>CM057834.1:69669118-79669118 GCA_030068075.1 Paguma larvata | reverse complement strand
TCCTGCTAAGGGGTCTGATGCAAGCTCCTTGAATGTCCTTTAGCCCCTGATCACATGGTACATAATACAAAGGCCAAGGAAAAGGTGACAAGTCAGAGAACAGGATAAAGAAAAGGAAGACAAAAGCACTAAGTCAGCAAGGCACAGAAGCGGATCTACTGCGTAACCTAAGGAGTTCAGGCTCGCTTACTCGATCCCCAAGATCCATCAAAGGTCTAAGAGGCCTGGAAAAAGTTGTTTCCAGCTGCCCAGGCTGCTCAGAACGCCCTCCACACCTCACACCAGGCCAGCCTGCATTATGCCTCCTATTTCTAGCTCTTCTCCCTTCTGTACACGCTGTCTCTCTGGCCTAATATTCTGGCAAACTCAGAGCTTCAGCACCTGGTCTTAGACAGGATTAATTGGGCCTGTGGTGAGGGGGTGTGCCAATACTTCTTGGGCGTTGGCACTAGGGTTTGGGACCACAGCCTTCAATTTTACTTATTTATTTTATTAAAAAAAAATAACTAACCAAAACATCCAGCAGAAAAGATGAGGCTATATCACTGCAGCTAAAAATACCTCCACTGAGGGCGTCTGCTCACCAGCTCTTCAATTAGAGATGCTACAGGCCCTCTGTGAGCTGTGCGGAGCAGGCAGCTCCACGGGGGCTCTGGGTGGCTGGGGACAGTCCTCAGAGCAGTAACTAGTGACTGCTGGGTGGAAGGGGACTGGCAAACAACCGGCCAGCCAGGATGACTGGCACACATAGGTAACTCCCAAACCTCTCTTTTGCTTTACGGACCCACTGCTCAAGCCAAGAAACCTCTGCCTTCTTTCCACAAAGGGCCAACATGCCAACTCTGAGGATGACTCCAAGTAATTTGGGGACTGTTCGGGACTCCTCAAGGAGTGCGATAGTAAAAGCAGGAGGAGATGGCTGGCTCAGGGTGTATCTGTGCTACTGGACAACTTCCAAGTCCGAGTCAGTGCTAACTAGACAGAGGTGAGGCATCTTGGTGAGGCACAGGTGAGGAAATGGGTACCTGAAATGCAGGCTTGACATCTGAGCGAGGGACACTGAGCGAAGATATAGGACTTCACGGCAATTAGGGTGTCTTTCTCTGGATCACTTTCGTAGGTCCTCTCAGTCCTAAAGATCATTGAATCTAGCACACTTATTTTTATGTGGGAAGATGAAGCCTCAGGGAGGTTAAATGATTTTTGTTAAGGTCGCAGATTTAGTAAATGGAGGAGCCAGGACTTACACATGGGATTTTTTTATGACAAGTACAGTGCTTTGTTGGACTACGCTAGCTATGTCATTCCAATGAATGGATCCATTCTAAGCATTCAACAAGTGTTTAAAAAGCTACTGGGAAAGGTATTTTCAGTTTAGGTGCCAAAGGACCAAAGAATGTCAGATGTGAGTTCCCTGGATGACCTGGGAATTTTACAGTGCCCTGGTTCTGGACAATTCAAGGGTCAGACTCAGCAACGGAATCAGATGTTCAGTGGGCAGTGACAGCACCACAGATCTGTGATCTTCATTTAGCCAGAGACCCAGAGCCACTCCCTTCTTTTCTGTCTGGGGGAGTGGGAAACACCTACTCTTAGCTTGACTGGGGGATACCAGAAGAAAAGGGGACAAGGATAAGGCCACAGCTGTCTGGTGCAGGCATTGGCCTTTCTCATTCCTTGGCATTGTGTATGGCCCTCATCAAAGAAGCTGGAAGCTAAAGTTGAGACTATGGGAGGATTGGGTTAAAAAAGAAAAAGCATTACACATTCAGGGGTATGTATGGGTGGAGACTGGTTCAGGAAGGAGAGTGCAGTGCACGTGGCTCGTTGCCTGAGTATTTACTGTGGGCGAGGGCTGTTTAGAGTCTTGTGTTGTCCAGTATGGTAGCCATTAGCCACATATGGTTATTTAAAATTTTATTTAAAATCCTGTGCCTGAGTTGCACCAACCACATTTCAAGTGCTCAATATCCATAAGTAGTTAGTGGTTACTCTACTGAACAATGCAGATAAGGAGTGTTTCTATCACTGCAGAAGGTCCTATTGGAGAGTGTGGGTAGACTCTGGTTGTCTTCTCACATTTCTTGCTGGCCACAATGAGTTGTTTCTGAGACCCCTTTGGGGAAGAATCAAGTGGGGGAAAGCTAGAGGGTACCATCGTTCACTGTCTGGCAAACCTACTAAACCAGGGAACTCAAAGCAGCTCCGAGCAGCTAGAAGTGTGAGGGCCCTAGTATACTAGACTCCGCAGGCCCTAACCCCTCTCCCTCAAGGCCTTGTCTGCTCATTCACAGCCACTCTGACCTTTGCAGATTTTATTTGGTTTCTATTTTACGCTGTTTTAATTGATGTTTAACATAGCTTAACTCTGCGTGGTGTTCCAAGCCCCTCACTAGGGGGCCGCTCACAGGCAGAAGCACAATTAATAGCAATCCCCAGAAAATTATGCCCTGTATCAAAGTTGTCATTGCACCATATAAATGCTTATTATTACTATTGAATTTTCTAGCCTTGACACCTCCCTGTGTTTACTAGGTAGCAGATAAACCTCTATGTTTGTGCCTTCCCTACTCTACCACACCATCAGGACTAAATATAGCCCTTGTGTGTGTTTAGCTCCATTTAGCTGTGCTTTGGAAAAGGGGGAAAAATCAGAGTTAATAAAATTAAATTGCCGGAAAATGTGATTTGTTCCTCCCCCACTTGACAAGCCCTTGAAAGACATACAGACATCACTGCTAACGAGACGGGTAACCAGCCTCAGCTACAGGGTGGGGGCAAGGCCCAGAGCCTGCTAACATGGCATGGCTTTCCGATCTGCCTCCAGAGAGAATGAGGGAGCAGGCCTAAGAGCTGGGGACAAGGAAGAAAGTGTGTGTCCTGGAAGAAAGTGACCAGGATATAGTGCCTGAGCTAGAGTCCTGCCCAAGGCGTTAGTGAGCAATGCATTTCACTCCTGCCTTGCAACTCTCTCAGTTGGGAGTGGGGGCAGCAAAACAGTAATGTAAGCCTCGCCATCCCCAAGGAAGAAGAAAGCCCCTCAACCTAAAATGGTTTAGTACTCCTTAGTTGTTTCTTTGGGGCTTTTTTGAGGCTCAGCTTTTGGCATGAAAAGATAACAGCTTTTCTATAATCGCTAATCAGGAAAAGCAATGGAAAATTCCAGGCTTGTCAGACACCTGTACTCCTCCCTCTCTGGCATGGCTTCTCATCCTGTATGCCTTCTCTCTGCACCCCTGTCTAGTGACAGTCCTCTTTACAGAATGCTGAGGCCCCGGGTGACTTCCTCCTCTGACTTAGTCTCGCGTCCTTTTCTCACCAAAATAACACAATTTAGAGAATGCATGTGTTCACCTCTCCTGTCTGCCTCTGTCAGATACACCCCACTCCCTTTTATATGCCACTGTCACAGTCTTCCATTATTACCTGTACTGTCAAGGGATGAACAGGTGGCTGTCTGGGAGGCTGGTGAGGGTACAGTTAAGACCAATATAATGGGAATGTTGAGGTGTTAACTCTCTATGACTTACTGTGTGAATGTGTCCAAATAATTACCTTAGTTTTCTCAACTACCAGGCACTGTTTCGAATGGACTGTGTAACCTGTAGAGTCCTGATAGCTATCAAAGGCTCTAATTCAGTGTTCTGAAGGCTGTATGCTCAAGTCCTTGGAAACTGCATGGGTCATGTTTATTTCTATTTATAATTCATTTTTAATTTTTGCACTCAATGCTCTATGGAGAAATGTAGATTCTAAATTCTTCTAACCAACAAAGGAAAAGCTCTACTTTAGGTTGTTTGACAGGGAAATATTTCTAACTACATTGGGTTTCCCATATTATATTTGCTTTGCCTTCTTCCATCTTTGCCTGAAAAGGAAGTTTCTAAAACACCATAAATGCTTTTCTGTGCTCAGGCATAGCAGGAATGAGGCCGCCTTGGCCGACAGAAGAAGATGGCGGCGATCTCGGGCCCCACTGGGGCAGGGCTGTTTGCCACCTGCTGCACTAACTGCCTTGTCTCCAAATCAGGCCCGGTTTGGAGTTTGCTGCAAATATTAGGAGCTAAGCCACTAGCACTTCCCACCCATGGCAAGCCTTGAACCCTTTGTACTCTGGCTGCCAAGACAATCTGAAAGCAGGGGGCCACTTTCCATCTTAGGAGAAAAACATGTGCATTATATGGAAATAGATTTTTCTTTCCCCTGCCTCTCCTCATTCCCAGCCATTTTGAATGCTTTAGACTGAAAGGGAGGAAGACCTGCCCAACAAAGCCGAAGAAGGTGATGGAATTGTCAGAGACTTCCCCTGCCCCATCTACGCAGGCCAGAATGGTTTATTAATGATCCATGGGAAAAGAACAATCGTCCTGCTGGCAGCTTCACATGTAATTAACCAGCTTCACAGAGAGCTGGCTGCCTTGTCCAGGTCTGGCATCTGCAGACTGCAGAGCTACCTGACATAGTGACACTGGGTTTCTAGTGAAATCTCCCTATTGAGAGAGGGGCATCCAAAATAGTGACCTAAAGCCACTGGGCACTCAGGAGACAGGACTGTGATGGCAGTGCTCTTCTGGAAGCCTGGCTGTGTACTTGGGCTGATGCTAAAGACTGCAAGCTCCCTGATGGCAACAACCAGTTCTGGGGCACTGCAAGGCCCACTCATCACCATTAACTGCCCACTCAGGTAAGTAGCTCCCTTTGCTGGGTAGAGGTCATGGAAAAGGGTAAGCTTCCAGGTGGCCCCCCAATATACTTCCCCCTCAGCCAAAATGCTGCAGACAGCAATTTCTGGGAATTGGTTCTTGCTGTGCCAGGCAGCAGACTCCAGCTCTCCCAACCCCTCCACAGTGCTGAGCGACCTTGCTGGGTGTGGTGGGTAACAGCTGCTTCTGTGTGTGTATGCGTTAGAGAACCAACAAAATTCAAACTACCGTACATAAAGAGAAAAGCAGCTAAGTTCAAGTTTTGCCTTTGTAGTTAGTGCTAACTTCCCTTTTAAGAGCCTTAGGATTCAGAGACCGCTGGTCATCCCACGAGGTGAGTGAAGCAATAAGTATGCCTTTAAAAATGAGCTCTTTAGTGCATGGCACCCGAAATGTCATGGGTTGTGTCTCCATCACCTTTCTCAGAGTCAGAGGGTATTTCCATCGAGGGAAAATAGAAACACACACACACACACACACACACACACACACACACACACACACACACACACACACACACACACACACACACACACACACACACACACACACACACACACACACACACACACACACACACACACACACACACACACACACACACACACACACACACACACACACACACACACACCCCACCCCCCCCCCCCCCCTCCTGTGCTTGTTTTTAGAGTTGAGAAGTGGTTAAGAACTGCCTCCATTCTCCAGACCCTTCCTAGACCCTTCCTAAGCACAAGAACCCTTCCTTCACCCCTGACTCAACCTCAACCCTAGGCACCCCAGATTCCCCCAGGGTGAGCCATAGTTACTACCTGAAGTCTCAGAGGGAATGACAAACCTCTGTACGCTCAGCAAAAATGGAGCTAGTTCACAGGTGTCATGGACTTCTCACTCACCACACTCAATTTACCTTGTGTAGGATAATAAAGGAAGGCTGTGCCCTTTGGAAGAACAGGGGAGAGGCACGTGCTGGGTGAGGCAGTGATGTCCATCAGCTGGTGTCACGCTGCCTCTTCCTGAGAGTACAGCACGTGTGGCGAACCTCTCAAATAAAGCCATGGAGTTGAAGAACAGGTTCCACAGTCATTGTCTTGCTCATTACCTGCAGTCTCCTTCCTCATTCAGCTTTGACTGTAGGAGCCAAACACATCGGTTCTCTCATTCCTCTTAAAGCAATCTAGAAACCAGCATAATCTCAGCTGCGACTCAGCAGCTAACAGGCAGAGAGAGGTCACTGGTGGCCTGGTAGGAAATGGCCAGCTCATGATGAATGAATTGGTACTGCCTGCCATTTTTACTTGCCATCATTTTAATCAATAAGGGAAAAGGTGAATTGCTATTGATCTCTTCAACACCTCTCAACGATACTGTACAAATTACAGAAACACAAGGGGGAGGGTGAAAGCATCAGGGAGGAAGGACAGATGAAAGAAGTGTGGGCAGGGTGAGAAAGCTGCATGTTCCCAGAGCTGGTCTCCCCGTCACTGGGTGTTAGGCATGCTTGGGTGCATGTGTGAATGTGTCACGAAGAGCCTTCCTCACACCTTGAAGGGCTGGCCACGGAGAGCAGTCCCGGGGCCTTCCCTCTGCACTTCACGTGGCGCTGTGCCCCATTCAGGGCAACAGGGCACGTGAAACCATATGGCTTCCCTTGATGCCAGGCTAGGCGTCTGTATGTTGAGAGGTACTATCGCTCCCAGGGCCTCATGAATTTTTGAAGTTGTCATACTTGAGTGGTGTCTAGCTGGGCTAGCTCAACAACTGACTATAATCCTGGATGGGAAAACAAGAATCAAAAGCTTCGAGGGCCAACTGCAGCTTTGCCATACTGACCCTCAGCCCTGGGTCAATGACCAAAATAAAGCTAGGCGGGAAGCTGATAAAGTAGAACTGTCTTGCATCATACTTGGTAAGAACAAAGATCATGGCTTTCTGCGGGCTCAAGCGTATCCTCTGAAACACCCTGGGCTGAAAGACCTATCATAAAGATCAGAGGCCGGGGCCGAAATGTGAGAGGTCTGACCTGAATCCTCGGACAGTGACCACACACGAACAGGCAAGATGACAAACTGTACGTAAATCAGCCTCACCCAGAGAACCAGGAAACAGTACACACTGTTACAAAAGATAGGCTTAGTCCACCCAGCTGGCCACACGGAAGACTGTGAGAACCACTCAGTGCTTTGGGACAGCTTCTATTTAGGACATATTGCTTATCAGAACCAAAGTCACGTCAAGAAAAGGGCAATGTAACAGACAGATTTTATGGAAGAGAGAAAAGGGAAAAGCGATGAGAGCCAAGCCCATGAGGTCAACAACGGCAGATCTCAGGGTCTAGGACTGCAGGTTTCCTGTTCAGATGCAGGTGAGAAGAAAAAACCAAGCAACCATGGGTCCCTCTCCAGGTCGCTAAGGGCCCTCAGCTTGTGTGTCTTCGTTCACCCTCTATGTGAGTGGGAGAACTCGGGGCTCCTCGGACCCTCTGCACCATGCCTTAGTGATCGCCTCTACCTTTCAGCTCTCTCCGGGCAGAACAGGGCTGAGTGCTCCCATTTTGCAGATGGTGAAATCAAGCAGGCAGTCACATATCAAATACGAAAGGGAATCCAACCTTTAAAACCCACGTGTGACAAGAGTGAGAGCCCTTCAGGATGCTCTTGGCACTCCTGCTTAAATGATTCTCCAGAGACAATGACTCAGGATGTAATTGTGTAATTCTGAAATCAGCGACAACACATTTTGCCAGTCCCCTCACCTTCCTCCCACAAATAACCTGAAGGGCCAAAACGTAGAGTAAAATAAAACGCAAGTTACAAAGCTGCTGATGTGTTTAGAGTGGAAGTGCTGATATTAGAAGGAGGACGTGGTTAAGTGCACCCTGGGTGTTTGGAAATGGCCACGTCTGCAGCCCTGTAAACTGATGAAAGATGAGCTCTGGCTGTCTCTGCCAGGCAGACAGAGAGATTGGCCCTCCACTCAGGAGGTGGGAGCCTGGCTGTGAGAAGGCACGAAGATAAGAGACACTATTTTGCAAACACCAGTACCCTCCTACAAGGAATCTTCCAATTCCGAAAGTGACCCTATTCTAAAATTACCAAGTGGCAAGTGGCCAGGCCAAAAATCCATATCCAATCAGCGGTAATGGACTATTTGTTGCATTTCCTCATATAGGGTTGCAGCATTGCTATAAAAATCCTGGGTCAGTAGTTTTAGATTTATTTAACCAGAGAGGTAATAGCATCCCAGCACCACCAGCCCTGTCGGAACCTGTGAAGTGAAGTGGCTTATACAGGCTGCTGGTACTGGTGGGGGGACCTGTTGGGTTTTACCTGCGAAATCTCCACTTCTAGCTCTATATTCAATGCAAGGCCCTCTTCTGGTACCACTAGATAGGATTCCACTGCATCGAGAGAAGGCAAAAGGAGAAGAGGGAGGCATTATGCTAACCTGGAAAGAAAAATGGCATAGTGAAGCTGTTTCCTTTCAACTCTTCATTCCTGGCTCAATAGACAGCTTTTGTTCTTGCTGCAGTGACTGCCCCAAAGGATTCATCTTGGGTCCTTTTCTTGTCCTTTTCAATCCTGGTTAACACCTAGATCTTTCTTTAGAGCTCCTGCCTGGCACTCCACTATCCTCCAACCCTCTAATTTAATACAGATTGAAGATAAACCTATGGCAACTGTAGACTGCTGTGGCCATGGTAAGGCATGGGGACAAAAAAGAGCAAATGCTATTTCACTGGAAGACAGGGAAGCCTGGGCCAGCTAGGATCTAGACGGGTCATCTCTATATCCCTTCTTTTCAAGTCACAGTGACATCAGGAAATGACCAAGGTCAGAAGTCCTGTGTAAATAGAAAAAAAAAAAAGTATGGAGAGCCCTGAGTATTGGCAGAACATCCTTTAAATACCCGTATGGCAGTTCAACTGCACGGCAAAGATACTTAAGCCCTTATTTCTTAGACATCTGTGAGGTATGTGTAGAATCCTGGCTTCCCGGCTCTTGGTGATGGCTGGCCTTATCTATCCATAGTCAAGTCTAGAAGAGGCTCTGTGCACAGGTTAGGACTCTGTTGGCATTACCTCCAGACCTTTACTTTCCCACTGAATGGAACACTGCCTAGAAAGAAGAGGTTCTAATGGAGAGAGAGAGAGAGAGAGAGAGAGAGAGAATCCCAGGCAGGCTCCGTGCTGCCAGTGCAGAGCCGGATGCTGGGCTTGATCTCATGAATGGCAAGATCACGACCTGAGCCGGTCAAGAGTTGGACACTTAACTGACTGAGCCACCTGGCCCCACCCCCCACCCGAAGGTATTTTAGACAGTTTTTGAGAGCTTAGAACAAGAAGCAAATAGGTATCAGTGCAAGTGCCAAATCCTCTCAACTGGTAGTACCTCCTAGGAACCCTGTTTTGAGAAGATTTTGAGCCCTGAGCCAAAGCAGTGCAGTGACCAGAAACATCTGCCATGGGTGCTAGACAGGGGTGGGGGGAGCATGTTTATCTGCCACTACTGGCTTAAATAAACGGGACTGGCGTGCGAAGAGCACTGCAGAGGACTAACCATCGTTCTTTGCTGATTCTAATATGAATGCTGCTCCCAACACACATGCCTTTGACCAGCCTGCCTCCCCCTACTCTGCATATCGTGGTTTATCCACACACACTAAAGTTCTCACCCTAGATTTTAGCTAAACTCCGAGAGAAGAATTTTCATTCATAATAGAAATGATGACAAGCTGTTGTTCATCGAATATTTACTATTCACCAGGGCACTAGTGTTGGGAATTTCACACGTATACATTATTTCTACAATCACCCTACAGAGAAAGTACCTTCGCTGTAGGTGAGGCAGTTAGGTTTAGCAGGACCGTTGCACAACCCTAGGGGTACCATTCTCTTAAATTCTATCACACACTGAGATTGCCCTGGATTTAGAGAAGCTAAGGATCATGTCCAAGGTCATTCAGCAAATGGTGAGGTTGGAATAAGAACACAGGTCTGACTCTGCACATGTTACTGACAGAGTTTTTAAGTGACCAGGGAGGGAAAGATGTCCTTAAAGGTTCTGGATATGGGTCTAAGAATGAACTTATCCTTCCTGAATAAGTGACACATGTTGTTTAGACCAGGTTAGGGTATCTGCTGTTAATTCTCAAGCTTGCTCATAATCTTATTTCATGCACCACAGCATTTCAAACAGACCATTGGTCACTTTCATTTTCAAAATCCATTTAAGTTCAGCTGACCAGAAACTGTCACAGGTGGAGTGGCAAGAGGGAAGTTCATCAATAAGCCAGATTTGGAACACAGAGGATCTCGTCTAGTCCTTGGCGCCAGACGCAAGGAGTGGGCATGCTAACGACAAGAAGAGGGCAGGGTTAAGTTTGGCTCATCCACTAGAACAGTCACTACCGTGTCCTTGGAGGAGTCACACATGAAATACCAGTGTTAGTATGACCTGGAGAGCAAATGAAATGTACAGTCTGCCTCCTCCTTGCTGGCAGCTCTGGCAGCCCTGCTACTGTATAGCAGGGGCTGTGTTCTAAAAAGATTATCAGTTGAATTATATAATCCCAAGGAGAAGCTATTAACATTCAGGCAGTGGGTGTGTCTGGGAATGGTTAGGACAGACTGAAAAGGGAGACATGATGCCTGAAGACCTCTAAACACGCCAGCATGAAAGCGCACATTCAAGTCCACGTGGGTACTGGCCAATGTGCTGGGGTCCCGTGTGAAGTTCTTTTGGAAACATGCAGGGCTGCATGAGGTCATCTTTAGTGTGGAAAGTAAATATCACCTGCTAGTCAGAAGACAGAATTATTTTCCAAATTAGGCTCCCAGAAGGAAATGGACAGACTTCATAAATAAGGGATTTCATCTGAAAAACAAAAATTTGGAGCTGCTTGTCTTCGGCCTTTGTTATTATATGAAGAATATTAGCTTCCTTTTTTTTCTTTTTTAAAGAGAACCCTTACCAAAGCTCAAGAAGCAGTGAAAATTCAGGATGATTGAAGAGGTAAGACAAACCAGGAGTTATTACTAGGGGCATATGATACATCTAAATTAAAATAAATGGCACCCAGATCTCCTAGCATAATCCTTAACTATGAGGAGTCCAGAAATCTCTTACCTCCTGACAGAATTTTTCCATTTGTTCTGGGTCACAGGCTCTACATTGCTATACAGAAGGTAGAGCAGGATGTGGCAACAGCTATCGTCCACAGGGATGGCTCATAAAGAATTTTATGTCAGGTAGGCAGATAGTATTGAATACCATAGGTGGCAGGAGCTTAGCAAAGCTCTGTCTGAAGGATTTTCATGACCTTGTGTTTGTAATGATAATCTTGTAGTGAACCAATAAATACAGTCTCCAGTGGCAATCAGTGCCCACTATACTCATTGCCAGGTTCAATTTAGATGAAGTTCAAAGTAAGTACTGGGGACCATTCTAGTAGAAAGATGCAAGAGGAAGTCATGGATGCGCCTTTTACATCTGTACTCTGAGAACGATGTGGGTTAGAAGTAAAGGTAACTTGGCAATGCCAAGGCGCTTGCTTATGGAGGAAGTGGAGTCTGTCTGGTCTAAGGGTTAGACTTCCTATTTCCTTTTACTGGTAAGAACAAATTGAAATGGCAGAGGAAACATCAAAAGTCTCTTAAGGAAGAGTTTATAGTAGTTAGTAAGGACCAATTCCCCAGGGAAAGGAAGAGTCCCTCCACTGAAAAGGATTTTCTTCCTGGAGATGGAATTATATCCTTGAGACCTTCCTACATGTCCCAAGGAGGCCAAATCTCTTGTGGCTCTAAATCTTACTCTACCTTATTCTCTCCCCAACCGCAACAGCCAGGCTGGGATATGAACACTGGTCTCGGGAGGGCAGTGAGGCCTAGCGAACTTTGCCAGTCAGCCTGTATGACATAATTACAGGTAATAGGATCTTGGCCAAGCCAATGAAAAATTAGGCCCAGCAGCTATTTCAGAAGAATGGATGCAATTCTATGCTTGACTGGCTATGAAAGTTCTAAGCAGAAGAATAGGGAAACAGACAACAGCCCAGCTGAGCCAGAAGCTTTGCAGAGAGGAATCCCACCGGAGCCAGCACACTGCTGGCACCTATCAGCACAGGCTGCTGAGTTAGCTCAGGGAAGGCTACTGGGGACCGGCTACCCGTTGAGTGGAAGCGCTGATAGGGGGGACCTAGTAGCCAGGGAAGGGAAAAACAGGGTGATGTGACAGTATCCCCCATTCTTCATTTTTACCTCACCTTTTCTCATTGTGATGCCATTTTCATTTAGGGGCTGGGATGGGAATTGAGGGCTTTCCTTCTAGGGCTTTTCGAAATACCTGGCAAGGGCCAAGAGCCCAGAAATGAAGAGGCTCTAAGTAGGCAGGTAACAGCCTGGTATTCACATGGTGCTTACAGCCTATCACTGAACAGGAATTAGTTGACTGGAACTTCAAAATAAACCCTTCATCTCACTTGATGGTTTGATCCACAAAAGCAAAGGATGGGAAATATACCAGGGAGGGAAAGAGACAAGTAGCTTCCTGGGAGAATGATACAGGGGCACTAATGACTTCTATTTGAACACTGGATGTTTTTTAAAATACTCACATATCATTATCTCATTACCTTTAAGTATCGTGGTCAGATAGCAGGGGAGACAAAGGGATGTCAGGGTGCCCTAGGAAGCAGAGCCAGGCTTGGCAATGTACCTTTTCAGTGAGAAGCTCCTGAATTAGTGGCTGTGTGTCCAGCCTCAACACTCCAATCTTCCTCCCTGACCCACAAATGGTGACCTTAAAGAGCTTTCCCAAAGAACTATAGAGGACAACATATATAGTAGTTGATTTAATGAATCTATTAAGTATCTCTTGTATGCTAGGCAAATACAAAGAAGACAAAGACAAAAGCAAGGATCTTGTCCTTGAGAAGCTTAGAATCTAGTGCGGAGACTTAACACACAGGCAGATCCTTTCAACAACATTGGTCAGTGCAGGACAGATGTGTGCACAGGGTGACATGGGGACCAAAGGAAAGGCATCTCAGCCGGTCTGGGACATGAAGGGAAAGCTTCCCAGAGAAGGTGTATCTTGAATAACAGGTACGAATAAGAAAGCAAAGGAGGAGGATGTTGATCTACAGGGTGGGGAGCCTGGGCCTGTCTAAACAATGGGAGAGATGAAATGAGAAGGTGTATATGGGGATCTGTGAGTGTGGGAAGGTCAGTGAAATGAGTAGTGGTGAGACATGGAGCTGGGGAGGTAATCAAGGACATATGTCAACTAAGGAAATTAGACTTTATCCCAGAGGTAGTGGGGAATCATAATCATACATTTATAAATGATGGACTTACTTAGATTTGTGTTTTAAGAGAGATTAGAAATAGGAAAAATAGGAATATGGATATATATGATCCAGCAGAAATGGAGAAAGATAGGTCAGAGAAGAATCACTGTTAAAAAAAAAAAAAAAAAAAAAGGAAGGCCCTCAAAAGTCAAACAACAGATGAAGCAGGAATCAGGCAACTAAAAGCTTCAAGAACTGTGACAAGAAGAGAATAACTATTCTGGGAAGGTGTGGCCATAGCAAATCCCTCGGATCCCTCTGGAATCTTGTGAGCATCCAGAATCAGACTCGGTGGTTACTTACTGGAGATGAACTCTTTCACTGCTGGACTTTTAGGGAAGTCCTTTACAAATTAATTCGTTCCAGATATTTGAGGACTGAGAAATGATAGACTACTGCTAAAAGAATGACCACATTCTAATAGAAAAATTGGCAAAATCTGGGGAAGAGAAAGCACCTGATTTGGAACGCAGACACTTGGGTGTTGGTATTTGCTCTACAACAACCCTGTGAATAGAGGCAGGGCATTGTGCATGGCGGTTTCCTGAACTGTGAAACTGAGACAGTATCTCTCATGGAGGTTTGCTTTGAGACTAAAATGAAATATTGTATATGTAAGCACTTTTACACTAGAAAATACTATATAAAAGGAAAGCTTGATCATTATTAAGACAGGACGTCTTTACCTGAGCCCTCTTCAGAGAAAACAGCCATCAAGGGAAAACAAGCTGAAACAACACTGGTGGGTGATGAACCATCAAGGGCGTGTGGGGGGTGGTGGTAAAAGTAAGCCTCAGCTTCCAACGGCCTGTAACACCTCACAGGGAAGAGAGCAGTTTAGAAAGGTGACCATGCTGCATTCCTTCTTCCCTGGGCAGTGGCAGAGAGCATCTAGAATAGGGTGTCCTTTGCAAATAAGTGAAACGTTGGTAGACAGCGGGCTTGCCTTCCCAGCGGGTCACTGTTGGTGGCTCAGTGAGTTTCGGGACCCAGGGAGAGTCTGCGAGCAGTGTTTCACTGGCCTTCTCCGCACCAGGTGTCCTTCATCCTTCTGGGTTTCCCCATGGCTTGAACTACCCTCAGTGCATTGATCCAGAGACCTAACTTTGTTACCGTTCCCCCTCCCGTGTGTCTCCTGGACAGGACGGGACCCGTACTGACAGACGGGAACAGGAAGGGTGAAAGCCTATCCCACAGCACTGTGGGGGACATGGGCAGAAACACTTTCAACCAACGGGAAACTGCTTAGACCAGTTATTATCATTCTCAGACAAGATGCAGCATATTTGGTACTAAAAACAAAAAAGCAAGAAACCATTTTCCTTTTATTCTAAGTTTTCTCTCCCAGACATACATCTCTCCATAAATACGCACCAATATTCACTGCCAAGTCCATATTCTTCTGAAACGTAAATACATGTTCTTTGGACAGCACCAGTTGCTTGTGATGCTTTTGTGCATCTTTGTTTTTAAAAAAGCAGGGGGTAGTGGGCGAGAGGGGATCCAGGACTATGCCCTGGCCACTGCGGCCTGCAGCAGGAGCTCCCCAGGGGGGCATCCTCCCTTTTGATGCCAGCAGGAAGAAGGGAAATAGGTCAGGGAAGCAGCCAGGGTTTTCGGCTCAGGCCTGTCCAGCACGAGGACATTTTCCAGGCAGCAGCAAAGGGTAATTTCTGAGATCTCAAGAGGACAAAGGGGTCACTGAGAAAGGTCTTGGAAATGATCACCAAACCTCTATACATCCCACATCCCGCCCCAGGGAAAAGTACCTCTTATAGCCTGGAACTGTGCAGAGGGTTAAATTGTGGCATTGATCTCTTTTAATGCCTCAGAGCCCCTTCTCTAAGAGTGTGGGTTTTCCTGACAGTGACCACACTGCTGTACGGGCAGCAGCTGGTCAGTGAGTGGATGATGGCTAGCTGGCCTTCTGGCAAGGTATGAAGAGATCCCAGATGACTATCTTATTCATAGGAAGGGTCTCAAAGAGAAGACGAAGGCTTTGGATTGCTAGACCAGTGTTTTAGACAGGAATACCAAGGCAGGAAAGAATCACTTGCCCAGAACCACATGATAACTGGAGTATGGAAACAGAGTCTGGAATCCAAGCGTTATCTACCCATTTCTAACGCTCTCTCTCACCACTACTTCCAGGAAGATGCTAGTGATGGGCACGATTCCCCATCTGGGAAGATACACCAGATCTTCCTGTCTTTGGCAGGGTGGCAGGAAATTGCCTGAAAGAGGCAGCTGTATGGGTGGGGAGGGGGCACAAAGGGTATCACCAGCTCATGACACCCAGTGGGACACAGCACTCATATAGATCACAGTCACAGCTACAACAAGGGACACACTGACCTCATGTTGTGTGGCCCAGAAGTAGCCCGGCCTCACAGGCAGGGATGTTAGAGTAAAGTGTCATTTTCAGGGCTACAACAAGCTAAAAAACCAAGCAAACTCAGCATACTCTGTACGGCAAGGGTCAGCACACTTCTCATGATAAAAAGACAGGTAAGTAAATATTTAAGATTTTGTGGGCCATATGGCTTCTGTCATAACTACTCAACTCTGCTGGTAGAGTATTTGAGTAGCCATAGACCGCAGTACATAAAACAATTAATGTGGCAGTGTTTCAATAAAACTTTATTCACGAAGACTGGCAGTGGGCCAATTTTGCCCACCCTGCTATACATTAATTGAGTCAGGTTGAGGAAGACCTGTTGAGCTACCTGGATTAACTCTGAGTAAAACTTAAGTGTGAAGTCCTTTCAGTGTTCCTTGGCTGCGGTGGCCTTTACGGCCACAACAAGTCTGGTAACGAGCTGGTGTCTCAGTTGCTCTTCTCCCTGCCCTGGAGCAAGAATGTCAGAACGCCCAGACCACAAACCCAGAACAGTCCTCCCAGACTCCTAGCCCCGGGAAAGGAACAAAAGACAATGGGAACCAATGGCTAAGAAGGAACATGTAGAAAAATGGAAAAAAAGAAGAAATACAATGAAAGGTGACCAGAAAGACAGGAAAATGGAGCTGAGTGGTGGCCAGGAATGTCAGTAGCTATGTGCTAACTAGTGTCTTATAAAACACACTTAAGGTAAGCAGGGCTATCAAGTGTCCAGATAATGGGGACCATCTGAAATGTAAAGAAGAGACTTGTGTGAGACTCTGGCAAGCTCCGCAGGAGGCTATGGGACAGAAAGACTGCAACTCTCTCTTCACCCAAAACAGAGAGGCACACGCAATTTCTGCTCTGGCCACCCAAAGCCAAGACAATGTACTTCGTGAACAGGGAGTCAGGTGCCTGCACCCCAGCTTTCTGTCTGCTCCCTGGCAGGTGGGCTGACCTAGGGGCAGTGTCCGTTAGAGTCTCTCTCCCACTACACGTCTTTCTCCAGTCAGTTTACAGGTTCATGCATGTACGTCTAACTTGATGGACATGCCGTTGTGGGATCACGCAGGGGGCCCAGGGTGTGCTGTGAAACCATGAAATCTGTGTGCTCCTCCCTTCCTATAGGATACTGCCAGTTTATAGTAACTGTGAAAAAGTAGGCCGAGGGTAGAGAAATCCTGGTCAAAAATAAGACAATAAAAAGAAAAATGTAAAGGGGAGGGATGGGGCAGGGTCAAGGACAATCACATCATCGCAATACCCAATTACCTGACCAAATCAAGGGGATTGGCACAAGGTACTAAAAGCCTGTCCAGTTGCGGCCATCACAACAGCGGCTCAGCTCCAGAAGAGCACCTGGAGTGGACTGGGGTGCCGTGGGGGCTGCCCTGAAGGTAAGAGCTACGTGAGGGGAGGAAGGCTCTGAACGCAGGCTCAGGCATCCATACAGCTGCACAGTGCCTTCTCCTCAGGGTGGGAGGGATCTCCGCATCCGAGAATGCCAATCCATCAGGCTTTCCTAGATCCATGTGGGGTGGAAGGAAGAGGCAAAGAGAAATGTTCCCCGAGACAATGTATGGAATAAAAATACAGGTAAAAGCAAAGTGAATAAACTTAGAACAAAACAAACACTGCTCTTCTCTCCTACACTGTTCAGAAAACGGTTTACATGCATGATTATGAAGGGAAATGCCCAGGAGAATAGGCTAGAACTGGTTCCTTTAGTTAAAACTTCAAGGTATCCTGAGTTTGGGCCATACTTCTCTTCCCTCTGGATAAAGACCTTTCAAAACAGGCCAGGCAATCATATAAGCAGTTAAGAAAATGCAGAAAGTTTCTTTATCAAGAGACTCCCAACTTAGGGCTGTGCAAGACTGGGGCACTACAACCAAGAAAGCCAAATATCAAATCTGGATTAGACCAAGATCTGCAAACTCACACGCTAGGGGCATCGAAGAAGATGGGGAAAAATTTTATCTTTTTCAATAATCAAGTATCAGTAAACGTACAGACAAAGGTAAGGTCACAATACTAAGAGAGTAAAAGAGCTTTCGGGCCACTCACTCCTTTTAGTGGCCAGTATTCTCTCTGACCCCCTTTTGGTTTTTGGATGTCACCAGCGGGCCAGAAAACATGATCAGAAGAAAAGTGGCTGGGGAAATGAGAGTTGAAAAAGAAAGGGAAAGAAACTTCAGGAGATGTGAAATGGCAGGGGAGGACAACCATGACAAACGGGAGGGCAACACAGAAGTGTGGCCTAGCTAGGAAGTGATGAGAATGTTCTAATGAAGGTCTCAGATAACCCCACAAGGGCCTTTCCTCCCTCCAACCAAAGCACGACCACCAGACATCTGTTGCTGCTACTTCCGGGATGACTTTAATTCGCGGACCTCGTTTGGACCTGCTTTTTCCAACACAGAGCTGCTCTGTAGTTCATTATCCAAAGGCCCACACAGAGGAAATCCCAAAATATTTGCCCAGTCTACCTAATTACTGTGCTCCAAGTTGCAACAGCTACTGATAGACAACTGGACTGTTTGGATTCTTAAAATTCAAATGACACTGGGCAGTTACGAAATGGGGGAGGGCGGTGGCAGGAAGGCACTCTGGCGTGAGGATTTCTTCTTCACAAACATGAATGCATCTCAGCAAAAATAAAACAGGGGTCAATGTGAGACTGAGGAGGCAATGAAGGGGTCGAGCACTCCTCCCCCTGCCCCACTATACAGATGGCCGACAGACAGCCTATGTGATGCCCAGGTAGCTGCAGTTCATTTTGGGAAATGGAACCCATCTATCTTGAACTAAGAATTCAAGATTCCTTTTGCCACCCCATTTTCTTTCACAAAATGGAAAGGTAAGTGCTAAAAAAATCCCCAAGAGGTGGCAACCAAAAGCAAATAGTGTCGCTCGGCCAGAAGTCAAAGAGGTGGTTTTGCACAGGCCCGGGCGGTCCCATACAGCATCTTGGGCTAGCCTGCTCTCTTGTGCCTCTAGTACCCAATATACTCACTGGCGATTCAAACAGAAATGCGGAAGCTTATGAACATCCCAAAGCCCACACGTCTGATCTCAAGGATCTACAAAGACCCACGAACGAGCTCACCTCTAGGACCCCATAATCTTTTAGCTCTGTGCATATTATGATATTGCATGAAAGCTAAAGGGACCCTGTGGGTTTGATTGTAAAAGAAATAAGGACAAAGGCAGATCGGAAATCCTCAGCCTGAGCCCAGCACACTCCCCCACTGTTCCTTTCTTGTGCCCACCTAGCAGGATGAATGACTGGAATACTCCTGGAAAGAAGATGTATCAGTTGACTATGACTTGATAAAAATTAGCAGGTAGATGGAAACCACAGCAGCTGAGAGCCTAACTCCTGCCTGCAAGAGCCAGGCCAATGGGCAGAAACAGAAATACAATTAAATTAAGTTAGAAAACCCGCTACAGAAAATGCAATTACTCAAAGATACAAATAAATGTTCAAAGAAAATTGGCCCCTGACAGGGTTAGTCAAGCTTCTAAATCCAGCTGGAGGCAGGCAGTGCAGGCTAATTCGCCAAGAAGGAGGGCTGCAGAGCAATAAGCCCTCTGCCTCGGGAAGCTGCCTAGGCCGGCTTGGTGTTCAGCACACATCCCAGGACACTGGTGGCGGGGGGCGGTCTGGGGGCGGCTGGCCAGTGACGCAGGGCTCAAGGGAGAAGGTCGTGGGCAGACACGGAATGGATGGTGGATGAGGAAGGCCGAGCGCCGGAAAATGACAGACTGATGTCTGACGTGGAAGGAAAGCACAAGACTAAGGGAGCCCCGTTTTCTCACCCCTCTTCACACAAGAAGCAACTGTAAGATGTCCCACCTCTCGCTGCAGCACCAGCTCCTTGGTGAAAAGTGTGGCTTCCTCACTGAAAGGCTCTCCCTCCTGCACCAAGCCTGGGAGGTTTCGGGCTCCTCTGGGGCATTCGATGCCTGTGTCAGGAGAAAAGGAGAATTTGTGATGAAAAGGGGCCTGGTAGGCCTAGCATCCACAAGGATGGGCCCCTGACACTCTCGGCAGGGCAGGACTTAGATCAGAATGCCATCACATCAGAGATAAGTGCCGCAGAGGGAAAAACCAACCACTGCCAGGGCGGCGATGATGGGGGTGGGGGTTGGGGGGCAGGCGGGGAACTCTCAGTCACAGCATCTGGGAATCAGTAAGAGACCTGGGGAGTTCCAAATAAAATGTGCACGGAGCACAGGCACAACCAGATGTGGGATACACCCCCTTACAGTCCCACGGTCTCACCGGCTTCATCATCACTTATCTGAAGGGCTCTCTCACCTAAATCATACTGCTATCCCCAGCCACTCTGCCTCCTGAGAGTCATTCCAGTAGACTCCAAGACATTTTCTCTTTACTATCTGGCTTTCACGTCAAATTCACCAGTGTTAACTCGGCGTCATTTTTCTCTTCATAAGCTTCCCCCGCTGTCCTTTGGCTACATTCTGGACAATAGTACCATCAGTTTTTCATTCAGAATGAGAAACAGAAATAACAGAATACTGATGAAGTATTAGGTGTCTGGAACCAGACAGAGCTGGATTCCCATCCTAATTCTATCACGTATTTGCTTTGTGACCTTAGCCAAGCTGCTGAACCATCCAAAGCCTCAGTTGTCCTATTTGTAAAACTGGTAGAATAATGTATCTTCCTCACATGGTTGTTGTGTGAACTAGGGGAGATTACGTACGTAAAAACATGTAGGAGCACAATGCCTGGCATATGGAGAAGTAGAAAACATTTTAACTCTTAAGGTTTTCCCTTTATTATTATTATTATTTATACAAATTACCATGCTCATAACCTCCGCGGTCTTTCACTCTATACCTAGGCTATAAGATCCCTGAAGATCCCATTCTTCCCCCTTCTTTACATCCAAAGACGGTCTTTTCTACAACATAGGTGCTTACTAATCGACTCGGCCTCTTCTTTCTCTCTTTGATTTAGTCGTTCATTTTGCAAATGTATTAATCACGAACAGTGGTCATCAGTGACAAGACCATGAAATATGTCACATTTTGATACCTGAGTTACTTATGAGTATTTCACAAAAATTCATACTATAAATATAATTATGAGGTGAAAAGTTGAAGTAGGCTAGAGACACAATAAAATGAAATGATCAAAATACAGGGGAGGATGCATCTATGCCCGGGTCTCTGAATCACTGCTGGTCTCTCTTGCTGCAATAAGGCAGAATTGGGAGGTGTTACCTCTTACTTCCAAATGGCCTTGGGTGCAGGTACGAGAGATTTGGCACAGAAGGCAAAGTAGCAGAGTGTCTAGGCTACTGCACACACTTGCCAGGAAGCCTTTGGGTGAAGGGGGCCCCCACTGCTGGGACAGAATATGTGTCTCTTATGGACGAAGCCAGGTGGCTGCTCATGTTTCTGGCCACAGTACAGATTCAAGGTCATGAAGCTCAGAGGAAAGGGAATAGTTTATACCTTGGGTGTTCAGAAGCTCAAGAACAGAGCTTTCCCTCCAAGCCTTGAGGCCTCGCAAAAGGAATACATCACATCAAACGAAACAGCAGAGAGGGAGCGTGGCGGCAGGACAGCAACTGCGGCAGGACAGCGGCTTGGGCCGGTGGCCAGGGCCATGCTCCCAGCTGTGCGAGGACGGGACAGCTGAAGGCCCTACCCGAGCGTCCCACAGGTGAGAAGATCACTAGGGCTGCCTCGTTCTGGGCACTTCAGTGCTAGGCTGCGTGGGAGAAGTGGAACTGATTTTTGGTAAAAGAGAGCAAGAAACTCAGAGCCAAAGAGACTGAGATTTAACCCAGAAGGGAGAGATGGGGCTAGAGTAAAACTGAATGAAAGACAGCCCATGGTTTCTACAATATCAATAGCCAAAAACACTTCATTTTCAATCTACAAACTAGGTAAGAACAGAATTGTCAGAGAGAAAAATAAACAATTCTATTGAACTTTCTGGCCACAGACCCGTAGATAAGGGTTTGCTGCAAAACAGGAATAATGCTAAAATAAGTTTCCAGTTTGCTTCTGACCCTTAGCAGACATTTGAGTGGGGCCAAGCCGGGTGCTCTTGGTGGGGTGGTTATAACTGGACGCTGGAACCAGGAGGAGGCTGGGACAACTGACTGGGTGGCTAGAACTATGGGGAAGACTTTGCACAAAGAAGGCACAGAAGATTTCTGAGTCTCACTGGTTGAGTAGATGTACCTACTCTACTCTGATGTCATGACCTTGGTATTCAGAAATCTCAAGAAATCTAGAGATCCCAGTAGCTCTCTCTGAATCCTGGGAGACCACAAAGCGATTCAATCCAGAAAACAAGATGGCTCAATAAGCCTGGGGAATTAACCAGGTCAAGCAGAAATGGAATCGAAATGTCTTTCAAGAGAGAGAACTTTGGGCGGGCCTGTGGTGCCCAAAACTCAGCCACTCCATGTAGATTCAGAGGCTGTTCCCCCAGCTGCCGGCAGCCAGGCTCCATCCAACTCTTCAAGAGGAGGAAGCAGAAGTAGGGGTCTCCCTGCCCCTTTTAAAGTGGGAAAAAGTAAACACATCGATGCAAATTAATTCCCGTCAGGCAGGTAGGTAAAAGGAAGGAGAGGGAACAGAAAAGTTGCCTGAGAACAAGAATATTATCTCTGCTTTTATCATTCACTTCCTTTTCTTCTGGGCAGTCTCCCACTTCTCTCTGACCAGTCTCCTCTGAAGTAACTTACTTTCTCAGTCACATCTCAGCTCGGGACAGACATGGAGAAGTTGTATCTTAAAAACACATCCAATGAGAGTGGGAACCTAGGTATGAGTGCTAAGAGGAAAAAAAGAGGTGTAAAATGAGTACTTACTGAGTACCTTCTATCTATGAATGGACCTAAGCCCTGAAATCACAAAGCTACTAAGTGGCCTATATGAACCCCAAATTGGCAGATGCTAAAGCCATTGAGAAAAAGCCCAGTTCTGGAGTTTGCTACCATTGTGACTAGAGGGCATTACAACTTGTCATGCAGACCAGGCAGGACCAGGGCCTGGGGTCCTCTATTTCTTGTTGAGCAGGTGAGCAGGGCCAGGGAGTCCAGGCACAGCTGGTGTTTGGATATAAGGTGGAGGGGTGCTTGGCACTGGGGCCACCATAGTAATAGCTTCCACACTCAGGGGCAGAAAAACTGCTAGACACAGGGGGAACAGGGGGTGGCTAGAATGTCAAAACAGGGACTGAGGAGAGAGAGGCAGAATTTACTTCTGCTTGTGAAGAACTGTATGGCTGAGTGTCTTCCAGCCTTCCATTTTATTATGACCCATATATACATTTACACACAGTATATATACATAACTAACAAAGTTTCCACAAAACAATGGTCTTCTGTTTCATTAAAGAGAAAAAAAGATGGTTACAACACTGAATTTAAGACTCTAGTGGGTCAAGGCCCTCAGCTTGATGCTGGTATAGACTAAAGTACGAAGATAGAAGCCTGGGACGGCCCTGAAGGCCCTCTTAGAGAGTTCAAAGGCAATGCTGAATGCTTATTTATCAGCTTCTGGACTTGCTTTTGTGTCCTAAGGAAAAAAGGAATAGGGCAAAACATACGCTGTCCACCAACAGAGAGAGGAAACCAAACAAATGTTAATACTCTAAAGCCAGAAAGACAGCTGTTGCTGCTGAATACCAGGTGAAGACACACGCTGTCAGCAGGAAGCACTCGGCTTCCTCCATTCCTAAGAACCTGGCCAATAAGTAAACTCAGTTCATGATGCACTTTTATTCAAACAAAGGTTGCATGACTGGGCTGGCGTACCTGGTGTGTTGCTCTGTTACCAATACAGTGAGGAAGGAAGGAAGGAAGGAAGGGAGGGACGGAGGGAGGGAGGGAGGTAGGAGAGAGAAAGAAAAAGAAAGAAAGAAAGAAAGAAAGAAAGAAAGAAAGAAAGAAAGAAAGAAAGAAAGAAAGAAAGAAAGAAAGAAAGAAAGAAAGAAAGAAAGAAAGAAAGAAAGAAAGAAAGAAAGAAAGGGAATTAAAGAAAACAGATCAAGGGAAGGAAAGCGGGGTTCTCAGAAGGCAAACCACAGGCTGCAGCCACTGAGCTGCACGGGCTGACACGCAGCATTGGAGAGTTCCCAAGACTGTAAATATGAAGTGAGATATCACTGGAGTTCCAGAATCTCTCCCCAGCCAGGTGAGAAAGTGCCCGTAATTCTGGATTGTGCATATTACCGCTAATAGTTGCCTTTTCCGATAATGCGCTGGTGCAGTGCTGCCTGCTGATAAGAACGTATAAACTCTGCTGTGCTTCAAACGCCACAGGTACAGGGTTAATGGCCAAACTGACTCTTGACACTTACAAGTCATTCAAAAAATAAAAATATTTTGCTTAAAAAAAAAAAACTATATGAAAAAATTCCCAAACATTCTTAAAACATTTTCTTTGCCTATGATGGGGCGTGCCAGAATGAAGAAAATTACTGTACTCTGTACGGCTTTTCAGCCGATGTCTACTGAAGGCCAGGTAAGACACACACCCTTAACCATATGGCTCCTTGACCTCTTTTAAGCCCCACAGACCTACCTGCCTATAGCTAAAACCCCATTATTTTTTCATATCTTTTTATGCTTTCTGCGATATGATGGCTGCCCAAGACTACTTAAAATAAAAAAGAGGATGTGCCTGTTTTGTATGGTTTAGGAAGATAAGATGTATCCCTAGCTATGAGCACATCATGGTTCTGGTTTCTGCTCTGCCACTGATGAAGTATGAAACCTTTCTGGGCCTCACGGTCTCTCTCTATGAAATAAAGGGGCTCCGGGGTCTCCCCTGGCGATACAATCCTGCAATTTTGGCTATGCCCTTCTGAGATTCCTCACCCAAGACTTGACTTCTGGAGTCCAGGGTGCCCCCTTTCAAATTTAAAATGCTGGGCTATAGAGCATACTATTAAAAAGAAATTATACATGCAGAGACACTGACTAACTAAGTCAATTAACATAAACACTTTGGTCAGTTAGCTTTGGAACAAGAAGTACAAATTCTTGTTAATGATACGATAATGGCTATAGAAGAGATTCTATTGATGGCTATGTAAGAGTCATGTATCGCTCTGAATATTTTACATTGTATGCTGAGTTTTATGACAATCAAGCCACTGGGCTTAAAGTGTGTTTGCTTTTATCTTTATTGGGAGCTAAAGGGAAGTGTGGCAAATCTGCCTTGGCTAGAAGTGACAGCTTTCCAATGGCACTTTGTCCAGCAAACAAGAGACCAGGGATTAACTAAAGGAAACAAAACTCTAGAGGAAACAATAACAGTTGGAAGGATTAGTCAACGGTGTGGTGCTTACTTCATGGCCGGTGTGCTCACTGCTGCGTCGGACGTTCCTGAGGGAAGGGCACCGGAGGCATGGAGACATACTCTTTGCCTTCTGCCTACTTAGGAGACTTAAAAATGCCACAGTTTCCTCCTCCCATTTCACAAATATGTGTCAGTGCTGGGTTGGGCACCGTGCTGGAAGCGGAGGGCTCAATGATGAAAAAGACACACTTTGTGCCAATCAAGCTTAATTACAAGCAAGAAAACATTATATTCCTCCACCATTGTGTGGTATGTTACTGGTAACTGAATTTACTATTAAACCTACAGGTTGCATGATGTTAAGAAACAACATGTGCTAACTGGACCGTGCTAGGCAGACGCATGTGTGTCTGGGAGACTGTTGGTAGAATGTGCGGGACGAGTCGAGTGTGGGGCTCACCATGTCAAGTCCCTTGCTAAGGCATCAGGCAACGGCGTTTCTCAGCCCTTGATCCAGGCCTCTGTCCTCTCCCCTCACCACAAATTGGGGGTGGAGGTCAGAGCTGAGGGTAGGGACTAGCAGGGGGCTGGGGGGAGAGGAAGAGTTGGGGCTGCACATGATTCAAGAGTGGCCAATCTACAGTCAGGCTGGCAGAGGGGAAAAAGCTCTGTTCAAATAGAAATGGGAGCTATAAGCGAGACAATGAGATTCTCCTTCTGGAATCTGAACCCGGCTATGTGCACAATACAGGCCCATCAGGAGCCAGAGGAAGGAGGCAATATGCAGAGGGGACACTGGAGCACCACCACTGGAGACCGACTGTGGAGTGCCTGGGGCAACCCCAGACCCACGGTCACCCTCCAGGTTCTGGAATCTGACAGGATCCTGGACCATAGCTCAGATCCTGTTAGATTTCCATGGATATTACCACAAACCTGCTCTCGCCTACTGCAACCACGAGCAGCCTATGTGAGAACCTGGTATCTGCAACCCGAATAAAACTAAAATGAAATCGCTTCTTAGGCTGGGTACTGTTGTCATTCAGATTTTATTCTTTTCAGCATCCAATATACCCGCTAGCACACAGTGGCACTGGGGATCCTCAGCAAATGTTGAATAAATGAATATTAGTGACAATACTCCTGAAAAGAAGTAAATACACAGAAACGGAAATGGCTAATGAACTGACAGGGTTAATGTAGACGTTATGCAAATACCAGGAGAAGGGCCGAAGGAATCCCTGACTGCATACATCCCACTTTCCCGTGGTTACATAACACTTCAAGGAAAAAAGGCAAGCGCAGCTACACGCATCTACCCCGCTGGTCTTTGGATCGGCACGCTTGGGAACGCAGCTGAAACAGAGGAGGAGGTCAGCGCTGACCGGCAATGCCAGTGAGACCTGAGGATGGAGCGCCGCAAAGATTTCCAATACAACAAAGGAGGGAAACGTCCCCACTTATAACCCCACGTTCAGCTAGAGGAAGCGATGTGGCCACATGGAAATGCAGAAAACTGGAGCACATTTCAAGGGAGCAGTGGAAAATGACTCAGGGGCGGGGAGGCCTGCCTTTAAAGGAAAGATAAAAGGTGCTAAATCTGTACAGTTCAGCGAAGTGGTGACTAAGAGGGTGACAGGATAACAATCTGCAAATATGTGAAAGGTGTAAACATGAGAAAGGAGGGAAAATGCTTAGCTTGAGAATGGGGGGTGTAATTATTAGGGAAAAGAAAAATCCGGACAAAATATCAGAAAAACTAAGTGTGGGGATGACTAGTAGGTTATAAATAAGCTTCCCAATTGAAATGGAAATGCTGTTATTTGACCCTGAAACTGAAATGTGGCTACTAAGCCCATCTTTCTGCTTATGAGAAAGTGGCCCATACCAGGAAACTGTTATTTTATTTTCTATCTTTTGGGAACGATTTCTCAAAAAATATTCAAATTTAAATATTCCCGCTTTAAATGCTGCTCCCTGAAATTTAAAAGTTTTTTAAAAATATTTATTTGAGAGAGAGAGAGAGAGAGAGAGAGAGAGAGAGAGAGAGAGAGAAAGAGAGAGAGCAAGCAGGGGAGGGGCAGAGAGACAGAGACAGAATCCAAAGCAAGCCCCAGGTCTGAGCCATCAGCACAGAGCCCGATGTGGGTCTCGAACCCATGAACTGTGGGATCATGACCTGAGCCAAAGTTGGAACCGACTGAGTCACCCAGGCGCCCCTCCCTGAAATTTCAACTCTTTTGTTGATCAAACCTGATAAAATGGCTGTCCTGGTGGGACTTTCAGAACAAAAACTGGCTTTATCTGCTAGTTTGTGCCACATGCATGGCTGACAGCTAAAGTGGGGGCTGAGTACAGAGACGGGTGACAGGTGGGAAAGGGACAGGAGACTACAGGATCTCAGCTATCTCATCTAGCTGGACACCTTCATCCTTTGCCTTTAAGACCCTAGGTAAGAATGCTGTAAAAGTTTCCCAGATGGAAACTGTAGACACCTCTCCCTTCTTTTTAAATACACAGTCCCCTGGAGTAAACGTCAAGGACAAGGCAAGGCACAGAAAGAACACCAAAATAAGCTTCCTGTCACACTGACTGCACTCCAGTACCTTTGCCTGAGCTCCCGCTGCTGCAGCTAGCCAATTTATAATTCACAGACTCTCAGCAGAGATTTTTACCCCCGGATTCAATTAGTTCCATTTCTATACTTTCTCCTGCCATCCTTCCCTGTCCCCACCAAAAACCAAAACACAAATTAAAAAACCCCACTATGTACAGAGAGTAAGACTCCTTATATAGCCTAAGAAAAGTAACACTTAACTACGTTCAAATCAAGTTCAAAAACTCTTTGGTGTTAACAAAGTTTAAACAGTTATTTCTTTCCTAAGCATCAAGAACAGAATCCAGAACTCTTAAACCAATGGCATAAAATGCAGAGGCAGACAGGCCATCTGCCTAATTTTAAGGAATGCGGTTATCACCTGAATATACATATAAAACCAAATTAGCACACCACATTGTTAGTTCTCAGAAATGTAACACATCTCATGCACCAGAATCTTATCTGAGTTCTCTCTCATAAGGTTTAAATCAGAATTAATTTGGAGACCTCAAATTGCAAAGGCTGTCCGTGAATCAGTTAACAACAGCAAACCATCCCATTAGGGCCAGCTGGTCCACCGTTTCCTAAAATGGCCCCAAAGCAAGGCAAATCGTGGACCCATTGGTTCCTAAGAGTTAGTTCTACATGATAGGAGGCCTTGATTTGTATTAAAAGGGTCAGAAATAAAACAAGGATTTTGCATTGTCTCAAATTCTTTCTTCTCCCCCTTGTTCTCTAAACTGCTATGTTGTTACCTCCAGGGAGGCAGCATCTTGTGGGCCAATTTTGGAATATGTCACTGCTAAAGCTCTTTCAGTGATCAGAATAAAGGGATAAAAGAAGAATGAAGAGATCCTAATTAAAGAGATCCAACTTCTCAGGTAATTGTAGTCAGGGACTCAGAATCGGGCAAGAGCAGAGACTGAAGCTGTTTTTAGTTCATAATTCCGATTGTTATGGTAGGCTTTTAGTGGGTTGTTCTGATTTGGTAACGTTTGATGCATTAGTTGAAAGACCAGAAACTGAAGTTAACTGGGAAGAGAAGCAATATGACCCAGTCTTCATAATGTGATGGGAACTGTGACTTCCTTTGAAGAAAAGAAGGGGGTGAAGGAGAGGCATCTACAGAAAAGAGGTACGGGAGTCTCCCCACCACCTGGTTTCACTTCCTGCGGTTCCAGTTACCCGTGGTCCAGTCCAGCCCAGAAGTAGGTGATCCCACATCTGCAGTACTGTCAGAAGGTCAACAGCAGCCTAATGTTACGTCACAGTGCCGGCATCATTCACCCTATTTCATCTTATCATGTAGGCATTTTATCATCTCGCATCATCACAAGCGTGAGTATAATACAATATTTTGAGACCAAATGCACATAACTTTTATTACAAAATATTGTTATAATTGTTCTATTTCATTACTGTTGTTAATCTCCTACTGTGCCTAATTTATATACTAAACTTTATCATAGGTATGTATGTAAAGGAAAAAACATAGTATATATAGAGTTTGGTTCTATCTGTGTTTTTCAGGCATCCATTGGGGGCTTTGGAACAAGTCCTCTGTGGATAAAGAGGGACTATTGTACAGTGCTTGGCTTTAAACATGCCTTCGGTTTCTCCGATACAAGTCATGGGCAAGATACCACAAGACAGGGCTGACTTCTCAGGTCTCATCTCTAGCTGTTGTTAGCCTGTTAATGGTGGATGCCCACTCAACAATTATTTGAGGTATGGTAAATGCCAGTTCTCTGTGTATCCCCAGCATCTGCAACACAGTAGGTACTCAATAACTGTTTTTGCTAAATGAATGCCAAAGAGGTGAAACCTAGCAGAAATAGATGCCACAAACCTGTTACAACGATGTCCTATTCAGAACATTTGGTGAGTTCATAAGGAAATCTAGTCTTATTTCTAGGATTTTAAGGCGAATTAGTGTTAAATGCTAAACCACTGCCCACTTCCAAGGAGGAGACAAAGAACGGATGGCTTAGAGGCCTTCTATTGGATTTCTAGTGCTCAGTCCAGTCAGGTAGTGTGCAGAATGGCTTCACCAAGCTTTATTTATCATTGAGTTTGGATACCAAAGAACTACTCCCAAAAGGAAAAAAAAAATTCAGATGGAGCTGGTACTATTTGACCAGCATCAGAATAACCTTTCGGAATTCTCCCCATGCAGAGCAGGATCTGAAAACAATGATTTTTAAAGGGAGGAAGAACTCTCACTGATTAACAAGGCCTTTCCCTCCCTGGGGCATCCCAAGAGCATGGCTGTCAGCAATCTAGCCAGGCTGTCTCTGGGGGTGCTTGGGGGGTGGGTGGGTTGGAGATGGCAGGCTGTCTGCTTCCCAATACACATATTTGTTTTGGATTTGCTATAAGCGGTAGCTGCAATAATATCCCCATCAACTCAGAGAGGAATGAAACAAGCGGGCAGAGCAAAGAATGGTGCCGACCCCCAGTTGTCCCCTTGAGCTTCTCTTCAGTATCTATATCAACACAACAGCCTCATATGGACATTACAAAGAGAAAGCACTGGAGGTCAAAAGCAAAGGCCAGGATGGTCTTTCTGATGACAAGAAATCAACATGGCTCAAGCTTTTATGTAACACTGTGGCACCATGGAGACAGCACCCAGCGAGCATTAAATTCCATGTCTGAGCAACGAGGAGGAGTTGGTTTCTATGAGAACCTCAACTTTTGCTTTTTCTGACTTATTTTAAACATGTAACTTTATCTTTGAATCAAATAAAACTTAGATGTATTTTTTTCCCCTTTCATTTTTGGCACTGAAGAATTCTAATCTTGGTCTTTTAAATTCCATGTTAATACATAAAGAAGAGAATTTGAATGTACTGTCCAGGCTGATAGAGAAGAGCTATACGGTGGGGAGAAAGCTATAGAAAATACCCACGTGGATCTTGCAAGTACAAGCTTCCAGAAGGTATTCTGACACACACCTGGCAGCCAAATGTAAAAGCTACTTACTTGAATAAATTTAGAGTGATTTTCTAAACCAAGCTGTGTTGTGTTATTTGAACAAAATGCTTCTGAGATGTGTGGAGTGTACTTCCAAACTATTGCCCTTCTTGAGCCTTCACTCACAGAAAACTGTTCTGAGCTTCTCCTCCTGAGGCAAGTGAAATCCAAATGTCTTGGGGTTAGTATACTCAGCCAGCAGAACTGGAGAAAAAGGAACCAGCTAGTGTCAGGAATACTAAGACCCTCAAACCAATGAGAATGAGTGAAACTCTGAGAGCAGAGAATCTCCTACTAAGAGCCCTTTACCTTACTGAGGTAAGGTAAAAATAAATAAAAACAAGAAAAAAAGGAAAAGGAAGGTTTTCCTTAAGGTTTTCCTTAAGAACTCTTAAGGTTCTTCAAGAGTATAGGCTGATTCTGACATATAAATATAATTCTATCCAGAAAAGTAGCTTAAATTCTGGGCTGTGGGTGAAGAATGGTTCTTGTTTTGTTGTTGGTGTTGTTTTTGGTTAGCATAACATAAAGAGGTCAGCAGACAACTTCCCAGTCCGCTGCCTACTTTGTACAACTCATGAGCTTAAGTAAGAATGTTTTTACTTTTTTGAATGGTTAAAAAAAAATTGTGACATGTAAAAATTACATGAAATTTAAATTTCAGTCTCCATAAATGAAATTTTACTGGAACATAGCCACGCTCATTTGTTGTCTATGGCTTCTTTCATGGTACAACAGTGAGTTGAATATTTGTGACAGAGACTATCTGGCCCAGAAAGCCTAAAACATTTACTATGTGGCCCTTTATGGAGACAGTCTGCCAATTCCTGCTTAAAGGGAAGCTGTATGCTGGTTAAAAGAAAATCTACCCAAGGCACAGATCAACTTCCCAGAACTAGAACATCAGTGTAGGTGACACTGTAAGAATACTCTAAATAATAAAAACAATTCCCAAAAAACCCTACAGATATGCAACAGAGAAGGCAAAAGGAAAGGGAATGTGGCTCAAAGGAGAGTGGCTGAGGCAGGTGACACTGATCACAGGTGTATGCCCTCAACCTTCCTCTCCTGCACCTTATTCTAGGAATGTCCCCACTCCTGTACGTGAGAACTTTCCCCTTTATTCCCACTCTCCTCCACCAGACTCAGATTTCCTCATTCAAAACTTACACTCCATAAGCACAAAACTTGAAATTTCCAGACTTGCCATTCTTTGTTCCTTCCCACAATGGCTTCTCGCTCCACTCCCTGACAATATACTTGCAGTATTACCCTCCTTGTACAGAAAGCCTTCGCTCCTATGATTTTGTACTCAGACTTTATCTTTCTACTAAACCTACTTGGAAAAGTAACCTCCTCACTCACAAATCTAATAATCTCTTCTCAGTAGGAGCCCTAGTGGATCTCTACATGGCATTCAATACCATGCAATGGTCCTGTAGTGTAACTCTTCCCTCGCTTTGCTTCTCTCGACTGGTGTCCTAGGTCTTTGGGCTGCTTGTCTCCTGCTGTTACGTTCTGGATCCTTCTTTTTATGCTCTGCACTATATCTCTTGGAAGGTCCATCCTTTTTCACGGTCTCCATCACTGTGATCCTGCGGAACCCACAGACTATCCTCTAAGCCACAGACCCAATCCCAAATGTTTCAGAGACATGTTCCCTGGGAGGGTCCTGCCAATACCTTGAACTCAGCATATCTAAAATCAAACTCTTCTTCCTCTTCTCCCCTTGTCTCCTTCTTCTGGTTTTGGTACTACTATCCTTCTACTTTAAAAACCTCACCTATCTTAGATTTGTTCCTACTTTCACCATACAACTCGGTGACTGCTACCTCTTGGCAATTCCATGAATTTCACCTCCAAGGCTGTTGTATAATCCACTGATGCTTCTCAATCATCAGAACTCTGCTTGTTCAGGCTCCTGTCACTTCCAGGCAAGAATCTCCTGATCTGTCTGCCTGCATTCCATTTTGCCCTACACAGATTCTTCCTACATATAGCTACCAAATCACTTTCTAAAGCATAAGATGCTGCTCAAAACTGTCAGTGGCTTCCTATAGTTTACCTATTATAAAATCAGAACTCTACAATCTTGACATTCTAGGCCTTCTAAATTTGGCCCAATTCCTTGGGACCATAGAAAACATCCATGACCCACTGAACGGCCCCTCAAATATGTGAAGACAATACCTCTAGTTCCTCTCGTCTTAGTTTCTCCAGGCTAAACATTGCAAGGTCCTCACAAGACATGGATTTTTGATTTCCCACCCTTCTACTCACTTTCCTCTTTTAATGCAGGTAATATTAAGGGTGTCTTCAAACAGGAAATGTCTTTCTGTTTGATTTAATTAAAATTCTGATGGGGGTGGTGGGGCATGTGCAATGGGGATGTCTCTTCTTATGTGCTGTTGAGAGCCACCTTTGGAGAGATCTGCTGCCTTTGTGGGCTTGACTGGGGAGGGGTGTGGAGAGCCCACATACCAGTCCTCCCTCCCCGTGACCAGGCAGAGTTGGACTTTTACTTCAGGCAGGACGCTGCAGCAGTGCAGACAGCTCCATTAGTGCAGGAGGAATCCCTGGGAGAAGGGAAGCCCTCAAGGGACTGTGTGGGAGAGGCGGAGCCTGTCCTGTGCAAGGCTGCCTGCCGCCATGGCCTCCATTCCAGCCCACTTCCATTCTCGTCTCTCAGCAGCAGCCCCAGGCACTGTGGAGACCCTGGTGGTGTTGTGACAAGCAGTCTATTCATTTCCTTCTCTCATTCACTGGGCTCTCGGGGATAAAAAGGAACAGCAAATCCAAACCACTGCCTAGAATCCACTTTGCCGAATTCAGGGAAAGAGTGTTCTATTGAAGTGATTATTTTCCCTGTTTGGGAGACCCAAGGGAAAGAACAGGATTTCTGCATCCTTTACTTTCCACTGATGCAACGTTGCAGAAACGACTATTTCAGTCATCACCACAGCCAGTGGGACAGTGAATGCACGGCTTGCACTTAATTGAGGCTTTTTAGCTTCTGTCTCAGTGTGGCAACAGGGCACCAAAGCACCAGGATTTGAACTGTGATGCTGGATACAAAGCTTCAGTTGAAAAGCGGGAGAGAAGGGAGGACAGCGAGAGGGAAAACCAGGTACCTGACAGACCAGCTTCCTGATCTGCTGCAGCCGAATGAGAGATAGTTACCTGTCTCATCAGGGTGTGCCTGTCTTCAAGGGAGAAGAGAGCTGCTTTGGTGTGCTGCTTACTGCACAACTGAAGGACAGCACAGGTCCCTGGACGAGATGCTTGCCAAACATCACGACTGGTAATAAGGGCGTGACAGGTGAGGAAGTTGGGGTCGAATGCCGAGGGAGGGACAGGGCACTAAACTTCCCGAGCACAGCTCTCAGTGTAGCACGTCGCCCGATGGTGACTCCTGGTGCCCACCACAACCAAGGGTGCATGAGTCTGTGTAGTGTGTGTGCACTCGCGTGTGCTCACTGGCTCACGGAAAGAGCGCGGGGGGGGGGGGAGGGGAGGGCCAGAAAGGGGGAGAGGAGGAAGGCAGACTGAGGGGGCAGCACTTAAGAAACAGCAGTGGCCGGCTCCGAGGGCTGAGGTCACATGTCCGAGCCTATGGCAGGAGAGAGCATCTGTTGTGATGGGGCCCAGATCAGAAACTGATTTCTGGTACAGGGCTGTACCTACCTGCCATGGGCACACATACACTCAGTGGGACTGTCTCACGTGGCAGAGACCAGAGACAGAATGGGTGGAGTCCTCGGCACAGCACGCACCAGAGTACAGTTTCATTCCAGGGAATAAGGAGAGGGGAGCCACCCCTTCTGCCTCATGGCCTTCACATCTCATCCAAAGCGCTAGGCTGCCTGCCAGTTCCCTTTCACCAACCTGAAAACTTCACCAGATGCTGGCTTATTTGTGCTTTCTCACTTGTTTCTTGTTCCTCTCCACCCCACCCCAGCCCTGTTCCCCACCAGGCTGGTCTCGTCCAGTGTCCCAAGTGGAAGGAGACGCTATCAGCTCAAGTCTTAGAGACTACAGTTACTGGCTCCTCGGGGGTGCAGGTGGTGGCAGATCTCTCCCTTCCTGCCACCACCCCCACCCCTGCCGCAGGCAGAGCTGCTCCCCTCCACATCTTCCCACTGTGCCCAGCACTGGGGTATAGACCAGGCTTGTGACGAGGTACCTAAATTAAAAGAAATATGTCTCGGTGCACGTCTTCGTAGGGAATCTTGTGGACTCTGGGAAGCTGTATACCTTGTGATCGCCTATTTATGTAACTATACTTTTTCATTTCCATAGTTTTTGTCATTAAAGTAATTGCATGTCTTCTAAAAATATAAAACAAAATGGATAGTTATGGATGGAGTTCTTTCTTTCTGGGGCCTCTCTGCAGTCTAGCAAGGGCCTAGATGTCCTCCGGCCCAAATGGATCCCACAGGGTCAGAAGGCAATTAGATTTCCCGGTGCAGGGAACTCTTCGGCTCTACAACTGTGGATGCGGTGGGGGAAAGAAGAAGGCCCTTTCCATCTCAGCCAGCCATCCTAGGGGGACGCCAGCTCCCGAATGGCAAAGAGGACCGTTGTCAGCAAAAGGGTGGGGAGCGATGAGGCAAATTTCACAGCATAATAGGCAAGAGAAAAACAAAAACAGGTAAGTGTTTCATATGGAGGTTGTCTTCCCTAATGTCACTAAGCTGGAAAATCCTGCATTCACCCTGCTAAGGGTTATTCATCCACCCTTAGCAGACAGCTGTTCGTGCTTGAGTCAAGAGAAAAGGTGAGTGCTTCTGGAAGGGGAAGGAGGGATTTCTCCCAGCCAGCCTGGAACCAAAAGAAGCTCAATCACTTAAAGGATGTCATATTTTGGGCTGCCTCAAAAAAAAGTGGGCTCACTTCTCTATTAGAAAACCAACCTGCTCCCTAAACATTGAAGGAGAGCACAATCAGGCTGCAGTGCCGAAGTGAGCCCAGGCTGACTGACCCACAGGAGGAAACCTGCCCAAATTCTGCGTGCAGGGAGGACAGGGTCAAAGAAGTATGGGAGAATCTCAAGACACCAAGTTAGGTCCAAACGCCTCAAGTCACCTTGTGTACACTGAGAGAACAGGGACTTATAATTTGATAGGGCCCTAGCATTCTTATTTCCCTGCTACCAGAGTGCTGGCTGAGACTCTGTAATGTATTAATCTCTGTAGATGAGTGATGCGGTTTAAAATACTGCAGGGTTTGGCTGCCATTCCCTCCCCTGGGGTCTCAAAATAACTCCACACAAATCATTTCTGCTAAACACTCACTCAGGCAGCTCTTCCCTGCCAGAACACACACATCTTATGTAACCAAAGGAGCCACGTAGCTTGCTGGAAGAGGAGGGCGTTCCCAGAGAGCAGCACTGCTCACTGCCCTGAAGGCTCTGCAGAGCCGGGCTCTAAACCCATCTCTGTCCCCTGCCAAAAGGCAGGCACACAACTCAGCTTGGCTGCTGTGCCCAAGCTCCCCCAGCCCAAGAGAGCCCCTGAGGAGATGCAGGCGGTCAGATCAGGGAAGGTCACCTAATTCAGGCTGGATATTTAGTGACCACTTACTATGTATGAGATCTACTCTGGTAGATTTTGGAGACTAATGAGGAATGGAAAGAACACGGCCCCCTCTCCTTTGAAACCCACATAGTTCAGTGCAGACAGGCACCTATACAGACACCAGACAAAGCTACAGTAGGGGCAGGAAGAGAGGTGCTACAGAATACTTGACCTTAAGTACCTTTGAAGCCTCCTCTTCCCAAATCTAAGGACTCTGTGATATGAATCTTGCCCTTGGCTTGGCTTCTTTGTTAACCCTTCTTCCTGATACTCTCCTACTTCTCCAAGCCTCTGCTGTCAGATCCTCTCCCCCTGACCCATCCTTAAGCTTTGCAACTCCACAGTGGTCTGTTCTTAGCTGTTTCCTACTCTAAACCCAACTCTTAGGCAATTAAATTCCCTTCTGGGCTTCAAAATCCACTATAAGCTGATGCCCCTTAAAGTTTTAGTCTCTAATTCTGACCTTTCTATTGAATTCATCTGGATCGGCAAAAATCCACAGGCAACTAACATTCAAGGTATCAAAACTGACCTAGTAATGAAGGTTACCTGAAGATGTTCTATTATTTACAAGCCAGAAGACTGTCCTCTTTCTTCTCCATCCTCTATTATCAAGTAACCAACAAAATTGTATAGATTAGAACCCTCCTAAATAGTTCTCAGATCTGTTCTTCCCTCTTCATTCCCATCTTGCAGCCTAGTTCAGGCTCCCATATCTCTTAGGAGGTCAGTGGCAGTCACCTCCTAGCCACACTTCCAGACCTGAGCTTGGATCCTCTCTAATCTAAGTCTTGATACTGTGGGAACACTGACTGCTTAAAAATACTGCAATGAAAAAGGAAAGACACTACATTTAACAGCAATGATGACTCTCATAGACAGTAGTCAGGTAAACTAGGATTAGGATTCCAGGTATGAAGTCCAAAACAAGTGAAAACTAATCTTTGGTGAAAAAAAGCCAGAATATTGGTTATCTTGGAGAGAATGGCCATGAGAGAGCATGTTGGGGTGCCAGAAATATTTTAAGTTTCTTTATTTTGAGATAGACAGAAAATCCGAGCAGGGGAGGGGCAGGGGGGGCGGGCAAGAGGATTCGAAGCTGGCTGTGTGCTGACAGCATACAGCCTGATGTGGGGCTCCAACTCATGAATCATGAGATCATGATCTGAGAAGCAGTCAGACACTTAACCGACTGAGCCACCCAGATCAGATGCCCAGGTGCTAGAAATATTTTCATGTATGTAGCAGTTACTTGACTTTGGGTTATACATATATTTTTATACACATAAAATTAATTAAGCTGGAGGTGCCTAGGTGGCTCAGTCGGTTGAGTTCAGTCAACTCTTGATTTTGGCTTCGTGATCTCATGGTCCTGTGTCGGGCTCAGTGCTAGGCATAGAGCCTGCCTAAGAGTCTCTGCCTCCGGCCCCTTCCCTGCTCAGGCACACATTCTCTGTCTCAAAAAAATTAATCAAGGTGTGCCTTGTGTGTGCCTTATTGCATTAACAGTCATACCTAAAGTTTTAAAAATAACAATGCGTTACCCACCATTTATTGCTTCCTAAATCTTATCTTAGGAGTTCTCAACCTGGGGTAGGAGGTGGTCAATGATGGGCCTGGGGGAGAGGCTAGTGTTTGTGAATCTAATGAAATTGTATGAGATCTGTGTGTACATGTATTTTCTGAAGAGAAGATGGACAGTCTTCTTCAGATTCGAGTTCAGTAAGAATGGCCGTGACTCAAAGTTGTCAACAACTTATCTCTGAGGTACAATGTAAGCAACCTTGCAGATACAGGGCCCTTCAAAGACTGGGGTCTCTAACTTTCCCAGCTAGCCTTTAAACACTGTCCCTCTTGCAGGTGACATGCCAGCCATTTTAAACTATTTCCCCTTTTGAATAACAATGCTTTTTCATGGCATTCTCTTTCCTTGGCTGGCCACGCCCTTTCTTCTCTCTACACAGGAGGCATTTTTGAGAGAGAATGCCTGAAGTTTTCTAAGATGTGTAAAAAAGCTCTAGGACCATGCCGAATAGCAAGGAAACTGAGCTACAGGGTTGGTGACATCTGACCAACTCAGAGCTGAATTCCAGCAACATGCCTGCAAAGGGGGGCTCGGGGATGGGCGAAAGCTCCCTCAAGGCTGTTGAAGAGACGAAGGAATGTAAGCACTTGAGTTCACTGTCCCTGTGGCCCTGTGAAAATGATCAAGTGATGATAGTGTGCGCTAGGGCCTAATCAGGATATTTACTCACAAATGAGGTGAAGATACTGAAGACCTACTTACCGAATATAAATCAAATGAGAAAAATTTAAGACAGAAAACAGATGAACATAGGGGAAGGGAAGGAAAAATAAGGAAAAAACAGAGAAGGAGGCAAACCATAAGAGACTCTTACATACAGAGGACAAACTGACGGTTGCTGGAGGGGAGGTGGGTGGGGGGATGGGCTAAATGGGAGATGGGCATTAATGAGGGCCCTTGTTGCGATGAGCACTAGGTGTTATATGTAAGTGATGAATCACTAAATTCTACTCCTGAAACCATTATTGCACTCTATGTTAACTAACTTGGATTTACATAAAATTAAAAAAAAAAAAGAGGATTAGCAAAGTGGAAAAAAAAGACTAGAATAGGCAAGAATCCAGAGTCAATGTTAAAATATTAGAAAGGGTTAATACCCAGTGCTTCACAGAAGAGGGTGGGGTATATTCTAGAAAAGGACCTAGAATATACATGCAAACTTGAGAAGCTCACCCTGCCGAGCTTTCCTGGTTTTCCAGCCTAAAAAGGAAGCGAATGACGGCAAAGACACTTACATGTATCACTTTTAAGCATTCACAGAATCACATTTTATGCCTAGAAAGAACCTTACAAATGGCTGAGTCCCAACCCTGTACTTTTACAGAAAACGGAACAGGAAATCAGAGAAGTTAAATGACCTATACAAGGACACATGCCCACTTGGTTATAAGGTAGAGATTATAAGCCCTATCTTCTGACAGGCAGGTGTTCTTCTATTGAATCCTATCGACTCAGGTTGAATGCACACCATCTCACTCAGGTTGCCCAATGTCCCGGGTTAGACTGTGGAGTCCTGGTTTTAGAGGTCTTTCCTGAATTTATAATCTGACCGGCTATTAAAAAACTTATTAGGAAATACTTGGTATTATCATAGCTAGGCTTGTATACAGTTTTTTTGATGCATATCAAGAGAATATAGACTCATCACAAAGAAATGAATACAGCAGCGACAGCTACTATAATAGCACTAGACAGTACTTTAATTTATAGATGAGATAACTAAGGCAAAGATAGGTTGAATACCTTGTCCTTGGCCACAGTGTTTATAAATGGAAGATCCAGAATTTGGGCCATTACAAACCCACATTTGTAGTGAATACACTAAAGTGTCTTCCTCAAAAAGGGATCTATCACAGAATTTCCAAAGCAGGAATTAAGAGACCCCGAGATTATCTCTGTCCACCACTCTGGTTTTATATAGAAGGGAGTGGAACCAGGATCAGACATCAAGTGTCCGGTCTCTTAGATCCTTTACTCGTGCTTATGCCCCACCTCCTACATGAGTGTGCAGGTTCTGCTTGCTTGGAGACCTGGTAGAAGACAAAAAACAAGCTCAGCCCAACCTGATTTAAGGTGCTCACAGTGACTGACGAGAGAGAGGGACACTCCACAATGACATTCTTCCTTAGAACACAGTGGTTGGTTAGGCTGACCAACAGATCACCAACCTACTGAGTCTCTACAAGGTCCCAGGTATCAAAACCCCAGACAAAGAAACAGTCACTAGGGAATACAACAATAATGCACTTATAAGGATCATGCGATGATACAGGCAGCAGAGGACGCTATGAGGACTTGGAGAGGGGTCAACCCTGGCATTCTTACTCTTAAAATTCTTTAAGAATACTAAGAAGCATAACTGGCCACAGGAACATAAATCGAGGAAATCTGCAGGGGTGGCAGTAAACTCCCAGTGTTTAGACGGGCAGAAAGGTGCTGTGGCATTTGGGAGGAGGAACGAGAACAAAGTCTACATATGTGTCCTGGCAGGGCACTCGAGTCCCTTCTAAGAACCACAGCCCAGGTCAGAATGTGTGAGAGTCAATCCCTGGAAAGGCACCATATCAAATCTTCCTCCCACAACTCACTTCTAAGTCAGAAAAGGAACCAACTGGCTTAGTAGAACACAACTAACTGCCTCCTATGCACTCTCGGTCCCAACACATTTTGTTACCATTTCATAAAATTGAAACAGATAATTATTCAAACACTCTGTATGAATAACTACTGTGTAAACACAGCTTTTTCATGTTATCAGTTTTCTTTTTAATTAAAATTATGATCTATTTGGGAACCATTATCATAACTTTCTTCTTCCCTCTGTCACGTCTAATTATCAAATGAGTAAAAAGGGCCTTTTTTTTAGAATTCATCCGCAGTTTCCAAAATTTGTTAACTTCCTACTCCTGTGGAAATGGTTTTTCCCAACAGTACATACATACATCAGGCAACACAGACTGCAGGTGGTTGTGACTGAGACAACTTTCAAAACCATGAGTAGAGTGGGCTAAAGAGGGACAGATATATTTGATTGACAGGAGGTCACAATTCGTTGGCAGAAGAATAAAGAACTTGTCTCAATGGAAGATCGGAATTGAAAAGCTTAAAATATTCTTTTAAAAAAAGAAACATTGTTCTGACATCCAAAGAGGACAAATCAAATTGGTCTCCTCCCTCAGTCTCTGAAAAGGAGGGGGAGGAAATGGTGGAGGAGTAAGTGCCAGTTCCATCCTTAATTAAGCTGTGTGACCTTGGCCAAGACAGAACTTTTCTGAGTCTCCATGTTTTTTCACTTGTTACATGGCGACAATTGCCCTCCCTACTTCACAGCACTGTGAATCACAGCACTGTGATAAACATCAAGGGGGAAAAAGAACATGAAAACACTCCAGAAAGTACGTATTATTACACAAATGGATACTTCTAGAGGATAAGGGTCTTGGTAAATTTTAGCATATTTAACCATGGTCTAAACCACTGCTTAAAAATGGCCATACTTGCCTAGGTGGCTTGGTCAGTTAAGCATTGGCTTCTTGATTTTTGGCTCAAGATATGATCTCAGGGTTGTGAGACTGAGCCCTGCACTGGACTCCACACCCAGCGTGGAGCCTGCTTGAGATTCTCTCATTCGCACTCTCTCTCTCTCTGTGCTTCCCCAACTTGTGCTCTTAGAATAATAATAATAAAAAAAAAAAGCTACACTGCTGACTAGAGATCAAATAACCCCAAAGATACCTGGTTGGTCCTCTTGGAAATATTTTTAGGAAATTTAGTTAATGCAGAGTAAACTGCATCTAATGGGAAAGGCCACTACGAGAAAAACTTAGTGTGGATACCGAAAATTTGGGGATACTGCTGACTCTGAAGAGCATGACAGGAGTAATGATCAGCCAGGAGGGTAGGCTGCTGCCCGGGAAGAAAGGGCCTGCCTCTCCTCGATGCCAGGACTTGTTTCTGACTGAGGTTTGTGAAGCATGAAGAACAGACAACAGCTGGGAATTCACGAAAAGAGTAAATCAAGCTGCTGTTATTCATGCTCCCAGAAAGCCACAGCACAGATAGCAACAAGTGATAGTTACATGAAAACAGAAATCACATCCCTTACACAAAGGGATTTTTTTCCCATTGTGATTTCAGCAAACATTTTTTTCATCACTCCCATTCCTGCTGCTAACTTGTGCATGGTGCATCAGGGTGTCGCGGGGGTGTGCCCTCTGGGTGCCGCTGGCAGTAAACACTGATCCTACTGAAAAGGATACTGCAACCAGGACAAGGAGTCTGCAGTGTTCCCTCAGTTTCTACCTTTCGCCTTCTCCACCTGCGTCCCAAACAACAGATTTCTCACTGGAGATGGTGCAACATTCTCTGGGAGCTCTTGGAATGCTGTGGGACTGGTCTCCTGATGTGCTCAGTGCTCCCGAGAGCGGACGGTGCTGTGTCTTTCTGAGGCGAAGATAAGATCCTACACATCCTGTAATTCATGGGAAGTCCAGACAAGGAGGAGATGGTCCACCCCAGATGCCACTCTGGCCCCCAGGCTGAGAAGTATGCAGCTCTGGTCTTACCTCCCAGGACTCCCTTGCTCCCCATCTACACTCATCCCAAGACAATGACTTGCTGTACCCTATTCATGCTTTGCATTTCACAGTTTCAAATCCAGCTGCCCCAATCTCCTTGTTCAGGTCAGAACATAATGATTTTGGCCTAAGGCTGTTGAACAACTTAGAGAAAAATAGATCAAATAGAATGCAATCATCAGAATAAGCTATAAAGTAATTGTTGATTTGACTTGAGGTTCTAAGAAGGAAAATATGCTCTACTCCCAAGTTTTCTATAGACTCCAAGAGATCACAGTATCATCTGAACTGCTGCTTAAAGTAGCTTTGGCTCTGAGTTGGGAGCAATCTGTTCAAAAAAAGGTTTTATGTTAGGAAACGTGTTACTGCAGAGTGCAAGCTTTAGAGCTACAAGTCCATGCGATGAAACCCCTGCTCTACTACAAAGACAGTTTGTGACCATGACAATGCCATTCCATTTCTTTGTGCCTCTGTTTCCTCCTCTGTAAAATGAGAAGCTGGACGGTTTTCAATCCTTGCTCCAGAAAGGCTGTCAGAAGCTGCCTGCACAATGGGCCTGATTAACACACTAGGCTTGATCACTGTGACCCACACCACGACTTGACCTTTCAGGTTGATATAGGCTAGCCAGAACAATGTTAAGAAATAAAACGCACATATTAAAAACAATCAACAAACACAGGAAGTCTGAGCATCCTTAAAGCCAGAAAAACAAGTCCCATCTACTCTTTGCCAACAGGCTTATCTACATTTGACAGAGATTACTCTTTGCTATTTGGGGAAATTTGCTCTGCAGTTTTCTTCTTCATGGATGGAGGACCCTTTTTGCCAACGCGATCTGGGACCGCAGAAGTAGAAATGCAACAACTCTTTGCACATGTCAAGAGAAATATACACATATGTACAAAGAGGCTGGTTTTGTTCAGCCTCAACTAAGATCACATATTCTTCAGCAAACACTTCTCTGTTTGATTTGTAGTCAGCTTGCTTACACAGCACTATCTGGGTTTCGAGGCTTAATTTATTTGACTATATTCACTCCCTTTCCCCATCTTCCTCCTAGGACAGCAATTCCAAGTAATGGGAGAATCCATCACACTCCTTTATGTTACAAAGTACTACGGCTCTACATTAGAACTCTCTGGAATTAGTTTTTCTTTTTAATCACAATGAGAAGAGGAATACATTATGTACAACGTACTTATCTTACCTTTATACTCTCTTAATTTCTTTAAAAAAAATTTTTTTTAAGTTTATTTATTTTGAGAGAGAGAGCAAGTCGGGGAGGGGTAGAGAAAGAGAGAATCCCAAGCAGAATCCCAAGAGAAGCCTCGCTGTCAGTACAGAGCCTGAGGTGGGGCTTGAACTCACAAACCGTGAGATCATGACCTGAGCTGAAACCAGAGTCAGACGCTTAACTGACTGAGCCACCCCCTATACTCTCTTAATTTCTAAACGTTATGCATAATAATCTTAATAAGCTTACAGGATCAGATCCCTGCAGCTCATAGGTTGTGTGCTGAGAATGAGCAGGCCGATCAGCTATCAGCGGTGATGGTAGGATGCCCTGCTGCCTCCAAAGGGGAACGACGTTGCTGCAGGAGGGTGTTCTGGGTTCAATCTGCTTGTTGATTTCACCGAGCTCGATGAGATATATCCTTTTTCTTCCAAGGAGGTCTCAAAGGCCTGGCAAGGGAGCAGACGCTGGCATTTGTGTTGATTTATTTTGGTTGAGAATGGGCCCACAGGAAATGGTAGAGAAGCTGGTTCCAACCCAGGGAATCTTTCTGCTTTCATAAGCCCAGAAAGATACTAAAAATGAAGCATCAGAACAAACAGAAGCTGATGATGTCAATAGAAGAAAATGAGGCTGATTAGACAATTTCACGTGGCAAAAGTGGTATTTAAATTTTGGTTGTTTTGGTTTTAGGTTTTGCTTTTTTTCCTTTCTTGAAAATGAGTACTTTTTGCACGTGTTTGTTACAGTGGCAATCAAAGAATTTAATTTTATTTGTTTTGTTATCATCCTAAACTTTCTTCCATTCTCTTACTTCAGTTTGCTTTTCAAGAAGCTCAGAATGAAGACACCTGACTCTAGACCTCATCATCATGTAGCTCCATTTGTAAAAAAGAGAAAAAATATTTGTAAGTAAACACCATTTGTAGTTAGTGTCTGAAAAAAATTGCCAGTGATTGTAACAAGATTATTTTAGAAGTATATTCAGTAATACGTTCAAACTCCATGCTCCTTAATAAGCTAATCCTGCAAGGCAGGTAAGTATGTATTTCTCATTATCCAAGAACTTTCTGGATAAAATGCTCTGACTGTGGGAAACCTAGAGAGGGCCCACATGTGTGTGGGTTTACATGGTTTGAAAGGATGGGGATGCATTTAATGAATGATTCTCTGGACAGAAAAAAGGGAAGCTGACTCTTTATGGTTTGAGGCACCTCTGACAATGACCTCCCTATGACCCCCAAGTACATCTGGGGACTACCACCTCTTGGGATTCCCCTAAGCTCCATTCCAGGGTGTTCAGGGGCAGCCGGCAGCCTAGTAGTGAGCCTGTCAGAAGCTGAGCCTTCGTTCCAATTTCACTGTAACACTGTGGCATCTGATATAATCCCTTAAAGGCTCTTAGAGTCTGGCCCTAATCTCCCTCCTAAAATACAACTCAGAGAAGATGTGAATATAGATGGCAACCTGGTCCATTTTGCTGCACAGATCAACACAAAAGGATCATGGTGAATACAGATTTAATGTCTATTTTCTCAGCAAGTGATGCCCCTGGGGCTGTAGAGCATAGTTGAACGGGAAAAGTCCTATAACCAGGCTGATCTGACTTCATTATCAATTCATCTTTATTTAACCTCAGCTGCGGCCTCAAAAAAAAAAGTATGATGCTCAGTAAAACTTCTGTAACCCCACCTCATTTTCTAGATAGATATGATATTTTCTTTCTTCTTCAACTAGTGATTAGTGGATCTTAATCAGAAGCAGTATCAACTCCCAAAGGGAGTCTAGAAATCTGTAGGGGACATTTCTGGTTGTTGCAATGGCTGGAAGGAGGGGAACTGCTAATGACATTCAGTGACAAAGACCAGTAATGCTGATGGAGGTGGTCCCACCCAGTAAACTGTCTTAGGTAAAGCCTAAGTATGGCTAGGAATCAGTAATGAGGATCCATTCTAGAAAGGTGAGAAAAACAGAGTGTCTCAGCCAGCAGCGGTGATACTGGCCCAGATACTGCCATGTGGGACTGGGAAGGGAGAAAGTGACAGAAGCAAGAGCACTGTTGGCCCTTATCTCCCCACCAGTCAGCTCCAGAGCACGAATGGTCTGTTTCTACCCCTCTCCCCAACTGATGAGGATAGATGGCAGGCTGCTGGGAAAGAAGGGGTGGGGGGAGGGAGGCAGAACACGAACGGACTTTTCCATTGGTTGGTGTTTGCAAAGTAAACACCAGAGGATGAAGTGAAAATCTACACTTGCAACGTGACTGCCAACACAGCTTTCTAGATCTCCCCATCACAGGGGTGCACTGTGGCTAGTCAGAATTTGTTCATTCAACAAATATTTACCAAGCACCTATCACATGCCAGACATAGTTGCGCATGTTAGGAACACATACATTATGGAGGGGTAGATGGGCCACACTTGTAGGCCACATAAAAACTCTAGTTTTTACTTTGAGTGAAATGGAGAGTCACTGTTAGAATGGCATCCAGGGATGAATAAATATACAAACGGCTCTATGTGTAGGACTGTGTATATAAAAACGATGGCAACGCAGCGTGCCAAGAGGACAACTCCTAACTGGCACTCCCGTGACCACGAAGGTCTGGCCCGCATGCTGTGGAGTCTGAAAGGCCACTGCCGGCTGACGTGCAGACACGGCTTGCCCTGTTGTCTCCCAGAATGAAGGCGCAGGGCATGCAGAAATGCCTGAGGAAGCTCTGGAGGGCATCGCCCCCACCTTCTCCTGAACTCGTGGGCTGCTGCTATTACAATCACTACCGTTCTAGGATGGTGTTAAATTAGCCAATTTAACAACAACAACAAGCCCCACACAAATGTAGCTTCCAATGGCATATTCATTTTTATTAATTGGCTAATTTAACACTGCCTTAGATCTGTAACAAGAGTGGCAAATCAGCGAACATGCCAGCATGCTATGTGCTGTCTCTCCATCCCTATACCCTCAACTCTCACCTCTGGTCACATTTCCTGTGTGTGCAGACACACATCAGGCGGCCGAGAAGTCACTGGTTCTAGTCTGGCACTCATGCCTGATGCCTCCAGAATGTGGACCCACAGTTTACTCTCCTCACGGCTCCTCACCTATGCATTCTGCACTGACCTGACGGGAGGCACGAAAGGCGACTGATGCTTCAGGAAAGGCCCACTTGCCTCTTTCAGAGTGGAACAGACACAGTTCCACAGAGAAGAAGCAGGCACTCTGGATATAGAAGAATGGATGAAAATGACATCAAATAGTCTCTCTAAAATGATGTGTTCAGAAGGAACCGGAACCCTGGTCTTACAGGACTCTTGTTAGTAACTTGCTTGCCAACCCTGACACTCAAAGTAGTTCAGGGCCGCCACGCATGGCTGTACTCAACAGCCCCCAATTCATTTCGGGGGTGCTATTTACATAGTCAGCTGGTATCAGTTACTTTGCTGATAAAAGGTGAAATGCATTATAGGGTTATTATACATACTAAATCAGATATGCTACTATTTATTTAGCATTTAATAATGTTGGGGGAATAGAAAGTGCCTACTAAAGTACTTCAGATGAGAAAACCACTTTATCCTACACCCCTCTGCAGCAAGGACCTGGGTTACGTGATAGGGAGGCAGCTTCGCATAGCTGACCTGACTCTGGGATCTGGACTGGCCTTTTCCTACCGGACTTCAAGCAGATTCAGCAGGGGCCTGCTGGTGCACATGGCTTACCGTGTACCCTCATGCCCCCCAGCCTTCAACACAGAGCCCTGCACCGGTGAAGCAGCAGCCCAGTGCTTGCTGATCACAACACTTGTCTGCAGCCATTATTCTCATCACACACTGCTTACTCCCAGAATCGTGAGCAATCCTGCTCTAGAAGACCCCTCACCTCTACTGTGCAGCCAAGACTAGCGAGGACAAGCCCATAATTTTGTTGCTGTTTAAAAGGTACATACCAAATGGAATGGAAACTACAGCTTTCCAAGGAACACAATGAATGGCCAGAAACAGAAAATTTAGGAGGTCACATTCTCAAGTCTCTGCTTTAAGTCGACAAGATGGCAGCTGTGGCAGCAGAAGAACAAGAGGAGGGAATGAGTTTCAATTCACTACAGGCATTTTCACAGTGATATGGCCTTTTAATTGGCTTCTACTTGCATAGGAATAGCACCTGAGAAGGACTGGGCTTCCTGCAGGGCAGCTTCCACACAGGATGCCAAGAACCTCTGCAGGAGAGGACACTAGTTAGCGTATTACCACTGGCTCCAAACGTGATGCCGATACGGTCCCAACACTGTCACCTCTCTTCCCATGGCTCGCAAGTGGTGGGGGCAACATGGCAAGACACCTTTGAAGAAAAACTGTACTTGGATTTATATTCTTGGGGAGCTGAGAACAGAACTGCGGGAACATGCATTTTCATTATCTGCAGTTCCCCAGGCCACAGAACAAGGAGTAGCAGACTGGTAAGTGCTAGTTTTCTATACGGCCTCCTATACTGCTTTTCCTTTTTTAGGGAAAAGGCTTCTATTGATTCACGACCTACTGTGGACTAGGTGATGTTCTAGGTGCTACGTTTCCCTCTGTGGTGGTGAATGAAGAGAAAAAACCTCCTGCTTTCATGGAGGAAAAAGATAATAAACAAGCAAACTGTATAACGTGACATATGAGGAGTGACATGCAGTAAAGGGAGGCGGAGGCCGCTCGGAAGAAGACAGCAAAAAATGCACACACACGTGTGCGTGTGTATACACACGTAGCACCAAACCAGGAGTACCCAGGCCTAGGACGACAAGTTGACTTGCCCTCAATTGAGGTTTGTTTCCGTCCTTGGAACTCAGCGGTAGGTCAGTAATAATCACTGGCAGACCAGGCAACGGCCCACAGGTCTCTGCTGAGGCTTCACCGCGCTCCACGGAGCTTCTCTTGACTGCGTCTTCTCACGTGAACTTCCATTCTGCAACCTCATCCTTGCCTCATTTTCTTGCCAATCTAAATTGGTTTAACATGTATGCTATCTTTGCCAACATGGACTTTTCACTCCTTTGGATGCCATCTGAAATATATTCCACAGTTTTACTGCACATAGTGGAGAAACTGAAAGAAGTGGGGTGCCTCGGCTCTGGACTTCCGGGAGAACACACAGTCCCAGAGGAAGGAAATGGCAGCAGAGACCTGGCAGGTGATTACCATATGAAAATCGAGCACTGCTCCATTAATTCAGCACACATGGGCCACATTCTTCCTCCATGCCAGGCACTGGGCTAAGGACTGGGCATATGTATGAACATGGAACATACAGGTTAGCGGAACGTATGAGATGAACAAGGAACACACAGGTTAATGAACATGTACACAGATAGTCAGGATGGTAAACTAAGCTTTCCTGGAAAGCACATACCTGAGCCAGACTCCTGGGGGTGAAGAGGTGATGATGGAAGGAGAGAAGGGACCAGACACTCTAACCTGAGTGAGCAGAATGTGTACAGCCCCTGAGGTCAGCACGGCTGGTTCTGGATACTCCAAGCGCCTCTGCTGAGGCAAAGGTTCGGTGGGGGTGAAGGGTGGCAAAGCTCTAAAGATGAGCAGGGCTCAGATCACAGACGGCCATCAATGCTTTATTTTGAAGGCAAGGAAACTACTGAGAAGTCACAAGCAGGGGAATGACAGGAACAGATGTACATTTTAGAAAGGTCTCTCTGGTACACGGAAGGGTCATCAGAAGGGTCATAAGAACAGAAGCAGAAAGACTCACAAGAGACTAGAATCCTGTCTGGGAAGGAAGATTAGAATAAACTGATCCTATACACTAAGGTTCCCTAATAATATGTCCAAGAAGCGGGGTGGCTATTGGTCCTTAAAAGGCTGGATCTCAGAAGTTCAAAAGGAACCCTAAATTTCTGCTCAACCACAAATTCCAAGGGCCAGGACCGAGGACAATATAACAACAGGACTCAGCCTGTCTTCTATCTAGCTCTCTCTCCATTCAGTTTGTTTTTAATCTCCTTTAAATTTACCAGTCCTATATTTTCAGGGCAGAGAAACAGACAAGTTAATCCAAGCTACTGAGGGCCTGTGCATGAGATTTGGAGATTAAACCAAGTCTTTCTTGGCTTTCAGAGCAGGCAGAGAATAGGCTGAGAACACAACGGGAAAGGACTTACATGCAAATGTTGGAGACTGGATGGCAGAACTATGTGTTTATTCATTTTTAATTTTCCTATTTCCACATATTCATTAGTTACCATGTATTTCCTTAAAACAAAAAAACAGCAAGGAAAAGAAATCACTCAAACTTTTCTTTAAAAATACCCAAATCTATGTTAAGTGAAATAAGTCAGTCAGAAAAAGACAGATACCATATGTTTCCACGAATAGGTGGACTTTGTGAAACTAAGCAAAAACCAGGGGGAGGGGAAGAGGGGAAAGAAAAAAAAGACACAGAGAGGGAGGGAGATAAAACATAAGAGACTCTCAAAGACTAAGAAAAAACTGAGGGTAAGGGGGATGAGGGAGGGGGGAGAGGGGGTGATGGGCATTAAAAAGGGCACATGTTGGGATGAACACTGGGTGTTATATGTAAACCAATTTGAAAATAAACTATTATAACAAAAAAAAAAAAAAAAAATACCCAAATCTACATGGTAAAACACAGAGAAGGAACAGCATGCCAGGAAGCAGCTCAAAACATGCCACCCTGAGGGAGAGCTTCTTAAGAGCGGTGTTTTCCTGTCTCACGTTTTCAAATCCTTCATAATGTTTCACCAAAGTCTCCCTTGGAAGTATGACTGTGTGCCCCTCCCCCCGCCCCTGGCAGGGGGTGAAGTGCTTTCCCATGATGGCTGTAGGGCCGGGCAGGATGAGTTACGGGCGCACTCTCATAGCTCCCTCTCAAGATAAGGTGCTGCTCTCCACGGGAGCCGCAGGCAGATATATATCAGTGCCCTAACCAACAGAGATAAATGTCATAACTCCAGCCCCTGTCCATAAATACACAGCAGCAAGAACAACCTTAAACAGCCCACTGTGCCCAGAAGAGGCAGGATTTAGTGGGCTTCCTTACTTGCTCATGTGCTGAAAAGCGCTTTTTAGGAGGGTGTTAAATAGGCACGTTACGCAAGCTCATGGACCCAAAATAAATAAGGCACTCTCGTTATGTGGACGTCGCCCACACGGAGAGGCTGCATGTGCTCTTCCCAACAAGGAAGAAGAGAGACTTTACAGAGCTGCTGCTCTGGAGCCAGTACCCTTCAAATGAGCGCCAGCTGCGGCAGCAGGAGGGCCGGGGAGGAGAGTCTGGATCAAGCAACCCCAGTGCAGAGACAAGGGATGCTGGTTCTCGGCAAGAGAACTCCCTCTTCTTATCACCTCCCGGAGATTTACATTTCTTTCTTTTTTCTTTTTTAAACATTTATTCAGGGTTTTTTTTGAGAGACAGAGACAGAGCACGAGGGCGAGCAGGGGAGGGACAGACAGAGAGGGAGACACAGAATCTGAAGCAGGCTCGAGGCTCTGAGCTGTCAGCACAGAGCCTGATGTGGGGCTCAAACTCACGAACTGTGAGATCATGACCTGAGCCAAAGTCGGACACTTAACTGACTGAACTACTCATGTGTCCCCAAGAGATTTACACTTCTTGAGTGTAACCGGTGTGCTCCTTCCTGGTGCAACACCCTCATGGTGGGAGGCGGTTAACTTCTAACCACCTCCTGATATCTGCTCCTGCTTTTAAGTCTAGGCTATTAATTTGGCTTTTCACACAAAGCTCTGCTCCTAAATAAGCAACTGGCTCATCTCTCCAAATCAATGAAGCTCTCCAGCTCCCTAGAGAGGGATATATTAAGTATCAATCATGCATATTATTTTACAATATAATTACTTTGGCAATTAATCCATAAGAAGTATTGCTCTCCAGATCCTAACTTCTGCCAACACAAACACAACGCTCTTGGAGAGTGGTCACATGGATGGGGACTGAGCTTCCAGGGGAAGAGAGACAAAATTGAAGACATAAGAGATTAGAGGATGAAATACATCTCCCCTGGGTCTCTCTCAAACCCTTGCTTCAAGAGTCCAGCAGAGCCACTGTTTAATCACACAGAAAAATTCCAGCAGAAATGAAGGAAAGACTGACAATCTTACTTGAGAAGGTAATAACAAAGGCTCCTGCTCTCAGGAGGATTGTGTGCTGCACTGTGGGGGAAGGAAGACTCACAGGTCCACAGATCAGATCATCAGTACTGCAACGCCATACCAAAACCCACCGTCAGCTCCACGGAGCTGGGCTTTTGTCCTGTTCACTGATGTGTCCCTGGAACACAGTGCACATTCGATAAATACCTGTGCGAAGGAAGGATATAAAGAAGGAAGGGAGGGAGGAAGGGAGGGAGGGAGGAAGACAGGTTCTCCAGATTCATTCCATTGGGTGGCACTCTCCTAGTTGCCGCCTGTAACTTCTCGTCTACACCAATCAGTCAATCCATGTCTGCCCACAAAACCAACAGTTACTTATAAGATAGTGAATCTGAAAAAGTCAACCCAATTTCCTGAACCTAACTGTTGTCAGTTTTCACATATTGCCTCAGAATAATCTAATTAAAAACAAGGAGCAACATTTACTGTTTAAATTTTCTTTCCTTTCCCCTCTCCTTCCCTATGGTGGAGGAGGAACAGTGAAAAGGCTAAGATAAGAGTAGCAGCAGGAGAGTGCAGAGAAGGAAGTGATAATTGCCAAATTGGATAAGCAGCCTCTGAATAAATGAAAATTAACAAGACTTGCTTTCCAATAGCTTCAGATGTAAGTGAAAAGGATTCACTGATGGTATGAGAGAAAAATTTTCATTTGATTCAAAGCATTTAAAACTTTTCCTTGATTTCTTTTACTATCCTCAAACTATCATTGCGACAGTAAATTAAATAAAGGGCAGATTGAGAAAGTTAAGGGAGATTAAATGAGCAATCCATGGAAAAGCACTGAGCACACAGGCACTGGTTCGCAAGCCACGCAAAAGAAAGGTTTACTTCTTAGAGGCAAGTGGGAGAGAAAAAAAATTAGGGGCAGGAAAAAGAAAAGTAAGTGGGGTAAATAAAGAGGAAATGGGATTGAAACTACAAAAGACTGGAAGAGGACTCTCTGAATGAGAAGTTTGTGTGGGTGGTAAAGTTGGAGGGAGGAAAAGTTCAGTGTGAAAGAGGAGAACATTCTAGCACATGGCTCCTGAGCAGTGGAGGGAGAGGAAACTCCTGAGTGAGTCAATCACTTTTATCACAGATGCTTTCTTGGTCTTCTTACTTGTGTTACAATCACCCATACTAGGAAAAAAGGTCAAGATTATATTGATAAAGATGTTTTACAGGCATCTACATAAATAAAAATGTTCTAGTTAATTACTGGCCTCAAAATATTGAGTATCTGACACTTTCAATTTTGATAAGCAACTTCAGAAAAAAAATCTGGATTGTTGTAGACTGTCATGTTAAAAATGAGTCAGTAGCATGGAAAGCTAAAGCAAACAGCCGTAAAATCTAACATAGCTGCTTTCCTCGGCGCCTGATGGATCTGCTCAGGAATCTCCAGGGGCCGCAGAGGCTATGGGGCCTGAAAAATACAGGAAAGCTAAGAGTTCTGAATTTTTAGCCTAGAGCTAATAGTTTCTAAGTGAAGTTTGCTTTCTCCTGTTCCCTGAGCTTGTTTCATCAGTCTGCACCCTCTGTGGCTGATGCCTGCTCTTTGGAAATCAGCGATGATCTCTACTAATAATGTACAGTCCTGGCTCCTGGAGGCAGGATATACTCTCAAGAGGATCTCGCAAATGCATGTTGGTGCCACGAATACAACTACAAAACAAACCTCTACGAGTCTCTTGGAAATGATATCCAATAGATATGAACACCAAAGCTGCTATAAGACTATATGTAAGAATACGCATTACGTTTCTTGCTCCCTATTTTCCACTGAAGAATGCATGGCTCCCAAAGTAGATGAAGTTTCCACTTACACACATATTTACTGAGTGCCTACCACGTGCCAGACACCACAGTGTTAAGCACCAGGAACACAAGAGACACGAGCAACACAAAGACTCTGGGAGCTTAGCATCTATTAGAGAAGGCTTACAGAAAAACATAAGGAAGGGAACTATAGGGAACTTTGGGAACACCTAAGAAGGAAGGGCTTACTCTGGTCCAGGAGTCAGCAAAATTCTCTGGCAAAAAAAGAGAAGTTGAGAAGTGAAGGATGCATAGAAATTAGCTACACTTCAATGTGGCAAATGTGGATTTTCCAACATGCAGGCCCAAATAAGGCCAAAGAAGAACCAAGGAATCCTCTCCTAGAGAAAGTAGCCCCCCACCACCCCATAATTCAAGAGGATACCTAAGAATATTTGCTGAGGTTCCTACTTACTACTACTAAGGAAGGGACCAGGATGTGTGAAAGGCCCTATGATCTTGGGGATGTCTTTCAACCATTTCGGCCCCATATTTCCATCTTCCGCTTTTAACCATCACATTCTGTCCTGAACAAATCAACATTATTCCCTAGAAAGAATTCCTTTGCAGACACAGAATCTCTTTATTGTTAGAGTGTATAACCTTACATATTTGAGATTCAGTCGGCAACTACCATTGCTACTGAGAACAATGCTTGGGTATCCTTCAAGAAGGACTAACTTCCCCATTTTGCTGTTCCACACAGAGGATTGGAGTACAGTGTCAAGGCAGGAAACATCCATTAAAGCTCCAGAAAATGGGCCACAACGACTGACCAGCATAGGATGCTGCACTAAGGGCCCCACACCTCTTAACAAGCAAAGACTGGGGCGCCTGGGTGGCTCGGTTGGTTAAGCTTCCAACTCTTGATTTCAGCTCAGGTCACGATCTCACAGTTTGTGAGCTGGAGCCCTGTATGGGGTTCTGTGCTGATAGTGCAGAGCCTGCTTGGGATTCTCTCCCCTGCCCCCACCCCTGCTTGAGTTCTCTCTCTCAAAATAAATAAACCTTAAACAACAAAATAAGCAATGGCTAATGTGAGGAGGAGGAAGGGAACGTAAAAACCAGGGGGAGGGGAAGAGGGGAAAGAAAAAAAAGACACAGAGAGGGAGGGAGATAAAACATAAGAGACTCTCAAAGACTAAGAACAAACTGAGGGTGAGGGAGATGGGGGTGGGGAGAGGGGGTGATGGGCATTAAAAAAGGGCACATGTTGGGATGAACACTGGGTGTTTTATGTAAACCAATTTGAAAATAAACTATTTTAAATTAAAAAAAAAAAAAAAAGAACACAGTTCTACATTCATGGATGAGAGGGAAAGCCAAGTATGGCCCTGGTTCAAGTACAGCACTGCCCTCAGATACCATAAGGATAAGGTGCCCCAGATGGCATTTCTGTGAACAGAATTCAAATCATGCGTCAAGTATGGGCGCAAAATGGCCACCTAGTGTTTTGCTGGTCCCTGGATAAGAAGCATCTCACACAAATGATTTGCTGATTACACAGTAACAACATTTCATCTCCCACTTCTTAAATGGGGAAACAGAGTTTCAAATATCTAGCAAGTGGGAAGCCTAAACTCACACTAGATGGGAACTGGCTCTAAAACCTGACCTCTTAGCCACTAAGGGGCTAACATCTCTTAACAAGCAAGGCTTGCTGTATGCAATGGATATTTCCTAATACCCAAGTCCAAGGAAAACAAAACAGGAAGACAGTCTAGACTATTACCATTTGATAGCGGTCTGCAAATTAGCAGCAATGACATCATCCGGAACCTTGATAGACATGCAAACTCTCTGGTCCTGCTTTAGACCTACTGAACAAGCTTGAGAAGCTCCATACTAGAACTCACTGGGAGTGATGAGCTTTCAAGCCATACCTGGAAGTGCCAGGGAACCATTCTGGGACTCTGAGGGCACACCACTGCTCACACCAAGAATGTGTGTACCCGCCAGTTCCCACTGGATCCAGAGGACTACAGGCCCTCCTATAAAGTTCCTGCTCCAAACTGCAAATCAAGAATTTCCACCCCAGCATTACAATCCTCTTTCAAGTGCAGGGAGAGGACAAGGAATGAGAGGGAGGGGGAAGAAGCACTCTTTATCTTCTATTCAGCATAAAACCAGGCCCACCAAATAACAAGGGAAAGAAAAAACAAAGTGAAAGAGCACTAAACACAGCTGGCGATTAGCGCTGACAAAGGCTGAGGAAGCACCTTTTCCTTCTTTAGAGACTCTAACCTACACTTCACCCTGAGGAGGGGAGGGAGCTGAGAAGAAGGGGAAGGAGCATGGTCTGGAACCAGAACTTCTTTCTCAGATGAAGTCCAAAACAAGGAAAGAGGACTTCTGAGCTACTTGAGTGTTTTTTTTTTTTAATTCGAGATTCCACACATAGGCACATGCTATAGATGAGATGCTCTTTCCCCCCGAAAAATAAAACAACAACAAAAAGAAACCCACACAGTTTTTTTGTTCTTAAATGCTGCTGGGAGAGTGATTCAGTTTCAAATATAATAGTTAAGGCTGAAAACTTTCTCACTGTGTACGGGCATCTCATCTCCTTCCAAACATTAAGAAATTAAAATCCACCTCCTCTAAACGTGGCTCATTAAAGGCAATCTTCCTGCTAAGTATTGAACTTGAACTGCTTTGAAGCTCAATGCAAATAAAGGTCAAACTATTTTACTTCCATCTTAAAGATGTAGGGAAAACAAACTGCCACAAGGGCAGGAGGCGGAAGAACTGAATGATCACTGAGAACTTACCACTCAAAACGATTCAAGAAAGAACAGCTTCATTTATTTGCCAGCTCCGTATCTTATCATCTCCCCCCCTTCAAATCTCTTCACATTTGCATTGTTCATGTAAAGTGAGTCAGGGAATGCAAAAGTGAAGGTTCTCATAGCAACTGTTAACAATCCCACACTGCACATAAGCAGTATTGGCAATTGCTAATTGGGCTGTCGCTAAAGGTGAACCCTTAATATACCTCATGTGTGAAGTGGGCGAACCAGCATTCTCATGAAATTTTAAGCTTAAGCGTTTCTCAGCTTATGTGTTTAAACCTTTAGCTTTAAAAAATGGGCACGTGAAGAAGAAAAACAAGTTCCAGATAAAGCCAATGCTTAGGCACAACGAATGTATAATCCCACCAAGAAGAGAACGAGAAACATAAGACAGTGGGCCACGTAGTGGCCTAGGTCCTACATGAACACAGGGGAGATGTGTGAGCAAATGGTACCTCCCAAACAGGCGGCTTGCCTACAAAGAAGCTGGTAAGGCAGTTAATACAGCTTCTCGACTTCTCTCTATATCCCAGAAATCCTTGGTCCTCATCTCATTAGGGTCCTAATTGCTCTTCTGAGAACTGGATCGATGGTATTAGCATTAGCCTTTGGCTAGCTCACCTTTGAGCCCAGGATACTTTAAAACTGAGGTCTGTCATCCAGTTAGAGTGTTTATCTGATGAACTGAGAGGAGACACTGGCTGTCTTCGAAGTTGTCAACTCCTGCTCACACAGATTACATTTATGTCAAAGTGAAAACTTTGTCAACTCAATTTACTGGCCAGCTGACTTGATTTCAAACTCAAAATGCAAGAGTAAGGGGAAGGGCTCATAAGATTACGGCGTTTTAGGCTGGAAAGAACGTCAGCTATCATCATTTAATAGAGCCAAGGCCACAGAGCTGGGACAATGTCCTGGAGTTAATAATAGCGGGGTAGAGCCTATAAAAGTACAACAAATGGGAGTCAGAGAAGTAGGGGCAGACACCTGTGTGAACCTTGTTAAAAGCCATCCAGTGAGCAGTAAAGTCTGGATGAGAAACCAGGTGTTCCAATTCTTTGTCCGGTGAACTTTCTATTATCAACTTTCCTTAAAAGCATTGCAAACTCACCTTTCACCTATTTTATTCCCATCTAATTAGGCTTCCTATCTCAACTCTCCTAAGCCAAATAACGTCCTGCTATACCAAAAGGTAACAATCTTGCTGAAGTCCCCTGCAGGATCACAGCAAGTAATGGGGGCAAAATGCTTGACCACGATGAACAAATGCTAATAACGCTCGCATCACTATTATGACACTTCTTGCAGTTATAAAATCAAGGCATTCACCAATGAATGAAAAAACACAGCCTAGAGAAATTGAAAGAGACACAATCAGCGAGGACAAGTACACAAACCAACATGGTTTTCATTTCAGTGAAAATTCAAGAAGACATAAGACAGGAAGTGGATGTAGAGGAGCAAATATGATGATAAGAACGTGCAAAGTTGAAAATAAAGAGAAAAGAGACCTTTAAAATGTTGTGCCATGAAACATGAGATAGTCAGGGTCCTCAAATGGGAGTTATCATGCTTTGAGTGGGCATGTTAGGAAGCATAAGCCTTGAGATTCCTTTCTGTGGTGTCCTGCAGCCCGCAGCAGCTTAGCACTCAGAGAAATGCAGACTTCATCAAGAAATCACTGATATTTGCAGAGCACCTTTAAGAAATAGAACCCGGGGCACCTGGGTGGCTCAGTCAGTTAGGTGTCCAACTTTGGCTCAGGTCATGATCTCACGGCTCATGAGTTCAAGCCCCGCGTTGGGCTCTGTGCTGATAGCTGAGAGCCTGGAGCCTGCTTCAGATTCTGTGTCTCCCTCTCTCTCTGACCTTCCCCAGCTTATGCTCTCCCTCTCTTTCTCTCTCTCCCCTTCAAAAATAAATAAACATTAAAAAAAAATAAAAAAAATTGAACCCAGACAAGCTTGGAGGTATATATGGGAGAATCATTTTGCTTTAATATGATCCATTATTTACTGAAATCGGAAAGGAAGTCAGGTTGTAAAGCCCCTATCACTTCTATGGGCAGCACGAAAAGCTCAAGATAGCAAGCATGCAGAGATACAAGGGGGCGCTCGCCCCCAGAGGCTCACAGACAGGGCTAGAACTACCTAACGAATGTGCTCCTTCTGTTTGCTCATCCCTGGAAACAACTGAGCCTGACAGGGCCCAAAGCTGCTATAAAGATATCTTTTGAACCAAAAAGATGCACCGGCCTGACACTAGGCCTGAACTTTGACCATAGCACTTGAAAGCAAGAGTTTCCCTGGAAAAGCCACAGCCCACCTTCCAAACTGGGGCAATATCATGGCTGTGGCCAGGAGGCAAGTAAAGTGACACACGAACTTTTTTTTTTTAAAGTGTGTTCTGTATGGAATGGAAGCAATTATTCTATGCTATTTAACAGATAGGAGAGGCAATCTGGCAAAAATCTTCTGATTCTAAAAATACACTGATAGCAAATGGGGCAACATAAAGTAAATGGAAGATCTCTGTACTGTCTAATTTTTCTATAAATTTGAAATTATAGCAAAATAAAGTCATAGGAATCATTATTATTATTTTTTAAATCTCAACAACTTCCGACGCTTAAACGTTGGCTATCCTGGGGCACTGAATCACCAGAGTCACGACACTGTGAAGGGTGCATCAGGGCAGTCCAAGGAACCTGAGTGGGCATTTCCTCAGAGGAAAGCCCTTTGTTAGTTTACAAGTTAGCATTTCAACACCAGTTTCATGTATTATCTCTCATAGCTCTGCTACTCAAGGTAGTCTATTTAACCTTTTCATCTCCAAGTTAGAAAGAAGGGTTCCCTGATGGTCAGCAAATATTCTCTCCCTCTAACCTGTTCTAAGCTGTACTTAAGTACCACCAGGACTAGGCTTCATTAGGAAAGCAGCTGAATAATTTATACGGGTTGCACAGGACCCATTAGAAGTGCCAGAGCAGTAATAACTGGCTTAGGACTTTGCTTACTCAGGGCTAAAGTGTAATTTGTCCATAAACGCCCCAGCTCATAAACCCATCCCACAGGTCTGACCTGCCTGCTCCTCCACAATCACATGTCCCAGCCATGCTCTCATCTCACGTGGGAACCTACTGGTGACATCTGGAGGGCCAGAAAACAAATTCAAACTCCAAAACAACGAAAATCTCATAACCTCGTTTTTACGTTTTCTAAAGAGGGCCACTACCAACGTCCCCTTAACCTTTTTTTGGGTCACCCCAACAAGAGAACATAGGCAGATGCAATAAAAGGAGGGAAAACTGGAGAAAGAGAAGCGGTTAAGACCTTGGAACAGTACGTTCAATGTCAATTTGGACACTGCATTCTAAATGACAGCAGATACAATATGATCCAGAAAATGCGCACTGCTGGGCGCCTGGGTGGCTCAGTCAGTTAAGCGGCCGACTTCAGCTCAGGTCATGATCTCACGGTCTGTGAGTTCGAGTCCCGCGTCGGGCTCTGTGCTGATGGCTCGGAGCCTGGAGCCTGCTTCGGATTCTGTGTCTCCCTCTCTCTCTGCCCTTTCCTTGCTCACGCTCTGTCTCTATCTCTCTCAAAAATAAATAAACGTTAAAAAAATTAAAAAAAAAAAGTGCACTGCTTATTTAGTAAGGTAATGAACTTCTCCAGGCCTCAGTGTCTCATTTATGAAATGGGGATGGTAATGATCTCCACCAAATATGGCTGTGGTAAGGATTAAATGAGTTAATCCACAGCATAAATATCCATTAGGTTAAAGCTATTATTATTAGTGATTCAGACCTGCAATGAATCCTAGAGAAACATAATCCATGCCCTCAACTCAACGAAAAATCCCAAGGCCCAGAGAGGCTATGTGACCGTGGGGACAGTTCTAAGTCTTAATCTAGTTCTCCACAGACATCCAGTTTGGTGCTCTGTTTGCTATTTTAGGGCTGTTGTGGCTCTAATGCTCATTCTCTAAGAGAACGAACGTATTTTGTTTTCTGAATTTTAAAATAAGCTAAGTATTAGCCCAGAAGCTTCCAGTGTTTGTTCATTCATTCATCCAAGAACTGTCTACTGAGTGCAATCTGTGGCTCAGGCACTGTTTTAGGGACTGTTACAAGGTTTCAACAGCTACAAGGTCAGACAAGGTCCCTGCCCTCAAGTATCTTACATTCTGGTGATGCCACAAGTCAATAAAAAAGCAAATGAATAAACCAGCAGTTCCAGATAATGGCAAGTGCTCTAAAGAAAATAAAAAGGTGACACGAGAGGGAGACTGGAAGTTGGGAGGGTGGAGGGCTCTTATGGAGGCCTTTTGTGCTGATTTTTTTGCAGTTTAATCTCTATGAAGATGACATTCTAACACTGGTTTCAGCATATGCATATATGAATATGCATATGTACATGTGATAAGAAGAAACTAGACAAAGTGGCATCACCCTCTATAAATTTCACTGTTGGGTAATCATTATCAGAAATAAATACACTAGCCATTAATGACTTCATCACAATAAACTTCTGGTCTTCGGTCTTACCTCCCTGGCTATTCTAGCCCAAAAGGGCGGGTTAAGGCAAAAGGACATCAGAGTAATCAAAACGAAGTTCACATCACACACTTTCAGGTGAAGTCCATTTCTCTACCCTCTGGAGGTTAGATTCTTAGCCCTTGGCATCTGTGCTATGGTGCCATGAAAATTCCTGCCCCAAGAACCAGTTCAGGGATCAAAGAGCTATTATTAATGTCTCAGTTTAGGCCAACTGAGGGAGGGAATGGCGGCAGAGGCAGGCCACTCACCCCTTCATTCAGTCGCCCTCCTCCACAACGGGGCCATTGAGTAGGCGCCACAATAGATGGCTGAGAAGAAAAGTCCGAAGGAAAGCATACAGAGTCCTCTCGCACAGACTCGGTCATTCATCACCAGGCAAGTGCCAATATCTGGGAACAGCAATCTCAATTTCTGCAAATCCTCCAACCTGCAACAGCTGCTAGTGACTCTGGTGGGCGGCTTTGCTGCTTACGCAAGTTTCCAATACCAAGCCCTGGACTGGAGCCAAGTCGACATTACTTAGGTTAGAGACACTCTGGCTGCAGAGAGCAGCAACAATGGACTTCACAGCTTATAAAGCAGCTTACAAAGGGCTCCCGTGTATTTCAAAAAGCACTTCAGATAGCTGGTGAGAGAAGCTATCTTGCACAAACGCATTCAAGCAGTTTATTCCTAACCCACTTAATTCAAGGTTTCTGTCAGAAGCCAACAACGTAGTGAAGGAAGGTGCAGAGAAGTGCGAGAGGGACGGATGGCTGGGCAGCTGGGGGAACGCAGGCAGCCCCAGCCCTCCCCTCGGGAGCGCCAGCTCAGCAGGACGGGGAGTGACTGGCAGCAATCAGCTCTTCACCTGGATAACACATGCAATGGAAACACGAAAGACAGTGTAGTGTGTGGGATTCCTCGGTTCTTTAGTGAACGGTTTGTCTCAACTGCTACCCTCAGCGTGAGCATTTACAAATATTACCGAAAGAACACTCTGAATGCCCTCTAGATGCCTGCCACCAACACCCAAATGCACCGTCATCTGACCCCACAGGTGGCTCCGGCCTTAACATTCCCAGGTCTCCGGGGATCCCTCATCTCCTCCACGCTATCTGCGCTCACCCTGTTAGGCCCAGCTTCGCTCATGGAGAACAGTTTTGCCAGGTAAAAGGCACAGAGACCAAAAGAAGCTAAAGGCTAGAAGAAAACACTGAGGCGCAAAGGCCCGTGGATTTGGAGTCCAGAGCTCACGGAAGCCACTAAAGTACACAGCAAACAGTGAATGTGCCCAACAGGGACCATCTCCACGGAAGAAAAGGAATACAGAGTAGGTAAGAATGCTTTGTGCATGAGCTTTCCCAAAGGACTTCAGAGGGCTCTGGTTTTTGAAAAAGGAACTAATGTAAAGTTGCGAGGGAGAACCGTCCCTGACCTCTTACGTGTTTAAATGGAAGGACCCCTCACAGGACTGTGGGGCCCTCACAAGACAACTGAGCCCATTTGGAGATTGCATTGCAATGTTTGTAGTGCTTGGTGTGAGTTTCCTGGACAATACTGAATCAGCAGATTTCCAGGTAAGAATTTATTACAAGGCTAATTAACAGAATCCAAGAAAAATATACACAGCTGTATCAAATGTGAAGTAGGATTTGGAACTGGAAAGAAGTTACTAGCACTCATTCACAGGGTGAGCCCTATCTGCCAAGGGAATGAGGAGTGAATGTGATGCGGCAGTGTTTACTATGAGGCCAGTCTCGCAGCATGAAATGGGTCAACATGAGAGTAGGCTTACAATGTCATTACCACGTGGGATACCTGGGTGGCTCAGGCGGCTGAGCATCCAACACTGGCTCAGGTCATGATCTTGCATTCGTGGGCTTGAGCCCTGAGTCAGGCTCTGTGCTGACAGCTCAGAGCTGGAGACTTCTTTGGATCCTGTTTCCCTCTCTCTGAGCCCCTCCCCTGCTCATGCTCTGTCTCCCTCTCCCTCTCAAAAATAAACATTTAAAATAAAAATGCATTACTGTGTAATTTCTTTTATTATAGTATGAAATGCCATGTGTGGCAATGACACACTTTAGTGGGATCAGGTTCTAAACGAACACATCTGTAGTTGAATCATGAGCTTCAAATGCAACTCTTCATGTTTTGGTTATTCCGGCAGCTAATTTGCAGAATGAGGACTACATGACAGAAGATCTTTAGTGAGAAGGAGGGTGGGGGTGGGGGGTGGGGGGGACGGAAATTGTTTATATCAGACGGAGGATTTTTGGTTGCTTACCCAGAATGCAAAACTTCCCATACGACTTCCTGGGATTTTTCATGATGTTTTAAAAGTTAGATTTCACCAAATGGAAGGGTCCCTGTGACAGAACTCAAGAGAACCAAACTTGAAGACCACACAGAAACAGCACGATGGCATGAACATAGACCTATCTACCAGAGCTCTGCCCCTAACCTGCAGCCAGAAACCAGTCAAACACTAGTTTAGGCTAATCTGGGCACGCCTAAGCCTAGGAAGTCTCCACTCCCACGTCCACGATCCATGGCTGGGCATTTCTGACTCGGTTCTTGCACTCAAGGTGCTGAAGTCACCATGTGCCAACAGCAATAGTTCCCCTAACAGGCCTGAACTTTTACTTAAGAAGGCTACCTCTAACCTGGTCTTGTACTATTAAGTATGTGCTGTCCTTAGTGCAATCGAAATGTGCTTCTTGTCAAAAATAAGCTCCTTGAAGGCATGCAGTTTCCCTTTCTTCCCCGTGCAGCACCATGCAATAATAGGTTTAATAAATAACCACTGACTAATCAACTATAAAAAAGAACAAGTGCCCTTTACCAAGTCTTCCCGCCCACCAAACTGTGGAGGAAAAATTCCCTCCTTTCTAATCAGAGCGCACTGCTTAACCAAGAGCACACTGTGAAAGGGAAAGGTGGCCACTCTACGCAATATGCCTATTTTGATACAAAGAGTTGGGTTGTCATTAGCACTTCCCAATCAGTGGCACTCACAAATAGGTCTAAACTTGGAACAGAGTAAAAAAAATCCCTATCAAACAATGAGAATCAAGAGTGAAAAAGAAATAGCTGAAAGAGAGACTAAAATACATCAAGGCCCTAGAGGAGTTATTTCTGAATTCCCTGCACATACGACATCATTCATGAAGAAGGCAATGGTACAAATATAGCATAAATGTCGTCTGCTCTAGCTTGTAATTTAAAATGCAAATGCTAATGAGCGAACTGGTGTATCAGTGGAGTTAATAACCGCATGCCTAGCACAGGGGCTGCATCCAAAACACACACAGAGAAGAGACAGACACCATGTTCCAATTTAAAAATAAAAACACCCAAATTAACCCTAGAAAAATCACTAGCAGATGTACAAGCTCAGGAGAAGGAGGCACACCAGGGCAGGGAAATGGGAACTTCTCCACCCATTGTAAACTAAGTAGTCAATTTAAGTAACTTCCTACATAGAGTGAAGGTAAGCACGGGAGTTACTAGGGTTTAGTCAGGACTAGTACTGTAAGGCACGAATATAATAAGGAAAAACTACAGGGAATCCAAAAAGCTTAAACGAAGTTTCTCCAGAGCCCACTTGGAAGCCTATAAGCTAACTGTGAAGGGAGCCATATGTCCAGGACTCAAAGGCTACTGAAGAGAGATACAGACTTCATTTAATTTATGCTAGGTAAAGGGTTGCTAAAAAAGTAAACACACACACACACACACACACACACACACACGACCAAACTTAACAAGTCTGGGTTAACGTGGTAATTTAAATAAATGGGGATAAGCGCAAATGATGAAAGAACATGACAGAATGCAGTTGTGTCTCAGATGCCTTTCAGATATGAAAGGAACTTCTGTGAATTGTTCTTGGTCCTACGAGTTCTGTGCTTGGCAGCCCGACATCAGAATCCGGGACCAATCCCATGGCACTGAGACTAAGGGAGATCCTTGGGCTTCCTTGGAGCCCCAGAGGCATGCATCATGTGGCCAGTGGTTGTATCCAGTTCCTTTAGTAAAAACCTGTGGCGCTCACTTAGGGGTAACGGGAGGGTGTGCTAGGGCCAGCTACCCACACCGGGTACCTAGTGTGTTCTAATTGTCATGTTAGTGCCATTCATTCAGATGTTATACAAAGGGCCAGGCACAGAGTGGCACAGACAGCCCAACCGGGTTGGGGAAGCCCCAGGACACCTTGCTGAAAGGAATCCAAGGTGATCAATGATCTAGGGTTTGGGGGCAAAGATAGTTTTTCATGATGAGAAAATATTTTTTTTTTTAAACCCAGTCATAGCTCTGTTTGAAAAGGGGATGTGAGACGTGGTTCCCATAGCAACTAGGATGAAGTCTTACAGGCAGTGTGCACTGTTCACCCTGGGGCTGCCCATTACCAGATTTCAAAGCATTTCCCTTTAATTTCAAATTACCACACCATTTATACTCCCTCTCCTGCATCCAGGTCCTGCCATTTTCTACTATTAGGCTGGCCAAATAGACATCCCACAGGGCAAGAGCTGTGAAGAGCAGCCCAATCCTGGATGCTGCCGCTTGCCACCACTACTACTAACTGGCCGCTGGCAAATGCCAATAGGCTGACAAGATGACAATGAAAAACCCACACTGACGTGTATTTTTTTGGGAAAGCCACAGGAGGTATCTGGGCACAACCAGAGACAGGTGCTGGTATTGGAAACACTCCAGCAGAGAGCAGCGATCTGATTTTTGTGAGCTCCCATTCCCTCCCCACCATGCCCACCAGGTGGAAGGCAGCCTAGATAACCTGTAACAGATTCAGAAAGAACGGTCAAGTAGGAGGAGAGGAGAAGGAATATAAGGGAACCCTGAAGGAAAAGCTCCCAGGTCTGACCCTTTGGTACCACTCTACTGGCTCTTATTAGCGCCGCAAGAAAGTCGGCCCAGTTCCCACCCGGGATATTTTTTTCTCTTGTCTCAACTATTATTAAAACTCAAAAAAGCATCAAGAGTTAAAAGCAACAGTAGAAGGCAAAAGTCTGAGGATGTGGGAGGAAAGGATTCTTTCCTCTTAATTTTGACCCCATCCATCCAGAGGGAGTGAATGAGCCCATCCTGTAACAGCTGAGGATAAATCAACATCTTTCTCTTCTTGGCAGAGAAAACCCAACTGAGAGGGTGAGGGCCAAGCATCCCAATTAGGAGGCTGCGCCACCCTCAGCAGTCTGTGGGGCTCCACGGAAGGTTGTGCACCGCTAATGTGCTTCCCCCTCTTCAGCGGCAGGTCTCTAGACAGGCTGGCACAGAACCGCCATGTGGGCCTTTAATGTCTCCCTCACCTCCAGGTCCCGGCATCATACTAAGATAAGCAGACCAGTCTGAGGAAAATAATTAACCAGGAAGCAGGAGAGCAGAGCAAGAATTCATCTTTAAGTGTTTTAGCTCCAAGGTCTGTGACTGCCATTAAGCCATGCTGAACAAATCTTATTTTTATTGATGTCTTTATTTATTACTCTGACTCAAAAAAAAAAAAAAAATTTGAAATGCCTACCAAATAGACTGAATCTCTGCCTCTAGACCCTGAAATACCCATTACGTCCTGGGAGTTTCCTCTGATACCTACTACCAGTCCTCAGGTCCTGGCATTTTTAAGTCTCTTACCATCCTGGTCGCTCTCCTCTGATCCTTCTGCAGTCTGCTGGCATCCTTCCTAAAAGGGTGGTCCTTGGATGGAGTCTCATATGCTAGGCCTGCCCTCAGCTGCACTGAACCACACTCATTTCCACCCCTCTCCAGGTGCTGTAAACCAGGACTGCCTTAGCCTGCCTGACAATATCACCATTTACATGATTATTTTATAAAAATCGGGAGTGGTTTTCATTTGTTTGGTTTTTAAAGCATATTTCTCAAACTCTTAGCCTTCTTAAACATGTAATTTTTTTTCTTCATGTCTATACTTTCTTTACTTCAGTAGACACAACTACTTTGCTTGAAGGATGGAACTTATGTATTTCTAAATTCCTAGCACAGTGTCCAGTGGAAATAAATTATTAAATAGCCATGCCATTGAATGGCCCACAAACAAGATGAGGCTCATTCTGGGGATGATTCATGATCTAAAGATGGGAGATAGTCAGGTTATCTTTGTAGGCCTGCACTTTCATCCATGTGACCTGACCAGGGGTGGTGGTATGGTAAGCGTGCAGGGACCGGCAGCAGAGGGCAGAGCACTCCCTGAACGCTCAATGGCAGGAGAGCAGTGAAGGAGGTTTTACGCGCCCATACAAAAGCAGAGAGAAAAATGATTGATGAGTACATCCACTTCTTTCCGGCTACTCTTCCTGAGAACTAATGACATAGGCTAAGTTTTGCCTAGATGAATCACACCTAGCTTGCCAAAAGAAATGTTCCCGATCTTGGATGCTCAAATACCACTTCCCTTGTGAAGTCTTTGCCATTCCCCAATTAATTGTTTTTTCCCTCTGCACTCTCCTGGTAGGTTGCCTATACTTTTCACAACTCTTTTTTATTTTCTCTTGTTCAAGTTTTTCATACAGCTGTCTACACTACTAGACTAAAAGCTATTCAAGGAAGCAGAAACTGTCATGTTAATTTATGCATCACCCACAATCTACCTATCAAAGACTGCTTTTTCTTATAGTGGGCTTGCAAAATCTTGGCCTCATTAAAAAAGTTTCCCCCATCCCGTTTATCGTGCTCATGTTTTCCTAACGAGTGACCCTCCAGGACATCCTGACATGAACATAATTCATAAAATTCATACAATGGTATCTTTCAAAGTGAAGAACTAGAGCAGCTCCAGAAATGGGCAGGTCAAGCTGCCCATTTCCGGTAAGGGGACCCACCTAAAAGCAAGTAGGTGGTGGAGACAGAATCAAACTGGCAAGTCCCAAGAGAGAGAATACCCCACTTTACAAATACCCATTAAGTTGCAATTCAATTAAAGCATCTGAAAGGAATTCATAAGTATCAGCAGACCCTGTAATTGCTTAATTAAGGATAGAAGCCCAGCAAACACAACCACATAACAGCCTGATTCATTAGCACCTCTGTGATAGCAGAATGGGATTTCTCACTTAAACATACATTGGCTTTAATTGTGTAATTTGGTGAGGCACTGGTATTCAATGGGGATCCAACATTCCTGGGGCCAGGAGATGGGGATGATAGTCCTGTTCACCTTCCCTTTCCTCTCTCAATAGAAATTTTTGGTCTACTGAGAAACAGGCAGTTGTTATTCCTATTAGGATTGGTTGGAGAAGAGGTGTTAAAAATAAAGGACAGGAGATAGTTTACTCAAAGATATTCAGGGTCACAGTCGAACCTTTAGTTCACCCACCATGCACTTCAAAATTTATCAAACCCTGGATACCTAGAACCTTTTTCTCACTGCCTTCCTTGTCATAATGCAGCTGCAGTGGGAAGTTGTAATGAGAGAGAGAGAGAGAGAGAGAGAGAGAGAGAGAGAGAGAGAGAGAGAGAGAGGGAGAGGGAGAGGGGGGGGGGAGAGAGAAATTGAAAAATGCCAAAGGGCAGGCAAAGGGAAGTCTCATTTTCTAGTCTTGTTTCATATGACTAGGTAACTGGTTAATTAAAATCACCTGCTGTGATCTACATGGGAACCCCCTGCCAGGTGGCTGCTGCCTTCTAGGTGATTTGTACTGTACCGTGGGTTCCAACCAAGATGACTGGCATCCACTCCCTCACACTCCAAGCCTGCCCCAGTCCACAATTCCTAGTACATATTGCTGTCCTAGCTTTAGGAACAAGGAGATGCAAATGGGGTGAGCTCAATGAGTTAGCAGAAAACACCAAACACCTGAAATAAGACTACTTAAGATAACTTTGCACTGAAACCTCAAATTATTATTATCTTATAATTTAGGCATTTGGTTTACGGGCACTAGAGCTTGATACCTGATCTGCCTAGCCAACAGGACTATTACCTGAACTATGCCTTTAGCATGACCCAGATACCCCAGAGCTAAGAAAGTCATTCAAAATGAGGGAATATTACTATGAAGGTCATAGCAATATGACACACCCTCCATGTCCACTGGTGCCATTAAAGAAAAATGTGAATCAAAGGCTAAGTGATTTGCAAATCTGTGCACCACAGTATCCCTTTAGACAAGAAAACTAAAATGTGAAACACATTACAAGTGAAAAGAAAGGAAAACCAAAGAGTGGGGGTAAATTGCTTTTGTTCTAATGGAAGGAAAAGCGTGGAGTGCACTAAACGCTGGATAGGAAAAGATGCTTTTAAACAAATGTACGCTGCCCAGGCATCTTGGCTTCCCTGTGAAGTCAGGACAAGACCTGACCATGATCGCCCCCGCGGATGAAGTAAGTATGCACAGGAGGAGGCCACAGCAGCAAGCAAGGGACCGTGAACAGTCTCCGCTCTGATGGTGGGAGGTCACCTGCTCACCGACCGAACCTAAGCCAGGTGCTCAAAGGACTAAAGGGCGAGAGCTTTCAGGAGGCGCTGACCTGTTAGCTACAGCTGACTCTGCCCAGCCCCACCTGCCATCCCATCTGACCAAGCAACCATTCCGCATACAGGGGTGCAGGAACCGTGACAGAGAGGCCAGCTGGCTCGGGCCAAATGCCACTCCCTATCAAGCTGTGGGGCCGTCTGCCCAAAAAAGGCCACATAAAAATGGAAAGTGTCCAGCCCACCTTGAAGTCCAGAGGGCTCTCTGAAAGGCTGGGATTAATGAGAGCAGCACATATGGGATTGCTGAACAATTCCCTTGACTTTCCCCTTGAGAATCACAGCCCAAACTCCCTCCTGGCTGCAGAGAAACATCGTTTCCAGCAGAAAGCCATTTTTCCATGATGTAGGGCACATCCCGCAGACACCTGCAAAGTCGTGCAACGGGGCTCACTGTCCAGGTGAACTGGCCCGCAATGTGAATGTTGCATCTGTCTCTACACCCACATTCAGGGTTCTTTGTAGTCGGTCTCAGGGGACCAAGGGTCCCCTCCTCTAAGGACACTCCTTTCTCCCTGTTCTCTATCCATCTCGTTCCTTTGGTCTCCTTTAGGTCATCACTCTGCCAATCATTTCCTTGCAGCCTTTCTTCATTTCTTCTCCTCAGAATTCAGACTAGTACATCTCATGCTCCCTATGATATTTTCTCACTCCATGTTTTTCCTATCCTCATCTGCCAAGATTTTGTTAAGTTTTACCTTCTGTAATTTGTTGGGAGCCGTTTTGGGCTCGCAGGTTGAAACCCTTCTCTGTGTGGAAAAAGTTGAAGCTAAGCTCCCGCCAGCCAAACTGGCGTCTAATCTTACCTCCTTCTAAACAATCTTTCAGGCCTGGATTTCTTGAACTGCTTTCATTGGCCTGAGGGACATAATGCTCTTTGGTTTTATGGCATATGGAAAAGGGGACCTGGTCTTGATGGATAAAATCTGAATGAGAGTAACCTGGTCAGAAGTAACCTCAGGGTTGCCTCTTGCGGATAGGTTACACAAATTGATCATATAGAATAGCAGTTATGAGTTGGCTAGAAATTAGCAGACATTAGGCCCCAAGACTCCTTGAACCAAACTAGATTTTCCCTGCAGGTATCGCATTGTGTTAATCATCCCCTCAGCCCCACCATAAAACCTCAAGGCACATCTCTGTAAAGCTTCTCTCAGTATTCGATTAACAGACTGATAGGAGAGACCGAAAAGAGACTTAGGACCTTCCCCGGAGGTTAGCCTAGCCCAAAAGTTAGAAGCACTGTTTACAGATAAGGTACAAACAAGAGCCAATCTTCCTGAGATTAACATTTCACGAATCCTTTCGCTATTCCCATCCCCACGCTCCTTTATAATAAAAAGGCAATAACAAAATACTTTTACAGAAACTGCTGTTTGTATAAAGAACGGATAAACATGAGCCCTTACGATATAGGCTCACTCACTCATAAAGGAAAAGAACTTAGACAAGTATTAGAGGTCATGTCTCTACCTCCCCCATTATGGTTAAAGATTATGGATAGAATGTCTCCTAATCTATCTATAGATAATTAACATAGGCAGGCCTAGGTAACTTCCTGTTCTCTCCCTCACCCTAAATTTATATGTTACCAATATACAGGATTAAGGAAGTTGCCGCCTTGCTGGTAAAAACGATTATTGTTAAAGAGATCAAACTATGGAATGTCACTCATTGTTGTAATGTAACTCGCTACCTTTAAAAATAAAGACACTGAGACTAGCAGGTTGGAGATGTCAGAATTCCCAGGGCTGCCTGCTTGGTCATCAGACTCCATCTCTCATGGCTCTCTCACTTGATTTCGCCTGACTGTCCGTCCTTCGTGGACCCCTAGATTCGCCGGAACAAGGACCCCAGCAGTAATTGTTATTATGAAAGTGGGGGGGGGCACCTGAGTGGCTCAGTCAGTTAAGGGTCCAACTTTGGCTCAGGTCATGATCTCACGGTTCATGAGTTCGAGTCCCACATCGCGGTCTCTGCTGTCAGCGCAGAGCCTGCTTCCCATCCTCTGTCCCTCCTCTCTCTCTGCCCCTCCCCTGCTCACAGTCTATCTCAAATAATAAACATTAAAAACATTAAGAAAGAGAGAGAGAGAAAAAGAAAGAAAGAAAGAAAGAAAGAAAGAAAGAAAGAAAGAAAGAGAGAGAAGGAAAGAAAGAAAGAGAAGGAAAGAAAGAAAGAGAAGGAAAGAAAGAAAGAAGGAAAACAACAGATATACTGAATAGCTTTTCCAACTACAAGCCAATTTCTGCTCCAGGCTTGAGAAAGAATTATGGTTATAAAAGTATTTAAGTTGGGGGCGCCTGGGTGGCTCAGTCGGTTAAGAGGCCGACTTCAGCTCAGCTCATGATCTCACGGTCTGTGGGCTTGAGCCCCACGTCAGGCTCTGTGCTGAGGGCTCAGAGCCTAGAGCCTGCTTCAGATTCTGTATCTCCCTCTCTCTCTGCCCTTCCTTTGCTCACACTCTGTCTCTATGTCTCTCAAAAATAAAATAAAAACGTTAAAAAAAAAAGTATTCAAGTTGCTGACATCCTTAGACTGTTACTGTGACCCTTTAGCTTTCATTTTTATGCATTCCTTTTGCATTCTCTGTCAGAATTTTGTAACGAGCACTCTATTTTTGATTTTGTTCCTCATTTCCCACATTTACACCCTAAACGCCTGTAATCTGCCTTTAGCTGAATCAAGGCTGATGAAATTGCACCGACAAAGGTCATCTGTGACTTACTAATTGATAAACAGTATAAAATTGCCTCAAAGTTTTTACCGACTTGATATTTTAGGTAAAATCTGACACTGCTGACTCCTTGGAATTCTTTCCTCTCTTGGCTTCCTGAATTATTACTCCCAGGATTCTCCACTTAATCCTCTGACCACCAATTATCTGTTCCTAAAACCTGTTCTTACTTTTGTGTTGGACAGCCCAGTCTGCCCAAACATTCAAGCCTTGGATGAATTACTTTCCTCCTACACTCAATGTCAATGTCACCCCCGTTTCTGATAAAAAAAAAATCCAGTCCTTCCCTGAATTACCAAGTCTTTTTCCTAAATATTATTCTGACCTCTCCTCTTCTTCACTGCCAGATTTTAGGCCTCTTGCTTAACTGCCTTCTCAGCCTTCAGCCCCATTTACGCCAATGTATTCACCAAAATGAACTTTCTTTAACACAGGTGTGAGGGTCCTGTCTGCATTTGCAGCCTCATCCCACCCGAACTGCTCACTCTTTATACTCCGCCAATACCAAAAGGGTCACAGTGGTCTGACACGCCGGGGTATATCTAACCTCTACACCTCCGTACATGCTGTTAACTTCTATTTAGAAGGTTGCTCTCTTCTTCCTTTGTCCCTCCCGTCCCAGCACTGCAAAGCCGTATTTGTCCTTCAAAACATAGCTCAGGTATCAGCTGCTCAGGGAGGCAATCTCCAGTCTCTGTAACCAATCATTCCCTTCTCTGTATTACTTTTGTGCCTTGTAAATACTTCTCTCACCTAGTGCCCAATACTGCAGTTTGTCTGCAAGTGTGTCTTCTCTCTAGAGTGTCCTGACACCTAGGACCATGTCTTAACAGGATGCAGAGTTGCCTGCTCTAAACTCAAAGGGAAAAGCCAGTGGCCTTTCCTTCAATGAGCTTTCTGCTCATTCAGCAGGAGGCTAGAACAGTAACTTTCCTTGATTTATTTCCATTAACAGAGAGGTCAAAGTCTCCGTGGTAGAGCCACAGCTCTGTGCTCTCGCACTGTACAACTATACCTGTCCATGTACGAGTTAAGAAGAGCTCTAGTTATGAATGAATTCACCAAGTCTTTGTGAGAGAAAAGGGAAGGAACCATATTTATGGGATAATCTACTTTATGGCAAGCTTGTTCTGAAATCTATGTACATGTCATTAAACCCTCACAAAAATCCCAAGTGGCAAGAAACACTCTCTAGTTACCTGATGTGTAAAAACCTCCCTAAAGTCACCTGAGGTCTGCACGCTCTTACAACTTTTCAGTGTCCTGGAATCTTGCTAGGTTTCTAAAGAAACCAAAAGATGCAGAATATAACCGCATATAGTATGGCACGAGAAAAATGTAAAAGCTTATATTTTATCATGTATTTGCTTTGGTAATCTATCTTTCAGAATGTAAGTTAACGCCGGCACTGTCTTTTGAATTGCTAAGCTTAGAAATAAGGCCAAGTACACACAGGAACTGGCTGCTGCGGAGTCGAGTGACCAGGCTGTGTGCGCCAGGGCTTCGGTGGATTGGAAACGGCCCCCGTGAGCACTTAAGCAACGCGTATTCTACTCTACATATACAGCGGGACAATGCCTTTCTGGCAGGTGGCTGAAGTCCAGAACAGTCAAGCAAGACAAATGCTCCACGGGAAAGAAAGTACAACAAGAAGGGTTCTGCAGAAAAAATCCAGCCGGGATAGGTCTAAGCTCTGAGCTGGCTCCATTCAGGTCGTTTTGAGTTTAGAAGCCAGAACTTCAATGTTTTCTTTCCCCTATAGACCTGTGACCAAGTTTCCCAGAAAGAATAATACTTTTTCTCTTCACCTCTGGGATAACGCTCCACACTGCGATGCTTTTGTTTTGTATGTACAGACCCAAAAGAGAAGCTGAATATATACTTCAAACGCTGTAACAATAAGCCTTCACTGATAAGAAACTTCTCCGCTCCGGTAACCTTAAGCAAAGGGCACAAACGGCCTCTCTCACACACTGCCACACTACCCCTCAGTTTACAACGCACAAGAGCACAGTCCTCCAGTAAGGTATGGATTTGGTTTGGCCCTTCCTTTCTACAGCTGCCCCTGGGCTTCATGTCATACTTCAATTAGTCCCTTCAGAAGGCCTGCAGAGCTGTGCGGTGATCATTAACTTCTTAAGAGTATGAGAGAGAGCCTCAGCCAGAAGTGGCGGCCCAGCAGCAGCAGTGAGCGTCACGGCCATGGGTTTGGTGAGTGATTTATCTCACATAACAACCCATTTAGTTAGGGCCTGGGGGAGGCCCTTATCCAGAGAAGAAACTCTAGGTGTCTTCTAGGAAAAGGAGGCTCAGGCAATCTGGCAGGGGAGAGAAAGCATGGCTCCCGTTTTTCTTCCCCATGGCAAATTCTACTCGAGAATCCAACAGAAGGAGTCCTGAGGGAACAGAGTAGCAACAGAAAAGGCAACGTGCGCCGGGAGCACACAGCAGAGAGTATCTTCTGGGAGTGACTGTGTGTATAGGAGTGGGGTGTGGGGTGTTGGAGTCAAATGACACTTTCTCTCAAAGACCACAGTCTCTGCGAAGTACTAACTGGAAATAAATAACTTTATTATCTGCCCTCAGGGAAGAAATAAAGCACTCTGCTCCTTGAATGCATAAATGTAAATTGCTCAAAGAGCACAGTTCATACAGAGTCTTGCTGGCTTGTGAAATATTAAGCTACTAGAAGAAAAGATAGGGTAAGAAAGATGCACGTTCAGTCAGCAAAGAAAGGGTGGCTTGCCCTAGCATGTCAAACTTAGTGCAACAGAGAAATACTATAGATGCAAGAGTCCGTGAGGTAATGTCATGTCTGAGATTTCCTAAAGGATTTGGATCCTAATGACACCTGAAAAGAATAAAAGAGAGTCAACGGGCACTGCCCAGGGAGACACCAGGGGAGGGTGTGTCAGCCACGTGGGGGACTGCCCTCCACTAACATGGCAAGGGTGGTCTATCCCAAATGGGAAATAACCACTGTGAGAATTCCACCATTAAGAGTTTTCTTTGTCTGGAATTCCCTTCACTCTGGCTGTGTGAGGATACGTTTTAAGTTAGTTTTAAGCTACTCTTCTCTTATATCCTGTGGCTGCTAGAAATGAGGGACAGGGAGAGAGCAGTGCTGGGTCTGCCCTAACGGAGGGATCGAATCCACAAATTTTGTGTTCATATCTCAATTAGAGACTAAAACACCTAGATGGGTTCAAGGTCCTGTCCACAACACACGGGAAAGGAGGGCACGTGGCCTCCAGGCAGGACTTCTGAGCTCCAGGAAGAATTATCAGGACACAGAACACAAGACTTACCCGCAAGCAAGAAGGTGATAAGGCAAGTTTCCTTTGGCAAATACAGCTTGAGACGAGAACCGCTGAAGACATATTCCACCACAGCTTCAGAACGACCTGCCCGCTGAAGGAAGGGCAGAAACTGCTTTGCTTTTTGGGTATCCTGGTGGATAAAAGAAAAGAATCATTAGAAAAAAGTAATAGAATCTGAGCAAATGATTCTTTCTCTCTGTTCTAGGGCAAAAAGTCTGGCAGATCACAGGAAGCCCGGCAAATAACCCGAGAAGATCAGACTATTCTGAAACATGACACAGGCAAAATAACCATGTGATGTCCATAGGAGAAATATAGTTAATCAGAGGCTTCCAGAACATTCTGTGTGCTTCCCTCGATTCTGTTACTATGCACTCTATGGATATGTAAGTTAGGAAAGTGCTTTTAAATGAAAATTTCACTTCTAACAGGATGGGAAAAAGGGCTTCTCTCCCTTCAACATAAATTGAGGAGAGAAGACTAATACTAACCTTCCTTGGAGGTTAATTTAACCTTTAATTATCATTAAAAAAAAAAAAAAGTGACTCCGAGGCTGTGTTACCTAAAGCTGCCTCCCAAGAAACTCAAAGTAGTTCACCTTTAATCTTCAGTAGGTTATGCAGATTCAGAGCTCACTGCTTTTGAACGTGAAGAGTACAGCCTTCTTTGGGTGCCTGCACAGCAGGCCTTGTTCTACAAGCTTTTCAGGGGTGAGCTGGGACCTGGGCACACCGTTCCTGTTCCCAGCCTGGGAAATCTCTAACAGTAAAACATGTTCATGGGGACCTATACCACATCATGTCGGCACGAACAACTATAGAAACAAGAAAACACACGAAACTGCGTAGCACTTTACAACTTTTTTCAAACACAAAACACAAAGTGAACGCACTCTACCATCAAGAGTAGTCAAGAGTAACCAAATCACGGACATTTTGAACCTCGGAGCTCTCAGCTACAGGACTCAGCTTTTAGTTTCTCTCAAGATAATTAAACACATGATAGAGTAAGCAAGAATCAAAACATCACACTGCATGTGCTGGGGGAATAGTCCACGGACGTCAGAATTTTCGAGGTTTTCAACCCAGCCAGCAGAACCGGAAACCCCTTCTGAGGACAGCAAGCTCTGCACACTTTTCTGACTCCTGCGACACAAGCAGTCTGCACTCCGCCAAGCTCTTCCTTTCTAACTCCGCTCCTAGCAACAGAGCTATTGTATCTAAATTAATGCACATTAGATAATGAAAATTTAACAAGCCATCAAGTATTTGAGAGCTTTCACAGCAGCCAAAGGGGCTCCTCTCATTCAGAAGCAGTGAGGTAGGCTGGGATGAAAACAATATTTATAGTAATGAGATTCATCCTTTCCTTCAAACAAATTCTCAGAGAAAAGGAGAGACAGTCATCCATTCCTGGTGTCTCTAATGGCACACTGGTAAAAGGTAAGCTAAAAATGAGCTTTAGTGGGCTGGGAACTCCCCCAGTGAACACTTAAGCAACACGTATTCTACTCTACATATACAGCGGGACAATGCCTTTCTGGCAGCTGGCTGAAGTCCAGAACAGTCAAGCAAGACAAATGCTCCATGGGAAAGAAAGCACTACCTGATTAAAATCCTTTTGCCACACTAGTCTAAATCTGGGACATTATTCATGAGCTGAGCCAGTAAGTCAACAACAATTATCAAATTGATTATCGCAAATCATGAGGCAACTTAATGTCTCTGAAGAGAGGGCCTTACCCCTCAAAACTGCAGTAATCTGTATTTTTCAGAAACAGAATTTTGCTCATTGTCTTATAGACGCATTTATTTGGAGGGGAAAAAAAAGATGCTTATAGGAATAAGAGCAACACACACATAGGTATTAATGTGAGAAGAAGGCTGGAGTACGCTCTCATCCTAGTTTGCTAGATGATTACCTTCTTTATCAAGAGAGATAATTTCTCAGACTGGGAACCAAAGAGAAACAAAAGGTACCTTACTTTCAGCCACGTAATAAAACAAAATACATGTTCCTAACTCCTCCTAAGTTTCAATCTACAATTTAACAGTCCTAATCCAGAGACGACATACAGGAAGACAGCAAAGAGAATGTGACATGCCACTGATTATGACAAAGATTAGAAGTGAAAGTCAATATGACGACTGAAGGCATGAAAGCAAATTTTAAAAGCCTACCACAACTGTCCATATTTACTTCCAGAGGCCAAACTGCAAAATGAGACACAGAGATCCCTTATCTTCTTGAGGCCAGTGTCCCAAAGGCTTGAAGAAGGTGATATGCCTATGAACCATCCGTTAAGGGAAAAGATGGAAATTTCATTCAAGTTCATAGATTTTTCCAGAATAAAAAATTCTTATAAAGTCAAATAAATTGAATGTAAGCACCAGAGGATGTCAGCTCTTTCAAATCTCCATCACGGGCAGACAGTGGTGTTTCTCTTTCCTTGTCATCGGGCTTGGCATGTTCCTTTTCAATACAAAAATTCTTAACTCCTTGAAAATCTGTTTCAGTGGCTCAAAATGAAAAGACTGGTAAGTCAGATTGACAAGTTCCTTCAGGTGATGTAGCCATAAACCATTCTCTGCTAATTTAGTTGTGGGATTTATTTATTTTAGGAGTTCTGATTGTTATTACTAAAAAATTGACCAAACGTGGTTAAACTCTGGCCTTCCAAAGAGCCCGTGCAAGTACAGCCATGTGCTTGTCAGTCTCTCACACTTCTTTCTAAGGTTTCAACACTAGGTAAGTAAGAGAAAACGAGATTATGAGGAACAGTATAACAGGGAACAGGTGAGGCCTCACTGAACACTTGAAAATACCAGGTGGATCTTAAGGACAGTAAAGTGAGAAAGTTCAGATGACACCATTAACAGGACATTCGAAATTCTCCAATAAACCTGAAGGAGGACCTAGTGAGATTTAATGAAATCAAAGATTTCTTTGTAATGCTGTAATTCCAAAATGTATTTTTAAAATTAAAGATTAAAGGCCTCTGATTTAAAGAGATAACAACATTTAGACTTATGGCACAGAAGGCTCATTTCGAGTTAAGACTAATGAGTATCAAATACTTCTGTCTAGAAGTCTAGTTGCAGAGACTCTCTTCAGGTTTTCCATGTTATGAGCCATGTACATGAGGCCTGGGAATCTACTCGCCATAGTTATATGACCTGACATTGGCTCAAGGCTTTGAGAACCCAAGCAGATAAATTAGCTATCATTTTCTGTACCAATATTCCCCTCCACTGGCGTAAATAATCAAGAAGCAGCTGTACTTCTAAGCGGGTCAGTCTTTTTTTGTTGCACTACTAGTTTTCACATTACCTGTGCTCCAAAACAAAGCATACATAAGTATTTTCCTGCAATCCTAGAAAAGCTAATTTAAGGTTGCATTAGCTACATTTAACTTGCTATCGTGGATGGCATCTCTTTAAGGAATGTTTCTGCCTCCTCAATGCACCTTGAAATTGAGAAAGTAATGATGCAACAAATGTGCCTGGGGGGACTTCATTTCAAAGGATGTTAATATCTATACCTCCAACTTATAGGAATGGGGTTTGGAATGACCCCAAAGAAAGGCAGGATGATCCTGAGGGAGAGGGAAAGGTTATAAAGACAACATTATATACGCCTATGCTGTCTCACTTCCGGCCTGTCAGGCCAAACCTCTTCCAAATGCAAGTACATGTGTCAATGCCTGTAAGAAATTCCCTTCAGCAGTTAGATTGCAACTTGTCTCTACAAAGTACCTGTGCTGTGTAAGCAAACATGTTTAAGATAATTTAGTACAAAGAATTACCAAGTTCGGGGGCACGGGCAGGCCGGGGGCAGAAGAGAACGGGGGCAAAGTAGAGGCACGGCAGGCACAGGACAGCTCCACAGCACACTACTTAAACACCCGTGGCCTCGGCATCCTAGAAGGGCACCACCTACACAGATCAAAGTTCTGTGAATTCTGGAACAGGGGTGAGGCTGTCAGGTTGTACTAGTTGTTAAGCAAAGTGAATTCTAGGATTTTTTCCACTGAAAATACCCATAGAGTAGGTATTAACACAGTTACTGGCTGGAAGCAAACATCCGAACACACAAGACAGCACAGGGAAATGGGAATCAGAGTAAACCTATTAGTTAACCATTAATCAGGATTATCATGGGCAGGTCTCAAAAGGGAACTGTTAATTGGTTTTCATCATCACAATCGCTCTTAGATTAACATCATAGCAAAAAGAACTAAAACTAAACACGTGCAGAGCTTATCAGGATACCATGGGGGTACTCCACTAGCACTTGAGAAACTCAATTTGAATGAAGCCCACCAACCTGACGGAAGCCTGCTGGCTTCCGCCTGAGACCTGCACTGTCCCCTCCAGCAAAGGAGGACCTGGTGGGCACTGACTCGAGGCCAAAAAGGCCTCAGAGCACATGCTGTTTTGGTGCAACCAATCATAATACTGAAACGACAGAATCTGTGTATACAAAAGAACAGATAACAGACACAGAGAGGAAAAAAGAACGGGGAGATCAGAATAGCTGAGGACAGGACTCAAATACGCGCATTTGAAGGCATGTTGTGACAACTCATCGTCATAGTTACAGAACTTTTCAGGGCTCCTCAGACCAGAAGGACTTTTCCTGCAGCTATGTGGAAGACAAAAAAGTAGTACATCCCCTACTAGAAGGGCAAGAAAGTCATCCATCGCTCCACTCTTCCTCTTTCCCACAACCTGGGCTGCATGGCCCCAGCTGACATTTCAATTCACAGAATGAGGCTGTGGTTCTCAGTGAGGAAGCAGCTGTCCAGCATGCTAATCTCTTGATAAAAATGGGGCCCTGGGGGAGATACTTGGGAGTGCCATTCAGCTCCAACATTACCACAAAGCACTTAAAAACCAACCTTCTCTGGCTGGTTATCGATGTTTCTTGGTGAGGTATGTATGAGGGAACTGAGAACATAAGCATGAGTGAGGTGCAAGTTTAACAGGAATGAAGTGAACATAGCAAAGAACCTAGAGAAAAACACTCTGACTAAAAAAACAAACAAAATTACAAGGAAACAAGAAAAAAAAAAAGGTGCTAAAGCCAGGCCATCAATAATCTTTCATTAAGTGCTGTCTGTAGTTCACAGTTTCTCACACTACTTACCTCCTTGGCACAAAACCTCACTCAGGCCTCCAACATGTCAGAGCGTAGGAGAAACAATGTTTTGTACTCTGGGCTCCACTCTTGGGAGCATGAATCAAGAGGACAATTGTAGGAGCACTAAGCTGTAAGACAGCTTTGAGCTTGGGGGCTGGCGTTCCAGGCTGTGGCACCCTCAACAGAGAACACAACCTTCCATTTTCCTCCCTGACTTTATTCCTCTACTAATTATTAGGTTAGGATGGCCCGGCTAAGCAAAGCTTCCCAACTTGTAAACCAAGGACAGACCAAAGGGCAGAAAGAGCTTCTCAAACTGCAAGAAAGCCGCAGAGCATGTCAGTGCAAGTGGAGCTTCATGTCCCAAATATGGAGGAAAAGAGATTTCTCTGCAATCAGACTTGAAAGAAATTTTAAGGATGTGCCTGTCTCCTTCAAGAGCCCTGCAAAGGACAGGTGTCACAAATATTTGTATTTGCTTGGTCTTGTCCACCACCTATTTTCTTTTCAAAAGGTCTAACACTGATAAAAGAAAGCGTCGCTTGGCGATGTTAAGATGGAAGACACAGCCTGTGCTTAGAAGAAAACTAGGCAAAGCAGCATTCTGATGGACAATCATGGCAGGCTCACAAGAAATCACATTACCGAAATAGATCAGGGAGTCCCAGAAGATGGCCTGGACTTCATCTGTAATCACCCCAAACTTTAGCTTTAAGCTCCCTCAACAGGGGATGGAGAAACCAGCTATAGTCCACTCACACAACGGAATGCTACTCTGCAGTAACAAGGATACAGGCAACAATATGGATGGACCTCAAATGCATGATTCCCTTTATATGACATGCCACAAAGGTTAAACTCTAAGGGCAGAAAGTAGATCAGTGGCTGCCAGGGACTAGGGGGAGGGTTAGAGGTTGACTCCCGGGGGACAGAAGACTTTTCTGGGATGATGCAATAGTTCCATTGTCTGGACTATGGTGATGATTACATGTATACATCAGTTCTCAAAATGTACATGTTTACCAAAACTGATAGAATTAGGTACTACAAATGATACATTTTAGGTATATAAACTATGCCCAAATTTTAAAAATGAAAAAATTAGCCTAGATAGACTATGAAATATTTTAATTTTTATGAAAATTTTTTTCCCTGGTCAATTAATTTGTAAGTAGCTCAGAGTAACAAGTTCAAAATGAAACACTTGTTATGCTTCAGAGAAACTACTTTATCTAAGAAAGTATTATCCTTATCTAAGAAAGAATTAATTCTTGGGCAATGGCTAAAGGAAAGCATGATGCCATCCTCAATTGGCTATACAGAGGAAATGTTTTGTTCACATAAGGTACTACTAAGTATATATCTCTACTGACATTTTTTTCCTACCTTGAAATAAAATCATGTGATATGCCTTACCATGAAAAAAATAATATCAAATTCTCTATCAAATGAAAATTCTATACTGGCTCAGAGATTATTCTTTTATTGAATGACTTTCAATTTCCCAAATTTAACCAGCTAAAATTATACTGTGATAACTATTCAATTTAACCTTTAGAAATGAAGTCACTGCCTTTTAGTGGAAAAATCTGCATTTTATCATCAATACAAAATACAACGCCCTTGCCTTATTCTACAGAACTTTTTTTTTCCCCTTGGACTGTAAGTTTAGCACAGAAAGAGCAGATGGTGGGAGACGTAAGTATTTACCTAATTAGAATAAACTATCAACTATCCAAGATTGTTTTTTTCTGACCTTCAATCCTCTTTCTGTAACTCAGGTAAGGTGTGAAGCCCATGGAGGCGGCGTGCCAAGGAATGTCCTTCCTCAAGTCTGCCAGTCCACAGAATTATCTCAAAGTTATCACTTGGAACTTGTGAGGTCCAGAAAATTTTCTACAAATAAACCTCACCTTCTTTCCCCCATCTTGAACACTTCCTTTCCCCATTTCTTCATACTCTAACTTCCCAACAGACTATCACGATTTTTCTTAAATTGATATTCAGGATTCATTAAGGCTTTCTAAATTACAGCCCTCCCCAGCAGGCTCCCCTCCTTCCTCCTGCTGACTTCTGCAAGGTGGCCCACGAGGCCTGCAGCACAATGGATGACCTGGGCCTTCCCTTCAACTGAGACTCTGGAAATTCCCTTCACATCCTATCCTGGGTTCTGTTTCCTAGATCCACAACTTCCTCTTTCTTGATTTACTTCCTTTCTATTAAAAAAAATCCTATCCTTTTTATGTTATGTGTATATATATATATATATTTGTGTGTATATATATATATATATGTGTGTGTGTGTATATATATATTTAAGAGTCTCATGCTCTACCGACTGAGCTAGCCGGGCAGTGTGTATATATTTTTTTAAACTTTTTATTTTCAAATTGGTTTCCATACAACACCCAGTGCTCATCCCAACCTGTGCCCTGCTCAGTGCCTGACACCCACTCTCCCCCTTCCCATACCCCGCTTAACCTTCGGTTTGTTCGTAGTATTTAAGAGACTTTTATGTTTTGTCTCCCTCCCTCTCTATGTCTTTTTTCTTTCCCCTCTTCCCCACCCACCTAGTTTTCTGTTAAGTCTTGCGAAGTCCACCTATGTGTGGAAACATATGGTATCTGTCTTTTTCTGACTGACTTATTTCACTCAGTACAATACCCTCCAGTTCCATCCATCTGGCTACACATGGCCAGATTTCATTCTTTCTCGTTGCCGCGTAGTATTCCATTGTACATATATACCACATCTTCTTTATCCATTCATCCGTTGATTGACACTTAGTCTCTTTCCATGATTTCGCTATTGTTGAAAGTGCTGCTATGAACATGGGTGTACACGGTGCCCCTCTGCATCAGCACTCCTGTATCTCTTGGGTAGATTCCTAGCAGTGCTATTGCTGGGTCATAGGGTAGTTCTATTTTCTTTTCTTGAGGAACCTCCACACAGTTCTCCAGAGTGGCTGCACCAGTTTGCATTCCCACCAACAGTGCAAGAGGGTGCCTGTTTCTCCACATCCTCGCCAGTAGCTATAGTTTCCTGAGTTGTTCATTTTAGCCATTCTGACTGGTGTGAGGTAGTATCTCAGTGTGGTTTTGGAAAAAAATCCTATTCTTATTTCATAAAATGTCTTCTCTCTCTGAGGTCAGGTAAGTAAATACAGTATTGCTCTTGTAGTTTTATTCAGGAGAAACACTATTCTATTCATAAGTACTCTGAGTCAAAAGAAATTCCTTTCATTATCCATCAGCATAGTAATAAGGTATCTAGATGAGCTTAACACACTGGAAGACATATCTCCTAATTATTTTCAGGTTAAATATTTCTCAAAAAACACGTAATTTATCCAAATTGTAGACATCTAATTTGTAATAAAGTATTAAATTGATTAAAATATAGTTAAAGGTGCCATTTCTATTTTAAACTGGTAAAAATAAGGACAGCCAATTAACAGAAAAAGACCATTTATATTTAAAAAATAACTGTGCTGTTACTTTTCTAAGAATGAAATGATGACTCTTTCTAGGAAAGCCACACTAGACATCCTGAACATTTTTGGAAAAAGGACATGCAACTGATCTAAAAACACAGCTCACACAGGGCTGGTGACAGTGAGAATCTAGAACAAAGCACACAACCCAGTCTACTGTTCTGGATACCAATTAGAAGATCATGACTAAAAAAATGACTAACAGCGGCATCTGGGTGGCTCTGTTGGTTAAGTGTCCAACTTCGGCTCAGGTCATGATCTTGCACTCTGTGAGTTTGAGCCCTGTGTCCGGTTCTATGCTGACCGCTTGGAGCCTGCTTCAGATTCTGTCTCCCTCTCCCTCCATTCCTCCCTTGCTCGCATGCTGTCTCTCTCACAAAAAATAAACATTTAGAAAAAATGACTAACAGGTTTGAAATATACTTTTCTTTAAAAGTTTCAGATCAATTTTTATCACTTCCAAAGTCTCTATAGGCAAGAGGTAAGAATTTATTACAGAAGCAGAAAATGGCTTGAGAGATCATTAAAATAGTATGTGCAGGGTAAAGAATTTAAAAAACAGTCTGATGAAGCACAGGTTTCATTTCATGGGCAAATCGAGAACTCAGGTAAGGAAATTGACGGCATGCTAAACTCTACCCTACCTGAGATAAGAACTTCAGAAAAGAACAGAGGGAAAAGAAAAAAAGTCAGCAACCTGTGCCATAAAATTTAAAATCAAAATAAATATTATAAAAGATTAGAGGACTAACATAATTCCAATACCCCTTAAAGTACATCGAACAATTCTGCCTGGAGACATACCAATTTAGATCCAATCAATCTTAAAGAAAGCTTTCTTATTATGTCTAATTTGTTTTCTCGAACCCTACATTTTGAAAGAGTTAATAAAAATAGATAATTTTAAAATGTGGAAGAGAAAGTTCTAGTTTTTGACACATGGAGAGAAACGGCAACTATTTTGGTAAAAGTTTATTATTATTTTTTAAATGTTTATTTATTCTGAGTGAGAGAGAGAAGCAGAGAGGGAGAGAGAGAATCCCAAGCAGGTTCAGTGCTCTGTGCAGAGCCTGACGCGGGTCTTGACCTCAAGAACTGTGAGATCATCACCTGAGCTGAAATCAGGAGTTGGACACTCAACTGACTGAGCATTCACGTGCCCCAGTACACGTTTATTAATAATTAAGACAGAAGGTGATCAGTGTTTTGAAGAATGTATCAAACCAAAAACCTATCATTTTACTCAATAAAGATTTTACAGATGATGATGTTTAAAAAAAAAAAAACTATATGTTATACTTTTGCTTAAGTTTCTAATTTTTGGGACTGTTCTAAGAAAATAATTACAGACTATACTATAAATTAGCTAAAGGAATAAAATCTTGTTTATGAAAGGAAAAAACAATCCAAGTGACCTAAATATCCAAGAAGAGTAAGCTGATTAAATAAATGGTAGTTTATCAAGAAGACAGAATACCAGGTGCATATTAAAAGTTTGGCTCAAGGGGCACCTGGGTGGCTCAGTCAGCTGAATATCCGACTTTGGTTCAGGTCATGATATTGTGGTTCATGAGTTCAAGCCCCACATTGGGGTCATTTCAGTCAGAGCAGAGCCCACTTCAGATCCTCTGTCCCCCCTTGCTGCCCCCTCTCTGCTTGCACTCTCCCAAAAATAAATAAAATTAAAAATAAATTAAAAAAAAAGCTAAAACTATGCTTCAAGAAGACATTCATATGGAAAACTATAATTTACTGGAAAAAGCAATTAAGGACCTACTATGTGCCAGGCACTGTTCAAAGCAGTGCAGTAGTTAAGAATAAAACAGTTTTTCTCCTAAAAATAGTTTACATCATTTAAAAAGGGTCAAAGTGGGAAAAAAAGAAATTTTAGGGGCACCTGGTTGGCCCAGTCAGCTAGGCGTCAAACTTCAGCTGAGGTCATGATCTCACGGTTGGTGAGTTTGAGCCTTGCATCGGGCTCTGTGCTGACAGCTCAGAGCCTGGGGTCTGCTTCGGATTCTGTGTCTCCCTCTCTCTCTGCCCCTCTCATGCTTGCGTACACACTCTCTCTCAAAGGTAAATAAACATTAAAAGAAAAAAAAAACAAATAAATTTTAAGATAAACCCACATTTTGATAAACAGATGTATTTTTATTGAAATCTTTCAATTTTTAGAGTAGTAGGACATTTATTTTCTTCTTTTGGCTTATTAATATTTGATGCATTTAAAGCCAAAAATTTTGACAGAAAATTTGTGGTAAAAAAATGTGTACATTTTCAAAAGAAAATAAATTAACATTCAGTGCTGATTGTGCGTTTATCTGGGCAAAGCTGAATCAGGTCAGATAACTGTCTCTCTAGTTTTTCTTTTTCTTTTTTTTTTTGAACCAAATTCAACATTTTCTCAAGTGATAATAGGCTTAAATCATAACGAAACTACTCTTCTAGAAAAGGGTAGTTAGAAATGTAGTGTTTTGAGAGTACAGGGGAATTCTAGCTCTTCCTAAAGAAAAACAGAGATTTAATCCTGCCTCACCTAGTGACTGCAATTCTGGTATGATGTAATCACACGTGGATGTTGTCTTCAGGTTCTCGAAGTAAGACCTTAAGGATCTAGCCTATCAATGGAAACGATGCGCCCCAGAATGCGTGGGTGATGGTAGAGAATTCAAACAAAGAGTTTTGATCAAGATACCGGAAGAAATTTGGAGGATCTCATATCATTGTCATGTCTTTCTCCAGGAGTGCATATGTAATTATGAATGCTCTGCATTTCTCACTCATTGAAAACAACACAGACACCATCATTACACACATTTATCTACTTAGTATTCCTAGGAAACTCCTAAAAGTGAAAGCGTAGAGCTGTAAGACTTGTCCCTGGGTATATTCCAGCTAAGAGGACATTTAGCTCTTGTTCCCTATGCCCGTTCATTTCACAAGAACTGCTCTAGAGTCACTAGTAACCAGTGTTGCTAAATCTACTGAACAGATCTCAACCTTCTTCTTTCTTGACCTTGAAGCAGCACAGTCAAGTCTTGTGTTATAAGGCTCTCTCCTCTTCGTTTCCAGGATTTTCCTCTGATAGCTCAGGAGCCACCTTTTCAAGTTTGCCTGGCAGGTAATGTCCCCTCTATGTATGAACTTTAAATTTTGGAGACAAGGGGCTTGGCCTAGGGACTCTTCTCTTAATATTTTCTGGGGAGTTTTTTTTTTTTTTTTGGTGTTTGTGTGTATCCCCAACAGTCCTAAGTTCATGCATGAAGCCCAGGCCACTTTGGCCCATGGGTACCTCAACTTTAACATGTCCAGAAACTCTTAATTTCCTCCCCAAATCTACCCCATTGGTGTTTACCATATGGGAAAATAGGACCACCAATAACCAGTTATTTGTACTCAGACACTTTGGGTGCTCAAGCAAGACATCCAGTTTCACTCCCATGATGCAAGCAATGGTCAAATTCTACCAATTATACCACCAAACTGGACCTCAAATTTACCTTTCCACACCCACTGTCACAACCCCAGTTGTTTACCCTTGGTAACCAGCATCCCAACACCACTCTTGGTTCAAGTCTGTCTCTACAGAGCAGCTAAGGTGGGGGGCAGTGGGGTGGGGGAGGAGAAGATATATAAATATAAATGCTGACCTAATTACTCCACTCTATTGTCAATGATTTCTTGTGATTCTTCAGACAAATTTCAACATCTTTCCTCAAGGATCACGAAGTGTAAATGTTTCAATCACTTATCATCTTAATCCTCACATTTCAGCAATAATGACCTTGCCTTTTGAACCCAAGAAACTTCCTAGCTCAGGACCTTCCCACACATAGTTTCATTCTTTAGCTCTGAACAAGATCTTCGAATAACTCCTTCTTTAGGCCTCACTCTTTTTTAGAGTTTATTTATTAATTTGGGGTGGGGGGGAAGGGGAAGAGAGAGAGAGAGAGAGAGAGAGAGAGAATCCCAAGCAGGCTCCACGCTATGGGTACAGAGCCTGATGTGGGGCTCGATCCTGTGAGATCATGACCTGAGCCAAACCAAGAGTGAGATGCTCAACTGACTGAGCTGCCCAGATGCTCCTTTAGGCCTCGTTTTAAAATCACTTAAAAGATTTTTTCTGAACCACGTTGAATAAGCTATGGCCCTGAGCACACATACTCATGACTAGCATAACTGCAATTATAGAAAGAATTGTGTACATCCTATAAGGACTGTAACTGTCTTGTTCAATGTTATGTCCTCAACACCCAGCGTTGTATCTGACATATAAGAAGCACTCAATATAATACTTATTGTCTGATCATTCATTCATTGACTCAACATGACAAATGCATTTAAAAAACAGGCCAGATGGCATATGTTAAATGTCTCAAGAAATAAAGAGGCGGTAAAAGACTCAGAAGAGGGGGAGTTATGTTCTGGGACTTGAACTGGATAAGGCTTTAGAAAATAAAGATACAACTAATGATGATGATGATGGTAGTTATCTTTTATAGAGGACTTTCTATATGCTCAGCAGCATGCTCAACAATTTAATAATCACCACCACCATGTGAACCACTGCCCTCTGCTGAGCTCTCACTGCGTCAACTGCTCTAAGTACTCTGCATGGATTAACACATTCAATCACACCATGACCTAATGAGGTAAGGGCCATTATTGTCCATTTTACAGTGGAAAAACCATAGCATGGAGGGGTTAAATAACTTGCTCAAGGTGGCAAAGTAATAAGCAATGGAACCAGGACCTGAGCTTGGGTGATCAGATACTGGACCCACGCTACTAATCATGACTCCATACTGTCACTATATTCTAATAAATCTTTGTACTAGCCTGTCCACTTCTAGGTACTAACCACCACAATTAACCTTATACCTAGCAGCCAGGGTCACGTATTTTTCCCAACACAGTATCATATTGCTTTAGTCATCACTTGGCAAATCAAATCTAAACTAGGCCCTGTGAAGGGATACAAAAAAGATCTCCCTTTCTTTGAAGTTTAGAAACTAGTGAGGAAAACCAGTGCATATGTCAATTTGAGAACAGTTACCAATCAACACACCAATAAGTGCAAAATCATGGTAATGAGTGATTATGGAAATGCTAAAGAGAGGCATGATCAGAAGGCAGTGAGGATAAAAAGGGGAAACTGCCTGGAAGAAAAGAGATACCGTGAAGGAGGAGAAAGGCATGGTCAGAGGAGAAGGGACAGCACTCCAAAAAGAAGAAATGCCATTCGAGAAACGCCAATTAATAACGAAGCCAGTCAGAGTGGAGAAACTGAAACAGGGACACAGTGAATAGGACATGAAAGAAAATAAAAGGTTTCCACAGTGGGTAAAGTGACTGGACATGCTGCAGTAATGTATTATCAACAAAACTCCAAATTCAAAACCTTGCTATAGCTTATATTCTCAGACACCTCCCAGATCTGATACTGTATTAGGAATTTTATCATTTCTTCCTGAAAACACCATTTCCTAAGGAAGTGAGGTACAAAATTACTAGGTAATTTCAAGATGACCTTGAGCTCTGATTCAAGGATGTTTATCTGGACGTCAACACTGCAAAGAGTGTCCAAAATTCTATGCAACATATTCTGTAGAGAGTATGTTGGAATCATGCTAAATAAAGCCTTATAATACGAGTAAGCACAATGTCTATGTTAGTAAAAATGACTTACTTTGAGATGTTTATATAAGCAATAGCCACAGGACGCAATGAGTTCAACCTAGGGCTAAGTAATGTCATGATGGTGAAGTGAAGAGCGAAGCCAGGGTTGGGCAGAAACATTCCACGTTCTATCACATCACTCAGCAGCATGGGGCAGATGAGACACCCCGATCACACACCTGAATCCAAAATTGTATCGACTGCCTTCAAAACACCCTAACATTCATTTAGCCATGCCTGTAATGGGCTCATTTAACCAATTTGGATCCATGAAATAGAAAAGCATGAACCAGTGATAGCCAAATCTACGCTAGAGGCCACTCCCTTTGGAAAGAGAGGTCATTTTGTTTGGGAAAAAAAAAATGCTCCTGAACTTCCTCAATTCCCTTTCTCCTTCTGTTGAACAAAGGAAGAAAGTAAAAAGTAATTATTACAGCTCAGGACACTTAAATGAAAGCTAGGACCCTGTTTCTAAGGGGTTCATCTGCATGCATTCCTATGTGTTAAGCCATAGTTAAATGAGGAATCAGAAGGGAACTAGAAAAATCTGTGGCAGAAAACTTCCTGGAAACAGAATTCAGTGCAGGGACATAGCAAGTGTGATTATTTTGGAAAGAAGAGACTTTATTATCAGAAGCAACAAATAAGAATGCCTGTCTTTGACAGTGTTCCACCTCTGGGCAAGTCACTTGTTCAAACATTTCTTCAGAGGTGTTGAATTGCACAGCTGGGACACACTCAGCAAATGTCAAACTGTGCCCTATCTTCAACGTCCAATCTCTATACCTCAATTGCCTGAAATTTCTACAACAAAAGCCTATTGGTGAACAAAATGGTAGACCGAGTAAGGGACAGGGACGGAACCAGACACTCTGTAGATGAAAGAGACATTCACGTTAGCACTTTTTTAAACAAATTACTTTCACAGCCAAAGGACTCTTCACATTTCTAGGTATACAGCAGGTAATAAAACAAAGCCTTTTCAAAGCACATAATTGATCTTTTAATGCTCAATTTATAAATTGGTTTTCTATTTCTCTCATTTCTGCAATTGCTTCCCCTCTTAAAAGAATAATTTTCAGAAAGGGAAAATGATGACTTTAATACAAATATAAAATGAAAACGTCAAATATTTTATTTTAACCTACTAATTAACAAGGGAACCAAGAAGATATTACAACTTACTCAAAAGAGAATCTCAGGTCTGGATAAACAAAGGCAACTAGGAAGCTGAAGTGAATTTACTAAAGATCCAGAACTGTAGAGTAAAAAACCACAGGATGAAAAGGTAACATTTGAAATCATTTCTTTTACAGGGCAGAAATCAATCATGTCATATGTACAGGACCACAGGATAAGCAGGAAATCATCTGCATTACATCAGGCATTCTCAAGTTAAATTCTCTCTCTGCAGAGGTACAAAACAGCCCAGCTACCAAGGAGCAGACCCAACAGCATCAGATAACCCCTAAGGGTTTACCAGGCAGAACCCAGCATTCCAGTGAAAGAACACTGAGTAATCTTTGTGCCTGTCCCAAAGTCTTTAACAATTTCTCCTGATACTCTCAACTAAAGGAGGTGAGATACTATGTCCTAAATTTAGTGCCCTATGGTGCAAAAACAAAAGAATGAAAAAAACTTACCGCCACTAACAAAACCATGGACACACACATAAAGGGAACAGAACTCAGTGAAAAGTGGATTAAATCTGTCAAAGGAGGTGCTTAACCATCACAAACTGTGCTAGATGCCAAAATACAGTCTTGAAACAATTCCAGCATTTCTTTCCAGGTTTCATTGAGAAACTTGTTCTGTTTGAGAAAGGCTTCCCTCTGATGCCCACTGCTTTGGAATTTCATTAGAAGGAGAAGGGGACACCCCTGCAGTTCTGGGGAGCTGGAATAGAGAGCTTCAAAAAGCCCAACGTGGCCACATAGGACTGTGGCTGAAAGGGACAATGGACAAAAGACAATGAAGTGATGTGCTCAACTGTTAGGGAGAGCAACTAGCTGGAGCAAACTACCCCGACATAATCAAGGTCATCTTAACAACATCCAACTCTGGAGGGGAGGAGAGGAAAAAGGTGAAGAGAAAAGAAAAGACCTTTTTGCCTTCTTAGCAGCTGAGACACTTCTAGAGTAGCTGCCACTCTGGCCTCACAGGTACCTTGTGCTGAGGGGGCTGCAGTACAGGTTTCTGTGCTGAGAGAATCCAAGTCCGTGAGCGGCACACTGCAGTCCACTCAAAGTTCACGAACCTTGAGCGGGGAGAGAGGAAGAAGGGGACAAAGGAGCAATGCCTTCCCCTAAATTAGCAACAACTTGAGCTTCTACATATACAGGAGAGATGCAAGAAAACAGCTGTGAGAACCCACTGCCAGTACTAATCATGGCTTCCTCATGAGGGGCCATCATATGGAGCGTATCATGCTTGCTCTAGAAACCAAGTTCAGCAGACAGGGAGGGTACCTATGGGATTTCCCCACGGTGGCAAATGCAGAGCCCAGTTGTGGGGCCATGGCTATGGTGTGAATAGCGCTCTAGTGCTAAGCAATGCTGTGTGGTTGTAATAAAAAGAATATCAGAACGAGATATGAGGCTAAGGGAGAGTAAAAGTGGGAAGGGCTATCGAAACAAAATGACAAACAAGAAATGAGCAATGGTGCCATCAAGGTGCAGTGATGAGAAAGAACAGAAAGGTGGTTGAAAAAGACTAGAATCATACAAGAAGACCATTTAAACAACATGGGCCAGTAAGACATGAAAGGTAAACTAATCTAACACAGACCTAACTTACAAAGCCTCTGGGTGATGGAGTGGCTTTCACCTTCTTCGCACATACTAGACAAGAAAGTTTTAACTTCTCTTTAGCCAAAAATAATATTATTATTTAAGTCTTCAACTGAGGCCCAACTCCAGGGGTAGTTAGGGAAAGATTACTTCTTTAAAGGGCCCCTAGCCTCTTACAAAAGGAGGCTAGGTTAAATACCCCATGGGAAAGAGGATAGTGCTATTCGAGTACAAAAAGGAACTGAAAAACTAGGAGCTGAAGGGAAAGGTCAGGAGGAGATGCTGGAGAAAAATCTGATTTATTTATTTTAAATGAACACTTTGATCCTTTATATTTGCAAGTTAGAATCTCACTGGTCAATTCCACAAGTATTCATCTCATGATATACTAGAGTAAGATGGACCCAAAAATTTCACCCTCTACCTCCTACCCCCAGAGCTAGTCTTTGGATCACTTCAGGCCCTGCTTTAAGGAAATTCCTATCATTAACACTGTGCAGATCCAATGATATCATCATAGAGAGAGGACATTCTAAGCAAGTTTGTGTGTAACATGAGCAAGGAACGTAAGTCCAAGTGAACACAGCAGCAGCTAACAGAAAAAAAAAGACACCGGGTTTACTGAAGGCAAGGAAGGAGAGCAAACAACAGCCATATGAACAGAGGAGTTGCCACGACTCTGTATCATGAAGATGCAGAGACATTCAGAGAAGGGCAACTCTATCCCAGGGACCTGGAGAAGTATGACTGGAGAGGATGCTGGCCCAGGCTCTACCAACTTGCGCTGCTGTCAACAAGCAGAGTTCCAAACTCCTCACACACCAGAGAGGAAAGAACAGACACGGCAGGAAATAGAGGAAGAGGAAACAGACAGTGTGACTCACTGGGTACTATTCCCGCACAAATGGAAAAGAAGTGGAGGGAGGTGCAGAAGAAGTTGGTGTGTGCTGGCTGCAACCTAAGGAGTGGGGAGCTCCTCAGAACGATAATTGATTTGTCTGATTTACCAGAACAACAGTGAGCCACGCACCAGCCCCATTTTATTGCCTGTTTTACATTCTATATCTGCAGGAGATCATATTTATTACAGAGCAGGCTACAGCAAAAACAATAATAAGCCTAAGATAAGAAACAGCCTTATATTCCACTGACACGCACATCCCAACTTTTGTCTGCTGGTAAGGGAAGGAGTGGAGACGGGATCGAGGAAAAAACAAACCCCTCGAAGAATAAAAACGTGAATCTATGAAGTGAAATCACCACCACAGACCCATCCTCCAAATCAAATCAGATCTAGTGCCAAGACTGTCAAATTCTTAGTTGGTTTCAAATTCATAAGAACATCCTGGCCTTGAGGGAAACCAGAGGATTATAGAAAAGACAACAATGACCAGTACTTAAAACACCACACTTCCTTCATCTTGAAAAATGAGAAATAAAGGAAACTAGTAGTTTCTTCAGGATCCGAATTACCAGATTGGCCATATTTTTTTCCTTAGTGGTTACCCTGAAAACAGATGCAAAAGATGCAGAAGAGCCAACTTTAACAAACCCCTGTCCAAAAGGTGGGCCTCACTCAGCTTGTGGTCCACACAGATGTGTGTACCTTGTGGAAAACATAGCTCTCAGCTGACATTAGTGGCAAGAATCACCTGCAGTAACAAGGAAATAGAGAAAAGAACGACCCAAAAGTTGGGAGCTAACAACATTTTTAGAAAAATCAAAAAACCGTAACAAGATCACAATATGGGAAGTGGTACAAGAGGCTCTAATGGCGGAGCAGAACACAAAGTTGAAAAACACATCAAGTAACCACGAGGCATCCAGTTCAGCCCTGGGAAGGAGTGGATAGGAAAAGGCCTCCTGGTTTCATTGCCCAGAGGCCAGTGTCTCTCTGCCCAAAGCAGGCACTCTTCCTCCCACTCCTGTGCTGGGATTACTCCCTTCCCACCACAGGAAGTCAGCCAAGCAGGCCTTACACGTGCCGAGTCTTCATACAAGGCCTTTTAAAACACTCTCTGGACTTTTACACAATGAAATCATCTTTGAAAATGTAAGAGAAGAGGTTCGGACAATGGGGAGAAACTCAATGCTAAAAGCTGGAGGCCATTAAGCCTAGAACAAATTTAATGACATAACATCTTCTGTATAGCACATTTTTTGGGTGTGTTTAGGAGACAAAATGTGATGAGCTTATATATGTCTTTTGTTTTTATTCCAAGGATGTGTACTGGGATGAGAGGAGGCATTATGCATACATACTGGTCCATTCTAAGTTATTTTGGGCAGTATACTGCATATCTGATCAGCTTAACAAACACTTCCATTTATCATGACCTGCAACTAAGAGGGCAAGCAATGAAGAGTAGAGAGACCCAGTTAGGAAAAAAAAAAAAAAAAAAAAAGATTCAGGAACTCTTACAAAACCATAATAAATTGTGTATTTCATTGCCCTTATTGGGGGTGTTTTGTCTTCATCCGCCTGCGAGCTATTTGCCTGTCTGACCCTACACACTCACCTGTCCCTTGGACAGTAACATAGCCAGCATGCTTCAGGAAGCTGAAAAGCCATACATCTCCCTTAAAGGGAACAAGGGAACCCAATACACACACATACTTAACACAACACTGTGATGGAAAGAAGGGAAGGTAAGAAACAGGGAGAAAAACTCTTCTATTACAGAAGACACTTAAAAAAAAAAAAAAAAGCCGGTACTCAGAGCTGAATCATTTGTGATGGAGGCAGACAAGGTCATTCTGACATCTATTTAAATGGAACAGCCTTTTCACTTTCTCTCTCCCACTTGTTCAAGCTTTTTTTTTTATTTTTTATTTATGTGGTAACTGAGGGAGATTTAACTCACATGTATTTTTAAATAACATAAGAACAAACCAATTCTCCAATATCAAAACAGAAAGAAAATAAAGATATGTATAAAAATGAGCTATAGTTTTTTTTTTGGGGGGGGGGGGAGTGAAAAAATGGGAAGAAAAAAAATGAAGACAGGTTTCATTAAGACCATTGCTGCAAAAAGGAAAAAACAAGAAAACACCAAAACTCAAGGTACAAACGTAAGATTCCAAGATGGCAATAAAGATCATTAGGACGCTATGCTGGCAGGTGCCAAAAGCATAGCCCTGAAGCAAGTGTGCTTCCATCTCAAAAACCTGCTGAGGCTTTACCTCACTGCCAGTGGGAAATCTTAGCAAGAACATGAACTCCACAGGCCAAAAGGGAACAATATCCCCAAGGTTAATTCATCTTCTAGAAAGCCCCAAAGTGTAGAGGTGACATAAGTTTTTGGACGCACTCATCTGGCCCCGGTATAGAGGAGTCACCACTGTGTTTTCCAAAACAATTATTTATAACTTCTTTCTCCCTGCAGTTGAACAGCCAAAAAATTGCCCTTTGATTACTCCGACATCTTCGACAAAAGAATATTAAAGAAAATATTGTTGAGAATGCCACAAGAGACACATGCAGCATTTACTATATATATCAACAATAACTCAGCAAGGTAAGCCACAGGGAAAACAGGCCTAATACCAGCACGCCAGGAATCACACCTGTTAACAAGGAGCCTTAGCAGATACACGTCAGTCACCAGGTCTCTGGGCTTCAGAGGAATTTTAATTATAAAGAATGTATATCAATGTACCTCACTCATTAAGCAGAGGCACAACTTTTTAACAAAAGTCCACTCAACGTAGGGAACACTACTTACTCTGTAGTCTGCAGTGACTAGTTACAGAGTAAGAAAAGCTCAACAGAATACCATTGCTTAACATGAACATGGTACCGCTATACCTAGGCAAGGGGCTGCTGGCCAGACACATTTATAATACGCAATCACAGGGAACAATAAGCGAAGTCTCGGCCAGGCTTGGGAACACAACATAACAAGAAGATAATACACTCTAATCCATCACTGCTGTGGGCTAGGCTGTGCTCTCGAAGTTTGTTGATAGGAGCATTTTCTTCTGGGTGCCCAAGGCAAGCTCCCTGAGAATGCAAGCTAAGATTTACTAGCCCTTCCTCAGCCATCTTCCCTAGGCGATGCGGTGCCCCTCCACATGACCTGGATACCCTCCTTAATTGTTAAGTTACTATGGAGTTGAAATGGATGGCGTGTGTCCCAGGAGCAGAAGGTGAAATGATGAGCCAACGAACTTTCTCTGGGCACCTGACCAAATCCACACCTGAGCCACTCACTCTTCCCTTTAGTCAGTTCTGTTTCTCCTCATAGCACTTGCTGTGACCTGACACTGCTGTTTCCCTTTTCCACTTGCAGGTAGGGACTTTTATCAGTTTTGTTCATTGTTACATTCTTAAGTGCCCAGAGCAGTTCGGGCACAGTATCAGGCACAATCCTTGTTGAATAAATGAATAAACCCTCTCAACTAACAAAGGTATCTTCTTCAGCCAGGAGATCCTAAACGTGCAAGGGTAAAGTCCTGTTCACTACGTAGTCATTTGGACACGGCCCTTTGGGAGCTTCTAAATATTCGCGCCTTCCATCCTCTGCGCCATCTTTATGTATTAGCTCACGAGATTCACACACATTACCTCCACTTCGAGGCAACCAGAGGAAAAGGAAGCCATAGGAAATTAGAAGTAATTTTTAAGGTTGTCCTAAAATCTACACTTGACCTTTTTCCATTAAGACTTCTCAGTCATTTGGGGAATTAAACAGGGATTTAAAAAGGAGGTAATTTTTTTTTTTTACAACATTGGGAAGAAATATCTTCTAACTCCTAATAATTAAAAAATGGAAAAGCAACACAGTAACAGTTCAGGTGAAGAGATAGGGGGAGGTTTTATGCCCTCGTTTGAATTCTGCCTTTTCAGAATATAAAACAGGATCTCCATAGATGATAAGCAGCAGCCCTGGGAAAATTCACATTCTGTGTCTAAAAACAAATGAGCTACAGAAAACACATAAGCTGAAGTCCTTTGGTGAGTAAGCAGCCAAGCTCTTGGCGCCACTGAGCCACACAGCTCTATTCAGGGACACAACTCACCCCAGATATGTCTGCGACACGGTGGATAGGCACTTCCTTCTTGCTATGCAATCCTTTGCCATTCTTAATAGCTCTGTAAAGGAAGAAGAAACAACCCAATTAATAAACAAATCACATTAGGAAGGGGTAGGAGGCTGGGAAAAAAGGGGGAGAAGAGAGGTCATTCACATGGAGGGTCTATCACTACACAAGTCACACTGCACACTGCTGAGTAGCCAGTCTCTGCAGGAGCATTTGGTGGAGGGGAGAAGACACGCCTGCTCTCCGAAGCCCAGTTCTGAGTACTTGGCGGCTAGTTTCAGCTAACGGTGTGCCTGGTAATCAGAAAGAGCTCCTGAACTTGTTTCCAAATTAAAGGCATTGTTCCAGGCACAAAAGAAGAATCAGTTGGAAGAGCACTCTCCTAAGAAACAGAAGTAATAATGTTTCTTTCTGCGTTTAATCACATGAAACATTTTAAATGCAAAATATGCAGCTAGTGTTCCAATTCTAATGGAAATAAGTTCCTCCCAGGTAAAAGATAAGTTGCCCTGAATGAAGAAACCGCTGTACAGGAGTCATTTCTAACAGTGGGGGAAAATTAGCAAAGGCTACATAATTGACATTAAGCCTCATTTTAAATCAGTTTCAGGTTATAATAACCAGATTTGGCAGGGGACTCTGTCACACATCTGACCACTGGTTGGTTTGCTCCAATCTCTCATCTTTTACCTCCTAATCCCTTGAGTGGTAGCTTCAGGGACAGAAGCCTAAGTAAGCATCACTGGGTGTGATCACTCATATAACAGTGAAGGACCAGGGAACAACACCTCACTACACTATTAGATAAGACCTATCTCTGTAGTGCCAGACTTCGGCCAAAGCAAGGAACATTTCCGAGATTAGAGAATGAAAAGTAGAGATTCGGGGGGTGTACCCACTCTGCAGACTAGCCTTTTTAGAGTTTCTGAATTCCAAAGTGTAGAGAAAACTGCCCAGACTAGGGTAAGTATGTTGGACCCTCACACTACACACTAGCAACCACGGTGGACCTTCCCCTACTCAGGAGCTCACTTATTAATGATGAGAAGTAGAGGCCACTCTTTTGCAGGGGTTACTTTTAGATCCTAACTTTCTAAATCACATACACTAAATGGGGTGGCTGTTGCTCTGTGCAACGTGGCACAGTCCTATTTCTTACATACTTGGGCTGTTACCATCCTCCACTTGTGCCTTCCTTCATCCCTGGGGATCTTCCACTCGACTGATCTGAAATGCCTTCTATTCCGAAACAACAACCGGTTTCCTTACCGCCTATACTTTCTATTCCATGAAGAAGGTAAGATATGAACGTACAGATGTTTACACAAAAAGCAAAGCAGAACAGTCACTCCGACCTGTGCTACTAACTGCAAGAAAGAGCTTGTTTCCTGAATTCCCAAGCTTCCTCCTGAATTTGAATCCAGGGCTTCAGCCTTAGAAATTGCAAATGGGTCAGAGTTTGAAAACCAGAGTTTGCTGGTTTTCAAGGTATGCTGCTAGAACCTTGGAATTTGCAATCTAATGGCTAAGGATGGGAGGATGGCAATATGGAAAACCGGTGGCTACAAACCAGCAACAGATCTGACTCTTCCACCTCACAGAGCCCGGCATACATCCTCTGCCCCCAAGAGGCTCTCCTCATTTTGCCACCATAAACTCAAAGGAACAGCCTTAGGAACAAGCTCCCTGCCACCCTGATTATAACTCACCTTCCTTTAAGGTGAGGCCTGTTAAGGCTTCTGCAGGTCCTCTGGGGGCAGAAAATGCCTACAGCCTTATCCTCTTCTAACAACAAGGACAACCAAAATAAATGGACCTGCCCTATAAACAGACGGGTTCATGTGACGGCACGACTGAACTTATGGCTTTTCATGGGGGCTGGAGAGCATTTCATAAACTACAAGGGAAAAAGAACAGGCCTGAGCAGTAAGTTAGAAAACAAAGGTTCTCGAGGCAAAAGCAGTGAGGTGATAAACCAAAAATTCTGTTTTCTTTTGTGACCCCAGAGTAGTTCTGTGCCCAAAGCAGAAATCCAGACTTAACCAAGATTAAGCATGTTTAAGGGAGAAAAAATAATACCCTAAAGCCAGAACACATGAATAATAGTGTATATATGACATTTAAAAACCAAAATTCTTGTGATGCCTGGGTGACTCAATCAGTTAAGTATCAGACTTTGGCTCAGGTCATGAAATAACGATCCATGAGTTCAAGCCCCGCATCGGGCTCTGTGCTAACAACTCACAGTCCAGAGCCTGCTTCGGATTCTGTGTCTCCATTTTCTGCCCCTTCCCTGCTCATGCTTTCTCTCTCTTTCTCTCTCTCAAAAAATAAATAAACATTAAAAAAATTTTTAAAAACAAAATTCCTTAGAATTAAGTATTAATAAAAATTTTTGAAAAAAAGAAAAACTTCTTTATGTTCTACCTTTCAGATGTTTATTTACATTTTGACATTAATTTTGGGAAAACGTTCAAAGGCTTGATCTTACCAGATTTATCACTGCTAAATTAAATCAATTTCGGGCACATTCAAGAGGCAGCAAGAAAGCAGTATTTTAACATCATCACATATAAACTAAGAAACAGTTCTCACTGTTAGTTCTTAGGAAAACAGTGGCAAAATGAAAGTTAAGAATTTGTAAACATTAAGTAAAATAATGCCCACCTAGGAAGCACTCTAAAGGGGAAGTGGTATACCAGACCCAGGCTGCAACGTATGAGAAATTAGCTTCATGGTCTAATTTGGCTTTGGGTCTCCCTCCCTGTGCTGAGGCTGTTTGGCTCTTGTTCCCAGACTGCTGCAGAAATGACCTGGGAGGCATCCCCGCACACAAGGCTGATTGCCACAGCAAGAGCTTCTCAGGAGAGCATCCGGAGGAAGTGCCCAGTGTAGAAATTCATGCATGTAGCTCAAAGAGGAAAGGAGCAAACACCAAGTGGCAGGCTTGCCACGGTTCTTTGCCAAAGGAAATAGAACATACATCTTCTTACAGGACTCTAAGAATAGTGACATGACTGCCTATTAACCGTTGGATAAATGGTAAATAAAGCGGAGATTCAGCTTCCGCTGCTCTGTCACTACCTCTCGGTGGGGCCTCCCTGCATCTTATATGACCAGGGTTCCCTGGGATAGGTTTGGGGAGCTTGGTTTTTGAAACCTGGGAGGGTAGAGAGGTAGCAGGTTTGCTTCCACTGAAACCTGCACCACAGAGCAAACATCCGACTCCCCTCCCCACACCCCCTTCTCCCTCTCCTTGCAGGCTGCAACCACAGCTCAACATCCCTTTTCATTAGGCAAGGAATGAAACTCCTGACTTCTAAACTTCTCCTGCTGTGTCTGCTTAATAGCTGCTTTCTCACAAAAGCAGGCTGGTGTTCAGGCCAGCCAGGAGAAAGGAAGCAGTGGGGCAGAACACAGCCTGCTTCTCGCAGAAGCTTTCATCTCCGGGAAGCAGCAGTAAAAAGATGGCAAAGCCAAGCAGTGTTGATAATGGACAGAAATCATCACCAGACAGGAAAAGTGACTATATGTCCACATACAAAGGGGTAACGGGGCAGAGGAGGGATGAAAACTCAGCTTTCTAGGGTGTTTCTAGAAGCTACAGTATGGGAGAGGAATTCCATTCCAATCACTGGAAAACACTTTTCTTTCTTTCTTTCTTTTTAAGTTTGTTTATTTATTTGAGAGAGACAGAGACAGCATGAGTGGGGGGAGGCCAAAGAGAGGAGAGAAAAATCCCGAGCAATCTCCACACTGTGAGAGCAGAGCCTGATGCGGGACTTGAACTCACGAAACTGTGAGGTCATGATCTGAGCTGAAACCAAGAGTCAGATGCTTAACCGACTGAGCCACCCAGGAGCCCCAGCACTTTCCTTTCTTTAAACAGCAAAGTTTGAAAATCTCATGTATGAAATGCCACTGCCTCCATACTAGAAGTTAAAACATGAACTTTGCAAAGACAAGTGAGAACACTGAGTGAGATTACCTCTACTGCCCCAATACCACAGGATTAGAATCTTAGCACTCTTTGTTTTTCTAAAATGTTTATTTATTTTTGAGAGAGAGAGAGGCAGAGTATGAGCAGGGGAGATGCAGAGAGAGAGAGAGAGAGAGAGAGAGAGAGAGAGAGAGAAGGGGGGGAGACAGAATCTGAAGCAAGCTTCAGGCTCTGAGCAGTCAGCACAGAACTAGACAAGGGGCTCGAGCTCACGTAGTGAGATCATGACCCAAGCGAAAGTCGGATGCTTAACTGACTGAGCCACCTAGGCGCCCCAAAGAATCTCATCACTCTTAATGCAAAGGAATAGAGTTTGCTCTAAGGTTCTGGAATCCCATGCTCAGGCAAAAAAACCTAGGGTCCAAACCTCTCCAAGGTAATTATGACATGCAACAGTTCATCTCGTGCCATAAACGGACCACAGTCTTAATTGCAATTCAGTGATGACAGACTGCTATTCGGAATGTAAATTTTGAGTGATTACAAAGAAAGTCAAAGGCTTTACAGTTACATTCAACCTGACCCAATCATAAAACAGCTGTCTCATCAGAAATTCTTAAGCTAGGGACATAAGTGAGCCTCACACTTAGAATGCTGGGAGTATTATAAACTACCTCAAAATGGTAGAATTACACACATGTATTTTTCTGGGGAACAGGTGCTTCCAACACATTTTCACGATGACTACTTTCATAAATAAAGAGAGTCCCAAGCAGACTCCGTGTTCTGGCTCCATCTCACTAACCACACAATTTTAACCTGAGCCCAAATCAAGAGTCAGATGCTTAACTGAGTCACCAAGGCGCCCCTCTTCCTTCCTAACTGTAGTCACTTGACCCTTCTGCAACCCTACTAGACCAGGTCCTCAGCAATTTATTCCAAGGTAACATCAGGAAATTTAAAAAGGTTTTTCTTAATATTGATTTTGAGAGAGAGGAAGAGAACACGTGTGCACAAGTGGCGGGGAGGAGCAGAGAGAGAGGGAGAGGGTGAATCCCAAGCAGGCTCTGCACTGCCTGCATGGAGCCAGGTCTCGCAAACCGTGTGATCATGACCTGAGCCAAAATCAAGAGTGGGACGCTTAACTGACAGAGCCACTAAGGCACCCCCAAATCAGGAAATTTTTAACTCGCTCAATCCCTTTTGATTCTGCACATCATGTTGATTTGACACTGCACACACTGCTGCATGACTTCCCCATAAAAATCCATTTCGTAATTCTGTTGCCCTACTTTTACACCCAAAACAAAGACCACCAGCCTGTGACATCCAGGGAAAAATATAATGCTTGGTTTTTGTGGGCCTTGACCATACATTTGCACTTTATGTCTTCACATGATTTCCTTATTACTCTTTCCAATCCAAGTAGGCCCACTGTCTCCATGCCTCCTGTGGGAAAGTTATTCATTACATGTGCTCAGACAGGTCCAAACTATAGAATGAAAAGAGTTATAGTGTCTCCATAGCAACAAGCTCACCACAAACATTAATCAGTTATTGCATAAGGAATACTTAACCTGGGGTCCTAGGTAAGCTGCAGTTTGTATGCTGGGGGTCTCTATGAACTATACTTTGAAATGATGGTAAAATCAGACACAAATATATAATATATAATCATTATATTTTACCAATATATGAGTGTGTGTGTCACTTGGTTCAGCATGCAATCATGAAATGTAATACATCACTTTCAAAGTTCACTATGTGTTCCTCTTTATTTCTTATAGGCAGACTTCAGGCCCTTTGAGGGTTAGGATTCTGTCCTTAACATTCGTTATGGTATTTGACACAGAGGCTATGTTCACATAGTTATAAACTCAGGGTCATCTAGTTCCATTACTGTTTGCCAAGTAAAGCTGAACAAATGACTGGTGACTGACTAATGCCAAATGCTGAAAATATTTCAAATTGGAGACATGGATAATGCCCAAGTGGCTGCAGGGCAAAAGAGTGAGACTTGCTGACTCTCTTGGATACAGTTTCATGATATATGCTCCAGTTCTTAGGCATACTGGTTTTGCTCCTTGGAATGGTTCAGGGCAGAGGAGCTTACAGCCTGGCCTCTGAACAGAAGCAGAAGTATACTGAGGACTAGAGGAGATGGATAGTCTGATCACCATAAACAATGAAACAGAACAAAGTGGCAGGGTTGTATGAAATTCCTACTAGACAATACGGGATAAATGACTGAAGGGAAAAGAAAACAATTCCAACAGAAAAGGTTAAAAAGCAGAACAAAAAGTAAATAACTTGCTAAACTTCTAAAGCACCTCTCACTGTGCTTCAGGTCACATTGATGAATACAGTGTTTCTGCATGAACCAAATATACATATCAATGAAACACAGCAGCAATAAACAATTCCTTTGGCCTTTCTACTGGTTCCTCGGCAGCTGGAGGAAGCAACAGGGTCCTGACACTCAGGAAATAAGATACAGAGCAGGCACAGGTGCACAATGGTAGGTGGGGGTGCTAAGATTATGCAGCTGGATTTTCAACGAAATCAGAATTACTGATAAGAAAGACAGAAAAGATAGAGTGTACATAGACTGGAAATGAAAAAATTGAATCCTACGGTCAAGGGGAGTAGGCAGACTAATGAGTCAGTAGGTATTATGAGGCACTAAAGCAAATAACAAAGAACTCTAAGGCATCATCTCATCTAAAACTAATATAAGAAGAAACCAAGACACATGCTATTGTGCCAGGTGTGACAACAGATCTGCAGAGCTTAGGTAAGGGGGACGAGGGAGGGAGGCGGATTGTGAGCTCTGTGCCAGACGACTACCTGAGAAGAGGTGTCCCAGCGCTAGACTGACGGGAAACACAAGCCAACTCCATTGTCCTAGATCAGGACCAAAGGACTATGAGAGCTAGGTAGAAATGGTCAACATCAGTCTAAAGTCTTTTTGAAAAAACATGGCCTCAAAAAAAGGTCAGATCGGAAGCAACGACAGCTCAAAACTGCCCCAACAATATTGCTTTTATAACTTTCTTGATCGCAAAGGCAATACATGGCCATCAGAAAAAAAACTGGTGAAACAATGATCCATAATTTTATTCCGAGATGAAAGCACCATTAACATAATTTCTAAGGGTTAATAAATATCTCTATCCACCTATACTTTCAAAAAATTGCAGAATGGTTTTGTAGTCTCTTTTTTCTGCTAGAAATGAAACTAAATACTTCTTTATGTTATTAATGTTTTACATGATTTTAATCGCTGAAGATGAATCCATCACATGAATGCAAACTCCATAATTTAATCGATCACCTATTGCTAGTTGCTTACGCGAAAACAGTACTATTATACATAATGTCATAAGGAATAATGTTCTTTAAAAATTTTTTTAGAGTTTTTTTTAAATTTTTTTTTTCAATGTTTATTTATTTTTGAGAGACATAGAGACAGAGTATGAGCAGGGGAAGGGCACAGAGAGAGGGAGACACAGAATCCGAAGAGGCAGGCTCCAGCCTCCGAGCCATCAGCACAGAGCCCGACGCGGGGCTCGAACTCACAGACCGTGAGATCATGACCTGTGCCGAAGTCGGCCGCTTAACCAACTGAGCCACCCAGGCGCCCCTCTTTTTCTTTTTGAGAGAGAGAGAGACAGAGAGAGAGTGCGTGTGAGAGAGCGCGAAAGCAGGGGAGGGGCAGAGAAAGGAGGGGGACACAGAATCTGAAGCAGGCTCCAGGCTCTGAGCTGTCAGCACAGAACCTTATGCAGGGCTTGAAGTCACAAGCTGTGAGATCATGACCTGATCAAAAGTCTGAAGCTCAACCGACTGAGCCACCCAGGTGCCCCAGGAATAACTTTTAAATAAACTGTTGGGCGCTTCCCTAACCATTCCTTAGGATAAATTCATAAACGTGGAACCACTGTGTCACCGGGCAACAAATACTCCAACAAATACTGGTTTCCATCTCCCTTTGCCAAGGTGAACCAGCACAACGTGTCTTGCCTCATGGACTCAGGGGATAAGATCTCTTTGATTTAGGTGCTTCTTCCTTATGCATCCCTGATACCTACATTATCTCCACTCTTACGACTATATTTGTAATGTAATCATCCAAATCCCCATGAAACCATGCGTTTGTTTTTATCCCCAATGCACTTGATGAAATGTTTATCACTGTAACATGAAAAAAAAAATCAGAGAAAGTTTTAATGTGTCTTTTGACTGAGTGAAAAGCAACAGATTCACAGTTTAGAAAATGTTTTTTCCAATGTGAAAATTTACTGGGACCTACATTTACTGGGACCTACTAGGAAAGATTCATTGCCGTTCCACTAAAGATCTGGCTCTCTGAACCTGATGCAGAAGCAAGAGGAATAGGAGGCAATACTTCTCAACTTCTGTGCCCAAAGCTGGAGGCAGAGAGTGAGGGGCAGCCTAAGATAAAACAAAAGGACACAAGAGAGTTTATAAGAAATTTAGATGCAAAGAATCCTGTAAATGAAAGAAAGCTATGAAGCAGATTTCCTCTTCACAAGCAGCTATAAAATTCTGCACATTGATGTATCGGTGATTAATTATTCGAACTACAGTCGTCCTGAGAGATTTCCAAGGATTAGAGCAAAAGCAGGATAGGGATGTTGGTAATAGAGACTCAGCTTTCCAACCCACTCAACCACCTGATATTGCAGATGAGCCAAATCAAGCAAGCACAGCAACCCTCAAGATGACTTCACATTAAATTAGCCAAGAGCTGGTGGAGGCTACTCTGAAGGAATCAAATTAAGGAGCCATGAACTCGGAGTATGAGGAAGGGGCTAGAGACAAGAGTCAAAGGGAATAGGCAGCTGTTTAACTGGCTTGATGGGGAACAGGTATGGCTGTGATCACAGGGAAGGCACTACTAAGCAGGGAAATCCAAAGACATCCAAAGCTCCTCCATTCCCTGGCTTCTTCTCTATTACTGAGAACCATGATCTTAATTCCAATTATAATAAAGATTATTAATCTTCCATAAAAGGACACTTATTTCGATTTTACAGGGGTCAGGAATTGCGTAGTGGTTCTCAAATTTTAGTGTGCACCACAATCACCTGAAGTGTATGTTCTAAGAGACTGCTGGCACTCAACTCCAGAGTTTCTGATTCAATAGGTCAACTGGGGAAGTCTGTAAATTCACATTTATAACAAGTTTCTAAGTGACCATGACATTGCTGTTTCGAAGATCACACTTGGAGAACCAGTGGGTTAGGGAGTCAACTTGGAAGGCATTTGAAAGAGTCAGGGGTCAACGTCAAGTGTTCTCACTTTACTGTTACAATTCATTTTGGATTAAAATTACATTTCCAGTATCATAATCTTAAAATGTTTTTCCTGAAATACATCTGAAACATATTCTGAAACTAAATATTTAGGTGTTGTGTGAAAGGAGCATGAGCCTCTTAGCCAAGAGGACAGTGAGAAGGTAGCTCTGTGGTATGTGCAGAGAAACCAAATTACCTAGAAAGATAACTCTAGAATCTTCCTCTGAATCAGAACAGACCAATAATTACAGAAAAGACTGGGCAAGGAAGATTTATTATGAGTTCATTATTTGACCCTGACCTGTAGAACCACCCATGGTTTTGTGTACGACATAGCAAAAAAAAAAAAAAAAAAAAAAAAACCTAATGGTTTCCAACGTCCCTAACCCCTCACGGTTATCAAGATAGTCTCACAGCTTGAATACACTCAAAAGGAACTGGGGGCAGGGAGAGAAGTGAAGGATTGGATAAAGAGACTGAGCAGATCCTCTTAAGATCCTGAGGGAGAAAACTATCTGGAAACACAGCTCTCCAGAAGTGGCCATTTGTATAGCTTTAAATGCAGATTGATTACTGCTATTTGGATGTTGAGTGCATCATCTTTTCTGAAGAAAGGGAAAAGCTAAATTTCCCCACATTCAGCTGTATCGTCAAATCACTTCCCCACACCAGTTCTTTTCATGCATTTTCCGTTATCGCACCTATTTGTAATAGCGAATCTACCCTAATCCCCATCAGTGAACCACCCCCCAACTGACATGTGCTGAATCCCACGATCTCATGACCATGACACCTAACTGCAAAAACAACATGTAGTGGGGGAGGGGGGGGGTACACATCCAGGGTTAAAAAAAAAAAAGAAAGCCACTAGGATACTGAAGAGAAAGAACAGCCCCCTTTCTCTGTGCTGGCCTCCAATCTGCAGGGCCTGACGTAGTGCCGCTGGAGTGGACAGCACAGAAGATCATTCACCCGGCTCCAGCCTTCTAGGCTACTCGGGCTAAAAACTCAACAACACCCCAGTTATGAAATTCTACGATTTAACAGTAAAGGAAAGAAGAAAAATTCCAGTCGAAGCTCTGTTGCTAACAATATTCAGTAGGACCTAGTTTTATTCAAAGAGAAATTTTCATTTGTTGAGGTCATTAGATTGAAAGTGAGAAATCTTAGTTTATTTAAAGCTGTACCATTAAACTATCAAAAAGATAAGAACAGAAGCTGGATAGATGAGATGGATTTCAGGGAAATGCTCTCATGGGAAAATTTAATAGAAATGAGAGACAGAATAGAAGAAGATGTAAGGCAGACAGTGTTAATAACGGACAGGGAGAAAAGAGGAGGAGCTAAGAAAAAAGGAGGAAAAGAGAAGAAATAGGAAAATCGCAATATCCAGAGGTACTATTAAAGTTATTTAATGTCGGTCCCTCTGAGATTATATGCTTTGTAAGGCTTGAGTCTATTATCTTTCTTCTTCATTACTATTATCCCCAATGCCTGGGACCCAGGATACACTCAAGAAAATGAGAATGGAGAGAAGAAATGAATGCAAAGCCATCACATGCAAGATAAACCTGCCTTGAACAACTATTCCCAGTACAGGAATGATTTGTTTTCTTGGAGAACTGGTTAACTCATATAATGTATACATTGTGATAGGATATATTAGTTTTAGAACTTCAAAACACACAATTCAACACCAATTTTCTCACTGGATAGGCACAGAGCTGAAGCTTGATTTTTATTAAGACATTTAACAAATCGGAACTGTGTCAAACCAGTAGTGCTGAGCTCTTCCATTTCGGAATCCTAAAGCCAGAGGTTTTAACTTAGCAATGGAAAGTGCTGGTAAGTTAAGTCTTCACATTTCATTCATAACCAATATGCCAGTTAAATTAAAGATACAGAGAAGAGGGACCCTATCCAAAAGTTTTGTATTTTTTTTTCAAGAAACAGCTTAAAATTTCTTTTTTTCACCTATTGAAATTTTGTGGAAAAACTCCTATAAATCAGGGAAAAAGTGGAGCTGCTATGGCTAAATTAGGAGCAGAAGACCAAAAGCACTTTTTGGTCAGTGGTTCTGAAAGCACTGCAGTGGAATTGCACGGAAATTAGTAAGCCCATCTCAGCTCCCAGTAACTGCCATCACCCAGAGAGAATGTTACTTCAAACAGTTTCCCTCTGAAATGGCTAACTGATATTGGCCCAGGAAAGAGTTAGCAAATTCTAGTCTTCTGATCAAAGTCTGTGATGGAAATGCCAGCAAAGATTTCCTAGAGGAGAAGTCTGCAACAGAGAGGGCGCTGTCAACCATACTAGGTAAACACAAAAGCTATTTGATAGGATTTTAATCAAGGACTGGTGTTTACGGGGTTTGGAGATTAGACACGCAAAAGTCAGCAAGGCAGGAGCACTAGCTGTTTTGTTTTCATTTTTAAAGAAAGGGCATGTTGCAAGGTTTGTTCCATGGGAAAAATGAGGCCTTGTGGAGACTGGGGAGACAGGGAGCCCAGGCGGCGCTGCAGCGGGGGCAGGCTCAGCTTGCCTTTCAACGATGGAGGACACCGCCAGTTTTCTAAATCTGCAGTGTGCAGGCTTACTAAGGAAGAGAATACACACCAAAAGATAAGGGAGCGCCTGCCCTTTTTTCTTCTCCCGAGATAACCCTAACCTCATTATGTATGTCCAGAATGAATCTAAATTCATTTAAATCTGCTCAGACACCAGACTGTTCGATGCAATTGCTTTCCCACAGTCAAGCCAGGGCATCAATTTCTTTTCTGAATATATACATCCTTATGTTGACATTACAAAATCTTAGAAGTAAAAGGTGCCTTAAAGGAATAAAGCCCCAACACTGAGCTATCATAACTTCTGTGTTTTCCCGCAACAAGCCACAGATTCTAACAGTTTCTAGGAAATTTTAAACATTACGTTTTTAAATAAAGTGACTGGTAACTTTAAGAGAATGCACACAGATGATATCCCCCGGGTCTGGACGTCCAAGGAAAACAAGGCACACAGCCAGGCTTTGATCTGACTCCAAGCATTACCAGCTCATCTTCAGTGCCCATAACAAGCTCAACGAAACCCCACTTGGAAGACCTCTTAGAACACTAAGGAAATTCATATTCTGGCCTACTTCAAATTAAACTGGATGTGTCATATCAAATACACAGGCTAGAAATGAGAGAAAATGAGAAGGGTCCCAATAATGACTCAGTATCTTGGAAATACCTCAGAAGGATAGGAGACAGACTCTCTGAAGGAGTCAAAAGCCCCATCTTAAGTTTAGAACACCCATCAAGCCAAGTAATTCAGTGAGCCAGCTGAGTGAGAAATACTGAAATAAAATGGGAACAGAAAATGTTGGAAAGTCAATATGGGGATGAAAAATTTGGATGGTGCGGAAAAGAAATGATGTGTCGGACACCCAAAGAAGCCCATAGGAAGCCTCTAAAAGGGGGAACCAAGTTCAGGAGTGTCAACACAAAGTGTGGGTCAGCTGTATATGAGGTCTTTTTTATATTAAAAATACGAAGTACACACACTGGAGCTCTCAGAACCCTGGAGGGGAAAAAAAAATCAACGATTTTTCAATGGAGCCCCTGAGAGAAGTGAGAGGGGAGAGTAGCAGCAAAAATGCCCAAACCTTATCTTGCCAGGACACAAGGTAATGAAGGAGGCGGCAGCTGATGATAGACAACTAAAGTGGAAAGGAAGGTGCCTACTGGGATTAGGGGTTTATTCATCCTTTCAACAAAAAAGATGTGCTTTACTCTAAATATGCCAGGTATTTGAGATATAATGAGGGTTTCCCAGAAGCAGAGAGGCATGTGAATGAAGGGGCCTCGAAGGGTCAGCACACTCAACACAGCTGCTTACGTGGTATGAGCTTGTTTCTGGCAGGCAGGTGGACGTGCTGGAAAGCAGCAGGCAAACTTCAAACCAGTACTCTTCTTCCTCTCTCTTTCCTGGCTTCCCAGCAAGTGCATAACACATCACTCCCTGAGCTCCAATCGGATGGTCTAAGAGAGTACGGCAAGATATACCCCCCTTGCAGGGGGAGCAGTGGCTGCAGAGCCCGGAGAAAGCGCATCGACTCCTGGGCAGGCAGCTGCGCTGACCCAGGAAGTCAGCCGAGTTAACGGGCTGCCCTTTCCCCAAAGCTTACACTGTTTCTCTAAAAGGATTAATGGCCAAGCAGCGCCGTGGAAAGCAAAGTCAATGGAAGAGCACTGGGCATCACTGCCAATATCACTAGTGATAACCATAGGGAAAAACAGGAAGCCAGGGGTCAGGGACAAAGTAATCTGCTGGAATCAACACCTTTGTGGGGAAGGACTGAAATAAAGTCCTGGCCTTGCTACATTACCTTCATCCACATATTATTTACCTAACAAATTCCAGGATGAAAGACTGATAGGAATACAGCAGATGTTATTAATTTGGCCTTTGCTAAAGCATTAGATACAGTACCTCAAGAAATTATACTTGTGAAATTAATTCAAATTGGCTTGGTTCAGCACACAATCACCAAAGATTAAAAAGTAGCTGAAGGATGATAATCAAAAGACAGTTAAGTGACAGTCTATACGGTGAGAGACTTGGGGTCAACACCAAAGCCATTCTTGTTTAGGGGTTCTATTCAGGGCCCAGTAAAGGACTAAACATCTCACTAATGAGATGTGCAGAGGACACTAAGCTGGGAGGTGGAGGATCGTACTGACAAGGGCATAAAATTATAAGGCAGAGTTTAACTGGAAAAATTAGCTAATCTATCTAGGGGAAAACAACCCTACACTTGGATAATATTCAATGGACAGGGAGGATAAGGGGCAGAAGAAGCATGTAAAAAGAGCTCTGACATGCTGTAACGTGACGGAACCAAGTAAGAATGCTAAGGCAACATGAGGAGAGTGTCATGGCGGAATGGAGGGCTTCAAAGTGAAAGCAAACTAAAATAAAGCAGAGTGCCAGAAAACAGGTGGTCTTAAATAAGCGAGGTCAACTCTACCACTAAAAAGGGGGTGGGGGGAGAGAGGGCACATTCTGCACTGAAAATATTTTTTAATGGCTACAATGCCCATTCCCATCTGGCAGGTGTTCCAGTCTTTCTTGGATCTTCATCCACCTCGCTGGGAGTCAGTACCCAGAAGACGGCACGGGGCCACCCTCCCAGGGCTCACTAACAATACTGTTTTAAAGGAGGACTCACAGTTCATGCTGACCATTTCTCCTAATTCTTTATGAGGTCTGTACTGCCTTACGCAGGCAGTGCCTCACAGGCTTGGGGAAGTGGTTAATTCCTCTCTGTTTACTCAACCTGCAACAGTGCACTGACCCCGAAGCCAGTTTTTCCACCATCACTCTGAAAGCAATGGCTCAACACAATTATCTCTAGGCCGCTCACCGCTTTAGCAGACAAGCATGTTGTTACATTGATTCCACTTAAAACGAGTGCTAAAGAGGCTGTTTTCTTCTTAAAACCTCAAAGTTAAAAAATCTCACTATCCTCAACACCCAAAAAACAAACAATCCGACTAAAATATGGGCAGGGTCATGAACAGACATTTTTCCAAAGAAGGAATACACATGGCCAACAGACACATGAAAAGATGCTCAACATCAAATCATCATGGAAATGTAAATCAAAACTACAAAGAGAGATCATCTTGCACCTGTCAGAATGGCTAAAATCAACAACACAAGAAACAACGGGTGCTGGTGAGGGTGTGGAGAAAGGGGAACCCTCCTGCACTGCTAGTAGGAATGCAGACTGGTGCAGGCATCCTGGACAATAGAATGGAGGGGTTCCTCAAAAAGTTAAAAATAGAACAATCCTACCCAGCAATTACACTACTAGGTATTTACCCAAAGAATACAAAAGTACTAGTTCAAAGGGATACACGCACTTTGATGTTTATAGCAGCATTATAGAAACAGCCCAAGTGTCCAATGATTGATGAATGAATAAAGAAGAAGTGGTGTATAAATACAACATGAAATATTCCTCAGCCATAAAAAAGAATGAAATCTTCCCATTTGCAATGACATGGCAAGACCCACAGAGTATTACGCTAAGCGAAATTAGTCAGAGAAAGACAAATACCCTAAGATTTGACTCATATGTGGAATTTAAGAAACAAAATAAAAGAGCAAAGGGGGAAAAAGAGAGGGAAGCAAACAAAGAAACACTCTTTACTACAGAGACGAAACTGATGGCAACAGGAGGGCGGCGCGTGGAAGGATGGGTTAAATAGGTGATGGGGATTAAAGAGTGCACTTGTGATGAGCACCAGGTGATGCATGGAAGTGTTGAATCACTATATTGGACACCTGAAACTAATATTATACTGTATGTTAATTGAAATCTAAATAAAAACTTAAAATATTTACAACACAATCTATAAAAATTTCACTATCTATGCATACTCATTAAACTAGTATGACGTAGCTATTTCCAACACCGGAAGAAAGCTTGTTGGGGCAGCTGGCTAGCTTAGTTGGGAAAGCATGTGATTCTTTATCCCGGAATTATGAATTTAAGCCCCCACGCTGGATATGGACAGCTTACTTAAAATTTTTTTTAATTAGAAAAAAAAGTAAACAAGACAAAGAGAGCCTATTGTGGACTCAATTTCCAGAGCAGCTACACAAATTATTTTCATGTCTATCTGCCTGTCACAAATATTCACCAGTGGCAGAGTGACCCAGGGGCAGAAAACAGGAGTCTAGATCCTACCGTACTGCTTATTGCTCTTGCTATGCTGGGGATTCATAACCTATTTTTCAAATTACCGCTAGGTGTGGCTGAGCCCGCCCATAGGCTAAGCACAGACTCACCCTCCGAATCCCACCAAACTGCAGTGTAACCACTGTCCATTTCCTAGCATAGCTAGATTATCACATAGTACTCAGGGATACGAAGCCACACTTCCCCTATGGGTTCTTACAGCCAGGCCGCCTTAGTGATAATATAGGCAGGACAAGGAGGAGGAAGTGAGGAAGGATTAAGAGAAACAATAATTATGAACTATATATCATGTTATTTTATGCTGGCCATTAAAGTATCTTAAATAACCAAAGATACTGGTGTTTTCACTGAACTCTCTGTGTTCATGAATCAGATTTTAGACAGGGCCTATTTGGGAAAAGCCCACAAGAAAGAATCCAAACAGAGACAACAGTTTGACAGACTGATTTCTTAGCTGACATTCTGTGTGACATTCTACAGATGCTCTATCCATCAGGATGTGACATGGTGTTAGAGGTAAATGTCACATATCAGGGCCATGTTCGGGGCCAAAGAGAAAAGAAGTGATCTCAGTGCCAGAGTCTGAAGAATACATAACATGTGCCCAAATCCATTCTCCTTCAAACAGTGGAGCACTGCCTGTAACTACCAAACTTCTAGAACCAAGTAAGTGACCGAGTGCAGCAGGCACCTCTTTGAAATATGGGCTATATTTTGGTTGAGACCAAGTAGTCTGAACTACCCAAGTCAGCTCGCCAATAGAAGCTCGATTTTTGCTCTTTCCTGGGAAATCTGGGAATCACTAAACTACCAGCACCACCCAGTGACAGAAGTCTCTGTGAGAGCCATAAGGAATGTCACCGGTAAGAAATAACTCTGAGCAGTATGCATGTCCTTGGGGCAACCAGCCGCAGGGATGAAGGACAAGAGTAAAATGTCACAAGTCTTCTCGAGTGCTCTCCTGCCAGCTGTCAGAGTGTGAAACAAAAACTCATTTCCTAATAAATGTTTTCATTTCCTTTGTACATGACAAAAGGTTGAGAGGTGGTAAATGGGAGGGGCTGGGGAGCAGAGGTCTCTGGAGGTAAGAACCTGAGGCAAATGTCCTGCACACATAGGCAGAGCTTCGTCGTCAGTCCCAGGGAATGACAGGCTGGTGGTGGTAAAAATATCTTACATAGTTATGTTCTCACCTAGGAGTCATTTTACATCTACATAAGATCTTATCTGATCTATGCTTATTTTGCAGATTTAAAAACAATGGAGGCCCAAGTGTACTTAACCAAGGTTAGACAGCATGTTCCAAGTGTGCCCCTTTTCTTCTGATGGGGAAAAGCTAGGATAAAAGCATACTACAAGCTTTTTCAGCCCATTGTTTTCCATTACATTCTGCTCAGGGATGGGCGGGATAGTGGGAAAGAAAAAAGTGGGGCTGCGGGTCCCACTGTGTTCACTTTAACAATTACTCATCTCACCTGGCTTCCGCAGCAAGCAGTTCATCGTAGTGCGAGGACCGCTGGTCGTCATCCTGCCGGTATCGGATCACCGTGGCTAGACCTTTGCTGACGAGGGCTTCAGCAATGTTTCTGCAACAGAAAAGATAGGTCAGTGAGCACTAGAGGTGCACATGGGGCTCAGTCAACAGAAATAATAACAGTTAGCACCTGGAGGTCTTAACGCATCCTGACACAGTGAGGGAGAAGCCAAGGATTTCAAGACCAGTGAGTCTTTAGGCCAGAAATCCAAAAAAAGGTGGAATAACAAAGTTCCCTAGCTCAGCATCTTTCTGGTTACTACAGTCAGATGCTATATCAATCCATACATAAAACCCAGCAGAAAATATCTGTAAAAAGCCCACATTAGACAGGGCTATTTACAGAATGTTATAAACAAGCCACTACCCTCAAGAAAAGTCTGCTCTAAAATATCAGGCACACAGATAAAAAACAGAACACATAAAAGCATGGCCTAAATTTCTTAAAATCTCCTTTCTAGCCTATAGTGTAACTAGAAAATGCCTTATTCCAGCTTGGCAATGTTAGGAAGGTTAGTTTAACATAACACCCACAGTAATTCTCTTCTCCTCAGAACTCCTGACAGTGGTTCTCCCACCCAAAGGGGCTTCTAGACGATAAGGCTACGAATGAATTGGGGAGGGAGGGTTATTGTGGTGGAATGAGAGTTCGTTATGAAGAAATGGCACAAGATGGGGGAATAAATAAAGTTAAAAAGTATAAAATCTGAGATGAGCAGCTTTGGAGCAATACTCCAGATAAAGAGTCCTTTTAGGACTACTGAAATATTCTGATTAGAATCCTGCTTAAAGCAATTCTCAAATGTGTTGAAACTTCTTTTCTTCATCAGAGTAAGAGGTGTCACCGCCCATGGGGCCTCTGTATACTCTCATGAGACAGTACACTGGAAATGACGCTCAGACAACTAATGAGGCATATTTGCCTGGCTCCTCCCCAAGTTGGAAAGGAACCTTTGATGTGAAGCAAAAACAAGCTGCAAACTGCAAAAAACTAATTTTCAAAAATCGCCTGTAGCCAGCACTGGAAGACAAGAGGCACGATGCTGTTGGGGGAGAGTCGTGGTTAGGTCTTTCTTTGTGTCTGTCAGAGTTACACCAAAGGCCCCACTCAAACCATCTGGTTGGCTGCCCTTTAGGGAGGAGGTAGGGCAAGCAACAGGCTAGCATTTAGTGTTGTTTGGAAACGTAGTTAACTCTTAACACATTAGTGTTCTTAGAACCTCAGACTCTGGAGATGCCAGTGACTGGACTAATCTCGATGTGCATATTTAAGCCACTGAAGGGCTCTCTTCATCAAAACCCAGGAATTTACTTTTTTAAAAGAAGAAGAAAAAAATATGTGTGAGTAGAGAAAATAGGAGAAGATGCTATGGCTGATTCTCTTTCATTATGTGCCCCTCTGCTGCCTGTTTATCTACTGCCAGCACGATATTAATATCTCCAAACCGCCACGGAATTAGCACTTCTCAAAATCCACTCCCACAAAGAGGCTGCTTTGCTGGCCACCCTGTCTCCTGAGTCACCGCAGAAGCGTGCTGGCAAACACTGTCATTATCACAGAGTGGGGTTTGGCTGCATGGAGAATGCCAACAGCCTGGAGTCAGCAGCTGTAGGTATTGCTATATGGTGAGAATTAATTGAGGGTGTTACCAGGAAGCCCCTGAAAGGCAGGAGGATGGCTCTCCCCACTAACGGGTCAGAGAGGAGAATGGGGACACCTCCACCTGTAACAAGCTGAGAGGTCTTGGGGATTTGAAATGCCCGAAAAACAAACACCTATTTGTTACTGCATTTTGAACTACTGCACGTTGACATTTTACAATCAATACGTGAGGTTTGGAGAAGAAAGCTGGAATGACAGAACAGGCAAGAAAAGATTCACACAAATACGCTTCTACAGAAAAGATAGAGAAAACAAAGCAAAACAGTACAAATGTTTAATGATCCACCCCTGTTAATGCTGTTCAAATCAATTTACAGAACTGAACTTGAGTACCTGCACAGCCAGCAGAGAACCAAGAGCACAAACCTTCCCTCCTTCTGTATCCTATCAGCTAAGAGATATTCTCAGACAAATCAGGTAAGGCCTCGGATTCCCATCCCACAACCTGCCCACGACCAGCGTCTCCCCTCTCTCCACAGCTTCCAGAGTAAGCCATGTTCTCTTCACTTCTTATCCTTAATTACAGATTTCTCCTGGAGGAACAGTGGTGCTGGCGCTTAGTGAGCAATGAGGAGAGTAAAAGCACATGAAATAATAACAGCTGTCATTACTGGGTATTTACTACAAGCCAAGCATGTGAAAATAACATCACATGTATTGTTTTCTTGGTGTGTGCTCCCCTGTGAGAATTCATTATACCAACTTACAATTATAAAATGACTGTCTATCTTCCTTTCTAAATTATGCGGTCTAAGACGGCAAGGGCTGCATATTCTGTATTGAAGTGCCTAATACAACACTTGGCATAAAGTAGGCAGTAAATACTTTCTAAATGAACTTAGTTTATTTAGGATAACTTTCTATTTGTTTATTTATTTTTTTGTTTGATTTTTTTATCATTTATTTTTGAGAGACAGAGCATGAGCAGGGGAGAGGCAGAGAGAGAGGGAGACACAGAATTCAAAGCATGCTCCAGGCTCTGAGCTGTCAGCGCAGAGCCTGATGTAGAGTTTGAACCCACAGACAGTGAGATCATGACCTGAGCTGAAGTCAGATGATTAACTGACTGAGTCATCCAGGTGCCCCAAGTTAACTTTTTAAATGTGGCAAAATCATATTTAATTTTGTTTTAATACCTCCTGAAAATTTCGAGATACTATTTGGATTATCAGAAAAACATCTAATTACTCTGAAATATAGCCCTGGAACATTATTCTCCTAAGGATCTATCAGCCAAGCTTGCCCTGCACAGAGTTAAGGGCAAAAGCTTTCTACATGCCTTACCAGCTTTTGTCTTTCTCCTCCCCATTATCTAAAATTTGAAATTAAAGAGAATGAATGTGAGAGAGAGTGAGAGAAAAAAATGGAATTAGCCTAGATCCATGTACTTGACTCTCTCATTCACTTCTTTTGGCCACTAACGAAAGGTCCGGAGATTTTCCCCTTGGCCAACGATGGCTCATAACCTGACACTGGTGTATTCATCAGTTGGCCAGTGAAAAAAGAGAACGTTAAATTGTGTGCCATGGCATTAGGCTGCTTTAGACAAATTTATAAGTTCTGCTTTCTTGAGTGTATCAGTAATTCTACTCCAATTACACACGTCTGGCTCGAATGGATAATTCACAATCAGCATACAAAAAGGACCTAACAGCTTTGGAAGTCTAACAGGAAATCGTCTCTCTGTATCAGCTAGAAATATACAAGGAATTCGTGCTGGGGCTGAAATGCTCCTACGAACTAAAAGATAAATTTATATTCCAGTAATAGTGAACCATTTCCATCAGGTGTGATCGGGTGTTCCTGATACAAACACAACCAACACAGGACTCACATACAGGCTTTCTCAAAAGGTCCCCATGTAGTTGACATCTTCCATAGTAAGCAGGTTGCAAAAAGCTCACACTTTCCCATTGTAAGATATGTTTGAAACCATGGGGTACTATATTCTGCCAACATAGTGAACAGGTATTCTAGGCTCACGCATGAGAAGAGGAATCTTCAAAAGTAGATTCGAATTACAGTAGTTTATAAATGATCACATTTTGCCTAGTCCCTACCCCAAGACAATGATAGGTCAGATAATTGTTTAAGATTGCCCCAATTACTTAGCAGGGTATATGTGTGTAATCTTGAAACAAAGTTACAGAAAAGTCGGACACGCTGTAACAAAGAACATGCCCTCCTTCTTTGATCCATTTGAGACTAACCAACCTGTTCTATCCTCGCCCTCAAAATTTTTAGTGTGCATTTCCTACAAACCAGGATATTTTCCTACAAAGACAAAAAATAAAATGAACAGAAGGACACATTACTACCACCTAATCCACAAAGTTTACTCAAATTCTGCCAATTATTCCAATAGAATACTTAGTGGGGGGAAAGGATCCACGTCTCCTTAGTCTAGAACAGTTTCTTAATCTTTCTTAGGCTACCCCATGGTCTTGAGACTTTTAAAGAGTACAGGTCAGTTATTTTGGTTTGTCCAATGTTTCTTTGTGATCAGATACAAGTTATGCAGCTTTGGCAGGAATTCCACAGAAGTGATGGATGTATTGTTCCCTTGGCCGCCTATGAAATGTATAATTTACTGACAATGTTCACTTTGATCACTTGATTAGGGCACTATCTATCAGGTTTATCCACTGTAAAGTTACTCTTTTTCCCTTTATAATTACTAGGTATTTTTTGAGGAGACCCTTTTTGAATTATGTCATTTTCATCCTTCAAACTCCCAAGTTATTCATTTAATTATATCAATATAATGTCATGGAATATCATTTCATTTAAAGTCATAATCCATTACTATCATTATTTGTTGTGATGTTGAAATTGTTCCCAATTTGGCTGGTGGGAGCCGTGTCAAGCTGGTTTCTGTTTCCTATGGACATGCCTCCACCACCATTGTTCCTTGAGCACTTCCTTGCTTTCTGGTATGACAACATATTCCAGGCTCATCTTGCACGGTTTTCTGCAGCTCTGAAATTAGCCATTTATCTAAACAGCCTACATTCACATCTTTATTTCTATACATTTACTTCTGTATCAATCTATAACTACTGAAAACCATGTGCGGCAGTCATGAAAATGTGCCCCTCGGATCTCTGACTGCAGGAAGTGTAATTGACTGACAGTCCCAGCTGCTGTGCTCTGAAATCCATCACTGTTTCAGCCAAAGCTATGCTTCCCACCAGCTGCTCCCAGCCTGAGCACAGCAGATACCAAGGCAGGCCTATTGCTGAGAGATGTGGGACTCCTCTGATGGCAACTCTGGCTTGAGGACTCCTTGTTGGCTTTATTAGAACCAACTTGGCCAATTAGACTTTTCCAATTCAACCTTCTTCCTCCCACCCTTTGTCACAGAGATTAGGCCTGCACTGCAGTCTGATGGCACTCCTAGCCTCTTTTAGTTCCCTTCCCATTTTCCCTCAAAAGGGCGTTTCCCAATTAATCTCCTTCATGTCTACTTCTGTCCTGGCATCAGAACCTGAACTGGTATACCAGGAGTTCACAAAGATACCTACAATCCTACTCCAACACTACAGTGTTCATTTTCATGTTCTTCCTTTCTTTCTGACCTGGAAACCTGTATTCCATTATCCTTAACAGTTTTACTTATATGAATAACCTTTGCTATATACATACATATACTGTCTCACTCACACATTGTGACTTCCAGGATTTGATCCTAACAGTAGAGCAAATATAAAAGGAATGCAACACTTGATAAAACAGAACCTGGGTGGGGCACCTGAGTGGCTCAGTGGGTTGAGCATCTGCTCTTGATTTTGGCTCAGGTCATGATCCCAGAATCATGGGATTGAACCCTACATTGGGCTCTGCGCTGAGCATGGAGCCTGCTTGGGATTCTCCCTCTCTCTCTCTCTCTCTCTCTCTCTCTCTCTCTCTCCCCCCCACCCCCACCACACACACCATTCTTTCCTTCCTCCATTCTCGGCTCCTCACACCCACTCATGCTCTCTCTCTAAAACCAAGTATAAAAATATTTTTTTAATAAATAAAACAAAACAAAACAATACTCCCCCAAAACAGAACCTGGGTTTGCATAGACAAGTCAGGAGAGGGCACAGAGAGTAAAACAGAGAGTAAAACCATTAGGTACACTTGCACACATGCATGCATACCCCCCCCCAACATTCTCCATCTGAATAGGGATAACAGCTAACTCTCAATGGCTATGGCTCACAGATCTTCATGTAGCTGTTGGAGATTAACATTTCCCACTTAGAAAATGTCTACATTTAGCAGTCACTGAGCTGTCCATGGTGATTGCAAAAGTGGACTATTTTCCTCAAAGCAAACATACACATGGACACGTATTCAGAATAATGTCAGCCTATTAAAGAAATGGCTCTACAACATATTCTAGTCAAGGCTAAAGAAAGGGTCGAAAGGTAATCAACAGCTCGATTCGTTTACAAAAGTCACAATGTCTATATCAAAGATCCATATTGCACACATGTGCGCTGCATACACACACGCACATACATTTTCCATACAATGTTTACAGTAACTTCAAGGTCCTGTAGTCAAATTTCATAAACTGAGAGCAACATGCACGCCATGGCTATGCACACTGTGAGGACATGGATCCAATAAGACTTCATGCATGTAGCCTGGTCCCCCGTCACCCATGACCCACAAAGACTCCAATGTCTTAAAACCAAAAAACTGCCTTGACATCCTTTTCATACTGGCTGTACCTCTGCCACAAAGACAGGATTTCTCCCAAGTGCTAGGATGGAGATCCCCAGCTGACAGGGTTCCAATATTGATTTCTAACATACCAGATGGCACACAGCACTTTTCTTCGGCTACACAGGGATGTTCCACTGTGGGGCTGAACCGCAGAGAAGCTTAAGGGTGCTGACGTCTTTCTTTGCAAATAGGTAAGAGAAAAGGAAGGAGGGAGAGGTCATCACAGGATTTAACAAGGAGGCAGAAAGCAGCAAGGATGAGAAAGCTGATTTCTTCAGAATATCAGGCCCCCCTTTAATCCTATGGTTGGCTCTCCACTCTAAAAGATAGTGAAGAAGTGGGGAAAATGATTAATGGCTAACAGGCCCAAAAGCCAGGCTCCCTTTAGATCTTCTTTACAAGTTCGCACTAAGACCTCTAATATCTATGCCCTTTGAGGCAGGAACTTGACAATTTCAGGCTTGAGATAGACTTAGTTTTTATAGGCTGACAAAATAAGGCTATAAAAGGGCAAGAGTGAAATTCCAGATGAGAGGCATCTACAGACAATGGGCAATGAATAGGTCTCTTTTATCATGTTACTGTTTTTCAACCAAGCCTCAAACTAGGAAAAAGTCTTACAGAGCAACAAGTAGCTTCTGCAATCTTGTAAGTAAGTCTCCAGGGGATCACACATTGCCCCTTGCACCCAGGGTCCTTCAGCCTCCAATCTCCAGTGACTGAGGTCCCATGAATCTGGAACAATGATCCACCCCACATCCACATCTTTCTTAAAATACATCCAGGAGGCACTTCCCACATAACCAAGCAGCATATGTAGACAGGAGATTCTGTTTTAGAAGCATCAATAATTAGAAACATCTGAGGTGGCACAACATCCTTTATAGATTTACCAAATCTCTCTCCTACCATATTCCCTATTTTTTCGCTCCCCCTTTGAACTAATGTAATTCTAAAAATAACTAAAAAATCTTTTTACTCTCAAAGTCTCCTTTTTCTGTTTAAAAAGTCCTGTTACCGCGATGACCACCAAACGATCTGAAGAGTGGCTAGAGACTTTCTTGGAATTCATGACACAAATAGAAAACAAAGAGGAAGATTCAAATGCCTTGATGTCCCTAGACAGGCTTAGCCAGAGACTAGGGTGAAATGAGGGAGAGAAGCAATGATAATCATGGGCTATATATTAAGGTACCTGGAGTTTTAGGATATGACATCCTTAGTCCAGACTCTGAGATCTACCAATCCAGCTGTGGTTACGTGGAACATAAGACACAGCGTGACCCACAGAGAAGCAAGCCAGACTCAAGAACGACCAACCATGGAATGAGACTGAACACCCTAGAAGCAAATCAAGCAAAACAACCCACTCTTCTGAACAAAGTTCTCTGGTAAGTTTTAATTCACATTTAATGAGCATTCAGATTATGTACAGGTTCTAAACACAACTATTCTGTCGATGACAGCATTTTCTAAAGACTAGAGTTGAGAAAGGAAAATCGAGAACTCTTGGGAACGACTGTCTTCTCTTTGTACGTTAATGAATCCTAATCAATCTTCCTCAGGGGGAGGAGGATGTGGAAGGAAAGAGTGAACACTGATATAGTCCTACTTCAGTTTGAAGAATTCAAAAGGATACACAATTCGAATGAAACCAAAGAAGGCCCATAAACAAGACCGGCAGAAAGGAAGAAAGAAAGACAAGAAAGGAGGAAGGGAAGGAGGAAGGGAAGGAGAAAGGAAAGACGGAGGGGAAAGAAAAAGAACAAAGATCATTCCATGAATAAATTATTGTTTTGTAGACAGATACGTCTTTGAATCCCCACAGCACACATCCATCAAAACTTCATTACTAATAATAGGCTTACTCCTGAGTACCGACAAAAGCCTCTCGAGCTTCAGAGATGCCTCTCAGAGCTTCAGCCATGTCTCAATAAGCAACCAACAGTACTCTTCAGTTTAGGAAGAAAAGAAATAGAAGCAAAAGCTATCTAGGGACCAGGGTTTCAAAAGTGGGGGATAAAGAGATGTCACTTCATATTCAGCCTGTCAAGAATAGGTAATTCTCTACTTCAACGAGTCTCTGAGCCATATCACGTCAACTGCCTTATTTCCACTCATGCCCTACACAAGATCACACCTACTCTCGATCTCCTGAAAGAACCACTAACAGACAGGAAAATACGACAGAAACATACTTGGAAGCAGCAGATTTAAACATGTAACCCACTTTATAACTCTGGATACTGGAGTGAAGGGTGTTGAAAAATATGGGTCAAAGTGATTTAGAAAAGGAGGGGGAAGAAGCATAACATCAAATAGTTACATAAAATAGTTATGCTTACTAAATAGAGAATTTTATTCTGCCTCCCGGGATTTCTGCAGTACTGTCATCTTATTGCCACCTCTTACGTGATAGTTTCATTTATTCAGCAATATCACGGTTACGGCTTTAGAAGACAAGGAGAACTGTGGTATTATACTCTATTATGCCGGCTCCTCTGAGTATCGCTGCATCTACCAGTCATATCTGAGGAAGTCAGGACAATGAGGAATCTCGGATGATGGATGAGGAGTATATTTAAATATAAGTGGCAATAAAATGATGTCCACCTTTAAATATCTAATATTTTCCCCAATCAGAAACCCTCAAAATAAAACAGAAGAAAAACCGTGAAGAAAAACATGTTTGTTTAAATGCAGAAACTGCATGCACGGACTTTTCTGAATCTCCCTTATACTGTAGGACAGAACATGGAGGATGTACCCAAAGTGACACTCCCTCTGTGAGACAAGCATGCTTCTTTCCCAGGAGATAAACAGATCCTTCAAAAACAATTAAGCAATTAAATATTGGCTCTAGCTCGAAGAAAGCAAACTGTCTAACAAATATGGAATCCCAATCCAGCCAAACTGGTCCCCTCAATGCTAAATACGCCATGCAGTTACATTTCCAACTATCCGCAGGACATGTGAATTCATATGATTCATCGCCATGTAAAACTCAGCACTTCAAAAATAACACTCCCTTCCCCAGATTAGTTTTTCTAAAATCTACTAAATCAGCTCATTCTCTTAACATCTCTTCCAACTGCAGGGCCATCATAATCCCAGTCCCCTTGGCCTGAGGTCTTTTATTTCCACATAAAATTAGTTGTCAAAATTTTGAACTCAAATCTCCAATGTTTCTCTCATGAATGCTTTCTTTCCTTTCTTTCTACCCTATGCGGCTCCCACTGCCTCTCACCTCGGCTACTTATGTCACCACCCCCTCCCTGCTCCCCTTGCAGTGGCCACCAGTTCCAAACACTGTGCGCTGAAGCCTCTAAAAGCATAGGCCTGGCGAATAATCCTCATTTGCAAACCCACCACAATCACAAGAGAGCTTTTGTTTGAAATTTTCCAGTTTGGAGACAATATTAAGTTATCATCTATGAAACGATGATAATGGAGGGGAAGGTAAGAAGGGAGGCACCGAAAGAGATAAGGAAGGAAGGAGGAGGAGGAAGAGGAGGAGGAGGTTAGGAGAAAGAAAATGGTTAGAGGCCAAGAGGGGAGACCGACTTTTTAGTACTATTCTAAGACATTTTATGCATTTATTAAATCCACTTAATGGTCACAAAATCCTGGTGAGTTAGGAACTCTCATCATCCCTATTTTGCAGATGAGAAACATGAGGCGCAGAAAGTCGTAAGTGACAAGCTGTAATCAAGAAAGGCTATGCACAGAGATTTGGCTTTTCGGTGATGAAAAGGATCTTGCTGACCAGCTTATCCAGACCTCATGCTAGAAAAGCATCAGATGACAGAACTATTTCTTTGATTTTTCACTCAAAAGATAATTTCAGATTTAATGGACATCTACTGGGAATTTACTATAGGATAGGTCTTTAACACACGTTAATGTACTCCTGCTTGCAATGCAGAGATAAACAGCAAACAGTTTCAGACTTACCACAAGCAATCCTGTTTCTACGTGTCAAAGCCATGATTAGAGCCAGATTTTTCATTCCAATTCCAGTTTTCCTTTGACTAAACAGTGCCACAAATTAGAGTAACAGACTATTAAACACATTCTGCAACGGAGCCCTCATATATCTCTCTAAACCTATTCCATTAAATGCCTTTCAATCTTCTGCTCAATCTTAGTCTATTTAGCTACCAAGCAAGTGTCTTGCCTTCTCCCCGTCTATATGCTGTTGGGCTGCACCACTCATTTTGGACTCATCTTTGCATTGCGGTATCTTATTTTCTTCCTTTGCGTATGAATCTGGTCTTCCTAACTAGATCATATTCCTTACCAGTCCAAAATGAGCCAAACGCTTAGTAGACATTTAATAAATATTTATCGGCTAGCTGACTGATTTCTCTCTTGAGTTCCCAGGGGGTTCTGTGGGCACTGAATGAAAACAAAGTAATAACTGACTGAGTCATAGAATTTTTGAGCAAAAAATGTCCAGAGAGATTAACCAATCCCAAACCCACCAAAAACAGATAAAGACAGACCCAGAGAGAAACTGAACATTTTTAAAATGGGTTGTCTAACGAAACACAGAGAGTGACACCACCACTATGGGCATGCAAGATCCTTCGGATTCTCAGCCTATTTCCCTTTATTATACTGCTGCCATTTAAAAATTCTGCAAAATAGGAATATATATTTTGTGTTCATGAATTATCCAAGATGCCCTTAATACATTAAAAACTTATCAGGACATTTAAAAAAATCTAGCCACATATTATAAATTGATCACTCTATTACTAATGTTAGCTAAAATACATACTAAACATTTAATTATAATAATTGTCTTCTGGGCATTCAGAGGACTTTTTTGGGGGAACAGGGAGAAATGATTCAAAAATGTCTGATGACTTGTCTCTCGATATATATTCCAACACAAGGTAAAAATGCACTTTGTAAACCTAAGTATGCTTTCTTCATCCTCTATTTTCTATGCCCCCCTTTCCCTTGAGAATTGAACATTTTGCAAAAGAGCAGTGTGGGAGGCATGGACAGAGGTGTGTGGTGAGAATGTCTTCAAACTTCACTCCCTCAGTAATGATGGAGGGCATTAAATGAATTTGTATGGTCACTCAGGGGGCTCTTTCCCCTACCACTGTCCTGGACTCGTGAATTAATTCACTGACCCAGAAGAGGTCCTGCTGCAAATGATGATCGTAGTCATTCCATACTTTTGTGCGTGGTCTTTACACACGTTTGAAAGACAAATATTCACACGTTAGGCAACTGCCATCCCTCTTTTAACAGAGGGCAATATACCATTGTTGGAGCTTTCTACCATGGAAGCTGAAAATCATCAGATGCCTGCTCTGTCCCTAGCAGCCAGCGGATGGACACACTGACAATGGCTCTGTCAATGAAATGCTCCTGCCTTGGAAGTAATGCAAAGGAGAGGAGGCAATCAGAATTCATTTACAATGGTGTCTTGCAGTACCCCATGCAAGTGGTGATGGTGTCTGAGCCACAATGCACCAAAGTAAAGACTATCCTTGTTTCTTGGTTCTTGACCCTTTGGAGCTGCCTCATCTCCATCTATTATCCAAGTCTGATGCTCTGGCCTTAGGTCAGTTTTCTTAGCTCCTCGTAACTTCCCAACCTATCTTCTTCTTCTTCTTTAGGACGACTTGTTGCTGTTCCTTGCAACCAATAGCATCTTAATGGATTTAACTGACATCATGAAGTTGCATTTCCAAGAGTTTAAAGACAAATCCCTAAGCATGGGTTACATAAGTCACAGTGTCCTCTAATCAAGGAAACCTGGGAGCCAAGGCCTAGGGTGAGAGGTAGGTGCCATACTAAGGCTTGCAGAAGTCTGAAGGCCCAACAAAAGCTGTACAAGGTGCTCTCTTCCCCGAGTTCCACTGTATTGATCAAATGTCACCCCATCACAGGGTCCAAGGCAGGTGGGGGGGCAGCACTAATCTTTAACTTTTTGCTTAGGTACTTAGTGTAAGGGAGAACGACTCTATCTTGCCCCCATTACTAGCTGGGTAAGGACTTACTGGTATGATCTGCACCTGAATACTTGATTCTCTGTGACCTTCCCCAACCCTCCTATACCCCAACAGTTCCAGTCACCTTGCTAAGGAAAAGCAGAAGTGCAAGAGAAGATGAGAGGTGAGGTATGCATGGAATGAGGAAACAGCCACTGGGAGAAGAAATAAAAGTTAGTTTAGGAATGTCCATAAACATACTAAAGCATGTAATATACGAAAGGTGAATATTTTAATGTCAAGAAAACATGTATCTATGTCATTGTAAAGACATTACTACATTTAGGTGTAGGGATCAATTCTAAGTGCTTCTAAAAATGCATGAACACGGGTAAATGTGAAGTAGGTCTGCTGTTAGTAACGGAGATATTCTACTAGTTACTTCATTTGAGTTTCTGAACAAAAATGATGTCCAACTACATTCATTTTAATGGAAAACAAAAACAAAAACAAATTAAAGGTGGTAAAATGCTTACTAGGTCCAAAATTTCATATCATTAGGAACTAAAACCATTCCATTTTAGCTTAGTTTATTTGCTCTGTTTGCTTTCCAAAATGCACACAAGAGAAAACTAACTTTCTAAAACAGACATTCACAGTGTGGCTGAGTTGTTTTAGTTTTTGTTTTTTTTTAAAGGAGGGTCTAACACAAGACATTACCTCAGGTCAACAGTTTCATAGGGCAAAAAATCTTCATCTAAATTTTAAAAAAATGAGTGAAGAGACAGGATAGCACAGTAAAACAGATGAATATGGTAAAAAAGAAATGTTAAGAATAAATGTTGATCAATTCTCTATCTGAGAAAGAAGTTACACACAGCATTTTTATTTATTCTTCAATAGTGAAAGCCACTTAATGTTTCTCACTTCCTCCAGCCCTTTGCGGCCAGAGAGAGCAATTATGAGCTTGTTTCATAAAGAACTCACGGCACAGAGCAGTGATTCAGGGCAGAGAATCTTGGTTCTTACCCCAGCTCTCTGGCTGTTAAAACTCTTGTAAAGGAGCTAAGCCTGTACCGGTTTCTGTATCAATAAAATAAGGGAGTAGATGAGACGAGACAGAATGTGTGTGAGCTAGACATAATTTAAAAATGAACTACCATTTACTGACCAATAGCCATACATATTCTACAACAGCTTCATCTTTCCGTCCGCATTTTTACATAGCACTAGCTGATAATATTCAAGGCAATGTAGATTGTGTATCATTTCAGTAAATATATAAACACGAAAGCATGTTTATATACATTTCTGGCTGTGGTTTGTGGAGCACTGTAGCAGCAGGCACAATTTCTTCAATCTTTCTTCGAGGGTCTGAAAGAACTCTATCCTTTCTGTGCACACAAATTGGTGGTAAAGGGTGGGAGGCCAGGCTGCTTGACAAACATTTACTTATTCTTGACAAATATTATTCTGTTCAACTCTTTAATGTCCACTATTTCTTTAAGGTATAAAATGTTACCGGGGTGCCTGGGTGGCTCAGTTGGTTAAGCGTCCCACTTTGACTCGGGTCATGATCTCACGGTTTGTGGGTTTGAGCTCTGCATCCGTCCAGCTCTGCGCTGACAGCTGAGAGCCTAGAGGCTGCTTCGGATTCTTTATCTCCCTCTCTCTCTACCCCTCTCCTCCTTGTGCTTTCTCTCTTTCTCTCACTCAAAAATAAAAAAACATTAAAAAAAGATATAATATACTACCCAAATGTTTAGGAGTATTAAAAGAGGGGATAGAGGGATGAGCAAATAAAAGATATATGGTAGATTTTTAATGTTTATTTATTTTTGAGAGAGTGAGTGTGTGAGAGGGGTAGGGACAGACATAGAGAGAGGGAGACACAGAATCTGAAGGAGCTCAAGGCTCTGAGCTGTCAGCAGAGAACCCAACACAGGGCTCGAACTCACGAACAGTGAGATCATGACCTGCGTTGAGGTCATACACTTAACCGACTGAGCCCTCAGAAACCCCTATGTGGTAGATATTTTATCAAGGAAACTAAAGCCCAAACTTTTGGATTCTTCACTGGCAAGAAACTGACTTAACTCATTAAGAGAAATGTGTTCAAAGAACTGATTCAAGAGTAGAGCTGTCACTTAACAGGAATTTATTACGTTTCCTCCACCTCTGTGGCTCACTAGACTATGCAGAGTAGGTTTATTACTGATCTTATCACTGAACATAGTGGGGAAAAAATCAGACTCACCTTTACATTTTCATAGTTTGTCAAGTACTATTTTGACCTATCAGGCTTATACTTGAGTAATGTAAGTAGCAGCGACACGTCAATAAAACAATTATGAGATGTTTCTTTAAGTAGCCCTTTTGAGATTATAGAAGATTATTGCACAGTAAATATTAACAAGAGAGGTAGACTTCATTACTATAGACTATAAGGAAATATCAGAAATACTTCACTCGTTATAATTAGAGTTTAGAGCTAAAAGGGTCTTAGTGTCCTACTCCGAGTCCCTCATTTGACAGATTGCTAAGTTGAGATTCAGAGATATTATAAACTATTTAGTGACGGACCTGGACTAGAACTCAGGTCTCAAGTCATAAAACAGGCAACCTTCCACCATGACAACCTGCCTCCAGTTTCATATAAAGATTGGAAAAACTACTGCTACACACAACTCAGATGGATCTCAAGGGCATTATGCTAAATGAAAAACGTCAACCTCCATGGATCACACACTGTATGATTCCATTTATATAATGTTCTTGAAATGACAAAATTATAGAGAAATAGGGAAAGGCATGGTAGTAAAACAAGGGAGAGCCTTCTGATGACTGAATAGTTTTCTGTCTTGATTGTAATGGTGGGATACATGGACCTACACATGTGATAAAAGGTCAGAGACCTACACACACACACAGACACACAGACACACACACACAGACACATAGACACACACACACACACACACACACACACACTGCACCAACGCCCCATACCTGGCTTTGAATATTTTCCTACAATTATGTAAGATATAACCTTTGCAGGGAGCCTGCTGGCTGATGGGTCCATGGGAGGGACCTCTGTACTACTGTTGCAGCTTCTTTGAATATCTAATTACTTCAAAATAAAAGTTAAAGAAAAAGTCAACAGAACTTGAACTTACTAAAAAGAAAAGCATGGAAGACTCAAAGTTCCATTCTCAGTCAGAATAATTTTCATCCAGAATAATCCTTTGAAGATTAAAGTCAACAAACCTTGCCATCAATCCTCTGCTCAAAACTCCACAATGGCTCCTATCTCATTCAATGTAAAAGCTACATGGTCAGCTACGCTATGCCCCTTTCTTATCTTGCTGACCTCATCTCTCACTGCCCTCACCTTCGCTCCCTCTGCTCCAGCCATGATGCATTCTTTCAATCCAGGCACGCCTACACCACCAAGACCTTTGTCCCTGGTGCTCTCTTTGCCTTCATCATACTTGCTCCTTCACCTCATTCAAGTCTTTGCTTCTGTCATCTTATCAGTGAGGCCTCAGTACCTTACTGAAAATCTGCCTCCTTCCAACCCTGAAATACCTACCTCCTCTACTCTGTGTTAGCTTTATTTTTTCTATAGCACTTTTTAAAAACAAGTATATTTATTTATTTTGAGAGACAGTGAGAGAGAGAGAGCATGCACGGTTAGGCGAGGGGCAGAGAGAGAAGGAGAGAGAGAATTCTAAGTCAGCTCCACACTCCGAGTGGAGCCCGATGTAGGGCTAGATCCCATGAACGGTGAGATCATTCCCTGAACCGAAAGCAAGAGTTAGCCGCTTAATTGACTGAGCCAGCCAGGTGCCCCATTTTCTCTATAGCACTTTTGACCACCTACATATTTCTACATATTCTATTTATTTGTTTGCCACCACTGAAAATGTACATTCCTGCCCCCCAAAAACCTGATTTCTCTCTACAGTATTCATTACTTTCTCTCCAGTGCCAGGTGTACCTGGCACATCACGTACTGAAGAATTAATCTGCTGAATAGACCACAAAGAAAAAAGAAAACAAGAAACAAAAACTAAAGTATAAAAGTAAAACGGACATGTTATGTTCATGAGGCCTACTTAAGGCAAAGGTGCAATTTAGGGGATTACATATAAATGAAGCTGAGTTTCACTTAGATTGCAATCATGAGACTTGGTTTCAATTCTAGCTTTAATTAGAAGAACCCTCAGAAAAGACGTTTCCCTTTTCAGTCCTATTTCTCTGTTCTGTCATACCAAAGGGACTAAACGGAAGAGCCTCTAGGGCTCCAGACAAAGCTAAAATTCTAGATGGTGCCATATGAGGCAGAGAACATCTGCATTTCAGGTCTACGCAGGTGAGTCTAGAAAGGAAATAACTCGTAGGGAGCCATGGAAGGTATTTAAACATTTGTCCACTCAGACACCCAGTATGTAGCAAATATTATAGTACTGGGAATAAAAAAGAAAGGGAGAGAGAGAGATTTTTGACCTAGTGTTGTAACGTTGTGAACCTTACAGTAAAGTACAGAAGCACAGGGTGCTGAGGAAGCACATACACAGATGCTCGGTTAGGATGTGGTTCTGGCAGGGTACCCTCAGGTGGAGCCTCCCTAAGAAGTGACATGCTAAAGGAGGAGAAGGAGCTGGCTAGGAGAAATGTCTGTTCCAGGCACAGAGAACAGAATGACTTCAAGAATAGTCAGTTTCCGTTATTTTTCTTTTCCACAAAAATGATGGATGAGAGCCAAGGAATGTTAAATATAAACATGGAGAGGTAAGCAAGGGCCAGACCACGGATTTTTTATTAATCCTAGAGGCTGTGGATGATTAATGAAGAGTTTTAAGCAGGAGAATAACAATCAGATTTGTGTAGCAGAAAGCCAATTGCAGCAGTAGTGTGGAAAATGGATCAGAAGAGATTAAGACTAGAAACAGGAAGGCCAGTATGGAGACAGCATAAACCAGGTAGTGAGGAGGAAAAGGCTAGAATGAACCTGATATAGATCAACAGATAATCAGATATGGAGATTGAGAGAGAGGGGCATAAAGATGACACTTTGATTAGTGGAACATAAGACTGACTAAGTGGTGGTACCATCAATCAAGGTGTGGGATCATTCAAGTAAAGGAATAGCTTTTAAAGGGGAGAACATGAGCTCAGTTTTAGCCATGCTGAGTTTTGGTTTCTAGGCAGGGAGATACAGTAAGTAACTGGATATATTGGTGGGGAGGGCCAGGTGAGAAGAATGAAAACTGAGGCAATGGGATGAATGGGATCACCCAAGGAGGCTGCCGTGGGGTTAAGAAGACTGACGAGGAGGGAAGCCTGGGAAGCACGAATATTTAAGGAGTACTCAAAAGTGGAGTGAAGAGAAGTAATCAGAGCTACAGAATCAAGTGTGCTGTACTAAAAAAATTTTTAAAAGATTGTGTGGTAAGTTTTAAGTACTGCAGAGATCAAGTACAAGCAAGGATTGAGAAGAGTCCTTGAGAGAAACACTGGTCTCCTAGGTAAGCTCAGTTTCAATGATTTGGAAGGGTCAATGCAGATGATAAAGGAATGAAGAGCAAATGGAGGCAGAATTAAAATTTCTTTTAACTCTTTTAATTAATTTGGCTATGAAGAGAAGGAGAAATGTTGCTATAATAAAGACAGAGGATTGGAGGATAATTTTTAAAAATTAGTAAAAAAGAAAGGGGCTAACTGATGGCACAAAATCCCTAAGGAGACCAAAGGAGAATTGAGAGCATGTATGCAGAAAAATTAGTTTGGAAAGAAAGAGGATGAAATCTTCCATGGAGATGGAAAGGCAGGAGATAAGAAAGCAAACAAGGGGAAGACAAGTTTGCAGCTGTGAGAACAAGTTTAAGGCATTTTCTAGATAAGGCCATATTTTCTCCATAAAGTAGGAGCGAGGCTGTCTGCTGAGAACGAGGGGTGAGAGGAGAGAGTAGGGGGCTTGACTAAAGACAGCTGTGAAATCTAAGATAGCTATTGTGGTGAACTAACATGAAAACAGCATTTATGTTAAATTAAGCCAGCAACATTATGCAGGAAGAAATGGAAATGAGAAAACCTGCAGTTAGAAAAGGCTTATCAAGAAGGCTACTGAATTGACTTAGGTCTGAGTTGCTGAGTACAAGGAGTAGAACAAGAGAAAAAGTAAATAGGAAAGAACTGAATAGAAAAGGGAATTCTTTAACAAATAAACTAATCCAACACACCTTCCTAATTGAACTGCTTCTCCCAAGCCCCCAAAAGTCACCAAGGCAGGATCAACTATCCTCAGTTATTTCAGCTCTGGTGACTAAAGCTATGGACGGCTTGCCCCTGCCTTGCCCCTGACTTTTTAGGCAGCCCGGTCCAAAATGTTTGCTCCCTTTTTTGAACAAAGGTGCAAAATCCAATTTACTGACCCATTAACCCTCAATAACCACGCCTATTTAAAGCACATCTGGAACTACACCCTGTATGAGCAGTGATCAATTGTCCAATCAACCTGGACAATTCTTCGCAATGATCCTAGTCCAGATTCCTGGCTTCTGTCCAAGCTCACTAAGTCACAAACTGATACGAAAGGAAATAAAATCAACTGAAAGAAGACTGTACTGTAGTGAGCACTACAAAAGCTGGGTCTGCTCCACTGCCTGAGGTGCTTTTTAATAAGCTACACAAGTGATTCTGGGGCACACAAATTTGAAAGTCACCATTTTTAATCAGCATTAGTATTAAACATAATAGTTTTGAGATGAGGAGGGATAAGCAAAGAGAAATAAAGTTGATAATCATTGAAGCTCTGCATTAACAAAATACTCAAGGGAAATCATTTAAGGAAAAAAAATAGCAGGATCAAGATGGACTCTTAAAGAATGGGAAACCAAAGGAATGAATTATGTCTTTTAAACACACATACATCAAAGGCAAGGTATGGTACTTAGAGCACATTCATTTTCCTGCTTCTCACTTCACCTCTGAAGTTCATTTCTAAAGACTGACAATCAACAATGTTTTCGATCGCTGTATGGCATATTTTCTCTGAAGAAATATGGAATATGCTAATGCTGAGCCACATTTATCCAACCTACTTCTTGATCTTCTTAAATTAACCAAATGGAGAGAAACCACCTCCAATCCTTTATAGATAGGAGCAAAAAGGTCTGGTAACCTAGAAAGTGCAATGGGCAAGGATAAGTAAACTACAGAGAAATCCAAGAAAGCCAGCACATGAGCAGATGTCCTCAGAGGGACACACTAATGTAATCACCAGTAGTGTTCATCTCTCAATGGAATTCCTGCCTGACTGCTGATCTGGGTGCAAGCTAATTTCCCCCATGGTGAATACTGCTGTTGAGATGCAGAACTCTCCACCATCTGTTACCCAGAATTAGCATAATGACAGATTATCTAATCCCTTACATTTAACAGATACAAATGGCGCTCCTATAACACCAGTTCAGTCATATCCTTATTCGTGTGGTCTATCTCCACCCCATAAAAATTGATCCTCCCTCCCTGCTGGTGATGGATGTGATCTGGAGTTTACCCCCAATCCTGCTTAAGAGTCCAGGTGCTTTACCATGAGATGCTTTCCTGAAATGTTTTATTCAAGAGCGGAATACAGCTGTTATTCCAGATGCATCTGAAAAGGGGCATGCTGAACAAAAAGAAAATCTGTCTCTAGGAGACTGGCAAAACTACTACGCTGGGCAGTGTTTCCTTGAACTAGATTAGGTCGAAAATTTCAAGAGGAAAGACATATGGTTAAGTCAGGGCTGATCTGGGGACAGTGACAAAAGGGAAAAAGGCAAAAAGAAAGAAATCATAAAATTAAATGGGTAGCAAATAATACAATACTAACAGGAAAGACTCTGCTGTTTTATAAATTCAGGTGTTGTAGACAGACCCAAGGTAGCATTATACAAAAAATGGGAATCAGACACCTAGAAAAACAAGGACGTGCTCATAGGATCAAGTAACTGGAAAAACACAATCAATCAGAAGTAAATGGATAGCTGCCTGTGCCACCAAACAGAGGAAGCGAGTTGTTCTATCACCAGTGACCGGTGTAGAGACAGTTCGATTAGAAGGAAGTGAAAAACCATCAGAGTATATTGAAAACAATTCCCAAAACCAGCATTTCCTCAGAAAGTGAGCTTCTAGTAGGGGTCAAGAGAAAACATCACAAGAGATACAGTTGCACATAAAGGGACACCAGGTTTCCTGGGGGCGGAGGGGGGGGGGGCGAGAAGGTGGGAAGAGTTTCCCGTTAATTTTGAATAACTCTTTGGATATAAGTGAAACCATCAAATATTTATTTAAAACATTTATTAATCTAGAAGTATTGTTTAAAACACATTTCAAAAATATTTGTCCTCAAGCTAAACTCTCTACAAGTGTATGCAACAAAGAATGTTGCATCATTAGAACTACTTTTGGAGAGAATTTTCTTTCAATTTCTCTTCCATCTTAAAATTTTTACACATAACAGTTTTGGCATCTACATATGATGCTGCTATCAGAAATACTTTCCTTAAGTCACAAGGATTCATTTTCATTTGGATGCCTGTTTTTATCACTTGTTCTACAGGCGTCTATTCATTCTTCATCTCATAGCGTGTTGTAATTAAGGTTGTATTGGAACACAGCCACACCCGTTTGTTTGCATATTGTCTGTGGTTGCTTTAGCACTGCAAAGGCAGATTCGAAGAGTTACAACACATACTACGTGGCTTTCAAGGCTAAAATATTTACTATCTGGTCCTCTACAGAAAAAGTTTGCCACTCCTGCCTTAGAATACTGGTTTTTAAGAAGAACTATTTTTTTAAAAAGGCTCCATGCTGGGCTTACAGGAGGCTTGAACTCAGGATCCTGAGATCAAGACAAGCGGAAACCAAGAGTTGATTGCTTAACCAACTAAGCCACCCAGGTGCCCCTTTTAAGGAGAACCTTATTTATTTTTTTAAGCTTATTTATTTATTTTGAGAGAGCAAGTGGGCAGAGGAGGAACAGACAGGGAGAGGCAGAGGGGGAGAGGGGTAGAGGAGGAGGGAGGGGGGAGAGGGGAGGGAGGGGAGGGGAGGGGAAAGGGGAGAGGGGAGAGGGGGGAGGGGGGAGAGGGAGGGGAGAGGGGGGAAGGGGGAGGGGGGAGGGGGAGAGAGAGAGAGAGAGAGAGAGAGGAATGAATCTCAAGCAGACTCTGCATTGTCCATGCACAGTCCAACTCAGGGCTTGAACTCAAGAACTGTGAGATCTTGACCTGAGCTGAGATCAACCATTGGATGCTTAACTGACTGCACCACCCAGATGTCCCCAAGGAGGACTTTAAAAGGTCATTTTCTGGGGCACCTGACTGGCTCAATCAGTATAGCCTACAACTTTTGATCTCAGGGTTGTGAATTCAAGCCCCACGTTGGATATGGAGCCTACTTAAAAAAATTATAATAAAGGTCACTTCCTATGACACCCAGCACTTGCAGTTAAGGGGACATACGCAGCAAAGTAAGTGTTACACCGTGTAAAAAATTTGGCTCCATTTTAACAATCCTACCATGTGATCTTCATGTGCACTGACTGAGGTCTAATCAAGCTCACTGGCGTGTTCAAAATAAACTAACTGAAGAAGCACTGGGTAACACATGAGCCTCTGTGAAGGTTCAAGTAGGTGACTTCCTTTCTCCTTAGCACTGGCGTGCGGGTGCGGATGGGGACACACCTGACATTTACTCAGGGTATTACACTCTAGCCCCAAGACAAATCGTACATAAATGAGCCCCCCTCTTCGAGGGAACAATGCTACCATTACGAGTAAGGAAAGCAACCAAAACTGTCCTCTCTGCAGGAGGAATAGCAACAAACACCGCAGAGAAACGTGATATGGAAGCTGGACTTACAGCATCATGAATGTCACGTCATGAAGCTGTTGTGAGGAAAAAAACAAAATGTATTTTACTAGAAGAAAAAAAAATGTTCTAAGTTGCAGACATTAAGACACATTCTCAAAGCAAGGATCTTTCAGGAAATAGCTGAAGGGTGAGCCTGACTTCACAAGTCGAGAGATCTGCCCAGCAGATGAAGCTATCAGAGCAGACTCCTACTTCAAATCCAGCGGTCCCGGGAAGACCTGAGCCGATACAGACATCACACACTCACCCTTCAGCAGCAGGGCCTGGCCTGGGAGAGCAGCCATCCACCCGCGGCACTCCCAACCACACACGCCATTGCAGAGGGAAGATTCATGGCTTTGGCAGCGACAGTCCAGTGTTATCCAATATGCATGAAATCAAAGTTTTCATCATTTCCACTGGTCAAAGGCCAGTGAGTGATAAATCCCAGAATACTGGGATTAACGAAGGAGTCATTAAAACCCAGCATTAAATCACTTCTGTGGCCAATACTGAGAATGATGTCTGTAATACATTATAAAGCTGATTAGAAAGAAACAAGTTCCAATTTAGAAATGAATTACCTGATTTTTTTTTACACTGACTGGATGGCTATCATAGCAATTTTGTTATTACAGGAGAAAGAAAGAACAGGTAACATATACGTTATGTCAAGAATAGGAAATTATCATCTCACAATCCCAGGGAACAAACAGAATTTGGAGGGGAATAACTTTCTAAAGACAAGAAGACAGAGAGGTAAGTCCTGACACTGGCCAGATTTATTTTTTATTTTGGCTGTGGTGTGGGGGGGGAGGAGGAGGTACTGTTAACACTTTATGCCCAGGAGGCAGGTTTAATCTAGAAAATTTTAGAATAAGCGCATTCTGATTACAGTCCCAATATCCCTGCCAGACTGAAGGAAAAGTGAACTCATTCTTCAGCTCATGTTTTTTGGAGCTGCCATAAAGTATACTTTCCAGAAAAAGACTCCTCAGATATGAAGATGGAAGGTAAACTGTGCAGAGTGCCGGATGAGAGAGGGAAGAGGGAAGGATGTGAGAGGACACCAATGAACTACCTTCTCATCCACAATGAGTACTGTCTTATTGCTGCTCATAATCTATCAATGTGAAAAATAAAAACCCTCAACAAATACTCTAAAGATAAAGCACGTTAAAAAAAACAAACAAACAAACAAGGAGCTGGTTCAGGTGAGCAAAGTTATGACCTACTGATACCTTTCCTGTTCAGTTTCTGAATGGGAAAAACAAAGCCTCCAGAGGCTTCTAGTTACTGGTTAAGGTCTTATCCTGGGGCGGTGCACTGGTTAGAAAAACAAATGTTGCCAAGGAGATGCCAGGGCTGAAAGCCACACCCTCTCAACACACAAAGCTCATCTCTTCAGGTTAAGGTAAGGAAAATAGCTCCAATTCAAACAATCCAAACCAAAATAGGAATACTTCTTGTTCCGGACTCTCCCCCTCTCTGCCAACCTACTGTAAGTCAAGACTGACATCTCTCCCTGAAAACAAGTCTTGAAGAATTCTCTAAGACCAGGTGATATAATACAAATTCTTAGGTGTTATAATCAGGTAATATTCAAAATGTTTAACATTATGGCACTGGCTAGTTTGTTATACCTGTGTATACCAGCTGAATATAAGCCTTGTTATAAAAATAGAAAGGCATGTAAGGAAACAGCCAGGGTCAAAACTGTGGTTGTCTCAAGAAGGGCATCAGCATAAAATAGCAAATCACTTGAGGAGATTAGTTTAGATTAAAGGCTGCCACATAATTATGCCTCAATCACCAAAACATACATCATTAATTTCAGATGCATCAATCTACACCCCAAAACAGAAAACAATGAACTCCAGGGCTTCTTAAATATTTACCTATTGGCTTGAGTCTTTAATAAACCCTACAACTGACATTTATTGTGCTAACAAACGGACCGATTATACTTGAATTTCCTTGGTCCTCAAAAGTATTTAAAAATACACTTCGGGTTAGTTAGCAATAAACTACCAACAACAAAGATATTAACACTTTATACTGCCAAAGACTTCCTCTTAAGGAGAAAATTAAAAAACAAAACAAAAACAGTTGCCAACTAGATGAAAATCTATGAATTTGATAATTACAGACAGAGGTATGAAGACAGCGTTTTTAAGTTTCCTGTCCCAAGTGACAGCCCTGCATTAGTAGTAGACATAAAGTCTGGGGTACTGTGTTAGAGATAGTGTGCCCCAGACTTCGGCTTACTGTGAACCTTATAAGGGTTATGATTGCTGAGAATTCTGTTTTGATTGCTGTTTGTTGTGAACACTGTGAAACTTTTCTTGGGCTGCTGTGAGACCTGTTTAGTTGCTATGTATTAGACTAAGTGGCTGTGTGTTAAATCTTATTATGTATTAGATTTAGAGACTTAGGAATGCACTAGACTCCTGGCCCGTTTGCTGTGATTACTGTGAACCCTGTTTGCTGTGTTAGAGAATTGCCATGTTGTGAAAGTATAGTGCTGTTAGGGCTAAGGCCACTCCATCTTGGTTTAAGTTCCATCTTAGAGTAGTTCTGGGCCCCGAGTTCCAGGAAAACAAGTCACCCTGGACTCTGCCCTGGGTTCCAATAAACAGAGTAGCCAAGGGGCCGGACCCAGATTAGCAGACCCCTGTCACCACCCCGGGTGAGACTGGACCCTGATTAGCCGACCCTGCCTCCACCTTGAGTTCCAGGGAAAACCACAGGAGGTCAGATTCCTAGAATAGCCCCTAGCAGAGCTAATCAGTGTTCAACCCGCGCACGCCAACCCTTTGAATTAGCGCGGGACCCCTAAACTAAGCCAATCCATAGCTAGCCCGCGACCGCCAAATATGAAATACTCAGAAACTAACCCGCGAGAATGCTAATCAATCAATTCAAAGGATCCCCATCCCCACCCGAAAAGTGTACTCAAACCCCGATAAAAAGCCTGTGTAAACCTGGCTCGGGGCTCTTGCTACTGTGCCGGGAGGTGCAAGAGTCAGAGCTCGAGCTTCGAATAAAGACCCTTTGTGTTTGCATCAGTCCCGGCTCCCCGGTGGTCTTCTTGGGATCCAGAATTTGGGCACAACAGGTAAAAAGAATATTAGGCCTAAATTCAAAGCTCTCTCCAATGTTGTTATCTCAGGTAAACAATTTCACTTGAGGTCATGTCAGCAGCTAATGGCAAAGAGACCACGGACTCCATTAGCAGTAATCACTAAGAGTTAACTATTTGGTTGGGTCAAGTCTGATTCTGCAAATCCACAGACTTCGAAGTAAACTAGCATTTATCATCAAAATCCTGGGGAGGGGAAAATCCATGGCTAGCTCTTTCGCAGCTAACACTGAGAGTGATGTGCGCCTCGGGACAACGGGCACAAGCACCACAAGACCAGCGGCAAGAGAAAGTCCTACCATAAGAAAAGGAAGTATGAGCTGGGACACCCACTGCCAGCACTAAAATTGGCCCCTGCCGCATACATGTTGTGTGAGCTCGGGGAGACAGGAAGTCGCTGCCTTGAAGGCTGTACGTGGGGAACTTTTCCCAGGGCTCAAAGTGTTGAACATGCAAAAAAAGGATTGCTGATATTCTACAATGCAAGCCACCGATAAACCAGTCAGCACCAAAACCCGGTGAAGACAACACACCCTACCGACAGTGGTACGAGTCCCACAATGCGCTGCCCCCGGGGCCTCGAGAAGGGGGCCAACCTGACTGTCAAGGAGAAAGAGATTTTAAACAAAAAACGATCACAAAAAATTCACAAGAAATACGATGAAAGGAAAAAGAATGCCGAAAGCAGCAGTCGCATGGAGGAGCAGTGCCAGCAGGGCACGCAGCGTGCCTGCACCGCTTCAAGACCGGGCCAGCGCGGCGGAGCAGATGGCTACGTGCTGGCGGGCAAGGGCTAGAGCTCGGAGGAAAAGCAAAGCCCAGAAAGGCAAATAAATCTTTCCCCTTTCTATCCTCAGTCATGTAATAAAGGTGTTTATGGCTCTGGAAAGAACAAAAATCCACAGCTAGACTTTAAAGCCAGTGGGAAACCTTGTGGCTTCACTATTGCTGCTACTCTCACCCCTAATCACACCCCTAGTCAAGTTCTCTTTCTTACAAGCCTGACAACAGGTTTAAAGAAACTTTAGATTACTCAAAAGAGATCCTGAGAGACTATGAAAGAATATTACCAATCCTATTTATGCCACTTTCTCAAAAACAGTCAGATAAGGGCCTTAGGCAAAGAGGGTGAGTGAACATTTCCCGAGATCATTCCCCATGCTGAAGGCGGAGCTAGAAATAACCATCACCCTGCTAGCCCCGACACAGCTCTGCCGTGCTGCACTTCTTCTAAGCAGAGTTGGTACAGGAGAAATTAGTAGAGGTAAAAGGCTCTGCTTAGGGACCAAAACTGACCTGAGAAAAAGGTACATTTATAAAGTTTCTTTTATTTTTCCTACTATCCATAGCTATACTTATCTGAGAAGAGAGAAGAATGTTGGCTTTGGAACCTCCTATTTCTTCTAGTCTTCCTTCCATAGTGCTTATTAATACTAGCTGCACATTAGAATCACTATTCAAAACACCAATGCCAGGCCCTATGCCAGGCCAATAAACCCAGAATCTCTAGGGGTGAAGAACAGTATTTTTAGAACAAATATATATACCTAGATTTTAATGTGGGGCACGATTACTTTTTAAAGTGCTCCAGATGGTTCTTTCATATAGTTTTGAGAAAAACTGCCCAGACAGGAAAGTTCAACTAATATATTCTTTTTCCAAATTTCAAGGGAACAAGAATGACCTAGCACTATGGGCCCCGAGAATCATAAATGTGATAAAGAACCTGGCACTCCCTGAAGAATGAGAACCTAAGGATTGTGGGTAAGCATAGACCAATTTTTGGAATTGGTTTGGGAACAGCGAATTCATGCCTATTGGTTCAATTCTGGTCACAGAAAGACAAGTAAAGGGTCGTGAGAGCAACCAGAGAGAAGATTCCTCAGATTCCTCATCTTCGTCTCTTCAGAACAGAAGTGCCAGTTGTTACCATGCGGGATTTTCTAGGCAGCTGTGATGACCAGAGGCCCCTCTAAAATATAGGCATCACGTGGAGAGGGGGGACTTCTCCCCCTCTCAGGGGAATAGGGACAAATAAGCAAACTCAGGCCTACGTACCCGGTTTATTATTAGCCTGACATTAAACACCACTTAAAAACAAAACAAAACCACCCGCCCACACAAACACACACCCCAAGACAGAAAATTACATAATGGCATCTGGAATGATCTGCTCTGACAGTGAAAGTCGAACCAGCCAAATCACAGAGGTCTAGTGAAGACCAAAGTGGCGATGGGGTAGCCCCAGAGAGTCATTTTCAAGTCCTCTATTGTTCATGCAAATGTTGAGATACATAAACAGTGCTTTGTTTTGAGGAAGAAGTTCAAAATAATACTGTAGGGTCTGGAAGGTTGTCATTTTGATCGGAGAAATACGAAGTGACTAGTAAGCAAAAGAGTAACTCCATGTTCTTTTACAAAGTCCAATTGACCTAGAGAAGTTAGAAAAAATTATCTTGGCGTGGGCTGCTTCTTAGGGTGGAAGCTCCAGTTTTGTCATTTGGTTTAAAGGAACAAAAGGGCCCAGTAAAGAATTCCACTACCTGTCCCGTTACGGTTTTTAGTCTACAACCCAGCCAGCTGGCACCATGGGAAAAGACAAGTGGTGTTCTTGTTCCTCAGAATCCATTAACAACTGGACCAGGCCCAATGTCCCTGTGGTTACAGTTTAGAATACAGTAACTGCTTTAGACTTTCACTGCATAAATAAAGTTTAGGACCTCTGCAAATAAAAGTTCTAGAAATGAGTCTCCACTCAGAAAACTAAGTCAAAAACCAAAGTGTCTTCTGGTAGTCAACATTTTTCTCGAAGAATTAGAAGACATAATACTTTCTCACTAGAGGATTCTTAGCTCTAGTATAAGCAACAAATGAGCCCCACGAAAAGGCTAAGGGGTTTGAAATTTCTTCTTCTCTCCTAACCTTCGGGGAGGGCAGGTTATTCGGGTTCTTGGCTTTGAAATATAGTAAGCCACCACAAAGGCTTTGTGGTCAATCCTCACTCAATGATCTGATCTCTCCACAGCCACAGCCTGTGCTAGGTGACAAACGGGAGAACAGTTTCAGACAGAGGTTTTTGAGAAAGTGGTGACAAGAATAAGTGCTCTGCATAGTTGCTTCTTAAAAGAAAAAAGTGATTTTGCAAGTAATGCCAAGATGATGGGGTGGGGTGGGGCAGGGGAAAGGAGAGATGGTCTAAGAACTGTAATATAAATTCCCTTGCTGCTGACCTGATATGTGATGGTTTATAAATCACACTGTTAACACAACAGAAGCTCCCATGAAGGCAGTGGTCTGCTGAGTCACAGTTGATATGTAGGCAGATATATCAGAGATCTAAAAGGCCGCATGTAAAAGCCACAACGGAAACTTGACAGAAGGCAGTCCCAAGTTTCCTTAACATGTTGTGAAGTTCGTGCTATTATTAAACATCTCCAAACTATCATATACATTGACTTCAAAGGTCCAACTATTTCCTGACTCTCCAATTTGCACTTATTGTCAATATATTTTTACTGATGGCACAAAAATTCACAAGGGCGTCACAATAGAGAGGGTCATTCTGCAAGTTCCAAAGAATATAACGTTCAGGAGAACTGTTCAGATGGGCGGTATAGAATAGCACTTCCTAAAACACTTAAGGTTAGTAGCCCTCTGCCTTTTCAACTACTTCAGATATGCAGACCGCAGATCACTAGCTAGAGCATGGTACCCAGGTAGGCTGCTTGTTAGCACACCTCCTGCTTTGAAAGGTTTTTTCTTTTCTTTTTTTTTTTTTTAATATTTACTTATTTTTGAGAGAGTGCACATGAGGGGCAGAGAGAAAGGGAAACAGAATCCGAGGCGCGCTCCAGGCTCCAAGTTGTCAGCAAAGAGCCCAATTCGGGCTTGAACCCACAAACTGTGAGGTCATGACCTGAGCTGAAGTCAGTCACTTAAATGATTGAGCCATGGAGGAGCCCCTAAAAGCATTTTCAATATATTATTTTTATTAAGGGATAAATTGTATGTGTTTTAAACTTCTTGAAACATTAAAACTTACTTATTCATGGGCGCCTGGGTGGCTCAGTCGTTAAACATCTAACTTTGGCTCAGGTCATGATCTCAGTTTGTGAGTTTGAGTCCCATCATTGGGTGAGCACGAGACCTGCTTTGGGTAAAGCATGAGCCAGGCTTCGGGTGAGCCCCACTTCTTTCTCTCTCTCTCTCTCCCCCTCCCTCTGCCATCTGGGATTCTTTCTCTGCCCCTGGCTCACTCTCTCAAAACAAACAAACAAACAAACAAAATCAAACAAACAACTTACTCATGAATATCACTTCTACCTTTATGGAAGTACTTATTAATCATTACTGGGTTAACATAGTATACATTTAGGATTTAGAGGAAAAATGGATGTAAGTTAGCCATCATGACAATTTAAAAAGTGAGAAAAGAGATAAATCCAACCAAAGGGCCTGCCATAGAACAATAAAAATGGACTACTACAAAAGCTAAGCCATAATCCCATGAGGCATTTTGTTTTGGCATTTCCTGTATCTTATTTCAGGTAATACGTAGAACGTTCTGTGTAGTAGCGGTGTCGTTTGGTCAGGAAGAGTTGTAAAGACTAACAAGAGGATGGAAAACCCTTAAAAAGAAAAACCCTTAAACAGAGAAGTCTGAATGAAAATAAATGGCCCTAAGTGTGTAAGAGAGCACAAAGAGAGAAAGGGTAGGGGGTGCCTGGTTGGCAGAGCACACGAATCTTGATCTCAGGGTCATGAGTTCAAGCCCCATGTTGGGTATAGAGATTATTTAAATAAATAATAAATAGGAGTGCCTAGGTGGGTCAGTTGGTTGAGTGTCTGATTCTTAATTTTGGCTCAGGTCATGATCTCAGGGTCATGGGATCGAGCTCTGTGTCAGGCTCTGTGCTGAGGGTGGAGCTTGCTTAAAAGTGTCTCTCTCTCTCTCTCTCTCTCTCTCTCCCCTCTCCCTCTTTGCCCAACACTGCTCACACACATGCTTTCTCTAAAAAACTAAAAACTAATAATAAAAATAAATAATAAATAAAATAACTTTTTAAAAAAAGAGGAAGGGCAGAAGCCACTAGATAAAAATTTAGATCAACAGTGACCAGTCCAGTCTAGAAGCCTGGGCTGATGTGAGATCTGTTAAGTCTGAGTAAATACGCTGAATATTTTAAATGCATTAGTACATTCAATCCTCACAACTACCCCATGACGTGCGAGATTAGTATATCTAAGTTATATAAGAAAAAGCTAAGGCGCAACATTGGACAGCTATCCAGGACCAGAGCTGAGGTTTTACTTCACATCTGTTCATCTCCAAAGCCTACTATTACCACTTTCCTTAGACTTCATGTCGGCACTAGACCAAGTAGTCAATTTTCCTGTTCCTAGACTAAATTCTCAAAAAATAACCAGCACTCAAAAGGAGTAACCCCCACACAAGAGCTATTATATTGCATGATTAAATAATGGGTAATTTCCCTTTATTTTCTAAACTTTTAAAAAGGTTAGAATGCTTTAGTATTAAAAAAAATCATTCAGTATGAACTGGAGCGAATCACCATTAAGCAGCATCACTACTGGGAGATAGAAGAAATCTACAAAAACTCCAGTCCTATTTACCTTACCACTTTGTACTATGCTGGCCACAGGAATTATAAAGAGAAAGATGCTGAGAGACAGCATATGAGAGACACAGGATCTTTGCTTATTGGTAACCGTGTCAAATGTCCCCTCTCCTTATCACATCAATTGCATTATCCGAAAGAATAAAGAAAGAATGCTTGAGGGAGGTCAGAATGGCAGACTGAGAACTTATGTCCACATGACATCCTTTACAAGGTCCCACTGAAATGACAGAAAAGACAGATATGGACAAGAATAGAGCCCTAATGGTGCTAGAAAACAAGAAAGCGTGTTAACAGCCTATCAGAAAGTTTCCACAAATCCTGAAAGAAAGAAAGCAGATGGGTTCTGATTGGTGAGAACTGGCAGCACCCCAAGGGACTTTATTGACAAAATACAAAGCACCACAGTAAGGAGATTTTGGGGACATCATCTGAGCAATTCATCAGGACCCTCATTCAAAAGAGTTGGATCAGTCAGCCTCTTTCCTGTCTCTATGATGCCCATGAAGCTATTAAGAGCAGAGGGTTCTGACCCTTGGCAAATACCCAAGAAATAATCTACCGGCAAGTACAGCCATTTCTTATATCACTACTCTTCAGTGCGTTCCCAAATAATTCGCAATCCGGGAAACCACCCAAAACTCCTCAACAAACAGGGCTTAAGAAGAAAAACTGGATTATGGGTAGACTACTTAAACCCAATGGAACTTTCTAGCCCAAGTACTAGCAAAACCAACCCTAATAAAAACAGGGCTACAGTTTAAATCTCTAATGGCAGAGTAGCCGTAAATCCCAGGGCTCTCCTGCATTCTCCTCCTTCTAGAGGATACCATTATAATCACAATATAAAATCTGAATCAAGCTGTAGACTTCATTAATCCACTGTTTAAAGAATGGAAATGATGGCCAACCAACACATGAAAAAATGCTCAACATCACTCATCATCAGGGAAATACAAATAAAACCACAATGAGATACCTCCTCGCACCCGTCAGAATGGCTAACGTTGACAACTCAGGCAACAACGGATGTTGGCAAGGATGCAGAGAGAGAGGATCTCTTTTGCACTGCAGGTGGGAATGCAAACTGGGGCAGCTGCTCTGGAAAAAAGTATGGAAGCTCAAGAAATTAAAAATAGAACTACCCTATGACCGAGCAACTGCACTACTAGGTATTTATCCAACGGATACAGGTGTGCTGTTTCAAAGGGGCACATGCACCGATGTTTATAGTAGCACTGTCGACAATAGCCAAAGTATGGAAAGAGCCCAAATGGCCATCAATGGATGAATGGATAAAGAAGATGGAGTATTACTTGGTAATCAAAAAGAATGAAATCTTGCCATTTGCAACTATGTGGATGGAACTAGAGGGTATTATGCTAAGCAAAATTAGTCAGTCAAAGACAAATACCATATGACTTCACTCATATGAGGGCTTTAAGATACAAAACAGATGAACATAAGGGAAGGGAAGCAAAAAATAATATAAAAACAGGGAGGGAGACAAAACATAAGAGACTCTTAAATATGGAGAATGGAGGGTTACTGGAGGGGTTGTGGGCGGGGAAATGGGCTAAATGGGTAAGGGGCATTAAGGATTCTACTCCTGAAACCATTGTTGCACTATATGCTGACTAACTTGGATGTAAATTTAAAAAATTACAAAAAAAACAAAGACTGGAAGAAATGTCTTCACAGCTTTTCCAACTACCCTTGCAGGATGCTACCAAGGTTAACCAAGCAGAAAACATAAAGGTTCCTGGAGACACTAAAGTAGTCATGACTTACACTAAAGGAAAACACTACTGTAGATTTCTCAACTTCATATTCTGAGATTTTTCTTTGTGTAAGTCTCTATACTGCTAAAACTCTCCCTTTAAATGTGAGAAGGCTTATCCCTTATAGATTAGATATTTTAAACTATAGGGGAATATTGTTTCTACACCAACACAACTTCAACATTATGCCAGTGACAGTCCCCAGATTACCAAGGTCATGTATAGCACAAGTCACTTCACATAAACACAGGTTCTAGAACAGAAGGTAGGTGATTTAACTGGCAAAGGACCTTAGCTGGAGGCTGCAGCCTATAAGAAAGGCAGAGGCACAGCATCGGACACACCTGGACAAGCACATCGCATCCCCTTCTCGCCCCACCCAGTGAAGTACACATAAGCTATTCACCAGCCAAGGAACCCGGCCTATGGTTTGCCAATTTTAGTGAGGTCTGAAAATTGCCTGTTTCCTCTATGTTCCAGGTCCAAACATTTTCAGGCACCCCAAAGGAAGGCTGCCTCTGATACTTCCTTCTCACCTATGCCCTTTCATGAAGAGACGCCTTGGGGAAGCAGGTATATACAACTGCAGAGGGACACCATGCTAACTCCCATCTGGTCTGTCCCTCATACATATACATCAAGGTTCCCCAAATATTTGAGGCTTTATGAGAGAAAAGGAACAAAATAAACAGAACATTTAGTCATGGGGGATAATTCAATGAAAGAGGGTTTTTTTTAATTTTTTAAATGTTTATTTACTTTGATGGGCAGAGGGGCAGAAAGAAGCGGTGAGAAAGAGAATCCTAAGCAGGCTCCGCGCTATTAATGTACAGACTGACATGGGAATCGACCCCACAAACTGTGAGATCATGACCTGTGCCGAAATCAAGAGTCAGACCCTTAACTGACTGAACCACCCAGGTGCCCCAGTTTTTAAATTTTTAAATAATACTCTCAGAGACACAGAAAGTATTATATTCATGGACTAAGAACAGGCTGCTACTAAAACATTTAAAGAATAAAAAATTTAAATATGAATACTGAAATAAACTATTAAAATGAGCTAGATTAAGAGAACGGTCTCTGTAAATTTCATAGCAGAAGAAATCATTTCAGTGTGTTTAACACAGTGCTTAGTACATACTAGGCATTTTATAACTGCTTGATAAATGAACTAACGAGTAAGTAAATGAATGAGATCAATGAATTAAGAATGCGAATGAGGGAAAATGACTCAATATGCATGGCTGGTTGGTTAAGCAAGCCAAAAGATAAGGTTGAAGACAGTTCCTTGTATGTAGAACAAGATGCAAAGGTTGTCTTTAAAAAATAAAAGAAAATTTACACATATATATGAAGCAAATGGCAAGATTTCATTCTTTTTGATTACCAAGTAATACTCCATTGTACATATATGCCACATCTTCTTTATCCATTCATCCATTGATGGCCATTTGGGCTCTTTCCATACTTTGGCTGTTGTCGATAGTGCTACTATAAACATCGGTGCATGTGCCCCTTTCAATACTGATAGAATTTCCAGAGACAGAGGCAGAAGAAAAAGAAAATAATTCAAGAAGGAATAGAAAAAAGTCTCCAACTTGAAGGAAGACATGAGTGTTTTTGGCCCATTGACTATGCAGAAAAAAGGACACACTGGAAATGTTTTTATAAATTTTCAGAAAACCAAAGATAAACAGCAAACTGAAAAGCTTGCAGAGTCTGGAAAAAAAATTTTAAAGAAACGGAAATTTAAAGGAATGGAAACTGAATTCTCATGAACACTGATAAAGCAATAAAATAACATGCCTTCATAGCTCTTGGGAAAATAATTTTGAAGCTAGAAATTCACACAGAAACTAACAATCAGGAATATGGGCAAAATTAAGACATTTTCAGACAAGCAGAAATTCAGAAACGTTATCACCCACACATGTAAAATCAAGGTTCTTCACCAAATGAAAAGGAAATACCACAGAAAGAATGGACTGAGATACAAGGGGCAGGTGCATAGGAAGAAGTACAAAATGGAGAAAGAGACAGACAGACACACATCAGAGAGATACACACACGGGGAATTCATTCAACATTTCCCTGGGGATACAACTACATAGGATTTGTTTTTCTGTGCGTCTTCTCACGCTATCATACTTGGTCCAACTTAAAACTGCTATGGGGAGGGGAGTAGAGGGTAAATTTTTTGGATCAACCTATAAGCAAAGCTTAGAAGACAATCACACTGACAGAGGAAAAAACAGTAAATGCAAACAAATCTTGAAATAGAAAAACTTTTAAAAGTAATGAGGAGTCAGAAAAAGGTAGCATTCCACCTTTGCAATCTTTCAGAGAGGGAAATACTCTGTAAAGTTAATCATAAAGAGTAACTGAACTTTCAAAAGTTGGTGAAACTTAAATAATATAACAAAATTGGGGGTTAAAGGATGGAAGTAACAGTGCATTAAAAATATTCATATTTTAGACACGACCTAAATACATACGGTTTAAAGTCAAATATTTTTTGATTAGTAATGTTAATTTATAAAGTTATAAGGATAACTGTCCCAAGAGTGAAAAGCAGACATGGCAAAGAAGTTAGCATCTATGCTTCTATGTGAGCATCTTTGGGAGGCAGTGGGGAAAGCACACAGCGCTTGAAGCCCCGAAGAGAGCTTGCGGCAGGCTGGGAACCAGGCTGGGAACCAGGGGGGAGCTGTCTGCATTCATAGAGCTTCAGGCACTGCTGAAGGAGCCAGGAGCTAAAATGTGAGGAGGAAAAGGGCATATGGGTGCCAGTGAGTAGTCACTTAAATTTCATTTTGTCTACTGACAAAATTAGTTATTGATTCATCTAAAAATAAAGATATAAAGAGAAATTATCTTTCATTTATACTTTAACCTATTTCTGAGCAGTAAAATCTCTAAAAGTCCCTGGCAAAACCGAACAGAAAACAACATTTTCAGGCACTGTTTAAATAAGGTTACTTGTGTCCTTAAAGCAAAACTGTACGTAAACAAGGTTCTGAGGGCAGCAAAGCCAGCGAATACCCACAAGGATGCTTGAGGCTGCATGAATCAGTGCCGAGAAATCCCAAGAATGAAGAGCATTTGGGAGGGCCTCATCATGTGGAAACTGTTGCTTCATTCACTGCTATATTCCCAGTGCCTGGCACACAGTAGGTGTTCAAATATTTCTTGAATGCTAAACAGATAAATCTTCTGTTCCTGGTAGACAGGTACAGGGGAAACACAGAGCTGAGCAATGGGTTCTGCTGATCCGTATGATCCAAGGATTCTTTTATGAAAAGCTTAACTGAACTTCCATATAGGATGATGATAATACAGTACTCTGAAACCAAGAGGTCTTTAAAGGAATAACATTTGGTAGCATGGAATTTTCATAGATAGCCATATATAGCCATAGATATATGAGAGAGCAATCTGTCTGAAACTGAATATTTTCCTGATTCCCACCCTCCATTCTTTGAAATAACTAAGTTCCTTCTTCAAGTGCTTTATGGAACCAGTCTCTTAAAATGATCACTATACTTGATTGAGCTAGCAGTAGACGGGCCCGGTTATTCAACTATTTCTTCCCAAGATATTCTAAACTAAATGTCACATGACCTTCCAGTGTCTTCAGGATGGTGGATAGGCATACTTCTACCAAACAAAGTAAATGCAATTAATCAAGCAGCCTATGACTTCCAGCAAACAATCTAACATACTTTTAATTGGGAAGAGGGGGGAAAGTAGGTGTTTCTGATTAAAGGTGGGGGACCCTTGTTCTGATGTGTCCCTTTTCCTTCATAGCAGGAAAAAACTGGAGGGGGGGGAAAGCCCCCATAAATCCGATAAAGTATAAGGAATAAATCTGCAAAAAAGGGTTTGCGACCAGCCAGCTTCTACCTCATGGCCCAGTCAGTGACATTGATAATGTCTTCGCACTTCTTCAGGTGCTAAAGAGTGCCTTTGGGCAACTCTTAAGTCAGAACCCTAGTCTTGAAAATAGGGTTTCAAGAGGCCACTTTCTTCCTATGTTTAGCTTAAAGTCAGATATTAGTATGTTTTAAGATTTGAAAACTCAAGAGGTAGGAGGTTTGGTTTGATTGTGAAAGCCTTAGAGCTACAAAACTCAAGCCAGAGAAGCTGGGGAATTATAGGACACTTACTCCTACTGTGGCTGAGGAAAACCAAAGCAGGATTAGAAAATGATTATTCTAAAAGAAGGACAAGACCTGACTTCAAGTTTCAGTCACTTACAGAACACTTCAAGAAAGAAGTATTCCTGCAAACCAGAACCAAAGATATAGAAGAAAGAAGTCTCATTCCCTACAAGTATAACTGTCTGGTTGATAAATATATAATAACAGATGAGTTCTATCTAGGAAGAATCCAAAGAGACACAAAGAAGTTCACAGGATGGCTTTGAGGTTGCTAGATGACAGTCACTAGAACAAAGAGGTAACTAAGATGTCCCAAGCCCAAAAGGTCTTCGACAATACCTCTGGCAGCAAGGTCTCATAACTGTGTGGACATCAAGGGAGCAGTGGCTAGGCAAGATTCAAAGACAGCACAAAGGCAGTACAGGAAAGCAGCGGAGGGAAACATGGTTTCAAAAAGAATGTCAGAAGAAAAAAAAAAATCACCTCCCCCCAAAATACGACATTGTACAAAAACAGGCATTTTCCAACTATTCCTATTCTATACTTCCATCTATATGCCATTCTTTACTTTGCAAAAACAGGTCATGTCCATGGTCTCCTACCATTGTGAAATACTTCACATAATGACAACACTGGGGAAATATCTTAGTGGTACTGCATTTGTTGGATCTGTTAAAATTTTCCAGGGATGGAGTGGTGGTAAGTATGCATGTGAGTATGCTTACCCCCAGAAGTTACATATTTTAGGTGCCCTCTTATAAACAAATTTTAAGACCTTTCTTTGAAAAGGTGACATGCAGAAAGAGGTGAGCAACAAGTTAATAGATTCTAATATGCGTTTGCCAAACTGGAGCGCCAAATAATTGGGAAGTCCAGCACAAGAAAAGGTCACCCCAGAAAAATCTCACTCTTCAAGAAGGCTCAGACAATAAAGAAAGAATGAGATTTTAATCACTGAAGCTAATTACATAGAAGACTAAATCACAGGAAGAGTTATTTAAGTGTCTTAAATACAATAAAAAGTAATTAACAGGAAGCGCCATCTTGACAGCTTCATGTCACAAACCAGGCCTAAAAGGCTCAGCTAATTCCCAGCCCGGGAGCCAGAGAATGAGAAACAACTCTAAGTTTGATCTTTTTATTTTTTATTTAAACTGTTTTGATTAACAGATAACAACTCTTGCCAACTCTACAGTGAAGTTAATCAAGAAAAAAATGTCAATCTATTACAGGAATGATGAACCTCGTTTCCATTGATTCTCTAGAGGGCACGAGATGGGAGCAGAAGACTGTCACCCTAGAGGTGCCTCACAGAGATCCTGTGACTCAATCTCCTCCCGTACACCAAAAAGAAAAAGGAAAGGACTAGACCGAACCCTGTTGAGGATACAGACAATTCACACACGTTAGCATGTTAAATACCCTTAAAAATCTGCTTTGAAATAACTGAAAGAGACTCGATCTCATCTCCCTCCTTCTCCTCAGCACCCTGTGATCAGCAGCTCGAGAGCTGCTCTTCCACAGCCAGAGCCCAGTGATCTCTTGAGTAACGGGAAAGCCTCTAGATGTTAAGAAAGCCCGTATGTAGGTGTATAAGCCTACAGAGGATGACAGGCATAAGTCAGATTGGACGGCTTCTTAATTCCACAACATTTTTACAAGCTTGAACAAAGACTGTCTTTCCAAGGGGTGATGCAGTACTATAGGCGCTCTCCTAACCTTCCCTGAGCTGACCCACCAATTCTAGGATTTCAGCTGATGCCAATCAGAATGACTGAGGACCACTCAGACATCTGTGCACTTCTGTCCCAACCTGTTAAGCCAGTTGTTTCTGTCCACAAAACTATATGTACTGGTTGTGCTTGTTATTTTTAATTACATACTTTATTAAATATTAATTGAAATATGAGTACACAAAAAACATGTGCTTATGAAAATGGCTGAATATTTTGAAAAGGTTTAATAAGATGAATGGCTTTAAAATAGTTGCAAAATAAATGAGGGGGATGTAAAGCACAAAAATCTAGTGTTTCATAATTAGTGTTTTCAAATACTCCTTTTTTTAATGTTTGTTTATTTTTGTGGGGGGGGGGGTACAGAGAGAGAGGGAGACACAGAATCTGAAGCAGGCTCCAGGCTCTGAGCTGTCAGCACAAAGCCCAATGTGGGGACTGAACTCATGAACTGCGAGATCATGACCTGAGCTGAAGTCAGACGCTCAACCAACTGAGCCACCCAGGACCTTCAAGTATTCCTTCTAAAGAGGAAGTTACACAATTTGTCGGGTTATCAAACAGCTGATCTACTCTGCCCATATATCAAAGATTTAGAGATATATGCACTTTAATGTTTAATATGAAATGAAAATATTTTAGATTAAAACAAAATTCCTTCTTGGGGCACTTGCGTGGCTCAGTTGGTTATGTGTCTGACTCTTAATTTCAGTTCGGGCAGTGATCTCATGGTTGGTGAAATCAAGTCCCACATTGAACTCTGCGCTGATAGCATGGAGGCTACTTGGGATTCTCTCTCCCTCTCTGCCCCTCTCCTGCTAATGCCTTCTCTATCAATTGGCCTTCTCTAGCCAATGTTTTAGAATAGTTAACCATTACACTCAGAAGGCTCTTAGTATACCTAAATTCTGAATATAAGCTGAGTATTTGAACATTATTGTTTATTCATACAACTTCTCTACAATTTTATTTGGATTGATTTCCTAAAGTACAGAAAATTCAGAAAAAGAATAAAAACAAAATCAATGCAAAGGGAAAATAGAGACGCTATGAGTACGACTGAAATATAAAAAGGGTAAGAAGCATTAAAAGGTTCATTTTCCAGACATGACCTATCTTTGGCAATGATGTCCCAATAACCAGACATAAAAGGAAAACTTTCCAATATAACTTTTCCAGTACTGATTACGTAACAACAAACTCAGGGCTCAACAGAAAAAAGTGTCCCAGGTGATGAGACATCTAAGTATTCCTGTTATGCTTCATTAAAGGGACACTCTACAATACAATAAACAAATAATTCAAAAATTTACTGAAACTCCTACCATATATTGAATACTAAGACTACAAAAGGGAATATAAGTGTCAAAAATTCCTATCTTCAGGGAGCTTACTGTCTAGTGAGAGTTACCTCAAAAGTACCAGTAAATCTCAGTTATTTCCCCTGAATGCACTCTAGTAGCTGCTTCACAAAATCTAGTTAGTAGAAACAACTCTATAAAGAAACTCATAATGCTTCCCAGGCACCCTGCGAGGGTGATCTAATTGAAGGAGACAATTTTGGGATCTAGAAGAATCAATACACTGGTCAATCAATACTTTGGTACATCATACAAAAATAGTATTTTTTATAATCCTGTTACAAGAACTGAAAGGTAGAGAAAAGTCAAGGTTATCATCTCTGCCAAGAACCTGAAGTACAGATAGTTTAGCCTGTCAATTAAGGCCAATCAATTTGTGGGGGCGCCTAGGTGGCTCAGTCAGTTGAGTGTCCAACTTCGGCTTAGGTCATGATCTTAGAGTTTGTGAGTTCAAGCCCCACATTAGGCTGATTGCTGTCAGCATGGGGCGTGCTTCTGATTCTCTGTCCCCCTTTCTTTCTGCCCTCCCCCACTTCTGTCCTCCCCACGCATGCTCTCTCAAAAAATAAACTTAAAAAAAAAAAAAAAAAAAAAGACAATCAACCTTTGTTAACCAACCAGATTGAAAAAAAGGCTGATAATTTCTTATGAAGGCTTGATTACAGACCAAAACCTTGGCTGGAAGTCACCTAACCTTTGCAGAGGCATGCTAGCCTGAAGGAGGAATCTCCGTCAAAGCCAAGATCGACACAGTTGAAGCCTCAAGGTGTCCTGGCATGGAGCATGCCCACAATACCCTACTAAGGAATTTTTAAACTAGCTGTTTCAAACTGTCCTATATTTTTTAAAAATACCTATAACACACTCATAGTATGAAAATTTTTGAGAGACAGTGCGTGCACACAGAGGGGCGGAGAGACGGGGAGAGAGACGGGGAGAGAGAGCGTCTTAAGCAGGCTCCACAATAGCACAGAGCCTGATGCAGGGCTCGATCTATTAACCCTGAGATCATGACCTGAGCCAAAATCAAGAGTCAGATGCTTAACCAACAGAGCCACCCAGGCATCCCCAGAATATGTAATATTATGCAGTGTAAATTTACTTTAAAAACATACCTCATTGGTAACTAAATGAAATAATCCACCCTAATGGTTGTTAAAATGGGTGGAAACCATCTACCAAAAATAAAGGTGTGCATTTTTACAGTAGTGATGTCGTTGTTTTTACCAGTAATTAGATAGTAAGAGCTGTTATCTACTGAGAGGATTCTTGGTGACAGTTAAAATTTTAACATATAGGAATACTAACTTTCCAGCTCTCCGTAGTAGGGTAGCGTGCATCTAACTCATAAGAAGTGGTGACAAAGTGTTAATAATCACTACTGCAAGTTAAACAGGCAGATAAATGACCAAAATATGTCCTAGTCTCTCCCATTTCAAAAATACCATGATTGTCAAGATTCTGCTAATAAAATATGTCACTCATGATGGTGTTATGGTAATGACAACAAAATCTTATACTGAGTTCCTCTCCATGAATCTCTGATGGTTGTGTCAACAGTAATGTCTACATAAATACAGGAGTGATAACAAAAGTTAAAAATAGTTATTTCCAAGTGTGACAGCACGAATGAGCAGAGAAGACTCCTATGTGGTAGGAGAGCTTCTGGAAGGTAAATTAGCTACAAGATCCTCTCTTTCCTTTCAGAAGAATGCTGCAGCTTAGAGGTGTTTCTCCTAATGGGCTCCATTGTACTTCCAATAAGACAATCCCTGTTTTGATGAGAAACCTATTCTTTTCTTCCTCTCCACTATACCCCCTCGAAAGAGAAGAAAAATACCAGTTTGGTAACAAACAGCATTTAAGATTGTTACCTAGAGATGGAAACAATTATCATCCTGGTATATTTTATACAGAGTAAGAATTACTACTGGGGACTGATTGTTTTAATATGTATTGTGCAAGCATGGCCCAGCAGGCTACAGGTTTCCTCCTTCCCCCATCAGATATCTCCCTTAAAAGACTGTTCATCAACCGAGTTCCCAAGAGACTGTGGAACATAACAAGATACAGCCAGCGCAGAAGAGAAAGAAAGGCCCCATCATCTACTGACTACATACATCTATATAAAGAAAAAGCCCAATGAACTCTTCTTCTTCCCCTGCTCGCCACCCACTCCCTCCTTTTTTGGTCTATGATTGAACTTCCTAAACTAATGCGCAGATAATTTTTCTACCTAATGTCAGATAGTACCCAGGGCCTGACTGACACTCAATAAATGGCATTATTAATAGTAATAATATATGCTACATAGTGCCAAGCACACAGAGCCCAATAAATCTTAAATGACAATAATGAAAGAATATGATTAGCTAATGAATGATTATAAAATGCTTTGCAAATGTAAAGTGCTACACAGACATAACAATTATAAACCACTGTGTTAAGAGCAACAGAAAGGAAAAGAGGGAGAAAAGGAAGGAGGAGAACTCATAGCTGTGGTTGAACCCCTGCCAGTTAGAACACTCACATTCCTCCAATGGTGACGGTAGCACATGTGCGCTCTGAAAAGGCAGGCACCGTCTCTGTGGCTGGGCTGGCTGGTCTAATGTAGTCCACAGTCACATTGACCTGAAAATAGAGAAGCAAGGGAGTTAAGGTTGAGAGTTTGCAACACAGCTCACTAGCAGCGACGTGTGTCTGCCCAGTAGTCAAGGATCACCTCGCCCAGGCTTCTGGGATTAACATTTTAAAAAACATCAATTAAAAGATAGTTGACCCACAGACTGGGAGAAAGTATGTGCAGAAGCCTTTATCTGACAGAGGATTGTGAAACAAGATGTGCAAAGAAGTCTTAAAACTCAACAGTGAGAAAATGAACAACCTGATTTAAAAATGGGCCGAAGACCTGGACATCTCACCAAAGAAGCCCTTCCGAAGGCAATGATGCTCTACGTCACCCATCACTGGGGGAAAACAAATCACAACACTAGAGAGCTACGGCTGCATTAGGACTGCCAAAATCCGCACACCGACAACAAGTGCGAGGGTGGATGTGGAGCAGCAAAAATTCGCCTTCACGGTCAGTGGGGATGTGAAACGGCACAGCTACTCCGAAAGGCAGTTTGGTGGTTTCTAACAAAACTAAACATATTTCACCATATGTTCCAACAATCACGTGCGCTGGCATTTATCCAAATAAACTGCAACTTATGTCTATGCAAAAACCTGCATAAGCATGTTTACAGCATCTTTACACATAACTGCCAAAAATTTGGAAGCAACTAAGGTGTCCTTCAGTAGATGAATATATAAATAAATTGTGGTACATCCAGATAAAGGAGTATTAGTCACCACTAAAAAGAAAGGAGCTATCACAGTATGAAAAGACATAGCAGAATCTTAAATGTATATTATTAAGAGAAAGAAGCTAACATGGAAAAAGCCACATATTGTTTAGTTCCAACTACGTGGCATTCTGAAAAAGGCAAAATGGGGGCGCCTGGGTGTCTCAGTCGGTTGGGCGACTGACTTCGGCTCAGGTCATGATCTCACAGTTTGTGGGTTTGAGCCCCACATCGGGCTCTGTCAGCTGTGCTGACAGCTCGGATCCTGGAGCCCGCTTCTGATTCTGTGTCTCCCTTTCTCTGCCCCTCCCCCACTCATGCTGTGTCTCTCTCTGTCTCAGAAATAAATAAACATTAAGAAAAATTTTTAAAAAAGGCAAAATGATAAAGGCAATGCAATCAGAGGTTGCCAGGGGATAGAGGGAAGAGACAGGGAAAAAGAGGAAAAGCACAGGGGATTTTTAGGGCAATGAAACTATTCTGCATCATACAGTAACGATGGATGCATACCATTAAATGTTTCTCAAAATCCAGAGAACATAGAATACCAAGAGTTAACCCTAACGTCAAATACAGTCTTTAGGTGATGATGTATCAATGTAGGCCCATCAATTATAGCAAATGCACCACTCTGGTGGGGGACGTCAATAGTGGGGAAGGCTGTGTAGAGGTAGGGCATATATGGGAACTTTCTGTACTTTCTATTTTGCTATGAACTTAAAACTGCTCTAAGAATTTAAAAAAAAAAAAAAAAAAAAAAGGTTGATACCAAAAGAGAAAGTCAAATAGCGAAACATTTAAGGTCTCACGGAAGTTAAACTAGACAGAGAAGAGGTTCACAATATTCCTGCAGGACACCTAGATAACATCATGTAAAGCAGCATCAACACCCCTGATGATCTGCTTTTTTAAAATATGAAATGTCTCTACAGAAAAACTGCACATAATTTCAGTCTACCATAACTACTCTAGAACCAAGTTAAGAAACCTTACGGAGAAAAAACAAGATGACAATCACAAGGCTAAATGGGACTGGTATCGCTGTGTGTAAATAAAATGACACAGCTAACTACACTCAGTACCAAGAGAGCTGCAGTTAGGAAGTTTTGAGGAAAAACAACAACAAAAAACACGAGGCTTGAAGGAAGTAGAAAACTTTTAAGTTTTGAAGAAAAGATATGTATACAAATGATATGTATAGTTTAGGGTGGCCCCACATTCCACCCGACACCTCCACCTTCTGCCAGGCACAGCGAATGAGACCACAATGACAGACCCCAACAGGGACCTGGGCGTGCCAGTGGAGGCCTGCAAAAGGCAAGGACAATGGGTTCAGGGAAGCAGAAATATGCCGCCATCAATTCCATGTTGGACCAGACCCAACTCCTGTCTGGACATCCTGGAAGAGAAGGACCACCTCCATAGCTGCCTCCAGAAGCTACCTGAGTCCAACTGGCAGACACGCCTTGAGTTCCAGAAGCAGCTTGGGTAGGCTGCTAGCAATGTCAGTCCCTAGGTTCTGGGAGCCCCCAACCAAACCCAGCCCTGCGTCTTTGGACTAAGCTCTGGCCTGGGCACTCACCACCTGGCTTAGATACCTTTTTAAGGGCTGGCTGTCAGGTCGCCTAGTGGGTCTGCCTGCCTGAGCCACCTTCTGCCATCACCTGATATCGCTTCCTGGGGTCAGGTGTGGGCTTGCTACCCACATGCTTGCCTGCCTGCCCAATTCCGCGCACTCCCCACCTTGCCCAGGCCAGGTCCCAAGTGTCCTCATTAAATGGGTCTCCAACACCAAAAACTGAACAAACACAGCAAATAGGTTAGGAAGCTAGTAACCTAAAATGAGAATGTTGTTTAATCCTAATATACGATATATGGATATGTACATAACTGAGCAATGATCTTTTTTTATGAAAACTTTTAAGAAGAAGAAACAAGTATGTGGTATCCTTTAACAAACATTCAGGGTCTGTTTTATAGAATTAAGGTATAGAGCTGCCTTTGGCCATGGCTAAGGTTTATACATCTGTACGGAAAATACACTGGATCAAGCATCCTGAAGCCATCTTCACAGTCAGAAAGTCCAGAATCTTGTTTTCTAAACATGTCTTTAGTTCCCACTGATCAGCTTGAAGACAGAATATTGCACAGACCTCAAATTCACCTCAGTCAGTGCTGGTGAGCACTATTAAAGTCCTTTCAATCTGTCTGTTCCTCAAAAACTCATTTTAAAAATGAATAGGGAAGTTTTGAAAAGGACAGCTGCCTCAAAATTCGGACTGTCAGATCACTCACTTGAATGCTCCATCTAATAACGGTTTAAAAGCAACAGGGAACCCTACTGGAGAGAACGCCAATTAAGGACTGAAGGTAAGGTAAATCTTTCTTATGAGAAGTGCTGTCATAATACAACAACAGGGACAAGAAGGAGATATATAGAAGACTCCTGAAGTCAGTTGTATACACCGGAATTACTTCTAGGTCTCATCAACTTGTCTAAAGCTAAGGAGAAGGGTAAATGTGAGGGATATGATCAGATGGGGGAGGGGGAAGCATCTAGTATCTCCAACAAAGAGGTTTTAATGGTTTCCCTGTATACAGCTGGTGAGAGTTAACACAGGCCAAGGACGGGACAAGGAACAAGAGGGGTTACAGAAATTCATCCAGGAGGCCGTATGAGTAATGCTGGTGATGATGGGGGGTAATGATAATAAACAAAAATGGACACTTGACCATCTTCCAGTTCAGAAGGCCAAAACAAAAGGCACCCTATCCCAAAACCGTCTTCCAGGAAAATAAGTGGGAAGACCAAACAAACAAAACTTTAATCCTCAATAATCTAAAGGATCAATGATTATATTCATCTCTCAATTTTTTCCTTTATCTAGAAAAAGAACCGAAAATAAGAGATTAAAGAGCTCATTGGGGAGGCAACATTATTAAAGTAAATCTCAAATACAAATGAGGCCCTGAGAACAGCCCACAGCCAAGACACATACCTGCAGGCTATGTGCAGCTATGACAAACCAAGATTTAAAGTCGATGTGTAATTAGCATTTATGTCCCTCTCCTGTGGATACTGAGATCTGTTTCTCTACCTTGGAGCCATCTCTAGATACTTATCACTGACTTGTCAATCACTTGAAAAAGAGCCACAATTTAAACAGTTTCAATTAAAAGTGTAAATCTTAGTAAGGTCTTTGACTGAATAAAAGATAACCTGAGTTTTGTGCTTGCGGGGTGAGTTCATACGGAATGCCAGGAGTTAAAAAGTAGCAGATTAATGCAGACGGCTTCCTCATTTTTCAAGCAAAGGAACTCCTGAAATGTTTAGTATACAAGTATTTTGCCTGTACATAACACAAAGACAGGGCCTGGTCTCTGATCTCTCTTTACAGCAATGACCCCAAAGAGCCCTAGGCTCTTGCTTGGTTCTCTTATAAAAGAACCCCATCCCACCTTTGAGTCTCCCTTTTCTCCTGGAAAATTAAAGCACTAGGTCAGAACTCTAGAGTATCACTCAACTCTTGAATTTCAAAAGACAACTTAGCCAGATATGGTATATGATATGGTGTTTTCTTAGACCTTTGTAATTCCTACCTTACCTTTACTACAGTAAACTGGAACACACAGATTGTAAGCTCCAGGAGAAGGCAGGTCGTGCCTTTTACTAAAACTGTTGTCACAGCGCCTGTACAATGGCTGGAGGGTATTAAACAAACATCTGTTGCATAAATGGATATATGTAGTCAGGAGCCCTTTCAGACATAAAATTCTAAAGAACACCTTTGAAATGAGAAGGTTCAGTTTGGGGACCACTTTGTCCAGGTATTGACCTTTCTGCTGTTGTATATAACAAAAACATGTTTATTTAAAACATGAGGGATAACTGGGGCACCTGGGCGGCTCAGCCGGTTAAGCATCTGACTTTGGCTCAAGTCATGATCTCACGATTTGTGGGTTCGAGCCCCTCATTGGGCTCTGTGCTGACAACTCAAAGCCTGGGGCCTGCTTTGGATTCTGTGCCATCCCCTCCCCCCACGTCTGCTCCTTCCCCACTCGCATTGTCTTTCTCTCCCTCTCCAAAATAATAAACATTGAAAAAACTTTTTTTAATAAAAAATAAAACATGGGGAGAAGAGTATTTTGAAATCAGGATGAAGTTTTAATCACAGCCACTCCTATAACAGGTTAAGTATGCAAAATACATGCAGTTTCCCATATTATTGGTTTCTCAAAGATGTTTTCAAAGAAAAGCAGGTAATCTAATTTGATTCATCTTTAGTCCATTAGATTGTGGAATTTTCCTTGAAAGGAATTTCAAGGACCTTTTAGAGGAATAAAGATGAAAACTTAAGACCAAATTTATATCACAATCTTATAAAGTATGGAAGTAATTTAGTTCAACAGAATAGGTTTGGCACACCTTAAGAATTCTGAGCATCTATGGATGGATATTCTTCATAGGTCTGATGTCTAAAAAAGTCAAACTACCAAAGAACTTCATAGGCCTTCCTTATGATGGTGATGATAATGAAATGACAAAGTGACAAAATCTGAACTAGGTGTAAAGGATAAGGAAGGGAGAAAAACAACTGCATGTCTACAACATTTCGAGGTCACAGCCTAAGTTTAGTATTAATATAACTAGGGCTGTTATATAAGGCTATTTTGCATAATTACCATATAATCCCACCCACTATTCCACAGAGCCAATCATAAATTCACAAAGAGCTGTAATAAATACCCTGCCTCTGGAAATAAGCTCTTAAATGACCCATCACTCTCATGACAGAATTTCTAGGTGGTTATGAAAAGCTGCTATGAACCCCCGGAAAGACAATATCATCATCTGGGAAAGTCCAGCTAATGCACCCGGGAGAGAAAAGTAAGTAGAAAAAACCATTTTACACAGCTTCAATAGGAGCATGACTCTGGAGCCACCAGGCTGCAAAGGTTTGGTTCCCAGCAATTCTACGTAAGAGCTGTGTGAACTAAGATAAGTTACCTAACTTCTCTGTGCTTCAGTTTAACATGGATAATTGCCTACCTCACAGTTACAGGAAGAAGGCATTTAGAACATGGCCAGATTCAGAGTAAGCTCTATGCATCAGTTATTTTTAGATAAACACGTACTGATTTTCTTAGAGGAGAGCCTGGCACACAGTAAGTGCTAAGTAAGTGTATGTGAGATAAATAAATACATGAATACATGCATATATGCATAAATAAGATGCATGTTGACTGAAATCATTAGACTACTGAAATCATTAGGTAAAAAGACTCAATTAAATATACTTTTCTCCTTAAGGAGCCACAGCAAACAAGAATATGCACTTCATACATATTCATCCCAACTTAGAGATGAGGAGGGTTTATTTTAAAGAATGATACACTATTTAGCATTTATTTACACATTTTCTAGATTAATTTTGCAGGTACCAGCTATTGGAGATTTTATTTACCAAAGATAATTAAAGCAGAGTGTGGGGAATAATCTCAATTAATTAATAGGTTAACTAGAAGTATTTTGAGAGGATACTCCTTGCCTTACTAAATTAGAAAGACAATGAAGTAAGAGAGATCAAGTCTCCCTTTGCTCTGGATAAAACAGGACTTCCACAAAGCTCATCAATGTTTATATATTCTTAATCTTTTTTCCCTGCTAAACACCACCTTATGTATTTCTTGTAAAAATATGATATGCATACATTTTTAATTTTGAAACAAATTTTAATTAACCATTCACTGCAATATAGGATGAGCCTCAAAGCAAATTGCTAAGGAGTCTCTAGGTTCTGCTTCTGGGCATGCTCTCAGCCTACCCCTCCCCCCAACCCCTGAGCTAAGCTAGCTACTCAGATACAAGTGCTTATGGAGCCACTCAACCTTCATAAGAGAGCATTAAACTGACCTCGTCCTAGACAGCATGGGGTCACAAAAAGATAATAAGGTCACAAATAAGAGCAACATATACACATTCACATTTTGTAGTTAGCAACATTAAAAAAAAAAGACAGACGAAATTATTTTTATTTATTTAAAACTATACAAAACATCCTATCAACAAAAAGATACTATTTTCTTTCTTTGATTTGAATTCTTTGAAATCTGCTGTGTATTTGCAGGTCCAGCACATCTCAATCTGGACCAGGCACATTCAAGTGCTCGAGAGCCACCCAAGGGTCTAAGTCGCCACACCGGATTGTGCGAGTCTACATGCTCCCTTAAGGCACGACAGTCTTAATGAGGCTAAGGCCTCATTCCTCTATTGTATGACCCTACCTTTCGTGATTCTTTCTCAATTTTCTCCTGTGAGCTTCTGTTACCTCATATTTTATGAATTCCTATAAACACTCTTAAACCAAATATGAACAAACATGGCATGAAAAGCCAGGTATAAAAATAAAATGTTTATCCTTCGTTTTAAAACTCTGTCACCCTACTAGACTAGAAAACTTTAGAACTTTCAGTTCCTAAAAACAACTTCAAATGGGATAATAAATTTGTACAAAGGGAAAAAAATGCCCCTAATTTATGACTTTCATTGTGCAATATATTCTGTTCTCTATTTGATGAGGGTACTTTTCAGTAACTTCCAGTGATTCAATGGCTGAATTTTATTTATCCTTGATTTGCTGACATAATTCTAGAATTCTTTACCTTAACAGGTTAGAATTTATTCTAATGGATGGATGGTGCCTAGAAACTCACGTTAAAGAAATAATCTACTTTTGTGATTAGTATTTCTGCTTAGTATTGATTACTAGAAAGAAAATGATCAATTGGTAGATGTGATTTATTTTTATAACCACAATAGAAAAGCTGAAATTTAGGTCTCATTGGGACATCGTTGAGCTCTGATCTCTCTTAAAACAATTTTTACAAAAGGCCAAACTGGGGAACCTAAACAAGTGTACAGACATGCTGACAAAAAATTATACGTCTACACTGCAAAGATAAGGAAACAACAAACCCTCCCTCCCTACCCCTCCAATCCAGCCTAGATGTACTGTGGAACACCTCCCTTTGAAATCACTGTATTTAGGTGTTAAGGCTGGTTGCTTATTCACATATATTTATGCAGCTCTCCTCCATCGACAATCACCCTTCCCAATCCCCCCCCACTCACACCCAGAGTCGGAACTACTCTGAGCATATTCCATTTTCATCAATGGAATGTTACCCTATAGTGCTTACAAACCTCTGTAAGCATAGAGTTGAGGAGCATTCTTATTTGATGTATTTCTGACAAAATGAACTCCTTACCCCCTATCACCTTGCTGGATGGGCAGATGCTTTTATCTATTCTGAGAGGAAAGGTAGAAATCCAGCCTAATACAGGGCCTGTGGAGATGCTGAGAGTCTCTCCTGACATTAGGCATTCATTTAAGTGGATATCACTGCTTCCCGATAAACAGTTTGGTAAATATTTAATTAAAAGCATACACAGGCATGAGAGCCACATGTACATGTGAAAACAATGTATATAGGGACCCACTAGAGACTGGCAAAGACTTCTAGAAGAAGTGGTAACAACTTGACAACCATAATATTCAAATGGTCTCAAAATATTCCTTAGTTTATATATGAGGTAAATAATGGACACATATAAAAATCAGGAACATATAGTTTTGACAACTGAAGTATTTCAAATAAAACTGATGATCACAGAGAAAAACAAAGAGACCACTATATGAAAATAACCTCACAGCTGCTAGTATTTTCATTAATCCTCTGAATCTTCAGTCTTTACAAGCATGCGATATATGTAAAAAGTGTAATCTGTGTCTGCACATCGCTCCATCATCTTACTCATTACTGTAGCATGGTATAACTCATCCTAATACCTAATTGTAATGCTCTCGAATCCCTAACAAAGAACGCTAGGGCCCGAGAAGCAACACTGGAAACTGAACCTATATCTCCATATGGCTCTTTTTAGTCCTCATCAGAGCTACCATCTCCCACTGCTTTCGTCTAGAGGATGGAAGCTGTATGAGGGTCTTTTTTCTCCCCTGTACAAATGTCAATCACAGGCATCTGTGTCCAAAATTTCCAAGGTCAGCAGCAGTCAGGGGAAATTAAATCATTTTGTCCAGAATTCTCCCTGGAGGAGTTCCAACCATACAAGCAGCACAAACATACAGAGATAGTTACGCATCTGTGTAGAATACATACAGCATCACTCAGTCTTTAAAATAACAGCAGTAATAAAATCGAGAGGCTCAGGGATACGGAAAAAAAGGATTTGCTTAATGGCATCTGAGAAGAATTACTGGGGAAAAGAGGATATTATTAAGACATGGATAAAAACAAAAGGTTACATTTTCTCTGCAAATATATGCCAGTCAATGAAGAAAATGTCCCCAATCGCCAAAAGGCCAAACCGGAGAACCTAAGCAATAAAAGTAGAGGCTAACACACTCACTCTGTCAAGGGTCCCAATAAATCCCTATTGCTCTGGAGGCTGCGTGTTGCCTGGGTGAGCAAAGCCAGAATAGAAGAGCCATCCTGCATTCATTACAGTTCAAAGTATACCCATTTCTCTAGCATACCCATCAGCTGGCATTTAGGAGTCACTCAGACAAAGGGAAGATATATTCAGGTAAATTAACCAAAGGCCGAAGTTAGAATGATGAACTGGACTAAAAGAAATAAGTCATAACTTCCAAGGAGAATTATGAAGAAAAATATAATAATTCTTAAGGAATGCTCCCCAATGACACAAAGAAAGAGAGCCAAAAGATACAGCTCTTCTGTAGTTACATAAATTATTCTTTGTTTTGATGCCAGAAAAAGATTCCAAAATAGACGGATGTTGACATTCTAGGTCTTTTTCCTCTAGACACGCCACCCTCTCCCTGTACTTCACAGAGAAAACAGAGGCCTACTAAATGAAATGAAGTTCCTTGATCAAAGGCACAGCATGCACAGAGCAGTAACACCTAAGGTCAATGCTTGAAACTGCACACAGAGTGATCAGAGACCATCCCACATTGTGTCTGTGTCCACCTCCAAATTCAAGTCTCTTGATTTGTATGTAGCCACTGTTTAAAATAACAAAAAACAAAAAACAGTTTATATGCACACAGCCAACTCCCCAGCCTGCAAACACAAATACATATTTAGAAACCAGGTGAATATAACAATGGATGATAAACCTAGGTTAAATGCATCATTTGCATACCTGACAGCCTAAATTCATGAAGCTAAGCTCCAGGCAGCTGTATAGACAAAGAAAACTTCCCGGAGACTTCTAGTTCCCCAGTCTCCACTGCTAACTTATCAGAGACACAAAGCAGAAATATTGCTCAGGTGCCTCAAAAAATTAAAAACGGAATTACGATAAGAACCAGCAGTTCTACTTCTGGGTATATTCAATCGAAAAGAATTGAAAGCAGGGTCTCAGAGATATTTCTATCCCATGTTCACAGCAGCATTATTCACAATAACCAAACAGCGGAAGCAACCAAAATGTCCACTGATGGCTGAATGGATAAAAGAAATGTGGTATATACATAAAATGGGATATTACTCAGCTTTAAAAAGGAAGGGAATTCTGACACATGGTACCATATTACTACTTAGAGGAAACTCAAGGACATTCATTATACTAAGTGAAAAAAGTCAGCCAGAAAAAGAAATGGGTGGGGTTAGGATTTTTTACCCAAACACATTCCATTAGGCAATAACTTAGCAGCACAAGCCAGGCAAAGGTCAGACCAGACAACTCCTATCTCAGACCTAGCTAACTCCAGAATCTCAAATCACATTCCCAGAAAACAGATGTTTACCCAAAGGCAATAATAATGAGAAGTTGTGTCCAATAATCCATTAAAATAAAGGGGAAGTCTCATGTAGTCATGGAGGATAAATTATTCCACGCTTCTTACAACATAAAATACCTTTATGTATTTTCCTACTTTCTAAAAAGAGCCGATTCAAGTTGCATGTCTAGGTACCACAAGTGTAACTAAATGTTACCTGCTTCACCATTTCTCAGGAGTCACAGAGTAAGACAGAGTAATCTACAGCTCATTGACTTCCTATAAAATTGTCTAATAATTTTGGATGTGTTGTGCTTGGACACATTTCCTCCAGAATAGACCTCACTTGGAGAACTGTCAAGTGTAGATCTAGACTTTCAGAAATTTTCAATGTGCCCCACCACAATTTTTCCACCTCTGTCAAGTTCGCCAGTTGAATCTAATCACTATCGCCCATGCTTTTGTCTAATGAGCCTTCAATTTTCATGTGCTTCACTAAGTGGTATTTTTCCCACTGTTGGGAGAAACCTGAATTGGTATATGACATCTTTGGAGGTCAAAGTGACAACTGTACTAACACGTATTATGGAGATGTCCTTTGGCCCACCAATTCTACTTTCAGGAATTTGGTCTACAGTAACAAAGATGTATATACAAGTGCTCTGTCCTTTACATTCATGGTAGTTTAGCCCAAATACATACTTACAAGTTATGATCTAACCCTCACAGTAGCCCATGAGTTCCAAGTTGGTAGTGGCCATGGCTATTTTTTCCATTAGTGTATTACCAGCACTTCTCAATAAATTTCCTTTAGCTGTTGAAAACAAGAGAGATCTACATATTCTGCTTTGCAAACATGTCCAAATAAAAAAACAAATGCTCAGTGGTACATATAATCCATTCCTACTTGGGGGAATTCAAGACACAGACAGAAATAGAATCTGGAGGAATATACCTAACAAAGGTACAATTATAGGGTACTTTCAGCTTTTCACCCCACGGATTTCTAAAATTAAAATCTGAGGGGCACCTGAGTGGCTCAGTCGGTTCAGCGTCCTACTTCAGCCAAGGTGCTGATCTTGCGGTTTGTGAGTTTGAGCCCCGTGTCGGGCTCTGTGCTGACCGCTCAGAGCCTAGAGCCTACTTTGGATTCTGTGTCTCTCCCCTCTCTGCCCCTCCCCCACTCATGCTCTATCTCTGTCTCTCAGTAATAAATGTTGAAAAAAATTTTTTTGTAAGGTACATCTGGAAGAGGAAAAAGAATATGGTTAGTTGCAATAAAATATATAAAAGAAAATATATGCCTTAAGAAAACAAGTGGTTAGTTGTAATGAAATATATAAAAGAAAATATGTACCTTTATTAACAGCAACAACAAACAACAAACTGGCTTGCTCAGAACGAGACACTTCAATGCTGAATATCTATTACAACACACTAGTTCCCAGGCTGAGGCCAGAGTCACCGTTCAATAGTGTCTGCCAACCAATAAGAATTATGCAGGACAGGCTAAACACTATTAGGAGGACACAATCATGAGGGCTTCCGGGTGCCCAGTGGTGTACTGTTTCCATGGCAGGTGGGCATCGCTATCTGCAAATGAACTGCCAATCTCACTGTGAGCTGATAATGATGCTGCCGCCACCACCTGCCTGCCATATGTTTTCTCTACTTGTCACGTAACAAGAAACTGCATTTTGGCATGCTGATCACTGACAAGTCTGATACTACTGGTTTATGTTATACCTAGCTGCTATCTTTCATATAGCTGAGGAATAGTGGATGAAAGATACAAAATAGTACTCTGCCAAAAGACCATTCACTAAGCCCCAGTATTTTCCAGAAGGCTAACCTGCTATTCTTCCTTTAGTTCTAGGCAAGAGCTACCAATGCCTGAAGGGTATGCCCCATCCCCAATTCATGTCCTAATCCTGTTTCCCATTGGTAAACCAGAAAAGGAGCACAGACTTCCCACTGCAACACACTGAATTCATTCCCTAAATCATCACAGTATAGTCAATAAAAACTGATGTCAACCCATGGGGTTTCCTGTTTCAGTATAATGTTTTGCACAGATTAGCAAAGGCTGTGACATCATAAGCCAAGAATTGGTGGTAATGGAACACTGCCTCATAGCAGCAAATAATCTGAAGATAATAAAATACGGTAAAGTATGTTTGGTGTACCAATAAACTGACTCTAGTCACTGCCCCATTATAGCCCTAATTCCTACATTCATGTCTATATCAAACAGAAATTCTCAAAGTATAACTTGTTTTCTATACCTCAGCAACAATCTAGTAGCTAGTTTCCAAAAAGGAGAGCCAAAGATTTTCAAAACCAAGTTTAGATAAAAGAGAGCGAACATACCAAAATGAATGGAATCAATCACACGTTAACCAAACGTCAAACTTAAAGGTGATTATCCAACAGCACTTTCCATGAATTATCAAGCCATTGCACAAGTATATATTTCCATTAATGAGGGGACTCCTCATATATTTCAGCTGCCTCCTTTACCATGCACTACTTAACTCACTGTATAAAATGCCAACCAGCAATAGCATCACATCAAGAAACAAATACCAAGCACTCCTTGTCATTCATTCATCAGCCATTCCACCAACATGCAGATGTACCTTTTCTTCTTTGAGATAGTATACCAATGTAGTAGTTTCGGTATATTTACAACGCTATACAAACATCACCATTATCGAATTCCAGGACACTTTCATCACCAAAAAAGAAACCCTTTATCCATTAAGCAGTCACCGCCATTCGCTCCTTCCCCTAGCTCCTGGGAACCATTAATCTGCTGTCTCCTTGGGTTTGCCTTTTCTGGACATTTCATATAAATGGAAATGTACGGTAGGTGGTCTTTTGTGTCTTACTTCTTTCACAGGGTTTAATCCTTTTAATGATCATCCAGGTTGTTCCATGTGTCAGTACTTGATGTTCTTTTATGGCACAGTAGATGTACTGTGTATATACCAGTTTTGTTTGTCCATGAAGATACACATTTGAGACTGCAGCCATAAAAAGAGAAAGTACATTGAAAACCACTCTAATAAGATTTTATTATAATCTTATTAGATTTTAGTTTTTATAATACCATGAAATGCCTTGATAATCAGTTGAGAAACTAACTGATGATGGCATAAGCAGAGACTTATCATTAACAAACACAACTAATGTATCAGAATCAAATCATATAAGAGAACTATTTAATCTCCTAATTCATCCACTTCAGAGAACCTCAACCAAATCCATCTTTTTAAAAAAGCCACTCTTTTGTCAGGGCACCTGGGTGGCTCAGTCAGTTTAGCGTCTGACTCTTGGTATCAGCTCAGGTCATGATCTCACTGTTTGCAAGATCAAGTCTCGTATCAGGCTTTGTGCTGACAGCATGGAGCCTGCTTGGGATTCTTTCTCACCCTCTCTCTGCCCATCCCCCATGCTCGCTCGCGCTCTCTTTCTCTCTCTCTCTAAGTAAACAAACGTTTTTTTAAAAAGGGAAAAAAAAAAAAGAAATCTTTTGGCGTCTAAGACTTAGAGGATGGTCCAAATAATCAAATAGCCACTTCAGAGGAAAGCAAACTTCCTCAAAACAGGTCATTTGCTCAGGACAAACAGTATAGCACCACTGTTCAAGATGTCAAAAATGATACACATATGGAAAGATTCTTCCAAAAATTACAAACCCCTTCTGCTTGTACCCTCTCGGCAGCTGCATATGCTTCTAGTTTCCTTGCATACACTCAACTAACTTGAAATGAACTGGACTACAATTCAGGATTCAAGGACTCCTATATCTTCATTACTTAGACTGTTTGACCACATCCTTGGAATACATAGCAATGCATTTCTCCCTGATATATCACGTGTGGCAACTGTTATCTGTGCTCTTCCCATCACCTGACCCATTATCTCTGTTGCTTCCACCTCTAAAGAGTCCACAGTGGAAAAACTAATGACAAATTCTTCCACAGCATAGTAGTATCGGAATAAACAAAAGACCCAATGAACTTTCCTCCATAGTTTAGCACGGAAAGAATTTTTGTTCTTGCGCTATTAAAGAAAGTATCATCTGCCCATGAGATGTTATCCCAAGAACAAGACGGTTGGTTTACTCATTAGATAGTTTTTTGAGCTATAAATTAATCTGATCATTGAAAGACCAGCCTAAGAAGGCAGTGATGATGATATTTAAAAATATTCTGCCACATACAGAATTTACCACACAAGTTTTAGATGACTTCATGGGAAATAAGAACAAAGTCAAACCTTTGAGCTGCTCCTGACACAGCCACCAAGATGACACAACAATACCAATATCCCAACATTAGAAAACCAGTAGTTGAGGTTTCCACCTACCAAAGACTTTACTGCAACCACTGGCCAAGGCCTTAATGCAAATTAACCTATAGGGAGACTTCTCAAACAATCTCAAAACGATCATCTAAAGTCCAATTACTTAAAGTGTACGTTTCAGAACAACCAGGAGGAGTAGGAAAAAGAAATCAAACTTACTATATAAGAAAAAGAGCAAGCAAAACTGCTATATATTTTTACATGTGTACACAAGCATACACATAGGCATGAAATCAAACTGAAAAGTAATGCATTAAATAAAGACAACACTGAAATAGATTAGTTAAGTGCTGAAATAGAAAGGATGGGTCTATAGTATGCTGTCTCTATTTTCTCTGTAAAAGATAAACCAATTTGCATAGGTGTGTTTAAATAAAGTGATTCACTTATAAATAGAATCTGCATTAAAAAAAAGGGTTATAACTGATAGAAGTTTATAAATTGAAATGATCTATCATATCGAGTAAAATGAGTATTCTTAGTGACATCTGCTAAAATTCCTGTAAGTAAACATCATGATAGACATGATATAGCAATTAAATCGATAAAACATACAATTATAACTATGGGGTTCAAAAATCTAAAAAAAAATCCCAGAATTAATAAGAAATGGTAGGCATGTCTGAGATATTCTGATCTGGAGGCAAACAGAGAAGAATTAATTAAAATTGATCTAATAAGCAATGCCCAAATCTGAAAAGAACGAATATAACCAATTTTTAATAATTCCACTATATATTAGTGATCAATTGATACCTATAACCGAGAACCACCCCCCTTCATTTTTGCTTCCCTTGAACATTGGAAGAATTTTTTTTTAGCTGCTCAGAGTCAGATGGGCGGTGGAGCACGAGGAAGCCACAGAAACATCAACAACAATGACAGTTACTCAGGTTAAATAATATGTCCCCAAATTATGCAAGGGTAGCCTTCTACAATACAAATTGGCAAGGGGCCTGGCTGGCTCGGTTGGCGGCGCAAGCAACTCTTCATCTTGGGGCTGTGAGTTCGAGCCACATTGTTGGGTGTAGAGATTACTTAAAAATAAAATCTCTCCCCCGCCAAAGAAATCAAAATGGCAAAGTCATACGATCTAGAATTAGGCTAGCTTAGTAAGAGTGGAAAGAAATAGAACATTTAACTGCATAATAAGTTACTTTTAAAAAAATGTTTAAGATTTATATTATATAAAGATTTCATTTTTAAATTCTAACACGTAATTAGTTGATTGAGCTTTTAAGGGATATAGTAAATGAATGCCATTTAAAATCAGAATGAAAGAGACCGCCATTATCCCCTAGGGCAAACACATACAGCTATAGAAGGGAAAGGAGATTCAGTGGACTTTTGTGAATTCCCCACATCTGAGCAGCAATTCAATGCAAGAGTTATGACTAGATCCTAAACATCAGAACAAATAAAATCTGAAAGTATAAGAACAGTAATCCATAGTAAAAAGAAGTCATTTCAGTAAATGAAGTCTTATATGCCTAGAGAGAATAACAGTCTAGGAAGGCGAGTCCAAAAATCTTCAAGTCTGAGTCACTTACGAAGCTACTTTTAAAATAAATGGATGGTGCGACGCAGGTGGCTGACGGGTAGTTCATGAGACGGCTGAGAGACAGGGCTCCCAGCTTCTGTTATTGACTCTGGCTCCTCTCTGGTACTACCCATTTCCAGCTATCCCCACTAATCTATTACGAACAAATAAAAAATAAAACTACAAGGAGATTACTTTGTTCCTATGTTGTTTTTAAATAATGAAGAGGATAATGGAAGATCAAAAAATTAAGCAAGGTTAAAAGACATGCAAGGAAAAAAAGGAATAAAATTCAAGCGTACCATTAGAGAATTAAAATCTCAGGAAACAGTCAAGGTTGACTTTCTGAATGAGGTAAAATGCACAGGAGTGAAGGGGTAGGAAGCTATTACACTTCTTAAATGACCAAATGCTATCTAAAAAAAGTACCTAACACCATGAACTAACAGAACGGAATAACTCTTTTAAACTTTAGATCCTCCCAGATGAAGAAGTCTGTGAATCTGTAAGCTCAGTGAATCTACTTAATTCTACCATACAGTATGATGTAATTTTTAAAACATAAAATCATACTGTCATAGGTAAAAAATAAAAAAAATTAAGATGAACAAATAGGTATAATAAGTTATACAATCATGGAATAAAATGACGGTCATTGAAATTATTACATTAAAAGTACATTGAAGGACAAGGGGAGATGTTCAGGTTACATTAGAAATTGAAAAAAAATCAGGCCATATAGATTGATTCCAGTGGAAACAGAAGTTAAAGAAAAAATTACGCCAAAATGTTAACACTAATTTGAAATGATTTTATTTTTCCTTCATACTTCCCAAATTTATAATGAACATATACTGCTTTCACAACCAGGAAAAAAAAAATAACCACAGAAGAAAAAGAAGAGATCATCATAGTTAAAGTATAATCTAAGGTAACATCAGTGATATTCCTGAAAAGAAATAACCTGTGTGTTGCTGATGACAGGAAAGACTAAATTCGTGTCTCTACGTAGGTCTTCGCGAGGCTTGTAATCAACTGACCGATTTTTATTCAGGGCTCATATGTTTCTACTTCCTTATTTTCAAAAATAACTTACAAATCAATGGTAACTATACAACATTCCTCCCAAACACAGATAAAAAATCTGGCAAATCACAACTAAAGATGGAAATCACTGGGGTTATTCACAAAATATTTCAAGATTAGAGGTTTGCAAAGCTTTCAAAGTTGAGAACTAAAGGAACAGGATGATAAACAGTGACAAGGTGTTAGAATTACCCAAAATGAAGACATTCCATTTCTCAATCATTTTTTACGCAAACTTAAATAAAAATGGGAACGCGTAAGGAGATTTGTATCTGTGGAGACTGCAAAGGAATCCTTCCTCTTTTCCTAGCAGTGGGAATCCTAGCTCTACCACGGTGAGGATAAAAACAGATGAAGTGATTAACATACTGAAAATGAGTGAAATCGGAATTCATACTCTAGGCTATCTAGCCAAAGGGAATCAATCCTAAACCTAAGTTGGTTTAGTCCTTAAAATAGGCTTATAAAGTTTCAGATAACATGAAGGCAATCACAGAGGTGGCCTGTCCAAGGAGAGAAACAGATTTAATGACGTGAGGGAATTTGGCTTAGATGTTTATAAAAACAAAATAAAACCGCACTACTTTAATTAGGCTTTCTTATAACTGCCTTTCTATGACAAATTCAAAGAAGTGGCAGATAATTTTTATACCTTGATAAATGACAACAGTGCTGAGGATGTACAGAAGATCTGGTCATTTATTTCAATCAAGCTTTTGGTTAATATGCACTAAACTGTAAAAAAGGACACCATTTAGAATCAATGGAAATGAAAGTAACAGTATAGAAAAATTACACTATAACATTGTATCTGTATAACCAGTTTGCCTACATTAGAAAAATAAATAAAGCAGCATTTATACTTCATTTTCCATACTTAGCACTGGGGTAAACCCTCACTCAATTGCTTAAGTGTTGACTAACGATACGAACAAGCAAAAATCATCACTCTATAATACAAACCTTAACAGAATTCTCACTTGAAGTATCAGGTGCAGCACTTCAAACAAAATGTACTGCCTATGGAATTAGAAACAAACTCGCTTCAGAGCATTACTTCAAATTTAATGAGTATCTAAATTAACTACTCTTCAACTTAACAGTCCAGCTTTTAAAAGTAAATGTGTCAAATCTGCAAATAAACAATATTTTGAAATGCTGAATTAAGTAACTGAGCTTTCCTTTGCAGAGCTGAAAGGCAGGCTATCCATCGTTCATTTCTAACGATCAAACAATATGGTTGGATAGGTAAGTTTAGAAGGAGACTCCTCAATTTTGAGCTTCAAGTTGGGGATTTCAGAAAGAAGGGTGTGGGGGAATTGCAGGATGGGGCATATTTGGCTCTCTATTTCCCTTCCTTTGGGTCACAGTAAATTAAATTCTCATCAGATCTCCTGCCAGTTCCCATGGGAACTCTATCAGGCTGTGAAAAACTACCAGAATTCTCAGAAAAGGAGGAAACAGCACGTAAAGTTCTCTCCAAGCTCTTCCTTACCCACGCCCACTCCCACTTCTTCTCTGAGTCAGGCACCCAAGTCAGGGCCAGCTCAAGTAAAGGGCAAAAAGAGTAGCCGAGGATCAAAAAGACAATCTTAAGAAGAAGGGCAAGCAATAGATTTTAAACTTGTTAAATTGGTTTTGAAGGCATCAGGGCCTAAGGAAAAAAGAGTGCTGGCTACTGTTTCTCAAAAGAAGTTACTCTCTATTCCTCCCCACTCTCCCAAGTGCTGTCTTTTCAGTTGCCCCTCTCTCTAGCTCTCAATCCACCTTATCAAGACAGAGAATAGAACCAGTTCGTTTTGGTCGTCATATTATATATCCTCCCTGTTAATTTTCCTAAGACCTGACTCAGTAGTTGGCAATTATTGATTGAGTTCTCATGATATGCCAAGCATTGCGCTAAATGCTTAATATATATTACCTCACTTAATGCTCATGAGAGGCCTGTGTTAGGTAATGCTACCCCCGAGATTCAAACCCATGTCTGTTTGGTTCCAAAGTCCATACACTAAACCACTACAAATAGCCAACAATAGGATACTGATTAAACATTCGCTTGATATTAAGTGACAAAAGTATCTCATGTATAAATCTAATGACACAGGGAAATCATGACAGTGAAGGTTACAAAACAGTACGTACCACAAAATTACAAGCTAAGTTAAAAATTATGCAAATACCCAAATATATAAAAAGAAGATTGGAATATATACACTCAAGTATTAACAGATGCTACCCCTGGGCGGTAGTTTCCTTTTGCTTTAATTTCTCTCTCTCTCTCTCTCTCTTTTTTTTTTTTTTTTTTTTTTGGTATACGTATTTTTAGAATAGAACAATCAGTTGCTTTTGTGACTGACAAAATGGGCAGTAAATGTTATCTGTAACACAACACCAAAAACAAAATACAGAATCATAACCAAAATAGAATGGACAATATCACCTATATTAGCAGATTTCATAATTACATTGTCACATAGGAAAATTATGGCCGCATAGAAAACTAGGCTGAAATTTTGTAGGAAGATTCTAAGCTTTCCCTAAATTGTGCAGATTAACAAAAACAACAACTTAGTACTTTTTAGCACATAAATACAAATGCAAGGATATGATTTTTGGTTATCTGTACAAAATTTTAGCTGTATTTATGATGCTAGTATTTGTGTTAAAAGAGAAAAGAATATCCACCCACCCACAAACATCTGCCTATATGGGCCTAAGATATCTCTAGAAAGATTCACAAGGAGATAGTAATAATGGTTGTTTGAGAAGGTAAAACTAAATTGCCAAAGGACCAGGGTAGGATAGACGGAAGCTCTCCCAAATGTATACCCTTTATTATCATTTGAGTTTTGACTCAAATGAAGTAAATTACCTACTCAAAATAATTAATATAAAAAGTGAACACCATACCAAAAAGAAAAGTGAAAATCTTTAAAACAATGTTATTGGTTTCCTAGTAAATAAAAGTGTCTAAAAGATAAAAGATATGTTAACTAATTTAAATGTCTGCCTATTTTATACAATAGTCTGTCAAAACATATCCTAGGTTTCCATATCGGCTATCTTGCCAAATGACTTCAAGATGTCTATTTCAGCAAATGAGGCAACCAAAAGCATTTAATTTCCTGATTTGACTATGAAAATCTTTAGGAGAAAATAAAAAAAGAATCACTACTTTATCCATATATGTGCTTTCTAAAAATGATATCTATATATATTTTTTTAAAGTAAAGAACTTGTTATGTCAAATAAAACCAGAAAAACGTTTCAATTCTGTCTTCCTGGCTGTATACAAATTAAATTTAAAAAAATCCTATAAGGAAATGTATCTTTGCCTAGTCATGGAAATCACACCAATGCAAAGCACCGTCTCTGAAGGGAGGGGAAAAACAAGACCCGAAGCCATCACCCTGCACTACTACTCATCACCGCGAACACTCAGGATTTGGAGGACAGGGATGATGACTGAAGTAAAGGAAGAAACAAACCTGAATGTGAATTCCAGGAAGCTAGGCCGTCCAACAGGCTTCCCAAGGATTCTAAAGTCATCCAAATAGTTACTCTTTTCATAGTGGATACAATGTTCGGGCCCCTCACTGGTGCATGTACTTGGGATGGCACCAAGCACAGGTGTCATTAGAACACCTAGCAAGGACACACATACCCTGGCCCATCAACTAGAAACCCTGTGGGAAGGGAAATCCAAACTAAAAAAAGTGACTGGCAATTGCTACCTCATTCACGTTTTCCCTTTTCCCAGAACAGTAAGAAACGACAATTAAAACACTCAGAGTTTTAAATGTACCACAATTATTACCTAGAAAATTTCGTGTTCATCCAAGAAGACCCAAGCCCAAAGAGAAACTGGAACCATCAAGCAAACTAAGAGGATCTTGTTCAGGGAGAAGCAAATGCTCTATCAACTTTGGTACTGAACCAAGTTTCATGCTGCTGAGAGGAAGAACAGAAACAAGAAAAAATGACATTTAGCAAATCACTTTTTTCCTCTTAAGGCCAGAAAGGTCCCAGGGATCCACTGCAACGGCCAAGTCAGGCAGTGCGGCAGATGGGGCGAGTGTACTGGAAAACAAGAGCTACTACACGCTAGGAATTTAGAAGTTGTTCGTATTGAAGGTCTAAGCACCTTTGAGGAGCAAGATGGAAAATGGAAGGCAGAGAAATAGAAGGGAAAAGGAAGAATAAACCGAGGGAGGAAGGAAAACAACAAGGAGGTCAGAGAGAAGGTCAGGAAGAAGGACTCTGTGTCTGTAAAGGGAGGGACAGAGGGACTATCAATACCACTTTCATTCTCTCAGTGGTAGAGAAAAATCACTAGATTTAGTGATCCTATTACCATTTGGAAAGCTATGATTAGTGACCACCAAACCAGAAAAACTGAAGAGTACCAACACCATTCATCTTTGTCTTTCATCTTCAACAACTTCATACACGGGGAGTTCAAACCACATGCCACCTTTCTTCCACACAGCTGCCGCCACCGCTGGCAATGAGAGAAGCCGGTGGACAACGCGGAAGTGCAGAAAAAGTGCCAGGCGATGTCAAGGAATCGATCATTCTGATGGATTTGGCTTCTAAAGCCATCATTTCAAAATTTAGTGAACTGATGAATGACAGAAGGAAACAAACATCAGCCCTCAAAAGGGAGAAAATCATTTGAAGACATAGGTCCTAGAAAAGGAGAAAAGAGGCCCTTGCCCCACTGGTAAACTAGACTGTAACCCCAACCATGACGATTTAAACATTTCAGATGAAAAGATATAAAAGATGCTCTAACTATAACTCAGTAACATAAGCACAAATAGGAAAAGAATGAATTCAATTTCTTAGCCTTCTCCTGGGAAGAGAGAAAGCTGGTGGGTAAAAGCTAATTAGAGCCACTTCAGAGAAGTGGTAGGTAAAGATTTATATGACAGCTCCCCTAACAGTCTTCTGACATTCAGTGCTCAAGACTCAGGGGTGTGTGTATCACACCCTTACATACATAACCTCCTTAAATCTTATCATTTTGTTTACCACAGGTATTCACATTCACTGATATTTAAAATAAACCTTTGTAAGCAAAAGATTAAGCTTACAGAAATATAAAAGGATCAGGTAGGTTGATCAGTGCTAAGAGGGCAAAAAACCTTCACTACTGGGGTTGGAATTGCCAGTCCCCTTTCACAGATAATGAAACTAAGAGCTAACATAAAACAACCCATCCAAGGTCACGGAGTTAGGATAACATGCCCTTCGGGTCTGGGGCTTCAGGTGCTAGAGCTTTTCTACCTCCAGCTCATCCCGCGAAGAGAAGCCAGCACAGGCCATGGAAATCTGCCAGCTTCTTTGTGGTGCTCCCTCTCCCCCAGAGTCTCTACTAGGAAAAATACACATGTATCAGTAAATGTTGTTACACCAGAGTCGGATCAGATACACTATGATGACTAACTGAGCCTTTCTGGTTTTTTTTAGTAAGATCATCTTTTCAGAGCATGTATTTTCCATCCTTTCCCTTCCTTTGCATCTCACAATTTGAGAAAACAAGGCACACTGGAAGAAAGTAATTCATGCGTAGTGAAAGAATATGAACATACACAAACTTTAGCTGCATATCTTCCTGCCTCTGAGATGACAGAACTGTCCTAACTCTTCACTGTAACGTAGGCTGATATGCTGTAGACAAGCCTGGAGGCCTGCTTTTCAGATACTAGTTTGTATTTCCATCCAGAGGAACTTAAAACAGTTTATTTCTGTCCTGTCCAAAAGTTACTCCTAATACAGTTCTGCTTCCATTCCCTCCCTATATTAGCGCACCTAAGAAATCACAGCTGTCAAAATATCCTATCCCTTTTACGAATAAAGAAACAGAGGCTTTGTGAACACTCAGACCATACACTTAAGATTACATCTCTTAGCTGTTCAGAGTCAATAAAAAAATAAGAACTTCACCAGCTGCCATGTGGTACCATTTCACCAAAACTTGTTCACCTAATTTCTAATCAGTGATCAGGTCACTTCAGGGATTTTCTTCCTTTTTTTCTTCTATTCCTTATTTTCTTTCCTCCTCCCACTTTTATTTATTTATTTATTTATTTATTTATTTATTTATTTATTTATTTATTTATTTATATAAAAAAGGGCCAGAGTTTAGAAGTGGCAGAAACCTGGCTTAGCGGGGAGAAGTCAGATGCTCTAGCTGGTCTCTCCTTTCTCAGCCCTCCACCATCAAAGCTTCAGCCCACCAGCTTCTGAGGAGCTGGGCTCAGCAGGAACCTGCCAGGCTAAAAGGTACCCCATACACTGCAGAAATGGTGATGTAGAGCAAGTCCTCAACTTACTTCCAATTCATTCAAACTATTGTTGCAGAGCAGGGACATTATGAACCCCAAGTCGGGGAGGATGGGGACAGCAGGGAGTAGTCAGGGGCCACCAAGCTTTAAAATAATGGAGATTCAAATAAAAAAATGTATTAATTTTGCCTACTAAAATCCCTCTGTCAAATCAATTTTAAAGAGAACAAATTACAAATACTGCACATTTTCGATTATAAAGTAAAGTCACAGAAATAGCCCCAGACCAGACCTCTAGCACCAAGGAAGGACTGCTCAGACAAGCCACATGAAAGCTTCAGAGAGCAGCCTGACAGTGAGGGGCGGGCCGCACAGGCACCGAGCATACTGCCACCAAGCAGTGGCACAATCCTAATTCATATAAGGAAAACCAAGAGAAAAAAAAACATACTTATTCTATGTATTTTTAATCCCTTCATTTGTCTCTCAGACAATGCCATGCCTACAGTTTCACTGAAGTCAGGCTCAACGCCTCTCTCAGGACGAGGAAATTAAAGAAAGCAGGTGACAAGGAATCCAGCTCCCTGGCTTAGAACCACAAGGTGAGCTCTCTGCAGCCCTTCTCTGTATCTAGATATCCCCTTTCTGTTTTTTAAATGTCTATCTGTTTAAGTCCAAGTTAATTAACATATAGTGTAATGATTTCAGGAACAGAATTTCGTGATTCATCACTTACATATGTTCATCCTAGTGTTCATCCCAATAAGTGCCCTCCTTAATGCCCATCACCCATTTAACCTGGCCCTCCACCCAATACCCCACCAGCAACCCTCAGTTTATTCTCTGTATTTAAGAGTCTCTTACGGTTTGCCTCCCTCTCTGTTTTTATCTAATTTTTCTTTCCCTTCTCCTTAATCTTTCTTAAGACCTTCTAGGTACAGGACAAATCCAGCCTCTCCTGTGAAGACTTGATGGGGACCAAACCCGATTCCCGACATCAGGAACTGCAAGCTGAACAAAAGGTAAGGTAAGGTAAGCTCTGCCCTGTAGGGCCGGGAGAGGGAGGTCAGACTTGGAAAATGCTCCAGGAGAAATGGGCACAAAAGTATACAAGGAGGCCAGAGAGCCCAAACTTCGCGTGGGGAGCCAGGAAAACAGGACAGTGGAAAGATGCTTAAAGAGAAACACGCGTGAAGGCAAGAAGGTGTGGAAGGGCCAGTCCGTGTCCACAGAACGGTGAGAAATTCTTTGTGACACACTCTATGGACAGCAGAACAGGAAGACTGGAAATGGCATTATGATACTTTACACACAACCGCTTTTCATTTTATGTTTACTTAAGGAATCAGATGCTTTTGTGGAAGCATCTGGGGATCCCCAGAGTTTGTGAAAGGATCAGGAGTGTGCATACGGAAAGCAGTCTGACAGCAATATGGAAGTTTTCAAGGACCAGAAGGAATAGGCCAACCGCCTAAGGTGGAGTTGCAATAATTAAATTGAGATGTAAGGAGCAAACAGACTAAGAGTCACTGGAAGTATCGTGAAAAGGAGGATTTGAAAAAGGTAACTGTGGCAGAATCAGGTGAACTTAGGATAAGGACATCGCAGACTCTGAAGTTCAGGACAATAAGCAGGGGAGACACTGTTTAAGACCAACAACAAAGGTAATCAAACAGTTTGTGGGCAGGGGTGAAAAATCATATGGAGGCCATGAGCTACACTTTGGACATAATAGATGTCACCTGTTTACTGGAATCTGTATTTGAGTAACCAGTGGCCAGCAGCTGGAAACAGATCTATAGAAGGAGGAAGAAGTTACGAGTGGAAATATTCACGTTGAATGTCAGCAGTACATGTGGTAGCCGAAACCTGTTAAGTGGATAAGGTCACACAGCAGGTAAGATCTCTCCTGTTTCTGAAAGACAACTATCGTCTGTATAATTCACGTTAGTATTATTAATCTAATATTGCCCAAGAGACACATTTCTGTTATCTCCTAGGTATTCAAATATGTTCCTATTCAACTTCACTCATTTTGACATAATCTTGTTCCAGTTAGACTGTAAGCAACTGTGACACAGACCATATTTTATTCACCTTTACTTTACCTCCATGAAGGTACCTAATAACCATATGTGCCTTTTCTAAAATACTACTTCCACGAGAACAGGAGTTTGTAAGGCTCTATCTCAAATGCATAAAATAAGGTATGTCACACTGTAGTTGTTCAAAAAATATCTGCAAAATGAATTGATTTCACTAGCCTTTTGGCCTTCTCAACATATCAAGTGATTAGGCATCACCAAAGTTTTAGGGACTGAGTCCTCAAAGAGAATAAATCTACTTGCCCTTTGTCTTCAGAAAACAACTAATCTGCTCATCTGCCCAGCATAGCCCAATCCAAACACCTGTTGAAACCAGAAGAGCAGAAAAAGCAAAGTTGCAGGAAAAAACACCTTGCTCGAAAAGGCCTGATTGAAGACAAAACCTGAGATTCCTATAGTTACAGAAAGAAATTCATGCATAGCTCTGCAGGCAAAATGTTAGACATGGTCCTCCACAATACAGACTTGTAATTATTCCTAATGTTCTATTCATCACCCTTGAATGGGATGAGCAAGGTTCATCAAAAGCTATTGCCAGGAATGATTCCCAGATTTCTACTGAAGTAGAAGCGACAGAGGCCCTGGTTATGGCAGCCTTCTTAAGTGGACAGCAGCATTCATCCTCCAAGGAAGGGAAACAGGATAAGTGTCAGGGTGAGCCTACTGACAAAACTAGAAACATGCTCTCAAGTATCAATTACTCTACAGCAAGTACATAAACCAAGGTAAGTAACGACAAAAGAATAAACACAAAGATTAAAAAAAAAAAAAAAAAAGACAAGACAGGCAAGGGACCAAAGGTGAAATAACATTCAGATCCTTTCCTATGGATTAATTTTGCAGAGAAGGTCGTTACCAAGGTATAAACCCAAGAAGAAGAACTCTAATCAAGAGCCAAGTGGCCAGGCACATGAAGAAGCTAAACTATTTTCCTCGTAAATATTTCAAGTTTGAAATCAAGGTGTTGACAGGGCCATGCTCCCTCTCCGAAAGCTGTAGGGAAGAATCCTCCCTTGCTTCTCTTCCCAGCTCCTGGTGGCTCCTGGCCATTCTTGGCATTCCTTGACTTCACCTACCTCACTTCAATCTCCAAGTCTGCTGTCACAAGGCTTTCTATTGGTCTCCATGTCCCATCCTCTTCTGAAAAAGGCACCAGTCCTTGAGCGCAGGGCCCACACAAATCCAGTATCATCTCATTTCAACTTCAATTGTATCTACAAAGACCCTATTTCCACATAAGATCACATTCTAATGTTCCAAATGGACACGAATTTGGGGGGAGGGGGGACACTATGGAGCCCACTATACCTATCATCATGAAAATACCAAAAAGACTGCCCAAGCCAGCAATCCTCATGAAATAATATTGCAAAACTTTAGGAATACCTGAAAATTTACCGGAGAAAAGTTAACTAGCAAGCGAAAGTGAGAAGGCAGTTCCAGGTATCAATAAATGAACTTGTTTCAGATAAGAGCAAAAAGCTTCACTCAGACTTGAAACACATTAAAACAAGGAGCTGACAACTATATGACCCTAATTATGAAGATGTAGCCCCAAAACACCATTTCTATCACCCAACTGTGAAGAGTTGACAGAACATCCACCTCAGAACCAACAGACACTGTATACACGGCCTTCCTGTATATACACAGATTGGTTAACACCCTCGGCAAAGAAATATGCAAGTAACCAGAAGTATTAGCCTAACCCTCCAAACATAAAAAAACAAAAATAAAACAACAACAGAGGTCAAAAAGAAGGAAACCCTGGAAAGTCAGTGCTTAAAAATGGAATTCACCGATCCTGAAAGATGTGTTATTTTGCAAACATGTTTTTTAAGATTTTTTTCTTATTAGAAAAGTTATAATCACTATCTCCATATAGGTCCTTTTTAAGATGAAACTATTGGAGAAAAAAATATTGAGAAAGAAAGCAAGAGTCGAGTTTCTTTTCCAGTTGAGTAATCTATACCCCATCTCACTTTACACTCTTTTACAACATGAGATATCTGTACACTGTCACAGGGCCCAAGTGCAAAACAATCTGGTCTCTGTAAACCAGGAGTTATAGGATGTTCGAAGATTTGCAATTCAGCACATTTTGTAAGGTTTTTGGCACATAAGGGTTATTTTTAAAGAGAGAAAAAAAGCCTGTCCTCTCCCTACCCCCAAACACAGCTGAGCTGATTCAGCACAAATCTCCCCCTAAAATAAAATCCTAGTTTGCAGAGAATAAGCATGGAAAGTTCCAGCCCCAAGGACGACATTTCAGAAACCTAGCTAAAAAGATCTAGAGTGGGTGGCTTAAGAAAGACTGACCACAAATCACGTTCTAACCAGAAGAACTTTCACCAGAAAACTGCGAGCAACTTGGGAGTCCAGGGAAGAGTCTTTAATAATAAGCAGAGTAACATTAGAGTATTACCCAGATAGGAGAATCTCGAGGATTCTGGTAGCTAATGAATCATTTCCCACAGGTGAGCATACAGAAATTTCCAGGAATGCAGTTGAGGTTTTAGTTTTCTCACTTAACTTAGAGAGAGATGCTTTCTGAAGAGGGTATTACAATATACAGCATACGAATACCACACTTTCACCCAGAAGCAATGTGCTCAGCTCCACACCCTGATGGCCCCTAAAGCGCAGAAGTACTTTTCACAAGCTGCACACAAAACAGTCAAGAACTCATTACCTAAAAGGCATTTAAGTGGCAGCAGGTAGAAAGCTAGCTTGCCGAGAACAGCCAAATTTTCAGAAACAGACAACTCTACAGTTTTGTTAATTACTTTCACCAGATAAGTGAACTAACAAGTCAAGGATCACTCGCAAAGTCCGTAAGGTAAAGGGAGGGCATCCAGACGACCCCTGGTCTCCAGCGCATCCTGACACACTGCCTTCATGTCTAAGCAGGAGAAATCTGACTAAAGCACAGTCAGAAATCATGAGTCACTCAAAACATCTCTGGATTTGGTGAATATCCAGTCATTTATTCAAAAAATTTACAGCCACGTTGACGGTAACAGCTGGCACAGAGAAGGCAAGGACAAGCAACCTCGTATAAACCTGTCAACTTAAATCACAACGCATTCACAACCGGAGGGCCTGTTTTGATCATTAATGTAAAGGACTTTTCCATAGTGTGAGTGAATCAAATTAATATGAAGAAGAAAATGAGGAGATGACAACGGAAATGTTTATAAAAAACCAAACTAAAATACATCGCAAGTACTTAAGAACAAAAAACCCCAGACTGCCAGCTTTGCACTTAACACAGCTGATTAAGTAACACACTTCGAAAGACAAAACTTAGAAGTGTTTTTAAGGAAAAGGACAGCCCTGTTAAATAACAAGCAAGAAGTGAAGGAGTTCCTCCTCAAGAAAGCTCCAGGTCCTTGAAGAGCTTCCAAAAGTTGAGTGAAAAACTGCTTCTGCTAAGGAATGTTCCTCCAGGTACTTTCAGAGATCTGTCCTTGCACTGAGTGCGCCTCAACCACTCCCTGGCTTTGGGCCAAGATGAAAAAGCAACCTGACCTTTCCTTTCTCCCAGATGCTCCCAAGTCACACCTATGCCAAGAGATCAAAGAGAAAAGGAAATGAAGCCTCAACACTGGCTTAGCAATGTTACCTATCACCTCACATTGTCTGTGTAACTAGCAGAACATGTAATCTGACACAGGTTTCTGTGAAGAACAATTTGATGAAACATCACTTCACAGGGACATCTCAAAGACTAATGAGATCATGTCTAGAGGGCTGAAGGCATTCGGAGGGCTGATCTATGGTGCTTTTATCACCTGCTGAAATCTGTGGACCAGGACACTACAGCTAAAGAAATAAACTTCTTGTAGTATGTCAGGTATGTGTTATATACAAGAATTGACGTTATCCCAAAAAGGACCATGACTCTAATGTATCTACATTATTCAGTACACACAACATGGTGGGTGGGCCTTTCTAGATGGCCTTTAATTTAGCACAGCAATGAAATGCATAGACACCTAGATAAAACAGTTAATTTCTATGAGCTGTAGTTTCTTTACTTGTAAAAATAAGAATGAAACAGCTTGGGATGGAGTAAAATTAAGTAAATTAAGTAAAATTAAATAAAAGTGAAAATACTCAGTGCTTACCACAAAGAAACAATAAATGACAGCCCTGACCCTGTTAAGCTTGAATGAACATTATGTAAAGTGTCCTAAGAAGCCTGTCTAGTTCACAGTACAAATTGCAATGGCATGAAAATCATACAGAAGTATTCACTAAATTGCAAATGAGCCACATCTTGTTCTATAGTTGGCATCCTAAGGAAATAAGGCTATTAATAGTAGTTGGGTCGCCAACCGGTTCTTAAAGCACATTAACCCAGAATAGAGGGAAGATCATTTACATATAATATCAACCATTTCCAGACTGACTCGAGAGTCCTGACACGAAGAGACAATCTCATGCTACTTCTACCACATCTGGCTAACCCTGGGCAAATCAGGTAGGGCCAATTTGTACCTCCCTTAATATGTTCATATCAGGATCCACACAGCCCTCATCCCAGTGCTACCATTTTCCCCTAAAGTTAATTAATTTGGAAGAAATTTATTGAGCACCTACTGTGCATCATACACTGCACGTACTGAGCCCTGGGGTGGTGTGCAAAACAGATGTGGGCCCCAGTTGGCCTAATATAATGAATCTAACAAGAGAGAGATAGTAACGCAGAGTCTCTCAAATACATTAAGATGTGAAAAATTATGTACAAATTATTGAAAAAGGGGGGTTGACTTTCTCCACAAAGTCAAGTTTAAATTAAATCTGAAGGATAATTGTGAAATAAAAGAGGAAAGGAGGACCAAGTGGATATCCCAAACAGAACAAATTCAAAGTGCAAAAGCCTCTGAGGGGAGAGGGAGCATACTGTATTTCAGAAACCTAATGAACACCAGAAAGGTGGCCAGGAGGTGGATAAGAAAAGGAATAGGCACTTCTTTCTGGGAAGCAGGTTGGAGCCAGATTATGCTGCACCCTGTAAACCACCAGAAGCTACGAGAAGCCGAAAGCCTTAGGCAATGGCAGAGCACAATGTTACTGTCATTGGTGAAGCTCCCCATAACTGCAGATGGAGAATGGACTGCAGTGGGAAGAACAGCCGTGGGAAAAACAGTAAAAAAGTTCCCAGGAGCCTCAGTGAGAGGAGATCTAAGACAAGACAACAGCGGTACAACAGAAGAAAGAGGAAACACACACATTTACACAGCAGGAGTTGGTGAGGGACTGGAATAAGGGGGTAAAGGAAGAGAGGGTGTCAAAGATGTCTCCCAACAGCAACAGAGAGGCATGACTTCCAGGACATGGGAGGAGGCCAGATTTTCTGACAGAATATCATGACTTTGGTTTTGAACATGATGGATTTAGGAGTCTGGTGCACACGAAGATCATTTCTATCTAACCCCAAGAGCTCCATGCCCCCGAAAGTACAAACTTCAGGAAGAAAAGTATAAACTTTCCAAAAGAGAAGAGTCATCTAAAGCAATATGAATTTGAAATAACTCCCGGTATTATTTATATCCCAGTAACTTCCCAAGTGTCTGCATTTTATCAAGAAAAATGCTCAATTGTAAGTGGAGATAGGAGAGCCTGGACTGAGCATATAATGCCAGGGCTGAAGCTTCCATGCACTCTTGCTTCTTCGATTCCATCTCTTCCACCTGTCCATTTTTGACCCTTCAATTGTCCAAACAAGTTACAAGTCTGAATGCGACAGTTCCCATGGTGATGGAAATTGTGCAATTAAGGGACAGGAGTTATAGTGATTCACAGGTCTTCTGTAAATGCTACATTACATAGATTTAAAATATTCTGAGATTCTACTTTTGAGATTCTATGAGACAGTTCGAGAAAATTCCCAGTGAAGATGCCAGTTATCATGACCTTCTTTCACCGAGAACAAAAAGACTTAGGCACACACACTCTTCCTTTCAATGGACTGACCTAGGCATTAAGAAAAATATATATACATAGAAAGACACTGCTCCTGCTGCTAGAAGAAGGCTGCAGCCCTGGTTATCGTTCTCACCATCTTATACACACCTAGGATATCACCTAGGTGGATACATACCACAAAAATGAAAGATGTGTGGAGGTTACCATGGATTCCATTTCTCCCACTATACTGGGGCCATGAAGAACCCCAGAAACAAATAACAAGACAGTTCTTCTTAACCATGCATATTCCTTAGTCAAGATTTCAGTGAAAGCACAGATGGCAGACGGTAAACAGAGGATGGGGAGGGAATTCTTCCAGGCGGTATGACAATTCAGACAGCTTCTGAAACACTTCCAAGATACACACATATCCTTCTATGTCTCTTTCATCCAGGGAACACACACACAAACATACTCTTTACACAACACATACACACTTTACACATACACAAATGCCCAGGCAGGCACTACTGTGTGGAAGCTGGAAACCTGATGCCACATCTAACTGATACTACTCAAATCTGTGCAATGGGCTGATGGCAGTCAAATTAGTTGCACACTGATTCACATCTCATGACTCAGAGCCAGTTTAAAAAAAAATCGTAACTGTAAAAGGGAGGCTGTGCTAGATTCTATAAGAAAGCAGGATTATTAAACACAACACCACAACATACCTGACTGGCATCTGGAAAATATGAAAGGGTAGTATCATCCTAGATTCTTGTAACAATCCCATGAGAGGGGGAAGGCAAATAATATTCCAAGTTCCCAAGGGATGAAACCAAGGCTCAGAGAGCTGCATAGTTATTTTAATTAAGGTACTTAGCAAGAATTAAACGTTGGGAGTGAATCAAAGTGAATTTCCTTAACTGAAATGAAGACCACTGAATCCACCTCAACAGTTTACCTTCAATCTTATTTCTCTACGTTCTAGAAACTCCTCAAAACTGTCATATTATAGACTCTCTGGGATGGTCAAATAATAGTCTGGGCAGAGAAGATGATTTTACCTTCATTATCTTGCTTAAGCTGTGACAGGCTGCCCTAATCAGCTTTCCTGCATAGGGGCACACAGGCACACATGCTCCCTCTCGGTGCCTCTTAATCACCATGTGCTGTGCTGAACAGCTGCAGAGGTCTGAAGGGAATTGGCAGAAAAGTGCAATGATGTGTTAGCCACCCCCCGAGGCAGCAACTGCCCTGTCTGCTCCCAGACTCGGGAGAAAACATGGGTGTTCTCTGTGGCAACTGATGGGCCCAGAATACAGGCAAGTGGTTTCAGGTGGTGAGTCAGGAAAAGCAGTTTGCATCAGGAATGTTCCAGCCCAGCAGAGCTGAGCGGCATCCTACTCCCCACGCAGGGATACAGTATTCATCATTTATCCAATGTCACTGTGGGGGACAAAACTTGGGCTCAGCACAAATAGAATCCAATCACTTTTTTTTTTTTAATTTTTTTTTTTTTTTTTAGCGTTTTTATTTTATTTTTGAGAGACATAGAGACAGAGCGTGACCAAAGGAAGGGCAGAAAGAGAGGGAGATACAGAATCTGAAGCAGGCTCTAGGCACTGAGCCGTCAGCACAGAGCCCGACGCAGGGCTCGAGCTCACAGACCGTGAGATCATGACCTGAGCTGAAGTCAGCTGCTTAACCGACTGAGCCACCCAGGCGCCCCAGAATCCAATCACTCTTATGCAGAAGAACCAGTAAACAAGGCTTCTCCCACCAAGAAGGAATCTAATTGCTTAAGAATTGCCACCATATCTGACACTTGAGGTCGGTCCTTCTAGCCAGAGACAGAGGTCTTTACAGAGGCCTGGCAGATAGGTTCTGAGAGTAGAACCCTGGGCTAACCTTCCAGGACCCCTCGGCAGTGGCTGCAGAAAGCTGTGATCGACACTCCCGGGGATGAAACAGAATCAGGCAAGGGCCACATTAAAGAAACCAGGTGGATGCCAGAACACATGCCACGCAAACAGCTGCACAGGAATCAGATATGCACCACCACTCCTTTCAAGGTGGTTTTGGACAGATTTCAATAGAAATCCACACTTTCAGGGGAATTCCTTGTCTGCTTCTATGCTATTGTTTATGAGTCAGTAAATGAGTGATAGGATATAAACTTGGTGAAATAGAGATGTCGACATTAGATCAGATAACAGGAGATCTAGAAATTGAAAGAGGCTTAAAGCCATCATTCCCACTACACTTCATGAATGAATACAGCATTCTGTCAAGTTTTATACGATGACAAATGAGCCTATTCTCTGATGGAACCTGAGAGATTTAACGCTCGTTTTAGGAAATCCAGTTTAGTTTCTCTACTTCAAAATTAGCAATTTCATCTCATGCCAAGTTCAAAATCTCTTTGCTATAATTTATATTTCTAGTGACTACGGTATACAATAAAATTGCTTATGTTCATGATAGACTACTTTGGCGTTAGTTCAAAAGCCAGAGCCTTATCAAACCTGTCACATCATTAAAAATCTGCATTTAGGTAAAGAATGCTAATGTGGCATTAATGTGTTGAGGCCAGACATACAGCAGAGTGACCTTATCTTTCTGGGAAAAAATCAACCCAAAACATGGTATTTTCCAGAAGAATCCTCACTAAAGCAAAGTACAGAAGAGACAAATCACAGTCTCTCCTTGAACAGATTTCCATCAATTGCCATCAAAGGAACTATGTCATTCATTTCATTTCCTTTGTTCATCAAGGACACAAATATCTGCCTGGAATACTGCTGGTGGGGAGGGCAGGGAAAATAAGGGAATGCTCAGAGGCTCACTCTCAGCCTCCCAGAACGGCAAGTTCTGCAGCTGGTCATAGATTATTCTCTAAGAACACAAGGAAATGCACTCTTAGGGCCTCTGAGCCGTTGCACTAGACTAGAAAGTCAATGTGCTGCACCAAAGGCTCCACGGGAACTCCTGGGAAACCACACAAGGCTCCCCTCACACTTGCAGTAAAAGCTCCAGGAAATATGACAAGCCGAAGAAGTGGAGGACGCATCTGCACCACGGTTCATGTCAGGAAGCACGCTCCCATTCCAGGAGAGCTTCTCTTCTCGACAGCTGATCTGTCCCTCAGAAGTAGGGGAGGCAGAAAAAAATCAGAAACCTTCCTTCAACAGCATATCCCGCAGCACCAACTTTTAATGGAGGTGGCTGAAGAGAACGAGAGAGCCAAGTAAATGAAGCTCAGGGCAATATGCAATTATTGAAACTGGAATTGAGCCTGGAGCCTGGAAAGAGCATGCTGTGAGGGCTTTGGCAATCACACTGTGGTCAGGGCCCCAATTTTAAATTTCTCCCACAGGATACCACTTCCCGATACACAGGCACACCCCTCTTCGTATCAACAGTAATTTCACTTGACTTGGTGGAGGGGTGTCATCTGCAGGTTTGAGATTCCATCACGAAGGCCCAGCTTAAGATGATCCCCAACCATTTGCAAATATGTTTCTGTCATCCTTTACCTTTTTCCCAATAAGCTTCTTTCGAAGAAATTCCCGGGCTTCAAACATGTAGGGAATGTCATACAGGGGACGAAGTTTCTTGTTCTTATCCTAAAAGAAAAACAAAGTATCACATCAGGAATGAAAAACAAACAATAAAAAACACGCAAATGAACATAGCCAATAAAACAAGATACTAGAATACATCTGAAATATGTATTCAGACCCCCATATCATACCTCTCCATATCACAGATATTAACTAAGTGCTAGATACACCATAAAGGATTAATAAATATTTGTATGAAATGCTTTACAGGGAATAAGATTATCTTTCTCACAGGAGAGACTCAAAAATAACTAATGGAGGGGTGTCTGTGTGGCTCTGTCACTTAAGCATCCGACTTCAGCTCAGGTCATGATCTCATGGTCTGTGAGTTCCAGCCCCACATCAGTCTCTGTGCTGACAGCAGAGAGCCTGGAGCCTGCATTGGATTCTGTATCTTCCTCTCTCTCTGCCCCTCCCCCACTCACATTCTGTCTCTCTCTCAAAAGTAAATATTAAAAAATTTTTTAACTAAATAAATAATAACTAATGGAATGTTTATAATTACCCAAACTGGAAACAATCTAAATGGTCATCACCTATATTAACTGTGGTGCAGAAGAAGCTTAGTTAAGTATTAGGGCCCTGCAAATATTTATAAATACACTATGAATCTAGCTCCATTATTCTATAAACCGTTATTAAGCACCTACCAACCATTAGACACATACAGAGCTCTCTGTAAATATAAGTTATAATTCTGGATTCAAAATTTTTACAACCTAACAGACTAACACAAGAAAAGATATGAAATGGCAACACAAAGTAGTTTTGAGTAAGTGCTAAACTGTGATATAGACTAGGGACTAAGTGCTGTCAGAGTTCAGGGAAGTGGAAAGAAAGAAGTAATCAGGAAATGTTTCACTGACAAGGTGACGAGGTTTCATTGACTTAATGTGAGTTTACAGGATAAGAAAAAACCAGGAAGAAAATTAGAGTTGAAAAAAAAGAACAAGCTAAAGGAGGCAGGAATAAATAGTATTTCAACACAACACTCACACACGTGAATATCGACATAAACAATTCTTTCATTATCTCACAGGTCCCAGACTTATCCCTAAATGGGTTACTATTCTAAGGAGTAGAATTTGGGAAATATGAGAGAAAGTTCTAGAGGAACTTGACAGAAGACGGGATGGGTAGGAACTTAAGAGATACGAGAAGCATTTTAAGAAATGAATTAACAAAATGGACAGAGGGAATAAAAGAAGAATCCAATATTCTAACTCATAGTGACACCTACATGAAGTCAAGAAAAGTCTGCCTCTTTGATGGGGGTGTGGAGGGTGGAGGATGTTAAAAGAAGTAGGGAGATGCTGGCTGGATCACTTGCTATGATTACTCTAATGTCTCTCCCCAGCTAAGCCCCTACATTCCACAAGAACAGAAATCCCATCCACTTCTGTTACTCTGTGAACCTGGAGCCAAGTATAGTACTTCCCTTCACACTCAAATAACAGTTGGCTGACCTAAAAACAAAAGAAATATGAAAACTGGTATATATACAAAACCCAACCAAGCTAGTAGAAGAAGACTACATATACAGATTTCAGAATCTCCCGGACCATTAACGCTGGGGGTGGGGTGGGGGGGGGGGGGAGATTCACAAATAAAGAAAATCAAGGACGAACTCCTGACCCAGAGGTGTGCTGCTGCTTATCCACCCTGTGCAGTTAGCTCACCCAACCTCACCTTCACCATCTATTATACCTCTGACAAAACAGGTTCTCTTTATAATCCATTCTATACTCAAAGAAGGATTCAAATAATTTTTCTTAAATAGCCAACTACTCCTTAATTAAAACTCTTCATCATTTTAATACCCATATTTAAACTAATCCTAATAATAAGATTGAGATCAAGGGAACCAAAATAGGTGTTTCCTCCTGGACCCTAACCAAGCTTTGGTGTCCAGAACACATTACTTAAACATTTCAATTCACTGGTATCATCAAGATAAACCTCTTATGAGAATGTACATAACTGAGTGTGGCTTCACGTTTCTCATCCAACTGCCTTCTAATTCTTCTGGTTCAAACAACAGTGACCAAAAGGCAGCAGCAGCATTGTGGTACTCTTCTTGGAAGTTAAGGAGGCACGTTCAGAAACGAAGGCAAGTTTCTATTCCTTCTTGGATGTGTGAGCCTCCACATGGTCTCAAAAGGAACAACATGGATGGCCACACTCTGACGAAAGCCCTGGGGTGTCATGATCACTGTCTAACAAGTGAGATATGGCCCTGAATATGAAAATCTTTAAAGAAACCGTAATACTGACCTAAACTTTTTCTTACAGGGAACAGAAAAGGGGAAATAGGATACATAAGAGTTGTATCTGAGGGAGTTCTGACAAAGGCACATATACAGGGTTACGGATATTTTGTAAATATCCGGGCAGTCCAATCAAAACAGTGAGTCACGCCTAAGAAGCCAAGTATAATATATAAGCCATAAAACAGAGTTTATGAAGCCACTATGATACAGGAAGAATGCTTGCTAGACAGAAGATTCTCAGTGCCAATAATGAACAAGATTTTTCATAGAGACAAAATCAATGGTTATCAAAATAAGCCCTCGGGAATAAAGAAGTGCCAGCATATTCATATTCACCATGCAATAGAGGATAATCTATTTACAGAGAGTAGCTGTGTAATTATACAAGCCTAAGTGAACAACATTTTAAAAAGTGGACTGAACAAAGTATGGACATTTACCTTCCATAGCCTCATGATCTGTCACAGAACCTGAATATATGAACCTTATTCTACTTTTTCTGAAACACCAAAGAGGTAACAAGGCAATATCACTTAACTGGAACTCCAAAACAATGAACGAAAGCTAAGAAATACAGTTTTATCAAGCTTTCAGATGAAAGTCATGAGATGAGGCACACCTCAATGAGTGAAAATGGCTGTCTGGGGTGCACCTAGGTGGCTCAGTCAGTTAAGCATCTGACTCTTTGATTTTGACTCAGGTCATGATCTCATGGTTTGGTAGAGCGAGCTCTGTGCAGGGTTCTGTGCTGACAGCATGGGGCCTGTTTGGGATTCTCTCTCTCCCTCTCCCCCTCCCCCTTGCCCCCCCTTCCCCTTGCCCCCCTTCCCCTCACACTCTCACGCTCCCTCTATTGCTCTCAAAATAAATACATAAACATGGAAGGAAGGAAGGAAGGGAGGCAGGGAGGGAGGGAGGGAGGGAGGAAGGAAGGAGGAGGAGGGAGGAAGGAAGGAAGGAAGGAAGGAAGGAAGGAAGGAAGGAAATGGCTGTCTGAATAAGAAAGACTCAACAGGACTAGCCCAAGACAAAATGCTCTCAAAGAATGAAGGAAAAATAAATAGTATACCAACAAATATCCCAATCAAAAAACGGGCAACATCAGAGTCTGATTACATGTCTCTCGTGAAACTGGGAAAGAACTAATAGCACAAGCAGAAAACAAGGTATCACAAGTGAAAATAGAATGATCTTGTTACTCTAACCCTTCAGAGCTAGTAGCTATTGACATCTTACAAGAGAGATATTAGAAGTCCCTAGGAAACCACAAAATAAAAGCAATTTCTCCAAATTACCAGGTACATAAAAGCCTTTGAAATCTCTAAGAGGCAATTGAGGTATGGAATGTATTCTGAGAAAACAGGACTTTAGCAGAATCTTGCCTGATAAAAAGGACTGTCTAGTTTAGAATCTAATTTACACAGAAATATTTTTAAAAAAAAAAAGTAGAAGAAAATGCTTGCTTTATCTGGTGGACAGATAATACACAAACCAATATGTGCTGTAACCACTGCTCATCCTGAGAAAGGACACTGTACACAGGGAGGCCCTGAAGTGACTCCTACATTAGAGATAACTTTAATTATCTATACCTCTCGCTGGTCAGAGAGGGAGGCCCAACACTCACATCTTAGCATCTAAAGACACACCTGGCATTTTTACAGCAGTTATGTTTGGCTTGTTGCCAAAACGTTGTTCAATGCTAACTTGAAGGGAATGAAAGAGACTTCCAATCAAGGCCTTGTATTCAACTCCCTACTTTTAGGCCTCAACCTCAGACCAAATTTTATCTAGCCCGTCCTGTAGCTCAAATATCTAGTATCCCTAGGGATACTCCAGGATTTCTTATAAGACCTGAAAAAACGCAAACCAGGTACCTGGGTAGCTCAGTCAGCTGACTCTTGATTTAGGCTCAGGTCATGATCTCCCAGACGTGGGATCGAGCCCCGTATCGGGATCCCCACTGAGCTTGGTGTGAAGTCTGCGGATTCTCTCACTCCCTCTCTCTCCTGCTCATACTCTCTATCAAAAATAAGTGAATAAACTTTAAAATAAAGAGGGAAAAAAGAAAACCCATGAGGCAAAAAAAAAAAAAGACTATAAATGTGGTTCCACTAAAATTACAGCAGTTCCTTAGTGAAAAGACTTCATGAACAAAGTGACAGGCCAAAGCACAAAAGCATAGTAGCTGATAACTGAAACAGATATAGAAAAAGCAGAGCAGTATGAGAGGGAGCTGGAGCGCAGAGCCACAGCTGTAATGTGATCAGGGTCTGTTAAAAACAAAGACTCAGCAAAGGTTTGGGATTGAGCCATCTGGAGAAAGACAGGGAAAACAGCCACAGCAAAGACTCTGAGTTAGGAGCATGCCTGGTGGGTTTGTGGACAGCAAAGTCACCACTGCAGCCAGGGCAGCACAACGGGAGAGCAACACGGGTTGAAGACACAGATCCGACTTAATATTTGAAAAGGTTACTTTAACCACTTTGTTGATAACAGACACTATAGCAAAGAAAGGGTCGGGCAAAAGGAGTCCCATTAGGAGATTATGACAGTAATCTGGGCAGGAAAGGTGGTAGATTATATCAAGGAGGGAGCAGTAACCGAGGTAAGAAGAGATCAGAATCAGGAAATATTCTGAGAGATGGCATGAGAGGTGTGAAAGGGAAGAGCCAAGGATGACTGCAAGGATTTTCACCTGAGCAAAAGGAAAAAAGGAGTGGAGGTCATCAGAGGAGATGACCAGGAGTTTAGTTCCTAACATGCTAAACTTCCAAGTCTACGGGCTGGATAAACAAGGGTGGAGTTGGGAGGAAAGTTCTGAACTGAAGGTACACATTTGGGGAGTGGAAGGTACACATTTGAAGGTACACAGGTGGTGTTTAAAGCTATGAATCTGAAAAGAACTTGAGGACTGAGCCTTGAGACATTATAACATTAAAAAGGGCTACGAGAGAAATCTGCAAAAGGAAAGTAAGAAGGAACACTCAGTGAGCTGAGGAGGAGGAAACTGCCAGAGGCCCTAGAAGCCAGAGAAAGAAAGTGAACTGGAAGGAGGGAATGACCAAGGGTGTCAAGTGCAGCAAACCAGGGCCGGGAGGGGTCGGCGGGGGCGACAACACTAAGATTTACATGATGAATTAAGCCACGCAGAGGTCATCCATCAGTAACTGGACAAGAAGAGTTCTGGGTGAGCAACAGGGGCAGAAGGTTGACTGGAACCAGGAATGGGAAGCAGAGGACTGGAAAAAGCAAGCACATACAACGCTTTCAAAAGCTGTGCTACAAAGCAGTCTGAAGGGATATGTGGCAGCTGGCAGAGGAGCAGGGTAAAGAGAAAGCACTTCCATTTTCCATTTTCGATGAGAGAAAGGACAGGCAATGGTCCAGTGGAGAGCAAAACAGTGACAATGTAGAAGAGAAAGAACAGAACTTCCAAAGCAATGTCCTTGAATAGGAAGGTGGGAGTGGCTTTACACGGAGTGCCATAGCTCAGCTTCAGGTGTTTGCATGTAAATGCTGACAGGTCAGTAGATGTGGTGTAAGAATCACTGGAAGTTCTGATTACTCTGATTTGCTCTGTAAAGGAAGAATTCTAACAAATCAGTAAGAAAAAAGAGAAACAATCCAACAGGACAATTGACAAAAGGCATAAACAGGCATTTCACAGAAGAACTCCAACTGGACATTAAATATATGAAGAAACTAATTTTTAATTAATAATCAAGGAAATTAAGTAAATTATGATACTATAGGACATCCACTACATTGGCAAAAATTTTTAAGGTGAGAATGTGGGGAAATGGAAGTGCCCAGTAATAACCACAGATGGGGAATCAAAAATGGCTCGATTACTATACCATCATGGTGCTACTTGTCATCATTTGGTTAAAGTTGAAGATATGCACCTCTATAATTAGAAAACTCTACTTAGAGGTATATATACCCTAGAAAAGGCTCATATGTGCAAGACAAATATAACGACATTCACAGTAACAATGTTTATGGTACAACCCTAGAGTCAAATAGTACAGAGCTGTTAAGCAGAATTAAAGCAACCCAACAAATGAACAAATTTCAAAAAATATTGACTAGGAAAAGCAAGTTGTAGAATGATACAGTAAAATCCCACTTAAATATTGACCAAAACCACATGCAAGCAACATTGTTCGTAGAGCTATGTAACCAGCCAACGTACAGAAATGCAAAGAAATCAAAGACAGTGGTTACAGATGTGTGATGGGCAGTGGAAAAAAGAGAAAAAGAATAGAGAGAAAGAACAGGCTTGAGGATGAGTACCTGAGACTTCCAACTTCCTCTGTGAGGCTTTCTGTCTTTAAAGGGGGGGGGGGGGGGCGCGGAGAGGATCTGAAGCACATGTGGTATAATACCAAGGCTGAGAAAGAAATGCCTACTATATTATTCCATAATGTTGGAATGTTTCTTAAGCAAAAAATATTCAGGGATAGGAAACCTCAAACTTTGTTTGGTCACCAATTTCCCTTTGGTCAGGGAATAGTTTACTGTACAGGAATAAAATATGAAACAAACAGCCATTCTTTTCCTCATAAAAAATGAATTAAACTCTATTTTGTCCTTTAAAAAAAAAAACAATTCATAGAAATATCATTTCATGAGACAGAGGGGAATAATTTAACTACAAATGTGCTCTCAAATGACCAGGGTCAAAAACAAGTTTGATTTTTGTTTTTAATAGTAGACCTGAACTATAATAATATTAATTAAAGTAGCCAAACAGAACTGTACTCTTTGAAGATTTTTTTTAAATGACTGTTGAACTAAAATAAGAACAGACATGATCAGATTAAAGTGGATAAAATTTCCAACCGTAAATAATGGCCCAGGCCCAGTTGCCCTGACACACACACCATTTTGATAAACAAAGGCTCCTATTTCCATTTGAATTATAGACTGAACATAGGAACATTACCACATGCCCTGGGCATATTTACAATCAAGAACCTCTCAATTTCCTCGGCAGCCAGGAGACAGAATCCGCATGGATATCCACTATTTTATGGGCCTTAACACAGAGTAGCAATTTTTTTTTTTTTATAAAGGTGGTCAGCCAACTTGAGAGCTACAGTCAGCACCTGGGGAAAGCTTCAAAATTATAGCCGCCTTGGTCAAACGGAAGACAGTTTATATCATTCTACCTAAAGGACCAAACACAGAAAGTTCATATATCCAAACATCTCTACAGGAGTTATTCCACAGAAAAAAAGGTGTTTATTTCCTAATTATTTCACTCTGCCAGCCAATGTATCTCTCAAAGGTAAATAGGATCTATTAAAGAGTAAGTCCCAAATTCACAAGGCAATACATTTCAGACGTATCTCTACGAGGCAAAGAGGAATGGTAAACAAAAGAAACTGAAATCAAATTGGGCGGGGGGAAGTGATTATAAAAATTCACAAGTATAAGATTAGAAGGGCTGCACTTTCAACCCCATGATTATGCCCCTGAAGTTGTACTGTTTTCATAGGACCCTCAAATTTCTTAATTTTTCTGACAATTATATTTGACCTTGCTGATCTCATGTTTAAGGATCTAATAACGTGTATAAAAACACTGGAATCTGGGGCGCCTGGGCAGCTCAGTCGGTGAAGTGTCCTGTTCTTCATTTCGGCTCACGTCACGATCTCACAACTCATGGATTCAAGCCCTGCATCTGGTTCTGTGCTGACAACGCAGAGCCTGCCTGGGATTCTCCGTCTCCCTCTCTCTCTGCTCCTCCCCTGCTCTCTGTCTCTCCCAGTGTCTCTCTCAAAAATAAATAAAGGTTAAAAAAAAACAACAACACTGGAATTTAAGGTATAATATATTGTTAATGATGTGGTTCAAGTTGAAGGAGTCTGAGAAAACAGTAGAAATAGGAAGGTCATTCTGACCTTATTCCCTATTCTTCTCACCTCCAGCAGGTCATAAAACCTCATAGGAGAGATGGCCTTCCTATATTTGGAGGAAGGAAAGGAACATCCTTATTTCCAAAGAAAAGATGACACTGCGAAGAACTGAAACCAACAGGCCTTGACACTTCCCTTGTATTCTTTCACCTATCATATTCCTACCCGGCAATCCAGTCTTCACTGACCCAGCATAAAAATACTCAGGTCTGTTTCCTAGCATCTTTATCTCCTTATGAAAGCTCCCATGTCACATAAATCTTACATTAAATAAATCTGTATGCCTTTCTCCTTATAATCTATCTTTGTCAGTTTAATTTTCAGACCCACACAGGGACCCTAGAGGGGAAGGAAAACTTTCCTCCCCTACAATGACACCGCTATGATGCCTACGATCCTATCGAGCAGTCTGAATGTTGACAGCGTGCTACCTGGATGGTGGCAAGGATGAGGATCCCGATTTTACAGCAAGGAACGGGAACATTCCTAGCTCATGTAACAGGTAACAGCAGAGCCGGGATCCAGGACCCAGCTATCTCAGAGGCCCATGCTCACTGCTGGTGGGCAGGACACTGTACTCTTGGCTTGTTACTTCCAGAAAGCAATCATCACCTGTCAGTGGTTGTCACATTTTGGTGTGCCTAAGTCTCACCTGGGAGCTTGTAAACATGCAGACTGCCAGGCCCACATCAGATACTGTGATTCAGTAAGGATGGCATGTGAATTCCATCATTCTGTTATTTTTAGTAAGTAGCAAGAAGGTCTGTGGGCCACGCATTTCAAGAAATGTATATATTTTGAGCACCCAGCCCCACTTAACACAATGGCAAGAAAACGGAGGTTAAAGTTTCAAAAGTCAGAAAGCAATACTGAAGTGTTCGATTAACAACAAACGGTTAAACAAAATAAACAACTAAATAACTAGGAAATTCAGTTGTATCTCTGTATATGTACTTGGAGGTAACTCAATACAACCCTTGAACTTCTAAACAGATAAGACAACTTGAAACATTCTAGTAATGGTGGCAAAGCAAGATTTGCAAATATTCCTCAAGTCCTCAAGTCCTCAAGTCTCCAACCTTCCCCTTGGCAGGGAACAGCAAAAGTAGGCATATCCTCTCTCCTGTCTGCCCCTGTCCTCAGACACACAGTGGTCTAGACCTAGACTAGCCACGGTGACAGCAAAAGAGAGGAAGTGACGATTCCCCAAGACAGGCCCGGTTACAAATGTCTTCTGGCAAGCTGCCAGACAAACGGCTTCACAGTATCCAAAGAGGGAAAGAAACAGAGCAGATTTAGGCAGCCTCATGTCCTTGAAGGGACTCACCCGTCATCTGCAGTGCACAGCATATGATTATGTTCCACAGGAACTTGCACATCCCCAAATTAAAGTATCATTTTCAAGACCATCATGAAAGGGGGAAAAATGTCTCTGGAGACTGTTCTTCTACTCAATTACATTAGCCAACCATGAGCATTTTCAGAAGTACTTGCTATTTATTGCTCAGATGCAGTAAGGCTGAGGGAGGGAAAGGGGGAGTCTGTGGGGAGAGGCCTAATATTAGGTCCCTTTCCCCCAAGACCCTGTCAAGACTTTAAGAATAAATACATTAAAGGCTCTAAGGGCTCCAAAACCATTATCCAAGCAGCAAACCATATGGGGTACCTTCACTTAGCTACAAATACTTCTGCGGGCATAGGAAAGAGTGAAATAAAAGAAAGCACCACCCCTTACAGACCTCAAGGCTAGAGAATGCCAAAGCTCACGAGGAAGAAGCTGTGTAACCCACAGCAGAGCTGCTCCCAGACCCAAGAAGAAAACTGAAAATAAAAAAGACTCTGGAGTCCTGCCCCGTCATCTTCTCCCTGCACAGAGATGGCTTCCAACAAGTAAGAGGGCAAAATCTTTTCCCCCACTCACCAACTGCTCTGAAAATAGAAGTCTGCTCCAAGGGGGAACTACGTCTGTTCCACCTTTCCTAGAGGAATAGTGAGGATTCTGCCGATAAGACTTGGATAATGAGACAGAAAGGGCATCAGATCCTTGAAGAGAACAAAGCTCAAGTTCACTACCCCTGAAGTCAGAGACGAAAGGGCTGCCCTGGACCTTGAAATCAAACATTCCTCAAGCATTTGATGGCAAGAAAGGATCAAGAGTAAGTGAGCAGCTTGCTGCTGATCAAAAGAATAAAAGGCAGGGCTCTAAACAATGATGCGGCCACCAGCAGCTCCTGGCTGCTCATGTGCCTCAGTTTCCTCCCAAGAACCAGCAATTTAAGAATTACCTGGCATTACACAGGTAAAAAGAGAGAAAAGCAGGCAAAATTATTTCAAAACCCTGTAAAAATCATACAGGGGATAGATACATTAGTACAAATTAAAGCAACTCTAAGTTCACATTCAAGGAACATCTCCGGTAATATAAACTCCACGGGAAAACTAAATCTATACTTTCAGTGCTACGGAGAAGCAAAGCTACTTAGCTGAGTTAAGTTTTACAACATCTAACATGGATGTTAACAAGAGCTAAAATGTCAAGAGACGGAAGAGATAAGCCAAAGTTACCGCACTAATCACTTTCTGCCTTGTATTACCGTAAATTAATTACTCCATATAGGTCTTATCTTCCCTACCAGACCGCACAGGGGAAGACTGCTATAAGAGAAAAAAGATCTTTATATTGCTCAGAAAGAGCCTAGCACAGTGCCATATTACTAGAAAATTCAACATGCTGAAAGAATAAAATGGGGGAATAAAAATTGGTTTTTTTAAAACTCAAACTACACTTCTTATGATTATAGGAATAAATGGAACTGGTTAATAAATATCAAAGTGAACTTAAAAAGGTTGGGGGGCAGGGCAGTATCACTGTAGGTTCACACCACTGTTAGCAGAATGAATGCCTCTCATAGAGCACTACTTGAATATGAGCTATTTCTAATGTCTCTATCTTCCGGCTATTATTACTAAGTAAGATGCTACACTACACAAATTATATTACTGAATAATGACTAAAAGTGTTCCAGGCTAGATATCTCACTGTACAAATGTGAAATCTAGGCTCTCTGTAAGCAGTAACGCAAAAGTAATACTCTAATCACAGTGTGTAATGTTAGAAAAAAACAAATGCACAAAATCCAAAATCAGCCCGCCCTCTTTTGACCTGGCTAAGTTTAAAGCAATCTTCTGTTCTTTCTGCACGTGTGACATGATGAATTCTATTACTTACAATCTTTGGGGGTAAAAGAATATGCTTGACCATTACCTAATGGTTATGAGAAATCCTTACAGAGCACATATAGACCCATTCAGAATTTAAGTAAAGTCGAACTGATACTTTAAAAATATCAAGTGTTGGGGCGCCTGGGTGGCTCAGTTGGTTGAGCGCCCGACTTCAGCTCAGGTCATGATCTCGCGGCTCGCGAGTTCGAGCCCCACGTCGGGCTTTCTGCTGTCCTTGCAGAGCCTGCTTCGGATCCTGTGTCTCCCTCACTCTACTCCTCCTTCAGCCTCTCTCTGTCTCTCAGAAAGAAATAAACATTAAAAAAAAAAAGAAATTAAAAAAAATATATATATATCAAGTGTGACAGCTCCACATGAAAATAAATGATAGTAAACTTAGGATATAAAAGCAGATTTCCTAATGTGGAATCAAAAGCACCAGCGTCCTGCCCAAAATTCATAAATTTGAGATTAAACTTAAGGCTAGACAAGGGCCTGGGCTGGGGTGGGCTTTGTGATGGTGAAGACAGAAGAAAAGAGAAGGCCCGGGGAAGACCGCAGGGCCCTTCCTGTGTTCTGGAGACTGATGTGCAACAATCCTAACAGGGACAAAGTTATGCTGAAAGACACACTCTGTGTGTGCTGTTCAAATGAGCAAATGGAGCTGGAAGAAATAAAAACCAGTGACTCTTTTTAGCAGGGCCTCTTTCTACCGAGCTAGTAGTTCTGAAGATTGATTGCAAACACAAATCAATGTTAACATGGGAAACCCCTTCATTGGAAAGAACACAAAACGTCTGCAAATAAGAAACCAGAGTTTAAAGGCGGAAGGGAAAATGGAGCAGGGAAAAAGAATCTTCAAGGACAAAAGCAGGCCTGGAGGTCTGTGAGGTAGTGGAAACCAGCAGGGACCGGTATGTCACAACTGGCTCTTTCCTTCTGGAACTGCTTTCCTTTTCACTGGAAGCTCATAATTAACCAGTTGGCCCCAAATCATGTTTTCTAGTAATGGAGAAATCTTCTCCCACATTTCTTACCCTTCATCCCCAGGCTAAAAATGGAGAGCCAATGCCCTCCGAAGAGACAACCCCGTTACTTAAAGTACAGGCTACATGCCAGATGAAACCCATCCAGCACGGGGATGTGCCACAAGCCCTCCCACAGTTCTAGAAGAGGAGGAAGGAAAAGGAAGAAAAGAAAATAAATCTCTTACAACAGGAAACCAATTTTCTCTGTAACAGACCACAAGCCCATTCAGAAGATAATTTTTTGTTAGAGAAAGGTTTCTTAGTGAATGCCTTTCTATTAAAAAATAATTATTAAAGTTCCTTCCTGGAACACACAGAGGGAAACTGATGCTGGATAGGACAGCATCATTTAGCCAGTGCCAGGGGAACCTTCGATTGAGCCAGATTTCCAGTCAAATTTGTGCAATAAATTGTGGTGCATTTCAAAACCCCAGACTGAATTATGTAAGTGTGCAGCTTAAGGTCTCCCTTTAGACACTGAGTTTCTGCCTTGCCAGTTGCATCACTCCAAGGTCTAAATCAGGCTGTCAGGTCTAGTGCCACATATTTTATCCACCAAATTCAAAGTACTCTCAGTCTGGGTTTCATTCACTAAAATGAGGCCCGTATCTTTTCAGGACAGATATCATTCTAACCCTACAGAACAAAGATGACTCTTTTACTCGCTAGTCTACCTGTCATCAATCAGAAAACCACAACATTTATCACCCACTACCACCATGCAGAAATACGGACAAATCAGGTTCCCAGAACTATGAACAGCACAGACGTGCATGCCCAGCCCCCAGCTGGCAAGGCAATTTCTTTATATAGACATTATACCTTGCCCTACCGCAGGAGGAGACCTTGACAAGATGGAATCCAGACCTCTAGAGGCTGCTCCTGGGAAACAGACTGTCCTTTCCCCCAGTCTGGAATCAACACAGTCAGGAAAGGGTTGAGGTTATTCTGTAGCAATCATCTGCACCTAATGAACAAACAGGCAAGTGACCAGATCCCCACAAGAGTCGGGTAAAGGAGAGCAAGGGTGGGGAGCCTCCCACTCTGCACTCTGTCTGCAAAAGTGGTTGTCATCCATGGCTGTTTGTGTCGTGGGGCTGAGGCTGGCGTCCTGGTCACTGAGAATGCAGTTTAAGCTCCTGTATTATGTAATGTCACTCTAAATTCACGGGTTCTTCTAGCCATAAATGAAACTTTCACTGTGCCTATTTAACAACATTTTTATGTCAATCACATCACCATCCCACCATGACCACCACATGCTGTTCCTAGTGCTGGCCTTCTGGCTTCACTCCCAACACAAGGGGCTGGTTCCCCTCTCAATTTCTACAACACTTTGTTAAAAAGCAAAACAAACACCTCAAACCATGTGAGTGCCTACTGTGTGCTTGGTACTTTAAAACTTATTTCTAATTCCCACAGCAACCAATTAAGCTGGAATTACTAGCTTTGCTCAACTGAGAGGTTAGATACCAGAGAAAAAAATATGCTCGAGATAACACATGTCAGAGCAGAAGATCCCAAAAAAGATCCTCTGGCCCCAGAGCCTATACTAGTTCCTCTCTTTCACCTGCCTCAATACCAGTGAGGTGGCAAGGACTGACAGATTACCCACAGGCTTTTCGCTCCCATCTGGTTCCACACTCAATCCCCCACAGACCTGAAAAGGTCAATTAATTTCAACATGTACTGCATTGCCCACCCAAAACCACCAGTTCCTGGGAAGTTCATCGAGATTAAGTAAGTTGGATGCAGTATTTGTGCCAGTTATGAAGCTACTGTCACTCAGTTTTAACTCTAACCTTTTTTAAATTCCACTTTGTGATGCTGAGATGGGAAAACTGCCAAGCACGTTTCTGCTTTGCCAGCTGGTTCCCTGTTAGGCTCTGCCAGTAGGGGATGTTAGCAGTAGTATGGACAGGAAGAAGGGACAAACTCTTTCCTATTCCTGTTGACTACTCCAGAGCCACACTTCTTCCTCTCAGCAATGGTGGTCTGTTCCCGTAGCGGTAACTGATTCCAGCTTACAGTTTTCCCAACACTCCCAGAAGAAGTCTCAGCACATCTCCTCACATTCTCCAGAATCGATCAACTGGCAGCCCCTCCTGGCAGATCTGGGTCCCAGCTCTGTGGTGTTTCTCCTTCAAGTTTGGAGACATAAACCTCAGCTCAACAGAGGTCTGCATCCCCCTTCCAACGGGTCCATCCAAGTGTAGCGTTGGTGGTATAGTGGTGAGCATCGCTGCCTTCCAATGGGTCCATCCTTCAAATTTCTAAGTTTTCATATTCCGGTCTCTTATTTGTCCTCCCAACCCTCCAGGTGGTAGCTGCATTTTGTAATGAACACCAACCACTATGTGAACCTTAATGTTCTCTTTCTGCCTTTTTAGTATTCCCATGCCCAATTAACAATTTCTTATATGAGGCTGCATCTGCTAAAATAACTGGTATGATTTCCATCCACTAAGACAATGGCCAAAACTCCCTTCGCTATATAACTGGAAAAAGAAACGTACAAACACTAGATAGTTCCAGTCTCTTTAACCAACACTTTCCTCAGAGAATATGGTCTCTTACATGTTCTAGACTACTGGCAACAGGCAGTACCCAAATATCAGGACCATCCACAACGTAAAAGTGTGCATAAAAGACCCAAGAAAAATAGAAGGGGTGCACAGGAAAAGCCTCCATTGTTAAAATAGGTGATGGAGAGAAATACTTGAAAGATTTAGCTGGTAACACAAACACTATACTGAAGAGATTGCTAAGCCAATACGTGCCTAATCCATGAGGTTAACATAAAATTTAAGCAATGAGAACAATGTACTCTAAACTTTTTTCTACCTGATACGTTGTTAAATGCTCTTGTACAGTGAATGCCCCTGCGATCTTAAAAAGCTCAACTACGAAGGCTACATTCATGGTTTCATGCTTCCGGATCATGGTAAAGATGGAAAAGCAAAAACCTTAAATGTGTCAAGGTGGTTACTTCAGCATAAAGACAAATGGAAATAAAGTGAGGGCTAGCAGGCATGGCCAGACTCACAGGCATAGAACACCGACAACATGTCATTTTTCTATAGCAAGATGGAAGAATGAGAAAGATAACACCAAATTTGATATTACAGTTTTATCATCGAAGGTTACTGAATGGATTCTAGAAAATTCTCTCATGTCAATAGCCCCCACGCCACACACCCCCCCAAAAAAAGTGGAGCTCAATGGTTACCAGGGATCTCAGGGGAAGAGGGAAAATTGTTTAATGGGCATAGAGGTTCAATTCTACAAAATAAATTTCTAGAGATCGGTCTCCCAACAATGTGAATATACTTAACCCTTCTGACTTGTACACTTAAAAAATATGGATGATGGTAAATTTTAAGTAAGGAGTTTTTTACCACAAGAAAAAAGTAGAGCTCAGTCAAGGTTACAGTCTGATTTCTATAACCTGGGGGAAACATTGGCATACTACCAAACTCCAAGTTAACATGAGAGTTTAGATATGAATCCAGATCTCTGGTTGGTGGGACAAAAAAAGAGATAAAGAGATTACTTACTCACTATTTATAATCAAACATGCCAGCCCAGTTCTGATCCCAACAACTATATTCCAAACTGTATCTTTCCTGAACAAGAACCACAATGAAATCTTCTCCTCCTCTTTTTATATATTATATCCTCTGCTTGGATGGGACTGCTATCTCAGCACTAAAGAATCTGCTTACTAAAATGACAAAAATTCTGAAAGGCCAAGTTCAAATGCCATCCATCCCCATCAGGAAACCTTCTCTAAGCTCTCTAACCAAATATTCTTTTTTTTCCTCACGGCACATATCTCCCAAGTCAGTATATAGACTTCTTATATCCCATAGGTGATTAGAAGCTACTCCAGGTTAAAAACCACATTATACTCACCTTTTTAACCCAACTGTATATAATCCTCAAAACAATTCAACAGAGTAAGCAAATAAGCCTCAGTGTAATTTACACCCTAGGTCTCACCAGTAGAGAATACCAGGGGCGAAAGCTGAACTCTGATTCCATAATGCATAGCTACTGGATTCCATTACGAGGCATCTAAGGACCCTGTACGCTCTTCCTTTCTTAGGGAAGGAAAAAAAGCCATTTTCCTTCTTCCAACCACTAAGCATTTTATCCTATGAGAGTAGAGTTCGTGTGCAAAAAGAAGAGGGAGATCACAATAAGCTAAGCGCTCCCTCCAAAGCACCCCCCTGGAGAGAGATGTGCAAGGTGACCTCCTCACCCAGAACTCCAGCTCAGCCTCACCACTCGGTGACAAGAATGCTGGGTGGCTCCTAACAAATGTTGCTGAATGTGAGAAAACTACCCAGGGTCACCGCTAATGAGAAGCCAGAACATCTTGCCACTTAGCTACAGAATGTTCACCTAATAAATCTTAGAGATTTGAACACAACCCAAGACCAGGAGGTTACAGGAAAACAAAACAAAACAAAAAACTCAGAAACACCAGCTTAAAAATCCGTTTCACGCCCCTCCATACTTTCAAAATATAAGGAATAACCCAGGCAGTTTATCAGTCCTAATCAGAAATAAAAGAAAAGGCTGTAGGTAAAAATAAAACCAAAAAGCCACCTAATATTTCCTTTGGAACAGTTTAATTGTAATATATGGTCACTTATACTCCTGAGGAAATTCTACTTTTTACCTTGATTTAGCTTTATTGATCTAATTTTAATCAAGGACAAGTGTACAGCAAAGGATGAAGGGTCAGCAACTCAAAAGAAATGGAGAAGCAAGAGAAAAATACTCTAACTCAGCAAACAGATCGGCTTGATAACAGGCCCAAAAGAACTATCATGGCCACATAACAAGGCACTGGGGAAAATCAATCTGCATACTTATTTTTTTTTTAATTACAGTATACTCTATTTCCTTAAGCGGAGAAAACTGTCTTTCGTAGGATGGAGCGCAGCCCAGCACAAATGTACCACAAATGTTTAGGTTATCGTTACGTATGGAAAAAATACCATCATGCAGAATATTCTCCACTACAGTGAGAACTGGAAAACACCCTTCTCTTAGCTGTAAAAAATTTTGTTTCTCTCACACTAATTATGAATGCAGATTTAATCAGACAGATGAAGGCTCAAGTTTATGCACGTATAACTTATGAATTTTTAAAAAAGGTTTGCCAATCGATTTGAGTGTAACTAAGGGTTGTATTTAAGCTTCTTTCTTGAATTAATATACTGACAATACATAAAACTATAAATCTACCATTAACAGAGAACCACCATAAGCTGTTTCTTGGCAGCAACATAGCCCACAGAGCCCAGCAGAGAGCTGGAAAAAGAAACAGAGGGATGGACTGCTGGAGTGGGGAGGGGTGGCCTGAGCCAGTGAGACGTCACTCTGCAATAAACTACATTTTTAAAAAACATTATCACGTGCCAGTCTCTGGGGAAAATGGTCCCAGTTCTTGAGAAAAAAAAAATTAAAGAAAATTTGATACCCAAAGCATAACATTACAGGATTGGGAAATAAGTACTATAAAATGAGATTGAAGTACCTAAAATCTTGAAAAGGTCAGACAGCTAGAATGCCCTCTCCTCAAGAATTCTAATTCTTGAAGAATGACCAGTTTCTGTAAGTTCTGCAAAAGTATGGCCCATTTGGGGAATACGAAGTGGGCAGATGAAACTCGGAGGGAAATTAAAAAGGAAAAGAGGTAGTACAATCAGGACATCAGTAACTCGATGGAAAGTTTTAAGAAGATAGGACAATAACACGCAGTCAAGATAAAAACTGAAATATGCCCACTAGACATGATGACTTCAGCTGGAGTAGTTTTGGTCAGATTCTAGGGTGTTGAATAAACACTAGATGGTTAGCGTACACTAATCTTTCAAAAAAGAGTGGAAGCTAAGCAGTATTGAAGTCAAAGAGAGAATGCTGAATTTTGTTCTAAAAATAAATAAATGAAAATCTTTATTAAAGGATTTAATAAATTAAAGTAGAAGAATAAACAGAAGGATGACATAATTTTTTATCATATTAATATAGAAAGATTTGATTGAATATGAAGGACTCATAAATATTCTATCTCCTGACCTGCTAATTACAAACTGTATGATCTAAGAAGTATGTATTTATCTCCAGGAGGGACTTACACTTACTCATCTCTGTAGCCCCCAGCACCTAGTACTGGGTCTAACATATGGTGCATGTTCAATTAATGTTTGTTGAATAAAATTACTTAATCTCTCTGGGTTTCAATTTCCTCCTCTTGAAGAAAAAAAAAAGGTGGCGGGATCTAAATGATGTTCCTTCTAGCTTTAAATGCCCACCAGTCTGTTAACTGTTAGATAAAATGGGTCAATTCCCTGTGACTCCTTGAAAATATGCCATGTTGTAACAGTCCCATTTAAGCAAGGGCATAAGAAGAAAGTCACACCCATTCACCTAATAATCAGACTATATGGTATTCCTGAGATGGTCCTCTGAAGTGAAAATATCTTCATTAAATCAGGTCACGGAAGGAAAGAAAAGACAGATCTGTTCAGAAAATGTTTTGATGAATGTAACTCCTTTGCCTTCCCCTCCTCCGGTCTGCACAGATATGGGCACTACTTGGAAACTTTAAAAATGTAAAGGGAACCTTTAAAAAGTTCATTTTTAAAAATTTAAAGAAAATAAATCTGCAACTGTGTAAATGTCTTCTGTCTTACGGGACTAGGCTGTTTAAGTTTTAATCCAAACTGGGAGTTAGGGAGGCAGGACAGGAAGAAGAGACAGAAAAGAACAGTCAAATTTCAAAAGTAGAGATGCCTTCTTATTGGCAAGCAGATAAGAAATACTTGTAAGAAATTAAAACATCAACACTAACCAATGGTTTCTCAAAGCACTCAAAAGAATAACCAATATCCACTGTTAATACAGCCACACACCCTTAATAATCCAAAGTCAACTCTGTCTAATACTAGAAATACCAGAGAGAACCAGATGCTAATGAGGCAGTGACAGGAAACTGTGCCCCACCTCTCACCACAATCATTATCCCCTACAACCCTAGAACCTCCACTGGCCCCTCAAATCTGTCCAAACTTTTCTAGAATTTCTATTCAAATTCTGCAAAATCAGATTTTAAATATAAAATAATAGGATCCCATCTACATGGATTTTGAACAGAAGACACAGAATTTAGTGGGGCTTAATCCAAAGGAAATATTTAAATTACAGGTTTTAGCGGGTCACCTGGGTGGTTTTATCAGTTAAGCATCTGACTTCGGCTCAGGTCAGGCGCTCAAGGTTCCTCAGGTCAAACCCCACATTGGGCTCTCTGCTGTCAGCGCAGAGCCTGCTTCGGATTCTCTGTATACCTTGTCTCTGTCCCTCCCCCATTCACGCTCTCTCTTGATAAATAATAATAATAAAATAAATTTAGGTTCTAGGGATAAAGTTTTTGCCTGGAATTATTTTCAAAGAACATAGACTGAATCTCCAAATGGTTGTGTGTTCAAACTTGGTAAATCACATCACTTTGTCCTATCTACTTTCTTTATCGATCCACATTTAGTTGATCAATCCACACTGAAATCAAGTAGCACAGATTAAAATTTACAGCAGAAAAAACATATATAGCCCAACAGGAAAAAAATGCTACTGTGATTATTTGCATTATAAAAAGATTTTTCTCTCTAAACAGAAACTTTAAATATTATTTCTACCCGACAGAATTGACCAAAAGCCTACTAGAAGTGATCCATGAATTGAGCAAAGTTGCAGGGTACAAAATCAATGTACAGAAATCGGTGGCATTTCTATACACCAACAACGAAGCAGCAGAAAGAGAAATAAAGAAGTTATCCCATTCACAACTGCACCAAAAACCATAAAATACTTATGAATAAACCTAACCAAAGATGTAAAAGACCTCTACACTGAAAACTATAAAAAACTTATGAAGGAAATTGAGGAAGACACAAGGAAATGGAAAAACATCCCATGCTCATGGATTGGAAGAATAAATATCATTAAAATGGCAATACTACCCAAAGCGATCTACACATTCAATGTAATCCCAATCAAAATTGCACCAGCATTCTTCTCAAAGCTAGAGCAAACAATCCTAAAATTTGTATGGAACCACAAAAGACCCCGAATAGCCAAAGTAATACTGAAGAATAAAACCAAGGTGGGAGGCATCACAATCCCAGACTTTAACCTCTACTACAAAGTGGTAGTCATCAAGACAGTATGGTATTGGCACAAAAACAGACACACAGACCAATGGAATAGGACAGAAAACTCAAAAGTGGACCTGCAAGTATATGGCCAACTAATCTTTGACAAAGCAGGAAAGAGTATCCAATGGAAAAAAGACAGCCTCTTTAATAAATGGTGCTGGGAGAAACGGACAGCAACATGCAAAAGAATGAAACTAGACCACTTCCTTACACCACTCACAAAAATAAACTCTAAATGAATGAAGGATCTGAATGTGAGACAGAAAACCATCAAAATCCTAGAGGAGAAGGCAGGAAAAAGCCTCTTTGACCTGAGCCTCAGAAATTTAACTCCTGGGACCTCATAAAGATAAAAAGCTTCTGCATGGCAAAAGAAACAACCAACAAAACTGATAGGCAACCAACAGAATGGGAAGAGATAATTGCAAATGACATATCAGATAAAGGACTAGTATTTAAAATCTATAAAGAACTTACCAAACTCCACACCTGAAAAAACGAATAATCCAGTGAAAAAATGGGCAGAAGATATGAATAGACACTTCTCCAAAGAAGACATCCAAATGGCAAATAGACACATGAAACAATGCTCAATGTCACTCATCATCAGGGAAATACAAATCAAAACCACACTGAGATACTACCTCACACCAGTCAGAATGGCTAAAATGAACAAATCAGGAAACTATAGATGCTGGAGAGGATGTGGAGAAACAGGCACCCTCTTGCACTGTCGGTGGGAATGCAAACCGGTGCAGCCACTCTGGAAAACGGTGTGGAGGTTCCTCAAAAGAATGCGAATAGATCTACCCTATGAGCCAGCAATAGCACTGCTAGGAATCTACCCAAGAGATACAGGACTGCTGATGCATAGGGGCACGTGTACCCTGATGTTCATAGCAGGACTTTCGACAATAGCCAAATCATGGAAAGAGACTAAGTGTCAATCAACGGATGAATGAATAAAGATGATGTGGTATGTATATACAATGGAATACTACATGGCAATGAGGAAGAATGAAATCTGGCCACATGTGGCAACATGGATGGAACTGGAGGGTATTATGCTGAGTGAAATAAGTCAGGCAGAGAAAGACAGATGCCATATGTTTCCACGCATAGGTAGGCTTTATGAGACCTAACAGAAAACCAGGGGAGGGTGGTGGAGAGGGGAAGAAAAAAAAAAGCCACAGAGAGGGAGGAAGACATGAGACTCTCAAAGACTAAGAACAAACTGAGGGGAGAAGGAGGTGTGGGAGAGGGGAGAGTGGGTGATGGGCACAGAGGAGGGCACTTGTTAGGATGAGCCCTGGGTGTTGAATGGAAACCAATATGACAACAAATTATTTAAAAAAATCGTTTCTTTACAAAGTTATTTTCCCACTGCTTCTAAAGCATAAACTGGTTTACCAATAGTCATTTTTATTTGCAGTATTCCAGGAATATTACAGTGGGGAGCTATACACTTTCTCTCTTCCTACTTCCAATGCCTTTAAACTGTATCTTCATACATTTAACAAATTATCATTATTTAATTTAGCACCGGTAAAAAAAAAACTGTTTAAGAGGAGAGAGGATATAAGGGATTAAGAAAACAATGATGGCTTTGCTTCTTTTTCATCCCATTTTCTCAACAGGTTTATGTATTTGTCAGCGATAACAGATATTTTTCCTCCCTATTCCACACTGAGGAGTTATAACTTAAGAATTATGAGCGGCAAGGGCAGAGGAGTAAGTAGAAAGTGTTCCGAGGAGCAGATGGATACATGGCATTAATGGGGAGCTTATGCTGTGTACCGCAGGCACCATCACAAGGGTACAGTGGAGATACGCTAAGCAAATATGCAAATATGGGCCTATCATAAGGGGGCTTCTCATTCAGACAACCCATATGGGTTATGTATAGGAAATCACATCCATTAAGTCACTCCAAAATTTAACTCATGTGCTCACACTTTTCTAAGAAAAAATAAACATCTAAGAAAGCTACAGTATTGGATGAAAGTAGAGCCAAAAGAGATCAAAGAAAAAGCAAAAAGGAAAGAGATCCATAGTCTTTGTATTGAGAAGGGGCTGTTATCCACAAATCTAAACTTCATGGTTTAACTCCTGTGCAAAGTCCCAGGGCCACGAACCAGCAGGATATATGGTTAACAAAGGGTAGAAAGAGAAATCATTCCAAATGAGATTTTAAGTGAGTCATGCTCAGTAACCCAGAAGATCTCATTTACTTATCTAACTGAAAAATGTATTTTATCCAAGGAGTCATTAAGACGACATAGCATATGCCTAAAATACAGTAATCAATTTAAAATGAATTCAAGACAAAATGTATGGGTATGAAACAAAGTATCTTTTAGAGCTGTAGATTTACCAAATACAGTTTCAAAATTTTAAGGTGAAATGCGATAAAACCTTTGGTCTTCAAGTATGATCAACGAAGGCAAATATTAAAGAAAGACCAAACAAACAAACCAAACCAAACAAACATACCTGACGTCAACAAATCACAAAAAAACTGGTACGCTCCAGGCTTCAGGAAGCATCCTGAAAATGTCCCTCACATTTTTCAGACAGCTGTCCCAATGCAAGTAGATGTGAAGGTAGAAACCAAAATTGTTTTATTTTCTTCTGTACCAGCTTAGAAAGCAGCAAGGCAAAGGAAGGTCCTGAGACTAAATAAACATGCTGCATAGCTTGGGCTATTAAGGCAGCCAGATCTTCAGCAATCTCAGTACAACTTAAATCCAATGATCTGTGCCAAGAGTTAGATAATAGAAAAATTTAAGTATCCAATACATATTGTCCTTAAACACTATCCTGTCAGCCTCCATTAAATACCATTTTGCTAGCCTGTAAAATTGATATTTCATATCTAGGGAGTGTACAATGGATAGCTCTGGGAAAGCATTCAAGGCTTTAGACACACATTTGAGGTTTTGTAAATAAACATTAAAAATCAATTCAACAGCAAGAATGTTAACTAAACTTCATGACTATCGAACATCTAGCAATTATAGTCACCCAGAAAGATACTGAATTGTTAAATTACTTTTAGGTCAAAAGGCTTATTAGATGGCTGAGTTCCCCCGTAGTTGCCATGGATGATATTTCTTAAAGAATGTCATCTCACTACTAATAAACTTATATAAAGAAATTTCTTTCTTCCTTCTTTGAATAGCATGCATCAGAATTCGCAAGATGAATCAATATCACTTCTGTCTTGATGTAATTGGGAATCCACTCCAGGTAGTCATTAAACAATCCTGGAGGAAGGCTTCATGTCTCCCCCCACTTTTTCTATGTGCTATTCATCTTTCAATTAATTTCTACTTTGACTAACCCATCCCTCCCTTCCACTGGTCAAATAAAATGCCTTCCGTTAGGTCAGCCTCCTTTTTGTAATTACTAGGTTCCTTTTTTTCTTTTTGCTTTCACACAGCTCATGGCCTTCTCAAAAAACTAACCTCTCCCAATACTCTCCATTTCAAAAAAAGAACCTTAAAAAAATTTTTTTCTGCTTCATTCACATCCTCGTATCTCTGGCCTTTCTGCCAATTTCACTACACACACAAGAGGTTCGAAAACACAAGTCTGCCAACTAGGACCAGCCTATAGTAAAGATTTCCCCAGTTTTCACAAAATCAAAGAGGGAGGAATGATGTGGTGAGTCTGGACTTGAACAGATGTATTGTAAACTACTCCAGATTGAAGGCCTATCTACTATTCTTAAATTGTATGTTGTTGGATTTTTTTTTGTTTTTGTTTATACAGATTTTATTTTTAAATTATCTCTACACCCAAAATTAAGAGCTGCACACTCTACCAACTGAGCCAGGCAGGTGCCCTTGTTTGTTTGTTTGTTTGTTTGTTTAACTTCTGGGAAATGAGTTGTTTGTGCTAAGAAGCAATGATATCAGAAGGAGGAGGGGTACTTTTTTTCCCCACTTCTCCAGAGGGAGGGATAAGATAAGCAGTAGGAAAGATAAAGAGTTGAAAAAGGAAGTGATGCTGGACAAGGAGTCAAGGACAGGTCATGGAGGGCCTAAACTGTCTGTCTGTTTGCCAGAGATGTTAACCTGTGGAATATAGAAACAAAGAAAACTTTTTGGGAAGAAGAATGATGGGATTTGAACTTCACAAAGACCAAATGAGCAACAGTGTGGAACAACAGATTTGGAGAGTGATATTTGAAACAGCTAGTCCAAACACTTGCGCAACATATGAAACAAAAGATGAAGGCTTCAACAGTGAGGGGAGGAAGAATTCTGAGGTAATAATCTGAAGTTTAAATCCATTAATAAATATCAAGAGCCTGAGTCACCACAACATAACTCACATGTTAAAATTCAACATAAGTCAGTCCTTTCTGTTTGCTTTGCTTTCTTTATACATAGGAATACTCATCTAGATACAGTTGGATTAAGCCACAAATATCTAACCAAAGGATTTTGATTTAACACTTTTCTTACCAATACACAAAAATGTCAAAATAAAATAACGAGTGTATGTTCCCACCTTACCAAATACTAATTATTCAGACTCAAATTCCAGTATTTTATAACATGACTAAAGTTACAACCAAATCAGTGAAAATTTAAGAAGTCTTCAAGACAGCACAGAAAGATCCAGGCATAGTAAGTGCTGAATAAACACTTGATGATTGAAGAGAAATTTCTTTCATGAAATGTCACGTGAAGTTAAAGAATAACAAAAGGATACACAATATACAATTGAAAAGGATATACAATACAAAAGAATAACAAAAAGAATAACTAAAGTCCAAGTGCAGCCCCTACAAGAGTCCTGAGAACATGCAAGTATGCTTGGCTTATCCTTTTAGTTTTGGCAACTTTAATTATCAAGGTGTTAACACCACCCAACATCTCTCATAGTAAAGTACAAGCATATAAAAGCTAAAACTGGAAGGAATTCCATCTCCCTATGACACCGAATGACTGTGCTGTAGCACAAAGCTGCTGTTAGTCTGTTACTACCAATAGTCATCAAAGGAAAATGGGAATCACGGCATACTGTTAATCACTGTCTGCTGACCAGTTATCTTGTCAATCACTGGGAATAGAAAGCCTGTTTCTCTGGGCAAAAATTGCTCATATCTAGAAAGGCTTCAAAAGTCTAAAATGCTGAAGTAGATAGGACAAAGATATTAAAGAAGTTAGGTTGCAGCTGTCAGACTTCACTTCTGTAAGAGCAGACACATCTGGTTCAACGTCTGCTGGGAAGAGAGTCACCAGAGCAGTCCATACTCAAGTGAAAAAGGGTGCCGCACTGGAAAGTGACTCTCACTCATATGCCTCAGAAGGTGAAGTGATCACTACCCTTTAGAGAAAACGGAGCCAGAGTGAATTTTCCTCCCCAATATTCTATAAGCAGATGCTTGCCAGAAGTCCCCACCCTCCTGCAATATCTGTTGAATTAAAGAGAAGATGACTGGCCAAGAACATTACTATGCCACCGCAATAGATCTCTCTGACATTTAGCAAAGTAGGAAAATCTAAAGTCAAGAAGAAGAAGATAACATCTCTGCTGGGCAGTTGTAGTCCTTGGCATTTCTACAGCAAATAAATGCAGAGCAGTTGAAAAAAACTCCGAGGCCAATGAACATGGTCACTGACACTCCTCACAGGTGGGACAGATACTTCCCCTTCTAGCTACACATGGTCAGAAACTCCAATGTGTACAACCCACAATCACAAAAGGAAATCTACAGACCTGCAGTTACAGAGAAGCAGTGGGCCAAGTGGGGTTTTAGGTTTTCATACAACTTTAAAGATTTTAGGTTTTAGGGGTTTTCATACAACTTTAAAGATCTAATAGGCTGACTGAATTATGACTCTCTTCCCAAATTAAAAATCATTACTTTGTACAGTAGCCAATTAACTTATATTTTCAGCAAACTAACAATCCAAGGGATTGTAACCTATGACAGAATGAGGTTTAAATAGAAAAATAAGCTCCCCAAGCTGTTTAAAGGTGTCTTAGTCTCAAAGGAATTGCACATCTCATCTGAATTCCAGGTACCTTATCAAAGTCCCTGGCAAAAAGCATGCAGGCTAATGTCAGAATGTAGGACCCTAGTACTGGTGTTCAAACACATACACATATAATCACAGGAAACACTATTCGGATTAAGATCTTTTAAAATTAACTTCCCTTTTCTCCCTGGAAAACAAATTAGACCTCAATGGTAATCATCCTCAACAATCACAAAGGAGGTCAGTGTATTTAAATTAATCTCCCTGGCCTGAGACAGGCAATCAAAAGCCAACAGGAAATCAGACAGGTAAACAGGTATTAGACTAAGAATAGTCACTGAAGATCCTGACAGGCTGGGCAGGAAACTATTCTCTGCCTCCCTTTATAAAAGGTGTGCAGCTCTGAGGAGGATCACAGAACTATAGTTTATCACAAAAATACCAAAAACAAACACACAAACAAACAAACACCTGGTCAGAACTTAGATACCTAGTCTCTACACCCCCAGTAGGTTTCATGGGAACTCATCGTAAGTAGAAAAAGGGAATCTGGTCCAGGTTCTGTAACTAATCCCCTCATTTCAGTATCCTGGGGGTTTCACCTACATGAAATTACTATGAATAATCCAGACAATCATTCTCATGTATTTGAGATTACAAATCTGAACGTGCTTTGGAATATTTTCATTATTACTGGAATGACATTTCATTATGATTGTTTTTACCTTAATAATTAATAACAGAAGAGAAAGCTCTATCAAATATATAAGCATCTGGCTAATTTGCTTTAAGGCTAGCCAAAAGTCATTCCTGGGATTAAAAAGTAGGACTTATAAATCAAACCAGTATATAAGGTTCAGACCCTGACTTCTATTCCAAATGAAAATTCAAAAGAACAAAGAAGTTTCCTCCCGCTTAATTCCTAAGAGGCCCAAAATGCTGCTATTATCTTTACCCAGCAACTTGGCATAACTGGACTTAGGAAATTCAGAATCATAGGCAATAAACCAGTTTCCATTTTTTCCTGATGAATTCTATAATTCAATTATACTGATTAGTATAATGAACAAGGAAAAAAAACACACCATTGTCATATGGTGAAGGCAAACTTCAACAAAAACCAGCTACCTCACCTGTAATGAACGAATGTAGGAAAAGATTGGTCAAATGCATTGTTCCCATGGTAAAACCAATCATTCATTTTCATGAATTTATAAACCACAGAATCACAAGGTCTGTGGGCTGAACAGAAACTTCAAAACTTACATCTAGCCTGTCAAATTCCCTCCACACCATTCCTACTGTACAGTTATTCAGCCCATGTGTAAATGTCTTCTGTGAAAGGAAACTGTCATTTCTAGGGGCGGCCCACTCTCTTACTGAACACCTTGCTTATTAGAAAGTTGTTTTTTCATAGTACACTTAAAGATATTTCCCTATAACTGGTCCTAGTTTTTACTCTCTAATGTCCACCAGAATAAACTTAGTAAACTTTCTCACTGTCTGTGCAGTATTAGAGTTTCTCTGCAGGGCAGCCTAACAGAGAGGTCATAAAACCTCTGTAGTGCAGGAGGATTCTAAATAGCGCCAGAATCATAAAGAACTCACTTTTCCTCCATAGGGCAGCTTAGGCTACTAAATCCTGGTGCATTGTGAAACCCGTTTTTCATAACTACTTAGCCTGTTGCTCTGATATAAATGACCAAACTGGACAAAAAGGGATTTAAAATTAAGAATTTCTTCTTCTCATTGTCAATCACTTAAAGCACTGAAACAATTCTAGCAGAAGAGATAAGAAAAACTAATGGTGTCATTACGATTAGTGAGTTAAACCCTAAACAGAACACTGGGATCGGCTTTCATTATGTCAAGAAGAAAAATTCCAAAGGAAGAGGCAGGTGATTCTAAATACAAATTTCAGATGTTGAAGAAAACAGGTACAACAATGCTGAAATTATTTCCACTGGGATTCATACTGTTGCCTCAGACAAGTTAACCTCACTGGGCCTCAACTGTAACATTAGGAGCCTGAATGTGTGCACATTAAAAAACAGATGATTTTGATACTGCATTATCCTAACTGGACTTCTGACTCCATCATACTGCTTCCTCCAGAGAATGTGATCCTACTCACCATAAGATGAAACAATCTTCTAATTGTTTCACATGTTGGCAAGATTTCACAAGTAGAAGCTAAAACACTTTAGTCAGTATGTTCTGAGAATGATTATAAAACATATGAAACATGAGAAACCAAAACTACCACAAAATGGTTCGGCCCCTTTACTGGGGATTTTCAAGTAACTAACAACAATTCCTGGCAGGAACAAACGCCTTTGTCTACTTAAGTAAAACAGGTGCTCATGACCTATAAAGACTCATGCTGCATCTGTAGGGGATACAAGAATGAATCAAACATAAAATCTACCTCTAAAGGAGGTAATAGTCTAGTAAGAGAGATGAGGCAGGTGCCTACAATGCAAAGTAGAAAATGGTACCATAAACCAAAATATGTTTATGTTTATGGATAAAATGCGATAGCAGCTCAGCATGAGCGACTACTTCAGACCCAAAAAATCTGAGGACACTTCGTGGAGATGGTCCTGTCTGGTATAAAGATAAGGTATAAAGGTATATCACTGGTATAAAGATAAGGGGAAAGAGTATTCCAGGCTGGAGGCAGTAGTAAGAAAGCAGGAAGCATGTATGGAAAACCACAAGCCCATCTGTCAAAATTGTGCCATACTGCTACTCAGTGACTACACCACAGCCACTCAGCTAGGTCAAATCCTCAGTTAAGGACTGTCCCAGCTAGCACATTTAGCCCACACCCACTAAAAATGATCCCACTGACACACACAAAAAAATGTCCATACTTATTTCTAACTTCCCCCCACTAAAAGCTACTCTAAAAGAACACCTAGTACATAAAGAGTATCATAACAAATAACCTTGAAGCTTAGGCCACATCATGGGACCTTAGAAGTTTGGCCCTTTTCTCTAGGAAAGTTTAGGACAAGGAGTTTAGGTGGAATCAGAGGTATATTTCAGGAAGATTGATCTAGTAGCCATATATAGAACTGGATTAGAAGATGGACAACTGGAGGTAAGGAAGCCAGTTAGGCCATTATCCTGGTAGAGAGAGAGATAATTAGGACCAAAACTACTCAAAAGGTGTTCTGTTCAACAGCACACTGTCCAAATCAATTTTAAATGACTCCAACAACCATGTATCCCTAGCTTTCATGATTTACTCTAGGGTAATATGTCACTACCATTAATGTCCAAGAGAGAACAGATTTCTTTATGTGCTGCAATAATCCCCCCCATGGTGCAAGGCTGAGCTAAGGGTTTTTTGCATAGAAATTGTGGTATGCAAGTACACAGGTCGGTACCTTGCCTTATTACATATGGACTAATTAGGAAGCACATTATTTGTTAAGGCATTAGCATAACAAATCAACTTAAAATGTCACTTGAGAATAGGCCATTCAAAATATAAGCCAAGATTATTAATACAAGTCTTTCAACAGGGAAAAAAATCATCAGACCTGCAGCTCTCATTTAGGGGAGGTGGATGTACAATAAATGAAAAGCCAGAAGCTGCTTTTAGGCACTTTCTTATTTAGGGACCCAAAGTGAGTCAGAGCTACTAAATAAGCTTGACTGACAAAAATAATTATTAGATAACTACATAATATCTGAATGCCTAATATGCGTGGGCACTATGTATGACCCATTTAATATTCCAAAGACTAAGATTTCAACAATATGACTTTACAAATAAGGAAGCCAGAGCTCAAATATATGAAATATCTCATTCAAGGTTAGTCAGTAATAAATCTACAGAAATAGACTTGAAGCCCAGGTCAGTCTGACTAGGAATTGTCCTCTTTCTACATACAGCACCCAATTCAGAAACTACTATTAACAATGACAAGGTAAGTAATTCGAAGACACACACAAATGGGACAGGCAAGAGGGTAGACGAACATGACCAGTTAAGGTCAAGAAAAACCCTACCTGGAGGGTAAGGGAAAAAATATAACATCAAATGCTAACTTCTGAGGAAGCCTGACAGAGCCACGAGGCTGAGCAACAGCAAATGCAAGGAAAGAGGATATCTAATTGTAAGCAGGTCTTTAGGAATACACATAATAAACCACCAAACACAAGGTCTTTCTCCTCTCCCTCACAAAATGTATGAAGGTTCATTATGTGCTCTGCTATAGTCAAAAATTACTCTGCTATAAAATAAAAATCTCGAAGTCAACCAATTTTCTTTTGTAAGCTGACAAATACATTGTCAAAGGGCCATAAGAAAACTGGGGGAGAATGAATATGTTCACTATCTTGATTGTAGTGATTTGATGGGCATACACGTTTCTCAAAATCTACCAAACTATGTAATTTGTAGACATTACTATGTAATGTAGTACAGTTTTCCTAAATATCCATTATATCCTGATAAAGCTGTTAGGAAAAAAAAACAGGAAAAAAAGTGGTTGCATGAACAGTTGTAAATATCAGAATACAAAGTAACATATATAAAGGTGACAATCATCAGAGGTTAAGAAAGAGCTACATAAAATTTGTTAAGGTCTTTTGAATTTTTACTTAACCCTCTATAAACAATTACATCCACTGAGTTGAGTTAATTTAATCTAAACAGTCATTTTATTTTCTAGAAACAAGAGCTGGGAGACGGTTTGCCCATAATCATATGAAAAGGTCACATGAGAGAAATAGACACCGCACAACTCCTAAGATGCCAGCCTCTGTTCCACATTCATCATCTCAACTAAATTTTACCAGTGCCAACACTCAGAATAACAAGGTGCTTGGAAACAAGACAGATGCTTCACAAGAACTAGAAGCAGAGAAGCTAGAAAAAAATGTCCTCATTTCAGTAGGGCAACCAGGGTGCACCCAGAGGTGAAACACAAAGGGCCATTTTGTCCACAGGAGGGACAATATTTAGAAATTAGCCCCCACAATTTCCAGAAATGCCAGTTCTTTTAAAAGATCAACTAAAGTATTTCAAAGCAACACATTTTCAAATTCCAAATTAATATGCCTTGCCATACCTGATGTTCTCTTAAAAAAAAAACAAAACACATGTTGTGGTTTTGTTTTAAAAGAAAAAAGAAAAAGTCTTTCTTACGAGATATAGGATGTAAAAAAAAAAAAAAATGGGGGCAAGGAGTACTCATAGGCATTAGTTTCCTAGGGCTACCATTAGAAATTCTCACATCTGGTGACTTAAAACATGAATTTATTCTCTCACAGTTAAAAGCCTAAATTCCAAAATCAAAGTCAAGCTTCCTCTAAAATCTCTAGGGAAGAATGCTTCCTTCCCTCCTCCAGATTCTGGTGGTTGCCAGCAGTGCCTGGCTTATAGCCACATCACTCCCATCTCTGCCTTTGCGGTCACATGGACTTCCACCTGTGTGTCACCAACCTTCTTAAGATAACCGTGGCCACTGGATCCAGGGCCCAGCCTAATCTGGCATGACCTCATCTTAACTTGATTACATTTGCAAAGATCCTATTTCCAAATGTTATATCCACAGATACTCAGTTATTAGAACTTTATCTTTTGGGAAAACACAGTTCGACACACAATGGGGGTGGGGCAAACATCTCACACAGTAAAGTTCTCTTCAAGGGGGCAGTAACAAGAGAGAATGAAATTTTAGTTAATGTAGCAAGAAATATTTTTCCGAAGTACACACTTGTGGCCATCTAGTTTCCAATCAAAAGAACTTCAATAAGGCTAACAACATCCTTTTCGTTCTTTTCTAATTTCCAAATATCCCTGACCCTTATTCCATCCATCCTCTGATGAATTAACAATTTTCATTCTCAAATACACTGTGTGAAGTTTAGGGGGTAAGAATCTACAAATCTTCCTCAATTTACAACAGGGTTATATCCTGATAAAGCCTTTGTAAACTGAAAATAAAGTAAGACAAAAACATATTTAAAAGATCTAACCTAATGAATATCGCTGTTGAGCCTAGCCTACCTTAAACATGCTCAGGACACTCATGTCATTTATTAAATACTGTACAGCAAGTGAAAACTAGAAATGCAGAACTTTTATAAGCATATCAGTCATTTACCCTTGTGATCGAGTGACCGACTGGGAGATGCTGCTCGCTGCCCAGCATCACTAGAGATTATTTTAGGGCATATCACTAGCCCGGGAAAAGATAAAAATTCCAACTACAGCTTCTACCGGATTATCATTAAGTAGAAATTTTTTAAGTTCAGCCATCATAAGTCAGGGACTACACATACTTTTACAACCGGAAAGGGGAAAAAAAGTTTCGTCTAAGTCAGAAGTGAATTTGCTTCTACAGGAATATTAGTCTTTCCTTCTGAGCCATCATTATTACAAAGGTGTTTCATGATCTTTAACATGTTTACATATACACTCAGTTACACGTCTCCATAACATGACTTCTAGAATGTACTCTTGCACTCATACAGGGCTAAGAGTGAAGGATTTCACCACAGCTCATTCTTCTCTTCCAGCACAGTCTAATGTACACCAATCAAATAAGCTTAGCATAATACGAACACACTAAAAATGTGATTTCTAGCCTCTAGGTTTTCAAATACAAAGAAAGATTTGTTGAATAGTGGAATATTTATTAACTGAAATTAAGTGAATAAACCCGTTATATCACTAAGGAAGAAACTGAAGGCCAAGACGTACATCACCAGATATTCAAATGACCTCTCAGCTGCACAGATGACAGAGGGTTCGTTCTGCTATCAATGTAAATGTATCAAATGAAGGTATCTGGTTCATATGATTTGCTGGCCAGACAGTGCCTGGAGATGTCTGCTTAGTAAATTACTTGGTAATTAAAAAAAAATGGAAACTATATGTTTCATAATTTATTTTTAGGCAGTCTGGAAACAACAATGTCAAAATGGACCTCTAACATACCTTTTCATCTGTCAGCACTGTGGTGGCACAGATGAGAGACTGGGTGAATATTTTTGATGATTTATAACAATCCGTAAGATGCGATTAACGTTTTAGGAGTAGATCTAGACATGGTATGAACAGATACCAGATCTAACACCATCCATTTCTTCCAAACCTAAAAATTACCATCCATAAGCAGGGGAGGGGACAAACCATTACATCACGTTTTTGGTTTGTGTATATATATATATATATATACACACACACACACACACACACACACATATATATGTGTGTGTGTGTATATATATAAATATATATATATATATAAACGGCATCTCTTTAGAACTAAGGGCACAAAACCCACTATGTATGCTAAAAGTACTGCAAACATAGGAAAATATTCTTACAGAACTGGAAAGGAAATACTAAACCTTTGTGGAAAAGGTTCATTAGAAGAACTTAAATCTAATTTTGACTTGTGAGAAAAGACATCTTCACATAGTCTCCTCTCGGTCTCTGCCTCTCTGAGATTCAAGGACACAGCTACCATTCTTTATCTTGGTAAACAGCATTAAATTCAAATAAATTATCACTGAAATATATGCTCTGCTCCCCTCCTCTAATGTCCATCTGCACTGATTACATTTGCAAAGACTACATTTTTGGTGCATTTTTATTAGCCAGTATCTTTTCCATCACTTATAATTTTCAATGTCACAAAAACTCTGAAGTATTACAAAAAGTATCCGGTGGGTGGGAAAGCACCCAATGATAAAAGTGAGAAACACATCTTTTTAAGTAAACAGACAGGCCGAACCAAAAGAACTTAGGTGTCCCAAATCTACTAAGCGATTTACCAAGTCGACAGACACAGAGTTCACAGTGGAGGTTAGAACCAAGTAATGGTGAGCAGAGCTATCAAATTTAATCAAATCCAAGATTGCACTTATTGTAAGATGCACTATTATTTTATAAGTCATTAAAAGCTGTCAGTTACAACAATGAGTTTCATCCTGAAATCTGCCGTGGTAAATTAAAATGTGGAGGAGGGGGAGGGACATATCTTTTAAGAATTAAATAAATGAGGTATATTTCCAATAAGGTCAAGAAGTCAGGATTACTTCATAAATGCAAAGCTTCATTTTTCATCTATCACAGTTAAAAAATCATATTGGCAAGTTCACTTTATAGCTATTCCCACCCTTATGTTCATTATATATCATTTATATAATCACTCTACCAGCAAGTGAACTTCAAATAGTTAAAACTATGTGTGCCAACCACATGGAAACTAAGAAGACAGAATATACCTAGCTAGCTTACAGCCTGGCCAAACATCATCCAAATCACTTATACCGATCTAGGGAAAATAAAGAAACTTAAATTTGGTCCCTTGGGAAACCAGTAGTATGTACATGCCGAGAATTCGCCTGTGGCCCCAAGCTGATCATTTTCTTTGCATTAACTCAGAGTGAATAATGATCAGAAGGCAATTGGCAGAGACACACAGCCCCCAGCTCTGTTTGATGTATGATCCCGTGACAATACGATTACCAAGACCCATTTCTCTCACACCAAAATACTGAATCCAGACGTCAACCTGGTGCCTGGAAAAGATGCTACACAGTGACAGCTGTTTCATGCTTCTATCCTGAATAGTTGCATTCTCACCAGACACATGCTTTAGCCAATGAGGTATCAGTGCATTCATAAAGAAAACATTACAAGAATTCTGGTCACCAAAATTTAAAGTTAGCACACACGTCTGCTTTTTTCATTGGCTTAAGTCATAATAAATAAGGAGCAGTTTTGCAGAAAGATGATGAAGGGACTACTGCATTTTATGTAATTAAGCAATAAGCATATAGAAGCAATTAAGTGTATAGCATGAAATAGCAATAAGCACTTAGCACAACACAAATTACTCAACGCATTCATTTCACCACACTTTTTTTAATTGAAAGAACTGGTGACCTAGATAAAGCACTGAATTGAAAAATCAAGAGAATTTAAACAGTAAGCTGTAGTAGTTACAAGTACAACCCTTGTACTGGATTCTATTCCTAAGGGTTTCCCTTACCAGTAGTTTGACCTTGCACAAGTAAAGTGACCTTCCTTCCCTAGACTCAGTTTTCCCACATAGACAGATAGATAGATAGAAAGGAAGGAAGGAAGGAAGGAAGGAAGGAAGGAAGGAAGGAAGGAAGGAAGGAAGGAAGGAAGGAAGGAAGGAAGAAAGAAAGAAAGAAAGAAAGAAAGAAAGAAAGAAAGAAAGAAAGAAAGAAAGAAAGAAAGAAAGAAGATAAAACCTTTACCTCACAGGGCTTGGCTTTGTGTAGAATTAGACAGGGCAGGAAAACTTTTACCGAGTGTCTGGTACGCATAGGAAATGCAAAATGGTATGTTCTATTTATCATGAGTACCAGCACTATCAAGCTATACACTTCCCAACCCTCAAAACTCTTTCTTGCTCTGAGTTTCACTGGTTTGTTGCTTTTGTGCCTCTCCTAAACACTCTCGCTCTACCTTGCATTGTCTTTATTTGTATTTTCTCTTGACTCATCCACTTACCACTCCCCAATCTACTTTCAGAAACACCTTTGTATCCTCTCAACCACTAATATGGCACTAAAAAATATTTAAGTTCTATAAAGCAACTAAAGAAAATATCTGGGCAATGAAACATGAATGACTCCTGCTTGCAGGTTTAAGACCTGGCATTCGCTGCCGGGCATCCCGCAGTCTGGTGAAGGTGAGTGGAACAAAGCTGGAAGGCTAGGCAGGCCAGAGGCAGCAAGCGATCCCAAACCATTTCCATTTCCCTCCATTCAGAAGGATGCCTCTACATAACTGCTTCCACTCAAAGAAGACACTAATGTGCTTCTGTGGAATTCTGCCAGTCTGACCCATAAATACCCTTATCAGGAAGAGTCAAAAACTATTTAATTCATCACAGGCTGAGAGTTTAAAAAGCAAGAGAGGATTAAGCAACACACACTCCAGTAGTAGGCTACAAAAGGGCATTGTTCCAGTTAATACAGCTGCCTCTGTAATGCAAAAGGAATAGAAAAGACACAAGAAGATACACACACACACATGGAATTCTATATTAAATATGCACACATATATACACACATCCATATATATAAAATCTGCCAAAATTATACCAGAAAAAGAAAGGACATTTTGACATATCTACTCAAGAACAAGATATGTGGAATAAACACACCTAATCGAATAAATAAATAAACGGACAAGGAATAGAAGCTGGTCAGAACAGACCTAACAAATGAGGAACCAGGAAGGGACTGCCAGAAAAATAAGCAGCAACAATTGGACAAGCTGCTAGAGAGAACCTGAAACGGTCCTCAGAATGCAGCAACAACTCAATACCGTGGGTAGGAAGTCACCCAGTAATGGCATGAAGAATCCAAGAGCTGGGCAAATGTGTTTCTACCCTGCCCGGGGCAAAGAACATACACCTGTCTGACCTGTGGCAAGACAGCCCAGGCTCTGACTAGCCACCACTCAGAGAGAGAGTTCGGTTGTTTAGCACCGGCACTTCCTTTTTAGTACATGTGCTATGAAGTGAATGCAGCACTGGCACTCCACTTAATGTTTCTGGGCCTCTTGAAACAAGCCCGAGGCCTCCCTCTTAACCACTATTAATTGTGGGTCTGCAATGGACACAATTTCACCAATAGTATCAAGACATTTGCTGTACCCATTTCACTCTCCTATAACTAACATGAATCTTCTGGGATTTACTTCTTCACTGGTGATTCCTTATGAATTCCAAAGGTGCACTGAAGACAAAGAATTTGCCATATATTTATATTTATATATTGTCAGCTGTCTAGCCAGCTGACACCAGAGTGGGTTAAAAAAAAAAAAAAAAGAAAAAAGAAAACTTGACTTTAAACTGTTCCTGGTCCCACACAATGTATATGACCATCCTAAAGCACTTTTGTTTGTGCAACATGACAGTAAAGGGATTTTTCACGGGTAATTTTTACTAGACACAGCTCTTATCTCATACTCTGACCTTAGGTCCCAGTTCCCAATAGGATACAACTCCACTGTAATCTGTCATTCTGATATTTAAATTTAAGAACCACAACTCCCCTATATTTAATTGGCTACAGAGAATATGAACATCATCTATTCAAGTCTGGAACCAGAGAAAAATGGCTCTTCCAACCACAGGAATGCTCACACCGTCAAGACTAATCACCTGCAAATCTTAGTCAGTTTTATCATTTCATTAAAAAATACTCTTCAAATAGCAATATTAGAGGAAAACCTTTGTTCTGTAATAGATCCCACGGATTCTATTCAAATAGCTACACAGACAAAGCCACAATTGTAAGATCAGAGATTGTGGAATGCAAATCAAGAGGTCCCCAAAATCCAGATTCCTCGTCAGAAAAGGGGGGAGGGGGTGGGCATGAAAAATTAGGAGACCATTCTGAGTCACGGAGCATACCCAGGACAGTTATTTCCTTTCTAATGCCTTTGTAATCCTGTCCTACTAGAGAGGCATGCTCTGCCTCACAAGTCTGTTATAAGGAAAGTGATACAAAGCAAACACCTGGGTCCTCTGGAAATGAGCAAAGAACAAGGTAGAAAAATAGACAGTGAAAGGACAGACTTTTATTAAAATCAGAGAGAACAAAAAACAACAACCCTAGTAAGGAAAGATGGGAGTGCTGTTAATGAGGTGCTGAGAGAAAAAGAGGGCAGCCCACCTCTGACAACTGTTCTAGCTCAATACGTGTCCCGGATTATGCGATAGTATACTTACTTCTTCAACACAGTTTGACTAGAATATCCTCTTTCATGTTCCTCCTTGGGCTACGTATGGAAGAAAGGGTTCGGAAACTAAAACAGTGTAGAAATTACGTCTCAGAGCCTCATCTGCAATGAATTCCACGGCTCTGTTGTTTGGTCCTTCCCCTTCATACATCAAAACCACTGCTTCTAGGCCTATAAACTGCAGGATTGGAAGGTAATTCCAAACATAAACACCGATAAACTATGTATGTATGACTTTAACCTAGGATGCAGATTACGGAATTAAAGAAAATAAACATTAACTCATGTTGATTTCTTAGAATGAGGGAGAAAAGGAATCCTATATGCCACTATCATCCAGAAATAGTGTCTTGGTCTCCAGCATTGATCACCAAAGATAGCTAATAGATTTGCTAAAATCATTAGAACCTCAGAGTTATTAGATCCTCATTAGCAAAGTCCAATTACAGAGAGAAAACGAAGCTATTTTAGCCGAACATTTATACCAACGGAAAAAAATAGAGACTTCTTAATCACTTTCATTATCAAAACAGACTCCCTGCTGGAGCCTTTTAATTGGAAGTCTACCCATTTTAAAGACATTTGCATTTTATCAAACTATATTGACAGGCTAATAGAAATCACTTCTAGCTTCTAGCTTCACATATCCCAAACATGTGATGACATCTGCAGTGATCCACTGAAGAAAAAACAGGAAGACTAGGATAGGAAGCTGGCCCCTAGCACATGAGCATCTGGATGGAAAGCTCACCACGCTAGCAACCAGCCTTTCCCCTCTTCATCTCTGCTGTGTTCAAAGGGGGGCAGAGTAGTGAGAAAGACCAGCATCACAACCAGTTTCTCTCTATAAAATGTCCCAAAGATCAAAGGATGTCATTTACTTACAAATGAACAAAAATCGGAAGCAGTACTGATGTGTGTGAGATGAACAGATTTGCATGCTAGACATTCAGTACCCAAGATATATGTCTCTCTCTTCCTGTCTTTCTAACATACAATCTCTAAACATGTAGGGTGCCACAGTGTTACTGCCATGAGCTATATTTTGTTATTTATAGAGGCTATAAAAGTACACAACACTTTACAAACCACAGAACATAGGCTCTAGAGCCTGGAGGAACCCAGACTAAACAGAAATGGAAAGAGGAAAACAGGAAAATATTTCCTTGCACCAAATTCTAGGCAAGAATACTTCTGGGAGGCAGTTAAGAAAGGGACTAATTATTAAGGAGTTATCTGTAGAAGGAGGATTTACAAAATAAACCCATCAGTAACTCAGTCTTAACTCTTGAAGGCAAAGAGTTGATATCAGAGTGATTCTATGACAACTTCCACCTCTGACATTAAACATTAATTATGGTTTTCTAATCATATGATGACAAGTTCATCCAAGTAATACTAAGATGTGAATACTGAATATGCATCCAAATGTTTAAAAAAGAAGGAAGGAAAAACAGGTCAAAAAATGACCTTAGGGTCTGGGAGAGCTGCAAAAACAAAGTATATGAAGTTCAGCCCTCGCAAGTGACAGTTACACAGTTCTCATCAACTCAGCGAGTCCTTTATCCTCCTAGATAAACAAAAGATTTGAGCTTCAAAAACATCTACAAAGTAAGTATTTGCAAGAGACACAGAACTATCACATAAGAAATTGCACTGACAGAACACACAAAGGTTGTGTTCCCAGACATTCACCAATTCGATGAGCCATATCTCAGAAGGCCTCCGTCTCGAAATGGTTACTTTAAGGATTTAGGCTTGGTCTTTAATTTAGTGCTGTCTATACTTACTAGAGATTCAGCACAATGGACAGAGAGATGTTGTTAGTATGGAGTTTTATCAATTACAAAAGGCCCAATGTCACACAATTTTGTGATGTACTGTTATTCCCACTTTGCAGGGAGATTAAAAGACTTTCTCAAATATACAGTAGGTACTTGTGAAAGACATAAGCCAGGCCATCAGAAAACTAATCACAAGTACTTTCTTAATGAGCTCTATTTTAACATAATTACCATGAACAGTCAAAAACTGCCAGGTTCATTTTTTAAATGCAAATCTAAGTGCTCAGGAGCTGACTAAATAGATATTAAAAATAATCCGGGGAATCCCTCCACCTCTGAGCTCATTGAAGGTACACATGACAACGTTTCTTGGTGCTACTTTTCTGTAATACAAACTACTAGACATCCAACATTCTCATGGTATATTCTCAGATTCATTTGTAGTCAATATTGAAAAAAAATCACCTAAATGATTCTAACCGTCTTTTCATAAATTTCTCTTTAGTTTCCCAAGGACCGTTTTACAAATTCATCACAAAATCAGGCTTTAATCTCTTCTCATTCATCAACAGTGACACCAGCCCCCTTCTCTATTCAAGGGGGAAACCATCTGCAATAGTTCTGCCCGATTTCCCCAGGAATTTCAGCTTCAACTGCCTGGTTTCTGAACCCTCAGCAATGGGAGCAATTTACCTCGATCGACTTCGCCAGTCATGGCTGCAATTTAGCTAAGACATTTCCCAGGGGCCCATTAGAAAAGGTTCCAATTTGAAAAACTCACATCTGATCCTACAAACCAGTGCTGGAAACATCATTTGGTATACCAACTTAAAAATTATTCTTTCTCTGATTCCAAATCTTTCACTTGACATAGAAATGCAGAAGGGAAGTCAGGATAAGATTTCTGAAAATTAGCTCAAATACGCAAACATAAAAATACAGTCTGATAAAAATCACAGCATGCTACATGCATGCCAAGGCTTGGTTTTGTTATCTGACTCTACACCAAGCAAACTGAAGATGGCGGCCCAGCGCAGAGGAAGCCTTTGGCACCAACTACAATATAGCAACATCAGAAACCTAATGAGGATGTGGAGTTCCTTCCAGAGTTAAGGACCATGAACAAGCCAAATCTCCCTATTCAAGTACCTCACACATATGCACACACTGTACCTAGTCAATGGAGCTAACCAAAGGAAATGTGAAAGTACCCATTATGTAGGAAATGGGCAAAGCATAGGAGAGCGCTCCTCCACAAAAGAAATTAAATACTTTAATACCAACAGGGAAGGGCCGCCTGGGTGGCTCAGTCATGAGTTTGAATCCCATATTGAACCCTGTGATGATAGCTCAAAGTCTGGAGCCTGCTTCGGATTCCATCTCCTTCTCTCTCTCTTTCTCTCTCTGCTCCTCCCTAGCTTCCACTCTGTCTCTCTCTCTCTCTCTCTCTCTCTCTCAAAAATGAATAAATATCAAAAAACTTTTTTAAAAAATTAAAGCATCATTAGATTATAAAAAATATACATACCAACAAGGAAAAAGTTAGTTGCAACCTTCAGATTACTGTTGTGGAAGCCCATTCATACTGGAATTAAGTTCTACTCCATAGGTATATTAGTATTTGAAATTAGACTTAATAGGCCTCGACAACATTTCAGTAGCTTTTCTAGAATACTAGTGCTTCCAAAACAGAATAGAGAAAAATTGTCATAATCACTTAAAATAATGTTACCGAAAATTAAGTCCGTAAATAGAATAGCTTCATTTGAGATTTTTGTCCCTAAATTTTTCTTTAATAAAAAAGAGTATCTGCCATCAAACATCAAATGGCAATAAATCAATGACCAATGTCAAGTCATTGCTTCTAGTATATTGCATTAATTACTATTAACAAATGCATATTCTGGTGCACAAACATGTCTGATTTTATATAATTTATGTATAATATATTTTCTACCTGGAGAATTACCCTGAACTAAAATGACAGCATTAGGGGCACCTGGGTGGCTCAGGTGGTTGAGTGTCTGACTTTGGCTCAATTCATGATCTTGCGGTTCGTGGGTTCGAGCCCTGCATCGGGCTCTGTGCTGACAGCTCGGAGCCTGGAGCCTGGTTCAGATTCTGTGTCTCCCTCTCTCTCTGCCCCTCCCCTGCTCATGCTCTGTCTCTGTTTCTCAGCAATACATAAATGTTAAAAATTAATAAAAATAAATAAAATGACAGCATTAAATATGTCTATATACAATGAGTTCTAGGAGTTTTGCCACCTGAACACATTTGGGAACCGGTGCTGTATTTATAAAACTTAATGGTGGCAGTCCTAAATGTTCAGAAAAACAGCTCATGTTAGACATTAAACAAGGGACTCACAGGATACACAATTCTAGATAGAGTACTGCTGTTCCCTGACAATGGTGGTAGGCGAACAATTCCAGGGATTTGTCTTCCCTAAGTACAATTAGAGAGCATATTCGCTCTTTCAGGTGAATACCTTCATCTAAGATTCAACTCCAAGTGAACAACTTAAGTGGACTGTCACAAGATACTGATGTATATAGATGGTTCCTTTTCTTTATCAACAGTACCACCCACGATCTACTGAGGACTTCAAGTGAAAAGCTTTCAACAAGGTTCAGGTGGTATATTCAGTGTGTCTGACAATGTCCCTTGGGAAATATCTACCATTGTTTTACAGCAGCTCTCAAATTAGACCAAAGACTCCTGGCTCCTCTCTCTTCCTCTCTTTCCAACTCCTGATGTGTGTGAGCCTACAATTTTTCAAATGTTTCCACCAAGTAACACATTGAAACAGAAAATGCAGAAGCATGTAAGAGTCCAGCTGTATTCTATTAAACCACACATTAAGCAGATTTGCAAAATAAAAGTAATGTCACTCTTCAATTTTTTTGGAAAATATTTTTCATAAGAACTTGTGGTAACGTAACAGGCTTATTACTATTATTTTTAATGAATTAAATATTTTAAATGTCTCATTTTTCTAATACAGTAGGTATCAATAGAGATAATCAATCCATATGAATAAAAGCTCTTTGGATCCTCAGTAAATTTACTATACAAGAGTCCTCAAATCAAAGAGGTGAGAACTATTATTTCAGAGGAACTCAACAGATACATTATAGTTACCCACAGCATGAGAGAGGCCCAATGCAAGAAAGCCTTAATGTGACACACCTCATCAAATTTCATCTTCGAAATAGAGTCAGTTAATACAGACAAATCCAGTAAAAAGAAAACCTTAAAGGAAATTAAAATGAAAAAAAAAATTACTTTTTATCTAAACACAACTGTTCAACCGGGCTCTAAAAACAGTTCCCTTTCAGTCCTACTCTATGCTCATACTTTTGTACAAATAGAATTGTAGTAGAAATAGAATGATCTCTGCCTTTTTGATCACTTAACGCTGTATCCTAAATAATCTTTCCAGTAGATACATAAGCTTTATCATTTTCATAGACACAGAATTGCAATGCATAGTTATATACGAATGTAAAAGTTCTACAAACTGTACCCTTAAGGTTTTCACACTGTACTAAAAACAATAATTCAATTTAAGAAAACCTTAATGGACCACTGATATTCCAGAATTTATTTAACCTAGCCCTTATCCCTTATTTCTGGCTATTAAGACTACTACTACTTTTTCTGAGAGATCATGCTACAGCAAATATTTTCAGATACAAGTTTGACTCTTCCTTTAAATCCTTTCCTTAAACAGAGCTTTACAAGGGTGACTACTCTGATAAAGATTATGAACCTTCTGTGAAGCCACCCACATCTTTAGCCAATTTGACTACTTGGTTCCAACAAAAGAAAGGATGCCTCTGCACGTATCATTTCTTTCTCAATTATTCCTTAAAAAGAAAGAAGATTTTACAAACTTGAAAACATCATAAGTTCAACTTAGAATTTACTTAACAATGTCCAGCCTTCTGCAGATGAGAGTCAGCATGATGTGTCAAGCCTAACCTGGGATTCAGTCATAGCTGCAAACATCAAGTCTAAAGCAAAGTCTTCTCTCTGCTGGACTTCAACCTGCCTGGTAAATTTAGGTTACTGTTATGACCTAAATTGTACCTCCCCCAAATTCACGTGCTAAACCTCAGAATGTGACTGTATTTGGAGACAGAACCTTTTAAGAGGTGATGAGGTTAAAATGAGGTCAGTAGGGTGGGGACTCATCTGATGTGACTGGTGTCCTTATAAGAGGACGAGGTTAGGACAGAAAGACACCAGGATCACACATGTACAGATGGATGATTGTGTGAAAAGCAATCGAGTGGGCAGCCACCTGCAAGCCAAGAAGCACAAATTCAACACCACCTTGTTCGTGCATGGACTTCCGGCCTCCGGAACTGTGAGAAAATGAGTATCTGTGGTTTAAGTTGCTTAGTCTGCAGTATGTTGTCACTGCAGCCCTAGCAAATTCATAGTTACTAATCTGACCCCTGAGGACATTTCCATGCTCTTCCCAGTCTACTCCAATCCCTTCCATTTACAGACAACAAAACCAAGCTCTTTGAGGTTAGGAGTTTTCACCTGTGATTTCAGAATATCAAGGAAGAGTATGTCTCTTCAGACCAAAGATCTTTACACCATTTTATATGAATAATTACAAATGAGAGTCCTCAATATTTCTGAGCATCAATACCAAAGACCCACAACTGAATCTTAATTCATTTCTGGGGGGCCGGGGTGGTTCAGTCAGTTAAGCATCCGACATTGGCTCAGGTCATGATCTCGCAGTTCAGGAGTTTGAGCTCCGTGTAGGGCTCTGTGCTGACGGCTCAGAGCCTGGAGCCTGTTTCAGATTCTGTATCTCCCTCTCTCTCTGCCCCTCCCCTGCTCATGCTCTGTCTCTCTCTCAAAAATAAATAGACATTAAAAAAAATTTTTTTTAATTTAAATGAATTAATTTCTGGGACACAATTCTTGAGGGTACTCAAAAACAGCTAGTAGTTTTGACAACAATGTATCTAGGTGCAAAGCTTTGGATATACCAATCACACCTGCTCTACGGAAGATGTGACTTCAAAGAAAAACTGAAATAGGATAATTTAAAGACACAAGGGCTTTGAACAAATAAGAGGAAGAACTTGCTTCTAGCAAGGAGATATATAGATAATTTTAACAGCTTTCAAGGAAAAAGGGGTGTGGAGAATGAAGGTTGAATGATCAGTAAAACCAGATAGATGCTACCTTTGAACCACAGATAAAGTAATTTCATCAAAACTAAAACTTTCAGGTTCTTAAAGCTGACGACTTACAGAATATAAGGATGGAAGAGATTGTTTAATTGTAGAGAACAGTTTAAGTAGGACTATGTGTTTATTTTAAATATCTAGGTCTCTGTAAATCTTCTATCCTTGGCATATTAAGTATTTCTTTGTTTAGCTTTCTGTTCTTAGTTGACATTTCCTCAGCTAAACGAGGAGGTAAAGTACCCCAATATACCAGATGAGATGATGGCCACAACTTACCCACCTTGAAATTCACCAAAAATAATCCATAAAACTGCAACTGGTCAAATGATAACCATAGACAGCATTAGTTATTAACCACTCAAGTCTAGGGATTTGCTTTATATAGGAATTCACATGTAAATGGTACTAGCACTTTCTTCCCACAAAAACCTTCACCCCTCACAAAAAAAGAAATTTGTTTGGGTTTGGGGAAGATTAACTTAGTAGGAGAAGCTGAATTATAATTAGAGTCAGGCAAAATATTCAAAATTCTTCAGCATGCTGATCTTAAATTTGATGGCCAAAACGGTAGTGGTAGGTGGCCTAGAAAACCATATGGAGACATGATGAAAACAGTGATTTCAAGAAGCCCTAGTTAAGGTATATATGGAGAGCAATAAACCACTTGGAATCTATTTTTGAATTCTTTTTATACTTTCTAAATGTGCTCTAAAAAATTATATTGTGCTATAAACTGAAATTGTGATGACATACAAATTTGTCCAGAATGTAGTTTGCAATTACAATGCAGTCCCTAGTTCATCAAGTCCATCATGTTACAATACCAGCAATTAGTAAATGTGTGGACACACGGGGTCTCAATGCTTGAAGGTATGAAGAGACAAAGGAGGGGAAGCTGTTGGACAAAAAGCTAGCACTTAAAAGAACCATAGGATACAGCGATAATTAGTAAGAGTTTGCAGAGGTTTGTCCCTTAATAAGGGCAAAGAGAAGATAGAAAGACAAACCACGTAGCAGAGAGGTCCCTTTTGAGACTGACAAAATTATACGTTAACCTCTTGACTTATTTTTCCTATTGTTATGAATGCAAAAAGATCACTGTCCTAGGCAAAGCTAGGGAAGTTCAAAATTATTAGTGTTAAAGTCAAACACTTTTAATTGCCTATCACCAGGTAATCAGATTTCCCTAAAAAAATAAACAAAACCAACAAAAAACATGGGAACGTTTGTTACATGTCTCCTAAGCATTATCTGAATTTAACTTCATTTACTACACAATAACTAAGAGAAGTCAACATTATAATGCCCATTTTAGAGATTCGATAACAGATTTCGTTATCCTCTTAATGCCTCAGAGCTAGTGGTGGGCTGGTTTCAGACGCACACTAGTCCAATTCTTTAAAGTGCATTCCTTTGCCATTCATCATCAGGTATCCCAAGTGATAAATCAGCTGAACAGATTAATGAAGCAAAAAAAAAAAAAGTCTAAATCCATCCACATTCATCAGCCCTATGACCCGACAATACCATTCTGAGGTATACACTAGGAGAAATGAATGTGCATATTCACCAAACGACATACAAGAATGTTCATTAGCATCTTTATCATAATAGATCCAAGCTGGAAACAATGCAACTGTCCACTAATAAGAGAATAAAGTACAGTTTAGTTATATAACAGAATATTATACACAAAAGAACAACTACTGATACACCTAACAACACGCATAGATCTCAGAGGCATAACGTTCCCATGAAAACAGCCAAAATCAAAAGGGCACCTAATGTGGGATTCCATAAAATTCAAGAACAGACACAACTAACTCATGATGATAGAGATTCAGAACGATGGTTACCTTGTGGCACAGAAAAATACTGAGAATGGGAACACTGCAGGATGAGAAAATATTCTATATCCATCTGAGTGGTGGATACATGGGTATATACACACCTAAAAATTCATCAAGCTATATGCTTCAGATTACTGCACTTAACTCATGACTGGATGTTTAGTCTCAATTTAAAAAGTTTCTTTTAAAAAAGTTTTCAGAAAGTGGCAAAGATAGGCTGAGTAATGCCATTTACATTATAACAAAGATTACTTTTATTAGCATTGGGAGAAGAATCTGGAAATTACTTGAAATTTGTACCACCATGCAAATACATTGTTATTTCTGGTAGCGGCTGGCAGTTCTACCTCTTAAAAATGAAGCTGCATATTAATTTGTTTTGGAGCAAGTACATGAGCTGGGGAAGCCCGGATTCTGAGTTGCCACTTGGAGAGTAAGAATCTCAGAGGAATCTAGTGCAGAGCCTGGGTGATAGGAAGAAACTGAAAACATGCAAGAAAACACAAGGAGCAGGGGAAGGACACTGGAAGAAACAGAGGCTATGTATTCTGGGAACACAGCTTCTGCTTCAGAAGAATGAAAGCAAAACGGGGAATCACACTGACAACTATCCTCTAGTCTGTGAATTGTTTTCAGTTCTACAAAATGCACCTTACAGGACATACCCGTGTTCCCTACTGCCCCCCATCTGCTTTAACAACAACACCCAAGTCTGAAGTACAGCTGACTCTTAAACAATGTGGGGGTCAGAGATGCTGACCACCCCCCTGCAGTTGAAAAATCTATGTGTAACTTTTGGCTACCCAAAACTTAACTACTAAGAGCTTACTGTTGGTCAGAGACTAACTGATAATACTCAATTATCACGTATGTTGTAGGTTATAAGTATTATATACTGTATTCTTATAATAAACTAAGCTAGAGAAGAAAATGTTAAGAGAACCATAAGAGAGGGGTGCCCGAGTAGCTCAGTTGGTTAAGCATCTGACTTCGACTCAGGTCATGATCTCACAGCTTGCCCCACGTCAAGCTCTGTGCTGACAGCTCAGAGCCTAGAGGCTTCGGATTGTGTCTCCCTCTCTCTCCGCCCCTCCCCCACTCACAGTGTGTGTGTGTGTGTGTGTGTGTGCGTGTGTGTGTGTGTGTGTGTGTGTTCTCTTTCTGTCTCTCTCTCTCAAAAATAAACATTGGGGCACCTGGGTGGCTCAGTCAGTTGAGCGTCCGATTTTCGCTCAGGTCATGATCTCGTGGTCTGTGAGTTTCAGTCCTGCGTCAGGCTCTGTGCTGTCAGCTCAGAGCCTGGAGCCTGCTTCGGATTCTGTGTCTTCCTCTCTCTCTGCCCCTTTCCCCCTCACACTCTGTCCCTCTCTCTCTCAAAAATAAATAAACATTAAAAAAAATTTTAAATATAAGAGAAAACAAATTTATAGTACTATACAATATTTATTGAAAACAATCCTTGTGTGAGTGGACCTGTGTGCTTCAAACTCATGCTGTTCAATAGTCCACTGTATATAAGCTGCTATTAAGTGGATGTTGTGAAGGAGATACCGAAAGGAAAGGAGGACTAAGAGACAGTAACATCACAATTGTTGGGGTATAAACAGTAAATGATTCCAAAAGCTTCCATCTCTTGCTGCTTTAGATTAATGGCTGAGTTTTTTTTTTTTTAAGTGACTTTTCGTTAATGCCAGTGTCCTAAATTCTTGATTGCCTGCCACATCAACTTGGGACATTTTATAGCCTACACTCTCTAAATGTCTGCGTGTTGGTAGGCTACCCAAGTGACAAGAGCCCACTACTTTCTTTACCCAAAGTCCTGAAAGGAAAAGCTCGTTGTTGCAGTCTCTGAAGCTCTGAAATGTATCCACTCTTGCTGAAATTATTACAGATTCTGAAACTCCTTGGTTTTTATGCTGGATCATTTTCCATTCTGGGAACGTTTCTCTCAGAACCCAGAACTGGATTACACACAGCTCCCAAGAAATCTTTCTTATCTACCTGGACCTACCTAGTTTCTCTTGGATGATGAACTCCTTTCATAAACAAGGCTAATCACTTCTAGTCAACAATCCAAGATTCAACTACCTCAAACTGTGGCATTCATATTTAAGAACATGAGAGAATTTGAAATTAAAATATTGCAGATCAGAGGCCATAAAAATAGAGTCCATCTCCCCAAAGGCCTCGGCACTTGCCCAACTGAAGACCAAACTCCAGACGGATTTAAGACAAAAGCTCCTCTAGTTGTAATTGGTTGTAAAAACCAAAGTTTATCTACTGCCCACCGGCATTTATCAGCTCTAATACTTCAAAGGCTGACACAAGAGCTCATTTTATTTGAGCTCCACAAATCCCTGAACATTCATCAGTATTTTTCAATTCAAATTCAAGTGAATATTATTTTATTGAGGACAAATGTTTTTAAAAAGTAAAACTATTCCATTACCAAACCCAGAATACAAGAGTTTGTGGGGTAGCATACTCCCATATTTGTAGATAATATTCCTACATTCATATAGCACTGCAATCCCATTATCCCCAGGCTTAAATTAATAAAATTGTTTGTCTTGTCAGCTTGTGTTACACGTTGTACAAACTTGTTAGATAATCAGCAGAGGCATGACAATTCATTATCCTACAGGGAGCCGGTCTGCTCCGCTCTCAGACAGCTTCCGCTCTCAGACAGAGCCACCACATCAAATGAGAGCAGTGGCTGCCGCACACTCTGAAGGGCAGAGACACAGAAACTCAGCATACATCCCCCTCTTCACCAGCAGCAAAGGATTTAAAATTTCACTCCAAGATACAAAGCACCTATGGCCGCCCGGTATCAGCAGGGCTGTATTTTGAGAAGTCTCTGAAACAAGACAGATTCAACTTCTTCTGAAGCTCAGATTGGCTGGCAAGGGTAAAAGATGTGGTCAGATGTGATAGTGGGTTTTAACATCAACACTTGGCTCATGTCAAACCACCAAATGTTATTCTTCTCCAGCAAAGATAGTGAATGGAGGGAAAGGTAGGGGGGAAACAACCCTTCCAAACAGCAGAACTTCCCTTTGGTTCAGATGCCTCCACACTACACATGCACAGAGGCAGGCATATAGTTGTTACTCTACTGGCTGTGGAAGAAGAAGAGGTTATTCCTCTTAGGATCATGCCATCCAAAGTAAACAATGGTACCCAACATAAACAATGCTGTACTACGTAAGCAGGAACCTACTCCAGTATTTTCGGTAACAGGAAATAGATGCCAGTTACAAAATACACTTCTTGGCATCAGTCACCCAAAATATAAATGGTGGCAGACGGAAGATCATATTCCGATTGTTTTTTTAGGTTATGGAGATCACGCCTACAACAAGGCCCCAGAGCTAAGTACAGATATGCAAATCAGAACAAGTCCTTGGACCCAAAGGGATTTGTTCAGGTGTAAAACTGAACTTTTGTAAAAGTAAAAATGCTATTGAGAATAAGAACCACGAATTGAATAATATATTCCCTTAGGCTTTTAATGCTTATGATTACTGATGCATCAGACCAGTGGGAATTTTTGCAGGCCAAAAGTAGTTTGATATTTCTCCCCCAAAGTGAAGGTATGTGGGTTCTCCATTTGGGGCTGGAGAATTCTGACCATTGATCAAATCTGTGGTATTGTTTCAAAATTGTGTGTGTGTGTGTGTGTGTGTGTGTGTGTGTGTGTCTGTCTGTCTGTCTCCCTGTCTCTCTCTCTCCCTCTCTGGGAGAGGATAATAATCTCCTATCTCACTGTCAAGCTTGGCCATGTGGCCCATAGACCCCTTCCCTGGGGAAGGATTATACATCACTGTCCTGGTGAACTGAGGAACGGCCAGTGAAATGAGAATGAGTCAGCTCTCGGTTGCCAGGTCTTCCTTGTCCTCCACTAGGATACTGGTAAGATCCCACATAACGAATGATCTTTCAGGCTGAGTCCCACAGTGAAGAATACATGGAGCAGAGCCATAGCTTACCCAAGCTGGGTATGTGAGTGAGAAATAAACCTCTACTTTTACAAGCCCCAGAGCTTTGTTACTGCAACAGAACTTAGCTAAATAAATAAACAAACAAAATAAATAAATAAAGGCTACAGGAAATTTGGTCCCAGCAACGATACCAATGCTGCAGTAAAATACAACCAAACATCCAATCAGAGGGGCAGAATAGGATGTTCCAAAGAATGATGGCTCATGTTAGGAAAGCAAAATTCTTTTATTCTACCTGACCTCCTTGACCTGAGCCTTATTTTCACTCAAGAAGATAATCTATACATTTCCAACAGTGAATCATTTTCTGTTCTCAAAACGGAAAAAAACGAGACACATAATGACACACATACTCAGAAAGTCTAGTGTCTGTTTTATCTTTCTCTGCTTCCTATCTTGCTTTAAGGCTGCTAGATCCAATTCACTTCTAATTGATAATCTACTTTGGGCTAAATGTGGATAAAATATGAATAAACAGGCTCTGAGGGCTTCCAGGGGCCTCTACTGAAAGCTAATTTGGGGGAAGATATCTATTTTAGATCTTCAAGAGTCAAAATTTTACTCTCACTGTGATCAGTATATAGGTGAGATATGAAAAAGTAAAGTAGCAGGAATCAATTGTTACAAAATTTTATTAGTTATACAGGGTTCAAGAGACAAGAGACATAAAGAGTTGAAGTGCATTTCAATGTCAGAAAGATTCTGAGTCCTAAGTAGGCAGGATACACATACAGTAGCTTAAGGAATGCAATATTGGGGGAAGGAAAATCTAGGAACCAGACTGTGGAACACCTAACTTTTTGGATTTTCTGCCAAAGAATCAAAAGAGTTATCAAAACTGAGGAGCAGGGGCATCTGGGTAGCTCAGTCAGTTAAGCGTCCAACTCTGGTTTTGGCTCAGGTCATGATCTCATTTTGGGTTTGAGCCCCACACTGGGCTCTGCACTCAAAGCATGAAGCCTGCTTAGGATTCTTTCTCTCCCTCCCTTTCTGCCCCTCCCCTGCTCGTTCTCACTCTCGTGCACACTCTCTCACTCTCTCGAAACAAGTAAACTTCAAAAAAAGAGAGAGAGAGAAATGAGGAGCATTATGCATTTAGTTACCCTTAGGAGACTTTCCTGCCCTACACTTAACACAGCCCTGTTACAGAACTAATAATTATGAATAGAATAAGAAAGGATTTGGTTGGGGGGCTCAGGACCAGGGAGTGTGGGTAGAAAGGACTTTTTAAATTAAAAGAAAAAAACATTTCAGAAAAATCAACATCTCAGTTTTCATGCCCAACACATCTACATACAACATCTGGCTTCCAGCATCCAAGGCCCCAATGAGCCTGTTGTGTACTACCTCTGCTCATTGAGAGATTAAAGTCCACTGTTTCCTATTATCATTATGGCTTAGTAAAAATTTCCATCCAAATTACCTTCCCAAAAGCACGACATACTCCAGTAAGAATATAAAACCGGCTGTTCTGAACCCAGGCTCTTCTACACCAAACTCTTGAGTTTAGACACCTGACAAGAATTCAATATCCAGGAGCAGGCACTGAACCTTTGGTCCTCTGAAGCCCTGAAGGGGGATGCTATTTGTCCCTAAAAAAGCTGAGAGTGAGTTAAGTTCACTGGGTCAATACTATGTTTGTCTTGAAGCTGCCAAACCACACAAACAAGAGTGCAGGGGGAAAACAAAACCAAAAACCGAAACAAAAAACAGCTCCGATCAATGCTAAGCCAGCTGTCTTCAAAGAGACACTCCTGAGAGAGCAACAGCAGGGGGGCAGACGGGGTGCAGGGCGGGGAGCAGGAGGGAAGCCAAGTCAGATACAGAATCCAATGCCCAAAACCTTATACAGAGAGCTGGGCAGGTTCCTGCCCACTGGCCAATTCTCACCTGCCACCTATTTTTGTATGGTATGGAGCTGAAAATGTTGTTTTAATGAAGGGGTGTGTGTATATGTCTGTTTGGAGGGGAGTGGTTCAAAGAATTGAGTAGTTGTGACAAATTATGTGGCCCACAAAGCTGAATATTTACTTTATTTACTATTATAAATATTTATTTATTGTCCCTTATAGACAAAAGAAAATGTGCCAACCCCTATCTTCTTCTCTCTAAATTCTCCTTCTGCTCCCCTCTCCCCTGTCCTGGAATACAGTCCATAAGCCCAGAGCTCACCACTAGAACCACTCAGGAGCAGAGCAGCCTGTCCAGCAATGAGAGCTGGCTGGGATCCCAGAGGAAAGTGGTCAGATTCACCTTTAGATTTCCCATGTCTGGTGCACAAGAGGTATTTGGTAAAATGTGTCACTGGATGGCTTGTGAATATAAGCATTCTGATGGCTCTACAACAAAACTCCCCCCACAGGTTCACCAACATACTCCCCCCCTCCAAATTTCTGCATGCTCATTTTTAGAAACCACGAGACACCAGAGGACAGAATGAAAACCACTCTTGATTTATATGGAGACCAGCACAACCAGTACAATTCCTGGAAGACAGTATCTTAGGATATTGACCAAAAAAAAAAAAAAAAGGAGAACATGAGAAGGGGAAAGGCTAAAATGCTGTATCTAACAACACGGCTGGCTCAGCTGGATCCCAGCCAACACACAGCCCCGTCGATCAGATATTCACAGAGCAGCAAGTAGAAAGGAAGGGGAGTGGGGCAAGTGCCAGCCTTGCACACGGATGCTACTTGTGATGCAGGCAACAGCTGCACACTGGGTAATGCTCCCGCGAGCAGTCAGCTGGGGAAGCGCTGTGCCTCGTCCTCACTAAGAGCTCGGGCTGCAAACCCGCTCACGCTATTTGGACAGCCAATTGCCCATGACTAGGCCAGTGTCCAGAGGGTGCTGAGGAACCGGGGAATGCAATAGGGTCATTTGTTCGTAACAACAATCTGGAAAACTGCAAGGACACTTCTTATTTTCCAAATCCTGCCCTAGCCAAGGATTTTCCAGAGCAGGGATACTGCTGTGAGTCACACAGAACCCAACACCATTATCTTTCAAACAAATGAGGACACTGAGGCCAGTCTCTCTAGAAAGACTGTCCAAAGGCTAAACAAACGCTATAACCTAAGGTTCCCTCCACCAAGTTCCTTCCCTCCTTCTCCCAAATCAGTAGCTTAGTCTGCATTGGAAAACCTTCCCCTTTTTAATCCATCCCTCAAATCATATATAAACAAGAAAACACTGGGAATGGTACAGTTTAACAGTGTACAGGTGACAGGTAACAGTCAGAAATGCAAGCTTCCACTCCTCACCTGATATTCTAAACAATGCATGCCACCTAGCTAAGGGGCTAGGATACCAAATGTCTCAGTATCCAGAGCAAAGCGAAAATCTGTGAAAGCCATCCAGGGAAACTAAGAATGCTTCTTTTGAACCGAGTCGGACCATCCATAACCTGAAATCTAGGTAGCTTTTGCCCCTTTCAACAAGAGGGGAGACCGACTGGACTCGGACCAAAAAAAAAAAAAAAAAAAATGCTGCCACAGAAACAAAACCCCAGCACCACTTAAAATGAATTTGTTTGCTTGTATTTTCTTTAGATTGGTTTCAGTAACCTCAAGACACTTGGAATGGTCTGCCCTCAACAGAGCCATTGATAAGCTAGAAAAATTCTACTACTAATATATATTACTATTATTACATACAGCCCAGCAGGAGGACACTTAAATGGAAGGAAAGAAGAGTATGGGGTGCAAAAACACTAGCACAAATTCATTCTTTTAAGGAAATTTCCCACATCATACCTTTTACTTTCTTCCAGTCTCTGGTTTAGAAGTTAAGGGGTGTAGGTTATGGTGACGATTGTCAAAAGTGGAAAAAAGGACCGACTTTATGGCTACAATTCACAATTCAGACTACAGGTTTAAATAGCTCTTCTCCAGAATTTGATCTCTAAAAAGCTCTAAAAACCAAAAGATCGTAAAACTTAACCTAACCAGAACTGAGTTGCTACAAAACCTAACCTAACAGATGCGAGGCTACTTTAAAGTCTTTATCCCATTTAGTGTGAATATTCGTATTTCACTGCAGATATTAATGTGTTTAATTATAGGGTTGCAATCCACAACTCCACTGAGGGTATTGTGTAATTAACATACCATACCTGTACCATATAATATAACCTTTCTCAAATCCAAAAACTTCTGAGTTCAGAAACATCGGACCTTAAAGAGATTTCTGACCGAGCACCATGTGTGGGTTTATATTTCCTGAATCTTCCTCATCATTCCCACCAGTGGCCAGCTCTGAATCTTTCCACTCATGGGAACCAGCACAGTGAGTGCCTCCAAATCCTCCAAACCAACCCTCAAGCTTTCTCAAGACTGATTCTCCAACCCATCTGCAGCACAGGCACTGGATTAACAATAAACCTCAAGGCAGCGCAATCCAAAAAGGTTTGCTGCCACACACTTCACCAAGCTACCCCTCACTTATTTCTCAGTCCGCGCTTGAACACTCCTCTTGTAGGTTGTACTAACTTCTCCGAAGCTGAACTTCCTGTGGTTACCTAGTCTCTCAAACCAGCGCCACTTGTATTTATCTATTACCTACATTCTTATCTCCCAGTATTAAAATTGTACATCTCTATTGACAAACTTGTATCCACTGACGTACAACTTAACTATTCTCTCCCAAATTCAATCCATCAACAAACTCAGTGCTGACTTTTCACATCAAGAACATTCTTGCATCCTTTCCTTGCCCATGTCTACTACCTGATTCCGACTCTCTGTTCATCATTAACCCCACCAGAGGCCTCCTCACTGACCCTCCACTGCAGGGTCTTCTTCAAACTAAACTGCATTCTGCCACAAGATGAATATTCCTAACCCTTCTCTTTGATCACAAATGCCTGCTCTAAAACCTTCAAAGGCTTCTCAGCCCACAGAATGAAGCCAAAACTACCCACAGTGTAGCTTGACACCTTTCAATTTTGGTTCTAAGCAAAATTCCCAAGCTTACCTTCTTAAAGCTAGATATACATCTGAATCAACAGGGGGAAATTTTTTGATGCCTATCTCCCCTCACCTCAGATCTCTTGGTTTAATTAAGAGGGGTGCTACACCAGACTGCTTGTTACCATTGCTCTTTGTATTTTTTAAGTTTTTCCATGATTCCCATGTATGTACAACTCATGCTTTGGGGGCCCCTGGTGTAGAAAAACCTTTTTAGAGGGCTTGTATGGCTCAGTCAGTAGAGCATGCAACTCTTGATCTCAGGGTGTGAGTTCAAGCCCCATGTTGTGTATAGAGATTACTTAATATTAAAAACAAAATCTTAAAAAAAAGAAAGAAAAACCTTCTTACTCCCAGTACCCACGTATGCCTTGCACCCTTCACTCACCTACCCTTCCAGTCCTACTAAAAATGTCATTTCTTCTACTAAAGCCAACCTGCTCTAACCCATTTGAAACACTCTCTTCTGTCTCTTAACTACAGCATTTTCTAACAACCAATTCATACATTCCTATGAAATCATTTTCTACAGAAATAACAATGTTTTATAAGACACTTCTTTTCAAAACTTTTTGTTCGTTCAACTAGATCATAACTTTGAGGAAGAAAACATATTAAACTCTTCTATTCTTCACTGGGTACTTAGTTTAATTCTTCCGTATACTATTAGGGTGTATTTTGAAAACTTGTAAATTGATCTTAAAATTACTTCTGCCATATATCCGTGGGTTACAGACTTAATGGCTACCAATTCACACAAATAACTGCCAGCGTGCACCTGCCTGGTACAGTCATGGAGCAAGACCTCCAGTGGGGTGGCAGTCAGTGCTCTGGCAGTACATAACTAGGCAGGCCAGCTCTGCTCACAGGGGATATCCTAAGAAAAAGCGCAGAGCCCTAGTCAGGGAAATCATATCGCCAAGTACCGCTATCTGTTTGCATGGCATCAGAAGGCAGGAGAAAACATATCAACACAAAAATACAGGAGCCCAGGTCAGGAAAGCAAAAGAATTATAGGCTCAGTGCAGCCAAGATGAATGACTCTCATGAGTGTCAGGTTCTCACTTCAATATCCTGTTTTCACGTAAGCTTGTGTTCCCACTGGGCCATTAACAAGCTCAAAGGAAAGGAACAAGTTAGCACAACGGTGACTTAGACAGCTGATAACCAAACATATAAGATATAAAGGACCAAGATGTTTCCTAATCCAAAGCAATACAACACACACAAGACATAGAAAAGAGTGAGGAAGGAGGACAATACCTACATTTGGCCATCATAATACAAAAATATATTAATTCTACAATCAGCAAAGTACACTGTTTTACTGTCTACAACATACAGTTTCTTTCTATATTAGTCAAATAAAAGTCGAAAAAGGACAGAAAGCCCAACTAAGTGACAATACTATATGGTGACATTGATAATGGAAAGACATCAGTTGCCTTTAGTTAAAGCACTGCTAAAAGTTATTACAGTGGCATGTCTTGAAAAATTAGTCCTTGTAAGAAAACACCATGCTGTGGGCCTATACAAGAAAGAGTCATTTTCTCAAACCACTAATGTTCAGTATTGTCAAATATGTCAACCAGGCTCTGATAACTGCTGTCAGTTAGAAAAAAAATTTTTTCTCCAGGATCTTCCAAGCTGGACATGAAGTTTTCGGATTACTGGACTTTTAATTTCCCTCCAAGACTGTAGCTAGAGAAATCATTCAAGTCCAGAGAACACATTCTCACTGAAATATTCCTCGATATCCACTGCCAATTCCTTGGAATATACCCTGTGAGCCTGGAAAAGAAACAGTGCGTTATAGTAACTGGCCATGTTAGTACAAGTGCTGGTGATCTACAGGATAAAAAAAAACAGAAGAAAAGTTATTTCAACTCCATGATTCCTCAGAGAGACAGGGCAGGAATTGCTACAGGCAATCTTACACTTAACAGAGTCCTTTCTACAGCCACATGCGCTATTTATACCCAAAGCATAGGGCACAGGGCTTTCGACAATTCATTTAATGATAGAGTATACCAGAATGTCTATAATTTTCAAAGGAACAGAGATGTTTGTCAATTTAAAGAACTTGGCCAACCTGGAAAGCAGCCTGCAAATCACATTTTTCCCTTCATTTCTACAAAATTTAACTCTGCCACCCAAGCTACATCCTTCACATACACAATCAAAGGACATCTTATGTGTACTGTGCAAAAACATTCTTAAATTGTTTATTCGATTATTCCAACAAAGGTTTTTAAAAAGTTATTTTAATACCAAAGAAAATATAGAACAAATTGTGCTAGCAAAGAAGTCCAAAGGACTTTACCTTCAAGCCATAGTGGCTACCTACAGTCAAACATTATCAGCACGGGCTGACTACTCAGGAGCCCACGTTGAATGTTAGCTGCCTGTATTAGCCATTTCTGCAACTCACTCAAAGTGACATGGACTGAGGGGAAAGACAAAGCTACACAAACCAGAGCATAAATGAGTATTTCTGTACTACCAAAGCTAGACTTTAGTTGAGTAGCCTAAAACATTACTGCATGCAAAGGATGAATGTTGAATGTTCATAGGATGAAAGGAATAGTAAAGAAAGAAAAGGCCAGCCACATAAAGCATCTCCCAATGAAATAAGGCAGAGAAAATTGGGAAGGAGGGAAACTTTCAATCTACCAGCAGGATGTCTGTGTTTCCGTTCTTCTTTTCCATCTCTCATGCCCTCCTCTGATTGAGTCTGTGACATTACAAACAGATTTCTCATTTAAGCATTCATTGGTTCCTGCTATTCACTCCCACCTCAAATCACAATCCCTACAGTTTGAGGCACAACAACCCGTTGTTATGGAAATGACTGTAAGACCACAAGGGCGAGGGCTCAAAAGCTAGTTCAGCTGGCAAGAAAGAGCTGCATGAAATGTATAAGAAAATTAAATTAAGACCTCTGCCTGATTCTGTAAGACAATGATACGGTCAAGTTATACATTTTTAAAAAGTATCTGTAAAATTACAAAGCATCACCCAATGGCAGGCAGAGATTAATGCTATGAAAAAAGGAAAAAATTTCTAAAGATACCCAATCTTAACTATGACCATTCCTTTCAAGTTGTCCTACTGTTTCCCCACTGAGCTTGTAAGTTACAACAGCAGCACACAGGGTGCACACAACTGCAGCCTTCTCAGCAGATAAAGCGGAGTACTCCATCGTGGCCTCAAAGCCTTCTCGATACAGGAGCTGCTGGAGGCCCTCAGGCCTGATACCTCCCCCAAATATTTGGACCCTTGAATGGCTCAGGCCATTCAGGACTACCTTTGACAATAAGCATTTTATGAGAGTACACAGGCTTCATGAGTTGTAAGGATCGTCAGAGACCTAACTATGTCCATGATGAAGCCACTCAGTGAGCAAAAGAAGATAAAATCACCACTACATAATCTGTGTCGGCCCTTGGAAGGCAAGCAGAAAGTGTGCACCAATTTTAACCATACAGATAGTCAAAGATACCTAATCCCGACTTACTTTACCCTTGGTGTTAAGAAGATGTCTCCCTCAACCATTACAAGTCATTGATGGCATGCTACAATCAATAGGCATACTACTCAGAAATTCTTGTAACCAAAGTAGTGAAATTCTGAAAATAAGATATAGCAACAGTCTATTTTAAGTTTATTTATTTATTCTGAAAGAGAGCGTATACAAGTGGGAGAGGGGCAAAGAGGCAGAAGAGAGAGAGAATTTGAAGCAGGCTCTGAGCTGTCAGCTTGGAGCCTGATGAAGGGCTTGATCTCACGAACCATGAGATCATTACCTGAACCAAAATCAAAAGTCAGCAGCCTAACCAACAGAGTCACCCAGGCACCCCAAAACAGCAACAGTCTTAAAGCTGCTACCAAAACAAAATAATAAAAACAAAAAAGAGCTGAACTTCAAAATGAAGTCCCTTGTTTCCATCCTTTCCCCAAATCTTCATACAGTTGACTGAGCACCTCATCCCGTGAGTATCTGTCTACTTATCGAGGGTGTTTAAAGGATTAACAGTACTATTTTTACAGAGTTGAAGGTTCTTGGAATTAATCTTCCTAAGTATCTGTTTATGAATATAATAGAAATTTTAAAAAGGAAATCCTGCTCAGGGATTACATAATTTGCAAGATGCAAATGAGACAGAATTTAGAGAAATATCAGTTGCACGTGTGGTCATCTTAGAATTTAAATGGACTCCAAGTGGCCACTTAGGCATTCAGGGGAGTTATGGGTATGTTTTTATAAACATGAATTTTTATTATCTCTCCCAACTCTCTCTCCCACTGTTTATTTTGTATTCTTTAGAAACCACTTCTCTTTCTGCACTTACACTTCTGCGTTTTACAGGAATGAGACCAAGATTAGAAGTCATCATCAAGTACATTATTTTCTTGAACACAAAAAAGGGAAAAGATAATCACACAGAGATGGTTCCTTTGAGACAGAACATAGGACAGCTAAGGGAAAATGAGCACATCATTATTTACATATTCACATAGGAACCTGAGTGGCCCCATTCAAAATGTTTCATGTGCAGGACAGGCCAAGAGACAGAAAAAAAAAACGGGGGGTCCCATTAGGCACTAACATTTACTTTACGTTTACTGTACATGCAACAACTCTAATCTTGGCCACATATGGTTGTACAGAATAAATTGTGACTAACTAGCAAGTGCGTGTTTCATCAGAGCACACGGATTTTTTTTAATATAAGTTCATTACAAAAAGAACAAAATTAAAAGGACATTAAAGAAATAGGAAAGAACAGGAACCTAAGTATATTTAGCACACCTTCAATATCTATTAATTATAAATACAGATCTTCGCCTAAATCAGTGTTAATTGCAATGGGAATATTCATGATCACTTTGCTTAAATAAACAGATGTTTGACTAAACTTACAACTTAATCACCATCGTGAAAGATATATTATAATCTACTATCATTAAAAATCACCACATACAAACTTAATTTAAAAGGAGTTTTTACAGCAACTCTAGGTTCTTCATTAGAAGTAGCATCATCATTACACATTTGAAAAATATTTGTATCTATGTGCATTTCATGCCAGTTGATAAAGACAGGTGCAAGGCCTGGAAAATGAAATGGGGCAACAAGAAGTAAAGATTCTACCACTAAAACCACCATGATTGTGTTGGCTAATTTCAGTGAGACAGCTATTCAAGATCACAATACATTTTTGCTGTGAAATAATCCAAGAATGATAATCATACATGGCTTAGTCAAAAACACCCCCCCCTTTAAAAAAAATTAATACTACTTTCTTCCATGAGCCAAAAATCATAAATCATGAACTTCCTCCTGAGAAACAAGGTAACCACCTCAAGCTCACAGGCAACATTAGAACCTTCAGATTTGCTGAAACCATGCTCTTTAAAATATAGCTCCAATGCTTTTTTCAAAAACAACTTCCAGAAGGAACAGGTTATAAAGATGAGAGTGAGGACAGAGGAGACAAGAGAAGGAAAGAGAGGGTGCTGACCTTTAAGTGCAGAGCTACCAAAAGGCCGGGGGCTATTTTGCGAGAAAGTAAAAGCATCACCTTCCTCCCTGGCATGAGAGTGGTGACAGTCAATGCTTGCTGACATTCAGCAAAACGACAAGGGCTGCCTGAGGAGTGGCCTTCACAAAATGTCTAGGTAAAAGGCAGAGCTTCAAGGGAGAACACCTTGCAGACTCAAGTTCTTGTACACTGCAGAAACATCTCTTCAAAGCAAAAACATACAACTGATGACCAACACTTTGCAGGTTCCTGGGGCTTTTGACGAGCTTACAAGTCAGTTCCATTCCTGGTATCAAGCTCTCCATCAATCTTTGGAATCTATCTTTTTCTTTCCCCCAAGAGGAAAGTTAATAGCCATTTGCTTGGATAGGAGGTTGACTCCTGCAAAGCTGGATTTCACTGAAGGGTTGAAATGGAAAAAACAGACAGAAATCCCTGAGGCAAAATTTGAGTGTGGAGGTACATAACACATTACCTCCACCACCCTGCCCAGTGAGAATCTCTGAATGGCCCATGTTTGGGTTTCTACCTCACGAGGGGTACAAAGCAGGAACACCACCAGAACTCAAGTAGTAAACAAGTCAAACAGGATCTCTCTCTTTAAATCCGCCCAGCACTTGGGTTGTATCCCTCCTAGCCCCGCGGCATAGAACTACCATGTTTACCATGTGCTCGAGTTACTACTGCTACCAAACCGAATTTCTGACAGAGGGGCTTCACCTGGCAGATCTCTGCAGCCATCCTCATCTCCCAACACAATGCATCACTCAAGGTAAGGACCAAGTAAGCACCTAAACAACTATATTGCTAGAAAATGACTAGACACAGAAAACGTTCCTATGAGCCATGGTTTGTAAGGCACTTACACGCAAGAACACGCACATGGTGCTTGCCATACCCTGTCCACCACCCAATACCTTTGCTCTTTTAAGTACAACAGATAAGAGTTAACATGAACTTTTTCTTATAGGTATAAATAAATAAATAAATAAATAAATAAATAAATAAATAAGGCATTGCAGGAAAAATGAAGATGAATAGGGTTCAATAGAGCTGGAATGATAACTCTAATTAAGCCCTCCAGACAAGTTTCTTGCCTTTTCAGAATGTGAAATGCTGGGTTACTACCCCTCATGACCCTCACGGAGAATGACAGTTCAGAAGCTCCAAGCTGCTGAAAATGACACTAATTCAGCCCTTTGGTGACACCACAATGGAGAATGAGAAATACCCTTTAATTTGAGGCAATTTAAACATCAGCCAAAGACATATCTTGGTGGCACATGTTGTCCTCTGGTCTCACTGGTTCCGCCTTGGCGCAGTCCAGCTTTCATGCCCACTTTCACACACTAACCTTAACATTACAACATCCTTTGTCCACGACTATCCGAGCCCAGCCACCAGCTGCCCATCAAGTAGACCTCTTCACCAAAGATTAGAAAGAGTATCTTTCTGAAGGCCTGACAGGACCTACCTTCCGGCTAAGGAAAACCTAGGTGGTAAATCTCACTGCTCAAATTACCAAAAAGGCAATCTAGAACCTGTCCAACCCAGTAGGGGTAGGTTCAGGTTGAGAAAAATTGAGAACAAGATAGCAAGGCCCAGCAATTTCAGGGTATTAGCTTTAACAAAGAAGAATCCCTTGCTTGACTCTAGGGAAGGACTGTGAAGATTAATTATAAAGCTTTTAAAGAGACCTGAGCTCCCCCCAAAAAACACTAAATAAGTACAGTGTTATCATTTATTAGAGGCAAAGTCCAAAAGGAGAAGAGTCTACTGTATTCCACCCTAACAAGAGGAGGGACGTTTAAAATCACCTGCAGAAGAGAAATGATTAGGTCTCTCTAACGGGGCTATCACAGATCAACAGCTGAAGGCAATGCTAGAAAAACCAGAGGAAGGAGGAGTAAGGGCTGCTCAAGTGGCACACCACCAAGCAGTACTCACATAGTGCTTTGTGATTCTGTCTGAGAACTAGCATCGCCTGTGGTACAATGCCCGCACTCTACTCCCAGACACTTTGATTAACTGTTCTGGTTGAGGCCTGAAGGTTGGTCTTTTTCTTTCTTAAAGTTCCAGAGGTAATTTTAATCTAATGCTCAAACTTAATAAACTATATGACAAACAAGGAACAAAAAACAAAAAAATAAACTTTCATGAAAAGGGCGTTTCAAGGACCTAGCCTATAAAACCGGAAGCTAAAAATTAAAATCACATTCAATACTTAAAAGAGTCATTTTAGGGGCGCCTGGGTGGCTCAATCAGTTAAGCGTCTGACTTCGGCTCAGGTCATGATCTCACAGTTCGTGGGTTCCAGTCCCATGTCGGTCTCTGTGCTGACAGCTCAGAGCCTGGAGCCTGCTTTGGATCCTGTGTCTCCCTCTCTCTCTCTGCCCCTCCCCCACTTGCATGAACTCTCTCTCTCAAAAATGAATAAACATTAAAAAAATTTTAAAGAGTCATTTTATCTCTTGAGGAAGTTAATTACACACTGAACAGGAGATGAAACACCCACCTAAGTATCTGTATAGAGTATGAGAGTTACTAAGAGGAATTAGAGTTTCCCAGATAAGTTGCGGCCAGCTCTTAAAGGCGACTACTGGCCCAAACCATGGAACACAAAAAGAGTCAGACACTATTAACAATTTTCATACTAATTCTTAGGTAGAGGGGGTGGGTGGCACACAAACAAGCAATGCTCTGAAACCAGCTGGGTGTCCTACAATTTATCAATTTTGACAGACACAATCTACCTGGAGATAATGTCAGATCCCACCGATTAAGCGCTCTGTACTCCAGCAATGGCCCCCCTACCTTAAGATGCCAATTGCAAGTTTAGGTGGTTACCTGTGCTTTTGACTGAACAGATGTAAACTGGAGCTTGCAACACCCCCTCCGTGGGTTCAGTTACTTTGCTGGAGCAGCTCACAGAACTCAGAGAAACATTTTCCTTACTAGATTACTGGTTTATTATAAAAGATATAAATCTGGAAACAGCCAGATGGAGGAGGTATGGGGAAGATAAGGGAAAAGAGTGAGGAGCTTCCATGCCCTATGTGCACCACTCTCTCCCCGTTCACCTGTTCACCAACCCAGATGCTCTCCAAACTCAATCCCTTGGAGTTTTTATGGAGGCTTCATTACATAGCACATTGGCTATTTGCCCCTCTCCCCTCTGTGGATGGGACTCCAAGTTCCAATACTCAGATCACAGGGTCGATTCTCCTGGCAACCAGCCCATCCTCAAGTGCTTTCCTAAAGTCATCTGATTAACATAACAAAAGACACCTGTATCACTCTCACCGCTTAAGAAATTCCAAGGGTTTTAGTAGCTCTGTGCCAGGAACAGGGAGGAAGACCAAATATATGTTTCTTATTATAAATCGCAATATCACAACTATGATGATGATTTTCTCTCCCTACCTCCAGAAGTGACAAAAATATGGAATAATGCTTTATAAGGGAATAGCTTTCCAGAAAGGAAATATTTAAACTTGTCATTTCAGAAGTGAGTGGCTATGACATCTTTATTATGGAATAAGTTAAAATTCCCCAATGTGTAGAAGAACATGATTACTTTAAACAACTCATAAGGTAAGTTTAACGAGATTTACATCTACACGATTTTATCTCGGTGAGATGCCATCACTTAATTGAAAGGCCCACTCAGAATCCATCCCACCCGATCTCTGCTTCCACAGTCACCCAGGACACAAACAAAGGTGGTTCTCAACCCTAGCTGCTCATTAGGAGGATCTGAGAAAGGGGAGGAAAAAAGAAAGAAAAATCCTATCTGGGCCCTACACACTTAGAAATTCTGATTCAATAGACTTGGGGCACGTAGGATTTTTAAGAGATCCCTAGGTGATTTTGACATGCAGCCAAGGTTTCAGAACCTCTGCATTAAAAGCATCGACACTTACATTTTCCCTCTGCATTGCTCTGCTGACTGAGCCATGTTGCTCGAGTCAGACCAAAGTGGGCAATCATCGGTTGTTTCAGGGCACACAGATGAGTTACTGTGATTCTTTAGGACTGTAATTCAGTGGAGTTGAGACACTGATGAGTTCATAGTTTTGTTTCCCATTAATCTTTTATTGGGTTCCAAGCCATGTGTGCTTTTCATTCCATGATTCCAAATCAACACATAAAAAAGTTAATGTTTTTCTGTTAGCGTTTTGCATTCAAAAGATGCTAGATGAATAAAAGATACCCCTCCCTCCCCACACACAGCCAGACATGTGTCCATTACCAACAAATGAAGCCAGTTACCCTTAGAGCAGGAAATAAAGAAACCTGATTTGCCCTGAACCTTAAAACAACACCTGAGACCAGAGCTTGCAGGCAAGAGTGGGAATTTAATTACGGACAGCAACCTGAGCATGGGCTCACAAAGGAGGGCTCTGCCAGGAAGGTACATCACATGCTTCGTGCTGGCAAACATGAAGGGCTGGGAGGGTGACACGCATTGTGCAAAGTTTATCTCCCCACTCAGAGGCTCCCTTCTGACCAATCTTTTAGCACCATGATTTTACGACTTGCCCAAGTTCTGTGATCTATTTCCAGAGCAACATCTCAGAAACCATCCTCATCAGCAACTGCCTGATTACCCAGACAGAGGCAAGTGCTTAAGAATTTCTAAAGCACCTTGAGTTAGGGGCGGGTGGGGGGGGAGCCCGCCTGGGTGAGTCAGTCGGTTAAGCGGTGGGCGACTTCAAGCTCAGGTCATGATCTCACAGCTCGAAGGCTTGTGAGTTCGAACCCCACATCAGGCTCTGTGCTGACAGCTCAGAGCCCGGAGCCTGCTTCGGATTCTGTGTCTCCCTCTCTCTCTGCCCCTCCTCTGCTCAGGCGCGCACGCTCTCTCTCTCTCTCTCTCTCTCTCTCTCAAAAACAAATAAACATTAAAAACAATTATCATAAATAAATAAATAAATGAATGAATGAATGAATGAATGAATGAATGAATGAAGCAAGCTCCTTGGGGGCACCTGGGTGGCTTACTGAGTTAAGCATCTGACTCCTGATTTCAGCTCAGGTCATGATCTCACGACTGGGGAGTTTGAGTCCCACACCAGGCTCTGCACTGACAGCAAGGAGGCCTGCCTGGAATTAATTCTCTCCTTCCCTCCCCCTCTCTGCCCCTCCTCAGCCCTCTCTCTCTCTCTCTCTCTCTCTCTCTCTCACTTGCTCAAAATAAATAAACTTTAAAAATTAAAAAAAAAAAAATTCTAAAGCACCTTGGCCAGTGAATTAACCATGGCCCAACCCCCCAGACCTAGGACAAGAAAGGCTCCCAGAGCAAGGGGTCCAAGTCCATTCTCATATGTGGCATCTCTTCCCCGGTTTTCCTTGGATCTGCGGGGGCAGGATGCTGTGTCTTATCCACTGATCTGCTATATATCTTAAAATGAGTTGCACTGTCCATTGGTGGTGGAGGCATATGGGGTGGATTTATTACCACCCACCTATGGGGAGGGACAGCTAGAGGCTTCGTCAAAGCCAGGAAAGCTCAAATCGGTCCCCTTGAGGATGCAGGCCAAGGGAGGGCAGAAGAAATCATGGCGGTTGTCTGGGCCTCGGAAAGCACCCAGCACAAGGGAGAAGCAAGTTATTAAAACAGACAATAAAATAAATAAATCAGCCTTCTGGGTCCACATAAATATTTCACTAATCAGTTAAAGGACAGTAAAGGGAATATAGAAAGAGCGCCTAACATTTAATGGGATTTGGGTAAAATATTACATTTTCCAGAAGTTACTCAAGTGTAGCAGGGAGTCTATGAGCTAAAATTACTTTTTCAAATGACCAACATACTAATTTCTTCTTCAGAACCATGGGGAAGGGCCCATACGAATGACACAGTATCACGAGATGATCGCCAGCCCTGAACTCATCCTTTCCCTTCCCGAAATTGCAAACACCCTTCAGCACAAACCCAGCGCTCCCAGTTTCATCAGAATCAAACCGGAGGGAGCCAATGCCACTCCAAGCTACACACCTGTGCACAAATTAAAATATCTCCACTCAACACAACTAACCCTGTAAGCGTCCTTCCAAAGCCCTCTACTGGCTCTTACAGCTGGCTCTGCAGAGAGGAACAGCGAAAGCGTACCAAGTAGGAAGCAGGAAGGTAGCGGTGAAAAGAGTGAAGACCGTCCCTGGGGTCATACAGGGCACTCTTACAGTCAGAGAACAGTGACTCAGCTCTTCTCCCTCCATTCTCCCTAGTCTCCTGGAGTCCCCAGACCACGTTTATCTGAACAGATGATCCTCTCTGAAGGACAGGTAAGAAAAAGATCAGAGGTTAAAAAAAAAAACCTAAACAGATGCAACTTTCATGTGGGGCCCTCTAACCTTTTACTGATGGAGTTCTCCCACACACGCAGGTGATCCTTAAAGAAACGGTTTTCTGTGTGGCCAGAGCTATACTGCCAGCTGCTGGGAGAACACACTGGGAGTAAGAAACGTGTCAGTCCTCAGCTTGGGGGTGGGTGTCTGCCAACAGCAAGTACTAACCTTAGAGAAAAGGCAAAAAATTATCAGAAAAAAGAATGCAAAATTGTGCGTGTGAACAGCTTAGAGGCCCTGGGAGCGTCTTCTGATTATGCCATAAAGATGGCAGCCATATAAAGAGTTACTATAACTTCTGGGTTGGTGTATAATAATATGCTCTATGTTCCCAAAGCACCAAAACAGTTTTTAGCCAATAAAGAATGCAGCACTTCAACTGCTGACTGACATGGAACACAGATAGTACACTGTACCTGCGTCTGCATTTGTCAATGGCTGCCTTTTTGCCTGAAAGAATATTTGTGATGCTAACTGTAGCTTACAGCCTCAACGATTTGAGCCTTAACTCCCTGTAAATACCATTTCGCTTCTTGCGATTCAACCAGACTATGTTGCCAGTGCTCAGGTTTCCCCACACAGACCGGCAGAAAGGTTGTGCAGAACCCCCATCTGACTCATTTCCTGCCAACCTTGAATGGGCAGCACCCCCTCCTCAAGATGGAGTCTGGTATATTCCTTTAAATTAGCAATAGTGATTTCAGTATCTACTGGTCACCAGTGCTGTTGCTTTTTAATTAAATACAGCTGTTTTACATACACTTATTTGTGGGATAATTGTTTTTAATCACAATAGGGTGCAATGTAATTGTGCCAATACTCACAAGTGCGTGGCACTGTGGAAGTCACTGACAGAGCAGCTCATGGAGGAAACAAATACTGCAGGCTGCACTCACAAAGCTGCCACGGGAGCCTCCGTGTTCCCATTAAAGTGTCTCACCGGATCCCAGTCTGGGCAGCAGAAAAGAGCAGTGGTCCCCGGGAGAAGATTTACCACCTACTCTACCCTTTATTTCAGATGCAGCAAGTTCAGCTGTTGGGGGGAGGGAGCCATCCTGGCAACAAAACACAAAGGGCCTGGATCACAGCCTGCTTCTAAATAACACAAATAGATAAGGAATTAGGTGATTAGAGAGCGTACTGCCAGCGGGGCTAAATATCAGCCCCTTTGGGAACATGTATCTTATATTGTCCTATAGCACGACCTGCCCAAGAGCTACCTCCGATCTGAATGGACCTTTTCATACTTTCTTCTTTAAGGCAAATTTTCTCTTTTAAGAACGTAGATATAACAGCTATCAAAACTGAAAATAATTTATATACAGAAAAATTAGTGGAAACAGATTACGGTACGTCCACATTTTTAAAAACTGCACGGCCATTAAAAATCATGTTCTGGAAGGGCGCCTGGCTGGCTCAGTCAGCACATGATCTCAGGGTTGTGAGTTCAAGCCCACATTGGGTGTGGAGGTTACTTGATAAAATAAAATCTTTTAAAAAAATCATGTTTTGGAAAAATTTTAAAGGCCAACAGAAATGTTCAGTTACAAAACACACACACAAAGAAGCAGGTGAGAAGGCCATGAGACATTAACAGTGGTGATGCTGCCTCTGGATGGTAAGATTTAATTTGTATTTTCTTCTTTAAAATTCCCAAAACTTAGTAAATAAATGTCTCACTTATAATAAGGAAAAAATATTTAAGGTAGAAAATTTAGATGAAATCAGAAGCCTAAGCCATTCATCTAGTGGAGTTAATGAATGAACATTAAATATTGAAAATAACGAAGTTTATACAAGCAAATGCTCGCAGGGCTGTACAAAAAGGACTAGTGTTGAGAGTCCTTATTATCCAGTCTCTTCTCTCTTCGTAGGGATGGCCTAACCATTCTAAACAGCAAGATTATTGCCAGGAAAACTTCATACAGGAGACAAGAATATAGAGATATATTTTTCTGATGTTAAACACTCACTCAAAGTATAAATTAGAATCTCTTGATATAAATTATGGTACCTCCAAAATGGTTGCAGGAAATATTTTAATTTGTAAAAATACATTGAAATAAGAAAGCTTGTATTACAAAGACAACCAGCTGCAGCTCTGGTAGATGGCAGAAATTCTGAAACACAGGCTTGTACAGAGAGGCTCCCCACCCCAACAGGCGTAAGGGAAAGGGTCACTAACTTGCCCCTAGCAACACGAACGTCCATGGAGCACATCTGGAGACAGGTAACACAGACCGCTTTTAGAATCCTGGTTCTTCCACTCACCAGAGGAAAAGCTTTGAGCAAACTCGGGTCTTCCCAAGCCCAGGTTTCCTGACCTGAAGGGATGGAAACGGACTGGGCCACATAGGCATCCAGGGCAGCTCAGCCTTCCTCAGTTCCCAGCAACCCCCTTCACTGCAATTCTGTAAACAATAAACCAACTTCCTCCACAAGAAAGAGAACGCTTTCACCCATCAGAATATTCTGGTGTGTCTGGCAGTTGGACTTTGCATCATAAATTAATAAATCCACAAACGGACTTTTAAATCACATCTTTTTGAGTTCCTTTAGCCTAAACCAGTTAACCAGTCCAACAGACCACATTTCGAAGCCTGTAAAGCTCTGAGATTGCCCTAAAAGCAGCTAAGCTGCGAAGACCTTCTGTAAAGTCTTAAAAAATGGACAAGGTTTCCTCCTCCCTCATCGGTCTTAATACAGAGTCATCATCGCCCAACACTAAACCTGCATCACGTACTGCTGTGCACCTGTCACGACTCAGAAGGCACTTTAGGATTTTGCTGTGCTGCATCCTGAACCGCAGTCAAACTCTGGCTCCTCCGTACGTGCCCTTACGCACCTGTATTTTCTTCCAGCCATCCGAGGACTGCTTGCACACGCCTGAGGCAAGCACATTCTTTATCCTGCACCCTTTTCTCTGCTTACCAAGGTCAGTTAATACAATGGCATGTGAGGTGTGAACCAGATCCAACAAGGCACCGCTTCACAAATCTTTTCATTTTTTATCATGGAATTCACCCAGAAACTGTGAACAGGCCCCACCTAAACTAAGCATCAGCTCAAATCATATGTAATAAACCCCAAGAAACCCCACTAATCCCCCAGAAAGCCCTGTTCTCTGAAGCAGATAAATGTCTTCAGGCAGAGCTCTCCTATCTCCTTTCACTAGAATCCTCAGGAGATGTTCTAAGCTAAGAAGAGATATATCTGGTTTGCAGTTGGCTCTGGGACCTGGGGGGAAGAAAAGCTAACACAGGAAACAGCAGAGATGTTACCATGTCTAAGTCTGGCTCTGGAAAGAAAAATGATATTCTTGGAGACCAAAATCCTGGACAGCCAGCCTTAGTAAAGCCCCACCTTCCTACTGCTAGGAACAATAATCTAGAACAGTAGCCTCAAGTGGAAGTACGATGGAAACACCTGGCAAGTGTGAAAAATGAACCCACCAGGCTCTAACCAAAAGAGATTCTAACACAAGTAGCTTACAAACCACACCTAGGAAAAACTGAATTAGCCTGTATTCTAGAAGAAATGCTCTTCCCTGGGTTTCACTGTGACTCAAAGGGGCACACATCTTTGTATCTGAGTTAGGGCAGGGCGGGGGAAGGGAAACCAGGAGGAGAAGGGCAGTGGCAGAACTCTATACACATTCCAAGGTGGCTATTCAATCCAAAGATAATGTCATCAACAGGGATCCACTAAATCTCTGTCCTTGGAGGAGTCCTGGGCAAACCCAGAAAGCCAGAGCTTGTTTGTAGGAACGAGAAGCAACAGTGTTAGCAGCCATATTTGCAGTGACTTTAACAGCTAATAATCAAATGATTTGCCCTTGCAGAACTTCCTATCAGAGGATACCTTAGAACCACACACATGAACATCATTTTCCTAGCAGGGAAGGGGACAGAGGGAGAGAGAGATGTACCAGAGTCAAATAGCAGCCGGAAAGAGCAAGGAAAGAGTCCCTACTGCCCAGCTTCTGGATTCAAGGCACTTCAGTATCACGATGCTGTAAGATATACAAGCATGAGGATGGGAGAGTCAAAAACTGCTTCCTTAGATTGCACATCCTCAAGTGTCCTGCCGCATCAAGATCAAGGACTCTACTATGATGCGGGGCTCGGCATCCCTGAACCAGCCATGGCACGAGATTACAACCAGGCAGAAAAGACTCGGTCATTGTGGAATTACGGTTAAAGGAAAAATCTTAGTTCTTTGCTCCCTATTACTCCTGCCCAAAGATACTAATACTGAGAAGCAAGCTACAGAGAGTGAAAGTTGTAAAGATGGTGAAAGAGGGAGCAAGAAAGCAGCTGGGGGAAGTATCTGAACCTGCAATGGTATAAAGCCTGTTTTCTCCCACAGACACCAAGGAAGAGAACTGTACAGTCTCTAAAGAAGGGGACTTTCTACCACTAGTTACAAATAGCAAAGATAAAACCTACAAATGACAAAGATTCTCTCCTTGACCAAATTGTACTCAGGTTCCTCCAGGTTCCTCTGAACTCCCTTCTCAACTAGGGCCCTGACTTTTGGGCACTATGTTCATCTCTGCACTGTCCAATTCTGCCAAGAATCCTGCTAAGTCACTTCAGCACAAATCCCCCACCCTCAATATCTGATTGCTCTCAATATCTAATTGGGTTCCTCATCTTCCAGCACCCACAACCCCACTCTGCTCCTCGATGATAAATTCCCACTTTTCCTTGTTGGACTCAGAACCCAAGCTCTCTCTCCAATCCCAAACCCTATTGTTGGCCCTCACACCTATCATAACAGTTACGAATCAGGTTTATCTTACTGTTCTCCAGTAAATGTCATGAATAACATTTTAACACAAAGAAGCCAAAAGAAGGAAAACTCTGTCCTACTGCAAGCACACTGTACAGGCTCAAGCACTCACTTAAAGGCACAGTCAGGCACTGGGTGGCTCAGCTGGTTGAGTATCTGACTTCGGCTCAGGTCATGATCTCACAGTTCTTGGGTTTGAGCCCCGCGTCGGGCTCTGTGATGACGGCTCAGAGCCTAGAGCTTGCTTCAGATTCTGTGTCTCCCTCTCTCTCTCTGCCCCTCCACTGCTCACATTTCCTCTCTCTCAAAAATAAACATTTAAAAAAATTTTTTTAAGAAAATAAAGGCAAAGACTCTAAAGCAATCAGTGAGGCAACTTCTTCAAATCAATATCAACTGATATTAGGTATCTGACCAATGAAGGTATCAATTTATGTAAATTCTAGGAGAAGGATATTGGCCTGGCTTAAATTGACCAAATGCAGTTTCCTAGAACATAAAATTATATTTAATAAGCAGTTAAATGTGGCTATCCAAGAAAACTAGAGCAATCCAGTTTGGCTGCTATCGGTATTTTTAGCGAATTCACGTAAAAGGTGCCACTCCTGGCTGAACCCCAAAGCAAGGCAGCTGAAGGGCAACAGTGAACTTCAACAATGGTAAGCATTCACTCACAGGTTCATGCAGCATCCAAAATATAGCACAGAGATTCTCAGAGTAACACTGAAGGCCAGGGAGGTATAGGGACAGCTACCAGCTCCTGCGTACGGTGTGCAGCAACAGGTAACGGAGTGACCGGATTGCGTGCACCAGAAGCGACTTCTTCATCCAAACCAAAGTTTACAAACTCTCTCTCTGTACTTGAGGAGAGAGGTAATGGGGAGGGGGAAGGGGGATGGGAGGAACCATGGTGGGGGGTGGGGAAGATTAACTGAAAGAAATCAGAATGAAAACTAAAGTCGCAGGAACACAAATCAATACTTTTAACATTCGAATACTTCAGAAAGCCTTCCAAGTCAAAACACAAAAGCAAACAAACAAAAGTACAGGCACCAGCCTGTATTAAAAACTTTGGAGAACCAAAGGTGGGGGGAAATACTGTGCTTGAGGGGAAAGGAGCAGCATCAGGCCCCAAGTCTGCAGGCAGCCAGCTCTGAGGTGGGCACAGCAGCAAGGAGACAGCATGTTTCCACCTGAGCACATTCGATTACATTCCAGGACAGAGATCTTCAACACCATCAGCTTCTGCCCTCGGAATTCATTTCTCGCTGGGTAATGAGGGTAAGAGATGAAAGGCTGTAGGATTTTTACACTGAATTTTCAGTTTGTCAGGTTCCATCTACCATGTCAGATACCTGGGACCAATCAGTATCTTTTAGAGAGACATGTCTCTATCCTAATGGAGCTCCAATGACTATTCTCTACCTGCCGTTTTTTATGGATACCTAATAAAAACATGGATAATAACATTTCCACTATGGAAAACAGTACAGAGGTTCCTCAAAAAATTAAAAATAGAACTGCCATATGATCCAGTAATTACACTACTGGGTATTTACCCAAAGAGAACAAAAACAATTCAAAAAGATACATGCACCCCTATGTTTATTGCACATTATTTATAACAGTCAAGTTATGGAAGCAGCCCAAGTGTCCATCCACAGATGAATGGATAAAGAAGATGTGATATATATATATACACAGTAGAATATTATTCAGCCCTCAGAGCATGAAATCTTGCCATTTGCAACAACACAGATGAAGGAACTAGAGGATATAATGTTAAGTGAAATAAGTCAAAGAAAGACAAACACCATATGATTTCACTGGAATTTAAGAAACAAAGGAAAAAAAGAAAAAGAACAAAAACAACAACAATACTACTGACTCTTAATACAGGGAACAAAGTGGTGGTTGCCAGAGGGGAGGTGGGTGCGGGGATGGGAGACAAAGAGACAGGGATTAAGGCTATATTTACCCTGATGAGCAATGAGCAACGTACAGAATTGTTGAATCATTATATTGTACACCCGAAACTATGTTAATTCCAAACAACAACAACAACATGGAGCCCAAACGCTGGTACAAACTGAAAGCAGCTTAATGGTTTTTCAATTGGGAAACGGACATTTTTCTGAACTCTGATATTACTGAGTGCAAGCACCTCCAGAGTAACTCTAACTTGGTATGCAAACAGGAGTGTCTAGACTGAAAGAACCACTCACTCCTCCAACAGAAGAGGACTGGGAAGAGGGCAGGGGTAGGCGGTGAAGCCAAAATCTTTAACAGTGAGGCGGCCGCACCACAATGCAATCTGCGAAGGCGAGACAGAGCCCAGCCCAGATGGCAGGGAGGAACCCTAGATGTTTTCCTGAAGAAAACGCTGAGCTGTTAGTTTAATACACACTCAAACGAACAGCAAAGGGCTGGAATAACTTCCTTCTCCTCTATAAGAAATAAATAAAAGAAGCTGCTTTGAGTGATGTCAAGTCTCCCTCTCCTTAAAGTACAAACTGGTTTGATACTCCTGGCTGTCCCAATGGCCAAATCTAGCAAACAGAGTCGCCTGCCAGTTCTCCCATGCGGAACACAGTGTGATCGCTCACAGCAGCTGAGCTAAGAGGTAAAAAGGAAAGAGGGTCCGAGAAGAACAGGGCAGACAGTACAGACTGCATCCCCACAGAGGGACCAGCCTCCAGCTAGAGCCTGAGGGAGCAGGCAGGCTGCAAAGGGAGCCCAGGGCACGCAGCACATCAGCAGCCCTTCCGCAGAGATCCACCTACAGCTTCTGCAAGGCAGTGTTTCTAAAACAAGCCCCTCCAGCTGGATAAGCAGATGCTAAAGGCAGCTCCATATGAATAAGAATGTGGTTTTCTCCTAATTCCAGGCCACCTTACAAAAGATAACTGTACAGAAAAATCAAACGATCCTACTACCTCCTTAGTAACCATGAGAAAAATTTCCTATAAATGGTAGAGCTACAGACTCAGAAAGTCAAGTGTTGGTGTATTCTGCCCATCCCCCATTCCCAAATTATGAACAAGGAGTGAAAAGACAGCCAGTGCAAATGAAATAAGCAAATAAAATGAAATAAGCAAATAAGCAAATGAAATAAGTATCAACCATGTGCCGAAAAGTGAGCTAGCAATAGATGTGAAGGCATGAGGAATCTACCTGATGTAGAAAAACCAAACTAGAAAAACCCAGTAGAGAAGGGCAGGAAAGGAGAGGGGAAGAGAAAAAGCATTTTAAAAAACAGAAACTTGAAATTCCGGGCATCCATTATGGGGGTTATCTAAAATCAGGAGGACAGCAGAAGGAACCAAATCCTGGAACCAACGTCTGAACACAAAGATGCAGCAGTTGCCACATAAAGAGATTTCCACTCAGCCCCACGAAGGGCCCAATACAGTGAAATAAAGATAAAGGAGAGCATATCAACCGCCTTCTCTCTCTCTAGAGATCCTCCTATGAGACATCAATGCTCCATGGTGGCCCCCACACAACAGTGAACCAGGCGAAGGCATTTGCGCCCAAAACCAGACTGCTCTCACACTAGATGGTGAAATGAAGGCCTATGAAAAAAGTGGCCAGAGCTTTTCAAAGAAGGGCTGAAATAAAAAGTGACATCAAAAATATGCCTAAGCAATAGACCTGTCACTTACTAGGAAAAAAAGCAAGCATCTGTGTCCTTCAGCTTCCCCTTCTAGTTTCAGTTCTGAAAAGCCTTTTCCAGAGCAGTGACATGAAATGATGCTTCTCCCTCCATAATCTATCATCTGGTCTGAAATTCACCTTGTGACCACAGCACACACCAACTGGTCAAGATTAGAGATTCGGTTTCTAAAATTATCAACACTTTCCTAATAAAAACAACCTCCCGTATCCAAAGCACCTATAAGAAATAAGGATCTGAAATGTTTGGTTTTAGAACCGACCCAAATTTTCCAAGTAAAAAACTAATTAGCCCACCAAGGAATGAAACCTACAGCCCTGGCCTGCAGAAGTGGAAAGCACTGATGACTGCACTAAGCTTGCCTTGAATATAAATGCTATGGGGGGGGGGGGGGGGAGGTAATTTATCTAAACACAGTGTAGGTAGTTCTGCAATCAGTATCTCATAAATAAAAAGAGAAAGATGAAGGGAAAGCTCTCTAATTGATTTTAAAATTAGTTCCGAGCAAAGAAATAATCTGACAACCAACAAGGTCGACAACAGAAAAAAAATATATAGCCTGTGGGGAAAAAGTGCACCTAAAAACTCCAATGGATCAAAACACCTGGACTGACACAGAAGAAAGATGTCTGGGAAAGCCTGAATAAAAGAAAGTGTCAAAAGAAAGTCAATTGGGGACCAACTGCAAAATCACTTAAAATCCTGAGATCAGCCCCTCTGGTGGACGAACCCAATCCATACAGTGCTAATGGAATGCCAGTATGAGGAAAACCAGCACTCAGAAAGGGGCAGGGCTAAGCAACCCAACTGTATCAACTAGGGTGAAACCTGGGAGTGGGAAAGAGGAAGTGCCTACACAAAAGGTAGCCATGTGTGACCTGGCCATCAAAACAAGCAATCCAAGGGACACCTGGGTGGCTCAGTTCGTTAAGTGTCCAACTTTAGCTCAGGTCATTATCTCACAGTTCATGGGTTCAAGCCCCACATCAGGCTCTGCACTGACAGCTCAGAGCCTGAAGCCTGCTTCACATTCTGTATGTATGTATGTATGTGTGCGTGCCCTTTCCTCGCTCGCTCGCTCTCTTTCTCAAAAATAAATAAACATTAAAAAAAAAATAAGCAAGTAATACAATTAGTAAGGAGAAAAAAAACAGAAGTGCAAACACTCCCTCCCGGGACCTTCCAACACCAGGACATGCTCCCTCAAGTTGGCATGACTATAGGCAGCAGTCAAGGAGATTAGCAATGGATTGGATAAAAACGATGCTACTCAAAAGCAATATATGCATTAGGTCTTAAGCCTCAGCATATATTTTGATGTAAACATTTACTAAATGCCTACTGCATTCATGGCACTCTGCAAGATTCTGAAAGAGAGGCATATGAAGCTGAGAAAACCATTTCCACTCCGGATCACAGTGGAGTTTAGGTTTCCTAACAAAAAGCGGGCTGGACATAAATGACAGTACAGGAGGAGACAGACTATGTATGGAAATCTCTGGCCTAAAGGAGCTTTCAAGAACCAGGGCAACAAAGACAGTTACCTCAGCACAGCAGCTATAGTAAATGGTCACAGGACAGTAAATGGTGCTGTCAACTCTGGAAACAACAGAGAATTACTGCAGCTCACAGGACTGAAAAGAGGCAAGAAATATGAACGCACTAGCACTTGGAAGATTTAGATAAATTGGAAATATAGAACTGTGTAATAGTGATGATTAAATGGAAAGAGAAGAAAGAGAGGAAGACGGATTGAAAGAGGTAAACGCGCAAGGTTCGGGGAAGGATTGAGCACCAGGCCCCAGGAGATTATTAAAATCCTACAAAAATTATTGGAAGGGGATAGGCAAAATCATGAGAAAAGGGGATGCATTAACTAAAGGAAACAAAAGAAAATATAATTAATAATATGGAGAAGAAGGTAAATCAAAGGGACATAGGCAATTGCTGTCTTTTCCCAGTTCTAATGCACTTACAAAGATCAGTGGAACGTACATTTTAAGGAACCCTGCTATCTACCCAGATACCAAATGTCTTGACCTTAAGACGAGTCAGGCTTGCCCCCGTGCCCTCCCCAGCAGAGGAACAGGAATTAATCTTTCAAAGATGACAGAGTACGTACATCCTGAATCTTAAATAGATGAGCTAAGACCCACCCACAGTCTCCGAATGGTAATTTTTTCAATCCTCTCACAAAGGAGGTTTCAAGTGTTCTTCTCAAAAATGCCCAGATCAAACAAATCGGAAACTGGTACAGAATGCCTCTGCCAGCGCTCTGACATAGTCTACGTCTTTTGATCACATTGCTGCAGTCCCCAAGTCTCTCCATTGGAAACCGGTGAAATGCTATATCCATTTCAAAGAGCTTTTGCTTTTCTCCAAGGTCCTTAATGCCAAGCTGGAGTCCCGCTCTAATTTGCTATTTGCCTTATGCTCCCAGTCCCAAGTGCGAGATCACAGCCAGTGGGTTTATTGGTTTGCCCTGGCTTCACTTAGGGACTGCGGCCCCACAGCTCTCTGTTGGTGTGCATCTCAGTGGCAACATCGTCTGCTTTAAGGTCCAGAGGGACCAGTCATCTTGCTTTCAGAAATCTCAACTGAAGGGAATAGGCTGAGAACCCCTTTTAATCGTGCCTAAATGGCAAAGCACCCTGGGGCCGTGTACAACAAATGGAGTTATTAGCACCCTGAAACTGCCCTGCCTCTGAGAAAACACCCTTAGGAATCCCAGGGTGTCACTAACAGGCCTACCTGCAGCTTGTCAACCATGACTGCCTACAGAGGAGACCCCGTGGGGTCGGGCCTGGGAAACAAACACCCCCCAAAAAGGTAGCAAGGACAGTGGGAGATTAGACAGATTACAGCTTTAACAAAACGGATCCTCTGGTGCCCACAACTAAATATTTAGAGGCCTGCTGTGAAAGAACATTTCTGTGGTGAGTTCCACAGGGAGGAGGCTGAAAGATAGGGTGACGGAATCAAATACAGGCTGAAAGCATAGGGTTGCGAGGTCAGGGGAAAGGCTCCACCTTCAAGCGTCCACACTTCCTAGAGGCCCAAGCTGAAGGGGTGTGTGTGTGTGGGGGGGGGGGGAGAGAGAGAGAGAGAGAGAGGGAGGGAGAGAGAGGAGAAGAGGGGTTGGGGGAGAGAGAGAGGCTCTATGGACAGGAGTTTGAGGAAAAAGGCCTTGCAACTTGAAAGCAAACTTTCTACACTTCACACCTGGGCGCTGGGTAAATTATGTACCTTTTTCAAGGTAAATTCCAGCTCTGTATCTTTGCCTTACAAGAGTATTGCAAAGGCCTGAACCGACGTCAAGGAGGAATAAGACAGCCCCTTCATCAGATGCCAGAGGGGCATCTTTTGTCATTAACACTCCAAATGTGACACAAAGTCATGGCAGCCCTGGGCACCAGGAGCACTATGGTTTCCAATGTCGGATCAAAGTCAAATGCTCTCTAGAAGTCCTGAGATTACACAGTGTTGTCTCCTCTAAGGCAGTAGCTCAGAAAACCCAGTCTTTCTCCAACACTTAGCACTTGTCTCTTTGGGGCAAACAACTGCAAAAAACAAACTCCACTATGTCTTGAGAGAAACCCTGATACTTGTGTAGGTCTTCAGGAACACCACACCAGTGTCCAAAATGGCGCTCAGCCTGAAGGAGTTAAGATCGCCAAAGAGCTGACACTGGATTCACCCTGAATAATCCAGAAGCATCAATGCCACAGAAATAGAATCCACAGCATCAGACATCTTTCCAACTGTAATCTCTAAGGAAAATATTACACATCCTTGCTTTTAACTCTCCTGTCAAGCTTTCTAGCAACACATCCAGTTTTAACCAAACTCTGAGAATAATGGCTACCCATGAATTCCTGGATATTACTGGAGAGCAGCTGCCTAGGATGAAAACAGTTCCTTTGATCATGCTGTTTCGTCCAGAGCCCTTCCTCTGGCTGCATTACAAAGTAACCAAAAAAAGGGGGAGTGGAAGTATACAGTTAGCCTTGGGCAAAACCTCCTTGGCTTCATGTATAAGTTAAGAGAAATGAACTTGTCTCTGTTTTCAAAAAAGGAAAATCCAATTTGCGCTACTATCCCCACAATGTATAGATGTCTTGGAAGATGTACATTAAGTTGATGACAGGTTATTAGAAGTTTTAGGTTTGGGGAAGATAAACATTAAAATAATCTCCCCTTCCTAACTTCAAGGGCAAACCCAATTGGGTCGTCATCTGGGAGCTTGTAGGGAGGCCTAGCCCGCAGCAGGAGACACTGCCCGCCATCTGCCTGTCCTTGAGGAAGGTCATGCTAACACTTCCCTTTCCCTGTTCACCTACTCCTCCAGTTCCTTAACCTGCACCTTCTCCCACTCCGATCTAATACCACATGACAGGCTCCAATACCACAAACTATAAGATTATCTTTTTCTCCATTTCAAAGTCAATGATCTCCAGAAAGATTCCCCCAAATGAGGCAGAAGGCAGTCTCTCTAAGTGTCTCATTTGAGGCCCTCTGCAGTCCATCCGTCGTCTCCCAACAATCCTCAAGCGCGGCGCATTTCCGCAACTACAAGACCGTTCCAATTCCCAGAACACACCAACATTTTCACTGGAGATCCTAATAAGTCCTGTTCTAACTAGGACAGCCATATATTCTTGTGCACAAGGGCACTGGCCAAGGAGACAGGCTGAATGGTAGCTGAAACTCAACTGCCATTCTGCTTGCCAGGCCGTGTGCCCTGACAAGAGGCTGCCTGGAAGAAGGGGCACCCCTCTCTAATTTGCACAAGGGCACCATACAGGTTAACAGAGGTCCCAGTCCCATCCAACATCTATGCCTTGAGTATTTCACTGGACTCCCCTTGTAGCTACAAGAACAGATGGTATAGAGGAAGGAATATTAAAAACCAAAGACTCCAAGGAGATGCCTGCTTTCCCAGTCATTACATACATGTAGTTAATGGCCTCACTGGGACCCCTAGGTGATTTATATTCCTATACCCACATTGTAAATCTCTGATAACTTTAAGGTAAGCAAGAGTTTGGGGGAATTCTTTAAGCAGAAAGGCAAAAATTCTGAATCCTCCTATTTAGGGATTGCTAGAGCAACATCCGCCAAGTTCCTATTCAGCACTCCATTTGCCCCCAGGGCCATGGTCAACTGGGGCTTAGCAAAAGAAACACCAGAACTCCTTCTTGCAGATGACTTTTCATCTAGCATGATCTTCCCTTATAAATGCAAATTACTTTCATGTTTTGTAAATGCAAGCCACCAACGCAAAAGGACTCAAATCCAAACATGCCATTCCCTAGTTTAAAATTCTTCACACAAAAATCTATAAGTATGGCACACGTTTTCAGCATGTGGCCCCTGCCCAACTCCCAAACCCATTTCTTACTACTCCCTGGCATTAACTACCCTCTATTTCAGTCATACAAAATACCCCGTAGTCTCTGTCTGAGTATCTTAAGATTCTGACTGGACACGCGTGATCTGGCCCTGCCTACACTTTGTACCACAGGCACTGTACCCCTCATGCACTATCCACGGTGCCCATCACTCCCTCTCACCCAAACTCACCCAACTCTTGTCATTACCACTGTTTCTGTCAGAAACTATCTTCTCCCCACATTTTACCTCACTCAGTCCTAGTCACCCTTGAGGTTTTACATGTCACTTCCTCCAAGAAGCCTTCCCAGATTATACATTCTTACAAATTCTAAACTTTTCTTTCATAACATTTCACATAAATGGAATTACTTGTGTCTCTCCCCTACTAGGTTTTAAAGTAAAGTTCCATGAGGGTGATTCCATGAAATTTTATTCCCGGCTGCATTCCCATAGCATCTGCTGCAAAGCAGATTTTTTTTACCTGGTATCTACCTGGTAAATACTTATCAATGACATTCATTTGAATTTCTCAATCTGTGCTGTCCATTCTAAGAAGCCACTACCAACAGGTGGCTGTTGAGCTCCAGAAATACACTAAAACAAACTGAAAGGTGTTCCAAGTATAAAGCCTACCCCCGATTTCAAAGACTTACTAAAAATCAAAAAAGTAAAATATCTCATTAACATTTTCCATTCATGAAATGCTGCAATGATACTGTTCCGGATATATCAGGTAAAACAAAATGCATTAAAATGGATGGTTTTAATATAGCTACTAGATACTTTTAAATAACAAGTACAGTTCATTTGTGTGGCTTGCATTACAGATCTAGGGAGCAGTGTTGGTCTAGATGCCCTTTCTTCCATCCACTAACTTCTCATCCGTGAACACTCAAGACAGGTACCCTAGTTGCTCGTGGGGAGACTCTCGAGTGTCCACTGTTAACTGGGTTCTTCACGGCACCCTCCACCAATGTACTCCAAGCACATTATGTTAACTTATTTCTTATGTGACTGCCTCACTAAAATCCTTCAAAGGAATTTAATGAAGAAATAAGAAAAATCATTCCTCACTTCATCTAAGCCGTATATTGTAGACTCTTACAGCTAAGCCTTACTTCAAACTTTCTTAAAATGGAGTAAGAGCTCTGGAATGAATAGAAGTTAAAGATAAAATAAAATAAAAAGTAAGAGATAACCTTACTTGGTAAAGAACAAGGAATTCTATAAACAGGACCCTGCCTAAATTACGGAATATATTCCAACGACTTCCCGTTATCCAGTAGGCTAAGGGAAAATTCCTTCATTACCCCCTGAGGAGTTCCAAAGGATCCTGGAAAAACTAAAAATGCTCAGTAGTAGTTCCTACTCCTGAACACCTGATATTACCCTACCTGAGCTACAACATCCCCACCCTCCTAAAACCTGCTTGAAATTCAGCTACACAGTCTACATTAACATAATGCCTTGGCCAATGATGCAGGCACAAAAATTAACGTTCAAGAATTTCAAAGTTGTGGTTGCCGTGGGAACCTTAATTCCAACTGCATGGCACAGATGCGAATCGTGGAGTACTCCCAATACTGATAAAACTGGAGATGTCTATTTACTCTGTGCAATGAGGCATAGCTACAGTTACTGAGAGAACCCTATTTTGGCATTTCTAGGCTTTCATGCATTTAAATTCTCAACCTTACCACAATACCATTTGCTGCATTAAATTGCCTCCTCTGTGGGGGGACTAAGAGAGAATGAACTGATTGGCCAGACGTTCAAAGAACCCCTCCTGTATATGTTTCTTATGCACAATCAGATTCAAAAGACAATCATGATATTTTTATTTTACTCTTATGGGCTGTCTGTAAACTCTCATGCAAATGAAAATAGGGCATGAATTTCAACTTGTAAATGCACCAAGACATGTGTACGTGCAAAACATCAGAAAAGCAAATTTCTCCTCTTTAGAACTACAAAAGGGATAAATTAAAGCACAGAGCACTAACGTAAACCATGCTGTGTTTAATTTCTGAAAACCGTCCAAACACCTGCCTGTGGCACCAGCTCTCACAGTGGACCCAGTTCTATAACCAGTTACACACTGTAGTTTTATCAGAGGGCAAAAATAAAAGTTGGAAAGTGGTCTGCAAAAACAGGATATCACCAAACAAGTAATTCAAGAAAAACTTCAACCCCTATCTCCAACCTCTCACAGCTTGTAACGATGCAAAGAAAATGACCAGAAAATTTACAATAAAACTGCCTGTAGACTACCAACTCTTAATAGTTTCCCCCCTAAGTATTGCTCAAAACTGACATACCCCAATCATACACGTTGGTTAGGCAAGCACCTTTGCTGCCAAAGGATCTATCCAACAAACAGCACAAAACAGTATAACTAACGATTTCAGTTACCACTCGCAACAGATGGAGCAGAGAATATATTTACCAAGTTTCATTTCTTCCTGGAACAAAAACTTTCAAATCAAAATGACCAGTAGAAACAGGCCTTACAATCATACACATGAGACACAGACCTTCTCCTCTCCTTATTCTCAGAGAAGTAAAATCCTGTTGACAAATAAAACTTACTGCCACCACACATATCCCAGCCCTTACTCCTCTCAAGCCCCTTAGGGAGGAATGCCAGCAATGCACACCCAAACCAAGCAGATCAGTGAATGTGGTTCAGGAGAAACTGACATCTGCCCGGTAATAGCCAGACTGCAGATATTAGGAAATAATGCTTTGGAGAATTAAAATATTGTCTTTTGGCACTCTCACACATATGTATCATATTTAAGTATTCTCCAGCTCCTTCCCCTTGGTTTTTGAAAAGAGGCTCCGCCACTTCCCCATTCTCACCTGTGTGTTCTCCCCTTCTAGCCTCGGTGGTCGGATGCTGGACAGGTGGATGGTCTTGTAGTCACCAGAGTTCAGCTTCACGACAATGGCATCTGCATTCAGCACCTGCATCACCTGTGGGCAAAAGGCAAAAATGCTCAAATCTGCTCCGATGGCCCAGATCTCAGAGCACACATGCTAAGGAGAAAGGCCCACCACAGTCATAAGGAGAAAAGTCAGATCAATAGCCATTTGGGGTATTCCAATATCATCTTCCACGGTGCACCAATGCTGGAGAGAAAAATGCTATAATGATCAGTCCCTAAAGACCTTATTATGATTTCTCTATGAGGCAGAATCTGTATCATTCACAAAGATGGTATTTTTTTGTCTTTTACCCTGACCAAGACGTGTGATTAACTACAAAGCTCACCAACTGGAAATCTAGTCACTGCATGTTATTCATTATTTTCCTTGAAACGGGTTCTAAACTAAAATCAAAACCCCTCACTCAATGTGAATCTAGGAAAAGAAGTAAGGGCTGGATTAGAAGATACCAGCACTAGATAAGAACCGAAACAGGATGCCCCAAAAGAGGGCAGAAAAAATCAAAGGCAAGTGAACGGCAAAAAAGAACTGTCATCACAGCATGGTAAAGGAGAGGCTCAGCTGTTAATCTCAGGGCAGAAACATTAAATTGCTAAGACATTACTTCAACTACTCTGAAAGCCCACTTTGGCACTACTATGGGCAACTTTGTTTTCGACCCCGGTATCAGTGACACTGGAGCCCACTCTCGGCTAAAAAAGATTAACTTCCACCCTTGGGTAACCTACAAAGATATCTATTCAAAGGACAAAAGCACAAATATTCCTCTGTGGAGGTCATTAGAACATTCCACCGAGGTGTACAGAATAAAATCGCATTGAAACCGGCCTAGGAGCAAATCAGGGTTATAACTAGAACCCATAATTCAGCTAGCAGTCTACAATTCATCTGATTATATTCAGAGCCTGTTGTTACAAGGCTGTGCAGGGTTTTTTGTATTGTGTGTGTGTGTGTGTGTGTGTGTGTGTGTGTGTGTGTGTGTGTGTGTGTGTGTGTGTGTTTTTAAGCCAGTAATACTTTTCTACAAGGTAGCTATTGACTACATATCACTGTCACCATCCACTTGGTCTGCAGAATCAAAACCAACTCTTCCAGGCTTCAATCAGGCCCCATCAGGAGCCAACAGGCAGCTGAACAAACTACAGGGTCAGCTGCCACAGTGAGGGCAGACTCGCAAAATTTCCCTCCTCTTTCAAGCGAGAAACAAAAGGAGCTAGACTCGCCTTTGCTATGGTGGATATCACACTGGTAAGTATCCTAAAAGAGCCCTCACTATTCCCTGGAAGGCTTCATATCTGTCAAAACAGAATACACCCATTTACTTGCAGACTCTCTCCCAAAAATGGCTATTCCAAAGAACCAGCCAACCACATACCAGAAAGAGTAAAGACTGATGATTTAAGGAACAATCTGAACCAAGTGAGAAATAACACATGACAAGAAATAGCAGGAAAAAAGCACCATCAGACAGAATGAATGAAAAAAGAAAGATGACAGTTGGAATCAAGCTGTAGTCCGTGGAAGGCTGACTGACTGGCAGATGGGACGGCATCCCCGGGTTTTACCACCACAAGTAATGAGAAGCACGTGTAGGGAAAGCAGGCCAGTGATCCGAAGAGTAATGAAAGGTCTGAGAAACAAACAGTATAGATTAGGAGAGAGAGTATTTTTAATTTTCAGATATGTTAAGACTAACTTGCAAACCTCAACATAGCATAAGCCAGTCTAAAATAGCCATAGCCATCCTGCCTTAACCTTTTTAATAATCTGAAAATCGCAAAGGCTAAACACTAAAACCCAGACAGTCAGAACCCAAAACTCACCCGGCTAGAAAAAATTAGTCAAGTCCCCAGGCAATCAAAAGCACGATATGTGGTCACATGAGGACCACAAGTCAGGGCTGGTTACCTGTGTACCAGTGTCTCTAGGACCCTCCAAATCAAAGAGCCCCTTACACCAGCCCAATCCTGTAGAACTTAAATAACAGCCTAGAAAGTATAACCAAAAACACAGATTCACTAACGGAAAGAAAAACCACACCTTCCCATTGCCATCTAGACATTAATGCCAAGCAAAAATGCCCATCATGATGGAATCTTTCTCCCACTCCCAGAAGATACCAGGAGCAGCTTGGACAAATGAACAAAAGAGAAAACCACAGCTAATGATTTCTCTATTCTTCAATATCCCACATGACAGTAAAAGGAGAAGTATCATAAAACGGATGATAAACATTCATGGGCCAAAGACTCCACGATACAGGCTATTCTGCTATCCTACCTTCAAACCAAAGAGAAGAAAAATTCCACAAAGCCATACCAAGCAACGTAGCTAGTACAGCAAACCAACACTGCTCCTCCCTCAAAAGTACAGGGACCACCATTTCCAATGCACACACCTCACAGTACTTGCTAACTCAATGATGGACAGAGCTACACATTCCTCTCACGCCGAAACTATTATTAAATTATCAACTACCAAAAACATAGGGGAATTCCCATAATCAAGACGTGAGAAATAACTAGATATTCTCCACTCCCTAGCCATGCTCAGAGAGGAATAAAACCAGGGAAAGCATCGCAGGGCTCACACCTTCACCCCGATTACAGAATGTGAAGATCTAAGCATACCCCTGTGACAAGTTACCGGTATTCGTCACCCCTCATAATGTGTTAGCAGCAGCAGCAAATGGATTCTTAGAGCTGTAAATTTCAGGCCTCAGCAACAGCCTCTCTGCTCAGCATCTTCCTGATTGGAAACCTCCTCTTCAGGAACTGCATGCTCTGATGCTGGCAACTGAATGAGACCCAGCTTTCGGATGAAGAGGTGTGTGGTGAGCACATGTGTGTGTGCCCGTGTGTTAAGTGAGGCTTATGACTTTTTATTCCTCTCTAAATTGTGTCATTACTGTCCAGAGAACAAGCAGCTCCTGAGCAGACATGGAAGAAGCAATAAAATAACGACTGTAAAGTCACGTACTGTGCAATAAGTAAAATGCAGAGTGGATTACTGTTCACAGCCTGCTCATCAGCACCGTTGCAGACCGCATTTATAACCGCGGTATTTCTTCTGGTGCCTTTCACCTGGTTAAGTCCACGTATGCCCACATTGCTCACTCTCTCCACAAGCCAACGGATCCTTAATCACTCTACCCCTATACACTCCTACCATCCCACATACTCCAGGAAATAACCTAGAGAACAGGGGCAGACGTCTGCACAGCAAAGTCACTAGCTGGACTCAAAACACTAGACCTAAACCCACTGTCTCCATTTCTTGAAGCCAAACTGAAAAGGAAAAAATGAGTGGCTTAATGATGATTGAGTGTAGGCTAAGGGCTGCCACAAGTCAAGAGGACCGCGGAGTTCTGTCAGGGGCAAGCGACATCCATTCCCATCTCTGGCCTGCTGCCACACTCCCCATCTGCAGAACCTGTCCACCGTGCTCACTGGGAGGCCAAGAGACTACTGTTCAGCTTCCTAAACCCCTGCAGCATATACGAAATGAGCAAAAAGAGCCAATAACAGTTTCCTGAGCTACAGAGATCCTCAGAATAGCTCCCCAGACACAACTACCAATACTCCCAAAGCTGCCTAAATTATCAGTGCTGGACAAAAACAAAAGGACCATCAGCACACATGGGGCTTCTATGGGTGCCACCAAGGAGTGCCCTTGATGGGGCCACTGGGAATGGGACACCAAATCTGAAATCATGACACCAGGCTGCTTCTCTGCTCCCTACGCCCGTACGCTAGGTCTCTTCTCCCCCAAAGCTAAGCGTGGAAACACAACTGAAGCAGCACCGGAAGCAGCTGAAAAGGGAGTATACCACCACCGCTATGGCAGTGGCCTAGAGCCACCCCCCCAAGAAGGGTACAGCTGCCACCCTGTACCCTTGACAAAATACTAAGCACGACAATTCCAGGCACCTGAGCATGAGCAAGCAGACTAGTCAATAGTTAAGTACTTAAAAGGAAATCAGGCATCCGACAGATTCCAACAGATGGGGCACCCATCAACACCCTGACCAGCACTCCTCAAAACTGTCACAGTCATCAAAAGCAAAAGAAGTCAGGGCACCTGGGTGGCTCGGTTGGTTAAGTATCTGACATCAGCTCAGGTCATGATCTCACAGTTTGGGAATTCGAGCCCCACGTTGGGCTCTGTGCTGAAAGCGCAGAGCCTGGAGCCTGCTTCAGGCTCTCTGCCTCTCCCCACCCTATCCCCAAAATAAATAAACACTAAAAAAAAAAAAAAGGGGGGGGGGGAGTCTAAGAGACTGCCACATCGAAAAGGAACCTCATAAGACATGACAACTGAATTTAGTGTGCCATGGTAGAGGAGATTCTGGAACGGAAAAACAGAGATTAGAGAAAAATTAAGGAAATCTGACTAAAGTACGGACCTCAGTTGATAATAACACACCAATACTGGGACAGTAATTATGATAACTGCGCCATAGTCCTGTCAGGGAGCACAGAAAACTAGGAGGAGGGCAAGAGTAATGTGGGAACTCTGTACCATCTGCTCAATTTTTCTGTGAATCTAAAACTTGTTCTAAAAAATAAAATCTGAATTGAAAAAGCCAGGTAAGTGTTTTTTACAAATCTTTTCTAATTCAATTTTTATTTTCTTATCAGCAAATCAGTTTACTAATGTAAGCTACCAACCAAGTCTTGATCTCTTTGGTGCAGAGGTCACCTTCCAAACCAAGCCATCCCCAGAACTTCCTCTTCAACTGAAAGCCCTATGGCCAAAGCCCAGGAAATAGTATTTTTTAATTCTCACCACAGTACCAAATGCAAACATAACAGAAGAGTCTAAATAACACCAAAAATATTAAAAGGTGTCTTTGCATAAAAACCGAGAGACACAATAGTGAACTCCATTCAGAGCTAGGACTAGAAGCGCAGCAGAAAAGTTATCAGGAGTCCTAGAATCCACTGTGTGCATCCATGCATAGCTTCAACCTGACCTCCAAAACTGCACACGGCCACAAGTCCAGACAGTTAACTACTTAGGGTAATCTCCCAGACAGAGCCCTAGAGGGTACACCCCTTGAAAGCAAGAGCCACTTCACATTCTTTGCGTCTTCTCAAAGCAGAAGGGCTGTAAGCAATCACTTGGTACAGAGAACTGAGCAAGAGTCCCTCTAACCAGGTAGGGGAGCGAGAAGACTCCACCTCCTGAAGACATGCTGTCACTCTCCAGCCCTCCCACCACCTCTGAGTGTTATTCAGGTCTATAAAATGTGCAAGGCCCAAGAATCCAGCAGCAGGGACAGGGAAGCCAAGCCACGTGCTCAGGGGACCATATGGCTACAAACAGCACAGATCAGCTAAAACGCCACGGGGAAGGCAGGCAGGAAACTGGCAAGCCACGACAGGCACAAAAGTCTCAAGCAGGCTCAGTTAATCGCTATGAAGTGAACATGCTTCTCTGCTAACCTGGAGAGACAAGGAGAGCCCTGCCTTGCATTTGCTTCCTTAAAAAGCAAAAGTGTTTAACCAGACGACAGAACACATTCTTTCAGCAGACGACATGGATCAAGACAATACTTAATGTTGAGTTTCGAGTTTCTCAGAAGTGAGACTCTTGGCCAGCACATCTCATCTACAGCATCAGTTCCCAAAATCACCTACAGGGCCTGAGAGGCACCCAGTCCAAGAGTTCAGAGCTTACCTTTTGCAGGCTTTGCAGACTACTTAGCTGTTCCCCGTACAATTAACTTCTAAGAGACAGGGTAGGTGAAAGAGAGAACCACTATTTGTTCAGGCCTTACGTTCACATAAGTCTCACAGTAGTATCCTTTGGCAAAACCCTGTAGGGCTGTCAGACTATTTGTGAAGTCCCAGGGCACCTCAGAACACCCGTAGGTTTTCTTAAAAAAGCAGCATAGTATTAACAGACATTTTAAATCAGGTATATGACTACAAAACAGTTGGATTCTACGTTATGAAAAGAAATGCAGATCATTTTTTTCCTTTTGAAATAAGGTGGTATACCGTGCTCTACAACAAAGAATGGTAAACTATGGCCCAAGGGCCATCTAGCCCACTGCCTACTGTTGTACATAAAGTTTTATTGGAATACAGCCATCCCCATTCACTTACGTATTGTCTATAGCCTCTTTCCTCGCTATGGGAGCAGAGTCGAGTAGTTGCAACAGAGACTATATGATCCACCAAATGTAAAATATTTACTATATGATCCTTTAAGAAAAAAACTGGTCAACGCATGATCTACAACGTATTAGAAAATGAACACACATAGGGCAATACATGGTTAACATTCCTAGAAAACCATTTGACAAATATGCTGCAAAACATTCTTACGGAAATAACTGCCATTTACATAGAGATTTATTCCATTTTCTAAATAATGGAAAAACTATACACTATATGAATATCGACCTATTGGGGACTGGTTACATAAATTATGCAGACTCACAATGGAACATTATGAACAAACTAAAGCTAGCTCAAACATTTACTTTGGCTCCCTCCCTAAATACCTTTAAACAAAAATAAAGGGATTTTATTGTTGTTGTTGGCCCTAAGTCCAACAGGACAAATATAATGGGAGAAAAGAATATGGCAACAAAACACTGGAAGTTAGAAAGCAGATGGGTGAGTGGTAACAGACTCCACAGATTCACAAAAGCTAAATCCTGAGCCAGTGATAAGAAAACATAATAGCCAACCTGATTTATACTGCAGACCTCCCGCACCCGCCAAGACAAAAAAATTGTCATTCAGGAATCTCAAGTAGAGATGAAAATGGAACCAAAACCTAGGCTTGTTTATGTAAGAAGCACCTGGATTTCAAAATATATACCATAAATCCCATATATAGTTTCACTGCTTTTAACCCAGCGTTTGAGACCTCATTCTTAAATAAGAAAGATAACTAAAGATCACCAGGTATCTAAGGAAAGCTTCTAATATGAAAAATAAGAGACCAAAATAACCAAAGAGAATTAAAAGCAACATGGAAAATACAGACTGTGCAAGGAAATTTTTCAAAAGCTTATAATTAATTTCTCAGAAAGCTAATAGATGATATTTTATCTGAAACAAGTGGTATTACTATTAAAAAATGACAAGATAGACATATGAATCAATAGAATGGAATAAAGAGCCCAAAATTAAATCCATGCTTACATGATCAATTAATCTACAACAAAGGAAAAAATATACAACGGAGAAAAGATGGTCTCTCCAGTAAATGGTGCTGGAAAAACTGGTCAGCCACATGCAAAAGCATGAAATTGAACCACTTCCTTATACTATACACAAAAATAAACTCAAAATAGATTAAAGACCTAAATGGAAGATGTGAAACCATAAAAGTAAAAAAAAAAAAAAAAAAAACCACAAGTGGTAATCTCTTGGACATCAACCTTAGCAATATTTTTCTCTGGATCTGTCTCCTCAGGCATGGGAAACAAAAGCAAAACAAACTATTGGGACCACATTAAGCTGAAAAGCTTTTGCACAGCAAAGGAAATCATCAAGAAAATGAAAAGGGAAACTACTAAATAAGAGAAGGTATTTGCAAATAAAATATTTGATAAGGGATTAATATTCAAAATATATAAAGAACTCCAAAGAATTCAACACCAAAAAATAATCCAACTTAAAAATGAACAGAGGACTTGAACAGCATTCCTCCAAAGATGACATATAGATGGCCAACAGACACATGAAAAGATGCTCAACATCACTTATCAACAGGGAAATGCCAATGAGAACTACAATGAGATATTACCTTACACCTGTCAGAATGGCTAGTATCAAAGACAAGAAATAACAAACGTTGGCAAGGACGCAGAGGAAAGAGAACCCTCGTGCATTAGTGGTGGAAATGTAAACTGGTGCAGCCACAGCAGAAAACAGTATGAAGGGTCCTCAAAAAAAATCAAAAATACAAATATCATTCAACCCAGTAATTCCAACTCTGGGTATTTACTCAAAGAAACTAAAAACACTAATATGAAAAGATATATGCACCCTTGCTTACTACAGCTTTAAAACAGCCAAGATATAGAAGCATCCTAAGTGCCCACTGACAGACGAATGGGTAAAGATGTTAGATATATATATGATACATATATATCATATATATATTATAAATGATGTGGAATATTACTGCACCATAAAAAGGGGGGAAATCTTGCCATTCACAACAACATGGATGAAACCTAGACGGTATCGTTCTAAGTGAAATAGTTAGGAAAAGATAAGTATAATAGACTTTCGCTTACACATGGAATCTAAAAAAACAAACAACAAAAAAACCACACGTGAACAAGCAAACAAACCAGAAATAGACTCATAAATACAGAGAACAAGTTGGTGGTTACCAGAGTGGGAAGTAAGGCAAAAAAGGTGAAAAGGATTAAGAGGTACAAACTTGAGGTTATATAATAATAAATAATGACAACAGAAAGTACAGCATAGGAAATACAGTAGATAATATTATAAAAACTTCATATGATGATGGATGGTAACTACTCTTATCACAGTAAGCACTGAATGATGTATAGAATTGTTGAATCACTGTTATATATCTGAAACTAATATAATACTGTATGCCAACTATATCTCAATAAAAATAAAAGAACCATTCAGAGAAACAAAAAACAGAAAGCTCTTAAAGCATCATAAATAAAACATTTGGTAGCAGTGCTGAAAGGTAAATATGAAGAAATTTAGGAAGAACAAATGACAAAGATAAAACAGGAGAAAAAATTAGGACGGTCAACAAAATCAAAAATCCAAACAGGAGTACTAGAAAATAGCAGAGAAACTAGTTGGAAATCAACAACGAAATCACTGAAGTTCCCAGACCAGATATAAAGGGCTGAAACTAAAAAAAATAATACTTTCACACATGAATAAAATAATGCACCACTGTGAAATTTCAAGATAAAAAAGAATATGCTAAGACCTTGCAGAAAGAAAACACAAATCATATAAGGTAGGAGGAATCAGAATGGTTTCAGAGGTCTAAAACACACACACACACACACACAAATGCAATAGCTAAATGACAGTGGAACAATGCCTTCACAGTTCTGAAGGAAAATAACTTCTAACATAAAATTCTATATCCAGCTAAACTATCAACCAAGTGCAATTACAAAGTTCACACAAAAGGTCTCAAAACTGAGATTATTTACCTGCCAAGCACTCTTCCCAAGAAGTTAGAGAATGTGTGTCACCAAAATAAAATGGCAAATTATAAAGAAGCCATGGCATCCAGTGAGCATAGCTCCAACCTAGAGTAAGGCAAAGAAAACCCCCAGGAAAACGGTGAAGCTATCCAAAGATGACAGCTCTATTTACAGTGAAAAAGAACAACAAAAAAACTAGTCCAGACTGGTACAGGTCACACGTCTCCTGGAAAGTATAACTGAAAAAGATAAAATTAACAGGCTGAATCAATGTCGTTAGAGAAGATTTAGGCATAATCTGGGGGTTGCATTAATAAGTTCATTTAAAAAAAATAGACAAATTTTTAAAATTATTAAATCCAGGATAAACAAAAAGTTCTGCAAAAAATGAAAAGTAGTCATAATATACTACAGAGCTCGATAGTGATTAGCATTTACGAAGTAAACACTGAGCCAGAATTAGAATATTAGTCCTATTGCAAGGATTAGGGAAGAGTACATGCACACCAGGTGAATCCTCATCTTCCACGGTATAAAGGAAAAGGGTTGTTGGGGCGCCTGGGTGGCTCAGTTGGTTGAGCGTCCAACTTCGGCTCAGGTCGTGATCTCACGGTCTGTGAGTTCGAGCCCTGCATTGGGCTCTGTGCTGACAGCTCAAGAGCCTGGAGCCTGCTTCGGATTCTGTGTCTCCCTCTCTCTCTCTGTCCCTCCCCCGCTCGTGCTCTGTCTCTCCCTGTCTTAAAAATATATAAACATTAAAAAAAAAAAAAAAAAAAAAAAAAAAGGAAAAGGGTTGTGCCTAAAACTGAAAAATTAAGGAAGCAATATAAACATTTTATTCAAAGTTATGGACTAGCCAAGAATTGAAAACGGCTGCCTCAAGGGAAAGGAAAAGAGACTAGTATAGTATAGTTCTTCATAAACTCGCAGAGCTCTTTAAACTTTTATACATTAAAAATAAAAGTGTAAAAACTTAAAAATTATATACAAAAGAATATAGCTCAGTACTACTCAAAAGTGGCTGCCAGCCTGCAATGAGAGAAGGCGCTTGCACCAGAACATAAATCAACTACATCACTGAGAACACTGCTGACATTTTTTCCGTTTAGCAAGCTTTTCTTGGTGAAAGAAGCAATGCTTTGATTTACATTCTGACTCAAGTGCCTTATATCCTATCAAGGCACTATGAGTAGGACTGTACAGATCAAGGGTCAACACCCGTTTCTGTCCAGGGCCAGAGATCAAATGTTCTAGGCTTTGCAGATGGTATGGTCTCTGTCACAACTACTCACCTCTGCCACTGTAATTAAAAAAACAGCTATAGACAACATGGAAATGAACAGACGTGGCTATGTTCCAATTTATTCAGGTCACTGAAATTTAAATTTCATGTAATTTTCATGTGCCACAAAACATTTTTTTTAATGTAAAATCCACCCATACTTCACAGACCATACAAAAACAAGTGGAGGGCTAGGCCTGGCCCATGGGCCATAGTCTGCCAACCACTGGGATAGACAGTATATTCAACTTTTTTGTTGTTGTTCTTGTTGTTAAAGTCTGTATGATAGTTTCATCTACTAGGAGTGTTTTTTCTTTCTCCTTTTTATGCTTTTCTATTTTAAAAAAAAATTTTTTTAACATTTATTTATTTCTGAGAGACAGAGAGACGCAGAACATGAGCAGGGGAGGGAGAGAGAGAGGGCGATACAGAGTCTAAAGCAGGCTGTAGGCTCTGGGCTGTTTGTTAGCACAGAGCCCGATGCAGGGCTAGAACTCACAAACTGCGAGATCATGACCTGAGCTGAAGTCGGATGCTCAACTGACCGAGCCCCCCAGGCACCGCTGCTTTTCTATTTTTTAAAAAAATAATAATGCTGAAGAATTTCTAAAACTCAGGTAGTTCTGAAACCATTTACCTACCTACAAATATGTTTCTCTTTCTACTCTAGAAGGAGGCCTCTATCCAAATGATCTAAATTTATATTAAAGATACTAGAGGAGAATGGCTATTCTCCTTACTTCTTTTTAGAGGCAATTTCCTCTACTCAGCATTTTAACAAATAAAACTTCATCGTAACTCACTGTTTTAAAACAAAAAATATATATATATCCTGGGATCCTAGATTTAAAAAAAAAAAAAGAGGAAATGTGACAGCTCTTCTCTAGTTACCAATAAAGTCAGATTTACGAAAAATACAAAGCTACTGCCTCAATCATCTAATCTTTCAAATTTCTTTTTTCAGCCATGCATTAGTTCTCTGACCAGCAAAGGCCCAAATACCACCCCCTCTCAGAGTGATGACGGTGAAAAACAGAAGACATGCCTCCCTTGTTGAGTGAACGATCATCCTTTCACTGTGTAGCAATAGTCTTAGAAGAGATGACAGGAAACATAAGCAGAATCAACTAAGTTCCAATTAGCTGGAACAGCCATGTCCAAGTTTCCAAGCTAGTGCAGTCCTCACACAGAAAGGAAGCAGGAGTTCATTCTGGACTGTACCAAGACTTGGAAGATGCATGGGGGGAGTATCCAACCAGGAACTATTCCCTAAACAGGATAAAAGACCTAATTATGGTTAGGTCTAAAAGACCCAATTATGGTTAACCTGACAGCTGTCTGGAGACCACCTACGACAAGAAGGAAAGAAGCCACTTGAGCACTCTGTGACTTATTGCTTTGGGCATCATAAAAAAGAAAGTGAAAAAATTCAGCCAATTCCTCCGAGACTGTTAAAATTTTACCATTCTAAGAGAAACCAGTCCAGGATTTTTTAGGCTGACAGTGCCACCTAGTGGCAATCCATTTTATACTCATTTGGGACAGCCACCTCTCAGCAGATACAGATATGTTAATTAACTTCTAGTTCATGAAAACGAAGCTTAAAGCATCTCTTGCCAAAAGTAAAAACAGACTAGAAAACAAGACAGCACTGTGGTAAAGTGAGGAAAACAGGTCTACCACTCATGGTACCAAACCCAGCAATGAAGAAAACACTCAGCACTGCTGCTGGACCCAAACAATCTACTGAGCGGCACTGGCTCCTATCAAAGGAACTCATCCCAAGACGCTTCAGGAGAGTTCCCTGGAAAAAAACATCACATGAGTAAAAACTCAAAACCACAAGAGTCCCAAAACAGAAAGAAGAGAAACCTGAGGACACACACACACTTTGACATATGAACTCTAAGAGAAAGCCATTTGCTAGGCAGATAGAAAGAGGCCCTAAAACACGAGATATTTCAAGCTGGCAATGTCCTCAACTGTAACTCATGAACTTCTAATGAAGTTATGCAAATTTATGACAAGAAAGTTCTTACGGTTTCTAACTCCCCTGCAGTAAACACACGTATGTACACAATCATTGCACACATAATCCACACACCACTGGCTTGCCTTAAAATAGAAATGCTTCGGGTTGATGGTTCAGATCACTGTATTGTCCCTAGCTTGACAATGTCCACTATGCATCTCAAGACGCTGAGAGTGACTCACCTTGGCAACGAACTGCTTGTCCTTTTGGTCCAAATTAGCAGTAGGAGCCACATAGTCTCTCCATATTCTCAGCCTGCGTTCCTTGGCAAACCTGGCAACAAAAACAAGGAAGCAAATCCTTCAGACAGAACAGGTCAACAAATGGAATCCACCATCATGGAGCAAAGAGTACAGAATCCTTCTCTCCCTCATAGACAAGACACCCAAGAGAAAGGCCACCAGTCAAACCAGAACAGGGTGTGAAAGCAACAAGAAAGCGTATAGCAACTGGAACTATCCAAGACGCATATATACCATACACCCCTGGCTGACTGACGGGATCGGGTGTGCGATTTTTCTAGCCCCGATAGTACAAGTCCACCTTGAGTTAGCTCTTTAGCTTATCCATTATCTTCTGAGTGACTAGTAAAGGCCAGACGCTGGAATGACAAACACAGAGCAACTGCTCTCAAGTGGGAAGGACACCCACATCTAAACAAACAAACGTATTTGTTAAAAAGCATAGGCCTGCTCAATTTCCATTTGAATTTAAAAAAAGACTATCAGCTAACCAAACTATCTTTGTACTGCATCTGAAGAGTGGGAAAGGGGATAAAAACCCACGAGGAGTTCCCTAACAAAAGTGAAAAAACTGTATTGGCAGAAATCTGTTTTACGGTACTAAAACCATCAGGCATTTTTTCAGTCAGGCTAAGAGAGGGAAATGGAATGTGTGCAAAAATTTTTAAAAGCCAATGAAAAGCTAGATTTACAAATACCCTTTTTGTGTTATGTAATTACGAGTCTTTACAAATAAATGGATACATGTGCAAGGGAAGGAATGATTATTTCTGAAAACAGTATTGCCACTTTTTAAAAGAAGCACTAAAATGAGAAAAAGGCAAAGTAGCATGTAATAGCTGTAAAATACTTTGATAGAGATTTAACAATGCAAGAAAGTCGAATATAGCATGCAAAACAGCAGGCAAGTAATCACTATTGAAATATGATTTGCATTCCTTAGTCTAACCCTGTTTTTTAAGGATGAGCCCTCTTAAAAATACATAAAATCTATACATGTTATAAAACATGTAGATACTACTGTCATTGTACTCACTTTCTTCAGAGAGGCAGGAACTTAATGCAAAAAGAATTATCAATGAAAATTATATTTAAAATAATGGACTTACAGGATTTTCTGAAAACAAAAAGAATTTCTGAGCATCACAGAATAATCAGAGGTGTCTAGAACCCTATATTTGATAAGAGAATTTTACCTTTGAATTTAGTTGTGCAACATAAAGACTAAAAAAATTTATAGAATGTTCAGATATGCCATATCAAATGGCCCAGATTAAAATCTACTTTTATAAAAAGTTACAAGTATTTCTGCTTATAGGCAAAGAAGGATATGAAAAATCCAACGGAAGAAAATTATAGTCAAACAATTCAGGTTCTTGCATATCTCCTAGCTGTGTACCTGAAAGGCCAAAAATGTAAAGTTATCCAGACCATTATAATTCTATGATTCTGAAATAAGTCATACAACACACCTTGAGAGTGAGTGGATCGTTGTCATCAGTGGTTGGTGGTCCTCTGCTAAATGTATCCTAGAAGATGCTGGCCAGGACTTTCCCCAAACATCATCTCTATTCATCTACTCTTGCTACCTGCTTCAATTTCTTCCATTTACCCTGTCGAGTGAATGAAATTCACCTACACCTGGAAATTGCGACCTCGACACTTGAAACAGCCACCTAATTAATCTCTGGAATATCGACTACTGTTTTCCTGGGAATAAGTTTTTTCTACATCTGCTTTAACCATGAGGCACCTAGCTGAAAACATGACAACAGTACCTCACAGCATTTTTAATTAATACATGCTTCAAAATGAGGGCATTAGGGCTCACAACAACACTGAATGGTCCTGTTTTATGACCCGCAGGCTCTGTTTCCATCATACTCTTGGCTCCAGCCTGCCTGTTAGGTAGTAGCCAATAAGCGATTGCATCATCTTCAAATGAGCCTCAAGCTATTTCATTCCAAATGCCTAAAATCCAGAATTTAAGTGAGGGGCTTGGACAAAAAGTGCCCCAAAAACATTAAAGCAGTCAATCTGGTGGAGAACAATTTCTGAGTGAAAATCTCGGCCCTTACTGTACAGCAGTGAATCAGACAACCAAAGACTTATAAGTAAACCACTCCTCTAAGAGATCCCAGCCTTTTTTGGAATTTCCTTAATCCGTTACTGAAATGTAACAGATACTGACATAGGAGAGAAAAGATCACTAGATTCCTTTCCCTAAAGATCCTACACAAGATCCTTAGCTAGAAGGCTTCACTGACAGACCTTACCTCTCAGCTGCCCTCAGCTTTTCTGCTCCCCGAGTATAAACTGCAATCGACCAATCCACACAGCGTGCAAAACCTTCCTTCAGCAGGAGCTCTGTGATGTTGCCATTCTGAAAAACAAGACACATGAGAAGGCAGCCACAAGAGAATCCATTTCTCTAGACTTCTGACACAATTAAGAGCCACAATCTATACTGCAGTTCACTAAAAAGGAAAGGAGGAAGGGAAGAAGGAAGGGAACAAAAAAGGAAAGAAAGAGAGGGTAGAGTTCTTCTCATTAGGAAACCAGCCCCAAGATGAGAGACCCCACTCTGCGGCTCCTCCTAACAGCCTTGACTTCCCATCCCCACAACACCAGGCACAGTAACTCTCACTTAACAGGAGTAGGATAAATGTTAGTGGCATTGAATGGAATTGACGTTTCAATAGCTCTTCTTGTGGGCAGAGGAGGATGTTAATCTTTAGTACAGATTACACCTTATTATTTCCTTCCCTAAGATCAACACTTACTCCCCTTTTCATAAGGAGAGAGCTGAAGAACAGGCTTGAGTAAGAGAATAACTTCAGCCACACTTTGCCCCATGAATTACAACTCCCACTCTACTGTGCCACAGAGCCATCTGGCAGGGCGCCGGCAGACAGCGAGTACTCTAGAAGAAACAGACATGACCTTGGCACACTCCAAGTGTCCCGGCCTTCCGCAACACCCATCATGAAAGAATTCTCCACCCAAAGAATAAGAGTTAACAGGAGTTTATTCTGTATTGGATACAGACAATAATGAAAATGCATTTACACTTGGGTGTTATAAAATAAGGTCATTTCCTTTCCAGGAGAAACCCACCTACCAAACTCTATGCCCGGGTAGAATGGATAATCCCAACTAGAAGAACATAAAGAATCTATTTCCTGCTCAAAAGCAGTGTTAGGAGGTAACTGGATTAGGCCTGGAATACACAAAGTAATTTCTCCATAGAAAGGATTCCTCATCATAGTTCTACTTTTAAAAGCTATCTTCTAGACCTACATATAAACCTCAGCAACCCTATTCCACACGTTTCAGTGCCACTTCTCATCTGTGTGGCAGCCTCACAACTTTCTACTCTCAACATCAAGGACCAACACTTGAGGAAACAAGTTAAGAGCTCCTCTTCTTACAAACTCAAAAGTTGAGATCCACTTTCTAAAAGTGAGTAGTTCAGCAAATCTGTCCAATGCTATCAGCTGACTAGTATCTCCCTAGAAAATGCCTCAAAAATCAGATGATAATCCTACCAAGATCTTTAAATGGCGCTTAAAAACAGAGAAAAAGAAGAGAAGCAAACCACAGGCCATCGAACACCAAATGCACCCCCCGCTTCCAACCCCACACAGCCCAGTCTGCATGGGCACACTCACTGGATGAAGGATGGTACCCAGAATGTTTTGGTTGTGGCAGCTCTCCAGAATGATCTGAACATCTCTCTGAAGTAGTCGAGACTCAGTGAAAAATTTGGCTTCTGCAGCAAAAGGCTCTGGTGTTTCACTGCCATCTGCTTCCCGTCGAAAAGTTGGGCACTGAAGCAAAAGTAAAGTAGGTGGGTAGTACAGCCTAAACGTGAGTGCCAGGCACTCTCACACCACACAGAACCGTCCAAAACCACAAACGCCGCAAAGCTAAACGAGGTAAGGTCTCAAATTAGGCCTTATAACCCCCTTTTTGAAACATATTGGTAAAAGTGACTAGAAATAGATCTCAGATTTCTTGGGAAGGCAAATAAAACTCAGGTCACTATCATGGGGAAATTTTAAATTATAGTTGAAAATGACCCCTTGCCAAGGAAAGTTTCATCAGTCTCTAGTTCTAAATTCCTGATTTTTTAAAAATCAAAATGGATACCCTACATTGAGACAAGCCATTCTCAGCAAACATCAGAGCCTCCGATCTCTCCTTTCTGGGTCTCAACAACCTCTCCACACGGCCCACTCGAAACGACCCTGAGTACTTTAAAATATATTTTTTTAATTTTTAAAATTTTTTTAATTTTATTTGATCTAATGAGGACAGTCCCACTGCAAAGCTTACACTAGAGCCACACTCTAGTCAATGTTAATGGCCCATACTAGGAAGAGCGGTAAGTACAAAACCCCAGAGTAGGAGAATCCACCCGTCACTGAACGCTTCCACAAACCCTATATCCACCCCATAGCCCAGTGTATGGTCTGACCTTGATCCCTGACAGCATGACCGTAACCAGGTAGTAATCTGGGAGGAGCAGGGCCCTGACCACACTGCCGTCCCGCACATGCTCGATGATAGCTGTGTGACAGAATAAATAGCTTGAGTCATTAGCAAAAGTCATGCCAGGAATAAACAATGCCCAACCAAGCTGTATTTAACACAGTCATCTCCCCAAGACCCTCAGAAAGCCTCCCTCTGAGAAGTGACAAAGCCCTGGGAGATCACAAGTGTGCACACAACAGACTCTCCTACAAACTACTCCTGGGAATACAGATTAGACTGACTTCTCCATCTTCTGAACTTCCTAGGATCTCACAGCTCATTCCTGAGCTTTGTTATCCATCAGCTAGGATGCTTATCTGAGTACCAGGTGCCAGCAAAAAATAATGAGTCAGATTTGCTAATAATTTTACTCAGTCTGTAGTTAACTAGGTCCCAAAACTGAGCCAAGAACTATAGCACGAGTGAGTGAGTGTGTGTGTGTGCGTGTTTACATCTTTACAGAATATACATTTCAGGGATGTTATTTAAGCGGCATCTTTCAGAAAACAGGAAGATCCTAATGTGGAAAATTACCAGCAGTTTATTACCCTGCACCAGCAAAGGACTAACCTCTATCAAAATATCCCTGATGTAACCTATGTAAACTGGGTTCAAGTTACTTTCCAAAATACCATGGTGTTATTGCACTCTTAACAATTTCCTTTAAGATACCAAGTAAAATAGTTTTGTTAAACCTCAAGAAACTTGAGAGCAAACAGAAAGCACCCTGCATCATATTGGTCTTTTCCCGCTAGCCTCACCATTGACAGGCTTCTGATGGTGCGAGTCCACAAAGTGCCTTGGGTTCTCAATGGTGTACTTGAGGTCCCGAATAGTATGTGAACCGTTCCCCTCGCTCCACATCCCTTTCTTAGCTCCCTTTGCTTGTTCCTCACATTCCGAGAGCCGGTTCTGCTCAGGACTAGGAAGTGAAAAATAAACATGTATGGGTTAGTGAGTTCACGACAGGAAAAAAAAAAAATCAGGCTCTTCTTTGAACTCTTTGTTTAGCATCTGCTCCCCTTGAAGATACAAAGCACTCGTATCAGTATGGCTGCTGCGGACCCAAGCCTATAACCAGAAAATCACCATGAGTGCAATTTCCAGATTCCAGACTAGTTCCCTCAAACAACAGATTCGCTCGTAAGAGCATTTAATGAGAAGATACAAAGAATACACATCTCGGTACTGCCGCCATCAGTGATTACAAGAGAACAAGTTGGTAGCTCACAGGGAAGCCACTCCAGGGGGTACAGCTTCATTTAACCATCCCAGAATCAGGAACTGGAATCCAGGCAGAGCTCAGCAGGACACAACACAAGGAAAGTGACTAAAAATCACCTACTCCCTCTTGTCTACAGAACAAAGCTGGAGAATGCAGAGCAAATACTGTTATTACAGATGTCACCCCAAAACTACTTACACATTCAGTAAGACCAGCTCAGCAAAAACAGTCTGAAAAGCCTCCATTTTGAAAATGGAAGACTCCTTCATGAAGCAAGACACCAAATATATATGAGAACAGCCAGAAACCCAAAAGATAGACCAAAAAATAAAGCATGCTCTCTCACACCCCATACACGCGCGCGTGCACACACACGTGTGAGCTAAAGGAAACCATGAACTGCAAGGCCTTTCCACAATCTCAAAACCTGGTGATATCAACAGCTATATGCCTTGAGCAGTAGGGATACTGGAACAGGGATCCCTGACCTACAATTTTTCAAGCCAGAAGTCTTCAGTACTGTTGTGTCCCCCTTCCCCCAGAAAGGACAGTCACATCCTTGGGAACCCAAGATTGCAAACAGAATTCAATAAAAAATGTACTTCAGAGATAGAAGCAAACATAGAAACTGAGAAAAGGAGAATTTAAAGACAGCTTCAGAGAAAAAAAGATTGGGACTCCAGGGGAGATTTCTCTGTTGAGATGATACAATATAGGTAGAGGCTTTTTAAAAATTTTTCATACTGGTTGCAAACTGGATTCCCAAAAACTATTGCAACGATAATCATGTCAACAGTCCTCCTTAAGATACAAACTTCAGCATGCTGCCAAAAACACCACCTAAGACCAATGCTTTTATTCATTAAATTCCCACATGCTCACTCCCCAAGTATAGGCTCCAGCAAATGTTTCTTTGCAGTTAAACAGGACCCTCAGAAGTATATGGTGAGTGGATTGGCCCCAAAGTCTATGAAGGCAGGAAGAATGCAAAAGTACATTCTTGCCTTTGCTCATTCCCATCACTGGTACAGTTCATGCAAATATTTACCTAAAGCCTTTAATATACCAACGACAGTCATGTAATATAGCAAGCAAGGACTTAATGATTTAAATAGCATCTTTAGCCTCCAAATTACTGATGTAACATATCACTTTTCAGAGACTAAAGTGTTAATTAAAGCCAGCTGCAATCCATCCTACTGTAAGCCAACACTGGTGAACTTGAACACAATACACGAACTATAAAGCTTACATAACTAACACCCATTTCCATTAAGTTCACACTGCCATTAGCTAAACAAATACATTTCTACCTACTACTTAACCATCTACAGATCCACAGACCAAAACAGACTTAAAAAGGCTTTGGAGAGAGAGAGAGAGAATTTTTCCCTGATTTTAAAACAGAACTATTGAGCCCTTTTCAGTTACCCTAGCTTCGAAGCAGCAGAGATTGCTTGAATTCTATTTATTCATTCCGCTTTTTTCTTGCACTTACTTCTTGCACATGATATGTATATTTATTTGTTTACTGGCTTATTGTCTGTCTCCCCATTAAAATGTTAGCAGAAGATATCTCTTTGTTCATGGCTATATTCTCAGTGCCCAGAACACAGCCTAGCACATAATAAGTGCTCAATAAATCCTTTGGGATGGATGGATAAATATTTTGTAACTGAGTATCAATGGTATAAGACATAGCCTATTGGCTCTTATGAATATAAAGAATGGAAGTGTCTTGTTTCCAAGACTATTTTTAAAGGAGCTATACATGTCAAATGCCACCAATGAATGCTGAGTTACTTCCTGGTTCAAAAAATCCGCGCTGGGACAGGAATGTACCAAAAACCAGAAGAGCACCAGAAGTTACCCACTGTATGCCAGGGGACAGGAAAGAAAATGCAGCAAAACCACTGTAGAGCTGACTACCCACCCTCCCTCGAGTAACCCCAGCTGTCACAATGGAATAGAAGGGGCCAGAAAAGTAATGAATACTTACTTATTAGCTCTCATGCCTTCTCTCCGGGTGGCCAAACCCTCCGCAACCAGAGACTCTGCAATGTTTTCCCCATTGGTATCTGAGGAAAAAAGGAATTAAACACAAGATTCAAATCTCCGTACTGACAGCAGCAGAGCTCAACTGGAACCACTTTCACCCTCAGCTCTTTCAAGGAGAATGATGTCGCCAGAGAATTGGACAAGGCAGCAATACAGTGTTCGGTTTTTCAGAAAACCTCTTCTCCTAAAATGTCTACTCTCAAAGACCCAAAGGTCTGTAAATCTTCTTAGGACTTTGTTTCTAATTTTCCTGTGTATCTCCCAGGCCAAAGGCAATCTTGGGGACTGAAGGAAAGCAAGGCACATATAGCAGCCCAGGAGAGTATAAAGAACACTGACCTAAGCAGCAGAGGTCTGGAGCAGAATACAAATTCTGCCACTTAATAGCTTAGACTGGGTCTCTCAGTATCTTAACTTATTCGTCTATAAATCGGGAAGAGTACCCACCACATGGCTTCTTGTGAGAATTAAACCACAATGTCTGTAAATCTCTTAGCACAGTGCTCAGCACAACAGCAGGAATTAAAAACAAATCAAATTTGAGTCATCACACCTGTACAATCAGATGGCTTCATTTAGGAATGTCTATCACGTTTTACACAGAAAGTCCAGTTCCTCTCAGGATGCCCTATTATCTGCTCCAAGACAACACCAAGACAAGCTACGCTGTTTGTCAAAGACTTTCTTCCGCTCTGGGAGACACGGGAGCAGAGGTAATGTCTAGGTTTCTAATCTATCATACAGCAGCAGGCAAGAAAAATGAAGTTAAACTTAAAACCCAACCTGCTTAGGTTCTATCTGAAACATTAATTGCATTTCCATGCTATGAAAAAGCTTTCAGACTGTATATTCTCTTAAATCTTTGCTTGTCAGACAAAGCGATAAAGGAATCGCCACATAAAAATCTTTAATATGGCAGAGAACAAGGTCTCAGATAAACAAAGACAGGAGTCGAGCTGATAGGTAATGTCAGCATAGAATAAAATTCTGTGAGATTTATGTTCAATACGCTATATATCAACTTCTGTAAGCACTAACAATATACACACCACCCCCAAACCCAGCCTAAATGCCTTGCCATTAGCATTGCCCAAATTTCTACAGAAGCAAATTATAAACCTCTTTTCCTACCAAGGAAAATTGAGATGAATGATATTCATACAAGGAATTCTCAGGTTCTGGGGCGCTTAGGTGACTCAGGCAGTTAAGCATCCGACTCTTGATTTCAGCTCAGGTCATGATCTCACAGTTGAGATCAAGTCTTGCATCAGGCTCTGTGCTAGACATGGAACTTGCTTAAAATTCTCTCTCTCTCCTTCTCCCTCTGCCCCTCCACCTCACCTCAAAAAAAAGAAGAAGAACTCTCAGGTTCTCAGGCTGAGCAGGGATCATGAACCTTTCCACTGAGGTTACCGTTGAAACCGGACACAGACACACAGAGCTACCTGACATGAGCAAGTATTACACTGGTTGTTTCAAAACAACAGGAATCCCAAAGAGCAAAGAGTCAAAAGGGTTTTTAAGGGTTTAACAATTAAAGGAAAAGTTGAGGGGTGCCTGGGTGGCTTAACTGGTTAAGTAAGTGTCCAACTCTCTGTTTCAGCACAAGACAAGATCTCACGGTTCATGAGATCAAGCACCATGCTGGGCTCCAGGCTGAAAGCACAGAACCTGCTTGGGATTCTCTCTCCCTCTCTCTACCCCTCCTCCACCCATGCACACACTTTCTCTCAAAATAAAAAATAAACAAGGAAGGAAGGAAGTTAGTTAGTTTAGTTAGTTGAGCAGTAAGGTGCCAAGAGGTCAGGGGGGGTGGCAAGAACAGAGAATCCCAGGTACAAACAAGGTGTGTGGTCATAAAACCAGCCAATCAGCTGCACACCAAACAGCTTTCAGTTTCCTGGCACAGAGCACTATGAAACGGCTGTTGGCTGACCCATTTCTAAAAAGTGAGTTCTGACTGCTCCTTCAAAAGGGAGAAAAATATATTTCCCTGGGATGAACTCCTAAAGGAGGCCAGAAAACGTGGTGGAGAGAATACTGAAATGGGGAATTTGTAGGCCAAGGATCTGACTCTTGCTTATTACCTATCAGATTATAAAATTGATCAAGTCATAATTGGGATGACATTCTGAGTTAAGTGGACTATATTTTCTCCAAAGGTCAGAAGACTAATCTTCCCCACCCCCTCACCCCCCCACCCCAGTAAGTTCTAGATCAACCACAAATTCTCAAATTCTACCCTTCTTTCCCGGCATGAAAAGAAGTGAGTAGGGTGCCTCGCTGGCTCAGATGGTTGAGTGCCCAACTCTTGATTTTGGCTCAGGTCGTGATCCCAGGATTGTGGGATCGAGTCCTGTGCTGGGCTCTGCACAAGCATGCAGCCTGCTTAAGATTCTCTCTCTCTCTCTCTCTCTCTCTCTCTCTCTCTTCCCCTCTGCTGCTCCTTCGAGCACACACACATGCACACACACTCTCTAAATTAAAAATAAAGAGTAAAAATATAAAAATTAAAAAGGAGAAACCATAAAATAGGAAAAACATGGATACTAATTATCTAAACCACTGTTCCTTTCATTACAATTAGCATTGAGATTTCTTTAAAAGAGTTGAGTGAAAATATTAAACTTGAAGTCATTTAAACCTTTAAAACTGGAAGATATAAGTAATTCCAAACACTCTTTCAGTATGTATTTACTGATCACTTCCTATGTACCAGGTTTTATTTTAAACACTAGTACATTAGCATGCTATAATATATAGAGCTTACAATTTGGGTCAGTTTTAAAAATAAACTTTCTAAAAACAAAGGATTTTAAATGTCAATTTCCCTCAACATAAATACTTAGACTATTTTAGCTGAAGGCTGAGTGTACTTAAGAGAACTCTTAAAAGTGGCCCCTGCAGAAATTATCTATGCCTGACATTTTCGGTAGCTTCAGTGAGGTCTCTGCCAGGGTGACAGAAGACTGACCAGCTGTTGTGGAATTGCAGTTTTTTAGGTGATAAAATCTTTGAGTGATTGCATTTTGAAGACCATGCACTTCTATTGGTCTTACATTCTTTCTAACCAATAGCCATTCAACAATAATGCTTAAGTGTTTTTTATATCCTGCTATATTATTTGATTTTTGGATAAAAAGCAAATTTGTATCTTTCTGAAAAGATGCCATATAATTCTATAGGTTCCCACGCAATCAAGAAGCAGACAGCCCTCTGTCTGGGGGTGGGTGAAAAGGGTGTTTGTCTGCTGGGGAAATCAAACAAGACAACTCCAGGGTTCTCTCTAACTCACTTTTCTAAGACCTCTACAGTTAGAATCTTAAGTGGATGCTGTTAGCCATGCCATATACCCTGCTTACTTATCTCCAGCTACTCACTACCCAAGTCAAAAGATTATCTAAAGCAGCTCAGTAGGAAGGTTATTCCATCAAAGAATCGCAGAATTTAATCAAAGATTAAAATAAAATAAAATAAATTAAAAAAAAATCTATCTGCTCCCAAAGTAACTCCCAAAATGGCTGTTTTATGGAGAATATCCTACCAGTCCTTTCAATGTCCAATTCCTGTTCAAACTCCATTCCACAATCGTACTATCCTCTCCTACCTAATCCAAAAAAGATCAGAACACCTAATGTCCCATGAGCCATCTGGTCCAGCTGAACAACAGGCATATGTGCGCCCGCGCACATACACTACTGAGTATATACTCTGTGCCAGAGCCAAGTGCTTTACATATACTATCTCTTTCAACTCTCTCAATAGCTTACAAATGAAACTAGAACTTACAAAGGTTAAGATTTAAATAAGGGCACATGGTAACAGAAGCCAGAATTCTAACCCACATCTACACAACTCCAAAGCCTGTGTTCTTTCCATCCCATTACAAAACAAGTGGCTTGCAAAACCCCACAAGCCCTAAACGACTCTTCCTTTCTTAAAAAGCCCCAGGAGAAGAAAAGTCACAAGAGAGATAAAGGACATAGAAAATGCAATAGGAAATCTATAGGAATTCAATTAGCGTTATGACCTAGAAGCACAGAGCCACAGAGTTCCACAGACTGATGGCCTAAATATAAGGAAGAATGCTACGGTGTGCTACACACACCTAAACCAGGCCAGGAAAGCAGGCACAGGAGTAAACAAGGAGCAGGAATAGGGGGCAATCCCCTGCACCCAGGCACCATGAGCTCTGGTACTCCAAAGACTTCCCAGTTACATCTACAGCCAACTGTCCCAGAACTCCATCCACCAGAACTCACAGTGGCCTTCCACCAGATAAAATCAGATCTGTGGAGAAACTTTAGACTTATCTAGAAAGGAGTCCTTTTCTCCTTGCTAACTCACCTTTTCCAAGGTAGATCATGCCATACTCTCGCCCCTGGGGAGTCTTGTTTTCTATCGTGAAACAGACTTCCTTCCCAATCAGCTTCTTCCGAAGGAACTCTCGGGCAGGAAATGCCCAGGGCTGAAAGACAAAAACAAATGTGTCACGTAAGAACTGCCCAGTTCCCGACCATAATCAGCATTCAAGCAACTTCATTCCTTCAATACCCTGGCCCTACTCTAAGCCCTGAGGGGAATATAAAAATGAAATGCACACAACACAGATGGCACACTTAGGGGGCTCATAAAAAAGGACGATCTAGCAGTTGATGTAACTAGCACAGGCCCTGAAAACAGGCCTCACAGCTTCCCAGCCACTGGCAGTAGTACTCTCTCCTCCACCACTTTCTATTCAGATCCATAGTTTACTTTATGAATAATAATTGCCAATAATTTTACAGCACTTGCCATGAGCCAGCCACTACTCTAAATGCTTTCTATTTATCAACCCACTCCTGAATGGGAAGTCCAGGCTCCAGGAACTCACCTCGTCAAAGGGAAAACATAAATAACTACTACCTCCATTTGTTTGTCTCTTTCCAGTTTGCAAAGTGCTTTCACAAATTCTTAAACTAGCCTGAAACCAGCTCAAGGCACAACTGTCAGAGTAAGGGCAAAGTTCTAGCACTCTTATTTCCCAGAGTGAGTCTCCTGCTCAAGAAAGAGCCTTGCTGGCGCACCTGGGTGGCTCAGTCGGTTAAGCGTCCGACTTCGGCTCAGGCCATGATCTCATGGTTTGTGGGTTCGAGCCCCGCATTGGGCTCTGTGCTGACAGCTGGAGCCTGCTTCAGATTCTGTGTCTCCTTCTCTCTCTCTCTGCCCCTCCCCCATTCATGCTGTCTCTCTCTCAAAAATAAACATTAAAAAAAATTTTAAAACAAAAAAGAAAAAGAAAGAGCCTTGCTTATGTCATTCCCCCTACCTTTTTTAAGAACAACCGAGTTGAGAAGGGCAAGATCTATTCTTCCCAAAATGTCTCCTTTTCCTGCTGTAGTCTGAGGCTGTGCCAGTGAGACCCAGGTCCCTCAATCTTAGGGAAGACACCAGTAACGGACCCTGGTAATGGGGTCATCTTGACATTGGTGGTTCTTCCCTCCCACCCATCTAAGGCCTTAGCACAAGGAGTGAGCCACGTATCCACACAATGCAAAGGAGTCTCCATGTGACTTCCAGACCCCCATCCCATCACTAGGGTTAGAGGGAGAGGTCTCCTCTGGAGCAGTCCTGTTCGTGTCGGCAGCCACTTGCACTTGAATATATAGTCTAGACCTAGCTCAGTGCCCCCAAGTTTCCTCAGAACAGAAATGAGGAAGGAGGGCATAAGAGTTCAAGGAATATATGACCTGCAGGAGCTCATGTGCAGAAAAAATGCAAAGTACAAAAAGGAAGAGTGTATACAATATGTGTATGCTGTCTGTTACAATCACCTGGAGCCACAGGGCCGGGGCTACACACAGTAAAGGCCTGGAAAGGAAGCCTCTGCTAACCTTTTTAGGCCATTAAGATCATTCCACGTAGTTATCCAACAAGATTTTCTAAAAGAAAACGCCCATATGACTTCCCAGAAACCAAAAGTCAACCAAAAGATGGCAGTTCACCAACCCACTGGACTGGTGTTCACGAAACTAGTGTTGTTTAGTATAAAACATCAGTTGTGAACGCTTCTAGGAAGAACTGATCTTGTGTAAGTGCTCTCAAAGACAGAAAAACAAGCCTATCCTCACTCATCTAATGCTCTCTCCTCAAAGCACCCAAGAGCAAAAGAGCCGATCACTGAATGGTCATATAAAGTTCACCGTATTTTCATGCACCATCTCTACCCCCTAAAGATGAAAACAGCCACCTGTCACCAAAAAGAGTCTTATGATTGAAAAATAAGCCCAATTATCAGCCACATCACAAAAACAGTACTGAACAAACTAGCACAGTCTCCTCCATTTTTATTACCTTAGTGATCCACTTAACTCTAAAAACATCCTGGGCTACAGGTCTGATGTTCAGGATTCAGTTCTGAGTAGCACACTGATATCTAAAATTCAGTAACACATGGTATTCCTAAATACTTGGATAAGCTCTGACAAAACAAGTACTCATAAAGGAATTTGATGAAAAACTCATTTATCAAGGGTCAGTTCACAAGAAACTATCTAGCCCCTATGAGGAAACCTCCCATTTCTACCAACTAAACAAAATTATTAAAAGCTTTTTAAGTAAGACTTGCTGAGGGGGCACCCTTCTCTTAGGACCTCATGTTTTACAGTTGGTCAGTCACTAGGCAATAAGAGAAAGCTATACTCTAGGCCTTAGAAAGGACATATACCGTCTACGGCCACACCACCCTGAACGCGCTCGATCTCATCTGATCTCGGAAGCTAAGCAGGGTCGGGCCTGGTTAGTACTTGGATGGGAGAAAGGACATATACCTAATCCTATAAGAAAATTAATCTAATTTCTGTAACCTTGCTTTCTTAAACCAGCCTTCTCAAGTTGTATTCCATCTAGGGTTGGGCAAATTCACGAACTGCACAAGACTTTAGCTATGAAGAGGGGCAACGGAGGGACCCATGAGAGTGACTGACCAAATCACTCCTCACAAGGGCAACAGAGCATTCTAGGACAAATCTTTTATGCAAGTGTCCATACAGAGGACAGCCTCTGCTGGAGAGGGCTATCCCAGCACAGCCTCCCAGAACAACTCCAGGAGTCACGTGTGGGAAAGTTGCCCAAAGCATTTATCAAGGAAGCTCTAGAATGGCCTAATTGGAAGAACAGCTGTGGTCCGTTCATGATGTCCCAGAGCTCGATCTAAGTAGCAAATGGCTACTAAGTAGTTGAGACAAAATTCCCTCTTCCCTTTAGAATGCCCAAGAGCTGGTGATCTAGCAGCTTGCACTATGCTCCCTGCCTCAGGCAAGGTCTGAGGTCTACCATGATGAAACGATGAAACAAGTTTTTTAATTCCAATCTTTTCTTTGAACCAGATAGACCCCTGAATTACCGTGACAGCGTAAATCCTTAAAACTAGCTACTTTTGTCCACGGCCCAGTGCTCAATAAGTCTTGCCCCACCTTCTCATCACACCACCCACTGTGCCACGTGTGTATGTAACTAATCCCTCAAGGCCCCATGACCCCACCACCCTAATTCTCAAAAGCTCCACTGACAGTAGGACTGTTAACATTCATTTCTGTATCTCTTGTGAAACTAACACAGAGCTTCACACATAACGGAACTCAAAATATCTGTGGAAAATAAATATGTAATTCCCACAATGCCCATCAGTGCAGTATCCAGGCTCCCTACAGTAGCTAGGCAACACTGGAGATTAGCCTGCAACAGGGCAGAGAGGCCTGGGAACATACAGTGGAGCCGCTTTTACTGCCACACGACTAGGGGAGCTGAGCCTCTTTGAAAGAAGATATGATGAGGGAAGGCAGAGAATAATCAACCGAATGATATTTGGGACAGGGATATAAAGGGAAGCAAATGAGCAATACCGTCCTGGACTCTACCCGAATGTGAAAATAACGAACATGCTCCCAAACAGCGAAAAGCCAGAGAGAAAGGGTAATGCCATATTCCACAATCCGCTGATCCCCAAAAAGGAAATGCTCAGGTTTTCTACACTCATTGTTCACATGTTGATTCACTGCGTATCAGTTTTGTGTTGGGCACTGACTGGACACAAGAGAGATGAGAGATAAGGTCCCTCCCCTCGGTGAACTTACAGTGTTGCAGAGAAAGACATATAAGCAAGGAATGAATGTGAGAACAGTATCAAGCAAGGGAATAAATGAAATTTTGTTTCAGAAAGACCTGGGAGCATATGGAGAAAGGGTTAGAGAAGAGGAGAATGAAGGCAGAAGCACCACTATTTCAGCATTCCTAGCACATTATCAGAGTGGAACAAAGAACAATAGGAGTAGTAATGCAGTTTGGAGGAAGGAGAAGAGAGATCTTAAAGGAGGCGGACTCTCTAGGTCTTGATAAAGGCCTGGACGTCACCGGGCAAGGGGACAGCAAGAGAAATCAGGTTTCTGATTTGGGTTATCGGTTGGCATCACTGGTCACTTGAGCCAGAGCAGCTTCAAAAGCGTAACAGGGGGAGAAAACCAGATCACAGCAGGCAAGAGAGAGACTAGATTATCAGGACAGAGAAGAAGTGACTGTGGCTGAGAAAGGGTGAAATCTGTAGCCATCAAATACTTCATGTCTCAGGGACCTTTGAAGAGTTACCAGGAGAAACTTAGTGAGACAGGGTTGCTCTGGAAGAGCAAAAAAAAAGCACCACACTGTATAAATACATGAAGCTATAATAAGGGCTGGGATCAGACCATGGAATATTCTTTCAGCTAGAAGAGTTCCTGTAAGATTTTATTGTACTGTTACATAGGATACAGTTAAAATATTTTAGAACAAGTTCCAACTGGCCTTGTGTTTCTCTGTCCTAGATTCCCATCCACAAAACAGGAAATTAAAACCCAACACTTCTTTCTTAAAGACTACATTGCTTCTTTCTTCTGAGGCAATGAACTTGATCTGCCCTAGCCAGCCAGGGTCAACACTTCTCACAGGAGCACTCAAGCTGTTACACAACACACAACTGAAAGGTAAAGAACTATTGAAAATGTTGGTCAAGAAAAGCGCTTAGCAATTTATAACAGAAATCACCAAATAGCAGCAGAGATTACAAGTAACATTTATCAAGTACGTTATAGACATGTGCTAAGTTCTTCACATGATCTTTTTTAAGCCTCACAAACAATGTTTATTTACACTATCACTATTCCCAATAGTTGCGATCACTGACAGAGGACCAATGAAAAAGAATTTCTTTGATCTACTTTGTCATTATTCCAAGAATCTCATTAGATTACTGTTGACAGCAGAACTATGGATAAATTGTCTCTATCTCTATTTTCTGTAATATTGCTACACTATTGTAATTCAAACAAAATGCCCCTTTTATTACAGATTCTTTAAAACTACATGTTTTCCCTAAACGGAAGATCCACCATGAACCGCCTTTTCTTTACTTCCATGTCAGGGAACAGCAAAGGAGAGCTGAGCTACCAAACTTGCCCAACATCATCAAGTTGGGGAAAGGATAAGTAACTAGAATCCAGAAATTTCATCTAATGATAGCCAAAGCACTACTTAAGACACAAGAACTGAGGTTTCAAAGTATAGGAGCCAAGGAGACTAGACCATGCCAAATTTGGACTCACAGCAGCTGCTGGGAGATGGAAGAACTGAAGGAGTCCAAAGTAGACCACAAATAGAGGAAGAGTGATGGGGCAAAGGAGGGGATGGCAGGACAAGCTCAGAAGTCTCTCAAATGGCTGAAACAATGCTTTTTGACTACTGAGCCATAAGCTACCTTGAGAAACCAATTAAAAACTCCCTCCCTTAACAACGCATGTTTATGCAAAACTTTGAGAACAATTTCGAAGGGTTCACGGATGGATCCAAGATTAGGAATCTGTAATAAAGCACAAGCATTCAATACACTACCATTTTTGGAAGTGAGAATGTCTGCTTGGACGGGCGATAAATAGCTCTGGAAGGAGACACAAGACACTAATGACATCAGTAGTCCCTGGAGAGAACTGGATTTTTCACTCTATATCCTTCTGAATTTTGAACATGAAAGAAGAATTCAAACATAAATTAATACAAGAACTCTGCTATAACCAACAGCAGCCTCCAATGGCTGGGAGACTACCTAGGAAACATTCCGACCTATGTTCCAAGAGAAGGAGTGAGAATGCCGACAAGCGTGCAGAAGCGGCGAGCCTATGGGAAAAGGCGGGAGTGACAGGCCGGGACTGGGATTCACTGCTAGCGGTGGAGGTGTGTAAACTCTGCCAGCCACCATAGGTGCATCCAGAGTCATTGTTCTGGTGACACAAAAATACTCAAAATGTACAGGAAAAGAAAGTACAGTGTGCATCAGTCAAAGAGATTAGGCTAGAACCTGGGTCCACAGCCTCAGGGAAGCTTCTAGAAGCACCTACCTCATCCGGCGTATCTTTTGCATCAGGCTGTGTGGCAGCTGCCCGGCGGGCAAGATTTCCAGCTCTAATGTTGCTAAGGTTGATCTGCCTCTCAGGAGGCGGCCCACCACGGGGCTGTCCCCGGACAATGATGGCACACCCTGAGAGGACCTACGGAGGGAGAAAAAGAGATAAAATTAGTGGCCTAGAGGTAATCTCACCATAAGGTAAGGTGTTCCCTCACTGTATCCCCAACATACTTGGCACCTTGGAGGCATTCAAATAAACGAATGGGATTGTTTTTAATTTCATTATGAGAAATACCCACAGAAACGCTGGGCTACATTCTGAAACAGGCAGACCCAGAAATAGTAGTAGGGATTAAATAAACAACAGAGAAGTCATAAAAGAAAGAGACTGTTTGGGATAAAGAGGCATGTGAGACATGGAGATGAAGGACCTCTGTAATTTTATGCCAGCAAGCACCACCACCCATGTTCTTTTCAATAATTAAGAAGTTAATGTCTCCACCCACACATCCCGTTCAAGAGGGAAGCAAGCAATGGAAGGCCTAAGAAAAGGGGAAGCAGAACGAAGAAGCCCCTACACTCCACCCACGAGGGGCCAAGTACACCCAATGCTACACGTCCCTTGCGGACAGCACTCAGTCTAGGCCAAGGGAGACACACAAAGTGATCTAGAAAATCCATGCTCTCTAGGATTAAAACCTTATAGCTCTAAGAGGCACCTTATAGGTCCCAAGCACAGTAGCTCCTTTTATCTCTCTAATCAAAGGCACTAGGCATAGAACCCACTTGCAAAAGAGCTCTGAAGCTCACTGGGATTTAACTTAAAATATCTGCAGGGGAGAAGAAGGGAGGATTTCAAGTGGGAGAACAGAAGAAAAGGCGTATAGAAAAAAATGACAAACGTCACCCAAGCTATTCAAGTTGTCTTTGCTCAGCAAGGCACAATTTAATGAACAGATGGGCTCGAGCACTGGCTTCACTAGATCTGAAAGACTCCCAATCTCACGCTTTAGAACAAGAAATAGCTGCTGAAAAATTAGTAGATAGGTTGGAGAGTTCTGCCAACATAGAGCCCTTCAGTACACAACACCATAGAGTTCTCTGTAAAGGAACAACGCTTGGAAAGGAAACCACCCATGTATACATTTGCTTGGCTGACATTTCTCCCTCACCTCTCCGCTTTAATTCTTTAAATTATGAAATATTAATATAAATACAAAAGCACATTTAAGCACACATGTACACTTAAAAAAAAATGAGCCAACTGAGTAACCATCACCCAAGTGAAGAACTAGAACATGCTAGAACCTAAGCTCCTTTCTGTGCCCCACTCTACTTGTAGCCCCTTCTCCTGCCGCCATTATGACAACCCCTCCCTTACTTTCCTGTACAATTTTACCACCTATGTATACACCTCTACACAATGTAGCTGCATTTTTCCTATTTCTGAACTCTCTATAAAGTGAGTCTACTCTGTGCGCCCATGTCGCTTGCTTCTTTCGCCTTTTGTTTTTGTTTCTGTTTTGGGTTTTTGTTGTTGATGTTTTGGTGAAACTCATTCATGTTGATGTAAAACACCTGTTTATTCACTTTCAGGGCTACATATTTCCCTGTATGAATAGAACACATTATGCATTCTACTACCTTCTTACAGAAACTCTGTCCAACAAATATACATATTCCAATTTAAAAAAATAGCGTTCTGATTAATGCCTCAGTATCAATACCTGAGGCACATACCTTGGTCTAAATGGCTCTTCCTTGGCTATACCAGACACACATAATAAATGATGGTCTTCTTTATATGTGACAAATCATACCCTTCTGATCAAGTGTTACTGGCAATTAAACTCCATAGCTTCCAACCAAAGAGCCTTCCTAACTGGCTCTCCTGAGAACCTGTGCCCTGGGCATCATCCCTGGGAACTGACACTCTAAAAAGACAAGTTGTCAAAGTGAAGCCAGGAAAGAACAGGTATACTAGAGCACAGAATGTCTGGAGCTCCTGAAATGAGAAGCAACAAAGGAAGGAAAGGAAAAGAGTCTGGATCTGATTCACTTATAGTCAATACGTCACAATGAGGAGAACAGCACATTGCAGAGTACCTGCACTTGAAATCAATGACGCACGAATTCCAAATGGGGCTGAGGAGAGCCAAACTACATCCGGCATACAAACCAGAGCATCTGTCCCCAATGCCTGCTCTTCAGTTTTAGTCAACTTTTCACAAAAAGTAATAAAGCACTCCCAGGAGACCCAGGGCTTCTCGGTAAGCTCAGCTGGAAAAGCTAAGGCCCATTTACAAGAAAACCCACCTTGGCTACCAAGGTAAATCCTGAAGAGTGAGCAAAGACCCAGGCTAGTAAAAAAAAAAAAAAAAAAAAAAGGCCTGATTTCTCAAGTCTGACCCAAAAAACACACACACAAAAAAAACCCAAAATATAAAATAAAAAAAAAAAAAGCAAAAAAACACACACACCACACTGAAAAGCTCGAGAACAGAAGGACTGATGAAAAGAACCCCACTTTGTCCCCTAAATACCAGAAAGGTGCTATCTCTAATGCTGCTACTTAGTAATCTAGGTCCCTGGGAGACAACGGGTCTGTAACTATTACCCTGGTCCCATTAAAGGCTTTGGCAAACAACTTGTGCATAGGAATTTTGCAAAACTTCCTTTCTACCCCTTCCCCTCTCCCTGAATGCTATTCTGCAGACTGCTGCCAGAACATCTTTACATTATTGCACCAAACATGCCATTCGGACAACAGTCAATGCTTAGATTAATATTAGAGAGAGAAGACTTATTTTACAGGTTGCTTGACACGTTTTATACTATCGAGTATACAAATCCAAGCAGCAGGCACCAATTCAACCTCCTAAGCAACCAGAATAGATGTTCATCATGGCAGACACTGCCATTCCTATTCCCCCAGGAGGAAAAGGCTGACACGTGTACATCTCTCCTGTAAAACTCGCTCCCCCTCATTCAGGCACGGCCTTGGTAGAGAAGTAGGAAAAGACCATCTGCAGACCACTAAGAAAGAAGAGACCTGTCTATAAGAGAAGAACTAGTTTCCTTCCTACTATTTATAGAACTGACATACTTCAACACACACTACACCTCCTTCTTGCTATCTCCACTTCACCTTCTAGGGATTGTAAACTCCTTTCACCTGCTTTATTTGCCAATAGTCTTCACTCAACTTCTTCCTCAATAAAAATATATTAATGGCCTTCTCTTATCCATGGTTCCCCACCAAATAAAGCCAAGAAGTATGTCCACTGGGAAAAAATTAAAAAGACCAAGGTTTATGTATCAAATTTAACTTGTATCTCCTATAGCACCAAAACAAGTCATTTTCCCCCGTGAAAGACCTGACATCTTAAGTGGATAATTTTTTTAATTTATTCATTGATTTATTTATTTATTCATTTATTAATTTATTATTCATTTATTAATTCAATGCAAATCTGAGTGCCTACTATGTGCCAGGTATTGTTCCAGGATACTGGCATGCTCAGTGAAATAACACAGACAAAAAAATCTGCTCTTAGAGAGCTGACATTCTAATGGGGGAGACAACAACAAACATAACAAGCAAATAAAATACATTTGCTTGTTTATCAGAATTTTAATTTCAGAAGAATAATGTTAAGATTGAGAGGAAACTGTCACAGATAATTGTTCTGCCAAAGCTATACTGATTCATGTTGCAAACTTTCATGGATGCAGTAATTATCCTTAATTGCTAATTTATAGGGCATAGAAAGCAAGTCATATGGTAACTGCTTTATCCAATTATATTAATAAAATGACATATTCTAGAAAAATGATCTTAGCCCTACCTGATACAGCAGTAGGTTTGTGAAAACAGCTGTCACAATGAATCAGTTTGATTGAGGTTATGGATTAGACATTTCTCAGCTCTGCCAATAAAGGCTGCAAAGGGACGTGGTGTGATTCAGAGGACCTGGCTTCAGGGCACAAGTTGGACGGTGACAAAGGCTGAGACAAGCCAGCTGAGAAGGAAAATGGGAACTCAAACTGTTCAAACCCACATACAGGTTTATTGTGAGATTTACCTAAAGTCAAACGCTTTATGGGCAGCCAGTAACATGTTGCCCAGCAACAGACCACCACATTAAATCTTCACTAGACCCTGACAGTTGGGCACATGTAACTCTTAACCCCCCAGACCACAGACATTAGGAGACAGAAAACTTATATAAAACCCTAATTATGCTATACTCAGCATGTATAAGGGTAAAGAAGGTGATGGTATAGAAATCCATTTAAGCATACCAGTATTTTTTCCACAGTACCAAGAATAAAAATTATCTTGGCCTAAGAATGGAATCTTATTAGCTGAGAACATCTCATTAAGCTCTGCAAGAAGAACTAACTTAACAGATATATCTGTTAAGATTCAAGAGGAATAGCATAGCGATATCTGCCAATACGAAGACCTAATATAAAGAATAAGGGCAGCCGCCCGATGAACACTAACATGTTACCAAAAGGCCTGAATAAACCCATATGTTTCCAGCCAAATGACTTGCAAAAAGGGTGCCAAGATTATTCAGTTGGAAAAGAATCTTTTCGACAAAAGTGGGCTACGAAAACTAAATATCCGCATGCAAAAGAATGAAGTTGGACCTCTATTTCATATCACATACAAAACTTACCTCGGAAAGTATCCAACTTAAAGAGTTAAACTATAAAACTCTTAGAAGAAAAAACAGGTATAAATAAATCTTCATGACCTTGGATTAGGCAATGGTTTCTAAGACACAACGCCATCTTACAAAGCACAAGTAACCAAAAACAAAATAAACTGGCCGTCAAAATTTAAAACACCATGATTCAGGGGCGCCTGGGTGGCTCAATCCATTAAGTGTCCAACTCTTGATCTCAGCTCAGTCAAGATCCCAGGGTCATGGGATCTAGCCCCACACAGAGCTCTAGGCTGCACATGATGAAGCCAGCTTGAGATTATCTCTCTCTCTCTCTCTCTCTATCTCCCCACCCCCCCCCCCACCAACTACCCGTCTCCACCGCTGGCATGTTCTCTAAAAAAAAAAAAAAAAAAAAAACCAGTGACTCAGTGGACACTATATAGACAGTGAAAAGGCAATATTTACAAACAAAACATGTCTGATAAGGGTCTAGTATTTAGAATAAGGAAATACTGTAACTCAATTTAAAGAACAATGCCATTAAAAATGAGAAAGGGGTGCCTGGGTGGCTCAGTTAAGTGTAGGACTCTTGATTTCGGTACATGTCATGATCTCACAGTTCATGAGAGCCCCGCATCAGGCTCCATGCAGAGTCTGCTTGGAGTTCTCTCTCTCCCTCTCTTTCTGCCCCTCCCCGTACTCTCTCTCTCAAAATAAAGAAAGTTTAAAAAAAAAAAATGGGGAAAGGATATGAATACATTTACCCAAAGAAGATATACAAATGGCCAATAAGTACAGGAAAATGCAAATCAAAGCCACAAGGACAGATCACTTCACAGCCACCAGGATACCTATAATTATTAAGACAGACAATAACAACTATTGGCAAGGACGTGGAGAAATTAGATCCATCATACGTTGTTGGTGATGCAGTCATTTTGGAAAACAGTCTGGCAGTCCCTTAAAAGTTAAACAAAGCATTATCACAGGACCCAGCAATTCCACTCCTAGGTATACACCCAAGTGAATAAAATATGTCCACACAAAAACACTTGTACACAAATGTTCGTTAAAACATTGTTCATAATAGTCAAAAAGAGTGGAAAGCAACCCAAATGTCCATCAAGTGATGAATGGATAAATAAAATGTGGCCTATCCATAAAACGGAGTATTAGTCAAAACTAAGAAATGAAGTATTGATACTGCAACATGAATGAACCGTGAGGACATTACAATAAGTGAAAAAAGCCTGACAGAAAAAGCTACACACTTAATGATTCTGCTATATGAAATGTCCAGAATAGGCAAATCCATAGGCAGAAAGTAGATTAGTGGCTCCCAAAGACTGGAGGGAGGTGAGCTGATGGGTACACGGTTTCTTTCTCTTTTCAGTCCTGATGAAATTAGTAGACAATGGTGAACGTTGTATAAATACAGTGTCACTGAATCGTATGCTTTAAAAGGATGAATTTTATGGAATGTGTATTTCTATAAAAATTTTTTTCAAACATCCAACCTGGAAGTACAAAAACTTGAGGATAAAAAACATATACTTCACTACAGAGGATTTTCATATCTAGCAGGAAGGTTAAGTGCTTAGCTGAACAATTCTAACAAAAAAATGTTTTAAAAAAGGCGGTTGACTCAGTACCAAAAGTCAGGCATGGTGACTCACCAAAGAATGGAGGTTACTGTAAACTTTCCAGTCCGCTGGAAATAACGAGGTAGAAGTGACAGGAAAGAAGCAGAACTTCAGCGAAATCTACGAAGCTCAAAAATGATGAAAATGGCTGAAAACAATATAAGCTTTTTCTGAGAAATGACACAGCAAGGAGAACGAACTCCTTTCCCTCTGTGGCACAGAAAGAAGAACGAGGAAAGTCATCGGGCTGAAAGATCCACAGTGCCATCTGGAAGCTTGCAACTGCCACAACCCAGGCTGCACGCACAGGAGCTGTGTGTCAGAGTGACAAAGAAGCAGGCTAAGGACCCTTCTCTGGACAAGAAATTTTCTCTACCTGAAAATACCACCAGGGGATGGAGAAGGAGCTGTCGTGGATGGGGTAGGAAAGCTTTTATTAAACACATTTTCGTGAAGCAAAAAATGATTAAAAAAAACAAACAAAACAACAACAACAAAAACAATGACACAGGATTAAAGCAAGAGTAACTGAAGAGAAACTAAATTGGGGAATATTTCGGAAAGTGTATCAGGAAAAGGCTTCTTGGCAGCCAGCACTGTTGCCTCCACAAGAAGACTCATCTCTTGAAAATTAAAAAGTCATTGAAACAAAGAGCAAGCAATCCCAAAAGAACGTAAGCTGTGTGGTCTGGGAGGTCTTTCCCAGAATACTCGCCAACACAGCCAGCTTTTTCTTTCTTTTTCTGGCAAGAGCAAGAGGCAAACCTAAATTAGGGCGCCAGCATTCAAACACAATGAACTGGAAGCCCATGGCCTCAGGGCACACCATTTCAGTTGCCAGAGGCGCACCAGCACATCCAGCAGAGGGGAGTGTCAGCAGCTACTCCGGCACCCAGCTATACCACAAATTGGTCCCTACGTCTCAAAGGGACTGTACGGTCACCTACGGAGAGAGGGCAGCTAAGAGAACATATCATCCGGGCCCTTTTATTTTAGAGGTGAAAAATCTGCAAGGAGAACAAGTAAAATGAATTTCTTTTGCTTACAACAAACTATTGATGGCCGAGCAGGAACTAGACATAAAGTCCCCCAATCCTGATGTTCCACCGTGCCACATGCAGAAACAAGCATTTGGGGAGCTGATGTCTATTAAAAATATATCTGAAGTTAATCTACTGATTAGATTTTTCCCAATTAAAATCTCCATTTTTATGTGTCAGCAGAGCAGGTGTCAAAGACTAAGTAAAGCTTCCATGAGCTTGCTGCTCCAAATCAAACCAACACTTGTTAAATACCACCATATGCAACGTAAGCAGAGACTTAAGAGTCGAATATTACAAAAGAACACCCAAAAAAGAAGCACAAAGGAAGAAAACTCCAGAATGATAAAAACAGGATTGGCAAACTACAGCCCACTGGCCAAATCCATCCCACTGCCTGCTTTTGTACAACCCAAGAGCTAAAAATGGTTTTTACATTTTTAAATGGCTGGGGGAAAAAAATCAAAAGGCTATTATGTAACATATGAAAAGAGTATGAAATTCAAATTTCAGTGTCCATAAATAAAGTTTTATTGAAACATGGCCAAGATCATTTATTTACATAATTGTCTATGGCTGCTTTCACACTGGAACGGCAGAGTTGAGTAGCTTCAACAGAGACCGCATGGCCTGCAAAGCCTAAAATATTTACTACCTGGCCCTTTACAGAGTCACTTTGCCAACCTCTTATATATTATGACATGACAAAGAAAGGAGATGAAAACTAGTCTTATGGAAGTCTAAATAGCAAGCACACAGCAAAAATAAATTCTGGACTACCACTTCAAGTTATACAAACTGCTCCTTTTTGAAATAAGAGAAGAACAACAGAGGTATGTGGCAATAAGAATTTCGTTTCAGAATCAAAGCAGCGTCAGTGGTGACCTTTGAAAATTAATTGGCTCTATCGGCCTCAGTTTTCTCATTTATAAATGTTCATAAAATATATAAGAATACCCATTAAGTTGTTATGAAATCTAAACAACAATAATAGCACACAGAGGCTGGTCAAAACTCCCAATACGTAACAGCCAATATTGTTACAAGAAATGGCTCAAGGGGCACCTGAATGGCTCATTCGGTTAAGTGGCAGACTCTTTGATTTCGGCTCAGGTCATGATCTTGCAGCTCGTGAGATCGAGACCCATACTGGGCTCCACGCTGACAGTGCAGAGCACCTGCTTCTGATTCTCTCTCTCCATCTCTCTCTGCCCCTCCCCCACTTGTGCTCACTGGCTCTCTCAAAATAAATAAACAAACAAACAAAAAGGAGAGCAGCCTGAGTGGCTCAGTCAGTTAAGCATCTGACCCTTGGTTTTGGCTCAGGTCATGATCTCGCAGTTTGTGGGTTTGGGCACAACATCGGGATCTGTATTGACAGTGCGGGGCCTGCTTGGGATTCTCTCTCTGCTCCTCCTGTGCACTCACTCTCCCTCTCTCTCAAAAGAAATAAACTTTTAAAAACATTATTTAAAAAAAGAAAGAGATGGCTCAGACTGTAGTCACAAGTAAAGATTGTAAGAGTACATACAATAGAAAAAGGTGGACATTTCCTCCAGGAGTGTAAAAGAAGGTATTAAAATCATGGAATTCTCCCACAACTGAACGCAGTCAGAAAGGATTAAATAGGGGCACCTGGGTGGCTGAGTCAGTTGAGCGTCTGACTTCAGCTCAGGTCATGATCTCACGGTTTGTGAGTTCAAGCCCCGCATCAGTTCGTGAGTTCAAGCCCCGCATCGGGCTCTGTGCTGACAGCTCAGAGCCTGGAGCCTGCTTCAGATTCTATGTCTCCCCTCTCTCTGCCTACCCCGCTCATGCTCTTTCTCTCTGTCTCTCAAAAATAAATAAAAATATTTTTAAAAAATTAAGAAAAAAGGATTAAACAGTGGCTACACGGAGACACAGTTGATGCTTCCACAGTAGCAAGTGTATTGCAGTGGTGACAATGAGACCTGTGACATTTTCTGCTAGGCTCATGAAGCAGAGTGGAAGTAACAAAACTTTTCAATACTAGAAAGAACTAAAGAATAATTTTAGATCATTTGCCAAAATAGCAATCAATTTTACAATTTTACTTCTAGGGCCTTGAAGTAAAGGAACTGGATCCCAAAGATAACAGAGGGGGAATTTCTAAAGTATGTCCATATGCAAGTGGAGATCTAAAAACCCGAACTGAAAGAGATCTGGACTGACAGTGACAACTGCGGATTGATTCTTCTTAATAGGGCTATTTTGAATATTATGATTCTGACTTTGGAGGAACTGTAGGGGTTGGCATTCGAAGAACTCACATGTAAAATTCGTAAGTAATAATTTATTGACTTAAAGAAGTGAGCAAGTCTGTGCTCAAAAACTTCCAATGTTATCATTATTATTAAATTCATATTTTTTATATGTTAAAAAAAAAAGGATTAAATAACCCATAATCTACCTTCCTGATTTACCAGCTAAGGTACCCCCTCTCTAGAAAAGTAAATGTACGTGTTTATATCAGAATTTTTGTCCTCAGAAGTAAAGTATCATATCTTAAGTCTGCACTGAACTTCATCCCTGACAAAGTGTGGTGACGATCACAGCCTTCAGTGACCATGAATTCTGAAATCAGTCTTGAGTTTGAAAACAAATTCAAGTAAAAATCATTCCAAGCACCGTGATGTTCCCGCCTGCATAAATGAGGGCAGTACTACTACTACCATCTTCTCTGGGTTGTTAGGATTACTGAGTGAGACGCCTCATGGTACCTGACCCCTAGCAGGTACTCAGGAACATTAAGGACACACTGGTCTCTCTTCCCTTCCCTTCCCTTCCCTTCCTCCCTATCCTCTGCCCCTCTGCATCCTCATAACCCTGCCCTGAGGAAGGAGAGCAGGCACTGTGCTTCTCACTCTATAAGGAAACTGTGGCAGTTATATGATGGCATCAGAGGCTAGAAACCAGGTCTTCCCAGCACACTTTCAATAAACTCCAAACACTAAATATATGTGGGAGTCAAGAACTGGTGTCTGGGGGTGGTGGGGGGTGAGGGGGGAAAACAGGCGAAGAGAGTCAAAAGGTACAAACTTCTAATTATAAAATAAATAAGTCGTGAGATGTATTATACAGCATGGCAACTATAGATAATAATACTGTATCGCATATTTGAAAGGTGCTAAAAGAGCTTAAAAGATCTCGTCGCAAGAAAAAAAACATGTATGTATGGTGACAGATTCTAACTAACCTTATTGTGATCATTTTACAATATACAAATATCCAACTGTTATGCTGTACAACTGAAACTAATACGATGTTGTAAGTCATTTATACCTTAATAAAAAAAATTAGTAGCTTACATAAAACACTAAGGTTGTAACTTCTGCACAAATGAAGCCTCACCATGAAGGAACGGACTCAATCTCCAGGAGGCGTGCACCAGGGTATATCCAGGATGATGGTCTTCTGCAAAGCCATGGCCTCACTACTCACTGCTGAGCCCCGCTGCCGTCAAGGATAGAGACACAGTTGTGCAGAAAGAAGAGAACTCAGGAAGAACTATATGTCAGGCAAATGTGGCATTTCAAAGAAATCCATTCCAGTTGTCAAAAGAAAATCTCAAAGTAGGCAATAGTCACATGTGAAAATTACCAAAGAAAGAAGCAAAAATTGACTTCAGAACATAAAAGATTATCACTAAAGGACTTTAACCCCTCTACCAAATGCTTACGGTCGAGTACTCACACTATATTAAAGATGAAAAATTACTGTAGTGAGCAGGAGACTTCGCTGTTTAAAACTTATTTTTTTTCCTTATTTTTATTTATCTGAGGGAGAAAGAGAGCACAAGCAGGGAAGGGGCAGAGAGAGAGGCAAGCAGGCTCCACACTCACTCAGCACACAGCCCAACATGGAGCTCGACCCCACGAACCATGAGACATGACCTGAGCTGAAATCAAGAGTCAGACGCTTAACCAACTGAGCCACCCAGGCACCCTAAAATGCTTTGGAATCACAGAATTCAAACCTTTAAGCACACACTTCAAAAAGGCTATCACGCCCAAAAAGGATCTCGGGTTTTAGAGAGAGTCCCTCTTTCTTCCTATGCTAGTTATCTGGTGGGGATTTTAAAACGGTACATATGTGGTCTAGTTAGGTTTTATAGTCAGGAGAGCCAGAAGTTCCTTAATGTCTCAAAAGTTTTAAGGAAAAACTGAGGGAAGTTCAGTTATAATAATTAAGAGCATTCTGTAAGAAAGGAGTGCACCATCCACATTTTTGGTTTCAGTGAAGCCTTGGGATCTTGGTTGTAATCTCTTTACCCCTCAGAATTGGCCTTATCATCATAGAGGAATGGGATTATCAAAAACAATGCCTGAGTCCCCCTCTCTAATCTAAAAGGGGTGGTTTTGGGAGATGCCAAAAGAAATTCTGTTAATTTCCCAGGCACTGGATTTTCTTTTGTTCTTAACCAAATCCTAAAATTTCCTCCTCCCATCCTCCATACCTTTGGCCTTCTCCACAATGTGCATTGTCCAGATCAAAATGGAAGGACAGTAGAGTAGTATTTTCAGCCCGCATGTGAGGGGACAGGAAGAAGAGTCTCTACTGCTAATCAACTACAGCTTGAAAGCACTAAACAGTTATATCACTGTAGCCACCATGGCTACAGACCAGAGAGAAAAATGACTCGGTTGAGTCCCATCATCTTTCAACTGAAGCACAAGAATAAAAAAGGCAGAAGTGAGAAGGGTGTACAGAAAGCCTCTGAAAAAAATTACAGACCAGAAATCGCTTGAGAGCCTGTTAGAAATGCAGACACACCAATTTCACCCAGAACCTACTGAATCAGAATCTGCATTTCATTAAGATCCTTGAGTGATGGGTATGTACAATAAAGTTATTAATTCACTGCCTCTTTATCCCTACCCTAAGTGCCTGGCTCAGAAACATGTTTTCCAGCAAATTCAGCTTGAACTATTTCCACAAAGAGGCCTTCCAAATCCCCGAACTGGGTCAGATAAGATAGCCTTGCTATAGGTGCTCTCTGACCTCGCCATACTTCTACTCACGAAATTTATCGCAACACTCAATAGTAGAGCTGTTTAGTACTAGTTTTCCTCTTTAAGCTACAAGATCTATAAGGGCAAGGACCACGTCTATCCTACTCACCCTGAGAGCCACAGAGCCCAGAACAAGACCAGAGATAAAGTCAGTATTCGATAGGTATTTTTTGAATAAATGAATGACCCTACTGTGTATAAAGCACAGAGCCAGACTCTGGAGAGAAGGGACAAGAACAATCAAGACATGGTCCTTGTCCTTAAAATCTCCCAGTTTAGTGGATTTTTGCCGAAGCTAACAAGAGCCAGGATCTCAAGAGCATGTGCCACACTCACAGTTGTTTTCCTATTTCTCTGCCAAATGACAACAGGTAGCCCAAATGTTCTCCAAGGCCTTCCACGCACCCCCACGGCATGATCCACAGGCAAGCATGTCCTCACCTAGGCCTCCCTTCATCCAGGATTCTCCACTCCCAGAGTTCAGTACCTTGTCCAGACTTCTCTCTGCCCGCTATAACACAGCTTCAGTGGTCTTCAGCATCATTCCACTCTCCACTAGGAAGTTTGTATTATTGCTGGGAACATCTTCTTTAGCCCCCCTTCCCTCAGCAATCCTTTTATTATGTGATGTCGAATTTCCCTTGTTACCTCCTTCAAGAATATCTTACCTAACTCCTTTCTAACCACTCAATTGATTATTTCCTGTGAGCTGTCAAGTCTACTCTATTCAACTGAAACCACTCAAATCTATATTCCAGACCACACTGGAGAATCTCCCAATTAACTGTTCAATATTCAATTGTCTTCCCACTTTCCTCAGCCATTTCCCATATCCCCCAAAGGGACACTAAGCAAATGTGGTAATTTCATCTATAATTATATTCTCCATGATTCTTATATTTATTCTTATTTAACAGACAAGAATCTCTTGGTAGATTTATACCCCAAAGTCTAAGTCCAAATACCTAAGTAATAAAAACATATTTGAATTCCTTAACTGGTAGGAATGAAAGTAACACTATTTCCTTTTATCATCAGAGAAGCAACTCACAGAGAAATGTAAGCCGACAGGCAAAGAACACATTGTGACAGGGACGGAAGTGCTCAGAGAAGGCACCAGCAAGCTTAGGCTACCATCAAGCCAGCTCACAGCTGTCAACAGGCTCATAATCCAACCCCCACCACCATCAGATACCAGTGGAGTCCAATGCAGCCACTAAAAACATCAAATTCTAGACTCTAGGACTCTGATGTGGCAGTGTATGTACACGAAGTATCAGAGATGTGTTCCTGTGCCAGTCACAGGCAGGGTTAACAATTCCAATGGCTGTGCCTTCAGAATGTTTTCCACATCCCAACCTGTGACAGTGATTACCAAACAATGATGGACAGGAGCCCTAGTCCAAAGATTTGGTTGGGGACTATCAGAAATTTTAAAGCACCAAAAGCACTTGTAAAAAGTTACTGATTTGTGGGGGCACCTGGATGGCTCAGTTGAGCATTCCAACTTCAGCCCAGGTCATGATCTCAGGTTCATGGGTTAGAGCCCCGCATCGGGCTTTGTGCTGACAGCTCAGAGCCTGGAGCCTGCTTCGGATTCTGTGTCTCCATCTTGCTCTCTGTCCCTTCCCCACTTGCGCTCTGTCTCTTTCTCTCTCAAAAATAAAAACAAACATTAAAAAAATTTTTTTGAAGTTACTGATTTGCATTTTTTCTTAAACATTTCAAAATATACTTTTCTTCTAAGTATCTGGCCTCAGCCTATCTTATGGGTTTCAATAACTGATGCAGTTTTCTGTTCCCATACATTTCATATAATGCCATGCTCACTCTGGGTTTCAGAACTACTGCATAAGGCATACAAAGGAGGACTGAAGGTCATATGCCTCTTAAACTTCTGTGTGTGCACCGCAGCTGGCGAAGGCAACTCCCCAAAGGCACAGGCTTCTTCTCCTAAGGAAACCCAAGAAAAAGTTGTTCCTGATGGCAAAAAAAGACCTCCCCTTCTCCTTGCTGGAACTGATGGAGGTGAACCAGAGGTTGCCAAGGTAGGGTGGAGAATCTGCCTGGGACTGCATTCCAGGAGCTACTCAGTTACTGGATTGGCCCAGCCTACCCCCGCCCCCCCCAGCTCTGACTTTCCTCCTCAGGACCCTCAATGCTCAGAGGAATGAGGGAAGTGCCCCCGTGATCCTGATCCAGGGAGGCAGTGGCCAGAGGGCAGCTCCCGTGGCTGTGGTTGCCATCTCTGACTTCTCACAGCACTGCTGGCAGAGTGGCCCTGAGTGCAATAGGTCACATCATAGTCCAATGATAAGGAGGGTTAAGAGGGCTGACACTAGAAACGGCTAAATGAAAGCACACCAGAGATCCTGAAATATCCAAGAGAAAAGAAGACCAGTGCCTCAGGCACAATCAAACTCAGGTTTGTTTCCACAAAGTCCTCTGCATTTTTCCTCAGAATGAACCTACAGCAATAGGGATGCTAGCTTATAGAGCATAATACTCAGTACTATTCAGCGTGAATCATCTCTAAAGAACATCTAACACATTTATTTTGATTTATATGCAGGACTGGCTGTAGAACTTAAGGATGCAATTTAATTTCTATACTACCCATGAAAAACATTAATTTTCCCATTTTATTTTCCAGATTTGTTTGGAAACTTTTCCTAAATGCTAATGGTCAATTTTAGATGTCAAAGTACAAATCACAAAGCTACCATAAACATTTCAGATTTATTGCTAAATTAATGTACCATCCCAGGTTTCTCCTTTATCATTAAAATCCTAGGAAAACTATCATGGGGAAATAAAAATTGAAGTCTCCAATCATCTAACACACCTGGAGATCACCAGACAGGTTCCTTTCCCCACTACCTGCTGGTGCCCCGGCCTGGCCCCTCCATCCTCCATCACAACGCACAGATTTGCATACCTCCTCAAGAACCTAAACAGAAGGCTATGTGACCTATCTCGAATTTCCTTGCGTTATCTTCACTGCAGGTACTGCCCCTCCATTTTTATTAAAAACATCCATAATATTCTACATACCCTACGCTAACCATGAAGTCCAGCTCTTTGAGTCCCCTCCCCTTTGCGGGGGTGGGGGGAGGGGGGTGCAAAGGGAGCGCACTCTCTAATGCATAACAAAATAAATACATTTCTTTAACATATACAGCATAGAGACTTCAAATCCAAGTTTATGGACAGCTCAGACTCACAGAGCATCTTTACTCTCAGCACTGCTATCAACCACTTTCAAAAACCAATTTTCGAAGTTCTTGTTCCTCAGATAATCTAAGTCCCAAGCTTTTTATTCTCCCTACCTTGGCTTTCAGCTTCTCCTATTGATAATCAAAGAAACACATTTTCTATGACACGAGAGACAGAGAGAGAGAGAGAGTTACTCTTATTAAGAGCACTGATAAGAGAACACTTAAGAATTAAATGGAAACCAAGCAGGCAAGCTAACAGCCCTACAGCTGCCGGGCTATGTAACGGGAAGTTATTCCTCCAGAGCTAGAATAGGATGACTGACACTGGGGCAGGGCAGGCTTACCCAGGAGCTGGGCCTGTGCCCCACAGGGAGCCTGCGGGAGGTCTCAGGAGATTCTAAAGCTCTCACAAGAGAGGAGTTTAACAAGATAACTGGGCTTTTAAGTAATAGAGGCAACCTCCTGGCCTCTGGGCTGTGAAAGGGCTCACCTGCCAGGAGTAATAACACAAGCAATTACTGCAGACGGAATAATAGATCTCAGCAGGATTCCAGGACCCAGGCACTCCCGAGTCCCCCCTTCACACAGAGGCAAGGAAAGGGAGGTAGGGAAAGAATGCACCACTTTTCATGAAGACCTTGGAGAGTCCTATTAGGTAAGCAGATAAATTACACGTGGTATAGTAATTCACTGTTTTGGGTTGCTGCCAAAAATAAAAATGCCCCTGATATTAAAGGCTATAAAACAATGGATTTTCCCTCTCCTGGACCAGAATTCATAAAGTTTAAAAGTTCACTAACCTCCCATTCCAGAGACTGGAAACAAAAACTCAGAAGCCTCGCTTCTTGTTCCTTTCTCTACTACAAACTTCCAGCAACGCTTAGTCACTTTAGGCAAGTTGCCTTAACCTTGCACATTGCATCCAGATTGCTCACAGCTGCTTTCAAGACCATCTGCGTACTCCCACCTGGACTTACCCATTTCGCCTCCCTTTTAACTCATCCATTTTATTCATCTGCCTCTGTCAAAACCTGTCACTTTCACCACTTCCCCAGAAAAGATTTTTAAAACAAATGGATCTGAAAATATCACATTTGATTTTCCGACGTGTCCATTCCCCAAAAACCATCAATATTTAAATTCACAAGTTCCCCTTTCCATCATAAAACGAAGCTACCTGCCTCTATTTAGCCGCAACATTTTAATGAGACTGGCAACTAAAATTTCATCAACCCAAAGCTTTCTCTGGAACTAAGCACATAACCTGGGGTCTGAAGCCCAGGCTGCCTACTCTCCATTTAAGGCTTTCTTAGCCATGGGACCCTCTCCTCAGTCATCCTAGTTGCTAGATTTACAGAAATACCTACCTTCTGTTTATTTTGGTCTCTGTGAACTTTGCGACCCCGCACTCTCCCAGATTTAACTGTTCTTACTAAGCACAGTAAATATCCATTTTATCACTGAAATCACATACTCTGAAGTGAAAAGAAGTGTTACTGATAATTATGCCAAGACAACAGGTGTGAAGGCAAGAGCCCAAGGCAGATTGGGATGGAAGCTGCCCTGTCATTACAAGGTGCCAAGGCCAGATAAAGGCGCTGTTTCTTGCAAATAACTAATCTATGTCTTGCTGGGAGATTGGAGGTTTAGGGAATTGGCATAGAGAACCAAAAAGACCTCAAACAAATTTGGATTACTTGGTTGCTCTGGGGGTTAAAGAAAATAGAAAATGTTTTACATTGCAGTGAAAAATTATTCTAGACATAAACCAGCATTTAATATTTACACACACATAAGAACTGTCCTCTTTCCAATTCTCTTTCGATCGTTCCTATCAATGAAGGAAGTTCCAGCTTGGGGGCAGGAAGCCTTTAGCACATCTTTATCACTTGTTAAACTCCTAACAGAGGCACTCTTCAGAGCCCTCTGCAAAACACTATACCAAGCTAGAATTTAGTAACACTTTGTTTTCATTGCGCATTTTTTAAGGTACTTTCTAGTTATGACAAGTAACACCAGTTTCCCATTTTCAATAGTGAAATTAAGTTTGCTTTAAAAATAATATTTTAAGAGCACCTGGGTGGCTCAGTCCTTTGAGCATCTGACTTCAGCTCAGGTCCCAATTTCACAGTTTGTGAGTTCAACCCCTGCATTGCTCTCTGCTGTCAGCGAGGAGCCCACTTCGGATCCTCTGTTTCTCTCTCTTTCTCTCTCACTTGCACCTGCCCCCTCCTTGTGCTCTCTTTCTCTCAAAAATAAACATTAAAAAAAATTTTAATAAAATAAAAATAACATTGCAATTTTTAAAACAGTTGACTGCCAAAAGATGTTCAAAAGAAACCGAATAGAGGCAGTGTTCCCATGCTAAAACCATGGTAGGAATACACACACCCCTGAAGCCCAGCAAACCTGAGGTAACCCGTAACACCAAGGCTGGGGTCAGCACTTGACTGAAAGGCTGTCAAATTGACTCCCCTGGTTCAGTCTCTCCAAACAAGTCTAAAAATGGCAGAGTTTCCCCACACAGGATGTGGTCATGTTTACCACCACCTCCCATCCCCACCTTCTTATCCAAGAAGAGGGGCGCCTGGGTGGCTCAGTCGGTTAAGCGGCCGACTTCAGCTCAGGTCATGATCTCACGGTCTGTGAGTTCGAGCCCGCATCGGGCTCTGTGCTAATGGCTCAGAGCCTAGAGCCTGCTTCAGATTCTGTATCTCCCTCTCTCTCTGCCCTTCCCTTGCTCACTCTCTGTCTCTAAGTCTCTCAAAAATAAAATAAAAACGCTAAAAAAAAAAAAAAAATTAAATTAAAAAAAATTATCCAAGAAGAAAAAGGAGGAAAAGCCATGTGCCAGTCCATAGGAAAAAAGTCAAACCTCTCACACAATCTTGCCTCTCACCTCCTCATGTCATCTGTAGCTTGGTAGTTGTACACTTCCTTAGTGATGGAGCTCTCTAGAACCCAGAGAAAACAAATAATGCCAAAGCTCAATATTCTCCTTTAAATACCAAGAGCTTGGGGGTGCCTGGGTAGCTCAGTCGGTAAGGCATCTGACTTTGGCTCAGATCATGATCTTACCGTTCATGAGTTTGAGCCCGTGAGCCTGGAGTCTACTTCAGATTCTGTCTCCTTCTCTCTGCCCCTCCTCCACTCACACTCTCTCTCTCAAAAATAAACAAATACTAAAAAAAGTTTTTAATAAATAAATAAACACCAGGACCTTAAAACAACTGAGGGTCTTCAAGCAATTAAAAAGTAGTTATTTAATGATCCCCAGGTGGTTAGGCTCTGCCCTCTGCCAAAGAGACAAAATGGTTTTCAAGGATCCTCTGGAGAAACAGGACTACCAAACATGCAGTGATTAATGAGTAATAAGATATTAAGCTGTATTTTGCCCTTAATTTTATCTAAGATGGTATTTGTACAAAAAAGATGAAGTGTAAGTAAAGCCCCCCCTACAACCACCAAAAACATTAAGTGATATTAAAAGGTACCAGCAAGAATGTATCTTACAGAAATGCCAACACAGGAACACGAAGATGTAAAAAGAACATTCAGTCAGCAAAGCAGTGTTTAGAATCATGAAAAACTGAAAATATCTATCAACGAAAAAAGGGGTAAGTAAATACACCCAAATGATGAACTACTCTGCAACCATTAAAGAATGGGGTAGGATCGATAACTAGATATGAATGCCCTGACAATTTTTTAAAAAGCTGCAGGAGGCATATATTATGACCCCATTTGTTTCTTAAAAAAAGAGGGAGCATGTATTACATTTCTGCATGAAAAGTTTGGAAACACATTTTCTTAGGAGAATGAGAATGAATGACAGAAAACTGAGAAGTAAGGTCAGAGGGAGAGAGATTTTTATATTTACTTTATATACTTCTATACTATTTGAAATCTTATGAGCAAGTCTAAAACTTAAATATTGGTGATCATTAAATAATGCTAGTTGGCATTCATCTGAACATTTTGAAGAAATTCAGGGATGAACTACAAAACTGCTGCTCAAAACGAGGAAAAGCCACATAGGGAACTGCAGATGTGACCCTTAATCATGACTTCAAAGACTTCAGGATTATAAGAACATTTTATTTCCATATTAGACAAACTAGTGGAATAAAAAGTAAAGACTAAGACCACCAAAGAGGTCATTTGAGGTTTTACTGATATTATGAATGGGGCTTATAAACAAGAAACAGGATAGAGACAAACCAGAAGGCCGAATTGTATGGCTCCCAAAGATTACAAAAGCAGAAAGTGAGCAGCACAGAATCTTCATGTTTGTAGATGACACTAAAGACTTCCAGAGCAATACTGGGCCAAGTTATTGGCGCCAAATTATAGGAAGATCCTGGGAATCTATGCAAATAGAAGGAAAAGTGGCAGATGAGTGTTAAAATGAGCATATGGCCTAAATCAGGCATTAGAAAACAACAACTTCTCAGCTGTCAGATATGACCCAAGAATAAGATCTCAGAGTCACTACAAACAGACCCCTGAGGATATCAGCCCAATACTGGGGCACAGATTAAAAGCAATGCAAAGTGTCCTGTAAGCCATCAAGACAAGTGCTAAAAAGAAAGCGAAACTAGTATGCTCCCCTCATTAAACTCTGATGCACCCGCCCCCCCACACACTATGTTCCTTCTGTCATTTGTGTCCTGCCCCTTCAACTACGTACAGAAAAGGAGTTAAACAAGATCAGTGGGTCTCAAATGCCAGTCCCCAGATCCATCCAAAAAACAACTCTTTCAGAAACACTTGAGAGGCTTTAAAAAAAACACAGATTCCCAGGCAACACTCAGAGATTCTATTTCAGCGCCTCTGAAAGGCCTTCTAGGTGGTCCTGAAGCATGGATCTGTTCAGGAAATCACTGGAAGGCTTCTCTCTAAATCTACTCTCAGAAAGGATTTAAGAAAGCTTACAATAAAAAATAAATTCAAAAGAAAAGAAACCATGTGAGGAACTACCTAGAATAGGTTATGATGATTCCTATACTTGCACATTAAATGAAGTGGAAAAGATCTGCAAAAGACGATTAGGACCCCTACAGGAAGAAGCTCCGGCCTTGAAGTGTGAAAGCAGAGCTCAGAACCCTACCAAGCCCCCCAAGATTCCTCCAATTAAGAACAGGGCCAGAATAAACTCTCCCCATGAGCTACAGGTTCCCAGAGTGCCCTCCTCATCTCCACCCTTCTCAAGTCAAGACCAAGAGCCCCAGGAGAATGTCAGGGTGTTCCAAAGCAGAGGTGAGACTGTGTAATTAAAACCCACCGCTGGCATGTTCCTCCAGGTCCCAAACAAGCACTCCCGCTAGTCTGTCCTGATACCGCTACTGAAGCCAGGAACCTCCCTAGCTCATCTCTATCCACCGTTCAACCCACTCCACTATCCAATCACTTAGTCTAATTCAAATTTTAACTCTCTTATTTTCCACACTACAAAAACCACATTACCACATTTTATATTTCATAATCTACTGTCTCAAAAAAAAAACCACACAAACAAGCAATGGGAACAGCAACCATGTTTCATGCAGGATAAGCAGCAACTCAAAGTAAAGCCTACCATAAGGTAGATTTCTCAGTTTGGGTTCATCATGCCTAAAAGACATGCAATGTATGGTTTCTTATACAATCACAGCCTTTGAGACTGTTAGGAGCTTAGAGACAATGAGGTTACCACTCCATTTAAAAAAGAAAGAGTCTGAGGGGCACCCAGGTGGCTCAGTCAGTTAAGCATCTGACTCTTGATTTCAGCTCAGGTCATGATCTCACAGTTTGTGGTCTGAGCCCTGGGTAGGGCTCTACACTGACAGAGCAGAGCCTGCTTGGGATTCTCTCTCCCTCTCTCTCTGCCCCTTCCTCGCGCTCTCTCTCTCTCAAAATAAATAAATCAACTTGGAAGGAAGGAAGGAAGGAAGGAGTGAGCCTGAGAGGTGAAATGTCTTATCCCCACATCACCCCAGTGGAGAACAGCAGCATCTGGGCTCGAACTTGTATCCCCTGAATCCTAGGCCAATGATTTCGTCTCTGCCAGGTAGCTTCCCAGAGACAACGTTAATAAATTAGGTTTACTACCTTTAAGCACAGATTCTCCAATCTCCTCAATTCTCCTCTTATACATGAGGTTGGTGATACAAGACCATCCCAAGGAGACTACTTCCCACACACAGAGAACCTAAAGCACCTCAAAATGTGTTAAGGCATAAACAGAGGAGATGGTGTCTTAAATCACTTGTCATAAGCTTATAAACGGACACAATGTGCCAATCCCAGTTTGTATCACTGCTTGAACATTTCAAAAATGACATCTGAAAATGTCACCTAAATTTTCATTAGATTTTCACCTATAAGTTGTTTTACTTTCTAATTTTCAAAAAATGCCAACAGAAACCACTGTTTTTTTCCCTAAACATCAGAGCTAAGTGTGAAAAACATTAATGTATCATATTGAGTCTCACTGGAAGTAAGTGAAATCCCACAACACTCCATCTGCATCAAATGTTCACAACCTGTGATTCTGCATTAATTTCTGCTGTAAAAACAAAAAGCATATGTCAGTCTCCCAAGAGAGGAATTAGCAATAGAAACTGGTATCTGTCCATTTCCCAACAAGAAATAAGAGGAGAAGCTACATAAGCCCCTTAAGAGCTGAATCCCTTCATCCCTTGTCCTGGATAAGGCAAAGAATTTCCTACGGTATTTATCAGCTATGCTGTTCCTTGGAGAAATGAAATAAAATAAATCCAAAGACCAGATTTCAACGGAGATCTACTGCACCCCCTGCCAGAACCACACCTGTCAGCTAGACCGCTAATCCACTGAAAAGCGGGTACACAAAAGGCCTTGGAACCTTCACTCATTTCCCAAATTTCACCCTCCAAGTAAACTGAGGCACAGAGTCCACCAAATCATTTGCCCATTTATTCCCATCACTGATCACCACCAAACCTTAGGAGTCTTCCCTCGTGTCAATAAGCCGCACTGTGCGTGCGCTAGTTCCTTCCTGACCATGAGTTTGAGCTCTGAAGCACGCTGCTTTGCTCTTCACCACCATTGTTACTTAAAGCTTGCTAGGTTAAAAGTGTTGCCAGAGGTCAGAGCAGCAGAATATTCCATGCAATAATAAAATGCTAACAGAAATATAAACAAGGACAAGTTCTACATGCTATTTAACTCTCTCTGAGCCTGCTCTTGGCATTTATTTTCTCAACTAAGTACCCTCCATTGAAAGATGGTGACCTTAGGAATACCAAGACTGGCTAACAGGGACTCAAAAAAGCTTAGTCTTTCGGGCGCCTGGGTGGCTCAGTTGGTTGGGTGTCCGGCTTCGGCTCAGGTCATGGTCTCACAGTCTGTGAGTTCGGGCCCCGCGTCGGGCTCTGTGCTGACGGCTTGGAGACTGAAGTCAGCTTCGGATTCTGTCTCCCTCTCTCTCTCTGCCCCTCCTCCGCTCATGCTTTGTCTCTCCTGTTCTCAAAAATAAATAAAACATTGAAAAAAAATAGTTCTGTAAAAAAGCTTAGTCTTGACCCTGTAAGAAACATGAATATGACCAAGAGCAAATATTTTTTTATCAGTTTTCCACTATTTACACATATTCAGTAGAAGTAACGTCAGCTCTTGATCTCACCAGGGGACCAGAACAACCATCACCTGCACTGCTTTTTTGCCTTCTATCACCCTAAAACATACACTAACAGCTCATGTTAAACCCGGACCATTTATGTGGAGCACTGAACTTGAAGAAATTAAAGAGATACTATAAAAATACTGGAGATAAACATCAATGGAGACCCTACAGCTTTTGCACTTGTATTCCCTCTACCAAGAACACACTTCTCCTATAGCTGACTGTTGTCCATCAGATCTCAGCACAAATGCTGAGAAACTGCATTTTTTTAGCCTTTCCTAAAGACCTTATCTAATGGAGCCACTCCTTCCCTTACTCCCGCCCGCCCTGTCTCATTCCCCTACCTGAAATCACTATCTCATAGTATCGGGCTTAGTTCTTGTTTACCTGTTTATTGTCTGTCTCCTTCATAAACCATAAGGGCAGGAATCTGGTCTACTTTTTACTACTGTTTCTCCAAAATCCACACAAAGCTTGATGCAGCAGATGATCAATTTGTTCAAGAAAGAAAGGAAGTATGATTGCTCATCATTCTGTACCATTAGTACATGGCAGCAGCCACTGTTAGTGTGACTAGAGCCAGCTGGATGCTTCCTTTTCATACAGAAAACATTTAAGATACAGTAAAAACTTAGTACTCCTTTACTTACAATCTTGACTGGAAGCTACCATGCTCACCTGCTGAGACGCTGGCAATTTTAAGACTATAGGGAAAAGCCTTCCATCCTATTCTACCTAGTTCTTTGCAAATGGCTCTACTAAAATATTATTATTCAGCCACCTTGTCCCTTTGAGTAGCAGTATAAGACTATTTTAAGTAGCTTAGGAAAGATGCTTTTTTTCTTTCAGTCTGCATGAGCTAAGTGCACGTAGGAAGGAGCAGATCAACAGACTACTACTTTTGTCCCCACTACACTCTGGAAAGACACACACTTCTTAGTTCAGAAACCTAAGATCTAAATTACAGATTAGCATTTCCTACAAGCTGTACACCGAAGAAATTTCCACTCAGCTACTCACCAGGAAGTCTACATTCCACTTTAGAACAACCTGGCAGCACAATTCCCGTTGAAGGAAAAAACTGGTGGGCATCTATCTCCTTCTTTGGATGAACCCTCTGCCTTAGTCGCCCAGCGAGAATCCTGGTTCTTAGCATAAAACCAACGACTGGCAGAGGGATTCCTTTCTCCTTCAGGCAATTACATGGGGTAGGGTGAAATGAACTGAGATTTGGCACTGTCCTCGAGGCCTCTGGCAGCGTCTACACCATAAGCAGGTGAAGATATGCTGTTTCCATAGCCACTTCTGCTAAGCACACAGATTCAAGAATCTGGCAGACTCGCGCCGCTGTCCTGAAAGCAATCCATGTGCTCCTGCTTGGAAAGACACACAAACATGACAATTTAGATGGGAAAATTAGAGTGAAAAGACATAGAAAAGGGCTCTATCCTCAAAACAGAAAGTAAATCAGGTGCATAAAACAGAGAACACAGCCATCTCTAAGTAGCTGCTAAGTGTGGTGACCACATTTTATACTAAGTACCCCAAAACGTCTCTCAACCTCATCTATTTAACCTGTGCTGATACTAATCTGTTGAGGCTAAAGAAAGTCTAGCAAATCATACAAAGAAATCCAGAGTTAGAATCTTTCAGGGTTTTGAGAAAACAGTATCTATTTGACAAAGACATTTACTTTTCCAGGTTATATTTTGTCTGCCCACACACTTGCCAGTCTCATCCCAACTCAGGAAATATAAATCCACCTTCAGTTTTTCCATCATCCTCACTGCCTTTTCAGTAACAGAACAGCTCCAAAATGCTTGTGTCAACTTACTGCCCACTTCCTCCTTAAACTCATTCCAGAACAAACTCTGTTTCTGTCCCCTGGCTCCCACTCTCAAAAGCAGACAGAGCTCTACCTTCACCATCATTTTTAAAAACTGGTCAAATGCAAAGATTTTTTTTTACCACTTGATTCCCAAGTTCTTTCTTCTTTAACCTTAAAAAAAAAGTAACACAGGACTTACTAGAAACTTGCACCTTCCATGGCCCTATAATAGGATTTTTGCCCACTCAAAAAGAGGAAGGACTTTTCCTCTTCACTGCAGCAAAGCTCATCCCTAGACCGTTTCAGACCTGCAGCTCAGCCTGAGTCCAGACACATGTGGAGGGCTCGCCCTGAAAAGCATACCTCTGGCTGGTCAGAGTTCCAGTTTCTACCCTTCTCCCAAAAGGCAGTAACTACTATATTCCAATTCTTCAAACTACTGCCTTCTCACTTTCCTGTCACAGAGCTCCATCTTCCTTTCTGGAGTTCTTACAAAGCAGTTCCTAGCACCACTGGAAATGATGACTCTCCAGGAAAATAAAACTTTTCTTAGCAGAAGAGCTTCACACAGAGCAATTTGCCAGCGGTCGATTTTTCACTCCAGAGAAGGCTTCTACACCTGGCACACATCTGCCCGTCACTCTGCAGTTCACCTAGCTTCCCTCCCTAATCCCTACCTGCAACTCACCCACCCATTCCTGCAGTGTGGTCACAAAAAAACAGCAGTATAGACTACTCAGTGGCTGAATTTTAAAGGCTTCTTCCCAGATTCACATGTGTCTTCCACACTACTCTCCTATGCACATAGTGAAGTCGCTGACCACAATAACAGCTCGAGGAGAAGACAAGGAGTAACATCTAATCTTCCCTTAACTTGATTACAGTCAGCTTCACTTCCTGCAATTTTGTGGTCATACATCACTGGCCCCACCCTCCACATCATAAAGTCTTGCCCTGGAGGCAGAAGCAGCATAGCGTGCCAAGCAGCACACGCTTTGGTAGGCAGGCCTGGGTTCAAGTCCCATCTCTGTCTTTTATTACCAACAAAAAGTGCCCGTCCTTGGGTGAACTCTTCTTTCTAAACCTCGGATTACACATCTGTAAAATGCAGCCAAAAATGCTATCTACTTGTTAGGTGTTATAAATGAAATAACATAAGCAGAACACTCCGCACAAGACATGACCCTTAATAAACAAGTGACTGCTGATATTCATAGCCGTGGGGGTAATCTGTTGGGCATGGTCACCTCGTAGAATCCAGATACCCTGGAGGCCTCAAGCATTGGTAGAAACAAAAATATGTTCAGCCTCATTCCTACACCACAAATGAGAGGGACCTTTAAGGAAAGTTCAAGCCTTAGCAAAGGAAAAAACTCAGATCCAACTCAATGCTGCCAATTGCACCACTAGACCACCAACCAATGCTGTGTTCTTACTGTGAAGGGAAAGATCAGTGCAAATGAAAAGGCTAATTTAAAAGGACCTACTCATGGATCAGATCAATATTTCAAAGAAGTATGTGGACCTTGGAAATTACTTTCTCAGTTTCTAATAAATTCTGACTCTCCATTTGTGTATAACGCGGAAAACAATACTGAAAACCCTGGAAATTTCAACTGGTGGCAGAGTATTACCTAAGGAATGAACTATGAGAATTAGGCTGGGGAGAAAAATCTCAAAATCTAATTTTTACACATACGCACACGCTAAAGAACATTTTAGCCCTGACAGGCAATGAGCCAAGAAAACAATGTTTTTTAAACTTTCTGCAACTACAAAAAACTGTGGAGCTTTGGGAGAAAATGTCACAAAGGATATCTGTTGTTCCAGAGGAAGTCAGTATTAAAGTCTGAAATGAAATCTATTCGTCTGTGGTCATCACAATTGGAAAATCTATTAACCAAGAAATGTCAAGTTCCAGGATTTGGGAGGATTGGAGAGAGAAAAAAGGAGACAAGTGATAATAAGAATTTATACTACAAAATTATCATGGAGCTGGGAGTAAATTTTTAAAAATGAACCTTGCAGGGTTTTAAATTCAAAATTCAAGAATTTAGGAGTGAGGGGATATAAAATTCAGGCAGAATTTAGGGTTACCGCGGTGGACTGGGAATCCGAACACTTGGGCTCTGGTCCTGGCCCCAATCCAAGCCACCATGTGATGACCTTAGGCAAGTCACTGCCCTCTTCAAACCAGTCTCCTTAGGCGTAAGGAACAATATTGATCGATAAGATTCTAGTAGCCTAACACGTTAAGGGTCAAAAGAAGGACCACCAATACTAAGAGCTCTTGGGACTGCGCACTTGACTCCAGAGGTGGCGAGGAAAAGACGGAATACGAGGGTCAAAGAGTCAGAAAACTTGAGAGTAAGTAACTGAGCGTCGGTGGAAACTGAAAAGCTTCAAGATGGCCAAGTGCTCTTAGTTTCGGGGAAGAGCGGATGTCAAGATCTCCAAAAGCTGCAAACTGCTCAGCAGATGTCAAAATAAACAGAAGACCGGGGGGATGAGAGGGCAGATGTCAACTTTTACCTCCGTTAATCAATTAAGTAATCGATCTGTCCTGGTAACCCGCAGATTTGAGTGCCGCGACCACGGAAATCACTGTGACCCCTGATGCCAGGGTGTCCGGGAAGCAAAGTACCAAGGGGAGTCCGTGTCGGGTTCCGTCTAGGAAGGGAATTCCGAGAATGGGTGAAAAGTGAGGAAAAGGGACCGAGGAAGGGATCTGGAAGACCATGCAGACTGGCGGAAGGGGAAGAAGAACCAGCGCCAAAACCCGCCCGGAGGCGGGCGGTGGGGTCAGTGTCCGGGTCCCTGCTCTCACCATCTTGACGATGCCCCGTTGCACGGTGGGGACCGCGGGTCCCCCGGAGGTGCCGCCGCTCTGCGCGGAGGAGGCCATGTGTAGAGATGGGAAGGCAGCAAGTAAGTCGGTGGGCCGGCTTGGAGGTGTCAACGTGGGTGTCGGTGTTGGTCGGAGGCCGCCGCGGCAGGGAGCTGGCAGGCGACGGGTTTCGGGCAATGGACGGCACAGACGCGGCAGGCGCTCACAAGAGCAGCAGCGGGACTGAGAGCGAAAGAGGGTACGCGTTCTCCGCCGCCGCCACACGTTCTACTCGCCGCGCAAGCGTGCCAGAGCGCCACCGCCCTCCAGCCAATTAGCGCCCAGAGCCCGCCGGACCTCAAGCCAATAGGCACCCTGCTCCTCGAGCCCCGCCTCTTAGTCCTGAAACGGGTGGCAAGCTCCAGGAAGCGCTGAAAGAGCTGATTTGCGGTGACGGGCTAAGTGTGGGGCGGGACTTCCGGGGCAGCCGTAGTAGGTAGTGTCGGGAGGTGTAGTGGAAAGGAAAGGACACGTCAGCATCTGGCCGCGGGGCGCGGGGGGCCATGGGAGCCCCGGGGGCGGGGCCAGCCTCGCCCTCCATCCTAGCCCCGCCCATTGCGTCCCGCCTCGCGGGTGAGCGGGGAGCCCACGTGGACTACTGAGTTCCAGAAGGGATCCCCCGGATTGGGGAGTGCGGATTAGGGAATCCCGAGCCAAAGAGGCGAAGACCTGAAGCATCTCCGTACCGGCTGCACACCTAATTCTGACATTTTAACTCAGCTAAAAGTGTGGGAAGAACTTGGACAAGTCTGAACATCGTGAAATCTACGGATGGTGGCGTTGACACGGAACGCGGCCGGGCGCCCTCCGTATAGTCGGGAGTGTGTCTCGTTCGTGTTTGTGTCGCCGCTGTCTGTCGCTTGTAAGGCTTTCAATTAATGTTCATTGATGGGAGAAATAAATCTCTCTTGCGGGTTATGTGCCCTGTGCACGGGGGAGAATGGCCCTTGTTTTAGGGCTCCTCTCAGCTCCGCGAATGAAGTTAGGGAAAGCCATAGTACAAGCTCTCCCTGGGCCTAGGGGAGGCAGTCCCTTAACCGCTTGTGAAGAGCCACGCCGCGTCCAACCACCTGATCCCATCCCTTTACCTAGCCCTAGTCTCTTTTGAATAGAGATTGAGGGAGAGGGGTACAGAGCAAGGACATACAAATGTTTAAGTGAATGTTTAGAGAAAACTAATATTCGTCGAGTGCCCACTATGTGGAGCCAAGGACCTTCCCTTTATGCCATTTAATCTTAACCTTCAAACCTGGCTCTACACTGAGGACACCACTTCACCTGTAGCTCTTTTGAGAAGAGGTCGTCTATACTTCCACGCTTTACATATCCCAAGGTGAAGTTTGGGGGCCAGCAATCTTCCTAGATCATTAGTGCTGCTCCTTCCATATCATTAGCTGGCTACCCTCTCCAAAAAAAGAAAACCTTTGTGAAGGCTCATTCCACCTGATTTATACCACTCTATCTCATTAAGGTTGTTGTCTTCTCAGCCTTAACTGCCACCTTGTCATTCTTTGAAATCAACACCTGATGCACACATCTCCACTCAGTGATCCTGAATGATCTCAACGTTTAGGAGCCTGACTTGTCCAATACCCTGGCCTCTCAGCTTCTCTACTTCATAGTCAGTGAACTTCACCTCCATGCCAGTTTAGCCACCCTGTTCAGTACAGATGAATATGGCAACTGTTCCTTGGATGAAATTGTGAACTCCATACATGCCATTCTCTGATCATAATTGCTGTCCTTTCTACTTTCTCACTCAGTTACTTCTGTTATACCTTGTATTAGTTATCTATTGCTGCATAACAATTTACCCCAAAACTTAAGTATTAAACTGAGCATTTATAATCTGCATGGCTTAGCTGAATGCCTTTGCCTCAAGGTCTCTCACAAGGCGGTAATCAAGGTGTCATTGGGAGTTGTGTTCTTGTGAAGGTCTGTTAGCCGATGGAGGATCTGCTTCCAAACTTGTTCGCATAGTCATTGGCAGGACTCAGTTCCTCAAGAGCATTGGACTGAAGGCCTCAGTCCCTTGTTAGCGGGCCTCTCCACAGAGCAGTTCACCTGGTAGCTGGTTTCTTTCAGAGCAGGCAAGTGAGAGAGCAAGAGAGGACAAGCAGGCCAGAGTTTTTTTGAACCTAATCTCAGAAATAACATCCCATTGCTTTTGCTGTATGCTATTCGTTAGAAAAATCTTTTGAGAAGATGTGGTATATGTATACACTGGAATACTACGTGGCAATGAGAAAGAATGAAATCTGGCCATGTGTAGCAACATAGATGGAACTGGAGGGTATTATGCTAAGTGAAGTCAGTCAGTCAGAGAGAGACAGATACCATATGTTTCCACGCATAGGTGGATTTTGAGAGACTTAGCAGAAAACCATGGGAGAGGGGAAAAGAAAAAAGACACAGAGAGGGAGGGAGACAAAACAAAAGAGACTCTCAAAGACTGAGAACTGAGGGGTAAGGGGGATGTGGGAGGGGGGAGAGTGGGTGACAGGCACAGAGGAGGGCACTTGTTGGGATGAGCACTGGGTGTTATATAGAAACCAAGGTGACAATAAATTATTTAAAAAAAAAAAAAAAAGGAAAATCTTTCAGTCCAGCCCACCCTCAAGAGGAGAGGATTATGCAGGGGCATAAATAGCAGGAGGCAGCATCACTGCCAATCACACACTATTATTTAACTTTACATAGAATTCAAGTCCCTGAAATTCTCTGTCTTTGTAATCTGTTCCCTTTTGCTTTCCCCTGAATCCTTGGTTAGACTCTGTCATTTTTGCCCCCTCTTCTCAGGGTCCTCATCTCTAATTCCCGTTGTCTTCCATCTGACCTGCCTGTCAGAGCTCCCAATTCTAGATCTCTCTGCCTTCTCCAAACCTACCACCTAGCTGGAGAAAACACACAAATGTGCAGGTTGGTGCCACAGTGGATTCATGGGCCCTCCCACATGGCCTGGAGTTCTTCTGTTTCCTCAGGCACTTTGGTCGCTAGGTCTGGTTGTTGTTGTTGTTGTTGTTGAGTTTAGTTTTTTAGAGCAGTTTCAGGTTTAAAGTAGTATTGGAGGAAAGGTAGAGATTTTCCCTACGCTCCCAGCCCATACACATGCATAGCCTCCCCCATTGTCAATACCCCTCACCAGAGCGGTGCACTTTAGATAGTTGATGGACCTTTGCCGACACATAACCATCACCCAAAGTCTATAATTTACATTAGGGCTTACTCTTGATGAACATTCTGTGGGTTTGGACAAATGTATAATGACATATTTGGACTGTTACGGTGTCATGCAGAGTAGTTTCACTGCCCTAAAAATCAGTGAGTCTGGGGGGACAGGGAGGTTGCAAAGATAGATAGATAGATAGATAGAGATAGAGATAGAGATATAAATAATAGATATAGATATAGAAAAATAAAATAAAGAGCACCTGCGTGGCTCAGTCAGTTAAGCATCTACTCTTTTGATTTTGGCTCAGGTCATGATCTCACAGTTCATGAGATTGAGCCCCACGTTGAGCTCTGTGCTGACAGCGCAGAGCCTGCTAGGGATTCTCTCTCTCTCTCAAAATAAATAATGAACTTTAAAATAAAATATCAGTGAGTCTGTTTTAAACCTTCTCTGTTTTCCTCTTGACTCCAACTCCACTGGCTCCCACGCTTTCAAATAGTGGTAGGCCTTCTACTTGAGAGACATGATAAAAGCCACCAAGAACTGCCTCCATTTCCCACACCAAATCTGAAACCTTACCCTTTTTCTCATCCCTCCTCTTCTTCCTTGTTACAAAGAAAAACATCTCGGGGGTATAGCTCAGTGGTAGAGCATTTGACTGCAAAGAAAAACATCCTACTACTGCTTAGGCTAACCCCTCCAGCTATGTTCTGGACCCACCCCCCTCCACCTTGTCAAAGACTCTCTTAATAGAGAATTCTCTCTCCTGTTTTTATAGCTTCTCAGTGTATCTGAATTCTTCTTATTAGCATTTAAATATTCTCCCAATTTCTTGCATAGTGAAAATAAATAAATCTTCCCTTTTTCCACAGCCCTTTTTCATAGCTCTCCTCCTCCCTTCACAGAAATTCTTTGTTTGTTGCCTCCCACATCCTCACCCTGCATTCAATCATCAGCACACTGCACTCTGACTATTGCTCTTATCGGTTTACTGAAACTGTTTTCCCCGAGGTCAATACTGACCTCCTCCTTCTCACACCTCACTTTGCTGAGCTCTCCGTAACATTTGACACTATTTGCTCCTCGAAATGCCTTTTTCCTTCCCACACTCCTTGTATTCCTCGCATCTATCTAGCTGCTTCTCCTTATCGCCACTGTGAGTGATTTATTTTGCTTGTACCTGATACTGATGTTCCTCTGGGTTCTTCTCAAAGCATCTTCCTTTCTAATTTGAAACATTCTTGGGGCACTTGGGTGGCTCAGTCGATTGAGTGTCCAACTTCAGCTCAGGTCATGATCTCATGGTTCATGAGTTCGAGCTCTGCGTCAGGCTCTGGGCAGACAGCTCTGGGCAGATTCTATGTCTCTTTCTCCGTCTGCCCCTCCCCCATTCTCTCTCTCTCTCTCTCTCTCTCTCTCTCTCTCAAAAATAAACAATCATTGAAACATTCTTCCGAAGACATCTTAGCCACACCCCTGACAGCATGCTAAGGATTCCTAACTATAGGTATATAGTTCCTGTCTAAATCTCCTTCTCCAGCTGCAGATCCTATGTTCCATAATAATAAGCTAGCATCTTGGGAATTCAAATTTAACATGTCTCACAAGAAACTCATTATCTTTCCTCCCAAACCTGCTCTTTTCTAGTACGTGTCACAGCCCCAATAATGACACCAAAAGTTACCCAGCTGGAAGCCAGAAATCTGGAGGTCATCAGTGACACCTCCCCTTTCTCATTCCCCGCTTCCTAGTCAGCCTCTGAAATCCGTTAGATCCGCAGGGGCACAGTCAAGCACACAGGCCCCAGAAACAGACCGCCTGGGTTCACATCCTAGCATTGTATAACCTTGAGCAAGTTACATGGTATCTGTGTTCGATGGCTATCTCCTCTGTCAAATAAAGATGATAATAGGACCTACCTCCTAGGGTTGTTCTGGTCTTGAGGATTACATGAATTAGTAAATATTAAACACGTAGAACACTGTCTGGATCATCTACGTGCTAAACTTTTATGATTATTATTAAATATCTCCTATTGCTTAAACTTGGCTTATTTTTACCTGGACTACTGCACCAGACTTACAATAGAGCTCCCCGATGCCAGTCTTCCTTACCTACACTCCAGCCATTCTTGCTACTGCAGCCAAAGTGGATTTTCCAAAGTGCAGATCTGCTCATGTCTCTCTTCTCCTTGACTCCCTCCTTTGATTTCTTCACCCAACGTCTCCGGTCACAGCTCTACCCTGTAAACAGCTAACAGGCCAAGTGAACTCGGTTTTGGTCTTTCAAGGAAACACTCCTTTGCCTCCAGGCCTTTGCACATACTTTTGTGTCTGCCGGGATCCCTCTTTCCACCCCTCTGTCCTCCTCTCCACCCTTCGCACTCCACGTGGCTACCACCTCCCTATCCTTCAGCTTCCTACTTAGAAACTACAATACCTCCCCTGACAGGCATTGAGAAGATGGCAGGTTTAGTTCTCTTTCCTCCTATTTTTGGTTTATCAAAGTGCTTATCAGATTGGAAACATAATTGTCTCTTTGCCCTCTAAAATGTCGGTCTGACTGACTCAGTCTGATTTATTGACAGTGGAATTCCCAGCCCATTGTCTGGCACAGATAGCTGGTCAGTCAATATTTGTCAGTAAATGAATGAGAGAAAAGTATTATCATATTCATTTTACCTCTAAGGAGCTAGAGACTCATGGAGGATGTTTGCTAGCAAATGGCACAGAAGGGATTTGACACCAGTTCTTGTGACCCTAAAGCTCATGATCACTTTGCCTTTACAGGAAGGAAAGAGACTTTGATCCTCCTTAGAAGTAGATTCTGGTCACTTCTGTGCCTGGGCAGCATTAGACCAGAGGGGGTGTACGGAGTGCCGAGCAGGTGTAGAAGTGAGAAATCCTCACCTTCTCTCAAGAAGAAGATAGAGCAGCATTTGCTGGTTTGGAAACATGGTAGAGATTAAATCTCTGGTTTCTCTCAGTGTAATACAGTGAGGGCCCTGGCTCCTGGTCCTAATGGTGCACCCCAATCCCTTGCTTGGAACTAAGCCTGGGGCACCAGAGCTGCCTCTCTCAGTCATGTAGTGGCTCCTTGAAGAACGATCAAAAGTCAGATGCAAGTGGATGGTGTAAAAGGCCAGAGTACAAACTTCCTTCCATCTGGAAGCCCCCATTCCCACCTCCCCACAGAAACACCTGCTGTAAGATGTCTCTAGGTGGTCCTGGCGCCAAACAGAGGTCAGGCATTTTGTATCAAGGCTGCCCTGAATATATTTTATTTTTTAAAGGATCTAGTATGTTTGTGAATTTTATGCATAACGGCAATATTTTGGAAATGTATTTAGTTTTGTAATGTTTACCAATAGCTTATTTACAAGCTATTTACTCAAATAAATGGAGCTACTTGCAAAAAAGACAGAGAGAAAGAGAGACTTTGAAATCCTTAAAGGTAACTCCTGTGTGGTGGAGTGTGCATGCGTGCACACGCACGTACACACACACACACGGAGTCCAGAGATGGACAAGATTCATTTAAACAAACAAACAAAACACCCTGCTTCCAATATTCCTTTCAGAGCAAATTTAGGAAATATATCCTGGTAGTAATAATAGCCAAAATATATTAAGCACTAAACATATGCACTAAACAGACTTTGTGCTACGGGAGGGGTAAGAAATAAAATAAAAATAAATAAAAATAAACAGACTGTGCTAAATGCTTTTATCCGGGGGCGCCTGGGTGGCTCAGTCGGTTAAGCATCCAACTCCGACTCAGGTCATGGTCTCTCAGTTCATGGGTTCGAGCCCCGAATCGGGCTCTGTGCTGACAGATTGGAGTCTAGAGCCTGCTTCAGATTCTGTGTCTCCCTCTCTCTCTGCCCCTCCCCGCATGCTCTGTCTCTCTCTGTCCCTCAAAAATAAATAAACATTGAAAAAAATTTTTAATGAAGAAATAAATGCTTTCATCTGCATCACATATTTTAATCCGTAGACCAGCCCTATGAAATGTATATAATCAATCTCTTTCTACAAAGGACATTAATGCTTAGAAAACGTAAGCAGCCAACTTTAGGTCAGTAACAAATAAGGGATGGAGTCAAAATTTGAACCCAGAACTTTCTGACCATAGTCGCTCTTAACTATTTAACCAGCTGGCTTCTAAGGTGACCAAGCATGCCCTCCTCATGCTTGGACCTGCACTTGTGGGATCTAGAGACTGGACAAAGAAAGAGTTTTCAAATCTCTGGTAAACTTCCTTTAGGGAAACAGGAGAAACCTCAGCACTAGAGTAACTCCTGCCTCCATTCTCCCTGACGCACCTCCAACATCAATCCATCAGCCACGCCCTTAACCTGGTGTTCTTTCTAAAATGCAAATCCCAGTGGCTCTTGGGTAGCTCAGGTCACGATCTCCCAGTTCACCAATTTGAGCGAGTTTGAGCCAGTGTTGGGCTCTGTGCTGACAGCTCAGAGCCTGGAACCTGCTTCAGATTCTTTGTCTCCCTCCCTCTCTGCCCCTCCCCTACTCACGCTCTCTTTCTCTCAAAAATAAATCTACCTTAAAAAAATTTAAAAATAAAATAAAATGCAAATCCCAGTCACATAGAAACCCTCCTCACCACTGTAGCCGCCCCCTTTCTGTTTCAAGATACTTTCAACCCCATAGTGTAGCACATGAGGCCCTTACAATCTGGCCCTCATCTACTTTTCTTCCTTCTCTCCCTTTTCTCCTCCTCCTTATTTTTTAAGTTATTGTGGAAGGAATTGTGTCTCCCCCAGATTCATATGTTGAAGCTTAAACCCCCAGTGTGACCGAATTTGGAGACAGGGCCTTTATGGAAGGAATTAGGGTTAAATGAGGTCATAACTGTAAGCCCCTCATCTGGCAGAATTCATGTCCTTTTAAGAAGAGGAAGAGACCGGGGCACTGGGGTAGCTCAGTCGGTTAAGTGTCCGACTTCAGCTCAGGTCATGATCTCATGGTTTGTGAGTTCGAGCCCTGTATTGGGCTCTGTGCTGATAGCCCAGAGCCTGGAGCCTGCTTCAGATTCTGTGTCTACCTCTTTCTGCCCCTCCCCCACTCACACTCTGTCTTTCTCTCAAAAATAAATAAACATAAAAAAAAAAAAAGAGGAAGAGACCAGATCTCTTTCTCTCTTCCTCCCTGCAGGTGCACAGAGGAAAGACCAGGTGAGGACACAGTGAGAAGATGGCCGTCTGTAAGCCAGAAAGAGAATTCCCACCAGAACAACCCTGACACCTTGACCTTGGACTTCTAGCCTCCAGAGTTATGAGAACGTGTTTCTGTTTTTCAAGCCACCCATTGTGCACTATGTTATAGGAGTCCAAACTGACCAGTACAAAGTTTCACTGTATGTTGACTTAAAAGAAAAGCCTCACAAACCCAAGTTGTCCAGATCAGTCCTGATCAGAAGAACTTTCTGTGATGATGGAAATGTTCTGTATATGCTCCGCCCAACACAGTAGTCACCAGCTACACGTGGCGAATGAGCACTTGAAATTCAGCTAGTACAACTGAGGAGCTGAGTTTTTAATGTTATTTAAGTTTCATTGATTTAAGTTTAAATAACCCCATGAGGGGGGAGGAGAAGGGGGAAAAAAAAGTTACAGAGAGGAAGGGAGGCAAACCACGAGAGACTCTTAAATACTGAAAACAAACTGAGGGTGGATGGGGGGTGGGGGAGATGGGAAAGGGGGTGACGGGCATTGAGGAGGGCACTTGTTGGGATGAGCACTGGGTGTTGTATGGAAACCAATTTGACAATAAATTATATTAAAAAATAATAAATAAATAAATAATAAATAAGGCTAGTGGCTAATGTAATATTACACTGCACTGGTGTAGGTGATTGAATTTGAATCTTGATTAAATTTGAATATCGGATGCCATAACTTTCTATATAAGTTTTTAAATTAAGTGATTTCTAGATTCCTTGTATAGTCCAAATAAGATTAAAATGCTTTGGGCATCATTAAAAAAGCTTAAGAAAAAACAAAATGAGTTTATAACATTAATAGTAGAACTTATATCCTTTTCGAAAATAGAAAGAAAGAAAGAAAGAAAGAAAGAAAGAAAGAACAAATTATCCTGTGTTTGAGACTTAGGCATTATTTCTCAAACTGTACAAACCTTAGGACAAAATTCTTGTCAGCCTAAGAAAGATCATGCACACTTCCCAATTTGCCCTATCTATATAGTAAGTCAATGTAAAGGATTTCAAAAAATGTAAAATGCATTTCTGCAACTATATGATTCTTTAGGCAATGGTTACAAAATTTCAGTTAGTGCATGAACTTTGTACCCCGACCTGTTGTCATTTAATGGCAAGACCAACCTTAATTCCATTTTCCCAAATGCCATTAATCAATGCCTCCGGGTTCTCAGTAGCCTTAGATAATTGTGTATTGATTTACTCCCGCTACGGCCATCATTTTAATCACTGTCGAGCTTTATCACCTTGGACCCTCGCTGCCATACTCCAACCCCTAAGAAAAAAAGCATAAGGAAAGCTCCAGCGGTGCCATCTTTATCACAGAGCAGCCTGCTGCTCCGAATCTCTGTCTCCTCTCTGCAACCTGAGATGGTCAAGCTAGAATGGAACCCGAGGATTCCCCTTCTCTGTCTTCAAATCCTGAAGTCTCTGGCTAGCAAACTAGCTAATGCCTGGCTAGCAAATGGTAGGAACGTTTGAGCAAGTAAGAGCAAACTAGATGAACCATAGATTAAGCATATATAATTTTCTTTCACAGATCAAGAGGTTGGAGGTATTTGTTTAGAGGCTCAACCATCTTTGTAATCCTCTTAGCTTTTCCCTTGTGGTTGCAAAACAGCTGCTTCAGGTCCATATACTGTGAGAAGAAGGCAAGAAAGAGGAAAAAGACCAGTACCAGAAATATCTGCCCATTTAAAAAAGAATTTTTTTAATGCTTATTTATTTCTGAGAGAGAGAGAGAGAGAGAGAGAGAGAGGCAGAGGCAGAGAGGGAGACACAGAATCCAAAACAAGCTCCAGGCTCTGAGCTGTCAGCACAGAGCCCAATGCAGGGCTTGAACTCTGGAACAGTGAGATCATGACCTGAGCTGAAGTCGAACTCAACTGACTGAGCCACCCAGGTGCCCCGTCTGCCCATTTTTATCAGGAAAGCAAAAGCCTCCCCAGAAGTCCCTGGCCTAGGCTTCACCTTGCTGCCATGGAGGCTGAGTAGGCCCTTAGACTCACAATGGAGAAGGATTCCAGAATGGGTGCTGGGGCAGGCCTGAGCACTGGACATCTTCTTCGCTTCTGGCCCCGGTCTGCCCTTGCTAGAACTCTGGCCTATTTCTTTTTCTTTTTTTTTTTTTTTAATTTTTATTTATGTTTTAGAGAGAGAGAGAGGCGGGGAGGGGCAGAGAGAAAGGGAGACAGATGCAGAACCCAAAGCAGCCTCCAGGCTCTGAGCTAGTTAGCACAGAGCCCAATGTGGCACCCGAGTTCACAAATCATGAGATCATGACCTGACTGGAGTCGGACGCTTAACCGACGGAGCCACCCAGGTGCCCCTAGCCTATTTCTAAGCCCCATTCCCTTTCTCAAGGAAGAAGATTGTCCCTTCATGCTTTCCAGACCAAAAGCAGTAAGCCTGTGTTTCATCTCTGTTGTCTCTAGACTATATAGCCCTCCCTGTAACTTCCTCTACTAAAGGCCCTGCCTCTGTGGAACAGAGGGAATGCGGACTTCCTCCACTGTCCATCTTCTCTGCCTATAGAACAGCCTTCTGTTCACTGAGGCCAGAACCACGGGTCGCATTGCCTTCTGTTGCTCACCGTGGCCGCAGCAGCTCTAGCGACACTAGAGAACTCATTCTAAATATACCCAGGGCCCAATTCCCTCCACTTGGATTGCCCTTCCATTCAGTGCAGACACCGCTTTTCCTATAAAATCTGAGACACCTGCAATTAGAAATGACTTCTACCTCCCCTGTATCCCCAGGCCCCTCGGTCAGACCTTTCAGACTTTGTGTACTATACTCTTCCTGTGTCACTGTTATTTGTGTAAGAGTCGTACGGTCCTGTGAGCTTTTTGATGACAGGCTCCTATGCGTCTTGTTAGTTTTTGTGTTACCTATAGACCTGACCCTGCCTTGTAAAGAATAAGCACTCAGTGAGTGTATTTTGAATTAAATGGAAGCATTCAGTCCGTTTGAATGACTGAGATCCCTTATTTACCTTCTCTTTTCTTCCTGTATTTCCATCACATAGTTTTTTGTGCTTTCTTTTTTTTTTAAGTTTGCATTATACCACTTTGCTTCTTAAAAACAAAACAAAACTTTTTTTTTAAGTTTTTTTAAAATTTATTTTTGAGAGAGAGAGAGCACAAGCAAGGGAGGGGCAGAGAGAGAGGGGCAGAGGATCCAAAGCGGGCTCTGTGCTGACAGCAGTGAGCCCACTGTGGGGCTTGAACCCACAAACCGTGAGATCATGACCTGAGCCGATGTCAGAAGCTCAACCGACTGAGCCACCCATGTGCCCCTTTTTGTGTTTTCGGGGAATTGAAATTGAGAATATTGGGGTGTTTAAGGTGGAAATTGGGGATTATAGTGGGGATTATTATCAACGGACAAGTCCAGACATAAGACAATTCATCTGAGATGTGAATCTTATTTCACTCCTGCCAGCAATTGTCTGTGTCTCCACCTCTTCTTGAACCCTGGCGACCACATATACCTTAACTTTAGTTTGCCCTTTGCTTAGCCAGGGTTGGCCAGCTGCAGAAGCAAAGAACCAGCAATTGTTCAGTGACTTAAATAATAAAGAGGTATAATTTTCTCTCACGTGGCAGCCCAGTCACGTAGTCACCCAAAGACCCAGGCTGGTGGCAGCTCTTCCATCCATTAACAAGGACCCTGACAGAACTGTCCTTTAAAGTCAAGAGCAAAGGAGGAGAGATCGGGTAATGATGCAGAAACATTTTGTGGAGAAGACAATGAGATGGTCACACTGGACATTCTCAGTCTTCTACACAAAGTCGGGAGGACTTGTGTCCCTGTGGCAGCGGTGACTCCAGGATTGAAGAGGAGACCCTTTCCAGGGAGGTCTGTGGCCTGGAATAGCCAGCAGTCCCCACCGGGGCAGCCAGTGTCAACTGCCAGTGCTGAGGGGCCAGAGCGACAAAGAGGAAGCGCGGCGAGAAGTTGGGATCTGGGTGAGAGGTGATGGTGGGGAACGTAGGGGAAAGATGAGGACTTGGGAACTGGGCACTGGGCTTGGGGAGCAGGGACAGGGCAGCTGGAATGTGGGGGCAGGGGAGGAGGGTGGGCTGGAGCTGCCGGCGTGAAATGACCAGAGTCCAGGCAGGCGTGTCATCTGCTGAGGGTGAAAGAGCAGGGGTGGAGCTAATGCGAGAGGCCAGGGTTCAGGTGGCAGCTTGAGGAGACTCGAACTGCAGGACGATCCATGCGTTTTTTTCAGGCACTCCGTTCTGGGTTCCTCCCAGCTTAATTCACTCAAAAGAAAGCTATTTCAAGTCAAAGTACATCCTAGTGCAGCCACGTTCCGCATAAATGCCACAGACACATTTCGATGTCAGAAAAATCACCTCGCTTTCTTCTTCACCCAAGTCTTTGTTTCATGCATTGGAGAGTGGCATAAATTCCAATAAGAAAGGATTTTACGAAAAGGCAAGATAATTCTAAAATTATACTACACCCTGTTGTTCGGTGGAGAGCAGTTAATAGAGTCTGCTCTCTTAAGAGTACTTCAGAGGACAGGATGTTGCTTTATGCCGCAATTGAAACAGGCTAAACAACCATAGAGTTGCGTGATGTTTACATGCGTTTTTATTTTATTTTATTTATTTTTATCTCTTTTTCAATACAAGGCCTTTGAGCAGTTGTCCTCTGCCTGGAGCTCTGTCCCTGCAACAAGGAAGAAAAAGGACAAAATCTCTGCCTTCTGAGAGCTTACATTCTAATATCAGGAAATTGGGATGGAACAATTATGATGGCTGAACTTTAAATTTGGATTAGAGGTATTTGCAACGAAGGCAAAAATAAAAAAGACACATTAAGGTTATTTGTGTCTCACTCTCTGACTAAGGGAAGCATATTATTTTGTGGGAAGAGACAAACTTTTCCCTTGACATAGCATTCTAGAAAGTTTTCATTACATGACTCGTATCTAAAGAGCAATCAATGAGTAATATAATGGGGGATGTTTTTAGCAGAGTTTTGAAAGAAATGCAGAAATGTGGCTCTTTCTTACAAAAAGTTCACATAAAACCTAAAGGAATACTATTGGCTAGTAATTCAGCAAGAGTTTGATAGAAAACTGCAATTACTATAAAGAAAAAAGAGGGCAAAAATACCTAACTCTTTCTTTCCAGGTACTGACAGTCAGCAAAAACGTGAAAGGAGAAACAAGACCTATAACATTCTAAGTGGATCGAGTGTAGAGAATAATGTTAAGTCATTCACCGACACATACCATTTTGCTGAGGGAAGATGTATGGATTCCCTAAACTTGACATGACCCTGACCCTTCACTAAACACTCCCAATGTCATTGTAAATTGGTTTGGAGTGTACGAGGAATAATCTGGAAGATGTATAAGAGCTTCCTAAAATTGCTTAAGACTTTTAACTTGGCAATTCCACTTTGGGAAATCCCAAGGAAAAAGAATGTTCCAGGTCAGGGTGGGAGGAGTCCAAATCGAGTACTCTGACGAAGGGGTAGAGGTTAAGGGAGCTGGGATGTGATTGCCAGGTTGTGAATTGTTTGCAAAACTTATACTTTGCAAAATTTGCAAGTTACCTAACCTCTCCAAGTCTCAGTTTCCTCGTCTGTAAAATCAGAATAAAAATAGAACCTGCCTCGTTAGGTTGTTGTGACATTAAATGGGACAATGAAAAAAAGTTCTACTTACAGGGCCTGGGAGCTAGGGAGCTCTTTTTAATTTATTTTTTATTTTTTTTAATGTTTATTTGTTTTTGAGATAGAGAGAGACAGAGTGTGAGCAGGGGAGGGGCAGAGAGAGAGGGAGACACAGAATCCGAAGCAGGCTCCAGGCTCTGAGCTGTCAGCACAGAGCCCGATGCAGGGCTAGAACCCACGAACTGCGAGATCATGACCTGAGCCGAAGTTGGATGCTTAACCTACTACTGAGCCACCCAGGCACCCCTAGGGAGCTCTTAATAAGCTTGGTAAGAGTGATGATGATGATGATCCTGAAAATTTTAAGTCACTCACAATCCCAAAGATATGAAAATAGTTAAGAAAATATGTGGTATGTAAACACGATGAAATACTAGGTAGCTATTAAAATGACATGTGTGGGGCGCCTGGGTGGCTCAGTCGGTTAAGCATCCGACTTCGGCTCAGGTCATGATCTCGTGGTCTGTGAGTTGGAGCCCCGTGTCAGGCTCTGTGCTGATGTCTCAGAGCCTGGAGCCTGTTTCAGATTCTGTGTCTCCCTCTCTCTCCCTGCCCCTCCCCTGCTCATGCTCTGTCTCTATGTCTCTCACGTTAAAAAAAATTTTTTAAAAATTAAAAAATAAAATAAAATGACATGTGTATAAACTATCTGTATAGTGCCCAGGACATGAAAGAGTTCTACATATTGATTATAACAAGGTAAGAAGACATATCTACATTAAAAATAACCCAACAGGGGCACCCAGGGGACTCGGTTGGTTAAGTGTCTGACGTCAGCTTAGGTCATGATCTCACTGTTTGTGAGTTCGAGCCCTGCATCAGGCTCTGTGCTGACAGCACACTTGTCTGTCTCTCTCTTTCTCTCTCAAAAATAAATAAACATTAAAAATATATACATTTTAAAATAACCCAACAGAATCAAAAATATTTTTTTAATGTTTATTTTTATTTTTGAGAGAGAGAGACAGAGCATGAGCAAGGGAGGGGCAGAGGTAGAGGGAGACACAGAATCCAAAGTAGGCTCCAGGCTCCGAGCTGTCAGCACAGAGCCCAGTGCAGTGCTTGAACCCACGAACCATGAGATTATGACTTAAGCTGAAGTCAGATGCTCAACCGACCGAGCCAGCCAGTCACCCCCTCAACAGACTTTTTATTTTATTTTTTTAGCGTTTTTATTTTTTATTTTTGAGAGACAGAGAGACAGAGCGTGAACAAGGGAAGGGCAGAGAGAGAGGGAGACACAGAATCTGAAGCAGGTTCCAGGCTCTGAGCCGCCAGCACAGAGCCCGACGCAGGGCTCGAACTCACAGACCGTGAGATCATGACCTGAGCTGAAGTCGTCGCTTAACCGACTGAGCCACCCAGGTGCCCCCTCAACAGAGTTTTTAATAGAGTTTAATGATATGTCAATTTACTGGCTATTGTTTCTAATGTTCAAGATGAATTCTTTTTCAAATAAATCTAGTTCTCAGTGCCAAGAGATTCATTTCTTATTTTGAAAGAATCACATATGATTATAGGAATCACTTTCTCATCATATTGTGAAATATAAGACACAGGAAAGTTCCCCAAACAAAAATGTATAACTTAATGACTTATCACAAAATGAACACTAGTGTAATTAATTACCTACCACCCAACCCGAGAAAATGACACCAGCATCCCCAGAACCCTTTCTCCTAATTACTTCTTTCTCCAAGCATGGATCTCAAAACACTTGTAATTTTGCTTGTGTTTTTACAAATTTATAACTGAAATTAAACAGTATGTATTCCTTTGTGTGGCTTCTTTTACCCAACATTATGTTTGTGAGATTCATCCCTGTCCTTTCATGTAGCAGGGGTTTGTCCATCTTCATTGTCATATGGTGCCCCATTGTACCAAATATACCGCGATATATCTATCTGTTCTACTGTCGATGGACGTCTGGTTTATGGCAGACTGTATTTTCCAAAGATGGCCACAGACATATCTGTAAACATATGTGTTCTTTTCACAAAGTGACCTTGACATTCCTTCCACTAAGAGGTGGGATCTATGCCCCCTCGCTTGGAATCCTGGTGAGCCTTTACTCTGCCTCTGCCAATAGACCACAGCAAAAATGATTTCTTAAGTCACTTCATAAAATATGCCCTATACTTTTTCCACCTTGTTCTTTTGGGATGCTTGCACTTGGAACTCAGCTACCATGCTGTGAGAAAGCCCAAGCTACAGCACAGAGAGGCTGCGTTCAAGTGTTTTGGTCAATAGCCCCAGCTGAATTCCAGTCAATAGCTGGCATCGACAGCCAGATGGGGGAGTGAAAAAGCCTTTAGATGACTCCAGCCCCTCACCACTGAGTCACAGCCTTTGAGCCTCCCAGCAGAAGCCACAGAGGACATTACAGAGCTGAGACAAGCAGTCTTCTGTAGATCGTTTCTTTCTGAACTCTGGACTTACGGAATCCACAAGCGTAACAAAATGATGGGCTTTTTATGCCTCTAAGTTTGGATTGTCTGAAAGCACAGCAACAGTGTCTGGAACAGTATTGTATATAATTTTTAGATAGTACATACAAAAATTCATGCACATGAGTTTCTTTGGGGAATCATAGGGGGTCATAGGTCGTGAATACCTTTAACTTTGATACATAGAGCAAAATTTTTTCAAAGCGGTTGTACCTGGGGCGCCTGGGTGGCTTAGTCGGTTGAGCGTCCGACTTCAGCTCAGGTCATGATCTCGCGGTTGTGAGTTCGAGCCCCACGTCGGGCTCTGTGCTGACAGCTCAGAGCCTGGAGCCTGCCTCACATTCTATGTCTCCCTCTCTCTCTGCCCCTCCCCCACTCATGCTCTTTCTCTCTCTGTCTCAAAAATAAATGAACATTAAAAAAATTTTTTTAATTAAAAAAAATTCAAAGTGGTTGTACCAAGTTAGACTCCTACAATAGTATCACATTATTGTCCTAATTTGCATCTCCCTAATTTCTAACGAGAGGTAGCATTTTAAATTATGTGTATTTGGCATTTGGTCATAAAGATGTTCTCCTGTATTCCGGGAGCTTTACTATTTTACCAATCACATAGCAACAGTTCTAGGAGTTACTGTGAATCATTTCATTTGTCTCCCTTCAGTTCATCTTTTGGGATTGTAGCCTTTACATGCTATCCTAATCCAAAATGAGATAGGAGGGTGAGAGATTTAACCTTGGGAGTATTCTCCTGCTCCCAGAGCTTAGAAATTCATAATTGTAAACCATCTGATAAAATACAAAACCTATGGCCCCAAAAGAGTAAAACTCTTTATTCTTCAAGTACCCAAGTCCAACTTAATCATTTGGGACCCAAACTCTGCAAGAGGTTACCAACTCACTCTGTTCTCCCCGTCTCAGACCTCTGCTCCAAACCAAGTTCCACTTGAACCTGTGGCTTTCAACCTTTCTCACTGTGATAGCCAAACAAACATAAACTTTTCCATTCCATCTAGACCCTGTGGCCAGAACAAGGCGATTAACTCTTCCGAACTCTGGAGTCTCAGATTTAGGGGCAAACATGAGGACGTCAGTGCATTTTAACTATAACTTTAGACCTTTACATCTGAGTGTTTGAGTTCCCCTGGAAGGATTAAGATGGTTTCTCTTCCCAGGAATTATTATCCATGGAATTCCAGTGAAGTTAGATCTCCGGGCTGCTCTTCTCTAAGATGTGAGACAAACTTCTTCCTAGCTATGACAGACCAATGGGAAAATCTGTTCACTTGCTCTCATCTGTTCACTTTACTGCTGCCCAGACTCCCCTAATCATTCATTTCCCTTCTTTCTCCTCTTCCTCCCATTCACCTTTCTTCTTGCTTATGACTCCTTCACATTCCTAAATGACGTTGTCTCTTTCCCCAAACTAAAAATAAACACATTGTAATTAACCACCCCCAATACAAAAATTCCATGCCCAAGCTTTTTTCTCTTAAGACTTTCAACCTAAAATATAAGAACTTTTTTAGGGCCAGGAAATGCAAGAGACAGAAAAAGAGTCAAAAACATAGTGGGAGTAGGGATGCCTGGGTGGCTCAGTCGGTTAAGCATCCTACTCTTGGTTTTGGCTCAGGTCACGGTTTCGTGGGTTCGAGCCCCATGTCGGATTCTGTGCTGATAGTGCAGAGTTGGCTTGGGATTGTGTCTCTCTCTCTGCCCCTCCTGCACTCGTGCTGTCTCTCTCTCAAAATAAATAAATAAACTAAAAAAGAAAATATTAAAAAAAAAACATAGTGGGAGCATATGCTCCCAGAAAAGGGTTGCAGCTGGTGAGGAGGTAAGTGGTACTGATGAACTTTTCTCCAACAAGGCAAGATTGAAGTGCTTGGGTGCTCACAGAGGCCCTCACTTCCCTCCCACCCCCAGCCTCCACAGGGAGAGCATTTTTTAGAGTCAGCACCCCGCTGGGGAGGGGGGTGCCGGTTTATAATGCTGGAGAAGAGCCCAGAAATTCAACTCCACATCACTCATTCTGAGAACAGAGTTGCGGTGGTCGCACAGGCCTGCCTACTGGCCAGCACAATCCAGAGTCCACCGTGGATAAAGAGCAAATTGCTTCTCCCCAGTGACAGCATGATTGATAGTTACACCTTTCTAGCTTCTAGATCAGAATTCACCTAGGTGAGGGAGAATAAACAGGAGTAAGGCCCATGTGATTGTAAGCCATCGGCCTCGAAAAACTGCAGAAGACTCTTTCCCACTTGAGTTGTTTGTTTAGCCTGATTTTGTCTGGCATCGTTTCGATATGCGTGTGGAATTCACACGCTCATCGTTTTTGATAACAAAGAAGCTTCATGTTGCCTTCTGTTGGTGCTTACGTAAATTATAAACTACCTTTTATTCGGTCTCTACAAGGTAGCAGGCATAGTACTAGATATTTTGAATATATTATCATATTATCTCATGAAATTGCTAAAATAATCCCATAGGGGAAATGTTTCCATTATAAAGACAATAACATTGAGGCTCGGGGAGGATAGGATTCCAGCCCAGGTCTGTTTGACTACTAAATTCAAGATCTGAATCCTTCTCTCAGTTAATCTATTCATGAAGCATTGTTTTGGAAGCCTCTGGTGTCCATCCCACACCACCCAAAAGGTTGAGGTCATTGTCAAAGACTTCCTCCATTTAATAACATTCACCTTCTCTGCCCATTTTTTTCTTACTTCGCAAGGCCTCCTGCTTACTCATCTCTTAGCTTCCCCATCAAATGATCCTTTTTATTTCAGTCCTAGAAAAAAAAATGCTGGTGAGGTGAGTCATTGTTGCAAGCCACAGTGACAATTCTCTGTGCTCCTCCTACAGAAACTATTATCTAGCTCCTTGGGAAATTTTTTTCCATTTTTCTCCAACTTGATTGTCCTTTCTCTGCCAAAGAATTTTCTGTTCCTACACAGCAGAGATTAGAGGGAATCTCCTCTAAACTCCCTCTTAGGTTCAGACAAAGCTGACAATATCTGAGAAAGTTTGGAACTTCTGGGAATGATTTTTAAGGAGGGGGTTTGCTTTAATAGTCCTTGCTTATTCCGGGCCCCATCCCTACTTTCAGGGCTTTTGACCCCTCTTGATGGCCAAATACTGCCCTCTGGCTGCCCAGCAGAGGCTTGTTGGCAGGGCGTGCCCAGTGCTTAGCTCTTGGCCTCTTTCTCCATCCCAAGTCACATATTCCAGGTCTCATAGGATGGTCAAGGTGTTTGCAGGAGGCAGTCGGTTAACTTGAGGACTGTTTATCAGATAGACCCTGGGTAGCTCCTGATCTCCTCCTTACCCTAGCTCCTTCCTGGCCTAGTTACCTCTCTCAAGGCCTCAGTGCTAAGAGGTTACCATAGGAAAGGTCCTGACTGAAACAATGGAATCAGTCTTGGTATGAGTTGAACTGTGTCCCCCACAAAATTCATGTGATGAAGCCGTCACCTCCAGTACCTTAGAATGTGACTGACTGTACATGGAGATAGGGCCATTGTAGATGTAATTAGCTTCATTAAAATTAGGTCATCTGGGAGTACGGTAGGCCCCTAATCCAATATGACAGGTGTCCTAACGAAAAAATGCCTTGCGAGGAGACAGATGCACAGGAAGAACACCATGTGAACCCTGGAGTTATGCAGCCATAAGTCAATGAACTACCAGAAGCTTGGAGAAAGACCTGAGACAGATCCTTCCCTAGAGCCTCAGAGACACCCAGAGATAGCACTCAGAGACACTCAGAGGCAGCAGCAAGCCTGCTGACACCTTGATGTCAGACTTCTGACTTCCGGAACTATCTGACAATAATTTTATGTTGTGTAAGCCACCCAGTTTGTGGTATTTTGTTACAGCCTCTTGCCTTGTCTTCTCTCTCAGCTGTACTCAAGATGTATGAACTCAGAACTACCAGGGAGTTGGCTCTTGTTTCATACACTGACATCTTTACAGACTTGCTTTGTTTTTACCCATTATCTTCACATACTGACACCTCCATTCTTCCTCAAGCCTCCACAGACAGCTCCAAAAACAGCTTTAATTTTTTGACACCAAGGTAATGAAGAGGAGGGAAAATAGAAGCATGTACAAGAGCTTCCTTCCCCAAAACACCATGCCAAATGAAATGAGCCAGACAGAAAAGGGCGAATATTGCACGATTCCACTTACGTGTGGTGCCTAGAATAGGAAAATTCTGGAGAGAAAGTAGTGTGGAGCTCCAAGGGCTGGGGGAGGAAGGAATGTGGAGTTACTGTTTAATGGGTACAGAATTTAGGATGACGCAAAGTTCTGGAAATAAAGAGTGGTGATACAACATTGTGAATGGGCCTAATGCCGCTGAATTGCACACTTAAACACGTTTACAAAATGGTTAAAATGGTAAGCTTTGTGTCGTGTATATTTTCATGCGCTGGGAAAAAATTACCAGAGGTAAAATCAGCATTTTTACTGATCCTATATAATTAGACTTTTCTTTTCTGAATTACTAAGATTAGTACCTTTGGGTAATTATGTTAGATAATTTGACTGATATTTGTACTGGTTGTTTTAATATAAATTTCCTGTTTTCTCTTGAAAAAAAGAGACAGGATTCTATTCTCAAACTTAGCTTCCTCTAACAGTGGCAATAATACTCCAACGATTTTACTCCATTGGGTTCCGGAGTCTGTCTTTTCAATTCCATCCCTGGAGGCAGGTGATGCGTGATGCGAAGGAGTAGATTTGGGAGGATGTGCGGTTGGAAGGGGACCTGGCGCTTCAGGGCACTCGCAGCTGCCAAGTCTTTCCCAAGTCTGAATCTCCTTTGACCCTTCTGACCTGCCGCTGACTCCCCCCACAGTCACACTGGTCAGGCTTTCAGCAGAGATGTGATCTTTCTGGGTCACCCATTGCTACTGTCATGCTGTCCGCGCCAAACGCAGAGCACTGGGCAGGCTGCAGGGGGAGCCCGCGTGCAGACACAGAGGGCTGCCTCCTCAATCTGCCAGGCTCCCAAGTGACTGATCTCAGCAGGGTCAAGCAGCAATAGCCACCTTTTGGTTGGAACAATTATTATTATACATTAAATCACAAAATATATAAAGAAAACTAAGGAAAAGAAAAAACTCAAGGTACCAGGTGACTGAAGAGAAAGCGGCATAGTGGGTGGAATAAGCCAGGGCTGCAGTGGGCAGTCTAAATGCTGGGGAGTGGGAGAAGGAAAGAGAACTAGCGAGTAAACAGAGGCTTCTCCTAAACATTAATGTTACCTGTCTTCCAGGAAAAAAAAGGGAAATGTGTTGCAGTGCAAGAAAGGCTAAAATCATTGATTTGAGGTAGTGGAGACTTGAAAGTGCGGGCAGTTTGGTGTAGAACCAAGAGTGAGCGGACCTGAGGACCAGAAAGGAGGTATCAGGTGAGTTGATGATGGTGGCAAAGGGGATGTCAGGTGGGCTGATGATGAAACCTGGCACCATGGACCATTCAGCATCTGGTTATTTTGTTTGATGGTGCCAAGCCAGAGACAATAATAAGACTTTCTTTATAACCACACATCTTTACACAGCTTGATCTCTGGATAGGGTAGTGACTTCTGTTGGCCTGAGCAGGTATTGGTTGGGAGGCCTTTGGAGACATAGGAAAGATTAAGCGCTCTGGATTTCTGGGACAGAGGTAAGATCCTTATCCTTAGGGAGGGAGTTTTCTTCTCCATTGCCTTTGGTCTTGCAAAACAGTGGAAAGTTACCCAAGTGGGAGCACGGAGCTCTCTCATGTAGGACCTGTTACAGATCTAGTTTCAGTGATGGCTAGATTAAAGTAACACAGTCCCCTCTCACTCTGTTCTAGGTCTGGCCAAGCCCCCACAACTTTCAGAAAGCATACATGCAAAGACCTTGGATCACAGATGACTTTCGTTCTTCATCTCCTCCCTTTCAAAAATGCAAAACTTTTAGTATATTTCAAAGGCAGCAGAAAGATAGCCACTCAACCTCCTAGTAAGTAACTCTAGGTCAGGGAAGGAATTTCATATAATAGGCTTAATGAGCCCAGAGATCAGGAGAGTCACCTGAAGGGGCATAGAGGCAGAAACAACAGGAGTGCAGAGTAAGGACAGCAAGGGGGAGCACTGGGAACCTACTAGACTAGAACTACTGAACTCAGTCAACAGATAATGGTATTATCTACTGGCACATAACAGTAGCAGTACTAACAGTAATAACAATAATAATATAATACTTACACAGAATGTTCTTTACATGTATTAACTTATAAATACAATAGTCCTAAAGGCAGGTAACACCATAGTCCCATTTTAAAGATGTGGAAAACTGAAGCACAGAAATTTTTAAGATGTAAGCCAAAGGAAAAAAAAAAAAAAGCAAGTTCCAAGAGGGCTAGGATTTGTCTTTTTTTTATTTTTTAAAAGTTTATTTATTTATTTTGAGAGAGAGAGTGTGCGCAGTTGAGGGAGGGGCAGAGAGAGGGGAAGAGAGAAAATCCCAAGCAAGCTCCACACTGTCTGCACAGAGCCCAACATAGGGCTCGATCCCACTACCCATGAAGTCAAGGCTTGAGCCAAAATCAAGAGTAAGATGATTAACCTACTGAGCCACCCAGGCACTGCTATATTTTTAATTTAATTTAATTTAATTTTAATTCCGTTATAGTTAACATAGAGTGTTTCATTAGTTTCAGAAGCACAATACAGTGATCCAATAATTCCATACATTACCCAGTGCTCATCAAAAGGGGTGAACATTTTTTTTCTTTTAAAGAGTATTTATTTATTTTGAGAGAGAGAGTGTGCAGGTCAGGGTGAAAGAGGAGGGACAGAGAGAGAATCCCAAGCAGGCTCGAACTAATCATGAACCATGAGATCAGGACCTAAGTGGAAATCAGGAATCAGAAGCTTAACCGCTTAACCGCTTAACTGACTGAGCCACCCAGGCACCCTGACACGGGCATTTCTTAATCCCCCATCATCTATTTCACCCATCCCCCCAACCCACTTTCTCTCTGGTAACCCTAAGTTTGTTCTCTGTAGTCTGTTTCTTAGCTTGTTTCTCTCTCTCTCTTTTTCTCTTTTTTTTTTTTTTCCCTTGCTCGTTTGTTTTGTTTTTTAAATTCCACATATGAGTGAAATCATATGGTACGGGTCTTTCTCTGACTATTCACTGCCACTATCCAGTGCCTGGCACACAGTAGGTGTTCAATAATCATTTGTTAAATTAACAGTGAGTTGACCCAAGATCATGCAGATAACACAGCAGGGATAGGACAGGAATTGAGGTTTGATGGATTTGAAAGTCCCACTGTTAGTTACCGAATCAAACTGGACTGGATGCACTTACATGAAATGAGCTTCGTGTGTCTCTCTCAGCCTGAGTCTCATCTGCCTTCACTCTCAAAGTTGGCTATCTGAGGAAACACTTCCTAACTCATTGCATGAGACCAACATTAATTACCTGAATACCCGAGGAAATAAAGACATTACAAGAAAGGAAAACTGAAGACCAATATGTCTCATTAACATAGATGAAAAAAGCCTCAACGAAATATTAGCAAATTGAATCCAACTATGTAAAAAAGAATTACACACCATGACCAACTGGATTTACTCCAGATATGCAAAGCTGGTTCAACATTTAAAGACTAATCAACATAATCCACCACATCCATAGGCTAAAGAATAAAAAAAAAGTTATATCAACTGATGTAGAAAAAGCATTTAACAAAATCCATTCATGATAAAATGTCTCAGTAAACTAGAATTACAGGGAAACTACTTCAACCTGATAAAGAATATCTACAAAATCTGCAGCTCAAGTTCATCAGTTGTGACAAATGAGGGATATTGAAAATGGGGAAGCTACACATGCGTGGAGGGTAGGGGATCTGTGGGAAATTTCTGTGCCCTCCTCTTAATTTTGCTGTGAACTTAAAACTGCTCTAAAAAAAATGAAGTCTGTAAGTATGGTGATATCTTTTTAGATACGACATCTAAAATATGATCCATGAAAGAAGTACTTGATAATCTGGATTTTATTACGATTAAAAATAAAGTTTTAATTTCATTGTAAACAAAATTGTAATTTTTGACAATGTCAAAAAAATTGAAGAAAAGCCACAAACTGTTAGAAAATATTTGCAAAAGACACATCTGATAATGGACCATAATCCAAAATATACAAAGAACGCTTAAAACTCAACAATAAGAAACAAGCAATCTGATGAAAAATTAGGCTAAAGACCTTAACAGCCCCTCGACCAAAAAATATACACAGAGAGCAGATACCTATATGAGAAGATAATGTACATCGCAGGTCATCAGGGAAATGCAAACTAAAGCAACAGTGAGATGCCACTACACACTTCCAGAATCGCCAAACTCTGGAACACCGACAATATCCAATGCTAGGAAGGATGCAGAGCAACAAAAGCTCGTTCATTGTTGGTGGGAATGCAAAACAGTACAGGCACTTCAGAAGGCAGTTCGGCAGTTTCTTACAAAATTACTCTTACTATGTGGTCTTATTTATCCAAAGGAGCTGAAAACTTAGGTCCGCACAAAAACTTGCACATAGATGTTTGTAGCAGCTTCAGTCATAATTGCCAAATCCTTTTTTTAAAATTTTTTTTAATGTTTATTATTTTTGAGACAGAGAGAGACAGAGAATGAGTGGGGGAGGGGCAGAGAGAGAGAGAGAGACACAGAATCCGAAGCAGGCTCCAGGCTCTGAGCTGTCAGCACAGAGCCCGACGCGGGGCTCAAACTCACAGACTGCGAGATCATGACCTGAACCGTAGTCGGACGCTAAACCGACTGAGCCACCCAGGCGCCCTATAATTGCCAAATCTTGAAAGCAACCAAGATGTCCTTCAGTAGGTGAATGGATAAAGAAACTATGGTATATATAGACAATGGAATACTATTCAGTGCTAAAAAGAAATAAGCTATCAAGCAGTGAAAAGACATGGAGGAAACTTAAATGCATATTACTAACGGAAAGAAGCCAGTCTGAAAATGCTATGTGCATGGCTCCATTATATGGCATTCTGGACAAGGCAAAACTATAGTGATAGTAAAAAGATCAGTGGTCGCCAGGGGGTTGGGGGCAGGAAGGAGGGTCAACGAGGTGGAGCACAGAGGATTTCTCAGGGTGGTGAAACTACTCTGTACAGTAACTCCACTTATGGGTACATAACATTGTGCATTTATCAAATACTATAGGACTATAATTATAGCACAGAAGTGAACCTTAATGTATGCAAACTTTTTAAAAAAATGATGCAGAAGTCAGGGGCTCCTAACATGAAATCCAGAATGTGACAAAATAGTCTAACTGTATTACAAAAGTATGAAGCAGCTTCAGTGAAGGGAGTGGGGGAAAAGGGCTGATTTAAGTATCTTTGGAAATGAGTGGAGTCTGTAAGATGAACATAAAATAAGTTGTACATAAATACTATACGGAGTTCACAGAAGCGAGGAGGGGAGGACCCGTGTAATAATGGCTCAGAATTGGAGGCATCGTGTTTAGTTAAACATGTGTAGTTTAATATAGGTTCAAATGGATACATATAGAATTGTTTATAGACATGTCTGTAGACACTGGTTAGTGCACACACACCTATTTCTGTGCTCTGTCATCTGAGAGAACCTTGAAACACTGACATCCCAGCAGCAGCAAATGTCTCTAGCTCCAGATCTTTATTTCTCATACCATTCTTCATCAAAAGGTGCCAGGCTCCCTGGAGAAATGGCGGATTCTAGCCCTAGGGCATGAAATATACAAGACAAGCCTGGATCATCTTGCAGTGCCAAAAAGTAAGGAAATACACACACATACACACACACATAGGCGCGCGCGCGCGCAAGAGATAAAAACCCAACTCCACAATAATGGGGCTATGTCAAAGGGATACAGGGGTCAAACTGAAAGAGCTCCTAATGGCCAAAGTTGGAGCAACAAAATAAAGGAGTACATTGGATTATAATGCAAAAAAATAAAAGAAATATCCACAAATCCACATTGATGTAAAGAAATTATTGAATAAATAAATGAGAGGGAAGAGAGAAATCTCCTGGGCAGAAAAAATCCAAATGATTTATGTAGATACCCCAGCCTCGAGCTGAACACATAACTGCCCACTGCTTAAGTGTAAGTACTTTCTTCAGAAAAGCACTGTACGGAAAGGAGGCAAGAGTAACTTTAGTGGAGACACCTGAAAAACACTACGTCAGCCAGGTGATCGAGGTCAACGTCAACAGAGATCAATTATTTGATAGCAGGTACCCCTAATATGATGTAATGAGAATGACACTTACCTTTTTTGGTCTTGCTCAAAACTCATAAGCCCAGTCTAACCATTAGGAAAACATTCGGGTTTCCTGGGTTGTTCCGTTCAGCTCAGGTCATGATCCCAGAGTCCTGGGATCCAGCCAGCGACAGGCTCGGTGCTGAGCAAGGAGGCTGCCTGGGATTCTCTCTCTCTCTCTCTCTGCCCCTCTGCCTCTCTTCCCCATCCCCAACTTGCACATGCCCTGTGCACACTCTCTCTGTCTCTCTCTCAAAAAAAAAAAAAAAATCAGACAAATCCCAATTGAAGGACGTTCTACAAAATACCTGATTCCCTAAAAATTTCAAAGTTACCAAAAACAAGAAAAGAAACTGAGAAACTGTCACAGCCAAGAGAAGGCCAAGGATACATGGCAGCTAAATGTAAAGTGGGGGCCTGGAACAGGGAAAACCTGAGGAAATCTGAATAAAGAATAGATTTTAGCTAATAATAACGTACCAACATTGGTTTATTAATTACGAAATACGAATATACAGTATTAATGTAAGATGTTAAAAATCAGGGAACCTGGGTGTAAGGTATATGAGGACTTTCTGCATTATCTTTGAAAGTTCTCTGTAAATCTAAAACTGCTCTAAAAAATAAAGTTTATGTAAGTGTATTTTAAAGATGGACTGCTATTCTGCCTTCCCAGATCCTCTACCGCTTGCAACCTGGGGGTGGGAGGGGGGAGGGGGAAGGAAGCTTTGGGGAGCCCAGAGCAGGCGGTCTCCTGGGAAGAGATTGAATTTCAGGTTACTGGGTGGGTGTGAAAACCCCCTCCGGGACGCAGCGTTTTCCCCACACGGGCAGGGCTGGTGCGCATGCGGCCCCACGGGCTGCGCACGGAGCACGGTGTGACCGCCCCGGTCAGCTGTTGCCTGAGGCGCACAGCGCGGGTCCTGGCGGCTCCGGGCTGGGCTCTTCCTTGCCTGCCCTTCTCGTCCCCATGGGTGTCGTTGCCTGGCCTTCTTAGGCACTCGTTTCTAAGTTTGAACTCCCCAGCTCTCTCTAGGAGAGAGCAGACTCACCGCTCTACCCAGCAAAGCCCAGTCCTGAGAGACACATGGGGGAAGGGTTGAGCTCAGAAGCTAGGGGCTCATGGCAAAAAGGAGGGGAAAAGAGGGCGTTTTCTGTGCCCCAGTTCACAGCCACAATTGGGAGGACACGCTCTTCACTGCCTGCCTGGCGCATTGGGAGGGAGGGAGCCAGATAGCCAGCATTCTAGAAACTGAGCAAAAAGTGCAGGGTTTTGCAGGTGTTAGAGCAGGGTCTGGGTGGGGGAAGCAGAATGACTACATAAAGTTTTGAGGGCGAGGAGGGGTTACAAATTCAATGTCAAGCTTAGGAATATCCAGGGCACTTGAAGATTCCCCATGTTTTTGTAGCAAGAAGACTACTGATTTTAACCTACGAGGCAAGGGCTGCCAGAGAGTGATTTTGGAGACGTGGCGGTTAGCAGTGCGCTCTGGAAAGCTGAGGGCTGGCACGAGACGGTGCCTGCTGGAGAGAGGGGAAGATGCGAGACAGAACCCCACAGCCTACCAACAGATGCCACAGGGAGGGGCGGAAACAGCCTGGAACTGGTGTCACCTCCCCCAGTGAGTGCCAGAAACCCCCGGGGAGGCGTCGGACCAAAGCCGCCGGGGCTCTGCACGGGCTGCGCCCTGCCCTCTCCAGCTTTACGCACGAGCCTGTCTTATCTTCTGGCCCCTCGAGGAGGGCAGGGGAATTCCAGCCACCTCTCCTGAGGACAGATCTTTTCCCACAGCCACTGGGCTTTATACTAGGAGGTCCTGAGGGCAGAAGAAGCTAGCAGTTAGGGCTCTGCATCAGGGTGAGGGACAAGCTGGACCGGCCACGGGTGGCTTGGAGAGGGGCGCGCAGCCTGGCTGGCGGGTGGCAAGACCTCTGAGTTAATGTATAATTTTGAGCAGATGGCGGGGGCTGGTGGCAGCCTGGGCCTAGCTAATGAGGGACAATTAGCCCCAAACCCGGTGGGGGAGGTTGAGAGAGTCAGACGGAGAGGGCAGATATTTGCTCCTCAAACAGTCTGGTGCGCTGGGCAGAGGGCTGAATGGCTGAGCCTTCGGGCTGGCTAGGCCCCCCTGCCAGGGTTCTTCCTCTCTTTTCCCTCCCCCCATCATCTCTGGGTCGAAAGCCTCTATTTGTTCAGACCCAAGAGTGCGTTGTAAAGGCGGGGGGAGAGGGTAGTTTATGGGGGAAACCGCTGCCACCACCATCTGCCAGGGCTTGTCCCTTCTCCCCCTGATACCCCTATCTCCACCCTCATGCAGCTGTCTGAGCATAGCGGGTCAGGACCTGGAGGCTTGGGCCCCCAGATCAGGAGCAGATGTGGGGGGAAGGGATGAGGCAGAAAAGGAGGACTAAGAGCAGGACTACCTCAAGACTTCCATGGGACCCTCTCTCACCCAGGCACGGCTGAGTAGAGTGAACAGCAGCCCCAGCTGCCCAGGGATTGAATGGGCTCTGTAGGCACTAGCATATGGCTGTGCTACCCACAGTGCTGAAGTCACATGCTACAGTCTCCCCCCATGACTCAGGGCTCTAGGCTAGCCTGAGGGTGCTGGAGGAGGCTGGGAAGAGGAGGGGAGTACAAATGGGGGTAAGATAGAAAACCCATTTCTGTGATACATTTGGCCCTGTTTTCAGATCAAGTGTTCTCAACCCTACGATCAAGCTGAATGTATAACAACCCACCCCATTCCTCCCCAAAACCAGAGCACTGGCCAGCGAAATCCATTCTTCCACTCTCTGGGTCTAGTCGTATTGCCCTACACCCTGCTTACTTTCAGCCTGACTTCTGAGAGGGTTTCACAGAATCCAAGGCATGGAATGGACCCAAAGGACTTTCCATGTTGAATCCTTCGTGAAGGATCTGCCCAAGATTATGGTGCCCATGAAGCTTCCATCACTAGGGCTATGTTTCACTTCCAGCATCGCACTCCACAAGAACTACCCAGCCAACGATCGGTTTCCCCCACCCCAACAATGATCCAGATAACCTTCGGTGTCCTCTGCGGGAACAGGAGTGTCATTCATAACGTAGAGTTTAAAAGCACCAAATCCCTAGTAGCATGGAGCCTCATAACATCTAGAGATGGAAGAATAAAAACCAAGCTGCATACCGCTTCGTAAACGCCCTACCTGCATCCAAACTACTCTTAGAGGCTCATTAGCACCACCTCTGTTGCCAGGGTTCTAGAATCAAAGCTCCCCCTATTTCTAGGCAAAAATTCACCCTTGGTGTCACCTCAGTCAAGGAGCCAATTGGAGCATTGGTCAAGATGCTCTGTGGAGAAAGCTGGTGCTATGTGACACGTGCTTTTCTACATGTACCATCATTCTCTCAGAGAGTTAGGGGCCAACTTGGCCAGTATTCAGTACCATTTATCTTTGATAGTAATACATACAAGACCCAAGAGTTGACCCCAAACCCCTGGCATGTGCATTCTGGCTGGGAAGCTGTCTGTAGTTCTGGAAGTCACCCTTGGGCTTCTATGCATTCCAAGTCTGGGGGATACAGTCTGAAATTCCCCCATTTCCATATTCTCCATTCCCTTCAGGAGTACTGGCCCCTGAGTGGGTGCACTCTGGGTCCAGGGGGCCTGCATGAGAGATGGCTCTGTATCTACTTTATGGTGGCAGGTAGACATGAGGTGGGCTCTGAGGACTTCCCATGGAAGGACAGAATGGGTCATTGGCTGTGGCTTGCTCTGCCTTGGGGCCGGTGTCTGTCAGCCCCATGCACACCTCCCTCCTCCTCTCTCCTCTGCTCATGGCCTGTGACATCACTGGCTGCTCCCAGAAGGCTGCCCTCTGCTCCTGAGCACGGGATCTCTGTAGCTCTGGACCCCCTGGCAGGGCTGAAGCAGGAGCAGAGTGGAGGCTGTTACTAGGACCAGCCCACCATCACCCCTGGAACCTGCAGGGGTCTCAGGAGCCCAGCCTAGGAGACTGAGAGCCTCCCACTGAAGCGCCCACACACAGGTAGCTCACCTACAGGTTCATTGTCTGCTCTGCCTCCCATGCTGTCTCCATGTCTTTGTGTGGCCAAGCCAACTTCTCTCCTCCTCTGTCTTTGCAGCCTAGCACCTTCCTGCCTCTCCAGCTCCCTACCCTGCTTTCCCAACTTGTGAGCACCAGTTCTTTTATCAGACAAGTTATTATGAGTGCTGGGAAGGAGTGGGTGGCTGTTGGGAACAGGGTTTCTGTTTGTGCATTTTACACTTGGAGATGATTTAAGTTTGGATATGGAACCTGAGTCCCTACTCCTTCTCTGAGCTCTGGTCACTTAGAGGGGACAAAGTCATTTCAAAGCCTTGGCTGATATTCTGAGCTCCCATATCCCACTGCCCTGGCAGAGCCCTTTACATTCCCAGCTTGACTCTCCTGTCTCCTCTGCTTAGCTGGCAAGCGCATGTACATGAAGCAGGGTTGGGGGCAGAGAAAGAGTCCCATGATGAGGAGTTGGAAATTTTGTCTTCTGGTGAGGGACTGACTTGTAACCCTCTTTGAGTTTTATTCCCTGGGTGGCCCCTGATTTGTGGGAATGGCATTCTGTGCCTCAGCTTTCTTTTTGGAAAGATCTCTGCCTTCTTTCCTGACTTTCTGGAAAGATGAGAGCTTGAAGGGGAATGTGTCTCTACCTGTCCGGAGAGGAGTGAGTAAAAGCCAATTCAGTCACTGAGTTGAAAAGCGGCTCCGGATGCCATAATCTGTGAGTTCGTTGTTTCCCCTGTGCTTTTCTCCTCTTCCCGGCTGCACTGTAATCTCTTGGAGGGCAAAACCCTTGTTCCTCTTCTTTTCACCCCCTTCGTCCTGAATAACCAGCATGTGCTGATGGTTAATACTTTATTCAGCAAATAATTGCAGATTAATTAACTGAGCCAAGATGGCATCGTTATTACAGGAAAGTTCTATGCACAAGCTATTTCCTGGGGTGACCTCTAGTCCTGTCAGGGTTCCAGGCATGAAAGGAGGTGGTTTCAACTCCTGTTACTTGCTGATGGAAGCAAGAGTGACAAAACATCCCTTGCTGCTCAGACTCTTCCGTGTTCACAATGTATTTTGTCGGTCACCAGGCAGCTCTCTCCTGTTCCTCGCCCTCTCCCTTCAACATGCTTTCCGTAAGTGGTAGTTCAACTAGCGAGTGTCTGATCCCAGGCAATTAGTCTCTGAGAGTGAACTTGCCTCACTGCGAGATCTAGAACTTTCCAGAGTTAATAAGAACCAGCAACCCCAGCAGGTTAGAAGATGCCAAGAGATGCGTCTTCCGAGAGAAGCCAGGAATTCATGCTTGTTCATCAGTACTCCCAGTGGATGGGACAGGAACCTCAATTCGCTGGGGAGGGGGTGGGGGTGGAACTGAGCCCCCATGTTTCCCCAGAGCTTCCTGGAGAGTACAAAAAAAATCAGGAGCAAGACCCTCCCCTGAAGTTTTCTGAGGAAAGCTTTCTGGTGGGTGGTTTGGAGAAACTAACCTTAATAGCCTCCTGATAGCGAAGGCTGGTTTCTAGCCTCGGACCAGGGCACTAGGGATCTTTGGTCACTGATGCCCTCTTCTGGCTGGGCAGAATATTCTAAGTTTTGGGTTTTGATCCTATCGAGACTGAGCTTAGGAGGCGCAAGTGCTGAGAGGGCTTTCGAGGGACCAGAGACAACAGGTGTCCATTTGCAAAAGGTAAACCCTGAGCATTTGGAAGCATAATCCTTTTCCATCTCCCTGAGCTCTTATTAGGAATGTGTGAGAAATGAGAATCCTCTCACCCTCCAGGCCTTTATAGGGCCATCCAGAAGATCCAGTCCTCTGTTGGACCTGTGATGTTTTAGTTCATCACAGAAGGGTATAAGAGAATTTGGATTTTCTCAGCCAACTTTCTGGAAAGTTTTAGAAACCTGGCCCTCTATCACAAAATGCTACAACCCAAGACCATTCTGAGCAAGAGACTTCACCCAAATAACCTCAATCATTGTAGACCGAGCTCCAAGACCAAAGAAGGAGCTCCCAGGAGGAATCCCTCTCCCCAGTCTTCCCAGTTCCCGCCCTTCTGTGAGAAGTGCCAACCTGGAACATGCCACAGGATGGTAAGACACCTAGGAGAAGTGGGAAGAACTGGTTGGTGCAAGGAGGGAAGGAATATCTCAAGGCCCTGCTTCCATTCACATGGTTTCCTGCCCTCGGTCAGTGTTCTGGGGAGCTTGGTTCAGTCACTCCCTCCCTGCTCCACCCTGCTTCCTTAAAATACAAGGGTCAGTGCAAATGGCCCCAAAGCAAAGACTCACCTACCTATGAGCCACCTCCCAAAGAAATTGGGAGGCGGAGGACCCTGGGAGCAGAAGGGGAGGAGTCCCCTGGGGAGAGGACTTTGTCTGTGGTGGGAAACCAGACTGGAGGGGCCTGAGTAACCCTCCCCAAGAGGGTCCTCCTTGCCACAGGTGGGCTGGGGAGAGGGGAGATGTGTGGATGCCTCCTTCTCATGCCCAGGGATCAGCAGCGTGAATCAGCTGGGGGGGCTTTTTGTGAATGGCCGGCCCCTGCCCCTGGACACCCGGCAGCAGATCGTGCGGCTGGCGGTCAGCGGGATGCGGCCCTGCGACATCTCACGGAGCCTTAAGGTAGTATGCTTACCCCGTGATGGGGACAAGAAGCAGGACAAAGCACCCTCTTAAGGCAAGTCTGAGGCTGTTGCAGACTCTGAGGGCTTTCGGGGCCTGGGCTACTTCCTAGAAGAACCTCCTGGGGCCTGGGATGGGGAGCTTCAGGCTCCCAAAGGTGAGGCTGAATTCTTAACTCTGCAGCCTGCTTCAGTAAGTCTCCCTTTGCCTTGGAGCCTCCTGCTGCCCCAGGGACACTCACCGCCTGCCCACCATGCCTTACCTGTCCCTGCTTCTCACCTGACCCAGGTATCTAATGGCTGTGTGAGCAAGATCCTAGCGCGTTACCACCGCACAGGTGTCTTGGAGCCCAAGGGGATTGGGGGAAGCAAGCCCCGTCTGGCCACACCCCCTGTGGTGGCTCGAATTGCCCAGCTGAAGGGTGAGTGCCCTGCCCTCTTTGCCTGGGAGATCCAACGCCAGCTCTGTGCTGAAGGGCTTTGCACGCAGGACAAGACTCCCAGTGTAAGTGCCCTCCCCTCCCTGCGCCAGGGCTGGCGAACAGGCTGTCTGGGGAGAAGATCCCTTCTTACTTGGCAATGAGGCCATTTCAGGCTGGCGGGGCAGGGTTGTTGGGCCCCCTTCTGAAAAGGGGGACTCTTGAGACAGGAGAGAAGAAAGCATGGGAAGAGAGGAGGCTGCCCTGGGAAAGACGTGTGGGCCCGGACAGAGCAGAGCAAGGCTATTGGGGAAATATCCTCAGGACAGAACCCTGGGTCTGTGCACTGTCTCCCCACTCAACATCCCACACCCCCAGGTCTCCTCCATCAACCGAGTCCTGCGGGCGCTACAGGAGGATCACCAACTGCCCTGGGCACAGCTCAGGTCGCCAGGTGGGTCTTGGAGCTGCAAACATAAGCATCTTACAGGGATGATCAGAGCAAACATAAGCACCTTACAGTTTGCAAAGCCCTTTCTTGTTCTTTCTTGGATCACTCTCACTCCCGACAAGACACTAAGGAGGGCCTGGCAGGGAGTATTGCTCTCTCTTGGCAGAATAGAACTGAAGCTTAGAGAAGGGAAATGGCTTACCCAAGGTTACCAGCTAGTTGTTGGCTGGTCCTGGAGCAGAACTCAGGCCCTCTGGCCCCTAGGTTCACAGGATCTGCTGAGGAAGAGGCGGGGCCGGACCTCCCACACAATCCCTGTGCCTCATGCACAGCATCTCAGAGCACCCTCCACGTTCTGTGGGATCATGCAAACCTGGACCAACCTTGCTACTCTTTCCCCAAACACTAAGCATGCACTTGACCATGGCATTGGGAGTGCCTCCCACTAAGTGCCCCTTTAAGTAACCCCCAAGAAACCGTGAATCCCCTACAAGCATGGCTCTGCTCTTATCTCTGTGTTGTCCCTTATCCGTAGCCCCAGGGCCTTGGGAACCCCATCCAATGAGAAGAGTCACCATCACAAACTGCCACAAGCCATTGTCCCCCTTTACAGATGTTTTGACTCCAGTTCCTCACACTCCCCATAGTGGCTGTGAGGTTCCCCGGGGTCCCCACCCAGGGACTGGTCACCGGAATCGGACCATCTTCTCCCCGGGCCAAGCTGAGGCGCTGGAGAAAGGTGCCAGGGCTGGGGCAGACAGTGGGTGAAAGGGTGCTTGGTGTGACATATGGAGGCAACAGCCCTATGGCCTCTGGACAAAGGCTGAGAAGTGGGGGCTGTGGGTGTCCCTGCCTTAGGGAGGAGGGTAATTTAGGGTCATAGCAGGTGGGAGTGAGGCCTGAGGGGGAGACCCATGCCTTGTTCCTCTCCCTGTGACCTTACTATTTGAGCCTCTATCTCTGCAGAGTTCCAGCGTGGGCAGTATCCTGATTCAGTGGCCCGTGGAAAGCTGGCTGCTGCCACCTCTCTGCCTGAGGACACGGTGAGGGTGAGTGAACTCTTCCACACAAGGTGCACAAAATGCAAGAACAAAGACTGTGCTGAGGTGGCTTTGGGTTCTGGTGAGGTGGAGATGGGGGCGTGGGGAGGGGAAGGTAGAAAGAGATTTGCTTGTAGAAAAAAATGAGACACAAGACCCTCCTTGTTCTCCTTCTGTTGATTGCTCTCCTCTCTTCCCCACTCCAAGCTTTTGAAGTGAGGAAGGGGACAGAGAATAAAGGCCAGAGCAGGGAGGGAAGACATCAGGTCTGAGGAAGGGTCTGTGCTCTGGGTCCAGACCAGAAACGTGTGATGAGAGCAGTAGGTGCCAGGTAGTGAAGAGCACGGCCAGCTATGCTGCTCTGCTCTCCCTCAGGTCTGGTTTTCCAACAGAAGAGCCAAATGGCGCCGACAAGAGAAGCTCAAGTGGGAAATGCAGATTCCAGGTGATTTCGCTGCACATCCATCCTTCCAGCCATCCACTTATCTACCCACCCATCCTTCCATGCATCCATATGTGCATGGGTCTATCCATGCATCCACTCACCTATCCATCTGTCCGCCCACCCACCTTTCCATCTGCCCACCCACCTGTCCATCCGCCCACCCACCTGTCCATCCACCCAGCCATCTGTCCATCCATCCATCCATCCATCCATCCATTCACCCATCCACCAAACATTTACCTGGCATCTTCCATGTGCCAGATCCTGTGTTAGATGCTCAGCAGTCGCAGTCTCTGCTCTTTAGGTCTGCAGGGCCCCCAGTTTACCATCTCTTACATTTAATCCTTCTTCCCCAGTCTCCCAAGGCCCTGCCTTGGGGAGGAAGCAGTTTAGGGTTATAGCGTCCATCTCCTCCCATCCCTGCCAGAAGTTGCCATCTTTCTTAGAACCTCCCTGCTACTCACCACTACTCCCCGCTCCCCAGACCTCTTCTTCCTTCTGAGTGGATCTACTCTCACCTCGTAGGTGCTTCCCATGTACTGACTGTGCCCAATGCCTCCCCCGGGATCATCTCTGCGCAGGTATCTGAGAAGAGAGGGGAGTTCATGAACTGGGAAGACAAGGGCTCACTGCTTCTCCCAATTCCTGATGTCTCCTGGTTCCTACAATGCACACTTCAGAAAGCACCATGATCATAGTCTGCTTTGTGAATGGTGCCCTCTAGAGTTGTGCAGGAGACAGTTGGGAGGCAGGGGGCAGCCTCGGGGCCCCAGTTCTGCTAAACAGGAGGCATCGCTAACAGCTGAGGGTCTCCTCTTGCTTTTCGTAGCAGCCCCCTGGGAGTGTGCCCTCAGCAGTCCTGCCTGCCCTGGAATCCTTGGGTTCCTCCTGCTATCAGCTGTGCTGGGGGACAACACCAGACATGTGTCTGAGTGACAACCCACCCCAAGCTTCTCTCAAGCCCTGCTGGGGTAAGAATCCACAGGCCAGGCCTCACGCCTGCAGGGTGTGGGAAGGGCTTATTCATTGACCCACAAGAGGGCATGGATCTCCAGTTGAGTCATCAAATGAACCTTGATACAGCTTTCTTCATTCCTTGCATGGCCTACAAGGTTGGACACGAGCACCCCCTGAGTCTGTAGTTCCACTGACAGATGTAGCCGGAAAAGGGGGTGGGACTGGGATGTGAGTATATATATCCAGGGTAGAGAACTGATGTCTGTTCCTCTCCCCACCAGTGACTTTGGGGAGCGGGGTGAGAGCAACAAACCCAAACTCACCCTCTCTTTGTTTCCACAGGCCACCTGCCTCCTGGACCTGAGCTCCCTGGTTACAGTACTGCTTTGCCATCCTTACCCTACCTTCCACTGCCTCCGTGGCCAGTCTTGGTGCCCCTGCGGCCTTGCTCTGGTCCAGCTCCCCACCCCTGCAAGGCCTGGAGTGAGGGAGGAGGGCCAGAGTGGACAGGAGATGGGGCGGGGAGGATCTAATATCATCCTGCCCAAGCAGATTGCTGGTTCCTCCTCCTTCCTGTGACTCTTCCTCCTCATCTGTGGACCCAGTCTGGTCCTGCCTTGCTGCTCCTTCTATGTGGCATCCGTTTGGAGGGGCTGGGAAAGCCATGCCCACCTACTAATCACACTGGCCTTAAATGGCCTCTAGTTGGCAGGAATAAAAACATTTTTTTTTAATTAGCAGTACTTCCTGTTCATGTTTTTCCCATGAACATTCATACTCCCACCCCTACTTTTAACGATATAGTTTGCTCTTAATCTATCTATTGTCTATCTAGCTGTCTTTTATCTTCCTATCTTCCAATCTATGTATCTATGTATCTATGTATCTATCTATCTATCTTCCAATCTATGTATCAGGTCTATGTGTGACCTATTTATATCTCCATACATATAACTATGCATAACTACGCATGTATCTAGCCGTCATCTATTGAATGTATCTGTATGTTTATGTAACTATCTACCTAATCTCACTAGTCTATATATTCATCTACCTGTGTATATATCTACATATGTATGTAGATATGTATCTGTATTCGTGTTTGGACCCTCATACACCCATATTGTGCCCACACACACACTGATAGTACATCACGGCATGTCACTCTTAAGTCCCAATGGGTATCTCCAAAAAGAAGGAACTTCTCTTACATAACTACAACACCATTACCACATCTAGGAAAATTTACAATAATTCCTTAATCTAAGAAAATAGACATTACTTTCTTAATTGCATGTGTAGTTTTTGCAAACAGCAAGGTGAAAATGCCATTTTTCGTACTCTTGTTTATCCCTTTATCCATACTCCTGGGGCATGTTTGTTTGCTTCTTCTTGGCAGTACATTTCAAATCTTCTCAGTTTTGTCTCCCTGCAAAAAAATCTGGCTCCCCCTGGGAAGCCTTGGTATGCAGGGAAAGAAGGGGAAGAAGGGGAGAATGGGGTGAAGAAAGGGATATTTTGAACAGGGGATGAGCTCATTCCTCTGAATTCTTTCTCTTTTGAAAGCAGGGGATGGAATGATAATGGCCAATGGTGCAAAGTAGGATAAAAGGAGTGAGGGCAAGTTTGTGTTCTCTCATCTGGGAGGGCTACTCATCCAGAAGCTATCTTAATCAAATACTCTGGAGCTGTGCTCTTCAATAAGCAGCCACCAACCACATGTGGCTATTTTAATGTGATTAAAATTAAATAAAATGCTGGGGCACCTGGGTGGCTCAGTCGGTTAAGCAACTGACTTCAGCTCAGGTCATGTTCTCGTGGTTCACTAATTTGAGCCCTGGGTAGGGCTCTGTGCTGATAGCTCAGAACCTGGAGCCTGCTTCAGAGTGTGTCTCTCTGTCTCTCCCCTGCTTACACTCTCTGTCTCTGTCTGTCTCTCTCTCAAAAACAAATAAAACATTAAAAAAAATACATAAAATGAACAATCCAACTCCTCATTCCCACTATCTACATATCAAGTGCCCAAAGGTCACATGTATCCCCTGGCTGCTGTATCAGGCAGTAAACATCATAGAACATTTCCATCAGCACAAAGTGTTCTATGGGACAGCACAGCTCTAGAATGAAATTCCGAGGGTAATGGAGCATATCCTGCCTCTGCCTTGCTGACGGACTGCCTAGGTAAGCGGGTGAGGTTTTGTGGGATGACAATCTGCACAGTAGAGTCTGAGAACAAGCCATTCATTCAACCATAGGACTGATGTCAGCAATGGAGGGAGCCGTCAGCTAAGGTCCCATGGCCGAGCAAATTCAAGTGGAGGATGGATGGCCACTTGTGGGAATGGAGCATACGAGACTATGTGTGGGGTGTGTGTGTGTCTCCATGAAATGCATGCCCATGCATCTGAGTTTGTATATGCATTTATGGAATGAGGAGGAGGAGTTTCTGCCTTAAATGACCTCCTGGGCCCTATCTCTCTGAAGAGCTTATTCCACTCCGTATCTTTGGCCTGTTCTGAACGTTCTCTGGGAAAGAACTGCTCTCGTCTCAAGCTTCACTTACTAGATTAAAATTTTTACACAATTCTTTTATATCTCTTGAGGAGAAACATACAAAAAGCTGAGGTCGTTTTCCTCTATGCAAATGGAGCCTCTCTCGTCTTGTGGTTTTAGCTTCTTTTCTCAATAGATTTAAAAACCAGGCACTCACAGTGTGGTGCAATTGTCCCAAAGTGGGGGTCAGGCCTCGCCTGTTGGTATTTGAGAACATTTTAGGAGGCATGTAGACACTGCTTTAAATAATATTGAGTCAGAAAGAGAAAATTATTCCCCTTTTGACTCTCTTTCAGTTCTGATTGCATCAAAGAGAAGCTTTCATTTTGGTTCCAGTCTTTAGTGCCTCTATAATGATTGTTAATCTTTTTTTTTTTTTTTAAACAGAGGGAAAGGAAACCTTAGGTTCTGAGCCTTGGATGGGGCTGCGGGGAATCCAACTAGGATTTGATAACATCATTTTGTTTTCATTTATCTATTTATTTATTTATTTATTTATTTATTTATTTATTTATTTATTTATTTTTATTTTGAGAGAGAGAGAGAGAGAGTGAGCAGAGGAGGGGCAGAGATAGAAGGAAAGAATCCCAAGCAGGCTCTGTGCCTATAGTGCAGAGCCCAATATAGGGCTTGATCTCATGAACTGTGAGACCATAAACCTAAGCCAAAATCAAGAGTCAGATGTTTAACTGACTGAGCCACTCAGGTGCCTCTCATTTATTAATTAATTAATTTATTTATTTATATATTTATTTACTTACTTGCTTATTTAATGTTTTGTTTTATATTTGAGAGAGAGAGAGAGACAGAGACAGAGACAGAGCACGAGCAGGGGAGAGGCAGAGAGACGGAGACAGAATCTGAAGCAGACTCCAGGCTCTGAGCTGTCAGTCCAGAGCCCAATGGGGCTCAAACCCAGGAGCAGTGAGGTCATGACCTGAGTTGAAGTAGGATGCTTAACTGACTGAGCCACCCAGGTGCCCCTCATTGTATTTATCTTTGAGGTCACTTTCTATTTATGGCCACTCTCTATTTATTTATTCTGGTCTTCCATTTTATGATAGTGATTAAAATATTCCTTTCTAAATAAAAGTACTCAAGAGTCTATGTCAATAAAGACACTGATAGAGCATATGGTAGGTAGATGAAGGCCAAAGTTATGCAGACAGTACAAGAATGATGGTCAGTTTGGAAACTGTTTTGAAGGAAAGAGTAGTGGACATAACAGTCCATTCTAACTGAAGAATTGAGTCAGAGACCTCAATCACGGGACCTTGGGCAAATCACTTCAGCTCCCTCTAAAAGGTGATGGGGAAAGTGATGGGGAAAGTGCCTGTCTTGTTCAACTGACAAAATCAAAGGTAATGATAAGGTGGGATAATTGGTAAACCTCAGGGGGGTGGTGCTGAGGGAGAGTGCTATACCAGCATAAGGTGTTACTACCATTGCCCTGTGCCTATAGGATTAATAATCCTTCATTCTTTCAAAACTAATCATCTAATCATATCTGGATTCTTAATCCTTCGGGACAAAACTGGCTCCTCATGGGATCACTGGAAAAAGTCTAGTGATTCTGGTGGGATGGGGAAGGAAGATCAGTGAAAGAACTGGTTACCATTTGGTGCTGCCTCTTCTGCAAAGAACTTGGAGTGGCCTGGGGCTTCAATCTCCACCCACATCCAGACCCCTATTCTGTACTGAGTCAGGTGCACACCAGGGTCTTGGGGGTGGCCTTTTGTGATGTATTGTTGCTCGAAACAGGTGTTTTGCTAAACTGGGTAGGGAAATTTGTGTAACAGATATTCTCATGGATCTTGACTCTGGGGTTCCTGTTGTGTTTAGTGTAGTAGTTTCTTCTGAAGGATTTGGATTTCCGTAGGTAGCATCCCATTGACCTGGGAAGGGAAGAGGAAATAGAAACCTTCAGTCAGTCATTTGCTGATCTTGGGCTTTTGGGAAAAATCTGGTAAGACCATCTGTGAAGAGACAATAAAATGATTTATCCCGGGGGCACCTGGATGGCTCAGTCAGTTGAGTGTCTGTCTTTGTCTCAGGGCATGATCCCGCAGTCCGTGGGTTCGAGCCCCACACTAGGCTCTGTGCTGACAACAGCTCAGAGCCTTGGAGCCTGCTTTGGATTCTGTGTCTCCCTCTCTCTCTCTGTCCCTCCCTCTCACGCTCTGTCTCTCTCTCTCTCTCAAAAAATGAGTAAATAATAAAAAAAAAAAATATTTGTCCCATTCTTGATGAGGGATCACAAAGATGTATGTGAAGTTAATTTATAGGAAAAGACAGTAAAACTTATTTTTTAAATCAAATTAATGGCATAAATATGCCATCAGAGTTCAAAGGAATACTAAATTTAAAAGAAAAGATTTACTAAGAATTCAACAGGATCAGGGAAGACTTGTGATAGAGTAGAATGAGCTAGGTGCTGGGGTGTTTACTAAGCATCTTATAATCATTATCTCACATAACACAACAATCCCATGAGATAGATATTATATTCCCATTGTATCCACAAGGAATAGGCTTTGTGAGGTTCATTTTTCCAGGGTCAAACGATAAAAAAGGAAAACTGATAAAAATCTAATTAGAACCCAGTTCTGAGTCCAAAAATGAGGTCTTAACCACTATGATACACTGTCTATTGGAATGTCAGGCTGGAAGGAGCCTGAGAAATTTAGTTAAACTGAAACCCTTCATGGAACAGATAAGAAAGAAAGTTCAGTGGGATTTCATATGATTTTTTTCCAGTTTGGCCATAATAAAGGGTTTGTACAGAAAACTGGTAGAAAATGGAAGAAAGGAGTGAACATATATTAGGGACATATATCTAGATTCATACTGTCATTTAACCTTCACAGCACCCTATGAAGTAGATAGTCTCATTTTTTTATTTTTTATTTTTTTGCATTTATTTATTTGACAGACAGTGAGACACAGTGCGAGTGGAGGAGGAACAGGGAGAGAAGGAGGCACAGAATCAAAGCTGGCTCCAGGCTCTGAGCAAGTGTTCAGCGCAGAGCCTGATGGGGGCTCGAACTCATGAGCCGGGAGATCATGACCTGAGCTGAGGTCAGACAACTCAACCAACTGAGCCACCCAGGCACCCCTAGATAGTCTCATTTTACAGATAAGGCCTAGAAATGTTAAAGCAATTTCCCCAAAATTCCAGGTTTATATGACATCAAAACCAAAGTTCTTCCTCCTACAGCATCCTTATAACTTTCCAAGTCAAGACTGTGAAGAAACAGGGCTAAGAGCAGTGGGGTGTCCTGAAGAGGTGTGAACAGGGAATGATGAATTGGAGGCAGCACCTTAGGAAAGCGAACCTGGTGTGGAGAGGAGATTGAATGAAATGGACCTGAGGCAGGGGAGTGCTGCTGGGGGTGGGGGTGGGGAGTGCGGGGTAAGGGGGGCGCCTACTGCAGGGCAGGCTTTTGATGACAAGCCTGGAACCAAATGTACCAAAGGTAAGTTAAGAAAGAGCAAGCCCTCAAGAGGCATGGTTAAGGGAGTACCCAAGAATTTTCAGGGTTTGGTAAAGGGAATGAAAGGGAGGAAGGAGAGGTGGTGCTGAGGTCTTGATACAGAAGCATTTGAGAGGGCAGTCATGCTCTAGGTGGCCATGGGGAGGACAGGAAGGAGCATCTTTGGAGGGGAGCGTTGAGCAGGCTGATTTTGAGGAGATAGCAAGACAAAGTCACGTGCCAATCAGGAAGTTGGAAAGAGATAAAGTTAGAGTTCAGGAGAAGGGGTCGGGGCTGCAGATGAATACTCGGGAACCATGAGCACTCCAGGGACCCAGCGGCGCAGGGATAGAAAGTGCATGGGATAGAAGACACACCCTCAGAGTTACCTGTCTCCCCTAAAAATGGGACAAAACTCTGCATCTTAACAAAGAAAGATAAACACACGAGTACATCTGATTTTGTCCCCTGCGAGCTTGCTTGCACGCGTGTGTCAGCATGGCATGATAGTGAAAAACCTAGATCTGATTTCCCCTCTTTTCTCTGGCAAGTCCAGGTTTAGAAGCCCTGAGAGGAAAGGCACAGGTTTGGAACAAATGTCTGGCGTTGATCCAGTTGTGGGACAGAAGTCAGCCCAGGGGAGATGTTTTGGTCTCCCTCTCGCCCACCTCCCTTCCTTTCTCTCCCCTCAGTTCCTGTTCCCCCACCTCCAGGTCCTTACCCGCTTTATCTTACCTAAAATTCCCAAATACACTCTTTGGTAATCTCCTCGCTGTCTGCCAACAGGGTGCCACTTCGGTCGGAGCGCATGTAGAAGCCATTGGGTGCCAGTACTGTGAGCAAGTTGCTCCCATGAAGCTCTATACAGAAGTTGAGAGCAAACTTTCCCCAGGGGCGAAAGGTGCCAAAGGATGTTATGGACCAGAAGGATCCACCCTGTGCTGGGGAGAGAAGAGCTCAGGTCAGTGGTCCATTCAGGATGAAGTTCTCCAGCAATACAGCCTGAGGAGGCACCCGGGAAGCAGGCCACCCTTCCCTGACCCCTCTACCCTGCCTGTGTTGGCAGGTCCCTCGATGGAAACACAGGAGGGCTAGGCTTTGTTCTGCCCACCCATTCTAGGGTGCCGTGAAGTGTGAAAACAAACAGAAACTCTGTTTTTCCTTTTACGATGAGTGGGATTTGAACAGCAGGCCCTGCGGTCTGAGTTGGGGCTGAGGCGGGGCTAGACGCTGAACCCAGGGATGAAGAAGAGGAGCTCCTCACCCTGGAAGTGGTAGATGCCCTGGCGGCAAGGGAGCAGGTGAATGCAGTCAGGCTGATCCATGTTGCACTTCATTAGGTCGTGTTCTGGTGAGGTGCCCACGTACCCGTAGCGACCTCGCAGTACAAGGAAGGGACGGTTAGCTAATCGAATCCCAAATTCCTCATTTGGGCCTAAAAGAAATAGAAAGGAGTTATCTGGATGAGCTGCTTCTAGATGCTTTCACGAATAGAGGCGGGAAGAGGGACCCTAATTGTAAGGTGTTTTCAATACGTTAACAATTAGCGAACACCTACTATGTGCCGGATCCTACATTAGGTGCTTATGAAATGTTTGTGAAAGCACTTGTGGAACCCGAGAAATGTTGATGTTCTTCCTTCCTTTGAGATGTGTGAGTCTATTCAAGCCTCATGATAATCCTGTGAGGCAGGCAGGTTGGATATTACCTCCATCGATAATGGAGCCAATGAAGCCGAGGCGCAAAGAAGTGGTTTGCCCAAGTGATGATAAAAAGTCAGTGGCTCAGCAAACATACAGACCCAAATCTTCTGGCCCCAACTCCAGCGCTCTTTCTGTCATATCCCAGCTCCCTCTGGAAGCATCTCTGACTTGGAGTAACCTGGCAGGAGGGCTGCTGTGCTTACCTGGAATGGTGGCATTGGCCATCAGCAGGCCATTGTCTACGATGCCCAAGAAGCGTCCATTGGGAGACTGCAGGATGATCCTGCCACAGTTCCAGTGCATGCGGAAGAAGGTTTCAAGCTCCAGTGGGTGCCCGTTAGCCATCACTGTCCTGTGATGCCTCTGGAGAAATTACAGGGAGCAGAGAAGGGAAACAAGGACTGAAAATCTCAGCTTTCCCATCATTCCTATTCCTAGACCCTTTCCCACATCCCACCCTCTAGCCTTCTTCATTCTCCCTACCCGGGGAGGGTGTGCTTTATGTTTTCACATCCTTTTTTGGAAAATGTATTGTGGCCTTAGCTCTCCCATTTCCCCAGTCTTTGCTATTTTCCAGAGCCCACTATTAAAAAGGGACCTGGATCTCCACATAGAGAGAAATAGTCCTCAGCCTAGATTCTGAAATCATTTCAAAATGGATCATAGACATAGAAATGAAAGCAAAACGATAAAATGTCTACAGGAAAACATGGGGAATTCTTTGCAACTTTGGGACAGGCAATGATTTATTGGGACAAAAAGCTCACTAACCATTTATAAAATGGAGAAATTGGAACTCCACCAAAATTAAAAACTTGCTGCTCAAAAGACACTATAAGCAAATGAAAAGGCAAGCCACAGATTGGGAGGAAACACAACACATATATTTGGCAAAGAACTTGGCTTCAGGACATAGAAAGAACTTTTAAAACTCAATAGTAAGATAAACAATCCAGTGACAGATGGGCAAAAGATGTGACCAGAAACCTCACAGAGAAGATCTACAAACAGCCAGTAAGCACCTGAAAAGGTACTTAACATTATTAATTATAAGAGAGATGCAAATTAAAGCTGCAGTAAGATGCCACTACATACCTATTAGAGAGGCTAAAATTAAAAAGACAGACAATACGATGAGGCTGTGGAGCAGTTAGAACTGTCATACATTACTGGCAAGAATGTAAAATAGTATACTCACTTTCAAAAACTAACATTTTCTTGAAAATATAAACACACGTTGATCATGTGACCCAATATTTCTACCGCTAGGTATTTGCCTTAAGATAACTGCAAATGTAGGCCCGCAAAGAAACTCGGACACAGATGTTCATAGTAACTTTATTCATAATAGCCCAAACTGGAGACAATGCAAATATTCATCAACAGGTGCACGGATAAGCAAATTACGTTTGTTTATGAGTAGTAGTATGGAACACTACTCAGCAATAAAAAGGAGCAAGCTACTGATACACAGATCATGAATGAATCTCACAAACATTATGTTGATGGAAGAAGAATGCCTACTGCCACCCTGCGTGATTCCATTTAAATGAAATTATGGAATAGACAAATCTAATCTAGAATGACAGAATACATAAAAGGGTAAAGAGGAGCTGACTGCAAAGGGGCAAGAGGGAATTTCTGTGGTGATAGAAATATTCTCTAACTTGTGATTGTGGCATAGTTGCACAGGGATCTATATATATTTGTCAAAACTTATTGTATGCTTAAAATGTATGCTTAAAAAATGGTATATTTTATTGTATATAAATTATGCCCTTTTTTTAAAGAGGCCCCATTGGATGAAATTGGGCCCATTGGTTGAAAATTGACATGGCCCTCTGCTGTTCACTTCAGCATCTGGTCACTTGCCTTGAAGGAGGAGGAAGTACGTCTAGAATGGGAGAGTTCAGGGATCAAGGGTTCTCTTGCTCAGAAGGCTAAAGTCTCACCTGGGCTAGGTAGCAGCCGTTCGTTGCACGAAGCTGCAAGGTGAGGCTCTCGTTGTCACTTTCAAACTGGAACAAGGACATCGGGGTAACGTGCTCAGAGGCAGCATATACCTCAACATCTGCAGAGAAAGAATATGTCAGAAGAAGCCAGAGTCTGGTCTCACCCTTAGTGTCAGCCCCTCCTCCACGATTTATGGCTGGGGTTCCCTCTGTTTTCCCCCGCTCAGCCTTCCTCACCTGCTGCTGGACCTTGGAGCCTGGAAAGACCCAGGCCATTTTCCCCTAAAGCCCGTGCCCCTGGCCTTATCACCCTACTCTATGGCATGAGAGATGGGACCCCACCACGTTAAAAAATTTTGCTGATCCCAAACATATTTTTCTCTTTTCAGCAGCCAGCTCTCCCTCCCTCCACAGATGTGTTGAACCCAGCACTTGCCATAGATGATGGAGAGGAACTTCCAAGTCTTTGACCTGAGGCTGACCCACGTAGGACAGTGCTGTAGGATGAACCACTCCTCACCCCTGTGGGGATTGGAGCCCAGGCCCAGGAGCAGGCGTGTGCCCTGTGGATACAACATGCCTCCTTCTCCATCGCTCAGAGCCACGAGCCCTCCAGGTCGCACTTGCATGTGAAAAGCTGTCTGTGATGAAGGTTGGGGGACCAGCCGGTCTAAGTGGGACAAGAAGAAGTGTGTTGAGGTCTCCAGGTGGTAGCATCCATCTTGGAAATGCAACAGGAAGCCACATTCCTCCAGGCAGGGAACTGGTGCATCCACCCAGATGCGGCCCGTGGTAGTGTCGGCCCGGGCATAGCAGCGGGTGATGGGGCTGTAGAGGATCACATGGGCATGCAGGGCCGGCCGGGGGGTCCACATGTGGTAAGCCGAGAGGACCCTGGAGTTGCAGAACACATCTTCACCATCAGACTCCAGATAACGACCGCTAACTATGCACTGGAGAGTCCACTTGCCATTGCGGTGGAAACGCAGTAGGAAGCATCCATGGTGGCTGGTCCTTGGCCGACCATAGCACAGACTGCCATCTGCCTCGCATAGGAGGTAGAGGCCCTGAAAGCTCCTGAGTCGTACCACAGCTTGGGTGTCATGTTCATTGCTCACCAAGATCTCCCAGGTCTAGAGGCATTGGGAGAAAGAAGGAAATCAGTACTGCCACATGACTAGGCCAAGGAGCCCTACCACCATCACCCCTGCCATCACCCTAGAACCTTCCTTGGAGCCAACCACCTTCCCCTCTCCATCGGCCTCCTTGCTGTCAGCTTTTCCACCCTCTCATCCAACGGTAATAAAAGGATCTCAGGGGACTTCTACTCCTGGAATCAGAGTGCTTCTCAAGATCCCAAGAGAAGTTCTAAATGCTTACTTCCAGCTAACAGAAGGTAAATTTCCCTCTCTCTTACTTGGTGGCTTCCTTCAATACCTAATTTTCCAAGAAGTGCTTTGGTTTAAATGTTACTTTTCTCTTCCTCACTGTTGCCTCTGAATAGCACACTAGCCACCATCCCGCCCCCAAAGCCCACCTCCCCAGCATGGTGGGAGAAAAGCAAGACCTCTTGTAGGTGGGCCCAGGCTCCAGGGATAAGGATGGGAACACACACAGTTGAGATGCAATTGTCTGGTTCGGCTACGATCAACCTTGTTCTAAACAAGGACCTTGTCACTGCCTTATGTGGTGCCATCGCAAGGCTGCCTGCGCCCCTCTCTGAAATGAGCTCTCCTAAGCTTGTAGAGTACCCCATCCCTGAACTACAACCAGAACAGAATCATAGGCCTTGCAGTCATTCACTTGTCCAACTTCCCCTGGACGCCCACAATTTTTCCTTCCAGCCTGGCCTCTTCATCTCTCCTCTTTCTGATGATGCAACCACTCTGTATTGGGATGGAGGGAAGAGAGCAGCCAGGGAAGACAAAGTAGGAAGGGCTGACACTTTGTCTCTTGGCACTGGTTTAGAGAGTGGGAGAGGGAGCAATGGAGACCTGTGAGCAAAAGCCTGGGGTAGGAGGGTCTCAGCCTGGCAATGGCAAAGGCTCTGAAGATGATTAGGTTGAGAGTGTACCCATGCCACCACCGTGCGTGCGTGCATACACACACGCACACACACGAGAGCTTGGCCATTGGGAAAAATGGCTCCAGTACAGGTTTGCTTTGTTACCTGTCTCCGGCCCAAACCCTTCGCAGTAGCAGTGACTATATTCTTATATGTCTCATAAGTGAGGTAGGATCCTGCCCAGCTGATGAGCCCAACCCTTAGCTCCTCAGGCTTGGGGCTTTGCGTCCACTCCACGTCGTCCATGGGGCCGGCACCGCAGGTGATGACTCTGACCGGCCCAGCCTTCCCCCCAGTGGTGTGGTTCCACAGGCCATAGGGCCTGGAATCAGGCCTGTAGCATCCACCAGAAGATGTTCCCAGAGGGAACTTCTCAGGCAGAGGTTGGGCTAGGGCCCAGCGCCTCTGTGACCCGGGAGCATTGTGACTGTGAGGGCTGCCTTTTATTCATAGTGGGGAAAGGCCAATGGTCCGGCAATGTCAATCCACAGCCCAGAGGAAGTGGGTCTAGGGCCTCCAGCATTAACCTCCTTACACAAGTCCAGGCACTGAGATCAACTGAACGAAGACAGGGAATCAGAACTTTGGCCTGTACCATTGATCACCCGTGACTGCAGGCAAGTCCCTCTCCATCTTCACTTCTGTTTCTCATTTTAATGGCAGGGTAGAAACCAACCTCTTTCCACCCTCTGAAGTGAGTTCTGCTTGGCTCCCTTGGGACTCAAGTGTTTTTAAAGTTCAAGATATCCAAGAAAAATCTTTTTTGACTTTTACAGCCCTTGGGAGGATGGGGCTAAAATGTCTCAGAAGGTACTTTTCAGGAAGTGTAAGGAAGCCCTAGACAGATAACCAGCAAGGATCAAATTACTCATACTAGTCAGAAAGGGCTGGCTCAGCGCAGGGTAAGAAAATGCCTTAGATGGGGAGAGCGTTGGGCATCTTCCTCCTAATCCCCAGCCGCGCTGCTGCTGGGCAGACAGCCAGTGGTGGCCCTGAGGACACGCCCTTGCCCTCAAAGGGTCTCTGGTGGCCAACAGCCTCTGGGGCTCACTTCCTACAAAGCTCATGGAGAAAATCAGTGCGGAACCTGGAGGAATTGACATGACAGGAGAATGGCAAGAAGAAATAATGGTGGTGATGGTGGTTTTTGCTTAAGCTTTGCTGGAATTCAAAGAATGGGCAGAGTGAAACACACTTGGAGAATAGCCCACACTCCTAGTTCCATTCACGTACCTTCCTATTCCCCGTGGGGGGAGGGGAGAGGGGGGAGGGGGGAGTAGAGGGCAGGGTTGTCTTCCCAGGTAGGAAGAGTTCCAGTGCAAGGTAAGGAACTTTAATTTCCAAGGCCCTACCAATGTTTTATAGAAGAAGGCTAATAGACTACGAGTGACAGAATCACCTGGGTAATTTTTAAGATGCATATTCTTGGGCTTCACACGGGTCCTGATGGATCATATTTTCTGAAGGTTATCTTGGGACCCTTTTTTTTAATAAATATCCCCTCCCCCTCAATTTTAATGTGCATAGTAATCATTGAGAGCCGCTGCTCTAAGTAGCCAGGAGATGGAGAGGAACAGGACATACGTGATTTACAGAATCATGAAGGTAGAGCCTGTTATCCTCAGCCAAGGCCCCCTGGAATTGGGGAGGGAATGGAATTTCCTCCACTGGAACCCCTGAAGTACCGTGGCCTCAAGAACAAGGAGGGAGAGGCTGAGCTAGGGGAAGGCAGCAGTGTGTGTGTGTGTGTGTGTGTGTGTGTGCGCGCGCGCGTGCGTGCGCGGGGGAGGGGCTCCACTGTACAGCCTTAGCTGCTTTGAGCCTCCACCCATCATATTGTCCCTTTGTACCCAACAACCCAGCCGCCCACCAAGCCCCCCCTTCTAGGCTACAGACAACACTGTGTACAAACCACAGCAAATTTATTACTCAATATCCAGTGCCACATCATAGCACCACCCGGAGCCCTCACCTTCCCTCCCCACCTGGCCCCAAGGGTACACCCAAAATGGAAAAACCAAAAGTAAACCCAGATCCCTGCTCCTCCTCTGGAAGAAGGGGCCTTAGCCCTGGAGGTCCCTTCCACAGGTTCCAGCAGGCAGGAGAGTGGACCCCTCCATGCCCAGAGAGCCAGACTCCAGGCTCCAACGACAGAGAGAACATGCAGGCAGGAGCAGGAGCAGAGGCCTGTGTCTGTGGGAGAGGAGGAGTGGGAGGGAAGGGCACTGCCTGAGGAGTCCGGGAATCTGGTCATCCCGGGATGCACGCGGGAGCTTCCAGGCAGCAGGGGCCGGCCCCTGGTTTGCTAGCGCTTTGACAGCTCGTGGGACAGCCAGTCCAGCCCATCATACAGGCCCGTGCCTTGGGTGGCACAGGTGGCCTGGACGTACCACTGTGGGGAGAAGGAAAGAAAGGTCAGCAGCAGGGATGAAAAGGAGATGCCTTTCCTCCTGGCCCCAGCCTGCGCCCCACCCTGGGAGCGTCAGGACCCTCACCGTGCGGCTGCGCAAGTGCTGTAGCCCCAGCTTGTCGGTCAGCTCGCTCACGGGCATGGCGTTGGGCATGTCCTGCTTGTTGGCAAACACCAGCAGCACCGCATCCCGCAGCTCGTCCTCCTGCAGCTGAGAGAGATGAAGGGGATGGAGTCTGGAGTCCTAGCAGAGTCTCCAGGCTTCCTCTTCCCTGCTGCGTAGGGGAGCCCCCCCTGCTACCTTCCAGCATATTTGCGGAGAAGGATGTAATGCTGCACAGTCTACTGCTGAACACAAGACACAGAGTCATAAATCAGCTTGAGGCCATTTGGCCTGAAGTCCAGAGCCTTTTTTCTAATGACTTGCCCTAGTCAAAATGACAACATTTCCAAATGGCAAAACCAGAATGAAGAATGTAAGATGAAGTTTCTCTCCATGACATATAATCCCCATCTCCCCACCAACTTCTCAGAGGTGAAGCCATGAGAAATCGAGGAAAAAGTCGGTCCTATACTTTTCACCTGACCCAAATTCAAAACAGGGTGAGCTACTCCTTGCCTTGGTGTCCACAAAGAGAAACACATTCAAGGCCTGTGAGGTATTTCCTGACTTTCACGCGAGCACAGAGATCTCAGAACTCTGCCTCCAAACCAGGGCTCAGTTCCCAATGCTCTGGGGGCTCACCATCTTCTGGAGTTCATCAGCAGATTCCTGGACCCGCTCTCGGTCATTACTGTCCACTACGAAGATGAGGCCCTGGGGGGGAAGGAAGGAAGAAAAGACGAGCAATCACTGCCACCTGGGACATACCCTAGTCTGGCTTTCTTCTCCCCATCTTTGTGTCCAAACCCTTCTCATCTAGTAAACGTTCACAAGGCTCTGCAGACATCCTGGCACAAACTGGAGAGAAGACCCTGCACAGGATAGAGCCTCTGCCCTCAGGCAGGCAGCGTAGCTAGGAGAGGTGCAAGGGAACAGGGAAAGACTTGATGAGAATTAAGTGAAGGCAGCATGAGGGCGACTGGCTGTCTTGGCTGGCAGTATGTGCGACTCTTCATTCTGGAGTCATGAATTCAAGCCCCACACTGGGGGTAAAACTTACTTAAAAAAACCCAAAATAAATAGGGGCGACAGGGCAGCTTAAGTCCGTTAAGTGTCTGCTCTTGATTTCTGCTTGGGTCATGATCTCACGGTTCCTGAGTTTGAGCCCCACGTCACGCTCTGTGCTGACGGCATGGGGCCTGCTTGGGATTCTCTCTCAAAATAAATAAAATTAAAAAAAAAAATAAAAATAAAGATAAATAATAAGGCAGCATGGACCCAGAACCCTGCTTCCCGGGAGAGTGTCAGGTGGCTAAGTCTCAGAAGACCAAGGCCAGTTCTGAAGGATGAGTAGAGGCAAGCCTATAAACACAAAGAGAAGGAGGTAAAGGGTTTCTTTTCCGGGCTTGGGGGCCCAGCCTAGGCCAACCTCTCAGTCTTTGCAGCCCTACCACTTTATCTCATGGGGTTGGAGAGCCCCATCCCCACCTGAGTGTTCTGGAAGTAGTGCCGCCACAGAGGCCGAATCTTGTCCTGGCCTCCCACGTCCCAGACTGTGAAACAAATGTTCTTGTATTCCACTGTTTCCACATTGAAGCCTGAAGATAATCGGAAAAAAAATATGAGAACAAAGTCTTGAAAGAAAGGAACTCACTAAATCCGTGTGAACTCATCAGGGACATAAAGCCAGGAAAAGATCAAGTCTGCTGGGAACAGAACCCCAGAGGACCTGCAGTCACAGACCAGGCGAGGCTAGGGCACATTCACCCCGCCTCGGCACCATCCAGCAAGTAAAGGTAGCTGTGACCCACTTCTCAGGTAGCCGTGTCTGGTGTCAGGGTCAGCCCCTGCACCGAGATAAGGGCCTCAGGCAGCACCGCGAACAGACCCAGAGAAGGCCTGCCGCCAGCCTCCCGCTCCTCCCGGCCTCGCCTCAGAACTCACCTATGGTGGGGATGGTGGTGACAATCTCCCCCAACTTCAGTTTGTACAGGATTGTGGTCTTGCCAGCTGCATCCAAGCCAACTGCAAAGGAGAGGGGCAGAGGGCTGGAGATGGGAGCGAGGGAGCCCTCTAGAGACCAGGGAAGGGGAGAGGCCAGGACAGCCGATGGAGACGGGGGCGGAGAGCTCCTGAGCCTGCAGGTGCGCGCTGTTATCTACCTTCGAGGCCTTGAAGGCAGTCTGGTGGTGAACACCAACTCCAGCCCCAAAGCGGGCGAGGGGAGGGAGAAGGCTAGTGGGTAAAGGGCATAAGAGGAGGGCCACGCTCCTTTTAAAAGTCGTCTCCAAGGGCGGAATCCTCCCTTCTTACCAGCCGGGCTGGGGCGTAGGGAGCTTCACCCCACCCAGGCCCACAGCTTCCAAGCTCAGGCCCCGGGGTTGGCGCTGCAAACCGCGAGCTGCCGGAGAGCAGTGACCCCGGGGGATTAGGAGGTGGGTAACTCGGGGTCACAGACCCGGCTGGGCTAAGCTCGGAGGGACGCGGGGGCGGGAGGGCTGCACGGGGGCCGACGCTCCGGCCCGGGCCGCGCGCGCTCGATCTGCCTCACCCATGAGGATCCGCATCTGCTTCTTCCCGAAGATCCGCGAAAAGAGCGCGGACACGGTGAGGCCCATGGCGGGGCCGGGGGAGGGGGTGCGGGCACGGACGCGGGGTGCGGGCTGGAACCGGCCGGCCGCTGGGGGATGGGGCGCAGCAGCAGAAGGAGGAGGCTCCGCCGCCGCCTCCGCGCGTCCCGGCCCGCCCTACGTCATCGCGGGCCCGCCCCCGCCAGAGCCCCGCCCCCGCCCCGCCCCTTCCCCGCCCCCAGGCTCGCTCTCTGGCGAATACTGAAGCCCAGGAGAGTCTCCGCAACCTTGCTGGATCCGGCGCCGGCTTTAAAGAGTGAAGGGTTTGGGTCTCCCCCTGTTTCTAGAGCGCTGGCAGCTCTGTGGCTGCTTCACCGGCAGCCCGAGCGGGGCCGAGGAAAGTCTACAATGCTCTACACGGCCCCCGACCCCCAGCTTAACTGGCCGGCCTTTCAGCTTTAGTTTGTCGCGTCCAGCCCACCCTGCGCTCCGGTGTAGCTTTTGAGAACTAGCATCACCGACTGTATGCACCACTCTCCTAGGGGAGCAGAAGCTCGGTGCAAGTGTCTTATTCCTCTATTTGGCCCTCTCAGCGTCCAGAGAGGGGCTTTGAGCGTGACAGGTGGTTCAAGTGACCCTAGAATCTCGAGAGGAGTGCGCCGGAGGTGGAAAAAGAAGGTGCCCTAGTGCTAGCTGGACTTCTTGGTTTTCCAGTCAGCAGAACCTACTCCCGCATACTGGAGAACTCCCCCGTCGCCTCCATGGTTCCAGACACAACGACTCTCAGTTGCTCCAGGCAGCTTTTCTGAAACTTCTTTACTTTGACACAGTCCTGGGAACCCGGATTTATAATGCACACCTATCCAGGATTTTATGAGACTCTTGTGGCCCTAGACTCCAAGAGCTTCGCAAGTAATTTCCCCACTCAGCAACAGAGGGGAAATAGCAGGCTAGGAATTTGAGTTTCTTCTATGAGAGACACTGGGTCAGTGCCAGGCACACAATATATGCTTAGCAAATATGATACCTGCTGGTTTGAACGGACTAATAAGATGCACCCTGGAGCAAGGGCAAGCGATTTGAAACTGGATTGCCAGTAGGCTTCTAGGATCAATTGCTTATGGACTGGACATGGTGAGGTAAGCTGAGAAACAAAAAACCTTAATTAATTCACCCATTCAACAAATATTGAATGCCTACTATGTACCATTGTTCCAGGTCTCAGTTCAAATCTCAATTCTGGCCCCCCTCATTTGAGGGTTTGGCTTCAACAATCCTCATAACTCATTATTTTCTATAAAAAGGCCAATATCTGCCCTATCTCGTGAGGTTACGGTGAATATTAAAATGATGAGACTATCTGAATGTTTTGTATGTTGTAGCTAGATGGTATCTGGGCCACTACACAACTAATTGGGTCTGAAAAGACCTCCAGGGTCTGCCCCAAACTGACCTGAAAAGTCTGTAGAGAGAATACACTTTGGGCACCAGGTATGAGTGAGTCTAAGACTTTCCTTTACTCTTTAGCCATATACTTGGCATTCCTAAGAAGGCTTTTTACAAGGTTGAAGAGTGCATTTAAGGAGTCCCAATATAATAACACAACCGGAGCTGATTGAGTCAGGTCAGTTCTACATCTTGAGCTCTTTTTTTTCTTTTTTTAATGTTTTTTTAATTTATTTTTGACGAGGGAGGGGCAGAGAGAGAGGAAGAGAGATTCCCAAGCAGGCTCCGCATTGTCAGTGCAGAGCCTGATGCAGGGCTTGATTTCATCAACCGTGAGATCATGACCAGAGTCAAAATCAAGAGTCAGACGATTAGCTGGCTGAGCCACCCAGGGGCTCCAATCTTTAGCTCTTTTAATTAGCCTCTTCTTTTCCATCCCCGTTGTCATTGCCCTATTTCACTACCATCTCTTCCTCAGGACAGAAAGAGCCTCCTTACAAGTCTCCTGCCCCTTGGTATCTTTACCTTGTCATACAAGTCTTGATGATGCCACTCAAGATTAAAGTCCTTTAGTGTCTTCTTAGCACTGAAGATAAAAATAGAAATGTCTTGGGGTGCTTGGGTGGCTCAGTTGCTTGAGTGTCTGACTTCAGCTCAGGTCATGATTTCATGGTTTGTGGGTTCGAGGCCCACATCTGGTTCTGCACTGACAGCTTAGAGCTTCGAGCCTGCTTTGGATTCTGTGTCTCCCTCTGTCTCTTTGTCCCTTCCCTGCTTGTTCTCTCTCTCTCTCAAAAAGTAAATAAATAAATATTTAAAAATTTTTTAAATAAAAAAAAATAGAAAAGCCTTAATTTGGGTTCCTGCCTATTGGGCCAACCCCACATGTTGCCACCTCCTTCACCCCTAGCTACGATCACGAAGTGATTCTCAATGCCTCCTGGGTGAGCCAGGCTCTCTGATGCGCCTGGAGTCCTTGCAATCATTTTCCTCTGCCTGGAATGTTTGTTTCCCTCATCTTTAGTTAGATCACTACTCATGCTTCCATCCCCAAGTATTTTCCCTGAGAATCTTCTCGGCCTCCCCTAGACAAGTCTCCCTCCTAACTCCCCTACCAGTTTGAATATGCCCATACATACTGGCAGGAGATCAGGACTTGTGTTTGCATCTCTGGTTTTTCATTAGATGGGAGCTCTGTGAGGGCAGAACCTTGTCTCTTCATGGTAATCACCTGGAGCAGCCCTGGGTATGTTGAGAACTGGGACAGATAGAGATAGGATTCCTAGCTGTGTGAACTTGGGCGTGTTATTTAACCTCTCTGTGTCTCATATTTCTACTCACTGAGCAGAATAATTATAAGGGCTAAATATCAAAACTCGTGTGAAGGTCCTGAAATATACTTGGCACAAAGGATGGAGGTCATGGCTATAGGGTGTCCGTCTACATGTATTCGTCGAATCAACTCAGCAGAACTCAGGAAAAGTGCTAATAATTATACTAGATGACTAGGAGGTACTCAAACTGTCCTATCAAGGCTTGCAGTTTTCGTGGTCTAAAGGGGAGTCTTAATTGATCTCTAGAGGCAAAGGTGCTGAGCCGCAAATGTGGAGACGCGTCGCTCATCCGGGTGTTTGGTAAGGACTCAGTTTAACGTTGTCCACTCTCCCTCGCTCGTCGTAGCCCAAGGGTTCTCCACCGAACCATGATCACTTCCGAGTCTTTGGACTCTGCTGGCCCTGCGCTCAAAGCGCTCCTAGGTTCGGAACAGGCGGTCTCCCACCCACCGGCGAAGGAGCCCGACCCACCTCCCTCCCACTAGGGGCGGAACCCGTTGCGTCGCGCTGTCGTCACTTCCAGCGGACCCGGAAGCGCCGTTCTCGGGCAGTTGTACTTCGGAAGTCTCGATGGGGTTACGTTCGGTTTAAACCCTTGGCCGACCGTGGGCCGAGGGCCGAGGGCCGTCTGGGACTGCTGTGATCCGGGTAAGCACGGAGCTCGGAGCAGCCTCTGGAACAGTACAGGCGAGCCTCGGATGTGTGCTGCTCTCGTGCCGGCGTCGCCCCGCCTCCAAGGTAGGACCCGCCCCCGCCCTCGGTGCCTGGGACCTGGCGGGCGCTTCTGCCAGGCTGTCCTGCGCCCGGCATCCGGTCTCGGACAGCCAGGAGCAACGGGTGTGCGGCTGTGGGGACGTCTCTTTTTGTAGTTTACTGCCCCCGCCAGGGTCTTCGCGACCCTCTTCTGAGCTGCCCGAACGCTGACGTCGAGTAACCCGTTCTGAACATGGAGAAGTTTGGGATGAATTTCGGGGGCGGACCGAGCAAGAAGGACCTGTTGGAAACCATTGAGACGCAGAAGAAGCAGCTTCTCCAGTACCAGGCCCGTCTCAAGGATGTGGTCCGCGCCTATAAAAGCTTACTGAAAGAGAAGGAGGCTCTAGAGGCCAGCATTAAGGTGCTGTCGGTATCCCACGAGGCGGATGTGGGCCTCACAGGTGTCCAGCCTCCAGGCCTCACTTTTCCTGACTCTGTAGATGACCGATGCTCCACTCACAGCGAGGATAGCACTGGGACCGCCACCAGCTTGGATACTGCGGCCAGTGTCACCAGCACCAAGGGTGAGTTTGGGCAGGAGGATGACAGACTGGCGCGCGGACCACTACCTCCAAAGTCTGAAGAGGCCAGCGGGTCAGAGAGTGGCGTCAGCAGTAGCAGCGGGGATGGACCGTCAGGGGGTGGGGAAGTGGACAAACGTCTGCACCAGCTGAAGACTCAGTTGGCTACTTTGACCAGCTCTTTGGCTACAGTCACCCAGGAGAAGTCTCGCATGGAAGCTTCTTACCTGGCTGACAAGAAGAAGATGAAACAGGACTTAGAGGATGCCAGTAAAAAGGCAGAGGAGGAGAGGGGCCGTCTGGAGGGAGAATTGAAGGGGACTGCAGGAGCAGATCGCAGAAACCAAAGCCCGGCTTATCACCCAGCAGCACGATCGGGCCCAAGAGCAGAGCGACCATGCCTTGATGCTTCGTGAGCTCCAGAAACTGCTGCAGGAGGAGAGGACCCAGCGCCAGGACTTGGAGCTTCGGCTGGAAGAGACCCGAGAAGCCCTGGCGGGGCGGGCATATGCAGCTGGTCAGATGGAAGGGTTTGAACTGCAGACCAAGCAGCTGACCCGTGAGGTGGAAGACTTGAAAGGTGAGCTGCAGGCTCTTCGAGATGAGAAGAATCGGCCAGACCCTCGGCTGCAGGAGCTTCAGGAAGAGGCCGCCTGCCTGAAGAGCCATTTCCAGGCCCAATTGCAGCAAGAAATGAGGAAGGTAATTATTGCTTCAAACATTAGTTAGCCCGAAGTGGGAAATATTAGAGTTTTTGTCCTCTTTGGTCATTAGACCCAAGTGGCTTGCGCTGTCAGTTTCTGATGCCGTTCAGAAGGTTCCTCCTCGAGTCTTGGGAAATCTGTTCTGTGTGGTGTTGACAGTATCCACAGAATGTACTTCCAACAGGATGTGAAGTTTCTCAGTGTAGGCTGGTTTGGAGCCAGACACCTCTGAACTTCTGGGCGTTGGCATCTTACCAGCCCTGCTCTGTGAAGCAGCATAGTGGCCGCCGTGCAGTGGAAGGTAGTGTGTGTACCCGTAGGTATGTCCCTGTATTTAGATAGGTTAGCGGTGTATGCCTATAGGGAGGGTGGCTGGGGGTGGGGGAGCAAAAGGAAGTTTTGCAAAAGTCACCTCTCGTAATTGCTTCCAGTCAATTTGCCTGTTCTGGAAAGGTGCGCTATTTTGCAGCGCTCCTTTTAGTGTGGAGAGAGAGAGATCCAACTGAGTTTTGAACTGCAGGAATATTGGAAGAGGAAAAGAATGTCCTGTGATTTCTTGGGGAAGCAGGCGATAAACAAAGGTCACACACTTCACGTGCGAGCTTGCGGTATGAGAGGAGAGAGTGGAAGCACTAAAGCAGCACAACAGCAGATACACAGAGGTTCTTAATACTGTTTGGTATAACGTAGCTCCGGGAGTGGAACCCAAGTAAGTTATAGGAACTTTCGTTAGCTTCCGCATCAACAGAAAAATCCCCAGTTCCCATTCTTGCCAGGCCATTCCCATCCTGTGACCCCTTTGCTCCCTTCTCTTGCTTTCTCAAAGATTGCCATAGGACTTTGTGACCTTTCTGGATGCATTTCCATCTGCTCCCTTGTTTTCCAGACAGCCCTTGCGGAAGACCAGCTGCGCCAGCAATCTCAGGTGGAAGAGCAGAGGGTGGCGGCTCTGGAGAATCAAATATCCGAGGTGTCGGAACTGCTGGGCACCTATGAGAAAGCCAAGCAGAAGGACCAGCTGGCCATCCAGAAGCTCAAGGAGCGCATTCTGCAGCTGGACTTGGAGAACAAGACGCTGGCCCTGGCAGCCTCCAGCCGGTCCCCTCTTGACGGCCATGGAGAGGAGTCCAGTCTGGATGTCAATGTCCTGAAGGATAAGATGGAGAAGCTGAAGAGGCTGCTGCAGGTTGCAGCCAGGAAGAGCCAGGTGACCCTGGACGTGGAGAAGCTCTGTGACCTGGAGATAATGCCCAGCTCAGAGGCTGCCGACGGGGAGAAGGCCTCTGTGCTCTACTACCAACAGGAGCTGAAACAGCTGAAGGAGGAGTTCGAGAGGTACAAGATGAGGGCCCAGGTCGTCCTCAAGAGCAAGAACACCAAAGACGGGAATCTGGCCAAGGAGCTGGAGGAAGCCCAGGAACAGCTCGCGGAGCTGAAGGAGAAGTATATCTCCCTGCGGCTGTCCTGCGAGGAGCTCGAGCGCCAGCACCAGCAGGAGGCTGAGGACTGGAAGCAGGAGCTGGCCCGGCTGCAGCACCTCCACCGGCAGGAGCTGGAGCGCGGCCAGCTGGACTTCCGGGACCGCACGCTGAAGCTGGAGGAGGAGCTGCACAAGCAGCGGGACCGGGCCCTGGCCGTGCTGGCCGAGAAGGACTTGGAGCTGGAGCAGCTGCGTTCTGTGGCCTTGTCCTGCGGGCTGCCGGGGCGCAGGAGCCCCGTGGGCAGCGGGGGTCCCGGCGACCCGGCTGACACGTCTTCCCCAGACAGCCTGACCCAGGCGCTGCAGCTGGCCGCGGCCAACGAGCCCACCTTCTTCCTGTATGCCGAGCAGTTGGCCCGCAAGGAGGTGGAGATCACATCGCTGAGGAAGCAGAGACACAGGCTGGAGGTCGAGGTGCATCAGCTGCAGGACCGGCTGCTGGAGGAGGGGGAGCGCCACCGCGAGGAGGTGGGAGCCCTGCAGAGCCACATCGAGAAGAATATCAGGGACCAGAGTAGGGAGGGGGCCAACCTGGAGTACCTCAAAAACATCATCTACCGCTTCCTGACCTTGCCTGACACCCTGGGCCGCCAGCAGACGCTCACGGCCATCCTGACTATCTTGCACTTCAGTCCAGAGGAGAAACAAGTGATAATGCGGCTCCCAGCCAGTGGCAGCTGGTGGCCTTCTGGCAAGAGATGATGTCATTTTCCCCGACTCCTGAAGTTTCTGTGCCTCTTACGTGGGAAGGGACAGACTGTAGTTTCTGCCTCTTCTCTTACATTATCATCTTTTTCTTCACTGTGTTGAACTGGGAGAGTCTTCAGTGTGGGATGGGATTTTTCTGCCAAATGCCATTAATGCCTCATTATCCTGGGGCCCTAGAGATACCGAAGAGTCCCATCGTCTTCAGGGTGGTGCGTTTGTGAGGGGAAGCCGGGGCGGGGCAAGGGCAGGTGAAGGTTGAGAGGTGCCAAAGTTGGGGAAGTGGTGAGAATCTTTTAAAATAAGACTTTTTGTTCGAGTATTATGCTCCTAGCGCAGAACCAGGAGTAAATGTGACTCCAAAGGGAGTTCAGTTATTTCTAAACACTCACAGGACCAGCCGTTTACTCCCCATCTCATCACAATCTGAGTCTGGTCCACTGCTGCCCCAATTTTCTGGGGACGTAAATCCAGGCTGGAGAGGGACCAAGAAGTTTGAGACAGTGACAGATTATCCACTATTATCCACAAATTCTTCAGTCCTAGAACTGGGAAGCTTGGTCTAGTTGGGGCTGGGTACCAACCACCTAATCTATCTGGACAGAACACACCACTGTGACCATCCTGTAGGGGGCGCTGAGTACCACTTCCGTCTCTGGGATTTCCTGAGTAGCCTGCTTTTGGCCTGGATAGTGATATGATAGGCTTCTAGCATTTGACTCTGCCTTAACCTGTCTGCCTAAAGTTGGCCTGAGGTTATGAGTGAATGACTTAGCTGTCTTTTCCTCAGCGTTGAACTTTGATTAAGGAAAAAACCTCACCATCTTACCGAGAGGGGTCAGATTGGGAAACTCTGATCCTGTCTGGATGCAAAGAAATAGCTCAGAGATTTACAACCTCCTCCCCTCCCCTGCAGCTGTTTCTGCCCTTGTAAGACAGGGAAGAGGAGGGAGATTTGCTGATTCCAGAAGATTGCTGTGACCCTCACTGGAAAGTGGTGGAAGTTCAGCTGACGGGCTGGAGTGCTTGCTGCCCCGTGGGTAGCATTCTGGCCAAATCCCCACGTGCCTGCAGCCAGGGTGTTCATGGGGTACTGTCACCAGGATATTTTGCCTTTAGGGGGTGATAGAGTTTCAGTACACAATCCTTGTCTTCCTTACCTGTGTTAGTATAATTTTCCCTCCTTCCTGCAATTTTTTATATTTGGTCTTGTGTAAGTAGATTTATTCTGCACTTCAGGAAAGGGGACTTCAGGCATCTGGAAAGGGGAGACTCAAAAAAATGGGTTTAAACAGTATCAGTTCCCATATTTTTTTCCTTTTCCCCATCTTCTCTTGATGGTTATAGAGATCTTTGGACCCTAAAAGACCAGTGCTTTGCCGCTGACTGGACTGACGTATATCCTGCTGTTATTTCATCATAGAGATGTGCTTTGTGAGGGTTTGGGATGCAGAAGACTGATTAAATGTTCTGATTGGGAGGCTGGGTGACCTGCACTATCTACGAACAGCCAGCAGACTTAATGAAACAGATGGGATGTGTTCTAGTGATAAACCATGGAACCATTAAATCTGAACAACCTGACCTGTGTGCTTTCTTAATGGTACACACACACACACACACACGTATGTATATACATATACACGTACACACAGTATGACTGTAAATAGTGAATGGAAAGGATGGAAATAACATTAATTCATGAGCTTGAATCTAGGGAGGAATATCTCCTTGCTTTACCTCAATTACAAAACAGATTTTTTAGCCTGGAATTAATGTGTGTTTGTGTGTAAGCAGCCACACTAGAAAAAGCTTTCTCAAAGGTTTAGGGGGTGGGCTTGGAACTTCTGTAATTGCTGCTTGAAACTTTTTAGAGTTAATCCACTTATCGAATGCTTTATTATGGTTCAAGTTAGGGTTTATGGTATCCTGGGGAAGTTTCTCAGGATTTCAAGGTACAGTAAACCACCATCATCATCTCTGAATGGTCTTATCTTGATCCCCTTAAATGTAGCCTATATTCCGACTGTTCTCTCTAGGTGGTTTTGGATAGCATAGAAGGATCTATAGTCCCAGCTGGTCTCCTAGGACTAATAATTCTGCTGCTTTTGACTTTTGGGTAGATGCCACATGGGAAAAGAAGCAAGTCAAGTTCTGATTAATAATTTAAAAATTTTTTTTAATGTTTATTCATTTTTGAGAGACAGAGACAGAATGCAAGTGGGGGTGGGCAGAGAGAGGGAGACACAGAATCCCAAGCAGGCTCCAGGCTCTGAGCTGTCAGCACAGAGCCCCATGTGGGGCTCGAAGGCACGAACCCTGTGATCATGACCTGAGCCAAAGTCAGACACTTGACGGAGTCACCCAGGCACCCCTGGTTAGTAATTTTCAAAGTATTGGTACTCATAAGCCTGTGAATGCTCCCAACTGAAATGGAAAAGGCTTCTCCCTTCCACCCTTGAGAAGAACACAAGTTCATCATCTTCCCGCATTTTCCTCCCAAATGCGTTTTCCAATGACTTGACTGGTTTTCTGGTGCCAGATACTCTAACGAAAGGGAGAGAGAAAGAACTGAGAACTGAGATACAGAGAAAAATGAGTTTTCCCTTGGCCTTGGTTCCAGAATATCGGTGCGCGAGGTGTGTCAGTAAAGGCGAGACAACCTTACTTTCATTTGCTACCACACAAGTCAGGAGGATTGCTGGGAAGAACAGATGCAGGGAGAAGGGCAGGAAGGCAAGCTGATGATTCTAAGGGCTTTCTGCTTTCCTTTTTTCCCCTCTTGTTGGGTGCCTCCTCTCTGGGGAAAAAAAATCGCCATATAATCATGCCCTGGGTGTAAGTCCCCCTTTTAAGGCGCTTGGCCTTGTCTTGAGAAGCTGCCACTATAGGGTTGTGTTTGCCAACTCTCCCCAACTGCCAGCACCACGTCGAGCCATTAACCCCCATTACTCCATACACGTGTTGTCCTCCACCTAACAGATCAGAAGAGTGGCTGAGATGTTCAGTTTGCCCAAGGCAGTGTGCATGGTGGATGTCCGAACCAGCTCACGTTACCCAACGCCTATTTAATCTGGCTATGCTGCTGTCTTCTCAGGACTTGGGAGGGTCAGGGCCTGCCTCCACAGAAGGGATGGAGAAGACTGATCTCTAGGTTGAACGGGGCCGGTTCAAATGGGAGAGAGAATCTCCAGCTATAAATTGCAGTCAAGTTCTAAATGCTACGCTGTAGAATTAAACAGGCAACTTGGGTTCTTTATAAAGAAAGGCTGCCCTGTTCCCCAGGTTCTAGATGACCACTGGTATTTAGGGCTCAGAGGACTCTAACAAAGGAAAAGGAGGGCGGGATACCAGCTATTGCCCTGGTGGTTTCCAACTATAGCCTCTAGTAAAGCTGGGGAAACAGCTTGGGGAATTAAAAATAGAACCCTAACGAATGGGTCACTTGACCTGACCTTCTATCCCCTTTACGTCCTCCTCTCCTCTGTTTTTGAGGCAGCCTGGTTACCTCAGGTTGATGCTTTCGGAGCAAGGAACTAGGTTCACCCATTCTGGGTCAAAGTCTCAATCCAATCTCCTGCCGGTTCTGTGACCTTAATAAACTAATCCTCCCAAACTTAATTTTCTTGTCACGGGGATAATACCTTTTCAGGGTTCTTTCCTCATCTGAAAGAAAAATTAAGTAAATAACGAACCAGCACAGTACCCAAAACAAAGTAGGTTCTACGCCACCTTAGATTCTGTTTTCCCAAGAGTATTTAGGTGGCAGAATGGAAGTTAGACTGAGCTCTCTGGATTGGAGTCTAGTATTTCTTAGCCACAAATGTTGCCGTAAGCAAAAAGAAATAACAATGGCCTTTTGTGGAGTGCCTGCTATGCTGGCATTTTCCTACATTACTTAATTATCTCAACGATCTTGTGAGGGGATCTATTTTGCAAATGAGGGCATGGAGGCTTGGCAAAACAAAATGAATTGCCAAAGGCCCAGGGCTCCTAATGACAGAATCAGGATTTAAACGTGTGGCCCCGGGCTCTTTCTGCCCCGTGTCTCAGCAGAGGGCAACGGGGAAATACTGGAAATGTGGAGCTCGCTGAGAAATTTAGGGGGCTGTGTTTCCGGGGACCAGGGGAGAAGGGTCACTCTTTTCGCACTGGCAAGTGACTGCCTTAGAATTTCCCAGAAGCCTCATTCTTCCCCTGCAACAGAGCTCTCTCCCACCGAAAGTCATGAAATGGACTCATGTGTTACAAGTCAGTGTTATGTGAGTTTGAGTAGTGACAGCCTGTTTTTCCTGGGACCCTGATCTCCGGGGTAACCCAAGTGTCAAAGGTTCTGACAAACCCACAGTGCAGGGAGCCCCCCAAAGCGAAAGCCATCTGGAGCCTAATGACCCTCCTAAGGTGGCAAACTGTCTTTTCACTTTAGCAGGTAGGTAGGTCTTCTCTGGTTCCCTGTACATTTGTCTGTCCCTATAGGCTAAGGACAAGGGACCAAATGTTTTCTTTCATGTCTGAGAATATGACTCTGAAGACTGATACCACTTTATACAAATGTTACTTTTTTAAAATATTATACTGATTTTTCAGAGAGAGAGAGAGAGAGAGAGAGAGAGAGAGGATAAGTGGGGGAAGGGCAGAGAGAGAGAGGGAGACAAAGGATCCGAAGTGGGCTCCATGCTGACAGCAGAAAGCGCTATGCTGGGCTCGAACTCACAAACCCTGAGATCATGACCTGAGCTGGAGTTGGACTCTCAATCGACTGAGCCACCCAGGTGTCCCTTTACAAATATTACTTTTTATTAAAATTTTTTAAATGGTTTTTTATTTTTGAGAGAAAGAGAGAGACAGAGTGCAAGCAGGAGACGGGGCAGAGAGAGGGCGAGACACAGAATCCGAAGCAGGCTCCAGGCTCTGAACTGTCGGCACAGAGCCCGATGTGGGGCTCAAACCCACCAACAGTCAGATCATGACCTGGGCCAAAGTCAGATGCTTAACTGACAGAGGCACCTGGGTGTCTCTACAAATATTACTTTTTAAATGTAGATTACACATACATTTCTTTATTAACTGGGGCTGTGCTGTCCACTGTCAAAATATTTTGGAGGTTGGTATTTAGAGTAGGGCCTATTGTCTTCTCTTAGTTCAATAGCTATTAGGTCTGTGAAAAATGGAGCCTCAGTTTAGGGGACTTCACAGGGCCATCCTAGGGGCATCCTGTCCTGGCGGCCTGTGTAATCCCCTGGGATCGCCGCCCAACGTGGAGCCTTAGTCAGTTAGTGGAGATCTGAAGGAGTCTGGAGGCCCAGCTCGTTCGATTGGGTTTGCAGCCCTACACTGTATCTCCTGTGGGTTTACACTTTCCAAAACTGGGACCCTTGCACTGGCCTCTGCCATCACAATCCCTCCTGCGGCCCCATCCGAATCCCCCATTCCCCCACCCCCCAGCAGTATGCTCCTCCCCTTTCACTCCCTGCTGAAACACCCCCTTCTCAGGGCCCGTGCAGATATCCTGATACCCAGCCATATGCAAGTGCTTCCTTCTTCCAGGGCCTCCCGTGCCTCTCTCATACTGACCTTGGGCACAGTGACTTACTGTGCTTTTATTTTTAAATTTACTTCTTTGTCTCCTTGACTAGCCTGTAAATTCCTCAAGGTCATGCCCCATGCCTCACTCATCTTTGTGCTCTCAGGACTTTTCATACCCAGCACATACTGAGTGCTCAATACATAGCTGAATGAATGGAAAAGAGGCTGAACATACCCATCTCATACAATCCTATAACCTAATCCACCGTCTGCATTCTAATTTACCCAATTCAATTAACCCAATAATATTCTTTTTTTTAAAGTTTTTATTTATTTATTTTTGAGAAAGAGAGAGAGAAGGGCACGATAGAGAGAGAGAGAGGGAGAGAGAGAGAATCCCAAATAGGCTCTGTGCTGTCAGTGCAGAGCCAGAAATGGGGTTGATTCCACGAACTGTGAGATTATGACCTGAGCTGAAATCAGGTCGGAAGCTTAGCAGATTGAGCCTCCCAGGCGCCCCGACTGTGACATTTAAAAATAATACAGGACCCTCCCCCCCGCCATCCTTTTAACAGAAATTTTTGAGTTTTAATGTTTTTCTATGATTAGCTTCTGGTTATACATTCCATGACAGAATATTATACAAGTGATGTGATCGCACAATATCACAACTAGAGGCAAATTAGATCTATTTACCCTCATCGGTGATATTAATTTTGGTACCCAGACAGATGTCTGATTTCCTCACCATATGGTCAGTATTTTCTGCCTGGATTCTAGTAAGCAATCTCTGGGGAGAGGCTTTAAGTCCGCAAGGATATCCTGGACCTCCTCAAAGTTTCCCTCCTGAACTTAGCATTGACTGATCGTAGTCCAATCATTGCCATCTTTACTGCGATGGCTGCCATCTTTACTTTCAACTCCAACATTTATCTTTTGGTTCTTGGCATTTTCTAAGGAAGAGCCCTGCCTTCTCCATCACTTATTTAGTAATTTATTTATTTATTTACTTATTTATTTATTATCAGTATGAACGGATGGATTCCTATTTTTCCACGGTTTATAATTCACTATTTTACTTAATTATGTTGACCCAAATTTCCTCAGATTTGGTAAAAGTCCCTTCAAACTCGTGCGTTCTTGTGACAGTCCCCCATCATTTCTGGCATAAAAAGCTTTCTGGATCATCTTATGACTTCTATGCCCCAGTCCTGGTTCCTTTTAGTGGCGACTGGTATTAGAAACCAATATTTGGGAGCTATGTAATCTTATTGCTGCTGCGTGTTTTTGCTTTTAGGTCCTCACAGCAGGCAGACTTAGGAAATATATGCGTATATTGTATATATATATATACATACATACAATTGTACACGTGTAGCTATATAGGTATACAAACACACTTTAGAGGTCATGAGTTCACACCAACACCTCCAATTCCAGTCCATTTCCACAGTTTTTGTTTATTATCCACCCGTTTCATATTTGTATTTCCTTTTCTCTACAGCAAGAACTCTAGGGTAGAGTCCTTTAATGTTTCATTAATATTCAATGTTTCATTAACATTTAAAAAGTAGGCTGAGTGAAAAGAGCACAGGGAGACAGACAAGGAACGCCCCCGAAAGGAGGAGAAAGCCAGTGGAGGGGATGTCAAAAAATTCACGGGAGGAGGAGCTTCCCTCACGGAGACGGTGCTCAGCCCTGTCAAATTTTAAACCACTTTACAACAGGATTTTGACTAGCTCTCAAACATTCACATATACTCCTGCTGTGGAACTCAGCAACCGTGTTCGTTTTGATGCTCCCTTCCGGGATCTGTCCACGGGAGTCCTTGCCTGTGTGCTGCACAACTGTGGCAGTCTGCATTGTAATTCGGGGTTTTGCTTTTTACTTGAGCTCATTTTATAACACGTGTTCGTTTGCCATGTGTCTTCCTCCCCTGTTTAATGGCCGTAGTGGTTAAAGAGGGAAGAGGCCTCCTTTCTTTTGGCTTCTAGGGTTTCCCTCGCCACTCCTTTTCCCCTTCATCGGCTCGCCCCTCCCCACCCCCACCCCCCTCTGCAGAACAGACAGGGGCTACATTTATCCAGTGTTTGCTACGATGAAAACTTACAGAGTTCCTGATAGCCAATCCAAAACAACAGCGATGTCATGTGATTGCAATCTAGCATAGGCCAGGTACTATGTTTACATATATTAAAAGGCTTGACTTAAGAGCTTCTCTATGCTATTAATTTAATCATTAATTATTTCATCTTCCAAACAACCTTATGAAGTATTATTATTATCATCCTCATTATACCTGAGGAAACTGAGGTGAAGCAAGATTAAATAACTTGCTGAGATCACATAACTAGCAAGCAGTAGGGGCAGGATTTGGGCCCGGAAAGTCTGGCTTTGGGGCCCAGGTTCTTAATCATCACACTGCAATGCCTCTCTAGAATGGCATTAAAAGGACCAAATCCAGGGGCACACGGATGGCTCAGTTGGTCAAGGGTCCGACTTCGGCTCAGGTCATAATCTCATGGTTTGTGAGTTTGAGCCCCATATCGGGCTCTGTGCAGACAGCTCAGAGCCTGGAGCCTGCTTCAGATTCTTTGTCTCCCCCTCTCTCTGCCTTCCCCTGCTCGTGCTCTGTCCCTCTCACAAAAATAAATAAAACATTAAAAAAAAAAAAGAACCAAATTCAAAGTTGTTGAAAGACCTGGAGCCAGTTTTCTTGCGAAGTGAATGTGAGTGCCTAGTGTTTCCTCCTTTTAGAATTTAGTACGTGTGCATTCCCCAATAGATGTCAGAGCCGGGAGGCTAGGGAGGGAGCCTGCTCTTTATACCTTCGCTCCTAGTGTCTTGTGCAGTGTGCAGAGTACATGTGCCCTCAATATATGATGAAGGAGAAAGAAAGGAAGGAAGGGAGGGTGGTAAGTGGAAGGCAGGGTTTCGGGTGGAGATGGGTGCAGGTTGGGATAAATTGTAGCACATGTCTGTTTGACTTGTGGGTGGAGCTGGGCCACAACAGGCTGAGGTTTTCCACTTCTGGCATCCAGGATAGGACCAGAGGGATGACTTCAAGCCAGAGATTCTTCATGCCAGTCAAATGGTGAAACCTTGGTGTGGAGAGCTGCTGCCAGGGTTCAGAAGAGGGTGGAGGCAAGGTAGGAGGGGAGAGCTAGGGAGGAGAGAAAGAAAAGAGCCTGTAGCGTCTGTGAGTTCCCTTGCCCTGGGAACCATGTGTGCTACAATGATAGGTCTGGAACATCTATACCTGCCTGCGTACTTGACTTCTGGTCATTGCCTGTAAGCCCAATGCTGGAAACTCTCCATTAACTTAAATGTCTTTGAACTCTCTCCTTAAGAGAGATATGGTGGCATAATGCCTGCAAACACACATATGTCCTTAAGAAAGTGGGCTTGTAGCATCGAGTCACACAGAGAGTTGGGACACCAAGGCTTTTCTTTCCAGGAAGCAGCTTTTTTCGTGCCAGCGTGGGCTCAGCAGGCTAAGAGTCCCAAGCACTGTGTGGGGGTTGCCTTTTCACAATTTTTGCTCCTTTGTCTTCCATATATGGTAGCACACAGTCTGAATGGGCAGTCCATGTTACAGAGTTGTGAGGAATGTTGGGCACATTCATGTAAGCCAGGTTGTCTTCCTCGGTCTTGAGGTTTTCACCACATTCCTTAGGGAGGGGCTCTACCACAGGCTTTTGGTTTCTAGCACCCTGGGATTCAAGTTCTTTGAAATAGTAAGCTAGGAAAGACTGAGGAACAAGATGCTGATTCTGTTATCAACCTGTCTCTAGGGCCCTGGGATCTTTGCAACTCACTGTTTTTAATCTGTCAGAAAGGAAGCAATGCATTTACATGGTTATTCAGTTATTCTGATGATCAAATCAAACAATGCATTGAAAGTTCTTGGAAAAGTATAAAGTACTATAAAATGTAGTTAATATTAATGTCTGACATTTTTTACGCTAGATAGCACAATGCAATGATACATTAACTACATGTTGTTGAAGTGTCACCCAACGCCCAGCCTGGCCCCCTGTTCCCACTATCTTCCTAAGAAATAGAGTTGTGTTCTCAAAAGGATGAAGTGGGAGGAAATATTAATATAAGTACTGATTTGCTACTGACGCCATAACAAACTTAGTGACTCCAAATAATGCAAATCATTATCTACAGGTTCTGGAGGCCGGAAGTCTGAGAGGGGTCTCCCTGAACTAAAATCAAGGTGTCCACAGGCCTCTGTCCCATTCTGGAGGCTCAAGGGAGAATCCATTTTCTGGCCTCTTTCAGCTTCTAGTGGCTGCCTGCATCGCTTTCCTCATGGTCCGCCTTTTCCATCTTCAAAGCCAGAGATGTACATTTCTCCGTGTCTTTCTCCCATAGTCTCTTCTGCCTCTTCCACTCAGGATTGACCCTGTGATTGTATCAGGCCCCTTGGAATAACCAGGGTGGTCTCCCTATTTTAATTCCTCTTTGCCATGTAACCTAACAGGTTCTGGGAATTAGAAAAACATGAACATCTGTGGGGGGGGGCATTATTCTGCCTACCACAGTATATGTTTGGTAAATATTTTATCTGAAAATAATTTTAGCAAAAGCAAAAATGGAAAATCAAAACTCTTAACTTCTTGGACATAAAGCCTTCCAGTACTACTGGATAATGCCTAGTGATGTTCTTTTTCATGGGAAACCAGCAACACCTAGTGTCTCTCCAAATAAATTTCAACAGAAAACATAAAGTGTCCTGTAATTAAAAATAGAATGGAATGTGCAGCTCAGTGCCTGATGGTGGAGAAAGGGAATTCTCATGACTCACAGAGGGAAAAGGCTGGGGATTCTCTCTTCTATCTGTTCTTTAGACCTAGTTGTGAGCCTCCACATCCACGCATATATCCAGAAATATTTAAATTAATTCTGTTCGGAGCACGGCACAATATTGAACTTTGTGATCAATGAAGAAAGATAAGAACATGATCCCCATCCTCAAATTGCCTCCAGTCTTATTGGGCAGATAAGACTCATGCTGGCAATTAAAGCATCTATGTGTACCCATTTACTCACGTATATGTACCCACTAGAAACTTAATGGCCAAGGGTACCAGTTATAATTAGGTTTAGTTGTACATATATCAAAACCCAAAAGAACACTGGCTTAAATCTCAGAGAAATTCACTTTCTATTCTTGTGAAAAAATTTATGTAGTCCCTGGCATCACTTCGAAAAGTTACACGTAGAGTTACCATAGGACCAGCAGTTCCACTGCTAAATGTGTATCCAAGAGAATTGAAAACACACTTCCATGCAAAAACTTGTACACTGGTGACTATTAATACATATAATAGCCATAAAATGGGAATGACACAAATGTCCACCAAGTGACAAACGGGTAAACAAAATGTGACCTATCCAACAATGGAATATTATTCAACCATAAAAAGGAATGAAGTACTGACACATGCCACACCGTGGAAGAACCTGGAAAACATGCTCAGTGGAAGAATCCAGACATGGAAGGCCACATAGTGTATGGTCCTATTTATATGAAATGTCCAGAACAGGTAGGTCCATAGAGACAGAAGACAGATTAGTGGTTGCTAGGGGCTGGGGAGTAGGAAGGGAAGAAGAGAAGCGACTGCTAATGAGCACAGGGCTTATTTTGGGGGTGATGAAAATGTTCTGGAATTAGTGGTGATGGTTGAACGGCTTTGTGCATATGCTGAAAGTCCTAACCACCATTGAATTGTATACTTTAAGTGGGTGAATCGTTTTGTATGTGAATTACATCGCAATAAAGTTAGTAAATTATATCACAATAGAGGGAATTGTATCACAATAAAGTTACTAAAAGCATGCTAGGAGGGTCAAGGAGGCAAAAATGGGTGATGAATAATCAGAGGAACTGAGAAGAGATTGGAAAAGTGCCTCCTATTAGTTGTTTGCTCCCCTCCCCCCAGCTCCTTCTCCAGGCCTCAGAGTGGTTGCCCCTTCCTTTCCCATGTATTAGGCCTCCTTCCTCTCTTACCCAACTACAAACAGCAGAATGCTCACTGTGTGAGGCTGACCTGACCCAGGACAGGGAGAGAGATGGCATTTCTGATCCCTATGGAGATAAAATGGAGAATGTGCTGATGGAGACAGAATGGAATAGGGTTCACACCCCCGGCTACTGAAGGTGTCCCCACATGAGAGGCACTTCTGGTTCAAGGGACCAAGTGTCCTTGAGAGTCAGTCACTGACCCTGATGGGACAGGGGAGGAGCTCTGTGAGCTTGATACACCCCTGTGGCCCACTGTGCAGTTTGCCCATCTGTTTGGAGGATGAAAACTCTGGGGCACCTGGATGGCTCAGTCGGTTAAGCATCCGACTTTGGCTCAGGTCATGATCTCGCAGTTTGTGAGTTCGAGCCCTGCGTTGGGCTCTGTGCTGACAGCTTGGAGCCTGGAGCCTGGAGCCTGCTTCGGATTCTGTGTCTCCCTCTCTCTCTGCCCCTTCCCCGCTCACATACTCTCCCTCTCTTAAAAGTAAATAAACATTAAAAATATAAAAAAAAATCTTAGGGCTGCCTGTGCCGGTACTCTCCATGGGGGATGTGAACTAGGGTCTGTCCCCACTCCCCTGGCTGGCCTGGCTCTGGGCCCCCAGGCTATTATTCATCCTCCCTCCAGTCTCCACTGATAGATAGAGCAGAACATACATTCTGACACCTCCTTCACAGACATGTGGATTTATTTATTTTATTTTTTAAAATGTTTTTATTATTGAGAGACAGAGAAAGACAGAGCATGAGCATGGGAGGGGCAGAGAGAGGGGGAGACACAAAATCTGAAGGAGGCTCCAGGCTCTGAGCTGTCAGCACAGAGCCCAACGTGGGGCTCGAACTCACAAATTGTGAGATCATGACCTGAGCCGAAGTTGGACATTTAACTGACTCAGCCACCCAGGCGCCCCCGTGTGGCTTTATTTTTGATCTATCTCATGTTCATCTTGTGCTGTATAAACCAAGTACTATCCCTTCCTCTGTCCCTCCCTCCTTCCCTCCCTCCTCCCTCCCTCCCTTCCTTCCTTCCTTTCTTCTTTCCTTCCTTCCTTCCTTCCATTCTATCATTCTTTTATTCATTCTTTCTCTTTTTATTTTTTTGGCGTTGTCACACAAATGAAACTTTATTTGTAGCAAATAAGGAGATCACAGGGAATAACTTGCAAAGCCATGACTCCTCAAGTACTGTTTCTGACACCACTGTGAAAGTTACTTCACTCTAATAGGCTTTTATCAACGGTACAGATTGGATTAGGCTCCATGCGTCAAGTCAAGAGACTCGTGTCTGCCCCATGAACTTCCTCCGCATATTCATGGATTCCAGGGGTCTAAGTAGTGTGGAGATGCTTGGAGGTTGAGTCTGAGGTGGAGGAACCACCGTAAAAGATAGAGTCCCAACTGTCACAACCAGGAGAAGTACAAAGAGACATGATGACTAAATGTAACATGGTATCCAGAATGGGATCCTGGGACAGAAAAATGACATTAGGTAAAAAACTAAGAAAATATGAATTAAGTGTGGACTTTGGTTAATAATAATGTACTGATGTTGGTTTATTAATTGAGACAAATGTGCCATACTCATGTAAGATGTTCATTACAGGGAAAACTGAGTTTGAGGTATATGGCAACTCTCTGTATTGTCTTCGAAATTTTTCTATAAATCTAAAATTTTTCTAAAACTAAAACTTCATTAATCACCACCCCCTGAACACACACACACGCACACACACCCCAAATATAGTGTCCTCATTTCCATCAGAGCATTGATCTCTGGACTAGCCAGACCATTTTCAAGGAAGAGTGTCATCCCATATGCCCTTTTTAATTAATTTTTTAAAGATCTTTAAAAATATTTTTAAGTAATTGCTGCACTCAATGTGGGGCTTGAACTCACAACCCCGAGGTCAAGGGTCACATGCTCCTTCCACTGAGCCAGCCAGACACCCTCCATATGCCTTCTTTAAAGGGTAGTTCTCCATACTACTTGCATCATCAGTGCAGTCTGGAAAAGATCCATCTGCCTGTGTGTAAAGGACAGGGTTTTAAAGTCCTGCGTGAGTGGATGGGAAGACGAGCAGAAGTGCACATTCCGGTCCCAGGGTGAATGAGGCCTTAAAGGACAACAAGCGACCACGGTAACCCTGGGCCATGTCCGAAAGGCCGTTAGGAAAGAATTGACCCATGAAGGCACATCTCAGGGCCCTGAGGTAAATTTTGCATCCATGGCAGAGTCAAAGGTCAGGAGCTAAGGTGCAGCCGGGCTCTGTGCCAAATTCATGTGCACAGTCTGAGAATGAGCAGGGGCTGAGGGGTATGTGCAAGCCATGTAACTGGGTCATTCAAAAGCGGGTTCGGGGCGCCTGGGTGGCTCAGTCGGTTAAGCATCCGACTTCGGCTCAGTCGTGATCTCATGGTCTGTGAGTTCGAGGCCCGTGTCCGACTCTGTGCTGATGGCTCGGAGCCTGGAGCCTGCTTCGGATTCTGTGTCTGCCTCTCTCTACCCCTCCCCTGTTCATGCTCTGTCTCTCTGTCTCTCAAAAACAAATAAACATTTAAAAAAAAAAAAAGGAAAAAAAAAGTGGATTCCGGAGTTCTGGTTGCCAGGCTTCTGATTGGGTGCACAATGGGCCAGCATACTTCTCATGACAAACCGTTAAAGATAGACAGCCTGGCTGACAAAATGCCTCTGTCCACTCTTCTGGGGGACACTGCTGAGGAAAAAGAGAGATTGAAGAGGTGGAGGGAAGGGGAAAGAAATAACTTGGCAGCTGGTCCTACTCTTCGACCAGTGACTTGTTTTCCTAGGGAGGTGCCTACATAGTCAGTGTACTGGGCTGAATAGTGTCTCTCAAATTCACATCTACTGGGAACCTCAGAATGTGACCTGAGCTGGAAATAGGATCTTTGCAGATATAATTATCTAAGATGAGGTCATACTGGGTTCACATGGACCCTAACCCAATGACTTTTGTCCTTGTAAGAGGAGACGCACAGACACAGACAGAGAAGAAAGTCATGTGAAATTGGAGGCAGAGTATGGAGTGATACGACTGTAAGCCAGGGAACACCATGGATTGTGAGGAGACATCAGAGGCCTGAAGAGGGAGTATGGCCCTGTAGACACCTTGGTTTGGGACTTGTGGCCTCCAGAACTGTGAGAGAACACATTTTTGTTGTTCTAGGCTACCTAGCTTGTGGTTCTCGGTTATGGCGGCCTGAGGAAGTCAATACACCTGATGGGGATGATGCCGGGAGGGTGTAGAGCACCAGCTACACTTGGAGGGCCTGAGGCTGTGGTGATAGCTGGTTCCTGGCAGATCCAAAGTCTGAAGCTGGAGCCTTACAATTGTGAGCCCCAACATGGTCCCAGAATTAATGAGTAATTAGTATAGGTGATAACGTGGGTTACCCTTGCCTTCTATCTCTCACAGTGAAGGCTTGCCTATGTGGGATTTCCTTGTGAAATCTTTGTGTAAACTCCTCCTGCAAAGTTTGCCCGAAGGTTCTATGGGATGTCCCCATGTTTTCTTCTCTAGGAGTTACCTGTCCTGCACCTTCAAACAGAAATGCTTCTCTTTTCGGATCCTTGATCCGCTTGACCATTGTGGCCTTTGATCGCACCATGGTCATAGTGTGGCCACAGTTTCTGACACTATGAACCATCCCTTCCCAAAACTTTTCTCCTAGGGAGCAACACCTCTTTCTTCTTTGTCCCGTGACTTTCTTCTTTGTCTCTTCTTACCTCTGTGACTTAATTGTTTCCCCCACTTGCTAGAAAATGTTGCTGTTGACTTGAGTTCTGTATTTGAACTTCTCTTATCACTCCACAACTCTCTTGGGGAACCATCCAGTTTCCTAGCCTTAATTGCCACGGCCATGTGACCCCTAAACCTGTGTTCCAGTTCTGGACTCTTCCATGAGCTCCAACTTCATATAGTCAATGCAGGGTTTCTACCTGGTGGTACCAGTCACTTGTGACTCAGGGTGTTCTAAGAATGGTATTGGTGTGTCTCTTCCCTCACCTAGAACCACAGACTCCTCTCTTGTGAAATGAAGAATTCATAAACAGTTTTCAGTAAAGATTTAAAAGATAGATGTTGAACAGTTTTGAAGGAAGTAAAACACACACACACACACGCACACACAGAAACACAGTTGGTACCAGTGTAGGAATTACCCAATCAATAGACTGTCAAAACTTGTCTATACTAACTTTTGTTATGATACGAAAGGATTTTAGGACACAAAATATACATTTAAGAAAATCATAGGCTAAAGTATAATGCATTTAATAGCTCAGTCGCTCCCTTTCCAGAGCTTAGCCCCAACTAAGAGGCCACTCTTCTTGGTCACCTGGTATTGCCTTCAAGCCAGGCTGAGCCCTTCAAAGTCTCTTAAGTGGATGGAAAAGTACTTTTTTCCTGTCTTCATCCTCCTCTGTGCAGGTAAGTTCTGCCCTTCTTCTCTGAAATAATGTCTTTCTGGCCTTTCTCTTGGTACACCCAGCAGGCTGATTAGCCTAAGACCTCTTGTGTGAGCCATGGTCTTGAGCCTTGAGACTGTTACACTTCTCTCTGTACCCCCTCACCGCTTGCATTAGCTGCCTTAGGTCAGAGTTCAGGCCAGCAAATACCTCTGTGAAATCATTAGAAATATCAAAATTCTGCAATGGTCCAAGGGCCATTAAAAAAAAAAAACAAAACCTTAAAGGGTTTGTGAACCCAGAAGTGGGCTGGGGAGTTGAGAGATGGGATGAGAAAACCCACATAATAAGGTTTATTTCCAAATGTTGTGTAAAGTTATCCAAGTCCAGTATCTCTTGCTGAAGAGGATAAAATCCTGACTCTAGAGGCCAAGGAATATATAGATGAAGATGTTTGGATGGATAATGCTGGCCGTTTCCCTTGGTATGTGAACGCACAGTTTGTTTTTGAGACGTCCAGTGACAATTAGAAGTGTGCCCCCAAGAAGCTCTGGGCTCAGCTATGGCACTCATGTCTTAATTAGGTAGGTTTTTACTCATCATTATTTAGTTACCTATTTTTCCTTAACAGGGTGCTTTCCTTGTTTTTTGCAATTAGAAGAAGGAAGCTCACAAAAGTCATCATGTTACAGAAGAGATATGACAGCAAAGATCATTAATTCTATCTCACTGTACAAATCCCAGCAGTAATTAGGGACTTACGTAAACAGCACCGCTTAAATGATTTAGTCGACAATCGCTAATAACAACTCCAGCTGTGTGGTAGTGCATTTTATTCTTCATAAAAGCAAAAGTGATTAGTTTGCCATATAACCTAATCATCGGAAAAATGTAATTCCCATAGCAACATCTGTTATTACTGCCTGGTAAAAGGGCAGGCGGAATTTTGATACATCAAATTGTATTGCAGCCTGAAAATCAAAGTAAATGCTTCCTCCACTAGAGCGCCGGTACCCACGCTGTCTGGGGGAATTGTCCCCCCAGGGCAGCAGGCAGTGTGGACAGAGTGGGGCAGAACCTAATTTTCAGCAATTTCTCACTTTTTCAAGGCTCAGGACCATGGCTCCCACAGGAGGTCTTAGGCTAATATGAAATGCATATTTCAGTGGTGTTCACTATATGCACACAAACCACTGTTGTTTTGGCTTTTTTTAATATGAATAAACATGGATTCTAAGAATAAATGCCCGCAGCAGCTAATTCTTTTGAGACAAGAGTAGTTCTAGAGAGATGATTGAAACTCACGTGAGAGATTTGGGGAGGATATTTAAACGTACAGTCACAATTCAGTTTAAATATTTATTGGGTTCCTTGGATGTGGGAGGCTGTGGTTAATTACCATGCAGTGAGACACCGCTTCTGGTGTCAAGGAGCATCTTTCTTACCTTGGGCCATTCATAACTGACATTTCCAGACCTCTTGGGCACTTGGTCACCTGCTAGAAGTTGGGCATGGTCCTATCCCTTGCTTCGACCTATAGAAACTCTTGTATGATTCCTTCACTTCCCTACCTCCCTCCCACCAAGTGGCCAGTGAGTTTTCTTTTTAACTGCACCAAATCTAGCCCATCCTGTTACATAAAGTGAGGCTTCCTGCCACACTGGCTGGTGGACAATCAATGAGAGGAGAGAGAGACAGGCACAGTGGTTGGCATATAATAGGCCTTGGTGAAGGTGTTTTTCTTTCCCCCTTTTCCCTTTTAAAGTCTCATGAAAAATGAGAATTCTTCTTTCTCAAAAGAAAGCTGAATTCATGTGTGTTTTTACTACGGCAATGTCTAGTAACGTTTGTATAAGAGATTTCTTCATTTGAGGTTTGGGTAACGGCTGGCATGATTTTACAGTTACGATACCTGAGTCTGCCGGTTGTCTTCCAATATTTATTCTCCTCTTCTCCCTTAGTAATAGCGTCTCAGTATCTAAGTGGGCACATTGTGCCTCAAGCTCAAAGACATTTGCTAAGGTCTGTTGCAGCTGTGCAAGGCCATGTGACTACTATGTAAGGAAATGTTGAAATAAAGTACTGTTTGGGGTTGCTGTGAAGGCTTTTTTAAAAAAATTTTTTTAAAATATTTATTTGATTTTGAGAGAGAGATAGAATTGAGCAGGGGAGGGGCAGAGAGACGGAGACACAGAATCTGAAGCAGGCTCCAGGCTCTGAGCTGTCAGCACAGAGCCTGATACAGGGCTTGAACCCATGAACCACGACATCATGACCTGAGCGTAAGTCGGACACTTAACCAACTGAGCCACCCAGGCACCCTAAAGACTCTTTTTAAAGGGAGGAAGTACCCTGTCTTTTCCTTTGCTCCATTCTGCTGCCTGGGATGCAGTGGCTGAAGCTCCGGCAGCCCTCTTAGACCATGAGGAGGAGGGCCCCACACTAGGGATGGTGGAGAGTCAGCTGGAACACACCTTGGTTCCTTTGTTACTTAGTGGAGTGTCATATATATATTGGACTTTCTGTCTTTTTTTTTTTTTTTTTTTTTAAGAGAGAGCGAGAATAAGAGAGAGGGAAAGAGGGGGAGAGAGAGAGAATCTTAAGCAGGCTCCATGCTTAGTGCGGAGCCCAACATGAGACTTGATCCCACAGACCTGGGATCATGATCTGAGCTGAAATTAAGAGTTGGATGCTCAACTAACTGAGCCACCCAGGTGCCCCTGGATTGTCTCCTTCTAGATTTCTTCTATATGGAAGAAAAATAAATTCCTAATTTGCTTAAGTTACTGTTCTTAAGCTTTTAATTAATGCATTTGATCATTTTAAAATTGTGGTCAAAAAGTGAAATGAATTTCCCATCTTAACCATTTTTAAATGCATATTTCAGTGGTGTTCACTATATGCACACAAAGCACTGTTGTTTTGGCTTTTGTTTATATGAAGCCCAACCTAGCCCTAACTAAAACACCATGGAAGTTCTTTCACTGACCTCCAGTTAACTACCTTGTTAAATTAAGGGCCCTCTCCACTTGTCCATCACATGAAGGCTCCCGGCTACTACATACTCTAGGACGGTGCTTCTCAAACTTGCCTGTGCTCAGAATCAGCTGGAGGGCTTAAGGCTGATTACTGAGCCCCACTCCCGGAGTTTCTGATTCAGTTGGTTTGGGGTGGCCTGAGAGTTTTGCATTTCTTTAAATTTTTAAAAAAATTTTAAATGTTTATTCATTTCTGAGAGAGAGAGAGAGAGAGCACAAATGGGAGAGGAGCAGAGAGAGAGAGAGAGGGAAACACAGAATCTGAAGCAGGCTCCAGGCTCTGAGCTGTCAGCACAGAGCCTGACACGGGGCTCGAACTCACAAACCGCAAGATCATGACCTGAGCCGAAGTCGGAAGCTTAACCGACTGAGGCACCCAGGCGCCACTTAAAATTTTTTTTTTTTAACATTGATTTATTTTTCAGAGAGAGAGAGATAGAGAGCAGAGGAGGAGCAGAAAGAGGGAGGCACACAATCCAAAGCAGGCTCCAGGCTCTGAGCTGTTAGCACCAACCCCAATGTGGGGCTCGAACCCACGAACCGTGAGATCATGACTGGAGCCGAAATGGGGTGCTTAACCAACTGAGCCACCCAGGCACCTGAGAATTTTGCATTTCTAATTGGTTTCCAGGCGACACTGATGCTATTGGTCTCGGGACACACTCTGATGCTGATCTGAGGACACCACAGTTTTCCAACCTTGTAGGGAGAGCTGAATGTTACCAGAAATCACTTATGTACATCCCGAAACCTGTGTATATGTACTGTATTTTTGATTGTCTTTTCAATTGTAACGATGTCAGTTTGTTTATACGGAATGTACTTGTGATTATAATTTAATTAAATGCCACATCAACCTATGGAAAAGTAGTCGAAGAAAAGATTGTTACCATGAAGCCAAGCTGAATGATTTTGGAGGGACTTAATATAGGTACTCACTAAAATAATGTTTGGTTTGGTGGGGCAACTGTAGAGACCAGAAAAAACCTGTAAATTTTAGAGGAATTATGCATTTAAGTTGCTTTAACAGGGTCTTTAAATTATTGTTTTACTTTAAATAAACTAAGGCTATCAGTTGTAAATGACATGCGTTGGTCGTGATTGAGTCAATAAAACAAAATAGAACTTCAATCTGTGGATCCAGTCTTTGAAAAAACAAAACCCTTTGGAGAAGTGGCAAATGAATGCTTGCTCGAACATCTTAAATTGAAATAACATTTTAAATGAAAACTAAATGTTTAAATTAAAATAAAATATTTAAAGTATGTTCCCTGGTGGCTTTTTGAGTGAACTGATTGTCTTAGGCTGAGTTACCCAGAATGCAGAGCTTGGGGAAATGGCTTATGTGCTATTACTTTAATGAGGAATGTGATCCAAGCAAGATGAAGAAAAGGGGAGTGAGGCAAGAAAGGAGGGAGAGCTAATAATATAAAAATGCCAAATTGAGCTTGCCTGCACTTAACCAAGTGTGACCGATTTCTTGATCTTATGGGACTATTTTCTGAGACGCTATATAAATGGCTGCTTTTTAGGAGAGTATGCCTAGTGAAAAGAGGGAGAAGAATTTACTGGCTGCTTCCCACCTCCCATTGGTTAAAAGTTTGCTCCATGGAGTGTTAATTTTCTTACACTCCCATTTAGAAATGTTTGGGCACTACGGCTGGCTTCTTGGTCATGTGACCAACATAGTCACGCAGGGCCCAAAGCTCAGGAGTGGGCTGACTCCTGGGGTTTAATGTTATGTAGTTGCTGTCTTGAAATTCTTTTGTTTTTAATGTTTATTTATTATTTTTCGAGAGAGAGAGAGCATGAGTGGAGAAGGGGCAGAGAGAGAAGGAGACACAGAATCCAAAGCAGGCTCCAGACACTGAGCTATCAACACAGAGCTCTACATGGGGCTTGAACTCATGGACCATGAGATCATGACCTCAGCCAAAGTCGGAAGCTCAACTGACTGAGCCATCCAGGGGCCCCATTGAAATCCTTTTTTTTTTTTTGACTGAAAAAAATTTTTTTTAGTTTAATTTAAAAAAAAATTTATATCCAATTTAGTTAGCAATGATTTCAGGAATAGATTCCTTAATGCCCTTTGTCCATTTGCCCAACCCATCTCCCACAATCCCTCCAGCAACCCTCTGTTTGTTCTCCATATTTAATAGTTTCTTATGTTTTTGTCCCTCTCCCATTTTTATATTATTTTTGCTTCTCTTCTCTTATACTCATCTGTTTTATAGCTTAAAGTCCTCATATGAGTGAAGTCATATGATATTTATCTTTCTCTGACTGACTAATTTTGCCAACATAATACCCTCTAGTTCCATCCACGTAGTTGCAAATGGCAAGATTTCATTCTTTTTGATTGCCGAGTAATACTCCATTTTATATATATATATATATATACCACATCTTCTTTATCCATTCATCCGACGATGGACATTTGAGCTCTTTCCATACTTCGGGTATTGTTGATAGTGCTGCTATAAACATTGGGGTGTACGTGCCCCTTTGAAACAGCACACCTGTATCCCTTGGATAAATACCTAGTAGTGCAATTGCTGGGTTGTAGGGTAGGTCTATTTTTAATTTTTTGAGGAACCTCCATATTGTTTTCCAAAGTGACTGCACCAGTTTGCATTCCTACCAGCAGTGCAAAAGAGATCCTCTTTCTCCGCATCCTCACCAACATCTGTTGCCTGAGTTGTTAACATTAGCCATTCTGACAGGTATAAGGTGGTATCTTATTGTGGTTTTGATTTGTATTTCCCTGATGATGTGTGATGTTGAGCATTTTTTCATATGTCGGTTGGCCATCTGGATGTCTTCTTTGGAGAAGTGTCTGTTCATGTCTTTTGCCCATTTCTTCACTGGATTATTTGTTTTTTGGGTGTTGAGTTTGACAAGTTCTTTATAGATTTTGGATACTAACCCTTGATCTGATATGTCGTTTGCAAATATCTTCTCCTATTCTGTCAGTTGCCTTTTAGTTTTACTGATTGTTTCCTTCACCGTGCAGAAGCTTTTTATTTTGATGAGGTCCCAATAGTTCACTTTTGTGTTGGTTTCCCTTTCCTCTGGAGACATGTAGAGTAAGACGTTGCTGCGGCCAAGGTCAAAGAGGTTTTTGCCTGCTTTCTCCTCGAGGATTTTGATGACTTCCTGTCTTACGTTTAGGTCTTTCAACCATCTTGAGTTTATTTTTGTGTATGGTCCAGGTTCATTTTTCTGCATGTCGCCATCCAGTTTTCCAAGCACCACTTGCTGAAGAGACTGTCTTTATTCCATTGGATATTCTTTCCTGGTTTGTCAAAGATTAGTTGGCCACATGTTTGTGGGGCCATTTCTGGGTTCTCTGTTCTGTTGCATTGATCTGAGTGTCTGTTTTTGTGCCAGTACCATATTGTCTTGATGCTTACAGCTTTGTGATACAGCTTGAAGTCTACCCATTGAAATTCTTAATAATTTTATCTCTGAATGTGTGCTTTATAAGAGAGTTTGAGGATCAATGAAGCATGTGCTTGGGGACTCGGAGTTTCTGCTCACAAGATGTCTTATCTCTCCTCTTCTCCCTGATTCCCTGGGATGGGTTCTCAGCTGCCTGCTTCCCACCCCTACCACTGCCCTCTGCCCTGTGCCTTTACACTGTCTATTAGCCTGAATGTGTCAGAGAGATGAGGCATACGGTGAGACAGTGGAGTGGAGTTCATGGTCATGTGTCCCTTGTTACACTTTCTCTTCTATCAAGTGGGTCCCTTAGACCAAGGCATTGTTATACGTGATATAATGTCAATAGAATAGACATTTGTAAACCCTGGATGGTGTTGTTGTTGGAGGCATTGTGGAGAGGAAAGACAAATCTTAACTCAAGCAGATGTCAAAATCTGGAAAGAAGACTACTGTTCCCCTTCTAGCGTAGGAAGTGATGTAAGTGTAATTCCTTGAGGAGTAGTGCTATGTTAATAAATATTTCCGTGACAGTCTCTGCTATTGGCAGATTGAGCATTCAGCAGTGGTATTAGCTATATCAATCTTGGTGAGAAGTAATTCATGCATGTGACTCTTGATCTCAGGGTTTTGAGTTTGAACCCCACATTGGGTGTAGAGATTACATAAAATCTTTTTTTTTTTTAAAAAAAAAACAATGATTTCTCAATCTTGTGAGATCATTTTCTGACAGCCTTTGTTTTGTTGTGTTTTGTTTTCAGTCAGTTCATATAGAGTCCAATAGAAGGAAGAATTTCTCTGTCAGCTGCCATTTTGCCTCTGTCAAAAACTTACCCCATGGGGCATTAATTTCCTCACACTTCCCAATAGCACACGTGTGGGCAATGTATGTACATGTGGGCAGGTCCTTCCTCCAGAAAAACCTGGAGGTGGAAGTGAGAGACGTGAGGCATGGGCCCACAGGTGGGCACTGTCTGATTGCGGCAGCTGGGCCCAGAACACGTGACCCAAATTCCCGGATTCGGTCAGACCAAAAGCGCGGAAGCAAAACACAAAGAAGTGTTTAATTTATTAACCAACTACAAATCCCAGATGAATTGGGTTGGAGGGCTTCTGCTACATTTACCGGTGTAACGAAGGGTCTCAATCAGAATAATTGACTCTGATTGTCATTTACCCTCCCCCAGGGACTTGCAGATCTCACGGCAGCCCTGACCTTTCCCTGCATCTCCTAACTCATGTATCCAACTGCCTACTTGATCTTGGCCGCATACACATTTAATAGGGCATTTCGAGCTTAGAGTTGCCATACTAGAACTGGTAATTCCTGCCACCCCACTAGACTTGCTTCTCCCCCAACGAGTTGCTCAATTCTCACATCTCGAAGTTACACTTGCTCTTCTCTTTCCCTCGGCGACCTCTCCCTTGACTCATCTCCCTTTGCTCCAGTAACAAGTCTTCCAAGGTAAATCTGGAATATGCTCACTTCACCACTACTTCCCAGTGGAAGCCATTTTTACCTTTACTTGTATTATAGAAATAGCCTCCTTTCTACACTTGCTCCATCCTTTCTTCACAGAGTAGTACTTTCTAAAAGTGGAACGTAGATCATGTCACTACCCTGCTTAAAACTCTCTGATATGCTCCTTCCTATAATTAGCATAAAATCCATCGTGTACCTGGGCCGGCTCCTGCCTATCTCTCTGACTTTATCTCGCACCACTCACTTCCTCCGCCACTGCATTCCAGCCACACTGGCTTTCTTTCTGCCCCTAGCTCTTCCCTCTGCCCGGAGTGCTTTCCTCCCTGAGCCGTGCACGGCTAGGTCTTCTGAAGAATCCACCAATGCAGTGTGGCCCACCTGGTTCCAGTCCCATTACCCTCTGCTGATCTTATTTTTCTTTACTTGCTCTCTCTTGCTGCACCCCCATCAGAGTGCGAAGAGCAGAGGACTTATTCTTTTTCACTCTTCAAAAAAAAAAAAGTTTTAAGTTTATTTATTTATTTTGAGAGAGACAGAGACAACATAAGTGGGGGACGGGCAGAGAGAGGAGGAGAGAGAGAATCCCAAGCAGGCTCTGTGCTGCCGGCGCAGAACCTGACGTGGGATTTGAACTGCTGAAACTGCGGGATCCTGACCTAAGCCAAATCCAAGAGTCAGAGGCTTAACCGACTGAGCCACCCAGGCACAGAGAACTTATTCTTTTCCGCTCTTGTATTTATTGAACCTAGAGTAGTGCTTTAGTGCTTGTTGCAAAGTGGGCACTTAATAAGTATTTCTTGAATACATGGATAGTGATATCTGTAATGGAAGAATTTATGACTAAACCAAGATTTCCTCTTTATAAACACCAACTGTTTAAGAGATATATTTGTCAAATGATCTTTTTATGTTTATTTATTTTGAGAGAGAGAGAGAGTGCACGTGTACACTGGGGAGAGGCAGAGAGAGAAGGAGAGAATCTCGAGCAGGCTCCGTACTCAGCATGGAGGCCAACGTGGGACTCGATCCCACAACTGCGAGACCATGACCTAAGCTGAAATCAAGAGCCACCCAAGTGTTCTCCCCCCTCCCTTTTTTAAGTAGGTTTCATGCCCAGCGCGGAGCCCAGTGCCAGGCTTGAACTCACAACCCTAAAATCAAGACCGGAACTGAGATGGAGACTCAGATACTTATCTGACTGATCCACCCGGGCGCCTCAGTAATTTTTTTCAAATAGCATCCTGTTTTTCATTTGACTGAAGAAAACCTAGAAACTGTTTCTAGAGGACTAACGGCTTGGGCCTCATGGCCAGTTAGGTCAAGTATGCTTCCCTATGGAGAATTCAGAGTGGGGATCAGTTGTGCGTGCAACTGCCTGAAAGTGTGGCTAATTTCACATGCACCTCCCTGAAGTTAATACTTATGCATAGCATAGGGATGGCCAGAGCCTCTAGGAGGCTAAGAGGAAACCTTTCAAGCCCCAACCTGTGCCAGGGAAGCTATGCTGTTACATAGAAAGGACGTAACACGAGAAACTCATTTTAGACCCATTGTAATTATTGTCTGCATTCTCTGTAGGAATGCTCTCATCACTCGTCGCTATGATTTCTGGGATGGCCCTTGGAAATCATCTCGTTTAGCCTTATTTTATGGATGAGAAAAGTAAGATCCAGAGAGGGAAAGCAACTAAGCCAAGGTCATTTCGTTAGAGGCAGAGCCAGGACCAGAATTTAGATCTCCTAACAGAGAGTGGAAGCTTTTAGCATATACCCCGACACCTGTTCCTTTATTCTCAGGGCCTCCTAAAAAAAAAAAAAATAGCCTCAAGGGATTTGCCTTAAACAACATTCTTGTGAGTCCTGATGGGATCACCTCCGGTCTCTGAACACTGGCAGGGGCGTCAGGAAGGCGCTGATCTTACTTTCTTATTTTGGAATATTCTTGGAATATTCTTGACTCATTATCAAACACATCTTTACCACCAAGGGGAGTAATTGTGTTTTCATTTAGGGCTCCAGTGAGACCTACAAAAAGTCACAGAAACATTCTTATTCCAACTGGTTAACAGGCTACTGAAATTCACTAGAAAGAAATTACTGTGGGTGTGTTTTCTCACAGTGCTTCCATTTGTCTCATCGGCGAATCAATAGATACAGTGGGTTTCCCTCTGTAAGTTTAGGTTTGCAGAGTTTCAGAAAATTCATTCAGATCTCAAAAAGCGAGAACCGTTTTCTTTGTACTGTATTGCTGTAGTTAAAAGTTAGGACCACCAGGGAGGGAGTTTGAATACTTTGCTTTGAAAATTTGGGGAGGAAGATGGAAGTTTTTCCTTCACAGAAAACACCTCGATTCTATATTCTCTTTCCTGTATATGCGTTCACCGTTTACTTCTTTCCCTGCCTGACTTCAGGGATGGGAGGCGGAGTAACATCCAAATTTGCAGTTTTCTATCCATATTTGTTTCCTCCAGATAATTCTCAGGAGGACGGGGATTTGTGGTTGGGGGTGGTGAACACCTCTGAGCAAACCGAGTCACTTAAGAGCCAGCCCTGTGCATTTCTAGCCGAGCATGCGACCAGGAAGTTCAGGACTGCTGTTTTATGGTCGGAGCCTCTTGGTAAGCGTGCCCTTTCTAAACATTATATGAGCTGTGATTACAGCACCACGATGTTCTTTTGTTTCCAGGGTGGGTTTGGGGAAACGGCCGACAACTCAGGACTTTTGAGTTCGTCCCTCCCGGAGCAAAAGCTTGAACCGACACCACCGGCTGAAATCCTCCCTGGTTCCTCCCTCCTGCAAATGACTTTGATATTTATTGCAGCTGCCTGCGTTTGCAGCACTCTCTCGGCTCTGCCCCGTCCCTGAAGAGGCACCGGCGCGTCTCGCTGCCCGCGTCCTGGAGCCCTACCTCCGCGCGGCCGTTCCCTGCCCAGTAAAATGTTCTCTGCGCACAAAAGCCGCCGCTGAAGGGAACAGCTTCGGGCCGAGAGGGAGGGAGCTGGCCGGCTGCACCGTCTCCAGTGGAAACGGACGCCGCTCACCCCGCCTAGGAAACTAATGGAGCGTCCCTAAGAGACCCAAACTCCAGCTTGGCTCACCCCAGCTTTCTCCCCCACCTCCAGACCCCCAGGTGAGACAGCCCCGTCAGCCTGGCTGGGGAAGGGCGCTTGCAGCATGCTTCTAACCCCGGAATTCGGCCGGAATCTTTAAGCAGGTTTTGTTTAGTGAAAAGAAATGTTGTCATCACCGTTCCCCCCCTCCCCCCTTTGTTTTCCAGCAGTTTCCTTTTCTAGTGGTAACTTAAAACATTTCCTCTGGGGATGGGGTGAGAAGAGTCGGACATAAATGTTTACAAGTGCAAAGTCCTCTGGCTGAATGTGGTGTCTGCGGCTTCAGAAAAGCCTCCTACTAACCAGGTTACCCAGGCGAGGCTTCTAACTGCCTCCGAAGAATGGTGGCCGAAAGCCAGGGGTACGAATGTGAAGCTGCGATTTGTGGGGGTCTGTTTCAGCATTTATATTTAAATATCTTTCCCTCTAAGAATTTTTAATTGGAGATTTCGCCTTGAGGTGCTCCAATAAATCAGAGAAGGAGCCAAACCTAGTTATTTCGCTTCGTAACCAAGCTTTATTTTCAGGGCTTTCTTTTCCCTGCGGTTCTTGCCCCGAAGCGATCTGTAAAGCGAACCCACTCTGATACAGTTTGAAAAGTGCATTTTGTACTTGGCTCTTTCTTTGATCGAATTAATCTGGGCCTTTTTGTAGTTCTAAATGAGGCCTATGGGCTGACAATGTAGCTGTTTAAAGGGGATTTTAGGGGATAATAGCCAATGCAAATAGTGCCATGAGAATGGCAACTTGCTTTTGCACTTTCAATCACATAATAACAGCAAAGAAAGCTTTTAAAATGAATTGAAATTTTGTGGCATGCCATCTGGGATTATTTGGGGAAACAGTTCTCAATACTGCAGTTGGGCAAAAGAATGGTGTTTCGGTCTGCTCTTAAGCTGACATGTTTCAGATGGCAACCTTATGCTAGCTGGTGCAAAGTTGGCTAGCATTTTTTTTTTTATTTTATTATTTTCTTTCTCTCGGATTATCTGCAAAAATTCTCTTTGATTGCTGGTATTTGGGTCTGAAAAACTTTTCTATTGTTGAAGAATTCAATTCAGCCCCTTGCAGCTGCTGATCCCCTCATTGTCCACTCGTTATGTGTACGCGTCTCAGATGAATGTAGCCAAGCCTTTTAGTGCCTTAATAGGTGTCTACATAAAGGTCATTTATTCTGCCGTACTTGTTTTAACAAAAGTTTATACACAAACAACAACCACAGCTAAAACATTCACATTAATCAATTTCCTCCTGATGCAGAATGCAAAAACCGCCTCAGGCCGCGGCGCAGGCATGAAAAATGTTTTCTGCGTGTGATGTTATAAAGCAGAAAGTAGTTTAAGCAATTTCATCGAGGGCAGAGTGTAATTACTTCAACACAGTCTCTGGCCGAGAGCGCCCATTCTGTACTTCTCTGTGTGTGTGTGTGTGTGTGTGTGTGTGTGTGTGTGTGTGTAGCTGTGGTCAGGTGACACTGTGGGCAGAGAGGTGCTTCGCATGGAGTTGAGGCTTTAGCTTTTCCCTTGATGTCCACCCTGATTTCGGGGCGGTTCTCTGTGAACTTCAGATGTTGTCTCTGCAGGGAAGGGCACATAGGTGATACTAGAATCTGGAGAAAATTGCATAAAGTTATCTAGAATTTGCAAAATAAATAAATAAATAAATAAACTATGTCCTCGCAGGTGTAAGTCCCCATGCTATACAAATGAAAAGACAACCGCAGCCACCTCTTTCCGTCTGCAAACCCCACAGCGGGCTGCTTTTAGGATGAAGTAAGTGATGAAAAGGATGGCTTCCCACTGTAAATGCCGTAAGGATGCCCCTAGGCTGACCAACTTCTAGTTGGGGGAGTGCTACTAGAGAGGGTTTCTAAAGGATCTTGGTGAGTGGGGTGGGAGGGGGGGGATTGCCCAGCACAGTGGACGTCACGTGGGAATTATAAAACTCTGGCCACGTGGGGGAGGGAGCAAGGAGGCCCACCCACCCTGCCTCCCTGAGCAAACCCCAAAGAGCTTGCCTCAGCAGGGTAATTCACAGACGGGACCGCATTCTTTGATCCATCTCAGGATGGTACTTAGTAACTGATCACAGCCCTAAATTCACTCAGATCCATAAACACGGTACTCAGTATCTACCAGTAGTTCTCTGCTGTGTCAGTTTACCTGCTCAAGGTTTAGACTTGGTGAGTTAAGGATTCAAATCCTTAGATGCTTTGGGGGTTTTGTAAAGGTCAAAAAGCTCTGAGATTTGACCTCAGGGTGTGGCTCCACCTCTTCCCCCAACCTCCTTGGAGGGTCTCTTCCCTTGGTACACTCTCCCAGGCGCCCAGGCGCAGCTGGCTGGTTCTCTTCCACGGGGACTTCTCAGCCGGGCGGGTTAGATGGTGCTTCTCAAACTTCAAGGAGCTGCGAATGACCTGGGATCTTGTTAAAAAGTACACTGTGTTTCTGTTACTCTGAGATGGGGCTTGAAAATCTGTGTTTCTAGCCAGCTCCCTGGTGATGCTGACCCTGCCTGGGTTGGATTTTAACGCACACAGAGATGAGGTACAGCTCTCATGGTCCCACAGCCTAATTATCCATCTGTGAAGATGCCCATTGAGGCAGTTGGGGATTTTGTGACTTTGCAACTCGAGAAACTTTTTGGGAGGTTGGAAAAGGCTTGGAGACAGTCTAGTTTAGAGAGGCCTGTCCTGCAACTTATCTTGCACCTCCTTTGGTCTTTCAGTTCCAAGCAGGAGAGCCAAAGTAGATGATATTTGGACCCAGTTTTGATCATTTCTCTATTATTCACTCATTTAAAAACTTATCAAATGTATATTGGATGCCTGCTATATTGTGTTGGGGGCCGTGGGTGCTCTCATCCCGGTCCACAAACAGTTCGCACCCCCGGAGCCTGAGGCAGAGGGTCTCACCTCAGCTGCACGCTGGAATCCCTTTGGGAGTTTCTGTGACTAATATTGACCCGAGCCCCGCTCCCACTTGGAGAGAGGCACATTTAACTGGTCTGGGATGGGGCTCAGTCATCAGCTTCTTTGAAGTGCTCTTCGGGGGAATCTAGTGTGCCCAGGACTGGGCATCCATGGCCCAACGGGGTTGAACTGGGTGAACTAGAAGCTGTGGATGGGAACTGTGCAAAGAGCCACTTCAAGCACAGTCTCCAAAGCTAGGGGAGGACAATGGGATGACCGTGGAAGGGGAGTCCTCTTTCCCTGCCAGCCTGCCTTGCCAGAGCATCATGCCCATCATCGTGAGAGAGGAAATGGCATAGTTACCATGTGTGCCCTTCAGAACTTTGTGGCATCACAGCTACTCCTGTGTCAGGGATGTCTTATCCAGATCCTCAGTCCTAGAATGGGTGTCTCTCTGGCGCTGGTCCCTCCGCTCTCGGGGGAGGCTGCGTTGGCGCAAAAGAGGGGCAGGACTCCATCAGCTCTGGTTTGAGTGATCAACTGTCCCAGTTTGTCCAAGACTGAGGGGTTTCCTAGGCTGTGGGACTTTTGGTGCTAACCCCAGGAAAGTCCTGGATAAACTTGGGTGAGCCGGCGGTCACCTTAGTTCTCGTGTCATGACTCCTGCTGTCGGGTTGTCAAGCTTGACACATAAAGCATGAATCATAGAAGGAAAAATTGATAAATTGGACCTCACTAAATGAAACACTTTTGCTTTGTGAAGGACTACGTGAGGAAGACGAAAAGATAAGCTATAGACTTGGGAGAAAATATTGGCAAACCACGTATTTGATAGAAGACTACTAGCATCTGGAATATATAAAGAGTTTTCAAGATTCAATAGTAAAAACCAAATGGTACAATTAGAAAATGGGCAAAAGACAGGGACAGACATTTCACTGAAGAGGATGTGCAGATGGCAAATAAGCACGTGACAACATGTTCAACATCACTAGGCGAATTTAAACCACAGTGAGACATTACTACATGCCTATCAGAATGGCTATAATGAAAAATAATGACGCCACCAAATGCTGGTAAGGATGTGGAGAAAATGGATCGCTCATATGTCGCGTGTGGGAATGTAAAATGGCATAGCCACCCCGGAAGACGGTTTGGAAGTTTCTTATAAAATGAAACATTCATCTACCAGATACCCACGCAATTGCACTCTTGAACATTTATCCCAGAGAAGTGAAAACTTACGTTCACACAAAAAGCTGTTCACAAATGTTCATCACAGCTTTATTTGTAACAGCTAAACATTGGAAACAACTCAGAGATCCTTCAACAAGTGCGCGGAGAGCCAGTGATTGCATTTCAGTAGGTAAAGTCTTCTGAAACATTTCTTTCAGGGAAAGAAAATAAAAGGAGGTGAAGATGTTGGGAATTACTATTTCAGTGCTTGCTAGGTCTGGATATTTGATTTTGGGGTTCTGTGTTCGGAGGGTAGTTAGCCCGTGTGGGGATCTGGGAAGAACCCTTGGAGGGGACTGGATAAGAAACATAGAAAAAGAGGGGCGCCCGGGTGGCTTAGTTGGTTAAGCGGCCGACTTCGGCTCAGGTCATGATCTCATGGTCTGTAAGTTCCAGCCCTGCGTCGGGCTCTGTGCTGATGGCTCAGAGTCTGGAGCCTGCTTCAGATTCTGTGTCTCCCTCTCTCTCTGCCCTTCCCCTGCTCATACTCTGTCTATGTCTCTCAAAAATAAATAAATGTTAAAAAAATTAAAAAAAAAGAAACATAGAAAAAGAGGACGCAATGGACTGGAAAAAAACAAAAACAAAACCAAAGCCAAGTTGTAAGTAAGAATACTCATATCAAGGATATTTAGTTTAAAAAAAAAAGACTATTTCTAGGAGAGTTGATGCAAGTTCAACTTGATATTCTTCTAGGTCTGTACCCCTGTAGTATAGGGATAGCAAATGCTCATAATAACGGTTGGATCATGAACAGCTTTCCGACGTGGCAAAACTGCTTTCTAGGTGTTATTATGAGGAGATACAGTAGAATCACAAGTTTCTGCAATGTGGTGATCGTGGATGGTCTTGTCATGGCATCTCTTAGCTAATTAAGGTTTGCTGGTCCAGACCATGGTCTTTCCCATCCCTTGGATGTTCAGGACTTGAGGGTATCTGGACATAAGAGAACTCATGAACGCTTCCTTACATTGCTAATAGCGGGGCTCATTCATTGGTTCAGATCACCAGTCAGGTTGGATTTGGGGGCCCAGGCATCCAGAAGTGCCAAGCCAAGGGGCTCACTTGTGTTTTTCATGCTAAAATAGCGCCCTACTGGGGCCCTCACCTCTAGCTCCATAGATATAATGACAGCAGACTCCTACGTAGTACTTACTTCCCCTGCACCAGTCACTGTTGTTAAGTATTTTACTCATATTAACTCATTTCATTTGCCTTACAAGCCTATGAGATCGGTGCTATTTCTATTCCCATTTTATTGATAAGAAACCTGAGTCACAGGGAAGTTAAACTGCCCAAGGTCACACAGCTTAGCAGAACCAAAGGTCAAACCCAGTTCATCTGGCTCTGGAGTTCATTCCCTTTCAAAAAGAGTATGCAAATGCACAGGTTTTGTGGTAGGTCTATTTGAATGCCAAATATTTTTATTTTCATATACCTTAAATGTTCTAGAATTTGTTTTGGTTCCCTTTTATTTATCTTCTTTCTTTCTTTTAAAATGTTTACTTATTTTTGAGAGAGAGAGACAGAGAGACAGAGTACGAGCAGGGGAGAGGCAGAGAGAGAGCGAGACACAGTATCTGAAGCAGGCTCCAGGCTCTGAGCTGTCAGCACAGAGCCCACCTTGGGGCTTGAACCCATGAACCGTGGGATCATGACCTGAGCCGAAGTCAGACACATAACTGACTGAGCCACCCAGGTGCCCCTTGGTTCCTTTTTCTGAATCAGTTTATCTATTAAGGGTCTATATCACAAAGCCCATGGCCTTAAACGCAACGTTCCAGTTTGACAAAGCGGTAACCCATGGTAGGTTACATTATTTGTGGAGTCTCACAAATGGCAAAACAAGATGGAGATGGAATAACGTTATTCTAATGTCATTGTGCATATCACCTGTTTTGATGAGGCCTGCATAATTTAACAGTTGCTGGTACTATGGAATAATTGGTTGGATGGTATCATTTTCATTTATTTAAAATTACGATTCAAGATAACGTGTCATTTGTTTGTGTTCATGGATTGTCATTCTCCCCATGGGCACCGTTGAAGGCGAAGGGCAGCTTGCTGTAGAAGCCTTGGTACGATTTACAGGGATTATCTCTCTTGTGTATCTGCTCTCCCCCTCTCCCATGTTGGCAAATCTACTGCAAAGGGGCTGACCTATGAGCGCCAGTATGTTTTTTATTCTAGGATACGTTCACAGGCTTGGAGGGATTTGAATGGCTCTAGATTTAATCACAGGCTGCTGTTTCTTAGTGTGGCACGTATTCCTTTAAAAATGTAATGAGACCACGTTATCTTGCAGCTAGGTCTAAGAGGTTTTTCTTGCAGGAGTTTGTTGTCGGTACGAAGACTCTCCTTTAGTATTGCTTCTCTTTCTTTTTTTTGAGGAAAAATCGGTGGCTGCACCGAGGATAACTCATGTGATTTCCCCCCTTTTCCTCACTCTGAACTCAGACCGCTGGGCTGGCTCCGTAGGAGAGCTAATGGTTGGTAATTAACTTTTAGATAAATTACTGCTTGAGGAAAAGGGAAGACACCTTGAGAGGTAGAAGTCAGTCCATCAAAGCAGTCAGAGGAGACATCCCTGTCATTTTGTCATTTTGCAAATGATGACAATAATGTTCGCTTGACAATCTAATAGCATCTCAAGCACCCAGGCATCCAGATTCGTAGGAGAAAACCCCCATGCCATCATCAGAGCGTCTTCTCTATGACTCAGAACATAAGCGGCAGAGAAAACAGTGTCACTGTGGCTTAACATAAGACTTCAACTTGTACATCCATCAATCGTGTGACCTGCCAGAGCAATCTGCCGTATGATAAGAAAGGCATGGCCCAGAATCTAGCCTGATTATGGAAATTCTACTTAATCTGAGCGATCAGGCAACTGGAAGAAGATGGAAAGAAGCATCAAGTACGCGCTGTTGTCACGGCAGTCTTTGGACACAGTGACCAGAGGACTTCAGCTTTCTCTTATTATTTTAAGCTCTGTGTCAAGTCAGTTTAAGTTCATAATTCTGTCTTTGTTACTGTTTCCCCCCTTATTTAGTTTTCATTTGATTAGTTCTTTAGAACTACAGTTTATAATTATGCATGCCAAAAATGACAAGTTTTTGTGTTCTATTGACTGAGCAAACAACTCTTCCTATATATTCCCTCTCCTTTGCCTCGTACTTCCCTGAATTATGAAAACCTTCTCAACTATTCGAAGTGGCACTACTATTTTTATTATATATGCTACTTAAATTGTAGTTCTATTGATATCTCAAAAACTTTTAGAACTGGAATGAGAGGTGCCTGGGTGGCTCCTCAGTCGGTTAAGTATCTGACTCTGGCTCAGGTCATGATCTCAAGGTTTGTGGGTTCGAGCCCTGCATTGGGCTCTGTGCAGCGTGGAACCTGCTTGGGGATCTCTCTCTCTCTCTCTCTCTCTCTTTCTCTCTCTGTCTCTTTCTCTCTTTCTTTCTCTCTCTCCCTCCCTCTCCCTCCCTCTCCCCCTCCCTCCCTCTCCCTCCCTCTCCCTCTCTCTCCCTCTCCCTCTCTCTCCCTCTCTCTCCCTCTCTCTCTCCCTCTCTCTCCTCTCTCTCTCCCTCTCTCTCCCTCTCTCTCTCCCTCTCTCTCCCTCTCTCTCCCTCTCTCTCTCTCCCTCTCTCTCTCCCTCTCTCTCTCCCTCTCTCTCTCCCTCTCTCTCCGTCTCCCTCTCTCTCCCTCCCTTCCTCCCCCTCCCCCTCCCCCATTTACACTTTCTCTCTCTGTCTTAAAAATAAATAAACTTAAAAAGAAAAAAGAACTGGAGCGCCTAGTGGCTCAGTTGTTAAGCATCTGACGTCGGTTCAGGTCATGATTTCACAGTTCGTCGGGGTCCTAGTTTGAGTCCCATATGGGGTGAGCTCAAGCCCTGCTCTGGGTGAGCATGAGCCCCACTTCCAGTGAGCCTGGCTTCTCTCTCACTCTCTCTTTCTCTCTGCACCTCCCCCACCCCCACGCCCGGGATTCTCTCTCTCTCTCTCTCTTTCTCTGCCCCTGGCTCACTTGCACCTCCTCTCTTGTTTTGTCTCAGGAAAAAAAAAAAAAAAGAACTGAAAGGAGCCTTTGAGCCAATAATAGCCATAATTGCAGAGTACTTAGTCCCTGGCAGCAATCCCAATCAATGTGTGTTGTGTCTTCCTCTACACTCTGTGAGGTGAGTATAAATTATCCCCACTTTACAGTGAGCGTAAATGAGGCCCGGCAAGGTTAAACAACAGGAAAAGGGTAACTGCTCTGACTCCAGTGTGTATACTCTTAATGTCCAGGTTCTAACTCCAGGTGAACACCTTAGAAAAGAAAACTGAGGTCAGGAGAAGTTAATTTAGCTCAAGTAACATCCACAAATGGCTGATTTTCTGAATTAACTAAGTGAAGAAAAAAAAGGGGAAGGCCCGGTTTTGAACCTGGCCTTCTGGGATGGAATGCTAGCCCTTCTAGTCTTAGCCACTTCCCCGTCCCCATCTCTGCAAACTCCTTCACTGATCAGAGCACGAAACACATTCTGTCAATAAGCACTTACAAGGAAATAACAGCTTGTTGACATATAATTTACATATCATAATGTTTACCCTTTAAAAATAGACCATTCCGTGGTTTTTAGTATGTTCACAGAGTTGTGGAACCATTACCAACCCCCCCACTGATCTGCTCTCTGTCTCTATGGAGTAGCCTAGTCTGTACATTTTAAATAAATGGAACAATTCGATATGTGGCCTTTCGTGGCTGGCTTCTTTCACTTAGCATGATGTTTTCAAGGTTCATCTAGGTCGTGGTAAGAATTAGTTGCCTTTTAATGGCTGAATAATATTCCATCGTATGCATATACTACATTTTGTTTATTCGTTATCAGTGGACATTTGGGTTGTTCCAGTTTTTGGTTATTGTGAATAATGCTGCTGTGAACATTCACGTACAAGTTTCTGTGTGGATGTACGTTTTCATATTTCGGGGTTGTATTCTAGGGATGGAATTGCTGGGTCATACGGTAACTCTCGTGTTTAAATCGTTGAGGAACTGCCAAACTGTTTTCCAAAGTGTCTGTGCTATTTTCCATTCCTACCGCACTGTTTGAGGGCTTCGGTTTTTCCCCGTCTCGCCCATCCTCGTTATTGTCTATCTTTTTGATTATAGCCAACCTAGTGGGTATGAAGTGGTATCTCGTAATGGTTTTGGTTGGTATTTCCTTCGTGATTAATGATGTTGGACGTCTTTTCATGTGCTCATTGACCATTTTTATATCATCTTTGGAGATGTTCATATCCTTTCCCCATTTTTAATTGGGTTGAGTGTTGAGTTCTTTATATATTCTGGATAGTAGACCCTTATCAGATATATAATTTGCAAATATTTCTCCCATTCCGTGGGTGTCCTCCAAAGCACGAAGTTTTTAAGAGTGATGAATTCTGATTTATGTGTTTTTCCTTGTATCACTTGTGGTTTTTGTGTTGTAGCTAAGAAACCATTTCCTAATCCAAGGTCACAAAGATTTATGCCTATATTTCCCTTGAAGGGAAATATGTACTTTTAGTTCTTCTTAATTATAATAAGAACTAAAATCTTAGGTGTATAGTCCATTTTGATTTTTTATACATAGTATGAGGTAAGAAGCATTTTTACTGCAAGTTTATGGGAGTTAATCAAGTTGGCAGATACTACTTTGATCATTAAACTGATGAAATAGATTATGTTAATCTATTAATGTGATTGTGAAGAAATATTGGAATTTTGGCTTCCAATTTAAAATCGATTCTAGCCATGTCTTTTCTAACTTTAATTTTCTTAAAACTAATAATGGTAAAATGTTCTGTGATTCTTTGCTTCACACCTGTTAAGCCACTGTGCTGGGAATGGGAAATAATTTTCTGTTAAGGGACTTCTAACAGAAAAAAAAAAGCAATTCACTGAGCCATAGGAGTAAAACATAACTTTAACATTAGAAAGTACTCTGTAAACACTTAAGAATTAAGTATTTAGGGACGCCTAGGTGGCTCAGTCGTTTGAGCTTCTGACTTCAGCTCAGGTCATGATCTCGTGGTTTGTTGGTTTGAGCCCCACGTTAAGCTCTGTGCTGACAGCTCAGAGCCTGGAGCCTGCTTTGGATTCTGTGTTTCCCTCTCTTTCTGCTTCTCCCCCATTCGTTCTCTCTCTCCTCCCTCCTTCTCTCTCTCTCTCTCCTCCCTCCTTCTCTCTCTCTCTCTCCTCCCTCCTTCTCTCTCTCTCTCTCCTCCCTCCTCCTCTCTCTCTCTGTCTTTCAAAAATAAAGAAAGAAACCAAAAAAGAAGTATTTAAGCATGCTCTAGTTCTATATGTTGGCCAACTGCTGAGGAAGAGAAAAAGGAGAGACGGGATTGGGAAGGAAGGATGAGGGAAAATGAATTCAGGAGAGAGATGAATAGTCGGGAAAGCCACACCCAGATGGCAGTTCACAAGGGGTGAGGGGGACCGTGGCAGAGTGGGAAAGACCCACCTAGATGAATGACACTCAATTAAACATGTAAAAGTTCTTGTGCTGTTAAAAATACAAAGGCAAACAGAATAAAAGAGGGAAGGAGACTGGCGTAAACATAGAAATTGATCAATCACAGCACTGAAGAGAAAAGCAGGTTTCATGAAGTAATAAGCATTTTGAGAGACTGGGATCAAGTCACTTTAAAGGGGGGCGTGTTCCCTGTATACAATCAAAAAAATGAAAGAACTCCCATCTTGGTACTCTCCCTCCGGGTAGGACGACATTAAGTCAGAAGCCCATCCAGCTTCACAAGCCACATCTTTTATCTTGGCAGAGTCTGTCTCCTTAATCACAGCTAGCCCCGGTGCAGAAGACAGAATTTCTTCTAGTGAGTTCACAGGCATAAAGTGTTGTATATTATTCTGCTCATGTAATATATTTCATGCAGCCTTAGCACACCAGGCACTTATTAGGATCATATATAAATGACTCTTGTTTTATTTTTTTATTTTATTTTTTTGCTTTCAAGGAACTCATAGCTGTAATGCAGGTCAGTAGGCAAAAGAGTCTGGGTCTTCGATACAACATTAAACATGTAACATTATTATTGCAAACTTTCCTTCAGATTGTGAGCTCCTAGAATTCAGTGGTACTGAACTGACTCGAGCTGCAGGCTCTGTACCTTGATAAAAAGGTTGGAAGCGATTAAAACAAAATGTTGATAAATAGCCCACAATGTGAGACTCTGTCAGAGTGTGTGACAAGTTTTTAATTTAAGAGCGTTACATGCTTTTGTATTAAGTCCTTCAATAATATTAATTTTCAAGAACATTAAATTCTGTCTAGTGTATTGGAGCTGGTAATTATAATGCATAAAAATAGCTGAAGAACCAACGTAGTGCCAATTACTCTGTCACTCATAAGTAATCAATTATTTTTGTGCAGCATAACGTATATGGTAGCTGCACAGAGTGATAAGGTACAGCTCATAAATGAAAAATAATTTTTCAAAGGCATGGTAAGGCACGCCTGAAGGCTTTAACAACTGTATTTGAGGGCTAGGTTATGTCTCTTTGAGGAGTGCTACATTGAAGAGTTTGGATTTTGGTCCGAGGCTGGCCCGTGTGTCAGCACACTGGGAGTGCTAGGTGCACACCTACCATGCAGGTAAGATGACCCATGTCATTTGACCATCCACATGTCAGACGTTGGAGTGTAGACCGTGTGAGGAGCGAAGCATGAACTGGGTGGATTACGGTGGTGACGATGGTTCTGTATGATGACGGGGCATTGTGGCCCCAGGGATTTCCCTGTCACTTCCCGGCAGCCACCCTCTAAAGATAGGGTGATCTGAGGCTGATCACCCCTGGTGTTTCTCAAGCTATGTTCTGGCATGCCCACCAGACCCCTCATCTTTGGGAAGACCTCAGCGGTGAGCCTTCCAGGTGTCTCTGGTCTAGCTCCCTTCCTCAGTTATGGGCTCTTTCAAGAAAGGAAGCTCAGGAAGAAGTTAATAAAATTCAGAAACAGCAGGAAAACAACTTGTGTGTCCTGTAGGTCACTGTTTTAATAGACATTAAATTGTAATCTTTACTATTAATTGTTATTAATGACAACTATACATTGGACCTTATAAATAATTGCTTATTTTATACTCTAACAACCTATTTCCCCTTTATGGAAAACTACATAGTTACCAAGGAGGTAACGGAGAGATGGCTTTTCTTTATAAATGCTATGTTTCATTTTAGATTTGTGTAGAATTTAGATTTATGTAGAATTTATGTAGGATTTATTAAAATCCCCCTAATTCAAGTATATGTGGAAAAAAAAAAAAAGGTTTGGATCCAGAGGCATCCCAGAAGATTCTATGTAGAGTAGGATACAAAGCAAATTACTGGATTCAGTGGGTGACATTTATCGAGCGTTGGCTGAGGAGCTCTGTGTAAGAGTGAACCTCACTTCTTCCCCCAGGAGTGTGTAAGGCAGCACAGGAGGTGGGACAGAATACATGCCAGGCACACGCAAGGGATTTCTCGCAAATGCAAGGGGAGGTCTAGGACAAGGTACATAACGCAACGGGATAAATGTTAGCATAATCGTTGCTAGTGCAGTTAGAGAAAAATTCACAGAAGCTGGGCTGTAAGCGACTTGAGAGGAAAGGACCTTGGTAGAAAGGAATGGGAGGTGAGGACTAGAAGGAAGGCTCAAGTCAAAGCCTGGGGAGTGTGTGTGTGTTCGCATGCGCGTGTGCGTGCGTGCATGTGTTTGTATGTTGGGATAAATGGGAAAGGGGCATGAGGTAATAGAAACCAAGAGAGGAGAGTATATGCTAGGGAGAAATTGGGAAGAAAGGATCATAGTCATTTTTCCCGCACACCAGGGGCTGTGGTCCTGATGGGGACACACTGAGCAAGCGGAGCCAGCCTCTGCCTTCATGGAGCTTCGCTAAGCCAGAGGGGCATGCAGACAAGACTAAAGGCATAGATCAGCTGAGAGTTACCTGCTATAACCTGGGGGAGAAATGATGGTGCCCTGAACTAGGCAGGGTCAGAGAGTGCTTTTCGTGCTATAACAGACAAGCCCAGAACTGTCCGTGGCTTGATGCAACAAAAGTTTGTTTCAAACGGTGTCACGGCCCAGTGTGAGTATTCCTGGTGGACAGCATTCTAAGTGTTCATTCAGAGATCTAGGTTCCTTCTATCTCATGGTCCCATCATCCTCCAAGACCCAAGAGTCCACTCCATTCTGCTGGTGGTGAGGAAAGCACCTTGGGAACGTGCATCTGCTTGGTAATGTTAAGCAGTGCAAGTAACATCAGCTTATATTCTGTGGGCAACAACTAATCGTATGCCCTCTTCCCTGTCCCCAGATATTCAGGGCTAGAAAATATACTTTTCGTCTGGATAGGTGTTTCTCTGTGACAATTCCATGCTACAGAGGAGGAAGGAGTATATATATCTTAAGTGGTAGACTGTGGTGTCTGCTACAGTTGGGCTGGTGAGACATGAATGAAACAAAGAGTAAACCAGGAGCTGGAATCAACAGGTGAATTAATTAAGCTTCTGTGATTGATTGGATATGCTATCTGAGGGACAGGTAAGTTGTGGGTGACTCCGAGGTTTTTGGCTTGGACAGCAAAGTCGGTGATCAGAGGTAGCATTTTGTGGGGGAGAGATGGAAGAATATGAATTTGATTTTGGGTATGTAGAGTTTTGGGTACCTGGGGATATCCAAGTGAAGATGGCCCATCATGGCCTATGTGGATTACATGGGTCTGGAGTTGAGGGGAGAGGTCGAGGCTGGGAAGGGATGTGGGAGTCGTCAGTACATAGATGGTAATCACTATCATGGAAGAGGAAGAGCGTTCTGTTGTCTCTGTCTAGGTGAGAGGCAGTGGGATGGGGGGTCAGGCCTCCTGCTGTGGGACGGGATCAGGGATGTTGTGTGGAAGGAGGGAGGGGAGCCAGCCATGACGCCATGACACCATGTCCAACTGCAGTTAGGGGGCTGGGAAGATAGTGCTGGGTTTGGTAGGAACAGGGGAGTTGGAATGGGGTGTTGATTCAGAAGGGGGGGGTGAGGGCTCAGTTTTTATGATAAAACTATAGATATTGATACAGATATTGGTTGATATTGACAAAAATCACAGCATTAAATAAGGGGCTTTGGAGATAATCCCTCTTATTCTTACTTGGTCTTTGAAACCTCAGGAAATACAGAAGAGGAAAGATCAAGGTGTTCTTATTGAATATGATATTAAACCATGTGCTCAGACACAGTTCCCCAGACAGCGCGCGTTAGAAGTTCTCCGGAGACCCGGGTTAGGGCAGCCTTATCTCTGATTCTCATAGTTTGTGGGCAGAGGAAGAAAAAGAGGAGTCCAGGATCCCAGGAAAAAGAAGAACACAGTGGAGAATGGGGTCAAAAAAGGAGGAAAGAATAGTTAACATGGTGAATAACAGGGAACATTCGTGTGAGGGGACACGCAGATGTGTAACAAACGTGTTTGTGTAATCTTCTTCATGACATACGTTTTAAAATTGTATCAGTAAAAGGACAGTTGTCATTTTTGTAGCTTATGTTTGGATTAACGCGTATGTTACATACACGAACGTTTGATTGGTTTACAAAAGAATTAAAATGGCATAAAGGCTTGTTTCACGAGAGAGTTAAAGGCTACCCTGAGCAACTATGAGCACAAGTTTGCCGTCTGTTAGGAATGAAGGACGTAACATACCTTCAGTGGTTGAGGGCCCTGAAGAGGTTTGGTTCAGAAGGAGCTGTTCTGCAGCTGCAGGGAAGGGAAGGACTAGAAGATCCAGTACACTTGTAGCCAACAGATGTCAGTGTTGTGATGTGATACACAGCCGAGTTCGGGAGCTTTTTCTCGCCCTGCACTTAAGGCTCTGATTTAATGTATGAATAATGTTAGCTTTCTCTCCCCCTTGAAAAATGCCAGCAAAAGTACGTGATAATGAAAGCTTTTCTATATACAGAGAACTGCTTCTCACACCCATTTATCTGATCGTGAGCATGGACAAGAGCTGATGGCATTTCAATGCGTCCCTTGCAACAAATGGTAGAATGATAGCATTTGGGTGAAGCTATCTGATGATGAATGTCTTAGAACGGACAGGGAAAATAGTCAATGGTGAGGAATATATTGGCTAAATGTTAGCACATATCTTTTTTTTTTTTTTAATGTTTATTTTTGAGACAGAGAGAGACAGAGCATGAGTGGGGGAGGGGCAGAGAGAGAAGGAGACACAGAATCCGAAGCAGGCTCCAGGCTCTGAGCCGGCAGCACAGAGCCCGACGCGGGGCTCGAACTCACAGACCGCAAGATCATGACCTGAGCCGAAGTCGGACGCTCAACCGACTGAGCCACCCAGGCGCCCCCCTTTTGTTTTTTTTTGACATCATCAGTGGCTCTAAAGAGTGCCATATTTATTCTTTCTCCAGGCTCTATTTTATTCTCTGAAAAATTATGATCATTTAAAAGATGCAAGAGCTCTACAGTGTGCTCGGTCCTTCTCATTTCATGTCTAGGTGTCTCGGAGGCTGGGGCCAAGTTGCTTTGTGGGGTGTCAGCAACCTTGAGAGGGCTAAGCAGTTGATTCCTTCTTGTTCTTTGGAGAGCCTGCTTCTGTGACCAAAAGCACTTATTAGAGGCTGGACAGAGCTGCGCATCTCACCGGGCTGCTGTTTTTTAAATCACTACCCAAAGCAGTGGCTTGGATATCAGACTTTTAGATTCAGTGCAGATGAGCTTGCAGACTGAAATCTAACTTCTTTTTTCTCTGTGGATGGGACAGACGTGTAAGCAACTATCTGGTGAAAGCACAGGTAAGACGGAATGACACAGGGGTCAAGGTCAGGGGGAGAGAAGCTGTACTTGCCATCCTGTATTCTCAAGTCTATTCAGGGATTTGGCCTTCCTTGTTGCCCAGCTTCCTAGATAAGACTAACTGCTCTTTTGAACAACTATCTGAAAGGAAGGAAACTTTGACTCTGACCGTTGGTACTGGAGAAAATAATGCTGATTTCCAATTACAATGTAGAGAGGATACTGACTTCTCAGCAGTTGGAAGGTGTGACATTGTAGGTTATAATAATAAATATATTTGGTCTTGCTCCTGTTTTGGCACAGAGCTCCTAAAACCCTCAGAATTTCCTGGGTGCCAAGGGCCATACAGGGATCCTTTTTTTATGCAAATGAGGCAATTTTTGGAAAGCTTCTAAGGATGGGGGCTGGCTAACTATGTGGTTACAGAGTTGGAACTTCTTGTCCCTCCTGAACTCCAGGGAAGGGAGAGTGGCTTGAGATTGCGTTCTATTAGTTGGGCTATGTAATGAAAGCCTCCATAAAACCCCGAAAGATTCAGAAACTTCTAGGTTAGTGACCTCGGGGCGGATTGGGGAGAGTAGCGTGCCTGGAGAGGGCATGGAATCTGCGCCTTTCCCCCATACCCTGTCCTGCGTCTCTTCCATCTGGCTGTTGCTGAGTTTTATCCTTCTATAGGAAGTTGGTAATCTAGTGAGTAAGTGCGTTTCTTGAGTTCTATGAGTTGCTCTAATTAGTCAAACCTAAGGAAGGGTCTCGGGAACCTCAGATTTATAGCCAGTCAGTCAGAAGTACAGTAACAACCTGGAATGTGATTTGAATCTGAGGTACAAGGAGGGGTGTGTGGAGACCTCCAATCTGTAGTAGGTTGGTCAGAGACCAGGTGACAATCTGGGCTTGCTACTGATGTGTGAAGTTGGGGGGTGGTGTGTCTTGTGGGACTGTGCCCTCGACCTGTGGAATCTGATGCTATCTAGGGATAGATAGTGTCAGAATTGCTTTTTAAATTAAAGTAAATTAATTATTTTTTAAAGAGAATTCTTCCGTTTCATCATGTTGGCTAGGTGTGTTTTGGATTGTTTCTTGAGGTCACCCTGGAAGGAAAACAGATCAACAGACAAACAGAAAACAGAAACACTTGAACGTATCGACAAATGATACAGACACGTGGTTCACAACAGAAAAAAGAATAACAAACAACACTCTGAGGGCATGTGACCTGAAGTACCAGCTACATGTTAAGGACAGGGTGTGCACTGTGCTGATGGCAGAGCCTATACAGAGAGAGTAATGATGGGTGCAGGGGAAGAAGAAAATGAACTTTGACCAGGTAGAGAGACTGAAGGGCTTAATCCAGACAGAGAGAAATCAGAATAAGGATGGATGCAAGGAAGAAGGAATGAAGATAGATGTTACCCACATGAACTATGTGGCCTGGTTATTCCAGAGAGAGAGATAGGAAAGTACAGAAGGAGGTGTAGAACATGCCTTGAGAGAGTGGGTTAAAAGTCTTATTAGGCCAGCCAATACCCCGGACGGCCAGCTCAGGGGTGGGGATCGGTAAGAAGGAGAAAGGGAACATATATTTAAAAAAGAAGAAATGACCTGGAGTTACTCCAGGCAGCAGCCTGAACTCTGGATCTATCGCTGCCGCAGAAAGGCGTCTCTCCTGTGAGGAGGGATGTGGTTTGGTGTAGGTGGGTCCCATCTCCACTGCCGTGGGGATGGCTTCCTGCAGCAGGTTTTTGTGGGCTTGGGAAACAACAGTAGCGTCCCCCCAGTCCCTTCTTCCCAGTTCCGGAGTCTCTAATCACCCCTTTGTTTCCGTCCTCGCTCTGCAGGGGGCGCCGGCATAGTGCGGTTTGTTGGGTGGTCTCCGCCCCACGTTTATCCGCGTTGTTGACACTCTTCGCCTGCTATACCTGGTTTCCCTGTAAATTGTGTCCCTGGGTTAGAAGCAATCCACAGGCGGCTCAGCGCCTCTGCTTGACGTGGGCTGACTGGGTCGCCGCTGCCGGCCCCAGCATGAGGAGAGTTTTGCTGAGAGTTCCACTGTTAGCAATGGAACTTCTCTTCAAAAGCCCTGCAGTTAGGGACTGGATGGTGGTGGTTTCTCCCACTCTGTCCGTTTTTTCTCTCTGTGGCCTGCTCCGCACTTTCCCGGATTTCACTTCCCTTTATCTTTCCAAAGAAGGCTCTCCCTCCCCTCAGCTCTGTACCCAGCAGTTCGTTTTATCCACCCCAGATTACACTCACGTTTCCTGGGACGTTTTCTGGGTTTTGCTTTCCATTCCTTGTAGACTGCAACACCTTGGTTTCAGTCCTTCTTAGTTTGAAAGACACGGGGAATACCGGGTCCCCCTACTTCTCCGCCATGTTGGCCAGTTTCCTAATTTAATTATTTTTTAACGTTTATTTTTGAGAAAGAGAGAGAGTGACAGAGCATGAGCGGGGGAGCGGCAGAGAGAGAAGGAAACACAGACCCCAAAGCAGGCTCTAGGCTCTGAGTTGTCAGCACAGAGCCCAACACGGGGTGCCAACTAATGAACCAGGATATCATGACCTGAGCCAAAGTTGGACACTTAACCAACTGAGCCACCCAGGTGCTCCAACAGCATCAGAATTGAGTTGAATTCATGGACACCCAATTGGTGTCCCAAGAATTGCTGGTTGGCGTGAAAGACTCCCACCCCTCCCTGGCCCCCACCGTGTTGCAGTTTGGTCCACAAACCTAGAAAATGAAGGATTTGAGGGGCACCTGGGTGGCTCAGTTGGTTGAGCTTCCGGCTTCGGCTCAGATCATGATCTCACGGTTTGTGGGTTCGAGCCCCATGTTGGGCTCTGGGCTGAGAACTCAGAGCCTGGAGCCGGCTTCGGATTCTGTGTCTTCCTTTCTCTCTGCTCCTCCCCTGCTTGTGTTCTCTGTCTCTCAGAAATGAATAAACATTAAAAAAAATTAAAAAAAAAGAAAATGAAGGATTTGCACATGATAGTGATTGAACCATGATGACTATAAAATTGCTTCATGTAGTAGGAGGATTCAAACTTAGAGTGTAAGAAACTAATTCCATCAGCTCACAAGGCGGATGCTCGTGACACTTAGTGCATTCTGAGATACTTGACTGGATGTGGCACATTTACATTGTGTCATTCTCACCGTTCATGGTTGAAGCTAAGCTCGAAACCAGAAATTGAAGCTAAGCTCGAAACCAGAAATATGGCAGCTGGATGCTGAGGACAGATCCTTAACTTACAACTGCACATATTTGGCAACAGGAATTGTTCTGGGATAATACTAGAAAGCTAGCGACTTGCCAGAAGTTGTGGAAGAAGTGCCCAAATTATGATTATGATTATGACTCAGAAAGCAGGGGCGCCTGGGTGGCTCCATCAGCTAACCATCCGACTTCGGCTCAGGTCATGATCTCATGGTTTGTGGGGTCGAACCCTACATCAGGCTCTGTGCTGACAGCTCAGAGCCTGGAGCCTGCTTCGGATTCTGTGTCTCCCTCTCTCTCTGCCCCTCCCCCACTCTCACTCTCTCTTTTTCTCTCAAAAATAAATAAACATTAAAAAAATTAAAAACAAACAAATTTTGTTTTCATGCTCTTGGAGACCTTGCTTCATTGTTGTCCTAAGAAGTTACTCAATATTTTTATAAGGTTGTCTAGTCAAGGATGAAGTGGATAGTATTTGAAAACTGATTGGAAATAGGAGATAAAGAATAGAGTGGAGTTTCCGGCTTGGTCAATAGGGAGGAGAGAGAAGCCATTGACCAGAACGTAGGGGAGGTCCTGGATATAAAGAGCTGATAAGGTGCTAGAGGGAGAACGAAGGAAGCTTTAAGACTCTGCCCCAAACCTTGCTGAACATAAGAGCCATTCAAGATGCTAACATAGGTAATTATAATATTTATTGACTCATAATATTAAAAATTCACTCCCATTTATTTCTGCCTTCAAAGTTGCATTCTTCTAATATCCAGAACACACAAAGAAGTCCTACAACTCAACAAAAACCAAATAGCCCAATTAAAAAGTAAGCAAAGTACTCGAAAAGACATTTCTCCAAAGATGACATACAGATGACCAACAAACATGAAAAGATGCTGAACATCACTAATCATAAGAGAAAGACAAATACCACTGTGAGATTTCACCTCATGCCCATTGGGGTGGCTACTCTCAAAACACCAGAAAATAACAAGCATTGGCGACCATGTACAGTGTTGGTGGGATTGTAAGATGGTGCAACCACTATGGAAAACAGTACAACAGTTCCTCAAAACATTTTAAATAGAGCTACCACATGATCCAGCAATCTCACTTTTGGGTATATATCAAAAGAATTTAAAGCAAGAAAAAAAAAAAGAGAATTCAAGGCAGGGTCTCAAAGAGATACGTATTTGTATCCATGTTCATAGCGACATTATGCACAGTAGCCAAGAGGTAGAAGCAATCCAAATGTTCATCAATGGATAAATGGATAAAGAAAATGTACCATATATCTGGAATATTATCCTATTATTTGGCCTTAACAAGGAAGGAACAACATGGATGAGGCTTGAGGACGTTATGTTAAGCAAAATAAACCAGTCACAAAAAGACAGATACTTTTCGATTTCACTTCTGATGTGTCTAAAGTAGTCAGACTCATAGAAACAGGAAGTTGACTGGTGGTTGCCAGAGGCTGGGGGGAAGGGAAACAGGGAATAGTTGTTTTTTTTTTTTTTTTTTAATGGGTATAGAGTTTTAGTTTTGCAAGATGGAAAGTTCTGAATATCTGTTGCACAAAATGGTGAACATGGTTAACGCTACTGAACTGTACACTCCAAAATGATTCAAATGGTAAATTTTATGTTGCCTAATTTTTTACCTCAGCTTTACAGTTACGACTTTTTGCCTTTTCTATCATTACAAACCTAAGCCATCTCTCCTATGTTCCAAAAAAAAAAAAAATCAAGCTATAAACAAAGCTTGGAAACACAATCTGTTACTATTTAGAGGTACCCCAAATTCAGTTTAATCAAAGAGATGAGTTTGTGTCAAAGGACTGTGGGAGCACGGGCATCAAGAGAGAAACGGAGAGAGCAAAGTGGCTTTTCAGTACAGAGCATAAAGAGATTTCTAGAATAAGTCATTTTGCTGCTAGCAAAGGGCCCCATTCATGTCATCACAAGGGTGGGTACTCCCTCATATGGCGTAGCCTTCCCTGTAGTTTCTCCCCTTAGGTTTGTGAATCCCATCTGTGTGCAGTCACAGTCACCCCGATGGTGATAAAATAACGGGAATAATGATGTGAGCCAGAATAATAAGTAATACTTATTGAGCATTTTCTCTGTGTAAGAGTCTGTGTCAAGTCTTTATATGCACGAATGAACTCATTCAATTGTCATGATGACCCTTTTAGTGTAGTATTACTTTTCATTCCATTTCTCAATGGAGAAACCTGGGTCATGGAGAACTTAAGCACACATAAATCATAAATAGTGAAACTTGGGTTTGACCCAGGTAATTGTATTTTAAAGCCTGACGCCTTAACCGGCATTCTACTCGTGGTGGAAGCTAGGAAGGGTTTAGTGGAGTAGGGCATGCTGAAATGTATCCCTGGAAAAAATAAGAGCAAATATTTAGGGTAGTGAACCATATCTGACTTAAGGGTAGTTTTCTTGTATGACCAAAAAGTTTATATACCAATATGTAACTATTTGTAATAGTTACAAGAATACTTCTACTACGATGCTAATAGTATTCGGTTGTATGAGGGACATAAGACGCCTGTTAAAGAGGAAGATATTATTTTAGTATGCTGATAGTAATGAATACCTTTTTATTTTTATTTTGTTTTTTATTACACTTTTATATTTTTGAGAGACAGAGAGAGACAGAGTGTGAACAAGGGAGGGGCAGAAAGAGAAGGAGACACAGAATCCGAAGCAGGCTCTAGGCTCTGAGCAAACTGTCAGCACAGAGCCTGATGTGGGCTAGAACCCACAAACCATGGGATCATGACCTGAGCCGAAGTCAGATGCTCAACCTACTGAGCCACCCAGGCGCCCCAATGAATGCCTTTTTAAGGTGAAAGTTTATTGAGATAATTGGAGATTCACATGCAGTTGCAAGAAATAATGCAGAGAAATCCCATATACCATGTGGTCACTTTCCCCCAAGGGTAGCATCTTGCAGAACTCTAGTACAATATCATAACCCAGAGATTCAGATATTCCCCATTTTTTTAAGTTTATTTATTTATTTTGATAGAGAGAGAGAGGGAGGGAGGAAGAGGGAGAGGGAGGAGCAGAGAGAGAGAGGAGAGAGAGAATCCCAAGCAGGCTCTGTGCTGTCAGTGCAGAGCTTGACAGGGGGCTCAAACTCACTAATCGTGAAATCATGGAGCCAAAATCAAGAGTCAGGTGCTTAACCAACTGAGCCACCCAGGCACCCCTGCCCATTTTCTGAAGGATTGTTCTTTTATTTAACTGTTGATTTCAGAGAATTCTTTATATATTAAAAAAATTTTTTTTTAATTTTTATTTTTGAGAGAGACAGAGTGTGAGCGGGGGAGGGGCAGAGAGAGAGAGAGGGAGACACAGAATCTGAAGCAGGCTCCAGGCTCTGAGCCATCAGCACAGAGCCCAACGTGGGGCTTGAACTCACAAACCGCGAGATCATGACCTCAGCCGAAGTCAGCGCTCAACTGACTGAGTCACCCAGGCACCCCTATATTTTTTAGATCTTAGTCTTTTGTCAGACATGTGGCTTGCAAGCATTTTCTCCCCGTTTGTAGCTTCCTTTTCATCCTCTTCACACAGTCTTTTGCAAAGCAGAAGTCCTCAATGTGATGAGGTCCAATTTATCGAGTTTTCCTTTAATGGATTATGCTTTTTGTGTCAAGTCTAAGAACTCTGCGTATTCTAAGGCCCAAAGTTTTCCTATTTTTTTTGTTTCTAAATGTTTTGTAGTTGTATGTTTTCCATTTAAAGCCATGATCCATTTTGAGTTAATTTGTTTAGAAGGAGTAAATGCTTTTGATAGAAGAAAATTGGGTGATGTGAGCTGATTTTAGCTTTTTTGCCTCCTGAAGATTGTGTTGATGGTATCACTTGTTTAGTAAGACTGTCGATGGATGTCAAAACAGACACATCTTTGCGGGTAAACTGTGCAGGTTTTAACAGTAAAACAAATGTAAAATGTTTCTGATTCCCCTGGGCATAGCTCTGGGCTTTTTTTTCATGTGAACATCAAAAAAAAAAAAAATTCCTTAATTCCTTACTTCAATTAAAAAAAATAAAAATACTATCTCAGAAGAGAATTAAACTGGAGCTTTAAGGGAAAAAAAAGAATACCTAATTTTCTAGTTCTTTTGAAGAAAAATAATGAAAAAAGATTCTATGACATCTTTCTTGCTCAATTTATTTGTTGTGGGCTTGAGTAATTTTAACTGATTCCTCGTACAAAAGAGAGCTCTGTGAGCTGGTTTAATGTTTATTTATTTTTGAGAGACAGAGGCACAGCGTGAACAGGGGAAGGGCAGAGAGAGAAGGAGACACAGAATCTGAAGCAGGCTCCAGGCTCTGAGCCATCAGCACAGAGCCCGGCGCGGGGCTCGAACTCACAGACCACGAGATCATGACCTGAGCCGAAGTCGGATGCTCAACCGACTGAGCCACCCAGGCGCCCCTGAGCTGGTTTAATGCTCTTGGTCTTGGCTACTTCATTACCTCTTCTAGTTTCAGAAGTGCCTTTTTCAGTGCTAAGTTTCTAATTAAGTTCCATATTTTATTGTCGGACTATGGCTGGAGAGTACTGCCAAGGCAAGTCATAGAGTGAATTTTGGAAAGGAATTAGGGAGAGACGTATAAAAGGTAAAAACCATTCTGAAGGATGGGACAAAAACACAGATTATTGGCATTATTGCTGAATGGTAATAAGAGACCCATGGAGGGTCTTTCTCTCCACCCTAGATTATATACTAAAGAAGTAAATGCAAAATTGTATCTCCCTCTGAAATATTCAGAAACATTCACTCTCATCAATTCAGATACATTTTTGTTCTGGTAATTTTATATGACAGATTTCATGATGGATTTCATACTCTGCATATGGAAGGAACGAATTCAATAGAATATAATAAATGTACTTGGGGTTTCCAAAAGTCAGTATGGAAAGTGAAGTGGCTTTTGTAATAAATCTGGCAACTGGATTGGTAGAGATAATTATGGAGTGATTCTATCCTTGCCCCTTGAAGATAGATTCCACTGAAATCGATGAAATTACGTGCATGGATCAAAGATAGGATGTTGATTAATTTTCACATGTCAAATTAAATCAGCTCACGAACTAGTAGCTACATGTGCTGGAAGAGCAATTTTAAAATATAATCAGATCTTTATATACTTTTGCAAAAATTATTAGTTTTAAGGAATATATGTTATACATGTTATTTGGTTGTCAAAAATACGATAAAATAATACGAATGTTATTGCTGCACACGTATCTTGGAAATGATGAATGCATAATTTCAAGGACCCCTTGGTGATATATCTGGTCTCCACAATTGTAGCTTGATTGTAGATCATCAAATGAAGGGAATAAGCCTCCAAAAATAAAAATGGCACTGTTATAGTTAGTTTTTCTTCTTTCAAAGCAAAGACAGAAGCAGATATTCTAATGGAAGGTGGAAAACTCTGTCTTTTTGGGCTAACAGCTGTCTTCTCTACCCACTTGGGCGCAACACGTGTGCTCGCTCTTCATTCTCAGCATCTGACTGGACATGGACATGTCACATGGCATGCATGCTTCTGCCTCACGTGACAGCTCCCTACTGCTGCCTGACCAGATCACAGCTTCTGAACTATCCCATTTAAGACTTGGATCTAGAATTAGAAAGGCCCAATGTAAAAATACATGTGTCAGGCTAATTACTTGAACAGAATCCTTGCTTTTTGTCTCTTTGGATCACGTGACCATGTTTTCTGACCTTGCCTCATTCTCTTTGGCTTATGGACAATTCTCTGACATGTGTACCCTTATTTAGTTTGAATAGCTTAGGCATCCATTGGTACGGCTGAAGTGGGACTGCATTCCTGTCCAATGATTGAGTGTGAAAATGTTTATGTTAGCCTGAAAGGGCCCCTCTTGCAGCCTATACGCTTTCATGGCTTTACTTGGTCATATGGTTGAGGGCTGAGTTTGCCTTCTCCAGTCCCTCCATGCAGAAGTAATAACTCCCTTCTATGAATTTCCTCAGTACTCCATCTGATTCTTAGGGATTTCTAACTCTTAGCCTTGATATAATAATTACTCATGCCCCAGTCATATCTCTCAATGGACTGGGAGCCTCTGGAGGGCTCAGGATGTGTCATAGATACTTTCACTTCTGTGGTTTCACATGGCCTCTGGTTGGGGGCCTGCGCGGATCGGACGCAGGATAGAAGTATGTGGGTCGTGTCAATGTTTTCCACATATTCTGAAGTCTGAGTGAGGCACATCATGATATTTGGCTGAGCTATGTATGTTGTAACACTTACTGACAAAGCTTTTGTCGGTCTGGATCAGTGAGTCTGGTGTCCTTATGACCAAATTTTCTGCATTTATGTCTTCAAAAGGCGAAGTCGCTATCTCTTCTCTTTGTCCCCTGTTTTTATCTCCTAGGACATGAAGCACGCTTATGCATGCACTTCTTGCTAATCACTACTCTGTGACTAATCATCAAGGACCTTAAATTTAGAAGAAAATATGAAAAATTCATGACCCGAATTTGTTTTCGGGGAGCCACTGAGGTATTTTCCTGAAAAAAGAAAATCACAGTCTTAATCCTTTCATTATTAATATTGGATTATCCTTAGAATCAACACATTAGATAGTGAGCATGAAGAAACAACACGATATTTTTACAAGATATTTATCTTACATGAAAGAATGCTTCCAGTTTTCATGCAGAAGTACTGTATATGTCCAAAGTACAATTATTATTATTTTATGTCTTTAATTATTATTAAAAGTGGCTCTATAAAGCCAGGAAGATAGATGTTTTCCAAGAAAACAGGAAACAAATTTGGTTTTACTAGTCATACCTAGTGGAAAGTCATTAATTTTCTTCCAAGAATAAAACAGAATTGCAAGTGGGTGTTTAAAAAATGCATTAAAATGGCAATGTGCACGTAATTTAAATGAGCCAAGAGCTGCTAATTATTCTGGCATGTGTTCAGTTACTTTTGTACTATTTCTCCTCTAATGTAAACAAAAGAAATCCTCTTAATTGTCAAAAATAGCTTTTAGTAGAGGTTGTTTTTTTCTGTTTTTCCCCCTATTCTTTTTGTACAGTTTGCATATTTAAGAACTAGGCACGAAGCGTGATTATTTAGAATATTTTTTTAAAAAGAAGGTCTTATCACTTATATTTTTCGGCTCTTAAAATCAAATTAAGGAGCTAATTAAGCTATTCATTTACTAGAGCGGAAAATAATTATGCAATGTGTATCTGGAGGAATAAATGGCCTCATGTGCATCCAAATGAGGTAAAAGTGGGTTGAGACTTAGTCATGTAACAGGGCACATGAAGCACGTTGCATAATGAAGAAGGCAGGTCCTTTACTACAGTACACTTGATCATTATTTTCCAGAAATGACATTGATTTGTGGTTGTGACTACAGTGCTCTTCACAGCTCAGGACCTTCAGTGTAGGATTAAATACTGCAGTTTTATTTTTAAGGCATTTTATCATACATTTACAAAATTTAAATGAGTTAATTAAGTTTATTAGAACTTGCTTCTGCTTCCTCCTGTTTGGTGAACTAAATACTCAGCTAGTTCTGGGGCGCCTGGGTGGCTCAGTCAGTTAAGCATCTGACTTTGGCTCAGGTCATGATCTTGAGGTTTGTGGGTTCAGGCCCCACGTTGGGCTCTGTGCTGACAGCTCAGAGCCTGGAGCCTCCTTCGGATTCTGTGTCTCCCTCTCTCTCTTCCCCTCCCTTGCTCATGCTCTCTCTCTCTCAAAAATAAATAATAAAACATTAAAAAAATACATAAATACTCAGCTAGTTCCTGGATACTTATTGATGAGTAACAGAATGGTGGACCAAAGTTCTTCCCACTGAGTTTTGACCGAAGTGCCAATATGGTAGATACCAAAGAGAGAACATTCTGAGAACCATGTCGATGAGGCAGTAGATCAAGGACATGCAAAGGTCATTGCATGGGAGAGGAAAGGATTAGAAAGGTGGATATCTTTGGAGAAAACCCTGTGATAAATCCCACAGCTTCTTCCCACACAGAGGGAGATACTTCCTTCTTCATCTCAGGTCCAGTGAGAACTTCTATGGCACCATCTGCAGAGCTTTGATATGTGTGGGCTGGAGTCTGATTCTGGTGTCAGAAATCTAGAGGACAAGAGAAAGGCTGATCAACCACCCTGTGGCAGACATCGGGAGGGATTGGCTTTGAGTTTTTGTCTTTGTTTTTTGTTGTCGTTATTGTTGTTTTCTGAAAAAGCTGTCTTTATTGATTCAGAGACGAGATATGAGATGTGGGCACTTGGGTGAAAAAGCCAGTGTGGTTTCTCCTAGAGCCTACCATTTGCAATGGGTGAGAAGATGTCAGAAGATAGAGGCTGGGTATGTAGCCCTGGTGTACAAAGACTAAGGGCTAGGGGGTAGATTATGAATGACCACTCAAGTTACAAAGGCACCCATTTGGGGCTAGACATTGTGAGAGAAAGAGGTCCATTGATATAGTTAGCTCTGAAGAGCTCATTAATCCTCAGTTCATGAGGATATCAGTTCAAGTAAGAATATTTGTCCCATGCCATCCTCCTGCTCTGACCCTGAAGACATCAAAACATCAGCTTGGGAGAGGGAAGAGGAAGGAAGAGAAAAGAAGCTCAAGGCAGTGAATTAAGGAAGAAGCCAATCAGCCTCTCTTTCTCATTGTGGGCTTTCAGCTTGAAGCAGAAGGAGCTAGGAGAGGAGGAGATTTACTGCTAAATCAAGCCCACAGTTATAATTATTATACAGAATTGGACATTCTAGTTTCTGAATCGAGACTGTTTTTTTTTTCCCCCAGGCGTAGGGAAACATTACCCCTGCTAAATAAAGGCCTAATGGAACAGTGGGAGGCAAAAATAAAGCTGTGTTTTGATTACGTTATGATATACATGTACTTGAGTAACATCGCAATTTCAAATGCAGTGCTGTTTGTAGGAAATGAGGGAACTATCTAATGGTGTAAAAAAAAAAAGAGTAGTTTGTTGAAATGAGTAGCAGATGCAGTGAACAGTAAGGAAATTTAATCAGGACACTAAGCCTTGCGCCCAATGTAAGGTGAGTGAATGGAACATGAGACTTCTATCTTATTTTGTTTTCAAAAATATGTTTATTCAGTTTTGAGAGAGAGAGAGAGAGAGAGAGAGAGAGAGAGAGCGCGCGCACCTGCGAGTTGGTGGAGTGGCAGAGAGAGGAGAGAGAGAATCCAAAGCATAGGACCTTGCAACCATGACCTGAGCCGAAATCAAGAGCTGGACTCTTAACCAACGTGAGCCATCCAGGTGCTCTGAGACTTCTGTTTTAGTTCAGACCCTGGAAGGGAGATAAGGCAGCTCCAGGTCTAGTGCTCCTTGGCCCCCAGCAAAAGCAAGGGAAAACGTGCTCTGGAGGAAGGCAACCTCAGTTGGCCCTTGATATTCCTATAGATTAATATCTACCAAATATAAACTCCCAGTCAAACATCACCAAAATGACAGAAGAGAAAGCGTCTGTCTCACTATGAGAGGTCGGCAGAAACAATAATGGATTTAGAGTCCTAATAAATTCAGTTTTCGATTATATATGAAATGTTTAAGGAGATAACCTGGTATCTCACAGAAATGAGAAAGCAATAAGGACCTATTCACAAGAAGGAGGAAGATTTGAAAAAGAACCAAATACAAATTTCAAAACAAGAAAATATAATTGTTAAGTTTTGAAAAATTAATGAGCTGGTTAAACAGCAAATTAAACAATTGAAGAGATAATCACTATAGATGAATTGAAAGAAATTACCCAGAATGCAGCACAGAAAGAGACATGGAGATGGAAGATATGAGAGTTTATCACCAATCGGCCCTCAACAAATGAACTGCTAAAGCAAACATTTTTGTTTGTTTGTTTTTAATGTTTGTTTATTTTTGAGATAGAGAGTGCCAGCAGGTGAGGGGCAGAGAGCAAAGTGGACAGAGGATCCGAAGTGGGCTCACTGAGAGCAGTGAGCCTGATGTGGGTCTTGAACTCACAAACTGAAGATCATGACCTGAGCCGAAAGTCAGACACTCAATGGATTGAGCCACCCAGGGACCCCGTAAAGCAAACATTTTGGTCTCAAAATTCCTTTACATTCTTAAAAATTACTGAGGACCCTAAAGATCTTTTGTATATGTGGGTTATATCTATTCATATTTATCATATTAGAAGTTAAAATTGAAATTTAAAAAAATTATTAAAAAAACAAACCCATTTGATGTTAACATATATTACTTTTTAAGAAAGAATAACTTTCTTACACACACTTTTCATACACAAAAACATTAGGAGAAATTGTTTTACATTTTTGACAATCTCTTTATTGTCTGGGTAAGTCGAAGACAGCTAGAGTCTCATATCTGCTTCTGCATTCATTCTGTTGCTGTATGTTGTTTTGGTTGAAATATATGAAGAAAATCTGTCCTCGTACATATGTGTAGATGCAAAAGGGAGAAGTATTTTAATAGCCTTTTCAGATAATGGAGGATATTATTCTTGGTATTATACCAAAATATAACAAATGGCAGTTTCCTAATGGTTGGTTGAAAGCCATATCAATAAATGTTTTGCATTTCATTACACTAAAGTTTATTTGCCTATCTTCAACTTTAGATGGATCCTGTGTGTGATTTTATAACCTCATGGACTGGTGATTTGGAAAACACTGGTTTGTTGACTAATGCAGGTCTTCCAAACATTGATACGAAAGTCACAGTCATTAATAACATCTGCGCAGATCTCGTTAGAAAAGTCCATGTACTGAGAAGCTGTCAAGCTCATGGCGGGAAATATAAGTTTTCTAAAATTCTACTTTTCCTCAAAATCTTGAATTTTGTCATTGGCAACAAATTCTGTCAGTTGTTTTCCTTGAGGTAACAGGCTTAGTTCATTCAATTTTAAGAAAATGTCTGCCAATTATCCAAGTCTGAATAGCCATAGTTCATCTGTCAGTCATTCTTTTAAGTAAAGATGGTGTTTCATGAAAAAGTGGTTACGTCAGCTTGCAACTCAATCACACAAGTGTTTTCCTTGAGACAACCATCATACTTCGGTATTCAGCAGAAGGGCTCTTTGTACTTCCCGTTTGGTCACAGAGAATATTAAAAAGACATTGTGTAAGGGCCAAGATTCAATAAAATTAATATGTTTTTTTCCTGCCTCATCAAGCATACTGTTAAGTGAACTAGCATTTCAGAAAATTTGCTATGAGTGGGTGGCAGAGAAGAACACAACGATTCCTTACATAGTTTGGTCCTCTGCCTTGATTTGTGCTAAGGTACCGGCACTTTTACCCACCATTGCTTTCGCACCGTTAAGGTATGTGTCAATGCAGTGAATAAGACAAATAACACCTTAGTATTATTATGAAAGTAGTTTGACCTTGTAGACTCCTCCTAGGAGGGTCTTGGAACCCTTTAAAGTCCATAAAGCACACTTTGAGACTGCTATTCCATCTCCAGAAGTAAGGTCTGAAATAGAAGGTCCAGGGAACAAAGCAACTGGTAATCTAACAAATCTTATGTGTATAAAATGTTAATGTCTTATTTGTTGGGGATTAAAACATTAGAGTTAAATTAGTGGCATGTAAATTGGAAGAGGTGAACATAGCGTGTGAATTGGGAAGGGTGTTCAGGAGGAAGGGTATGGCACTGCATAACCTTAGAATTCAACTTAAATATGAAGGAAATGTTTTAAGAATGGAGAATGTCCAAGTAAACATTATGGACTAAATGTATGCATTTATTTTCACTCCTTCCCCAAATCACAAGCATGGCATTGAATGGATATTTTTAAAAGATAGAAGCCTGTAGGCCCAAGCAAGGAGACAACGGCAGCCAAATGTAGAAAGCTCATTTAGGAAGGCAGGTGGATGAGTGATAATTGTCTCAGACAGCCTGGGAAGGCCAACTCCCAAGCTGCATGAGGAGCGAGCAGAAACAATGAAAAATGATTTGGATTCCTAAGAACTTCAGATTTCGAATGGCCAGATGCAGAATATAAATTAATTATGTACAAAATTGCTTAAAGAAATAACATGTGCACTCACATAAGAAGGAAAAGCAACAAGACCCTCTCAGAAATGCAGTGTGTACCTGGAAGAAATAAATGGGATCGCGTGCCTCCAGGTGGAGAAGGCTGAGGAGCAACTTGTAGAGGAATGCTCCGACAGTTCCAGGGTCCCCACGCGGGTCCTGGAAGTGGGGGGAGGGTGAAGCTATCAAAGGAGGAGTGTTTGCAAGGTTTTCTATGAAGTGGCTGGCCTTCTAGCTTCCTTCTCCACCCTGAAGATTTCCTGTGGGTAGGATGATACATGCCTTCTGGGCTGGCGAGGGGTAGAGTCAGTTGTGCATGGAGTATGGTTAAACCTTAAATACGGAAGGGTAGGTACTGAGCATATGCAAATCAACAGCCTTTATCTCAAATTCAAATCACTGTGTTGTGCAGATTGAGGGATGGTGTTTGTGCGTGTTTGGTAGCTTATAAGAGGATATGGGGTATGTGTGAAAGTGTAAGTCTTTGTTTTCCAGAGTGGGAAGAGAATAGGTAATGCCTAAAACAGAAAAGTCAAGAAGTAGTAATGTAAGCATGTCATTTAGAGATATGGACATAAATAGCACAAGAATCAGTTAAAACATTGGAAGTATTTAGCTCTGGGGGTTAGGAAATGAGGCTGCATTTGACTCAAAAATCACTTGACTCTAAACTATGTCCACATGTATCTTTGATAAAAATAAGAATGAAATTTAAAATTATGAAGGTGACTACTGGGGTGCCTGGGTGACTCAGTCAGTTACGCATCTGACTCGGTGTTGGCTTAGGTCATGACCTCAGGGCTCAGCTTTGGGCTCTGCACTGACAAGCATGGAGCCTATTTGGAATTCCCTCTCTCTCTCTCTCTCTCTTTCTCTCTCTCTCTCTCTCTGCCCCTCCCCAGCTTGCTTGCATAGGCTCTCTCTCTCTCAAAATAAATAAATATTAAAATAATTTTTTAAAAAGGCAACTATTAAAAGAATAGAAACAAATTCTATAATTTCGAGCTCATCAGAGGGAAGCAAGCAGAAAAAGTAATCTAAATAGTTAAAATCTTCCCAGGAAAGATACCAGGCCCAGATATCTTTACCAAACTTTAACGAATAAATTATTTCAGTCTTATACTAATGCTTCTAGAATGTAGAAAAAGAGACAATACTTCCCTACTTATTCTGTGAACCTTATATAAATTACCCAAATTTGGCAATTATAGTACAAAAACGAAAATTACTAGCCAGTCTCATTCTTGAACATTGGTGTAAAACTTCTAGATTAAATATTAACAAGCCAAAATCCAGAAGTATACAAAAAGATAATGCATTGTGATTATAGTGGGCTTCCTCTAGGAATACAAGGGTAGTTTAATGTTCAAATATTTATAAATACCATTCATTATATCAAGAGATTACATGAGAAAAAATCAATCCAATAGATTGCAGAAAATTTTTTTGACCAATTCAAAATCTATTTTTTAAAAAGACATCTGAATATTGGAGGACATTCCCTTAATATTGAAGCTGAATATTGGAGGGCATTCCCTTAATCAAATTAAGGGCATTAAACAAACAGCACCATATAGCGAACATTATTCTTAATGATGAAATCTCAGAAGCATTCTTTTTAAGATCCAGAAAAGGCAAGAGCACCCACCATTGTCAGTTTTCATTAACATTTTATTGCTTTTCTAGTAAGGCAAGAAATAATTAAGAAGCAAATTAGTTATTATTTGTAGGTAATATAATTCTCTACCCAGAAAGTTAAGAGAATCTATAGGCTTCTTAAAGAATAAGAAGGTTGTTGGATATCATGTTATTATATAAACTATTTGTCGTTAACAAGTAGAATATGTAACAAGAGGAAGAATCTCATTTATGATAGCAACCCAAAATGGTACTTATGAATAAATCTACCACAAGATGTACATAATCTTTATGAAGTGAATTATAAAACTTTAAAGAAAGATATTAAAGAAGATTTAAATAGAGAAATATACTGTGTTGATTTGGTAGAATTAATATTTTGGACCATTGATTCTTTCCAAATTAATGTATAAATTCAATGCAATTCCAATTAAAATCTCAATAGGGATTTTTTTTCTTTTTTGGTAGAACTTGGAAAAACTGATTGCAAAATTTATATGGAGGGGCCATAAACCAAAAAGAGAGCCACAATACTCCTGAAGAACAGCAAGAAGAGAAACTTGGCCTACCAGATGTCGGCAACATTTATAAAGCTATAGTACGATTAAAATTATTTCAAAAGTAGCTAACCCAGAGGAAGTACTCAATAAATGTTAGTTATTACTATCATATTGTTTCCACATTTCACTATTTATATTCTTTGGAGTAAACATTTGCAAGGATCGTTTCTTTCTCTTATTAGGGGCATTTCAAAACTTAAGCCTTAGAAAAATTTTAAACTCTTTGTAAGGCCTGGGTTATAACTATACTCCAAATTCTGTAGCTCCATTATGGAATGGAGTTCTCTATTTCCTTTGCCTCTCCTTCCAGCTTCCTCTCCTTCTTTGAGTCTGAATGGAAATGTAGGGTGTTGGACAATGTCTATCTAAAATGGAGGGAGGAGGTAAGCAGTATCCAGAATGCTTGTAACAAAAAAGGAAAGAGATAAACTTGTGCTCCTTGGGTGGCAGAAGAGGCTTACTTAGTGGACAGGGCAATGGTTGGTCAAAAGTGGTAAACTGGTGAATGAAAGTCATTCATTCATTCATTCATTCATTCATTCATTCATTCATTCATTCATTCAAGAAAACTCTGGGGCACCTGGGTGGCTCAGTCGGTTAAGCGCCAACTTCGGCTCAGGTCATGATCTTACGGTCTGTGAGTTCGAGCCCCAAATCGGGCTCTGTGCTGATGGCTCAGAGCCTGGAGCCTGCTTCGGATTCTGTGTCTCCCTCTCTCTCTGCCCCTCCCCTGCCTCTCTCTCTGCCCTTCCCCTGCTCACGCTCTCTCTGTCTCTCAAAAATAAATACACATTAAAAAAAATTAAAAAAAAAAAGAAAACTCTATTACCTGTGTATGAAACACCGTGTCTGGCATGGATATAAAGATTCATTAGACAGATCCCCGTGTATGAGCGCTCACAGACTAGCTGGCAATACATGCCTGGAAAATATTAAAATATAATATGCCAACTACTAGCATACGGTCGATACCAGAGTTCTGTCGGAGCATTGAGGCTGAGGACGAACTACAGGAAATAGAAGCACTTTTCTCAAAGGAGGTATCATTCATGCTTGGTCTTGGTATCTGTGTTGTTGAGGGAGGAGATGGTGGAGGTATATACCTTAGTGCTATACATGCAGAATTTTCCAAATGTGTTCAAGCAGTATCAACTTCTATAACCGTAAGTGCCATGGAAATTTTATAAAGGGCGTTCATACCACACAGTTTACTGTTTGTGAATTTTAAACTCTCACCTTCTTTCTTCCTACCTACTTTTTGAGTAATTAATAGCCAAATTACCCCAAACTGGGCAGTAGTGGGGAGGAGGCAGAGAACCAGGATCCTGAGTAACAGCCTGACTCTCGAGGGTGTGGAGTAAAGGAGAATTCAGTGTTTCAGCTTCTTTGATTTGCATGGAAATGTTTAGAGAGAGAAGTAATCTTGCAATTCTGTGGTTCTACTTGTGATTTAGTGTGAGGCTTCTTTCTTAAACTGTATGGTCCTAGCAAATGTTGAGGCATAGATGAAAATCAGCACAAGTTTTATCAGTGACCTTTTGTGAATCCTGCTCTGGTTGGCATAGTTGTTTCATCTGACCACACATTCAACAGCGTGAAACTCTCTCGAACTCTGGAGCAAGATGGTGACATGGTGACAATTAGATTGCTACTAAAGGAATCTTATGATTGGGGTTAGAACTCTAAAATGTGAATAAACTCTGTTTTGAGATGGGGCTGCTCTTACAGAGAATATTATATGACACAGGAAGTGTAGGAAATGGACTCTGGGCAAGAAAAAAAAATGCCTCCGCAAGAGGCATAGTTCTTAGAACCAAAATTTTGAGAGCATAGTAGAGGAAATCTCTCTGTCAGCTGTCAAATTCCATAAATTCTAGAATCTTTCCTTACGACAAACACCTTCCACCTGGAGTGGAGGATGCCACAGGCCCCATCAAGATCGAAGAGATTGACAGGATGGTAAGGCATTAGGTGCTCAGAGTTTCACCTGAGTTTCCCCACAGGTGTCCCTGACAAAGTACAGTTGGTCTCTGTAGCTCAAGGGTTCCTGCCTGGAGATTGCAGTGGGTACGATGCTTCGTTGTATTTCAGATTCCTACACTTGGGAAGCAGTTGCTTGGTGAGCTATGGCTGAGTTCAGGCTGAGATAATGTTTGTTTCAAAACCTGGGATAGCTTTTAATGATAATTGAATTTCTTAGAGTTAAAGGGAGAAACACAAACCGTATGGAAATAAGTGGAAAAATTTAATGGGAAGAGCTATAAACATGCAAATAAATCTTCCTGAAAGTCATTGTAGTATTTTATAATTTCTTCTTATGTCCCCTGTGAAGTCCTACAGTGTCCCTCAACCTTTTCCCCACATCACTAACTTCCGAGCTCCCCCAAGGGTATGACCATGGTCATAGAAGCACTGTTGGTTTGCCACCACCTTTGCTGTCTTGGGGAACTCATCCATACGTGAATTATGTACTAGCTTATGTGGATACATTGTATTTCTACACCTCTTGCCCTCTCTGCATACCAAGGATTCTGGATCTCTAAAGTACATTTCTCTGTTCTTCACATTCTGTTAAGTAAAATAAACAGATTGCATTGCCTTTTTAAAAAAAATCAAAGTACATGATATCAACAGATTCTCAATGCTTTAGAATCATCCCATTGTGGTACTTTGAACTGACTATATGCCTTCCTGATAATTCTTCATCTAGAATTGTACTGCCTACTACTGTAGCCCGTAGCCATATGTGGCTATTTAAATTTATATGAATTAAAATGAATAGAAGTAAAACTTCAGTTGGCAGTCACACTAACCACATTTCAAGTGTTCATTAGCCACATGTGGCTAACGCCTACTGAACTGGATAGGGTAGATAGAAAACATTTCCGTCATTGGACAGAAGTCTTTTGGACAGTGCTGATCTAGGACATTTCTTGTATTTGTCTTGAGTTTTTACTGTTCTCTACCAGCCAACACAGGCAACACCCACGGTGTGCCTAGACTTTTACAGCTGACAGACACTGGATGGTCTTCTCTCTCCAATTTCTCAATCCTTCCAGTGTACTTCCATGAATCATCCTGAATCTGAGGGTCACGTCTGGGCCTTGTCGTCACGCAGAATCACTGGCTCTGACACTTAAATCTAAGAATTAAGAACTAGTTCTGAGTTGCTTTGCTCTCTGATACCACCATGTCTGTTCTCCAGTTACACCGAGACCTCCGGCTCCTGGACCCCTCTATTTATTTTCATTTGACTCTTCTGTCTTTTTTTTTTTTAATTAAAAAAAAATGTTTGTTTATTTTTGAAGGAGGGAGAGAGCATGAGTGAGTAAGTGGGGGAGGGGCAGAGAGAGGGAGATACAGAATCCGAAGCAGGCTTCAGGCTCTGAAGCTTGTGGGGCTTGAACTCACAAACCATGAGATCACGACCTGAGCCGAAGTCAGATGCCCAAGCGACTGAGCCTCCCAGGCGCCAGCTCCTCTGTCTTTCTTAGCCAGCCTAGTGGCCGTCTTTACATGCTTCTCTTGCTGTTATCCTAGATTCTACAAATACTTATCCTTCTAATATATCCTCTTTAACTTCTCTGCCCCCTTATCAGATAAGTGGAGCAGGAAAACTGACAAGATTATATACAACTAAAGTCAGTTAGGTACACTCAACTAGTGTTTTTCCAACTGAGTCACAACCTGTTGATGAGCTCAATCTAGGGGGTTTTTTGGGGGTGTTTGTTTTTTAGGTTAAATCAGATGGAGTAGAAAGCATTCATCTCAGAAAGGGAGTGTAAGTATTGTTTCATGAATCTTTTGTGTTAGTTACACACGTATGTGTTGGGCCGTAATATAAAAGGTATTTCTTTTTTTTTTAATGTTTATTTCTTTATTTTGAGAGAGAGAGAGTGAGCAGGGGAGGGGCAGAGAGAGAGAGAGGGTGAGAGAGAATCCCAAGCAGGCTCCTCACTGTCAGCACAGAGCCCGATGAGGGGCTCAATCTTACAAACCATGAGATCATGACCTGAGCTGAAACCAAGAGTTGGATGCTTAACTGACTGAGCCACCCACGTGTCCCGGTTGAGTTTTTTTTCTTAACATATCTTAGCACACTTTCTATCTCAGTATATACATGCCCACATAATTCTTTAAATTGCTCTATAATTTTACATAGTATAGGCTTAATTTCCCTTTCTCCTACTAATGGGCATTTAGATTGTTTTCAGATGTTAGCCGTTATAGATAATACTGCTATAAAAAGGTTTCTGAATATATTGAATCATAACTGAGAGTGTATTTCCATTGGGTAGATACTTAAAAGTGAAATTGCTGGTCAAAGAGTATACGCATCTAAAATTTCAATAGATACTGCCTGCTTGTCTTCCGAATAACTGTAGCCAATTCATATTTCATATTCATAAAGACCTTTTCCTGATACTCTTACATTAATATTGAATGTTTAACATTTGCAAATATGATTGTAAAAAGCATCCAATTGTTGCTTTTTTGCATTCTTTTGAGCAATAGTAATCCCAGTTATCTTTTCACAAGTCTAGTGTGAAATGTTTTGGTGAAATACTTGTTTTGTCCTTGCCTATTTTTTCTAAAGTTCATTTATTTATTTTGAGAGAGACAGAGTGCGTGTGTGCAGGTGAGGGGCAGAGAAAGAGGGAGAGAGAGAATCCCAAGCAGGCTCAGCACTGTCAGCACAGAGCCAGACTTGGGGCTCAAACTTATGAACTGTGAGATCATGACCTGAGCTGAAATCAAGAGTCAGAAGCTTAACCAGCTGAGCTACTCAGGCACCTGCCTGGCATTTTTTTTTTAATGTTTATTTTTTGAAAGAGAGAGAGAAAGCGTGCACAAACAGTGGAGGGACAGAAAAAGAAAGGGAGAGAGAATCCCAAGTAGGCTCCATGCCATCAGCACAGAGCCAGACTCTGAACTCATGAACTGTGAGATTGTGATCTGAGCTGAAGCCAAGAGTTGGAGGCTTAACTGCTTGGGCCACCAGGATGCCCCTATCCTTGCCTATCTTTAAATTGTGTTGTCTTTTTCTTACCGATTTACAGGAGCTCTTAAAAATATTTTCTCCCAGTCTGTTGCTTTTTCTCATCTTTAAAAAGTACCTTGTTTTATTTAAAAGTTTAAAATTTTTATATGATGAAATGGTCAATATATAGCCTCTGGGTCTGATAAACTTTTCACTCCAAGATTATACTAAAACGATCTTGTATTTTCTTAGGAAGCTTTTATAGTTTTGTTTTTACACTTAGCTCTTTAATCTATGTGGAATTTATTTTTGTGCAACACAGGAAGTAGGGATCTAATTTTGTTTCCAAGTGGTTAGCTATTTGTGCCAATGCCATTTGATGTAAAATGCTGCCTTTATCATAACAGAAAGTATAAATATATGTCTGCTTCTAGATTCCCTCTGTGTCCTCTGTTGACTATACCGCATGTTTTAACCTTTAAAGCTTTATGTTTTGAAACCTGGTATGGTAAATGCTCCCTTGTTGTTATTTTTCAAATGTATTCTTATATATTTTTCTCTTCCAGGTGAACTTTATAATAAGCTTATAAATCCCATAAAGAACCATGCTTGGATCTTTTTTCATGCTCGATTCTTAATTGAGATTACATTTTTAGATCGATTGGATAGTTTTACAATTGTGAATTTTTTTATCCTGAAATATGGTATATTTCATTTATTCAGGTCTTCTTTAGGATATCTTTCAGGTAAATTTTATTTTTATTTACATGAGTATTATGCATTTCTCATTAGGGTTGTTCATAGACACTGCAACTTTTGCTATTTCTGTGAATGGATTTTTTTTAATGTTTATTTGTTTTTGAGAGAGAGAGACAGAGCGTAAGCAGGGGAGGGACAGGGAGAGAGAGACACACAGCATGTGAAGTAGGCTTCAGGCTCTGAACTGTCAGCCTAGAGCCTGATGTGGGGCTCAAACTCAGGAACCGTGTGATTGTGACCTGAGCTCAAGTTGGATGCTTAACTGACTGAGCCACTCAGGAGCCCCAGATGTTTTTTCATTACATTTTCTATTGATTATTGCTGGAATGCAGGACATTTATATGAATTTTTTGTATTGATTTTGTGCTTAGCCACCTTAATGAACTTCTATTAAGTATTTATATATTAATATTATTTAAGTAAATGCTAACGAACTTTCTAGCTTGACAGTAACATCATCTCCAAATAATGATTATTTAATTTCTTCCTTTGAGATCTTTCCCACTTATTTCCTTTTTCTTAAAAACTTTTTTTGTCTTTATTACACTGGCTAGGATGTACGGTAGCATTTTTGTTTGTTTCCCAGCATCCCTTTCCCCTAAGCACATCTTAATTGATTGATTATTTGTTTTTGTGGTATTACCTCTTTCTCATCATGGGCAGTCATGAGAGAATAGTAAATCCAGAGCCCCTCCTTTCCCATAATGGAAGTAAAAGAGGCCCTCGGATAATTTTTCATTAGGTCTTTCCCATTAGCTCCCCTGCATAGTCAAGGGGCAAGTCCGTGACCCAAGCTTAGCCAATTAGACTTACCATCCCTAGGACTTTGGCTCTTGAAGAAATTGAACCATATGCAAGTAAGCAAGAAAAACTGCAATTCATTGATTCCAGAGACCAAAGAATTCCTGTCTGTTTCTGAGCTAGTTTCTCCAGTCTTCAGGTTGAGGCTGTGAACTTTCTACAAGCTTTCCAATAAATCTTCCCTTCCTTTAGATCAAATTAGTCTAAATCGGTTTCTGCTTGCAACCCAGAAACTTTTGTCTGATACATTTTCTTGGTTTTACCTTTATTTAGAGTGCCTTTACTAGTTCACCATCTAAAATAATTTGCGTGTTTCTGATGGTTAGCTTCTGTCTAGAAAAAGGAAGTTTCTTTCTATTCCTACCTCATAAAAGATTTTCTGAAATCTAAAATGGGATTTTTACTTCAAAAAGGCTGCTGTCTTTTATCAAGTACATTTTTTATATCTATTAAAATTGAGAAAATCTCCTTTGTCAGTGAGATTTCCTAACATTGACTCATCCTTGCATGCCTACAAGCCTTATTGTATTACACACACACACACACACACACACACACACACACACACACACTGCTGTATTTGATTTACTAATATTTGGCTTAGGATTTTTGCACCTATATTTTTGAATAATATTGTCAATAGCTATCTTATTTACTGTGCAATTTTTGTCTAATTTTGGTAACACAGTTATGTTTATTTTATAAAATAAAGTGGGAAAATTTTCTACCTTTTCTACGATCAATCTGGAATTATTTGCCTAAAATAGAAACATTTGAGTGCCTCAGTGGCTCAGACAGTTAAGCGTCCAACTCTTGATCTCGGCTCAGGTCATCATCTCACAGTTGGTGGGATTGAGCTCTCTTTTAGGCTCTGTGCTGACAGTGTGGAGCCTGCTTCGGCTTCTCTCTCTCCCTCTCTCTGCCTCTCCCCTCTCTCACGAAAAAAAAAAAATATATAAATCTTTTTTTTTCCTTAATTTTTTCTAGAACTCACATGTAAAGCCATCTAGATCTTCTTGATGGCTTCTCAGGAATAGATTTTTTTAAATTACATTTCTGTTTTCTCCAGTGGTTGTTGCTCTCCTTGTGTTTTCTATCTTCTCTTGACTTAATTATATTTAAAAAATATCCACTTAATCTGGGTTTTCAATTTGTGGATAATAACCTGTATTTAATATTTAATATTATCTTAAAATTAAGAATAAGAGCTTTCTATAGTTAAGTTCTTTTTTTATTCTAAAAGGTGTTTGTGTCCTCTCTGTCTCTCCTTAATCAAGCATGATAAAAGTTTGTCTGCCTCATTGGTCTTTTCAAATATTAAGTCTTTGGATCTTGAGAAACTTAACAGAAGACCATGGGGGAAGGGAAGGGGAAAAAATAGTTACAAAGAGGGAGGGAGGCAAACCATAAGAGACTCGTAAATACAGAGAACAATCTGAGGGTTGATGGGGTGGGGGAGAGGAGAAAATGGGTGGTGGGCATTGTGGAGGGCACTTGTTGGGATGAGCAGTGGATGTTGTATGTAAGTGATGAACCATGGGAATCTACCCCAAAAACCAAGAGCATACTTTACACACTGTATGTTAGCCAATTTGACAAATTATATTAAAAAATATTAGGTCTATCCTATTTTTCTTTTCCATTTCGTTAATATTTATATTTGTCTTCATTAATTGCTTTTTTCTACTTTCTTTAGGGTTATTTTGCTTTCGAGTCGATAAGTTTTAGGGGAGACAAAGCCTGCCTTCTCTATAAAAGCTGAAAACACCAGTCTTTCTTGTAACTTGGACACAGGCACACTATCTGGGCTCTAAATATAGCAATGCCACCTACCCCAGTGTTTGAATTGGCAGTCAGCAATGCACAGAAGTGGCTGCAGTGGCATTTGCAGCAAGTTCAAGTTCTTGGGACAGCAGTGACGGGACCGCCAGGGGCGGCCTCAGCATCCGGGCTGTCAGGGTCAGTGGTGGCAGATGCAGCCGACAGCTGCTGGCACCTTGTGGTGGCAGTAGTGTTGTCCTGTGCAGACTAGTCTGCTGACACTATGGTGGGCATTGTCCTAACTGTGGGCCTCTAAGCTTGGTTCTAATGCTAAGCCAGTGCTTCTGTGAGCTAATCTGTGTCCTTTAATAAATTCATTTTCTGCTTAAGTCAGCCAGAGTTGGTTTCTATTGTTTCCAAATAAGAATCTTCACTGAATACATGCTTTCATTGTTATTACTTTCAAATAAATCATGTTTCTAAACAACATTTTAGTTTCTTCTTTATCATAGGAATTATTTAGAAGGATGTTTGAAATATTTCCCAGTTCCAGGGCACCTGGGTAGCTCAGTCAGTTAAGCATACAACTTTAGCTCAGGTCATGATCTCATGGTTTGTGAGTTCAAGCCCCACATCAGGCTCCCGGGCTTACAGCTTAGAGCCCAGAGCCTGCTTCAGATTCTGTGTCTCCCTCCCTCTCTCTCTCTCTCTCTCTGCCTCTCTCCTGCTTGTTTCTCTCTCTTTCTCTCTCTCTCACAAAAATAAGCCTTTAAAATATTTCCCAGTTGATAAATATTTTGATTCTTTGTTGTTAATTTCTCTTTTTCTTGTGATATGATCAGTTAATATGGCTTGTATGATTTTTTGTTTTTTAAATTTATTGAAATTTTACCTGTGATCTAATAATGTCACATTTCCATTTATATTTTTCATTTGTAAGTAGGAAGTTTCCTCTATGAATATAGCCATTCAAGGGTTTGTCAATTTTACCTTATATTAAAGTAAGATTATGAGAGTTAGTCTTCATAATCAGTTATATTTTCTTTAGTATAAAATATTCTTTTCATTTCATTTATTATTTTTGTTATTTTTCTTTTTTAGTCTTGAATCCCATTTTGTTTAATATTTTTTTTAATTTTTTTTAATGTTTATTTATTTTTGAGACAGAGAGAGACAGAGCATGAGTGGGGGAGGGGCAGAGAGAGAGGGAGACACAGAATGTGAAGCAGGCTCCAAGCTCGGAGCTGTCAGCACAGAGCCCGACGGCGGGGCTCGAACTCACAGACTGCGAGATCATGACCTGAGCCGAAGTCGGATGCTCAACCGACTGAGCCACCCAGGCGCCCCCCATTTTGTTTAATATTAATATTACTACATTTGCTATTTTTTTCTTACCAATTGGGTATTTTCCACACTTCTGTTTAAAATTTTTCTTTATAATTCCTTTCCTTCCATCTCTCCTTCTCTTCTTCCCTCCTCCTTTCCTTCCTTCCTCCCTCTCCCTCCCTTTCCTCCCTCCCTCCCTCCCTTCCTTCCCTCCTTCCTTCCTTCCTTCCTTCCTCCTTTCCTTCCTCCTCTCCCCAATTTGCAAATCTCTGTCTTTTAAAAGGGGAATTTAACATATTTGTGTGCATTATGATTAAAGATATGGTTGACTACAGCCCTTGTACTTTATCTTATACTGATCATTATCTCTTGACTTTTTTTTTTTTTCCTTTTGGGTCTTTTGCTGGATTAATTACCTTTTCTTCATTTAGTTTTTGTTTCTCTTTTCCTAATCATTATCCTTTAAGTTTTTATCTCAGATATTTAAAATTGAAATTTGGCTTCAAATTTTAGAGCAGCACTGCCTAATAGAAAATAGTGTGGTGATGGAAATGTTCTCTGTTCTGCAGAGAAGAATGCTTTTCTATTACTGCAGAGTCATCACTAGCTGTATGTGGTTGTCGAGTACTTGAAATGTGGCTCGTGCAATGGAGGCCCTGAAGTTTTCATTTTAATTTTAATTAATGCAATTAATTTTAATTAATTCAAAGCAATGCAAATTTTTCAATAACCACATGTAGCCAGTGAGTACCATTATATTAGTTTGCTACAACTGCCATAACAAAATACCACAGACTAGTGTCTTAAACCACAGAAACTTATTTTCTCATAGTTCTGGAGGTTGGAAATTCAAGATCAAGGTGTTGGCTCAATTTCTCTTGAGGTCTTTCTCCTCGAATTGCAGATGGCCATCTTCTTGCTGTGACCTCACCTGGTCTTCCCTCTGTACATACGTGTCCCTGGTGTCTCTCTGTGCATCCACATGTCCTCTTCTCGTAAGGACACCATCAGATGGGATTAGAGGGCCACCCTAACTGCCTCATTTTAACTTAATCACTCCCTTAAACACCCTATCTCCAAATACAGTCACATTCTGAAGTGCTGAGGGTTAGGGCTTCAACTTACAAATTTCACAAGGACACGGTTCAACCCCTAACAACCATATTGGAGGGTGCAGGCCCAGAGTTAATCTGTATTTATTTTTTTCCACTCCAGATACACAGCTACTCACCTTAGGATACTTTGATTTTTCTCCTGCCCATCCAATACCACCATCCGCGATATGGTAATCATCTAGAATTCTACTTCAAATTTTTTCTTGCTTTCTGCAAGAAATTAAGAATTAACTAGAAATTGTACATATTTCTTTATCATTTTTTCTTATATACCATGTACTTCTCTTTCTTAAGTTCATTTATCTTGTTGCTAAAATATCACTCTCAAGTAATTCTTTCAGAGTACTTTGAGGGCCAGGTATAGGATTCTAAGTTCAAAATTAACTTCTCTAAATGCGAAGATTTTGTGTACACTGCTGGTGTCTTACTCAAATCCTCTTTAGCAGGCTAGGGCCCCCATTCCTCAACCACTGTGAGCATTAGTTACTAACAGTTCACTCCTGCCCAGTGTTGTGTGAACTGTTCTCTACTCAACAGTAACCCCTTTGGTAAATTACTCACCACGACTCTGGGGGAGCCTCCAGCCAATTGTTGCCTGATAGGGGAGTCTAAAAGCCTTTTGATATTGCTTCAAGGTGGGCCCAGTTCTGGGGGGCTGTTCATGCTTCAGGGTTTTCCAAGGGATCAGGCTGAAGCCAGACTCCGGCTGACCTATCTTAGTGTGTAGTTCCTTCCCCAGCCCTATCCTGTTTCTCTTATTCTCTCTCCTTATTGCACTCCCTTACTACATCTTGTGCCCCCAAACCGCTGTTTCAGGCTGGGCTTCTAGGGAACCTGATCTAAGATACGTTGTCTCAGTATTTTCTATTCTCCCATGCCCTCATTCTTAGCCCAGGACCCAATGTCAGTTAGACCTTCTGAAAATGTTCACTGAATGAATAAATGGAATCATCATCTTTGGGCAGCATGTGGATTACAGTACACTTTCTAAGTGTAACTTCTGATCATGAAATTAAAATTCCTGATGTTGGTGTAAAGCCTTATTCGAGTGGCTTATACACATTAAGCCCACCTGCCTTTATTTGTCTACTCTGATTTTTTGTTTTTACTGATTTTGTGATCCCAAACATGTTTTTAGTTTTACGTCTGAATTGTATATAGTACTACCTTGCTGGTACATTGTGTTATGTGTCTTATTTCCTCAGCTGGAACACAATTTCACGGATTTTACGTTCTCTGAATTGCTTAGGACCAAGCAGCTTGCTAGATACGTTAGTGCTCAATTAATAATCGTACAATGTTTATGTAACAGTTTAGTTTAAAGGGATTGTATTTGAGCACAAATTTTCTCTTAGAAAGTACTTCTTTTTTCTTTATTACTCTTGGATCATTTAATCTCTGTTTGAAAACTCTATTTCCACAGCAACAGATTATCATAAAAGAAAGAGGATAGTGTGGTCTTTACTTTGGATGGCCAGAAAGAGAAGGATTATGAGAAGGAAGCTTATAATTGCAAAATTAAAAATAAAATGAATGAATCAAGCGGAGGGAAATAGTACAAAGAAGGATAAATCATTTCTAACACTGTTAATGGTATTATTGTACTTCAAGATGATTAAACTAGCCGGCAGAATCCAGAAGCTTAAACACTAATAATGTGATAAACTTTAGAAGCTGAAGGCAAAAAGCATTAGGCCAGTCCCAGGGGTCCTTCCTGGCTTCAAAGCAGTGCCCTCTATTTGATCAGTGAGGGCAGTGGTACAGAACCTAAGCTCTGTAATGATTTACAGTATCATCAAGTTCCCAATAAACCTGTATTTGAGAGTTGCCCGAGGTGACTTTCTCTTTAACTTGCAAAAAGTGTTCGATATCCAAGTAGTGACACACTAATCTGGCCCACAAATGGGGGAGAAAAATAATGTGACACAAAACCAACCTCTTTTTGGAGAACCTAAAGAGAGTTCAGGACAACCTTTGGTGACTGGATTTTGGTGGGTATTTCTTTGGCTTTATGTGGCAGGATACTCTAAAGTATACTTCGTGGATGTTGCTGTCAACCAGACTCTTCTTGCCATTGAGATGCTCCTCTCTTCTCGAGGTGGAGAATCTCAGGGTTGAAAAAAGGACTGCCAGAGAGGTGTCAAAAGTTCAGGGACTCCTGGCTGGCTCAGTCAGTAGAACATGCAACTCTTGATCTCGGGGTTGTAAGTTTGAGCCCCATGTTGGGTGGAGAGCTTACTTAAAAATAAAATCTTACCAAAGAAGTTCAGAAATAGCCAAAGTAAAACCAATGAATCACTGAAGTAGTAATCAGTAAAAGTTTATTGAGCAGACACTAAGAAGACAGTTTGCAGACTGGAAGCACTCAAACCAAGACACAGAGTAAGCCTCGGGGGTGTAATGTTATAAAGCAGATTACGCAGTGAGAAAGCAGAGTGTTCTTCATAGTGATTGGTTATAATATAAAAATTCTCTTAAATGATAGGGAAATGGTCAGTGGTTACCTAATATCAACCTTGTAGCTTAATTTCTGCATATGATTTTCCGAAGCATAAGCAAGAAATGACCCACGTCACATTAGTCTTGCAAAATAAGCTAAATTAAACTTTGTATGACTAAGCCGGTTTTGTCTGCTCAGGGAATTTTCAAAGATTCTCTCTGTTTTTTATTTTAACAGATGAGATCACACCTAAAGCTGAAAACTGACCCAGTCTTGGGGGTGCAAAAATTCAGATAAATGTCTAAACATGGATTTCTTTTTATTATCAAGCTTGGGATTCACTAGGCTTCTTCAGCTGGGGGAGAGATGTCCCATCATTTCTGAAAAATTCTTAATCATCAATCCAAATATTTTTTCCTATTTTTCTCTCTTTTCCTTAAAAAATTTTCTTTTTAATGTTTATTTTTGAGAGACAGAGAGAGAGAGAGAACGAGCAGGGGAGGGGCAGAGAAGGAGGGAGACGCGGAATCTGAAGTAAGCTCCAGCCTCTGAGCTGTTAGCACAGAGCCCAAGGTGGGGCTCAAATTCAAGAACCGTGAGATAATGACCTAAGCTGAAGTCAGACACGTAACCGACTGAGCCACCCAGGCGCCCTTCTCTTGGCCTTTTAGAGTTCTGGTTTGGCATAATCTTTTGGTCTCTTTTTTGGTAATTTCTATCATGATCTCTCTATGTTACCTTCTCGATGATTGTTTCTATCTTCCTGTTTCACACTTCAACTTTTTTAGTCTATTAAAATTTTAATTTTTTTTAGTTCTAGTGTCTCTGCTGCAAAAGTGAGCACTATGTATGTATTTTTTGTTTCTTTAAAAATCAACTGCATCATTTCTATGGTGTCTTTCTTTTTCCTCATATTTTAAACCATTCTTACATATATTTAGACACAGAGCCTTTTAGTTTAGACTTTTTTCCAGGTCTGTTCTGTTGGCTTTTGCATATGGTACTGTTTTTTTCCTCTGTGTTTTATGTAGTTTTGGGGAAACGGGGTTTGTTTTTTGTTTTTTATGTTTTTGTTTGTTTTTTTTTTACAGCATCACCTCATGTTTCCAGGAGCTTATTTGCATACATTTTTCGAAACTGTGATAAATCTAATACTCCAGAGAGGATCTGAATTTGTTTCTGTCACGAACCTGGAGGAACTACCAGCCCCTGACAACTCTAAATTGACTTTTTAGCTTGTGATTAATTGGACCTCCCGGGTAGTGTGAATTTGACCTATAAAACTGCATGAAGGCTGGCCGTGGTTAAGAAATTTTAGGGAAGAGTCCCACCCTCTCTGAGACTAAATTTCTGGATAGGTGGTACTGTTTTCAGTTCTACGAGTGCCAGAATTATTCCCTAGTTCACTCTTACACTGGGGGAGAGGCCCTTGGCAGTCTCGGCTTTATGAAAGGGGACCTCCTATTAAACCCCCCATGTTGTGTGAATCCTGGGCTTTGTGGCCTTTATTCTGTGGCTTTACTGGACTGGGAAAAACAAGGAGCCTTCATTCAGTTTGGCAAATGCCCCCCAAGCCAAAACTGGCTTCAGTCTCTGATTACCCCTCTAGGTTCCTACTTTTACTGAATTCCCCGTACTCGATAGCCAGGTAATTTACTTTATTGTATTTTTCTTGTATTTTGTTTTCTGCAGGGAGGTCAGGCGGGGTACTTTGTTAACCATATTGCTAGGAATAAAGCCCAGATATCAATTTGATACTATGTTGGGGAAAACTCTCCTAATATCGAATAACTAGAGGAGCATTTGATGACCGCAAAATGAAACACGGGACAATGTTTTTTATTGAAAGCTAATTATAAGTATAGCTAGCAATAATATTATAACTACACACATAAAATACTGAAGTGGTATTTGATCAGGATTTATTTTTTTAAGTTTATTTATTTATTTTGAGAGAGAGAGGGCGCACACTAATGCTCAGGGGCGGGGCAGAGAGAGAGAGAGAAAGGAGAGAGTATCCCAAGAAGGCTGTGCACTGTAGGCGCAGAGCCCGATGTGGGGCTCGAACCCAGAAACCAGGAGATCATGACTCGAGCTGAAATCAAGAGTCAGGCGCTCAGCAAGCCACCCAGGTGCCAGATCAGGATTTTAATGCAAACATGTACATTTGATTTTATCACTTAATACTTCATTTGTGTTGATGATTATGTAATAGAGCTAGGGTTTTATGGGGGTGAAATATTGCATTTTCCTGCCTTCCACTCTTCAAAGACCCTCTAATATCCTGAACGCTGGCCTGGCAATTAAGGCTCTTCAAAAGGAGAAGAGCTCATTTGCTTCATCTTTCCATTGCTCCCTTTGTAGTGGGTGATACTCTCAGCCACCCGGATCTCACCATCACCGGCCCCTGACTGTGCTCTTTGCTTTGCTGCCTCAAAGCCTTTGCTTTGGTCCTTCCTCCTCTTCCCACCCATGCCTCGATTCTTTTTTGTAAATAATATGGTTTTTGGGAAATAATGCATCTTTTCTTTTCTATCTCTGTTTCTGCTCTGAGATTTATTTAGAGAGCATCCTCCAGAAACCTCATCCTCACAAGATAAGATGGGGTCTCTTTCTTTACCGCCCAGAGCCTTTTAGGCCTGTCTTCAAGCTCTTCTATTCTGGCTTGCATTATCATTTTGATGTTTTTCTTACCCTCTCTGTTAGAGTAAGCCCTTTGGATGTGGAGACTTATTCATAAGTGTGTTCCCCTCCACATGCCAAAAACAGTGTCAAATACATGTGGTGTAGGTACAAGAAAAGCACCAGATGCAATATTTTCAAAACCCGTGTATTTAGTGGGATGAGATAGCCTGGCTTGAGCACAGTGCACTCTTCTTTCCGTGTGAGTGCATGTGAAATTATGAAAGACAATAAGAAGATGGTATGGGAATAAAGTGGGGCTTGTATATAAGCAGGATTTGGAGCCCTTGTACTATGCAGAAGAAAGAGAATCGTTATTCAGGAAGTAGGTGGAAAAATGATTGATTTATTATCGTTGACCTTGTGCATAAGTCTTTGTAAGCGGATCCAAGTTAAATTTTTCAGGATTATTGTCATGAATGAGAATTAGAGGGATTCTTCTAGGATATAATTAGGTGTGGGCTAAATGCAAATCGCATAGTGTGAAGTCACCCAAGGCTAGCTTAAATTTAACATGACAGTTTTTCAAAATATTATTTTCTTATGCGAGGACCCCAGAATACGCGCGATCATTTTTTTGTGAATAGCATACCTTTATTTCTGCTGCCTGTTAGGTCGTTTGTGTTTTCAGATGCCTCTGCTTTCGTGCGAGACATCACCAGCAGCCTCGTGGCTGGCTGGTGGGATCGCTGCCTTTTTATACTCTTCGCCAGATATAAAGCCCTTTGTATCCATACGGCACTTTGAACTTTTTCAAAGCATGTTTACGCTTTTTATGACTGCAAACTCTGTGAAGTAGGAAGCAGGAGTTTTACTACCCACCTTTTACAGAACAATGAGCCACAGAGAAGTTAAATAATGGCTTAAAGCAGTGGTGCTTCCTCAGCGGCCTACTGCTTTCCTTCCTCGGGTGAAGTTATGTGGGCCCCCGAGCTCTCCTGGAACAAACACGAGCTGGGTTACATGGGCTCCTTGACACACCTGCACGGTTGCTCGCTCTGCCGTGTGGACAGAGGGCTGCAGGAAGATGGATGTGTTCTGAGAAAGCTTGCTTATGAGTTCACATGTGTTATCTGCACTGACGTTTGAACCCTGTGGGCGAGCCAATTTTCATAATGACTTCACATCATCACGCTAAGAGTAGAAAATGATTTGGAAGTTGGTTCACTTAATTTATGCCAGATACTTTCTTACTGCTTTATCACTGTAGGCAAAATAACATTCAGATGGGAGAATTTTCATTTTAATTTGGGCTCCCAAGCCTAACACTCATAAGGCTGGTTAACTTGTCTTTTGATAATAGCAAAGTAAGCCCATCTCTAGCCAAGAAGCAGGGAATTCTTTCAAATCATTTATTTCACCTGGAACTAAATCCATGTATTAGCCCAGTGGGCATGATGACATTATTTAAGAATTTACAGAAGAAATGAAGGAACCTGTTCATATCTCCTCAGTCTTTTGGTAATTCCTCTACAGACTTCTCAAAAGGCAAATTTTTTTCCATAATACATTTGTCATGGCTTTATTTACCCCAAGATTTCCATTTAAAAATCATATTCGGTTTTATGCCACATTTTCACAGTTTTGCCATTTAAATCCATTTCATTCTTCAGTTTTGCATTAAAGAATTTGTGTAATTGTAGTGTTCTCTCTGAAAAAGAACTTTGATTCCAAAATCTGTTTTTCACTAGTTAATTTCTTCTAATCCTTAAATGATTTTTATTGTTTTCTTCCAGACCAGGTAAGTTTCTCTTTTTCTCCTTTATGGTTACCTATGTCAGTGCTGTAGACCAGAATATTCATTTTGCATATAAGGTAGGTCTCACCTTTTAATGTTTTCACTAGCTGTATTCAAGTAGCTCCCTTAAAATAATTCCTGGCCCTAGTTTTTACAGAATGAAAGTGACAAAGTAAGGTCACCAGCAGGGCGAGAGAGAGAGCTGACAGACTCTTAGCCTCAATAAGGGGTTGCTGAAGGTCGGTGACTAGGTTGGCAAAACGGGGTCTGGGGAGGACTGGGGTCATTGAGGACCCTTTACTGGTTGAATGGAGGTTCTATAGATGCAGCCTAGTGTTATTCAGAGGTGCTGAACTTGGGGACAAACTGAAGTTCTACATTACCTTCTGGTGCTTTGTAGCTCTAAGATCTTGGATAAATTACCTAATCTCTCTGAACTTCATATTCCTAATTTATAAAATAAGAATAATGGTAATATCTCTTGGGTCAGTTATCTATTGCTAAGTAACAAACTGATCCAAAACTTGATGGCTTAACACATGATAATTTATTGGCTCACAGTTTGGTCTGAGTTCAGCGGGGCAGTTCTTCTGCTGGTTTTTTGGGGTCAGTAATGCAGGTACAGTGATATGGAGGTTTGACTGGAGCTGGGTGACCCCACATAGCTTCACCCTCGCACGGAGGTCAGCTGGGACTCTCAGCAGAGTGCCTCTGTTCTTCATGTGGCTGCTTCAACAGCAGAGCCTGGGTTTCTTACATGCTGATGGCAGTAATTCCAAGAAGGCAAGTCTCAACGTGCAAGTGCTTACCAAGTCATATGGCTAAGCCCAGGGTCAATGAGAGAGGGAACCCTGCCACAATGTGGAGGCTCTATGTGGGACAATTTGTGTAACAGTCTGTACATTGTTTCAGTCAAATGTGGCAATCCATGGAAAATGATTTTTTAAGTGTTTTATCAGTGTACATTCTGTGTGGTGTGTACATGTGTGTATGAGTGGAAGTGGTGGTGGAGAGAAGATATGAAAACTTTAATAGATATTGAACTCACAGTCCTGAAAATAATTATTTAGCTTTATCTTGACTTCCATTATTAAATTAAAAATATTTAAGGTGGGCTCAGAGGTGTAGCATGCTGGAACCTGGGTAAAGTGATCAGTATGTGAAGCTTAGAGAAATGGATTTAGCCACAGAGAATTAGTGGTCCAAGACTCTGTGTTTCAAAAATATATCAGGGGCACCTGGGGGGCTCAGTCGGGTGAGCGTCCAACATTGGCTCAGGTCACGACCTCATGGTTCCTGAGTTTGAGTCCCATATCAGGCTTGCTGCTGTCAGCGCAGAGCCTGCAGGGAATTCTCTCTCTCTCCCCCGCCCTCTCTCTCTCTCTCTCTCTCTCTGCCTATCTCTGTCTCTCTCAAAAGTAAACAAAACATAAAAAAATAAAAAATATATCAGATTTATGGATGAACTGATCATTCATCAGAACTTGGAGGCCCATTCTAAGTGAGTTTAACTTGAAAGTCAGAAGGATAGTAGTCAATGTTATGAGAGCTCTCCACATATCCTGACTGTAGATGGAGATTATGGAGATGAGGATTCATTTGAGACAGACTGGTGGGAACTAGGAAGGCACCATCCTTACACGTAGAGGAAATTAGGAACAGAACAGGGGACTTAAGGAGGCAGAAACCAAGAAATGCCTGCTTCTCTAGACTAAACAAAAATACATGGGTAAGGAGGGCAAATGGTATATGATTTTGGGAGTACTGTGACTTTGGGCAGGGTCAGATAGGAGCTTAGAATTTTCATGTCACAAGTGGTCCTTAATGTTGGCCCTTAGGTAATCTTGGGATGAAGAAGGAGGATGTGGAAGCTCAACAACCATCCCAAGCCACTGGGTCCCAGATATAAAGGCAGGGCTGACAGTAGGGTTGAAGCTTTTAAATTTTCTATGTCAGGACAAGCTCAGAAAGTGAAGTGAAAGTGGCTGGCATCAGTGGGTTGAGGGGAGAAGTTTCACAAGGCTGACCTTATATGATAGAGGGTCTCAAATGTCAGTGAGTACAGGAATTTCCTGATTAAAAGTGCACATCCCTGGACTCATCCCAGAGATTGTGGCCCAGTACATCTGGTGTGGTGCCCAGGAATTTGTATTTTCAGGAAACAGCTTGGTGCTGATGATCTAATCTGTATTATCCAATATGGTAAACATGTGGCTATTTAAATTTAAATTAGTTAAAATTAAATGAAATAAAAATTTGATTATTCATCTACTAGCCGTGTTTTGAGTACTCAGTAACCACGTGTCGTTAATGGCTACTACATCGAAAGATGCAGGATTAGAACATTATCACCATTACAAAAAATTCTATTGGATTGTGCTGGTTAAGCCATCTACTGCATCCTTTTCTTTGGACCACATCTAGTTCTGCCAGACCTTCCCGGGTTTGCGCCCTATGCCACATCCATAACCACATCTCCTCTTCCCAGAAGAGCAAACCTAGCATGCATGACATTTCAGGACCATGGACAACGACACACATGTCCATCCCTCTCCTCACATACATAGGTTTTGTCACTCTGTACTTAAGTCTAAACAGTAGAGAAGCTATGAATGGCAGTCTAAAGTAAGGAATCTAAGGCAACAAGCCGTGTTGATGCAAGAGACTTTGACCCATACTGAAAACTTAAGTCTACAATCCCATAGCTCAATGGTAGTGATTTTGGCTTCTGGCCAATTCAGCTTTTCTCAAAAAGAAATAAGGAGAAGGAGCCTTGAGCTGCTATTTAGAATGTATCACTAACGAGCACCATATGTATTGATGTAGGGCAGAAAGTGAGAGAGAAGCACAGAAGATTCAGGCAGGATTAAATTCTGGGCTGCTACTTACTTGTGTTGCAACCATAGAAATGTTTCTTAACCTCTCCAAGCCTCAGTTTTTCAATCTATAAAATGGCTATAATAATAGTAATGTTATTAAATGATAAAATACATTTAATATACCTAGTTTAAGTCCTAGCTACCTAGTAGGCATTCAATGAGTACTGGTTTTATTTCGCTTCTTGGTAAATTGAACTTTATACTCCCTAATGTGGCAAGCTACAACGTATGGTACAGAGTCTCTATTCTCTGGTAGTGGTGTCAAAATTTAGGGATGGAGATGACTTGATAGGCCATCTTTTTAAAATCTGTCCCCAGATTTTAGGGTCTAGTAGAGCTAAGTCCTTCAAATACCCAGAAGAGCTCAGAGGAGCTGAGCTCTTTTCCTCTCTTTCTCTTCTCTTTCTCCTTTTCTTCTTTCTTCTTCCTTCTTCTGCTGCTGTAAACACTGCACTATGGACCAAATCACAATCTTATTATTTATTGGAGCCAGTAAGTTTTGTTAAGGCAGTGCTTTGCAAAATGTCAAAATGTAGTGTGCTCATCTATTTGAGAACATAAATGGTCATATCATTTTCCAAAGATATCTCTCTAACATAGGATCTGGTGATTTAAACTCATCAAGTAGAGATCAGTTGGAAATTAGGCTTTGATCCTTTTTTTCTTTTTAGCTTTATTGAGGTATAATTGACACAATTGCAAGGCATGTAGAGTGTACAGTATGGTGATTTGATATACATGTACATCTAGTTAAGTAACTCCTAGTTAATTAACACATCTATCACCTCACATATTTACATCCATCACCTCACCCCTCAGCTTTCTGGGTGAGAACATGTAATTTCTCTCTTAGCAAATTTCGGTTATACAAAACAGTGTCATCACTATAATCACCATGTTATACATTGGATCCTCTTATGGATCTTATTTACCTTGTAACGGAAAGTTTGTACCTTTTTACCAACTTCTCCCTGTTTTTCCCACTCCACCCCCAGCCCCTGGCAACCTCTTTTCTATTTCTTGTTTCTATGAGTTTACTCCTTTTTTTACTCTTTAGATTTCACATGTAAGTGATGCCATGCAAGATTTGTCTTACTGTCTGACTTATTCCATCAGCATAATGTCCTCCAGGTTCATCCATATTGTCACAGATGATAAAATTTCCCACTTTTTTGAGGCTGAATAATATTCCAGTGTGTGTGTGTGTGTGTGTGTGTGTGTGTGTATGTGTGTGTGCGCACACACGCGTGCGTGTGTACACACAAGGTTTTCTCGATCCATTCATCTATTGACGGATATTTGGGTGATGTCTATACCTTGGCTACTGTGAATAATGTTGCAGTAAACGTGAGAGTACAGATATCTCTATGAGATAATGGTTTCATTTCATTTGAAGATATACCCAAAGGTGAGATTGCTGGATCGTATGGTAGTTCTATTTTTAATTCCTTGAGGAAACTCCATGCTATTTTCCACAGAGGTTGTACCAGTTTACATTCCTGCCAACAGTGCACAAAGATTCCCTTTTCTCCACGTCTTCATCGGAATTTGTTATCTTTTTAAAAATTTTATTTAAATCTTTTAATTTTTTATAAGAACCATCCTAAGAAGTGTGATATCTCGTTGTGGTCTTTATTTGCATTTCCCTGATGATTAGAGATGTTGTGGACATTATCATGTATCTGTTGGTCAGTTATAGGTCTTCTTTGGAAAAATGTCTATTGAATTTCCTTATTCATATTTAATGTAGGGTTTTTTGTTTTGTTTTGCTCTTGAGTTATATGAATTCCTTATATATTTTGGATATTAACCTCTTCAAATATGTGGTTTGCAGATGTTTTCTATTTCATATGTTGCCTTTTTATTTTGTAAATGGTTTCTTTTGTTGAACAGACATTTTTAGTTTGATGTAGTCCCACTTGTTTGCTTTTGCTTTTGGTGTGAAATCCATAAAATCATTGCCAAGACCAATTGTCAAGGTCTCTATGTTTTCTTCCAGGAATTTTACAATTTCAGATCTTGTGTTCAAGTCTTTAATACATTTTGACTTGATGTTTGCATATGGCATAAGATAGAGGTCTGGTTTTATTCATTTGCATGTCGCTATCCAGTTTTTCCAACACCATTTATTAAAGACACTATCCTTTCCATGTTGAATATTTTTGGCTCCTCTGTCATTAAGTTGATTGACCATTTATGCATGGGTTTATTTCTGGGCTCTCTATTCTGTCCCATTGATCTGCATGTCTGTTTTAAATGTCAATGTCATACTTTTTTGATTACTATAGCTTTGAAATATAGCTTGAAATCAGGAAGTGTACTGTTTCCAGCCTTGTCCTTCTTTTTCAAGATTGCTTTGGCTTGAAATCATGCTTTGATTCCTAATGGATATAATAATATCTTCATTGAATATTTCTTTTCCAGTTGATTATAAACAGTAATATTTAGAAGTGCCTGGTAGTCCAGGACATTTATCTTTATCAACCTTTGGATAATGTGAAAATTTAGTATCTGTATAATTCAGAACGAATCTATATTCTAGTTAGGTTGCAAATAACAGAGAAGCACACATTTTAGAGTAGAGCTTTTCTTAATGACGGCGTTTTGGGGACATGTCAAACACGGAATTGTCCATTTCATAGTAGACATTGCTGTGTTAAAGTTACTATAACCCAAAGGCCCTATTTTAACTAACATGAGTGTGAAGATGCATCATGGCAAGGAAGCTGTGGGATGCTTAGTTCCAGCCCCCATCTGACCATTTGCCTGCAGTGCAGTGCTGAACAACTCGCTTGGCCTCTCCAAGCCTCACTGTCCTCCTGTATGGAATGGAGATGATAACAATCTGCTTATATGTTGTAAGGATTAGAGATAACATACAGTGCTCAGTAGGAAAATGGAAAAATTGATTTTACATTACTTATATTTACTCTTGTCCAGGAAAGGTTTAGGGAACACAGTATCGTACTAATAATGATCATGACTATTACCAGGGAATCCTATTAATATTATTAAAAGCAAACATGTACCCACATTATATAATGTTGATTTCATTCTTTGCCTTGAAGATAGTTATCTTAAACATATGTAATAAAAGGTCACATGATTCTGGGATGTATTACTCATAAAATTAAAAAGAAATGGAATATGTCAAACTACCAAATTAAAAAAAATTGTTTTAATGTTTTACTTATTTTTGAGAGAGAGACCATAAGTGGGGAAGGGGTAGGGAGAGGCGGAGACAGAGGATCCAAAGCGGGCCCTGCAGTGACGGGCTGACAGCAGTGTGCTGGATGTGGGGCTCAAACCTATGAACCGCGAGATCGTGACCTGAGCTAAAGTTGGGCGCTCAACCAACTGAGCCCCCCAGGCGCCCCTCAAGCTACCAGTTTTTAAAAATATATTGTTATAAAGTTTCACAACCGGAGAAAAATACTTTCCTTTCAAATTTCCCTGAAAGTATTGTTTTTCATACCCGAGACATAACTTACGGTCTCATTTTAAACTAGTAAAAAATATGCCCTCTAGAGAATTAATTTTAATATACTTTTTTTTTTACTTAATATGTTACCTATTAAAATACCTAGGAGTAAACCTTGGCTTTGACATGAGGGTGAAAAAGATTATAATTTGAAGTTCTTTTTCTTCAGTTACTTGGGGATTAACTTACTGTTGAAGGAAAGAAAAAACACTAAGAAGTCTTTCTGCTTCGCATTTATGCCAACAAGTAGAAATAAAATATATTTCACTTGGATTTTTCTAAACATCATATTTATTTTCTTTGTGAAAGTGGAAACATTTGAAAATTTAAGAAATTTTTACTCTCTCTCATGCTACCGTATCTATATTACAAAATAGAATACGTTATTTAAAAGCAGTGTTTTCTTCCCTAATGATGTCATCTTTCCACACTTTCTTTCTCTTTCATTACATCTATCTTCAATATCAAGCTACAGACACATTTTTGCTATCCTTTGTGCATAATAAATTTAGACAAATTTGCTCATAATAGAAACTATGGTTACCCTTTCTATACAGAAATGATGAGTCTTTGTTCCTAAGAAAATATTTCATAGTGGTATGTGGTGGTAATTTTTAAAAAACCATTTTGTTTTTTAAATAAAACGTGATTGGCATGCAAAAAGATATACACATTTAACACATAACTTGATGAGTTTGGAGATAAGTAGATGCCTATGAAACCCTCACCAAAATCTATGCCATAAACATATCTATCACCTCCAGAAGTTTTCTCCTACCCTCTCTATTTTTTGTTATTATTTGTCATTGTAAAAACACTTAACATAGACCTACTCTTTTAGAAAATTTTAAAGTATACAATATAGTTTTGTTACTTATAGGCACTGTGCTGTATGATTGATATGTGGTGGTGATACATATTTGCACCTTAATAAGGTAGAAATAATAATGTTATTTCACAGAGATTCATTAGAAAAGCAATAACCTATCTTTTCACAGAACAGATTTTCAAGCACTTGTTAGAGCCAGTTGCCCAGGTGTACAGATAGACTACAGTGTTATCTGGCCAGTGTGGAGACAGGAGCATCACTCAGGTTAGCCCATCCTGCCCAGTCATGCTGGGATGGGTGATGGGAAAGCGATCAATGGAAAACCACAGTGTGGCAAATTAACCGCAGGTACTGAAATGTGCTCGGAGGACAACTGATAACAGTTAGCCCTGGAAAGGATGCATTTTTAGTTAAAAGAAAACTAATAAAATGAGCTTTCATCCAGGCCAAGAGGTGGAACTTTGCCATATTCTGAACGCCCCCTCTGCGTTCCTGCCAGATCATATTTCTCTTCCTCCTGGTTGAATTTTATACGATACTGTCTTATTTCATTACAGTTTTACCCCATGTATGCATTTTAATAAACCTATTGTTCAGTGTTTTCTGCTTTCCATAAATGGAATCATACTTAGGTATTCATCTGTAACTTGTTCCTTTGCTTCGGTTTTGGATTTTTGAGATTCATCCTTGTTGATACATGTTATTCTAGGTCATTCGTTTCCACCAGCGAAATATTAGGTCACACAGTATATGCTTTCAAATAATATTTTCCAGATTGACTGTAATAACTGTCACAACGAACAACCACACCAGCTCTGTGTGAGAGTTTGTGTCGTCTCACCTCTTTGTTGACACTTGTTATTTCTCTACCACATTTGTAATGAGACTGTAGACTGTAGAGCTATAGTGAACCGGAGCTCGAACCCTGATGATAGCATGTGACCTGGGGCTAACATTCTCAGCTGGCAGAGTTCCTGTAATGATTAAATGATGCAATGTATTGAAAGATGCCTGTGTCTTTACACTAAGAATCCTCATTGTTATCGCTAATATTGTATAGTCCTTGTGATGAGCTTTAAGACTTTTTAAGAAAATTAAACTGAAAAGATGCATTCTCTATGTTATTTAGAATAATCCCAACTTCTTTTCTAATGAAGTCACTTAATGAAGGCGTATAAATAAGAGGCATACATATTTTACATACACTCACTCGCATATGGGCAAACTGAGGAAAAAAACACTTCCATATGTGACTGAGAATATTCAGTTGGTCTGGCTAAGAACAGGAATACTGTGGTATGTATAACCATTTATCTTTCTTATTGCATAAACATTTAGTCCAGGAAAAATTCTTTTCTGGCTTTCTTTAAAGGCAGACAGGAATATTTTTCTGTTCCTGATGGTTTTCTGAGCACATCTGTGATAGATTAAAAATTGTCTCAAATTCTTGGACATTCCTTCCATTGAGAGATCCATTTCTCTCTTCTTGAATCCACGCTGGCCTGGATTGCTTTGATCAATAGAGCACAACAGAAGTGATACAATGCCAGTTCTGGGCCTGGACTTTAAGAGGTCTGACAGCTTTCTGCTGTGTCTCTTGGAGTCCTGATCATAAATCAGCCATCTGATAAAGTAGTCTAACTACCCCTTTAAAGAAGACATGTGGAGAGGTATCCTGAGATTACATAGTGAGGGAGAGGAACTCAAGTGAACCCTGCCACCTGCAACACCACCTAGACATTGGGCTTGTGAGGGAAGTTACCTGGGACCCTCCAGCCTAGCCCAGCCACCCGCTGAATAGCCTGAGTGAACCCAGTGATGCCACAGGGAACAGAAGAATCACCTAGCCTTGCTCTTCCCGAATTTCTGGCCCACCAAATCATAAAATCAAGTAAAATGGGTGCTGCTTTAAGCTACTGAGTTTTGAGGTAGTTTGTTACACAGCAGGAAATAACCGGAAGAGCAGCCTTTCAAGGCTGGTGGCTGGGGTGGTGGAAGGCTGCGTTATTCTGCTTCTGGCTAAAGTGTTTTCACGTGTCTGACTGTAGAAATGGAGAGTCTTTCTATTTGTCAAGGACCAAGAGCCATTATGACAGTGACTTGTGGGTTTTCATCAAATCATGAAAAACTAATAACTTCAGTATTTGGCAACATGTATGATTTGGCCACTTCTGTCTGTGACGTAATACCAATGCATAGATTGTAATAGCTTAGGTGACTTTCATGGTGTCTCAAATGTTTGGTCTGAAAATGTTTAGGATTTGTCTCTCAGGTATCTTCCTTGACTTTAATTATATTTTATTATTTGCTAGTTAAACCCTGCATAATCATCTTCATGTGCTTGAATAAAACATTTTTATAAAGTATATTTTCTTTTATTTGAACTTAATCTGTATCTTTTAAGCTTTAAGGGGCATCCTCTGGTTCTAGTATGCTAGATTTAGTGAAAAGGTCTTAATTACACTATTTCTGCTTCTATGAATTTATAGTCTTCAAGGGTCCAATATTATCTTTTGCTCTCTTGTCTTCATCGATTTTCCTTGAGTTTCTAATAAAATAATTAATTACCCTTCTCTGGATTTTTTTTTGAATTTCCAATAGTATTTTTTTTTGGCAATTAATATATAGGATGGAATAATTTGTCTTCTGTCCTCTGTCTGATCCTAGCATTCTGTTGGCTCTGTAATTTAACTGCCTGTTGGGGTGATTTGGTGAAACTCTGCCTTCCCGCTGATTGTAGATATTCCCCAAATGATTTCTCATTGGTAGAAATCCTGGAAGTTCACCTAGCCTTTTCTTTTTCTCTCCCCAGGGGATTGAGCACTGTCTTAAACTCTCAGTTCCTAAACTCACCATCCAATCAGATCAAATCTAGAGAGGCTCTTGGCATAGAATGGATGTGCACATTGGTGATTCTGCCATACATCCTTGCCTTGACTTGAAAATAACACTTTAAAGAATGTATTTTCAACTTCTTATGGACCATGTAGCATAGTCCAAGACAACTCCAGGCCAAGTTCACCTATGTTAAGATAGATTTATTTTACTTAAGAAACTTAAAAAAACAACAACCCACCTCTTTATTATGGAAATGTTCAAATTGCACAAAATAAAGAGAATAGAAAAGTAAATCTCCTGTACTCATCACTCAGCTTCAACAATTATCAAAACATGTCCAATCTTGTTCCCCTATATTCCTAACCACACTCACCTCTTAACTTCTCCCCACTCCACTGGATTATTTTAAAGCAAAATCCCAGATATCCTATCACTTCATTGTAAGCTTTAGTATTTGCTTCTAAAAGATAATTCTTTTTTTAAAAAACCAAAATACCATTATCATGTCTTCAAAAGATATCAAGATTTCAGGAAACAAAGTATCCTAAGAAAATAACTTCAGCCCATATAATATTATTAATATAGGTTTGAATTGCTTTTCTTAAAATGCATTATCTATTCTATTTATACAGTATGAAATCATCCAGCAATTCATCTTCATTCACTTAGCATTATTAAGACATTTAAAGATCATCTACAAACTTTGCTTCCTATACAATCACTTTCTTTATATTAACATTGAATATCTACTTGAATACTAATCTCTGGGGGAAGAAACCCTGTAGTTGACACATCTCCACGCAGGGAAATGTGTACTCAACATTCACCCCTTTGCCATCTTTATGAGACAAATGCCTCATCTACATCAAGCTAATTCTTTCAGCCCCAATTTTTAAAAATGAAAAGAAACTATTATTAAATAGTATTTTATTAAAAGAGTTTTTAATCAGTTTTGTTGAGGTATAATTTACATATAATAAAATTCACTTATCTTAAGTGAATAATTCAGTGAATTAAACTGGATTTTCAGTTTTGAAAAATGTATGCGATCCTGTAACAGACACCACAATGAAGATGTAGAACAATGACATCGTTCCAAATAGTTAGCGTATGTCTTCACCAATACTCTACCACTTGGCCCATGGCAATGACCTACCTGCTTTCTCTCACTACAGTTTTGCCTTTTTTGGAATTCATGTAGGACGAAATCTTTTGTATCTGGCTTCTTTCACTTAGCATAACGCTTTTGCAATTCATTGCCTGTATCAGTAGTTTATTCTTTTTGTCGTACATTATTCCATCATGAAAAAATGCCAACATTTGTTTATCTGTTCACCAGATGATGGATGTTTGGATTGTTTCCAAATTTGGCTGTATGCATAGGAGATCATAGTTGTGTAGATCTATGTTTTCATTTCTCTTTGGTAAATACCTAAGAGTGGAAGTGCTGGGTCGTATGGTAAGTGCAGGTTAAACTTTATAAAATAACTACAGAATTGTTTTCCATAGTGGCTGAAGCAATTTGCATTTCCACCAGAAAAGTATGAAAGTTTCGCTTTCTCTACATCCTCTATAAGTATCAATATTTAATTTTAGCCATTGTAGGGATTGTGTTGTATCTTGTGATTTCCCCAATGACTAGTGATGTTGAACATCTTTTCATGTACCTATTTGCTATTCATGTATCTTCTTTTCTGGACTTTCTGTTTGAGTCTTTTGCTCATTTTTAAAATCAGGTTATCCATCTTCCTGTTGTTGAATCATAATGGTCCTTTATATTCTGGACACAAGTCTCTTATCAGGTATAAGTATTAATATTTTCTCCAGGCCTGTGGCTTACCTTTTCATTTTCCTAACACTGATTTCTGAAGGGTGAAAGTTTTACATTTTGTTGAAGTCTAATTTGTCATTTTTTTTCTTTTAGAATTTACATTTTTATATCATATAAAAAATTATTTGCCCAACCCAAGGTCAGGGAGATTGTTCTCTGTGTTTTCTTCTGGAATTCTTACAGTTTTAGCTTTTATCTTTAGGTCTCTGACCCATTGTGAGTTATTTTTGTGTATGATGTGAGGTAAAGATTAAGGTTCGTTTTTATTTTTGCATTTGAATATTCGGTTTTCACAGCACTCTTTTTGAAAGGGTTATCATTTCCTTATTTAATGTCTTGGCAACCTTGGTGAAAATCAATTCACATTATATGTATGAGTCAATTTCTGGACTTTTTTGTTTCATTGTCAATTGTTACATTTATCCACATTATCTATATTGCCATTCTGTATGTCTGTCTCCGTTTTTAATTTTTTAAATAATTTTTTAATGTTTATTTATTTTTGAGAAACAGAGAGATAAAGCACAATTAGAGGAGGGACAGAGAGAGAGGGAGACACAGAATCTGAAGCAGACTCCAGGCTCTGAGCTGTCAGCACAGAGCCTGATGCAGGGCTTGAGCCCATGATTTCAGCTCAGGTCATGCTCTCACAATTTGTGAGATCGAGCCCTGTGTCAGGCTCTGTGCTGACAGTGTGAAGCCTGCTTGGGACTCTGTCACACACTCTCTCTCAAAATAAATAAATAAATATTAAAAAAAATTTTACTTTTTTCTTTTTATTGAGGTATAGTTTACAAATAAAACTATAAGATATTTAAAGCATACAACATGATTATTTGATTACGTATAGATTATGAAAGAATTTCCCCCATTGAGTTAATTACCATATCCATCACCTAATATATTTACCTTTTTTTTAGTGTGAACATTTAAATTCTATTCATTTAGCAAATTTAAATTTATACAATACAGTGTTAAATGTACAATTATCAACTATAGTCACCATGTTACACATTAGACAAAATATTTTTTCATATTATTTTCATTATGTCACTTCTCTAAACTTGTATCCTTTATTGCTCCCAGTTATCTACAGAAAGAATTTCAAACTTCTCAGCCTGGTATCTAAGGTTCCTGTTATCTGGTCCCACCATGTCCTAAAATGAATAAATCAGGAAACTATAGATGCTGGCGAGGATGTGGAGAAACAGGCACCCTCTTGCACTGTTGGTGGGAATGCAAACTAGTGCAGCCACTCTGGAAAACGGTATGGAGGTTCCTCAAAAAAATGAAAATAGAGCTACCCTATGACCCAGCAATAGCACTGCTAAGAATCTACCCAAGAGACACTGGAGTGCTGATGCATAGGGGCATGTGTACCCCAATGTTCATAGCAGCACTTTCGACAATAGCCAAATCATGGAAAGAGACTAAGTGTCCATCAACTGATGAATGGATAAAGAAAAAGTAGTGTATATATATATACAATGGACTACTACGTGGCAATGAGAAAGAATGAAATCTGGCCGTGTGTAGCAACATGGATGGAACTGGAGGGTATTATGCCAAGTGAAATAAGTCAGGCAGAATAAGACAGATACCATGTTTCCACGCATAGGTGGATTTTGAGAGACTTAGCAGAAAACCACGGGGAAGGGGAAGAGGGGAAAAGAAAAAAGACACAGAAAGGGAGGGAGACAAAACATAAGAGACTCTCAAAGACTAAGAACAAACTGAGGGTGAAGGTGGTGTAGGAGGGGGGAGAGTGGGTGACGGGCATTGAGGAAGGCAGCTGTTGGGATGAGCACTGGGTGTTATATGGAAACCAACTTGAAAATAAATTATTAAAAAAAAAAAAAAAGACTGGAAGGGAGGTAGGTGATCCTGCTGTTTGTGCTTAGCTGAGTGTCCCCTAATATTTCACTGGGCTGAGAGCCAGGGTCATTTCTGTGGTTTCAAAAGGCTACACTTAAACAAGTGCTCCCAGAAAGATTAAAATTTGAGTGTATATGAATGTTGTACATTCTTTCAACAAATATTTATTTTTTTAGAGTTAATTATTTATTTTGAGAGAGAGTGTTTGCAACAAGTGGGGGAGGGGCAGAGAGGGAGAGAGAGAATCCCAAGTAGCCTCCATGCATCAGTATGGAGCCCAATGTGAGGCTCAAACTCACGAACCATGAGATCATGACCTGAGCTGAAGTTAAGAGCCGGATGCTTAACTGACTGAGCCACCTGGGCGCCCCAGTTCAACAAATATTTATTACGGATATACCATGTACTGGGTACCATTTTAGGTGTTGGGATTACAGCATTTATCAAAACAGATGAAAATCATGGCTATTAAAAGCCTATATTCCAGCCTGGTATAGAACCACCAGTATATAAGATTGATTAAAAGGAAAAAGAGAGAGAGAAAAAAGAAACCAGTGGGTAAAAAAAACTTCTTGTGCTTTTAATGAACCCCATTAAGAAGGGAAAAGATGACCCACGGAATGGGAGAGGACATTTGCAAATCATATGTCTGATATCCTATACCTAGAGTAAAGAATATATAAGAAACTCAATAAGAAAAATATCCCAGTTTACAAATGAGCAAAGGATTTCAATAAACATTTTCTCAAAGAAGAATCACAAATGGCCATCTAGCATGGGAAAAGATACTTAATGTCATTAGCCATTGGGGAAACGCAAATCAAAACCACAAGGAGATAACTATACCCACAAGGAGGACTAAAATCAAGGAGAGATGATAACAAGTGTTGGTGAGGATGTAGAGAGACTGGAACCCTCGTATACTGCTGGTGGGAACGTAAAATGGCGAAGCTGCTATGGGGAATAGTCTGGCAGTTTCTCAAATGATTAAGCATAGAATAACATCTAACCCGCAATTCCACTCCTAGGTATATTCCCAAGAGAAATTAAAATGTATGTCCATACAGAAACTTGTATACAAATCTTTATTTATTATGTCCAAAAGTAGAAATAACCAAATGCCTGTTAACTGATGAATGAATGAATAAAATGTGATAAATCTATATAATGCATTTTTTGGCAATAATGAAGTACTGATACGTAGACGAAGCTTGAAACCATTATGCTACGTGAAAGAAGTCAGATGCAAAAGGGCTTATGTTGTATAATTATATGTCTATGAAATTTCTAGACTAGGAAAATCCTAGAGACAAAAAGTATGCTGGTAGTTGACTGAGGCTGGAGGGAGGGGGCCTGCTGTTGGGGAGAAATAGAAATGACTGCTAATGGGTTTAGGGTTTCTTTTTGGGGTGATGAAAATGTCCAAATATTGTGATGGTTGTACAACACCCATGAATATACTAAAAACTACTGAGTTGTACAATTTACATAGCTAAATTGTGTTGTGTGTGAATTTTAGGTCAATAAAGAAGAGGCTTAGAAAGGGTAGTGGGTGAATGTGTCTGTCTCAGCCCAGGGTTACTAGCAGCTACAAAAACGAAACGGTTCTGGAAAGGAAGTTCCCATCCTGTTTGATTAGTGGGAATGGCAGCTCCACGTCAGACCTGCTGGGTTTTACCAGCAGCCCTAAGACCGGAGATCTGTCGTCTACTTCCCTAAGATAGCTCCAACTTGGTAGTCTGGACATGCCTGTTTGTGGGAAACACTGATCTTACTTCTACCACAGATTAGATGGCTCAGTTTTGTGCTGTGGCCTGGGAAATCCTTCTCACTGAGGGCTAGGGTGAAGAGGAGTTAGAGACAGGCTGGCGGCTATGGAGGGGAGCAGAGAAGAATGCACCCAGTTGGTTTTTTTTTTTTTTTTTTTTTTTGACGGAGGACAGTATTTGAGAGAGAGGAGATAATTGTTGGCTTCTTGTGAAGAATATCTAAGCAAAGTTATAAGTTTGTTTTCAAAAGTCAAACTCCATATATTATATGCTTTTCAAGTGATATAAACTTCATATTGCCTTTTAAATCACTTCCAAATTCATATGCTCCAATCACTTTATATATGTTGTGAAAATTACAGTGATTCAAGAGACATCCCATATTATTATGTGGGGGGAATATTAATAGACACTATCAGAAGACAAAAACAGAAATGGAAATAATTCACAACGGTTTGATATTCTGAGATAAAACCAATATTGATTAGGGATGAAAAAATTTGAGGTTGGCTTCAAACGGTAACAGAGTATATGGACTCTCAATTATTAGCCATAAAAAGGGATGAAAAAAGACACTGACTTCATTTCCAGTGAGTATGGAGTTAGTCCTTAAGACATTCCAGCAAAGGTTCCTTACCAAGTTGCACCTGTGGTATTCAATTCGCCGGCTTCTGTTCCTGGTGGCCGACTGGCTCGGCGCTACACTGTTTTGCCTGTAGTATCATAGTTCTTGCCTCTTCCTCTGTTGACGTTATATGATTTGACTAGGCTGCTAGTGTTGGTGCAATGGGTTTTTCTTAAAATATTTTAATCAACAAAGGGACACCTGGATGGCTCAGGTGGTTAAGTGTCCTACTCTTGATTTCTGCTCAGGTCATGATCTCATTGTTTTGTGAGTTTGATCTTTACGTCGCATTCTCTCTCTCTCCCTCTTCTCCTCCACCCCTTCTCATGCTCTCTCTCTCTAAAAAAATAAAATATTTTAATCAACATGAATTGTGTAATCAATTCAACTCCCAGCATTTGCCTCTGCATGGTAGGCCAGTAGTGCCCAAACTTTGCTGCACATTGAATTCTCTTGATGATCTCTAAGTATGCTGATGCTTGGCTCCTACTCCCAGATATTTTGGTTTAAGTGGTTTGGGATACAACCTGATCATTGAGATTTCAAAAATTCTCCAGATGGTCCTCATATGCAGCAAAATTTGGGGACCATGGCACCGTACTATTATTTAAAGACTCCACATAAACCATTCCCAGACCAAAAGGGAAGAGCATTAACTCTGGCAAGTCACTGTACATGGAGAATAAAACTATTATATTATGCAGTAGCGTGTAAAGGCAAGTAGGAAGAGATGTTCCAGTGACACCATTTAAATACTTCTTACTACAATGTTTTTTTTCAGTTCTTACTTTTATTAAATGCCATTATTCTTAGCTCCGGGCTAAATGCTTTCCCTTGTTTCTTGGCATTAATAGATTTTACGTATTTTTGTAACCTTGTCTCTTTACTCTGTCACCTCGTGGCAGGTTCTGCATATTTAATTTAATTTCTTGGTCTTTTCGATGAATGGATCCCTGAAGGCTCCTATTTATATGCTTTGCTAGCCATACTGTTCACAGGTTAGTGTCTTGTGTGCCCAGCTTGAACGTGACCTGGGACGGGACGGTCTCAGCGAGCAGGGAGGAAAGGCAGTCTTCTGCCTCCATACCCGGTCCACATCAGCACGGACATGGTTTTCACTTACATCACTGGAAACTAAATCTCTAATTTGTTTCCCATTATCATTCCAAAGGCTCTCCCAATTTTTCCAATATTCCTCCTTGCCATTTGTTGCTTTCCAGGCTTCTCTATTATTGAATAACTATGCAGAAAAGAATTCCCCCGGAGGTATTAGATTGAATTTTTTCTCAAGATTAAAAAAATGTCCTGTTTCTCAATGAATTGTGTGGGCAGTTTGTATCTGGGTTGGCCTGTTTTTGCAGCCTTCCCTCCTGCTTTGCCAAGATACTATTTGAAATATGACTTAATATGCCTTGAACTTCCTTTTGGAAACTATTAATATATTAAATAACGTCAGAACCAAAGCAACAATAGACCAACATCCCTGTTGCCTTAAATGGGTAGGCTTAAGCCTTTTTATTTTTTTTATATACAATTCTACCTAATGTCTGTATTTCTTTTACTCGCTTTTCTGATTATAAAAATAATATGTAGTCATTAAGAAAAAAAAATTGAAATTACTGAATAATATTTTTTTAATTGAGAGGGAAATCATCTACAGTTATGTTGACATAATTACTGCCAATATTTTGGTATATTTCTTCTTAGCCTTTTTCCTATATATATGTATATATATATATATATTTCAAATTTTTTCATGGTGAAATTTTAAATATATTAAAAAATGGAAAGACCAGTGTAAAGAACACCTATTTATCTATTCATATACTTACCACCTAGACTTGACCAGTTTTAGGATTTTGTAGTAAAAGATTCTTATCCCTCCATTTCCACCCCCTCCACCGTGTGATTGGCAAGAGTGATTATGGTATGAAATTTTGGCTCTTTTGAATACTATCTTTTCATCTAATGGTGTGTGCATCCTCTGAGATTCTTCCCTGAATAAATTATTTCATTGGGGATTACAAAATGGTGTTTTCTAATTCTGTTCCTTCTATGTTTATTAGCTAGAATTATTTTGTAAAGAGCAGCTTTCCTTTGGAAACATTGGTTCCTCCTAAAAAGGCAGGGCAAATGCTTACCAATTTCCCTTTATTTACTAATTTTCAGACTAAACAATTAGTGTAATATTTCATAGTTGTATTAAAAGCCACTAAGTTGAGATCCTAATGCATCTATGGTTTCTAGCCTTCTTTTTAGTTAGTATGCTAGTTTTACCAGAGTTAGCATTTTCTTGTAATTACAATGATTTGTCAATATCTCCTTTAATGACTACATATAATTTTTCTGTATGGTTGGATCAAAGTTCTTTCCTATTAAGTATTTAGATTGTTTCCAGTTATTCATGGTCACCAAAAATGTTTTAGAACATTTTGTACCTAGATTTTTGCTTAACTTTCGGATTATTTCCTTAGGATAGAGTCTATTTTCTTAAAACCCAAATTAAGCATGTAGCTATGAAGAACGCGTAGATCAGGGACTGGCTCACAGATGTGTAATGGACTTTTGTTAAAAGCTGGTTCCCCCTTCAAGACCCAATGCTCATCTAGGGCCGTAGTTTCCCTCAGGCTTCCTTGTATTTTGTCTCACTTGCCATGTGTATGTTATCTTTCTCAATAATTTATAAGCCCTCTGAGGTCAGGTATTATGCTTTATGTTTTATTTCTCTGTGTATCCCTAGCATCATGCATTATGTTTAACTCACCATAGACACTGAAGAAATATTCGTTAATGCTGGTGATTTTGTGATTTTTTTCCCCCATATTGTGGCAAATTTAGTAGACTTACAGTGACTGGAGCTGTCTGCAATTTTGAAGGCTTCTGTCTGGTGGAAGGCTCACTTAGGTCTGTCTTCCTATTGAAATCATTTTGTGGGGGCCTGGGTGGCTCAGGCAGTTAAGTGTCTGACTCTTGATTTTGGCTCAGGTCATGATCTCACAGTTTGGTTTGTGAGATCGAGCCGTCTGTCGGGCTCCGTGCTGAGGGCACAGAACCCACTTGGGATTTTCTCTCTCCCTTTCTCTCTCTGCCCCTCCTCTGTGTGTGTATACACGCCCTCTCTCTGTCTCTAGATAAATAAATAAACCTAAAAAAATAATTTTGTTTGTGAAGTATAAGATTGGCAAAGGTGACGCTATTGTGTTTCCTAAATTACTCCTGTGTCCTAGATAATACATTGTAAGCTTAGTGCTGACGATTGTTTATTATAACACAAAATCTACTGCATCTTCTGTGGTATGCTGCTGAGAGCTCCGAGCTGTGGACCGATAAGCAGGAAATGTGGCTGGACGTCCGTCTCCATAGTGCGGCAGTATCTTCTGGGAAGATTTCGTTGGCAGATGAGTCTGCATAGAAAAAGTGAGAAGTTATCCTCAGACAGCCAAGTTAAAGGAGATAAAACCTTTATTACATACCTCATTATTATTTATTTGGCATTGCTAGACATCAGTGATGCCCCCCAAACAACTAGTTTTTAATGACTGATATTTATGAAATGATAGCTTATCTGTGGCAGAACTTGCTCTTTGAGGTTTCTTTGTTTTTTTAGTTCAATTAAGTTAAAGTTGGTATTTAGTTCAAAATTATTACTCACAACATATTTAAATTAAATAATCTGTCTTGGGTGTACTTTATATATATTCTTTTTTTTATAAATTTACAATTTTTTTTTATTTTTTTAGTTTGAAACATTTTATGTTTAGGAATGTCGAGACCTGGAAGCATGACTTGTGTTTTAGAGTAACATTGGCAGATGGACAGAATTATTCTTCTCTATGAGCAAATTATCTCTCTGTTGCATAGACCACAAAGTTTTAAAATGCATGATTATATTTTCCTTTTTCATTGTTTTGAAATGAGAGTGAATTCCTTTTTTTAAAATTTTTTTTTAATGTTTATGTATTTTTGAGAAAGAGAGAGACAGTGTGAGTTGGGGGGAGCAGAGAGATGGCAGAGAGAGAGAGGGAGACACAGAATCTGAAGCAGCCTCCAGGCTCTGAGCTGTCAGCACAGAGCCCAACGTGGGGCTCGAATTCAGGAACTGTGAGATCATGACCTGAGGTGAAGTCAGACATCTAACCGAATGAGTCACCCAGGTGCCCCTCAATAAATTTTTCTTGAGTGGAAGAATGAATTTGTCTCTGCTGTTGCCATTGGCGCCTAATCAAAGAGCAAATTAAGTAGCTCCTCTAGTCTCTGAACAATCTAAAATCCTTTGCAGTTCTTAGAATCAATGATGCGTGATAGGTGATGAGGGCTCAGGAGTGCCCGTGTGATGAGCCTGGGGGATGGATGTAACGAGTCACTGGATTGCGCATCTGAAACTAATATTGCACTATTTGTTAACTAACTGGAATTTAAGTAAAAACAAAAAAAATAATAAAGTTATAATTAGAAGAGCATAAAAAATAGAAGAGATGATAGTAATGCTTTCTTTTAAATTAAAATGAAGCACTCTAATCTTTGTCTTTTGGGCCAAAGTAGATATTGCCATTTTTCTTTTTAAGGTGTTTTGCACAACACATACACACATCATGGGAAAATACATCGAAATTAATTAGACTGCAGTATTTTCAATGCTTTATAAACATCAGCCCCATTAATTATCATAACATCCTTTAAAACAAATATTATCAATTTCCGCGGATAGGTGGTTAATTTTTTTTTTAATGTTTCATTTATTTTTGAGAGCAGGAGAGACAAAGCATGAGCAGGGGAGGGGCAGAGAGAGAGGGAGACAGAATCTGAAGCAGGCTCCAGGCTCTGAGCTGTCAGCACAGAGCCCAACGTGGGGCTTGAACTCACAGACTGTGAGATCATGACCTGAGCCGAAGTCAGACACTTAACCGACTGAGCCACCCAGGTGCCCTCAGATAGGTGGTTAAATGAAGGACCATGTCTGCAGTGAATGTGCCGAGTCAGTTAGTGTCCTGAGAATCTTCTTGTTCTTATGTTGGATACACAGAATCCATCTGTAGTTTTGATGAAATGCTATTTTCCATTATTATTAATTATGATTGTACAAATAATTTTTTTAATTCTGGGAACTATTGGACAAACTTTAAAGAAAAAGAGAATAGGAGGTAGATGAAATAACCTCTACTGGACAAAGATTATAATTAGCAGAGCCAAAAATGCGGTGAAGTAAGAGAGACTAACCACTAAATTGCAACATCTAGTGTATTTATACTTAATCACCAACCACCTTGTTGGTGTCACTAGTGACCTAGGACCTTACTTCTCTTACTTCTGTTCCCCTTCTCCAGTTACCCTAAGACTCAGCCCTCCCTCTACACCTGTCTGACTTGTCAAACTCCTAGAGGTGGCTCTGGAACTGTGCTTTTCATCCATTTCACAAAGTCCATCTTTCTTACCTGACTTACTTCCAATATTCTATTTATCCCCATGGGTCCAAGTGACCCTGCGTATACCTAAATGCACACCAGCATAGCCATCCAGCTGTTTTTATCCCTATCTCAGAGTCTCTATTTATCCCCAAAATGGTTTGAAGAAGAAGGTACCAATGGTTTCTGAAGGGAAACTATATAGGTTGGACAGATGGCTGAAGTGCTAGATCAGATTTCATTTCCTTCTAAGATTTTTTTTTTTAACACCACTAGCCTCCAACCCCCCCACTCTAGAAACTCAGTACAGAAACTCCTCCTAGGCCTTGTTAGAAACCTCCCCAACCAAACCATCTGAAAAAAGATTGTGAGCTGAAAAAAAGATAAGGAAAGGAGTATGTCGGGGAAAGGTGTGTACATGGCAGACACAATGTGACAAGGACAAGTTCTAGGCTCAGTTCTGAAGACAAACTGTAATTCTTTTGAATTACATGTTTTCTATTCCCTTATTTAGTTACTTCATGCTACCTGGGGCACTTGCATCAGGAGAGAAAACAATAAAAGTAATTACTCTAAAATTTTATGGCCTCACTAGGATATTATTTCATTTTATATAATATTATTTCTTTTTTATAGCCTCTGTGATGTAGTTAATAGTACTTACATTTTACAGCTGAAAAAAGTGGAGTTCAAAGAAGTTAAGTGATTCATAGAATCAGTAAATGGCGGAAATTGGACCTAATCCAGGGCTTTTGATGCTAACTAAACCACAGTGCAAAGACAATAAATAGCACAGTCTATGGGAAATGACAAAAATGAACATATGAAAAGAGGCCATATTTAAGATTTCAGAAAGTTAGTCTAACAACATTACAGAGTCATTATTTGGGTAGGAAATTGTCGAGAAATGAAATGCCAAACTTTCTTCTAGCTCACTAGACTGGTACAAGTCAACCCTGTAAAAGGTTGTGCTTCATTGATTTCAGAAATGACAACTACAGCAATAATAAGAATTGAGACCCATAAAGTTCACAGGAAGTACCTGAAGGAAATCTAAATGAAAAACATTTAAAAATGGAAACAATAGATCTATGTTAAGGAAAACACATCTTGAAGAATCAAAGTGAGGACAATAAAAAAACTTCAATCTCAGTTGCTGCAATAAAAAGTAACTAAAATATGGCTCCCTTCTCATTACAATGTCACTGCCAAACAACCAGGCTGCCATCAACAGCCCATGGAACTGAGGACCATTTAGCATGATGAGGGGTTACATACAATGACTTCATGTATCATAAAAAGAGTCCTTTATATATTCCAAAGCATATTCTTTAGTGTAGAAAACATTTTGCCATCTTAAAACACTCTGTTACAATTAAATCTTTCTGGACTTCTTCCTAGAATATTTCCTAATTATCACGTAATGTAGTCTGTCCATCTGTGACATGTTAGAAGGAAAAGATGGAAAACAATGGGAAAAAATGTCTCTGTTCAATCCTGTTCACTGAAAATGCTTTCTATGTCAATTTATATATATATAAAAAAATCTGTACCTATCAAGAGTTGGAGGCTTAACCGACTTAGCCACCCTGGTGCCCTTTATCTTAATATTTTAAAGAAAAAAATATTAATACTAAAATATAAGGACAAGAATAAAATATATTTATAATTCCTCTGCCCAGAACTAACTACTGTTAACATTTTGGTATATTACTTATTTCGATTTCAAAATGCTAAATGGAACAGGTTAGGCTTCAAGATGATTTTTTTCATAGAAATGGCACTTTTTAAAAACAGAATGTAAGGTCAAAACTTTGAAAAAAATTAAAGTGCCAATTATTTGTAATTACACAACTGCTCAGTTAGGATTGTTCTCTTTCAATGCTCACAGACTCTTGGTATTGAAAGGTACCCAAAAGACCAAAATACGGGAATCACGTCAGTAGGTGGTGTTGAATCTTTGACAGAAGATGATTCGATATTTGGCTTGGGTCATTCTGACACCTTTCTCCTTTAAATTGTTTTACTTATTCAAGATTTTGGACTCACTATTTAAAGACTCTTTCAAAAATTTAAGAAAATATTTGTTATAGAGCAGAGCTAAAACATAAGTGTGCATCAGAATCACCTGGATGACTTACTAAAACACAGATGGCAGAGTTTCTCACTCAGTATGTGTCGGTGGAGCTTGGATGTTGCAGTTCTATCAAGCCCCCATCCCAGGTGATGCTAGTGCTGCTTCCCTGGTGATCGCACTTTGAGAATCACTGATACAGGGCATACTTCTGTAAATGCAGCTTAGGGGGCACCTGGTGGCTCAGTTGGTTAAGCCTCTGACTTTTGATTTTTGGCTTGGGTCATGAGCTCCTGGATTTGTGAGGTTGAACCCCGCATGAGCCCCTCTTGGGCTCCACACTGACATCCTGGATCCCGCTTGGGATTCTGTCTCCCTTTCTCTCTGCCCCTCCCCCACTTGCTCTCTATATCTCTCTCAAAATAAATAAAAATAAACTTAAATAAATAAATAAGTAAATAAATGCAGCTTAGGAGAGGCAACGTCTCCTAACACTGCAAAAATAGTTTCATGCTTACAATGAACATGTTCCATTTCACACCGCAGAGATGAGCGGTAGGTTTTATTTAGGAGTTTTAAAATGAAATTTTTAGTCTGATTTTAATGAGGACGTCAGGAACAAATTCGAGCATGAGTAAGTTCAGTTTAATGCTGTATAGGTATGAGAGGAAAAGAACCAATTCCTTCAAAAGAAAACCTCCCAAATCCCAGAATTTCCTACTTTTGTGCAGACTGTCCATAAACGCATGGAGGGTATGTGTGCCAGCTTAAGAATCTGTATGCAGAGTGAACACTTTCGTTTCTCATGTGCTAAACTCCTGCTCTTTGAATTTTCCTCTCTAAAGCCTCAACCTTATCAGCATGAACTCTTTCCCTTCTCTCCCCGTGATCAGTATCTGGCCACTCTCACAGATGCTGCTAGGCCAGAAGACTCCTACATTTCCTGCTTTATAAAATATCTGCGAAGTTCAAGACAGGAATGAGTCCCAGGGGGTCTCGGACCTTTGCCAGACAACCGTGCACCAGTGCACTACCTCTATAAAACTTCGTATTTCTTTTTTTTTAATGTTTTATTTTTATTTTTGAGAGAGAGAGAGGGAGAGAGGGAGAGAGGGAGAGATCGTGAATGGGGGAGGAGCAGAGAGAGAGAGAGAGAAACACAGAATCTGTGCAGAATCCATGGCAGGCTCTGAGCTGTCAGCACAGAGCCCGACACAGGGCTCGTACTCGGGGCTCGAACACACGAACCGTGAGATCATGACCTGAACTGAAGTCAGACATTTAACCAACTAAGCCACCCAGGTGCCCCAAACCTTTGTATTTCAAAATGTCATTAAAAAATGTCTTTATGGCCATCGAGGCAGGATACTGGTTTGGGGGATGAAGTGACCTCCATTCCAGCTTTAGTCCTGCCCATGACTCAATTGTTAACTTGAGACAAATTGCTTAACTCCTTCCATGCAGTGTTTAAGAGTTCATGACTTTGGTGCCAAACAGACCTGGGTTTGAATCCAAGTTTCTGGTATTAACTGGCTCTGGGAATCTGTAAAAATGGGGATAATAACAACTAACAAATACAAAGAGCAGAGTTGATAAAAACATTAGAATATATATATATACACTCACAGTGTCTGCCACACAGTAGGCACTCAATACTGCTAGTTACTGTTACCCTACATAAAAAGACAGGGCTGGATTAGATAATTGATGCTCAGGCACATTTCAACTCTACAATGCTATGATTTTAGCATGAAATATATAGGTGAGAAATAATTATGGCTGTATTAGGCTTGCTATGGCTGCCATAACAAAGAACGGCAGACTGGCTGGCTTAAATGACAGAAATGTATTTTCTCACAGGTGTGGAGGCTGCACGTCCAATTCAAGGGGTCAGCAGGGTTGACTTCTGAGACCTTTCTGTTTGGTATGTAGATGGCTCTGCTTTCTTTCCGCAAAGGTCTTCACATAGTTTTGTGTATAGTGTGTGTGTATTTGTGTCCAAATTTCCTCTTCTTATGTGGAAACCAGTCATGTTGAATTAGGGGCCACCCTAATGGCCTCAGTTTAACATTATGACCTCTTTGAAGACTCTGTCTCCAAATACAGTTGCATTCTGAGGTACCAGGGTAAGGGCTTGAACACATGCATTTTAAGGGGACCCAATTTAGTCCAGAGCAATGGCTAAGCATGGGATGTGGGTCTTTTTTTTTTTTTTTTTTTTTCCTTACTGGGGTTGACAAAGAATTAGGAGTTTTCTGTTTTTGCTCCAGTGAGTCATTTGATGGTAAGCCTTTGGCTAACCAAAAGCAGAACACAAAAGAAACCCAAATGCCACCACCACCACCAGCACAATGCAGAGGAAAGCAGTGGCATTAATAATGTATTCTGTATTATGTTTTACACTTTACAAATACTTTTACTACGTATGTTAAAGTAGTCTAAACTATGGTGACAAATGGACCTGAGCCTGGACTCAGTGGAATAGAAGTTTATTCCTCTCACATATAACAGCCTTGGGACGTTGTTGAGGTCAGTGCGTGACTCTCCTCCATGTTGTCCGGGAGACTCCTTTCATCTGTGATTCTGTTCTCCCTTAGCAGTGTTTTTGTTTTTGTTTTTGTTTTTTTTAAGTCAGGTTTATTTAAGTGTAATTTAACATGTAGTGAAATTCTCCTCCCCCCCTCCTTTTTTTTTTTTTTTTTTTTTTAAAGTAGGCTTCACACCCAGTGGCTTTGAACTCATGACCCTGAGATCAGGACCTGGGCTGAGATCAAGAGTCGGATGCTTAACTGACTCAGCCACCCAGGGACCCCTGAAATTCTCCCTTTTTAGGTGTACAGTTCAAGTAGTTTCTATGAACATATTCAGCTTGTGGCTGTCATCACCTTTGAGATATAGAACTTCGCCAGCCCTCCAGAAAGTACCCCTGTACCCCTTTGTAGTCAATCTCCTTTCCTCCCCCACTGATTTCTGTCCCTATGAATTTGTCTTTTCCAGAATGACATGTAGATGGAATCACATAGCAAATAGGCTTTTATGTCTAGATTTTTTTCTCCTTGGCATAATCTGGGATCTTAAGCTTTTTGTGTCCTGGGCCATTTCGGCAGTCTGGTTGAGCCTCTAAACTTCCTTCTTGGACTAATGTTTACAAATGCATAGAATAAAATATTTACAATTACGTAATTAAAATTATGCTGAAATATAGTTATTAAAGTTTTAAAAGAACTAATTTGTGATATAGGATTATATGTACTTTTTATTAATGCCTTAAATAATAAGATCTAGACACGAATCTAATAACGACTATAACATCAAAGTAGTGATGAGCATACATTGTATTTTGAGATGTCTGCAACAGGTGTAATGAAATATGACAATATTGGTGGCTGTTACTGGCGAAAGAATCAGATGTTGGTCTTGTGCTGTGCTTTCTTGTTGCCTTCATTACAGGAAAAAAACAATGAAAGGAAATGCAGCTTTTTAAATAGAGGTTAGTGGAAATTAAGGTTTAAAGGTTTTTCTCATTTGTATCACAGACTCTCTGAATTCCATCCATAGACCCTTTGGGGCTCCATGTACCCCAGGTTAAGAATTCCTATTTCTAGGGCCTCCTCATCACTTACAACCAGCCTATAGAATGGGAAGGGAATAGAGAAATAGTTGCGGGAGATGTTTCTGGGCCTGGCCGGGCGGTGGCATATGTCACTTCTGCTCACGGTTTGTCGTAGAGAACTTAGTCATATGGCTCCACCTATCTGTAAGAAAGACAAGAAACATAGTCTAGCTGGGTACCCAAAGATGAAGCGAATGGATCTGGACGGCTGGCTTGTAGTCTGGCAGGCTAACTTATTTAATTTAACCCTTATAGGATACCACCTGACATGATAACATCACAAATGGCAAAAGCATGGTGTTGAAAAGTTTAATGATAACATAATTTAGTGAGTAAGTTAGAAACTCAGGACAAAAATCTGGATCTTCTCATTCCAAATGCTAAACTGTTGGGTTATGTCTTGGTGTCCTTATGATGACGGAGTGGTACCGAAGGACCACTCCAAAGATCTACGTGCCTGAAAATATCGCTTCCTTTTCTAGGGTGCCACTGTGCTCAGGCTTAATGCTTTGTGGCTACTGTCTTGAAACTCAATAATTTTATCTTTGAATTTGTGTGTTGTGAGGTCTGATGGGACCGTGGAGCATTCACTGGAGTCTTGAAGCCTTGGCTCACATACAGTGCCACCTGCCACTGCCTCCCCTAGGTTCCTGGCTACCTGCTCTCTGCTCCCTCGTACCTGGGCCCACCTTGCCTCTTCCTCCCTACTCTTGCCCTAAGACCACTGCTGTCCTCTGTCTGGCCCAGCAACAAGGCCGCCTCAGCAGAGGGGGGAAACCTGCATTCTCTTGCCCCCTTCTGCCCCTGGGAGCAGCTGGGTGCAGGTGCAGGTGGGCAGAGTTGGGCACATGCCCTTGTGGTGTCTTGAGTGGCAGCATCCCAGCACCTTTGGCAGGTGCATCGGAGGGACCCTCCTGAACAGGCACTGTGTGTGTACTGGTGTGGAAGGTATAATCTTTTGGGGGTTACTTGTCCTCTTTGTTTTTGGGTACTGGTTCCAAGCCCCTTCATTTTCATTTTACACTGGACCTATTTCTGGGTAGGGATCCCAGTGAAAGGCACTATGCTGAATTATACAACAGAGGCACCCGCCATTGTTTCAGAAGTTTTTTGTTTTTTTGTTTTTTTAATCCAACACGGTTTTACCTACAAGGGATGGAAGGATCCTTTATCAGTCTCCCACACCCACATTATCATGGATCCAGTTCATTAATTTTGCAAACTATGATCAAAGATCGAAACTTAGAAACTGATCCTGAGGAAATCCAGAACTCGCAGATTTCTGCAGGTAAATGCTGTGATAATAAACCCTGATAATAAAATAGTCACAGGATGGGCCCAACTGCAAGGTTGGCAGGCTCAGGCAAAGTGTCTACAGGACTCCAGAGGATCTGGGCCAAGAAAGGCAAATAAGAGACAGGGGAGTGCGTGAGGTGGGTTATGCAAGGAGAAGCAGGGCAAGGAAGAGAAGGGAAGAGCCAAAAGGCAATTCCCCTTTACTGCCTAATTTTGCTTGGTCTGGGTTTTGCTTGAAGACTCTTAATCTTGAGGAAAATGGCAGCAGGAAGCTGAGGTGTATGTAGGCAGTGTTTACATGCTCAAATCTAAAAGTAACAATTTCTTGACACTTGGAAGTTTGGCTGGTAATTTTGCACATTCTTCCAAGATGAGTAGTTGTATCTCTATTGCTATTATATGGTCTCTCACAAAAAAACACTCACAGTGACTTATGGACGCTTACAGTTGTCCAAGACTTCTGTTATTTTTCTTCCTCAGTATCAAGAAGAAAAATGAGCAGGAGGACTAGAAATTGAAACTAGAAGTCGTGGTTGCCACACCACTATTCAAAACCACTCTTTTACTTCCTTTCCCACAGCCATAATTTCACAGACGAAGCATTACTGCTTCAAGCAAGAAGGTAAATGTTATGAGTTGAATTGTGTCCTCTCACCTCCAAATTTATGTGTTAAAGTCCTAACCCCCACCCCTGTACCTCAGAATGTGGCCTTATTTGGACATAGGGTTGTTGCAGAGTGATTGGTTAAGATGAAATCATCCTGGAGTAGGGTGAATCCCTACTCCAGTAGAACTGGTGTTCTTAGGCAAAGGGGAAATTTGGGCACAGATACGTGCGCATGGGGAGAGCATCGTGGGAACCTCATTAGGCTTTCACAGACAAAGAACTATCAGAAATTAGGAGAGAGGCCTGGAACAGATCCTTTCCTCATGTCTTCAGAGGGAGCGTGGTCCTGCCGACACCTTGATCTTGTACGGGTAGCCTCCAAAAATAGAAGATAATAAATTTCTTTTATTTAAACCACTCCGTTTGTGGTTACTTTGCGTGGCAGCCTTAGAAAACTAAAGCAAAAGGGTTGCTGAATCTGTACAATAAGAAGTCATATTTCATAGAGACTCTCCCTTTTAGGGGTGCCTGGGTGCTCCGTCCATCGAGTGTTCAGCTCTTGATATTGGCTCAGGTCACGATCTCAGGATCATGGGATGGAGCCCTGCACAGGGCTCTGTACTGAAAGCTCAGAACTTGCTTGGGATTCTCTCTCTCTCTTCCTCTCTGCCCCTCCCTGCCTTGAAATAAATAAATACACATTTAAAAAAGATTCTCGGGGCACCCAGGTGACTCAGTCCGTTAAGTGTCCAACTTTGGCTCAGGTGATGATCTCATGGTCTGTGGGTTGGAGCCCCGCGTCGGGCTCTGTGTTGACAGCTCAGAGCCTAGAGCCTGCTTCAGATTCTGTGTCTCCCTCTCTCTCTGCCCCTCCCCCCACTTGCACTGCACTCTGCCTGTTTTTCTCTCTCTCGAAAATAAACAAACATAAAAAAAATAAGATTCTCCATTTTATTAATTACTGGTGAAACAAGAAGAAACTGAAAGCATGTATTACTAAGATACACATGTAAACTAGCGATTTCAATCAAGTAATCAGCTAGCAAATGACCCCCTAAAACCTAAATTATTTTATTTTAGTTATAATCCTTAATGAATCCCAGAATCTTCTGTCTGAAAGGAACAAAGAAATTCATTCTTGGTTCTTTTCTTTGTTTATTACCAATAGGAACAGATGTATTTTTTCTTTCTGAATGTTTCCCATTCAAAGATTCTACGATCCTTCTCAGGAATCCTTTTCTTGGCCATCTTGATGTAGATATTCCATTCCATGCAGTTTATGCCTACCTCCTCCCTAAAATAATGTGAATCAGTTGGTGACTCTTTCCTCCTCTCTGGTCTGGAGTGCCATAACCATATTGTTGGCTAGATCAATAATACAATGTTCATTAAAAAATTCACATGTCACCAATGTGACTCTTATTGCTATAATACCATGAGATAATTATAGGTGATGTCTTGCTATTGGGTCTTATTCAACTTCATTAAATTATATATTTAAAATAAAATGGGAAGATTCAGATTGAGAAAGCAAGAATGCATAAAGCCTCCATATTTTCCAGTTCACGCAGCAGCAACTGGACTCCAGTTCTAAGACTTGCCTGCCTTTATAAACTGTAGAGATCCGGTCCATAGCTGAGTAACTGTGCTTGGAGATGGTCAATACATAAAGTCAGAATATAAAGGAATTAGATGCAGAGTGCCCAGGTGGCTTAGTGGGTTGGGTGTCAGACTGTTGATATTGGCTCAGGTCATGATCCCAGGATCATGCAACTGAGCCCTGCTTTGAGCCCTTGGGCTCTCTGTTGGGCATGGAGCCTGGTTAAGATTCTCTTTCTGTCTTCCTCTGCCCCTTTCCCCTGTTCTTGCTCTCTCTCTCTCTCAAATAAATAAATAAATAAACAAACAAACAAACAAAAATAAATATAGGGGTTCGATTCTTAAGATCATTAAGCCACTCCCCAGTTGTACGTTTCATGTCTTTGTAAATTATACTATTTTATGCTGTTAATCCCTTAAGGCCCCAGATGACTCTTAGTGACAAAGGATGAATATCATGATGCCTTGTCCCCTGGGAAAACCTGGGGGAATATTGGCCATCTCTTCACTAGATTTCAGAGAAAACCAGAAAGGCTTTTATGTTTCTCTCGAGTCAGTACATGAGCCTCTCACAGTCCATTACCTACACATCGGCTGTAGTTTATAGAACTCAAACATGATTATGCTACCTTCTACCCTGCTTTAAACATTTATAGTTAGCAATCATTAAAATATCACATTTTAATTTGGCCTTTAAATCATGAGTTTCTCATCTTCTACATTAGAAGGTGAGCCTTGAGGCTTTCTGCCCTGCGGATGAGAAAGAAGTTACCTGACTTCTTTAATCTTGAAACCAGGCTTGGGCTAGAGATAATTATCTAAATTTCCATAGCATGAAAAGAACCAAGCTTACTAATTTGAGATCACAGAGCCTGCCAAAGTGTAGAGAGTGTAGAGAGGCTACCCCATCCTCCTATGATAAGAGAGCCAGGCCACGAAGCTTGCTGTCTTGTGGTGGGTGAGAGTGTGGTGTAGAGCAGCAGTTCTCAACCTTCTCAGATCCAATGGCCCATTTTCATAACTAATGTTTTATGATGCTTCCCTTATTATCCTGAGATGAAAGTCATAGATAATATAAATGATCTCCACACAGAATTCCAAAAAATCAATATAATAACCTAAGCCTAATATGAAGGAGAAATAAAGGGAAAGTAATTTATTAAAAAATAATAAGTCTTTCTGGCCCAGACGTGTCTAGACTAGAAGACATAATGAGGGGGTCAGATGCTTGAATCTTGTTACAATGAAAAAGTCTGAATTTAAGAGAAGTAAAAAACTCTTCTGTATAAGAAATACAAGAAAATGAAAGGGCAGGAATACAAGTGGAAATGAAAATAAAAACCAGAATTAGGATATATAATATCAAATGAGATTTATTTATATATGATAAGAGAAAGAAGGAAATACCAAAATTGAAGCGTGGATAATAGCCAAGACAAATTACAGATGGTTGAAATGGAGAAAATGAGGAAATAAGATATTTGTACAAATGAGTTCGGTTTTATTTCTTACACAATGTAAAATAATTCCCTCTACCACGACATCGGATAGGCAGTGGTCAAGTGTCTCACACACACACGAAACATATTTCCTGTCTTAAAATCCCACTACATCCAATCTCTGGTCTTTAAAAAGACCCTGGTTACTTTTAGGCAAAGAGGAAGAAGGCAGATTGGAAAACAATAACATATCAGAAGAAAGTTGTTTGACAGGCTTCTGGGAACAGAATCAGTAAGATTAAAAAACAACAGGCTGTTACAAATTACAGTACCTAATTTTAATATGTATTTTTCACAGCATAGGCAATGGTGTGTTATATAACATTTAAAAAGTTAGAAATGATGTAAAATATTTTAAAAACCTTATTATTAACATGCAGTGAGATCCTCGTGTTTCGAATTCTGTTAAAAGGAGTCTCAAACTCCCTTGGGTACGTATTTGCATGTCATAGGAACAAACTGAGACCGATACAGAAAAGCATCTTGCACCAGCAATTCAAATACCATGAGGGCACTGCCACCGGCGATATGTTCTGAAAGAATGAAGAGATCTTGCTAAACTTCCAAACAAAACAAGGCATAAGCGACACTCAATTTACATGGTAGTTGTATTTCTTGAATTCACTGTATATTAAAATCATGAAAACATACTTCATGATTACAGCTGCCCGTTGAACAATGTGGTTTGAGCTGTACAGGCCTCCCTATATGCAGATTCTTCTTGATGTTTGTACTGTAAATGTATTTTCTTGTCCTCATGATTTTCTTAATATTTTTTGTTCTCTAGTTTACTTTATTGTAAGAATAAAGTATATAATACATCTAACATACAGAGTTATGTTAATCGACTATTTTATGATTGGTAAGACTTCCCATTGACCATATGCTATTAATAGTTACACTTTTGGGAGTGAAAAGTTATATGTGGATTTTCAACTGCACTGAGTGTCAGCACCTAGCCCTAATCCTTGTGTTGTTCAAGGCCCAAGTGTATATGTAAACTGGAATTAGATTCGAGGCTCAGATAATAAGCAATTTTTCCACCTTTATGGAAGCCTAGAGGGATATTAAAACACCAGGCATATTTCTTCAGAGAAGATATACGAATGGCCAATAAACACATGAAAAGATATTCAACATCATTAGCTATTTGGGAAATAGAAATAAAAACCACAATGCGATACCCCTTCATACTAACTAGAATGAAGTACTGGGGCACCTAAGTGGCTCCGTCGGCTGAGTGTCCGACTTTAGCTCAGGTCATGATCTCACAGTTCATGGGTTTGAGCCCCGCATCGGGCTCTGTGCTGACAGCTCAGAGCCTGGAGCCTGCTTCAGGTTCTATGCCTCCCTCTCTCTGTCCCTCCCCAACTCATGCCATGTCTCTGTCTCTCAAAACTAAACATTAAAAAACAATTTAAAAAAAATTGAAGTACTGATATGTGCTACAAAAATGGGTGAACCTTGAAAACGTTACACGAAGTGAAAGAAGTCAGACACAAAGGATCAAATATTATATATGGCCAATTATATAAAATATTCAGAATAGACAAATCCATACAGACGGAGAGTAGATTTATGGTTGCCTAGGGATAGGGGGTTCAGGTGAAATGGGGAGTCATTGCTAATGGCCACAGGATTTCTTTTGGGGGTAATGAAATATTCTGAGAATAATCGTAGTGATAGATGCATAACTTTGTAAATATGCTAAAAGAATTGAATACTACTTTATATGTGAGTTTTATCTCAGTAAAGCTGTTATGAAAAAATGTGACTGGGGCACCTGCGTGGCTCAGTTGGTTAAGCATTCGACTCCTGATTTTGGCTCAGGTCATGATCTCACAGTTTGTGAAACTGAGCCTTCCATCAGGTTCTGTTCTGACAGCCCAGAGCCTGCTTGGGATTCTCTCTCTCTCCTTTCCTTCTGCCTCTCCCTCCCTCCCTCTCTCTCTCTCTCTTAAAATAAATAAATAAACGTTAAAAAAAAATGTCAGATGGAATGTTGCATAGAGCGGTCCTAAGCACTGTGAGAAGTCTGGTATCTTCTATCCTGTTCGACTAAATGTTAGTTGCAGCTGCCAATCATTGTGACAACCAATAATACCTCCACAAAGTTCCAAACATCCCCGAGAGAGAATCACTGAACTGTGGAAGAAGTAAACATAAAGTCTACCTCTGTTGGTGGACTAGATGGGTAAAGCAGAAATGAGGGTGTGAAGATAGTTGGACATATTGTCTTTATTCTGAGTTCCTGAAACTCTGGAGAGGAGCTCAGACATGATAGCCTTCTCCTGGCCTCATCCATTTCTGGCAGATATGTTCGATAAGCTGGGAGGAACAATGGGAGTGGATAGATTATTCATCCACTCATTGTTTGGGATTCTGGGAGGGAGCCGTAGCGCAGGGCAGTCCTGCGTCCACTTGGGGGAGTACATACCATAGTTAAAGGATGCCGTGGTGTGTTCAGAGAGGTTTCGTTTGCATTCCTGATTCTCCCTCAGTTCCTGTGTGGCCTGGATGCCAGAGTTTAAGCTGGCAGACCGGTTACAGACAATTGGCCAGGAGCTGGACAAAATATATGGCACACGTACAGCTTGATCCCAGGAGAGGCTGGGTAGGGACTGAGGGGCCACTGCTGGGCTCTGACTATGCAGAGTAAAGAACAGTCCAGATGTTCATCTACTACAGATATTAATAGTGAGCATTAAGAAGACATCCATATGATGCAGAAATTCCACTCTGTGGTATATATCCATGAGATATGAAAATAATGGGGCACCGGGGTAGCTCAGTTGGTTGGGCATCCGACTTCAGCTCAGGTCATGATCTCATGGTTGGTGGGTTTGAGCCCTGTGCCCCCTCGTCAGGCTCTGTGCTGACAGCTCAGAGCCTGGAGCCTGCTTCAACTTCTGTGTCTCCCTTTCTCTCTGCACCTCTCCCGCTTGTGCTCTGTCTCTCTCAAAATAAATAAACATTAAAAAAAAAAGAAGAAGAAGAAAAGAATATGCCCACACAAAAACTTACATGCAAATTGTTCATGGCAACATTAATCGTAATAGCTAAAAATGGAAACAACCCAAATGTCCATCAACTGATTAGTAGATAAATAAAATGTGGTATATCCATACAATAGAATATTATTTAAAAATCAAAAGAAATGAAGTACTGATACACGCTACATGAATAAATCTTGAAAACATAATGCCAAATGAAAGAAGCCACACATACAAGGCCACATGTTCTATGATTCCATTTATATGAGTGTCCAGAAGAGACATATCAATAGAGACAAGAAGTAGGTTAGTGGTTGTCCTAGACTGTGGGGAGACAGGAATAGGGAGTCACTAATGGGTACAGGGTTTCTTTAGGGGCAGCGGAAAGGGTATGAATTAGATGGTGGTTATAGTTGCACAACTCTACAAGTATACTGAAACTGGGTTTCACCCCTGAATTGTTCATTTTAAAAGGATGAGTTTTATTCTATCGATTATATAATGTCAATGATATCTCAGTTTCAAAATGTGTATTTATATGTACATGTAAACACGCACAACATAATGACAATACGTTCTGTGTGCATATTTGAGTCTAATGATTCGGTCTCTAACCTTGATACACATGCAGATGTTTTTTCTTTGCTCTTAAGATAAAGGACCTGTGCACATGGCCTAGAAAGGTCTTTCGATCCTTATGTCATACCACGTCCGCTGTGCAAAGTCATACTCGCCATCGTTCTTCCATAAGAAGTTTGCACTTGCCAGGCTGTCTTCATCCTCACTTCAAGTATCCGGATAATTTCACATCACTTCCTGTAGCAAGCCTTCCCTAACCTCCCTGACAAGGTCAGATCTCACTCTTCTACTCTCTCATGGCACCATATGTCTTATTATACTACTTATATTCTGCACGTTATATTTACATTGTAATGAGTGCTTTTGGAGTTAATAGCTCTCTTTTCAATTAGTCTGTAAACTCCTTGAGGACTAGTACACTCATGTCTGGTTTTGCTTCCCCCCATATGCCCTGGAACAGTGTCTGACACATAGCGCCTGATCTATTTAGAGAGATCGACTCATCCATTGGATGAGTTAATAACTCTCATTCTCTCTAGTCCCTGTTATGCCACTTCTGAGTTTCCTTCCACTTCGGTCCACTTGTTCATTTAGTCGAAAATGTCCATTGAGTGCCTACTGTGTGCAAGACTGTATATGGTTGCCTGTGACTAATGAAATGATAACTAGTTTAGTCAATTGCAACTATAAAGGTAGGAGTCCATTTACCTATAAGAGATTCTGAATAGGCCTCACGGATACAGGAATTCTTTTTCTCATAGCATGGCTATATATACAGTGCCATTGGAAGGCTTTGTACTTCTTCAGAGTTTTCAGTATATTATTCTTGGTAATGTCAGTCACCTAAATCACATAACTTAGTCTTGAATGTTTGTTTCTAGCTCCCAACCTAGTCCTGCTACCAACCTCCAGCTCATCTGCAAATTTAATTTTGTAGCGAATCAAACTTTTGGAGTATGTAAAAACTAGGCATACTAACCACAGAAGTTTCTATCCTATCTGAAAACTGCAAAAAGTCAGCTAATTGACTGTCATAAATAATTTTTATTATTCAAGTAATTGTATTCTCTTAATCATATTTTATGCAATTTGTCTATATAAATAAATTCTAGCAAATAGCATTCTTATATATTACATATATTTATACCTGCTTCATAAGTACTTATAGTTATATATATATATATAATGTAATGTATTTTAAAAAATTATTTTTAATGTTTATTCATTTTTGAGAGAGAAAGAAAGACAGAGTGTGAGTGGGTAAGGGCAGAGAGAGGGAGACACAGAATCTGAAGCAGACCCTAGGCTCTGAGCTGTCAGTACAGAGCCCAATGTGGGGCTCGAACTCGTGAACCGTGAAATCATGAGCTGAGCTAAACAAAGTCAGACATTTAACAAACTGAGCCACCCAGGTGCCCCTAAGCAGAAATATATTTTTGGCAGAGATATGGTTTCTCAAATTATGTAAATTTAGTGTTGACAATCGTGAGTTTTCTGCTGAATGTTTAATAGAAGGAACTTTTTTCCTTTTAATGAAAGCATATGCATGGAAACAGTAGATTTCATATAATCTGTGGGGAGATAGCAATTGTACAACTGTAAATTCCATGAGGGTCAGGCCACGGTTTTTGTTTTTGCTCATCATTATATCTCCCAATCCCTAGGACTGTTACTGGAATAAAGCAGGTGCTCACTAAATACCTGTTAGATGAATGAATCAAAATACTCTAATTCAATAATTGATATTTTTAGAGGATGAACTAATGAAATTTCGCCTAGTCAGCAAACACTTCAAATACATATGGGGGATGGAGGAGGAATTGTATATGTTGTATATACTCATCCTTGCTGGGTATGAGAAGCTCAGGAAGGCCAATTTATTTATTTATTTTTTTAAGGTTTATTTTGTTTTGAAAGAGTGAGCATTGAGCATGAGGGACGGAGGGGCAGAGAAAGAGGGAGAGAGAGAATCCCAAGTAGGCTCCACACTGTCAGTGCAGAGCCTGATAAGGGGCTCAAACTCACTAGCTGTGAGATCATGACCTGCGCTGAAATCAAGAGGCAGATGCTTAAAAAACTGAACCACCCAGGTGCCCCAGGAAGGCCAGTTTCAATGCAATTGAATAAAGTGGAATGGATTATCTCAGGAGGCAGTAAATTCTCCATTACTCAGAAATGATCAAACTTTAGCTGGGCTTTCGATAGGAATATTCTAAGGGAGATGCAAGCTTTAGATGGAAGGTTAGAGTTTAAAAAGATGACTTTGGGGGTCCCTGGGTGGCTCAGTCAGGTTAAGCATCCTACTTCAGCTCAGGTCATGATCTCACGGTTCGTGGATTTGAACCCACACGTCTGACTTTGCGCTCACAGCTCAGAGCCTGGAGCCTGCTTCAGATTCTATGACTCCCTCTCTCTCTGTCCCTCCCCTGCTTGTGCTCTCTCTCTCAAAAATAAATATATAAACATAAAAAAATAAAAAACAAAAAAGGAGGGATTTCAATGAGATCGTCTCTCCCCTTACTGCATAACTGTTTTCAGTTTCACAAGTGATGAAGAAAAGAGAACTAACATTAATGGGGGAATTTTCAATATTCTACAGCAATTGTTCCTTTTTTAAAAAAAATTCTGAGAAATGCAAAGCAAGTTTATTCCAATAAATGAAACTGTCATTCCTGACTGTGTTGGCACACTGTCTCTTCTAGAAATAACTGTTTAGAAAGACACTGAACGTTGACCCACTTTTTTTTTTAAGGCATTTCTTTGAGAAAGAGAGCGACGGTAGACTTAGATGCTCTCCCACAAAGTACTAAGAAGTACTAAGAAAGTGTCATTCTGTGGCATTGAAAACAGTGATATTAACTCCAGCACGTAGGTGTCGTTAGTTGACTTACTCCTGCCTGGCAACACAGGTCTTGGCAAGAATCTTGACACTCTGGATCCTGTGGTGCTTTCTCTTAAATAGAAGCTGTTCTGCTTGAGTGGAGGGAGTAATTTCTTGACGCTCTTTTCCAAAATTCTTACCAATCTAACTTTTTCTTGCTCCATATATGACAATTACAATACTGAAATTGCTTTACGAACAGTCCGTTCTCACTATCTGATGACCTGAAAGTAGAAGAACCATCCAGCAAGCTTCCTGAATCTGTAAATACCATCTACTTTCTATGCTCTAATTTTAGAGATTTCTCATATTCAAGATATACAACTTTCATTTGAAAAAATTTAGAAAGTTTGGGGAACCTGGGCGGCTCAGTCTGTTAACTGTCCGGCTTCTGCTTAGGTCATGATCTCATGGTCCATGAGTTTGAGCCCCGTGTCCAGCTCTGTGCTGACAGCTCAGAGCCTGTAGCTTGCTTCAGATTCTGTGTCTCTCTCTCTCTCTCTGTTCCTCCCCTGCTCATGCTCTGTCTGTCTGTCTCTCTCAAAAATAAAAAAACTTAAAAAAATAGAAAGTTTGAATGGGAAAATTAATGCTAATTTAAAATAAAGGAGTGATCATTTTGTAGATACCATTTTATAAATTATTTAACATCTTGGATAAATATAAGTTCAGAAACCAATCATTTACTTAGAATGTTTCATTGAAATAGTATTTTGTTGTAGGTTATGGTTTGGTTCATAGTAGTCTATGTGTTCAACCAGAATTAAGACTTGAGATATATGTATGGATTTTTAACTTTTGACTCAGTTTCTATAAGCCAAAAGTGTACATTTTTCCTGATACTCTATCATTAGAGAAGATTTTGGATTTGGTAGTTCTGATCAATATGCTAATGAAGTTTGAGTTACATAAACAAGTTAACTTCATTCTGTTCTACAGTCTTGAATTGCATGAAGCCTTATTAACTCAGTCTTGCAAATAAGCCCCTTTGACCATAAGGAGGAGCAGTTGAGAGAATGAATGAAAAACTCAGAATGCCTTTTTAATGATGTAATATCAAATACAAAACTCTTCAATGACTACCTGTTTAAATAAAATCATAAAACATTTACAATTTAGAATTTAGAATGCATTACCCTGCAAATACCTAACAATAGATAATCTATTAGCCAGCTATCCTTAAGGAATAGGTCTTGGAAACATTATAATATTTACTTGGAAAAAACCAACACATTATTATTATTTTTTTACTTATTTTTTAAAGTTTATTTATTTTGAGGGAGAGAAAGAGAGAGAGAATCTGTCATGCTGTCAGCATGGAGCCTGATGTGGGGCTCCAACTCACTAACCGGACATCTGTGAAGTCAGGACTGGAGCTGAAATCAAGAGTCTAACGCTTAACCACCTGAGCCACCCAGGCACCCCCAAACCAACACACTATTATTCAACCTCTCTAATGATCTCTTCTCTAATTCAAGTGAATTGAAAAACTGTTGTTGCAAATGCTTCCTTCCCCTCATCCCCCTGTTGTGTATGACATCTTATAGTCCCAGGGTTTCAATCATCTCTTCTGTGCCTGTCTTATGTGGTTATTATGAAATAATATATTTTTTTACATGTCGTCGTTTAGATGGGGAATGCCTCAATAATTAGATTAGAAACTCCAAGAGAATAAGAACTTCCTAAATTATTAATGGATGTATTCATAGGACCTAGTGTATAGGCACTAAGTAAATTTTGACTACAGGAAGAAAACTCATCTTACTGTATATTCTCAGTTTGGCAGGATATTTGAAATATAACAGACACTCAGTAAATGTTGGTCGAATGGATTTTCCAATAATAAATTAGTACACTGGATAATTATAAACATTTTTTTCAACTTCATATCATGTAAGGGTAAGCCAGAAAACTGTTTCCAGTTACATAATTGATTATTAGTTTCTAATGATCAGATTAGAAATATTCAATTCAATTAACTTTTATTCTTTTACTTTTGCTTTGATAATTTCTAAAACCTACATAGATTTCTCAAGAATACTGGTTAAAAGGAGTCTCTGTAATAAAACCATTGTTATGTCCTCACAAACTACTTATTCATAACAAAAATAGAACTATGCAGTGGAGAAACTAAATGACCACTTAAACCAGTGATGAAGATTAATATCAAGCAGATATCACATGCCTCTGGTTGTGATATGTTGTGAAGACACCACATTCCTTATGTTGTATTCCATACAAAATATGTAAAACCTTAATCTAATCATGAAGAAACATCAGATAACCCCCAACTGACTTCTTCTATAAAACAACTGGCCTATATTCATCAAAATGTGGTTGTCATGAAAGACAAAGAGTGAAGAATGGTTTCAGGTTGAAGGGAAGTAAAGAGATATAACTAAGTGACTAAGTGAAGTATGTGGTTGTGGAGTGGGTTTTAAAATGGAGCAAATAAAAAAGATTCATAAAAGGCATTATCAGGATAACTGACATAGTCATAATATGACAATATTATATTGTTATATATATGTATATAATGTAACAGTATATATATCATATATAATAATAACTGTAGATGAAATAAAAGTACAGCTGGCCCTTGAGCAACTCAGGAGTTAGGGGCGATGACCCTCGCTCCTCCTCACGGTTAAAAATCCACATATAACTTTGGGCTCCCCCAAAACTTTACTAATAGCATGTTGACCAGAAGAATTACCAATAACATAAACCATCAATTAACACATATTTTGAGTGTCATCTGTATTGTATACTGTATTCTTATAATAAAATAAGCTAGAGTAAATAAAATGTTAAAATCATAAGGTAAAATACATATATAGTACTATATTGTGTTATTGAAAAAAGTCATGTATAAGTGGACCCGTGCAGTTGAAACCTGGATTGCTCAAGGGTCAGCTGTTGTATCAAATCGTGTGTGTGTGTGTGTGTGTGTGTGTGTGTGTGTGTGTGTTTTCAGTAGGGCATATGCTCAACACAGAGCTCTAACTCATGACTCTGAGATCAAGAGTCGTATGTTCCACTGACTAAACCAGCCTGGCTCCCAAAATCATGTTTAATCAGATCAAATCAAATCAAATTTAAATCAAATCAAATTTGTCATGTTAAATTTCCTAAATTTGATAACTGTACTGTGGTTATGTAAGATAATATCCTTCCTTTTAGAAAATACACACCGAAGTAATAAGGGATGTGAAGGGGGCATGATGCAGCCTACTCTCAGATGGTTCAAAAATCAAATAGGTGTATGGAGAGAGAGAAAAAGAAAACAAATATGACAAAATATTAAAAATTGGTGAATCTGGGTAAAGGAATTATGGGGATTATTTGTATTGCAATTTGTGTCTAAATTTGAAATTATTTCAAAATTAAAACTGAAAACAAAAAATCCAAACATAAAACCCACCCCTCAAAAATACAAAAACAAAGTCCAGAATGGTTTTACGTGATGAATGGTTACCAGTTTCAAGTATCCCACTGTGGTATATATTCTACAGCATTGCCAATTCTGTATGACAGGAGTCCGCTTAATTGTCCTTGTATGATTGTTCTCTATGTTGGAAATGAGTGTCCTAGTGGGCCAAGGGCCTTACTAAACCAAACTCCTAAAATTGATTTTCCCCACTAAATTCTTCTTAGTATATTTCTTGCTAATCCGATCGCTCAAGCCCATCCAGTAACTTTTAATGGTTGCCTGTTATGTGACCGTAGTACGCTAGATGATGATCTGTGTTCTTGATGAATTCTAAATGGTGGGAGGGTCAGACAGTCAGGATGGGATAGGACAGGAGGAGTAATGTGGGGCAATTATTGTGCTGTGGAAACCGGTTTCCTGGAAGCAGTGACATCTGAAATGGGTCTTGAAGGAGGAGCAAGAGTTTTCTAGATGGAGAGAAAAGATACTTTCAGGCATAAAGGGTAGCAGGCGCAAAGGCACAAAACCTTGGAAAGTCCAATAGTCATTTCTGATTCCCAATTTCTAAGGTGTAGTTCAGAGGCATTGAAACCTAGGGTAGCTACTTTAAAAATATTTTTATTATGAAATACACATTAATAAAAGTGCATAAAACATAACTTTCAGCTTACTGGATTATTATAAAGCAAATATACATGGAATGATCATTGAGGTCAAAATCTAGAAAGTGGTCAGTAACCCCCAAACTGGTACCCTTTGCCAACCTTCTCCTTCTCCCGAAGGTAACTATTATTCTATTATTTTTTCAAAAAATTTTTAATGTTTATATATTTTTAAGAGAGAGAGACAGAGGGCAAGCAGGTGAGGGGCAGAGAGAGAAGGAGAAACAGAATCTGAAGCAGACTCTAGGCTCTGAGTTGCCAGCACAGAGCCCGACGCAGGGCTCAAACTCACAAAACCACAAGATCATGACCTAAGCCGAAGCTGGATCCTTAACCAACTGAGCCACCCAGGAGACCTGTACTATTCTATTATTTTAATAGTTGCTTTAACAAATGGATACGTGTACATAACTGACACCTCTATCATCTGTCTCTAATATTCCCTTGTGTCCTACACTCCCTCCCCACCCAATTTAACTACTTTTTGCTTTCTTGATTTCTGAAAAGGGTGAGAAATACAGTGTGTTTAGAGCATAAAGTTATGAAGTTGTGGGTGGGCCAGGTATAATAATGAGTATTTATTGTTATTTTATCTGTACTGTGTTCCAGAGATCCTGCTGGGTGCTTTATTCATTAACTGATTTCTCACTATGGTGAAAATAACATACACCTTAGGAAACTGAGGCTCACAAGAAGTTCTCACGAGCCTACAAAACTAACATTCGGATTTTTCTGACCCCAAAGTGTATGCTGTGTTTATGCCTCTTGTTAAAGATTTGACTTCTTCATGTAGAAAATTGGCAGTCAACAGGGATTTTAAATTGGAGAGTAATACTAGCTTTGTTTGGACCATAATTCTGTTGATAGTGTGGAATAATTGAGGGAGGGAGAAATGGGTGGTAGGGAGTCCATGGCATTAGTTATTGGAGTGGTTCAGAGATGAGTTTTTAGACTGGAGAATTGGTGGTGCATATGGAGAGAGGAAACTGTACTTGCTTGACCTTTCTTAGGTATGACCAATTGTTTATGGTGCTAGGTTAGACGTTGGGAATGAGTGAGATGAGAAACCTATAGTACAAGTAACTTTCATTACTTCGTATTTGTGCATATGATCTTTATGACTCCAAGGCTCTGTCTTGAAAACCCAAATAGATAGGATGTTGATTAAAATTTGGAAGAGGAAGAGCAGTTTGGTGAGAAGTTCCCTTTTGGTCCTGTTAATTTTGAGATGCTGGGGGAAATTTAGATGGTCTGTCTCAGGGGTAATTAGAAATAGAGTTTAGAGGCTCCAGGGACAGGTCTGAGATAAAATTTTAGCAATAATTAGAATATATGTAACTTGAGGCACAGGACCTGGACTCAGATCTGTATCTAAATCTTGACTCATGGGGCGCCTGGGTGGCTCAGTCGGTTAAGCGTCCGACTTCGGCTCAGGTCATGATCTCACGGTCTGTGAGTTTGAGCCCCGCGTTGGGCTCTGTGCTGATGGCTCAGAGCCTGGAGCCTGCTTCAGATTCTGTATCTCCCTCTCTCTCTGCCCTTCCCCTGCTCACGCTCTGTCTCTATGTCTCTCAAAAATAAAAATAAAACATTAAAAAAAATTTTAAATCTTGACTCAGACACTAATTATCTGTTTCTCTTTATGTAAAATGGGATAATATCTAACCCAGGATCTTTGTTAAGGATTCAGTGAAAAACTAGAAAACACTTAGCACATTGAGTTGAAAAAGTGACGAAATTATTATTAGCCATTATTATTAGATTACAACACAGACTTGTAAACAAACTCTATTATAACAAAAAGCATTTTTTAAAAATGGGATTCACTTAAATGCTATCTGAAATGCATTTGAAGGGAAGACTTGTCAAGGATGTCAAGGATGGTTTGGTGCCCACGTGGCAGCATGGTTCACTTTCATTAGTGCCAGGAATGAAAGATACAAGTCCTGTCAGGGGCTTTGTGGTAGGCGGCTTATTTCCAGGGCAGCAACCCAGGTACAACCTACTCCCTCCTCTCCTTAAAATAAACATCTTAGGAAAAGCATTGTCTTCGTTTTTCACATTATGTTGCTGGCCCAATACTTAGGTGCTAAATTCTATATTGTTGATAATCAGTAGTTTAATATTTGTCCCTCCAAATCAAATTTTCCATGACTCTTTTTAAACTCTTAGCCTCTATTTTGGCTCGTAATTTGATTTGTACATAATTATGAATTCACTTGTGTTGTAAAATGCCACATCTTTAGGAAAGCCAGCAAAATTTGGACCAGAGTAAAGGTTCTATAGGAATAATTGCTTCCACTTGGTGTTAGGTTTTTATGCTGTGATTTAGTGGGATGTGTTTAAAACAGATGGGAAAACTTTGAAAAAATAACAAAATGATCAGAAAAAGAAGTCCACTTAGAAAAGTTGAGGAATCATCAAAATTTATCTACAAAGGTCACCAAATTGGCCCAAGTAGTTTAAAGAATAGGTTTGATTAGTGTTTCCTTGTTTTGTTGTTCTTAAAGGAATCATATGGCATTAAAAAAATTCAGCAGCTTTAATTAGCTAGTATCATTTTTGAAATGATGATCTATTGTGAGTGTATACAAAGATTTTCAGGGGCGCCTGGGTGGCTCAGTCGGTTAAGCGGCCGACTTCGGCTCAGGTCATGATCTCACAGTCTGTGAGTTCGAGTCCCGCGTCAGGCTCTGTGCTGATGGCTCAGAGCCTGGAGCCTGCTTCGGATTCTGTGTCTCCCTCTCTCTCTGCCCTTCCTCTGCTCATACACTGTTCTCTATGTCTCTCAAAAATAAATAAATGTTAAAAAATTAAAAAAAAAAAAGATTTTCACAAGAATTTTCCCATTCCTATATGCATGTCCTTCTGAAATGGAACTTTGCTGTTCTTCCCATCAAGATGGGGAATCTGCGCTGGCCTTTTGACCTACTTTAACTAATAGAATGTGGTAGAAGTGAGATCATGTAACTTCTGCTACAAGAGGTCTTATAGCTTCCTGTTTGTACCTGCCTGGCATGCTGCCTAGATATGAAGTCCAGGTTAATCTTGAGAAAGAAAGGCTAGGAGATAAGTACAGACAACAGCCAGTCGGGAGTGTGCCCAGTTAAGATGTGGAATGACTACATGCATGATCCCAGACAAGGCCAGTCTAAACCACTGATCTATAGAATTGAGAGTACATAAAATGGTTTTAAAGAACTATTTCTAGGGTGTTTTCTTATGCAGTAATAACGTATACATGTATGTGTGTGTATATTTATGGTAGAATTTTCCTGCCTTGAAGATGAGACAATAATTTTAAACCATAGAAAGGTCTTAGGTTAATTGTTAGGACGTACTTCCAGACTTTAAGGATCAAAAAGTTCCTTAAATCTGTAATTATGTGTCACGTAGGCTGCTGCAGTGAAGGAACAGGGGAAGGAAAGGGCAAGACAGATAATTTTTCGGGGATGATTTGCACATAGTCGTTTTAGAGGTAGGGTGATAATTCTAGATAATGTCCAAAGTCTAAGCTCTAGAGCCCTGTGAAATTTCAATTAAGTTCTTGTGATTTAGCAACTCCATTTCCACTTCGTAAACTTGTACATAGCATTTTAATACATTTCACAACTGACAGGATCTACTGGCTCATCTTTCATATATAGTGTAATCCAAAATGGCTGTGGTGTAGAGGGGCGCCTGGGTGGCTCAGTCAGTTGAGTCCGACTTTCGATTTCAGCTCAGGTCATGATCTCATGGTTTGTGAGTTTGAGCCCCACATTGGGGTCTGCAATGACCTCGTGGAGCCTGCTTAGGATTCTCTCTGCCCCTCCCCACCTGCTCTCTCTCAGGAATAAACAAAAACAAAAGTGGCTATGGTATAGTATAGGCAATACACTACAGGCAATATAGCATAATGTCAAAGGCCATGAATTTCAGAGCCATACTGCTTGGGTTCAAATGCTGGCTCAGTTGCCTGTCAGCTCTGTTTTGCCTCAGTTTCCCCTACCTGTAGAATGAAAAGGATAACAAAATCTCATTGAATTGTTGATAGGATTAAATGAGTTATTCTTGAGCTTAAAACATTAATTAATAAATGTCAAATACTAGTATTGTTACAGAAAGCTGTGTTACCTTCAGCTAATCAGTTAATCTCTCTCGGTTTGTTTACTCATTTATATTATAAGGTTTACAAGATAATTTCCATGGTTTCTTTTCATCTTCGAAATTCTGTAATTCAGTGTTCAATATTTTACCCAGTGTTCAATATTTTACCCACACAAACATTCCAATCTTAATAATAGTTCTGATTTTTCAAAAACTGTGTAACGTTTATTCTATTGGCAAGCAGTTTTGGGGACCCTCCAGTACCAGGGTTACTCTCCAGGTTACTCAGGGGGCTAACCATTTTTTCCTCCTGTGTGGTCAGCAAACATTTATAACTCCATATCCGAAGCAGTGACTTTTCAGGTTTATGGAAACTTAAAATTGTATATTCATTTTTTTAACCTGTGCTAAATGTGCTAACAAAAGTAGGAAAAGATCCTCCGAAAATGAAAATATTTCACCTTAAATTTTACCAAAGATCTCTAATGTTAAATACTACCTGTAATTCCACTGTTAAGGTGTCACAATAATTTTTTTCCGATTCACTTAAGCATACTGGAGACAATTAAGTAATACACAGAATGATTTTTATTGGCTGCATAACAAACATCATCATGTGGACATATCATAATTTCTTTTACAGTACATAGAAGTTGTGGCATTACATTTTAGTTTGACGCTGTGCGATGCTTCTTGACTATGGGACAGAAAAAAATGATCAAACATAATACCAATGTGACTGGCGAGTGTGTAAATGTACAGTACCTGGAATTCCCTTAAAAAAGTGGATCACTCTTCTTCTTTTTCCTGTCACCCCTAGAATCTTCTTTTTCCTGTCACCCCTAGAATCAAAGCTGCTACAATTGCTCAAGACCTATGCAAACGCTCCGTTCAGTATTTTTACAATAACAAGTTTATCAATTACTGGACGGATCACAAACTTTCCTATGCATTTTGAAAACAGATTTTAGTCACGCGTTTGCTCTTCCAAAATACACAGAGTCTACCTACTGCTAAACTGCTCTTTCAGGACGCGGCAAACCGACAATTTCGGTGCGAGGGGCTAACAATGCAAATGGGCTTTTTCTCCCTTAAAATTTCCCGACGGTCGGTGGACGCGTATTTGCTTGGAGAACGAGAATTCCATGGCAGCGTTCCTACCCCGAGAGGTGGCCACACGGGTTTGCGGAATTTGACAGACGACCCGGATCTTCGGGGATCTTCCGAGCAGGACGCGGGCGCCGAAGAGGAGGGAAAGTGCCTACTGCCCATGTGACCCACCTTCGCCTTCAAGTCCCACAAACGCAGCGCCGCTGCAGTCAATGCCGACCCTCCACCACTAGTCTTCCTCCCAAAGACCTGATGAAAACCCGCAAGTTCTGAGAGGCACACTTCGAAAATTGTTGGGTTAAAAAAATCGATTTTTACCATTTTATAAGTGTGCTGACAACCTTTTCGGAGTCACCACTACTTACGGCTCACCCATTTGCCAACAACCTCTTTCTACAGTTCATTCCCGTGCTTTTCCAATCCTCCCTATTTGGGTTCCACTCAAAGGAGAAAAGCGAGAGCAACAGTTTGGTCGCCGATCAGCCCGTCGTCCATCTTCCGAGCACAAATGGCCCAGAGCTTCGGCTCTCCATCGGCTCGCCGGGGGACGCGCGTACGAGGGGCCGGCCCGAGACCCCGGTCGCGGCCCGCATACCACTGGCTAAGGTTTCCTCCCCTGGCCCGGCCGCTGCGCGGTGCCTCCCCACAGGCCCGGCCGCCCGGCCGGGCGCATGCGCGCGACGCTCCCGGGCGTGCCGGCCACACTCCCCCCACCCACTCGGAGAGCTTGTCACTTCCTGCCCTCGCCCCATCTCCGTCCGGGGTCAGTCAGTCGCTCCCTGTCGCTGCGGGAGAGTCTCTGCTTCCCCCTTCCTACCCGCTCCGCGGCGGTAGCTCAGGCTCTTCGGGGAGGGGAAGACGGAGAGAGAGAGAGAGGACTGACTTAATAAAGTTTCCTGAAACAACAACTACTACCAAAAAAGGCCCAAGGTGGGGGAAACCCCCATCCTTCCCCGCCCCTCTCCAAAAGCCTGAGGGACCGTTGCAGGTGGAGCGGCGCTGGGGGGAGCCGGGCTCCGGCGGCAGCCGTTGCCCCGGCTAGGGGCGCCCGGGTCTTGCCCGCTGTGGTTCCGGCTCCTTCGGTGGCGGCGGCGGCTTCTGCGGGGCGGTTCCTCCTGTCAACTGCCTGCGCCCGCGCGCCACCCGCCCGCCCAGCTCCACAGCGCGGAGGGACGCCGTGAGCCGCCGTCGCCGTCGCCTCGGGCCGCGGAGGGACGTGGTGAGCTGTGGCGCTTCCGCGTCAGCGCCGGCGGGGACTCTTTGGGAGCGCGTCGGGCCCGAACCCCGGTTCCTTTCGCGTGGTCCGCCGAGGCTGCGCCAGGTGGGGCCCGAAGCCGCCTCCCACGCCAGGCTGTCCCCGCGGCTGCCCGGCCTGCCTTCCTTCCTTCCGCCTGCCCGCCGGCCCGCCCTAGGAGTTAAGTAAGTTGGGCGCACTTGGTTATGGGGACGGGGGCTCCTCTGGAGAGACCCCAACGCACGTGCGTGGCGGGAGGGCGCGGCGTGGGCCGGGCCCCGGCGGGAGCCGCTCCTCGGCCGTCCCTGTCGCCGCGCCCGCCGCCCCGCGGGCCCGGGCGCCGGCCGTGCCCGCCGCGCTCCGCGCCTTCGTCTCCGCGCGCGCCCGCCGGGCCGGCGAGGCCGCTGCCGCCCGCGCAGCCGGCCAGGCCCTCGCCTTGCGCTGCGCGCCCCAGGCTGCGTTTCCGGGTAGGGCGAGGAACCTGTGCGGGAGTTTGGGCTGGAGAAGCCTTCGTGCGTGTTTCTTTTTCAGTTCTGGAGGAAGGTGCGGGTCCGTGGAGGGAAAACGGAACGCGGGTGGAGGGAACGTATCTGGAAAATAGAGCCAGAGCCCCCCCAGGAAGTTCAGGGTGAGTGACGGGTTTGTGCTTCTTTCAACAGCCAAGCCGCAATGAAGAGCTTCTTACAGTGAAAGGAAAATAGGTCTCGCCCACTGAAAATGCCTTTAAGGGACAAATACTGTCAGACTGACCACCATCATCACGGATGCTGTGAACCAGGTATACTCTTTTCTTCTCTAGTTACTTTGCCCTCCGTCAGGGTCACTTTGCCTTGTGTTTCCTTCTAGTTTCCTTTTTCTCCTACTCAAGAAGTCATTTCTAAGGAAGCAGGCCATAATTTTCCCCAGCGTAAAACTAGTTATGAAGCCGAAAGCTTGTACAAACAAGAGGTCTCCCCTGTTTGATCCCTTGAAAAAAGTACTGCAAGTGTCACCTTAAATCTTTTCCACTAGGTCAATCACTCAGTCCCTTTTCCTGCTTTCAAGGCAGCCTGCAGTTAGTAGTATACCCCCTTGCCCTCTGAATGTTTAAAACTGAAGAGAAAGGGGAAATAGGTAGAATACTAGCATTTGTTTTCGTGAAAGTGGGTTCATTTGAACTTTTCAAAGTTAAGAATTTCTTACGCGTTTTTATCAGGGAATAGCGGTTAGGGGCAAAAAATGAGGTTAGTTTGGGCTAAAAAGTTTGTTAAACTCTACTTGCTGGAAGAATCAGCTTTTTGCTAACTGCAACCTTTTAAAATTTTCTTGGACAGAACATAATGTATGGCAAAATTAAAAAATCGGATTATTTAGTTAGAACCCATAAGTATTTTTACTTAAAGATCCGTAGAGATAGTTTATTCAGTGGAACTGTTTTTAGTGGGATTCATGGAATGAAATAGTTCCTTTTTCGAGTCTCACTGAAGAATATTAGAAAACGTTGATGAGTGTGGCCTATAAACTGTTGAGTTTTTATAGTTATTAGAAGTTCGATGTGTTTTGTCACAAACATTTGGAGGTACAACTTATGGGAGAATCATTGAATACATATGTGACTGGATCAAAAGAGGCTATTCTAGTCATGTTAAAGGCAGGTGTTTATCATTTTTCTTGACCTAAAAGTTACTAGGACTTTTTATGCTTTTGCTTGTTTTTTGTTGGAGTATTTTGACTGCTCCAGTGTACTTGGTCCTATCACAGTAGAGTTCAAGGAGTGAACTTTTTTGACTAAAGGGAAAATAATCCTAAAGGGGAGGAACTCTCATTTTCAGAAAACGATGGTACACATGAAAATAAAATTTGTGCTGCGGCCCCCATTTCCCCCACTGGCTTGCTGGAAATTAGTAATAACTTACTTCTGCTAAAATAGTCCCAGCATGGGACCCTCTTTCTGTTCAACTGTCCCTGACCTATCTAATTTTCAGTACCCCTTCCTACTGTATATTTTGTGTGTCGTTTATGCTTTACTAAATATTGGGGGGTTTGCTAGTTTTGAAGTAGAAGGCTGTGAATGCCTTTTATAATTGTGTTCCATTGACCTTTTATTCCAGTTTTGGGTTTTTGTTTGTTTGTTTTTGTTTTTTTGAAAACATTTCAAGTCACTTAAGTTGAATTAGTTAAGGAAATCATTTTATTAAAGCTTCTTATGTAGGAACAAGTGTATGTGTTCATTTTATTTCTTTATTTCTTTGACAAGTATTATTGAGCACCTGTTAGGTGCTAGGTACTGTCCAAGGCATTGGGGATGTAAGTGATGAACAAAACAGATAGGGTCATTCCCTCATAGAACTTTTGAGTGGGAAGACATGGATATAAAGTAAGATAATTTGTGACCATACCTTAGTGTATTCTGTTAATTAAAAGTTTCCTAGAGACTTCAATGTCTTTTTAAAGGTGGTTTTCACAGCCAAACTTTTTAATATGTATTGGAACTTCTTTGTTTTTTCTCTCTCATTAACAAATCCTCTAAGTTGCATTAATTTTAAAAATTAAACTTTCTTTGGTGAGAAACTTTTTCAGTGTAGTTTATTTTTCAGACTACCAGGTCAAAAGTAGTGTTTCTTTGCTTTCTTAGCTAGAATTAGACACTTTCTGAAGATTACTTTGGTGGAAAGCTAGAAGTTTGTTAACCTATAGTGTAGTTAATTGTTATTATTTCAGAGGAAGTTATGTGCTGAGTGGGAGGATATTTCCAGTACCAAGAGGAATATGTTATGATGTGATAGTTTGTGAAAGAAGATGCCTTCAGATGGAGAGAAGAAGATAACATGGTGTTTGAGAAATTCTTTTAATGGCCAATCACCAGAGGTCTATCCTCTTGAATTATGAATAGTGGGTGGGTCCCTGGATGAGAGCAGTGTGTTCCTGAGGAGGCCTTGATAGGATGGGTCAATTTGTAGTGAAGGGTCACATACACCTGTCAGTGTATGTGAAGTACTTTTTTAGTTATGTTTTAAGAATGTTCCTTACAGAAATTTTCAAACATTCAGAAGTAGAGAGAATGGTATAAGGAACCTGATGTAACCATCACACAACTCCATCAGTTATTAATACATGGACAATATCTTTTCGTCTGTATTCTCCCTTCTTCCCAGTTCCCTTCTCCACCCTCCAGCTGCTTCCCTATCCTCTATTATTTGTAAGTAAATGCCAGACAAAAGATCCTTTAAGGCATTTGTTTTAAGCTAGGAGAGATTGTTACAAAAGTAGGTATTTGGTTCTGGGAAGTGTGTTCTTGGAAGGATGTAAAGGCAGGTGTTAACTTCTGAGCATTGGGGTATTTTGATTGGAGGGAAATGATGGTTTTTTCCCCTAATGGTCATGTAAAAAGATCTTGGGAGAGATGATAGGATGTATGAAAGGAAACTTTTTAAAAATACTAATATATAAATTTTTTTAGGATTGAGAGTACATTTTCGAATGAAGAAGTTTTGTTGTTGTTGTTTTTCACAAAGGGAACGACACAGATCTGTATATTAAGTGGATGTATCTGTGGATAACTAAGCTAACCTTAAGGTTCTTTTGAATGGTGTCTCAGGATGTTGATGTGTCTGGTGGTAGCAGTGTTCTGAAGGTGATTAGGTAACAAAATTTTGCTTTGGCTTTGAAATCAGATTTCGTCATGTGGAAGTGGAAGCTGATGTATTATAGAAAGTTTTCTGGAGCATTTTTAAGTGCGGAAAGGGGACACTCAGGACGAGTTACCATTTTTTCCCCCTTATCTCTCCCTTATTCATTATTGTTTTTTTAATTTTCCTTTTCTAGAGTTCTTACCACTTATAGAGCCAAACTTTGATGTTTTTGGTTCTTTACAATTATAAGATTTCTATTCTTTTTGTAGTTATTTACTATTTTTTTGTAAACATTTGTCAGATGTTATAGTGTAAAATAGTGAAAAGAGATCCATCTAATCCCAGTAAATGTTATCATAAATTTATTTACAAACTTATGCTGTTGTACCTTTAAGGGGTTGGATTCTACCTCTTAGATTTTGGAAACAATTTTTCAGTTTTTTTGTGTCAGAAAGCAGTTGATTTGTACATGATGATGTTGGCGGTGGTGGTGGTGATAGAATATTTATTGAGCCCTTAACTATATCGTAGGCTCTGTTTTAACCAGTTAACCAGTTTACTTGCATTAGCTCATTAAATCCTCATACAACCCTAAGATTTGGGTACTTTTAGTATTCCCGTTTTAGAGATGAGAAAGAGATCAGAGAGTTTAATTTGCCTTAGTTGTATCTAATAAATGTCAGAAAAAACAATTTCGGTGTAGTAAGTCCAGGTCTGGGGTCTTTATATTCTTAATCGCTACAGGTAGTACCAAAGTCGGATGTTCTCAGAATGAATTGTGGGTGTGTGCATGTTATTCATTTAAAATACTCCTAAAGTATCTCTTACAATTGAGAAAGTTGTACTTAATAAAATGATGGTCCTGAGACATAGTTCCTCCCATTTGGTGAACACTGAGCACAAGACTCGAAGCCTTAAAGAGAATCTAAGGCTGTGTCTGTACACAGAACCCAACAAGCTTTAGCCCCCTTATCAGAAAGCTGAATGCTGTCCAAGACCAGGTCCTGAAGCAGTAGCAGCACGCATCATTGTTTTCCCTCCTATTTTCCCACAGACTGGACGATCTTGGGTTTAAGATGGTAATAGTTGAATAGAACATTATTACATATTGAAAATAGGATTAATTAAAGTGTCTGGTTTTTCTGTATCACAATCATGTCTTTATTTGGTATCTGATGGGAAAACTCAGTTTTCTTTTTCAGTTAACTATTTATCATAATCTAATTTATTACATAATTAACACTGTGAACCTAAGAATTATGGAAAAGAGACCTTTGTATATGAAAATGAAAAATTTTATATTTCAAGTGGAAATATTATTTTTACTCATTATAGAAATGTGTTTTTTTGTAACATGCGCTCTTCTGAAAGCCCAGGCTCTGAAGCGCTAGTGAAGTATGAGGCAGAAAGTGAAAATCACCCCTGTAAAGCCCACCCTGACTGAACCCTTGTTTTGTTGGTACCCCACCAAACTTTTTGTGCTTGCATTAGTGTCTGTACATACACACGTGTACGTTAAATTTCTTTCTGTATCTATTGAAATATACATTAATATGAGTGAGATCATATTCCATAACCTGTTTCTGTTGCTTAATCTGTTACTGATATTCTTTGTTGTTAGTATATGTAGGTCTCACTCATGCTTTCTAACAGCCCTGAAGGATTCCATTGTAGGGATATTTCACGGTTTATTTAGTCTGGTTCCTATTGAGAGACTTTTAAATTGTTTGAATTTTTTTTGAATTATTTACAGTGCTACAGAGTGCTGCAGTGAACATTCTCGAACATCTGTCATTGTGCACTTCACTAGTTCTTTCCTTGGGCAGTGGTTTTTGAGTTTTGCTCTCTTAATTGCCCGTAGAGCTGTACTCGATTGTCCAGAGCGTTTTGGAATGGTTTATGAGATGTGGCTAGGCCATCATTGCCCTAGAATTTTGGTTAAATACAGTAGTTCCTCTTCAAGGGGAATAAAAAGTCAGACATGACAGACATGTACTAAATAATACCAAAATAGTAAATTTTTGCGTTTGAAGCCTTATGTAGCTTTAATTTAGCCTTGAATTGAGGGTAATTTTAGTTATTTTTTCCCATTATTTCATTTTGCCTTACAAAGATGATGGTGAAATATTTCAATATACAAACAAGTGTGATTATCATTTAACATGATTGTAGCAAACCATTGTTTTACTTTAATAGTAAATGATTTAAATAACCCTTTTTTTGTGGGGATTGGGGTGGGTGTTTGTCTTCCATGTAGTTTATATCCTGGAACCTGGAGATGCTCCTTTGTTACAGCAACCACTACAGACATCCAAATCTGGTATTCAGCAAATAATTGAGTGCTTTCGATCAGGTATGAATGTTTTAGGATGTATTTTTCAATCTTCACATAGTAGTTAAAAACTACCGAGAAATCCTTAGAATTAAGTTTTTAAAAATATTAAAATGTGTACATTGGTTTTATAGAATACTTTTAATTGCCGTATTTTTAAAAAATGGATGAATAAATATTGACTTGATCTAGATTCTTTTTCAGTAGTGTATAAAATATATTAATATAGAAGTAAACTTATTTAGTATGGTTTAAAGAAATATATGTGGTATTTTTATTGGTAATGATTTATTGTTATTTTTTGACATATTACAAACTCTCAAAGAGCGGTAGCGAATTATACTGGGTCTTCAAAAGCATTGGCAGAGTAGATTATTTATTCGCAATGTCTGAGATATCACTTATTTTAGATTAATTACTTTATCATCTCTGTTTATGTGACTCACCTTCTTCTGCCTAAGTCTGGAGTTTCAGTATCTTTAACGGAGCACAAGATAGGAAAAACATTTATTCCAGCCCTGGTTTCTTTGGATGCTTGTGTTTAGCTTTTCTTTCTAGTAGATTATTATAGTAATTGTGTGTATAATAAGGGTACTTGTGCAGGTGCAATCCAGTGCTTTAAAATAGTTGTTGCTTACTACATATACATGATTGAGAACTGTCAGAACTGTGTTCTCAGTGAGAACTTAGGTTGCTGTGATTCTTATAATCCACTTACCCACCTTCTGTAGATTTGGCTTCTTTGACATTGCAGACTATCAAGTTAGATATAGATAAGCAAACACACATGATTGATGGCGTATCTAATTGATGGAAACTTAAAGGATTAGAATATCTTTTATTATTCTAAAGCTTACTATTTTAATGAAAAATTTCTGAGATTCAAAGAAAGAGGTGATTTATATGTAGCCACTTGTTTTGTTGATAAATTGTTTAAGGTGCTTGTTTTTAAGTCATTGTAAAGAGAAATGGCATATATTCGCTTTATTTTAGGATCTAAGAAATAGGTGTTTCTTAATCTAAAATAAGAAGGTTTTCTGACTCTATAATATCTATTTCTTGAACTTTTCATCTGTAGTCCTCATGGCATTGCTTTCATGTAAATTTAGTTAAGTATTGAATGTAATCCCATGCCTTGCTTATGTTGGATGGTGGTAAACCTGTTTTCGGGTGTTTTTTTGTTTTTTTGTTTTTTTTTTTTTTTTTTTACTTTTGATAGTTGCCCTTTATTAACAGAAGTAACAGATAGTCAGATTTTCCTATGGTAAAGACAACTAAACTTTTACTATTAGGGGCAGTATTTATTATTTATTTCTGACATAACAGAAGAATGGTTACTTTCTGTTTATAGTAAGAGTTTCTGTTAGCTACTTTTAGTAGAGAAATAATTCTTTTTGCCCTTTCTCCTGGAAATGAAGATAATAGCTTTTCACATTTAGTTATATTCTTCGCTATAGGTTTTTAAAATCCAAAATTTACAGAGAAAGACAAATACCATATGATTTTACTAATATGTAGAATTTAAGAAACAAAACAGATTGAACATAAGGTGGTGGGGCGGAGAGGAAGAGGAGAGAGGAAAACAAACCATAAGAGATTCTTAATGATAGAGAACAAACTGAGGGTTGATGGAAGGAGGCGGGTGGGAGGTCAGCTAGATGGGTGATGGCTACTAAGGAGGGCGCTTGTGATGAGCGCTGGGTATTGTATTTGAGTGATGAATCACTGAATTCTACTCTTGAAACCAATATTGCACTCTATGTTAGCTAAATAAAGTTTAAATAAAATTAAAAATCCAAAATTTGGAATTAATAAAGTTATTTTATACTACTTCAATTTATTATAGTGTTCTTTGATTAAGTTAGAATTGGTTCATTCATAAACGCTTTGTCTTGTGAAATATCCCTTTCCAAGAAGATTCTGCTCTCAAAAATCTATGTTTAACTGTGGAGGATGAATATTTAAAAATGAAATTGTTTTCTTTTTGCACTGTGATCATGTCTTTTCTGTGTTTGCTATTTCTCTACAATCAAAGCTAAAGAAAAGAGACCGTGAAATGGGTAAACTATTCTTTTTAAGATATCCCCAGCAGATTTGCCTTCTGAGTTATGTTTAATTTAGGCAAATTTAAAAAATACTATAAATTTAATTCTTAGTACCCAGTTATTTAAATTAGAAATGATTTTGAAATATGCTTAGCGATACAAAGAAACTAACTTTGTATTTTAAAAAAGAGATTCTTTTACTTCATTAATGTGTCTCAGCAGTAAACAACTTTAATTTCCTCAAGATCATAATGTCTCAAATATCTGTGTAATCTAAAGTCTACTAAGATAGCTCCTTAGCACTGAAGTATCCAAGTCCTGGCCAATTGAAACTTGGGGTGGATAGAATGGAAGTTTGGGCCACATAACTTAGGGACAAAGATCCATTCTCACCCTGTAAGGTCCTCCTGGTCCCATTCTCTTCCCAACCACACCTTCAATGACTCATTTCTTTCTAGGCTCTTTCCTTTACAGCTGGGTCACACACATTGCATTTAAAGAACTACCTGAAGTCCATGCTTTTGCTCTTGTTATCCTATAGAAGCTAAGTCAGGTTGGGTATTGGTAATGTGGTAGCTTAATCTTTAATTATCTAGCTTAATCTTTAAACTCAGATAGTTAGTTGTCTTCAGCTACTGTATCATCTCTAAGTGACTCACCTCCAGCCTACACACTGGGCTGTCTGTGACCTGGTATGAATTCCTACCCAAGCTGGAAGTTTATAAAAGGCTGAGGAAGGAGTTCTCCCATTTTTCAAGTCCACAGCTCCCTGTGTGCTGTCCTGACTGCTTGATCGGTTTTGACTTGTTCTCTTTGCCTCACCCTTCAGTTTTTGCTTTGGACTGTTTTGCTGGCTTTAAGTTATCCTTCTTGACCTCTAATATCTCTTTATTTTTGGCTGCTTCACTCATAAATTAATTTGAATAGATTTTTTTCTTTTTGGAATTAAATAATATTCCTATATTGGAATAAATAAGGATACTGGATTAAGTCATAAATGCCTGTGGTTTAAAAGAAAATAAGGAAGTACAAAAGGATATAAAAAATATAAAAATTAGTCTCTTTGCTCAGGCAATCACTGCTACATGGTTTGTGTGTCTTCTTCCAAGACTGTCTATACAAATAGCCCTCAATTTTTTCCCCAGTATGAGTAGTAGCTGACCCTGCACCCTGTTGTATGTATTTGCTTTATTAACAGTATATTTCACTGTTGTTTTACATCTGTCCATAGATAGATGCCTTATTTTTTTAGGCTGCCTATTTTGCTACAACATACAGGTTTTCTACTCAGAAATCTCTGATGGTTGGGTGACTTTGAGACATGCTGTTTGCTCTGAATCCTTGGCTTCTGGTACTACCTTGACTGGACGCTGCCTTTTGCTCGAGTGCTGCCTTAACTGTGTTCTTCTAGGATCACATCTGTGACTTGGCATCTTCAGATTTCCTCCTTTCTATTAACACTTTTAGCCTCCTTCCTGATCTCTCTCCCCACATTGAAGCAGAATTTTAAGTAACAGCAACAACAAAAAGGTGTACTTGCATGAGACATTTATTAAAATTGATTTAATTGAGCTTAATATTCTTTTTTAGTCTCTTAGTTTTCTGCTAGAGGCGAACGAGCTACTGAATGTCCTAAGAGGTAGAAATATAAAAATGAGAAGAAAAGAGAGTGATAATTATGTAGTTTGGTATTCAAAACCGGTCTTTAATATTAAGTTGATATCTTTTTTTGAATTCTTGTAATATATAATATTGAAAAAAGAAGTTAATATGTAATATTGTAGAAAAAAAGATTCTGCCTATAGAATACACTACTGTGCAAGGAAGGGCATCTTTTCTGAATCTTAGGGAGGAGTAAATTTAGTAGTGAAAAATGAGAATTAGCTTTGTGTGATATTTGCTATTGTCATTATCATTTTAAATTTAGGTTTGGTCATTTAGCTTCTTAGAAGAGTTTGTTTTGTTTTGTTTTTGTACTATATAAAGCAACATTACTTGGATTTAGTGTAAGCTGTGTGACTGAATGGTGATGCCTCAGTCCTGACTCTGCAAACAAAAACTTAGGTTGTAAGGGTGATTTATCAGAGAGTGCCACACATAAGAGAGTAAGGAGTACCATATGATATGGACTTTGTTTTTGTTTTTGTTTTTTGGTTGTTACATAACAATTGTAGGAAATTTACAATCAGACTAGATATTTTTTGGATGTATAAGACAGGTATAGATTTGTTTGATTTGTTGTTATTACATTCTTCTTCAAAGCATGTCATCTGGGGCCATGTTTCTAGGAGAGCAGCCATTTATATTAGTTTGGGAATTTCTTAAGGGCACAGATCAGATCTTTCACTTTTGTATTTCCAGTGAATAGCATTGACCTGATGTTTAATAGGTGTTCCGTAAATGTTTGTTAGACTAAAGTAAAAGATTCACCAAATAGGCACTAGAATAATTTTATTCTACTATGGAATTTATTGTCCTATGTGGCAACGTTCCATAAATAACCTAATAATTTTTTTTAACCAGCTGTTATAGGTGATAGTTTCAAGATAATAATTTAAATTTTCTTAAGTTTTCCCTGTTTTTTACCTTTAAGAACTTTTGTTAAAGGAAGATCAGCTAGCATTTTCCTTCATGTACTGGCCTTGGAAATTAATTTTGACCCAGATTACGGATTTGCTTGCAATGTTGAGATAATACTGTGTTTAAATAGTCATGCTAAAAAAGTTTGAGCTCATGTATGAATCATCAATAAAGCAAACAATATACCATTTAAAAATCATTATTGCTACAATTTAGGGATGCCTGGTGGCTCAGTTTGTTAAGTGTCTGACTCTTGATTTCGGCTCAGCTCATGATCTCATGGCTTGTGCCCTGCATTGGGCTCTGTGTTGGCAGCACCCAGCCTGCTTGGGATTCTTGCTCTACCTCTCTCTCTGCTTCTCCTCCACGTGTGTGCATATGCACAAGTGCTCTCTCTCACAAAATAAATATATAAACATTTAAAAAATTCATTATTGCTGCAACTTAAAATGGTCATTGACCAACATATTCATGCATCAAGAGAAAAAAAATGAAAGCTACTCTTTGTCTAGCACAGAAGAGTTAGAATTAAGATCACATCATGTAAAGTGACTGCAATCCACCCTACTCTAAAACTGAATACTGATTCCTTTTGAAAAAATCTTGTTAACATTTTTCTCAGTACATACAGTGTTTTTGACATTAACGACTAGCACATGACTAAATTGTTGATGAGGGTTAAGTAATTTTTATGAGCACCTATTATGAGAATCTGAAATATTCACTAATTAGCTAATTTCTAGGCATCAAAAATCTACCCTTTGGAGGGCTGGGTTTTGGGAAAGATACTGATTAATGATCTATGTAAGCAGTAAATAGTGCATTCTAAGATAGCTTTAAAACCTGAGGCAAGAAAAGGTTATTGATATAGGAAAAGGAATAATTAGCAGTAAGATAGCATGGCTCTTTCTGGATCAAGAGCTGTGGAAAAAGTTTATGTTTTTGTTTAGATGACCACGTCTGTTGTTGTCGCAGGTGGTAAAAAGTTTTAGCTGTTGACAGAGGCAGAGTTGATTGGCTGTGCCTAATTGTTAGCAGAACAATCAAAAAATAGCAGCTGATTAGACCATTATGACTAAAGCCATTATGACTGCATGGGAAAAACTACAAAACCTTAAATGGCAACTATTAACTTAGGGAAGAACTTCTGTTGTCTGTATTTATGGAATGGGTGACATTTTATTTTTCTCATTCGTAAAATGTGTAAGTTGAATTAGAAAATCTTTGAGGTCTAGGGGTACCTGGTCATGATCTCATGTTCATGGGTTTGAACCCGCGTTGGGCTCTGCACTGATAAGCTCAGAGCCTGGAGCCTGCTTTGGATTCTGTGTCTCCCTCTTTCTCTGCCCCTCCTCTGCTCGCGTCTGTCTCTCAAAAAATAAAATAAAACATTATAAAATCTTTGAGGTCTCTTTTTTGACTTCCCAGTCAACTTTACATAGACTAAAAGAAAGTTAAATTTATAGAGAAGGTTTTCTTAAACATGGAGTTCTACAGTATGCCATTTGACAGACATCAGTCATGGTCCTGAGGGCCGAGAATATAGTGGGAAGAATAAAGATATCTTCTCTGTTCTCTTTGAGCTTCCAGTTTAATGGAAATAGAGAAAAATAATTAATTACAAGATAGTGGGATAATATAGTATAGAAGTTTAGCATGCTATGAGAGTAGGGGTGAAGAATTTTTAATAGTGAACAGAAGGGATCAGAAGGGTTCCTGGAGGAAGTGACGTATAACCTAGGGTTTGAAGGATTGCTAGAAGTGAGCCAGACCAGGGAAGTAGGAGATTGTTATAGGCAGAGAGAAAAACATGGGTGAAGTCCTGAAAAGTGAGAGAGAGAGAGAGAGAATTTGGTGAACATGTGGCTCTGAAAGAAATTTGATGTGCCTAGATCAACACAGCATGCTTGTGTCTGTGCATGTGTGTGTGGGTGTGTATGTACCCGTGTGTGTAGGTGGGGTGGGGTGAGTTGAGGTGGAGGGAGCATTTGTGAATGAGTGTTATGATTGATTAGTTCAGGTTAGAGCTAGAGACTTATTTTAGGGGGATGTTTATTGGGAACAGATATACACCCTACTGAATATAACTAGCTCTATAGCTAGGACTAAACAAGAATTTATGTATACATACAGATTTTTTTATGGTTGATTGAGAGGACCTGATAGACCAAGTGAGAGCTCTGATTTAAGGATGCAGTCTTATATTTTTAGCAATAACTTTTTTACATATAACCTCATACTTTCTATTTAAATCTTCAACTGAATTCTTACGTTAAACCTAGTTCAGGTTATTTTTGCATTGCTCTTCAGTCTTTTTTGATGATCTTTAAAGGCAGACTTGAATTTTTAGTATGGGTCTAGCAGGTAATTTAATTTAGAATTAAAGTGTGCAAAAACTTTCTATGTTTTCTTTTTACTGTTACGACACTTAACTGTACTTCTTGGGAATTATAGGTAGATCAAGCAGAGAGGCTTATCTAAAATATTTTTATCATCAGTCTACCTCTCATAGTTTGTCACTTAGGAGATTAACTATGAGCTAAATATGTTAGCAGTCTATTGTCAATATATTTTGTAATGTGCAGTGGACTAACGTGTGTGTGTGAATTTACTTTTACCTAAAGCCGTCCTCTGAATCTTTTTAAATTTGTGTTTTCTGATTTTGCGGTAATATGGTTTAGCACAGTAAACATTGATTTGGATTTGAGATGGTAGAAATTATTTCATTTATATATTTCTTCTCAGTAGAAACCCAGATGTGTAATTTAATTTTTCTGGGATTTAGGTTCACGTTTTCTTTCATGATTCTCTAAGATAGGTTTGGTTTGGTTTGGTTTGTTCATTTTGCAAGTTGGATAGTAAAGTGTGTTTGCTCTTTAGTAGTGGCAGAGCGTAACAGCGTGTCGAGTGCTTGCTGGGTGATGGAACACTTTGCACCTAGATAGGCTTAAAGTTTTTCTTCAGGACACTTTTGTTTTTTCCTCTTTAGTTTAAGTCAATATCATTATCATCTTTTTTATTTGAGGAAATTAGAAGCTAATTAATTAGTAAAGCACTGCAGATCAATTTTGTCAATTTACCTGTGGCAAAACATTGTAGGAAATAATGACAAAAGATCTTCTGTTTGTTTTTTATTCCTGGTGGATGTTTTTACTTTAAAGATTAGATGCTTGTTGCCATTTTTTTCTTGCCTTTTGATCTTCTGTCCTAGGGAATCTGTCATAGATTCCCTAGATCAGTGGCATTTCTTCAACTAATCTTTATTGAGCATTGTTAGAGCTGAACACTTTGTAGTTGTAAATAAGACAGGTTTGCTTTTGGCTGCTTTGGAGTTTATAATCTAGTGGGGAAGATAGGCTTTAAATTAGTTTAAAGTGTAAAACTATCAGGATTTAGTTAATTGCACTTGAAGTGAGTTTTTGAGGGAGAAAGGCTTTGAATAAATTTATAGTGGTATCAAGAGGCCTAAGCAAAATTCACATTATGGACAAGAATTCTGTACTCTCACACTCAGTGGCCAGAATTTCATGTTGGTCTGGAACCTTAAGTAATTTGAGCTGAGTTTAAAAAGAAACGTCACAGGCAATCTTGTGACACGGTTTTGCCTTTCTTCAAGGAATCAGGGGAAAATGTATTACAGAACTCCATCTTCATTTCACTGCAAGAAGAGAGCTGTAGGAATTAGCCAGATACTTTGGCAGGGAGTAGGGGGTAGGGGAGGAAGGGGCATGTTTAATTCATCTTTCCCATCCCATATCTATTGAATCAGAGTCTCTGGAGGTGGGTCATGTACATCTTTTTTCCCAGGCCATTGTGATGATCAACAAGATGTTGGCACCACTGTTGGAATATCCTAAGAATTGATCGGCTGCTGAATTAGAAAAAGAATATCAGTTTTAGCTGTCATAATAGTCAAATGATGATAGGATTTTCTTATAATTTACTTTATAACTTAGTTCTGAATACACTATGGTAGAAATTGGCAATGTCTGTATTTTGTTTTCAAAGAGTAATTGCACTTTGAATTGTCAACAGTGGTTGCCCAGTTGAAAAGTGCATGTTAAAATTAAATTACCTTTTGTGTTTTCTTTTCTTTTTTCCCTCAGGAACTAAACAACTTAAGCATATTTTATTAAAAGACGTGGACACCATCTTTGAATGTAAATTATGCCGCAGTCTCTTCAGAGGATTACCAAATTTAATTACCCATAAAAAATTCTACTGCCCACCAAGTCTCCAGATGGATGACAGTAAGTTTTATTCATATATTCAGTTGTACATTTTATAGTTAAGTATTCATATACTGCAGCTATATGTTTGTGTTAAGATGGTATTGATAATTTAATGATGGAGAATCATCCATCTCCATTAAATGGAGAAACTCCATTTAATGATGGAGAATAAAGTTAAATACTCGACTTAATGTTATATTCATTTTCTTAGATCGGTACTTTCATATGAGTGCTTTTTACTTGGGTTTTTCTAAAAATATAGGAGGTTAGATTTATTAGTATATTTATTTGTATTAAATATTGGATATTATTTTTGAATGTTTGTGTAGGCCAGATAGTTTATATTCACCATTTTTCTAAGTTAAAATATGAGTGTTTAAAGGGGCTATTGGTATTTTTCAATTTCACTTCTTTAACAACTTGTTACATGTGACTGCTGATTTGCTTAGATTACCATTAAGTAAATGAGAAGGCCAGAAATAGAGTAAAGAATGAGTAAATGAGTTGATTTCTTGGGGATGGTAGAACACTAAAAAATATTAATCTTTCCATTTTTTTTCCAGATCTGAAGATCAGCTTTGTTCTTAGTGAAATTTATTTATAGATTAGTCATTTTTATCAGAAATAAGATTGTGTTATAGGCTGACTTGAGATCTGAAATAGCTTTATATGATGAAGGCAGGTTGAGGCTAATAATGTCTTTGTGGAACGAAATGTTTATTAGATTAAGTATATTGACCCTGTGTGATTAAGTATGCAATATATGTAATGGTATTATTTTCTTGCTTTAAAGAACTAGTACAAATTCCTTAAAATATTTTCATAAGTAATCGGTTACTTTCATTATGTCTTGTTCAGGAGTTTAACTCTTTGTGGACTTATAAATTTATAGAACTTGTTTTGTCAGTTTGATACTATAGTTGCATTATAGATTTTATGTACTTTTCAATTTAACTGTTTTGGGATGGGAATGAAATGAAAACTTCAAATATCAAAAGTACCACTTTAATTACTAGCATGAAGCTGATATAAAGTATATTATAGGACATAGTTGAAACCAAAATTCCATATTTGGAAATTTTTCTTACTGCTGTTAGATCTTGCTATACTTGCTTTTTAATCATTGAGATATAAATGAAAAGGCAGTCTATAGGGATGAGTTTTAAACCTGACCTTTTAATAACTGAAGTTCTAGTAGAAAATTAGTTATTTTTCTGATAGTTATTCTTTGCAATTTAGTGTAGACTTGACTTTTAGACATATAGATAAATGGATTTGTTGGATTATTGTTTACTTCTCTTGGCAATACTCATTCTAGAAATACTTCTGTGAAAGTGTTATCCTTCTTATAGACACTCCTTTATCCATTTTAATTAGGAAGATTACTAGAAGAGCAATAATGAATCATTTCTTGACTTCTAAATAGTCAGATTTGATGCTATATTTGTAGCCAGATTTTAGATTTGTATTGGAAACATAACTAGTGTTAGATAACTCTGTTATAATAGGAATATTTGGTTGCCTGTAGGGGATATAATTATTGTACAAGTAAATAAAACTAGCCCTGTTTTTTAAATAAAAACCTATAGTTTTTAATCACTTTCTTTAATGGTACTGTGTCATGTGAAGAAAACATGTAATAGGACTGAATTTAGCACTTCTATACATGTCATTCATATTTATATCCTACAAATTTTTCTTTTTCAATTCCATAAGATGTTTAAGTGTCCCTATACAAGTAGACTAGATTATTTATTATGGATTAAGTTAATAGGAATGCTGTTATGTTTTCTAAAAAAAGAATCACTTTTATATATAATAGTACATTCTTCATGATATTTTATCCTTCTTGAGTTATGAGAACTTTGATTTGCCTTTGCTAGCCTAAAAATTTTAGACTAAAAATTTGAAATAACAGTTTTTATTGTTTAGGACACTCATGTGCTTATGTATTTTGTATTAAGGGCACTTAGAAGTGGAAGTAGCTCTTCAGATTGCATTTATTCCTTAACATTTGTGTACCATGATGGGATTTTAAATTAATTTTAGTTTAATTAATGCGCGTTTTTATCTTCATAAAATACAGAAAAGTAGATAATGTTCTTATAAAAAATAAATACAAACCAGTAATGTAATACATTTTAAGGTAGAGTTCATAATACAATTTTTAATATTAGAGAGCTAGAGCAGGCTAATTATTTCAGATTAAAATGTTGTTTTTTTCCTTAACAGACCTTCCTGATGTAAATGATAAGCAAAGCCAAGCCATAAGCGATCTCCTAGAAGCCATATATCCAAGTGTGGACAAGCGAGAATATATTATTAAGCTAGAACCCATAGAAACTAATCAAAATGCAGTGTTTCAGTATATTTCAAGGACTGATAATCCTACTGAAGTCACAGAGTCAAGCAGTACTCCTGAACAAACTGAAGTTCAAATACAGGAAACCAGCACTGAACAGTCTAAAACAGTACCAGTTATAGATACAGAGGTGGAAACTGTAGAGCCCCCTCCTGTTGAGATTGTCGCAGATGAAGTCGCACCTACATCTGATGAGCAACCTCAGGAATCACAGGCTGACTTGGAAACTTCCGACAATTCTGATTTTGGTCACCAGTTGATATGTTGTCTTTGTAGAAAAGAATTCAATTCCAGACGAGGCGTTCGTCGTCACATTCGGAAAGTACACAAGAAAAAGATGGAAGAACTAAAAAAGTACATTGAAACACGAAAGAATCCAAACCAGTCCTCTAAAGGACGCAGTAAGAATGTTCTAGTTCCATTAAGTAGAAGTTGTCCAGTATGTTGTAAATCATTTGCTACAAAAGCGAATGTAAGGAGGCATTTTGATGAAGTTCATAGAGGACTAAGGAGGGATTCAATTACTCCTGATATAGCAACAAAGCCTGGGCAACCTTTGTTCCTGGATTCTGTTTCTCCTAAAAAATCTTTTAAGACTCGAAAACAAAAGTCGTCTTCAAAGGCTGAATACAATTTAACTGCATGCAAATGCCTCCTTTGCAAGAGGAAATATAGTTCACAAATAATGCTTAAAAGACATATGCAAATTGTCCACAAGATAACTCTTTCTGGAACAAACTCTAAAAGAGAGAAAGGCCCTAATAATACTGCCAGCAATTCAGAAATAAAAGTTAAAGTTGAACCAGCAGATTCTGTAGAATCTTCACCCCCTTCCATTACCCATTCTCCACAGAATGAATTAAAGGGAACAAATCATTCAAATGAAAAAAAGAACACACCGGCAGCACAGAAAAATAAAGTTAAACAAGACTCTGAAAGCCCTAAATCAACTAGTCCGTCTGCTGCAGGTGGCCAGCAGAAAACCAGGAAACCAAAACTTTCAGCTGGCTTTGACTTTAAGCAACTTTACTGTAAACTTTGTAAACGTCAGTTTACTTCCAAACAGAACTTGACTAAACACATTGAGTTGCACACAGATGGGAATAACATTTATGTTAAATTCTACAAGTGTCCTCTTTGCACTTACGAAACTCGTCGGAAGCGCGATGTGATACGACATATAACTGTGGTTCATAAAAAGTCATCCCGCTATCTTGGGAAAATAACAGCCAGTTTAGAGATCAGAGCTATAAAGAAGCCCATTGATTTTGTTCTAAATAAAGTGGCAAAAAGAGGCCCTTCAAGGGATGAGGCAAAACATAGTGATTCAAAACATGATGGCACTTCTAACTCTCCTAGTAAAAAGTATGAAGTAGCTGACGTTGGTATTGAAGTGAAAGTCACAAAAAACTTTTCTCTTCACAGATGCAATAAATGTGGAAAGGCATTTGCCAAAAAGACTTATCTTGAACATCATAAGAAAACTCATAAGGCAAATGCTTCCAATTCACCTGAAGGAAACAAAACCAAAGGCCGAAGTACAAGATCTAAGGCTCTTGTCTGGTGAGGAACAGTTACAGAGTTTTGCTTTTTTCCCCCCATCGAACTAAAAAAATCATTTGACCATAATTTATAGCTGGTTCCATTTTAACACATGTTTGCTTCCATATATCTTATGGCAGTGGGAACTGCAAGAGTAATGTGCATATTGCATTTACCTCTTCAGTGACCTTTATTCCAGTGGCTTGGGAACAAAAGTTAACTTCAGAACTTATCTTCCACAGGACAATGCATTGTAGTTCTAGGTAGATGGCACAGGGTCAGTGCTTTCCTCTCAATGTTGTAAAATAGATACATTATATTGGCTTATGTTTACAATAGAAGTCTTCTGTTTAACTAACTTTGCACAGGTTTGATTTGACTTAGTGACTTAGTCTACTAATGAAAACATTGTAGGAAAAGTTAAATATATTAGAATGAATTTGTGAAGGCGATAATTATAGGAAAAAAGTCTTTTGAGGCACTGTAATTATTGTAAAAATTAATCTGTGATGGCTAAATAAAGTGCTGCACTAAGAAAAAGAAAATCCCCAAATTGAATTTAGAACAATTAGCATTTATTATTTATGTTTAACATAGTGCTTCCAGTCAAAGAGGGGAAACTTGGTAAACAAAAGTTTGGATTTTTTTTTTTTCTTCTCCTTGGAAGTGTGTGTTAGTTACTGTTTTTAGTTTTGATCTATGGAAAAAGTGATTATTTAGGTTCCAAATCTTACTTTTCCCTTTTTGTTTAAATAGACTTTTTGTGATCATTTCAACATAGTCAATATTATTAAGTAGGGTTTTTTTTTTTTTTTTTTTTTGTGGTTGTGCGTTGCAAGAAAAGGAAAATCCCTATTGGGAAGAAAGAAAAAAATTTTACTTTTTTAGAAGGTTTGGAATAAATGTAGATTTTTAAAATGCAATATGAAATAAGGAATAGACTCCCTATACTTGTTTTTGCAAGTCTATATTTTTAAAAGTTTACCTTCAGTACCTGTGTCCCCTGTATTAAGGCATTTAATATATTCAATTAGTATTAAATTAGTTTGGGATTCAGGTTCTAAAGCAGTATACTTAGTTTGAGTACTGAGTAGGTTAAATGTTGTGATTTGAGTATCACACATTTTTATTTGTGTGGAAACTTGAGGTGAAACCATCCTTTAGAAGTCATTTACTATTGTATAATTATAAAAACAAGATTTTATTGGTAAACTCAAAAGTGTTCATTTATTCCCATTTCTCCTCAGATAACTTCAAGTGATGTACGAAAAGGTTTGGAGTTCATTTTTGTGGAAAGACTTTAAATTGGTGTTAGAACCACTAAACGTCTTCAAATGGTACTATGAGAAAAAAAGGAAAAACATTTTCATAAATATTCGACTGTAACTGCTGTTTTCTGACTAAAATAATAACCATCTAACCACTTGTTTCTAAGGCACTGCCTCTTCCAGCACTTTCAAGTAGCTGTGACATTACATACTGTCATCACAGTCAATCAGCTGACCACCTTTGACCTTGTGCATTTGGTCTACAATTTCTCCAAAAATGTTGCATATTTTGTTTTCCAAACAATTTGTTGATTAAAGTGATCAACAACCTGAAGAATATATCACCACTGGTGATTTTTAACTGACAGAGACTTTATATCTTAGTGACTTTAGTTTTGTTTCATTTTATTTGGCGAAATTTTCATCTGGATTGTACAGATATATTTCCTAGTATGTTAGGACCAAAAGAGAAGTTAGTATCAACATTTTATAAATATTTAGCTTACTAAATATTTGTAATTATTTTTACATTCATTTATTTCTAACTTGTTCTCCAGCACTTAAATGTTTGAAAGTTTCATTCTAAAATCTATTCAGCAGGAAAGTTCCAGTTCATTTTCATCCATGGGTCATTATTTTTGTCAGCATCTGAGGTTTTTATGAAAATTAAACATTCCCCTTTTTTTCTTTAAATTTTATACAAAGCACTTTAATAATAGATGCAACTTAATTTTTCAGTTTCTATTTTTGTTTTAAACACCACACATTTACTAATGTTAATATGAAGGTGGTAGATAGTTGACCGATGTTTTATGGATGCAGACAATCCATGCATAACCACTTCTTGTGATATTAGTTTAATTCTTTAAATATTGCTAAAAAGGAAGATGGGAGTATAAACCTTGAATTTTTTCTCCCAAGTAAAATCTTAAAAGACTACTTTAGATGATATTCGATTCCTATTGTTAAAATAATGAATTCTTGTCCATTTTTGTAATCAAGATTTTAGGAAAAACAGAAGTACATCTATCTTTATGAAATATTGGGCAGGTTTTTGTGTATCAATATTTTGTACTTTCTAGGGAATATTTTATTTTTTAGTAATTTTTGTCAAATTATAATTTTAAAAGGTACAGCAGAGAATATACCATGTTTTTACATAGGCTCATACCTGTACTTAGGAGGGACCCTGTCCATCTATACACTTTTTGTATAAAATTTTAAAGTGTTGAAGATCTGCAAGGTCACAATAAAATGCTTCTATAGCTAGAAAAACATTTACCCTTCCCAGTGCTTTGCACTAAAATATACTGTGAAAGGAAACTAGAAAGACTGTAACTGTTGCTGGAAATGTTCTATATTGAATGTACATGCTCTTGTTGGAAAAATGTACTATATGTGATGGAAATAAACCAGACTCAAAGTTATTTCAGCTAAATGTGCTTCAACAAAGGTGCATTGGTTGAAACTTAAATGTTTTATCAAATTTAAATTTATTCAGTGACTATGAGCAGCTACACTTGAATTATACGATAGTTTTATTTTTAAGAATTAGAGTGATAATTTCTCTTTAATTTAAAAACAGATTTACTTTTCCACATATGGAAAATTTGTACTTATAGATCTAACTTTAATGATTAATAGCATAATATATTTAGGGAACTAAATGTGTAGGTGGTATTTCATTTATAAACCATCTTCGTTAGTTGCACATTATTAAATCTGTATGTTTGACTTTTGCAAGGTGTTATCTTTTATACATTCTTACACACAAGACATATTACAAATATATATTCCAGACTTAAGTACCTACAACCAGTGAAAAGATACGAGTATTCTTAAAAAAGCTGGGGGTAGTTCTTTGCTGCAGCTTCTCATCTGTATGTCAGCCTCTTGCCCTCTGCTTTGCTTGTTAAATACTTTAGGGAATAAAGAAAAATAGCCTGATGTTGGTGGAGGGGAGCCCAATTGCTGGAATTCCTTTATTTCAACTCCCCTATTTCCACAGTCTCATTCATAGTTTGTATCTGCCATCATAACTCTGGGCCCACGGAGCAGGAATTTAGAAGGAGGAATTGAGGGTTCCAAGGACTGTCAAAAGGTTTCATCTGGGTCATAGAGGAAGAAATAGCACTATGTCAGGATGTGTCTGTCTAAATTAGAATTGCCTAGAGAGATTGGGAATATTTTATCATAGTGGCCAAAGTAATGGATCATGGCAGATAGGAGTTAGAGACTAAGCAAGTTTAGAAAGGTGGAACGAACAAGTAAGTTATTAGAAGTTCTTAGTTCTTCCTATTTCTTCCTGGTCTTTATCCTTATTTTTTGGTTTTATTTTGATTCGTGAGCTGTCTTCTCAGAGTCTGAGACTTGAGGCTCTTAAAGAGAAGAGTTCTAGGAAATTTGTGGCAGAAGCTTTTCTGCATGTAAGCTCTATAAGCAAATATTTATAGCACTTTTTGTTGTGGGGAAGAGTAGTAAAGCAGGCAAAGAGCCATCAGAAACTGCTTATTTTATGTTAAAATCTATCTTTGGCTATCGATTGTGTCTACCTTTGCCATTATTTGATCAATTAAGAGTTTTCCTGTAGAATTCAACTCCTCTCGTTTCCCGATATACCTTTCACACGTAAGTGCGGTGGAAGAGGAAGAACAAGGAGAAGTATGGCTTGCATTTCAACTCATAAATTTGGGTAGTATAAGTGAGAGCTGGGTGAGGTATGGCTGACACTGGGCAGGTGTTTATTAGAACATGGAAATATATACCTTGAATGTATGATAACTTTCTTATTTTCATGTCTCTTTCCCCCTCTTTCCTTCCAACTTCAGAAAGAAAGCCTTCTTGAAGAACATACATATTCTTTATTCTTGTAGAATATATAAATTACCCATCCTTAATTTTTGGCCTACTTTTGTATATATGAGCTAAGTTTTTGGCTTGTATTATTGAAGAGTATTTCACTTTTTTTTAAGGATATGTATTTGTTATATTGCTTTATGATCAATAGGCTGGTCTACGCGTTTTGCTTAAAAGAGTCCATGGATGCAGTGGCAGGGAATTTTGTGGTCTTGCTATGGCTTGAGTTCACCACTGGGTGTTATGGCAAGAAAGTATTGAGATAGGGAGACACAAGTGGGTATCACTTCCTATTGTGATGTTGCAGAAGATGTTTTCAAATAGCATGACCACTGAGAAAGAAATGCTTCTTAAACTTTAGAAATTAGGTTTCCAGGTTTCCTACAGTGGCCCACCGAAGTATTCTAGATCCTTAGTTAGGAGTTTTAGAAGTTATTTTTTTAATGGAATCCATAAATTACCAGAATTATGATTTAGCTGTGACTCTAGTAGTTGATCTGAAGCCAAGCTCTAAGATGTGTGTAGCATGATGTTTGTTGTTGTGTTAGACAAAATCCTCCTGTACTTTGTGCTATTCTTTCTCTCTTCTCCAACTTTAGAAACCTCAGGATTGGAAGGAAGTAAGGATCAGCAGTCTTAAGAATGGCTATTGTTTGGTTTCTAAGGAATTAGGCACATGACAGAATGTAGAATAAAACATGTTTCACTTAAATTCACCTGCAATTATTTTGACTTTTCTAACTTTCAGATTCACTCCTCTGTTCTAGAATTTGTTTCAGTATCATTTTACTCTGAGTTCTCTTCTGAATTTCCGTTTATTATTTCTTTTTGAATTGCTTCTGCAAATATTCACCACCACCACACCCCAAGCAGAGGGGAACTTAATGAAGAGTATAGTTGTGTCTGGTTTGGAGAATGCCTGAAGTTGGAGGTTTTGCTGTTTGTGCCCACTCACAAAAGTTAATTTGCTTGATGGTTTATTTTTGAAGTCAGGGACTATGTCTTGATAATTTTGTTTAGTGCCTAGCACATTTTCATGTATACTCAGGCACTTTAAGTAAAAACTTGATATTCAAGTAAGCGATAGCTTTTTCCATCTCAGAATCATGCTGTCATATACTTTGAGACTTTAGGTTTTAATTTCATAAGCTTTCAATGTTTATTTATTTTTGAGAGAGAGAGAGACACACACAGTGTGAGTGGGGGAGGGCCATAGAGAGGGAGACAGAGAATCTGAAGCAGGCTCCAGGCTCTGAGCTGTCAACACAGAGCCCAGTGCGGGGCTTGAACTCATGGACTGCGAGATCATGACCTGAACTAAAGTTGGACGCTTAAGTGACTGAGCCGCCCAGGCGGCCCATAATTTCACAAATTTTATTATCTCAATATTGATTTTACTTACTTTGGAAAATGCCACTAGTACTAAGATGATAGTTTATAATAGTAAACAGAACTCTTCATATTAGATGATAATAATGAACATTCATGGAGTGCTTACTGTATGCCAAGCACCCTGCTACCCTTTACATGCGTAATGCCCCTCATCTTCCAAAAAGACCCACCAGTAAAATCCACCAATGAGAACTGTTACTTTATTATCTCCATTTTATAGAATAGGAAATTGAAGCTTAGAGAATTTCAGTGATTTACCTAAGGTTAGGTTCACATAGCTAGTGAATTACAGAATTGAGACATGACACTAGGTCTGACTACAAAGCATGTGCTCTTAATCCACGCATGTTACATTTACGTGTTGTACCGTTTGCAGAGCACATTCATCACATTACCTCGCTGGCAGCTTAGTGTAATGATCTGGACCTAGGTTAGTTGGTGAAATTTTTGTATCCATACGTTATTTCCTGTGTGGCTTTGTACAAGTTACTTAAACATTCTGTGTCCTAGTTACCTCACCTATGAAATGGGGATAATATCTACCTTATCGGGTTCTGAGGATAAAATGAAAAATGCATAAACATTTAAAAATAGTGCTTGGCATGTTACAATAAATGTTAGAGATGGTTACCATAAGTGATTTTCATGGCATTTGAAATACGTAATCTTTTTTATTACCACTTAAAGTTTAAATTGAAATGGACGCATTAGAAGAGAACTTGATTGCTACACATCGGATTTTAACTCCTGCTTTGTATTTAATTGGGACAACGAAGACAACCAACTGTATTATTATTTGCTATCAATTTTTTTTTCTGATCAGATATTACTAGTTTACCATTCTCATAAAATTTTCATTCATCTTGAAAAAGGTATTAGGTAGTTTTAAGCACATTCATTTTAAGTCCGGCTTCATTTTTATGGTTACTCCCCAGAATAACCCATCTGTTTTAAATTCTTATTAGTATCTGCCCCATCACACAATTATTTTATTTTTGGTCATGTGTAGAATATTGACATGGAGCAGATATTAATTGAGTAACATAGCTGAAACATATTAAAATAAAAGTATATATGCAGCACTATTTGAAAGAGAGTTTCAGTTATGGAATGAGTGGATTCTTCAGGAGAGTACAATTTGGGCTGTCAGAAATTTCTTTGGTAAATGTGTCATGAAGAGGTAAGAAGTGGTACTTTCAAAAGTCTTACCACTGGTAGTCATTAGTGGCAGTACTCCAAATTTCACTGAGGCCAAAATACTGTTAGATTATCTGCCAAGAGGGTTTACCCACATATCTCATTGTTCTTGATTTTACTTTTTTTTTTTAAACGTTTATTTATTTTTTGAGAGGCATAGAGACAGAGCGTGAGCAGGGGAAGGGCAGAGAGAGAGGGAGACACAGAATCAGAAGCAGGCTCCAGGCTCTGAGCTGTCAGCACAGAGCCCGATGTGGGGCTCGAACTCACAGACTGTGAGATCATGACCTGAGCTGAAGTCGGCCGCTTAACAGACTGAGCCACCCAGGCGCCCCTGATTTTACTTTTTTAACAATAAGATAAGGATTTTAGAAACTTTAGTATTTAGGCACTTGTGTAATTTGCAACACCAGAGAACCTTTGTCCCTAGGTTTGGATGAACCTTAGTATTCTACTTTAGATCAAGTGAACCACCTGTGTTGTGTGGCTTCTTAGTGATTCCGATACTCAAATACTTGTGTCAAGTATCTGAAGTATATTCCTGGCACACAAAAAACACTGTAATGTCTAAGGCATAGAATGATAATGCTTGAAAAAATAGGCAAACCAAAACAAGCCAAAAAACAAAAACAAAAAAACCTCACTTTGAATGCTTGAGCAATAATAACTTGAAGCTAGCTGGGTGTCCTGCTTCATATAATCTCGCAACACTTTCAGTGCAGAGTGTGTAATGATCTTATGTCCGGAGGAAAAGTTATTACACCAAAATGAACCCTAAGTGCATTGAACTGTTCTTACAACTCAGGTTTTGAATATTGGTTTTTAATCTCTTCTATCTGTGGGATTATACTGAAAATAAATTAACTCCGAGAAATGGAACTGTGGCTTTCAATCAGACTTACTTTCTAAGCTGTGCAAAAATATTTTTTAAAGAAGCTTGAGACTCTTCTTGCAAAGATTGGGGCTTTGGTAGACCTGAACCCCAAAATACCTGTTAGGTGTGACTAGTAGCTTTTATTTTGGATGGAAGAAAATAGCAAGGAATGCTTTTCTTCTAAGAAAAAAATAGCGAAGCCCTAGGAACATATTGTGTGCACAAGTGATTGAATTATATGAAAAAAAATACTTTTAGGGAAAGGATTTTTATGTAGTTTTGAATTTTTGACATATACGTTATTAGGGGCTTCTAATAAAAACTGCTGTAGAAGAGTGGCTATGTCATTTTCAAGCCTTTTGATCATTATATATTTGTTGAATTCCTTGGAACTCAACGTGCTGGGCATGTGTAGATGGTTGAGACTTTCTGAGCTTCTTCCTGTTGAGTGGGCAGGCTTTGAGGTGATAAGATAGGCTAGTGGGAGTGTCATAAGGATGGTCAAAAACATACTTAGTGAAATTTATGCATAATTATCAGTATACCCTCAAACTTTTTTCAGAACGTTTTCATATTTTTCCAATTTGCCCTTTCTTTGCTTGGCCATCTTGACTTGTCAACTGTTGTTTCCTGTGATTATGAGAGAACAAAATTACTTATTTGCCATAAAATGTGGACACAAACAGGTTATTGTATACACAGGAGGACGAGATGATTTCATTTCCTGTAACTTCCCTGGATCTCTTTTTAATCTATTTTTTTTAATGTTTATTTATTTTTGAGAGAGAGAGAGAGAGAGAGATTATGAGCAGAAGAGGGTCAGAGAGAGAAAGGGAGACATAGAATCTGAAGCAGGCTCCGGGCTCTGAGCTGTCAGCACAGAGCCTGACGCGGGGCTCGAACTCACGAACCGTGAGATCATGACCTGAGCCGAAGTCAGACACCCAACTGACTGAGCCACCTAGGCGCCCCTCTTCTTTTAATCTTTAAGTGCACAATTGTAATTCTATGAATTGTTAAATTTAAAGGTTTAAGATACTTTTCTGAAGGCCCCTTCCCTTTTTTTAAACAGTTAACTAAGAGCTAAGTAACACTGTGCCTTCAAATCACAGATGCTACAAGGTAGAACTAAGACCCATCACCCACAATGCTTAGTTTACCACCCACCACCCAACTTGCCTTGTCATCTAATTGCAGCTGTGTTGAGTGTATGTGCGCTTATATATAAAAATATTGTGCCATGCTTTATTTTATTTTACTTTATTTTATTTTATTTATATTTGGTTGCAAGACAGAGTTTTACTGGTCTGTAGCTAATAATGAAAGGCTTATTAGAAAGCTTTATGTGGGAAAATAAGGGAGACTGAAGCTGGCTTCACCATATAGATTTCAACTGTCTGTTAATAGAACCTGGAAAAAAAATCAATACAGCTGTAGTGACCGGGTGTGGTCCTTTTAGCAGCAGCAGTATTCTCTGCTGCTGTTGCCCTTCTCGGACTCTGTTTTTACTTTTTATTTTTAAACTAATGATCTCATTCTGTATCTTCTCAATGTGGTTATAACTGCCTCATTACTTCTGCTGCCTGCCTTCTTTGCTTTTCAGCTACTTTCCTTACAGCTTAAGTTCAGACTCTTGTAAGAGAAAATCTGGTTAAGTTAGGTTTATTACCTGTTGGGCAAATCTCCCATGCCAGGTTGCTGGCCGTAAATTGCTCTTTGTAGATTGGCTGCTTTGGGGATAGGTGCTCCCCGTTGCTCCTGTCAATGATGATCGTGGTAGGAGAGCCAATGCCATGAAACATGTCCCTGAACCCAACAAAAGGAATCTGGGTGGGAATCTTTTAAAAGAGGGATCTGGGTAGTTCTGGAATGTAATCTTCCCAGTACGCATGATTAGATATAATTAGATAAAGGGGATTAAAAGTATTCTGCCCATGATGAACACTGAGTAATGAATAGAATTGTCGAATCATACTGTATACCTGAAACTAATATAACACTATGTTAATTATACTTCAGTTAAGAAAGAAAGAGTTGGTAGGTACCAGATTCATGGTGTGAATCTTTTTCTGAAAAAAACAAAAAACAAAACAAAACCAAAATCTAAAAGTAAAAAGGTAATAGAATTGAAAGTAACCTGGGGCCATGAGTGTTCTATCAGTGCAGTATCAGTCCTTTTCTTCGTACTGAGAAAATGTGGGAAAAAGGTTTCTGATCAGCATCTGCAGTTCCTTTTCTGCCTGCCTGGTGCTGTTTCCATCTTCGGCTTTGCAGATTCATAGACAGCCTGAAGTTTTCACTCTGAAAGAACCATTACATTTCCTGTAACAGCATATTAGGCCATTCTGTCAATTGCTGCTGCTTTCCACACACCTCCACTTACGCTGTTTAGTCTGAGCCGGTGATTTAGTGAACCCTTTAAGTACTGCTTCTGTTTTTCTACTTGTATTTTACATGTTTGGGATATGGAACTGTTTATCCCAATAGCTGTTTTGTCTCCTCTCATTCCTTCAGTGACCCATACGGTTGGTTGAGTGTCCATCATGTGCCTGGCATTATTCCATTCTTTTGGGGAAGCAATCATACAGTGGTTAAAGCATGGATTTCTAAGAATCATGCAGACCTGAGTTCAAGTCCTGGCTGCTTTCTAAGCTTGAGTTTTGTCTGTAAGATAATACTGGAAACTACCTTATGGGTAGGTTTGTTGTGGGAATTTGTACAAATTTAATGATATACTGTATTTTATATACTTAGCACAATGCCTGGCTCAATAAATACGCATTGTTACTGTTGTAGTAATCAGTAAAATTATTATCGTTTGCTCTGAAAATACTTTCTAGCACTTAGTGTCTGGTTATCTTGCTTTGCCATTTGTGGTTCGTTGCCTTTTTGTTGGCATTAATCCAGCCGTTTAATGAAAAGTCAGATGTAACATCTGTGATAAAGCCAAGATACCCAGCAGTTTATTAAAGTAAGACACTATTTTATAGGTCTTTAATCTGCTGCCATTTTTAATAGCACCTTCTGCTAATTGTTAAAGAATTTGTTGAACTTTTCATATAATTTTGCTTCTTTGTGGCTAATGTTTTATAGAAGCATGTATAGTTTTGAGTAGTGAGACTCAAAGCAGCTTTTGGTTTTATTCTTTTGTTGTAAACATTAGGCTGTGGTTACATGAACATACTCTGAATTTACAAACAGGAATTATGTCTTCTCTTTGCATTACCAGTGCCTCACAGTGTACTTGGCATATAACAGGTGCTAAGAGAATGTTGAAGGAAGGAAAACGGAAGGGAGGAACATACATCAGTGATCTTCAGGCTTATCACTAGTCCACAAATATATCTTTGCTTTTAAGTTTCTCTTCCCATTACCTCATCTTCTGATCTATATGGTTTCTCTATCGGTGAGCTCCTCTTTGTTTCAGATACTGCTGGCTTCTGTTGCCTGCCTTCTTTGTGTGAGCCTCTTAGCTTCTGCCATTGCAACTCAGCGATGGTGACAGATTCAAACTCATGGGAGTGCTGTATTGACTGTATGTGCTGTAAGTAATCTATAATCAATTGCACACTGTATGGATGTACATTTAGTGATTTTTTTTTTTGGCTGGTTCTTTTAAAGGTTTACTTTTGTTTAATTCATGTTTATTGAATTCTTCGAAATTCAGCGCACATTTCGCTTCCTATTCCATTCCCAGATCTCAACAAAAAGCAGGCAACTAATTGTTGATATTAGTTGTTGATATTGCTTCTTCTGTCATTTGTGTAATCTTAGGAATTGGAATTGATTAGTTATTTCATTTATCTAATTCTCACATTGCCTACTTCAGAACTGTTGCACTGTCCTTAAAGCCTTCAGCTGTATTTTTTCTTGGTAAGAAACCGCTTAGCCTGTATCATGGCAAAAGGTAGAGGCATTTCTTTATGCTTCTCTTCTGCATCACACTTATTTTCTTGTCTTCTATTCCTTCTTTGATTCTTTGCAGAAAGAAGTGTTTTTCTTTTCAAGTACAACACTTCTACCTTTGCCAGTCTTTTCCCCCAAGACCTTCCTTCAACAACCCTTCTCTCTTCTCCTCCCCATCTTCTGTCTTCCTTTCCATAAGTTTCTTCCCCTCAGCCCACAAATATACTCAAATTCCTTTCAGCCAGAAAATAAACTTTGCCTCCATACTACCTTCGGTCTAGTTACTGTCATCTGTTCCTGCTTCCTTTCACAGTCAAGCTTCCACGTGCTTTCATACTGCTCTGTTTCAGCACCAATTTCACTGTACTGTGACTTTCTATTTCCTTGTCTTCCTTCTCCTTTAGACTATAAAGCTCGTAGATATGTGCGTTGATCACCATTGATTCCTCAGGGCCAGGATAGTTCCTGGTCCATGTAGGCAGTCGGTAAATATTTGTTGAATGAATGAACAGTATAGTGCCATGCCTATACCATTCACTTGGACCAAACTGCATCTGCAGTTTTTTTCTACCCCTACATTTCTATTAAAAGTTCACTTGGAGGGCATCAATGGCCACATAAATGCTAAATCTAGTGGCTTCTCACTTTTCATCATTCTTGACCTCTTTATGACCATTAATACTCACAAATTTACTTTTCCCAGATTTTTATGGTCACTTATAACTGGGTCACCTTGGGCTAATCTCAGCATGGTATTATATCAGACAAACAAACGAACAAACATCTTTGTTTCCAAAAATTTTGGAAAATAATGAACTATTTTTTACTATTTACTATTTTACAGATATTTCCTAAGGAGATAGAAAGGTATAATTACATAAACTTAGTAAACTTTATACAAGTTCTTTTACCCATCTCTCTTCCCAAATCCTCATACAACTTGGCAGCTTCCTCCAATCTCTCTTCTGTAACATTTCTCCCAAAACCTTTTGTGAACTTTCTCCCCAAAACCCTTTGACCACTTTTCCCATCTTTATTTTCTTCTAAGAATAACTCTTTCTGATTTAAATCACTTTAGCCTCTCAGCCTTTTCCAGTTGTTTTTATACCCATTGTTCTGCCCAACATTCCAAAAGTCTAGGAACATTCTCTTGATTTTATGTGGTTTGCCCTTACCAACTTTGCATGATTTTGCTTAATCTTGAAGCTTTAGATCAGACATTATTTCCTTCAGTGAGTATTTCCTGACTTCCAAGATTTGGCCAGGTTTCCCCGTAGTATGTTTCTATAGTGCCCCATCAATAACTATATCGAAATAATCTATTTGTGCCTCTTCCTTAGACTATAAGCATCTTAAGGGTAGGGCTCCTATGTTTTCCTCTACCCCTGGCATCTTATGATGCATCTGGAACATGGTGGATGTTGATAAATATTTATTGAACTGATGCTCCCGTGAACTCTGAGGCTTTCTTGCCATTGGCATTTGTTAGTAGGTCTTTAAATATGGATCAAAGTTTCCTTAGTCCTTTTACTTTTTGTATACCATCTCAGTGATTTCTTCACTTCCAAAGCATCGGTTATCATTTCCGTGAAGATGACCCCAGACCTGTTTTCTAGCCTGGTTCACTCTCCGGATTGTAAGACCATTTGATTTCAAAGTTGCATGTCAGACATCTCTATGTGGATGTTTCTCCAGTATCTTAAATGCTCAAAAACTCAGTAAACCAAACTTCTTATCTTCCTTTTAAACTTGTTCCTTCTTTATGTGTTCCCGTATCAATTATTCACACTCCTACCCTCTCATTTGCCTAGACTAATTAGAATCCTAGGAAATACCTGGACTTTTTTTTCATTTTCCCTCTTACACTCTTCACCTAATCAGTGATCAGTGCCTGTCCAACTGAAAAAACATTCAAAGGCAGGTCTTGAATGTTTTTTACATTTGGCTCTTCCTTGCCATCTCCGTCTTTAGTAGTTTAGTTTGGACTCTTATCTCTTACCTACACTATTGCATTAGTCTCGTAACTGACCTCCTCTCTAATCTGTCTTCAATGCTGCTGTCTGAATTATCTTCCTAAAACACACATGTGCTGTTACTGTATGTTCCTTACTTGACTGATTTATTCATTCTCAGGTGTCCGTTTAAGTGTCACTTCTAAAGAAAGACAGCCTAAAGTATGTCTCCCTTGTAATGCTGTTTCTTACTGCTTTCCTACTTGTCATCTAATACAGTTTGTAATTATGCTTATATTCGTGCATTGATTGGTTTAATGTCTGTCTTCCCAGTAGAGAGATCTATGTAGACTGATGAGGATAGTTATATAGACCCAGTGCCTAGCACAATACTCAGAACATAGTAATGCTTTAAAAATATCTGTTGAATGAGTGGATGAATGATAGCTTATAAGTATAGGCAAATAGGAGATAGCAAAGGGAGAGAAGTTAAAGGGTCCTAGAATCTTCCTACATCCTTATAAACTCTGGTCTGTAGTTCTCGTTTTTCTGTAATAGTAATGGGCTCCTCCCTTCTGTCTATTGCATTTATTTCCATGAGGTTGGGAGTCCACAATTACGTTACCCCACACTCAAAGTAATGCTTATGTGACTGCAGTTGATTTGGGGGCCATTGGGTGGTGGCAGCCAGATTTGTTTACCTGGTATTGATGCATAGGTGGTGCCATAGGCATGCAGGCAAACAGGTATTTGCTAGGTCGAGTTAACCCAGATTCCTTTATAGCTTCTTGAGTGATGCAAGCCTTTATACCACCTGTTAATTAAAGTGTTTGTTAGTTGTAGGACTACTTGTATTTGAAATGAGGTTTTTATTTGCCTTTTAAAGATTGAAGATTTCAGTTGAACAAACTTTTATTGAATAGAAGCTGAATAAATCATTTGAAAATATTATCTAGGGGTAGGTCAGTAGTAATAAGTAAATGAAACTTTTTTTCCCCTGCGAAGCCTTCCCAGGTATCAAGAATCAAAAGACTTTCATAAGTATTCTTCAGATTTTACTATTTCATGGATCGACTAGCTTCATCCATTCAGTAGGCATACAGAGCTCCTGCCTTGTGTGAGGCACGGATTTAGTGCTAGAGTTACAGAGAGAAGAAACAGTTCTTCCTCTTAAGTATCATAGAAAAGAACACATTATAAGGATACACAGAAGTGCAATATTAAAGCACACTGAGGGGTTGGGGAAGGTTTTTCATAATTTCTAAATTCATTCTCGAATTGAGTTTGAAAGAGGCAGAAAAACTTCCAGGTGGGTACAGACGCATGAGACCACATGTAGACCAAGGGAAGGAAGATGAGACAAAGTGATGGCCAAATCAAGAAAGATCTTGTGTACCAAGTAAGTAGTACAAATCAAATTTTCAAGATTAGGGGTAGGTGTTGGAGGATTTTAAGCAGGGGTATCTGAAAGCATTGAGGAGATTGAATTGGGATGGAGAGTAAGATTTGTGGGGAAGAAATCGAATAGAAGCCACTTTTGGAAGTCTAAATAGGAAGTGATAAGGGCCTAAACTTAAGGCATTGAAACCGAGGAGACAGATATGGATACTATAATTATTTTAGAAATGGAATTTTCCAGACAGTGGGAATGAATAAGGAATATGATTGCTAGGTTTGGGAATTTTGGTTAGGCAGGTGGGTCAGGCCATTCTTCAAGGTAGGGAACATTGGAGGAGGACACTTTTTTGGGGAGGAGTGATGAATTAAAGTTTAGATGTGTTGAGTTGGAGGTGGTTATGGGGCATCTTGTTGGAGATGCTTAGTAGAACTAGGAGACACAGACTAGAGGTCAAGAGAGAGGTTTGTCCAGGGGCTTGAGATTTCTGAGTCATTAGTGTACATGTATTTTAAGCCATAGGTCGTGAAGAGGTTACAAAGAAGGATAAATAAACTCCGCATAGCATACCATTTCTCACATTCTTCTGGTTTAGTATGTACTTTAGGTCAGTGCCTTTGTATTTCAGTTTTTCATTTGGGAAATGACATTTGACTAGCACTGATTCTCTGCTCCAACCACTACCACTCTCCACTGCCATGTATACAGTCTATAATGTAACTTATATTTGATATTACTCTAAGAAGTGCTGGATAATTAAGTTGTAACACTATTAGGCAATGTGAACTAATCTGTGTTATATTTAGAGGGCTTAAAAAATCTACAAAACTTATTTTAAAAGATTATCTTTAGAAAGGAAATAGCCTTATTTAAAAAAAAATAAACAACTTATTAGTGTTCTGAGACCGAACAAGATGTTTCTGTTGAGTCCCATACCTTCCATATGTTCAGGATTTGTTCGTGATTTAGTCCCTATGCTTCTGATTAAGACAGAAACTATTTCTGAAAACTAGGAGGAAGCCATGTCACTAAACTAATAGAATCTGACCTAATCCACATGATAAACTTAATTCAGTATCTACAGCCAGATTCTAAGGGGAAAAATATGCTATTAAATATTGAACAGATGATTGAAATATATCAATTTTACTTTGCCAAGCTGCACTTTTTGGATGGGTGAATATTTAAGATAACAGTTAGAAACTAGGTCCTGCACTGTCATATATGTTCCTGTGGCTCTCACTGGTTTCTCCCAATTTCTCTTCACTCCTTTCTGAAGGGAGAACCTAACAACGGAGCTTGAGATCTTGCCATCTAGATAGCCACTAGAATTCTCCACAAGTGGAGGTTTTCATCCTTTCAGAACTGACACGAAGCAACCTGTTTAGCTGGCGTGGACCAGTGGATACTGAAGAGTGTGTATAATGAGCTTTAGGAAGTCAGCCCTGCTCGGGATTGAAATCAGTGACTTAGTACTGAACGCATAGTTCTGTATACCATTTGAGCTATCCGACTTTTGATTAACTTTTAAAATCTGCCTTTAAAGGGAAGAATTCCTGAGAGACTTTCTGTGTCAGGCTTTAATAGAGTAAATTTATGGATGAGTTAGGACCCTTAAAAAGTAAGTTAATAATAGAAATGCTGACAGACTTAAACTAGAAGAAGACAGCTATAATAACATTTTATTATAACCTTATAATCTATAGTAAAATGGGTGGGGAGAAACCTTTAAAGTTTTCTGTTCTAATGCTTTAAAAACGGTTTTGTTTTCTTGTTGTTTGAACGTTTAAGTTAATAATAGGCATTAGCATAAACATAATATCCATGTCAAAATAACACAAGGTACATTGCTGTAGCATAGAATTATTTTAAATCATTAACTTTTAATACTTGTTTCAAATCTTCTTTTCTAAATAAATTTGTTTCTAAACATTGATTTTTTTCCCTTGGGAAGCTTCTATATACCCATTTTCACCTCAGTAAATCACTAAAAGATTATTGAATGAAGGTAGTTGGTGTATTTAGGCACTTGAAAGACTGTAACAAAAATACAGAGTGGAATAGAATTTTAGAATACATATTTTCTGCATTGAGGACTTCAGTTGTTTAATAACCTTTATATTTGTTGATATTCTTTGTTGCCCCATGCCAACATTTTAGACATTTTGTGTAGAGATTTCTTACAAGATATATCATGTTACCAATAACACACAGATTCTTTTTTTTTTAAATCAATTTATGGTCAAATTGGTTTCCATACAACACCTAGTGCTCGTCCCAACAAGTGTCCTTCTCAGTGCCCGTCACCCTCTCTCCCCCCTCCCGTACTCCCTTCAACCCTCAGTTTGTTCTTAGTATTTAAGAGTCTCTTATGTTTTGTCTCCCTCCCTCTCTGACTTTTTTCCCCCTCTTCCCCTCCTCCATGGTTTTCTGCTAAGTCTTTCAAAATCCACCTATGCGTGGAAACATATGGTATCTGTCTTTCTGTGACTGACTTATTTCGCTTAGCATAATACCCTCCAGTTCCATCCACGTAGCTATAAATGGCCAGATTTCATTCTTTCTCATCAATGCGTAGTATTCCATTGTATATGTATATACCACATCTTCTTTATCCAGTTGTCAGTTGATGGACGCTTAGTCTCTTTCCATGATTTGGCTATTGTCGAAAGTGCTGCTGTAAACATCGGGGTACACGTGCTCCTATGCATCAGTACTCCTGTATCTCTTGGGTAAATTCCTAGTAGTGCTATTGCTGGGTCATAGGGTAGTTATGTTTTCATTTTTTGATGAACTTCCACACAGTTCTCCAGAGTGGCTGCAGCAGTTTGCATTCCCACCAAAGGTGCAAGAGGGTGCCTGTTTCTTCTCATCCTCGCCAGCATCTGTTGTTTCCTGATTTGTTCATTTTAGCCACTCTGACCAGTCTGAGGTGGTATCTCAGTGTGGTTTTGATTTGTATTTCCCTGATGATGAGTGACTTTGAGCATCGTTTCATGTGTCTGTTGGCCATGTGGATATCTTCTTTGGAGGAGTATTCATATCTTTCTCCCATTTCTTCATTGGATTATTTGCTTTTCGGGTTATATACAGATTTCTTTATCCATAAGATAGTGAATACCTTCAATTTATATTATGTATTATGCCAGAATTTGTTAAGTGGTTAAACATCATTCTTTTAGCTTTCCTAGATCACTGATAGATGGAGGGTAGTATTTTGCTTTGTTTTGCATTGTTTTAGCATTCCTTCTGATGCAGTAAAATCCACAGCACTTTATTTCATCTGCTAGACCCAATTCACAGACTTAATCAATAGAAAAGTAAAACCAGCGTGTCTTGATTTCCTGGTTTTGTGTATCTTGGGTGGAGCTGACTTCTGAGTATGAAGGTTGTGATAGGAAATGATGCTAGGTACTTGCGAGAAAATACTGGAAGAGGGCTGCCAAACATTTTCTCATGCCTCAGAGCCCTGCCCTATTGAAAGTTACATCTGGATGCATAGTGATCTTGTATTTGAACCTGTTCGGTAACTTTTGATACAATGCTAGCGTGTCATCAATCCTATGTAGTAGTAATCTGCAAAGAAAATTTGGCAACCCAATATTTGAAAATAATTTCTCACATGTTTGGCAAAGTTGCTATTTAAAATGAAAGTATGACTAAAACTAAATTCATCGTCCTACTACGAGCTCCGACTTCCCTTGCCAACTTTGCGTTGGTCCATGCTACCACCATCATGTTGCTTATCACACAGGTTTCAACATCCTCTTTCTTTTACGAATCGCTTCTTGACCGCTCCAACCCATAGTGACCTCTTCTTGTGATGAACTCACAACATTTACCTTACCGCTTATTTTTCCCTCTCATTCTGTGTGTTAGTATTGCATTATTATTTAACTAGAGTCTCCATGATTAGACTCTAGGCCCTTTGAGGCCCAGCAGTTTTTCTCTGCAGCATGTGGGATAATGAATGAACAGATCGCCAGGCCTCTTCCTGTTTTCTGTTCTCTAGTGGTCAGTTTGGGTGTCTTTTCTGTCACCTCTTTATGTCCTACTGTGGTCTAAACCTTCTATTGCTCTCCTTTTGGCTACTCTGGTTGTGTTAGTATCTTGTGTTTATGAAGATTATGAATGATTTTAGGAGATTCTTGGGCTAACTTTTTGGGAATAGGAGGTGATTTTCAGGTTTTTATCCTATCTTAGGATCCATTTTTAAACTCTACTGCAAAAATTCTACCTTTTTACAATTATTTTTAATATTTATTCATTTATCAAAGTATATTTGTAGGAATCTATATCTTGGAAGCAATAGTTTAGATATATAAAAAAAGGATTAACCAGAAAGAAAGAAGAGAAACAATGTTGCCAAATACAAAGTTTATTTCAGACTCTTCTGCTTGCTATGCTGCCTTTTTTTTTCTTTTTATAGCCTCATGGGGACAGAGCAGGTGGAAGTGTAAATAATTACAATATTGCATTTTATAAGTCACTGCAAACTAAGGCTTATTTTTTTTTTAGCCACCTGCCATTTTGTATATACTGTTTTTTGAGCCACAATTCTGTTGAATTGCAGATGGGGACTCTAGAGATTTAGCATAACCTCATTCTAAAGTGGAGAAAGTTGAGGTAAGTGATTGCACAAAGTCACACATGTAGTTAACGAAGAAGTCAGAAGTAGAGGCCAGCTATCTCTTAAAGATTAGTAGGTCATAACACAGACATGTAAAAAAAAAAATGATACAATGAGGTGTTCCGTGAAAGGTAAGTTTTCCTTCTTTCCCATCTCTCTGTTCTCTCATCTTCACCCCAGAGTCAAATTACCAGTTTCTTGGGCTTTCAAGAGCTGTCCTATGTGTACATAACCATATAAATGTATACGTTCCCCTTTATGTAAATGGTAGCATGTTTGTGTACACTTTTCTGTACCTTGCTTTTTTTTCCCCACTTTTTCACATGGCAGTATGTCTGAATTTTGTGGAACCCAGATATTTTTATTCTTTGGTCTATGAACTTTCATTTTACTATATCGTCTATCATTTAAACAAAGTTTTTCTTCATGTGAATGGACATAGTATTAAATCATTCTTTGTTTCTAGTATATATTGAGTTTCTCATGTGACCATAATGTAGTATCTCACATTGCTTTCAGAAAGAGATCATGGTCATTGATTTATTTTATGGTAGATGTTGAAGTTAAAAAATAAGTGAAATATATATAATGATTATTACTGCTAGTTATCAATAACAGCTGATGAAATTTTCCATTTGAAAAAGAAACGACAGGTAAAGTTTTCAGGGAAATGATTTACCTTTAGACTTCTATAAAAATCTGTTTGGTATGTACAAGACAGTTTAATTTTTCAGCGCCAGTGAAGGGCAATGATGTTTTAAATATTGAACCACAAATGTTTATTTTCTAAATTTTTAAATACCTTTTTTTTTAAGATTTTATTTAAGTAGTTTCTATACCCAACATGGGGCTTGAGCTCACAACCACAAAATCGAGAGTTTCATGCTCCACTGACTGAGCCAGCCAGGCGCCCCTATTTTCCGAATTTTTAAATCTCCAACCTCATATGCAATAACAAATAATTTTGTTTCTCAAAATGGATTATAACTATATGTGTTAATCTTGATATGACTCACGATCATCTGTATAAAATGTACCCTTAATTTTGATCCTTCTGGGTTTATCTTGGCTAACTTACGTATCAAATGCAATTATTGCTTTATTTATCAGAGATTAATGGGGCCTAAAGAACTCATTGATTTCAGATCTTTTCGACCAAACCATATCACAAAAGGCAAACCCACACTAAAAAAATATGTGTCCCCTGCCAAACGTCCACAATAGGATTTATTGAGGTTAAGTATTTATATTTGAATTTTACTTTAGATCGACAGTAATCCTGCATTCTCCCCAAAGATGGCAGTACTTCTCAATGCATTATTTACCGAGTAATTCTGTTTGAAAATAGTATTAATTATAATTCCATTATTGATTGGAAAAAAGCTAATCATACTAAAAGTATATTTTCATAATACCTTCACAATAGTTAAAATTTAGTAGTAGAACAAATAAGATCGTATTTTTGAGGTTTATAGCATTGGTGCAGCTTTTATGTGTGTTATCTTCAACGCTGGACAGTTTTAATTGCATTCTGACTTTAGAATTCTTGGTGTAAGATTGAGAACTGAAGTCTTGTCAAAAATTGTACATGATAGAACCTTGCTATATTTATAGGTCTCTCTTCTATGGAGATATGATCAGAAAACAAAAACTGACAAAATGCTCCAAACAAAAACCAAAACCCTTAAATAACTGGGTATTGTGTGAGACATGGGAATTTTTTCTTTCTTTGTTTTTTTTTTTTTTTTTTTTAAAGGGAGAGAGCACACACCAACTGGGGAGAGGGGCAGAGGGGCAGAGGGAGAGAGAGAGAGAGAGAGAATTTCAAGCAGGCTTCACTCTCAGCCTGATGTGGGACTTGATCCCACAACCTTGGGATAATGACCTGAGCCAAAATCAAGAGTGGAATGCTCAACTGACTGAGCCACCCAGGTGCCTGGGAAATGTTCTGATATTTATTGTTTGGTATAAATTTATATGTCCAAAGTTTACTTGAATTTTTTTCCTTAGGTGACTAATTTCTTTTAACAAGTGAAACAAATATTTATTGCCATTAAAAAAACAAAACAAAACAAAAACAATCTTGGGGCACCGGGGTGGCTCAGTTGGTTGAGCTTCCGACTCTTGATTTTGGCTCAGGTCATGATCCCAGGGTCATGGGATCAAGCCCCATGTCAGGCTCTGTGATGAGTGTGGAGCCTGCTTAAGATTCTCTCTCTCTCTCTCTCTCTCTCTCTCTCTCTCTCTCTCTCTCCTGCCCCTCTCCCTTGTTTGCTCTCTCTCTCTCTCTCTCAGTCAATCAATCCCCAATCTTGAGCCATTTCTCCTGTAAAAACTAAGCTCTAAATTCACAAAGTAGTGCCCTGGAGCCTGGAGAAACACTATACTTTGTCCTCCTTTTTCCATCATTTTCATTCCTAAATGGTTCTTGTGTGTGTGTGAGTATGTGTGTGTGTGTGTGTGTGTGCTGTCCGCATGTGCATGTATATGCGTTTTGTAGGTGTTTGAAATCACATAGATTTGTAGTTTGAAAATGGTGAACAGGATAGGGCAGGCTGGCCTCTCCACCAGGCCTCACAGGTCACTTTGACATGGCTGTTGATTCGAAGGCTGGCCTTGATTATTGGTTGATCTAGCAAGGTGACTGGGTGCTAGAGAACTGTCATCTAGCCAGCCTTCTAGATATTGGCGTATAAATACTACAATGCTAGTTTTTTAATTTGCAGAGAGAGGTATCAGGCACACTGCCTTCTCATGTTTATGGCTCAGTGTATTTTCTCCAAACAGACAAATCTACAGTCTACTAAATTATAATCAGAAGGTTGCTTGATGAGCACTGAGTCAGCTTACAGTGACCAAAATCAGCAAGTTCTGGTAGTGTGATATATTCATCTTTCCCAAGGAATATATTTGCCACTCAGACCAGATGTTCTTCAGTTTTCAGAGCATCCGTTTTACTAGACCAGGCTGCGGACAGATGGCCAGCTTTTGATTTCTTGATTTGTTTTCTTACATAGTTACCATAGACTATCTCCTTTAGCACATTTTTTTCCATTGGAGTTTAATAAAAGGGCATTAATATCTGTAAAACGTTTAGCCCAGTGCCTGGCATACAGTAATTAAATAATAACTAATATTAATAGGTAAATCTGGTGATGAGTTCAGGTCACCTTGATGCTCGTAATGTCAAAGTCAATCTTTTGAGTCATTTCTTTAGATGACTGATCTACCTCATCTTTTACATTTTGAGTTATTTTCATTCTTTATTCTTTAATTCTTTTAACTCCTTAATTTCATGTATCCTTAACTGAAATCCATGAGCTAATTAGGACAATCCTTTTTGGCTCTGAATGATTTTGCTACCATTTTGTTTTTGAGACTTACTTTTTAAATTTCAGTTTTTTGCTCCAAAATACCTCATTCTCCACAGTTCCCCATCTGCATGTGAGTCTGTTAAAAGAGATGATCTTCAAGTCACTGCTTAGCTCTGGAATATATAGAATTTTATATCTTATTTGAACAGATGATGTCATTTATAGCCCTTTCCCTCTAATCATGCTTACCTTCATTCAAGCTCTGCTTAAATTCTTTCTCATAGAATGTAAAGTTATTTTTGAAAATGGTAGCAGCATCTGGATTCTTAGAATAATAGCAGGATGGCCATGGAATTGGGAGGTAATGATTGAAAAACCCAGAGGTAGAGGTATGATGATGGTGAATTCAGCAGTCGACAATGACATTACAGGTAGGACACACAGTTGGCAAATCCAGTTGTTTTGTATGGACATAAGTACACACAGGAACAAGTGAGTTGGTCACCGCAGCAACACCAAGCATTGTCAGCCTTCCCCTCTCCATCCATCCAGGGATCAGTTATTCTTTTAAATGGCAGAATAGATTTAGGAAAACAATGGAGACATTGCCACAACTTTTTCTGGTACTCATAAAAATGCAGATTATGGTGCATTTTTGGAGCTGGTGGTCTCAGAACCACACTTGGAGAGCAGTCCTCGGTAGTTAGTGTTGTGGGAGTTTAGAAAGTGGAGAGATTATTGCAGACTGTAATTATCAGGGAAAGCGTGTCAAGGGTGGCTTTGGTCTGGGTCTTGAGGGTAGAAAGTATTTGAATAGTTATAAGGAAGGAGAAAACAGTTTTTTGATGGGCGAAATGCCAAGAACAAAAGCAGAGAGGTGAGAAATAATCATACATGTTAGGTGAGTGGAGTGGTATATTGAGGCAATGCTTCTGTCAAATACCGCTAACTCCAGAATTAGAAAAAATTGGGTGCTATGCCATTTTTGTTCAGCATGTGACTGGATGAACTGTCGATGCCTCTCAGTGCATCAAGCTTCACATTTTTCGCGTGCTCCCTGATGCCCTCAAGGAATAATTCCATATTAGGACACTTTTTGGAAATTGGAAAGATTGTCAACATTTTCAAAATAATCTTGTCTTTCTGTCTCTAATATTCAAATGGAAGGAAAAAAAACCCATAGCACTCTGTGAGCAGATGTGTGCCTATCATATCAGGCATACGTCATTGTTTTCCTGCTTTGATGAGGGAAAGAGCCATGTGTCATTGTTTCTCATCACTTTCCATATCAGCTGCTGTCACCACCTTTCCAAGAGGTACTACCAAGAAATAGGAATGGAATATGATGTTTTTCTCTACTAGACAGAGGTTTGCTGTCTTTCAAGAGGTCTTAATTTAATTTGAAAGCAGGGGAAATAACATTACTTGACTCTAGCTTGAAAGTCTTGGAGGAGGGGTGCCTGGGTGGTTCAGTCAGTTAAGTGTCCAACTGTTGGTTTTGGCTCAGGTCATGATCTCACAATTGGAGAGTTTAAGCCCCGCATGGGGCTCTGCACTGGTAGTGAGGAGCCTGCTTGGGATTCTTTCTCTTTCTTTCTCTGCCCTTCCCACTCTTTCTCTCAAATAAATAAACTTAAAAAAAATTAAACAAAAGTCTTGGAGGAATTTAGTGTTGCAGTACAGAGGCAACCTTAACCTGACAAAGCGTTTTGTGGAATTCGGCTTTGGTTCAGTGTACCTTTGGGAGTCAAAGATTTTACTAATTGTTGCCATGGGAGAGAAAAGCTCTAACTGATTATTAAAGAAGATGTATGCATTGTTGTGTCAAAGACTATATCATCGTTTTACTTCAATAAGCCAAATCTCATTGAAATTCACTACCGGGCGGTTAAAAATTTTTAAATTAATTTTCTTCAGGAAGCCATCATTTTTCTTTTATGAAAAATAACTATATGAGTAGGTACAATCTTTTGTAAATACTGTTTTATATAAATTGCTTATGTTCAGGAAATCAGTTTCCAATGCAGTGAAATAAAGTATATGGTGTCTGTATTTCTGTGCATGATTCTGTAGGACAAAGTCTGTATTTTTAATCAGAATCTCAGTCTGGCCTTTTACTCTCCTGAAAGGCTAAGAACTAATAATTTAGCTAATGTGAAGACAGTGGGATTCTATGGATGAATCTGAGCAAAGGAATGACAGGAAATTAGAAAGCTCATAAGAAGAATGTGGGAAGGAAAGCTTTGGCAGGACTGAGGGGAGATGTAGGGATTCAGATTAGCTTCAGGTCTGAGTTATCCTAATAATCTGAAGGTAATTTTCTATATAGAGCTTCTCAAAGATAGGAACCCCCAGTAATCTTTTGGTCTTAGTGTCTAAGCACAGTACCTGAGACAGTCAGTACTCAAAAATGCTGAATTAAATGGACTCCCTGTATGGAGAATGAAAGTTAGACTAGAGCACCAAAAATAATGCTCTTCCGTATCTGTGTATTCAGTCCTGGTTACGTTATCTCATTTAGTGAAAAATAAGGTTTTTGGAGAGGAAATGCTTTATAAAAAAGCTCATAAAACTCTTTTTGTTCAGGAACTTTTTGTCAATACAAACTCTTGGCCTCTCAGGATTTATTCTCTGTAAATTTTATTTCTGATAATCTTTTACTAAAAGTATGCCTCTAGACAAGATAATTTTATCCAGCACCTTCAGAGAGAAGGAAACTTGCAGGATGGTGGTGTTGATTAGGTCATCATCGATTTAAGCAATATTCTAATAAACATCTAAACTTGGATTTGTTCATTATTAAGTAAAATCAACCTGACAACTCTGAGGTCACTTTGGCTTAAAATATCATCGGAATTTATAATGTGTCTTCTATCAAATTAACAACAAAGCCCTGGAATCCCACCCCTATATTAATATAATTTTATGACCACCTTTATGCATTTTCCTGGGACAAAGTTTCGCAAAAACCAGACTTCCTAGGTATTAACCACTGCTAAAAATTTAAATGTATTATATTGGAAGACCAAGAGGTTCAGACTCTAGTTCATTGTAACATTTTAATTTGGCCTCCCACTAAGTTCTTTTAAGTCAGAGAAAATTATTGAATATGTTGTTAAAACGTTGGTATGATATAAAACATTTGTTCCAAAAATATAATTGTTTTTTTCTGTTTTTAGTAAACTTTGTGTTCCAAAGTCTAACAAACTAAGCTAGATTTGTTAGAAGCCTAGAAAGCTTTTTTCCCTGAAGTAGAAATGATTACTAGAGTAAAATAAGGTATAACTTCACAAAAGACACTGGTTATGATAACTGCATAATATTGAAGGGACAAACTGCTTTGTAATATTCCCATATACTCAGTACCTTTCAGGAAATAAACTACTGGGGACCATCCATTCATTCTTAAAACCTGATGTCCGTTAGTTTGCCAAACAATATGATTATTTTCATGAATTTGAATTGGGAGAAAGAATGGGTACATAAGAATGGAATAAAATTCTATTAAATTTATTACAAAAATAAAACTACCTTATTGTGTACAATTTGGGAAGTATATCGAGATTACCTGTGGCCTCAGCACCTGGAGATGACCATTTGGAGTTTTTCTCTCCATTATTTTATATATGTGTGGTGTGTTGTGTATGTACACACATAAGTATACACCTCCACACACACTACAAATGGGGATGAAAACTGATTTTTTTCATTTTGTCTAGTACAAGTACTTTTCCATATGATCAGGTATTATTTCTCAGCGTTATTTTAATAGGCTAATATCCACTATAGGAAAGAGTGTAATCTAACATCTTACTGTTGGATATAGAATATTTCCAATTTTTGCTTTAAATTTTTAAATTTCTTTTGCCTTTTGTTTTTGTTTTTTCTGATACAGTTACTGTACTGAACACCTTGTATGGAAATTTTGTATGTATTCATAATTATTCCTTAAGGAAAAATTCTAAAACTAGAATTGCCGGGTCAAAGTATGAAACGAGTTAAGGCTTATGATACATTTTCTCTAATTGCTAAAACACGTGTGCGACCTCAGCGGGATGCCGCTTTCCTCTGATCAACACAGGTTTCTGTGTGTCTGTGGGACAGACAACCTGTTGGGCGGAAGTGGCATCGCGCGGAGCGTGGGTTTGCGGCGTCCGGATTAACGGGGAGGAGCCGGCGCGTGTGTCCCGTTTCTAACCAGCGTGTCTTTGTCTTTCTCCATGGGGACCCCTGCCGCCTGTGCGGGCCGAAGCCTGGGGAAGCCGTCGCCCCGCAGCGCCGCCGCCCTGCGCCCGGCCGCCCCGGGGAGCCGCTGCCCGCCCGCGGGCGCCGTCACCACGCGCCAGGCCGCCGCCAGCTGCCGCGCCAAGCTCCGAGGCGGCGCCGCCCGGGAGCGCCAGCACGCCGCCCGCGGCCTCGGGAAGCCCGCGCCGCCGTGAGCGCCGTCGCCCGGCCAGCGGCGGGACTACGCCAGCGCTCCGCACAGCCCGAGTACCTCAGGCGCCCCCGCCGCGTCCCGCCTTCTTCCCCGCGCGCCCTGCAGACCCTCCCGGGCTCTGGCCACTCCGCTCCGACCGCAGCGAACTCCGCGGTGTGCCCCGCTGTTCGCGGACCTCCCTTCACCCCCTCGCTGTGACCGAACTTGGCTCACCCCACAACTCTTGCCGACGCAGCCCCTCGGGAGGACCGTGTGCCTTAGGGCCGGCGGGTCGGGAGGATGGCCTCCTTGCTAGTCTTTGCCGCTCTCAGAGCATTACATCCTCATCTGCCTGCCAAAACCCCAGCTTTTTTTTTTTTTTTTTTTTTTTTCTGTGAATCTTGCCACTGGACAGTAGCAACCCCTTTCCCTCCTTGTAATTTATCAACTTCTAGGCAGTTTCTTTCATCATTAATTCTTCAAAGACTGGCTCCCGCTTTAGTCTTCTTCACCTCAAATCCTATCAACAAGCTACTTCCCACCCCCCCACACACACTATCTGCCAGAGATTGTTCTAATTAATAAGTGTGCAAATCCCTGACGACTATGGGGTCATCAGCACAATCTGGAGTGTGTATTGCATAACTGTGGTTGAACTTGAGCTCCAACATCCTTGTCACTTCCCTCCTTGTAACTTTATCCTCACTGACCATTTCTTCCCTTCGGAATCAGTCCTTGCCCCCGTGGTTCTAGACCGCCATCCCAGGGGATCCACTACCGGGTCTGCACTGAAGTCATGCTTCTCCCGGGCTACTCCCAGCCCCTAACCGAGCGTAGTGTGGGTATTAGCGATGGCCCGTTCGTGTGACATGCGGGACTCCTCTAACGAGCAACTTTGTCGTGAGCACTCCTCAGCAGCCTGGCTGACACTTTCTTAGAACTGCGCTGCCTGCTCTTCTTGCCCATCCCCCTCTCCTTTCATAGGTGTCAGACTTGCATTATGGTATGAAGTCCTTCTCCCCGCCTTCCCGCCCCGCAGTGTTTCCTTAGCTTTCTCCTTCGCAGATGTTCCCTCAATAAAACTCTTGCAAATTGAAGCCTGCCTTGGTGTCTGCTTCTAGAAGGACCTGAGCTAACAGGTTATCAGACATTCCACTCTGATTGTCTTCCTATCCTTCTGGATCCCTTGTTTACTGACAGCTAATTCATTAACTTATTTTTTCCCACTATCAGCCACTGTTCTAAACTCACTTCCTTCCTTGTCTAGCTTAGATGCCATGGTCCATCGTTATAATCCTTGAAATATAGTGCTCTTAGCAATCTTTAACCTCAATTTCTTCCAATTTACTTTCCCTGTAAAATCCCAACTCGGGATAAACTTTACCATCGGCCTTCCATGGGCTTTATTGGGACAACTGAACATTTTCTTTAAGAAAATCACACAGTGGAGTCAGTTAGTTTCACTTTCAGCTCATGATTTCCAACCTCAAATTGGTGCTATTGTTCCCACTGTAGTTTCAGTTTGCCACTTCTAACACATCTACCTTTTTATCTCTCCTCAAATTTTTTCTGACCCCTTCCTGCCTTGTTTACTTCAAATTTCCCTTGGAAAAGAGAAGATATTCCATAAAAACTTCCTCGGCTTCCTACCACAAAACTCCCCTACCCCGCAACCCAGCTACTTTGGTGACCCCTTCCTTCCTTTTTGTGACTATGGAGGAAGTTTCAAAGGCCAGCCCCTCCTCTTGTGCTCTGGATCCCATCCCCTGTCGCCTTTCCAAGGACTTTTCTCCTGAGGTTTTTCCCGTTTCTCTCTTCTACAGCGTCAGTCACGGTCTTGAGTGCATCATTCTCAGCCGCCTGCACCCATGTTCCAGCGCCCCCCATCTAAACCACGTCTTTCCCACCAATAGTCGTTTCTCAGCTCCTTCGTAACTAAACTTCTCTATGGAGTTATCCTTACATATTGTCTTCATTTTCTACTCTTCCGATTACTTTGAATCCACAATGTGACTCCCCTGGCCCCACCACTGAAAGGGCCCTTGTTAGGATCACTAGTCACTTCCATATTATCCTAAGCAAAAGGATACTTTTCTGTCCTCACCTTGACCACTCTCTGCTTCTTTAAATGTTCTCTCTTATCCAAGGCACTGTTGCCTCCTGGTTTTCCTCCTCCTCCACTGATCAGTGCTATATTTCTGCCTAGCTTTGAGAAGCTGAGGTTTCTCACCTCCATTCAGCTCCCTCTTTTCTTTCCATGTACTTTCTCAGGACAATCTTAACAATTTCCATCTATTTAAGTGCTGTCTTTGTGCTAAAGGTTTCAAATTTGTTCCCCGCCCTTGACCTGCAAGTTCTAGACTCATTATCTAATTGTTTGCTTAATATCTTCCTTTGGATGACTCAGATCGTTCAAACTTAACATGCCCCAAATCTAATTCCTCATTCTCATCCCAAACCTGTTTCCCCTCATCTTCTCTATTACAGCAAATAGCACTGTCATCCAACAACCAAGCTAGAAACCTCGGAGTCATCCTCGACTCTTTGATGACTTCTTTTTTACATCAAATAGGCCAGCATAATCTATCAGTTTTACCTCCAAAATATACTTTTAATCTGTCTGCTTCTTTCCATTTTCAATGCCATTACTTAATCCTGATGAATATTTTTTTCTCACTTGATTACTGTGATAGCCAGTCATACCTATTCTCTTTGCTTCTCCTCTTGGCCCACCACCCACTTCGGTACTTTCTTGATAGAGTGGCAACAATGATCATAACTTGAGTAAGTTGTTGCTCACAGGATAAAATCTAACCCCCCTGGCGTGGCCTACAGAGTGCTGTACACACTGACCCTAACTGTTCTCTCCGCGCCCCTCTTTATTGCCCACTGTGAGGCAGCTACACTGGTTCCTCCAACACGCCAACATCTATTCGGCACCTCAGGGGCTTAGTAAATGCTGTTGTCTCTGCTTAAGCTGCTCTCCTTGGCTGTCCTTTATGTAACACTTAAAAACGTCTTGAGAAAGCTCTGCCCAGAGCATTGCTTGAAAGTAGTCCTCACCACTCTTCTCCCGGTTTTTTGTTTCCTTCATTACTCAATCCCTTATCTCAATTTGTAACTTTATTTATTTGTTTATTTACTTTTTTTATGTGTGTGTGTTTCTCATTCTGGAATGAATGAGGGAAGAGAAGTGTCTGGATGTCTAGATTCTTCAACATTGTATTTCTAGCCCCAGCACAATACTTGGCACATATCAGATGCACAATAAATACCTGTTGAAGGAACAAATAAACACCTTTGCTAATTTCTTGGTTGGGAGTTCACTTTTTATTGATTTATTAGAGCTCTCTATATATTAAAATCATCAACTAATAGTTCAATATGCTGCAGACATTTTGCCCCTTGTCATATATGTACCAATTTAATTCACGATGTCTTTGATGTATAGAAATATTACATTTTCCATTTAGATAAATCTCTCTTTTCCTTCATGATTTCTGCTTTTGGTGATATGTTTTTAAAAAGTCTTCTCCATCTCAATGTTATATAAGTATTTGTTTATGTTTTCTTTTCTCTTGATTTTTTAAGATTGAAATCTTTACTCCAAATGGAATTTATTTTTGATATAGATGTGATTAAGGCTCTAAATATTTATTTAGTTGTTGCATCATCATTTATTGGAAACTCCCTCTTCCATTGTTTTAAACCACATTTACCAAATATTAAATTCTTAAATATACTTGGAGTGCTTTCTGGATTTATTGTTTGTTTGTTGGTTGCTTGGTATCCTTCTCTATTCCCAAACCATGCTGTTTTAATTACTGTCATTTCATAATTTGCCTTATTATGTGACTAACTTTTTAATGGGGCAAATGTTACTCTGGGGCAAACATTACTTTTCTTTTTCAAAATATTTTCAGTTCTATTTGTGCATTTATTCTTTCAGATAAACTTTAGCTATATTTCAGTCAAGTTCCAAGAGAAATTTGATTGGCATTTTGTTTAGAATTGCTTTAATGTTATAAATTAATTGGAGGAGGATTGCCATCTTTGTAATATTAATTTTCCCATTCAGGAACTTGTCACATGTCAAGGTCGTTGAAGACTTCCTGTATATTCCTTGGTAATTTTGTAGGTCCTCCATATTTCTTGTTAATTATTAGATATGCCATATCTTTGTTGGGATCATTTTCTCATTATGTTTTATAACTGGTTGCTCCTTGTAGGCTCAAGTTATTGATTTTTGGTAATTCTTTTGAACTCTTCCATTAATCCTCCTAGATGGTTCTCTTCTAAGTAGACAATCATTTGAAGTGTAATTAATGATAATTTTCTCTCTTCCTTTACAATATTTATACCTCATATATTAAATAAATGATGGTATTAATTTTACTTTTATTCCTGACTTTTGAGGAATGTCGTTAATATTTCACCGCTTTTACTGTTAAGTGTTGGACAGAAATAGAGGTCTCCATTAGGTTAAGGAATGGTTTCCTGGCTCACGTATACTAAGCATTTTATTGAAAGTTGTTGAATTATATTAAACACATTCTGGGAAACTAGAGATGATCATATGGTTTTACATCCTTGACCTTTTATTACAATAAATCATATTAATAGATTTCTTAATGTTGGATTATTTCTGCATGAGATGTTTCCTATATCATTATGGTGGGTTTTTTCCCTCTTTCAGTATAACAATGTTGAATTCAGCTCTTATATTTTATGTAGGATAGTTGTGTTTATATTCATAAGATTGGAGCATAGTTTTACATTTTTTAATTCTATTTTTATCAGCTTCAAAAAATCATATTCTATGCCCTAGATTAGTACAGAGTATAGGAATACTTATTCTTTGAGGATTTGGAGGAACTCATCCATAGTACTATTTAGGTTCCAGACTTTTTTTCAGGGTAGAGTGGAAGACTAATTTCTGAAAACACTAAGTTTTTCTTTCATAACTTTGGCCTAGGTAGGTTAACTACTATTTCCTGAGTATCAATTTAAAAAATAATGTTTTTAGAGAAAATAATGCATTTCCATAGAATTTTAAAATTAGCAAACTTTTACATTTAATTCTTATAATTAAAAATATTTTTCTCTATATTTATAGTTTTAGCTCCTTTCTCATTTCTCATTTCTTAGTTGCATTTTTCTTTCTTTTATTAGTCTTGCCAGTCTTTTAAATGAACCAATACATAACTATTTCATAAATTCTATTTCGACTGTTTTTTACATCAGTAATGTAACTTTACTCTTTATTAATTCCTTCTTTATTATTTTCTTAAGTTTATTTTGGTTTCTGAATGTTTCTTTGTAATTGATGACTTAGTTCATTTATTTTTATTTCTTTCTTATTTGATAATAGGATATATAAGGCTATAAATTTACCTGTGAGAACAGCTTTGACTGCATCTCAAAAGTTTTGGTATGTAGTCTCTTAATTGTTGCTGTTTTAAAATAATGGATTATAATTGCTGTTTTTATTTCATTTTTGACTGGTGTTGTTTAGGATAGTGTTGTGAGGTTTTGTTTTTGTGAATCCTGATTTCTTTTTAATAAAGAATAAATTTATTAATATTTATGTTGCTATTTTAATAAAGAGCTAACTTTGTTTGGAAAAAGTGAAGCTATCTGTGCAGTGGTCTTATCTGAAGTTATATGCAAGAATTACCTAAAGTTTTTTCTTACAAGATCCTTCCAAAAGCTCCAACTAGTGGTGTCTATACTAATTACTGACAACAGGATTTTGCATACTAATACCAATAACTTACTGGAATTGTGATTTCTATATAATGTCTTAGTTACTCGTATAAAAGGCAAGAAAGAGCTTTCAAATATTTATTGCACCAAAAATCCTTAGATAATATGGAGCTTAAATAATTGTTTAATAATTAGAAAAACTCATTATCAAAGTTTATAACTCAGGAAGGATTTGAAAACTGTGAGCATGGACTTTGTCACAAAATTTTGGCATTAAGATCAATTTTTCTTTAGACTGGGAAAAGGTAATTCAAAAAACATTTATTTTTATAATTAGAAATGTGATTTATGTACACAAATAAAAATTATCTATAACTCTATTGCTCAGAAAAAAACACTGTTAACATTCAAAAAAATTTTTTCTAGGACTGTTTCTCTACATTGCTCTTTCTTTCTTTTTGACAGAATTGGGATCATATTCTTTTGGATCTTGGTTTTGTGTCTTCACTTGTTTTTTGTGAGAATTTCCCTATGATACCGGAAGTGGAGATGATTGGGAATTAATTTATTTCACTGTAAGGACTGAGGTCTTCCTGCTGTGGTTTCTACTACCCAGACTGCTTGCTTTTCCAGCCTGGTTCTTGAAGACTCTTCTGGTAGTCTTCAATGTAATTTCTTTGTTTCTTAAACTAGAATGAGTAGTTTCTGTCATTTGCACTCAAGAACTCTGATATAAGGTTTTGTTTTGATTGATAGCATTTTCAAAATTTTTGTGCTAAAAGAAATATCACGCACGTGTGTGCAGGCATTTGCATGTTCATCTAGGCATACACACACACCCACACACCCATACTAATTTGGGGAATGTTGCCTACTTTATTGGTGTATCTGGAGGTTCACAAGCCATATAGTTATACTGAAGGCTCTAAGAAGTTTTGCATTAAAGGAAAAGGTTTGCTTTAAAAATATGTATTTCCAACATTTCATTATAGAATACATTTTTTTAAATAGAACTGTTAATATTTTTTATAAGACTTTAGGAAATACTGATTTTGTTTATTAGCTTAGCACATTTTGATGGCACTTTCTCTTGGCTTCCACCCAGCAGTATAATTGAATTAGTATGGATAGTATAATTCTCAATTGAGTTAGCATGTAGAACAAGTTTCTTTTCTGGTGCCTTTATTGTTGAGTCTGAAGGAGGTAGTCCCAGCCAGGCCTGTGGATCTGGTCTCAGGATTGCCCTCAGATCTAGGTAAGAGAGGCCTCTGCTTTGGGACTCCTGCCCTATAGGGCCCTGCTCTGGCCCTCATTCGGTTTCTCTTACTTTTCCAGGACAAATGAGTCTGGGGAGCCAAGGGAATATGCCCACCTAGACTCTGAGTCCTCTTCTGTAGACTACATTCTGGGTGCCTGGAACTCCAGAGTCTCCATCCACACAACTCTTCGGAGCTTCTTCAGGTCCATCCTATCGTGCCATCGGTTAAACACCCATAGGGCCAAAAAGTAGCCAAAGGATGGCATTTGTAGGGCTGTGGACACAGCTTGGTTCTGCAGGCTGGGGCATCCACACAGGTGCCTGTGAGGCCCCTCACAGTGTGGGATGTGGCTGGGACTGTGGGATAGGGACCAGTTATGACTAGGCCACCGTGCTCCAGTATGGGACTCTGAGGACTCCAAGAATTCTTAATTTAAATGTGGCCTTCTAGGAAATTATGAAGATATATGTGTTAGCATAGAATAATAGAACTCAAATAGAACTCATTTCATAGTTTTTGCTTGGTTTGTAACTTTAAAATATTTGGGTATCTGAGACACAAGTCTCCATTTTACTCTTGCGCCTGCAAATATTAGGGGTCAGATTGGTGCTTGGAGGGCTAGAAGCAAAAGTTGCAATCCTGGATGCAGTGGCACATTGAGAAGTAATCTTAGGGCCCCAGAGGAAAGTGGCCTCAGGGTGCCATTTGGGTGATAGAACCTGGATGCCATGACATTCAGCCTGATGCAGCCCTAAAGCTTGGCATGAAGCAATGGAGCCTTTTGTCTTTGAATGAACCACAGACAGGGCAGTATCTCAGTAGTGACCATAGACCTCAATGGATTAAAGTCCAGAGGCCCTTAGTCCACTTAAGGGTCTTAAGAACTCCAAAAGTATCCAGAATTCTGGACTCCAAAAGCCTTCCCATGATTCCCTCCTCCTACCCCCATTGAGTGAGAAGTTCAGAATCAGATTCAATTTTACTTAGAAATTAAAGAAATAGCACATCTTTTATACCTGACTGTGGTGGTATAAGAGTCATACTTTGTAATAAGTGAAAAATGGTGCAAAAAGAAACACAGAATGTCTTGGAAGAGTGAATCAGAGGGGCCTCCCTTGGTCTGGAAGTTCAGGTTAAATTCTTGGAAGAAGCGACATTTAGCTGAGAGATGGACAATGAGCAGAGTTTTCAGGGACAGCATTCAAGGCAGGATAAGAGGGAGGACATTGCCAACAGGAGAGACGACTGTATTGGGAGGTTGGGTGTGGGAGAGAACATGATGGATTGGAACCAAATGGAGGTCTATGTGGTGTGGGAATTGGAAGCAAGATGGACAGTGTGGCCGGGTAAGACCAGGGAAGGATGCAGAGGCCCAGTCACATAGGGGTCTGTAAACCATGCCATGAGCTTCTTCAGGAAAACCACCAGACCACTGTTTTTACCTTCAGTGAGCTCGTGGTCTAATGGAGAAAAAAATCTAGTAAGAAAATTGTTATGTTTGATTTTTTTTATTATTTATTTTTGAGAGAGAGAGACAGAATGTGAGCAGGAGAGGGACAGAGAGAGAGAGGGAGACACAGAATCCGAAGCAGGCTCCAGGCTCTGTGCTGTCAGCACAGAGCCCAACGCGGGGCTCAAACTCGTGAACAGCAAGTGAGATCACTATCTGAGCCGAAGTCAGACACTTAACCAACTGAGCCACCCAGGTGCCCCATCCAGTAAGAAAATTATTAAAAACAGAGAGGAAACTGCTACACTAAAGATACACTGTTATCTGGGATCAGAGAAAAAGGAGCAACTTAAATACTGCTGAGGGACTCAGAGAAAAACCCTTTATTTTCAAGGACATAAGTGCTTGAATAGAACCAGAAGGGTTGAGTGGGAGTTTCCCAGTGAACAAAGGGTTGGTGAAAGAAAGAGAATGGGAACAGCGAGGCCACAAAGACTTGGGGGACTGAAATTATTCACTATGGATGGAATTAGGGTGTATGCCTTATCACATTGCTTGGATGTATTTCTCTGGGTGATGGCAGGTATTTAAAGACCTCCAAATAAGGACATGGCAGGATTAGAAAGGTCATTCCAAGGACAATGTGCAGGGTGGGTTTGCAGGACATGTAACTGGTGCTGGAGGACAGAGTAAATTACTGCCATAATACAGGTGTGAGGTGTGATTCCTGAGAGAGAGAGTTGGTAGTAGGGGTGGGAAGAAGATGGGGAGAAGAGATGATTTGGAAATGGAAGGAACCAACAGGTTTTCTCAGATCTTTGTGCCTTACTCGTCTTATCTTGGCTTTAGACAACCAAGATATTAAAAACAGGCCATTCTGGGGTGCCTTGGTGGCTCAGTCGGTTGAGTGTCTGACTCGATTTTGGTTCGGGTCGTGATCTCACAGTTAGTGGGTTAAAGCCCCGCATCAGGCTCTGCACTGACAATGCAGAGCCTGCTTGGGATTCTCTCCCTCCCTCCCTCCCTCTCTACCCCTCCCCAACCTGTTGTCTCTCGCCCTTTCAAAATAAATAAATATTTAAAATAAAAATAGATCATTCTGTGATAGAAATCGGATGACCCCATTCACATAATGTATCAGTGACTGATAACAGTTGGATGTCCTTTCTCAGAGGACTTTGGATTTAAAAGAATATGCCTGGAATGGGCAAGGAGTGTGTTGAGCGACGCAATTTCAGATGCTTTGGATCTTGGTAGAAAGGTAGTTATTGGATGGAGAAAGGAAAAAGAATCTTTTTTTTTTAACATTTTTATTTTATTTTTGAGAGACATGGAGACAGAACATGAGCAAGGGAAGGACAGAGAGAGACAGAGACACAGAATCCGAAGCAGGCTCCAGGCTCTGAGCCATCAGCACAGAGCCCAACGCGGGGCTCGAACTCACAGGCCGCTTAACCGACTGAGCCACCCAGGCACCCCAGGAAAAAGAATCTTATTGTAAGGTTTCCCTTACATCAGCGCCTCTTAACTGGGGACACTTTTGCCCACCCAGCAGACATTCGGCAGTATCTGGAGACATTTTTGGTTGTCATAACTTGGGTTGGGAGTGGTTGTGTTTAGAGGTGGAGGATGCTGCTAAACATCCCACAATGCATAGGACTTCCCCCCTAGCCCCCACCAAAACTTATCCAGCACAATGGGCAATATTGCTGAGGTTGAGAAACATACAATAGTGGCTCTATATTAAGACTTGTCCTGTATCTGAGAATTACATAATTATGAGGTTGAACAATTATGACTTGAGGGATGAAACCATAAAGTGACTTCTATTCTTGTCAGCTCTCCCTTTACAGTGTTTCCGTGGGGCTTATTCTTGTCCTGGCCTTGGATAAAAACTTGAGCAGCCGTCATGAATTTTCTGTTCAGTGTTACACAACGAAAACAGTCCTATGTTCATTTTAAACCACAAAATATGTTCTTGAGTCAGTAATCAAATGTCCAGCCCCTGTAATAATCAGTAATCTAAGCTTGATTTAAAGTTGAGCCTTCCTCTAGTCCCTTCCCCAAAGGCTGTGGTGCGGGGGAGAAGAAGATGTGGAGGCTTCTCCCTACTTTCCAGGCTTAGTCTCCTGCTCTCTCCTAGCTTGCCCAGCTTCTGGGGACGGAGCTTGCGGAGTGAGGAGGCAAAAGAGGGCCAGGAAAGTTCTTAATGAGTTCAGAGCGTCTTGAGTTGATGGGGAATTTACTGGGCCTGACAGGTATTTACAGTTGATTCTACTTCCTTGGATATTTCTAGATATAGAAATATATCTAGATATATTTCACCTAGAATTCCCTTCTGTGAGTCATGCACTCTCCCCTAGCACAGGGCTTCTTAAAAAGCCATCTGTGGTGAAGAACCAGGAGTTTTGGGGCTGTGAAAGAAAGACAAAAGGAACAATAGTTTCCAATTATTTCCAATCTGCTGTGGACGGTCCGTTTTGAAAATATACAACAAAAATGAATTGCTAGTGAAATAAAATGAAAGAAAAAAGACATACACGATGAAAAAAAGACCTAGAAAATATAAACACGCCTTTTAAATGACCACATTCTACAGACATTAAATGACTCAGTCAAAGTGCTACACAATTTTTTGAAAGCTTACTTTCAATTTCTGTACTTTTTCAAGATCGTCAACCAGTAACAAGCAGTCTGTGGACCAGCACCGTTCTCAGATTGAACAGCCCTGATGTAGCCCATTGCTACAGCCTGAGAGATGGTGACATTTGGCTTCTCTCCTCTGCAGCATGTCTGGTCCCCACACTGTCTCAATATCCTTCCTCCCTTAACTCACATTGTCGATATTATTTGACCAACAGAAAACATTAAGGCGTCCTTTGCTCTGACGTGGCCCCAGAGCACAGATTACCCAATGGGGCTGTATCTTTTGGCTCACCCTCCCAGCTGCCGGCCAGCAAGTACTCTTTGGGTGCGGTCAGCAGAATAATGGGCTCCCTCACCCACCAAGATGTCCATGCCCAGTCCCCAGAATTCGTGAATGTTACTTTACGTGGCAAAAAGGTTGGGCAAAAGGGATGTGATTAAGTTAAGGGTTTTAAAAAGGGGGAGAAGATCTTGGATTCTCCAGGTGTGCCCAGTGTAATCACAGCAGTCCTAATAAGTGAGAGAGCAGGCAGGAAAGCGAGAGAAGATGTGATGAGAAGCAGAGAGGTTGGAGTCATGCACCAAAATACGTGGGCAGCCTCCAGAAGCTGGAAAAAGGAGGAATACAGCCGCGCCGACGCTCAGATTTTAGCCTACTGAGACTTCATACCTGCAGAAAGGTAAGGTAATCAATTTGTGTGATTTGAATCCACTAAATTTGTGACAATTTGTTACAGTAGCAGTAGAAGCTAAAACAAGCAAGAGTCAGACCCCAGCTCACGACAGCCCGGAACTTGGGTGGTGTGCTCAAAGTACCTTTACTTTACTTTGTCTTGCCTGAAGTCGGTTTCATTTTTAAACAGCACAGTGCTTGGATGCTTGGTGGAACTCCCCTATAAGCAGTTTCATTGCTTGTTTGTGAAAGAAATAAAAAAAAATAATTAAAGTCTGAACTTTGATGGTGCTTCATGAGCAGTTTATCGGTTTTGATCTGAATGAAAAATATTCTCCAAATTATAAACTTTAAATCTGCAATTTTACTTCTATGCCACTTTTTAACGGCATATTGTTTCTAACTAAAAGGGATATGCAATTAGCAACTGAATTTATTTGATTGCTTTGATAATTTTCTCTTATACTTTTCTTTCATTGAAATACCGTAAAGTGCTTTGTAGAAATCAAATTTCATGCAAATAATATAATTAATTCTCTTCTGCAGGCTTTTGCTTTGTAGTGTTAGCAGAAATCTGAAAATGATATATGCAAACCCAAGTTTCTTAGGATAAAACAACACTTAAAAGTAGTTTGCTATTGTTTTACTTACCCAACCTCTCACTATTCCATTATATAATGGTTATCTATCATTGTGCATAAGAAATCAAACACAATGGCCTAACGCTAATCTTCCAAAAGCACGTTGGCTGTTATGTGGTTCCATTTTTTAAGTCAGTAGAAGTTCTGTATTTAATAAAGGTAGACTGAGGCTCAGAAATAACAGAAAGAACAGTGAGGCTAAGACTGCAAGTTCACAGCCCTCAGAAATATACCTATTCATGCTTCATAATTTAGATATTTGCTGACTATATCAAATGTAGAATGTAAGACAGTACATTAAATTGAATAGAATGTCAGAAATTATTTCTCTTGATTAATTGCCCAGGAAATCTCTCTAGATAATTGGGTGATAATCCTCTTGCATGTAACTATTTCCACAAGTTGCCCGTATCAGCACCAAATCACATATATAAAATCAAGAAACCACAGGGAGAAGATGAAACTTGAGAAAATTCATCATGAAAGAACTGATCTCCTGGTGGGTGCAAATGCTTTAGAATAATCAAACTGTAAAAAGCGTCATGCTTTCCTTAATTTTTTTTTTTTCTTTTGATGCTCTGGGTTCCCATGTAAGTTGAAAAGATGATAAAGGAACTAAAAGAAATGGTTTGCTTTTGAGCCGTCACCGATCTGGGGCCCCCGTCGAAGAAACTCAGTTCATTTCGATTGAACAAGTGAACCGAAATGAATGAAGAAAATTGAATTGAAAATGGAATGAGAGTGTGGTTTAATAGGATAAGCAAAACATTGGGACACGGATCTGACCTCTAATAGTTTTGGCCACAGACACTAATTTTATCTTTTGATGCTGACTTCTTGGTTATGAATAAAATGGAATCCATGGGACTCATTTAACTCTATGTTCTTGGAAAACGTAAGTTAATAAAAGCAAAATGCTTACAATATAATGGGGCATTGAAAGTCCAACTGCATTATATATTATGGTTAAAGACGGAAAGAAGACCAATGTTGACAGAGAAAACAAACTGAGCCCATCAGTTAGAGTCCTGCTTGAACTTCTATTATTTGAGGCTAATCTTTTACTTGTTTTAGGCAAGAGTTTTTCCTTTAATTACTTAGAAGCTTGGGTAATTCATAATATATTTAAATATCTACTCGTAGATTAGAGTTTCACATGTTTTTATTGCAGAAATGCAAGTCATCAATACTTTTCTAGGCTGTGACCAGAAACCACATTTTGAGTCATCCCTTAAATTAAATAAAAATTCTCATTAAATTAATAAACATAAGTCCAATTAAGACCCACTGTTCTTTTTTTAAAATTTTTAATCCTTTTAAATATAATTTATTGTTAAATTGGCTTCCATACAACACCCGGTGCTCATCCCAGCAAGTGCCCTCCTCGATGCCCATCACCACTTTCCCCTCTCACTTCCACCCCATCAACCCTCAGTTTGCTCTCTGTACCCAAGAGTCTCTCATGGTTTGCCTCCCTCCCTCTCTGTTTGTAACTTTGTTTCCCCCTACCCTTCGCCCAGGGTCTTCTGTTAAGTTTCTCAAGATCCACGTATGAGGGAAAACATATGATACCTGTCTTTCTCTGACTGACTTATTTCACTCAGCATAACACCCTCCAGTTCCATCCTGCAAATGGCAGGATTTCATCCTTTCTCATTGCCACGTAGTAGTCCGTTGTATATATAAACCACATCTTCTTTATCCATTCATTGGTTGATGGACATTTGGGCTCTTTCCATGATTTGGCTATTGTTGAAAGCGCTGCTATAAACATTGGGGTACATGTGCCCCTATGCATAAGCGCTCCTGTATCTCTTGGGTAAATTCCTAGCAGTGCTATTGCTGGGTCACAGGGTAGTTCTATTTTTAATTTTTTGAGGAACCTCCACACTGTTTTCCAGAGCAGTTGCACCAGTTTGCATTCCCACCAACAGTGCAAGAGGGTTCCCATTTCTCCACATCCTCGCTGGCATCTATAGTCTCCTGATTTGTTCATTTTAGCCACTCTGACCAAGGTGAGGTGGTATCTCAGTGTGGCTTTGATTTGTATTTCTTGATGATGAGTGACATTGAGTATCATTTCATGTGTCTGTTGGCCATCTGGAAGTCTTCTTTGGAAAAGTGTCTGTTCATGTCTTCTGCCCATTTCTTCACTGGATTATTTGTCTTTTGGGTGTGGAGTTTGGTGAGTTCTTTATAGATTTTGGATACTAGCCCTTTATCCAATATGTCATTTGCAAGTTTGCCTTTTGGTTTTGTTGATTGTTTCCTTTGCCGTGCAGAAGCTTTTTATCTCAATGAGGTCCCAATAGTTCATTTTTGCTTTTAATTCCCTTGCCTTTGGAGATGTGTCAAGTAAGAAATTGCCGTGGCTGAGGTCAAAGAGGTTGTTGCCTGGTTTCTCCTCTTGGGTTTTGATTCTGTCTCACATTCAGAAGACCACTGTTCTTTTTAGCAATGTGCCCTGGTATTACTCTTTAAGTTTCAACTTATATTAAATTTATTCCCGTTATTTTAGCCGTAAAGCAGAAAAGAGAATTTTAAAGATCATTTTCACTTATGTGTATACATGATCCCTGAAATGACAACAGAATCGACTCTTTTCAGAGAGTCTGTAGGCTCTGAGGAGATAAACTCTGGGACTTCCTGACGTCAGCGTTGTTCCCCTACCACAGTTCATTCCTTTCTGGATGAGTTTTTTGGTTTGTTTCACATTTTACACCCCGGCTTTAGTGGCAGTGGTGACGTGGCGTCATTGGCTTTCAGCACACACATGATCACTGTTTCTCATCCAGCCCTCTCAACAATCAAATGGTGTACATTGTTGGCATTACACGTTGAGTTTGATTTAAATTTTTTTTTGATGTTTATTTTTGAAGGAGAGAGAGCATGAGCGGGGTAGGGACAGAGAGAGAGGGAGACACAGAGTCCCAAGCAGCCTCCAGACTCTGAGCTGTCAGCACAGAACCCGACTAGGGGCTAGACATGGGGCTTGAACTCACGAACTGTAAGATCATAGCCTGAGCTGAAGTTGGACGCTTAACCAACTGAGCTTTACCGATTTGGTAATCCAGGGTGAGAACACGGGCACCTCACCCTGCATGCAGAGCAGCAGTTTGTGGGTCCCATGGAGGCTCACTCAAGGACGTGGTTGTCTGTGTGGCCTCTGCTCGCAAACCTTTCAGCATGTGAAGGTTGGCTTCTGAGCCGTGCTGCAGCAGGACGCATGGTGTGGACAAGTTCTGTGAAGGCCAAGTGAGGTGTAGGTGACTGGAGAAGAAGGGCTGATTGTCAGCCTGCTGCCTTCGCGTACTGCTCAGATGTGGACCTTGCCTGACACTTTTGGGGACAAAGTTTTTAGGACTTTGAGGGGGCTGAGGCTGGGGAGTTGTTCTGTCCCTCCCAGGCACCAAATAATTCCCTGGCTATGATTTGGAAGGAAAGGAATTTCATGCAGAAGTACATGGTCAACGTATTATGGGTTGGATGCTTATAAGGAATAATGAGGTGGGGCGCCTGGGTGGCTCAGTCGGTTGAGTGTCCAACTTCGGCTCAGGTCATGATCTCACCATTCCCGAGTTCGAGCCCCGCGTCGGGCTCTGTGCTGACAGCTCAGAGCCTGGAGCCTGTTTCAGATTCTGTGTCTCCCTCTCTGTCTGTGCCCCTCCCCTGCTCATGCTCTGTCTCTGTCTCTGTCTCTCTCTCAAAAATAAATAAACATTAAAAAAAATTAAAAAAAAAAGAAATAATGATGTGCATACTTAAAGAAAAAGGTAAGCTCAGGCTTAATGGAAGAGGCATATTAGAAAGCTCATGCTGCTACATGAGAGAATCCAGTCTGTAAATAAGAAACTTAACAGATTAAAAGAAAAGATAGAATTCTCTTAAAATGTGTCTTGTCTGGAAGAAAGATCAGGTTGCTCAGAAGGTAGTCACCTTCCTCAGGGTTCAAGAATAGACCTAAACGGACCAGTACAATCTCAATTCTTCACGAAGATTTTTTTGGTTAAGGCAATAAATTTCCTGGTCAAGAAAAAAATTCTTCAAAGACCTATCTCTATGACTCAGCATTGAAAAGTTATGTACAAAGAAAGGCAAAGAAGCAGAGCCTACATTTGGAATTAGGGAATCAAGTATTCATTTTTAGGGGAATAACTGCGATTCTACACTTTCATACAAAGTAAAACCAAATGCTCTAAGGTATGTAAGAAGGATACTTAAGAAAGCAAGCAGAAGAAACTAAGGTATGTCTCTTCTTTTGATATGTGCAAAAGGACTACCTGTTGTAAACCAGCAAAGTCCCTGGAGGCAGAAGAATTTGTCACATCCCCTGGACTAGGTGACAGAATTCTCAAGCAGCGAGAGAAGCAGTGACTGGGGACAATCAGGCCTGGTGCAGGTCTGCTGTTAAGGCATCAAACATGAGCTTATCAGAAACTTTCTGCCGCCTTTGAGTAGAAACTCCTTAAGTTCCAGTAACCTGTGATTTTATTGAGGGAGACAATTAAAGCGTGAGTTTGGTCAAAGCGGTTAGTAAATGCTGGTAAAACCCAGATGTTCTTTGACCTGTCTTGAAATTATTCCATCATTGAAACGGTGCTAGAAAAGATCAAGGTCAGGCGAGCACAGGTTTCTCGATACCTACATCTGAGTATAAAAAGAATTCTTTCAGTAAGTATAAAAAATACCAAATGATAAGAAAGCAGTGTCGCTTGTTTTTCTGTAGTCCCTAAAAGGGTGGCATTTTAGGTTTCATGAAACATGTTAGCTTTTCTGGAATCCTGAGTCTAGCACAGGATCAGACGCCCTGGGGGTGCCCCGTAGGAGGTGACTGGCTGACCGGAAGAACGAATGGTGCCGTGGCCCCTGGAACTGGTGGCATTTCTTATGGGCGCGCAGGTGGGTTAGTTGTGGCTCTTTGGAGTCCCATTAAGTTTCGAATTTGCTCGTTATTCCGCATATTAACCGAAGAGGGCTTGTATCCCTCATGGGAGGAGACCTAGTTACGCAGAAGAAAGGAGAGACAGTAGCTCCAAATGTGAAATCTTTCTCTGTTCTAGCACTAGTCCTGGGATGTGGTATCACAGAGGAGGTTAAAACCACGGGCTGGGGTACCTGTATGGCTCAGTCGGTTAAGCATCCAGATTCTTGACTTAGGCTCAGGTCATAACCTCCTGGTTCGTGAGTTCGAGCCCTGCATCGGGCTCTGCACTGAAAGTGTGGAGCCTGCTTGGGACTCTCTCTCTCTCTCTACTTCTCTCTCTGTTCCTCCCCTACTTGTGCTCTCTCTAAAAATAAATAAATAAACAAAAAAAAAATTAAAACCATGGGCTTTAGAGTCAGGCAAGTACAGGTGACTACTGACTTGATGTGTGGCCTTGACAGAGTTCCTAAGTCTCAGTAGTTTCATGAATAAAATGATAATAATAAAGGAAGCCCTATACAATTGGGGCCATGTGCTTAGCAGAGCATCTGACACATAGTAAGTGCCCAATGAATGCTATTATGAGTGTTAAGGTAAAGACAGAAGGAATTCTTGTTTCCCCTAATTATTGTTTCTCCAAATTATGGGCGAAGAAAATGGATGGAACATGAAAGTTTGGTGAGCACATGGAGCAACCAGAACTCTCTTATATTCATTGTTGCTGGGAGTGTAAAGTGGTACGATTACTTTGTAAGGGTGTCTGGCAGTTTCTCATAAGATTATACTTATATCTACCCTACGACCCAGAAATTTCACTTCTTGGTGAAATTCTAAAGGGAACTAATATGGCTACCCAAAGACTTGCAGAAGTATATTCATGTCAGCTTTCTTCATAATAGCTAAATACTGGAAATACTTGAGGTGTTCTTAAGAGGAGAATAGTGGCACTAACTGTGGTTAGTAACATACATATATTATCTATGGTATCTAAGCTACAAATGACATACAGTGGAATACTACTTAGCAGTAAAGAGGAATGAACTTCCGGTACTCACGAAAACATGCATGAGTCTCCAAAAACCCTAGACTGAGTGAAAGAATCTTTACAGAAAGGAACACATAAAGTATGATTCCATTTTGGAAAAGTTTTAGAATAGGCGAAACTGATCTATGGTGAAAAAAATCAGAACAGTTGTTGCCTCTGGTGTGGGGACTGGGCATTGACTGGAGGGAAGACTGAGGGCACCTTCTGGGATGATGATAGTATCCTAGACCTTGACAGGGGTTTGGGTTAGCCAGGTGTGTGCATTTGTTGATATACAATAAGGGAATTAAAATTTGTTTATTTCAGGGTGCCTGGGTGACTCAGTTGATCGAACATTGGACTTTGGCTCAGGTCACGATCTCACAGTTCGTGGCTTTGAGCCCCGTGTCAGCCTCTGTGCTGACAGCTCAGAGCCTGGAGCCTTTGGATTCTGTGTCTCCCTCTCTCTCTGCCCCTCCCCTACTCGCACTCTATCTCTCAAAAATAAATAAACATTAAAAATATTTTTAAAAATTGTGCATTTCACTGTATGTACACTGTATACCAAAAAGAGAAAAGAACTATAAACAAATGCTGAACTCGAGTTGAGAGCATGCAGGCTGATGTGCTCAGGAGCACACTAGTCAGGAGTGTGCTGATGTCTGCAATTTTGACAGGCATCAGAAATAAGACAGGTTGACGGATGGGTTAGAGGGATGGAGAGGTGGATTGGTATGTTATAACCCAAATACGGTTAAAATGTTCATTGTTAGATTTGGTGGGGTGTATACAGGTATACAGTGTACAGTGATTTCCCAATTATTTCCACTTTTCTGTATGTTTGAAAAGTTTCATAACAGCATGATGGGAAAACATGGCGTATTACACTTGTATAGTGAACATGTTCTTCTTCCTGGAGTTGGGAGAGCAGGGCACTCATCCTCCAGTTAGACCTGGTCCTCTTTAGCTTTTCTTCTTCCCACAAAGTTCTGTTCTACTTGCAGTTCCTTCTTACCGGGGTTTGATTTCTGGATATTTCCTAGGCGCTGTGCATCACTTGAATGCTTTGGCTGTTTCAGCCTCTCGGCTTCTCAGCTGTTACTGATGGCGGTTCCTTGGGCCACTCAAATGCCTGTCCTCTGTGAATCTCACCTATTTCCTTGAGTCTCCTGAATTCTCCCAGGGCTGCCCTGCAGCCTGTTCTGCCTCCACAGCCCACAGACTTCACCTAAGAGGGCAGGTGGAGGGAAGAACCCAGTACTCCCTGGCTGCTTGGTTTATCCAGTGCCACTTCCTAAGGAATGTGTGTAGTGTGTGCGCGATGATTTTATCCACAGTGGCAACTCGTCTTTTACTCTGGGAGTTGGAATACGAGACCCATCCCACAAGGAAGGGGCTGTTACATCAGTGTCGTGTAGGGTAAGGGACACCCATCTGGAAGAGGGAACACCTGCCTTCTTGCCTTGCTCTTTTTTCCACTAACTCACCATGTGACCATGGATCATTTACACTCTAGCCTCAGCCCCTTAATCGGTAAAATGAGGGTTTAGAGTAGAGACCCTGCAAAGGCTGCCTTAACACCAAAATTCTGAGTCCAGGTGGTTAGGTCAATGCCTAGGTTTGAATTTTGCCCTACCACTTATTAGTTGTGTGACCTTAGGCAAGTTCCTTATATTTTTTATTGTTGTTTCAATAAAACTGAATTTACAAAATAGGCTTGGGCACAATAATGTGATTATCTTTTTTTTTTTAAGTTCACTTATATTTTTTGATGTGTTAGTTTCCTTATCTGCAAAGTAGGAGTAATAATTACAATAATTATTTATCGCTCAGAAATTTCCTTAAAGGGGTGCCCTGGGTGGCTCAGTTGGTTAAGCGGCCGACTTCGGCTCAGGTCATGATCACACGGTCTGTGAGTTTGAGCCCCGCGTCGGGTTCTGTGCTGACAGCTCAGAGCCCAGAGCCTGCTTCGGATTCTGTGTCTCCCTCTCTCTGCCCTTCTCCTGCTCATGCTCTGTCTCTATGTCTCAAAAATAAATAAACGTTAAAAAAATTAAAAAAAAATTTCCTTAAAGATTGAATTAAATAAACATGGAAAGATCTAATTAAATAAGCATGTTAAAGATCTTGCACAGGTCCGGGCACACAGTAAGCACCTGAAAGCGAGTGGCTAGTGGCTACGGCTGCTACTACTATTGCTGTTGGGAGCCATTTTGGGCTCACAGGTTGAGAAACCTTTCTGTGTGGAAAGGGCGGTTGAGGCAAAGCTCCTGCCAGCCAAGAAATATGTCCCAATACCACTGTTGGGAGCCATCTTGAGCTCACAGGTAGAGAAAACTCCCTGTGTGGAAAAGGCAGAGTTCCTGCCAGCCAAAAAGGGCCCCAATACCACCTCCTTCAAATAACCTTTCAGGCCTGGATTTCTTGAGCAGCCCTGTTGACCTCAGGGAGGTAATGCTCTTTTGTTTTATGACATTCAAGTAAAAAAGGGAACTTGGAATGTGATGCATTGATGGATAACATCTAAAAGAGACTATGTAAGTGTACTCATTGAGAGTTCCGCCCTTGGCAGGTGGGTTGCACCTCCCCCATTGCAGTTGGAAGTATAGCCCTCAAAGCAAGGCCCTGATTTCTCCTGTTTACAGATAATTAACATTAAGGAAACACCCTATTCTCTCCCCCCCCAAATTTATATGTTAACTAACCTGAAACCAACATACAGGATTGAGGAAGTTGCTGCCTTGCAGGTAAAACGCATTATTGTTAAAGAGATCAAACAATGCAATGTCACTCATTGATGGAATGTCACTTACTACCTTTAAAAATAAAGACACTGAGACCAGCAGGGCAGAGATGCCAGAATTGCCAGAACTGCCTGCTTGGTGATCAGACTACATCTCGTGGCTCTCTCATTTCCTTTTGCCTGATCGTCCATCCTTCGGGGACCCCTAGATTAGTCGGAACTGGACCCCGGCATAATACTGCTTCTCTTCCTGCTCTTCCTCCTCCTTCCACCCAGGAAAACTGGAAAGCCACCACCAATGCAGTTAGCTGCAAACATCTTCCAAAGGCCTCATGTGTCTTTTCCTCTGTTGGAGAGACCTTTCTTGTTACTTTTTTCAATTTGAGTAAAGTTGACGTAAATATTCTCTCTCTGATTTATGTTTGCTAGATATATATTTGCAGTAACTTTAGGGGGTGTGCTCTTTTATTGTTTAGCCATATTGATTTTTCCAAAAGAATAGCATATTAAAAATAAGTATCCATTTTATTCCACATTCTCTTCATAATCTTTCATCTTCTAAAGGCAAAAATCTTCATATTCTTTCTTTGGCAAATCATAAGGAGTAAACTGAAAAATCAATTCTTTCTAAGAAAGGAGAAAAAGAAGTGTTATTAAGAAGTAAAGAATAGTCTGAAGATGGCGTGAGGAGATCAATGGAAGATATTGTTAGTTTCTAACTAAAAACTAAACCATCCCCTCAGGCTGCCGCCGCACATCTGTCCGCGTTGGAATCAGTCTGCAGAAACAGGCAAGTACCCCGTTAGCCTCAGCTCTCGGGATCTCTGCCTTTTACCTTTCACCTGTTTTTGTTTTGTTTAGTTTTTTAATGTTTATTTTTGAGACAGGGAGTGTGGGGCAGGGGCAGAAAGAGAGGGGACAGAGGATCTGAAGCAGGAGCCACTTGTGGTCCTGAACTCACAAACCATGAGCTCATGACCTGAGCTGAAGGCAGATGCCTAGCCAAGTGAGCAACCCAGGTGCCCCAACAAGAACAACAATGAGGCTATTAATCTCGTTAGGTGAATGCAGTTAAAAAAATAATTCTAGGGGTGCCTGAGTGTCTCGGTTGGTTAAGCATCCAACTTCAGCTCAAGTCATGATCTCATGGTTTGTGGGTTCGAATCCCACATCGGGGTCTCTGCTGTCAGCACACCACCCACTTCAGATCCTCTGTTTTCCTCTCCCTTTGCCCCTCCCCCACTTGCACGTGCTCTCTCTCTCAAAAATAAATAAAACATTAAACAAATAATTCTAGCCTAAGACTATGAGCTACTTTTAGCTATCCAATATTCTATACTATTTAGAAGCACTTAAGTAGAACTTTTAGAAGCCAGAGAGTACAACTTTTAACCCAAAAGATGAATTAGATTTCTTTTTAAAAAATTTTTTTTTTATTTTATTTTTCCAAATTTCTTCTTTATTTTTTAAATTTATATCCAAGTTAGTTAGCATATAGTGCAACAATGATTTCAGGAGTAGATTCCTTAATGCCCCTTACCCATTTAGCCCATCTCCCCCCACAACCCCTCCAGCAACTCTGTTTGTTCTTCGTATTTAAGAGTCTCTTATGTTTTGTCCCCCTCCCTGTTTTTGTATTATTTTTGCTTCCCTTCCGTTATGTTCATTTGTTTTATATCTTAAAGTCCTCATATGAGTGAGGTCGTATGATATTTGGCTTTCTCTGACTAATTTAGCTTAGCATAGTACCCTCTAGTTCCATTCATGTAGTTGGAAATAGCAAGATTTTATTCTTTTTGATTGCCAAGTAATACTCCATTGTATGTATACACACACACACACACACACACACACACACCACATCTTCTTTATCCATTCATCCATCAAAGGACATTTGGGCTCTTTCCATACTACTTTGGCTATTGTTGATATGAATTATATTTCTAAAATAAATAATAAAATTTCCAGAAGGCTAGGAAGATAGTAGCATTTGATCAGAAGTCCCTGATATACATAACCTTTGTCTTGAGGCAATCTGCCATCTCTTCAAAGAGCTTGTGGGAAATATGGGCACCGAGGACAGAAGACTGCCGGTGTCCACTTATAACTTGGTTACCAAAACCTAATGTAAAACCTTCCAGTGCAGGATCCCCTTGGCCACCCCCAGAGGCAACTGGGTATCTAGTACAGGGCAGGCTAAAAGTCTACTCTTTATCTTAAGCTCACTTCCAAGGCTCAGCCTCACCACCACTGACAAGGAAAGGCCAGTTTAGAGCGATCCAGCCACTGACCCCTCCTTAGGCCCTCTCAGTCTGGCACAGATGTTCCCTGGCTGGGAGGTAGGATGTATCTTGACTTGGGAGATACCAGACCCCGGGTTTCCCCCAGCACACTGGGTCCATTTGGGAGTAAAGAAATCATGGGCTGGGGGTGGAGACAAAGATGGTAGCCAAGAACCCCACAGCTGTAGCTAGTCTGCTGGATCTTGAATGAGACTTAATCCCATGCTCCAGTGAGGTAGAAGGGTTGCAGCTTACGTTATGATTAACACAGCTCTGGCCACTCCCTGAGCTTATAGGTGAAGGATCTCAGTGAGTCAGCTGTGGAAAGGGGAGCAGAGGAAGTGAAGCAGGGGTGGATCCATTGCAGGGGAGAATGTCTCTCTTCATTTTCATGAGTCCCCCAGGAACTGAGAGTGATGATGGCTGTGTTCTGCAAGGACACCAAGAAGAGCCTTTTAGAAAAAAAAACTGCAGGATTTCCCTGACACTCAGTCTGAGGAGGTATCGTCTCAGCCAGAGACCTCACTGGCATCAGAAAGCTAAAAAGGGCACCTGGTTACATCACTCCTCTCGCTAGCAGGTCCCACTGGGAATATCAGTATCTTCTCTGAGGAGATTGACACAGGTATAACATAGAAGTTTGCAAAAGTAACCAAAAAAATGAGATTTTTTTTCTTTTTTTAAAAGATTTAATATAGAATATCTTTAAGAAACAAACCTCCCAAGTACAGATGAAATTTGAGTCCATTTATCATCCAGCTTTTCAAGAATGAATGTATATCACCTGTGGTGGGAATTATTGCTATGAAATACTTGTTTTGAAAGTAGACTGTAGGTCTTGTTAAAAACGATGACCAGAATATGGAATGTATATGTCTCAGAAAGGTCAAATCAAAGCTTTAGCTTTAACCACAGATATAATATCCAGGTCAGTTTTCCTAGAGACCTAATCCACCAGGAAATCAGAGTGAGGAGATTCCTAGTGAGAGACTTTTGTCAAACTAGTTATAAAATGAGAGAGTTTGTGTTAAGTCTACAAGGAGGAGAGGTGACAGAGGAATTCCCTTATTATTTCCACATTATTTCAGAAAGCCAGGTCCATCGATCTTTTTTTTTTTTTTAATTTTTAATTTGAAAGAGAGAGAGAGAGAGAAGAGAGAGAGAGAGAGAGAGAGGGAGAATCTCAAACAGGCACTGTGCTGACACAGGGCTCGATCCCACAACCCTGAGATCATGACCTGAGCCAAAATTAAGACACTCAACCTACAGCGCCACCCAGGTGCCCCAAGTTGTTAAGATTAAATATAAGCCTGTAAAACGAAGCATTTCCTATTTTTAAATGTTTATTTATTTTTGAGAGAGAGAGAGAGCACGAATCGGGGAGGGACAGAATTTGAAGGCTCTGAGCTGTCAGCACAGAGCCCGACCTGGGGCTCAGGCCCACGAACGGTGAGATCATGACCTTGAGCCGAAGTCAGACGCTCAACCCACTGAGCCACCAAGGTGCTCAAAAGCATTTCTTCTTTTATTTGTCAACTTAAAGAGTACACACTAGAGACTGTCTACTTTCTCACTGCGGGAAAGGACATTCAAGAGGGAAGAACTTTGTCCTTCCACCATGAATATCTCAGGGTGAAGCCCCTGAGACCATCGCGATGAAGAAGCCCTCCCTAGCATGCTGGCTGCTCCCTCACTGTCGCGCTGGACGCCTGTGGCTGGCAGCACGCCCTCTGTCGTCTTTGGCAGATTGCGAGCACAGCTTGGCTACTAATCCCTTTTATTCCAATTTTCTCAACAATGATTTGTGATTAGGTTGTTCTAAAAATTGTACCACTAGTTACTGTATGAGAACAGGCAGGATAAAAGAAACTGGGAGAGTCCACAGTTAGAAAGCAAAAGTCTCAAGTTTTACTAGGTGAAATGTTCATCTTGGCACTGTGAAATCTGAATTCCTAGCCTGCAGCTGAGAGAGGGGTGAGAAACAGGGAGAAAGAGACTCCCGAGAAATAGATAATGAGTGTTTTGTTTGTGACAGCCATGATATTCAGATACAAAATTCAAGCGGTCAAAAATATATACATAGCAGTCTTTAGAACAAAACAGATCCATTCAAGGTAACTCAGTCTCTGTCAGAGTCCTCCTTCCTCTACCCTCCCCTTCGCCCTGACTGTTTACCTCAAGGGGCTTCTCCACCATCCTGGCATCCGGGGAAGTCTTCTGGGCTGTCTCGATTCTCTGTGGGCATCTACATTTTTATGGCTTATCATCTGTTCTTGTAGGCACAAGGCATACATGGCAAGTTCCCCAGAAACTCAGCATCTCCCTCTCCAGATCTGGTCCCAACCAGGGCCCTTTTTGGGACTTGCTATTCTGAGTGTCGGCAACATCCTCCTGGTCCCTCCTGGTTAATCTGCGGCCTCAGTTGGGAGTTGGCTTGCCTGGAACACAGTTACTCCTCAGTAGCTTTGCTGACTTTCAATCCTCAGCTGCCTTCGGTGCCTCTCTGGGTTTCTTGGAGGCCCCGGAATTGAGGTAGGGGAGTGGTATTCATCTCAGTCTAGCTCTGGTTCAGGTGGCCAGCTGCTGTCTCTACGCCCCTGCAGCTGCAGGCTAGTGAAGGGTAGGCCGAGCCCACTTCCTTCCAAAGACGATGGTAAGCAGGGCCCAGCTCTGCCTGCGGTCTCAGATTCCCAACCTACTGGATAGTTTCTACAGCTCGTCATTACGGTGTTTACCGAGGGAGCAGGCAGGGACAGTGTCTGCCTTCTAGGCCTCTATAAAATGGTTATGCATAGCACAATGGTGTCACATCTAAGAGAGTTCTATTCCACATCATAGACATCGCTGGTTTGTACATTTATTATGGCACTCTTCTGGAAAATAAAAGTCATATCTTGAGGAATGAGCACTTTGTTCTAATTCACACAAAGACATCACATGGACAAATGGGACGCATTGGGACAGCCCAATATGGAAAAACCTCGTTCTCTCTCCAGGGTCCTTTCCCCAACCCATTATCTCCCCTATGTGTGGTAGCAAATTGACTCTTAAATCAATACACACCCTTTCCTATTCTCTGGCTTACTGTTACACCTAGAGTCTTTGAGCCTTAACTCTTGGAATTCAAGCTAAGATCTTGAAATCCACCCCCATCAACCCCTTCCCTCTAAACATTCTTTCTCACCAATGCCTGGCTTTCAAAATGAAAATTCAGAGCTTTCAGGGTTTTTTTTTTTTTAATGTTTATTTATTTTTGAGAGCGAGAGAGACAGAGTGTGAGTGAAGGAGGGGCAGAGAGAGAGGGAGACACAGAATCAGAAGCAGGCTCCAGGCTCCAAGCTGTCAGCACAGAGCCCGATGCAGGGCTCAAACCCATGAACCCACGATCGTGAGATCATGACCTGAGACAAAGTCAGATGCTTAACCAACTGAGCCACCCAGGCGCCCCAAAAGTCTGAGTTTTCAAAGCTCTAATTTGGGGGGCGCCTGGGTGGTTCAGTTGGTTGAGCGTCCGACTTCGGCTCAGGTCATGATCTCACGGTCTGTGAATTGGAGCCCCGCGTCGGGCTCTATGCTGACAGCTCAGAGCCTGGAGCCTGCTTCAGATTCTGTGTCTCCCTCTCTCTCTGCCCCTCCCCGACTCATGCTCTGACTCTCTCTGTCTCAAAAATCAATAAACATTAAAAAAATTTTCAAAGTTCTAATTTGGAATTCAAAGCGGAGATTTGAATCTGTTCATACTGAATGTCATGATGGATAAAGGAGAAAACTTTCTTGGTGATGAAAGATGTAGAAGCACAGGTCTTGGTTGAGGGGAGAGTCTCTGCACTTGTTGAGCTAACAGAGCCAGGAGAGAAGGACTGGGAGAGACATGGTCCAGTGACGATGGCAAGGTGCCAGTGGCCATTGGGATGACAAGAGGGGGGTCCTCCGTGCTGCTCTCAAAAGAGTTCATTCTGAGCAGGATAGATTTGGACCAAGGATGGAGTGTCACCACAATGATCCCATCTCTCTTCAAGTTCCGCTTACACCCCTCAGGCTTGAGACATGGCTTCTGGGAAACAGCCCCGTGTGAGAGACATGGCCGGTAAGAAGCAGGCCTCTTTCTGAGCACAGGGATGAGCCGTGGGAGACGCATGGAGGAACAGCCATGAACAGAAACGGATGCAGCTTATAAGAGCCGCTGAGGCTCCTGAGGGGCACGTCAAATGCTCACACACGGTAGAACAGGCAGCAGGCTACTGTGGATTGGATTCCTTCTTGCCCATCAAAAACCACATTGTCGGAAGTGTCTTTCGAGAGGGGAGGGAGGGGTGGTATAATCACCTCTCCACCGTGCCTCTGCACAAACACTTCGCTCCGGCATCGGCATTGGCTGCTGGCTTTGCCTCCTTGGGTTCTGAAAAGCAGAATCCTGCTCCCTCCACCTCAGTTTTCTCTGCTTTGTTCCTACCCAACCAACTACTGACGTGCACAGCAGAACTGCATTCCCTGGCCTTCCCACCCTCATGCCAGCCTGGGAGGGAAGCGAGGTGTGAGAGCCTCATTATTACCTATGATTCCAGAGAACTACAAAACCCTGCTGTGTTGCCACTAGGTTTGCTGTCTGGTTAGAACAGTCTTTTTAAGAACATAAGATTAAAAAAAAAAAAGGCAAAACAGCAGAACCTGTAATATTATACCTATTGTTGCTGCAATTTTTACTCTATCATCTATGGAAACAAGCTCTTAATCACAGGACTTTTAAAGGCATGTGTTTTAAAGAGCAGCAAGCTAGTAGGTCAAGGTTAACTTTCTCTTCTACCTTATTTAGGAATGCTAGTGTATAATGAACCATTGCAAGTACAACTTGTATAAATGGCTGTCCTCTGAGTCCATGTCTGTGGAGTCCCTGATTGGTAAGGGTCCTCACGTGAGCCTGATTTCATTATCCTGGGGAGGAGAGAAGGGAGGAGAACGGATAGGGATGGCATGCCTAACATGTGTGAGCTGCTGTGCTGGGTGCTTAACGTTTGTGGTCTCCTTTATTATCCCTAACAGTTTTGTAAAGTATGGATTACTCTGCCCATTTTATAGGGGAGGAAAAGGAGGCCCCTCTGAGAACTGGCGGGATTGGATGAAGGTAACACAGCTAGGAAGTAGGATTTGAATCCAGGACTGACTGGCTCGGAAGCGTGGGATCACTTATTCAGTATGTGGCCCGGGATGGTCCAAAGGGGCCTAGCTATTCCAGATTCTAGCATGTCGTGAGGTTTTAGTACAACTTTAGAAAAACATTAGTCCCCCCGGTTTTACTTGGTTCCCTAAGTTCATGCCAGTTCTGTTCTATTAAGGGGTGTTACTCATACATTCTCCTAGACCCTCTCACCAACTCTTTTAAACACTAACGTAAGCCCCTATTTACAGCAGACATGGTGTCACATCAAATAGCTTTATGGAATTATCTAGAAACGTCATTAAAGAAAGCTATTCTTTTTCAGTTTGTTTTTTAATGAGGTCACTTATGTTTCTATATGAATAGGTGAACTTACTTCACTAATATTTCTTACAGAGTAGAAACATGATTAGTTTCTTGAATGCAGCATCTATAATGATTCTCCCACAACTCACCTCTCAATCCTGTTAATTTGTATCATCAGCAAATGGTCAGCTTTGAAAGATTACATTACAAAGGACACACATATGTACATTGCTCAGCGGGCAAACGCTACCCACTTAAATGAACTTTGATACTATCTTAAAAAAATTTTTTTAATGTTTATTTTTGAGACAGAATGTGCTTGGGGAAGGGGCAGAGAGAGAAGCAGACACAGAAGCTGAAGCAGGCTCCAAGCTCTGAATGGTCAGCACAGAGCCTGACGTGGGGCTCGAACCCATGAACTGCTAGATCATGACCTGAAGTTGGATGCTTAACCAACTGAGCTACCCAGGCACCTCAATAATACCTTTTTAAATAGATTAATAATGATTTATTATTTGGCAAAAAAAATTATCAAAAAGCAAATGGACTTTGATAATAACTTTGATAGCATTTATACATGATCTCTGTAAATGAATTTTGATAGTATCTTTTATTTTAATGTGGATAATGTCACTTGTAGGTCTCTCTGGTGGAAGTGCCTCCAGAGAGATCGGCTAAGTTAAATGGTAAACTATGAGTTATTTCTGTGTATGACTTGTAAATTTTACTTGTTCATTCATTCTTTCATTCACCCAGTTGTTTTATTTTCAAAGGCAAACATGGTCTGGAGTACTGGCCAGGAGTACAGTATAAACTTCAGTTAAATAAACAAAAGATTAGAGCTTTTCTAATCAAGTGGTTACTATTCAATGGCTGGTTCATGTGATGGGATTAGAATGCCACTAGTAAGATCCTGGACTAAAACTCTAAAGAGCAAGACTGAAAGGAAACACCTGTGTACACAGCCTTTCACACAGTACCTCTTTCTAGAACCCATACTCACCTGCTGGCTCTCATTGTCACTTTTATAGACTGGAATGATAAGGGTCCCACTGGACTAGCAAGAGGGGCCTGTGGGTGTGACTTCTTGTCTCTCAGAAATCAGTGTGTTTTTCTTGTAGGAGCGGACACATGGTCTAAGTCAGTAAGTTTCCAGCTTTGATGCACACAAAAATCACCTGGCATGCTTGTTGAAAATACAGATTCCTAGATCCTATCATAGAATTTAGATCTGACAATGTTGGTGCTTTGTAACCAACGCTCATGATCCCAAAGCAAATACCCCGGACCAACCTCAAAAATCAGCATTTTAAGCCAGAGACAACTAGAGATTGGATTACTGAACTGAATTACAGTTCTTCCACTTACTCTATGTCTTTGAGATAGTTATACATTCTATGCCTCAATTTCCCAAATAAAAAGGGTGGATCTAATTCATGGGGGTGTAAATTAAATGTGTTAATCCACTTGAAGCTTCTAGGAAAATGCAGGCATATGATTGATGCTAAATAAATATTGTTGTTAAGAACTGGAGGAAGAATTCATTGCTCTGGGACTCTTTTGAAATTTCTTTGAATTTATATTCTGAGATTTCTCATCCCAGAATAGACTGGAGATCTGGTCACACAGTGATGCTCATACCTGACATAATTGGACCACCACTTGGGTGCTTTTGTGAAGGTATTTTTTCCTTAGCTCAAGATTATCAGGGAGAGGGGCGACAGGGGGTCCATGGGGAAACACATAACGCTGAACTATCTGACAATGAGATACTTCCCAAATGCATTATTAAGGCAAAGCAAAGCAATGTGAACTATGTACAGAGCAAGATACTGTGAAGTGATTCTTGAAACAGGGGTCAGGTTAACAATCTCTTTACCTTTCAGAATCTCTTTGTGTTGATTTTACGTATAATGTTTAGGTTTCTCGTAGCACCCATTGGAGGACTGAAGAAATATTCCCGGAAGCAGAAATCTTCTAAAAATTATTATTTTTTAAAAAAATTATTGTATGTTTAATGCGCTGAGTAACTAACATGCTCCTTAAAGCATGCACTAGGGAGTGAAAAGTCCCATTTTCTGACAAGAAGGCCAATAGTTACACAGCTTTCCTCAGAGCAGAAGCATCTCCGCCATAAACTGTTTCATTTAAAGTGCTACATACTTACATTGCCTGTTGCTTAGTTTGAATAAGAACATATGGCCATAGTCCATCTTGAACATACTGCTAGTAACTAATTTTAACATTATTATTCACGTATTTTTCTTGTAACAGAAGGAAAGAGTTTCTGCTCTTCAGGTTTCATCAATGTGAAGACCCTAGAACAGGACAGAGTCCCCACACATGCCTCTCTGCAACTTCCTCACTCATGCTCCGCGCTCTGACTCTTGACTAGGAAGGCCCCATAACATGCAGGGTTTCCTCCTCCGCTGCCCATACAAGAAACAAGAATTAAAAAAACCCAAACCCATGGTTCTTGGCCTTCGCGTCCATCTCCATGGTAGCGCTCCTGCCTCAACAGGTCCTGAATTTCCAGTGTTCTGGACAGAAACCTCATTGCTCTCCATTTCTAACAAAAATAAAAGGGGATGTTGTGAAATTTTTCTGCAAGCCTCGCGGAATACAGAATAGACAGAATAGAGCTGATAACTTGTAAGGGACGTGTTAACCTTTTGTTGTTGTTGTTGTTAATAATGGTTAATTTGAAATGTGGTATTCATGTGTCTTCTGTTGTTCTTTCTTTCATATTAGCAAGTAAATTATTTGCTATCTTGGTTTATCAGTGATTATACCTCGGATCATATCTCTAGAATAGACAGAGTTCATCCAATAGTGTAGACTTTGAAGATTGTAAACTAGGCAAATCTTATGGTACAGTTTAATCAGTAAGCATTTATCCATTATCTACAGTGTGTTACAGGGTGAGGGGATAAGAGGACAGGGTGTATTCTTGCCTTCCAGGGGTCCATAGTATGGGTAAGCAAGGTGATATGAAACTACTCAAGTAATTCTGAGACAAGGAAAGTTTTGATAAATGCCATAATAGAGACAAGAATTTATAATAGAAATATAATTACAACATATGCTCTATGGTAACAAGTTTTTCCAATTAATTTAAGATGTTGTAGTCTCAAAGTTATAAAGCTAGAAGGGTGTTTAGAAATCATCTAGTTTAAATCCCTCTTGTACATGGTGAGTCTAGAATATCTTGTCATACCAAACAGTCAGATGGTTCTCAAAGACTACTTTGGTAGTGTCAAAAGGACTCAGGAGTCAACTTGAAGAGGACTCCACTGGCCAAACATGGGATGACTTGGGGTTTATTAAGGATAAGAAACTCCATGGATTGAAATCCATATAATAAATTTAAATTAATGAGTTCATAATGATATAAAATTATTGGTAATATTCAGAAGATGATAGGGACCTAATATCTTAGAACTTTTTTCTGAAGGGAAAGAATCAAGCATTTCTTACACAAACTATATCAGTGGATACACTAAATAGTAGATGCACTAAGCATCTGTTTATAAAAATATGCCAGCTAACAAACGAAGATAAAATGTAGAAGTAGAATATCACCATTTTACTACTCCCAGTGAATTACTGGATCTGGCAATGAGTGTCAGTGGCTGCTAACATCACAAAAAGAGTGACAACATGGCCACCTACAGACTGACCAAAGGGATTGAGCCCGAGTCTGATCAAGTGTTTGGATCCAGCTGCCACATACAAGGCATACAGAGGACAGAAGCACATGTTGAACTGCACTATGAATGTGCAGCCAGCAACACCCAGACTGTGGGAAACCAGACTAAGTGGTATGAATTCCCCATCAGATAACATGTGAGGGGGAAAAACAAAAACCAAAAAACAAAAGGGAAAAATCTGTAGACTAAAAGAGATTTAAAAGACCTTTAAAATTTTTGAAAATGGGCAAGACTAAATTATTGAGTCTAAAAAAAAAGAAATTTAAGGTAGTGATGACTAAGGGAAGATAGAGGTAACTTTTGAAGGGAAGGAGGAGGCTGTGATTGGGATAGGGAATATGGATAAGCTACTGGAGTGGTTGGCAAAGGGCAATTTCTTGACCTAGATGGTAGTGACAAGATTGTTTACTTTCTAATATTCATTAAACAATGCACTTATGTGAGGTTTTATGTATCTGTGTTTTATTTTCCAATAACAAGGTAAAAGAAAAACCTAAAATGCCTAAAGACTAAGCCTGCCCATCAGTCAAAGAGTGTTACTTTTCTCCCTAAATTTCATTCTGGGTCTATTTCTCAACGTCTCAGCTCACTCATAAGCTCTCATGAGCAGGGTGATCACGTACCCAGTTTGCCAGGGACAAGCCCCAGATTTGTTTATACTCTTGAGTAATTATTAATAGTGTTTTCTTTTTCAGAAGTGTCTCAGTGTGGACAGTAAAGTATATGGTCACTCTACAAATAAATAACACTATTTCTTTTCTGTCTAGGTTCAGAGCCATTGAGAATAATGCAGGAGTCAGACTGACAGCAAAATGTCAGCTTAATAGCTGATAAAGCTATGGAGAATATAGCTCTCGGTCATGGTAATGTTTTTGTTCAGGTTTTGGCAAATTTACCACCTAGCTACAGGCAGCACAGAGCAACCTTCCTGCCACGGTTCCTCCCTCCCACCCTTGGGGGACCCGCCCACACCGGGGATGAGCAGAGGAATTAAAAAAGGCCAGTGGTGCATCCTCTAGTTTCTTTGGTCTTTGTCTTTTTACCTTTCATTGATTTGACCACTTTTGAAGAATATTGACTTGTTATTTTGTAGGATGTAATTCAATTTACATTTTTTTTCTGATTTTTCCTCATTATTAAATTTAGATTATGCATTTTTGGCAAGAATATCACAGAAATGATATTGTACCCTTTTCAGTGCATCGTATTGTGAGGCACAGAGTTAATGTGCCCCATTACTGGTGATGTGAACTTTAATCACTTGTTGAAGGAGGTGTTTGTCAGGTTTCTCTAAAAAGTTACTCTTATTGCCATTACAAGTAATACAAGTCATATGGGAAGATAGATACTTTGAGGCTCTGTAATTATTCTGTCTTTCAGAAAATTTTCGTACACAAATTTTCACATTTGTCAAAATGCTATATTACTGTGGTGTTTGCCAACTAGATTTTCTTTTCTTTCCTTCCTTCCTTTCTTTCTTTCTTTCTTTCTTTCTTTCTTTCTTTCTTTCTTTCTTTCTTTCTTTCTTTCTTTCTTTCTTTCTTTCTTTCTTTCTCTTTTAAAGATTTTAACTTTAAGTAATTTCTACACCCACCCAGCATGGGGGCTCAAACTCATGACTCCGAGATCAGTCGTGTGCTTCACTGATTGAGCCAGCCAGGCAACCCTCCAAATAGATTTTCTTTTTTCATGATTCCTTCAACCAATATTTGCTAGTTGAAAATCTATTGTACAGAAGAGATTTCATTTTATGTATGTTTGTATGTATGTATTTTATTTATGTCACTATGAACTGTGGACTTTTAGTCCATGGTTATAACCAATTACTTTCCTTTTTGGTTGTTGTTGCTCAAATTGTCTCAGATCTGACTTTGGAAGCCCCTTCAAGTTGGCTACTGTGACCTTTTAACATGTTTGAAGTTGTTCCTATTTGAGACTAAAATGCTAAAAACATTCACTCAAATTCAAAGGGACTCATTCCTGCTTTTTTGGACACTGACTCCGGAGTCCAAGACAGCCCCTTAGCAGAGTAGGCTATACCAGAAGTGGCTATCCCCCTTTCTAACAGGCCATCTCACTTACCATAGTGTTCTCACCATTTCACAGGTATTTAGACCTTTCCTGGCCCCTTCAATGTCTCTGTAATTGTGCAAAGTGGCACAAGCACAGGGTCCTTCTTCGGTGCACTTCCCATGGCTGGTCTGTGTGTAACCCAAGAAAGCCTTCTTTGCAGGATAGCAAGAGGATGAAGCTTATAACCTCTGCTACTTATTTGTCTATAAGTTGTTCCTTTATAGGAACACTTTATTTTGCACTTACATCACGTACTGTCTATGCCCTGTCCATGCCAACTCATCCCCAAATGCAATCCTATCATTTAGGTATATTCATGTAATAATTTTCAAGGATATTGAAAGTTGCCCCCTGGTGAAATTAATTATTTGAAGTACCTCACTAGACTTAAGGTGTGGATGTTTTCACAATATTTTATGTGACATTTTATACCAATTGACAGTGTTTCTAAATTTTAATGACATAAAAACGAACACTACCCAAACATAATATTATGAAAGAGTGAAAAATGGATGAAAGTAATAGTAAGTCAACACTGAATCCAAGTACAATATACAATAAAAAAAAAAATCACCCAGTCCAGGGGCACCTGGCTGGCTCAGTCAGTAGAGCATGGAGCTCTTGATCTCTGGGTTGTGAGTTTGGGTCCCACCTTGGGGGTATAGATTACTTAAAATTAAAAAACAAATTACCTAGTCCAAATTAAGTTTTAGGAAACTCTAAAAATTAGATATTTCAAGGATGAGTTATTAAGAAGCAAATATCAGTACGAAATTAACTTTTTATGACACAATGTTTTGTTCAATTTGGTTTTAAACTTTCATTGTTTACATAATGGGACTTCACTATTTTAAAAAAGAATTTTTTAAGAATTGAGAAGTAAGGATTACTTATAGTATTCTTTTATAAGAATATTCATGTTTCATAAAGACTTGCTTTAATGTTTTAAATGCCTTCTAGACCCTAATAGATATGTTGTATTATGTTAGAGGTGTTCTGTGATGAAGGAGATTGAGACTCTTTACATTTTTTCAAGGAGGAAAATCTAACATCTAATCAGAGTCAAAATCGTATTTAGTTTTGTAGGGATTGAAAGCATAGAATGCAGTGTCCACTTTTGCTTCAATTATGTAGTCTATGTGGGGGTATAGTCTGGTGGGGTTGAGCAGAGGCTCTGAAATGAGACCCGAATTTAGTCCTAACTCCCACAATTCATGAGCTGTGTGACCTTACACTAGTTTCCCAACTTTCATGGAGCTTATGTAAAATGGCCATGTTTGTAGGATCAAATTGGATAATATTCATAAACAGCTTAGCATGGTGACTAGGCCATAATGAGCCCTCTGTGAGTGTGAGCTATTACCATTATCTGAAACCAAACAATTGGGCGGTCATTTAATTACACATTTAATATGGAAGTGATACCAATGAAAATGATTTAGTGGTTTTACAGAAACCTGGGGCAGCCTCCCTCTACATACATCAGTGAATCTGAGATTTTAAAAGCTCCTTGCCTAGGGCATTCTCAAGGATCTTGACTCTCATCTATCATAATTAACTCCATTGTAACCACTGAGCTGACGCTGTGGATTCATTAGTGCCTGGAAAGCTGATATTGAAAACACGTTATGGAGGCATTCAGAAGGTGGAAGAATGTTGTCCTGAGGTAGAGCAGAACTGCTGAGAAAAAGGTGTTATCTTTTCTCACACTCAGTTTGACCACTCGAAGTTCGAATGCATGTGGGTTGATTTAAAATGCCTGGTGGTGTCATTTAGGTGTTTCTTAAAAAGGCTTTTGAAGACTTTAAGCCGTAACTTTAGAGCCTGTGGAGCCAAACAGATGTTTTTCGTGGACTCAGGGTGAGTAATGTTCTCCTGTGGCCTGAGTCATAACTCATCAAATATTGCTCTAGTGGCCTGGAAGAGGCCATATATCTCTGAGTATGCACTGGGGATGTACTTTAATGCCCCAGGATCTGGTTCAGGAACCAAAAACATATTTAGAGCTTAAAATGAAAACCCCAATGGGAAATCCATGCTTTAAATGCATTTCTAGAAGATCCTCCTTAAATCAGCTCACCATTAACTCTCAAGGTGTCGATGCCATTTGTGCTCAGAACGAAGCTCCTGTGGGAACAGAATTATTACTAATTTTAATTTTTCAGTAAATCTATTAACACCTTTGTCCTGATAGTAGTGATAGCAACTGCGTCTTGGTGGCATGGGTTGATTTTGTGTTGTTGCATATGGTTACAGAGCACTTGTTTTAGTGTGTTTGCATTTTTCCGTGATTTGCCTCAAGTAATTAGTTTAGTGGGATATTGCCTTGGCTAGTTTAACTGCTCTCGTGATTCTCAGAACTATTTGAAGCGTGGAACAGGCATGGCCAGTCTAGCCTCCTTGTTATTCTTCTCCCCACAAAATGACCAGACTAGCGGTTCAATGAAGAGAAATGCTAACTTTGTAGCTTACAGTTTTTCCAACAGATATACTTGATCACAGGGCTCAAGGTTATTATCTTAGGGGAGAGAGAGCGCAGAGACAAATTCTTGACTTTGAACTCACAATCGTGCAATAGTTTCTTGATGTCTACAGAAGAGTGGAGGATTTAAATTGCAAAAGACCAGGCTTTTGAAAGAGAAAAGGTATTTGAGTTCCAGAAGGCTAAGAGACTGAAGGATTCAGAGCATGAAGTTTATATAATAGACAAAAATTTGCAAAGACAGCATGAGGGTGAGAGCTAGTTCTCCTAACGGGCTGGGTGGGGGATGCTGGTATGGCTCTAGGAGCAGGGATGCCCCATCCCAGCCTCCGTCATGGACGACCAGTGACCCCATTACCCAACACATCTAGTAGTTACTATGTGGCAAGCATTATTCTAAGTGCATTACATATTTAAGTTCATTTACTCTTCTTATCAATCTTATGAGATAGATCCCATTTTCAGATGAAAAAAGCCGAGGTACAGTGTGCTCACATGATAGACCCAGAGCCACAGTTCGTGTCAGAGCCAGGGTTTGTATTCAGGTGGTCTGGCTCTGGAGTCCTTGTTTAGCAGTGACCAGTCCCTGGGGGAGGATGATAGCAGCTCAGCGTGGTTTGGAGGGTTCCAGGAGAAGAGAAGACCTGTGCCTCGCTTCCTGGGTGAAGTCTGAGTGTGCGGCAAACCTCACAAACACACTGTGAAGCAGCAGCAAAGCCGAGACAGCAGCTGGGCCAGTCCAGGTGAGAAAGGTTCTGATAGTTTTGAGTCTCCCGAAGCCCAGAGAATAGCCCATGATAGTTTTCAGTGCCCCTGAGAGGGTTGGGACACGGGTGAGAGGGGTTGGTGATAAGGGTTCAGTGTAAGCAGGAGCAGGGTGGAGAAGCTGGAGGCTACAATGTACACTTGCACAAGGGCAGGGGATGCTGTGGAAATAGCGCCAATTAGCAAAGACCAGCAGGTGGGGAGGTGTCCTCATCGACGCCACTAAAGGAGCCGCCTCCCTCCTCGTTGCCTGCCACACACAACCTCACAGAACTTCCCTGCCCTTTCAAGGGAATGAAAGAGAGACCGTGAAACCCTGGGTTTGTCTGATTTTACCCATGAAATGACTGAAGAATTAATACTTTGAATGAAATTAGGAAGATTAACTTTCTTGCTGCAGAGAAGACTGGGAACTTGAGATAGAAGTTCAATTAAAGGGGGTGCCTGGGTGGCTCAGTTGGTTGAGTGGCCGACTTCGGCTCAGGTCATGATCTTGCACGTCTGTGAGTTCGAGCCCCGCGTCGGGATCTGTGTTGCCGGCTCAGAGCCTGGAGCCTGCTTCGGATTCTGTGTCTCCCTCTCTCTCTGCCCTTCTCCTGCTCACGCTCTGTCTCTATGTCTCAAAAATAAACGTTAAAAAAAAAAAAGTTCAATTAAAGGACAAGTTAAGGCTATATTTTTGCACCCCTGATCATTGGCTTCTAAAAGCTATACTCAGCATGATTCCACTGGAATCATTATATTCAACACAAGAAGCTCCCATATGAACTTTCTGTCATGTTTTCAAATAGAAAGTGCCTGGTGTTGGGCCCGGTTTGATGAGATGGACGCTCAGTCCCTAGCTTCACATTTCTTGTGCAGACACAACTCCTTGAAAAGCAATTTCCACTCAATTGCATTTGCTTTTCTACGGGCCGGAAGCAGTTAAGGGAAATGAAGGACATTTCGATGCTAGTGTTATATTGGTTACTGATACCAAATGATTTCTGTGTTAGGAACACTGTGGTCCATATTGTGGCAGTAAAAGTACTTCACACCCAGCTACGGATGAGGCTAATGTGTCAGTTTATAGACCTTGTATTCCCCAGAGTGCCTTGCAACTCTGTGAGCCTGTTCCCAAGTGCTCTATTTTAGATTCGGATCCCCGAGAGAGCTGGAAAATCAAATGAATGAGCACACACACGTGTGAAGAGGTACCTGGTTAATTATGCGTCCCAGGAACTAGACGTGCTCCATTTCTTTTTTCTGTTTCTTTTATAAAATTTTTTTTTTCCTCTTGGTTGAATTTTTGTCAGAGAAACAAAAGGGGCTTCTATTTTCTGAATAGAGGAGAACAAGTTACTTTAGTAAGAATTTATTGGCCTTGGAAAGAGGTTAAATGCCCGAAGTGACTCTGAGTTGGACTCCTAAGTGAAAAACAGGCAGATTCTCATTGTTACCACAGCCATTTAATGTTTGCTGAGAGTCAGTGACGCAAAGAACTCTGTTCTGGGGTTAGCACGTAATTACGTCTTAGTTTTGTTGCTAGTAAATCATCGCGTTTGAAGTCTTTTCTGTCAAAAAGCTCTTCTTTGAACTTACATGCATGGTCCTTTGCTAAATCAACCTGCTGCCTGGGAGCCAGGAGAGGCTCTGAGTTGTTCTATCATTCTATGCTTCAATTTCTTCCTCCTTGCTAAAATGGAGATAATATCTGCCGCAGACACATATCAGGAAGATGTTAGAGTAATTTGTGAGTTATTACCTGAAAAGTACTTTAAGTATCTTAGGAGAAAAGAATCATAAAATGTCGACCAGACTTACTTTCGCGCTGCCAACTAGGAGAGATTTCACCATCTAATAGGTCTCCCCAGGAACAGGATCGGAAGTCGTGATTTACAGGTCTCTGAACACACCCCGCGTGCCCGCCAACACACCTCGTCCTGATGCATGGAGCCGCAAGACCCAGGAGTGCAGGCCCTTCCCCCTGTGACATAGTCTGTTTCAGTTCTCTTGTCTGTCCATTTAGAAAATGTAATTCACAGGATTGCCATATGGACTAAGTAATCAGGGTGCTTGCAAAGCCTTTTGCAAATAAAAAGTGCTACATGTAAGTGCAGAATAATACTCACATGCATTTTGAATGCAGAGATATGGGTATTTGTCTGTTCAACCCTTTATTTGCAGGAAATGAGTATGTTGGTTGAACTAAAGCCGACTACAGCTTTTAAGACGACAGCTGTGAGATACTTAAAAACATATGCTGCTTCACATTTTGTCTGCTTGACACCGCCAGATTGAAGATTTAAAATGAGTTTCAAAGAATTTCCAAGGTATTACATATTTTGAAGCCTTTTTCATAAAGGACACATTTTTTGAAAATATAATTGACATACAGCATTATATTAGTTTTAAGCATACAACATAATGATATGACATTTGTATACACTGTGAAATGATCACCAACAATAAATCTAGCTACCGTCTGTCACTATACAAAGTTACACATATTTTTAAAGGACACTTATTAATAAATAGACCTATTAATAGTCTATTTTGCAAAGCTACCTCTGTGATGTGCCTGCCACAGAAGATCCTACCAAAAGGACAGTGTGTCTGGTGGGTGACCAGAACTTCCCTGGACTTGTAAGGAAGTCTTCAGTCTACAGCAGAGACTGTTGTAATCCCAGGCCAGCAACAGGCCCAAAAAAGTCGCACAAATCTGAACGTTGTTGGTTCGGTAGGCCATGGTTCATTTTTAACCCCTTTATGGTGTTATAAGCACAATATTTTTCCATTATTTTCCTTAAGAGTTGGGGGCATACATTGTCTGCATTCTGGGGAGCTAATCAATGCCTATTATGGTTGCCTAGTAAGTCCTGAAAAGAAGACCATCATTGTTAATGAGTAGATATAGACAGGTGTTTGTTTCCTTGTGTGCTTTCCAAATTCCCTTCAAGTAAATCCCAGTGTCACTGATGAAGATATTTTTATGCCCAAACTCTGAATTAGGAATATGTCTGACATATCATCGGGGCTCCAGAAGAGTTATTATTATTATTATTATTATTATTATTAATTTGGTTATGCATAGGTGGAGGTTCCCTGGGCGAAGACTCTGGGGAGCCAAAGTCCTCCCTGGAGGTCCTGGGCCATTGCTGCCAGTGTTCTTCTTGTTGGAGGACCACAGCCCTGAGCCTAGGAGAGGATGTACTAACCAGTCAGTCATGGTAATATTAAGTCAGCAGGAAATGAAGGGAATGAAATAGCAAATGAGGAGGTGGAGGGGCAGGTAGACTGGGATGCCAAAGCTGATATCAAGGTGTGATCAAATGTGGGGACGGGAGAAGACCCTGGAGACTTGGTGCTGAGATTGGGAGGAGGTGTGGGTACAGGGTAGGAGTGGTCTAGTGAAAGAAATAGACATCAAATACATTAGAAACATGGCCAGTGGTGGGAGGGGGAGAAGGAAACAGGAATAGGCAATGGGGACATAGCTCAAAAGTAAAATAGAAGTGAGACCTTTCTTGGAGCCAAGGAAAATGAGGTGCCATGAACTCTGGAGCAAAATTAATTCAATTCTCTGCTCCTGCAGGTCACCAAGGACAGACAAAACAATCTTAAGACTCTGGGATTCTGGCCCCTGAATCTTAGTGTATGAGATATGAATCTTAGTATATATATACCTAGTATATATGTATACATAGGATATGAATCTTAGTATATGTTCCCCATCAATGGGGACTTATCTGGATTCTGCTGTACTAGATGTCTTTTCAACTCTTCCACCAGTTTCTGGCTTTTTCTCCCTCAAAGCATGGAGGGAAGGAGTGAGAGGCAGAGGTAGAATAAATCCCTTACCCGTTGCTCCTTCCTCCTTTTAAACCTTCTCCCCTCCCTCTACTCCTGCCAACAGTCTCTCCCAAGTAGAAAACATAAATTCTATGCATAATACGTATGAGTCCATGGAAACAGGTATTGAGTGGGGAGACAGTTTAAGAGAAGGGGGAGCAGAGGGGCACCTGGGTGGCTCAGATGGTTAAACTTCTGACTTCGGCTCAGGTCATGATCTTGCAGTTCACAAGTTCGAGCCCTGCATTAAGCTCTGAGCTGACAGCTCAGACAGAGCCTGGGGCCTGCTTTGGATTTTGTGTCTCCCTTTTTCTCTCTGCCCCTCCCTTGCTCACACTCTGTCTGTCTCTCTCTCTAAAAAGTAAATATTTATAAAAATAGATAAAATAAGCAAAAAGAGAAGGGGGGAGTAGAGATTTGACTGTACTCAATATCGGAGGCTCCACTAGGCCAGGTGGAAATATTATTGAAATTAATTGGCATATAGATGGACAATTGCTGGATTCCATCATGTTTCTCTTTCTCTCTGCTTTTCCTTATTTTATAGACTTTGACCTCTGTGTTAAGGTGGGTCTGCAGGTGCCCCTTGCTTTGGTCCCCTTAAAATTTTGAAGCTGAGGGAAACCAGCTATTGAGTCATGTCCTCCCCAGACCCAAGAGAAGAAGTTCTGTGTCGCTTCTGCTCAGGCCCAGGCCTGGAGTGACAGGGAGAATTTCTGAGATACTTACATAGTCTAGGGCAGCCCAAAAGGAAGCTCCCAAAATTGCACTTTTGAGAAAATAGGGTGGACACTTGGCTTTTGGGTCTTTGGCAGCACCTTACCCAGAGGTTCGTGGCTGCCATAGTGTCCAAGATTCCTTGATGAGATCTGGCAGGCACAAACAATATTTCAGAGAGTATGTTGAAACTACTTAAACTTCTCCAGCATCGAAGAAATGCTCATTCACAGAAAGTCAATAGGCTAATTATCCTTAGCCATACATAGAGAGGCTCTCAAGGGCAGATTTGTACTTGACAGCACTTTGTCAGTTATTATATTTATTTAATGGTAAGAAAACAAAATTTCTTTTAAAAATATCTTACAACTTTAATGGTCCCTCCCTGAATAAGAGAAAAACTGTATAGCTGGGATTAACAGCCACATCTTCACTTCCATGGAAACTTATAGTTGGCAAAGCATTTTCCAATATACCATCTTGTTTAGTCTGTACAGCCAGCCTGTTTGATGATAAGAAACAGGGTTGCTCAGGGCTTCGTCCAGGGTCACGCAGCCAGCAGGGAGCAGAGCAGGCTCATCGGCTTTCAGATCTTATTTCCTGGTTCTTTGGTGCATCTGAAACTTAGAGTGAACTTGAACAAGGTGAATGTCAAGTCCTCAGCTCTCCCTAGACTCCTCAAGCTGTTACGTGCACAAATTATGACAGTTTGAGCTCCTTGAATTTCCTTTGGGAAACTCCCCAACATTTTTCTCTCTCATTATTCCTCTCTCTCTCTCTCTCTCTTTTTGTAGGGGACTTGAGAGGGTTTTATAATTTTGTTTTTGAGTTATTTGGCTACGAATAACTTATTTAGTTTAAAGGCTGGCTGTGATGTCTTAGCAAGCACAGTGAATATACTCAGGAATCCCTGTAAGTGAGAATAATCTATCCTACAAGTTGTTTTCAGATATAATAAAGATTTTAAGTATATCAGATTCAATAACTAATAGAACCCATGTACTGCTATATATGGTATCACTTATATGTTTGTTTATATTTATATAGCCATGTATTAAGAATTTGTTTTCATTTTGCAGTTTCCTTTCCCTATCTTTTTAGGGATCACATATTTTCATAGGTCTTCAAAAAACATATTTTCAGTTTTCTCATCCATAAATTGGATATAATAATGGAACTTTACTCATAGAATTGTGATGAAGATGACATCAATTTCAGTTAATAAACTTGAAATTCTCAGAACAATACCTAGCACATGAGAATAATAATTAGCTATTATTATTATTATTATTATTATTATTATTATTCCTAGTAGACAAAAGAGCTTCCATTATATACCTCACCACGGAACATATTTATAGGGAGCCATTAATTTGACAAATTGAATCCTAAAATAATCCATGACTACTAGTTTATGCTGAATATCCAAATAATTTCAGAATATAACTTCAAAGAAGCAATATGATTGAAGAGAAGAGACTGTATAAGGTAATTACAGTCAAATATAGAAGGGATATTAATGGGAATGTTTTAATGAGAAGCAAAAGTCCTCTCTTCCCAGTAGAGTAAGGTGATTAAAAGTATGGATATCCTGTTTTGAATATTGGCTTTGTGTTCACTCTCTATGTGATCTTGGGTAAGTTATTTGAGCCCATCCATTGTTTTTATCCATCAATGGAGATATGAGTAGTGTGTACATTGAGGACCAGGAAGGAATAAAGAGATGGTGCCATAATGCTTAGCCCAGTACCTGGCATAGAATGATGGGGCAAAATGTTGGTTGTTAGAATTATGATTGTAAGTAAGCTCAAGGCAGGAGCCCCAACAGCTGTGATTTTAATTATCATCTTTATATCTTGCATATGCCAATGTTTTGCAACCCTTAAAATCCTTGCCCATGCATGGCTGATGAAAAAAATCGCATTCTTTGTCTTCCTTTTTTTTGAGATTCCCATACCCACCTAGGGGTGAACCTCCAATTGAGAATCAGTGTACTGTATATTCTTCACATTTCTTCCAGCCAAGCAAATGTTGTCAAGTATTGGTTTGCCCTTCATAGCTTCTATTATGCAAATATATATATATATATGTGTATATGTATGATATATGTATAGTTCCTATAATATAAAAATATAATATTGAATAAATTAAAAAAAGTCTACAGTCACATTTTCTGATTTCTCTATCCAGTTTTTCTGAAACATAACCTATGTGCAAATAGGAGACAAAGTACAGAAGTTACTGTTTATGATATTGTGTAAGAAATATGTGTTTGGTCTTCATCCCCATTGTAGCACAGAGCTTCTAAAATGCTTAGAATTTTTTAAGTGATGACAGCCATAAAGGTGTCTTTCTCATGTGACCTTGGGAACACACCTAAGGATGAGGGCTGGTTGCCTGTGGACCAGCTGTGTTATTAAAGAATTAGACCTTCCAGTCCTACCTCCAGACCTTCGGGGAGGGGAGAAGAGCTGGAGATTTAGTTCTGTGGCCAGTGGCCAATGATTTCATCACTCTTGACTATGTAATGAAACCCTCAGAAAACCCAAAAAGATAGGGTGTGAGAGCTTCTTGGCTGGTGAAAGCATGGGAATTAAGGGAGAGTGGCACACTTGGAGAAGGCATGGAAGTGTTGTGCCCTTGTCCCATACTGTACCCATATGTTCTTTCATCTGGCTGTTCTTGATTTATGTCTGTTTATAATAAACTACTGATCTATTAAGTAAAATGTTTCTTTGAGTGTTGTGAGCTGTTCTAAGCAAATTAATTGAACCCAAGGATAGGGTTGTGGGATCCTCTGATTTCACAGCTGGTCAGTCACAAGCACAGGTAACAACTTGGATTTTCAACTGGCTTCTGAAGGGAGTGGAAAGTGGGCAGTTTTGTAGGACTGAGTCCTTAACCTATGGAATCAGCTGCTATCTCTGGGTAGATAGTGTCAGAATTGAGTTCAACTGTAGAACATCCTGCTGGTGTCCAAGATGTGTGTGTGGAAAACTCCCTTCTCTACATTAAAATTGGGCCTCAGACACCTTTTAGTGTTCAATTTCGGTTGCCACAAGTTGGGAAAAAGCCTAAGTTTTGCAAGGCAATTTACTAGTCATCTATGCCTGTATATATAGATTTCATATTTAATGCATAATACTGTTGTAAGTCTTTTGTTTGAAAACTTTTGTCAAAAGTTATCTATTTTCCTTTTAAGAGAAATATACCTACCCTTGATAATTAATGTAATTTCTACTAAGTATTTTTCTTTTTTCATCACGTAATAGTTTTCTATTTCTACCCTAACTTCTTTTGTTTAAATGTGAAATTTGTGAGTCAAATATGGCAAATGGTATAAAAAGCAAAATTATCTTTAATTCATTACTCTTCAGTTGTATTCATTTCCATAATAGGCTTCATGGTGAGACAGTATTGACTTTAAGTCAGTTAATTTAGAAAGTTTTGTAAGAACTGAAAATCTGAAAATGGGGATAAAAGAAACAGGTAGAGAGTGCTGTACTGGGTAGGGATTGGTCCACCACTCTGGGAAGAGAATAGCATAGGTAAAAGAAAGTGCTCTGGAAAGGAAGAAAGATCAGTCATGGCTTCATGCAGTTGAGTGGGTAGAAATTAAGGGATGTTGGCATTAGAGCCCCAAAAAGCATAATTAGATCTCAATCACACAGACATGGAGGTTTTTAATCCATTTTAGTAATTCCGGGAAACAATCAAAAGTAGCTAACTGGTTCCAAGAAGCCCTCACTGCTTAAAAATCACTTTTGCACTGGGGTGCCTGGGTGGCCCAGTTGGTTGTGTCCGACTTCAGCTCAGGTCATGATCTCATGGCTCTTCATGAGTTCAAGCCTCGCGTTGGGCTCTGTGCTGACAGCTCAGAGGCTGAAGCCTGCTAGGGATTCTGTGTCTCCCTCTCTCTGTACCCCTCCCCCACTCATGCTCTGTCTTTTTCTCCTTCAAAAATAAATAAACATAAAAAAATCACCTTGCACCAATGTTAAATATAAAAATACCTCATAGCTCTACATAGATGTGTTTCTGAGTCTCTCCTTAATATATCTCAGACCAAAGAAAGATTATCTGCTCATGAACTTATCTACAGAGTTTGTATTTATTTGCCTTACACAACAAATAATTCTCTGAAATGAGTTGTAAAATAAATTTTTATAAACAAAATTGTATGTATTTTTAATACTAGAGGAGCTCTCAATTTAAAAGAACTCCAATAATTATTCTTTGATTTAATAACTCTGTAAGCTCAACTATACTAGTTTTTGAAAATAGGCAAAACACAAAGCAGTTACAAGAGCTCTGAGAAGAGACGATGAGAACAGAAGATTGTCTAAAATGGTTATAAATGGGGGGGGTGATGCCAGATAATATACATATCGGTTGGCAAATGCAAAATATCTCTGAAGGAGTCACAAGAAACTGGTAACATAAGCTGCTTCTTGGAGGAGAACAGGATGGATGGGGGATAAATATTTTTTTTTCACTGTAAATACTTTTATATTACTTGAATTTTGAAACTTGTGGGTATGTTATTTCCTCTCCTCAAGAAAAGATGATAAATACTGTAATTTGGCTTTGTGAAAAGATCAGTCATTCATTTATGCGTAACTACTTTTTAGGCCTATCTTATTTTTTTTTTTAAGAGAGAGAGAGAGACAGTAAGAGCAGGAAAGGGGCAGAGAGAAAGAGTGACAGAGAATCTTAAGCAGGCTCCATGCTCAGCATGGAACCTGATGCGAGACTCTATCTCACAACCCCTAGATTATGACCTAAACCGAAATCAAGAGTAGGACGCTTAACCAACTGAACCACCCAGGTGCCCCTTGGTGTCCATCTTGTGCCAGCCATTTTTCCAGGCACTAGATTAATCACAGAAGACTTTTCTGAAAGGGCCGTGTGAAAGCTGGACCAGATTGTGCCAGGCACAATCTGGGAGTGAGTACAGAACTCCCAGGAGGGAAATGGAATTCAACCATTTTTTGAGTTTGTGGTCACTATGTGTGTATTTACAGGCATACATATATATATATATATACACACATATATTTACAGGTATATATATATATATATATACACACACACACACACACACACACACACACACACACACACACACACTCTGATTCTGGCCCAGGTAAAACCCACTGGGATGGCAGGATCAGCATTTCACCATGGTGTTAGAGAACTGTGGAACTATAAAACCACTTCTGGATTCTATTTTTCACACCTCCAGAGTGTGCCGCTCCATAGCCTCCATAAATACCACAGCTAACACTTGGAGAAGTATATTAAGTCTCCTCTCAAGAGGCAAGCCTGAGGTTTCTTCCCCAGTAATCACAGAGAATATTCAAAAAGGAAAGAAGAAATGAGAATTTGACCTTGTGCTTGGAATCACCTGTATGGATGCACCCTTTGCATGGGGAAGGCATGGTTCCTATGAACAGAAGGATTTTGGAGACATTTAATGAGACCAGGTGGACTATGAAAGTAGTTTGTATAATAATGCTTGAAGTAGTGATTTTATGGTCTCCGCCAACCACCAATTTTTCTTCTTTAGAGTAGGTCACGAAGAGAGCCATTTGATTTTTGATATTTTTTCTGTTTATTTAGCAACTTATCACAGGTCAAGCACTGCTCTAAGCACTTTATATATTAATTCATTTTATCCTCTTAACATCCTTATTGCTAGTCCCATTTCATGGACATGAAACTGAGTCATAGAGAGGTTAAACACCTTGCCCTCAATCCACACAACTGGTGGGCACAGAATTGGGCTTCAAAGCCAGGCAGGTTGGCCTCAGAGTCGATGCTCTTATTGACTATTTTGGCAAAGGAATACATCTAAACTTCCATATTTTCCATCTCAAATGATTTCCACTCAATTTGAATACTGAGGTAAACGCTCTTAGAAAAATAATTTAACAATAGTGAGTACCAGCATTTAGATTATATAGCAATTAGAAGGGAGATGAAGAAGGAAGCTTATTAGCTTGTATGTTTACTCAGGAGATTTGACCCAGCTTTGTTCAATTTTTCAGATGAATCAAAAAAAGAAAAAAGGAATTAACACAGGTTAACATTTTATTGCACTCATCTCTTATTAGATAAACATATTAATATAGTGCAGTTTTGTCCTTTTTGGAAATGAAGGTTTAATAGTTAAAGGACCCACTAACATCATTCAAGTATAATGGCACAGCAAACAAAGGGTCCCCATTCAATAGTCTGGCATTTGTCTATTGCATGGGACAAATTTTACCTTATTGCACCATTATACTTTATTCAGGCAATATTAGCAAGTACAATGGCCTGTAAAGAAAAATTAACTTTCAATAAAAATATCAGGAATGAAGTAAAATATGGGAATTAACACCCTTGCTAGGATCTCTAAAATGTACCACAAAGTTCTAGTAGTAAAAAACTTCTTTGAAATACATGGTATCCAGTGAGAGAGTTTTTGTGGAAAAATAGAATGTGGCAGGTACCTTTGTGCCTTTGCTAGCTGTTCCTGAACCCACTGAGAATTATGTGGTTCCCCCCTAAATGCCTACCCATTTCCTTCATGCTCATATCTAACATCCTATCATTTTCATTTAACTATGCAGACTTGAGAAAATGCATAATTTAGAAAATCTTTCACTAGAATGTCAAGTGGCCTGAGTTGTGTTTCTAGAGCTGAATTTTCATTTCTTGCATGGGTATAATGGCCTGTGACTGGAGGTCTAGGGCTACTGCTTTTTCTTAAGACCCTGGTACGCTTCCAGGAACATAGTTTTGCACTTAAATGTCAGTAGGGTGGGACTTGGACTACGATCCAGACAGGGCTGGCAGTAGCATTCAGGTATTAGCTTGGGAGTATATGTGCTTCACACACACACAATGACCTCTAGAGAGATCATATTGAGAGATGGTTGCGCAAATGTAGTAGAGCCCTTTGGCAAATTTTGTCCTGTTTTAAAGCTCTGTTGTAAAGAATAATCACTATAAGCCCAAATGGAATCTATTCCTCTTAAAAATGATTCATCTATTAAAATTTTTTTGGACTTAAGGCAATATCCTTGAATGTGTAAATGAAGCACATCATTCCTAATGATAGGTAGGGAATCATGATGCTTGTGTCACTCCACTGTTTAAAATCCTGCAACTACTCTCCATTTAACCCAAAATAGAAGCCCGAGTCCTCAAGGCAGCTCACAAGTCATCTCATCTTTGTTTCCCCATCTTATAGTCTTTGCTCTAGTTGTTCCCTCCTTGGAATGTTCTTTCCCTTGCTCACACCCTCCTTGCCATCAAATCAGTTCAAATCCTTCTTTCTCAAAGAAGCCTACCTTGACCAACTTCCCCACCCCTGCTATCCTGATCCCATTTATCGTGCCTTTTTTAAATGTTATATTTGACACTTTTAGCCTAATGTATAATACACTTACTTATTTTATTTATTGTTTACCACTTAGCTCCTTTTTCTAAAATTACAAGCCCCACAAGGACAGGGATCTTTTGTTTTTCTCATGGATGGGTCTTAAGGACCTAGAAGGACTGCCAGGAGCACAGCTGTTGCTTGGTAGGTATTTATTGAGTGCATGATTGAATTAATTGAACATCCATATCACAGAAACAATCCCAAGCACTATTATTCCCATTTTCTAGATGAGAAATCTAGAATTAAGTAATGTATAAGGAGTTACCAAGAGCCAGTGACAGGATCAAGACAGGTCTGCCTGCCGCCAAAGCCAGTGTGCTTTCTTCAGCACCGGCATCACATCCTTTGTCACAGAATTACACTTGACAAAAACAGACTGAGATATGGTTTGTCATGACATGACAGAGGCAATTCTGCACCAACTGAGAGAAATTAGTGGTATTTGTGATTCTAGGTTGGAACATGACCTTTTTATGTAGTTTTGAAGGCTTGGGGGACCATGTGATTGAGGATCAGAGGGAGGGGATAATTCCAGAAAGCTGCATTACAACATTTTAGAATTTGCACATAAAATAAGCTAACCTAGAGAAGAAGGGAGGGAGATTAAGTAGATGTAGTCAAAAAGGATCTGAAGTTAGCAATATGGTGTTTAATTTGGATTTTATTTTTAGGGTCCTATTCACCCAACATGCGTTAGAAATTTCCTGGTGAGTATATTAAAAATACAAGTTCCTAGGCTCCATTCCGGAAGCACTGATTTAGTAAATCTATAGACCTAGAAATCTGCATTCTTTTCAAGCTCTTCTGTGGTTTGGAAGCAGGTAACTCAGAGATCACCACCAGAAATCTGTCTCTAAGGCTTGTAAGTGAAAAAAAAGTAACTTTAGAGATTTAGCAAGTCCCTAAAATATTCAGTATTTCGATTTTAATCTCATTCTTTAAAAAAATGGAGGAGTCTGTCATATTAAGACATTCAAATTGGCTTCACTGCTCCCTCAAGGAGCCTTTGCCATTTGGCTGGTTAGTGATTGGAACCTACTGACAGGGGTGGTGATTGAAATGCATAATTCTTGTGTGCAACATGCCTTCCGAAAATATTTGTTGCCTTGAAATATAAGTGCTCTGCAACCTCTCTTGAAGAGCTTTCTAGAAATGAAATATAACAATTATTTCCACTACCGTAGCTAAGTTGAAATGTTAATGTCTTCAGCATATACATCCCTAGGCTGCTTTCCCAAGTTATGAAGTTCCAAGTTCCAAGTTCCAAGAAGTTCTAACTTATGAAGGCCATTAGAGGGGTAGGAGTATTGAATCCGTGCCTTTAACTGTATAGGAAAGTCTTTCTTTTTCTCGAAATTTCTTTGTTGTCACCATGGAGCTGAGGAATGTTCTTCGATGAAGACATGATTAAAATAAAGGCTAATCAATGAGTTTGCTAATAGTATTCTTCTATTTACAGTTAAGTTCTGGTCAAAGCCCTCACACATGCACTCTCATTGCAGGTAAGGGTACAGTTGGCTGCCTGTTTCAGGTAGAACCTCATAGGTTTTCAGTTTTGGAATTATATTACCCTAGCCCAGAGTGAGATCTTCCTTTTAAAGTCATGAAATTTTATTTGTCACTTCATGAAGTTTAAGTGGTCTTGGAGTTGATTAAATCAAACTAGATTCATAGGATGTTTTATTAACAAATAAGAATCCGAGTTCACCAAATTGCAGTGGAAAGGCCACAACCCCTAGCTTGTTGAATGAGTAGCATGTCATCATGGTGAGCACAGAGTTAGAGGGAGGAAATAGGGTGCTGCTGAAATGACATTTGACTTAGGTTAATATTAATTGCTGTGTTGCCTTCTCCAGGTTAGGAGAGTCATGCATGCTCATGACTCAGAATCTTTCTTCAGAGTTACATGTATTTATTTTGATGACTCTCTTTATCAGTTACTCCAAACTTTTATTGCAACACCACTTCTTAACAAAATTTAACAATTTGTTTACTGCTATATTTTGGTGATTAACTTTCTGACCTCTAATTTTATTGGGAACCTCTGTCTAAATCATTCATAGTAATAATGACAGCACATGACCTCGTAAGGGACCTCATCTTGACATAATTCTGAGGATCAGAGTGGACACTTGAGGATATCTAGCTATTAGTGGTAGACTCTAGACTAAAACCCAGACCTCTGATTCCTAGTTATTAACTCTTTAATTCACACTGCTCCATACTCCTATGTCTAACTGAAGATATGGGACCAGTGTTCAGCTGTGGAGTTGAGGACAACTAAGTAGCTCAACCTAGGAAGAGAACCTGTTTTCCTGATCTCTTTAACACAGCATTTTAACCAATGTAACCATGTCTGAATGGGTTATCTCAGATTACCAGTTCATTGTAATTCTTAGAAGGATGAGGAAGCAATACATAGATGTCAATCTAATTACTACAGCTACAGAGATTTGTCTAAGACTTGTCAAAAGTTTTTATTGTCCATTTTCTTGAAATTTTCAAATATTAGTCATTGTCTTGGGTTTGGGAATTATTTCCCTCCTCGTTCTTAGAAAAGCATTGGCCCTTTTGAGGGCATATTTTTAGTATAGGTATAGAATTTCTGAGTTTAGTTTCCTTCAAACAGAAAGAGAACCACTATATTTCTTTTTAAAAATTGGTAAAAAGCTGTACAAAGGCTTTTCATGTCCCTAGAATTTGAAAACAACAGAATTGTTCAAAACAGTGTATCTCTTCATATTTCCTTGTACAGAGAATATATAATATAGGCACTTAATAAGTATTGTTGAATGAATGAAAAAATATTTACTTTGGTCATTGAAAAGAAGTATATGAATTTTATTACTTCCCGCTTCTTTGGTAGCACAGGATGAAAATAATGACTCTCACAGATGAGAAGCCAGACATCAAAGTGGCTGGTTGTATTGTAGAGCCCGAGAACCAGGCAGAACTGTAGGTATTCTAGTCCCTAAACCGTTAATGTTTCCCTAATGATGTGTCATGAAGATCTTTGATACTTTTTGTAAAGAGAAAATTATGATTCTCATGCAAATATAAAATAATCATTTACCAAAGATTTTATTTAATTCATTAATGAGGGAACCAGTAAGATGTTAAAACTGGTTCAAAGAACATTTGAGTATCTAGGCATTTATAGGTAATACTAAGATAAGATTAAGGAGTTATATACAAAAATGGTTAATATCCAACAGAGCCATAAACCATTATGTCTCTGGTTATCTATTTCACCAAACACGTATCTACAAGTTAACCTCTCCTTCTGCAGAGTTGTAAATTGACCTACACAATAAATAGCCAAGCCCAGCACTTTACTAAAAGGGTTCCTAGTTATCTCTTTTTGCCTATTTCCAAGTTTCAGGTAAATTTCTCACACTGGTATGCCAAAGTTTCTTACCATCACCGCTCTCTTACTGCTCATGCTTCTTCTTGCACTGATTCTCTCTTCCTCCTTTTCTTCTCCCTTTTCTGTTGCCAATATATATATTTCCTTCTAACTGAAACTCTACGTAAGTTTTGTCTTGGGTGACAGTGAATGTGGCATTATCTGCGCCTCCCCTTCCAGTCCATTGATACTCTTCTCTTTTCTTTCATTCATCCTTCCATCTATCCATCCACTTATCTTTTCATCCTTCTATTCATATATTTTTCTATCTCATTTTTATTCATCGGTTCTCATATTTATTCAGCAAGCATCTGCTGAACTCCAAATATAGGTAAGGCATGTGTCAGGAGCTGAGGAGAATAATTCCTTAAGAAATCATACCTATTTTTCTCTGAATTCAAGTTTATAAACTAGTTGGTGAGACAAGACATCCACTAAAATTATTTTACAAGAGTTATTTTGCTTGCCAAGAGTAAAACAACAATATTTTAGTAAACCTTTTTTTTCAAATGGCTACATGGTCAACCCCGACTCTAGTGCTCTCCTATATGAACTTTTATCAATAGAAAATTGTCACTCTGGGGGTGCTTGGGTGGCTCAGTCGGTTAAGTGTCCAATTTCGGCTCAGGTCATGATCTCATGGTTCGTGAGTTCGAGCCCTGCATTGGGCTCTGTGCTGACAGCTCGGAGCCTAGAGTCTGCTTCGGATTCTGTGTCTCCCTCTCTCTCTTCCCCTCCCCTGCTTGTGCTCTCTCTCTCTCTCTCTCTCAAAAATAAAACAAAACATTTAAAAAAATTTAAAAAAAGAAAATTATCAGTCCAAAAATAATGCTTTAATGAAGACAGAGTTTGATTTGAGAATATTTTTCCCACTGAGCTATATATCAATTCAACAAAAAGAGAGTCTATTATGCCCTGGAAACAGGATGGGTATTGGGTATATATCTTCACAGAACTTCGCTAAAATGCAAATCCTCCCCTGAGAAGTGTACCTTTTTAAGCTGCTGGTAGTCATTACAATTTTAGTGTAAGGGTTTTCAATCTTTTCTTAAGAGTAGATTGAGGGGTGCCTGGGCGGCTCAGTCGGTTGGGTGTCTGACTTCGGCTCAGGTCATGATCTCACTGTTCCTGAGTTTGAGTCAGGTCATGATCTCACTCTTCCTGAGTTCGAGTCCCGTGTCGGGCACTGTGCTGACAGCTCAGAGCCTGGAGTCTGTTTCGGATTCTGTGTCTCCCTCTGTCTGTGCCCCTCCCTTGCTCATGCTCTCTCTCTCTCTCAAAAGTAAATAAACATTAAAAAAAATTTAAAAAAAGAGGGAGATAGAGAATGTAAGATTATTTGAACACCCAAGAGATAAAAAGAGAGACTCCTCTTGAAACAATATAATGAATAAAATGGGTGATAGAATTTTAGTCATTAAAAAAATTAAATAAATAAATAATAAATAATTTTATTTTAATTCCAGCATAGTTAATACACAGTTTTCAGATGTACAATATAATGATTCAGCAATTCCACACATTACTTAGTGCTCACCATGATAAATATACTTTTAATCCCCTTCATCTGCTTCAGCCATCCCCCCACCCACATCCCCTCTGGTAACCATCACTTTGTTCTCTATAGTTAAGGGTATGTTTCTTGGTTTGCCTTTTTTTCCTGTGCTTGTTTTCTTTGTTTCTTAAATTACACATATGAGTGAAATCATATGATATTTGTCTTTCTCTGAATGACTTATTTCACTTAGCATTATACTCTCTAGCTTCATCCATATTCTTGCAGATGGCAAGATTTCATTCTTTTTTATGGATGAGTAATAGTCCATTATATATAACATCTATCTATCTACCACATCCATTATACACACACACAAACACACACACTACATCTTCTTTATCCATTCATCTATTGATGGACACTTGGGCCTCTTCTATAATTTGGCTCTTATAAATAATGCTGCAATAAACACAGGGGTCCATGTATCTTTTCAAATTAGTTTTTCATATTTTTTGGGTAAATATCCAGTAATGGAATTAGTGGATCATGTGGTAATTCTAGTTTCAACTTTTTGAGGAACCTCCATACTGTTTTCCACGGTAGCTGCGGCAGTTTGCATTCCCATTAATAGTGAATACATGAGGGTTCCTTTTTCTCCAAATCTTTGCCAACACTCATAGCTTCTTGTTTTTGATTTTAGCCATTCTGACAGGTATGAGTATGAGGTGATATCTTATTGTGTTTTTGATTTGCATTTCCCTGATGATGAGTGATGTTGAGCCTCTTTTCATGTGTCTGTTGGCCGCCTGTATGTCTTTGGAGAAATGTCTCTTCATATCTTCTGCCCAATTTTTTTTAATATTTATTTATTTTCGAGAGAAAGAATGTGAGCAGAGAGAGAGGGAGACAGAGAATCTGAAGCTGGCTACAGGTTCTGAATTGCCAACATAGGGCCCAAGGTGGGGCTTGAACTCACGAACCACGAGATCATGATCTGAGCCGAAGTTGGACGCTTAATAAACTGAGCCACCCAGAGGTCCCTTTAAAATTTTTAAAAAAGTTTTAATTTTCTGCCCCCTTTTTAATTGGATTATTTTCTTTTGGTTTTTTTTTTGGGGGGGGGCTGAGTTGTATAAACTCTTTATATATTTTGGATACTAACTCTTTATTGGATATGTCATTTACAAATATCTTCACTCATTCAGTAGGTTGTCTTTTAGTTTTGTTGATTGTTTCCTTTGCTATGCAGAAGTTTTTAATTTTTATGTAGTCCCAATAGTTTATTTCTGCTTTTGTTTGCCTTGCCTTGAGAGACATGTCTAGAAAAACATTGGTATAGCTGATGTCAGATACATTCCTGTCTGTGCTCTCTTCCAGGATTTTGATGATTTCAGGTCTCTCACATTAGGTCTTTAGTATACTTTGAGTTTATTTTTGTGTATGGTGTAAGAAAGTGGTCCAGTTTCATTCTTTTGTATATTGCTTTCCAGTTTACCCAACACCATTTGTTACAGAGACTGTCTTTTTCCCATTGGATATTCTTTCCTGCTTTGTCAAAGATTTATTGATTATTTAATCATGAGTTTATTTTTGGGATCTCTATTCTGTTCTGTTGATCTACGTGTCTGTTTTTGTCAGACTAGTACCATACTATTTTGGTGTTACAAAAAGCTGACATTACAGCTTTGTAGTATATCTTGAAATCTGGGATTGTGATACCTCCAGTTTTATTCTTTTTCAAGATTATTGTGGCTATTTGGGATCTTTTGTGGTTCCATGCAAATGTTAGGATTGTTTGTTTTAGTTTGGTGAAAAATGCTGTTGGCATTTTGACAGAGATTGCAATAAATCTGATCTGTAGATTGCTTTGTGTAGTATGGACATTTTAACCGTATTTGTTCTTCCAATCCATGAGCGTTGAATATCTTTCCATTTGTTTGTGTTGTCTTCACTTTCTTTCACCAATGTTTCATAGGTTCCAGAACTCAGGGCTTTTACCCATTTGGTTAAGTTTATTCCTAGGTATTTTATTATTTTTGGTGCAATTGTAAATGAGATTGTTGTCTTAATTTCTCTTTCTAGTACTTCATTATTGGTGTATAGAAATGTAATGGATTTCTGTATACTGATTTCCCGAATTCATTTATCAGTTCTAGTAGTTTTTTGGTGGAATCTTTAGGGGTTTACATATATAGTATCATGTCACCTGCAAATAGTGAGTTTTACTTCTTCCTTACCAACATGGATGCCTTTTATTTCTTTTTGTTGTCTGATTGCTGTGGCTAGGACTTCCAATACTATGTTGAATAGAAGTGGTAAAAGTGGATATCCTTGTCTTGTTCCTAATCTTAAGGGGAAGACTTTTAGTTTTTTACCATTGAGTATGGTATTAGCTGCGTGTTTTTCATATATGGCCTTTATTATGTTGAGATATGTTCCCTTTAAAACGGCTTTGTTGAGGGTTTAAAAAATTTTTTAATGTTTATTTATTTTTGAGAGAGAGAGAGAGTGTGTGTGAGTGAGGGAGACACAGAATCTAAAGCAAGTTCCAGGCTCTGAGCTGCCAGCACAGAGCCAGACTCAGGGTTAGAACCCTTGAACCATGAGATCATGACCTGAGCCAAAGTCAGACACTTAATCGACTGAGCCATCCAGGCACCCCTTGAGGGTTTTGATCAAAGTACAATCTTGTCAAATGCTTTTTCTGCATCTATTGAAATGATCATATAGTTTTTATCCTTTCTCTTGTTGATGTGATGGATCATGTTGATTGATTTGTGAATATTGAACCACTCTTGTATCCCAGGAATAAATCACACTTGATTGTGGCAAATGATTTTTAAAATGTATTGTTGGATTTAGTTTGCTAATATGTTTTTGAGGAGAAATTTCAGTCACTCTTGAGAATGTGTGGGAGGGTTGAGGGAGTTAGTGTGGAGTTGTTTTTTGAAGAGATGAGGATTGGTTAGTTATTTGTTGTTTGGTTGGTTAAGGAAAAGGAGAAAGGAATAGAATTGAGAGAAGGACACTGAAGAAATTCTTACCATACCATAGCTATCTGGGCTCTGGTTGAGGAAGGGAATAGGGCAGGTAGAGAAAACAAGTTCTAGAGATTCAGAGGGTCTCATTGTTTTAATACAAATAGGTACTAACCTAAATATGTCAAGGAGGTTGCAAAATAAGTCACTTAGGAGCCATCCTTGAGAAGCCAGGTAGCTTAATCCTAGTTGAGGACAAAATCTAGGAAATCGTATTTTCTTGTCTCTCTAATTAACATATAGCTGCTTTCAGCCCTGGGTTATTTGGTTTGATGCAGCTTAGTGATTTGAACAGTTCTACAGAAGTAGACTGCATCTATTAAGCATTAAGAGTTTCCATTATTGTCCCTCTGTTAAAATGTTCCTATTCTTGCTCCTGGGGGAGAGTATGCTGGAGGCCTGGGAGTAGGAAGGCTGGGGATTAAGGTCAGGTTAGCTTGAAAAGATGAGCTTTAGAGCAATTTTTGTCAGTTTGTTGGCATTGCCAAGAATTAATCCTATTCTTAAGGAGGAGTCTAGGTTGTTATAGACTCTAAACCTTTTATTCATGTATCTTGAAAATAAGACTGAATATAGGAGGCTGTAGCTAGGATAGCTCTGTGCTCAAAAATAATGCTTGTTAAATGCTTTTGGGAAATATAAATAAATTACAATATTTACTTTATCTTCTTCATTCAAATGTACTTATGGTTAAGGAAGGCTTTGGGTCAGGTAAATTTAAACACCAAGAAATGATAGAGTGTGATTTAGTAGAAAGCATATTACCTTATATTTACCCAAAGGATATAAAACTACATATTTGAAGGGGTACATGTACCCTAATTTTATAGCAGTATTATCAACAATAGCCAAACTATGGAGACAGCCCAAATATCCATCAACCAATGAATGGATAAAGAAAATGTGGTACATAAAGACAATGGAATATTACTCAGCCATTAGAAAGATTGAAATCTTGCCATTTGCAATGATATGGATGGAGCTAGAGTGTAGTATGCTTAGTGAAGTAAGTCAGAGAAAGACAAATACCATAATATTTCACTCGTATGTGGAATTTAAGAAGCAAAACAGATGAACGTATGGGAGGCAGGGGGAAAAGAGAGGGGAAACAAACCATAAGAAACTCTTAAAGATAGAGAACACACTGAGGGTTGATGGAGGGAGGTGAGTGGGGGATGGGCTAGATGACTGATGGCTATTAAGGAGGGCACTTGTTACAATGAGCAATGGGTGTTGTATATAAGTGATGAATCACTGAATTCTACTCCTGAAACTGATATTGCACTGTATGCTAACTAGAATGTATCCATTTCTTTGAAAAGAAAAAAAAAAAGAAAATATATGACCTTAATTTGAAAAGAACATTGCATAGAACAATTTACAAATGCAGAGAAAAAAATCTAAAATACACTCACACGCACACACACACACACACACACACACACACACACACACCTTATACACATATTTAAAAATGTAAATGTAAACACTCCTTATATGAATTCTGGGGTGCTGTGCAAAGGACTGGGCCAGTGTCAGCAGGCCAGTCTTCTATCTCTTTCTCTAACTCACCAGGAGACTTTGGGCAAGTCCTTGCACTGCCCTGGACATCAGTCTCCTCACCATGATTTGAAGGGTTTGAACAAGAGAACCTCAACAGCTTTTTCTATCTTGGTGATTCTAGGTCTGGCTGAAATTTGAGTACTTCAGAAACAAGGCTCCTGTGTTTTGCTTCATATTGAAGTATCCATCTGGAGTCCCTTCCTGCCTTATTGCCAACTTTCTTTCCTCTTCCCTTTCCGTTTTCTTACCCCTTTGTCTCTTCTCAAAGCCCAGGCAAGAGTGGTTGTCCTCGCTGATAGAGAAAAGACTCAAATTTCTTCCCCCAACACTTATGCATCTTTATAAAAGAAAGTCTTAGACTTGATACACTTAATTTTAGCTTCAGAGGTGAATATGTGAGTGTATCCTTCTGAAAACAGTTCCTTAGAAGGAGCTACACTGGCAGTGGCTGGTCTTGTCAGATGGTAAGATCCTATACACACTGCTGGGTGGGCACAGCACCATCCCCAGGACGTGCTAGTCTTGTCCATTTCCTAAGGAGATTACAAAATCCTCACCTGATTAACTTGGACTTGGGCACAGTGAACTGTCTAATTGTCTTAATGGTAGGACACTGAGTATGCCTGAAAAGTTTCCTGACCAGAGGGGATGTTTTGACCTTGCAGGGTGTGGGGAAGGGTGAGCCCTTTCTTCACTCATGGCGGCCAGAAGCACTGTTCGGTGACATTCAGGTATCTCTGGGAGTTTTCCTAGTCAGGACACTGCTGTGACACAGTCCTCCTTAAGCTGTGACAGTGACAGGATCACACTTCAAAGTTTAGCAGCTGGAGGCCCTACCCATGCTGCCAAAATAGTATCAGAATTGAGGTGAAAAGCTTAATTTTAGGCTGTTGAGAACTAGGCCTTTTTCTTTTCTTCAAAGTCTGAGATCAAACTGTTGCTCATCATCTTTTTTTTCATTGCTGCCAATAAAACTCTTTACTGTCATTCATCAGGATGTAACAATATATTTGCAATACAGATTACCGAAAACAGTTTAATGTAAGTCTCTCTTTGTATTGACTTTATATTGTAAGATATTTTCAATCCACAGGTCACATGCAAAGATTTTAAATTTAGTTCAGATTTGATGGTCATGCTAATGTCTAATTGGGAACCTTAGACTTAAAAAAAAATAAAACCCTTTTACTATCAAGTGTGCTATTTTATACTCAAGCACAGCCATCAAGATTCAACCCAACTATTATGTATGGTTTGGTGTAGGGATATAAAAAAAAATTTTTTTTTAATCAAGAGTCAGAGAAAGGAGGAAAAAGTCTATTGAAGTTTACACCAACAAAAAATAGTGAAAACAGAGGTTTTAAACAACAACCATCTGTTAGGTTTTTGACTTAGAGCAAGGAACAAGAAATTCTATTCTGGAAGTGTAATATATAATAAATATCCCTTTGTTCTGTAATAAGATCACTTAAAGGAGTAAGGACTGAAAGAGAGAAAAAGAAGGATGGGAAGAAAGGAAAGTGGACAGAGAAAGGGTAGAATTAAGAGGTAAAGGCAGAGAAGGTTGGAGAGGGAAAGGAGGGAAAAATGAGCAGGTCCTGGGTACAGGGATGGAGATTCCGAATACGGGAATATGGATCCCTGTTCTGACCAACTGTTAGCATGTCCTTGGGGGAAAGATTACTCCTTCTCCACCTCTTGTTTAAGTTCTTGTTTTCATATCCCCTTATTGAGACCTGGCCCTGCTCACCAGCTATTATTCTGGGCACAGTTCCCTCTCCCGTCCTTCCCAGGCCTAATACCCCATCTCTCTGCTCCCCTTGGCTGTTGGACAGCCCTCCTGGTCTGCAGCCCCGAGTGTTCCCCACCTGCCTACCAGCCACTTGCTTCCCCACTCAAAACACTGCACCCAGAACTTGCCCCTGGAAATGCTCCTGGATTCTGTTTTTCTCTCTCAGAAGAGCAAGCTGGGAAATCCTCCCTCACTTCTAATTTAAGGCAATAAAACCCCAGATGGGTAGAGTCTTTCCCAGAGCCTCATTTTCCCTCCTCGCTCTCCTTCCCTCTTTGATACCTTTTCTGCTTGCTTTGCTGCCTCCCTCTTCTCAGTTTGAAATGGGAAAAATAGATGAAGAAGTGCAATAATTCTTCCAAAAGAAGATCATGTTTTTCACTCTTCTTCCCTCCAGTGAAGTTACCACTAAGTATCTGAAAATGAAAGAAGGAAGGAAGAAAAGGAGAAAAAAGAAAGTAAGACTGCTGTTTGGTACAGGCAGGAGAAATCCGTTAGTGTTTTGTGACCATCCAGAAGAAAAATAATAAAATTAAAGCTATTACAAAGCATGGAATCTCTGGCCACTGTTGTTTCTCTACTTCACAAACTTATTCCCTCCCCACCTGGCATTCAATGCAACAGTGTATTAACACTGTCAGTTGCAGAGTTTATACATTTATAAATGGTAGATGCTGTTCCTTGCTTAACAACTGCTCTGAATGCCTCATCCAGCCATTGAGCCATGGGCAGGCATATTCAAAGCTCTGTAAGCCTCACTGTAATAAGATCTTCAAAGCAACAACGCCTGTAGTAGGCAGACTTCTAAGACGGCTGGCTCCTGGAAGATTCCTGCTTCCTGGAGTTTGTGCCTTTGTGTAATCACCCCCTTTGAGCAGGGGTTGAGTCACCTAGTGACTCACTTCTAATGAACAGAATAATGGCAAATGCGATGGGAAGACACTTCTAAGATTAGGTTACAGAAGGCTGTTTCTTCCATCTTGCTGGCACCCTCCTGATTTCTCTCTCACTTGCTCACTCTGATGAACTACTTGCCAAGTTGTCATCTGCTTTATGGAGAAGTTCATGCGGCAAGGAATTAGGGGTAGCCTCTGGCCAACAGCCAGTAAGGAACTGAAGCTCTCAGTCCAACATCCCACAAGGAACTAAATCCTGCCAACAACCACTGAGTAAGCTTGGAAGTGGATCCTGTCCCAGTCAAGTCTTGAGATGGCTACGGTCTCAGCCAACACTTTGACTGCAGCCTTGTGAAGGAGCCTGAGCTGGAGACTTACGTAAGCCAGTCTTGGATTCCCGAGCAATAGAAATTGTGAGATAATAAATACATGCTGTTTAAAGCTGCTAAGTTTTAGGGTAACTTGTCATAAAATTGTAGATACCTACTATGCTGCCTTGTAAAACTGGGTTCTTGTGGTATCTCAGTACACCTCCGTGAGGTTCATGATTTGCTTACCTAATAAGTCACATTTTTGTACGTGGAAAATAATGTTTTAGGTACAAAACATGGGAAAGGGAAAACTGTATTTCCTGTGAGCTCTGGAACATACTCCTTTCTTCTCTACCCATCCTTCCTAGACCAGCTCGGCCCATCTTCTCAAACTCCTAGAGCACCCTGTTCTGACCTATATAATTTAGCTGTTGGTTATTTGTTTTCCCACATTTTCTCTGTATTATAACACAGGCTAGACTATGTTACTTTATGATATAGCAGCTGTGACTTCATAGTTCCCTGGGTCAAGTAGGTAAGGATGAGTTACTTGATTATTAGCCTTGAAAAGAATCAAATGGCTTATCTGGATGTATTATTGTACACTTCTACTTGGTTATTACTTCTTGGTCAGTTGATAAGTAGCAAAACAAGCCAAAGCATCTGGTCACTGGAAGTCTCATGAAACTAATGCTCATTTCTGACATCAAATTATCACAAGAAGTTTTTGTTACAAATTTAAAGCCGTATGAAATGTAATACAAGTTGTTTCTTGGACAATAGCAACTAGTAGCTAACATTTATGTTCTTTCTATTTGCCAATTATTGTTTTAAGTGTTTTTCTCATAGGAACATAGGTTTCTGAGATTCAGAATGAAAATTTAATGAAAATCAAAGAGTAAGGTTTCAATAGTTTTTAAACCTAAAGAACTGAAATATAAGACTCAAAGTCACATTAGGGACTGAGTTACATCCAGCAATTTTTACAAAGTGATTTAAAAATTTGATCTATATTAAGCTTTCTCTATATAGCCTTGGAAGGAGCTAAGGTGTGTGTGTGAGGGGTGATGGTAGAAGACTGGGAGACAGAGGTGGTGAAGGTGGTGGTGGTGCAGGTAGTGGTGTAGCCAGTGGTGGGGGGATAGTGATGCAGGTGGAGGTGGTGCTGGAGGAGGAGGCAGTGGTGGTAGAGGTGGTGGTGGTGGTGGAGGCTACGGCAGTGTAGGTGGCGGTGATGGAGGAGAAGGCAGGGCTATTGTAGCTGGTGGCGGCGGCGAGGCAGTGGTGGTGGTGTGGCTATTTCTTTCTGTCCAAGGTTAACAGCCAAGTAACTCATCATTACTTACTATATGCCCAGGAACCAAATGAAGACACTGCTACTACACCGTAAGAGAAAACAGTGCAGCTTGATAGAGGTCCAATAAGAGAAAAAATGCATTAGGAGCACCTGGGTGACTCAGTTAGTTAAGTGTCCAACTCCTGATTTTGGCTCAGGTTGGAATCTCATGGTTTGTGAGTTTGAACCCCGTGTCAGGCTGTGCTGGCAGTGTGGAGCCTGCTTGGGATACTCTCTTCCCCTCTCTCTCGGCCCCTCCCCTGCTCATGCTGCTCTTTCTCTCTCTGTCAAAATAAACACACATTTTTTAAAAAGGAAAAAAATACATTAATATAAACAGCAATAGCTAAATTGTGCAGGTCATATTAGGGTATTCTAGAAGTTTGGGAGGATTTTTGAGGAAAAGATAGGATCAAGCTGGTCTGAGAAGTGACCAGAAGGATGGGTGGAGATGAAATACCGAGTGTGTTTCAGTGCTAGGAAATACACATCCCTTTTTCTCTAGTTCAAAAGAATTTTTTTTTTTTTTTTTGGATACTTGAAGGAGATCATGTAAGAGGAAGTGAAAAGCAATTCTCTTATCAGTAATGGTCCCCTTGGCTTGAAGATGTCTCTGGACCCAGTGAGCGGCTATTCAGGGAGGAGGCAAACACTGCAGTGTGCTATCTTTTCCTTCTCTCAGGCCAGGCTGTGCCCGAGATAGGAGGATTGGGCTTGGGAAAGACACGGATGTGGCCCTATGCCTCTGAGTGCACAAATGTTATGAAGGAGGAGCATGTAACCACGCTGATGTGGTTCTTAGAGAAGCAGGGATATTTCTCTCTTGTGTCCCCTGGTTCGTGGGGACACATTTTACCATGTCCACTTGTCGGTTTACAAGCTTGGGAGTTCCCTGGGTGAAATCTGAAAGTGGTCTCCATAAGCAGAGGGCAAGGAAACTTGAAAAAGAGGCAGAGCTCTCCAGATTGTAGGGGGGGAGGTGTAACAAGCAAGGGAACTTATTTATGAGGCTTATCTTGGGTGGTTACAAGTAGATCTCTGTGCCCGCATGCCGAAATTTTAAAATTTATATAGTGGCCTTAATGGGGTTCCGTCACGTATCCAGTCCAGATGGTCTCAACAACACATTGCTCTCTCAAGGCTGTGTCCTTGAAACAGCTGCTAGCGTAGAAATAGTAGGCAGAATGTACATTCCAAGGACAGAGGAAAGGGTAAGGAACCATTCATTGCCTGGCTCCAGCTCATGGGTCAACAGCAGTTATGTTCTCCCAGTGACCTCCTTCATTACCACTTTATTAGTTAGGATAACAGCTAAGAACTATAACAAATGAGTCCTCAAATTTCAGAGACTTGACACAGTGGAAGTTTCTCACTCACCTAACAATTCAGCGTGGATGTTTTCTGGTAGGCCGACAGCACTCCTCAGCTGGGCGGTTTGAGGACTCAGGGCACTTTCATCCTGAGCTGCCAATCTTAGGACGTTGGAGGTCTCTGCCTTCACTTGGAAGAAGGGGAAAGAGAGGGTATGGAAGCATCTGCTTCTTAATTTCCTCAGCCTAGAAGTGGCACACACCATTTCTGTTCAATCTACATCAATGAGATATGTGACCCCAATCTAGCAAGGGAAGCGGGAAATTTTGGGCATGTGAGTGGTGTGTGTGTGGCAGCCCCTTTCCAGTGACAACACTACGCTATTGATAGAGGAGCATGAATCTTGGTTGAACAGGTGGCTGTCTTTCCATTCCCACATTACAGGTGAAAATTGATGCATAGAAATGTTAAAAGCTCAAGATGTTATGACGTAACAGTCAGCAGAGTTAGGGCTGAAACTCAGCCTCTTTTCTTCCTCAGAAAACACTGGATGGAACCACCTCAGTTTAAAGGGAGTTTTAAAAGAGGACAAGGAGCTTCTGTGACCGTGGACAGATGTGGACAGCACTAAGGTCTGTCTCCTTAGGCTTTGCGAGTAGCTTTTTACATATTAAAACATGCTGCCTGCTGATTGCCTGTGTGGAGAATGCTTTTCTAAAAGCGGTAGATTTCAAATTTTAGTGAACAACATCAGAATCGCCTGGAATGTTTGCAAAACATACACATCCGCAGGCCTTACCTCAGTGAGTCTGGTTCATGCAGCTCTGGATTGGGCCCGGGAGTCTGTTCTTCTACCTGACTCCCTGGTGATTCTGAGGCAGGTGGTCCCAGGACCACATGTGGAGAGACAGTGCCTTGATCCACGTAGGCTTTGTGTGGTTTTCCTCATAGCAGATGTTGCAGATGCCGTCACCTGCTATATTTTCTCAGACTTCTGGATTACACACTGCCTGCCTGCTAACTGCCAGCACCTGCATTTCTTTGCCGGAGGCTTTACCTGGCCTCTGGAGGCTGGCTGCCACCCATGTAGTATGCTGAAATTGCTGGAAACGAATACCATCTGTGAGTGGTTCTTACCAATAGCAGACAGGAGTGGGAGGTCATTGGGGTGTATAGCTCCCTTACCCCTTGGTTGCGGCAGCGCAGGTATGTGTTCTACCCTGGCTTCCAGAGTTCTCTACTGGTACTAAGCTCCATGGAGCCACAGTGGTAACTGGCTTGATAATGCACCCTTCATTGGCTCGCTTCCCCACCCGACTACTGGGGCTTCCTTAACCTCTTCAACAAACTACTTGCCCTTGAATCCTTGTTTCAGGTTGTGCTTCTGGGGGAACCCAAATGAAGCCAGTTAGGGATTCATATGCACTGTGCCATATGTACCATTTCAGGAGATCCTTCCCATGACTCCTACGCACAGGTGTGAGCTGACTGTGACGGTGAGGGGCACATCACTGCCATGAAGCTCATTGGCCTGATCAGTCTCACATGTCTTATCTCGCTTCCAGTAGCCGGGGCTTTAATAAACTCAGCAAAACCAACATGATACACTTACCACCACTTGCAGATGGTTTAGCAAGAAAAATATTGTTTTAGTTTCCAAAAGAGACAAATCCCATTCCCACTTTCGCCTGTCAGTTTTGCTCCATGTGGGAGCTTCACGCTGTCAGTATTCCTTCTGGGTGAGTAGCCTGCAAAGGTTCCGAGTTTTAATGATTACCCCAAAGCAGGAATTGTGGCATAAATCTCCATGTGTGGAATACATATCACAGCTTGAGTTAAATGGACCCCAAACATATGGCATTGTTTTTTGCATTTTCTAACACATGGGCAGTTTCTCACATTTTAAATCAACTGAAAATGAGAAGATTATAGGCAAATCTTCTTGGAGGATTAACCACCAGGAAATATATTTGGCTTGCATAAATATTTGGGGTGGGATGGATGATGAGGTCAGACACCTTCCGAAGATACATTTCATATCACAGTGTGATAGCCCAGGGAGAGACCAGGTGGATGAGTCTGGAATCACCTGCTGACTGGACTGCCTGGGCGTTAGACGCTTTCCTCCTACACAGGCTGCAGCAGAGGGCCGGCAGAGCCATGGGGTTTGAGCTTGATGAATGGGGGTTGGACGGTCTGGTGCCTTTTTCGTGTGAGTGTAACTGACAGGGACCAATGACTTGTGGAGATGACCTGTCTTCCTCTGCCCTGATGTTGCTGTCAGTCTGGGTAGATTATAACCTGTGTATGAGCTTATGTCAGTTGCTCTGGGGCCACCAGATAAACTCATTGAAAACACTCTAGAATATGTATAATGAATCTGTTCTCTATGGAACAGATTCCATGCAGAATTGGGATGATGGTCCCATTCTGAGTTTCAAGAATTGAGCATGGTGCAAAGCAAACGTTCCCTAGGGGAGATCAATTCTGCGCGTCTCTCAGAGGGCTGCACCGTACGAGGCAGTGAAGGGCACCTGGGTGACTCAGTTGGTTAAGCGACCGACTCTTGATCTCGGCTCATGGTTCATGAGACAGAGCCTAAGTGGAGCTCTGTGCTGACAGCACAGAGCCTGCTTAAGATTCTCTCTTTCTTTCTTCCTGCCCTTCTCCCCACTCATGCTCGCTCTTTCTCTTAAATAAATAAACTTAAAAAAAAAAACAACTTAGTCATGCTTATAAAAAAAATAGAGGCAGCGATGTGCCTGTAGGACAGCAGTTCTCTGCAGGTGACGATCAACAGGGAAAGGAGAAAGGTGGGCTCACGAGGCATTTCTCCCCTGAGCAGCACACTTAGCCTTGTCAGGCCTCCAAAGCCACAACCATTTTTTTAAAATGTTTTAAACGTTTATTCATTTTTGAGAGACAGAGAGAACAGAGTGTGAGCAGGGGAGGGGTGGAGAGAGAGGGAGACACAGAATCCGAAGCAGGCTCCAGGCTCTGAGCTGTCAGCACAGAGCCCGACCCGGGGCTCGAACTCACAAACCGTGAGATCATGACCTGAGCTGAAGTCGGACGCTCAATCGACTGAGCCACCCAGGTGCCCCCTGTTCTCCTTTCTGAAATGGGCCCGCCACAGTGCCAGGCTGCTGTCCTCCCTGCTTGCCCTGGCGCAACAGCCTATTGGGCCCACAGCCAGCCTCTGGTAGACCCTGAAGATTGGGGTGTGGTCAACAGCTCTGTGGGCTCAGAATATTTTTAGGCTTGCTCTGCCTTGATGTCTCCACCCTCCAAATGTGTTAATGCACGCATAGTAAAGGGTTTAGAGACACACACACCCACGTTACCCGTGATAACTGCTAACTGGTCTGCATTTTGGGGTGGGGTGGGCTGTCTCCTCCAGAAATCAGGCTGCGGGGTGAGAAGTCACACATCCGGGAGAGAAGGAGGGAGTCCTGTCTGTTGGTAAGAAAGTCTCCCAAAATTCATGTGCAGACCTGTGACTGATGAGCCCAGCCAGCCTCTAATCTGATCTCTGTCCCAGGGCTTCTCCCAGCACCTCCTCTGCTCCAGGCTGTACGGCCTGCTGGTCTCTCCCTTCAAGGCTGTGCTAAACACTCATGACCTGAGCCTCCTTATATAGAAACTTGAGGACGGGGGAGCCAGCCTCATTTCTCCAAAGACTCTTTCTTCCCTCCAGGTAGTTGTGGTCATAAAATAATGGTTCTACAATCACGACGCACACATGTGAAGGTGGGAGAGGGATAGGAAGTGGAGAGAATGGGGAGGGAAGAGAGTGAAAGGAGAAAGAGTTCTCCTGAGCTAGAAACTTGTAGATTTTCCTCTAAGTGACAAAGGAGGTGACTTTATGAAACAAGGAGGGACAGCTGTCTCCTCAGTGGAAACTTCACACACCAATGCCAGTTTTGGGAAAAGCAGCAACCCCCTGGAGGAAGTGTGTATGGATTTGGGAAGCCAGGCAGCTTTGATTTCTGGCTCTAGTACTTTCCGGTTGTGTCTCTAAGCCTTGGCTTCCTTCTTCATCTGTAGAGTGGACTTAATATATTATCTCGATCACCTCACGGAGCTGGTGTGAGAATGAAAAGAAGCCTGAACAAGATAAGCAATAGAATACTGCAAGATACCAGCAATGCTCATGAAGTTCGTTACTCTCAGGAAGTTGAAATTCCTTGCAGGGATGCCGAATGGGGAAAGCGTGGCTGCCTTGCACGGGGTCTGTCGTCCCCTTCTTCCTCCCTTTCTCTCAGTGGCCGTCTCCCAGTCCCGGAGCGTTCCCACACCGCCCACCGGGGGGCGGGGAGAGGCTCACCTGTCGGCCACGGCACGAGCCCGGGCCTGTGGTGTCTGCTGCAGTGGCGCGCGACCGCCTCTAGATGGAACTTTCTCACCAACACAAGGCGGCGCCAGCCGCCGCTCCCCCGGCGCGGGGCGGCCAGGGGCTCCCTCTCGCGCGCGCCCGGGCAGGTGCGGGTGCCTGGGCGATAACTCAGGGGAGAGCCGCCGGACTGTGCACGTAGAGCCCACGGGTTTCCCTCCGCTGGAGGCGAAGGGAATCCCGAGGTTCCCCCTCAGAAACCGACGAACCGCGCGGCGCGGCGCCTCAGGAGTTTCCCGCCCCGCATCTGCGGCTGCTAGAATCGGCTTGATACCACGACGGTCCCCGTGACCGCCCGCGCCCCCTCCTGCGCAGTGCCCGCGGCGGGACCGTCTTATGTCCATGCTCGAGCTCCAGGGGCTCGCTAGAAGGCGGCCCCCGAAACCCTCGGGGGCGGGGGAGGGGGAGACGATCGCCGGAGCTGCGGACAGGACAAATGGCCGAACGGCAGCTCCGCGTGAGGTAAACTTTGCAGGGGAAGCGCGCGGTTGGCGGGCGTTACTTTGAGCATCCCCGAAAAGAAAGCGTGTGGCGAGACACTTGCCATCGACCACGTATTCTTCACGGTGACCCTTTTCGGAGCTGTGCTCCTCAAGGAGGACCCCGGGCTCGCGGTCCCGACTCCAGGCTCCGCGTGGCCGTCGTGCGGCGCCTTCCCGCGCGGGTGCGGGCTCGCCAGGCAGTAGGAGCTACTCAGCTCCCTCACAGCCATATTCCTCCTTGCATCCGCCCGCACTTCTACCCTCCCCGCTACTCCCCCCACCCCCACCCCGTCTCTGGGTCCTCCCTCTTTTGTTGGGGGCGGGGCGGGTGGGGGTGATATTTTTTATCAGAACTATTGACATTTCTGGTCCCGGCGTCGCTGCGGGCTGAGGTGATGTAGCGCGCAGGGGAAACCGTCTGCCGAGCGTCCCTATCCCTGCCCGCGCCCGGGCCGCTCAGAGGCAGCGAAATCCAGGGGCTCCCGCCCCTCGGGGTTCCTCCTCCTGCTTCTGGAGATGACTGGTTGGCGCGAAGCGATTGGCGATCCCGGACGCGATCCCGGCCTTGGCTCCCCGCGCCGCGCCGGGTGAATGGCCGCGGGCGGAGGATCGGGAGGCGCCGCGCGCAGACCAATCGCGGCCGCCGGTGGGAGTATTTGTTATTCACATGGAAGACACTTGGCGCCGGCCGGGCCAGCTCAGCCCCCTCAGTCCAGAGACCAGCCACAAGTGCGGCCGCAGTGCTTGCCTCGCGCGGCGGCGGCGGCGGCGCTGACATGGAGCTGCGGGCCCCCCGCGGGCTTCCTCACCGCGCCCTCTGCGGGGAGCTGGGTAAGACGCGCCGAGCGGCAGAGAGAGGAAAAAGCGGAGCAAGTGCCGAACCACGGAGAAAAAACGCCCCCCCCCCCGAACTTCCCCCCAAAGATGGTCCTCGCGGAAAAAGGAGATCCCCCCTATTTTATCCCCCTTTCCATTTTCTCCTTTAAAAATCGTTCAGTGGACAGCCAGCCAGGTGCACCGCTTCTTCTGCCATCACTTTAGTGATTTGTTTTTCCTGGGCACAAGTACATGGCCTGGCACACCGGAGTCTGGGAGAGAAGTGGCGGGCGGAGGTGACGGGAACGGGAGGCGAAGGAGACTGGGCACCAGGGGGCGAGGGGCTGGCCGGGCATTGGAGCTTGATTGGGTATCTGTTGATTTTACGTTGCAAAGAACAAGGCAGCTACCCCTCTTGTCTTCCCATGATTACATTCCAGTGAAGAGGTTCCGAAAAGAGGAAGGCTTAGCTTGCAACTCCCAAGGCTTGGCGATGTGAACCCCCAAAAGTTTAGTCGGCGAATGAGAGACTGACGGGTGTCTGTTAGGGGGCAGGAGCGTCTAGGGTGCTCCGACGGGGCGTGCGGCGGCAGGATTTTAAAGCGCTCTTCCTCGGATTGCCTGCCCTGGGTGACCTCCTGGACCTGCCCTGGCGGAATCCGGACTTGCCCTGCCGAGATGACGAGGTACCTCCGTTCCGCAAATCTAACGGGAGGGATTTCCGAAGTTAGAGGCTTCCGGGATGAGTTGGGGTAACCCCCGCCTTCCTGAGAGTGGGGCTGGATGAATGTCTAACCGCGATCTAGGGAAGGCGCGAGCCGCAGGAGAAGCCGGGTGGCTTGGGGGTTCTCGAGAACCCCTCCAGCCCCGCACCTCTGCCTTGAGTTCGTGTTCCCCGAGTTAGCCCGGCGAGGCTGGGATTTCCGCGGCCCCCCTTTCGTGGCTCTCGGGAAAACACTGGAGTTCCCTGTCCTGTTGGGGTGGGGGGGAGGTGAAGGAGGAATGGTCTCGGGAATCTTGAGTTTAAAAAGCAAAGGCGGATGCGCCCGGCAGCGCCCCCGAAGCACCGGGAGCCAACGTGGCTCCAGCTTCGCGCGGGCGGGCGCGGGCGTGGGCGCTGGGGGCCGCCAGGAGGGGCGCGGGCTGGGGGGAGGCGCTGCCGGCCGCGCGGCGCCCTGGGGACCGGGGCGGCGCCCCAATACCCCAGCGGCGCGGGAAAGGCCGGAGAAACCAGGTACTTCTAAGACCACGGGCTCTACCCAGAGCTTGGGTTCAAGAGCCGAAGGAACTGAGAAGAAAAAGGAAGATGCAGCTGGGAAGAGGGAAGCGGGAGCGGGGGCGGGGTGAGTGGCTGCCGGCTGAGATCTCGGTAGAGATAGAGACTGAGGTAGAGAACCCGCGGAGCCACGCCAGTAGCGAGCCCATCTGCTCTGCCAAGCAGCTCAGAGATCCCTTGAGGTTCCTACAGTTGGTGAAAATATAACAGAATCACACACACACACAACCAAAAGCAAACAAAAAAGCCGTCTGTCTGACATGCTCCCTCGGTGCAAATGAAATGCAGAGGGGTGTGAGAGTTGCCCAACTGCGCAAGACGGCACCCTCGCGCTTCCCTGAAGAATTGTTTCTCTAGTGGCCCAGATTGCAGGGCCCGGGGTCAGAGAGTGTCTGTGCTCCCAGGATGCTGGGGGTGAAAAAAGGCCCACCAGCCAGCTGCAGTAGCCCAAACCCCTCGATCCCGGAGCTAGTCCTGTTCGGAAAGGGAATGCCCTATTTGCCGTTTGGGGGTGATCCTTTCCCTCAGACCTGATGGAATGGGAGTCTCTTGGACACCCAGGAGTACGCTACCATCTCGGCCACTACCGCGATTGAGTACAAAGCCTGCCAACTGACAGAACTGGAAAACAGGGTTGGTGGTGGAGATATTGACAAGAAATATACACAGTAGAAATGCATTCTGATAATAGCTTGTATTTTGCTTGGAAGAAAAAATAAAAAGAGAAAAGAGCCACCAGCAGGTAGATCTTGGATAAACAGCTTATTGCACTTGACCATAATTTCCATTTTCCGTTATGAAATTGTTTGTCAATAATTGCAAGTGGCTACAGAAACCACTTTAGTTTACCTTGGTCACTTGCTTGTGAATAATGTCTTGAAAAATCTCTGTAGGAGCCAGAATCAGCTGTGTGAAAATCATTGCTTGGTTCTTGAAAATATGTGGTTTGATAATTTTGAAGAGAAAAGCCTTATCCATCAGGGAAAATGAAGTAAGGTTTTTAAATGCAATTTTCCTATTTTAGAGTCAACTACAGGTTGCATCATACCTGAGATAAAGAGAGAGCTTTCTTGCTTTTAAATCAGGGATATGGGGAGCAATAGCTCAGGAGAAGCTCTCCGGGAGATTTACCCAGAATAAAGAAAAAGATGCCGAGAACACAGCTCTGTGCTGTTATTTAGGCTCTATTCTATTTGGTTTGTGCTGGCTAGTTGATGCCCTACCATGCTCCTTTTGCAAATTATGACTACTCTAATAATTCTAAAAACATCTATACAAAAGGAATAGATAAAAGGAAGAGTTGATCTAAAATGAGTGCAAGAGAAAGTTAGAGGTGTGGGGAGATGTACTCTTTGCAAAGTTGGCTGAGCGGGTTGAATCTGCTATAGGGCTTGTTTAATTATGCAGCAAACAACAGGCTGACATTCACTTTGGCAACACTGTGTGCCAATCTTTTTGTAACAATGTTCCATTGTCTTTAGGCATGAGGCACAGTGTACTCCCTGTACATACAGGCTCTTGCTCACTCACTAGTGGTAGCAATGATGTTTTTCCTTCTAAGTTTCTTTCTTACAATCTTCCTCCTGTAGTTAGAATGCCCAACATAAGAAGACCTGACCTTTAGTCGGGGAAGTGGAGTTGCTCTGTCCCAGTATCTTAAAAAGATGTGCATGGATTTATCTTTTAACTGGACTCGTAGCAAAAACCTGGCCACATCTCCATGCCTATAGAATAGGCTGGCCTTCAAAGGTTCAGGGAACTGTTGCTGTTTTCTTGATAGAATTTGATGGGACAGCATCAGACTCACATATATGGTTTTCTCAGGAGGGACAGTCATGCCTTATTGTTCTAGGAGAGCATGTGAACAGAGAGTCAGCTGGATCACGTTGTTTCTATCACAAGAACAGGTTTTCTGTCTGCTAGGAATTGAATTTAGATTTGATTTCCTTTTCCTTTCCTTTCCATTCTCTTCTTCCTCCCTGCCTCTCTCCCTCCCCTCCTTCCTTCCTCCCTTCCTCCCTCCCTCCCTCCCTCCCTCCCTCCCTCCCTCCCTCCCTCCTTCCCTCCCTCCCTCCCTCCCTTCCTTCCTTCCTTCCTTCCTTGCCTCCTCTCTCCCTCCTTTTTTTTCTTGGCTCAGAGAGATGTTTTGATTTTCATTTCTACTTGGTGCTTTGACAAGTTGTGATAAACTCACTAAGAACCTTGAGCTTGATGTATTCTTATCCCAGGACCTGCTTTCCGAGTGGTAGATATTGCTATTGGAGTAATTTGAGGGACACTGCTGAGAGGCTCCTGATTCATGACAACTCCTGACTCTGGCTTGTTACATTACCTGTCTTAACCACTATTAGAAACATTTCTTTGGTAAAGAAACTATGGATCTCTTGGAAATTGTCTTATAAATGCAGATGTTCCTGTATTTTGTTGATGGCACTAGTGCATCTTTAGGTTTTGATACCTGTTAATGAATCAACTCACTCCCTGGGGAGGGCCAAGGTAATGGGAGAACTAGGTCTTAAGAGTGTGACCTGTAGGACACATCAGTCCTGAGGGAGGGAGGAGATGCAGGTCTGGGAGAGGAAGGAACAGGTGAGCACAAGTGGGAAGATATAGGAGAGCCCCGAGAAGAATATATGGAGGTGATTGAGCATGTGTGTTGCCAATTTCACATTTTCCAGGCAAGATTATGTCTAAAGATGGAAATCTACTGGCTGTTTGTTGGCTAACTTTTCCAGTGGTAATGACCTTCGTGTTAGAAGCCGTGCATTACATCCTATATACAACTTAGGAAGATTTCCTATTGTTCTCTTTTCACTGCTGAAGAATATCTTGTCACCACTTTCTTCAGAATAGCCCTTGCAATGCTTCAAGTGTCCATGACTTTCGGTTCTCCAGGTCAGATATGGCTCTTCCACTGACTTTTCCTCTTGGGTCCTTCTTTCCAGTTCCTTTGGTCTCCTTTGATTCCTTGGACACATGACTTGTTAGGGTCTGGTCAGCTCTGAGTGTGATGGCAGAGTGGTTTTTCCAGGTCTTCCAAGCGCAAAACACAAGTAAAATATTTAAGTTCTAGGACTGATTGTTAAACTAATAGTATCCATGTACATTCTTTTGGAACTTGGCAGTTTACGAAATACTTTCTTTTTTTTAATAAATTTTTTTAACGTTTATTTATTTTCGAGAGACATAGAGACAGAGTATGAGCAGGGGAAGGGTAGAGAGAGAGGGAGATACAGAATCCGAAGGAGGCTCCAGGCTCTGAGCCATCAGCACAGAGCCCGACGTGGGGCTTGAACTCACAGACCGCGAGATCATGACCTGAGCCGAAGTCGGCCGCTTAACCGACTGAGCCACCCAGGCGCCCCTATGAAATACTTTTATGTACATTATTATATCATTTGACTTCGTCTTGGGAGGTGGCCAGGAATCATTCTTCAGTTAAAAACAAAGAAGCTAGTTCCAGGTTAAGTGACTTGCCCAAGGCCATATAGTAAGTACAGGGGGAGTGGGATCAGAATCAGGGACCTCTTGGAACCTAGGACACCACACTCAGGTCTACATTATCCATCATGGTCTCCTGAACCCAAGGGGCATGGAGTAAGGGAAAGAACATAGCAGCAGTTCTGCATTTGAATTCTGGCCCAAGGTTTTGGACACATTCATATAATCTTTCTGTTTTTAGGTTCCTCATATTCCAAATGGGGGCGGTGATACCAGTCTTACAGGTATTTTGTATCTTGTGAAGGAAATGAGATCATGTGTGTGAGGCTCCAGGTGCACTGTGGGCATTCAATAAATGTTGGTTTCACTCCCTTTCCTTCTTCTTATAGGATACATACTATAAATGTGGCTTCTCATTAGTTTAACTGTGGTCTTTTTATGCAATAGCTGTGTTACTGAAAAAAACTGCACAAATTGAATTCTACTAAATCAGATTGCATTTTAAATGCATGGGGGATTTAGCTATTTCAAGGAAACCTGTGGTGAATTCTTTTGTAATGCAAATAATCACCTTCTAATTTATCTATTTAGTAAGTTGAGCTTCTCATGTATCAGATTTTCTTAATATGGGGCTTGCTTGTACAGAAGAGCTTTCACAACCCTCTCTCACTGATGGGAAAAAGTCACTCAGCTTGCAAACAAAATCAGTTATTGTGTTCAGCTGGCAAAGCCTTGCTCTGGTGTTTGAGCTTAATCTCATTCCCTTATTATTAAATAATAGAATCTCAGAACGGGAAGCTAGAAGATACCTTAGAGATCATATGGTCCATCTCACTCATTTCACAGATGAGGAAATGGAAGCACACGGAGGTGAAGCGACATGTTCAGTGTCACCAGCCGGTGACCATCAAACAAGGATCTAATTCTAGGCCTCTATTGCCAGGGGAGGGGCTCTGACTGGCCCATCCATGCTCTGGGGCGCCCCTCAAGATTCCAGGGCCATGCACACATGCTGTGGCATGGAAGACCATAGGCAAGTGCAATGCATTTTCTAAAGCAACCTGAAAGAGCTGCGAGTGTGGGCAGTTTCAAGCAAAACTGCTAGATTTGCCATTTTGAGTTGATGACAATATTCAGCTTAACCTTTTTGTTAAAGAGCTGAATGGAATCCAGCATAGGGATGCTGTTTGGCCTTTTTATGAGTAAAGAAATCACAATTCTTGGCTAATGATATTCCTCAGTGAGGATTTTACCATACCGTGTCTTAAAAGCACTTGCCAATTACTGGAGGAGGACATGCTGACAGACCTGATGGGTCCCATGTGGGATGGTGGGTTTGTTCTCATCGGCATCAGGCTCGCCAGGAAACCTGATTGGAAGCAAAAGTTTGGACAAACTACATTTAATATTCTCAACCCTTCGAGAGATGTGGAAGTTTCCCTGCCCTGGAAATGCCCCCAGATTGTCTCCTCCTAATTAGCACGTTATTTTTCTTAAAGGGCTAACTGCTGAAGATATACACATTTCTGTAAATTTCAGTGGAGGGGAAGGGCCTTCATCCTCACGGGTGCTTTCGCAGTCAGTCTCTGCAGCACTGAGGGCTTTCTGAAGGACAGGACCCATCCTGGGGGCCTAAGATTTTGACTGTGGTGCCATTTACCAGCTCAGGGCTTTGGGTCATACTCAACCTTTCTGGGCCTTCTTTTCTCATTTCTCTCAGAGCTAATGATGGCTATATAAAATTCATGAGCCACTGTGTTACACACCTGGGACTTTGGTACAAGAGAAGGTATGTAGAAAATAAAGAGAAGCAGAATTCGGGGCCCTGGCCCTCAAGGAGCTGTCCTTATGCTGGCCTTTTAGGAAACAGAGGACTCTTAGGAAGTCACAAACTCAAGTTCTAGCCAGGGGTCTCCCCAGGCCAGCAGGGATTTTTGGTGAAGTGCTAATGATGTATGATGTTCCTTGTACTTAAGGCGGGCTGGGAGGGATTGAACAGGAAGAGCTTCGAGGGTTAATGGCTCAGCCTCCTCAGAGGTCTTGAAGTCCTTCTTGTGGGCTCAGAAATAGTGTAAGGCATCTGCTCCCCTCAGAGGTTGATTTCAGGATTGCAGACCTCACACCTCTGTAAAGAAGTCCGTCAACGCAGGTGAAGTTTGTACCCATTCCTAGAGGAAGGTCCTTTTGAGAGAAAAACCGTTTGATTCCAAATCAAGCACAGAGCATGAAGTAGAGCTATTTAGTTCTGTAGTACAAAAAGGTCATTATTTCTTTAAAACTCATTGACTCCAAGTAGGATGAGTTTAGATTAAAGCTTACAAGAATTGCCTAAGAGTAAGATTAGGCAATGTAAGATTTTACAATGAAACTGAATTTATGTGGTATTCGACAAACTTTGAAATAGATTTTTTTTCCTTAGAATTTAAAAGGGAAACTAAACCTTTTCAGCTGTTGAGAGTCTGATTTTTATGACAACGTATCAGATTTTGAAATAACTGCAATATTTCAGTATTTTATAAGTAGTTCTGATTTTAATTTTAAAGTGGTGAAGTTCAGTAAAAACCTCATCAACTAGGCAAATACAGAAAAAGTTGCTCTGCCTTGTGGAAAATGAGTCACAGACAAGATCAGCATGACAGCTCCTGGTCACTGAGTCTGTACGCTGTGCCAGGTACTGTGTTTTCAATGTGTGCTGCTTGACAGGTTCTGTCATCCCTTTACAGTCAAGAAAGCCACGCCTAAGAGAGGTTATGTGCTAATAATTCTATGTTGCAGAGGAAGGAACTTAAGCAAAAATTCAAGTGAGCTGTCCAATAAATAATAACCAAAACGGAACCTCTTGTTTTCCACTAAGTGCATTCATCCACTAAATAAAATGAATTCTTGCCTCACTGCTACTCATCCTCAAACTCTCCTTAGCTTCAATTTCTAAATAGACTGATGAGATGCTAAAAAGACTAGAAATTATTACAAACACAAATACTTTTATAAGAAACTCAATTGCATCAATTCCAGGACTGTACAGCCAGTGGAACTAGGTTAATGCCACAGGAGCAGGGAAGGATGATTTGTAATTAACAGATGGACTGTTTTTATGTTTGTATAATTGGAAACCATTTATTCTCTCTTAAGTACTTAGGAGTGGCTTGATGTAAAGAAGAAAGGCTGGTCTTTGGAGAACAACAGGTGCCTTTCCCCTTCTTTTTTCCCCCTTAAACATTTATCCTTCACATCCATTTACTCAGTGCTTTGTCAGAAGGGATATGTTAAGGGTCAGCCTAACCATGTGGACTTGGTCTCAAGCTCTGAATTAGTGATCAGAGTTAATGAGGTTTTATTGTCTTACAACAGGTCTTCCTTGTGAAACTGTAAAACATAATCCTACATCTCTTAATGGGTGGTCGATGTAATTTATGGTCCCTCACTTAAATGGTTTTATCCAGAAAGTCAAGTTGACTTTCTAAGTGTTTCCTTTTGTGGAATGCCTGAGGTCAGGCTATTGTCAAATCACAGATTTTCTGAGGGAGAAGCAGCTGCTAGGAAAATTGAGCATGAGGGAATATCAGTCAGGTAGTGAGAAAAATCAGAAAAGGACTAAGTATTTTGAGGCAGAATAGAGGGAATTTAGGACTTAGCCTGTGCCAGGAGGTGGGGGATGCTCGTCATAGGCAGAATAGAACCTATCAGCAGATTGGGCCATTGGCTGTATTTCTGAGTGTACTCTAGGTGTATGCTCAGAAATCCAGGGCAGTGGGCTATGATGAGCCCCCTTTTCTAACCTGAAATTGAAAAAAAGTACAGCTTTCTCTGAATGCGTTTGGACATATGTTCAGTTATCCCCTGGGGAGGCAGTATACTCTCCTTTGGGACAGGGAGGGTGGAACGAAAACTTTATGAACTGGAAATTTAACAAGTGAATGGAAAATACAACCAGATGTTAGTTGGCTAGGTTAGAGGAGAGTTGTCCAAATTTCAGGCTTCAACCATATAGACATCAGAAACGAGGCTTCGATGAATCATCCTGCCAAAACAAGTTAGTGTTGTTTATTCTCTTAATTTTATGTGTGTTTCAAATATCGGATTCCCTTATGTTAAATCAGTTCTTGCTTTCAGTTAAATCTCCTCAAGGTCCTTTGAAAGAATCTCATGGAATTCTTTAAGATTGAAGGTCCTAGAACAAACTTTCTATAGATTTGATGGTAGATGTTTTCACTTTAGGTTATTTCTAATCTTGATGAAGTAATTGTTTCCCCCACTGAGTCAGACAAAATTAAGAAGCTCTTCAATTGATCTCTAGCTCTGATTTGCTCCTAGTGATTCTAGGATCAAAGAATGTTTACTTCAGAACTATAAGCATACCCATTACTTCCACCCCAACAAATTCATAGGAATATCTTCACACATAACCCTCCCCGTGTGTTTCATTTTCAAGTCTTTGTTTTATTATTAGAGAACAATGAGATAATTTATATGAAATAGCTGACATTCTATGTTAAATCTTTTCACAAGCTATAAAACTTATACATTTTGGACTCCTCAGATGGATTTCTTTCTTCCTTTCTTTTTGTGATTGAATTATCACTTTTTCCCACTGGGAAATCTGAGGCACCAAAAAATGAAATTAACAGATGACTGGCTTGTTGAATACATCACAGAAAATAAACTTTCATTATGATTTTGTGGACAACATTTAAATGCTAAATTCAGACAGCCGTAAAAAGTAAAAGCAGATTTGAAAAGAAATAATGCCATCAATCACAGGATTTTTACCCTCATGGAAATTGGATTTATTGAAATTAAATGGTAAATAAAAATACTTTCTGGCGTGGGAGAATCCATCTAGTTTCTGATACTTTTCTGTTTCCGTTTCTCCAAAAGTGTCATCAATCTCTCCGTTTAGATGCAGTTCAGCCAGGTGTTCAGAATCATAGGGGGGCAAAAAAAATTTAGCTTCTCACTGAATAGGGGAAATGAAGCAAACAAGCAAAAAAAGAGGTTGGTGTAAACAGGACTTAAAAATATGAAATATGTAGACCCGTTGAACTGAACCCTGTTTTTCCCTCCCCTCGCCCCCCAGGAATAATTCCGCTACAGGGCTGACTTCAAGGACGTGAATTGTTGACCTCATCCCACCTTCAGAACCTCAGCTGTTATTCTAATTTTTGCACCATTCCAGGCAAGTTGACTTTATGTGGAAATAAAATTGAACCTTAGGGGTCTGATGGAAATTCACTGTGACATTCAAATCAAGAAAACTTGCTGAAACCCACAGAGCCTTTCCCCCCATGGGCCCTGATGGTAGCCTCCAGAAGGTGCAGCCTCTGGTGGTCCCCCTTCTTCTGTGGCAAGAATAAACTTTGGGTCTTGGGTTGCAACACCACCTGTGGAGAAAATGGTATGCGAGGGAAAGCGATCAGCCTCTTGCCCTTGTTTCTTCCTCCTGACCGCCAAGTTCTACTGGATCCTCACAATGATGCAAAGAACTCACAGCCAGGAGTATGCCCATTCCATACGAGTGGATGGGGACATCATTTTGGGGGGTCTCTTCCCTGTCCATGCAAAGGGAGAGAGAGGGGTACCTTGTGGGGAGCTGAAGAAGGAAAAGGGGATCCACAGACTGGAGGCCATGCTTTATGCAATCGACCAGATTAATAAGGACCCTGATCTCCTCTCCAATATTACTCTGGGTGTCCGGATCCTTGACACATGCTCCAGGGACACGTATGCTTTGGAGCAGTCATTAACGTTCGTGCAGGCATTGATAGAGAAAGACGCTTCCGACGTGAAGTGTGCTAATGGAGATCCGCCCATTTTCACCAAGCCTGACAAGATTTCTGGTGTCATAGGTGCTGCAGCGAGCTCCGTGTCCATCATGGTTGCTAACATTTTAAGACTTTTTAAGGTAGGTGAAGGCATTGTCGTTATGATCATTGTGATAAGACAATAAATTGTTCTAACTCCAACCACAGGTTCAAGAAGAATATGAACATGGTGAAGATGCTCATAGACCCTCTCAGGGTCACCAGCTTCCTCAAATAGAGGATTCTGTGTCTGGGTTTATAGATGTGTTGATTTAGTTCCATTACTTAATGGGATTAATTGTGACTCTTCCCCGCTCCCCCCAGCCCAAACAAACAGGTGATATTTTCTGTGACACGTTGGGTCCTTAACATCTTGGGATATCTTTCTTACTGATGCTCATTTTAAGTCAAAGCAAGTATTTTTAGAGGTATAATGAAATCTTAGCACATTTTTCATATAAAACATTTCTATGGTGTTTGAGATATAGGATAATTTACTTGGTGAAGCTTCTTTAAAGTGGGATGCTCTGTTATGACAAAAGTTTCTGTATGAAGAAACAGTATTTATTACTAATGTGTGGATGGGAATGACACCCTGGGATATAACATGGCCATAAAATTGTCAGGTTTATAATAGCTACAATAGAGCAGAACCTCATTAATTCAGACTGCTCTGATGCAGACTTGGAATAATTATATATAATTCATATAAAGTTAAAAGTTCAAGTTTAGCAGAATAATTCAAGCTTTTCTGATATAAGTTTGACAATCTACCTATAAATTGCATTTACATATTGAATAAAATTGACAAAATGGAATGATACTTTTACAAGTATAAAGTGCCATAAAAATAAAGTTGTTGTAACTCACTATCTTTTATTAACTTTCTCATTTTTTTATCAATATCTATTATATAGTGTTCTATAGTAGACAGCTTTTTGAATTGAAAATACTTTTCGCTGATTTCTTAGTGGTACTAGATTTTTCCAACTTATTCCAAATTAATGGGCATTTGTTTTATATTGTGGGAAACTGTTCCTTGAATATTATATTTAAAGATATTAAAAGAATATGAAGAAATTGGACAGGTGACAGATACAGTGACAAAAATGAACAAATTGATTGAAAACTTACTTCACAAAAAAGATGACAAGAATTGAATCAAAGGCTCTTGGTTTGGGAAGTATTTTGGGGAGCCATCTAGTCTGGTTCACTTTGTATGCTGGAATCCTCTTTGGAATCTCCCCCTAAGTGGCCGTCCAGCTTCTATATGAATCCCTTTAGCTTAGAGGACAGACTGCTAAGAGGCAGCCTAATGACTGTTTTCAAACTGGTGCAATTTTCTGAAATGAAGATGCTGAGCAGAAGTTCTCTGTGTCTAAGGAGTATTGAAGAGGCACAAACCAGGCTTCAAGGAATGCTGGAGACATTTCAAAGGACATTAAGAAGAGCCTTTTGGCAATGAGAAGGACACAAGATTAAAATAGGCAGCCAAAGGTACTCTAATTTGTCATCTCTAGAATAATTTCTCTTGGGCTAGCTGACCTCTTGCCTGGACAGATTTTCCAGATTTATCACCACATCCAGGGATCTAGAATTTCTCCTCAAAGTCTCAATTCTGAGCTGCATGCCATTTTGTGCTCTGTGGTGGTATCCAATTTCAGCTACTTTCTCAACATCTTTTTCCTCTCTGATTTGATTTCTCTTGACAGTTGCTCCTAAACATCTTTTTTTCTGTTCTTAACTCAGCGATTGTGGCTCAACAACACCCACTTTATTTTATTTTATTTTATTTTATTTTATTTTATTTTATTTTATTTTATATTTTGTTTTGTTTTGTTTTATTTTATTATGTTTACTTTTTAAAAGTTTTTAATTTTAATCCCAGTATAGTTAATACACAGTGTAATATTAGTTTCGGGGGTACAGTATAATGATTCAACAATTCTGTACATTACTCAGGGCTCATCATGATAAGTGTACTGCTCTTTAATCCCCATCACCTATTTCACCCTCCCTCCACCCCTTTGGTAAATATCAGTTTGTTATTTATAGTTAGGAGTGTGTTTCTTGGTTTCTCTCTCTCTGTCTTACTCTCTCTTATTTCCTTTACAACACCCACTTTTTGAGCAGAAGGAAACCTTCATGAGGATCTTCTCCCTGCCTTCTGTTACTCTCCCTTATACACTAATTCTGGTTCCCAGCAATCCCATCATAATTCCTATGAATCCTGTCTCCTTCCTGCAGTCTGGTGGCCAGCCAAAAGTATTGCCATCCACAAGGATTTGCAGAGTGGGGTATTGGAGATAATTGCTTATTTGAACCTTTTAAATATTGTATACATTAATTTTACTATAGAATCAACACTTCTATAAAATGGGGATAATAACATTGTGTTAGGTGTTTGAATGGATTTAATGAGAAAATACAGGTGAAGGGTTCCACCAGTACCTGCCCATGTCCTTTGCCTCCTTGAGCTGCCAAAGGGACCTTCAGGCCATCTGAAGGGTGGGTTTTGTTTTTATGCGGTCTCCACCTAGCTTCTCTCTGCTCCATTCTTCCTTCACTGGCTGGCCAATTCTCTCCTTACTGTCTTGGATAATTCTGGAGAGACCTTATTTGACTAGGTGGGAGAATTATCATTAATTCTCTGGGCAGAGTTCAGTGTTCCAGGTCACCTCTTAAGATAGTCAGCACATGAGAGAACTGCTCTTGCCACCATTGACCAAATCCTAGGGAGTGGGTGACTTTTAGCCAGGAGTGGGTATTAGCTGTGGTAAATATCGTAACTAAAATCAGTACACTGGCACACAATGAGCTTTTATTATGTGGAAGCAAATGTATTTATCAATCAAATTACTGGGGCCTGGAAAATGTGTCTTTCAAAAGTAAATGACAGAATGTAGGTGCTCAGCCTATCTTCCGGCTGAACTTAGAACCACATGATGTGAACTTGATATTTATAACTTTTATTTTTTTGCTACTTTAATTTACTTTGATGATTTATGTGAGACCTCCACTCAGCACTCTACACTGATATTAATCATGAAATGATGATAGTCATTCTCGGAATAGAAAATGTTTCGCTTTATGTGTGAATGTATTCTGTTTAAACACAAAACATGCCTTGAAATATTAGAATAGTTAGCAAAGGAATTAGCAAATTAATGCATTGGAGATCGGCTTACAGTTTCTTTTTGAAAAATAATAGTGTGTTAGGCCAAATGCTATGACTTGAATAAAAGTGAACATTTGAGACAGTATTATGACTCTTGGGCCCCTAAAAAAGATGTACAGATGTCAATATATTGCCACTTATTCCTAAATTAATGGAGTTAAAAGAAGTAGAGCATCTTGGTTTGAAAACACACAATTAAAAGTGACGATAAGGGATGCAAACAGGGCCTTAATTAATGAATTTACTCACTGTCCTGCTTAACAATAAACATTAGTTGAAGATTTTAAAGTGTAGCCAGAACCTGTTGTAAAATCATCTAGAAAATATGTGTGCTAAAATTGGAAGTAATATCCAGATGTCTTAGTTGTCTTTTTTTTTTGGACAACCCTGGAATAGCCTTGTCTCCACCTGCTGTATCTGCCTGGGCTAAGTCATGGGAGACAAAGGCCTCTAGGCATCTCCCTTTTTCTTCAGCCTTGCTCCTCCTGTGGCAGCTTCTCCTGTACCCTGTACCCTTCTACGTTCTAATCAAAGCCTGGCTTCAGGAAAGGAGACATGTATTATCAGTCATCTGCATAGAATATGTCTGTGTTTAAGCCAGGAATATTCTATTTTCTGCAGGATCACTAACAGCAGGATGAAATAATTTGTCTTTGTGAAGGCGGTTCAGGCATCCGTTGGAGGGGTTCATTTAGCTCCTGCCCAGAGACTACAGCTCGTGGGTGGCCACCTCCTTTGCCCACAAGTACAGCTGGCCCTACTCTTTCTAGAGGGAAGCGATGTTGTTCTGTTTTTGCTTCTCTTCCTACCACAACCCAGAGACGAGTGAAAAAAATCAGCCTTTTTAACTTCAGAGGAGAGTTGGACAGGGGGCTGGAGCTGGAAGCTGCCCTGTGGCCTCTGCCCGCAGGACCATGAATGCTCCGCTAAACCAGTGATTTTCATCCCCACGAAGTGATGTTCACACTGCTCTCTCTCCTTATTGCCCCATCGGGGTGTGTTGACTTAACAAAACCAACTTAGAGGCTTTTCAAATGATAAGACCCAGTGTGTGAGTATCTACCTCCTCTTCACCCCCAGGAATCATCTCTACGGATTGAAGTGTTTCACATTTCTTAGCTGTGTTGGGAGTGAAAACAAGTTTGAGAGCTGCGGATGAAGACTTTAATGATCTGAACTTTTTAGAAGCACTGCTGTGCCTTAAAACACACACACACGTCATATATGGGTTAATATGGGGGCAGAGTGGTCACTTAAGTGATTGTTTAATCCTTACAGCAAGTTAATGGTTTTAGATAATAGGAACATCAATTAGGATAATGTGACAAGTAACGGCAGAATAGCAAACCCAGAACTGCTTCATCCCACGTACCTGGAGATGAAAATGCTACCCCAGTGGCTTTTGTATTGCAGAGAGACCAATGAAAAGAGAGGTCGAGTTCTCAGAGACTGTGTAGTTTGGAAAGAATTAAAGAAGAATGAGGGGGCCTTTTGAAAATGTTGACTGAAAAGCCCATAATTTAAATTATTTTTTAAAAAAGCAATTTTGATGAATTTGCATATGTTTTATAGAGCTCAGATTTCCCCCCTTTTCTAGAACATTTTACAGCCCTTACCTTTAAATTAGAGCAATTCTGTTCCTCAAAACACTAATCACATACTTACTTTGAGCAAAGATTGAACATTCTGAGTTAAAAATAACATTGATGCTTGGAGGTAACCATTCACATTAATGTCCATGTAGATACATCTGGGTAATAAAAGGACGATGTCTGATATAATTTCTCTCTTTTGTTTTTCTAGTTAACTTTACCTAGAGAATGAACTTTCTACCCTTGAAGGATAGTTAAGTAGTCTTTAGTATATACTTCAAAAGCAATCAATCAAATGAGACTGAAATAGAAATCCTCTTGTGGGTGGGATAATTTCTTTCCATGTGCAAGTGTTCTGGTTACAAATGGCTAAAATTGACTTTAATGTTAAGTAAATGAGGTACAGTGAAATATCCCATTACCCTGGAAGTCTTCACCTACCTTGCTATGTTTACAAAGATGTTTTCTTCCAAGAGACTCTAGGAATGGTAGCAACCACCTCCATAAAGGCAAGCATTTTGTGGGTTATTTATTGCATACAATGGACTTTATTAATGGTAAACTCAGACGGAGTAAATCTGCCATAGTCAGGCTCATCTTAGTTAGATGGACAGATATATGTGCCCAATCAATAAACTCAGCAAGAGGTAACATTTCATGTTAAATGTTACTTGATGGCAAACAAATTGAAAGATAAACTCCTTAAGCCAATCCTTTGCTACTGTAGGAAGTTCTAATTTAACTTTGTAAAGAGCCCACTTACCTCAAATGAGAGATGATGGGTACTTTCTCTTATAGTGACTCCAAGTGAGAGTACTGGTGGAAGTGGGCATTGCCTGTGGGCACTGGCACTTCAACTTGGAGTCAGATAATAAATATTTATAAATATAAATGTAATTCAGACTTGGTAATGTCAGTTCCCTTCTTAAAACTCCTTAATGGCTACCATTAACTTTACATCTACTTTGGAAGTCTTTTCTCCCTTCTCTTGACTAGATTCAGTTTCTTTGTTACATGTAACAAAGCTCTACGAGGGAAGGATATATCTATGATGTGTATGAGGGCATGGATTTCTTGTTGTTGCCATATTTCCAGCACCTAGGATGGACCTGTCTGGGAATCAATAAATGTTTGCTAAATGAATGAATGAATGAACGAATGAATGAACTGTATCTCTCTACCTCTTCCATCTGTACTCTTTCCCTCACCCTAGGCCCAAACATTGGAAATAATCTGTGCTGGGTGGATAGGACAGAAACAGAATTTTATTTGTTTTACTTTTATACTTTTTGAGAGAAAGGAACAGAAGGAGGAAGCAGGGCAGAAAGAAGGAGACATAGTATATTTTGGGAGTTACTATTTTCATGTGCTTCCTCATTTTCCCACACATTCACATTTTCTCTAAACAGTTTTTTTTAATTAAAAATTTAATAAGCAAAAAACATGAACACATTCTCATTTTGAAAAGTTTAACCAGTGAATAAGTAAATAGTGTAAAATAGAAGGAGACCACATCTAAACACATATATCTATTGGTAAAATTATATACACAGACACATAATTTTATTAAAAGATATATGTCTTATGACTTTTTTCATGGAATACTATATCTGAGAGACATTTCCATGTTGGTTAATATAGTTCTGTGTCAGTAATTCTGAACCCTGGCTGCACATTAGCATTATCTGGATAGCTTTAAAAAAAAAAAAGATGCTTAAACTGTAGCCAAGACTATTGAAATTGGGGTGGGGCCCCAGAATTGGTATATTTTAAATAATTGCTAGGTGATTTTGATATTTGTGTAGGATTGAGAACTAGAAACCTTTTTTTTTTTTTTAAACGGCTGCTTGGCTTTTAATTATATGAATAGAACATAATTTATTTAATAAATCCCTTAGTGATAGGTTACTTCCCTTTAATTTCTTAAGATCATTTATCATTTAAAAAAAGTTAGAACAATGCCAAAGGCTCATCTAAACAGAAGAGCTCAAGTAAATTTTGGAATCATAGGGCCCATTTATGGAGCAACAAAGGGGCTGGATTAATGAATTACCAAAACACCTGGCTATAAGACAGACTCACAGGCATACATCCCAGACTGTGGTTCTTCATGACATTAAGTAACAGTGTAGGGGTCATGTGCTCGAAATGCTTAAGGAGCATCACGACTGTTGTTGGGTGGAGCAGATTTTAAAGTTGGTGAATTGAAGTTAATCTTACTTTCTTTTTTTCTAACAGTGTAAGGTCTGAAATCCTACAGTGAGTTCTGAAGATATCTGAAGAGCTTACTTAGTGATTAATGTTTAAATTTTGAGTACTTTATAATGAGGTTGTTTTGAAAATAGTGAGGAATCTTTCCAAGAGAATGGCTTGCAACTGGATGCTATCTATTTATTCATTCTGTTCATGAATATTTATGAAGTGGCCATGATATTCCAGGTTAAGGTTAATCTTCATTGTGGGGATAGAGAAGGAACAAGAAAAGTCTGTGTCCTCAGTGAGTTTACATTCTGGTGGGGTTAGAAAATATGAGGTGTACAAATAAATGTAGACAGACGTTGACAATGTCATAAAGAAAATAAAGGAGGTGGGCAAAGATGGCATGAGTTTGGGTGGCAGGAAGGGCCTCTCTCTAAGGTCACCATGGAATAATAGGATAAAGCCAGTCAGTTAACAACTAGGAGAAAAGCACCCAGATAAATCTTTTTTTTCCCCAAGCTCCCCTCAACCCAAGCCCTGGTCTAAGAGTATCTCAAAGGAAACCAAATCTTGAAGAATGAAGCCCCTGTCTTGCCCACTCTCCACCCACCCCCGCCCCCTCCATTATCCAGGTTTTTGGAGTCTGGATAGACTGATACAGGAGACTGGGATGGGAAAGGATCTACAGGTCCTATTCTTTCCTGCCTGTGGCACCAAAGACTTCCTTGGGCCAGGGGCACAGGTCTGATTCCATGCCTTTTTTTTTTTTTTTAATGTTTATATATTTATTTTTGAGACAGAGCACAAGTAGAGGAGGGACAGAGAGAGAAGGAGAGAGAGAGATACTCTCAAGCAGGCTCCACACAGTGCAGAGCTGGATGCCGGGTGGGATCTCATGACCCTGGGATCATGACCTAAGTTGAAATGAAGAGTCAGATGTCTAACTGACTGAGCCACCCAGGTGTGATTCCCTGCCTTTTGAGAAACCTGGCCTCTACCCCATCTCCCTCACTCAAGCATCCCTAAAGTCTCAGGCCAAGCCAGACCCCAGGGCTAAGTCAGCAAGTGCCACCACGCCGAGTCCTTAGGCCTCTTGGTGTCTCAGGAGCACTGCCTATATGGGTGGGGTCTCCTGAGCATCCTTCTTGATTTGAAGTCCAGGTCCTTGGGAATCCCAGGGGTGGGACTGGTCCTCAGGATTTTGGAGAACATGACATCACCAAAGAGACTAACCCCCCTCCTAGCAGGCCAGACAACATCTTAGGAAGATGTGAGCCTGTGACCTTGCAGGAGGGAGAGGGGAGCCTCTCGGACACAGTGAGACTCCCAGGGCAGGTGGGCAGCCAGGGGCTGGAGGTTTCCAGGTCACTTCTTCCTGGCACCATCCCCTGAGTCTAGGCCAGTCATGTTGTGTACGGGTGTGTCCAGATGCACGACACTGATGAGAGACTTGCTGAGCACAGCGATAGGGGTGGTGATCCAGAGGCCCACTCGGAAAAACCCACAGAGCCAACTCAAGGTCCCTCAGAGAAATAGAACAGGTGGAGGGGGCAGTAGAAGAGCTCATTTCCAGCACAAGTATAAACAGAGCAGGCTTGAGGCTTGATTAAGGGTTCGAGAAGCGTATCCATGGAAAGCATCCAGAAGTCCACTGAGCAACTAGAAGGAGGAGGCCGTGAGGGGGCAGCAGGGCATGAAATAGAAAGAAGCGATGGCTAAGGGAGTCCAGCACAGCCTTGGGATGGACAGGGCAGACAGGGTGGGATCAGGGAGCCTGCCCAAGGACCCTTGCCCTCCCGTTTGGTCTGGAGCCACCAGCAGCACTCGTGGATGAAGTTAGGCAAAAAAAGGGAAGATATTTTTGTCTGGCGTTGTGGCAGCCCCCTTGTCACTCCCGGGGCCCCATCTGGAGGTGGCATCCGAGTCCCAGACCTGCCGTGTCCTCACCCTCCAGCCTGGTGCCTCGGGCCAAGCCAACAAACAGTGCACAGGCCTCCAATGCCCCTGCCCTTGCTGCTACTTACTTTTTAGGAAGTTGTCTGAAAACCTTTTTAGAGCAAGACAGGACACACACACACACCCCACATACATACATAAGGAAAGTCCTATGCTCTTCTTTCTACTCATTCAGCCTAAATATTGCAGTGGTTGGTTTAAAAAAATTATAGGGAAGTTTTTTAAGGAAGTTTTAGATTTACAGCAAAATCGAAGATGGCAGTGGTTTTATTTGGTTTCAGAACAGGTGTCTTCCCAGACTCTTGTCAAGATAACTTTTCGTAACCAAAAGTGTACCTTCCTAGAAAGACTTACAATCCAAAGTCTGTCCCCTGGCTCCTGCCCAGTAGGTCTCAAACTTTAGCATGCCTCAAAATCACCCAGAGGGCTTGTTAAAACACAGATTGCTGAGCCCCACCTTCTGAATTTCTGAGTCAGTAGGTCTGGGTCGGGGTCTAAGAGTTTGCATTTCTAACAGTTCCTGGTGATGCTGATGCTGCTTTTTCACAGACCACAGCTCCTCCTGAACCACTGCTCCATATAAATCACTTGCTGGCTGACTTAGCAAGTCAAAGTACAAAAACAAAAATGAGATTGAACAATGTTCTGTCTGGCAGCAGACTTTTTTCTTTTGATTCATGCCTGGTTGGATTTCTGTTCATATTGGTCATAATCACAGCAGCTGCTATATGGATCTATTTTTAATTGTGTGCCCCTTGGAAGTTGTGTTCCTTAGTAAATAATGCATAGTTCAGGAGTAATGATCAGCATAATGGTCACTTGAACATGATTCCTAAAGCAGGGTCACTCAGATTACCACTTTTACTCATTTTTACTACCTGTGACAGTAGAGCAGACTGATTTAAGAAACTTATACTGTAAGATACACATTAACTGGGAATTGAGAACAGTAAAAGAAGAAAGAGACTATGATTTGTCTCAGCTACCAGCAATTTGTCTTCAGAAACCATGACAGCTACCTCCTGATTCCCATTATGCAATGAGATTGCAAGTAACATTCCACAGCAGTCTTAATCAATAGAGGGTCACAAGAGGCCTTTCTTTCCCCATGGTGGGAAAAAATGGCCTTTTAACCAATTTAAGTGATAGAATACACTCTCTGGCAAAAGACAGAGACATCTCTTTTAGCTGTAATTAGGGATTTTCCTTATCTCTAATCACTCTTCCTAACATAAAAACATACACATAATCTTTGTGTATTTTAAGTACATGAAGAGCACCAGGCTGGTGGGGTGGGAAGGAGTCCAGGTACAGCATCATCCAAAGCCACCTTTTTCTGTTTCCAGAATGAGGCCAATCTCTGCTGCTTTACTCCATTAGGCCCAGCAAGCTAATAGGCATGTGTTCTCAGTGTTGGCCATTAGTCTCCTTCCAAGACTCTCCTAGGCTTCCCTCTGCGCTTGGAGGCCAGGTTCCTTGATGTAACATAGCCCAGATCTATTGGTTATGCCCAGCTTTTGAGAATTCATGAACCTGTCTCTGTGTCCCCCATAGTGCCACACTGGGCTTCCTTGGCATGTGAGGATGGTGATGTATTCTTGCTCCAGCTTCTCACCTTTGCTTCCTTTCACATAGATTGAGAGTAAATTCTAGCTTTGATTAGTGCTTCTACTATTTCTTACACTTTAAATCTAAGTATTTACATTGTGATAATTCTGTAAGAGTTCTCAAAGTAGTTTATCATCTTCACTCTGAGAATGTTTGAATTTATATTGTTTATAAAGCAAATGGCATCTCATACTTAGGCAGATTTGTTGGGCAGATATTTGTGGCTTATAGATATTTATCACAAGGGGCTGTCTATTCAAATTATAGATTATCGTGATATACTTATCTAGTGGTGCTGATACTCTTTTGAATAAAACAGACTAATATGAATAAAAATAAGATAGGTCAGGCTCTGAAGTCAGATTGCCTGGGTTCAAATTCTGATATAATGCTTATCAGCTGTATCACCTTAAGCAAACTGGTTAATCTCTCTAAATCTTAGCTTTCTTATCTGTAAAGACTAGATAATAATAGTACCTCCTTCGTAAGTTTTTAAATGAAGATAAACAAGACAAAGTGCATGGAATCCTAAGCAAGATTCTTGGCAAATGGCACCATAAATGTTTGCTATAATGACAATGAGGAGGAAGATACTGATGTCCACCATGAGTAGGATATTCATTTTGAGTTATATCTTTTTTCCAATTTCTCAACTGTTCATCCTGAATTGCCTTATTTTGTGAACAAAGGCAGGTTCGCATTAGAGGTGTAGTCATTGACCAAGAAACAACACAATTAATAGGCCCAGATAGCTCTGGCATGGAGCAAGGCTATCTAGTTTTTCTGAAGGCCAGACACGAGACGGGGACCTTGCCAATCCCATGCTCCAACCAACTGAGCTAAAAAAGTAGTGGTACTGTTATTCTTTGCAAGTCCACATGTTAGGTGGTAGGAGTCAGTTTTATTTAATAATCAGAAAACAAGGGAAAGATTGGATGACCCAAAGATAAGTTTTGCTAAATTTTGCTGTTGTTCCAGCACTCAAACAAAAATGCTACTAGGTTTAAATTTTGAAAAAAAAAATGAATTTTTCTCCTTTGTATTCTTTCCCAGTACCCCGAGTTTGAAGGTATAAGAGGTGGAATTGTGGTTGAGGAGAAGCAGCCGACTACCCTGAAGGTGGGAGATAGCCTTTAAATATGTCTTTTGGGTTGGAATTCCCTTTCTTTTCTGTGTTTGATACAGTGTCCCAACATAGAAACACAGGCCCACTCTGGACAAAGAACACTACCTTTTTATTGAGGGAATAATTTTTCTTTCTCCTAGGGATGAACCGCATAACAGTTGTACCTATCACCTTCTGACACAAATGTCAGAAATGTAAGCCCTAAAAGAATTCAGAGGTACTTTCTTTCGAAGTCACATTTGTTTTTGGATAACCAGAAAAAGAGTTTAGTGGAACTAAATATATTAAATTTGGACTCTCACCATGACCTATCTTTTTCCCCTTGTTTAAAATGTGAATAAGTCAGTCAAACACATATCGATTATGCCCCAGTAAATTTTTACGTCAAACATGGATAATTTACTCACATGTAAAAGGACTTCATAGGGAAAGTCCTATGAAAAAGACTGATGTTTTCATTCTGCAGAATTCTAGTGAGGTCCTGTTAGGAAGGACAGAATCCTATCAGGGTGTTGGGAGATAATGCCAAATAGTTCTTGGTTTAGTTCTTTAAACTGGGTAAGCGCTAAATCTCCTTTTTTCCAACAAGAGAAGCAGAATAAGATGAAGAAATGCCAGCATATTATCCACTTAGTCTCCTTCTTTAACAGGTGAAACAGGTAATAGTAAATCAATCCCTCGACAGGTGTTTATTCGGGTATTTATCTTGTAGGTATATGCATCATGTTTGACGCTCTAGGGAACAGCTATGAAAGATTTTAAGCTTTTACATTGCTTAGATCTAGTTGGGGAGAAATATATAAAATGACAACAAACAACGTAAAGCAATATAGTAAGGGCTATAGTGTGGTGCCAGGGTTTCAAAGAAAGGCCGACCTCACCTGAGGAAGTTATCAGTCAAGGCTTCGTGTGGTAATGTGGGGTTGGGCTGGACCTAGAGGGATGAGTAGGAACCTCTCAACCAAGAGACCAGGAGAGGAGAAGGGCTCTTCCAGGTGTAGGGAATCCCATGAACCTTTGACCTGATGCCTGACCCTGTTCAACTAAGTGAAGATGGAAGTAAGTGAAAACCATGTTCTTTCCTCATAGCATCTCTCTCCTATGATAAAACCTGAAAGGATCACTTAAAGAGTCTTCTGGGAGGATTCATAACAAGGAAGGTTGGAGGGCTATTTTCCCTGCTCCTATTGAATACAAAATTTTGGGACCTCTGTTGAAATCCAAGCAAGTGTGTATAGAGCATCCAGAGGGCAGAATGCCAAGCCCTCAGTCAGGGGTAGGCATAAATAAAGGAGGTGAATTGCTGTGGGATTCAAGGAGGGAGCTAGTGGACCCAGGAAAAACCTTACCCCTGTCCCCCATTCTTTGTACTTTGGAAATCCATGAAACTTAAAATAAAAAAAATTTTTTTCTCATTTGTCACATGCATATCTTGACTGTTTAAATTATTCTTATTAAGCATAGAAATATAATTAATTGTTGGGAGAGAAATTAAATACAGTATCAGTGAGTAAATTTTATTTGCCTTATTCCAATAAGGAAAGCCACCATCCTTGAGAGGCTCACAGTTTCTTATTTCTCTCTTCTTGACCCCTCAGTAAACCGGGAGTAATCATATCCACACTATCTCTGTTTCACAAAGTGATCATAGGTCTTGACAATGTAAAAATTTGGAGAATTTACAGTATTCTAAGTGTTAAGTGTTTTGAATGATTTGGATGTCGGTTTTAAATTGAAAATGGCATAAGTGATTATTTTTCTTCTTAATGCTGTACTACCTTAACTTGTAATTTCTACTCTCATAACCCCACTGATTTAAATGGGAGCTAGATGTAAGACGTTTTGTTGTCTTTGAAACCACTGGGATGGAATTTTAAATCCTTGCATTTTTTTCCCTCTGCCCGAGGAAATGAAGATACTGGAAATTCCATTTTTTAGTTTGGATTACTTTATTTCATTTATATTCATGCATCTAAAGTACCTAGTGAAGTTTTGCGTGTGTATAAGTTAGTATTTACAGGTAACACCTTGCTGAAAATAAAATAGATTAAGTGGAGAATATTTTTCCCACAGCTTCCTTCTCTAACGAAAATAAAATAACCGAGCACCACTTCTTAACTGAACACCCCATCTGTCACCTCCATGCTGCTCTGAGCCAACACTGTCCTGGGAGTAGTGTGGGGCCAAGGGTCTACATGTGAAGCAGGGTAGGCTTAAACACATGCTGGGAGAATTGGGATTTGAAGCTTCAGGCTTATATTTACTTTTATGTATTTCTCTGACTTATGGGGAACTAAAATGAAAACCTGTATTTTTGGACTATAATTATAGTCAAATTTCAGCCTGTACTGATCAGTATTAGGCTTAGCATATGATGCCAAAAAAAAAAAAAAAAAGGATTATAAAATCAGTGATCTAACATACTATAGTGGTCTAAGGTTGATGAATAAATATTATTTTAACCCCTTATTTTTAAAATTTCATGTTTAAACTAATAACATTACTATTTCATTCTAGTAAAGTGGTACAAGTTTAGGATTTCTAAGTTAAATAAATGTAAAACCTATAAATATGCTGATCACGTCTACATGATGTGAGTTATCCTTAAAGAATCTATTTTCTGTTAGAAAATGATTCTTATTGGGGCACCTGGGTGGCTTAGTCAGTTAAGCACCTGACTTTGGCTCAGGTCATGATCTCACAGTTCGTGGGTTGAAACCCCGCATTGGGTTCTGCTGACAGCTCAGAGCCTGGAGCCTGCTTTGGATTCTATGTCTCCCTCTCTTTCTGGCCTTACCCCGTCTCCACTCTGTCTGTCTCTCTCTCAAAAAATAAGTAAACATAAAAAATTAAAAAAGAAAATGATTCTTATGAAGGAAAAAGGACAGTTTTGCATTTTGCTTTGTTTTATGAAACTCAGTTAAATTCATTAGTGGGGTTCCACTGTTTTCAAATATCATACTCACTAACCAACATTTAAAACCTGTTTTAGGAAACTTGGTGGAAAATATTTTTTTCTAAAGTTTTTCCTAGTTCTCCTTTTAAAAAAAATTTTTTTTAGTCTATTTTTTGAGAGAGAGAGAGTGAGAGCAAGCAGGGAAGGGGCAGAGAGAGAGGGAGAGAATCCCAAGCAGGCTCTGCATAGTCAGCGCAGAGCCAGAGGCAGGGCTTGAACTCATGAACTGTGAGATCATGACTGACCTGAGCTGAAATCAAGAGTTGGGATGCTTAACTGACTGAGCCACCCAGGTGCCCCTTCCTAGTTCTCCTAATACTTACCATTATGGAAACTTAGAGATGGAAAGGATTTCTGAGATCTTCCATTATATCTTTTTATTCAAAGCAGAATCTAATCTATTAAGATCCTTGGTACATAGTCATTCAGTGCTGCCTTTTGCTCCTCTTAATTGTGTTAAACATGTCTCCACCTAACCCCTCTCTAGAGTACAATGTTCTTGACAGTAAGAAACATGCTTTACTCATCTTTATGTTCCTGAGGGTACTGGCATGGTCTTTGGCACATAGTAGGTACCAAATGAATGCATCCTGAACTGATTTAACAATGTCAGTGAGGGAATGCTAATAATCTCACCAACTGTCCCACTCCATTTTGTAATGGAATTTTTTTTTGTCTTTATTCTGAACTGAATTTTTTCTCCCCTTTGAATAATTTTCAGAATGATTTTAATTCCAGAAAGCATGGGGAAACCCATCTAATCAGTTGGACTAGATGAAGCAATCCTGGTGCTTACGATGTCATGGTCAATCACTTCTACCCATTGGTCCTGCTCCTGTCTTCTGATGTAACTCTTTTTCATGAGACAGACAGTCCTTCAAATGTTTGCAGATCCCTGTTGTTCCTGAGTCTTGAGTTCTTTAGGCTCAAAGTTCCTATTGTTTACCTGCTCCGAGTAGCAACAGCATAAAAGCTAATGTTTGAAAGCTTCCTATATACCAGGAACACTGTGCTAAACACTGAGCATGCCTGATCTTATTTGATCCTCATCACAATTCCATCAGACAGCTATGGTTTTCAGATGAGGAAATGAGGCTTATTAAGGTTCCTTAGATAACTTGACTTAGAAAGTGGCCACACCATACTCAAACCTTGGTCTGACAAACGCAAAAGCTCATGCTTTTAACCATTGTTTTGTAAAGCCTTTCATACAGTATGATTTTAAATCCTTTCTGTTATGGCTTCCTTCCCCCTGAAGACAATTCTGCTGTTAGTTTAACTCTGTTCTAAGTTAAATCCATTATTTCTTACTATTCTAAAGGATTGCTTTTGAGCAGAAGAGTTAACACACAGGACATCAGCTCTGTAAGCTGACTGCTGGAATGGCAGATGGGCTGGCCAGCACATCCTCAGTGGGCAGTGGTCTCAATACAAGGATTGAGTCTGACTGCCCATGACCTCATATGGCCTCCCTGCTCCTAGAGTGGTCACACAGCTCCCTGGGAAATGTTGGGAAATGTGAACTCCTTTAGCAGTGTTGATGGGAGTTTTCTATTGTTCCAGATGTTTTCCAAGGAGGATACTGGATGGGGAGAATTTATGTTATTACAGATGGCCAGAGCACTTTATGTATTAGGAAGTTTTCCATGGAAGGATGAGTGTATCCAAAATTATTCTTTGAAGTTAATGGCAGGATGTGGTAAAACTACTTGGACTTAAGGAAAACACTGAGAATATAAAAATAAATACATGGTTTGTACCTACTCCCTTCCGAAACTAAAATATAATGCATGACAGCATTTGCTCAACACGTGGGATCAAGTTCTAGGTCAAATGCAGAGATAATAAAATGAGTGTATTTGTATTAAGGTTCTTTGCTTTACTCCTCATTTCCATTGAGTCTAGTTTTGACTGGTTGGGTAGAGATATTGGGACCAAAGTTTATGATATTATCAATGTCAGAATGACAGACAATCTATTTTCATATATGTGGGGAGAGAATAGAGTTCCAGTCCTATTTCCTGTACCTTAGCAGAGGAAGAGAATTTTTTTTTTCAGCCACTTTTGGGGGTAGACTTGGTCAAGCATCCCCACTTGTCCATCATCATTTAACCAGCCCCAGAGCCTCCCAATACTGCTGCTATGTATTCATGGCCGCCTCACCCCCTTTTGTCCTCTGTTAACCTGCCTTATTATTCTACCTCAAGGCTTCTTTAACCGTCCTAGGATGTATTGGTTATACCTTTACTTTGAAAACACTTTTGATCTTTTTAGAGTTCCTCTAGATTTTCCTATTAGATAAAAACAGATTTTTATACCTTTTGTTTCCATGGTAATGGATTCCAGGATTACTTTAGAAAACGACTAGCTTCGTGTGCCAGTGGAAAGTTGGAGCATTATGGACTAACACAATAAATACCAGCCCACCTGTAAGAGGAGAGCAAACTAGATAGAAACATTTAGAACCATGGTTCGTGAGATAATGTGAGCATATTTTAAATAAAATCAGTGGAATTTGGAAAGCGAGCCTTGCATTGCAGGCAAATGGTTTGGGAGTATTAGCATGAAATTTAGTGTTCACTAATCAACTCAAGGCAGAAAGTGCTTAATTAACTTGAGGCATTAGTTTCAAATTTAACAGTTTAGAAGAAGCCATAGAACCCCATTTCTGAATTTTGAGAAACCTTCCCAAGTTTTTGCAAGGGCCAGTTCTGCTCTTGGGAAGTTGGAGGAGGATGTAAGCCGAGGATAGCCTTCCCTGGGCTGTTTGCCTTTCGGTGAAAGGAAGATTATTTCCCAAACCTCAAGGGGGACTACCTGGTATTGTCAGCAAATGTACCTTTTAGGAATCTGGGGCATAGGCTCTAACTCAAGAGAAAAATCTATTAGAGTTGGCTAAAGACAGGGCTAACATAAAAAGCAGATATTTTTCAGGGAAAAATAGAGCTACTTTTATAAAGAGTCTTATGTTTCTGAGCATATGGAAGAAGAAGGAATAATCAGATTTTTGAGGTCAACCCTGACTCTGCCCCTACAAGTCTGCTCTTTGTTACAAGGAGGAAGAATGAGAGGGAAGAGGAAAGGCAGAGGGAAGAAAAGAGGAAGGGAGAGTGGACAGGAAGATCAGAGGTATGTGCCAAGTTGACTGTGCTTATTTGGAAGGAGAGAATGAATCCAAGCCCCTTTTGTCCTAATGTGGATTTTAATATTTAAAATTACCCTTACCATTATTGAGGATATTAAGATGCTTTTATGTTGAACTGATTAAAATTACATTTGGAATAATAAATGACATGTAATGTACAAATACCTTCCCCAGACACCTTTAAAAATTTTTTTTAAAGCATAAAAATCATAAACAACCATAAGGGAAAATTTCCAGAAGCATTCTTCTAGGAGACACAGGTTTGGAGGGCCGGGAACACAGGGACAGCAGGTCTTATGAAATGTTTTACTGTAAGATTGGGGGCTCTCCACCTGCCTGGAAGGATTCAGGACATTGCTTCTAAAGAAATTAAAGGGAGGTTGAACTACTCTGGAACTCTATTCATTTTCTTCTTAATATTTCTAAGATTGAAGATGCTTGTTATTATACGTCTTTTATATATCTGATAGGGAGAGTTTACCAAGGCTGATGGATTTTGATCTAGCTCATTTCTTTAAGCATTTGCAGTAGTGATCCAAGTGATCACACTTGTTTTTCCTCTGGTCCACACTGCATCAGACCTTCATCAAACCCACCTTATTTCTACCCCCCCCCCCATCCTCCCAGCAGCATGGGTTGCACACAAAGTAGGACTTTTGGCTTTTGTAATTGGAATGTAAATGTACTATCCTCTCCAAGGAGGGAGGCTCCACTGTGTGGAATATTAGCTGAGACCAAGGCTTGGCAAGGAATCCCTTAAGGCATGTTGGCTGGTCAGCCTGCTGGCTTTGAAAAGAGCCTTCCATGAGTACCAGTGCAAACATTCACCAACCCACTGTAATTCCCAAGGGAAATCTCTGTGGATTCCTGGAGGGTTCCTTTCTTTATCTCCACCCCAAATGGGTACCCAAATGGCAGACAGACTGCTTCCCTATGAAAAAGGTCTAGTTAGCTCCAGATGACTCTGGTGTAAGAGATGGAGATGCCTCTACCCACTTCCACTTCTCTGCAGTCTCTCCTTTGCCCTTTTCCTGTTTTCTGTGGGTTGCTTCAACATTTTATAGAATTCCATTTTAATTTACATTTCCAATTAAATTCCAATTTAATTTATGGTGTTGTTTTGATTTGATTTCTATTTTAGGGTATGTCTCTTTAAATAGCTTTTTTTCTTTGGTGGTTCTACATATAACGTTTATTTATGCATAATTTTCATAGTCTACTGGTGTTGATATTTTACCAGTTCCACTGAAGTGTAGGAACTTATATTCCTTTACCATCCCCCTTTTATCATTGTTTTAAATATGTCCTCTGCATACCTCGAGAACCATAATAGACAGTATTATGATTTTTGCTTTATTCATAAACTATATTTAGAAAACTAAAGAGAAGTAAAGTCTCGTATTTATCCATATTTTTGCTCTGTTGTTCTTTCTTCTTTCCTGATGTTCCAAGATTCCTTTTTTAATCTTTTCCTTTGTTAGAGAACTGTCTTTAGCCATTCTTTTAGGGTAGGCCTATTAGTTTTCCTTATTCTGAGAATGTCCTTCCTGATTCCTGAAGTATATTTTCTCTGGACATAGAATCCTTAATTGATTTTTCTTTTCTTCCATTTCTTGAAAACTATTGCACCATTTCCTCCAGACCTCCTTGATTTCTTATGAGAAATCCTCTGTAGTTAATGTATCATTTCTCACTGGCTACTTTCCAGATTTTGTCTTTGTCTATAGTTTTCAGAAGTGTGACAATAGTGTGTGTTGGTGTGGATTTCTGGGTTTATCCTGTTTGGTGCTCACTGAGATTCTTGGGTCTTCTTTTGCCAGATTTGTGAAGTTTTCAGCCATTATTTCTTTAAATACTTTTTCAGCTCTACCTTCTTTTTTCCTGTTCTTCTGGGAGTCAGATGATCTATATTTTAGGTCTTTTTTTTTTTTTAAATAATCCTACAGTCTCTGAGACACTGTTCTTTTTCTTTTCCGTTTTTATACTAGTCTTCTTTCTCCCTGTTTTTTTGTTTTTTTTTTTAATGTTTATTTATGTTTGAGACAGAGAGAGACAGAGCATGAGCGGGGGAGGAGCAGAGAGAGAGGGAGACACAGAATCAGAAGCAGGCTCCAGGCTCCGAGCCATCAGCACAGAGCCCGACGCGGGGCTCGAACTCACAGACCACGAGATCATGACCTGAGCTGAAGTCGGCGCTCAACCGACTGAGCCACCCAGGCGCCCCTCTCCCTGTTGTTTTGATTGGGTAATTTCAATTTTTCTATTCTCAATTCACGGATTCTTTCCTCTGTTGAGCCTATCCATTGAAGTTTTTTTTTTTTTTTTTTTAATTTCAGTTATGTTTATTTTAGTATCAAACTATCATTTGGTTCTTCTTTATATCTTCTCTTTCTTTGCTGAGAATTCTTATTTCTTTGCCAAATCTTTCTAGTTTTTCTATTTGTTTCAAGAATGTTTGTAATTGTTTATTGATACCATTCTGGCTATGAGAAAGGGGAGTGTCTTGTTACTGCTCCGTGTGACCTCCACTGACATTGCTGGGGATTGGCACTGATGGATGGTGATGGTAAAGTCCTGACTCTCCACAAGGCTCAACTAATACCCAACAGAGATGAAAATCCAGTCTCCCCATTCAGCTTCTCTAAAATCATCCTGGTCAGAGTGTTGGGATACCTTACTATAGTCTAGGCCTTTGCTGGTGTGGGAGTAAAGTATTTTTCTGCAGTGTTTGGATGTAAAGTGTTTATTACCTCAAAGTTTTCTATCTAAAGCAACTAGGCTGTTCCTTTCCTGGTTCTTTGGAGAGCGGGCCTTTTAATTTTTTTCTGTATGTGTTAGAACTTCCAGGTTGCTGGATTCTCTAGTATCTAGTCAAAAATATATGAGGAAAAAAGAAAATCTAGGAATTTACCACCTTGTTATTCCTTGAGTCCTGTTGTCCTTAACCTTCTTGACTTCTCTTTACTTTTCAGTCTTCTTATGTTTGTTCTAGATGTAATGTCCATGTTTTTAGCTGTACCTAAGAGAGGAATAGGGATGGTATGTTTACTACATCTTCCTGTCAAAATTTCTTTTGATCCTTTGATCTTTATCCATGCCAGAAACTCTTTGTATTGTTTCATTCTCTCAAGGTCAGACAATGTGGTATAGTTTTGAGAACACCCAATAATTTCGTAGGAAGTTGGCTTGGAATAAGAATTGCTTCAGGATAGAACCAGCCTCAAGCACTACAACAACGGCAAGGACATTTTGGTGAAGAGACCCAATCACATGTTTTGTGGTTAGATGAACCTGGGTTCAAATCCTATTTCTACCATCGCTTCTCAGCCTTTTAGCTAAGATCAAGTGTAGTATCTATTTTTATCAAATCCTGTTTCTACCATGTAATTGTTATATAACATCGATATGTTTTTTACTTTCCCTGAGCTTCATTGTGTCTACCTGTTGTGAATAGAAATGGCATATTTCTGGTGCTTGGTACATATCAGGTGCTATAAAATAATAGCTATTTTTGTTACAAAGCAGGTTATAATATCTCTGGGTATTTTGTCAATAGTCTGACGTCTACCAGGAGAGAAAAAACTCCAAACCCATTGAGGATGTAAACAAGTCATAGTTAAATGATCTCCAGAAATGATGTCTTCCTGTCCCAAATATTGCATCCAATAAGAACATGGAGAAAGCACAGTGGTTCCTCTAAGGAAATGGAGTAGAATCATTTTAAAATCAATGGGTGGCTTATTGTTAAAGTTAATGCTGTAATGTATCCCCATTCTCTGTTTAAAAGATTTTACAATGCAAGAAGCAAATTTAGGGACCTTGGGGAAGGTTCCTCTGCTCCTTAAGGAGCAGAACTGGAAGAATGAGTCATTGATAGTATTTTTAGACAATGTTCTGTTGCTGATAACTTCAGCTTGATTGTTTACTGACTTCAGAACGTGTCTTTTAGCTCCTAACTACAAGTCAGGTGAGAGCTGAGAGGGCAGGAAGGAGGGAGGATATTGGTGCTTTTCCCAGGGGAAGGGTAGATTTCTAAGCTGGAAGGGACAAGGGGACTGTTCATGGCTTTCTAAGTCACTGGATTTAATGTGATGGGCTCTAGATAAGGTCCATGGAGACCTTTTGACCATTGTGGACACCAAGCCAATATGGCAGCTTGGAACACTCATGGAGAAATGCAGCATCTGGTCAGTTTCCCTAGACAGGAGATTCTTATATAAGTGATTTACTGAAGAGCATTCTCAGGAGAAAGGATTTGGTTTCAGGTGAAGCCTACTGTCAACCTGATCCCATGGGTTGCTCTGTAACATTAATCACATCAGATTCTAATCTGTTTTGAGGCACAGGAGTGGGGATTTGATATCCTTGCACCAATCAGTTCTTAGCTAGGGACAGTCTTGCCGAGTTAGGGATAATTCCCAGGTACCGTTGGGCAAATGGCTCTATCGCCCAAGGTCAGTTCTCTGGGGAAGGTTATAGGTATGAGGGTAGAAGTAGCACTAGCAGCTGCTGGAAGAGGGATCCCTGGGAATATGGGCGTGGCTCAACAGGGCTTATCATGGCACCAGGTAAAAACCGTTGACTTGGGTAACAGAAGGTCTGGCTTCTCACTAATTTGCAGTGTGACCGAGCAAATCATTCAGTCTTTCTGCTTTACATGTAAAAAAGGATTGGCAAAGGTGGGCGCTTAAGGCCTGTTGACTCAGGTGAGTTGATTGGGAACATTGGATTTAGTAAGACCTGGGCCTTCTGGCCTGTGGTCTATGGAAACAAAACCTTCAAGAAGACAAAGGAGGCAACTGTGATATTATTGCCACATAACCTGAAACCCAGGGAGGGATCTTTGGGGACCTGGAAAGGAAAAGGTTTCCTTGCCTTAGAGGCTAGGACCTGCACAGGCCTAGGGTCAGGCACAGAATTGCTGCATGGCTGGTGACCAAGGGAACAAGGAAGTCTACATTAGAGACTTAGGCTGGAAAGCAGATTCTGGGTGGAACTAAGGCTCCTTGCTCGCTAAGTGGTTGCAGTGGGAATCTGCTCTAGTTAGAAATTTGAATAAATTTATTTAGTATCTGGACTTCAGTTCCTTGTATTTTGTAAACATTTTTTTTTTTTTTGGTGCATGATTTTAATTCCAGCCTTCTAATAGCACTTTTTATAATTTGAGTACATTATTAGTAACATTTTGTAATAGTTCTTTGACTCATTATTGCAGTTTGTACGCCAGTCAGGGGAAGAGGCAGATGTTTCTGGATTTTCATATGTGCCCATATGCAGAAACTGGATAGCTGTAGGGAGCAGCAGGAGCAGGTGAGGTTGGGGTTGGGGTGGAGTGAAATCTCAGTAATGTCGGTTCTCAGGCTCTCTCAGGACAGCGGAACTCCTCCCTGTAATACAGACAGTTTCCTTCTCTAGGATAGAGGTTTCTAATGAGGATATGTTATTGTAATATGTTAATGTAAAGGTTGATACTTTGCTGTTACTCTTGCTGAAATACGGCATAGATTCTGTGTTGGTGTCTGAAACTGCTTGGTGGTTTTGGGAAATTACGTCAACATCCAACAAAATAAATTTTTGGGGAAGCTCGTTTTTTCATTCAGGTCTTTTGATTACAAAGCTTTTACAAAGCTTTTACTGCTCTCAAACTTTAGCATATCCTGGATACCCTCTCAGGATGGAAAAGCCTTCACTGTGGAATTAAATCTCAAACCAAATGGGTTGGATTCATAGTAGGTCATGGAAGAAACCTTCAGCTGGCATTTTTGTGGGGCATAGTCACCTATGTGTTGGCTTTCACCCGAAGTCGAGCATTTATTGTCTAGAGTTGGATGTTTCTAAGAACTTTTCAGGCTTGGGTTATTATTAATAAAAAGACTGCATTCTTATGGGACCAGTATCTTTTCTCCATTTTTCAAAGGGGTCTGCATCTGAGAAAGCTTCAGTCCCTTTCAGAGGGAGGAAGGTCTCAGCTTGGTGCAAGAAAAGGAAATTCTGCCAAGGAGTGATCTGCCTGTTTGCATGGGTCCTGCCACATTTGGGAGTTGCTTAGTAGATTGGCTTTTCCAAAGGAGAAGTCAGTGTACAGCCTGATCAGCAGATCTGTGGTCTTCTGGGGCTCGTGTGCCTCAGGTGTCTCCTCTCCTGTGGGTGGAGGTTTTGGGATGGACATGGAAGCTCACAGGCATATTATTGGAATTTGTGTGATGATAGCATGGCAATGCTGATTTCTGCTGACTCTCCTTTCTCTGGGCTCTTGAAATATCTGTGTTCATACATAGTGGTTTATTTAAAATTTAATGCACAACTGTAAAAATTGTTTCATTTAGAAAGAAAAATTAATAATTTTAAGTATCTTCTTAGGAGATTAGGTAAAAACATGACTTATGAAATAACTTTTGCCATGAAAGAAAAAGTCTTTACTGTATTTCTATATTTCAGTCTTGTTGACATTTTAAGGATGAAACTTCCTTGGCTGAGATGTCACCTGGACAGATATCACCATTTGCTACTAATGATGATTGATGATAGTCAAAAAAGTTCTTCTATGTCAAGAGGGCACTTGGAAGGCAGGTTATAAAGAGCAGTTCTCACCATCTAAAAGCATTTGTTATCACTCATGCTTTGATGCAGCAACACATTGCAGTTCTTGGCATAATGAGAGGCAGGTTTCAGGAGTTACTGCTGCAACCAAGTCTTACCTGCCAAACTATAAAGACAAACTATTTTGAGGATTAAAGGATGGAATCCCTTTGTGCTTTGTTGAAGCAGAACTGAAAGGTTTATAATGACAGACCGAATCATTAGGAGGCATGAAAGAAAAAGAAGCAGCAAGGCTGAAAGTATTCTTTGCTAGAAAGGAGTTGATGCCCTTTGAACATTTAAGTTCAAATAATGTGCCGTCCTTTATCTCCAGAGAGCACACTACTGACCCACTGTTGGTAGAGCATGTGCTGTGGGTTGTTTTCCAGCAGAGAGGATAGATTTTCTTCAGATCTGTCTCCTCATACTTGCCAGAGATCTCCTTTGGGACCAGCAGCAGGCACTGAGGAGCCTGGAGGCTGGAGAAAGGGGAGGCTGGATCATAATGGCTAATGCTTATTGAGTGCTTGTGATGTGCCAGGTTTCCTTCTAAACAGTTTACATGAATCCCCTCCATTATTCTTCACAACTGATCGTCTTATGGGGTAGGACTGGGGAAATCAAGGCTAAAGAACTTGTCCAAGGGCACACAGCTAGTAATCAATCAGTGCAGCTGGGATTTGAACTCATTGTGGGTCATTCCAGGGCAGCAGCTCTTAAGCACTATAACCTGATATAGTCTAGTTAGGCGTTGAGAACATGGATTCTGGAGTCCGAGAAACATGGGCTCAAATCCTGACTCCCTCAACTGGTTGGTCTGTGAGCTTGGGTAGGTCATGTAACACAGGGCAAGAAAGGAAGTCAGAGAAGCCTGTGACAGATCATGGCATATAATAAGCACTCAATAAATGCTAGCCACTATTATTGTTAGCATTTCGTTTTTGCTGCAGAACAGAGTGAAGCTAAGAGGTGGTGGTTCTGTACCTGAGAACGCCTAAGAGAGAATTACCTGGGCATTCTTATTAATAGATTTCTGGCTCCACTCATGACAGATTCTAATTCAGTTGGGCCTGAGGGAGTGGTGGGTTGTTTGACCCAGGGACCTGACTTTGTTTTCCTTCTCTTTCTTTCTTTCCTTTTTCTTTTTCTTTTTCTTTTCTTCTCTTTTCTTTCTTTCTATTTCTTCTTTCAGTTTTTAATTTTGGTTCTATTATTGTTAACCTACGGTGTTAGTTTCAGGTATATAATAGAGTGATTCAATGGTTCTATACATTACTCAGTGCTCATGATAAGTAGACTCTTTACTCCCCATCACCTGTTTCACTCATCTTCCCATCCACCTCATCTCGAAACCATCAGTTCTGTATAGTTAAGAGTCTGGTTCTTGGTTTCTCTCTTTTTCCCTTTGCTCATTTGTTGCGTTTCTTAAATTCCACATATGAGTGAAATCATATGGTACTTGTCTTTCTCTGACTGACTTATTTTTCTTAGCATTTATACTCTCTAGCTCTATCCATGTTGTTGCAAATGGCAAGATTTCATTCTTTTTTATGGCTTAATAATATCCATTGTGTATATACACCACATCTTTATCCATTCATGTATTGATGGACACTTGGGCTGCTTCCATAATTGGGCTATTGTAAATAATGCTGCAATAAACATAGGGGTGCATGTATCCCTTTGAATTAGTGTTTTTCTATTTTTTGGGTAAACACCCAGTAGTGCGATTCCCAGCAGTACGATTATTGGATTGTAGGGTAGTTCCACTTTTAACTTTTTGAGGAATCTCCAAACTGTTTTTCACAGTGGCTGCACCAGTTTGCATTTCTACCAGTAGTACATGAGTGTTCCTTTTTCTCCACATCCTTGCCAACACTTGTTTCTTGTATTTTTTATTTTAGCCATTCTGACAGGTATGAGGTGGCATCTCATGGTTTTGATTTGCATGCAGGAACCTGAATTTTTCAAAAGCAAGTTAGTTGACATGGAACAAGTGGTCTGCAAATCTCATGTTGTGAAGCTCTGTGGTGTGGGAATCACAGACCTGAGTCAGCTTCCTGCTCTGTGCCCATGCTGGCAAGGCTGACTGGCCACAGGTGGTGTGCACAACAAGGCCTTAGAATGGACCCAAATCCAGAGCTGCATTTCATAATTGATTTATGCATCGAGCCATAATCTAGCGACTGACTGGAATGCAGATATTCTGTGGGCTCTCTTAATCATTAAAAACCAAAAATAAACCACACACACAATTTAACCATCAAAAGGAATTTGTGTTTCACAGTTTCAGCATTGGCCATTTTATATTGCATTCTGGAGCAAACAGAGGAGTAACTGATGGAGTTTGAGGGCTGAGAGAGATCTCGGAGACTCTTGAGTTACATCGTGATTGCCCTGATGCTGAAACATCAAACTGAGGACTGGAGAGAGAAGCAACTAACTTCCAGATCGCAAAGGTAGTTGGCAGCAAAGTCCACAATAGGACACTCTGGCCACCTCTGGATGAAGGGTCACACTTGAACCCTTTGAGAAGTTCTACATTCTCTGAATTTAGGGTGACAGCATAAAGGAAGGAGGAGTCTCACATCTACTTGCCACTGACTGTGGTCGTTTCCTGTCTGGATGCTTTTTTCCCACCATGTCTAGCCAGCACCTGTCTACTCATTCTTGAGGATCTTTTGTATGCTGTCTTTTCCGGGACAGTTTCTCTGATGTCTCCCACACTTGCTCCCAATAGAGTTCATTACTCTGCCTTTAGCCACTGAAACTTATGGCATTTATTGCACTAATTGGAATTTTTTTGCTACTTGTCTTATTACCTGGGATGCAATTAGGTGGCACAAGTGGAAGGAACTCTCCTATTTTTCACACTTGCAGACACCACTGATCATTTATTCACTCATTCTCCTCTATGAGAGGAGCCCCCACTATATGTACCAGGCTCATGTAGAGAATACAGAGAAAAGCAAAGAATGGGCTTCATAAATGAGAAGATGAATAAAAATTTAGATAAGGTAAAGTACCAAGATGTACTCTGAGAAAACTGGAAAAAGGATGATGTAATAGATAAATGATACTGCGTGGTCAGGGAAGACCTTCTCAAAGAGTCTCTCATTTGAGCTGAGATCCAGATGATGGGACTTGGGGTCCATATAAAGATCTGAGAGAAGAGTCTGTGCAAATGAGTTGAAGTAAGAATGACCCAAGCATCTTTGAAGAAGAGAAGGAAGCCAGTGTAGAGAGAATGGAATGAGCAAGAAGAGTATAAGACGAAGAGTGGGAGATAAGTAGGAGCACATCCCATAGGGCCTTGTAGGCCACAGGGGAGTTTGATTTATAGTCCAGAGACAACGAGAGGCTGTTAGAGGTATTTAAGCAGTAGTGTGGCATGATATAATTCACATTTTTAACAAGTCACTTTTATCTACCAAACTTGGACTTGTCCTCAGGCTCCTAACACTATATTCTGGACAATCTGTACTTACCAATCAGTTTGCACTTAAGGAAAATTAAAAAAAAAACAAAACACCTTTAAAACTCTTTTGCTAAATTCTGAGGGCCCCCTTCATGTTTTAATCACTTTTGTACGCTGAGTACTTTGTTCTATGCTTGGCAAAGAGTAGATTCTTGGTGAATATTTGTTGTATGAATGAATGGTTTCTGAATTATTCTACCCTTTGGAATAAAAATAGAGCAAGTTTCTCTCTGTTGGGCAATTATTTAAAGTAAGTCCACTAAATGGTAGGTGGTAGCATATTGTGAACATTAATTGACATCCCAGCTTATCTCAGTTCACTTCAAACATTTTTTAGTTCTATAAAATTCAGGTATAGTTAAGCGGGGAGGTGACCAAGTGGAGCCTTCCAAAGCGCTGGAAATTGCAACTATATTGTCTCACTAGCTTTTAAGTATCAGATAGAGAAGGCCTGGTATACTTCTGCCTCTGGTATTATGACAGACCAAATGTTCTGAGAAACTCTCCTAATTACACATACTGAGAAATTCTGGATATCATACAGAAATGTGTAGCTAAGCTCATAGAAATTTAAGATAAATTTACAGGGGCTAAAAATGGAGAGCCGATATCAGGGTGGGCTACCTTGGAGATTTGTGAAGATAGAAAAAAGCCGGAGCTTTCATTTTGCACTCTCACACTACTGGGAGTGTTGGGAGGTGGGTGGTGGATTAGGAGACAGGGTCTTGGGTGCTACAGGGTAGTGAGTCAGGGCTGATTAACAACCTACAAAACTTGGAAGGCTTGAAGATCTGTATCCTTAGTGAAAAGATGGACCGAAAAATCCATCTGGCAAAGAACTTTGCTGTGAGAAGTTGCTTGTTCCAGGCTTGGCTGGAAATGGGGTAATAAAAATTTCTCCTGAGAATTCTGGCCTCATGTGGATTTGGGGTTTAAATTTACATAATCTACATATGCTGTCCAGGAAACCTCAAGTGAAAGAATTGGGTTAAGATGATTTCCAGTGTCAGAGTGACTCAGAAGGCCTGGCAAAATCAGATGAGGCTCCTTTTTGGAGGAATGTACCGTAGTTGAGGCTCTTTAGGAACCCCACAGACTGAGATCAGCCATGTATGAGTTCACAATAAAAAGCTACTAATTACAGAGTGCACAAGCTATAAGTAGAAACAAAAAATAATAGAATTAGACTTCCCAAGGACTTCAATATAAGAATTATCAGAGTCAGAATATAAACTAAGTATCCTTAAAATATTTATAGAAATAAAATACAACATTTAAAACATGAGCAAGAAGCAAAAGACTGTTAAAAATGATTAATCAAGGGGAGCCTGGGTGGCTCAGTCAATTAAGTGTCCGACTTCAGCTCAGGTCATGATCTCACAGTTCTTGGGTTCGAACCCCGCTTCAGGCTTTGTGCTGACTGTTCATAGCCTGGAGCCTGGTTTGGATTCTGTGTCTCCTTCCCTCTCTGCCTCTCTCCCACTTGAGTGCTCTCTTTCTCTCTCTCAAATTCTTTGTCTCCCTCTCTCTTTCTGCCCCTCCCCTGCTTATACTCTGTCTCTCTCTCAAAATTAAATAAACATTAAAAAAATTTTTTTTACATGATTAGTCAGAATTTGAAAAAGAACCAAGATGAAATTCTGGAAATAAAGAGTATTTTAAATTGAAAACCGAAAGGGAAAAAAAAGCTTTAACCACCAAATTTTTTTTTGAAATCTGATAAGAAGTTTGAATTTATAATATTGTTTAAAAGGTCTTACACACAGAAAAGTATAAAAACCATAATCTATAGCCTGATGAATTTTCACAAATTAAATGCACCATGTAACTAGTATTCAGTTTAAGAAACAGAACCTCATCGGTATCTTAGAAACCTTCTTTCACATAGTCTTCCAGATAATCTCCCCACTCCAAGGGGATCACTAACCTGAATTCTAATACCATAATTGGTATGCCTTTTTTTTATGTTTATTTATTTGAGAGAGAGAAAGAGAGAGAAAGAGGGGAAGAATGTGCAGAGGAGGGGTAGAGAGAGAAGGAGAGAGAGAATTCATCAAATAGATTCTGTGCTGTCAGTGCAGAGCCAATGTGGGGCTTTATCCTACAACTGCAAGATCATGACCTGAGCCGATATCAAGAGTTTCACACTTTGACTGAGCCACCCAAGTGCGTCTTGCCTGTTTTTTTTCTTTTTAAAATTTTATAAATTTATAAAGGATATACTCTTTTAGATATCACCTTTATCTGTCAACATATGAAAATAATAAAAATATAAAATCCATTTGTATTTTTTCTATGTAGCTATAGTTTGATTCTTGTTATTTAATAAAATATTCCACTGTGTAAATATTACCACAAATTTGTTTACCCATTCTACTGCTTATGGGAATTGGGGTAATTTCCAGTTATTATTTATCCATTCCTGTTGATTTATACGTAGGAAGGAAATTGTCAGGTCACAGAGTATGCATGTGTTCAGCATTAGTAGAAACTGCCTAACAATTTCCAGCCTTTTTCTAACCCTGGTGAAATCCTGTGTGGAAATTCAACAAATAAAACCATGTTCAAAATGTCAAAACAAACATACAAAACCTGACAGAATGGGTATATTAACAACAGATTAGATCCAGTGAAGAAACAGTCAGTGATTTGGAAGATAAAAGTGAGAAATACCCAGTATGCAACACAGAAAGACAAAAGGATCAAAAAAGAGATTAAGAGACATAAAAGAAAAAATTAGAAAACTAACTTATGTCTAATTGAAGAAGGCTCAGTGGAATTGAGTCAGAGAGAGCCTAAACATATCTAACTCACCGTTACTAAACAAATGTAATACAGAAATGTGGATTTTAAAAATTTCTAATATATGTTTTATTTAACCTAATATATACCAAATAGTCATATTTTGACAGGGAATCAATATAAAAATTATTATTGAGACATTTTACATTTTTTTCATACTAAGTCTTCAAGATCTGATGTGTGACTTTATACTTAGGAACATCTCACTTTAGACCAGCCACATTTCAGGTGCTCAATAACCACATGGGGCTAGTGACTACCAGGTTAGACAATGCAGGTCAAACTAATGAAGGTGTATAGGGAAGTGAAATTGACCACAGGTCACCAGGTATTTGGAGGAATGAGCCAGTTGAAGCAGAGTGATGTTTTGTGAAGGTGGGGGGATGTGGCTCAGTGTAACATCACAGTGCTGGCATCAGGCTTTGAGTTTATACACATTCAGAGCCCTCAGTACACTTATTATACCCTTCAACATCCAGTGAATTGCAAAATTACAGCTGTTGAGTAGTTCAGAGCAGTAGTAAACAATAGCTTAGTACAAGAAAAGAAATATATCATATCTGTTGAATTTACAGGGGGGATTTGGAAACTTGGAATTTAATTATCCTCATGCAGATTTGACCAGAAGCCTAAAGTGAGCATGTCTGACATTTACATCAAAGTTCACTGTGTGTATTAATAGAAGCAGGCAGGTTGGGTGTGCTTTTGTGTCTTTGGCTGTAATGATATGAAAACTTGACAATGAATTCAAGTTTCTGTTGTTACCTTGGTTTTTGTGTCTCAGTTAAAATATAGCTCCATGTCCTGGTGTGCTCATACAACACAAAAGCTATATTATCACGCTCTGAATCAAATACCTTATGAACTTGACCCAAATAACCTCAGACTTCCTGGGAAATTCTATGTTTGGGAAGATACATGGTTTTAGTCAGTTGGGTCACTGTTGCAACAGCTTCAAAGGCAGTGAAGCAAGGTGCTTAGAACATCAGTCTAGCCTCTGCTATTTGAAAAGTAGCAATAAAATTGAAAATGCGTTTTTGTCTTTAAAAACACCTTTAACGTGCTGTATTTATTTGTGTAATGATAACACTTTTTATGCTGGCTCTGCCAGTCCAAAAATAGGGGTGTGACTGTTATGCAAGGGATACCATTATATAAGGTTGTGATCTTTATGATGGAAAAAAATCCTTGTTTTCCCATAGTCCGAGACAGACTCAGCCAAATAAGTGATGCCATATGTTTGATTATGAGGCTAGCAGTAAAATTATTAGTTTAATCCAATTATCTAGAGTGTTCGGTACTAACTTTGAGATACTCTTTGCATTGTTTTCAGAAGTTTATGAAACAGTGTCAGTCTAATGTAGAACCTATACTAAATTGATTATTTTACAAAATATGTGAAAGCATAGCCATCAGATGTTGAGCCTTCTATTTGTGCCCATTATCTATGCAATCAAAGGGAACTTTTCATGGCCAGTGTCCTCTTGGGGTAGGAGATTGAGTTTACTGGTGGTGCTGAAGATCATCTAGTGGAAAGTCTATTAGGAGTTAGAGTATCTGATTGTGTGACTGGAGGAAAGTCACTGATCACTTTACTTTTGGGTGATTTGTAATAAAAAAAGATTCCTCGTATATATTAAGATTGGTAGAAATCTTAGAGGTCATTTATTCTCACACCCAAATTATGAGAACTCTCTAAAGCATCTGTGACAAATGACCATCCAGCTTTGGCCTAAAGACTAGACTGGAGTTTACTCCCTTACAACATGGTTTGCTCCATCGCTTGATATTTTACAGGTCTAGACCAATCTCCTTTGTATTGAGAGCTAAAACCATTGTAGCAAATGTCCAACTCATAACGTGCTTGGGAGGTAAAGCATCATACACTTTGAAAGTTTTTTTTTTTTAACTAAGTTAAAAGCTAGTATATCAATTAACATATATATATATATATATCACTATGTTTACAGTTCACGTGAGCCCACATGAATTAAGCTAGTCTAATTTGTAATGCTTAAATTCTTGCTGCTCTTTCAGCAGCTCCCCAAACTGAAAGAATCAACATCTTTGTGGTATGGCTTCATAATTTAGGCCCTGAGCTATTGTGGGCTTGTCTTGAAAGTATGGAAAAGAATTCTGGCTCTCTAAGGTTGACCAGGAACCCTCATATTTTTTTAAAGTTGTTTACCTGCTTATCTTCAGGGTCTAACATCTGAATTCTTAGCAGGGTTAGGTATTCTCTCACTTCTATTGAAGGGCTTGCCAGGATTCCAAAGCCTTGTAGTTCTTTCCAGAGTAGAGACAGTGGGTGAATTACATGTGTGGGATCTCCTTGGTTCACTCTACAGTTTCCACCCTGGAAACTCCGAGTTCAGATCTGAAGGTTTGGAATTTAGACTTGGGCACGATGGGACGTGGCAAATAACAGAGCAGCAGAACCAGACAGAGGATACTGAATTCTCAGGGTTTCTGGTGGGGAAGGGAACCCTTCTGTCTCCTCAATGTTCCTCTTTCACTGAACACTCAACTGTGAAGATTGTGCCTGGGCTTCATACTGGACAACATAGTCTTGAGTTTGGAAAAGGTTGTGAGGTTTTAACAAGCTTCCCTTCTGATTTGACACTTAGTGCTGGTTCTAGGATAATTTCTTCCTAATAGTTGCTATGTATCTCTGCTCCTTCTCAAATGAAGTTTCCAGGTAGATTTACTTCCTCAGCAGTCCCAGAGTACAAACTGAAGGCACAGTGTTTTGTTCTAGGTGCTAAATCTTCTTGGAGTAGAAAGAGGGGAGAAACCTGAACTATATTTAAATAAACATGTTAAGTCCCTTGGCTCATGGTTGACTGGCCCTTGGTTTCTTGCAGCACCAAGCAAAACCTACATTTAAAGTATTTATATCCCTGATGTTGAAACAAACACACTCTATTAGATATCCCAGGATTAAAACTTCCGTGGGAAATGGAATTGGGAACTATGTATCCCAAGGAAAAGTTAGGTATTCAAGGCAAAAACGCAACAGGAAAAAAAAAAAAAGAAATTCAGATGATTTACAAGCTGGACACTCAATGTAATGACTGAAAACCAGTGACTGCTATGATTATAGGCAGAGCGGGGCTCTGGAGAGGCTGGTGATAATAGATCATGTCAGTGGTTATGACTCCAGTGGTTATTAGAGGCATGGAGAATGACAGAACTGTGTGATTTGAAGTGAACAAGCAAGGTAATAATTATAAAAGCTTTATAATCATTTGCTTCTGGGTCTGCTTCCCAAATGGATCTTGAGTTCTGTGATGGAGGTGGTATGGCAGGGTCTCAGTGTTGGGTACAAATCCTGGCTCCCTACTTGTTATTCAGGTTACTCTACATGTCACCATCTCAGTTTCATTATCTATAAGACAGCCATTCCAGTAGCATCTTCCTTGCAGGGTCATGGGGTGGGGGTAGTTTGTTAACGGCAGGTCAAATGATAGTATGGTGGTTGGAGCTTCTTACATGTCAGGCATTATTATCTATATTTCTATATTTCAGAACAGTATTTGGCTCATAGCTGGCATTCAATAAATGTTTGTTGAATAAATGAGTGAGCTTTTATGATTAGTGCTTTAATAAAAGTTTCATCTAATTTAATTACTTCATTTAATTACTTCCGTCTCCTGCTGGTTAGTATTATATGGTGTCCTATTAAGACAAATATAAAACTTTGGAATAAATGTTTTGAAAATAATGGAGGATGAAATGTATAGAGAATAACATAAGCTTTTTCTCTTAAGAATATGAATGTGTTATTAAAAAATACATGCTCTTCCATGTGCTTCATCATTTTGCAAATATAAATTAGTATGCAGTTAACCATATTTCTCTCCAGCTCTGCATCTCATCCTATTGTTGAATAAAAAATGGCAGCATTCTCTCTGGCATGTAAGCCAGAAGTCTGGGAGTCATCACTGCCTCCTCTCCTTTCCTCATTGCCCATACCCATGCATGTTTGTGGACATATAAGCCATTTCATCTCCTGGTTAGCTTCTGAATTTGTCCTTTGTGTTTATCTGTGCTACTATTGCTATTATTAGTCTGGCTATTGTCGTCTCTTGTCTAAACTAATGTCATAGTGTCCTGATGGATAATTAAGAAAAAGTCTTCTAGGAATGTCCAAGACAACCAGTGTTTGAACTTCCTGCTGGCAAGCTCTCTGGTGTTCATGCACATAGGATTTATGAAACTTAAGTAGTTTGGATTTCTGTGGGCTTGCAGAATGTTGGAAGTGCTTGCTTTCTCTTCTACTGAATTATGTACAAGAAGACTGCTGCTGAAGCTAGTGGGACATGCATTTGAGGTGCATGTGCCTCGAAGTTTTTCTGAAGTTTGCTGTTATTGTGCCATATTAGTTCCAAGGAAATAAAAAAGCTTCTCAGGATTACAGAAGATCTGGCTGTGAAAAAATTCACAAAGATAGGAAAATAATTTTTATGTGTATTAGAAAAATAAACTTATTTAATCCAAATTTATTTAGCAAACCCCATATGTATCTTGAGGCTACATGACTTAGGGTAGTTGTTAGCCAGGGAAAGTCATATAGGACTATAGAATCCATCTATCACAAGTTAGAGGCTCAAAGTTTATATATTTATTAGGAAAACTCATATTAAATGGATCAGTGTCTCAAGTCAGTTGTTCTAGGAGATGACTCTACCACATTTGGGCAAGATTATTGACAGCCTTACCAGAATGGCTAGGGAGTCCAGTTTTGCAAGGAATCATAAAGCATCTTGGTGGATCACCATGACTGCACCTCACTCATGAGATCCAATTATTCTAACTTTGTAGGTGGAAATAGGATGATGCTAAGATCTAGCAGTTGAGTAGAGAAATAAATTTGTCAGGAAATCAAATTGAGTGGTTTAAAGACTGGTTCTGGTGCTGGTGTCCTTGATGCCAGTGGCTCTCAGTTTTCTCATGTATCTATAGCTGGCAGGGCTTCCTAACAGAGTCCGGCATGGATTATGGCTTTTGGAACATCAAATTAGTCACTCCTATGGGGATGTGGTTGTCTAAAATGATGGTCATAAAATGACTGTTCCTGATGGAAAAAGAGGCACCTGTTTTGTGCATGAGTGCCTGGAGAGAGGTAGGGAAAGAGATGAGAATAAAGAGGACTATATGGAGTCTAGCTAGCTGGAAATGGGTGAAGGTCAGAAGGGGAAGGAATAGTGTTTGTGAAAGACTGTGTGAAAGTGGGCAGGAAAGAACTGTAGTGCCCAGGTGACCAACCGTAACATTAGCTGATGGGTGAGACTTCATCTTTTTCTCCTCACCCACCATAGACCCCAGGCAAGATTTGACATCCTGGATGCTCCTGGTGCCCGTGGCAGAGCACACTGGATTGCTGCAAAGCAGCAGTGGAGAGGATGGCTCCAGAAAGTCAGTGATCTCATGGTGACTCTGGAGAATGGCAGTTGCCAGCCGTCTTACCTCCTCACAAAGAGAGGACTAGCAAGAAAGTCCAGGGTGGAAGAACATAAGTGGTTGGTTTTGTGCTTATTGATGGTAAAATGACATATGATAGTACCCCCCAAAATAACGGAGGGAGACCTCAGAGGAAGCCTTAGCCCCAATAATTCATGTAGTAATGGAAATGTGACAACATTTTTGTTCATGGGCATGGTTAAACTTGTAATCTTTGGAATATATACAATGCATTAGTTTTTTTTTTTTTATTTGTTAGAGAGAGAGCCCAAATGGAGGAGAGGGGGAGAGAATGAGAGAGCGAGAGCGAGAGAGAGAGAGAGAGAGAGAGAGAATCCCAAGCAGGCTCTGAACTGTCAGCAGAGAGCTTGATGCAGTGCTCCATCCCATGACCCTGGGATCATGATCTGAGCCGAAATCAAGAGTTGGACACTCCACCAACTGAGCTGCCCAGGAGCCCCTACAATGCATTAATTCTAAAGTGCTATGATTATGCTATATTTAATAACATTCAAACATATGGGACAGAAAACTACTTAGCACTAATTTACAAATGAATCACAGAACTTTTATCCTGAAGGAACTTTAGGAATCATCTACTTCAACTTCTGCATTATACAAATTAGAGCCAAAGAACAAAGATGGGAAGTGAGTAAGCTCTGTGATGTTGGGCATAGGAGGGGCAGAGAGTACCACATCCAGAGTTCCTGGGTCCTAGTACCACCTGCTTTCACATCAAGTTAGAATTCCAAAAAAATTTTTTTAAGTTTATTTATTTATTTTTGAGAGAGAGCAAAACCTGGGGAAGGGCAGAGAAAGAGTCAAACACAGAATCTGAAGTAGGTTCCAGTCTGTGAGCTGTCAGCACAGAGCCCCACATGGGGCTCAAACCCACGAACCATGAGATCATGACCTGAGCCGAAGTCAGATGCTATTGAACCACCCAGGCACCCCCCCCCTTATTTTTTAACTATAGTTTTGTACCAAACACATTAGTATTCTCTGGATAATAGTGTATATTTTAAAAAAAGGTTCTGAAATTTTGGTTCTATAATTAGGTATCGACATAAATTATGTCTTGATCACTCTATGTTTGGCATCTCCTTCATGGTTGGTTTCGTTATGAGAGAAATTTAGTGGTGGTTTTGCCGCAGAAAGGGACCCAGGCCTCAAACGTGCCAGCTCACTCCCATCTAGAGCCTTGCTGTGGCTATTTCCTCTTCCTCAAATACTCTTAGTCTAAGTCATCCTAAACTGTCTCCTCATCTTTTATGGGTCAGTTCAAGAGTCATCTCTCCTTAGAGACTATCCTTCATCACCCTTCCCTCTCCAGGCTGGTCATATCAATCCCAGTGTCTCTCAACTGAGGGTGATTTTGTCCCTCAATAAACATTGTCCAGTGTCTGGAGACATTTTTGACTATCATGACTTTAGTGTGGGGTGCTAGGAGGTAGAGGCCAATGATGGTGCTAAACATCCTATAGTGTACAAGATAGCTCTTCACAACAAAGAATCATCTGGTCCAAAATGTCAGTAGCGCCAAGACTGAGAAACCTGGCTCCAACCCATTCCCTTAGCTTTGTTTTTTCCAAGGTTGTACCACAATCTTACCTTCTTTGTTCACCTGCTTTTCTATGTGTCTCCTGTCATCCCACCCCCTTGAATGAAAACTCTAAAAGTCCAGGAACTGGGTTTCATTCATTGCTCTCTATGCTTCCAGAACAGTACCTGGCACATAGTAGGTGCTCCGTGAATGTGAGTTATATTGATTGAATGAATGACTCTGTTGCTACTACTGGAAAAAGAACACACAGGGCCAGCTGCACTAGTGATGCAGACTTTTCGTTGATGAAAGAAACCAAGGCAAAAGCACCAGGTAAAATGGAAAGGCTTTTTTTCTTTTTGGCTTCATACAATCAGGATCAGCATAGTTTTGTCTTTCAGAAAGCCAACAAATGAAAAAAACAGCAAAGGTTATTGAAAACCAGTGGGTACTGCCTGTGTGACAGCTGTCAGTGCAATCCTGCAGCTCCTATAACTGGTTATCTAGGCTCAGACTGCAAAGAGGAATGGAAATGAAGCCGTTTGTACATGAGCTACATTTGGCAAGGAGTAACAACTTATTGATTCAGGCTGTCCAGGAAGGCCATGTTTCTTCTCTATGCCTTTTCATTTCTAGTCTGGGTTGAATTGAGAGCACAAATTCTACTCAAATGTATTAAGAGCCTTGTAATGTAAGCTACTGGTCATGAAGAAATGAAAAGAATTATTTGAAAAAGCACTCACAATAGGCCAAAGTTTCAAGATGATTTATTTTACCAGATATATTATAAAAAACAAAAACCAAAAAATGAAAGAGCAACCCTGCGTTAATGCCAAATTAGAGCTGCATCAGTACAATTTTCTCGATAGACCTGAATAATAGTGAGCGCATCTAACTAGGAAATGTGATCAGGAGCACCATGGAAATAAAGACTGAAAAGTGCCTTAACAGCTTTAAAATTCACAGATGGCAAATCAAGTAAAAGATCTGTTTATCACCCTCCGAGCACTCCGTAAAATGCACATCTGAGGGCTAGGAAGTTTCTAATGGCAACTGCTGCACTTTTAGAAACCTCAGTGGAACCCTTGGCTCTCCAATATTAAGCTCTTCTAGTGTCTTGCTGCAGAGCGGGGAAGCTGCTTTCCTGACCACACGGCTTCTGTACGACAAAACCACAAAGCCTTGTGCTTTGCTAGGAGTGTCTGAGGGCAAAAATGAGAGTCCGATATATATCACAGTGCATTGGGGATTATTGTGTCATGTACTATGTTTCATGAAGTCTTGCACAAACAGTTTGATATAGAATATCACAGACTAGTGCGAGCTGCTTTCCAGTGTTTGCTCTTTCTGTCTGCAGTTCAGTGAATGTTACGTACATTATCTGCACAGCTTGGCTACCACATTTTTTTATGCCATGAAAATACGAATTAATTAATGAACTTCGTAATCAATTAGAACTCTAGTACATTTTGGCCGTGACTCATTTAGCTATTTCACATTTAAAAATTATTTCTTTTTTTTTTTTTTTTGGTTATAATAGTTTATTTTCAAATTGGTTTACATATAACACCCAGTGTTCATCCCAACATGTGCCCTTTTTAATGCCCATCACCCCCTCTCCCCCCTCCCTCATCCCCCTTACCCTCAGTTTTTTCTTAGTCTTTGAGAGTCTCTTATGTTTTATCTCCCTCCCTCTCTGTGTCTTTTTTTTCTTTCCCCTCTTCCCCTCCCCCTGGTTTTTGCTTAGTCAGAGTGGCTAAAATGAACAAATCAGGAAACTATAGATGCTGGCGAGGATGTGGAGAAGTAGGCACCCTCCTACACTGTTGGTGGGAATGCAAACTGGTGCAGCCACTCTGGAAAACGGTGTGGAGGTTCCTCAAAAAAATGAAAATAGAGCTACCCTATGACCCAGCAATAGCCCTGCTAGGAATCTACCCAAGAGACACAGGAATGCTGATGCATAGGAGCACGTGTACCCCAATGTTCATAGCAGCACTTTCGACAATAGCCAAATCATGGAAAGAGACCAAGTGCCCATCAACTGACGAATGGATAAAGAAGTTATGGTACTTATATACAATGGACTACTACGTGGCAATGAGAAAAAATGAAATCTGGCCATGTGTAGCAACATGGATGGAACTGGAGGGTATTATGTTAAGTGAAATAAGTCAGTCAGAAAAAGACAGATACCATATGTTTCCACGAATAGGTGGACTTTGTGAAATTAAAAATTATTTCAATTTAACTCTTTATTTGTTATTACATATATTTAAATAATTTTATAAAAATAAAAATTTTAAAATTCTGCAGTTAGGACATTCCTTTTCTAGTTATGAGAAGTTTCATATGTTCTTTATCATCTCTCCCTCTTCTGCCTTCCCTGCTCTCCTTTGCTTCCTTTCTTAAACTAATTTCATGCATCCCAAAACTTAAAAAATCCCAAACTTAATCACCTGCTTTCTTAAATATTTGTTAGCTAATATAAAAGTGTCAAAATATACTTGATAATATTTACCTATTCATAAAATAAATATAATTTCATTTATAACATGCATCTCTATTAGATGTCCAGTTATAATGTAGATCAAACCATGTCTCTTGAAATGTAATTTATAGTGAAAATCCAATATAAAGCATTTGGCATCTACGCCAGGTCTGTCTTCTAACTGAATGTGAGGAAATTATCTAAAGAGTATAGGCCCAAAAAGCTTTGGCTTCCTTGAACTAAAAAGACGAAGATATACTAAAGATGAGGGTTCTTGATCCTACCTCTGTTCATCTCCATTAGGTCAGGGCAGATCTCAAAAGAAGGGAATGGGTGATTAATTTTTAAGAAGTCTAGGATGAAAGGGCATACTTGAAGAGGTTCACGATCTTATATAAATGAATGAGTGAACACTTTATTCGTGTGGAGGCAGGCTTCAGAGTTATGTGAACTCGAATCCAAATTCTGGCTCATCCATTCTCTAAGGCTTGAATGACTACTTAAATTTCTCAGAGTCTATATTGGTAAAATGGGGATTAATAATAACTACCTTGCATGATGATTGTAAGGAAAAGGAATATGTACAGAAAGTGCTTTCTTTTCTGACACCCAGTAGGCATTAACTGTAGCTATTAGCAATATTTATTTGTAAACAAGTAAAACAGAGTGCACTAAGAATCCAGAAAGTTCTGTTTTTGTGGTAATGCTATAATATTTGTGAGATAGAATTGATGACCAAGTATAATATACACACACAATGCACATGCACAATCACACACATCACACACATTCTCAGCCAGAGTTTGTTCCTGAGACATCAGATTCAAGAAGGCATCTTTCAGCAACTAATATTGGCTTCCCTGTGAAGGTACAACTTTTTAAAGGCAGAGTCCAAATTGTACATTTTTCTCTGATCCTTCATTAGATAAAAAGGATATGCTTAACAAGTACTGGAAGATTAAAATATGTTCCCAAATAATGTACTTTTAGGACAATGTTTATTCCCACTTTTTATTTTTTAAGGTTATGACAACTCCTTTTTCGTCCTTCTTATAAGTTGGGATACAAAGAGAGATGTGCCCAGGACAGTCTTTTAGCCTCATTCACACACACACTGAGCAGAAGATGAAGGGAAGATGAGTTCCTGGGTGGCCTTTTCTATATTCCCAGTTTGCTTTTCTTCCAGGGGTGATGGAGTCATATCCTAATTTCACCCTCTTGGCTCTCATGGAGAAGAAAGAATGAAAGTTCCAGAAGGTTACTGTATTGGAGACTATTCAAAAGTGTGTAAATGTTTGACCATTCTTACCACCAAAATGCTTCCCCTATTTCCACTGCTGGGAAAATATGTATATTTTATTTGCATGCAAAGAATAACTACAAAAGGAAATACAACCATGGTCCCTACATGCGTCATGATAAGTGGCTCTGAGTTCCTCTGTGTCAATCCTCTTATCAGATTGTGGAGTTTCTGCCTTAATCAATAGGATCATGTTTTAAGATTGCTGAACATATTTTAGCAAATCCTGACTTTGAATAAAGTTAAAGACTTACTAGAAAGGCTTAATTAAGAGGGAAGCACTGAAAAGTATGGACTTGGAACACAGACTCACTTGAGGTGAAGTTCCAGACTTGTCACTTAACTAGCTATGTGGCCTTGGCTAAGTTATTTAGTGGTGTTTTCCTCATCCTTATAATGATAATAATACCACTTACACTTACCTTGGAGTTTTTATACGGATCAAATGAGATAACCCATGAAGCATCAAGAACAATATTTCACAGAGTAGTTGTGTGATGAAAGGTTAGCTTTCTCTACTCTCCCTCATTATATCTGTAAAAAGAGACTGTCTCAGGGTGAATATTTGTATTTGTCACTGTCAAATGAGATAATATGAAAGCAATTTGTAAATATAAAACTTAATATCAACATAATCAATAGAGATGACAGGTTTTATGATCTTAGATAAGACAAAGCAGTGCATATGTCGAGAACTTGGTGAAGATTCCAAATTAACTTTGACTCCCTTTGGAATTCATTAGTGATGGAGAGGTGAGTAGTTTTTTGCACCCTATATAACCTGGGTCTGTCGTAGACTTTGAGTCTGGAGTTCTCTCTTGTCCAGCCAGAGAGCAGACGCAGAATTAAATACAAGAGAGGCTAATGTCTAAGAGGAGACAAGAGCCCTGAGTAAGTGTCCTTGCTTCATGTTTAGAAGCTTACAAACGTAAGGCTTTACAGACAGCTTACAAACATGATGGACGTGCAGAAAGAGACAATGAAAACAGTGATCATTAACTCAAGTGTGTGAAAGAAAGGGGGTTTTGAAGGTATGGGGTGTCAGGGGTTTGGATCAATACAAAACAAAATCCCAGCTCTGAGCAGATGGCTGTCCTTAGCAGGAACTACTGCCTCTGTTTATCTTAACTTGCTTAGGGGATAAGACAGACAGAGCATGCTACCTCAGGGTCAACAAGGCACCTTTCTTTTGATAATTCGAGCAATTTCACCCTGCTATGATGGTCTTTCACCCTGTTTATCTGTATACCTATTCTGAATGCTTTTGTCCTGTGGAAGAAGCCCTATGCTTTTGTTCTATGCTGATGGGGGGGGGGAGGGGGGAGGCGCTTTTGCCCGGTTTACTTATTCTGGACACTTTCTGCTCTAAGCCTTGTTAACCCATTGATGCAAACTCAGGGAATTTCTAAACTTATTCACCACATGGGTCAAGTAGTGTTCCCCAAATTAAAGTCCACCTGGAACCTCATAATGTGACTTTATTTAGAAATAGGGCCTTTATGGATGCAATTGATTAAGTTAAGGTGAAGTCATGCTGGATTAGGATGGGCTCTAATCCAGTGACTTCTATTCTTATAAGAAGAGAAAACAGAGACACAGACACACACACGAGGGAGGGCCATGTCAATATGGAGACAGAGATTGGAATAATCCATCTGAGAACTAAGGAGTGCCAAGAATTGCCAGCAACCAATAGAGGCTGCAAGAAGTAAGGAAGAATCTTCTCCCAGAGTCTTCAGAGAAAGCGTAGTCCTGTTGACACCTTGATTTTGGACTTCCAGCCTCCAGATCTGTGAGAGAATCAATTTCTTTTGTTTCAAGATACTCAGTTTATGGCACTTTGTGCATCACCTCCAGGAAACTAATACACTATACTGCCTCTCTTTTTATTGGTTAGAATTTTGCATAATTTAAAATGGTATAAAGAATGTTGCTTTAATTTGCACATAAAGATTGGTAAGAGGTCTTAGAACTTTACTGAAATTCTGCTGCAGTGGAAATTAAATCTGACAGTATCTTCACTTAAGAGCTTCCAAAGTATTGATTATTTTTGGGATGAACTCTGAGTTGGGGCAAATCTTTGAACTTCCAATTGGTCACTCCTATCCATTTCCTAAACAGGTAAGACCAGAAATGTTGGTAGCGGTGGTGGTGGTGGTGGTGGGGTGTCTAATGAAACTTGACAGGGGGATATTCATAATGGAATTCTCCTTTTTAAAATTAAAATCATGTTCAGTGTATTGACCATGGCCACATAACTAATCTGAAAGTTCTATTTTACATCCCAAACAATTTTGAGCTATCATATAGGTTGTAGAAGGTAGGGAAGTTAGGCAAGTTTAGCCCATGACTGTGCTGGCACTTCCAGGGAGGGATTCTATTTTTTTCTTAGCATACCCCCCAAACCAAGTGCAGGGCCTCCCTCAGGCTTCTAGTAAACAGTTGTTGAGTCAGTGTGTGTGGTTGGATATAGGGAATGGCAACTAAATTGCATTGATACTTCCTGTGGGAATTGAATCACACATCCAGAACATCTCAATTACTACTCAATTTTAAATTGCTATAGAAGACCAAATGCACAGATTTTGGTGAGGTTTACATTTGTGTAGTATTTCCATGTTTCCTCAAGTTCTGGCTCACAGTACTTGTGATTAGTTGGTACCAAAGCTATTTCTTTCTCTTAAGAAAAGCATACACTTGCTAGAACCTCTACTTGTAACTTAAAGCATTCCTGGTTATCTTTATTTTTTTAATGCTTATTTTTGAGAGAGAGAGAGAGAGAGAGAGACAGAGTGTGAGTGGGGAGGAGCATAAAGCATTAGACACAGAATCTGAAGCAGTCTCGAACTCAGGAACGGCGAGCTCATGACCTGAGCCAAAGTCGGTTGCTTAACTGACTGAGCCATCCAGGTGCCCCACCATTTATATCTTTTTAAACAGATATAAATTTAAACAATATGTTATGTGGTTTCAGACAAGGCTGCTACAAGGTGGAAGGATGGTTTCGGGATGGAATAGGAAGAAATCCTATCCTCACATGCCTCTATTCTCTCATAATGTGGCACAATATTTTGGAAACCAAGGCCTGGAACTGCCTGCGTTTGTGATTCTGAAGGGCAGATCAACATTGAAGGAGCAGAGCCTGACTTTTTTCATGTGCAATCTCTGCAGAGGCTTTATGAAAAGGCCTGTTTCTCATGTTGCATGGAGGTGCCCATCTGTAAAAAAAGGGACCGTCTAACTATTAGAAGGGTTTCAAGGTACTTTGTCACTTTCATAAACTTGCAATAGGCCAAACTTTCTTCAATGATGACATATATTCTCTTTTTTTAAAAAAAGCAATTTTAATTTCTACTTCATAAGCATTGAACCAGTTATCCATCAGCTATTACCTTTCTAAAAAAAGTTTTTAATTCCAGTTAACATACACTGTTACATTAGTTTCAGGTATACAATACAGTGGTTCAACACATCCATGCGGCACCTGGTCCTCATGACAAGTGTACTCTTAATCCCCATCTCCTATTCACCCTTTCTCTCACCCACCTCTCTTCTGGGAACCATCAGTTTATTCTCTATAGTTAAGAGTCTGTTTCTTGGTTTTTGCCTCTCTCTCATTTTTTATTCCCTTTGCTCATTTGTTTTGTTTCTTAAATTCGACATATGAGTAAAATCACATGGAATTCATCTCTCTCTGACTTATTTTACTTAGCATTGTAATTTTTAGCTCTATCCATGTCCTTACGAATAAATAGTGAGATTTCATTCTTTTTATGGCTTTTTATGGCACACACTCCATTGTGTGTGTGTGTGTGTGTGTGTGTGTGTGTGTGTACGCACTACATCTTTATCCATTCATCAATTGATAGATGCTTGGACAGCTTCCACATCTTGGCTTTTATAAATAATGTTGCTATAAACTTAAGGGTGCATGTATCCCTTTGAATTAGAGTTTTTGTATTCTTTGGGTAAATACCCAGTAATGCAATTGCTAGATTGTAGGGTAGTTTTATTTTTAACTTTTTGAGGAACCTCCGTACTGTTTCCCACAGTGGCTGCAACAGTTTGGGTTCCCGCCAACAGTGCACAAGTGTTCCTTTTTCTCCACATCTTTGCCAACACTCATTGTTTCTTGTGTTTTTGGTTTTAGCTATTCTGACAGGTATGAGGTGATATCTCACTGTAGTTTTGATTTGAATTCCCCTGATGATAAGCATCTTTTCATACGTCTGTTGGCTATCTGTATGTCTTCTTTGGAGAAATGTCTTTTATGTCTTCTTTCTACTTTTAAATGGGATTATTTGTGTTTTGGGTGTTGAGTTTTATAAGATCTTTAAAATTTTTTTTAATGTTTATTTATTTTTGAGAGACATAGAGGCACAGCATGAACAGCGGAAGGGCAGAGAGAGGGGGAGACACAGAATCTGAAGCAGGCTCCAGGCTCTGAGCCGTCAGCACAGAGCCCGACGTGGGGCTCGAACTCACAGACCGCGAGATCATGACCTGAGCTGAAGTCGGCTGCCCAACCGACTGAGCCACCCAGGCACCCCGATTATAAGATCTTTATATATATTGGATACTAACCCTTTATCAGATATGTCATTTGTAAGTAAGTATCTTCTGTCACTGTAGGTTGCTTTTTAGTTTTATTGATAGTTTCCTTTGCTGTGCAGAAGAGTTTTATTTTGATGTAGTCCCAATAGTTTATTTTTGCTTTCATTGCCTTTGCCTCAGGGGACCTATATAGAAAAAAAGTTTCTACAGCAAATGTCAGAGAAGTTACTGCCTCTGCTCTCTTTTAGGATCTTTATGTTTTCAGGTCTCACATTTAGGTCTTTAATCCATTTTGAATTTATTTATTTGTTTGTTTTTAATTTGAGAGAGAGAGTGAGGAGGGAAGAGAGAGAGAGAGAGAGAGGCAAGGAGGGAGGGAGAGAATCTTAAATCATGCTCAGGGCAGAGCCCAATTCGGGGCTTGATTCCACGACCCTGGGATTATCACCTGAGCCAAAATAGAGTCTGACACTCAACTGACTGAGCCACCCATGTGCCCCCTATTTATTATTCTTCCAAGATTTTATTTAAATTCGAGTTAGTTAACGTATGGTGTAGTATTGGTTTCAGGAATAGAATTTAGTGATTGGTTACTTACATATAACACCCAGTGCTCATCACAAGTGTCCTCCTTGATGCTCATCACCCATGTAACCCATCCCCCCACCCATGTCCCATCCAGCAGCCCTCAGTTTGTTTTCTGTAGTTAAGAGTGTCTTATGGTTTGCCTCCCTCTTCGTTTTTACCGTATTTTATTTTTCCTTCCCTTCCCTGTGTTCATCTGTTTTTTTTTAATTACACATATGAGTGAAATCATACGATATTTGTCTTTCTCTGACTGACTTATTTTGCTTAGCATAATACAGTCTAGTTCCATCCACGTTGTTGCAAATGGCAAGATTTCATTCTTCTCGATGGCTGAGTAGTATTCTATTGTGTGTATGTATATCCACATCTTCTTTACCCATTCATCAGTTGATGAATTCTATTGTGTGTGTGTGTGTGTGTGTATGCATATATATATATATATATATATGCGGTGTGTATATATATCTTCTTTACCCATTCATCAGTTGATGGACACTTGATTTCTTCCCATAATTTGACTACTGTTGATAGTGCTGCTATATATCGGGGTGTATGTGCCCCTTCAAATCAGTATTTTTATATCTTTTGAACAAGTACCTAGTGCAATTGTTGGACCGTAAGGTAGTTCTATCTTTAACTTTCTGAGGAAACTCCACACTGTTTTTCAGACTTTATTACACAATACACAAACATTCAAAAAGGGGTACAACTTTGAATTTGTTTTAGTGTACGGTGTAAGAAAGTGGTCCAGTTTCATTCTTAGGCATTTCCTGTCCAGTTTTCCCAACTCATTGTCATCTGCAAATATTGAAAGTTTTAATTCTTGGGCGTTTTAAGAGAACATGAAATGAAAAATAGACTATCTCTTTAGCACTGGACAATATAAGTCAGATGTCAAATCCTGGAACTGGATAATGTACCAACAACAACAACTGAACAATGATAACAATAACAGCAGCAAACAACAAACAAATAAAAACCAACTCAAACCCCAAAAGCTCCACATAGTATCTCATTGAAAAATATAAAAGCAATAACAACAGCTAGCATTTATTAAGGGCTTGCTCTGCACCTACTCCCTGGGTGCTTTACCTGGATCAGCTCATTTAACCTTCCCAGAAGCTATACAAGGTCATACACTACAATTGCTATTGTTTTTATTTTATTGGAATCTGTTACTCAAATTGGTTCAGAAATTTGACTAAGGCCACAGAGCATTTTTCAAATTCAGGACTGACTGCACACAGTTGTGTTCATTGTGACATAAAGATCGATTGACTTTTGTCCAGTTTGCATGAATCATGTTGTGACCTATGCCTGAAACTGCATAAATATTGGTTAAACAAATTAACTTTTTTTAAAAATCAAGAACCAAGGAAGACCTCATAAGGCCTAGATAAACAAAAATATCCCTTTAGGTGATTCCACATCTAGAAAGCAAAAGATATATAGTATGCATATAATTCAGAGCTTGGATTTCAAATGCTTTCTGCTAAAGAAATAGTACTGAACCTACATGTATTATTGCCTGGAGGGAAATGAATTTATCAATGTTTGTCCACTTTCAGTGCCCCAAATCTTTTAATATTAGATGCAATGACAAGTAACGTTGTCTTCTTTAGGTATGCCAACTTCTATTCTGTTCTCCCTAAGTGCTCAAAACTTGGTTTCCACAAATAAATGGGCAATATCAAAGAAGTTCCTGGCATATTTTATTGTTTTCGTTCCTATTGTTTGCTTCTTTCTCTGAGAGATGCTTTCCTTTTGCTATTTTCCCCCTTTTCATTTTCTGACAGACATGTTTCCTTTCTCACTGAGGGAGATAAAAGAAACTGTTTTGTTTAGTGACAGCAAAAAAACTTAACAAAGCAAAACAAAATACATACATAAATCCATGAATTTTGAGTTGTGAAGTATGTTAGGAAAAATAATATTTCTTTGGTCACATCCTCTCTCTCACTGGGATGTGCATAGAGATAATTAACAACTTCTCTGAGATGCAAAGCTTGAAATAAAACCCAAAGTTTGGGGCCCTTCCAATTTCTTTGACAATTGTCTATCTGCACAAGTTGTTGAGGTTTTGTGAAATTATTTCCTTAAAAAGTAGTTTATAAGTAAACATAAAGTAATTTTACCCTTGAGCATTTAAAAATTGAATTAAAAGCTCTTTTGGAAATTGGCTAGAAATCCTGGGAATTTGTTCTAAGGAAGTAATCCTATTGAGGCAAAACCAATGAACTAACCAAATGACCATCCTCAAATCCATATGTTTAAGGTGCTTCTGGGATACAGATAAGCACTCTAGGAACAACTTAAACGATTGACCATAGTACACGAACTTATGATTACAATGATAATAATTAATATTATAACACAGATACTTATTTTATAGAATGCTTCCCATATATCAAGCACTCTTCTAATCACTTTATATTAACTCATTTAGCTTTCACAAAAATCTCATTAAATGTGTACTACTATTACAATTCCTATATTGTAGATGGACAAATGGAGGCACAGAGAAGTTAAGTGACTCATCCAATGTCAAACAGCTGCAAATGCTAGGATTCAAACCCAGGCAGTCTTTCCTGAGGCTGTGCTCTGAAGCATTTGCTTTATTCCCTTCAAATTATCATTAATTAATACGCAGGTTATTAGCAACACTAAAGATGGTAATTCTGAAAAAGTGTAATAATGTGGACAATATACAAAATCCTATGTTTTTAGCCACAGGATAATTGGCTGTTAATGTACATACACATGCTCTTGATACACAATCTCTGTATGGACAGGGATTGACAAGTATTATGCAACAATAAAGTGGTGGCTCCAGGAGATAATTGCCCCTCAAGTTAAATGTCATATTTCTTCATAAATAAATAAAATGAAGTTATAGTAAAGTGCTCATTATTTGTATTTTTATTTATTTTGCTGCTAATCCTATTGATATCATTGCATATGTTTCCCACTAAGTAAACATTTGTGATAATATATAGAGACTTAGAAAGTGAATATCTCTTTTAATGTAAGGGTTTTTAGCGACACCTGGGTGGCTCAGTCGATTATACCTCCAACTCTTGATTTCAACTCAGGACATGATCTCACGGTTTGTGGGTTTGAGCCCTGCATCAGGCTTCATGCTGGCAGTGTAGAACCTGCTTGGGACTCTCTCTCTCTGTCTCTGTCTCTCTCTCCCTCTCTCTCTCTCTCTTCCCCTCCCTAGCTCACTTGCTCTCTCTCTCTCAAAATAAATGAATAAACTTTAAAAAAGAGTTTAAGGGTTTTTGTTTTAGTCCATTTGCCATTCAGTCATTTATCCAACATTTATTGAATGTTGAGTTTTTTGTACCAGGTCCTGTTAGGTGCTGGGGAAGACAAAGATGTGTAAAAAAGCCACACATATCTGCTTTCAATGAAAAAAGCAGTCGTTGTTTTGGAGGGAGGAGTGGACAGGCAAGTACACGAATAACCTTAAAAGAGTAGCATGGAATATTAGGAAGAGTGAGGTTTAGAGTTTGGCAGGAGCCTAGAGAAGTGTTCTTCACCTTTTCTGGTTGGGTTTAGAGAAGGAATCCCAGAGGAGACAGCTTGAGGTAAGTCTGGAAGGAGTAGAGTAAGAAGTGGTTACAGGAAGATGGCGGGGAAGGGCATTTTAGGCAGGCAAGAGAGGGAGGTGAAAGTGCAAATGTCCATGGGAGAAAGAATTCACTATGTTGAGAACTGTTTAAGTAATTCAGTAACTCTATAGTGAATAATGAGGACTGCTGAATCCAAAATAGTTTGTCTCCACAGAGTAGAATTCTGTTTTAATTTTAAGGTTAACTAATTTTCCCCAATCTGAGCATGTGAATCTTGACTAGTAATTAGTTATTAGATTTTCTCCAGTCTATATCTAGATTTTAGAGTTTCTGAGGATAACAAAATTATTTGTTTTGCATCACTGATGTCATGCTCCATAAAGAATGCTTCATATAAAGTATATTTTTGAAGTTTATTTTGGATTCAGAAGCCATAGACAATGGAACTGTTAATGAGCTCTGCTGAACATACTGTACTAGCCAGAACAGTGGCCTCCCAAAGATGTCTATGCCCTAGCCCTTGGAGATTGTGAATATGTTACCTTTAATGTCAAAGGGGACTTTGCAGATTTAATTTAAAGACTTCAAGATGGGAGGTAATCTGGTGGGCCCCGTGTAATCACATGAGTCTTTAAAAGAGAGAAATTTTCCTGGCTATCGTCAGAGAGAGATTGATGGAATAAGAGATGCAATGTTGCTGACTCAAAGATGGAGGAAGTGGGGGAATGAACGAAGGAATGTGGGCTTCTGAAAGCTGGAAAAAGCAAGGAAATATATTCTCTCCTAGAGATGAACACAGCTTTGCTAATACTTTGATTTAATCCCAGTGAGATCCATTTTGGATTTCTGGTACAGAACTGTAAGGTAATATATTGTGTTGTTTTAAACTGCTAAATTTGTGGTAATCTGTTACAGCAGCATAGAAAACTAATACATATACTGAAAAAGAATATCATATAGTTTTAGAATCCTGAAATATTCCATTGATTGTCTATACTAGATCAGATTACATCATTTACAATTAATTTTGTCAATGAAACAAATCAATCTCCTGCTCTAGTACCTTATATATTAATTTAAAAAGTTGTCACTTTCTTTTTTTTAAAGCACAGATACATTATTTTTTATTACTGAAGTATAATTGTAATACAGTGTTCTGTTAGTTTCAGTGTACAACATAGTGATTCAACAATTCTATACATTACTCAATGCTCACTGTAAGTATAGTCACCATCTGTCATCATTCATTGTTATTACCATATTATTGACTATATTCTCTATGCTGTACTTTTCATCCCTCCATGACTTATTTATTATAATTGGAAGTTTGTACCTCTTAACCCCCTTCACCTATTTTGTCCAGCCCTACTTCTCACCTCCCCTGTGGCAAACACCAGTTTGTTCTCTATATTTAAGTGTCTGCTTTTTTGTTTGTTTGTTTTTTTAGGTTCCACATGTAAATGAAATTTGTATGGTATTTGTCTTTCTTTATCTGACTTATTTCACTTAGCATAAAACCCTCTAGATTTTTCCCTCTTGTCACAAATGTTGAGATTTCATTTTTTATATGGTTGAGTAGTATTCCATTGTGTGTGTGTGTGTGTGTGTGTGTGTACCCCATCTTCTTTATCTATTCATCTATTCATGGACACTTGGGGGCGCCTGGGTGGCTCAGTCGGTTAAGCATCTTACTTCAGCTTAGGTCATAGTTTGTGAGCTCGAGCCCTGTGTTGGGCTCTGTGCTGACAGCTCAGAGCCTGGAGCCTGCTTCAGATTCTGTGTCTCCCTCTCTCTGCCCCTCCCCTGCTCATGCTCTGTCTCTCTCTGTCTCTCAAAAATAAATGAACAGTAAAAAAATTGTATTAATGGACACTTGGGTTGCTTTCATACCTTAACTATTGCAAATAATGCTGCAATAAACATAGGAGTGAATTTTTTTTTTTTTTGATTTAGTGTTTTGTTTTCTTTGTGTAAATACCCAGGTTTGGAATTACTGGATCAGATAGTATTTTTATTTTTAATTTTTGGGAAGCCTTCATACTGTTTTCTACAGTGATTGCACCAGTTTACATTCCCACCAACAATGCACAAGGGCTCCCTTTTCTCCACATCCCCACCAACACTTGATATATCTTGTCTTTTCCATACTAGCCATTCTGTTATGAGATGATATCTCATTCTGGTTTTGATTTTCATTTTCCTGATGATGAGTGATTTAGGCATCTTTTTATGTGTCTTTTGGTCATCTGGCTTCTTAGAAAAAATATCTATTCAATTCTTCTGGCCATTTTTAAATCAGATTTTTTTTTGGTTGGTGTTGAGTTGTATAAGTTTTTAAAATTTATTTGGATATTAACCCCTATTGGATGTATCATTTACAAATACTTCTTCCCATTCACTAAGTTGTCTTTTTGTGTTGTTGATGGTTTCCTTTGATGTGCAAAAGCTTTTCATTTTGGTGTAATCTGAATAGTTTATTTTTGCTTTTGTTTCCCTTGCTTGAGGAGACATGTTCATAAATATATTGATGAGGCCAATGTCCAAGATATTACTGTCTAAGTTTTCTATATGAGTTTTATGATTTCAGGTCTCATTTAGGTCTTTAATCCATTTTGAGTTTATTTATTTATTTATTTTTGCATGGAAACTGGAAATGGTCCAGTTTCATTCTTTTGCATGTAGCTGTCCAGTTTTCCTAACACCATGTATTGAAAAGACTGTCTTTTCCCCATTGTATATTCTTTCCTCTTGATCATATAAGTGTAGATTTATTTCTGGGCCTCTGTCTTGTTCTGTTCTCTTGATCTACATGTCTATTTTTGTGCCAGTACCATACTGTTTTGATTACTATAGTTTGTAACTTAAAATCTGGATTGTGATTTTTCCAGCTTTGTTCTTTTTTCTCAAGATTTCTTTGGCTATTTGAGGTGTTTTGTGGTTTCATATGAATTTTAGGATTATTTGTTCTAGTTATTTGAAAAATGCTATTGGTCGTTTGATAGAGATTGCATTGAATCTGTAGATTGTTTTTGGTAGTATGGGCATTTTAACAGTATTTGTTCGTCCAGTCCATGAGCATGGTATATCTTTCCATTTATTTGTGTCATCTTTAATTTCTTTTATCAATATCTTATAATTTTCTTTTTTTAAATGTTTATTTTTGAAAGAGAGAGAGAGACAGACAGAGAAACAGAGCTCAAGTGGGGGAGAGGCAGAGAGGGAGGGAGACACAGAGCTTGAAGCAGGCTACAGGCTCTGAACTGTCAGCACAGAACCTGATGCAGGGTTTGAACCCAAGAACTGTGAGATCATGACATGAGCTGAAGTCAGATGCTTAACTGACTGAGTCACCCAGGTGCCCTCTTATAATTTTCAAAGTACAGATCTTTTGCCTCTTTGACTAAATTTATTCCTAGGTATTTGGTTCTTTTTGGTGCAATTATAAATGAATTTTTTTCTTAATTTCTCTTTCTGCTATTTTATTAGTGTATAGAAACACAACAGATTTCTGTTAATTTTGTATCCTGCAACTTTACTGAATTCATTTATTAGTTTTAATAGTTTCTTAGTGGTCTTTGGGGGTTTTCTATACATAGTATTGTGTCATCTGCAAGTAGTGAGTTTTACTTCGTCCTTGCCAATTTGAGTGCTTTTTATTTCTTGTCTGATTGCTGCAGCAAGGACTTCAAATATCATGTTGAATAAAATTCATGAGAGTGGGCATCCTTGTCTTCTTCCTGATCTTAGAGGGAACACTTTCAGTTTTTCACCATTGAGTATGATGTTAACTGTGAATTCTTCACATATGGCCTTTGTTATATTGAGGTATAGTTCCTCTAAACCCACTTTATTGAGAGTTTTTGTTATGAATGAATGTTGTATTTTGTCAAATGCCTTAACTTTATCTAATTATTTACCTGTTGTACTTTTATTTGTTAATGAGATGTTTCATATTGACTAATTCATGAATATTGAATCATCCTCGCATCCCTGGAATAAATCCCACTTGATCATGGTGAGTGATCCTTTTAATGTTATCATTGAATTTGGTTTGCTAATATTTTGTTAAGAATTTTTACATCTATGTTCATCAGGGATGTTAGCCATTTGTCTCTTAAGTCATCTATACAAACAAAATCCAACAGTACATTATTAAAGGACTATTTCTAAGTATCACTATTTCCCAATTTAAAATACTTTTACCTTTTGACCCCTTTCACCCTTTTATTGTACCTCCATTTCCACCTCTGGCAACCACTAATCTGTTCTCTGTATGAGCTTGTTTTGTTGTTGTTGTTGTTGTTGTTGTAAGATTCCGCATATAAGAGAGATAATAGAGTAATTGTCTCTCACTGACATATTTCACTTAGCATAAAGCCCTCCAGAATAGTAGAGAAATTACATACTACCAGTTTGGATAAGATGAAATATAATCTTAAGCAATAGTTTGCCTTCACTTTTACCCATTTGAAAATCTAACTAAGACTTTTTTCTCTTTAACATTTGATTAACTGGGGCACCTGGGTGGCTTAGTTGGTTGAGCATCTGACTCTTGATTTCATCTCAGGTCATGATCTCAAGGTCATGGGATCGAGCCCTGTGTCTGGCTCTGCACAGAGTGTAGAGTCTATTTGAGATTCTCTCTCTTTCCTTCAATCCCTCTTCTCTACTAGCATGTGTTCTCTCTTTCTAAAATAAAACTTTAAAATATTTAAAAAGTTGATTAAGTTGCTCTTTTTCTCTTTAAGAGATTATGTTAGTTTGGAAACTATATTCTTCCATATTTATCACAATGCATTGACCATTTCAATTTTTTGGGTGGGTTGCCATAAACTTAAAAACATCTACTTCTAAAGGGAACATGTCTTTTTTGGCTGGTTCCTTCGATTTCACATGGTCTTTAGTGATGGCTTTAGGACCCACCATATCCCAGAGCCCCAGAAAACCCCTCTCATAGTTTTGGCTTATGGGTAGTTAAGATTAATGCAGGCATTGGGATGTGGTATGTGGTTGATTTAACAACCATAGTGTTGACCTCACTTCTGGTACTATTCATTATTATACAGAGTTTGATCTATCACAGCTCAGAATGTATTTTTTCTCAAAAATAACCACATATGATAGGATTGCAGTTTAACATAGTTCTATTACAAGGCAGGTGTTAACTCTGAATCCTGATGTTAGCATCATAAAAGGCTTTGTTGATTTTTGTTTTCCAGAGACCATTATTTTGCCTGAAGGTTGTCTTAATTATTTCAGAATTTTTGATATTTGACACTACAATGTACTGAGAATAATGGTGTTTTCTGGGTTGACATGCAAAATTAATATAACATGAACTACAAAATAAATCTCCTTCGGGAGAATTTTGTCATTATCATAATTATCATAATTGGCCATTATTGAGAAGAAAAATGTAGCCCTCTCATCTATTCTTTGATTAGTTAATTAATTAATTTCTTTATTCAGGAAGAACTGAAAGGAACATTGAAAGCTTTGTGGTGGTTTCAAAGAAGCGACAAACAGTTTTTATCTTGTAGAAAGTATATTTCTGTTGGAAGAGAAAAATCACATTGAAATAGAATATAAATGAAATGTATGAAAAGAATCACTGATATGAAATTTTAGTTGTGAAATTAGAAAACTGGAGGCAGTATTGTAGGACAATAAGGGTAGGTGGGCAGAAGGTAGCAAGACAAGGATTTTTATAGGCAAAAGGTCTTGAAGTAGATTTTAAAGAAAGTGATGTATTATGAAATTACGAAGTGCATTGTGTTCTCTGATTTTAAAACATATTACAAAGCTACAGTAGTTAAAACAACATGGTACTGGCATAAAGACAAATGAAACAGAATATAAAGCCCAGAAATAAACCCATGCATACATGAGCAACTGAACTTCAACAAGAATGCCAACAATACACAATGGAGATAAGATAGTCTTTTCAACAAATAGTATTGGGAAAACTGGATATAAATGTGCAAATGGATGAAATTTGACTTATATCTTACTTCATATGTAAAAACCAATGCAAAATGGATGAGAGACTTAAACAAAGGACCTAAAATTGTAAAAATTCTGCAAAAATATATGAGGGGAAAACTTCATGACTTTGGCCTTGGCAATCATTTCATGGATATGACACCAAAAGCACAGGCAATAAAGGAAAATAGAGACAAGTGGGATTATATCAAACTAAAAAGTTTCTTCACAGCAAAGGAAACAATCAACAGAGTGAAAGGCAACCTATAAATTGGGAGAAATATTTGTAAACCAAAGACCTGATAAGAGAGTAATCTCCAAAATATATAAGAAACTCCTACAACTCAGTAGAAATCCCCTCCAAACCCCCCATGAAAACAAACAAACTAAAAATACCTCAATTTAAAAATATGGGCAAAGGACTTGAATAGACATTTCTCTAAAGAAGACATCCAGATAGCCAAGAGGCATATGAAAAGGTGTTTCAACATCACCAATCATCAGAAATAGAAGTCAAAACCATGATGAGATATCACCACATGCTGTTTAGGATGGCTATTATCAAAATAACGGGATATAACAAGTGTTGCAAGGTTATGGAGAAATTAGAATCCTTGGCATTATTGGTGGGTAAAATGAGTAACTGAGTGGAGTTTCTTAAAAAATTGAAAATGGAACTACCTGGAGTGCCTGGGTAGCTCAGTTGGTTAAGCATCTGACCCTTGCTTTCAGCTAAGATCATAATTTCATGGTTTATGAGATCAAGCCTTGCACTGGGCAGTATAAAGCCTGGGATTCTCTCTCGCCGCCTCTCTCTGCCCTTCCCCTGCATGTTTTCTCTCTCTCAAAATACATAAATAAGCATTAAAAAAATAGAACTACCATTTGGTAGTTGGGAAACAACCCAAGTTCCCATCAACAGACAAAGATATAAAGAATATGTGGTGCATATGTAAGATGGAATATTATTCAGCCTTAAAAAAGGAAGGAAATCTTGTCATGTGTGACAACATTGATAGACCTGGAAAACATTGTACTAGGTGAAATAAGTCAATTACAAAATGTCAAATACCACATGATTCTGCTTACATAACCTATCTAAATTAGTCAGACTCCTAGAAGTAGAGAATAGTTGATGCCAGTGTATGAGGGAAGAGGGGAATGGGAATTGTTCAATCAGTATAAAATTATAGTAACACAGGGTGGATAAGATAAAAAGATGTGTACAACATAGTGCTATGATTTAGTGCCCAAGTATGGCGGCTTAAAAACTTGTCAAGTGCGTAGATCTCGTGCTGTGTGTTCATAACACAAACACACACACACACACACACACACACACACACACAAGCAAGGTGACTTGGAGGTGATGGATATGTTTATTATATTGGTTGTAGGTGATAGTATCAGGTATGTATGTGCATATGTCTTCACTCATCAAAATGCATACATTAAAGATGTGCAACTTTTTATATATTAAGTATACCTCAATAAAGTGGAAAAAAAAAGTGATAAACATGAATGAATGTAATGGAGATTGTGGAGGACAGCAAAGAGATATGGGACAGGAGAACCAAGGTCAATGTGGGGTCTATGTGCCAAAGACAAAACTGGGAACTATCTACAAGGAGATCACTATTTGATCCCAATAACTAGAATGCCTAAAAAGATTAGGGAGGTGAAAAGCGAAGCTTTATTTTGACATTTTTATATTCTACTTATCATTTCAATTGGGATATGGAAGGGAAGGAGATTTAGCCACCTGTGTATAAATCACCATGTTACCTGGAAATCCCTGGAAAACATAGCTTGACTTGTGTTTATTAACCTTTTGATATAAAGTCTCTAAAAATGATTTTTTCTTATGTGTGATAAGGAGTAATTTATACTTATTTCCCTGGACATCTTGCTAAAAGCAGCCTCATTGCTTGATATTCACATTTTCTTTTTTTTTTTAATTTTTTTAACGTTTATGTATTTATTTTTTTGAGAGGCATAGAGACAGAGTATGAGCAGGGCAGAGAGAGGGAGCTACAGAATCTGAAGCAGGCTCCAGGCTCTGAGCTGTCAGCACAGAGCCCGACACGGGGCTCGAACTCACGGACCGTGAGATCATGACCTGAGCTGAAGTCAGCCACTTAACCAACTGAGCCACCCAGGTGCCCTGGTATTCACATTTTCTATATCCTATAATCAGTCTATCAGGAAAGATAGTTAGATGAGGGAGTTAAGATCACTTCTAATATATTAACCATCAAGGATTTTGTTGAAATGAGACTATTTTCCAAGTGTTATTTATGTTTTTAATTTTACAAATAAAATGTATTTGATGCTTGAGGTGGGATGCCCCAAAGTCAACAAGGGGGTCTTGCATTTTCATTATTGTGCAAAGGAGCATTAAGGAACAAATTAATCTTATGGCAGTGAAAGCTACAGGCTGAATGGAGGCTTTCTCTGAAGTCTTAAACTATTTTTTCATATACTGTTAGGAGTAGAAGATAACCCGATCTGACTCCCTTATAATAATAGTACTGATAATGATGATGATAACAGCTGAAGTTTACTGCCACACATACATTATCTTGTTAATTTTCACCATAATCCTATGAGCATTACTCTCATTTTACAGATTGTAGAAACCAAAGCTTAGATTGATTAAACTGTCAGGTAATATAGGAAAGCAATGTCAGAGGGGATGTTTGAATTTAGGTTTGTTGAACCACCACTCTGAAGCTCACCTTCTTCGCTGTTATCCTCTACTGCTACATTATACCCTGAGAAGACTGAGGCAGAGAAAGGCTAATTACATTAATAATTTTAATATAAAAATATGTTAAAAGCACACAAAACAAATTTGTGTTCACGTATTTCCTTTGAGGAGGGCTCAGTGTTAGCCATTTAGGGGCATAATTAAACATTCTGACATGGTTTTGTTCTTACAAAATGTATAATCTGTTAGGGAAACAGTATTTGCATAAGTCATACATAGGTATGTGGATGGTAGCGAAAATTAAAAGCTGTAGTTTTTCTAAAGAGAGAACACTGAACTCGGATTGGAGTACTCAGGGAAGTGGGAAATGAATTGGACCTTAAAATATGGTTAAAATATAGGTGTGAGAGGCTTGAAGGTGGAAGCACAAGATACATTCAGGGAATACATAGGTCAGTCTGGCCAGAGCAGGGTCAGTGTTAAACATTCACAGGGGAGGTAGGAGTGAAAGTGGGAAGCGTATACCGTTTGTGCTCACCTCATACATACCTCTTCTCCAACACAGGGCTTTGGGAAACTTCAAGTATGAGTAGACATTCTGTTTTAATAACAAGAAGAATGTGAGACTGGCAACCCAGTCCCCATACTTGTTCAGACCATGACCTTCATTTTCAGCACTTCCGGGGGTTCTTCCCACGCTGTAAATAATATAAAATGCTCCCTGGCTTGGTGTCAGTATTTTTTATGTCTCTCAGACTTCCTTTCCTTTGTAAGCCCTGATGGGCTCCCTGAGACTGGTGATAAAGCGCAAACCTAGCGGGTGAAAGCAGATATGTCATAAATTAGTGTACAGGAGCTCAGAGAGCTTTGTTTGGAACAGTCTGGAATCTGAGACCACAGTTTGCAGTATCTCCCAGAAACAGATTGTAGAGTTCAGCTCCCTTGAGAAGTCATTCCATCCCACCCCATCCTCCTTGGGAATTTGAAAAAACTACAAATGGACTAAAATTTAAATGAAGCTTTAGTACCTACAACACACTTTGGTTAGCTATTCAAAATAATGATGCATAATTTGGTAGCATAAAACATATGTTCCTCTTTTATGCATTTGTTCTATTTACTTCCTCCAGATTTTTCTTTGAAAAGGTACTTCACATATATTCTGTGCCCCTGCTAGTATTTTCTGATCAGAATATTGTGCAGATCTTTTCATGTTGAGTTTACCTATGACGTGGCAATACATTAATGGTGGCAGCAGTTGTTAAACACTATTTTACAAAAAAAGAGGAGAAATTCGTTTCATCATTTTGCTACCACAAATTGAAACATACATGCAAAACCATGAGTTTTAATAAATGTGACATAAGTTAACAGAGCATGGAAGATAGAAGAATGGAAAACGGTGTCCTTAAATCAATTTAATGTGGTAACAACCCCAAACAAACAACAGATTGGGCTTCTTCAGCAAAACACACTAGAAAAACGAAGGTTGTCAGAAATTGTTCACAGTATATTCTTCATCAAATTGCAGAGGAGATTATCTGACAGAATTAAGTGCAGAGTCAGTTATGAGAAATTTGTCCTCTTGGTAACTAATGTTGAAAATATTATTTATATTAACAGGCAAAATAGGCTGGCAGTACACAAGCAATTATCTAAATTTTATGGATGTGGTTCTGCCCATAAATCTGGGTAATGATGGCACATCTCTTATGGGACTACATTAACTTATGGGTTACCATAATTTTGTTGAATCAAAGAAATGCCCACTTGAAGATTAAGGCATCAGAGTGATAGCCACTAGCTGATGGACAGGCAAAAAGGCTCTGGTCATCAACAACAAAAGAAACTTTCCAATTAGCTATAAAGGAATGTAATTTGAACACTGACCCCTTTTATATTCATTATATTCTCTAGAACTATTTCATTGCTGGAAGGTTAAAGGATGTGAAATTAAAGTTGTCTCCTTTTTCATATGATAAAAACAATGTAGGTAGTTAAACTGTCAAGTGCACTGAACCCAGAAATAGAGATTCTGATTTTTGCAGAGATGTAATTTCATTTCAACCTTCTTTCAGTCCGAAGCTTCTGATATTGCAGAGTGATTTAGTCTGGGTCTGATATGAGTGAGTTGGTAGTTCCAAAATATAAACTTACATAATTGAATCAGATGAGAAATACAAAATGAGGAATCAGCAAACTTTTTGCTTTTGTTTTGTCAAAACTGTGAAACTATTAAATTTAAAATACTGAAATAAATATTTTAATTTACTCATGTTTGTTATATCACATGGTTATTTCAATTCTCCTTTTTTCCAAAAATTAGAAAAATTTATCATTGCCATAGACTTACAAAAATGGTTAAAGTTTTTTATTAGTTCATAAAAATGTTTTATCAGGCCCATTGAATAAAGAATATCTAGAGAGGAAAGAAATCAATTCACTTTCAGCATAAACGTTACTTACCTCAAGTGAATATTTAGCTAATTGTAATAACAAGATTGGAGTTAAAAAAAACTAGTGAACTAGGTATTTATTAGAAAAAATAAGCACCTTCTTTCAAATTGGTTTCGTAGTTCAATACTTACAAATATGCCTGACTTCCATCTTTGTAATTAAAAATGCTGTAGTTTTCATTTTTATATAAATACATCTGTCCTAGACAGCATCAATGGCCTCACTTCCTCATCTTTCCTGCACTACTCCCTTTGCCATATAACCTTATAGTCCAGTTCTACTGAAGGTGGGATGTAATTCCCTATCCTTGATTTCAGCCTTATGGCTTGCTTTGGCCAGTAGAATGAGATAGAAGTGCAGCCCAATCACTTGAGCTTAGGCCTTAAGAGCCCTTGTGTTTCTGGGGGCAAGCTTCTCTTCCACTGCTATGAGCCTGTGACTAGAATAGCTCGCAAGAGGACAGTAGACATGTGGAACATAGCTGAGTAGTCCCAGTTGTCCCAGCTGAGGCCAGCTGATAGCAGCCGACAGCCAGTGACTGCAGATATTGTAGACACATGAGCAAATCTGGCTAAGACTAGCAGAGGTATCTGGCCAACCCCAGCTGACTGGGACATAAACAATAAATACTTATTGTTGAATGCTGTGGAGATATTTGTGGATATTTATTATGCAGTATTATTATGACAGTAGATAGCTGGTGTATTACTTAAGCTGACCTTAAGAGGTCAAAATGTGTTGACTTGTATTTTTCCAGCAGTGGGAATGAATCGCTCTAAACTGGTTGCTCCCTTTCTTTCTTTCTTTTTTTTCTAAGTTTTTTTTATTTATTTTGAGTTGAGGAGAGGGGAAGACCGAGAGGGTAAGAGAATTTCAAGCGGACTCTGTGCTGTCAGAGCCTGTGTGTCATAACAAAGCCCAATGCAGAGCTCGGCCTCATGAACTGTGAGATCATGACCTAAGCCTAAATCAAGAGTTGGACGCTCAACTGACTGAGCCATCCAGATGCCTCTGGTTTCTCTCTTTCTAAAGGTCCTCCTAGTAGTAAAATTCAAGAGGAAATTGCTTAACCCTTAAGGTCATAGAAAGGTGTTAAGCCCTGTAGGCTCCATTGCACATGAACCAGACCTATATAATCTATGACATTGTCTTCTTTTCACCTACAATTATCAATTTCACCTCCCTCCTTTTTTTTGCTTCTATTTTTTTTTAACTTTGCCTTTATTTCTTTACAAATATTAATTAAACATTTAATGTTTCCTATGTGTCAGACAGCTATTGTGGGGCCTCACAAACTAGACTGAGGGAGGGTATGCAAAATGCACTTTGTTTGAACCAGTTAAAAAGAAATAATTTGGGTAAAGCATCAACGTGGGGATATTTGCTTAATATTTAGGCATGCGATTCTTATAGCTAGCAGGATAGAGGAAAAGGAATAAACTGGACCTGCTACACAGGGCAAATGAGACAGAATTCTGCAGATCCTCTAGCAAATGGAATATAATGATGCCCCTCCCCAGTCTGGCCGGTTCTAAATAAAGCCACTTCTCTGTGCTGGAGATGAATCACTGCATTCATGATAAGGCCCTCGAGAATTACTGTTGTTTACTGAAAGCATCACCAGCAGAAAGGTTTAAGAATACCCCACAGTTAAAACACAAACACATTTACAATGATGAGCGATGGAAAATAGCTTAAATCTGCTTAGGTCTGCAGGTCTTCCCAGCACATCTAATGTACTTGTGTTAGGTAGTTGGGGAGGGAATTCCACCACTAGGAAGAGAATACTGAAGGTAAATATTTGACCACAGTCCAAATTCCTATAAAGGCACTTTGAAGCTTCTAACTTTTATGGCAGTGCTGGATTTACAATGTCATATAAAAACCTGGGCAGTGGAACCATGAGAAAATAAAAGTTTCTTTCACTACTTTGGAGGCTCAGTGTTTATATTATCATTTAAGACAAGACACAAGTCAAGGGGATAGAAGTGTGGAGTGTTGATTGGAACATTGTTGTCAATTTATCCCTGGTGGATTGATGGGGAAGGCACTTCCAGGTCAAGGTGAGTGAGTGTCCTCAGACTGATCTGGATGGTTTCGATTTGACTCCCTGGATAAAGTGAATTATTTGATTTATTAACAAACTTTGCTTGCTGTTTGATAAGCACTGTATCAGGCTTGGCTGGAGGTGCCCTTGCTAGATTGGTTGGAGAGATTAAACATGGCAATGGAACAAGTAGAAAAAAATGATGTCGGATATAATATATGTACAAACTAACAATCACACCATGTACAAAATAATAAAGGACAAATAGGAGTCGATTCAGTGACTCTGGATGGCTCTTTGGAGATAAAAGTTGGGCCTTCTGACAATGGTGGCTGGAGATGGAGATTGGTTGGCTGAAAGTATGTGATGAAAGCTCCAAATGGGGCCATGACACTGGCACAAGAGGAGGGGGTGGAAAGCATCTTGGAGCTTATGTCATTCCTCATGCTGGAAATCTTAGCGGAGCTAAGATATTCTTATGCAGTATTTTATTCATATTTTTAATTACAAAATTTTCACTGCTATTGTTTAAGAGGCAGTATCATATAGGATCAAATTATCTAGGTTTCATTCTTGGTTCTGCCACTTACTAGTTATGTGACTTGGGCCATGATAACCAGCGTGTCTCAGTTTTCTCATGTATAAAAATGGGATTGTCAGTTGCGCCTTGTCATATGGTTGTTGTGAGTATATAATGAGCCCTGCTTAAATACCCTATGTAGAAGTGCTCAGAAATGGTAACTGCTATTACATGTCAAGGGCCTGGACAATCACTGTGCTCTTCCTATTTTAGGGACTCAGTAAATGCTAAATATGAGAGGGCTGACACCAAGAAGCCAAGTGACGGGGGATTATTACAAGAGATCAGAGAAGTTCAAGGGGAGAATGATAAAATCAGAGCTAGGGGAGCCTGGTGGTTTTGCTTAGCCCCATTCTATTGTCGTTTTTACAGATGAGCCACAAATCTAAGCATATTCATGTTAATCTGTGCCATTTGGATATTGCAGATAGGAGAATGATGTGAAGCTATTGCACTGGAGGAAAACTGGACTTGAGTGTAAAGATGAAAGGAGTCAAGGTAGTGAGAGCAGAAGCTGTGGGTTCTGAGGCCTGTGACACAGGTTTCTGACACAGACAGGGGCTGTGAGGGAGCAGCATGTGGAAGAGTCACACAGAGGAAGGTCCGGGAGTTCATGAAGCAGAGGAGAAAAAATTAGAACACCAAGTGTGGATTTTGACAAAGGAGTTGGTGCCAGTTATGGTTCCTTAGCTGATGGCTTTGGAGGTCACCTGGGTGTGCTGGTGTTTGCTATTTGTATGGAAAACTCTAAATTTAATGTTATGACTGTAGGGGCTGGATACATACTTTGATTTTATGGATAGACCTGCAGTTCCTTTTTGAAATCAGATGTTAAAGAACCACTGCTGCTTGCTTTGACATGAGCATTCTTCTTTAAAAAAATAGATCCTCTCTCAAAATAGTTTGGTCTCAGCAATGGAAAATACAAGGTTGTATGTATAACATCTCAAGGTACATGATGTTGGGGTTATCATAACTTAGTTGCTTTGATATTAAATGACGTTCTTTTAAACAGCTTATTATTTATCAGGAATTCAATGTAGAAGGTAGTTCTGAGTTCATTAATAAACACCGATTGTGTCCTCATTGTGTGTTCTCAATGAGAGTAAGAGATTAACAAATGTTTATTAAGCAGTGGGCTGGAAACGGGACTGAAAAAGACTGTGAGAAACTATGCTCTTGATCTCACTGAGTGAAAAGACAGATGTATTAAGAGAAGTCTCACTGAATTGTGCAACACTTGACATTTCTTGGTTGTGCACAGACATGGAAGCCAAATACAGGGGCCTGAGTTGACACAACTCCAAGGGTCATACCTCTTGGCATTTTTGCACTTCTCAGATTCCTCACTTCATGAAGTTCTCCCCAAATCAAGCCCCCTTGTGGAAGCTTCTTTCATGCCCACCACAATCCCATGATAATTATATGCTGTACATGAAGAGCAAGGCCTAACCAACTCTTGGAGTCGAAAACTCCACAGAGGAGGTCAATCCTATTTACATTTCTTTTGTGTAAGATCTGTTTTGTTAAAACTAAAAAGTCTTTATCAGCAAATATATGTACATATAAGAAAATATAAAATATATATGCATACATAAATATATTTATATATGTGTATATTGCATATTCTCATGTGTACATATTTTATGCCTGTATCAATAAGAATCTAGACAGATAGCAGATAGGGAGAAATAAATGGACTATTTCAAGGATGTGGGCAGGCTTCCTTAAGGGAAGTCAATAAGGGATGCTGCAAAAGTATAAAATGATACCACTCCTATTACTGAAGGCACCTAGAAAGGGGCTGTAGGATATGGCTGCTTGCTGGGAACTATGGCCTTTGGTGGAGGAATATGGCCAATGTCCATCCACGGCACAGTAGAGAGCTAAGAAAATAAATACTCTTGTTTCACTCTCTTCTTGCCTTCTGATCTGTGACTTGGACTTCACAGGAAGTCACGGTGAAGGTACCCTTTAATGTAGACCATAAAAGTCAGGCCCCTGGAGCAGAGTGGAGAAGGTGGACAGTGTATCTGGAGAGCCAATGGAGAATATCTAGTACAATACTTGTTACATTTCTTGGTTTCAAAGTTTATATGTGGCCATGTCTAAATAAGACATAGGGTCATTTCCCCAGAAGACAATAATAATTTGACATATTTCTGATTTATAACTTATCTAATTGGTTTTTCTTGCCAAGATATCTGCCCCAGTTATCTCTTTAGTGTTGGTTTATACAATTTCCATGTCTATGTTTCTCATATCATCCCTTCTCTTTTCTGGCCCAGAGTTCTTTCCATTTTATGCTGTTACAGCCCATTTATCATGATATTATATTCTCCATAGTACCAATATATACATAAAGCCTATTCTTTAGTTTCGCCTCCAAGGCTCAAATCAGTGCACATTATTAATTAAGCCTCAAAATGCCCCAGTGAGATAGATAGTAATGCATACATAATAAGAAAGATGACAAGAGACAGAGATTTTATTAAGATGATTAAATGGGTAGTAATTTCTTGTGGGCAGGCATAAAAGATTAAAATACCCATACCACATTGTGTACATAGATTCTTGCTGGGGTCACTTATTGCTTAGACACTACATTGCCAGGGATCCTGGATCTTCTCCTTCTTGGTCCTTCGATTAGAGCAAGGTCTCTTGAATATTTTCAGTAACTGAGCTGATCAACTTGCCTAAGCCCAGTGTGTAGTTGTTTTATTTCATACTTTTTTTTCCCTTTGCATATCAGTTTGGGAAGTTTTTATTTACATACCTTCGAGCACACTGATGCTTTCCTTGGTCATGTCCTGTCTGCTGATGTAACTGTCAAAGGCATTCTTTATTTCCATGATGGTGTTTTTGATTTCTGGCATTACTTTTTGATTCTTTCTCAGAGTTTATATAGCTTTGCTTACCTTATTCGCCTGTTCTTGCATGTTGTCTTAACTTTTTCATTATAACCCTTAGCATATTAATCATAATTATTTTTAGATTCCGTGCATGGTCATTCCAAAATCCGTGCCATATCTGAATCTGGTTTTGATGCTTGTTTTATATCTTCAGACTGTTTTCTTTCCCTGCCTTGTGGGATGCCTTGCAATTTTTTGTAAGCCAGACATGATATATTGGGCAATAAGAACTGATGTAAATAGGCTTTTAGTGTGATGTTTTATGTCAATCTAGCTAGGAAGTGGGCTATTTTTAATGTTTTCTATAGATGTAGGTGCTCGATATATAGAGGAAAGAAAAGTCCATCTAGACAGATGAATCATGAAAGGCATTAGGAAGTATTAGGGTAGTTTTGTAAGGCGAATAGGATTTTGACATGTGGATTTAGGGTTAGATACTCTGGATTAAAATATTATAACAAAGGTCAAGAATTAAGAAAGGGGGAGATTTAAATACCCTCAAATGTTCCAGTTTGACTATGTAGGGGAGTAGTGGGAATAGTAGGGCAGAGTAGAATTTAGAGTAGAATTCCAGGGGCAGTTATGGATGGAGTCAAAGTAGACTGAGGGCTCAATCTATAAAGGGTCTTGAAACACAGGCTGAGGAATCTCTATGCTGCACACATGCCTCCTTAAATAATTATTAAGAAGGTTATTCTTGGGGAGTTGAAAGAGCTTGGGGTGGGGCTAATGTCAGAGAACACATCCCAGTGTCAGCCAGCAAGGAAAACTAAGAGGGACCACCAGGCCTCATATTTCTGTTGTAGTGAAGGTTAATATGTACAAGGTGGCCACTGTCTTGTCTTCTTTCTCAATGAATTTTTTTTTTTGCTATTGGCTACATTTCTGATTTTTAAGTAGAAATTATGAAAAATAAGATTTTTTTCTCTTTACTAATATTTAGGAGTTTGTAATATAGTTAACACCATAGGAATATCCCATCCTTTAGAAAGCTTGAATAGGAATGAGGATGGGATGGGAAGTATTCTAGCATTTCAGTGCTGATTGTGGCGGCAAAGGGCATCCTTTGGAGATATCCCTAGGAGGATTCTCTCCATTTTACCTTTCCCAGCGGGTCTTAGGGTATCAGGGGCTTATGATCTTACTTGACAATGTTCATCCCTTTCAAAATCTGCATGCATCTCCTGGGCTTTTTCTCCTGTGCTCTCACAAACCTGTTTTAAGGAAGGGGTAGGACACTAGTCATTTACACATTAGTGTAAATGTATTAATTTTCCTTCTGGCTATATTCCTTTTACATTTTAAAAGTCAACTCTTATTGTACAATTTTTGCTCCATGTTAACGATGTCAAGGCATCCGTGTTCAGGTGGGGAAATTTTGTGGGTGCTAGAGTCAAGGCAAGCTTTGTAGTGTCCTTAAATAATATCAAATAGGGATTTGCCATCTCTTCATGAGACTTCCTTGAATGGAAGCCGTCAGGTGTGGAAAAGAGGCTAATCTATCACGCACAGTGCAGAGCTCCCTGTGTGCCCATAGCTGACTGTCCTCTTGGAAAGAAGGCATTAGTAATATAAGTATTCAAATCTGGGTTTCTGGAATATGAGTTGATAACACTGGGAAGTTGTTAGCTCAGAACATGAGCACCGGCAAGATTACTAGTGTTAGCAAACATCAGAGAAAACTTTTTAAAATTAACATACAATATTATATTAGTTTCAGGTGTGTAACATATTGACTTGACAATTCTATACATTACTCAGTGCTCACCATGAATGTGTAGTCACCATCTGTCACCATACAACATTATCACCATATTACTGACTACATTCTTTATGCCGAACTTTTCATTTCCTTTGCTTATTTAATTTATAAGTGGGAGTTTGTACACCTTGATCCCTTTATATATTTTGCCCATCCTTCCCTCCGTCCCCTCTGGCAACTGCCAGTTTGTTCTTGTATTTAAGAGTCCGTTTTGTTTGTTTGTTTGTTGATTTGTTTTTTTAGATTCCACATACAAGTGAAATCATATGGTATTTGTCTTTCTCTGACTTATTTCACTTAGCGTAATACCCTCTAAGTCCATCCATATTGTCACAAATGGCAAGATTTCATTCTTTTTTATGGCCGAATAACCATTCATCTATTGATGGACATTTGATAGTAGAAAACAACAGGGAAAACTTTTTTTTTAACTTTTATTTATTTTTGAGAGACAGAGCATGAGCAGAAGAAGGGCAGAGAGAGAGGGAGACAGAGTCTGAAGCAGGCTCCAGGCTCTGAGCCGTCAGCACAGAGCCCGACGCGGGGCTCAAACGCACAGACTGCAAGATCATGACCTGAGCTGAAGTCGGCCACCCAACCAACTGAGCCACCCAGGCGCCCCCAGGGAAAACTTTTAAATAGCATTTTCTATGCTGTTAGGAAGTAATATTGTATTTGCTCAATTCTAGCCTCAAATTCAACTTTCCATGGGAAATATGGGTAAAAATTGGTACCCGTCTGATGCTTTTGTTCTTGTTTCTGACAGTCCTATTTTTGGAGGTGACATTAAAAAACAATTGAGAAGTTAAAAGCCTTCCATTGTGACAAGAAATGTTAAGAAATTTTACTGACAAAAGATCGAAGTGGAATGAATGTCATAATAGTCTTTAAAACAAAAAAACAAAAAAACAAAACAGAGGCAGGGACCAAGAGGACCAATTAGACTACAAAGAGACATTATTTAGTCATCTCTCCTGAAGGTGAGGTTAGGGGCACGGGCAGGGCCTCAGGGTAAAGTTTTTCCTTTTATGCTCAGAAGAGTGGGTTGGCTTGAGGTAGGAGCTGGCTCTGGCTCAAATTTTAGGCAGACAGATCTTTCTCCAGGTATCACCTGGCCTCTGCATTTCCCACTCCATTGCATGGCTGCCATGCACATCTCCTCGCATTCCCTTTCCACTGTCCCCTCACATCATCCTTATTCTGTACTAAAATATGAAATAAGAGAAAGAAATGGAAAATATTATAGCAGGACATTCTATACACCTTCAGGTATACGTTTAGTACCTTTTATCATTGTAGTCAATTGTGGATAGAATGTGAGTTAATAATGAATATCTAAGTATTGAGGAGTGTGTGTGTGTGTGTTGCTGTACATGTTTCTGACATTCATTCATGCCTAATTGTCAGCTGGTTAATTGTCAGTTAACAAGGGATAAATTGGTTTGTTTTTTGTTTTTAATTTTTAAAAGTTTTAAAATTTATTTTGAGAGAGAGAGACGGCACGAGTAGGGAAGGGACAGAGAGAGAGAGAGAGAGGGAGAGAGACAATCCCAAGCAGACTCTGTGCTAGCTCTGCTAGCACAGAGCCTGATGAAACCGTGAGATCATGACCTGAATTGAAACCAAGAGTCATATGCTTAACTGACTGAGCCACCCAGGCGCCCTAGGGATAAATTGATTTGTGTCGAAAAGTTAATTTTCATAGGTTAGACATCTAAGAACAATTTATAGTTTTAGAGAACACTGTTGAAGATATTCAAAGAATGCAAAATAATCTCAAATGATAAAAATCTCAGCATCAGGGTGGCATCTCTAGATTCTTACCTCAAGAATGCCCTTTCTAAATCCAAGAAACTTGATGTGGTATTCACCTTCAGGAGGGCTGCAAAGTAAGAACTAAGGGAAGACTCTTAGCCAGTTAAAATTGGGTGGATCCATCTTGGAGGTGAATGGGGAAAGATGTCTTAGCTGGATCACCCCATATTTCTCCAGCCTGCCTGGAGATGGTTATTTCACTTATTTTAAGGCTATGCTTTTACAGATTGTAAGTTGGATTGTGTCATACCTCTGCTTAAAGCCCTGAAATTCCCTGTTTTACCCAGAAAAGACAAAGTCCAAAAGCTTACAAAGCTCTCTACAGTCTGACCCTCCTTCCTCTTTGGTATCATCTCCTACTACCTTCCCTTTTATTCTACTTCAGCCACACTTGGCCTCCTTGGTCTTCCTGGAGCAAACCAGACATGTTCCTTTCCCATGGCCTTTGCACTGGCTGTTTTCTTTGCCCAGATTGCTCTTTTCCCAGATATCCACACAGCTAATTCTCATGTCCTTCATGCCATCTTCCCAACAACAAATAACCAAACCACCCTATTTACAATTGCAACTTCCTGGCACTCCTGATCTCCTATACTATGTGACATTTATTATTTTCTGTATAATGCTCAATCACCTTCTAACATACTACGTAATTTGTCTGTTCATTATGTTTATTATTTGTTGTTTGTGTTTTTCCACTACAACATAAGCTAACAGGGGTCATGAAGTTCACCCCAGCTGTATTCCTAGTACCTAGAACAGTGCTTGGTGCAGTTCTGGATGCTTAGTAGCCACTGGTTGAATGTATTTGCTGAATAAATGAACATAGATCTAGGTTGTTATTTTTCCTCTTTTCTACACCTTTCTAGAGGTTATTTTCTTCTAGCTGCCATAGAATCTACCACCCTAGGTCAGCTCACAATTTTGATGTAAATTGTGTTACAACTGAGACTCAGACAAAAAATTAGAAAGTCAGAAAGAATAGCAAAAATCTCCAGAAAGCCTGTGGTGTATACAGCATGTTTGCACTCAAGACCACATAATTTTTAACCTTTTGTCCTCTATGTGACAACATTATTATTCAAAATTATTTCATATGAAATGAAACGCATGATGATAATGGCTATCAAATATATACAGATGGTGGGTATATTTTTATTAGACTTCCTGTATATTATTATGCCAGTAGAAAGTAAAAAGTAAAACATAAAATAAGGGTTATATATAAAAAGGGGGAAATAATGGAATTTAATTACATTAATATACATTTTAAAAAAGGGAAATTATTCATTGGTCTATGACAGTAATGAATAATAGTAGAGTTGAAATCAATTAAGTGACAAATCATAACAAAAAAAGAAGAAATTTGAACTTAAAAATATTATTGAAATTTAGTAAAAGAACTTGTGTATGAACTAAAATCTGCACTTACTAAAGATAACTACATCTCATGTTTTGCACTCCATTTCAATTTGTTTTAAACAAAACTTAAATACTAGTGATCCCTTGGAGTGACGAATTAATGTAAACTTGTTTTTTTTTTTTACAACTTGTATCCTATCATTGTTTATTTTTTAATCTGTTTAAATATAAGAATATTGAGTATCTCACATGTTGGAAGGTTGGAGACACAAACTTTGCCCAAAGTGGTTCCTGAATCTTTATGAATTTAATTATGGAATGAATGTGTGTATCTGGACTGCATGTGTCTGCAGTTACCTATATAATTGGGAGTTATCTGATTTATATTCTTGTAGATTATAATGTATATTAAAATATGAGTAATAAAAATATGTGAACTTAAAGTTTGCATACATATTATTAAAATCCAACAGTAGCCATAGCAAATGTTAGAACATATACAGCATTTTTTTTTTTTTGAGAGAAGTATTTTATCATTTACGTTACTTAGAATTGCTGGCACATGGTGATAATAACAAAGCAGACCAGGGTTTGGTCAGTTTTAATGTTTTTAAATTTTCACACCCATTTTTGCCTTCTTCCCAAGTTGTTCCCTTTTTTCCACCTTTGGCGTGCCACTGGAAACACCAGATTTTTTTTTAATCATTCAGTCCCCAGATTTATAAGAGATATTTAGGGGCTTCTGGGTGGCTCAGTTGGTTAAGTGTCTGACTTCAGCTCCGGTCATGATCTCACCATTTGTGAGTTTGAGCCCCACGTCGCCACGTCGGGATCTGTGCTGACAGCTCAGAGCCTGGAGCCTACACAGCCTCAGATTCTGTGTCTCCCTTGTTCTCTGCCCTCCGCTGCTCATGTTCTGTCTTTCCCTTTCAAAAATAAATAAGCATAAAATAATTTATAAGAAAGATATTTAGAGTCAGTGATTTCCTTCTTTTGGTAAACTTTCAGTTTTGTTTAACTCATGCCTGCAGATCATAATTTTTAATCTAAACACAAAAGGAGAAAAAAATCCTTTCCTTTGATCAGGGTGTTGTCTAGAAGGTTAAAATGTGTCACGCCAGAGGGCACTTAAAGGTGAACCAATATTAATTTTAACATGCCATTTTAGAAGAAATATGAAGATCTTTTAATAAAAAGAACTTAAACTAGAACAACACAGGATATTTTTATGAGGGAAATCTGTGTATGAGGTTGTGAGAGAGAAAAAGGCTGGAACTCTCAGGTATCGTTTCTCTGTGATGTTTTAACTCTCGAAATAATGAAACTATATTTTTGCCGTTACTGAAAAGAAAACAGTATTTTCTCTCATATTGCTGCTTTTCATATTTAGAAGATTCAATATTGCATATGCTAGAGTGTGGCCAGCACAGACGGTTACGTCGCCTCAATTCCTGGAACCTGGGAATATTCTGGGCATAAGCCAGTCTTTGGACGGCAGCTCAGTTCCAGAGCTTGTGTGGGACATGCAACAAAATGAAAAACAGACCGATTTTGTGTGGACCTCATTTATCACAACTTTAGAAAGCAGTAACATTAATCTGAGTTGCTGAGTTTCTGGCGAAGAAAGGCTCTAAATTTATGTGGTCTTACGTGAATTCCTTAGAAGTTCATCTTAAGAATTTAATTTCTAAGCTTTTCATGTTTTCTAATCTTAAGTGACTTTGGACCTTGTGTATGATGAAGAGGAAGGAAAAAAGATCACAGCAAAGGAGCAGGAGGTAAAGAGGAATATTCGGAAATCCAAGATATTTGCCTATGTTTATTAATTCACAGGGGAAAAGCCCAGGGACTCAGAGTTAACTGTCCACTGTTATTTTATATATGTAGAAATATACATATTTTTAAATTCATTCCATTAACCCACTTATAAAGGACTCATAAGGTGACAATTTTCATCACCAGAGATTTTTTCCCCCTTGGTGGAAATAAGCATCACATTTATCTTCCTAAACCTTCTGACGTTTTCTAACACAAATCCTTATTTTATTAATTCTTAGATTCTGAAATTGTCAGGAAAATGATAGTAGGGCTGTTGTTTTTTTCATCCGTGTCTTATTTCTCTGAGTCCTCCATGCCCACCGGCGAAGCCACCTCCTTCCTTCCAGACACTCACCTCCCCCCAGGTTAGCAGTTTTGTTTGGAATCTCCTCTCCCTTTGACTATATATGGGAGAGAAGAGACCAGGGAAGAAAGAATACAGAAGTGAAAGAAGAAGATAGAATTCAGTGACAGTGACTCTAATATAGACGGAAAATAGGGGAACAGCAGCATGAAAGCAGTTTAAAGGTGTGATTCAGGCTGAAGGCAATTTCTTAGGAAACAATTAAAGGTGAAGAAATTAAAAGGCCAAGCCTGTGAAATAGCTGCAAGAGAAGAATCTGTCAACAGCGTGTAGAAGTTGTGATGACAAAACACTGTGTTTGAAAAACTGGGTCAGTGTGAAAAAGACAGTGTAGGGGACATGATAACATTTAGTTTGGCAGTGAAATACAGCTTTGGAATGGATAGTTAGGTTTATAATGCAAATTTCTCTATTGCCAGATTGATAATCCAAGTTGGGATTCTAGATTATCTAATTGGAAGACATGTAGTTCCCAAGTATTTGCAGTGTTTTGATATTTAAGAGTTTTTCCGTAGGCAGTGGACCTGGTTTAAAAACTAATTTCAGTATGTACCTTTTCGTTAAAATGTCACCTTCTTAGTCCATTCCAGACCACCTTATCTAAAAATAATGCCTTCCTCATTTTTACTCTGTTTTGGTTTCCTCAAGTACTTAGCACTATTTGAAACTGTAATGTTTGTCTTTATGTGTTTATTATCTAGCCCTCCTGCTAAAATGAAGCTCCATGAGATTAAGAGCTTAATATTGTTTATTATTGTCCCCCCAGCACTTGGAGAAAGCCATGGTGAAAGCTCAATACATATTTTTTGAATAAATAATAATGGTAGCTAACATGACTGAATGCTTACTATCAGCCAATCCCAAATAAGCTCACTTAATGCTCTTATAAATCCCAAAAAAGACAAATTTTTACAAACTCCATTTTACAGATGCTAAAACTGAGGCACTGAGAGGTTAAATACTTGCCCAAAGTTACACAGCGACTCATGACGCAGAGAGAGTGATTCCCAAAGAGCGTTAATTTTGGGTCAATATGGTCAAGACAGATTTTACAGCAGAGATAGAACACGCTGAGTTTTGAGATGGCTGAGTTGTGAAGTGGAGTAGAAAGGGCCAGGAGTTGTTAGTATGAGGAAGAGCACGTCTAAGGTAGCTATAAAAGAAGTTTTCCAGAAAGATTTGCAAAAAGATACATTGTGAGATAAGATTGAGAGAACATGAAGGCCAGTCTGAGGTTGAAATAAATTGTTCAATTTTTTAAAAAGTTACAAAATAATATATTACATAGATCTTTTCTTAGTTGGTTTGAATGGTTCTCCTAGTTAATTAAGGTGAATTGGTGTGGTTTTACTATCTATTCCCAGTTTAGAGAGGACCACAAGCACATTATTGGAAAACTGCTTTTTAGGGATAGTTCCAGGCAAAATTATGTAATAGGTGATGCTCATCTTGCCAATGTTCTCTGCTCCTCCCCTACTCCTGTATCAGACCAGGTACATATGGGAAGCAGATAGCATACCCAAAAGGGGTGATTAGAAAGAGGTCGTTTTCCATTAAAAATCTTTTTCTGATGGAAAAATTTAAACATGTACAATGGATAGAGAAAATTATAAAGAAGACCCCTTAACCAATCTCTTAGCTTTGCCAATTATCAACTCATGGCCAAACATGCTTCATTTCAGTATCATTTTATCCCTAAATGTTTCAAGACATATCTCTAAAAATAAAGACCATTTTTTTTGGTCAAGTTAAATACGACTTGTACATTTTATTACTAAAATTGATTGTTATTAAACATGGCTTTTTAAAAAATATAATTTATTGTCAAGTTGGCTAACATACAATATATACAGTGTGCTCTTGGTTTTGGGGGTAGATCCTGTGATTCATCGCTTATATACAACACCCAGTGCTCATCCCAGTAAGTGCCCTCCTCAATGCCCATCACCCATTTTCCCCTCTCCTCCACCGATCAAGCCTCAGATTGTTCTCTGTATTTAAGATTCTCTTATTGTTTGACTCCCTCCCTCTCTGTAACTCCCTTCCCTTTCCCCATGATGTTACGTTTCTGTTAAGTTTCTCAAGTTCCACATATTAGTGAAAACATATGATACCTGTCTTTCTCTGACTGAGTTATTTTACTCAGCATAATACCCTCCAGTTCCATCCACATTGCTGCAAATGGCAGGATTTCATTCTTTCTCATTGGCAAGTAGTATTCTTTTGTATATATAGATCAGTTGATGGACATTTAGGCTGATGAAAGACCACTTTAAAAAGCAGTCACAATATTATTATCACGCATAAATGAATAATTCTGCAGGGGGTTCTGACTGAAGGGATTATTAACAAAGAGTTAAACGTTGAGGGAATGCAACAAGGGATGGTGAAACACCCAAAGGTTAGCAGGAGGAAGCCAGAACTACTTGCCTGTAGGCTTGAAGAGATTACTGAAATCCATGGAGTCCTGTAGCTGTGGAAGAGGTCTTTCTGGCAAGAACTGTGGCTTTTGGGAGAGAAACTACTGCCTACCCAGCAGGGAGAGAATGTGGGGCTGTGAATGTCTGTCTTGCCTTCTCATTCCTGGTAAGTCCTTTCCATTGACTAAACACAACAGAAAGCCAGAGACTAGGTAGTATGGTTTCTAGAAGTCAGCCTCCCAGGCACACAGCGCACAGCATGTTGGAGAAGGGTAGCTAGTGGATCCGGAGCTTCAATTCATTGCCACCTAGCATTACCCATCTCTTTCTCTGTCACACACCTTCTTCTAAGGATGCCTTTTGAGGCTTGCCTTTGACTCACTATACAATGGGCTCAGAGTCTATCACTTTGCCCCACCCTCCACCCACATAACTAAAGAAAATAATCTACTCTCTCAATCTGGATAAACTCGCAGGGTTAGGTATTTTGGTAAAGAAAGTCCTTTCCTGTACCCTTTCAACAGTGTTCCTATTTTCAAGCTGATCTTGAGGCTGTGAAATAAGAGATCTATTTCAATATACCACCCTCAGCCATTGATAAATCAAGGCATAAGGGAGCTAGCTACTTTGTCTTTTGAACTGGCTTTTCTTTGCTGTATTTGAACTAGGTTTAAAATATTTAGATGAGAAAAAGTAGTTCTGGTTCATTTAAGACAAGCCTCTAGTAAGAAGCAGTTTGCAGTTTGTTGTTGGAAGCAGGCAGGGGTTGTAAAATGCAGAGTCTAGTTAAATAAATCCTTTTTCTATTAACTCCCTAGTAAGACAGGAGGGAGGGACCAGAAGAATGGCTAGTCTAGCAAAAGGGGAGAATAGGAATTACTTCCAGTTAATTCTTGGTTACCCAGGCAACCATTCCCTGACTGGCAGAAAGCCATCTGGAATCTTTTTCTTTTTTAATGTTTGTTTGTTTATTTGTTTGTTTATTTATTGAGAGAGAGAGAGAGAGAGAGAGAGAAAGAGAGAGAGATACTGCATGTGCATGTAAGTGGGGGAGGGACAGAGAGGGAGAGAGTTATTCCTAAACAGGTTCCACACTGTCAGTGCAGAACTACACAGGGCTCGATCTCATGACCCTGAGATCATGACCTGAGCTGAAACCAAAAGTCTGATGCTTAATTGACTGAGCCACCTAGATGCCTCTGGAGTCTTGATTAAATGGAAGAATGAAATCTCATGTCTTCCTTTCTGAGTCTTTATTTTCTGGCCTGGGAGAAAAGGGAGCAGGGGATAGATAATAGCAAGTGGGGACCACCCCTGAATGGAGGTGCTGGTGAAAGAAGGGCAGTAGCTGAGGGGGGATGGCTGCCTTCTTACCAGTGCCTCCTTGTTGGGGTTGAGGTGGGAAACCAAAAAGGCTTGGAGCTCCTAAAGGCTGTCCAGGCCCCAAATCCTATACAGAGCTCCTCCTCTTCACAGCTCAAAAGGTCTCAGGGCCAGAGAATATTCTAGTTCTGGGAGAAAACCAGAGATCTGGAACAACAGAATTTTTACACCATAAGGGAATCTTACAAATAATAAAAATCCAACATGTTTCTAGTTGAAGAAACAGATCAGGAGGCTTAAGGGATCCTTCAAGAATCACACAGTTAGTGATGGTGTGTGAGTGATGAGAGGCATTGCATTTCACTGATTCTGAGATACACATTTGACCATCCCTGTGCTCAGAACTGTCTGCAGTTGATAGGATAAGAAAGAATTGAGTTACAGTTTTCTTGGTAGCACTTTTTTCCCTTTCATAATGGCACATAAAATAATGGTGCATTGTTTACTCGGTGATACTTAGGTCCCCTGAAATATGGTAAATAATGACAGAAGAGTGCACCATTCTGCTGCATTCCCTTTAAATCTGGCTCATCATTATGATTGTCTTGTTTATTCACATTTTTAGAGATTAGTTGTTTAAGTTATTGACAGATTTTTTATTGATAAAGTACATTCAAGTAAAGACTATGTTTTCTTTCAGATATCAGCTGTTCATGTTCGGAATACATCTGTTCTGCTGAAGCAGCACTACTACACACACACACACAATGTGCACGCACACATAATGAGCACACGTGTGCACACACACAAGCATTGCCCAGTACCTTAATTGTCACTTCAGCCCCCTTCAATTTCTGCCCTAACTATAGATGACTGAAACAGGATGTCAGGGCTTGGCGGTGATCGGGGTGACTGAGGCGTTGAGGACCGTCTCCCTCAACTGCTCCAGGGTTGGCCTGGCTCTCTGTATTTCTGAGTCTCACAGATCAGTTTTCTCCTTTGCTCTTCTTGTTTTTGCTGAGTCTCAATCTTTTTCGAGCCCACTTTTCTTTCTTTTCTCTTATGCTTTCAAAGATCAAAGTGCCAATGGGTTGGGCTTATTCAATGAAGATGGGAACATTGTATGGTTTGTTATACCCCTACCTCAGGTTCATGGTTCTTCAAATTCTATGTGGCAAACTAAGTGGCACAGTCATATTTCTTACTTTCATTATTTTTTAAAGAAAAAAAAAATGGCTTTTTTTTGTTTTATACAAACATGTTTTATACAAAGTATAAAAACTATTTAAACCAATCAGCAAACAATAGAGAAGAAAATGAAAACCGTGATCTTAACCCATTAACTAGAGAGAACTACCATATATGATTGTCTTTCCCCCATGTCTGAGACCTGCTTGTTTCTACTAAGGAAACACAGATTAGGCTTTGCCTTTTTGGGGGTGGATCTGTTTGATTCCTGAGAACATGGTGGGGAGCAGGGAGGCTCAGCGAGGTGGGTGCAGTAGTAGGTTGTCTAGACCTCACTCTCACCTCATGTCTACCTGATTGGGAGGTGACCTCCATTCCCATGAGAGGGTCCCCACATGCTTCAGATCCTCCCCTAACTCATCCTGTAGCCAGAGGCTCCTCTTTCACCAGAGAACTGTATTTCTAGGCCTTTCCATAGGTCCCCTGAGGAGGGGGAAAAAAAAGGACGAGTCCACTAACCTTGTCTCTCTCCAGATATATTATTGATGTGAGGACTCAGAATTTTGCAGCTCCCCAGTGTAACCTGTGACGGCTATGTGGGAGTGTGTATGTGCGTCTGTGAGTGTGTGTGTGTGTGTATGTGTGTGTATGTGGGGTGGTGGTGACTGAACTTCCTTACACAGTACCACTCAGCTTTACTCCAGAATCTTCTCTTTCTTTCTTCATGTACTATTTTCTGAGGTCATAGCCTTGGCTCATAGACTTTTCTTTGTTTGACTTTTCTTTGGTCAGTTTTTGTTTTTTTTCTTTTTCTCGTTTTCTTTTCGGCTAGTTTTCGTTTTATTAAGTTTGAGTAGAAGGAAATAGATGAGCCAGTTTATTCTGTTGTGCAGATCTTGGAGACCTTGTTAGTTGGTTTCGATGCCGAGTTTGGTGTGAGTTTGGAGAACACTTTTCCTGTAAGGATGAGCTCTAAGTACCCAAGAGCGTTCAATGTTGTCTGGGGCTTCGTCTAAGTAGACAGTGTATATATGCTGCTTCTCCTTTGCTGTAGTATTAGAGTAGTATTTTCTTGAAATAGATATATGTTAATAAGCTTTAAAATGCCATTTTCTAGTTTTCTCATGCTTAGCCAATGCTTTTATAAAATCTCTTTATTAAATACGTTCTTTTACATTCCATTAGAATATTTGTTCTTTAGCTTTGCTTTACTTCCAACTGTGGAAGTAAAGTCAATTTTCGGATTCATCTTTTATTTGCAAAAATAACAAATTGGTATGCTTCAGCTTTTCAAGCATACTACAATATCTGTACATTATCAGTCCTTCAGGGGGAATCTAGCATTTAGATTATTATGTTTAAATTTTAGAATGCTCTAATTTAATAAAAAGGACAGTCTTCTTTATCTTTGATCTATTTGCCATTTAAATAGCAGTAACTCTCATGAAAAAACAGTGTTAAGATCAATGGCTCTATACACAGGTACTGCTGGGGAAAAAAAGCATGTGGCAAAATGACTACAATCTGATTTACTAAATGAGGTGTATGTTAAGGAGATACACATAGATGAATAATTACTAAAAAAGTTTTAAGGCCACTTTCAATCCCATCCTCTCCCTCACCCTCGCCCAGAGACTTAAATGGTTTTCTACCCTCAGGTATTCATCCTGGCACGTTTGGCAACTGTATTAAAATCATGCCATAAGCTTTTATAGAACTGTTTTAACAATGCCATACATTTAAAGTTAGCGGTGGGTTTTTCTAAAAAGCTTTGCTTGTGTTCCCCCACCCCCCATATTCTATGTAACAATTAATTAGCTCGTATATAAAAATAGATGCTGGTGGCTAAACTCAGCATACACTCAGACAGTGTTTCCTTTCCATTAATTTTCTGCATTCACAAGTACTTTATCTTGCATCTAGATATTACCAAACAGTGACTTAATGGCTGAACTTAGGTAAGTAATTTTAGACAAGAGTACCTGTATATAGATTAGATCTGTTATTATTAGTTTACAAAAATGACTTAAAGAATACCCAGGAGAGCTGGAAGCAAAGGCTGCATTTTCCTTCTGCCTGGCTTGCTCCAGCTAAGCAGCTATATGCTCACAGTCTACCGTCTATTCTTACCAAACCTAAATGTAAGAAAGCGTGTGTTGACAGTATTGCTGTACAACCTTTCTGTTTTGAAGTTTGCTTTGTTTACAGAGTTTGGTATGCCGTCACTCTAGTTTTGGTTAGGGCCCTTCAAGGAGGTGGCAACAAAGTTAACAGAAAGAGACAGAAGAGAGAGTGCCAACTAGCTATTTATTGATGCCACTAGAGCTAGGAGGTTGTGAAAAGACCAGAACAGTACATTCAGTCATGTCTTGGGTATAGATAGGATGTCTCCACCCAAATGTCTGGACAGTCACTGGATTTCTGAGTCTGCCCTGGTTTCTACTGACAAGAGAGTGGACAGTGGGGTGCCATATATCCGGGCTGGAAAGGACATTTGTGACTAGTCTTTCAGAGCTGGTTTGGATTCTGTCCTATGTCCTCTGCAGTCTGGTAGGCTCTTAGCCTGACCTGGCTTCAATGGTATCCTGATATGGGGTAAGGGCATTTAAAAAATATTTTTTTAATGTTTATTTATTTTTGAGAGACAGGAACAGAGCATGGGTGGGGCCAGAGAGAGAGGGAGATACAGAATCCAAAGCAGGTCCAGGCCCTGAGTTATCAGGACAGAGCCTGATGCAGGGCTCAAACCTATAAACCATGAGATCATGAGCTGAGCCAAAGTTGGACGCTTAACTGACTGAGCCACCCAGGCAAGGGCATTTCTGAAAATAGCAGTTTTAGGGCTATTAGACCTTATGAAGTCTGTGTTTATTTGTACAAACTCTTTAATTGCCATCTTAGAGTTTTTTCCTATCTATTCCAATAAATACCAATTACTTCTTAATTTCAGCCTCCAATCATCTGTAATGGTGGTGTTTGTTTTAATTAGACCTCAGGTACAGAGAATTAAGTTAATCATTCTCCTTAGTTCATAGAACATTGTCATCATTTATTGGTGCAAAGCCCTCTTTTTGTTTTATTTTCTTTCTCTTTCATCTTCTGTTGATCACTGTTCCAATTCCCTTCTCTCTCTTAGCATTTACTCTGGTGCCCTTGCTTTATGTCTTAAATGTGTGGCGTCTTAACTGTGTGTGTATCCTTGTTAAGTCTCTATGTGGTTTTGCCTGCAAGTGTGTTTTTAGTTTTCATCACTGTTATTGTATTATAAATCTCGCTCTGTTTTCTACTTTCATCACTCAGCTCTATCCATGTAACTGCGTGTTTCATTAATGTTTGGTTAGGCTGCAGTTACAACCAGTCTCCTGAATTTCAGTGTCAGCAATGGGAGAGGATTTCTTATTCATGTTACATGCTTATTGTGGATTGGCTGTGGATATGTTCGAAATTACAGTAGGTATTAGACCTTCCACTAAATCTTCTTATGTAACAATTAATAAAGGAGAATATACATTGCTGGCCAAAGCCAGATCCTACCCTGTGTCATTCCTGGTGGGCTTAAAGAGGGGAGGTTGATGGTGTGCCCCAGGATAGAGGGTTCATAGCACCAAGGCCTGAACTTGAGCTTCACATTTGCTCTCCCTCGCTAAAACTCTGCCCCTGAGTGAACCTGCCTATGCTTCTGCTCTGAGCCTTCTCTCTTCCTAGATCTTTTTTATTTTTAGCTACTTAGTTCTAAGCGAGGTTCTGTGGAGGGGACTGGCAGGTAGAGAGACCACTCAGGGGCGGGATAATCAGCCAGATTCCGATTTTGCCCTGAAGTTACCCTATGACTGCTGCAGAGTGAGATGGCTGCTGTTCATCTCTCCCGGTAGTAAGGGACAAGTAAAGTTCTATAGAGTAAAAAGAACACAACTCACAGGCACAGTGCCAGCCTGTCTGTCCACATGTTGCCCCTCCCTCCTCCATACCAGCTGCCATTTTCTTCCACACTGGGTTACTATTAATCTTTTTCTTCCCAGAGTTTCCTCATAGTCTTTATATGAGGTATGCAGATTCATATATTTTTCTTTTTCTTTCTGGCTTCTCTAGGGTTGGTCAAGGGGAGGGATTCAGTAGTTCTTGCATTCTGGGAGAGAAACCTTTAATGTTTACACACAGTAGTCATTGTGTACTAACAGTTATTTCATGGAATTCCTGACTGTGTGTGCCAATACATGATTTTGTCAATGAAGTGAAAGATCTTTTTCTTTTAAATGTTTATTTATTTTGAGAGAATGTGCATACACCTGCGTGCACACGCGTGCAAGTGGGGGGAGCAGAGGGAGAGGGAGGGAGAATCCCAAGCAGGTTCCATGCTCAGTGTGGAGCCCAATGTGGGCCCAGTCTCACGACTGGGAGATCATGACCTGAGCCGATATCAAGAGTCATAGGCTTAACTGACTGAGCCACCCAGGTGCCCTGAGAGGTGAAGATCTTAAAAATGGTTACTTTTTCTGAGAAATTCTTTTTATGACGTAGCAACCCTATAAACATAAGTAACCCCTGGTAACATTAGCCACATGGTATAACAATGGGTACTGGTGGTTATTGAACATTAGTCAGCAGTCAAGAATAGTTCAGCCCCTGTTTTCTACTACCCTTCTCTCCTGTGCTGAGGCACAAGCTCTACCTACTATCGTTCCCCATGTTATTAAGCTAAGAAATCTCTTGATTTCCTGCCATTTGCACAGATCCATTAAAATGAGCATAAGAAGGACAGGACTAATTTCATGGTCTTTATTTCCTGACATGTGATTCTCATCCATTTGTATGCATGTTTTAGAAACATTATATTTATTGAGTGGAATTTTGAAGACTTTACATGACAAAATTTGTGAGTAAAACTTTTGTGAACCAAATTTGCCATTTGGTTCTAGATAATTTCTTTCTGTTTTTTCCTTTTACTTCCTACATAAGCCAATAGAGGTCAACATACCAAATATCTACTTTAGTGCATTTTGTAACTCAGCATTACCTACTGCAAGTACAGCTGGTTAAGAAAGACATTCAGCTCATGGCTAGGGTACACCCTTCTTTGATTCTCCTCATGTACTTATTCAATGGATAAACTATTTTGGGAGGTATTTTATTTTAAATGAGTCATGGCAGTTAATTTACGTACGATAAATCAAAGAAAGAACTGTATACCATTTCAAGAAAGCAAATTTTCCCAAACAACAGAGCTGAGATTTTAGAGTATAAAAACACCAGAAGTTCCATGCTGGGTTAGATCAGACCAAACTAGATGTATCCTGTTCAATGCTACAGCTATGACAAGGATGCAAGTGGCACTTTGTGGGTAAGTGAGGGGTGGGTGCACCCTGCTGACAAGGCAAGTAGCTCTAATTTCTGCTCAATGATATGTTGGAACCATCATCCTAGATTATAGCTAAGTCCTTCTTGGAACCTACTTATACTTTCAAGTCTGTACCAATTCTCAGAATAAAGTTTCATGTTTGCCACCTGCTGTGTAAAGTGGCACTCTCTTTTATTTATTTTAAAGCTACTTTCTTCAGGCTTCGAGGGGTGCCTCTAATTCCAATATTCCTGAATTTGGAGAATGATCAGAGTCGTGTTTCTTTTGTAATACTTTTAGGCATCTTTAAATGCTTATGTCTTAAATCTTTCAATGCCTGTGTCTTTAAATCCTCATGTCTTTTGTAATATTTTAGGCATTTTAAAATCAATACCAACCATCCTGTTTCTAGATTGTTTGAGTTTTAAAAATGTGATAGAAAAAAGTAATCAGTATTCATTGAAAATGTTTCTTTCTATCAGAAGTTTTATTCAAAACCCAAATAGAGAATATATATAGTATGAGGTCCTGAAATCAGTTTAAAAGAAAAAAAAAGATTTAGTTCATGGGTTGGAAAACGGAAATGTCAGAATGAATTGATACCTAAGAAATACCCATTTGTCTGCAAGGTGAATGGTACACTCAATTCAACAAACATGCACTGAGCATTTTACTATGCGCCAGTCACTTTTCAAGTCCCTGGGAGCAAAGGTTAAATCAAATGTGGTTTCTTTGAGGCCTTTGAGTGAGAGGAGATAGTCCATACAAAGGTGGAGACTTAAGACACGTGGCATTTCAAACCAGGAAATAAGGTGGAATAGCAGGAGCATAACGTGCCAGGATGTGAGCAGCAAGAAGAAGCTAGAAGGGTCGCAGGTGGGGGCAGGAGCTGGATCCTGAGAGAAAGTGAGCAAGGCATGCGGTAGTATTTTTGAGTTCCAGGGAAGAGTATTTGTAAAACTAGACATCTGGACTAGCTGAGTATTGGTTTCCTACAAAGCTTTTCTTCAAATTCCAGACAGCAAAGCATAATTTTCCTGCAGAACCAGAGTCATGTAGTGGCACTGTTGATTCCCTTGATCCTGGTTTTGGAATCCTGTTGCCCTCAAGATGGCATTGAGCAAGGTGACTGGGAAGCCGTCTGATCTTCACACCCAGGCTTCCCAGGTCCTCTGCACTTGGAGCTCTCCTCACCCGACCTCCCCGTATCACTGACTGACCTTGAATGCAAAGTCCAGGCCTTGGGTTTTCATTCATATATACGTTGGACTTCACTAACAAATCAATTGTATTTTGCAAGTTAAAAAAAATTATGATATTAGAGTTGTCTGTACTCAGGTAATTCAGATGTTTGTCATACTTAATTGAATTCAGGTAACATTCATACATAACTTTGTGCCAGGGGCTGTGCTAGGTGCTGGTGACACAAAATCAATTAAGGCCTTCAGGAGTCCAGTCAAGTAGGAGAAATGGACATAAGTGGATTGAGAAGTTTGAAATTCCTCTTAGTTCATGCTCACCAACTTCAGACTGTCTGACAGTCCTCTGTGTCCCAGTTAACTTGCTCTATAATATCCACAGTGACTGTTTCAAGTCACTACTCTCCCCACTTCCCATCATTTAACAAATGACTTTCTATTACTTTGCAGAGAAAATAGAAGATATCTTTCCAGAACCATCTCAGCGTCTACCAAACCTTTAAATCAGCCTGCAGCCAAACCCACCTTTGCTCTTTTCCTCCCGTTATGGTGGCAAAGGTGTCCTTCCTAGGAAAGTTCCAGCTGTCGTCTGGATTTGACCTTCTCCCACATTCTCATAGTCTCTCTGCTATCAATTTTTTAAAAATGAATTTCTCTCTCTTTAACCATGTTTCTGATTGCCACGAACACCACGGTTGGACTTACACTACATGGCACTTGGGTTAACTGGGACTTCTTGCCCACAGAAGTGCTTCTGATGGCTGTGAAGTATGCCTTTCCATGGACTATAAATAAAATGAGTCTCACACTTCATTAATGAATTCTTCCTTTTCAGTGTCCCAAGGGATCCAAATGCTAAAGATACAGTATTTCACAGCAGGTTGTGTGACCTTTTATGTAATATACCCTTTAAGTAAATGGTCTTGTGATTAATGTGAATTGATGTTCACGTTGAGAAAATGGGAGGTGTTAAACTCCTTAAGAAACCCAAGAGCTTTAAGGAGATTCTTGTGATTCATGCTAATAAGATTGACTAATTTGTTATTCTACAAATGGAATGCCTGTAATTTAATTTTGATTGACAAATGATTCCAAACTGTTAAGAACATAAGTATCATGCAGTATTTGAACTCTAGTTCTATAAAGAATGTCGGAAAAATTATTTTTTTCATGGTTTTCCTCTTCAGAAATTTTCTTCAGGGATCTTTTAATTGTTTTCTCTAGTGTCATTAGCTATGCTTCCAATTGAAAGAAATAATTTCTGTCTCATAATACCTACACTCACTTATGAAAAGAACTCAAAAATATCTTGCAAAGGAAAAGGCCAACCTAAAAACACTTCAGACCAACCTTCCCCTGGGATCAGTTATTGAGTACCATGAAGTCTGAATGCAGAGTTAAACTGAGGTCAGATTAGGTTATATGTGTGTCTCAGTGGAATTTATAATGTCGCTCAAGCATCTTTCAAAACATAATGAAGTTGTGGTTGATCAGGTTGGTAGAATATTTCTTTTTTTATAGGTACTCAATCATGATCATTTCTTGATTTGGGGGTAAATTGTATCCAGTGTTATTTTCTCACTTTATCTTGTCTTGTCTTATCTTGTCACTTTTGCCCATTATCATCATTATCAGCATCACTACCACCCTCATCATCGTCACCACCACCACCACCACCAATGCCATCACCACCACCACCATTACTGCCACCATCACCATTACCACCATCACTATCATCATCACCACCACCACTGCCACCACCATCACCACCACTGCTATCACCACCACCACCACCACCACCAAACCACCTCATCATCACCATCACTATCACCACCACAATTACCTTTGTCATAGTTTGAATTTCTGCACTTTCCCCAGGGTTTTACCTCTGTTGCCTCTTAACCTTAGACCAGCTCTGCAAGATGAGTATTGTGCTTATTTAACAAATGAAGAAAACAAGGTTCATAGGGTTGATAAACCTGTTCACGTTAGTTGATAACTGCTAAAACCTGCATGGTAATTTGGGCCTGAATGACCTTAACTATCTATTTTGTTTCCCTCCTATTGCTTTCATGTATGCCACCAATCTTTCCTGTTCCTGTAGTTTCTACACTATATTTTTTTAACTTTTTTCCTAAGGTAATGGGAAGTGGAGAAGAGATAGCAGTTTCCTTATTTTCGAGATTAAAAATAAACATGAAAATTTAACAATTAGCAAGTGAGAAGTAGTAAGAGTAATTTAAAAGTGGCCGAGAAACATGTGATATTAAAACTTTTTTTTAATCTGCTTTGGGATACAGACCAGAAATGATAAACCTTAAGAATATAAAATACAATTTACATTTAATACTGCCAACAAAAGAAAAGGGTAGCATGTAAATTTTTTAAATCCTCCCCAAGGTACACACTACCTTTCTTCAGATTTATCATCCATAAACTTAGTGGAAGCAGATTTTCCCCCTTATGTGCTTCCAGACTTCTTACCACGCTGAAGAGTCTTTTCTTCTCTGTAAACATACAAGCTCAACTTTTGGTGCATATCTATTTGTATTCCTTTTTTTTTTTTTTTTTTTTTTTTTTTTTTTTAAGTAGGCTCCGCACCCAATGTGGGGCTTGAGCTCATGACCCTGAGATCAAGAGTCAGGTGCTCTACCAACTGAGTCACCCAGACAGCCCTCTATTTGTATTTCTTAAAAGTCCAATAGAGAGATATAAACTCAGAGACTCAAATAATATGGAATGATGATGCCAATGATGAACAGCAGAAGTTGCAATGAGATTGAACACCTTTCAGAAGATCACCTGCTGTGTTTACTAGAGAAGATGTTGATGACCACTCAGTTGCATGTGCCTTTCACAACCACCCATAGTTGGGTTTTAGGTATGTTTTCTTTGGTGATATGTACAGATCCTTAGAAGGGATAGCTTACTTTTTACCAGGGTGCTGTAGTGGGGAATTTCTGGAGGCACTTGATCTGTATACTCAGAGGTGACAAGAACCCTTGGGTAATTGAGTTTATTGTAGAAGCATATAAGATACGGTTTTCTCTAGGCAGGCTGTGGCTGGAGAAAGGTCTGGGACAGCACAGACCCTGAGGACTAAAATAGATCCCACAGGTCAGGCCAAGAGACCTTCAGAATATAGAGTCTGCAGTGCTGCTGTAATGAGACCCAACCTCGCACAAAATCCTTCTGCACTAAGGGAGCAGGTGACCACACATTTAGTCATGCCAGCATATGTTATTCCCCAAGGAAGGAAAAGTGCTTCATTTTTGTTAAAACCTGATGTTCATTGTAATGTATAGCACATACCAACTGGGAAAGAAAAAAAAAATACCCAACTTGTTAGGTGGCATTTCATAATGCCAGGCTCCTTATGCTCACTATGAAGGCAATCTTGTGTTTAAGGTAGGGTCTACCTATTTTGGACCTGTGTATGTAGTAAGATCTGGAAGGTTTCTCCAATTCTGGACTTTATGAAACCAGCCAGTGTTAACCAGGAATTATTGAGTCCACAGTATGTAATAAAAACCATATGTACTTTACTCACCTTGAATAGGAGGAGGCAGTAGAGCACAAATAGTTGCAGAATAGGCTGGGGAGCCAGACTGGTTTAGAATCCCATGTTGTCACTTTCAGCGGTGTGTGTCACATGAGCTACACAGTGTTTCTGGTTTTTCAGTTACCATATCTGTGAAATGGAATAATAACACTTATTGTCTATTATAGCTGTGGTTGAATGATGTAGTATAGGTGGAGGCCTTAGCTTAGTTTCTGGCATACCAGAGCTAGGCACAAAAGAGCCAGTGGGGCTGTCAGTTAAATTTCCAGTTCTTCCACATTGAGACCAGGGATACTCTGTGCTCTTGTTTTCCTTCTGCTCTGGTTCATATCACTTCCAGCCTCTGTCAGGCACGACTGTATATCCATGTGCTCCTGTTCCACTGTCTGAGGACACTCCTTGGTGTTATAGACCTGCCTACCTTTGTGGTTCCTGCTACTGCAATGCCTCCAATGTCAAACACCAAGTCTTTATTGGTTGTTTTCCAGGAGGTGATGTGTTCTTTCTTATCTGAGTCCTTTGTTCTATGTCTATTTTCTTTTCCATTTCACTGAGGCAATGAGAAGTGGATTTTAAATTCCTCTGACAGAAGAATTTTTTCCTAACTGGTTGGTTTGATTGAGTAGAAATAGAGATACTTGAACTGACTCCTCTTTTATAGCCATTCAAGAGATATTCCTTGTAGATACTTCATGTCTGGTATGGCAAAAGTCAGTGCTTCTCAAACTTTATTGTGCATTATAATCACTTGGGGAATCTTATTAAAATGCATATTCTGGTTCACTGGGTCTGGGTAAAGCCTAAGACTCTGCATTTTCAACAGGTTTCCAGGTGATGCTGGTTCAGGGACCATACTTTGAGTATCAAGTGGATAGGGACCTTAATATATTGAACAATTGAGTTCCAAGATGGGTAAGAGTAGACACATTATGTCTTATAGAAACAATTTTCTGTGCTGCTCTATACTAATTTTCATATATTTAACCATTTTTTAAAGCTATGTTTGGGGAGCTAATAATATGTAAAGCTCTGACATTCTTTTCTCTGAATATATGCTAGGGGCGTGTGGGTGGCTCAGTCAGTTGAGCATCCAATTTTGGCTCAGGTTATGGTCTCACAGTTCCTGAATTCCAGCACCACATAGGGCTCTGCTGTCAGCACAGAGGCTGCTTTGCTTTGGATCCTCTGTCCCCTTCTCTCTCTGCCCCTCCCTTGCTCATGCTCTTTCTCTCTCTCTCAAAAAATAAAACATTAAAAAAATATGCTAAAGTCTTGATATGTAAGTGTGTAAGAGTTCAGCATTACAGATAAAAAGAAAACAAAACACAAAATTAAGTGTGTGAGTTAGTTCAGAAGTACATTTAAAAAGTACGAATTTTGAGCCCACCTTGAAAGACACAGCAAATGTGATTGAAGGATAGGAAATGTGTTAAGTCAGGGCACTTGCGAGAGGCAGAGGGTGGACTTAATCCCTAGGGACAGCTGAAGAAAGGCAGGGAGTGGGCTGGAAGGGACTTGTCCAAATAATAGACCAAGGGAGAACTGTAGCTCATCTGTTCTTAATGGAGAAGTTGCCCGCCAAGCTAGCATTATGAGAGAGTTTAACAACATTTATTAGGAAACAAGATCTCTAAAGTAAATCTAACCTTTCTACCCTGTGTTAGTGGGGCCTGTCAGAGTTCTCTCATCCACAACAGTAGGAAAGCAGCATCCTTACTCTCTGCACTTCTGCCAGGACCCTTCAACTTTGAGCTTTGCTGGTTATGGAGGGGGGCCTTCAGACTTCTTGAGAAGCATTGATTAGCTCTTTCTGAGGGCTTCTGTGGGCTGTCCATCTTTAATTCATTGGTCTATTCATTTTATATTTTATATTGTTGATTTGTGTGGCTATTATATTTGAACTTCGTACTAAGGGTGTGCTGATTACATGTTTGTAATTAAGTAACATGTAAATAACATTTAAATAACAATGAAAAAATAGCATGTATCTAACTTAGGGACAGATGCTTTCTTCTTGCCTGCTAAAGACCTTCATATATTGTGGGTAGATAGTGGTGTTAGGTGATTAGTTTCTATTCCCTTTTTGTCGTCCCAAGCAACCTCTTTTAATCCGGAGACCCTTTCTTTGAGTGGAAAGGCAGCCAGGGACCTTCTTTTAGGCCATGGAATATTCTTTCAAGAGATGTGGGGACTACAGAGGTGGGGTGGGATAGAAAATTACTATATATTGAGTAACCTTCAAATGATAATGGGATTTTTGAATAACTGGAGGCTAACAGAGGGATATTTTCTGGAAGGGAAGGGATTAGTAGCCCTAGCTATGTCCTCCTAGAACTTGTCTTTGGTGAACTATCTGGATAATTTAATTCAGTTTTAATCTTGCCAATTAAAAGATAGGGATTTGGAGGGAACCACATGTCCTGATCATCATATCCCTTCTGAATTCTCAGTTAAGAATAAACATTAGCACTTCTAAAAACTTGTTCTTCTTCCTCTCCCTAGTCTTGATCTCTCAGTCTGTGTGTATCTGTCTCCTTGTTCTGCCTTCCTGAGCCAAGAGACCCCCCCCCCCACTCTTTAATCTGATGCTCACTTTTTCACTGGAAAGCAGTTGTGAGTCTTGTTAAGCCAAATCTCTGGGAACTACATTGTCTTCCAGGGATTTGATTTCCCTGCAAGAAACAGTAGAGTGCTCCAAGCGTCTCCAGCACTCTTTTCAGTGACAAACATCCCTAGGCTGCTCTGCTGAGACCTATTTATTACTCAGAATTAAAAAACAAAGCAGAGCAGATTAAACAGTGGATCAATAACTTTTAAACTTCAGCTACGACTTACTAAATAAACACAGTCTTTGTCTCTTGGACATGTTCTCTGATACTGGCTAAGGGCCTATTCTAGGACCCTCCCGGGGCCCTGTCTACCAGAGTGTTGTCTACCACCAGATTTCTCCTCTTTTTTTTCATAGCTCATCCTGTATCGGACAGCGTAACATTGTTTCTCAAGGTAAATTTATCTTATACCTTATTAAAAGTAAAGTTGCCAGATAAAATACAAAACACCCAGTTAAATTTGAATTTCAGATAAATAATGCATAATCTTTTGGTATAAGGATGTTCCGTGCAATATGGCACAAAAAACAAAACCGTCTTTCTTTCTTTTCTTTCTTTCTTTCTTTCTTTCTTTCTTTCTTTCTTTCTTTCTTTCTTTCTTTCTTTCTTTCTTTCTTTCTTTTTCATTCATTCATTTATTCATTCATTCTAAACCTGGCAACACTGAGCACGGGGCTTATTCTATTTTCTTGACAAGACAATGTCTGTTGATACCTTATGTGTATCCTTTTCCATGTTACCACTCTACTTTGCTTCAAAGTGTTGAATGGCTCATATTTATTTTAAAAAAGTTAGATGAATTTAATCTGATTTTGATTTGAGAAATTAATAATGCCACTTTGCACAATTAGCTACTCCTCCTGTGTTGCAAAATCAGGACAAGTCTCATTAACGTATGGCAATATGAAAGCTGGAAATCACGGAACTGGGTTGTTAAGCTTGGAAAAATGGTGTATCCAGATTTAACAACCAAGCATAAATCTTTAACTGTTGAATCCAGCCTATAATTACTTTATATTATGTTTCTACACAAGACATAAACTACTGTCTTGAAACATGTAATTGTTACATGACTATGCTGTTGCTTGCATACCACATGAAGAGAATATGGTTCATAACACTGAGAAACTTTACTTGGAAGCTTATTTATGAATGCGACATGACCATATATACAGAAAAAGGAAATATTTCTGATTATGTGTAGTTTTCAATTGTTTTTTCAAGGAGAAATAGTTAAATCAGATTTAACAATAATTTCCACCAAGCTATTTACAATTGAGAAAATTAAATAAAATGTCATCTGTTCAATTATTACTTGTTACCCTTAATTAAAATGCTAATTGAGTACATTTGTATGTGCGACATATTTAACGTGTTAACTTTTTGACAAAGGCAATGACAATGTTTTCTACCTTCTATGTTCAAATGCTTAATTGTTCACTTAAGTATATTGGAGGAAAGACAAATATATTTAAGCAACAGAGCAGCATAGATTGAAAGGTCATTTTCCTGCTAGAGCTGTAGATAGCAGATCTGTAGGAAATCAACACTTTAATCACCAGAAAGGAAATCTACCAGAAGTATGCTTTTTGGTTTTTTATTTGCATATGAGAAAAAAGGACAAAAATTAATCAGCCATAAAATGTCCCTCCAAAATGACATTTTTAAGTAAAGAAATTGATTATGAGGAGATGCATTTTAAACATATTCTTGCCTCACTGGCAGTCAGAACAGGCTAAAGGATGATGAGGACCTTTGTATTCTTTTATACTGATGTACACTTGACCTTTTCATTTGACAACATTTGAGACATTTGTTTAAAACAACATATAGACCTATGCTGCAAAATGGGTTTGAATTTTCTTTTAACAATGGTTATGATTTCTCTTTTCTATGCAAATCTATGGTACTGACCTCTGTTCAGTAAATAAACATGCCGGTTTGTGTTTTGCAAAGCAAAGGTTTCTTGTATATCAGCATAAAAGCAAAATCGTTCCTTTTCAAATAATTTATGAAGTGTAATGCTTTCCAAAAAGAGCATCCGTTAGGCAGTAGCATCCACTGTGCACCTATCCGCAACCCAAGCAATCGGAGATTAAAGAAACAGATGATGGGGGCGCCTGGGTGGCTCAGTCGGTTAAGCATCCGACTTCGGCTCAGGTCATGATCTCACGGTTCGTGAGTTCGAGCCCCGCGTCGGGCTCTGTGCTGACAGCTCAGGGCCTGGAGCCTGCTTCGGATTCTGTGTCTCCCTCTCTCTCTGCCCCTCCCCTGTTCGTGCTCTGTCTCTTTCTCTCTCTCAAAAATAAATAAACATTAAAAAAAAAACAGATGTTGGAATAGACACAATTCTCTGTTCTTTTAGAGTTTAGAGCTTAAAGATTTCTTCCCCCTGGCCCCCACACCCAAAAAACTCTTTTTTTTTCTTGATAAACTCTAAGACTTTGATACCTAGTAGAATGAGATGAGTTAGTGCTTTTTAGGAAGGAATAATCATAACAATAACAAATAGTGTTTATTTAGTACCCACACCTCTAAATGCATTATTTATAATATCTCATTTAATCTTCAAAATAATCCTCTTTGTAAATGCTGTCATTATTCGTATTTTACAACAAATAAACTGAAGCACAGCTTTCCCAAGGTATGGCTAATAAGAGATAGGGTTGGAAGTTGACACCAAATATTCTGGACCCAGAGTCTATTCTCTTATCTCCCCACTATCCTTATGGGTATTAAAAGGGTTTAGTGCAAGAAATATCAAAATGTTTTGAGCAATCAGATATTTAAACTTATTGAAGCAAAAGTAGGAGATAGTACTTGTGTTGACACTTCAGTGTTGAACTCAATGGTTTGCATAATCTTCATCAATGATCATTAAAATATTAAAGTATGATTAAGAGCAAACAAAGGGAAGTATAAGTTATAAGGGAAGATTTCTAAGAGTTCATTATTTTTTCATACATAATGAACCTTCTGCTGTTAATGAGGATACAGTGAGTCATTTCGTGGAACTCCCTAGTATTGTTAGGATTTCACCTTTGCCATTTACTAGGCAAATGATTGTGGACAAATTATTTAACCTTTGTAAGTTTTAATATCTTCTTTCATAAAATGCAGACACTAATTCCTCCTTCACAGGGTTATTGTGAAAATTAAAGACAAGCACATAGCACAACATTAGGCTCATACTGGAGACCCACTAAACGTGAGCTACAGCTGCTACAAATTAAATAAGAAAGTCATTATGCTGAGAAGTACTGAACTGGACATGACTTAGTACCTATTAGGATAGCTCTGAAGAGATTTAGGAAGAATATATGTAGATACGTTGTTTAACTGGCCTAAGAGAATAGGCTATCACAATTTCAACAGATTGCCTGTTATTAGCAGTGAATATTTATTAAAAATTGAAATGAAACTTCTCCATCTGTTTAGGGAATATCCCCAAAGAGCTGGTTCATTTTGCTATTTTCCTTTCCTTGCAATTACTATCTGTTAAAACTGTGGGAAAGAGACACAATTAAAGCAGGAAACACAAAAAAGAGCAAAGAGAGGATGGCTTTAAGAAGCCATGCTTGAGCTCAAAGGCAAGCTTGAATGGGGAGAAAGGGAATGATTTGTACTATTCTTTCCACTTCACCCTGTCTCAGACTTCCCAATGTGGCGGGGTGATTATATTGGGTGCATCTGCCCTTGGGGACTGGTGGAGAGAATGCTTGGGCATCTCTGTACTATGAATGGTGGCTTTCAAACTTAAAAAACAAATCCATGAGGCACTAAGAAATACATTTTACATTTCTATCTATTCTATTAGTATGTAAGCATCACAAGTGCAGGGATCTTTATCTTTTGTAGTCAGTGATGTATTTAAGTGTCTAGAGAAGTACTTGGGGCATTGTAGGTGTTCAGTGAATAGTTGTGAGTACCTCTTTATCAATCATCTGTTCATCATCTATCTACCTAGGCAAAGAAGTTATATGGAACATTCTTACACTTACTATTTGCTTATAACATATTCTGAAATTTTCTATTCTACTCCATAAAAAGAAAAATGAATTCAAGACCTACAAAATTAATTTCAGTACATTCACTGGGGAGAGTACCTTAGTAGGTCTTCTTCCTAGTTCTCTGGGTTATGATCTGTAATTGGAAAAGCACTCTACCACTGGGAGCAACTGGCTTTGCGTGTAAATTGGCTTGTGTCATTTAGACTTACCTTTCTACCTTTCTTGCTGTCACAATGCTTCATTTGGCTTGGGTATTTCCCCCATCCATACACTAGTGTGGTACTTACCTTAACCATGTTGCAAGATGGTAAAATAAGTCAAGTGCATTGAAGGTTGTTGCCCAACTTCTGGGAACTTCTGAAAGCATTTGCTGCACTCTAGTGGGTTTTGTTTTTGTGAAGTCCCCAAGTAATTATTAACTGTTGGGTAAGTGCTATAGCCCAGCCAGGGCCAATGACTGATTAGAATGGTTTGGATGCAGCTTTTCATAGAAGCAGAGGATTGGAAAGAGTGACCTAGTAAGATTCTCTCCACAGTGAGCATATTTTCTGTCTATGCAGTTGCTGAAATTAAAATTAATTGTTGGGTGGATTTTGACACTTTAAAGTCTTTATTTTTGATACTGATTTCTTTCTGAATTATCTATACTTAAATTTTATACTCACTGTAGTTATGAAGAAGGGAGGAGAATGAGGTAGAAAAATTGATTCATTTAAGTGTTTTGCTAGGAGTGAGACTTGCATGTCTTTCATTTCTTGAGAAAATATGTGGAAGTAAAAAAGATCCTGTATTCAAATATTATGTTCATTGTGAGAGGGGCACTGGAGATCTTATTTCTGTTAGTTTTCTTCACCCCTAGAGAAGCAGTGTAACTAGATTGATCTAACTAGACAAGCACTATTCTGTCTTAAGGTTTAAATAAAATTTGAGTGAACTAATTAGAAGAGCTAATTGGATATTAATTCTAGTGTCTACTCTAGGTCTGAGTGCCATAACCTACCTAAGGTAAATACAATGTTGTGGGAAAAAAACCTGAATCTGGAAATCCCCCAATTGCATGTGCAGGATGGACACTGGGGAGGGGGCAGTGTTGCCAAATGACAGGCTGAGGGTGACATTTAGAGGGGTTGGTGAAATCACAGGTGTTAGCTGCCTAGTACAGCTACTGGCATCATGTAGGTATAACAAGGTGTAATGAACATTGTTGGTTGGTTGTGGAAGCTCAGTGATAGCCAGCTCTAAAGTAGAGGATATATGTAATTCCAGGAACAGACAAAATAATATTAGACTAACAATTTCATCAGCATGCAGGCAGTCACAAATTTTAAGTTAGAACTGGTAAAAATAAATTCAGGATCCTGATCATATAGTATCATGGCTTCTGAGACCAATTATGAAAGTATAAGAACAAGGCAGAATTTAAATTATCAACCCTGAGTGGTGAGTGGGGACTTTTTTTTTCCCCCACATCAAGGCATGTGCCTCATTTTCAAAACTGAGTCACAAGGTTGTGGTTTGATGAGAAATAGCTGGAGTAACAAGACACAGACTATGGGAACATCAGGTTAATGTCCATCCTTAAACAAGATCAGTCCCTGAGAGATCAGGTTGGAGGCGAATCTACAGCTGGGTAGAGTTCAAGGGTCCCAGGTGTTCATAAAAGGAAGATGGAAAGATAGGAACTAGGCAGGGCCTGGCACTTCATTCAAGGACACTTAGTACACCACCACCAGAATAAGAAAGGGCTCTTGATGTCTGAATAAGAAAAAAACACAGAAACTTATAGTAACATGAAATATCTCTTAAATATTTGCCATTGTAGTACAAAAGTATTACATTTATCTTTTAAAGACCCCTGATATGGGGCAAATTGATCAAATAGAGCAGTAATTCTCCCCTAAGGATGATTTGCTCACTGGGGACGTTTGGTTGTGTGTGGAGATGTTTTTGATGGCCACTACTTGGGGAAGGAGTTTGCTATTGGCATCTAGTGATGCTGCTGGGCATTCCACAGTGATAGAGCAGCTCCTTACAATAAAGAACTACCCAGTCCAAAATGTCAGTAGTGCTGAGACTAAGAAAACCTGAAATAGAGTAAGATTACTGCTCTGAAGTCTTACTTGAGTATTGAATTTTTATGAGCAATACAACAAATTAGTTCTAACAAATAAATTAGTTCTAACGTTGTTGTTGGCAAACCATGACTCCACCAGAGAGTAAGTCTGACTAAGAGTATACTGCCTTGAGGTGCAGAGCCACCCAAGCAGCGAGCAGAGTGGCACTAGCCTAGCATTTGAACATTTATCTATGCGTCTGTGAGGGAAGCTGCCCTTCTAACATGAGTGGTGAACTGTCCCCAGTTGTGGCCTTGTGTCTGTGGGATTTTGTGTGGTGTTTACTAGAGGTCACTCTAGTCACTAGAGGTGACCTTTCCGGCTTTTGTTTTCTTTGTAACTTCCAATGGAAAGAGACCGAGGTTAAGGACTCGTGCCTTTTTTTTTCCCCACAAACCTCTGCCCAGTGTCCCAATCTTCATCTACTCTGACATGGGCTTTCCATGAACTGCAGACAGGGAAAATAATAGTGGATGGTGGTGACGAGGGGTTGATAGTGATCTCCAGTGTGGTAAGTTTAAAATAAGCAACTAATTCCAAAGCTGAAACTTAAATTCATTGTCTGGAGTGAGTAACTATTGCTTGAAGAATACGTGCCAGGATTATTTCTCAACCAATAAGTCTATTTAGACTTGACTTTAAGGCAGTTTGCTCATTACTATTACCTTGCTGATATTGTTGCTTTCATTGGCTCCATTGTTCAAGATGGTACCACACAGATGTGAGTATTGTAAATTACAGTGACCAGTAAGGTTTGCCTTGTGCCTGATGTCCTCATGTCACATTTTGTATTCTTTTTCCTGTGGAACTAAAAATGAGCCCTTCAATAGGTCTGTGAGATATTCAGGGCACTGACAAAACTTAGCATTCAAACTGTAGTGTCCTGTTCCATAGGAAATGTTTCTGGATAACTTGCAATCAAGAAAGTACAAGAACACATTACTTTCTCACTGTCCACCAAATCTGGGCTGATGGGCTGGAAATCAGCATGACAAAATAGTTTGAGTTTGTGGTTTTGGAGTCAGACACACCTAACATGGAGTCCCAACCCTGCCATTAAAGATATATAAGAACTTGGGCATGTTGCTTAACATCTCTGTGCCTCAGTTTCCTTATCTGTAAAATGGGGGAAGTTGATGTGAGGATTAAATAATATATGGGTCTCAGTTGACACAAGAACCAAATAAATGTTTTTGTTATCATTGCTGTTATTGTTAACTGTGTTGAGTCGCTCACACTGTTCATTCTAATTTTCTTATTGTTAAGGACTCTGAGTGTGAGCTGAATTGGGCTTTTAGGGGAGGTTGTTGGACACTCTTCTGTACTTTCCTCACTAAAAATGTTTTGCCTTTTCCTTTGAGTTTTCCCTTCAGACTGTCTTAGTGTGTATAGATGTGTGTGATATAAATAAAATTTAAAAATGTATAGAGAGGTAGTTTAGATTCCAAGAAACAATTGCTTTATTCAGGTAAATATTAGTTATTATGAAATGGAAGTCCATTCAGTTACTATGAAATGGAATTCCATTCAGAATTGGGCTTAGCCACAAAGTCACTCAAATCCTGGCCTGGGGATCAGTAGACGATTGAGGATCTAAAGCATGCTTATAAAAATGAAAGGCCGTGAAGAAGATTTGCCCGTCTAGGCTCCACATTGTAGGGCTGGAGCAGAGGTTCTCAACCTCAAGTGCAAGTATACCAGGCTTGTGAAAACCCAGAGTTTCTGGGCCCCCTGCAGAGAACACGAAAGTTCTGCAGGTTGTTAACTGATGTGGTTCTCTCACAGATGCTGTGAGTTGAAAATATTTAAGCCTCTGGGTAAAAGGGCCCCCTTATGTAAAAAACAAAACCAAAAAGAAAAAAAAAATATTTCAGAATGAGAATGGGTGGGAGTGGGGGTAGGGATTAGACTACATGCCTTATTTGCATTATTTGTTTGGAAAAAGTAAGTTGGAGAAGGGCTTTGCAGCTCTGGACTGAAGGTATCATAGAGGTTCAAATTAAGGGTCATGAAACCTCATCTGTGCTACCTGTTTTGTGTACTTTGTGGTGAGGAGACTGGAGGTGCTGCTTATACTTTTGTTTGGGATTGGGCCACCAGTTTGGAGAAGAGAGAGACAAGGAAGGAAGAAATACAGAAATAATTGTATTTGTGCCAAATAGGCTGCTCTAATCGTGGCAAGTGTTTAAAAATTAGGATCTCATTTTTTTAAAAAGGAATGAACTTGAACAATCAGTACAAACTCTAATCTTTAACTTTCCTATGGGTTTACAATCTGGCAAAAATATTTTCATTTCTTTACTTTTTAATAAAGAATTGTAAATGGGGAATCTTGCCACTAGGCAGAAGTCAATTATCTAAATTTTTACTCAGAAAATTTATTGCATTTTGAATAAAAAAAGAAGCTCATCTGGTATTCAGGACCACAATTCTGTTACTATTATCTTTTTTTAATAACAAAGAAAAATTAAATTTATAGAAAGGTACCCAGATGAATCAAGAGAGTAAAACAATGGGTGAATTTTAAATTTCCAATTTTATGTAGAAAAACAACCAATTGTCACAGCTAAATAAGTTTCCACCTACATAAATTCAACAAAAACAGAGGGAGAAAATTTAACAGATTAAGAATAAGTACTCTTCATTTTGTTTGATCTACTTAATAAAATATATTAATATTTAGGAGAAGCCAGCGGCTGCCACCAAATATAAGTAGCAGTTGACTGGGTTCTACTAGATGCCAGGTATGTGTTAGACCCTGAGGTTATAGAATTGAATATGACACAGCGTCTGCCTCTAATGGCCCGTAATGTTAGGGAGGAGGAGAGGACATAAGTAAATAATGCCTATATACTGTGGGAGATGGGGCTGTGGAGATGTCTGCACGTTATTATGCATGTATAGCTGCAATTCATCGAGTCCCTGATCTGTGCATTGTAACAGAACCCAGGTTCTTCTGCCTGAGCATGGCAAAGCCAATCACTGAGACACTGAATATGCAGCAAGGAAAAGATACAAATATGAGAGGCAGCCAAATGAGATGGGAAGGTAAAGCCTTAAATCCGCTTTCTTGATGGAGGAGATGGCAAGTTTTTTTTATAATCATAGGAATTGGGATTATATACATATTGATGAAAATGGTGGGGAAATTATAACTATTCATGAGGAAATATGGAGCATGTGCATTGAACAAACATGTGTAACATACATCCCATGTTCATTTTGGGGTGGAGGCAACACATTAAACTGAGGCAAAATTTGGCTCCTGACATTAATCAGAAGATCACCTTAGGACAAAGAGAGGAGCTATGCACATGCTCAGAGAGCTGGTATAAACTGGATGGGGTCTTGGGTTCATTATCTCCGGTAAGGAATGCAGGGCCTTTCTTGTTCATTGACTGAAATCATGTCAGTGACCTTCCGGACAGGTTTCTGCAGAGAGAGCGAGTAGATTTGTTAGTGGGGCCTGAAAATAAACAATAGCTGATTAGGGAGAAATAGGTCTCTGAAAAACAAGCTTTAAATTTCCTGTAGCTGCAACCTCATTAACCCCATGGGGCAGGGTTTCAGGATTGTGCTGAAGATAATATATGTGGTGTGTATGTGTGTGTGTAAACTCCCAACTCCCACAAAAGGTCTTACTTTTATCCCCATTTTACATGTGAGGGAGTCAAGGCTGAGAGACATTAAGTTGTCCAAAAACATAGTCTTATCAGGTATGAGATTTGAACTTGGATTTCAGAATGACCTTGAAACTTCTTTGCATTGTAATGCTGTCATTTTTACCCTCTGATCTAATTCTGTAAACCTTCTGTCAAGCTAATATGCAATTATTCATTTTTCCAGGTAGATCTGGAAACCTTTTTAGATTGCAAATATTTTAGAAATTGCTTACATGTGATGGGGAATTTTCTCAGGAGCGAAATATTTAAAGAGAGAGCTAGAACATGTAACATTTGCAACCCAAACTTCGTTGCATAGTACATGTTTCCCTGGAAGAAGAGATGTGAATGTCCATTACATTCTCAAAAACAGACACATCCTCCACATTAAATGAATGATATATTTTCTCTTTTAGAAATATTCATTGCCCATGCCCATACATGTTTATAAAAGTAGTGAGTTGAGACTTAGAAGGACACATCAGAGGTTGACATATTTTCACACAGTTTTGGGTGAGTTTTGTAGCTGATCTCAGGTATTAGGATTTGAAGGATTTGAATCAAAAATATATCCCTTTAGTGGAAAGAGAGAAGTCTCTGATCTGCCACAACCTACTAAATTTATGTTTTAAATATCTTCACATTTTATGTTTTAAAGGTTCTGCTGGGCTGTACTTTATAACACATAGTTGAATGCTACTATTATGGATGCTAGCTTCTTTCCTGGAGGTGGAATGAATACAATATAATCCATTCTGCCGTAACATGAGCTATTAGAAGTGATGCTTCTGGCTATTATGGGTAAATCATATCTGCGGAATGAATTAAGAGTTGAGCTGTTTGCAGTAGATTGGATTTGCCCATTTCACAACTGCATTCATTAAATCCAAATTTGATGAAAGCTGTTCATATTAAATTTGATAACCCCAATTCTAGCAAGTTACACAAATTATAAAGCTCCTTTGAAAATTCTGTGACATTTGTGTTATTTTTGTCCTTTAATAACTAAGTCATTTTAAAATTAGGTACCCATACTTAACCATGTGTTGGTGGAAACACTTCATAATTTATGACTCTTATTGCATTAGTTCAGAATTCCGTGCTCTTTTCTGATTTTATCTTTATGCTTTGTCATCGAAGAACCTAAGATTAGTGAATAATTTGTTTTTCAGTGGAATTCACCGAACTTTTGAGAAATTCCTACGATGTGCACAGCACTGTGCAAGGTGTAGTTAGTTTGAAGAGGAAAAAGAACTAATCCTCACTTTCTAGAAATTATCGTCCACTGAGATAATAATAGGCAAGAGATTTGTTCTGGGCATTTCCTCTGTTACTTGTCAGAGAGGCAGGCAACCTCTTTGGATCTGGCCACGTGCAGAAAATGGCCTATTTTATCATATTTAAATTCTCCTGGGGAACAAGAACAACAACTCGAGATGAACAGAGTTCCCTGTGCCCAACTACTTCTAATAATAGCCTTGTCCCTGGTTCTTGTTTTAAAAAATAAATTACCCATTAAATTCTTTATCTCTCCACTCTGACTCTTGAAGTGAATTCTTCTCATCTATTTCCCTGATCTAGTCCCATCCTGAGCTGCAGACCAAAATTACTTCTGGAGGGAAGATTAGGGGAAAACTTAGTTGAAATTAGTAAAAAGTTTTTATTATGAATATTTCAAAGCAGTTTCATTATTTTCAAAATTCTATAAAAGCTTAAACAATACCTTAAAAGAATTGCTTGAATATTTTCAGTTAGAGATTTCTGTAGATCTTATTTCATGATAGTTAAAAAAATTGACTTGTAATTAGTTTACCTCATATTCACATTTATTTATATGAACATGGACATGCTCGATGCCTCAAAATAATTTTTCTTCCTTTGAGTGGGTTAAATACTATTTTCCAAAAAATGTTTCCATCCCATTAATGCACTGAGTAAACTTTCCTATTAGAAACGGGTAATAAAAGAGTAACCCAAATTCCGCTAACCCAACATCTTCTCTTATCTGATTCAGTGATTTTCTTTAATACAACAGGTAGTACCATTGGTAAGTTAGATATAAAAATCCCTTTGCCTATTAAATTTTTATCATGTTAACTTTCTCCATTGGTCATCCATTTAATGTTTAAAAAAATTATTTCTGAAGTTTGCAGAAATATTAGCCTGTTACAACATCTTCGTGAAAGATCAGACCCATGTTTAATGTGCTGAGAGGAAAGCTAGCTGAAATTTGGATAGACTCCTTACTTAGCTGAACATTTTATGCACTTAGAAGTTACATCTCTTGCCTACATTTTATAGTTAAGAGCTTAAAGTTTTTTTCATATGTAAGGAAATGCTTATCAGTTAACAGTCCAGAAAATGTCAGAAGCATTTCTTTGACAGTTATAATGTTTCAAAATATTATGATAGACGGGTGTGTTGGTGGCTCTGACGGTTAAGCGACCGACTTCGGCTCAGGTCATGATCTCTGAGTTCATGAGTTCGAGCCCCGCCATCGGGCTCCGTGCTGACAGCTCAGAGCCTGGAGCCTGCTTCTGATTCTGTGCCTTCTTCTCTCTCTGCCCCTTCCTGGCTCATGCTCTGTCTCTCAATAATATATAAACATTAAAAAAATATAATGGTAGCAAGTGAAAAATATTCACTTTATTTTTTATTTCTTCTCTTAAGATTGTTTTGGCTTTCTTTTTTTAAAAAATGTTTGTTTATTTTGAGAGAGAGAAAGTGCATGAGCCAGGGAGGGGCAGAGAGAGAAGGAGACAGAGAATCCAAGCAGATTCTGGGTCATCAGCACAGAGCCCGACATAGGGCTCTATCCCATGAACTGGGAGATCATGACTTGAGCCAAAATCAAGAGTCTAATGCTCAACCACCTGAGCCTCCCAGGAAATCCCTCCTCTTAGCTGGAAGTTTTAGGGAGTCTTCTGTCGTAATAAATCACTGCAAAATGATTTCAGTATAGGCTACAAAATGGCTTCACTTCTTTGTAGCATTAGAAGGTAATGATTACTTTTTGATTATGTTGTTATTATTAGCATACACATCAAAGACAATAAAGAAAAAGCAAGAAGAATTTAAAAAAGGTCAGTTTGTTTGATTTTTTTTTTTAAGTTGACAGGGATTTATGGAGTTATTTATATTTTTAAAATACACCAGTATTACTCTAACAAGGGTTTTTCTTTGGGGATGTGGGTCTGGAGACAAATCATGCTGTGTGTCTTGCTTTCTTTAATAAACATTTAGGACTCATCAATCCATTTACTGTGGTCACAGAGAAGTTTTCCAGAGGATCTACACCCTATTCTTCCTCAGGGACTTTGTAACAGCTCTTTCCTGCAGTAGAAACCTCTTCTGCTGGGACTTGCAAAGTCAGGCTCCTTCTTGTCCTTGAAATCTTGGCTTAAATGCCGTCCCTTCAGAAAGTCCCTTTCTGACTTCTCATTATTACCTATCCCACATTCTCTCTATTTCCTTGTTATGTTTCCTTTAGCTGTCGTCAGTTTGTTATCTGTATATTCCCTGTTGGATTCTAAGCTGTTGGATTCTAAGCTTCTTGAACCAGGCCTGTCTTATCATCGTGTCTCTAGCATTGAGCAAGATGGCATGTGATAATAGGTGTTCAGTAAATACTTGAGGAATGAATGAATGAAAGAACAAATGAACAGAGTTTGAGAAGGAAAAGAAATAAGTAAAAGGAATAATAATGCAGTAAAAGTAACTTTTAAATTTATGGACCAAGCAGAGTGAGTAGCACCAAAAGGTGTGTGTGTTGGGGTGGGGGGAGGAGTACTTTTTTCTTACCGTGTGAAATACAGACTGAACAAGGAGTTACAACATCATCCTCTGAGAAATAGCTGTGTCCCTGATCACTTCCTTTAACAAGGCAAGACCTCGATCCAAATTCCAGGCTTCAGATTTGCTATATCCCAGAGAATGCTGTTTGTATCTTGCCATAGATAATGAAGACTGGTCCAAAGTGTGTAATAGATTCCACTTTGCCCCTATTTTTCCCAAGACTATAGAATTCAAAATAAATTACATGTCATAAAGTGCCATTCTTTATTTTGAAAAAAGCCATTATTACAGTTAAAAATTAAATTCATATTGCTCATTCTTTTGCATTTAAGAGTTCAGAGCTGTATAGATTTAGGGAGGAAAACACAATTAAACATAAGTAACAGATGCCAGGAACAAAGGATAAAAGAAGGAAATGTTAAGTTATAGAAGTAATATGGGAAGAAATAGGCAATGCATCTTTTTTTTCCCATAAAGTCACTGTGGATGGGGCCAATCCCTTGCATCTTTAAATTCTGGATTGGAAAAAAACCCACAGAAATGAGAATTATGGTGAACAGATTGACTAAAAACATGGAAGTCATACTATTAAGAAAATGGTGTAAGGAGAAAGTTGAGAAGTTGAGGTGGTGAGATTCGTTAAACTAGGGTCCTTACAGGTAGGTAAGAATGGAGAAAGTGACATAAAGAAGGAAGCCCTCACTGGACTTTCAGTCCCTGGCCCTTACATGTGAATCTACTTAATGGGAATGAACTTTTTAAGGTAAACAGTAGAAAATAAATGGATTGAGGCTTTATCTTAAAAATAAAAACAAAAATTATGAGACTAATTTCTTCTGAGACCTAGACACTGTGTAAAGTTAGTTGTCTACACTTGATCTAACTGTCCCAAAGGTCAAAAGCCAGTGTTAGTGACTATTTTCATGTTATGACAACCTTACTTCTCCATGCAACACCTTTATGGAGGGGACTTGGGTAACACATTCTCAGTTAATTAATAACTGTTGTAATTCTCCTAAGCTCAAACCTGTTGTCCTCTCTGTTACTAAGAAACAACTAGGAAACCAGGGATCTTCAAAATCATCCTGACTGGCAGTGAGAGCATTGCAAATTCAGAAAATTGTTTGAACCATGTATTAGTCTGTCAGGGATGCTGTAACCAAGTACCACAAACTGGGTGGCTTAAATAACAGAAATGTGTTGTCTCACAGTTCTGGAGTTTAGAAGCCTGACATCAAGGTCCTGGCCAGAGTTGGTTCCTTCCACGGGCTGTGAGCGAGGGGTCTGCTGTGGGCTTCTCTCCTTAGCTTGTAGATGGTCATCTTTTCCTTGGGTGTATGTCTCTACATACTGTCTTCCTTCTATGGGTGTCTGTCTTTGTGTCCACATTTCCCCTTTTTATAAGGACCCCAGTCATATTGGATTAGGGATCACCTCATTTTAACTTGACCACCTTTGTAAAGACTGTCTCCAAATACAGTCCCATTTTGAGTGACTAGGGGTTAAAACCTGGAAGTTGGGACTCCAATATATCTTCTTTGGGAGTACACAGTTCAACTCAATAATACACTGTTTTTTGTTTTTTGTTTTTGTTGTTGTTGTTTTTTTACTGCATAAGGACTGTGTCTATAGAATTCAAAATCAGTTTGAAAGGAGTTAAGTACAGTGAATTGCTAGTGTAATGATTCATGAGTAAAATGAATGCTCGTTGTTGTTTTAAGCCACTGAGCATTGAGGTGATTTGTTACATAGCAATAGATAACTGATACCATGATCACACTAAAGGTTGCTCTAGAGATTTCTCAGAGTTTGGAGAAAAGGGATCAATGTTTCTGTGCTACTACATATTATAAAAAAGCGTTTTGGAAAAAACAGCATTATTGAGGTATAATTGATATACAAAGAATTACTCATATTTAACATGTGCAGTTTGATGAGCTAGGACATGCACAACCTCCCATGAAACCATCACAGTTAAAGTAATAGACCTATCCAACACCTTCCCACAAAAACAAGAAGGACAAAAGCAAACAAGGTGGTTTTCACAGGCTGAGTTGGAGCTCAGATATTGCTAGTGTTACAGCCTTCTTTCCAAGTCAATTTCCATTCTTGTTATTTTGAGAAATCTTATTTTGAATATGGGAGAGGGGTCTGATTAGAGGTAGTACTTTGGAGAAAAGAAGAGAGTGGAACTAATGAAGGTGTGGCATTATATCTTTTGCTTCTGGTCCCTTGCTTGGGTTTGAGTTGACAGAATGTAAGTCTTTATGTAAGACTCTGCAAGATTCTGAGCACCAGCATATCTTTTTGGGACCCCAGATAACACGAGGAGACTCTGCGTTGGTCTTAGAAACTTGGAGGACAGTGGTTTGTACTATTGGGAGAAGAGAGGCATTGGTTTTCTCGAGGTGGGCACCACTTCAGGGGCATGAATGGTAGTAGTGGATGTTCATAAGTGGGAGCCTGGACAGAAGGAAAGATGTGGCATTGCCTTGGGCTACTTCAAAGACAGACTGGCTTGTGAGTGTATATGATACATTTCTTTGGGGACTTCTCCAAGTCTGGTCCCAGGACCAGCAACAACTTGTTAAAAATATGAATTCTTAGCCTTTCTACAAAGTCATGGGAACATGGTCTAGTATATAATCTGAGAGTGTGGGAGAGTCAGTGCCTTGTTGGAGACCTTCAACCAATGAAGTAGGGAGTTGGCAAATAAATGTCCTAGACTTCTGTCATTTAGAAGGACAATTCTGAGGTAGGTCCCTTGCAGAGTGGAGTTCCAGATCCTCTCAGTTCTAATCAGGTAATGATATATCCTTTAACTTCATCTCACCTTCCCAACTAATTTATTCCTGCTTTTTGGACTCACTTCTTGAAAGAGTCACCTGCACTCAAGTTATTGTCTCAGGCTCTACTTGAGGGATAATAATAATAATCTGACAACAATAAAGATACCCACAAACATTTGCATTGGTCTGTGAGAGTGTTCTGATTTGTGCTAAGTATATGGATTCCAGAACAGTGTTTAGGTTCCATGCCAAACTGAGCAGCTCTATGGGAGGAACATGGGCTGTTACCTTAGTAGATGTTCAGAGTATTGCTTAGGAAGAGAAAAAATTCTCTACCAAGTTTCTGGCACAGGGGAAAATAACTACATCCATGGCTTCCAAGGCTGGTCTTCAGATTGATTCTTTTATTGGTTTAGCTTCTTGTGGCTTGGGAATTAATTTCCCCACTGTGTGCAGTTTTCACTTATTGAGAAAGTTAGTCTCAGCAAACTGTTCCTTGGTGTGTCTGGATAAGGTGGAGAAATGAAATCTTTAGTAGTTTAGCTAAATGTTTAGGAGTTTGATTTTCAGTTAGTTTGAATATTTAATTTGCATAGTGTTGTAGGAGGTCATTGAGAGGACATGACGTCATTTGATTTGGGAGCTAGGCTGGGGCTCATCACCCTCTCCCTTGTCCTTGAAATGTATATTCTTCTCACCATTCCCATGCTAGGAGCTGTTTCAAGGATATAGCCTTGAGAGAATAGTGTGTTACTGAGAGCATCTCGACTGAATATATGGCTGAACCCCATTTAGGCCTGTGTCTCAACTTTAAAGATTCTGGTGACAGGTGTGGTGATCTACTCATCTGTGGCTGCCAAAGACAAGCCTCCTGTGTAAGTTCCCCTGCTTATTTAACCTGCCAATATGAAGTGGATACCTCTTTCTTTGATCTCTCCTTAACCTCTATGTACTCGGTCCAGTTTCAGATTTCACTTGGGGAACTCCCAGGGTTGTGAACCAACAAGTGTATATATTTTTCAATGTATAATAAATTGGTAGTTAAAATTATTCTCAACCACAGGGAGTTTGATTTTATGCCCAGTAATTTAGCTTCTCAAAGATATTAAATACTTCTGCTTTGATGTGGGTGAAAACAGTTCAAGGAAAATGAATATCTTTTTCATAAAGTAAGGATACTAGCTAATAGCTGCAGCAGAGAATGGTAAATAAAATTGTTAAGCCTTGTTTCTGCTTCAACTGAAAGAATAATATTTTTTGTTTGCATCTATGATTCTATAGATTTATTAAAGATGTCAGGACTTGAAAATGTTGGCTTTACCTGTGCTCCTGTTATGAAATGCACCGTGCATGAAGTTATGATACTTATGGACATTTAAAACATCATTTCTTTCTAGGAAGAAATAATTCCAATATATTATGTTGGATTTGGTGAAGGAGTCATTATATGTAACTATGTTATTATAAGATATAAATTCCTGTGAATGTTTTTCCTTTTTGCCAATTTCCCCCCCCCCCTTCATTCAGATTTTAACTATTGTTCAGGTCTTTGCTGAGTCTTCTTCTATGGCAGCTGCCATTGACAAAGTGATTGAGAAAGAACAAATTCTGAATGTAAATATAAAGGATGCAGTACCTATGTCAGGAAATATTTTTTCCTACTGGTTCGTAAGGAAGTTATGTAGTATAAAGGAAAGAATGTAGTCTTTGGAATCCAACAGATTCTAATTAAACATTAGCCCTTAATCATTAGCTATATGTAATCAAAGAATAATTATGTAAATTTCAGTTTTCTTACCTATAAAATAGAGATGTTATCTACTTTATAGGATCATTACAAGACATATAATATACATAAAGTGCCTGGAAGACCTACAACAAGTGGCAAATACTATTATTGATACTAACTACATTGAAAGGCGCTTTCAGATAAAGGCAGTTCGCTTGGTAAGAGTGAGTGATAAACCTGTGCTTGGCCAGCAGGTTTCCAGCTATATAGAAACAGTGGTATAAACCAAATGACTCAGCTTGAAGATCTTGACATCAGACTTTCCTCCAAAGAACTCTACTACTGACTTTATAGCATGATAGTCAAACCTAGATGTTTTTAGGATACTTGGAGAACCGTTAGTGTCATCCTAGAACAGTGAATATGAAGTTTTAAAAGTTGCCTAGGTAATTCTGATAATCAGAAAACTGGGGACCACTTCCTAAGATTCAGACCCAGCTCTTCCAGACCAACTTTAGACATCACTGGGTGAGTAGCTACTAATTATTCTTAAGACTTTTTATCTTTTGGGGCACCTAGGTGGCTAAGTCCATCAATCCTCCGACTTTGGCTCAGATCATGATCTTGTGGTTTGGGAGTTTCTGCTGTCAGCACAGAGCCTGCTTAGGATCCTCTGTCCTCCTTACTTTCTGCCCCTCCCCTAATTGTGCTTTCTCTCAAAAATAAACAAATGGACTTTTTATCTTTTCTAACTATTTTAACATAATTTCTTTTTTTTTAAAACGTTTATTTATTTTTGAGAGACATAGAGAGAGCATGAGCAAGGGAAGGGCAGAGAGGGTGGGAGACACAGAATCCGAAGCAGGCTCCAGGCTCTGAGCCATCAGCACAGAGCCCGATGTGAGGCTCGAACTCATAGACTGTGAGATCATGACCTGAGCTGAAGTCGGTCACTTAACCAACTGAGCCACCCAGGCATCCCCATAATTTCTTAATACCATCTAAAGCCCAATTCATATTCGAGTTGCCTAAATTGTCTCAAAAATGTCGTTTGCAGTTGGTTTATTTGAATCAATATTCAAACGAGGTCCACATACTGCATTTGGTTAATATGACCCTTAAGTCTTTTTTCTTTTTTTACATCATTGATTTGTCATAGACTCTGTGTCATTTACACTATAGAGTATTTCAAATTTTGAATTTCTGATTCCTTTTCATGTATTCTAAAATGCAGAACTTTTGCTCTATCTTAATATTTAACATAAGCTGGTAGTTTGATATAGAGGCTTGATTAGATTTAAGTTCAATTTATTTTTGGATTATCGTATTTTTAATGTGTTCCAATTTATTGCGGTTATTATTCTTTTTGATGAAAATTGTCCCATATTAGGTCAGTAGGAACTTCTTCATACTGGCATCAGTGTCCTTTCATATAACCGTATTAATTCTTGATAATATCCTTACTTTGTGGCACAATATGTTGTTCCAGGTTTATCTTGCTGTATATCAGTGAATCAGTGATTCCTAGAAGGACCCTTCTTCATTTCAGTGAGGAATGGTAGTTAGAGACCACAATCTGAGTCCCAGGAGAGTTCGTTGCTACTGCATTGTCATTTCATCTAGCATTTTCAGTAGACAGAATTAGGAAATGCATGTTTAAAAAAAATCATCATTGTACATCGACATTTCCAGTTCAAATTTAAGGTTACAGAATATTTACTCAATATCCTTGATTTTATACTTATATCTCTAGTCTTAGGCTGGAAATTTGGAAGCTTTCACCCTAAGCTGCAGTTATGCTGGTCCTCAGTTTTTCTGCTTTTAAAGTCATGCTTCACCCAACTTCTGGTTTGCCCTGTGTTACAGAAGGTTGATCCCTGCAGTATGTATTTCTGTGGTTCCCCTGTCAGGTAGCTTCCAGTTGATTTTTGTTAATGGGAGCACTGGTAGGAGATTGGCATGTGGGAAGAAAAAGAGTTTTAATTATTTCACTCTTTCCATATCTGCCTTGAAGTTAAATGGTTAAGGTTGATAATAAGGGTCTCCTCTGAAGGCTCAGCTTCCCCTGACTAGTTTGCCAAAGGTTCACCTTTTTTTTTTTTTTTTGTTATAATAGTTTATTTTCAAATTGGTTTACATATAACACCCAGTGTTCATCCCAACATGTGCCCTTTTTAATGCCCATCACCCCCTCTCCCCCCTCCCTCATCCCCCTTACCCTCAGTTTTTTCTTAGTCTTTGAGAGTCTCTTATGTTTTATCTCCCTCCCTCTCTGTGTCTTTTTTTTTCTTTCCCCTCTTCCCCTCCCCCTGGTTCACCTTTTACTGGCTGACCCTGGCCACTGGCTCTTCTCCCTCTCTCTCTGTCTGGCTTGTGCATGGTAGTAGCTTCCTCTTGTGCCAATCTTTGGGTAGTCTCACTGTCCTCTGGGTTTTTACCACTCTTATCATGTATGTAATGAATTTCCTTCAGTATAGTCTTTCTGTTTTAGATACTCATGTGGTTTCTAGTACTTGGTTAGACTCTGATGCAGTAGGATTGCTGAATTATTTAACACTTTATTTTACCAACACAATGCTGTGAATTTTTGACTGCTTGGAGCTTGCAAACCAAATCCTGACAGTCATTATTATCATTATCAGAAGTCATTCATTAATCATAACACTGTGGATATCATTTTATACATTTATGATTTTCCTTTTTAATCATAACTGTTAGCCTTTGTCTAATTATACTTCCCCTCTGGCTCCTGAATCTGCCATTCCCACTGCCGTCACCCCCACTGCAGGCCATTATGACAGCCTCCTTAAATTTTACAATAGCTTCACAACTTTCTCCCCACCTTCAGTCGCTGTATTCTCCAGTCTATTTTAAAATATGCTGCCAGGTTTATTTTTATAAAGCACAGCTCTGATAATGTCACACCATCACTAAGAAGGAAAATCTCTTGTGGCTCCCCATCACCTACCAAATTAAGCACAAAGTCTTTGTGCTGGCCTTCAACATTCTCCGCAAAATATCCCAAAACTTACTTTTATGTTGAGTCTCTTATCATACAAACCATGCTTCAGCTTATTGATCCATTGTCATAGAAGATCCTTGGAAGTAAGAAAGATATCGCTGATTTTGCCACATGGAATAGGCTGTTTGAAATGTCTTATGGAGCGACCAAGTCAAAGTGGGATTAAAGGTAGTAAACAAATTTGGGAGTCACCATTTTAGAAATGATTCCTTCTGCATTTATTTGTTGTAATTATTTTATAAAGAACTTTCCTTCATTCGCTATGTAATTACTTTGAACTACTGAAAAGAAAGATTTAATATTTGATTTTGTCCCATTTATTATCATATTTCAGTGTAGTGATTTGGTGCCCAAGCAACTTCCAATTGTGACCAATGTTTCTGAGTATTATTATGAAATCATGAATCACTAATATTTTATATATTTACATTCATTTTAGTTATTTTTCTTCTTGAGGCACATTATCACATCCCAGGTAATGAGTCCATCTCTTTTAAATTGTAAAACATAAAGACTACAGTGAATAGGTCTTTAAAGATAAAATGACATTCACCTTTTATAGGTTTGTTTATTCTATTCTGATTTCTGGGTCCCTCTGGACTCATTTAGAAACAAAATGTCAGTGATTTAAGAAGCTGCTTACTTTTAGAGAAGGTCATCATTGACACTTTATCATTACTATGTGCTCGCTTGGTCTTACTTCATTCTTTATGGTAGGCTATATTCATTCACTTATTCATATTTGTTGAACTTTTTATTACTAGGTACTAGGGATATGATGGTAAATTAGATGGACAGGGCTATTGTTCTTGTGAACCTTAAATTCTACAGGGGATATAAAAATTAAACAGTAAATTATAGAAATAATAATACAATTCTAATAGAAGTAGCTACTATGGAGGAGAAATGTAGAGTGTCATGAGGCTTTCCTGAGGAAGTGATGCTTGAACAGAGATTTAAAGGATAAGCAAGGATTTAGGTGATGGGAGTATATGAGGCTAGAACACAGAAAGTGAGAAGGCCTTAAAGAGGGAAGAAATAGTCGCTTGGAGGACTGAAAAAAAGGCCACTGTGGCTAAAGTGTGGGGATGTACAGGATGACTGAAATAGCTTGGAGAGGAATGCAGGGACCAGGCCATGCAAGGTCTTCTAGATCACAGTAAAGACTGCGTAAACTGTTTAAAGAGCTCTCATGATCAGATCTGTATTTGACTGGAGCATGGGAAGCACATTGGAAGGACACAGGAGTGCATGCCGAGATGCCATACAGATCTGCATGAGGGATAATGAAGTGTAGGACTAGAGAAGTGCCAGTGAAGATAGGATGTATCAAGACTGAGATATTTTGAGAGTAAACATAACATGGTGATTATATGAATATGAGTGTTGAGGGAGATGGAAGTGGGAAAGTATGATACTAAGGTTTCAAATAAGTTGGAAAGGACTCAGTTTTGAAGGGTGTGGGCTATGGTGGAAGGAGAAGCTGGACATTGATTTAAAAAAAATCAACTTATTAAAGAGTAGTTGCACTTTTTTAAGTGGATAGTTTGGTGCTTGCTTTGGCAGTACCTATACTAAGTGTATAGTTTGATGAATTTTGACACAAATCTATATACCTGTTTAATCACCATCACAATCAAGATAGAGAATTTTTCCATCAATTAATAAGTTTCCTCTTGCCCTTCACAGCACTCGCACTCTGCTAGGGTCCCAGCCAATCATTGATCTGCTTTCTTACTAGAGATTCGGTATGTCTTTCTAAAATTTCAAAATAGGAACCATAGTGTATGCAGTCTTTTGGGGCTGGCGTCATTTGCTCAGTATAAATAAGGGTTTTTGAGATTTGTCTATGTTATGATGTGTAGGAGTAATTTGTTTTTTTGTATAACTGATTTCTATTCTACTGCTGTACCAATATGCATTTATCCATTCATCTGTCGATAGACATTTAGGTTGTTTTTAATTTTTGGCTATTAAGAGTAAAGCTACCATGAACATTTGAGTCTAGACCTTTATGTGGACATATGTTTTTTGTTTTCGTTTTTAAAATTTTAATTCCACTATAATTAAAATACAGTGTTATATTAGTTTCAGGTGTATAATGTGGTGATTCAATAATTCCATATGTTACTCAGTGCTCGTCAAGATAAGTGTACTCTTAATTCTCTTTACTTATTTCTCCCATTCCCTCACCCATCTCCCCTCTGGTTAACCATCTATTTGTTCTTTATAGTTAAGGGTCTGTTTCTTTGTTTGCCTCTTTTTTTCTTTGTTTTGTTTCTTAAAGTCCACATATAAGTGAAATCATATGGTATTTGTCTTTTTCTGACTGACTTATTTTGCTTTAGCATTATACTCTCTAGATCCATCCATTTTGTAGCAAATGGCAAGATTTCACTCTTTTTTATGGCTGAGTACTATTCCATGTGTGTGTGTGTGTGTGTGTGTGTGTGTGTGTGTGTGTAGTATTTTATTTTTTTTTAATGTTTATTAAAGAGAGAAAGCAAGAGAGAAAGAGAGAGAGAGAGCTCACGTGCAAGTGGGGGAGGGGCAATCTGAGGCAGGCTCCAGGCTCTGAGCTGTCAGCACAGAACCCATCATGGGCCTCCTACTCACAAAGTGCGAGATCATGACCTGAGCCACCCAGATGTGTCTAGTATTTATTGTATCCATTCACCTATTGATGAACACTTGGGTACTTCCATAATGAACATATGTTTTTATATCTCCTGGATAAATATACTTAGTAGGAGAATTCCTGATTTGTATGGTATGTGCATATATTTAATTTTTATAAATATATATTATACAAGTATATATACACATATTTTCATACATATATTAAATAAACTACCAAATTATTGTCAAGAATGCTTCTATCATTTTGCACTCCCACCAGCAAAATATGAGAATTCTAATTGCTCCACATCATTGACCGCACTTGGTATTGTCAATTTCTTCTTTTTTTAAAAAAATTTTTTAATGTTTATTTATTTTTGAGAGAGACAGAGACAGAGTGTGAGTGGGGGTGGGGCAGAGAGAGAGGGAGACACAGAATCCGAAGCAGGCTCCAGGCTCTGAGCTGTCAGCACAGAGCCCGACGTGGGGCTTGAACTCAGGAACTGCAAGATCATGACCTGAGCTGCAGTCGGACGCTTAACCGACTGAGCCACCCAGGCACCCAGTATTGTCAGTTTCTAACATTAGCCATTCCAGTGGCTATGTAGTGGTATCTCATTGCTTGTAATTTTAATTTTTATCTCCCTGAAGATTTTTCCATTTGTATATCTACTTTTCTGATTTCTGTTCAAATCTTTTTCATTTCAAAATTAAAGCTGTTTGTGTTCTTATTGAATTGTAAGAGTTTTTAAAATTTCTGTGTAAATTTTTTTTCATTTTTTTAAATTTAAATTTTAGTTATTTAACATACAGTGAAATGTTGATGTCAGGAGTAGAAATTCAGTGATTCGTCACTTACATATAACACCCAGCTCTCATCACAAGTGCTCTCCTTAGTACCCATCACCCACCTCCCTTTAATAACCCTCAGTTTCTTCTCCATCATTAAGAGTCTTTTGTGGACATCTTCCCCCCTCTTCCCATATGTTCATCTGTTTTGTTTCTTAAATTTCACATACTAGTGAAATAATATGGTGTTTATCTTTCTCTCGATTGACTTATTTCACTTTATACATTCTAGCTCCATCCATGTCATTGCAAATAGCAAGACTTCATTCTTTTTGATGGCTGAATAATATCCCAGTGTGTGTGTGTGTGTGTGTGTGTGTGTGTGTGTGTGTGTGTGTATGTATTCTTTATTCATCAGTTTATGGATATTTGAGTTCTTTATCTGTTCATCAGTTTATGGACATTAGGGCTCTCTCCATAGTTTGGCTATTGTTGATAATGCTGCTATAAACATTGGAGTGCATGTACCCCCTCGAATCTGTATTTTTGTATTCTTTGGGTAAATACCTAATAGTCCAATTGCTGGATCATAGAACTTCAATTGCTGGAGGTTCTTGAGGAACCTCCATATTTTTCTCCAGAGTGGCTGCACCAGTTTGCATTCCCACTACCAGTGCAAGAGTGTTCCCTATTCTCCACATCCTTGCTACCATCTGTTGTTTCTTGTTTTGTTAATTTTAGCCTTTCTGACAGGCATGAAGTCGTATCTCATCATGGTTTTGATTTCTGTTTCCCTGATGATGAGTAATATTGAGCATCTTTCCATGTGTTTGTTAGCCATCTGGATGTCTTTGGAAAAGTGTCTATTCATGTCTTCTCCCCATTTCTTCACTGGATTATTTGTTTTTTTGGGTGTTGAGTTTGATAAATTCTTTACAGATTTTGGATACTAACTCTTTATCAGATGTGTCACTTGCAAATATCTTCTCCCATTTGGTAGGCTGCCTTTTAGTTTTGTGGATTGTTCACTTCACTGTGCAGAAGCTTTTTATCTTGATCAAGTCCCAACAGTTCATGTTTGCTTTTGTTTCCCTTGCCTTTGGTGACATGTCTAGTAAGAGATTTCTCCAGCCAAGGTCAAAGAGGTTGCTGCCTGTGTTCTCTAGGATTTCGATGGTTTCCTGTCTCACATTTAGGTCTTTCATCCACTTTGAATTTATTTTTGTGTATGGTGTAAGAAAGTGATCCAGGTTCATTCTTCTGCATGTCACTGTCCAGTTTTCCCAACACCACTTGTTGAAGAGACTTTTTTCCATTGGATATTCTTTATTGCTTTGTTAAAGATGAGTTGACCATATAGTTGTGGGTTCATTTCTGGGTTTTCTATTCTGTTCTATTGATCTATGTGTCTGTTTTTGTGCCAATACCATACTGTCATAATGACTACAGTTCTGTAATATAGGTTGAAATCTGGAATCTTGATGTCTCTAGTTTTGTTTCCTTTTTCAGGATTGCTTTGGCTAGTCAGGGTCTTGTGTGTTACATATAAATTTTAGGATTATTCTTTCTAGATCTGCAAAATATGCTGGTGGCATTTTGATAGGGATATGTAGATTGCTTTGGATAGTATAGACATTTATAAATGTTCTTCCAATCCATGAGCATGGAATGCTTTTCTATTTCTTTGCATCCTCTTCAATTTCTTTCATAAGTGTTCTGTATTTTTCAGAGTATAGATCTTTTAACTCTTTATTTAGGTTTATTCCGAGGTATCTTACTGTTTTTGATGCAATTGCAAATGGGATTGATTCCTTGATTACTTTTTCTGATGTTTCATTATTGGTATATAGAAATGCAACAGATTTCTGCATGTCGATTTTATATCCTGCAACCTTGCTGAATTCACATCTTAGCCTTAACCATTTTTTTGGTGGAGTCTTTTGGGTTTTCTACATAGTGTATCATGCCATCTGCAAATAGTGCAAGTTTTACTTCTTCCTTACCAATTTGGATGCCCGTTATTTTTTGTTGTCTGATTGCTGAGGCTAAGACTTCCAGTACTATGTTAAATAGTAATGGTAAGAGTGGACATTCTTGTCTTGTTCCTGACCATAGGGGAAAGGCTCTCAGTTTTTCCCTATCGAGGATGATACTATCTATGCATCTTTCATATATGGCCTTCATGATATTGAGGTATGTTCCATCTATCTCTACTTTGTTGAGGGTTTTTATCAAGAATGGGTGCTATATTTTGTCAAATCTGTGTAAAGTTTTATGTCAGATATCTGTTGCAAATGTTTCTCCCCAATCTGTGACTTACCTTTTAATTTAATTTAATTTTTAATATTTTAAGTTTATTTATTTATTTTGAGAGAGAGAGAGATAGATATATATAGAGAGAGAGATGGTGGGCGGGCAAGCTCATGAGTAGGGGAGAGGCAGAGAGAGAGAATCCTAAGCAGGTTCTGCACTGCCAGTGTGGAGCCTGACGTGGGACTGAACCCACAAGCCACCAGATCATGACCTGTGCCAAAACCAAGAGTTACACGCCTAACTAACTGAGCCATTCAGGTACCGTGCCTTTTAATTTTATTAATGATGCTTTGTGAAGAGCACAAGTTTTGAATTTTGATGGTCTGTCTTAGTCCATTTGGGTACAATAACAAAAATACCATGAACTGAGTATGAGTGGTTTGTAAATAACAAACATTTATTTCATACAGTTATGGAGGCTGGGAGGTCCAAGATCATTGTGCTGGCAGATTCAGTCTCTAGTGAAGTTGCTTCCTAGATGGTAATATCACATGGTAGAAGGGATGAGCTTGCTCTCTGGGGTCTTTGTTGTAATTCCAGTCTTGAGGGCTCTGCCCTATGACCTAATCACCTCCCAATGACCTTAGCTCCTAAATAACATCATGTTGGGGTTGACATTTCAACATATGAAATTTGGGAGGACACAAACATTCAGACCATAATTAAGTCTAACATAATTACTTTTAATGGATTGTACTTTTTGTGTCTTATCTAAACATCTTTGCTTAACCCAATTTTGTGAAGATTCTCTGTTGTTTTATTCTAGTAGTTTTATAGTTTTATGGTGTGTGTTTAGGTGTATTATAAACTTTGAGTTAATTTTTATGGATGGTGTGAGAGTGAGGTTTATTTTCTTATAGGGATATTCAGTTGTTCTGAACTGTTTGTTGAGAAGATTATCCTTTCTCTTTTTTGGTCTTGTCACATTTTTGGAAATTCAACCTACTATTTCTGGACTATGTATTTTATTCCATTCATCTATATATTTATCTTTATGCCAGTATTTCACTTTGTTGATCATTATTGTCTTATAGTAAGTCTTGAAATTCTTCAAGTATGTTCTTATTTTTCAGAATTATTTTAATAATTGTAGATCCTTTGCATTTCCATGTAAGTTTTATTTTTTAAATTTTTTTTTGTTTATTTATTTATTTTGAGAGAGAGTGAGACAGTGAGCAAGCAGGGGAGGGGCTGAGAAAGGGAGAGAGAGAATCTCAAGCAGGCTCCGTGTAGAGCCTGATGTGGGGCTCAAACTCACAAACTTTGAGGTCATGACCTGAACTGAAACCAAGGGTCAGATCCTTAACTGACTGAGCCACCCAGGTGCCCCCTCCATGTAGTTTTAGAATTAGCTTTGTCTCCCTCCCTCTCTGTGTCTTTTTTCTTTTCCCCTCTTCCCCTTCCCCATGGATTTTGCTAAGTCTCTCAAAATCCACCTATGCGTGGAAACATATGATATCTGTCTTTTTCTGACTGACTTATTTCACTTAACATAATTCCCTCCAGTTCCATCCGTGTTGCTACACATGGCCCAGATTTCATTTTTTCTCATTGCCATGTAGTATTCCATTGTATATATGTACCACATGTTATTTATCCATTTGTCAGTTGATGGACACTTAGTCTCTTTCGATGATTTGGCTATTGTTGAAAGTGCTTGAAAATAAATTATTAAAAAAAAAAAAAGAAAAGTAATTAATGGGTTAAAAAGCAGATGAGACATTTAGCAATTCCAATCTCAGAAATTCATCATAAGAAAACAAATTAACAGAAGCAAAAAACCCTATCATTGAGATGCTTGTTGTGATGATTTCTACAAAGTAAAGCATGGGAATGATCTGTGTGGTCAGTATGATGTTTTCATTAAATAAACATTTGTGAAGCTTTTTTAAAAAGCAGATTAGACATAAAGAAATAGTCAATTAACTTGTATTAATATATCCTAGTAATACCTACAAGTATATGGTTTTATATTATGACTTAATATTTTATGTCTATATAATTTGCCTTTGATTTCAATTTAGAAAGCACACTTACTCATAAATTCACATTATCTGAAAATAACCCATAGGTTTTTCAGGGTAGACGTTAATTCCCCAAATAGACTGTAAATTTCTCTCAATGCAGACACTAAGATGTATTTTTGGTCTTCTACAAATGACTACATGCAATCTGTTGAATAAATATTGTTAAATCTAAAAAAAAAAAAAAAAGAATCAGCTTGTCAACTTCTGAAAAAAAATCCTCCTAGGATTAAAAAAATTTTTTTTAAAAACATTTATTCATTTTTGAGAGACTGATAGAGACACAGCATAGGTGGGGGAGGAGCAGAGAGAGAGGGAGACACAAAATCAGAAGCAGGTTCCAGGCTCTAGGCTATCAGCTCAGAGCCTGATGTGGGGCTTGAACCGTGAACCATGAGATCATGGACTGAGCTGAAGTCAGACACTTAACCTACTGAGCCTCTCAGGCACCCAAACTTCTAGAATTTTGATTGAGATTGCATTGAGTCTCTAGATCAATTTAGGGATAATTGGCATCACAAAAATTTTGAGTTTTCTGGTCAGTGAATGCATTATGTGTTTTCATTTACTTCTTTAAATTTCCTCGGCAATATATGTAGTTTTCAGTGTTCATATTTTGTATATATTTTGTTAAATTTATCCCTTAAATATTTATTTCTCAGTGCTATCATAAATGATATTTTTTTTAATTTCATTTTTTAATTTTTTGGTGGTATATGAAATACAATTTATTTTTCTATAATGACTTTGTGTCCTGTGTTATTGCTAAATCTACCTACTGATTTTATAGCTTTGTTGTAGATTCTTTATGATTTCTGTGTAGATGATTATGTTGTCTGCAAGTAAACACGTGTGTTACTTCTAACTTTTCTATCTATCTATCTGTCTGTCTATATGCATTCTTTGCTTGTTCTATTGTATTGGTTAGACTCTAACATAATGTTGAATAGAAGTGGCGAGATAGACATCTTCCCCTCCTCTTAGGGGAAAAACATTGAGCCTCTCAGCACTAGGTATGATGGTATTCTTCCAATTGACATCTCTTATCGTGTTGATAAGATTTATGTCTAGTCATAATTTGCTAAGAGTTTATGATACATTTATTTAATCACATATTATTTTTCTTTGTTTGCTGAATAGGTCTTAAAATGCTTTTACTACATTAATTGAGATGATTATATGGTTTTATGTTTATCCCATTACTATGGTAAATTCCTGGGATAAACCCTGTTGGTCATTGTTTATTATTCTTTTTATATATTCATGGATTTGATTTGCTAATATTTTGTTAAGGAATTTTGCATCAATATTTATAAAGAATATTAGACAGTAGTTGCAGTTTTCTTGATGTCTTTAGTTTTGGTATAAAGATAATGCTGTCCTTATAAAATGAGTGCTATCTCTTTCTACTTTTTTTTTTTTTTTTTTTTGGCATTTATTTATTTTGAGAGAGAAACACAGAGCATGAGCAGGGGACGGGCAGAGAGAGATGGAGACACAGAATCTGAAGCAGGCTCCAGGCTCTGAGCTGTCAGCACAGAGCCTGGCGCGGGGCCGGAACCTATGAGCGAGATCATGACCTGAGTCGAAGTCGGACGCTCAACTGACTGAGCCACCCAGGCGCCCCCTTTCCATTTTTTGAAAAAATTTGTGTGGAATTGTTTTATTTCTTCCTTAAGTGTTTAAAAGAATTTACTAGTGAAGCCATTGGATCTGGAATCTTCTTCATGGCAAAGCTTTTAATTATAAATCCAGTTTCTTTAATATATATGGTGCTATTCAAGTTTTCTATTAAAATTAAAAAATAATTTGTCTTCAAGTTGTAAATTTGTCCATTTCATCTAAATTATTGAATTTATTTGTATTAGATTATTTATAATATTTTTTATTACCCTCAATATATAGAATCTATAGTGACATTCTCTTATTTATTCCTGACCCTGGTAATTGATGTTTTTTTCTTAATTAGTATAGCTAGAGTTTATCAATTTTGAGGGGATTTAAAAATAAATAGTTTTTTTAAAAAATATAATTTATTGTCAAATTGGCTAACATACAGTGTATGTAGTGTGCTCTTGGTTTTGGGGACCGTTTCCTGTGATTCATCGCTAAGAAATAGGTTTCAATTTAATTGATCTTTATTGTTTGCTTTCTATTTTTATACCCAAAGATATGATTTATGCTCATATCATTGTTCTTTCTTTCCTTCTTTTTACTTTGGTTTTAATTTTCTTTTCTGTGGCAACTTAAGGTCAAAATTTGGTTAATTGATTTAAGACCTTTATTTTTTTCTAATTTTTTAATCTTTTAAAACTATAAATTTCTCTAAAGTACTACTATATTTGCATCCCCCAAATTATGATCTGTGGTGTTATCATTTTTATTCAATTTGAAATGTTTTCTTTTTTTGTTTAGATTTCTTCTTTGACCTATGAGCTCTTTATGTTTTTAAATATCCAATTATTTGAGGGATTTACCAGATATCTTCCTTTATTGATTTCTAATTTAACATCATTGTGGTCACAAAATCGATTTTTTTTTTAATGTTTTTATTTATTTTTGAGACAGAGAGAGACAGAGCATGAGTGGGGGAGGGGCAGAGAGAGAGGGAGACACAGAATGTGAAGCAGGCTCCAGGCTCTGAGCTGTCAGCACAGAGCCCGACGCGGGGCTCGAACTCACAGACCGCGAGATCATGTCCTGAGCCGAAGTCGGACGCTCAACCGACTGAGCCACCCAGGCGCCCCACAAAATCAATTTGATGTGTCAGCCCTTTAACAATGTTTGAGAGATATTTTGGGACCCAGCATAGGGTCTATCTTAGTGACTATTTCGTGCAGTTCAAAAGAATGTGTATTGTGCTGTCTGTTGGGCAGAGTGTTTTATAAATGTATTTTAAATCAACTTGGTTGATAGTATTATTCAAATCTTTTGTATCCTAACTGATTTTCTGTCTTCTTTTTCTATCAATTCCTGAAAAAGGAGTGATAAAATCTCCCATTATAATTTTAGATTTATTTACTTTTCCTTTGAGGTCTGTCAGGTTTTGCTTCATACATTTTATAACATGTACTTAGTTTCATATATGTAGAATTGTTAGTTTTTTAAATTATATTTGTATCATTATGAAATGTCCTTCTTTGTCAGAAAGTATTACTTGTTCTAGCTAGGAATACTAGTTAAAGTTATTTTGTCTAGTTATAGCTATTTTAGCTTTCTTACGATTAGTAAGTATATATATTTTTAATTAGTAAGTATATATTTTCTATTTTTTTTAATTTTTTTTTTTTTTACTTTTAACCTTTCTGTGTGTTTGTATTAAAGCAAATTCCTATTTTTTCTCCAGCTTTGTTGAGGTATCATTGACAAATAAAATTGTAATGTATTTAAAGTGTACAGTGTACTTAGTACTTAGCAAAAGAGTCCAGGGGAAGACTATCCAGATTTTTGGAGCCCTTTCTCTGCATAGCTTCCTTTTCTCTGGTTCTTTCACCTACAAATTTCTGTCACTTTAGCTTCTTTGAACTCTGTTTACTCAATTGGTGGATCACGTTGTCCTGCCGAACATATCCCTTCTGACTCCTCAGTGTAGAAGGTGACTCCTGACAGAAAGCCAGGAAAATCATATGGCTCAACTCATTTGTTTCCCTTTCTCAGAGATCATAGTTTCGAATTGCCTATTGTCTAAAAGGAGTGGTGGTGGTGGGGTACAACTGGTCCCAGTTATTCGACCATGCCCAGAAGCATGAGTCTATGCATTCAATTTTGATCATATTGAATTAAGATAAGTTTGAAATTTCTAATTGGAGGTCCATTATCCAGTTGGTGTTAAGCTTTGCATTTTAGAGAAGAAATCTGGGCTGAAGAGATAATCATTAGGATGGTTGGATGATATCACCTTGTAAGAATGCAACTATGTGAAGAAAACTGGGCTTTGGGTCAGGCTTCAAGGAACTTCACTTTTAAATTCCAGGCAGAGAAAGATGAATTAGAGCAAGTAACAAAGAAGGAACATATAGAGAGGTCGGAGAAAACTGGGAGAGCATGTTGCAGAGGCCAGGGAAGGAATTGTCAAGATTTTCATGATGCTGGTTCAAGTGAAACAAGTACTTAAAACTGGCCATTCAGTTTTGTGACATAAAAAGTTTTAGTGACCTTATCCACAGGAGTTTCAGGAGAGCACTGGAACAGAAGCCAGATTTAATGTTGAGAAGAAAGTGGAAAGTAAGACAATGAGGAGGGTAAGTTTAGATGATTTTTGAAAGTTTAGTTGTAAAGGGAGCCAAAAGTTAGCATGAGAACTCTAGCTGGAGGAGAGTTTCAGAAACTCAGAAGAGGTGATAAGAGTTTCAGAAATTTTTCTTTTAAAAAATGTTTTCATTTTAGATACAAGAGCCTTGAGTAAATAGAAATGTAGGCGGGAAGGACCAGTTGAGAGTATGAAGTTAATGATTTGAGAGAGAGGTGATATTCTCTACCGTTAACAGCAGAAAGCCTGTTGGATGTGCAATTCTGAGCACAAGTTGAAGCTTGATATTAGATAGAATAAGTGACATGTCATTTTGTAACAGAAGGAAGGGAGATGGAATAGGTGCCCATTAGGTCAAGTTTGCTGTTTTGGTGGTGGGAAATTTATCTTTAACTTCCGGCTTTTATTTGTTATGAGAAAGAAAAAAAGATGTATTCTAAAAAATTATTTGAAAGATACTTGACCCATATTGACATAAAACAGAAGAACTTTTGAAGAAAATTTGATAATGTTTAATCAGAAACCATGGGCAGAATAATGCAGGTAAGTTTGAATAAGTCCAGATTTGTTAATTACAACATCTGCCTAATGGTTAGTCAGGAAGGGACTCAGGCACCCAGAAGACTGGTTGGGTGGAATGAAACTACCCTGAACCAAGTCTATACCAGTCCAGAAAGATGACTGCCATATGAGTAGGTCAATAGTAGCCTCTTAGCAAGGATGGAAGATTGGAAAGAAAACAGTGACTTCTTTGCCTGTTCCTTCCCTTTCTAAAGGCTCCCACTTCTCTCTTTCTTTTCAGATTTCTTTTCCTGTTTCTGGTGTTCAGTCTTCAAGCCCCACTGCTGTCTCCACCCACCCTCTCCTCCTCAGTCTCTAGTCTTATTACTTTAATTATGGTTTCTAATCCAGTTATTTAACTTTCTTCTCACTCTTCTGACCCCTCTCCTGAAAATAGTCTCTTTATTACTTATTGAAAAATATTTTTTCCCATCTTTTAGCATTTCCAGTCTTTCTCTTCTTGTGTGTTTATCCTTTTTTTTTTAAATTTTTTAACGTTTTTTAATTTTAATTTTAATTTTACTTTTGAGAGACATAGAGAGAGAGCGTGAGCAGGGGAAGGGCAGAGAGAGAGGGAGATACAGAATCTGAAGCAGGCTCCAGGCTCTGAGCCGCCAGCACAGAGCCCGACGTGGGGCTCGAACCCAGGCGCCCCTATCCTTTTTTTTAAAAAGCCACATTGAATCTGACTTTGTCTCACTCTTTGTTTAAGAAAGTATTCCCAGTCCTGATTTAAGGTTGATTATATTCCTTTTTTTTTTTTTTTGACATTTATTTATTATTTTTGAGAGAGAGAGAGAAAGAGAGCAAGAAGGGGATGGGGAGAGAGAGAGGAAGACACAGAATCTGAAGCAGGCTCCAGGCTCTGAGCCGCCAGCGCAAAGCCTGATGTGGGGCTCGAACCCACGAACACTGAGATCATGACCTAAGCCAAAGTCAGATGGTTAACTGATTGAGCCACTCAGGTGCCCCAAGATAGATTATATTCTTAAATGCCATTATGAATTGCTTTAAATGTTCTCAAATTTTATTCCTTAAAAATAAAAAAAAATTAACGAGCAACTAAAAAGCAATGTATAAGTCTCATCTAGTTTGAGTTTGAAATAGTATTATTTTTAAAGACAGAAATGCCTGAAAGGTTTTTTGTTTTCTTTTCTTTCTTGCTTCTTTTAAAAAAATGAGAGCCCAGTGATATTTACATACAGTCTCTGGCAAACCATTATGAAAACATTTACATATTTAGATTATTTAGAAAATTAGAGCGAATTGGAAAGACAATAAATGTCTTCATATATCTAAGTTATGGTCTATGAAAAAGGAGTTGGCTCTTCATAAAAAAAATGGAAGTATATTTTCATTTAAGCACCAAAAATGTGGGAAGCTTTCGAAAAGCAATATTACCAGGTAGGCTACAGATATTAAAAGTCAGGAATCCTGAGTTGTTTTACTGTCACTACAAGGCAATTAATCAGCAACATATATGGATCATCTACTGTGTACAAAGTACTTTCCTAGAATCTGCTAAAGAATAACAGTGTATCCCAGAGTCTTAGCTCCCAAGCCTATCCTCTGATAGGGTAGTGGTTGTAAGGAATAAATTTGTCTTTAAAACTCAAGTGCAAGAAACTTTTTTCTTCTATATTAAATAACTTCAGCACTGAGCCATATTGACTAGTATGTCAAGAAATTCAATCATTGTCATATTTGGGGCCTATAGTTCAGTTTCCAGTGCTACAGGGATGTTCACTGTGGAGATGCTCACCGTAGCCCCCATGGGCTATTCAAAGGCAGTGATTCCATTCCTTCATGGCAAGCATAGGTAGAGGGCTTCTTTGATGAGGTTCCTGGGTTCCCAGACACTGGAAGGGAAGATCTCCATCATTCTCAGTCCCTGATAAAGCACTACTCTCTCCTTCCATTTCCAATTCCTTCTCTTCAAACCTTGGATGATCCTCCTTCTCTAGATAATTCAGATATACAGCCTCTGTAAGCTAAGGCTTCTGAAAACAAAGCCTGTTTATTCTCTAGGGAACACAGGCTTGATTGCTCTTGTGGAAGGCACAAAAGGAGAAAAAAAAGAAAAAAAAATTATTTCATGGTTCTCCTTGAGCTACAAGAATCAGATAAAAATGAATATGCCACTAAATTATCCTGCTGCATGTGAATGCTATGGGAAGTTCATTGATGACAAGGTACATTGCATCTTATATTTGACTTTCAATCAGGCAGCCTTTGTCAAATTTTTGTTTTTCAAAAACTTATCTGTTATTTTCAAATAAATGAGAAATCTATTTAAAAACCTCTTACTGACTCAACACTTGACATGATGTATTTACTGGTCTATAGATTTACCATGGCACTGAAAAAATAAGCTTGATGCCAGCATTTGATGCAAGAATTGAAACATAATACTCTTAAAACATGATTATCACAAAATATGATATTATGATAGCATATCATATTATGATATCACAAAATAATTTGTGATAGTGGGATATTTTGAAAAGACATTTCTAGCTTGTTAGGAGATGTTGTTCACCTTAGGGTAAGTGAACATCATGTTTAAGGCACCAACTTCTTCATGAAGTGAACTTAGAAGGAGCTTTTATATCTCCTCATGATGATAGCATCAAGATCTACCAAAATAATCCTTGCAATGAATACATTTAAATCCCTTTGAGTATGATATGGAAAATTTTCAAAAGAAGATACAGGACTCCTGAGTACACATTCAATGCTTTAGATTAGAGCAGTGCTTCTCCAACTTTATTGTGCACACAAACCACCTGGAGATCTTGTTAAAATTCAGATTCTCATTCAGTAGGTCTGGGGTGGGGCCTGCGGTTCTGCATTTCTAGGCAGATCCCAGGTGATGTGGTGCTGTGGGTTTGCTGACAGCACTGAGCAGCAAGATTGTAGAGAAAACTTCACTGACTACAGATACTAGAGTTAATGCTGGTAAATTAATCTTTTGCAGTGTGGATGTATCTTTCATACCAAAGCACATGGGTATTTTTTTTCCTCTCAAGGAAATTAGGACCTTAATTAATTAATTATTTTTAGAACCTAAATTTATTTTTGAAAAGTCTTCATTAATGGTGGCTAACCTGACCACTGAAAGACACAGGAAAGATGAGGGCCAGACAAGGCATATCAAAGTCATGCATTGTATGGGACCCAGTACTGTGTAATTAGAAATTGTTACATACAATAAAGTATGTAGCACTTACATAAATTTGGAGCCAGGCTGATTGGCTTGATGTGATTTGAGATCTTTGGTGTACCAGTTGGCTTCCAGTTTATGCTGGTAAAGATGTGATAAGTTTTGGACATGTTTTGACATATCAGTTGGACACTCAAGAAATTCCAAGGACATGGGTCTGGAGCTCAGAAAACCAAGCAAAAACCAAATAAACAGAAAATCAGACTTAACTGGGCTCATAACACCTTATACAAAGACCACTGAATTGTTTGCTTTTCCTAAGCATATTTTTTCATATGTTTGAAGAAATTAAATACTGTTTTTTCTGCCTGGAATACCCTTCAGTCTTCTACTTTTCCTGATTTCTGCCTCTGCTAACCAACTCCTGTTGTTTTGCACATGTTTTCTCTGGCCTTTGGGCCTCAACTATCTATCTCCTTTGCTCCTGACTGCCCTTGTGGACCTGGATGATTGCTGCCCAAACTGCTCAAACTCTACATGGGCCCACATCATCTCTGGCCGATTTGCTGGTTCCTAACTAGGCTAGGAGGCCCCCCTCTACATAGGGACTATAGCAACTAAAAGAAACCAAAGGAGGGAGATCATATTTACTGATAGTAAATGTTAGTATTTCCTTTTCACTATGATGCCCTATGTGGTGATGATTGGTGGTATCCAAACTCTAGCTGAGTCATGACCTGAGGCCCTGAGAGAGTTGTATATGTGACCAGAAGAGGTGAGAACAGGAAGCTGTGGTTGCATTTTTAGGAACTTGAGCAGTCATGGAAAGCAAAGCTACTGAAGAATCAACATTTTAAAAGAGACCTGAGGTAGTAGAGAGTAGAGGTGTTCGAAAGATAAGTCAAGATTCACACTGCCTAGGTTTGAATCCCATTCTACCATTTACAAATGATGCAGCCTCAGGCAAGTTAACTTTTCCAGATCTCAGTTTTCTTATCTCTAAAATTGGGATAGAACACTTAGCAAGTTCTTAACCAACACAATATGTTAAATAAATGTTGGCAAATCCAGCCTAAACACATACTCATGTATAGGTGTGCGTGTATACATGAACATGCACAGAGTTTCATTAGGTGTGCAGATGGGATATGACATGTAAAGGAAGTTTATCAACAGCAGTAAGCTAGCCTCTTCAAAAAAAAATTGTGGATGGGGCAGAGATGGTGAAAAAAAAAGGGCTAATCAGTATACGTTGGAGAAACTTAATGTGTTGCCCTTTGTATACTAAGATGCTTGGCAGAGGAACATGTATTTGGCACATTCTCCAATATGTAGTGGAATAATAGAGTATGAGTCATTTACATTCTTTCATCTGTTTGCTATTATCCAAGGATGGCCATCTATGAAATCAACTGTTTGGACTTTGGAATGTGGTAGGTTTTTTTCCTTATGTAAATGAAGCTATAATTAAGAACTTTAACCTCATTTGTACCCTCTTCTGACATACTGACTTGACCAGCTTAGACTGCATAAAGGAAATGAAAATTTCCAGTGGTATTTGCTGTTCAGAATCAGTACTTGAATGCCAACTGGGGGATAAATAATCAGTTGAAAACCTGATATCAATGAATGTTGGGTAATCACTGAAAATACAAGAAATTGTCTACTGGGAAACTTATTTTCACAGAAAAATGTCTTTATCAACATTCTACATTATTTTTAGAATTCAAATAATATGTTATTGAGTGATAAAATGCCAGCCTAAATATTTGCTGCTTAAGGTTTATTGACTTCAATTTGTTGGTTATAATTACTAACTTTTTATTTTTTTAATGTTTCACTGCTGACCTGCTTGGGGGAAAATTGAATCACAGTGATGATTGCATAGCAAGGAAATCAACAGAAGAGGAAAATTAAATGCTAGGTGATAGTTTGAAGCCAGCAGTGATGGGAACAAGTGGGTGGGAGAGTTAAATTTTTAAGCGATTTAGCAAACGAAGCTAAGAACGTGCCATGACATCATTTTAGTTTTTCTAATATAACAAATCATACTTGATCAATTTTCGTACTCATATAAAAAAACCTCTTTACAAAAATTTTTGCTGTCCTAAGGAACTGATTGAGATGTTTTCTCTACATTTTGTTTAAAAGGATACTTAGAGATAGATTTCATTTCAAAATCCCAAACTGCTTGAGAAGGTATCTTTTACTCTGGAATATCGTGGAATCATTTCAGTAGTAGTAAGATATAATGAAATCAGGGAATGACATTCTCCTTGTCTCCCTGGGATGCTGGGTCACTGAGCAGAGTTTTCAGAGGTGGACAGATCCATTTATTTCTTTTTCCTCCTCCTGAGAGGTGCTGAAAATGTATATTTTCTTGTAAGGGAAAAAAAAAAAGAAAGCCCAAATTATTCTCCTCCTGGGTTATTTCTAACCTACTTCTCATGTCTTTTGAAATCCTATCCCAAAGCCTTCACAGCCTGAGTAAAAATGAAGTGTTTCTTTTACTTTTCAATCACTTATTTTCTTTCCTAAAGGAAACAAATATTAGAGCTTATAACTAATATAAAGTATGCATTTATTTTTTTCCTGGGCCCTCGCCCAGGAAAGTTGTTTGTTTTCCCTATGGGCTTAGCTTGTGCTGGATTTATCCATTCTTTCATCTCTCATCTATCCATTACTTAGTTTATACATTCCTGACCCTTATAAGCCTCAGGATCTATGAGAACATAATGCAGTTTTCTGCTAATAATTACGTGGTCATTTTCTTAAATAGTTCTGATATAAGAACCCAAATTATGCATATACTGGTTGAAAATAGTATGTGTAAAAAGCATGGGGAGTAATGGTCTTTGTTATAATATTATTTAGACTGTGGCAAGTTTCTAAAATGGAGTACCTGTCAGTCGACTGCCCCTCCTTCTCACTCATACAAATTGGGTGGTTTACACATCTGAAAGAAGGCTAAAATGAGAGACAATCTGTGGCTGGTGTTCAGTGTTCCTTCCCTTTTCTCCCTCACTTTTCATGTGTCAGCTTAATGGCATTTCCTCAGGGAAACCTTCCCCTTCTCCCTCAGAGCAGATGAGTTACGTTACTCTTCTCAGCCTGTCCTTCTCATTCACAGTGCTCATTACAGTTGCTGTTAAATGCTTTATTTGGGTGATTGTTTCTTTAAAGCCTGTTTTTTTTTTCATCTGACCATATGCTTTGTGGGCGTGGAAAGACCGTGTGTTGTTTACCGCCCTATACCCAGAGCCTGTCATGGTGTCTGGCACATAGTGGGAGCTAGTTGTTGAATGGACTAATCAAAAAGTAACCATTAAAAAGACATCATATTTAATTTAACCACTTACCAGAAAAAGTGTGTGTACTGAATTAACCTTTTTAATTTGCAATTTTGCATAGGTACTGGTTATCATTTTCTAGAAATTATAGTGTGCTGAAATGTATGGAAATTAGAAAAAATAGTGTTCACTTATTTTTTGAATAAGGAGAAACTGAAGGTCAGGGGAAGCCATAAATTAAAGAAACTATAGAACTAGTTGGAATATTAAAGTCTCTTCCTTAAAAGTGAAGGTTTTAAATCCAACTTGCTATTAGAACTTTTGGGTGAATATATGCAGGGTGGTTAGGCTTAAAAATTCCCACACTACTAGTGACTTGATAGATTATAATAACTCTTTCCCTTAGGAGCTACTGTGCTTTCTCATTGTAAAGTGTAATTAGCAGATGTAGAAAAAGTTTATTAATCTTATAGGGTATAATTATGGTTGTTTATATGTAAATTCTTTTATGTTCATGGATTGCATGCCTTTCATTTTAAATAAACAGGTTAGAAGTCAAATGTCATTACCAATTTGATTAAAATCATTACAGTTCTTTTTCAAACAAGGCATTACTTCTTTTTCTTTTACCATCTTTTTTTAAGTTTATTTATTTATTTTTGAGAGAGAGACTGTGAGCAGGAGAGGGGCAGAGAGCGGGGGAGAGAGAGAATCCCAAGCAGGATCTGCACTGTCAACGCAGAGCCCAATGCAGAGCTCGAACTCATGAATTGTGAGATCATGACCTGAACTGAGATCAGGAGTGAGACGCTCAACTGACTGAGTCACCCAGGCACTCCTACTTATTTTTCAAATAAATTCTAACTTAATTGGCTAGTTTTAGGGTTTTCCAATTTCCAATAGCCAAACCAAAATATCTTAGTATAGATGTTCTGCCAAAAGTAGTTGAAATCGTCAAGTTATAAAAAAAACATAACATAGGAAACTGGAAATCTGCACAGTTGTACATAAATTTACTTAAAGTGTATAATGATCAATGATGAATGATACCTGGCATGGATAGCATCTGCTTGCCCCTCATATCCACCTTCTTTCTCTCTTTCGCCTTCTGTTCACTGTCTTGGGATAAAATTCTATCCAGACAACATCAACAGGTTACTCCTTGATTTTCAGTGAGTTTGGTCAAGGAGAGAGCCAGCAGGAGGTCAGGATATAATTCTTTTGAATCTCTTTCTGTGGAGTTATCAGGGACTCGCTGTGTCTCCCCAGGGAAGCCACTGTTTTTCTTGAGATGGCTTTCGTTCCTGACTCCTCCTAGTGTCTGGAACACTCCTTTCTCTAGCTCACAGGGCCCAGAGGTAGCAACTGCTGCCTTCTGACTTTTACTGAATTATGGTATTAATTGCCGTTGCCTATATACAAGGGCATTAATTGCCCTTGCCTTGAAAATAGTCCCTTTATGAACCCTCCTGGAGTTACCCCAATTTGAGTGTGTCACTTCCCTGACTCATACAGTTCCTTTGAAAAAGTGGGGAGATAAATGTAGCCTATTACAATTAGAATATCCAAATGGATTATCTGAAACCAATAAATGACTTTATAAGTGTAATAATATATGTATACTTTCAAGAGTACATATATACAAAAATGCACTCTTTTTGTTTTGAGGAAAGTGTGCTTCTTATGACTAGCTCTTCATATTTGCCTCTGAAATTTCAGATTCACATCAGTAGCAAGCCATCTTTGAATTATTTTTCTAGGACTGAGAATGAATTGACTTTGTCTCTCCTCTCTCCGTTGGCTTTGTTATTGGTGCTGTACATTTGTGAGGAGGAAGGTTCTGGTGAGGGGTACAGTGTACATCCTGGCCCATAATGGAATTAAACTGTGACCTTAAACCTACCAGCAGCATGCTCTACTCAGCTATGTTAATTAACCACAGGCTCTCTCAGTGTGTGTGTGTAGATAGAGTTTGCTTACTCTGGAAGAGCTGATATTGGGGAGAAGAATACAAATAGAGTACAGTGAAATCCCTCTCCTTGTCTCTCTCTTTTTCTCTCTCTCCATGGCCTCCACAATTCCTGTTTCAATAGATTTCCTCTCCTTTTCTTTTGCTAAGCTTCTCTGTGTATCAAAACACAAAAGTTTGTGTCCGTCTTTGAATTGACTCTGGGAATTCAACTGAGAAGAAAGCCTGGAACTGAATTTCACATTTGGCACTAACTTATACAAGTAGGAAGACTACTGTCTGTCTACTGTGCAGGCAGGATTGCTTTGAGTGGGTCTTCGTTTGGGAGAGGAATAGTACTTCTTCATGTTTTGGGAAGCAAACAGAGGATGGTCCTCACTCTTCACTATTATTCCACTCTTTGGCTCTACTTTTCATTTCTCCTTTTCCCTCTCTCTATTCATTTTGTGAAGCTGAGAGGAACAAGACAGCTCAGGACAGTGTGAGGAGGGGAGGCTCAATGCTAGATATTGACATCTAACTTCAACTTCTTATTTTTTATGTGATTTCTGATTATATACTCATGCTTTGTCACAAGGAGCTAGTGGTTTTAATACCAGCAAAGTAGTCACATCTGAAATGACAGAGTTAAATGACTATAATCATTGTACTTTCCTGGACCTGGTTCTGTAACAACAATAAATCCATCCCAAGACCAGGTGGTAGGAATCTATCATAGTGGTGGCTGCTGTTGCTAAGACAAGCATCACTGAAGAAGTGCTCAGACAAGCAGTACCCCCTGAGGAAATAGCATAGCTTCAAGCTGATCTTTCACTGGAGAAAACCAATGGTGCAATTGAACAGCACGAAGAACCCACCCCACTAACCTTCTCCACTATTAAGTTCGATAATCAATGGACAAGGTTGTTTGTAGAGATAAACAAGAACAAAAACCTTTTTGGCAGGAATTGATGGTGAAGATGTGTATGACTCAGGTCTTAAATTGTCTTCTGTCTATAAACCTGTTCTTAGATGTATATAAGTATCTTATAGGAAGACTTAAATTTACCGGGATTCTGAGGGACTTTCTCTGAACTGTGCTTCAGGTGGCTCATTGCTAGTCTTGTTGTGGGTGTCTTGATCTTTGACAAACCAGAAAATGAGAGATATAGTTGCAGGATTCATAGTGTTTTGAACAGACAAGGCAAGTTTTATGCTAATTCACAATATTTTGATATGTGAATAATGGGAAACCCCAATGCATCTAAAAGTTCCTCAGCCCCTTTGCATCTCACTCATACCCCATCTTACCCTCTCAGTCATGTACAGTCAGACTCCACGATGACAGCAGGGAGAGATGTGTAAATGGACTGTGTCCATTTAAGGGAGGTAGAAGCATTCACAGCCCTGTCTAGAATAAACATCTTACAGATGAAGATAAGCAAGAAGGGGCAAATGATTTTAAAACCTCTGACTTTGGTTCTTGATTAGAAGTGTAATTTTTATGTTTCTTTAATGACAGATTGAAGTGTTAGCCAAGATAGTTATGAAATTTTCATGGCCATTTTCAGCATTTCAAAAAGCTTAGTGGCAGTAGTATGCCTCTCTATGATGAGCCTGCACAGCTACAGCTGAAATGGCACTTAGCTGATTTGAACTGGAGTTTTATCACCTTGGCTTGGTAACAACAGGTATCTCATGCTGATCAGAAGCTTTAGTAAAGGAATAGATCTTTAAGTAATAAAGAAAATGGGAAATGAGTGAATTTGTACTTAAATAGTTTTATAGAAAAATCTTTCAAAATTACAGTGCAGGGAGAAAAATAATAAAAGTGGTGCCTTGATTGATTAATAGATGGGTTAATTTTTTTCAACATATATTTACTGAACTTCTATGTGATAGAAGCTCATGTTATAGTTGTAAACAACACAAAGAAAACCACTATAGAATCTACATTTTAGTAGAGGAACCAGTATACACAAATTAACACAAGTTGTGATCAGTGTAATGCAGGAAATAAATACGGTATTGAGGTACTAATGAGGGTGGGGAGATCACCAAAGAAGTGGGGGGGTCAAAGGAGGTTTGAGCACTGAGACATTGAAACTAGGGCTGAAGGATGAGAAAAGCCTAGAAAGACTTGGGAAAATCATATGGAGCAATAAGCATGAGATTTGGAGAGCAAAAATGATTGGCTGGGTCAGGGAACAGAAAGGAAGCTACTGTGGTTGGATCAGGTGAGTGAGGGGAAAGATGTCAAATGCTAAATATACAAGAATTCTGTAGCAAGAAGTTTAGGCTTTATTATAAGCAATGGGAAAAAATTCAAGGACTCTGAGCAAGATTTTGATATTACATGATTTTTTTTTAACATTTTTGTTTATTTTTGAGAGACACAGAGACAGAGTATGAGCAAGGAAAGGTCAGAGAGAGAGGGATACACAGAATCCGAAGCAGGCTCCAGGCTCTGAGCCATCAGCACAGAGCCCAACACGGGGCTCGAACTCACAGACTGTGAGATCATGACCTGAGCCGAAGTCGGCCGCCTAACCAACTGAGCCACCCAGGCGCCCCTTACATGATTTTTTTAAAGATCAGTTTCATTACTGGTATAGAGCAAGAAAGGAAGCAGGAAAAATAATCAGGTGGTTTTAGGAACCCAGATATTGTAATGACTTGGACTAGCGTGTGGCTTTTTAAAAATATTTATTTTGAGAGTGGAGGAGAAGGGAGGTGGAGGTGGGATGGAGGGTGAGGGAGGAGAGAGAGACTCCCAAGCAGGCTCCCCACTCTACACAGGCTCTATCTGTGAGATCATGACTTGAGCCTAAATCAAGAGATGGATGCTTAGACACTTAACTGACTGAGCCACCCAGGTGCTCCAAGAGGTGTGACTCTTTGCTTTACCATCACTGGGGCATGACTTGAAATGCCTAATTGAACTTCAGAGGTCCTGTCCAAATTCTGGCCAATAGGAAAGAGGGAGGTACGTGAGAAAGACATGTCTTTTTCCTTCAAGATCATTTTTCAAAAGTTACCCTCACCACTGCTAATGATCACAGCAAAGAAGACTGGGAAAAATGTAGTCTTCTGAATGGCCAAGTCCTAGGCAAAAATCTGGGGTTCTGTCTAGAAATAGAGAACAGTCATGAGAAGACAAAAAGCTCTGCTAACTTTCATTTAAAATATGTACATTATCTATATATTTCTTTATTTTTATCAAAATATCCAAGAGGCTGTAACAGAATTTCTTTTTTTCTTAAGTAGAACTTCTGTTTCCTTGAGTTCTAAGTCAGACTTTTGGCCTCTCTCAGTGTTTGTTAAGTCCAAGATTCTTAGAATGACTAGCTAAATATGGACCGACTAATTAGTTTAATTAACAGCTGGGCAAATATCACATTTATTCAGACACATGGCTGTCTGTTAAGAACTGGGCTGGAAAGCATTTAGTGTGGACTCGAGGCTAAAATGATGCCTCCTACTCCCACACTACATCTCAACCTTAGGACTCATTTCTGCCTGCACAGAAGACTTGAAATCTCATTAATCAGTGACATGGGCTTTGGACCTCCCGCCTGCCACTCACCTGGTTGTCAGTGGAATATGGAGAGCAGGGGTGGGTTTCTTCTCCAGGAAGGGAGGCCTAACCTGGTCTCCTTGCCATACAGAGAAAAGAAGCTTGGGATGTGTGTGGGCTGGTCATAGAATGAAGGTAGAGCCTGTTAGTGACCCTTGCCCTACAAATGTAGAATCCGACCTCTTGTTCTGTCCTCTCTCTCCTTTGGGAAGAGTAAGTAAGAGGTAGAGATCTAGGTAGAGATATGCATTTCATAATTTCCTAAGGGCAAGTTTAGGGGATAGGAATCTCCTCTTATTTTTTAAATGTTTATTTTTGAGAGAGAGAGAGCACATGTGTCAGCAGTGGAAGGGCAGAAAGAGAGGGAGACAGAGGATCTGAAGCAGATTCTGTAGTGACAGCAGAAAGTCCGATGCAGGGCTTGAACTCACAAACCATGAAATCATGACCTGAGCTGAAGTCAGACGCTTACCTGACTCAGCCACCCAGGTGCCCAGGAAACTCTTTTTCTGTGGGATCAAGTGAAAATGTAATGGAAAAAGAAGAGTTTTATTTTTTTTTCTAACCAAACTAATCTTTCTAACAAATCTTGAATTGTGCAATTAATTGCCCCAAATATCCTTTATTTGGGTAATGGAAATATAGCCTTAATTTAAGTGCATCATGTTCTTATGAAAACTCAATGCAAGGAAAATAAATGATAAAAAGCAAAATGATAGGTGATAGAGAAGGCTGGAAGGGACAATGGATGGAGAAGGGCTGAGAGGATAGGGCAGGGCTGAGGGTGGGGAAGCATGAGAATGGATGTCTCTTATACAGAGACCTGGAAGAGTGGGTGTATTAGGCTTCTGGCACACTCAAGAGGTCATGGAAGATAGGTTAATAAAAGTACTATTTATAAGATGTGGGCACAGTTAAAGGATCCAACATTGAATAGGAAGTATTCAGGAACTAGCAACACTGGGAAAATCTGAAGGGGTAAGGGTAGAGCTCTAGCTGTGATGAGGGCTTAGGTAGTGAAACACCAAGTTGGTGGGGAAGGAGTTGGGGAATCAAATCAGTAATCTCACTTCTATCTCCTGCTCTCCCATCTCTGTTGGTGTCTCCCAATGACCATACTCAGATGGAAGGCTGAGGTAAGGGTGCTCATGTGAGATAGTCACAGAGAAGATTCCTTGGACATATAGCAGGAAGGAGAAGGAACAAGAAGGACAAATGGAGAATACCTATCCAATATTTTGGTGGGGTGTGGGGAAGAGTCTGCATCAAAATTCTGCCACAGTTTAATTTATTAATTGTCTCCATGCATTCATTAAGCATTTGCTCTGTCAGATGGTAGGGATACCAAATAAATCAATAGAGTTTTTCCATGGGAGACTTCTAAGCCAGCACACAGTCATGGTTCTATTGTCAAATGATGGAGTCTGTACTAAAGAGGAACAGTAAAAGACAGCTCTGCCTGAGAGAATTAGTAAAAGCTTCCCAGGGAAGAGGCGACTTTTGAGCTAGATATTGCATTTGGGCAGAATGGACTACAGAGGGAACAGCATGGGCAGGGATGCAGACACTGTCAGGGTATGACAGGGAAGATAAGAGGTTGGGAAGGAGGATAGGGCAGAGTCTGATATCAGGGCTTGGTGGTCCAGCAGAGTTTGGAAAGTATCTTTTGAATGGGCAAGTGAGAGTTAACAGAAGCTCATGAAGGATGTACTTCTTCCAAACAACGAGCTGATGTAGAATGCTTTCCCCTAACACCCTGTTTTCTTGGTACATTCTCCTTACTTTGATTCTCATTTATCTCTCTACTTCTGTCCCTCATCCACCAGTTTTTTACTATTGTTGTTTCTAGTAGATGAAACTCCAGGGTGAAGGTATTCGTTAGGATAGATTTAGTATAGGGAAAAGAAAAAGAAACATTCCAGGTTTTTAAAAAAGTTCCCACTTCAGTTGCCAGTAAGGGGTTAATTGGAGGATAATGCACAGAAATTAAAATGCTTAATGAGCCAATGCTTAGTGGTCAACCACAATAACATTAAAATGAGATGTGACTTCATGACAACTTGAAAAGCTTTCTTAAAATATGATCAGTATATCCGATGTCTATTATTATAGACTGCAACATAGCCAAAACTGAACAAATGGAAAATCAAAAATGTACTCTTACAGTACTTTTACACACGTTGATCTGCAAAGAGAAAACTCCTCAAGACTTTGGGGAGAAAGTCCTTTACCTAATTATTCAAACAACCATTTTCTACCTGCACTTTTATTTTATATACCTTTACACCTGTTTAATTAATCCTAAACAAGATGCTGACTGCTAATTAAACAGCCCTGAAAGTGACTGACTGAAGGTAGTAATTTGAGATAATTAGTTTTAGTTTCAAACACTCAATTTTCACACTTTGTGCTCATTTTTAGAAAGGGGTGGCTCATTATTATAGGACGGGTGGGGGTTGTGTAAGACATTTTACTGCTGGACTCTGAGTAGCTGAGGAAGTGGGAGGATTATTATATACCCAAATAGGACAAAGAAATGGTATAGTGCTATACTCCTGCGTGTACGCGCGCGTACACACACACACACACATACACACACACACACACACACACACACATGTGCACAGAATTCCTTCCAAAGTGAAAGTCAGGCTGCTGAATCTCTCATTAGAACATAGAAATGCACATGCTCCTGACCTTTGTGAAAGTTCTATTCAGTAAAAGGTAGATCTCACTGAGTCATTCATTGTCTCTTTCCCAGGTTATTTAGAAGCAGGCAATAAAAGGCGAAAAGGCCCAGATTTGGTGTGTGGTTTGAGATTTCAAGGGGTGTCCTTGCTGAGAAGTCAAAGCACAAAGTCTAATCAAGGAAACAGTCTGCCAAGATAGGGCCAGTGTATCTAGCAGAGAAAGCAAAGCTGCAAGAGGAAGGCAGGTCTGACTGGTTTTTATGGTCCCACAATGTTAATAAGCAAGTTGGCATGATCCCACCAGAACAGGATCCGGCAAAATTGGGAGTTAAATAGGCTAAATCATTGTAATAGTCAATATAGATACAGGTTACACAGTAGCTCATTGGAACTTGCAGCACCCTGGAGAGCTCCAAGCACATTGTTCTAACTGCTCTCTGGGTAAATGAAGCTTTTATTTTTATCTATTTTTTTAAAATTTATTGTCAATTTGGTTTCCATATAACACCCAGTGCTCATCCCAACAAGTGCCCTCCTCTGTGCCTGTCACCCACTCTCCTCCCTCCCACCTCCCTCACCCCTCAGCTTGATTTTAGTCTTTGAGAGTCTCTTATGTTTTGTCTCCCTTGGAAACTTTCACTTAACTGGCCATCAGTATGGAGTAGGACTCTCTAGACCTATGAAATGTTATTCAAATCTTGAGGGCTTTTCAAGGATGTCAAGAGGGGAGTCAAAACCTCCATGTAGACTGGGAATTATATGGCCAGGATGTGGTGGGTGACAGATTCCAGACTATGCAACCCTATGTGAGAAGATGAAACTGCAGCCTTTTTGACATCTTAGTACTCACATTAAGTGTAGGATCTGATGGACAGCACAGTTGATCATTTTATGTACTAGTCAAACCTGTCTCTTTAACCAAGCAACCTGAATTAGGGCACGTTGGAGTCATTTTGACCTCTGAACTTTCGCACTACAGTGTGGCAGCAGAAGAGTGGTGAGATGCACTGTTGCACAGCTTATGGTCCCAAATTCACTCTTCATACTTTCGGTGGGTGATCACATGCACCCCCATGGCTTTCACTACCTCCTTCACTATACCCCCACCATTCTTTACTTCCTGTCCTGAAGGTAACTTGAACTCCATATCCTCAGTATTATAGTCTACTTTTTAGTTGTTTTCATTCATATCACAGGAGGATCCAAAGAAGCAAATAAGAAATTAAACTCATTATTTTTGTCTTCCAAATCTCCTCTTCTTCTGTGTAGCTTGGTAAATAGCAAACATCATCTGCCTGATTACTACATCTGCCTGGAACTAAGAGTCATTTCTCTTCATTACCTACACTTTTCCTTGTTTTTTAGATATTTATACATTCTATACTCTTCCTTTCCCCCACCTTTCACCATCATTGCCTTAGTTCAGTTTTCATACTTTCTTTCTTCCTTACATACTTCTGATTGTCCTGCATTTAGCATGGCTTTCCTTTAATTTATCTCTAAGCACAGTGTAGGCTCACCTGCATTGTTTGTTTTGGAGAGCATATTAAAATGCAGATTTCTAAACCTCTAGACATACCAAGTCACAATTTTTGGGAATGTGACTACCCAGGTGTACACTGAAGTTTGAGGGCTGCCACTGTCTCCACTGCTGCCAGCTGAACTTTCTAAAACAAAACTCTGACTCTGCCACTATCTTAGTGACAGTCATTCTGTGCTTTCCCATGCCTTTTGTGATAAAATCCATACTTTTTGTCTTACCTGACTAGCTCTTTATCTGTCCAGCTTTGCAGTTTTATTTCCTGACGCTCTTCCCTTGCTATCCTGCCTTCCCACCATGTGAAACACAGCAATTCCTGGAATCTACCATGCCCTTTCTTGACTCTTTGCCTCTGGATGTGTGGTTCCTTGTGGATAAGATGCCCTTCCATGTCTTGTTTGCCAGATTTCTTGTATCATCTGTGCCCTGTCAAGCCTGAATGTCCTTCCGTTATGCTTCTTTAGCATCTGTGTGCTCTTCTATCCTTGCACTTTTCATTGGTAGAGTAAAAGTCCTCACTTGGATGTATGAGTAAATGTTATAGTTTAAAAGTCTTTTAGAGGGAGATTTGTGACATGTAGTTAATTTATTACTCACTTTGAATTTATTTAGGATGAATGACATAAGATTCCTAGTTTTGAAAATCTGGCAGTTCACCCTGTGTATATCAGAAAATAGTCTCTTTTCCTAAAAAAACTATAGTATAGATTCCTGTTTTGTGATTTTGTTTGGGTGGGGAACTAGAAAGATCTTTTTATTAGAAAATACATAGTTGGGTATTCCCAAATCATTTCATGATAGCCCATGATTATATCAATAAATAGTGAATAAATTTGCAAAACTATATATTTAAAATAATTTCCCGAAAGCATAATCTTAACACTGAAATGGTATCAAGTGTAAAAAAATCTGCTATTAAATTCTCTGTTCGTAGTCATGTAACCTTTATGTCCTAAAGCCAAAGGCAATTTCAGAGGTGACCTTTCTGAAGTGTGTATGTATTATACCTTCATTATGGTCTCATTTCTGTGCCAGAACTTATCATTTATGGTATAAAAAAGAAGCAACAAAAAGCACAAATGTTTTGTTTTGGCTTCAGAACCTGAAGCGAAACTAAATTCATTCTTGCTGTTTAGAAATGTGTTTTGAAAGAAAGTGAGCCTACAGACATTTATATAATACTTTCTAATCAAATTGACGATCACAAAACTGTATTTTGGCTTCCAGCTGATATGTCTAGGTTACTGGTATAGCTTTGGCTCTTTAGTCTATTGTGTCTCTTATTTAGTCTCCTCATTCGACAAGGTTCTTCATAGGTTGAAATGATCTGTCATTTATTTTGCAGATACCTCAAATTAGCTATGCATCCACAGCCCCAGAGCTAAGTGATAACACCAGGTATGACTTCTTCTCTCGGGTAGTCCCTCCTGACTCCTACCAAGCGCAAGCCATGGTGGACATTGTCACAGCACTGGGGTGGAATTATGTGTCAACACTGGCTTCTGAAGGCAACTACGGAGAGAGTGGTGTGGAGGCCTTCACTCAGATCTCAAGGGAGATTGGTAAGCATATATTTATCAGATGATTGTATTTGGAGGTGACAGATTGTGGAAGTCTGAGCATCTTCAAGCGCTCTCTGATCTGTATAGAATAATTAGAGCTCCTGTAGATTCCTGGCCTAGACTGTCCACTCTCGGGGGAAGTTGGGTTTATTATAAATGATTTTGTTGTTCATGGTCTATCAAGGTGACACTTTGGTGCTAATTTAGGAAGTAGAGCTCCTGACTCAGGCGAACATTTTTTAAAGTTGCCTGTTTTGACGAGGGAATTTGCTGGCACATTAGAGCCACTATAAATTTGAATAAATGACATACTATTTGATTGTTCTAGATGGAAGTTTACATTAGCAAGTCATTAAATTAAAAAAAAAAAAAGGCAGTGGAATTTAACATCCAACACTAGAGGGATTAAGACTGGTAATCATCTTAAAACAATACTGAAGTAGCCCCCAAGGCTATACTTCAGCAATATTCTTATTGTCATATTTGACTTGGTGCATTTTTATTCTTACCTTATACTCTGTAGCTTACAGTGGAATGAAGAGCAGTATGTAAAACTTTGGTTAGAACAAGGTGCCTAAGAGCTCTGTCTTGGGCTTTTTTCAAGGTGCTTATCCAAATCTCTCTAGGCATGTGACCACGTGTATGTTTAGCCATGAGGTTGTAAATCCATTCCATTATGAGAAAAAAACAGAACAAGACAAAAACAACTTAGAGTGCACCTTATTGCTGACTGGTCAACAATATAACTTTGTGGGTGAAAGGAGGCATATTGTGACTTAAAAATACTATTATTCTTAATCAGAATTACTGAATAAAATATATGTATTTTTCTATAAGAGGAATGACAATATTTTGTGGAAAAATTAAAGTGCCCCTAGCTGCTTTTCTTTAAAAATGTTTTTAATGTTTATTTATATTTGAGAGAGAGAGAGGGAGTGCACCAGCGGGGGCGGGGCAGAGGGAGATGAGGCAGAATCTGAAGCAAGCTCCAGGCTCGGAGCTGTCAGCACAAAGCCTGATGTGGGGCTCGAACCTATGAACTGTGAGATCATGACCTGAGCCGAAGTCGGACGTTTAACTGACTGAGCCACCCAGGCACCCCCCTGGCTGCTTCTGAGTAACTGTTTTGAGAACTTGAAGGAAGAAATTATATAGATAATTTGTTGTCTTTCTTGGAGACTTCAGCTCAGGAAAAGACCACGGGAGTGGTCTTATCTAGAATTAGCAAGAACAGAATCTAAAGTTATATTATTGGAATAAGTTTTCTCTGGAAAGACGTGAACGTGCCTGGGATCTGTTCTTCTGCATATAATAGGACATGAGAGTTTATGATACACAATAGTTAGTGTGTTTAACATTTGTCCCAGTGTTGTGCTGTTGCGGAAAAATGTAGAAAAGGCTTGGTGCTGTTGGACAGATTGGGTTAATTGATTTAATTGGAGAACTGTCCACACCTGTTGTTAGTGTCCATGATACCATAATCTTTGCTCTTTGAAATTTTGTTGTGTCACTATTGCTATAAAAATGATTCATTCAATTGAGCTTTAAATGATGACAAATTATATTACCTTCTTGGATTAGAATCCCAAGTTTATCCTGAGAGGAAATGCCCACTCAAATGAAAACAACAGCTTCTGGAAGCAGGGTTAATGCATTATTTAAGCAGCTGATGTCAGTACAACCAGAGTGATAATTCTACAAGAGAAGGAAACTAATGGAGTATGTATTGGAATGATATATTTTTTTGCAGCGATCCTGTACATTCTTCAACTACAGGTCGCATTTTCTGTACATGAAACAGATTGCTATGAAAAATTCAATACAGGACATAATTTGCCAGTTGTTGCAGAATCTGATAAAATGCATTGTTCTAAAAGTTAAGTGAGATCGCAGTTTTATTCTTTTGACTAAAAAAAGAAATACTTAGTTTTCACTTTTGGGGATCGTTGCTATACTTTGGTAATACTGTCACATAAAAGGATTCAGATGGTGCGTTCATTATTCCTGTTTCTATCTTAGTCATTAGTATGGGAGAAAATAATTTTAGTGCCTTGTATATGCTCCTGATTAGAGCCACACATTTCTTCTATGTTGATCCTTTCAGTATTCTGTGATTTGATTGGCTGTCCATTCTATTTCAGCGCTCACTTATCTGGGGAATGGAGGAGGGCTGGATTGTCAATTAATATGCAGAATACTGAAAAGGCCAAATTAGTACCACACTAGAGTATGCCATGGAATATATTAAATATCAAAATCATTCCTCATTTTAATGACAAAGATTTTTATCTAGAACAAAAATAGCTGAAAATTAAACCTTTTACATGACAATGATATTAATGGGAATAGCAAATGGTAGCAACTTAACCCATTCTGAAATGATCTGATGACTATGAGGGAAATTCATTAGTTCTGTTACATTCGCTTCTCTTACTACAACATTGATGACATTTCTGTCACCATGTTAGTAGTGTGTTTTAAAAAATCTTAGTATCTTGACTGAGAAAGAGACGTATAAATTCATTTGGTGGAGTGTCTGCCTATTAATAAAATTATATATTTTCCCAACTCTTAGAAATTTTCCCTTAGTCTACTGTTCTGAATTTCTCTCTTTAGAAACATTGATTGCTAAGAAATTTCAGTGTAAATGGAGCCTTCCAATGTTTCCTATCTGATTAATTCAGACAGATCATAATGGAATGATAGTGAAATGAAAATCTGTTTAGTGATAATTACTTGTATGGTTTGATTAGAACATTTTTCAGTTTAACAAATCTGAGACTTGGGGGAAGGGTTTGTGAATCTCAGGGAATGAAGAAAATGAGTGAATGATGGTCATGAACACAGATATCTGTGATGGCTCTTATCTAGCCAAGATCCTTCTAAGGAGAGTGTGACAGGAGTTACTTGATAAAATAAAGACAAGTAGTCTGTTGATGTCCTAGCTGTTATAGTCTCAGCCTAAGGCATTCTTGACTGTGGGATTTTTTTGGGGGGTGGGAGGAAGGCAAAAAACATTTGAGATTAGCAAATAGTACAATTTGATTGTAGCATAGTTTGTATCATGAAGTATGGGATACAAAATTCGAAAGCTTGACATGGACACATAATTGAGTATTTCATCTCACGGAGAGGTAATTTTATTCTGCATTTTCTAAACAATGAAGGAAATTGCTGAGGAGAGAGTGATCTATCAGAATGTGTATTTAAGATTGTATTAATGAGAAGTGGAAGATGGGGAGACCAGTTGAGAGGATTGTGCAATATCAGTCTTGACTTAATATAGGGCAGTGATAATAGAAATGGAAGAGATAACAGACAGGGATATATTTGTAACATGGGGCCTATGGAACTTAGCAATTGATTGGAAGTAGAGCTTGAGGGTTAGAAAAAAATTAAAGTTGAACTTGAAATTCTGAACGTGGGCAATTGGGAGAATGCAAATGCCACAAATAAAAAAGAATCAGTAAAATGGAGAAGTTGATTTGGGATAGGATGGGAATAAATACAATAAATTGTAGGTACAATATGTATCTTTTTAGAGAAAAACAGCAAAGAACATTTGTCTAGAGCTTAGGAAGAGACTGAGATGTAGACCCAAAGCTCATTTTCACAACATTTATTATTTAAAATCAAATTTTTTTAATTTTTATTTTTGAGAGACAGAGTGCAAGCGGGAGAGGAATAGAGAGAGAGGGAGACACAGAATCTGAAGCAGGCTCCAGGCTTCCGAGCTGTCAGCACAAGGCCAGATACAGGGCTCGAACTCATGAACCATGAGATCATGACCTGAGCTGAAGTCGGACGCTTAAACAACTGAGCCACCCAGGTGCCCCTCTCACAACATTTATAACTAAGGTGAAAAATGTAATTGCTGAGGTAGAACATGTAGAGTGAGGATTGAAGGGGGCTGAGGATAGACTCTTGGGGAAAAGTTTTATATAAAGATACCAACAAGAGTTGGTAAAGATGCGGAGAAAAGGGAAGCTTGTACATTATTGGTAGGAGTGTATATTAATGCAGTTGTTATGGAAAATAATATGGAGGTTCCTCCAAAATTAAAAATAGGACTACTGTATGATCCAAAAATCCTACTTCTGGATATATATCTGAAGAAAAAAAAAAGAAATCTGTATCAAGGAGGTATCTACTTTCATATTCATTGTAACAGTAGTCATAATAACCAAGATATGGAGACAACCTAAGTTGTCCATTAATGAATGAAAGGATAAAGAAAAAAATATATAAGGGGAATATTATTGATCCTTTAAAAAGAAAAAAAGCTTGCCATTTGGGACAACATAGATGAACTTAGAGGACATTATACTTAGTGAAATAACCAGACACAGAAAGACAAACAGTGCTTGATGTCACTTATATGTGGAATCTGAAAAAGTCAAATTCATGAAAGTAGAGTAGAATAGTGGTTGCCAGGGGTTGGAGAGTAGGAGAAATGGGGAGATCTTGGCCAAAGGGTACAAACTTTCAGTTGTGTTGCATAAATAAGTTCTGGAGCTATAACGTATAGAATGGTAACTATAGTTAACAATAGTGATTTATATACTTGCTAAGAGAGTTGATCTTAAGTGTTTTCTCTCTCTCTCTCTCTCTCTCTCTCTCTCTCTCACACACACACACACACACACACACACACACACACACAAATAGTAATCATATGAAGTGATGGACATGTTAATTAGCTTGATTGTGGTAATCATTTCACAGTATATACATATTTCAAAATTTTCATTTGTCATTTATATCTCAGTAAAGCTAAGGAAAATTGGTATAAATGGAAAAAAAAACATATGGGAATAATGGCCTAGACTTAGAAAATCTAAGAGTATGACAGAGTGTTTTTTTTGTAGGTTTGTGACTATTGAGGGACTCTCAGTCTCCATTGAAGAAGGTTTACATGATGGGAGAGGGTATGGATTCTTGAGGAAAATTTCAAGGATATTGAGCAGATTTTCATAGGAGAATAGGAACTTTCACAGTGGGCTAGCTGAACATGTGGTACAGAGAATCAAGGAGTGTCCGTGAGAGGGGGGTGCTTTAGTTCCCTAGGGCTGCCATAACAAATTACCATGAACTAGATGACTTAAACAACAGGAACGTATTATCTCAGAGTTCTGGAGACCAGAAATCTGAAATCAAAATGTTAGCAGGGCCATGCCACTTCTAAAAACTGTACCTCTTGTAGATTCTGGTTTTTGCTAGTAATCCTTGGTGTTTACTGGCTCATAGAGGCATCACTCCAATATCTGCCTCCATCATCATGTTACAATCTTCCCCTTTCTTGTTCCTGTCTGTCTTATCTTCTTATAAGGATGCCCATCACATTGGATTAAAGGTCCACCCTACTTCAGTTTGACCTCATCTTAATTGCGTTTGTGATCACCCTATTTCCATTCTGAGCTCACTTTTCATTCCAGTTCACATTCTGAGGTACTGGGTTTAGGATTTCATCATATCTTGTTGGGAGACACATTTAATACCCATAACAAGGGGTAATAGTTTAGACAGATATACTTAGGAGATAACTTGCAGTGACAGGAATGGGAGGTAGATCAAGAGGTCAATAGGTTAAAAATGAGGATGTGAGGGTTGCTAGGTAGACAGAATTTGGTCAGTGGCATAGCCCATAACAAAACCAGTTCACAAGTTCCTTTTTGGAATGTATATAAAATTTGGCTCTGCCTATTCCAACTACTTGGATAGGTGGAATGGTCTAATGGATAATTCAGGGTTTCAGAATGGGGTAAGTGGTAGGATCTAAGAGTGTGACTTCCCAGGCTTCTTGGTAGTTAAGAGCTTTCCAGTAAGATCACAGGGGACACTCCCTGTACAGTGGTGTGCTGGCTGTTCAACCTCCCTGCTGCGTAATTCCAAGGTACTGTCCTTTTGGCGACACCTAGAATATTATGGACATCCAGAGGGTCCTTTTAGTCCTAACTGATTTTTATTTTCCCCTTTGGGCTCTTTTGCCTTGAGGGAAGGGAATAGTTCAACTGCTGCTGGTTGTTAAGATTTATCTATCTCCTGTGTTAAACACCCTCAGTTGTTAAGACCACTGTCCTCAATTTTTGTCTTATTTTAATTATTTGATAGGATGTTTTCACTGATACTGTAACAAAGACTTTCAGAATGTATGCTTACATTTTTCCATCATAAACTCTGGGAGTTGCAGCTCGTGACTCCATAAATGACTTCCTTGAGTCTTTAGACAGGCTTTCAACTTGTCTTATTATATTATTTTAAAAAAGAAGACAGGATAATAAATGTTAATGCTACCACTATCATTATAAGGGGCAAGAAAGCTAAAGCTTTATCTTTGAAGATAAAAGAAATTTGTGAAAGCATTGTATCTTTTCACTGTGGATTTGTACAGTATGGCAACACCCCTCCTTTAATCAGTCATGTTTATGAATGGCTTATTGAAGGTGACAGGCTTGTGAGTCATCATCACACATATTACAAGGGGCAGAATAGACCTGATTCTGTCAAATCTTTTACCATACGTGACTTTTTTTTTCTAACTTGCAAATGCTGGAAGCTTCTGACTATTGTCTGACATGTGTTTGGAATCTTAAAATCTCAGAATTGGAAGGGATTGCAGAGGTCATTGGACTGGCACAATCTGTTTGAAATGTTAATGCAATAAACCAATTTAATTAATTCTTTTTTTTTGTATATAAAATGACTGACACTTGCCAATAGTGATTTATTTCTTGGCAGGGGTCAAGCAATAAATTCAGGGAGACTTCATTCCTAGTATACAATTGAAAAGTGCTGATCATATTTTTAAACTAACTCAGTAGTGTTTTAAAAGAAAGTATTTTTTTCTTCTTGGATTATAAACAAGAACCAAGTTTCTATTAGCTGAAATGGATTCACTTCAAGATTAAAACAAAGTATTTTCAGTGACAGAAAGAAAGGAATACATAAAGAGCAGCTTTTTTCCCTCAGATGTTCATTGCTTTGGAAAAATGACTTCCAGCAGGCAAAAATCAATTTGACAAAAGTATTAATGTTGTAAAATACTATGAATGAAAGGAAACATTTAAATTCAATTGAAAATTTTACTTTATATTCCTACAGCTGAATTCCATTGATAACACCACATTTCAAGTTGCAAATCATATTTAATTAATATTAACACCAGGTAATTGGCAAGAATAACTTCAAAGGAAGGCTGAGGAAATTATAAATTGGAACTGCAGGTGCAGTGATCCTGCAGAAGCTTTATAGGGATCCAGAGAAAGTGTATATGATTTTAACAATTACTGTAGAACCTGATCAAATAGAGCATCATTTCAAAGCTGTTCTTCACCTTGGCCTTTTTTAGTATTTAGGACTTAGGAACGGCTAAGTAGTAGCAGCTGCTGTTAATGTGAAATAGCAAACAGCATTCAATAAGTGCTTTGAAACCTCTCATTCTGATGCTGTTGTTGAGTGTTTAGTAAACACTGGCAGTTTTATGCAGTGGAACCCACCTTGGAGTTAGCTTTTTAAAATCTCTCCTCTTCAATTATGAGACTTTGAGGATTAATTTTCTTGTCTGAAAAATGGGCACCCTCTTTTCAGTGGTCATCAAATGATATAATACTTGTGAATGTTATTCATAAACTCTAACATGCTATTTGATATCAGGTGTTACTAGTGAAAGGAATGGGGATAATATGGATTTTTTCCCCCAATGCATGACAAGTCTATATATTATGAGGGTGGTAGATGTATTGTCTGGGGTGTAGGATAAATAGCCAGAGAGGGCTTCGCTTGATTCGTTAATTACCTGCAAGCTTATTCATATGCTTCCTGAAAGATCAGGAAGATCAGAAAGGGGTGCCTGGCTGGCTCAGTCAGTAGAGCATGTTGATTCTTAATCTCAAGGTCTTAAACTCAAGCCCTGCGTGGATGTGGAGTCTACTTTAAAAAAAGGGGGGGGGGCGCCTGGCTGGCTCAGTTGGTTGAGCATCTGACTTCAGTTCAGCTCATGATCTCACAGCTTGTGAGTTCGAGCCCCACGTCGGACTCTGTGCTGACAGCTCGGAGCCTGGAGCCTGCTTTGGATTCTGTGTCTCCCTCGCTCTCTCTGCTCCTCCTCTGCTCATTCTTTGTCTCTCAAAAATAAATAAACATTAAAAAAATTAAAAAAAAAAAAGAAAATAAAAGAAAGAAAGAAAGAAAAGAGATTTTGTGTAGCTCCTGACAACTTTTCCTCTCTGTTCTCTTTACTAGTTCTCCACAACCACCATGGTAAATCCTCTACTCTTGAGTCTTATTCTTGCTACCCCTGTCACAATATTAATTATTGTGTCACCTGGTAGTTGTCTTTGCTTGGGTCTGGTTGTTTAGTTGCCACTTAGAAGGGGTGAGATATCAGGACAAGTTTGGAATATGTTGCCTCGTCCTCAGTGATTTGCTCCTGTGTGTCTCTGCGACACCACTTGGTGCTCTGACCGTAATGCCGATTTCTGTGTGTCTTCTGCCAAATTGTGCTTTTCTCAGGGAAAGGACTGCCCTCCCTCACCCCTCCATATCCAGCAGAGGGCCTGGCACATAATAGGTGCTTCAGGAATTCCTGTTGAGTGGCCATTGTTACCAGATTCATTGTTGTGTTGGTTTTGTGAGCCTAGAGTTCAGGCTTGCTCAGGCTCAGGGAACAGGCATAGATGTTTCCAATAATGGCTTATATGTTTTCTTTGCTAATGTGTAACCTATATGGGAAACTTAAGGGGTTTCCATACTGTTAAGCCACTTAGAATTTAATTTTTTCTTATTGACAAATACTAAAGCCTCTAATTTGTAGGTAAAGACCACCCTTAATCCTTTAGGTCAGACAGTGCTAGGGAGTAATTAAATGCTTCTCTCAAACTCGGTTCGAGTTATAGATTTTTCACATCCTAGCTGTGAGACCTTGGGTAACTTAATCTCATTGTGCCCCAGTTTCTTCATCTGTGGAATGGATTTAACAACCGTACAAGATGTGAATGAGATCATAACAATGTGTGGCACATGATAAATGCTCAATAACTGTCAAAACTGACAGTACTGTGTTAGGAACTCTTTCTCAACAGTAGGTGGCATACAAGTGGTCTTATTGCCCTGAGCCTATGTCCATTTTGCTCAATGAGCAAATAAGAAGGCACGGTGAGGTCCAAATAAGTGTTTAATTAAAGGAAGCTGATACTCTTTATTCTTGAATCTTGCTTTTGTACCTCCTGGCAGTGACTAATCTTACTATTATTTTTTGACCTGACTAGTATGTTACCTAGAATAGTGTTGGCACATACTTGAATGCACGAATAAATTAAATATTAGTCAGCATTGGAACACTGCTCATTCCTCTTCCTTTTTCAACCAAAATATTAGTCTATTCAGCCTGCATTTATTGTGCACACACCCTATATCAGGTCACACTTGTGCTAGGCTTTCAGGATACAGAGATGAACCATGGCTTCTGCTTCCTAGCTGGGCACTGTGTAGCAGACGATTCAGAGAAGCAAACAAACAATTACAAATGGATGTGATCATTGCCTTCACAGAGGCATCATTTACAGGCATTGTCCAAGAAAACAGTGCCCAAAAGAGGGCGTCCTGCAGTTCATGTAACAAAAAGACCTGGGATAACACAGTGGAGGGTGGCAGTCTGTGGACCCCAAGCTCCAAGAAAATAAGTACACCATGTGATATGAAGTGAAATGAAGTTAGATGACATCAACAGAAACATAGTTTCCTGAGAAAGAGGCTGCACAAAAAATTGAATGTAGACTATGATACCAACTTTGTAATGAATACTGTGTGTGTTTGTGAAATGTTTAGTATGGATAAAATGCATGTAGTTTTTGACAATATTTCTTGATCTACTGATGATTACTTAGATGAGCCACTGACAGCGTATGACTTGCCTTCTCCTGTTAGCTCTTCTTCTCCCTTATCTCTCCTGCCCAGCATCACCTATGCCTTTGGTAGCAGTTTCATTTTTGTTCAGTTCCTAAGTCTGAACCGAAGGGCCAACAGTTTGTCCAGAAGTATCCAGGCTTTATAATGTTTTGGCCATGATGGACCCTGGTGGTCATCCTGTGCTGAGTCCTGAGCCTGTCTCTGGGTCATTGCAAACTTACAGTGTTGTCCTATCCTTGGTTCACACTCTGGATCCCTGGGACTGGGGCTCTGCCCCAGACTCTGGACTCTGAGGTTTGGGTCATGACACACTGCCAACTCCTTGTCAGTTCTTTCCCCTGACTGGATGGAGGTCCTACCCATATTCTCACAAAGCCGCTGAGGGCTGACTCTGCATAAAGCCGCTGAGCATAGCCCCGCCCATGGAGTAGGCCCTGCTCTGTCCCTTGGGTCCTGACCGCCTCTAGCTTGTTACTTTTACATTGCTCTCATCCTTAACAAGGGAGCTTAGCCTCATATGATGGTTTAAGTTTCTTTCTCCGACATTCTCAGGCAAATGCTTGAAAAGGGCCAGAATCTGTCATATCAACAGTGTGGTCCCCGTTTTGAGTTACTTTTTCCTGCTACCTAACTCTCATCACCAACGATATTAATTTTCTGGGGCTACTGTAACAAAGGATAACAGACTGGGCGGCTTAAACAACATCAGTCTATTGTCTCCTGGTCTGGAAGCTAGAAGACCTAGATCAAGGTATCTGCAGGGGTGGTTCCTTTGGAGGATCACAAAGGAGTTCCATCCCTCTCCCCTAGCAATCTTTACTGTTCCTTAGCATGTAGACATATCATTCCAATCTTTGCCTTCGTCTTTATAAGGCATTAACTGTGTGTGTGTGTGTGTGTGCGTGCGCATGCGTGTGTATCCAAATTTCCTCTTTCTATAAGGACACCAGTTGTATAGGATTAGGTGGCCCACCCTAATCCAATATGACTTCATATTGGATGACCTCATATGATTATGATCTCATCTTAATCACGTTTGCAATGACCCTTACTTAATTACACCTGCAAGGAAAATAAATGAAAATTGGGAGACACAATTCAATCCATAACACCAATGATGACTGCTGAATTTATGCAGTTCTTTCTGAATTGAGCCCACATTTATCCTGGTCCTTTGGTTGGATATTGGGCTTTGGACTCAGTTTCTCCTGAGGCATTAGCTTCTGTAACCAGGTTAGCTAGCCTTGTTTCTTTGTCCTTTCCAGCTGGTCTCTGCATGCCTCAAAACTGAATGCCCAAGTCATGGCAAGAGTGCTTCTCCTCCTTTGCCTAGCCCTAACAAAATCACATTCTTTTAGTTCCCTTTCCAAAGTCATTTTCTCATTAAAGCCATTCTGCTTGGAAACTCCAGCACTAGATGGGAGCTTTAAGATGCAATTTGCACTTTACTGTGTCGATAGAAGAACATAATATAAAAACACCCTTCTGCAGAAATGAAACAACATCAGAATCCATTTATGTCATTTTTGAAGGCCTGAAAGAGTTAGCCTGAGAATTAGGAGTGTGTTTTCCCAGTTTACTTTATAACTTATCAACTAAGCAATAATTACAGTTTCCTTGCAAATAAATGGCTCAAGAATAGTACAATCAGAAGGCTATGAAATGAATAGTTTATTGAAATAGGTGCCAATTATTTCAGAGGTTGTGTCCCTTGGCAAAACTGTGCTGCACAGTCTTTGTTCCCTAACATCTGCATGTTTGACAGATCCTGGGCTTCTTTCTTCACTTCTTTCAGTGTTACCTGACCAGAGCCATTTCATGACTTACTGGGGGCCCCACAAGGGGAAGGCAGGGGAAAGGAGAGAAAGTAAAACTCAAGTCAGCACATTTTGTTTCTTGTTAACAGCTCTGGGAAGAGGCTTGGTCGGGAAAGGAATTTTAAGTAATGATTTAAACATATCTTCTGGCATTGTGGCAATGAAAGAGAGGGAGAAAAAAGCCTGTTGTAGCAGTTCAGATACACTTCCAAGGCTGTGGTACTCAGGGCCCTGTGACTCTGGGGCCACATTTGCATCGTGTATCATGGCTGGCATGTGCATAATGGACTATTAAGGGAAAGTGGGATGTACAGAGTACATTGCCAGCCTTTTGTGTTTGATATCGTGAAGGGCATCCACTGTGTTCCCTTTCAAAATGATGCGTGATGCTATTGCCAGAAGGAATCCTACATTAGATGGAACTATTTATGTGAGCTGATATGACAATTTATTCAATAAATACTTGGGCACCTACTATGTGTGTGGGCCCTGTTCTGGGAGGTTAGGGATGTGGCGCTGGACCGGTCAGACCTGGTTCCTGCCTTTATAGAATTTCTAGTCAAGCTTATGGTCTTTACATTTCTCATGTCATTTTAGTCTCCTATCTCTAGGCTCTGGGAACTCAGCTTAAGCCAAAAACAGTGTGAGATGCCTGGGCCTGGGGGGTCCATGAAAATGCTGAGAGGGGGCCTGGGTCTGTCATATCAATAACTAGATCCCCGCAGGTTTCCATAGAATTCTGGGAGGGAAGGGACAAGTGTTTGGAGGAAAAAAAACACACATGTGTATGTTTGTGTGGGTGGGAAGACGGACAGACCTGGAAGGAGACAGACCTGTTCACTGGGGACAGATGTTTGGAAGTAACACCAGGTGCAGATAGGGTGAATGCCATTCAGGAATTCAGAACATAGATCAAGAAATTACAGTTCTGGATGAGTAATGTGAGCTTCCTGCTGTGTGGCATGCTTGGGATTCCTGCTTTCCCTTACACTGGTCTGGTTAATGTTTCCTTGTTCTGACAATGTTCTCAGATTCTTTCCTGGAAGTCTTCTCTGATCTCCCTCTCTTCCTCCCAGTGAAGTTTGCGTTCTCTTATCTGTGTTCTGTGAAATATAAATGAATTCAGACATAGATATGGAGAGACTTCAGAAGAAAGACTATTGCAGTAGAGAATACCCCTATTTCAGAAATCAGCAAACATGAAAAAATCAAAGTGGAAAAAGTCTTTGCTTTTACAGGGTAGAGAGGAATAAGTGAAAGCTTAATGGAGAATTTTAAAGGGAAGTTTGGGCAAGGAAAGGAGAAATGACTAGAGATAACTGATAGGAAAGGGTCCTGCTGTGGTCAGCTGATTCCCAGGGAAAGCTGATGAGGGGACATGTTCCAGATTTGGGGGCAGACAGAGCTCAGGGGTATCTAGGAAGGAGAGAAGCTTGGTCTTTTGTCAAGACAAAGTAGAAGGTGAGAAATGGGCAACTATGAACCCTTGGTTAGTTTTTAGATACCTTAGAGATAGATAGCATACCACTTTGTATTTTAATTACTTTTGTCTTCCTTTAGAGGTAGAGAGCATACATTATTTATCCTTGTATAGTACTATAGTTGCAGGGTCTAGAAGATACTCTTAAAATTCTTGTCGAATGAGTAGATAAATGAACACATGGCAGGTGAGTGTATCCTGGTGACAGGGTATCAGGAAGGAAGTAGTCTGGAAGACATGGGTAGATGGACAGTCTAGCAGTCCACATGGAAGGGGATGGGCCCTCCCCAAGGTCAGGATTCAGCATCACATCCTACCTGCTGGCATTTGGGAGACTTGGAGTCCGGGGGGTTAAGGGTAGGTCTACAACAGGAAGTTTCATGAGAAGGAAGGAGAACTAGGATGCTAGCCAGAGACAAGGTCAGTTTTAAGTTGGGAAACAGAGCAGTAGCTTAGATAGATGATAGCAGGTCTGATGCCAAGACTGATAAATTTTATTCTGAGAACCAGAACCAGACAGTGGTTCTTCTGAGGCAAAGTTGAGTTAAGGCCCAGAGCTCTGTGAGGTATGACAAATAGGGTGGATTCAACATCAGAATATGTTGAATGTATTACTCTTCTTTCAACTGCCTTTGAGTGTTCTAGATATGTAAGTGTGTGGCATGATTTATGACTGTAAGATGTCCTAAATATGACTGCTGGTATTTAGAGCCATGACTTTGGGCCCTGGGGAGCTTGTTTATTCATGATTCATTTTACAAATGATTGGAGCCAATATGAGGTTCCAAGGACTATGCTAGGTGCTGGAAATTCACATATCTAGTCCCTGGCCTCAAGGGGCTTAGATTCTAGTATGGAGATTGATCTTAAAAGAAAACCAGTAAACAAGCTAATAATTATAAATTCAAGATAATAATTATAAATTTCATCTTATTAAGAAAGAAACAAACCCACATTTACAGTTTATTTGTGAGATATCTGGGAACCGATGTAGGTAGAATCCAACAAGAAAAGAATAGCAGCTCATGAGATAAACATCAGTCAAAGGTGTGGTTGATTGGTTTTGGAGACCGTGGCAGTATATGTGGATTTTATTCTCAAGCATTGGAAAACCTTTGAAGGGATGATTTGGAGGATGGCATGGTGTAATTGAAATTTTAAGGGGATCATGTATAGAAACTGGATTGTAGGGCAAGACAGAAGCCAAAGATGAATTAGAAACTTATTGCAGGCAAGGCCAGAGGTTGGCTTGGACTAAAGTGGGGATAAAGGCAGGGAGATGTGTGAATTGGTTTAGGTATCAGTAAAGTCGAAGCCCCAGGCCTGGGGGAATGAGGTGACTTGCTGCTACAGGGAATTAAGCCATTGAAACAAAAGTCCTTTAAAATGTGTTGGCCAGCGTCAGGGTGTGTCCTGGAGAACTGAAATTGGGATGGGTGTCCCAAATGACCATGTGGCTACCTTAAAAGGATGCTTCTGGAGCGGGAAGTCAAGTGAATTATTTCCTGACATAATTTTACTTCAACTAATACTTAAGTGAAAAAGAACAAAGAGATGTGTCCCTCAGGTTGCTATTACCTTTTTTTAAATTTTAAACAAAATCCATTTAGAGATCTTTATTGCTATTTTTCCCGAGTGCTAGTAGGACCTGAAATTTAGAATGCTAATAGTTTCAAACATTTTCCTCTTAATTCGTATATCTTGTTGTTGCTCTTTTACTCATATTACTGATTCATTTTTAAGACTCGTTAATCATTATGCAGCTTTCTGAACATTTTCGTACTCTTGTAATACAGTGGTGATTCTGGAAACACTCCTGGGTTCACATAGTCAAGGGTCATAGTAATGGGTGATTTGATGCTTTGGTCTTTAAAAATTAGGTTTAAAAAATAAACATTAAAAAAATTAGGTTTAGTGCATCTTTCATTTAAAGTATACAAAATTATGATTTGACCGGATGATTTTATTTGCAAATTCCAACATGCATCATATGTATTGAATGTGAATATTTGCTTACCAAAGTCTCAATAAAGCTTCAGTGGAAAGTGGAGCCTCTCTTGTACACTGCCTCCTCCCCATCTTATTGCCCCCAAATCCAAGACTCTCCTTAGATAATTCATTCAAAAGAGAGGGAACTAATATTTATTAGTGCTTACTTTACATGTCATTTAATTGAATTTTCACTATGCCACAAGGCATATATTATACCTGTATCGTAGATGGGAAAACCAAGGCTCAAAAAAGTATGTAATAGCCCAAAATAACGTAATTAGTGAGTGGTAGCACAGGATATAAATCCAGAGTTCTTGGACTCCAAAGTTTATGTTCTTTTTACTATCACTTGCTATTTCTTTTTTGAGATTGCGGACTTAGGTTTCTGTAGTTAGGTCTCCCATCTTTGCCTTGACAAGCTGTAGGGAGAACAAAGAGACAACACTCTTCAAAGAGCCTAATTTCTTACCTTTCCTTCCCTCTCCTCTCACTCACTGTGTTCCATGCCATACCTTATGACCTGAAGATTTTCCAGTGTGTCTGTGTGGATTCTCTTCTATTTTCTGGAAATGCTGCATCCCCAGTGTCTGCCTGGAACTGTTTTTATTTTTTAAGACCCAGCATTAATGATACTTAAGGAAGCCTTTCTGGATTCCCTTAAGTAGTGTTAATTGAGCTCTTTTCTGAGATTACAACCCTTTGTACACATCTTTAGTGAACAGAGCATTTGTTTCACTGTCTCAGTCTGGACTCAAACTTAAACCAATGAGGGAATTTGGGGTTCAGAAACTTAAAAAGTCTAGGAGTAAATCTGACTTCAGGTAGGCTTAGCTCCACATTTTAAAATGAAGTCAACAGGAATGCGTTCCAGCTCTGGGCTCTGCTTTCTTGCATGTTGGCTTTATCCTCAGGCCCCTACCATGTGGTGGGAAGATGGCCACCAGCAGCTGTGGGCTCACATACTGCCAGCTTAGCAACTGTATTAGTTTCCTAGAGCTGCCTTAACAAATTGCCATACACTATATGGCTTAAAACAACAGAAATTTATTCTCCTGCAATTGTGGAGCCAGAAGTTGGAAATCAAGGTGTTGGCAGAGTTGGCTCCTTCTGGCGGCTCTGAGGGATAATCCATTCCATGCCTCTCTCTAAGCTTTTGGTGGCTGCCAGCAATTCTTGGCATTCCTTGGCTTGCGGCTGCATAACTATAATCTCTGTCTCCATTGTTACATTGCCTTTCTCTCTGTGTGTTTGTGTCTTCTTTTCTATTTCTTATCACAATACTTGTCCTTGGATATAGGGCTCACTTTAATCCATAATGATCTCATCTTGAGTTTGCTTTCTTAATTAGATATGCAAGGATCCTTAATCCAAATAAGGCCACATCCTAAGTTCCAGATGGACATATCTTCTGGAGGACACCATTCAATCCATTCTGGCAATGTTAGTGGAAATGGTGTACTTCCCTCCCATTGGTTCCAGCAGAGGTCCAGGCGTGGCCCCACCATGTTGGGTTACAGTACATCACTCTAGCAACCACTGTAGTCTAGGGAAGGCACTATGCACCTTGGCCAGACATGAGTCACATGCCCATCTGGAGCTGGGGAGAGGAGGGTAGGGTAAGCCCCACTTGAAACATATGGTCAAAGTCAGAGACAGGGGTCATTCCTCAAAGCTAAATTGAGATGCTCTCCTAGAACAAGGAGAAAAGGCTGCCAGACAACTGAATCACACAGATGTTCACTGCACACACTGTATGGTGCCAGTCTGTTGACATCTTTGCCTCCCACCTAGACTGTGACCTTCTCAGGGGAATCTGCAACCTGGTCTGATTCATCAGTGCCTGGGACATGATAAGACTCTATCAACAAATGTTAAATTAAATTACAATAGCTAAAATTTCCCTGAAAAATAGGACTTAAATGTAACCATGAATCATAATATTTGTCAATAACAGATTTGGCCTGCATCTAAATGACAACAAACAAAACAGCTTCAAGGACAAGAAAAGGCTTCTGTTGAGGTGTCCTCCTCTACTTTGAAAAAAAAGAACTGCATTTTGTCCTCCCCTTGGCTCTATTGTATTGAGAACCAAAGGATTAACCCAGGGGCACCATGCTGATTGATGGGAGTCATGTCTACCTACCCAGAAGTTGTCTGTGGCAAGATATAGACTGCCCACCACTACCACTAATGGATTACAATCTGTGAAAATAGCACAAATCATATAACAGCCAGAGAGCTGCCCTAATAGTGCCTCTCAGCCATGGACCAGTTGTGAACACCAACTAATTGGACAGAAATCAGAGGAGCTCGGGTCAGATGGAAAGAACTAAAACATTTTGTCTGGCTGTAATAAACACGACTCAATCCCCTATTTTCAAAGAAGATATTTTAGTTCTTTTTACGGTTTCTAAATCAATGACTTTTTAGTTTCTTCATTAAAAAAGTGGAATTTTCTGTGGGACTGTCCAGAAGTATGGAAGCCTTTTATGTTCTATGAGTTTTGAGGCGAGAAAGGCCCTCTGGGAAAGCCCTATTATTGAGATCTGGCTTAAAACATGTAAATATAATTGGCTTATTGAATATGATCCACTATGCACTTGTTTGTTTTAAAATTGCAACTTCTTTATTTTTACCAACTTCCTTATTTTTCTTCTTCCTTGTAGTTCTTTAGATGTGATGGTCTAGTTCCCCCTGCATTCCCTTTTAGAGGGATCTTGGCCTCATACTCTTAGTTCTCTAGTCACTTCTAAATATATGAAAAGTCTCATTTCAGTTATTAAAATGTCCAGTCCGATGGAATAAAACTTTGAAATTGAGAAACTGAAGTTTCTCCCCTCCCACAGCTTGGGACTACTTTAGGCTAGACACGTGCAGTAGAGAAGGCAATAGAGCTGTGGTTGACTTCTTCTCTGTTGCCCTTCTGTACCTGTCCTCCCTGTGCCCCAGCTTTGACATCCTGGAGTGGTTAATAAAGCACCAGCAGAGGTTTTCCTGGCTTGGGATGGCTATGGTACCTGCCCTTAATTGATGGTGTTTTTTCCTCTTTTCCCTATCTATTTTTTCCTTGGAGAAACCTTGGTTTTTCTCCCTGGCTTTTGGTATAGAGCCCTCCATGTGCACCACCATATGCTCTGGGCCTTGATCTCAGCAGCATGAACTTGTGAGTTCAGCTTTTCTCTCCCTTGCTTGTAAACAAAAAGCTGGAGATAGGACTTGATTAATGAAGGTGGAACAGGAAACTCTGGTATCTTTTATATATACTATAGCAGGAGATGTCCCTTGGTTACATTGGATAAGATATATTGTACACTGGTTGTGGGTAAGGCACTGGGACAGGCACTGAGGAGGGAAAGAGAGATGGATGTGGTATGAGGTAAGCTTCCAAGAACTTAGAGCCAAGTGACAGAAAAAGTGTTTTCTGGAGAGAGATACAGGTCATGAGCTGTGTAAGTACAGAGGATGAGGTGATTGCTTCCAATCATGAATGTTATGGGAGGGTCTTATGGAGGGGATGCATTGGGCTGCGGTACTGAAGGAAGAGGGCATGCATGTAGATGGAGGCCAAGGGGGCAGACATTAACATTTCAAGCAATATGTGTTTCATAGAATTAAAGATTTTCATTGGTAAACACACAAGATTGTCTTAGAATTCTCACTTATAAAAATAAAATTTAATTTGCTTCCTCTGTCATACATACTGTTGTTTTTTCCTCACTTCAATTTTATGATCAAGAAGAACCTAGTCCATCAATGGGATTTGTTTCTGATTTCCCAACCTTCTTGGTATGCATCGCTTTATCTCATACCTTTCCATGTTTGTGGTAATAAAGACTTGTTACTCTGTTCTTAATTTTGGAACATTCAGTAGTCCGAATGTCATTGTCGTTGGAACTGTGGTGTTTCTTTCACTAGCCTTCAGTAACAGCAATTCCAAAACAGGGGCCTGGACATGTGATTGTTAGTGATGGGACAAAAACACTTAATGTGATCAGAATTGGGCATGGCGATTAGGGCCTACAATCATTGTCTCCCTCAATAATTACCTTCTCATCCTTTCTATAGAAGTGACACAACTATGTCATTGCTTTATTTTAATGACTTACAGAATCTAAGGCTTATTACAACAACTTCATGTCTCCAGATTACAGTGGTTTTGTGTTTACAGAGAACTCCTCTATAATGATGGTGACTGGTGGTTTAATGTGTTATTATAACTAACATGGTCTAGAGTATACCTAAGTTCCCCAGGCTACTCTGACAGTTCAAGTACTCCAGTGCATAGTTGTTGGAGACAGCAAGAAGATCACAGTTCAGCCTATCTCTTTAAAAGAATCTACCCCTTAACCTGTTTCGTCTGACGACCCTTGTGTTTGCAAGTGCAGCCCAGACTAGCTCTGTACATTTTCATTGTCCTGGGAATAGTTTCTTTCTTGGATAGCGACTCTCCTTGGAATTTGGGAAACATTTTTTTTTTAAACTCTTGAAAGAAAAAATTTTAATCCTTTCCAAGGAAAAAAGGGCTACTTGCTGTATCTAGATCCTTTCAGTGATTTTTAAGTTCTGTATTACATTATGAGATTATAGGCACTTTTTTTTTTCACTAAGGGGCGAGGGAACCACAAATGTGATATGCAGAAGGTCATATTTCTACTAAGAACTCCCAATACTTTTATAATGTACCTGGCCTCATGTATCCAGGTACTATGTTGTTAGGTATGGAGAAAGAACACAACACTGTCTTCTAGGGATTTGTATTCCAGAGGAGGAGTTACTTTTAGTGGTTGGCAAATTCTATATTGAAGCTCTGGGAGGGCATGTATGAATGCACTTTATTTTGCCCGTAGATCTTAGGAAACCCTTTCATGAAGTGATGATATTTGAACTGATTTGGGGATAAAACGGACTGGCATTTGAAGCAGAGGGAAATAGCATTTCCAAAGGTGTAGAACCAGGAAAGAATTTGGGAATTTTAAGGAAGGGCAAATGCTTTTGCAAGCAGGGTGCAAGGAGTATGGGGGTTTATGGGTGGATGAAGAGAGATGAGACTGGCAATAAATTAGAACAGATTGTAAGAGACTTGTTTACCAAACCAAGGAGATAGTGCCATTGAACGATTTAAAGCAGGGCAGCAACATGGCCAGATTTGTGTTTTAGGGAGGCCCCTCTGACAGCAGGGTGAAAGATGGACAGAGAGACCCAATCCATCTGTAGGCAGCAAGATGAGTTAGTAGGTTATTGTAATAGTCCAGGCAACAAGTGACAAGGCTTTAAATAAGGCTGTGATAGTGAAGATGGAGGTGAGGTGACAAATAGGAGTACTGTTAGGAAGTAGAATCAGTAGGTTTTTACAAGCAATTGGATGTACAGAGTGAGAGAGAAGAAAGATTCAGAGATAATTCTCAAACTTCTAACAATTATTTGGATAATTAACTAAAATGAGAAAAACAAAAGGAAATGTTTTAGAGCAAACTAATATTTTTAAAAACATTGAATAACTCACTTTGGTAAATGCACGGATATGATGGCCAATTTTATGTGTCACCTTGGCTAGTCCATGGTGCCCAGATATATGGTCAAACATTATTCTGGATGTTTCTACTGGAGTTTTTTTTTGGATGGGATTAACGTTTAAATCAGTGGATTTTGAGTAAAAGAGATAGCTTTCCCTAATGTGGGTAGACCTCATCCAGTCAGTTAAAGGCCTGAATAGAACAAAAGACTGGCTTCACCCAAGCTCGAGGGAGTTCTGCAATAGTCTTTAGACTCGAACTGCACCATTGGGAGGTTTTTTTGTGGGTTTTCAGCCTGCTGGCCCACCCATGGAATTTGGACTTGTTGGCTTCCATAACTACATAAGTCAATTCCTTAAAATAAATATCTACCTACCTGCCTGCCTACCTACCTACCTACATACCTACCTGTCTATCTACAAATCCTATTGATTCTGTTTCTCTGGAGAACCTTGACTAATACAACAAGCTTTGAGGCCATTGGTCTGACAGTTGCTCAGTGATACCACTATGTGATGACATTAGGCAAGTGACTTCTCCAAGACTCACTTGCCTTAGCTATAAACTGAGGATAACAAAAACCTCCATGGTTTTTGTGATTATTAAAAAAAGATAATCCGTGTAATGTTTTAAACTTTGGGTCTAGCATGCAGTAAGCTCTTAAGAAATGCTTGCCATTATTATTATAATCAAGGAAACATTTCCACATTAGTGTTAATGATAATAACAGCTCAGATTGTTACCTTTCCCAGGAGGGATTTATGTGATAATAGGGATCAGAATTTTCCATTAGAAGAATTAGCCTCTTAGCTTAATGCTTTGCACATTGAACTAATAGGCAAATATTCATTGAATGGTTGAATTATTTTCTGATACCAGTGAGTAGGATCAGAGAACCACAGCAGATTCAAAAGGGAGAAACTGAGGCCCAGAGAGATGAATGTCTTAGTAAAGGCCCATAGAGTGAGTTAGTGGAAACTTTAGTACTGGGACTCAGGTATCCTGGCTCCTGTCTAGTGCCCTTTCTCCTGGAGCAAGGGTCCCTCCCTGAAACCAGACCATGTAGCTAATCTCCAGGCTGCCAAGCCAGCCCAACTTAAAAAGGACTGTATTTTATATACTACTTTGTGTAGATAGGATAGGCAGGATAAGCACCTGATGGCTCATTTGGTGGAATCCTTAAAGGGCTTACTCCTGAATAGACCAAAATGTATAAAGGCATTAGTATTCTTCTTAATTAAATAAGAATGTTCTCATGACCATCAGCCTATATGAGTATGGAACAAAAAAAAAGGCAGAGTCAAATTTTTTTCTCTTCCTTTTCTGGTCAAACACTTGCACACACAGTGTGTGCTCACCATAGGCACACCAATTCAATGTTTACTCTCATTTTAAAGTTTATTTATTTATTTTTGAGAGAGAGAGAGCGGGGAGACGGAGGGGGAAGGGCAGAGAGAGAAGGAGATGGAGAATCTCAAGCCTGATGTGGGTCTCAAACTTACGAACGAACCACCAGATCATGACCTGAGCCGAAATCAAGAGTCAGAAGCTTAACTGACTGACAAACTTAGGCGCCCCTACTCTCACTTTAACTCTCTGTCATTTGTCCTCTTCTTTACTCATTCTAGTGAAATTACTTTGCTGGAGGTTATCTCTCAGAGGCCAAGTCCAAGGCCTTTACTCAGCTCCCTTCCTACTTGACCCCTTCATGTCACCCACCAATGCCAACAGTCCCTTCTTATGGAAACTGGCTCCTTTAACAGCATGCTGAACTCCATCCTGACACCTTCACCTCTCCCTACCCCAATGGTAAATGTTTCTGAAGGATCTATTCTTGGCAGTCTTGTCCAAGCTTTCACTTTCAGCTATCATCTGTGTGTGGATGACTCCCCAAATGGTATCTTTATTTCTGATATCTCATCCAACCTGTAGACTTATGCTCTCTCATTCATATTCATCTTCTACCCTCTTTCTCTTTCCTTCCTCCCTCCCATTCTGAGCCAGGCACAGTAATAGGTGCAGGTGTTACATATGAATGCTGTGGGTTTTTGTCTTCAGAGCCCAGGTTAGCAAAGGGACAGTCAGATGTTGGTTCATGCAATCACAGCAGTTCTAACGATTTGAAAAGTGCAGATGAAGATGTGCCTGGGACTCTGTGGAAACATAGATAAAGTAAGATTGTGAATGATTAATTCTCTCTGGGCAGGGGTGATGGCAGGATTGGTTCCATGAAACCAATATGAGTTGAATTATGAAGAATGGGAAGGTATTAGCCAGGTAAAAAGGGCTCTAGGGACCATTCAGTTGCACAAGGATTGAGAGGCATGTAATTTTCACTGGCATGTTGGTCAGTGTGACTGAGCTTCAGGAGTTCAGGACGGGGGCTGGGGAAGATAGGTAAGTGACAGAGAATAGGCTGGGAATATGGGCAAAGGGCAGCTCAAAAAAGACCTTCTGTGCTGTTCAAGGAATTTTTAACTGTCTCTCAACGTCTTTAATTAACATTTCATTTTTATCTCTCAGACTGGAGTGATCTTTTACTTTAAATATTTCTGTTGACCATATTAAATTTCAGCTAATGAGGGGATACCTATTGGTGGGTGTTTTGTTTTACATACTGAGTTCATTTCTGGTGGAGGGAAGAAAAACTGCTTTGATTGCAAGCCTTGGACTGAATCCAAAGTTGGCTTAAATAGTAAGTGCATTTGTCTTTCTACCTAACAACAGGACAGGAAGTAGGTCAATTCCAGGGTTCCTTATGTCAAAGCCCAATGACAATAGTGAGGATTTCGCTTCTTTCCTTTTTTCTGCTCTACTATCCTTAGCATGTGGGCTTTCTCTTCTTCCTTCTGTCCTCATTGTCTCATTGTAACAGGTCAAGGTATTTCATGTAAATGACAACATCTATAAAGTAACAAAGGGAACTTATGGATATCTCCTTTTATCCTTTCCCAGAAACCTCCAGAAGACTTCCTATCATGTCTTGTTGGCTAGAATTCTGTCACATGCCTCTTTCTAATTCAGTACTTACGTAAGGAAATAGAAATACAACGATAGGATTAGATCATGCATTTTCAGTGGTGGCAGAATTGCCACGATTGGGACAAAAATTGATTTGGGTTGGGGGGGTGTTAGTCTTCTGTGTTATTACAAATCACCACAAACTTAGTGGCTTAAAAACAACACAGGCCTATCTTATAGTTTGGGAGGTCAGGAGCTTAAAAAGTGTCTCACTGAGCTGTAATTAAGGTGTGGGCAGGGGTGTGTTCCTCCTGCAGGCTCTAGGAAAGACTCAGTTTTCTTGCCTTTTCCTCCTTCTAGAGGCTGCCTGCATTCCTTGGTTCATGGCTTCCTCTGTCTGTCTTCAAATCCAGCAATGACCAGTTGTGTCTTTTTTTATGATACCCTCTTGCTCTTTTCTGATCTTCTGCCTCCTTTTTCCCCATTTAAGGACTCTGTGATTATATTGGAGCCACCAGGATAATCCAAGATAATCTCCTCAACTAAAATTCAGCAAAATAGCAATCTCAATTCCATCTGCAACCTTAATTCTCCTTTGGCATAAAACCTAACATATCCACAAGTTCCAGAGATTAGGGCATGGAATATTTGGAAACCATTATTCTGCCTACCCCAGGGACAAAAAAATCTTAAATGTTACAATGGTTTGTTGTCTCCAAAAGCCACAGTAGATAAACAGACGTACAGTAGATCTGTGGTATTAACATTTTATATGGAGGGACTGGGGAATATTTGAGAGAAAACAGTGTCTACAAAAGGTTCTCTACATGGTCAATGAGGGAAAGAAGGCTGAGAAATATTGAGTTAGACTAATTCAACCAAGATTTCCAGCAGGGCTCAGGAGGGGCCGGTGTGCTCTGAAGCCAGTGCTACCTGACAGTCTATCAGCAAAGAGAAAGGGGAAATAGCTTTTGGGTCTACAAGTGTGCAATATCTGCTCCAGGGGCGTGGTCTAAAGCTTAGTCAAGAGAAAGGGTAATTAGTAACCATGTAATCATGAGAAAGCCATTAACTTTGGCAGGGATGAAGTCCCGCAAAATCCAGCTGGTTTCTGCCACTGTTTATTCTTTCTCCTCACTATTTTTGAATTATTTTATTTTATTTATTTTAAAATTTTATTATTTATTTTTTGAGAGACAGAAAGAGCATGTGTGTGTAAGCAGGGGAAGGGCAGAGAGAGGGAGAGACAGAATTCCAAGAAGGCTCCACGTTATCTGCATGAAGCCTGATGGGGGGCTTTGATCCTACAAACATGAGATCATGACCTGTGCTGAAATCAAGAGTCAGATGCTTCACCAACTGAGCCAACCAGGTGCTCCTATTTTTATTTTTTAATTAATTTATTATTTATTTATTTATTTATTTATTTTTAATTTAAACCCTAGTTAGTTTACATATGGTGTAATAATGATTTCAGGAATAGAATTTAGTGATTCATCACTTACTTATAACATCCAGTGCTCATTCCAACAAGTGCCCTCCTTAATGCTCCTTGCCCATTTAGCCTGTTCCCCAACCCAATCCCCCTCTTGCAACCCTCAGTTGGTTCTCTGTATTTAAAAGTCTGTTATGGTTTGTCTCCCTTGCTGTTTTTATATTAATTTTGCTTCTCTTCCTTATGTTCATCTGTTTTGTATCTTAAATTCCACATATGAGTGAAATCATATGATGTTTGTCTTTCTCTGACTTATTTTGCTTAGCATAATACACTCTAGTTCCATCCATGTTCTTTCAAATGGCAAGATTTCATTCTTTTTGATTGCCAAGTAATATTCCATTTTTATATATATCATATCTTCTTTATATGTTCATCTGTCAATGGACATTTGGGCTCTTTCCATAATTCGGCTATTTATTATTGGTAGTGCTGCAATAAACATTGGGGTGCATGTGCCCCTTTGAAACAGCACTCCTACATTCTTTTTCTTTAAACTTTTTTTTAAATTTGTTTTTGAGAGAGAGAGGGATAGAGTGGGAGCAGGGGAGGGGTAGAGAGAGAGGGAGCGTGAAGCAGGCTCCAGGCTCCCAGCTGTCAGCACAGAGCCTGATGCAGGGTTCACACTCAAGAACTGCGAGATCATGACCTGAGCCACAGTCAGATGCTCAACCGACAGAGCCACCCAGGTGCCCCAGTACTCCTATATTCTTTGAATAAGTACCTGGCAGTGCAATTGGTGAGTCATAGGATAGTCCTATTTTTAATTTTTTGAGAAACCTCTGTACTGTTTTCCAGAGTGGCTCTACCAGTTTTCATTCCCACCACCAGTGCAAAAGTGTTCCTCTTTCTCCTCATCCTCACTAACACCTGTTTTGCCTGAGTTGTTAATTTTAGCCATTCTGAGAGGTGTGAGGTGGTATCTCATTGTGCTTTTTATTTGTATTTTCCTGATGATGAGTGATGTTGAGCATTTTTTCATGTGTCTGTTAACCATCTGCATGTCGTCTTTGGAAAATTGTCTATTCATATTTGCCTATTTCTTCGTTGGATTATTTGTTTTTTGAGTGTTGAGTTTGATAAGTTCTTTATAGATTTTGGACACTAAACCTTTAGCTGATATGTCATTTGCAAATATCTTCTTCTATTCTGTCGGTTGCCTTTAAGTTTTGCTGATTGTTTCTTTCACTGTGCAGAAGCTTTTTTATCTTGACCAGGTGCCAATAGTTCATTTTTGCTTTTGTTTCCCTTGCCTCTGGAGACATGTCAAGTAAGAAGTTGCTGTGGCCGAGGTCAAAGAAGTTGTTACCTGTTTACTCCTCTAGGATTCTGATGGCTTCCTGTCTTACATTTAGGTTTTTCATCCATTTTGAGTTTATTCTTTGTGTATAGTGTAAGAAAGTGGTCCAGGTTCCTTCTGCTTGTCACCGTCCAATTTTCCCAACACCATTTGCTGAGGAGACTTTTTTCTCTTGGATATTCTTTCCTGCTTTGTCAAAGATCAGTTGGCCATACGTTTGTGGGTCCATTTCTGGGTTCTCTATTCTGTTCCATTGATCTATGTGTCTGTTTTTGTGCCAGTACCCTACCATGTTGATGACTCCAGCTTTGTAATACAGCTTGAAGTCCAGAATTGTGATGCTTCCACTTTGGGTTTGTTTTGTTTTTTTTTTGTTTTTTGTTTTTTTTTTTCATGTTTGCTTTGGCTATTTGGGGTCTTTTCTGGTTCCATACACATTTTAGGTTTGCTTGTTCTAGCTCTATGAAGAATACTGATGTTATTTTGATAGGGATTGCATTGATTACGTAGATTGCTTTGGGTAATATCGACATTTTGACAATGTTTGTTCTTCCAATCCATGAGCATGGAATGTTTTTCCATTGTTTTCTGTCTTCAATTTCTTTCCTCAACTTTCTGTAGTTTTCAGTGTATAGATTTTTCATCTCCTTGGTTAGGTTTATTCCTAGGTATTTTATGGTTTTTGGAATAATTGTAAATGGGATCAATTTCTGGTTTCTCTTTCTATTGCTTCGTGATTGGTATATAGAAATGCAACTGATTTCTGTACATTGATTTTATATCCTGTAACTTTGCTGAATTTACATATCCATTCTAGCTGTTTTTTTGGTGATGTCTTTTGGGTTTTCCACATAGAGTATCAGGTATCTGCGAAGAGTGAAAGTTTGACTTCCTCCTTGCCTATTTGGATGCCTTTTATTTATTTATTTATTTTTTGTTGTCTGATGGCTGAGGCTATGACTTCCAACACTAGGTGAATAACAGTGGTGAGAGTGGACATCCTTGTCGTGTTCCTGACCTTAGGGAGAAATCTCTCATTTTTTTCCCTAGGAAGGATGATACTAGCAGTGCGTCTTTCATATATGGCCTTCATGATCTTAAGGTATGATTCTTCTATCCCTACTTTTTTGAGGGTTTTTATCAAGAAAGGATGCTATATTTTGTCAAGTGATTTTTCAGCATCTATTGAGAGTATCATACGGTTCTTATCCTTTCTCTTATTGATGTGATGTATCACATTGATTAATTTGTGGATATTGAACCAGCCCTGGATCCCAGGAATAAATCTCACTTGATTGTGGTGAATAATTCTTTTAATGTGTTGTTGGATCTGGTTGGCTAGTATCTTGTGGAGAATTTTTGCATCCATGTTCATTAGGGAAATCGGTCTGTAATTCTCTTTTTTTAATTTGGGTCTTTGGTTTTGGAATCAAGGTAATGCTGGCCTTGTAGAATGAGTTTGGAAGTTTTCCTTCCATTTCTATTTTTTTTTTTTTTGTAACAGTTTCAAAAGAATAAATGTTAACTCTTCTTTAATGTTTCGTAGAATTCTCCTGGAAAGCCATCTGGTCCTGGGCTCTTGTTTGTTGGGAGATTTTTGGTTACTGATTCAGTTTCTTTCCTGGTTATGGATCTGTTAAAATTTTCTATTTCTTCCTGTTTCAGTGTTGGTAGCTTATATGTTTCTAGGAATTTTTCTATTTCTTCTAGATTGCCCAATTTGTTGGCATATAATTGCTCATAATCTCTTATTTGTTTTCTGTGGTGTTGGTTGTTATCTCTCCTCTTTCATTTGCAATTTTATTTATTTGGGTCTTTTCTTTTTTATTTTCGATCAATCTGGCTAGGGGATTTATCAGTTTTGTTAATTCTTTCTAAGAATTAGCTCCTGGTTTCAGTGATCTGTTCTATTGTTTTTTTGAGTTTGATATCATTGATTTCTGCTCTAATCTTTATTATTTTCCTTCTTCTTCCGGTTTTGGGATTTATTTGCTCTTCTTTTTCCAGGTCTTTTAGGTGTAAGGTTAGGTTGTGTGTCTGAGACCTTTCTTCCTTATTTAGGAAGGCCTGGATTGCTGTATACTTCCCTCTTATGGCCATCTTTGCTGTATCACAGAGATTTTGGGCTGTTGTGTTTTCATTTTCATGGGTTTTCATGTACTTGTAAATTTCCTCTTTAATTTCTTGTTAACCCATTCACTCGTTAGTAGGATGTTCTTTAATCTCTAAGTATTCATGGTCTTTCCAATTTTTTTCTTGTGGTTGATTTCGAGTTTCATAGTGTTGTGGTCTGAAAATATGCAAGTTATGATCTAGATAATTTTGTACTTATTAAGGGCTGATTTGTGTTCCAGTATGTGATCTGTTCTGGATAATGTTCTATATGTACTCCAGAAGAATGTGTATTCTGCTGCTTTAGGATGAAATGTTCTGAATATATCTGTTAAGTTCATCTGGCTCAGTGTGTCATTCAAAGCCATTATTTCCTGGTTGATTTTCTGTTTAGATGATTTGTCCATTGCTGTAAGTGGAGTGTTGAGGTCCCCTACTATTATGGTATTATTATCAATGAGTTTCTTTATGTTTGTAATTAATTAATTATATTTGGGTTCTCCACGTTGGGGACATAAATATTTGCAATTCTTAGATCTTGGTGGATAGACCCCTTAGTTGTGATAAAACACCCTTCTTCATCTCTTGTTACCATCTTTATTTTAAAATTTAGTTTGCACGATAGAAGTATTGCTACTCCAGCTTTCTTTTGACAACCATTAGAATGATAGATGGTTCTCCATCCCCTTTCAATCTGCAGGTGTGTTTATGTCTAAAATGGGTCTTTTGTAAGCAGCATATATATGGGTCTTTTTTTCGTATCCATTCTGACACCCTATGTCTTTTGATTGGAGTGCTTAGTGCATTGACATTTAGAGTGAGTATTGAAAGATAGGAATTTTGTGCCATTGTGTTGCCTGCATTGTTGGTGTTCTCTGGTCCTTTCTAGTCCTTGTTGCTTTTCATGTTTTTGTTTGTTTGTTTCATCTTTTCTCCTGTCAGAGAGTCCTCCTTAAAATTTTTTGCAGGGTTGGTTTAGTAGTCATGAACTCCTTTAGTTTTTGTTTGTCTGGGAAACTCTTTATCTCTCCTCCTATTTTGAATGACAGCCTTGCTGGATAAAGAATCCTTGGCTGTATATTTTTCTGTTTCAGCACGATGAATATATCCTGCCACTCCTTTCTGGCCTGCCAAGTTTCTGTGGATGCGTCTGCTGCAATCTTGATCTGTCTTCCATTCTAGGTTAGGGACTTTCCCCCCCTTGCTGTTTTCATAATTCTTTCCTTGTCTGTGTATTTCATGAATTTGACTATGATAAGCCTTGGTGATGGTCAGTTTTTGTTGAATCTAATGGGCGTTCTCTGTGCTTCTTGGATTTTGTTGTTTGTGTTCTTCCCTGGATTAGGAAGATTTTTTGCTATGATTTGCTCACATAAACCTCTGCCCACTTTTCTCTCTCTTCATCTTCTGGGACTCCTATAATTCAGATGCTATTCGTTTTTAATAAGTCATTGTGTTCTCTAAGTCTTGTATTATACTCTTTTGCCTTTGTTTCCCTCTTTTTTCCCCACTTCATTATTTTCCATAATTTTGTCTTCTCTATTGCTTGTTCACTGCTCTGCTTCATCCATCCTTGCCATCGTGTCACCATTCATCTTCCATTTTTAATTTAGTCCTGACTAGATTATACTTCTTTTATCTTCCCAGAAAGGGATTCTATGCTTTTTTTCAACCCCAGCTAATATTCTTATCATGGTTGTAAATTCTTGTTCAGACATCTTCCTCATATCTGTGTTGATTAAGCACCTGGCTGTCATTTCTTCCTGTTCTTTCTTTTGGGATGAATTCCTTAATTTTGTTGGAGGAAGAAAAAATTAATAAAATAAAAAATTAAAATGAAAAAATTAAAGACAGCTCAAAAAATCAAATAAAGGAAGCTAGATCCTAGGTGTGTTTTGTCTGCTCATTGAAAGAAGCTTGATAGAATAGGAAAAAAGTGAAAGATAAGGAAAGAAAAAAAAGGTAAGAAAAAATTAAAAAATTATATGATAAAATAGAATAAAATGCAACAAAGAAAATTAAATAGCATAAAAATTTTAAAAATAGAAAACAAAGTAAAAAAATTAAAAAAGAAAGTGAAAATAAATATTTCTTTTTCTGTATCCAAGAAAAAGAAAAAAACCAATTTAAACAAAAACAGAAGCAAAAAAAAAGAACTAATAAATGAACCAGCAAACAGAATGAAACCTGAATGAATTTGCATCTAGTTTCCCCTAGAACTGAAAGTATGAAGCACTCTATAATCTGTACACTAAGCAGGTGGAAGGACTTCTGCTGGTCTTCTAGGGGATGCAATCAAAGGCACAGTTGGGTGGGACTTGGTGTAATGGTTCCATTATCCACTAGGTGGTGCTGCTTAGCTTACTAGCAGGGTGGATCAGTGTGTGTATGCCTATGCATGGGAGAGATGCAAGTGGCCTCACCTAGCTCCCTTGTCTCTGGCACAGTAGCTCCATGCTCTCACCGACCTGTGATCAAGCACCCCTCCTTTGTCTCAGGGCTCTGTCCACTCTCCACCTCTACCCTGTGTCCAAGCCATCTGCCTGCCAAGTGGTACCTCCCTCCAGAGTTTTATCTCAGATTGTTTCAAAACCCATACTTCAGAAACCCTGTGGCTTGACCCTGCATCACCTCTCTTGTGGAGGATCTTGCTGAGCAATGGCCAGTGCTGGCTTGCCTCAGAAAACGTTACTGTGGTCATGCAGTGGTAGGAGTTTGGAGATCATAGCAAATCACAACACGCACAGCCAGTGCCAGGTTTCACAACACTCAGGCATCTTTGCCCCAATTCCAGCAAATGTGGCTGCTTTCTGGAGTCCACTGGGACCTTTGCATGTGGGGAGGCCAAATGGTCTCTACCAAATGCTCTCTCCCAGTAGGGTAACTGCTTCTCCCCTTGTGGCACACAGACCCCCTCAGACCCTGCTGCCTGCTCCTGGGTTTTCTCCTTACTTCCTCACCAGAGCACCACCAGGCACTCTGGAATTTCAGACTCAGTGCTCCACTATCTACAGAATCCTGATGATATTGAAACCCTCTCCTTTCTTTCTGTCAGTGGTTTTGGGGAAGAGATTTCTTGTTCAGTCCCCTGAGAGTGTTTTCACTCTTTTTCTCTCTCTCTCCAGCTGCTCTCAGGGGAGTGTTTTTCCTGCACTCTTGTAATGCATCACACTCTCTCCCTTTCTCCCTTCCTCCCCCAAAATAGCTCCCTACCCTCCATGGCTTTTTTCTCCCCCAGTTCACCTCCCCTTCCAAGTTCTGTGGCCCAAGTTATGCCGATTGTTGTGTTAATCCTCAAATAAATTTCCTAGGTGTGTAAAATGGTTTGATGCTGATAGAGCTGCATTTCAGAGAGGGGACAAGCAGAGGGTCTCCGTGTTGATCCGCCATCTTGATTGCAATCTATTTTTATTTTTAAATAAGCAAAATGATAAAGTATCTATCTTTAGAAAGCATCAAAGTTTGTTGCTGATTTTTTAAAAAAATATAAATGATATTTCATAATACTTCAGTTGTGCTTATATATGTCATGGTTGGATGGCTTAACGTAACAGTATTTGGTAGATGAGATCAAAATGGTTGGTTAGATATGTTATAACAATTGTTTTTTAATTTTTAAAAAAGTGCTCTTCTTTCTATATGGGCATCATTCCTTTTTTCTATTTTACTAGCCTATTGTGTATCTAGAAGTTATCATTTGAAATTCCATTACTTCATGAACTGCTCACAAAGCTTCGGAAAATTACTGCTAATTCTAAAATAATTGTACCACTTATCATTACTCAGTCAAGAAAAATGGGCATTTATGTATGCTTTAGCAATATTTAGATAGGCTGTTACACCTCTTTCTTTAAAATAGTCCTGATTGCAATGCAAATTGCAAGCTGTGATACCGTCACTGGAAATCGGAATGGCAACAATCTTGTCTGGTAGATATTCTCTGTTGACAGTGGTACTTCTACTAGCTGTACTTAGTCATCTTTGGAATTTTTTACAACCACCAGTGAGTGGTCTTTTCAACTAAGGCCATATCTTGCACTGTCATATAGTCAATCCCATGGCATGTGTGCCTTCTCTGTTTAACAGGAATTTTGGTCGCCCTCTGCTGCCAATGCAGTCTCCACCATTCTGTCAGTCTTGGTGCTGAGATTGGGAGAGCTGCTCTATGAATATTGAACTTAATTCCACAGACATTATTAAATGCATATTCTATGCCAAGTTATATACTGGTAGGACTAATAAGGAATAATCTATGCTGCTAAGTGGCTGTGGTCTGACAAAATGGACGAATAGAATGGTGGTATGAAAGCCTAGATGGAGGAGTGAAAAGAGGGATTACGGAAGGCTGCAAGAGGAAGTAGTGTTTGATCTGAATCTCGTTAGGAAACCTGAAATAAAAACATGCTATTTTAAACTATAGCAACTTTCTAAGGAGGGTGAAAGAAATTTAGATAAACCTGGAACTGCATTTGGAAATAGAACTGGCTACAGCCATGTCTTCTAGCTAAGAATTTCTCAACCTTCAAGATTCTCAGCCCCATGACATTTCAGGCTGGATATTCCTTGTTGTGGGAGTCTGTCCTGTGTACTCTGGGATGTTTAGCGGCATCCCTGGTTTCTACCTACTAGATTCCAGTACTGGCCCCTCACTGTGACAATGAAAAATTTCTCTAGTCATTTTCAAATGTCCCTTGGGGGTCAAAATCACCCCCAGTTGAGAATCATTGTTTTAGATAGCAGAATGAGAATAATACAGAATCCCAAGCAATCCTAAAAGGAGGAGGAAGAGAAAACAAATGAATGGGAAAGAGGAGTAAAAGAGTCAGGGAGATGGTAAAAATTTAGGTTACCGAGGAGGGTTACCTGCCAGTAAAAAATTCCTGGGGGAGGAAAATTAGAAAACAACAACAACAGGCATATCTACAGGCCAGTTTGAAGTGGTCTGCGTTGTTTGATGTAAATGGCCTCACTGAAAGCTTCTTGTACACATGGCAGTCTTGGGAGGGTGGTTTTGTTTGGTGGAAGTATTTAGAAGGGACTTGATATCCATGTATGGTGTAGAACGGGGAATGTCACTTTTCCCCCAGTAGCTAACCCATAACTGGAAGTATCTGTTAGAAAGGAAGCTAGAACCATAGGTAACCTCAAGGCTGGAAAGTGCTCTAGAAATCACAGAAATCTAGGGGAAGTCCATGAATGTACATAGAGAATTAAATGGAAGTTTAGGCTAAAACAGTTTAGATCTCAAGGGGAGGGAGGAGCACCTCTGTTTGAGGTCTGGGTTATATGGGAGAACATACCAGTTAGAGGCATATTATTTATGATAAACCCTGGCATTTGCCTGGTGGAACACCAGAGGGCCAGAGTGAGCACACAGATACTCCCCAGACCTCTGTATAGTCTTCTTCTAACACAGGTGTCCTGCTGAACACAAACACACACATATACATACACACGCTGCATTAAAGATTTGGCCTGGGAAAAAGGTATGGACAGAGAAAAATTTGGAATAACAAAGGCTGTTTAAAGGGAGAACAACACATGCATATGATGTATGAATAGTGGTTGGAGCACTAGATGGGGAGTCAGGAGACAGGACTTTTGTCCTGGTTCACTCTCTAATTCTCTGTGTGGCTTCAGGAATCACCTATCTGGATTTTAGTTTTTTCCTCTTCGAAGACCTTGGTTGGACTAAGTAGTCTAACTATAGATCTTTCCTGCTCTAACATCCTATGAAACCATGAGAAACCTAAAGCATAAGTGATGTGACCCCTGTTCTCCTCTTCTCTTATTCACTGCCGTATGCCCGGCAGAAAATAACGGTCTAAGGTGTGAAACCTACACTTTGAACCAGAGGGGCATCTCTGACAATATTTGTGTGTTTGTTGAGTTGTGGAAGGTCATAGCCATGTTTTCAGTGTTCCTTTGCAATAAACTTGCATCTTTTATTTGTGTTTTTGTAAACCCTATTACTGTGAAAGATTTTATGTAATAAACACCAGGACCAGAAGCAAAAAACAAAAAAACAAAAAACAAAAAAGAAGCATTGGACAGAATGCTTGTTTATAGTTCCTGAGCCAGACCAGATCAATTAATGCCAAACTCCAGTCTGATATGGACACAGTGGCCAAGCATAGAGTGAAGTGTCCTGTTACGGCCTGAGGCTTCAGTCAGCCAACAGATGCTTGGAGGATCCCTGTCAGATACCGTTCTATAGGGACTCTTTAAAGGACATTGAAATCTGGGTGCTGTCATGGGAGGAAATAGGAGAAACAGAAGAGAAGAACAGAAGTTTCTGTGTCAGCAGGCACTAATCTTTCTTCCTGAGATGGGTGTCTCAGAAGCTTCCTAAAGTTGCACCTGCCTCTTCCTCAATCTTGTGGACTCTCTCTCTTCCTTCTGTTTTCCTGGGCTTGAAACCTCTCACCTTTCAATGTGTGTTCATTGTTGATAATGATGACTCGAAAACTGGCCTTTTCTTGATTCCCTGACTGTTTGCTGTGTTTTCAAGATGGGTCTGAATGTGGGACAGAAGTAGAGGGTTTCTGTTCCTGATCCATATTAAAGCATTAAAAGTCTGTGCTCAGAACACAGAGTATTTTTTAAGGCAGTGAAAGTACTCTGTATGATAATTTAATGGTGGATGCATGTCAGTATAAATTTGTCCAAACCCATAGAATGTACAGCACCAAGAGTGAACCCTAATGCAAACTATGGACTTAGGGTGATAATGATGTGTCAGTGTAGGTGCATCAAGTGTAACAAGTATACTGGTCGGAGAAGTTGATAATGGGGGTCGCAGGGGTTATATGGGAAATCTCTGTACCCTCTGCTCAATTTCGTTGTGAGCTTAAAACTATTCTAAAAAAATAAGATTTATTTTGTAAAAGTCCATTTGCTTCCTCTTTTGGTTTTTCTCAGCTTTTTCATACCTCTTTGGGACTCAGAGCTGCCTTAATGAAGCTTTTACCATACTATGGGAAGTTGTTTACCAATTTCTGCTTTTAATGCAGCTGTCAGACGCTCAAACTGTCTGTTAGCCAAACTGGCTTTCTACCAACCACCTTTTCCAAGCTTCTGTCTCTTAAATACAATGTTTTTGACTAGACTAAGCATATCAAACAGTCTTTTAACACTTTTAAACCATGGTATTTGCCATCACACATTTCAGTTCAATAAATGTTTTAGCACTTCTCTGCATAAGGCCTTCTGCTGGATGCTACTGGGTTGTATAAAGATGAGTAAGGTGCTATGCTGCCCTTTTTAATTTGATATCCAGTAGGAGCTCGGGAGGTATATACGGGTGAATGAGTTATTTTGCTCTCCTTCTTTCAGGATCACAATGAGCACTGGCACAACCAGTTAGTCAGTACTGACTATTCACGTGTCCTGGTCCTCTGCTCCCTCTCTGAATAATGTTTTTGGCTACTGCCTCAAAAACAGGTTAGGACTATATTCATAAAGTAAATTCAACAATTCCTTAAAGGTTCTGTATGTCATTGTTACCCTCTTTACCTTATTCCATCCCAAAACCAAGAAGGTGGATTTATCTTATAGATGATGAGACAAACAACCTGCTTTGTTTTTAATTTCTTTTTTGTTATCATATCTACTCCCTACCCCATTGCTTTCCCATTAAAACAGCACATGAATATGTTTATCAAGTAAATGTATTACTGTATTTCCATCAACTTCCTTTTAATCACTAATTTCATTTTACTAAACTACTAGTACAGCTACATTTTCTTTATTAAAAGTGATCCATTGGCTACATTATTGGGGAGGGTATCTGATTCTAATGGACTTAAGACTTGAGTTGAAGTAATGCCACATTTTATTATGGAAAACAATACTTGTTGCCCATGATTTTACTATATTAGGGATCATGCAACCTATTGAATGAAGTTACAGCCTCACCTGGTGAAAATGTAAGATCCCACCCCTATCACTTAGGGCTTTACTAGGAACTTGAGTGTGGTCAACATTTCCCAACCCAGAAATCTTTAGAAAAATAAAGTAATAAAGGGGGGCATCTGGGGTGTGGCTATCTGGGGGTAGTAAATTCATTGATAATGCTGCGAGTGAAATTAATTTTAAGAATACACCAAGGGTGAGTTTGAGTTCCTGTTAAAACATCCCATCCAGGCGAGTATTTGTAAATGGACACTGACAAGCACCTGAAGAGTATCTAAAATTCCAGAGTTTCTAATCAAGAGGTCAAGGTGTGGCCCTAGACAGAGCTTGACTGTATCAGTGGATTCAAAACTATGGCAGGGTTAAAGATGCTAATATCCAAGAGAAGAAGGTGCTAAGAGAAGATGGAATTAGTGTAACATTTAAAAAAAAGGGAGGAGAGCATATAGAAGGTAGTAGTGTATATCCAACATTGTTAGGAGAGGACCAGTTGACTGGATGGAATCTTATGGCCCCAAGAGCAAGGCAACTTGTATGATGAGGAAAGATGCTTTATGGTGTTTAACAGATTTGCTGGATGTACAAAGATGAGGATCATCACCCAGAGAAGGGCAAGTGGGGACATCCCAGAAGCTTTGTCCCCAGAGGAGGAGTAACACCCTGCCTCATTTCCTTCCAATATTCACATCTGTGACCCTCTGCTGTCCTTGTCCTTTGCCTATATTGTACAATTTCATGCTCAGATGTGATGCATGAATGAAAATTGGAAATGTAAAAAAAAATGGCCTATGTGGAATTAAATTTTCATAAATGGCAAAAAGACTGAGTTTTACGTTAAGGTCCCCCAACCTCCCTCCTACTCCACCAATGGTGCCTGTAACTGTAGATTATAATTAATCAGAATACTATTTTATTGCTATATTCTATTATTTTAAAGGTCTGATATTGTTGAATATCAGATTAATTCAGCCTACCATTGTATTGCCATCTGGGCTTATCAGTAGCAACTACTTCCATTTCCAAGTCTTATTAAACCAAACACATTACAGCAATTTGTATGTGAAACTTTCCAGCATTACTAAAACTTTCATAATACTGGAAACACAAGTTACATCAAAGCATACTCCTTTGGTTACCTAAGGGTTTATTAATGTTACAGTCCTATCTGCAGAAGAATTTTCAAGTACAAAAATTTGTTACAGAAACTTCAAATTATTTAGGAGCTAGTGACTCCTACTCAGCAGGATTTTCTGTCTAGTTGGAGGAGCACAGTCTTATCACGTGCATGAAAAATGTGTGAGGGAAGACTTTTTACTCAAGAATCTGGGCTGGTCTTTCCTTTTGTCCCTGATCTGGTGGACTTCTCCCTCCTTATGACTACTGAGAGACTATAAAACTTGAACTCAAAATGCTTTCCTTCAGATTCTACTAAAGCCATTTTTTGCTGGGTCAGCTTTAGTTTCATAGACTTTGAAGAATCCAAGCCATACAGCCTATACAATCAGACGAAAAAGATCCCCTGGCCCATACTTATACCTCTTATGAAAGAATAAGCAGAAACTTCTAAGCTAATAGCAACCCCTGAACCCCTTTGAAAGTGTTCATGTTCTCAAAATCCATATCCATCTTAAGTCTTGAGTAGCCATCTTTGGGGTTTTACTGATGGAATGAAGACTATTTTTTTTTCTGTACTTACTCATCTGCCCCCTTTGGAGTCATGGTCCATTTCTCCGTTCTTCTTGTTTATGTAGTCAGACTGACCCAGAGGCATTTGGGTTTCCACCCTGAAAACCTTTTGTGTGACTGACTAGCATCATCTGTCAAGTGATTTCTCCCCTAGTAGGTCCTTTCAATCTCTACTTTTATTCCCTGCAAAGTTTTGGTCAGAGGCCTGGAATGAGTGATATATGTTCCTGCCTTCCTCCAGCTTGTGGCAGTGATGAATGACTGACTTCTCTCTCCTTATTTTTCTTTTACCTTGCCTCCCCTCTTCTAGAAGTTGTCGCTATAGAATGCTACTTTTTGAGAGAAAAGGAAGGAGATGGCTTATTTGCAAGCAGTTGGTGGGCTAACTTAACCTCGCTTGGTCCCCTGCCAAAATAAAGGAAAAAAACTAGAATAGCATCTAACCTTATCTCACCCATCTTAAAGAACTGGCTAAAAATAATATTTAAGATTTATCATGTGGGCTGGGAAAACTCCTAGAGTTTTCTACCCTCTATTGTGCTTTTTAGCTCTCTATGAACATTCTTTGTGGTTTTTTTTAATGTTTTGAGATAGCACTATATTTTTATCTTTCATTGATTTATTCAATCTTGCTGAATTAATAATCATCTCCTAGGTATCTGTGAAATGTGGGGTGGTGAGGCAGATGCTACAAAAGAAATATAATAACAAGGTTCAGGATTTAGTTGCTGATAGAACGGGCCAGAAACACACATAAAATCCTTTTTGAAATAGTACAGGGACTCAGCTCAAGGACAAATGATATAGATATAAATGCTAAAACGTTTCAGAAAAAAGGAGATCAATATAATCTGGAGTTATTGGAGAAAAAAAGTCCGCTAACACAGTGAGACCTTTGAAAGACTTAAAATGGCAGGCTCAGGGGATTGCACTTTATTCTATAGATAATCGGAAACTTTTTGGAAATATGTTAGTACTCTCAAAGCATCTTTGTGGGAGGGGTGAGCACACAAGCACCCTGTGGCTAAGAAGGAAGTGGCTCATAAAATGTGAATGAAGAGTCTATTCAGACAGGGAGAGCCTTTTGAGATTCTCAAATTCAAGTGTGAAGAAAATGAAGGAAGGGAAAATGCTTGCCTCGATGAGATTAGAGGGCTGATTGAGTAGACATAGATTATATACAGTGATGTTTGAGTGAACCAGGTATTGAACAGGTGAGCACGGGTAGGGAGGCATGGATACATCAGGCAGAATGGGGGAAGCCAGGTGAAAGCCCTGGAAACAGCATAAGCCTCACTATGTCTCAACGGGCAAAGTGGCAGCTTGAGTAAGAACTGGGCGATCAAAGAGAATGGACAGGAATTGATGAATTCAGGAGATGATTTATCAGCAGTATCCATGGCATCCCACTCAAGGCAAAGCTGGGTATGTGGAAATAGAGAGGAGAAATCCTGAATGAAAAGACAAGTGTTTCTATTTTTACCATACTTCATTTCACTTAGGGGCCTGATATTCAGTTTGAAATATCTTTAATAGAGAGGAGGCCAAGGTGATTTATTTCTGCCAAAGGAAAGAAAAACAGAGAAAAAGTCATCTGTTAATATCAGCTGTGTCACCATATTTTAAATCTATTAATTTGATTTACATTTAGAGACAACATTCTCTTTTGAGTTACAGTGTTTTCTGTTGTCTCTGAACTGAGTTCCACAAATAAGAAGAGGAATAGGAAAGACGTCTGAGTTGCCAGGCAGGGTTATTTCTACCTCACTTTTGATCTGTTCCTACTAATGAAGGCCCCGTCAGGGGCTAATAAAGGAGGCTTGTTGTGGGTGATGCAGAGTATGTAGCTCTAAATGGCCTTAAATTAATATCTGTTCACCTTCATGCTTGACTTTGAGCCTAATGACATCAACGTACAAAGAAGGCAGGATGAGATGGTCTTAAATCATTATCTGAAAACCAAGTCTGTAAGAAAAAAGTCCAGTTTTAAGCTAATTAAGGGATACTGCTGAATACTCTAGGATAGCAAATTAACCATTAAAAACCTTTGAAAGTTGAGTTGAAAATGAGAACTTTTTTTTCCAAATCTTTTGAGATTCAGTTTTTGAAGTGAATAAAACTCAAAGCTTTTTGGGTTTTTTTTTGCCTAGTCATGAAGAAGAGGACATTAAAGGACATTTGCTTAAACTACTTACATCAAATCTAAGAACTTAGTTTGGAGAAAGAACTTCATTGGCAGCGTTGTTATTTTCTGCAGGAAAGTAAGTGTAGTCCAGAGCCTGAAATTTGTAGAAAACACAATCTACAGATCTTGGTATATGGACAATTTGGAGGGTAAAGCCAAGTACTTATTATGATACATCGTTTAATGCTTTTAAAACATTAAAAGTTGAATTTAACTGGTTCAACATATTTCTTGGTTGAAATTATAATGTTACTGAAAAGGACAAAAATTCCCTTTTTTCTCTTATATGGTTTAATGGCTAAAAGTATGGGATTTGAAGTCAGATAGACACAAGTTCAAGTCTTATCTCTGCTGCTGTTACCAGCTCTGGGACCCTGGGCTATTTTCCAAGTCTTAGTTTTCTCATCTGTAGCATGGGGATAATCCCAGTCCCCATAGCACAGAATCATTGTGAGTGTTGTATAATATATATTATATTAATTATATTTATTATATTATATTATATATCTAATATGTTTATATTAGATATATATTAGAGATATATATTATATATATTTTTTCATAATACATATATATACTATGCTTGGGTCAGTCCCTGGTGTATGGTAATAGCTTTTAATTTTCAGTAGTAATAAACATCAAAATCAAGAAAAATAATCCATCCGCTGAGCTTCCTTTTTTCAACAAGCTCCTATGATGCATTCTGGTTTATAGTGACTTGGAAAGTTGTTATATGGACAAGATACGAGAAGAATTATTGACTGTATTAACTTTTATACATTATTACAGAAAGAACTGATTTCTGTCATTTTTATTGTTATTCAGAAATGATGAACCTTGTCATCTTCTGATTGATGCTTGTATTAGTGATATAAGTAAAAATCAACTTCAGAAGTGTTTAAGTATAGTATTCACCCTTCTACCTGACAAATCATGATTTTATTTAGAGGACAATCAAATCCAGTGAGGTATTCAGAATGGGGTTTGTTGTATATAATGATTCTTGTGTAGAAACAAGCTTATTTGTAGATAGACACACACACATAAGGATTCATTGTCCAAGTGCATCTTAAAACTTTTCAACTACAAATATCAGGTTTTCTCTACCAGCTATCCACTTATTCTGATGAATGGAATTTAAAAAAATTAGATTTTGAACGTTAAGATAAATGTAAAAGACAAAGAAAATGAACAGAATTAGTTCCCATGATGCCACTACTGAAGTTAGTAATCAAAGGTGATAATGAACGTTTTTTTTCCAAATTTGAGTGACCCGTGTTTTCATTTGCAGACAGGATATTGGCAGGGGAAAATGAAAGGGAAATAACTAACATTTGTTGAACATCTAGTAACAGACATAGCAGTCTACATTTGTTATCTTATGTAATTCTCATAAATGTCCTACCAATTCTGAGCTATCCTGCCCATTTTTCAGATGAGGGAAGTTTGTCTCAGGTTGCAAAACAAGTCAAGATCCTATATTCAGCACATGGGGGCGCCTGGGTGGCTCAGTCGGTTGGGTGGCCGACTTCAGCTCAGGTCATGATCTCATGGTCTGTGAGTTCGAGCCCCGCGTTGGGCTCTGTGCTGACGGCTCAGAGCCTGGAGCCTGCTTCCGATTCTGTGTCTCCTTCTCTCTCTGCCCTTCCCCTGTTCATGCTGTGCCTCTGTGTCTCTCGGAAATAAATAAACATTAGAAAAAAAAAAAGTTTTCTCTATATTCAGCACATGGAATAAATGGGTGCTTTTAATCATGAGATCATACTGATACTCATTTGTGAAGGAATATCATCTCCTTTAATGTCATTTGCAAATATCTTTTCCCATTCCATTGGTTGCCTTTTAGTTTGTTGATTGTTTCCTTTGCAGGGCAGAAGCTTTTTATCTTCATGAGGTCCCAGTAATTCATTTTTGCTTTTAATTCCCTCAAGGGGATATTTCTTAATATTTGTTATACTAGATGTAGCAGTGTGTACTGGCTGCCTATGGATGAAATTTGCCTTCCAATGAAAAGTGCTTCAGTGTTAACAGAAACTCAAACTGAGTACTAAGTTTTTATGTTTTTAATACACATAGGGATGTTTCCCTCTCAAAAGCAGGGAGGCCCTGTAACTCTGCTGTGATCCTTAGCTCCTTATGCCAGTGTTGCAGTGGGAGTTCTGCTCTACCCACATATGTTCAAGTATAAAGCTGTGCATTCCAGCTTAAATGAAAGCAAGGGAACAGCTGATCACTCAGGCTAGCAGAAGAGCACAAAGATAAGACAGGTAAGGAAGCAAGGCATTCTCGGTGTCTTCTTTCCATATTGCTCTAAACTCTGTTGTGTGGCCGTCTGTGCCCCAACTGCAAACTCATCCGGTCTTCTGCTCTGGGGCCCATCTTATCCTCAGTAGAGGGTCAGTAAAAGCTTTAATTTAGTACTCCTGGTTGCACATCACAGCCTCTAGTCCCGTTCTGACCTTGTGTTTTGACTCCAGTGATGCAGCTTTTGCCCTGTTGCCAGGAGCAAGTCCTCCTTCGTATGTGCCCCAGTTCTAGTGGGAGGGAAACCTCACCCTGAATCTAGGGAAACCAACCTGATTTGTCCAAGACTGTCTTGGTTTTAGCACCAGAAGTTCCATGTCCTGGGAAATCTTGCAGTACTGCGCTTCTGAATGGTCAGTCACCTTGCAAGACCCCTTCTGGATAACAGGGCTACAATCCCCTTGGCACTAGACCTGTCACTCTTATTGTTTCTTGTTAAGTTTGAAACCTCAGACTAAATTGCTAAAATGTTCTTTACTTATTGGTGAGCACATTAATAAATTGGATTTGGGATTCTGGCTGCAAGTTTCTTTAAAGAATGTGATTTTGAATATCAAACCACCCATGTCTTTTGAACATGAATTCTAAGTGATTAAAATTTCAATTCATAAAAGAGTGCTGTTAATACCAGTTTTTTTTTTTTTTGGGAAGTTATCCTTGATGAATATGAGGGGGTGGAAGGAATGGGGAAAACTCAAGTTTGACCATATTAGGGTAAATGTTTCATTTAGTCAGAAAGCATTCTGCTCTGTTGTTTGCTTCCTATGATCTAAAGGGATCATGCATGTGCAGTTATCTAAATATGTACAATTATAAATTATATCTCCTCTTTTTCTTCCTAAATCACAAGGCACTTTTGCTGGAGCTTTGCCTAAGAGCATGTTTTATGTGGTCCCTAGAGTGTTGTTATTTGTAAGCAACAAAATTAAATAATAACGATTGAGATGAAAATAAAGATTATTGTAACAAGACGATTTATTATGTAACTGGTAAAGAAGAGACCTGATATACATTCTAAATTGAATGGAGCTTACTTTTGCTGTAAAAGAAATGTTGGTTTTATCTAATGGCATGTTTAATTGCTTGCATCTAATGCAGGATAATGTCCTTTAAAACAAAGGGGAAACATTTAAGCATAATGAAGGACTCTGAAGAACAGATTATAGAACTCAAGCATTGCTTTTATCCATCATATGAAGTCTTGGTTAGAGGAAGGGAGGGACTGGGGGTTGAGGGTGGGGAGAGAGAGAGAGAGAGAGGAAGAGAGGAAACTAATAAAGAATATTCCAGATAGTTTCTCAAATCAAGCTAAATATTGAGTGGGCAAAACGAACTCTCACAAAATTAGCTTACAGTGAGACAAGGCTCTTTTAAGAATTTGAAATAAAGAGCAGTTCTTGATTGGGTAGAATTCTGTTTGCTGTTTACATGAACTGTCACATGGCAAGAATCATTTTAAACAGAATAAGTACAGCACCTGTTACTACCAGATGTGTGGCTTCCTTCACTACAGAGATGATGGGTATACATTCAGAAATGCTTGCATGTGCTTTGGATCATAAGAAAAACATTTTTGCTCTAGAAATGGTAGCCTGTGATCCTGCTCTACTAAGAGCTTACACGGGAAGCCTCGACCACCAGAGAGGGAGCGAGGGGTGGCCAAGAGAGTTGGAGAGGGGAGCAGAGCCATAGTAAAGGAGAAAGCCTGCTTGAAAAAGCCTAAGTTGGCATCACTATTTATGACGCCACAAGAGAACTGTGGATGTCGAAGCAGATCACAGATTCTGGAAGGAGAATCTCAACTCCATTTAATATTTAGGCAGCTTTAGGCAAATCACTTCCCCTCTCTGTACCTTGTTGTCTTCACCTATCAAATAGGTGGGGTCAATAATTCCTCCCTCACAAGTTGTTTTGTGCATCAGATGAGATAATGTCCGAGAAGGTACTTTGTAAACCCGTAAATGCTATGCAAAGGTTAACTATTTTCCCATAATGTGGTTTATAATTGCATGTGTTTAGTTATTCCATGAGTCACAATGTTACCTCCAAAAGCTATGGCCTGATATAAGTTATTCTGTGACACAGATATTAGTCCTCTCCCTGGGTAGAGGCATTATAAAAGGTTAGCACTATATTAAGTAATAGATCTATTGCTCCACTAAATTATTCATGATTATGTGTTCAGTGAATGATCAGTTTGATTGAAATAATTGTCAGGTGTTCTCAGGGCTCCAGAGAGGAAGCTGATAAATGACATAAGGTTTCTTCATCGCGATGACTTTGCTTCCATTAAACATTAAGAAAAACTAAGTAATGGAATCTGTGAAAAAAATATGAAGTTACAGTCTGGAATGTTAAAGGAATTATCCTGTCTTTAAAGTATTTTTTTTTCAACAAATCAAAGCTTTTCAGTAAAAGTTTTAGAGTGGTGAACGATTTCAACCATTTTCTGAAGATTAGTTTTTGAGTGAGAAAGAGAAAAACTTATTCCTTTTTCACAAGAAAAGATGCGTTAATTTTGTTGTTGTTAAATGAATGAATGAATGGATTTAGCTCGTTTTGGCTAGGAATTTTAATAGTTGTTGAAAAGGCTCCTTTCGAGCCTCTTCTCAGGAAATAGTTGCCCCCGATTTCTATCTCTGACGTCTCCTGTGGGCTCCAGAATCATGAGAGTGACAACCGACATGACATGTCCGACTTGGACATCCTGTTGTCATCTTAAACTGCTCACATCTAAAATGAAAGTAATTTTCTCCTCTACTATGTCCATCAGCACAACCACCTGACATCCCCATTTCTGTTGATAGCCTAACATTCTGCCCATGTCTCATGCAAATATTCTTTGGAGTTGTCCTTGTCTTCCAATACCCTCTAATATTTCTTATATCCAATATGTTCACAAGTCCTCACTTTTATCCTGCTGCAAATATCTCTAGTTAGTCCCACCTTCCTTCCCCCCACCCCATGCTCCCCCTCACCTCTGCCCACATCCCTTGCTATCAGCCTAACTCCAGCTTTCATGCTTATAATATCAAGACAGCTTGGACTTCAGTGGTTGGCTTCCTCGAATTCCTCCTAAATCTTTCTATAATACCACTTTCATCACACCATTACTTCTTGTATAAATAGCAATGGCCCTCTATTGTGGGCCACATCCAGCTCAACTCCCCTCTTAGGGTAGCTTTCTTTGTCATGTGTTTCACCAGATATGCTAGGACTCTGCTCACATCTGGGCTCAGCCAGTTTCATGACTGGCCTGTTCCCCCTTGCAGCTCTAATTATCTAAACTCCTTGGGATTGGCCTTTCCCCTGCAGGGACCTTGGGGAAAGCCCCATACAGGGGGCAAGATGGCGTTTCAAAAATTGAGGTTCACCAAGCCCTCTAACTTCAATTTTGCTTCTTTCTTCAGTTTGTCATAGTCTGGGACACTTCCTCCCTATTGTGAAAAAGCAATTGCAACCTGTATGGAAGTGCAGTATACCATTTCCATTCTGGTGGTGAAAACATTGTCTTCAACAGTGACATCTGCAGCCCTGGGTCTCTGCAGACCAGGTGGGAGCCGGATAGCACTGATAAAGTGCTAGTCATCAGTGACGGTAGCAGACAATTGGTAGTGAACACCACAGATGGTAGAGTAGGGTTTGGGGGACACAGCAGAATTTCAGTGTCCACAAGCATTAGCACAAGGAAGAAGGATATTGGGAAAGGAAGATGGAGTTGGGCCTAAGTATTCCACTACAGGGGCCCCAAAGCCAGAGATCATTAATCAAGTTGATAAGTTGATCCATGCCCACCCACCTAGAAACTACAGGAAAATGATAGTAAGTTGTGTTAATTAAAAAAACGACAGTGCCCTGCTCATAGAAACACTTAAAATCAGTATTATTTCTATTGTTTAAAAATGATGCATTATTGGCTTAATTCAAATATCTGAATTTTGTGATTTGTGTTAGTTAACAATCACATTCCTCTTCAAGATCAGTAAAGATGTTACTGAATTAAATAACATATGTAAAGCACCTCGCTGGTCTAGTAGCTAGCAGATCTATAATAAATGAGAGTGCTCTTACCTTTCCCTCCTTTGAAGTAAATAATTTAAAGAAAATTATTCATATAGCTAGTTAAAATTAACAATAATCTCCCCGTGGACTATTTTGTGCCCACTTACAGTAATCTGAAAGGTTCTCAATAATTAGAAGAAAAGATATAGGTAGGAAGATATAAGGGTATAGAAAAGATATAGGGGTAGGAAGAATGAGTACAAGTGTTTGTTATACCTGTTGATATAGGTGCAGAGTCCATATCTCAATGTAGATATAAAGTTTGGAGGTAGATGGGTTCCATGTGAACACTTCCAGCTCCACTCCCAGGTTTGCTCCATTGCTATACAACTGAGGCATATTTGCACAAATGAGCCCCAATTTGAGACAGCTAGTATGTAAAACTCTGAACTTGTAAAACAGACAAGTACTATAAAAGATTCTTTGCTCTGAAAGGTATAAACTGAGTGTAAAGTTTTGGCCACATATATCTGTTACATAAAATTAATTTTATCTGTATGAAAAATGCATTAATATCCATCTGAATAGGTCTGCAAAAACAAAGAATTTCTGCTGTTGCTGTTCTTGTTTTTCTTCTAGATTTGGAATTTTTGAAAAAGATATACTTGGGATTCTTAAAGAAACAGGTCTTAAGTTCATTAGCTCCATGGCCTACTGTTGTATTCCATTGGGTTCTCATCTTCTGCAGATCTTGTCCTCCATATGCTCTATATTTCATTTTCTAAACTGTATCATTTATCTCAGTAAACTTATTACATTTTGCTTCTTTCCTATCCTAGTATGATAAAATTTTGTATGTTCTGTACGTGAGAACGAATCGGTATTTGGAAATTTTCTTCTCTCTTTACTGCATGTCTTTGGGAGTCTAGGTCCTAATCCTCTGCTTTTAATCATTGTATAAAATAGGTATGTTAATGAATATATATTATATATGTACATTGGACATGGTTTAAAAACTATATGCTAAAGCTTTTATCAAATTTTAATTAAATAATTGCTGATTTCCTAAAGGATATGTGTATATCTAGCTTAGAAATGACATTATAGAAACATGTTTGAAAACTTGTCTCTCAACATCATGTAATTCTCAGAAAAATAAAGGCAGCCTTTGGGGGCTGAAATCCCCTAGAGTTTTTATTCTCTTATTATATCTGGTTTTTAAAAACCCTTCAAGGATTATGGAGGCAATAGAAAACACCTACTAGTGGCTTTCATGTGGGGCCAAACATCCACATACCATTGACTGGGCTAAGGTGTTTTTTCCATAGTGTATTAAAAAACAAATATTCCTCAATGCTTATTTTAAAAAAGTGAATCATCAGTAGGGATTTGTCCAATCCATCTTTATGTACATACCAGAAAAGAAGTTACCAAGATCTCTATGGCTAGTCAAATGCTTTCAAGAAAACACAAGTGACTTTGATTTCCAATTTTTATTTGGTTATGAAAAGAGAATAACATATTTAGCCTCATGGATAGAAAACCAGATAACTCTACTGCATTGATGTAGTGTGTTTAACAGTCATCTAGAAGCTGTTTGTAATTATGATGAAAGATTATGATAATGTTAGTGTGTGAGTCAGTACCCCTCAAAATATCATTTATATGAATGGATCATTTTGAGAAAATATCTACAAAAGGATGAATCAGTCTAATACTTTAGGGTCTCTCATATGCCTAATTTTTTGCATGTGAATCAGAATTTTTTTCTCCTCTGCCTACTCATTTTTCAAAATTCAAAAATGTTACCTCCCTTGTAGGATCCTTTTGGCAACTCCAGATACTCCTTTCCCTTTCTGAGTCTCCAGAACACTCTGTCTTATCATCATTACAGCCCTTAGCAGATTGTCTTGAAATCTGTTGCTTACCTGTCTCTGTTATTGCGCTGTGGACTCTTCAAGGTGATACTTTATACTGCTTGCCTTGAGCTCTTGTGCCTAGAACAGTTTCTGGCATATAAGGACTGAGTTAATGAAAGAGAGGTCATGCGTTGAGATTAATGCACACAAACTGCATGTTCTATTTAATGAACTGGTAACTACATCTTTTGGGAAGAGTTTATAAGTAAATTCAAATAATCTTCAGATATAGTCTGGATACGTCTCATTCAACTGCCCCATGTTTATAATGGATGCTAACATCAAGATGCCACTTGTCATCAGGCTGTGTTGGCAACAGGTCCCCTATTACAGCTTTAAACACTCCCTCCAACCTTACATAAATGTTCCTAGTAAAACTACTGGTTCCCTTTGCCTCCTGCCCTCCCATTACTTGCTATTTTAGAATGTTATAGAAGAAGAATGTGGGGAAGGAGGAAAGAGAATTGGCAGAAGGTGGATGATGAGGGCAAGAAATGAGGAGCCAAAGAATTAGTTTTCTTTTTTCATCAGCCCATATGCTAACCTATCTTATGACCTGGGGAGGGGAGACTAACATATGCAAATATTTATCTCTAAAATGGGATTCAGGTGTTACTAGTTATGGGCCAAAACAAGTTAACAATCCATGAAAACCAACCCCATAAATTCTCCGTTGTAACTTTCAAATACCTCTACTTTGGGATCCAGTAAGTTTTAGGAGACCAGGAAATGATTTGTGAAATCTGCTGTTCTCTCCTACAGACCAGGAGTGTTGACAAGAGCAAAGAAAATCTTTTAATCTCTCTCGCCCTTCCTGGGGCCAGGCAGAGGGAGTGCTGATGAATTTAATTTGATGATATTATGCCATGACATTGTGTCAATATGCGATGATGTGTGTGATGGCACAGCGTCATCACGTGGTGACGCAACATCATGACGTAAGACATCACAACGCCAATTAAAAATGTGACTCCAGGAGGTTTTTTTAATTGAGCAACAAACTACAATTATTTGACTAAGGACTTGAGGTAGTATAAGGCAGTGAGGAAGCTGAGCTGTAATTTATAGACTAGAAAATGTTTCTTTGCATGAACCATGGCTCTTTTTTTTATTTGTATATGACTCCTTCCAGAAGTTGTAATTCCTGTTCTTGCGAGGCAATTTTAGAAATCAAAGAATAATTTTGTTTAATAGACTGCTCCTATCATAGGTTGTCCCTGTATTAGTTTTCTTTTGTCTGTAGAATATGAGCTGGTGCTAAATTTAAATATAATTTTAGAATGAGATTAAAAAAATAACAATCTACTCTTCATTTGCGTATTAAGAGTTTTTTTGGTACTACATAGAGCTCCAGGTAAAATGATTTATAATTGAAATTACTTTGTAAGTAATATCTTTTGTAGCATACATTTTGTAATATTTCACTGAGATTCTAATCATATGAAAATGTTAGAAAGGAGAAGTAATTGGCAAAATACGGTTTACTTTCTCTGGGTGTGTTCGTACACGTGTGAGCATGCATGCATGCATGAATGTGTCAGATCTTGGGCAAGCGTTTATCTATTTTGTACTTCAGTTCTATTTTTAAAATGACAATAATGTATTTTTTCCCTGATTTTCATAAGGTTATTGTATAGACAAATTATATGCTCTATGTGAAGGTTCTTTGTGCTCTTTGGAACAAATGTTGTTATATAAATCTAGGGTACTATTAAATACTTTCTCTAGAGCCACATAGACTCTACTTATGAAGTTGAAATTAAATGGGGAAACATTTGTTAAATTAAAACTGAGATGAGTTTTATAGTTGATACTTCATCTTGATTTTTTTCTTGATTGTTTCATTTCTAGATTAAGGTGTTCAGAAATGAATTAGATTCAGAAGTAGAGGCAATAGTGATATACACAGATTTTTATTTGTGATATTTAAAGTTTTGGGTAACTCCCTCTGTCTGTAAATGTGGATATAAAAGTGTCCGTTTTTTATTGGTGAAAGGAACTTTACACCCACATCAGGGAGAATTAGTTCCAACAAAGATTCACAATTCCCTCATTCACATGTAGTTTTGGCAGTTCAGAATCCACAGAATACTGAAAAAGCTGAAGGTACTACAGTGGTTCTTTGCTACTTTTCATTTTACATGGTGAAGTGAAGAGATTGTTTGTTGTCTTTAAACTCACACTAGCTTCATCACTCCTTCTGTAACTCCAGTAAAAATGTACTAGAATTTCATGCCTTCTGAAAAATGATACATGACTTTTAGATGGAGTTTGAAATGGTGGCTGATTACTTTTGAATACTCCAGCACCACTGGTTGGCAGCTCACATCTGCAGCAGAGGAAAACAATAAGCAAATTTGTGAATTAGCTTTAGTTTACACATTAAACAAGCAAAGTAATTCTTTATAACTTTAACCAACAGTCTGTGTCTTGATTACAGGATATTGCTGCGCATTAATAAATGGAACTATATTTAGATTTTGCCAGTATGTACGCATTTCATTTGCTTGCATTTTGTATTTTAGTCACCGTTTTGTGCCAGTCTCCAGGACTACCTACATTATCCGTAGGGTTCAGTGTTAAACCATTATTGACTTTTAAGACATTGACGGTAGAACATTAAACCAAGTGTGCAACCAGTCTGGATATAGGGACTTGAGTGAACTACACAGATCACATGCCCATGTGGTCCTGCTAGTGATGCATTTGACAACATTGGGTTCTATGGGCTGACCCGGTTTCTGTAACTTATGGCCAGTTTGTGTGATTCTCTAGCTTTGGTTGGATTTTTTTTTTTTTTAATGTTTGTTGATTTATCTTGAGAGAGTGAGTGGGGGAGGGACAGAGAGTGAGGAAAAGTGAGAATCCCAAGCAGACCCAGCACTGTCAGCGCAGAGCCCAATGTGGAGCTCTACCTCATGAATTGTGAGATTATGACCTGAGCAGAAATCAGGAGTCAGATGACTGAGCCACCCAGCCACCACAGGTTGGACTTTTTTTAAGGATTACTTTTAGATTATTTATAATACTCACTTTTGTCTCTCTCTAGATTATAATTACTTTGTTTCGGTTGGTAAAGCTCTATTGCAATTTATTGCTTATCTGTAATCAGGAATTCAAAGCAACATGTTACCAAAGAAGTTCCTTAATAACCTGAATTAGTGTGGCCTAATTTAAAGTTGGGAAATGCCCACGTCACATGAAAGCTAGATTTCTCAACATTAAAAAAAAATATTATGTTCAATAGTTTGTACAATATAGCTAAGCGTTGAACAATGTAAGGTTATGGGTGTCAATGCCCTGCACGGTCAAAAATCTGTTTAACTTTTGACTCCTCCAAAACTTCATTACTAATAGCCTACTGTTGATTGGAAGCCTTACTGATAACATAGTTAATTAACACATATTTTGTATGTTATATGTATTATATACTGTATTCTTACAATAAATTAGTAAGCTAGAGAAAAGAAAATGTAATTAAGAAAATCATAAGGAAGAGATGGGGAGCCTGGCTGGCTCATTGGTTAAGCATCTGACTTGACTGTTGCTTTTGGCTCGGGTCATGATCTCACGGTTTGTGGGATTGAGCCCTATGTTGGGCTCTGTATTGACAGCATAGAGCATGCTTGGGATTCTCTCTCCCTGTCTCTCTGCCTCTCCCCTGTGTCCATGTGCACTCTCTCTCTCTCAATAAATAAAGTTAAAAAAATACAATCATAAGAGAAAATCTATAATACTGAACTGTATCAAAAAAACCTCTGTGTGTAAGTGGATCAACACAGTTCAAATCCATCTTGTTCAAGGATCAGCTGTATTCAGAATAAATGCTGCTAACAAGTACTTATAACTGTTAAACCCTACCTGACTTGAGGTAAAGAATGGACCATTCAGAAGTTGGAAAGATTTATTTGTACAGAAATCCCAGACTAATTATTTTTAATGGTGTTTTCTTGACATTAGATATAAGGACAAGCTTTCCTCCCAGAATTTTTTTATGTTAATAATTTACTTCACAAATGTTATTTTCCTTGGAGATTGCAAACTGATCCTATTCCCCTCTGAATTACTACAAATTTCAAAGAGTAAAACCTGAAGCAAAGAGGCTTTGGTGTTTATTCTTCTTTGAAAAAATCGTGTTTGTTTTTTATATGTGTGTATATGTATTGGGGAGGGGGTGGGTAGTAGACTTAACTTCAAAATTTGATATATATAATGATATATATTGATATATATAATGATATCTTGCCAAGACTCATTAGTAATATGAGTAAGTCTTTAACAGTCACCTTCTTTTTGGACAACTTGTAGATAGTGAATTTATTTTTCCTTCAGGTTTATAAGGGACCTCAAAATTCATTGAGACAAAACTCCCACTGATGTGTTAATCCTCGATGCAATATCCATAAATAGATGGTTCAGTCTATTATCCCTTTATCTAACATAGAGGAAACTCACAATCTCATAATCCTATCCCATAATTGTCCTGCCAAATTGCAATCTGTTTTCTTTGAACCTATTGATTCTCATTTGACCTCTTGGGGTCTTTCAGAGTAAGACTATTTTCATTCCACATACCACTTTAAAAATATTTTTAAAAAGCTATCATATCCTTCTTTAGTCTTCTTTCTTCCAAATTAAACATACCTTTTTCTAAAAAAAAATATTTTGTATGTTAAAATGTCTCTTTATCTGCCATGCGGCCCTTCTGGTATGAGAAACTGAATGTCCAGTTTGTCTGCATCTTTAAAACAATTTTTTTAGGGGCACCTGAGTGGCTCAGTCGGTTGAGCGTCTGACTTCGGCTCGGGTCATGATCACATAGTTCGTGGGTTCAGGCCCCACGTCAGGCTCTGTGCTGACAGCTCAGAGCCTGGAGCCTGCTTTGGGTGCTGTGTCTCCCTCTCTCTCTGCCTCTTTCTCTCTCTCTCAAAAATAAATAAACATTAAAAAAGAATTTTTTTTTAATGTTTATTTTTCAGAGAGAAAGAGACAAAGTGTGAGTGGGGGAGGGGCAGAGAGAGAGGGAGAAATAGAATCTGAAGCAGGCTCCAGACTCTGAGCTGTCAGCACTGAGCCTGACGTGGCGGCTTGAACCCATGGACCGCGAGATCATGACCTGAGCCGAAGTTGGGTGGTTAGCAGAATGAAACACCCAGTCGCCTCCAGTTTGTCTGCATCTTTAAGGTTCAATGCTGTTTTGTCTGTTATCTTTAAGGTTCAACACCAAAACCATATAATATGGAAATACATCACCAGTGTCAAGAGGAGCAGGCCCATGACGTCACCTCTTTTAAATACTTTTTTTCTGTTATCGCAGAAATTTCTTATTTCTAATATTACCAAAAGTGGTACCAACATTTAGGTAGTCATACCGTATTGCTGATTCATATTGAATTTACTGTCAGCTAAAGTTCTATGTCTCTTTTAAGGGAGTTGCCAAACCATTTTTTTAAAAAACATTCTGTACTTAAGTTTCTTTTTGGATCTTAAACTTATCTTTGTTAAATTTCAATTTGTTTGACTTGACTCATCTCTTCATACTGTCAAGTCTATTTTGATTTATAGAATCCATTTATTATTCCAATATATTTTTTGTCTTCTTCACAGTTTAGAACTTTTCTGTCTGTTCATATAAACCATTGGCAATATTTGGGAACAGAAGAAGGTCAAGAGGAGAACCCTGTGGCTCAATTCTTTGTCCAGGTTGAGAATCCTTTCTTAGTCACTAGCCTTTTGAGTACAGCTGTTCTGCTAGTTCCTAGGTGTCCTAGCATCCAGTCTACATTTCTCCATCTTTTCCATTTGAGCATGAGAGACCCTTTCAGATGTTTTGCTGTAAACCAACACACATTATTGACACAGATTAATAGACCCTCAGAGGATGTTATGAAGTCGATGTACATAAGTTAATTATTAAGAAGTTTGGTGAAGATAAAATAGGTACCACAGGTAATTCTAGGTACCACAAGGTGGTAAAATTAAACTGTGTTTATCTAAATAAGAATAAGGTCTGGATAGATCCCACTGACTAATTGTCTTTCCAGGCCCCATTACTTTAGCTTTGTTTTTAATCACCTGAAAGGCACATCAAAACAATGAATAATAGAAGATGTCAGGGGAGTACTGAAGTAAGAGGTATAAAGTTGTAGGTAAATGTTAAATGAAGGCTAGAAGTTGTTAGAGTGATACACAAGGGTGAAGCTCTTAAAAAGTTTATTTACAAAGCATGAGTCTATCTTTTGGGTATTAATACTTTCACTGAGATGCACCATGACAGACTTAGAATCCCAACTAGCATTTATAATACTATAATCCATACCAGGTAGGAAGTATATGCCTCTCAGAGTTGCTTTAAGAATTAAATAAGAAATTGTTGTAAGTACCTAGCATAGTCTCCGACATAGTATGAACTTAATAATTAACTCAATTAATTCAGCAAGCATTAATTGTATGCTATTATGTATAATAATAGAATGCTGGGCACTTATTTTTTGCATGACAAATGTGTAGTGTGTTTTGTTTCTGTTAAAATATATGCATTATATATAATAAGTAATATGTATACATGTACTACATTGAATGTAGTTGGAGTCTACATGATCCATGAAAGAATTTTTCATTTTTCCACCAAAAAAGTTGAAGATATAGACTGAGACTACATATGTAAGTTTAGAACAACTGGTTTATTTGGCCATTCCATAGAACCAAAGGATTTCAGAGATTGGAGGGACCTTATAATTAACAGTCTCATTTGTACATACCACAGATTAGTAAACCAAGGCCAAGAGATGGTTTCCTAAGACTATTTAGTACATGTTAGAACTAAAACTAGATTTGCTCATTTTTGACTTATATTACTTATCAGTCAATATTAGGTATGTTTCCTACCATATCACACTAATCAAATGCTTCAAAAGAGGCCTGGAGCCACCTGTGTTTGTGATATGGGTCACAAACTACAAGGCAGAAAATACCACCCTTACCTGGCCTGCTGATTTGAATATGCAAATTAGCAAAGTTAAAAAATATGAAAAAATCTTGGTGGTGAGTATACTTGTGTATTTCAAATATTTTGTAGTAAATAATAAATTAGTAACATTGACCACCCTTTGTAGGCATAGTTCATCAATACTATGATTTTCATGTTACTGGAATGACTGATCATATTCAAAGGATCCAAAAACAAACCTAGTTGGACACAGAATTGCCCTTGTAAGGCATAACTTGAGGGACGCTCAGGAGAATCAATGAACAATGAGCAGTTAAGCTCTCCTTCATGTAGAAAGTCAGCTAATTGGTTGTGTTGAATTGTATCTGATATTGAGGTGGGAAGAAGTGGAGATGATGCTCAAAGAATAGGGATAAAGTAGTATCCATTGTTGTAAAGTTGATTCAGAATTCTCTTCTACTTGGTAAAATCCACTGCTTAGGAAATCTTAGGGAAGATTCTCCTTCAGGGAAAGGTTACTTACAAACTCAAGGTCATTTTCCAAATCCCACACAGCTTGTCTGTGTGCCAAACTTTTCTGGTTTTATTTTTATTCTTTTTTGCCTTAAAATATATCTTAGAACACAGGTTTTCTGACTCCTGCTTTGTGATATGTTATTAGCTCCCCTCTCAGTTGCTGAGGCCATTGTAAATGAGGGGGCTATTAGTAGGGACAGATGGACAAGGAACAAGGACTGAGGAGGAGAGGCTGAAGCCTGTGTGTGGAGAGGAAGAAAGCAGAGGGGCTTGAGCTTTTTCTATTTGAGCACCAAAACAGATTAGAGAGGGTGAAAGAGGCAAATGGATTTCGGAGGTGACTGAATTCAATGTATTCTATTTTCCAAATGAGGAAACTGAGGGCCTGCGAGAGAAAATAATCTGCCTGATACCAAAGATCTGTTGTTAGAGTTGGTCTTAAAACTCTAAATAAAAACATTTAAAAATAAAAAAAAAAACTCAGGTACTTTAAATAGCAAATTCCAACTTATTTTTTAATCGAAAAATTTAATTAAATATTTCATGTATACAGACAAGTATAAGAAGTAATATAAGAAATGGCTGTGTACCCATCTCTCCTCATGTCAAATCTTAATGCATGGCTATATTTTGTTTAAATAGTTTAAGAAATATTAAGCTCTGTTAATACACATCCCTGGTCCCCTTTCCTCTTGCCGTGCTGCTCCAGAGCTAACTACTGCTCCAAATAGGCTGCTTATTAGGTCTTTTATCTCGTTATTATGATTTTACTGCATGCAGACGTGCCACAGGCAATACCCAGTATTATACAGCATGTTATAAACATTATATAAACATCAAACTATGTGTATTCTTCTACAACCTGCTTTTTTGCTCAGCATAATTTTTTTGAGATTTCTTTTTTTTGAAACGTGTAGCTCCAATGAATTCATTTTAACTGTGAGTTTGGAAACATACTACAATGTATCCATTCGTCTCCATTACTGGACATTCAGGGGAGTCCCGATTTTTCCTTATTAGGGACAAAACCACAGTGAACATTCATATATATTTCCTTTTGCACTGGTGTGAGCATCTCGAGGTCAGTGTCCCTGCTGGTGGACTGTGAAAGGGTTATAGTAGGTGCTCAGGCCAACACTATCGAACAGGACCTAGGGCAGCTGGAGCCCTGGGCTGCTGGCTTCAAGCCTCTAGCAGCTTCATCCTCGTAATATGGGGCATTGTACAAATACCATCACTTTTAAATGTGAAAAGATTGGGAAGAACTGTTCTAAGACAGTGGTTCTCAGACATGAGCATGTGTCAGAATCACCTGGAAGGCTCATTAAAAAAATTACTGGGCTCCACCTCCAGAATTTCTGACTCAGTAGGTCTACAGTAGGACCCATGCATTTGCATTCTAACAAAATCCCAAGTGATGTCAATGCTTCTAGTCTGGAGACCACATCTGAGAGCCACAGGGTATCTATTTAGGAGTTGAATAGGAAATTCTAATTGGCTATTCAAATGTCTTTGCATTATTGCAAAATATTTTGTCATAATTAGCATATAATATGATTTAGAATATAATTTAAAAATAGAAATGATATGATTCTATAATTGAATAGCTTGGTATTTGGAAGCTTTTGTGTGAAAGAAAGATAAAAAGTGTTTACTCATGCTCAGAAGGAACTTCCCCCATAACTGTAAATTCTGCATTTCCTTTTGAGTGTTTGGAACCAGAAGAGGGCTCTAAAAAGCCAATTGGATGAGAAAGCAATCCTCTTTTCCTTCTCCTGTTATCTTTATGGTGTAATCAATAGGTACATCACCATTCACCAAGGAAGGAAAGACAAAGGGAAATGTTACCATTAAAACATTGTCAGGCCCTCAGCAAAGTTATAAAGTAATCAGAATGTTCTTTGAAGTGTTACCTCCTTTGGGTCAGTTGTGTCTCTCTTGAGGTCCACTCCAGCTCCTGTCTCTTTCGGTGTTCTGAGCACCCAATTTCAATATGAGGATTGTGGGGGTTTCCCACAAAGCACCAAGCAATTTTAGGGACACCAGCTGGGTGTCCTACAATTCAGCTCAGTTAGGACACTACCCTGAGATAGCATCAGATCCCACAGGTTAATTAAGGGCTTCGTCCCATAAGACTGCCGCCCCACCCCCACTGCAGAAACCAGTGGCAAACCCAGATTATCATCTGTACTGCTGACTGACTAGCTATAGATCAGAGGTCCCACGGACCCTCTCCTCTGGTTTGATTAATTTGCTAGAGTGGCTCACAGAAGTCACAAATTTTTTTACTCCCTAGATCACAGGTGTTGGGAGCCGTTTTGGGCTCACTGGGTTGAGAAGTAACCTTAAAGTTGCATCCTGGGGATGGGTTGCACCTCCCCCATTGTAGTTGGAAGTATAGTCCTCAAAACAACGCCCTGATTTCTCCTGTTTACAGATAATTAACATTAAGGCCTTAAAGGAAACACCCTGTTCTCTCCCCCCACCCTACATTTGTATGTTAATTATCCTGAAACCAACATACAGGATTAAGGAAATTGCCACCTTGCTGGTAAAAACGGATTATTGTTAAAGAGATCAAACTATGGAATGTCACTCATTGCTGTAATGTAACTCACTGAGTTAAATAAAGACACTGAGACCGACAGGGCAGAGACGCCAGAATTGAGGAGGGGCCAGAATGGCGGACGCCAGAATTGCCAGGGCTGCCTACTTGGTCATCAGACTCCATCTTTCTCGTGGCTCTCTCACTTCCTTTCGCCTGACCGTGTCTGTCCTTCGTAGACCCCTAGATTTGCCGGAACAAGGACCCCGTCACACAGGTTTATTATAAAAGTATATAACTCAGGAACAGCCAGATAGGAAGAAATGCAGAGGGCAAGTCATGGGGAAAGGGTGTAGTGCTTCCTTGCCCTCTCCAAGAGCACCACTCTTTCCAGATCTCCACTGTTCACCAACCCAGAAGCTCTCTGAACCCCATCCTTTTTCAGTTTTTATGGAGTCTTCATTATATCAGCACGATTGATTAAATCATTGGCTGCTGGTGATTGAACTCAATCTCCAGCCCCTTTCCTTCCTTTGGTGGTTGGGGAGTGGAATTAGAAGTTTCAACCCTCCACTCACATGATGGAAGGTCCTGGCAACCATCCCTCATGTGTAAGCACAGGTCCAAAAACCACCTCATTGACATAACAAAAGACACCTTTATAGTTCTCATTGCTTGGGCAATTCCCAGGGTTTTAGGAGCTCTGAGTCAGAAATGGGGATGAAGACCAAATATATATATTTCATTTTAAAATTATAATATCACACTGTTTCTCCGCCCCTCCCCCAGTGCACCCCATCCCAGTCTTCAGGCTTCTCTGGAAAGCTACCTTCAAAATTTTTCTCCCTCTTCCCCCTGCCTTTCTTAAAAGACATTTGTTTCTTTCCCTCTTATAACTTCAGTAAAGAGACCAGTGAAATAAAACTTTTTGCCACCAATAATTTAGGTTGATAGGCAGAAGTGGTGTGGAAGGGATCTCCACCCTTATCTCCAACCCACAAACATACTTGAAATGGAGTCCTATTCTTGTGAATTTCCTGCTTCCTCATCTTAATGAATGACCGTTATATCTAGCCAGTCAGAAAATGAAGGTTCAGTGTCTGCTTTTGCTTCTCAGTCATCCCTCACACTGTCCCTATTGATTTGAATCTGTTCACCTTCCCCCCCATCCCCCACAGCCCATACCTTTGGCTACATACCTGTCTCTGTCCTCTGCAAGATTACAACAGCCTCCTAAATGCACTTCATTCTTGTTCCCTTCTGGTCCAGTCTTCACATAGCAGCATAGCCGACCTCTATAAAATGAAAACTAGACGTCACTCCACTACTAAAAATCCCCCCTAGTGGTTTCTCTTTGCTCTTAGAGTTAAATGGAAACTTGTAGCCAGAACTGACGCAGCCCCTGCCTGTCTCAGCTTCACCTCACACCAGTCCCACTTTGTCCTGCTTTACGTCAGGCACACCAGACTTTTTCCTTCCCCTGAAGCATTGGATTCACTCCTATATCAAGCCCTTTGCTGTTTTTTTTCTCTTGAAACAGTCTTTCCTTCTCCACCTATTTGCTCTTCTTGCTAACTAGCTTGCTTGTATATGTCCTTCAAGTTGAGCTGAAACATCACGTCCACAGGGCAGGCTTCTGTGACTATCCTCTCCCTCCCATAGTGGGTTTAGTCCTTGTTAAGGGCAACCCTGCACCTTCCCTCTTCCTTCATGGCTCTCCTAATACTTCTAATTATGTATTTATTATTTGTTTTTCCTACGGGGCTGTAAGCTTAATGAAGACAGGGGTCTTGACCTTTTTATTCTCAGCACGGAATCCCCAGGGCCTAAGATAGTGCCTAAGGGCCACTCAATAAATGTCTGTGGCTGATTGATTTAAATTCTTGACCGTAATTTCATATATTGATTATATACTGTTAAAGAGCAAAAATTCAACTGAGTAAATTTGAAGATCTAATTGACTTTATTAAATGATTCGTAAATTGGGCAGCTTCCCACCTTGCAAATAGAGGATAGTTCCAAGGAGTTGTGCAAAGTGGAGGGTTTTTTTAGGAAGTAGGGTAGGGCAAGGAAGTTTTTAGCAAAAAGGGAGAAAGGATTGTTCCAGGCAAGGTCACGTTCCCTCAAAGAGGAAGAGCAATGGGTCCTGTCATGCAGATTATCTCATCTTTTGGGCAATGGAGAGGGCCCATATGACAGTTCATTGGTACTTATCAGAAAATTCCTGAATGGCCAGTGGTAAGACTTACATTTCTGGGGAGGTTGAAATACAAGTTAGGTTGGGTATTAAGCCCTGGTTTCATGACTTGGTCTAAGCATCATTTTGGGCCTGTGGTTTCCTTTTTAACAATAAACACACATATATATTTAAATTTCTCAAGATCATGTATGTATAAATCTAGGTCAAAGTGGCTGGTTTAAAAGCTCGACATCCAGAGACTAGAGATCAAATTTGTAGGAGCTATTTTTATGTTTTTATATTTGATGTTGAATGTCTGGAGTCACTCAATTTGTTACTGAAGAATAAATAGGAACATTTCTATAGCAAATCCTTCTCTGACTGTCTTTCTTACCAGTAATACTACGGAAGACAGCATTTCGGTATGCAAGACAGGATTTGAACTTGGGAATGTGCCTATCAGTCAGGAGATTTTAAAAAGAAAACAGCACTCAAGTGGTGAAGTGACTTTTAGAGAATACAATCTAAGGTTTTATAGGAGAATGGGAACATAATGTTGGCTTCTAATTTGTAGCGCTAAAGTAAATATTTACCAGGTCTCAGATTTACTCGAAAATATAGGTTTAGCCTTTTTTAAAATAAGTAATTCAAGAACAAAATCTAGGAGTCTGGACCTACAGCATCCATGTAGTTCTCATTAAAAAAATATAATTTATCTAAAAATCTATGAAATATTAATATATTATAGAGGCTGCTTTTATACAATAGTCTTAAGCAATGGAAACTTGATCAAGGCAGAAGGGCCCAAAGTCACCCCAAGCCCCTGGCTGAATACAGACAGACCCATCAGGCAACCCACCTCAGAATATCGGGGGAAGGGAAGAGGAAAAAATAGTTTCAAACAGAGATGGAAACAAATCATAAGAGACTCTTAAATACAGATAATACACTGAGGGTTGTTGGGTGGAGAGGGGAAAAAGGGTGATGGGCATTGAGGAGGGTACTTGTTGGGATGAGCACTGGGTGTTTTATGTAAGTGATGAATCATAGGAATCTACTCCCAAAGCCAAGAGCACACTGTATACACTGTATGTTAGCTAACTTGACAATAAATTATATATTAAAAAATATATATATATTTTTATATATAACTGACCAACGGGCTATTTTCAATCAGTCGCAGTTACCGAAGAAGGGAAGATTTCATACCTCCTCATCTTCCCCCTTTAAAAATAGCCCCCATGCATTGCCTCCTGGCAGCAGTCTGTCCTGTGCTGTCTGCAGCTGCTCTCTTGTGGTGTATACGATAAACTTCTATGGCCTTTGTTCTGCCTCAGGTGAATTTTTCACTGCACTGCCACTGGCTTCCACCCATCGTTGCCCCATATTTGGAGGCTTGTGGGAGAGACACCACATTTAGACACTATACATGTGATCAATTTAAAGTCATTCAACTCTAGGGGCGCCTGGGTGGCTCAGTCGGTTGAGCGTCCGACTTCGGCTCAGGTCATGATCTCGCTGTCTGTGAGTTCGAGCCCCGCGTCGGGCTCTGTGCTGACAGCTCAGAGCCAGGAGCCTGCTTCAGATTCTGTGTCTCTCTCTCTCTCTCTGCCCCTCCTCCACTCATGCTCTGTCTCTCTCTGTCTCAAAAATAAATAAACATTAAAAAAAATTAAAAAAAAATCATTCAACTCTTGGAATAATTATACATTAAATAATTCTTTATAAAACACATTCACATACTGAAATCCATGCTGATCTTATAACCGAACTTCAAGGGATTTGTGGCTTAGGGTGCATTAAATTGAACACAACACAAGGAAGTTTTGAAAGCAAATGCCTTTGTATTACTTCTTACAAGCAAGGAGACAGAGAGATAGCTCTCAAAACTCTGTCTTTGGTGGGGTTGGTACAGGATGCTTTTATTCAGCAGCAGGGGCAGGGAACTTGGCATAGGCACTTCTGTTCAGTTGTGCATGCCTTGTGTCTTCAAAAAAAATGATGGAGGGGCACTTGGGTGGCTCAGTCAGTTGAGTGTCTGACTCTTGATTTTGGCTCAGGTCATGATCCCAGGGTCATGGGATTGGGCCCTGCTTTGGGCTCTGTGTCGAGCATGGAGCCTTCTTAGGATTCTCTCTCTCTCTCTCTGTCTCTCTCTGTCTCTCTCTGTCTCTGTCTCTCTCTCCCCCTCTACCTCCCTCTGCCCCTTTTCCCCACTTACATGTGCATGCACTCTCTCTCAAATTAAAAAAAAAAGGAGGAAAACTCTGCTGCCCATAGGAGATTTTAGTAACATAATAAGCTAAAGGGAAATTCAGGACAACTCAGGGGGGCTTCTGCACAGGTCGTTTGCTCCAGTCCTGCTCAAATCAGCTTACTGTAAGGGGCTAACAAGTGAGGCACACCTAACAAGGGGTTATCAGATGAAAAGCGTAGTTAGACACCTCCTTAGCTGGAACTGTTGATTCTGCCAAGCAAAACACATTCCTTGCCTGCTTTTGTCCCTTATCCCTTCTCTCTTTCTGCTGATAGCTTCCAGCTGTCTTTTTTGAGTAACTTTCCTGAGCAGCCTAGCTAACAATCTGACTCTGGATACCATCCATTGACCTTGGACAGACTCTAAGTTTGAACTAGCTTGCTTTATAGTAGCTGTGTGACCTGTCAAGTTATCCATTTGCAGTCTTAGTTTCCTCATGCACAGAAAGGTTATAATACCATCCATCTCATCCAGATCTTGGGGCATGAAATGATATGAACTCTCCCTCAATCTTGCAATGGCTCCCTGAATGGCCTTGTAGCTTCTACAGCTGGTTGTCACCATAATAGTCAGAATGATCCTTTTTTTAAACTTTGCGAATCCCTTAACTCCTCTGCTCAAAACCCTTCAGTGGCTCCTCATTTCCATTAGAATAAAGCCTACAAGGACCTCCTCCATCATCCAGCCCCTGTAGTCTTTTTGGTGTTAAATATTCTTTCTGCTCCATCTGTCCCAGCCACACTGGCTTCCTTGCCTAAACACTCCAGGAACACTCCTGCCATGGGCCTTTTGGTTCCCTCCCTCACCTCCTACAAATCTTTGCTCAGATGTCACCTTCTCAATAAAACCTGCTGACTGTCCTGTACCACATTGTATTCCTGCCCCTCACCAACTTCCTTTCTTACACCTCCTTTGTCTGCTCTTTCTCTATCATTTATTATTTGCTTATCTTTTATTATTTGTTTCCCTCCATTCAATTATAAGCTTCTTGATAGCAGGAATCTTCGTTTAGTTCACCTCTACATTGCAAGCCTCTAGAATAGTAGCTGGCATATAATGTTCAATATGTATTAGTTGAGTGAATGAATTTTGAATTAATGTAATTTAGTATAGCACTTGGCATATACTAGATATTGAAGAAATCCTGGCCCATTTTCTTTTTTATTTAATCAGAGGAAAAGATTTTGTATTGTTTTTTAAAAAAGTATAGAAGAGTAAGGAGAAAAAAGAATAATGGAAGAAAAAAGGGAAAAAAGGAAAGGGGGCAAGAGAGAAAAAAGAACAATTGACACAAGAGGAGGTAGAAGGAATGGAGATTGGGGAGCTAGAAAATATGTTTTTTCAGAAAGACTCTTTGTCCTGCTTCTCTGCTTGTTCCTCAGTCCCCCAACATAGAGTGTAACTTGTAGGAAGAGGGGTTTAATATGGTGTACATCAGGGTGGGCAGACTTTTTCTTGAAAGGACCAGATGGTAAATATTTCAGGCTTTGTGGTCCATTTGGTCTCTGTCAACTACTCATCCCTGTCTTTGTTGTTTGAAAGCAACCCTTGGTAATATGTAAATAGGGGTGGCTGTGTTCCAATAAGCTTTTTAAAAATTGTATTTAAACCTTTTTTTTTTTTTTTTTTACGAAACAGGTTGCGTAGGCTGTAGTTTGCTAACTCTACCCCCAAAGTATATTGTTGCTAAATGTTTAGTATAAACTACAATGTAGGGATTAAATTAAGGAAAATCTAAATCTACATCAAGACCTGTTTATGATAAAAAAAAAAACCTCTCAAATTAGGAATGCAATGGCCTTCCTTAACCTGATAAAGAATATCTAACAAAAAATTATGGCAACATAAGTCTTAAAGGTGAAAGTTTAGCATATATCTCTTAAAGGGAGTTAAACAGGAATGTTCTTAATTCCTGCTCCACTTATCATGATACTGTAAATCTTGGATAAGATAATAAGACAAGAAAGAGAAATATTAATAGGAATAGGAAATAAGAAGGAAGAAACTAAGTTTGTTCTTGTAGATTGTATCATTATTGAAAAGAAAATCTAGAGTAATCTACAAACTATTTGAATTAACAAGAGAGTTTGCAAGGCTGCTGGAATAAAATAAATTTATACAAATTAATAATTTTCTTATAATAACAAAAGCTAACATTTACATTTGATTACTATGTGCCAGGCACTTTGCATACATGATAAATTATTTACCTCTCATAGCCACCTCACAAGGTAGCATAGTTATTATTCCCATTTGAAAGTTGAGAAAACCGAGTCACAGAGAGATGAAAGAATTTGCCTCGGAGACAGTATGTGATGAAACTGGGGTGAACTGACTCCAGAATTGGTGGTATTGCTTTTCTTCCTCTTATACGCCAGAAATAGCCCATTAAAAATGTAATAGAGAAAATACTTTTCATGCTGTCAACTAAAGCTGTATGATCCTTAGGAATAAATGTAAGAAATATATATATATGTGTGTTTATATATATATGTATAAACCATTATGGAAAAAATATAGATATATTGAAAGACAGAGAAGCAGACCTGAGAAATTAGCAAGGTAATACTGTTTATCTAAATACATGTATGGATGTTTCAGTATTGCAAAGTTGTATTATGGTGTGTGTGTATGCGGGTATGTGTGTTGTGTGATGACAGATTCTAACATATGCAAATATAGCATTGTAAGAATTGCCAATTTGAAATAAGTAAAAAAGCAAAAAACAAGGATTTGCTTATATACTGATTTATGAACATTTTTAGTGCATGGCACAATTTAGAATTTGGGTTAGTACAATGATAGACAAATATATCAATGTGAGAAGGTGCTCACATACATATGGAACCTTGGTATATGATGGAGGTGGAATTGCCAATCTGTACAGAAAGGACTCTTCATTGATTTTTTTTTTTGTTAAAAAAATGAAATTTGACCACTACCTTATACCATTTATAAAATACATAGAAGATGGATCAGAGGACAAATGTGAGAAAGAAAACTTTGTAAATGTATATAGGAAATACAGTTATAAGATAGATAAATAGATAAATAGTAGGAAATACACTTACAAGATAGGTAGGTAGGTAGATAGGTAGATAGATAGGACAATAGTTTTGTGACATCAGGGTAAAGAAAAACTAATGGATTCGACTGCATAAAATTAGAAATTTCCTGAATGACTAAGACCCAAAAACAAAAATAAAGCTGGATACATCCTTGTAGAAGCTATTGGCATATATGTCAGCCTAAAGTTTCCTGTAAGTTATTTTTTAGAAGACAAATAATAAGTCAAATAGAAAAATGGGTAAAAAATATGAATAGGTTCTCCTTAGAAGAGGAAATCCAGAAAGCCAAATCACACTATAATCAGGAAAGTGTAGATTAATAGAAACCTGAGATACCATTTAACTTTCATCTGATTGGAAAAAGGAAAAAAAAATCTGATCATGCGAAGTGTTAATGAGCAAGTAGCAAAGCAGTGAGAATGAAAACTGGTAAACCTCTTTGGAGAGTAATTTGGTAATATCTACTAATATTACCAAATATAAAGTACACATATCCCATGACCCGGCAATTCTGCTATAGGTAAATGCCTTAGAGGGACTCCTGCATGCGTACATAAGGATTTCATGTGATATTGTTTACAATATCAAACATGAGGAATAGCTCAAATAAACCCTAGGACAGAAATAGATAAATAAATTCTGAAGCATGCATAAAAAAGAATATTCTAGAAGTTAAATAAATTAACTGAATTCTATTACTCATTCAACAAATATTTGTTAGGCATCAACTCCACAGCAGACACTGTTTATGTGCTCAGGATACATTATTGAATAAAACGGAAAAAAATCCCTTTGTGTCTTTCATAGTCTAATGGTGAGAAAGCAACATATTATAAACAAAACAAAGGAGTAAACTTAAGAGCATGTGCAAAGTTGATTAAGTGCAGCGGAACAGACTAATCAACACTAATAGATTTTGAAGACATATATTTGAGTTGATAATAGAAAATTTTAGGAAATAAAACAAAAATCTAAAGCAAGCCTCTGTAATATTTACAGGTATGTATAAATGTGGTAAAATGAAAATGTTACTGGATATGCCTGAGATTCATGGCATAGTGTCTGACTCTGAAGAGAGAAAGGAGGGAATGGGATTTAGGAAATATAAATGACTCCATCTGTTAACTGTTTTAAAAAAAAATATGAAGCCAATATGATAAAATGTTGGTTAACTTTGGAATGTGGGTACATAGGTGTTACTATATTTTCCTTTGTACTTTTTTGTACATTAAAATAAATGATTGAATATAAAATGCCTCCAACCCACAGAAGCAGTCAGTAAAAATTTAGCTGTTGCTGCTGTCATTGCTTGGTGGTCCTGTCTACCTCTTGGCCCACAGCAGCCTTGACCTCAGCCTGCCTGCCTCCAGTCGTGGCTGAATTTCGCCACTGCATTAGCTCTGCAGCTCTTTGACATGGAGGGATTTGGAGCTTTGGGCCTAACTTTGTTACTGAAATTAAATTCCATGACAACTGCTTCATATTTAGCTAAATTCTAGTTTTCATGCATAATTTAGGTAAATGGCTAGTAAAGAATTTCTTTTAATTTCTTTTAGTATCTAGATTGTACTAGAACTTTTAAATAGACTCCACCTGAAGTCCCACATGGAGAGGTAAATATGTCTTTCTAAGCTTGCTTATTCCAGGGCAAGGCTGGTCAAGCTATCCAGACTGATCTCTTCGAGGCAGGCGGAGTTGAACAGAGAGTTAGCTGCCCTCTGAATACTGGGGAATGGGAAATCTTCAACTCTTGAGCTTGCTTCTGCCTCAGAGATGTAGTTTGTGTGTGTGTGTGTGTGTATGTGTGTGTGTGTGTGCATGGCACCCCAGGGGCTAATTTCAGAGGCACGTCAATGACTCCAGGAACAGATACCCTCCCATGTAGGTGCTGTTGGTGAGTTCTGAATTCCCCTCCCCACAGTGCCATCATGTCATAGAACCACTGTGTGCCTCTCCAGTCCTGAGCAAGGGGTTGGGCCTGGCTTGAGAAAGTTAGGTCCTAAGAGGACTTAAAAAAAAAAAAATTTAACAAGACATATGAAAAAGGTAAAGAAAAGAAATCAAGTTTGTCTTTTGTATCCTCCAACTCCCCTTTCAGGATCCTGTGCCCCTTCTCTTGCAACTTCTTGGCCACTACGCTTCCAGAATCCCAGTGCCTCACTGTGCCGCATGTTACCTGGAGTCTCCTTCAAGTGACTCCAGAGCCACCTATTTGTAATAAGTTTTATCTTTAAAATAATTTTTTTCTTTCCCTTTCCACAACCTTATTGCCTCTTGCCCCTTCCCATTTTATCTCAATCAAAACTGTTGCCCCCGTGTCTTTGCACCTGCCATTTCTTTGCTCTTCTATCTGGCTAGAATATGCTTCCTTGCTTTCTGGTGCTCCACTTGGCCAGGCTCCAACCTGTTGTGAGCCCATTACTTACCCTGCCACCACTTATCCTTCTCTGTCTCTACTCTGGAAGCTCTTTATACATAACCTCTATTACCACATCTCACACATTGTGCTATTATTGCTTGTTGATGCATTTAACTTCCTCCTCAATAGTAGAGAATACATTTTATTAATTTGTGTTTTCTCCAGCAGATGGCATAGTGCCCTGTTATGGGCACTGAATGAATGAATGAGTGAATGAATGAATGAATGATGAGAGAACAGAAAGTTACATTTTAATCAGTATCAGGTAAACAGTGATAAATTCTGAACTGAGATGATGTTGGTTTGGGGGAGACTTTATGTCATATATTTCAGCCCTCTCTGCCTAAATACTACACTGTACTGGTATTACAAATGGAAGTGAAATGAAATGCCTCAGCCTCCTCCCTCTTACAGAACAACCTTGACCTGAAACCTGATGATCCCAGCCCTCTGTGCCCCATTTTCTTTCCCTGCTTTTGGGGTTCACTCCGGATTCTGGGGACTACAGAAGAGCCTCAATGTGACTTTCTCCTCTCCTACTCCCTCCTTACCTGACCATAGACATGCTAATTACAGTCATTTACAGGAACTACTTCCATTTATTATTAACCACCATGAAACTCTATAATCCAATATGTATGCAATTATTTATTCCTATAACATGAACTGAACATCTACTGTCAGTCACTATGCTTGGTAATGAAGATGCAAAGATTGGATTTGCATGGGAGATTAATTTGGTTGCATTTTGGTTTTGATTTGAATCCAACAAATTCTCTATTCATGCACACTTGTTATGTTCTGTAACAAGATAGCTCATAGCTTTAAGCAACTCACATAGATAGCTCATAGCTTTAAGCAAACAAACAAACAAACAAACAGGCATTTTGATTCTCTATCCAGAGGAAGCCAAGCTCAAAAGGCATAGGTTGAATGAGTCTGTGTAATCTTGGGTCCAAAGCCCAAATACCACCTTTTGTCTCCCCACTCCAGGGCCAGCCAAACTAGGTTGTACCACCTGTAGCTCCTTCCTTTGGAAGCTCCTCAGCAGGATCATCATGATCTTTGTTCACATTTTTAATTTGGGTAGCTAGCATTTTGTTTCCACAAAAACTTCCGTGGTAATTTGCAGGACATTTGTCTTCCATGTGACCAGAATTCTTCAGTCAATGGAATCTGACTTCATTGATTTTTACTTTACAGAGCATGGAACAATATTCGAGGAGGAACAAGAATGTCCTATAGCTTCACACAGTAACCAAACTGGAAAACTGGTTCATTCACTGGAGATTTCTGTGGACATTTATGTTGTCTGAAGTAAAGTTCTTCCAGGACTGTCTAGAGCTGTGGAGGTCTTCCAGTGTGGACAGCCACAACATCCACTTCGCAGATTTCTAGATGTAAGGGATGTAATAAACTGACAAACCCAACTACTGTGCTGTGAAATCCAGCACCAATGCTCTAACGAGCATTTCTCGGCCAGTGACTGAAGATGGCAGGGGTACCAAAGCATCCCATTTTGGGGAGATATAGTACTCTTCTATGACCTTGCCAAACTTGCCTTAGACCTGTACTACTGTCTCAGACTTTCCATCCTGCTTCTCTTCCCCTTCCTTCCTTCCTTCCTTCCTTCCTTCCTTCCTTCCTTCCTTCCTTCCTTCCTTCCTTCCCTCCCTTTCTCCTTTACTCAGGGTCAGACCAGTTTTGTGGGTTTGTGGTTCTCCCAGCTCCCTCTTCATTTCCTCTCATAGGAGTTTCCTATAATGTATGAGTTTGCTAGGGCTGCCGTAGCCGATACTACAGACTGAGTGGCTTAAACAACAGCAATTTATTTTGTCACATTTACTTTTATTTTGGTGGCTGGCAGTCCAAGACCAAGGTTTAGGAAGGGTTGCTTTCCTGAGGCCTCTCTCCTTGGCTAGGAGATGGCTATCTTCTCTCTGGGTCTTCATGTGGTCTTCTGTATCGGTCTGTGTTCTGGTTTCCTCTTTTTTTTTAAAAAAAAGTGTTTATTTTTGAGCGAGGGAGAGACAGAGTGTGAGCAGGGGAGGGACAGAGAGTGAGGGAGACACAGAATCTTAAGCAGGCCTCACGCTCTGAGCTGTCAGCACAGAGCCTGATGCAGGGCTTGAACTCACAAGCAATAAGATCACGACCTGAGCTCAGGTCTGACATTTAACTGATGAGTCACGCAGGTGCCTCCGGTTTCCTCTTTTTATAAGGACATCACTCATACTGGATTAGGACCCACCCTCATGACCCCATTTTAACTGAGAGAACTCTTAACCTCTTTAAAACTTTTTATTGTCTTTAAAGACCCTATCTCCAAATCCATTCACATTGTGAGGTACTAAGCATTAGGACTTTAATACATGAACTTGGTTGTGGGGGGAACACAATTCAGCCCTCGACACCTAATAAATATCTTTCACTTTTAATCCTACCTTGGTGTTTTGGGGCATGGACCAACACACCCAGACTCCATATATGGTCTCACAGAGTTCAGATTACAATGCAATGAGTTTGTTAATCCTGTGAAATACCGAAACAAGTGGAGTGACGGCTTTCCTTGCCCAGTAGCTGTTTGGGTGAGTTCCCAAAGTCTTTACCTTTAACTCAGACTTTCAAACATTTCACTTGCTTTCACCATATACAGTATGGCAAGTTTTGCTATGGTTATTGTAATTATATGAATTTACTAACAGCCGTCATTATTTTAGTTGTCAGTTGATCAAGTATAATCATTATTTTAGTAGGCTCAAACCAAGAAGGTGAGTAAATACGTCTCCTTAATTTAACTACTCTATTTGAGCAAGGAATATAAAGTTTGGTTGTGTCATCCACTGTTGGTGATTTCTTTATTCTATTTTTATAGTAAATCATTTTTATTACTTAAGCTTTATAGGCAGCTTTATGGTTTCTGAATTTTTCCTTTGCTTTCTTAAAAACTAATAGTCAAGATATGAATATATATTTCTATAGGTAAATAAATAAAAATAATGTTTTAAAGTTCTTTTTATAAGAGTTCATTCAAAGCTTGTCTTATTTCATTATAATGTAATAGGTACATTAATATGAAATAAAGAGTTCTTTAAAAACTTGAATATCTTCTATATCACATAAAATCATTTTTCTGCCTGGACTGAAATGCCCTTCCACCAAATTCATATTCTAGATTTTCTTTAAGGCTAAGTTCAGAACCCACTTTCTTAATTTAGCCTTCTTATTTTGGCTTGTTGTTACAAATCCCCTCATCTTTCTATAAATCATGTGTACTGTAATCTTCTTACATATTGTGTTGGATTTTTCTCAAGTGGTTTCAGATATGTAAACTCTGGTCCTCATAGTGAGATTATCAATTTCCAGTCATCTCTTGCTTTGTTGTTTAGAGGATAAGGAAAAAACAAAAGGAGTATAAGATATGGTTTCTGTCAATGTCTCCCTCAGTGCTGGAAATTGTGAGCTGCAAATCTTGAGGCCCAACTGACAGGAAGCAATTTTCAGCATGCAAATCAAATGCAATTTATAATAAAATTATATATATGTATTCTACCGTGCTAGTTATTTTGCATATGGTGATTAGTCATAAATGGTAAATATATTTCTTATATAACTGTAATTGCCATTTCTTTTACACAGTCAAACCATGTTTTCAGTTTTTCTTCTCTTCATTAATTCTTAGGTCTATATTAAAAGCATCAGAGTTGGCAGTTTTTTGCCGATATTACATATAGTGCAATTTTAAACACATGCACACAGATACACACAGCTGGAATTCAGCTTCTGTCTATTTATGGTTCCTTGGGATATTTATGCTCTGCTGGGCTGAGGTACTACTGCTTCAGACCTTGCTTCTGGAAGCTCTTCAGTCTGCCTTTCTGTCTCCTTATTTACAAGGTCCTGATTGCCCTTGCTCCTTGCTCACTTCTGCCCACTGTTGAAGTTGTGAGGCATAAAACTTTGAAGCCGAGACTTGGGCTGGTGGATGCAGCAGAAGTCTTACTTTGAAAAAAAGGAGGTGAGGGTAGGAGGGGGGGGTTGATTAGGATGCCAGTTAAGGTTGTGGCATGAAGTGGGACATAGATGTAGCAAGGGGGACTGAAAAGACCATCATTTCACAGTCTTTGGGCAAAGAGGGAAGAAGTGGGGGTGTGGGTGGGGGAACTCAGATGGGCAGGAGGCCTGGGCCTCTGCCTTCATGACAGGGGCTTGGAAAACTCAGTGACTTCCCGTTCTGCTGGGTTTGCAGCAAATCCTGGGATGCAACTCCAGGGGCCTTGTGCATTTACTCGAGCAAGGGCTTGTTCCCCATAATCCATGGACCGTGGTCCCTCTTCAGACATTCAAGAGCTCCTAGATATGTACTCAAATGTGTTGGATGGGAGTGTATATTTGTTTGGAGAGAAGACCTATGCATTTATCAAAGGTGTTCTAACCACTCAAGAAATGCTTAAAAATCATTTCACCATCATGTAAAACGATTTTTTCAAAATCCATTTTTGAGGAGATGATGCTGAGGGAGGAGTGGGGGGAGATGTGAAAGCACAAATATTTTGGATGGAGAAGTTGAGAAAAGCAAAGGGCTAAGTATTCTCTCTCCTTACTGTTGGTTTATTCTTTCATTTATATAGTTTAAATTAAAAGTAGGGGGGAAATAATAGAAAGAGTAAATGTAGGGCATTAAGTAGGATCTGGAACAAGATAAAGATGACTGTAAAATTTGTTACTCACTTGGGATAGGTCACAATTTCAACTCTAACTGAAAAAAAAAACAAAAAACCAAAACCAACAACCTTGTTAGCTAAAAATGCCATGGGGTCCATATAAAGAGATAGAACAATTGCTTTGGAAAAGTTCTGTCCTTGGTACTAAAACCAGGCAGGATTCTCCCCATAAGAATCTTCAATGAAGAGGACTCTGCAATGTAGCAGTGTCTTTACCTCCTCTTAACTGTGGACCCAGAGTTGAATCCCACAGAGCTGGCTATTTGGCAAGTTGCCATTTTGTTTGATCAATAACAGAGCCAATTTTGTCACTCTATAATGGGCCAGTACTATGAGGGTCCAACTGCCCAGTTATTTGCTGCTCTTGCTTGTACAGGTGGAGTAGATTTTCTAGCACATAAAGAGCATATGTGCTTCAAGCAGTCCTGTCAGATAAAGGATTCCTTCTACCTGGTTGATGAGACATATTGGGTAGCTATAGGTTTGCATTAAGATTATAGATTCTATGTTAAGACTCATATACTTTAACAATAATGGTGAGGAAAATGTAAACATCTTCTTAGGAAAACTGAGGAGACTTTGTTAGAATATGTGCCTAAACAGAAAGCTACCACACTTTAAGGGAACTAAGAGAGACTTAATGTTTGTATCATCATAAGCAAGTTCCTTAACTTCTCTAGAACTGAGGTTTCTAATATTAGATATAGGTATTAGAACTGCTCCTGTACTGAGTGAAATAAAGCATGGAACACTAGACAACTGGTAGATATCATTTCTTATTTAACTGATCACAAAAAAACCCAGCTGGACACAGCTTAACAGATGTATTGGACCAAATCTCATAGAGCTGAATAATCTTTGTAGTAGGTGATACAAAATATATACTAATAAATACAGAGCAAGCCAACAGTTTGTCATTTAATGTTCCAATATCTGGCGTAAAGAGCAGAGGAAGTTAGAAAAGGGAAACAACTGTCAAGTCACCAGGGAATGGTTCATGGAAGGTGTGGCATATGAATTGGAAGCAGAAAAGGCTCCAGTGGAGAGAGCAGAGTAGAGAAGCTGTCTGATAGGCAGGCATAGCAGTGTAGACATGGGAAACTGTGTGACTCCTTTGGGGGAAGCACTTAACTAACCTTATTTATAGGGCCCTCCAGACAGGATGAATCAAGTAACATGTAGAAATTAAGAAATGTGATAAATTCCCATCACACCACAAAGGCAACTTGCCAGGAGCCGTACCATTGACTGATTCTCCACACTGTACAGACCCTGAGACTGGACAAGGTAGAAGATGGGTAGGAAGCTGCCCCTGCTTTTTGAAGAGCTTGGTGTTTTGTGAAAGAGAATAGACTTGTAAATAAGTAGTTACCCTGCAGAGTATAGAAATGGGAAGTGAGTGCTGTGGATGACTGCTCCAAGTGACCAGAGGATATGGGAAAGCAGTGTCCAGCAAAGTGACCAGCCAATCAAACAAGTCAGTCAATCACTTGGTTAATGGAGGCAAACAACATGGGCTTGGGTAAATGTTTTACTAAATTGACTGACTGCTTGAGTGCATCAACCTAATCAAGTGTTTGCTGGCATCGTATAGACATAGCCTTAACAATTCAAATATTATCATAATCCCTTGCCTTTGAAATGATTTGATAGGACTGTCCAAAGAATCTGGGCTCCTAGAGTTGTCCAGTCTTATTTTGACTTTCTGCCCCATGGCGAGAAGAGAATTATTTTTTATGGAGTATCATTCACTGTCTAAAATAAAGCTCTGCAAATATTTCCAACATTGACATTATTTCTATGATTTAGAAAGTTGGAGTTGATATATTTTTTTGAAGGCAAAAATTCTTCGCCTGGGTATTCATTGGGAACTGATCTAAACCGGGCTGCTTTAGTTTATGACTATAACCACCTTCCTAGGTTCTGTTTTTAAAGCTCTGCAGATATATTTTTTTCCATGTCCACTCTAACCAAGGACTTGTAAAATGACTTGAGTGAAAGCTCAGAGTTTTATGGGCTTTCTTACAGTGGTGCTATTTTTAGGATGGAAAGGAGGGTATTCAGTTCTTTTCTTTACCCCAAAAGAAACAAAAAACAAAACAAAAATCCAAAACAATTTTGTCTCCATGATCCACTCTACAGCAGTGTTCAAGGTTATTTGAGGGATACAATGAGTGCAATTTTGCTTTTATTCCCTGGAGCTTGTACTATACAACACACAGTGGAAACGCTGGATTTGTAGGTCAGAAGTGTACCTCTATGACGTAGATTGTGTAACTGATTTTGTAATCTGACTGTGCAGCCTCCTAGTCACTCCAGAGTGAACAAGCACAACTAGAGAGCTTATCATTTAGGGTTGATATGGAAAGGGAAAGAAGGCACAGGGGGAACTAGGGTTAGGATATCAGACTGACAGTTGGTTGATTGTATAGTTGGATAGTGGCTTTATCTCTTAAGTTTCTTTGGGGGCAATGTGTGGTAGGCTCAGATTATAGTGTCTCTCTACTAGGGACTTTTGTCTCATGCTAGATCTATTAAGGGACCATAAACTCAAATGCCTATAGAGGTGGGGCCAGGTTATATGAACATATGGCATCAGGCCAGGTGTGATACAATACATCAGGGAATAGTATTGCCTTTGGCAAACTGGGGAACAGATACTTGTTTGTGTGTAACAATTAAGACTTTTCTGCAGGCTGATTTTGGCTACTGAGCACTACCAGTTTGCAAGTCTTGAATTAAAGTGTGTGAGAAGAAAATATATTTATATTTCACTGGTGAAGAGATGTGCAAATTAATTATGCAGTGGTGCTTCTGTGTAGTTTGCCTTCTGTGTCCATCTCCAATTTGATTAACGAAACGAGGAGACAGTGGCTAGGGATACTCCATCTTGGAGATTCAGAATTTTCATTCTCTCAGGAAACTATTCCATTAGACCATGGCAATGAATCTTCCAAGCTGTAAGTTTTGTTGTATGTCTTCTAGACAGCATAATTTGTGATGCACAGTTAGTGCTTATGGGGAAATAATTGAATAGATTAAAAGCAATGTGTTTATACATGTGATTTTAGCTTTCATTATTAATGAGTCTATTCTTTTTGATGTATGTGTCCAGAATTTATATCAGAGAGGATTGTTCTGTGAGTCATCAGTACTATATTTTTTAAAACCCAGAGGTTGTGATTTAATGTTTAGGAAGTGTGCATAATTTTCTTAGAGTCAATAAAATGCCATGGTTATGCATATGGGTTTTAGAGCAGAAAACCCAACTTCCCAAGTTTGAATTCTGCTTTTAGCGTTTCTGACTTTGATACTTTGAGTAAATTATTTAACCTCCTTAATCTTAAGCTTCCTTATCTATAAAATGGTGTTTTTTTTTTTTTAAGGCTTAAATGAGATGGTACAGATAAATAACTAGATTAGTCCATGGTCCATAAGAATTCAATAGATGTTTAGATATTGTTATTATTACAACTACAATTAATATTATTTGTGATATAGCTGTTGAAATCTGATAAAAGCCCATGGAGATTATTTGGAGTAAGTCTCAAGGATATATAAGGGTTAAAGTATAGAACCTTGGGAAAAACTGGAAATAAAAAAATGATTTAAGATTTTTAGACCAGAGAAGATAAGGCTGAAGAAAGAGAACATTGCCTTTCAATCTGATCAAAGCTTATGATACTCTATAGACTAAAAGAATTAGAAGTTGACATAAAAAATAGTTTTACAATTTTTGGGTAGGGAAGACATCATAAAAAAAGTCAAAAGATTAGCAAACAGACTAGTAGACAAAAAGCATAAGACATAAGCCAAACAGAGGATACTGTATATAAACAAACTACCTTTATGTTCAACTAATAAACACTATCCAATGAATAAAAACGTAAAAATATATTGAGGCAATTTACATTTAAAAGATGTCTAACCTCGCATGGTCAAGAAAATATAATTACAAGATATCATATTGGCAAAAATCAGAGTGCCTGGGTGGCTTAGTTGGTTAAGCATCTGACTCTTGATTTAGGCTCAGGTCATGATCTCACTGAGCCTGGAGCCTGCTTCAAATTCTGTGTCTCCCTCTCTCTCTTCCTCTCCCCTGCTTGTGCTGTCTCTCTCAAAAATGAATAAACATTAAATTTAAAAAATTAAAAAAAAAAGATATGTTGGCAAAAATCAAGTAAAGGAAGGCTTAAGGTAATTTCTAGAAACCCACTGATTAAGGATATTTATAATGGCCTTTGAGAGAAATTTTGAATAAAAGCTCTCCAGATTGTACAGCAAAAGAGCTTTCCCAATTCAGCCTTCAGTAGAAACAAAATAACAATAAAAAAGAAAAAAATCAAACTTTAAAAATAGAAAACTCTTATCCTCCTTATCTTATAGAAAAAATCACAAGTTCTTTCTCTCGTTCCCTCTCGTTCCCAAATCTGGATGGCATCCAGATTGGGAAAAGTGGAGTTCTAAGAAAGGAACAGATGACTTGAAGGCTAAATAGTCTTTTTATATTTTCTTAAATTTCCTATGTTCATGCATAGTTAAAAATTTGGGCTATTTATCTCTAGTGGGAATTAAGATTGCTATTGATTTTTTTAAGTACCCCAAATTGAGGCAGTAAATGAACCTTTACAAAGTACAGGGCTTCAATTTTCTTTAAGGAGCATTGCTAGAAAGATGGTAGGGACGGTCTTTTTTGGTGATAGCTTACAGAACTCAGGTGTCCCAGAGAGTGTATCCTGGGTGGGTGATGGGCAGAGATGAAGCATTGCCCTTTCTGAAGTGCTGCTAGCAGCTAGTCAGCCACCAGTGAAAATGAGTTGAATGTGACAGAGTTGCAGGGCAGAAATCCTGGGGGAAATAGTGATGCAGGATTAGGGAAAATGCCAAAGCAGAAAGTGTGATACCTGTTGAAGAATAAATGATAGCTCTTTTATTTTAAGTTTATTTATTTATTTTGAGAGAGAGACAGTATGAGAGAGAAGGAGAGAGAGAGAGAGGAGAGGAGGAGGGAGAGAGAGAGGGAGAGAGAAGAGCTTGAAGTAGGGCTCTGTCTCACGAATGCTGAGATCATGACCTGAGCCTAAATCATGACTTGGACACTTAACCAAGCCACCCAGGCACCCCAAGCTGATCTTACTGATAAATCATGGAACTGTTGTGGATGTATCATTTTTTAATTTCTCTAGAGCATTTCTTAAAAACCCAGTTTTGCAACAATAGTGGAAGGGAGGGAGGGGGTGAGGGAGAGAGAGAGAAACAAAGAGAGAGAGAATGAATTAGAATGTGGGCTGCATGAGTGTAACTTTAGGCAGATTAGGTAGATTTACAGTCGGATGAGCAGTTTATTCACAAAGTGCCAGTTCAGAAAAGGAAGAACTCTCTGGGGCTCTCTGACTTGGCTCCCTTCTCCGTAGACCACTGAGGGGGAAATGTGATTTAAACAAAGATAGAAAATATGTTTGTCAAATTTGCAAATAGTGACAAATTGAATATTTCAATATACTAGCAAGGTTTTAAGAACCTCTAGAAACTAGAATAAAAGGACAAAAAACAAAAGGAAGAAATGTAACAGAGCTAAATATAAGATTCAACATGTACGTTTTGAAAAAGTCACTTAAGCCAGTATAGGAAGTGAAGATCTGACTTGACAGTAGTCCATATAAAGATAATCTGAAGTTTGTTCACCGCACATTTAATGTGAGCCAGTTATGTGGTTCCTTCACTGAAAACATTAACGCCATACAACAAGTGCCCAAATCTTAATGCAAGTGTAAGCTGTTTTAACAGAAAAGGAGTATCTGACTATCAGGAATTGATAGTCCAACGGCTTCTTACTGGTAGACCACATCCTAAAAGTAACATTAGTGCTTTGAAGAAGGGCAGCCAAGATGGTTAAGGGGTCTGGAAACCATGTGTCATGAGAATCCTGGAGAAGGAAAGGAAGGAATCAGGGTCATCATCTCTATCACGGAACATTTAAAAGAATGCCATGTAGGAAAAAAAAAAAACTTGTCTATTGGGGAGCAATACAGTAAAATGGATGTATATGTTGGATATAAATTAAAATGAGATTCTTTGTTTTGAACCACTAGGGCTATTCAGCCTGTTGTGACCTTCATTATGATATAGTTAAGTTCTTTGCTTAGTTTCAAAACAAGATTCATTTAACAAGTATTTAATGAGTACCTGTTATGTGTCAATTACTTATCTAGATGCTGAAGGTAGACTGAGATAGTGGAGATTAAGAAAGGAATGAGTGGAGCTTGACAGAGAGTAAATCAATACATGGCAATGTTATTTTCCCCCTTAGCCTTGGAATTAGGGCTTTAGCTCAAAGCTGAGGACCTGAAGAACTAAGTGCACCTCCAAGTTCAAGGTGCTGCAGACCACTGCAACAGACCTTCTGCAGTAAGTCCCGAGAGGCATAAAGTAAGAATGAGCTTGGCCGCTAAACCCAGTCAATATAAGAAGATGACTGAAAGGATGGGAGTCAGCATTTTGGGGAGGGGTGCATATTCAGAGCCTGACTATTCTCTTTTTCCTCATGCGAGGAGGAAGGTCCTTTGCTTTCCTTGGAGCCAAGTGAGCAGGACTTGAACCAATTTTGGGCGTGTTGCCAGAATTGTGGACTAGTATCTCATTTCCTGGAAGAATCTGTAAGCCTTTTTTTGCTGCCACTGGAGTAGAGTGGCAGAGGAGAAAAATTTTGGAGAGTATTCTTGGAGCAAGTAAGGCTTGCTGTTCTTTTTCATCCCCAATCCCTCTCTAGAGAGAAGAAAAAGTGGGTGTTTGCTATGTACTTCTGATGATTGGGGGGGGTATGTCTAAAGATAGATTCTGGAAGTGCACTGGCAGAATGCAGGACAGGGCTGAGTGATGTGCCTGGAAAGATGGGGCAGTGTTTACACCATCCTGGTGGCAGGGTGGTGGTGGTGTGGTGTGCAAGAGGACTCCAGATGTTAGGGCGGCTCCACTTACAGTCATCTAGAGAGTAGCCAAATGCAGGACCTGGACCATGTCTCGGGGCTCTTAACTTGGAGAAAGGCAAAGCTGTCAGGGCTGCTATCTTGGAAAGGTAAAGGAGAAGGTGCTTCCCTCAAAAAATATCACCTCCCTTTTCAGCAAGTTCATAGATTCACCTTAAATCAGAAAAAGACACAGGAAACCTTTTACCACCAATGTGTGTTTAGGCACATACAAAGATTCTCTGTGAAAATAATGGGAAAGGTTGTGCATGTGTGGGGGCAGGGACATATGGGAACTCTCTGTTCTTTCTGCTCAATTTTGCTGTGAACCTAAAAGTGCTCTAAGAAATAAAGTCTATTAAAAATGATAGCTTATCTGACAAGGAGGCTCCCTCTCTCTCAGAGTTGTCTAGGATTGATATGATTTTAATTGTTAAACTAAAGCAGCCATAGCTGTTTCTATTGGAGCAAGGCTAGCTCCTGTATTTTTCAGAATGATGAAGATTTAGCTAAACAGAGATAACAGAGTTTGCTTCTGGCCAACTATCTTGTGGACTGTCTTTGAACAGGATATTGACTGCCAGTGAATTGTACATGACTTGCAAGAGAAAAAATAAGTACATGTTGCAGACAAAAGAACTCCGAGAAATTCTTGCACGTGTGCCTCCATAGTGCCTGGCATGTACTGAGTTCCTACTGCGTGGCTGCTCACATGAGTGAGCAGATGAATGCACAAATGAACTAGTGAACAAAAAGGGAACTAGTGAAGCGGCTCATGGTGGAACTAGAACAGCATACTTCAGTGGGGAGGAGGATGGGAGAAAAATATGGTCATATCCCAATAGTCAACCAGAATAGAACAGAGGAGAGAGAGAGTCTCTTCATTTGCATAGCAGCTCTTGTTTTGGGGATAGAGGGTGAAATTGAGGTTCCCAGGAGAGTCCGGTGTCTGAGCGGAGAAGGAGGGAAAAAGTTGAAAAAGAGAAAGAAAAGGAGAAATGTTAAAAAAGTGGATTTCACTCTATTTTGCACCATAAGACACTATGGTCTAGCCTGTGATGGGGAAGGGGAAGAGACTGGCTTTGAATTGACTTTGTGGTGGATATTTGAAATGAAGAGATTAGAGTCTTAAATACCAGAATGAGACTGCTCTCAGTCACAAGTGGCTGAAAAGCTATGGAATTTGGCTAAGATACCATACAGGAACTGGCTTCCTCTCAAGAAAGGGAGATTAATTTGGTACTGTTAGGGGCAGTGTTTCATGTTTGTGTCCCAATAAGTGGAGATTTCTCCAAAAATTGGTTACAGAAAAATAACATAGGGAGAAGTGAAGGAAATGAAATAAATGGATAACAGAATATGATGGGGGAACAATGGAATGGAAGGATGGAGCTTTCTAGGGAAGGGTGTGGGAGGGATTGCCCTGAGGAAGTAGCCTCTGGGCTGAAATCTTTGTGGAAAGAAGGACCCAGCCATGTGAAGACACAAGTGGTGAGCTCTATAGACAAAGGCAAGAGCAGGTGCCAAGGCCCTGAGGTGGGAACAAGTTCAGCTAAGGTCAAGGAACATAAACAAGACTGGTGTGATGAGGAGGAGGGAAGACACGCCATCGAATGATGTGAGGGGTTGGTTCCTGGGAGGCCTCAAAGGCCACAAGATGAAGTCGGACTTCATTTTCAGTGTGAGTTTGTCTTTGGAGGGTTCAGTCAGGAGGGGGACATGGTCTGATGTGTATGATAGATGATTTGAGTGCTGTGTGAAGAACAGAGAATGAGGGCAAGAGTAGAAACAGGGAGACTAATTCAACAGCAGCTAGCTCTATTTTCTCAATTAAAATAGAGAAAAAAGTGTTAAATCTCAATTGCTAGTGTCATCATTAATGATGAATAGAGAAGAGCCCCAGGAAACAGTGGAAACTCCTACTGGCTAATACTAGACGGATAATTTTCTCTGTCCCTGTGTTTAACTGTAAAATAATTGCCATTAAAATAATAACAGCTGCCACACATTGAGTGCTTACTATGTGCCACGCCCTGTGCTTGGCATGTTAATTCATCTTACCTTATTTAAGCCTCACAAGAATATGCACCAGAAATGCTATAGAAAAGGTGGCAGCTGTTAATAATCAAATATAAGCCTTGACAAGCTATCAATTTAGTCAAGCAAATGATTAGCCATGCAGTGATTTGAAACCAATTCCATATTTGACTAAATTCCATCTTTTCTAAAAATGACTTTATTTACAGGCTTAGCCTTGGAGAAAAGACTTTCATATCAAAAGGAACACTTGAAATATTCTTCTCTAGATGCAGAGATATTTTGAAGTCACAGGCATTGTCAGGAATACATCTCAGAAAAATTACCAAATCATTTTCTAAAATGCCCTTCAGATGTTATGGTTTTTAATATTCTGAAATTTTATGGTGTGTAGAAAACCTACATTGAAACCCACTATTTATGGAGGGTCTCACTTTAATGAACAAACAAGATCCCATGGAGCTGTGCAAACATCGAATGAAGGATGACCATGGATTTAAAACTGGAAATTTTTGTCAGTCAAGGAGATTTTTTTTTTTGGTCTGTCTCCATGAATTCAATTTTACAGTTTTTACTTGATGAAATGATCAAAGCCTTTTGCTTCTGAGCTAACATCCCTTTGAAATGTAAAATTAATAGTTTAAAACTTAAAGGAGAAATAATCATGGTTTTAGGTTTCAGAATATAAGCGGTTGTGAATATTTGGAAAAAGCAATTCCTCCTTAAAAACAAGTTTCCAGGTTTAGAAATTAACATCTTTTCTGTACAGGTGAAAGTCTTCTCCGTGTTTGTTCCTTTTGCATAGATCTGTGTGGTTCAACTGACAGTGTGAAGGTTGTTGGCACTAACTGATAATGAAAACTGAAGAAATACGTTTTGCCATAGTAAGAAACTATAAATAATGGATGAATAAATAAAACTTAAAATTTATAAACATTTTAATTTCATTTTAAGAAAAAAAACATAGCGATAAAAGCATAGAAAGCCTGTTATGAAGGAAATGGCTTAGAAAGCCAAACCACTACCGAAAACATAAAGAAGTATTCCTTCTGAGTATTAGAGAGAAAAAGTACCCTTGAAGTGAAGGGGTGCAGCTACGTACAGTTGGTGGCACATTCAAGAGCAAGGGACATGGACACGTTTCTAGAAAGCCAGTGAGTATTTTTATATCTAATATGTTATTACCATAAATTGAGTGCCTACCTTGCGGCAGGCTTTTTTCAAGGTGCTGCAAAATATGTTATCATAATATAGATACTATTATTCCCAGTGTATACATGAAAAATTAAGTGGGAGACTTAGGTTTTGAACTCAGGTCACTATACTACACTGCCTTTTAGGTGTTGTAAAAAGCTATGATATTTGGGTGGTTGGCGAAATAAAATATATAGAAAGGTATCATATTCTGCCATTAAAATCAATGGGATTTTATTGACTAGTAAAAAAATTCTTAGTCACTGATATCTTCTTTCTTTCTTGGTTTACATGCTTCCTTTTAGAAGAAATGATCTTGAAAACTGGGCTCGATCTATTCTTAGTTGCTTTTTTGTCAGTGACTGAATCTCTTGCTCTCCTTTATCTTCCCCACCCCCCAAAGTCTCTTCGTCTCTCTTCTCCTGCCAGGGGGGATGAAGGGAGCAGTCTGAGATTTGGGTTGGATAGCCATTATGGTCATTAGAATTTAAAAAATTTTTGTATTTTATATTAGAAATTGACATTTCCAGTAGAAACTCTGTTATATATTTGACTATCCATTTTTTAATGAATTAAAGCTTGGGTTCATCCTCCAGACATCTAGATGATCCTTATAACAGACAGTGGGACCATATTTGAAGAACTACTACTTCAAAAATTACTTTAAATTTTGGTATTTACCAAGCAGTGATCCATACAGCCACAATAAAATATGTTGGAAAAAAAAAAAAAAGAAACACCATTAAAACAGAGAAAGATAATAAGTGATATTGTTCTAAGAAGATCCAAACATAATTTTAACTATGAATTACTGTCATGTTTGGGCTGTGAGCCAGCTACTTCTTAGACGAAAAAAAATTAGAACTGATAAGTTCAATTTTAATATTCCTGCCACTTTTAAAGGCCTAAAGCATAGAACTTAGGTTTGGATGACATATTGTTTTACCAGAATTCAACTCAATTATAAAGCTGATATAGAAGGAAACAAAAATTTAAAATACTCTAAAAGCCAGAGAGATGAAAATTGTCCATATTTTTTTCATTGTTAATTTTACTGTTCTTTTTAATCTGAATCTAATCTTGTCATGTATTTACCACCTTAGAAATGGTTGAATTTGGATCAGCAGACTTAATAAGTAGGAATTAATGTGCTAAATTCCTCTATTTTCTAAATATGCTTTTATGTGACTGAGGTCCCTGTGTTATATAATACCATGATAAGTGGTAGGTTTTCTAGTGACATTATGGATGAGTAATGGCTATTTCACTTATTTTTTAAAAAATTTAAAAGTTAATTTATTTATTTTGAGAGAGAGACAGAGAGAGTGAGAGGAGAGGAAAAGAGATAGGGAGAGAGAGAATTCTAATCAGGCTCCATGCTGTCAGTGTAGAGCCCAATGCAGGCTCAAACTCATGAACCATTTGATCATGACCTGAGCAGAAACCAAGAGTTGGACCCTTAACTGACTGAGTCACTCAGGTGCCCCAATATTGCCTTTTTCTAAGTAAAGTCTACTTAGGGATATTTAATTTAGTTATAATTTCACAAATTTAGAAGATCTACCACTTTGACTTGTTAATTGAACTGGATTGATAGCAATTGGATTGATTCACTTTTTTCTCTTATACCACCACTATATAGCTATAGTGACTAAATTGACCAATAGTATTTAGTTGACTTTCTGGAGGTTCGCCTCACTTAGTTTTCACCTTTATTAGTAGAAAAAATAACCAAGGAGAGGAAACAATTTAACAGTTTATGTTTGAGCTTATTATATTTCTTAGAAGTTCATTTCTGGTTAAAGAAAAAAAAAAAAACAAAAAAACCCCAACATTCTCTTTGCAGTACTTCTCTGGTTTCAGATCCTCAAGGAAGTGGTTGGTGAGGTGTGAGGCTTTTAAGAATGGTGGCAAGGGCAGGGTTTTGTTGGAAAACATTCCTGGCCATGGCACTCTACAGTGTGGAAGCCAAGACTTCAGTCTCTCTGCTTCTCTTGGTCTCTGGCTTTAGCTCTGTCTCTGTCTCTCTTCTTTAAATAATAACTGCTGTATTTGCAATACTTATGAATGTAAGTGAGGGTAAGTGGCTTTCTCCTATAGCAGCCTTTTGAAAATGTGGAGATACTATTCCTCGTAAGCATTTAGAACTGAAGTTGAAAGACTAGAAAGTGTTGGCAATTGTACATCACACAATTGCTTATCTCTTTTTCGATAATGTACTGTTCAGCACAGCATACATTCCCTTAGGAAGCTCAGTCGAATTGCCCTTTCTTCCACTTAGAAAGGGAGCTTTAATTTCCTTCCTGTATCTACTCTGAATGGTAATTGGACATTGAGATTCTTGTTTCCTGATTTATGATGATGATTAGGGCAACAGAGGAATAATACAAATTTGGCCACTCTAACGTAAAATAAAATGAAACATCCTCTGAATAATTACAAGGTGATAATGATGGTTCTCCTCTCTCCCCACCACCTTCCTAGGAGAGAACCAAGGAAGCAGCACATTTAGATTAACAAATGGATTGATGTTTTTGAGACTGACCAAGGAAATGCTACCATTCATAATTATTTCAAGAAAAAAAATTCTCAGTATCCATAAATAGTACTACTGTTTCAGCACTAGGATCCTACTTATAATTGTTTAACTTTCACTACCCCTTATCTGCCAGATTGCCCTGAGAGGGATGAGATAATCAGAGAGACAACTCATCAGACTCATCAGGGAGGTGATGCTTGGTAAGGGACTCCCTTCTGCTCTCCTAGGGGAGATTTTTGCTGTGCTGGTTCAAGCAGAGGGAGACAGACAGCTGGGGGGCAGACAGCCGTGAATGTAAGGGTCACAGGAAGATGAGAGCAGGGGGATTTGTCAGGAAGCATCCCTCATCCTTAGCACTCTCTGTTCAGGGCTGTGCCCAGAAATATCCCCCCACCCTGTGTCTATAGGACAAAGAAAGTGAGTCCTCAAATTTCTTCTCTGTGGACTCTGCTTTATGCTTTGTGATTATATGATACTTAGCCTTTTGATAATGGAAACAGTCCTTAAAATATTTTTTATATGGTCTGCATGATGTTCCAATAATGGCTACAACTGATTTTTTACTATCCTCTCTATGTTTATATTCCTTAGTTCGGAATTTAAGTAGAAACCCTCTCCTCATGTTGCACTTAATTAGGTTGGGATCTGTTCTGTAGGAACAGATTTTATTAGCTTTTGCTTCTGTTCCCTTTAATGAAAATTCCTCAAATGCAGTTCACTATAGGAAGTGGGCAAAAGAGAAAGGAGATAATGTTTGTAGAGAGCTTATGGCAGTGAAGGCCTTTGTGTACACTGTGTTTGTTTATAAAGGATCTCATTTAATACTCACACAATGTAGATATTCAGGAAACTAAAGCTCACACAGGTTGGGTAACTTGCGTCAGGTAACACAGTTAGCATGTGATAGAGCAGGATTCAAATCCTAGACTGGACACACTTTACAGTGAAATCTGTGCTACAGTGGACAACATTGTAAAATGTGCTAATGTAATGATTCTTGGTCAAGCTGGGAAGAGCTGACTTCACATATGCTTCAAAGTGGGAGTGTCATGACAAATCAATGTGTATAATTAGGAAAAGGAAAATGTTCAAAACCAATTTATGCTTTAATAACTAAAAAAGCACTGGTCTTCTGCCAAATTGACATACATTTTTGGAACCAGAGACTCTAAGATACTCTTTTATATGCTACTTATGATAAATAATGCCATTTAAATGTCCACCACCTGCTACAGCACATGGCTGAGCTGTCAGAACAACACTTCCATTACTTCCTCAGATGGTCTTGATTAAAGTACAACGATGGAGAAAAAAAATTTTTTTCAAGAAAATGTTATGATGTGACAACTAGACATCTTTAAATATACCAGTTTTCTGTGGTTTACAGAAACAACTTCCAGGGGATAATTTTTACAGTTCCAAAGCATTATCCTAAATAATACAGCACTTATTTCTTTGTATAGCTTGATTATCCCATGTATTTGTGGCAATAACAGTGTCCATGCTGTTAAAAAGGGACTAGAAATGGTTTCGTATCTCTATTTATATGTCATCTCTACTTGATCATCCTTGACAAGAATAACTTCCCTATCCCCCACTACATTCCTGTGCCCATTAGGGATTACATTTGACTGCAAGTAACAGAAACTATACTGGCTTAAATGAGAAGCAGCTTTCTCTTATAATACAATGCCTATGGTAGAGGGTCTGGAATGAGTGCAGTGGCTCCAGGATGTCATTGCAGTTCCAGACACCCTCTAGCTTTTGGTTCCATCACCCTTAGTATGCGGCTTTCATTCTTATGGTTGCCTTACATTTCAAGATGGCTGCTTCACTTCCAGCCTCATAGTGTCAGTCAAGGTAGGAAAGAGAAAACCAGGTGCCCATAGGAAGGAGCTGTGCTGCTAATTGGAAACCAAAACTTTCCAGAAAGCCCCAGCAGCTTTCTGCTTACGTCAGAATTGTCATAAAGTTACCCTCAGCTGCAAGGCAGGCTGGCAAGTTAATATTTTAGCTGGGATCATTGCTACCTTAAAAAAATTAGGGTTCTGTTTAGTAAGGCAGAACTGGTGAAGAGATATTGGGTAAATCATTAGCAGTCTCGAACCCCAAATCCCACCCTGAACTGTCTACTTGGCTTTGGGGTTAGAGTAGAAAAAGCAGGAGGAGAGAAGGAAAGGACAGTCCTCTAAAGATAGCCAGGGCGTCTTCATCGCCCTGCATTGTACGTCGTACTCTTCTCTTCCTTAGTGTGTGATATCTTTACTCCCTCTGACTTGGGTGATCACTTTTCTTTCTTTTTTTACTACTCATTTGCCAGGTAATGTCATTTTCTTAGGGTAGCCTTCCCTAACACTTCATACAAGATTATGCAACTCCCTTTTATATATGCTCCCAGCATCTGGACCTTGTTTTTTTTTTTTTGTTTGTTTGTTTTGTTTTTGTTTTTGTTTTTTTGTTGTTTTTTTTTTTGAGCCTTATCACAATTATTCGTATTTGTGGAGGGGAAGGGGGGATGTAGGGAAAGAATGGGTTCTACTATCTGTCCAATGTCTTGTTCTTCTATATACTAGACTGTAAACTCCATGAGGGCACAGGCCAAGTTTATTTTGTACCTGGATACTTCCCTCCTCTCTTCAATGTCTAGCACAGAGTAGATGCTCAATTAATATTTATTACATTGATAACAATAGATTAATAACAAATGAATAGATTTCAAGGCCCTCCTCTCACCTGCTACTGTTGCTTTTTTTAAATGCATCATTTTTTGTCCTCATCCTCCAGTTCTAATTTTAAGTGTACTTTATCTACTCTCACTCACATTTACCCATTCATTGATACTTCTTTTTTTCTATCCCTGCCTCTGTTTCTGGATTCCTCTCTCTCTCTCTCATGGGTGTGTTCTCTTTACTCACAACACTGCATGTGTGCTCAGTCCTTTTACTCAGATCTCAGTATCCCACATCCAGTTGCCTATTACTTTTTCACTGGAATGCCTCTCTATCACCTACACTCAACAAGTTCCAAATGACACTCATCAGCTCCCCATCTCAATTTTCTACTCTCTGAAAGTGATGACATCTTCATCTAGTTACTGAAGCTTGAAATCTTGGTGTCACTTGTGGGATCATTTATTTATAACATTAAGTTGCTGTTTTCTTTACCTTGGGAAATGACTCTAGCTGTTCTCTATTCTCGCTGCTGCTTCCCGGGTGCACATTGTGTAGGTTTGTGGGTGCTGGTAAATGTGAGAGGGCATGTCAAAGGTGACAGGAGTCAATTGACCAAATGTTCCCCACTAAGCATGGGGCAGAGCAGAGGCTTTTGCTAGCTCACGGCGCAGTATATGTATTTAAACACCACGTTCTGGTGCTCATGCCTTATGACACAAACAATTTGATAACCTGAGATTATTCTGACGTAAAATTTGAGTGGATTTAGCTACTTAATATAGGTGGTACATTTTAGGACAGTAGGTATGGACAACTTCAGCAGTATTGATGAAAGATCACAAAATGATATTAAAAAGCTGCAGAAGTTTAGTTGCGGTAATAAAGGATTTTGTAAAGACAGATTAGATGTTCCCACTCAATCAATTTCATAATGCAGAAATTAGTGAAAATTTATTGAAATTAATAGGTATGAAATTTAGAAAAGTTAGCACAATTGCTTCACAGATTATCTCATTAATCAAGATGTGCATTTTTCTTTTACAGAAAAGTAGTGAATCATGTGGATGGAGTGGATGAATAAATGAATATGGCAGTGTTTCTATGATGCCAAAATAATTGGTTCAAATGGAAAAATTTTGTCAAACTTTTTATTTAGCCTTTGTAGTCTGAACCTCTGATTGTTGTTGGGGAACCATAGTAGTATATGAAACACCGATGAGAAAACAAAGCCACAGTTTAACATGAAACTCGGGAAAGTATTTTACTAACCTTGCATGGCTTTAGACTGATTACTCATGCAGTATTTTAGAAATTTAGTGAACACCTTCCATATTACCCTAGCTATTTCCTAGAGAATGTAAGTATTTTAGGATTTTTTTTCCCAGTTTGGATTGAGAAAGAGCAATGGTTTACGATATGGTTCATTTTTTAGTTCACTGCATTTGTCAGATTGAAATTCATCTCTGTCACCATGTTGTTCTTTAGGATATGTTCTTTTGATAGATAGAGGTGTAGATATATAGGGTATAGAGGCAAAGAGACACAGCTGGTATCAATAACAGGCTCACATAATTCTTAATTTCCCTGACTTTATATCTTTTCCCTTGCTTTGTCATTCAAGTATCCATCTGATTATAGGGATTTCATGTAGAGAAATGTATTACACATGGGATCCATGAAACATTTGTTTTCTTTAAAATTTATTTCAGCTGATTCTGGTTCTTTTAAAGAATCTGGCATTGGAAGGTAGGAATTAAAACCATGCTCAGATTTCTGCCACAGTCTTAATACCATTGGAGGGGTAGTACTTGAAAAGGAGACCAGGGACCAAGATTCTATTCCCCTTTATTGGTGGATGTATTTCATTTATTACTTTTAGAGATTTTTCTCCTCTGGACATTTTCATGTTTTTTTCCAATAGGAGAGAGTAAATATTATTTGGGGTTTCATCCATCATAATAATAGAAAGCTACTGTCATAAGGAGAAGCTTGCTGTTTGAGAACTGGGGCAGTGTTAAGTCAAAAATCTAAGCTTGTTCGTATGACAAAAAACAGTGAGTAAAAGCCATGCAAAAGGTGCCTAATCTTTTTCTTTGGACCTCATCTTCAGGGATGTCTCAAAACAACTGGTTATAATTCAGTCAGTCAGTTCAACTACAGTCATGCAAATTGGTTGTCATTATTTGGCAATAAAATTGTTTGAATAAATTCTCCCCTTTTTAGCTTGCTGGGCTGGTTTTTTTTATATTCACAACTAACCTTCTGTACCTTGATATATGTCACCATAGGAAATATATAAATATTTCCTACCTGAAATAGGAAAATCAGCTCTATCAAAAAATACAGAGCAACCAATACTGAAGCTAGTAAGATATTCTGTTTATAAGGAACTTTCCCTACCATTTTTATGGAGGTGAAAAACCAAGGGCAAGAGTATATAGCATCCAATGTCATCTTTTAAATGTAATATGGTACTTAACAGTGCCAGAATTAAAAGCAATCAAAATTTAAATCATGTCTATTGCTGAATAGCCCATTTCTTATAGTTTGAGGTCAACAGATGAGTAGAGGAAATTGTTTTGAAACTACAAGGTCCATTTCTAGGTTACCCACTAATATCTACCTCCTTTCTTCCCACCCAGACCTCTAATTCCCCAAACATCCCAGCTCCATCCAGTCAGCATATCCCAACTCTCTGGCCACAGTAATTGGTCTTAGATGACTTGGTCATGTGACTTGATGGGAGACATATGTTAGTGGATCAGAAAGACTCTTCCTCTTGTCTCTCTCTCTCTCTCTGTCTCTCTCCTCTCTCTCTCCTCTCCCTCTCCTCTCCCTCTCTCCATCCCTCCCTCTCTCCATCCCTCCCTCTCTCCATCCCTCCCACTCTCCATCCATCTGCATCCTTCCCTTCCATGATGTATTTATATGAGGTATTTAACAGCTTTCTTATACTGTTCAATGGACTTTTAATCACAAGGCCAGTCATTAGGTGAAGTTGACACTTAAGTGATCAAAAAAAAAAAAAAAGCATGCTAGCTAATTTAAAATCATCTTATTTAAAAACAGTTGGTAAAACTAATTTAATGGTCTCTAATTTCTTTTTTTAAATATAATTTATTGTCAAGTTAGCTAACATACAGTGTATACAGTGTGCTCTTGGCTTCAGGAGTAGATTCCCATTATTTATCAGTTACATACAACACCCAATGCTCATCCCAACAAGTGATGCCCATCACCTATCTCCCCTGCCCCCCCATCAATTCTCAGTTTGTTGTCTGTATTTAAGAGTCTCTTATGGTTTGCCTCCTTCTCTGTTTGAAACTATTTTTTCTCCTTCTCTTCCCCCATGGTCCTCTGTTAAGTTTCTCAAATTCCACATATGAGTGAAAACATATGATATCTGTCATTTTTTGACTGACTTATTTCACTTAGCATAATACCCTCCATTTCCATCCATGTTGTTGTAAATGGCAGGATTTAATTCTTTCTCATTGCCAAATAGTATTCCATTGTACATATAAACCACATCTTCTTTATCCATTCATCAGTTGATGGACATTTGGGCTCTTTCCATAATTTGGCTATTGTTGATAGCACTGCTACAAACATTGGGGTACAGGTACCCCTACGAATCATTACTCCTGTATCCTTTGGATAAATTTCTTGTAGTGCTATTGCTGGGTTGTAGGATAATTCTATTTTTAATTTTTTGAGGGACCTTCACATTGTTTTCCAGAGAAGCTACACCAGTTTGCATTCCCACCATTAGTGAAAGAGGGTTTCCATTTCTCCACATCCTCACCAACATCTGTTGTTTCCTGAGTTATTTATTTTAGCCACTCCGACCAGTGTAAGGTGGCACAGCAAAGGAAATAATCAACAAAACTAAAAGGCAGTTGGAATGGAAGAAGTTATTTGCAAATGACATATCAGATAAAGGGTTAGTATCCAAAATCTGTAAAGAATTTACCAAATTCAACACTTGAAAAACAAATAATCCAGTGAAGAAATGGGAGGAAGACATGAATAGATACATTTCCAAAGAAGACATCCAGTTGGTCAACAGACATATGAAAAGATGCTTAACATCACTCATCATCAGGGAAATAGAATTTCTTTGCTATATATTTAAGAAGACTTTTAATCCAAATTTTGAGCGGAAAACTTTTAAATCAATAATAATAGCACCATCAGCTATTCAATTATAACTGTGTGCCAGGCATTGTATTAAATAATTTATGTTCTTTAATTTATTTAATATAAGAAACCATATTATAAATTAAACATTACCATTCAACTTGCAGATGAGGAAACTGAGGCATGAAAAGTTTAACATTTTTTTAAGTTCATTTATTTATTTTGAGAGAGAGCAAGTACAAGTCAGGGAGTGGCAGAGAGAAAGAGAGACAGAATCTACACCATCAGTGTAGAGCCCGATGTGGAACTTGAACTCACAGTCTGTGAGATCATGACCTGAGCCAACATCAAGAGTCAGATGCTTAACCAACTGTGCCACCCAGGCACTCATGAGGCATGGAGCATTTAAATTCTTGTACAAGGCATACAGCTACCAAGTGGCAGAGTCAGAATTCTGTCCCAAAGGCCATACTTTTAACCTACTAAAATTAGTAGGTCTAGTATTTGACCTTGAATTTGGGGAAACCTATTCTGAAGATCATTTAGGTCTTTATCCTGAATATCCTAAAAACAACCCTTAGAGGACAGTTTTGCAGATGCAGCTTTTGAGACACTAGAGGAATTAAAATCTTATTAATGGTTGCATAATAAATGGGATGAAAAAGGCAGCAGTGGTGTGGTAAGAAATAATTTGGCCATGTGAACAAAATTCACTCCACTGCCTTGAGGTCAGTGGATTCCATTTGCTCTTCTGTCTTCCTAGTATCCTTAGGCATCCTGTGTTTCCATCTTTGACCTTGTCATTATCAATTACCATGTTCTGAGAATCCCAGATGTTGCCTCGTCTGATTAGCCTCACTCCACTCTATGAAGAATGTTCCTTTACATTTCCGTAGAGGCCTATAACTTAACAAAAGTCTTCTCATCCATGATCTCATTTGGGCCTTTAAACCACCCTGTGAGATGGGCTATTTTACTCATTTTCCTTATGTCTTAGGTACTTAGATGTCAATTTGCTTTGGGTTAATTTGCACTTGTAATTGTGTTGCCCTAGGAGTGATTTTTGGTTTTATCTTGCAAAGGCTCCTGAACTTGCCACAGGACTGCAAGCTTCATGAAGAGAAGAGTTGATTATGAATTTTATGTTCTTGACTTTCCTTTAAGTATGCCTCCTATTGGTACACAGTGATGGCTCAGAAAACAAAAAAAAAAGATAACTTTATTAAATTAATATCTGAAACAAGGAAACATATAGTTACTTTTAGTGATGTGGAACTGGCACTGGCTTTCCAGAATTGTTTTTAATTTCTGTTTTTTAGTTTTATTTATTTATTTTAAGAGAGAGAGAGCAAGCGGGAGAGGGGCAGGGAGAGAGGGAGAGAGAGAATCCCAAGCAGACTCCGTGCTGATACTGCAGAGCCCAGTGTGGGGATCGAACCCATGAACTATGGGATCATGACCTGAGCTGAAACTAAGAATTGGACATTTAACCGACTGAGCCACCCAGGTGCCCCCCAAGTTGATTTTTAAATATCAAGGAATTTTATTAGCCAGTTGTTAAATTGTTAGTAGTTTGAAATCTGTGGTGAGATTATTTATACCATGAAAATTGGCAAAGGCTATATGTCAGGGCTTCCCTCCACTCATTCTCACCGTCAAGAAAGCCTATTTACCTGGATACCTCTGTCTACAACCTTTCTTTTAGTTCACAGGCAACTGCCCCATTTCTGCTTTGTGGATTAAGCTAATGGCCCTAATGGCCATGGCCCCTGGGGAGAAGGTGGAGGTGAAGTCACATGGAGATCCGTCTCCAAGTCTTTGCTTTCCTGAGACTCTGAGCAGAAGATTACAGTTTACGTTCACTGTAGAAAATCAAACTATAGAAAACTGTCAGAAAAACTTGGTCAGGAAGCTCAGAATAGGTGTCACCAGAGGTCTGCCTTCTTCCCTGCTCCAGCCTGTGACTCTCTCTGTCCATCTTTGATTGAACCAGTAAACAGATCTAGCTGTGGTAATCGAGGTCTCAGAGACTGTAACAGAATGTTTTGGGTTGTAGGTAAAAGAATTCCTGATTAAAAGTGGTTTAAACCACAGGGATTGTTATTCTTTACTTAGTAGAAAGCCTGGAAATAAGAGGCCCAGCCTTATCAATGGCCTCAATGATCCTGTTGTGTTTTCCTTCTCTGCCACCCTCAGTGTGAGTAATGTTCCCCTTTTGTCTGCAAAGAGGCTTTGATAGATGTGAACAATGGGAAACTAATTCACCACCCAAACCTTCAAGAATATCCTGGATTTGTGATAGAAAGCCCCCCTTTATTTCTGCTTTTGCCTTAAATAAAGGGTTTAAGGAATAAGAAGGAAATGGCACATCTTATGGAATATTAAAAAGAGCCTAACAGTAAAAATAATTTTGAGGTAGTCATTTCCAATTAGCAAGAAATTCTAGTGATTCTATGTGATGAGAAGTTAATTAAGGAAGCCAGCAACCCAAGACCATCATAGAAGCTGTAGTAAGAACTCGAGGAAATACACTGCAAGAAGAATAAGCAAAGCTTTCATTATAACATTCGAGGCAGTAAAATGCTATTTAAGTGGAATTGAAGACCCAAATGGCTGCAATTATGTAATATTTCAAGTTTTTTCACATTAAAAATGTTTTTACTTTTATGGGAAGCAAAATTAGATGAAGCTGCCACATGAGACAGGATATCTAAAATCATAGGAATTAGTGAGCACCCCTGCCCTAAGGGATTTGTTCTTTTTTGTTTTCCATTGCTAACACAGTACCTGACATACTATTTGAGTGCTGAGTGAGAAGAAAAGACAGGAAAGGATGTAGATAGTAACTATGGTACTAGGTGGGGACTGGCCATGGCAGAAGGAGCCCAGGCCCTGGTTATCAGAACTGGCATAGATAGGCTTCAGATGGAGTTGGAGGTTGCAATTGTTTGGACTAGTATTCACCTCATTTGCTGCAGGAGGAGCAGCATTGGCCCCAGAATCTGGTGAAATAACCATGAAGGTCAGAGGACTTGAGGGATGGGTCACTATCCTCTCTTCTTTTGTAAGGCTAGCTTTCTGGCTTAATCTCTTTGACACCAAATATTGCTTCTCCTCCCATACTACTGGTTGAAATGAAGTAACGAAACAATTAAAGTTGATTCCCAGGGTCTGGGATGCATGGGTGGTTCAGTTGGTTGAGCACCTGGCTCTTGATTTCAGCTCAGGTCATGAAACCAGGGTTGTGGGATCAAGCCCCACATTGGGCTCCATGCTGAGCCTGGATTCTGCTTAAGAACCCCACCCCTTTCTCTTTCTCTCTCTCCATCTCTCTCTCTCTCTCTCTCCCTCCCTCTGCCCCTTTTCCCCTGAACATGTGTTCTCTCTCTCTAAAATAAAAAAAAAATTTTAAAAATTAAAAAAATAGTTGACCTCTGGGTGGCTGATATTTGTATTTGTTGTGCCCAAATTCTGGATCCCAAGAAGACCGCTGGGGAGCCGGGACTGATGCAAACGCAAAGGGTCTTTATTCGAAGCTCGAGCTCGGACTCTTGCACCTCCCGGCGCAGCGGGGCAGTGGCAAGAATCCTGAGCCAGGTTTACACAGGCTTTTTATCAGGGTTCGAATACACTGTTTGGGTGGGAATGGGGATCCTTTGAATTGATTGACTGGCATTTTCGCGGGCTAGTTTCTCATTGAGTATTTCATATTTGGCGGGCTCGGGCTAGCTATAGATTGGCTTAGTTTGGGGGTCCCGTGCAGATTCAAATGGTCAGCACGCATGGGCTGAACACTCATTGGTTTTGCTAGGGGCTATTCTAGGAATCTGACTCCTGTGGTTTCCCTGGAACTCAAAGTGGAGGCAGGGTCTGCTAATCAGGGTCCGGCCCCACCCGGGGTAGTGGCAGGGTCTGCTAATCTGGGTCCGGCCTTTTGGCTACTCTGTTTCCTGGAACCTGGGGCAGAGTCCAGGGTGACTTGTTTTCCTGGAACTTCGGGCCCAGAACTGCTCTAAGATGGAACTTAAACCAAAATGGAGTGGCCTTAGCCCTAACAACACTATACTTTCACAACATGGCAATTCTCTAACACAGCAAACAGGGTTCACAGCAATCACAGCAAACGGGTCAGGAGTCTAGTGCATTCCTAAGTCTCTAAATCTAATACCTAACAAGATTTAACACACAGCAACTTAGTCTAATACACAGCAAACTAAACAGGCCTCACAGCACCCCAAGAAAAGTTTCACAGTGTTCACAGCAAACAGCAATCAAAACAGAATTCTCAGCAATCATAACCCTTAGCAAGGTTCACAGTAAGCAGAAGTCTGGGGCACACTATCTCTAACACAGTACCCCTCTATGTTTAGCAGAAGAGAGAACTGGCTTCAAACTAATGCAGGGCTGTCACTTAGAACAAGAAACTTAAAAACGCTCTCTTCAGTATTTACTGGCTTGATTGGCTGTTTCATAATCCTTTTGAGAAGAGGATACAGTCCATACAAATGGAAGGCTGGGTTAGAGGGCTGCCATAGTATTTATATCAGCTGTACCGTCAGCTTCGAATGCATTGGGAAGGTCTTCCATGCCAAGGTGGTGCAGAAAATGCCACTACATAGGATCTAGGGTACAAAGAAAGTCTTGTAATCTTTCTGTAAGATTTATCTTGTTTTTTTTTTTTTTTAAAAGAAAAATGATATGCAATGTGTGAGTACATATGGTATAAAACTTTTTGGGAAATCAGCCTTCAGTGCATCAGAAATGAAAATGTCCTTTAAGTGTTGAACATCAAAATCCATTTTCATATAAAAAAAAAAACCACCCTTTCTTAGAACACAATAGATTTTGTCTTTTTTCTGTAGAAGTCCTCCTAGACTTCTGTCATAAAGAGGAAGAAGGATATATGCAAGTTGTTTAAAATTTTTTTAACGTTTATTTATTTTTGAGAGCATAGAGACAGAGCATGAGCAGGGGAAGGGCAGAGAGAGAGGGAGACACAGAATCCGAAGCGGGCTCTAGGCTCTGAGCTGTCAGCACAGAGCCCGATGCAGGGCTTGAACTCACAGACTGAGAGATCATGACCTGAGCTGAAGTCAGCCACCCAACCGGCTGAGCCACCCAGGCGCCCTGCAAGTTGTTTAAGTATATTACAGTTTCTCTACTCCACTCATCCTAAGAGAGATACACATATCTAGTAACGATTAGAAGCTCCATCTATATGAAGGATTGCGGCTTCTTCCCAACAATTTTAATTTAGATAATTAAACTTCAAGTTATGTTTTGAATGTGGGCTTTTATATTAAATGCAAGTGTTCAAGTTAGTACTGTGTTAGTGCTCTGACTTTATTTTACAGATTTTGAATTCTGTCCTTTCTGGGGCAGCATCACCTTTTTTACAAAGAATTTGTGAGAGCCAAGTCTGCAGAATTTATAAACATTGCTATGGGTTTAAGTTTGTGCTGTTCTGTATTCCATGAATTTGTTATTGAGTTTCATAGAACCTGACACTCAAAGGAAATGTCTCTTAAATATTACCTCTTACTGAATAATACATTGCCATTTCTTTAAAAGGCAATATAGGAGAAAATGAAACAGTACCGAGGACTGTAAGTAAAACTCAAGGACAATATTAAGTAATAATAACTAGATGATAATCTCTTTCAGTTCCAAATCCTTGTTTAATGGTTATTTTGCTCCCTATCTTTCTCTTCCTCCTCTATGCATCTTCCTTTTTCTCCTTCTTCTCTTTCTTTAATTAAATCCTACACAGCAAATGGCTTTGCATATCATAGCAAAGAAATAGCTTTTGAATAATGAGTGGACACATAGGTCTTTTTATCCTTTTCCAAATCTGGCTCACCATGTCCGATGTACAGAATGATTGATAAGCATTTGTTGAATAAAGTTTTTGAATTACAGACTTATTTTTTCTCTAAGGGGTTCAGTCATAACTTTCAGGCTTGTACTGTACTGAACAAGAAACTATCAAAATATTGTTGAGTAAAGGTTTCAATGGAATCACCTCAATAAATAGAGGAGTCGCGTTAACACAACGGTATGCAAATAAATACTAGGAAAGGGATTGAAACTAATTTGTTCACTCAAGTAGATTGTTTTCCTCTTACAGTTTTGTATATGATTTCTTATTTATTGGTTTTATATTTACTTTCCAACACCTATCCATTTTTACCACTGTCATGCTTTTTAGACATACTTGCTTACCACCTGTACAGTTATTACTCAATATTTTCTTTAAATTGGTTCACTTTATATTCTAAATTTATTTAAAGAGAAAACTTTATATTAGTGCTGTGAATAGAAAACCAGTATTCTCTGCTGAAAACAGAAGGCAACTATTAAAGTAAATACAATGTAATGAAAACGACATTATTAAATTATGGTCAGCTCCTGTTGCCTGCAGAAAGACTGAGCTTGGGATAAATTTTCTTAAAGAGAGAGTTGTCAAATGTTAGTGAGGTGTTAGAGACATACTGGCAGTGAACTGAGTCTTTGTCTGTGGCCATGTTATTTATAAGGATTGAAAAACAATCGAGAGAAGAATAACTTCTCTCTGCATTGGATCAAATATAATCCTCAAGAAAGAAAAAAAGTCAGGTTTTTCATAATTCCAAATTAGTGGGAATGTAATTTGTAAAATTTTATTACTATATAATTTCTGTGATAAAGTGAACACATTCCCTTCATTTTAAATTTCTTTTAAAACATTTGACTTAACACAAAAAAAATTAAGGATATACTTTTATAGTGAAGCTTCCATTTTCGTTCCATGATTTTTTTTCCTGCCTAGTAGGTCGTATAAGTAATGTTTAGGTTTTCTGTGAAGTTACCATGTGCTGAGTTAGGTTTATGCTTTCTGTATCATTACTACTTCATAGGCAATGCCGATAAATTATGATGTTTGGGAGAGTAAAATTTTATTAATACCTCAGTATCATATGGAATTCACCAGCAGAGAATAGATCTAAATGACCAAAATTCCAAATTAATACAGTCGTGGGTAATGAATTTTAATATGTAGGTTTTGAAATACTTCATTCTTTAGTGATTACTTTGGACTGGTTATCTCAACATTGATAAAGATCATTTTAGGTCGTATCTGAAATACAATCAGATTGCCCTCTTGATTGAATGAATTGATTTCTTAACAGGTAGAGTAATAGTCTGTCAATTCAGTCAACCCCCTGGTGGTCAGTCACTTTAATCAAAGTCAAAATGATTTTGTGCAGAGATGGAAAAGAAAACTTGTAAAGTCTGCATTGTTGATCTCTCCTGTCACTTCAAGAAAAGCTATGTGGCTCAAAACTCAGCTTGGAAAATTTAAATAAGGAAGAAAGCAAATGAAAAATGTGATTTAGAAATCTCAGATATGATGGTGACATGTATTATGTATTGCTTTCTAATGTGAGTTTCACAAATGATTTATCTCACTGATGCATGTAGAAATATATTTGGAATTCTGAAAAAGTCAAAACAGTTGATTTTTCAGTTGCTTTTTTTTTTTTTTTTTTTTGATTAGCAATGAAATACTCTACCTGTGCTACATTAAAGGCAATCTACAAATGTATGGGAATTACTCTCATGACCAATGGACCAATGATTGATGCTTTATAGTAACTGGTAATAGAGGCTGTTTTTAAAGTGGCCTTGGAATTTTTAAGTATTGTTTTGTACTACTAACAGACTTAAAACTAACAAATTAAACTTCTATCAAACAACAAATGCTATTGTAAGACAAAAACAAGGGTTAGGTAAATGTTTTGCTTTTAATAGTTAATCTGAGCAAACACTGAGAAATTAAATTTCAACATAAAATGTAAATAGTTTTAAATAATTTAGAGAACTACACATAGTTTTCACAAATACATCACAGACAGGCACCTGAGTGGCTCAGTCAGTTAAACATATTACTTCAGCTCGGGTCATGATCTAGTGGTTTGTGGGTTTGAGCCCCACGTTGGGCTCTGTGCTGACAGCTCGAGTCTGGAGCCTGCATCAGATTCTGTGTCGTCCTCTCTATGTCCCCTCTTCTGCTCGTGCTCTGTCTCTCTCTTTCTCTCAAAAATAAACAAACATTAAAAAAAAATACCCAAATACATCACAGACAATTTAGTACCCAGGTCCTGAGAAATGAGGGAGAATTTTAATAGTGCTAAAACTGTAAGCATGAATTTGTTTTAGTATGTAGACAGTTGAAATTTTGGCCTGTTCGTCTTCTTCCTTCATGTCTTCATGTCCAGTGTTTCTAAGATTTTCTAGAAGGAAGCTTATTATTTGAATTAGGCCGATGTAACATGGAGCAAGATGAGGTTTATAGTTAAAACTCTTCTTATCTGTCATTTTAATGTTAACAGGTTATGTTTAACCCTACCTAGATATTTGTGCCTATGTGAGTAGTTCCAGAAAGAAGCCATTTACTCTTTATGCCATACAATCAAATGCATCTTTAAAGCCTCTGCCTGAAAGATAAAAATGCAAAACACTGGTAGAAACTGTACTTCTTAGTTTGACTTTCTTTACTTGCTTGTCTTTCTTTGCTCTTTGTCTTTATATTTTGGATAAAATCCAAAGAAACAGTTAATCTTGACAAGCAGTGTGGGTGATCTTCAAAAATCGTGTGCCTACTATAAATTTAAAAGAATTTGGTGAAGTCACTACTTTAGATATAAACACATGTTTTATGGCAATGTAGAAGCCTGGCAAAGCTCTGAAAGTTCTTTGTTAAATCTGAAGAAGATATTGGAAGATAGAAACTTTAACAATAGCTCTGTTATATTGAATTCTCTATTGGGGCATCTTTGACTGGAGTCCTGTAGTCTTTTTGGAGTTGCTTGAGCAATATCTATGTATATGGATTTCTGTTAAGGAGATACTTGATAACATTTTAAGATATAGTTTCATTTTGCATCTTTATAAAAGTCATGAAAAAGCTTTTCTAAACTATGATTATAAGAAAATTATCTTGGTCTGGAACTTTCTTAGAATGAAAAAACTTACTCTCTTTTATTAAGATGTTAATCCTTACCATATTACCCTGTGGTTGTCTGAAAGCATTCACTAGTGATAAAACATTGCTAGAAATCAAAAGTTAATAGTAAAATTAATGAAAAAAGTTATTAACATAAGTAAAGCAGAGTGATGGGAAGAATCACAGATTCTTCCCTAAGAGATAAAATGTTTTCTTGTGGGAGACATTTTTTTTAAAACGACACTAGAAACCTTCATATTTTTATCACCCATATTGAGATAAAATCTCTTATAGTCATGAGTGATTACTGTATTCTGTGTTTTTTAAAAAGTGTGAGTGATAATTACTCAAAAATGGCAATCCATCTCTTAAGTGAAAACAATTGCAAACCACACAAACCCATAATTTGTATTAATTTTATATACGAATAGTTCTGAGATCATCTGGGAAAAGTGATAGTCCTTAAGAGGATAAAGAAAAAAAAAAGAAGATAAGGAATTTGCAGGTCTCCATCTTTGCTAGAAAAGGGAGTGGAATTGTTTCTCTCTGAGATAGAATCTTAGAGATCTACCTGATACCAAAGATGGGTCTACCCTACTCTACTTGACTTAAGTTGGCCAAACACAATGAAATGGTAGATAAATAGACAGGTAGATAGATTTAATGTAAGGGATTGGCTCACAAAATGATTTGCAGTCCCAGATTTGCAGTCTGGAGGTCTGCATGAGAACAGCTGCAGTCTGAGAAGCATGAGAGTCTTATGGCATAACTTCCAGCTCGAGTATGCCCCACAGAGATAGCAAATTCTCTCTTGCTCAGTCATTTGATGATTTCAGGCCTTCAGTGTACTGAGGCTTACCCACATTGGGAAGGGCAATCTGCTTTACTCAGTCTATCAATTCAAATGTCAATTTCATTCAGAATTACCTCCACAGTCATACCCAGAATCAGGTTTAACTAAATATTTAGACACCCTGTGATGCAGTCAAGTTGACATGTAAATTTAACTATTGGAAGTGATGATAAATGTTGGATTTCCAGTATTTTGAAAGTAAAGCCCACAGGATTTGCTCATAATTCAGCTCAGGGTTGAAGAAAAGGATAATTAAAACTATTTAACAATCAAAATTATAAGTAATCAAAAATTACACTTAGATTTTTGGTCTGGAAAACAGTAAATGGTACTACCAATAACTGTGATGAAAGTTATTGGGAGACATTCTAATTTACTGAAGATAGAAAGAGAGTTTTTCTTTGGCCATTAGTTTAAGAGATCTTTTAGACAAACTATAGAAATATTAAATAGGCAGTAATAGGATGTCAGGAGTTACGAGCTTAGGGCACAGATGAGAACCTGGAAATGGAATACAAAGGTTAGAATATGGACTATAAAGATTATATAATGTCTATATGGTTTGGGAGTAATCAGCATATTGTTAATTATATAATAACATGGAACTAGATAAGATTATCTAGGAAGAAATAAATATGAAGAAGGTAAGGCAGCCAAGGACTGAACTCTAGAGAATGCTAACATTGGCATCAGTAGGAGTCAGCAATGGAAACTGAGAAAAAATGCCAAAGAATGAAGAGGAAAACCAGTAAAGTGCTCTTGACTCTGAAGTGAAGTAAGTAAAGTGAATACTTACAAGCGAAGTGTTTCAAGAACAAGGCTATTATCCATTAGGTTAACACTTTCGAGAGGTTGAGTAATCTGGAGACAGATGGGGCAAGAAGAAGGTTGTAGGTGATCATAATTTGATCACTTCCATGGGAGAGGTGGAGACAGAGCCTGACTGGAGTCAAATAACACTGAACAGGAACAAGTAGACACACTCTTTACCCAAAGGAGAAACAGAGAAGCAGGGAGATGTTGGAGGGGCAAATATGATCAAGGAAGTTTGTTTTGTTTGTTTGTTTTTCAAGTTGAGAGACTTTTTAAATAGCATGTTTACATGCTAATGAAAATGATCCAGTTGAGAGTGTAAAACTGAGGAGGGAGTAGAAAAAGAGGGGAAGTATTCTAGTAGCAAAATTCTGAGTAGGTAAGAAGGACAGAATCTGGTACATTGTGGAGGGTTGGTTTAAATAGAACAAGGAAAGATTGGCTGTCATATCTGAAGGAAAGAGTGGATGGGATGGATGCAAGTTGGTTAAAAGATTTGGTGATGGAAAAATGAGGACTTTTTTTTCTGATTGCTCTTAGTTTTTAGTGAAATAGAAATCAAGGTCATTATCCAAGACTGAGAATCAGAGGGAGGAGGGATTTTGAGGGTTTGAGGTGAGAGGAAAATATGTAAAGCAAAATTTTGGCAGAGTGGGAAAATGAATTTATCATGTAAAGATAGAAAAAAGCTAGGTGGTGATGAGGTCTTTCCTGAGATTTGTAGTCATACGTTTATTTTAAGAAAATGAAGAACTTTAAGAAAATTCTTTCTTAAAAAGTTTATGTGAGATTGGGTAACTCAGGTGAGTGTTCTTTTCCAAGCACTTTCAGCTGTCAGAAGCAGGAAGTAGATAGAAAATTGGGGTTTAAACAGAGTTCATATTAGGGACTCTTGGATACAGAGAATAAACTGAGAGTTGATGGGGCATGGGGGAGAGGGGAAAGTGGGTGATGGGCATTGAGGAGGGCACTTGTTGGGATGAGTATGGGGTGCTGTATAGAAGCCAATTTGACAATAAATTATATTAAAGAAATAAAAATAAAAAAACAGAGGTTGGGTTTTGCTAGGTGAATACAGTGAATAAAAAGAGAACAAAGAGAATTCGAGTTACTAAAAATTGTGCCTGGAGTAGTGGTTGAGAGGTTTACAGTGAGTGAGCCAGTTGCTACAATCCTAAATGAAATGCAAGGAAGTGATTGAGAAGAGAGTAGATAATTGTAAGAGACTCACTGCAAATACAGTTGTACTTGGCAAAGTCACTTAGATCTGCAGCTTAGTGGAAATTATGTCTGGTCAAGAGAGTTCACAGCCTGGCCTTAGGGAGTTTAAAACAATATCATTATAACCATCAATTAGCTTACAATTTCATTTTTTATTATTAGTACTTTCACCGTGCAAAGCCACACATTATCTGGAAGAAAAAGAAAGCACGGTCTATGTGGAATTGACATTCTACTAACAGTGATCTGGCAGAAAAGATAATTATATGTAGAAAATGATCTGCAATTGTTTTGTTGAGTAGAGTATATTTAAGTGTGAAAGCAACAGGCACACTAGGTTGTTTCCGTGCTCTTGTGGAGCAAGATGTAAATATTTATGGAATACAGACCTCTTTTAATCAGTAGCACAGTTGGGCCTCTGCAAATATGAAGTTCTCTTTCAAATACTTCAAATTAGAGATAAATATCAGGCAAAATCACTGACAGTAAAATTCCCATATATCAGGTATAAGCAAATATACTCAAGAATTCATGTATCTGATTTGTGATCAATACAAATGGATGATGATTTTTTCTCTCTTTTCTTCCTCTTTCTTCTTTTGTAATGATTAAGTCACTAGGAAAATGATAAAATAGTATCTTGGCATATCCATTGTCCCTTTCTCCTTCTCTCAGTCCCTACCTTTTCCCCCCTTATATTAATGAAGACTGTATTGCTTTTGTAAAAGTGAAATGTGACAAAATGTGTTTCTCTTTTTTTTTAATTTCATGTGCCCTTTATTTTCTTAATACAAGAGTAGTTTGTGCTATATCTTCGAATACTGTTCTGGTGCATTTATTGTGTTCTCTATCTTTTCTGCCTTCCATTTATGTTACTTCTCTTATGATTGGTTTAAGTTCTGTATTTTTTCCTCTGAATTCACTGTGATTTTCTCAAATGTTTCCTCTAGTAAGTAATTCAGTTTTCAACTTTGTCTATTCAGCTCTTTGATCGTAATAATTTATTTGTTATTTTGTTAGCCTTATTGTTTTGACCCTCACTTTGTTCCCTTACTTATGCAATCTTTTTGTTTCATTTTGTTGTTCCCTTGTCTGGTTCTTGAGCTTGTTTAATTGAATTCATTTTAAGATAATTTATTTTACAGCATAAAGTACTCACAGTGAATTTTCTTAAAAATCTTTCTTAAAAATTAAGAGCTACTAATAAAAAGAGGTGCTCTTATGATAATTGCAATTGTTGATTGGATTCATCTAGTTTGAATATCTTTTAAATCCCTAAAAAGATTTACTGAGAATGAGGGGCCATACCCTTCAAAACAAATGGTTTAAACTGAACTAAATAGTTAATTAACTTAAGCATATATAAAGAAAAATCTATAAATAAACATCATACATTTATAACCACATGGTATTCTGGGATTAACTGTCAATTCCACTCATTCATGCACTGGTGAAAGCTGTAAGCAAGAGAAGCTAAGAGGGTATTTCTGGCTGGTTGTGGTTGATCCTTCTATTAGTTCCCTGTTCCCTTACAAAGACTGATCCTCTCCTACATCTCATGCTGACCCATACAAGCTTATGTTAGATTGGTCATTTTCAAGACCGAAACCAGATATAATTGTGAAAAATTGTCAGTCTGTCTACCATTGTTGAAAGTTTATACTTTGATATATTACTTCTCCATCAGCTCAAATTTTATAGTTCAGTTATCTGTTCTATTTGACAGTATACCATTCCACACAATAGAGACTGCTCCCAAGATTTTCAGTACTCTTTCAATGTACAAGTTGTAAAATTTCTTGTCACAAAATGTCTCCCCTTCTTTATGTTGTGGAAGAGGTTTAAAGACTTTCTTTGCGTGGGTGGGAAGGGACTAATTTTCCATCTGGATGCCACCTGTAAGAGTTTACACCTTTTCTCAGAAGAAATTTAATCTTTAACAGCAAGCTATTTCATGTTCTTTTAAGCAATCTGAGTCTCCATTCTCCATGATGTTAAGTGTCAAGTATCTTTATGGGTTGTTTTTCTAGGATGTTAACTGTTTATAGAATCAATGCCACTTGTATTTAAGATTCATTTAACAGAAGTGAGGTCAATAGTCAATTACAAATTGCCCCATACTCATGAGGGACAGTTTGAAGAAAGTATATAGTGACTAAATTGAATTTGATTATGTATTTGATTATTATCAGTCTGTCAACTCACTCCAAGCTAAATGGAGAACTAAAAATTGTCTCTGGCAGAGCAATGAAACAGCGAATTCATTAAGCAATATTTCTCAAACCATATTTGAAAGTTATCTGTACTGGAATCACCAGGGAGGTGTTAAAAGGCATATTCTTGGTATCTAATTCCAGGCCCATCCAGGATTTGGGTTAAGATCATAAAGTGTTTGAGAACCATAGTACTAGCATTAATAGTATTAGAAGTTGCCTCTAAGATCATCAGAGAAAATGGACTTTATTAAAAAATTTAGAAAAGCTTCAGGATGAATTTTTTTCTGCACAAAGAACAATACATAAGCCATAACTTTAGTTATGCTTTCAATGATTTCAAATCACTTCTGGTTAAAACCCAAGGTTTTTGAACAAATTCCTAAGGGACTATCTTCAAGGGGGTTATTAAGAATTAGTAGGCTGTCCTGGTTAGGGAAGCAATGGAAGTGACAAAAATACACAAACATCTTATTATCACCCACAGACAAATAGTTTATACTAAATAATGTATCTTCTGGAGAGCTGTCCATGGTAGGGGCTTCTGAGTCCTGTTTCAAGGACAACCTGCCAAGAATACCTGTCTTCTTTCAGGAGGAAGATACTGCATAGACATTCTCCTGGCTGTTGAGCTGTTTACCTGGAATAAGTACACCGATGGTAGGGAAAAAATATGGACATTTCCCATCCAGGCATGAGGAAGAGATTGCCCCTGGCGCTGCCAGTGACTCAGAATTCTGTTTATCCTCAAACTGAACTTACACCCACACTTACCTTTGGGTGTGCTTGGCCATGTTGCTTTGACAGTCCATTTTGCCACATCCTTGGCAAGTATATGATGTGGCTTTAGCAACTGTTGTAGGTATTTATTTCCACCTTTCAGACTTTTATTGAGGTATGATTTACAATAAAATGCACCTATTCTAAGTACAGAATTAGATGAGTTTTGACAAGTGAATACATTTATTAACTACCATCACAATCAAGACAGAGAATATTTTCATTACCCGAAAAGGTTCCCTCATGGCACTTTGCAGTCACCCCTCTTTTACCAGCCACAGCCTTGGGCAACCACTGATCAGTTTTCTGTCATTATAGCTTTTTGTTTTTAAGAATTCCATGTGGATGGAACGATACAGTATGCATATATTCTTTTGATCAGTAAAATGTTTTTGAAATTTATCCATTTCATTGCATGTATCAATAGTAAAATAGCCTATTTCTTCTTGTTGCTGAGTAGTAGCCCATTGAATGGATATATCACAATTTGGTTATGTATTCCCTTATTGATGGTTAGTTAGGTTGTTTTCCAGGGTTTGGGCTATTATGAATAAATCAGCTATAATTATGGGATTTAATTACTCTTGGGATTGTGGGATCATATGACAGATATATGTTTAACTTTATAAGAATCTACCAAACTGCCTTACAAAGTCATTTATACCATTTTGCTTTCACACCAGTATGGTGTGAGATTTCTACCTGCACTAGTATTTTTATTTTTAGTCATTCTAGTGGGTTTGTGGTGATATCTTACTGTGATTTAAATTTGCATTTTCCTGTTGACTAGTGTAGTTTTATATTCTTTGGTGTACTTAGTGGCCATTTGTGGATCTTCTTTTACAAAGTGTGTTCGAATCACTTGACAATTTTTATTTTTTTTAATTTAAAAAATGTTTGTTTATTTTGAGAGAGAGAGAAAGGGGGAGAGAGAGTGAGAGAGAGAGAGAGAGTGTGAACATGAATGGGGGGAGAGACAGGTGAGGAGAGAGACAATTCCAAGCAGGCTCTACAGTTAGCACAGAGTCTGATGCTCACCAACCCTGAGATCCTGATCTGAGCTGAAATCAAGAGTCAGACGCTTAATGGACTTAACTGCCCAGGTGTCCTTCACTTGACTATTTCTTTTTAAAGTTTATTTATTTACTTTGAGAGAGAGTGAGAGAGTATGCATGACTGGTGGAGGGGCAGAGAGAGAGGGAGAGGGAAATCTCAAGCAGTGTGCTGTCAGTACGGAGGCCTACAAAATGGAGATCTAACCTACAAACCATGAAATCATGACCTGAGCGAAAACCAAGACTCAGACACTTAAGTGACTGAGCCACCCAGGTGTCTCAACAATTTTTAAAATAAATTTTTGTCTTCTTATTAAGTTGCAGGTTATTAAATTCTGGATACAAGTTCTTGTATCCCCATATAAACATACTCCACACCACTTTGTATATGTGTATTTATTCATATGTGTGTGCATATATACTATACATATAAATCTATAATATAAAAATATGTATTAAACATAAATTATATATGTATATATGTAAATGTATAAAAACATAGATAAAAATATCTATAAATCTTTAATCCCAGTTCCTCTTGCTTTATGGATTATCTTTTCAGTTTTTTAATGGAGATTGTGAAGATCATATTTTAATTTAAGTGTAGTTCAACTACTCAATTTTGGAGTTTTGCAAATTATTCTGTTTAGCAGACTTACGGTTTTAGTTTTTACATTTAGGTCTATGATCCATTTTGAGTTACTTTTGTGTATGATGTGAGGGAAGATCAAAGTTCGTTTATTCATGTGCATACGCAGATGTTTTACACCATTCACTGAAAGATTTCTCTCCCTATTGAATTACCTTGGGACTTTGTTGAAAATTAACTGATCAAATATGACTTTATTTCTGGACACTTTGTTCTCTTACACTGTTCCTATATCCACTCTTACAGAAATACTACACTCTCTTAACTGTTGAAGCATTATAGTGAATCTTTAGGTCAGGTAACATAAGCACTCCAGCTTCTTCTTGTCAAAATGATTCTGGCTATTGTAGGTTTTTTCCTTTTTATGTATATTTTACAATCCACTTGTAGATTTCTATGGAAAAGCTTCCTAGGATTTTTCTTTGGAAATAGTTTTCTTTATAGTAGTAGATATATATAACATAAAGTTTGCCATTTTGCCCATTTATAAGTATTTAATTCAGTAACATTAATTAGATTTACAATGTTGTGCATCCATCACTAGTATTTCCAAAAATTTCCATGACTTCAAACGAAAACTCTGTACCCATTAAGCAGTAATACCCAATACTTCCCAGCCCCTGATAATCTCTAACCTACTTTCTGTCTCTATGAATTTGCCTTTTCTAAATATTTTGTATAAATGTAATCGTACCATATTTGTCCTTTTGTGTCTGGTTTATTTCACTTAATAATAATGTTTTCAAGATTCATTCATATTATAGCATGTGTCAGAATTTCATTATTTTTATGGCTGAATAGTATTCCATTGTTTGTATACAGAATTTTTTTAATCCATTCATCTGTTGAAGGACACTTGAATTATTTCTACCTTTTGGCTGTTCTTAAAAATGCTGCAGTAAACATTGGCATATACATATCTGTCTGAATCCCTGTTTTCAATTTTTTTAGGTATATATATATATGTCTTATATATATAGAAGAGTGGAATTTTTGGGCCATCTGGGCCTGTTGGGATTTTAATTGAAATGCTGAATTTGTAGAGCAATGTGGAGTGAATTGATATCTTAATCTTAACAACTTTGAGTCTTCTGATCCAGGAACATGGTATATCTCTGTCTTGGCTTGGGCTGTCATAACAAAATATCATAGACTAGATGGTGTGAAAAAAGAAATTAATTTTCTTATGGTTCTGGTTCTGGAGGTTGGAGAGTTCAAGGCCAAGGTGCTAGCAGAGTATATTTCTTAGTGAGGCTTCTTCTGTCTTGACTTGGAGGCAGCCACCATCTTACTGTGTGTTCACATGACTCTTCTTTATATATGGAGAGAGAGAAACAAGCTGTCTTAAGTCCCATCTTCTAAGGGCACTAATTTCATTGGGAGAGTCCCACATGTATGATTTTATATAACCTAGTTGCCTCCCAATGGTCACATCTTCAAATACCATCGCTTTGGGAATTAGGGGTTCAAAAGATGAATTTTAGTGAGATACAGTTCAGTCTTCAGCAATCTCTGCATCTAAATCTTGTTTAATTTTCTTAGTAATATTTTGTAGTTTTACATGTACTACCTATGCACACATTTCATTAAATTTATTTCTTAGTAGGTCATGATTTTTAGACGCTTTTATAAAAGTATTTTTACTTTCCTATCTGTTTGCTTTATATTTCTTCCCCTCCCCACCATCTCCCACCCCTGTGTTTTATTGCACTGGCTGAGACCTGATGTGAGTAGGTATCTTTGTCTTGTCCCCAGTCTCATGGAAAGAACATGCCATCTTTTACTATTAAGTGTTATATTAGCTGTAGGACACTGATTTGCATTTTTATATTTGTAGCTAATATGATCAGCTTATTGGCTACATAGGCCTTTTCCTTACCCAGATTCTGTAATCAGTGATTATGGTAGCTTCAGGCCCTTTAACTCAGGTTCAGTTAGAGAAGTTTTCATTTATGTATTTTATATATTGAGCTGCTGTATAATATTTTATTTTCCAGGTTCCATGGCTAAAAATAATTTTAAAATTACTGGCATAATGTCATGCTATTGACTTTTATTGAAGTTCAAAGCAGCCACTGAACCTCATTGATGAAAATACTGTGTATTATGAAACTCAATTTTCCTTGAAGAAAGGCCCAAAAGATAAATTCCTATTGGAATTTGGTACCAAGACCACACTTAGAATTAGTATATAAAAATATTACAGATCTGCTTTACAAAGTAATGAAAACTGCTTAATCAATTATATTTTCATTTTTGCCTTAGTCTCATGGAAGCTCAGGGCTAAATTTTGTGCATAATCACAATGATTTTTATATTTGCATCATCTTTTCCAGTGCTTTGATATGTTTTGATTTATTTTAACAGTCTTAATCTATTTATGTTTTTTGTTGTAGGTCAACCCGAATCCTATTAGAAAGGATTTCGAAGTATAAATAATTATCTCTTTTTGAATTAACAAAAAAGCCATTTCATAAAAGGACCTACCTTTTAAATATTTAATTAGAATAAATACCTACCTTTAAGAGGCTTACTGGAAAGCTATAAATGGAAAGTGTCTAAGCTTGGGAACACAGTCTTTTATTGGCTTGGCAAGATAAGCTTCCAAAGAAACAGCTGGAATGATGATCATGTTGAAGTGAAGCTAAAAATGCTTATAACTAAAACAAAACAAAGTGAAAATCAGAGACCTGCTGTTTTCTTCAATGATCCAAGGGACATGGTTGAACATCCTGAAAATAACCAAATAGTGAGACACTAACGATTCACAGTGCCTAGGGTTTCTGGGTGATGTGAGAGAAAGTTGTGGGGGAACTGCAGGCCATTTCAACCTATCCTTGTGCTGGGGAAAACAGTTTACTTTTCTGTGACAAAAATTTAAATTATAGTTATTATTAGTTGATATTTGTACCACTTACTTTAATCACACATGAGTATTATTTGTGCATTTTAATGCTAATTGTAAATGTCTTGACCTAAGAGCAAGGATTATAAAGAATTGAATTCTGCCACCCTAAATATTTAATTTTTATATGTAATTATTTGGGAGAAAATAAGCAACTTTTACTTTTTACAATTTTGTTTTAAGTAATCCTACACCCAGAGTGGGGCTCAAACTCACAACCCTGAGATTGAGAGTTGCATACTCTACTGACTGAGCCAGTCAGGTTACCCACAACTTGTATTTTAAAAACATTCCTGGGTGTGTATATTATAGTATGAAAGTGTGCTTTTAATGTTTGAGGGTAAGACTATGTGCCAGGTACAATCCAGTTACTTTGCACGCATTATTTCATATTTTTAACCATAATTCACAACAATTCTGTGGGAGCAATTACTTATGCCCATTTTACAGATGAGAAACTGAGCTTACAGATATTAGAAAATTGCCAAAGGTCATAATTAGAAAAAGGCAGAACCAGGATTTCAACCATTTCAATCATAACTGTAGTTGGAAGGCATTTAGCTGTAACAGTAGCTTACACAAACAAAACCTTCTTTTTTTCCCTCACATCAAGCTATCTGAAGGTAGGCGATTGCTTGCGCTGGTTTCGTTGCTCAATAATGCTATTATTTACCCTATGTTGCACTGTCCTTGGTATGTTGACTTTTTATTTTCATACTTTTTGCTTCACAAAATGTACAGTGCAGGTCCAGGCATCATATGTTCAGGACAGGAAAAAGGGGGAACATGGCAATGCCATCCAAACTGTGTCACATGGGCATCCTCAGCTCCAAAGGAAGCAGGGAAAGTAAGTTTTAGTATTCCTAACTGCAGAAGAAGGTGGCTGGGGCTTGAGAATGCCTCTTCGGTTGGCCAGACAACAGTGTCTGACACAATGAATATTACATGATGCCAATGCTCTCAGGTTAGCACTAGTGGAATTTGATTATGTATAAATTTTAAAGAGAGTAAAGAAGAGTATTTCACTTCTATTGGAAGTTTTAATTCAGTTTTCCAGCAGAGTGCTTTGGGGTACTTTTCTCTGCCTCCTGTCCCCCATTTTTGCAGTACTATATTATCTCTCCTAAACATGCCCTGGGAGTAGATTTAGTAGTGTGTATTCTGCCAGGACATGACGCAGCAGGAAAGGGGTGGGAACCTGGCCCCTGCCTTGGTTTACAATTTATTTGTTTAAAAATTATATCACATTTTATCTTTACAGATTAGTTGAAACCTATTTAAATATAGTAAATTCTTTTTTTAAAAGTGTTTATTTTCATTCCAGCTAGTTAACATATACAGTGTTATATTAGTTTCAGGTATATAATAGAGTGATTCAACAATTCCATCCATCACCCAGTACTTACCATGACAAATGCACTCCTTAATCCCCATCACCTATTTCACCCATCCCCCCTACCACCTCGCCTCTGGTAATCGTCAGTTTGTTCTCTGTAGTTAAAAGTTTGTTTCTTGGTTTGTCTCTCTTTTTTGCCCCCTTTGTTCATTGGTTTTGTTTCTTAAATTCCACATTTCCCTTTGCTTATTGGTTTTGTTTCTTAAATGAGTGAAATAATATAGTATTTTCTTTCTCTTACTGACTTATTTAGCTTAGCATTATGCTTTCTAGCTGTATCCATGCCTTTGCAAATGGCAAGATTCCATTTTTTATGACTGAATAATATTCCATTATATTTATATATGTAAAATCTCACATCTTCTTTGTCCATTCATCAGTCGATGGATGCTTGGGCTGCTTCCATATCTTGGCTATTGTAAATAATGCTTCTCTACACATAGGGGTGACTATATACCTTTAAATTAGTATTTTTGCATTCTTTGGGTAAATACCCAGTAGTGTGTTTGATAGATCCTAGAGTAGTCCTATTTTTAATTTTTTGAGGACCCTCCATACTGTTTTCCAGAGTGGCTGCACCAATTTGCATTCCCATCAGCAGTGCAAAAGCGTTCCTTTTTCTCCACATCCTTGCCAACACCTGTTGTTACTTGTGTTTTTGATTTTAGCCATTCTGATGTGTGTGAGGTGATATCTCATTGTGGTTTTGATTTGCATTTTCCTGACAATAAGTGATGATGAGCATCTTTTCATTTGTCCGTTGGCCATCTGTATGTCTTCTTGAAGAAATGTTTGCTCATGTCTTATATCCATTTTTACATAGAATTATTTGTTTTGGGGGGATATTGAGTTGTATCAGCTCTTTATATATTTTGGATACGAACCCTTTATTTGATATGTTGTGTACAAAAATCTTCTTCCATTCCATAGGTTGCCTTTTAGTTTTGTTGACTGTTACCTTCACTATGCAGAAGGTTTTAATCTTGATGTAATCCCAATAGTTTAATTTTGCTTTTGTTTCCCTTGCCTCAGGGGATCTATCTGGAAAAAATTTGCTACAACCAAGAGAAGTTATTGCTTGTACTTTCTTCTAGGATTTTTATGGTTTTGGGTCTCACATTTAGGTCTTTAATACTGGCTTACAGTGTAATTAGGAGAGGAGACAAACACATATTATAATAGAAAGGGTACCATACACCATGATTGGAGGTGGAGATCTCATATTGTAATATTGCAAAGGTATAAATAGGGAATAAGCTTGAATAAGCATGTATTTTAATAGAATTTAAGATGGTAACAAAGAAGCAGAGTTATAATTTATCATTTTGTTACCCTCTAACTTAATAATACAAATAACAAAATGTAAAAACAAAAACAAAACAGAATCAGTCAGGAAAGACAAATACCATATGATTTCTCTCATATGTGGAATTTAAGAAACAAAACCAATGAGCAAAGGAAAAAAAAAGGAGTGGAGCGGGGAAGAGAGAGAGAGAGAGAGGGCAAGAAACAAACTCTTAACTATAGAGAACAAACAGGTGGTTACCAAAGGGGCAGTGGGTGGTAGGATGAGTGAAATAGGTGATGGGGATTAAAGAGTGTACTTGTCATAATGAGCACTGAGTAATGTATAGAATTGTCAAATCACTATAATATATACTTGAAACTAATATAACACTGTATGTTAACTATACTGTAATTAAAATAAAAACTTAATAAGTAAAAAAAATTGTTTAAAAAAGAATCAGTCAGGAAAAGTTCAGACAGTTAAGGAAATCTCACTGATATTAATAGCTATTAGTAAAGTTATAGCTTCTCTTGGTTAATTGATCCAGTTAGCTTTAAATTATTTTGCCTTAAGACCCTCAATATAATACCCTCATTTAAGAAAGGTTAATATTATAGGGGTAGTAACCATATGCCCATCTTCATGTCTGGTACCTCTGGAAATTTTTTATAAATGAGATATAAGATATAGTTTTATGTGTTACAGAGAGTTACCTGTAACTCTTACCTTCATTCTTTCAAACAATTATATGTTGATGAAAAGTCAATGCAAGGAAATATGTCCAACCCCAGAGCTACAGAATTTTCTTCTTTTCTTTTTTTTCAGGAGCTTGTGGTTTAGGAAGGAGTTGGTCTTCCAACTCCTATTCAGCTTTCTCATTTTATGGATCTATGGCCAGCCCTATGCCAAAGTCCATTTGACTATTTCAGTGAATTGACTGCTCATATTAAGCAAAAATGCAAAATGAACAGTTAATCAGAACGTTCAAACTGCATGTTTAAACTGACATATACCTATGTATGTCTTGCTATCTAAGATAAAATATAGAATTATTTATGTCAACTATAATTCTCTTCTTCCTTCCCATACATACATTAGTGCCTAATGCTGTTAAACTTGACAAAAATATCAGGAAATTACTAACTCAATTAAAAAATACAATTGCATTGCAAGAAAAAGGGCTCATATAAGTATAATCAATAGAGTACCTAGCATGGAATAGGTAAATAATTAACAATTTGTCAAGTAAATGTTGCTGAATGAAAATACTTCATTTCTCTCTAGAGCTATATTTTCCAAAAGTAGTAGGACTTTTCTAACAAATTCACCCACTTATAAAGAGGTAAACATTTGAGAAAAGTTATAGTTTGTGTTGGTTAATAAGTCTAGTTAGGTTCAAATTACTGTACCTTGAGAGCTTCTATGGCAGTTTTTCTGGAAACACTTAAAGTGGTATGTGAAAGGCTTCTCATGGTGTATCTAAATCCTGTTAAACTGACAAGGTATTTTGAGGTCCTTTGCACAAAATGACATAACGTCATTTCTCATGGAGAGCAATGCGCTAGCTGGCAATTGTTTTCTTGCTGCCAGGTTTTGATGGAAGTGTTGTGTTATAGTAGCTTGACTTTGAGCTTGAAATGCTCAGTGTAGTTGTTCTGGCAGTTCCTCAGATGAGGGACTTTAGTGTCTTTAAGTTTGAAACACCCCAAATTTTGAAAGCTCTATGCCAACACGTGGGTGAACCATCCATTAACTTATTTTTCTGCAGTATCATTTCCTTTAAATCACAAGCCAATTTCAACACACTTGGTAATTTTAAAGTTGGAATGTGTGCCTACTCCCATGGTAAAGAGAAGAAATTTATTATAGGTGCCATAACTTGATAAGAAATCAATTTAACTCTTTGGCTGCTGGATGATTTATAACAATGCTTTATCAGCTCAAGGTACATGTTGGAGCTGCAACTGTGAACAAAACATGTTCCTTGCTCTTAAAGAACTTAATATTTAACATGCAGAAATCATCATAGGTGTAGCCATAGAGGGCTCAGAGCTGGGTGGGTGGGTACACAGCAGGAAGACACCCCAGCCAGGGAGTGGGGGAATCAAGTGGTGTTTGTGTGGGAGCAGCCACAATATTTCTAGGTTCAAATTCTGACTAGGCTATTTACTAGCTCTAGGCTTGAGCAAGACACTTAACTTCTCTTATGCCGAACTTCCCCATTTGTAAAATGGGGATAATGGTATTACCTAACTCACAGGGTTTTATGACGATTAAATGAATTAACGTTCATAAAAGACTTAGAACAGTGCCTGGCATAGCAAGTGCTATATGTGTTTTTTAAATAAATACTGTCATACAGATACAAAAGCGTTTAAGCACAATTAAGGCTTTGCCTGTGACCTGTACGTCTGTGTTCTAAGTCAATGCAATTAATTCCAATGACCTGAAGCTCCTGTAAAATGGTATTGGGAAATGGGTTAAACATTGATTTGCTATGATCTAGTATTGTTTAGGGAAATTGTTTATATTAATTTATATTATATTGTATATACGTGTGTGTATTAATAACTGAACATTTTTCAAGGGATCTGAGTAACAAATACAAAAGTCTATGTAGCTTCTTAGAAACTAGTACATTTATGATAACAGAAACAGTAATTATTATGCAGAAAAAAGTAAAAACAGTAGGTTTTAGTAACTTTATTTTTAAAAAACATTTATTTACTTATTTTGAGAGAGACTGCACATGAGCTGGGGAGGGGCAGAGAAAGGAGAGAGAGAATCCCAAGCAGACTCTGCGCTGTCTGTGTATTGCATGAGCCTGACATGGGGCTTAATCTCGTGAGATCATGACCTGAACCGACATCAAGAGTCAGACGCTTAACCAACTGAGCCACCTGGGTGCCCCAAGTTTTAGTAACTTTGAACATCAGTTAACTAGTATAGTTAAGTTTAGTATAGTTGTAAGGACATATTATATATAACTACAAGAATTATTCAACTGCGATAACATATGACAGAAAGATAAAAAAACTTCCTTTCCCTTGATTGCTAGAGCAGGTTATGATAATAAATGAGACTTGACTTTTCTTTTACACATTTAACCCTCATAAAAAAGGAAATAGGTATTTTTGAAAGGTAACTAGAACATTCTAATAAGGACTCTTTCTTCTCAAATCACAGTTTTGCTTTTTGGACATCTCAAATACATAGAAGATATTTCGTTTGAGATTACAATAAAGTAGTGGGTTAAAGACTTGAATGTGAGACCTGAAACCATAAAACTCCTAGAAGAAAACATAGGTGATTAACTCCTTTATATTAGTCTTTTTTGGACCTGACTGCAAAAGAAAAAAGAGCAAAAATAAACAAATGGGACTGTATGAAACTAACAAGCTTCTGTACAGCAAAGAAAATCATCAACAAAATAAAAAGTCAACCTATTGAATGGGAGAAAGTATTTGTAAATCAAATATCAGAAAAGGAGTTAACATCCAAAATATATATAAGAACTCATATAACTCAATAGCAAAAAAGCAAAGGATCCAATTAAAAAATGGCAAAGGACCTGAGTACGCCTTTTTCCAAAGTAGACCTATAGACATCCAATAGGCACATGAAAAGATGCTAAATATCACTACTTATAAGAAAATACAAGCTAAAATTACAATAAAATGCCACCTCATGCTTGTTACAATGACGGTCATCAAAAAGACAAGAAATAACAGATGTTGGCAAGAATATGGAGGAAAGGGGACTCCTGTGCACCTCTGGTAGAAATGTAAATTGAAGTAGCTACTATGGAAAACATTATGGAGGTTTCTGGAAAAAAAAAATGGAACTACCAGATGAGCCAGCAATTCTACTACTTGACATTTATCCAAAGAAAATGAAAACACCAATTTGCAAAGATATATGTACCCCTATGCTCATTGCAGCATTTAGAATAGCCAAGATTTGGAAACAACCTAAATGTCTGTTGATAGATGAATGGGTAAGGAAGATGTTGTACTTATATACAGTGGAATGCTACTTGGCCATAAAAAAGAAGGAAACCTTGCCATTTGAAACAACATGGATGGAACTTGAGAGAATTATGCTAAATGAAATAAGTCAAAGAAAGACAAATGCTATATGATTTTACTTATATGTGGAATCTAAAAAAAATTGAATAAACAAAACAAAACGGAACTAATCTCACAGGTACAGAGAACGGAACAGTGGTTGCTAGAGGGAAGAGGAGTCAGGGAATGGTCAGGATGGGTGAAGGGGATCTAGAGGTAAAAACTTTAAAGTATAAAATAAGCAAGTTGTGGGCATATAATGCTAAGCACAGTGACTACAGTTGATAATAGTGTTATTATTATATTATATTATATTATTATAATAGAGAGTTGCCCAAAGAATAAATTAAAAAAATTTTTTTAACGTTTATTCACTTTTGAGAGTAGAGAGAGAGTATGCACACACACACAGGTGGGGGAGGGACAGAGAGAGAGGGAGACACAGAATTCAAAGCAGGCTCCAGACTCTGAGTGGTCAGCACAAGAGCCTGACATGGGGCTTGAACCCATGAACCGTGAGATCATGATCTGAGGTGAAGTCGGATGCTTACCCAACTGAGCCGCCCAAGCACCTGCAAAAGTTCAAAAGTACAAAAAATTTTGTAGCTTTGTATGGTGACAGATAGTAACTAGACTTATTGTGGTGATCATTTCCCCATATACATAAATATTGAATCATTATGTCATATGCCTGAAATGAATACAATGTTATATGTTAATTATACCTCTTTACTTTAAAGAGTTTGGTCTTTGTATTTTTTACCATCGTAGCTAGTGGTGAAATTATTAATCACCACTAAATCCTTTGGTTAAAAGCTGAGATGATTTTAGTTTGTGGATGTTGATCCAAAATTTGCTTGCCGAAAGTCCTTCACGCTGACTTACTTAAGTTTTTGAGCTTGGGAAGTGATGGAAAAAGACACAGGGTAGACTTCATGTGGGTGGCAAGGATATAAGAAAGGTATATAAAATTGGCCAAAGTAATGCTGAAATAGTTTGCTTGTGCTTCTTAAAACTACCATTTGTTCAGCGAACTCAGTAAATTATCTCTAAAAGCTTTCATCCCACCCCCGTGTGTGTGTGTGTGTGTGTGTGTAAGAAGAGTTTGTGGGAACTGTAAGAGGAAAATGATTAGGAAAGTTTTAACTAGGTAAATAAAACAAGGAGAGATAGGCAGAAAAAAGGAAGGTAATATATCATAGGAGCTGAGTGGTATGTCAGCCTAAAAAATCTAAAATAATTTTCAGAGGTTAATCAGATTATAATTCTTATTCCCAAATAAATCTCAGTTTTAGCCTTATCTTTTCAAAGTAATAAGCTCATGAAAAAGAAACTTGATTCTACAGCTAATAGGGAGCCAATGTGAATTCTTGAGTAATCACTGGTCATTATTTTTGTTATTCATACAGTGTTTATTTGTCTTTCCACTACTGAACTCTGAGCCAATCACTTTTCCTAGGCTGGCTGGGGAGGTATAGAGAAAGAAATGCACATGGCATGGGAGATGTGGAAGAAAGAAGTATGGGAGGTAGAGATGGCTCCTCTAATGGCAAAGAGGTTGAGGAATGCCACCAGCAGGGAAAAGACCCCCATGGCCTCCAGAATGGCATAGGAGAGAAACTGTTGCTTCAAAGAAGGGTTCTCAGCATAACCAATGATGAAGCTCACAGACACAGTTAGCCAGCCTATCCCAGCCCTCCCTATAGCCAGCCTCTCTGACCATGGCAGCTCCAACCCCAGTGTATTTAGCTGCTGGGTCAGTGTCCCTTGAAATGGTGCCATTTTGGAAGCTGCTACTGGGGATAAGTGAGTTTGGAGGAGATGGGGCTGCCTGGCTGCTGAGGCTCTCCTTTGCTAGTGTTGGTTCTTTTAGCACCACTGCAGAGAATTGGTAGTCTCAGCAGCTGGGAGATGATCCCAACCAGGGAGGAGATCAAGATGAACTTGGCATAGGCATACATTTTCAGGGGATGGGGATCATGGCAAGTGGAGAGAAAACAGAGAGGGGGAAATCAGAGGCTGTATTATGATTAACCATGATTTAGTGTGCATGTTAATTTCAAGGAAGAGAAATTGAGACATTAAACCTTTTGGGGAGGTTGTTTTAGTAATTCAGGTGTGAGTAATGACAGTTTAGATTGTATGGCCCACTGGAAATAGAAGATATATATTAGTTCAAGAAACATTCTGAAGGCCTAATGACAAGACTGAAGAAGCTGGGGATGAGTCTTCCAAGAGGGATGTCTAGTAGTTTATTGTACTATTTGGGAATATAAACTGTTAAGATCAGTCTCACCTAAAAATGTGATAACTGAAACTATAAAGCCTGGAGAACCCTTTATGAGGGAATCAAGGACACAGGCAAGAATTAAGCTGTGGACAGAAATTTTAAAGAAAGAAAAGACCAAAAAACCGCCACTAGACTTAAGTATATCCTAAAACCATCAATGTTTGCCATCTGAAGAATGTGAAGTGAAAGACCAAATGCTGAAGGGATGGGCTCACTTGAATGAAACAAAAACCTTGTTGCTTTGAGACTAAAACAGAGATACACTAGCATTGAAATTCATAACAAAGAGTCTTTTCTATTTGCTGTTTACTTGTTTATTATTGGTTTTCCCACTAGAACATAAGCTCCATGAGAACAGGTACCATGTCTGTTTGTTCAGGATTATATATCCAGCAGCTGGGAAAGGAAATGATAAATATTTGTTGAATGAATAAATGAGTAAACAATTACACACTCAGATCTTTAGTAGAAGATACAGTCTGCTTAATTCCAAAACAAGGTTTGCCCAAGAACAAAATGCAATCCTAGAGCAGCACTATCCAATACAGCGTGAAGAAAATGATCTGTACAGTAGCAGCTGACCACATGTGACAATACAACTAAGGAGCTGAATTTTAAATTTTATTTGACTTTAATTAACTTAATGTGTTAAGTGAACAGTGGCTATTGTTTTAGACAGTTCAGGTGTATAGAGAGCCGTATATGAACAGTGGCTATTGTTTGTCTAGAAATACTTTACCAGTTAGGAAAACCTGCCTCTTCTGGGCAGATATAATCTATGCCAGAGCAGAGGCTTTGTAAGGAGCTAGAATCAGACTGAGACTTGGGAAAAGAATCAAGAATTAGCTGTTGGGGCTATTTTTATTAACCGTTAGCCCAAGGGACAAGAGGAGTCTGCCAAGCTCATATGAGGTCCAGGCCAGTTCACTAGGGAAGGAGACCAGATGGGTATTTGGGGCCAAAGCCCTAGTTAACAATAAAGTTGTGTTTACTCTAAGGATCTTTATGAACATATCTGTTAGGGACATGCTGTGCATGGTAGAAACTTTTGTAGATGACAAGAAAGAATTCAGAATTTAGAGACTTTGGTCATCTTTTTTTGTACCACAGTGAACATTAATTGCATTTGATCATTAAAAAATGTGCTAGGCATATATAAGAAACTCAAAACAAATAGACACTCGGACTCACAGTATGGAAAAGCAACATTTGAAAAAAATTATATTCAAGTTAGTTAACATATAGCGTAGTCTTGGCTTCAGGAGTAGAACCTAGTGATTCATCTCTTACATATGACACCCAGTACTCATTCTGAAAAGTGCTCTTCTTTTTTTTTTTTTTTTATAATTTTCTTTTAACGTTTATTTATTTTTGAGAGACATAGAGACAGAGTATGAGCAGGGGAAGGGCAGAGAGAGAGGGAGAAACAGAATCCGAAGCAGGCTCTAGGCTCTGAGCCATCAGCACAGAGCCCGACGTGGGGCTCGAACTCATGAACCATGAGATCATGACCTGAGCTGAAGTCGGCCGCTTAACTGACTGAGCCACCCAGGTGCCCCTGTAAAGTGCTCTTCTTAGTGCCCACTGCCCCCTCCGGCAACCCTACTTTTCTTCTCTGTATTTAAGAGTCTCTGGGGCGCCTGGGTGGCTCAGTTGGTTGAGCGTCTGACTTCGGCTCAGGTCATGATCTCACCATTCCCGAGTTCAAGCCCCGCGTCGGGCTCTGTGCTGACGGCTCAGAGCCTGGAGCCTGTTTCAGATTCTGTGCCTCCCTCTCTGTCTGTGCTCCTCCCCTGATCATGCTCTGTCTGTCTCTCTCTCTCTCAAAAATAAATAAACATTAAAAAAAAGTCTCTTATGGTTTGCCTCCCTCTCTGTTTTTATCTTATTTTTCTTCCCTTTTTATATGTTCATCTGTTGAGTTTTTCAAATACCACATGTGAGTAAAAGCATAGTATGGGTAACAGACACATGAAAAGATGCTCATCAGCACTCATCATCAGAGAAATAGAAATTAAAACCACAATGAGGTACCACCTCTCACCTGTCAGAATGGCTGAAATTAACAACTTAGGAAAAGCAACATTTCTGAATATTAAAGTAAAACAGATACTAAAAACATATATTTTAAAATATTTATTAAATCAGATAACTATCATACTATATCTAATTTATATTAGATTTTTGAATGTTCTACTGTGGTTTTTGTTTTAGTAGATATACCTGGTTAGTTACAGCTTACATAGGTAAGCATTAGAATTATTCTGATTTTGAGCTTCCTGTGACTGGGCTTTAGGAGGAGGAGGCGTTTGTTCAGGAGTGTGTTAAATCTGCCTTGTATTCAGAATTCACCCAATAATAATACATATCAATATCATGTATTGAACGTTGCATAGGAGCAGATGTTTGGCATGTTTTCAGGCTACCTTTGGGAACAGTTTCTATTGAAGAAAGAAAAGTATGCTTCAGATCCATTCACATAATTTATGAAAGTGAATAGGGATTTCTCATAAGGGGGAATACTGGGCATACTATTATATTTAGAAAGATAAAGTGTGCCGTGTGCAAATTCCCAAAGTCAGCCAGCACATCAGAGGACAAACGGATATTAATACATTCCTGGGGAAGGAGATTAGTTCTCTAAAGAGCAAACATGCAACCAAACAGAAGATTCTCTTAGGGTTTCCTGAAAACTTTCATCACTTCCCAACATTTGTTTTCATTGTTTTTATAAGAGAAAATCTTTTGCAAGAACCTACTTTGCACCACAGAAAAATATTTGAATATTGGAATCTTGAGGTTGGGAGAGATTTTAAAAGATTATCTAGTCCTGCCACCTATCTTATGCTTGAGTTAATTTTGTACAAGCTGTGCCAAGGACTTCCAGTCAGGGCTTTAACATCTCGGAGAAAGTGGTCAGTAGCTCCATCCTTTGAGAACTGAGCCTTCCATCTCTGGGAAACTTTGACACTGAATTACTTTTACAGAATCTAATTCTGCTGCTGTGTTGCTATGTGACTTCCCTTCATTTGTCTTACTTGTAACAGTTTTCTTTTTTCTTTTTTCTTCTCTTCTCTTCTTTTCCTTTTTCCTTTTCTTTTCCTTTCTTTAAGAGAGAGTGAGAATCTTAAGCAGTCTTCAAGCTCAGCATGGAGCCCAATGTGGGGCTCGATCCCACAACCCTGGGATCATGACCTGAGCCGAAATCAAGAGTCGCACACTCAAGAGTCAACTGGGCCACATAAGTGCTCCCTATTTGTAACCAATTTTATGATGACCTCTATAGTCTCACCCAGGACACTGAGTAAAATGTTAAAATGAATAGAACCTAGGAAAGAATCTTTCTATGATGCTCAAACCCTAGAACCGGGTTGATGTTGCACCATTAATTAGCACCCTCTCTCTGGGTATAGCATATGAAACCATTTATGACTAATCTGCCTTATTATTCATGCACTCAGCTTATTTACTTACCTTCTAATATTTTTTCCCGTTAAAGTTCTTAGGATATTTGAACATGATTATCAGATCTCCAAGGCTAAATATACAGGATTCCTTCAAGAATTTCTTAGATGTTATTCATTTATTGATTTGACCGTTTGTACATCTCAGGTCACCCCAGAATGTACCCAGTTTGTTCATACTTATACTGTAGTACTTCAAGAGTGGTTCTGGATTGCACAGAGACTAGTCAGGCTTTTGCTGCTTTTCATGCAGATTTTCCTTTCTCCCTCTCTCCTCCTTCCCCTTTTCCTCTTCTCTGCTCCCTCTCCTCTCCTTCTCTCTTTTTCTCTCCCATGTCCTTCCCTGCTTTCTTCTCCTTTCCCACCGATTCTGCACTACCTTTATTCATTCATTCAATAAACATTCCATCTACTGTTGATTCATATTAACCTTTGTATAGACTAAAATCTATAAGCAAGGATTGCTACTAAACCATTGCTGTAGTTCATTCTGTACAAAACAACTGTCCTTTTGGACTTAATCACCCCAATTAAAATTTATTTTGATTACTTCTCGTCTTATTAGCTTTAGAGCTTGCTTCTAACTTGTCAGTTTCTTTTTCTATCCTAATTGAGTCATCTGATGTGGTCACTTTCGTTTTACAAATTTTATGATGTTCTCTCTATATTCTCACCCAGGACATTGAGTAAAATGTTAAAACAGTGGAAACTAGGAAAGAATCCTATCATGTGCAAAATCTAGAACCAAATTGATGTTGCTCCATTAATTAACACCCTGTAGGTATAGCTATTGAAACTGTTTGTGACTAATATGCCTTTTTATTCATGCACTCAGTTTACCTACTCCATTCTGTCCACAAGGATAAGTTGAAAGATCTTCTAAAGGTCCCTCTGAAGGTGATGTGTGCTAAGTGCCTACATTTTCCGTAATCCTAGGAATTATACTAGAGAAGGAAAGAGCATTTGGCTGTTACTCTTTCTTCCTGAAATTGTTGTGTTGGCCTCTTTGTAGCATATTTTTCTTAGGCAAGCAATACCTAACAGAGACAAAAGACTGAGAGAAAGATATTGGGAAAAGTTGAACATTCAGGTAATTATTAGAGATGGTAATGGCATTTTATGGGAGTGCAAAACATAATATCAAAATGCTTTGACATATCAAGTGAGATCCACTACTTTCTAATCAGCAGAAGATTTGAAATAATTGCTGTTTTTGTTAAAACAAATTAGAATCTCCAAGTTGTTGCCAAAGCTTATTTCTTAAAGCTTTTCTTATGTCTTCCAAAGAACTGAAAATATTTAAAATCAGCAAATATACCAATTACATGAAGCTTCAGGAAGTTTATACACGTTTTGAGACAAATAGATAAAGTGAACAAAGGTTACCTCAGTAATGATAAATCCTTGTGGAAAGGTCAAATGAGTCAGTTGGATATTACAGTTGGTGGATGGAATTGAAGAATTACATGATCAATCTTTGTTTTCTTATATGGAAAACAGGAGTTGCTTTCATTGTGCAACTAAACCTTTAAGACCAAGTCAGTTAAAAAATACTGTCTTCTATATTTATAGTAAAACAGAAACTAATTTCCTACAAAGATATGACTGCTTTCTCCCCTCTTAAGTTGACAGATATTCTCAATGACCATTGTGACTTGTGTCTAAGATGTCATTATTCAGGTGACTGAGTTTCATATTAAATTATATTCTATATGTGCAATCATTTAAATTATGTAGACATTTTTGTTTTTCACGATATCCTTTTCTATAACTAGAAACATGAAACTTTAAGAATATCATAGTCTTAAAAACATTATTTTGGTAAATCTTTAATACATAACTACAGAAAGGAATTTAATCTGAGCCAGGACCAAGAAAGGTTTTCAAGGTACAAAAAAAATTTTTGGAAGTATAGATTTCATTGATTTTGTGTGTGTGTCTATGTGTGTGGTTCCAATACAGTGAGAAAATGAGAAAAATCATCCAAACTCATGTATTTTTCAATTGCAGTTATGATTTCTATAGTTTGTTACTAATTGGACCTTTAAAAAATGTCCTTTGTACTCCCTGACTTATACATCTTAGGTATGTTTGTCTATCTGGATTGAGTCCTAATTAGAAAATTAATAGTTTTTGTTGATCCCATTCATTTAAGGAGGGACTGGGTAGTCATAAGACAGGAAAGAGTTAAAATGAAATTTTCATGGTTGAAAATTTGCAAATACAGCTATGGTTTTATTTCAACATTTCATTAGAGATTTACATTCTTAGAATTTTCAGGAGCTAAAATTAATATTATTTTATTTTATTACTATAATATACTCATGTGCATGGAGATTACTAGAGATCATTTACTGAAGTTATTAGAAACTGTAAGCTCCCAGGACACCTGGGTGGCTCAGTGAGTTGAGCATCCAACTCAATTTCAGCTCAGATGATGGTCCCAGGGTCATGAGATCGAGCCCTGCATCAGGCTCTGTGCTGAGCACAGAGCCTTCCTAAGATTCTTTCTCTCTCCCTCTGCCCCTCCCCTGCTCTTTCTCTCGTGTGTATATATATATAAGAAAGAAAGAAAGGAAGGAAGAAAGAAAGAAAGAAAGAAAGAAATTGTAAGCTCCCAAATAAAAATATCAGAAGATATTGCCCTGTTCTATGTTATGTTACAGAATGAATGCATTTCCTATGGGTGAGAGCATTAGCATAAAGTTGAAGGAGGTTACATACTACTAATGTCTTCATCCTAGGTTCTCAGAGTGAAGGGGAGTTGCAATAACCAAAAATATGATAAAACAATCAGATTATACAGAATCAGCCTCTTTTCCCCAACACTTTACAAAGTACAGTTTAAAAATCAAGATGGAAAATAAAAACTTCCTGCAGCAAGTCTCAGTAATGTGTGGGACCTTGACCACCTTTCCTTCTCTCCCAAATGTATATCATGTTTTTGTCTTCCTTAAAAGTCTCCCCAGTACTCCTCAAATCTCAGGAATGGAATTCATGGTTATCAAGAAAAGTCTTTTTTGGCCTGATACCTTCTTACAGACTGTACTACATTCTCTTCTGATCTGATTGGCTCTATAGATGGATTGAATTGTTCTCATCATGTGAGTAACTGCTATTCAGTGGGAGAAGGCCTCCAAGTTTAGAGGGTGGCTGCTATCAAACCAAGTGGCAATATTTTTGTTTCATTAATAGCCAATGTAATTATATGATGAGTCATGATATAACTATGTTATAGTTCCAGGGCTTCCAACTTGTGGGCTCTCTTAGCTTCGAGGCATCTGAACTTTGAGTTCCTTCTGCAGCTATTGCATTGACTAGGTCAGTTTTTTTTTTTTTTAAGCATTTGTTTAGTGAGTGAGAGAGAGAGAGAGAGAGAGAGAGAAAGAGAGAGAGAGAGCACAAGCAGGGAGGGGCAGAGAGAGAGGGGGACAGAGGATCCAAAGTGGGCTCTGCATGCACAGCAGCAAGCCCAATGTAGGGTTCAAACTCACAAACTGTGAGATCACGACCTGAGCCAAAGGTGGACTTTTAACCAACTGAGCCACCCAGGTGTCCCAACTAGGTCAATGTTTTTCAACCAGAATTGCACATCACAGTAGTCTGGGAAGCAGCCCAAATTCACATCTGTACCTAATGTATTTTTTCACTTCCAGGATGTATATTTTTTCACATTTTCTCATTTCTGAAATATGGATGTACTTTCTATTATTTTAATCATGGTAAAAGTGAAGAATTTCTTTCTTAGCAGTGCCTAAAATAATGGTCCATCTTAAAATCAGTGGTATCTTATATTCTGATATAAGAATCTCTGAGGGGTAGGGCATCTTATTGTTTTAATTTAAACAGAAATTTTTCCAGTTCATCAGCTAAATCTGATGCACGCTGCTGGCTATAAATACTTTGAACTATGTCATAACATCTTTATCCAATTAACAATAATAATAAACTAACCACTGTCATGTATTGATTTTTCCTCCTGCCAGGCACTTAGCACTGAGCTAAGCACTTTCCATATTTTTATCACATTTAATTCTCACAATAAACCTATTGGATAGGTATTATTATGTCCACTAAATGGATCAAGAAACTGAGGCTTAGAGAGGTGAAATAGGCTGCCCAAGGATATAGATATTAGTAAAAGAGTTAGGATATGAACCCAGGTGGATTTGACTTCAAAGCTCTAACAACTCGACTCGTTGTATGTGGTTCTTAAAGTGTGGTCCACAGATCAGCATTATGTGCATGCCCTAGGGACATATTAGACATGTGAATTTTAGATCCTATCCCAGACTTAAGGAATGAGAAACTCTGGGAGCTTGTTTAGCACTGTATTTTAACAAGCCCTCTAGGTTATTCTGATGCATCCTAATGTTTGAGAACCACTGTTATATAGTACAGAAGTCTCATACAAAAGGAATAGGCATTGCTAATAAAGATAGGGCCAAATAAAGTTTACTGGATAGCTGGCTGGCTCATATTGTAATCCTAAGATAATGCCATATTTGCAAGGTTGACTAAGCTTTTAGTTGCTTAATAACAAATAAAATTGCATTTGCTTAAATGTGCTTTAATTATAGTTCCCAGTAGGCAGAACTATGGTAACAAAATATACTAGGCTCTAATGTTTTTTGCATAATGAGCATACTCAAAGCATTTAGCATGAATAGATTACAATTCCCCATATAAGATGGGAAGACTCTAGAAGGACCACATGCCTTTCTTTCATCTGACATCCTCTTGTCCTCAATCTTAGTCTAATCCTATTATTTCTTTTCTTCAAAAATATAGAATACAGTATCTTGTTTCAGAGAAGAAAGGATGAACTGACAAGATTCCTCCTTGTATTATCTTGGGTTGATAGATTGGTTAAATTTAGCATTTGTAATGCAATAGAAATAAACAGTTTCTGAACAAAATCTAATTAAAGAATTTATTTGAAAAAACAAAGAACTTACTTGCTTATTGAAAAAAAATTGGTGGACATTAAGGAATTAAGTATCCCAAAAGGATAAATAAATTTGATTCCAAGAAGAAAAGGCAGTTTAAAAAATAATATCCCAAACAAAGTATGGAGATGCCTGGTGAATATGATTATGTCTGCCCAACATCAGTACAACTATTTGAAAAGCACAACATTCAAATAGTAATTTTTTTTTGCTCTGCATGATGCAAAATAAGCAATTTAAATTTTCTTTTTCCACTAAATTGACTGGTTCTTGAATGCATTGTTTGACCCATAGTACTGTATTATCCATGGTATTTCCCAGCTGACTGAGCTAAGTAGATGTCTTAGTGTTGTTGATGTTTTGTTTTGTTTTCTAATACGGGGATGAGGGTAATGATATTTGGAAAAGAGAAAAGAGGAAAGCACAGCATTTGTAACTTTGTAGTGGAGATTTTGGAAGCACGAGTGGTCCTCAACCTAGAAGACCTGTTGTTTAGTTGCAGTGACGTGTCTCTGCCTCCATGGGCTTATACACACTTAATTAGCACAAATTGGTTGGTGCCTTATGAATAGGGCCCAAGGATCCAGGGCATTGTTTCAGATCCTGAAATGTTTCCTTTTTGATATCTGTTTCTAACTTTTCTCTGATGTGAGACTTGAATCTTAACATGCACCCTGATTTAAACCCAAGAGCTGTTTCCTCCTGTGTCTTTCTGCCTTAAATGACTCTCCAGACTCCTGCCGGTATTCCCTGATCCCTGCTTGGATCTCCGCACTGGAAGCCCAGATCACCTATCCAAGCCTTGAACGTTGCCCACAACCTCCAGTTTGACCAACATTTTGGAAATTAACCCCCACAGACTTATGGGGGAGAGGGAGCAGTGTAGTATACTGGTTAAGTGCATCTGCTATGGCTGGCCTGTAACTGAGGCCCCTGTTGGCAATTTGCTAACTGTCAGATCTGGAGTAACTCCACTCCGGGCCAGTTTCTTCATCTACTTCATAGTGGTTATGTGTATATATATGTAAATATATATTCATACATACATGTATCTATGAATGCAGTTGGATGAATGAATGCAGATAAAAATAGAATAGTATATTTAAGACACTTAGCAAAGTCTAACACATCGATTAAGAGTTCAGTGCATATTTCCCATTATTATTAGGTCTTTTTTCCCTACCACTTGGTTATTTGTTTTTAGCATTGTTACTACCCAGTCCCTGTGTGTATAAACTGGTTGCTGGCCATGATCTCTATCGTGTTGACTAGTCTTGGCTATCCCTATCCCACAGCCTTCCACAATCTGCCATTGATAGGCCAACACAGATTTAGCATGGATCAGATAATTTTTTAGAAAAGTTTATTGTTGGCAACTAAGGCTTATCAGCATTGAACCATTGAATCAAATGGTTTCCTCAGTCTGTGCAATATGAAAAACATTTTAGGAGGTTTTCTTCTAAAATTCTCTGAGACCTTTGTGGGAGGAATTGCAACACAGTCCAAATGTTTAATTCCATTGTTCTGGCTTCCGGGGTTGAGTAAATAGTAGAACTCAGGGAGTACTAAAGCTTAACTATTTAACGTGGAGCCTTGCCTGCTTCTTAATTTGGGCAACTCTATTGATTTAATCATTGGTTTGGGTTTTCAAAAGTTGGCTTTGGCTTGATCTTACAACAGCAGTGAGCCAATCTAAGCAATTTGTCATCATTTTAACAAGGATGCAGAGGAAGACCCAAAAGTGGTAAATGGGTTTGGAAGTCATTGCAGCTAAAACTTGATGGAGTTGGAGGATTAGATTATGATGGATACAGAAATGTTTTATTGACCATGATTTAATGGCTTCACAATTTTCTTTTTATTTCTAGAGCATTTACATACTTCTGAGTTATCTAATAGATAAATCTTAGACAATGGCATTATACCATGACGATGACACAATGGTAAACTCATATATTACAACTAATGGATATCAAAGTGGTAGTTTCTCCAAGACCAATATATGTCTATGAGACATTTTCATAAGCTGAAGTTATAAAACACATTTACATCTGCATATGTATCCTGTGCATTTATAGGTGCACATTTAATAATGCATGAATATTTATATATTCACACACATGAATTGGGATTTATTATGAGTGCTGAATATGGAATTGTAAAGTCATGGAGGCTTAAGGCATTTTCTTCAAGACATACTTTTGCTTGATTATGATTTATTAGTTTAACCTTAACCAGTTATATATTAGCAGTACTGTTGTCTTTGGAGAGAAGACTATTATTTCAAAGCTTATTAGGTCTATATATGAATTTGGACCTATCTAAGACTATGCATTAGATTAAAGAAATAGTGTGTGAAATACTGTAAGTTTATAAACATGAAGGTTGCTTTCTGTTTTGTGATTAAAAATGTTAAGATGCCTTCAGGCATTTTTTAGGGATGCATTTATATTTGGGAAAAGAGAAAGAAATGATTTGCTAAATAAAGAGAAAATGAAGAAGGCGCATGTAGTGTGTCTGAAATTGCTGTTTTTTATTTTTCCCAAGGCAGATAGATTTAAAAGGTTTGCAGATAACCTTAGTTTTTAGAGTTCTTACTCTGGCATAGGTTACTGTTATTTGTTGAATTTGTAGAATTATTTGGGTTATATATATGTTGTGTGTGTGTGTGTATGTGTATGTGTGAAATCTTAAATATCTTGAGCATTGTGAATAAATGAGGTAATACGAATACCTACCAGACGTCCATCTCACCCATGGCCCCAGTGTAAGATATGCTTATGGTCCAGGCATTCTGTGTTTCAGGATGAGTCAGTCCAACAGCAGATGGTAGTGTGAAGGAGCATCATGGAGAAGGGCTCCACTCTATAAGTCCCTATTGTTTTCTGTCCTGGGATAGATCAGGGTGGTAGGGTTGGGCCCTGGAAGTGACATTAAAACATTACGGTAGACATTTAACAGCCCTGGTCTGTGACCAAAGGGTCTTTCACCCCTTCTCCCAACTCTTGTCCTTGCCCCATCCACTTTCGTTCCTCAGATTAGGCCAGAGCCACACTGGTCTGTTTCTCCCAAAGGCAATTTTATTTCTCATCAATTTATTTTTTCTGCAGATCTAGGGAGAGACTTGGGCAGCAAGTTATTATTTCTATTGGCCCAATTAACTTTGTTTTACTTAGGAAGATAAGTTTAGCAAATCAAAAATTTTCTGCCTGGGTCATGCTGACCAATATATTAGTATCTCCAATTATTTTGCTATTTGAACAAAACACGTTCACGCCCTAAATCCTCAGTGTAACAGTCATGATATATATGTTTCTCTCTTTCAAGGGGAAGTAATCATAATATTACCTTGTAGGAAAATTTTCAACGTACAAACAGATACCTGCTGTTTCTCTTTCCTTTTAAGGTGAAATAATCACACTTTTAAGAAATCTCTGTGCACCCTTACTTAATACTAAATCTTTTCTTTCTTTTATTTTTTTACATGCATAAATCTTTTCTTTTATTCTTGTGGAAATAGATTTTGGCTCTTGGTTTGGTTCTACAAAGTGCCATTTCCTGTTTTAACTTAACTCCATTATTTGGAGTACTTACTATGTGCCACACATTGTGCTGGTCTGGAGATAAGAAACCAAAAGACATGAAGCTGTCTGAAATAGCTCACAGTATTGCAAGAAGAAGATTACCATTTTGTGCTTAATTATCTATATGAGTAAGTATAATGAGAAGCTCATCCACAATTCACCAGGTAACAAAGACAGAAGGCCCTTGGGGGATAGTCAGAGAAGGCTTAATAAAGGAGGAGCTTTCTGAGCTCATTTTGAGCCAATAAGGGTAAAAGGATATATTAGTTAGAAAAAGAACTTAAGGTAGGAAGTTTCCTGGAGGCCTCTTCTTATGTTACAGCTATAATAGATAAGTAGGAAAAAACTTCCTCAAAAGTTTTCATACTAATAAGCATATTCAACAGTAGTAAAACAGATTCAAAAGCATTTGTACTTATATCACAAAAAGACTCATAAACTTGGAATAAGTCTGAATTACTATGCTTTTCTCCACAAAAATAATTGAATAACTCTGATAACATTTTAATATATACAGTGCGTTAAGCTAGCAGATTAAGGAATTCACTTAGGAATATGTCTGTTATTTTTATTTATTTAGACAATGTATTAAGAATTTAAAATTTTCTGTTAAAATTTTCTTTTCTTTAGCAGCCCCCCCCCCCCCATATATAGGGCAAAAGCAAATTGTGACTTGACATCTATTAGAAATTCTAAAATCTTAATTAGGTTCTGATTAATGAGATTTTCATGGTATCAACTAAAGTGCCTTTTGCTCAGGTCACTGAAAACTGCTTAATGGCCCTCATTTAAAAAAATACTCTCCAGTCTTGATCTGATGATATTTATCAATATCTACTAGCCAGCACATGGATACTATGTCTTTATCAGGCTACTGATCTTTCCATCTCTGTTATTCTCTGCATTTTGTTCACATTTTTATTTGAGCAGTTATCACAGCATTGCAGATACTTGTAATGTCTCTCCCACTCTCATACAAGTTACAAGCTCCGCGATGGTATTTATTGTTGCATCCCCTGACATTCAAATGAACAAATGGCAACATTCTGTGTTTGTTAACATTCTCTCTACTGTTTTTGATAAGTGGTTGTCAACTTTGGCTGCTCACTGAGATCACCAGGGGGCTTTAAAAAATATTGATGTTTGGGTCTTACTCCCAGAGATTCCGAGTCATTGGTCTAGGGGTGGCATTTGCATCCACACTTTTAAAAGCTACCTAGGTGAATCTACCATGCAGTGAGGTTAAGAACCACTGATCTAGACCTGTGCAGTCCAGTACAGTAGCCGCTAGCCACATGTGACATTGAGCACTTGAAATGTGGCTTGTTTGAATTGAGTATATGTGTAAATGCATACAACATATTTTGAAGATTTAATACAAAAAGTATAAAATATATCATGTTTATATGATGACATATGGGATTGATAATATTTCAGATAGGTTGGGTTAAATAAAATTCATTTATTTTATATTAATATTATACATACTTGTGCATATATGTATATATATATTTTTGAGAGTGAGAGAGCGTGAGGGGGAGAGAGGAGCAGAGAGGGAGATATAATCTTAAATAGGCTCCATGCTCAGTGCGGAGCCCCACACAAAACTCAATCTTATGACCATGAGATCATCAAAAGTTGAACCCTTAACCAATGAAGACACCCAGGTATCCCTAATTCATATTAACACTTTAATTAGTAATAATCATAACATTAATTTCATCTATTTCTTTTACCTTTACTAGAAAATGTAAAATTACATATGTGACTTGCATCATACTTTTATTGAGAAGTGCTGAGCTGTATGAGAATTTCTTTTAAAAACAATTTTTTAAATGTGTATTTATTTTTGAGAGAGTGAGACAGAGTGTGAACAGGAGAGGGGCAGAAAGAGAGGGAGACACAGAATCTGAAGTGAGCTCCAGGCTCTGAGCTGTCAGCACAGAGCCCTAAGGAGGGCTAGAACTCATGAACCATGAGATCATGACCTAAGCCGAAGTCAGGTGCTTAAGTGACTGAACCACCCAGGCGCTCCTGTATGTTAAGTTTTTTAAGTGGAAGGAATAGAGATGTTTAACAAAATACATGCATAATAAATGTTTTCTGGCAAGTTAATTGATAGTGTTCATGGTTTGTACAATATTTGGTACAAAGAGTTTCTCTTTCTAACTATATACATTTAAAGTAATTCAGTCAAGTGATAATATTGATTGTGCAAGTTGTAGAACTTACTGTGCTGAGAAGAGAAATAATGCTTGTGATCGAATGGAAATAAACCAGGGAGTCTATGGTATCATGGTGTAAAAAGGAAATAGAGCTGTCGAAAACGAGATAGTGATTTGAAACTGAACAAAATTAGGGGGAATTGAGAATATAGAGTGCTATTTTTGTCATGACCATTGTGTCATTACATGTAAAACTATTCTTCTTAAACTGGTGTTTAAAATAAACAACAACAAAACCCTGAGAGAGTTATTTGGTTTACATGCAGAAAAGATGAATAAATTATTTACATAAATATATGTAAACATTTATTTATGTTTACAAAGGTTGGAAAGCTGTATACAGGAAGAGAAGTTAAGGTCAGAGATGTCCAAAGTTTTCAGGAATAGATAGACGGCTATAGAATTGAGACCTTAGACAACATAACCATCTTGAATGTTGGGCATGAAACTCAGTTTTGGGGGAGAGTACAAAGGAACAATTTGACCTATAGGGCAAACCACTGGACACAGCAGACATGTGGGTGGTTGGAATAACACATTTACTTCAGGCTTAGCTGATCGGGTTATCATGGTGGGCAACATTTGCTCTAGCCCCAGGTATTCAAAGTAAATGATGTTAAGTGTTTTGAGCAGGCTCTTATTGAAGGGGATTGGTTAAAATTGGAAATTGCTAACTGTGAGTTATTAAGAGACACAGTATCCATAAATCAATTATGGTGCATTATATTCTAGCCCATGCCAGCGTTCATTTAAACATAAACTACTGTATGTTCTGCTCACAGTAGTACAAATCAAAGTTTAGGCTACTTTAATTTGTTCTACTGTTTGTATTTTGTTGAAAGAAATTAAATACTTCTTTTGGTTTGGTTTTTGATAAGCTTGAAGGGTAACAAATTTGTATTCAACAAATTCCTAGGGCTATAATCTTATTTTTGCTTTGCTTCTCACATCCTGACCTTATGGAGCATTGTGGGGTGTTTTAAAAAGCTGGCCTTTGGCATCTGAAGTGACCTGGTTTGAATATTGTCTCTATCACTTGCTGTTTGACTTTGGTCAAATCATGGATTGACCTACCCAACCCATAATTTCCTTGACCCTAATACCTACTTTACAGGGCCATTTAGGAGAGGTAATGTAAAATGCACTGTCTACCATATGGTAAGTCTTTATAAATACTATTGTTGTTGTTATTATTGCAAGGTTGAAAAGCATTCTGAGAGGGATAGTTTTTGTATAGTCAAAAACTATAATTAAGGGGCATCTGGTTGGCTCAGTCAGTTAAGTGTACAACTTCGGCTCAGGTCATCATCTTGCAGTTCGTGAGTTTGAGCCTGCGTTTGGCTCTATGCTGACAGCTTGGAGCCTGAAGCCTGCTTCAGATTCTGTGTCTCCCCTCTCTCTGCTCCTTTCCTGCTTGCACTCTGTCTGTCTCTCTCTCTATCTCAAAAATAAATAAACATTAAAACATTATAATTAAAATTAGTATTTTATATGTGAACAACATTATTTCTACTTCTAGACCCCAGGATTTAGAAGGAAGAGAGTAGGGTGTAGAAAAGGGTTGAGAAGGGAGAAAGGGGACACCTGATATCAGCAAGAAATCTTCCCCATTTATAGTTAGAGCTACTGGGGTGTTGAATATCCTCTATGGTGAATACAGAGGAATATTTAAGACCAGAGCAGTGGGTGAGAAGGTAGATCAGAGCTGGGTGATCTTCTGGTGACCAGGCAGCTGAGCCCCATTGTGCTTGACTAGCAGATGCCCAAGCAAAAATGACTTGTAGACGGAGGTACTTCTCCTTCCCATCCTACCAGCCTAGGGACAACTGTTTTCCTTTAGGTTCCTGGGACTCTATTAATGTGCTCCCTGATAGATAGTTTATGAGCAAACATTACAAAGCATTTATCCTTGGGATTTGTAGAGTTTGAGATATGTAACAGGAAGCACCTGCTGTGTGGTGTTCAGAGGCAGGGGTAAAGCCAGAACCAGTCTGTTTACCCAGAGTCTGGCACATAGTAGGGATGCCATAGGTGGGGATAGAATCCGAATGAATGCACACATCCTGCACTTTACAGCCCCATGAGTATCTAGAGCATGAACAATTTAAGCTAAATTCTACACAAATGAGAATCTTGTTGTATTCCCTTACACATGGTGATGGTATAAGAGAGGAAAAGAGAATGGAAATCAATGATAAATTAAGCAAAGGGTATTAACTTCCAAAAGACAAGCCCTTTAAATGCCTCTCAAAATTCTGCATTTGCTTGTTTTACAAAATGCTTTGATCAATGAAATTCAGTAGGTGAGGAGTTTCACACTTAGCGATTCTTTCTCCAAAGCCTATTTAGGATGAACCAGAAAATCTTTCACTTTTTTTTTTCTGAGCTTAACCTTTTTACATAGAGAAAGGATTTCTGTTATCTTCATTTAAAGCAAGACTTAGATAACTAAGATCACTTGAGTTTTGAGAGCTATATACTTTGTCCTTTAGCTATGATAATATGGTCAGAACTGTCTTTATGAAAATGAGGAAAGAATTGTTTGATGTGTGAATATTTGCAAGAGAAGAACTGGCTCCAATTCTAGGCATCACATTTGTTTATGTGTCAGTCATCCATAATAATAAAGGAGAGGTATCTCCTGGAGGTGGGAATGTTCTTTGTTGAATTTTAAGTATTGCTAAACCATTTAAGAGGAGGATTTGCAGTAGCATTGAATTCATATAAAAAGTGGCAGTAACAGGAAAAGAACAAAGTTAAATGGCACTGTTTTCAAAATAAGAATGGTTTGGATTTTAAAATTTATCTGCTCAGAAGTGACATAGTCTGATGCCATTTATATATTTCAATTCAATTTCTTTTTTATATGTATCTGGGAAATATCATACACAAATAATTTTTCTGGGTCTAGAACAAAGCCAAATTTGGGTCCCAGTTTAAAGTTCTAACATTTCTTTGGGTCCGCCCAGAATATATTAAGATGGTTGCCTCTAGTTTTGTCCTGATAGCCATCTTCTCAGGATATGTAACTTCATAAACTATAAAATAATTTCATTTTTAATTCTGAACCAGAATTCATTTTTAAATGTTTGTTTGTTTGAAAGAGAGCATGAGCAGGGGAGGGACAGAGAGAGAGGAGGAGAGAGAGATTTCCAAGCAGGCTCCATGCTCAGTGCGAAGCCCAACATTGGGCTGGACAGCAACCCTGAGGTCATGACTTGAGCCAAAATCAAGAGTCAGAGGCTTAACTACTGAGCTACCCAGACACCCCCTAAATGAGCATTCTAAGAACATTGTTGTCTTTGGACAAGAATAGTGTTATTAATTAATTGCTCCATTCCTATTCTAATAAAATATGGCTTACTTTTGATAACGAAAGCTATGCTTTCTGATTTATGCATTTCTTCAAAAGCTAAGGCATCTCAGTTTTGTGTGTGTGTGTGTGTGTGTGTGTGTGTGTGTGTGTATGTTTAGGAGTCTTTCACTTATTTCTTTATTTTTTGCTTGAGTCTTTGAAGAAGGCTGAATGAAATAGCCTTATATTAGTAAAGCTGTCTTCATTTGTAAAGACCTCTGCTAACTGTGACATCATCTCACTCTATTCTGATAACAAAGATGCGGCCACCCTGCAGCAGATTGTTTTCCTCACCGCCGGTTGCCAGGATCTTGTCAGGGTAGAAAAATTGGAAGATTGATTGGTGTCCTTTTCTTATTCATTGATTTACTTGAGTTTCTGGCTGACTGATGTATGTGTAGCATCAGATGCCTTGGATTATCTGTGTGAGAAGAAAAAATAAAGAGCCCAGTAATAAAAATTATAAAGACTAGCATTTGTTAAATGCTGGCAATTTTCTAGGCACTGTGGCAAGTCCTGAAGACACATTATCTCTTTCAGTCTTCTCAATAATTGCATCTTACAGATGAGGAAACTGAGTTTAGAAAAAGTAATTAATTTATTCAATGTCACTCAGCTAATGAGTGATGAAGTTGATTTCAACCTAGGTTTATCTGACTTTAGAACTCAGACCAGATGGCTTCTGATCAAATTATGATTTATGATCAAATTAAGCTTGAGGTATTTGAACCAGGTATTTTACTAGGCACCATGGAGTATGCAAAGATGACAAGTTTAGAGTCCCCTAGAGGAAAAAGATGTATACACAAATAAGTAATAATTGCAAGCAAGTTTTACAGATGAACTTTAGATTTTTCACTTTTGCTGGAAATCTCTGGATCTTTCAGCCCCAGGAAGCATACCTTTTCCCTCCAGAATTTGGGTTCCATCCCCATCAGTTCAAATGGAATATAATGGAAATATAAGTTTCTATGACTTTCTCCCAAGCTCAGGACAATGTTGTCATCTTTCAAACAAGGAATCAAAAATAGTCTTTAAATGATTTCCTTTGATCCTCAAGTTCACTTTTGTCAAATTTTGCCTGTAAACCCTCCATCCTTCCCTCTCTTCCAGGCCTCTGACATAGCTTTAGCTTGGAGACTTTCCATATCTCTGGTCCAGTCAGTTGTAGTTTTCCTTCCAGGAGCTGGCACCCTTCTCTGTAGTCTGTCCTTACTGCTTCTGATCATTGTGGCATTTTTCTCTCAACTGAGATCAGATCAAGCCAGTACCTAGAGTTCTGTGGATTCACAAGATTTGTGAATTAAAGCTCACAGTCTTCACTCTCCTTCAAAGTCTCTTCCCAGGGTTATTCCTACAAGCTCACTGCCCCCCCATCACCTTTCATCTTCTAGCTTTCTCCTTCCATATGACACTTTAAATTTCACTGTGTTTTGGAATCTTGTTGAGGAGTCAATGAAGTAAATTTTGAGTGTAAGTGTATTATTCTCCAAGCAGGTCACTCCTTCACGGTTTTGATGACATTGGACAACTTTCCTGAATGTACTTGGTGAAATAAACTGGGTCATATGCTAAATATTTGGTATTTAGTACATGGAGTTGAGAGTGGGGACAAGTAGAGAAAACCTTTAATACTGTAGACAATGGCTCTTTTCCCATGTAGATTCTTCTTTAAGAGAAGGGATCCCATGGTTATCTATTTCTTTGCAGGAAGTGGAGGGGACTCTTCTATTACAGGTTTTCTCCTTTTTATTTTCAGCTCCTATGTTTCAGTGGTTACTAGTTTTGTTCAGCTCTCTGAGAGCTTCCTTACCTTCTGGACACAAGTTCCTTCTACTTCAATGCAGTGATCTCATCCTTCTCGGGCACTAGCATCGTCTGTGGAATGTTTAAAGAGTGGTCACACAATAGTCCTTCCCTTGTGCCTCTGATTCTGTGATTTGTTACCCAGGATTCCGAGAGATGCGTGTCTTCATTGGAAGGTCTTCCACTGCATGGATTATTTTTCTTTCTCCAGATCTATCTTCATGATTCATTTTCACAGTAAAAGTAAGGTCTGCCTTGAGTGAAGAATTCCATTATGACAGAGATGAAAAGATAAACTTTGCAAGTTTAGTTAAGCCTAAGAATAAACTTTGCTTCTAGTATATTCTATGAAGATTTCTGACACAATTCATCTCTCCTCATCAGTTATTGTTCCTTCCTACCACATGCTTGTCATTTTCCCTGTGCATGTTCCTGCAGGGTTTAATAAAGGAGTCATGTTGTGGCCTCTTCCATTGCATTTTCTTTTCAAAACAGAATGAATGCTGAAGAGCACAATGGAAATTAGCATTTATTGAACATCTACTAACTGTCAGACACTATTTTTGGTGGTGTTATACACAATATTATGTTTAATCAAATAAGAAACTCTGGGGTAAGCATCGTCATTTGCCTTTTGTAAAGGAAACTGAGACTCAAAGAGATAAAACAATAGTAGAAGAGTGGAGTCCTCCTAACTTCACAGTATTGTTTTTTTCTCTCATCATATTGCCTCTTTAGAGACTTTGAAACCTCAAAGATGGCTGTCCATGCATCTTTCTCCCCTTTTCTCTCTAAATAAAACTAATAATACCCTAATTTTATAGTGATAGAGTTTAAATTTTATATTTTCACGTGCACATATTTGTTCCCACAGTTTTATGGTGCCATTTTTATTCTTAGATTGTTGATCATATAACAAAATTGTCTAATCTTGCTTCTCTCTGCTGAGCAGGTCACACATACATGTGCAAAGACTACCATTTAATCTACTCAGCTCTCAACTTGACTGCCTCAGTTTCCTTTTAAAGATTAGTATTAATGGGAATGTGATGACTAAAACAGAGTTCCTGTATTCACTGGGAATCCTCTACAACAAACATCAGTGTATACTTATAAAACTGATGAAGTTGCCAGGCTGGTCTCTTATTAAGGAAACTAGGGGTGGGGGGAAATGAAGACATTATAGAGAGTCATATATTCTTTAGAGGTGGCACAATTAAGCAGAAATGTGGTGCGGAATAGAAATTTCTTAAAATGTTGGAATCTGGAGTTTATATGTTTGACTAGGGAAAAGGACTCACTGAGAGTTGGTAACAGGAAGACAGACTTGCAGTGACAGAAATAATTAATCTCTTGGGGCCAGATAAAGAAAAAGAATTCATTTGAGACCTGGGACATCCTCAAATACCTATGAATACCAACTGTAAAGACAATGAATCATTTATGTTGATCCTGGATCCAGGGAAAAAAGGGATGGTCTTTGGAAAGTACTGGTGTAAGTGGAGACTTAATGCCCCTATTTATTTATTAAGTTTTTATGCATCTAGTCAGCAGAAAGAATAAGTTGATAGTGATTCAAACAATTTTTGTTGAGAACCTTTCTGCTGTTCTGGTTTTTGCATCCAGCCAAGAGGAAAATGTTATTTTACAGGCTTTGTGTTGGTGTTGATGGGTTCTTAGGAGAGACTTCTTGAGAACCTGAAGGTGGAAGGGGCAGATAGGACCCTTCGAAGAGAAGAGCTTAAATATTGGCTGCTGTCCAGGCACAGGTAATCTTGGAAGTGATTGTAAACCAGCCTCTAGACAGAAATATTTCACTATAGGTTCCTGTCAATTCTTTTTTTTTTATTTTTTGAGGACTAGTGATAAGTGTGTTCTTAATTTACATATATTCCTTTTCCTCATTTTTGTTTGGGCTTATCTCACTTGTTTCACTCCAATTCTTTTGCCTTTTATACTGAATTGAAATGAAAAATGAAATGTATAAAACATTGGAAGAAAATTCTGTAAGCGTTCCTCATTCTGAAGCCTGACAGTAATTATTATTAAGGGATTACAGGAAAATCTTACAGTGTAATTTAGGGATTCTCAATTTATTCACCGACTCTTCGTCTCCCTTTACCTTGCTTAGAAAAGACATTTTCTATCTTTCTGATAAAACCAGACTTTGCTTATTGACTTGTTTGCTCTTTCAACAAATACTTTACTCAATGCAAACATAAGTATTACAATAATAACAGTAAGCATTTATTGGATGCATAGTACTCTGCTAAGTAATGTGTAGATAGATTTACTGCCCATAACGCCCCTATGAAAAAGGTTTAATTATTATTATCACATTTTATAGATGAGGAAATAGAATTAGAGAAATTAAATAAATTGCTTGAGCACCACAATGAGGAAGTGGTGTATCTATGGAAAAATCCAGGCCTGGAAGTTAAATTATAGAATTATTTATTCATTTCTCAGAAGAGGGAGGGGGAGTTGGCAGATAAAATATTGGATAGACAGTTAAATTTGAATTCCAGCTAAGCAATGAATAATTTTTAGGGTAGGTGTATCTCAAATATTGCATGAGCACGAACATCTTGTATTTTTATTTGCTAAATCTGGCAACACTAGGAACACGTGAATGCAAAGTGATTTTTGAGCTGGCAAGTTCATTCAAGGCCATCTAGCTCCAGTGTCTTAGTATACAGGTGAGGAAAAGCTCTAGAAGCTCAGAATTTTCATGTTCCCATGCCTGGCAAGAAAGTGAGGTTTGGGACTTTGGCATGCTGCCTCTCTTAATTCCTCACAAGTTTTTCATTTGCCTGCCAGATAAGATTTCCTGTTATTTCGAAGAGTGCTTATCTCCTGTCTTTTATTCTGAATTATTGTCTGGAAAGCAAATCTTTGCAAACACTTTGCCAATAATAACATGAGCAAAAGTGGAGGCAAGGAGGGAGGAAGCAACAAGTAGAAGTTACTGGCTGCCCCTGTGTGCCAGCCACACACAAGATTCTTTCCGTATGGTGTCTGCTTCAGTAGAAACAAGAGGCATGAGTATAATGGCATATATTAAATATCTACTTGTCCAAGTCAAGTTTCTTTTAAGACCTAGGCCGGGGGGTCCAATTTGAATGACTACTAGAGTTATCAGAGAATGAATAAATAGGAATGCATTTTATAAAGTAGTCTTCCTTTTAGCAGATAGTAAATTAAAATGTTGTATAATCCACTGGAGTTCAATATTGGGTCATTTTCTTCAAAGAAGAGAGAGGTATTAATTAGTCTGTTGCTTGGAGGCTTCATTATATATGCTTCATTCCCTTTGCTGTTGTAACAAACAGTTCCTGGGCGCTTGGGCCCTGACTGATTAACTTGCATAGCTGCCTCTTGATAGCTCTCCTTCTGACAGACACTGTTAAATAGGGGAGATGGGAGAGGAGTAGAAAAAAGAGGAAAAAAAAAACAACACCTGCCTTTTTCATGATGTGAGCATATAAATGCAACATCTCAGCGGATGGAAGTGAAACGAGCTTACCGAGTTGTCCATCTTAGCCATAACATTCCTTTGGGCCCCAAATCAAATGTTACAGGGGCTTTTCCCAGTTGGAGTTGTAAACAGCTAAGAAATGACAAGAGCTTCTTCTTGAGGTCCTATCTTTGGGAAGGGGAAAGATACCTCTGCTAAAATTGGAATATTAAGATTCATCAGAGTTGAGGAATAAAAACTCTTAAGTGTGTTGAATACAAGGGGAAGAATTGTTGATACAAATTCTTAAGTTAAAACTGCCAAAAAGTAGGAATTTGGGACCAAATGTAATTTTCCTGCTATTATTTTCACATTAGAGTGTTTCCCTCTGCCCTAAATTTGGTTTTTCTCCTCAAAATAGATTTACTTCTTCAAAAGCATTTTAAATTTTGTTGGAGTAAAGACAGTATCTTTTCTTTTTAGCTTTTGATATTGAACTGTCTTTAAACTTAAAGAAAAGTTGCAAAACTAGTACAGAGTTTCCATGTATCCCTGCCCTTACATCCCACAAGGTTAAAACCTTCCTTAACCATAGTCAGAATTAAGAAATTAACACTGGTGTAACACCAATAGCTAAAATAAAGACCATATTCAAATTTACCAGGTTTTTCACTAATGTTGTTTTTCTAGGATTCTATTCAGTATCCACACTGCATTTGTTGCTTTTTTTCTCTGTGGTCCCCTAAAATCTGTAACAGTCCTTCACCTTTGCTTAACCTTTATGACCATTTTTTGTGAGTATAGATCATACTCATAGTTATTTTTTAGTTAGTTCTTTTTCCAAATGTCCCTTGACTTGGATTTATCTGGGGTTTTCTCAAGATTGGATTGAGATTGTTTTTGTCAAGAATATCACAGAAATGATGTTGTGTCCTTCTTAGTGCATTGTATCATGGGGTTTATGATATCAGTTTGTCTTGTCACTGGTAGTGTTGACAGCGATTACTTGATTAGGATGGTTTCTGTTGAGTTTCTTCACTTGACAGTTATAACCTTTTCCCTTGTTGTTAACAAATATCTTGGGGAAAATGCTTTCAGACTATGGAAATCCTGTTTCTCTTCAAACTTTCACACACTAATTTTAGCATGCATTGTTGGATCTTGGTTCTGTATCGATTGTTACTATGCTATTTGCTTCATGGTTATTTTCTATTTCTCTCTTTCCTTCAACATTTATTTATCGGAATTCTATAGCAAAGAACAGCTTTTTCTCCCATCTCTCTAGGTAACTGATTATTTATATCCATTAATATTTCTATGGGCTATAATCCAATACTAACATGCATTTATTCTGTTACCTCAGGGTTCACTTTTGTCTTCCTCCTATATTTGTAACTTATTTCTCCAATAGTGAGAAATATGGTTCCTGTTTTCTACAATACATTTACTTATTTAATTCCAATGCATATATAAAATCATTTCAAAATTGTTGAACTATAGCCATGTAAGAAACACACTTACTGACTAAATTATGTGTGTAAATTATGTAGTATAATTATTACTAAATTATTTAGTAATTTTTGTCTTTCGCCTTACAGTATCCAGCCAAGATACTGTTTTCCAGTTATTTAGATTAGTTTTATTATTCTCCATTTAGATTAGTATTATTTATTGTGATTCATTCATTAAGTTTTGTATTGTATTTTTGTGTTGCATTTTGCTCCTCATCCAAGTTTTAATTGTTCATTGCTTCAGGGTTTGTGAAAAATATGAACCATAACTGTGATTCTTGGAGCCAGAACTTTACAAAATGATGTAACTGGAGAAGTGTCACTCTATCTTTATTCCTGCTCTCCCATACCCAATCTCCCCTCTTTCCAGTCCTTTCATTCATCCTGTACATAACCAATATCTTTACTTTCAGGCTAATCTTTTCCATATTTCCTTTGTACAAATGGATACTTTCACATGTATTTTCTTTTAATCACTTATTTCTTTCACAAAAGGTACTATACTAGAGATACTCTCTTGTACTTTGATTTTTCACTTAACAGTATATCCTGGAAATTGCTCCATATCAATTCATAGAGATCTTCCTTAATATTTTTTACAGTTGTGTTGTACTCCATTGTATAGCTATATGACAATATCTTCTTCATGTACCACTTTCTGTAGGAGAAAGGAAAGCCTGTTAATAGGGTAAGGAGTCTTAATATTATAACAACAAGACTTGAAAGGGGAAAGCTTAAAAAAAACTTTAAAATGGAGCAAACCGGGAAAAGTTGGTAAATGTAACTGCTGTATTTATATCAATCCAAGTGGGACAAAGCAGAAGTAATGATAGTTTACTAGTTTAACATTATTATTAGAAGTGTCTTTGCACATGCCTGTGGCTTTTTATTTACTCCTTAGCATGATGATTAAGAACAATCTCTGCCATTTTGTGTGAACCATCAAAAGTTTTAGATTTTTACAGTTTACTAGAGGTATAAATTACTTATGAAGTTTGGTATGAAGTTTACTATGAACTCCATTTGGTATGAAGTTATTTAATATCTTCACACCTCAGTTTCTCTTATCTGTAGAATATGAGTAATAAGAATGACCACATCCCAGGGTTAAAGTTAAACCATGGGAAACAGTACAGTGTATGGAACATGGCGAGCCCAAAACTGGGAAAGATAACCATTAGCTGTGTTGCTAATTGCTCTTATATGTTATACTGATCTATGTTCAAGCGGAAGTTTTTGATGGTTTGGTTTATATACACAATTGATAACACTAGGTATCTTTTAGTAATTATTAGCTGTTTTTATGCCAAGAGAGGGCAAGAAAGAGGGGAGAGGGGAAAGGGAGAGGCAAAGAGAGAGAGGGAATACATTGAAAAAATGAAGTTATCCTTAATGCTACTAACCAGAGAAAATCACTGCTACAACCTTAGTATAAATACCTCCAGATAATTGTCTATACTCATGCACACAGTGTCTTTTGAGAAAGACGTGTATATTTTAGCCAAACTGGTATTGTATTTCATAGGATTACTTGTGTCTTTCATCATTTAAAATTTTATTGTGAATATTTTTCCACAGTGTTATTCTTCTTACTGGAAGATTTGACCAGATCATTACATCATTTCTTTCTAATGTCTGATCAATCAAATATGAAACAAAATAGAACAAGTAGAGGGACAAACTAACCAAAAAAAAAAAAAAAAAAGAAAAAAGAAAAAAGCTCAGTAAATTTGGATGTCTGAAATACCTAGGTCCTCAATTCAACCAAATCTGTATTTTCATAAATGTAACATTTGCCAAATACTTACCTATAAAAGATGTAGTTAAATTCAATGAACCAATCCCTTACTTTTTAAATGTTTGCTTGTGCTATTCATTTTAGTGGTATTACAAAGTGGAATTAATCTCAACTTTAAACCTATGTCTTTGATCTAAAAAGCTTGACCAAAGCCTCCAGGCTTCCTATAAGGTTGCAGTTCTAAAAGAAGCACTTCCATCATGACTAAAGTTTTTAAAAGTTGTAAGTCAAATTTCAGAGTTTTGAGGAAGAATTATTTAGGTAAAAGTTCCCCTCTCCTGAAGTCCCCACCCATCCTCATACCTCTGTCTCCATTATACAAGAAGTATTGCTTGTTCTATGAAAATTTCCAGCAATATAGAAGATTTAGCTTTACTTTCATTTTTTTTTTATTTATGAAGGCAAGAAATGAGCGGATAAAAATTCAGAAAAGTTCCCATCTAAAGGGACATTCTTAACCCTATCTCTTAGCTCTTTCAAAACCACCATGAGATAGGATAAATGGTGGCAGGTATACTGTTTTTTCCATATGAAATATAAGCGTGTGACATATATTTTGATTCTAGTACTCTGCACATTTTAAAAGAGGGTCTACTCGATAGAAAGAAGAAAATAATTTTTAAAAAATTTTATTAGCTACTCCAAGTGTAGATCTGACCCTTTATTGAGGTTAGACTAAATCTGCTTTGTAAGAATGTAAGAAACGCTACTATGGAGCAGAGGAGAGAGCTTTACATGTAAGATCTTATCACTTGAAGTCTCTTAGATGGGAAGGAAGGAAATGAGATACCAAGAAGAATGCTTCTAGGACCATCTTTCAGGTTCCAGACTTCTTTAGGAAGAGGCAAGGTGCTTGACTGCATGACACTAAATGATAATAATCATAATTATGGATTACTGAGTGCATACCCTGTGCCATATCTGTGCTGGGTGCCTCACATGTATCATTTCAGTTAATATATATCCATGAGAGGAGGCAGTTGTTAACTTATCTCCATTATATAGATGAGGATCTTGAGTCTTGAAGAAATCAAATAACCTTGTTAAAGTCACATGGCTATTAAACTAGTATACCACTTGCTAAGATTTCACCCAGGTTTGTTGGACTCTTTACTACTTCAGCGTTACTTATGATTAGTCTTGTGGGTCTTAGGGATTCCCTAGGCCATGCTTCTTTTTGGATCAGCACAGCTTTTCCTCACAGATCCAGCTGTGAGCAGCAGTGGTCTCTGGCCTTGGGCTTGGCCCTGCTGAGAACCCTGAGAATGTCTAACGCTTTCCTCATGGAGTCGGGTTTTGGATGGCGAATGGCACTTTGGGGCTTGAGGGAACAAAATCCAGCAGAGACAAGTGGAAAGAGCAGTAGACATGTGTTAGACTACCAGTGCTCTCATTCCTTTCCTAATCAATTGTTTCTCTAACTCATTACCTGAATCTGCTTGTCTCCTCTTTGTTAAGATCATGCTCTTGGTTGACAGCAAGGATAACTATGTCCTTTACCTGTTTTGGTCTTTTATTGGCTCACTCCTCACCTCCTTAGGCAAAAGTCATAGCTTATTTCCTTGGCATTATCTATTCTTGCCTATTTCTTCTTTCATGTCTCCTGACATTCCCGACCTGTATCCTAGGTTCAGGCTTATCCAGCTGCTTACAGCTCCCAAACATGTGTGTATGAGGTGTGTGTGTGTGTGGGGGGGGTGTGGGGTGTGTGTGTGTGTGTGTGTGTGTGTGTTTTAAATGCTTTTGCATATGCTATATTATCTGCTCTTTCTCTTCTCTGTATGCCTCAACTCCTTATTTTTAAAAATGCATCTCATTTGTTTCCTTCTCTATGAAGCTTTACATATCTCTTCAAATAGAGTGAGGTATTCTTTCCTATGGTTTCTCAGAGCACCTCAAAAACATCTTTGGTTTAGCATATGTGACAGATTCTTTCATCCTTCACTTCCACCAGACTGTGGGCTTCATAAGAGCAATGAGTTTGTCTTAGAAATCCTTGGGTCCCAAGTGCCTAGCATAGTATCAAATAAGTGTTCAATAAATCTTGTTTGAATGGATTAATGGATGGACCAGGAATTAGGAAACATAGAATTAGAACTTAGGCTGCCTGCTAAGACTTTGTATGGCTTTTGGTAAATTATAGGACCTTTCAGGGCCTTAGTTTCCTCATCTCTAAGGTGAAGATGTTGATCACAATTACCAACATCTCTTCCTTCAAGAATATTTACAATATAGCCAGTTTAACAATGAAGAATAAAGGAGCTTGTGATGACAACTACGTTTCAGTTTGCTTTTGGCTAAAATCTTCATCTCAGTCCAAGTTTTTCAAATGAGTGATTTGGACTGAGAGAAAGGACGACAAAATCTATGGGGACTAAGGTGGAACGAAAAGGTTACTTTTATGATTGGAAGGCCTCAGCACTTGTTTCTCTATCAAAAGATCATGGGACGTTCATATTGGGAGAAACCTAAGAGATAAATCATTCAACCTCTTTATGTAGGAAGGAAGGAAGGAAGGAAAGAAGGAAGGAAGGAGGAAGGAAGGAAGGAAGGAAGGAAGGGAGGAAGGAAGAAGAAGGAAAGAAAAATTAAAACCTAAAGAGTTCAAATAACTTGCCCAAAGTCGCAGGAGGAGTTGGTAACAGAATGTGTCCTCTGGATTCTCAGGTTTCTGCCCTTCTGTCATATCAATCACTTGATCTATGTAGCCAAATAAGTTGCAGAATAATATTGTCTGCTAAGACGGGCTCTGTGCCGCAGTTGACTCAGTTTGGAGCGGACTTAATGACTTGATTTCTCTTTCTATTCATGTTGGCTCAGACTTTACTGCCAAAAACAGCACATGTTTATGAACAATCTGTTGTTTGCATCAGTTAGAGAAACTTCATGAAGGGCAAACGAAGGCACATAACACACTATGCTAGATGATATGCTGCAAAGTTACACTTGAGGCTAGATTGGTGGGGCTCCAGCTTCATGGACGATAACGTGAACATCTTCTAAATAAGAAGCTGGATAGTTTGTGGGCAAAATAGGACAAGTTCTGATGTCACACCCTAATAATAACTTTAATAATATCTTTGGAATTGTTACATGGATATGAATCAGCATGTTGCCTTTGCTAGAATGGATGATGGACCTTTTTTCCATTCTTAAAAATCTCATATATGGTGAATCTCATATATGGTGAAGAGCTATTAAGGCATGCCAAAACCACTCCAAATGTAAGTAGCTTAAAGCAATAAACATTTATTATTGTTCATGAGTTTATGGGTCAGTTGGACATTTCTTTTTGTCTCAAGCTTCTGTAGTCACTGTGAGTCCAGTAGACAGATTTCTGATTTTGATTTGGTACTCTTAAGTGTTTGGGGGATTAACTATCTGTGGACAGGTGTAGAATAGTTTCATCTGGGATAACTAGACTCTCCTCCACCGGGTTAATCATCCTCCAACAGTTTAGTCAAGGCTTTTTCCAAAATGCCAGCCCAACCATGCTGGAGTAAGATCAAGAGGTGTGACGGTCTCTTGAGACTTAATCTTGTACTTGGCACGTCGTCATTTCCTTTGCATTCTATAAGCCAAAGCAAGTCACAGGCTCAGCCAGAGTCGGGCGGAAGGAAACCTCAAAGTTCCAGGAAAAGGCTATGGATGAAGAAACATTAACTGGGGCATCAGTGGAATCAATATACTAGAACATGTGAATACCTGTTCAGAAATAAATGAACAGCACAAAATCCGATAGAGTAACACAGAAAAAATCCCTGTTGATCTTCTTTTTCCAGTCTATTTTCTTCCCAGGGTTAACATTCTTAAAAATTCTCTGTATTCTTCTGGGCTTGTATGTATATATAACATATATAATATATTATATATGCATATGTGTATAGTGTGTGTACATATACACATAGTGTGTATATATGTATCCTATACAAAATTATTAATAGTATAACTTTTTTATGTAATTTATTTGTTGGTAATAAGATTAATTGTTTTGTGGAAATATATACTCCATTAACAAGATGTATAGCTCTGAATAGACTTTATAATATACTTTTACTTAAAAGTTAATTATAAATACTTGAAAAATACAGAAAACACAGAAAAATAAAAATAAAAACCTATATACCCATCTTCCTGACCGGACAGTATATATATTTGCAAGACAATTGTATCAGATCTTTTCTCATAAAGGGAAACGCATAAAATACTGCAGATAGAAAATACCAACATTTACTTATTGCTTTCTCCTTATTTATGCATAGTTAGGTTTTCTATTTTTCACTATTGCAAATATTGCTGCAGGGAACATTCTAGTAACATCTCCCTGTACATGTGTCAGGGTTTCTCTAGGGTCAACACCTAGGAGTGCATTTGCTGGCTTTTAGGTCATGGGCATCTTTATCTGTACTATGTATTCTTAATTTAGGTACCAAAGGATTGGTACCAAATTCCTCTTTCACCAGCACTGTATTAAAAATTTCTCCTATCTTAACCCACAATTGGTATCAGACTTTTTAATATTTGTCATCATGATAGATGTGAAATGTCACGTTGTTAGTCATTTTATGTTTTTTTTTATTATTATTGAAGTTGAGCCAATTCTAATATACTTAATGGAATTTGTGGGTCTTACTTTTGGTGAAATACCAGCATATATCTCTTGTTTGGCTTTTCTTATTGATTTTGTATGTCCTTTACATATTCTTGATACTCTCTGTGTTTTATGTACATTCACTTACCCTCTTTCAGTCTGTGGTTTGTCTTTTAGCTTTGTTTATGTTATCCTTTGGATATCAAGATTGTAAAAAGCTTGAGTAATTTTTTTTTCTATTTCCTGGAATAATTGGAATTTAAGATAGTAATAGCAAATGTCACTTCTGAATTTCCTTTTCCATTGTTTTAACATCTTAAATAATTTAAATCTATTTATAGTGGAAACTAAGCTTTACTTCAACATGCATGGGCAGGGGTGAAGTTTTTCCTGTCTTTTCCTCAAGGCCTGGGAAGACCTAGTAGGCCAGGTGCTCAATTCTAGTTCGCTACTGGGCCAACGTCCAAGGCCAGGACTCTAGGCCTGACCTTTAGAACCTGTAATACACGTTTAGATGTTCCAGCCATAGCTCTAGCTCATATCTCTGACTTTGACTTCCCTATTTGTTTATGACTCCTGAGAATCTTCTATCGTTCCTTCAAGTTCAGATGATGCTATAATATTTATTTAGGCTATGTCTGATACAACTTTCTTTGTGTTTGTAGTCAGAAGGTCCTTGTCAGCTTAGTCTGTCGTCATGTTGCTGTGTGTTCTCTGGAGAGGCTTTGTGATTCTTATGGGGGCTATTAGTGTTTCATGGGTACAATACTAACCTGAGGACCTCAGTTTTATTGGCATGCTAACAGTAGTTAGCCCAGGAAGGGGATCTGCTGAGCTAATCTGGAAAGATACAGAGAGCAGTAATGTGCCTGTTCAGCTTAGACATTTAATATTTAAACTTTTGTCAAGATCACCAGTAAAATGAGTCCTTTAGAGAGAAAAGTGCCTTCCTTAGACAAGGGAAAAGCTCCTTTGGCAAATATTTGACGAACGTCTAAATCAATGCATATGTGCATGTGAGTTTGTCTATTTACTCTGTTAAGCTCACAGTTGACTCATCCTCACTTGTGGCAGTTCCTGTGAACATGACTCTGTAAGCCTAATTTCAGCTACCCCACCACCTTTTATATAGAGACCTCAACTAGAGAGGGGAAAAGTGGATAAGATCTCACCTTGGATTTCCCCAAGAGTGATTCCATGCTGTTAAAGTCAAATGGAGCCTGGGGCAGTGATTTAATATATTTGAGAGGAGAAAACTTCAATGCCTCAAACATCCGACAACTTTTGGTTAAAATGATCTGTGAAGTTTGTGCCAGACTTTGACCAATAGCTGTATAATTCTGGTCTTAGTCTTATAGCAGGCATCTGAGATTTGAGTACATTTTACTTCCTTTCCTCATCAACACCACCACACCTTTCTGTTTAAGATCGGCTGCAGTGACTTCTTTCTGCCAGTGCCCACAAGACCAAGCTTCTGCTCTGTGTCCCACAGCTGCTGGTTGCCTGCTCTAGAAGCAGAGACAGAGGAGTACCTGACTCGGAGCTCTCAGCACTTGTTGAGACTTAATTTTGACATTCCTTCTGAGTGATTGTGAGTTGCCTGATATCTGGATTCATGAAAATTTGATGACCCTGACTGCTACGATTTGTCAGTTTCTCCAAAACTTTTCTGACTGCTTAGGCATTTGAGGTTCAGGATTCCTACGCACATACCAATCTGAGACTCTCTCAAATCTTGCTACTTAAAGTGAGAACCAAGGCCAGCAGCCTCGACATAACTTGTGAGTTTATTGCCAATACAGAATCTCAGAATCCCCAGACCTAGTGAATCAAAAACTGTATTTTAATGAGATCCAAAGTGCATCATACACACTATTTCAATTGACTGAATTTCAGTTCAGTACTGGGTATCATTACCTATGAGGATCCTTTTTTTCAAAATACGTACCCCACAAAATGATGGCGATAGCCCCCTTCACCTGCCCAGTGAGTATACTCTCAGTTTGATGATCAGTGCTCATGAGTCTGTGTTCCTGATAGAAACATGGCTCCCACTTGACTGTGTGAGAGAAAGAAACAGAAGTGATTCTAATGAATCTTATCTTCAATGTATGTGCTTCTGACCTTGACCACAATCTGATTCTTCTGAGTTGAACAATGTTTGATTGTACCTCCCTATCCCTGGTTGTAATAGGGACTTGATCTAGAATATTCACATATTCTTCATGGTCCACCCTTCACCCCTTCCTCCTAACACAATGGGTGAGCAACAGCACAGACCAAAACATTTGGCTTATTGTCAAAGAGCACAGCAAACATCCACCTGTATCAGGTCCAAGACCTTGACCTTATTAGCCCTGACCTACAAACTAAGCTTGCTATTGCAATGTTCCTCATCAGGTAATGAGTGCTTAAGCACCTACTGCTTCCAATTAAACTGAACTATTGGCAATATGGTCTCAGCCTTTAGGCAACTTTGGCAGTCTGAAATGGGGAAAGGATATAAGGAAGAAAGGACAAGAGGCATGTAGAATGAAAAAAAAAAAAAAGCATATAGGCCTGCAAGGTAGTTATCTTGACCACATGGTGACTACTTTATTTCAAGAAATTTTGGATTTTTTAAAAATAGACATATTCTTAACAGAGTAATGATGGATCTCAAAGCTGTTGTCCTCAGTTGGGAATATGGGTGTTTGGAGACTTGTCTGCTCGTGTGATCAAGCTATCAAGAAAGTAGTTTTCCAACTTAAAATTTTTGAAAAGTCTAAGGGGATCAACTTCTCAATTTCACTACCTAGAAAACAATTCATGAAATTAACAGACTTTAATAATTCCTTCCGTTTTTTACTCCAACCCAGATGAGAAGTATTACAAAAAGATATGACAAAGTGTATTTTAATTGTAAATCAAATTTCAGTTTTTAAAGAAAGGGAAGGTTTTCACTTATATATTTATGAGAAAAATCTATATCTTATCTGATGTAAGGGGGGATGAACTTAACAACAGATTTTCTTTAAGGAAATGTTTCTAGGTAGATGTAATATTCATTTTTAATATTGATTATTTATAAATCCAACAAACTTTGGAGTTTATAACTTCTGTCACCACAGTCACATTTGAATATTATTTTGTTTGCTACTTTTATGGAAGTAAAAATTAACTATTTTAAAAAATTATGTGAGCTTATCATGTTATTAATAAAGATTCAGATAAACATAAATTAAGGCTCTTTCTAGGAAGGGCTTTAATTTGCTCGTTTTAGTTATAGAAAGACTCTGTTTCAGAAACTTAAGAATTAGAATTGGTCCTGCTCAGGTTGAAGAGATCCACTGAATCCCTATTGTGTGTCCTTTGGTCCAGTGTTTCCTGAGCACATGGTGAAGGCAGTACAGGACCTGGGAAAGTTTCATGGGTGAGGCAGGCAAAGGGCTTGTGAGTAAGTAAGGGAGACATAACATGATGTGAACCATTTTAATAAGTGGTTAGAAATAACCTGCATGGGAAATACAAAGAGAAGTGCTGTGGCTTTTCAACGAAGGAAGCAGGAGTGAGGGATTGAGAGAAGGCTCATTGAAGCAGGGACAAGTAGACATGGTTTGGATGGATAGGTACAATTTGAACGTGGATCACATTCTATATAAAAACTTCCCATAGAGATGGCAAACTTAAATATATGAAACCCTGCACCTCATTATCATTGCCTTTGTTTCAAGGTAAATGCAAACAAATAGCCTGAAAACTGGCCAAGCAAGCAAATAATGAAATACAAAGGCTCCTTTCAATCACGTAATCTGCAATGATTACACAGTGGGCACTGGCTCTAGCCTGGGCACCTAGCCAAGCAGCAAACAATCCAACTGGACAAAGTTGAAGACATCCTCAAAGGAAGAGAGACGACAAAAAAAGAAGACAACCCCAAAAGACAATCAAAGAAGACAGACAAGACTTTATAAGGGGATATTCCAGCATAACCAGAAGTCCTAGAATAAGACTGTGCCTACATCAGACCACCCAGTAGAAGGCTTAAATTGAAGTTGTTCTTTAATTTCTGTTTTGAATTATAGTGAATCAAGGGCTTTTGTCTGCATGGTGACAATAAAGACGATGGATTCTGGTCTTAGTTTTGCTACTGCTAAGCAGTATGACCTGGGTCCACATGCTGCTCTGGGGCCTGAGTGAAGAGGGGGAGCAGTTCTGACCATTTCATAAAATGCCCACCACATTCATCCAAGATGGTTCTAGGGACTGTGGCATTAGGAATTGGAAGCGGATGAGCTGTGAAGCCACTCAGCAAGCAAATCCACAGAGGAGAAAAATCAGCTTAGAAATTGGGTCAGACTAGGTGGTGGCTGTGATCAGAACCCTGCAAGAGGAAACACCATAAACATGTTTCCCTAGGCAAGATTGATTGTTTTAAAGATAAAGATGAAACAATGGATGAAAAGAAGCAATGCTAAATATCTTCTATGCTGATGGAAACGGGATGAGGAATTGGAATTATAGGTGGGTGAGGAAAGTTTCTATTTTAAACCAGAAAAGTCTCATTTTTTTCTTCAAACATGCTTTTTAATTTTAGGTTCATCTCCACGTTAGGGGTGAGAGATAAAGGGCCCCACTCCACCCTGGATATTTGGTTGGCCAATGACACTAATTGTTCCATTCGGCTCTCTGAAGGCTAAGAGGCCATTTTCTTTGCAAACTTAATTTTAGTTTTGTGAAATCATTACATCTTGGAGGCTGCTGGGTGACACAGACTACTGTAATTACTACTTAGCCAAACTTGGAGTGGTCAGCTATAGACTGTGTCACTAGTAAGAAACAACATTGCAGATACAATTTCATGTGAAACATTTAGCTTTGGAGAGGGGAGAATCTGTGTTTCACAAATGCATCCCATCCCTGGACAAGAGGCTTGCAAAAATAATGTTTTGGCATTGATGGAGATTGGGAGAGAACATGTTTGGGTGATCAATGTGACCCACTAACATGATAAAAACACAGCACCAAATGTGTGCCCTATAATCAGTGGGTCTTAAACTCATGTGAGGGTGCCATTGTTTTATGATATGGAAAATATTTTACTATTTCATGTATTATAACAATAAGTAAACCAATAATAAGGTTTGCTTTGTCTGTTATCTGAATGCTTCTGAATGCTAAGCATTGTAGTGAACATCTTATGATTATTATCTCATTTAATACTCATAGCAATCTACAAGGTAGAAATTACTGTCTCCATGGTACGGATGGAGAAACCTAGTCTCAAAGATGTCTGGGGACTTGCCCAATATCGCACGAATAGGAAACAATGGTTTAAAGACCTGATTTTCCTTATTTAGGTGGGCGTAAGCACAGACAAATGAAAATTTGCTTCTCAAACCTAGAATCTTTTTTTAGGAAACCTGTGAACCTGATTTTTTAATCAGTACATTTAATACATTGATCATACATGCCATGCTAAGGTATAAAAACACTTGGTAAATAAATATAAATATTTATAATAAAAATAAATTACTGATTGAATTACTACTTTTCCTTGAAATCTAAGACACTAAACATTTGTGGCTTGCCAACCTGAAAAGAAGTCTGTCTCACAGAAGACCATATGTTAAGATGCCTGGTTTCTATTTGTTACCTTTTCACAATCACGTAGTAATTAATTTAGACCATATTTATTGAAATCCTACAATGAACTGGGTATAGCCACAAGTGCTTTGTGCATTGTTTCATTTAATCCACAGGAAACTGAGACATAGGCAGCTGAGGCTTGGGAAGTCTAGGTTAGAGTTCAAGGTCAGAGAGCTAGCTATTGGGGAGTTAGGATACATAACTGGTCTGTCTTCAGGAGCAGATCTCTTAACCACAAAGGTTACTGCCTTCCTACTATGTGATTTTCCTTTCTGATATTTGGTGCCAAATATTGGGACATGTGACTATTCATTTTTCAAGTAAGTTACCTTTTTTTTTTTTTTTGACAGGATTTCTTCTTGAACAGATCAAGTGGCCTTCTATTATTACCTTTAACTTACTGAAATAAAATGAATGACTTAATGTTATAATTCCTTTTATTTCTGTAGGTAGAGTATTGTCAAACTGCGGTTTCACTTATTCACATGGATTTTGTTAGTTGTGCTCTGATGAAAGCTATGAGGTTTCAATGCACTCCCTACTTCATCTTAGGACCCCCTCTTCCTCTTAAAATGACAGAATTACTATTTCTTCTCACTCTTACTTCATGCATATGGATACACAGTTTATACTTTGTACTCACATCACTCTGATTGCCAATTTTCCACTAGATTAATTAGGATACAGACTTTGCTGCTCTAAAAACAAGACTCTTATTCTAATAGTGCCTCAACAGTATAGACATTGTTTAGGAAGGCAGTACAGAAAGAGTATGATGCTCTACATAGCTCCAAAAAGTCACCTAGAGACCCAGATTCTTTCTGTGTTGTTGCTCTGCACCTCCAGGACACTGTTCCCATCTGTGCTCAACAGTGATCCTCAAGACACGCCATCACATCTGCATTCTAGCTCATGGGAAAGGGAAAGAGAGAGTGAGAGAAAGTTGAGGACAGTCACATTATTTTATAAACATGTACTCCATTGGTCGAAAGTCACATACCATTAGCCAAAATCTAGTCACATGGCCATGCCTCATCAGCTACAAGAAAGGCTGGGGCAGCGTAGGCTCAGGCTGAGGGAGTTCACAGCCCTCTGGGAGTTCCCAACCTAAAAGGACAAGAAAAGAAGGGATACTGGAGGTAATTAATAGTCTCTGCCGTAATTTGCCTGATAGCATCCAAGTACCCCTTCTCACTCTTTTTCCTATTGGAGGACATGCTTATTTCCTTCCCAAAAGAGACAAACCAAAGTCTATCCAATTACCATACCTAGCTGAGAATCCAGGATCTCTGGGAGAGGTTCAGCCTGTTTATCAGTTCAGATGTGGATCTGGAGAGCCCTGCATTAAAAGACAAGTTATCTGCCACACAATCCTCAGTTGGAAAGGACAGAAAGGGAAGTACTTAGCTGAGTCTAGTTCATAGCAGTTACCACATTTATCTTGGCAGTCCTTGTTAGGCCTTCTTGGCCACCCCACCTTGCTCTTTGGAAGCAATCCCTCTGTCCTTTGTTTTTGGTGGCCCTGTCTTTTGTGGCCACATCTGTGATGAGTGTTGGCTTCCCTCATTGGGAGCTGTCCCCTTTTACATCCTGCTTTCTATGGGTGCAGGTTTGGGGACCTGAGATTTGGTATAGTGAACAATCACTGGCTTTATCAGGTAGGCTTTTGTTTTCTTTGGCAGTGCAATTTCCTCAAATATCTCAGTCATTTGCTTTCAGTCTGTTCCATGTGAAAGCAATGTTTTGCTATAGCTCTTAAGCTTACATACTCTACTTTTTTTATTTACTGGCTCCAGTGCATAGCCCATTTTAACTCTCCCCCTCAGTTTAGGGCTGCTGCCGTGAGATCATCAGATGCAATGGGCTTGAGTTGGGAAAGCTACACCTATACCATTTGAATCTTTGTGGCTGGGCTAGCTCCCATCCTGTGGTCTGGGAGAATGTTCTGTAGGAGTTTCTTGAAGTAGACTTTGAATGACAATCTTATCTTCTACTACTTGGAGAAGAGAAGCAGTTGGCTTTATTACCAGGAGTCAGTCACTAGCTTTTTAGCCTTCAGTATCTGTGTCCACACTACCTGCTACCTGGTCAATAAGCCACTACCAGATATTTTCGGTTTTGTTATGACAATACCCCGTGTCTAGGTAGCAACTCTCTTTTAGGATATAGATAAGATACTACAATAAAGAGACCCAAAATATAGACAAGATAGAAGCTTATTTCATTTTCACTTAATGGTCTCAAGCTAGGCAGGTAGTCCAGGATGGGTCAGCACTTTTGCTCTACAACATGGATTAGACACCTTGGTCATTCTGTTTGTTTCTCTGCCCTGTCTCAAGGGGTTGCTTTCAGCTACAACACTGAGGCTGGCACATACCATTGGTTCACATTTCAGACTTCAGGAGGTGGGAGAGTGGGACACAAAATGGAGGTAAACAATGTTCTTATGGAAACATGTACTGGAGTTACATAATCCTTCCCAGTTACAACTCATTGGCCAAAAACTTAGTCCTGTGGCCACACCTAGATGTAAAGGAGGCTGGGGGAGAGAAGGGCAGAGTGATAGTTTCTAGCAAGGCAGCTACTATTTTTTTATTTCCTGAATTTTTTTTAAAGATTCTACCTTTCAAATATAAATATGTAATATGTATAAAATGAAACATACTTTTTAAAAGCTTCACCTTTTTTGAGGTATAACTGACATAAAATTATAAGAGATTTAAAGTGTACATTGTGGTAGATAAATGGATTCCTCCCATTAATTAGTATATCCCTCACCTCACATATTTATCTTTCTAAAAATTTTTATGTGAGAGCATTTAAGTTCTATTCTCTTAACAAATTTCAGTTATACAGTGCAGTGTTATCACTGTGTAAAATGAAATACACTTTAAGCCCCTGTGTTGGTGCTACTAGCCAGAATTAAAGTTCTTCTCCTTTAGATATGAGATGAGTTGAGATTTCCTTTATGTTTTAAATGCATGCCTCCAGCATATGTAAAAATGGGAAAGGATTTGGAAACCTGGGACTAAGGAGGATGGGAAAAAAGATTCTCCCAAATAGAATTCAGGGAATTCTATAATGAGCAGGATAAGGAAAGAATGGATCCTAGAGAGTCAGAGAATCTCTACAAGGATCCTAGGAATTCTGAAACAAGATGAAAATGTGACCAGACTTCTGGCATGCTCTTAGGTAAACTTTCTCCTTCATGAGGAGTCTATCCATCATAGAAAATGATAGGAAAGAAAAATGTCCTCCTGGCCTTCTTACTCATTCAGATCTCTCTCTGTGTTTGTACAAATATAATGTGACTTGAATGTTAAGAAAAAAATACCACTGGATAGGTAATCAACTCTATCCAGTTAAGATATCCATCATTTGTTGAATTCCTTTCAGCCAACCAAATTATAATTCCATCATTGAAACTTATTCATGGGTCTGGCAAGGTGTGGTTATAATTACAGTAGCATGATTTAGACATGTCTGTGTGAGTGTGCTTTTTTTTTTTTTTCATCCTAATGCTGGCATTGTTGCCAACCCACAAGGAGTGATTCAGACTTAGTAGTAGTCATGTATACATGAAAACAAGCATGCTTATATTCTGTTGTGTGAAGATGTAAAAATAATGAGCTATGTGGCCAGCTTACTCAGTCTGAATCTCTGTTACACTTGAAAACACTGAACCTGTAGATAAAACTACTTTCTAAGTTTATATTGGAGAACAAGATTTATTTAAGCTCAGAGGAAAAGGAAAGCACAGAAGACTCGTAGTACCTAGAAAGTCTTAAGTTATATACATGTATTGTTTTCTGATATGGTAAGTCCATCTGGATCCTCACGGAATTCTGTTTTCCTACCCCCCCCCCCCACAATTGTCAAAATTCGTTTCTGAATCTTTATGAGTGTGCATATGTGTGCCTTAGTTTTCCCCTTCATTCACTGAGTCAACAAGCCATTGTAGTTCTGATGCTCTGGCCCTTGCCCCACCCCAACCTGGAAATTATTCTCTCCTCCATTCCCATACCACATCTCCTTGGCTCTGATAAAATACTTTACTAATGTTTTGTCAGTTTCAGTTGCTGCATTCCTGCCTGGGTGTTGAGGATTCTTCGTTTCAGTGTGTCTGGGTTTCCCAGATTGCCTTGCTTCTGAGCAGGGCTGGGTCTCAGCTAGATTGTGAATTTGCCTTTATGGCTCTTTTCCTTTTCCTCTTCTTTCTGAATCTTTCCCAGTCAAGTTTTCCTCTTCAGCACAAACTCCTGTGTAGTTTAAGATGATCCACCATAAGCATAATATTTCTTTGTGGTTTAATGTTTTGTTTTTGACATGCGTGCAAATCTTGCATTCTATAGCTCAGTTTTTCCATTTGTTTAAATAAACAAATAATTTACATTACTACTAGTTAAAACATTTGTCTCTCTCTGCCTCAAAACTTCAAGTAAAACTTAATTTGCAGGAAAATAAGTCATGTTTATCCTATGGCTTTGCACAGTTTTTGGCACATGGCTCCAAACCTCCATGGAGTCAAAAAGTATTATAGTTTGGGGAACACATATTTTCTCCATCAAATAAATTGAGCTCTAATTGTGAGATATGAGTTCAGGGATATATTTTTTTTAATTGGATACCTTCTTTTATTTTATGTTTTATTTTTTCAACTTTACTGAGGTGTGATTGATAAATAAAAAATAAGTATAAATTAAAAATGAAAACTGTATATATTCAAGGTGTACAACTTGATGATTTGATTATACATATGCATTGTGAAATAGTTACCACAATCAAGCTAATTAACATATCATCTCACATAGTTACCATTTTCTTTTTTTCTATTTATTTATTCATTCATTCCATAAATTTTTTGTTTATTTATTTTGTGGTGAGAACACTTGAGATCTATCCTCTTAGCAAATTTCAAGTATACAGTACAGTATTATTACCTATAGTCACATTGCTGTACATTAGATCTCCAGAACTTGCATAACTGAAACTTTGTACCCTTTGACCAGCATCTCCCTGTTTCCCCCTCCCCCTCAGCTCTTGGCAACCACTGTTCTACTCTAGGTTTTAGGTTCCACATGTAGGTGAGATCATGCAGTATATGTCCTGTGACTGGCTTATATCACTTAACATGAAGCTCTCCAGATTCATCCATGTATTCACAAATGGAAGGATTCTTTCCTTTTACAAGGTTGAATAATGTTCCGTTGTGTGTGTGTGTGTGTGTGTGTGTGTGTGTGTGTGTGTGTGTATGTGTCTTTATTCATCCATTGACAGATATTTAGGTTGTTTCTATATCTTAGCTATTGTGAAGGTCAAGGCTCTCTCAGAAGCCTAGGAATCGTACCACAGAAAAGATGTCTCATAGATCTAGTTCAATCAATTTTGGTCTCTTCCCGCATCTTGTTTGGCCCATGTAAGTGTAATTGTCTCCTTCTTGACCCTAACTACAACACAAGGGACCTGAGATCTCTATATCTAACTCTCAAGAATAACCTCATATTATTTAGTGGTCTGTTGACTTTAATATCTCCAGTCAATTGAATATATATTTTATTTATTTACCTTTCAAATTTTTTGGTATTGCTACTTTCTCTGGCCTAGAAATTACTGGCACATTCATTTTTAACTCAGTGGTTTAACCTCTGTGTATACCATTAAAAAAATCAATTTTAAAAAGTCACAAGCATGCTGTGGAGACCCATCACTAAATATTTTTTATGAATGATTTAGAGCAGGGCTAAATAATTACATTTTGTGGCCCAAAGACCCTCAGTTGATTAGATAGAGGGATTGAACATTTCTTTGCCTTTCTTAAACATATACTAGAATTATGAAATTTTTATACATTTATAATGTAAAAGCATTTTGATAGCATAGTTGAGAACTCTGGAGGATTTTGCCTCCACCCACAGTTCTCTAAATTTGGCTTCTTAAATATTGGGAAGGTGCCTAGTTAAGTGTAAGTATGATTATCATACACAGGGCATATGTCCTTCTCCTAGTACTTGAGAACAGGGAACAGAATGAACATGTGTGGACATATATAGCAAGGGCTTAATGAGTAATAAGGGTTAGAGTGATTTTTTTATTCATTCACTTCACATATATTCACCAAGTTCCTCCTATATCTCAAACACTATGCTATGTCCCAGAGAAATGATAGTGGATAAAATAGACCAGGTCCCTGCTCTCATGAATCTAGTGGGGGTGACCCCATATTTATCGAAGAGTTATTCCATGCCAGACATTGCTCTGCCACCCTTCACATATACCAAGTCTTAATACTTACAGTAACCTTTATGAGGAATGGAATATGTTTATTTACAACTATTTAGTGTTGGAACCAAGGTTTGAACCATAGCAACTGTCTCCATAGAGCAGTGTCTTGGCTTCACACTGTCCCCTTACATAATCAGCCAGTATGTACAATATTATCAACCTATAAGTGGGTTGATAATAAGTGTTATCAAACTACCATAAGTGTTAAGAAAGAAGAGTACCAAATGCTAACCGGGAGTAGTAAAGGATGTGGATTTAGAGAAGAACACATGAAGAATGGATAAAAGTTGCCACTGAGGTGTGAACAGAAGAGAAACCAGCCAGGTGAAAGAGTGAGGTGTGTTCAGCTGTGCTTTTACCGCTAGAGTCATTCTCCAGATAACCTCAATCCAGTCATTAATCTCTGTGCTCTTCACTATTTTCAGGATGCACTACAGACAGTCCCTGACTTGCAACAGTTTGAGTTACAATTTTTCGACTTTACGATGGTGCAAGAGCAATCCACATTCGGTGGAAACCATGCTTCGAATCTTGAATGTTGATATTTTCCTGGGCTGGCGCTATGCCATACTATACTCTTTCATGATGCTGGGCAGTGGCAGTGAGCCACTTAGAGCTCCCAGTAAGCAATGCAGTCATGAGGATAAACAGCCAGTACCCGTATCATTCTGTACCCATACTGTTCTGTTTTTCATTTTTTGTACAATATTCAACAAATTACATGAGATATTCAACACATTATTATAAAACAGGCTTTGTATTATATGATTTTGCCCAACTGTAGACTAATGTGAGTGTTCTCAGCATGTGTAAGGTAGGCTAGGCTAAGCGACAATATTCAAGAGGTTAGGTCTATTAAATGCACATTTGACTTAGGATATTTTGAATATTTGATGTATTTATTGAGATATAACTTTATTGTAAGTGAAGATGAACTATATTTTCCTGCATTGTTCTTAGCACATATGATTGTGTGTAACTTAATTGAACCCTCTACTTTCTTTCATTTTAAAGCTTTGCTGGGGCACCTGGGTGGCTCAGTCGGTTAAGTGGCCGACTTTGGCTCAGGTCATGATTTTGCGGTTCACGAGTTCGAGCCCGGTGTTGAGCTCTGTGCTGACAGCTCAGAGCCTGGAGCCTGCTTCATATTCTGTGTTTCTGTCTCTCTCTGCCCCTCCCCTGTTTATGCTATGTTTCTCTCTTTCTCAAAAAAAAACAAAAACAAACAAAAAACACATTAAAAGTTTTGAAGCCTGTCCCCTTTACAATGTTTTCTTGGAAAGAGGTAGAGAAGTTTGTTTTCATTAATTGCATCCTGCTTGGAGCTAATCTGTGTTGCAGCTGTACTTGGCATCCAGCTTGGTGTCCAGGTATGATTCTGAGGTCCTCATCCTTACAACTGAGAGAGAATGGGTCTTTCGAAGAGATCACAGGATGTAGTTCCTTAGGGAAAGAACCTTGGGCTTTTCATGATCAAAACTATCCTCATCCTGGCTGTAAAGCCTTTTCTGGATAGAAAAAGCAGTTCCCAGAATGGTGACAGACCTCTTTGTTTATTGTTTTTTGCTATTACACAACTCCAGAAACTGGACTCTTTGTTTACTTCATTTCATAGCAAATCTAGTTTTAGTCAAATATTTGTAGGATCCATCTCTTCCTCTCCTTATTGCCTCTCTAGTCTCAATTGTAGGAATTAGTTTTTGATAGTCCTTTTGAATTTTTCTTCATTATATGACCTTATAATATTCCTTCCTTTCTGGACACAGGGCATTGTCATTCTTTTAAAAAATACGTTCTACTATTTAAGACCCATACTTCTTCAAGAAAATCTTCTTTCATTAACCCAATTCATTAAACTTCATTATATGTCTCTAGGCACTTTTGTATGCTATTTACATAATATCCTTTGAAATCAATAATCTCCCTTTATACACGTGCCTGTTATGCTCCCTAGCTGGATTGTGTACTCTTCAAGGGTGAAAACTATGCCTTTTCTTTATAATTCTTCCACAGAATACTGTGTTGACCAACTGTGAATACTGAAAAAGATTTCCTAAAAACAGATACTATATTATTCTTTATCACTTGTCTGTGATTTTCTCTGCGTGGTGCCAACCTTGACTTTAGTTTGTCAGCTAAAAATGCATCCTTTATTTGGTATTAGCTAAGGATAAGCAGTTTGTTCATTGATTGACTTTCTTACCTCCCAGTCTGTGGTGTTGGCATTGAAGAGCGTTAACCTTTACATACTCTGGATTTCCACTGTCTTTAAAAGTCCAAATGCTCCAATGAATGGAACAGATTCTTAAGGAAAGACTCACAATAAAGCCAAACCAAACAAAGTAGCTGACCTACCAATGGATAAACAGAATAGTGCATCAGAGATGCTGAGAAAAATAGAAAAATCATTTATAGCTCTCTGTTGGAGACACCAGAGAGATTCCTACATTGGGAGGGTTGACCCTAAATAACCCTGAAGTTTATTTCCAGCTAAGATGTTATTTTAAAATTTAGAGGAGAAATTAAAGAAGAGGGTTAAAAGGAATGTTAGCCAAGTAAGTATAAAAATGAGGTCTTTGGATTTTGTTGTGAGGAGGTCAATAGTTATTTTCTGTTATGTTAGATGCTAAGTGCTGTGTGATGCTTTCAGAGCGACCATGATAAATTATTAAGTATCTGTAATTTATTACCCACATCAGGGAATAATATATTGCATTGTGAGCTGATGTCACTAAACAGCACTGGCTGAAGCATTTGTCTACATATTTCACAAGATAGTTTGAAAAGCAGCGGATTCATTAGTAACTCAGATTGTTGCACAAGTCTGTGTTTTCCTTTTTATGATAGTTTTTCAATTTCAAATCAGAAAATGAAGAATTGTAAAGACATATTTTTCAAGTGTCCTGGTGAGACTTCTGCCCTCTGAAATTATTGGGATAATCACCAGTGTTTTCCAAGTGTAAAAAATGAAGGACAGAACAAGCCTCCTTCTATTTAAAACAAATGTCTTATGAACTCTTGATAAATATATATTTGGGCTTTTGACTTTTCAGTTATCTATGGCTGACATGAAATGCTATTAATCTATTGTTTGTTAACCTAGTTACAAGCTGCATTTTCTATTCTGCTCGGTATAATTTTACAAAGAATAATTCACACGGAGCATGCAAAAGCATGCCTCAGGTAAGGATTAATTCATAAAGCCCCTGGAGATGACCGTTTTTCATAGCATCTTCACAACCTGAGTGTTTTCTTCTGCTGATTCAAAGCACATCATTGAATTTGTTATTTGGAGGAGAATAAAAAATATTCTTGCATTTTCCTTTCTAGCAATTATATAGGAACCCTCATCATCTGCTATGGCTTGTTAGCCCTGTAATACTTTGGAAATCTTTAATTTATTTCATATTACTTGTGAAAATTTTATTTATTTATTTGTTTGTTTATTAATGTATTATACATTTATTTATATTATTCTCCAGTTTAATGCTTTTCTTCTTAGGTATTCTAAATTTCACCTGCATTCTAATGTGTTCAACATCAGCTCTACTTATAGAAAATTATTCCCTTGCTCTAGAGACCTTTCCAGAAAACTTTAAAAGCTTGTAACAATCTCTTTCAAACAATGAGCTGACTGGAGAGAGGAGGAAGAAGAAGTGAGGGATATATGAATGACAGATAGAAGGGGACAGTGGAAGCTTAGAAAGGCAGAGAAAGTTCAGAAATGGGCCAGAGTGTCACCAAGAGCAAGACTAGAAGTATAAGACAAATCCCAGTTGCTAGGTGAAAAGTAGGAGACCTTTAAGAATTCCGACTATGAATATTATTTACAATGCTCTGCTCACATGAAACATTTAATAATTGATAGGTGTGATCAGCTCAGAATCTTTTTTTTTTTAATGTTTATTTTGAGAGAGATAGGAGAGAGTGAGCACATACACACGTGAGGGAGGCAGGGGCAGAAAGAGGAGAGAGAGAATCCCAAGCAAGCTCTGTGCTGTCAACACAGAGCCCTACGCAGGGGGGCCTCGATCTCACAAACCGTGAGATCATGACCTGAGCCAAAATCGAGTTGGATGCTCTATCAACTGAGCCACTTGGGCACCCCTCAGCTCATAGTCTTAACTATAGTTTATAACCTGTTAGAATTTCGAAGGGAAAGTAGCCATGCAAACAAGATCGAATGACAATTAGGATGATAGGGTGATAGAATTGGCTTATCAGAAAGGAATGAAAACTTTGTTGAAGACCATCTATTATCATTTGTTTGATATTGTGCTTTTTTAGTTTGGGACTTCATCTGAAACCTCATCTGATACTCGTGAGGCAAAAACATATCACAGTGTTAAGAAGGACCAGTCAAGACCAGAGCAGTGTGTCCTTTCTGAAGAGATTTCTCCATGTTCTTGGAGACTGCTGATCCTTGGGTGAATTTCTAACCCAATATGAGCAAATTATTTACTATGTGTGACAGGCACCGTTCTAAATGTTTTGTATGTGTTAACTTGTATCAATTCTATGAGGTCAATACTACAAGTTCCCATTAAGTTGAAAAGGAAAAATGAGACACAGAGAAATTAAGTAATTTGACTTAGGTCAAACAGCCAGTAAATCGGAGCTAGATTTTGAGCCTGGGCAATCGGGCTGCAGAGTCTGTATTCCTAATCACTATTGTCTCCTGTCTGTCCAACATGGACCAGTAGGGTCTTTGCTCCATGTGAGTTACATTCTAAGTAGGTAAGAACACAGGCCCCTGATTCCTTTCTTATTGCTTCTGTCAATAGAGAGTCCACTTTCATCTTTAGCTTTTATACTCTTGTTAAACAAAATATATAAAAGTGTGTTATAAATTGCGAAGAGCAATGAAAGTATTATTTCATTATCTCCCTAACAGGTAAATTTGCTCCTTAAATCCTTTTCTTCCTTAAATTTAGAAGTTTTCTTATTTTTCTTTTTTTTAAGCTGTAGGGGTATAGAATCTGCCCAGTCCCAAAGGGCACTAGCTATATGTGGCTATTGAAATTGAAATTATATATAATGAAAAATCGGGTTGCTCAGTCACACTGGCCACATCTCACGTACTCAGGTACCACAAGTTGCTAGTGGCTACTGTATTGGGCAGTGCAGCAATAGAACATGTCTGTCAGTGCAGAAAGTTCTATTGGGTGGCACTAGACAGATTACAAAAGGTAGTATTTCCTTTTCTGATGAAGCAACATAATACTTTTATCACTTTAATATTGGACCATCTTGTTTTTTAATTGTCGTCTTCATGCTTATAGGATAAATAGGATATGAGATCTCTTCCCTTCACTCCTCTTGTTTACTTCTTCCTTTAAATAAATATATTTGGTCACTTTCTTCTTTTTCTGTTTCTCTTGCTTCAACTCATTCTTCCTTTGTGAATATGTGTGAAAACAACTGCCAGAGCCATTAAGTGTGTCAACACCTTTGCCTCTGGGCAGCCTCCTTGCAGACTTGCTTCCTTCAGACAACCTTTCCTGACCTGCAGGAGGACCCTCTGAGACTGGCAGATTGGACCTGAGGCTCTGCACCACCCTCAAATTCAATTTTTCCTTGAAGGTATTCCCACTTTTCTTTTTTCTTTCTTTTTATCTTCTTTCTTTTTTTTTCTACTATGTATTTGTCTATTATTAGAGTTGACCTCACATTTAAGGCAGATGACAAAGATAGTATCCAGCATTATACTTAGTAAATCACTCAAAATAACCAATTTCATGTGTGTTTCGGGCCACCAAATACTTTAGTATCTTAGACATTTAATAGGCCATTTGCCCAGTCATATACTGCAGAAATTTCATAATAGCTCTCTAGCTTTTAAAGGTTACAACAAACAGAGTGGACTTTTTGGTAGGTACTCTCACTGGAAGACACTGAGCAGAGACTGGACCACTCATTCATTCATTTATTCATCCAACAGACATATATTCACCATCACTAACAACTCACTTGTTGCAGGGCCCTAAAGATCACTTAGAGGCACATCCTAACCTTAAGGAGCCAATAGGCTACATAGGAAAATCAGTAGCTAAATAGGTAATCATAATACAGTGGAATAAATGCTCCGACTTGAGGTTTCCAATCTGTTGATGAGATTATGAATGACCAACCAATACTGGTAGGATGTGGGGTTAGGGCAGTGGTCTCCTTGGATGAGTCTTGCAAGGTGGTAGACATCTAGATGAAGGTCTACAACAGAATGATATTTGGGTGTTGAATGGGTGTGGGGTTTAATGGTGAGACAGGAGACTAAAGGTTGAGCTAGATTGTGAAGAGCCTTGTACATATGCTATGTCACCAAGTTCAGATTTTGTCTTGAAAAAAAATGGCACACTATTGGAGTACGTAGGCAGAGGAGTAACATCCATCATCAGGCTGATATTTTAGACACAGAAAATGCCAATCATTGAACTGGAGGCAGAGATACTGGAGAAGTTATTGTTGTCATCCAGATGAGGTGTAAGGAGGGCTTGAACTAAGGCCATGCAAGGGGAAGACAAAGAAGAGTAGGCAGACTTAAGAAGGATTTGAGTTTGAAACAGCAGGACTTAGTAACACATTGAATGAGGGCAATTAATCACAACAAGGAGTCGAAGATAATCAAAGATTTTGCAAAAATTTCTTCATGGGTGAAAGATTAGGTGAAATTATATCAATAGTCCTTATAGAACTATTGGTCATAATTTAAAATTTTATAAACTTTCAGAACTCTGACAATTATTACTAATTATCATAAAATATAATAAATACTTCAGTAGTATGGTGGGATAGTCTTTTTTAGATATTTTATTAGCAAAATAGTAAATATAATATTAAATATTGGCAGTGGTGCTATGCAATCATACATTGCTGGTAACAGTATATGTTGGTATAAATCTTCTGGAAAACAATTAGGTCATATATACCAAAAGGTATAAAGCATATATAAATATGTTCACTTTGCCATGAAGTTATATCGAGAATATTCTTCAAAAGACAAAAAGACCTATATCAAGGAAGTGTGTTTTGCAGTGGTATTTAGACTGAAATATTGGCCATGACCTAAATGTCCAGGAACAAGAAGAGTAAGTAAAATTGGTTTTGTCAATTCCATGGGGAATTGGAAAGTGAAGAAAATAATGACTATCATGACCATCCAAGGAACTAACGTATGCTAACACTAAAACCACATCTTGCTCCAAAACTGTGTTCTTGCTGCCACTGTTCTTGAAATAACCTGCAGGAACTAATAGTACAATGCCGCATGGGAAACCAAACACAAGAAGTATAGGCACATTTGTAAAAAATGATTATGGATTTATGTGGATAAAGACTGAAATAAATTTTAAGTTTTCATAATGCTAGGATAGTAAGGTGATGCACAGTATTGCATTATTTTTCTGTAAACTTTGCTGTTGCCATGCTATGATGCCACAATGATATTAGAACAGTAAAAAGAAAAATAACAAAACAGTTTTATTTTGGTTTCAGAATTGTACTGTCGAGGTCTTCAGCTTTCCTACAAGATTGCTTGTTATTATCCTTCCCAATTTAGAAGAGTTGGATATTTAATAATAGAACACATGTGCAGCAATTCTAGTACTGCATTCTGCTTTCTAAAAATTCATTCAGCACAAACTTCACAGAAGTCCACCTACACTTTTTGAGCTATTTAATTTTTCACAGTTTTATGCCCATGTTGTGCTCTAGCACCCATGCAAAAATAAATTGAATGCTAACTGTTCTGGAGAAAAATAGACCAAATGTATGCGATGAGCTCCAAAAATGACAAATCGAGTGTTATTTTTGGATATTTTTCATGCTTGATAATAATAAATGTAAAACAAAAAAATTCTGTGTTTGAGCTCTTGCTGTTGTCCTAGGTCACCTGAAGTTATTAAGAACCATCTCCTTTTCCTTCAGTTGCTTCCATTCCTCTTCTCTCTCCTTCTCTCTTCTTTGCCCACTTTTTTCCTTTTCTCACATAAATTGTGATCTTGCCTACCTGAGTCCACGGACATTTGCTGGAGACTTATTTTCCTGGAGCACTGTGAAGTAGTATTTATTTGGATATGGATTTGGTCCTTATGAAAGGCATTGACCTCTTTTTTTCCTCATTAAACTTCTCACATAAATTGTAAGCTCTGAGAGACTCCCATGTTCACTAATTTCCTTCGCACAATGCTGTGTCCAATTAGAGCCTGGTAAGAACCTGGTTCTCGCTGACACTATCAGTGTCTAAGAAGATTAGTGATTTTATTTTCTTAACAAAAAATACACAGATGTCAATTCAACGGGACAGAAAAGGAAGGGAGGAAGGGAAGGGAGGGAAGAAGGATGGAAGGAAGGAAGGTGGTATGTGAGAATTATGGAAATTCCTTGGTAGAGAGAAAAGCCTGTTACTAGAAAACAGTGTAACAACCTGATTTCACTAAATCGCTGTATCTGGGACACCCATGAGACCCAGAAGGATTACATAGTATAATCCCCATTGTACAGTAACATAATGCAGGGAAAGAATTTCACACTTTTTGAGTTACATTTTTGAGTTACGTGATTGTTCCCGATTTTATGCCCAAGTCATGTTGTTACAAAATCCATGAGATTTAAAATGAATATTTATTATTTGATATTAAAATGAAGGAATGACTTATAAATCCAGTTCTTCTTGTTTATTTTATCCCTTAGATCTCAAATTCTCTGAAAATTAGAGTCTGGTTTCTCATGCCCCATTCCTGGTGCACAGTAATCAACACCAGACATTTCTCCCCATTGCTGATGTTTGATCTGCCTTTTTCCTGTGTGATTGCTAAAGTGAGGGGTTTCTTCTTGCATCACGTAGTCTAAAGGTAGGCAACCTATTGCTGTCGGAAAAGAAATCACTGCAAATTTTTTCCTAAGATCTGAGATACAAATTAATTCCCAGTGCTTCAATGCCTAACATATATTTTAAAGACACACGTACATGTATTTGAGTCACAGATTATTAAAATCTATGATTTATTTCCCACATATGATTCATTAAGTTTCAATACTAGATAGTTTAGCTAAAATTTTGCCAGGAATTTCCTTCCTACCTTCTCATGTCTTCCTGAAAGCACCTTTTTGAAGGCTTCAGCCTCTATCTGGAGGAGTTTGTAGGACAGCCACTGGTATGATTTTTATTCCTACCCCCTTCTCTTATGAAATACTATTGAACACCCACCAAAGTCACTATAAACCCATGTACCTGATAGCTGGAATACTGGTGTAACCCCCACCAATCCCCACAGCTATAAATAACAACCTCTGGGTCTTCCTGTGTTCCCCTCTACATTGTGGCCACTTTGCACATAGAGTTTAATTCCTTTTTAGTCCTTGAAATAGGCAAATAAGGTTACCTGAGTGATAATTATGTCCTTATGTGAGAGAATTCATCTTCTTTATCATAACAACAAACATATTAAATTGCAAGTAGTATCCAGATAAAGTGTTAGTTGTGGTTTTTACATTTTTAAGAAGTTTTATTTATTTGTGGGGGGGAGGGAGAGACAGAGAGAGAGAGACAGAGAGAGAGAGAGAGAGAGAGAGAGAGATCACAAGTTGGGGAGGGGCAGAGAGGGAGAGAGACAGAGAATCCCAAGCTCAGAACCTGACTCGGGGGCTCAAACTCACAAACCATGAGATCATGACCTGAGCTGAAACCGAGTCGAACCCTTAACTGACTGAGCCACCCAGGCGCCCCAGTTGTGGTTTTGTTTAAATGATAGATCCTTTATGTCATTAAAAACATCTACTACTGTATCTGAGAAGAATCTTTGGAATTTGGGTAGGAAACAAAACTTATGGACCCATTAGCTCTGACTGAGATGGAAGCCAATGCTTAAACCCTGCCAGAGTGACTTGTCATGTTGTTCTCATTAGTTGTTATTTTTGTCAGTGTGCATTATTGGCTGAGTTTTGGTCCTAAGAAGATGAAACAAGCATCTGTTATGTCACCAAAGCAAACACAACAGACAAACCAAACTCCAAGTAAGTAAGATGATGTAGGCATACATATAAAGATACAGAAATATTTTTAAGAGAAACCCTGTTACAGAGGATGCTTCCGTTAACAGGCATCTTGCCATCTTCAAGCTTATTTTCTTCCTACTTGATGACCTTAAAAAGCAGAGCCCCAAGCATTTATTTTATCTAAGTGATATCATATGTAGTGCAACTAGGCTTAACAAAAATCAGCACTTACCCCACCCCTCCCACTTTTGAATCTTGATCTTCTAGAAGATTTGTTTTCAAATCCTTTTGTTGTTTTTCTTGTATTTGTCTCCATATTTCCACATGCTACTATCTTGATTTTTCAGTTTTCATTTTATTATCTTCCTACCATGGAAGATGCTGACTTAATGCCCCAGCCCCAACACATAGATTGCACATGAGTGTGCATGTAGACATACATACACTTCTCCAATTCTTCCAGTAGGAATTTGTCACAATTTTTTTCCAATTAATATTCAGTGCATCATCATGACTGTACACATGACATCACAATCGATCTAGATAGGGTACCAAAATAACATGTCTGTTTTTATATATATGTTGTTTTTCCTGGAATTAATAATTCTTTACCTTGTCATCAACTTGGTTTTCTATATATCTATTGTGAATTTATCCTCAAACTCTAGCAGAACTGTACACATTCGTTCTGTACATCCAAACACATCAAACAGTCCATCAATTATTTCTTAGAGATACTTCTGGAGTCTTCCATATTTTAGCTCTAATCTGGACTTCATGATCTATAGACCAGTTGTATGGCTGTTAACTCTGAACCTCTTCATAACTTTGAGAAATCTCTTTACCTTTCCTGTGTTAGAGTACCTGTTACCTGGATTTGGAATCAACCTCTTCCTTGTTTCTTCCTTGTTTGGCTAGTGTACATCCTCCAGAAGCTTCTTTGAAAGGATACATGGGAAGTAAATTTTTTTTTAAGATTTCTCCATATCCAAAATAGGGTTTGTTTTACCCACACAGTTGATTTATAGTTTTGGTGGTTCTATGTTCGTCTAGAATAAAACTCATCTTCCTCATGATTTTGATGAGGTTGCTTTGTTTCCTTCTCCTCCTCCTTCTTCTGTTTATTTATTTTTGAGAGAGAGAGAGAGAGAGAGAGAGAGAGAGAGAGAGAGAGAGAATGAGCAGGGGAGGGGCAGAGAGAGAAGGAGACCCAGAATCTGAAGCAGGCTCCAGGCTCTGAGCTGTCAGCACAGAGTCTGACGTGGGGATCGAATTCACAGAGTGCAAGATCATGACCTGAGCTGAGGTCGGACACTTAACTGACTGAGCCATCCAGGCACCTGTGTTTTCTTCTGACAAGTAGTACTGCTCCTGGGAATCCAGAAGCCATTCTGAGCCTTAATCCTTTTTCTGCACGGTGTTTTTATTCTTAAGTGCTTTAAAATTTGTGCTAATGTTTCTTTACATAGATTTTCTTCCTTTTTCTTCTTTCTTTTTTCTTTGGCTAGATAGTTGGTGTGTTTAATTATAAAAACTCTTTTGTTCTTTAATTTTCAGAAACATTCTTTTATTTCTTTGGTAATGGCTTCCCTTTATTTTCTTTTTGAGACTTCAACAATTGAATGTTGAACCTTCTAAGTGAATTATCTTATGTCATGATGATTTTTTTCATATGTTTTACTTTCTAAATATTTCCTCAACTTTCTTGTACATCTCATTTATTGAAATATTTCTATCTCACTTATCCTTTTAATTGCTAGGATCTCCTCTGACAACATTAATATTCTCGAAGTCATCTTCTGCTTGTGTTTTGTTTCTGTGTTCTCTGAGTTCTTCTATTCTGTTTGGCAAGACATTAAGAATGTGGTGCCGCCTTGCTGTTTGGAAGCTTAAGAAGTGTGGCAACATTTGCTGGTTGGTAGCTTTACTGTAAGGTGAGCGGTAGACATGGTTATTTGGTGGGAAGACACCCATATGAGTATCAGTGTGTGGTTACCCTTTGGCCACTTTCACCAGAGAAGATTCCTCCAATTTTCTGCCTGGAGATGAACATTAAGCTTCTGAAGTCTAAGTGCCCAGCAGGAATAGGGGACCAGGGGCTCCCCATTCAGCCTGCTGGCTTTCACTTGATAGCAACTTGCTCAGTCCTCATCTGTGTCTGGTGTCCCTGCATTCATCCTCTATAGAAAGTGACACTCTGATCTTCTGTGCAGAGGGACTAGAGTTGAAAAACGGGTCTTACAACTATTTCACCTGATTTGATTTTCAACCTCACCTCTGGAACCTCCATTTCCAGGGCCTTTCTAATGTTGGGTAGAGCAACAGCTTTGTTTCTGTTGGCATTGGCCCCATCTCCACATCTTGCGGGCTTTTGTTTCAGTTTTTTTCTGCTTTGGTAAGTCAATTATGACTTTGTCATCATCTACTTTTTAGCCTTCATAACGCTGATGACATTTCTTTCCTATTTTCCTCATTTTATACTCAACTTAGTTGGATATTTGGAGAAAGTGGAGCTCAAATGAATGTGTTCTATGTTCGTGCTTAACCAGATGCCAGGCTGCACAATGGTTCTGTGCCACTACTGTTGTCCTGTTAGTGAGTTGGGTTAACAACAGGACAGAGGTCATTGGAAGGGCATGTATCCACTGACATGGCACAATTTTCTTGTTTTTGAAAGGGAAGAGAGGGTGGAGTAAGAAAAGAAAAAAGGAAAGAAAGAAAAAGAAAGTGGAGTCTGAAAGAGAAATACAAGAGGGGAATGAAACATGAGAGGAGAAGAGGACTATCACGGAATAGAGGAACAAAAACTATGAATGGACAAATCAGCATGAAGATGTCTCTATCTTGTTCATGACTAGGCCTAACCCCCACTCTCATTTCATTTTTATTGAACTGACAAGGAATTATAGTGCTTCCATGAATGTTCTCCAGTCCCCAAGCAGCTGACTGAGGCTCTAATACTTAAAATCAGTCTTTAAGTTACCCAGTCATGCCCTGACTCATGATGCCAGGCTTCATAGTTTTTATTTGAACAAGTTTCCTTGTGTATCCTCTAGTGTTTCTCGTGTAGGCTTTTAACAAAGTGATTTATTGTGTTTTACATGATGTTCTATTCTGTATTGGAACTTACATAATTCACAGTACTCACGGGAGGCAGTGTATGTGGTATATTCATAGAAACATGAAATGTCAAAATTTAAAGGAATCTTGAGATCATCCTGTCAAGCACCTTTCTTTTCACAAATGAAGAAACTGATAGCCAGAAGGGCTAAGTGACTGCCCAGGGTCAACTACAGAGGGAATGTAGGCATGATCCAATGTAGGGTTGGGAAGACTATATCACGTCATGAGTGAACTTGTTGTTATAATGACAGAACCAGGTCATACTATTCTGTCATACTATTCAAATTTCAGATTTTTTTTGTTCATAAGCCAAACTGCTTCATTTTATTGATTTCACATGCTATCTATAGTTGAAAAATAATGCATTTGTAAGGAGCATAAGTTTTAGCTGGGAGTCACTGCCTGAACAGAAATTGTAGAAGATATATCACAGAAATTTATGAGGGAACAAATTGTTATCCTTTCATCATTTATGGTTCTGATCGGTTTTCATTTTTGTGCTTGGAAGATGTTAGGACTATTGAAAGCTTAATGTTCTTTTCTAAGAACCCCCTTAGATAAATGATATAATTTGATGCAAAATGTTATAACACCCCTGGCAAATTTTCTTTATAAGGCTGAGGATGTAGAATTTTTTAGTTTCAGTGAAAGACTGTTTGATAGTGAATCCCTAAATGATGTAACTTTGCTCTGACTTGTACATTCTCATAGTTTGCAATATTAGGAATAAAATATTTAGAAAACTATTCTTACAAGTTCTGACATGTTTTAACATTGAAATAAGTAATGTCATGTATATAGCAGTTTGATTAGTTGTGATTAAAATTTATGGAACCCAGATGGAATCCTTTGTTCTTAGGATTGATGCTTTGCTATTTCCCCTTCGAGGGGCCCTTTGAATTGTTATTTATTTAATTTTTGCTGTGTTCTTTCCACCCCAAGGTGAGTTGTATGTTTCTTATTGTGGAAAAGTGAAATTAAATCCCCTTTTGTACATAAATATGGGGTGTTTTTTACATTTTCATGGGAAATACCAAACTTTTCTGCTGACAGGTAACGTTCATTACAAATAGATTTTACTGGTTTCTGGTGAGCTAAATCAATCATAAGCTCACTTTTGAAATGTTTTCTGATTGTCGATCATGGTGTGTATCAATGTTCTATACAGCTACTTTTTACACTTCTCTGACCACATATTCCCATGGTCACTGGAAGGAGCCAGTGAATCTTATTCAGAGTTACTAGATTCCGTTCTCTTGGTCCTGTGTCCCGAGGTTACCCTGTATTACACACAGACGCGCGCACACACACACACACACACACACACACACACACATATATTTCTCACCCTGTATTTCTCAAATCAAATTGTAATTTTTTTTCTTTTTTAATTTTTTTAAACGTTTATTTATTTCTGAGAGACATAGAGACAGAGTATGAGCAGGGGAAGGGCAGAGGGAGACACAGAATCTGAAGCAGGCTCCAGGCTCTGATGAGCTATCAGCAGAGAGCCCGCCGTGGAGCTTGAACCCACAGACCGTGAGATCTGACCTGAGCTGAAGTCAGCAGCTTAACCGACTGAGCCACCCAGGCGCCCCTGTAATTTTTGTTTCTATGTTGTGTTATTTACTGTGAGTATGTTAAGACCAGGGACAAAGTCTTATTCATTTTTGTAACTCCAGATTTGAGCAGATCACTCAGTATGTAGTAAGGACTCAGTTAATGCTATGTGAGTGACAGCAGGCATGCCTGGGTTTGTGGGGAATAGATGCCTGAAGGACACTTTTTTGAGAGGATGTTAATGAATGAAATTTCTGCCTGACCTAAACCAGATGAAATTCTAAATTCATCAGTACTGATAGTATCAAACTTTCGAGTTTTCATTTGGATTGTACTACCTTACCTATTGATGCTAAATTTAATTATAGATGTTAAGATTTAATGACTAAGAAGACAATTATTGAGAATCTACAACAAATATACTTAGCTATTAGGATTAGGTTCATGAAGTCTTCACTTGAGCTTCCAAGCTGTGTGATCTTAGGGAAAGTTTCTTCAATATAAAAAGAAGTTTCCAATGTTTACCTTATTCAATAACATTGGAATATTATTAGGGTAAAATGAAATATTAAAACATGGTGAACTAGGGTTCAGTGAGTCATTATTATTTTCTACACTACAATGGCTTTTGGGGGGCACCTGGGTGGCTCAGTTGGTTAAGTGTTTGACTGTTAATTTTGGCTTAGGTTGTGATCTCATGGTACCTGAGTTTGAACCCCACATAGACCACTATGCTGACAGTGTGGAGCCTGCTTGGGATTCTGTCTCTCCCTCTTTGCCCCTCTCCCACTTGCATACATGTGCATGTGTATGCTCTCTCTCTCTCTCAAAATAAATAAACTTAAAAAAATAAATAAAATGTATTTTTCATTAAGAAAACGATAATAATTGATTTCATTTGTGTATGGGGGAATCTTGCATCTCAAGTTACTAATTGTCCTCTATTTTAGGAAAATCTACTCCAAAATAACAAAGTGCTTTAAGCTTTTATACTTAATAGCAAAATCCCCCAAATAACCCAATTTAAAGTCAAACAACTTGAATAGATATTCCTCCCAAGAAAACAAACAATGGCTTCTGTGTGTATGAAAAGGTGCTCAACATCACTGATCATCAGAAAAATGCAAATCACAACTACAATGAAATATTAATTCACACCTGTTAGCATGGCAATTATCACAAAACAAAGCAAAAGCCAAACAACTAGGTATAGCAAATGTTGGCAAGGATGTGGAGAAATTGGGAACTTGTACATTGTTAGTGGGAATGTAAAGTGGTACAGCTATTATTGAAAATTGTGTGTAGCTTTCTCAAAAACATTAAAACTAGAACTACCATATAATTGAGCAATGTCATATCTGGGTACTTATCCAAGAGAGTTGAAATTAGGATCGCAGAGAGATGTCCGTCCCATGTTCATTGCAGCGTTATTCACAATAGCCAAGATATGGAAGCAACCCAAATACCTATTGACAGATAAGTGAATAGAGAAAATGTGTAATACACATACAATGGAATATTATTCAGTCTTAAAACAGAAGGAAATCCTACTATTTGTGACAACATGGCCTTACCTGGAGAATATCATGTTAAGTGAAATAAGCCAGTCTCAGAAGAACAAATCCTGTATGATTCTGCTTAAATGAAGTATCTAAAACAGTCAAACGTGTAGAAGTAGAGAGTGGAATGGTAATTGCCAGGGGCTGGGTGGAAGAAGAAATAGGGAACTGTTCAATGGGTGTAAAGTTTCAGTTATAAAAGATGGATAAATTCTAGAGATCTGCTACACAAGATAGTGCCTGTAGTTAACAGCACACTTAAAGCTTTGTGTGCTTAAAACTTTGTTGAGAGGGTAGATCTTGTGTTAATTGAGTATTCTAACTACAAAAAGGTGTGTGTGTGGGGAGAACAAAAGGAAACATTTGGAGGTAATGGATAAGTATTATTATCCTGATTTTGGTGGTAGTGTCACAGTTACATGCATATGTCTAGACTCATCAAATTGTAAGCATTAAACATACCATTCTTCTGTATATCAACTACACTTCAATGGTGCTGTTAAACTTTTAAAAATAGAGTCATTTAAATAATTAAAATGTAAAATGGCTTGCTATCTAAAACATGTGTATTCCTTCTTCTTTCTTTGTAGTCCTATTTGAATCCAGGAAGTTAAATATATAACTATATTTTTGACCTTTTTATATCTCAGACACATAGATCAAATCCTGCTCTGGAAAATAACCTTGTATTACCTAGACAAACACTACAAGTTCTTGCATTTGCTTAAAGAGTGAGTTTGTAAATGCTTTCAGTGCTTGTATTTGTTCTCAGAAGTCCATTTCTTAGTTTAGTCAACACTATACATTGTTTGTGGTAAAACTCTTGCTCTAAGGAGTTATTTAGCTAAAATAATAATGACAATTTAGCTATCAGTTCCTTCTTCCTTAAGTAGAGAAGGTCATCCCCCTTTGAATATTCATTGAAAATGCTGGTTTGAGTAAAGACCACTGATTGAGACCCAACACAGGGGTGCCTGGATGGCTCAGTCAGTTAAGCATCTGACTCTTGGTTTTGGGCCAGGTCGTGATTTCGTGGTTTCATGAGTTTGAGCCCCCACTGGGGCTCTGCACTGGCAGCATGGACCCTGCTTGGGATTCTCTCTCTCTCATTCTGTCTCTTCCCCTCCTCTACTCATGCTGTCTCTGTCTCTCAAAATAAATAAACTTAAAAAAGAAGTCAATACATGATAGAATTCAAGTATGCTAATAAGTAGAATAGGATATTACTTGGGTACTTGATAGAAGAATGTTCATGGTTTACAAAAGTTCTGATCGCTACTCTTGAGATACTTTTGAGAGTGTACTGGTGGCAGAAGATATTTGGAAATGACTTTATGCTCTATACACATGTAGATGCAGAGATGTTTTGTCTTTTTACAAGTGATGGTATTTTAAATATGATTATTATCTCTTTATTAGGTCACTCCACTACATCATGAAATAGGAGCTTCTTGTTCACTCACTTATTCATCACGCATCCAATGAATGCCCACAGATATCAGGCTTTACTATACCCTAGAGATATACTGAAATGTAAGCTCTGTGAAGTCAGGGGCCTTCTCTGTCTTGTTCACTGCTCTGTACTCTGTGTCTAAAAAACATCTGACAAGTAACAAGTGTTCAATAAATATTTGTTGAATAATTGAAGAAGAGTGGGTACCACTGATGTTCTCCTTCCCCCTCAGTAATTAAATTTAATAGCTGTAATTCTGTAATGAATTCCTAATCTATAACTGAATGACTAATTTCTAATTTAACAGTAATGGGCTTAATTCACAGTCCAATACTAATTTTTTTCCCCTAGTCCATAATGGGTGAGAAATTTAAACAGTGTTCACTTTGATTCCAATAATTTTGGCCTAAATGTTTTTCCAGGCAATGGGCTGGAAAATATGAAATTCTCTTCTCTCAGAGAGTCTGTTCATATTGGACCTTTGAGCATTCACAGGGAGTTAGTTTCATCTTTTGAAATCTTCTTGTCATATTGTTGGCCCCAGTATTTGGTCATCTACTTTAAAAGGCAAATACAAACAGATAAAACAAAATAAAAATCCCCAAACACTCCATCAGTAGTACTCAGAAAATAATTCAAAGAAATACAAATGCATACAACACATTAGTAAAACTTATTTAAAACTAGTCAAGTCCTCCTTCTTCAACCATTTCTAACCCTACATTTGCTGTTTTGACCCTACAGAAAATCCTTTTTTTTGCCTAGCTCCAGAGATCCTTCAGGTATGGATGGTGTGCTCTCTGGTCTCCCTCGGTTCTTCTGTTCTCTCTCCTCTTCTTCTCCCTTCCCCTGCCCCTACCCATGTCATTTCTCTTCTGACTGCCTCTCCTTCCTGGTTCCCTCTTTTTTTTTCCTCTTTCTTTCTTTCTTTCTTTCTTTCTTTCTTTCTTTCTTTCTTTCTTTCTTTCTTTCTTTCTTTCTTTCTTTCTTTCTTTCTTTCTTTCTTTCTTTCTTTCTTTCTTTCTTTCTTTCTTTCTTTCTTCTTCCTTTCTTCCTTTCTTTCTTTCTTCTTTCTTTTTCGGAATCTTTCCCATATATTGTACCCATATCTCCTTAGATATTTACAGCTCTCAGGAGTAGGAAGAGGCAACACATAAGAAGTTTAGGTCTAGTTTGTGATGGGCATGAAGTTTCCTTTCTGACTGTAGGACTTTCTATAGTTCACACCTCAGGTAAGAGTTATTATTCTGTGTACATTTGGGGAATAAAGTTTGAGGTGTCTTGAAATAATGTTATAGGTGAATATTGCTTGATGAGAACGAGTTACCATTTCTGTTTGGAGTTTGTCTATTTTTATTTAAAAAATATAAAACTGATGTGTTTTCTGTGACAAAAATTATCTGTCGAGTGCTTATTTAATTCTTTACTCATAGTAATGCATTTGGAAGATAGTAGCATCCCCTCGATGTTTAGACGAGGCACAAGAGGCACAGAAATGTCACATAACTTACCCAGCATCACTAGTCAGTGAGAGAAGTGCCAGGATTTAGAGCCAGGAAGTCTAGCCACAGAGAAGAGATTCATAACCACTGTACCACTATGTTCCTTTGAGCAAATATTTGCATCTGTGATGAGTCGCAGCTGAGTTAGAAAGCCAAGTGTGTATGGTCACAGGCCCTCTGTGACTCTCTCGGCCCAATCTGCCTCCAGAGCATACCATCTCTCTGAAATACCAGACACAGGCCAGAGGCTGGCAAGAGATGGCTGTCTATGCCAGTCTTTTTCATAGTGGCTTGTCCCTGTTGCAGTCCTTCATGGGACACATAGGAAGTAGCATTTGGCTCATGCCTTTTTTGTACCAGAAGTTTAATTCCCTTATTTCATTGTTTTTAAGACTCCCTTTAAGAATCTACATGGCATTTGATACAGGAAAAAGGATAAAATGTTTTACAGAGAGAAAGAGAAGGAGAAAGAGATAGAATGGGCACAGATTTAGTACAGTTTTGCTGTTTTAATCCATGTTGTTAAAGATAACACTTTGTCTTTACTGTGATGTGTGAGATAAATCTTCTCTTTCCCAAAGTGCACTTGAAGCTGACAAACGTACACACTTGGATCATACTGTGCACTTTTCTGCTAAGTCCCAATTGTGCACTGCATATGGAGGTGAAAATATTGTTACAAAAGGCGTGATTACACTTATTTGAACCTCAGAACAAATTTTAGTCAACTATCACTAAAGGACCAATTCATTAGATCAAGTTGCTGTTTTACTTTTATCTCCAAAAAGATGGCAAGAAATGATACCAAGGGTAGTTAGGGTGGAAAATTGTGATACTGTGATTTAAAATAAGTATATATTTGTTTTTTCTCCTATTTTGGGGACCAAACTCCTAAAAGTAATGGGATTCTTCTAAGTGATGAAAGTAAAAAATGTCTTTCACTATGTTAATAAGGTAACTCTGGGAAAGCCTTTAGGTAACATGAGGACTGGGGCTGGTTGCTGGGAGAACTAACAATGTGATTAGTGGGTTGGAACTTTTAGTCACATCCCCAAATCTCCAAGAAGGAGAGAAGGGCTGGAGATAGAATTCCATCACCAATGGCCAATGATTTAACCAATTGGGCCTATGTAACCAAGCTTCGATAAAAACCCAGAAGGACAGGATTTGGAGAGCTTCTGGGTTGGTAAACACCTGGAGATTGGGGGAGAGTGGTGCACTCAGAGAGGGTGTGGAAGCTTCCATGCTCTTTTTCCATATCTTGCCATATGCATCTCTTCCATCTTGTTATAGTTTTTTTTTAATGTTTATTTATTTTTGAGAAACATAGAGACAGAGTATGCGCAGGGGAAGGGCAGAGAGAGAGGGAGACACAGAATCTGAAGCAGGCTCCAGGCTCTGAGAGTCAGCACAGAGCCCGACGCGGGGCTCGAACTCACAGACCGTGAGATCATGACCTGAGCCGAGGTCGGCCGCTCAACCAACTGAGCCACACAGGCGCCCCTGTCGTTTTATAAAACTGGTGATCTAGTAAGTAAGATGTTTCTCTGAGTTCTATAAGTTGCTCAAGCAAACCAACTGAACCCAAGGAGGGATCTTAAGAACCTCTGATTTATAGCCAGTTGGTCTCAAGTAGAAGTGACTGGTGCTTAAAGTGAGGTGGGGGAACAGCCTTGTGGGACTGGATCTAAACCTGTGGAATCTGATGCTGTCTCTGGGTAGATATTGTCAGAATTGGGTTGAATTGTAGGATACCCAGTTGGTTTCAGGAGAATGAATTGATGGTGGTGGGGAGACTCATTTCCTCTCAGGAATTGAAACTGCTATCTAGAAACTTTGAAGAGTTTATGTGTTTTTATTGTCTTTAAGGAAAAAACAAAAACTGGTTATTTGGTTTTGTTCATTGCCATTATCTAGAGGCAAATTCATAAGAAATAATTATGTAATGGCTTAATATGTCATATTTTTATTTTGCCCAAAATTGCCCAAAAACTATAGGCAATTTTTATGGTCAATCAAAAATTTTCACCAGTCAATTTTTACCAAGAGTCTAGTCATTCTCTCTGACAGTTGATAAAATGGTAATTTTGTTGATTTGTTTATGCACCAAACTGAGGTCCGTCATGCAGATCTAACAGGTTATACAACCAGAGACTTGACCTAATTTACTTAGAACTTAACTTGACAGAAATTGTGAACAAACCAATACTGATAATAATCATGTTGTTTAAAAGAAATCACATTTGATATTCTATACACAGCTTTGTAAGTAATTTCATTCCTAATAATTTAATCCTCCTCGATTTTCATCACAGTTGGAACTTAGCACTGTGACATTGTTTCTTGTTTTATTTTTCTCCTTCCACGTTATTAATAGAGATTTTGTTCTTAAAAATAAGCAACAACTGAAAATGTGAAACTTTATCCTTTCAGATTGCTTTAACAAAACTTCTCTATTGAAATATCAGGGAGTTTTATGATCCTAGTTCTGTTATCTGAGTTGGCTTATAATTCCAATTTTGTGCTATTTATATAGATTGGCTTTCTTCGTGCAATAAATTCTCTTTGAAGAAGAGTTTTGAAATCAAACAATAAAATTTTATTAATTACTTGACATATACTTTCATTTTAGAGATGCAATATCTTCATTTCTCTATAAATTTTAATCTGTATAAATGATGAGAGCCCCTTCAAATCCCCATTTAGTAAAGGGCCTACTGACCTTGCCACTGGGAGTGCTGTACTGGCCCTTGAAACATTGCCTGGCTGTAGAGAGCTGCCTTGCCCAATTTTCTAATCCCGCCCCTACCTCCACCACTTCAGACAGGCCCACATTCAATGACTGATTGATGTGCAAGTAAAATGCCTTGGCCTTCCTGATCTAATTTAAAACAACTCTGGGAGCCATTCTAGCCTCAGAACTCCTTGTGATGTTGGGAGCTTTTTACTGGGCCACAGCCAGCTGGCTTCTCTGCTCAGTGCTACTTCCTTCTTGGGCCCTCTGTAGAGTGGAGGTGAAGGGCAAATATGCATTTCAAGCTCCTTCTAAGGATCTGCTTCCTGGGGAACCCAACCTGTGACAACACTGTCTTGGACACTTTAGATTCTGGCCTCTTAAGAATGTATAGGCAAATGTTAAATGGAACAGTAAATGTAGTTGCTTTCATAGCAACCTTTGCTTCTTAATAGTTGGTACCATTAATAGTTACATAGTTTTTGTTACTGTATTCTTTTAAAGAATTAAATTCTAATTTTTAACTCAAGTCTTCAAAATGCTTATGGACTCTCTTTGAAAAGGGACTTAGATCTGTAGGGTAGGAATTGGGGGATTAAAAAGGAAAATGTGAGTAACTTTTCCCATTCTCTCATGTTGAAATTGATCCAATCACATTGTATTGGTCAGTAATAGGTGAAAGGTGAAATGTAGTTATCTTATTTATTGGCAAAGACAAATGGACAAGTATCACTTCTCAGAATTTAGGATATCTAATAATATTGTACAAAGAGTAGTTAAAGATTCAAGAATACGATTGGTTGACAATCCCATATTTTAAGTCTGAATATCAACTGTCTCCACTGTCTGCTTCAGTGATAGTGCTTATCTGGTCATGACGATATTTATTAACAACAATAATAATGTACCGCATTTGTATACACCTTTGTCATATTACCCTTTTAAATTTTATTCTCTTGATATCTCCGGGAGATGGTTTTTATGAACTGTATAAAAAAGAGGGAACTGAGAGATGAGAGCTTTGTCTCAGGTCACATAGAATCCACTCTCAGATCTTCTGATACTGTCTGTTTTCTTCCTCACTCCAATATCTTTCTACACTGGCAAATCAACTCATGAACATACATCTCTCAGACCTGAGACGTCAAGCTACTCACCCATGAAATAAAGAGATAAAACTTATGAAATGGAATTATTTACAAACTTGCCCTTGAATCAAGGAGGGCAAATTATTGTGCCACTCTACTGATGAATAAACTAAGGGTTACCTGATATTCTAATTCCTGGCACCCTGAATAAAAACTGTTTTGGGAAAGAGACCCATTTCGGGGGCAACTTGCTCCAAATTATCATGTTCCACATTTTAAAATTTCTTCTATGTCACTTATTTTTAAACATACATTTACATTCATCCTTTTGTTTCCTGACTTGGCTGAGAGATGTTTGCGGGCCGAACTATCTCATTTCTCTTTCTCTATGCCAGCAGTGTCTATTACAAGTCTTCCATCTATTCATTCAACAAATATTTGTTGAAGTCTCTATGCGATAAGTGATAAGGAGTATGGTGGTAAATGTAAAAGATAAGGTTCAGTAGTCATGGAGTTTATAGTCTAAGATGAGAAAAAAATAAAAGAATACAATTACTGCAATACAAAGGAGAAGTGGAATGTGAAGGACTTCAGCAAAGTCTTTCTGAAGACATGCATTCACAGGGATAATTGGAAAGTTTGAGTTACACACTTTTCAGTTATACACTGAAGAAGGTTAGGTCAGTTCTAAGAAATTAGCATAGATTCTAAGTATCTTAAGTTCTTAATACTCAGTAGAAGTATTGTATTTGTGTAGCCTTATATGTTGATTTATAAGGGACAATCTGCTGGTTTTTTTAATGAATCTTTTAATTTGCTTTATTTTATTTATCAATCACTTGTATCTACTAAACCATTAAGCAACATGTATAGTCAATTATGGATAAGCAAGATGATGGGAAAGTCTAGACTGGAGTCAGACAGACCTGAATCTGAACCTGGGCTCCAGCCTCTTTCTAGTTGTTGACATCTCTGTTTCTGATTGTCCTCATCAGAAATATGGTGATAATTCCAGCCTTAGAGTGCTACCATTAGGACTAGTGAGGTATCAGTGAATGAGACTGAGAAAGAATGATTGTGTATGTTGTGAAGCGTATATAAAGCATTCAGTTCTACAAATGATCTTCCAATTATTATTAAATAATCAAAAGAAAAAAATTTACACAGCCAAGGAAATCAGACTGCAAATTCCAGAAAACAGCCAATTATAAATTCCTTTATGTAACATTTTCCTATGCGTTAGGAAAGTGCTAAGCTTTAGAAATTACTTCACACAGAACTGAGCACACCTGCAGAACAGGAAAGTTGGTGTCCCTTGAATTGCATACAATCAGAACTCTTTCAGGGTGAGATAAGGAAAAATAGATGCAATAGACATATTCTTTGATGGAGGGCAATTCCTCTTCCTCCTGCTCATTCCAGAAGTCTAAGTCAAGCCAGAGAGTCTCTTTAAAAATTAAAATATCAGATAATGTAGGAAAGGTATCGTAGGTATTGTAGGTACAGGTATTCTAGGAAAACATGTCTTTGATTAAGCCTGAATGTTTGACTAAATTTCACTGGTATTTTAGCCAAACTCTAACAGTATATAATGACTTCTTAAGAAGTAATACACCTGTTTTGAGGGGTGATGATATTTACTACTGTCTTTCGATATATCCTATGTAATTACCTTTCATCATTAGATAATTTTACATTCTTATCTGGTTTTCTTATGTGTACATCTCGTCATTCAATTATATTACAAGATGCTGAACACAAACAATCTTTCAATGTCTGTACCTCATGAAACATAGTAGACCATGAGTGCTTATGAATGGATTAAGTGTCGGGCTTTTTGACCGATGTGAAGATAGAAAGTGTGAATGAGTTTCAGAGCTAAGAAAAGAATCCCAATCTTCTAACTGCAATCACTTGGGAAGAAATACAGTCCACAATTTAATAAAATATCCATAAGGCATCAAACAGCAAAATTCCATGTGGAACAGTTTCCTTATAAGTATTTGTTCAACTGAAATAAATTAATTGTGTAGTCCCTCTTTCCAGGAAAACAAAAATCGACCAGACTGGCAAATACGAGGCAGAGACATAAAAAATACGAAGTGGATTTAGACTATGTAAAAATCCAACCTAACTAACTCAGCGTTTACAAATAAGAAAGTTTAATAGATCCTTAGTGAATGAATAAATCAATGAATTCAGACTAAACTATGTCTGGATTGCCTGTTTGTCTTATCTGAAATAGTCGTAATAAAATTTTTTTCAGCCTTCATTTCTTCCGGCTATGGAGTCAGTAGTAATCTCAAATGATACTTAGGGTATGACATGCCTTTAATGGGATGCTTAAGTAATCACAGCAATTTAATTAAAAGGGCAGTCATATTTTAAAACAGCTATTGTTCCCTAGAGTGTTACAGTTTTGTTCTCACATTTCTACAGCTACCTAATCCTTCCACTCATCACAGTTTTTTGTTTGTTTTTTTATTTTTCAAAACATTTTGCAGTCTTTGACTTACCACTAGACTTCATCCTAAAAGTTTTCTCCTCCAAATACGTGATCACTGCTTTCCGTTCACATTTCCTAGCCCCCTCTCCAAATCTAGTGGTTTTTCACAGCTCCATCATTCACCTTTTCCTGTTGTTGATTTAAATATTCCCTCTGAGTGATCAGTTCACTCCCGACATTTCAACTACCTGCTGCATCAGCATCTGACAAAACTGTAATTACATTTTCCATCTCTCTTTACTTTCATACCAACGTCTTCAATTTGATGTTCCATGGGTACTTCAAAGACGACCTGTCCTGAATCAAAATCATTCTTTTCTCCTCTGTGTACCTTCTCACCTTCCTGCATTGCCCGCTTGTTTAATGGTGGCATCACACAAACTGGACACAAAGACCAAAACCTTAGTGGCATGCTTAGTGGTTTCCCACTACTTCACTCCTTAAATAAAATCAGTACAGCCTAAATATATACAATTTTTATTTGTAAATCCTACCTCAATAAAGCTGGAAAAAAAAGTATGAAGCTTCATTGATTCTAATTCCATTTCTATCATCTCCATCTACTCCTCTTGAGCACCGGTAGCATTGTCTTAGGCATCATTCTCTGTGGCCTGTTCCAATAAACTCCTAATGGAGCTCCGTTCCTCCTATTCTTTCCACTCCAGATTGTCCTCTGCATAAGTTACCTGCATCCATTTTTCCTCCATGAAAGGCAATATTTACAGATGAGGCATATTTCTATGGGCTACTTAAAAGGTGAAGAAATAGAAACATTAAGTGAGGTAGTTAAGCACTTTAATTATTCACAATCTTCCACAGGACCTGCACAAGCCATGCATGATGTGGCCCCTGTCTACCTCTCATCTTTGTTTCACATTTCTCTCTCTCTGTCTCTCATTCATTAGCCCTGATGGTTCTTTCCTGCTCTGTTACATGCTATTCTCACCCGTGACTTCTTTCTTTCTTTAACAACACTTTAGGGAGACTTTTCCTGAACACTCCTCAATGTAAATTAAATGCCCTTGGTCTTTTTCTTATACCTCACCATAATTTATAATTATATACTTACTCTGTTGTTGTTGTTGTTTGCGTTAAGCCTGTCTTACCCACAGTGTTTCTACATTCTGAAGGCAGAAACTGTGTCTATTATCTTCACCATTGCATCCACAGCCCCTGTGCAGTAGGGGCCTGCAATAAATATTTAATGAAACAATGAATCGATCATCACAACTACTAATGGCATATTAGTAGGCTAGCTGTTTACAGGCTCTGTCTGTGGATTATGGGCAATTCCAACTCCTGAAGAGTTTAGTAAGAGCATCGCTATTGTAGGGATAACTTAGACCATGCTCTAACTTAGAAGAAATATAACCTTCAGTACTCTAACACTGTTATCGTACATTATTGCTACATGTGGTAAGCCTGATCACAACATACCGGATGCCCATTGTCTGGCTACCAGACATTTCTTCTTTGTTTGGCTACCTGAGGTTTCTTCCCAAGGCATAAAACTCATCATGTAATTCTCCTGCTTCTGAATGTTCAGTGGGTTCTCATTGTTTCCAAAATAAAGTCCAAATTATTCGGCATGTCTAACAAAGTCATTTGCTGGGCCTGGCCATACTTTCTAACCTCAGCCCCAGCCAGTCTTGACTGTAGGCCATGATCAAACAAGGTTCTTTCATACTTTTGCCTGTAACAGAAATGTCTCACTTTTGTCCCTAGATGGATATGTATTTGCTATGTAAAATCCAGCTCTCTTAAGCACTTTAAGCACAATGGGACACCATGTTCCCATTGTGTAGCTATATCCTCTTAATTCTAAAATTTACCTCATATTCTATGGTAATTTTTTGGAATGACTGTCTCCTAGACTAGATGGTAACTCCTGGATTAGATTGTGTATCCCCAATGTCCAGCCCGATACATAACCATTTAATGGAACATAGTAATGTTTGGGTGATTGAATGTATTGGCATCATCTGACTTAAAAAAGCCTATTTAAGCCATAATACAACTGAAACATATTGCTAATATTTCTTTTTTTTCTTCTTTTTCTACTTCACTGTAACTGAGGAACCCTGACAGATGGCAGAGATCTTTTCTAAACTTTTCTCTTTGGTTTCTCATTGCCTCGGAGAGGCCAAAGGAAGAACTCTTTTTTCTTTCTCTCTTCCTTCCTTCCTTTCTTCCTTCTTGTGATAGTGGAATGGGATTGCTGCCATTTTGATTTTCTTGGTGGAGACATAATGCCAACTGAGGGTTTAAGTCTTTGGAACTTGCCTGTGTGTCAAATAGTCTTGAAGACTGCTTGTTTCATAACATACCATTTTGCTGATACATAAAACTTTTGCTGTAATACTATGAGCTGTAAATGAAATTAACTTTAAAGCAGGTCTACTAATAGATAAAAGTAGCAAAAGAATCCTTTTATTTAATAGGTTGTCTAACCTATAAGACATACTCATACTTTTTATTAATCCAAGCACTAGTTTTTCAACTTACATCAAATGTATTAAAACGGCCATTCTTGTTTGCACTCCTTCACTCTCATTGCACATTTTGTACACTTTGGTTTTATTATAGACATCCACAAAAATAATCTTTAAGCTTGGAAAATAAAGCAACAACCCTGATGTATGATTAAATAATTGATGTCATTTATCTTAAATATATATTGTAATGCAACAAACAGGATTGCTTTTAATAGGTGAGAACAACACATTTTGAAAAACAATATACTGCATTGAATCATACATTTTTATAAAATAGCTAACCTCATTAAGTTGGTTAATTAAATAAGTGCCATTTCTGAGTCACTCTCTCTCTCTCTCTCTTTAAAATAGGTGGTGTTTGCATTGCTCAATCACAGAAAATCCCACGTGAACCAAGACCTGGAGAATTTGAAAAAATTATCAAACGCCTGCTAGAAACACCTAATGCTCGGGCAGTGATTATGTTTGCCAATGAAGATGACATCAGGTGATGATTAATTTTCTTCTTGATATAGGATCAGATTTGCACATTCTTTTTTTTTTTTAACATATTTCATCTTCAATGTAAAATCTTGTGAGATTTCACAGGAATTGTAACATTCTCATGCAATTACAGATTGCCTTCTGCTGTACAGAGACACAACAACCTTGTAGTTCCTAACTCTGAAATGGTTATAGAGTAAAACTCGGGGACTGAAAGAAATGAGTCAAGTAAGGATGATATACAGAATAATATGAATGAGGTTAAGGATAAGGCTGACTAGCAGGTGCCAATGTTTCCTTTAGAAATGATAAGATTCAGGCAGTTAGTGATTGACTAATTATTTAACATTGACCTACTGAGTGTGTATAATTTGATATAACTGGTCTTGTAACATTCATAGGTGTAGTGTTTCTTGAGAAATATGGTATGTTTTTTATTTTATTTTATTTTATTTTTTATTCCTGTAGGAGGATATTGGAAGCAGCGAAAAAATTAAACCAAAGTGGTCATTTTCTCTGGATTGGCTCAGATAGTTGGGGCTCCAAAATAGCACCTGTTTACCAGCAGGAGGAGATTGCAGAAGGAGCTGTGACGATTTTGCCCAAAAGGGCATCAATTGATGGTAAGGACAAGCCATAGAAAATTTGTTTCATTCCAATTGAATCAAAGGCAAAACCAGAGAAACTCCAAGGCAAGACCAGAGTAACAGCATATGATGAAATGTACCCACTGTTGATGATTCTGGACAGAATTTGTAATTCTGATGGTAGTAATGCCAAGACAGTAACTATTTAACTCAATATATATTTTTCATTAGAAAAGAATACCTATTAGATTTTTTTCTTTAAAAAAGGGAGCTATAGTTGGCCTTAGATATTTCTACGATGTTAGCCCTTTCCATGATGTTGCTCTCTAAGCTTGTGTATTTCCATGGCACAGATGATGCTTACAGCATTGTCATGGGGAGAGTGTTTGCTTTATGTAAAATGGAGATCTGAGACTGGGTCGACCCTACAGATAAGTAAATGCAACAGCAAAGATATGGAGCTTCCCTGAAAGGAAGTTTGTCTCTCAGATATCATCTCCAATGATCTTAGCAGTGACTGAAATTCCTACCTTCCCCATTATCTTTTGGAGTAAAGCATTAATTCCAAGTGGTCTCTCTGATGAAGTGTCACCTGAGCAGGCTAACACCTTAGCCCATTACCCATGACTTGCATAGGACTACATCAGAGCCGATTAGCTTATTGGATTAGCTGAAAATGGAACATATAGGACAGACACATTTTGAGGCAGGCAGAAGGATAGAAACCTGTAATATTGACTCCTGCTAGGAGAGAGAGAGAAGAATGAGAAAAGTCTGAGTTGGTTCTGAATATATAGCAGAATGTTGCTGCTCACTGTGATGTAGAGGAGAGGAAGATGTAGAGGAAAGGGGAAGATGGGAGAGGGGGAGGTTGTGAGGATGACATTAACAACAGGCCCTCCTATTGTTTGTGTATAGAGCCAGGTGCCTAAATGGTGAAGAGTGAGGATGATGATATTATCTGTTGATTACCCTTGGCTTTTACCATAAGGGAAGACTTATTTCTGGGCTATTGGTTCTCCCCCATTTGTTAATATATTTGTTTTTTTTTTTTTTTCATGGAATGATCACAACTTATTCATTCAAATATCTGACGTAATATCCATTCAAAAGCTCTGACAGTAGTTGGTTTTGATTTTGAAAGAATATTAAAATCATACCTTTTCTCTCTAATACAGGGTTTGATCGCTACTTTAGAAGCCGGACTCTTGCCAATAATCGAAGAAATGTATGGTTCGCAGAATTTTGGGAGGAGAATTTTGGATGCAAGTTAGGATCACATGGGAAAAGGAACAGTCATATAAAAAAATGCACAGGTAACCACTGAAATGTTTTCCTTGGTGCATTTGTTTTATCATTAACTGAAAAATGAGATTTTTCTATATGGATAATGATCAGAGTATCTTCTATTTCTTCATGTTTCTTGTTAGTTTCTCAGCACAGTTGAACATACACTGATCATTCAACAAACTTCTGTGTACTCATTGATTCTTACAGTCAACAAGTATTTCTTGACCACATGCAATGTGTCCAACACTGGTGTATTTGAATTCTATTTAAAAACATTTTATCGAATTTCTACTATGGGCAAAACACTTTAATAGTCTTGGTGGGATATAGACAAAAAATCAAGAAATGATACTGGTCTCTGGGAACTTAACACGTAGTGAGGATGAAGGGTTATAATACATTGCTATAAGACAGTGGTTTTTTTGCACTATTTCAATCCATGTTCCTATAATACGATTGTCTGCCATATCTTACATAGCTCTTGCAGCTATGATTTTTTTATGCTTTACTTCTATATCTTGTGCTTAAATATAATGGTGATATTAAATGTGCATATTTTGGATGTAAAAATGAAACACTTAAAAAAATTTTAGATAACACGATTGTGTACATAGAACCACCTATGGAATTTTTAAAATTACTTAGAACTAAGTAGTCAATTTAGCAAAACCACAGATGTAAGGTCAATACAAGAAACCTTTTAATATATCTATATCTATATATCTATATCTATATCTATATCATCTATATCTATATATCTATATCTATATTATATCTATATCATCATCTATCTATAGTTTCTTTTATAGAAATAACATGTGGAAAATGAAATTTAAAGAATACTGTTAACAGCAGGATCAAAACCCATAAAAGAGTAGGGATAATTTTAACAAAGATGCGTAAATCTTCTGCACTGAATACTACAAAACTTGAATGAGCATTTTATAACTATATACCCCTCCCTCACCTACTCCTTGTTCCTATGTTTTGATATGTCCCCTTTTCCCTCTGACCACTTCCTTTGGAAATAGCTGCTCAATAAAAGACATAATATGAGAATGCTAGAGCAGACATATAAACAAAACGAGGCTGGGGATGTGAAAAGTAGGCGGCACGCTGTAGGGTCTGACTTCAGGTTTCTCGTGTGCCAGGCCCTCTTTCAGGATCTGGAACGGAGATGAGGTCTGTGCTCATGGGGACTGCATTCCAGTGTGAGGAGACAGACACTAAAGGAGGAAACATATAAATGAAGAGATACTTCCAGATGCTCAGATGTGCTTACGGGAAATAAAAGGGGGTAAATGTGAAGGGCTGACCAGGTGGTGTCCGCAGGGAAAGTGGCCATTAGGCTGTGCAGTCAGAGAATACTTCTCTAAGAGGTGACATTTGAGATGAGACCTGAATGGCAAGATGTTGTCAGCCATGTGAAGATATGATGGCAAACCATTCCAGGAGCTAGGGCAAGACTCTTTTGTTCAAGCCATCGGGGAAAATAATTCAGGGTGGCTGGGGTGAGGGAGGGAGGGAAGTAAGTAAAAGGAAGAGTGATGGCCAATGAGGCTAAAGAGATAGGCTGGACTCATGTCATACAAGTTCTTCAAGTGCTTTCTAGGAACTGCTGAGCTGGGGAGTTTGGGTTTTATTCTACCTGTAGAATAGAATTACTCGAAGCTTTTTGTCTGGGACATTGCTCAGATACCTGTCTCAAGCAGATTCCTCTGGCAGAAGTGTGAGGAGGGTTGCAGATCAGGAGAGAGGAAGGAGATAGGTCAGTCAGGGCCCATCCAGCATCCCTGGTGATAGACAGTCACAGCCTAAACAAGGACGTGTGAATCAGGGCAGAACACAGAGGAAAGAAGTCCTGGAAAGTAGTATTAACAGTAAGTATATAGACAGTGACTAACACTGGGGTGGCGGTAAGTTATGGAGATTCTGAATGTAAAATCTCTACCAGCTAGGACTAGGAAAAAGGTGATGTAATTAGTTCGCAGAGAAGACAGAATGAATGGTAGGTTTGGAGAGGACAAGCTTGAATTTTTTTTGAGATAGCCCCATGGAACTACCCAGCAGGTGGCAGCATAAGGTCTGGGACCCCACAGAGAATTCAGCACTAATAATACAGGTTCATGAGTGGCAGATGGAGACTTGGAAGTTAAAGACAAGGGCAGAGATGCAGTTACCAGAACTTTTTGGACTTTTTTAGCCGAAGCATGACAACTGAAGATTCTAGGGGAGGAACCAGCAAGGCATGATGGGTTTGGGGGAAGGACATGTCATCCCAGTGTGCAGGAGTAAAGATGGGGTGTGTGTGATTTTAGTGCTGCTAAGAGGTATGGCTGAGGGATCAGGAGTGTGATAGACTCAGATCGTGAGGTGGTGAGATAGAGCTGGAAGAGAGGAAGGGGAGGAAAGAATGATTTTCTAAAAAGTTTGGCAAAGAAAGAAAGTAGGTATGGTGAAACCCTTGAGAAAGAAGCAGGGTTACAAAAGTTTCGTTTAGGATAGGGCACATTTGAGCATGTTGTCAGATAAAAATAGCAATCAGAAGGAGTTACTAGAGAAACAGAAATTAGCTGTGGGATAGGATCGTGACAGAAACTTTAGGGAGAGGCATTAAGAGGGAGGTGTTACCTTTAAATAATATGATTTAGTTGGGGGGAAAAAAGGTACACGTAAAATCGTATATGAGCAGAGGAGGAAAAATTCCATAATTAAAAGCTAAATTTGGACATAGATATTATGGCACTTCAGAAAATGTATGACTGTAAGTTCATGTTGGAAAATTTAAAACTTCATGGAAGAGGTGAGAGTTTGATAAGAAAAATTTAAGAAAGAGCATCCAAGATGAGGGAGAAGGTGGGCCAGCAGGGCAAAGGCACAGAGTAGCACAGGCTATGGAGATGTGTGTGAAGGACAGTGAAGAGGGCCAGCTTACTGGAAAGAAGGGTGCATGTTAAGGAATAATGGGAAATAAAGAAGGTCTGGTTTATAGAAGGATTTGAAAGGGGAGTTTATGGAGTACCTTCTGTGTTTTCATTCAGGTATATTTTACGCTGTGCTTAATTCTGACTTCCGAATGTTACTGTCTGATGCTGTGCAAACATTCACATCTTATTGTCATTTAGATCATACTCATGAAAGTCTACCACTTAATGAAGAAATGCAGTGGATGAACTAGGAAATTAGTTATAAAGTAATCATACCTTTTTAATAGACTTGTTTTCAGAATAACACATTTCTCTAAACTCTTATTTAAAAAAAAATGTTGAGGGGCACCTGGGTGGCTTAGCCAGTTAAGCGTCCAACTTTGGCTCAGGTCATGATCTCACGGTCTGTGAGTTCAAGTCCCATATCTGGTTCTGTGCTCAGATCCTGGAGTTTGCTTTGGATTCTGTGTCTCCCTCTCTCTCTGCCCCTCCTCTGTCCTCTCTCTCTCTCCCTCTCTCTCAAAAATAAACATTAAAAAAAATTTAAAAAAATTAAAAACAAAGTTGATTATGTGGATGTCCTTTTAGCATCTGTAGGTGGTGTATACCTGGTACTTATTTCAGGCATAATACTGACCAAGGTTGTGGCATGTCTGCTTCAGATTCCTTTGCTTTATTTGGGTGTTGCTAAAATTCTGAAAGTCTGTCCAGTAAGAACTATGTCCGGTTTCTTGAAAATGGTGTTTACTCCAAGTGCTAGGGCAGGTGCACCCTTAGGGATCAGTAAACAGATTTTCATGCAAATTCCATTGTGAGTGATACTGAAATAACTTGTCTCTGGGTGGAAAAGAAATAAATGATGCAATATTCTAAGTTGATTTTCTTAAAGTAGTAACATGAATATTTCCAGATGTTGAGAGAAGATATTTGTGTCCCAAATTACCATCAACACGCAGTTTTCATCTCTGTTTTTGGGGAGGAAAGATAATCTAACATGTTAGTGGTCAAATTAAGAAGGAAAATCTGTGGATATTCATGGAGTCGAGGTGTCCAGGGTTTGAAAATTATTTATATTTCCAATCCCACCAACTTCAGAAATGAATGTATACAGATGTCCATGTTTAAAAATTTGATCTTTACAGAGTTCATGTTTAACCATCTACAGTGAGTCAAAAAGTTAGAGAACTGTGGAAAGAGGATCTCTTTTAGGGACTTTTTGCTGCATTTAAGGACTCATTTGTGGGTTATGTTATGAGTAAAATTTTACATTAGGCAATGATAATCTGTGAACATAATTATTCGCTTCCATTGGGGGTGATACTGGCAATGTATTTACATGGAAAAGAGAGTGCTTCCCAGCAGGGTAGGGCTTCTGTCTTATCAATTTTCGGGAGATAGAATGTCTTCAAGCAGTGAGGAGCATCGTCTTCCTAAAATTAACTTGGTTCAAACAGTTTTCTGAGATGATTTTCCCCCCTAGAATCTCAGGAAAGCTTTCAAAAAGATGTGATATTACTGTTAACTTTGATATGCTGGCCAAATTCCAAAGTGAAGCGATTCCTACCATCCACTTAGCTATTTATGTGGTTATTATTGCTTCTGAGAGCTGCTGAGTTCTGAAAGCTACTACTACTTAATCCTACTTAAAATTCCCTTTGTCTTTCTCAAGAAGAAAAAAAGGATTCTTTTGTACTTGTTATCAGTGGTGATGGGTGTTATTTTATAGACATTTATCTGACTTCTCTCTCCTTTTCCCCCCCTCCTTCGCTTATTCTACTGTCAGCATTAACGCCTCTCCACTCCACACAACCCAGATGCCCACAGCCTCCCTGCAAAATGTGGGTCTTCTTCATTTCTCCCTGTCCTTGCCCTGCATTGTTTCACTCCCCCGTTTTCTCCCTCTGGCCTCTGACTAAGCTCCTCTTCCACTTTCCCCTTCATCACCTCACTTTTTCTATTTCCTGTCTTTTCTCTGATTAGTCCCCAATCTGCTGTTTTTTTGGCCCAGCAAGAATTTCATTGGCAGTGGTGAGTTTTTCTTTTGAGGTCTCACTTGACTCTTTTTATGGCTGTCATTCTGATTTCTCATCTTCATAGTGAGGACTGACAGTGAATATTGCAGGGATCGGAGTGTGTACAGTCGAGGTGCTCCCCAAAGGCTCCCACTGTGTCCTGGCCGTCATTTCTTCGCTGTGAATTGTGAATAGCTCTCTCTGCCCTTGTCAAAACAACATCCACGACCAAGCCAATAAATCCAGTTGGCTCCATATAGCATCTTAAAACCTTCTTTTGGCCCATTCACCCATTCATTCACTTGTTTATTCATTTTGGATGATCTGTCTTGTGCCAGACACTATGCTACAGATACAGAGACAAAAGAAGGACCACTTGTGCCCTCAAATTGCTTGCACGGACATACACACTGTCTCCCGGCATTTGAAGTGCTTTCTTTGTCTGTTGGGTTTTAATCCTTAGCCAGGAGGTTGGGGCACTGCTGCTTAGCCTGCATATGGCTGACACTCCGATGCTAAATGGTGGTGAGCATATGCTACTTGAAATGGCCTATTGATTCTTATTTATGATGATAGAAATAGTGGTAATGGAAAAAGCAATGCATAAATATGTTTCTTCCCACAAACAAGCAATTCTGTCAGTGAACCAAATAGCAGGCTCAATAATTAGCTCCCTGAAAGGCCTGTCAATTTCTTTTCGTTTTATTTTTTCAATTTATTTTCTAGCACCAGAGTAACTAACTAGGTAACTTTTCAGGTGTAGCTCTCTCTTCACAGTCTTGTATTTGCTTTGGGAGGCTATGGAAGGTGGAAGCTTTTACCCATTCATCCAAGACTCATGGAGACTATGTGAGTGAACTGGAAAGTTAGGAAGAGGGATGGATTTAGACAGTTTGATTTGGTGACTCAGAGTGAAGGGAAACTAAGATAACTTTCCCTGTGTCAAAATATGTTCTGCTGTCCTTATATGCCCCTTACCTAGAGTAAAACTCTTTGTGGGCCAATGTCTTTACATTAGGGCTGTGAGGTGGCTGTTAGCCCATATGCTCCTGTTCTTAGTGAGCAAAATAGCAGAAATCCGAGAATGACTTATTTATACCACTTCTGAGCTTCCATATTGAATTTTAATAGATTGCAAAACAGACATTGATTTCAGACATACTGGATTTCAGAATTTGAGAGTTTGTATGTAAAAATCGAGATAATTCTCTCATTTTCTAGATGAAGAAGAAGGAACCCAGAAAGATTCAGTAGATTGTTGAAAATTCACACAGTCTTAGAGCTGCAACCGGAATCTTGGTCTGTTTTAATTATTTAAGTTTATCCTTGACCTGTATATCCTCAATTTATTTTATTATTTATTTATTTCAGAGTTTTAACACATAGTTGAAATTTTTTTCTCTTTATGATACTTTATATATGACAGCGATGCATTATGGAATTTTAAAATCAGCTACAAAGTGAAACAGAAGTAACATATTGGTTGCTATCTAATCTTATAGAAAATGATATTTTAGTATTCTTCATATTCATTTTCAGTGATACATGTAGTATTTGCAAGTGGTCTTAGAATATACCTTTCTTCCATTTCCCTGGCCCCTGCCTTTTATAAAAGTAGAGCTTAGACTATATTTAAGAAAAATAGGAGAAATTATCAGCCGTAAGTTTTTATAACCCTAAGTCCATTGGCACTGAATTATAGCATTTCACTTTGCTAAATTAATTTGCTCATTCATTCTTTTATAGAAAAAACTCACCTATTTTAAAGCACTGCAGGAAGCACTATAATGTATAATAGCACTTCTAGAACTTTAGTGTGCACATGAATTACTGAACATCTGGTTAAAATTCATAGGTTTGGGATGAGGCATTCTGCATTTCCAACCGCTCCAGGTGATGCGGATCCCAGTGGGCTCTGGGCCACACTTTGAGTAACAGGGGGTATTACATTTAGTTTATAGAGATAGCAATAGCACCTGATGTTCAATTAGCAGAATAAATATTAAACTGTGCTGAAGATTACTGATAAATCCAAGGTGTTCTACAGAAGATCATATAAATAAGACTTTAAATTGTCAAATGAAAAATCTATAATCAAAAGTCTGTGTTGTATATATACTCTTCAATAAGTATTTAGATCCATAAAGTATAAAGATACAGTAGTGTGTGTGTGTGTGTGTGTGTGTGTGTGTGTGTGTGTGTGTCCTCATTAGGAAATTTGAAAGTGGGAAGCTTAATTACTAAATTTAAAGAAATGTACACAGATGCACCTGTATCTCCAAAATCTGTAGAGTAGATTGCAAAGTTTGCCAAGTCAGGAACCAAAAATACTCTGAAAACTTAAATAAATTATACTGTCAGTCATAAATGCACATAGAGTAAAGGAGTTGGAAAGGTTCATAGAGATCATATTTCCCCAAATTTTTTTTTTCAGAAAGGAAAAGGAAATTGAGGCCTATCTGGTCTAAGTGAGTTGTTCAAAGCCCTATAGCTACCTGTAGGTGATGGTAGGACTGAAATCCATTTGACGCTTGATTCTTTCCTCAATCCTCTCCTGCTCAGAAGTCCTTTCTCAGTGAGGGTCTGGGTTCTACAGATCCAGTCCACCATTTTTTCCTGGTATAGTAGCCTAGGTATTTCCCCAGTGGTCACCAAAGTTTAAGTGTTCCCTCTCTGTGAAGCTTCTTGACTACCAAGGAGGTCAGATTGATGCTCTCGGTTGGGAAGCACTAATACTACTGGAATTATAGAAGCACAAGAAGTACCCTCTGATTAGAGTGTTCAAGGGCACATAAACGCTCACATTTTTCAGGTAATAACTTAAGACAGAGAAACACCCATTCTACAGAGCAAAAATGAATTTGGAAGTCTAGGAAACCCTTTCTGCAAAGCATACAATGGACTCTGACATTAGCTTGATCGGTTGGGAGTCGCACAAATCTGGATGAACATGATCTCTGGAATATTGCCCTGAAGGACTCAGAAATGGAAAAGGAAATATAAACAATCAAATGACAGTCAAGCACTTTTGAGAACCAATTATTTGAAACATTACAGTGAGACTTGGGTCAGTGAAGATGAGGGAGGGGGAGAAAAGCACAGAAAACATTAGAAGAAACTGTCTTTCTCTCAGTGATTATTAAACTTCAATTGAGGGAACCAATTCAGTACAACAAAACTAAAAAAGAAAGAATATACAGATGGCTCAACATTAGGAGAGTTTGATATCCTTCCCCCTGTTTCCTGAAAAGAGTACAAAACAGTTACATGAAGGGGACTAATTATTTGTATTATAAGAGGAATGTTTTCTAAGAAGCTTTACCTTGGGATTCCTTTAAACCTATGGGATTTGAGGGAATCCCATGGCTATTATGACCTGATGAAATAAAAGAGATTTACCGTAAACTCTTAGGAACACATCCAAACAAGAAAAACTCTCTAGCTGAATAATGAATTGGATATATTAAGACAAAAGAGACATAAAATGAGGTATGATCAGGGTTTACTAAGGCTCATTGAGAAAAGTTCCTTGAGAGCCTTATTTTTGTTTCGTTGTGGCATTTGTTAAAGCTGTATCATACTTGTTTTTCGGGTGTGGAGTTTGGTAAGTTCTTTATAGATTTTAGATGCTAGTCCTTTATCTGATATGTCATTTGCAATTATCCTTTCCCATTCCGGCAACCAACAGAATACTATGCAGCAAAGAGGAAGAATGAAATCTGGCCATGCGTAGCAACATGGATGGAACTGGAGGGTATTATGCTCAGTGAAATAAGTCAGTCAGAGAAAGACAGATACCATATGTTTCCACGCATAGGTGGATTTTGAGAGACTTAGCAGAAAACCATGGGGGAGGGGAAGAGGGGAAAGGAAAAAAGAGAGAGGGGGGAAGACAAAACATAAGAGGCTCTCAAAGACTAAGAACAAACTGAGAGGAGAAGGGGGTGTAGGAGGGGGGGAGTGGGTGACAGGCACAGAGGAGGGCACTTATTGGGATGAGCAGTGGGTGTTGTATGGAAACCAATTTCATAATAAATTATTTTAAAAAAAGCTGTATCATACTAAAAATCTCCCTCCCTCTCCTCAAAGAGCTTATATTTTATGAAAAAGATAATTGGGGTACCTGAGTGGCTCAGTTGGTTAAGTGTCCAACTTTGACTCAGGTCATGATCTTGCAGTTTGTGAGTTTGAGCCCCACATCGGATTCTGTGCTGACAGCTTAGAGTGTGGAGCCTGCTTCAGATTCTGTGTCTCCCTCTCTTTCTTCCTCCATGCCCTGCTTGCACTCTATCACTCTGTCAAAAATAAACATTAAAAATTTTTTAAAAAGTTAATAAAAAATATTAAGTGATTAATCTATAAATTTTTAGTAGACAGGGCTTGTATCTTCAGGACTAACAATATGCTTAGCATTAAATGTTTGTTAAATTAGTCGATTGGTCAAAAACGATGGTCAGTAAGTTCTCTTGCCCTACATTCAGGCAGACGTGATACATGGGGCCTAGTTCCCATGCATTTGGCTGACAAATATTTTAATTGTTGGAATTAATTTTTATGTATTGTTAATGAAACAAAAAGCTCAATTCAAATGAATATTTAAAGGGCCTTTATTATAATTTAGGAATAAAATTAACTTACTGTTCATGAGTTCGAGACCCATGTTGGGTTCTGCGCTGGCAGCACAGGGCCTGCTTGGGATTCTGTGTCTCCCTCTGTCTGCCCCTCCTTCTCTCTCCCTCAAAAATAAATAATAAATAAATATTTTCAAAACTACATTTATATTATCTGGAGGGGAAGTATCGTATATGTCTATTACTTCCTATAAGGTAACAGAATAATGAAAAGATAATTTGGAAAACCTGATAAAAAATATCAGTTGAGAATATGTTCGTTTATTCAATTTAATCATGTTTATTAGTTTATTAGTGTATTGTTGGTTTTCTTTCTCTACAAGAACACAGGTTTCATGAAGGCAAGGACTTTGTTTTTTTCCATTGCATCCCAGTGCATAGGATAGCAGCTGGCACAAAGAGAGCTTCCTTAAGGTATTTATTGAATGAAGAATGAATTCAATTCAGGTTACATATTATCTACTTTTTGTCAGACACTGTCTATCATATGTCCAGGGCAGTTGGTGAGCAACACAGAAATGATCTTTGCCCTCATGGGGCTTACAATTTAATTGACAAGATAAACATGTTCAGTGACACGTGTTGTGGTTGGTGAATGGAGTGGATATCAGGGAGACCTAATGTAGTGTAGAGAAGAAGAGTGGTGTCATGTAAATTGAGAGTAGAACCTGAGCAGAATTTAGACAAGATGAGGAGGTGATCAATAAGATTGTTGTTTCAAATAGAGAGAAGTACAAAGGCCAGTATATAAGAGAAAGGACGGTAGTCTGAGGAAATGACAAGTTCAGTATGGCTGTGGTAGAGAGTAAGGTGGGAAAATAGTAAGAAAGAAGGATAGGGACCTAGCCAAGGGACTGATCAGGTAGGATGGTATATGTCTTATGAGAGAGTTGAGGTTTGTTTTGAGAGGCAATGAATAGGCACTACAATGTTTTGTTTTGTTTTGTTTTACTTTTTTAAGGTTATTTATTTACTTTGATAGAGAGTAAGAGTGAGACAGGGGCAGAGAGAAAGGGAGAGAGAGAATCCCAAGCAGGCTCTGCACTATTTGTGCACAAATAGTGCAGAGCCTGATGCAGGGCCTGAAATTCCAAGTTTTCTGGAAATTGTCCTCAGGCTCTATAAGTAGACCCCCTAAGGACATATCTCTGATCTACAACTCCAATTCCTTCCCCAGCGTCTCTGTAGCTACAATTGATTAGTTTAAGGCTAGATGCCTCACTCAAGCTGGACCATCAGTCTTTCCAAGGGTTATTTAAAACTGGAACTGAAGGAGTAAGCTCTACCTCTTGACGGGGTGGGAGGAGGCAGTGCTCTGAGATGTGAAGCTGGGGAGATTGTTACCCTGAGGAGAAAGTTGTTCTGGGAGAATGATACTGGCATGTTGACGGAACAAGATGACAAATGGAAAGAGTCCTGACTGCGATCAAGACTTTAACGGTTCCCTTCCTGTAGGTATGTGAGCTAGTTCAAGATGCTTCTAATTAAGTTTCCCCATCCTTACTTAGCAGCCCAGCATGCAGACTAGCACATGATAACAATATGGGGGAAGACTAGAGGAGATCGTGTGCACAAAGTTCATTGCCTGCTACATGGGGAGTGCAGCGGGTACTGTTGTTTACTTATACAAGAGCAATTTCCCTTTCTCCTAGGCCAGTACCATCCACTAGACATTTGCGTGATGAGAACAGTTTTCTATATCTGTGTTGCCCAAAGGGTTAGCCACTAGCCATATCTGACTGCTGGTTACTTGAAATATGACTACTGCAACTAAAAAACTGAATTTTACACTTTATTTAATTTTATTTGATTTACATTTAAGTATCAATGGCCACCTGTGGCTAGTCTCTATCATATCAGACAGTAGATGTTTAGAATGACAGACCTATAGAGCAACGATTTTGTTTTAATATAACACCATGTAGCCCGGTTAATTCTGATTGGTCTGGTCCAATTATGATGGTTTTATCCTACTTGTCAGTGTTTGCTTGAAAGAGTAACCTGTAATATGATTCTGGTCAAGGAAATAGAAGGGGAAGTCTTCCAGGACTCTTCAGGGAGTGGGGGCAGGGAAGTCTTTTTATTCTGGTTATTGTTATAACCAGTTGGTGCCTGGGTCTGCAGAAGGAAAATCATGTCGATAGTACAATAGAAAAGTAGAAAGAGCCTCAGTCACTGCCAACATCTTTGAACATCTGAATCAGCCAGCCCTGGAATGCCCTTCCATTCTTGTGATAGGAGATAATAATAAATCCTCTCAATTTTAAAGCCATTTTGCATTGGATTTTCTATTATTTGCAGCTAAAAACATCCTAACAAATATAATGTATTATCAATAAGTGAAAATGATTTATTTAACATGACATGAACATCCCTCCTTTGAAGAAGATATGAAAAAAATTAAAATGCTAAAATCAGGAGGTTAATATTTGCAATACAGACAAATTGTTTATATTAAATGGATTCACCACAGGTTTCTTAAATACTGACTTCCCAGTGAGTGACTTATGATTTGATTTATTAAAATTAAAATGATATATAGCTTTTCAGCAATATTTCACTAACATATTTCTATGAGAATGCTCCTTAATTTGTCAAAATAATTCACCTCTGAGTTTCTTTAAGCAACATGCTCTCTAGTCTACAAAAATATTATTTTACAGATGGTGGTGGTGTGCTACTTACCACCCAGACAGACAGTAATTTAGCTAAGCATTTTTCTTTGCAGTGTAAGTGAAAACCTGTTCAAAGTGCTTGCAAGTTTATCAACTAAAATCATAAGACCTAAGAGGAAGTAGATGTTTCTATTATGTTTTCTGTGTCTAGTAAAATTCTCAGCCTCATTGGTAGACACTCAAGTACTGCATCTTATCTGTGTGATCTTGGGCAAGTAATTTAATCTCTAAATATAATTGTAAATGCTGATTTTTCCTGTTTCTAGATAGGAATTTTCCTGTCTCTATATAGGAGTTGTTATCAGTGGACCTGTCTTTAATGAAGGCCATTCCTATGCTCTGGGTCTCTCTTACGCTACCAAAATGTTTTATAGCTAAAACATTGAGCTTACATGTAGAACTTGTATTGTTTTTAGAAAATTATTTTCTTTATACACCTCTCCACTATGTCCCGACACTGAGCTGACTTGGCTATTTGCTGGGAAGGGAGGTAGTATTCTCACCAACAGTGATGTCATTTCACCCCTGTATTACTTTCCATTAAACCACTGACCCGTACAGAACCTTTCAGCTATAGGTTCATTTGCTTACATCACTGATCAATGGTTAGAATTGTAGATTTTCATTTGGGAAAATGATTAATATCTTTCATTAAGGGCATTAAAATGCTGGTTCGAATTTCCCTTTTGTTCATAGTTCATGAAACACCAAAGCTTTCCCTAGCCTTGCTATGAGAGGTTTTAGGAATATGCTCTACATCTGTTTCTTACCCAGATCTTTTTCAGAAAGAATGTAGGCAATGTTAGCTAAGCAGTTAGACAGGAGCAATATTCAGTTTTTTGCCAAAGAGATCAGGGATTCCAAATACGTCAATTCAGCAGACTGCAGTGAGATTATCTAAAACTGAAGAAACCCTCAGGAATCCATCAGAATATGTGATAATTTAAATAAAATTCAAATCCCACTAGCCAACAGAGAATCAGGGGACCTTAGAGAGGGAAGGAAACTTGGAGGTCATTGTCTCCAGCGTTTTGCTGAGCTTCACCTCTCACACTGATGTAAAATGAGGACAGGGAGTGCACAGAAACACTTCGGTTTTACTGATTCAGTAGAACTCGTGAAGGCTTTTATTGGTGCAAAATGAGGCTTTCTCGTTGACTCTAAATAGGCTTATTAGCAGCACATAGAAGGATTTCCATCGTGATCTTCTCTTTGTCCCTAGTGGGAGTGAGGGTGTAGGTCTGAAGCAGGCTGATAGCTGTGAAAGAGAAAAGTAGCAACAGACCGGAGTGCAGAGAATGGGCCGGTTGCCAGCTTTGGGTTCAGCACCCTGAAGAGTGTCATTTGTCTGAGCTACTTTCATGAAACAAAAGCCCTCCTTTGTGTATTTGTACCTATGAAAGGGAGCAGTGGTGTAGCTGATTCGCAGTAGCAGGAAAACAAATAATTCATATTGGTTTAGGATGCCCACCCGCCCCTCTTTCTTTAGGAGCATTAGTGTACATTTCAAAACATAGCCAACATCCTGAGAATTTGGGCTGGATGCTTCCCAGAGGATTTTTATTAATTGGTATGAAGGTTTAATTCAGTGCAGTCCAGAAAACTGTTTAGCTTTTTCTCCCTGGCCTACTGATGGAGAATGTCCCTGCTACTGATTTTGTGTGTGTGTGTGTGTGTGTGTGTGTGTGTGTGTGTGTGTGTGTGAGATCAGTCAGCATCATCCCTAAGACTGACACAAAGCCCACTACAGCCCGCTGTGCTGGCTGCATGACTCACATCCTTCCCTGAAGGGCCTCAGGTTTGATTAAATGTTTAAATGACCTTTTAGTACAGATGATTATGAGGAAGGGCAAACAATTTGTTCTTCCAACTCTTAATAACTTTTACTATGTATTCAGGGTAAGTATAGACAGAGTTGAGAAGAGAGTGAATAAGAGACTCAGGTATCATTGTAGATGAGGGTCATGATGATGATAATACTTTTTTATTTAATTAAAAGATTTTTTTATATTCATTTTTGAGAGATAGAGACAGAGTGTGAGCAGGCGAGGGGCAGAGAGAGAGGGAGACACAGAATCTGAAGCAGGCTTCTGGCTCTAAGCTGTCAGCACAGAGTCCGACATGGGGCTCAACCCCATGAACTGTGAGATCATGACCTGAGCCGGTTGGATGCTTAACCAACTGAGCCGCCCAGGCGCCCCAGTGATGCTAATACTTTTGATATAAATCAGCAGAGACTGAGATTTGTCCAAAGAGGGGCAAACTCAGCATAGTTTCTCATCACCATCCCCTCCTCTCTCTCTCAAAGATGGGCACACATAGTGTGTTCTGTCACTGGTGACTTTCTACCTGCACAAGAGCTCCAGCGTTCCTCAAGGACCACAACCCTCTGGCCAGAGAACTTTGCCCCTTGAGGATTCTCTGGAAAGCTCAGTACTATCTTTCACATGGCAAGTATAAGTCAAGAGTCAGTTTACCTCAAGGAAATCTCCAGGTAAACACTGTATGCATTTGTAAAGTACACATAATCCCATTATTCAGACTGTCCTTATAGAATATTATAAGTTATCAGGCTACAGGTTTTACTTCCTAAGTCTTAGATATCTATCTATGGTTTTGTTTTTCTTTGGAAAAGCAGTATCTCTTGGATTGATTTTCAGGTACATTCCATCCTCATTTCAGGGTCCAGATTGAAAGCTTCCTTTTGGAGACACCCAGATAGTCTTAATCCACTAGGCTCTTAGCATCCGAATCTTGAATGCTTTTAGCCCTTTTCTCTACTTCTCTGGGACACGCATACATTGCCACTCAGAATAAATGCTAGGAGAACATCAAAGTTTAACTTCACATATTTTATTACCTACAAAACTGGCAGCATACAAACTGTAGTAACCTAGAGACGGGGGTGTTACTCAAGAAAGTCTCCATATATATATGTATATATGTATATATATTTTGGATAACACAATTTTGACTCTATAAGATAAATTAACTATAAAGTTTTTTTAGAAAAAATAAATATTCAATGACTTTGCATTTGTGTTACCATGCTATTAATCTGTAGGCATTAATGAATTCATGTGGCCTACTCAGAAATTAATGAAATCTGTTTATACTACAGAGTTTTCTCTAAGAAGTATAAAATTATACTTCTTTAAGAAGTATAATCTGGAATTTACCTGCTCTCTTTTCTTCATTTGTTGGTTTAAGTACTTAACTAGTTGATCTTAAGATGGGTTCATGGGTATGACAAAGGGTATTTGTAATTGTTATCAATAATGTCGAGAAGCTCAGATTTAATTTTGCAATTTATATTAACATGCAGCATGGCCCTATCATCAATGTCTCTGTGTTACGACATCTGCCGTGGCTTCATGATAGATAGAGACCTCGTTTTGTAATGAGCCAACTTATGTAAAGCAGAATATCATGGAACATGGACGGGGTTATTTGTGGTTATAAAGAGTAGGATGAAGATTATGCCATTATAATCACCCCATGCTATTTATAAGGCACCATAAGAGAAATGATATTATACCAAGTGCCAGAAAGGATAAGAAAATACAGGCCCCTGCCCTTCAAAAGCTTACATTTCCAAGGGGGCGGGGAACAAGCTTGACTTTGGATTCAAGAACCAATATTAAATAAATAAATAAAGAACCTTTATTATTATTATAAATTAAGTTTCCTCATTTTATTTCAGAAAAGCTATATTTGAAGATAGATGATAGCTAGAAATGCCCACACATCCCCATGCCGCTCCTGCTCCTGAGGGTTTAAAACCATTCCTGAATTAGTAAATCTATTCTACAATTAAAAATTAAATCATATTTGCTTATGAAATCACCTAAACCTAATTTCTCTATTAAGGCTAAGTTTGCTCTCTGTTCCTTATGCTTAAATGTCCCATGATTTCCTGCTATGGAAGACAACAACAGATTCCTCTGCTATCTTGAAAGAATTGGGCTCTTTTTCCAGCTCTTTATCTCCCAGATCTATGAAAGATATTTAAGTGCTTATTAAGACAGTTATGGCTAGAGTACTTTTCCTCTGGCTATTCTAAGGGTACAGAGGACAGGGTACAGAGCAGGGTGGGATTGAGCAGGTAACCTGGGATTTATTTTGTACTCCTTTCCATGTCGATGGCTACCTCATGTTTTAAGTTTATTCATTTATTTTGGAAACAAAATTATTTTGAGAGAGAGAGAGAGTGATAGAGAGAGAATCCCAAGCAGGCCCCACACTGTCAGCACAGAGCCCAAAGCGGGGCTCAAACTCACAAACTGTGAGATCATGACCTAAGCCAGTCAAGAGTCAGAAGCTTAACTGACTGAGTCATTCACGCACCCCAGTTTTAGTTTTTTTAAGTTTGTTTATTTTTGAGAGAGAGCACGAGAGGTTGAGGGGCAGAGAGAGTGAGAGAGAGAATCCCAAGCAAGGTCTGTACTGTCAGCTCAGAGCCTGACATAGGGCTCAGTCTCAGGAAACGGCAAGATCATGACCTGAGCCAAAATCAAGAGTTGGATACCTAAACCTACTGAGGTGCCCAGATGCCCCTATTTTCCTTTATTTAAATGAGAGAATAAGAATGAAGAAAGACAAAGGAAAAAGTGAAACTTTAATTTAGCTGTATATCCAGTGGTTAGTAGAAAAAGTATTTAGGTTGCTTACATTTTATTTATTTATGAAATTCTTATGTTAGTATTTCTATCTTTGACCAAGGTTTATACAATCAATCTGCCTGTTCAGTTTTTAAATTTAATCCACTGGCGAGTGGCATTCAGTGTTGGTTGTGCAAAGTGTTTCCATATCTCCATCTTTTAAGGAAATATTCCATATGACTCAGTCAATTTGGATACAGTTTTCATGTATGTGCATTTAGTTCTTATATATTGCATTACTAAATGACTGGTTCTATATGGTTAGCTAGTGCTCATGGGGATGATGATTTTTAACCATATTCTAGGGAGTGGAATATAAAAATTACAGCTTACTTTCTTGCTATGTAGGATCTTATGACAGATATATCGGAGTACTGGAGTACTATTTTTCACCCTTGATCCTTTCTTGCTAAACTATCTGTATTATCTCTAATCCGATATTTATTTTTTCAGATATACATATTTTCCTACAACTGGTTTTTTGAATATATGATTGAAAAATGTCTGATACCTTTCCATTTCTCTATTTACCTATCTATTCCTCTCTATCTATCTATCTATCTATCTATCTATCTATCTATCTATCATCTATCTATTATCATCTCTAAACCAAGTTTTTGGATATATAGCCAACAAATAGGTGTGAAATACATCAACAATATAATTTCAGACATGATCTGTTTTTGGTCGAAGAATTTCTTTTGTCTCTGTGACTTGGCTTCTTTGACTTGGCATGATTTTGGCTGAGTCCTTCTTTTATCTGGTGTTAGGGAGATTTTGTGTATTCACTTGGCTGCTGCAGATCCGCCTGAAATGCAGCCTCATCAGAATATAGGTTTCTAATTATCCATCTTGATACATAAAACAATTACTTTTTTGTAGAGTTGGAAGAAATATAACAGATTATTTATCCGGTATCCTTTTTTTTACAGATTAGGAAACTGAAATCAGTAGGAATAAGTAACTTGTCTAAGGGCTGGAGAAAGGAAGCAGGACCAGAAATCCCATATATCTCTTTATCTTTCAGTATATTGCTGTTAATGTGATTTACCAGTCTGAAAGATTTAGGCATACCATTCTATTTGTCCTTCTGCCATCAAAATGAAAGAAGACCCAGTTTTTTACTTTCTTCTACCCATTACACAGTTGAAGTGAGCTTTAATATTCTATTGTAAGTTCAGAATGTTTATCTTGGTTAGAATAATCATATCTAAGAAGATAAAGGGGACTTTGAATCATCTATCTAATCCAAACACCTAAATTAGCTATGTAATTATTTGTCTATAAAGCTTCTTGAGTTTTGTTGTGGTGTTTTGGATTCAGGCCAATCAGAAATGACCCTTGAGTTCTGATTCTATCTAGTCAGTCCCTCCTTGACCAAGGAGAACATTGGGCATGAACTGTAGTTTTTATTGCCCTGTGACTGACTTCTGTTAGAAATAGCTACCTGAGGTCAGTCTTCGGGTCTATTTTGATCTAATTATCTTATGGACATAGCCTTTAGTGTTCTCTTTGACCTTTGAAGACTGCCTCAGGGCATAGAGAAACTACAAATACCACTGAGATTGGATAGTGTCTCAGTAATGAGAATACTATTTTATATTCTTAAGGATAGATGCTTTTTCTCTGTGGGATGCCTGAGTAGGAAATTTTTATAGTCCCAAATGTAGCCACAACATTCAAACATCAGGAAAGTCTCCTGTTACAGAAATTCTTCTGAAATTGAACTCAGAAGGATCAAACTGTTCCCAGTACAGATATTTAACCTTCTAAGAATAAAACTTTTTTCTTCCCTCCTTCGTTCCTTCCTTCCTTGCTTCCTTCCTCCCTCCCTCCCTCTCTCTTTCCCTCCCTCCTTCTCTCCTTGTCTCTTTGTCTCTTTCCTTATTTCCTAACTTCCTTTTTTCTTTCTTTTTCCCTCTCTCTATTTCCCTACTTATTTTTGCTTGTTTGTTTATTTATTAATACTTCTCATAGCAGAGATCAGTGTAGATTCTCAATCCTTTCTATTGAACATGACATACAATCTTTATAAATGTTCTCCTCTCAGCTTTTAAGTTCCTTTTCCTAGTGGAGTCAAATTTCCCATAGATTTTTATAGGCTATTCCTAGTATTCTTATATCTTATTATTTAAAATATTCAAATGTTAACAATTTATAATCAGAAGAAGCTCAAAAAGCAGAAGGCCCTCTTCCTAACATGTTTAGTGATACAGAAATGGCAGCCAGAATACCTTTTCACATTTTCTTGTGCCTTTTTTGTCAACCAAGAAGGTTGCATTAGAGACATAAAGCAAAATAAGCAAAACTAGGAGCTATAAATTTCTGGGTTAATCCAAATACATAAAGCATTAAAAATGTCACATACAAAGCTAGATGCAAACTGACAGGGAGGAAAAAAAAATCTGTTTGTGTACTTAAAGCCCCAAACCAAAAGCAAAATTAAAATTTGTGCTGACCCTTCTCCCTTGGGGCTGCAGATGTCACTGCTGTCCGCTGTCCAGGGCACCGTCTGTTACTGAGCGGAGGAAGAGAAATGGCATCCAAGTCACTAGTGTAAAATAAAATAGTCTGCTTGCCAAGTTCTAAAGATGTCCTGCCATATTTCTTAAGGCAAGGCGATGCGGGGTGGAGGTGAGTTACAAAGGTGACCATTGACATGCATTGATTCTAATCTTTGATGGTTCATTCTTTTAGTATAAGAGGTTTTATGAGTCAGTTTTATTATACTGATAATTTTCATTTAGTCAGTAATAGTAGTTACCGTATATTTAGTGCTTATTTTGCTAGATATTTTATATATATTTTTATTGTAATATTCAGAATAATTCTATAAATGGAGTATTATTCTCTTATTAAAGATAAGGAAGCTGATCCTCTAAGTAAATGAATATGCTCAAAGCAACAGATAGCTAGAATTTCAATGAGGTTTGTAGCTGTTTCCTCACTCTGGATGCTGGTGATCTCAGAAATTGCCACCCTCCAGCAGGCGACAGCTTAGCTGGAGAGTATGCAAGTTCTCCACTTGAATTGTTCCCACCCAGTCTCCACCTTTCTGTGTCCTCTCTGAGTCCTGGGAAACTAACCTTTGAAGACTGCATGACCAGGACTCTCTTTCCTTTGTCTTTATCTTGGGTTTGGCCAATGGAAGGCACTAGAAAGATATTGGAAGGTGAAAGGAGATAGATGTGGGATGTTTCCTCTCTCTGTCCTGCTTTGACCCTGTGCCCTGGCTGTGGTGGTGTCCTTTCAGGCTATCGTTCTCTCCAGGCTGCCCTTTTCCATGCTTCCTGATTTAATTCAGCTCCTGAGGAAATGCTACCCCCTTTCCTTATCTCTTGTCCCTATCAGTAGTATTGTCTTCTCACTGTTGCTAGTATCTGTTGCTAGAGTTACTTCTTTAACTCTGTCTACAATTTGGTAAACATCTCCTTCATTAACATCTCTTCATTTGAACCATCTGGATGAATTTTGGCTTCTTCTGGGACCCTGACTAATACACAGACTGATAGTATACCTTGATGAAAATATGTCAAAGAGCATATGTAAAGCAGGTTTAGCAGCTCTAAATTAGGATCTACTGTGCCCAAGGGCACAGATAAGAAATCTGATTTTTTTTCCTTTATTAACTAATGTAGAATCCACCTCAAGGAGACATGAGCGACTAGGGTGGTGAGAGGGGAAAGACTTTAAGAATCTGTTTATATCTGTTTAGCAGGCTTTAGGGAATTGTGTTAGGTTTTGAACTTGTGATAAAAGCTGTCTTTGGGGAGATTTTTCTAGCAGCCATTTGCAGGAAGAGTGAAAGTGGGAAGAAAAGTTGATGGCAGGGAGAAGGGTTACAAGGCTTTTAAAATAAGCCAGTGGTAACGTGACTGGAGCTAGATTTGCATTGTGGCTGCAGGTATGGGAAACGAGGAATGAAAAATGGGAAAAGAAATGTCACGAGTACTTGAGTTTGCATTCTTGTCCATGTGATGCATTTGCTTTAAGTTGGTGTAAGCTCTTCACATGTGGAGGGCCCATATGCCTTGATGTAAAATTAGATCAAATTGCAGATGTTAAATTTGGAATTAAGGCAATATTTGGTTGTAGGGAACATCACTCTTCTTTCTATCTCTTGGACTTTATGTGGAAGTACTTAAAGTCCTAAGAGGCTAATTTCAGTTCAATCTATTTATTTAACAATATTCTGGATACTTAATTTTCTGTTTCCAGATGATCAGACTCCTCAACTTGAAATCCAAGGGCATTATAGGCTTCAAGCAAATTGCTTGTGCATTAAGACTGTTGAACTTGGGAAGAGTAATCCTATAAAAGCCCCATCATAGCTGAAATGTTTTCCTAATCGTGTATTACTTCTGAATGTTTATTTGAAAATGTTCTCTTTTGAGGGGCGGGAGGTAAATGAGCTGATGTATATTAAACTTTAGCCACTCACTCATTCATTCATTCATTCATTCACCTAATAAAAATTTTAGTGAATAGGTATCAGGCACATTTATGTTTCACCCAAGAGAGCTTTCATTTAATATTTATCCATTCAATTATTTGATCATTTATACTGAAAAGGTTATAGACTTTGGAATTAGGCAGGCCTGGGTTTGAAACTGACCTTTGCCACTTTCTGACATGGTTGTCTTGAATGAATTATTTTTTAGTTCCTTTTTGGGTTATATAAGATGATTTTTATAAAGAATCTGAATCATGATAGAGAAAAGGCATTCAAAATAGGTGAATGTAATCCTTCTGTATCTTATCCCCAATTTAACTTGATATATACACAAAAATACATGAGGTTCCAAGATGGATAAATTAATAAATAAGTGGAGGTATGATACTCACACTTAAGTATATTTGCAAATACAAGACATGATAGAAAACTGTTAAGTATATGAGAAAATTAATATAACAGAGAAAATACAGTGTAACTTTTTCTTCTGTTGTCTAAATGGTATAAAATTAATTCCTTGAATCTCACATTTTGTCAACAAATATGATAATGTATGTTGTGATATATTGCTTTGCCTTGAGAAGGAAAAAATAATTATAGCCATAAAACATTTAAGAAAATTCTGGAAAATAAGAGTAATAGAATTAATTTTTCAAACATTTCCCAAATGCACTTTAAATGGCTTTCCTGAAGGAGAGAGAGGAGAAAAAAAGAACATGCAGATATAATTACAGATAAGACCCATGCATATTATTAGTGGACTTAAAAATAATCATGCATATTCATAGCTAAATTGCTAATTAACATTCCCAGAATTTTTGTTTAATACAAGCAAGTTATTTTAATGGGGTTAGGGCAAAAACAATATGATAAATATCTAAATATGTGGCTATTTAACCAACACTGAAAACTTAACTAAACTGCTTATCCCTCTCACATAGACATAAACAATTAAGCCTCATTATCATGTTTTTTAAAGAATAAAGAGAGCAAGTAGAAAATAGTAGATTGAGATCTGACACTCTGAGTCTTTGGTGATTATTGATGAGTTTTGAAACCTCAGGGAGTTTGAAAGAAAGGTTGATAGAACTTGGAGGCAGAAGGGCTCCAGATAGGGCTGAAGTCCTATCCCTGTCACTAAATAGCAATGTGAACTTCAGGAATCCTTTGAACTCTCTCAGCCTCTGTGAAATGGAGATAATGTTTCCTGCAGAGCAGCCTCAGAGCTGTTGGGGGAAATCATACGGAAATGAATTATGGCTATCAACAAGTTTTATGAAGTATAAATTACCTTATACATTTAAGGCATTTATTCATAGGTTCATTTACTCACCAAGAGAGCTGTGCCTAATATTAGGCATATGGGGTGGGCATTGATATGGTGAATGAGATGGAGGAAGCAGTGTGTCCCAGTGATTAAAGGTATGGACTTTGAAGTCAGACCGACACGGAGTGACTCATAGCTCACTGATCTATGACCTTCCATCTCAAACTTTCATTTGGCCAATCACATCACCGTCTTAAAAATCCATTTCCTTAACATTAATATGATAAACACCATATATTTCACAGGGGAGTTATAAGGATCCGAGAAATATCAAGCACTTAGCTTAGTACGTGTAAAGTACTCAGTGACAGTTGGCAAATATCAACTCGTCAGACATTTTAATCTTTAATCAGGGAGAGCAGACATTCACATCAGTAACAGAACAGAGTAACATGGGTAAGAGTGGCGAGAAGATTTGTAGTTGAGCTATAACACTTTCAGTGGGAGTGATTGGTAAAGATTTTGGAGACAGGCAAATCTTTAGAGTGAATCTTAAAGAAGGGGTGATATTTCAATAGGAAGTGATACAGTGGGTAGACAGCAATCCAGGTGGAGGAACAGGAATGGACTAAAACTTAGAAGTGAGAGAGACAAGTAGTCCAGCTGTCTAAATTAACATTGCCAGATAGAACTTTTTGTCATGATGCAAATGTTCTATAAATGTGTTGTACAATATGGTAGCCACTAGCTATCTGTGGCTATTGAGCATTTGACATGTGGATCATGTGACTGAGGAATTGAATTTCTAATTTCTTTTAATTTTTTAAATTTAAAAGCCACGTGTGATGAGTTTTTGTCTAGACTATAGGATACGTGGAGAGGAGTATTGTGTGAGAAGAACTTTCAGACAAACAAGTTTAGATTCTAAAATGGAATCAAACATATTTAGAAGCAGGAGAAGCAATGAATGAATGAACACATGAACGAATGAGTGAATGAATGAATGAATGAATGAATAAATAAATAAATACATAAATGAATAAATAAATAAAATTAGCAAAGGAGATTCAAAAGTAGCAGATGGGAAAACCAGGAAGCCAACAAGGACTGAATGTTGAAGAAAGGCTTGCCTTTGCACTGTTAGTCCAGAGGCAAACGGGCACTGCTAAAAGTTTGTTAGATTTGGCAATTCAGAGATTATTAGTGACCTTCAAAATAAAAGTTTCCTTTGAGTGGTGGAGGCGAAAAGATCATTTCAAGGATTAAGGAGTGAAGTATGGTGAGTAGGTGGCAATATGGAGCATAGTCTTCTCTTTGAACGAGTTTGTGTTCCCAGAGTTAAAGAATAAAACATTGCACACTAAGTTTCAGGAAGTCCTGTATAATCATCAGGTAGGTGGAGTTCATGCAGGCAAACTAGGTAGTTTCAATGCCAGGTGTGAAATTACAGTGGTTTAGATAAAATTTTAAAGCAATTCTACAAATAACTACTCTGAGTCATGACATTTTTAGGCCACATCAAAAACACGGGCTGAAAGAATACAAGCAGTGTTGAAACCATAACCAAGCCCCTTGCTGAGTTTATATCCTGAATTAAGGATAGATTATTCTCATTCCCTTAATTTTGCATATGAAAAACTTTTTTTTTCAACTTGCCCAACACAGATAGGTACCAGGTAAAGGGGGAGGTATGTCCCCATAGATATTTCAAAGAGAGGAAAACCAAGGACAGATCTATTTTGTGAAAGTCATAGATTTTCTTATTTCTCATGATTAAATGACTACAATACTTGTTCCATTTCCTCATTCATCCTCATGAAAATCACTTGGAATACTTGATAAACATTCAGAATCTTTTCCAAATTGATCCATATGTATCTCTGAGGGATTAGTTTAGGGATCTGCATTTTTAATTACGACCCAAGTGATTCTTAAGTTCAGGCACTTTGGGGAGAATACTAATGTATTTCATTTATTCAACATTTCAACAAACATTGATTGAGCATTTTCCATGTACCAGGCACTCAGCTAGATACTGGGACATAAAGATGATAAGACAGTCTCTGGCCTCAAGAAATTGTCCTGTTGGGGAGATAGTAAATGCTATTATAGACTAAGTGGTTGGTAGGTGTCACAAAGTGAGCACAGAGGAGGAGCAACTCAGCCTGGGGGAGGTCATGGAAAGCTTTACTTGGGGGAGAAAAGTATGAGTAGAGTGTCAAAGGAGAAGTCCTCCAAATGTAGAAGGAAGGGAACGTTCTGTTCAGGGGAAACATCACACAAAAAGGGAAGAGTGTCTGTTGGATCTGGGAGCATTCAATTCACATGGCTGGAAAATAGGCTTCCTATGAGAGAGTGACCAGCGTGGCTGGAAATGGGCAGTGGCCAAGCGCAGAAAGGAGTTTCTAGTTATGCTCAAGGTGATGAAAAGTTATTAAAGTGTAATGTGGGGTTGATGACATTGGAGATAGGGAGACTCATTAAAAGCTTAATACAATAATCGAGGTGAGAGGTGACATTGTCTGACCTAGGGCAATATCCACAGAGGAAAAATGGAGAGGACGTTTTTGAGAAATAGTTGGTGATTTATTATGCATGATATAACCAGACAATAGTTTACCTAATTCTTTATTAATGCTGTCTTATTGAGACGAATTGGATTGCTGAACAATTGATTGTGTAGATGGCCCACATGATGCATTTTGGCCATGATGAGGAACACATAATTGCTTGTTCATAGTTATAGTCATTGCTTAAATTGGAGTCCTCTTGGGCAAGGTTTCTAATATTAGGACTACACCAACATAGAGAAGGTATAGAGGTTTACACAGCTGCTTCTGTGGATATCTCAAATTCTTTGATTTTATGTAGGTGAGGAAGTTCATATGGCTTACTACCTTTAAATTTTTCCTAGTATTCTGGCCCTTTAATACTTTTTCCTGTTGGTTTTACACTCTGTGGTTACTCATAGTTGTAATAGTATTCTATTTTAAAACTTACTTTATAGTTCTTTTTAACCCATCCCAAATTTAAGGTAATATACAGAACATGCAGATTTCCAAAATAAAAGTGAAATAAATGATTTTTTTTGGAGATTTTTTGATACCCACTAAAATATTTTAATATATTTTGACTTATCATGAAATGAATTTTGAAAGATGCTGGTTTATAGTGATAATATCTGTGGTGATTCAGGAAAAGAGGCACTGAACAACTTAATAAACAGTTTAATAGACTCCAAACACATGGAATCCAATTACTCACAAATAGAATATGAAGCATAACAAAGTGCATGGCTACCTTATGATTTATAGATATAGTTTATAAGTTGGAGCTATTTAAGGATTCAAAGCATTTTTGCAAAGTATGTGGTTGTTAACACATTTTAATACATTAATTCTATTGTGGAAAACACTATAGCACAAAGTGTTTAATGGTTAAAATGGTCAAATGTATGTTTATGTTTAACACAGTTTGCGTTTGTAGGAGGAAAGTGAGTGACATAGCGAGGGCACTGCTCTCAAGAAGCTGGCTAAAACCAGGGAATTCAGAGTGAAGAAGGCATGTATTGGGATTCTTATGCTTTCATTGCGTAAACCTAGATGAATGGGTTTACCACCCTGAGCCTCACTTTCTTATTTGTGGGATAATGTTTACTGTACCGGATTGTTTGGAGGATTAAATGAGATGATACAAGTAATAATTAAATGAGATGATACACTCCCTATGGTGGCTGGCTCATAGTATGCTGAGTATAAAAATAATAGCAATTACCAAAAAAATGATTCGAGATCTAGTTGCAGCTTAGCTGCAGACCTTAGCTGACTGTGGACAAGTCATGTTTTTTTCTCAGGGTCTGAGCCTCTTTAACAGTAAAATGAAGCTGGTGGATTGGGTGACTTTTAAATTTGATGATCGGGGTTAGGATTTGATCATTAATAGGAGTCACATCTGAATTTTTGTCAGAAAATGTATCATTTCTTTTTAAAAAAATTTTAATGTTTATTTATTTTGAGAGAGAGCGAGAGAGCAGGGGAGAGGTAGAGAGAGGGAGAGAGAGACAGAGAGAATCCCAGGCAGGCTCCACACCATCAGCACAGAGCCCTATGCCGGCCTCAATCTTAGGAACCATGAGATCATGACCTGAGTTGAAATCAAGAATCAGAAACTTAACTGACTGAGCCCCAGAAAATGTATTATTTCAAAAATTGTATATTACCCTGAGTCACACATTCCTGTATAGGCACTGAAATATATTTAATCTAAACAGATTTAAAAGCTTCAAGAATGGTGACATGCTACTCTTGAAAGCATGCTAGGTATCCAGATAAAGAATTCCATATGACCTCCATATGAGCTTACAAAAAGATAACTTAACAATACAAATGATATTTAAGGAATGAAAGTGACTGACACTTCATTAGAAACAAACAAAAAAAAGTATACAGCAAATTTTACACGTATATTTATTTATTCATTTATTTTCTAATAATCCTAATAGAGCTAACCCATTAATCAATCAATGCCTAAATAAAACTGTTTATTAACTGCAAAATTTTTACAAAATATTGACTTGGAATAAATGTAAAGTTTTGAAAACTATTTGAATTTTCACATATTTGTCATGATAGTTGGCAAATATTTGACATATTTGGAATAGGTGAAGCCAATTATTTTTTGAGAGCATGAAGAATTTTTTGTGTCTCAAAGAAGTTGCTGTGTTGAGAGCCTGGACATAGAGACTGCTGTTTAAGACAAAACGCAGCTCACACAAAAGTGAGGTCAGGGACTGACATATTCACATTATTGGCTTATTTACCTTTAGTTACATCTAGTTAGTTTGAATTAATGATAGTTCTGCTTACACTCATGTATGTGTGTCTTAGGCTGAAGTGTGTATTACAGTGGTTGGGGATTTGACTCTGGGTCTGAACTTTTGACATTCACACCTAGCTCTATAACTCTGAGAAAGTTACTTCACTCTCTGAATGTTAGTTTCCCCAGATGGGAAACAGAGATAACAATAGTACTACCTTATAAGGGTTTGTGGGAGTTAAGTAATGTATACAAAACACTTTGGCTAATACTTGATAATGCAGTTTATAAGCATCAGCTGGTTTTCCCACTCAGTTATTAGTGTCAGTTTTGCTTTTATTAAGCTAAAATTTAATAGAGGTTTCTCTGTCTTAAAGGAAACTACTGTGCTCAGATTTGCTCACGTACAGGATAAAAAATGCAGTAAATGTGGTTGTTTTTGAATTGACTTGTCATTTTTATCAAAAAGGCAAACCAAGTGCACTATGCAGACACAATTTAGGTTGAAAAGTGCTCCTCAATGAAAGTTATCAGAGGTGAAACAATAGTAATACATGTCAGAAAAGGAAAAAATCTCTCAAACTCTGTGTGCGTGTGTGTGTGTGTGTGTGTTTTAAACTGTAGTGGAGAGTCTAAATATAGAGCATGATAGTAGGCAGTTGGTAACTACTTGGTAGATTCTTTTTATTACTCTAAAAGTTTTTTTTATAATCCGAGTACTTTGTAATTGTGTTTAAAAAAAGAAGTTTGCAAAAGTATCTTAGTTTTCTCCCTCTAAAAACTCTGACATATGCCTGATGGATATAGATTTTCATTTTAAAAATTAAAGAGGGGCTCAAATGAGTTTAGTTATTTTCTTCGATGATGAAATGCTCCCCGGAGGTGGACCAAGAAGAGTTATAAATCTTTGATGCACCCGTGTAATATATGCAGTGCACTGCTGAGAATATCTAGTTTTGAGGTTTCAGTGGCAGAAAACCAACTGCAGGGAATCTGGATATTCTAGTACAGTTCTGACCTTAAATGTTTTATCTGCTGAGAAGAGTAAGCAGTTTCAAAATGTTAATGTGGTTTCGAAAGAAGATGAGGGTCTTTCTTTTTCTTTCCATACAAGTTTAATAACACTGTACTAAACACGTTTAGGCACTGGTTACCACCTTAATTTTAAAACAGAGGGTCCTTTAGAGTTACTGCTGCTGGGTGACCTAAACAGAGTCTTAGCAGTAAAAAGAGTTAATGCTCCCAATATTCCTTTGGTGCTGAGAAATGGCCTCCGTGGAGGATAAGGCAAGTCTAGACTAAAGAGGCAATGGAATGGGAATGACTTTTGTCCTCCAAGATCCTAACCATGTGATGTCTTCTTTCCTGAACCTCTGTGACATTTCAGAATGAAAAGGGAAACAGGGAAAGAAAAGGAAAGTAGGAAAAAGAAATGGGCAGAACAACCCTTAGAAGAGTTTGCTTGTCTTCAAACCTAAGGACAGGGAGTTGACGTGTCCCAGAATAGCAGATCCATATTCCTTCCTGCCATCCTATGCAAACAAACACAAAGACCATGAACAGAAGCAGGTTTTCATGTCAAGTCACAGACCAAGCACCCAGGTCACTTCAGACATATACAAGTTTCCTATATGAATGTCCTTTGGTACGAGCTGACAATGGTGGTAAATGCTTCATGCCAAGAATAAAGCCCAAGGGATAATGTGGATCCATGAACATGTCTTATGAATCATATGAATGAGTGTTTTAGTTTATCATGATCAACGGCAAAATTGTCTCTTCTGTTTAATGCTTCTCCTTTTATTGAATCCTTCTAGTGCTTACTGCATGGACAAGTGTAAGTATCTACAATATTTAGAGATGAATTTAATTTCACTTTTACTAGTAGTTTTTAGAACCATCTTTCCTATAAATTGTAACACAAAGCATGCAAAATAGTTTAGTATCTCTTCTTTTGTCATACACTGGGAATTTAGTATCTCTTTAGTATCTAGAGAGACTAGATGTTGTAATATTAGGACTTGGTTGTCCGTTATATACACAGCAAAGTAAAACAAAATGCATAGAACATATAGAACAGTGGTTACTTGTCTTACCATAAAACCATTGGCACAGAGCCCTTTGCACTCGCTTCTTCTCCCTTGTTCCCCAAGTCCGTGCATACACACAATGTGTACTACTCAAAGACGTGGTTCAGTCATTCCATTTCCAAAAGACACATTGCATATGAATTTTAACAAAAGGTTATTTATAAAATGAGTTATTTCATGATCTCTACTTTAAACATAAGTCAGGCACTTCAGAACATCTAGAGTGATTAGCTCTTTCAAAAAAGTACTTAGTATTATTAACTGTACAGTGGTGAGGAATAAAATGTATACCAGAATGATAAGAAAAATATGAAGATATCTCCTAAGTATGACAAGAACGGCATGGTGAGCCATATTATCCCTTTCTATTGTCTTTGGCTTCATCACCTTTAACCTACTGAACAAATGAGGACCTGTGTGGCTCCTGGCATCTTTTGTAGAACTGGTTCAAAAATTCCATTTCCAAAAGTCAGTTTGAGAAGGTATTTATTTTCTATGATTTCGTATTTCTTCTTATACTTTCAAAAGGGCCTTTTCGAGATGTGGTATTTTTTTCTACCATATATCAGAATGTCTTTTTTTTAAGTTTTTAAAGTTTATTTATTTATTTTGAGAGAGGAAGACCTTATGAGTGGGAGAGAGGCAAAGAGAGAGACAGATAGGGAGAGAGAATCCCAAGCAAGCTCTGCATTGCCAGCACAGAGACCCACTCGGGGCTCGAACCCATGAAACCGTGAGACCATGACCTAAGCCAAAACAGAATCAGAGGCTTAACCCACTGAGTCACCCAGGTGTCCTCCCCTTTTTTTTAAAAAAAAAAAATCACTATTAAATTTTATTTGACAGTTATAGATGTCTTGGGCTGGGGAATATAATACTTGAGTTTATAAATTTCTTTTTTTGTTGTTGTTTCAAGTTTTTATTTAAATTCTAGTCAGTTGACATATAAGGTAATACTTGTTTCAGGAGTAGAGTTTATTTTATGTTTTTTTTTTAATTTTTAATGTTTATTTTATTTTTGAGACAGAGAGACAGAGCATGAGTGGGGGAGGGGCGCAGACAGAGAGGGAGACACAGAATTCCAAGCAGACTCCAGGCTCTGAGCTGTCAGCACAGAGCCCGACCCGGGGCTCGAACTCACAGAACGCGAGATCATGACCTGAGCCGAAGTCGGACGCTCAACCGACTGAGCCACCCAGGCGCCCCAGGAGTAGAGTTTATTGATTCATCACTTACATATATATTTAAAGACCCAGATGTTGCAAAATAAGGGCCTATCAAAAAAATTCAGTTTTATAGAGGTATAATTGACAAATAAAATTGTAAGATATTTAAAGTATACATAGCTATGGTTTGATAAATCTATACATTGTAAAAGGGTTCCTCCCATTGAGTTAACTAACACATCCATCACTATAAACACACACACACACACACACACACACACATTGGTGAGAACACTTAAATTCTACTCTCTTAGCAAGTTTCAGTTATATATTACAGTGTTTTTTTAATATAGGAGAAACCTGAGAACAGCTGTTTCATATTATTCATATATATATTATGAATATATACAGGCCATAAATATATTACGTGGAATATATATATATATATATATATATATATATATATATATATATATATATATAGCCTGTATTTGTTCCCAAAGGGTGGTGGGCACTCCCTGTTGGCCAAATGTGGTTGGCTGTCTTACCACTTCTCTTTTCCTGTGTCAGGTCTAATGGAACAGGGTCCAGTTCTTGGGTTGCGCTCCTTCCTTGCCCCCTGTGAGGGGAGCTGGATGGGGTGACTTCTTCACTAGGGACACTGGGGTCACCCCAGGTCCTGGATCTGGGTGCCTCTGTGGTCTGAAGCTGAGGTGGCTTGAGCTCTCAAGGCGCAGTGGCCATTCCTCTTGGCCAGCACACCCCGTGAGGGAGGCGCCATTTCCTCGGGAAGTGGGCCTTGGGTGACCCGCAGGTGCAAGCGGAGCTGCAGCCCAGAAAACAGAGGCCCCAGATTTATAAGGGTGTGGTCACAGGCAGATCCCAGAAAGAGGGTGGGGTGCTGCTGCCTCAAGGTCTGTTTCTGTCCTCTGGCGGCGCCGCAGAATTAACCACGCTCTCTGCTGGATTTTCACATTTCCTTCTTTCTCTGATGCACATTTTCAGCTGGTAAATACCTTGAGTCCTGATGGTAGGATTTTGTGCTGCAAACTGTTGCTAAGATTGAGACCCTTTATAAATACTTCCAGATGTATTGCTGATTGATTCCTACTCTTAAATTCCATTTAAGATCGTGTCCTTGGTGTGCAAACTGCATCCATTTTAATCCAGGGGGATAATAATATTTGTGTCTTGTGTGGTGCCCACCCACCCAACCCGTCCCTTGTCTTTGCTTCTTCTTTCACTTCAGTTTCCAAGTCCCCCGATCTCTATTCTTTGGTTTTCTTCACTTCCTTTCGTTTCTCTCATTTCTCTGTTAGCATTCTTACCATTTTTTGCTCCCATTGACCATTCAGAGTCTTTTGTCTCACCCCTTAAATGTCTCATTCTCCCACCCCCGATATTGCAAGATAGAGAGAAATGCAAAGAAGAATTACTTCTGAGGATTTACCATGTTATAAAAAATTTCTATCCTTTCTCCTTTGCCAGGGATTCATTATATGAAAATATTGACATCAGTTTCCAGAAATACATAAATGTCTCCAGTCAATACATCTAAATTTCAAATAAACCTCCAGTGGTTTTGGTAAAAAAGTGTCCGATTTATTAGTTTCCTTCATTTCTTGTAAATCACAGCAGCGAGAGTTTGGAACAAGGCTGCATCAGGACAGTGTAAGAAATCAGCCTATGTAAATGAGTTTTTTATTTCCTCAGGAACCATCATACTAGTGACTCAAGTTGGTTAAAGCTTACTGAACTTCGTAGTTCCTGGTGCTTCAGCACCACTTCCTTACCTTGTATCAAAATCAGAGTAATGATAGCTCCTTAGAGTTCTGTTAATCATAGAAAAATATACATACCCCGAAATATGTAAAAGAATCAATGTTTCTGAACTAAGATTTTATAATTCCATGATTTTTAGAGAGATCAAAATATCAAAGAGGCTGGTAATCACATCATCTAATATTGCTATGATAGCCATATTAGAATAGTAACTCCAGATCTGTCTTTTTCTGGGTTTTTTTTTGTTGTTTGCTTGTTTGTTTGATTTTTGTTTTGTTTTGTTTTGTTGTTTGTTTGTTTTTGGTCAGATCATTCATGCTCAGAGAACTTACAGGTGGTAGCCACCTTAAGAAAATACAACTGTGCTTATAACATATGAAAAAGTAATTCAAAATTATCTCAAATGTAAGGACTCAAAAGTAAGCTCTAAAACTATAAAACTCTAACGCAGAAGTTGCAGAATAGAAAAATATAGGTCCTTAGACTAAAGGAACAACCAGGCCCACTTAGACACATCACAGGAAAGCTGTGAAACGCGAAGACAAAAGGAAATCTTTAATGATACCAAAGAGAAAAGATGATGATACAGGCAGAGTTCTAATTAGTCAAATAGATGCAAGAAGACAGAAAAATTACTTTTTAAATGTTGAGGGAAAAATAACAAGAGTTATAAGTCTATTCTCAAACTATTATTTAAGAGTAAAGAGAAATGAAGGTATTTTATATCATATAAAGAGAGAGTTTGCCTCTTACAGACTCTTCCTGAAAGAAACACTAACTTTAAAAGAAGTAAATTGATTCTAGAAATAAGCAATAAATTGTAAGAAGCAATGCTGTTCAAAAAGTGGCTAGCATTGGTTTTAAATAAGGTGGAAATAAAACTGTTGACAACAAGGATGTATTTGAGTGGCTGGAATTAAGTGGAATTAAGGATGTATTTGAGTGGCTTCCTAAACTTTTTGCATTGCTCAAAAGAAATATAAAAATAATGATTTACTTAACACGTCATTATATAATTGCATATGTTAAAAATTAGGCTTAGCAATTAAAAGACTAAAAATACAATCCATAGCTTAGAAATCACTAGAAGCTATACTAAAGGGTATGCTATACTAAAAAGCTTGTCAATCTGATGAAAACCAGAAAAGATGAAAAATAGAAACAACCAAAAGGATGGAAATAGAGAGTAAAAAATAAGTTGTTATAAGTAAGTAAAAATAGCAGTAGGCACAGTGTATCTCAGCCATTAAAACAAAAAAAATCTCAGATTGTGTAAAATGTAAAAGCCAGCAAAAAAGCAGTGTATTACAGAAATACATGCACACATATGTATATGTATGTATGCATATATATACATGTATGAAACTGAAGTGATTTGCTATGTAAATTTGAACAAAAGAAAATGAATGGCGGTATAGTAGAGTAATAGTAAAAGAAGAGAATTTATTCGGGTGGCTCAGTTGGTTAAGTGTTCGACTCTTGATCTCAGTTCAGGTCTTGATCTCAGGGTTATGAGTTCAAGCCCTACTCTGGGCTCCACACTGGGTGTGAAGCCTACTTTAAAAAGTAGAATTTATTGTAAAGTATTAGTAGAGATAAAGAGAAATATAAATGAATAAAAAATCATTCATCAAAAGATAAGGCAATTATGAACTGAAATGAACTTAGAAAGTAAAAAGCACAGTAAAATGAAATTTAAAAAAACCATAATCTACGAAAGAGATGTTAACACATCTCTCAGAAGTTAATATATTAATTACACCAAAGGATATAGAAGATTTGAATAACTCAGTTAACAAGATTGATCTCATAGGTGTATATTTAATTGCACATTCAACACATGTGAACATCTGTTCTCTTTGAACATGCTGCATTCAGGCAGTCTGTTCTGGAGGTTGTTAAGTGCAGATTCTGGAATTTGACTAAGTTTGAGTCTAAGCACCACAACATACTAGGTGTGCAAGGTGGTTAAGTTACTTTGTCTTGCTATGGCTCAGATTCCTCATTTGCAAATTATAGGTAATAATAATAATAATACCTAGGACTTTTGTGAGCTTTATCAAGTTAAAACATGGTGAACTGTTTAGAAAAGTGCCTAGCAAATTTTTGACTAATGTGTGTTGGTATTATCGATATAGAAGGTCGCAAAACATCCACAAAATTCCATGAAATAAATTCAATAAAATTAGTCACCAACTATAAAAAAAATAGCTCAAACTCTCATATAGTTGGGAATTGAAAAATAGTCTTCTAAATAATTCATGAGTTAATGAAGAAAGTAAAGTAGATATCATACAATATTTATAATTGAATGACAGTGAACGCAGTACACATAATAACTCCTGGGATGCAGTAATCACTTAAAGGAAGGTTTCCAGTTATAAATGTATATATTAGAAGATAAGTCATTTGAAAATAAACAAATGCAGATTTAACATAAGCAGTTAGAAAAGAAACAGCAGAGAACCTACAAAGAAGTAGAAAGAGGGAAATCATATGAAAAGGAGCACAAAGTAATAAAATAGCAAACAAAAACATTACAGAAATTACTAACAAAATACAAAGGATGGTTTTTTTTTTAAAGGGTTCAAATGGACAAGACTGTGGCAAAATTGATCAATAAAAAACATACACAGACACATAAGGCACTATGAGCAATAAAAATGATATAATTTCCTACCTAGTGAAGATTTTTAAATCTTAAAAGAACATTCTGAACATGCTATGCCAAATAACTTAAATAACATGCTATCTTAGATTGAACACTTTTCTAAGAAAATATAAATTTTCAGTATCAAAAGAGGAAGAAGGAGAAAAATGTGAAAATACTAGTCACAGTTTAAAACATTGATGGTAACTCTGCTGTCCCCTCCTTTAAGGATGCATGCTGTCAGTTATTGATTGTAGCTAGGTCCTAGCCTATATGATGAGATGAAAGGAGTAGATAGGAATTAGAATATAAAAGAACACAGAGAGATTAGAAAATAAGTAACAAGATTATTGTTTGCAGAATATAAGTGTGTATGTAAGAAAATCCAAGAGCATTTACTGACAGATTTTAGAAGTAATGATTGTGTTGGGTATAAGAATTATTTAAGAATCTTTTTATACTATAGAAACAAAGATCATTACATTAAAAGCTTCAAAATGGCAATGCTTGATATGAGCTTCTCATAAGATACCTAGTTATTAATTTATTTTCGTATCTTTATTGCAAAAGATTAAGATTTCAGGAGCTGACCATATGGGAAATCAGATGAATAGGATGGTATTAAAAATCAGTGAGGAGAGAATAGATTATTGATTATATTGAAGTAACTTGATAGATAGATGGACAAATAACAATTAGGTTCATAGCTCACATTTTAAAACAAAATAAAATCCAGACAAATTTAGAGACATACATTTAGAAACTACATTTAAGCAAATTTTGTGGAAATACATATATATATATGTATATATTTATATATACCTACATACATTCCTGCCTCGGAGTAGGAAGTGATTTATTTGAAAACATTTCCCACCCGCTAAGAAAGGACACAAACCAAAAGAGAGAAGATGGATGGATTTGAGAACAGCAAAACTACTTAAAAAGTATTGTGTGTTAAAAGAAACAGGGGCGCCTGAGTGGCTCAATCGATTAAGCATCAGAATCTTGATTTTGGCTCAGGTGGTGATCTCATGGTCATCTCTCAGTTGTGAGATCGAGCAGGTGAAACCTGCTTGGGATTCTCTCTCTCCCTCTCTCTCTGCCTCTCCCTTGTTATCTCTCTCTCCCTTTCTCTCTCTCTCTCTCTCTCTCTCTCTCTCTCTCTCAAAATAAATAAACATTTATTTAAAAAATGAACAAAGGCCAGCTACAGGCTAAGAAATGATAGTTGCATTACATATATATATATATTTGAGTCTTTTTATACAACAAATAAAACAAAATAAGACCAAGGGCAAAAAAGAAAAAAAAAAAAAAGACTCGGTTCCAGTCTATATATATAACTCCAAAAATCAGTAAGAAATGAAAAACAACTCACTGAGTAGAATAAAAAACCAAAAATAGGAACCAACAGTTAATAAACATGGATAAATAAGTGGCCAGTGAACATATAAATGCTAAATTTCACCAGTAATCAAGATACTACAGATTTTTAAAAATAAAAATAAAAATTCTTACCCATCAGGTAAGAATATATATATTTTAATATTGGCAATATAGAATACAAGAGAGGTTATAGGGAATTGGATACTCTCATACCCCATTGGTGGGAGAATATACTGGCGAAACCACATTAGAAGGGAATTTAGCAATACCCAGTAATGGTGAAGATTTGCATTCTATACTAGTGCTAGTAATTCTTCAGGCATACGATACAGGGAAATTCTCATATAAGTGCCCACGGATATTCATTGCTACATTGATTTTAATAGTGAAAAATTAGAAATAAGATAAATGAGCACGTAAGGGGGAAAAGGAAAAATAATTTGTGGTATATTACGTAAGATTCAGATAAATGAACTAGATCTTCATATATTGGCCAAATCTTGAAAGCATAATGGTGATAGGAAAAGTAAAAGTATGACATGATACTTATATTCTTTATGACTAGATACATATGAGGGAAAATAAAAATATGGATGGGGAAGGATATACAGCAACTTCAGTACTGTGGTTATATCTGGGAAGGACAAAAAGGGGATTATAAATGCTTGGTGGTGGGTATGGATATAACCTTCTCTCTGTATTTTTGCATGTTAAAAATATTTTGCTTTAACAAAGTCCCAGCCAGTATGGCGTCCTTACGAGCTGCTGAGATCAAACAGCAGGAAAATAGTTGGCTGGTATAGAATGAGAAAGACATGTCTGAGCATGGCTGAAGGCCATAGAGGAAAATTCACCAATAAAAGATTTATAATAATTGCTGCAGTCACAAGCCATAGAGCAATCTTAACATGTCTACCATATCAAATGGATTCTCCATTATTTATAAGTCTTTTCAGTTATATACTAATATTCACAGGTCACGAAGACTATAAGTGATTTTATTTTCAGAAAAGCAAAAGGATATCAATATATAACAAATACAGTTTAAAAAGCAAAAGAGCACAAATATATTTTTAAAAGTATAGCATTGTCCTAATATCCTCGACTTAAGATACATGTTTTGGCTAGTAAATGTGTTATGTAGAATGGAGCAGAATATTTGAACTCAGTATGCTTATGATTTCCATAAAGAAATCCATTGCAGTTTAAAAGAATTGTAGTTAATATCTACAGACTGGATAAAATATTAGTACATTTTTAATGAGGTTATGTTTATGCTTCTATTATAATATTTATTCTGTAGTCATTTTAATTTGTAGTTATTTCTCCATAATTGATAATATATACTTTAATTTCAGAACTACATCTGCATTACAAGTATCTTAGTTGAGGTAATCCTCTAAATAAAACTTTTACCAAAATACATTTCTTAAGAAGGCATAGATTCTTAATTATACATATAAATAATTATATTTCATAGTAGTACTACCAAGCCTATTAATTGCTTTCATAGCTGATTTTTGTCTAAGGCACTTAGTTTAAAGAATAGTAAGAAAGCTCATGTACCTTGCATGAAGCGAGCAAACATAAGAGTAACAGAAGATGAAGTCAGAGAGTTAAGGGGAGTGTCCAGATGATTAGTCAAGTGAAATAATGAATGAACCATTTTAAAAATAAGAATAGATGGCACAATACGGAGAGATGGGAATTTATAATTTGGTATGAATCTAGGCTCCATCAAGGACCTCTTACATGGAAGTGACTTAACCTCATTTTTCCTGTTTCCAGTCTGCAGAAATGGAGCTCATTGACTTCACAGGGTTGTTTTGAGAATTCAATGCAGTAATCCACAGAAAATATATTCCAGAGTGCTGGTGTTAGGTGCCAGTCTTAGCCTGTCACTACCCAGTGTTGTGGCTGGACCAGCCCTTGTGGTTCTTATAATGAGTCACCTTTTAGTAATCACTATCAGCAAACTTGGCAAAAGTAAAAGGTTTATTACTTACAAGCCCTCTAAATCCATGCACATCTGCGGCCACACAGGGAGGGGAGAGAGAGGGCGCAAGAGAGAGGGAGATGCCCAAGTTTGTGATTTTATTGTGGTCAAGGGTGGACCTAGGGTTTCTCAGGCTCACTTTTTGTTGGTAAATTTAAAACATAAGACTGAGAATTTAATGCTCAGGGAAAAAAACAAAAACAAGGCCCACACTGGTCAGTTATTGACACCAACCAAGATCACTAAAACGAAGGAACCTGGGGGTGAGGGGAGCATGTGGCCTGGCTCTTTATCTAGTGTGTGGCTGGCAGTGTGTTTATTTGAGAGGTGGCCATCTTTGAAGTGGATGCCTCCTTGAAGAGGATGCCTGGCAACTGAAGCCTAGGTCAGGTACTTGCGTTACAAAAAAAGAGAAAGCCCATCTGTCAGGGCTTTATACCACAGTTGGACACATATTAGTGTCCAATACATATATTACTTCCCTTCATTCCTCCCAGTTTACATATTCTTTCTCCTCAATTTGTAAGGGTAATGGGGAAGTTCATATTTCTTAAGGAAGAATTATAAGCAAAATCAACAATGACCCAGGATTTATGATGGGTGACAATAGAATCTTATCCATATAGTAAATAGAGGACTTATGTATTTATTTTGGACCCATAGTCTTCAGAGTGCATAATGAATAGACTTCACTCAAATTGTATATAGATTTTTTTTGCATATATACATTTTTTCCAGGTGTTTCCATCCAAACTTGCTTCATACTGTCAAAGAACCCATGATCTCCGAAAGTATTAATATGCACTGGCTCTTAAACATGAATGGAATATCCTTTATAAAATAAAGAATGCTATTGAGGAAAATCTGTGATACCTTTCACATCAGGATAAACTAAGGTTTCCATTCCAAAACATTAATTGCACATACATAAAAAAAATCTGTTTATCTGTCCTTTCCACCAAAGAAGTGCAAGTATGACTTACTCTGGTCAATTAGTCTTAAGCATGAGTTCACTGGGAGTGTGATATGACATGATAAAGGGTTTATGACATGGAACTGGTTTCATTTTGTCCAGTTTGGTCAGGACGAGCCCAGATTTTATTCATTTATTTAAATTATAATTTAAAACCTACCCTGTGCTAGACTTCTGTGCCAGGCACAGGGGCTGCTGTATACCAGAGAAAGAAGAAAGCCAACAAACCAAGAAGATTTTAAATCATAGGTGTGGGGGGTTGTTTGGCGGTGGAACTGTGGTTTAGGGAAAGGTGTGTGTGCCATGATGGAAACCAACTGAGCTGCTGTAGGAGAGGCTATTTATGATGTGGTGTCAGGGAGAGGGGGCTTATATGCCATGTGGGAACAGGGAAGTTCCCACAAGGCAGAAGACATGACAGAGGCCTTGACTAAGGGGGAAAGTGTATGGCACAAAGAACAGAAAGGAGCCAGTGTGTCTTAAGCATCCTGAGTGAGAGGGAGACAGGGAAGAGGTGAGTTTCAGGAGCAAGCCAGAGTCAGAGCATGTAGATACTTATCGGCCAGGATTAGGAATTTGGGTTTTGCTATATGAGTAGTAGGATTGAATTAAAGAATTCTCAATAGAGGAGTGACCTGATTTAAGTGTTGAAACTATGACCCCTAGTGTTCTGTAGGAAATGGAGTAGCTCTTATAATAGCCAATAGTAGATACAAGGAGACTCCCATGTCCAAACTACCAAGATATCATGTAAGTTCGGTCACCATCAAATATATAATAGATCCAGCTTTGTCTTTGACAGTGAGGGCTGAGGGAAAGTGTTAATTATCAAGTTTTTGGCTTTAATAACAAGGTGATTGGGAGTACTGTGTTCTTTAATGGAAAAGACTAGGAAGTCTCAGATTTAAGTGTGTGGAGGGTGGGAAATTCTGTTTTGCATATGTTAAGTTATAGGTACCTATTAAACATCCATGAAGTGATAGAGTTGCATACAGGAAACTAAAGTGCAGAGGAAATGTGTGGCCTGCAGATGAAACCTGAGAATCAACAACATAAAGTTTGTTTGAAAACGTGGGACTAATAAGGCAGAGAAGCAAAGAGGGCCTGGATAGTGTCTCTCACCTGATGAGTTTTGCTCTGAAGGAAGGAATAGAAATGATGTTCTGGGTAGAAGTAGGTGTGGGTCAAGCCTGGAAGGTTGTTTTGTTAGTTTGTTTTGTTAGGTGAACTGTTTTAGAACACTTTTGTGGGAGTATGGAAATGACCAGATTTTAGGGAGTAAATAATGGTGCTAAGGGAAAATGGCTCACTGGTCTTATCAGAACTGAGGAATTTCTTTTATCAGTGGGTCACACATTACGCCTCTTTTTTTTTTTCTTTTCCCTGCTGAGTATTTTACAAACTCAACATCTTTACTCTCCCCTTACCTGGGTAACTAAGAAGAAATAGTTACTTACAAATGCAGCTGCCACCTCAACCTGTAGAATCACAGGCAATAGCATTATTTGGTTCAGAGGCTCTATAAAGCTTAGACAGACTTCTCCAGGTACCAATAGAAGGAGATACTATCCCATGTAGTTGGGATGTGGTAGCCGAAGATATTTTTCCCTCTTATTTGTATTTCTCTTTTGACTCTTCTTCTAGAAAGGCCTAGTTTCTCTTTGGTGAATATTAGGTAAATTTTCAGGATCCTTTGAGTAAAGATCTCCCCGTTCAAGAAGAAAGTTTACTTTGCTTTTGCCCCAGAGTAAATGTGCCATGTAATTACAAAGGACCAGCTTATCATTAAGACCTGTGCATCAGGAATCTAGTCAGAGAGAACTTTCCCAAAGAAGAGGAAGAAAAGCATGCTTATTCCCCAAATACCATAAGACAAAAGCTAATTGACCCAACAAAGAAGAATACCTCCTGCAGTGCAGAATGAAAGAATGCATGGATCTTGTAGAAGATAATATGTCATATTTGATGGGTGTTTCCCATAACAAGAATTACACAGCAATGTGGAATTTTACAACTTCCCCTGACCTGAGGGTTTTGAAATTTCATCACTGCCTGGTTTAGGTGGTGACTGAGCATTTGTATTTACTCCCATTTCCAAATTTTTGCATAAAGAAACTACCCCTCAATGAATTAGCTAAAATACTTCTAGGTTCATCTATATCATGGGGTTAGGCATTATGCGTTTATTCACTGGTCTGACTGACTTTCTACTCTTAGTCATATAGAGGAAGATATCATCACGTAACACATAAGATATCATCACATAACAGAACTTCTGAAGCTACCCCAGACAAGATTAGGAGAATAACAAATAAATGTAAAAGAGAGGCTAGTAGCAATAGCAATATTTTCCTCTGAGTTCTGATCACTTGAGCTCCAAGTCCATATTTCAACTGCATCTACTCTGATCCATCAGAACAGATAGCTGAAAAAAATTGTGGCAATGTTATTTTCATTATTTGATTTTTAATTTACAGACATTCCCTGCAGATATTGCAGTGACAGCAAATTTATAGAGTGCTAATAAAAAGAATGCACTGGCTGGAAATATTTTAAGATATGATATTTCTTGAAGTAATTACTCAAACCAGTAAGACCCATAGCTATTACATTCTGTATATTAGCCTGATCTCTCATTAATTATTTGAGTTCAGAAAAAAAAAAAAAAACAACTGAGAGGAAATTTGGAATAAAGTAGATTTTAGTAATATTTGGGAACAAATTTAAAAAAAGTGGAGAAAGTCCACGCTTCTTAATCTTTAAGACCATTTTTCTCATTTAAAGGAAGATTCTTCATTCTCTTGTTCTGAAATGTTTTAAATTTCTTGATGTCATTGTCTGCATCTTTAATTCAATTAAAATACTTATTAAATATTTTTGACATGCACTATGGGAGATGCAAACATAAGGAATATTCTTAAGGAATATTCATTTACAGATTAGCTCTAATGCAAGGGTCTGAGAGAACTCTGGCTAGCTCCAGAAGCCCAGAGGAGAGAGAAATTACAACTAAGGAAGACTTCATAAAAGACAGTACTTAAGAATGAAGTAAGTATGGCATTTGTATAGGTATAGATGAATGAGTAGAAGAACATTCCTGAGATATTCTCCAACTGTGACCCCAGGATTAGCAGCCTCAGCAGCAGCACTGGGGAATTTGTTATCAATGTAAAATTTTGGGCTCTACCCCAGACCTACTAAATTAGAAATTCTGGGAGTGGTTCCAGTGATCTGTGTTTTAATAAGTCTTTCAGATGATTCTGGTTGCATGCTAAAATTGAGACCCGTTGGATTAAACTACTCAAGTGAAAATAAGGTGGGAAAGATAAAGTGTAGGAGTGCCGACAATAGTAACTCCATCTTTGGCCCTCCATCTTATTCGTTTCCTCAAAATGGCCTCCCTCAGGTCTATATGTTCCAGGCCCCTTGGAGGTTCATGTATGCCCTGCCCAGAATGCAGTAAAGCTGGTTCTGATCTTTCCTATACTGGTTAGATAACTAGGAGAGGTAACATAGTTTCTTCCCCTCCCTCTCCTCTGGCACGCAGATGGGACAACGGGTATATTAAATGTTAAATCCTTTGACCTCACCACAGTGACCTCTGCATACTCCCTTACCCCCTTTTCTATAAAATCTGTGGATTAAGTTCTGGACTTTGCAGACGTTATCTGCTTAGCACCTGGATCGCCGTCCACTTGATTCCCCCATCATTAAGTTACCCTGAATAAAACTCTGTGTACATGGTATGGAGTGGTTTGCTTTTTTTTTTTATTTTATTTTATTTTATTTTATTTTATTTTATTTTATTTTATTTATTTTTGGTCTCAAAGTGCCTCTCAACTTGGAAGATACTTGACTCTTCCTCCTCTACCTTCTAACATAAAGCCATTTCAGGGATGGGAGATACCTTTATTTTTTCTGGCCTTTGTGGTATAAGAGGGGCAATAGTGAAAGAAAAAGGTAGAATTAATCTAGATTAGATTTTTGTGTTAATGCTCTGGAGTTCTAGTTTTATTAGCAGGGGAGCCATTGAAAACTGATAAGGAGAGTGACATCAAACTTGAAATCAAGAGTTTTTCCCGAAAGCAGAGTATAGATGAAGAAGAGGTTACAAATGGAGAGACCACTTGGGAGGTAACTGCATTTGTCCTCGATGGATTATGGTGATAACTAGTGTGAAAACAGAAAAGGAAGGGACTTCAGGGATACCTGTTCTGACCCTTTTCACAATGGAGAATAATGAAGAGAAGGAAGTAAAATAGAAGTTAAATGAAGACAGTAAAGGGAACAGATAGGAGCGGATATCATTAATTTGGTTTTGGAAATTTTTTAAAATATTAATTTTATTTTCGAGAGAGTGAGAGAGCACGAGCACAAGTGAAGGAGGGGCAGAGAGAGGTGGACAGATAATCTGGACAGAAGCCTACTCCATGCGCTGACAGCAGAGAGTCCAATGTGGGGGTCGAATTCATGAACTGTGAGATCATGACCTGAGCCCAAGTCAGATGCTCAACCGACTGTGCTACCTAGGCGCCCATGGTTTCGGAAATTTTAAATTGTTCTTGAAGATATTGAGGTAGAGGTGTCCAAGGGTCAATTAAAAATGAATGCCTAGAGCTAGCTGCTCTGTCCAATAAAACCACATATGGCTTGAGCGCTAGAAGTGTGACTGTAAGTATGTGTTCCAAGTATAATATAGACACTGAATGATGTGCTGTCAGTATAAAATACACATTGAATTTTGAAGACTTAGCACCAAAACTGTAAAATATTTCAATAACTTTTACCCTAAGTCTGTAATGTACTTGAACATTTGTGATTGGATGACATCCCAAAGGAAGAGAATTTCAAGGGGCAAAGTAGGATAGCTGTGGAGGGAATCTTAGGGAACTCTCAATTACAGAGGACAGAGGTTGGCAAATAAAGGGCAGAAGCATTCATAGCTTCCTCTCCTGCATTTACTAATATGATATGTTATATTTATGTAAATATTTGTTGAAGGAATAAATACATGGATAAATCAATGGATTAATGAATGTTTACTTACTTCAAGTGAACTCTTCATGCTGTTCAGCAATTATACTTTACTTCCTTAGACCCCCATTTGCTTTCATTCTTCTAGACAACTGTTCCTTCTCTCTCTCTTCAAATCTCTGACCTCCATGTTTTTATCTCCCAGCCTCACTGTGAGCTGTCTGCTGATGATATTTCTTCCCCTTTCAGTGAGAACCAGAAGTAATCAGGAAAGAAGGAATCCCTTCCCCCAGGCTCCATCCCCACTCACCTCCTTTGGTCAGCACACCCCCAATAACTGTCTCTTCTCCCTTTCCTGAGGAGGAGCTGTCCATACTCCTGCTTAGGCAGCCTTTACTTGTGCCCTGAGCCACAGCCCCTTCACACAAGACTTGGCTCCAGAAGTTCTTTGTCTCCTGCATCATAATTTTCCCCTTTCTACTGGATCCTTCCAGGTAATGCAGAAAAAATGGTATTTCTCCCATCTTAAAAGATTTCCTCTTGGTCCCACCTCACTCTCCAGTTATTGCCCCTTTTTATCTTCTTTCTTTCACATCAAAATATCTTGAAAGTGTTGATTGTACCTGCTGCTTCCAATTTCCCTTCCTTATTGTCTCCTGAATCTGCAACAATCATGATTTCCACCATTCAGCTGCCCTTACCAAGGTCCCTGATAACTTCCAACTTGCCAGATCTGTTGGTCAGTTCTCAGTTCTCAACTTACTCAAAAGTGCTTGACCCTGTCGATCGTTCTCATCTCTCCCCTCAGCTTCCAGGAGTAAATGACAAGATCCTTTCTGTGACAGGCATAATTCGGACCTTCTGTCTGACCTCATTTTCTCCTACCCCCACCCTTACACCCTTCGGCTACTCTGGCTTCCTTGCTGTCCTTTGAATACACTAGAAAATCACCCATTTATTGTTTAGGCCTTTGTAATTGTCTCTTCTGCCTGGAATGCCCTTCTCCCAATGATCTCCATGTATTACTTCCTCATTTTTGTTTGTTTTGATTACTGCTGTATAGGCAGTGCTCAATATTTATTGCATGACTGCTATATTGACATGCCAGGGATGGTGGACCCTGGGAGTAACTTGAGAGTAAGAGGGGGATGGCAGACTGGAAGATTCAGCTGAACCACCCCTCCACGGGCTGGTGGTATTGATGTTAAATATTCACAGGTTCTATGCTGTGGGTGGAAACACATCTCTTCTGGTTTCATCCTTGTTTGGGGATGCAGTTCCCTACCTCTGGCGAATGGTCATGCCAGTGGAGTCACTATTCTTGTGAGTCACTCCTCCTTGCCTCCTCTGGAGAGTGGCCTGCTCTGGCCATTCTATGTGCTTGGTTTGATTGTCACAGACTGTAGGCAGCATGGCTTTGCATGACCCATAATGTTTTCCTTTTAGCTAGACATCAGCACATGGCATTTTGTGTTTCCTTTCCTAGATGTCATTAGACTGAAGTTTAACTGGGGAAATAGCAAAATGTACTGCTGAGTGAGGGTGGTGTGAGGTGCATCTAACTTAAGATGGTAGCAGTTCTTCTGTCAGTAGCCTATAGGGCCACAGGCGCAGGGCAGCACGGAGTAAGCACTACTCTCTGACCTCTTTTTCCCCCACACTAAATTGTCCTAGTTTCTCATTAACAAAAGGAAAAAAGTGAAAAGAACTTAAAGCAAATAGATTTATAGAACCAAACTAGAAAGATCATCCCTTGCTTTTGTACTAAACTGTGACATTTAATAAACCTTTCAGGGGCCCCCCCTGGCGACTCAGGGCGACTCATTTGGTTAAGCATCTGATTGGCTCAGGTCATGATCTTGCAGTTTGTGAGTTTGAGCTCTGCATCGGGCTCTCTGCCTTAAGCATGGAGCCCATTTCAGATCCTCTGTCCTCCTCTCTCTCCACGCCTCCCTGACTCGCTTGTGTGCGCTCTCTCTCTCAAAAATAAATAAACATTAAAAAAACCATATAACTTTTTAGAGATCTAAAAGTCTATTGAAAGTATTTTCTTTAAAAGAATTTTGAGTTGTTGTGTTTGCAACATCTAGTGTCATATGATTTATCCCTCACACAGTCCAGCTTCCTGACCTAATCTTTGAATCAGCATATATGCATGTTATATGATTATACTTCTATATATTTCTATATTTATTTTATATATTTATATTTCTGCATTGTATATTTAAATATTTACATTTATAAAAAATTAGATAAAATTCCACCTCATTGAGTATTTTTAAGCTTTGGATTGTTCCCAATAATAATTGATCAATTTTAAATTTAGTTCAAATGACCTAATATTGCTCTAAACAGCTTAGAAGTAGACTGATTGATTTGCTAGAATTTGCATCTTTTTTTCCAAGTCAAAATATCAAGAGAAAACCGTTCCAATACATGGGACGTTTTGTAAATGTAGGCCTCAAGTAGAGATTTCTGAAAAAGAATGAATCACCTGGAGTAATGGCAGTACTATCTGCCACCTCTCTTTCCTTCAGCTGTTTTAGGCTAACGGTAATGTTACTTGACTGGCATGAGAGGCTGAAAGAATCTGATCACTGCATTCTGCACATGCTGCATTTGCCATCCAGCTTTTCTCTTCATCATCAGTTCCTGGTGTATTGTTTGATCTGTAATACGTAATAACAGATAGATTTTTTAAAAACTCTGTTCCCTTTACCTGCTGTGGTCAGTTTTTACCTGCCCAGTGTGTATCTTTGCCAGGGTCCAGCTCCAGTGAGTCCAGGAGTCCCCGAAAGATGAACGGTCAGGTAAAAGGAATGAGAGAGCCACGAGATGTAGTCTGATCACCAAGCAGGCAGTTCTGGCAATTCTGGCATCTCTGCCCTGCTGCTCTCAGTGTCTTTATTTTTAAAGGTAGTAGTGACATTACATCAGTGAATGACATTACATAGTTTGATATCTTTAACAATAATGCGTTTTTACCAGCAAGGTGGCAACTTCCTCAATCCTATATGTTGGCTTCAGGTTAATTAACATATAAATTTAGGGCAGGGGGAGAGAACAGGGTGTTTCCTTGAGGACTTTTCTTCCGACTACAATGGGGGAGGTGCAACCCATATGGCAAGGGTGGAATTCCCAATGAGTACATTTACATAGTCTCCTTCAGATGTTGTCCATTAATGCATCACATTCCAAGTTCCCTTTTTTATTTGAGAGCATTACTTCCCTTGAAGTCAATGAGGGCAGCTCAAGACATCCAGGCCTGAAAGGTTATTTGAAGGAGGTTGTATTGGGGCGCTTTTTGGCCAACGGGAGCTTTGCTTTAACTGCCTTTCCACACAGGGAGTGTCTCAACCTATGAGCCCAAGATGGCTCCCAACGTATCTTAAGAGACCCAGGGTCACAGAAAGAAAAGGTGAGGTTTGCAGAGGCCTACTTACAAAGAGAGGAAGCCTGTTACTAACTGTTAGAATTCATTCTGGATTCAGAAAAACTTAAAAGGTGGCCAGTCCCTTTCATGCATAGTCCATCTACACAAGTATCGTTTGATACAAGACCATACATATTTACATTGACATCATTGTGTCTTGGTGAGTCTCTAGTAGCTTAAATAAAAAAGGGAATTTACTGTAAGGATACAGCAGTGGTGGTATATGGAGCGTAAGGAGGACACTGGGCCTCAGGAATGGGCAAGAACCAGAGGCAGTGTACCAAGCAGGTGGTACTTCTGTTTTCTCTTATTCCCCTCTCTTTATATGCTCTCTGTTATTTGCCTTTGCTCCTCTGTCATTTACCTTTCCCCCTTGCCCTTCTCTTCTTTGCTTTCTCTCAATTATAAAATGCTTTCTCATGTTGTAACAAAAAAGAATAGATTTTTACTGGCTCTGGCTGAACAGGCACCCATGCTTGTCCATAATCTGGGACTGTGGCTAAGTGAGAAAACAAACAGAACTGTCAGTGGCTCACAACTGTTAAGATGGAGCTGATGTGTAGACATTGGTAAGAAAATTAGAGAAGAGGGTGAGGATGCTTCTCAAGAAAGGAACTGGGAGACATTATGTCTGCTGTAACACCTTTCTGGTTCAATGAGCATTATGGTGGGCAGGAAATGAGCAATTCCCACGTTTGACAACCTCTCATTGTGCCTTTGTCCCTGCTCCCTAAGAGTTGCTGGAAGGATATCTGTGCAGGTTATAGTTTCCAGAGATGAGCCCACCAATATATCCTATCACACATGCTCTTCCTACAATGTAGATCTGATACTTCTCCATGTAGAGGTGAAGTCTGCGTTCTCTCCCTTGATATTAGGAAGGCTTATAAACACAACTGAAGCAATGCATAGTTTTTGACCTAGGTAATAAAAGTGATATGCTTCTACCTACCTCTCTCTTGGACACATGTCTTGAGAGTCCTGAGCCAATACATAAAAATTCCAGCTATCCTGAAGCAACTATGCAGGAGAGATTGTGTGGAGAGACTGCACAGAGATAGAGATGCCCAAGGATCGCAGGTGTTTCAGTCCTACTTCGAGAACTTCAGACTACCCCAGCCCCACACCTCATAGTGTCTTAACTGATGCCAAATGAAACAGGGATGAGGTGTCACCTTCAAGTCATTCACAGATTACACACTTAAAGAATAAATTTTGCTATTGCTTTTAACCACTAAATTTGGGTGTTTGTTACACAGCATTAGATATCTGGAACACTTTTCCTGTCACCTCCCACTTTTAACCTTTCTGTATCACCAACCTGCCTTAATAGTTGTCCATTCCTCCCCCCTCCCATTCTATTCCTTTACTTATGCTGCATAGAAAACGAGAATTGGGATATATTAGATAAAGTAAGGGAAGATTCTCATGAATGCCAAGTGTGAAAGATACTATCAATTTCCTATTATTGACTTCAAACCTTATATCCTAAATAAAATCATTTTTAAAAATGAATACAGTAGGCTAGTTATATAAAGATCATTTTGGGAATAGTTACAAACCTTGCATTTATTCCTTAGGTTAATATTTAATAAATAGAGAATATGGGTTTCTTGAATTTTAATATGTGATATAGTAGGAAATGCCACCAGAATAGGAGTTGTGTGTGGTCCTGGCTTTGCCATGCATGGCCCTTGAGAAAATAGACTTAGCAATGTATACAACTCTCCCTCCCTTTATGAACTAAACTACTATGACCCTTTTCTTACTCTACTTTTTTTAAATTTTTTCCTTCCTCCTTTTTTTTTCCTCTCCTCTTTTTCTTTCTCTATATAGCACACTTATGCTTTTGATATTTTTGATTAATAAACAATTGGGAAGTTAAATTTCTGATGTTGATGTTGATAAAGTATGAGCTCTCATTGAATTTATGCATGTCAAATATGTAAAAATGAATGTATTCAACCCCAGGGTTATAGAGGTCTATGCTTACCAGAAATTTTATTATAGAAAATTTTTGTTATTTCCTTTGAAAAATACACTTTTCTCCCTTTAGGCTCTATATTTCAGTAACCAAACTTGTCCTTCTGTAATGATGCTTAGACACATGTTTTAAAGATAAGATGTCATTATATTTAAGTTAACACTATGTGATTATTTGGGGAAGGAAATGATTTTGTCACCCTGAGTGAAAATTTTCAGTGAAATGTAAGAACATCTTTCTACCTTTGATTTACTGGTAAATGTCCTTGCCTCTGAGTTATCTATTATGTAGTTAAGTTCTTGAATGAAGGAACTTCATGTGAAGTTTGAGTTTTATTATTTTTTTAACTTTTTTTTTTAATGTTTATTCATTTTTGAGAGAGAGACACAGAATGTGAATCGGGGAGGAGCAGAGAGAGAGGGAGACACAGAATCTGAAGCAGGTTCTAGGCTCTGAGCTGTCAGCATAGAGCCCGAGGCAGGGCTCGAACCCACAAACCAGGAGATCATGACCTGAGCTGAAGTCGGACACTCAACTGACTGAGCCACCCAGGTGCCCCTAGTTTTAATAGGTTTACAAAGTTTCCTTTACAAATACCTAAATGTTAAATATCATGCCTTGCTTCTCCATTGTTTGCTATGATTCCTGGTTCCACATTTAATATCTATATGAGTTGGGCAACTTAACTGATCTTCCCCAGCCCTAATTATCTATACAAGATTTTTATGAAGGAAATATATAATGTATATATAAAATGTATATTTTATGTATCACATCTTTTATGTAGGGAATGTATATATATTTAAATATTATACAGTGCTGGCCATATATTAGGAAAGAAAATTAATAATTATTATTTTCTTTTTTTTCAATGGGAAGAATATTAGAGTCAGTGATAATAATCTACCCTCCCCTGTGCCCATCCACTCTGCACTTTTTCTTCCCATCTACCTTCCTATATGCCTCAACCCTCGGCATAAACCTCTCTCTAATGCATGCCCACCCTCTCATGATATTTTGAAGTGTAAATGTTCTCCATGAGGAGAGATACTTCACTAGTGTTAAATTAGCAAGAATAAAGTAGTCATGGCCAACAGATACAATATGGTTTTCAAAGCTTAATGAAATAATGTAGATTCTGTTAAAATCAATTTTCAGGTAATTTATGTATGATATTCATTCTAGTTAGCCTCCATGCCCCTATTGCTGAGGGGTTCAGTCATAATTTCTTGCCAATGGTCCAGATGGAGGGGAAAAATGGCAAAGTTGGGTAGAAGTGGTGTGGGCTCTGAAATCAGGCCAATTTGGGTGCAAACTCTGGATCCCATTTACTATAGGTAGGTGCTGTGGACCGAATTTTGTCTCCCTTCTCAATACCCCCCACTTCCTGCCAAATTCTCAAATTCCTATGTTGAATCCCTAACCCCTAATGTGACTTATTTGGAGATTTAGGGCTTTTAGCGAGATTATAAAGATAGGGTCTTCATCTGATAGGATCAGCGGCCTTATTAGAAGAGGAAGAGAGAGATCTTTCTTTCTTCCTGAACACTCTTGAGTAAGAAAGCAGCTATCTGCAAGTCAGGAAGAGAGCTCTGACTTGGTACTTTAATCAGACCATGCTGGCACCCTGAACTTAGGCTTCCAGCCTCCAGAACTGTGAGAAAATAAATTTCTGTTGTTAAGGCACCCTGTTCATGGTATTCTGATATGGCAGTCTGAGTAGACTACTACAGCAAGTGACTTAACTATTTACCTCTTCATCAGAGTGAGGATAATAATAATACCTAAATCACAAGATTATTGTGAGGACTGAAAGAGTTAAGTACATAAGGGCTTGGAAATTTAAAGAAAGGAAGAAAGGAGTTTGAGCAATAATATAATTGTACAGATTTTTTACACAATTGTAAAATAGATCTAGTTACATATACCCAATCCTGTGGCTCAGTCACCCAGAATGCTTGTTAAAAAATATAGGTTCCTGATTCCTGAAATCATTGTTGTACTATATGCTAACTAACTTGGATGTAAATTAAAAATATAAATAAGATAAAATAAATTCAGCACCAAAAAAGAAAAAATCAATTAGAACTTGAAAAAAATATATATAGGTTCCTGGACCTCATACCAGACCTAAAGAATTAAAATCTCTCTGATGGGGCCCAGGAATCCAAAGTACTAGGTTATCTTCTGTATACTACTATTTAGGGCTACCACCTCAAAGGAATGGTATGCTAATCAGTGTCTCAAGATGTTGTTCTACAAATGCTTAATGTCAGGAACTCAGATTAAAGGAATTTATGTCATAGATGCCAGTTGACAGGGAGAAGATTAACAGAAGTCATATGCTGAAAACTGCTCTCAGAGTCTGTCTTTGCTATTGTTAATCTACACAGGAATACTTTAGATATGCCACAAAGGAAGTGGTTGAGTGCCGGTTATAAAATTAATTAAGACAATATAGCAAGATTACTGTATAATTTTATAAATTGCTACCCTATTTAATATCATATTTTTGATCAATATTATACGAGAACATAGTATGTTCAAGAAAATGAACTGAAAGAAGTTACTGCTCATGATTCTTTATCTGTGCTGTCTTGAATAAATCACTAGCAGGTAAAGTTGACTTTTGGTAGGCATATGTAACAGCTGAACAGAAGAAAAACATCAGTACTGCTCCCTCCCTGGATCACAGAAATATTGACTTCTTTTTTAGTGATGCTGAGTCTCATCTAAATGATTAAATCTTTAAAAAGAATACCCAGCAAATGGTAATTACAATGCCTAATCCACCTCCTCACATCTTCATGCAAGACAATATTTACTCTGGGTTATGTGTTTGCCAGAACAATCATAGCCCAGCTTTAGCTGGTGGGTGTTCAACTGTCTCTTTGCCATGCATTTTTGCAAGACGTTGTGAAGACCCAACTGAAACTCAGAAGCTTTGTCAATGGTTAAAAATGTCTCACTAAGAATGCATTAGCATTTCTAGTTGGATTTCGATTTGACTTCTATTTTTATTCCAATTAATTTTAGCTCTCTTCTCTCTTCCTTCCTTTACTAATGTACCCAATCTCACAAGCCATATGTGATAGCGAGCTTTGTTATTTTGTAGCCCCATGTAGTTTATATAATGGATTTATTTTTTATTGAGCTCCTACTCTGTATCAGGCACTGTGCTAGTTACTGAAGTCCACATCTGCCAGAACCAACATTAAAAAAATAAGAGGAGGGCTGATATTCCAAACAACAGCTGGAGCCTGTTCATTATGAACTTGATAGGGTTATGTCAAGCATTATGTGTTATGGACAGATATCTTCTTTTATAATATATCTAAGTTTCAATATAATTTTTGTCCTTCTTGAACAAATTTTTGCAAATTAAATGCTTTTATCTTTCTCTTTCAAGTTTCCCATCCATTTTTCCTAATTGTATTAGTGTCCTATTGCTGCTGTAACATATTGCTGCTACTTAGTGACTTAAAACAACACAAATGCATTATCTTATAGTTCTGGGGTTCTGAAGTCTGAAATTAGTCTCATTGGGCTAAAATGTGTCATCAGGGCTGCGTTTCTTTTTGGAGGCTTTAAGGGAGAATCTAATTTTTTCCTTTTTTTTTTCTTCTTTTTCTTTTTTCTTTTCCCTTTTCCTATGTCTTATGGGCTGCTTGCATTCCTTCATTCATGGCCCCCTTGCATCTTGCAATGACCAACCAAATATTTCTTATGATGCCATCTGTTATGACTGGATGTTTATGTCACCCCAAATTCACATGTTGAAGACCTAGTGTCCAATGTGACTGTATTTAGAGTCGGAACCTCTAAGAAAATAAGGTTAAATGAGGTTGTAAGGGAGGACCTTGATCTTGTAGGATTAGAGTCCCTATCAAAAAAGGCACCAGAGAGCTTTCTTTTTCTTTCTCTCTCTTTCTTTCTCTCCCAATCTCTCTCTACTTGCATGCAAAGAGGAAAGGTCATGTGAGTACACAGCAAGAAACTGGATGTTTGCAACCCACAGAAAGAGCTGTCACCAGACACCAACCATGCTGGCACCTTGCTCTTGGACTTCAGCCTCCAGAACTGTGAGAAATAAACTTCAGTTAAGACCCCCAGACTGGGAGTTCTGTTATGGTAGCCTGAGTAGACTAATAACCATCTCCCCGGTTCTGGTTTTTCTGTCTCCCTCTTCTGCACTTAAAAACACTTGTGATTATATTAGGTCCACCCAGATAATCCAGGGTAATCTCCTTTTTAAAATTCAGCTAATTAGCAGTTTTAATTCCATGTATGGCCAAGTTCTCCCTTGTGGTGTAACATATTCACAGGTTCCAAGGAGTGGGGCATGGACATCTTTGGGGGGACCATTATTCTTCTTACCACAATATGTAGTTTACTTTCAATCTCTCTCTCTCTCTCTCTCTCTGTTTGCTTTCAGATTTATTAAATCTTTTTCCTTTTATTATATTGTTTTGGGTGGGGGGCCTCTTCTCAGCAGTTTGTGACTTAGAAATTATCTGCTTTCAGAGTCAGATAGATAGTTAATAAAGGCCCATCCTGGTTTTCAGTAACCTCCTTCTGCATGAGGCTCTCCTGGCTCCCCCTACCCCCACCAAGTCTGTCGCTGTACTTTGTAGCCTCTCCTTGCCTTTTAGAACCCTTCGTTCTCTCCAGAGAGTATTCTTTTCTCTATTCCATTTCAATATAGGCAGATAAAACTACATTTCCATTTATTTCTTCAAACTATTATGTTCTTTCTTTTTAGCAATAAATCACAAAAGGGTTTAATGGTTAAACAATTTGCTAGTCATACCCAAATTTTTCTGTCAAAAACAGGTGTGTGAGCTTCCTTCTTACAGTAATTATCTTATTTATTTCCCCCCAGCAACATTTCTTTTTCAACTAAAGACCACATTTCATTCATAGTTCTTTGTTTTTACATAGTACCCATTTTCTGTCCTGAGCTCTACATTAAATATAGTTGTCATGTCCTCTTCTAGATGGTAATAGTTTCTAAGACTTTACTTATTTTTGATGACCTTGACAATTTGATGAATAATGTTAAGGAATTTTTAAGAGTCTCCTTCAATTTGGGTTTTCCTGATGTTTCTTATGAGTAGTCTGAGGTTATGTGTTTTCGAGAGGGAGATCATGGAGGTTAAGTGCCTTTCCCAACATCACTAGAATCCATCACGTCTCTGAAGAGCTCTGGTTCTTTTCACTGGAGAATGAAATTTGAAACCAAGTTCTGGATACTAGGGGTGCCCACTGCTACTGGGGTAGTTGTTCTAACCCTCTCAGTCAGTGGACGGAGCTTGGAAATATATGGATATATGCAAACCTCTGTATAAACATGTATCTATAATTATTTCTATATTTATCCATCTGCATCTATATGAAATTGAACATGAGTTGATATTGATGTCTCAAACGTCAGTCTACCATCACATGGATCATTCTAGCCTCCTCTTCTGGCTTATCTATAACTTTCTACTCCAACATTACGTTCCCGCCATCTGTCATCCATGCACAATGATTTCAGAATTGTTCACCTGTACCCCATGAAAAACAACTTTATCAACTAGAATACAGTACTTAAGTACAGTTCCTCTTTTCTTTAGTAATTTCCAAAGTTACTTTTATCATCAGTTAACCTACCCCCTTCAGGGAGGTTATATAGTTGTAATACAATTAGATTCTCTTGGAACAGTCTGCATTCCCTACCAGGATCCCCTTACCTGCCAATTTTTTTTTTAACTCATGAGTTAATGTTTTACTCTTTGTGCTATAAAGTTCTGTGGGTTTTGACAAATGAATAGTGTCATGTGTCTGTCACTTCAATATCATACACAATAGTTTCACAGCCCCAAAAACATCTCTTGTGTTTTGCTTATTCAACACTTCCTCCTCTCCAAACTGCTGGTAACCACTGATTGCCTTTCCAAGTCTCATGTAAATTGAGTCATACAATCATACAATACGTAACTTTTTCAGACTAGCTTTTTTCACTTAGCAACGTGCATGTGCATTTAATATCCATCAAGTTGTTGTGTGGATTGATAATTCATTTCTTTTTATCTCTGAAGAGTACTCCTTTGTGTGGATGTACTACAGTTTATTTATCCATTACCTTTTGAAAGACATTGTGGGTACTTCCAGTTTTGGGTGATTATGAATAAAGCTGCTATAAGCATATAATCATATGTATGTTTTTATGTACACAGTTTTCAAATCATCATGCTAAATCCAGCAATTGCCAAATCATACCCTTATATTATTTTTAGAATTATAATAAAGCACAAAACTGTCTTCCAACGTGATTTTACAATTTTGCATTCCCACCAGTAATGAATGAGGGTTTCTGTTATTTCACATCCTTGCCAACAATTGATAAAGTAAGGTGTTGTTTTTTTTTTTTAGCTGTTCTAATAGATAGGTTATTGTATCTCATTGTTGTCTTCCTTAATAGCATCTGAAAGATGTGCTAAGCAGCTACAAATGGCCAAAAGAAGATAAGTAAACTAAAAGTGGATAGTAGTGGTGATGTATATGCTTTTAATGTGGATGATTAGTTTTGGGATAATCAATTTACTGTGTTACTTACTCAACTTATTTTCCAGGCCTGGACTCAATGAAGGAGTTACACTTAGGAAGTGAGGTCTACTTTATTTTTTTAATTAAAAATTTTTTTGAGTTTTCTTATTTTGAGAGAGAGAGAGAGAACATGCATAAGTGAATGGGGGAGGGGAAGGGGGAGAGAGAGAGGGAGACGGAATCCCAAGTAGGCTCCATGCTGTCAGCACAGAGTCTGACATGGGACTCTATCCCACAACTGCAAGATCACAACCTGAGCTGATATCAAGAGTGCAGCACTTAATAGACTGAGCCCCTCAGGTGCCCTGGAGCTACTTTAAATCTTACTAAATTGGAGACTTACTCTGTTATATGTGTGTGTGTACCTGTATTTATATGTATACTCCCCCTGTCTTTCTCTATATATACACTTGATCTTAGCCAAAAGGCCGAGAAGTGGTTCTTTCTCTATATACTATGCATATATGTATATATAAAATATCTTCAGTTTCCTTTATTTAGCTATGCATCCAACACTACTTATTAAGTTCAACAAAGAAGGGCATAAGGATCTAAGTGGTTACCTGTGGTAGATTAAATTTGTCTGCACATGTTTTGCTACTCCAGTTATTGAGGAATGGAGTTTAAATTCACTCCCTTTGAATTTGGTCTGGCTTTAGTGACCTGTTTAACCAATACATGTAGTGGAAATAACATTCTGGGAATTCTGGGGCTGTCAGAAGAAGCTGTACATTTTCCGTCCAGAACTTCTAGGACATTCTCTGGGAACCCTAGCCTGCTAAGTAAGATGCCTGACTGCTCTGAGGCCACCACATTGGAGAGGCCTCATGTAGATGCTGCAGGCAACTATCCAACTCAGTCCACTCCTCTAGCCATTTCCACCAAGATTCCAGAAATGTAAGTGAAGCTGGGGTTGACCTCTCTGGAGCAGGCCAACCAACATCTGAATACCATCTAGTGACCTGAGTCTGTGCCTCATGGCACAGATGAATTGCTCAGATGAACCCTTCCTAAATTCTTGACCTATAAAAATATAAGAGATGATAAAAAGATTGTTATAAGCCATGAAATTTTTGGGGTGGTTTGTTACGTAGCAGGAGATAACCAGATTAATACCCAGTGGGTCTGAAAGTTAATCACATAGTACATGCTAAGGCTCGTGCTGTGAGATTTTAAAGCAGTCATAATTCCACTCAGTGCATGCATTGTTCTATTACAGAAAATAAAGGACTTTATTTGCAGGCACTGCCAATGCCTTTAATCTTCACCTATATAGATACTTAACAAATAAAATATATCTTATTTATTAAATTTTCAGATCTTCCTGATAGGAGCTAGAGTATTGATTATATAAACAGAATCTCTAATCTCATCTGCTGTGATCTCATTTGTGACATAAAATTAGTGTATACTTTCCACCATTAGAATGAAAGTTTGGTTAAAAATTATAATCTTCCTTTCAAAAATGAGTTTCCCTGTATTCTATTTCATTTATATTAAAAATATGTGTGGTGTTTGGAAAAATTTTCATAGTGGAAAGCCGTGTAGCCAAAATTTCATTTTTAAATAAAGAAGCTCAAAGGCATAGATATTAATACAAGACAGGTGTTTTTTTGAGACACATGGCTACAATAACACAATATAATGAACAAGAAAAATGCACTTTAAAATAGTACTAAATTCCTCTCCAAGAAAAAATAAAAATATCATCTCATTAAAGTGTTAAATAAATTAGGTACTATAAAAGTCACTAATTATTCTAGTTATAAGAGGAAGGAAAGATAATAGGATATAGTTAGTTTTTAAAGAAGAGGCAATAGAAATAATGCTAATTATGATAACTTGAATTGTGGATGCCTACAGTATACATTTCTATTCTGGGAAATAAGATTTGCTTAGAAAATTTGATAGTGTAAATAAGACTATAGCAGAAATATGTAACCAACTTAAGTTTAAGGGACATTTTTTAAGAGCAGATGCTAATTCACATAAAAATAACACATGTTGATTACTTCTCAGGCTTGAAATCTATCACAGCAGACCCCAGATGAATGCATGATTGGTTAATATAGTTTGATTTATTGTACATAGTGGTAAAACTAAAATTGCATTTAAAAACTTTCCCACTCATACAGATATTTCCATTTATCAGATATCATGGAGTAGTTGATATCTCTAGAGAGCTGATTGATACAAGAATCTGAACAGTAAGTATGTATATTAAACAAAGGGATGTCTCTGGATTCTTATGCACAGAGTATAGAAATACTTGGTTCATGAGAAAGTGATCCTGTGCATTTAGGGACTGCTTGAGCGTCTCGGTAGGGTTATTCGATGTCAGAGATCACTTTAGGTGAGCTGGAACAGTTTTACTAAGAGAGTCGGCCCTTAGTCCTTAGCCAAACTGTGAAATGGACAAAGTGTGCTTTTAGCCCAATGAGCTTTCCCAGTGATTCTCTTATACTCCCCTACCAAGAGTATCTACTGTCTCTATGATTTCCAGTTACCCTTTTCTCCTCCAGAATTTATAATTCTCAGTATCAAGTTTTGTCAGCTAATGAAAAAATCATGCCTAAGTGTAAATGTACTCAATGCTTTTCATCCTTTAGCTGTAATTGCATCATCAAGAAGAGACTATTTTAAGTTTTTTTGAGTGGGGGACAGGCAGAGCGAGATGGAGTGAGAGAATCTTAAGCAGGGTCCATTGTCAGTATGGAGCCCAATGGGGGGATTGATCTCATGACCCTGAGATCATGACCTGAGCTGAAATCAAGTCTGAGGCTTAACCAACTGAGCCACCCAGGCACCTCAAGAAGAGATGATTTTAGTATCTGGATTTTTGGGGGTGCCTGGGTGGCTCAACTGGTTAAGCCTCTGACTCTTGAATTTGGCTTAGGTCATGATTTCATCGTTCATGAGTTTGAGCCCCACGTCAGACTCTGCACTGACAGTATGGAGTCTGCTTGGGATTCTGTCTGCTTCTCTCTCTGTCCCTCTCCCACTTGCTCTCTGTATCTTTCTCATAATAATAAAAATAAACTTAAAAAAATCTGGATTTTGAGCTAGATACACTGGAGTTTAAATCTCAGTGATTCCGTTTACCTAGAGCAATTCTTCTCAATATTCATATGCATATAAATTACCTGGAAATTTTATTAAAATGCTGATTCTCATTAAGTTTCTGGGTTAGACCTGAGATTCTGCTTTTCCAACAATTTCAGAGGTGGTGGTATACCTGCTGTCACATGGACCGTGGTTTAAGTTGCAAAAACCTAGAGCATGTTACCTGCCTGTTTTCTCATCTATCAATTGAAGACAATGTCAACCTTATATGGTTATTGCAGGTGTTATATGAATTGCTTTACACAATGTGCCTGGTACATTGTGCCTGGCCAAGATTAAGCATTATATCGGGGTGGGGAGGAGTAGTAGTACTACTATGATGATTATAAGAGTTTTAATAATATGTTGGAGACTTTCAGGCTGAAGACCTTGGAAATGATTTTCAGATGTAGATACTTACTTGAGTAATGAACATGCCAAAAACACCTGAACCTTGGGGTTTCCCTGAGGGACAGAACACCAATGACTCAAGACCATTGAGCCTTCCGAGAGTCCATATCTTATACTTTGTGGTCTAGTCAATACAAAATACCAGCTGAATTAACATTTTCTTTCACAGTCTGACTTAGATGTTTTGAGTGGAGATTTCAGAAGGGAAAGGTTTATTATTATCTATAGGGCAGGAGAACTATTTGAATATTTAAGGAAAGAGAGAATTCAAGTGCAATATTACAATGGCTCTTGCATTAATAAAATTGTATGTGGGAAACAGAAGTTCAGCATGATGTTCATCTCACCTTTATCTCTAGGGATCTCTAAGAACTTGAAATGGAGCAGTTTCTTTCCCCTTGGTAAGAGATAGTGTCTGGGGAAGGTTATGAACCACTTCTTTAATGTCTTTGGTGGCTTCCATTACTCTGTAATTCCAGGAAACTCTTAGAAGTGCAGAACAAACTGGAGTTTCAGTACCTCAGTGCTGAATAAGCAGAGCAGAGAAACAAAAGAAGAGAGGTGATATTACCAATACTTGGCCGTGTCACTGGAGTCTTACTGCCCACATTTTTATTGGCTGATTTTTCAGGAAAACATTTTTTTCTCTTGGGCCTTTTTTCGAAGATGCTATTTCTAAAAGGTCAGTTATTTGGCATATAACTACTACTGCATATTAAAATGCAGAAGGCATCAAATTAGAATAAGCTAAAAATCACTCCAGCAATTCACTCAGTACATATTTTTAATGATATTATTTTTTAAGCTTGTCCGTTTAAGGGCACAGATAGTATTTATGATTGAGCATATATCAAAATTTTTACTTTTGCAGCAATGGTTATCTTTCATAATCCATTTGAAATAGCCTTCACGGTCCCTTTAACTTTAAGAGGATATGGTTTTCTTCTTGGATTTTTTTTTTTAAAGGAGGCAGTACAGTCTTTGATTTTCTGCAGTACTGCTTGAAAGATGAAGATGTCAAGATGGATGACAGCTAATGAACTGAATGCTCAATAGTTCATCACCTTGGTTTTTCCTGAAACCATTTCTTGTCCTTGCTTGGTAAATTGAAATCACTTGACTTTGTTGCAATACCTGACATGAGTCAAATCTCCAAAATATCCAGACAGGAGTAAATTCTTTTAGCATCACAAATCTTTTGCTGTCTGAGGATATTAGGCCAGTAGGTTGAGGTATAGAGAAGATGAGACCATGGTCATGTTCCGTCTGGACCTTGTTGGCTCCCTTCACCCCGATAGAAGTGCCCTAGGACCGTAGACCCTCTTACCTTGCCATTTGAAGAGGGGATGAGGTGAGAATTGTGCACAGATCAGCATAAATGAATCTTAGAAAAATAGCTCAGATACTACGTCTACTTATGATTGGCCAGTGATATCATTTTGATATGTAAAGTATATGTCTAATTTTCTTGTTCATTCAGATAGCTGTTCATCTCAAGGTGTATTTGAATTATAAAGCGGCATATACCTATATTGTTTTCTAAGCTGGTGAAATAATCCACATAAATAGAAATTTAAGTAATACCAATTTGATTTCTTTTTAAAGAAAAGAATTGTATTAAAGGAAATAATGTTAATCAAGGTTTTGAGATACCTAATGTGATACCAACTTTAGGTATAAATTACAAAGAATCATTGATTTTTATTCACAGTCTACAATACTCCTTAAATACCAAGCTTTATTAGTACTAAATATGAGACCTTTCTGTATATGTCTATACAGTGTTTTAGCAACTAAATAAAGACTATAATGGTCAATTAAACAGTTCTTTGGGTTATGATCTTAATGTCATAAAAGTAATAATGCCTTAAATTTGAATGGCACTTTCCAATTTTGCAAAATATTTTTGTGAATATAGCCCAGATAAAATATGGAGAGGTTATGATGTCATTGCCCATATTTTACAGATAAGAAAACTGAAGCTCAGAGAAGTTAGATGACTTGTCTAAAATAACATAACACTAGGACCTAGAATTTCATTAACTTAACACCATTTATTGAGGTTCGTGCTCCTCACCATACATAAGCCGTCAGGAAGAGAAAAATTAAATAAGTACACAAACGTATAATCACACATGCTAATAAATGTTTCCGAGGAAAAGTAAAGCATGCTGTGAAACAAAATGGGTGCCTCACTATGTGGCTTAGGCAAGAATAAATTTAAGGAGTGACAGATGTGTGGTCTGGGTCACATGATTGAGGGAGCCAACAGGTGCCCATTCTGGGGTGGTAGCCTTCACCGGATTGAGGTAGGAGAAGAAGGCAGCAGAGAGCTCATGTAGGGCAATGTGGGCCATGTCATGGACTTTTAATTTCACCGTAAGTTACACAGGAAGTAGGGGAATGCTATGATCAAACTTGAATTAGGAATTCTGCTTCATTTTTATTTGGTAGTGCCCCCGTGGAATTCTTGTTTTCTTGTCTTTATTTATTTGCCTAATGTTTACACTATTTTTCTTATATACAATCAGTATATGGGAGTTTGATCTGTTGGCTGTCATTATTGGTGGCTCCTGCAGTTAAAAAAAAAAAAAAAACTTTTGCAGGAACATAATTCTGGCTAGGAAATTAAGGTTCTAGGAAGGCTATGTTTCATTCTCTGTGAACTTCAGTAATGTGGAATTTGCTTAGATTTTGATATAATTCTTTCATTATATTAAACAAGTTGTTATATAATGCTTTGGATCAAAATGGAATAAGCTGACCAAAGAAGGCATGTTTTTAAAGCTATAGGATGATGCCCTTGAGTGGTTGTGAGCTTTTTCTTTTGCTTCTACTCTCATTCATCAGTCTTAGCAGCCTGCATCTAGATGTTGAACAAATATTCTGGCCTTGAAGATGGCCCGATCCTTTTAGGAATGAGTTTGTGTGTATGTTTTAAAGCAGAGAAGTGCATCGTGTTCACTTTGAGGTTGTTTTCTTTAAAGCAAGACAATTTTTGTCCTTTGAATGAATTTCCTAAAGTTTTAGAGAGACATTTAGGACTCATAGTTGGGACTATCCACCTAACTTTTGTTTTCCTGAGGGAATCCGTCTCTATGCCATATGCCATTTTGAGACCAGTACTTACAAATAACCTGGGACCAAAACCCAAAATAAATCTAAATGTTTGGAAAACTTCACATTTTCAAAGAAATTAAATATATGTTAAAGATATAAATACTCAGTTTAATTTCAATGATAATTTATGATTACGAACATTTTTATGTTTATAAAACTGCCCCCCAATGTGCCAGTGATAGCAAGTTCCTAGGCACCCAGAACTTGGGTAATAAATTTTTCTTGTATTACATGAGTCCTACCTTTTTCGTGGAATATTTTGCTAGAATCATCAATAGGAGCAATTTAGGTTGGTATCTAGGAGAACTTTACTTATTTTTTCTAGTTTTATTGAAAGATCATTGACATACATCACTGTATAGGTTTAAGGCATACAGCATGATGGTTTGATTTACACATATTATGAAATGGTAACCACAATATGTTTAGTTAACATCCATCTTCTTATATAGATACAATAAAAATAAAAGAAGAAAAAAAGGAAAACAAAATTTCCCTTTGTGATGAGAACTGTTAGGATTTACTCTTAACTTTCTTGTATATGTATACTTTAGCAGTATTAGCTATAGTCATCACATTGTATATTACATTCCTCGTACTTATTTGTCTTCTAAATGAAAGTTTATATCTTTTGATAACCTTCTTCCATTTTCCCCTCCTCCCACCTGTTGCCTCTGATAAACACAAGTCTGATCCCTTTTTTTATGTTTGATTTTTTATTTATGATTCCACATATAAGTGAGATCAGATCATACGGTGTTTGTCTTTCTCTGACTTATTTTACTTAGTGTAATGCCTTCAAGGTCCATCCATGTTCATGCAAATGATAGGAGTTCCTTGCTTTTTTATGGCTGAGTAATATTCCATTGTATTTATATACCACAACTTCTTTGTCCATTCATCCATTGATGGACACTTATGTGGTTTCCATGTTTTGAATGTTGTAAATAATGCTTCTGTGAATATGGGGTGCAGATATATTTTCAAATTAGCGTTTTTGTTTCTTTTGGATATATTCTCCGAAGTGGAATTGCTGGATAATATGGTGTTCTATTTTTAATTTTTTGAGGATCCTGCATACTGTTTTCCCAGAGGCTGTACCAATTTATAATCCTACCAACAGTGCACAAGGTTTCCCTTTTCTCCACATCCATACCAGCATTTGTTATCTCTTGTCTTTTTGATGTTGCTGTTGTAACAGATGAGAGGTAATATGTCATTGTGGTTTTAATTTGCATTTCCCTAGTGACTTGTGATGTTGGAGGTCTTTTTATGTACTTGTTGGCCTTTCATATATCTTCTTTGGAGATATGTCTAATCATGTTTTTTGTCCATTTTTAAAATTGGGTTGTTTTTTTGCTTTTGAATTGGATGAGTTCTTTGTACATTTTGGATATTAATCCTTTATCAGAATATATGGTTTGCAAATATTTGTTTCATTCCATAGGTTGTCTTTTTACTTTGTTGATGGTTTATTTTTCTGTGTAGAAGTTTTTTTAATTTGATATAGTCCCATATATTTATTTTTGATTTTGTTGTCTATGATTTTGATGTCTTATCCAAAAAATCATTGCCAAGACCAAGGTCAGGGAGCTTTATTCCTGTGTTTGATTCTAGGGGTTTCATGATTTTAGCTTCTTATATTTAAATATTCAACTGTAAGACTTAATTTTAACTTAATTTTTGTGACTGGTATAAGATATCAATCCAATTTTATTCTTTTACATGTGAATACAATTATCCCGGCACCTTTTATTGAAGAGACAATCTTTTCTCCATTGAGTATTTTTGGCTCCCTTCTGAAATATTAGTTGACCACATATGCTTGCGTTTATTTCTAGGCTTTTGGGGCACCTGGGTGGCTCAGTCGGTTGGGCGGCCGACTTCAGCTCAGGTCATGATCTCGCAGTCTGTGAGTTCGAGCCCCACGTCGGGCTCTGTGCTGACAGCTCAGAGCCTGGAGCCTGCTTCCGATTCTGTGTCTCCCTCTCTCTGTGCCCTTCCCCTGTTCACACTGTGCCTCTATGTCTCTCAAAAATAAACATTAAAAAAAAATTTTATTTCTAGGCTTTTGATTCTGTTCAGTTGGACTATTTGTTTTTGCCAGTTTGATACTGTTTTGATGACTATAGTTTTATAACATCACTTGGTATCAGGAAGTATGATGCCTCCTGCTTTGTTTTTCTTTCTCAGGATTTATTTGGCTATTCAGGGGTTTTGTGGTTCCATATACATTTTATGAGTGTGTGTGTTTTTTTGTTTTTGTTTTTTTTTACTTCTGTAAAAAATGCCATCTTGATAGGGATTGCATTGAACTTACATTTGGTTTTTGGTAGTATTGACATTTTAACAATATTAAATATTCCAGTGCATGAACATGAGCTATTTTCCTATTTATATGTACCTTTTTCAATTTCTTTCATTAATTTCTTGTAGTTTTTAGTATAGATATCTTTCACCTCCTTAGTTGAATTTATTCCTATCTATTTTATTATTTTTGATACTCTTATAAATGGAATTGATTTCTCTATTTTTTTCAAAAATTATGTTGTTTGTGTATACAAATGCTACTGAATTTTGTATGTTAATTTTGTATCTTGCAACTTTGCTGAATTTATTGTAGATTTAACAGGTTTTTTTTTGTTAACTCTATAGGATTTTCTACATATAAAGTTATGTCATCTACAAATAGATACAATTTTACTTCATCCTTTCCAGTTCTGATACCTTTTATTATTTTTTTTCTTGCTTGGTTGCTCTAGCTAGGACTTCCAACACTATACTGAATAGAAGTGGTAAGAATGGGTACCCTTGTCTTGTTCCTGATCTTAGAGGAAAAGCTTTTAACCTTTCACCATTAAGTATGATGTTACCCGTAAGCTTGTCAGAAATGGCCTTTATTATGATGAGAAATGTTTCTTCTGTGCCTAATTTGTTTGGAGTTTTTATCATTAATGGATGTTAAAAGGAGGTCTTTACTTCTAAAGAGGAGTTGTCTGTAGGAATTATACTTCATTGTTTTACTGGCTTGTTCTTTTATTAAACATAGCTTGAGTAGATCCAATATATAAATGAGTTAATAATAAGCAGCATTCTGAAGGCATTCATTTTTCTTTTACTTGAAACATTAATAGTTTCATTTATTTGAAGGACAACTTGAACTTTTGTAAGGAAATATGCAACAAACTAAAAGTAATTTTAATTTTCTCAGCATTATAATTCTGTTTGTTTTGGTGCTTCCCTTTTATGCTTGTGAACAATAATCATTTTAAAAATCATCATAATGTGTGTGTTGCAAAATACTTTGAAGCTCTTAAGGTTATGATTTCAATGTTTTAAAAATTAAGCTCCAACAGTTAATTCTTTTAAAGCCTTGTCCATTCAGGGTTTTTATCTGATCGTACCACATTATCTTTAGGACATTGAAGGAGCAATTCTCCTTGTGACATTTTTTCTGAATGTTATCTTTTGTTTGTTTGTTTGAACCACTTATGAATATAGATTTCCCTTCATGTTTGGCTGAGAAGACAGAGTAAATCAGTAAGAAAAATATCACATGTTTTTAAATATAATCCTCACAAGTTTTCTATTATTGGAGAAATTTTCATGGTATCTTACTGTAAAAGAGATGATTTCTTGCTCAGAGTGAGCTCTCTTTGACTAGACTGACCCCATTAGCCTACGCACAGCTGTATTTACCCAATTGGCAGTCAGTTCCCATTTACTGTTCCTCTTGAAATCCATCTTAAAAACTCATCTTTAGATCGGATATGAGGATATGATCTAAGTTTATTCTTTTTTATTTCCCTTTGCTCAAAAATGGTTTTCCAAAGGTCATAGAAATATAGGCGGTGGTAGAGATTGGACAATGAGTTCATATACGTTAATCAACACAAGCACCATTTTGCATTTATGTAGATGTGCCTATGTTGGTGCTTCGTGGCTCTGGCTCTTAGCATCCGTAAGCCAGTCTGATCTCAGAACATTTCCTCTTACCTCTCCAGGCACAACACAGGGACTTGTAAGCAATCCCTTCTGGCTAATGGTAACTTAGAGCAGGCTGTGTCACAGTGTGGCCAGTGGACCCTTGCATCAGAATTCTTGGCCTGCTTTTAAAAGTATTCCCTGGTCACCTCCCAGATGGAATGTACCAGAACCTCAAGTGTTGTAGGACAGGTGATTTGAATATTTCCTACATATCCCATGGTAATTCTTAGGCACATTAAGGTTTGATGACCAGAATTGTGGACTGAATATTTATGTCACACCCAAATTCATATATTGTAACCATAAACCCCAGTGTGATGGGTTAAGAGGTAAGATTATTTGGGATGTAATTAGGTTTAGATGAGGTCATGAGGGTAGAGGCCCCATAGTGGCAATAGTACCTTATAAGAGGCCTAGACGCCAGAGCTGCTTCTTGCTGTCATCTGAGGATTCAACAAAAAGACCGCCATCTGCAAGCCAGGAAGAGGACCCTCTCCAGAGCCAGATCCTACTGGCACCCTGTCTCTAACTCCCCAGTCTCCAGAACTGTCAGAAATGAAGGTCTGTTGTTTAAGCCTCCAAGTCTATGGTATTTAGTAATAGTAGCCCAAGCAAACTAAGACAACCCGTATCCTAGGGGAAATTCCCTCTATCTGGACATGTAGGTAGTGTTATGCTTTAGGATGAAAATGGATACGAGGAGTACAAAGAATGATTACTCAGAGATTAGTATTTGCATATAGCACTTGTTTCTATTTTTCGTGGTAGCTGTTGTCCATTATCAGGTGTCTTCATACCCCTCCTTTGTTACCTATCAAACTTCTCCTTTCACCAGCTGCACTTGGTGTAGAAAAGTTTTCCAAGCACATCTTAGGTGTTGAATTTGAGCTCCTAAGTGTTTCCTGATTCCTAATCTGTCTTTGGCCAGCCAAGAGACTAATTGTGTGAGAATCCTTATGTTTCTGCAGAATTAACTGAATTTATTTTACCATTAAATCTGAGAATATCATGTGACCTCCCAGTATATGTGAAAATTAACAATATTCCTTTAGTCTTCAACATAAAATCATGGCATATTTTTTTGAAATTCTACAAAATCCATGAACTGTCATCGAATTTTCTAAAATTAAAGCAGCATGTTAACAAATGGCAGTAAATATGATTTATGGGGGGATACAGACATTCAACATATGCTGTTGCTTTTAATTTTTGGTTATTACCATTAGCTAGGAAATCACTTGCAAAATGCTTGAAAAGAAGAACTACTAGAAGCAGGTTTTTAATAAAATGAAAGTACCAAAAGTGCATATTTTTTCCTAAGTTTTTTGGGAAGGATATTTTTGTGGTTTGGAAAATTGAAAGTCCACAGCCACTTTCATATCCCTTTTTATAATAAAGGTTTCATATTGAATAGCTTCTTAGGGTGGTTATACCTAATTACAAATATGTAAATCTGTTTAAAAAGCAAAAAGATGTAGGCAAAACAGTTATTTAAGTGTAAGTAAAGCAAAAAAGCTTGCTATTTCAACAGCTTTATAATGTTTAGTTATATATACAGTTATGTTTCTTTTTGCTTTAACTGAATAGGGATTGGATTTAGATACTGAATATACAAATAGGTTTAAGAATGACCTAAATAGGGGCACCTGGGTGACTCAGTCGTTTGAGCATCTGATTCTTGATTTCTGCTCAGGTCATGATCTCATGGTTCATGAATTTGAGCCCCGTGTCAGGCTCTGCACTGACAGCACTGAGCATGTTTGGGATTCTCTCTCTCTGCCCTTCCCTACGCTCTCTCTCTCTCTCTCTCTCTCTCTCTCAGAATGAATAAATAGGTGCTTAAAAAAAAGAATGACCTGAATAAATCCAAGGAAAATGCATTTATTACAAATTATTAAGGTAGGTGGAAGATGTTTGGCTGCCTCTTCCGAGTTTTATGAGGTTGACAGGCGATGGCAATCATCCCTTCCAATGTGTACCATTGTCGTGGCAGAACACAGGTCTGAGTGGACCAGGGATCTGATCCACTCACTGTGGAAATTTTTGAGAAGACAACATGGTGTGTGTACCACCTTCTGGATAAAAGAGAATCAATGATCTGGGTTCTAGTCATGACTGTGCCCCCAGCTTCAGGCTCACCAGGATTTTGGCACATAGGAGGTACATGACAAATGTTCGAACATGAAAGTGCACAGTTACACAAATCTGCACTTACTGAGATGGCTTTCTCATCTGCAAAGTAATATAGAACATCTAATCTACTAAACTTCCAGACGTATAGACTCTCAAAATGAAAAAAAAAACTAAGTTCAACCATCCAAATATATAATAGACAAGAGGTTATTTTATTTCAGTGTAACAATTTCAAAGCTTTGAATTTTTAAATTAATTTTGTAAGTTTTCATTTAATGGTACAAAGTCAGAGTTTGTTTTTTGACATAGTTCTCTTATTTACCAGGTCCTGTGTATTTAAGTACACTTCTAAGAGCATAGCCTTTGTGCAATCTTCTGAGGCCATTTGTGACAAGAACTCTGGATGTGAATTGAGAAATGTGATAATCTGCCACTTATTAGTTGTTTGACTCTGGACAGGTTGTTTAGTATCTCTAAAACTGAGGTTTCCTATATATTAGGCATAATAATAACAAAGAAAATAATAGCACCCTATTGAACTACTGTACATTTTATGTTTTTTATTTATTTATTTATTTTTGAGAGCAGGAGACACAAAGCATGAGTGGGGAGGGTCAGAGAGAGAGAGGGAGACACAGAATCTGAAGCAGGCTCCAGGCTCTGAGCTGTCAACACAGAGCCCGACGCGGGGCTCAAACTCACAGACTGTGAGATCATGACCTGAGCTGAAGTCAGACACTTAACCAACTGAGCCACCCAGGCGCCCCCTACTGTACATTTTAAAGAAAGTGATGTTTAGGTAATCACTTTGTAAACTGATGCAGTAGCAGACACAGTGACCATCTTAAATTCTGCCGTTTTTTAGACTACTGTCCCGAGGAGGAAGGGCTTCTTTGAGAGGGTTCTGTAGTAGAAAAGTTTCTATGAATCTTTATTCCTAATGCTCATTCAGCCAGCTGTGCTGTCTTCTTTAATTTAACTACATATGATTTAGGGAGGAAGGATCCAATATAATGGGATTGCTAAGAGTTGATGAAGGATGAAATATTTCAAAATATTCTTACTCATTATCCAAGAAAGTAAGGAAAATAATAGAACACCTTATATTCCTTCTTTTTCTGAAAAAGATATGCCTGCTAGTATCTCAAGCTATAAAGGATCCTATGGGGGTCCTGGGTGGCTCAGCCATTAAGTGTCCAACTCTTGATTATGGCTCAGGTCATGATATCATGTTTTGTGAGTTTGAGCCCTGTGTAGGGCCCACACTGACAGTGCAGAGCCTGCTTGGGATTCTCTCTCTCTCTCTCTCTCTCTCTCTCTCTCTGTCTGTCTCTCTCCCTCCCTCCCTTCCTTCTTCCCTCCTCCTCCCACCCTGCTTAAACATGCATATGTGTGCTCGTGTGCTCTCTCTCAAAATAAATTAAAAAAAAAAAAAGGAATTCTATGCATTTGGGACTGGTGCCATAGCAGTCATTATTGTGACATGCCAAATAGAAAGAGTGAATGAATGACCCAGCCTGTCAAGACCGTCAGAGGCTAAGCCACAATCTGTGGCTAATGTAGCCCTTTAATGAGACATATTGGGATGCCAGTGAGTCCTCTATTCCCATTTACATGGCACCTTTCTCCTAATCAACAAGCAAGAGGTAGAAGAGAGAGCTGCCATCTCTCTGGCAGCTAGAAAATGAATCTGTCTAGAAAATGAATCAGTGAATTTTTAGAGTAGAGTATGTTTTATTTATTGATTTCTTATCTGCTCATTGACTTTGGCCATGAACTCTTTCTTTATGTGTATTTGTAGATATATATATATATATGTATATATAATGATATATATGTATATATATACATGTATATATAATGATATGTGTGTGTGTGTGTGTGTGTGTGTGTGTGTGTGTGTGTGTATATATATATATATATATATATATATATATATATATATATATATCTTGAGACTAAGTCAGTGATTGAAACAAACTCTGCAACATCCCTTGCTATTCACAAGATTGTCTGCCATTGGAAAAACGTGAAGTGACCCACTGAGGGATGAGCACTGGCTACCCCAATTATGACATAATAATGGTAACAGTGATAATATCATTTTAATATGAATAGAATTTCTTGTCTTATGTAAAAATGAATGGAAGTATTTTCTGAAATCTTATTTTTTTATTTGTAAGGTAGAACCTAAACAAAGAACTGTATTCTTTTTATGCAAATATGGAGTTAAGACAGATTCCCTTGTGTATCCCTTACACCCTGCCTTACATATACACACCCTCCTTCCCTTCCTCCCTCCCCCGCTCAGTCACACACACACTCACACACACACACACACACACACACACACACACACACAACATAAATACATTCTACAGAAATCCTGGAAATCCACCAATCACTAGTAATAAAAAAACAAAACAAAAACAAAACAAAAAAAACCCTCAAAAACTGGCATTCTTAATCTCTGCTGTACTATAAGTAGTCATGACAGCAATGCAATTGTTTAGGCACTATTACATTTTCTTAGGTGAGGTAGGAGGTAAAATGTAATATCGAAAACACCATCATGGGAGTTTTATGCATTGATTCCTTAATAGGTGGCAGAATAAGCCCAGAAATGTTGGAGATGTACTAGAGAGGCTGTGGGGCCAAACGAATGTCTCCTAATTCCTCAGCCACACGATAGGATAGAATGCACTATGAGCTGGATGCAAAGACAATGAAGAAGATGAGTAACTAGTTGAATGATTGTACTAGCAGGCTGCTGACTAATAAATTGTTATAACCTATATATGTAAGTTTCCAGTTGTGTGTCACAGATCTCTATCCTGTTTTTTCCTACCTTTTCGTTGTATTTAGGTCCCTTGTTTTAGATGAAGATTAAGAAAACATTCTAATTGAATTTGCATATGGGAGGGATGCTAAACTCAGGGCCAAGATGGGGCTCCCTTTTAAATCTTGTGTTTTTTAGGTTAAGGCTTAAGCTGCTGTACCAGAGACTCTGATATACAAGTAGTTTTCTTTTAAGCAAATGAGGAGTAAATTGCAAGTACAACTTGTATTTACACTCTATTTACAGGAATATGGTTACACCTCTCTACCTCTTAGCTACCTGGTACAGTAGCATAGCCATATGAGGCTACTGAACTTTTTAAATTGTGGCCAGTCTGAACTGAGATATGCTCTGAGGGTAGCATTCACATTGACTTCAAGAAATGAAAAAAGGATGCCTGATATCTCATTAATACTTTTTATATTAATTATAGGTTAAAATGATACTACTTTAGATATATTAGGCTACATAAAATATGTGATTAAAATGAATTTTACCTCTTTTTTACTTCATTTAACATGGATACTAAAAATCTAAAAATCATATATGTGGTCCTCATTGTATTTCTGTTGGTCAGTGTGGCATCTAGCTGATGGCTGGGAGCCCAGATTAAACTGTAATACGGTGCAAGGATAGAAGAATGGATTGAGGTTATAAGTAAAAGTCTGTCTCACTACTGCACTTCTAGTGTCTCACAAAATGTTGAGTATTTAATGCTTGCTCAGTGTATCTTGATTTAACAAATAATTGAATTACTGTGTTTGGATCCCAGAGTATATCAGACTTGAGTGATGGGCCAGATTCAACAGAGTGACATAGTGTGTTCTAAATTTTATCTGTACAACTATAGAATTGGGGAAATAGCTACAGCATAATGTTTATATAAAAAAATGGAGATTTTTCTTTTGTAGTCAGCTCAATATATGTCAATTATGTGGTGTGGCCACCACAAAATCTAATGCAATCTTAGGCCACATTAATAAAAATTTACTTCAAAGGACAGATAACATTCTTGACCTCTCTACTCTTTTGAGTTTATATCTACAGTGGCTTAGTAGGTTTGAAGGGGTTTTCTGAAACGTAAAACAATCATTTTTCACAAGGCTGAACTTTAAGATTGGTTGGCGGATATGTTTAGTTTATGATTCCTATAGGATAACCTATGGAGATGTATTTATAGGTATGAAAATTAGGAGAAAGAAATGTGTTGAAGGTATAGATGTGGGAGTTGTCTGTATATGGATGACAAGTAACACCAGAGACTTAGATGCCTTCTTCCAGGTAAGTGCCTAGTTATTAATAAGCACTGTGACCTTGAGAGGAAGGGTAACAGAAGAGGAGCAGGAAAGGGGACTGAGAAAAGCACTCAGGAAATTCAGTGATAAATCAGGCAAGTGTGGCATTGTGGCAGCTGAGTGCAAGTGTTGAGAAAGAGAGAGCATTCGGCAATGTTGACGCTACTGTGTGGCCTAAGAGGGACCACAGAAGTTTAAAAAAAAGGACCAAGAAGTTTAAAAAAAAAAATCAAACAGCTAAAGAGTTCTTGGTATCCTTGATAAGAGCAGTTTCAACAGACTAATGGGGACTGAAGGCACTGAAGAGCGGATTGAGAAGCAGGCTGAAAGAGATGAAGTGGGAGCAGTGAGAGGAGATAATTCTTACAAATTTTTTCCTCTGATATACTGGTATCATGAATCTCTTGACATGTCCCGAGAAGGACACTATTATTTTACTAAAAATGCAAGAATTTTTCAAATAGTAACAGAAAACATCAGACATCCCCAAACTGAAGGTCGCAGAATTCTACAAAATAACTTATTAATTGTCTTCCAGAGTGTTAAGGTCATGACTTGGAAAGATAAAGGAAGATTAAAGAGAAATACAAGTAGTTGCAGAGTGGGATCCCAGATGGGATCCTGGCACAGAAAAACACCATTAGTGGAAAAACTGGTGAAACTTGTATAAAGGCTGTAGTTTAGTAGCGTTGCCCCAATAATAATTTCCCGGTTTTGATCATTGAGCCGTGGTTACACAATGTGGCTAACATTGGGGGAAACCAGGTGGAGGGTACATGGGGCTCTCTACTACTTCTTCAACTTCTCTGTAAGTCTAAAATTAGTTCAGAGAAAGAGTTTTAAAAGTTTTGCTCTGAATAGAAGAAAAGAAATGGGGGTTGGCTGGAAAGAATATGGCACCAAGGAGAGTTAAAAAAAGTTAGCAATATAGTGAAATGACGATATTTTCTAAGAGTTTAGCATATACTGAGCACCATGCTAAGTGCTTTGTGGAAATTTTTTCATTCAGTGTTCATGACTCTACTATAGATAGATTTTACAGATAAGGAGAAAGAGACATGAATGAGTTTGAACATGATCGTACAGCAGTGAGTGGCAGAGCTGGGATTTGGAGCTGATTTCATAAGCCAATGCATTAGATATTCTCTACAAAATCAGAGTGGATTTTTGTGTTTGAATGCATCAGGGAGAGATGCTATTATATGGGGAGAAATAGAAAAGGCAAGAGAAAGAATGGACATAAAAGAGAGGGTGAAATCCAGAATGTGGGGAGAATACAGACTTGGACCTTGAGGAATCCATGGTAATAATAGTGGAAGCATAAAGAAAAAGTAGAAAAGTAGTAAATGTGTAGCTTATACTAGCTGGAGATTGAGAAAATTCTTGTTGGGTGGTCTTTAGTTTCTTTTGTGAAGTAGGAGCTGAGACAAGTGGCCAGTAAGTTGGAGATGGCAAGGTTAGAATTTGGAAATAGCAGGAAGTTTTTTAAGAGAACCAGTATAGAAAGAAATAAAGGGGGGGACACTGGTAAAAGGCACATGCAGGATGGCCAGGGTGTGCTGAGAATGAGCCAGTGAGACCCCACACTCAGGGGTCCACCTTCTCTGCAGAGGTATGGCTTTCTGTGATGTGTTCTATAGTCTATGCTGTGGACTGTTGAATTTATCCAAGACTGAGTTTTTTGCCAGGTAGAAGCCACAGAAATAATTAATCAAGGAAGAGAAAGATGCATTAAAGTCAAATTTATCTGTGGAAAAAAAAAGTACACTCATCTTGGGTCACCCCGGTGGCTCAGTCAGTTGTGTCCGACTCTTGATTTCAGCTCAGGTCATGATCTCTTGGTAGTGAGATCAAGCCCCACATCCAGCTCCAAGCTTGGTGTAGAGCCTGCTTAATATTCTCTCTCCCCCTCTCTCCTGCTTATGCTCTCTTGCACTCCCTGTCTCTCTCTCTCTCAAAATTAAAAAAAAAAAAGAGTACATTCATCTTGATAAGCACTGAGAAAAATATAGCATTGTTGAATAATTGTATTGCACACCTGAAGCTAATATAACACTGTCGGTTAATTATACTCGAATAAAAACTTTTAAAAAGAAAAGAAAAAATAAAGAAGAGTAGAATGGATAGACACAAATATGACTAGTGGGAACGAAGTGAAGATAGGAGAGGGTTGAGAGGGAGAATAGAGTTGTCAGTATGTTGTTTCAGTTTGCATTTTTCCGGTAACTAGTCAATGATGAAAGGTTTTCACATATTTATTGGCTATTTTTATTTCTTTTTGCATATTATCTGAAGCTCTACTTTTTTCCGATAGGGACTTGTTTCTACTATTAATGTAAGATCAATATATGTTTTAAGAATATAATGTAGTTATTCAATCAACAGATGTATTTCTTTCAATATTGTGGCTTATATTTTTATTTTCTTTCTATAGGATTCTATTTAAACCTATAGATCCATGCTGTCCAAAAGAGCAGCCAGTAGCTACAAGTGACTATTAAATTTAAAGGTAATTTGAATTTAAATAAATTAAAATAGAAATTTCAATCCTGTAGTCTCACTAGTTAAATTTTTAGGGTCCTGGTTTCCCGTAACTACATGTAGCTAGTGGCTTCTGTATTGGACAGTGTAGCTATGGAACATTTCCATCAATGCTGAAAGTTACACTGGACAGCACTGGTATAGATTTTTTAATTGGAAAAGCCAGAACCACTTTCCTGATTGAGGTCTGCCTTTAGAGTCATACTTGGAAAAATCCTTTCTATCTTTCAGTATAATATAAATGCTGATTTTTAGTTTTGTCTAGTAGTTCTATAGTTAAAAAAACATTGACATCGTTAATACGTTCTGGAATATATATTACTGTATTGTACGAGGTAAGGTATAACCCATATTTTCTTCAAATTTTTGACTATGAATCCCAATAAAGTTAAATGAGGTTGAAATGACATCTGTATCATTTAATGATTACTTATATATTTGTGGTTTATTTATTGGATCTCTATTATATTACATTGATTTGTCTGCCAAAATCAATTTCATATCAGTGAATATTTATCAAGGAGATTAATATAATTAAGACTCAGACATGATTAATGGTTTAACAGGGTGGTAGTCAATGGAATAAATATTTACAGTACTATGTGAGTTTGTTCATAGGAATGGGAAAGAAAACTCAGTGTAGTTACAAAGGTTGTTAAAGTGGGCTATGTGTTTGGAAAGTTGGGAGGAGATTAGGGTTAATGTGATGTGATATGTGGGTGAATAGGGAGGAGGAGGATGGGAAAGTGGAGGAATAAGAAGAGAGAAGGTGGTAAAATGTGGAGAAACTAAGTTGTGAAGTATTTTGTATGTGACGCTAGCTTGTCAGCCATCCTGACATTTGTTTCCTATGAGGATGGATCTCCTGGTTGTTCAGTGAAGAATCAGTTATTGGGTGGGTGGGCACAGAAGCAAGGGAGCTCCCTCAGACCACTACTCTAGTTAAAATTCTGCTGAGCTGAGGAGGGCTTGAACTAAGGAGTTAGCAACAGGGCAGATTACAGAGACTTTTAGAATGTCGAAGTGACAGGAGCTGGTAATAATTGGATGTGGAGGGAATCACCGATTGAGTGATATTCCAAGATATACCTGTAGACTAGAGTAAAGCTTGCCTCAGGTTCTGCCCAAAATGAACCAGTTTCCTGACATGAGGAAGCTGAATATTAGGCAATATGCCATTCACCTTATTACTGTCATTTCCTTGTCAGAGTTCTCAATAACTGAATATGATTGCCTTCAATTTGAATATAGTTGGAATTTAGCTTGTAAGAGTGAGTATCTTAATGCTAGAGAAAAATTTACTTACTTTGGTTCATCATAGTGCCAATATGAATTCTGATAAGAGTTATGAAAATTTACAACTTCTAAAATTTTGAATGACTGAGAGAATCTTTTACAGAATTTATTTTAGGCAGACTGAATAAACCAAGAAGAATGAATTGTTATAGTTGAAAGATTTGACATTTGATATTTTCCATTGTCACTAAGGGTCTAAAAGTTAGTTTAATGACAACAAGCAAGAAAAGATTATCTTTTCAGCCTTAAATTATGTCTTCTGGTTTTTATTCCTGGAAAATATTTAACAGAACAGTTGATGTTATTCACTTAAAGAAGATAATCAAACTCTAAGTCAGTAACCCAGAAATTTAAATTTAGATTTAACTGGTTTTAGGACATGCTTACACTAAGGGTCTTAAGTTATGCCTCCTATGATTTGTTGAAGGAAAATATCTAGAAGCCAATTTTATTGCTTTTCAGGTGAAAATAAGATAATTCTGTTAATAATTACATTTGACATTTGACTAATATATATTCTATGAAGAAATTTAAAATGTCATAGTTTGAGAACAAACAGATGGTTATCAGAGGGGAGTGGGGATAGGTGAAATAGGTGATATGGATTAAGGAGTGCACTTGTGATGAGCACTGGGTGATGGAATTAAAACTTTTTTAAAAGTCATATTTTAAAAACATTCTTCTCTTTTTATCATCTTTTTATTTCTGATAGGAAAAAATTATCTTCGTAAGAATTTTTTGCTTCATTTCATCATTGTTGTTATTTCCCAGAGAGAATTAATGACTATGATTCACTAGTTGAATGACCTCTGATTCTAAGTGGGTTTTTTTTTTTTTTTTATCCTCCATAAGACTTGGGAAGATTTTGGGATGCCATGGGATTTACTATTGTTTGGGAGGGGAAAAAAAGGTGTCAAGAACAGAGAGGAAAAAAAAATCTAAAGAAATAAATACATAGAATAAATTTAAGATATTTTCTCTTTATCCTTTTAAAAGGACACTTTACTTACCTTGGTGAAATTAAATCTTTTTCATTGAGGTGAGTTATTAACTCATAAAAACAGGAATGCTCAAACGAGTTCCCTTCATCCACTCCCCTCAAATGTTTGCTTCTGAAAATCAATAGCTCAAAACTGATGATGGCAAAGCGGTCAGGATGTGTTTAGAGGATGATAAATGATAGGGAAGGACTTTTCGTAAATATGCAACCTACAGGATATTTTCTCAATTTACGGGTAACTGTACATCGATAATCTTCAGTAAATAAACTGAACCTTACAAATGAACCAGACAAGCAAAAATTCATCATCCCTCAGGTAAATTATTTCTGAGGAAACTGGTAAGTATTTTGATAATATTTAAACATATATTTATGGCACTGATTAAGTGAACCCTCATACATATTCTCTGTGGTATCATTTTGCTATAATTCTTTTTACTGTATTAAAATGAACTAAATAGTACATATTATATAGTCTACTCTGGGTTGTTTGGATATTAAGAAATTATAAAGAAACTCATCTAAGGCAGTGAAGATAGGTATTAATAGAGACAAAATTCAGTCCTACTTCAAATCCTCCCTCTTGACAGAAATATTGAATTCAATTACTGACCATCCATTTTTATGAACACCATTTTAAACAAAAGTAAAAATGAAAAAAGGAGCCAGAAACGTGTGGAAACAATTGAAGTGTGTATAAATCAATGTTAAACTTCTCACCATATTAGATTCAAGGTACAAGCAACTGGTATTATATAATATTAAGGAATTCTTTAGCAGTATTATGGTTATATTTTATAGAAGAGTCTTTATTCTTTAATGACGCATAATGGAATATTAAAAATGAAATGATAGATGTTTGGGATTTGCTTCAAGTAAAATAATATGGAGGGAGAATTGTGGGACTATGGATGAAGAAAATTGTGCATGAGTTGATAATTGGTGAAATTTGGTGGATAAATACATGAAGGTTCATCATACTCTCTGTATATGCTTGAAATTGTGTGTGTGTGTGTGTGTGTATACACATTGATGTTAAGAAAACTGCATTTGCAGTGGAGTGTGTACGTGTTATATGTATTCCACTGTAGATGTAGTTTCTTAACATCAATGTGAGGTGGCAAATAGCAAGATATGATTACAATCCAGATTGCAGAGCATAGCAAGTACAAAAGTCATCATCTTCATTACCATCATATTAGTGCCCATTGGACACCTTTGTGTCAGACCATTGGACAAACATTTTGTGTTTTGTCAGATTTAATCATCACACCATGTCTATTTAGGTAATAATGTTATGCTCACTTTCCAGGTGAGAAAACTGAGGCTTAAAGATATTTAACTTTTCCAAGAATGCAGATATCCTAAAGGGCTGAACAAATAGTTCCTAAGCTATATTATTGCATTTTCTACATTGCAAGTATCCTTGCTAAAGGTTAGTGTGCAGGGTTGCCTGTGTACAGTGTACAAGTGTGTGAAAATAAATGAAAACCACCCAAATGAGAACAAACAGAGGCTATTTATTTAGAGCTGGTTATTGCTCAAGCCTCCACCACTTGTCTTTTTCAGAGATTCAGACATAGTCAGGAGAGTGGTTAAACTTTATACTGAAAAAGAAAAGTGAGGGCTCTAGATAGTTTCTGATTGGACATTGTTGGATGGAGAAACTGGGGGTAGAGTAACTAGTAGTGGGGTATCTTATGTGATTGGTTTCAGGAGCAGATCTGGCCTTTTCTGGTTGGCCCTGAGTTGGAAGTGAAAACAAAAATAGGGAAGCTTCCTGAGGCTTGCTGCAGAAATTGTAGGTCAGGGTTCTGTTGTCATTATCCTCTGATCATTGTCCATTTGTATATTCAGCCTTTCAGTCCCACTTTGGGTTTTTCTCTCACATACAAGCAGTTGACAAATTCATGGAGCGCTAGAGATCCAGGTTTTCATCATTCAGGGATAGTTTGGCTGTTCCCATAGTCATTGTATCCCAAGATCTTTAACTTTTTGTTTTTGTATCATTATGACTATCATTTAATGATTGGATGCAGAGAAATATTTAAGACTTTAAGTAGAATGCAATTGACCAGCATCATGATCACTCTGACAAAAACAAAAACAATTATTAATTCCTATAAGATGTTTTGGGACTGGGAACCTTGATTGCCAAGTCAGGCCATGAGAACAGATTCTGTAAGACATTAGGATCATGTTAGAGATCCAGGTACATATCTCTTAAGACAAAGTATAGGCTGTTCTACCTTGCCTGCTTCAGTGACCTGTGTACAGCAAGAAGTATTAGCAATGGTATAGAGACCACTGTGACTATGAACAAGAAATCTAAAGCAATGAAATCATTCATTACTACTTACTCCAATGAGTTGAGACTGATGTGTATTCTATCTAGGGCAAAGGTGATATTGTAATAACTTCTTCTAGAGTTAATGTTAAGTTTCTTACTGTCTTTGCTATTTATAGAATTCTTTCTTTTGGGATCAATGCCCTGATTTTCATATAAACAGTGAGTCAGTGATTCTCCTAGGTAGAGTGCCTGAATAATCCAAGGTGGCCTCATTTTGGATCTAGTGTTTGAGTTGAAATTTTAAGCCTTAATGGTTTTTAGAATTAGACTCTCCATGTACAGAAAAGTCTAGGCATATTGTTCTGAAAGTATACAAGGTGTTAGTCTGAGGCAAACAGAACCAGGCATCCTGGTCACATATGAAGCAGTAACAGTAGGGTCATGTGAAGAACCATGAACAAAAAAAAGAATATTTCATTACATGAGGATGGAACCAAGACCTTAGATTAGCTGGGTTACAGTGCTGAATCCCTATTGCTCTCTTTAAGCTAGCAAGTAGTTGGCTTATCATACAGTGAAGATTATGACATTCAAGTTTATAATTTTCTAGGGTTTGATCAGTAGATGGTAAAAATTGGTTCTTTTAATAGATAGAGGGTCAATAGCCAAGTCATAGGTTGATTTAAGGTCATTTGTCCATGTGGGTACAAATGCAAATGCCATCAGCTATAATTCCTTATGGTCTCATTTGATAAGATCAAAATTGCTCAGAGGTTTTTTTATCAGGGGATCTTGTTATAGATGACTCATCTGGTAATCTGTAAGATTTAGGGCAGTGCCTACTGTTTGGGAGAATCTAAGAATGTCAATAAAATGATTAGGTTTGAGTTAACAAATTTCATAATTATAATAGCAATTTTAGTAAAGAGAGAAAAAGGAGAGGGTCATTATGACAAGTAAGGGACTATGAAAAATGAGAAGAAAAATGGTTATAGGCAAGAAGGTGAAACAAAACAAAAGAATTAGACAGGCTTCTTGGTCAGAAGAACTTTCTACTATTTGAGGTCATGTCCTTTTTATTAAGGTTTTGGGTCAGCTCTTTATATCTCAAGCCTGGCTGCTTCCATAAGATGTTTGAGAGTCTTTGGTTTAAGAACCCCCACTGAAGTAGCCTTCCAATTGTGTTGTTTAGAAGCACTAAGAACTGCTTCTTTAGTTGTTAAGCATGAACCCAAAGATTGACTCCCTGATGCTTCACTGGTCTATTTTTTGTTAAAAGTATCTATAAGATCCCTCCTAATGAGGATCAAGAACATTTTCTTCTCATGTCTGTTCCAGTAGTCAGAATCTCCTGGTGGAAGATCATGAAGAGGCTGCTAAGGAAAATGTTGTAGGAAATCAGCTTTAACTTGTTGGTGATAAGGCTGGGTTTGTTTCATGACTCACCTGCAATGTTTTGTCCTATCTCTGTGCAACAGGTCTGAGTATAGTATCACAGGTCCCCAAGTGAATGGGTCTTTAAGTTGACAGTTCACAGGTGGAAAAGTGATATGTCCCTGAGGGGAGTGGACCGTAAAGCCATAAATGATAGTGGAAGTAACTTTGGCCTCCCAAAGGGGGCTCATGAGTTCCTGAAAATTTTGTTAATTTTAATTTAAAGATGCTACTGGTTTTTTCAATCTTTTTAGAAGTTTGTGGTGGTAAGGGCAATGCAGTTTTTGAGTAAGGGGATAATGCCTTATGGATTTCTTTTAAAATGGTTCCCATAAAGCATATGCCTTGATCACTTATGTAAAAGTTGGGATGCTCAGGGTTGGAAATACATAATAAAGGAACTATTCAGTGACTTTAAAGACTGTCGCTTTTAAGCAAGGACATGTTTCAGCCTATGCTAAAAATAGACATACATTAACTAAAATATATTCAAATCACTTGGAGGATGGACGCTGTGTACAACCCATTAGTTATGTCTCACCTTTATGGTTTTTCCAGGATTGTGTTGTTAACAGGTGACACATGATCTGAAAATATCCTCAACTGCTTTTAAAAATTCTCTCCAACAATGTTGATTTAAGATAGTAACCAATTTGTTTCAACTGTAATGAAATTTAGCTAACATCCATTTTAAATTATATTGTGTCTCCAAGCTCCTATATGGAGAGTGCCAGAGGTGATCTGAGGGAGAGATACAACCAGATTTTTCCTTTCCTCATTTTTAGGAATTTTTAACATTGATAATTCACAATCACCTTTTCGAATCACTCAAGGGACTTATCCTTTGAGGGTTTAATTAGGATCAGCTTTGGTGAAGGCTTCCTGTTTGGTAGAATTATCTATTCTAGTATTTCCTTCAGCTTCCATGCTATCTCTCGTTGCATTGGCTTCAACCTTTATAATAGCCACCTCTCTAGGAAGCATCTAAAAGTTCTTTAACTTGTTTATTTTTGATGAAATTCTAGCAGATGTGAGAAACCTCTTTGGTTCCAAAGCATTCAAAATCATATATTATTCCAAAAGCATACCTGTTCTCTGTGCATTTTCTGGTCTTTGCCTGGATGACAAGCTCTAGTAAACATAATGAGTTCTGCCACCACAGTTTAGGCTATGTTGGTTAGAAGACTATATTCTAAAGGAGAATTAAATTAGTGACAACATCTCCTTGATAACCTCCAGTTTTCATTTTGATATATAATACATTAGCAAATAATAATAGGCCAGGATTCTCCATGGACGTCTCTGCTAAATTTGAGTAAGGTATAGGAAGTTCCTTACCTTAGATAAGATAATCATAAAGTTTCTCTTCTGGTAGCTGCAAGAGAGCGGCAGGATTAGGTTATTGTAGTGGTGAATAATAACGTGAAAAAGAGTACCAGTCTCATCAGAAGTTAATTGACTGGCTAAAAGTGTGGTTTGCTCTCTGTCAATAGTAAGGGCTGTGTTATGTGAGGAACCACAAGGTCAAGATGGAAACCTAGAAGTAATTCAGCAGAAGCATTGGCAAATTCTGCAGTGGCAGATATTGTCCTGAGACAAGGAGGTTAAGGCTTTGCAACCAGGTCAAGGGTAAGGTTATAGTAAGCAATAGACTTTTGATGGTTCTCATAAAGTTGAAGTCTCAACTTGTCCAGATCTCTCATAAACAAATGGATAAACAGATTTTAGTAGTAAAGAATGCTTAGGGAAGGAGGATTTTAAAGAGCCTTGTTTTAAGGATTTTAAACAAGGCTTATTTGTGTTTGGCCCCTCAGAGGAGAGGATCTGTTTCAGAGGCCTTAGTCAATTCATAAAGAGTTATTGAAATCCTAGAAAAACTTGAAACTTATTATCTGCAGCATCAATTAAACCTAGAAATCCTCTAAATTATCATTTTTGTGCAGGGGCTAATGTAAGTTTGGATAGTCTTTAGTCCATTGAGAGAGTTTTTCCTTCATAGATAACATACCCTAAATAATGGACTCTGTTTTGACCACACTGTAATTTATCTTTTGAAATGTTATGTACTTTTCTGCTAAGGCTGAAAGCAAGGAAAATGTATCCTTTTTTATAGGCTTCATTGTCCTCTGAAAAGAGTAAGAGATCATCCACATACTATGTCAGAACTGAATTACAAGAGGAATTTAGATCTTTTAAGTCTTACTTGAGAATCTGGAAGAATAGGAGGGGGTTTGGTGAAGAACTGTCCAGGTATTTTGTTGTCCTCCGCAGGTAAAGGCAGAAAGGTATTGACTTTATTGGTCTAGAGGCACGCTGGAAAAGGTAGAGCAGAGAGCCACCTCAGTGCAGCTAGTGTTTTCATTTGGAATTGATGATGGGATGGTATTTGGGTTATGTATTAATGGAAAGCAAAGGATAGTAATTTTGTTGATGGCCCTGAGGTCTTGAACAGATCAATATCCCGTCTTGTTTGATTTCTTTACTGGCAGGACAAGTGTTACAAAGGCTAGTGCAGTATATAAGAAGGGCTTGTGTATAAAACTTTTGTCTGTAGACTTGAGGCCTTTCTTTGCTGCTGGATCCAAGGGATATTGAGGAAATTTGGATAACTGTGTGATTGAATCTGTCTGAGCTTCAATAGGTTCTCCTCCAATAATTTTTCCTGTGTCAGTAGAAATTTTCGCCCATACAGTGTCAGGCACCAGATTGTGGTAGGTAGAATAATAGGTCCCCTAAGATGTCCACTTCCTAATCTCTGGCACCTGTGAATATGTTGTGCTATATGGCAGTGAGGAATTAAGTTTGCAGGTGGAATTAAGCTTGCTAATGATCTATTCTGGAGATGAGGGTAACAGATTATCCAGGTGCTACCCATGTAATCACAAAAGTCCTTATGAGTAGAAGGAAGAGATTTGAAGATGACGCATTTCTCCTTTTAAAGGTGGAGGAAAGGGCCGTGAGGCAAGGAATTCAGGTGACCCCTAAACACTGGAAAATACAAGGCCATTGATTCTCCACTAGAACCTCTAGAAGGAATTGCCCAGTGCCAACACTTTGATTTGCAAGAAGACCTCTTTTGGAAAAATATAGAACTGTAAAATAATAAATATATATTGTTATAAGCCACTAAGTTTGTGGTAATATGTTACAGCAGTAGTTGGAGACTGAAATAATGCATGTGTCAAGACCTTTATCTGGGGTATGCATCAAATATAATGGAGTCAAAGATACATCTAGAGTAGACACAGCTTGATTATAAATAGAGGAGTCCTCTGGAACTTCATGAAATAGCCACCCTGGTTTCCATTTAACATTACAATTTCATTTGCAAGGTAAATGTCTTTTAAATTTGGAGAGGTAGTATTGCAGAGCAGGAAGAAATTTTTTTTATTCAAAGGCCCAAGGGTTACAGCTAAAGACTGAAATATAAGGAAAGCCTGTGCATTAGTTGAAATATCTACCACCTGTGTGCTGTGTTTACTCCAAGGAAGAGGTTGAGCAAAGGTGGTGGGGTTTAATAAAGAGTAGCTTGGGGCAGCTGGGTGGCTCCGTAGGTTAAGCATCCAACTTCAGCTCATGAGCTCATGAGCTCATGGTTCCTGGGTTTGAGGCCCACATCTGGCTTTGTGCTGACAGCTCCGAGCCTGGAGCTTGCTTCAGATTCTGTGTGTCCTTCTCTCTGTCCCTCCCTGGCTCGTGCATGCTCTCTCTCTCTCTCTCTCTCTCTCTCTCTCTCTCTTTCTCTCTCCCTCTCTCTCGCTTTCAAAAATAAATAAGCATTAAAAAAAAAAATAAATAATAGCTCTTGTACGTACTGGGAGGTTGACCATACGTATTTACAGTTAGTTCATCTTGAGTGTTTAAAAGGTAAGGCAGGATGGTGGGTACTTTTTCCTTCCTCAGAGCACCCTCACTTATTGGAATTGAGGGATTATTCTATGACTTGGTGTTTCTTTAATAAGATGGAACAATCTTTTTCCTAGTGTCCTTGTCAGTGGGTGATCATTCAGAATGTGGGCTACTTAGGTCTTTTATCTTCAGGACCATAAGTTTATTTGGATCCTGTCTCATTTTTGCTCTAAACGCTTTTGAAGTGTTCTGTGGAATATTGTAATTCAGGTAGAGGGGTGTTTCTATCTCCAATTTCAGGTGTAACTCCATTGACAAAATTATATGAAAAGATTGCTGTTATATCTGCACCTTTTTTTAAACTCTCAAATGTTGCCAAAGGTATTTTCTGGTTTATCTTGAAAATGTCCTAAATTTCATCTTTTCTCTGTTCACATGATTAAATTATGGTCCATCGTTTCTTATTAGAAATGTTCAGGAATGGCTATCATGAGTCTTTGCCCTATTTTTTTCATCTTTTTTGACTTTCAGGTTTGTTGTGGAAAGAGAGGTCCTATTGGTTCCTTTTTGGGTCAGTTCAATCAGCTTTTGCCACTTAGGATTTAGCACCTGAGGGAGGTTCCGACCGACATGTTTTTAAAATGATATAGATCAAGTATTCAAGGGTCATACTCAAAAGAATTCTAAATTATTCTATGAATAATTGCTGGTCTTGTCTGGGTTTAGGGAACTCCTTAATTAAATTGCCTTTAATTCAGCTCCTATTTGACATACAAGTTCTAGAGTTACCTGCATACCTGGCTTTGAAAGGGGTAGATCTTTAGAGACAACTGGCATTTTAGGATCTTAGGTGAAGGATTGGGAAAGTGTAGGAGCTTTGGATAAGAGGAAGAGGAGGGAGGAGGGGGCAGAGGAATTGAAGGAGAGAGTAGAATAAAGAGGAAGAGAGAAACCTGGATATAGAGAGGCAATGGACAGGATTTACCAGGGAAATGAGTCTAGCTTGTCTGTCAAATTACTCATTCACCTAGGCCAAAGAATATTTTAAGGAATTAATTTTTGAATCAGAATTTTATTTGGAGGCCTTGGCACACCATCCAAGAAATCTTACTCATTGGGCTTGAGAAATCTTACTCCTTTTTTCCTAAGTCACTTCTCAGATGAACAATTCTGTTCAAGTCAAAGCTTCCCTAGAATGGCCTCGGAAGGCCCAAATAATCCTTAGAGAGATATGCCCAAGAATTGGGATCATAAAGAGGATACATGGATGAAGCAGAAGTATTTCTTAGAGGAGAGGATTTAGACTTGCTCAAAAGCCAGGCTTGTGTACTTTATGTCTCAGGCCCCCGACCTGTTGGCTGCCTTTAAAAGCAGACCTGAAAGTCTTTGCCCCCTGGCAGTCAGGAAAGCAGAGAGAACATTCTCTGTGGATGAAAGCCAAGCTCTCAGGACAAAAAACTGAAATGGAAGCAGGACCTCATCCAGTTTTATCAGTGACCCACAGCAAAGTTTGTCCTGATGGAAGCTAGTTTAATGAAAACCTAAAACTTTCTGGTCTATGATGCTTGCTTAAATAATAGACTTCTAAGGCCTATGCTTGTGTTCTGCCCTGTTGAGTCTCTTTCACAGGAGAATGTAATATTGGTGTAATGTCGTTAAGAGGTTATGATAAACAACACTTTTAGACAAACATTTTTGAGGCAGCACAACACAAGAAGCACAAAAGAAAGTAGAAAGGCATGAATAGTAATGGCCTGCCAAAGATGTCAGACGAATGGGAACAAATAAAAAAACTTGGATACCAAACACAATAAATAGCTGAGGAACTCAATGCAAAGAGAGCAGAGTTTAGAGCTTGTGCTAACTTACCACATCTGTGTGTACTCAATAAACCACAAGCAGCAAGGCATGAGGGATATCCATGGGTACCGCCCCTGACGAAAACCTAGGGTCAGCAGCAACAAGCAGTACAGGTGGTACCTCAGTGGACCCTCCAGGAATTTTGTGGAAATGACAAACACTATGCAAATGAGAACAAACAGAAGTATTTATTCAGGACTTGCTCTACCAAGGGCATCAGCCATAATTACATATACATTTGTTTGTCAGAGACTCAAAGATAGGGAGGGGAATTAGAAAGCTTTATACTAAAAGAAAAAATTAAAAAAAAGATGGTTCTAGTTAGGCCCTGATTGGGCATTATTAACATGGAGAAGCTGAAGATAGGCTAACTAGAGGCAGGGCATCTTGTGTGACTGGTTTAGGGAACATATTTGGCTTTCACTGATTGGTCCTGAGTTGGAAGCAGAGCAGGGACCAAAAAATAAAAAAAAAATAGACAACACACTCATTGACTTGATCAAGCTCTGACCTTTCTAGACCAATTCTTACATAAGCTATGGTTTGGCTTCCCAGGCTGATTACTATAGGGCTTGTGGGTCATTTACGGTCTAGCCATTGTCTGTTTGTGTATTCAGGCTCTCAGATGGAAGAGTATCAGAATAGGTGTATTGTAGAATACCAAGCGGTAAGAAGACTGTAGTCTGGGCAAAGAATCCCCATTTGCCATCTATCTGTCTATCTATTTGGGGGTGAGTCCTTATAAAATAATTTCTAGCAGAGCAGGATAGAGCTGGTTAAGTTTCCTAAAGACCTAAAAACTGTTAATAGACCTTAGCATGTGTAGACTAGATCTTGATGGAAACTCGATTCAGCCAATTCTGTCTTTTCTCCCTTGTGTGTATACATGGAAGCAATTCAGCTACCACAGCCAGCTTGCTGCAGCGCTACCCTAAAGAGAGAGGGTCATTGTTCTAGTACAAGCTGTAATGTTGTTGGCTTCTAAGACAGAATAGCACGTTTACAGTGAAGATAAGATGCAGGCATTTTTGTTGAATGGATTGTGAAATGGAATTACATCTAAGTTTCCTTTAAGCTGGGACCATTAGATAAAGGAGTGGATGGGGCACCTCGCTAAACATCAGTTGGCTAAACATCTGACTTTGGCTCAGGTCATGATCTCACAGTTCATGGGTTTAAGAACATCCCTTCTGCGCCCACAGTGGAGAGCCTGGTTGGGATTCTCTCTCTCTCTCTGTCTCTCTCTCTCCCTCTTTCTCTTTGCCCCTGTCCTGTTCATGCTCCCTCTTTCTCACACAAAATAAACTTTTTTTAAGTGTAGTAAGGTTCTGAGATCAGTAGGTTAATGACATAACTTTTACTTCAACTGGCTAACTAACCCAGCCATCTATGGTAGGACAGTAAACTGAGGAAGGGGACAATGAAATGGAATAGAGTTGGAGGGAATTTATGGAAAAGAAATGCTTGTGTACAGTCATTTCAGTATGTTTTGGTCATGTTTGGAATATGTTTGGAAAGATAACTAAAAGAAAAAAATGACCCTTCCAGATAAGAATTTCCTTAAAGTGTTAGAAATGGAATGGGGGAAGAGGGGAACACTAATCTGCCAGACAGTGTAGGAAAAGCCATGAGTTGGTAAACCAGGCCAATGGAAAACAGCACTGATAAGAGATGTAACTGCAGAACACTGCCTGAGAGGGCAGAGACAAAATTGAAATCAGTTGTAAAATGGAGAATGCGCCCTCTTGCTAGGGGGATAGCCTCATCCTGCAAGGACACAGAGGTGTGATTAGGTTGGGAAGCTAAGGTGGGTCTGCTGCAGCCATTTTCCCATCTGAAGGCTCAAATTGAGGAAAAGGTGCCCAATCAAGGACTTATTTTGAGTAATGACAATAGATAGCGTTGATGAGGGCTTACTGTGTGCCAAACACAATTCTTTAAATTTAACACTTTAAACATATAGTCTCTCATTTAATCCTATGAGTCAGGTATATTTTTAATACCATTTTACAAATGGAGACACTGCAGTTTAACAACATTAAATAATCTGCCCAAGTAAATGGTAAATAATTTAAACCTGTGGCTTTTCAACTCCAAGACCATAGCTCTTGATCATAGTGGTCAGCATCTTAACCTAGGGATAATTAAGGACATCAGTTTACATTGTTGTGGTGGCCATAGAATGATACTTAAATATCAATAACTAGAACATGTGGGGTTGGAAGGAAGGTGATTAAATAAGGCCGCATTTTATGATGTAGAAGAATATAAATTCTGGTTACGGAATTTATAAAAAATATTAGTTGAAAATAAGGTTTTGGATAACTGAGAAACTCAAAAATACCTATATATTTTTTTCAACTTTGATTTTTATTTGAAAATGCAACCTCACCTTTTTTTAATTGAAGAATAGTTGACACACTGTGATTTTAGTTTCAGATGTACAACATAGTGATTGGACAAGTCTATACATTATGTTGTGCTCACCAGAGTGTAGCTACTGTCTGTCACCATACAATGTTATTACAATATAATTGACTGTATTCCTTATGCTGTACCTTTTATCCTCATGGCTTGTTCATTCCATAACTGAAAGGCTATATCTCCCATTCTCCTTCCCCCTTTTGTCCATTCTCCCCTCCAGCCCCCCTCTGGAAAGCACCAATTTGGAACCTCACTTCTAATCAACTTCCTATGGTACTTATACGAACTTATTGTTAGAGGTCCCTCCTTTCCTCTAAGTGCTGGTATCTTCATAGGTTGTTTTTGTGTTTAGAAAGAATTAAACTAGACATCATAGAGAGAATATCTACAGTGTACCCGCAGTCTGTCTAGGGACACTTACCTGCTAGATTACTCATTAAACCAATGTTGCCATCTGCTGGTAACTTCCCTGAACTGCAGACACAAGGTTCCAAGGTCCTGACTAATTAGTGGGTACCCCAGGGATGGCATCTTAAAGGGAAACAAATCATGATGCCCCAAAAAATTCACAATGAAAAGCCAAAATAATTTTGGGTCTCATGGGCACCAAGAGAACCACCAACTTATTCAAAGAAGATTTTCATTTAGTAGCAGAGAATTGGCCATTTAGAAACCTGTCTCTTTGATCTGCCTCTATAAATATCTGTCTGGATCTCCTGTTTAAGGTCAGTAAATTCTGCCAAGAACTACCTGAAAACGTATTCCTGTTCACCAAGTTCATGGTCCACAGTCCATAAGTTTAATTCACATGTTGCTTCGATTATGTGAACGAGCAGTATTCTTCCTTGAAGAGAGTAGTCATAGTTACCGTTATATTCTCAACACATTTTGCCCTCTATTATTTAAAATGACATAGGTTTTTTCTTTTTCTAATTTAAAAATTTTAATTTTGTGATTCTATCCTGGTTTGCAGCATGCTTTCCAGTGATACTGTCATTTTTGCTCTAGCTTTGGAGGAGAACGGCCACATTTAGGAGAGACTATGCTTTGAAGGGGTCCAGGTGCTTTGGCAGGCCAAGTGAAGAGGTTGGCCAGAGAAATCACAGGAGTGAGGCTCACTCAAAAGTTCATCTAATATAACAATGGAAGTTTAGAAATATCATCGTCCTTTGAAACCTCATATTAATAGTAGATTGACATATTTTGCTTATATTAGCCAAATAAATCGTTAGGAAATTTACTTGCTCAAAGTCAGTTACAACCCATGTTGACATTTAATTGTTTGTATTTCCTTGAATATCTGAGAAAGTGGATGAAGCAATGGAATCAGAGTCAGAGCAAAGGAAACAATACCCCTGTTGCCTGTCTTTCCTCTCTCTGTGGAGTGGGCCCTGTCTACCTAACAAAAAGAGAGGGAGCCTCTTCTGAACATTTCGTATGTTGGCTCCCATTCCGCTCACCATGTAAATATTTCTTTAAAAATTTAACTATCATGTATTATAATTACTAACACATACATGTTATATGAAATTATATAATACAGATAAGAAAAATTTAATTAATAACCCATTGAATACCACCCAGATATAATGCTGAATATTTCAGTGTCCTATACAAATATGTGCATATTGTTATGTTCATTTTACAACAAACCATAAGAAAAATATTATGCATTAACTTATTTTATTCTAACATAGCAATATATCATGAACTACCTTTAAAATAATAATTATAGATTTAGGTCATAAATTTTCATGGCCACAAATTATTCCATTATACTATGTCCTCTATTGTTGGTTACTTTAATAAACAACAACTTTATATCTGATTAAGATGTATTTTTACAGGTGGCATTGTTAGGTGAAGCATATAAAACATCATTAGTATTGTATGAGATATTAATAGGGGACTAATATAGCTTTAAGTGTGGCTTTGAATTGTATTTGACACATGCTAGGTAGGACACGTTTTGTATGCATATTGGCTGAATGTATTTCTTTTTGAACATCTTTTTATAACTTTTGCCATTAAATCTAAAATTTTATTTCATACCTTTCTAATTTTTTTATTTCAACTTTTTCCATATACAATGATATATATTTTTTTCATCATGTGTTGCAAATATTTACCCCAGATATTTATTTGCCTTTTAATGCTGCTGGTAAATTATGGCTTTTTGTCATTTCACAAGTTTTATATTCAGGTAAATATATCAATTATTCTTTCTAAGTTTTCTGACTTTGGCATAATGCTTTAAAGGTTGTCCCTGGGATGCCTGGGTGGCTCAGTTGATTAAGCATCTGACTTTGGCTCAGGTCATGATCTCACTGCTTGTGAGTTCGAGCCCCGCATTGGGCTCTGTGCTGACAGCTCAGAGCCTCGAACCTACTTCAGATTCTGTGTCTCTCTCTCACTACCCCTTCCGTGCTCATGCTCTCTCTCTCTCTCTTTCTCTCTCTGTCTCTCAAGAATAAATAAACATTAAATTTTTTTTTAAAAAAGCTTCTCCTTGAAATCAAGGTTATATAGGTACTCTATTTTTCTTAAATTTATTTTTTACATTAAAATCATTAATTCATCTAGAATTTATTTTGGTGTACATTTGAGAGAAGAATTTAACACTTTTTCTCCCTAAATCATTAGCTTGAACACCACTTAAATGATCCCAGAAAGCTAGATATTCTGTAAAGTTTCATGCCCTCCAAGTATTAACTATACCCTGGTGGCAGATTTGAGATGTTGTGAACAGTAAGCTCAGAGCCCAGCTAAAGCAACAAATCGGCATGTAGTGAGAGAGACAGAAACATTAACTCAATATTTAATGCTCTACATTTCTCTGTCTTTAAATATAAGAGGAATTACTATTGATGAGCTGGGGCATGGCTACATTACACTTATAAATATTTAAATAAGAAAAACAGGGGGGAAATCTACTAAAGGCAGTGATTTCATAGCAGAGGAGTGAGAAAGATGCCTGCTTGGTGAGTAGATGAGGGACTTCTAAGGGAAGCCTCGAGTGCATTAGGAAGGACATTTTGATGGATGACAGAGGCTGGTCTCCTTCCTGGGTCTGTACAAAGCAATGCATTAGGATATGATGAGATTTGTAGAGCTTATGGTTTGTAAGGTACCACAAAGTAATTTGGTAAGGTAGAATATTTTCAGCAGCATTAGTCATCATTATCGTCATTGCTATCATCTCCAAAAAAAAAAAAAAAAAAAGAAAGAAAGAAAGAAAGAAATTGGAAACAATTTGAAAGTTAGAGCTTGTATTTGAGGATGACCATGTCATTAAACCTGAAAAAGGAATATGTCTTTATTTTCTGATTTTGTACCTTATGAAACGATTCTTCCAATTCTGGGTATATCTTTGGAAGAGACATCAAGGTTTAATCTTTTCCTTACCCTGGCTTCTACTTTCCTGGGTTGGGAAGGAGGAGAAGACTGGCTTCTGCAGCTTTGGGCTGGTTTGCCTCAAATTCTGGTCTGTTTCACTCAGGTTCTTAAGACACATGGAATTAAGGAAACCCAGCCTACAGGGAGCAGTTTGGATAGGTGAGGAGGTACGACGAAGATATTAGTAATAATTATTCCTAATATAATAACAACAACCACAGTTATGGAACACCTACTAAATGACAATGTTCTTTTACTCTACATAAGCAACCATATAGTTACTAGTAGCTGAGTCTCCTGCCTGGAGAATATGCCTCCTGCAGTCCAAGAAGGAGGAGGAAGGAAGGGAGGTGCTACCTTTAGAATGCATTTCCTAAGTACAAGGAGGGCTCCTTGATACTTTAGCATCCGTTTTTCCTGTGTGCCAAACTGGGAATCAAAGAGGTACTTTTAATTATGTCCGGATGACCCTACTGCATGGGTATAATTGTGACTACCTTGTTGTTATTGTTACTGCTGCTTGTTCTTTTACCCTTACATCCATCCTACTCATTTTCATCAGATTAAAGTTCCTAAACTACTGCTTCGATATTTGCCATCCTATTATTTGTCTCACCTGGGATGTTTGTTGAAAATGGAGATTCCTGAGCTCACCTTCAGCTTTAGCATCCAAGGTGATTCAATTAAATACTGTGGCAGTACTTCTCCAACATCAATGTCTACAAGAATCATAGAGTTCGTCAAAATGCAGATTCTGACTCAAGAAGTCTGAGGGGGTCTGAAACTGCGTGTCTGTGGGCTCCCATGTGGTGTTGCTGCTTCTGGTACACTGACCACACTTTGAGTAGCAAAGGGCTAGATTGTCTAAACTAGTTAGTCTGGCATGGTGTCCTTCTGTGTACTTGACCCCTTTTCAGCTCTCTAGATGATTTCTTCTTCCTCCCCACCTGGCATCTCTGAGGCAGTCAAGCCAGTGTCTCAAATGTTCTCCAATGAGACTACACAGATTGAACTTTTGCTTCAAGTTCTCATCACTGCTGTTCTTTCTTCTCTCCATCAGTCAAAAGCAGATCCTTCTTGATCCTTCCTGCTCTCACCTCATGGGTAAGGTTGTTTTCAACAGCCCCAGGCCTCTGAAGTTCCCTGACCTTCTCTAGGAATGCCAATTGTCTGCTCTTGGTATTGCATCAGGGGCAAACAAGTTATGCAACTTCACACTTGGATAATGAGGAATTCAGTTAGCTAAAACTAGTCTTGTTGAAGTGAACTGCTTATTTTCCCTTGGTGTCAGTTCAGCCATATTTCAAAAGCCAAAGCTCTCTTTATCACCCCTGCTGATGCACAGGATCCTCACCTCTGTAGTTACCTCTAACTTGCACTTGTCATTCAAATTATCCTACGTGTCGGGTTGGAGAACATACAGAAATGACCTATCAATATGAGATGGGCATAACTAATGTGCCTTCTTCCCAAAGTAAAGGAAAATGTTCATACTTTTACCCAGTTTTCCTTTGTTTTATAGTTCCAGATCAACTAATCTGGATCTGTATTTTGTCCATCAGAACTTTTCTTCATGTCTTTTTTCTGTCTTGGTAAGAGGCAAACACCAAGTCCTTTTTCTTAATCCCCAGTTATACATGTTGAATTTGTCCTTGACCATTCCCTTTGCATCTATGAGGGTGATGAACACCACACAATAGGAAAAAATGCTCTAAAATATTAATCTCAATATAATGCGTAACCAGTTGAACTTGGCACTATGTAAATCTGGAAGAAAATTTTGAGACATTCTTTAATGCAGAGCTTAGAGTATCATGATGTCATTTGTCTCATAGAGGCATTTTCTTCTTATACTATTTTTGGAGATGTAAATTTATCCCCAAAGAAGACAATCCTGAATCTCTTTCAAATACTATTAGTGTTTAGATATACTTTTATGCATTACATAGACTTGTCCAGTATTTGTTATCTCCTTATTCCTACTTTTAATGTGGACATAAAAATGTATCTTGAGATAGTATTGGGCTTAAGCAGACAAAAGTTCATGTTGGTGTTAAGGGAGAAGAGAAAGGGCAGTAAATTTTGAGTTGCTTTGTTATTTTACACTATCTTAGTGCTTGTTATGGATTTTGGAATAATATTTCATGTTCTAGGAGTAGTTTTTATCCAATGATTAGACCTTCAATTTTTCAGTACTTTTCCCCTGAATCTCTTAAGGTCAAAAATCATGAATAAATCCATGCTTGATAGACTGAAAGGTTTTAGCTTCAGAGAGTTGCTAGTAGACTTCAAATTGGAGCAGTCTTTCAGTTCTGTTACTTGCAAGTTATTGATAAATTTGCACACCACTGGCTGCAGACCTCATGAATATATTCATGGACCATGGAGCATGGCTTGGTATTTAGAAGAAACCAAAATGTGATTTTTTTTTTTTATTAAAATTAGCTTGAGCTGGGAATGTTATTTATGGTTGAATATTTAAAATAAGTAATTGAAAATTAAGAATATGTGCCATTGTACTTTTAATTCCAGATTAAATGTGAAAAATGTAAATAATAAATTGCAAATCACAAATGATGTTCTTAGGCCATTCAATTTAAGCCATCTTTACTAATGCTAATCACAATACAGATGAAGTATTTATAAAAATTAAGAGGTTTAGCATGGTAACTCTGATTAAATTCTAACCTTTATACTGATGGAAAAGTTAGGAGAATTATAAATGGTGAATATCTAAAAATTAATGAACTATAATTCTGATAAAAACTAATAGGATGGGGGAAAGGAAACCTTCAGGTTTAGTGGCCATTTCTGTAGTTTACAGTTCTATTTGAGTTTTTTTCCCAGTAGACACATTGTAATTTTAAAATGTCCAATTCATCTCTCTCACTAAGAGAAAACAGAGCACTTCCTTTTATGAAGGTATGTCCTGAAAAGCAGTAAGATGGTGAACTCACAGCAGGACTGAGTATAGAGATGAGCTATATCCCAACTGGTCTTCCAAAAATGTTTGTTGGAATGTGAATTGAATGTTTATGAATGTAATGTCCATGAGAGGGAAGTTACTATTTTTGAAGAGCCCTTTAAAAGGAGAATCTTAGCTAACTGATTTTATGCTGTGTGTTCACAGAGATCACCACGTTAATGCTCTCCAGGACCCAAAATGGAGAAAAGGGCACACTGAAATGAGGTGGCATCTTACATAGAGTTTTTTTGTTTTTTTTTTAACTTAGTTGTTTGGTGTATAAACTAGGTCAACAAGTTTCTTTAGCCAGGGTGTTTTAATTATTGGTTGGAAATAGGTTACCAGGAGCTTTGATATGTGATCATCTTAAATACTACCATTATAAATACCACCAAATCCTGGAGACATGTAGGTCAATGTGATGACTGGCTTGCCCAGTGTATTATTATTGTCACAGACCCAACTCAGTGAAGGTCGTTTCAATCATCTTCTGGTCATTTATGTTTCCTCCCTTGGTAAATACCACATTTCGAAGACATGGGCAAATTATTTCCAAATCTGGAGCTGTTATAACAGATATAAAGATAACTCTAAAATTCCATTTTTGCTGTGGGAAGTGAGATGATTGCTGATAAGTGTTTGCTGAACCTCTACCTTTTTATAACACTTCTATGAAATTTGATATGTGGGTAAGTCTTTATAAATTATAAGGAAAAAAAGCTTAAAATGATCATATGCCTTTCCACCGATCCATTTGGCAATTTCTTCCTTCATTTACAAAAGTATATAACAAAGATATGGTCTGATAAAATTTGCTTAGCCCCTGAAATCAGTTATTTGATTAGAATTCAGCTTTGTGTAAATTTCAGTGTTTACAATCTTAACTCATTCATGTTGAGAAAACTTGGAAGCTGAAATTGTTTTTAAGATAATGTCATCAGATTAATGATGATATATTCATTATTTTATTTTATTTTAAATTGTTGTTATTTGTAGATTATGTTGGGGTTTTAAATTTAGAGTGACTGTAATGAGAGAATTCTACCTTTCCAGAAATTTTAAGATTGTTATTTATCAGCCTTTATTGTTCCAACTTCACCAACTATAGCAACATATATATTCAATAACCTTCATCTTTCTCCTTATTGTGTAAACCTGTGGATACTTTGGTATCTGTGTTTATTCCATCTGGATTCCCATTCATTTGGACTATTGGGCAATGTCTGAAGGCTTCCAGCTTTTTTTTTTTTTTTTTTCGAGGAGCAAATGGCATTAATTTTCCGATGCTTTATAAATGCTCCAAGGTGAGGAGTGGATCATTGAGAGATGTGGCTGTTATTTATGACTTCCTTTCTGCTGGGGATCATGGGGATCCAGAGAGGAGTGTGTGGCTCACCAATTATGAAAGAGTTTAGCTGACCATGGAAACCAAGTTTGAGAGATCCCCATTTTATTTAGTATTTTCTAAGTGTTTTCTTAGAGGATATTCCATTTTAAAAACATAGATTGTTCCATAAATAAAACCTAAGTTTTATGTTCATGTTTAGCATTTGTTATGTGCCTAATTTAAAATTAGTCAATTCCTATGAAATGTTTTGGGAAAACAAATGAGTCAAGGTGGAACAGATACGTCACTTAATTTGCCATATCTGTCCCTGTCGTCTGAGTGTTTCTGTAGTTCTATATTATAAAGTCTTTTAAGCCTTGGTTTAGAATCCATTGTTTTTAACCTCAACTGCTCAATTGACTCAAAGAGGGGAGCTTTTTTTTTTTTTTTTATAATATTTTAACGTTTATTTATTTTTGTGAGAGAGAGACAGAGCATGAGCAGAGGAGGGGCAGAGAGAGAGGGAGACAGACTCTGGAGCAAGCTCCAGGCTCTGAGCTGTCAGCACAGAGCACCATGTGGGCACCAACTCAGTAACCTTGAGATCATGACCTGAGCCAGAGTCAGATGCTTAACTGACTGAGCCACCCAGGTACCCCTCAAAGAAGGAAGTTTTTAAAATTTCTTATCCCTGAGTCCCTTGGACTTCCAGATTTAATAAACAAAAATACAAGATACCCAATTAAATTTAAATTTCAGATAAACAACAAACAGTTCTTTAGTATAAGTTTGTTAAATAAGCATGTCCTGTATTTTATCTGGCAACTTTACCCATAGCCCATACAACCAAATCTTTGGTTTAATGGGTCTAGGGTGAGGTCTGGCCATTGGTGTTTTTATACATTCTCCAGCTGAACATAATTTACAGCCAACTTGGGAACTATTGGCTAAAATAAACAGTGTTTCACAGACTGTGCGATTAAGAGTCCATACCAGTCTTTGTGAAAATGCAACTTCTCAATTCCCCTCCATTCTGATTCACTAGGATGGACTTGAGGTACTTTAACAAGTATCCTAGCTACTTCTGTTGCAGGTGGTCTGTGGACCACACACTGAGAAATACTGTTTAAGGGCATATTAGCAAGCAGTGATATTTCTTTTTCTTAATATAGGAGTGTAACTTTATTTTTAGAAAAATCTCATAATAACAAAGTTTCAGGGTGTAGCCTAATATACAGGTTACAAATGAACACTCTTTATATATTAGAATAAGTGATATGGATTAGAAAGATGTTTCTCAGAAGAAAAATAAAAATCAATGTGAATTGTGTTCTGTTTGCTATCATTTCTTATGTAGCAAATAAAAAACATTTATCTTCTAAATTGGAAAATAGGTCTTTGTGATGACAATACGTTAACCTTAAAGACTCTCCTTTGCTAAAGGACTCTAATCTTTGGTAACTGAAAAAATGACCTTAGGAGACACGGAACCTGAGGAACTGACACTAACAATTTGGGATTGGTTGTAAACTCATGCTGAGCAAAATGTCTATGAAAATGCACTCTACAAGGTTAATAGGCTGATATTTTCAAGATTACATACAAGGAAAAATAATGTAGATAATTAACACTGCTGGTGCCAAGGACTATTTTTTTCATTTCTTAAGTAGTTTCAGTAATAAAAGAGCAGAGACATTTTGCCTTGTTTTAGCTTCTTTGTTTTGGTGGTTTCTGAGTTTCAAATTGATATTTTTTTCGTAAGACTTAAAGAAAACCCAGGAAAGTAAATATCATGCTTTGTTTTCAAGGGCTACATAAATTGATGAAAATCTATACTCTGTTAACGATCCAAAATAATTTCCTATGGGTGTGATTCCCTCCCATAATCTCTTAATGCATTATTGATTAACCTCAAAACCTATTTTACATTATGAGCATTTTCATATAGGATTGACCCCCAGTCACTTTCCATGGTTCTTTTAAGTTGTGGTCTTTGGTAGGTTGACTCCTTTTTTTTCCCGGCTTTCCTCCAAATATGAAAATATCTTAGATTATATTTTCCAAGTTTTTCTACTTTGAACTATTTCAGCAAAACTGAACAGTTATTAGTTGCTTTTTATTACAAACATTTACTAGCTACTCGGCTCAGCCATTCTAAATTACGGCATTCTGACTCTATGGATTAAAAGGTCACTGTTATTCTTTTTTTTTTTTTTAAGTTTATTTATTAATTTTTGAGAGAGAGAGAGAGAGCAAGCTGGGGAGGAGCAGAGAGAGAGGGAGAGAGAGAATCCCAAGCAAGCTCCACACTGTTAGTGCAGAACTTGATGCGGGGCTTGAACTCATGGATTGTGAGATCATGACCTAAGCCAAAATCAAGAGTTGGATGCTTAACTGACTGAGCCACCCAGGCACCTCTAAGGCCAATGTTATTCTAAGGAGCCTTGTGATGGCTTTTGGGTCCCAGTTTTGGGCTTCGAGTCTGGTGAGTTCTCTCACTGCTAGTAACTCACGTTTATACAGCTCTTTACAGTGTTCACAATGACTTTACAGACATTTTTTTTAAATTTGATCTTCTCGGGGCGCCTGGGTGGCTCAGTCGGTTAAGCGGCCGACTTCAGCTCAGGTCATGATTTCATGGTCGGTGAGTTCAAGCCCCGCGTCGGGCTCTGTGCTGATGGCTCAGAGCCTGGAGCCTGCTTCAGATTCTGCATCTGCCTCTCTCTCTCTCTCTCTGCCCTTCCCCTGCTCACGCTCTGTCTCTCGAAAGTAAATAAACGTTAAAAAAAATTTATAAAAAAAATAAATAAAATAAATTTGATCTTCTCAAGAGTTGTATGGAGGATTGCCTAGGTGGCTCAATTGGTTAAGCGACTGACTCTTGATTTCAACTCAGGTCATGATCTCACCTTCAAGACTGAGCCTCACGTCAGGCTCTGCACTGACAATGTGGAACCTGCTTGGGATTCTCTCTCTCTCCTCTCTCTCTCTGCCCTTCACCTGCTTGCTCCCTCTCTCTCTCCCTCTCTCAAAATAAATAAATAAACATTAAAAAAAAAGAGCTGTAGGGAGTGTACAGGGCAGGGGTAATTTATCAATCCTATTTTCAGGATCAGGAGACTATGACTCAGAGTTTTAAGCGGCTAGCGCTCTGATAAGTCTGTTAGTGCTAGCATTGTCCCTTGAACACAGTCCTAACCTGCAGTGACCTTTCCACTCTATCATATTATAACAGACCAAACTAGGCAAAAGAATATAAAAGGGCAGTGGGTAGCTGTTACCAAGGAAACTGTTACTTTAATTTTTTTTTTAACATTTTTATTTTATTTTTGAGGGACATAGAGACAGAGCATGAGCAGGGGAAGGGCAGTGAGAGACGCAGACACAGAATCTGAAGCAGGCTCCAGGCTCTGAGCCATCAGCACAGAGCCCGACGCGGGGCTCGAACTCACAGACCGCGAGATCATGACCTGAGCCGGTCGGCTGCTTAACCGACTGAACCACCCAGGTGCCCCTGTTACTTTAATTTTTAAAGTATTGATCAGAAAGGAAATAGAAAAAGAACACTGTTTATCACAAGCAGAAAAAGAAACAAATAAACAAGTAAAGATTTTAAAACTAGCTGATGGAAAAACTGCCCAACAACGCTTCACGTGGCGTGATTATGTACAGTATACTCTTCCCAACTCCCTTCTGTTTCTGGGAGGCAAAAAAGAGTACGGGCGGATTAGCCTGAACGTGAAAGAGTGTTCTATACTTCCAGTTATATTGCAGGGAAGAACATGATGTAAATTCTATAGAGTGGACCTCAATAAGAAAGAAGATGAAGGAATGAGGAATGAGGAATGAGGAAAGAACTTGTATCTTCTGTGGCCGAGGGTTAGTGCAGAATGGGCCAAAGAAAAAGTGGGCCCAGTCTGTGACTGGACATCATATTGACAGTTGGTGGATATTGTTCTGTTTACGTCAGTCACTGGAATGACTTAGACAGAATGAATATACTATTTGTGGCCTGAATGGAAACATCGCTTGATAACTTACATACATGGCTTTAAAAAAAAGAAATCAGTTCGAGCCCCGTGTCGGGCCCTGTGCAGACAGGTCAGAGCCTGGAGCCTGCTTCAGATTCTGTCTCCCTCTCTCTCTGCTCCTCCCCCGCTCATGCTCTGTCTCTTAAAAAAAATTAAAAAACATTAAAAAAAATTAAAAAAAAAAGAAATCAGAAAAAAATAGCTTTATTTTCTAGGACTGTGGATGTGGTTCAGGTTGAAAGGGCTTGCACTCTGACGATTGTGGGAGCAAAGTCAGAGGAGACAATCAGGTTCAGAGTAATTAACGATTAAAACTGAGAGTAACATCGAGTAACTTTTAAATGCTTACAGTGTAAGTGGGTACCTCTAACTTTTCAGTGAATCAGAATCACTGTGCTAAAACACAGATTGCTGGGGTAAGCCCAGAGTTTCAGATTCTGTGCACCTGGGCTGAAACTTTCTATTACCTTCCTTGACAAGTGCTGCTGCTGCTGTGGTCCAAGGATCATGCGTTGTAAACCATGTGAGCATTGCTCCGGTTACTTTGGGCTTCCAGAGGCAGTGAATAGTGGTTAAAAGAGAACACAACCATTCGCTGTAATTTTTTTTTAAATGTTTATTCATTTTTGTTTAGCTTTTTGTTTTATTCAGTTTTTAAAATAATTTATTGACAAATTGGTTTCCATATGTATTTTTTTAACTCCTATCAAGAAAACAGACACTGATCAGATACGGAGAGATTCCCCAGAACTGGAGCAACCTGAGGTCCCCATTCAGGCCTTCCCCAGTTCCTTGTTACAGAGGACCACACTGTGGCCATGACACTGGCCCTCCAGAGCACCATACTGCCAGACACTGGGAAAAAATAGCAGCATTTTCCACACAGATCTTCTAAATAGCCACTCTGGAAACATTTCACTTATACTCTGCAAGCTCCTTTGAAAGGGTATTTACAAATACGAGGGATTCCTGACTTCTGCAGTGAACCCAGCATCGACAAGCCTGTGCTCACTTGAGAAAGAACACACACTCCTCAGGTGTGCCTGTTCAGTATCTCTGGCTCCATCTCTCCATCTTTCCAAAGAACTATTTCCCTACGATTATGTGTTCAATTTCAGCATAGTGATTTATAGCCTGATTAAAATCGAGGTTTACCTTTAGAGTCTTTTTTTTTTTTCTTTATGGAATTCAGTTAACAACCCCTAGAGTTCTTTTACTTATGAGCCGTGCCCACGGGGCTAGTTTTCACCTTGATGGCAACAAATAATAATTATGAACTAAACAGTTTGAAAGATCATTTCAGGCTATACTCTTAAACACAGTGCTGTGAACTGACAGTAGACATTTTGGGTTGGGTTCTCCCCTAGACCTCCTAAGCAAGAAAAAGAGAGAATGTCTCTTCTTCGATTCTGTGCTTAAATTGAATGTATGCAGACCTCAACGCTGAGTTACCACCTTGAGCTGGCTGGCTCCCTCGTGACAGCATTCCTTTAAAAAAAGGCTGGTCTGGGAAAGCTGCCTCACGTGAAACAATACAGTTAGTGCTTTTGCTTTGCATGAACACCAGAAGGTAGAAAGATAATAATAACCTTAAAAAAGAAGGTCTGTGTGGTGAATGTAAGTCAAAGAAAATGTGGGCAAAGAAAGCTGGTAGCAAGTGAAGATATTCAATTATCTAAATGTGACATCTCAAATTAAGTATTTTTTAAAATTAATGTAATAACAGTATTCTTAAGAGCTGTTTGCTGTGCTGAATAGGTCTCTCTCTCTCTCTCTCTCTCTCTCTCTCTCTCTCTGCTTCTCTCTTTAATGTAATAACCGCATGTATGAGATGTAGGAGTCCCTGTTATTTAGACACATTCTTTGGACAGGGATAACACTCAACAAGAAGAAGCAGGGCACTTTAAGATGTACATTTATTCCAACAGATGCTTGAGCTCCTTTTAGAACGCTGGCACTGTCATTTATCAAATGGCACCCTAGTGATCTCAAAGAGTTAATGAGAATCTCAAATTTCGTACATCCTTCCCCACAGGAGAGGCATCTGACTCACATTCTGCAGTCCAGCAAAGCAGTTGGCACCCCTGACATTCATAGCAAATCGTTCTCCTCAGAGCCCCAGATCCTCACCTACCAAGTCCCCAGTCGTGCCTGCCTTCCTCCCTCCTTGCCTGTACACCTGAGGGGCATCACCGCTGCTCTTCCCATTCTCCTTCACCCGTTTGGACTCTGGACCATTCTTACCATATGTTCCCACCACCGTTAGTGCAGCCCTGGCTCCAGAGGTGGTCTCTGACTTGGCAATTTCTGTTTAGCCTGTGATCGCCTTGGCACGACCATCTGAAAATATAGCTGATTCACCTCTAGAACTTATAATAATAATTTTTCATGTAAAAAGCAATCTTTTAAATAAAATGCTGATACAGTGATTTAATACAATGACTAATACAACTACATGAATAAATATTAATGCAAATCCAAATACCCAACATTTAATTTAAAATGTTGTGTGACTGGATATATTATCTATTACATCTTCATGAAGCTACAGAAAGGTAGATTCCTCTTTAGGAAGGACAGTATTTCCATATTTATTAAATAAAAGTAAATTTCTGTACACGTTTTGATTTTGTCAGTCATCTACTTTTTTTAAAAAAAGGTAGAACATCATTAACAATGTCTTTAAGGATATCCTCCTATGCATAGTGCATTCCATACTCCAAACTTCAAGCTAGAAAACAGGTTAGTTATTTAACTCTTTGAATAAATTAAAAGAGAGCCTTCATCTTTTGCCTTTTCCTGATAAATTGATCTCTGAGCCTTTGTGACATAATCTATATAGCAGATCTTCTCTAGAAAGTTACTATGTAGAAAATGTAAATGGCTGAAGGAGCAGAAAGCAACTCACACTTTCTATTCCACTAAATGAAATCATTTTAACAAGTCATGATATCAGATAGTATCCACATAGCTTAGAGCCTTTTTCCTATTTTTATGTTTCTTTAGGCTTGTTATCCATTGTAAATAAGAAGCTACTTTCTCCTAATGCTTAGTTTTAGTTGCTTATATTTTAAAATTGTCGTTTATCATACTCTATGGGATTTTAACATTTAGAAAAATAAATTAGCTTCTGTGGAACATTAACCTGTATACCTGGTCTGGATGCCGGTGCTGATGAAGGGAGCAGCTACCTAAGAACCGTGGGGTCCCCAACATCTGTCAGGGCTGTGCAGATAAAAAGCCTGAGATCCCTTACATTTATAACATGGAAGCTGGCTGGGAGTTTCTTGCTGTTTCTTTATGTGTTGCCGTGTTTGCAGGGCCACAATTATAAACTGATTACAGCTAGAGAAAAAATGCTTCCATTGTTCTCCCCACTGAATAGTAATTAGTCTGTTATTGTGTTTCATTGCCATTTTTTCCTTGTTGTTAGTCTTTTGAGCATTATTAGGCTATCTTAGATTTCAGTATGGCTTCTGGAAGGCAGGAAATGCAAAATAAGTGCAATGTATGTAAGACGTTTATAGTGATTATCTTATCGTATGTTCTAAATCATATTATAGAAAAACTAAATATATATTAAAAACAAGGCATTTTGTTTTCTTGTCTATAGTTGTTTGAACCATGTCGGATGCTCTTCTACTTCTCTCTCTTCCTTGATCACATAGGTAGTTCAGAAAAGGCTGTTTCAAAGTTAGAATCCCATATGTTACAAGATTTTCAATATGATTTGGACCATATGATTTCTATTTTCATGTGAAGAGCAGCTTATCTTGAAGGCTGCATTTACATCAGCTAAAAAGGAAAACTATTGGCAGGTTTTTAATTTTTTTTTTTTGGTCTCTGAGTTTGTTTATTTATTTATTTATTTTTGTTTTTAAATGGACCAAATCGACCTGATTGCTGTCTAACAGACATAATCTGTGAACTCATCTCCTAGACTCTAGGCCGAATTAGTCTAAATGCTTTCTTGATTTGCTACAAATTGTATGCTTAACTGTTTACTTATGATAAAGCCCATTTGAAGGGCCTTATCTTCATGTCCTTTAATGTAGTTGTGTTTTATTTTATCATTGCAATAGACGGGGATAAAACAATTTTCCCCATTCTGGGGCGTAGGAAATATTTAAGTGACTCTGAAATAGGGGGAATATTCAGGAAGATGCAGTACAAGTCCATTAGAAAATGTTAAAAAGCATACAAAATTTTGGGAACCAGGAACGACAGATATATAAAGGATATCTGAAAGAGTTTTTATTTTTATTATATTTTTATATTTATTTTTAGTTTTGTTTTTTATTTCAAATTTTTATGTAAACTTTAGTTAGTTAACGATAGTGTAGTATTGGTTTCAGGAGCAGGATTCAGTGATTCATCACTTATAAATAATACCCAGTGCTCATCACAGCAAGTGTGCTCCTTAATGTCCATCACCCATTTAACCCATCCCCACCCACCTCCCCTCCAGCAAGCATCAGTCTGTTCTCTATGAGTCTCTTATAGTTTGCTTCCTTCTCTTTTTTCCCCCCCTTCTCCTATATTCATCTATTTTGCGTCTTAAATTACATATATGAGTGAAATCATATGGTATTTGTTTTTGACTTATTTCACTTAGCATAATACACTGTAGCTCCATCCATGTCATTGCAATGGCAAGATTTCATTCTTTTTGATGACTGAGTGATATATATATATATACACTCAGTATATATACACACACATACGTGTATATATATATGTATATATACACACACCACATTCTCTTTATCGATTCATAAGTTGATGGACATTTGGGCTCTTTCCATAATTTTGCTATTGTTTCTAATGCTGCTCTAACCATTGGGGTGCATGTGCCCCTCTTAATCAGTATTTTTGTGTCCTTTGAGTAAATGCCTGGTAGTGCAATTGTTGGGTTGTAAGGTACCCACCCTGAATGCACCTGATCTTGAAAGAGATTTTTGAATGATAGAATAATTATACACTTTTCAAATGGCTTTTGCTCCTTTTTATAGATTGGACCAAAGATTCTCTGAAGAAAGTAAATAGAGCAAGTACATTTTATAATCTGATACTCTCAAATAGAAATAATTAGATCAAGATTTCCCTCTCATCTTTAGTCAATTTCATTTGATTTTCAGCTGACATCTTTTGTCTAAGAGAATAAAATTGATAGTGAAAATAAAACTTTTAGAAATTTCTCTGAAAATTAGTGAGGCTACTAAAAATTATATTTCAGTAGAATTTACCTCAGTTGAAGAAGTTGTATATTTGGGGTATGATGATCTACAAAATACGTAGGAGAGATCAAATATCCAAAAATAGAACTAAGATATCTACCAACTTATTAAAGCACACAAGTATGTGCCACAGCATGTAAAAGCCAGGGATGATTATGAAGAAGTTAAAAAAAGAGCAAGAACAATAAATAGCAAATTAATTAGTAAAGACGAGATACCACTTGGAAAACTGATGAAAGAGAATGAAAATTTCTCTTTGTCATTTCGTAAATATAAGAGGAATCTAGATCTTGAAGGGCATTTCTTTCAATAGATTAGGAGGAAAAGATGCTAATTGACTTGATACTTTTTTCTGTACTTGTTTTGTAATAGTGAATTTTTATTTCTGATGAAAGGTAGAATTTTAATTAATAAAATAATATGTAGGGAATTTTTTAAAAATTTAATTTAAAAAATTAAATGCTTACACATTTAATTTCAAATATGTATCAAATCAAAAAGGAGTACTGTAGAATTCAGTTGGAGTTATTATTACTTCCTCCACTCTTTTTGTTGACTCCTGAAAATCTGAGAAGAGGATCATCATTGGGATAATTGAAATAAATGGTCATCTAAATTAGGTGATTGTTCCTACCTACAACCTACTGATGATTTAAGTTAAAGAAATGAAGGCGTGTAAACAAAGTCCACTCAGTATGGAAACACCTTGGACATTATCAGCCATGTAATATCTCTTTACAAAGCAATTTATCTTGCTGATCCTTGGCACTTGTTGGACAGGGATGAGGGGAAAGGATGATTATTTAAAGGAAAAAAAATGATCTAGAACTGCAGAGACAGGAAGCACTGGATACTAACTTAGCCTCCTTCATAATTTGGTTAGACAGAGTCCTAACTATGGGAGCAGAAAGAGCCAATAGTGTGAGCAAAATAGCATTTGCAAAATGAAAAAGATACAGCACTGAAAACTACTGTGTGAACTTAACTGAGAAAAAGAATGAAAAACAGACATGCAGAGCAAACACACTTTGTCAGGTCAATCTAATCTTCTAAAGTAGACCAACATATCTCGTTGATTGACAAAAAGTCTATACATGTTGATTGTAATAACCTTAGAGAGCTCTTTAGTCCATTTATTTATTGTATTTATTATTAGGCTAACGAGTGTGGAATGGGATATTTAGTTTTTATCAAGGAATTTAATTGGCTGTAGGTTTGAACTTAGAAAGCAAAGGTCCAAGAAGTGACCTCTGGAGGTAGGGCCTGAATCCACTCAAAACTTTTCATGGCCAAGGAAAAGACCCTTTGTTACAGGAATGACTAGCATGGAAAAGTGGATAGAAGACACTAACATTTCCTAAGATGTTACCAGGCACATGGAAATAAAATGACAAATGAAAATAAACTGGTCTCTGCTCTTATGGACCATTAATGACATTGTCTTAAAATCAGATAGGATACAGAGATGATTTTAAAAACCACAAAGAGGAGGATGCCTTCAAAGATTTTTTTCCTTGTTTATTTTATAAATAACAATTGATTTATTTGAAGAATATCAGAATATTCATTAATTCAGTGAGTAGGTGAAACTAGAAAAGGTGTACTTGGGTTAAAAGGTATTTTAAAGTCAAAGGTGTAAAATCTGTAATCCTAAATTACTTGCATCTGTAAAAAAGGACACAAATTGTAGTTTTCAGTTGATTGACTGCTTATAACAACACTCTGAGGTAGAAAGTCATTTCCCCCTTCTTTATCTATAGACACTGAGACCAAGAGAGGTTAACTCATTTGCTATAGTTAACAGAGCTAGTAAGTAGAGGATTTCTATCATAAATTTCATTATTTTTTCTACTGTTTCATACTACCTCATAAAGACCGGTATAATCAAAATGTGGCGAGTGGGTTCCTCTCCTTGAGTTTAGACACAAAAAAACCACAGTTGTGGATCATTTAGGATTATGTCCAGCTGTAAGTAGAAGAGAGAGAAAATAGTACTTGTTTAAACAAGGCAGAACTTTATTTTTTTGTCTCATAAAATCCAGGGGAGGCAGTCCAGGAATGGTGTGATGGCTCTGCCTTACTCAGGCCTCAGGCGCCTTTGCCTTTGATACTACTCTGTTATCTCTAGGGTGCTCCTTCTGGTTCCCTAAGGCAGGTAGAACTCCAGTTACCACATTTGCCTTTTAAGTGGCCAAATGCAGAAAAGGATGAAAATGATAGAGATAAAGGTTCATGTCCATATCTTTTAAGAAAGTTTCTGAAAGTTGCCCCCTATACATTTGTTTACAATCCTATTGGCAGCTCTTTTTAGACCCAAAGGAGTTTGGAAAATTAAGTCTATTCCAGTCAGCCACGTGCCTGCTAAAAATCGTGAGTTCTAATACTGCAGAAAAAGTGGCCAGTTAGGATTGAGGCACAACCAATCGTCTCCGCCCAGATAACCTTGATGTGTGGTTGGGCTAGAAGACAAAGAGAAGTCAAGATGTGAATGGCAATGAGAGAGTAGAAGCAGAAACACTCTTCTGAGAAGCCTGGCTCTGAAAGAGAGAGTGGTTTACCAAATGACTCCCATACCTGAGTCTATCTCATTCCTAAAAGCATTTGATGGAAAGACTGTCAGAAAACTCACATATTAAAAATGACTACTTCACACAGGACGAACACACAGGACCGTCATAGAAAGTTAAAGGCCAGATGTTTGCCAGGTGCTTACAGTAGTCACGTTAAATGAGATAGGTTTATCCAAAGATCTGGCAACAGGTTTATATCTTAATCTAAATTCATTATGTTGTACTTGGGCACATTCTTTATTGTTTTGACCTGAGTTGTAATAGAAAAAGCAGGATAGTTTGAGTAATACTGTAAAGCAAGACACAGTTTGGAGTGTTGGCTTTACAACTTACTATGTCTGTAACAGTGGGCAGATCTTTTAAACTTGAGACTCAGTTTTCTTTTCTGAAAAAACAAAAAACAAAACAATGGGAATCATATAACTTGCTTCATAGAGTTATTGCAAGAATTATATAAGAACATATCCAATTTGTCTAGCATGGCGGTTGGCTCATAATAGAAATGATAAATGTTAGGTCTCTTCCTCTCTGCTTCTAAAAAGAAGACTGTTTATGAACATTTGTACACTTGAGCCATTATGTCTAAATGTTTCCTTTATCATAGCTCCCTGTTTCTATCCAAGTCCTTGATGGTAGTAACATAATTTGGGGAGTAAAAATAAACCACTGAGAACAGAATCCAAAGAGCAGATTTGTTAGAATCTAAATTTAAAGTGCATCTCAGGCTATGATTTTCACATTGGTTCTAAATATATCAAATTTCTATTTATAATTTTTCTCACAAAATGTGTTTTGATATTCAAAGCATGCGATAAAAGTTTAAAGATGAAAATATTTTCAATTCTTTTTTGCATTTGCATGTATCGAAGGTTTAAAGATGAAAATATTTTCAAAAAAAATTTTTTTTGGCATTCATATACAGGAGTAATAATGAGAGATTCCAAAAGGTCGTGTTCCATCTCTCAAGGTGAAACCAGGGCTTGTGGCCAGAACAGACCCTTGGTGGTTAATTTGATCCTTATGGGGCCAGAATTCCACTTCTGTCCTGGAAAGTTTTCCAGGTCTAGCTAGGACTCATACTAAATCATGAGTGATAATTTAGTTTATATGTAATGTTAAAGGACATCACAATTTATATTAGTTAGATTTAAAAAATTAAAGACTTGTCAAACAGATCTACTCCTTTTACTTCGTGAGGTAAGTTCCTAGTCAAAAGTTACAATTTTTTTAACTTAGTTAACAGTGTTAAGCAGAGTTCTGCTTAATAAATACTGATATTTTATTGTTTAGGGAGTGATGAAATACAGCCACAGGTTCCTGATTTATGAGGGATTTGAAATGAGTACTTACCTCATCTTGGATCTGTTGTTTTAACACTGTCTGATGCAGTTAGTCTCAGATGGTCTGTTTCCTCTATTATGGAAATTATCCTACCAGCCCATGTGGAGAGAAGCAAGAAGCAAAACACCCTTACCAATATCTCCCTTTTATGTACACTTATTTGAACATAAAAATAGAAGGCATACCTTTTGTTTATTTGAAAAAAGTTTTCCCAGTTGTCCTTTATTATATCCCATATAGTTTCCTAGAGCAGCACTTCACAAAATATTAAAGAAAAGGGATGGTGGCTTTATGCACAGCTAAGTGGGATTATCTTATGGATATGTCCTTCTTTGGAATGAAACTCAGTTCAGATTGTTTTAAAATTGGTGTTAACCTAAGACAGATTTGGGCACCATGCTAGGCCCAGTGGGTACTCAGAGAAGGCAGCTCTAGCCCCTGTCCTTCATAAGGTTTCAGATGATTGAGAGAGAAAATAATATTTAGAAACAAGTTGTAAATCAAAAATGATGACTGAAAAATGAATCCTGCTGATTCACTAAATGCAGTCAGCAGCCTCTGTGTTTACTGATTCCTGGTGAAGACTTGGAATGAGTGGACGGTCTGCATCCGTGAAGATGTCTGATAGAAGCAGAGGCTGATTGAATTAATTGGAAGGCAACAAGAGAGGTCATCTTGTCTGGTCCCTGTCCCTATGAAGGATGGCACAGAAACTCTCCCAGACAGATTGTGACCTGCTTTAATCAGCCACTGGCATTATACCCACGCCTGTGCTGTGACCCTTAAAATTGGGAAGAAAAGTGAAAGACCCAGTCAGTCACCCAGAGGATTGACCACATTGCGCAGAGGCAATGATTGTTTTCCTTTTTCATCTGGGTGCTGCACTGTTACACACAGATACCCTAAAATTTTCATTTAAATAATATGCATCTTATACTTAAGGTACTTCTGGTTTTCTTTTTTAAATTTTCCTGCTTTAAAGCCCTTTGCATTTCTATTTTTGACATTTTCATCCAAAAAAACATGGTTCTTCAAATGTTGTTGGTTTTCACCAATAATCTTTTTTATGGTGGCATGAGAGAACTTTACCATAACTCACACCTTCCTGTTATTCACTTCTTCTCATAATTTATTTATTAATTTCTTTCAAGGCTTTTAATTCCTTATGGACAAACCCACTTTGGGATACCCTCGAGGTTTACTTATCCTCAGTGGAACTTAGTTACAAAGGGAGAGAAAATGCAGCTGAAAAAAGGCAACGAGATAGAAAAGGAAGACTTGTGGAATTCGGTGGTAGGGTTCTGTTTCTAGCTGTGCCTCTTTATGATATGTCAGAACTGGAAAAATCCTTCCAAGTTCCTCTACCTCAGTTTCAACATTTGTAAAGTAAGACTGGACTAGGTCAGTGAGTTTCAAACTCTTTCTTTTTTAAATAATTTATTGTCAGATTGGTTTCCGTACAACACCCACTGCTCATCCCAACAAGTGCCCTCCTCTATGCCCATCACCCACTCTCCCCCCTCCCACACCCCCCTCGCCCCTCAATTTGTTCTTAGTCTTTGAGAGTCTCTTATGTTTTGTCTCCCTCCCTCTCTGTGTCTTTTTTCTTTTCCCCTCTTCCCCTCCCCCATGGTTTTCTGCTAAGGCTCTCAAAATCCACCTATTTTTGATTGCACTCCAGATTAGTGATTTGTTGTGTATGGAAACCCCAAACACATGTGCCTTGCAGCTGAAATGACAGTTTTAAGAAACAACACTTCACATTACTCTGTGCAATACACTGATTTCTGTTTTCTTTATTTTAAAAAATACTCTGTTTGCGATCCACTACAGCGATTTTAAAACCACTAATAGGGCATGTCATGAAGTATAAAAATAGCAGATAGGATCATTTTTAAGGTTGTTTTATGTGAGCATTCCTATTTTATTAATTGCAAGTTTTAGGGTCTCATTAGATGTGTTCTTATAGTGACATTTCATTGTTGACAAAATTTTAAGAAGAGTGAGAGAGTAGGGGAGTGGGAAGGTAGAACTAGAGTGTAAAGGGGGAAAGTTGTGTTTTCCTATGTGCGTGCTTAATGCAGACCGTCTTATTTTCTGTTCAGCTTTTGGTCCAAAGAGAAAGTCTGAGAGAATATGATTAATGACTTGCAAATGGAATGACTGAAGCCAGTTGCTGACTAGTAACATAGTCTTGGAAACACTTCCTGTGCCATCTCTTCCCTAGCTCCTGGGTTGTAGTTCACTTCCTAGGGAGTTTGTAAGTATTAAATAGAAATAATGAACCCCAGTGGCAGAACCTTTACCTGGACTTACAAATGTCACAAATCAAGCAGGGTACATTTCTGTAGCACTAAGGGAGCAGACAGAATTTTCAGGTGCAGGCTAGAGAGATTTCCCTGGCCTGTCTTAACAGGAACAGATACACCATGTTTATCGCCCATTAAGCAAATATTCGATTATCTGGTGGGATAATATATTTCTGGCCTAGAGAGCATTGTTGTTCATTCCACAGCAGGGTCTGCCCAGATGCATAAGCCAGAAACCTGGAAGTCACTCTTGGCAACACCCTTTGCTTTAGTTCCATCCAAATCCCATTAATTATGTCTCCTAATGTCTCAAATGCATATACATTTCTCCATCTTCATCATCATGTCAGCCCATGCCACCGTATGCCCTTGTTCAGATTATGAAATAACCTCTCAACCGGCCCACCCTGACTACTCTTTCTTCTTTCCCATCTTCTGATCAAGTGCTCTTTTTGAACTGGAAACCCAATTATTTCACCTTCCGACGACTTCCCATTGCACGTAGGAAGAAGACAAATTGATTCCAGGTACCCTGCAAAGTCCCTTAATCTACTGTAGCCACCTCTCAGGCCTCATGTGTGCCATACTCCTGCCCAGCTCCAGCCTTCTTCTGCCCCTTTTATCACTAGGCCTTTGCCATTACTGTCACCATGCCTCTTATGCTCCCCCTACTTCCCTTTATCCCCTAATTCACAACCATTTTTCCATTAGATCCTAGCCCAAAGTGTTACTCCATGACATCAGGGATGAGGTAAGTTTTAGTTTACCATTGTGTCCAGCTCAGTGCTTAATATATTACATGAGTATGCTGAATGATGATAATAAAGGTAATAATAACAACATCCCCTTATATAGTACTTACTGTTTTCAGCACACTCTTTAGACTGCCTTATGCCATTAACTCAATTATGACAATGATCCCACAGGAAAGATACTTATTATTTCCATTTACAGATAAAGAAACTGAGGCATAAGAGATTAGAGACTTAAAGTCCCATAACTGGTACATCGTGGTATGGATTTGGACTCAGGCAGATTAACTGCAGGGTGGTTGTTGCTAATCATTGAACTAAATTACCTCTCTCATATTTATTGAATGAGTATATGAATATATATCCTGGGTTTTTGTTAGGATTTCTTTTGTTTGTGTAATTGGAAAAGTATTCCGCACTTTAGAAGCTTAAGTATTTTATAGCCCCAGAGAACAAATAATGGTATTTATTCACTGTATAATGAGCTAGATGCCCTGCATTTTCTCACTTAATTCTCGCAACAACCATGCAACATAGGTATAAATTCCCATTTTATGAGTAAATAGTAGATTCAGGAAGGATCTCAAGCCTTGATCTGTTCATCTCAGAATACATGCTTTTTTGTATTTTTCTTGTATTTCTTTACAAGAGACGGGACTTAATCTGGGCCTTCTATGTTGCATAGGGTTTTTTTTTTTTTTAATTAAAACTTTTTTTAAGTTTATTTATGAGAGAGAGAGAGACAGAGACAGAGCATGAGTGGGGGGAGCGGGCAGAAATAGAGGGAGACACAGAATCACAAGGAGATTCCAGGCTCTGAGCTGTTAGCACAGAGCCCAACGCAGGGATCGAACTCACAAACCATGAGATCATGCTTTGAGCCGAAGTCAGATGCCGAACTGACTGAGCCACCTGGGTGCCCCAGCACAGAGTTTAAATAAGGGGAGAAGAAAATGTTGAGCACTAAGAATGAATTGAAATTTATTAATTATACCAAGATTAACCAGTTAAAAATAAAATGAAAAAAATTGTTTCACAAAGCTAGAAAACACAAAATATTGAGGGATCTTCAAAAGAAATGCACGAGTGACATAACATTCCAAAAGGAGATTTGAATAGCGGGAGAGCCTGCATTCCCAAATGAGACACTTAATGTTGCAGCTATTTCAAGTCTTCTGTAACTAATTTTAAAAACCAATACAATTCTAACAAAAGCTCCAGTTTTTGGAAGTAGCTTAAATAATTCTAAACTTTATTTGTGAGAACTATCAAGAATTTTAAAAAATAAGAGTATTGATAGAACTTGCATGAACAGATGGTAGAGCTTATTATAAAATTACAGTCTTTATAAAGAAGGTAGTAGTACTGTGTTGGCATGTTAAGAGACAAGTGACCTAGAACAGAAACTCCAGCCATATATCCAAGACCATATAAAGTGACATTATATAAATTAATGGTGAAAAGAATATTCATTCAATAAATAGTGTGGAAGAATTGGTTCACAATTTGGAAAACAACGTTTGATCCCTACTTGGCACCAAATATCACACTGAGTATCAGAAAACAGTTAAATGCAAAATCCTGAATTCATTGAATGAACTACAATGCAAGTATCAAAACCGTGCTTTCCTAAAATATCAGGAAATTCTCACTATAGGTGAAATGAATATAGTGTACTAAAAATATATACACAGAATCTTGTTACGTTTTAAAAACAAAGGGGGGAAAATAGAGAAATCCTAAGTAAGGAAATATATCACTGTACAAATGGTGGTTAACATGGTGGGCTAATAGTCTTTATTTTCTTCATTATACTTTTTTCTCACATTTCTATTAATACTGATTAATTTTTGAAATCAGGAAAAAGATTTTTAAGGCAAATTATAAGCCACATTATATATGGTCTGCAGTGACCATATAACATATTTTGGGGTGGAAGGGGGCATTACAAGTCCTGTCTGCTAAAGGGAATTTATGGAGGGAAAATTGGATTCTTCTATGGGGGAGCTTTATTATGCTTTAAAGAGAGAAACTCTGCTATTAACTATTGAGTTATCTGTGTGAGTAGTCTTGTACACTCTTGAATCAAAATTTGTTTCTGATATGCAGGATCTAAGATAATTATGTAGAGAAATACAACTATCTGAATTTAATCAAATGCCTTTTGATAATTTCCTCTTCTGAGCATCTTTTTTAAAAAAACTGGTTGTTTTGTCTGAAGATACACTCTTAATCTTACTTGCCTCTTACCTTAGGTTTTTCAGTGTTTTAAAAACCCTAGGGCATTGCATGGAAAATTTAACACCTGAAGGGGACACCTGGCATCTGCCTGAAGCACTTTCCATTTCCTTCCAGGCACACAAAGGAGAGAAGCCATTGTGGGCTGCTGGAGCACTCTTCAGGGGTTGATTTACAAGTGTCTCAGATGTGTCCTCAGGCAGCTAAGAGCCTTCAGTTCTTGGGACTATATTTAAATTACAGGAGAAATAAAGAGCAAGTGACTTTCAGTGGAGGACCCTTATCTTCTCATTTTCTCTGCCGTTTGTAAATAGATAAGGTATTGGCTCAAATTAGTTCATTAGCCCAATACATCTGTTTATACAGGTCCTTGACAAAGCCTGCTGCTGAATGCACAAAGCAGAATCTTAGGTGTGGAATTCTCACTTGAGCTTGATGTTACTTTCTTGGAGAAATCTGGCAGGCACATTCACACATATAAACTCTTACCTTTCAGAGCTAAAATATTAATTTCTATAATAATAATTTATGAATTTCATTAGCTTCAGTTTTTAACTCAAATCTCTAATCCGCTTATGAATTTCAGCTGTATTATGCCAATTTTATCTCACGTATATGGCTGAAATCTACAAGCAAGATGAATTTTTTGTACTTCAGAAAAATGTTATAGAAATGTATTTCCCCTTTTGATATATTTTAATACAAATATTGTCATTTGTTAATATTAATTAGTATTTCTGTAAAAGTATATATTATTTTTTAATATTCTTTAATTCGTGTTCATTACTCTTTAAAGGCTCACACACACACACACACACACACACACACACACACACACACCCTCTACCTGCTACTTAACATAGATGAAAAGTCAATTATGGGTCTAATGACTAGAAGTTAAGCAGCAGTTCAGAGAAGTGAAAGTCAAGCCCTAGTTGGAAGAAAAATTTCACAGAGAAGGAGGTGTAATAGTAAATGGCCGAGGTTTTGAGTCAGACTTGACTACCATTTACTTCCATAACTGTGTGATCTTGGGTAAATTGTTCAGCTTTTTGAGGCTTAGTTCCTTTATCTATTAAAAAAAGGAGTGATAATAATTTAGGATGAATGAGATGCTATTTGTGAATGACCCTGTCCATCTTCATTATTTGTATCCTTTTACTATTCTGACCTTATTTTCCATAACTGATTTCTTTAACCATTGGAACAAAAGAAAAAGAGAACTGATACTTTTTCATGTCTTTTCTCAAGACTTAGTTCAAGTCTAAGAGGAATGAAAATGTAGTGACTCAGTTAACCAGACCGACAGTACGGAAAAAGAAATTCAGGCTGACATTTGGTATTTTGTTAATGTAGAATGTCCAGGTCTCAATGGGAGCCCAGTTACTGGATATTCCAAACTGTTTTGGATAATTTTTACTGGTATTTGTTCACTCATACCATTATGCAATCTTCCAGTGATCTTCTTCCAGCAAGGAAGAAAAAAAATAAGAGAACGTACCCTAGAATCCAGAATTTTAGAACTGAAGGGACCCTGATTATCTCATTCAGTCATCTAATTTCTACTGAGAAGTAGAAATGCCAGAAAGATCATGACTTGACCAAGGACACAAAGTCAGCTGGTCATTCTCTTAGAACTAGATTGCAAGTCTTTGACTTCTTAGATCATTGGTCTTCAGACAGCGCTGCAAATGGTACCTTACTCCAAAGCAGCTTAAATTCTTGCAAAGTCATAAATAAATGATCAGCCATATTACCGTTACATGATTACTCTAAACATTTGGACCTTTTGTTCTTTAAATAATTCAACAAATTTATATAGAGTCTATATACTCTGTTAGAGGATACAATAAGTACTACAGAATATTAAAAATCAGTTATTTTAACTGAGGTCTTGATACGGTTGGAGAATTGTCAGAAACAAACCTTCTTGTTAACCTGATTTCCTAAATTGTGTTAATGCTGCCAGTGTTCTACTACCTAGCTTCAAAACCTCTGGGTTGTTGCTTGCCTTCAACGCTGACTCCCATATTTAATCGGGTGTCCAAATACTGTCAGTTTGAAATCTGAAATATATTTTCTCTCATTCTTTTTTTCCCCTTCTGTTTCAACTTATACCTGTCCTGCCTCCCAGCTCGTGTCTCTACCTTCAAATTACATTTGCTTCAATTTACTACATGCATACTCCCAGAACTATTTTAAATATTGGTCATGGCTCTCTGTTTCCACCTGAACAATATTCAGTATTTAAGCATGGCATTCAAGACACTCTAGGATCTGATCAGGGATGCTATATATTTTTTTAAAAAAATTATATATCAGTGCTCGAGCCTAACTTGATCTGACAGCTTACCTGAAACCTGGAAGCTGAGAAAGAGGCCTCCAAGAAGGAGTGAAGAGAGTTACAGAATGAATATCTAAGCGAGTCTAACAGTAGGAGAATCATGTTATATTCAAGGACCTACAGTGGAGCTGGGAGAGGCAGGGTGGTACCAGCAGATGAAGCTGGAAAGGTGGGATGTCCCATCACAGAGGTCCCTAGGGCAACTTTCTCAGCTTAGTGAAGTATAGGAATGTGCCCAAGGCCACTTGCCTTGACCCGTGTTAGCTGGAACCTGAATCTAGATCTGCCCCACTGTCTGGTCCTCTTTCTCTGTAGCCAGCTGCCTCTCTTAGTCAGTTTGTCTTTCTGCCTCACCACAGGGCCCATGTTCTCATCTCCTACAGTCTGGGAGCTGCACACTTCATCCGTGTATCCTACTGCTTTGGAGATATTCCTGTATAATTGAATATGCTTGTGTTTCTTTCCCACCCTTTCCCCATTGTATCCTTGAAACCAAATCAGTTTAAATACAGTAAAAGGTGACTTATGTTGGCTGACTTGATAGTGTCTCCTGTTGAGTGTGCAGTGCCGTTCTTTCTGGTTCTCATTGATTGTCCCTGGTGTGGTTCATTTATTTCGGTCACCCACTGCGCAGTTACTACCTACATGTGAGGTATTGGGAAAGCTTGTTGTAGGACATGACAGTCTTCTCTCTGGTGCATCAAGTAGCAAGGCATATGGTGTTGTTGTGGAATTCAGAATGACTTTTAAATCTGGTCCTATGTGCATAAACGTGTTCTTAGCAGCTCACAGAGTTCCTTTCCTCCTGGCATCCTCTCCACAGTAACTTCAAGAAAACAATTGAATTCTTTAAAATAGTTGCTGTATACTTAAGAAAAAGTCAAAGGAGAAACTAAATACTTTTTAACCTGCAACTTTAGAAGGTGGGATTATTTCTGCTAGGACTGTAGTAAAAGATCAATTGGATATTTGGTTTCTCGGGAATAAAACAACTGAGAGGACTTCCTTTTTAATTTTTTTTTCTTCATTGAATTGACCAGTTTATTGGATCATCATTTCGTAACATATTTTCAGGAAAATGAAACTAACGCTAGTATCAATCTATAAAACTAAACCATACCCTGGGAAATGAGAAATTTTTTAAAAACAAAGCTCAACAAGTATCTGTCAGTCAAAGAATTTAAAATTCATGTCAAGCTCATCTTAGGAACTCGCATTGTCACATATACACACTTTGCAAATGTGAGCAGACTTACCTTTTCAAAACCAAGAAGATACACCGTATTGTTCAAAAGACCTTAACTAAGGTACTCATGATATTACTTAGGCCAGTAAGGACTTACTCTGTTGTCCAGGAACATGAGATATGGTCAGATGTTTTAGATTTCATTAATGAAAAAGTAAAACAATCTTGCTATAAAATTTATGAGGCTGATTTCATCTCCCACCATGCGAACAGTTTGCTATATGCTGTTAATTTTAAGCTACCCACTAAAACACATCACAACCTTACAGTCAGTGTTTTAAATAGATGGCTGACATATAGCCTTTGACAATATTTAGCACTTTATAGCAATACATTAATGCTAACTTTAGAAACTATAGCATAATGAAATTTTACAGCCAATTAAGTTGATGAGTCACTGTCAGCCTCTTAAATTCCCCTTTTAGATGAATAAGAAAAGCAAATATAGGATGCAAGGAGCAAACTCTAGCTCTTGTAAAATCTTTAAGTGTCATCATGAAATTGAAATGTTAGGGGATAGAAAAATATATTGTCTAAATGGACTGGAAATAAATAAAATAATTTTTTAAATATTTAGAAATGGTGACAATGTTCATTCTTTTAGTTTGCCACCATGTACTTACAATGATTTATGGAATCTTATAATGTCCATTGACTCCGTTGACAATAGTCGCTAGACAGTCTTCTGAACTTTTATTTTAAAAAAAGTGCAAAATTGGATATATTTAATCTCCACCCATACTACTAGGAGTTTATAACTAGTTAAGGATAAATAGTGTGACAAGTGCAAATTTAAATATGTCCCTTTCGTAGTATGTATGGTATTTGAGAGTTAATTATAAATCTATTATGTATGAAGTCGAAATTGCTTTAGGAAGAATCAAGAAAGAATATGTCTATTAAATTAGAGTATCTCTATTAAAATTTATCAGAAAGTGTTGTATATAACTTTATCCCAATTATTGAATGTTGAGAAATATTTTTATAGATTGGAAGTGAGGTTGCAGTAGATTAAAATAAAATCATAATATGTTAAATCCAGAACACTTCGGGATAGAGTAAATTTAAAAATATAAAACATTCATATACAACTAGCTCTTACACATATTGCATGAATTGTGAACATTTTCCAAATTCTTTAATGTTCTCATGGCCATTTCTTTCTTTGAATCAATTTGGCTTGGGCATTTCTGCCATTTCTATGCCTGCTGTTAATACTCCACCCAGTGGTAATAGAGATAAAGAAATTCTCTCTTTTCTTTACATGAAAGAAAACAAAATCAGAAAACAAACATAATGTTCACAAAATTTTGTGTGTGTGTGTGTATAGCAAAGGGATTTATGGAGCAGAATTACAAAAAACATAAACTGGAAATCTAATGTTACAGACTGAATGTGTCACTTCCAAATTTATATGTCGAAATTCTATCCCCTAGTAGGATGGTATTTGAATGTGGGCCTTTTGGAGGTAATTAGGATTAGATGAGTTTTGAAGATAGAGCCCTCATGAATGGATTAGTGCCCTTAAAAGAAATCACCAGAGGGGTGCCTGGTGGCTCAGTTGGTTGACCTGCAGACTCTTGATTTTGGCTCAGGTCATGATCTCAGGGTTGTGAGATTGAGCTCTGCACCAGGCTCTGTGCTGAGCAGGGAGCCTCCTTAAGATTCTCTCTCCCCGTCTCTCTCTGCCCCTTCCCCACTTGCTTGCTTGCATTCCCAAGCACTCTCTCGAGAAAAAAAAATGTCACCAGAGGTCTGCTCTCTTCCGTGTAAGGATTAACAAGAAAATGGAAAATGACTGCCTGCAACCCAGAAGACACCCTTCACCAGAATCCCACCATGCTGTTACCCTGAGTCTGGACTTCCAGCTTCAAGAACTATGAGAAGTAAATTCTGTTGTTTACAAGAGGTCTTTGGTATTGTTATTGCGGCTTGAACTAAGACAGTTAGATATCTGTGTTCGGAAATTATAGATTTGTCATGTCCCCACATTGGGAGATGCTGATTCAGTAAATCTGGAGTGACCTTAAGGAATCTGTATCTCCAATCTGTAAGAAGATAATCAAGAATTGAACAATTGCTCTGAGATGCATAGTCTTCATTTCCGGTTATTAAATTTAGTGATGCAACATAAATGAATCTGGGATCTAAGAACCTACCCTCAAAGTAGTTATTTCAATCTTGTATCCTTAAGTTTCTGTGTCATTTTGCCTCTTTTTTTCATAAGCAACAATGCTGGTCTGCACAGGACTATCTAGGGTTTGGTCCTGTATCCTGAGACTAACCTCAGTCTTGGACTAACCAGAGTGGTTGATCACCAGATAAGATTTTTAAAGAAACAACTACATCTTTTTGGTTGCTGTGACCATTCTTCAATATTTATTTATGAATTGTATACTTTGTGGTTAAAACTACGGGAGAGAAATTTTTGGCAGAAGCAGAAAGCACTGTTTTCATAGGTCACTTAATGACATTCTGGACATAGTGCCATCCTAGGACCCAGGAGACAAAATGCCACACAGAGATAGGGAGAAGGCAGTGCTCCCATACCTGCATGGATCATAGCTTAGATCATACAGCTAATGAAGGTTGAGGGAATCAATATACCTTTTGGTACCTTGTATGTGCTTTTTATGAGAACCGATCTTCCCTCACTGCTCCCAAACTTATATAACCCTCAGGTGGAGGTTTTAGGGAAATGATGTAATTCTCTATAATGATAGCCTGGTTTTAGATCTATTGAGTTTGAAATAGAAACACTACATAGAAATATAGGCAACTGGAAATGTGGGCTAGCAATTAGGAAAGCCCTGGAAAACTAATTTATCAGACTACTAGATTATAGTATGAATTAAATTGATTACTGTAAGTTGATCTAATGTTTTGGACTCTAAAACCAACCTGTTGGATTCCAATATTTATGTCTAGATCACAGAAATAGTAATAGTTCTGTAATAGTTGAAGGTGTTGAAAATGAATGGATTATGAGGTTGGAAAGAAAAAGGGGACTCAATCTTGGAGAATGGAAAATCGAGCCATCCAAAAAGTCTGAACATACTTGTCTAAAATGGAGGAGCAGAATTCGGCATTATGACAGATTGCAGAGAATAGGGAACTAACCAATAGCATCTAAAGGATCAGCGTTGGGACACCTGGGTGGCTCAGCCAGTTAAGAGGCCGACTTCAGCTCAGGTCATGATCTTGTGGTCTGTGAGTTTGAGCCCCACATCGGGCTCTATTGTGACAGCTCAGAACCTAGAGCCTGCTTCCAATTCTGTGTCTCCCTCTCTCGCTGCCCTTCCCCTGCTCATGCTCTGTCTTTATGTCTTTCAAAAATAAATAAACGTTAAAAAAATATTAAAGGATCAGCGTATATCAAGTGATTGAGACCAGAAGAAAAGATGCTCAGTGATTAGATGGATAGAAAGGAAGGAGTTGACTGCCACATTTATCTAAAAGAAAATCAGTGGGTTTTTTTTAAATGTTTTTATTTATTTTTGGAGAGAGAGAGAGAAAGAGAGAGACAGAGCATGAGTGGGAGAGAAACAGAGAGAGAGAGGAGACCAGAATCTGAAGCAGGCTCCAGGCTCTGAGCTGTCAGCACAGAGCCCAACATGGGGGTAGAACTAAGGAACTATGAGATCATGACCTGAGTCGAAGTCAGGGGCTTAACTGACTGAGACACTCAGGCATCCCAGAAAGTCAGTGGTTTTATCAGACCATAAAAGCCCAAATATAGGGGCACCTGGATGGCTCAGTTGGTTAAGCATCTGGCTCTTAATTTCAGCTCAGGTCATGATCTCACGGTTCGTGGTTTGTGAGTTCAAACCCCAGGTGGCGCCCCACGTCAGACTCTGTGCTGACAACACGGAACCTGCTTGGGATTCTCTCTCTCCCTCTCTCTCTATCCTTCCCCTGCTCATGTTCTTTCTTTCTCTCTCTCTCTTTCAAAATAAATGAAGAGCCATAAATGATAAATAAAAACCCAAATATAAAACAACTATTTTAATACAGCTGACTAATTAGTCTGAAGAAAAATATTTGTTGAACTTAAAGACTGCTTATATTTTATAGGTTACTAAGTGACCTCTATGGGAAAGTTTCAAGTGTTTGCTTTATGTCTCTTCAAGTGTTACTGGATGTATAAAGTTTGCTAGGTTGTGGAAATGCTAGGAGATCCATATCATTTCTGTAATTTTTTCTTGTGAACATTCTTGCCATTCACCATACTTTTCTGGGGGATGAACAAATATTGGGCTCCAAGTCTGAGACCTGGGAAGGCTTTCATATCTGCCCTCTGTGCCGACAGTGAATTCCTCCTCCTCCATGAATCTCAGTTTCCTCATCTTCAAAATAAAAATGTTGGATTATAACTAATTTTACATGATTTGATTTAACATCAAATTTATATTCCATTTTAAATTGTATGCTTTTATTAAATATTAAATGATAAACACCATTATCATTACTAAAAGTAATCCTCAAAGCCAATTCTCCACCTTAAATGTGCCTAAACACAGGTACAATGAATGACAATCATTTTGAGAGCTCTACATCCTTTTAACATAAAATTAAAATAGGAAATTGATGAAGATTTAATGTACAGCATGGGGTCTATGGTTAACAATACTGTATTGTATACTTGAAAGTTGCTGAGAAGGAAAAAAAATAAAGAAAAAAACAAGGGAATAAAATGTTACTCTATGAGGTAATAGATGTGTCAACTAACCTTATTGTAGTAATCATTTCTTCTTGAATTGAGTGCAAGAGGAAAAGTAAGTCAGATGATTTTTCTAAAGATAGCTGGTTCACTTAAGAAAATACTGTCATTTAATATATACGAAAAGGGCTCCCAAGTAAAGCACATTCAAAACAAGAATAGATATGGGAGGGGGTAAAAAGACCTTACTTTGAGACACTAATTAAATGATGATCCTAGAATTGAAGTAGATGAAAAGAACAAAGTCTACGCATTTTACTTAAAAGATCAAGTCACTACCAAAATATTATGTAATTATTACAATGTACGATATAATAGGACTCAATAAGGTGGAAATAAAGATAATGAAACTATATGTTTTTTATTTAGTTAATTTCTTTTTGTTGCTAATGGAATAGTTTCTGTTCTTTCCAAATAAAAAAATTCAATACCCAGTTTAAAAGCCTGACTCAGTAAGTATGGGATTAAAATAATTGGGAGTAAAATCAAATAGTTTTGTCTCATTAAGTGTGCCTCAAATGTGGAAATTTTAGCCCTAATGTCATCTTGTAGTGAATCTAACACCAAGTGATGTTTTTTTTTTTTTTGTTTGTTTGTTTTACAGGGCTAGAGCGAATTGCAAGGGATTCGTCTTATGAACAGGAAGGAAAGGTCCAATTTGTAATCGATGCAGTATATTCCATGGCTTATGCCTTGCACAATATGCACAAAGATCTGTGCCCTGGATACATTGGTCTCTGCCCACGAATGAGTACAGTGGATGGGAAAGAGCTACTTGGTTACATTCGGGCTGTCAATTTTAATGGTAAGTTACAACTTTTTTTTTTTTTTTGTCATTAGATACTTTAGGAGTGACAGAGTTTGTTCCCTCTCCCCCCACTAAATATAGAAGATACCCAAACAGAGTGGAAAGCACAGGATTAGAAGCAGTTCCCCTTTTAATCAGAAGTGTGAGTTTTTCCACCTGCTTTTAAATCTCAAGCATATTTTTTGTGCTCCCGAAAGAAGCATTAATCTGCTCCTAAAAGAAGCAGAAGTTAAAAATAAGCCTCCATCAATCAAAATATTCTACTTAAATATCACTATTTCAGAAATAACTTGGGAGCCTCATTTGGAACCATTGACAGAAGATTAGATTTCCTTTAAAATGTTTGGTTTGTGTCATTGTTAGAGAAAGCATTGTAGGTATTTTGTTTTGAAACTGATTTTAAGCTTTTTAAACAGTTAAGTTGACCTGAGGAAGGTGGTGATTTGGAGTGGCTATATATTTACATTCTAAGAGGGCCATGTTACGTTTCTGCATTTTCTCTTTCCTTGTATCATTTTCAATGATTTGGTCAGTTTAAAGCAATGAGCTGCATTGTATAAGATAGAACTACATACAATGCAGGGTAGATGGGCTTTGCCTCCTGCCGAAGCAGAAATGCTTCTTTCTGTGAGTGTCACAGAAACTGATACACAATTTGCTGGGCCCATAGTATTTGGCTGAGAATAGCCAGATGCCTGTCTGAAGTGATGGAATTATTGAATGCTGCTGCTCTTTCACGAAAGTTGTAATGGTTGATGCCCATGATTTTGACCATTATTTTCAAATGGAATGTTAGAATGCTCTGAGCTGTCTAATTCTTTCTGTTTGGCTGTAATCCACACAATGGACATGCCTCCGAGTCATGCACGGCGCTGCACTGTCCATCATAATACACTCCAGTGACCTCAGCTGCCAGCCTTTCTCAAAAAAGCACAAGGTCATCTTCAATTTAGAATTCAAGTGGAAACTTCTTCTTTTGCTTTGTGCAGCAACATGAGGCGAAATTTGGTTTACATTCAACACAGAATATCCTCATTTTCAGCAGAATTTTTGTGAGACATTACATAACCCTCCTTTTGTTACAAATATAAATATTAAGGAAATTTGAAAATAATTTTCTTGCAATTATAAAACTGAGCAAAAGAGGGGTATTATAATGCATGGTTATTTGTCCTAATATGAGGTTGGGGAACACTACATTTATCGATGTAGTTAGGAGGTGTGAAGAGGAATGCAAATGAATGTATTTTTTCAATAACTGAAGTTCATCTCCAGAAGATGGGAAAATCTTTAAAGATATATGGGATTTAAGTATTTCAAAGGTGAATTATCAATTTCTCTCGTATCTAAATCATAGATAAAAGCCAAACTCTTCTTTAATGACTTATATTATTATAGCATACTGAAATATATGCTGTTAGAGACTATTAAAAACATCTTAAAGCCTAATGATTATTAAGACGCTTTGCCTCTGGACTCCAGTGATTTCTGAGTTCTTATGTCCACTTTTTAGTCTCCCCACCCCCTTTACCTTACCAAAGTGCTGTTTTTGTAATTGTTTTGGGGGCTGGTCTCTTTCATAATTTGCTTCTTTCAACCCACTATGGACAGAGAAGCACATATAAAATTTCATTAGTTTAGTCAGGATATATTTATTGAGCACGTAAACTGTGTTAAGCATTGTGATAGGTGCTAAAGATACACTACTACTAGCCAAAGGAGATATGAGATATGAATCAGAAAAGTACACAAAGGGATAGTAATATAATCTGTAATGAGGGCTGAAAGTAGACGCATGCTTAACTGAGAGTTGACAATAGGGAAACATCCCAGTTTTGGGAGTTGGGGACAGGTGAATTTGAAGGAAATGAGTGTCAGAGATAAGAGTAAGACAGAACATGAGAGGTCGTAGAGGCCATTCTTAAGATTTCTTCATCTCGAAGCAACAGGAACCCACCAAAGCATAATGAAATTGTGTCTGATACAAAAGTATACTCCAGATATGAGGATCATATAAAATACATCAATTTTAGTGTATGAACTTAAAATAGAATCTCTTTGATCTCCCTGGAGATTTATTTTGCTAATGGCTTGAAACTTGTCTGTATTCCAATAACTGATGATACAAGGTAAGAGGCCTGAGCATAAACAGATTATCATGGATTATATAATCCCCCTGAGTTTTAGTACTTTTCAGGGAGTTCATCAATGTTTAAATTTCATTATTGGTTTATCTTTTAGTGTTCATTAATTATTAATGCCAAACCTGTTTATGATAAAAAGATACAGCGTGGTTCAAATAGAAGTATACTCTCAAAACCCTTTAAGGAAGAAGAAAAAAAATATGGTAACCATAATACAGGACTATATCATGTTCCGAGCTTCCAAAGCAGCCAAAATATAAAGGGACATTTCAGTGGGGTACGTAACTTTCATTATGTGACAGAAGCAAGATTACCTATTTTTTAAGAGAGAATTAATTCTCTTGGAAACTATTTCTGAAATAAATGTATCATATGGGACTTTAACAGCCTCATAAGCAATACTATTTAGCAAAATTTTATTGCAAAAGCAGAAGCTTTGTCTTTGACTGTTTTGCACTTGTACCCACAATCAAAGCCAAGAATGTAATGCTTGTAACACTGACGGGTGTTTTATTAAAAGAGTTTTCAGGAGGACGGAGATAATCTTTGATCTAGATTTGCAACTCTTTCAAGCTCAGATGATATGGGGATTACCATACTCTATTAAGAATAAATGAAGAGCATTTTCCTTATAATCTTCTTTTCAAACTCTGTCTTCAAAAGAATGCTACTCAGAAATCTAACATTTCAGTCAGTCAAAATAAAACCAACAGATTGAAGGTGTAGCCATAATCTTGGACACTCCACTTCCCCTAGTGCTACTTGCCTGTCCTGGAGGTACCTTGAAATGTACCAATAGCTACATGGAGTGTACATCAAATCCACAGACTTAAATATCCTTGCTCTTCACAGAGTTTTCATAGAGACTGAAAGGAGACATCTAGAATGTGTGCTGGGAACCTAGCTATCAACTATTATATGTTGTTACTTGCACACTGATTAAGTGGTTTATGTTGGTGATGGTCAATGTTCTCACCTAGTGAGATAGCCAATTCACTCCCCAAAGCCTGGAAGTGGGAGGGGAACTTTGGCCAAACCCTAGGCTCTTTGAAATCAGGTTTGAATATTCTGAAGGGTTGAGAATGTACTTGACTAGACTCAGAATTGCTTACTGTACATGACAACAAAAAATTATTACATACTAAAAGTTTTCTTAGCATAGCTATTACCGTTGTCAAAGAATGAGCTTTGTAAGGCAATTTTTGTATTGTAGTCTTCCGGATTTTCTGTCAGGATCACTGAGCTACAAAATGTACACTCTAGTTATTTAACAAATTGATCCATTGGATGGAATTATTTAGTAATGCCCATTTAAATATTGGATAATGTCTACCCTAAAGTGTAATTTCTGCGCAGAAAAAAATTGCTGTTAAACTGGTTCTTTCTGACATTAATGAGATAGCAAGGCAAATTGCTTTTCATGGTTCCTTTTAATTTGAGACAGTAAAACCTTGTCATTGGTATGAAGGGAGACTCTTCTTCCAGTTTGTAATAGCAGGAGGTGAAGGAGCCAGAGCAGCTGGATGCTGCACAGACCATTGGTATAAAATTAAAGGGAACTGTTTAAAACTCAGTCTTGCTGAGATTGTAACTTTGTGTGTGGTATGCCTAATTAAACAATGGTTTAAGGATACTTAGTTTAAAAGGTCATACTTCTTCCAGTCTATTGTTAACTTAGAATATAACAATTATCTTAGAATTTCGGATGATGAATGATTAGTATTTCAGGCCAGAATGATTCTAAACACAACAACTAGTTGAGGGTGAAACCTTTAGTCAAACTATTAAACTACAAGGTACTATTTCTATCAAAGACTTAAGCAACAATGGTGGTTTAATTGAATTTAATCACTCAAATTGATATTTCTCATCAATAGAAAACCTGAACCATATTCTGCGTGTGTATTTTAAGCACATTCTGAGTTGTAGCATATCTGGAATTACTCATGTGTTCCTTACAGCTTTTCTCAACCCATTCTCTGTATTCAGGGAGCCAGAGGGAAACAAAGACCTGCTTTTGGATTACTTTTATTGCCACCATTTGAACAAAACACTGTTTCTATAAATTTTTTAAATCTAAAGATTTATCAAAAGAAAAACATAAAATAAAGAAGAGGAGTTCAGATTTTTTAGGCACTTAAGCAACAATGTCAATTCCTTCCGTCTGGTCTATAGGCAATAAAATATTAATACTTACATCTTGTATAGAATCAGAGATTTTTTGTTGCCTTGAGAATCTTATTTATCATAAAGAAAAAGTGTTTGATAGAATTCTGGTGATATCTCCTAACTCCTTTTCTCTGTATTTGAGCTCACATCAGGGGTAGGGCAAGCACAGTGACATACTAATCAGGAATGTTTGATTGTAGGTAACAGAAACCACCTGAAACTTGCTTAAACTAAAAGAAAGAATTTGTGAGGGTATGTCAAGAAACCCCATGACAGAATACAACAGGGTCTAAGGAAAGGACTGGTTATAAGAACTAAAAACTTGTCAGAAATTCTAGCACTCTCTGTCTGCTTTGTTTCATTCTGTTTATATTGGTCTTCCCCATTTTTAGGTCCATAGGGTAGGTAGCAGAAGGCCATCTACATTTCTAGAATTTAGCAGGTATTTCTTCAGGGCATCTGCTAAAATTAACATGTATAAATTTCTAAGTCCCAATTCTAACTTCTTGGAAACTTGAATCTCATTAGCCAAATGTAGGTTGGGTATCAAATGGGTTCTAAATTATCAGTGGCAAGGAGCAAGTAGTACAGACTTGGTTGCCATGAGGCACTCCCCATGGTTGAAATATATATTTCTAAGTCTCAATTCTGGCTTCATGGAAACTTGAATCTCATTAGCCAAACTTAGGTTGGATGTCAGATTTATTCCTAATTATCAGTGGCAAGGAGCAAGTAGTACAGACTTGGTAGTCATGGGGTACTCTCTGTGGTTTAAAGGGACATTTGGGAAGTTTCTATAAGTGACTTACAGGGAAAAGTTGAGCAAAGTGAGCAGAAAGGTGAAAACCTGATAGTGATGCCACCATGATCTTAGAATTTCATTGCTTCCCTAAGGGGGTGAGGTTTTGTTAGGCTAGAGGAGGCACAGTTAAGAATCATGTAGAATCTGTGAGAATCTGAGAGAGGAATCAAGTCTGGAAATTTTTAATGCTAGTCTTTATACTGTGGTTGAATTTCCTGACATGAAGAAAAGTGATCAACTTCTCTGAACTTAACAGTGAGATTGTGTTCTAACCATTTTAGTGCTCAGTATTCTAAGGAAAATATGTGAACACTTGCCTGATTACAGAGACTAGTATAAAGGTGAAATTTACCAGCATGTTATTATTATTATTATTATTTTTAGAAAACTTATTGATTTCAAGGTACTTATTGATTTCAACTACAATGTTGAGTGTCTCTGAACACTGTAGTCTGATTTTGAAGTACTTTTGTTTGCATAAGATACCTTTAAGCTTTGTAAAAGAAATAAGTATGATTTAATATTAGGAAATGTACTATCAACACACTAATAAGTCAAATAAGACAATGATGAATATCTCCTAAGATTCTATAAGGCTATTTGATTAAAATATATCCCTCATTTCTGTTACAAGCACAAAAACAATAAAATAGAAATGGAATAGATGTTTAACATGATAAAGTATATCTTTCTTAGGCCTTTAACCAATTATATATTTATAGTTGTTATTACTATTAAAGAAATAGATTAGTCCTTTTACCACTATTATTAATATTCTATAAATTTTAACCAATGTGATAAAACAGGAAACAAAAATAACAGATGACTACAAAAATGAAAAAGTAGCAGTGTGATTGTTTTCAAATGATTTGATCTCAAGGCAAGACACTGAAAAATATATTAGAAGTACTTTAGGAAGATGATCAAATAAAAAATTAATATTAAAATCTGAAGAGCATTCCTATATACTAGTAAGAAATCATTGACTTTTATGTGGGAAATGAAGCTCTCTTTCCTTTGCAAAAATATTTAAAATACCTCGCAATAAATTGAATCAAAAAATATGAAAGACCCATATGAAGACAACTTTATTGAAGGACGTTCCTTGTTTGTAGGCAGAAAAACTAATTACAAGACTAATGCCACCCTTTTCTGAGTAAATCTGTATTCGGGCTTAGTATAATTTCAAGCAAAATGACAAAGAAGTATTTTCTGGAATTTGAAATAATATTTAAAATTTTAATTGTGAAAATAAATTAATAAAAATAACTGAAGTGATTTTGAAGAAAAATTTATTTCTACCAAACATTTCATATTTAACCCTAATGATAAGTTACAATAATCAATCCATATAGACACAGTACTGAATAGGCTTACAGTATATGGAACCAGATAGAAATAACCAGAAATATATAATGATAATAAATAAATCAGTTTATACATGTATATGTGCATATTTACATATGAATTTATGATGTGATAAAGATGAAGTTAGAACTTAGTGGGTAGGATATTTTATTAATTGAGTATCAATTTATAGTAAAATCAAGTGAGGTAATTCCTCCACATAAGAGTATTATCTGCTTGGAACTTATTTTATTTTATTTTTACTTATTTTTTAAAATGTTTATTTACTTTTGAGAGAGAGAGCTCACACATGTACATGTTTGTGCACAAGAAGGTGAGGAAAGAGGGAGAGGGAGAGAGAGAATCTTAAGTAGATTCCACACCCAGTGTGGGGCCTGACCTGGGGCTCAATCTCATGACTGTGAGATCATGACCTGAGCCCAAATCAAGAGTTGGATGCTTAACCAACTGAGCCACTCAGGTGCCCCAGAATTTATTTTAGACTTAAGCGAAAAAGAAGCAAAAGAAAAAAGTAGAAGACAGTCCATTAGATTTGAATGTGGAAACTCTTTGGACAGTGAAGAAAATTATAACAGGAAAATAGACATGTTTGATTTACTAAAGTTTGAATACTGTCATATGTTAAAAATTATCGCAAACACAGTTTTAAAACAGAATATAAGGTAAGGAATATGTTTGGATTGTTGTGTCAAAGGATAATATCACAAGTATAAAAAGAACCACCACAGTTGACAACAATGATGATATCTTGAAGAAGTCAGTTGGCAAAACTTAGAAACATTAGTAAACACTTGAAGAGATGTTAACCTTCTCTAGAAATCAAATGAAGAATATTTAATCAACAATAAAATACTGTTTTCTACCTATCAAGTTTACAAAGACTTGAAAAATATAACAGTAATTATCAAAAGGTAATTATATTGAATCTTCCAAATATGCTTGGGGAGAGTGGATATTAGAGTAATTGTTTTTCAGAGAGTATTTGTTCAGCACATATCATTACTTCTAGAAATATATTCTAAGGAAAATATTTGAAATAATTGTATTTATAAGAATTTATTAAAAAACAAAGCCAAATCACAACTTTATTCTGTTTCTAATTAAATCCAGCAACAATATGTCATATAGTGTCATATCGACTGCGTCTTGGAATCCCAGGCTTTTATCTGAGCTCTTCCATTCACTTTCCTTCTGTGTTGTGAACTTATCTTGACCTCTTTGCTTCACATTTTAAATAGAAGGATTATCCTAAAATATTCTAATCTTTCAAATCTCTTCAGATCTAAATTCTCCTCATACTCTTTTAAAGGTAAATGTATATTTTTAAAACGCAGATGCCTATCAGTGTTCTTTTTGTTGTCACTTATACTCATTTTCATCTCTATGAATCATTTATTTATTCACATACATCTTATTGGTAATCTTTAAAGTATATAATAAAAGGGTTTTGTGCTAGTCATCAAGAATACAAAGATGAAGGGGCATCTCGGTGGCTCAGTCAATTAAGCATCCAACTTCAATTCAGGTCATGATCTCATGGTTCATGGGTTTGAGCCCCACATTAGGCTGTGTGCTGACAACTCAGAGCCTGGAGACTGCTTCAGATTCTGTGTCTTCGTCTCTCTCTTCCCTTCCCCTGCTCACATTCTGAGTAAATAAACATAAAAAATAAGTAAATATACATAAAAAAAGAATACGAAGACTAATGAAACATGGTTCTATATGTTCTCAGATGTCATAATGTAACAGAGGAGGGAAACAAACATGGTACCAACAAGAATTCAGTCTGGTAAGTGATATGATAGAGGCGTGAGCATATAAGACCCAATGTAAAGCTGAGATTAGGAAAATACATAAGGAGAGCCTCAAAGAAAACAACAAATGTGATTTAAATTTCAGATGAAAAGTGACATTTCTTACATAGACAAGATGATAAATGGATCAATAGATAAATAGATAAATCTGTGATATATATATATGATATATGTGTGTATATATATGTGTGTGTATATTCCATATATGTATATGGAATATTACTCATCCATAAAAAAGAATGAAATCTTGCCATTTGTAACGATGTAGACAGAGCTAGAGAACATTATGCTAAGCAAAAGTAAGTCAATCATAGAAAGACAAATACCATGATTTCACTCACAGGTGAAATTTAAGAAACTAAACAAATAAAATATTTTAATAGTAACTGGAAGACAGGAAAAACATGCATTTTAAAAAAGCTGAGCATCTACAGTATAAGAATTCAGGAGTGTGGCATGAGAGCAGCCTAGAAATGACCAGATCAGCTTGGGCTTCGTTAGAAATCTATGTCAAATTCTAGTGTTTGAAGGTGATGCAACAGGCAACAGGAACCTGAAGCTTTTTGAAGAGGACAGTGAAGTACTAGAATTTGTGTTTTAGAAAAAATAACCATGGCAACAATTTGCAGACCGGAGGAAATGAGATTGAAGACAGGGGTGGTTAAGATAGGACACAGTTCCTCAAAGTGGGAAAATGAAAGCACAAATGAAATGGAAAGAGTGGGAAGAGGGAGGAAAGGAACACAAAATTATTTGAAGACTGGCTCTGTTCTAGGCACTGTGCTTTGAGTAAAAACCAAGAGATTTTTTAGAAGTATCTTAACCTCCCCAAATGATCTTTCTTTGTAACTGTAATAATTCTACTACTGGAATTAATGCAGTATTTTAGTTATTGATGACACTGGCTTTTTATCTAACTATAAGTAAAAAATGAGATATAGCATGTTAATATGTGGGAAAACTGACATAAAATGTCATCTCTAGAAGCTATACTGCACAATTTCCTTGTGATTAAATATTACCTATTTAGTAAATAGAGATAACATCAAACATGATGAAAGTCAAGTGTGTTGATCTTAAATATAAATATCATTTTTGATAATTACCTTATTTGAAATAAAATTAAGAAAATAATTACAGTAAAACCATGGATTGTGGGTAACTTATTCTGCTAGTGTTCCACAATACGAGCAAACGTTTGTAACAAATTTTAAGTTGATAAACTAGCGATGTCTTGCAATACAAGTACTTGTTTCCGGAATGAATTATGCTCGTAAACCAAGGTTTTACTGTATTAATAATTTCAAAGTACATTATATAATTATAATTTATTTTTGAAGCCGAAAGTTTGCAGGTACTTTGTGATCTTGGTCAAGGAGCAAAACCTCTTTAAGTCTTTGTTTCCTCATCAATAAAATGTGGATGATAATATATTTCAGGGCTCTGTGAAATCTAAAGGTAGGGTGATGATACGCAGAAAGTACTTAATAAAGAGATAGCTATAATGTATTATATATGGAAGATATTTTATCAATAGAGATATAAAAATTAGTACTTCGGTCATCTTATGAGGATGATGAGGTGGGTGGATTGGGACTGAGGACTTAGGAATCTTCAGAAAGACACAGAATTAAATACAAGGATGGGAATGAACAAGAAGATGGAAATGATACTTCTGCCATGGCATCAATCAACAGGGTTTCCCCAGCTTCTTAGATAAAGGAACAGAAATGTGATTGTGCTCACAATATTCTTAAAATAGATGGGAAAGTGCTTTACTGCCGATATGGGCATCTGATGAGTGTAGAGTAGGTCAAATGGGGCTCATTCTCTCCTTATTTCTTCTGTTTCCTTTAAAATTATGCATTTTTTTAATGAAGTAAAGAACTTAATGGAATAGCTCCCATGTTATTAAGGGTAATTATTTTCTAGTGGTATTTTTGCTTCAGAAGAATCTACCCGAAAATTATAATGGAGACTTGATTATTTTTCTCTTTAAGGTTATTAACTCTTATAATTACATTAAAGTTTAATCAAGAAGTTAGTTTGAAAGTGAAGGATATGAATGAGAAAATTCTTTTTAATTCAGGTGTCTAATTGTTAACACTTTGGGGATATGGATTTTTCTCAGCGTTTGGAATGTGTTCGTAAACCACAACTATAAAATATCTTTTCTTTTGAGCCATATAAACACCTTTGTCTGTAGCTAAGCTAAGGGAACAATTACCAAATTTTATTTAAAAAATATTTATGGAGTGGATATTCATTATAGTTATTTGAAAATGTCATACACATTCATTTAACATTTATCGAGTGTCTATTTTATACCTGAACTATGCTATTTATATTTTGTCCCTCTTCCATCTTTCACCTCTTTTCCTTTCTTCATTTTTCTTTGTATCTTAAACTTCTTTCCCACTCCTTTTATTCTCTTTTCTGCACAATAATTCTCTATTTGCTCTTGTGATCATTCACTGATTAAGATAATGGCAAGTGGCTAGGAGTGTGAGCTTTTGATTTGAAACAGAGATGAACTTAATTCTAGTTATCCCACGTAGGAGGTAAGTCCTTGGATAAGTCATTTGTATCTTATACAGTCTTATATTCTCATCCAAAGATGGGAATCATAATCATACCTACCTTATAATGCTATCGTGATCATTTAATGAGAAAATTCACCCTTAAGGGCTTATGACAATGCCTGGCACATTGTGAATAACTGACAAACAGTAACTATTATTTTTTTCCTTCTGTCACCTGACAAGACTAAGTCTCTGTATTGTTCACTGAATTTCAACCATACACATTTTAACACCCCTCAGATCACACACATTCATATACATTCCCCTACACACTTTAAGTTTGAAAGCATCTGATAACTCTTTTATAGTCAGTGACACTGCACTGTCTGAAATTATTTAATTTACTATTTCTTCAAGGCTTAATTAATCTATTTTTAAGGATTGTTAGGTTTTTTAGTTCACCTTTTCTCTTTTCTCTTGGAGTAACCTTCTGAGCCCATCATTTCTTATAAGCACCATAGGGTGAAGTATACGAGTAAGAAGACATAAAGCCCATACTAGTCCATTTCGTCCAGAGTAAAATGACATGATAGATAAAGGGGTGGAGGCTGTTTCTTGAAATAGTGCTCAGAGAATGTGTTCTAGAATATACCTCCTATGTTAAGAAACTCTTCAGAAACTCACTTTGACATAGGCTGTGAAAGATACACCTATGACCTGTGCAGGTCACTGGACACACCCAACTCAAAGAAAGAAAGAACAGTTGTACAGTGTACAAACCATTCTGTTGTCCATGCCCACAGAAGAATGGACTTCACATGATAGAATTACTTAAAACTCAGAAGCTCTATTCACTTTTAAAAGTAATTCAAACAGAAATTAAAATGCACATTTTGGCAGGTAAAAGGGATGTGGTAAAAGTCTCCCAGACAGATATTTTTTAATTCTTACCTTACTGTTAATCCTGCTTACGAAAGCTCTAACTTTCCCCAGATCTTATTCTTTGCTGGCTATCTAGCTTACATAGGTGTCCCTATGATTTATTCTAGCTCATAAGTAACACCAAGAAATTCTAGACTGTTGAGTGATACATCCAAAAGGCCATTCCTCCTGGGTCCTTGAAGCTCTCTTAACTTCCTTTTAGCTCTCCATCCTTATACTAACTGCAGTCTTATGTAAAAATTTACATACACTCATTTCTGTCCCCTCTTTGCTTCAATCAAAACTTAATGAAGAACTAAGTTTACCACCTTTTGTTTTTAACTTTTGAAAAGGCATAGCAAAAAGTCTCCACGAATTTTCACAAACTGAGAACACCCAAACCAATATCCAGAACACCCAGCCAAACCCCAGAATCCTCCACTGGTCCCTCAAAATCCGCCTGTGCTCCCTTTAGTCACTTTCCTGACTTCTAACAACATAGACGAAGGTTGCCTGCTTTTGTACTCTTGTAAATGAAATGATGTAATCTGTACTCTTTCATGTTTGGCTTCATTTCACTGCAATTTTTAATAAAGAGGAAGTAAAGCACATACCTATCATTATTTCTCTCTATTAACATTAGATTCAATTATTTAAATTTACTTTGTAATACATTCAGTACTTAATTTTTAAAACCCAAAGAATTATTTCATAAAATAATAGCATTTGATATCTATTAATGAAGTTTAAAATATATGAAAAATTAAATTTTTAGTACAATACCTATAATTTCTTAGAAAGTGGTAAAGAAAATTATATTCAAGAATTTTCTGATGTTGGTCATGTTCTCATTTTTTAAAGGAGTAGACTTATAGCAGTTAGGTTCATAGCATAACAGAGTGGAAAGTACAGAGAGTTCCCATTTGCCTTTTGTGCTCGCCCATTCACAGCTTCCCTCATTATCAATATCTGGAACAGAGTGGTATATTCATTACAATTGATGAACTTACATTGATACAGTATTATCTGAAGTCGGTAGAGCTCATTTTTTTTCCTAACAGAGAAATGTGTAGTAAAGGATGTATTTCAGAGCTTAGGGAAACCAACAAGGAAAGGTGCTATCCTCCTGGCCTAGTTAACAGTGGGGAGATTCACCACCCTAGACCTAAAAGAACAGGGTAGGGAGTGGTTACTAGAATCTGGAGAGACCAGATATAGCTATAGGTGAGGATTGCCAGGTAAAATCTGTGGCATTTTGTTGAAGAATGTAGTCCACTGCCCTGACCACCCAATGAAGAAGGCAAAAGAAATACTTCTCTCTCCTCTCCTCCCACCTACCTATCTACTGCTCTTTTCTCCTGTTGGAGACAAATAGAACACAGAAATCAAGAGCCCAGTTGACACAGTCTATAAAGCTTTGCCTCCCAAGTCCAAAGCAGGATAAGGAATATCTTGGAAGGATAACAGGAAATATCCAGCAGAGTGAATTTCTCTATTAAGGAAATATCTTTTGCTCCTGGAATAGTTTTATACAAAACTGAAATTGAAACTAAAAATAACGTGTTGTTAAGAAAGATCCCTTTTTCCTTTTCTTTATTTTCATTCCTTTTGGAAAGGAGCTTAGCTTTTGTAATTATCCTTCATATTGTTTGCTTAGTTAAATCTCTGTGACAAAAATGTTTGCAAATTTTTTGAGTATGTAAATACAACTCTGTGGATAGAAGCCACATTTTGTTCCCAGTTATCATCCCAAGAATAGTGATTCACCTTTAGGCTATTATGTACAGTTATCACAATACATGTAGAGTTCATTCTTGATGTACATTCTATGGGTTTGACAAATGTATAATAACGTGTACCCACCAATATAATGTCTTACAGAATTGTTTCACTGCCCTAAAAATCCTCTGTGCTTTGCCTATTCATTCTTCTCTTCCCCCAACCAATGGCAACCTCCAATCTTTTTACCATCTCCATAGTTTTGCCTTTACCAGAATGTCATATATTTGAAATTATACAGTATGTAGCCTTTTCAGATTGGCTTATTTCACTTAGTAATGTGCATTTAAGCTTGTCTTTTCATCATTTGCTCATTTCTTTTTAGCACTGAATAATATTCCATTGTCTAGATATACTACAGTGTATTTATTTGTTCATTTGTTAAAAGACATTTTGGTTGCTTGTAAGTTTTGGCAATTATGATCCAAGCTGCTATAAATATCCATGCACAGGTTTTTGTGTGGATATAGGTTTCTTTTTAATTATTTGGTTCAATACCAAAGAACAGGATTGCCAGATCATATAGTAAGATTATATTTAGTTTTGTGAGGAACTGCCAACCTGTCTTCCAGCAATGAATGGGAGTTCCTATTGCTTCACATGCCTCGCCAGCATTCATTGTTGTCAGTGTTCTGTATTCTAGCTATTCTATTAGGTATGCAGTGGCATTAATTTGTAATGGTTTATAATGTTAAGCATCTTTTTATAAGATTATTTTCCATATGCATATCTTCTTAGTTGAGGTATCTTTTCAGGTCTCTTATCCAGGTTTTAATTGGGTTGTTCATTTTCCTATTGTTGAGTTTTAAGAATTCTTTATGTATTTTTGGATAACAGTCCTTTATCAGATCTTTCGTAAATATTTTCTCCTAATCTGTGACTTGTCTTCTCATTCTCTTGGTGTTGTCCTTTGCAGCCCAGAAGTTTTAATATTAATGAAGTCCATCTCATCAGTTAGTTCTTTTATGGATTATGCGTTTGGTGTTATATCTAAAAATTCATCACCATATATAGGGTCATCTGGGTTTTCTCTTGTGTACGAATTTTATAGTTTTTCATTTTATTTTGCATTTGAGTTTATTTTTCTGAAGGTTATAAGATCTGTGTCTAGATTTGTGTTTTTGCATGTAGACGTCTAGTTGTTCCAGTGCTGTTTGTTGAGCTTTTTTTTTTTTTTCATTTGGGTAGAGGCCTTATCTTTGTATTGGCATACAGCCATGATGTATCGGCATCATGGTTCTAAAATATTATTTTTTAATGAATCTTGGAAAATGACTATAGAAAACAGTTTCAGGTGACTCCTTGAGGATTTTTTATCATTCTCAATTGTTTAAGTGTCATTAGAAGTAAAGTCACACATTCTTCGTAGCCCAAATATAACTGTGCATGTTATTGTTATGGTTGTTTCTGTGATTGTTGGGGCTGAAGGAGCATAAACATAATACTGAAATGAAATAATACATAATAAAAATGGTAAAAGAAATAAAATTAATAAAGTTCAATTGAGAAACTACCCAGTGAAAATATTGATACATAGGACTTATACACTGTTCAGATTTTGGGCACTTGAATCATGCATATGGATATTAACTATGACTCCTGAAGTATATGTCACCTTCCAGGAAACAGCATTCTCATGACTGTTTCCATTTTAATCAGTACCATGAAAAAACTACTCCTTAATTGCCTAATTCATCATCAGTCTCTACCCTGGAAAGTGTGGAGAACGAAAATTATACTCTTCCAAACACTAGGATAATTCCAAAATATCCAGAACATCAGTGTGGGGCTTAGCAATTTTTTTCTTTAGTATGTAATGCTTTTATTTTACCAGGGAAGAAAGCACATTACTTTTCCTGATTTAGCTGTTAATGACATCTCAGAATTGTCACCAATTCTAGAGTCACTACATTCTAGAATGTTAAGAAGCATTTGAGAAAACTCTCAGTGGTTTGCACATTGTACACAATTCCAGAAATATGTGCTCTCTGATTTTCTATCCCCATGTTTATCTTCTAAAATGACACTAGCCCTCTGTAAAAAAGCTTCAGTGTTTCAGGACATTTGTTTCCCTGTAGTATTTAAATAAGAATTAGTTGGGCATATCTTTTTGATCCTACTCGATATACTTCAACCAGAACCAAAAAGAGAACTGACAATTTTTATACACAGAAAGTAGTTGGGATAAGGCAGGGGAATGGCATTTTCCCACTATTAACGTCTGCAATTAACTAGTAGATTGGCTGAGAGAGACTTTCCTTTCTTTTAAAACAGGCACAAACTATCAGAAATTGTTAAAAAATAATGAGATTTTTATTGCAATGTTTGCATAATATTTTCTTTTTATACCTTTACAGGTTGTGTGCTTCATCAGTTTGAACCATCTGAGCCTTTAAAGTGAGCTACAGATGCAAAATTTAAATGATACTTCTTTGGACAATTATATGCTAATGTATGAATAAACAAACACCATTTCATGTTGGATTTTTTTTTAAAGCATTGCTTGAAGTCATCTTTTGGCTTTTGAGCATGATAGCAATGTGCTTCACTGGTATCGAAGCAGAAAATAACCAGTCCATAAATTTTCTAGTTACCTCCACACACAAATGTTTATGAAAATTAAATACCGTCCTTTAGCAAACTCAAGGATGGTTTCAGCTGAATAGCTCTAAATTCTGCAACAGACCTAACTAGAATTAAATTTCTAATACCAAGAGTTTCTGAGTTTATGGTGGACTGTGTGCACACATGCAGACACACACACACACACACACACACACACACACACACACACACACTCTTCTTTATATAGAAATAAAAGAAATAAACAAAAAATAATAAAATGATGTGGTGGAAAGAAAGGACATGTCTCCTTGCCGTTGTCAAAATAAACTTTCTAACTTCACAGAGATTGGGGAAGAGTAGAATTTTTGAATTGCTTCATATTTTTGATCAAGGACTCTGATAAATCAAATGATATTTTAGCTTGTGTAAACTTTGTCTGACATTTACAAAAAATGTTTCCAGAGCCATTTCACTACCTATTTTATTATTTTTTGTTAATCTTAAGAATTGACAATGCTAAGAATCAGAAATGTTGCGAGTATTGTGATCAGCATTCATCTTCTTTACTACACTTTTAAAGTGTCATAACTTAGGCATGATGTGTTTGCAGATGAGTGTAACGCACTCTTTGAACATTTTAGCGATTTACTGCAGATTTTAGATACTTCATTCTGAATGGCCCATATGTTCAGCCTAGGTGATCTGTGGCCTCATTTGATAGTATGAAGCACTATGCTTAGAAATTCAACCTAACATAAAAAATTAACCCTGCACATGCAAGAGTTCTTTGAAATCATAATACCTGATTCGTTCTTCCATCTCTGTCATTCGATTTGAATTAGGAATCAGATATTGAATGCTATGGTGTTCTCCAGTGATAGTTCCTAAGGTTTCAAATACTTCTCTTTGTGAATCAAGGAATATGATTTTTTAATCACTGTGATTAAAAAGGCTTTTCATAGTTTTCTGGCAAAGACAATAATATCACAAAAACAAAATCGATTAATTCCAGGATAGGTTCAGATCACTTGAAATGCAGAGTAGGAGGGGTCACATAAAGGGAGCTACATACTGGTTAGGGAAAAACAATTTAAATGCTTAAAACTTTTGTATATTTTCTCTCCTCATCAGAGACTTTGAATCACCAAAATTCTATTAGTTTTTGGAGGTTAAAAATAATTTTCTCATTTGAGATTTATATTCAAACAAATGTGTATGTGTAAAGATGATAAGCCCTTAACAATAATTTCTCAGCTGTTTTATTTTGTATCTCAGTGAAAGATTTCTTTTGATGATAATTTTAAATTTATCCATATTGAGTTTTTTTAGGACTAATTACTTTGAATTGCAGTATATTATCGTAATAATCCTAGGAATCTTAATGCTTTTCATCTTAAAGTACTTTCATATATATATGAACAGGATATATATATATATATCCTCTCATTAGCCCTAACAGTCATATGTGGGAGGCAAAGTAAGTGGATATTATTATGCCATTTGATAACAGAAATGTATAAAAGTTAAGTTAATATTCAAAACTTACAGATAGGAAGTTAAGGAATTGGGACTAGACTGAGAATTTTCAATTCTATGTTTAATCCTCCAAGTATCAAAGGAACTGAAATAGGTCGTTGTTCTGAAGGTAGCCTTTTAAAATTGCTCAATCTTCATTCATTTACCAAGCTATTTATTCAACAGATGGCTAATGAATGCCTACTCTGTACTGTCTTTATTAGGATCATCACAGCAGTGGTAAGCAAAGGGCAGTCCCTGCCCTCAGGAGAATGCAGGTCAGCGAGGCAAGCAGTCATTAACAAATAACTACAAAATGTGAAGTATTACCGTGCTGAACTAGAGAATATCTTGGGAGGAGGAGGGCACGGCTGATTAGATAGAGATGTCGGTGACTTGGTGACATCATCGCGAAAATGGTGGTACTAAAACTGAGACCTGAATTATGAGAAAGACAAGAACCTAGGAGAAAACCGGTATAAAAGTCTTAAGACAGAAAAGAGACTTTTTGTCACTACCGTGCTGAATTCTTCTGTCAATGGACTCAGATCCTTTTTACTAAAAAGTATGTTATTTCCCCCAAATTCTCAAAGTGGCACATCATGTAGCATAAACACTTCGTCGGAACTCATGAAAGCCCATCTAGCTTTTCTCCCAGGGTTCACTGCGTGCCCTCCACATGAGCTTGTACCCCATTCCACTGTGGTTGGGAAGTACCGATTTTAAAAGTGTTTTCTGTGAAATTCACGCTGTGAACATGTTACTACTGAACTGTGAAGAAATATTTTGTCTTGCGAATATTTCCCAGATGATAATATCAGTAGTTGGCAAGTATACTATAGCAAACTTTATCTGATAATGATTAGTCATATGTTAATTTTCACGGCAATTTCTACAACTGCTGCGAACTTATATGGAGAGTAAACTCTCTGCACTCTGTATTATCACTAAGTCCCCTGCGTCCAAAGAGAAAGAGGTTGGTTTGGGTGGATCAGATTTGAGCTTCGATGCTGTGTTCCTGGGTAGGGTCATCCTCTAGCCAAAAGCAAGTAAACAGGGCTCTCGGTGGAAGATTCCCTGAAAAAGCAGTGACAACAAGGCGCTGGGATGATCCCTCTAACCAGGCCGGAGCCATCTAGCTTTTGTTCTGTAGCTGTGCTATCTTGCTGTTGACAAAAGATCACCATCCTGGTCTGAGAAGGATTGGGGCAGGTTGGCCTACTTCAAGGCAAAACTAGGCGTTGCTTGTGTAGCTGGCTCATTTACTCAACTAACAGAGGGACAAGGATCCCTCCATATTGTCTTCTCTAGTTTGTGAAATTCCACCATGGAGTTCGCAGCCAAAGTCACAAATAATAATGCAATCTAATCTAATCCAGTCCAATCTAATAATAAGTGACTGCTTTTGCATACTTTATTTGTTTCCTTGGAGGCCTTTATAGGAGGAGGATAGGTTAAGCCAAGGCAGGCCTTGTGTATTCCTACTTTTCCTATCCAAATAATCTCTTCAATGCAAGTCCTTTAAAGAATCTCCAACTAAATTTGGGTTAAGATGAATTAAAATACATACACACATACACACAGGTATAATGCAAACATACATACATGATATAGAAGGTTGTAATAGACATAAGAAATATCCTTCTAACATAATGTTTAATTTATCTCTCTCCATTGTAACATAAATCAGGAAATTAAGAATACAGCAATAACAAAAAATAAAGAAGCCTTACAAAACTGAGAAGTAGAGGATACTTCTCTGTTGACTCTTAAAGTTACAGTTAAGTAGAATTCCTGGATTCAAAATCTGAGTTTTGTATTTTATTCAATAGCATTGTTTTCATTTCTCTTGAAATTTCCAGTGGAAAAATAGACTTATAGAAATACTAGCATTTATTGAGTCCTTGTGATGTGCCAGGCATCTTTTTAACCACCTTTTGTGTATTACCTCTTGTAAACCTCCAAATAGTCTGATGAAGTAGGAACAGTTTTTATCCCTATTTCTGCAGATGGGGAAACTGAAATATTGGCTGTAGTTTACTTACCTGCTGAAGTGGCACAGCCAGGCCTTGAGCCCTGGAAGACTTACTTAGCCTAGAGGTGCGTGACTAATGACTGTGCTGATTATGGTAATCACTATGGTAACCACCTCTAATGATAACTGCTATTGTAGAAGCAGAGGAAAACTTATTAGTGAAAAAACTGTGTGTTTAAAAGAAAAAAAACAAAGAACATTTGTAGTTTCAATAGAACAGTAGGACTCATGGAGTCTGATTAGTTCTCTGTGGTTATGCGGGTGATGTAAGACAAAATGAAAACTGACTGAAGGAAAACCGAAACCAATAAAGGTCATTTCTGGGACCCATGGCTGGCTCAGTTGGCAGAGTATGTGACTCTTGATCTTGGGGTTGTGAGTTCATGCCCACATTCGTAGAGATTACATTAAAAAATAAATAAAAAAAAAAAGGTTGTTTCTAAGAGTTGGAAGACAACAAATAAAATAAATACAAAGTCAAGGTAAATCTTTTGGAAGTTCATTACAATCATTTATGAGTCTTGAATATTAACATCCATGACTTTACTGAGGCTGAGAAATGGGCAGTGAGGTTCCTTCCAGCCCATTAATTTTTACCTAATGTTCATACAACAAAGCCAACTAGTTTTAACTGTACAATTTGATGTGTTTTTTATGAATGAATACAATTGCATAACCACCACCACAATCATGTTACCGAACATTTTCATCACTCTAGATGTTCCTCCTTGCCTCTTTCAGTGAGTCCCTCCCCTGGAAACCACTGCTGCTTTCTATCAGTATATTTTTGCCTTTATAAAATTAATATGAATGGAATTATACATTTTGCAATTTTTGTATCTGGCTTCTTCTACTTAGCATAAAGCTGTTGCAATTTACCTACGTGTGTCTGTCAATAGTTCATTACCTTTTTTTTTCATGAGTATATCACAATTTGTGTTTCAATTTACTGGTGGATGGAATTTAGATTATTTTCAGCTTTCTTCATTATGAACGAAGCTTCTACAAACATATAAGTACAGCTTTTGTGAGGACATATGCTTTTGTTTCTTCTGAGTACATACTTGGGAGTAGAATTGCTGGTTTGTATGGGAAGAATATATTTAACTTTATAAGAAACTGTCAAACTGTGTTCTAAAATGACTGTTCCATTTTGCATTCCTAACAGGAATGTATGACAGTTCTAGTTGCTCCCCTCTTCTCCAACACTTGATAAAGTCAGTCATTTTAATTTTAGCCATACTAGTGGGTGTATAGTGATTTCTCATTGTGAATCTACCCTGCATGTGTGCATTTTTCTGATTACTAGTTGTCTTATGTATTTTTCCATATGCTAATTTGCCATTTCTGTGTCTTCTTTATTTCTTCAGATCTCTTACTCATTTTAAAAACTGAGGTTTTTTTTAAGTTTATTTGTTTTGGGAGAGAGAGAAAGAGAGAAGGACAGAGAAAGAGAGGGAGAGAGAGAGAGAACCCTAAGAAGGCAGTACAGAGACCAACCCACGGCTCGAACCCATGAACCAGTCGTGAGGTCATGACCTGAGCCAAAGTCAAGAGTCTGATACTTAACCGACCGAGCAACCCAGGCACCCCTGAATTGATTTCTTATTATTGAGTTGTAAAAGTTCTTTATTCTAGAAATGAGTCTTTTATTTTATGTAAATATGCACACATAAATATGTATATATATTTCACACAAATATTTTCTCTTTTCATTTTTATAATGGTGTCTTTTGACAAACATGTTTAATTTTGGTGAAGGCCAGTTCATACTTTTTATTTTATGCCTTTTTTTTTCCTAGCTAAGAAATTGGTGTCTAACTCAAGGTTACAAAAGTTTCTCCTGGAAGTTTTATAGTCTTACCTTTTACATTTAAGTTTATGATCAATAGAAAGGTAATTTTTGAATATGGTAAAAAGTAAAGTTTGGGGTTCATTTCTTAAAATATGCTCATCCCGTTCTTCCACCATCATTTTTTGAACAGACTAGCCCATTTCCGAATATCCTTTTGCTGAGAGTCATTTGAACACATATGTGTGGGTCTATTTCTGGACTTGCTACCTTGTTCTATATGTTTATATGCTTATGTTTATGCTAACATCACACTGTCTTGATCACTATAACTTTATATTAGGTTTTGAAATCAGGTAGTAAATTCTGTTTGTTTTTCGTTTTAAAAATTACTTTGCTAGTTTGTCTTTTGCATCTACATGTCAATTTTAGAATCTGTCGATTTCTAAAAAAAAAAACCTATGATTTTGATTGGGATCGAATTGAATCTGTAACTTAATTTGGAGAAAACTGACATCTTAACAACACTGAATCTTTTCATCTATGCACATGGTATATCTTTCCACTTATTTAGATATTTTTAAATTTCTCTCTACAGTGTTTGTAGTTTTCAGTGTAAAGATATTGCACATATTTTGTTAAATTTACCCTAATAATTTCATATGCTTGATTGTCTTGTAAATGTGATTATTTTTTAAATTTCCATGTCTAAATTCTTGTTGCTAGTAGAAATATTAATTTTTGTATGCTCACTTTCTATGAAGCAACAATTATTAACTCATATTTTAGCTATTTTTTGTAGTTTCCTTATGCTTTTCTACATAAACAATCATATTGTCCATAAATAAAGACAATATTACTTCTTGACAGTATTACTTCTTCCTTTCCTATGTGTATGCTGTTCAGTTTTTGTTTCTGCTTTGTAATACTGGCTAGGACCTCCAGTACAATGTTGAATAACATTGTAAATCCCGCATCCTTGCTTTTTCTTTATCTTGGTCTGAAAGAATTCCATCTTTTACCATTTGGTATGATATACCAACCTGAATAAGTCTAGAAAATATGAGCTATATAAACTAGCTGCAGTATAGTGTGACATATGATACAATAAAACTATAATAATATTACATAAACATTAATACATAGGATATATTTTTATACTACAGACAAACATGTATATAAAATGAATTGAAACATATGACAAATACCTAGAATGTTGGTTATTGCTGGGAAGCAAAGAGGACAGGAGAGGGATTGGAAAAAGTTCACAATTCTTCAATTGTATTTGTATTTCTACTTCTTTTTTTTTTTTTTTCACTTGAAACAAAACTCAAGGGGAGAGAAAAGAACAGGTAGTATTTCCACAACTGGAGAATATAGGAAGAACTTCATAGGTCTTTAATTGACATCATAAGAAATGTAAGCATGAAAAAAATAGGCAGGATATTTTAAGTGTTTTTGTTGGTGAGTAATGAGAAATAAGATTGACTAATATGTTGGCATGAGAACATAGATATTAGTGAAAAACAGGTAGAATAATTTAGATCTGCTACTGTAAGTGAAAGAGAGCTGTTGTAGTTTCTTGCTGTGTTATAAGAACTCTATTTCTAGTAAGTTGCCATCAAATGGATTTTTGGTCCTGATTATAAAATATTTATCTGAACCAAGGGATCTGATCTTTTTAGAGGGGCCAGCTAAACAGGTCACATAAATGTATAAATTGGAAAGAGATAAGACCACAGAAGAATATGGGGCTAGTAGCTAGGAATGTATGCCTTTCAACATTTTGAATTTACATTCAAATGTAAATGTTTTGGTTGCCCAACAAAATATTCCTGCAGATGAAGTTATAATGAAGACAATAAGAGCATATTACAGACAAGCCATCTGTCTCTGTAGAAGTAACATCAATACATATGACTATCTTTTGTAACCAAGAATTCCAAGGTAAACTGAAGTGTGATTTGACATTTAATCAAGCTGAACGTGTAGTATGTGGAGAATAGTGAATAAGATGACAGGCACCCAAGGTGATTTGACTGACACGGTGCCCTATAAAAGCTTATATTTCAATCAGGAGTTAAAGTATAGGCATTAAAACTTAACAAGCAAAACAAAGTAGTATGAATAAACACATGCGTTCTATATTTCTTTTATATTCTTTATTACAGAATATGTAGAAGTAGGAAACTGGAAAACAGAAACATAATTCAGATTAATCTATACCTTGCTTGAAAGATAACTGCTTATTAATATATTTTGTGTTTTATTGAATAATTTTAGATGTTAAAAATGTTAATTTAGGTTTCTGGTACTGGTTATAAAATTTTTAACTTTTAGGGCAGTGGTTATGATGTCCCAGTAAAGCGATATTATCTAAATCAGAGAATTTCATTCTCTATTCCATGCAACACTGAGTGAACTTCCTTGTTATTGATAAGTCTGTAGCCTTCCATCCTGAAAAATTTATAATCTTAGGTAACATTTAATAACTCTTATGAGTTATTAATATAATTTTTGTAATGTAAATGCTGTGTTAAAACAGGGAAGTATTTCTGTGGCTATGGACATACTTTAAAGGTTAGTTTTTATTATTTTTGTCTAATGCATAGGGAGTGTAGTGTTTAAAATATGACTCAGTTCTTCAAGATTTTCCTTTTGAGGGTCTCCATGGTAAATTTAAAAATATATGTACCTCACTTATTTTAAATAACCACATTAAAACTCTGATTATAGCTATCATAAGGGCCTCTTTGCCATTTTAAGAAGCAGTACTCTCTTAGCTTTCTTTAGGGAGATGAATATGTGCAAATCAATAAGAATTTTCAGAAGATGGAAGTGTACAATCTATCTGTTTCTTAGTCCTGCTAATGAATTACAATGAAGTATTAAGTAGAGTGTATACTGAATACATGGAATATATTCAGAATTGCTTTTTCTTTTGAGAATGACATTTAATTTCATATTTGGGAGGGGATAAATAGAAGATAAGAGGAACAATTTTATGAGAATTCAGTGTATAGAAAGCAATTCAATAATCATGTGATAGGGAGAATAGGTTTACAAGCAGAGGTTGTACCATGGAATAGAATCAAAAGGAATGAAATTTCACAGCTATGATTTGCCATCACAAAAGTTAAAAAAAAAAAAAAGAAGCTCTTCATGTTTTATACCTACTGTTAATATAAGAGAAAAAAAACAGAGCATAAGGGCAATAATTACCATTAGTTGAGCATATGGAACTTAGTGAATGGTTTCAGTTTCGGACCTATTAGAGCTCTCTGAGGAACATCCAGGTAAAGATGTGTAGGAGGCAGCTACCAAATACACTCGGGCACATAGACGCAAAGTCACACACACATCTATCAATGCAGAAGAGAAATGGGAATATATAGAAAGATATATCATTATATGGATAGTGATGGAGTATTCTGATGACAGGACCCATGTCTTGTGTTTTTATTTTTCCCTACTGCACCTGGCCCATAGCAGGGAACTGCGAAATAGTTGTTGAATAAATACATATAGATCCTTGAATCTGTATAGTGAAAGATTTCAACAGAATGAGAAATAGCATTGCCAGAGAATTTGTCTTTGTTCTATCAAGTTATGTAGATTCCTAACATATATTTTTGAAATCAGAAGTTTGCAAACATTTTGGTCCCAGCACCTTTTACATGCAAAATTATTAAGAACCTGAAAAAGTCTTTGTTTGTATGTAGTTTTTATATTGATTAACCATACCAACACTTGAAAATGATAAAATGTAAAGTATTTGTTTATTAATTCACTGAAAATCATGATGATAAACCAAATACATGTTCATATAAATAACACTTGAATGAAAATGATTATTTTAAAAGAAAAAGTTTTATGAGAAGAACAGTAATTTTGACACTATTACACATCTCTTTAATATGTGGACTAATAGAACAGAGCTTGTCATTTCTATTGCATTCAATTTGTTGCAGTTTGAAATTCTAAGTGAAGAATATTGAAAAAAAATCTGATCTCTCATGCGGCTCAAACTCACTAATGGTGAGATCATGACCTGAGTCAAAGTCAGATTCTTTACTGATTGTGCCAACCAGTGCCCCAAAAGGGAAGAGTATGTTAATAGCTTTTTCAGATTATCATTGATACCATACCACAATTTGACAAATATTATTTCATAAAAGTTAATTCCAATCTACAATCTGAGACTGTATCAGTCAACTTAAAATCTATTAGCCTATGTCATGCTTCGAATGAATCCTTTAACTATGGAAGATTTTGAAATTTTTGGATAACATTGGTTCACTGAGTTATATATCTGTTTCAAATGTTAGAACATTTTATTACATAATACCAAAAAATTATATTTTTTAAATAAAGTTTATTTATTTATTTTGATAGAGAGATCACGAACAGGGGAGGGGCAAAATAGAAGGACAGAGAGAACCCCAAATAGACAGTGCAGAGGCTGACTCCAGGCTTGAACCTATGAACCAAGAGATCATGACCCGAGCCGAAATCAAGAGTCGGACGCTTAACCGACTGATCCAGTCAGTGCCCCAATATTATATTTGTTAATATCACTGCCAATATAATCAGGAAAGTCTTATCAGAAATAAACCTGATAATATTTGTGGGGGACACAAGTTTTCCAAAGTACCAATATTTACGTGGAAGCTCAAGATTTATTATCGGCCAAAATTTCTAACAGGTTTACTTTGTTCATTTGTGAGAAAAAACTTCCAAATACCCAAGTCCCATAATTGTGGTTAATCTGTCAGTAGTTTTTCCAAGTAAAAATGATGTGCCATTTAAACGGCAGCTAGTTCAGCTCCCAACTGTGTATGTGTCCCCCCCCCACGTGTGCCCCTACCACCTCACCCTTCGTGGAGTCAAACATCATCCTTCCGTCTGTGGCAGAAGTGCTCTATGTGTACTTTACATTTTATCATTCAAGATATTATGAAGATTTTTACCCCAGTCAGGACATTAAAAATCAGTAAGTTTTACTACTTCATCAAGGCTATTCTTCAGTGGAACTGGTAATTTATTTTTTATTTATTTTTTATTTTTTTTTACTGCAAGTGTGTAGCAGTGAAGAATACTGACAACTAGTCTAGCTTGGCTCCACTGCCTTCTTCATGGTAACAAATCAGCAGTTTTACTCTCCATTGCCTTTTTCCCCCTTTTTCTTGACTATAATATCAATATAGTAGAAGAGGCAAATACAGCTTTAATAATACTATGAAAATGGTTTCCACCTGGAGGATCACCTGAAAGGGGACCCCGGGAGGCACTCACCTAAATAATATCTCTCCATAAGTGTTACTGTAAATAGAGGAAGAAAAACGTATTGTGAAAACATGTAAGTAAATGCTACTGTTAGAGAAGTAACTCAGACATTATTTCATTGTATAATTTCTTTCAGGAATATCAAGGTAGAGAAAATGCTGTGTTTAGCCATCATTGGATTTCCTCTTCATTTTCACACCAGGTTTCTTCCCTTCCCCTTCCCCCTTCCCCTTCCCCTTCCCCTTCCCCTTCCCCTTCCCCTTCCCCTACCTTCCCCTTCCCTTCCCCTTCCCCTTCCCTACCCTTCCCCTTCCCCTACCCTTCCCCTTCCCCTTCCCCCTACCCCTTCCCCTCCCTTCCCTACCCCTTCCCCTTCCCCTTCCCTTCCCCTACCCCCTACCCCCTCCCCTTCCCCTACCCCTTCCCCTTCCCCTACCCCTTCCCTTCCCCTTCCCCTTCCCCTTCCCCTTCCCCTACCCCTACCCCTTCCTTCCCCCTTCCCCTTCCCCTTCCCTTCCCCTTCCCCTACCCCTTCCCCCTTCCCTACCCCTTCCCCTTCCCCTTCCCCTACCCCTTCCCCTTCCCCTTCCCCTACCCCTTCCCATCCCCTTCCCCTTCCCCTTCCCCTACCCCTACCCCTTCCCCTTCCCTTCCCCTTCCTTCCCCTACCCCTTCCCCTACCCTTCCCCTTCTTAATGACCCTTCTTTTTAGATTGTGATTGAAATCTATGTTAGTATAATTTTAAAAACTTTTCAAAAGGGTCAGTGTAAGGTGTCATATGAAAAGTGGATAATTTTCATAGCACATGCACTGAAAAATTAGTCTCTGTTCCTGGGTCATTATCCTGTATGTCTTCAAATATTAATAAATGAAAATGGTAGACATTTTATTAGCTCTGCATTATAATACATTAAACTATAAAATCTTTAGATGGGGGAATGGCTTTTTAAACTACCAATTAGTTGCATCCTTCCACTAAAATCTTACTACATATGACCTAGACTCGGTTTTGCACCAGTCTATTTTTCAGAATCTAAAGACTTTACACGTTATTTTTCAGAGCATATTTTCATTTAGTGTCTGCCATACACTGAGTTGGGTGTCATGACATGCATCACATGATTGAGATGGGTTTTGTTTTGGGTTCTATCCATGGCCATAGTGGTCTTCAGTGTATACATATTGTTTCAACAAATTTGTGTTGAATATCCACTGTATGCAAGAGAGCAGTTCAGCCTCTGTGAGAAAAAAAATGAAGATATGTAAGGTAAATTCCCTTCTACCAGGCAACTTGAAATCTAGTGAAAAGTCAACTACTATAAATTGCCAATTGTCATGATATATCATAATGAATGAGTGACTAGGATTAGTAACGGAAGTATACACAGATAATTGTTCTATGGGAGCCCAGTGGAGGGAATGATACATTCTGACTGGGAAATTTAAGGAAAGGAGAAGTAGCATTTTGTCAGGTTTTACATAGTAGTAAGTTAGATTTTGCTGGGGAAAAATACAGTTTGTGGGTTACAGTCTAGGCAGAAAAAGAGAGCAAGAGTGTAGGCACAGAGAAGCAATCTACTTGGCATGTTTGGTAATGACAAGTTGTCAGTGGGACACAGTGGGACACAGTGGGAGAGGTAGTTGAGAGGGTGGTCTTTTAATTAGTGGCATGTATGGTTCTGGTAGGGGCGATGGTAATGAGTAGCAGTTAATCCTTGAAATGTTCACCCTAGATCTTTTTTTGTTTCTACAGATTTATTGAGATATAACTGTGTACATTTAAGGTGTACAACATGAAGATTTGATGTATGAATGTATTTCAAAGTGATGACCATAGTAAGATTAGTTAACACAAATTAGTTAACACCAGTTGTGTGTGTGTGTGTGTGTATTGAGAACTTTTAAGATCTACTCTCTTAGCAAATTTCAAATATTCAATACACTATTATTAACTTGGTGACATTGCTATATATAAATGACATCCTCAGAACTTATTCATCTTGGGGCACATGGGTGACTTAGTCTGTTAAGCTTCTGACTCTTAATTTCGGGTCAGGATGCTCAGGTCTCGATCTCATGGTTTTTGAGTTTGAGCTGCATATCAGCATCTGTGCTGACAGCTCAGAACCTGCTTGGGATTCTCTGTCTCCCTGTTTCTCTGCCCCTCCCCATTTCCATCCCTCTTCTTTCCCTTGCTCACTTGTGTTCTCTCTCTCTCTTTCTCAAAAATAAATTAAAAAAAAGAACTTATCATCTTAAAACTGGATATTTGTGCCCTTTGGACCACCTTCATCCATTCCATCCTCTGCCTCCAGCAACTACCAATCCACTCTGTTTCTGAGTTTTATTTTTTTCAGATGCCACATACAAACAAGTGAGATGATACAACTTTTTTCTTTCTTTCTCTGACTTATTTCACTTAACATCAAGTTTCATCTATGGTTATAAATGGCAAGATCCCCTTCTGTTTTAAGGTAGAATAATGTTACTTTATATATATATATTATATATATTATATACATACCACATTTTCTCTATACATTTATCCCTCAGTAGATGCTTAGGGTTGTTTTCATGTCTTGACTATTATAAATAATGCTGCAGTGAACATGGGGATTAAGTATATCTCTGAGATAGTGTTTTCATATCCTTCAGATATAAACCCAGAAATGGAATTGCTAGATCATATACTGGTTTAATTTTTTTGAAATACCTTATATTATTTTCTACCTAGATATTTTAAAAATGCCAAATGTAAGGAAACTGGATATTTTACGATTATTTTACAGTTATGAAACATGCCTTCAAAATTCTCTTCTTTCTTGCTTTTTCAATCTCTGATGGTATATGGGTTTCTGAGCACGTCCATTGTGGATGCTTTCTACCCAGAGATAAGGTTAAAAAATGAGAAAGTTATATTTACAATTTTTTTTCTTGGGTAAGTTTCATTACAAAGGTTTAATCTCATCACAACAGCAATCCTAATAGTGCTGTTAATAATGCATGCACTATCTCATTTACTCCTTACCGCTATCTCTGGTGGACAGTCTTGGAGTCCCCTTTTCACAGATGAGGGAGGAACTTTGTCTCAGAGAAGTAGGTGGCAGAGTTGAGATTTAAATCCACTCTTAGTTCTCGTTGCCATCCTGCCTCCTACAGTCTTGTGGAAGTGGCTCCTATTATTATATTCCCTGCTTATACATAAGGAAACTAAGGTACAGGGAGATTTAAATAATTTGCCTGTTTCATATGTTTTCACAAGTGGCAAAACTAGGATTTTAGCTTCTGTTTGCTGTGCCTGCAAAGTCTTTGTTCTTTTCATGATATTACACTGTCAGCTTGTGTTGGACTTGTCTTATTTCCTGAGGACATTTTAGTTCTCCCACATTTGGGACTACAGTCACCAAGAAAAATCCTGGCTTTTTCTTAGGGTACACAGAAAGAAAAGCAATTGATGCTTACATATTATACAAATAGACAAATGGTGTATTAAGTGCATCTCTGAATTAAGCAAAGCTATTTTATGATAGGCCTCTCATCAGAAGACCAGATGCTTGCACATTGATTTCTTCCATTTGCAATTAGGGTTTTTTTCTTTTTGTAGGTAGCCTGGTTTAGTGATTTCCATGCATTGGTAGCAGCCCCATTAGAGCAACTTGGGAACATTGAATACACACACTGACACACACACAGACGTGTTGCTGGAATTGTGATTTCGTAGGTACCAAGTGGTGCCCAGTAATCTGTTTTCTAGAAGCTTCTTGGTTGGGGCAGTATAGTGCAGTGGTAAAAAGCTGATCTTAGAGCCAGATCTCATTAGCCTTAGTCCCAGCTATATAAATTTGGCAAATTAGGTAGCCTCACTGTGCCTCAATGCATCATCTATATTTGAGTTAAACGGTTTGGGGAACACTGGTCTAGAAGATATGGTAATTTAGATGGATATCAAGAGGTGGGTGAGGAAATTGCATGAAACTGAATTGCATGATTTTTTCCTAGTTACGCGAAGAGAAAGAGAACTATAACTGAATATACCCAGTACTATTGTGGAGCCCACTTCTATTCAGTATGCATTGTTCAAATATTATAGTAAAACAGCTTAAGTTTAGCCCTATCAAATTAAAATCAGAGTGATTTAGGTGTAGAATAAACTGAAGTTCATTCTTAAGATGCTTACAACACAAGTGCTTAGTAAGCACATTAATATTGCAATCCAATTGCATGAGGGGCATTTGACCGAATTAAATGAAAAACAACACAACAACAATTCTTAATTACCTTGCAGCATATACTTGTATGCAATTACACACACAGCTTTTCCTGGCAGCGAATCTATTTAGCAATGCTTTTATAGACTATAGGACCTTGGAGCTCATTAAAACCTGACAAGTGGTTCTTGTCTATAGTGAAGAAATTGAATACCAGAAAGGTTAAGAAGACTATTTAAAACCTCCCAACTGGTTAGTTGCCAAATCAAGGCTAGGAGTCAGACTTTAAAATTTTTGTTCTAGTCAAAATTATAGTAAAATTAGTTTTTATTAAAGTAGTTCCAACAATTCAGACCATTCACTCTGCCAGACTGGCTGGGAGATGCTGTGTCGTAGAAGAAAGAAAACAGGCTTGGAGTTTTTCAGACCTTGGTTGAAAGTCTCTCTCATTTACTAGATGCGCGGCAGGGTATATGACTTAGCTTTTCTGAGCTTCGACGTTCTCCTCTGTAACTATAGATTACAACAAAATTCACCCTTGTTATTGATGGGTCTAGCACTCCTATGTTCCTATATCTGAGAGCAACTTCCAAGTTCCATGATGTGTAGCAAACCATGAGCTTCAGAGAAGTGAATTCCTTAGCTAATGACTGAGCATACTCAACTCTGCAGATTTTCTTTTGAAGCTATAAAAATCTCTACTTCTTTATTTAAAAATAAGCTTGAAAAGAAAGTCAACTGGTGGTGATGATGATGAAAAAGAAGAGAAATGAGAGGAAATCTAATAAAGTCATGTTCCTTAAGGTTGTCATATATTCAAGAGTAGAATATCAAATTCTATACTGGTTCAGATCCAAGATATGACTGATTCTGCCATAATTTCCATGCGCAGAAACTGTTTCAGTAAATGCTGTCATCTTTGCAAACTAACTGAAAGAAAATCAAGCTTGAGTGCAAATTGAAATGTAGGTTACACTGTAAAGATGCACACAGGAAACAATTGAATTAAACTCGATGTGGTTTTAAAAACCAGAAGCCTGCCCACAAATTACCATAGTTGAAAATGTAGCAATTTGGAAAAGTATTGGAATATATTGCCAACAAATGTAACTACTACATCTATTTTACCAAAGTAGTTATGAGGATCATGAGATAAAAAATATAATACATTTAACCCGTTGTCTAGTATATACCTTTCCTCAATAATAATTATTATTATTTCTCTATTTAATCTGTTTTAAACAAATAAAGTTTTACCATATAGCCAAGTATAAATTTTATACTTGCTATCATTTTCCACATAAAGGATTAATCAACTGCCCTTATTAGTTTTATTTATCACTAAACTAACTCCTAATTTCCCCCACTTTCAACTTCTCATTTTCATAGTAAAAGTTAAAACACACTTCTTCACTATAGGGAGATGTTAACCAGAGTGGGAAATGTTTAGCCTTAGTATTCTCCTTAGAATTTTCTTGAAAAAAATTAATTTTGTTTACCTGTTTCTTTATTGATAACCAATTGTAGAGTTCTGTATTTTAACTACAACAGTATCTCTGCTTGAAATTTTAAGTTACCAGGTATTATGGCTGGTTAGTGTACCTACCTGAAATAACATGAGGCATCAGGACAAATCTACTCTGCAAAAGTCATCTGTGGCGAGAGGAACCTTTCAGCACACTTTCCTGATCTTTCAAATCAAGAATTGCTGAGTTTGAGTCCAAGATAATAGAGTTTTCCTTCCAACCCTATCAGACTAAGATAGGTGGTATAAATGATTTGTTCAAGGTCATGGAAGGAGTGCTTATTTGAGTCTCGATTTATGACCTGGGAGCCACTGTTAGCGTTAGATATTAAGCACAGAGTGCCCTGTCTAGCAGTAAAAGCTTAGTTTAAGAAAGAAAGACTTTTTTTTTTAAATATGCATAAAGTACTTGCATTTTATTCAACATTTTTAAATGGCCATTGATCTTTTTGGCAAAACTAATTCAATTTGGCTTGATGGGAGTTATATCCTAGTGAATAAAAAATGGCCTATGTTAATAGTCAGAGATGATACCAGCCTATGGGATGGTGTTCAGTGAAGCATCTCCTATGATTGATATCAGCTCGGGCCTTGGGAAGCATCTTTATTGTTCACGAGTTAGGTAAACAGCATGTTAATTGTGTGACTGGTTGTTTTCATCATCCTTAGCATTGCCTGGCATTTATTTATGTGAGCAGTGTATAGTTTGGAAAGGTGCTTTGGGATCTCTCAGGGTGAATGATGCTGTATAAATGTAAGTCACCACAATTATTAAAAGTGTATAGGTCATATTAAACTAGAGTTAGAAACAAACATCAATAAAAACTACAAGTAATTATATAAAGTGATTATATAAAGTGATTATATAAACTGGCTGCAGGAGAATTAGCAGTCTGAAAAGGGAATGGTGAGAGGTGATTTCACTAGGAAAACTGAGAGCAATAGTTTAAAAAAAATTTTTAACTATTTTAAAAATGTGCTGTCAGCACAGAGCCCCATGGGGGGCTCGAACCCATGAGTGGTGAGATCATAACCTGAGCTGAAGTCAGACACTTGACTAACTGAGCTACCCAGGTGCCCCAAGAGCATAATTTAATCTCTTGGGAAGAATTACTCTAAAACACCAGTGTTAAATATTAGGTGACTAAGCTGACACCATGATCTTAAAAGAAAAGTAAGATACAGTGGAGTGAATATTATATATTTACACTCTAGTGTAAATATTTCCCCTGGCTTCAGTTACCTCTTCTGCATAATTAAATCCCATATTTCTGACCTAGAACTTTCACTTATTTAGCTGCTCAATTCTGCACCAATCTACTTAGATCTTGAACCCATCAAGTTCAAAATTAAGTTTATGATTTCTCACTCCAAACCTATTCCTTTGCTGGAATTTCTCACCTTAATGAGTTAAACAGCATCCACCTAGTCCTCCAAATCTGAAATCTTGAACCAGTTTCGATTCCATTCCCTACATGCAGTGTTTCATCAGTACTGAAATATATTCTAAATCTGTTCTCTCCCCTAGATCTCTTCCACCTTAACTGAAGCTACTAAAATTTCTTGCCTGGATTATTGTAATAACATCTCATTTCCCTATTTCAAGTTGGCTGTCTTTTCAGTGTATCCTCCATAGAGCAGCCAGAGGGTTTGTTTTCAAAACATTTATCTCATCACAGTTTTCTCTTGCTTAAAGTCACTAAATGGCTCCCAGCAGCTTTTAGCATCCTGTCCCAAATTGTTGGCTTGCATATCACATCCTCCCTGAAAAGGTTCTTTTTTTCTTTTTCCACAAGTGCCTTTCACTGTGGCTATGCTGGACTGTGATTCTGTAAATTAATCATGTGATATCACATCTTTGTGATCACTCAAATGTTGCCTCCCCCCTTTTTTTAGAGAATTTTTACTCCTGCCTTTGATATGTTACCTTTTCCTCCTTATTTCCAAACTCAGTTCAAGGGTCATCTCTAAACGCCTTTCCTGACTTGAGCTCATCCTCATTTGCATTAATCTGATTTCAGTATTCCTCTTCCATGGCCCTCAATCAGTAGGTAACACTCCCTATGCTGCAGTTGAATTGCAGATTTACCTGTCTGCTTCTTCCTAAACTATAGTTTTCATGAGGATAGGAATCTTGACTTATTTGACTTTATATCTCATGGTTTGGTTTAGTGCTTAGCTAAGTCCTGTTCAATAAATATTTGCTAAATGAGTGAAAAAATTAATGGGCATTGGGAATGGCTGTTTTGTAAGTCTGGCCATTGGTCAAGAAGGGAATGGAAAAATCACATGCTAGTGAATATTTAGTGTTAAATTTAATATCATGCGAGTGGCTATCTTTGGAGGGAATGAGAAAGACTCGACTTTATTGAAATGGTACTAAGTTGGAACATATTCTGAATCTCTAAGAAACTTGAAAGCATTGGTGTAATGACAACATTTCCCGATCAGACAAATCTTTGGATATTTAGAAATATGAACATTTTTTTTCCTATAGAAAAGCTATTTAGAGTAGTGATGGATTGCACTTTTTCATTTCTGTTAAAATATTTTGACATCATGTAGCCTTAGAGGATAAAGAGTAGCAAAGGTTAGAAATATTTAGGACACTTTATCCCCTAAATATAATGGGAGAGACATAAAAACACCCAGATTGCAATTACAGACTCATAACATTGACACACATAATTAATGAATAACCTTGTCCAAATTATAGGATGGACTGAATATATCAAACACAGCAAATGGAAATGCTTTTGCTTGGTTCAGTGGGTTATATTTACAAAGTCTAGGACATTTTTGAATCCTGTTTTGGGGGGTTATGTTTACACATCATTTAAGCAATCAAAGATGAGCTAGAATTCCAGTAGGTGCATGGCTGTAAAGGCATTGCACATTTCCAATTAATGAGAAGAGCCCGTACATGCACACATGTTGTACATTAGATTGTTTTTGATTTACCACAGCACATGTTGGTGGAGGCCTTCCTGGCCCCTGGTTCCCAAAGAGACCAGAGAATTGCTGTTCATATTGCCCAAACTAAGCAGTGGCACTCTATGTGTGAAAATGCTCAATTTGTGCTGAGCCACAAGTCTTTTGTACCCAGAGCTTACATCAGCCTTCTGGAAAAACTTAACATTAGCAATCTGTGCCCTTCTGTTTAAGGTATTGTATACAAATATTGGGATCTTCTGGTTCTTGAATCAAATTTAGCATTAGCGAGGCTTCATTCCCATCCAGGGAAAGAAAGACAGTTAGTGCCCAGGTGTCCCTGTTTCTGCCTCAAGCTTTTTAGTGTTCCGGAGAATCCATTTCCCTGCAGGTGCACAAATGGGACTCACATTGTCTCCATCTGTGTCTTTTATTCCATGTCTTTCTTTGTTCGTGTGATTAGAGCTTTTGAATTGTGGGTGCCATCTAAAAAAGAACCTTTGCGTTTTCTTGATTTGAGTATATTGTGAGGGTGGGGCTTTACAATGCTGAACAGGTTTCATTCTGAAAAATAAATGATTCATTAGAATCTTGATAATAATATGGTGTCCTTTGTATATGAAGAAGATGACAACAATATGTTTACTTAATCAATTATTTTCTTAAGAAAAATTCTTAGACATTAATTGCTGCTTTTAAGATTCTTGATGTTATCAATTGTCCCACAGAGTAGTAGTGGGTAAGTTGACCTTCTTTTGTACATTATCAAAACTGAGTTTTATTATTATTTTTCATCTTTATCAATACCAGACGTTGGGGCACCTGGGTGGCTCAGTCGTTTAAGCATCCAAGTTCAGCTTAGGTTCTGATCTTGTGGTTTGTGAGTTGGACCCTCACTCTGTGCTGAGAGCTTGGAGCCTGGAACCCGCTTTTGGGTCTATGTTTTCTTTTTTTCTTTTTGCAACACCCCCCCCAAAATAAATAAACATTAAAAATTTTTTAAAAATACCAGATGTAAAATTTATTTTATTATCTTAGTTTGCATGTTTGAAAGCTTGAAAGTTTTTATATACTAATTAGCCAATTGTATTTGTTATTTTGCAATTGCTTTTTTATTACTTTGCCTATTTTGGGGGGTATTCCCCTGTTTCCTATTGATTCATAAGAATCTCTTGTAGAGTAAGTACATTAACCCTTCTTTGGCACATATTTTACAAATTTATTTCTGTAGTTTATTCTTTCATGTGTGGTGTTACTCACTCTACAGCAATTTAAACAAATTATAAGGTAACATCTATCAAGATTTTTTTCTTTACTCTCTGTCCTTGTGTCATGCCTAGAAATATGTATTGACAGTCCTAAGGAAAATCTCCTGGGAGAGGGCTGGGTTCTCCAAAAATATTATCTTTCAATAAGGCTTCCTTTTCTTAGTCCGAACACTCAACTAAATTATTTGGAATGTTGAGTGCCTCAAGTTTTACGTCAAATGATGCATATTTATTGTAGTGCTCTAGTTCGAATTAAGATCAGTGTTATATTTGGATTAGAATTATATTTTAGTGGAATAGTTTCAGAGGATTGTCGATCACTTATACATGTAGGGGCCAGCCTGTGAATGATGTTTGATCACTTGTAGGAGGCATGGCTACTCTGAGTTAATTCCAGGAGGCAGGGAAATAGCCCTCTGCTCTTCTCTGGGACCAACAGAAACATACATACACATGTTCATGCGTGCATGCACACATGTGTGTTTTCTGTTGTCTGCCATCACAATTCTGGAATGCTACTTCTCATCTCATCTAGTGATATGAACCCGGCCTTTCTCCTAGATATACAGCTACCTTGTACCTACTTGCATTCCATTCCTGTTTTTCCTACATTCTCCAACTGGTATACAGCAATCTCTGCTTGAGGACTATCAGAAATCTTTCTCTTTGCTGAAGCTGGAGACTCTCTTTCTCACCACTGCCTCTAGTGGTGCAGATCTCAATAAGCCCTTTTGTTTTACTCATATCTAAGGAGTTTATATTCTCCATTGTGTCTTGTTCACACTGAGATCTTTCAGCTAGGAAATTAGCTTTAAACTAGACTAAAATACATATACTGTGCTTCAGAATTATCAAAAAATATATTTTTTCTTGTAGCTTTTTCATAATTTATTCTTTCATAATAAAGTACCAAATTCACCTTTGTTTTATATTACAAGATATGAAGTAGACATCTAACTTTTTAATTTATGTATAGCCAGCATCCAACATCATTTATAGAAAAAGCCATCAAGTTTTTCAGTGAGTCGAAAAGGCCATTTTAAACAAATGCTATATTATTACATTTTATGATTCTCTTTATAAATTTTCTGTCCCACTGATCTGACTATCCATTTTGTTTGTGCTAGTACAACTGCTGTTTTAAATATTATAGTTGAATTATATATATTATATATATATATGAATGTACATTAATATCTGATAGAATGAGTTGTCATTAGTATGGGTTTCAACATTTTCTTGGCTTTATTCTTATACAATTAAGTACATTGTATAAAGTTCCTACAAAAAACTGAATTAAGATTTTCTTTAAAAATAGGCTGAACTGGGGAACCTGGGTGGCTCAGTCCATTGACTGTCTGACTCTTCGTCTCGGCTTAGGTCATGATCTCACAGTTCATGAGTTTGAGCCCCACATCAGGCTCTGTGCTAAAGGAGCAGAACCTGCCTGAGATTCTCTTTCTCTTTCTCTCTCTGTTCCCTCTGTCTCTCCCTCTCAAAATAAATTAATAAAAATTTAAAAGGAGAAAAAGAAATAGGCTGAATTTACAAATTAGCTTGAAGAGAATACTGTATGTGTACTAGGTAAAAATGCAAATTTTTTATTCAACTCATGTGTGGCTCTCAATATCAGTTTTTGATATAGTTCTGGAAATTTCTCAATAAGTTTATTTGTGAGCATTTATATTTGCTGATGTTATTATTAAAGGGATCTCTTCCCCATAGTATTTTAAGGTGATTATTATAGGTGTATTAGAAAGTTATTAATATTTTCATACATAAGGATTTTGTAAGTGGCACTTTTATTTACTATCTAAGTGCTTCTAATGGAATTTCAGATGATTCAATTGTCTTTTCAAGTCAAAATTCACGTTAGAAATGGGGATAATTTAGTTTCTTTCTTCTTTATATTATTTTATTTCTTTTATTTGTCTTATTGCATTGGTCAGGACATCTCAAATGACATGCAACACTGATTATATTACTGGGCATCTTTGTTTTGACACTGACATTAATGAGAATGCTCTAATATTACATTTCAGGGGAATATAAAGCTTATTTTTGATCTCTGATAGTTACTGTTGACTAGGATAAAAACTATTTCTAAGTTAAAATATTTCTGAAAAGATCATCAATGTGAATTTTGTCAAATGCCTTTTGTGTCACTGACTTACATAACTGTATATTTTTGACATATACTTTATCAATGAACTTATTAAAGTAAATTTTTTCCTTTGTATCTTTTTATTCATGTAATAAAAACTCTTTAGATATGTATGGTATATTGTTCTTTGAATATAATGTTAGATCTAATGATTACTTAATATTTAGTATTTTTAATATTTAGTATTTTACTGAGAAATTTTTACATTAATATTCATAAATTAGATCCAGTTGTAGGACTTTGTTTTTAATGTTTATTTAATTTTGAGAGAGAGAGAGAGATACAGTGTGAATGGGAGAGGGACAGGGAAAGGGGCAGATACAGAATCCGAAGCAGGCTCCAGGCTCTAAGCTGTCCGCACAGATCCCAACACTGGGCTCAAACCCATGAATAGTGAGATCATGACCTGAGTCAAAGTTGGACGTTTAACCCACTGAGCCACCCAGGCACACCAGGACTTTTCTTAAAAATCTTTTTCCTGGAGGCACTTGATTTTTGATTTTGGGGTTGTAAATTTGAGGCCTAGGGTTGGGTGTAATAAAATTAAAAAAATAAAATAATTTTACTAACAAGTCATTTTTTTAATTTTTAAAAAAATTTTTTATTTAAACTTTTTATTAAAGTATAGTATACATGTAGAATAGTAATCAATGCCCAGATCAAGAAATAGAACTTTTCCAGCACCCCAAAGTCACCTTATGTGGCCCCTCCTAGTCCCCAGTCATCTTCCTCCCAAGGATATTTCTGACTTCTGACGACACAGATTTTGCCTGTTTTGTACTTCATATAAATGGAATCATATATATGCAGTCTTTTGTATCTGGCTTCTTTTGCTCAACATTGTGTTGATGAGATTCATCCATATTGCTCCTGTGCTTGTAGATTATTTATACTGCTAGATAGTATTTCATTGTATGAATATACCATGATTTTCCCTTCTTGTATTGATGGCCAATTGGGTAGTTTCCAATTTGGGGTTATTATGACAAGTGCTGCTGTGAGCGTTGTAATACATATATTTTGGTGGTCATGTGGACACTTTTCTGTTGCATACCTACCTAGGGATGAGAAGGACATGTATTCTTTCAGCTCCAGCAGATACCACCAAGCAGTTCTTCAGTGAACATAGCAATTTACACTCTCAACAGAAGTGTGTGAGGGTTCTGGTTGCTCTGCATACTTGCCAACACTTTTCCATTTGAGTCATTCTGGTGGATATGTAGTGATGTTGCATTATGGTTCAAGTTTGCATTTCCCTCATGACTAATGAATCTGAGCACTTTTTTATATTATATATGTATATGTTTTTATTCTGGCAAAACATCAGTCAAGGACTTTGCTCATTTTTCTATTAGGTTGTTTCTCTCATTGATTTGTAAGAATTCTTTATTATATTCTTGCTATGAGTTTTTTGTTAGATACACATATTGAAAATATATTACCCCACCCTATGGATTGCCTTTTTATGCTCTCAATGGTATCTTCTGGTGAATAGAAGTCCTGTTTAACAACAATTCTTGGCCCACTGCAAGGTCACAAACATGTTACTCTATTTTCTTCTAACCACAATCCTTTTTTTTTTTTTTTTTGCAATGCCATGAAATTATTTTAAGTTCTTTTTCTTCACTATTGAATATACACAGATAATGGAAGTCATGCATTCTTCTGTAAAGATGGGTGGAATATATAAAAATTCACTTATTGAATTTTCTTTTTTTTATAATTTATTATCAAATTGGTTTCCAAACGACACCCAGTGCTCATTTCAACAAGTGCCCTCCTCTGTGCTCATCACCCACTCTTCCCCCTCCCACACTAAGAACTAAGTTTGTTCTTAGTCTTTGAGAGTCTCTTAAGTTTTTTCTCCCTCCTTCTCTGTGGCTTTTTTCTTTCCCCTCTTCCCCTCCCCCCCTGGTTTTCTGTTAAGTCTTGCAAAGCCCACCTATGTATGGAAACATATGACATCTGTCTTTCTCTGCCTGACTTATTTCACTCAGCATAATACCCTCCAGTTCCATCCATGTTGCCACACATGCAGATTTCATTCTTTCTCATTGCTGTGTAGTATTCCATTATATGTATATATATACACACACACACACACCATATCTTCTTTGTCCATTCATCAGTTGATGGACACTTAGTCTCTTTCCACGATTTGGCTATTGTTGAAAGTGCTGCTATGAACATCGGGGTACACGTGCCCCTATGCATCAGCACTCCTGTATCTCTTGGGTAGATTCCTAACAGTGCTATTGCTGGGTAATAGGGTAGTTCTATTTTCATTTTTTTGAGGAAACTCCACACAGTTCTCCACAGTGGCTGCATCAGTTTGCATTCCCACCAACAGTGCAAGAGGGCGCCTGTTTCTCCACATCCTCGCCAGCATCTATAGTTTCCTGATTTGTTCATATTAGCCACTCTGACTGGTGTGAGGTGGTATCTCAGTGTGGTTTTGATTTGTATTTCCCTGATGATGAGTGACATTGAGCATCGTTTCATGGGTCTGTTTGCCATTTGGATGTCTTCTTTGGAGAAGTGTCTATTCATACCTTCTGCCCATTTCTTCACTGGATTATTCGTTTTTCAGGTGTGGAGTTTGGTAAGTTCTTTATAGATTTTAGATACTAGTCCTTTATCCAACATGTCATTTGCAATTATCTTTTCCCATTCCGTCGGTTGTCTATTAGTTTTGTTGGTTGTTTCCTTTGCCATGTAGAAACTTGTTATCTTGATGAGGTCCCAGTAGTTCATTTTTGCTTTTAATTTCCTTGCCTTTGGAGATGTGTCGAGTAAGAAATTGGTGTGTCTTAGGTCAAAGAGGTTTTTTCCTGCTTTCTCCTCTAGGATTTTGATGGTTTCCTGTCTCACATTCAAATCCTTCATCCATTTAGGGTTTATTTTTGTGAGTGGTGTAAGGAAGTGGTCTAGTTTCATTCTTTTGCATGTTGCTGTCCAGTTCTCCCAGCACCATTTGCTAAAGAGGCTGTCTTTTTTCCATTGGATACCCTTTCCCACTTTGTCAAAGATTCGTTGGCCATATACTTGCGGGTCCTTTTCTGAGTTTTCTGTCCTATTCCATTGGTCTATGTGTCTGTTTTTGTGCCAGGTCCTCTTTTCTTATGGTTGGTCTACTGGTTAACATTCAATGTATTATTTGCTTTATATTTAGACTACAAAAAATATTTGTCCTGGTTTTCCAACCACCATCCTGTTTGTTTTCTCTTGCAGAGTCATTGTTCTCTCTCTCTCTCTTACTCTCTCTCCCTCTCTTTCTTTCCCTCTTTCACTCTCTCCTTCCCTCCCTCTCTCTACATTATAATCATGAGTCTTCCTTCAACCACCTTAGAGACTTCCCTTCTGGACCTCTCTGTCTCCCGTTCCCAGCTTTACTGGTTACTAAGTTTGCTGTATAACTGCCCTCCCCTGAATTCCCTTCTTGGATAGAATATCATCTCATGAATTTCATGTTTTCCTCTTACATAATTTACATTTTTAGGAAAAAAAACATACATAATTTACTTCCTACATTTTTAGGAAAATAAAAAACATTGCTCATCGCGAAACATATAGCCTGACATTATAACACATTATTACATTATGATGGCAATTTCATGTGTATTATGTATAATAAAGTAAAGGAAATAACAAAGTAAAAGCAAGAAAAATATGTGCTTTGTTAATCTTTCTTTTGTTACACTTCCACTCAATCAAATCAGTGTAAAAATGTTTTTTTTAATAATTCTGATGTTTTCATTTCACTTTATAAAAAAGACATTGCTCTTTATGGGTGAGGAAGAAGAAACAAGACAATCACTAAGGTAATTTAAACATAATTGATTTATCTGGCATATGCTTTCCTTCAATATAAACTGGATTAGTCTTCACTCCTTAACTACTCTTAAGAAAATTCCTATTTTTCATCTCTCGACATTTTGATATGGAAGACAATGGTTCAATGGAAAGTAGAAAGCTGCTATGTAAAAAGACAATAATTCCTCATTTAAAAGAAATTAGCAGTGATAAAGCAAAAAAGGTACTTTACTCAGACCATTGCTTTTCATGTGTAGACAAGCTATAGTACATTTGATCAGGCTTTCAGCTAAGCAGAAATACTAACTCAAATGAACTGCACAAAGTAGGATGGGTAAATTTTAAAATTGTATTTTATAAAGTTCTCTACATGCTATAGTAATATTTTTGATAAAACACAAGAAAAATATTTTCTTCCTTCATGATTTAGGTCATTATAGATAGCTTGGAGAGGATGACTTCATTAATATATCTTCCTTTAAATTGTGAAGTGAGTAGATTTTGTAGTAACTCTTAAACTGAAACTCATACAAGATGTAAAATTCAAGAGAATAAAAAGAATTTGTTCATTAGAGACTGAATTTTTCTTAGAAAACTTAGAAATAGCTGCTTTTGCTCTGAATAGATACAGAAGACTTAATTACATAATTTCTTGGATTTCTTAATGGAGCTTTTAATTTCTACAACCCATTTTTTTTTACAATTGGTTTTTTATCATCTTTAATAACCTACCTATAGTTTTTCAGTTACATTTTAAATTAGTTTATTTTAAATTATATTAAACATCTAATATGGTGAAAAAGCATGATGGTACTTATTCTGGCTAGCTACTAAATTTGGTTAATGACGGTTTAAAAGGAATAACTTCTGACACACTTAACTAATTAGGGTTTTGGTGCCTTTAGTCTGAGAGATAATCATTATGGTAGCTTCCTAGACTTTATACCTTATGGCAAGTTTTCTAATGTCAAATGAAGTTAGGTCCCAAGTATGAAACATATATTACCTCTTATGCAAAGGAAGCTTTCACAGCATTGCACGAAGAAAACCTCATTTAAAAAGAAAACACTCCGTTTTTAGTGATACAAATGACATATTTAATTGATTACTTAGAGTTATTTTACAAATATTTATTAGACAGAAAAATGAGAAAATAATGTATTCTCACTGTGTCTGGGAAAATATTTGTATTCATGTTTTATATGAATATATATGCATTTATCAAAATACCATGATTAGATAATGATAATGCATATACTTAGTGAAATAAACTAATTTAAATTTGAGTGCTTCCAATGACCTATTACTGGTATGAAATTATGGAATTTGATTCCACATTGGAATATTTCATACTATGTATGAAATAAAGGAATGTTAAGTAGAATATTAGAATACCTAGAAATAGTCCATATTGATAATAAAATGCCAGACAATGCCTAAATTCAAATGAGAAATTTCTGGAATGGACTTTATTTCTCCTCTTATTACCATTGAGAATATCCAGGCAATATTCCTTTAATTTCTTCTTATTAAAAATTTAGAAATTAAGGACTAAAGAAATATTGGAAGGTAGCAAGTAGCGATAGAAATAGGGAGACCCATAGAGTGATTCTTCATATTTCTGAGATGATTCAAGCTCAGGGGTAAATATTCAGGTCAAATTGGAGTCTGTACTTAACTCAGTTCTACAGTAAATACTCAGGATGTCTGTTGCTTTTTTTCATATCCTACTTATAATGCCCGAGGTATCAGACCTAGTCACATGTGAACTCAATGTATCCATATTAAGCCTTACCTGCAGAATGTTAGGAGAGCACATGGTTAAAGAATGATAAAATCATTTATACTTTTACAAGTGTCTTTCCAGTTGGCAAATTTGGTTTAATATGAAAAATTAATCTAAAACCTCCTTTCTTTGGGGTCCCTTTAAGCAAATAAATGTATTCTAAAAAGAATTTTTAAAAATATAAGCATAGATGTATAGTTTAAATTATAACTTCTAACAGTGTTTATTAACAAAATATTATGTTTATTAAATGATTATATTCAAGACAAGAGACATTATATGTAATCGTCAAAAGATGAATTTGATAACTAAATTAACTACATAGCTATTACCCTCAAATGTACATAGTAGATAACATCAGTTTTTCTGTGCTCTGTTCCTAAAATACACTTATTTCCTTAATTTTATCACTTAATTAATAACCTCAACATTACCTTACTTTTTTAATGTTTACTTGTTTTTGAGAGAGAAGAAGTGCATGCAGGGAAGGGGCAGAGAGAGAGGGACAGAGGATCCAAAGTGGGCTCTGTGCTGACGGCAGAGAGCCCAATGTGGGACTCAAACTAACGAACTGTGAGATCATGACCTTAGCCCAAGTCAGACACTTAACTGACTGAACCACCTAGGTGCCCCAATATTACCCTACTTTTGATACTTCAGAATAGTATCTTTCTCCATACTGAGTCTCACATTTAAACAGTTACTAGCTATTGTATTTTACATCACACTATTTCTTGCCGTTTTCCCTTCTGTCCTTTTAAAATTATTGTAATACCTTCCCATCTTGCCTCCCTCTTATATAGATAATACAGGTTAATGCCCTTTAGGTGCTTCATTTTTTATGCTCAAAAATTTTCATTCAGTTCTGCATTATTTATGAAAAAATTTAGCAGTTTCCTCGACTGACATCCAGGGTTCTCCATGATGTACCCCCAATTCATGTTTCCAGATTTACTTGCTAACATCCCTAGGGTGATTTTTGCAATTCCAATACAACTAATATATGTATTGTTGCACAAATTGACCTTCATACCATATCTTGAATCATTGCTCGTGCATTTTCCAACTTCAAAAGTTCTTATTTTGTATTTTCTATCCATTTAAGTCTTCATCTCTTATTTCCAAATGTCTGGTCAAGCTATCCAACCTTCATTTTGATCACAACTTCTTCCTGCATCTAAATCAGTGCATGGCCAATACCCTTTCTTTGACATAAATATGGTTTAAGTGTAGATCTGTTGCTTCTCAATCAGTTCCATGAGTATTAGATCATGACTTGAACTGAATAGAAAAGACTCACACATTGCTCTTACATTACTGCTTCCTTATTTATAAGTCTTTGCTTTTGATTCAGCTCTCATTTAGTCTATATGTTCCATTTTGTTTTTCCTATTGAACTTTTTTAGAAGAAAAATGGCCTTTCTAAACTCTTACGGATCTGAGACTGTATTTCTGTTCCGTTAGCTGAGCTGGGTATAAGCCCATGGGTCTGGGACTTTTGCTTCAGAATTGGGTAGACTTATTACCTTGACTTCTGACATTTAATGTGGTAGAGATGTCTTAGAACTGTCAGATTTTTCTTAACTGAAGAGTTAAGGTCTTTTGTTTTGCCTCAAAGCTTGAGAGACATTTACTTTCTTATCCCTGTAATTCTAAAAATAATTCCCAGTTTGTTTAGGTGTAAGATGTTAGGGATTCTCTGAGATTTCAGGACTTGAATGCTTGTTTCTGAGATCTTGAGTGGGGAAAAAAATCACAGGTAAAATAAGGTAATCACATGCAAAGTGATGCATCACTTTATTTAGGACAATTCCAGTACTCAATATCCTCCAAATGTGGGATTTCTAACCTGGGAAACAACTTATACTGTAGACTTAGTGAAGTTATCTGCTTAGCAGAGTCCGCATACCCAGCCAGCCATACAAACGATAGCAGCTTCCAGGGAGGGCCAAGCTCCAGGAATCTCCTACTACATGGAAATGGGAAACGAGCATTTGGTAGGCTTCCTCTCTTTTGAAAAGTGGGGATCAACCCCCGCTTTTTTTTTTTCCATTAGTAAAATGTGCCAAAGAATGTCCTGGGCTCTATCCAAATCGGTGAGTGTTTCCTTTTTTTTGTGGAGAGATATGAAGTGGATGAAGAAAGTAGAATGGGGGCCTGAGTGGCTCAGTTTGTTAAGCGTGTGGCTCTTGATTTCAGCTCAGGTCATGATCTCATGGTTCATGAGATGAAGCCCACTTGGAATTCTCTCTCTCACTCTCTTTCTGCCCCATGCATGCTTGCTCTCTCTCAAAGTAGATAAACATTTTTTTTTAAGTAGGAATGACCCCTTGCATATTCAGGCCCCATCCCCATCACACTTTTAAAAACAATACTTAGCCTATTCTTCCACTGGTAATTATCATGATACTTAAAGAGAATTGTTGATTTCTTCTTAGGAACTCCTAACATTTTTAGCTTTGATTTTTGTTCCCTGCCCTCCCCATTCATCATATTCATTCTAGTCACTTCCAGCTCTTTGTCTCTTTTCTTTCTATTCAGGAATAGCCTCTCAAGTCTGCTTCTACATTCTTAACATGGTTTCTCTTCCTGCCCTTTCAGGCCCTCACTGCCCTCTAATTTGAATTATAATAGAGCAGAAACATATTTCTTTTCTTACAGTTCTTTATTTCTCTCATACTATCATCTTTTTATCCATTCCACAAAGTGTTCTTTAAGCTTGTGCCTTTTACCAGGCATTGTTCTAGACCCTGAAATATAACAATGAATTACTGAAATTAATACTTGCTAAAGGCTTGGTCTATTCCAGGTGCTTTTTTAAGTACCTGCTTATATCAACTCATTTAAGTTACCCCTTTACCCTATAATGTAGGTTTCACAGGTTGTCAGAGGCAAACCCTGAGAGGAGCATTTGCGTGCAAACACTTTAAATGGGAAGGGATCTCAGGGAGGACTGGTAAGGCAGTGGAGAACTGAGATGGAGAAGCAAAGGAAGAGAAGACAGCCATTACAGGGTGTGTACACTATGGGCAAACCTCTGGTATAGAGCTGGCTTCAACTGTTCTGCCCAAGGGGTGACTAAGTGGAGATATTTATCTTCAGACTCTCACTCACCATAGTGGAGTTTTAACTCCTTGGCACTTCTGGCCTGCCCTGCACAAAGGTTGAACACTTTCTCCAGGCCAGAGGACACTTTCTCGCTGAAGGTTGTAGGTGCTGCAGTGTGAAGACATCAGATGGTGCAAGAATGGCGCATGCTGAGGCAGCGAGATGCTAATCGCATCAGCTACATTTAGTACTAAATGAGAAAAATAAAGCAAAGAGAGTAGGTAACTTGCTTAAACTCACACAGCCACGAAGTGGTAGATCCAGGTGTGAACTCAGGCCTTCAATCACCGTGATAGACTGCCCCTGTGCTCAAGTGCTGTGAAGATTATGCCTACTTTATTTTTTTAAAAATTTTTTAACGTTTATTCATTTTTGGGAGACATAGAGACAGAGCATGAGCAGGGGAAAAGCAGAGAGAGAGGGAGACACAGAATCCGAAGCAGGCTCAGGCTCTGAGCCATCAGCACAGAGCCCGACATGGGGCTCTAACTCACAGACTGCGAGATCATGACCTGAGCCGAAGTTGGCCGCTCAACCAACTGAGCCACCCAGGCGCCCCAGATTATGCCTACTTTAAAGCATGGAGATGGCAATGAAGAGTGAAGGAAGCTGCTGTTCAACAGGAAGAGCCTTTCTGAAGAGGGCATCTGTGGACAGAGCCCTGTGCGAAGTGGGACATGAGCCTCAGGGCCTCAGGATGACCTCAGGAAAGAACCTTACAGTGTGGAGAGTGACATATTTAAGTAAGCATGTTTACCATACAGAAAGGAGGGCCGGTGGCTGAAGCAGGGTGAGTACAGGGAAGAATGATAGGTACCCAGGGGCCTTATCTTGTAGGGCTCAGATGCCTGTGTAAAGCCTCCTGTGTTTTAAGCTCCTACATCATTAATGCTGTTCTTTCTCGTCTCCTATTGAGTATATCAGTTTTCTAAGATGTTCATCTAGTTCCGCTGTTGAAATGTTTTCAAAGGTCTTCTCTTCCTATGGCTTTTCAGAATCAAGTTCTTTTTTCCTTGCTTTGGAGTGTTTTCCAGAGGCACTATGTGTTTTTATTTTCTTGTTTGTACATTTGTGTCACAGGGACAACCTCTCCAGAGCCAGTACATGGGTGTATTACTTTTCTGTGAATTTCTCTCTCCTCCTTTGTTTGGCCTTTCACAGGCAGAGAATACAGTAGGGGAACACACAAAGCTCCGAGCCCGGTTCCTCTTATCTAGGAGGCTTTCCTTTTCTGCAACGTTACTGCTCTGCAATGGGATCTTTTCTTCTGCTCCCGCTGTGAGCCAGCCAGCTGGGGTCCATATTTCTTCAGGAAGTAAAGGGAAATTAGTGGTTATGCACAGACGGCATCCTGGGTGGTGCTGTGGGCAAGGGCACGGAGAGGAGGAGTTCTGTGGCAGGGCCCTGGATTTGTGAAGAGGAGCACGGGGGCAGGGGGTGAGCAGGGCAGTAGTGGCAGACACAGATTATTTCTGCTGCCTCAAAAGGCAGCGGCTGCGCAGGAGACGGCTTCTCAACAGTTATTTTCTTCCTGGCATTTCGTAGAATGCAATGGTGTTCATGAGCACAAAGCACTTCCCTGTGTGTCTACCTCTACTCATATCAGAATGCAAGCACTCATAATCTTAGATGTAATTGCACTCAAGTATATATAAAAGAATGTTAGTAAGAAATCACATGTTGATACACACCTCACAGCTGGCCTCAATGCCCAGATACTCAGTTTTTATGTTATCAAAAATCTGTCATGTCTTCAAGGTGGTAGGGAGCAAATATGGGGGGTGGGAAGGCAAACAGCAGAGGGAGAACCTACGGGTTTTTTTCTTGGCAGCATTTCTGGTGAGTAGATGTTCTATTTTGTGGGAACTTCACCACGTATACTTTTAAGCCCATGTTAGGCCATTTAAAAATTCTCTCTAGATCTTGGACTTAGACTTGCTGTAAGTACTTTCTTTAGCTGATATTATTTGTTTTCCATTTTCTTACTTTTATATTTTTTAGTGTTCATGCTTATTTTACTGGGAAATTGGAAAGACCCATATCAGAGACATCTACCTAGATGGCAATTTATCTCATTGGGTTTTTTGGTGTTTTTTTTAAGTCACTGTACCAATTCAATAAAGCTAGATTTTTTTAATTTAAAGTGCTTTAGATTTGGGGCACCTGGGTGGCTCAGTCGGTTGAGCATCCAACTTTGGCTCAGGTCATGATCTCACAGTTTGTGAGTGCAAGCCCCATGTCAGAGTCTTTGCTGACAGCTCAGAGTCTGGAGTCTGCTTCGGTTTCTGTGTCTCCTTTCTCTGCCCCTCCTCAACTCATGCTCTGTCTGTCTCTCTTTCAGAAATAAACGTTACAAAAAAATTAAAACAGAAAATAAAGTGCTTTAGATTCAAAAACTGTATTTAAAAACCTATATTATTCTGAGGCAATAATACGCTGAATCAGATATTGTTTCTGTATTTTATAGCTCTCATATATTAATTTATGAATATCAGTGGTTAGAGGTTTTCTCTTTTTAAGTATATTTTCAGTGTACTGATATACCTCATACCCCAATCCACAGAAGTTATAGAATGTTTTAAATACTGTCAGATTGGCGGTGCCTGGGCGGCTCATTTGGTTAAGTATTTGACTCTTGGTTTTGGCTTGGGTCATGATCTCACGGTTTCGTGAGTTCAAGACCTGCATCGGGTTCTGAGCTGGCAGTTCGGAGCCCACTTGGGATTCTCACTTGTCTTTTCTCTCTGTCCCTCCTCCACTCACACTGTCTCTCTCTCTCAAAGTAAATAAATAAGCTAAGAAAAAATACTGTCTTATTGAACTTATGTACTGACATTCATTAATATGTGAATATACATTGTATGTATCATAGTATATTCAATATTACAATATTTTACTTGAATACATTTAGATACTAGCTAAAATTATTTCACTTTTGTGATTCAATATTTACATATAAGTATGTGCATATTTGTATAGTTATATTATCAAATACATATTAAATATAGTAAAATTTGTGTGTATGTTTACTAATAGAATACAAATTTAAATAATATTGTATAGATTTTATATTATACAGTAATTGGAATATAGTTAATCAAATACCGTGATATACTCTGAGGAAATATTATTTTGTTAAAAAGGAAATGACACATGCAGGAGATACAAATTTATATTTTTAAGTGCTTTACAATGTATTTTATGAGTGATGACCCACTCCTCATGCAAGCCAGAAACAAGTTATTTCTAACCCTCTTGGAGCAAATCTTGAGTGGTCAGTCCCGGTTTCATTAGTAGTTTCTTCAGAATGGGACGTTTGCCTGGCTTACACTTAGAGTTTTGTTTTAAACTTATTTCTTTGTTGTATAGCTCTGGTGTGGGATATACCAATTTTCATAAAAATCCGAGGATTTTTTTTCTGGGAGGCAGGAACAGATACTTTCCAACTTCTCCACTGTATTCTGAAATAGAATGGGCTCAGGCCCAGAGGCAGGAAAGGGCATTGGATTCCTGAAAGGAAATCCCAGGAAGGTTACAGAAAGAGCCTAATTCTGGGAGAGAAGGGGGGGTAAGTGATGTAAGGATCTGGTTCAGGGATGGCCCTGCCTAGGGGAAAGCCTTGCAGCTCAGAATCTCCACAGAGCAGGGAAATGGTCATCTACACAGGCATAGAGATGCAACAGGTCCTCTGGAGTCTGGATCTCCATGCCTATGAAAGGTTTTGGATTCTCAAAGAACTGTTGGCCCCACGTATCCTGTCCATCCTCACAGGTAAGCCACTGAAACCTACCCACAAGGAACCATAGAGCAAAGGATCTTTGATTGCCACTGAAATCAGGAATTAGCTTATCTACTTTTTTTTTTATTTGATCTGCCGATGATGATGATGATGATAGCAGCTGGCATAGGGTTTACTTTGTGTCAGGTGGTCTTTCGAAAGTGCTTAATATCCATTAAGTATATTACTTCTCATAAATATGCTGTGAGAAAGTATTTCCATTTAAAAGGTGAAGAAATTGAGGCACAGAGAGGCATATTTAAATGTGCAGCATAGTAATTGGATGAGTTGGCCTTCTCAGCTTATATTCTAAACTTCCAGTTCATTCCCGGTCTCTATCCAGAAGCCAGTGGATCTTCTGCTGCAGTCAGTGCATTAAACAGGAATGAACCACATTGAATTCTTCTGTATTCCCCCTACTCCTAGCCATGTTATTAAGCATAGGGATTGTGGACCTTTAGTAGGGATGGGATAAGCCTTAGGACAGACTAACAGGGTTTCCTACTGCTGAAGTCCTGAGCATCACAATCAGGGGCCTGACTGTTACATGTGCTTTGTAAGGAAAGTTGCCTTGGATTGAAATATGTGTGCGTCATGTGTATTTATGCCTGTGATAATTCACAATAAGTTAAAGGTGGCACAGAGAGCAGATAACTTTCTTTCATGAATGAGTATAATGAGATTACTCTTGAAGAGACCAACTTGGTTCAAGATGCAAATCTAGAGGTTTGTGACTAGCTACAATCCGCCTGGCTGTTGATAACTCGTAGACTGTGTGCTTTGATGCTTTCAGAAAATCTCCAGTTGTTTTGAGCAAACATCTGCTCTTGTCATTTCCTTCGCAATTCTTTTTCACAGCATGTTACCTCATCTGAGAGAACCCACAGACTATCAGACTATAAAGGCTGACATGAGGTACCATCCGTTTCTAGCTACATGTAAGAATGTGCATCAATTTATGTAACTTTGGATATCTTTTTATTTCATTTCCTTCTCTTCCCCAAGCCCCATTATAAGCTGCCAATGATTTTTCATATCTTTTTAAAGTGCTGCTTAAAATCAGTTTTGAAGGCTATTACTGGAGACTTGTATTAAAACAATCAGAATCCCAAATCATTTCTTTTTCTAAAATATAAGCTTATTATGCATACGTGCATATTTCTGGCTTCTCCTTTTCAAGCATATTATTTTAAGATGTGCTTTGAGCAAATATGTCTTTAAGTTATACACATTCACACCCATAAAGGAGGCAATGTACAAGGATCATTATGAGGCATTCCTAAGACACCTGTATTTGTCAGGATAGCCGGTTGTTGTAATAAGCATTGCTAGAATTGCTCAGTAGATTCACATGATAAAGGCTGATTTCTTCATAACCATCGCAGGCCAGTGTAGGTTAGTGAGGCTAAGGGAGGGCCCTTTGCTCCATGTAGTCAGCCATCAGGGACTCAGATTCCTTTCAAACAGTGACTTTGCCGTCCCCTGGGTCCTCACAGTGCTCTACTGGATCTTTGTACCTGGCTGGTCAATAAGGAAAGACAATAAGGGAAGAGCACATGGGAGATCCAGCAGGATGTGTTTCAGAGGTGGGCCTGGAAGGGTCATGGAGCACTTCTCACATTGACTAGGACTCAGTCATGGCTGCAGAGAGCTGCAAGGGATGGTGGGAAATGTAGCTGCCAGCCCAGGAAGAAAAGAGATACAGTTTAGTGAACAATAAGCTAGTCCGATATGTCTCATTAAAGAGAACTCACCCTAGTGGTTGACTTGGTTCCCATCCTTTAACCCCTGAGAGTAGATCTCTAGTTAATGAGGGATATAGAACATATTTCCTTAATCACCTCACATAGACACCTATTTAAACATGCATTCCCTTCATGCAAATGTGAATTCTTAGTGGCCATAGGTAGCATTGTGTCCAGAGGCCCTTCTTTTAGTAAAATTAACAGTTCTTGGGTTTTTTTTCCCTCTCAGCACCATTTCCAGTCACTTGTATTTTTCATCCTGACTGATTTCTTCAGTTTTCCCACACTTTTCCTTCCTGCCAAGGGTGGCTGAACTTAGGTAAGTGTTAGGAGAAAGGCAGTTTGGTTAGATGATTTGTACCCACATACAGTTAATTGTAATGTTCTTGTAAGTTCCCAGATGTAAAATCCTACTGACATTTGTGTTCTTATTCCTCATTCAGATGTGTTACAAGTGGCCCTGCAAATCACGTTTTCAGGGTACCTGCACTTTTACTTGCCTGCCCCTGTAAATCCAAGGTTGCACACAGTGTGGCTGTTGATACAAACACTGATTCCCTTGATCTGTTATTAAACACTTGGCTAAAGTGAAGCTCTTTCAGTTTGCCTCTGAGCATTAATAACTACAAATTCCTGGGCCTGTGTTCTGATTCCGTGACATTCTGATTTCTAGTATCCACGGGGCTCTCTAATGCTTGCTTTACTCATTCTTAAAATGTTTATTTACTTTTTGAGAGAGAGAGAGAGGGACAGGACATGAGCAGGGGAGGAGCAGAGAGAGAGGGAGACACAGAATCCGAAGCAGGCTCCAGGCTCCTAGCTCTCAATACAGAGCCCGACGTGGGGCTCAAACCCACAAACTGTGAAATCATGACCTGAGCCGAAGTCAGTTGCTTAACCAACTGAGGCACCTAGGTGTCCCACTCATTCTTTAATCCAGATTAGTTTGAGGGGCTCCCATTTCCCACTCCTAGCCTACGCTGCTGGCCACCAGTCAGATCTAGAGTAACTTTTCAATTGAAGTCAATGGTTAACAGCAAAAGAGAATTGCTAATTGACAGAATTAAAAATAATAATAAGTAGAGTGGAGAAATGTAGGCAGCTTCATGAAGGAGACATAATTGTGAAGATAATTCGGTAGCCCTTCACACCGTATTCTCGACTGCCACCAGCAGTGTTCTATTAGACCTGCTTTCACATCCGCAGCTCTGGAAATGGGAGCAGAGGAAGTAGAGCTCTCACGGTCTTTCAATTTCTATATCTTTCTGAAGAAACGAGGGAATCAGTTTTTTTGATAAGAGGGCAAGTGCTCTCTAAGAAGGCCACTGTAAGAGGGGCAGCCTGACCTAACTTTACGAATCCACATAACATCATCCCAATTTCAGATTTTACATCCAGGGGGAATATTCTTGTACAATGGGGACCTAAGGGGCCCCTGGGTGGCTCAGTCAGTTAAATGTCTGACTCTTGGTTTCAGTTTAGGTCATGATTTCTTTGTCTGTGAAATCGGTCCCTGAGTCTGGCTCTGTGCTGACAGCACAGAGCCCCCTCGAGATTCTCTCTCTCCCTCTCTTTTCCCTTCCCCCACTCATGCCGGCTCTGTGTCTCTCTCAAAATAAATAAATTAAAAAAAAAAAAAAGGAGACCTGACTCTTCTAACATGTGGATTAGAGCCATTTGCTGGAAATTGGAGGAAGTCTAGCCCCTAAATGCTCCAGGGACCTTCAGAGAGATGTCAGTGGTGATTAGTCACTAATTCATTAGTAAAGAATTAGTTACCTCATTCTTCCTGAAACTAATTTTAAAAATTCTTCCATCATTTCAATTTCTTTAGACCGCCATCTCCCCCATCAGTCCCTGTCCTTAATCTGTTCTTTCATGCAATGAAGCTGTATCAGGAACCGCTAGCTGTCAACTAACTTTCGTTTCCTTCTTCATGGGCACAGGCTAGACTCTGTTTCCCAGCTTCCCTTGTATGTACATGCACCCATGCCTCAGTTTCCATTAGGTGGAAGTTAGTACATTCCACCTGAAGCCCAGTGTACAAACTCCTCTCATGCTCTTCATGCTTTTTCTCTTTCCTGCTAACTCAACTACTGAACACCAGAATGACCTTGGGGCCACATGTCGAAGCAGGCAAAGAATCATCATTCTGAGTCTCTGGATGACTCTGAGAGCTTCCCCATTGCCCTAAATTATTACATGAGGAAAAGTTGTTCTTGTTCTTTAAGACAAAGGAATTTCGAGGTTCATTTTTATTTCAGTCTAGCCTATCTTAATTCAGAAAGATTAGGCTGTGCTTCATTTGGTGATTTTGATATCAGGAAATAGCCTAGATTAACTGTAGCTATTTCTTCTAGAACTATCCAGTAAAGGTAATTTTGTTTCAATCTGGTCTTGGGTAGGCTTCAAGTCTGTAATGGATTTACTTCTTAGGAACTGAAGTGATTAAGTAGACATATAACTTGTGATTCATTTTGATGCCACCATTTATTCTTTATTTGTGTTTGTCCTCTTTATTTCTCGCCCATGTGTTATGGCTAACTACTTAAAACTTTAAAAAATCATTGAGAAATGTATTTTAAACGTTTCTACTCTTGAATTTTTTTAACGTTTTTAATGTTTATTTATTTTTGAGAGAGAGAGAGTGCAAGCAGAGGAGGGGCAGAGAGAGAGGGAGACACAGAATCTGAAGCAGGCTTCAGGCTCTGAGCTGTCAGTACAGAGTCTAATGTGGAGCTCAAACTCACAAACTGCAAGATCATGACCTGAGCCAAAGTCGGACACTTAACCAACTGAGTCACCCAGGTGCCCCTCTACTCTTGAATCTTATATCTATCTTATCTCTGATGTCTATGTCTTATGTGAACCTGAAATTTACAAAATGAACAAACTTAAAAATTTTATTCATACAAAAATATGTAATAGTTACATATACTTTTATATATGCATTTTAGTTGCATTTATTATTAATTAGTATTAGTAATATATGTTTTTTTCTGAACCAATGGCGTAGTTGAATGAGCGATATATATGTTGTTTATGGATGCTGTAACAAGTTACCACAAATTTAGTGATTAAAACAACACAAATTTATTATTTTACAGTTCCTGAGGTCTGAAATCCAAAATGAGTCTCAATGGATTAAAACCAACATGTCGATAGAGCCACATTACTTTCTGGAGGCTCTAAGAAAAATTCTGTTATCTTGTCTTTTATGGGTCCTTGGAGCATACACATTCCTTGGCTCAAGGCCCTCTTCCTCCATCTCCAAAGCCAGCAACAATGAAGTCCCTTTCACAGTGAATCACTCTGACCTCCATGTCTGCCCTCCTTCCGTATTTTAAGTACCCTGTGATTACACTGGGCCCACCTGGATAATCCAAGATAATCTCTCAGCTGATTAGTTTCCTTAATTCCATCTGCCACTTTAATTGCTCCTTGCCATGTGATGTAATATATTCATAGTTTCTGGGAATTAGGATATGGACATCTTTGGGAGGGTACCACAGTTCTGTCTACCACAAGTCCTATACCAAAAGTACTTGGATGATAGCCCTGTCCTTTATGATTGCAAAGTCTCCACAAAAGGACAATTATGAAATGATAATACTGTGATAGAAATTAGTCACAATTTATTATAATACATAAGAAGACCATTGAAAACAGACTGAGGGTAAGAAGTGATAAGATATTGTCATGGATTCATTCTTGGTTAAGCTTGGTTGATTTATTTAGTGAAAAAAGGGTTGGATTAGCTAAATATAAGCAATGGCAAGAGCGTGAGAATTTTCTTGAAGGCCATGAGAAGCAACAAACAAAGACTTTTTAGTCTATAGAGTGGCACAAATTGTTTGTCTTCCAGAAAGATTATTCTTAGAGCCCCATGGAGGGTTGGTTAGAGAGAGAGAAGACTAGAAGTAAGGAGATCTAAAATGTTTTGACAAACATCCAGTGATCAATGATGAGAAAGCGGCATCAGAGACAGAGCCTCGGGCACATTCAAGAACTATGCTGGAGAGATTTTCTGGCAGTTGGTAATGTTTAGCTAGACGAAAGAGGAACAAAGTAGGGTCTAGAGTAACTTATTTTTGTTAGTTTTTGTTTTGTTTTTTTTTTTTACGGAATGGAAGGTTAAAATTAAAATTAATATAGGAGGAACAATAGCTTTATAGAGATAAAGGCTGTTTTGTTTTAGATCATGGGCCATGGGCCATTCAGGGAGAAGTCCAACTGTAAATAAAGTAAATAAACATGGCGCTCAGGAGCAAAGTTAAAGAAGTATAGTTTAAATGCAGATTTGATGATCTGGTGCCTTCTGATGATTCATGATACTTGGTCATGGGCATAATGTTGTCAGACACATGTGTCAATTAACCATCTCCTAATGTGCTTCTCCCAAGATTTCCATTGGTACAATTCAGTCTTTTGCATCTAGGACTGCAGAGGTTTGTGCCTAGCACATTTCTCAGAAAAGCAAACAGAAAAAAAAAAAGGCAACAATAAGATACATAAAATAAAGGGAGGATTAGGCCTAAAAAGGAGGCTCCATTGCTAGTATTTTCCCTTCAGAAATTGGAGAGTTGGGTAGAGGTCGAAAGAGGAAGCACTTGACAGGGCAATTTAACACAGTGTAGGGACACCCTGCTCACAGATGAAGCTTATCTTTACATGCATGTTCGGTCCTTAAATGAAAGTGAATCGACAGGCGGAGGAGTGCATGAGAGGATGGGGCTAAGCAGAGAGAGAGACAGAAAAAGAGAATGAGAGGAAGAAAACACTTTAGGCCAACTGAATGTCCTGTGAAAATGAATTGGTAATGTTGATTTTCTGATGGATCCAGGAAAACTATGTTCAAAGTCATTTCCAAGGAGGAATTCCAAAATAGTGTTCCAGGCAATGACAACAGCACCAAGAAAGTGTTTAAACTCTCAAGGGGTCACAAAAGGACATGTTTCATTAAATGCATATATAATATAGTACACTTGGTACAAGAAATCCGTTTCATTTCTTTATAGCCTCATTATGTTCATTTTTTAAAAGCTTAAAGGACAAAGCAGTGCTTTAGTGATGGCTGCACTTCACTATTATAAGGCAAAGAGCAGGGTTTAAGTCTGAATTGAAAAGATTTTTGATTGTGTAGATTCAGGATCAGACCTCAAATTGTGTGCCTTTGAGTTTGATCACCATTCAAGCCAAGCTCTGAGGCTTTTGACATTGTGAAGAAATAGTGACAGATCAAAGGATAAAGAGAAAAATCACTGCAGATAAAATTCGGTTCACACATTTTAAAGGCAGGTATATCCTATATACCATTGAGGTGCAAGGTCAAGCTGTTAGTGCTGATGAGATGGCAGCTCAAGAGAGCAGAAAACATCTTATGTTTTGATGACAGTGGAATGACCAACACACTGATCTTTAATCCCTGTGTTTGCTAGAGGGGAAAGTGAAGGAAGGCAGCAAAACAAACACTCACAAAGCAGTTTACCAAAAAACCATCCGTATGTAAGCTTTGAGTCTCCTCAGACACTCCTTCGAGATGCCAATGAAAAGTCCGTCCCCTTCCAGTGATAGCGTTCTTTTCCCTCACTTGTAAAAATGAGGCAAGAATTATAAAGACATATTTTTGGTCGAGGCAGTATACCTATATTTTGTTAAATTCAGTTTTTATGAGATACCTATAGTATGTTTTTCCTAATTTGTTTGATAACCATTAAACATTTTATATTAATCCTTAGAATTAGTAAATATTGGAGTTTTAAAAATAGTAGGGGATCTTAGAAGCCATTTAGTTACTCTGTGTCATTTCCTAAATACACAGCAGCAGTTATGATTAATACTTAAACTTTCTGAGTGGCTCAGCCGTTTCAGCATCAAACTCTTGATTTCGGCTCCAGTCATGACCTCATGGTTCGTGAGTTCAAGTCCTGCATCGGGCTCCATGCTAACAGCCTTTTTGGAATTCTCTTTCTCCCTCTCTCTCTCTGCCCCTCCCCTGCTTGCTCTCTCTCTCTCTTGAAATAAATAAATAAATAAATATTTAAAAAAACCTTAAACTTTTTTTATATTGACATATAGTGCCTCCTCAGGGAGGGAATCTATCATGGAATGATGTCGGCACTAATATCCCCTTGCTTATTTCAGTGATAACATTTGAGGCAGAGATGAGTTAAACAGATGGACGGAAGTAAAGAAAGAAAGAAAGGAAGGAAAAAAGGGAGGAAGAGAGACAGGAGGAAGGGCAATGTAAGGAAGAGTATGTTCATGAGGAATAGACAAAAACAGCACTTTTCTAGGGGGCATTAGAATTTAGGGAAAAGTAAAAAGTATGAATGCTGCTTTAAAAAATATAATGTAAGAATTTATAGAGAAGTAAAGGAAGAGAAAAAATAGAACTTGCTATAGAAATCAGTAAACACCTTGTATTTCTTGATTTCTTTTTTAAAGATTCAAGATTGCCTTTTATCCTAACAGCTGCTGCTTTGAAGAAAAAAAAAATCCACCCACTCCTCAAGTCTCTGTCTATTTGTAATTTCCCAGCTCCCTGGAGGCCTGGTGAATTGTGTGGCATTTTTCCAGAGAAAGATTGCCCAACTAAGAACTGTAGTGGATTGCAGCCTGGGTAAACTTCAGCTATCACAGGGTTTTTCAATAATACACCTCTGTAAAGTATCTCAGTGGTTCCAAGGTATTGTCATCTTTCACACATGTTGACTGTCACAGACTACAATAGCGTACTTTCATGAGAATGGACTGAAGGCTTGATGAAATCATTCACAACCTATTTTGTGACTCCTTTTAGTACAGTACCTGAACTACGCCACCAGAGTTACTGGTATTTGATTGCAGCAGAATTTCTACAGGTTTAACACTATTCATACTCATGAATGCTTTATTGAGTAAAGATTTCAACTTTGACTACTTCATAAAGTATAGAAAATGAAATCTATGTTTACTTTGAATTAAGAATTACTGTTAAAATATGCTTTTATATTGAAAGGACTCAGTAAGTTAAAAATGAGTAATGCATACTGGGACATTTTATTGAATTGTGTGCAAAGAATTATGTAAAATGCTCAAGTATATTATTTATTTATTCTTTACAATAACTTTGTAAAATACATATTACCCACCTCATAGGTAAAAATTCCAAGTTTCACTGAGGTTAAATACCTTCCCTAAAACTTCCTACCTCTTAGGTGGCTAATCTAGGAATTGAACTCATGTCTGTTTGACTCCAAAAACCAGGTATTTCTATTCTCTCACAATGGATAGTATCTACTATATATTAATTTTCTTTTGAGGGGTAGAAAAGTAACTGCAGGAAAGATGATCCTGAGAGACTAAACATTTTCCTTAAAGGAGTAGGGAGTAAAATCATTGGCTTGGGAGTACAGCAGGTTATGAAAAAGGCTTAAGGCCACCTCTGTGAGAAATGTCTTTGGGCATCTATAAAAAGTTAATATCTGTGGTGAGAGCCCGAATGAAAGTGGATGATGGCACAAAGATATAATGGTGTAGTCACTGGGCCCTTGTAGCTGTCAGGTAATTCTGGACAGGAAGCAGGTACAAAGCATGGACAATGGAGCTGACCCCAGAGGCAAATGAATCTAGAGACTGGAAATGGAAATTTGCATTTGGTTGCATCTACCTCTGACTCTCACTTGGACGTGATGCTCTTGCAAAGTAGCAAAGGAGACACTACCCAGACAAATCCTGGCCTCCACCTCAAACCAGTGAAGGAACTCACCAGCAAAGAGACACATCTATCTCATCACTGCACATTCTTTTACCTGACTCACCCCAGGCTTTGGAATTTCTAAATAAAAAGTCAAAACCTCTGTGAATCAAATCTTTCCCCCAGTTGATGTCCACTCTCATCGCTGTTATTTCACATAGTACTGGGGCCACAGCAATCAAACAACAGAAAGAAATAAAAGTCATCCCAATTGACAAGAAAGAAGTAAAACTTTCACTATTTACAGGTGACATGATACTCTATATAGAAAACCCAAAAGATTCCACCAAAAAAAATTGCTAGAACTGATACATGAATCCAGTAAAGTCGCAGGATACAAAAATCAATGTACAGAAATCTCTTGCATTTTATACACCAATAATGAAGCAGCAAAAGAAAAATTAAGGAACCAATCCCATTTTCAGTTGCACCAAAAATAACAAGAGGAAGAAACCTAACCAAGGAGGTGAAAGACCTATACTCTGAAGACTATAAAACACTGATGAAAGAAATTGAAGATCACACAACAAAATGGAAAGACAGTCCATATGCATGGATTGGAAGAACAAATATTGTCAAAATGTTTGGGTTACCCAAATGCCAACAGTATTTTTCACAGAGCTAGAACAAACAATCCTAAAATGTGTATGGAACTGCAAAAGACCTCAAATAGCAAAAGTAACCTTGAAAAAGAAAAGCAAAGCTGAGGCATCACAATTCCAGACTTCAAGTTATATTACAAAGCTGTAGTGATCAAACCAGTATGGTACTATCACAAGAATAGACACATAGATCAATAGAACAGAAGAGAAAACACATAAGTGAACATACAACTATATGCTTCATTAATCTGACAAAACAGAAAAGAATATCCAATGGGAAAAAGTCTCTTCAACAAATGGTTTTGGGAAAACTGGACAGCAACATGCAAAAGAATGAAACTGAACCAATTTCTTATACCATACACAAAAATAAATTTAAAATGATTAAAGACCTAAATTTGAGACTTGAAACCACAAAAAAATCTTACAGGCAAATGTAAGCAGTAACCTCTTTGACATCAGTCATAGAAACTACTTTCTAGATATGTTTCCCAAGGCAAAGGAGACAAAAGGAAAAATGAACTGTTGGGACTTCATCAAAATAAAAAGCTTCTGAACAGCAAAGGAAACAATCAACACAACTAAAAGGCAACATACAGAATATGAGAAGATATTTGCAAATGACATATCTGATAAAAGATTAATTATCCAAATTATATAGAGAACTTATAAAACTCAACACCCACCAAAAATGAATAATCCAATTAAAGAATGGGCAGAAGACATGAATAGACATTTTTCCAAAGAAAACATACAATGGCCAACAGACATATGAAAAGATGCTCAACATGGGGCACCTAGGTGGCTCAGTCAGTTAAGCATCTGACTGCAGCTCAGGTCATGATCTCATGATTCGTGGGTTCAAGCCCTACATTGGGCTCTGTGCTGACACCTCAGAGCCTGGAGTCTGCTTCGGACTCTATGTCTCCCTGTCTGTCTGTTCCTCTCCCACTTGAACTCTGTCTCTGTCAAAAATAAATAAAATTAAAAAAAATTTTTTTTTAAAAAGAAAAGATGCTCAACATCACTGACCATCAGGGAAATGCAAAACAAACTACAATGAGATATCACCTCACACCTGTCAGAATGGCTAAAATTAATGACACAGGAAACAACAGATGTTGGCACGGATGTGGAGAAAGGGGGATCCTCTAGCACTTTTGTTGGGAATACAAACTGGTGCAGCTACTCTGGAAAACAGTATGGAGTTTCCTCAAAAAGTTAAAAATAAAACTGCCCTATAATCCAGCCATTACACTAATAAGTATTTACCTGAAGAATAAAAAATACTAATTTAAAGGGATACATGCCCCCAAAGTTTATAGCAGCATTATCTACAATAACAAAACGATAGAAACAGCCCAAGTGTTCATTGACTGATGAATGGATAAAGAATATGTGCTATATCTCTACAGTGGAATATTACCAAGTCATAAAAAAGAATTAAATCTTGCCATTTGCTATGATGTGGATGGAACTAGAGACTATAATGTTAAGCAAAATAAGTCAGTCAGAGAAAGACAAATACCATATGATTTTACTCATATGTGGAATTTAAGAAACAAACCAAATGAGCAAAGGGGAAAAAAAAGAAAATCACATCAAAAAACGTTCTTAACTGTAGAGAACAAACTGATGGTTACCAGAGGGAGGTGGGTGGGGGTGGATGAAATAGGTGACGGGGATTCAGGAGTGCACATGGTTGTGATGAGCATCAAGGGTTGTATAGATATGTTGAATCACTATATTGTACACCTGAAACTAGTATTATACTGTATGTCAATTAAGTGGAATTTAAATAAAAGTTCAAAAAAAAGACACAAGGAAAAAAATCTTTTTTCCCTATTTCAGAAACTGATCCTGAAAGATGCAAGTATAAACACAACTGGTCTCTGAAGAATGCATTTTTTTATACATACTAATACAGAACAAGCTTAGCCTTCCTTGTGGAAAAATGAGAAAGTAGAAATAACCCACTGCAATTCTGAAAGACATCACTATTCAAATTAAGGGATCTAGTCAATTATGTTCTTATGAAAGAGTTACTTCTAGAAATAATATGAAAATAGTTTATATATCTTAAATTTATTTTCTTGACATGATTTCTTTTTCTTTTAATCTTTTAATGTTTATTTTTGAGAGAGAGACAGAGAGACAGAGAGACAGAGTATGAGTCGGGAAGAGGCAGTGAGGGACAGAAACCAAAGAAGGCTCCAAGTTCTGAGCTGTCAGCACAGAGCCTGAAGCGGGACTCGAAACCACGAACCCACGAGATCATGACCTGTGCTGAAGTCAGACACTTAACTGACTAAACCACCCAGACACCTCTTATTTGTAAGTAAATAGAGATTTACATAAAATTATCCAGATATTAACTAAAGGAACTGGTAACTTAAGATCTATTCTTAATTTGATTAAATAATTGCATTGTAAATTTTTAAATAAATATGTAAATTGGTAACATGTAGTATGGGGTAATATGTATTTTCAAATATTAGATGTCACAAGCCTTTTAAGTGGAAAGAAAGGCTACATTTAAAAGGATAACTCCTCAAAATTGTATGTAGGGAAAGCATGGCTATTGACCTACTTCATTTTTCTTAATTGTCTCTTTTTGGGCTAACTTGTTCGTTGCATAAAGGAGGACAATGGATGGCTATGTCCACTGAGCTCTGTCACTCCTATTGCTCATGTCCCTGGATGGCTCACTCGCAGTTCTGTGCAGCCCAGCAGGCTCCTGCTTCTCCCCTATCCCACCAAGACTAGACCACTTAGTTAATCACATAAATGCTTTTCACTTCCAGTCTCTAGAATCATGTGCCCCCGGGATCAAATCTGTTGTCCATGCTTTGTACCTGTTCCCCATTCAGAATTACCTGACAGCTACAGGGTTCCAGGGACTACACCATTATCTCTTTGTGCCATCATGAACTTTCATTCAATCTCTCACCACCGTCATTAAGTTTTTATTGATACCCAAAGACATTTCTCATGGAGGTGGCCTTAAGCCTTTTTCATAACCTGCTGTGCTCCCAAGCCAATGATCTTACTCCCTGCTTCTTTAAGGAAAATGTTTAACCTCTCTAGGGTCATCTTTCTCTCAGTTACTTTTCTCCACCTCAAAAAAAAAAAAAGTAAGAAATTCTTATCCTCTTCCTGCTCCCCTTGACATGTTTAGTTCTCTTCTTCACCAAAGGAGGAAGAACTCGCTGGCCTATTTTGGAAAATAACTCCTCCACTCGTGTTTATGCCCCTGCCTCTTCTATTCCATGCTTTACTCTTTCAATTGCTCCCATCTCTTCGGTCTCTCCCTCTTCACTGATACTTTATCCTCCGCCTACATATATTCTCAAATACTCCGTCTATGCATGAGAGTAGAACAATCTTTAAAAACACCCTTAGGGAGAATGAAGGTTCTTGGCTCTTGAAGTTTCTGGGGACAGGCACAAGTGGAATATAAGATGTAGTAGAAGTTTTGAACAACAAAGGGTGTGTGACGGAGGGTAGAGGTGAGAACCATGGAAACAGGGGCACCTAGAAAAGGATTACTGGAATGTTGGGCATGACGCATCATGAAATCTTACTTTCTAGCAGCACACACTTTTGGGACTCTGGGAGAATAACATAAGTAGATGCCACAGGGGAGTAAAGGGAATTACAGAAAAATAGTATGTATTACAATCTTAACTGATCTCTTTCCAAATTTCAGTGCATTTCTATAGAGAAATAACTTAGCTGTCAAATATACTTCTCTGGCTAACTGCTTCATAACTCCAGATACTTATGGAAAATGTTGCTGCCAACTTGATTTTTAAATTAGGCCAATTAGCCTGAACAGTCAGGCGTCTGAGACTGACTATATATATAAGAAAGGAGAAAAAAATCTGTTTTGAAAAAGAAATCAGGTTAGCCTTTTAAAAAGGAAACAAAAATATGTTCATTAAACTTGTATGTCTAAATTTAAATGTTTCCTAATCCAATTCAATGGTGTCAGATTATTTTTAAAGACCTACTATGTGTCTAGCTATTTAGAGAATGCAAATGTAATTATGGCAAAGTGATCTATTTCAGGTGGTAGGATTTATGCACATGAAAAAAATTAGAGAACAGAGTTGAAGTATAACCAACTATGAAAATATATGCTCAGTTAATTATCTGAAAGAGTGGTCAGAAGAGAGAAAATCAATGTTGGCTGGAATTATCCATAAAGGACATGGAAAAGAAAAGCCAATGGAGAGGCTAGGAAGAGTATTAGAAACGAGAAGAGCTGGTATGTGTCGACCTGGGAGATCCAGTTTTCAGCTGTGGGCATGTGGATAGCAGCCTGTCATTAAATTTGAATATTGGTATTGGGGAAATAAGAATGGAGACAAACAAATACTTTACAAAGAGAGTTATCTTCAAAGTTACTTTCTAGGACACTCTTTATTCTGGACCCCAAACACTTCTGGGCAAACCTTTCTTTAGTACATTTCACAGTAGAAGTTCATGGTCAAAAGCACAGACTCAGGGGCCAGACTGTTTGGGGTACAGGCCTGGTTACACAATTTAGTGAGTAACTTTGAGGAAATTATTCAATTTTTCTGTTCCTTCAGGTTTTTCATGTATATGATGGACATCATGAGAGAATCTACCTGATAGGGCAACTGTGAAAATTGAATGACTTGAAATATGTAGAATGATGAGTACAATGTCTGGCACAAAGTCAAATACAGCATAATGGCCACAGTCTCTTCGTAGGGGTGAAAATTAATCTGCTTTTGGTGCTCTGGTGAGCCACCCATTGTAGGTTCCTGGTTGGGGAGGGTTATGAAGATATGTTTGTGAAGATTTATATACTAATCGTATAGAAATTGATTGTTATGAAGAGATCGATAATAGAAATGTCAGGTAGGCATGAGATAATAAGGACCAAGGTCTTGAGCATTTTATTTACTTTCGCAGTAGACATGGAAGATATTGGGAATGGATTGAACATATTGAATATGGGGGCTGTTGGAAATAGGGTATGAGGAGAATGCACATAATACTTTTTGGAAAACCGGACTTAGTTTATACTCTCTAAGGCAGTAACTATTAATGTTCACTTTTTTCTTTAGCATGGAGTTTGAGTAAAGACAAAAGATCCTGAAAAAAATATTGGCCTACTGCAATAATCAGTTTTAAGTGTTAACTGGGCCGTGACATGCCCATAACTGGTCTAACATCATTCTGGGTGTTGGTGAGAAGGTGTATTTGGATGAGATGAACATTTAAATCGGTAGACTGAGTAAAGCAGATTACCCCCACTAATGTAGATGGGCCTCATCCAATTAGTTGAAGGTCCGAATTGAACAAAAATGCTGTTCTTCCCCTTAGTAAGAGAGGATTTTTCCTGCCTGACTACCTTCAAACTGGGACATTGGCTTTTTCCTGCCTCCAGACTTGAACTGAAATATTGACCCTTCCTGTGTCTTGAGGCTGCCAGTCTTTGAACTGGAGCTACACCATCAGTGCTCCTGCTTCTCTGGCTTTTAAATTTGGACTGGAACTACACCATTGGCTTTCTTGGGTCTCTAGCTTGCTGACTCACCATGCAGATTTGGGACTTGTCAGCCTCCATAACTGCACGAGCCAATTCCTTACAGTAAATCGCTTTCAATATGTCTACTGAAATATGTATATATGTGTATTTTTACACACATCCTATATGTATGTGTGCATGTGTACAAATATCCTATTGGTTCTGTTTCTGTGGAGAAGCCCAATACATCTACTTTATAAATTTTCCAAATCAAATAGGCAATTTCTCTCAGCATCACATGAATATAGAAACAAAAAGAAACACCATCCAAATGTTACTTGCATGCATCTTCTTTGTACTAAATATTAGCAAAATTAAAATTAATATCAACCCTTGCAATTATGCGTTTTATCCTTTCTTAAAATAACAGAACTTTTATCTAAATTCGTTCTCTATTGATATATTTAAGGATTACTTGGCTTTTCTTTATTTGCACTAGATTTTAACAAGCCGGACAACCTGTACAATAATAAGTAGTTCGAAGTTAATCAAGTGAAAATTCCTAAAGGAAACAGTCCCTCATTTACTGCCATTCCTGATTAAATATGCCAAGACATTTATTTTCCTTTTTAAAATAAATAATTTCATTTTAAATTTTGAATGTTTAAATATTTTGAGGCTCTCCAATATTTAGAGTTAGTAAAATCTTGAGTTTCACGTTTCAATGGCTATGAATTCAAATAATACGTTCATGACAAAATGTTAGTATAACATTTATATGTATATGTGCCTATACTTTTGTTTAGCCACGTGCACAAGTATTGATGTATGTACATATAAATATACAGATAGGTGTGGCAACACATATATCCATGCGTATTTTCCCTGTAAAGATTTCAGGCACACAAATATATTTAGGTGGCGATAAAGTATATGTTCAAAGAATGACTGGTATAGCCAGTTTTCAATATGTAATAATCATAAAAATAACCACTACCACAACAATGCTGATGGTTCTGGCGACAAAACTTGCAAAGGGAATGGGCTTGGCAAGTTTATACAGCAGCAAAGAGATTGCCATAGTGACACATGGTGTCTAGTGATATCGTAAATATGTTTATAAAGAAGCACAAGTTGGCTTCTCTAGGTAGTTATGACTGCAAGTTGGGAAGACTGGAGCTCACCATCGGAGGATAACTGGTCTGGGTTGGGAGTATGGGGTAAACACAGAGCAGGAGGTTTGTAGATGAACAGACTGTAAGATTTAGTTATTTGTTGGTGATAGCTAGGCAGGAGAGGTCCAGACCTCACTGGGTCCTAGGGAAGTATTCATGAATCCTGGGGAAAGCACAGGGGCCATGGTTGTGGGGTTAATAGAGTAGAACTGCCGATGGTCTTTGATAATAGCCAACATAAGAAATAAGTGCTTGGGTGCACTGTGCTCAGATGTTTTTTTCCATGACTCTTGTGCTAAAACAATTTGACCTGGTTCAGATGAGGTTTCTAGATGGAAAACTGTTCTTTTATTGACTCTTATTTATAACTTTTCCTTGACATAGCCCCTTGGATGTCCGGTTAGCATTTCAAATTCAACTTGTGCCAAAAAAAAAAAAATGATGTCTTGAACAGAAACTTATTCTATTCCAGGAACCATTTCAATGAATTGTGCCATACCTATTCTGTGATTCAGCTAAAAGTTGAGCACTCACCTTTAATTTCTCCTTTATTTCACTCCTCCTCCTCTACCTTCTCCTTCTCCTCTTTCTCTTCCAACAGCTCCATAACTGGTCTTCTTGTTTTCTTTTTCACAAGGCATTCAGAGTAATCCTCTTATTATTCAATCATGCTTAATTGAAACTCTCCATTGACCTCCCAATATACTTAGGAAATAATCTGAACTTGATCTCCCTGACATAGCCCTGATCTGTCTCCCACTCCATGTCATCCTTCCTGTTCCACTGATTCACTCTGCTCCCCCAGCAGCCACTGTTTTATTCCTCGACCATGCTAGGCCCTTTCCCACCCTCACCACCCTCTTCATCTCACTACCCTCTTCATCTCCTGTTTTCTCTGCCTAGAATTCTCTTTTCCAGATTTATCACATGGCTCCTTTTTATTCGTCAGGTCTTTATCACTTAGCACTCTCTGATGGACAACATAAAACACTCCATTTTTAGCAGAAAGGACTCTAACATGATAAATCAGTGCTTACAGTTATTTTTGGAAGGGCTTGGGAAAGGAAGCTCCAGGTTAGGCATTCAGAAGTGACTCCAGGAACACCATCCCAGAACTGGCCCACCAGGCCTGCATCATCAGGAAGCTGGGGAATCAGGAAGCCACTGTCACAATTGGTAGCATTGAGATTACATGACCATAACCACTAGCAGGGAAGGAATGGGACTACCCAAAAGAAACTAGGGCATACTGTCATCCCTGTATTTACTATGATCACTATTGTCTGATAGACTCATCTTCTTAGGTTGCCTCAGAGAGTTCTAGATGTCTCTACCCTGGCATACTCTGTTTACTTCTGTCACCTTCCAGTCACCTGGGCAAGGGTTTTGGCTAGGGGGACGAGAACAGGGATTTGCTACTTCTGGTGGCATTTCTGTGACTAAACAATTTCTCATAAAACTTGACTATTTGGGCTTGATTTTAGATCTTGAAATAATACAAAAAGCAAGGTTATAGTCTTAAGATTTCCAGTGCCATTTTAAACAGGCTACTTATCAATCACTGGGAGAGTTTTCTAGAAAAACAGAATTTTTTTTAAACTTTCTTCCAGTAAATACTGATTTCCTTGGTAGAACTCAAGAAGCCAGTCATTATAAGAATGGCCCATGCTGTGGTGCATGGTTAGATTTGAGAACCAGGAGACTAGAAGCCTCTGAGGTCCCTTCCATATTTGGTACAAGGATTAATAAGTACCTTTTATGTATATAATCACTGGCATTAACTAAGGTGAAAGCTATAAATGGACCAGCAGTGGGAATTGACAGGTCATCGTGCTCCTAAATGATTTGCATGTAGTTGCAATACAAGGTGGCCCAACCCAACTTTCTGGACCTGCAGCTGGGATCAGCTGTGACTAAACTGATCCCCAAAGTAGCTGACTCATTTCATTGCTTCCTGTTTTTCTTATGATACTTTAAAGTGTTTGCAGTGGAGAGCCTACCACACTGCCCAGTGCATTGCAAGTGCTTGGTAATTACTAGCTATACATACATGATTACTAAAAAAGGAGGGGAAGGAGGGAGAAAGAGAAGGAGAAGGAAAAGAAGGAAGGAAGGAAAGAAGGGATCCAGTAATGAAATAGTGTGGAAAATGTAGTGTAGAAACAAATGTACTATTCTTAGGTTAGGATGCAGTTTTTGCTTAGGAACATAAACACTTACAATCTCTTGGGAAGAAGATGGTATTATGTCCTCCACTTTTTTATGACTGGCCAAAAAATTAAATTTTATTGGGCTGTTTTTCAGGCATCTGAGAGCTTAGGTAGTTTCTTTTTTGACTGAATATAACTTAAAAATAAATGCAATAGACATTTTTATTTTATCAAATACTGTTAAAGCTTGATGTGAGAACGGCCTTGGGCAGGGTGAACTAAATCAGGACTGGGGTTCTAGAAGTCTCTTTACCGCACTTATCAAATTATGTAATTTATTTGTCTCAACTTTTTAAACTGTAAAATATAGATCATAGTAAATTTTTATTATAAGGTTGTTAAGAGATTTAAGTGAGCATATGAATGAGAAAATGGTAAGAATTATTTACAAGTGAGATATAAAATTATTACTTGGCATTCTTGCAGAAAGAAGTTTTCTTAAAAATCAATCATTAATTGCTAGAATATAGAGGCATGCTATATTCAATTCTATAGTCTTAAGCCTCATTTTCATTAAATTGAATTATTGATTTCCTTTAGATCCAACATGGCTTATTTCAGATACTCACACATGAAGCAGCTTTTTATGTTATTAGGGATCTAGAAATTATGAATTTCCATTTGTTCCATCTTCTCTACATCAGCCTCCACATACTGTAATCACCAGATATGTAAAGTTAAGTGGTTGATCAAAATTACCCTACTAACTATCTTAACAATCTATATCTTGATTCTGATGTTCTTCTGTCTCACTGTGGACCCAACATCAGTTCAGTTAACATCCTCCATTGCCTTGCGAGTGATGCTTGCTTACTCTGAACAGATGTTACAGTGCCTGGGGAAAAAATCAACTTTTCAATGGACCTAGATCTTATATCTTTTAGGTATACTCTCCATCACTCTCCTTTGAGCCAGTATTTATCATTGCCCTGAAAAATATGCATTGCAGTTAGGAGGATGCAGCTAGCTCAGCAGGCAAGTCCCTAGTGGGCTTACAGCATTTCTGGGGCACGCTGGCTCTTTATCTGGAGCCCGCAAATGATTGTTTAACATACACCGAACGGAGAAGCTCTGCAGACACTGAAAATGGCACCCCAAGGCCTGCAAAAACCTTCCAATTGCTTTAGGGATGGAAAAACGCAAAGATGCAGGACCATAAAAGTCAAATTCAAAATGTAATAGAAAAATGGAAGAGGAAATAGAAGAGGAAGAAGGTGATAAGAAGAAATGGATGAATTGCTCTTTATTTTGCCATCTTATCAAAATCATGGTGGGGGGAGTTTGTCTATCAGAGTTCAGATTCTTTGGGCATCTAATGAGATCATCATGGATTTGCAAAGTGCTCCACATTTTACATTTTTGAAAGCAAGGAGATTTACATTTGGCATCAACCCAGCAGATACAAAATAGCAACTACAGATTTCTTATAAGCTTATTTTTATTGAATTCAATCGTCATAAAAGCAGTACAGTTACATGAGGGAAAGTATGGAAAAATGGCTTCACCGTGAATTTTGATAGCATTGTTGAATCTTTAAATCTCCTGTCATTCTGGTCATTCTATCATTAGTCTTTTCCTCTCAAGTCCTTTGATGGCAATCGTGTTTTACAGATGAACCCATTAATTCACTGGAAGTTAAGTGATTAGCTCTGCTTGGCGGTCAGGTGCAGGGTTAAGATTAGATAAAAGTCCCTCGCGTTCTAGTGATTGCTAAACCCTGAGGACAGTGACCTGCCTTATTATAAAACCAGACATCCAGAAATCATCCACAAGTTTCTTCCAGAAAAGAGTTTATTACAGAAAAAAATCTCTATGAAGATTTTAAAAATCAGTTGCTCAAAATATATACTTTTTTCCTCAGAAGATGAAATTATGATTTAGAGAGAAAATTTTTGATTTTTAATATTTATTTTTGTGAGAGAGAGAGAGAGAGAGAAAGAACATGAGCAGGAGAAGGGAGATCATGACCTGAGCTGAAGTCGGACGCTTGACCGACTGAGCCACTCAGCAGCCCCTATTAGAGAGAATTTCTTGAAGTAAGTGTAAATGTATTTCAATTTGTGCAGTACACATATAATTAATAATTCAGTATTTATTTGACCTGCTAATGTTCTGGGTGCTACAATAGGCTTTTTGGGGGTTCCCAAGATATGTGGATCATGAAATCTGTCTACACTTATTGAGTAATTCATTGCTTCATTGTTTTAGTCATTGATTTATGGTAGTCAATAATTATCAAATTGATGAAAAAAAGAGCTTGGTCAGATAAGGCTTAATGTTGTAGTAGCATCAGCTGGATAGAGTATTAATATGCAGGGTATTAATAAGCCCAGGTCATTCAGGTATAAAGAAAAATATGACTCTCTCCCAGATAAATCACACAGGTAGAAAAGTTAAGTATATATTTAGCTATTAGTATATACACGGATAGGCCTGGAGTGTTTTGTGACATAAATGCAACTGAAAACTAATTGTAATATAAGTTAAGTATTGATAAGTTAAATAGATTAAATATTAACAAAACACCATATTATAAAAGATAAGCATTTCTTGTTAATTTTCCTGCAAATTTATTCTTGTTTGTGTTTCTTGTGTTTGCTTAGTTTTTAAAAACTTTTTCCAGAACAATTTGGTTACATTTCAATCATTCTAACATACTCTTCTAAATAAAACGGTAACAAAGACCAAGCCACTACATATACTTGAAAAATTTCCCTTCCATTTACTGTAGGGGAAAAACAACTCTACAGATTAATTGTGAGGGTTTCACCAGAGTATTGCCTGATTAAAAATGACCAGAAAAGGACCAGCCCCGGAGACTCCTTTAATTTGACAGGCTGGATACTTAGCATGTTGGAGAAGTAGTTCTCTGGGGTAGTTCTTCATTCTATTCCATTAGTATAAACCTCTGGAATTTAGCTCAAACAATAGCCGTGCACGAAGGAATGACTTGCTTCCTTGAATAACAAACATTTACTGCATTTGCCTACATTGTTCTTCACCTTTTTTAGTAGGTATTTTATTACTAAAATAAAAGGACTGCTTTATGGAAAAATTGCTCTAAGGTGAAGACTGTGGTGAACTCAGGGATCCAGCGATTGCAGCCTTGAGTATAATTTCTACTCGAAGGTTGGGTAAGAGTACTTTTGAAACGATGCGAGCAGCGCTTAAACACCGTTTCTATTATTTTCATCAAACAGTGTTTGTAATGCTTCTTTGTTCCTCCCTTGTTAAAGCTTCACATTAGTAACTACTTACTGATGCTCTAAAGAGAGGGAGATTACAGGAAGATAAGTATTGCATACCAATTCCTCTAAATTTGGGGATGGAGAGAAATGCAGAAAGGTGTGAGTAAATGTTATAAACGTTTCAAAAAAAAAAAAAAAGAAGAATGACTGGAGAGGGGAGATGTGCCAATGCATTCTCCAGACAATAAAAGCACTTTTACTTTTCTTCATGTTTAGTTCTTAAGTAGGAATCCCCTTAGTTCTGCAGACCTTTCCTCACTAACTTATCTACAATTAGTCTATCGCCAATGGTCACCACCTGCTTCGGCATCCCCTCCCTGCACCCTCTGCAGCCTCCCCTCACTTGTCTTCTTGCTCTCAACACCCTTCCTCCATTATCAGCTCTTTTCGACCTCAGAAAATAAATAAATGTGCTCAACTTTCTTCTCTCATAAAAGAAGCGTAAAAAAAATAATAAAAACAGCTCCCTTGGTTTAATTCACTAGACAGGAGGAATATTTTTCCCAATGTACACGATATGCACTTTAAGTATCTTACAATTTTAATTTCTCCATGATACCTCAAAGGCTACACACACACACACACACACACACACACACACACACACACACACACACACAGGTAGCCTTCTGCCTACCTGGGTACTGTCTGATCTTTCTCAGTCACAGCTTTCTTTAAGGGATGGGGGCTTTAGCCACCTTCTGCTGTCACTGCTGCACCAGATGCTGAAATAGATGTTCCCAGTTTTCCTTTTTCTCCTCATGGTGGCATGACACTCTTACTGAGCCTACCTTTATATATTGTTCATGGAATTTTGATTTTTAAAAATTTTTCATTAAAGTAGTATTTATCCTGGTTACTAAATACTAATTTTTTCTTTTTTGCCCTTTAATATTTGCATCCAATTGAGAGCCCCACTCACCTCATTCACCTCACTCCAGTCCCAGCCCCGCATGTCCACTTGAACATTTGGCAGGTCACTCAAACTAATTATATCTATCTTCAATCAAATCTCCCTCACACTGTGAATGCCGTCCCGTTTTACCTGGCTGCCAAAGCCAGAAGTCTGGGAAATCCTAGACATGCCTCACTCTTTCCCTGCTCCCTGTCTCCTTACCCATATAATCTACAATCAGATTTTGCTTCCTTTAGTTCTTCAGTGGCTTTCTTCACAGTAAGATAATCTCTTTTCTGAGTTTCTAGAATATTCTTTTTATGCCTGCATGCCCCTCCATCCTTCTTCAATGATAAGGTTGCAGCCAGAGAAATTGTTCTAAAATGCAAATCTGGGCATAGACTTTGATTACTTAAAATCCTTCAGCACTTCCCATTGGCCTAGAACAGAATCCAAACTCTTCAGCAAGACATATAAGGACCTTAATCATTTGACCCTGTGAAGCCCTTCATTTTCCCATCTTGCCACTGACCAATTAAGACCTTCACTGGAATATTTGCAGGGCCCTTAATGGGCTATTTTCTCACAGCCTTGAGCTTTCTAATGTGCTATTTCATCTGTTTGAGATTCTCTTACCTTAACATTCAGTTCATAGCTCACAGTCTCCAGGAAGTCTTCCAGATGTTCACAGTCTGAGCAAGGCATTCATTCCATCTGCTCCTATCATTCAGTGTTTCCCTCTCATAGCTCATACACTGCTTCCTGGTCAGTCTGCTCACCATGCGATGAGCTGCTTGGAACAGAGACTATCTTTTAACCTTGTGTCTCTAGTACATAATATGGCACAAATTTTGGCACAAAGTAGGTATTTCCCAAATTATAGAATATATCAGTCTAGATATTGTTTTTTTTTATTTCATTTAAATGCTAACATATCTTATATAACAGTATTTTCATATATTACTATTGTGATGCATCATGACGTGTCTCTCTACCTAGAACTTGTTACTCTTGGGTATAGTCATCTCAACCTCTCTCCTCCCTTACACCCTTCCTGCTCCTGGAAAAGTCACCCCATCCAGGCAATCCTAGTAGGAACAGAAAGAGATCCTTAAAAATCATAACATTTTCATAGGAGATTCATGAGGCAAGACCAGGGATGCAGGCAAAGACTGGAGTTCAGCATTAGATAGTTCCACACAGATTCTGTTTCTCAGTTTTAAGCTTAGACCTCTAGCTACATGACACTGTCAAGGCAAGAGACCATTTTTGCCAGTTTAAATGTCTCGGCTGGACTTTGGAGCTAGACAGGAATTGAATGGACCTCTAGTTCAGGCAAGGAATCTAGACAGACATATCTCAAGGGTCTGATTGACCCAGACTAATATAATTTGCTAACAAATGCATGATAGCATCATTGAATCTAACTAGGTTTGCCTAAGCAGAACCTGGATGAGAAACAGAGATCTAAAATAAGACTTAGTACATTTCAATACTCAAGAGCTTTCTTGATAACTTTAAGGCAGGCTAAGAATTTTCTGTAGCTATGACAGTTATGAGACAATTAATGGAATACTTTGCAAATCAACTGCAAAAAAAAAAAGGAGGAAAAAAAACTGTGTGAGAAACAGCTGAAGTAAAAAACGAAACTGCTATAAATACAGATAATAGCTCCCATTAAAAGTGTCTTCCAACATTGGAAAGTTTAATCACAGTTACACTCAAATCATTGGTTACACTCTATTTCACAGTTATCCAGCTTGGGAAAATCTATGCACCATTAAACATGATAGGTTCAATGTTTTTTTATAATATCTGGTCAGCAGTGGAAAATTTTGTTAGCTAATTTCATTAACAAGTTTCAGTTTCATTTAATTTTAACAATAACAATTAAAAAGAAAGTATTATAATTTTTTAAATCTGTAGACAATATTAAAAGTAATATTAGACTGGCTTATACAAGAGTAGATCCTGGAATATACTAGAATTGGATTTCTGAAAACAAAGTGGTCTCACAAATTTGTGTGGAAAATAATGTATTTTCCTATTTGAAAAAGGCTCAAGCTTCACTCTCATCTCAAGTCATAAACGAATGTAATTCCAGTGGTATCAGATCAGGGTCTTATGTGCAATAACAAACCATAAGTCAATTATTTAAAAAAAAAAAAAAGAAGTAGTGCATACCTAATCTGTAGAAGGGAAGGAAATTTAATAAACCTAAAGGAATGAAGGAAACAGTTTTAATTAAATAGGAAGTTTAAACACTATGAACAAAGTTAAGAAAAAATAGCTAGGAGAAATATTGCTTGAAATAGAAAAAATTAATACATTGAGTTTTTACAATGGCCAACCTCTCTCAAAACCCCAAAATATCAATTAACAAAGAACATATTTAAGGAATTCATGAGAGAAAAAACTACAGGACTATTTATGAAAACTCTTAAACTTTAGAAGTCATCAATCAAACATATTATAACTTGAGACATCACTTTTCACCTATGGAATTAGAAAATATATCCAGAAGAAATTGTTTGGGTTAACGATCAGGCACAGAGATGAGAGCCCTCTTTTCAATGCCTAGCAAAAGATGAAATGGTTTCTAAAATAAAGAAAACTTTCTGGAAAATAACTCGTCAGCTATTCTCTTTTTACCTTTTGGTTCAGAAATACTGCTTCAGGAATTTTACTCTAACAAGGAACCTGAAATTAAAAAAAATATTTGTGCATAAAGATTCTTATTAAACCCTTTTATGTAAGAAAAAAGGGATACACCAGTGGCAATAAATTGGAATGAAATGCAGGCATTAAGGTTACAATAAATTAATGAACACAGAGCATCCTTGTAAGTATAAAATGCAAAGCATGGATGTGGGGATGTGTGTAGTACTTCTATATACCCAGACCCCGAAAGAGAAATGTCGATGCATTACAATGAGTACATATGGTTGGCAGCTTAATTGTTAATTATTATTGTGTTCTTGTATTTTTCTCTATCTCCTTGGCAGGGGTGTTTATTACTTTTTAAAATTCGGAAAATAAGCATTGCTAATGAAAAGATTTGGTCAAAAATGGACCACAAAGGAATAATGTTAATATAATGCTTCCTATTATCCACCAGCCTCCAATAAATTAGCATATTTTTTGTACCTGTGTTGACAGTTTGTTTTTCTGTTTTGTCATTTGTTATTCTGGTAAATGGCTGTTGTGTTCTTTAAGGGAGGTGGCATGTCTAATTAATGTTAATGAGGTTTGAGGTGATTATTAAGTTATTTACTTTTCTAGCCAGCTCTTCCTTGTTGAGGGTTTGGATGCTGAGGTAGGGGGAGGGGAACACCGTTCTCTGTGCTAAAATAAATTAATGAGAATAGTTGAGTAAACAAAGCATTAGGCTGTAAAAGGAATTATCCATAAAGTATGACTACTAATTTTCTGATCTTGTATCTGTTTTACAAGATTGATATTTAGAAGGTGATTATTTTAGTTTTTCAGGATTTGACATTTGATGGGAATCAACTCCTAAAGGAATAACCCCATTAAAGTAACCTTAACTAAATTCAAAGTTAGTAAGGAGCTCTTCCATGGTAGAGAATAGAGAAAAATTGCAGTTTTGCTTTGTTTGGTTTCTAGTTAGAGCAGTGTAAAATTCTCTACTCTGCAGTGAAGAGAAGCAATATTGAGTGTAGTCTTTGAGATTCTGAAATATTCTCAGTTTACTGCTCAGTGCCATAGTATTTTTCCATTATGTGCTCCTGGAAGAATTCAATCTTCCCAGGATGGCATATTGGACACACCTTCCAAGTAGAGAAGTAATGCTTTGTCCTGAAGACAGACACTTCCCTTCTCAACACCTTTGACACATGTCACCTCGTGTTGACAGCAAGGCCATAGAGAGTGGCCTTTGCAGTCACTATCCTTGGTGGGTGACATGTAGAGGCCTTTGGGATGCAACTATTAGACATTTCCTCGCTGTTCTTTTTACCTCTTGATTCTACAGCAAGTCTGTATATTTGTCATTATTCCAGAGTTTGACCCAATTATATAAGCAGAACTTCAAAGGTTGTGGTGTGAAAATAAAATTCTGGCAGTTGGAGTGTTTTTCTGACTTTAGTGACAAACAATAGATATTCCTATCAAATGTCAAATCTGACTACTGCTCAGAGAGTGTTTGTTAGCTCTCCCACTCCTATGTCGAGGTGCTCCTCATAGGACAAGCCTAACTCCATGTTGTGAATAGGCTACTTTGTCTTCCAGTCCCATCTCCCCCTACCTCAGAATTCCAGAGCTCTGGTCTTCTCTCTATACTACCTACTCCACAACTTCCACTGAGGAAAGACTATATACACTCCTTTACACTTAGAGCAAAATATCAGTTATTTGTAAGACTTTGATTATTCTTGGTTGTATTTGCATTTAAAAAGCCCTAAAGATCTGAGTAGTCTAAAGGATCAAATCCTGATTGAGTGGAATTCCTTAAATTGCCTGTAGGGAGTATTTCAGGAGCTAGAACCTCTTCTTCCTCCTTAGTCGGCTCTGTTCTTGAACAAGGGCAGCATGATGAAGAAGCTGATAGGCCCCATTCACTCTCCTGCTCACATGTTTGCTTTCCTCCTTGATGGACCCTGGTTTCATCCCTACAGGTGTACAGACTGCATCTCCGTGGGACCACATTAAGTCTCATTTCTCTAATGTTGTCTTACCCGAATCCAAAGTTTTGGTCCTTCTGGCCAGCCCTAGTAGCAGTAGCAATAAATTCAGAAGCATATCTAACCAACACAAGAACTGGCCTTTGCTTTGACTACTTTATACAAATAGAGTTTATCTTTTATATTTTCCTCTGGACAGCTTTCTTACAATAATCAGAAACTTTCCCAGCTCACAGTTCTCTGTTCCTGTCAGGAGGTAAAACCCATAAACAGACAGCTCTCTGTTCCATAAACAGAAGGAGACAGACTCCCACCTCCCCAATATTTAATCAATTAACAACTGTTACAGACACATTATTTCAAAGTTCAGACATATAGAAACAGATTTTTTCCATGATCATTCAGAGACATCTACTTATATATTTGGTATATTCATAAACTATGTATATGTGTGTGTGTATATATATATATATACACACACACAAAGAAAGTGGCTATTGGGTCATTTTTACTTGTAAAAATGCAATCTACAGTTGTTAGTGGGATAAATTTGCAGAGGCAGATCTACATCTGGCCATGCCCTCCTTTTTGCTAATATCCTTTTCAGCCACCCTACCTCTGACTCCTCCCCCATGGCACTTTCTATTCAGTTATATAAAGAGTGATTTTTGTTGAGGCCAGAACCATGGTATTATCATTTAATTGGGAAATTGAGTCTACTTGGTTTTAATTATTTTAGCCATAACTAAATTTTCTTCTGTTAGCTGTATAAAATAAGCCCTGTGCTAAGCATCTTAAACACATTATCTTGCTCAATCTTCACAATAACTCATTATTGTAGTTGACATAATTCCTATTTTACAGATTAGGGTATCAAAGCTAAAGATGGTTGTTACCTGTCTCGGGTCACTGTTGTGCAACAGATGGAGTCTGCAAAATCACATGGGCAAGGAACAGGCTTTACTGGGGAATCTTACAAGCTATTGTCGGGGAGAGGTACACATTCCCAGAGCCTTTCAACATCCCACAGGAGAAGTGGATAAAAGGCCAGCCCTCTGCTGGATACGTAGTAGGTTTATGTTCCATTGGAGGAATATTACCCTCAACTGCTCTTTCTTTTTAAGGGGCCAAGGAATGAGCAACCTGACAGCACAAATTGATTTTTTGGACGACATTCTGCATTTAGTTGTCAGCTTTTCATTGTAGTTATGTGAGAAATCCAGCTGCTGAGAATCTGGGGACCTTGGAACCCAGAGAGAAGATGCAGTCCTTCTTCTGGTGTGGGGAGAACACTGTAACCCCATCCTTTGGGGAAAGTCTAGCTATTTTATTGTTCAGGTAACTGAGAGAGTATTCAGGGTCACTTTTTGAAAACTGCTTCACAAGGCACAGTCATACAGGTTGTAAGTGTGGGTGTATTATGGGGGATAGGACTAAGAGTGCAGGATTTAAACTTAGTTCTCTATGATTTCAAAGCTGATAGCTAGCCTATAGGCCCTGTTAACCTTTTTTTTTCTTTTCTTAAGTTTATTTATTTTGAGAGAGAGAGAAAGAGAGAGAGAGTGTGGGGGGCAGGGTCAGAGAGAGAAGAGAGAATCCTAAGCAGGGGTTCCACACCATCAGTGCAGAGCCTGACACAGGGCTCAAACCCATGAACCATGAGATCATGACCAGAGCCAAAATCAAGAGTCAGACACTTAACCCACTGAGCCACTCAGGCCCCCTATAGGACCTGTCAAGCTTCTGTCATTTTTGTTTTTGTTTTTTCCTTTCTATCCACAACTTCCAAAACCCACTTTTATTGACTTCCAGCTCAGCTCTACCTCACCACAAGACAACCACATTTCTGTCCTTAAGCTTTTCCTTAAACCACAGGGACTATTTATTTTAAGTGAAAATATGCTTCTAAATCTTAAAGACTCCTTTTACGTTTGCTTACTTATACCTAAGGTTCTATTGATCACTGAATAGGTGATGAATAGACCTTTCTTGAAAACTTTCCTCCGTCAAGAATACTAGTCTCTCAGCTTTATTAGTAAGACAATAAAGAGGAGTCTGTATTTGTTTCCATTGAGACCCTTTCCCACTACCATCACTCAACAATTTCTCTTCTTGGAAGGTCCATGCCCTCCTTATATACCACTCTCACCCAGGTCTTGTTGGCATCATTTATTCCCATTTAGAATACTTATTTTTCTGGGATGCCTGGGTGGCTCAGTCAGTTAAGCATCCAACTTCGGCTCAGGTTATGATCCCACAGTTCATGGGCTCGAGCCCATGTCAGGGTCTGTGCTGACAGCTCAGAGCCTGGAGCCTGCTTCAGATTCTGTATCTCCCTCTCTTTCTGCTCCTCCCCACTCATGCTCTGTCTCCCTCTGTCTCTCATAAATAAATAAACATTAAAAAATTTTTTAAATTTTAGAATACTTATTTTTCTCAATAACTTCAATGATAAACATACGATTTCTCTCATTATCCTCAATGGTTCTGAAATTAATATAAACATCATAGGGACTCAATTTTCTTAATTCTAATAAACTTTGTTTCCACCTCTGTTCAGCCATATGTTGCCAGGCTATATTGAGAAACTCTGGGTCATCTGGTGTATTGGTCTCCTATTAGATTTTAGAGAAAACGAAAAGTGTTCTTCAGAGAAACAAAACCAATAATGTGTAAATCTGTAGAGAGATCTGTACTTTAAGGAATTGGCTCATACAGTTGTGGGGGCTGGTGAATCCAAAACCTGCAGAGTTGGGCCAGTGAACAATAGGCCTGGCAAGCCGGAAAGGGCTAATATTGTGATCTGGCATCCAAAGCCAGTCTGGAGGCAGAAATTCTTTATTTTCTGTGGATCTCAGTGTTTCCTTTATAGCCGTCAACTGATTGGATGAGACCTATTCACATCATGAAACATAATCTACTTCATTCAAAGCCTATTGATTTAAATATTAATCACAACTAAAAAATATCTCATAGCAACATCTAGATCCATGTTCGACCAAACAACTGGACCCCATAGACTAGTCAAATTGACACATGAAATTAAACATCACATCCATCACAGTTCTTCCATTGAGATCATTAATGATACTCTCTTGGTCTGAATTTCCTGCTTTAGAAACCACTCTTCAACTTTTTAAACTCATTGTTCTATATTTTTTTTTGGACAGCTCCTCTAAATATGGCTATCAAAGTTTGATCCTTTTCTTTTCTATTACTCATTCTTCCTTCACAATCTCATTTATTTCCAAAGTATGATCTGTCAAGTTTTGATTGATCTTTAGCCTTATTATTTAATTCTATTCATTGGAAGCCCCTTTAATTTCCTGGAAAAAATGAATGTGTATTCAAGATTTACCTTTACATGACCTTTTCTGAGTTCCCATTTCTCCTAGGTTTAATTAACAGTTCCTGCTCTATATTCAGTGGTACACTGAATATATCTATCAGAGAACCTGCCATAGAACTTTAACATAAGTCTCCTCCTATTGTACTTAGGGAAGGTGAAAAGGCAAGCCAGAGTATGGCATGCCTTGCAATATATATAACAAGTGAAGTGCCTGTATATAGTCTGGAATACCTATTAAAAGCAGAATTTGACAGATCATTGAGAAAAAGGCAGACAAACCAATAGAAAAAAGTAAACATGTAATCTGAATATATACTTTACAAACAAAAAGTTAAAATGATTTTAAATCCCATTAATAATCTAGGAAATGATAATTAAACCACAATAATATAGCAATATCTATCTATAAGAATATATCTGTATCTATCTATAAATAAAACTGAAAATATCAAGTATCGGCAAGGATCTGAAGCTGTAAGGATTCTTATACACTGCTGGTAGGAGTGTAATTGGCTCAACCACTCTGTAAACCAGACAGGCATTATCTGTTATGTCCAAAGAGAGGCATGCCAACTGATTCTTAGTTACATACTTAATGGAATACACATCTCTTTGTATCAGGATATACTTAAAAGAATAATGTTTATACTAGTGATGTGCATAAAACCAAACTAGAAATAACCCATGTGTTCATCAATACTAGAACAGATACACAAATTACAGTGTGTCTGTATAATGGAATACTATAAAGCAATGAAAAGATATGAAGTACATGTAACCATAATAGTGAAAATCAAAGTAGCCAAATCAAAAGTAGACAAACAGATAAGCTGATTCCATTGGATAAAGTTCAAATAGGAAAAGAAAAGTTTCATTTTATTTATATGAAGTTTAAAAAACAGGAAAAATTAAACTCAAAGACTTAGGGATGCATATTTAGGTAGAAATGATAAAATGTAAATAAAGGAAAATATTATCTTAAATGTAAGAGCATTTCTCTTTAGACAAGAGGAGAGAGTTGTGACTGGGAAGAGCATAGGGGAGTCCATAGGGTGCTCAGTGGTCATCTAAAAATGTTCTGTTTTTATCTCCCAACCCATGCGGTGCTTACACAGATGTCTGTTTTGTAATAATTCATTAACATGTATGATTAGGTTTTGTTCAGTTTTCTCTATGTGTATTATATTTCACAGTAAATATATATTATTTATATATAATAATATCTATAATTATATAATAATATATATTAATATATAATATATAATATATAATATATAATAATATCTATTATATTTATATATTACATATAGATAAAAACAGGTAGAGATGAGCTACTAGAATTATAGGGGTATAGGTACCCTGATGGGAACAAGACAAACCAATGATTTCTGGCTGCTTTGTCACATACCTTTGAGCTGCCAGGAACTGGTAGCAGATTCGTTGGGATGTTAGTACATTGTTTTCCACTGAGATCCCAGGTAGAAAGGCAATAGAGGGTGACATGAAAGTGCCAAGCTTTTCGACTTCAACAACCTGTGACTAACACAATAAGGCTTACAAAATACACAGAGCACAAGGTGCATAGGCTCCCAATTATCAAACCAGTAGAAAATCCAGGCTTTTCCCAGACTTTCCCTAACCAGATAATTCTGAGAATCCACAGTATTGGTTACATTTTACCGTGAATCTGTCCTTCTTGTAACAGATCTGCTTCCATGTACTAGAAAGCAGCAAAACCTCTCTATGCCAGACTCTTCACATGCTGCACCTGGACAGGCCACTTACTGGTTTTTGCTGTCCCTGATGGTGTCCCTGTGCAGTTAGTTTGATAGGCCTACAGATATGGGGGACAACCAAGCGGATTTCTGATAACTTCAGTGTGTTGCTAGAGGACAGCTCCACCCCATGTGTCCAGTTCTGCTACTCTGCCTAAAATGTCATCTATCAAAATGTGAAACAGAGTATTCTCTTTCATAGGGTCATATGAGAAAGAAACAAGTCGCAGCAAAAGTTACTGGGAACCAAGTGTGATAATACACAAAATGGGCTGTTTCCTCCCTCCCGCTCACCTTTCCTTCCTCCACAAATGTTTACATGCCAGGCACTGCACTAGGTAATGTAGAATACAGTAGTGAAGAAATTCAACGCCTTCCTTATTTCATGGAGGCCACAATTTCCTGCCTTTGGACTTTATTTTGGGTGATCTAAAAATCTCAGAAATGTTTTAATAATTATCTTACAGAAAAGAAAATGCAGTCCAAATGTATTTTTTCCCAGGGGGCCTTTAATCTACTACTAACTCATCACTCATAAGTAAAAAGAGCAGTGGGAGAGAAGGAGCTGCCCATCATCTGAAGATCATGTCCTTCCAACAAAAGCAAGTAACCTCTAGACCCTTGCCTGGGCAAAAATATCTATCTTGTCTGTGTAACTTATATCCAATGTAATATATTTAAATCTTGGTTTAATATTAAGAAAGGAGCATTGACTTTAATTAATACAACAAATGTTTGACATTCAATAAGATGTGTATATGAACAGTTAAGTGGAGATATGGGGGGAAGGAAGAGAAGATATAAAGGAGAAAGAGACACCCAGGAGGAAAGAAGAGAAGAGAAAGGCTTACTAAGTTCTGAAATGTCTTCACGCTTCACACTGAGAGCTGAAGAATGTGATTACCTTATCACTGCCCTTTGAAAGTCTAATTAATTGTTTAACAAGAGTTTCAGCTCTCTACTGCTGTCCTCTTGAAATATCAGAGGCTTCACTGGGAATGAGTTAGCCATTGCACCAAACAGAGAGGAGTATGAGATAAGGCGGTAGCAGTACAGACAGGACAAACGTTAACTTAAGGCTGGTTGAATTTAAATTAGGGCCTTGCGGGGAGTTGTGCAAGCCTATAATAGGCCTGTCGCGTTAGAGTAGAGAGTGGGAGAAAATTGTGGATTCAGCAAATATGGAAACTGTGTCTCTCACGGGGGCAGGGAGCACACACTTCTGTAAAGGGCCAGGTATTAAATCATTTAGTCTTCCAGGCTACACAGTTTCCATTGCCGCTACTCAACGTTTGCCCTGTAGCCCCAAAGCAGCCAGCCAGAGGTAAAATGTGAAGGGATGGGTGAGGCTGTGTTGCAACAAAACTTCATGTGCTAAAACTGGCAGGAAAAGGAGTGCAGATCACACTTGGCTGAGCCCCATCCTAGTGAATAAGATAGACAGCCTAGAGTTCAAATTAAATCCGCCATTTATGAGATCTGTAACCTTTGCCAAGTTACTTACCCACTCTAGGCAGAAGTTTTTTTCAAATTGGGGACAATAACGTTAGCCTATTTAACAATATTATGAGAATTAAATCCAATCATTGATAAAAATTGTCTAACACAGTGCCCAATGCCTGTTATGTTTTCAGTAAAGGGAGGCTATCGTTATTAGTCATTCACTCATTATGCATTCATTCAGTCATTCAGTTAGTCCTTCAACAGGTATTAATAGGTAAGAGCCTATTAGGAATCAGGCATGTGGTAAGATTGGGATACAACAATAGATAATGTCTATCCAGGATCTGAGAAATCACATAGGATAGGAGGGGAAATGAACATATGTACATGTATTTATAGGGTAAGTGGATCAATGCTAAGAAAGATAGTATAACTCAAAAGTGTTTTGGGAATTAGTAAAGGTATATGCAGCTTAGTCTTGAAGCTTCCTGGGTTTGATTGATGCTCTTAATGATTGGAGCAGTTGCTAATTTATTTCTAGATACTGGTTTTGGGATAGTTCATAAAGTAAAACACATTCATAAAGCAGGGATAAAATTATCCATGAGAATTTACTAAAAATGAATATGGTAAGTAATAGAGAAAGGAGAAAATAATCAGAATAAAAAAAATTAATTGTGTCTATGGAATATCTGCCTGGGTACATAATCATTTATGATCAGAAACATGGATTTGGGGAAGGGGTGATCATTCAAGCTAACTTACCATTTGAGGGGAATATTCCTACATCTGCCTCTAAAAATATGTATCTAGCAACTGAAAGAAAATACAAATCAGTGTGATGCCTGGGAATATATATCTTTGGGAATGAGACAAGATCCCTACTCTGTCATAGGTGATTGGTTGGTTTCATTTGGAGAAAACTTCTCAGGCCTCCACGTCTTTGAGTGTCAGCCTAGTTTTTCTTTTCCTTGATAAGAAATAGGTGCTGGGATAAAATGTAGGCACCGTACGTTCTGGCTACTTTGCAGTCTTATGTTCGTGTGTCATTGTTAGGGAGTAGCACCTGCAGCTTTGGGGTCGTTGGAAGAGCACCTTTGTAGATTCAGCTCTTTCAATGGGCAGGATGACTGGAAGTGGTGGACAGCTCTCAGGGGGTTGTGGACATAGAGGACATACTACTCTCTGGAGGGGGCCAGAGCTGGTGATGGTGCCAAGGCTGCTGCCACAGACCGGTGGGGAGCAACTTCTGTTAAATAATGAGATACCTGGTGGGGATTCCTACAATAATAAGGGGAGGGGAAGTGGTTGGGATTTGCTGTTTTGCTGAAGAATCAGCTTAAGATAAAGCATAAAAAAATATAGGGATTAAAGTTAGTCAGTGAATTGGTTGCCCCGCCATTTATCTTTTCTATGTGTTCACTATTTTTTCAAATATTTCTAAAGTACTTATTCATTCTAAATTCTAAATTCTAAAAAAAAAAATATTTATTTTTTCTTATCTTAAGCAACCATACAGGGAAAAGAGAAAAATGGTAGTGTAACTCAGACAAATGTGTGTGTGTGTGTGTGTGTGTGTGTGTGTATTTAGGAATTACTAAAAGTGAATTGATAGCATTAAAAGGAATACTCATTTAAGGTGTCAGATGACTGGCCTCTTTTGTCAAGCACTGAGGACATTGCTCATTACCACAAATGATACCTGAATTTCACCCAAAAGTTGGAGGTAACAAATTTACCTGGGTGAACAGCACTAAGTAGGCTATCTTTGCATCCTCCTAAGCAAAGTACACTGCTAATAATGTTAGTCAGCAGTATGCTAGGGCAGATAGACAATGATAAAATGGGTATATTAGTGATAAATAGGTTATTTACAGGAGTTATAAATCTGAAATGCTCCTTCCTTACTTTGCAATGTTAAATGGATTGTACTGCATGGCGCAGAGGGGCAGGACCTCACTATCAGAAAGAAATTATTGGAAAAATACACATACAGATATTTAATGCGTGTGTATATACTGCATTTTCTCAATTCTATCATCATCTCCTACGAAACAAATTTGATTTAATGATCATTTTTCTATGTACAAAAGGCATTCAAGATACAGAATAACTAAAAGGGAAGTTCCATTTATTTGGAAACTTGACTATGTGGCAATAAGTGCTTCTTGATCCAAGAAATGGAGTTTATTTATATTGTCAACACTGTTGTTGAAAGATGAGCAGGCGGTCAGGCAGGAGTGAGGGAAGCTTATAAACAAAACAGACAATCTCAACTGACAATCTCATTGTCAGTGCACGATAGATAACCACCAGTAGGAAACGTGCCAATTTATAGCAGAGGATGGGCCACTCATGCCTTAAGAAACTTTAGTTTCAGTTCCAATGTGCATCTCACTAGTCTCCTGCTGATTAAGTCCCACCTTTAATGAGATCTTCTTAAAGCAGTAGCCTCTGGAGGTACAGATTGGGTTTCATCACTCCATTTTGTATTTTTTCAGCATCTCCTGCTTCTCATTTATAGCAAGTACAATGATAATTAAATTACATGTGTAATTATTTATTAACAACATAGTCAAGTAAGTGTGGATCTCATTCGTTACTGTATTTCTAGCTTCTACGTCAGTGCCTGGCATATGGTTGATGCTCCAATTATATTTATTGAGTAAATGAAATTATTTCACTCTCTAGGCCCAGGTGTTTCATCAGGAAGATGAGAACATTACAGTAAAAGATCTCTATAGAGCCCTTTCTGCTCTAAAACTCTGTGATTAATTTTATTTTAATGTATCCTCATTTAAAATTCTGTATCACAGAAAATTCTAGGTTTTAATTAAAAATTGTTTGTTCATGCATCCAAAAATAATGGGAGGTAGAATATCAGTTTGGGAAAGATTTTCTGTGATACTTTTAGAGGTGTAAAAGTTAAGTTTTGAACTAATTAAAAAAAATGGACCAGCAGAGTGTTCTCCATTGGACTATAAGCCCCTTGAGGGGAGGAGTCATGCATTACCTATGCTTTTAATTCTGGTACCTAGTATAGACCCTGGCATACAATTTTTATTGAATTAATAAGGGAGGCTGAGTAAACAGAATTGTAGGAAAATAGGAAGGAACAATGTAATGGAGAACTTTGTAGACAGAAGCCTCAGGAATTTGAAAGAAAAACAGGATTTTATTATTATTTTTTAATGTTTATTTCGAGAAAGAGAGTGAGCACCAGTGGAGGAGCAACAGAGAGAGAGGGGTACAGAGGATCAGAAGTGGGCTGAGAACTGACAGCAGCAAGCCTAATTTAGGTCTCGAACTCATGAACAGGGAGATCATGACCTGAGCTGGAGTTGGAACCTCAGCTGACTGAGCCACTCAAGTGCTCGAAGTCTTTCCTTTTTAAAGGTCTATTTATTTTTGAAAGACAGAGACAGACAAGAGTATGAACAGGGGAGAGGCAGAGAGAGAGGAAGGGACAGAATCCAAAGCAGGCTCCAGGCTCTGAGCTGCAGATGCAGCCCTGATGCAGGGCTCAAATCCTCAAACTGTGAGATCATGACCTGAGTCGAAGTCAGACACTCAACCCACTGAGTTGAGTGCTGAGGCTCCCCAGAAACATACGATTTTAGAGACAGGTGCTCATCTGGGAAGCTTTAATAAGAATGCTTTACAGAGTTTCAAAGACATCTCCGAATTTAAAAAGTTTTCAATCGTTAGTTACAATAATATTTGTATCATCTAAATTTACAACAGTGGAGGAGACCTAGTGTTGGATTGGAGGCCTCTCCACCCTCACCATGAGTCAATTTAGAAAAAATTCCCTCTCTTCCTGAAATCGAGACACTATGTGCAACCAGAGCCGTGACTGGAGGTATTAGTCAGAAAGAAGGCGGCAGCAAGCACAGGGAAGAGGCACGACGTTTTCCAGGTAGTGGAGTGCCTCTTAGTGGAAGATCATTTACAAAAAAGAAGTTGTTGGGGTGTTTTTGGGTTTTGTTTTTGTTTTTTGTTTGTTTACACAGAATACTTCTGAGTAGTGCTCTTAGTTTATCAGAAAGAGGGGAACTACCTCTTTAAAAGTGTTTCATGCTCAGATAAAGATATTTCCCTTTTGTTACATTGTTATTTTTCTTTGGCTTGTCTGAAGAATCTTTCAGAAGATTCTCAACTTCACACAAATGTAATACTCAATGGCAATTTAGGGCAGAAAACTTCTATTCAACTACTCAACGGTTGCAAATAGAATTCAAAATCAAAATCCTCCACCATATTATTTGATTTTTTTTCCCCTTGAATTCAGGACACTAATCTGTATGTACTTATCAACTATTAACCTAGAACATATATATCTTGACTATTAACTACATATACATATACTATACTATATATATATATGCATGCCTTGATGGCCCAGTTGGCTAAGCATCTATTTTGGCTCAGGTCATTTTATGGTTGTAAGATCAAGCCCTGAGTCAGCCCCACGCTGGAAGCCTGCTTGGGATTCCCTCTCTCTCTCTCTCTCTCTCTCTCTCTCTCTCTCTCCCTCTCTCTATTTCTCTCCTTCTCCTTCTCCTTCTCTCTCTCTGTCCCTTCACTGCTCACTCTGAAGCTCGCTCGCTCTCTCTCTCTCTCTCTCTACAAATAAATAAGCATTTAAATATATATAAAGACTAGAATTCAACATCTTTTTTTTAAGATCTATATAAATCCTGTCCCCAAAAGGAGTTTTCAAAAAGAAATGAACAAATTACAAATTTAAAGACCAAATCTTAGTGTTGCTCATGTTTGGGTTTCATCAATGTTGCTGCCTCAAACCAATGACATCCGCTGGTATCTTTATCAAGGGAAATAAACCAGTCAGTAATGAACCAGTTTAATTTGAATCATTCCTAAGTCTATGACTTATCCTTCCAATGCTTTCCACTTCCCACATTTCTGCCATTTCGCACATAGAAAATTATGACAGAAAAAAAGAAAAGAAAAAAAAAAAGGCTGTTTGAGCCTGAGATGATTGGCCTGGAAGTTTCTTTCTTATCCTGGTACCACCACCCTGAAGATAGAAGGCTTGACCCACATTAATCTTTTCACTTACAGCACATCAGTCTACTTTAGATTCTGCCTGGAAATGTAACCAGAACTCTGATTACTTTTTTTTTCAAGTATTTTTCATGCCCCAGGTTTTGTGCTCAGGTATGTAGAAACCTAATGACAATTGCTAGATGACTTTCGCCTATGTAATTTGGCTAAATGGTCAGCAGCTGTTCTTGTTGCCATGGTAACTTGCTCAAACAAATGATGTTTCCTCCTGTCTGGGGACCACATGACCCTCTTGGGCTGGCCAATTGTACCTTTCTTCTTTATTATACTTATTACATTAAATTATAGTTATTTTGTATTTTATATTGTGAGTTCTTGGGCGCCAGGAACTACATCTAATTATTTGCCCATTATCTAACACAGTGCATAGCACCTGGTAGATTTCCTGGAAATCTAAGTTTGAACCACTCCGGAGTCTGACTGAACATAACTAATGTGAAGCTGGCAGCACTGAGATGCTTAGAGTGAGCCTTTCTATAGATACAGATTTGAGGGTGTGAACACCCACTGCCAGAAGACAATACACCCTCTTATTTAAGCGAGAAAGAATCCCAAATAGATCACAGAAGATGTTATCACCTGCATTTAAGGATTATGACTAGGGAAAAATACATTGCCTTTTATATCCCTCAGTTGTTATGACACAGACAACTATAAATCTACCTAGTTGCTATTTAGGGATTATCAAATCTCTGGTAAGCAGTACAGTAGAGCTGGAGTATGGATTTTGTTGAGTCTGAACCATGAGTAGGAGAAGGAAATAGATGGGAAGAGGCTGGCAGGTTGAAAGATGGAATGAGAATCAGAAGAGATTGAATTATAGTGTTGAGTTAGGTAGAAATGATGTTCAACCTGAGTGCAGTTTATATGACATTCAATCAGTTAATAGAATTGAGGACAAAGGTCTATATTGATACATTTAAGTCCTCTATTCACTGTGCAGTATCAGTGAAGAACACTAATAGAATGCCAGCTAAGATTAGAGGAAATATTAATAATACAAAATGCTTCTGCAGAGCATCTAGTAAAACCAAAGACGCTCTGAGCTGGAAAGTATCTTAGAGGTCATATCGTCTACTTTCCGCACTAATGTCTCTTTAAACTTTTATGTTCAAGACACACTTCTGAATGTTAGAATCCAGAACAGCACATTTAGAGGAATTAAAGCACTCAAAATAATAACTGATAAGTTAGCAGTTATTAAAACTCAGCATCTACCATGACAAATTTGGCAAGCATATAATCTTGCCCTTTAAAAGGCAAAGAAAGGCCACCCACATTCTATATAGTAGCTCACTCAAGCTCTGCATACTTTTCTATGAAGAAAGGAGGAGAGTCCTATGTCTTCTTCTGATCCTTTCTTTGTAAGTTTCCCCTTCCCCCAGTGAAGCCTACTCAAAAGAATCCACCTTGCAAAACACTCCTGCACATCCTGTAAGTCCATTATCTCCCATTCAAGGTCTTTTCCCTAAGTTGTCCAAGGATGTTGGGAGTGCACTCAGTCTACAGATGTCATGAATTCTGTTTCCAGCAGCAGGTGAAAAGAGAGGCAGAAGTCTGACTGTCTATTCTTATTGCTTCTCATGGCCACATGTTGCTCTTGAGCCCTGGCCTCTGCTACGGTGGTGTCTTTGCTGGTCTGGATGCCACACCACCACAGTGGCGCATGGCACTATACACATATTAGCTATTACTATTAGTTATCACTATTATTTTAATGGTATTATATTCTATAATACATACTATTATATATTGCATTAATATAACTATTATATCAATAATTATGACCATTATTATTATCATTATCATTAGTTCACAGTTCTTTAACCTAACTCTTTGAATAGATTTTGAATGTTTTGAAAATACTTTTATATTCTTATTATTGGAGTTTTATTTAAAAGGCAATATGGAGATACATGGAGAGATAATGTAATATTCCCAGTGGGACGTAGGGGAGAATACCATAATCAAGTGCATTAATATTTCTTCAAATAAATATATGAATATTCATGCAAAGTTGAATTATATAAAGACTATAACTAGCCTTCTCTTCTTATTTCAGGCCAGGATTTGGCAACAATTGAATTAAACATTTTTTGGTTTTCTACCTTTTTGGATTTCAGAAGGTAAATAGAGAGTTGCAAATCTGTGTTATTATTGCTATTGTATTCTTTTTAAAAAGTGACTGTTACAGAGGTGCCTGGGTGGCTCAGTCCGTTAAATGTCTGACTTCAGCTCAGGTCATGATCTTGCAGTTCATGAATTTGAGCCACGCATTGGGCTCTGTGCTGACAGCTCTGAGCCTGGAGCCTGCTTCGGAGTCTGTGTCTCCCTCTCTTTCTGTCCCTCTCCTGCTCATGCTCTGTCTGTCTCTCTCTCTCAAAGATAAATAAACATTTAAAAAAATAAAAATTTTTAATAAAAAATGACTGTCACAATTCACTCTCCTGATTTTCTCTACATGGTTCTCAGTTTGTCACTATGTTGCTTAAACTTGAGGTACTCAGATTGAAACATGTCATTTTGGTGTGACACGCTGGGCTCAAAGTAGAATTGGTATGTCACCCTCTTGATTTTGATATTAATGTTTTCGTGGCCAACTCATCATAATATGATTTTTAGCCAACATGTACTACTATATAATACCATGTCCTCTCTTGTTTTTGTGCAACTTGCTTTTGGAAAATAAATTTCTCCCTCTGAAGTTGTTTCTCCCATGAAATTTAATATTAAGTCTTGGCTCATTTTCCCAGTCTGATGAGATAATTTTGGATTCTGACTCTGCCATCTCAATCTCTGCTATTGCCATGCATCAGATGTAACTTTGATCAGCATGTCTTAATCCAATTTGGTGAGAAAAATATTGAAAAGGACAGTGCCAAGGGCAGAGTTAATGTTGCTCATTAGTGAACATTAGTCAACACTATTTGGAATAGTCATTCAACCAATTAAAATTCAACAAACTGTATGACAATTCATATTTCTATCCTTGCCCCTAAGAATATCAAGAAGAACTTTTTCTGAGGTCCTGTTAAAATCCACATTTGATCTGTCTACAGAAATTCCATGACATGCACTACACTTGCCTGAATAAAGAAGGAATTAAGGTGGAACCACCTAATTTAGTCTTTGTAAATTCATGTTTCCTCTCAGTGGCTGCTTTCTCCCTCTCAAAGTCATCACAAAAATCTGTACAATAATCTGTCCCTCAGATTATCAAGTCTAGTCTATCCTATAGTCTAGATATAATAACACATCTCTTCTTCCCACTTTTGAAAATGAGAACAGTTGCTCATCTCAACGTCACAGCACCACTTCTGTTGTCCACAGATTCTCAAAGGTTATTGAAAACAATTAAATGTGAAATACCCTTGGCCTTCTGATATATGACCATATAATTTATCCTCCCAATAAAGATATTTTTAAAAGAGAAAGGAGGTCTATTAATAAGTATGCCAGAAAGGCAGGCACACATGGGACCATATCAGGCAAACCAGGATGTACAATCACCCATAAGTGAACATAGCTGAGAGTCTTGGATGCGTTCAGAATTAGCAAGTGCCTTTTATAGTCTCCTCTGCCAGCTAGTTTCACACCACTGTGGACCCTAACTACCTTTAACTGACAGCTGTCTCCCACTCCAGAAGAGAATAGGAGGTAAAACAGCACTCCACCAGCAAACATTCATTAATCACCCCCTCTATGAGGAGCACAGGGCATTTGCTTTTCTGGCCCTTCTTAAACAGGATGATACTTTAAAAGTAAGAAGAAGGTAGAGGAGGAAGAGGAAGCAGATGGGAAGAAGAATGTCTTTCCTGCCACTTACATTTTTCCAAGTCTTAACTTATTATGTGCTTTAGCTTTCCTGACTCTGTATTTTACAAACTATCTCCTTTTTACTTTTGTCCTTCTGTCGTGTGCACAAATGCTCACGAAATTGGAGGTCATTGCAGATCATGTTGATCTCTTTAGATAAGTCTTCTTTCTTCTTCCTGCCTTTTTCTTTGTTTTGCGAATTCTTTCCGGAAGAAAAACTAAAATTTCTTCCTGAATAGCCTAATGAACCCCTTGAGCTTCCCTCCATTTCAGAATCTCAGCTGTGATTTCATCCTTCCCTTTATCAGGACTTTTTGAAGGCTCCACTCCTGACTTCTGTACATCTGATTAAACTTACCATTCCTGTCGCTAGCTCTCCTGAGCCTTAAAATGTCACAGACACATTTTCATATGGTTTTTGTCACATTCACACTCCCAGTCTACTTGATGGCCAGAATTAATTTGAAAAATAGCAGTTTTCCTCATTGCTTATTCTATCTTCAGCATAATTTACACATTTGTATTAAGAGATCCCTTTTTAGTTTAATGTTCCTTCAAGCCTCCCAGTCCCTGGAGAAAGTAAAAGCACCCAAGGAACCTGTTACAAAATGTAAATTTAGAGTAATTTCCTTAAGGTATTTACTGTGAAATGAAAACCCAGTAGGGTAGGAACATGAACATGGTATTTTAATAGTTAATGACAAGGCTTTCCAGTGATCTATCAAAACATATGTTTTACACACAGAATCTTTAAACAGAGGATGGGCCAGAAATCAGGCCACTGTAAAGATTTGGCAACTTTCTGTCATTAAAATGATGTCTATTGATTTGAAACAAATTATTAAGGGACTCCTTTTTTTCTTCTTTTTCTATGAAGGGCTTTTAAATCTACTCTGTTGGAAAGAGTGGTATAACAGTTGCACTTTTGATGTCTCGGTCTTCCCACTCACTTAGTTTCCTACTGGACAGGAATGATGACTGACTGAGTGAGACAAGTAGGAACCCCCTGGCCACCAAGCCATTCGCTGCAGGGCAGAGGCGCTATGAGGAAGAGTTGTTGGCACTTGACTGCCATTCTCAGCTTCTGCAGCGGTATGGTCTCTTCCTCCTGTGGTAATTAACAGATGAAGCAGGGTCTGTATGGGTGGACTGGTGATGAACTGAGGTCTCGTGGGCCTGGGGAGGGCTAGGTTTAGGGAATGATTTAGGAAGGCTCAAAGTATTCATCAATGTGGTCTTCACTAAGAAAGTTTAAAAACCTGCTTTTCTTTTCTTCCTTCCTTTCTTCTCTTTTTCTTTTCTTTCTTCCTCTCTCTCTCTCCTCTCTCTCTCTCCCTCTCTCTTTCTTTCTGACATTTGGTGCTGAACACTTATACTCTACTGGACAGTGATTAGGGTTAAGGTAGGCTTTAGAAAAGTTCATCGTGGGCTTTCTCTGCAAATATTTACAGGGAACACTTGGAGTGCTCTTTAAAGAATGGCTTTTTCATATACTTTTGTTAATTCCCTCTTGGAACTTTAACCAGGAGTTTTGGCAACCTGATTAGTCAAGAACATTTTCTGGAAAGAAAAGAAAAAGAATTATTATGCTGGGGTGGTTGCACTGAAAATAATTAAGACAGTATTCCACCATGTTGCTTTTAATATTCTAGCAGTGTTGCATCACTAGGCAGGCAGATCAGTGGACATCAATAAAAAGTCTAGAAATGTATCCAAACACCTGTAGTCACTTAGTGTATACAGGCGGCATTTCAAATTAGTGGGACACAATAGGTATTATTCAAAGTATAGTGTTCAGGCAAATTTGGAAAAAATTTAAATTTAGGTCTGTTTTATTGTATTCTGCAAAATTATATTCATTTGTAGTAGGGAGTTAAATGATCTCTAGGGTTTATTTAGTATTTATTATATGCTAGGCACTATGCCATGTACTTTACATGGATTACCCCATTTATTATTTTCGACTGTGCTACCAGGTAGATACTAATATTAATCATATTTTATGATGAAGTTAAAGTACAGATCAGATTAACCCTCAGATCAGTGGAGGCAAAATATAGCACAGGGCTCACGTGTGGTTTAGGAATGACTTCCAGCCTCTAAGCCCCAAGCTCATTATACCTTGAGAGAACTAGAAAAACTACTGGTGAATATGTATGTGTGGTTGTAGCATGGAGGAGATCTTTCAAAACGTGACACTGAAACCAGAAACTATGAGGGAAAACATTTAACTATATAAAAATTTAAAGCCTCCGATATGTAAGAAAGTACATAAATGAAATAAGACAAATTAATGGTATTTTAAATAGCTATAGCAGAGGATGGCTTAATATACTTAATGCATAGAGAGCTGTTTAAAAAAGCTTAGTACCTCAGGAGAAAAATGGACAGGGGACTTGAAGGCAATACACAAAAGAAATGCAAACAGCCCAAAACATGCAACATGATGAATCTTACCAGTCACCAAACAAAGGCAAGTAAAACCAAGGACATTAATCCACAACTTTATTTGGAATAGCGGTAATTTCAAGACCCAACTTTTTAACTTTAGGGGATTTATTAAAAGTAATAGAATTTCCAATAGCCTGTAAAATAATGTTTTAGGACTACAATCTGAAATCTTGTAAATCGTGTATCTAAATATGCAAGTATTGACAAGTAAAAAAGTAAAGCATTTGGATCGCAATTTATTTGTAAGCAAGGGCATAGATGTACATATCAATAAAGCCTGGTATGTAACACACCAAGCTGTTAACAGTGGTCGTGTCTAAGTGGAAGGTTTAAGATTGAATATTTCTCTTTTGTTTTTATCTTTCCATTTTCCAAATAGTAATATGCAGGTGCCACATTTATATTCAGAAAGTATATACACACACACACAAACATATATATACCTACGTACATACAGTTTGTGAAAAAAGGGCTTAAATCCAGGGCCACCTCAGTACTATTTCCCTTTTCTGGCTCTTTTTAGTTTGCAGAGTTCAATCATATATATTTTCTGGTTTAACAGAATTGCTACCCCAAGTAGGTTCCTGCTGCCATTTGTATGTACAAGCTTAATTTTCTGTTCCACAGATTTGGGTATAAGAGAGTTCTTTTTCAAAGAATTCATTATTAGAGTTTCTGGTCTTCTTTGTTTAAAATGGATCCCTCTCTTCCAATATTAGCACATATCCTCCACAGATTCCATTTTGTAAAGAACCAAAGGATTTTACTACAGTTGATCTAGAAAGCAGCCTTCACACAGAGTAGCTTGGTAACTCAGTGGCACACTATTGACTTTAGCCCAGGTTTGAAGCATTGAAGAGACTGGACAGAGCTGAGAGCCAACAGGTGTGCCTCAAATGTGTCATCTCCAAATTCCTCGGATTGGAGGATGCTCTCAGATCCCTTCGAAGTCTGATAATTTGAAATCCTGTTTTCTGCTCGTCCAGTCCTGCTCACTGGTTCCACTCACTAGTTCCTGTCCTTCTTTCTAATTCATTTTACTTCCTCCCTCCTGTCCAAGACCAGGCCATTCTCTGCAGGTTCCCTCTGGTCCCTGGAGAGGCATGACCTTATCTTTTCTGGAATCTGAGTTCACCACATTTAACTTCCATCGAGAAGTGCTTCTGTGACCTGGTGAGCCGTGACTCAGCCTCAGAAATTGTATGGTCTCAGCACACATTATGCGATCAACTCCAATGGGCTGACTCTCACCTGGTCATTCTGCCTGCTTTTCTCTAGTTTTTCTCTAGTTCCATTAAATTCTTTCATAGCAGATGGAGATAGTTCTAGACTCCAGGTCATCAGCTTTAGGCTATTACTTCTTCTTTAAAAATTAATATAACCATTAACCTCTCTTTACTTAATCGTAGTTGGTTGCTCCCTGCTGGAAAGAGGATAGATCTATAACAAGGATGAGGAAGAAGCCTTTTCATAATCCACAAGCTTTCTTTCCTGCCCCCTTCAATCACCCTGTGTAGCTGTCTCTCCTGGTGGTTCTCCCCATCTCACCCCACCCCGGACTGGACAATTGGCTAAGTGACTGAAGTGAAGTGTTCTGACGCATTTCCCCCTTACACATTATGGCATGTTGATGCGTGAGTAACAGTTCTATTGAATTTATAATTTTTTACAGGTAGGTTAAGTAAACATCTCCCCCCTCTACCCAGTGGTCCTGAGGCCTGTGGAGCTCAGGGGTTCTGAAATTCATAGTTGCTGAGGGTAATAGAGTCTGAAACTATTATTCATACCCTCTGATTTTAAATCATATATTCATAAAATATTTAATTGCCCTAATAATTAATAAATGTTAGAAATTTATACTTAAAATTTTTTGCAAATACAATGTAGTTATTACTTGTTTATAAATTGGATTTGTAACATTATTTGGGAGGAAAAAAGTGGAGTTTTATACTAAGAAAATATTTCAATGTCACTAGTCTAATGTCAAGCAAGCATTTTAGACTCATTTTTATTTTCCAAAAGGTTATTTTTGTGTGTACAGACATAGCTTGACTAAATCTCCATGATTTCATAGTAACTACTCAATGCCTTATCTTCCTCACCTAAAAAAAAAAATGGAGATAACACCTCAGGGATCTCTTCTGAAGAAAAAATAACGGAAAGCATTGTAGCACTCAGTAAAATATAAATTGCTATGTGAACATTACTAAATCATAGCCATCGTCCTGTGTGCATAGCACTTTCCATTTGGGTTCCTGGCTAATGCACTAATCTGTTAATGTCAAAGGTTAGACCCTGCAACGATGTCAGATGTGGATGAATTTGTTTCCCTAAGTACGTGTAGCCTTCAGAGGCAGAGCTTACTGATGAGAACCAGCACATTTTAATTTTTTAAATAATAAACACAGCTTCTCCATGAAAGCAAAGCACCTCCAACAACCAAAGATATCCCTCCTCGGTTCTACCTGTTAGCTGTCAGCCCCTTCTCGTGGCTGCTCTTCTGCCTGGGGCATCTTGCTTCCAAGATGGTGACACGAGGAGGGGATCACAGTTCTTAGATCTCTCACTAATTGGCATGCCAGTCGATGCCCCCAGAAGATTAAGGTTGGCCTTTGACTGTGCCCCTCTTTCACATTCCTCATTGTTTTGCCTGCCAGCAGAGACTAAGGTATGGAGGCACAGTTCCTAGGTCACCCAGTCTGACTTGCGTGTATGTCATTAGCTTTATATCACCCTCCAAATCCCCCAAATGGGGGCATTTAATACCCCTTCATATTATTTTATGGTTATTATTTCTAGTTTGAATTTGGAACCCCCACCCCCTCCTAAAAAAGAAATTCAATACTAAAAATTTATTGGGCAGTTCCCTGATTTCGAGAGCTGGTGGACTATTGAAGATAGCTTTTATTATTTATGTCACACTGCCAACCATGAAGAAATGACTGAACACAATGTTTATGTCCTGTAATAGGAGAGAGTGCCAAGCTTAGCCCATTTTCTTTGCATTTCTGTAAATACAGTTACTCTATTAGGTGTTTTTAATGCTGTATTTCTCCCATGTGCCATGCTTTGGAAATATATCAGTTTGGGATTCAATTAAATCACATGTGATAATTCTTGTTGATGTTATCATTCTTTTTTTATTTTAATATTTTTAATGTTTATTTTTGAGAGAGAGAGAGAGCAGCATGAGCAGGGGAGGGACAGAGAGAGAGGGAGACACAGAATCCGAAGCAGGCTCCAGGGTCCGAGCTGTCAGCCAGAGCTCAAACTCATGAACCATGAGATCATGACCTGAGCCAAAGTCGGACGCTTAATCAGCTGCGCCACCCAGGTGTCCCCTTGATGTGATCATTCTTATCGTGACTGAGCAAAAGGAAGTGGCTTCTTTAGATATGGAACAGCTACTTGGTTTCTAGTCCCTGTTCATCTCAGATATCATTTGATAAAACAATACCACTGATTCAAATGCTTAGTATATATTCACAATGTTATATTCCATAAAATGTTATATTATGTGTTCATTTATTGATAGAATCAGTCAGAGATAAGCCTGGTTCAGAATGAGTAACCAGTAACTGGGACCCAGAAGGATGAGGTTTTAAATTTTACATTTTATTTCATTCAAATATGGGATGCAACTGCAATCTATTCTCATAGGACAGATGGGTAGTGGATTTAGTGGTACAGAACTCAGCCAGATGTTCTGATAAACTCAGATCCAAATATAATGTTGAATGAATGACTGAGTGAAATTGAAGAGCTGAGGTTATTCTGATGGTCTTTATGATGATATGAAAGGAGAAGTACATTTAAGCAGAATCAATATTCTGCTTGAAAAATAAAACCTTCATTGCATCCCCCATTTTTTAAATGTTTGTTTGTTTGTTTGTTTATTTTTGAGAGACAGTGTGAGCATGAGCAGGGACAGGGCATAGAGAGAGAGGGAGACAGAATCTGAAGCAGGCTCTGCACTGTCAGCACAGAGCCTGACATGGGACTTGAACTCATGAATTGTGAGATCATGACCTGAACTGAAGTCAAGCCCTTAACTGACTGAGCCACCCCTACCCGGGTGCCCCACTGCATCCTCCATGCAACACCTCTCCCCTACATTTCCTTCCCTGCCCGCTTTTCCTCAGTTCAGGTTCTCAGGGTCGCTTCCTGCACTTGCCAGAGCCAGTTCCTTCAATAGTAGATGATTAGCATCAGTTCCCTGTGGCTCATCCTGGATCTTTTTTTTTTCAGCCGAATAGTAATTTTTTTCTTTAACATTTCCTACTGCTTTAATTTTCACTCCTATTTTAAATTCTTCATTAACTTTAATTAAGCTTTCCCAAGGCTTAAATACCTGTAAAACTTTTAAAAACTTAATCATTTGATTTGCCTGCTCAGCTTTCCTGGTCTTGCCTAGTTTTAAGACTGTTAAACCTAAAATTGTACCTGGGAGATGGTGTGATCACAGAGGGGAAAGGAAGTGATGGCATTGTTAGTGAAAGTTTAATGATGAGTTTCGCTGGAAAAATCTCACACTTCAGTGTTCTTTGTGTTTCATGCTGATAAGCAGCTAATAATTTTAAATGCCTTCATTTTAGAATTAATTTATTTAAAACACTTATAATTTTCAAGTCCACATAAATACTGGGTACAAGTTTACCCAGTTTAGAAGGAAATGAACCTTACATTGTCCTTTGCAAATTTTGTTGCTTGCCTCAGCAAGTCTCTTTGATTTTAATTCTGTAGACCATTAATTATTTTCTTAAACCTGCCATCATTTTTCTGATTAAGAATTTGGAACTGGAGGTTGATCTTATGGAGAGAGTATTCCATTTTTCTTCAATTTATAGAAACTGAAGTCAAGAGAGGTTAAATTTGCAGAACCAGGTAGTAGCAAAGCCAGACCAGAAACCTAGGGATTTTGCTGTTTTGGGGTCTGTTTACATACCGGTCACCAGGGATGTTCACTATACCATAAACCATGTAGTTATGCCAATTGATCTGAAAGTTACCCTTGTCACCTCACATTAACTCAAGTCCAGATATAGAGGAAGCATTAGAATGCATGTGCACCTGCTTAGGGCTTTGGTTATTTCTAGAAATGGTTATGAAGAGAGTTCACTTCAATTCTAATGGATGGCATTTTCTCTTGATTCTATGGGAAGTTGTAACCTTCTTACGATCCTGCAATATGAACTCTAGGACTATGCCACTGTGACTTTTAAATCTAGCAGTTGTGCATAGTCTGTGTTATAAGATTTACTGAGAATTATCATAGGATATATTTTGTATCATCTGAGAAAAGCTTGGGTCCAATTATTTCCCCCTTCATACCCGCAATGGTTATTACCAAGATAGATTCTGTTACTACTTCTGAGGAAGATAAATAAAAATACAGATTGCTGTTGATTAGAAAGCAAACAACCCTATTGAACTGAACTATATTCAAATAAATACCAAGAGTATTCACGGGTATCGTTGGTACAGATTATTTGCCCTGGACTACTATTTTTATTTGGCGTTGTGGTTTTTGAGGTTTCCATATATCACATAAACCACTTCTTATATGTGAGCCATAGAGGCAGCTGAAAAGTGAGCCACTTTGATAGGAGTAAGTGTATTCTATGGTAAGATTTCTTGCTTGTAGAAACTGCAGTTCTTATCTATTTAATCAATATAATTGTCTTCTTATTTCTGTTGGAGTTACCTTATTTAATGTAATTTGAGATGAAATAAGTTATTTTGATGCAATTGGAAAAGAGTTCTATCTTCTTGACAAGGCCATTTATTTGGCTATTTTGGTCAAATCAGTGATTTGAATAGCTTTTACCCAAATCGAATGACCTGTTTTGGTTAGATTCATCCCTCCACCTCCCATACACACACCCATGATGAGTGATTGCAAGGGGTTGCAGTAGAGAGATATGTAATAAAACCACATTGGCATTTCTTGCCTCTCTTGACCACTTTTAAACCCTTTTGATCCTTACACATATTAAGAATTATCCTTAGAGAGCCCAACTTTCTGTTCCTTAGGGAGTCCTTATTGTCCTTGAGAATCCCCCACTGTACTGGGGGTGAGGTCTATGTTCCTGTGACTAATCACTAACTGTGATCCATGTGTCACCAAGGAAAGTTGTTTTTCAAAGCTGAAGTGATTCCTGACATTGGGAAGAGGGAGTTACAAAGGACTGACCTTAAACTTATAAAGTAAGAATGTAAGCCCTCTTAAGTAGTTCTTCTTCTTTTGTCTCTGTCATCACATCTAGATATTCACATTTAGAATCTATGTTTTTATATGTAAATGAAAATAGTAATGACTTACTTACATAAGAAATGCACCAAGGGGAGCCTGAGTGACTCAGTCAGTTAAGCATCTAACTCTTGATTTTGGCTCAGGTCATGATCTCAGGACCCAGCGGGGAGGCTGCTTGGGATTCGCTCTCTCCCTCTATTTTCTCTGCCCCTCCCCTGCCTGTGTGCAAGTGCATGTGCCCAGGCACATTCTCTCTCTCTCTCTTTCCCTCTCTCTCAGAATAAATAGATGAACTTAAAAAAGAAAGAAAGAAATACACCAAATGCACAAAGTTAACATGGCTTCTAAAAGCCTAAGTTTATCACCCTGAGGCTCTCTTCCTACAACCATTTCATAAGTAACTTGCAGACAAAGTCCCAGATTTATATTGTCACTGCAGGTGTAAGACAGGAATAAAATATTCTAGTAACTATGGTGGGAATACAGTTTCCCTGTGTTTTCTTTCTATGGATTACATCATCCTAATAATCAGTTTTTGAACATCGCAGTAATTATCCAACATTTGTTAATATAAAGATATTGTTTAAGTCACAGTAATTCTTTTCTGTAAGACATTGTCTGTATGTTTTAGATAATGGGGTTTGAAATACCCAACTTGTTGGTATCTACCAAACAAATTCATCCCTGATCCAGAGGCTTCAAGTAATCTGAGAAAATAACTAGATTGTAAAGGGGCGAAGTGAGGTCAGGGAGTTTGGGTCCTAGTGAAGTAAGTGACAGGGTAGGTATATGATACAATTAAAGAGGTAACCAGAATCCAAATAGTTCAGGGCTTTGGAGGTGATAGGGTTTTGAATTTCTTCCCATGTGTAAGCAAGGAGACACCATTAAGACATTTTCAGTAAGGGAACCCCATTATTTTTGTTCTGAGAAATTTATTTTGCTACGAGGAGAATACTTTGAAAGAAATCAAAGTGGAAAAAGGTGAGATGGTAAAATCAGATGTTTTGGTTCATTCGTGAGACAGTAGCGATTGATTTAGGGTGGTAACAAATATGGATAGAAAAAGTAGAAAAATTCAAGATGTATTTTTTAGGCAACGCTGACCCCCTAGAAACTGTAGAGGGTAATGAAGAGAACACGCAGTTATAGCTTCCAGGTTCTGGGTGTGTTGCCATATGCTATGATCCAAGCCGTTTGGGACGGGGGAGAAGGAGATCAGTAGTTCAGTTCTGCACATGTTAAATTCGAGATGGCTCAGAAATATCTGAGTGGGAATGACAAGGGCATAGCTGAATATATGAATCTGAAATTTGAGAGAAGAATAAGTTGAGTTAGAAATTTGACTGTTTTATCAAAACTATTAGTTGCAGCAACAAAAGCCAAATATGTCTAGGCTAATTCACCCAAAAAGAGATTCATTAAAGGTTATGGGGAAGTTCACAGACTTTGCAGGAGTAGCCTTTGGGAACAGACCCCAAGACCAGCCTGCAAAAGTTGTCTAGAAAATATAGCAATGCTTCTACCTGAGGCAAAGTCATGGTGGCTTGTGACACGGGTAGTACCAGCCCTGTACATGCATGCAGGGGACTGAGCAACTGTGTCTTTTCCTCTGGCAAGTATTTTTTCATGAAGTACAAAGTAAGAGAATACTTGTGGAAGAATTAACACCAATAATATAACCAATTATAAAAACTAACAATTTTTTGCTATGTGCCAGGTATGAGATCAAGCACTTCACATGGTATATCACATTATCAACACACACACACACACACACACACACACACACACACACACACACACACACACCATTAGAGGGAAATAATTGCTATCCCCATTTATAGCTCAGGAAGTTTAAAAGGGTGACCCATCCAGTATGTGGTAGAACTGTGATTCCAATTTACATAAGACTCTGAACTCATTTTCTGAAGCATTAGTGGGCATTAGCATACAGCTGAGAGGCCTAGAAAGTAAGAACCGGTAAGGGTCTCGGTTAGGCAACATGGATGCAATTTAGTGACATTTGAAATGGAAGCATCAATACTGAGGGACAGAAATAGCTACAGAGAGCTGTAAAGGAAGATAGGAGAGTGAATGGAGAGAGCCTTTTTGGGTAACTTTTGAGAAGTCTGGCTAAGAAGAGACGTGGAAAGACAAGGTCGTTGCTAAAGAAAGATCAGGGTAGTATCAAAGGAAGACGCTCTTTCTTCTTTCCTCCTCCCTTTTCCTCTCTTACCATTTCTGCCTTTCCCCAGTCATACAATGAACTAATGTACAGTTGATAAGTAATAAGTGATAGGTAAGCCTCTGTAGTGAAGAGAGGTTTAAGGAGGTAGTAAGTGATGTGAGGGCCTATGAAGAGAGGCTCTGCAGCATATGAAGGAGGTAATGACCAGAGTATGTAGAGTAGAGTTGACCTCTAATGGAGCACACGCTTCCTTTATTTTAGTTAGAGAGATAAAGGGAAAATTTAGCTGTGGAATAAAAGTGGGGCCTAAGCTTTATGAGTTTTGTTTTATTGTTGTTGTTTTCCAGTAAAGTATAGGGTAAGATCATCAGCTGAGGCAAGAGGAAGGTGGGGATAGTTGGAGCTTTCGTAGAAGGGAGAACACAGGCAACAACTGTTGAATACAATGAGAGAGATGTAGGGAGGTTTCCAGGCAGTGGTGAAGTCTTTGGAATATTATGATCATGAAATTAAAGTGAAATTAATCAGAAAAGTTGTTCTATCCCTCTGCCCCCAGAAAGACATTTCAAAGTTGTAATTCTGGATAGAGTGTGGTGAATGGATTGGGGGCTGAGTAAGGCTCACAGTGGAGAGATATCACCATCCTCATAGAGAGTAACTCTGTTCTTTGAGAAAATTGCAATTTATTATGACATTGTCTGGGCATGATCCAGTGGACCCTGGTAATGGCTATCATTGTAGAGAACATATGGTTCAGACACTGAAATAGATGCTCCCAATTACATGGCAAAGACAGTAACATACACAGGTAATTATAGTGCATTAAAGAAATATACCCTCTGGAGAGCTTGGTGAGTTTTCTTTCTGAAGTTCTTCCCTCATTTACTTCATCATCTATCTACTGACATACCTCCATTAGCCAATCATCCAGGGTAGTTCTTTCATCACTTTGAGGAATTCATTTACTTTGCCTGTATAGAGGTATATTTTAAAGGTACATTAAGTACTTGGTACTCAACATAATGTAACCATTTGGTTAAATAAATAGTGTCAGCTAATATCCTTAGCAGAGAAGAAGTAAGAAAAACAAGCAAACATTTCCATTGTGTTATTTTTCCTTTCCCGAGGATAATTAAATAAGACAGTTTGCTTTGATTTAAGTGTTTAGCATCAGGAAAAAAATACCTATAAAATACCAGTGAACCTGAAAATATTTGTGAAATCTGTTCACATTTCCATCCACGGAGGATCATATCAGTGCGTAATGCTTGCCTTTGACGACCAGCAGTTTGTCTTGAGAACTGAATGTTAAACTGAAATAATTCACTGTATTGCCAATTTGTCTTTCACCACTGTGGGAGTTAGAAGGCATTTGGATATTGGCTGTAACATAGAATACTCGTATATACAGCGTTGCCGAATAAGGACGAGTCAGGCAGCAGTTGACTCCAAGTCAAGTGAGCTATACACAGGAAACCAATAATTGTTTCTATGAGATTTTGACTGAATAGACTAATTTTCAAAAGGAGAAAAATGATGCTCTTTTGCAGCATGATTTAGGTGCTTGGGGATATATCATTTCTGTCCACGGGAAGCACTGCCATATGGCCAAGGCATCAGACATTTTTAATCTTTGAAAATTAGATCTTGAAGTAGAAAAGCCAAGGGATGATATGAATTCTCAAACTTTGCATTTCTTCCAAAAACTCAACCAATTATTATGATGAAAATAAAATAAGAACATTAATTAGTGAAGAACGAGGCTGCTGTTGATATGTAGTAATCAGAGTAATTTATGATTAAAAATTTGAATTCAAGGAGCACTTGGGTGGCTCAGTCGGTTAAGCATCCAACTTTGGCTCAGGTCATGATCTCACAGTTCATGAGTTCAAGCCTCACATCAGGCTCTGTGCTGACACCTCGGAGCCTGGAACCTGCTTTGGATTCTGTGTGTCTCTCTCTCTGCCCCTCCCAACTCACATTCTGTCTCTCTCTCTCTCAAAAAATAAACATTAAAATTTCTTTTTGAATTCACAACATAAATGTGTATTAATATTGAAATTTATTCTAAAAATAAAGTTATTCACAGTGAACCCTTAAGGACAAATTTTGGAATTGTAACATTGATCTAAGATACCACCTAATGTAAGATCCACAATTGACTTAATAGTCACATTTCTGAGTAAGAAGAAACACTACATTAAATGTACATTATGTTTTTTAACTCATCTCACTTATCTGTACATTCACGCTCGTGATTTTATTTGACTTCCTTCTTCTGTATCATAATTAACATTTGAGTCTAAGCCTTCATCATATTCACAGCCTACATATTCTGCAAGATCTTTGGCCTTGGGCAGCATAGCGATGACCTGCTTTCCAAAACCCATGCTTATGATCTTGGTCTCTTTACTTGCCTTAGGACTGACAGAATAATTTTGAAGCATATTGAAGAACACCAGGTTTTGTTTGCATTTCCTATTCGGTTGTATTCACAGTTTTTATTTTTTTATAATGGAAGTCTGTATTGCTGGATATTAAACAGTTTCTCTTGAATATCTGCCAGAAACTTTAGACGGTTACTGAGTTTTTGTCTTTAATGAAATTCTGTGGGTATCTAGAACTTCTCTTCATTTTTAAAGTCTTATGATATATTCCAAGATATTAGACAATTTCTGTTGTCTTTAATTATCCTTCCTCATGTGTATTAACTGATTTTTTTCCTTCAAATAACTATTCATATACATGTATGTATATATATCTACAGAGATACACAGTTTCATTTACCCATGTATATCTTTTTTTTTCTTGGAAACTAGAAAGCACTTGATTTTGAACTTAAAAGATAACGAGAGAGTACATTTACCCTCCTACAGTGATGCATTGCTTCAAACAGTGTTAATAGTAATGACAGTTACCATTTATTGAGTATTTGTTTTGTGCTGGATACCTTAGTTCTCTATAAACATTAACTCATTTAATCCTCACACAGACCTTATTGTCATCCCCATTTTACAAATGAGCCACAGGGAATGAAATAAGTTCCCCAACATTACATGGCTCCTGAGTGGGGGAACCAAAACATGCTTCTGAATCCAGCTCCTGTATTCTTGACCACTAACAATACTGCCTCTTAAAGAAAATGTACTTCCTTCAACTCTCCCTCTTTGTCTTGTTTGGTGTAACAGTGATTTGCTTGAATGGTTATCATGACATCATCTTTTTGTTGACACTTCTAGAATCACAACTAGAAATAAAAATTTAAATTAAAGTTCAAGCATGCATGGTGCTCCCGATGAAAACAACTTCACTGTGGTGACATATGGATGAGTATCAAATACCTTTAACACAGAGCCAAGGTGTATAAGTTTCTCTGAACACCAATTGTAGAACACATACTGATTTAAGAACTGTTAATATGTGGGAAATGTGTGTCTTAGATGCAACAAAACACAGTAATAATAATTAAGAGCTATCATTTATTTAGTGCTTTCTATGCCTGGGAGATAATGCTACTGCCTACCCAGTATCCACTCACTGGTCCATTTTAATATAATCCAGCTTACCTTTGAGGTAACAAAGTGCTCACAACCTCCAGCTAGAAGAGTCATGTGACAGTTCTGGCCACTGAAGTGTAGCTAGGAGTCAGAAGGGTAAGGTCTGGGGAAGATTTTTTTTCTCCATATAAAAAGGAACGATTTTGCCACAGTAGACATACATTCTACATCCTGGAACATGTCTTGGATTCTCTTACCTTTGTGCCTCAGTTCATGCTGATGTTTATTTCACCTCCTCCAAACTCGGCTACCTTCCAGCCTCTGCTACAGAATCTCAGGTCATAGTGGAAAGTGCCCTGGTGAACAAGTGACCAGGGGTGTGTTTTTCCAAATCAATTAATCTTGCTAAGCTTTATTTTATCCTCACTAGCAAAATGGAGATTAAAACTATTTATTTGTCAGCGATGTGAGAGTTAAATGGAATAATGTATGAAAATTGCCCCGTATGGTACCTGGCACAAAATAGCTGCTTCTCAAAGAAACTTTCCTATGTACTCAGCTCTTCCCATGTACTCTTTCTCCCTTGAGGGCTACTCTGCACTGTACTATTCCTTGTTTCTTATTATGTTTTCTTTGTTTTGATTAATAGTATCTATGATTTCCTTACCAAATAAAGGACACTTCTTGAAGACACAGGCCCTCCTCTCTCATAGTATTTATGTTTTTATTGAACTAAAAATACCTGTTGTGAGACCTCTGGTTTCCAGTTCCACATATCAGGGATTGGAAGCCAGAACTCTGTCCTATCGGTAAGCAAAACAATGAATGGACAGAAAAATCAACACTGTTTCTATAGTCCATAAGTGGGGGGGGGTGGGGATTGGACAACATGGGGCCCCTAATTGGAGAAACAGGCAAAGTGAAAGCAAAATAACTTTTGCTTTTCTTATTCTTTATTGATCTAAGTGATAAAGTTTGTTCAAACTAATAATTGTGACAATAAGTATATATGTGTACATATACACATATATTCACACATAAATACACATATAGAGAGAGCATATATATACATAGAAAGAGAGAGAGATAGAGAGAGTGTGTATACAATCCAACTTGAATTTATTTCACAGATTTGCAGACCTATCATCATTTGTTTGGGGTTCAGAATAGTAGATGGTCAGTTTAAAATGTTTTTAATTTTTTTATTTTTTTAAACATTAAAACATTATTTTGATGTTTATTATTTCTGAGAGAGAAAGAAAGAGAGAGAGAGAGAGAGAGAGAGAGAGACAGAGCACAAGCAAGATAGGAGCAGAGAGAGAGAGGGAGACACAGAAGCAGGCTTGGGGCTCTGAGCTGTCAGCACAGAGCCTGATGTGGGGCTCAAACCCACGAACCGTGAGACCATGACCTGAGCCGAAGTCGGAAGCTTAACTGACTAAACCACCCAGGCTCCCCTTAAAAGGTTTTATTGAATAGTCACAGATCATTGCTCTAGGGACAAAGAGAGCAAGTAAACAGATCTAAGCTAGAGAAACTCTGATAAAGTATTTCCATTGCTAACAGAGCACTGTGAAAGTATGATTCAGAATTAACTATAAATCGATGTCAACTCTACAGTCCTTCTGCAGTGACAAGGGTAGTAAGGAATAAAGCAGCTGATATGGCATTTTGTGGTGCATTTAAATCAATTTTCTTTTAAAATTGCTAATAATAATAATACAATGTATTGATCCACACTAGAGAATGGAAAACCCTCTTGGTTAGAAGTAATTAAACTTTATGATGACGCATTCAACGGCAGTATATTCTAGTTATTATGAAGTTGACAAAAGAAGAAGGGAACTAAAATATAACTTGGGCTCTTTCTTTTCCTCATGAGCTTTCCTCACCTGTATACACCTGAAGTAAGGAGGGGGTGAGCACAGGAGAGAGGGAGAAGGAAAAATGGGAAGGGGGAAACTGCGTGGGAAAGTTGTTCCAGAACAACTTCCCAGTTTCAAAAGATGACAGGGATGTAAGCAGAGTGACTAGTGGGGAGTAGTAGGGATGCCTGTGGGTTAAGCATCTGACTCTTGATTTCAGCTCAGGTCACGATCTCACGAACCTTAGATCATCAAGCCCTGTGGTTGGCTCTGTGCTGACAGCATGGAGCCTGCTTGGGATTCTCTGTCTTCCTCTCTCTATCTCTCTGCCTCCACCCTGCTCATTCTCTCTTGATCTCAAATTAAGTAAATAAATAAACTTTAAAAATTAAATAAAAAGAAAAAAGAAAAAAGGGGAGTAGACACATTGGAGAGAATTCAATTCAGAGAGTTTTCCTATTGATTTCCTTTAGGCTCAAAAACTACAGAAAATATATGTTTGCAGATCTTAATACCTATCCTCTTATGTCCACACTGAGAGAAAGACACAGAGAAACAGACACATAATACAAATACACAACTGTATACTTAATATGCATAGATATTAGAAGAGTTCATTTCTTCTCAGATATCAGTTTATCCCATTGATGTGATTCTAGAAAAGGGACTAACGTGCTTTAGTCCCAGTTCGAACTAATGTTTTCTTCTTGGTTTTCCTCGTTCTCATAAAATTCTCACAAAACACTTTTCCCTCCATGGCAGATAGAATCCAACACCAATACTAAATATTTTTACCTCTCCTCCTCACCGTCCTGTACACTAGAATCTCAGCCATTCAATTGCACAAAAGGCTATCTTAGGTTCTGATCAATTTTATTGATATGAAATTCTTTAAAAAAAATTTTTTTTTCTGTCTCAGTTGTACTTTTCTGATCAGTACTTAGGCTCTAAGTGAGGCAATTGGAAAGATTTCATACCCCACATTTCTTCGACGGCTCTATTACAGCCTGTGTGCTCTGGTTATGTGTTAATAGTTTTCTGACATCTGAAATCACAGCCCCATTTGAGCCACATGGAGTGCTTTTATCTCAAAGGGATTCAGCCTTAAATACAGATGGGCTTGTCGGCATGGTCTAGATGACATTTTTATAACCTATAATGTTCTTCAGCAAGATGTGGTTAATGATCCTTCACATCATCCACCCGGAGAGCTCTGGGTTCCTGGCGGAAGGTCGCATGCATATCACAGCTTCTGAGCCTGCTCAGTGCAAAGTTATTACTGGAGGAAGTGGCTAATGAAAATCGAGGTATTGCTACCTTATTAATTTTACTATGATTGGTGTTAATATTATTGTCTCCTGTTTGTGCCCTTGTCAGGTTACCTTATTTTAGCCTAGTTTTACCTTTTGCTCTTGGAACACCAGCTTTGCTAGGCTTGGAGGGAAAGGAATGCCCCCTGCCAGTGCTTACTCTTTCTTGGCTATAACTCCCAAATGAGCTAGTCCTTCTGAAGAATGACTTGCAGAAGGTCTATGGACCCCCTACGAAGGTAATGAGGCTATTCAGAAAACTACTGCGGGAGGTACACTGAAGCCAAGAGAGAAGCCTGTGGAATACCTGTGATACATTGTCTCTAGGTCCTTTCTATTTCTCCTATACTCTTCTCAGATTACACTTCTCTGGGCCTTTGGACCACACACCGCTTGAAATAAATTCAATAAATGGCTATTAAGCATCTGCTTCAGTAAGGCACTATGCCATGTGATGAGGAGAATATATCCTTACTTCATACAGTTCATAATGTGTGAGACATAGATGTACTACATGATCGGTAGATGTACTTCCATGCAAAATAAATAGATGTGAGAAACAGAGATGCAAGCAAAGTGCTAAAATGGCCTGTGTACAAGAACTTGAAAGATGATTAGGAGTTTGGTAGTAGAAGAAAAGACAGATGGGGATTTCAGGCTGTTTGAAGAGCTTGAGAAAGTTTGGGAGAGTGGTTGCTCTGCCTGGGGAATCTAGTGTGTAGTCTTAATGCACAATGTGGCTAGAGTAGATTGTGCATTGAGATTCAATGACAGATGAGGTGGAAAGGGCAGTGAGGCCATCCTAGAGTACGAAGGTGAGCATGGTGGTGTTTATGATGTCAGATAAACAAAACTGTCTTTATCCTGTTGGCAGTAGGGAGGTGTCGGGGGTTTTGAGTAGCATGATCTGACTAGAGTTTCAGAGCCATCACTCTAGTTGATGGAGGATGGAAGACCTCCACAGTGACCAGTTAGAAAGCTCATGTGCTGGATCGGGTTTCAAGGGCTGCAGTCAAGGTATTGGAAAGGAGGAAAGATGGGAGAATGCTCAGAAGTTGAAGATCATACTTCATGAAGAAACTGAGATGAATATTCAGAGAAGGAAGGAAGATAATTCCAGAGTATCTAGGATAGAAAGTTGTGGACATTCTGTGGTGCCACCTATAAATACACCAGAGAAGCAAAGTTCTGAAGCAGGTAAATGTCACCTTAGGCATATGCTAATGATCAGTACCTGACAATTGCTCTTTGGTCCTCTGGCGCTATTGATGGCTTCCCATTCATTTTGTAGTGCCTTCTTGCTCACCCAGGCCACCCTTTTAATACTCTGAACTACCTTTCTAAAGAAACTGACTGTCGGGCACATGGGTGGCTCAGTCAGTTAAGCATCCAACATCGGCTCAGGTCATGATCTCGCAGTTCGTGAGTTCAAGCCCTGCATCGGGCTCTGTGCTAACCGCTCAGAGCCTGGAGCTGCTTTGGATTCTGTGTGTGTGTCTCTCTTTCTCTCTTCCCCTCTCCCACTCAGTCGCTCTTTCTCAAATAAACATTAAAAAAATTAAAGAAACTGTTTATATGCACCACACTGCCAGAATCCTGCACTGAGCTAATTAAAGATAAATTATCTGGGGGTGCCTGGGTAGCTCAGTCTGCTAAATGTCCATCTCTTGATTTCAGCTCAGGTAATGATCTCATGGTTGTGGGACTGAGCCCCACATCGGACTCTGCAGTGAACATGGAGCCTGCTTGGAATTCTCTCTCTCCCTCTCTCTGCTTCTCTCAAAATAAACATTTTTTAAAGATAAAATTTTGTGTGCTGATTAATTAAAGTTAGTAGGTTAGCCTCTCAGAGAAATCCTACTGAATTTACATGTTACCTTCTGCTTAATCCAAATAATGTTGCTAGTAGTGGGAATTTTCTACCTTGTGCTGGAACAGTAGGAAGATAACTGGAAGAGTTTGGGTCGTATAAAGTGCATCTCTTTTGTTTGAATGGACTTGGCTTTAATAGAGACATAACTGAGGGAAAGGAAAGTATTATTAAGATCAAACAATGATATTTAGGCAATCCGGGATTACAAAACAAAAAATATATATGTTAGCACCTGATAACAGTTCATTTTCAAAATGGTAAATGTATCATTTCCTTAAAAATACAATATTAAACATATTCATGTTACAGAAAAGAAATGTAATAGAAAAGGCTTTGGGAGCATCTTGGTGGCTCAGTCAGTTAAGCGTCCAACTTCAGCTCAGATCATGATCTCACAGTTTGTGGGTTCGAGCCCCACATCGGGCTCTGTGCTGACAGCTGGGAGCCTGGAACCTGCTTGGGATTCCGTGTCTTCTCTCTCTGCACCTACCCCACTCGTGCTCTCGCTCTCTCTCTCTCTCTCTCTCTCTCTCACACAAAAATAAACACTAAAAAATTCATGAAAAAAAAAAGACAAGAGAAAATGCTTTACTTCTTCCAAAGTGTACTTCCATCAGGCAAAAATGTTGATTAAACCAAACACGAGGAGATGTGAGGAAGCAGGGGCTAATATTATAACTACTAATGATGACCTATTTTTATAAAGATTTTCCATTTCTTTCACAGGTGCTTCCAGGTAAATTTGCATCATCAAACTTCAGGGGAATAATTTTTCATGTTGGATCCTTTTATAATAGAGGAATCATGTCCCCTCCTGCTGAAATGCAGCCACCTTAGGGGCAGATAGTAATGACCACTTGAAAGAGCATAGACTGCTGTAAACAGATTAAGCATAGAAGTGACATGGATTATGAGAGACTTTAGGGGACTTTGAGGCAGCTAGAACATAATTACCCAAATTAAATTTGGCCTAAACAACAGGCTAATGCTTCTTTTCTTGCCACACATTTCAGGGAGACATTAATGTTCTATGTCGTAATTTTCTATACAAGAAAAAACAGGCATTTTTGAGCAAAGCAACAATTTCTAAGCCATTATTGTATTTGCTTTTTGGTTATTTGGTATTTGGAAATGTCCAAAGTCCTTGTTTATTTATTTTTTGTTTAAAATTATGATAAAATATACATAACAAAATATATCATTTTAATCATTTATAAGTGAACAGTGACTTTAAGTACATTTGCATAGTTGTGTACCATTACCACCATCCACTTCCAAAAAGAGTACTTTCTTTTGTTCCATAGTCATTTATGTCTGCATGATCATGTATATTTAAAGAACTGTGGTTTTATTTCTTTTTTTCCTCTTTCTTTCTTATTTTGCTTTATTGGTAATCACAATAATCCAGGGTAATCATCCTGGATTTTGTGACTGTTTCAAAAATAGGTTTTTCAGGTGCCTAGGTGGCTCAATCTGTAAAGCATCCAACTCTTGATCTCAGCTCCGGTCTTGATCTCAGGGTCGTGAGTTCAAGCCCTGTGTTGGGCTCTGTGTTGCGAGTGAAGCCTACTTAAAAATAGATTTTCAATTCAAAATGTGTTTCTCTCAGGAGTAACATCTTCCTGAGAGAAACATAAATCATACATCCCACTATTCTCGATAGAACTGACCCTGATTTGAAAAACACAGGAATGTGTGGCTTCTTTAGGATTGTGTTGCTAATGCTTTAATTATGAGCCAGTTATAATTCTGGCAGTTTCTATTCAACAGTATTGAGCTGACATCCTTGTGCTTCACAGCAGCTTCAGCGGAGGCTTACTTTCAGAGCAATTTTAATTCTTCCAAATGTCTTTAACATTAATTTATTTCCTAAGCCAGTAAACATCTATCTTTAGATAATCTGTGTTGTGCCGCCTAAAGTGAGCGCAGACTAGGGCAGTGAGTCAACTCCCATGGTGTCCCTTTGGAAAAGACTTTTGGAGGAAGGATCTAGCATGTAGATGGGAAAACGGAGCACGACTTGATCAATCTGTCTGTTCATTACATAAAGCACAAGAAAAACCATCAGCAAGAATTTTAGTGTCATGACTCCTATGAGTTTTGAATTAAAGTACGTATTTCCTCCAGAATAATGCATTTCCACATGCACACTGTTTACTAACCATTATGGGTGGTGTAACAATTCCATAAAACTCATTTGTAGACCCCTCAAGAGTCTACGGAATTTAGGTAACTATCCGTGATGTGTAGATGTGAAGGTGCAAACTTTCCTTGTTGAAATTCTAACAATACATTGTTAGACCTGTAGGCTCTTGCTGCACGGAGCATGGTCTGCAGATCAGCAAAATTTTCATCACCTGGGAGCTTGTTAGAAATGCAGACACTTAAAGTACAGTCCAGACTCACTGATTTAGAATCTGCCTTTTAAAAATAACCCAGGTCATTTCTGTGCACATTAAGCACTGTATGCAAGGAGGATAGAGAACAAAGTGTCTGTGTGTGTGTGCGTGTGTGTGCATCCTAGAATAATGCTTGAGACTTTTGCATATTATAAAAATATCAGTGGTTATTATTTTTTATATTTTTTTAATGTTTATTTATTTGAGAGAGAGAGAGAGGCAGAGTGCAAGCCAGGGAGGAATGGAGAGAGAGGGAGACACAGAATCTGAAGCAGGCTCCAGGCTCTGAGCTGTCAGCATGGAGCCTGATGCAGGGCTTGAACTCACGAACCATGAGATCATGACCTGAGCTGAAGTCAGATGCTGATGCTTAACTGACTGAGTCACCCAGGTGCCCCCGTTATTGGTTATTCATAGACAGCTTATTTAAATGTAAACTTCCTTTTAGGAAGTTATTTCCACCAGAATTTGAGATATGTGTGCCCTTTGACACAGTAAATCCAGATGAAGAAAGTTTTAAAACAGACTATTACACAAAGAAATAAGCATGAGATTTTATGATCAAATAATTGGCAATGGCATATGTATCCATCAATATGGGATTGGTTAAGTAAATTCATACATCTATGGACATAATAAATGTATAGCCAATAAAGTTATATTAGTGGTCTTTATGTATTGACATGTAGAATTTCCCATAATTATTGTTAATTGAGGAAAGGAAGATTTAAAACTGCATAGATAGTATGACATGATTGTTTTTCTTTTCTTTATTTAATTGCTTTTTAATATTTATTTTTTAAATTTTTTTAATGTTTATTATTTTTGAGACAGAGAGAGACAGAGCATGAGTGGGGGAGGGGCAGAGAGAGAGGCGGACACAGAATTCGAAGCAGGCTCCAGGCTCTGAGCTGTCAGCACAGAGCCTGACGTGGGACTCGAGCTCACGGACTGTGAGATCATGACCTGAGCCGAAGTGGACGTCAACCGACTGAGCCACCCAGGCGCCCCTAATATTTATTTTTGAGAAAGAGACAGAGCGAGGGACAGAGTGAGAGGGAGACACAGAATCTGGAGCAGGCTCCAGGCTCTGAGGTGTCAGCACGGAGCCCAAGACAGGACTCGAACTATGAACCGCGAGATCATGACCTGAGCTGAAGTTGGACTCTCAACTGACTGAGCCACCCAGGCACCCCAGTGATTGTTTTTTTCAATAGCTGTAAATATAATGAGAAGGAATGTAGATCAAACAATAAACCACGGTTGTCACTCACTGGTGATAGGTCATTAAATGGGCAAATATTTCTTTTTTTATTCTCCTCTTTTTCTTTCTTTTGCTTCTCCCTACTTTCAAATTTTCTTTAGTATAAATACAAATATCTCTAAAATGGATATTTTAAGTTAAAAAGTAAAAACATTAGCAATGTTTTCTAAGATAAATATTCAACTCCTTTCATCTGATATATGATGATGGGCTGCTTTGTCCTATTTTTATGACAAAGATGGACAGGAGTTTGGTTTTTAAAGGGCAATAAATAGGTGAGACATATCTTATTGGATATTGGCCCTTGGGTATAGTTTCCTTCTGTCGATACCACAACAGAATATGCTATGGACCAAGAAAATGTGAGCATTAATTTTTTCCCCTTTCCCAGTGAGATAATCTGATTACTGGTTATTGCAAGGTAGGATTGCAACCTATCCTTTAGATTTGGTATAAATGTTTCAGTAATGTCATTGTCGCTGAGATAGTGAGGAGCTTTAGAAACTAGTGTGACAGAAGTTAAATGTAAAATGGAAGCACAGAAATACAGCTTCAAAAGTTACATATTTTTGAAGATAAAAAATCATAAGGCACCCAGTTTTTAAAAGCTACTTTAAAAGGGCTTATGTTTTTCCTAACCTCCCATTTTGTATTTGAATTGAATTAGGGTATAAGAACAAATTAATTAATTATGAGGTAGCCAACAGAGACAGATAGAATTTCTACACGCTTTCAGATGATTGGAAAAAGAGAAGTATACCTTCTGATTTTTTCTTTAGATAAAAGGGACTTGCAGGGTCTTGCTATCTAGTATATATTATATACACTATTCTCCTAGGCTATTCTCAGGATTTAAAATGCAAAATATATACTGTATATATCTAAGTTTCTGAGGGTATTCTAGTCATAAAGTTAAGTGCTTCTATCAACTTCTCAGAGCTCAATTTCAGAAGACATTTAAATCAGAAAGCATAAAAGCATTTAGCAATTTCAAGAGAAGGAAAACAGAGCCTCATAAAATTTCCAAAGACTATTTTTGTTATTGTTCTTTTCAGACATTTGTTTTGGAACATATAGAACTTTTCCTTATGAGTTAAAAAAAATGGGGGAATGCCATCACCATTAAGCTGGAATATCAGCTTTCTAAAAGAGGAAATGTTTATGGTTTCAGTGGTGAATTTTTTTAAACCACTTCATCAAGGTATGATTAGGATACAAAAAGCTGTACTTATTTAATGTATACAACCCGATGAGTTTGGGCGTAAGTACACATTAGTGAACCCATCACCATAATCAAGGTCATGAACCTACCTATCACCTCTGAAAGTTTCCTCCTGCTGATTTTCATTCTTTTTTTCTCCTTTTTTATTTTTATGGTAAGATCACTCATAAGAGCTACCCTGTTAGCAGATTTTTAAGTATGCAATGCCATATTGCCACTGTAGGCTACATGTTGTACAGTAGATCTCTAGAACCTATTTATCTTGCATAACTGAAACTTCGCACCATTTGACCAATATCTCCCCATTTCTGCCTCCCTCCAGCCCCTAAAAACCATTACTCAACTCTCTGGTTTCCTGAGTTTATGATATATAAATGCTTGTATGTATTTAGGAGATCTAATGTTATTTCAATAAAACAGAAAAGTAATTATTTCTTCATCTTATTACTATAGTGAGTGGACAACTCATGATTGAGCTGAATGACATTAGCCTGATGCTCTGTCTGTGATCCCAGTGTCAGCCAGTACAATGTAAGGGATCAGGTCTCTTCCCTATACGTGAAGGGATGAACAGATACGTCACAGGTGTTAAATATTTGAATATGTGACTTTACCTACTGTGCTAATTCTGGTAATATGCCAGAGTTCTTAGGTGGAGGTATTTTTAAAATGTGAGATTCATAACAGGAAATTTTAAAAAATATTTTTTTCATAATTTATCGGAGGTAAATTTTTTTCTGGTTTTGAAGGAATATATTCTGTCATGTACTGAAATTTTAGTTTTATTCATAGGAACAAAGTTGTGCCTCAACAGAAGGCAATAAAGCCCAAAGTAAAAGGTCAAGTGGGTTTAATGCTTTCGATTATCACGTTTTCTTCAATTTGGTGGGATTCAACCGATCAGTTTCTCAATTAGCTAAATACAGAGCGAAATGCAGAAATTTGATGTTAATTGTCAATATGAACATAAATAGCTATAAGTCATTAACTCTTTTCAAATGGGAATTCATATTGGAGAAAATGAAATACCAATGCGATTAAATTTTTCACCCCCTTGATTAAATCAATGAAGGGAAAAGATAATTTTTTTAGTTAATTAGTAATTTGGATGAACAACATTATTGATCTATTTTACATTCATAGACATGGCACTGAGGAATGAAACTAAAATGGTTATTGACAACACACTATGTTTTTCAAATGTTATATTTTCTAATCCTCTAGCCACGTTGTGATGTAGATGATACCTCATTCGGAAGAGTGAACAAGATACAGTAATAGTTTCTCAGAGATCTCATGGCTGTGGCATGTTTGATCCAATGTCGTTGCTCTTTCTACCACGATACCCTTTTTCCTTCGGATAGCTGTTTGGTCAAGACCGTCATATTTATCATTTAACATTTTTCAGTCATGAAAAGTCAACACTAACATCAGTGCTTTAAAGATAAAATCACTAACATCTCAGGAGTCATCTTAAGTCAAGGATAGCCTTATGTCTGTGCATACCCAGTGTCAAGCAGTTAATAAGTGATCATGTCAATGGAGCTGATGATAATGTACAGTCTCTCTGGATGGGCAGGAAGGCCAAGGGGAGAAGGCTGACAGGAGCCTGGATCGAGTTGTCTAGGAGAACCAGGCTAGGTTGTAAAGCACTGTCCTATACTAATTTTGAGCTTGAACTTGGTGGTAAATATGAGAAGCAGATCTGTATGGAGTTTTAAGTCAACACTGAGATTAATAGTCTGGAGCTGGGTTTTGAAATAGAAAGGGAACAAGGGAAATGAGATACCGAGATGCTCAGTCTGTGGGATAAGGAAACCCATTCAAGTTGACAAATAGGCAAAATCTAGAGAAATTTCCAAGTGGGGAGGTTCAGATACTTCTCATGACTTATTTTTTGTGGTGCTGTGGGACTGGACATGGAAATGCTAGGTGCAGTTAAAAAGAGAGACAGGTGATATGATTTTTATTTTCCCAAAGATATTCAGAACCACTTTAAAACACTTTACTTGTTCTTAATTCTTAAATTAGTTTTTAATCCAATGTCTTTCCATAAAATGGAATTTCAGAATGGCAGCAGGTTGTTTCTCTAATGATCATGAATAATAACCCTCTTCTCTTTTTGAATGGAACCAAACAATTTATTCCTAATTAAAGCAAATTTCTAGATAGCATTCCAGTGTAAAACTACAATAAATAATATGCTGACAGAAAAAATGTCTATAAACATAGATTTAAAACTTACATTTCTGTTTTAAGGTAAAAGAGTTACCCTTTTCTATATTTGTAATAAACACACTAGAAAATATGAGAAATTTATTCTTTTGTAATTGATATAAAGGCTAAACTGAGCTATTTATAAAATGAAGACACAAATCCATGATTAATATGGATACTCTGTATGTACCATATAGTTATTAGTTCAAAAGTTGTTTTATTTTAATCAAAAAGCTTTTGCCATTCAAGAGTTCAAGTAGCTTATATTTGCAGAACCAGGGAATATAAGAGCCAGGAACATCAGTGCTAGTTATCATTAATATTTTTTTTCAGGTGCTAATATCTTTTAGACAAAAATAAGGGAAGAATATTTCTTCTCAGAGATAAGCTATCTGAATGACCTGATAGTGAACTGCTTTTTTTTATTTTTTAGAGAACCAGAGTAACTGAACTAGACTCTCCATTATTTCTTTTCAACTGTGTACGGGAGAACATTGCTGTCAGCAGGCTCTGAGAACCACTACTTTATCTGCTAATATCTGTGTATATTAACCATTGATATGAAGTGTGGTATTTACCAAAATATACCTTTATTTCTTTTCTCCAGGTCTTCTGTCTTTCCCATATTTTAAAGAAAACAGATTCTTTTGTTTCTTTATTTTGTTTTGTTTTGTTTTTATAAACGTAAGACATTTTGGCAGGAAATAAAGAAAATAGTGAAGAAGAACATGTAGGTCAGTATTCATTTCACTAACCAAAGATAACTTTTTTTGGTGCTTTTGTTTCAAAATATGTCTCTGTATCCTATTCTATCTATATATTAATCATCTGTCCCTCATCCATCATCTGTCCATCTACCTATATTACACATATATAGGATAAAGCAAATTGATGTTATATGTTAGCCTATAATTTTAAAAAAATAATAATTCCAGTATAGCTAACATACAGTATTATATTAGTTTCAGCTGTCCAATATAATGATTCAACACTTCTATGCCTTACTCAGTGCTCACCGTGATCAGTGTACTCTTTAATCCCCGTCACCTGTTTCACCTCTCCCCTCCCCTCTGGTAGCCATCAATTTGTTCTCTATAGTTAAGAGTTTGTTTCTTTATTTGTTGCTCTCTTTTTTCCCTTTGCTTGTTTATTTTGTTTCGGAAGTCCCACATATGAATGAAATCATATGGTATTTGTCTTTCTCTGACGGACATATTTCACTTAGCTTTATACTCTCTAGATTCATCCATGTTGTTCCAAATGGCAAGGTTTCATTCTTTTTTATGGCTGAGTAATATTCCTTTTATTTGTGTAATTTCTTCTTTATCCTCTCATCTGTCGATGGACGCTTGGGCTGCTTCCCTAATCTGGTTGTTTTGTAATAATGCTTCAATAAACATAGGAATGCATGTATCTTTTGAAATTAGTGTTTTCATATTCTCTTAATTTGTAACTTTTAAAAATTAAGACATAATTCACCAGTTTAAACTACACAATTTGGAAGTTTTTAGCTTATCCACAGAATGGGTGACCATCAATCACTACCTGATTCCAGAGTATTTCATCACCCCAAAAATTAACCTTATGCCTTTTAACAGTTCCTCCCCATCCTCTGTCCCCTTCAGCCCCTGACAAACACTAATATACCTTTGGACACTATAGATTTACCTATTGTGGCTATATTACATAAATGGAATCATACAATATGTGGCCTTTTGTGACTGTTTTCTTCACTTACAGTGATTGCAAGGGTCCTGCAGATTGTAGCATCTACCATCCTTTTCATGGTTGAATATTATATGAATCTATCATATTTCATATATCCATTCATCTTAATGTCCATTTGGGTTGTTTCCACTCTTCAGCTGTTATAAATAATGCTGCTATTAACATGTGCGTGCCAGTTTTTGTGGGAACAAATGCTTTCAGTTCTCTTAGGTATATACCTAGGAGTAGAATTGCTGAGTCATATGGTAAATCTATTTTAACTTTTTGAGGAATCAGCAAATTCTCTTTCACAGAAGCTATACCATTTTACATTCCCACTGGCAATATATGAAGGCTCCAATGTCTCCAAAAACTAACCAACACTTCTTATTTTCCATTTTTAAAAATATAGTCACCCTAGTGGCTTTACATAATCCTTTTTATTTTTTTTAAATTTTTTAATGTTTATTTATGAGATAGATAGAGACAGAGCATGAGCAGAGGAGGGGCAGAGGAGGGGCAGAGAGAGAGGGAGACACAGAATCCAAAGCAGGATCCAGGCTCCGAGCTGTCAGCACAGAGCCTGACGTGGGGCTCGAACTCACGAACCATGAGACCATGACCTGAGCTGAAGTCGGATGCTTAACCAACTGAGCCACTCAGGCGCCCCTAGATAATCCTTTTTAAGGTAAAAATATGCCATTGAATCTAGGTTAATAATAAGGCTTTCTATTATAATTTTAATCGCTACATCATATTCCATTGTACGTGTGTCATTATTTATGCATGCCTTGATTGAAATAAGCTTACAATGTTTTCATTTTTCCTATAATGAGAACACTGGACTGAAGATTCATATATTTATGTCCATTTAGGTTATCAACTTTTTTCCATTATTTGAATACAGAAACAATAGTATAGTTAACATGTTTATAATATGTCTTTGTACATTCACCTGCCCATATTCATAGCATAAATTTCTATCATTGGATCAAAGAGTAAGTGTGCTTTAAATCTTGAAAATTTGCCTCCAGCAAGGTTGTATCGATTTAAATTTTTATCAGCAGAACATGGCAGTGTGAATTTTACCCTACCTTCATCTATAATATTTATTCTTGGACCAACTGGGAACATTATTATCCCATTAATGTCTTTTATTACTAGTTAGATGGAACACAGCATATATTCTCACTGTGACTGTTTATATCACAACTGTTTATATTTTTCCAGTTGTGCTACAATGTTAAATTTTTCTTATATGAAAGAGCTCCTTGCCTATTAAGAATATTAATCTTTTGTTACATTTCTATAAGTTGATTCTTTTAAAAATTGTTTGAAATTCAGAAATTTTTATGCTGTTAAAATGATCAATTATTTCCTTAATATATTAAATATGATGCCATGCTTAAAAGACCATTAATTATTTCAAGATTATAATTTTTCATGTAAAGATACCTAGGACTTGTGTAACGATAAAAATTTTAATTCTCTAAATTTCCCTCTGAGAGCAGCCTTGGCTATATCTTTCAAGTTTTGAAATACATTGCTATCTATTAAGTAGTACTCTATAACTTTAATTTTAGTTTTCTCTTTAACTGAAAAGTTAGTTAACATGAGTACTTAATTGGTGATTCTAAATCCCTAGGAATTTTTTTAATTTTTATCTTCCTTGGTGTTGTTTTAACTTTCAATCTTTTTAAAGCTGTTGGTAAGGATTTTAAGTTTTATTGGTTAGTTCTTAGAGAATATGAATTAAGATTTAGGATAATTATCCATATATTATTTTGGGAAGAAGATAATATTTTTGTAAATGTTTCATACATATTTGAATGTACAATATCTTATTTAATAGTTATTGTTTCTTATCTGTTTGATAGGTCACTTTCTGAAAGGGATATACAAAAGTGAGACCATAGTTTTTAAATTTATGAGTTTTTTTTAATTCTATGTTTTACTGCTTCTTTTAAATATGCTCCGAATTGTTATGCGTGCAGCATCAAATGGAAACACCTCTCATCACCATGGTAACATAGATAATTCACATCTATCACAGTGGCCTAATATACATTGACAGTTTGTGTAATTAGAGAAAATCAGGTCCATTATACATAAATGATGTGGTATCCTTTCTTTAATTCAATACACAAATTACTGTCAAAAGTGAGTAGCCCTCTCCTAATTTGATATTTTATCCATTTTTTTAAACACTTAGACATCTGTTCCTGTAGAGTTATCTGTGTTTGATTGGCTCATAGTAATTCTGCAAATATTAACAAAATATTAATTCTGAAATACATGGAATGGTGGTACATTAATGATATTTCAAACTAAGTCCTGAGATAAAAGAACAATTTGACATGCAGCAACAAAATGAAATAGTGACTCAACCGGTAAGAGATGAATTTTACCTTATTTTACTCTTTAGAAAAATCTTTGTAATGAAAAAATGAATAAGCTTCTTGGCTTAAAAATATGTGATTCTAATCCCAGACAGTTATATCTTTTAAACTGGGAATTCTGACAGAAGTTTGACTAATATAAAATCTAAAAATATACGGAAAAGCTGCCTTGGAGAATTGGGTTGAGGCAACTCTGTATATGACCCATTTTGTTTGGGTGCATAAACCTGCAGGCAGGATTCATATTCCCCAAGGGCATAATAACAAGGCTAAATATAGCATTCAGTTAATTCACAGAATTATACAACAGTTAAAGCCCTTTCAATAGACCCTTCCTTTAAAGATATTTTTAAATGTGAATCTTCCTTTTTCTTTTCTTTCATTCTTTTATTTGTAATTTTTACTGTCCTTCATTCCACTCTCTTGCTCCCTGCCTTCCTCCCTCTCACCCTTCTCTCTGTGTCTCTCTTTTTCTCTTTCTTCCTCTTGGCTCCCTGATTCATGACACATGCTCATTATTGATCTATGCAAGGTTCACTTTCATTTATTCAGTTAGTTGTTTGGTTATGTCAAAGAATATAATAAGCATTTATGAAAATACTGCCCTACCCGCCCCCCCAGAAGCTAGGATTTTGGCAAAAAGCTACACTCTAATGTATATTCCCATCAGCAACCTATCCCCTCCATCCACCCTGAACAATCAATATTTCTACCTTTTAAAATAGGTTTGTCTTGCATATGTATTCCCAAAGAGCACAAAAGTTTAAATTTTAATCATTTATACCTTTGTAAAATATATTTTGATACTTAATTTATTAATTGGTACATAATAATAATAATAATAATAATAATAATTTGCTAAAATCCATCCATATTTATGACCATCTCTAGTTCACTCATTTCGACTGTAGAATACTAGTCCATTGTGTGAATATTCCATATACCACAATTCATTCACTTTCTTGAGGGTATCTGGGGTGATTCCAGGTGAATTCTATGAAACATTCAAGGAAGACATTATCACAATTTTATATAAACTCTTGCAGAAAATAGAGAAAGAGGGATTATTTTTCTGTTTATTCTCTGTTGCCCATATAAACCTGAAATCAAAACAAAAAGGGCATTCTAAGAAAGAAAAATTACAGATCCACCTCATTTGTGAGTATGAATGCAAGAATTCCAAACAAAATATTAGCTGATTGAATTCAACAGTGTGGAGAAAAAAATGGAAATCAAGTTGGATCTGCACTAAGCTTCTTTGACATAATATTGAAAATGTATAGCTGTAATTCATTAGAGTAACAAATTAAAAGAAAAAAATGTTATCTCAAAAGATGCACAAAAGACATGGCTAATATTAAAAGTGTATTCATGATAAAAATATTAGTATATTTATAATGAAAGGAACTTTCCTAAACTGATAAGAAGCACCTATAAAATGCCTAGATCAAACATAATCTTAAATGAGTAATATGAGAAATATTCTTTAAAAATTGGGAGAAATATGGGGTGCCTGGGTAGCTCAGTTCGTTAAGCATCCAACTCTGGCTCAGGTCATGATCTCACGGTTCATGTGTTTAAGCTCCACACCAGGCTCTGTGCGGACAGCTCAGAGCCCGGAGCATGCTTGAGATTTTGTGCCTCCCTCTCGCTGTCTCTCCCTCTCTCTATCTTTCTCTTTCTCTCAAAAATAAATACACATTTTAAAAAAAGAAAAAAAAGTCTGACCCAAAAAAATAAAAAATTTAGGAGAAGTACAAGAATGTCCCCTATTGTCACTTCACGTCAAAATAGTATTGAAGATTGCAGATAGTGCAATAAGATAAGGGAGGGGCATGGTTGGAAGGGAAAATGAAATTATAACTATTTGCAAATAACATAATTCTTTACATAGAATTTTTTAAAATTTAGCTGTAAATCCTTAAGTGTAAGAACAGAGTTTTTCAGAGGTTTTTCAACCTTAAAACTATTTTAATATTTTGAACTGGATCCTTCTTGATTATAGGCAGCTGTCCTGTGCATTGTAGGATGTGGAGTAGCCTACTTCCTGGCCCTGGCCTCTTCCAGCGGTCTCCAGGAGCACCTCTCCTCCAACTACAACAACCAAAAATGTCTCCAGATATTGCCACATACCCCCAGTTGAGAACCTCTGGGGTAGATATGAGACTAATACAGAAAAATTTTAAAAAAATCAGCTGCCTTCTATATACTAATAGCAAAACAGTAGATAATATAAATTTAGATACATTTACAGTAGTATCAGAGAATACTAATCCTGTAGGTGTAGATCTACAAAAGATGGTTAAGTGCTATGAAAAGGAAATGATAAGACTATATTACAACTTAGAAAAGAAGACCTAAACAACTAAGAGACAACTCATGTTCATGGATAGGAAGATATTCTAAAGATAGTAAATCTTCCCCCGTTGATTTCTAGATTCCATATATTTTCCAATAATCTAACCAGGATTGTTCATGGAACTTAAGATGGTTCTAAATTGTATGCAGGGGAGAAGTCAGACACTTCTAAGAGAGAATAGACAGTACAGACCTGCCATATCAGCATCAGTCTTACCATGAAACTTTGGTAATTTGTCATACCAGAAGTATGATATTGGGTCAAAGACTGAGAAATGAATTAATGGAGGAAGAGAGAAGGACCAGAAAAAGTCCCATTTCTCCATGTTACTTAAGTATATCCAGTCAATTGGAAAAAGAGAGTATTGCTAAAAAATGATTATCAATATAGGGGAAAGGTGACATTTCCAGCCTCACCCAGGAATCAACTATGGGTTTTAAAAATGCAAATTTCAGAAACAAAATTTTAAAACTCTTAGTAAACATTATTATAAAAATTGATAAATTTGAAAATTTTGTATCTAGATGGCAAAAGTATCTTTCTTCTCCAGCAACATTGGACTAGACAGAGACCTCTGCCAAGCACAGCAAATTTGAACAGGCAGGAAAATATGTACTCAAAGACTTCTCTTTCATAAATGGATTCATCACTGTTTTAGGTACAGTGATTAATTAATAATATAATGTAATCTCTGTGTACAAATAAATATATACAAGGTATTAAATACTCCTGAAAAGAAACACTAAAGGTCTTCAGTTGCTCAAGATAAAGAAAGATTTTCTGCTACAGAATGAAAATATACTGAATTCAGAGTATTGCAACACACTTCAGTTTGTTCCCAAATGCTCCTTAAGATGCATTAATCTTGCCTAATTATTACATTATCTTTTCCATTTTCTCCCTTTAATCAAACATTTGATATTTTAATAGTGTTTCTGGCCCCCCCCTTTTTTTTAAATAAGAGATTTTATTTAAACTACCTAATTCATCTCCTCACTGAGATGAGTATCTCTAAATAATGGATCTTATTTTGAAAGTTCAGTCAGCTTATTTGAGGACTACCAAGGCAATTATAGGTTGTATTTCTATTTCTCAAATAGTGTTCATTAATGATAATGACACTTTGCATTCTTTAAGCACCTTTAATACAAGGATCATAAAGACATTTCCACAAGAGAAAGTACTGTTGTCAGTTTAATTTCTTAGTGGAAAAATCAAGAAGGAAGGTTTGGCTGAAAGAATTAGAAATGCCATTTAGCCACATTTCTTGGCTGAAGAAAACACACCAAAACAATTAGTTAAAGAAAATCATTTTCAACACAAAAAAATTGAAAGTAGGCATGTATTTTTCATACTTTTATATTTAGTTTCTATGAAAATATCCAATTGAGCTTTAGCCAAGATAAATGAACATGGAGACTATACAGTGAGATTCTAGAGTGTGCTTATACATTCTGGATTCTGCCTTTATGTTACAGCTGTCCACACTGCATTAGTCAATATTAACTCTAAAGAAGAACCTGAAAGCAGTTACTCATCCATGCCAATATCTTTGGTATTCAGTTGTAAAAATGTGTATTATTCTTAAAGGTTTTACAGCGATATGAAGGGAGGCAGTTATTTCCATGTTTAACATATTAGTTATCCATTTAGTAACTATCGATTGATAACCCATTTTTCTATAAATGGTGTCTTTATAATTGTCTGCTATAAGAAATATACTCACAGTCTATAGTGGCTCAAAAAGGAGAGAGGTTTGTTTTTACTCAGGGAATAGTGCTAGATGAATGGACGGGTGATTGGGCTACTGACCCAGAACTTCTCCAAGAACCCATGCAGGAATCCAGACTTGTGCAAGCTCTGCCGTCTTTAACATGTAGCTTCCCCGGTTGCCCAGCATGGTATTTCCATTCTAGCCAGTCAGAGAGTGAAAAGATCATAGAAGACCACACCAGAGGCTTTTAACGAGAGGCCAGAAATATCACTCGTGTTCACATTCCCCTGGCTGGAGCTAATCATTTGGCCGCACCTAACTACAGGGAAGAATGGAAATGCAGTCAAGCCATGTGCCCAAGGAAAAGAGAAAATGGATTTGGGTGCTTAGCCAACAGTCTGTGCTACACATAGAGTAGTGAACATAAAGTAAAAATACTTCACAGTCATGAGGCTTACAATCTAACAATATGTAAGTTAAACAAACCACATATTTATGATATTTGTAAGAGCTATGAAGGAAATAAATAATGCACATAAGAGTGAGTGATGGGGAGAAGAAACAGGCTAATTTGGGTGTGGTGATCTGACAAAACGTCTTGCTGTGATATTCCATCTGGGATATAAATGATGAGAAGGAACCAGTCATGTAAAGATTCAAGTAGAAATAATGTTCGTGAGAGAGAGAGAGAGAGGAAACATAAAAGTCCTGAACTGAAGCAAACTTCACGTGTTTGAACAGAAAGCCTCGTGTGGATGAAGTATAGAAGGGATTAAGATTGGAGAAATAATAAGCCATGGCTTAAAAGCCATGATAAACATTTTGCGTTATATTCTAAGTGAAATGGGGAGCCACTACATGATTTTGAGAATCACATGATTTGATTTGTGTTTCAAAGTATCATCACTCTGGCTGCCAGGCAGAAACTGGGTTGTTGTAAATTCTGGATATGTTTTGGAGATAGAACCTGTTAATGGCTCAGATGTAAGTTTTGTTTGTTTTTATGACCAGATCATTTTGGATCTTATTTTAGGGTTTTATCTCCAGATCTGGCAACCACTGAGACAGACTTTGGTGGATCCGTGCCTCTTTAGGGGAGAAACTAGTGAAGGGAATTCAGTTCAGTTCAAGTGGAGGCTAGAAGGGTTCAGTGCAGTTGAAGTTGAAATGGAAATTAGAAGGGTTCAGCAGTGAACTTCTCCAAAGCATGGGGTTTAGGGCAATGCCTGCTGAAATTATTTGTCTTTTAACACTCTCCTGTTTGATATGAATAACTATTGAGCCCTTGAAATATGACTAGTCTGAATTACAATAATCTGTAAGTATAAGGTATACACAGAGTTTCGATGATTTGCTATGTAAAAAATGCAAAATACCTCATTAATATTCTTTTAAAAAATTTTTATTGTTTATTTATTTTTGAGAGAGAAAGAGACAGAATGTGAGTGAGAGAGCAGCAGACAGAGAGGGAGACAGAATCTGAAGCAAGCCCCAGGCTCTGAACTGTCAGCACAGAACCCAATGTGGGGCTAGAACCCACAGACTATGAGTTCATGCCCTGAGCTGAAGTGGGATGCCCAACCGAGTGAGCCACCCAGGAGCCCCAAATATTCTTTATTTTGGTTACATTTTGACATCATATTATTTTGCATATATTAGGTTACACAAAATGTATTACTGAAAATAATCTCATCATTTGTCTTCTACTTCTTAAAAAACTTCTTTAAAGAACAGCTTTAGATTTCCAGAAACACTGGGCAGATAGTATGGATGGTTCTCATATTTCATCGCCCCCCACATACACAGTTTGTCCAATTATTAACATTTTGTATTAGTATAGTATATTTGTTACAATTAATAAACAGATAATGATACATTGTTATTAATTAAAGCCCATAGTTTACATTCATTCTTTCTGTTTTATGTTAGATAGGTTTTAACTTAGGCTTTGGCCTGATTGGTTGCATGGGCAGTTGTTAGCTACTTACTAAGAGAGGAAAGACTGAGGGATATATATGGATGAAAAAGAATCAAATGTGTCTAGATGCATAAAGTTTAGGATTATTATCAAACAACCAATGGAGTTACAGGTAGTCAGATAAGTCTGCAGTCAGGGATAGATGTATAAATTTGTCATCAGTGGATGTATGAGGTTAAATTTCAAATTAAAATTGTGTTAAGCAGCTCCTGGGTGACTCAGTCAGTTAAGCATCAGACTCTTGAGGTCATGATCTAATGGTTTATGAGATTGAGCCCAGTGTCTGGCTCTGTGCTGACAATGCGGAGTTCTTGGAGTTCTCTCTCTCCCTCTTTCTCTGCCTCACTCTTTCTACCTCACTCTCAAAATAAATAAATAAACTTAAAAAATGGTGTGAAGAGTTAGCAGGAATAAGACAATGGAGAGAGTGAAGACAGCTCACTTAAAAAGTTCTGTTTGACAGTTAAGGAGGAGAGTAGATAAATTAGGCAATAGGGTCAATAATGGGTTTTTTTGCTTGTCTTTTTTTTATTTTTTAAAGATGAGAGTTATTAGAACTCATTTGTTAATTGAATGGAATACTATAGACCGTCTAAATCTGTTGATGTCAATGGAAGACAAGATACCTGTGAGATGCTTGTCCATGGAGAGTGAGCTGTGAGGTCCTTGCACAGAGAAGTGAAGCATGCCTGTGACTGGAGGGACGTGTCCTCAGTAGGAGGGAGATTAATATGAGTGTAGATACAGGTAACATAGGTTTTGTGGTGGAGTGATGAGGGAGTTTTTTTTTTTAATGTTTATTTATTTATTTATTTATTTGAGAGACATAGAGACAGAGCATGAGCAGGGGAAGGGCAGAGAGAGAGGGAGATACAGAATACTGAGCCGTCAGCACAGAGCCTGACGTGGGGCTCGAACTCACAGACCATGTGATCATGACCTAAGCCGAAGTCGGCCTCTTAACCAACTGAGCCACCCAGGCGCCCTGAGGGAGTTTTTTTCTGACTGCTGCTTTTCCTCAGTGAGAAAGTATGAGACCAGCTAAAGTGAGAGGGAGGGAGGTGTGGGGTACGTGAGGCATGAAACAGTCCTTCATCCAGAGCAGGGAAGTGGACTCGCTCACAAAGTGTGCAAGGATTGCACAACAACATTGACTGCATACTTTGGATCTGAGGCCATGAGTTTAAAGTAAGACCAGACAGCAGGCTGGGACTAGTTGAAGCAAGTGAGGTGCCTAGTGTGCAGAATTTAGGGAGGCACTCACTCTCAGAGTCATGCCCGAGGCACCTCACCTGCCTCAGTCTAGTCCTGGCCTTGCCAGACATTAAAGTTTTATGATTTTCTCAAACAATATTCAGCTGCTTGAATATAGGCAAAGAAGATATACAATTGAGTTCAATCATGATTGTGATTTGGCAGAGGAATAAAATTCATTGGAAGGAGCTCATAGAACCTATGCGAGAAGAAGAACGAAGGGAAACTTTCATGGGGGTGAAGGATAATGACAAATTGGGTTGATAAATGAATCCATAAATGTAGGGGATCATAGAATTATTGCAGTGAGGGTGGAAGGTGGTATCTAGGGAGTAAAAGTTGGGAGACGATGCAGTTTCTGGCAAGGACAACTTTTAGACTGCGATCGTGGTAGCGGGTGGTGAGATGCATGAGAGGGATGATCATTGGAAGTGAGGAAGTCAGTTAATGCAGAGGCCAGGATGTTGAGTCACCCAGGTGGATGATGAGGCCACCAAGAATGATAACAGGCATAGGGATGGAAAAGGATACAGAGTCAGATGCTAAAGCCTTCAATGAGCAAAGGCTGACTAACTGGTATATGTAATAGTAAAATGCCTGATTCCTGAATAATTAATCTCTAATATGATTCTAATTCAAAGATATAGGTCTGTTTATTGATTGTAATAAATACTTGATAAAATAAATTGGATAAGGAAAAGGTGAACATGAATAATTGAGATTCTGTTGAAAATTGCTATTTCCTATGGCATTTTGGTCAATGACTTAAGTCTCATATATTCATTCTTTTACAGGAGCCAAAGTTCACTAAATCAACTGATTTCATTTTTCGCTTTCTCATTTTTTTCATGCTTACCCAGTAGTGTAGGTCGTTATGAGAAGGAAAATGGATAAAGTTTTGTAGCAAGAGGGAGGAAGGAAAGTAATAAACATGACAATAAACTGAGTGGCTTATACTTATAAATATATTTATCATATTTGCCCAGAAAGGCAAATGAATTATTCTTGCATTGCGTTTTGCATTGTGGAAAGAAGCTAATGTAGATCAAGGGAGCATAAGTGTAAGCAAAGGAACGGATAATGATGATGATGGCTTCCATTTATTGCACACCTATCGTGTGCCAGCCACGCATTAAGTGCTTTATATACATCATCTCATGTAATCCTCATAAGAACCCAGAGAGGTGGCGGTTATTATGCTCACTTGACGGTTGAGAAAACAGATTTAGTGAGGGTAACTTTCCCAGATCACACAGGTAATTGGCAAAGACAGAAATCAAACTCAGTCCCCGAATCCCTAGCTTATACTCTTCCCCAGAACAGTGTTCAACAGAGCCAACATTTGCAAATAAAATCTTCATTGGATGTATCATATCATTTTTTCCTACAAAAACATACTGAAGTGCTTGATATGCCTGGTAATAAAAATAGATCGTTTTTTCAATGCATTTCTTATTGAGCAAAAAATATTCCAGGAGATATGTAGACTCTGAGACTGGTACCTGACAAATAGGAGTTACCTCACAGTTCCACGTTGTTTGTTTCTATTTCTCCACCAGTGCACATCAATTAAAAAGTTTTTTAAAAAATTAATACACTTCAAAATTTCTGAAATACCAGTCTAGGAGAAGGGTGTCTAGGAAATATATATCTAAATACATATATATGGGGTGCCTGGGTGGCTCAGTTGGTTAAGCGGCCGACTTCAGCCAGGTCATGATCTCACTGTCCGTGAGTTCGAGCCCCGCGTCGGGCTCTGTGCTGATGGCTCAGAGCCTGGAGCCTGCTTCTGATTCTGTGTCTCCCTCTCTCTCTGCCCCTCCCCCACTCATGCTCTGTCTCTCTCTGTCTCAAAAATAAATAAACATTAAAAAAAATTAAATACATATATATCTAAATATATTTATATTCTTACCTGTGCTGTTGGCAAATCATAATAAAGTGATGGATGTATTGAATAATTTGTCATTTAAATTTTTTTGTAGACAAAATGCCACCCAATCAAGTTTTTTAGGGGTGGTTGGATTCATACAAAGAATATTTTCAATTTCTTCTTATAGAAACCAGTAAACAGCATGGCCCCTCCTAGCTATTCAAGGGTGTTCTTGGTTACCACAGAATCTGGGTAATAATTTGAGATGAGCCAATGTGTAATGGAGTAATTCTTCCTGTGAAAGAGTTGAAGTAATTCAACTGCAAGCCTAGCCCAGATCAGAAATCAGATTAGTAAAACAAGTTGCAAGAGTGGTTTCCAACATCACACTGATAACAATGTGAAAGGGGCTCATTTTGTCCCTTCATTAGTGAATATAAAAGATGAGAAGTGACATACATGCATTTCATAATGTTATGGAGAGGGTAAGTATGGATTTACTTGAGATCATTAGTGTGTATCTGATTTGTGCTTTACTGTAATTTATTGATTGCTCACTCAGTATGAAGCACTGTCTTTGGTTCAGTGCCTACAAAGATTAGAGATACACTCTGACTTTGTTAAGGAGACCTCCTTTGTGAAGAAGGCAGAGGGCCTAGCCAGTGTTGAGCACATTATAGGCTCTCAATAAATATTTGTTGAACGAATATTTTGATCAGGTATGAGGATGAATAGTAAAAGTGTATAGAGTATAGTGAGTCATGATATGATAGAGCAGGATAGGATGCAAAGAGGCACTTGGGCTTTTGCTCCAGGTTTAGAAGCTCAAGCTTCTTTAGGTGTGGCCTTTGAGGCACATCTTGGAAGGAATTATATAGAGAAGAAGGGATGGGAAGAAGGAGGAAGGGAATTTATGAATAATAACATGTACAAAGACAGGATGGTAAGAAAGAGCACGGTGAATTTTGAGAACTAGATTTTAGGTATAGGTGGCTTTCTGTTGAAAGAGGAGAATGATGGAGGCAGCTGGGTAGTACAGTCAATTAAGGGTCCAGCTTGCTCTTGGCTCAGGTTTGTGAGTTCAAGCCCTGCATCCGTCTCTGTGCTGATGGTGTGGAGCCTGGTTGAGATTCTGTCGCTCCTTCTCTCTGACTCTCCCCCCCCGCCTCAAAATAAATAAATGAAATTAAAAAAAATTAAAAAAAGAAAGAGAGAATTAAGATTAGTAAGGGTGACTTGATGAAAGCCATATATGATCACTGAGAAATTCCTATGTTTTCATATGGACCCTGGATCTCATACACAGCGTTGCCATAAAGAAAATAATAGTTAATACTTATATAATGTTTACTGTGTAGTAAATATTTTACATATTTTAATTCATTTAATCTTCACATAGTCCTCTGAGGTAGGAACTACTCTTAGTGCATTTTAAAAATGAGACATATGAAACACAGGAAATTAAGTAACTTACCTGAGATCATACATCTAATAAGTAGCAGAGCTGGGTCTGGACTCAGTGATCTGGCTCCAAAACCCCACACTCCTAGCCATTTTAGTGTATTGCCTCTTCATACAACATCAAGCTCCGTGTGACTTGTTAATGATATTTGGACTATTATTAGACATTTTATTAAGTTAGACAATTCAGTTAGACAATTATTATTTTTGTGATTATACAGCTCTCATTTACTTGGTTTCCATAGACTTTGTCAAGTTGGAGGAAAGAGATGTAGAAACAGCTAGCACACTAGGAATTATATGCAACTCAGAGTACATTCATGAGAACATGTTACCTGAGTGGCTTTCTTCTATCTTAGGTACCATCAAGGTTAAAAAAATTGAGACTACTGTTGTAGGAAATTAGAAGTCATTCAGTAAGGAATGTAACATTGGGAATTTTAGTTAGAAGTCAAATATTCCTTTACTCATGAAGTATAGGACATGATACTTTTTGAAGTGGTATATAGATGTCAGGAATTGATGACATTAATGTGAAATTCATACAGATATGTATTTGTCCATCCAGGAAAATCTTTCCCATTTGAATTTCCATTATCCTTTGTCGAGATATCTCTTAAAGAATTTTCAGCATCCTCTCTGTTCCTCCACATTGGTGTGTACTGGAAATACTTAAGGGGGTGAATAGTAATCATAATAGTAATATCTAATTATCCCATTCATTGTTCTGTGCACTTGACAGGTATTTGTTCATTTAATTCTTACAACAACTCTATGAGAGAAGTGTCATTATTACCTCCATTTTTCAGACAAGGAAACTCGGATTTAAAGGCTAACCTGCTGGAGGTCACCAGGAGTTCTGTTTTGGTGGGCATGGCAAATAGGTTTCCACTTGAGTGTCTAAGGAGTAGCTAAGATAGTATTAGTTGATTGGAGAGCTCTATTTTATTCCTCAATTCCTCACTTCCTTCTTGATTTATATGTAAAGCTATGTCCCCTGTGAATTAATAATAATAATATTTTAAATGCATATAGTTCTTCTAGGACTTCAACACATGCTCATATTCATTGTTAAATCCCCACGTGACACTTGAATAGAAAGAGAGATACAAAACTGTAGAAACAAATGGGGAGGTGAAATTATCATGGCCATGAGCTCTTGACTCTCAGACTAGTGCTCTCTCCTCCATGCTGTACCATCTCTTGTGGCCTTCACAGTTTTGCAGATACCAGGTATCTGTGTTCCCATCAGATATTTCATGCTGTGTCCAAATTTTAGAAACATTCCAGGGAACAGAGGAAATTAGACATCTCTCCATTAAATACCTAGAAATTACCCTAATTGCTGCCGTGTGACTGTGATTGTATTTATTTGCAAGTTATTGTCTTAAGTCATCCATGTTGTTTGATAAGTTAAATGTTTTTAGAATTTTGCAATTACTGGCATTCGTTAAAAACTCTGCAGGTAAAGAACTCATTATAAGATGGGAATGTAGGGAGTCGATATTATAATTATTTGTAGTATATATTTTGGGAAAGAACAATAGGAAAAGAGATAGCAAGAAGGAGATTCTTTCTGGCACAGTATAAAAATTAGTATGCTGTGACAACAAAGTCAGAGGAAGGACCTACAGAGAGAAGATAGGCATGAAGAAAAGGGATTGGTAGCGGGTGAATTTGTTGAGATAGCAAAGATTAATCCAACAAGATGAAGCAGGGAAATGGGCAAAGCTAAAAGCTGTTACAGAGCAGGAAGCTCTATTCAGATTGTGAGGCTATATGGAATGAGAAGACATGGTAGTACCGATCTCTTCCTAAGCTCTTTTTTAAATGCTTATTTATTTATTTTGAAAGAGAGACAGAGAGAGACAGAGAGAGACAGAGAGAGAGAGAAAGAGGGAGAGAGAGAATCCCAAGCAGGCTCTGTGCTGTCAGTGCAGAGCCCCACGTGTGACTTGATCTCATGTGAGATCACGACCTGAGCCAAAACCAAGTCAGTTCCTTAAACGACTGACCTACCCAGGCACTCTACCTTTCTCCTCTTAAAACCTGTGATTATGTAACACTTAATAAGTGGAAAAGTAAAAGTGAGCAGAAGCTATTAAGGGAAAAGAAAAAAGTTGAAAGCTTAGTAGAGAAATGAGAGTTTAGAAAATACTATATCTTTTGAATCCTGCTTCCCTGCCCCAGTGAATTGAGGGTACCCTCACAGTCTGGGACTTCCTAGTCATTACTGTCCTCCCCATTGAGAGGTTCCCAACAGTGGCCCACATTGATATATTCTTGGGCAGAGGTAGCAGAAGCAGAGGCTTAGAAGAGAAATTAAATAGGGAACTGCTTCAGAGTGGAGTTCAGGTCGGAATAAAGCAAAGCTCCAGGAACTTGGCTAGGATGTTCTCCTGCCAGACTTTGAGTTGCTGTTTGGAGTTCATATCATATAGTAGGTGTTATGCTTCAGGACATTTACATTCTTCTCTATTGACCGTCATTCTCTGTAGTGAGGATGGAATATTCAGCCTATCAACTTCTATTTATTTAACTGTTATGTACATTGCTTAACTTGGATACTCACCATTTACTTTCTAATGTGCATAATAAAGCATGTCTTCTTCCTGTATGTACATCTGGGCTTCTTTTTGTGTCGAAGATAAGATGCTATCAAGAATGACCTTGTATGGGGCTTCTGGTTAATTGGCTCAGTCAGTTAAGCAGCTCAGTCCGTTTAGCGGCCGACTTCGGCTCAGGTCTTGCGGTTCATGAGTTAGAGCCCCACATTGGGCTGTGTGCTGACAGCTCAGAGCCTGGAGCCTCCTTCAGATTCTGTGCTTCCTTCTCTCTCTGCCTCTCCCCTGCTCATGCTCTGTCTCTCTCTCTCTCAAAAATAAACATTAAAAAAAAAAGAACGACCTTGTATGGATTACAATCTTCATATCTCTTACTACACACAATATATTTTTATCTACCATACTCTCTTAGAGAAAAATAAGCTCTGTGGGCTATCTTACTAAAACTTTATTAACATTGTTTTCTAAACATTTATAGGTAGTGCTGGGACACCTGTCACTTTTAATGAAAATGGGGACGCTCCTGGGCGTTATGATATCTTCCAGTATCAAATAACCAACAAAAGTGCAGAATACAGAATCATCGGGCACTGGACCAATCAGCTTCATCTGAAAGTAAGTATCAATATAAATTTGCATTAATGGATATAATTCTCAAATAGGAATGCTTTATTTTTAAGTTTGTAATATAAGTTTTGTTAGAATTGATTGTCTTATTATTACATTTTCAGAAAATGTGTGATTTTATCCTTCCTTCAACTTCAAAATGTTATGGAAAACCTTAAATGTCTGTAGAGAAATCTAGTATGTAGGGATTTAATGAAAGATCTCATTTCCTTTTAAGTGACTCTATTCTATTTAGGGAAATTTTGCCCTTTTCTGAAAGACTCACTTGTTTACATGTTGGCACACACTGTGTGTGTGTGTGTGTGTGTGTGTGTGTCTGTGTACGTGTTGTGGAGGAGGAATGACAGAGTGTGCTGTGAATGATTAAATTTAGGCTTAAAATTAAGTGTATTTTACCTTGGCTGCATCAGAAATTGAGACCTTTTGGCCACCTGACTGGCAGAAGTGAATCACAATCTGTATTTACATTACCTCTTTGAATCACAACACCAGAGAAAGTTAATGTACCCACAGGTGATGGGCAGATCCTTTAACAGCCTTTTGGGCCACCTGCTGTTCCTACCTCCCTGGGGTGCTACCAAGGCCCAAGGCTCACACATTTTGCATTTTCTAGAAGTGTCCATGTGAGGAAAACTTGGAGAGCCCAGCTTAAGCAGGGTCCCAGGGCCTGGGGGTGGTGCCAAAGGTGGCTGGGCATTTGCCTGCCCTGGTGTCACCCACACAGGGGCCTCTGTCTCCTCCTACTGGGTCTGGTGGGGACCTGGTGGGAGCGGCATGCAGGATGGCTGTGGGGAGCAGGAGCTTCCTCAGTTGTGCCTGGCTAGTGGCAGCCCTCCAGAGGTGCTCTCCTAGGGAAGGGTCTGCGGGGACATTGGAGAGAGCTATGTGGTACCGGCACCCACCAATTATAAGGGGCTCCAGAGCAGGAAACCAATCCTGAACCTGAGAGATAAGGGGGTTCCAGAAAGGGAGCAGGACTGTCAGTGACCACATGGGGAGGGTGTTGGGGCGATTGGAGCAGCATCTGTTTACCGCTAGGTAAGGAATTATTTCACATTTTAACAGCCATCGCATGATAGCAGTGCACTGGCTTCTCCCAGTATGGGGAAATAAGGAACATGCCCTAGTGTCTCGGCTAAGGATTGGCGTCGATTCATTCAGCACATCTTCGAGAACTGCAGTATAGGACTGTTTACAGGGACTTAGTGTTTCCTCTGCAGGCAGTCAGGGGCTTTGTAAATGCTTCAGATAAACTAGAAACGTATTCGTGTACTGTCCTATTGTTCTAATGTATATTTCATTCTCTCCCATAATGAAAGTATCTCTGCTTGATTCTCAAAGCCATCATAACGCTGTGAGAATTGAGTTTACTTCCTAAATGAACAATTAAGTTCATTTCCTAGCCATCCCTCATCCTAGCTAGAAGGTAAAGGCTTATGGCGTATAGGAGGGTAGAGACCATTCTTGTCTGTATGTGTGTAACACGTTTACATGTGCTTTCTTGTGTTTGAACCCACTCAAAAGACGTCAGTTGGTATTTTGAATGTAGCTTTTTACTTCTGTATCTCCAAAGAAAGCTCCTCAAGTGGCATGCTTATGCAGCATCAGTCACCAAAGTTTTCAACAAGGAAGCAGATGATAAGAAATAATAAAACTAGGATATTTATGATCTACTGTCTCTGAAATGACTTCCTGATAATTATCATGCTCTGGCATTCAATAATGCACAAAGACAGCTTATATTTCTAACTATTGTTGTGCTTTGTAAGAGCACGTATCGGCAGTTAACTCTATGAAGCAGCCCCAAGAAATCTTATCTACTGTTCCGGAACCCAAATTAACATATATTAAAGCATACTTTTGATACGTCTACAAGTCATTAATGCCAATCTGAAAGTCAATAGATTTTTGTCAAAAGCTCTTTTGGAAGTGAACCTATGTGAAATAAAATAATTAAACATGACAAAGAAAATTTCATAAGGGTTAAAATAGGTTAGCTACATTTTATCTGATATTTTTTAATGCCAAACTGCCTATTACATTCTTATGACTAACGATGTACATGACAAAGTTCAATGGTTGAAAAATATGTCCACTAAGATGCCTAAAATATTTATACAAACAAGTATATATACACCCACATCTCTCTATGTATGTGCATGATATATTTATTATAAAACTTCATATTGAATCTCAAGCTGTTCTTTGATGTATATTTAACAGTGCAAGAGTTTTATGTTTATTATTGTGTTACTGTTCATAAAATATATCAAAACAATTTGTAAGAGTTATTTCTTATGCATGATTATGACTATTTATAACTAGATAGCAGTACCAGTTTTACTGAAACAGAGAGATTGTATCCCTTAGAAGAAAAGTAAGTAAATTAGACTGTGGGGAGAGGTTATAAGTCAGGGTTGACTTCTGGAGTCTAGCAGGACAAATCGTTCTCCTTGGATCAGTGACCTGTTTGAAGGCGGGGTAAGGGATGCTTGGAAAGTGACCAGTTTATTAAAGTTCTGTTTCTACATTAGTCAAGGCACCAAACAAATCCTTTGCTTCAGTTTTATCATCCATAAAATGGACACAGTAGTAGTACCTATTTTATATGGTTGTAATAAGAATTAAATGAAATAGGGGCACCTGGGTGGCTCATTCAGTTAAGCATCCAACTTCGCCTCAAGTCATGATCTCACAGTTAGTGAGTTTGAGCCCCGCATCAGGCTCTGTACTGACAGCTCGGAGCCTGGAGCCTGCTTCAGATTCTGTGTCTCCCTCTCTCTCTGACCCTCCCCTGCTCGTCTCTCTCTCTCTCTCTCTCTCTCTCTTTCTCTCAAGAATAAATAAACATTTAAAAAAAGAATTAAATGGAATAATAAATATAATGAAGCATTTAGTCCAGGGCTTGGCACGCATGAAATCCATAAACATCACCTATTCGTAATCCAGTGTTTTGTGTTCTATTCGGCCAGTGGGAGATATGATAATCAATGTGGTGAGTAAAACACTGCTCATTACAGAGGCACTTGAATTTTTTTTAGAAAGTTCTGAGAGAATCTCTTCATCAAAATGCTGACCATTTGCTTCCATAGCCCATTGTTTCTTCTTATCTTTAATATTAGGCCTTAATACTTGAGAAAACCTATCTACACTTTAAAAAGTAACCTTTATGTAAGATAAATACAGCCTTCCTATATGATAGTATATGGCTAGGTAATGTCAGCTAAGTAGTTATTTTTTGTGTGGATTTGATAAATTCATTCTGTGCATATACTCTGTGCCAAGTTTTGGGACTGGAGTGAATATTTGATTCTCAGGGTGATGATAGACTAAAGGATAGACCAGCGCTCAAACCAACAATGCTAGCACAGTGAGGCAGGTGCATGGATGAAGGTGCGTGCAAGGTCTCTGAGCAGCAGCCCAGAGAGACGTTCCTGATCTGGCCTGGCTGCTGATGATGGTTGTGTCGAGGGCCAGGGGAGGATACTCTCTCCTGTGTATTCCATCTCTCCTTAACCTATCAAACCAGATTTACAGTAGATTTTACACTCTCCGTGGTAAGCATTTATCAGTGAGTTATTGGATTGAATTCTGCTTCTTTTCAAAGAGCCAGTGTTTCTGACTGAATCCAATCACAGGACAATTTCGTACACTATGAAGCATATATGAGCGCGAATGATTTGCCCCTAATGTAGCTTAGTGGAGTGAAAGAATTTTTAAAGCAAGTAGGTTATTTTTTTTCTCTTTCCTGGAAAATTATGAGGTGTTGTATTTCCTCAAAAGCATTGTCTTTATTGTTCCAAATATTATTGCTTCTTTTCCTTTATGATGGAACTAACATATGTTCTTAATGTAGCGACTACAATCAGTATAATTGTTTAGTTTGATTTAGGTTTTCTATTCAGTCGTCTCAGTCCATGCATGAAGGGCGCGTTGTCTGAGAGTGAGTTTGAACAATTAGCTCTCTCCATTTTGTTAGACTGAATGTCTCAAGAGACAGGTGGTCCTTATTAGTGATTACAAAACATATTGTAACCTAGAGGTTCCCAGTAAACAGCAGAGCCTGAACTGCGAGGAGAACAGCCATATGCTGCTGTGAGTCCACGGGGAGAAGGTATATGGAGGTTACTGGATGCACCTAAAATAACTCAGGGCTCACTTTTTTATACTTCCAATCAGAGCTTACTGTTTTTTATTTCTTTTTTCTTTTTCCTTTTTTGATTACAGTAGGAATGAGGCAGATGGTTTTGCTTGTTTTATTGTTTTGTTTTCTTCTCTTTTTATTCAACTAAATAATTTGGGGATAAATAATAGTAATAAAAGATAGGAGCTTTATAAGAGTGTCTCAACCCCAATTATTAGTGGCACAGCGTCAATTGGGAAGGATGATTTGTAGAAGGGCTTTATCGACCCCGATTGAATTTTAAGTGAGTCACTCCGTAGATGAGAGTAACTCTTCACAAAATACTGAATCCTGAACCTCAGTTATCTCACCTGTTAAGTGGGGATAATAAATAGGCTTATTATGAAGATTGAATGCATTAGAATACAGTGGTGAAGAATGAGACATCAAAGTCAGAAAAATGTTTGATTCCAATCTTCCATTCATGAGTCGTGTAGCCATGGCCATGTTATTTTACCTCTTTTAGTCTTCAGTTCTTCATCCGCATGGAAACAATCATAACTACTTCATAGAGTTCTTGAGATAATCAAAGGAAATCACATACACGAAGATCATAGAACATTACTTGCCACATATTCAATGTTAAATGAATTTGGTAATAATAATTTGTTTTCTTTTGCCGCAATAACTAGTCTATTACTGAGGATCTATAGTTTCAATCTAAAATTCCATATATGCAAAGTCTTTTTTGCCTTTATTTTGGTGTTTTGAGTAGGGAGTAACCTTAAAAAAGTACACACACCATGATAACTTTTCTGTTTGTGTACAATAAACCCAAAATACTTATTCTAATATTAAAAATTGGCTGCATGCTTTGTGAACAACCAGAAACTTGAGTAAAATTTTTGGCAGAGTTTAGCCTGATTAAGTCTGTCTTTCCTATGTACATGTAGTATACATCATTTATAATATAATATTTTAATTTAAATACAATATTTTAATATAATATTAAATATATGTATATATATTCACCTATCAGGGGTTAGTTAGATACATGCTGTACTGGAGTTTCCTCAACTTTCTTCGAATACAGATAGAAAGAATTCCTCAGTGTCCTCATTTGTCTTGTGGGTTTGCTGTTTTGGATCAACATCACAAGTTTTTAACCAAAATCATTAGATTCATTAAATAGAGGAATAGCTTTTCTGTAATGAAGGATATTGAAATAGTCTTGAAGTAAAGATGGATTGAATGGAGTTGGATCAGTGTTTGAAGGGAGACTTGACTCTTTATTTTCTTGGACTCTTAGAAGTCATGCATTTTCTCTTTGCCTCAATTTCCCCATTTGCAAAGTTGCCTCCATTTAGAAATGCTCTTTCATATCATTGTCACTGCTTACGAAAGATAGTCCACCCTGTGAGGCCAGCATATACAGCCTCTCCCTTTCCCATGAACCATGAATGTAGGTCAATTCTCTGAGACCTTTCACTACATTCTGATGGAACTTTAAATGCCACTGTAGTTCCTATCTTTATACTCCATTCTGAAAAGACTATTCTGCTTCCATTCCTTATAACAAGATGACTAACGCTCAAAACTATATTTTTGTTTATTAGATGCAAATATATTCTTTTTCTAAAAAGTCATTTTGGGGTCAGTAGTTATATCTCTGTTTATGAGAAAGCAAGCGTTTGGTAAGTTCATGTTTTTGACATGTTGGGCAAATGTCAAGGTGATTAAATTTTAACTATGTTCTTGCTAGCCCAGAGTAGGTGCTCAGTAAGTATTTGTTAAATGTCATGAATAATATGCTGATATTTTCTAAATACTGACTGAATATGGGACAATGATCCATGATTATTGATTAGGAAGTGGACTTGTGCACAGATTATTTATTCGGTGACTGCTCCCTGCCAGGCAGGATGCTAAGTGTTGAGGTGCACAAGGTTCAATAAAATAAACCTCCAGATATTAAAAGATTTGCAATTCATTAAAGGCAACTGTATACTTGAATAACTACAATAAAAGCATAACTAGGGACAGAATGAAGAACAAACTATGAATTCAGAAGGTGTAATGATTACTTCCAACTATGAGGACTGGATGAAGTTTCTTGATAGATGAGATTTGAACTGATCTTCAGTTACTTTGGTGGCCAGAAATGGTTGCAAGAGTGTATAGTTCATGGAAAAAACATCCATCCATCTCCATCCATCCATTCATCCATCCATTCCAGAATAAAGTGCATCCAATGCGCCACTGCTATGCTAGGTGCTGTAATGATATAGAGGTATTTCAGATTCAGTTCATAGAGTCTCCCCTGAATGAGCACTAAGTAGGAGCAGAATCCAAGGAAATGTCTCGTTCATGAGTCCACATTGCATCCATCCATGATCCTTTATTCTTGTCTATCTTAAACACACATCCTTATGGTAAAGTAGGATTAGCATTCAGAGAAACATATTCTGTCTTGCTCTGGAGACTGGGAAATTGGGAACTGTTTTGATCCAACTGGTTTGCGAAATCCCCATGGAGAGAAGTTGGGAAGACTCTAATACTTGGATGACCTGATGAGAGAAGCCGGACATTCAGAAGGCCCCTACAATTTGTCCTCAGAGAAGCACTGATAATTTAGGGCAAAGAACCCATTGTACTTGTCTTTGAATCTTTAGCAATTAGCACAATGTGGGTCTCACTCAGTATTCATTAAATAAATTAAGGAACTAAAAACTAAAAGTGCCATTATTTTTACAAGACCATAAAGGTGAGCTGACCATAAAATACTAATCTGGAGGTAAGGTATAACCTAGAGCATATGAGGTAAGGGTAGAGCTCAGAGCCATAACTGTAATCAGGGATGAAGTTATATACAGAAGCCAGAATGGAGAATCTAGTTCAGGATACATCTAATTGAGCCCCACCCATAAAGAAGAAGGGAAAATCCAAAGTCACACACAGTAGCAAGGGGAGTGTGCAATAGGAGGCCCACATAAAATTCTGCAGGACTTACTGTTACTGTTACCACTGGCTTTTATTCCATGCCATTTTCAGACCTTCCTATACCGTGTAGGACCTCAGTGTGCTTAGTGGCTTCATTGTACCTTGAAAGAACAATATCCATTGCTGCCTGTATGACAGATTCTCTCTGCCTTATCTGTCCATCTATGTGGTTTGAGCCTTGTTCCATAAAGTATTTAAAAGGGTTTAATAAGATACATTACATAGTAGGATAAACAAACAAACCAGGAAATAAGGAAGGAAGAATAAAGAGAGTTAATAAATTTTAGTTAGTAGTCAAGTTTGATTTCCTCATCAGTAATTGGCTGCTCAGTAGACTAAGAAAAAGTCATGCTGATATTTTAAGAACGAAATTATGGGATATAAAAATATGGTTTCCCAAATAAAGTGCCTCCAATGTGCCATTGCTGTGATATTTTAAGAGTACACACATATATGCCATATAAAATATGGTGTAATCTGATTAAGATTTGAAATGCTGGAATCAGTTATATCAATATTGTTGAAGGCAGATTCCTGGAGTAATCTAATAGTACCCAGGGAATCTAGTAGTTTATCAGGAAAAATATAAGTAAAGCATTAAAAGGTCTATCATTTTTGATGAAAAATAGAAGTCATAAGTGCTTAAATAGCTATTTTAATAAATATAAAATAGCTAATATACATAATACATAATATTTAATATAATAAATAAATTATTTTAATAAATAATTGTGATGACACGGAAAAGGAAATGAAAACTAAAAACTTGATAGAGATCAAATAAGAAAAGGCAAATCAAAAAAATATGATGCAAGTCAAAGAAGGACATAACGTAAAATACAAAATGCTTCTTTATGCCAACACCAAAGATGGAAAAGGAAGATGGTGATTCTAGACTTTTATGGGGATAATAAAGTAATAAAAATTATAATAAATGGCATTTTAATCCCTATTCTAACCTTGGGAGAAGTAAAGTAAGTACAATTTTAACATGATGAGTAGACTAGGAAAGGTTAAAATAAAGTTATAAACATAAAATGATAATGTAGAATAGAGGAATAACTGTTAAAAAAATCATTTTCTTATGGTATATTTGCTAAAATATATGTGAACCCTGTGTGCTAGGGTACTTTTAAAAAGCTCAATGGACACATCAGTGTTATTTAAAATCTATAATGTGCAAGAGAATTACAAGTAAGAACTGAAAGGTATTATATATGAATAAAATATGTCACCCCCAGCTATAGATACAGGTCAGTAGCTGATAAGGGCATGAAACTAAACAGAATAAAGTTACTATGTCTGTTGACTGAATCAAAAGTTTAGCATGGCATCTTTCCTCAAAATTTCCACTATTTAAGGAAGGAAAATAGAGGCAGAACCTGGATCTTCTCCGAAGTCCCTATACCATTTTACCGAGGTTATCAATCATTACCACCAAATGAAGTTTTAGAAATGTACAGTTATGTATAAACTCGGGGATTGAAACATAAATCCATAAGTAAATGACAGAGGGATGTAACAAAGACACATAAAAGTACCAAATTTTACTACCATTTGATTGCTTTTGTTCTAAAATCATTTTTTAAATTAAAAAAAAATTGTTTTATTTATTTTTGAGACAGAGCACGAGTGGGGGAGGGGCAGAGAGAGAGGGAGACACAGAATCCAAAGCAGGCTCCAGGCTCTGAGCTGTCAGCACAGAGCCCGACGTGGGGCTTGAACCCACGAACTGTGAGATCATGACCTGAGCCGAAGTCAGAAGCTTAACTGACAGAGCCATCCAGGCACCCGTACCTACAATCATTTTTAATTAAACTTATTTTAAGATGATTGCAGATTCACATGCAGTTGTAACAAATAAGAAAGGTCTCATGTCCCCTTTGCCTATTTCTCCCCAACAATAACATCTTGAAAACTATAGTGTTATACTGCAGCCAGGACATGGACATTTATATGGTCCACCAATTTTGTTCAGATCTCTCCAGTTTTACTTGAACTCATATGTGTGTGAGGGGGAGGGTAGTTCTATCAATCTTGTTACCTGCGTTGGTCCACTCTTCTACCACAATCGTCAAGATACAGAACATTTTCATCAGCACAAGGATCCCCATGTTGACATTTTATTGCCAGATCTACTTCCCTCCTATACACCTCCCCCTAGTACCTGGCAACAACTCAACTGTTCTCTATTTCTACAGATTTCTCATGAAAATAAATGGAATTATACTGTTTGTAATCCTTTGAGTTTCAGCTTTTTTCATTCAACATAATTCCCTCAAAATTTATCCAAGTTGTGTGTTCCTTTTTGTTGCTCAGTATTACTTCACATTATGGACGTACCAAATTTGTTTAACCATTCATCCTTTGAAGGACACCTGAAAAATAATAATGAATAAACCTGCTGTGTATATTTGTAGAGTTTTATGTAGAGAGAAACAAGGAAGAGTAATACCTTATCTCAGAACTGAAGAAAATTCATTTTTATATGGCAGTTTTAGACTTATAGTTAACCCTTTAATGTATAATATTTTTAGAAAATAAGAAACAGAATATTACACCTTATCCTTACATCTGGGATAGTAATGTCTTGGATGTGGTAAACTTACCATAATTGCAGCAAACGTGCCTAAAGAGAAAAAGTTCTCATTTAAAAGTGATACCATGTAGGTCTAGCTCCTTTGAACATAGTAGTGTGTGAAAACAGACCTATATTCTTTCTTCCCCTGCTTCTACTTTCCTTCCCTGTCTGTTGCGTTGTGTTGTGTTGCTGTCTGTGGCACTAAAATGAAACTTTTACTGAGTTTCCAAGACTTTCGAAGTTGCCCCCGCTCTATATTTCTGAAGTTGTTCTAACACTCTGGGAGGCTGTGCTGTATTAGTTCTCACTTGACTACTTTGTAGCTATCAGGTCAGTTGGTACATGTGTTTCTCTGCATTCAGGCCATGGTTTTAGATTCCAAATATCAGACATGGCTTCTAGATTAAGCTACCGTATGATCTTTGAGACTACTGATCTAAACTCTTTGTGAAAATGTTTAAAGGGAACCCAAAGGGACAAATTACGATGGAAATCTCCTAGTATAAATATACTTTGAGCTTGGTATCTGTGAATCAAATTTTTTAAACTTGTGCAACTAATTACCCTCTCCTTAATATTAATCAAAGAACCAGCTGATTTTTATAAATGGTAGCTACAAAATATTCAATAGGGGCGTGATTTCATGTTGTTCACAAATGAACTGGAAGGATTGACCCTACTACAGTGTCCTATGGTGATGCAGGATGTATCACCAGAGTTTAGGAGACTGGTTTTCAGCCTGGGCTCTCGCTAATCCTGAGATAGATTCGTGCTTTACGACTTAATATTTAGGGTCTCAGTTTCCATGTTTATAAAATTACAAATTAAGTATACTTTTTCACTGAAATTTCTTCCCGAGCTATAACTTTATAATTGAATACCTCAGAAAGTGAGTGTTATGTTGTATGTATTTTCCTGTTCATTTACTTGTTTTTTAGATGAAAAAAGTACTGTAGGAGCAACTGGTGGCTTAGTTGGCTAAGCATCTGACTCTTGATCTCAGTGACTCTTGATCTCAGCTCAGGTCTTGATCTCAGGGTTGTGATTTCAAGCCCCATGTTGGGCTCCACGCTGGACATGAAGCTTACTTAAAAAAAGAAAGAAAGAAAAAGATAAATGTACGGTAAAAAGGTATAAGGCTTCAATCATTCATCTATACAGAAGTGATGCTACAGTGTGAACCTCATTAATCAGAGGTCTTATGTGATTATTTTCAAGTTGGGGTACTTATTTAAAGAAGCATGGCTGCTTATAGCCTATGAAAACTAAAACAGAAATGGGAAAGATTACCTTTGTTTTCATAAAAATGTAAAAGTTATTAATTAATTAATACCATTAATTACTCATCATCTTTTGATTTTGCAGATATACATTTTTATAATATGCTTTAAAAATAAGACCGTGCTGTAGGGAAGCTAAGTTTATTCTATTAGATGGACTGAAAATCCAACAGGGCTAAGTAGAAATAACTAATGTGATTTGAGCAATGCTTGTTTATTTGGAAAGCACTTTTCAGAAAAGATAAAAGAGAGCTAAGTTCTATGTGAAGAATTAGGGGATGTCACATTCTAGAGAAGAACAGGCCACACCGAGCAATAAATGGGAGCTAGGCTTATTTTTGCTCCCATAAAAAGGGGGAAATGAAATGATTTCAGAATCCCCGCTGTGCTCTCTCAAATTTGGTTGCTTTCAGCTTTGTGACATTGAGACAATGAGACCACAAGCATTTATTGCTCTTCTACCTTGTACACAATAAGCAGCTTTCTATTTGGAAGTGGATGTATCGGGACTCAGGCACAGTCATCACGTCTCCATTCTGCCTTCATGCCTGTTTATCCATTTCCCGGGTCTCCCCGGACTTCTTCCCACTCTTTATCAGGTTTTCACATATTTGTATGTTAAACTTTTCTCCTGAGATGAAGTTTCGCATCTGTTACTAGCTGGATAAGCAATTGCTGGGCATTGCATGAAAAATAGAATTTTTTCATATCCTTTAAGAGACTCTTAAGAAAGAATTGGCCTTAGAAAGTTAATGCCATTTAACTATCCTTATGACACAGCCTCCCACTGGACAATTGGCTCTTTTTTCTGAGACTTTGTGGTGACTTTGAAAATTAGAAGATAGTCTCTTACAAAAAAATAAAAAATAATATTTTTTTTCTCTAAAAGTGTTGGAAACTTGAGGCTGAAACAACTTCCAAAATGATAACTGTGGGTCTCGTCCAAGTCAGCATTTTCTCAAATGTCTTCCTGGAACACTGGTTCTGCAGGATTTTTCATAGCTGCTATATATGCACACAAAGTCTCTCTTTGTGTGCATATATAAGGTTAGGGAATGTTAGGACAACTGTTTTTGTTTTGTTTTGTTTTCCTGCAATACTTGGTGGAGTATTTAATATGCTAATACCCATCATGGCTGACTGAGAAGGAGGTATCAAATGTACTGTTTAATAAATTGATTTGACCGTGAATCTCTTTTTTATTTGAAGAACATTTTGTGGAACTAATATTCCTTGAAGCTCACTTTGAGAAATGTTGGCTTAAGATGAATTTTCCACCTAAGTCGAAATTTACATTTATTAGCTAATTTAATCCTTATCATAACCCTATGGGTTAGTTACTGGTAGAATGACCATTTTTAGAAGAGAAAACTAAGATTAAAAATAAGGGGCTATATTTAAGTTCACTCAGCTAGCAGAAATATAAGTGAAATTCATGAGCACACACAGCCCACTCCAGTGTGAGGGCTTTTTGGAATACCGAAGAAGGTGAATCAAAATGAAGTGGTGAATGATTGGACATATGGGAAACCAGGAAGAGATGGCCTCATGATGACTCTGAAGCAGATGAGAATGCAGAAGAAAGATTTTAGGGAAAAGGCTGCCATAGGAGAAAGCTTCAAGGAGGAAGTCACCCTGTATCTAGACGGAGCTTGAATGTTCTGGTCATGAGACATGAAGGCGAGGCGCACCAAGGATAGGGGGTAGACAACATAGGCAGAGAGGAGGAGTCTAGGAATTTTCATGAAGAACAGAGGCAATGGAGGCACCTGGGTGGCTAGGTCAGTTAAGCACTCGACTCTTGGGTTCAGTTCAGGTCATGATCTCACTGTTAGTGAATTTGAGCACACCGGGCTCCCACTCACAGTTCAGAGGCTGCTTGGGATTCTCTCTCTCTCCCTCTCTCTCTGTCCCTCCCCCACTCATTTGCTCTGTGTGTGTGTGTGTGTGTGTGTGTGTGTGTGTGTGTGTCAATAAATAAATAAGTAAACTTAAAAAAAAAGAACAGAGGAAACAGGAAGGGGAATCATAGAAGATCTATTTAAAAAGTGAATTTTCAATTTGGATCTCAGCTTTGAGTATGGATATCATCAGTCACAGGAAGGAAATGACGTGATCACACCTGGGCATTAGGAAGATTAAATGCCATCAGTCTACAAAAAAGGTGGCTTTCGGAGACCATTGTAATTTAACAATGCCACTTGACCGTTTACATTTTTAGTCAATAGACACACTTCAGGTTTAGGACTTATTGGCCACGAAAAGAAAATTATCCTTTATTCTAACCACGGCTTTCTTAGTAGTTTCTCAAGTGGGATAAGCAGGTTTTCTTTTTACAAAACACTTCAGTCTGTTCTTTAGTATTTTCTTGAACTTTGTATTGACCTGATGTCATTTTGAGGAATTTAAGGCATTTTAAGGTAGGGGATAACAACAGTACAAAAATTTTTTTAATAATTATTTGTATAATGTTGGTTGATAATAGAATACTAAGAAGATATCTTAGAGTTTAATTTTTACTAATTCTCCCCCCCCTTTTTTCTGTTTTTAGCATATGTAAGTGAATAGTACAGTGAACAAACTCAGGAGACACTGTGGCTGAGCTTTTAGCTCAGTCAACAAACTATAGACACTCCTGGGCATCCCAGAAAAAAAATAGAATTCTTTTGCGAGAATACCAATTGATTTTGCCTTTTCCACAAAATATTCCAAAAAAAACTAGTTGGCCAACGATGAAACGTTCTACCAGCATCAGAGCAAAACCTTGTCGTAATGTCCATTGCCTGCCATAAACTTATTAAAATGTCACTGCTCCAGAGTAGCCGCTGACCCCGTCAGCACAATAACAGCTCCAAAACCTTTCCTCGTCTAGGAAGTGGAGGCTCCTATTATATACCAGATCCTATTTTACCGAATCTTTTTAAAGGTCACATGGTATATGTGAAAATACCATGTAAACTTCAAAATGCTGTAGAATTATTAGCTCTTATTCGGGAGGACCGTAATTGTTTTGTGTAGAGGATAACAGTCACATGAAGTCACATTAAAAAAAATTTCAGGGCACCTGAGTGACTCAGTCGGTTAAGCTTCCGGCCTCAGCTCAGGTCATGATCCTGCAGTCTGTGAGTTTGAGCCCCACATTAAACTGACAGGTCAGAGCCTGGAGCCTGCTTTAGATTCTGTGTCTCCCTCTCTTTCTGCCCCTCCCCGGTTCATGCTCTGTCTCTCTTTCTTTCTCAAAAATGAAACATTAAAATAAACAATAAAATTTTTTGTTGTAATTTCAACTTTGTCACTTTCTCTTTTGGGTGAATTTTTGACATATATTGAAGTATGCATGAGTTTAGTCAGAATTGGATTTGCATGTGTTTCAAAAGAACTGGACTTCTAGTATTTAGTTTCTTCCAATTTTTGTGCCTCTTTTGGTGTGTGTGTGTGTGTGTGTGTGTGTGTGTGTGTGTGTGTGTGTGTGTGTGAAGTTCAGTCTTTTACCCCTATTTAGAAAAAGTACTTTTCATACCTACTTCATATAAAACAGTGCCCATGGAAAATTCTGGTACTGCAACTGGCACACAGAATATGTTCCCAGTAAATGTGGGTTGAATCTGAAAATTTTCATTGTAGGTTTGTCACTTTGCCATTTCTCCCTTACTTCATGTGGGTAAGGCCAGATGGGAAGAAAAGAATACAGTTTTTTCTTTTAATTTCCTTTTTTTTTTAAGCTTACTAATTGTTCTATAGCCGACATATAAAATAGAATACTCCTAACGTTAGAGGGGTAAATTAAAGACCAAAGTTAAAAACAGTAATTGTTCATGAATGTGCCTTTTTGCGGCCTTTCAGCGGATCATATTTATTAGCCCTTTGTAAGGGAGCCCTCACCATTCAGGAGCGCACCTCTGGAGCATGGCAGCCATCTGCTACTGCTCCCTAGTGGCTGCCCCTAAACTGCCCGGTTGTCTAAACGTTGAGTGGAAGAAGAGAAAGGAGCAGCTGTTCTGGAGCTTTGTGGCTGCCTCTGCCCTCCTCATCACCGAGCAGATCTGCAGCTCGGCTCATGGACCAAGAGACACAGGAAGGCAGGCTGTAGTCCTCTCCATGCCAGTTGCTCATTCCTCACACAAGCCACAAACCTCTTTTCTGCCATCTTTTGTCCTTCTCCTGTCTCTTATTCCCCTTCCTCCTGCAGGATGCTAAGTGGGAATGGGGTCAGGGAACTGAGGGGCTGTGCCCAGAGGGGTGCGGGATTCAGGCCAAACTCTATTCTGCTTTTCATGCTGCTCCTTTTATTATTTTTTTAATCAAAAATTCTTCCTGTGTCAGAAATATATATAAATACCTCATTTCATGTAGCTTCAAATCAATCTGCTATGTTGACATTGCTGTTTTTATGTAACAGGAACAGTAGGAATATAAGACAATTAAGAGTTTTTCACTCTAGTCTTCTCTTTAAGGAGAATCATCTTTGCTGTCCCTAATCGGGTCTGTGAATGAGGGGGGAATCAAGAATCATTGAAATAAGCTTGACTGATTTATATCAAGAAAAGCTGAGAAAGAAATGAATGTATCTAGCACACAAGAGGCAGAGGAATAAAGAAAGGAGCGCCGGCTCGTTTGGTGGGAGATTTCAAAAGTTGAAAAAGAAGAAGAGAGTTTTTGAAGTAGCTGCTAAATGTGAAAGATACATATACAGAGAAACAGAGAAGGGAGGGAGGGAGGGACACAAGACTGAGAGAGAGAGAGAGAGAGAGAGAGAGAGAGAATGAATGTTTGAGATCAAGAAACCTTCTGTAGAAGAAAGCCTGTTCAAAGGAGTACAAAAGGATTTTAAGACGTTGTGCTTGGTTAGATGGGTTACATAGAGATTCATCTTTTGGAATTGCTGAGAAATTTCCATAAATCTTTAAGTTGCTTCCAAATTATTTTTTGGATATTTAGTCACTATGCTGTAGGGCTATGAGGCAGTTGAGTTTTCTGTGTTGATAGTATTTGAATGTAAAGTGTCTTGCCTAATGTTTTTTAGAGTAAATCATTACCTAGAAGGTAGATTGGAATGGGATTTCAGTGTTTTACGGCTTAGAAATTTCACAGAAATTTCCAAATGATTCGATGTCATCTGTGGTTGCTCTGGAATACTATACCAGAGCTGGAGGAAAGTTTAACTCCTTCTCTGATATTAGAATAATAGTTTGGGATGACAATCTGCTATTTGGCTTTAGACTATTGTGTGGATTCCCTTTTTTTTTTTTTTTTTGACTCAGTATTAAGTAAATTCACTAAATTGAGACAGACTAAGAAGTTCCTTTAGGTAGCTGCAGATTGGAAACTAGCTCTTTAACCTCAACTCATAAGATACCAAATACCTTAAGAAATGAGAGACCATTCAGAATGGACACAGGAGGTCTGGCAGCCAAGTGTGAATTGCTTATGGCTTAAAGCCCTGCACCACTGAGGCTCTACTCCGAGGAGTTAGACTTGGATACCAACAGTGATAGTAGGGATGCTTTCTCTCCTTGATGGCCAATGACAGAAAAATAGGCCTCTGAGTTATGGAGAGGGTTTCCTGCTAAAATAGAATAGCTGTGGTAAGCCATGGACACCATAGAGCCGGAAACTATGGGATTTGGCTTTAGGATATTTTCCTGGATTCAAAGACTGCACAACCTATGCTTCTGAAGAAGACTGCCCTGCTGATCTAGAAAGGGAGCTGCAGAGTCAGTGGGGGCTGGGGGTATAACTAACTTATAGTTAGGCTTTGATAATAAGGATTGAAGTCTCTACCATGCATTCAGACTGGAGGGAATTCATACACAGGGCCTGTGCAGTAAGAATCTTCATTGAATTTTCAAGGAATAAAAAATTTTTGAAAAATATCAAAAAAAAAAAAAAAGGTGGGAGCAGAGGAACAGAGACAAGAAATAGTGTGGGCTGATGTTTGAGGAATTTTTATAAAGTTTTTAAAGAAAGAAGAGCCTTAGAGATGGTTGCAAATATGAGAGACATTAAAAACTGGGGAAAAGATGACCTCATAGATTGTGCTCTATGTTATGAATTTAGACCTCTTTTAGTATTTGTGAGTGATATCAATACTTATCCCAATCACTTTTCATTATTTTGGGGGATTAAGATTTTAAAAATTACATAATACTAGACCCAATTCACATGGTGCATTGGCTTGGCAACTGTTAAGGATATTTAGAGAAGAGGAAACCAAGGCTCAAGAAGTAATAATGACTTACTCATGAGTCTTTAGCTATAGCCCTTGACCAAGATTCCAGTTGCTTATGTTGTACAGTGGCTACCCTCATTGACCTCCATTATGTGTCTTATTATTAACCACTGTAGGAGAAGAGTGGTTGGAGGCCTGGAGATGGAAAGCTAATGGTTGAGTGATGGGAGAAATATATTTGGTGCAAGACCTAATATTTCACATGGAAATTAAGATGCCAGTGTAAGAGAGACATTAATACAAGAAAAGAAAAGAAAACTTACATTAGGGTCTTAAGACATTGAATGATCTTTTAAGGGGTTAGTGCCTCATAAATGGAAGAGTATCATAGTCAAAAATGTAAGAGTATCATGGGACACCTGGGTGGCTCAGTCAGTTGAGCGTCCAACTCTTGATTTCGGCTCAGGTCATGAACTCATGACAGTGTAGAGCCTGCTTGAGATTCTCTGTCCCTCTCTCTCTGCCCCTTCCCTGCTCATTCTTCCTCTCTCGAAATAAATAAGTAAACTTAAAAAATGTAGAAGCATGATAAAATATATGGTATATGTATTTAAATAAATGTAATGTTCCTGAGTCCCACACTGATATTTGATTATTCAGTTATGGTGGTTTAGTTAATATTTTTCTTTCTTTCCTCAGCTTTGAAAACAAGACTCATGGGTCAGGTAGCAGATTTCGTTTCACTCCCTAAAGTGTCTGTTTTCTATCCTTACAGTGTGTGGTAGCTCACAACCAACCCGAAGGGGAAAGAACCACCAGAGAATTTAAGAGGATAGCAAGTAAGCTGGTTCTGAGACAGCTTGGAATTCAATAGGGCTGGCAGAAGACAGTGAGTCATGTTATGCTATTCTGGCCTAATCGAGTCAGTATTCATCAGGGAACCTCTGCACAGGAAGTGCCGATTCCACGCCTTAACAGCCAGGGCAATCGATAGCATCAGACAATAGATGTAGTCCCTGGGCCAGCCAGCAGAACAGTTAAAAAAAAAAGGAGGCTGCTTGGAAAAAAAAAAAAAAAAAAGTGCACTGCACTTTGTGAGTGTCTAATTAAAAAGAAAGAAAAAAGGAAAGAAAATGAAAATGAAAGAAATGGAGTTCTAGTTGTCCTGAGGGATTCCAGGTCATGAGACACTTAAAGACTTAACTGTGTAGGAAAAAAAAAGCCAGGTAAAAAAAAAGAAGAAGAAGAAGCAAGGTGAAAAAACAGAGTTGGAAAACACATCTGAAGATTCAGGTAGTTAAGATTTCAAATAAAGGCCAGGCCTGAAGGTACAGCTTTATCACTGAACATGTGATAGGAAAATTCTTACCCCCTAAGAAAAGGTACTTTTATGTCTGGTATCAGAATGTATTCATGGTGAATAGATGGCTCTCCAAATTCATCACAACCTTTTCTTAAACCCCCTTGGTCTGTGCTCAGACTTCTTAACCGCTTGCCACCCCTTCACTGCATCATGATAAACTCTGTGGTTATCTGCTAAAGAGCTCCATACTCCAGCTGAAATCAGTGAATTTGCTGATGTCCAGCAATGATGGGGAGGTTAATATTCTGGCAGTAACAATAGTCGTATTTTTGACGTAATGGTTTATTTATTAAACCAATAATTATTATTTGGTGTTAGCACACTGAATAGCATCATTGACTGAACCCAGAATTATGAATTTAGTTTCCGGGTGTTTGGTGATGATGGTGATGACATCTAAAATGGTGTTTTAAGTTTGGCTTTTAAATTTATTTTGAAGTTTTTATTTTAGAAAACTGCTTGAAGTGGGAAGTAAGTATATCTGATTGTACCTTTCCAGACCTTGGACCCAGTGTTGAGAGGGAATCTCTTCTAGGTGTTACCAGTTCTTTGTGTTTGTTCTTGGGTTTTTGTTTGTTTTTTGTTTTTGTTTTTGTTTTTGGTGACAACTCCAAATATTATTTTTATATCTTGAATCCTTCATTTATCAAGGATTATCTACACATTATGATAAGAAAGGTAAGGACTTGGTTCACTTTTGCTACCCTTCACTCTCTCTCCTTCTGCCTGTGTTTGCTGTTATGGTATTGTGTTGAGATTCTGGTTTTTCTTCTGGTAAATTTTGTAACGATTGAAAAATAGACTTGAATCTCTATTTCTGACTCCAGTCTTTTGAGGTATATCTTATGACACAAATCTCAACTTTATGCTTTATAAGAAAAATATATTAAAACATATCCACTTCGTTACACTCTTTCTTCTCTTGTATACAACCCCCTTTTTTTTGAGCCCCACTTTCACTTTCACATCATTAAGTTGTTGATATTGACATTCTGTCCTGTGGAGACAACCACTACTTCTCTTTCTTTGTCCCTAGATTGACTCCAAAAGTAGAAAAGGGATAAACATTTGCATTATTATGATCTGTACACATTAAGGTCTGGGCTAAGACTCCACTTCCTCCTCCAAAAGATCTGATGCCATAAAGCTGGGCCACCCTGTGCAGAATGTTGCTGGCATCAAGGTCATATGGGTCCTCTTTTCTTATGCTCGGTCTATTGGTTAACATTCAATGTATGGTTATTTGCTTTATATTTAGACTTCAAAAATTATTTGTCCTGGTTTTCCAGTCACCATACTGTTTGTTTTCTCTTGCAGAGTCATTATTCTCTCTCTCCTCTTACTCTCTCTGCCTCTCTTTCTTCCCCTCTTTCCCTCCCTCCTTCCCTCCCTCTTTCTACATTATAATCATGAGTCTTCCTTCAACCACCTTAGAGACTTCCCTTCTGGACCTCTCTGTCTCCCCGTTCCCAGCTTTACTAGTTACTAAGTTTGCTGTATAACGCCCTCTCCTGAATTCCCTTCTTGGATAGAATATCATCTCATGAATTTCATGTTTTCCTCTTACATAATTTACTTCCTACATTTTTAGGATATGTCTTCAAATAAATTTTCATGCTAGGGTCCAAGGGAAGAAAACTCTCAGTAAATGTCTAAAAAATAGCTTTATTCTGCCTTGTACTTAATTGATGGCTTGGCTGGATCTGGAAGCATTGATAGAAAATTATTTTTCATCAGAATTTTGAAGGAATTACTTGGTTGTATCTAATATTTATTGTTGCCAATAAGACATATCTGGGGTGATTTGGTGTCATTTGTCACTCCTTGTACAGGGGACTCAGTGCACCCTTCCAGGATGAAGATTCTATCCTCAGCACTGGAAGATTTCTTTGTATTCTTTATTGGATCTTATACCACCCCTCAATCTTCTCTGATTTTTCTTTTTGGAATTCTGTTAACCAAACATCATATCCAATGGGATGTCCCCTTATCACTCTTCTATTTTCTCTTATATTTATCTTTTTGCTTTTTACATTCTATGTGTCCTCAATTTTATCTTCCAGTCTTTCTAACTTTTAATTTCAGCGATGATACTCTTATCTGTAATAGGAGCATTTTTGATCCCTGGTATTCTCTTTTAATAGCATCCTATTTTGTATTCATGGGTGAATTTTCCCCTTGAATATTTATAAATATATTATTTACAGTTTTTTAAAGTTCCTTTTCATTCTGTGGGATTCTTCCCTTTCCTCCAAGATCAGAGACTTTTCAGTTTGGTTATGTTCTGTTTTCTCTTTCCCTTTTGTGATGTTTGGTGGTAGTTGGTTTAGGAAATTCCTGGATAATTGGAATGAATTTCCTCTGCAGCTGTAAAAAGAAGATTGACTTTACCCCTCCTGAATCTCTGATCTGAAGAAGTCAGATCAGGAATTCTGTGCAGGTGGAGAGGAAGTAGGGGAGCACATCCATTGGCAGTTGAAGAGGGCTTTTTCTCCTGAGAAGGGGCAGCATACACACTAGAAGTGTTGGTATTCCCAGATATTTGTTCGGTTTCTTTAAGGAGAGACCTCTGGTTTCTTGCCTACAAGTAGGTGCCAAATGAATAGAACGGACATCTTCTCCTAGTTCTGTAACATCTTGCTCCTAGATCTTGCACATCTACTATTTTCAACAGTATTTTAATATCATTTAAATCTTATAAAATTCAAATTACTTGCTATATCTGGGTGTTATATCTTCATGGAGTTTCCTTTGAGCAAGTTGGTTTTCTTCGAAGCACCCTAGCAGTAAATTTTAGGTTGTGAATTCTCCACTCACTTTTATCTATCAACCAATCAACCTCCATTTTCTGTATTTCTGGTATTTATTTAAAATGTCCTCTCTTGGTGAAAACTCCCTTGATGTTTTTTGGGAGTATATTGTCTCCAATGACTTTATTTTTTCTTGCATATCTAGAGGGGTCCTGTAGAGGGCTTCTGGAGTGATGGTTGGCAAATTCATGAGCCCACTCCTTATCCTAGTCCAGCAGTATCAATGCAGTTTGAAAGTAACGTTATGAAAGGTGGTCTTAGTTGTGAAGAGATAATTGTCTTTTAGTTGTGTAGGTTATTAGATTTGGAAAAGAAATGACAGACATCACAGGAGTGATATTTAAATCTGGTCATAAGTTAAGCTGCCTACAGTCTAAATATATGTTGTTAAGGCTAGATTTTATTGGGAATTATTTTATTTACGAATGATTATATGAATTAACTGAGTACCTGCTTTCCAAAAACAGTCCTGAATTGTGTGTTTTCTCTTCCACGTGTCTGGTTTTCCTATAATGGGGTAGCCAGAAGAAGTAGTAACTTATGGAAGGGGATGTATAGCTTTATAATTTAGCATCAGTGGCATTCAGGGAAAGGAAGGTGTTTTTCAAGAGCTCTTCAACCTTCCAATAAATAGGTAATAGGAGTAGTTCTAGACTAAATTATTCATTACCATTTATAAAACTTCTTTAGAGACTTCTAGTCCTTGTCAGTGGGCAGGTTGCTTCCTAGGAGTGTAGAAGATATTTTGAATTTCTAATTTCTAGTTTATTTTATATTCATACAATGAAGTTGGCTATTGCAGCTGGAGTGGCTAAATGCTTTGAGCCCTAAAGTTATAATTCAAGAAATATCTTACTTGACAGATGTTTAGGACCCATATCCCACTCCATGTTCACTGATGCAAAGACTTCATCCAACATTATTCTATACTGTCTCCCAGAGGGGGAATGCAGGTGAATGCTAATCAAATATAATATAACTAAAGGCCAGAAAATATAAATATGTGATGTAGAGAGTAGGCATGAGGCAAAGTGCTGACTGAGAAGAAATGAGAGAGGAAAGAAGCTGTGGGTGGCTGGGTGTGGGGAGCAACTAGAAACCTAAAGAAAAATCAAGTTAACTTTAAATATCAAGTAACTTTAGGAATCAAGGAGATTGGGAAAATGTGATGCAGCCTGGAGCCAGGGAAGGGTTAAGAGGAAAATCAGAATGTTCTGGTCTTGAGATCCAAGTGAATAAGCAATAGACTCACATTTCAGGTGACTATAGAGAGAACATTTTATTATGGGCAGTGGGGGGAGTTGTTCTTGAAGCCCTGATGGAAAACTGTAAACAGTTTTAAGGACTGGAATTTAAAAAAGGATAATTTCTAGGATCGATGTTGTTTAGATCTGAAAACCTAGCCGACCTGGGACTGACTTGGGTGCCTATAATTTGCCTTTCTGTGTTCAGTTTAGAGTCCTAAAACTATGCAGCCAATAATAGAGTAGATATTCTTTTCTAAATGGATAGGCTGTGTTTTGGGGTAACTTACATTGTCAGAGGGCTGTAGGAGAAGACACACTTTCCCAGGGATTAGCGGGAGAAACCACTTGGCCCGTAGCATTGTCACAGCAAAAGGGACTGACGCCAGCTAAGCTTCCTCCCTGAGAGTCCTCCACCTGGTTTCATTCAACTTGTGACAGCATGTTAACACTACCTGAGAAGTACCAGCCTGTCAGTATTTGACTGGCAGCTCTGAGCTGACTACAAAGTGCTCCTTTCTTCTTGCAGTAGAATAAATTAAAAATAAAATTCACTTTCAGCATTTTCGTCTCTTTTTGAACCATTTCAGTATATCTTGGGAGAACAAAAGTTTCATTCCATGCAGCCTGTCGGGACTGTTAAATACCTGCACTGGAAAGCACCTCGTTGCAAACAATAGTTACTTGGTACTTTTGCCTGCCTCATTGTGGGGAGCAAATTAGGGACACGTTGGCTTGTGGCTACATTATGTAAAACAAAAAATAAAACTAGATTAAGAAACGACTCAATCTTTAGATGACCTGCTGTTTTGAGAGAAAACACAACGTTTTCCGAATTAGGTTCTTGTGAATCTTTTGTGTGTTCATTTGGAACACCTACCATTTGAGGCATAACTTAAAAAAGAATAAATTTGAAAAGTATGAGAGAGTGGCATTTTGAAGAATCATGAGTATGGGGCTGAATCATGGCTGTTTAGCAGGTAATTTGCAAAGGCATTGTTCTTCTCTGGTTTATGTTTCAGGGATTACACATCTTGATTTGCTCTTCTCTCTGATTTCCCTTTCAATACTGTCAACCTTGACAAAGATTTTACATTTGCTTTGCTCGTTTCATCCAAGCTATTTCCAAATCCCTTTGTCATGATTTCCAACTGATTAAAGAGCTACAAACAATCGTAATAATACTCAAGCCACCAGGTAGGCTCTAGTATTACCCTTTTTACAATTTAATTTTAATGTTATAAAAACCCTATGGAAGAATAGTTCCATTTACTTTCTAACCTGATCAACATTTTTAAATAGTTATAAATTTTTATAATAGTTTTTTTAGTAGGCAACAGATTAATGACCTTCATATGAATATAGGAAAGTAATCATTTACCCCAAAGTCAGACATTTTATTTAAAAATCTTCAAAAATTCATAGTTATATGAAGTTAAAAAGATAGTCTACAGAGGGACAAGAGAGAAAGCCATGCAGTTTTCATGGAGAAATATAAACCAGAGAACCGTATGTTTTGTATGCTGATCAGATAACTCTAAACTGTTTCATTTTTAAAATTGGCATCAGTACTGAATCACCTAAATTAATAGAATTTTTTCAATTAAAAAAAAATGAAATCATTTAGAAACATTTTATTTCTTGGAATGTATCTTTTTTGTTATCAGTGTAAGTATGGTTAATGTATTTGATGTTATGAATCACAAAATCTTAGAATAATGAACTCCTGTTGGAAAGATCTGAGTCAGGAGAAGATAATATTGTTTTGAAGCTTCTCTCCTTTTTTCCTTTTAGGTCATCTCTGTTTCTTCATTCTAATTTTGAGACCCTCGAACTGACATACAACAGCAGCCAAATTTCTTGCTTTCTTGTATTATAAATAGTTTACTAAATAATTTTGATTTATGGTGGTATAAATAAGACATTGTTTATTTCTTCCTTTTTTGTCCTTTAGAAAAGTTGAGTACCAATTCATAGCTTTCTGATCATTTTTGTCTACCAAAATTAACTCAGCATCATTTGGAATGCAGTTCATATCCTATTCAAAGCTCTACCCCTCACAGTTCTAGTGTAGGCTAGAGCTGTTATTTCGGTGGACTAAAGTGTGAGTGAGAGCTTGTGGGCAGGGATTGGAGCAGGTTTGTGTGTCCAGGTTGGTGTTCTCCTTTTGGACATCTTATTTCCCTCTCTTTACAGCTGATTGGGGAGCAGGAAGGAGCAATAGATGAGACTGAGTTCATCTTATCTAACTGGAGGTTCATTAGTAGTGGGAAAATACCTTTGTTCTCACTCTGGTTCAGTTTGGTTCCTTCCGCTAGTGATGTTGACTGCCAGTTTCCAAATCAGTGGTATGTGTGATTTCCTTGAGTTGAGTTCAGACTTGACCTCTCACATTTTCTTTGATGAGGAACCTTTTAGAAAACAGCAGCCATAATATCCTTTCTTCCTTGCTATTGATCAAAATCTCTAATCAAAACTCTGACCAGGAAAGATGTGGCTCGGACTCATTGTGTGACTCAGAGACTGCTGGAAAGGCCTGTGGTTCCTGCTTATTATCTAACTTCTATTTTTTTTCCACATAAAAGTGAAGCCATTTGAACTATTAAGTACTTTTTTCCATCTCCAGGGTCTTGGAAGCCGCCCACTATCTCTAAATATAACTGTAATCATCACCCTAACTTTTTACTCTGAACTGGATGAGATACTCTGTTATTATAATTTTTTATCCCATTTGTTCAGTCTCCTCCAGCCTTTAGAAATCTCTAGCAATAAGCACTCTCTCTGTTGACATATACTTCACACATATTGGGACATACATTGAGAAAATCCAAAAACCTATCACGCCATCCTTCTTTCTAGTGGTGGCCCCAGGTGAACCTGTGAGATCTGTTGCTTAGGTGAACTTATTTTCACGCAGATCCCAGTAGTCCCTCCAAGTGGTTTGGTTGACAAATCCTCATTCTGAGGAGGGGAGCCAGTAGCCTCTACTGTGAGTATTGCCTTCCTCTCCAGGCTGGTGAGTCTCAGACGGATGCCCTCCCCGCCAATTTTTTTCCCCTTAGGTAGATAAGACATTATGGCTAGGGATGAGGTAGGGACATTCATCCTTAAAGTGGGGTGCTTCTGAAGCGTCTTGGTTGACCTTCAGAATAGCTCACTGACTCTTCTGAATGTAAATCAAAGGCAATTTGGAGGCAACTCTTCTTGGCCCTTTCAGCTTTGGGTCTTAGATTTCTCGGGTAAAGAAAAAGTAGCATCCAACATTCTGTTAAACCATGATTTCTTAGTGTTTTCACTGATGGCATGAGAGGCAATGAATGCTGCTGGCTAAATATGCTTCTTTTAACTTCATAGAAAAAGCAGAAATTCTGAAATTATAAAATTTTTTAATGTTTATTTACTTTTGAGAGACATAGAAAGACAGAGCACGAGGGGGGGGACACAGAATCCGAAGCAGGCTCTGGGCTTCAAGCTCTGCCTGTCAGCACAGAACCTGACACAAGACTTGAACTCACAGACCATGAGATCATGACCTGAGCCAAAGTCAGAAGCTTAACTGACTGAGCCACCCAGGGGTCCCTGAAATTCTGATATTATAAATAAGAGATTTAAGAGAATGGCTCAAAATATCAAGAATTTAAAAATACCACTCAGTGATGTCATAATTGACTGAGGGTGGGGTGCAATACCTGTGTAGTCTACAGGGCCAAATGCCTTATTAACTGCATTACAACAGGGGGAGGTACACATAAGCATAAGTGCCCAGAGGGCTATAGGACTGCCGCATTCATTATAAAGGACTTTGAAGCCTAAAAGCTTTATGCCCAAGCATTGCACCCTGGGAAATGCTGCAACGTTTTGAGTATTTGTTAGCCACTTACTTAACCATACATCTCTTTAGTAATTCTTTGCTTCAGTCATTTTTGACATTTAGAACTCAATCATTTTAAGGCTTTGCTTATTTTCAAGATGTTATACCTAATTTCATTTCCTAATTTAAATTCTTAAGTTTTGTGCCACATTGAAACTTTTTATTTAGTTTACTTTTACTGAGCATTTCTTCAACAATAAACACTTGGTATTGCATTTCTTTGAATGAAACTCAATGCAGTAAATGTCCCATGTCCAGGGCTCTCTGGCCAGTTAAGACTTAAACAATTGATTAGAAAACTAACCAGCCATTACCAGTCACCTGTGATAAGTAGTTTGGGATGAATTGGAAGGGAGCCTCTTCCTTTTATCACAAGAAAATGACAAAATCTTAGTGAAGCCTTTGACACAAATAGAATCTTTTCTCATTTCTCATTTTCAAGAATTATAAATACTTCTTTATCTTTGAACAGCAAGACACTTTCCCTCTCAACTTTAGTTTTTTTTTCATGACCCATCCAGCTTGGCAGTTTATGGCTTTATTATAAACGTTTTTATATGCACCTTGTGGATCATATTGCCCAGTTTAATGGCTTTGGGAAATATTTTTTGTAAGGCTAAATCAACTGGCTATATTGTTTAAAAATGTAAAAGAAAATGCCTTATACATAATACACCCATTTTAAAGAACAATGAAAGAAAATCCATGAATAGAGAAGATAATTTATCAACCAGATATTTTGACCAGAATATTTATATTATCATTTCGCTAATAATAAGGGAGAGCATCCTGAGTTGGGTTTTTTTTTTTTTTTACTACTTTTGGAATTTTTTTCCCTAAGGAAGTACAAGATGGAAGATGCCAATAATAGTAATTATGGTGGACCAGGTGAAATCATAGAATATATACTCCAGTGTGTGGACAGAGGGTGGGATCAGTAGATCCTGTAATGAGTCTTTCAAGAGGAGAAAAGTTGACTAATAAAGTTTTACATGGAGCCGAATTCTAGTATTGAAACTCACATTAAGGAGAGGAGTTGGGAAAACTCTTATAACTTCATAGACCACTATAATAATTAAGTTAAACACAGGATTGTCATGTGTTGATGTATTTTGTTAATATGTTTTTTTAACAAACTTGGCAAATACACATTTTATCCATCTTTATTGAACATCACACTATCTTCATCCTATTCCTAAATACTATCAATCTCAACATTGTTTAATACTATCTTTGAAACTGGAATGTTGATACTTCTAAATGGTACCTATGGAATTATTGCAGTGCTTATTTTTGGCATTTTTGGTTTCCTTGAAGAAACCTGCGAGAAAGTAATCTATTCACTATGTAAGACCTAACTACGCATCATGCTGTGTTTTTATCCAAAAAGGACATATTTTAACCAATAAATCTGATCTGTGCTATTTGGTTTTTTTATATTGTACTCTTTGGTATTTTGCTGGTTCATTTCATCTCTATGCAGAGATTTATTTCCATTTATTCATTGGCTCATTTATAAGTAACAATAGAAGCTGGCTGAAAGTACTTCTGTCATTTGAAATCTTGAGTTGTGCACTTGATCTTAGCCAAAAGGCCGAGAAGCGATGGAATCTTGAGTTGTAAACAAACATCTTTCTAAAACTTATGAATCAAGAATGCACTAGTTTTATGTAATATTTTCTCCATTACTTTCTACATTTCCATTAAATAGATCAATATTATTTGGGGGCTTTTTAAACCAAATGGAGTCGTAGCAACTCATTATAATTAGAAGCCTTGCTACTACCTTGACTTCTAGTTAGAAATCAATGACTTGCATAATCACTAATATAGACTAAAAATTATATGGGTTTGAAAACTTCACTGCCCAACATTTTTATGTTCTTTCATCTGAAATAGAAGTTCAGTCATGCCTTTAAAAATGAAGCAAAGGCAGAGCAGGATGTAAGTATTGCTGCTGATAATAAGTGCGGATTAGCCTTGCCCTCTGACAATGCAACTTTCTATCTTTGGGTTAGATTCCAAGTGGCAATACATTTGTTGCTCCAGCTCTCTCAGATCATAAAATGATCATGTCTGTTGACATGATTACAGATGCTGTGATTCACAACTACCCAGAATTTCAAAGAAAAAACATAATATATCCGATTGCAAGCGGAGGCACATGTCACTTTCAGAGGCATTAAACTCACTACTCCTACACGGAGGCTATACAACAGAAAAAATAAGACTGAAATTTTCAGTTCCAATTTAAAATAATGGTTTACACTCCTACCACGTGGAGCCCTGATGTGCATCCTCAAACATTCCTGTACAATTGGGAGAATTCACCAAATCAGTTGAGCATTTTTTAGTTCTGATGCTAAACATATTCTCCTGCCGTACTCTTGTCTCATTATAAGTTGTTAAGCCATTGAAATGGTGTTTTAGAAGGAACTGAGGCACAATCAATTTGATCCATTCAAGAGTTCTCCAGCATGACAGCAATTGAGATGGGGCTCGAATCTTCAACTGGTGTTGAAATTACTAGTAACTGACACTTGCTTCCAGATCAGTACGAAACCGATTTTCCCTTTCCAGCCCATTCCTTTGTGAGCATTACACACCGTGATTTGCTCTGGCAAAATGCGTACGAGGGTGCCTTGCATCAGTACCGTTCCCTTTGTACAAAGGTGGCAACAGGGCATCTGAGCCAGGCTTTGTCACTCACACGTGTTAGATTTTCTTTTTTCTTTTCTTTTCTTTTTTTTCTTTTTTCTTTTTTTTTTTTTTTTTTAACATATTTGCCATCCTTATGGTCCTGGACTCTGAGCACTACCTAGTCTCACTCAGAGCTGGGTTGGCTCTGTCTTGGGATTTCAAACTTTACTACCTCAAAACGTCCTAACACGGAGGAGCTCACCAGTGAGGCACTGCTGTAGTCTGCCCGCCCTGCTTGCCAGTCTGTCTAGAGATGGTGAACGTCACGGGAAGAGATCCGTGATCCCTTCTCTAGGAAGCAGCCTCCCTGCGGCAACTCATTTATCAGGGCAAGCACAGGGCTCTGTTTTCTCTTTCTCTTTGTACTTCTTCTTTATGCTGTCCCCTAACCCCCTCTCTTCAAAACAGTATCTATTTTTATATCCTTTCTTTTTCAGGTATATGTGTGCATTCTAAATAAAGCTAAAGACCCCAGTGAAGCAGCCTTGGCATTTATACCTGATTAGAGAAAGAAACTAAGCGTAATGCAATAAAACTGACACTCTCTTTAGAGGCAAATACTTTTACGTAACAACAACCAAACACACACACACACGCACACACGCACACACACATTACATTAGAGTCTTCCTTCCTTCTTCCTTTCTTCCTTCCTTTCCTCCTTCCTCTCTCTCTCTCTCTTTTTCTCTCTCTCTCTCTTTCTTTCCTCTTTCTAATACTCTCAGGAATGGCTGATGTTTGTGAAACTGGAAGTTCCCTCTGAAATTGAGGAAAAGTTTCTAACTAAAATATATAAAAGCATGTACACTTTTCGTTTTCAAAGAGGACAGCTTCTCCACTGTAACTCTAGCTTCATTGTCCTCCCCGAGACCTGTTTTGAAGCTTTACAATCCAGGTGCCAATCTGAAACCCACAAAACAATAACTTTGTTTTTAACTGCTTGCCTCACTTTGAGAACTGAAATTATTCAAACATGCATCTGCTCTCATGAATAATTTTGTTTCATGGATACAAAGTGTTTTGTTTCTCATTCAAGTGACTTTAGACAAAGGGTGTTATTTCTCCAGCTGTATGTATCTAACGCAAAAATAATTTATTACTTGGAGAAGGAAGGATAAGAAAGCACTCAAGCTGGGTTTTGTGTGTGTGTGGCATTTCCAAGATGAGAGTATGTTCACTTTTCAAATGGATGTGTTTGGTTCCTTATAGACAGAGCCATTGTATTTCATTTTTGAATTCTGAGAGATGACTTCTCCTTGGCATGTCCTTTTACAGCAAATCAAATTGCTTTTCATGGGCATTACCAAATTTTAAGCAGAGAGGATTCAAATGTAGTGTTCCAAGTGAAATGCATTTCTTGAGAGCATTTGTATTCCATCCTCATTTTACTCTAAGAGGAAGAAAGTTTCCGGGCATTTACAGCTGTGCAAATAAACAAACACCAAACATAAAAACAAAGCAAAACTACAAAAGCTGAATAATCATAACAAATTATGAGTAGAGACTCATTTAATGATCGTAAGTGCTGAATATTAAAACCCTCAGAACAATTTGGCTCCAAATTAATGTAATAATTAACTATAATAATTAGAAAAATTATAAACATAAACTGATCATTTGAACAATTGACAAGATATGGAACATAGCAAGTGTAGTAAATGCTGATGTTTGTGATCATTATTCATTTCTTTTTAAATTTTTTTTAATGTTTTACTATTGATTTTTGAGAGTAGGAGAGGCAGAGCACCAATGGGGAAGGAGTAGAGAGAGAGGGAGACACAGAATCTGAAGCAGGCTCCAGTCTCCGAGCCATCAGCACAGAGTCCGATATGGGGCTCAAATTCACGAGCTGGGAGATCATAACCTGAGCTGAAGTTGGATGCTCCACCGACTGAGCCACCCAGGCGCCCCGATCATTATTTGTTTCTAATAATTGATGGTCATAGTTCTGTAGAGTGGTTTATGCGTGACAAGGCAGGGATTCTGGTATAAACTGATAGTAATGAAGTAAGGTAAATCTAGCCAGATCCCATTGGATTCTGCCTAGCCCTTAACCCAGGCTATGAAGATCATCTCCTGGCCTGAAGCTCCTTTTGTCATTTGCATACTTGGCTTCTTCACAGCTAGTTATGGATACCCTGTTTGCAACTTGGCACAGCATTGTGGGATGAGGCTGTAAATTCTTCCTCACTCTGCTCTATTCACATGGAACGGATTAAGCTTCCTTTAAATCTACCAAGAAGATAAATTGCATCCGTTTTATTCTCTTAGTGTTTTTGTTCTAAACAATTTTACTTATGTCCATTGTATTTGTTTGGGTTTTGGGTGTTTCCTAGAGCTTTGAGATCATAATTTATTCTAACTGCTCTTACCCCTTCATTTTGAGTTATAGACAATACATTCTTCATTTCCATGATGCTCTTCTAAGAATAAGAGTAATCTATGTCCACGAATTGGAATCTCAAATTCCAATTTAGTCTTTTTTTTTCTTGCATTTATTTTATTATTCTTGAAATAGGAGAATTGTTTCAGAAAGTCAGATATTAAGCATGCAGTGTTCTTCCAGTATTCTAAACAAAATTATATAATTCGGTGGCTTGGAAAATAACCCATATGAGAATAAAGAGGAAGACTGACAAAAAGTCAGAAAAGAGACGAATGAAAAACTACTTCAGAAGACTCATAAAAGTAATTTTAATTAACTCTGTTTTCCATTCTGATTTCTTCTTTAAAGTAGAGACCTATTTCCAGGTTGTGTTATACCAATGTGCTTTGTCTCTTTGTTGTTAGTGTTTTTTCCTCCCATGTCACTCTTTTGATTTATTCTTTAGCAGTTTCTCCAAAACTTAACTTTACATGTTTTGATTTTTATCTACAAAATTTTTTACCTCCTATGCCTGCACTCACACATTACTAATTACAGTGACACAACTCTATTCCTTCAAACTGAAACCAAAAAGTTAAGCATTTTTAGAAAGCTCTATTTAAATCTAGTCATTTTAAATCTTACTTGAAGGAAGATATATCTATGCTTATATAAATATAAAACATTGTCAGATGATTATATCTGTGCATGCCCAAGATAAGCTTTGAAATTGAAAGAAAAAATCAACAACCAAAATGTACCATGAGATCTGGGAGCAGGAAAAGAATGCCTACTTCACATCATCTGTGGTTTGGTGAGTAATGAAACTAAGTGTCCTACCATTGGCGATCCAGAATGCATTCAGCTTCTGTCTTGAGTTTATGTGTATTCTTACATGTTTATTGATAAGCTGTCATTGACTTGCTTTCCAGCCATAGCCATAGTTACATGTGTGCAATTTTCAGGAACATTGTCACCTAGCAGACCTCTGGAGATAGTAAAACAAGCTTGTGTGTTGGAATGCAATGGACTCATATTTCAGATTGTAATCAATACAGTTGTGTAAACCTCTAAGAGCTTAATATTTGAGTCTAAGTTCAGAATTGCTAGGCTGGGCCGATGTATGAGAGAGTCCGTGTCATGCTTTGGGAGATAGATACACATTCTAATCCACAGAGAGCAAAGTACCACGATGAGATTCATTCATTTATATGATAAATTCACCTTTCAGAATTGCTTTTGATCAAACAGAATATTGTTTCAGGGGACACAGGGTAACAAAGCTGACATTTTAATATTCTATATCCACTTTTGAAATGACGAAAAGGATATTTTTAGAGCTGCATCGCCAATTGAACAAATGTACAGAGATCTCTGAATAACCAAAGCTGTTTGATATTAAGTACCAGTATCATTGTGCTTATTTAATTAATATCACCAAAAACAAAACAGCCCATAGGATATGTCAGTCACACAGTAATGAGTCTACAGCAATGATATGCCTGAGCTATACATATTCTGGAAGAAAAAAATTATGCAGAGGATGGAACATTTGAGGTTTTTTCTAATAATTTGTCTGTTTATTATAATTATTTTAGAGTAGGGAATATAAAATATAACATCTCATTCAAGCAGGAAGTAGGGGAGATGTGAAATATATTTGGGAAAGAGGACTAGCAGCAGCCACGGTAACGGGCAGTCAGAGAAATACATTTAGTAAGTTATAACACAGAGATCTGATTCCAATCCTGATCTGATTCCAAACCCTGATGTCGGATCTGATTATTTCGACATGTCTGCCATGTCTGGTTTTTGAACTTGTTCTGTCTCTTAAAGTTGTGTTGCCTTTTGGTATGCCTGGTAATATTTTCCTGATAGCTGGACAAGATGTGCTGGGTCAAAGTTGCTGCTGTAAATAGGCTTTTAGTAATGTGGTGGCAGGGTGCGTGGTGGGGAAGCGTTGTATGGTTTCAGGATTAGGACCAAGTCTTGTAATGAGCCTGGGCTCATAGTCTGGTGCCTCTGGACTGTGAACTTTACAAATGTTTCTCAGTTATTTTTTTTCTTCCCCTTTCAGTGTCATAAAGTGGCCAGAGTGGGCTGGAGTTGGGTATTCCCCTTCCTTCTGGCCAGTTAGGCTCTGATAATAGCCCAGCAGGTTAGTCTCTGGTTTGCTAACCGGGTTTCTCCCAGGGCAAACTTGTTAAAAACAACAACAACAACAACAACAACAACAACAACAACAACAAAAACAGAGTACCCTGGCATAGTCAAAATAGTTCCCATCCCCTCTTCACTTCACAGTTTTTCTCTGCTATTTACTGTGAGAACCTTGTGGAGCTCCTGGAAATAAATCTCACAAAATTGTGGGTCCCCCTAAGACTGGGTGCCACTGAATTTTAACTCTTAGAATTGTCTGCCCTCAACCTGTAGCAATTCAGGTTTCTCTACCCCAGTACTAGTTCAGTACTAGTTCCCAAGGTGGTTTCTGTGTGGGCGTCTCTGGCACTATAAGCTGTGACTTTTCTCCGTTTGCCTTTTTGTCACTCCAGTCTCAGGTACAGTAGCATGTCCTGTGTCCTTGCTTGTCTTAGAAGCATTGTTGATTGCTCAGTCTGTTCTGCTTTTTACTTGTTGTCAGGATGGAGTGGTGGCTTCCAAGCTCCTTACATGTAGAACTGAGTAGTAGTATTTTGATAGCCCAAAGTGGAAAGATGGTGTTCTAGGAAGAGACAAAACAGGAGTAAATAGAGAAAGAGAGCCAAAATATTTATTCAAGAAAAATGAATATAAAAATTAAGCAAGGTGTATAATTTGTGAGTGGGATTTTTATGTCACACTCAAAAGGTAGATTGGGACAGACAGTTTGAGGGCTTCAAGTTAGGCTACCAATTTTTATTTTTGCTTTGTGTCAGTGAACAGTCATTGTAATTTTCTATCAAAGAAGGAAAAAAGTAAAAAAGGATATTTAGGGTATTATTACTTGGCCCTGATTTGTATGTGGAAGATGGATCACAAGAGAAAGGATGGCTAGTTGCAAGCCTTTTATGGTGGTCAGGGAATGACATTATGATAAATGACTGTGTAAGGCTGGACAAAACAATGGATGGATAAAAGAAAAATATTTACATATAGTGGCAGATGCTGGGACTGAAATTCAACTGAACAAAATTAGAGAAATCAAGAAGAAAATTCCTTAGGTCAGCTGAAGAATGCAGTTTCAGACATGATAAGCTTTACTTTCTGTGCTTCTATTCTCTCACAGCGATTGGTCAGCAGGCCATTGGCGATGCACTAGCTGGCAAAGAGCAAGCCCAGGATTGAAGTAGAGCGACGAGATGTTTGAAGCCAGGAGAAGGATGGGGGAACATCTGATAGAGAAAGACAAGCCAGAAAACATTAAGGATAGAATTTGGACAGAGATAAGGGAAGCAACAAAGACAGAGAACCAACATTTATGACAGTAACAGAAACAGTAGAAATAGTGTTCAAGATGTCAAGAAAAGAAGGTTTCAAAAAAGAGATGGGTTGAGGAGAGGTCATTGGATTTGAATGCTGTTATTTTCTCATGTAGTGTTTAAGATGAGTACATTGCAAAGACTGGTTTGCCTGGGGATGACGGTGCCCAGGGCATAAAACATCATTTAAGATTAGTCAGGAGAGAAAGAACACAGCAGCTGAAGAATACAACTATGTCACAGACTATTTTCAAGGTTTGGGAGATCAGAGTATGTTTATAAAGCAGTATAGTATTACATTACATTACATTACATTATATATTATATTATACTATATATTACCATATTATGTATTAAATATAGTAATTTCTTATTCCCCAGTTTGGTTTCTATAATTACATCTGTAAGCTCAGAATAAAGGCTGTGTATTTGAATTTTTTCCTTTTGTTTTTCCCCAAAATTTAGGCTTGCCAGCTATCTGTAAATTTTGTTGGCTATTCCATAAAAAAGCTGTTCTTCGATGTTGGCTTTAATTAATTCACCATTATTCTGTCTTCTAAGTCTTTAATGTGTGCTTTTATTGTTACTAATTCTCCCCTCTACTTTTCTTAGTTTTATGTTATTATTTTTGCTTAGCTTCTAGATTGAATACTAAGTTCATTTATTTTTATTATTTCTTATTTTATAATAAAAGCATTGAAGAATACAAATTTTTGTTCTAAGTACAGAACACTGTAGGCAGCATTCTCATTATCTTTTATTTCTAAATGGCCCTAATTGCAGTTTTGACTTGACTTTTTGAAGAGAGTTATTGTTTAATTTCTAAGTGGTTGCATTTATGTTTATGACTTTATTTCTAGTTATCAAACTGGAAACTGTCATCAGAAAATGTGATCTAAACAAGGTCTTTTCTCTTACTCTATTAAGAGTTTACTTATGACTAATTTTTTAAAGTTTTTATTTAAATTCCAGTAGTGTAATATTAATTTCAGGTGTATAATATAGTGATTCACACTTCAGTGCAAAACACAGTGCTCATCACAAGTGCACTCCTTAATCCCCATCATCCATTTAGCGCATCCTCCCACCCTCCTCCCCTCTGGTTCCTTTGTATGGAAGCAGCCTAAATGTCCATCGACTGATGAATGGATAAAGAAGAGTGGTATGTATATATATATGTATATATATATACATATATATGGAATATTATTCAGTCATAAAAAAGAATGAAATCTTGCCATTTTCCATCACATGGATGGAGCTAGAGGGTACAATGCTACATGAAATAAGTCAGAGAAAGACAAATACCATGCAATTTCACTCATATGTGGAAAGCAAGCCACATATTTTTTTTAAGAAACAAAACAAATGAGGGATGCCTGGGTGGCTCAGTCGGTCAAGGTCTAACTCTTGATTTTGGCTCAGGTCATGATCTCGCAGTTCATGAGTTCAAGCCCCACGTTGGCTCTGCTCTAACAGAGGGGAGCCTGCTTGGGATTCTGTCTCCCTCTCTGCTCCCATGCCCCCCACTCACACCCACTCTCCCTCTCTATCAAAATAAATAAACATTTTTTTAATTAAGAAAAAAAGAAAACAAATGAACCAAGGGAGGGAAAAAGAGAGGCAAACCAAGAAACAGACTATTAACTGTAGAGAACAAACTGATAAGTCATTTTTAAATACCTGTCTTCTGAGCTCTAGAATTTATCAGTTTGTCATTTTCCTAACATTTCTTTTTCTTGTCATTGTTTGCTTTGTTGCCCATAAAAGTACATGCATGTTATGTTTTCATTGAAATACAGGAGGTTTGGATCCAGATTACTGTAATTGTATTTTTCGGTTTACACTCTATGTTTTTTTAAGCTTAACAGTTGTATCCAGTTTTATAACTAGGTTTACTCACATTTTTGTAGATTTCTCAAATGCTTCCATCGTCAGGGCAACGTCTTTTATATTATGGTTCCCTTTCTGACTCAAGTTTTCTTTAAATTTTAGCAGAATGGATTACATATTCACACATGAGATTTCCAATAAAGTATTTATTAAAATGCTGTATTTTCTCGGTGATAATATATCTAACAAAATTTTCCTCTAGCCCTAAAATGCGGATGAAAACTTTGGCAGGTTATTAATTATGTGATCCTAAGTTTCTCCTAAAAATGTTATACTTCTTTTTATTCTGCATTTGTGTTGTGATGGCATATTCAAGACCATCATCATTTTTATTTTTTAACAGATAACTTTTTTTTAGTCTTGTTTGATTTGTTTTGGGCTTTTCTTTAATCTTGTACCTCCCTCCAAATGGCTTATGTTTAATCAGTGTCCTTTGCATTAATTTTCCTTTCAATCTATTCACATAGAGTTTTCTTGAGCAGAGAGATATTTTCCTTTCTCATACCTTTTATTATACTTTAGCATAACAATTGTTTTGATTTCTCCAATAGATATGTCAGTTACCTGTAATTTTCTCATATATTCTGTCTTCTCTTTTCTTCCATATTGTCTAGCATTGTTTCCATCTCTATATCTTTTTTCCTCAGTGGTTTGAGAAGATTTTGTGCCAACTATACCCTTTACATCAGTGTTTCCTGTATGAATTTTCAGTTAGTATTTCATTTTTTGTTTGTTTGTTTGTTTGTTTGTTTATTTTTGAGAGAGAGCAAGAGGGAGCACGTGTGAGCAGAGAGAGAAGTAGAGAGAGAATCCCAAGCAGGCCACACTCTGTCAGCCAGAAGCCTGACACAGGGCTCTATTTAACAAACTACAAGATTATGACCTCAAATTGGCATTTCATTTTTAGCTCTCCTCTGCTTCTCTGTTTCTCATCTACTTTTTTTGATAGTTAGGTTTGTTAACTTTTCATTCAACTTGTTATTAGTCAAAATGTTTATTAAACTTTTCTTGTACACAGGATTTTTTAAGTCCATTAGTCTTACAAGGTTTATTTGGAAAACAGCATCCCCCCAATATACAGCCCCTGTGTTTAGATGACCAAAGATAACTACATTCAACACTTTCACTGTTCCTTGATATGTTTTACTTTGTATTTCTTTTTTTTTTTTAATTTTTTTGAGATTTATTTATTTTGAGAGAGAGAGAGACAGAGCATGAGCAGAGGAAGGGCAGAGAGAGAGAGAGAGAGAGAATTGGAAGCAGGCTCCAGACTCTGAGCTGTCAGCACAGAGCCTGATGCAGGGCCCAAACCCATGAGCAAGATCATGACCTGAGCCGAAGTCGGACGCTCAACCGACTGAGCCACCCAGGCACCCCATTACTTTGTATTTCTAAATAACATGCTTACATTTAATTTCTATTTCTTATTTTTCTGCCAAGTCACTTTAGTGACTTCTTTTTATGGGATATGAGGAATTATCTCCTTGGAAAAAAAAAAAAAGGAGTTATCTCCTTTCTGTCTTCTGCCATTTACACCTCCTCTTCTATCATCTTCCCAATATTTACACCATAATGTGCATGTGAGTTATATGCCATCTATATGCCTTGAGTACTTTGGCTTTTCTGGAAAAATTTTTGTTGTCCTTGTAGCTAATAATTATCATTTTAAAATCGTTTGGTTACTTAGCGTTGAGGTTTGTGTGTGTGTGTGTGTTGCTTTGTATATACTTAAGATGAATGCACTCCCCAACTTTTCTCCAAAAGACATGTGGTTAGCTACATTTATGTTCTTGGAGACGTCTCTCCTGCTTCTGGAATTCAGATTGGGACCTAAGTGTACAGCACAGCCTGCATCGCATAATCTTCCTTTATCATAATTCTGGTGATTTTCTTCACATTCCTTTTGTGTTGTGTCTCCAGTTTTCTGTAACCCAAGTGCCCCCTGCCTTCTTTACTTGTCTTGTTTAGGTTTAGCACATCAACTGATAGCTGCTTGAGGCTGAAAATGGAAGTCATATATTTTGGAGAACTTGCATATATAAAAATATCTTCATTTTAACATTATACTTAAACAACATGTTGCCAAAATCTAGGTTGGAAATCATTTTACTTTAGAATCTGAAGGCAGTACTTCATTTTTCCTTCCTCTCAGACCATTCTGATCCTTTGATTCTTTGTAACTTTTTCTCTTTTCCTTTTTTTTTCCCCCATCTACAGAATCGTTTAAGGTTTCCTATTTGTCCTCATTATTCTGAAACTCAACAGGATATACCCTAATATGTGTATTTTATTTATGGTACTAGGAACTCAATAGGACCTTTTAATCTAGGGTTTCACTTATCATTTCCTTCTGGGAAAATGTTTTGTTTCATAATCGCAACTCCCCATTTTCTATTCCTGGATTTCTTATTATTTAGATCTTGGGTCTTCCGGATCGATCCTTCAATTCTCTCCTGATTTCTTTCTCTATGTCTTTTTAGTCACTTTCTAGGAGATTACCTTCACCTTCTAATTCTTCCGTTGACTTCCATTTCTGGAATTATAATTCAGAATTATAATTAATTATATTTTACATAATTATAATTAATTATAAACAATTGTGAATCATAATTCATGTAAGTATATTTTTATAACTATTGTAATTGATGTATAAGAGTTCTTTTATGCCCTCTGAATGTTCCTTTTTTTACCGAAAAAACTTTTTGTTTTACACACAACATTAAAAAAAATCTCTGAAGCTGTTAATTTTTAGATGGCTTTCTTTCCAGGCATAGCCTCTTTTTCTTCACATTGGGTTTTTAATCCCCCTATTTGTTTGATTAAATGTCTATTTCGCATGGTAGAAAATTTATCGTGCCCAGTGATCCTTGGATTCCACTCATAATTAAGGGTGCAGTAAAAGGCTGATTAAAAACTCTGCACAGAATGTGTTTGTTGACAGTGGACATCGCTGGGAAGTCACCTAGTGTCAGAATGTTTAGATCTTTTCTTTTAGGCTGATGGATCTAAGTCTCCCAGAGATGGATCTTCTAAAGCTTCTGTTTGGAGCACATGAGCTAGGCCGGCATGACTCTGAACTAAGCAGGGGAACAGGACCGAAAAACTCATGATTCAATATTCCTGTTTTCAAAAGCCACTCAGAGGCCCCAATTGTGGTACCTGATCCACTGTGCCAGGTGTTCTGTATTCAAGAATCCAAGAAACCCTATGTTCTACTTTCTTTAGAGAGTAAATCTCGAGTCTTCTGCCAAGTTAGGTGGAAGGAAAGTAGCCCAGCTTCACAAACATCAAATATTTGATCACGTGATTTTAGTGTTGAATTCTATTCCCTTCTAAACTGGCTCTTTGTGTGCATAAATGTTACTTCATTCTTTTTTATATTCCTAGTACCTACTCTTTTGATTATACTGTTATTATAATTCATATTTTTGAATAAATTATTACTTTGTAAGTGGAGGAAACACTTAGCTAGATAGGGCTGGTTGGAAATGATTCTCTTATGTCATAGAGCCCCTTTTCTTATTTTGTTGCCTTAATTCAGATATATTGTTTGTCACTTCGGTGTCAGAATAAGCATGTCTTAATATCATATGGACCTTTTCTACAAATTTCAGACAATTCAGTTTTTATGTCTGCTGTTGTTCAGAGTTTACATTCTAAACAAGTCTTTACATTGTATTTGGAAAGCTGTAGTTACCACTTGATCCTATTAACTGCAGCACAGATACAAACAGTTCTGAAAAACATCAAAGTGTGTCGTTGTGATCCATATTTCCCAAATATGCCATCCATAGTCTCCTATTCTACCATTCAATTTCTCTTTCGTTTCTGTTCCTTTCTGCTTGGTCACTCTGCTCCTGCTGAGTCCAAGTGAACTCTGTCTTAATCTCTCTCAATCTTTCCATTCTTTACTGCACTCCACAGGAAGAGCCTTCTGCCTCTAGGTCTGGGTCTGAAAGGCAACATCAGGTTTTCTCCATTTTTTGGAAGTCATTTATTTTTAGAGTGTGTCTCGGTTGTGATAGCTTTATTTCTCTCTGGCTGCAGGAGCCTTTTTTGTTGGTGTTTAGCAATTTCATGTTTATCTCTGTGACGGTAGAATACAGAAAGAACCATGTGATCCCTAAGAATTCAATGTGGAATAGAAATTTTTTAAAGTGTTGTCTTCTGTTTTTAATTCAAATAAATTATAATATTTTGCATATATTTTGGGGGAGATTATATTATATTCACCTTTCAGGCAGGTAGAGTACCATATAGGTAGTTTGAATAAAATATGCTAAATTGATAAAATAAACTTTATGATACTCTTCTTTGGAATGAAATAGCTGGAGATGGTGTTTCACTATAATGATTCTGAGGGGACAAGATACAGTAGGATTAAATATAGTCAAACCATGAAACAAATGTTTATCTTTTTTTTAATGTTTATTTTTGAGAGAGGAAGAGAGACAGAGACAGAAGTCAGAGAGAGCCCTTTAATTGGAAAGGGGCAGAAAGAGAGGGAGACAGAGAATCCGAAGCAGCCTCTGTACTAACAACATGGTGCTTGGCATGGGGCTCAAACTCACAAACTTGTGAGATCATGACCCGAGCCAAAACCGAGAATTGGATGCTCAACTGACTGAGCCACCCAGGTGCCCGAAAGAAATGCTTATCTTATCCCAAGGTCTTTGCATTGGTATGGTGTGAACAAATTCTTTAAATTATCACCAAATAATTTTGCCTCTTTTTTCTCAGTCTGATTTAGACTCAACTTTTCTTCTCTATTTCCAATAAACTGACTGCTCTGGTCTTGCTCATTCATCTCCTCTTCTTGTCTAGGGCCTCTCCTGTCTATATGCCATATTCCTTCCACCTGGACTATTATTTCAAACACTGCCCTGGGAGGCAATAAATGTGGAGGTAATAAAATTCTGTGATTGAGTGTATGGCTTCAGGCCCCCTCCATCATTTAATAACTGTAATGCGGATGGGGCAAGTTACCTATCACTTTATGACAATTTAAACAAAATGGAATACCTAACATTAAACATTTAATGTTAATTGCTTAAGATGATTCTGGCACATAGTATTTTCTCAATAAATGTTAGTTATCATTGTAACCACCATCGTCATCATCATCATCATCATTTTTTTAAGTTTTTTTTTTTACATTTATTTATTTTTGAGAGACAGAGAGAGACAGAGCACAAATGGGGGAGGGGCAGAGAGAGATGGAGACACAGAATCCAAAGAAGGCTCCAGGGTCTGAGCTGTCAGCACAGAGCCCTATGCAGGGCTCAAACTCACAAATCATGAGATCATGACCTAAGCCAAAGTCGGACGCTTAACCAACTGAGCCATCCAGGTGCCCCCATTTTTTTTTGATAGAGTGCAAGTGGGGGAAAGAGGCAGAGGGAAAGGGAAAGAGAAAGAGAGAGAGAGAGAGAGAGAGAATCTTAAGCAGGCTCCACACTCAATGCAGAGTCCGACACGGGGCTCATGACCTGAGTTGAAATCAAGAGTTAGATACTCAACCTACTGAGTCACTCAGGTATCCCTCATAGTCATCACTTCTATGGTTCTTTTGCTTAGCAACGTGAAATGTTGTACCAATGAAAAAATTCGTTTCAAACCCTTCACATTCTGAAGGCATTTACTTCCCGGAACCTTCCATGGATTGAGTTAAATGTACGTTGAGTGATATGGGCTAAGATGGAAATAGAGAAGGGTTTTGCACTAAACATCTATTATATTTTTCAAACTATCACAAAATGCCTTATAATAAATTATCGTAGTTGATGGATGCATTAATAATCAGTTTAGTGTAGGAAAAATAAGAAATGTAAATAATTAAAAGAATTCTACAAGCTTACAAAATTGTCCATAGAGAGTTTTATTCCTTCGCTGATTTTCATCATATTTACTTCTACTTATTATTAGCTATGAAAGATCTGCTTAATTGAATTTAGTCATCACAAAGGACTGGCAAAATGTATGTAATATGGCTATTTACATATGACATCTAAGTCATATTTTAAGATATTGCTAACTTTTAAATTAATAATACGAATGCTTTTAAATAATATTCAGAAAAGAACTAACATACCAAATTATTTGAGGAATCAAAATAGTCATTTTATAGTAAACGTTCAGGTGAATTAATCCTTTATGAAGAGAAACCTAAAGAAATTATTTGAAACGAATTCTGGTCATCTAAAGTATAACTATAAACATAGTAACATAGTTGTAGGTCAATGGCTTATGATTTAAAATAACCATAGAATTCAAATTAAAAATATTATCACAAATTTAAAATTAAGAAAAAAATCATTGAATACTATTGCTACAAATATCACACTCTACCTGTATATTTGCATATGCACTGTGGAGGGGTGAAACTCTATTATACGGTTAGTGTATTTTATTCATCCAAAGTATTGTGGGTCTGACTTCCTACACTCTTCCCTGAAATCATTCATCCCACAACACACACTGTAACATGCACACTTAAAGATGACATCCTGTGCAAGCTCAGAGCCCAGGACAGAAGGCACTCACCTGACTGATTTTCTCTGCATAGAGCTGGGTGAAATATGGGCATCTTGTGTGGAGGTTACCAGGAACTGCCATTAAGAGTTGAGAATGTGGGGGGTGGGGAGGTGCCTGGGTGGCTCAGTCGATAAGTGTCTGACTCTTGATTTTGGCTCAGGTCATGATCTCAAAGTTCGTGAGTTGCGGCCCCCCATCAGGCTTTGCGTTGACAGTCCAGAGCCTGCTTGGGATTCTCCCCCGCTCTCTCTCTCTCTCTCTCTCTCTCTCTCTCTCTCTCTCTGTACTTCCCCCTACTTGTGCTCTTTCTCTCAAAATAAATAAATAAACTTTAAAAAAAGGGTTGAGATTATGGGAAAATAAAATCGAGAAATAGCAGATCTGGATGAAATCCAGAGATCGTGGCTTTTTGTTTGTTGCTACTCACATAATTTTTGGACAGAACAGCTGTATTTAATTATAGTTAGAGAGTGAGGACCTTCTTGCCAGTGCTGCCTCTCAGTCTTAAATCAAGATGTATGTGAGGTTTCCACTGGTCTTTTACATTTTCTGTTCACAAAACAATTTCATAAATCCTAACTTGATAGCTCTTTCCAATATGCCAGTGAGGTATGTATCAGAGTGCATAATTCCCCCAAATTAGCTTCTCTAGGGGTATGGATGAAATAATCTAGACAACACACAGATTGAGGAAAGAATAAATTTACTACTCACATCTGCCTACTGCCTAAAGCCATGCCTATTCAAAACACTGAATAGAGAGTAATTATAATCATAGGTGTATTTATCATACTTTGTATTTATTAATCAATTTGTGTATCTATCAAACATTGACTTTCTTTTGAATACTAGGTCTTAAAACAGGTAAGGGGAGGTAAAAAAAAATATCTGACCTTGAGATTATTGTGCTCTCAGTCTAGCGGGGAAATAGACACATGAACAGATAATCACAATATAGTCTCCAAGAGTTATGATAAAATACACAATGAAATATAATGAAATACAGGAGAGAAACATACCTACCTGCCTGGTATGGGGTAGATAAGAGAAGACTTCTCACAAAAGCTGAATTTTCTCTCAAGGTAACTAGGGACGTTCCCTTTTCAAATCCTATCTTCAGGAAATATGTGTCTTTGGACATCACTAACCATTTCCTCATTCCTTAAATTATCTATTTGGTTTCATGGACCTTGGACTCTATTCTTACCTAGTTTCCATCTGGCCGTGTTTTTTCATCCTCCTTTACTGATCTTGCTGAGTCTGCTCCTTAAAAGTTGCTCTTTCCAGGGCTCTATTTGTGCCATCTTCCCTTCACATTATCCCTGTTTCTGTGGATGAGAATTTGCTAATAAATATTCATGATCTCAACTGCTTGCACATGACTGTGCCTTTGAAATCTTTACCTCCTGCAAACCTGACTCATGAATACAACTCAAGTCTTCATCTGATTTGTGTATTTCTCGACTTGGAAGCCTCACTGGGATTTTGAGCTCCTAGAGAACCACATCATGATCTACCTCTTAAAACCAGTCATTCTCTTGGATGCCCCTGTTCAGTGAAAGATACCATCACCTGCTCATCCTTTCGTTCTTTCTTCCTTCATTCAACAAATATTTATTCATACCTATTGGGGATTAGTCACCACGATTGGCTCTGGGATGCAACAGTAGAAAAAAAGACCTGGCTTTTAGTCTTCCGAGGAAAATAAATTTTAAATTAGTGCTTAGCAAAGTATGGTTTATTAATTACATCTGCCAGAGTCACAGGAAGAAGGGCTTTTAGAAATCCCAAACTGAGCTCCTTCCCAGACTTACTGAATTGTAATCTTTAAGAACTGGGGCCCAGGCATCTGTATTTTAAGTAAACGCCTTAAGTGATTCTGAGGATCATAACCTAACATTTATAAAAACCACTTATTTAAATAAAAAGAAGACCAAACAAATAAATACATAATTACATATCGTAAAGTGCCACTGAAGGAAACTACAAGATACTGCATGATTGTGTAATAGGGGAAGAGGGAGACTTGATACATAATGGTCAATCATTACCTGGGAACGAGGGGCAAGACCATGCAAGGCCCTGTGGCCAGTGACTGATTAGACATGAGGAGTGGAAGTCAGGGAATACTAAGAATGGCTCTCAAATTAGAACTGTGGATGCCATCATTTAGTTCCTCTCTTTCTCTCCCTTCACCCTTATCCTATTTTCTTTAATGTATCACAAATCCATTCCACCCCTTCATCACTGCTCCTGACATAGTTCACAGGCTCTTTGTCTTCTCTGAAATTATAACATTTTTCCCCTAATTCTTTTTTTTAAGCTGATTTATTTTGAGTGAGAGCATGAGCAGAGGATGGGCAGAGAGAGAGAGAGACAGAGAATCCCAAGCGGGTTCCATGCTGTCAGTGTGGGCTAAATCCCAGAAACCATGAGATCATGGACTGAGCTGGAATAGAGTCAAACACTTAACCAACTGAGCACCCAGGCACCCCACCCCTAATTCTTATCCTTGCTTCTATATCACTCCCGTCCCTGATCTATCACCACAGTGATCTCCAAAATAAATATGTATATACATGTGTGTGTGTGTGTGTGTGTGTGTGTGTGTGTGTGTGTGTGTGTGTATAATCATGCCATGTATTTGCTTAAAATCCTTTAATGCTGTCTGTGGCTTGGAGGGTAAAATCTGAAAACCTGCTTACAAAGCCCTTCCTGGCCACTCTGCATCCACCTTTCACCTGGAATTCTGCAGCAGCCTCAGGGGGACTGGTCTGTTTCGAGTCCTGGACTCCATCAGTCTTCCCTCCACTCTGCAGCTCAGATTCTTCTAAACAATGAAACTTACTACCCTGTCCTTGTCAGAACCCTCCAAAGGATCGCCTTGACTACCTGTAAGAGAGCATTCCAACTCCTGTCAGTGGCTCATGTCCTTCACCATCTCGCCTCATCTATTTTGTAACCCTACCTCTTGCTATTCCACCCCATGCTTTAATCTACACTCCTGGCATTCTTTATACCTTTAGTTTCTCCAGTTTGGTATGACTTCTTGCTCCTGGGTCTTAACGTCCTTTTTCTTTCTTTCTGACCCTGTAGGATGCTCTTCAAGCAACACCATTTCCTCACCCCTTTTTAGAGAGTCTCATACAGAACGGTGACTGGCTCTTTATGTGTCTCTTTCTCTACCTACACTGTCTCTGGAGGTCAGGACCGTGTCCTTATCACTGTTGGATCCCCACATTGAACCTGTGTCTTGAACAGAGTGGATATGCAACATGTTTTTTATATACAGCAAATAATACTCAGTGTTAATAGTTCCTGAATGTATCAAGTTAAATAATTTACATCTTTTAAAAAAAATAGCTTTATTGAGATATCTCACATGCCATAAAATGTGCCCTTTTACAGTGTGTAATTCAGTATTTTTCAGTCTATTCACAGAGTTGGGCATCTACCACCACTATCTAATTTTAGGCCACTTCCACCACCACCCAAGAAATTCCATACCCTTGAGTGATCACTCTGTTCCCTTCTCCCCTTAACCCCTGGCGGTCACCAGTCTATTGTCTGTCTATGGATTTGCCTGTTCTGGACATTTCCTATAAAGTAAAATCACACAATAGGTGGTCTTTGTCATTAACTTTTCTTACTTGACATATTTTCAATGTTTTCCCATTTTATAGTATATATTAGTACTTTATTCTTTTTATTTATTTTTAATACTTTATTTCTTTTTTGTTTTTAATATTTGGTTGTATAGATATAGCACATTTTGTTTATCCATTCATCAGTTAAGGGATATTTAGTTGTTTCTGATTTTTGGCTATTATAATAATGCTACCCTGAACATTCTTATATAGATTTTTATGTGAACATATGTCTTCAGTTTTCTTGGATTGGAATTATTTAGAAGTAGAATTGCTGGGTCATATGGCAACTCTATGTTTAACTTTTCAAGGAACTGCCAAACTGTTTTCCAAAATAACTGCACCATTTTAAATTCCCATCAGCAATGTAAAGGGTTTTAATTTTTTCACATCTTCAATAACACTTGAGACAGTCTGTACTTTTTATTATAACCATCCTAGTGGATGCTTTGGTTGTATTTGCATTTCCCTGATGACTAATGATGTTGGGTACTTTTCATATGCATATTGGCCATTCATACACCTTCTTTGGAGAAATGTCTCTTCAATTATCTAACTCATTTTTATTTGGATTATTTGTCTTTTAACTGTTTAATTCTAAGAGTTTTTAAATATACATATGGTTTATAAAAATATATAAGTGATAAGTATTAAGGAGGGCACTTATGATGAGTACTGGGTATTACATGTAAGTGATGAATCACTAAATTATTATTTTTTTAATGTTTATTTTTGAGAGAGAGATCAGAGACAGAATGAGAGGGGGGCGGGGCAGAGAGAGAGGGAGACACAGAATCCAAAGCAGGCTCCAGGCTCTAAGCTGTCAGTGTAGAGCCTAACACAGGGCTCAAACCCATGAACCATGAGATCATGACCTGAGCTGAATGAAGTCAGACGCTTAGCTGACTGAACCACCTAGGTGCCCCATGAATCACTAAATTCTACTCCTAAAACAAATATTACACTGTATGTTAACCAATTAGAATTTAAGAACTTGAAAAAAATTCAATATATACTCAAATACTTTCAAAAAAAAGTAAAATTTAAATTTAATCTCATGATATATATATGCTATCAGATACACGATTTGGAAATAATATTGCCCACTCTGCAGGTTGTCTTTTCACTCTCCTAAAGGCATCTTTTGAATCACAAAAGGACTTAATATTGATGAAGTCCAATTCATGTACTTTTATTTTGTTTCTTTGTCATGTCTTGTCCCAGCACCATTTATCGAAAAGACTGTTTTTTCCTTCATTGAATTTTCTTGGCATCCCTGTTAAAAATCAATTGACCATACATGTGAGAGGTTATTTCCAGGTCCTTAATTTCGTTTATTTATTTTTTCCATCTTTATGCCAGTATCCTGCTGTCTTAATTACTATAGTTTTGTAGTAAGTTCTAAAGTCAGAAAGTGTGAACTTTATTTTTCACTGTCAAAATTGCTTTGTCTACTCTGGGTCTCTGACATTTCCTTGTGGATTTTAGGATCAACTTGTCAATTTCTGCAGAGGCCTGATGGGATTGTGATAGAGATTATGTTGAATCTGTCAATTAATTTAGGGAATGTTTCTGTCTTAGCACTATACATCTTCTTATCCATGAACATGGGGTTTCTTTTTACTTATTTAGATCTTTCACTTTTTAAAATGATATTTTATAGATTTCAGTGAAAAAAAATCTTGCACTTCACTTGTTTATTCCCAAGTATTTTACATTTTTGATGCTAAAGTTTTGTTAACTTCATTTTAAATTGTCCTAAAGAGGAGAAATCTGCATTTTTTAATGTTTATTCATTTTTGAGAGAGAGACAGATCATGAACGGGAAGGGCAGAGAAAGAGAGGAAGACACAGAATCCAAAGCAGACTCCTGGCTCTGAGCTCTGAGCTGTCAGCACAGAGCCTGACACAGGGCTCAAATCCACAAATCGTGAGACCATGACCTGAGCCTAAGTTGGTCGCTTAATCAACTGAGCCACCCAAGTGTTTAAGAAGTCTGTATTTTTAAAGGTTATGTAGATATGTAATATTATATAAAATCAGTACTTTAATATGGGGATCATCTCACAGGCAAGTATTGGATTTTCAAAGGAAGGACCCTAATAGTACTTACCACTTTGAATAGGAGTAGAAAGCTATGCGTGACCCAAAGGGAATGTATGAATATTAAGGAACCAATATACATTCATGTATTAATATATATAGCAATATATTGAGCAACTTTATTTTGAGTTGCATTATCAGATTAACTATGCAACATGTATTCACTCATGTGAATCCTGATTCACAAAATACACAAAATTTTGATATTTTAAATACTTAGGTTAGTAATTAAAGCTTTTTTGAAATGCCCAGTTTCACTGGAAATGTTTGCAGAAACAATATGCCATTATAAAAGTCAGATGAAGAGTTGGGTGTTTGAATACTGGGTGGCAAACTTGTCACCAAAATGATTATCAACACTATGCTTATGTGTAGAACAAAATGAAAAGAGGTAATTTAGAATGGTATGACTCGTTATATCACTTATCTGTTAGTATTTAAAATGTTCCCACATGCATAGTAATCACATCAGTGAAGATACCACTTAATATACGGGGGGAAATACCATAATAGAAGTATATTGAATAAGAATTTTGTAATGAATACTGGAAATTATTAATTATAATGGAGACTTTAATTGGGAAACATAGTCTTTATTTTTTTCAAGAGATACTAAAACTACACAGAAGAAAATTGTTCTGTAAAAATAATGTCTACTTAAAGAATTTATGGAGATTTCTCTAGGTTAATTGGTCTGGAAAGATTAAAGGTTAAAAAATGGAAGCACAAGGGGTGCCTGGGTGAGTCAGTCAGTTGAACATCTGACTCTTGATTTTGGCTCAGGTCATAATCTCACAGTAGGGAGATAGAGCCCCATGGCGGGCTCTGCACTGAGCATGGAGCCTACTTGAGATGATTTTCTTTCTCCCTCTTCCTCTGCCCCTACCTTATTTGCACTCTTTATCTCCTTATCTCTCTCTATATATAAGAAAAGAACAAGAAGAAAAAAAGAAAGAAAAAGAATAGAAACACACTCACTCAGAAAGTTTTGGTTTTTTGGCGGCCGGTGTATTTGTCTGCAGTAATAATTGGATCTAAAAGCGGAAACCAGCTAATGGCTCATATTCCATGAGATGTACTGTATTGGAACCTACAGAGTGAATCACTGTTGATAAACATTATCAAGACAGGGACGGGCTATATGGTTTTTTCCCTAGAAGGTCTGTCTATGTAGCTATCATCCATTTGTTAGACTATATATTTTAGAAAGAAATTCTAATCTAATATCAGAATAATGTCAAAGACAAGGAAAACAAATTTTAAAAATGCATGGATACTCATGAGAAAGATGGGATAATAGGTTAATAAAGCTGTGCAAAAGGGCCGAATGATCTTTATTTATGCCTTATAGTACAGCTGTGAAAATTAGTAGGTTGTTTAATTTACTCTCAAGTAGTATTGTTTTTAATCACTGTTTAACAGCATACATAAAATAAATTATTTATCTCAAATATTAATGTATTTATAAGATCCTGATTCAAGTATTTGCTGTTTATCCTTCCCTGAGGTACTGGTTGATTCACAGACTTCAACTATGTCATCGAAACACAGTACAGTTACATATAAATAGATTCCTTGATGAAAGTGGAGTCATGTGTATTTATCACATTTACAAAAATATAATTAATGTGTTCTCCATTATATTAAGAAAAGTCACATGTAATGTTTGACTGTGGTGTTTTTTTCTTAAAGAGAATTCATAACTAAAGTATTGCAGTATTTCCTGTTACCTTGTAACTTTATTTTTTACTTATGAAAAACATTTTTTTATTAGTTCAGTACACAGAAAATTGATCAAGGAGAATTTAATGTTTGACTCCTAATGATAAATATTTATCCTATGTAATGAGGCTTATCTGATATAGGTATATTTCTTTGTTAACAAGTCTTATTTCCTTCTGGAAAATGAAATGTATTAAGAATTAAAGAATTATACATGTGGTTAGAAAGATGACCTTTAAAGTCTCTACCAGTCTTGAAGTTTAATGTTTCTGAGATATTTGGCTGCCTTTTTTTTTTTTACAGTGACATCATACTTCTGTAGAAACCCCAAACAAAATGCAATTTTGGTTTTACAATAATTAGCTTTGAAACATAACCTTCACAAAAGTATTTTATTATCTTTTAAGAGTCCATTAGGGTGTGAAATCAATACTTTTGCCATTCTGTGGAGCATTTCATTTTTCTCAATATTTTCAAGAGAAACCGCTATATGCTTCCAATTTAACTTTTTTTTCTTTCCTAATGGAATTCTATACATAAATAAAATAGCTTTTCTAAATCATTAAAACCTAATAGAAAATTAGCTGGGTTGTGATAGATTGCTTTACCTTTGTGGTGAAGAGACAGGGTAGGAGCTAATGGTTTTGAGACCCCTTATGACACATCAAGTACCACCTATTTTCTCAAGGGAGGATATTTGAAATTAAACAGGCATGAATTTTCTACTCCACCTTGAATAAGGCAGAAGCCAAGATATTTTTTTATGACCTGGTCTCAGAAATCACATGTAATCATTTCTGGTATGTACTATTGTTTTCATAAATCAACCTCTGCAAGTGTTGAGCTTGGGGACTATAACTCTCTATCCTCAACTGTTCACCCCACGTTCAAGAAAGGAAAACATCCTTAAGTGATAGATCTATTCATGAGAATAGTCTCAGTTGCATGGTTCCCAAAGAGAGAGAACCATAAGGTGATGATAATATAATTTCATCACCTTATGAAAGGAGTCACTTTGGGGCATATTTTTGGCAAATAACAGGTATCCCTGCCTTCTGAGTAGATTCTCAATAGAATACTACACTGGTGGTGGTCACAGAATGGAGGAATAAGCTTATTTTGAGTAGTATTAGTTTTCTATTGCTGTGTAACAAGTAACTACAAAATTCAACACCCTAAAACAGTAAAACATTTGTTATTTTTCACAGTGTCTATTCAGAAGCAGCTTATTAGCTGGGTGATTCTGGCTCAGCATTTGTCATGAGGTTTCAGTCAAGTTATCATCTGGGGCTGCAGTCATCTGAAGGCTTGAGTGCAACCAGACAGGTCGCTTTGTAGGTGGTAACCTCACATGCAGGACAAGTTGGTGCTGATTGTTGGCAGGTGGCCTGAGTTCCTTTCCATTGAGCTGCTTGAGAGTTCTCATGACACATGGTTCTTCCCTTGGAATGAATGATCCAAGAGAAAGCAGAGCAGAAACCAGAATATTTTTTATGACATAGTCTCAGAAATCACATGTAATCATTTCTGGTATGTACTTTTGTTTACATAAATCAACCCTATTCACAGTTGGAGAGGAAATACACGTGTTCATGAATTCCAGGAGCTAAGATTATTGGGGGCCATTTTGGAGCCAGACTGCCATAGGATATGGGAATTCTTCTTTTAATAGAGAATAATATTGTTAATAGAGCTGGTCTTGGGGAAAATAAGTTGTGCGTTGTTTTGTTATGTTTTTTAAATGTTCTTTGGGCTCCCATTTCTGTGCTTCTTTGAGCAACCTTCTATTACTGGGTCCCAATACTTTCAAGCTGACCCCTTCTTCCTCGGGGGTCTGCTGTGGTATCCTTCCTATTGTTAAAAAGCAAAGTTCAGACTCATAAATTTGAAGATTTCATTGACTTGTTCAATGATTCATGAATCAGGCAGCATCTCATCTAGCAATTAGAGGTGTGCTGCAAGGAGTTGTGCAAAATGGAAGATTTATATCAGAAGGAGGGTTGGGCAAGAAACTATAAGCAAAAGAAAAAAAAAGGATTATTCCAGACAAAGTCACCTTCCCATATGGGGAAGAGAAGGAGGTCTTATCATTCAGATTACCTCATCTTCCTTTGGGGAATGGAGAAGGCCCATTGGCAGACTCCTTGGCATCATCCATCAGAAAATTCCTGACTGACCTGGTTAAGACTTCATTATTGGGGAAGGTTGAAACTGCAATTAGATCTAGGTAGTAAATGCCAGTTTAAGACTAGAGGCTTTAACCTACATCATGCCATTTGGGGCCTTTGGGTTTTTTTGTTTGTTTGTTTTTGTTTTTGTTTTTGTACACTGTCCTTCCTTTCTTGCAAATTCAGCAAATATTTGAGGGTAAATTATGTGTCAATCACTGTTCACATCAGTGAACAAAATCACTCCATTCATAGAATTTACCTTTTATAGTAGCTACTTTTCATAATAAGTTGTTTCCTATGACCTATAATTTCCAGTTTGTCCTATTAGTATTCTGCTAAAATTATTGTGTTTCTAATAAGGTAAATATAGTATTGTGATTTATAATAAGAAATATATGGTCTTTGACCTTATTCCTGGCACAAAGCTCCTAAAACCTTTGGGATTTTCTGTTAGAAGAGCAATAAAGGTATCTTTAATTATGTTAATGAGATGACTTTTGGAAACCCTCTAGATAACCTACAATGGGGCCTGGTTGCCAGAGGAATCAACCATGTGATTAGGAGATTGGAACTTCCAATCCCACCCTAGACATTTGGGAAGGGAGAGGGACTAAAGGTTGAATCAATTCCAATGGGCACTGATTCAGTTGATCATGCTTATGTGATGAAGTCTCCATAAAGTCCCAAAAGGTGGGAGTTCAAAGAGTTTAAGACTTGGTGAACAGGTGGAGATTTGGGGGGAATGGCATAATTGGAAAGCATGGGAGTTCTGTGCCCTTTCCACACACCTTCCTCCATGCATCTCTTCCATGTGACTGTTCCTGAGGTATATCGTTTTTATAATAAACTGGTATTCTAGTAAGTAAAGTGTTTCTCTGAGTTCTGTGAGCTGCTCTAGCACACTAATTGAACCCAAGCCAGGTGTTGTTGGAACCTTCAATTTATAGGTCTGTCAGAAGAGCATGTAATATAACCTGGACTTGTAGCTGATATCTGAAGTGGAGGGGACAGTCTTGCAACCTGAGCCCTTAACCTGTGGATCTGATGCTATTTCCAGAAAGCTAATGTCAGAATTGAGTTAACTTATAGGATTCCCAACTGGTATCTGAGATTGCTTGGTAGTATGGGAAATCTTCTCTTTCCTACCCTGTACATGTTGAAACTGGGTCCAGAACCTTTAGGAAACAGTCAAGGGAAGAGGTCAATGATTGGCAGAATACCCTTAAAATAATATTTTTATTTTAGTAGAGGTATTCTGTGATTTAATACAAAAGAATAAGGTGGAACCTGAAGGCTCTGAGTAGATACTAAGCACACTAGGGGGACTGTCTCACTTATACCAATTTCACTGCATTAAGCCACTTATAAGACTACTTTTGTTAAATGGAAAACATTACCATCAAGCTATCTCATTCAGCATGGTCTTTTTCATAGTGTGGAAATGCAAAACTGGGGGAAATAAAAGTCTATTTCATGCTTAAATGGAGGCAAAAACATTAATATAGTTATCACCACGAGAACATGAGGATTATCAGAGATTAAACTAGTGAGTTTTCCCATTTCCTTTCAAAATTGATGCAATGTGATTTGAATTTCCCCAAATATGGTGAAGAGCCTTGGATCACTGTTTTATATGTATGTTTATATCCTAAGCCAGTATTTCAGGGACTCTGGCATTTTATTTATTTATTTATTTATTTATTTATTTATTTATTTATTTATTTATTCATTCATTCATTCATTCATTCATTCATTTATTTATTTAGAGAGACAGAGACAGAGAGAGAAACGTCATGAGCAGGGGAAGGGCACAGAGAGAGGGAGACACAGAATCCAAAGATAGGCTCCAGGCTCTGAGCTAGTGGTCAGCACAGAGCCTGACGTGGGGCCCAGACCTGCAAACTGTGAGATCATGCCTAAGCCAAAGTTGGAAGCTTAACCAACTGAGGCACCCAGGTGCTCCTGGCATTTATATCTGTGATTAACTCTAATGTATATTTCCATGGGGCTTTTTTCTCTTTTCCTTTTTCTTTCTTTTCTTTCTTTCTTTCTTTTCTTTTCTTTCTTTCTTTCTCTTTCTTTCTTTCTTTCTTTCTTTCTTTCTTTCTTTCTTTCTTTCTTTCTCTTTCTTTCTTTCTTTCTTTCTTTCTTTCTTCCTTTCTCTCTCTCTCTCTCTCTCTCTCTCTCTCTCTTTCTTTCTTTCTTTCTTTCTGAGTTTCAAAACTGTTTGGGCCAATAAATCTTTCTATGAATGTCAGATTGGTCAACATCGAGGAGGTAAATGGAAATTAATGACACTCATCAAGATGATGATATGAATGATTTATTGGACCCAATCATTTAACACTTTCAAAAAGTCAATATTGGGGAAAGAAACTGGGCTCTTATTATGGTAAACTATATTTGCGCTGTCAGCATTTAATGATTTATTACAAACCTGTGGCTAGGATTAGGATATTATAAATGGGGGGAAATGGAAAGCTCATTAATTTTTTATCCCCACAGGTGGAAGACATGCAGTGGGCTAATAGAGAACGCACTCACCCTGCATCTGTCTGTAGTCTGCCCTGTAAGCCTGGGGAGAGGAAGAAAACAGTGAAAGGAGTCCCTTGCTGTTGGCACTGCGAGCGCTGTGAAGGTTACAACTACCAGGTGGATGAGCTCTCCTGTGAACTTTGCCCTTTGGATCAGAGACCAAACATCAACCGCACAGGCTGCCAGCTTATCCCCATCATCAAACTAGAGTGGCATTCTCCCTGGGCTGTGGTGCCTGTGTTCATTGCAATATTGGGAATCATCGCTACCACCTTTGTGATCGTGACCTTTGTTCGCTATAATGACACACCTATTGTAAGGGCTTCGGGACGAGAACTTAGCTATGTGCTCCTAACAGGGATTTTTCTCTGTTACTCAATCACCTTTTTAATGATTGCGGCACCAGATACAATCATATGTTCCTTCCGCCGGATCTTTCTAGGACTTGGCATGTGTTTCAGCTATGCAGCCCTTCTTACCAAAACTAACAGAATCCACCGAATATTTGAGCAGGGGAAGAAATCAGTCACAGCTCCCAAGTTTATTAGTCCAGCATCCCAGCTGGTGATCACTTTCAGCCTCATCTCCGTCCAGCTCCTGGGAGTGTGTGTCTGGTTTGTTGTGGATCCCCCCCACATCATCATTGACTATGGAGAGCAGCGGACTCTAGACCCAGAGAATGCCAGGGGAGTGCTCAAGTGTGACATTTCTGATCTCTCGCTCATTTGTTCACTGGGGTACAGTATCCTCTTGATGGTCACTTGTACTGTGTATGCCATTAAAACGAGAGGTGTCCCAGAGACTTTCAACGAAGCCAAACCTATTGGATTTACCATGTATACCACCTGCATCATTTGGTTAGCCTTCATTCCCATCTTTTTTGGCACAGCCCAGTCCGCAGAAAAGGTAAGTACAAGAAATGCATATGACAACCCTTCTCTGGATTTAACTTCTTTCTTCAGGATGCTGTCCCACTTTTCTTTTGGTTTACTTATATTCTTTCAAGATGATTCAGTCTCTCTCTCTCTATGGAATCCCTCAAGGTCACTTAACTTTAAATATGTGTTGACTAAGGTTGATTTTCCATGAAGAATGCATCATGTGTCCTCCTTGGCAGGATTGAAAACTGACAGATCTCACATTATGTTCTGCGTCTCTCTTCCCAGGTCTGTTATCTGCTAAGATAACTAACTGTTCTTTTCCTAATGTTAATTAAAAGTGAATGGGAGAAAAAAAGTCAGACATAATTCGTAGGGGTGAGTTATCCCAGAGATATCCCATTGCATGACAAATGCCTCCTTTTCTGGTTGTAATGTGACTCGGGGAAAAAGCTATTTCTTAATAATTGCGATGGTTTTAGTCATGCAGGCAGAGTTTATAGTAGAGCAACAATCACCACAAAAAGAAGCTGAAATGGTTTCGTTCGATCTGTGCCATTTTACTATTTCCCCTCAGCCCCCATTCGTAACACTTTTCCATATGTGGAAGATGATGTTGAAGATTAAAAAAAGACAGCAATGGCAGTTATGCAAAAAGCAGTTTATACTTTTTCAGAAGGTGAAGATCAATTAAATCTCTTAAAATAATTTTCTTTTGCCACGAATCTCCAATTAACCTTTCTCACGTAAATCACCGCAAGTAAAGAACATCTCTATGTGAACGGGAGTATGTGCTGAACTGAGGTATGTGCTGAACTGGATACATGTAGTTTATGTCCAGAAAAGCAGAGAACTAAAGCTAGACATGAATTCCAAGCTTTGGGTAGTTTAATGGAGACAAGCCGTTTTATAAAACAAAGGCAAATGCTATCTTTCTGAGTGAATAGTCCTTCAGCCCTAATGTGCATATGAAAAAGTTATTCTCTCAGAATGAGGGTTGAAAGATTGCTCCATCCTCTGTCATCAGAAGTCAGGAGGAAATCAAGCATCCTGGGGGCAATTACATTCCCTAGTCTCTAACATTCCAAGTGAGGTCATGCATGACTCTTAAAAATCCCAACTAATTCAGAAGAAAAAGTACTCAACAAAGGCTCAGAGAGCTCATTAGTATGAGCATTCATCCCTTACTAGATCAATGTGGCTTTCAACCATGTTTGGACAAAAAAAAATGTACTTCAGCAAACTCGCTACTGAGTAGAAAAAACTTACCATGGGTTCCAGACCTGTGACCTTTCATGATTGAGACGGTCTGATAGAAGTCCATGAATATTTTATGCAGGACCAAGCACATGGCAGGAAAATAAAGTAAGGAAGTTTGACACTCTAAACCTAATAAACATTATATTTTTGACTTATGTAGATAGGAATTTATTGGGATCAAACTTGTAAATTTGATTTCAGAGAGAATGCATGAGCTGGAAAATAAATCTCTCAGTGTCTGTTGGGTCTGTTTTGATATAGTTAGTTGAACTAGTTAGGGGCAAAACAATACTCTTCAGAGTCTGGAAATATGAGTCTACATTAGGTGAATTATTAATAACATTAAGTGGTACTTGTATTTATATTTGAACCTAGGACTGCCTTTTTTAGTATACTGTTTTATCTGAAAAAGGGCCATAAGTAGTTTATTTTGCTTTCTTGTGGGCAATAAATATTTACCCAGACAAAATCTCTTGAGTTCTGACATCTAACATCCTTTTCTTTTTTTCTCTCTTGCTTTACATTTTATAAATGATCATCTACTTTTACTTCTCACGTTGTGACTTTCAAGGGCAGTGGGGGAGAGCAAATACAACTAAGATGATATGTCTATTGGCATAAAAGTCTTTCAGTGCCTTAACTTTTAGAATAAATAAAATCATGGTACAACATTAAGCAATTAGATAGTATCATCATAGCAGTGCAAACATGCATTATACGAATAAGCTTTCTTAAGGTAGTCAAAAAAAAGATGACTATTGTCTCTCCAAACTAGAATCCTGCTAAGTTCCCACTGTCCCCCAGCATTGGTGATGGAGGAAAGAAGAGTGTCAGGGTAAAATGGACAGGTGAATACCCTGAGGCAGGGGAGAGGCAGCCCGTGCTGCTGAGCCTGTGAGAGCTGCTGAACAGGTGTCTGAAAACCTGGAGTTTAGGTGTATATTTTTGGGTACACATATATCCATGCCTACAGAGGTCTGACTGAATGCTAGACACAATTCATTTTTCTCTCTCTTAACTTCGTGGAGTCAAAGGAAGTCAGAGAAGCACACTGTGAGACAAATTGGAAAATGTTAAGTGGATTTATTTTGTTTTCATGATATAATTGGATGTGGAAAAGACTGAAGAAATCAGTAAGAAACACAAATTGTAGGAATTTTCAGAACATCGTAACATCCTTAGATTATTTAGTTAGTCTTAGGAGCTACTGAATTTAGACCGGCTCTACATCAAGAGCTATTATAAGACACTAAGATTTGGCTACTGAGGTATTTTATATAATACAATTCTGTGTCATCCTAAGGCTTCACATAAAATTTGCTACCTGCTTGCTATTCTCTGTCAAAATATCTTTACTACTCCAAACAATACACAAAATGCATGAGAAGATTTATGTTTCACAATGCTAAAACTGTTGACACCAGTATTAAAAGTGAATAAAACTCTATATCTCTAAAAGAAGGCTTTATATAAGTTTTATTGACTTGGAGGACCAAAGAGCTGGTGAGTCCTCCATTCTCATTTATAATGCTCAGCCAATTAGCCCACGTTATCAACTTGAAGTGTTTGTAGCAGTTAGGCAGTACACACACCCATTAATTCAGTAGATCTTTATTGAGCATTGTGTTCAGTATTGTGCTCATTATTGAGCCCGTGTCAGTCTGCTTCCCTGAGCCTTCCTTGTAAGGCTCAGTCTGGCTCCCAGCCGATGCCTGCCTGACGCCTGCCAGCACCAGCAAGGTGCCAGGCTCAAAGGCAGGAGAAGATCAGGCTCAAGGGCAAGGGAAGACGGTGAGGAGTCAGATCCTAAATGAGAAAGTAAAAAAGAGAGCTACGCATCCTGTAACTATACATCAGTAACATAGAATTTATAACACAGGAGACAGCAGAAGAGCAAAATTTCTTTCAGTATGCATTTAATTATGCTTCTTAGAGTAATCTACAAAAGAAAACTCATCTAACCATACAGGTCTCTCTGAAATTATAACAAAAGTAGGAATAAAAGGTAAAATTAGTTGAATAATTCAGACAGATGTTTTGGAAAACCCCTGGGTAAAATCAAATTATAAAGGCACATTTTAGCACTCATGAAGATAGACAGCTCTGTGAAGTAAGTCTTTATTCAATGATAAAACACCGTTTAATTTCCCCACGTTTTTTCAGATTTTGAAATCAAGTTGAATCATGTTTTTTCAATAGATTTTAATGACATCATTTATTAGATTTGTACCTAGTGCTGCATTCTACTAATTCATAGTATAAATGCCCTTTTTCTTTTCCTATAGAAAAGCAGTGTGAATGAAGGGCGGACACACTGAGGTGTGGAGTTTGTGTGTGGACTCACACAAACTCATAATTGTACTGGAAAGATGAAAAAAAATAAATAAAATTAATGCAATAGTCAGGAAGAGAATCCTCAGGGATGGTGAGGGGTTGTTAGGATGGCAGAAATCTCTTAGATACATATTTTACCACCTCTAATTGCACTCATAAAGCCAAGCTAATCAGACAAGGGTTATGACATTGCCAAGCTCCAAAGAGCACAGTGCTTCAACCAGAGCATTGGGTGGAATCAAAACAAAACACTCTCAAAGCAGAAAAGAAAGCAAAACTCAATAATGTCAAAAACCTCCTATGTCCCAAAGCAACCTTTCTTCCTTTGGTACAGCACCATCCAGTAGCTCAAGTCAGAAACCTGGGAGTCATCTTAGACTCCTCCCTCTGCACTCTCCCCCTCTTTTATTTCTTCCTCTCACCTGCAAATATCATCCTTGAAAAATTCCCGAGGAGAAGCAGTATCCATTTAATGTATATCTGAGTGAATATGTCTCTTACATAGAAGTTTTCATGTATTACCTTCTCAATGAATGCCTACTCAGTGACCTAATACAATACTATAATCCTTACTTATGCTTTCAGTTCGACTGTGATGTAATGGGAATCTTATATCTTTATCTTCTTGTGATCCTCATTACAACACTTTTTTTTCCCTGAAAAACAAGTATTCTAATTTTAATGGTGGACCATATGCATTTCTTTTAAAAAACATTGTCATCATTTGATCTGAAATAGGGCTGCTAAATACATGGGGGAAATGCAAAAAGGAATTATTATAGTTGTCTTAATTCTGCTAGAATACAGAGAACAAAGGAGATTTTATGCAATTAGATACTTTTGCCTTATCACTCCCACCTTGTTCTTTTACTACATCCATCTGTTGAAGAGCAGAAGAGTGTGGGGGTACAGAGATGGACGATGGGAGTAAGTAAGAGCTTAAGCTCTGGAGAAGGTGGATTTGGGTTCAAATCCTGACTCTGCTAAATTGGCTGGGAAAATGTAGGCAAGGGCTATACTTCCGAAGATTGTAATAAGTTCCCCCAGAGAATGCTAATTCACACGGAAAGCAACATAAAGCAGTCACTTGCCATCTGTACGCTACTCTTGAACTCAAGCAGACTTGAGCTCATATCCTCTAGAAAAGGAGGAAGATGGGTGACTAAAAAAACAAATGCTTTTCTTGTCTCATTATGGTGTTTTTTTGTACTAATAGGTACCTCATGGTAGTTTTGCCAAGAATGACATGATATGAGTCATGACAGGTGTTTAGCCTGTAATAAGTTCATTCCTTGTTGACTGCTACTGTTATTAGGCTACAGTTTATGAGGGCAGGGATCTTATTTGGTTTTGCTCACCGTTATATCCTCAGCACCTAGTTGAGGACTGGGCCAGCGTAGAGTCTCAAGGGAAAAAAAATATGTTTAATGACTGAATACATTCATATTCATCCAGATAATTGCCTCAGTTTCTCCAGCCCATTAGACCATATCTGTGCAGCACCCCAACTCGATGTGTTTTCTCAAACATTAGAGATTTACCCCAGGGTGTAGATCATGCAGACTAAGTAAATTAAAGACGGCAGCAAGATCTGTAGGACCCAAAGAAAGGGAAGAGAGGATTGCTCCTGCGGCAATGCGTGACTGCCTTCATGTATTTAGCCAGAAATACTGGAGCTTGTCATCAGAAAGCAATTACTGAAATATGTTAAAATTTGAAAAGTGAGTAACTCTAACAAGAGTTGTGAAAGGTAGTTCTGAAAAGAACGATAAAATTCCTGCTGTAAAGAATAGTCGAGATGCGAAAAGAGCAGCCTGAGAACCCTGTCAATATCACCTAGACGACGATGGAAGTGATTCTCAGAACAGATCAGACCAGAGTAGTTCTCCAGCCACACCTGCTCCCAGCTTTTCTTCATTTCCTTAGACAGGAAGGAAGTGGAGACAGGATAGTGTTTTCTTTCCTTGTCAACTTAGAGTCATTGAAGCAGATGCCTTTGAAGGCTTCAAATAGCTGCTGCGGTTTCATGGCATCTATTATCGTGATACCTATTTCAGGTATCATGGTAGATTGTGTCCAGGTGAGATCAGTCATATCACACTAGCATACCATACCAGAGTTTCAATCAGCTCCAGAAGGGGAAAACCGAATAGAAAAGGGACAAAGAAAAGCAACCAGAAAAGAAAACATTTATGTAATCTCATTTATGCACTCAGTTACAATGATATGCTTGCGAAGATACAGAAGGAAAAAAATGAAATCAGGAGATTCTAGGGCACAGCGTAGGCAAGCCTGTTAAGTAGCTCTCCTAGGGAAGGCTGCCTTAGCCAGGCTTATTACTTTTTTTCCGGTAGTGCTCCATATTACCACTGCAGAAAATTGCCAACTTACACATTTAGGGCAATTCTTTTGGGGATGCCTATCTTATTTGACAGCATAAAGAAATATTTGCTCAATGAACCTTGCTTAGATTCCATGATTCTACTTTTTTGGGCTCTGAGGATGCTGTGAGGCCTCGGGCTACTTAATTTAAACATTTGGCTGTTAGTGAGACTGTGGTATTTACGCATTCATCTTTTTTTGTTTGTTTGCTTTTAATTGAAATTGAGTTTGCAAAGGGTTTGAATTTTCTATGCCCAAATTATAATAATTTAATCAACTATACAATTAGATAGTCAACCTGGGAACTTAGTTCTACAGCTAACTCATCTCATTAAAATGGTTTAGCTTTCTTCATATGTTTCAAATGCTAGACTACTAGATTTGATTAAGACTAAAGTGTGAATTTCTTCAGTCATAGTGACCATGACCTTATTTCAAGAATGTTCAGGGGGAATGCCATACAAATAGACTTAATTTTTCTTCTATATAGACAGAACTTTAATGACACCCCAGACTGTTGATAGTACAGAATGCAGTGACTAATTTACTTGTATAACTTCAAATTGCATTTTCCATGATTCAGTAGATGCTTATATCTTATGGAGCACACAGGGTGCCAGGAAGAGCAGATTGCAAGCAAATAGTTCCTTTTGGCTGTAACCATATCACATTTGTATGTTACAAATTTTTTTTTAAATCTCTAAATGCAGTACATGTGAGTTAGTACCACCCACCCCAAAAGTGTAGAAAATATTTAGCCAAATATTAGTATAAATTCTAGGTTATTGAAAATAAATGCAAAGCAGACTTATTGGCATCATTAAAAGAAATATACAAGAAGAAACTTAGTCTGGCTTCTGGCTCACAATATGGGCTGGCACAAAGCCATATATATATATATATTTCTTATATATAAGGAATATATCCCTTCCCTCTAAGGAAACAGTGAAATTCAAAAAATCAGAAAGAAAAAAAGAAGGAAAGAAAAGAAAAAGAAAAAAAAAAGGAAGAAAAGGAGGACAAGAAAGAGAGAAAATGGGAAGAGGCCATTATATATTTAGAGCCAACATAAGGTAGAACAATTTGATGAAAGCCTGAAAAATAAAAATCAGATGGGTATGATTTACGGAGAACTTAAAAGAAGGAAAGCACAACCCAAGGGACACAAATGGTTCTTAACATGTCAGTTTCAAATAATTTCTAAACCTGAAGTCAGCATAAAGACCTGACATGGGCATGAGAGTGATCTTCAGCAAAATTATTTAAAGAACTGCATTTCAAAATAGCTAGGCCAGGTGGGCCTCTCACTTTCCCTTTCTGTTCCAACTTTTAAAAAATGTTTATTTATTTATTTCGATAGATAATGAGCAGGGGAGGGGCAGAGAGAGAGAGAGACAGAGAGAAAGAGTCCCAATGAGGACTCAAACTCATGAACCATGAGCCGAAACCAAGAGTTGGATGCTTAACTGACTGAGCCACGCAGGTGCCCCCTCCTTTCTGTTCCAACTTAACAAGCAGAAAGATTACAGGTGTTACAAAATTCTACTCTCAAGAATGGAAATTGTCTGATGGTAGAATTATGTTAGTCTCCTTGTCTGGATATAAGGCACTGAGAAAGAAACCACACAGAATTGAAGTAACTTTACTTCAGACAGACATGAACAGGTGTGCAATAGGAAATACATCTTCTATACAGGATAGAGATATGATAAATGTCTCAGCTTGTAGGAAAAGTTCCTCCTATGGTAGGTCCTTTTGTGTTCTTGTATCCATGCATCTTCGAGAGAAGACAGTTGGGTACAACAGCCACCAACGTACACAGGTGTGTAGGCTGCCCTCCCATCCAAGGAAAAAGGACCCCACCAGTAATCCTTATCAATCAACCTGGCCCTACATCAAAATCATGCAACAGCCAAGGATGTCTTGGTAACTTAAGACCCACTATCATGGTTTAAAAGGACATATACACACATACAAACATACACACAGCAAAATCAGAGGTAATTCAGAAAACATAAAAGGATTTTTAAAAAACAGAATTTTAATGAGTGTTCCAAGAGAGAATCCAGAGAATATTGAACATACACACATGTACAGGTTGCTGTGGAAGAGATCAATCAGAAAATAAGAAAATTATCCCAGAAATTAAAATATGAATGTGAAAATAAAAAGCCGAACAGATGGGTGTAAATGTGGGATGGCTGGGGTTGAGAGTAGGGATCTGAAGGGTGAAATCAGAGGAAGAACCAAGAAGAAAAAGTGGAAAGTAAAAAAAAAAAAAAAAAGGAAATCTGAGCAAAAGTTACTGTGAGCGTAGATGTAGAATTCTAAAATATATATAATATTAAGAAGAAGAAACAGACAAAGAAGGGGGGAAATGGCCAAATTAAATTAAATTAAATTAAAAACAGAAGTTTCTTTCACAAATTGAAGAAAGACAATTTTTAAAATTGAAAGGCCTACACATCTCACTAAAATTGCACTAATTGATAGAAAATTCTAAGAACTTTTAGAGGAGAGAAAAGGTACATATAAGATATGAAAATCAGACCTCATATGCCTCCCTGGATTCTATAAGGCAATGAGCAAAGACTTTCTGAGGGAAAGTATTTTAAACTTACATTGTATAGCCAGCCAAACTATCAATCAATGTGAGGCTAAAAGTGTATGTGGCTCAGAAAATCTGATGCCTGCATATCTCATGTGTAAATTATTCTAGATGTTATCCAACAAAATAAGAAAAGCATATCTGATATGGGACGAGTAACAGTGGCATTTCATATAACCTCAAAGAAATGAAGGAATTTAAAAAGGGATTATAAAAGATCTGTTGGACCCTAGTGTCTAATTACCCTTTAAAAGATAGAGTTTTAATAATTATAGTTATTCCTTCTCTGCAAGCCCAGTCTTGCTACTTGGATGAATCTGAAGGGAATAACATTCAGTAGCCATATACAAAAATCACTTTTTGTATTGGTCTTATGTTGTTAGAAGAAATCTGGAAATGAAATACAGAAATATGCATTTGTCTATGGAAGTAAATATCATTATTGTAAGCCCTGTTAAGTTAAAAATATTAACACAACTTTAAAAACTTGGGTGATGACTAAAGAGGGGCAATAGAAGAGTTGTGTAGGCATATTAAGTCACTCATGTTTTACTGTGAGTAGTCAACAGACACAACCCAAAATTGATAACCCAAGAGATAAGTGCAGTATTTAAACAACAAGAAAAACAAATAAAACAAAAAACCTCTTCAAATGTGTTAATTCTCTAGAATAGCATCAGGATATGGGAAGATGGTGGATGGAGGGTTTTCATTTGAGAATACTTAGATTGAAAGTATTGAAAATACTTAGATTTTATTTTATTTAATAAATAAATTTATTTGATAAAAAATATAAATGACTGCATATAGAAGGGTTTAAGTGAAAGTCTCAGGAAAAACCTTTCTAAGACAACATGAATGCATATTCTCATATTGGGGCTTTTGGGGTGTAATATGTATTTTGTGAAAATCTTCTAGATGCAGAAATGTGTGAGTGATTTTGAATTTGTACAATGACGTGAGATTTTTTGATCGTCACAGTTTATAAATTTCCTCTTTTTTAGGGTTTAGTAATGCCATTACTAATAAATATTTTTAAGGGCCACAATTTAAATATCTGTTTACAGCCAGGGGTTACATTTCATTAGAAATATTTGTTAAATGGGGGGCCTGGGTGGCTCAGTCATTTAAACAGCTGACTTTGGCTTAGGTCATGATCTCACAGTTGGTGGGTTCGAGCCCCACATCAGGTTCTGTGCTGACAGCTCAGAGCCTGGAGCCTGCTTCAGATTCTATGTCTCATTCTTTCTCTGCCCCTCCCCAATTTGTGCTGTCTCTCCAAGGTGAATAAATGTTAAAAAATATTAAGTTAGAAATATTTGTTAAATGCTATATGAAGGGACCTTTGCTTGGTGCTTAGGAAAATGTAAAGATGAGTAAGAAGTCTGCTATCAAGCTGTTTAGGGTCACAAAGGGGGCCAAACCAAGCACGTGGATGACCAGTACAAGGCAGAATAACATAAACTAAGGCAAAGTGCTTACTATAAGGTCTTGGGGCCTAGATGGAGAAGGAGGAAGGTAGCATGTCCTTTTGAAGAATCAAGAAAGTCTGCATGAAGGAGGTGGAAATGAAACAGGTTGTGTGTAAAAACTGTGACTGAAGGAAGTGTTCTGTCACAAGGAGAGGTGGTTGACCTATCCATCCCAACATGTCCTGCTGTTAATATCACTCCTATTACTCTGAAAAAGTATTTTGAGGAATAAATTATGTGGTTACCCACAAAATACAGTCAGATAACTGGGAGCCATTTTGTGGCGAGACTTAGACCACGTTTGTACTGCATTTTCTAGCGACTGGAGTGTATTTGAATCTTTGTGAGCATGGATATATTGTCAGTACAATTCCATTTTGTGAGATTGGTCTGCCAGTGGTGAGTCAGGTGAATTGCAGTGTGCAAGGATAAGAGAAAAGACAATAGCAAGATTATTGAAGAAATCTAGGCAAGAAATATTGGGGGCTTGACATGTGGCAGTGGAAAATAGAAAGAGGAGACTCATTTCCAACTAAATTGGGAATGGAGGAAGTCAGAGTAGGAGGTAAGGCGCTGGCACCATTTGGTCTTTGTGATTCCTAATGTTCTCTGTGGCTGCTGCAAGGACTTTGTCTAATCAAACTGAAAGCAAGAGTCTGTAGTTTTGCCTCTGGTCTGGGCTAAAGGACAGAAAGCAATTCTTTTCCATTGTGAATGACTGCATCTAACCCAGTATGAGGAGGGTATCTGGGGCCAAAATAGTGAAGCTGGGTAAAAATCAGTTTGTGGGGATAAGGGCAAAGGCAAGGATACAAGGAAAAACTCTCTGGTGGACCATGATTTTCAGTAACCAAATCTTCTATAATATTCAAGTGAAGCTTAATAGTTGAAGAAAAAAATTCTTTAAAAATAAAAATAAAATCTTTTCCAAATGAATATGAATCAATGTAAATATATGATCACCGTTGTCATTATGTAAATATGGGTGTTAAGTAGATTTTCTATTTTAGTAATTTTGGGCAAATATTAGGGTAATTTTGGTTTTCTCTATTTGTCATGATTGTGACCAGATTCATTCAGTTGTTTTTCCTTTACTTTATGTCTCCTTTTGTATAACTTTGGGCACCTTGCATATAAAAATCTGAATAAGCCAAATTTCAATTATATTGTTTCTCTCTGAAATCATTCTAAAATGTGATGTGGCGAATCTACGTGGTAACCTGCACGGTTCTACATCGTGGCAGTGTTTTGAATCTTGTTCACAGGGAGTGATTTTGAACCAGTCAAAACCTATACCACTAATTTTAAGCTTATTTGTTTGTTTGTTTGTTAAGGATGACTTGAGGTTATTCTCATTTTGAAAAAAATCTTAGTTCAAAAATTGCAATCAGTCGGATCATTTTGAAAAAAAATCTTAGTTCAAAAATTGCAATCAGTCGAATGTTTTCATTGGAATTTTGGACTCGCTGAGTTATTTGCTCAGTCAAGTGTATCTCCAGAAAAATACTAAGGACTGTAACGTTTTCATCTGTCTGTTGGCCCAAATCCTGTAGAATACAACTCCCAATATAACCTTTGCGAGTGTATACAAACACACACATTTCACACACACATATACATAGAGCTTTGTAGAAGATTTCATGTTTTCAGGCAAGATTAAATGTCATACATTTCTCCTGCCAGCTGTTTTTCTCTAAAATTCTCATCCACACAAATTGAATTGAATTGAAAATAGTATTGGTAGATTGTGAGCCTGTCATAAAACCACAAAGTGTTTACATCAGCAGGCAGCTCATCACTGTAGCACTGTCCTTTCTTCAACCTAACGCTTTCCCTATGTTAAAATGTCCAGTCAAACTGCAACTTATTGAACATTTGGTTACATTGCCTACTTATTGTTAAGAACTGACAATAACAAGCATGAAATAAAGAATTACATTTGGAATGAAAAAGAAAAATATGTGTAGAAGATAGCAAGAAAAACAGCAATGAGTAGAGACAGTCCATACCGTAGCATTATAAAATATATATCTCCAAAGAAAGTCCCAAATTACTTCTAACACACTTATCCTGTAGTGTATTTTATAGAGAGAACATGCATACATTTGTGATTGCGACAATACCACCATCGTATGTTCTTCCCCTCCCCTCCACTGCGGGAAACCATATCACTTTGAATTTCTTTTTCTTTGTCTCCTTGATCTCATCTTCCTTCTGCTCAACTTGCCCCTGATTTTGGCCTTTCTCCCAGGCACCGTTCCCTTGGAGCACTCGTCATTCACAGGGCTTCTGCTATAAAAGCTACACTTGTGTTTCTGAACTGCTTTCTTAGTGCCTGCTCTTTCACATGTACACAAATGTGAAATTAAACAATCCGAAACCAGAATCTGAAAGCAATCCAAAACCCAAATTGTGAAATTAAGATCTCTAAAACCCAAATTTACCATATTTGAAATAGTCACTATTTATTGAATGCCTCCGCTGTGCCAAAAACTAGGATAAGTGCTTTATATATAAATGATCTCTTTTAGTCTCTAAGAGAAGCAAAGAAGTTAAGAATTTTTGCTACCATGACGTGTGCCTGGGGCTGAACCTATTGCGTTTGACTAGGAGCCTCAAGTCTCTAGTGATCTTAGCTGCTGCTTTTATTCTCCATTATCCTTAATCTTTATGTTAATTCCCCTTTTGTATCAACATTATCTGTTTTTCAGAGCTCCAAACTTGAGAGTTAACACAAGACTTCCTCTTTCCTTCCCTCATTTATACTCTGTCAACAAATTATATTACTTCTTTGAAACTGCTGCTAGATCCATTCTTTTCTTTCCACTTCCATGGTCAAATCCTTAGTCTAAATCTGGGCTGCTTTAGTGACATAAGCTGACCTTCTGGACTTGCACCTTGAGAGTGACTTCCAGCTTTCTGCCATCTGATGTTATTCCACATGCTTCTTCTGCTTTGTCACTTTTTAAAAAATATTTACTCAATCAGCCAATTTTACTTAACACCTTTATTCTGCTCAATGCTGACAGTATGGAGGGATGTGGCCTGCCTTCATGTATCTTGAATTCTAGTAGGGGAGACCACCTTTAAACTGATAATTATAGAATAATCACTTAATAAAAATTGTTATAGTTGTTACTAAAGATGCTAGGAATGGTTCTTTTTTAAAAAGTTAACTAGTGCATAAATGGAAACTGAAAAACACAAGAAGCAAAGAACAAAGTCATCTGTAATCACAGGCAGTTTACAGTTTGACGTCTATGTTCCAGAACTTGGCTATGAAGAGTTCTTAAACTAAAGTTTTAGTCAATTTCCTATTGACCATTAGCTCAAACGTAAACTTTTCAAATCTTTCATTTCAATGAAACCAGTGTTTTTACCAAATCAACCCATAAAATCTTCTTTAACTTTCAAAACATTACAGATTCTGAGCATATACAGACTGTCTCTGGATATCCATTATTTTACATTTCCAAATTTGTGTTCTGTGTTGTTCTTGGAGCATTTATGCATCTAGGGTTGTATGTATGGTTGTATCCCCATCCACAAACCCTCTAGGCAGAGAGAACAGTCATAATTCTCTTGTGTTCTTCCTGATTCTCACTTCTTGCTAGCCCCACATGGCTGCCAAAGTAAGTTGCGAATAGTTGTCAGCTAAAAGGTTGTTGTTGAATTAGATGAACAGGAAAATGATAAACATTTTCAAGCCAATTCTGAGTTAATATGTGCCAGAAAATGAGTTAGACAAAAGTGGGGAGATATTTGGACTGAATGGTTTTTATCTCTTTCACATCCCTGTGGTGTTGATAAAGCAAGTTACCTCCCTGAAACTCAGCCTCCTCATCTGTAAAATGAGGGCTTGACTAGGTGGCCTCTCTTCATTTGGAATGTTAGAGCCTAGAGAATAATTGTCTCCAGAATTTTCTCACACTTCTCTGAAGTCCCTAATTCTAAGATGCTCTCACTGTAAAAGAAAATTGCCACTCACATAAGAAATGGCCAATCACTCAGAGGAGTGACCTAATTTTTAAGTAAAGGCATGTGAAGATTATTATGTATATGTAGCGAAGGATGCAGATTAATGCATGAAGCATTTCAGAAAACAAATGTGCTTGAGGCAGCTATTGGTCTCACAAACCTTAATCAAGTGCATTCACATCAACATAGCACGATACAGAAGTATGATCCAGAATCCGAATTACTTTTCTAAAAAGCCCTATGGGACATGTACTCACACCATATGTTTCTTTCAGTTTTACTGATATCTTAGGCAGGAAAATGAAAAAGGCAACTCAGGATTCGATACTCCACATTAATTTATAAATATCTTTGCTCTCTAGTCGAAAAAAAAAAAAAAAAAAACAAGAGGCGAGAGTTATAAGATATAGCCGACAATAGACATCTTCTAGTTCATCGGATTTTGCTAGCTTAGCTTTTATGTAGCTTTTCTTTGGCACGTTCTACTCATCATAACTCCTTGTTTATCATTCAAATCATTTCCCCTGCTGGAAATACAGGAGCCACTGGCTGGAAGACTTTGATGTGACCCCAGAGAAGTTAATGTGTAAAGTAATCTCTTGTTAGAGATTGATTTTGATTTCACCTCACATTAGCGAGTTCCTTATCCCCTTCTACCACATTTTCCTTGTACTTCCAGTCAATGCAGTATCATAAATCGCTCTGCCACAATACGTTAGTAAGAGAGAAGGAAATTATGTCTACTAAGCAGCCCTCTGGTGACAAATTACAGCATTGGTAGCAAGAGTCAGTTAAGTTTCCTTGTATACCTGTGAATTTTTTCCCATTTTATTATTTTCCGCTAATTTCACTCATCCTATGGACAGTGGGAGAAAGCCAGTGCTTTCAAGTCCTTTCGTAACTGAAAAAGATAAAAGCTCTTATTTTCTTGAAAAGTAATTTATGATAGTTTAAAGACTTAATTCAAGTATGGGAACCACGTAGGTGACAAGAGTTTTCTTCCTATTGGTGGAGAACCTTATAAGACCAACAGAGAAATGTATATTTATCTTGAAACATAAAGGACATGTTTCTAATGCAGAAAATATTTTAAGGTCAATTCTAACTAACCACAATGTGTAATAGTTAGAAATTACGCACTAATTTAAGTAACATTCTGAGAAATTAAATTGCATTCAGTCTAGTTGCATGGAGGCAGCTTGGTAGAGTGGTTATATCAAGTCTTGCTTCAACATTCTGCATCTTCTTCCTTCTCTACATTTTGTGCTGATACATTTGGGTACTTGAGACATTTCAGGTTTATATTCTTATTATGTAAGTCTGCCCTAACTATAGCACCCTATCCTTTTATAGACCTAGCCCCAAGCAAATAATAAATGTTTCATATTTTCATCTGGTTTAATAGAGTAGAGCCTAATTATTCAATATCAATTATTTCATGATTTTGTATTTAAAGTAAAATTATTTTAATGACTATTTTTATGACTGCGATATGACTCTAAATAGTAGAGGAGATGTTACAAGTTTGTTTATAAGTTTTTTTTGTTTTTTTTGTTTTGTTTTGGTCCCATTCCCCACTCTTTAATAATATATTCTATCAGGAGATACTCATTAACTGTGTGATTTTAAAAGAAAATTGCTCTATTTGTAATATGTGATTAAAGCAGGAACAATATATTTTATGGAGGAAAACAGCCTTAATTTAATGTTAGTCAATGGGAAAATACCTTTATAGTGAAATTCATTTTGATATAATTCCTGTAACATACGTTAAAGTATATATAAGTTAAACCATTTTTGAATGTAAAACCCTCATGTTATAAATTCCTTAAGCATGACTTCTTTCTCAAATTGCTTCTCATTCTCTCTTTCGGAATATTACAATAATTTAAAACTATTCTATATGATCTGATATTGTAACGAAGGGTCCTTTTTCTTGCCATTTCACTACTGGTTTCCTACTCTGTTAGGATGGCATAGATGCTTTTGCTTAGGCTAGTCTCGTGTGCCATAGCAGCATGCTGCCTTCTGATTCCTGTTATCCAAATATTGATTTTCAGTCATTTAAAATCTGAACAAACTCCAGCTTTTATTTGAAACCACTCCAATATCATCAATTGCATTCGTCTTTAGGTCTTAGTTTCCCATAAGAGGTCTTACCAGATGATTCCACAAATTCTCTTTCAGTTCTCCAGAGGAACAATGTCCAGAGTTTCTTTTATTAGTGCTCTTTTTAGTGAACAGTAGCTTACAAAGGGATTCTATTACACACTTTTCTGAATAGCTTAAATTCCCTTTTTCATACTTTATTCCACAGTTTCAATATTTTACCTTTATTTTGGGCTAGTCGGTCCATTTCAAGTCATCCTTCCCATTATTGAAATGAAATTGCACATCTAATAACATCAAAAGAAGAGCTATATACCTATATTTTAAAATATAATTTTATCATAGCATCCTGAAATCTCAGTGCCTTCGAACAGTAAAGGAAATTTGGAATATTTTATATGTATAGAAGGAAAATTATAAATATTTATAATATTAAAATACTCCATTTTTGTATGGAGTGCTGATAAGCAAAAAAAATATCTATTGCATTTTATATCTCAACTCAGTATATATTAAGTCATCATTTCCCAAACTCACTTTAAAAAAAATTAATAGGGTAGGGTTGCCAGATTCATTAAATAAAAATTCAGATAGTCAGTTAAATTTTAATTTCAAATAAACAATGAATAATTATTTTGTATAAAGATGTCCTGTGCAATATTTGTGACATCCCAAAGTATTACTTGTTTTTTATACGAGATTAAAATTCAACTAGACGTCCTGTATTTTGTCAGGAGACTCTATACTAGGTTGATGAGACTAGATTTATGAAACAAATATAAACAAACATGAAAATCTTCAAATTATTTGCCATAAGAATTTAGTAAAACCTTATGTATATATTTAGGGTACAAGAATATTAATAAACAGTGCAAATATGAGTTTAAGTTATAAGAAAGTGTTTGTCAAAATAGAGCAGTGTTCCTTGGAGAGGTGACTTTAAAGTTTGATGGCTAATGTTGTGGTGATTGGAACAAAGTCCTCCCACAGACATGGACTTCTAATCACTGGAACCCATGAGTGTTATATTACATGGCAGAGGGGAATTAAGCTTGCTAATCAACTGACTTTAAAATAGGTAGATTCCCTGGTTTATTTAAGTGGGTCCAATGTGAGCAAATGGGACCTTAAATATGGGAGAGGGAGACAATGTCATTGTAATGCAACCTGACAAAGATTCCACTGACCACTGTGGCTTTCAAGATGGGAGGGGAGCCTGAGCCAAAGAATGCAGGCAGCATCTGGAGGCTGGAAAAGGCCATAAAAGGCCTCCAGAAAGAAAGCAACCCTGCAGACATCTCGATTTTAGCCCAGTGAGACCCATTTCTATCTTTTGACTGCCAGAACTGCAAGATAAATTGATGTTGTTTTAACCGACTGGGTTTGTGGTAATTTGTCACAACAGCAATAGGAAACTAATACAGTAGGTAAATATTAAGTATAGTAGGTGACTCCTTGGGTGATTTTCTGCTATTTTCAGACATGGCATACCATTCCTTAAAACCAATTTTCTTATAATAATAATAATAATGAGTATATAAATATGTTTAATATTGAAATATTTTTAAAAGTACAGGGATGCACACTTTGAAACATAGTATATTAAGCTGATATGCTGTACATTAAGCATTTTAATTTACATAAATACATATGCATAGTGAATGAAGCTGCTTTATCTTTATATTCTTTCTTTTTCATATTTAAATGAATTTATTTATTTGACACACACAAGATTGGCTTATATTCTTTATTGGCATTTTTTCTTGAGTAAAGAAAAATAGTAAATTTCTTGAGTAAAGAAATAGTAAATTTTAAGAAATCGTTTATTCCACAAATGTACATAACAACAAAAAGAAAAAGGCAATGAAATATGAATTGCCTTCCATATCTTCTAAGTGCATTAGTGTGATAATCCTTTTTAAAACAAATATGTGTTTTAATTATAATTATAAAACACCCACCTTATAGGAAATGGAAAAATGAAAAAAAGAAAAAGAAAGGCACTTACGATCCTATCATTTAAAGGAATTATTGTAGTTTGAGAGAATGTTTTCTTCCAAAAGTGAGTCTTAACCACTTTTGAAAAAAGATTATGTAATACATCATTTATAGATCCAGTGATATACCAGGTACATTTAAAATTTTTCCTGATAGTAGGCATTACTTCCTTTGAATTTTCACTCTTATAAATACATTTGAAACAAATTCCTTGTCTAACTATGATTTTCCACAATTTTCATTGTTACTTGAGGATAAGTTCCATAAGTAATTATAGGATTAAAAAAATAGGACATTTTTGTGGATTGTAATGTTCTTTCTCAAGCTAATTTATAAATTAGTGATACTAATTCACATTGGCATCAACATTAAAGAAGTTGCAGATTTAGTCCATTCTTAAATGCCTTTATATGTATAGTATTGACTTCAGGTATGCAGATCTGGCTTTGAAGCCTAAAGTTTCCAAAGTCTGAATTGTTTAAGCTCTATTGTACACTTTCCTTTTAAACATTGTCTATACCTTCATTGAACTGGGCTACTATAAAACTATGTAGAAATGGAAATACACCTTACCACAGGGGATGAAGTCCTATGGCTCGGTGGTATTGCAATTACAAGTCAACCAGAGAAACAAAATCAGATGGACCACAACTCCTCTGTAGCACTTGCTGTTTAAATTACTAGATACTGAGCTCCTTGAGGCCTGGCATCCTCTTCTCTTTATCTCTGTATTCCCTGTACCCAGCACAGTGCTTGACACATAGTAGATATCTAGACAGGTAATTTTTGTGGAAGGAATGAACCAGTGTGTAACTGCATGAACAAGGTCAACTCTATTCTCCCCACGTTGTTTATTTTTAGAACCCAATGATGGAAATCGTGTTCTCAAAACACCCCGAGAGAATGTTGAAAAACACTGTACATGGGCACTTTTCATTTATGAAGAGAGTTGTACATTTCATAATATAAGCTTCTGACTGTGATAGATTTGGCATAGTATGTAATCTATTTAGGTTGATTGAGAATTCATTGTGGACCTACCGGTCTCTAAACCTCCTTCCTCTCACTACCTCGTTTCTCAGTGTTTCCACTCTTTTTCTTTTCTTTTTCCTTTTTTTCTTAAATAATTTATTTTCAAATTGGTTTCCATAGAACACCCAGTGCTCATCCCAACAGTGCCCTCCTCAATGCCCGTCACCCACTCTCCCCCCTCCCATACCCCCCTCACCCTCAGTTTGTTCTTAATCTTTGAGAGTCTCTTATGTTTTGTCTCCCTCCCTCTCTGTGGCTTTTTTCTTTTCCCCTCTTCCCCTCCCCCATGGTTTTCTGCTAAGTCTCTCAAAATCCACCTATGCATGGAAACATATGGTATCTGTCTTTTTCTGACTGACTTATTTCACTTAGCATAGTACCTTCCAGTTCCATCCATTTTACTACACATGGCCAGATTTCATTCTTTCTCATTGCCACATAGTATTCCATTGTATATATATTCCACATCTTCTTTATCCATTCATCCGTTGATGGACACTTGGTCTCTTTCCATGATTTGGCTATTGTTGAAAGTGCTGCTATGAACATCGGGGTACATGTGCCCCTATGCATCAGCACTCCTGTGTCTCTTGGGTAGATTCCTAGCAGTGATATTGCTGGGTCATAGAGTAGTTCTATTTTCATTTTTTTGAGGAACCTCCACACCGCTTTCCAGAGCAGCTATACTAGTTTGCTCCACTCTTTTTCTTTATTTTATCACCTAGAAAGCAGGTTTCACCTGAGTTCAGATCTATTTGTCTAAGGATAAAGGCAAAGAGAGAAGAAGAGAGGTTCTGATCAAGGAAAGTGCCTGCTGTGACCTGATAGTGCCAGTCAGTTGAGGGACTGGAGGTGAACATTATACTGACAGTGTTAGTGCAGACTGGGAAGTGGTTCTGGGAACCAGCAGTTCCCAGCTGCATGGTTTAGGTCTGTCATTCCCTGCTCTGAAGTCCTGGTTTAAAAAATACTAAACCTGGGGTGCCTAGGTGGCTTAGTCAGTTGAACATCTAGCTCTTGATTTTGGCTCAGATCCTGATCCCAGGTTAATGGGATTGAGCCCCATGGAGGGCTCTGCCGTGCACACAGAGCTTGCTTGAGATTCTCTCTCTCCCTTTGCCCTGCCTGCTCACACATGTTTTTTCCTCTCTCTCTCTCTCTCTGTAAAACAATAAAAATAAAATAAAATAAAAATATTAAACCTGAAAGGAAGCAGGTAAAGCCAGTGATGAGAAGTTAAAGCTTTTGAGTTTGAGTATTCTGAGTTTCATCAGGCTTTGACAAAACACCCATGTTAAGCTTCCTGTTTTCACACCTCCACAGACAGGCGCCAGCGTTCCTCGTGGAGAAAATGACCCAAAGCTTCAGGATGGGGACTGCACAACAAGTTCATTGTTCAACAACAAGTTGTTTTTTTTTTGCCCTAAAACAAATTTTATCTCCACCATTTGCTAGCTGTGAGAGTTTTAGTAAGTGATGTAAATCAATTAAGCCTCATTTAAAACAACCTGTGTATTGGAGGCAGTAATTATCTACCTCAAAGGGATGTTGGAACATTGAATTAGATATCTTTCAAGTAGTTGGGAAATATTAAGCACTCAATGAATGGCAATAATACTTACTTTTATTACTACTTGGTTATATCGTGGTTTATACACTGCATTTATTTCATAATGTCCTCAATTTGTAATCGATTTCACAACTTAATGTGGAATTTTATTCAACTCCCCCCTGCATGTTCAGTTTAAATTATTTATGATCATATCAGCCATTCTCTGGACAAATACACACTTTGTGAATCTCACAAAATAATATACTCTGTCTCCTTAAGAGTCTATCTTTCTAGTAGCATAAGCAACATTTCAGAAATCAAAATCCTATAATCACATTAGCTATTCAGCTAACCATTCTCTAACCAGTCATATATCTATTCCAGTATTTTAACCATAAGTTATAAGAAAAAAACATTAAAAATAACTTTTTTCTCAAATACTTACTTTCCTGCGCCTGTTTTCAGAGTCCCAATATCCTCCCCAAATTTATTCTGAAATCATCATTTGTCTCCCTACCCCACCATCGCCAGGATAATTAGGAGTCAGTAGCAATTGGTTAATTTGTTAGGTCCCCACATGTAGGTTTGTGTCATGAAGAGACAACCATATATAGAACACTTTGGTCAGGTCTGTGTAGAGCCACTTCCATTGGCTCCCTCCATTCATATGATTTCGGTACATGCAAACACAATTATTGTCTGATATTTATTTACTAACCGTCCTGATTCATTTAATAGAATAGAATTCCATATGGTTCATGTCATTCTAGGGTTACAAAATTTCTTTTAACTTTTTTTAATGTTCAATTATATTAGAGACAGAGAGAGACAGAGCATGAGTGGGGAAGGGGCAGAGAGAGGAAGACACAGAATCCGAAGGAGGCTCCAGGCTCTGAGCTGTCAGCAGAGCCTGACACAGGACTTGACCCGTGAGCCTCGAGATCATGACCTGAGCCAAAGTTGGACCCTTATCTGACTGGCACCACCCAGGTGCCCCTGATTTTTTTAAAAATATTTATTTATTAGAGAGAGTGAGAGACAGAGCATGAATGGGGAAGGGGCAGAGAGAGGAAGACACAGAATCCGAAGGAGGCTCCAGGCTCTGAGCTGTCAGCACAGATCCTGACACAGAGTTGGAACTCATGAACCATGAGATAATGACCTGAGCTGAAGTCAGGCACCTAACCAACTGAGCTACCCAGGCATCCCACAAAATTTCTTTAAATTTTCTCTGTAGATGTCATCCATTCTTCAAAACACATGCTAGATCATTTATTTGAGAGACAACCCATTTGATTTAACTGACATAACTTCTCAACTCTAGTTGATGACAGTAAACAAATCTCATCCATTTACAATACCAAAAAAATACATCTATACAACGATATAATGAAACGTGGAATTTAGGCCAAGAGCTGAAGTTAGAAATATATTCTTCCTCAATTACAACTAATAAATACTCTAAGGTGAGGGTTTATTAAACATGCTTACATGTTGCCATCCTATACTTGTCCTTCCTCCAGGGATACTTTTCAATAACAAGTAAAATAATAACAATGAAGGAGATTTCATCCTGAAGGGTGAGGACGGAGAGAGGGAGGTCCCAGAACCCAGAAAAGATGTCTGGATGGACAGAACCGGGCTTATTGTTGAACATGTTATAAACTTGGAAAACATGGGGGTGAATCACACACCAAGTAAAGTCACAAAGAGGGAGCAGTTATGTAGCAATGTTTCTTGCAAAGAGAGGCATGCCACCACAGAAAGGTTACCAGGAGCAGATGCTGCATTCAGGCCATGGCTATCATTCGGAACCTGGTCAAAGGAAATTTGATACTTAAATACTGCGAGGAATGGAGGGAAAAATGTAAATAAATTGGATTTCAAAAAGAGAAGAATGCAGGAGTGTAGGCAGAAAATGTACTGATTAAAAAGCAGTTATTGCCCCCCCCCGCTATTTGCATTTGGGCAACTCAGAGAAGTTCCCCAAAGGAAATTACAATGTATTAAAGGTTACAGTTACACTAACAACAATCTCTAATTACATAAGAAAAAACGATAAATTTAGAGCCAATATTTATTGAGTATGCCAAACACTGGTCTAACACAGTGTTCTAAATGTATTAACCCAATGAATCCTCACACTGCTGCCATAAGATATGTACTATTATTATTCCATTTTATAAGATGAGATGGGTAAAGAAATTGATGTGTAGAGAGGAAAGGGTGACTTGCTTGAAATCACGAAGCTAGAAAAGTGGCAGAGCTGGGATCTGAAGCCATGCTGGCTGGCTTCAGATTCAGTTTCTTAATCAAAATGCACTCTGCCATGAGAAAAATTATGTGGGGAAAGTAGAGGAGGGGGAAGGACTTATTTGATCTTGGGTGATTTGGAAGACTCCATTGAGAACCTATTAGGGTTGGGCTAGCTCCCTCTGCTTGTGTTTCTGTAATATCTTTTGTATGTCTTGCCCATGTAATATACTGCATTATATTTTACATTCTGGTTTGTGTCTGTCTTCACCACTCGATTGCTACTTTCGTTGAAAAGAGGAATTGCTTTTCCTTTATTCATCCTTGTTAACATCCTTGTTAGCAGAGGCCACACAGAAAAACATTCAGGAACTGGTTCTTCCCAATAAACAAATTAGTGAGGCTTTAAAAGATGAGTATAGTTTTCAGAGGTAGAAGAGGGCTTATTGGGAAAGAAGAGTCCCTTCTGAGAGTTTCCAGTCAGAATAGGCAGAAGATCTAAAATCTATATTGCTGGGGAGCCGGGTGGCTCAGTCAGTTAAGTGTCCACCTCTTGATTTCGGCTCAGGTCATGATCTCACGGTTTGTGAGTTTGAGCCCCAAATTCGATCTTAGGATTTTCTCTTTCCCACTCTCTCTGCCCTTCTCCCTGTGCTCTGTCCCTCTCTCAAAAGTAAATATATACATTTTTTAGTTAGAAAAAATAACATTGCCAAGGCAAGGATTTTGTAACAGATACATTCAAAAGAAGCATCATAAAGTGGGACAAAGGGCGTGGAAAAGAAACAGACTGAGACTGAAGCTCTGTTTACTTAAGTTTTCCTGGTTTGACTCTACTTACCTTCACCTACAGATTAAATACAATTTGCAGAGGTTGAGAAAGTGCCCCTTTCTTGCTCCATTTATTTAAGGGAACACTGGCGTTGTCCAAGGTACTGAAGGGTTCCCAAACCGCTACTATCCTTGACTGCCTTCACCAAGTAGGAGCCAGCTTTAGATTGGGGGTATGTGGGAAAAAATCTAACAGCATATAAATTCTATAAGGAATCTCATGGAAAGATCTGCATTCTGAGTGTCTATTCAAGAAGATACTGAATGTATTGAAATGGGGACCCTCTAGTCAATGTTTATGTTAATTAGTGGTTAAATTAATTAGTAATCTTACACAATGAAGACACTAGAAGAAATTTAGGTGGTGAAAGAAGGAAAGAAGAATTGTGGTTTTTTATGTCTATAAGTCTGGTTATACAACAAATCCATTTCAGTCCTAGTAAGGGTCTATTTACATCTGTCAATCTGAAAACCTAACTGCTTTCAAGAGTTGCTTCTCCTATGCATTATTCCACTTGGAAATTTGAAACTGAAAAATTACTCCAGCCATACAGTTGAAGACCTTCATTTTTCCTTCTTGATGTGAAAAACGTCTATAATTTGGCTCTCCTACCAGTTCATTACTTGCCGGTTTGTGAACTTGATATTTTTGCACTATAGTGAGTAACAAAAACTTAGTTATTTGGAAATTAGTGAGCAAGAGGCTCCTTTCAGCACACTTTTGCAACATTTCAGACAAAATTCTGTCTCCTTTGTAAATGCTGGTAAATATTTTATTGGGAAGAATTAACCAGGAACAATCAACTGATGCCACAGTTAATTCATTTTTATTACATACACGTATAATTTTAGCAGAATAATTGGAAAATAATTGGTGAAATGATTGATGGACAGCATAAAGCTTTATATGTCTACTGAGACATAAAAAATTAAAATAGTTATTGGCTGCAAAATCATCAGTACACCGATGCTGTTGTGTAGACCTCTCATCATTATGAATGTTGTGAACAGGAAAAAATAAATCAGTAGGAAAAAAGTTTATGTTCCAAGGAAGGAAAATTTTTGACTCATACAACCAAAAGAAAACCTGGATTAGATGAAAACAGAAAATTTGTGGTGAATGTCAAAATGTTTCATTTTAAATGTTATAAGGTGTGCCTAGTTAAGATGTAATTTGCAGAGATAGACCTAGTAATTAATTGCAAAGCATTGAGCAACCATAAACATCTATATGATTCCTTGAAAACAGAATTTTCATAAATCACATCGACATTTCCAAAAGGGTACTTAGGGCAAAAGTTTTTGGACCTTTTCATTTTGGAGATGCCTTACTCAGATATTGTCGAATGAAATCCCATGAGCAAAATGAAATGGGAAATGAAAAAGAGAAACTAGTGAAGAGAGGCAACGTTTGTGACATTGTGGTAACAAAATAACCCCAAAATTTCATGCCTTCTCAGAACAGAGGTTTATTTTTTGGTCCTGCAAAGCCTGTGGTGACCCTTGAGAGCCAGTCTCCTCCATGTGGTCACTCAGCAATGAAAAATGCTTCCCACGGGTGGGTCCACCATCTCAGCGTTTCACCTCCACAGTCAGTGTGGCAGAGGAGGAGCCGGCTGGAGGCTCCAGCGCTGGTTCCCAAATGCTTCAGCACAGAAGTGATACTTGTCACTTCTGTTCCCATCAGCAGTCTCACCTAGTCATATTGTCCCCTCTCTGCAGGGAGCTGGGGAAGGCGGGAGATCACAGAACTATTTGGTGAGTAGTAACTATCTTGCCATGGTGGTTAATTTTACAATTCCTTACAGTGTTTTCCTTTTTCACCTTAATATATAGTTCCTATCAGAAGTACCCATCAAGCTAAAAGATTTTAAACTCTAGTTTGTAAATATGTCAGGTGTGGAATACTTATTGATAAAGGGCCACCATATTTGGTTGCTAAAAAGAAGTCTTCTGTGAAAATAAAAAAGTATGATTTGGTCATTATTTTCTCGCCAGGTATTCCTAGCTTTCTAAGAGTATGCCTGTTTCAGTATTCGATGTTGTAATAACTAATGTGATCAACATATTTTGCTTTCTCAAACTTTCATTAAGGCAACATTAGACTAATTAGTTATATGAACAGTCTCATATCCGGTCAGTTGGTCAGACGTCTAGCTCATGTTCATCTTATATTTCTGTGCTCTGGCTCTCTTCCTCCTAGTCCCTTTCTTTGTTGTTTTCTTGCTTTCTTTTTCATGTGGGCTTCCTTCTCTCAGGGGCAGATACTTTTCTCTTTATGAAGGAGAAGAGGAAGGCTAGTAATCCCATATCACGCCCTCTCCAGCAGAAGGAGAAATTCTTTCTCTGAGAATAATATGCCAGTTCTTGGGCATCGCCCTGACTGGTCCTGCTTGAGTCTCACTTCCTAACTCTTAACCAGTTTCACTTGCCAAAAAATGCAGTCCTAACGAAGGATTGGGGGCCCATGATCATGCTGTGATAGACAGTCCCGAAGGGCCTTTGCTTGATATGCAAACCTAGGATGCATATCAGGAACTGTTCCCAGAGGAATGGGTAGGACTCTTCAACCTATGTCTTCTGCAACACGTGTGATAACTATGTCTACTCTTCTAACTCTGTGTTTATGTCAGACACTCCAAACTACCTGTTATAAAGTATACATTCAAATAGCATTTCTATGTCTTTAATGTTTAAAGTATATTAAATAAGCATCAAATTGGGGATAAAAGTATTCTCAATTATTTACCAAGTATAATTCATAAGGAATAAGAATCTGAAGTTCCATTCTTGACTATTACATATATTATAATTATATTTATATACTTTATATAAGTTATAAAATATAATTTTATATAATATATAATTATATATATAATAATTTTAGAACACTAAGAATCTGTAAGGCATTTTACTAAAAACAGTCTCAGTACATGAACCACTGTTTTCTTTTTCTGTCAACATTTTACCAAACTTGTTTTTTTGAAATCAAGTATAAATATTCATTTTTTCCCTTTTAAATGGGAGTTTTCTAGTGTAAGCTGTAGTATTTTGTATATTAGAAAGAGAATATCTTCAATGAGTTCTATCTCTGACACCTTTAAGTGGATAATTTTGAAAACTTCCTACACAAATCTTGTAGGAAGGCTTGTAAGTAGCATTTGCTTTGATCACACTGCCCTTGCATACCTGGTGGACAGGCTTCCATACTATGTTGTCACTTAGCTTACAGAGGTAGACTGTGCCTTTCACTGCTGTGGCATTAAAGAAAGGGCAGTTAGCTCTTTTCCATTTTCTCCCATTCTCCACTGATCATCAAATAATAAAAACTGTTCTTTTTCTTTCTTTCATTCTTGGAATGAACGTTCACAGCCCCTGCTGCCCAAATATTTAAAGACAGTCACTTCCTCTTATAATGGCAGTTCTTCACCATTAAGACAAAGAGTTGATAATTAATCCCAATGGGTCATATGGTTACTTATCAGTCCAATCTTGTTATTGGACTTGCTCTAAAAATAAACCAGTTCTAGTCATCAAATCCTGAAAACACTTTAGGAGCCTCTGTTCTCTTCCACAAATTGATCACTCCTGTCACAGGCACCCTGCCACTGTACCCGTCTTCCCAGCTGATCCAAGTCCAGACTGCCGACTGTTGTTGTCCAGGCCTATGATCAACCCATCCTGGACTTCACTGATGCAGCACGCTCCCTTCTTCATTAATTGTCACACTCTGAGACGTACTCCCAGTCTGCCTTACCTGCTTCCTCGCTTGGTATTTGGATCCCTGATGAGGTCACTGGGTCTCTAGAACTTTCTCAACCTGCTCTAACCTGGTCTGAGTCATCTAGACCCCAGGATGACAAGTGCCTGCTTTTTAATTTAATCTGCCTTTTACTTACTGTTTTCTAGCACATATTATCTCTGCCACCACTGCTGACCTGTCAGCCTTCCTTTCTTCCTTTTACTTGCTGTTTCTATTTGTATTTTCCATTGACTGTCCCTTTCTCTGTGTTTCTTGGGCTTCACATGGTTAACTAATCTCAGTGTACCAAGTGTTACTTTTAGGATCTCAGTTCTGAGCTGTAATCATATGCGTGGTCTAATATGTGATGAATACTTTTGTTTCCCTTAAAAACGATTTCTTTGTCTGAAAATTCTAAAGCTTTGGAAGATTGATTTCTGGATAGCCAAATTTTCAGTGCACCTCCATATAATGAAGTCATTCTCCTTCAACTGTTCTATGAGTTTTAAAACATCATTTTCCAACTCTGTACTCATTTTTTTAGAATCTGTAAAATGGAAATACTAAGCATTTACTTTTCTAACTATCCCGCAGTTAAAATAAATAATTCATGGAGAACTTTTGGAAATCCTTTCATAAAGAATGTGATGTGAGTACAAAGTCTTACCATTATTCAAATAAGTATATTATTACCAGTTGCATGTAAACAGAATAGAAAGCATACAGAAAGGAATCCTAAGAATAGAGTATGGTACTAAAAATGATTTATTTTTTAAAGGTTAGAAAAATTAAATATGGTTTGATAAACAAAAACTAAGGAGGCATAACAGATGACAAATAACTTAATGGTCTACAAAATAAGCAAATATTCACACAATGGTACTTTGATCTAATGCAATTAAATTAAGTCTAATCCCTTTGGGTTGATATAGTACCTCATAATTTATATTATAATGCATTAAAAACTATATAAGGAAGACCTTCTGAGATGAATAGCAAAAACTGAGCTTCTAGTATGTAACAATTGCTAATGCTTATTTGCACTTATTACTATGTGCCAAATGCTGTTCTGAGTATTTTTCATGCATTAACGTACCGATTCCTCACAATTCTCCTAGAAAGTAGTTACCATTATGCCATTTTACCCTGAGAAATCTGAGTGCAGCTGGTCCAGGGTCACATAATCTTAGGTGGTAATGAATGGAGTCAAACCCAAGTTGTCTGTCCTCAGGATCCACACTCTTAGTCATCCAGCCATACTGCCTCTGTATAACATAAAACATCACACTTTAGAGGTTCTTCTCCAGCCTCTAGGAATATTCCTTCTCTGTCACTTTTGCTGGCTCTTCTTTCTCTCTTTTCCTTAGCCTTAAATTTTGATGTGCTTCCTTCTGTTCTCTACTTTTCTAACTCAATATTCTTTTCTTGTTTTTCTTTTTCCTCCTTCCTGATGTTGTTTCCTAAATGTATTATTTTGATATCTGACCTTCCCTTTAAGCACCAGAACTTCACCCCCAGTTGCCACTGAACATATAAACTCATATGTTTAGAAGGTATTTCAGGGAGAATGAATCAAAAATGGAAATCATTGCTTTCCTGCAGTTTCTAATCTCTGCTAATGGCCCACCCCCTGATCCCAGGGTCCCTTAACTTTTCTATCTCCTTCATTTGCCACATTGATTCTGTCACCAGAATCTCTGAGTTCCAGAATTCTTCAGGAACCTCTTAAATCTGGACTTATTTCTTCATTATTGCTACCTCCAGTAGCTTCAAGACTTCTTTATCTCTCACTTAAACTAACAAAAATCTATTAGTCTTCTAGCCACTAACTCCCTTTGCTCCTAAAGTCGGTCATCCACTTTGCATCCAGTGTTCCTTTCTTAAAAATAAAACAAAAGAAGAGAGAAAGAGAAAATGAAAGCCTTCTGTATTAAAAATCTTTATGGTTCGGGGCGCCTGGATGGCTCAGTTGGTTGGGCGGCCAACGTCAGCTCAGGTCATGATCTCACAATTTGTGAGTTCAAGCCCCATATCGGGCTCTGTGCTGACAGCTCGGAGCCTGGAGCCTGATTCAGATTCTGCATCTCCCTCTTGCTCTGCCCCTACCCTGCTCGCCCTCTGTCTCTGTCTCTCAAAAATGAATAAATATATATATGTATAATTTTTAAATCTTTTTGGATTTCCTGAGATCTAAACTTCCTAGGGCTGTCTCTCTTGAGTCCACATCTCTCTTGAGGCACCAGCCATTCTAAATTTTTTACTGCTCCTGAACACGTTCTCTCTAAAAGACACGTTCCCTATTCTTCTTGTCTGGAAAGCACCAAACTTATGCCCCCATTGCCTCTTTCTTTTTTTCCTTCTTTTATCCCTATCAGAATTAAACTGTACCAGTCTTAGGTGCATTTATTTGCCACTTGACTGAAGCTACACTCAGTGCAAACACCGTGTTGGAGTCATATTTAACCAGATGCGTGGCACAAAAGAGACGTTTTAAGAGTTTTTGCTGAGTAAAATAATGGGTGATATTTCATGATTTTCCTTAATAGCACAATTCATTGTACCTAAACACTGTGGCCATAAGATACCAACAAAGTTGGGGGGGCCTGGGTGACTCACACAAGGGGCTCTGTACTGGCAGCACGGAACCTGCTCAGAATTCTCTCCTTTTCTCTCAGCCCTTCTCCCACTCATGCCCTCTCTCTCTCTCTTTCTCTCCTCTCTCTCTCTCTCTCTCTCTCTCAAAATAAATAAAATAAAAGATATCAATAAAGTTGTTTAACTTATATGGGGAGGGAAGAGAAGTCATATCAGTTATAATTTTATTTAAAATGTTCAAACTACTAGCCTTGTGTTGATACCACTAAATATCATATGCTCTATTGTAGACCTTAACATGGGTATGGTCTCTTTGTTCTCTCCTTGTAAAGAATGATATTCTATTTAATGAGAGTTCCTATGAAATTGGAGGCTCTGGTGCTAGAAATGAGCTATATCTGGGTCTGGGTGTGTGTATGTATATGTATATAATTGAGCCATAAACCTAAGATTAATGCTTTCTATACAGGTTTCAGTATCTCTCTTATACATCAATAAAAAAGCAAGAAAAATAAAAGAAAGTTAAAGATTCCAATGAGTTCCCACATGTAAAGAAGCCAACTATTAAAGATGGCAGCCCTAGTCCTGTGCTCTGTTCCATTTAAAACAACAATAAAGGGACACCTGGATGGCTCGGTCAGTTAAGCAGCCAGCGATGGCTCAGGTCATGATCTCATGGCTTGTGAGTTTGAACCCTGCATAGGGCTCTATGCTGACAGCTCAGAGACTGCAGCCTGCTTCAGATTCTGTGTCTCCCTCACTCTCTTCCCCTCCCCCACTCACACCTTGTCTCTGTCTCTCAAAAAGTGAATAAATGTTAAAAGAACTTTTTTTAAATGACAGTAAAAACAACAACAACAAAGCTGTTAAATATCAGATAAATCAAAGTTGTTAATTTTGGACATTGTTTATCTAATTATCTTAGAGAGAGTTTTTTGTTATATGCATACTACGCTCAGTGTTGGTCCAGAGAAAGAAAATAGAAACACTAGGTAGCAAAGAAAAAAAAATTAACACTAGGTTACAAAGATGTTCAGGGACTAAAAAGAGAGAGAGAATTTAAAACAAATTCTTGTTACTAAAGTAAAGAATAATGCATTCAAGAAGTGGCTCCTACTCCCTAGGACTGGGGAAATAAAGGGGAAAAAAAAAAACAAGGGTTATCGGAGCCTAGAAGCTGGGGAAAGGGCCTGTGGTTTTATGAATCCTGGTTTGGGTTTGTTATTTGGTGGATCAGGCTACTCAGGACTCAGATATGTTTGGCCCTTCAGACCTGGAACTCAGATCTCTGAGAAAGGAGCCCTGCCCCGTTGCTATGGGTACCTCAGGAGCTTGGAGAAGAGTTTTCTGGACTTAGACCCCAGAGGGCTAATTCTTATTGAGAGTATATGAGACTACTTTAGAAGCGAAGATGAGACGTGGAGACCAAGCCAAATGTTGCTGTTGGTAAAGGTCATTGCTGGGCCCTCTCAGGAAGGAGGAAATCCCCTCTTTTCTTACCTCGTCTTCCAGTCTCTCTCCCATATCTGCTGTTGGCACAACAAATCAGAAATCCAGCTAACAAGGAGAAACATAGTTTACAAAGATGTATCACAGACCAGAGTATATAGAAGGGTGGGTTTGTGACTGAGAGACAGCTTCATAACCTGAAAAGATATAAATCTGAATTCTGAATAAATCTCTCCTAAATTCTCTCACAAAGGAGAGGTCTATGTTTTTTTCCCAGAAAGTTAAAAAAAAAGAAGATATATATCTAGTAACTAAATAAATATATATGCATTTGTATTCATGTTATGCTATCCTATTTTATGCCAACAGTAAATGTAGAAGAGATTCACTATAGGTCAATAACTTTGATTTCTTCTAATTAGCAAGTTACTTTCATCACTTAATGCAAGGTAAATACATAATTTATGACCCATAATCAAATTTCATGTAATAAAAGGCCTAATTTGACACCATAGCTACATTATGTCCATTAGAGCTCATCTTTTATAGGTACTGCCAAAGCGAAGTGTGTGTGTATTAGTAGAAAACAGGGCAGAAGGTGGAAAAAAAGAAGGAAGTTATTCTATAAATTATTTAATATTAATTGCCAACTCATTAATCAGTCTAAAATAATAGAACCAGCCAACAGTGCCATTTCCCCCCACTTTCCTAGAGACACGGTGTCTCCTGTGTAGATGAGTATTTTCTGCAGAACAGTTTTTAGTTTCTCAGGCAGTGTGCCAGAAAGGGGCTTTTTAAGATGAGGTCTAATTCAGTGGGGCCCTGGAAACCAGGCACTCCTGCCGGAAGCTGATCACCTGAGGCCCCCACCAGTGCTCAGAGGTCAAGATGCTAATAACTCTGCCTTTAGGGGTCTCGACTCCAAGATTGGCTTCTGTTTGGCCCAGGATTTCATCTTTCTTTTACTTCCTCCAACACAGTTCAGCATACATGCACAGTCAAGGCTTTGTTTTGTTTTTAGAAAACTTACTACCCAGGCAACATATAACATCAGAAAAAATTGAGTTTTTTTCTTTTTTAAAGATTATTTATTTACTTGAGAGAGAAAGGGACAGCATTAGTAGGGGAGAGGCAGAGAGAGAAGGAGAGAGAGAGAATCCCAAGCAAGCTCTGCAGAGCTCAATCTCATGAAACCTGAGCTGAATCCAAGAGTCAGATGCTTAACTGACCTAGCCACCCAGGTGCCCCCCAAATTGAGTCTCTTAAAGTAGCTGCAGCTTCAGTATGCAAAGCTGTCCCTCCCTGTACTCAGCTTTCTCATGTCCTGTGGTAAAACCTGAGAATGTTCATGGCCTCAGAGCCCAACTCTCATTATGAAATCCTCTATCCATTGGGGGTCTCTTTAAATTTACAGAATCTGTCTCTTGTCTTCTCTAGGACACATTACAAGGTCAAGGGACTTCTTTGTTTCAGCCTTGATTTCCCTGATTTGCTTTGCACTCTGATCATTCCCTTGAACTTTGTGTTCCTCTCAACAAGCAGGAGGTCCCTACCTAAACTCTACAGACAAATGCCCACTTGGGGCTTCTCTTTCATGACTAATCTGATTGTAGGTCCACCCTTCCTCTTCTATAGTCACTCTCAGCACCAAAGGTTACAATTACCAGTCATTTAAGACTCTTATTTCTACTTCCAAACATGTAGATTTAACCACACATTCTGGTAGAAACTCTCATGTATGCCAATTATAGATATATTGCAATTTCTTAAGAAGGGATAGGAAGTATCCCACCCAGAGGAATTTTAAGATGTTAAACCAATTTCTGACTTGTTACAGTGATTGAAATGGGGCAAGGACATCAAAGCCAAGGAGACTCCCAGGTAAGGCAGTTCCAACTGGACCTGTCTGATGAGAAGAGCTGCTTACCCTCTCTTTATAAATGAGTAAATTCAGGCTGATGTCGCTTGAAAATGCTGTGTTCAGTGGAAGTGTGCTAATGAAAAGGGCCTGGATTTGGGAGACAGACATATCGAGGTTTAAAGGATGGCCCCTTCATCTGCTGTTTTACCTTAAGAAGCTCATTTATATTGGCTGCACCTACATTTCCTCATCTTTAAAGAGTTTTATAAGATTCTTACAAAAATGATGAGGTAGCAAGTGTAAAATTCAGAGCCTTGGCAGTCTAGTACACAGTTATGTAACTAGGGGCATTTCCTACCTTCGTGCCTCCATCTTCTTCCCACATGCTGCTACTTTTTTTTTTTTTTTTAATTTGGGGGTATCATTGACACCATGCTGTTCTTTATTCCATCCTCGTGCTGAAATTGGCCACAATCACTATTCCTACTACTCATTAAATTCATCCTACGTACCTGGTATTTAGCATCATCTTATGCCATGCGTTCTCAATGGAGCAGAAAGATAGAAGTACATTTGCTGATATTCATTACCAGGATATTTGTCAATAATTGTCACATGAATGGCTGGACTAATCTTCACCCATTAGTTCTCAGTATCATGATTTAGCTGATGGTTGTTCTCTTCGCTCACATAACTTTCGGAACTTTAAGAATCCCTAATTGGGGTGCCTGGGTGGCTCAGTCGGTTAAGCGTCCAACTTCAGCTCAGGTCATGATCTCATAGTACAGTGAGTCTGAGCCCTGCACTGGGCTCTGTGCTGACAGCTCAGAGCCTGGAGCCTGCTTTGCATTCTGTGTCTCCCTGTCTCTCTGTTCCTCCCCTGCTCACATTCTGTCTGTCTGTCTGTCTCTCTCTAAAATAAATAAACATTAATTTTTTTTTAATTTAAAACATTTTAAAAAGAATCCCTAATAAAGAAGTCTGAATGAGAAACTAATTTAAAATTTTTATTACTCAGCAAGCCCTGTCTATTCATACAATCCCTTCTTCAACTTGGAGATGCCAACTCTTATTCTACTTTTAAGTTCCTGAATACTTGGTTTCTACTCCAAATACAGTCGACTGCCAAACTTGGAATAAAACATTATCAAGACCTGTGATCCTTTTTGATGCATCAAATCTGTTCTGATTACTATACTATCATTACTGCAGTTTTAATGGCATCTTCTAATTAATAGATTTCAATCCACCTACCTCACTTAGTTCTAAAATATTTGGATCTTCTTTATTCCTGCTTAAATTTCTGGTCTCGGATTTTGCCATTTAGTTCTGAGCAGACTTTAGCTTGCTAAGCTGGCTCTAACCCAGCTTTCTGTTCTACAGTCCTCCACCGCCTGACCTCTGCTTTGGAGGCCACATGTTTTCAGATGGCTCACTGAGTCCTGCTGGGGGACTGTCATATTCTCACTTCTTTCCTGACCTTTTGGCAAGAGCCGCAGTCTCTTCCCCAGTGCTGTACCACTGTCTGCAAATGTTTTTATTGTTAATGGGCCATATCCACTTGAAAGAATAAACAGTTATATCATATATAAAGGCTGCAATTTTCTGTTTGTTTAATTGATTTTTAACTTAGTGTTTTTGTTTTTCTAAAAGGTTCATTATAAATGCTCACCAGAAATTATTTATGCTGTGAACTTAATTGAACAGTCCCCTATTTTAACCAAGTAGATAGTATTTCCTAGTTTTCAGTTTGCTGAAAATTTGGGAACTGGATTTTGTACATTCTTAAACATTTCGTTTTGTTATTTTAGTAACCTAGGCCAGCAGAGTAGCAACATGTTTTCAAGAGATGTGTAGTTTGAAATTCTGTACTTTTAGTCAGTGGAAGTGGCATTTAAATGTATAACAGTTCTGTTTTTGAAGACTTCAGTTCTTTCTCTCTTTTCCTTCCTTCCTTCCTCCCTCCCTCCCTCCCTTTCTCCCTCCCTCCCTTCCTTCCTTCCTTCCTTCCTTCTTTCCTTCCTCCCTCCCTCCCTTCCTTCTTTCCTTCCTCCCATCCTTCCTCCCTTCTTTCCTTCCTTCCTTCCTTCCTTCTTTCCTTCCTCCCTCCCTCCCTTCCTTCTTTCCTTCCTTCCTTCCTTCCTTCCTTCCTCCCTTCCTTCTTTCCTTCCTTCCTTCCTTCCTTCCTTCCTCCCTTCTTTCCTTCCTTCCTTCCTTCCTTCCTTCCTTCCTTCCTTCCTTCCTTCCTCCTTCCTTCCTTCCTTCCTTCCTTCCTTCCTTCCTTCCTTCCTTCCTTCCTTCCTTCCTTCCTCCTTCTCTCCCTCCTCCCTCCTCCTCTCTCTCTCTCTTTCTTAATTTTTTTTGGTGATACATTATGAAATGTACTAAGGGCTCTTTTACATAAAAGGAAAACAAAGTATAGTATACATTTACCTGTCTTCCCCAGGCATTTTCTTAAGGAGGGCTTATCTTTGTGGTTGCAAACAATTTCTGTGCTACTGTACTATTAGTTTATATTTTGCTGATTTTGTTTGTTTAAAGAGATACCTGTAGAAATTATGAACACAAAGACTTGAGTATTTATGATGTGGTACATGGGTGGGGACTATTAAATGTACCCTAAAAATCATTAGACAATTATATGACATTGACATGCTACATGTGATTAATTAGCAGACAGTCTCTGAGAGTGTTCGGAATGATTATAGTTTACATAATACTAAGTACTGCGTCTATCTATCTGAGCTAATGGTTAGATTGCTTCTTTAAACAATGATGACAACTTACAATACTTTACATCAAAAGACTTGTAAATGTATGAAAATCACAACTATGTTCCTCTCTTCCTATAGATACTAAACCAGTTGCAAGATGAGTACAGAGTTATAAATAAATAAGAAAATGATCATCTTCATTACTAGTAAATGTGCGTTATAGAATGCAGCTTGTCTCTGAGAGCTGAATGCTGGCTTCCTAACATCCTTCCCTTCCCAGGGGCCAGGTCCAGTTCTGGAGACTCATTATAAGAGAGTGAGCAGGTCTGCAGAGCCGAGATTTTCCCTGCCAGTCATGCTGTAGGAAGTCATTCCTCATGACAGCAGTCACAGAGAGAAGAATGTGCCTCTTACAGCCAACTGATTCCAAAAAGAGAGCCTGAAAGTCGCTGAGTTGTGCATTCTTAGGGCCTTTGCCTAATCTTATCGATCAGATAAATCACTCCATCTTCCAGAGGGAAACATAGGGGAGGTATCTGGGTTAAAGAGAGACAGATTAGGGAGACCTGCATGTAGAGTTAGTAGTTAAAAACTCTAAGGTGTCCTTTATTATTTTAACTTAGAAAATGAAAGAGCAGCTTGAGAGAGATTGGGGATGTGGTCAGAGTCACAGATGGAGTAACTGGTGGAGAAAAGCTTTACATATTTCACTCAGCGAAGCTGCCTTAGTCAAAAGCAGCACATAAACATTACTAATCATCAGGGAAATGCAAATCAAAACCACAATGAGATATCCTTTTATACCTGTCAGAATGGCTAGTATCAAAGAGACAAGGAATAACTAGTGGTAGTGAGGATGTGAGAAAAAGAAATTCTCATGCATTGTTGGTGGGAATGCAAGCTGATACGCCCACTGTGGAAAACAGCATGGAGGTTCCTCAAAAAATTAAAAATATAATTACCATATGACCCAATAATTTTACTACTGGGTATTTACCCAAAGCAAATGAAAACAGTAGTTTGAAAGGATCTATGTACCTCCAAACATCCATCATCTAATGAATGGATAAAGAAGATATAATATGATATATATATATATGACATATATGAATACATATATATTATATATATATGAATATGCACAATAGGAATACTACTCAGTGATGAAAAAGATAAAATCTCACCATTCGCAACAACATGGATGGAACTAGAGTGTATTATGCTAAGTGAAATAAGTCAGAAAAGACAAATATCATATCTTTCATATGTGAAATTTGAGAAACACAACAGATGAACATAGGGGAAAAGAAGGAAAAATAAGGTAAAAACAGAAAGGGAGGCAAACCATAAGAGACTCTTAAATACAGAGAACAAATGGAGAGTTGCTGGAGGACAGGTGGGTGGGAGAAGGGGCTAAATGGGTGACGGGCATTAATGAAGGCACTTGTTGGGATGAGCACTGAGCAGTGTATAAAATTGTTGAATCATATCATATATCCGAAACTAATATAACACTGTATGTTAATTATACTTTAATTACAAAAGAAAAATAATAAAAAAACAAATTAAATTTTGAAAAGCATCACAGCTATAAACCTGTGCTAATGCACACATCTGTTCATTTTCTTCTCACACAGAGGATTTTTTTCAACAGCTCAGACTCACCTTCTGCTAAAATCTGTTCTTCAGAGAGAGATGATCATTACTCTCTTAGCACATCCTGTTAACTTTTTTGGTACATGCTACTCTTTTCCTTGCCTGGGAGAAACTTCACTTAATGTCTCTGAGCCAGTCCTGAGTCTTATGGTCACTGTTGTCCTCTGCCCCTCTGCTTCAGCTCTGGCCTGTCACCATGTGGTAGACGTTCTGTGTTCTATACCTGGACTGTGGCCCCCAGTCTCTCCTGGTGTTAGTCTTACCGGTGCATTTTGTAACATAGCCCCTGGTTTCTTAAAGTCATATGGTTTTTAAGCCCCTTTTTCTTAAGAAGGAGACTGGATTTTATCATAGAGCAATTTTATTAGATGAAAATATTTTATCCACTTTCTAATAAAATGAAAACAAACAAAAAACCTTCAACAACCTTCTCCAGCAAATCAGTAAACAAATAGAACATCCCAATACTTCCTTCTTCTCATACAGACCAGTGCCTCTTCAGACACACATTACATTTATCCTAGCAAAAATATCTTTATGGGTGTTAAGAAGCATTTCAGGCAGTATTCAAATGGATTTATCATTAAAATCATTCATTTGTGATTTCTGATTGTTACTATTTTGACTAAACAGATACTCAGAATTCTAGTCTGTATGTCAGCTTTGCCAAGGAAAAGAGGTCCACCTGACCGAATTACTCAATTGTGAGATTTATGTGTAAGGAATACTTATCTATAAGTCTGTCTACATCTTGATCTATAAAATAGATGATTGCCCTATCATAACACTTCGTAAGTACAATATTGGCTAAATTTAATGTTTATGAAAATATTTTTATTTAGTTAAATGTTGTCATATGGGTGCTAAGACCCAACCATATTAATAAAGAACTGGCATGAGACAAAGTAGCTCGAAGTTTCAGGAGACAAGAAACCTGGGATGGAGGCTGTCTGTAAGATTCGCTGTGTGAAGCTTGCTTTGTGCAAGTCAGCTCTCCTCTTTATAGCTCAAATTTCACCATGTATAAAACATGGATAATAAGACCTCACTTGTTGGTTGTGTTAGGATTAAACTAAAAGAAGATAATGAATGTAAAGTTTTTAGTATTGTTCTTGGAACCAAAAAAGTGCTTTATAAATGTTAATTTGTGATTATTGTATTTTTAAAGCTTGTGGAGATCTGGCATAATTAATATGATACAATGAAAGAAATAGTAGTTTGTTTTATTATTCCTCCCTGAAGTCAACTTATTTATTTCTTAAATAATTTTTTTGGTGAGAGTTCAAGTGGGGGAAGGGCAGAGGGAAAGGGACAGAGGATTCAAAGCCTGCTCTGTGCTGACAGCAGCAGGCCCAATGTGGGGCTCGAACTCACCAACCTTGAGATTATGAGCTGAGCCGAAATTAGACACTCAACTGACTGAGCCACCCCAGTGCCCCCAACTTCTCCATTTAGACATCGATGCAAAAAGACAAAAAAACAAGGCAGTGGGTCTTACAGAAACATATATAATCTGTACACATGATAAAAATGTTCTGAAATTTACTGAAGGCTAGATTGGAAACAGAATCTTTTCATATCTACTGATGTATTATCTTCTTATTTATGAAGTTATTACCAACCATTATCTTATTTTATTCTTTCAATGGTCCTTCTGATTGTTAACCTTATGCTACAAATAAGACATTTGTAGCTAAGGATCCTTAAAATAAGTTGACCAAACGTTCACAGACTCTGTAGGAAAGGAATAATAATAATAATTCACATGTTCTTCATTTCCAGTTGACTGTTGTTTGTATGATGCCCCATTACTTCTAACAGTATGAAACTTCGTAAAAGTTATTAAGTTTCGTGCATTTACATTTACATACTTACAAAATGCAAGTTCTCTAAATTTGTGAGTAATCCCTTTCCTAAACTGAAGCTGCTTGAAAAAACACATAAAGTACTTATGAAAATTTAAGTGACAAACAACAATATGCATTCCATTGTACTTGCCTGTAAGATGAAGATGATAGAAACACTATTTTAAGACTCATTTCTTTTTGAACATTTATAATAGTGCTGAATTAAGTTTCACTAAAATAAAACAAGAAGATGGGCTACATTGAGAAAATTGTCTAGAGTCTTTGGAGAGGGAAACTATGTTTCTGTGAAATGGTATATAATTTTATGAAACCCATAAAATGGTACTAGTACTTATAGAGCAATGCTTACTTTTGAACCCTCGAGATGAACTAATCTGCTGAGAAAACTTCCAACCTCAGGCTTACATGGATAGGATAAACATAGGTTTAAAACAACTTCCTTAATCATTTGAACTATTATTTCTAAGGATATTGCATATAGGAGTTATTCAATTCATGTTTGTGACGATTGACAAAATTGGTGTCATATAGAAGAAATAGTGTAACTTTGGAGTCGAATGAGTCAAAAGATATCTAGATCCTAGTCTGGTTATACATTACCTACATGGCTTTGGGCACATTAATCTTTCTAAAACATCATTTCCTTAGCTTTAAAATGAGGCCTCTATCAGCATTATTCCAGGATTAGATGTCATCTGTGTGAAGATTCTGGAATGTAGTGCATGTTTCATAAAGGACGGTGATTGTCTGAGTGTGGGTTTCACTGAAAGCAGAAGCTGAGACAAAGACTGAGTGCAGGCTTTGAGAAGAAAAACCAGGGAGTGTAGGAGTGAGGGAATATGATGATTGAGACAGGCAAGGGAGCGGAAGTAGAGTATGTGTAGAGTCCATGAGGACCTATTCCCACTAAGACCTCTGAAAATGCAAACTACCTCTCCTACTTATCCATTTGCATAAAAGGAAGACCAGAGTGTTTGTCCCCTGGCATAATTCATATTCTCTAAGGATCTTTTTTTCCCCAGCTTCATTTTAAGAACTGTCACATGTTTAGACTTTTTTTCGTACAGGTGTGTGTTTATGACTGCAAAAAGGCTTGGCTTTCCACTGTTTAAAAAATGTTTAATGTTTATTTATTTTTGAGACAGAGACAGAGACAGAGTACAAGCAGGGGGTGGTGGAGAGGAGGGAGGCAGAGAGAGAGGGAGACACAGAATCCAAAGCAGGCTCCAGGTTCTGAGCTGTCAGCACAGAGCCCGACACAGGGCTCAAACTCAGGAACTGTGAGCTCATGACCCGAGCCAAAGTCAGACGCCCAACCAACTGAGCCACCGAGATGCTTCTTGAGTTTCCACTGTTTAGTCTTCAGTATTTTATGTATAAGATTGAAGACTTTATTCAACAGACAATTACTGCTGACAGTAGTCAGAATGGGGAAAAGTACTCTTAGCAGACCCTGCTGAAGTGAAGGCGTGGTCACGTTAGAGAACTTGAGTACAGTGAGAAAGAGGACACAGAATGCTTTTAGAGAGAGCTGAGGGTTGCAGAGGATGAGGGTATAAAACTTTAAAGGAGAAAAGATAAATCTGATGATTTTTGTGATACCTTTGTGTGTGGTGCTCTGCATAAATTTGTATCATCTCTTCAGAGCCTTGTCCCTCCTGAAGGCTTTCAAAGTTACACTGCTACCACCGGACCATAAAGGCTCTCTGCTTTATACAGGTTACATGTGAGATGCGTGCACGTGTAGTTCTTAACCAATATTCAAGTCGTCCTCTAACTGGAGTATTGTGTCCCTCAGCTATTTCTGGATTGAACACTCAAAGATATCTCATTGATGTGTCGAGTCCTCCTAATTGTCACACTGTGCATCTAGTCATCTTATACCTGATACTAATTTGCAATTAATGTGCAAGTCTCAGAGTAATAGTTAAACATCAAAAGATTGCACTCGAATGCTACTTTGCTTATAAGAAAAAAATTCTCATAAAATTTCTCATTTAAATATCACAGTAAAGGGGAGCATTTTGCTGTTAAAAGATACTGAGACCCGAGTTTTGTGGCTGTTCTGAGTCCATGTGGCTTCCTCAGTCCATTCTGTGTGAACTCTTAAAGGTAGATTTTTTTATCTCCCAGTGCAATTTTTTTCCACTATATGTAGCTACGTTATCATAATATTTGTATGCTATATGCTGTACATTGCTTTGTAAATTGGTAGTTCATATTAGCTAAGTATATCTTTGATATTTCTTGATTACCCAAAGGACATATTTCAAAAATAATTTATATCAAAAAAAATTTTTGCATAAGACATTTAGATTACATATAGGCATATATGTATTTATGATCTACTCTAAAAATGTTGCCTTATAAAATTCAAAATATTATAAATATCATTATTTATTATATGCTCAACTCTGGGCTGAATACTATAGTAAAGTAGGAAGAGTAATAAAGTGCCTAGAACTAGATCTGGACATAAAGATATATGAAGGGATTTATTATAGGAATTGCCTAACCCGATTATGGAGACTGAAAAGTCCCATGATCTTCCATCTACAAGCTGGAGAATCAGGAAGGTCAGTTTCAATCCACTGCCAGGAGGGCAATGGTATAAGCCTGAGTCCAAAGGCCCAAGAATTGGGGGCTTGGGGGGTCAGGGTGATATAAGTCCTGGTATAAATTCTTAGGCCCAAGAACCAGGAGCATTGATGTCCAAGGGCAAGAGAAGATAGATGTCCCGGCTCGAGCAAAGACATAAAATTTGTAGTTCCTCTGCCTTTTCATTCTAGTCAGGCCTTAAATATATTGTACGATGCCCACCCACATTGGTGAGGGGTATCTTCTTTACATGGTCTGTCGATTCAAATGCCCATCTCTCCTGAACTAGTTGCTTTTTTCATGGACTGCCATTTTTACTTGAAAAAATGGCTGATAGATAAATTGGTTATTCAAAGTTGGGTATGGCAAATATTTTCTTGAAATTAATGGAGTAAGCTTGTCACTTAAGACGACTGACAGTATTTGTTGCCAATGATAAAATTTCAGCTTTCAAGCAAAAAGTAAAATTTTGGAAAATGTACTGTCACCATGAGCTTGATGGCTTTTCAATTCATAAAAAATTTTCTGATGAGATAAATGATGATATTAACAAATGTAATTTTTTAATAATGTATAATGAAATGTGTCAAAATGAAAGACAAGTATAGCTTAGTGAGCAAATTTTACCCAGTAATAAATACATGATGTTACAAAATCATACAGGGATAAAAGATCCATTCAGTGGATTTTAATGTAATAGTATATGGAAAGTTTATTGACATTGTTTCAGATTCTGAATTACAATTAACCTTTAAGAAACTATTATGATTCAGTAATAGGGTAATATCAAAGAAGAGTATCGATAATTTTCTGTAAAGGGTATTAAAATACTCCTCCATTCCATTTTCCAACTATATTATCTATGTGAGACTAGGTTTTCTTTATATACTTTAACCAAAACAACACAGAAGCACAGACAGCTTATAGAAGGAAAGAGAATCTAGTTGTCTCCTATTAAGTTAGAAATTAAAGCTATTTGCAAAAATGGAAAACAAAAGAAAACCAAAAGCCACTGCTCAATGTTTTTAAATAAATACATAAATAAATTTTTTTGTGTATTTATTTACTATATTTTGAATAAATACTTTTCAAAAAATGTGTTTACTTTTGAAACATAGAATGGGTTAAACATTATTTTTAAAAAACTTCATAAATACATATTCTTTTAAATTTCTGTTTTAATTTCAAATACTATAAATATTGAAAGATAGAACCCACATAAACAAAAACACTTAGTTACCCTCAATAATTTGTAAGATTTTGAAATCTTGAGTCCAAAAAGGTTGAAGATTGCTACTTTGGCAGAGAGGTAACTACAAAAGATTTTTGAAACTTCAGTTTTGTCTCACTTACACCCAGCTTTTATACTACAGTAGAGAGCGGTGGTTTTAATTCCTTTTTAAATCTCCTTAAAGACCAAACTCTTTAACATTCAATGTTTCATATAAAAGCCCCAATGAAAATCCCTTAGCTTTCTTCCCCAGACACCACTAACCATTTCGTGTATTACAATTACTTATGGAGATCAAGGGCAAACCCTGCTATGCTATTGCACATCCTCATGCCTTTGCTCCCATTTTTCACCTTGCCTGGAAAACTCTTCATTCCGCCCCCCCCCTTCCTATATTTAACTTGTCTATCAAGATCTATTTTGGGCACATCTCCTTCAGGAAACTCTAACTGAACTCCCAATCAGGGTTCTGTGCTATTTCTTTGTGCTTCTATATCTCAATTTTAGCACTTAGCATATTACTGTGACATTTTTGCTTCTGTATTTGTTTTCTCTTGTGATTAATAAACTTCTTGAGGACACAGACCTTGTGACTAATACATGGCTGTCACCTAAAAATGCTTGCTTGCTTTAAATTTTCTTGCTTAATAATGCTTAATAAATGATAATAAATTGTTGCTTTAAAATGATATAGTAAAATGCTAATTAGGAGAGTTAATCTGGCAACAGACTTCAAAATGGCTTTAAGTCAGGATGATCAACAATATGATTTAAGAACAGTTCTGATAAAGTACATAAATCAAACTTCCTTTTTCTCCTCTTTGACATGCAGATTAAGTAAGTTTTGTAAAAAAAAAAAAACTTTAACAATAGATTCAGCTTTAGTAATCTTTAGTCAGCTTTCCAAAGAAGGAGGCAATTATTTAATATTTTTAATAACACATTTCTTTTTACAAAGGCCAGCTCTGACATTTTAAGGTCATTGTTGCAAATTTGATTTCATGAAAATCTGTGCAAGAGTTTTTAAGGGAATAACAATCATATTGACTTGTTATAGGGATCATGACTTTTTTTCAGCCACTATGCTAATATTAAATTAATGAATAAGCTAAACTTAATTTCTTATTTGAATTAAATGTGGTCTTCAAATAGTAGTTACATTTTACAATGAGCACTTTCTAAGAAATGTGCTCATGGACCTACAACGACCCGACTTTAAATTTATCTGGACACAGAAAAGACATTTGACTGCAGGACTGATAGATTAGTACTTATCATTAATATTTCTGCACATTAATGCCATTGGACGGCATGCAAGGAGCGACAGGGACTTGTTTGATGGCTTCTCCAGGTGTCTTTCTATTTAAGCTATTACCTTCGTCATCGTGAAGGCCTATTAGCATACTGCCTGGGTTGAGTTTCCTCAGCTTTCTTGCCAAGGGCTGCCCTGCTGTTACTCCATCATTGGGGTAACCAGCTGTTACTTATTTAAAGCCTCCATCACTTTGTATGACAGAGTAACTTAATTATGCCCTGCTTTGGAGATGTTAAATGAAATTATCTTCAAAACAAGTGCACTTCATTTAATATTTTTCTCCATCAAGTACTTGAACTGTGACATTTACGTCATAAGCACTGAGTAAGCAAACACTTTATAAATTGAGGCCTTCAGATAGAGTAATTATTGCGGCAGAGCACTGCTCCAAAGTACCTGAGATAAAAATTGTGGTGGCTGATGCTCAGGTCTGCATAGAAGGGTTTGGGAAAAGTGAAAATTTGATACACAGATAATGAGCTACAGTAATCTACACTGTGGACCAAGTTTTGTTTTTCAGATTTGGGATAGGGTCACACTAGTGGTTGTTGTAATCCTTCCGTGGATCAGAAAATCTCCTGCTAAGGATGACGATGAAGGGTCGGCTAAGGATTAAAAATATAAACAGTTTTTGAATGGCTCTTTTGAAAATCCTGTTTAGTTGGAGGACTACATTTCACTTGGGAATGTGGAAAATAGAATATTCCAAAATGTCTTAGGAGAGCAACTGACTCTGATTGATTAAACGTGGTTGACATTGCTGAGAGATAAGGACGGACACATGGTCATTTGGATTTGGCAACATGGAGGTGAAGACACAGTGCAGTTTTCATGGAGCCTGATTGGAATGGGTTCAGCAGAGATCGGGAGAAAGGCAAGTGGATTCAGCAAATAGAGATAACAATTTCACTGAATTTTATTCTAAAATGGTGAAAATAAATATTTTTAATGGTTGGGAATTAGAAAGGGAAAATCATGAGAAGTACTGTCCTTTAACATGTAAAAGAGATGGAATCTTGCCCACAAATGGTGAGTTGGGCTTAAATCGTAACAAGAGAAAAGACAGAAATAATTATTACAGAAGCCAGTAGATTCCGAATGTGGTTTAGAAGTACGTGGAAGTTCTCTGTCTTTTCTGTTGTCTCAGTGAAATAAGAACTAGTCATCAGATAAAGGTGAGAAGAGTGGGTATTGCAGTTCTGAGGAAGCAGATGTAAATTAGCCATGTCCTTGAGGAGTGGGGCCATGATTTCATGAGAATCTAATATCTAATAGCACTGAAGGAGGCCCAGTTGAGGCTTACCATCAACAATTTAAAATGAGGCTAATTTACAACAAGCTTGCTTTTAGCTTTCCAGTGGCTGCAGGCATAAAAGCGGCAGTGAGTTCTATTTAAATAGGGTTAGGATTCAGTTTTCTGGAATGAGCAATGACAGGAGAGAGGAATAAGGGAGTGGAGGATGTTTGCAAAGCAATGTTTTTAATGGAAGTCAATGAAGTCTAAGATATAAGGAAGGACTAGAGGAATGTGAGAGGGCTTAAATATTAGTGTATTGTTGGAAAGAGTCAGGTTGAGGACATATTGTTAGAAAGTCAGGTTGAAGAATGATTAGCACTGGTACAAAAGGAAAGAGTAGAATGGTGGTCAGAGCTTAGGATGCTGTAAGGTGAGACTTTGGCAAACGTGCAATTATTGTTAAGACAAGTGGGATGAAGAGCACAATTATTGCAAGTAAGGAATGCACAAAACCAAGAGGCCATGGAATTGGATCAATGTAGATTTAGATACTGATATCGACAATAGTGGGAGAGAGAGAAATAATTAGTCTGATAAATCTTCAATAATACATAAATGGCACGTTGTTTCCTTTCTTGTTATTCAGCATTTTTATTCTGTTTGTAGCAGTTGTCTCTAATTTTAGGCAAGTGACATGGGCAGATATTGAAATTTTATGGTCAATACCACATATACAAAATGTCCTACAGCACTTTTGGTCTTTATGGTTTATGAGACAATTTCACATGCATTATCTCATTTTATTTTCATAGTTATCTAGTGAGGCAATTAGAGATGGTATTGTTGTAAGTTTTATAGATGAGGAAATTGAAGTTCGATGATATTAAATCATTTGCCAAAGTTGGTATGGGTAGGCAATGACAGATTTTCTGTGGGGATATATTCCACATTGATATGTTTTGAGAGTACTAAATGGAAGAAATTTATTAAGTATCAAAATCAAATATATTTATCCCATCCTTTGATGTTTTCATAAAAGCTTTGCCTTTGCATGAACATGTTTATGCAATGGGAATTTGTGAAAAGAAAAAGAAAATGTATTATTTTTAAATTCTAAGACACATTTTAGTTTGGTGATAAAATATGACGAATCAAAGGCATAAAGTTTAAAAAGGAAAAAACTCTAATTATTTACAGATGACCTGAATTGTGAATATAGATATTCTAAAGGACGCTACAGCTAAGTTGTTAGAATTAATAAGTAAACTTAACAAGGTCACTGGATATAAGTCAATATATATATATATAATTAATTGTATTTCTATATAGAAAATGAACACGTAAAAATGAAATTTTATAAAGAAATTGTTTCTAATTACAAATATCAAATACCTAGAAATAAATCTGACAAAATAAGCACATGATCTCTATACTGAAACTACTAAATAATATGGAAATAATTAATAAGAGGACCTAAATGAATGGAAACATGAAATATTCCTGGATGGGAAGTCTTCATTTTGCAAAGATATCACATCTGCAAATTGATCTATATATTAATGCAATCTCAATCAAAATTCTAGTAGGTGCGTGTGGATGTGTATGAAAATTGATATGGAATTGTAAAGGATAAAGGGTATCCAAGAATATTTATCATCTGTTTATCTGTCACCATCTTTGTATCCATTCACTTGTCTATCCATCATCTATTTATTTTCTATCTATCTAATCTTAGAAGTTGGTTCTGCTTCTCTGGCTGAATCCTCATTGATATGATCTATAAATACTTTTGTCTAAATAAATCCATTTCAAGTAGTAATTATAAAGAAATGCTATAATCAAAGTAAAAATACCTCAGTAAAAGATATCCATAAAGATGTGGAGAAAGTAGAAAATATGTAGTAAATGGGGGATAAATGAGGGACTAAAAGTACAGGCTTTGAAATATAGACAAGGAGTGATAAGGAATGTAATTTTAGATAATATGGTCCCAAATTAGAAACAAAAATCTAAATAACACCAGGATATTAACTTAATTTGTTGCCAATAGGATTGAAATTATGCAGCTATTAAAATTTTATTAATAAACATAGAAATTATCTAAGAAGTGCTTTTGAATCTGTGGCCAAATACTTAATATTTGCAGTATTCGAATTATGTAAAATATATTAGCACTTAAATATAACATAAAAACATAATTTATTATATAAAGTGTAACAACTGAAAGCTTTTATTAAAAACGAGTTAACTTTCTAAGAGGGAAATTAGCCTCGCATAAAGATCACAATTCCCTAAAATAAAAAGAAAATATATGGCAACAAATTATATGTCTTTTGACACACCAGAATTCACCAAAAACTGCGCATTGTATAACTCTGAGTTATCAATGGACTGAGTGAATATAATGTATAGTTCTTTTGAAGTAAGATACAGTTTATAAAGAATTTCTTATTGACCTTGTGTAAATACATTGATAAATGCAAGCTAGTGTTCAAAAGGTTGCAAAATCAACAATAAATAAATAGATCATAAGCATATATTTGCAAAGAGTTACTCAATTATTATGTTTCTAAATTAAAAAAAAAAGAACTATGGGTTTTAAATTTTTATTTTCTAATTCATTAAGATAATCCCTACTTCAAAGACAGGAGTAATTCTCTATGAGGGCAATTAGCTTTACTCATTGTCACGTTCAAAGAGTCATGCAAACCCCAACACAATCGTATTTCTGTAAGTTTGTCTGGTTAACAAGGGATATGGCTTACTTAGTTCACTTCATCCACTTCCTCAGCGGCAAGAGGGAGCTACTAAAGGTGATCTCATTTATATGCTTTCATTAGTCGTTCTCTTTGTTGTTTTTAAAAAAACACACATATATACATTCATGCACCTGCAAAATGAAGGGCGTATCTCCTTTGTTTAGTTTCTCCTTTGTTTTGCTTGTAAAAGCAATTTATACACGGTGTAGAAAATTTTAAAAACTTTAGACCTAAAAACCAGAAATAAATAAATATTACCCATGATTCTATTGCTCATGAATAGTCAGGGCTAATGTTTGGTTTATTTCTTTCTAACTTTGGTCTTAGAGGTAAATGTCTTGGGATGGTAGCATAGATGCAGATCTATCTTCACATATATTCTTTAAATTATTGTTTCCCATGGCTGTGTCATTATTTACATATTCATTCTATTTTTGGTCACTGGGTTATGCTATATAATTATTAATAATCATCTTTGTAAATAAATCTTTGTTCACATATCTGGTTTTATTTTATTTTGTTCTTTCTTATTGATACAGTATTTATTTATCTTTGTGAAACCTTGAGCCAACCACGTCCCCAGGCGGAGACAGCTCTGACACATGGAGAAGAGGAAGAGAAAGGCCAACATCAGGCAAGAGTGCCACGGCCTCTGGGAGGGCAAAGCTCAGAATGGTGTAGGAGAAGAGCTGTTGCTTCAGAGAGGGTTCCTGGCATAACCATAATGATGAGGTTTCCAAACACAGTCCCAGTTCCAGCCCTAGAGCCAGCCACCCGTACTGTGGCAGCCCCAGCCAGTGCACTTGGCTGCTGTGTCGTGTCCCTTGAAATGGCACTGTTTCGGAAGCTGCGGCTGGGAATACGTGAGGGGAGAGGGTGTGGCTGCCAAGCTGCTAAGCGCTCACCCCTCAGTGTCTCCAGTGGATTTAGCACCACTGCAGACAGTGATCTTCAGCAGCTGAAGGTGCTCCTGAGCACGAAGGGGGCGGAGACTAACTTTGCGCAGGTGGTCCTTTCAGGGGATGAGGGGCTGTGGCAGGAGAGCTGCTCCCAGGGCAGAGAAGACAGAGAGAGGTGGGGTGGGGAGGGGGCAGGAAGAGCGAAGGTGATTTTATTATAAATAGAATGTATTCCTAATGAGAAATTACTGTCTCGAAAACAATAAAAAATCAAGTTAATATTTTTCATTTTTCCTGATATTTTAAGTATTGATGGTAGTAACGTTTCTTAGCAAGGAATGGGTAGGTTTACCTTAGTTGATTCTCAATTTTCTTTTATGTTTTCCCCTTGAATCCAGTGTTTGTTTGTTTTTTTAGAATTTATGAAACTTTGCTCCTTTTCCTTTTTTTAGAGCCATAAAATCACTGATCTGGCAAAGGGGTCCCAGCTGTGGCACTCACTAGCCCTGTGACCTTGGGCAAGTGTCCTAACACTCTGCACCTCATTTCTTCGTCTTTGAAGCATAGATAAACATTGTACCTCCTTCAGAGCTGTGAGAATTCATATAAAGCGAGAATTCATGTGAAGTGCTTATAAAGAGCCTGGCACATAATAAACACTACTGTAAACATTTATTATTATCCTAGGTTTGGGGGAACTCTCCTCTCTTCTAGTACTCTCTTTGGTTTTGTTCCAGTTTGTAAGGCTTGCTTCTCCCACCCTGACTAGGGATTTCTGAGTTCCCAGCTGGATCATGATTTTTGCAGGATGACCTGATCTTTACCTCTAACACCTCTTTGGCTTGGTTATATTGTTTCAGTCTTACTGCCCCTGATCAACCTTTTGTGAAAGCCAGATGTTCCTAAACTCCTTATATTTGACAGAAAAGCTGAATGTGGAAATATTTGAGGGAATATATCGGTACTGAGTAATATTAACACCCAACCATTGTATGTTATTTCAGTACTTTCAGAATGCTTTTTTAAAACAGTATACATATTCAACCCTGATAGCTTATCAGGTCAGGAATAATTTTTCCTGTTTTACATATGGAAAAAAAGACTCACAGAATTTAATTTATTGGCTTGGAGTTATCATTTCCGGGGGTCACAAAGTCACACATTTAACTTTGGCTTTCTGACTCTCTTCATAGGATGGCCTTTCAATTGTGCCAAACTGAGTCTCCAGAATATATTAGTTAGGCTTTGCTAGTGTATGCTGCTGTAATAAACAACTTAAAGGGGGAAAAAAAAACAATAGTGGTTTATTCGTCACCTGCATTGCTTGTCAGGGATTTATAGTTGCACTGCTGGAGGACAGCCTCCGTCCGGAATGTACCATTCTCTTGGCAGAGAGAAGAAGAGCAGGCACCAACCACTCAATGATGGTTAAAGCTTCTTCTACTCAGGCATGATCTACAGTGTATCTGTTCACAACTTGCTGTTGAAAACATCACATGATGAACCTTGATAAAGATGAGATGGAGAAGGAAATCCTTCCCCGACGAGTGTGGTTCAAAACTCATAGGACATCAGGCAAAGATGTGTAATCATTATGGGGAAGAACGAAGTAAATAATTGAAGGCAATGATATCTAAAAGAAAATCATGTATTGAAAAGGACACAGAGGGAAGTCTTTGCAATAGAAACAAAGTATAAATGTTAAAAAAAAAGAAATCAGTTATAGAACTTGGAAAAAGTTTACTGTGTAAGAGATTTCTCAATGATAATTCTGTAGCTTTTTTTAAAGATATTCAGAGATTGGCAATAGTTGTTTCCAGCGACAAGGAAGTTGGTTAGAGGCAGTGTCAGATGTGGACTAGCTGAGGGAAAGAGGTCAGAAGAGAGAGCTGTACATCAGGCACAGGTGCTAAGTTGCTGACTTTGGAATTTTAGACGATTAATTTGATGGTCCAACTTCCTTTTGGAAGTGCTGAGTTATATAGGTTTACTTTCCTATAAACTCTCTCGGGTACTAAAACCTATAAAAAGTGCCTGAAATGATTCTTCCTTGCAAATTTAATAGAAAACCTAGCTTGATTCTTTCTTTCCCTAACCAAAGAGCGAGGTCACTGAACCTAGGAATAAATTTCATGGCTTGGGATTATATTTGATAGACTAGACACTTTGTTAGAACATGGGAATGATGTTCTCAAGGTCGATTGTTACAATCCATCTGAGGATATTGTAAATTCATTTTTCTGACATAGCCATAGACGATATCCTCCACCCAGCTCAGCCTTCACACATTAGCCAGAGGGGCTGACTAACCACTTGGTCAGTATAAATCTACCACCTGTAGAGATGTAACTCAGAGTGAATGCTCGGAGTACACATTGTATTTCCCACCCACACAACAGTCTGAAGCTGTTTCTGGTTTTCTGGCTGCTCGCCTCCATGTGGTGATTCAGGAACCCCTGTTTACTCAATCTTACAGTTTTACCGTCCTCCAGTTCCTCATGAGCATAAATGCACAGCCATCGAAAGGGGAAAAGGCTGCAGAGAAAGTACACTTACCTCTTGGTTTCTTGTGGTACATTCTGTAAAAAACACTTTTTATGACATTTGTTCTTTATTTTCACACTATATTGGTTGAAAGCTAGTTAAAAGGCCACAGTGTTTCTAGTCAGAGTTGCCTCTGCCTGGTCAGGAACTTCCCAGAAACAATTCTATAAAATAGAAAGAGAAGCACGCATTTTGATACCTGTGCCACACCTATTATCCCAATTAAAAATGTATATTTTTCCCTCAAAATGTTCTCCTTGTTAAGCTACCGTATTTATAACTTTGCACCTAAAGTTTCTTGGTAAGAGTAATAAAAATTTAAAAAAAGGTACAGGACTGTTTTTTCCATAATATTAAAAGAAAGAGTACTCAGAGCTATCTCCTCCATTGCAATTAAAGGTTTCACTCGGGTGTAGTTATTCTGAATTCTGAAGCATCAATAGTTTGAACATATTTGGAAATCAGTCTGTCAGAGTTACCAATGGGATAATTTGTCCACATAATTCTCTATGTCTGCTCTTAGGAACACAGTTTTAATAATGGCATCCAGATGGTCTTCCAACTTGAAAATAGTTTATGTTCCAAAATTCTGTTTATGATTGATTTGTGGTCTTTGAGATAAATTTTATACACACAATGATATATATGACAGTTGTCTTTATGCCATCCATAAAAGTTTATTTAATCTATCATCTACTAGGAACTTTGCAATGAAACTATAGCAAATATTGTTATTGTGATGTTGGTAATTAACATAAAAACCTACACGTGTAAAGTCATTTTCTGAATATAAAATATTTAATTAAAAATGTTGACACTATAATGTATAAAACAACTATTATAACCACACATACTTTATTTGACATTATCTGGGTTTCCTTTTTTATTATTTAGAAAAATACAAGTTACAGTACTTTGTTATTTGGGAAATCCAAGTATTTTCACACTTGGAGAAGTCCACATTCTATCATAGTGAAGTATGATCAAAGTTAACAGCCTTGACTTTAAAACACTTGGAACAAGTCATAACCAGTTTTATCGCAAAAGATCCCTGTACACATTTACATTAATTCTCATACCTTAATAGACTGTCTAGCAAGCTATTTCCTTACAGAAACACACATTATGAGAAATGAGAAATGCCCATCCCTTCTGGATATTAGCTACTTGTCACACCTGGGCGACAGCGCTCACGTCACTGAAGCCTGTGAACACAACTCTATATTGTTTCTAAGTGAGAAATGGAATGACTTAAAGAAAAATATAGGATAATGTAAATAATATCTTTCCAAAAACAAATATATTAAACCAAAGGTATTTTTTACAGCTTTTATTTCAAGAAGCTAAAGAGACTATTTAAGATTCTGGCTGTCATTGTGAGTATGAGTGGCTGAGATGAATGGAGTAAAGGACAACATCATTGCAGATGAGGAGGATAAGGAAAGTAAGCAGAGTAATATAGCAGAAGGATGGAACAGGCATGTACATGGATGTAGAATTTATCCAAAATAACCTCATTGCTTGAGATAGAGAGTAAGGCCATCAGCCAGAGCTAGATCCTCCAATGAAAGAGGGCAAATGATGGCAGGTATAGAAACAAGATGAGAGAAGATATAGGGTTGAATGTTGTTATGGTTAATAAGGCAAGATATTTGAGGAAAAGGATCAGTCTGTAATTGTCCAGAAACAGCGAAGGGGAGTAGGGAAATCCCTAAACTATTGTCTTCCCTGAGGGATATGGATCAAGGGAATAAAAACAAGCATCACTTGAGATACTGGAGGAGAAACAATATTTTTACGAGGAGAGAAGTTTCAATTAAGGCCACAGGGTAGAGGCAGGGAGGAGAGGCTGAGCCTATGGAGGAGTTTGTTGTAGAATTAACAGAGCACTCTAAAGTAGTTTACAGGAGAGGGTTGGGTAAAGAGCTGAGTGAGTTTCAGGAAAATTCCAGTATTCTTCTTGATGGTTCAGTGGAACATTTAATGTCAGAGCTCATCATTTTGGACGCTGACTAACAATTACAAAAGTAATCTGGTGACTTTACTCTCAACAAAGCAACATAGGCCCCAGGAGGAGACTCAGTGAGATGCCAGTCAGTCAGCCCATTCAGGACCTAAGCAGTGGTCCATGTGATCTGCTTGAGTCAAGATGAATCAGTTGTGTGCATGAAGGCAGTTCTGGTACCATGCTTTCTGGAAGGGGATAAACTTGAGATGAATTCTTGGCTCAGTATCCGAGGAGAGTTAACATGCTTGAGATTTCTGATTGAGTGTAAGCTCTAGAATATCCTTTACAAATTTCTTGGTTCTAGCTCATACTTCACAAGCTCTTGTTCTAACACATCATTTGCATGACTTCGAGTAGGATAATATAAATGTCAAGAAATAGTCCTGGTGGCTGGTTGAAACTACTGTGGAAGGGACCTTGAGTTAGTTTCCAGAACCCTCATTCTAAGTATGTGCCTCTGCTAAAGCTGGACAAGGTTTTTCAGTGTCAGTGGGATTGTAGAACAACCAAGTTGTCTTTCACACCATAGAGTTTATGGAATAATCTGTAGGAAGAGGAACTTTTAATTGTGATAGAAAAGTGTAAGCCTTCTGAAAACATTCTCCACCTTTCACTGGTTGTCATTGGATACCCACAACTACTTTAAGCTGTGATTGCTGGGTGTATCGATGTCTCAGACCCATTTGAAATCATTCTCTTTTCCTGAAAGCTGTCATTACTACAAAGAATTGAGCTTCCAATATGAGGTACTTAGTGCCAATTTGTGTGCTCAGTACACAGTGAAGCAGGTCACTGGTGTGATGTTAGTAGCATGCTTTCACCATGGGTAGGCATGAAGACTTGGGGCAGTCACTTTATGTACTGGTAAAGTTTTAATTCTCCTGAAGGCGTCTGCCATCGCCGGCATTCAGGCAGATCCATGTGTCCATGTCAGGCATGATAGGTGGTAATACAAAGTACAAAATAATATTGGGTCTGAAGTATTTCCTCCATTGAAATCTGTCTAGGCTCATGGGTGGATCCTTTGTTAAAGCATCTAACTTCAGCTCAGGTCATGTGAGTTTAAGCCCTGCTCCGGGTGAGCTCATGCCCCACTCCAGGTGAGCACAAGCCTCGGATCAGGTGAGCAGGAGTCCCGCTCTTGTGAGCTTGAGCCCTCCGTGAGCCTCACTTCACTCTCTCTCTCTTTCTGCCCCTCGCTCACTTGTGCCCTCTCTCTCTCTCAAAAAAAAAAAAAAAAGATATCTGGCTACTTTGACATTCATCTGTATCTTCTGGAGGCATCAATCACTTCCAGGAATAAGATTTCCTTACATGGAAAGATACTCCTCTATGGATCGTCTCAGAAATGGTGATATGATGAGGTCAGAACAACCAGAATGTGTAGGCATTGGCATGTACATGACAAGAATAGGTAAAAATATTGCTGGAGCAGAGGAGTCATGATCCCTGAGTCATGATAGATGCCATTCATCAGAGCTTAGGATACAGGGAAGGTTTTGAGTCTTTGAGACTAAGTTCCATATGGAATCATAACCCTTTTAGAGAGGGCGACATTTATTCCTTCCCCAACTCTCCTATCTTAGGGCTCATCTTAGTAAAGCAGCCAATCTTAATATTCAGGCTCTTCAGAGATAGTGCACGGATAAGGGCTGAGTGAAGACCCTGCACTGCAACTGTAGTCTTTTCAGCACTCAGGAGAAGGGTGCTCATCACCATTTCCTCCTTTCCAAACAGCAGGGAGACACTATAGATTAGAAGAGGAGATGGAATATCAGAAAAATTGTTTTTGCCAGTGTATTTCCTGAGAACTTGGATCCCTAATCTGAAAGGGACTGTACTTCCTAAATTTTTGGGCACTACCTATCACAAGATCAAAAGCACCATGAATGTGCTGTTGTAGATATGTCAAAGAGTGAGAGGTGGAGACAGAAGGGGAGCTGGGGTGGTCACTTCCCTCATTTTCACTCCATGGTATAGGCGAAGAGCACTGGCCCTCATCAGTACTGGATTATTGCTGTTCTGTCAACTATGTACTGTCTTTTTGATCCCCACCACCACCTGTGGTTCTCAGTCTGTCCAGTTATTTTTTCCCCCTCTTACCTCTGATATCTATTTCCTGGGCAATAATGCATGTTTTCTAGATGTGTATATTTAGTGGCATAAGGTCGTGTATAATTTGCTCTTATAATTTGAAAATCTAATTTGTGTCTATACATATATCCTCCTTATAATTTCTATGTTTATTAGTCATGTCTTATCTCTCTTTTTTGGTAAAATATTACCAAATATGACTTGGTGTCATTGGTTGTCACCTAGCTTTAGTTCCTTGTCTCATTCATTTCTTCTTTTATCTCAGATCACAGATATTTCCTTCCTTCTACATTTATTAACTTTACTTTTTTTTTCACTTTCACTAGTTTCACAGTTAATTTTAAGACGTAAGTATTTCCTAAGATTGTCGTTGTAGTCTTTAAGTGTTTCTACAAGCATCACTTAGGTGCGATCCACAAGTTTCATGTTTTGCTCTCGTGATTCTCCTTTTCTAAATAGTTCAGAATTTTCTTTGTAATGCAAGCTACTTACAGGACTGATATTTATTTTACAAATAAAATTTCTCACCTATTTATTAATTATAATTCTAATTTGATTGCTTTTTGAGGAGGACAAAGGTAACTTATATGTTTCTTGTATTTATTTGTGGTTTTTGGTAATTTAATGCATTATCAATCTCTGTGAAGAGTCCATTATGCTTTAAAAAAATGCAATTAAAATGGCAATTTTGTTACTGGAGTTATTTAAGCTACTTTCACCTTAATTTTATGTTGTATATTTCAATTTAAATCTCTGAAAAGGTGAATTAAAGTCTCACATGATAATTATGGGTTTGTCGATTTCTCCTTGTATTTCTATACATTGTGATAATATATTGTTGGATAGATAGGCAGGTAGGTAGATAGATGGACAGATCTTTGTGTAATTTAAGATTTTATCTTAAATTTTATTTTGTTCCATATTAATATTTTCCATCTTTCCTTGTGTTTACATTTTTTTCTGGTACATCTTTTCCATTTAGTGTATTTTTGACCTTCATAAACACTTTTCTCCTTATTAGAATAACATTTAAAATCTATTCTCATAATCTCTGTTTTTTAAATAGGGAATTAATCCATATCATGAAAATTACTGATTTATTTTTGCCAATTTACTTGATTTTATATTTACTATACTCTCATGTTTCTGTTCTTTTTTTATGAATTTTTGTTAACTGATCCAATTTTCTATTTTTTTATTCCATTTAAAAAATGTTTTTAATATTTATTTATTTCTGAAACAGAGAGAGACAGGGCACCGAACAGGAGAGGGGCACAGAGAGGGAGACACAGAATCCAAAGCAGGCTCCAGGCTCTGAGCTGCCAGCACAGAGCCTGACGTGGGGCTTGAACTCACAAGCCGTGAGATCATGACCTGAGCTGAAACCAGATGCTTAACCGACTGAGCCACCCAGGCACCCCTCCATTTTGATGGTTCAGAAGTGTAGATCCTATTTTAGTTTTTCCTAGATGACCCATAAATTGTAAACGTATTTATTTGTTTGTTTGTTCATTTATGCTAACAACACCTAATCCTAGTTTAGGTGGTATATTTTGTTGACTTTGTACCATGTCTTGTTCCTCCTTCTCCTGGTCAGCTTTGTGAGCAGTTTGTTATTTTAATAGTCTTTTCAAAGAATTTGTGACTTTGTTGATTGTTCTCTATTTTGAATTTTTGCATCTTTTTTAAAAAGTTATTTATTTTGAGAAAGAAGGAGAGAGAGATGAGTGTGCATGGGGGGTTTGCAGACAGAGAGGGAGAGAGAGAACCCCAAACCAGCTCTGTACTGACTACAGAGCCCAACACTGGGCACAAACTCATGAACTGAACCATGAGATCATGACCTGAGACAAAATCAAGAGCTGGATGCTTAACCACTGAGTCACCCAGGTATGCCAGCATCTGTTTTCTATTTCATTGATTTTTATCCTTCATTATTTCCTTCTATATTCATTGGATTTAATGTCTCTCTCCCTTTAATTTTGTCAGTTGTTTATAGCAGGATCTCTTCTTTTTTTTCTTTAATTAATTAATAAATTCTTTAATTTATTTATTTAAATTCAAGTTAGTTAATACATAGTGTAGTATTGGTTTCAGGAGTAGAATCCAGTGATTCATCACTTACATGTAACACCCAGTGCTCATCCCAACAAGTGTTCTCCTTAATGCCCATCACCATTTAGCCCATCCTCCCACCCACTAACCCTTCTCTACAGTTAATAGTCTCTTATGGTTTGCCTCCCTCTCTGTTTTTATCCTATTTTTTCTTCCCTTCGCCCATGTTCATCTGTTGTGTTTCTTAAGTTCCACATATGAATGAATAAATTTGTCTTTCTCTGACTTATTTTGCTTAGCATAATACACTCTAGTTCTATCCATATCATTGCAAATGGCAAGATTCATTCTTTTTGATTGCTGAGTGGTATTCCATTGTTATATATATCACATTTTCTTTATCCATTCATCAGTAAATGGACATGTGGGCTCTGTCCATAATTTGGCTATTGTCAATAGTACTATTACAAATATTAGTGTGCATGTGCCCCTTCGAATCAGCACTCTTTCATCCAGATACCTAGTAGTGCAACGGTTGGGTCATAGGGTAGTTCTATTTTTAATCTTTTGAGGAAGCTCCATACTGTTTTCCAGAGTGGCTGCACCAGTTTGCATTCCCACCAGCAGGGCAGAAGGGTTCCTCTTTTTCTGTATCCTCACCAAAAACTGTTGTTGCCTGAGTTGTTAATTTCAGCCATTCTGACAGGCGTGAGGTGGTATCTCATTGTAGTTTTGATTTGTATTTCTCTGATGAGTGATATTGAGCATCTTTTCATGTGTCTGTTAGCCATCTGAATGTCTTCTTTGGAAAACTGTTCATTCATGTCTTCTTTTCTAATATATATTAAGTCTGCTTTAGTTGTATCTCACAACTTTTGATATGTTGCATCTGCATCTTCGTTATTATTCAGTTCAAAATATTTTCAAAATATTTTCTAATTTTCACTGTAGGTTCTTCTTTGACTTACAAGTGATTTTGAAATGTGTCATTTGGTGCTTTTCTTGTATCTTTTGTTATTTATCTCTACCCTAATTCTTCTTTTACCCTAATTCCATGTTAGTCAGATTACAGATACTCTGTATCGATCCTTTGAAATTTGTTAAGACTACTCAGAATGTGGTCCTGTGGTAAATTTCCTCTTTGCAATTTAATAAACTATCTGCTGTTAGTCATTGAAAATTCTTGGCCATTATCTCTTTAATTTTTTTTCTTTTTACCTACAATATCTCTCTTCTTTTTATGGGACTCCAAATTCATCTACATTCAAATTTTACATCTTGTTTTATATATCTCTAATAATATTTTCTGTATTTTTAAATTTTAAAAATAATCTCATTGCTTCAATATGGACATTTTCTACTGAGCCATCTTTTAGTTCATGAGTCATGTTCTGTACTGTAAGCCATTGTTCAACTCTCTATCAAATTCAATTATTATATTTTAAACCATCATTTTTTTTGACTCAAAAAATATATATCAGTTTTTAAATATACATATTCCAGGTGTGTTGTTCTTGATATAATTATGTTCAAGTTTTTGTAAACTTTTGTCTGCGAAGTTCAATATCTAGATCACTTGTGGCATCATTTCCACCTTCTGATATTTTTTTCCCTTGGTTTTGGCCATTTGTTTTTGTGTCCTGCCATGCCTGGTTGGTAATCTTTAAATGAATACCTGACTCTCTGCATTAAAAAAAATGTAGATGTTATAGAAGTTTCTTTTTCTTCCAGAGAAGCTTTAACTCTTTACTAATCAGCAATTAAAATAGAGGCATTCACCTTGTTATAATCTGGGACCAGGATAATTTGAGGCTACGTTGTGGTCTTTCTATGGGTTTGTCTATTTTTGATATTTCTTTTTCCTGGAGGATATCTCCTCAGATATATTAGCTAAGAGTCCAGGATGCTTATGATTACCCATCCTAATTAATGGATCTGAATTCCAACTTTTATTTCCCTTGCACCATGATACGGTTGCATACTCTGCATAACTTTTTAGCCTCTGAATCTGAATTATGTTTGATTTTTTTTTTTAGCCTGTTGGGGTTCAGCAAAGTCTCAAGAAAAAAATTGGTGTAAAATATCAGGTTCACTTCTCTGTAGTACCCTGGAGTCTTGGGTGCTCAAGTCTGGCTGCATCGGTAACCCTGAATTCCAGTTTTTGTCTCCCCAGCCCCATGAGACTGCTGAAAGGTCTTTCTAAAGATTTCTGCCCTCGAACACTCATACACTGAATCAGCACATTTCTTACGGATAAAAGCAGTGGAGAATGCCTGGCTCACATCAAGGTTTGTGTTTTGTTTTGTTTTTACTTTCTAGGTTCTTGGCCCCTTGAGTCCTAGCTGCCTTGGTTCCTCTCTGATGCCTCTAAACATTCTTTCTTTCTTCTTTTTTTAACTTTATGATTCTTTTATAGTTATTCTTAGTGAGTGGCTTGGTTTGATTATAGCTGCTCCTTCATAATCAGAATCAGAAGTCCTTCATCTACAGAGATTTTTATTTTAATGATAAAAATGTTACCTTTTATGACATTGATTTGATACTTTTCTGAATGCATTATTCTTTCAAACTTTTCAAGGATAATTCTTTTTACTTCTAAGCTGTCCTTGCATTAATTCTATCAAATCTCTTTCCTTGCGTTTGTATTATTCTGTTGGTGGAGCTTGATGCTTCTCTTTCATTGTATTGGTTCTCCCTATGTATTCGGTAATTCTTGGCTGTCTGTTCTTCTGTATATGTGATTCCCAGTTGTCTGCCTACTGTGTTGTCCGTAGCCTGTGTCTGGTGGCTGTGAGACAAGTGGTGTCCATGTAGGAACAGCGTGTAGACAGTTTGTCTCCTGAATGAAGGGAATCCTTGTCCCCTTGGTGGTCATGGTTCCATCAGGTACTTCACTGCTCTGACCAGTGCAAACTCTTTAAAAAGATTAATTCATCCAGGTCTTTTGGTTCATATTTCCATATTTCAACAAGATCTAATCCTAAGAAAGAGCTTCTCTAGGATCTTATGAGGAAAGTAGTTGACTGATAACAGCAGTCTTTAAAAAACAAAAACAAAACAAAAACTTCTAAATTTTCAGTTAAGTATTAATTCAAGTGCTTTAATGGAGTTTCTTAATTTTTAAGAAATTTGGCCCAATTCTATTAGAAAAAGGAGGATTTTCTGATTTGGCAAAGATTCACAGATTCTTTAATAATAAACCAGATTATAAACCAGATTATTCCTGCTCTTTCACATCTCTGTGTATTGACCAGAGCCACAGTGTGTGGTAAGGATATGGGCTTTCAAGAGAGACAAACCTTAGTTTAAGCCTCAGCTTTATCTTCATGAGTTGCATGACTTTAATAATGGCATTTAAGTTCTTCAAAAGAGACCCACTCTTGAATTAATAAAATTATTGTGAGGGCATAATGTACATAAAATACTTGGCATAATGCTGATATCCTCAATAACTAATAGATATTGTGATTATAATTATTGTGTAGTTCCTAAATTCACCTCTTTAATCAAATCAGAAATCTTGAGATGTTACTAGTATGTTTAGGCACAAACTAATTATAATGACAGAATTTTTAGAATTCTTTGAGTGATACTAATTCTCCACTTGTGTTAACGTGCTAGGGCTGTCATAACAAAGTACCGTAGACTGGGTGGGTTAATATAAATTTATTTTCTCATAGTTCTGGAAACTAGAAGTCACAGATCAAGGTTGTCGATAGTATTGATATCTTCTGAGGCTTTTCACGGGCTTTCAGATGGCTACCTTATTTTTGTGTCTCAGTCGGTCTTTCCTCTGTGCACACACATCCCTGGTATGATTTGTATGTCCTCATCTCCTCTTCTTATAAGGACACCAGTCAGATTGAATTAAAGACCACCATAAAGACCTCATTTTAACTTAATTACCTCTTCAAAGACTCTGTCTCCAAATACAATCACTTAAGGTTAGGAATTTGACAAGTGAATTTTGGGGAGGACACAATTCAGCCATAACACCATTCCTCTTGGTTCTTAGTTACCACATTAAGTAATATCACCAGGGGAAAAAAAATAGTATTTCTATAACATCTTATGTCTTCACAAAAGTTCCTGCACTGAGGTACTGATCTAATTCTTTTGGCTTTATAAAAGGTTACGTGGGAAGTATCTAGTAGAACAAAGATTTAGCACCTTTTACAAAATGATAGTTGAAACCATTTCCATAGTGTTACCAAATATCCTTCAGTAATGCAAACTAAATAATAAATTTCTCCTATAATTTAAATTCCAGGAAAGGATTAATATATCCTATATATAGGATTATATAGTTCATAGATAAATTTTGTTCTTGTGGTAATTGTTTCTTCTTTCTAAAGAGTTTTAAACTCTTTTTTTTAATATTATATTTATTACATTTTGTATCTGTTCAAATAATATAATTAAAGGTATATCCATTACTGTTATTCTCAGTTCTGGTCATGCTATTGAAAATGATAAAAGGCTAATGATAAAAGGCAGCATGAAAGCAGGAGTCCATAGAGGGAAATATGGAGAGAAATCCCTGTAAAAGAGAAGCCAATAAACACACGGCAAGTAGATGTCTCATATTCATTTGCATATATCACAGTAGAAAATGCAACATCATTGTTTGAGAAATTATTTTTATTATGTTTCTATGAATAATACTATGTAGAATAATTGAAAATTAAAGACTACATTTTATTTAATAACACTCTACTTTAAAACATCTAGACTTTATAAAATGTCTATCAGACTTTAATAAAAAAGAAATTAGTGTATTTACTAACCCAAAATTAAATATCATGTATATTTAATTATAAACACTCATTATAAATCCAGTATCTGTTCTTCCTCTTTAGAGGATCATGAATTTCCTTCTACTTGTCCTTTTCTACCCTTGGCAGAGCTAATCTTACTTATCGGTTGACACTTTATTATTCTGTGCAGCTCATTCCCACCATTCCCAATAAGTCCAAGGTTAAGGATTCAGACCTCACGTGTGAACCGGCTCAGTTCTGCATCCATAGGCTTCGCCCTTTGATTTGACTCTTCATTTTAACATGTGTCAGGACCAAAAGGGGATGTGATGAGAGACTGCAAATGGGTCAGAGCAAACCCATGTTCCTCTCCTCTAATGAAAACACAGTGTAATGTCTCTGACCTGTGGGTGGGTGAGCAGCACTGATTTCTATGTGACAGGAGAAGCACAACACTCGGGATGGTGCTTTCTCCCAGAGTGAAACTAGACTGTGAGTCTTTGTGCTGATCCTAGAGTTTTTCACAAGCATAAGGCATATTTCCATATGAATAGGTATTTTGTGCCTATATTTTGTGCATGTGCATGTTCTTTAGTTAAAAGGTTAAAAGTCGCGGGGTCATGATCTCATGGTTTGTGAGTTCAAGCCTTGCGTTGGTTTCTGTGCTGACAGTTCAGAGTCAGGAGCCTGCTTCAGATTCTGTGTCTTCCTCTCTCTCTCTTTGCCCCTTCCCTGCTTGTGCTCTCTCTCTCTCTCCCTCAAAAATAGATAAATAATAAAAAAAATTTTTAAATAAACGTTAAAAATCGCAAGGCTGATTTTGAGAGAGTAGTACTGTTAAGTCTTGCTGTGTGAGGAATGGAGGACAGGGTCATGGTTAAGGTATGACAACAGTAGGTATAGCTTATTGATTAGTATATGCCAGGTGCTGTGCCAATATTTTATATCCATTGTCTCCTAAAATCCTTTGAGTTAGGTCTATGGAAGCTTATAAATACTGGGAGTGAATTACCCTCAGTTACAATGTTCTTACATGGGAGAGGGATCCAGAGTCAGTCCAGAGTTCTCATATTCCCAAATGTAGACCATTGACTTTTAATATATATTGTCTGTTGTTGAGAACAATATCATCATACAGTTTAAAAGAACAGTGTCATGTATATCCATCCAAGAGTTGCTGTCCCAGTCTAGAAGTTGATTTGAGAGGGATGGAACCCTCAAATTTTCCATTTTACGGCTTTCATATCTGATTTATTGATTCCTTCTTGAAACTACATGGGTTGTTTCCTTTAACTGCCGAAATCAAGAGTGAGAATATAGCAAATGTATGCCATCCAAGCAGTATTCTTGGTGTTGAGTTTATAGCAGTGAATAAAATGGGTAAAAATCCTTATACTCATGGAATTTTTGTTCTAATTTTGGGAAATAGACAATGCATAAATTAAATTAGCAAAATATATAGACTTTTATGCTAGAAAATGTTAGATGCTGAGAAGTAAAATAAAGCTGGGGATTTCTGGTGGAGGGTGAGATTATTTATAATATTTAACAGTTTTTAGGAAAGTTCTCACTGGAAGGAACAGTTCAGAAAAGACCTAAAGGAAAAGAAGGAGCAAGTCTTCAAATATAAAAACCAAAGCAGAAGCACGGTTGGTATGTTCCAGGATCGCCCAGGAGGCAAGTATGGTGGGAAGAGAATGCATAAGAGAAAAAGCCAGGTCAGTTCAGAGGACCTGGCAGGCCATTGTAGGTACACCATCAATGGGAAGTCATCATGAAGTTTTGAGAGTAGAGTGACTTAACCTGACTTGTGAATAATGGGATTATTCTGTCTGCTGTGTTAAGATCAATCCAAGGATCAGATGGAAGAGAAAAAGGGAAGAAGAGAAACAATAGGACAGCTCTAGTGATAATTCACATAAGAGATGGTGTTGGCTAGGACCAATGGAGTTCCAGTGGGAGTAGCAGAAAATTACAATTCTGAACAAATTTTTAAAATGGAATCAATAGGATTCTTCATGGGTAGAATAAGAGTGTAAGAGAGGAGTCAGGAACAATTTCAAGGGCTTTTGTCCCTTGGAAAATTCATGATAGAATTAAGACAAGAAAGATGACCTAAAGAGCAGGTTTAGGAAAGAAGACAGGTTTGGATGCTTGTTAGTTTTATGTATACATCAGACATCCAAGGGGAGGACCCAGAAGGTGATTAGTTTCCTGAGAGATGCCTGGAATTCATTAGCATGTAAATGGTTTGTTAAGGCAGAGCTACCTATATGACATGTGGGACTGATGAAACATGAAATTGCAGGTCTCCTTGCTCAAAAATTATTAAGAATTTCAAAACAGTGACAGCAGAGCATGGAATCAAGTATGAAGGGACTTCTGAGTGAAGGGACTTGTGTACAAGTAGTGAACTCAGGAAGCTAGTCCTGGGTTAAGGCCATAATACCAAATGTGATGATCAACAGAGCAATGTGGAGAGAGAGACAGAGAGAGACACCTAAGGACTGAGGTCTGGGTAGCAATATACCCCAGAGATGAGAAAGATCCCTCAGAATTGGCTGAATAGAAGAAACCAGGCGAGGTATTTGAATTAAACAGAACAGAAACAATGGTAAAATGTTTGATAGGAACTGGTGATCATTTACCAGCATCCAAGCTCAGCCAGAAGAGTTGGATTATTGTCTTTGGTGTTTGCTGTGCACAATTGCCAGGGCAGTTTTATTAGCCTTTGGATGTTGCATGGATTGGTTGATTTAGGGCTTTTACCACCACAAGGCAAATCCACAGTTTCTTTGTAACTTTGCCTGTTAAAATATTAAAAAAAAATTTAAAGTTTATTATTTGAGAGAGAGCGAGAGAGCACATGTACACAGGGGAGAGGTAGAGAGGGAGAGAGGGAATCCCAAGCAGGCTCCATGCTGTTAGTGCAGAGCCCCACAGGGGCCTCAGTCTCACAAAGCGTGAGATCATGACCTGAGCCTAGATCAAGAGGACGCTTAACTGATTGAATCACCCAGGTGCCCTTAAACATTCTTTTTAAATAACTTTTAGTAATGAGATTTTGAGGTCCCTTGACTGAAGCCCTGCTGAAAAGAAGAAGAAAATCCATTTTTTAAAATGTTTTTTTATTTGAGAGAGAGAGAGTGGGGAGAGACAGAAAGAGAGGGAGAAAGAGACGCAGGGCTTGAACTCATGAACCATGAGATCATGACCTAATAAGCTGAAATCAAGAGTCGGACACTTAAATGACTGAGTCACCCAGGTGCAACAAGAAAATCTATTTCTGGGGAAAATCCTCTGGGGGGGCACAGATGAGGGAGAAGATAATAAAAGCAGAGAAAGGCAGGCTTTCAGTGTTAACATATCTTCCTAACCGGTCAGACTGTGTGCAAAGCAGCCAAGTAGAATCTGGCTGACTGTAGCAAAGAATGAAAAGCAGAAATATTCAGGAATAAATCATGCATTTGTTTCTTATCACATGGCACAAACTTGCCTTGGGTTTTGGGTCAACTTAGTTACTAAGGGGTTCAAAACTTACCAGGCTGGGGGCGCCTGGGTGGCTCAGTTGGGTGGCCGACTTTGGCTCAGGTCATGATCTCATGGTCTGTAGGTTCGAGCCCCTTGTCGGGCTCTGTACTGATGGTTCGGAGCCTGGAGCCTGCTTCGGATTCTGTGTCTGTGTCTCTCTCTCTGCCCTTCCTCTGCTCACGCTCTGTCTCTCAAAAATAAATAAACGTTAAAAAAAAAAAAATAATCCTTTAAAAAAAAAAAAAAACTTACCAGGTTGGATTTTTGAGTCTATGGAGTTCTGTGTGCAGGTAGAAGACTGACCTTTTTCTTGAAGTAATATAATCCCCTCCCTCCTCAATTCTTCCTGGGTTGCTAACAATTCCAAGCCATGACCTACATTCAGTAGACCCTGCATGTGCACAAATGACCCCTTTAGAGAATGAAGTGTGACTATAATAGGGCCCGGAAAAGATGTCATGTTGCTGTGCTCCATTGTGCCAGTTGTCCCTGGCTTATCCTGAGATCATTTAAATCTGCTTCAGTGCATCTGACACTTTCAGGTTCAAAATGTCCATGGGGTGTGGAGGCAGAGGAAATGACAGGCTATCAGTGGATGTAACAGAAAGACACTCCCCTTCCTCCAAGTATTATTTTGGAGTGACAGGGGGCAGAGGTGGGGCATAGAAAAAAAGTTGGAAAAAAGAAGGCTACATTAACATTTCCAATACCATTGTCAGCGTCTCTCAATGGATTTATGTTGGTTATAGAAGTTAATATTGTTCCTTTCTGCTTTCTGGCGAGCTGTAACTTTGATACAGGGAGCCAGTGTGTTATTCTAAGGCTGCAGCACAGACAGTGAATATGGCGTTGGTATCAGCAAATAGAGTTGACTTTTAGGCAAAATTTTATTCTGCCTGCTTCGAAGTAAGATTACAAAAGCCTTTTCTTTGACATTATATAGTTAGAGCATAGCTGTCTCCTATTCACTAAACAAAACTCCTTTGGATAACCAACTCACAGGCCCTTCTCTTATCCTGTACACCTGGAAGGATGCTTTATTAATGTCCTTTTAGATTCAAAGTTGTAGGGTAAATGATCTTTATTCAGCTACTGCTATTTTGCACTTTTGAGACATTTCATAAAGATTATGTTGTTCCACCCTGTAAACCTTCTATGAGAAAAGTATCACTTTCCCCCAACTTCATAGGTAAGAAATTAAAGGTCAGAGAGGAAAATATGATCGCACAGCTGTCCAATTGTCAGGGAAGTTATATTAGAGTTTGGATTGTCACCTGGTGGGTTGACTTGCAGCTTTTACCACCCACAAGGCAACTCCAGAATTTTCTGTAAACGTCTTTATCTCAACAACAAGGACAAAAACTATAAGCGGTGGTCTTCCTTTCTTACATGGCTCAGATATTTAACGTTTTCTATAGCTATACAAAAATCTAGGAGTTTTTTGAAATCAAATGCTCATTTTCAATATTTTAATCTAATTTCTCCATTGCTTCTTAAATATGGGAGATATGTGAAATCCGATAACCCATAATGCTGGAGATTGAGTCTAGAATAAGAGCAGGTGGCATTTTTATTCCTTTGCATGTTTTGCTGCTGTTGCTTTGGGTTATGTATATTTGACTTTTTCATTTCATTAAATACTCAAAGATCAAGTTCAAAAACATAGTTTACTCACAGTGCAAGGCCCTGTAACAAATGGTAGGCCACTGTAAGTTTTTGGAGTTTACGGTACAGTTTGGTAAGATCCTTTTTCTGTATTAAATTCACATTAAAAATTTTCAGAAGCTGTTTTAAGAGAGCACATTAAGTAAGATCAGCATTTTGGTGTAATTTGAAAGCATAGTGTCTGACAGAGAGCTTGGACACTAAGAATTTTGGTTGGCTAAAAGGATAGACCTCAGTAATATATTTAATATGGAAACTAACATCTGGAATCTTCTTAATGCCTAATATTTAGCAAGATTAAATTTACTGTATATTACAGAAATTATTCTGAATAAAGGAAGAAAAATACCATTTCTATGTATGGTAGCAGAGAAAATTTACAACACTTTCCAAATAGAAAAGTACTTATGCATTATTTAGACTAGTAGTATACATTTTAGCAAGACCAACATACTAAGACATATAAAAAAGAATCCAGCTTATCAGTGTGAGTGTGCCCATTGTTTCATGTCTGTTTGACCTCTAGGGTTTTTTTTTTTTCTTGGTTTCTTGTTTGTTTTTTAAGCTAAGTTGAGTTGGCAGGGTCCAGCTGGGACAAAACTGATGGTTTCCTATAAAGTAGCTTTGGGATATTTATGTCTGCAGTTTGCATTTGGTGGTATCGTTTCCCATTTTTATGTCCTTTCTCTATAGCCTATTTCTGCATAGGCTTTCTGCAGCAATGCTAACTGGAGAATAAATAGAAATTTAGATAAGATTAACCAACACTTTGAAGTTTAAGAGTATTGATAATAAGTTGCTTAAAAGTAGGTGGCAAAGCATAGGGGGATTTATGAGGGTTTGAAGGCACATACCCACATTTTATCAGGACCTTCTTAATTGTAGTAGATCCTTTGTTCTCTCAAATTTAACATAGGATTTCACTTATTGGCAGGAGAAGTCATGAAGTATAATAATTTATCACTTTGCTTAAGAATGTATTTGAATTAGGTCTCTATTGAGGCTGATGTGCATGAGCCCAACTAGAATCTGGATTCATCCCCATCTGTTGGGAGCCATTTTGGGCTCACAGGTTGAGACCCCTCCCTGTGTGGAAAAGGTTGAAGCAAAAGCTTGCCAGCCAAACTGGCGCCTAATCTTACAACTACTCTCCTTGGCCTAAGGAATGTAATGCTCTTTTGTTTTACCGCATTTAGATGAAAGGAAGGACCTGGAGCAGGATGCTTTGATGAATTGCATCTGAATGAGAGTAGCCTGACGACCTTAAAGTTGCATCTTGGGGATGGGCTGCATAGATTGATAGCAGTTTTGAGCTGGCTGAATATTGGTGTGATTTGTGTAAATGTTAGGCTCCTATTATGTAAATTCACGGGCAAAGGACAAGCATTGGGAATTCTGTCCTTGCCAGACGGGTTGGACCTCCCCCAGTGTAATTGGAAGAATAGGCAATGACTCCTGGCCTGTTTATAGGTAATTAACATAGTCAGGCCCAGGTAACTTCCTGTCCTCTCCCCCAGCCTTAAATTTATATGCTAACTAACTTGAAAACAACTTGCAAGATACCGATATAACACATTATTGTTCAAACTATGCTTACTGATGGGCTGTCACTCATTGCTGTAATGTAACTCACTACCTTTAAATAAAGACACTGAGGCCGGCAGGGCAGAGATGCCAGGGCTGCCTGCTTGGTCATCAGACTCCATCTTTCTCGTGGCTCTCTCACCTCATTTCTCCTAACCGTTCATTCTTCGTGGACCCCTAGATTCGCCGGAACAAGGACCGACCCCGGCCCCCATCACTTTGAGTTTCTTATTTAAAAGGCCTCCGACCCTGTGTTGTAGCCATAGCTGATGTCCATTTGATGGAGTGGAAAAATTTGGAAGGCATTTTCTGTATGATTTGTACAAATCAGATCTTGTATAAACCTGATCTTCTTAATCAGGTTATATACCTAGGAATAATGAGAAGTTTCTCAGGAACTTTTGTGTGTAAAATCTTGTATACTTTCTTAGAGGTTTATAACTAGGTTACAGGCTGTAAGGAAGTTTATACCCTAGTTTGCATTTCATATAATTTACCACAAAGTTCACATAAATTACACAGTTATATTACATAGTTACACATTAGTAAGTGCTCCATTGTATTCATTTTTCAATGCACTAATACTTAGAAGTAAAATAAGTAAACATTACAAGGGTACCTGTGTGGCTCAGTAGGTTAAATGCTCGACTTCCTGGCTCAGGTCATGATCTCACAGTCCATGGGTTCGGAGTCTGGAGCCTGTTTCAGATTCTGTGTCTCCCTCTCTCTCTGCTCCTCTCACTCTCTCCAAAGTAAGTAACATTACAAAAAAGAAAAGAAAGAAAACATTATAATTAAGATTTGTCATGGAGGAAGTCAACTTTGAAACAAACCAATCTATTTCCCCTTGTTGAAGGGTATTCCCATACTCACAATGAGATCTTAAGCAAAGGACAACCTTCGTGGTAGATGGATTGAACGGAAAACTCAGTAAGCTGCATGGTGTGATTTCACAGACAGGGATAATCTCTTAGTCTGGACAGTTCTTTACCTCACAGCTTTGTCATCTGTTAAGAGAAGTACTGATTTAGCTACTTACCTTTGAAGGTGAACTTTTTTTTTGATCCTTTATTTAAAAGGACACAATTAGTTTGGCTCCTGGGGATTGCCTGATACAACGACAACTTTACATTTTCAGAGGTATTGTTAGAGTGAACAGATATTAACGAGGATCATAGATATGAAAAAGGGGACCTCTAAGAGCATCGTTGTGGCTTCAGTATTCCAAGTTTTTTGGGGGAAATTCTATTTTGAGCTCAGGACATGAAAACTCAAAGATCTACTTTTTATTTTTAAAGATGTGATTATATACCTACAATGGAATATTATTCATTCTTAAAAGAAGAAGGAAATCCTGCCATTTGCATCAACATGGATTAATCTAGAGGACAGAATGCTACATGGAATTAGCCAGACACAGAAAGACAAATACTAATGGTCCACTTATATATATAATCTTAAATAGTCAGATGCATCAAAGCAGAGGATGGAACAGTGGTTGCTGGGCAGAGGGGAAGGAGGAAGGGAGAGATGTTGGTAAAGACACACACAGTTTCAGTTATGCAAGATGACTACGTTCTGGGGATCTAGTATGCAGCATGTAAAACTACAGTTGACAGTACTGCAGTACGCACTTGAAATTCGCAAGAGGGTAGACCTAAGCATTCTCACCACAAAAACTTAAAAAGAAGGAAAGAAAGAAAATAGTAACTAGGTGAGGTGATGGATATGTTAATTACTTGATTGCAAAGATGAGTTCACGGTATATGTGTTTATCAAAACATCAAGTTGTACCCAATAAATGCAGTTTCTGTTTTTCGATTATAACTCCATAAATACTGAGAAATAAAAAAAGATTAAAATACTATCATGTCTGTTTTCAGACCGTAATGAAAAAACCAAAAGCAATGATTTTAGTTTTGGATTTTTCAGCTTAGCTTGTTGACCTCTAGATCATAGGAAGAAGAATCTACCAGAGACTGCTTTTTTTAAGTCCCAGAGCAGTTAATTTTGGTGCAATAAATATAAAGAATGAACATAGAAGGAGAATTTTCAAAATGCAGGACACTATCCCCAGGGGACATATTTAAATCTTGGAGGGAGGCATCTTATGTATTTTGTAAAAGAACCCACGTTTATTTTGATATGATGCCATCATTGAGAAACCCTCTGGAATTGTACTTTCGGGGAGCTATTAAAAAATCAAGCCCTTAGGGCACACTTGTGATTTATCAGGTTTGATGGCTGGAATTCAGTCATGATGTGAAGATGCTAGCCTTATTCAAGCACTGGTGGACAACAGTGATCTTCTGGAATATTTCACTCCCACTCACTTCCACCATAACCTTCTAGGCTAAGTTTATTGTTAAAAGAATTACACTTGCTCCTGTAATACCTCTCTGAAGAAGGGACGTGTAGCATAAAATCTTAGTCTTTGGCCAGAATAGCTTTGTTCCCTTTCTTATATATGTTTAATTATAATCTAAAAGGAAACTAAACTTCATCAGCTTGTTTTAAAGAATTAGGCTTCATAACAATACAGCTTTACCCATATTTGCAGGCAGGGGGATAAAGAATTGTTTGAATATTATTAAGAGCAATTTCTGTAAGTACCTTCTAAAGTACCCTGAGGAGAGAAGCTGGAGTAATTATAGAAGATGGTTGTGCTATTTGCTTTATCTTAGATCAGGCTTACCAACATTGATTCTTTCTGTTTTTGCTTCCCTCAGATGTACATCCAGACAACAACACTCACTGTCTCCATGAGTTTAAGTGCTTCGGTGTCTCTGGGCATGCTGTATATGCCCAAGGTTTATATTATAATTTTTCATCCAGAGCAGAATGTTCAAAAACGCAAGAGGAGCTTCAAGGCTGTGGTGACAGCTGCCACCATGCAAAGCAAACTGATCCAAAAAGGAAATGACAGACCAAATGGAGAGGTGAAAAGCGAACTCTGTGAGAGTCTTGAAACCAACAGTAAGTCATCCGTAGACTTTCCGATGGTCAAGAGCGGGAGCACTTCCTAACAGATGTACGTTGAACATCTTCTTCTTCTAGCTTTGGGGACTGTGCTGCAAGGTTCCAGGGGCATGGAGGTACTTGCACACCATGAGACTACAATGGCAGTTAGACCATTTGGTTAGAACCAAATGATATTAGGGCGAGTAGCTCTTTGTCAGAGCATAACCATGCACACAAAATCTCTTACCAAGCATGACACTCATGTCTCCCTTTTTGAGGCCCTACCAAGCATCTGAAGCCTGGAACTATCTTCCATTTATAAAATTACCTTTTAGCACTTAGGAACTACTCTCCAATCTTTATTACCCCAATATTGGTTATTCTTTATGAGTTTATTGGTTGCTCAAAGTTCTTACACAAGTAAATTATATACTATGTAAATATTTAGGGAAATGAGAAAACTAGTGAGCCAACATGTTAGGTTAAATTATAGTTAATACTTGTTTTCCTCACGTGGCCCCTTCCTGGATATATTAAGATAATCAGAGCTCTTCTCTGAAAGCCTCATGACCCTGAAAATCCTTTCTGCAGACACCACTCCACTTTCCTTTCCTCATATACCTTCCTCTTCTCTGTAATCACCTCTGAAGAAGCACACGGTAACAACACACCAGTACCAAGCTAACCCAGTAGAGTTTAAGTGGTCCATCTTGGTATCTATGGAAGAGTAGCAAATAGGTTGAAGATCTGTATTACAAAATACCAGATAGCTGAACATAGCTAAAAAAAAAAAAATACAGTCTTTATATTACTAGTTTCTGTAGATGGATCAAAAAATATAAAAGCTAAGGTTCTTGCATTAGACCTTAGGTTTCCTGTCTTTTGGAAATCTACATATTTAACAATTAAGGATAAAACCCTATGCAAAAATATTCTCTTCCTCTCAGATTCCTCCAACAGGTTATATTCCCTATTCTCTGTACTTCTGACATGAAATATAGAGAAGATTAAGTGTGAATTTTTTCTTATTTAGTTTTTCTAACAACACAGAGTCTGCACTAGATTTATAAACCTTTCTTACATTAAGATTTGCAACTGAACATTGTCCACTCTATCACCTCATATGCAGAAATGGGCTTAAAAGATAAGTATTGATCAATTAGGCTTATTGGCTACATTAATCCAGGTCTTTTTGGAATTATTGGTCAGATTTTCTAAGATTGCCTTCAGCTCACTAATAACCAGATTTAGTCACTTGTTCATAAAGAAGCCTTGTACGATTTCCACAAACATTCCCCATGTATTCACCTTTCTGCAAACATGAAACCCTAAGAAACTGCAAGAGAAGTCATGATAAGGATGGGTTTTGGTAACAAATCGTTATAATCATCTCTGATTATAGGTAAGCAATTTAGTAATAATGGGCCTATTTGATCTGTTAGCAAAAGATGCACTATAACTACTATAAAAAATGTCAGAGTTCAATGCCTATGATTTGAGGGCAGAATTTTATCTGTGTTTTTCTACCTTGAAAGCATCAATGCAGCAAGTTAAAACTCATTTTAGGATGCTAGAAAACTGCTGTTGGCCAGCTGTTGGCATTTCCTACTATGACGCATCACAGTCTACAGTTGGACTTATTTTTCGGCAATAATCCAGAAAACTTTATATAATATGGTTGCAAATGGGAAGAACCAAACATACATTAAAATAAAATCAGTCATTCCAGACGTGATGGGAGAAAAAAGTTAAACTTTTCCTACACTTTTAAAAAATAAATAGGTTCCCTGAAGAGGAATATTCCCAGCTCTGATAAAGACTAATCCCACATGTAATTGAAGTAAGTCTCATATGTTTTGTTGTCCTTCTGTTATTTTCTGTTGATGTTGAAATGGAAATTACGTAGGAAGCATGCATTCCCTATTTTCTCTGAAATAAGAATGAAAGGTTTTAAATGTAGGGGCTGTATGGAAGGTAAGCCTGTACTATTCTGGAAAAGTCAGGTGCTCAGTTTTGGAAGGTAAAAGAAAGTGAACAAGGTGAATCAAGGTAAAGCCAATTGTTACCTGAAAGATGGTTAAACTACTTTGTGACTTTAGTATATTTATCTTTTATAGTAGTTTGCATTTTAATAAGTTGGGTCCAGATGCTATGATTACAGTATATACATTCAGGAGATAATGTATGAAAACTTAATATGTCCTTCCACAGCCCCACTCCAGGTAGCCATTGTTGACCTTTGTTCACTTGCATAAGAAAGTGTCATGGACTCCATATGTTCCCGTTACCTCTAGGACACATACTAGTGGTTTTAATTGAGGCAAAAGTCTTCTAAAATCACATTCTCTACAAATATCAATAACCCTAATCGCTTAAATGCAGTATTTTTCTTCTAAAAGTGTGTCTTCTGTCTTTAGAAGAGGAATTAGATATTGGAAAAGCCTTTGTCCTTCAACTGCCTGTAACTAGAATCTTGCCTCCTCAGATTTAAAATGCCTCCTCTTGAGATGGGTGGAGTCCATTCTCAGTTCTCAAGTCAAGGGCTGATTAATCCATGGGAACAGTATCCATGTTGCTGCATTCTCATACTTTCTGCTATGAGAATTGTGATAAGTCACTGTTACTACTTTGAAGTGACAGTGACACACGAGACAGTGTTTTGTAAACTGCAAATCACCATATAAGTAAGGTAGAAGTGTCACTGCTGCCTTGAAAATGTAGATTGGTCTGTCATTAAAAGAAAAGGCCTAAAATTCAAAACTACTGTGTTAGCATCCCTCTTTCTTCTTTTTAACTTGTGGAGAATTTTGGCAATCATGGCTACTATTCCTTTGTTGAGACTGTTTTTCTAATTAGCAATGTATTTATGATGTACATGCAATAATGCTTTTCCATCGTGTCCATGCAGCTCTATAAATCCGTTACATTTAGAAACTTCATCTTAAAGATTAAATGTTAATGCCAGGAATTCTGGCCACATAATTAAGGTTTTAAAGTTTCAAAAATCTATGCAGAATAAGTGTAAGTAATGCGAAGCCAGAAGGGAGACCAATGAGTCCATGTTAATTGCTGAATTTGTAGAGTACTACATTTCACAGAGAAGAAGGTCAAGTGTTGTTCCATAAAAGCATGCAAGAAGGGAGTTAGAAACAAAGTTGACTTGTATGAATTTATGAACTGTACCCAATTAACAAATGCTGTTAACATGGTATTCCTTAAGCTATGTTCATGAATAATTCATGAACACAGCTGCTGCTGGAGGTGGAACTGCTTTCTCTAGCTTATGAACACAGTGTGGTGTCCACAAGCAATTCACTCTTGCTGTATCCCCAAATCGACTGTCCTACAAGCTTATTCATCACTGCTGTAAAAACTGCTAGTAACTTGCATGTACATCTCTGATCCATTGCACTCTGTAATACTTCCAGGATAAAGATTCTGACAAGACTTCTGCCTTCCACAGTCTGTCCCTCATTGCTGTTTTCAAATGGACTAAATCATCCATGTCCACAGCCTTTCATCCATCTAACCATTAGAAAAATTAAGATGACTTTCCTTTCGTAATTATAGTCTCAGTTCTCAGTAGAATTCTACCATCTTTTTCCCTGGAGATAACTTCGAAGAGTTCAAAAAATGAAGTATGAGTCTCAAAGTTGGAATGGTCCTTGAATGGTCTGATCCAAATCACCTTCTGTTAAATTAACATCTTCTGAATATCATCTTCTTCAAGGTCTTTTTGGCCATAATTTTTCTTGCAGCTATCTACACACTTGATAAATATTTCCTACATTTTTAAGCTACTGTAGAAGATACTGAAGAGGGCAGGAAGTCAAACGAGTATTTTGAGAGTTGTTTTTCTAACTCTAATGACAGTTTTTCTTCATTTTCTTCAAAGATTATATGAAAGCCCTTCACGAACACAGTTGAAGTACAGATTGTTTTTTCTTACAGGAGATTTAGAGATATATGAGAGCATTATATATTTAGAAATAGGGGTGCCTGGGTGGCTCATCAGTTAAGCATCTGACTTCAGCTCAGGTCATGATCTCGAGGTTTGTGAGTTTGAGCCCCTCACTAGGCTGTGCACCATTAGTGCAGAGCCTGTTTAGGATTCTCTCTCTCTCCCTCTCTCTGTCCCTTTTCCACTTGCACACACACACTTTCTCCAAAAATAAGTAAATAAACTTTGAAGAAAAAAGAAAAATTTAAGTACACGAACATAAAAATCATATTTCACTTCATGCCAAACCAAATGGAACAGTCATGTCGTCTTTTGGAAGGGGTGGGTAGGAAAGTACGATTCCATATTCATTCTTCCAGGCAGATGCTGCTTCCCCGCAAACCTACGTCACCTCCATCCTCACAAAAACCCAATGCTGTGGATTTTGGAGCAGTGATAAGACTGAGGCCCAGTGACTTGGTTCACTGATCTTTTAAACTCATTTTATAGGGAAGAGAATGTATTTTACTAGGTCTAAACCTTCCTTCCTTTCCATGTGCCACAATAATAACCAAGAAGTGTGAGCAATGGAGATAAGAGAAGCAGATATGTCAGCTATTTTGGGCATGAAGCTCATAATAGTGAATGAAATAAAAAATAGTAAAAACATGTATGCTTAGCACTTCCTCAGGCTCTCTGTGTTTATTTTTGTGACTGAACTTTGATTTCAGTTTCTGGTAAGAATTTGTCTGGTCAATTATGATGTTGGTGTAAATGAAAATGGAATGAGTCTGATTGCCAGTTATTTCAAAGGAGGAGCTTTATAATGTGCTTATTTAATGTTCAAAAACTAAATAATTTTCTAAAAATCTGTCTCATCCTGAATTGGATTTATGTAGTGAAATATATACATGTTTATCATTTCATATCTTTCCTCTTATGATTATGCATTCCAGAATCCCACTGAAAAATAGAACATCACATTTGAAATTTAGAACAGAGATTCATTCCATCACATGGAATTATTTGGATTTAAGTTTATATTCTCTGAAACTTTAAGCATGAGTATAAATTTGAATTAGAGTACTTTGTTATTCCTATCTTTCTAATAATCTTACAATAATAGGTTTTACATCACAGTGAGTTGGTATCAGAACAATTAAATATTTATTTCCTTCTTTGAGTGTTTATTCATTTTTAAACATCTCCATTTGTATCCTTTGGTTGAAACTAGAGCATATGTATGTATTGGCAATGCATATATTTACTTTAGTGTTTACAAATACTCTATGTACTTCATATTTTACTATATTCACTTCTAGAGTCCAAAAGTATTATTTGTTTTTAAGTGGAAAATACTCATTCTCAAAGCACAACTAGCTACAATTACTTACCTGTTTTTGGTCATCAAATCAGACTCAAAGACTTGATGTCTTTAACTTAAAGATTGATTTTAAAATGATTTTTTTTGTCTTTCGCAGGATAATTTATGTGTTATTTCATTTTTCATATTGTATATCTTTGTTACTCAAAACACACATTTAAATTGAATTTCACCTTAATTTATTAAAGATTGGAACTTTATCATTTTTAGTTTTCTGCTAACTACTTATACTATAAGAAGACTAGTGATTTTACAGACTAAAATTGCTGCTGTGTTATTGTTCCTGTGATCACTGGTTTCCTACTACATGATTTAAAACATAACATGTAGAAACTGAATATCATAAAAGTGATGATTATAGGAGGTGAATTTTAAAATCATTTTAGCAAAATAATTTATTACTATATATTATTAATTTGTCTTACCTTGTCTTAACAGCTTCCTCTACTAAGACAACATATATCAGCTACAGCAATCATTCAATCTGAAACAGGAAAATGGTACAATATGAAGAAATCAGTATGTGATCTTAAACAATAAACATGATACCGCCAAAACTCACTCCTGGAGATCTCTGTAGACTACAATCAAATCAATAGTCAATCTTGTAAGGAACAAAAAGTAGCCATGAGCCAAAAGTATCAATAACAGAGTGAAAAAAAAAAAACCATTTTATACAGTACAACCAATGAGTGTCAAGCTAAAGTATTGCTTACTCATAAGCGGTTTAAAAAAAAAAAATCACAAAAGGAAAACTAATGTTAGCTTGTGAAAAAAAAAATGCTGTTGAAATAAACCATGTCTGATGTTATTCTTGTAAGTATTTTTCTGTGATTGTGAGAACTCCCGTTCCTGTCCCACCTTGTTCAACTTGTATAAGACAATGAATCTGTTTCTTGTAATGGCTGACCGGATTGAAGCCCTGGGTTGTGCTAAAAATAAATGCAATGGTTGACGCATGCACTTTTTTTATACAAATAATTTATTTCTAATAATAAAGGAATGTTTTGCAAATGTTGAGAGTTGTTTCGTTCCAGTTTTAAAGCCAAGGAACACTCTTTCCAATTGGCATTTCTGCTGTTAACTCCTGGTGTAGAAGCCCTAGTACTCCATGGTATTACAATTTCCTCAAGGACTGTGTTTTTGTACATTCATGTGTACATGAAGAAGATTGTCTTTTATTCCTCTACGAAAAAGCATTATTTATGTAAGATTTTGTGAGCATTTCACAATCAATTTGGTAACTTTCCATAGTAATTGCTTTTTTTATGAATAATCAAGCAATAGCTTGAGGTAAATTGCTTCAAGCATTATAATTAACAAATGAGGAATTAAACTTTACTATGGAGAACGTAATTGGAAAATCACCATCTAAAAGTATACGGCAGGGTCACTGAAATTCTCCATTTTCTAAGTCAAAGCCTTCGTATTATGAAAGTTCAAGGTATGTGCTATTAACCTTTTCTTACCTGAGCCTGGTATCCAGTGAAATCTGTGAAGTAATGGGCCTTACCCAGTACATTTCTCAAAGCACAGAATTAGCATATTTATTCCCTTGGCATCACTAAAGAAACCACAGTTCAGATAACATGTCAATGCTTTCTTATTTTCCAAATGAAAACATTCATTGGTTCATAGAACAGTATCATTAAAGAGAGAAAACAGGAAGCCTATGTCATGCTAATAACCATGCTAGGATGGGTAAAAGAAGCCTGTTAAAGTCTTTCAAATCTGTTACCATTTTCGTCAGGGGCTTCTCGGTCCTATACAATCCCAGACATCCATCAAGTCAATGGGTCTCTACAATCATTTTGTTAGTAAATGTTCTCTCTGCTGAGTTAGCTTGGACGGCTCATTGCACTCCTTATAGATATAAAGAACGATCTATGCTCTGTAGCTTCAACCCAGATATTGACAGTCACTTTATTTAATAGAGAGTTGAAGTAGCACAGCTCAGGCTCCTTCACCACGTGGTAATATTTCCTAGATACCTACACAGACAGAAGTCTGCCTACAGAAGGAAATGCATACTTACTGACTTTTGGTTGAGGTTCTCCTACTAGTATTTGTTATTTGCAGACAATATTTAAATCAAGGAGTGAGGGCATTATTTTCAAAATTTCAGATAATCTGAGTTACTAATAAATACAATCCTGAAATCAGGATCCTAAATCCACTTCTAGGTGTGCCTTTCTAGGTAAACATAATTGAAAACAAAATAAACTCATAGCCTCACATTTAGTATATTTTATTGTGCCATGTAGCTAAGAACCAATAGCCATACCAAGAAAAGTAATTATAACTGTATTTTAATTTTTAAGTTGACAGTTTCCTTTGTATTGAAGACTATTAGTGGCTTTTAAAGATTTTTGACTTAATTTTAATTAGTAAGGATCCATATGTTTGGTTGAGAAAAAATGCTTGAATTTTACAAGCCAAGCATTTCATTCAGAGAGCAAAATTCAAGTATGTTTTCACTTACTAATTGACTCTAATCAGGGTAAGTGGATGCAACAGGGTGATTATGAGAGCAGAGCTAGCTCTCAGGCCAAAGGTGGGTATTATTTTTTTTAAGGTCTTTAGGAAAAAAATAAAATATTAAGCATAATTCATGACAGTTCAAAACTGTTCTTCCTATTATAAACTTACCAATGGCTTGTTTTTTTCTAAGTACTTTTATAAATAAACTGGTACTTGTTTGGTGTTGTATAAAATCTTATTTAACTCATAATAGAGTTGAATAATAGTTCATAGATTTATATATCCCAATCATCCTTTACAAATTATCTTGGGGGAAAGTTTTCTTCATGATAAAAATGATCACCCTTCCCAGGCATGGGGAGGGTAAACTCCCACATCTATTACAGCAGGAGCTGGAGAGTTCTGACCTCCACTGTGCTTTTTTTCTCAGGGATTTGGCTGAGGGCTCAGGAGGCAGTCCTGTAGGCTGGGACAATGTAGGAAGGCATCCTGTAAGGGGAAGGATTTAGCATGTGCTAGTAGTGGTTCGTAAGTCCTATGCTTTAAAATGAACTGCCTGTGTACTATAGATAAGCAAATACAAAGTTGCATGGAAAAAAAATATGGTATTATATTCTTCGGAATCGACCTTGTGTTTTATTCTGGCCAAGAAACGTCACATCTAATCTCTGCATGCCAGAGGGAATGCTAAAAATGTAGCCCAAGGTAATATTCAGCAAATGTCACTAGTAGACAGTGAGCAATATATTCGTGTGACCTTGGGCCAAATCTGACCTCCATTTAAAACAAAAAATTTAGCTTATATTAGTTAATATTTCAAGGTGTCTAATCACTGATGGTTGTTCTGTCCCAAACTAATTACTACTCATAAATTTAAACTTGAAGAATGATCATTATGAATATGAATAGGAACTGAATGGCTAACTTTTAGAATTTTAAAGAAATTTTTACCAAAAACATTGTCATTTCAGATGAACAGGATTTTACTTTTTTTAATTTAAATTACCATAATATAGGATATCTCACTAGGAACAAAAGTTTGTATCATTTATATTTTCTTCCCCTCTTGACTCTCTATTTTCTATTATTTACTGATAATAAATAATAGACAGTGTCAAAAGAGTGTCTAAAAATTTTCAAAGTTACATTACCTGACACTGATAGTAATTGAGTCAGCAAGAGGAAGAAACAGCATCTTAACGTCTATTATGAAAACTTACCAATTTTTTCTCATTTCATTTATTTAATTTCCCTTAATGTCATCCACCTTTTGAAATAAAATTGCTAAAAATAACAATGTCATCCAATCTTGGGAATAAAATTGCTAAAAATAACAATGAAGTTGTATGAAAGGGTGAGCGAGAAATACCAAATAGTAGAATGTGCTATTCATGTGTAATCATCTTTAGAAATGTTTCTTTTGCTGTGATTATGGTCCCCCTTTGATGAAGATATGAATAATGAAGAACAACTTGACCACAGCAAGAAGATATGATTTCTTTAAGAAGAAATTATGTCTGTGAATGTTCAGAAACTTGCTGACAGTCATTGTTGGAAGTGTCACATTAAAGGCACAGCAGCAAAAAGCACAATAATTGTTTTAAAAATGTATTTTCTGTGACTATTCTATTTCAGTTTTTTCCTTTTTAAATTTTTTTGCCACATAGCCTTTAATGATGTTGCTACCTGTGGCTGTCATTATTTCTCATTTAATGTAACGCTTCAGTAGGACATTCAGAATATTTTTATCTCTACTGAGTTCCACATAAAGTCTTGTATCAGATTTTGACTTACATATCTGCTTTCAGAGTGATAAGGACAAAGAAAAAAATGATCTGTAAAATAATTTATCTTTCTAATTGCCTACTGTTTAAGTAACTTAGGCACAGCTAACTTTCACAAACACTTGTAAACAGTCATGAAAGCCAGGGATAGATTAGGAACTATGAAGAAACAAGAATGGACTCTGTTATGACTTGAGTGGGAGGTAGGGGTGATGTGGTTATAAAAAATAGGAAAGACAAATGACAAATGTAATATTTCCATTTTCGAAGTAAGCGTAAATAATTTTACTAATAAACTAGAAGTCCCATTAGGTAAGCTCACTAGAACACAGAGCATTAAAGCTTAATTCTGAAAGTTAAACATGTAACTCATACAGAGGTAAAATTAAAATGTCAAGGATTTTACTCAACTCATTAACAAATGAGGGAACCAGTAAGATCTTCAAATTAGTTCAAAGAACATTTGAGAAGCAGGTAACATACACACCTATATGAATATACATGTGGGTAAATCCAAGGGCTGGATACAAAACTAGTTTAAGGTCTCATAGTACACTAAACTATAAACAATGAGGTTTTCTATTTCATGGGATGGATACTATTTGAACCTACTCAATAAAAATCAACAAATTAACACCTGTACCTCGAGCTGGGAAATAACCACATTGAGAGAAATCCAGGGCTGCACTGAAAGAATAATCCTTATAGCCTTTGCCCATTTACTAGTTTGGGATTATTTTCCTGATGAGTGATATCTCAGTGTTTTACTTCCCCTAGTTCCAAGCATTATGTTACCAGTAGTTGAATAATAAAAATCACACACACACACCTAAAATCATATTGAGATGATCTAAGTTAGTAATGGAAAGGCTCTGGAATGAGGCTGTGTTTTTATTCTTTCTTGCCTTTACTCTTTGTCTGGAGACAGAGCAATTCAGAGGCTGGATAGAATAAGATGATCTGGAGGATAGATATGAATAAATGCGTGGCTGCCTTCAGCTAACAGTTCCCTATCTGACAGTTCTACAAATAATCTGTGAACGTGTGACTTCTTCCTTTTGCCCCCCCCAGGTACTGTCATCTCTAGCATGTATTTTCTCTCTCTTTCTGTAGTACATTACCCTAAAAGGGGAAATGTGCTTTTCAACAGTATTTCTGAAGATGACAAATCAGGATAATTTACTGTATCTCCATGCCTACCTCCTATTTGTTATTGGCTATTAAACCTGGCCTATCCTGACAAAGCCTCTTTGAGGATCCACGGGCATCTTCCAGGCAGCAAGAATGAAATCTTCTCAGTCATAGAATGGGAGTGGAGAGAGGACAGGTATATGAATAGAGCTCTGTTTTTCCAAAATATCCTAGAATTCAGGCACTCAGTCTACCCCTCGCTTCCCTCTGGTGCTCTAGGCTCTGCAGAGCAGGTCAACAGTGGGTGTAGGGACTCTCTCCGTCTGTGGAACCCATTTTCTGAGTGCAGTACTAAAAGCATCGGAGCTCAGTGGTCCCTTTTATGGATCTTTACTAATATCCTGGAGGGAGGAAGGAGAGGCGGGCTGTGTGAGGCAAAATTGTAAAATAGATGAAATGTGGTTTATTGATTTTTCTGTTTTTTGGGGAGTCTTTTTCTTATAATGTTCTTCAACTTCTTTATAACTCTTGATAATGTCACCCAGGTGACCAATATCCTCAGTGTACCTCCTAGGTACTCCGAGATCCCCTCTTCTCACATTCCATCTTTGCACTCACTAATATTTTTCTGTGCTCCAATGCCTCAATCCCAAATTACTTTTCTAGTCAAAGTGTTTCCCACCCCCCACACACACAGATATCAAAGAGACATACTGGAGGCCCCCCAGGAAGCTACTGCAGCTGGATTTTAAGTAATGACCATATAATTAAAACCATTTATTGTCTTTAGAAACTCTTTTGTGAGGACATGCTATGTAGCTGATGTTATAGATGCTGAGAACAGAACAATGGATAAAAACAAAACAAACAAAAACAACCCTGACTCTCATGGCATTTATATTTCTGTGGGAAAGATAAGTAGTGAACAATAAAAATATAAATATATAAATATAGGATGCATTAGATAGTGATAAAGCTGAGAAGAAAACCCAATTAAATCCAAGAAAGTAGATAGGAAATAGGTTAGGTAGTAGCATTTGTAGAGCACAGGGTTGAAACTTTAGCTTGAGTGGCTGGGGAAGGTGACATTGATTAAAGGTCTGAAGAAAATGAGGGATTGATGTGAGCAGTGTCTTGGGGAAGAGAATTCTAGGCAGAGGGGGGCAGCAAGGTGACAGGTCCTGAGGCAGGAGCAGGTCTAAACCAGAGCAAGGTGAAGGGTGTGGGGTGAGGTGCATTGCAAGATCTTGTGGGGCCTTGAAAGTCACCAAAAAACTATTACACTGAATGACAGGAGAGTTTACAGAGTTTTGAGCAAAGGAGTGACATAACGAGTCCTAATTTTAATTGGGTCTTTTTTAAAAAAACAATTTTTATGTTTATTTTTGAGAGCGAGGGGGAGGGAGGGGTAGAGAGAGAAGGAGACGGAGGATCCAAAGGAGGCTCAGTACTGACAGCAGAGAGCCTGATGCAGGGCTTGAACTCATGAACCAGAAGATTATGACCTGAGCAGGAGTCAGATGCTTAACCTTAACTGACCGAGCCACCCAAGTGTCCCGAACTGAGTCTTACTGACTGATGTATTGAGAGGAGATTAACCTCACGGAGGCATTAGCAGAAGTACAGACACCAGCTAGAAGACTGTTGGATGATCGAGGATAGAGATGGTCTAGGAGGAGGAAAAGCAGCGTAGCGGAGGTAGGGATCAGTGCTTAAATTCGATGTATGCATGTTTTGACAGATCTTACGAATTTGTTGATGGATTAGGCATGGATGAGAGAGAAAGGCCACTCTAGGGCTTCTGACCTGAGTAACTAAAAGAGTGGCGTTGCTATTAACTGAAACGGGAGAGATTTGAGAAAAAGGAGTTGAGGGAAATATAGCTCCTTAATTTGCACTTTTAAAGATGCCTGGATCATTAATTAGAATAGCTCTAAAAATCCTGGGATAAATTTGAGGACAAGAAATACTATGAGGATGAGTGTTTGTTCCCTCTGAGATATTTTTGGCAGGGTTTCAGATCCTCTCCTGATGTCACCAAACCCTATTCTCTTCACTCACCTCCCCACCTTAGGCTAATTCATGAGCTAATTTTTTCTTCTTCCTAGCTTCTCTCTACGGCAATTTCATATCTCATTTATTTTGTGGTTATTTTCAAATTTGTTTGATTATTGTAGTTGTTTTTGATATTGCATTGTTTTCTCCAAGGAATGGAGTGTAAGCCTTTGGGTCAGCTTTCAATCCCTAGCTTTCTATTTCCTTGACTTCTTGGTATTTAAAAGTGAATGGTGCTCCTCAGAATCAACCACAGGAAAATTATCCTTTACCCCCAATCTTTTACCCCAATCAAGACTCTTTCTTTGTCCATGAAGGTCAACCGCCTTCTCAAGAAGCATAACTTTCTGCCTGGAGCATAGAATAAGTAAATAAGGGGAGAGTGGCTGAAATTATAAACATGAAGGGCTGCAGGAGTATACTATCCTGGTTAGGTTGTCTTCTAGGATACAAGCTTCCTAGCTTTCAAGGGCTTGCCTTTTTTTTTCATTCATTAGTTCATTCATTCACTTATTCATTCTTTCAGTAAGAACAACAAGAAAAGTCTTACATTCTTGTGTAGAGATGCAAAACCTTACTAGCTGGGAGGGATAATAAGATACCTCATGATGACAATTACAATAATTACAATGATTGTTATTATAATAGCTAAGATTATGTGGCTCCTATTTTATGTCAGGCAGCTTGCTAAGTGCTATACTGGAATAAATCCTGTGACAGTCTTGTGGTGTGGGTATTACTATTATTCCTGTTTATGGATGATGCAATGGAGACAAAGGTTGATAAGTGAACTTGCTAAAGATTAACAGGCACGTAGCTGCAGAGCTTGCATAGAGCTGTGGTATCTGACAGAATGTGTTGGCTGAGGACAAAATAGAGGTCAGTTGGTAAAATTGGGCACAAGTCTATGAAAGAAGTTCTTGGAATCCTCTGATTTGATTTCTGATATCAATATGCTGTGTGTTACAACCTATTCTAGGAGAGCTATCCAACCTTCTTAGCTTTGGGAAATATATTTAGAGGGAGGGATATCCTTTGGATAAATTCAAGTTAATGGTGACCATTTTTACTTGATTAGGAGTTTTTGTTTTTATTGAATTGCTACTAATGTGCAGTTCTTAAAATTATCCATGCACATCACAAGACCAGATATGGAATTTGGCTGTCTTTTCTCATGGCTCATGATTTCTCTTGTTAAAAACTTTTCAAATACTATGAAAGAAATCAGGAAAAATATGACAAGACTACTTGGGGGATTTATTTACAACTTAGGGTTAAGTTTACGTGTCAACTTCATTCTTTGCTATATTTAAAGTAACTTTATTCAGAAAGTTCATTCAAATCACTTGAAAATGTGTTAATTTACTCTTAGGAAGGCAAGCATGATTTTTTCTTTCATGCACAAGTAGTTTCTTAGGTAACTAGTACATGATCTCCTTCACAAGATATACACATTATCATAACGTCTTTCAGCTAGGAAGATCAGGGTTGAGGATTATTAAAGTTCAGTGTCAAAACATCCACCAGTAATTGAGCCAATAGAACCTTTCAATCCACAATGCTGGGCTAATACGCCCCTCTCTTAGACCACATGGACCCAGATTTGATCATTCTGCCTTCAACACTGCTGTTACCTAAGAGCTATTCCCTGGGCCCACAACCTTGGTATCATTAGAAGAAGGCGTTTACATTCTTCTTCTTCTTTTTTTTTAATTTTAGAGAGAGTGTGTGAGCTGGGGAGAGGGACAGAGGGGGCGGGAGAGAGAGAGAGACTCTTAAGCAGGCTCCATACTCAGTGCAGAACCTGACATGGGGCTTGATCCCATGACCCTGGGATCATGACCTGAGCAGCAGTCAAGAGTCAGATGCTCAACCGGCTGAGCCAACCAGGCACCCCAGGTGTCTACATTCTTGTAGTCTATTAGAGTGGAAACTCATGGCAAAGCAAAAAAGACAGAGACCTTGCTGCTTTCTTATTGGCTGATCCAAATCTTCCAGGTAAGAAGGAAGAGGGAATGTGTCTACATATTCAGCTGCCAATTACCTTTGCTGGTACTATAATGGATTCAGGAATCAGTTTGGGAAAAAGGTTTTCCAGGTGTTTTCAAGTTTAACAGTCTGAATCCATCCAGTCCTCTCCCACCTATCCTCCACACTACTTTTCTCTCTCCCACATATATGATGTTTTTTAAGAAGCAAAAACTAGACTCAGTTTGAGTTATGTAGAATGGAAGTTTCAAATTCAAAAAATTGTTATACCGATTCATGGATTGTAGCTGGATTTTAGAACATGTGTCTTCTATCAGCAGGGATCTGAGATGTGAAATAGATCTTTAATGGATCCCTGGGGCTGCTGGATGGGCACAATGGTCCATGATGACTTTATGGAGTAGGTCAGTGAACCAGAACACAAAAGGGTTTATGTGATAGGTCTTAACCATTATGAAGAAACTAGAATAGTCTATTGTAGCAAAAATCTCACTCTTTGGAATGTATCTAAATACCAATTTACACAGTAGGGATTTTTAACTAACAGTAACTGCTGTCCCCCACTAAGGAGGTGGTTTTTTACTCGTAACCAATAAGAGAAGAATTTGGCTGCTTTGACATATTTAATTTCTAAGTATATTGACTGCATAGTATTCAAATATAATTACCAGATTTATGGGTCTCATTCTGCATACAGAATATAAAAGTGGCATATTTAATATGAATAATAAAGAGAAAATGTCTTCTTAGTATATTCCTTATTGCTGTCAGCTTTAGAAATTCACGTGTGTTAAAATATATTTTAACTTAATTTTCACCATTAATACACAATAATTATTCCTTCTTTCAATCATTATATGTTCTGAGGTTAGCATTAAAATCCAGGAGGAAATGACTCATGCTGAATTAAACTAAGTAAGTATTTTTAAATCACTATGAACACACAAGAATGACAAAATTCAACCATCCTATGGAACTGAAATATTTAGTGGAGGGATTTTGTTTAGAGGTTCTACAAAGGTCACTAGCATTCCTACATGCTGAAAAAAAATTTTTTTTGAACTTTTAAAATTTTATCTAAATCCAATTTTATTGCATAGACTAAACATACTTGTTTCCAGTGAAAAATTTAGCAGTAAATATTTAGAATATTTTCTAAAATTGTATGATTTTTAAGGTGTAATTTAAATACCATGAGTATGATATAGTCCCTTGACCTACCAAGCTGACTGGCATCATTTTTGAAGCATAAAAATGTAAGGAAAAGAAGAGTGTACACTGCATATGGTGAAGATTTTCTAAATTACAATATATAAAGTTGGGTTGCCTGGGTGGCTTTGTTGGTTAAGCATCTGATTCTTGATTTTGGTTCAGGTCATGATCTCACAGTGTGCGTTTGAGCCCTGTGTCCAGTGAGCTCCACGCTGAGAGCACAGAATCTACTTGGAATTCTCTCTTTGGCCTTCCCTGTCACACATGCACATCCTCCCTCTCTCTAAATAAACCTAAAAAAATAAAAGCATTTGTTTATTAAATATATATATCTTATATGAATATATATGGGTGTGTCATTTGAAAGGATAGACAAGACACTAACAGAGAGCTCAGATGTCATGTTTCTGTCCCACACAAACATTAACATTTACATGCTGAGTACTATCAAAGGGCCATTTAAGAACTAGGCCTTTTAAAATAATCTATAAATCTGTAAGTCTAAAATTAGTTCAAAATAAAATTTTAAAAATCCATAAATCTGCCTCACCTCTCTTCTTTGATTAGTACCCCTGGGCTCCAGAAGTTTCCTTTGAGGGTAAAGTGGGGCACAGATATTTCAGAAACCAACTAAAATGAAAACACTTTATGGATGGTCTTAATCCATTGTTTCTCCAAGACTGGGCAGAACACCACTGTGTCAAGGGCAACAGGGGTGTGGTTTAAAATTTAGATTATGAAGTGCTGTTTAAGACCGACTGCATTAGAATCAGGGGTTTGGGAATCTGCATTTTAAATGTGTACCTCTGAGTATCTGGTGCTCATTAAGTTTGACAACCACTGAATTGAAGAAGTTGGAGGAACCTTTATCCTATAAATGACCCATGAATGCTATACATTTTAAGTACAGTTTTCATGGCCAAATTTTACTATTTTTTAGCCCCACTTCTAAAGGTTCTTTGTACTACACTCTAATTACTTATAAGTGTATGGAGGTTTTAACTACGACATTATAGTAGAGTTTTCAATGGCCATGACCATTTATGGTTCCTCTATGATATGAAGGCTCTATCTTGACTTTTTCCTTGGTCTAAATGAAAAGTCTTTACCATACAGTAGTGATTCACTCTTCTCTAATAAATTCTAGAGCCAATAACATCTACTTTTCAATCTGGCAAACTAGAGAAGACTTTCATCTAATCTTACTCTACATCCCCCTCCCACCCCAATCAGTAGAATTACACTTAAACAGACACTCAATGAATAATAGGGTCATCATCTCACCAATAGTTTGGTCTTGCACCTCAAGCAAGGAATAAAAATTAAATACAGTATATCATGTTGGGGTTCCTAAGGATTAAATATGGCATGGCCAAATCTGTTCAATTCTAACTATTGGCTATACAGTGAGTCCACTTTACGGGAGTTACAAGTTATTCTTTAAGAATTCCAAAAATGTTGAGCTGTGTGCAAACCTAGGTTTAATATGTCCTCTTTCTTCTTTGTCCACATTATTGCCTCATGTTACCAAACTTTTTTCAATGGTCTGTGGAATGCATTTTTGCACAAATAAAAAAAATGTATATACTCACACTGTGTTTTTTTCCAGCACTTTGCCTCTCTTTGACACAGATAAGAGTTGTTTAAACAACAGACTCCCTCTATTGAGAAGTCAGACTTCAGTAAACCCTTTTGAAGAGGGACCTCTTTTCTAGTTGAATAGTTGGATAATGGTGTGCAGTTTAGCATACCACTTTCTTTTCTCAAAAACACCCACAGTTACTTTTTCATTTTGGTGATTATATTGCATAACTCACTCTTTGGAGGCAATGGAATCTAATTCAGCATTAAAATAAGCAGTGTTCAGACCATGAGAGGAAGAGTTTCATATCCTATAGTAATCAGACCAAATCCATCGTTTTATATTTGTGGACACAGAGAGAGACAGTGACAAACGAGTATAATCAGATAAACATGAACTGAGACCATTCTACTGTAGGAAATTCTGAAGGAGAAAAAAAAGTGTGTTAAGTTAAAAGAGTAGACTTGTAAGTATAAACCAAGCAGACTGACTTCAGATACAGATTGTCCTTAGAAGAAGGAGTGAGTCTAGTTGAGTTATCAAGGCAGATTTAAACTGCCTTGCTATGTGTAGTAAACTTTCAGATGGAAGGTATATGACTATTCCTAAGAAATTATGTGCAGAAGTTTTATGTGTTATATCATTAAAGTGTGACTAGATGACCCCTTAGATTATTTCAGCGATTATGCTTGGGGAGGGCCCAACACGGCAGAGGAGTAGGTGGACCCGGTGCTCTCCCAGGTCTTTCTGTTGGGAGCCGTTTTAGGATCACAGGTTGAGAGCCCTCCCTGTGTGGAAAAGGTTGAAGCAAAATTCCCGCCGGCCAAGATGGCACCTAGTCTTACCTCCTTCTAAATAATTTTTCAGGCTTGGATTTCTTGAGCTACTCTCCTTGGCTCCAAGAAACGTAATGTTCTTTTGTTTAATGGCATTTAGATGAAGGGGAAGGACCTGGAGCATGAAGCTTTGATGGATTACATCTGAATGAGAGTAGCCAGGCCAGAAGTAACCTTAAAGTTGCATCTTGGGGATTGGTTGCACCTCCTCCATTGTAGTTGGAAGCATAGCCCTCAAAGCAATGCCCTGATTTCTCCTGTTTACGGATAATTAACATTAAGTCCTTAAGGAAAGACCCTGTTCTCCCTCCCACCCTAAATTTATATGTTAATTATCCTAAAAAATACAGGATTAAGGAAGTTGCCACCTTGCTGGTAAAAATGCATTATTGTTAAAGAGATCAAACTATGGAATATCACTCATTGATGTAATGTCACTCACTACCTTTTAAATAAAGACACTGAGACCAGCAGGGTGGAGATGCCAGAATTGCCAGAACTGCCTGCCTGGTGATCAGACTACATCTCTCTCATGACTCTCATTTCCTTTCGCCTGACCGTCCCTCCTTCGGGGACCCCTATATTCGCCGAAACTGGACCCCGGCATCTTTCAAACTAAGAAGGACTGAAACCGAGGGACTCTCAATCCCAGAGATCTGCAGGAAGAGGAGTTGGAGACTATGGGAAAGAGAATGCAAAATCCAGAAAATCCTGGAGACCAAGTGAGTAAAATTTGGGAAAAATAAGGAGAGCCATGGAGGTGCGGACTGTGAGGAGCAGGTTCCAGGCCCCGGGCCCCTTCTGCTGAAAGGCAAGGCAAAGAGAAAGAGCAGCGGGGAAAGTACCTCAGACTGGGGGCAGAGAGGTGGCTTATCATTCAGTCCCAAACTGCAAGGCTTTTGGAGAGAGGGTCCATTGCTAACTGTGGAGCTGGCGGAGCTCCCTTCACTCTGGAGCTAGTGACGCTGACCCAGCCCATGACATGGAGAGGCACTGAGACATCATTGGACTGGTGCTGACCCAGTGACAAAATTTACATAAGAGAAACTGGGCTCATCAGTCAGAGCTAGCGAAGAAAAAAATCAGATAAGCAAGGGGTGCGCGACTGCCCAGCAGATCGCACTGTGCCTGCAACCTGGGCAAAGTGAAGACGGAAACCGAGGGGTGATTTGAGACTCCGGGTCCATGAAGAAAAGGCTGGGGGAACACCATTGTGGTCGCACAGGTGATGAGTCAGAGACACAATTTACATAAGAGAAACCAGACGTAGGGGTTGGAGCGAGTTAAAGGAACTCAGATGAGCCTGGGGCATGTGACCGCCCAGCATATTGCACTGCACCTGCAACCTGGACAGAGTTGAGGATGGAAACAGAGGGGTGATTTGAGACTCCAGGTCCGTGAAGAGGGGACTGGGGGGGGGGGGTGCCATTGTGGTCATGCATACCCACAAAGCCAAACCCTAGGACGCCATCGGCCAGCAGGGGAGGTGGGACCCACGTACACCAGGCCATGCTGGTCCTCATATGAGAGAGGCCTTTCTGCGGGAGTGATAGCGTGGGAGACGCAAATACTGCAGCATTGGCTGGATTAATTCCAGGTCAATTCTTCTCTTTTAGATATATTCTCCCTCTTCTCCTTCCTATCTCTCCCCGCCTCTAAGCCAGTTACCCCGGGGGTTTTGGCTTGCTTAAACAGACATGTAACCCACTCTCTCAACGCTTGTTCTACACCTCCCTCTTTACTTTCATATATCTCTCTGGAACAATCAGGCCACATACTGCATCTGGGTAACATCTGTCTTCATTTCTCTTTCCTCGCATCCTTCCTTATTCTGATTTCTCTCTTTCTGGATCAAGTCTTCTAACCTCTCTACCTGGTCAGAGTTCAATTTCTTCTTCTCCCCACACCTGTCACTACTCTATGTATACTCTGCCATCAGCAGAGTGCACACCCTATCCTTAACGTGTAGCTGGTACGTCAGGTTGCATGCCTCCAGAGTGTCGTTCGCTATTCTTTTTTATGTTGTGATTTGTTTGCCTGTATTATTGGTCGGTACGGTTGTGAGTTTGTGTTTCCTGTCTGTCGGTTTGTCCCTTTTCCTTTCCAGGGAGAAATAGGAAATAAATCAATACACACCTAGCCAAAATGACAAAATGGAAGAACTCCCCTCAAAAGAATGTACAGGAAATAGTGACAGTACAAGAAGTGATGAAAGCAGACATAAACAACTTAACAGAACAAGAATATAGAATGATAAACATAAAAATACTCACTGGGCTTTGTAAAAAAGCATAGAAGAAAGAAGGGGGCCCTCAAGGCAGAGGTCAAGGTCCCAAAGAATGGTCAGGAAGAATTAAAAAGTGCTCTAAATGAGGTGCAAAACAAATTGGAGGTGGTCACAGAGTAGATCGAAGAGGCAGAAGAGAGAACAGGTGAATTAGAAGATAAAATCATGGAAAAGGAGGAAGCAGAGAAAAAGAGAGAGAAGCTGATTCAGGAACAGGAAAGGAGAATTCGAGAGCTGAGCGACGCAATCAAACAGAATAATATCTGTATTATAGGAATTCCAGAGGAAGAAGAGAGAAAGGAGTCGAAGGGGTACTTGAACAAATCATCGCTGAGAACTTCCCCAGCATGAAGAAGGAAATGCGCACTGAAATCAAAGAGGCACAGAGAACTTCCCTCAGACATAACCCAAATAGACCCTCAACACAACATATCATAGTGAAGCTGGGAAAATACAAAGACAAAGAGAATAGTCTGAAAGCAGATAGGGATGAATGGGCCTGGACTTACATAGGCACACACATTAGGGTAGTAGCAGACTTATCTACAGAAACTTGGCAAACCAGAAAGGAATGGCAGGGAATCTTCAATGTGATGAACAGGAAGGATATGCAGCCAAGAATCCTGTAGCTGGCCAGCCTGTCATTCAGAATGGAAGGAGAGATAAAGGTCTTCCCAAACAAACAAAAACTGAAGGAATACATCACAAATAAACTAGTCTTACAAGAGATCCTGAGGGGGACTCTATGAAGGAAAGGTCACAAGGAAGACAGAGTACCAGAGACATCCTTACAAGCATGAAACCTACAGACAGCACAGTGATTCTAAATCCATATTTTTCATATTAACACGGAATGTAAATGGACTAAACGCTCCAATTAAAAGACACAGGGTAACAGAATGGATTAAAAGACAAGACCCATCTATCCGCTGTCTTCAAGAGACCCATTTTAGACCTGAGGACACTGTCAGATTGAAAGTGAGGGGATGGAGAACTATCTACCACGCCATGGGAAGTCAGAAGAAAGCTACAGTAGCCACACTTATATTGGACAAACTAGACTTTAAAGTAAACAATGTAATAAGAGATGAAGAAGGGCAGTATATAATAATCACAGTGACTATTCAGCAGAAAGAGCTAACAATTATGAATATCTATGCGCTGAATTCTGAGGCACCCAAATTTGTAAAGCACCTAATTACAAACGTAAGCAATCTTATCGATAAAAATGTGCTAATTGCAGGGGACCTCAATACCCCACTCACAGCACTGGATAGATCCACTAAACAGAGAATCACCATAGAAACAATGACCCTGAACAACACACTGGAACAGATGGACCTGACTGACATCTTCAGGGCCCTTCACCCAGAAGCAAAGGAATTTATATTCTTCTCAAATGCACATGGCACATTTTCCAAGACAGACCATATTTTGGGGCACAAGGAAGCACTGAATAAATATAAAAAATTGAGATCATACAATGCACAATTTCAGACAATGCTTTGAAACTTGAAATCAACCACAGGAAAAAGTCTGGAAAACCCCCCCAAAACATGGAGGCTAAAGAACAACCTACTAAAAGACGAATGGATCAACCAAGTAATCAGGAAAGAAATTTAAAAAAATACATGGAAACAAATGAAAATGAAAACACAACAATTCAAACGCTTTGGGATGCGGCAAAGCAGTCCCGAGAGGTAAATATATTGCAATCCAGGCCCATCTCAAGAAACAAGAAAAATCACTAACACAAATTCTAATAGCACGCCTAAAGGAACTAGAAGCAGAACAGCTAAGACAACCCAAACCCAGCAGAAAGAGAGAAATAACAAAGATCAGGGCACAAATTAATCATATGGAAACAAAAAGTAGTGGAACAGATCAATGAAACCAAGAGTTGGTTCTTTGAAAAAATAAACAAAATTGATAAACCTCTAGCCAGGCTTCTCAAAAAGAAAAGAGAAAGAGCCCAAATAGATAAAATCACGAACAAAAAGGGAATGATTAAAACCAACCCCTCAAACATACAAGCAATCATCAGACAATACTATGAAAAACTACGTCATCAAATTGGACAACCTGGAATAAATGAACAAATTCCTAAACAGCCACACACTACCAAAACTCAAAAGGGAAGAAAGAGAAAACTTGAACAGAAGAAATTGAATCAGTTATCAAAATTCTCCCAGCAAATAAAAGTCCAGGGCCAGATGGCTTACTTGGGGAATTTTACCAGACATTTAAAACGGAGTTAATACCTATCCTCCTCAAGCTGTTTCAAAAAATTGAGATGGAAGGAAAACTCCTGGACTCATTCTATGAAGCCAGCATCACTTTGATTCCCAACCGAGATAGAGACACAGCAAAAAAAGAGAACGACAGGCCAATATCCCTGATGAATATGGATGCAAAAATTCTCAATAAGATACTAGCAAATAGGATACAACAGCATATAAAAAGAATTATGCACCATGATCAAGTAGGATTCATCCCTGGGATGCAGGGCTGGTTCAATATTCCCAAATCAATCAATGTGATACATCACATTAACAAAAGAAAAGATAAGAACCATATGATCCTGTCAATTGATGCAGAGAAAGCATTTGACAAAACACAGCACCATTTCCTAATAAAAACCCTCAAGAAAGTCAGGATAGAAGGAACATACTTAGGCATCATAAAGTCATTTATGAAAAGCCCACAGCTAATATCATCCTCGATGGGGAAAAACTGAGAGCCTTCCCCCTGAGATCAGGAACACGACAGGAATGTCCACTCTCACCACTGCTATTTAACATAGTGTTGGAGGTCCTAGCATCAGCAATCAGACAACAAAACAAAATAAAAGGCATCAGGATAGGCAAGGATGAAGTCAAACTTTCACTTTTCACAGATGACATGATACTTTATATGGAAAACCCGACAGAATCCACTGAAAGCCTACTAGAACTGATCCATGAATTTGGCAAAGTTGCAGGATACAAAATCAACATACAGAAATCGGTTGCATTCCAATACACCAACAATGAAGCAATAGAAAGAGAAATAAAGAAGCGAATCTCATTCACAATTGCACCAAAAACCATAAAATATTTAGGAATAAACCTAACCAAAGATTTTAAAGATCTCTACGCTGAAAACTATAAAAAACTTATGAAGAAAATTGAGGAAGACACAAGGAAATGGAAAAACATCACATGCTCTTGGATTGGAAGAATTGTTAAAATGGCAATACTACCCAAAGCAATCTACACATTCAATGCAATCCCAATCAAAATTGCACCAGCATTCTTCTCAAAGCTAGAGCAAACAACCCTAAAATTTGTATGGAACCACAAAAGACCCTGAATAGCCAAAGTAATACTGAAGAATAAAACCAAAGCGGGAGGCATCACAATCCCAGATTTAACCTCTACTACAAAGCAGTAATCATGAAGACAGTATAGTATTGGCACAAAAACAGACACATAGACCAATGGAATAGAATAGAGAACCCAGAAATGGACCCACAAGCATATGGCCAACGAATCTTTGACAAAGCAGGAAAGAGTATCCAATGGAAAAAAGAGAGCCTCTTTAGCGAATGGTGCTGGGAGAACTGGACAGCAACATGCAGAAGAATGAAACTAGACCACTTTTTTTCACCACTCACAAAAATAAACTCAAAATGGATGAAGGACCTGAATGTGAAGCAGGAAACCATCAAAATCCTAGAGGAGAAAGCAGGAAAAAACTTTTTCGACCTGAGCCACAGCAAATTCCTATACAACACATCTCCAAAGGCAAGGCAATTAATGCAAAAATGAACTCTTGGGACCTCATCAAGATAAAAAGCTTCTGCACAGCAAAGAAAACAACCAACAAAACTAATAGACAACCAACAGAATGGGAAAGGATAATTGCAAATGACATATCAGATAAAGGACTAGTATCTAAAATCTATAAAGAATTTACCAAACTCCACACCTGAAAAACAAATAATCCAGTGAAGAAATGGGCGGAAGATATGAATAGACACTTCTCCAAAGATGACATCCAGATGGCCAACAGACACATGAAATGATGCTCAATGTCACTCATCATCAGGGAAATACAAATCAAAACCACACTGAGATACCTCCTCATACTGGGTACAGTGGCTAAAATGAATAAATCAGAAAACTATAGATGCTGGCGAGGATGTGGAGAAACAGGCACCCTCCTACACTGTTGGTGGGAATGCAAACCGCTCTGGAGAATGGTGTGGAGTTTCCTTAAAAAAATGCAAATGGAACTACCCTATGACCCAGCAATAGCACTGCTAGGAATCTACCCAAGAGATACAGGACTGCTGATGCATAGGGGCATGTGTACCCCAATGTTCATAGCAGCACTTTTGACAATAGCCAAATCATGGAAAGAGACTAAGTATCCATCAACTGATGAATGGATAAAGAAGAAGTGGTATATATATATATATATACACATACATACATACATACATACATACAATGGAATACTACGTGGCAATGAGGAAGAATGAAATCTGGCCATGTGTAGCAACATGGATGGAACTGGAGGGTATTATGCTAAGTGAAATAAGTCAGTAAGAGAAGGACAGATACCATATGTTTCCACGAATAGGTGGTTGAGAGACTTAGCAGAAAACCATGGGGGAGGGTAGAGGGGAAAGAAAAAAAAAAGACACAGAGAGGGAGGGAGACAAAACATAAGAGACTCTTAAAGACTAAGAACAAACTGAGGGGTGAGGGGGGTGAGAGGGGTGTGGGAGGGAGGAGAGTGGGTGTCGGGCACAGAGGAGGGCACTTGTTGAGATGAGCACTGGGTGTTGTATGAAAACCAATTTGACAGTAATCTAAAAAAAAAAAGATTATTCCAGCAATTATGAAATAAACATCTTCTATATAGTACCAATCACCTTGCCAAAGCTGTAAAGAGCACAGAGGAAGAAAGACCTCTATCTTCTCAATAGTGATGGAGTTTAGAGAAAATGCTAAAAAATCCTATGAGGTTTCAAAACGGAGAAATATTTTATCTCTAAGAATCTCTGATTTGAGTGCTATTTTTGAGATGCTTCAGGTAGTTACTATTGTGACGCTGAGTAGGATAAAACAAGGGTTAAAATTTGTCAACTCTAAATAACCTGGAATCTAATCATCCTAGATATCAGAGAAGTCCCCTATTCTTGAACAAGTAACCCTGACCACAGAGACCAATGTGGTGCATACCGAAGACGTAAAGTGTTTCTGAAGAACAATTTAAAAATTATCTGATCAATGACTAATCAGCCTGAAGTGGGTCTCTTTCAGGTATATGTGTGCATAACACACTAATAAATAAAAATAAACATTGTAAAAATGCAAATATGAGCACATTAGAACTTATTAGAAGTCTCACTGGTTTATATTTTAATAGCAAACCATATCAATTACCTTAAATACTTTTCTGACACAGCCTAGTTAGTGTAAATTCAGGTTGCTGGAAAGGGTCACCTTCAAATGGTTTGCTATTTTCTGTTTTGTTTTCTTCTCTTTTCATTGTTTTTAAGTCCATCTGTCATTTCTGAACAAAGCATCATGAAATGTTTTTGAATACCATCACGTGACTTTTAGTAGATGGATTGCGCTAAGCCAACCCATGACAACCCAGGAAGCAGGGGGATAGAGGAAGCCCTACCCTAATCCCTAATCTCTCCTCTGCCCTAAATTCCTGTGGATGTCTCCTTACTGGCTGAACTCAAGGGAGCTCCTCAATGGTTTCCACATGGGTTAGTCTGCAAGTGTCAGAACAAAGTGCATACAGACAGAAAGTGCTTCTAGAGAGGCAAAAGGAACAGATCAGGCCCACATGCCTAGTAGGTACAAGGCTCTCTTCTATGTAGTTGGGGTACAATGATAAAGGGAAGAGTTTCTGCCCTTCGGCAATCAGACAAGTGAACAGTTAACTCCAGAGTGGTGGGATGGGCATCATGATAGAAGCGAGTATAGGAGACCTGGAAACAAGGAGGTACCTAACCTAGAGTTGCTTCTTCCTCCTACAGACTGTTAGTATACGGTATACAACCACACTTGTCATAAAGATAGCACAGTTTAAAGATAAAATGCATGGCCTAGCAGAGTTTCTAGGTACCATCTCTGCCTTCACAAAGTTCCAGATCCAGGGAGATTTTTCTGAATATAACTGATTATTTATACAAAAGAAAAATATATGTTAAACTTTTTATAAGTTGATATTTAATGTATCATGCCTACATCTACTTTAAACAGCAAAAAAAATGAGAAGAGAAAGAAAAAAATGTTTTGTTATTCTGTGAGTCAAGTATAAGTTACGATGAATCTGCCAGAAAGTAAGTTCTATTCTCTTTTAGGTTGAGAGATGACAAGATAGATATTTCATACAGCAGAATTTTGCCTTTATTTCTAGATTTTAGACCCCTGACCCCAGAAACACAAGGGCTCTGGATTTTGTGAGACTACAAACAATCATTTAGCCTTTGGGCCTTGACTGCTTTATCTGTAAAATGGAAGTAATAAGACTTTCTATCTCCTTTAGAAGGCCTCAATTTTGATAACTAATAAGAAACTAATAAAATGTTTTGAACTCTTTGGAGATCAGTCACTAGCTCAGATAAAGTGGGTTATTATAACAACACTTCTTGAGCTAGTGGTACTTACAGCAACCAAAAACAAAATATATCACACCCTGTTGAAACTGCCCTTGGATAGGAAGAGTGCAATTACCAAGGTTAAAATTGATTGCAGAGTGTCTGTGAACATCTGGACTTTTATAAAGTGTGTGTTTGGAGCCCTAAGATATGTGGACTATTTACGGAAGTGTTCTCATAGAAGAAGTAAGCATAACGCACTCTTCCTGTCCCTACAGCTTTCGAAGTGTGGTAGAGTCAGAAAGCTAAAATTCCTTTTCCCTTGCTGCCTCAGCCGCTAGCAATGCTGTCATGTTTATGTGAGAGGACAGAGGTGGATTTTTCTCTTTGGCTAAAGTGTCACTGATGTCACCTAATTTAAATAGAAGCAACCAGTGTAGAAACAACACAGGATGTTTCCAGCAACTGCATTTCACACTCAGCTAATGCAGTACGTGTGATACGAAATAAATGGCAGGTCCCTCATTTATGAAATGAGACCTACTGACCCAGATGTTGGGAGCCATCATGGGCTCATAGGTTGAGACACATCCCTGTGTGAAAAGGGAGTCGAAGCAAAGCTCCTGCCAACCAAATGGTGCCCCAATACCACCTCCTTCAAATAACCTTTCAGGCCTGGACTTCTTGAACTGCTCTGGTTGGCCGCAAGAGATGTAATGCCCTTTAGTTTTATGGCATATGAAAGAGGGAACCTGGAGTGCGATGTCTTGATGGATTATATCTGAATGAGAGTAGCTGGCCAGAAGTAACCTCAAAGTTACCTCTTGGAGATAGGTTACACAAATTGATCATACAGAAGAGCAGTTGTGAGAATAGCAGTTATGAGTTGGCTAAAAATTAGTGTACTTATGTAGACGTTAGGTCTCAAAACTCCTTGAACCAAACTAGATTTCCCTGCAGGTACTGCATATGATAAACATCCCCCTAGCCCCACCATAAAACCCCCGGAGCACATTGCTGTAAATATTTTCTCTACCTGACTCTGCAATGCGCAATCTGTAACTTGGGGCAAAGTAATAAAATTGGTTACTGCTTAATCTGAGATAAGACAGTCTCCTACTAGGTCTGGGGGTTCTCTAAATTGCTGACCTAAGAAAAATTGCTTTGTCACTCACCGCCTTTAAAATAAAGAAACTGAGGCCAGCAGAGTAGAGATGCTTGCCTGGCTCTAGAAGCCATGCTGCTCTCTCGAATCATTTATCGCGCAAACCCCATTCATCCATCGGAGATCTCCTGTCCGGCACCCAGACTCTCTGGGAGTGAGGCCCAGGCTGCCGTATTTTGAGAAGGCCCCAAGTGGACTAATGAGTAACCCTTTTCAGTTGAGCTCTGCTGCAGCAGGTGATCTCCAGGTTCTCGAAGTTAATTCTCCCTCTGTTTAGAAAATGGTCTTAGGCAACCTCATATCTTTCTCCGCAACCTCTTAAGACTTCCAATTCAACCTCAACTCCTCCATGCCAAGGAAGGAAGTTTGCTTGTATAGACCAGCAACAACCATTTCAGGTGCTGCCTCTCCCACAGGCATGGAAAAAACGGCAATGTCATGGGGGACAGTTCTGTTTTGTTATCTCTTATGGGTGCAGTAAAACAAAAGTGGTTGGTTGACTTGTTTATGTCTTAGCCAAAACTCCGGAGTCTGAAATATGGCTCAGAAAATGAAAAGCCATAAAATCGCCAAGGGAGAATACTGTTTATAAAAAAATGGCAACATAGAAAGAAGAGAGAATAAAAAAATGGAAGCAGTACTTGGGTCCTGTTCCTGGGAACCATTCAAAGATTATTTTCTGGTTAGGGACTCAGAAATGCCGGATCTTGCCCTTTGCCACAGATGCTTCTCTAAGAGTTCCCTGGAAACATGAACACGAATACGCATGCACACACACACACACGACTGAGCTGGCAGAGGAGCCAACACAACTTATTTTTACCAACTGGAGTTCAGACCCTAAATTCCAAAGCAAGACCTAAAGCAATTGTTCTCAAAGTATGGTCCTCAGACCAGGATCATAAGAATCATCTGGAAACCTATCAGAAAGTGAAAATTGGGGCACCTGGGTGGCTCAGTCAGTTAAGCATCTGATCTTGATTTCGGCTCAGGTCACGATCTTACAATTCGTGGGTTCGAGCCCTACATCAGGCTCTGTGCTTTCGGTGCGGAGCCTGCCCGAATTCTCTCTCTCTCCCTCTCTCCTTGCCCTTCCCCGATAGTGCTCTCTTTCTCTCTCAATATAAATAAATAAACGTTTAAAAAAAAAGAAAAATGCAAATTCTCCGACCCCATCCAAACCTACCAAGTCTCACATTCTGGAATGGGGCCATTCAGTCTGTAGCTTAACAAGCCCTCCAGATTATTCCACTCTGCTGCTCAAGTTTAAGAATCACTGACTTAAAGGAACATCCCTGCTTTCTACAAAGTCTATCCCAGATCTTTGGTTTTTAATTCCAGTTGGTGGAAGAAGCAACTCCAGAGTTAGAGGAACAGGAGAGTAAAAAATAAAGCATTTACTGCACTGCCTTTAGAGGCTATTGGAGTGGGCTGTCTACCCCAATGACCAGGAAGTATTTTCCGTTAGAGAGCAATAGCTGTTGTTGACACAACAGTGTTTGGGATGGAGACAGGGAACTCCCTGATAACCTAAAAGGCAGACTCACCATTGTCCTGAGTGCTATGGCACTTTTGAAAAAGCTTTGTTGACTTTCTTTACATTTATTTTACTATGTTGTTTGCATTTCTAATGATACATGAATGAAACACCATAATCTTTAAGAGTGTAGGGCTTCTAAATATCTTAATCTTGTCCTAGAATAGAGGTGAGAAGGAAGAAGGGAGAGACTGCACTCAGGGGCATTATGAGAGGTAGCCAGCAAGTCTTCTCCCTTTTGGGCATCAGGTATTTATTGCCTTCTCACCATCCAGGTTTGTGGATATTTACAATCATTATCTTTGTGCTCCATATTCACTGGTCAGTGCTTTAATCTGTACTCTCAACCCTGAGTAACACTTGCTCTCACTGGGTAGGAAGGGCCTAACTAGGAATTGGTTTCCTCTGCAGGGTGAAGTGAGCAGTAATTCAGAGAAGGTCTTGGGCTCCCCCTAGAGGTGTGCACCTCTTATGTACTCAGGATGCCAATTTTCGTAGGGCGATGCCTCTTGCCAGTCATGCCCTGGAGAGGAAAGGGAGGTTCAACCCGCCCTAGTAAATTGCTCGAAGTCATATAATTTGTGAAACTGCCAAGGCAATAATATTTCCAAGCCACAGCCACAAGCGACTATTCAATTTTAAATTAATTAAAAATTCAGTTCCTCAGTTGTACAAGACACACTTCGAGAGCTCAGCAGCCAAGTGTGGCCAGTGGCCGCGACACCAAGCAGTGCAGACATAGAACAGTATTATGCAGCTGAAGGTTCAGGAGGGAGAGTTACAGCTGGCAATAATCTAATGTTAACAAGAATAAGTCCTTTACTACAGAAGTGACACTGCAACATACAGATGGGAGCTGGTGTTTCCAGCACAGAACAAACACTTCTGAGTTAAAGGTCCAGTAGAGGGGAAAAGGCATCTGCATCCTGGGCCTAAGGTGTTTCAGGGACACAGCTTTATAACCACAGAACCCTCCGTGATGAACTGCTTCTCTATGCTGCAGGGTTCTTCAGCCTTATCATCACCCAGCAGAGCCTCTGCCTCCCTCCCAACCAACCCCACTTCCTACACTGCTCTATACGGTTCCTTTCCTTACTTTGTAACCCAAGACCCTGCTCACAGGCAAACTCAATTAAACAAACATAAGTAGGTAACAGCCTTAAATTCCTATTTACCTCAAGTTTGTTGTACTTCTTACTCTGTTTCTCACTTTTTCTGGTCATTGTGTGGATTCACTTTGGAGAAGAAGGAGCAGTTTATCCAATAGGAATGGAAGGTCAATAGATCTTCCATGTTTCTTCCCAACCCTTCCCACAGATGAGCACAGCAGTAGGAGAGCAGACTGAGTGAGGGAGCTCAATTTTATAAGTAGAATAGTAAGTGAAAATCATTTACCGAATACCAGGAGCTTCCCTAGCAGACTTTTTTTTTCCCCTTTGCTTATTTGGCCTGAAGGCCTTTATGAGCTCTCCCAGTCCAGTCCAACTGAAGTGATCCGCTCCGGAATATGATGATTGCAAAGCATTATGCCGTGCTGTATTTCTGAATTTACTACTTATCAGCAACTCTGTTTCTGAGAAGATGAAGGGCAGCACTCCCTGTAAATATTAACTATTTTGGGAAAAATGAATCTATAATCATATAAGGAGTGCTTATAAATTATAAAACTGAACTCCCAAATCATACACCCAATCAATCTCATTAACTTATAGCTACATCTTGTAAATACACATGTACTCTCCATGTCAGATTTATGTTCCTTGCCATTCATACAAAATATATAATTTAACAGGAATATGTCAGATAAAAATTAGAAGGCCTTGATCATTAACAGAATAATTGGCTACAGTTTTTAAATGTAATAAACAAAAAACAATAACAACTTCTATAAGTTAGGGTCTAACTCTGTACATAAAAATTGAGTAAAGACAGGCACAAACATAGTAAGACTTCTCTCAATTGTACTAATTGGGAGACAAGGTAATCAAATCTGGGAGAAAATCTGAATCATATTTTAAGAACGCGGTCTTGTTACACTCAGAGAAACAATAATATCGAGGACAACAAAAGTAACTACTCACAAGAGAGCTCCAGGTACCTGCTGGCCTCTCTTTGTCAGCAGAATTTACTGCAAAATGAATACAGGAGTGTTTGGTAACAAACAGAGGGCTAACCCAGACGGCTGGTTAGTATCTTTCCATATCCCAACCCATGATTCCAGGGTCTGCAAGCCGCAGTGTTTAGTTACAAAACGAATGTGACAAAAAACTGTCCTTTCAACTAGGTTAAACATATTTTCAACAATGTTCTTTGTTTTGCTTTTTGAAAGAGCAAATACAAAGAGAAATACAAAAAGACCAGGTCAAATGATAACATTTCACATTAATGGAATCAGAATTAATCCCGTTCTTTTCTGACAAATGTCTCCAATGTGCATACCTGAGGGAGAAGATGTGGTCGAGGTCTGGCTCTGTCTCCGGTGACTGGGTTACAACCCCTCTGACCTCCAGTGAGTGGTTTCAAACTCCTCCTCTCTTGGGGCCTTTCCTTCTTCAACCTCGGCTCTTACATGCACAGCTGTAGTTTCCTTGCAATCTGTGCGCAACAGTGGCATTAATCCAAAGGCATTTAGGGATTAGAGCCCATTTCTTACTGAACTGAGTTGCTAATTCTTCAAACCAAAAGCAGAGCAAAATTCTTTTGTTTTGCTTTCTATCACTGAAGAGATTGAAATTTTTCTGGTCATGATTACTTGTATGTCTAATCTGAAATCTTTCATATTGTTCCTTTAATTTTATACGTCAAGGAAACAACATGAAAAATTCTGAATACTCTCAGTTCTATTTGTTTTGTCATTGACACGTTGAGATACGCTGTGGCAAGAACAAGATGGGAAGCCAAAAGACTACTCCTAACTATGCATTTCCCACAAAAATCTTAATGACAGGTGATCTGGTGGAACTTGTCACACTTTCATAATATTGAGTTCTTTCAATATTGGTGGGAGGTGGAGTTCCGTTGTCCAGCATGGTGGGAGTACTTATAAACAAAAGCCAGAGAGCAGAAAGCCAAATCTTGGGTAATTTCTAGATTTGAAAGACTTCTCTGGAGCTTACATACCATAATTTTTTTTTTCTTTTGCTCCATGTAATAAAACAGGGAAGGAGTAGAAATGATACTGTAAACATTAAGATTGGAAAAGTTACATGCTCAATATATATCCTGAAAGTCGGGTGACAGTTTTCATTTTGAGGAAAACGAAACAGTAGGTAGAGAAAATAAATTTATTATAGATAACAATTGAAAGAGTACCCCACTGTCTATTAAATATTCAGCTTTTGTGTGTCACTCAACTGCCAGATTTTGGAGAAGACTGGACCCAATTCACAAAGGCTGTCTTCTCCATTTCAATTGTTGGTCTGACGATGACAAACTGGTCAGTCCAGTCATCGGTCAAAAAATTCAGTTAGTATCTACGTTTAGATTCATAATACAATCCTCAAAATACAGAGCAGTATTTCTAGGGATTTTATGACTTTTAATCTGACATTCATCAATACAGGACACTTCAGTGCATCTTGTTAACATGGCTGCAAAAATTTTGGGACTCTGACTTAATGACAATGTCAGCTGACTAACAATAAAACTTTTTTTTTAATTAGGTAGGTTCAAAAAATGCTCTAAACTCAATATGGGTGGTCTCTCCATGACCGGCACTCTGTTTCACCAATTTCTCTTCTCCCATATGCTTGTCACCTTTATAGCAGCCCCTACCCACACTTGGTCAAGGTTTATGTTCAGGTGTGTCATTCAAGGAAGTATGCCAGACTGAAACATGGGGAAGAAAAAAAAGAATAAGAACATGATTTTGGGGATGAACAAATGCCCTATTGATATTCAGCTACAGCTTCTGAAAATGCTCACAGGATGTTTGGAAATTGCATTTCTAAATGTTATGGGCTTCGGGTCTTTCAACCATGTAATGAATATATATTTTTTCTCCATTTATTTATTATTGGTAGAAATTGAGTGATGGACTTTTCCACTGGTGCCCCGTCCATGTTTATTTTTCCATTGCCCCAGTCAGCACTGTTATCTGACAATGCAAAACAAGTTACGTTTGAGCTGATACACAGAGGCAATCCTTCTTTCAAAGAATTTTCATCTGTCACCATCATCTCCACTAAAATGCACAACAGGGAATGACAGAATGATTGGTTTTATCTACATTTTGGTATATTTTTCTTTGAATGGCAGCCCCAGAGAACACAATTTTCAAGATAAAATAACAAAACTGTGATTATTTCAAATGGCAAGGTCTAATGGAGGATTATAAATTATTGCCTAAAGTGCCAAATACTTTGGACCAGTAGCTTCAAATTGTGTTCCGAAGATTGTTTGGAATGACTGCTTCTCAGAATCTCTTCATTTAAGAAAATGAACTGTTTCTCGAAAATGGCAAATAACCAAAATAGGAAACAAACAAACAAACAAAAAACACTGCACAAAATAGCAAGGTCAAACTAAATTCACCTAAAGTGGACTATATATTTCTCTTCACATTAATAACACTTAATAGTATTTGTCAAATGTATGTACCTTTGTTTTCTAAAAGGAAAAGATTTGTTAAAGTCTATTTTTCCTTTACTTTTTCAAATGATAAAATCCAAACACAACTGCATACATTTGATAAATTTAAAATATATTTATCATGAACTCTTAACCAAAGGCTCTAATAACATGAAGTACTCAAAATTTCATGAAGAGGAACTGTACGATAGATGCGAACTAATTTGAGATTTAGCTATTTAAATATGATGATCTCACTAAATAGGACACCTGTTTCTTGGGCTTGAGTTGAACTGAGCAGCAGCAGTAGGAGACCAGGCCAAAGATGATCAAAATGACTCAAATATTTTGGTGAAAACTCTTCCTTGGCTATCACTCACATCAGAACAATGACAATATTTTCAAACCTAAAGGAGAATATTGTTATGCAAAATGCAGCAGTGGATTACCTGACCATCTTTCCTTCTAAGTGGCTTTCTAAATTAAAGAAGCTTAAAATGCTGAAGGCAGCTCTGTCTCCATAACCTACAAAGTCTGATCTGATGACATCAACCACATATGTCAACTTATTCCCTGTTGATCTATGACAGAGAATAATATGTAGGGAGATTGGTGTGGTTGTTTGAAGATTAAATTATCTGATTTCAGTGAAAATATTTTGGCAATCTGAATGAGCAATAAATTACAGACTCCACTGATCCCCCAACTTTTCTGCCCCCTGCCAAGATAAAACAGCTCAGAACTCAGGGATGCCAACACTGTCAATATTGACTCTGTCAAAACAGAGGGCTGCCCAATTTCCTAGCCATCTCTGAGCTATGGATTCAGCCGATCTAGATGGGGTAGGCAGAAAAATAAAAGTCTTGGATCAAAAGTACCTGAATTCATGAATTGGATTATTGTGAATTCAGTAGATTCTGCTTTCCTTAGCTAGTGAAAGGCAAAACATTATATTGCTTTTGGGAACAGTAATATAATTCTTCTAGCTATCCGTGGAGAAATGGTTGTGCAAATTCTGGATGAATGATTGTAGGAGGTAGTTTATGTGTTGGCTAGCATATCACTAAGATCAAAAAGCTAAATAGTTAAGTAGTTTACAAAATAATTTTAAAATTGATTGATGGTCACATATATGTCTGCTGCTGGGCCTGAGATAAAAGGAAAATGAGGCTTTCTCCTGATTCTGACTACATTACGGGTGCCAGCTCTTCATTTCTTACTATATCTGTAGTGCAGGCAGCAGGGAGGCAAGGGAAAGAGAAAGAAGGGAAAAAATGCAGTGATAATAGATGTGGCAGGAGAACAAACAGAAGTGAGGAGCATCTTTGAATGATTTTACTCTATCTGGAGAAACTGAGACATTATAATGAGACCTTAGAAGTCGTTTCTGTATTTTTCACCTCATTTCCAAATGTGTGCAGTTTAAAAATAATAGAGAGATAGGAACTTCCTGGCAATAATTTGACCATTTCAATGGGCCTCTGAAAATCTTTATGGAAAGAAACAGTGATTTATGGTGTACTGAATCTTAGAGTAATACATGAAAACCATGGTGATAAAAACAACTTATAATATATGTAAATATATATTATACATATTATATTATATATATACTTATATATTATATATTATATATAAAACATTAAAAAATGTAAAAAAAAATCAAAGTCCTATAGAGTTGCCAAATTTTGCCAGTACAATTAAGTAGCTCTAGAAAAGGCTCGTTTCTACCAAAAATACAGTAAGGCTTTCTTTAAAACTAGGTCTCAAAGAAAAACAGTTCTATGTAGTTAACACTGTACATTTGAGGGCTTTTAATCTTATTCTTCCTTAAGTAACTTTTGCTCTTATCTTCTTTAAAAAAAGATGCAAGTTGATTTACTCTTCTCCAGCATAAGTGACAGCACAGAATGTGGCTGGTGACACTCTGTCCTCTTCTCTTTAAAAACATGCCAAGTGGAGAAAACAGCTAACTATAGAGCCACAGCCTATGGAATAAAGGTTGGTGTTGCATCTGGTGTCTGTCCAAAGACAAGCATCTTTCTTTTGTAAGCGGGGTATTCTAGGAAGTCAAATCAGAGAAGTTGGAACTGAGACCAACTTCTCTGGATAATCTCTGAAGAGACAACACCATGATTAAAATTAATGATGCTGTGGAAGCTGAAGTTCAAAATTTTCAGATGCAATAAAAATGAACCGTTTTAAAATAAATCAATGAAATCAATTAATCAAAAGTTTGGATACTCAGTGCAACTCCAAGCAATAAAACAAACAATCAAAAACCCACAAAACTTCCCAATGGCAAAGATTTTCTTTTTTTTTTTTAATGTTTTAATTTATTTCTGAGAGAGAGACAGAGAGACAGAGCGTGAGTAGGGGAGGGGTAGAGAGAGAGGGAGACACAGAATCTGAAGCAGGCGCCAGGCTCTGAGCTGTCAGTACAGAGACTGATGGTGGCTCATGACCTGAGCTAAAGTCGGATGCTCAACCAACACAGCCTTCCAGGCGCCCTGCAAGGGCGAAAATTTTCTTCTGTTTTATTCACTAATAAATTCTAAACTAGAACAATAAGTACATGGCAGGTACTTAGGTAACTTAAGTATTTGTGTAATGAGTAAATAAATGAATACTTACAAAATATTGAAGTATGTGAGAAGAATAAAATACTTTACAATTGTTCAAACAATGTATATGGATTGTCTCCTTTACTGTAATTACCATATTTGGTATTTAATAATATTACTCTCATTTATATGTGAAAAAAAACCTGAGGCACAGATGATGATGTGGTAAGGCCCCCTCCCCAAGGAAAGAAAAAAAACCTCAAGGCAACCTGGCTATACATGTACGTGTACGTGACAACATCCCTCACACCTTGTAACAGGAGACCACTTAATCAGACTACATGTTTGTGTGTTACCATATATGAGAGACAAAGAAGTAAAAAATATATTAAAAACCACACCATGTGGCGTTCAGGCTCAGTTCTTTGGGTATAAACCCAACTGAGTGGTGCCGGCAGGAATAAAATTACTCCCTGGAAAGAAAGGTGTCGTCACAACTCTGTGTGAGAATCCTGCTACAAGTAAGTAATTCACTTAAAGATATCACCTTTTATTTTCTTTAAAGTTTTTTTTAATGTTAGTTTATTTTTGACAGAGAGATACACAGAGTTGAGTGGGAGAGGGACACAGAAACAGAGACTCAGAATCTGAAGCAGGCTCCAGGCTCTGACTTGTCAGCCTGACATGGGACTCGAACTCACAAAACCATGAGATCATGTACTGAGCCAAAGTCTGACGCTTAACTGACTGAGCCACCCAGCTGCCCCAAGTTGTCACCTTTTAAAAAATAGTAGTGCCGGTGGTGCCTGGGTGGCTCAGTTGGTTAAGTGTCTGACTTTGGCTCAGGTCATGATCTCACCATTCCCGAGTTCGAGCCCCACGTCGGGCTCTGTGCTGACAGCTCAGAGCCTGGAGCCTGCTTCGGATTCTGTGTCTCCCTCTCTCTCTGCCCCTCCCCTGCTCATGCTTTGTCTCTCCTGCTCTCTAAAATTAAAAAAAAAAAAAAAAGTTTAAAAAAAATAGTACTGCTGAGATGTCTGACTTCATAGCACTCACTCTTAACCATTTACCATCCATGAGTCCGGTGCTTCCCTTTGCCTAATACTCATCTTTCCAGTACAGGGAAATGTAAGTCAAAGTTGATTGTTAAACACCTTTCTGGATACATGTCAAAGCTCAGTGATAAATGTGTCTAATACATCCGCCATTAATGATAAGATTTAACACCTGATGCTGGTAGTTCTGTGATTTTTTTTGATATATTCATATAAACTAGCATTAAAGCTAATAGAGTATTGTTGGTTGATCTAACTTCTCAGGCTTCTGCAATTTCAAAAGGATTTGGGACCGGAAATATTCATATTTGCAATACTAAAAAAAGAGCTACAGTCATCTTTCCAGGGCACCTTTGAGAATGCTAAATTATCAATCTACCCATCTATCACTCATGGGAAAGCCTAGTGCACATTTACAAAATTTAACATGTTTCAAAGGAAAAAAAAAACATAATAAAGTAACAGGATTGTCTATTTTTCACACAATGAGTCCTAGGCAATCAGGTTCATCTTTTGCCAACGTTCATTCCTTGTTCTGGCCAAGCCTCCATTCCAGCTGCACTCTGGTGCCAAATCAACTGGATGCTGACCAGCCTAATTCTCTCTTGGAACCAGAAAGAACTCAGCATTCAATTAAACAGGGAAGATTTTCTAATAATGTTCAGTTGTTCCTCACCTGAGTGAACAATGTCAGGGATCACTTGGGCACCATCTGAATAGCAAGCAGTACACGACCACTAGCTGGGAAGATGAGAAAGGGCATGTCCTTGATCTCTCAGCCTCCTCAGCTCGGGCCTGAGGTTTCATGGTAGGAAAGCATACTTTCCCTGAGACTGAATCGAGCTTCAGTGCCAACTGTGTCACTCGTTTCTCCCTTGTAACTTTCAGTGTTCAAAGACAAGGGATGTGGCTCTTCCATTTGTGTAGTTTTACTATGTTTAATCTGAATCAAGAAAATCTCAAGATCTGAAAATATTGAACTTTGGGGACAAATTATTAGCCATCTAAACTTGACAGAATAGAGTCAGAAGTAGAAAGATCATGAACCACAAATAAAACAATCATCTAAAAGAAATCAAGAGTGCAATAGTGCAGTCTGCATATAATTAAGAAGAGAGGAAGACAAAGGATTGTATTAAATACCAAAGCTTTCTTAGTGAGGCATGGCAGAAAGTTCCTCGGGACTTCAGACCCAAATATGTCAACCATGTCACTTCTCTGCCAGACTGTGATGGGAGGGAAAATCTACCTAACTGCTGATTCATGTTTTGTTTTTGTTTTCAAATGACAACTGCTCTGGTAGACTTCTAAATGTCTCTGAATATTCATTATCCTCCTCATATGGTAATAGACACCCAGGTTTTCAGCTGGACACATACCCACCTAAAATAGAGACCATATCTCTGTGTAGCTGGTATTAGCATGAATCTTTTCTTCTCTTTTTTACTTTTCCTCTCGTTAAAAAATAGATATGAAAATAAATTTGCCCAGCTGATTTCTGATGAAGGAGAAAAACCAACTGAATGAAAGAAGAGTCTTCTTAACAACATCAATTTTAAAAAGAGATGAACATCAATTTTAAAAAGAGATGAACATTGACCTAAAGCCCATGGTTTACACAAAAATTTCACTCAAAATGGATCATACATATAAATGTAAAATATTAAAACTATAAAATAAAATATTTAAACTATAAAATTTTTTAAAAATAATATAAGAGAAAATCTTCACGACCTAAGGTTAAGCGACAAATTCTTAGACATAACATCAAAGGTATGATCCATAAAAGAAAAACTAAATTACTGGACTCCATACAAATTAAATAGTTTTGCTTTGTGGAAAATCATGTTAAGAAAATGAAAAGACAAGCCATTGATTTAGAGAAAACATTTGCAAATCACATATCAGATATATGACTCATATACAGAATATATAAAGGTCCTCTAAACTCAACAGTAAGAAACCAAACAATCCAATTAGAAAAGAAACAAAAGATTTCAACAGACATATCATCAAAGAATATATATAGATGGCAAATAAACATAGGAAAAGATGTTCAACAATATTAGTCATTAGGAAATGCAAATTAGAACCACCATGAAACAACACTATATATTTATTAAAATGGCTCAAATTAAAAAAAAAGCATATTGGTAATATCAAATGCTGGTGAGGTTGTGAAAAAACCTAGGTCTCTCATACATTGCTGGTGGCAATGTAAATGATACAGCCACTCAGAAAATTTGTCTGGCAATTTCTTCAAAGCTAAACATATACTTACCATATAACCCAGCACTTGCACTTCTGGGCATTTATCTTAGAAAAGGAAAACTTATATTTATACAAAAATCTGTGCATGAATATTCATAACAGCTCTATTTAAAATAGCCAAAAAAACTGGACAAGACCCAAATGTCCTTCACTGTCAATGATTAAACAAATTGTGTGCATCCAGATAATGGCATAATACTATTTGGAAATAAAAAGAAATGAACTATTGATGCATGAGACAAATTGCTTCAATCTTAAGGGCATTATGCTGCCAGAAAAAAAGCCAGCCTCAAAAGTAAACACACGGTATGATTCCTTTTATATAGCCCACTTGAAATGGGAAATTAAAGAGATGGAAAACAGATGAGTGCTGCCAGGGGTTAGGGAAGAGGAGGTGGGGACAGCACGCAAGCACTCTCTAGTGCTGGAACAGTTCTGTATCTTCATTATAGTAATGATGGTTATATGGATATATACATGTGATAAATTTCCATAGAATGAATTACAAAGACATACAAAATATGAGCACAAAAAAATGGTGACCCCTGAGTAGGGCCTGTAGTTTAGTTAATTATACTGTTCTAATTACTTGCCTAGAGTTGATAATGTTCCAGAGCGACGTAAGGTGTCACTGTTGGAGGAGCTGGGTGATGGGTACCCTACGACCTCTCTGCACTCTTTTTGCATCTTCTCGTGCGTCTGTGTCTATAATTATTTCAACATTTTAAAATCTTAAATAAAACATCCCTGGTTATGGAGTTACTAAAACAAATCATAAAAAAATTAAATACATAATAAAATTCCACTATCGCACAAATCGTTGGACGACTAATACGTATGCTATGATTTTTTCTCTCCTTTAACATGAGAGTGCAATGTGGGATGAGAAGATTCGATTTAGAGAGAGCTCATGGATTCTTACCCATGCTACAGAAGCCGAACTCCCCCTGAGGCTGAGTGACTAGCTGCCTCTGGACTATGACAGTGTTCTTGACAGCGAAGTGACATACCCAATACCCTATCCAGATCTCAAAGAAACCTTTTCATACATTTAACTTTATACATTTAATATTTTATCATTTTATAATTAGAGCCTCATTCCTTTTTTCTTTACTACTGTGCAATTTAGAAAACTTAGCTCATTCAAAAGACTATCCTATCAAAATGCTGCTGTTTAGAGTCATATCTTTGGTGTCTTTCTTTCAATACAAAGTGGCTGATCTTCGTGGGCGATGCTGGTTTGTGATTCTGAACGTTTTGTACTAAGTAGATTTCATCCTTTGAACTATTTTACATTTCATCCTTTTATCTGGAATTCGATACAACTCTCAAATTAAGATTTTTACATTATTATCTTAAATAGCTTTTAAGTGTATGCCATGTAGGCCAGAGCACAGAATGTAATACTCCATCCCTCTATCCAGCTTAATTCTGGATGTACTCTTGACCCAATAGAGAAGTTTCATTAGAAAACTTAAAGATCACAGATGTAAAGCTTCCAATTAATAGGTTAATACAGTGTTTTCACAGCACAGGAAAGTTTGGTTATCCCACTTAAGTACTGAGTTTTTCATCTGTCAGAACAGAATACAGATACCTAGTAGTTACGTCTGTCTACCTATTTGTTTTCATCTATTTTAGTTACAATAAAATATCAGAAAATCATAATAATTTCTAGAAACAAAGAGAAATGCTTTAATGTGGTCCATTAACTAGTTATATTATTAGCATCTTTAATAACAGAATGTTAATATTTTCAGAATAATTAACACAAAAATTTCAATATTTAGACCAATAAGAAAAATCCCTTGGTAAATGATGACTCTTACCAAGATATGGTCGTGTTCTTTACATGGTTATTTTTTGAGTGCAGAAATTAAATCCAACAGTACTATCATTCTCATTCATTAAACTTTTGTTGAGTGAGTAAATAAATGTATGCATGAAGAAAATAAATGGTGGTGGCAGAAGCTTGCCCCCCGTGACCATGCTAGCTATAACCCCAGCATGACTTATATAGAATAATAAACTATTAAAGATGTATGAGGTTTGGGCAAGGTTGGACAATTATTTTCTGGAAAATTTGGGTATGAGTTGATGAAAGGACTAGCCATGGAGAGAAAAATTATAAATCCATCATAAAGCTACAACAGATTGCTGAAGAAGAAAAGCTTGAGCCGGGCTCTGTGCAGACATAAACTAGTTTGAGGAAGCTGGTTAAAACAAATAAGTGGATATTTGGGAGGTATATAGGAGTATGTAGAAAATAAACATTTTTAACTTTTCATCATTAAAATAATTTTTTTATAATATTCGTTTTTGTTATAATATCTTTAGTATCTTTGTTTTCCCAATCTGGTTCTTTTTTTTTTTTTTTAATGTATATTTTTGAGAGCAAGAGCGCAAGTGAGGAAGGGGCAGAGAGGGGGACAGAGGACCTGAAGCAGGCTCTGCACTGACAGCAGCACACCTGATGTGGGGTTTGAACTTACCTACCGTGAGATCACGACCTGACCCAAAGTTGGGCACTCAACTGACTAAGCCACCCAAGTACCTCCCAATCTTCTTAATAAATTTCTAACAGTTATACTACAGAAAGCAAGCGTTCTGTAAATATTGTTCTATAGCGTTGTACTTGATCTATTCAGGGCTTTCACGAATCATGGATATTCTATTCAGTTTTGATGACTTGGCCATCATATTCTATGCTAATAGTAGAATTCCTAACCAAAAATTATTTCTAACTTTTGGATCAGAACCCAATTAGATTCTGCTTTTTTCCCCACTGAATAATCCATACTTCATTTTCAAGTAAGTTAGAAAATGTAATATTCTATATTGTGTGGGATGGGTGCTATTTCTAGAAAACAAGACAAAATATTTGGCTCTTTTCCAAAAGTATCTGAGAGTTTTAAAGAATTCTCTGTCCTACATAGGAAGTTGTGAATGATTTCTTTTTCTCTTTTAGGGGAAAGGAGATTAAATGAACAATTCAATGTTTAAGTGTTTAGAGTTTTTTTCTATTCTTTAAGATAATTAAGGTGCTCTGAGCAATTCCCACATGGCGCTTTAAAGGTGAAATTCAGTTAGATAATAAATGAACTGACTAATAGCTCCATACCAGCCATATTCAACTGAAGTCAGTTTATGCATCCTGTGTTTTTTGTTTCTAACATATGGGGCTAAGAAAGGACACTGTCAACTCATCCATAACTCAGACATATTACTGAACTCCAAATGCAAATTGGTTTAGATATTCTCTGCTGATTGCCTTCACACAACTATTAATTTTAGGAATAACTGGGTACTAACTAGCTAGTAAATAATTTCTAATGTAGTAAGAATACTCTAGCTGGGATGAGATCCAAGTATTTACTGAAGCCTAAATGGTTAGTTGTAGAGGAAAAACAGCAGCTTCAAAGCTGTCAATTTTCCCCCATATTCTCTAGACTATCACATTTTGGATTCAATTTTGAAAGCAGATTGCACTTTAATTTTGGGAGAGAAAGGAACAGCCTTTGTAGGTTTGTTCGTTTTTTTTTCCTTCCTAAAGGAAAAGTCAATATTCCAGTCTATAAGGGAATATTTAGAGATAAATAAAGCCAAATATTAATGAAAACATGCATAATAATGAAAAGTTTGTCTTCTTTTAGATTAAGTTGCAGCTTTGCTCTGGTTTACATTCAGGGAAATAAAAACAGTGAAATAGCATAAAACAATGGAAGAAAGCTCTTGTTTCCTCACCAAGAACTTCAGAAAGTGTGAGAGTCTAGACTTCAGGCAGGGTAGCCAGAGAAAAGGGGTCACTCCTCTTTGGCTGGTGAACTGGCTTCTTGTAATTATAGTAGGCTTAGGGCTGAGAACCACAGCCATCCAGTAGGAGAACCTGTAGAGGTACATGACTAGAAATATCCTTTTTTTTAATCTACTTTTGTATTTCTTTATCTTTCCATTATCTCCAAGATTTTGATGAGTTGTGTTAAAAGTGATAGTGAGTGGGTGATGGGCATTGAGGCACTTGTTGGGATGAGCATTGGGTGTTGTATGGAAACCAATTTGACAATAAATTATATTAAAAAATAAAATCCATATTAATAAAAAAAGAAATAAAAGTAATAGTGAGGTGTGATAACTAAAAAGAAAACTAAGAGAAGCCTTTATGTTGTTCTTTAGGATGACACAGTCTGGGAGAGAGGCAGTATCTGAAGTTGGTTTGATAGCAGAGTAGAGGACTGTGAAGGCAGAGGAGGAATAAGTGACCATCGAGCTGCAAAAAACACAAATGCATTTATTGGAACTTCTCAAAAACAGGAAGAGGCAAAGACTTGGCTTCCTCTGGCCAAGATAAAGGCAATGTGGCTATCAAAGAAAGATGATCTAGAAAGACTGTAGAACTTGAAGGTGGGTTATGGGGGAATTTCTGGTCAAAAAGGCCATTACTTAAGTGAATAAAAAGCTGCTGTATAGTTAGTTGACATTTAATAGATATTGTTTAATGAGCTAAACTTTTTTGAAAAATAATCTTGTTGAGATTGACATACAGCTTTATGTGAAAAATACATTTTAATTACTAATGATATTATTTTTGAGACACATGAAGCATGATAAGTACACATTCTGGGATTAATCGATTCAAAGATTCAGTTTTGAAGAGAATGAGACTAACTATATACCCCATGGGCTTAAGGCTTTAGGACACCAAGGCTGTGCTGATAAGAACAAAGCTAAGTGATTAATCAATCCAATGAATTAGATTAATGCAATCAGTCCACCTGGATAAAACGGGGAAAATCTTTTTCTTTTCCTCAACAGCAAGTATTTTTGTCTGTAATTGTTCTTAATCATTCAAATAATTGAATTAGCTATTTTACTCTGCTTGTACAAATGACTTTTCTTGACTTATTTAATTTTTTTCTATTTAAATTTCTAATTTCCGAAGGTTTTCTACCATATATCCTGCCCTTGTTGGTGGTCATCCAACATTCTTGTGAGGCGATTTTTCCCCATAAAAAACATCAATTACCTGATGTTTTTCCCTTCCTTCATCATATTGGTATAAATAAGTCCAATGATAACCGATCATAGATTGTGACCTTGATTTTCCTTTTTTAAATCTCACTTTATCTTCTCCATAAAATTTTCATTTACTTTGTCTACACATTTATCTTAATTAGCTTTCAATTCCTTCCATTAAGTATATCTCTATCAATGTTTGCTGTGACCAGGACAAGTGGTGGATAACAGCGCTATTTTAAGTAAGTATGAGTCAGATAACTGTAGCCCCAGGAATGTTATATCTTTTTTTTTTTTTCCTCCTTGACAGCCCAAGGACCAAGAGAAGGACAAATGAAGTAATTAGAATGAGAGTTATTCCTTCATAGTAGAGGCAAGGTCAAAGTTGTTCTTTAAATTCGTTTGAGTGGCCATCAGGAAAGTCATTTGTGTCTGTGATGATAATAAGATAAGTCAAGTGTTTAAATAACATTAAATGAAAATGAGATATTTATGTAGAAACCCTTTAGATTTTGGTGAAACATATCATTTACTTTGAGTAGATCATGAGGTAGACTCATGACAATCCAATCATGCAGAAACTTAAGAAAAAAGACAATTGCTTCTTTAGTTAAGATATTGTATTAGACTGGGGGGAAGTAACCCAATATCTTATAGCATTTTATTTTCCTATTTCCCTTGTTTGCATGAAAATGTAGAGAGTAATATTAAGAAAAGGTAGAAACCCAACTTTTCCTTCCTATGGTCATAAAGTTCCTGTAAGAGAAATTAGCCCCCAAATGGATAGATTATGAGGTTCACAGAGGACAAGCATATCTGACAGTAATTCATAGATATGTTTAGACTTTGCATTTATAACTTTGTTAATCTAGATATGTTTCGCTCAGATCTTACTTTATTTTCCCTGCAATCTGTGTGATTTGTTGATTCATCTCTACTTTTGTACTTTATAAGATTCTTAAAAAAATTTTGTTTGCTTTATTACTATAAATTGTGACTCTATAACTTTCATAAATCCTTTTTCTTACAAAGTGAAACTATAGTTCAATATATCCAGCTAACTCCCACTGTTTGTTAAAAGATTAAGTACAAGTAAAAGGAGGATACAAGAGAAAATAAATATACAGGCTAAGCAGAAACATCTTTTTGAATAGCAAACTGGCCACAGAATTTTTTTTTAAAGTAAACCTATCATAATATTTTAAATCTTCAGGAGATATTAGAAAGGATTTTTCACCAATCTTAAGGCCGAAACTCAGATATCTTATAATACTTGCCTTGAGCCATTGGATCAGAGTACAGTCGTTGTTTGGGTATGTGCCTGACCTGAGGCTTAGCCAGTAAATGGGTGAAAAGGACGGAGATAGAATTCACTGTATGTTAAACTTCAACCTGAACCTCTGGCTGATGAGGACAGCCTACTATCAAGGTTCCAAAAGGGGAGTAGGGTCAAAACTCCTCATTTCCCCTGTTATTTGTTACTTCTCCTTGTCCAAGCCAAAGCCAGGTGTGTGTGATAAGCCCATATCTCACACCTGCCTCTTTAACCTCTCACTATACTCTGCCTTAGGGCCAAGGATAAATAGTCTGTTTTATCTTTTTTCTTCTCTTGCCTTTTGCCTATGACTTAGCCTCCTCTTCCCTTTGATCAGCAAGGCTGGCGACCTCACACTCCCAACCCACCACTTCATTACTGGGCGACTCTGTGAACGGAGTCCTCCAGATTTAACCTTTAATGTACTGAATATAATAGAAGAGACTGGAAACTCCTCTCTCAAGAAAATGTCTTTGTTTTCAGGGCCATTGTCTCACTAGAAAAATTCTATTTTAAATGCCAAAAGTGAAGTATTATTTCATTTCTTACTCTAGGTATTCCTAGAAAAACCTAATGAAGCTCCAGAAAGATAGATGCTTAGGTGAAGCTCAAAGAGAAATGCAGTAAAGAAAGCACATTAATGATTTTCAAAATAGAATTCTGATAATATTTATTTTGTAAATAAACACATAATCCAGGAAGAAATCATTAGAGAGAGTGAAAGCTAATGCAATCACTAGTAGTTACTAAACTAGCATCTCTAAATGCCTTCCATCAGAAGTTACAGTAGAGTCATGGAGACCACATTTGAACATGTATTATATTGCTACTGGATTTATGCCTAAGAGACATCAGAAAAATTGGGACTCTAATAGATTTCGAACAGGTGGGTATCTGGGGAGACTGAGAGGCATCTTTCTACCTAAGAAGTTGCATAACCTTGCACAAAGAGCTGAAACCTACTAACTGGATCTACCCAGGAAGTACGTCAATGGTTCTTTCTAGTTCTGTCATTCCGGGGGCCTCTCATTTTTATGACACTTCCAGAGGAGATGAACTGCAAGAGAAAGTTCTCTTAGAATGAAAAATCAAAGGCTAGCAACTACTCAAAGAAGTCAGTCTTGGCCTCACCCCTTCCTACCCTTTTAGCAACTACAAGTAATCAAAGCCATTTTAAGGCTTTTATGTAAGCTTTAATTACTTTCCTTTGATGCGTACTTTTCACTGGAGAAAGCAAAATTTATTTACCTAATCAGTGGACTGACACGTAGTAACCAATATCTAAATACAAATGAACCTTTGGGAGAACAAGGAAAGGCTTGTTTTTTAGGCTTAATATGTGAGGATCAGCCCACCTATAGAGGCTTAGTTCTTAGTACTTACATTCCCCCAACCCCCTCCAGATGCCATCTAGTATAATTGTGTTTTAAATAGCTTTTCTGATTTTAACAACCTTGCTTGTATAGGTTTTTTTTTCTTTCTTTCCTTTTATTAAATGTGTTTCTAATATTTTATGGAAAGATGCTTCTGGCATTTGTTTTGATTTTTTTTTCATTTACTTTCCATTTTTTCTCTTGTTCTATTATTTCTAGGAGGTGCGGAATAGAAAATTTGAATATGATCAAAGCTATTAAAAGTGTATGTACTTCCACTGAAAATTCTTTACCACTTTATTCTGGGTGTAGGCTTCTGTGTGGAAATATAAAGGAAAAAAGTTAATGTTTACCAGGGTATATTGCCCTTTGTTTTTATTTACTTTTAATAGCCTGGGAATTGTGTTTATAATCCTAATGCCACCTGAATAAGGAAGCGCATATCTATGCATAAATTTTATGTATGAAATGATATTGGAAATTGGTAACAAATAATAATGATTTGACAGTGAATTTTCCCATCATAAAATTGAAAATAATTAGGTAGTTATACACCATAGATTATTGGCTTAATGTTGTTTTCTGACCCTTTCATTTGCCAGGATTTCGACTGTAATTTAGTTTTGAATCAGGGACATCTTGTACCATGATTCCTTTGGTATACCCAATCTTTACAAAAGATTTAGCCTTTTTTCACTTGTACATTCATGAAAACACCTTAATGACTATCTTATTATGATAAAGAGTTCAGATTACAAGGCCAGCTTCTCTTAAATCTTGCAAAGAACATTTTGTCTTCAGCTAGCATTAAAAGAGCATTCTTTTGTAGATTTAAAAATTTTATGAGATGTCAAAAACTTTTAACCTAGTTATTAATTCATTCAGTAGATATTTATTGAGCACCTACTCTGTGCTAGTCTCTGTTCTTATATCTAGAGATACAACAGGAAAACTAAAGCAGGTAATCAATATGGAAATGAGAGCTCGGTTCTGGGCACCTGAATGCAAGGTGACCATGTCACCTGGGATAGAAAATGTCAAGGAAATAAAAATGACAGCTTCCTGCTTTATTTCTTGATCTGACCATAGATTTACTTTTCCAAACTTTTTTTTTTTAACTTCTGAAGTGTAAGCAGAGGTACAAAAACATATGTAAACAAACATATAGTTTAACGAGTTTAATAAGATCAATACCCTACTGCCACCGCTCAAGTCAAGAAGCAGAATTATGCCCAGAACCTCAGAGGCCCTCTATGTGCCTCATCCATCACTATTATTCTCTCTCCACAAAAGTAGCCACTTTCTTTACTTTAAAATAATCACACCTTTGCACTTCTTTATAGTTTTATCACGTAAATATTCAAGGGATTAGAACAAAGCCTTGCAAGTTGCATGAATTCAATAAGTTCCTAAACAACTTAAGTCACTGATGGTGCATTCTCAAATGTGCATCCCCCAAAACTATATTTAATCCCATCCATTTTTAGATATTTGAGGTTTTTTTTCCTTTTTTTTTTGGTGACTTGTGGATGTGTCTCTTTATGTCACTATTACTCTACAGTTTTTCCTTCCATCCCTTATTTTCCTTACAATTTATCTTTTGAAGAACTAGGTCCATTTGACCTATAGTTTTGAATATCCCTCTGTCCTCTGTATTTCCTTCAACTTGGCAGCTGATGTAGAGGTCTGATTAGACTCAGGCTAAGTCTCTTTGGCAACCCTACAAGTTGTATTGTGTTCTTTTATTAGGAGGCATATGTAGTTTGGTTGTCCTTCTTTTTTTAATATTAGTAGCTGTGAATGGCATGACCTAGATCCATTAATTTGATGGAAGCTGTAAAATAGTAATATTCTACTGCTATCATTTATTTTTCATTTTCGACTGGGATAATTCTATACATAGAGGCTCTCCCCCAACTATTAATTTGGAATACAATAACATTGGTAATGCAGGGTAAATATTTTCTTCTTTCCTTTTCTTTCCCAATATTGCAATGAGAATATTGGACTTATCTATACTCCTCCTCAGTAACTCGCCTGATGTGTTTTCTAGTGTAGGCATGTTGGCTATTAGTTCTCCTGTTCGGAGATCACTCACATACCCTTGCTTCTTCCCACATGGATGTTAACAGGATGCCCATTTTGAGTCTGCTGGTGATGTTTTCCCTTCCACTTGTGCTTTGGAATGCATGAAGGATACTGTGTCACCTAGTTAACTGTGAATGTGCATTAATTTGGGGAATTTTCTCTTGGTGATTCTGACCGTCATTACAAAGAGTTTTAGGGAGATACACAAACTATGGGGCCCTGCTGGGATGTTCTTTGCAGATTTCATCACTTTTTTCAGCTTTGTGTTTTCCAGACTTCTAAATTCCCTCCTCTACATTAAGCCCAAAGTCATCCAAAACTGCCATCTTGCCCCTTGTTAATTAATCCTTCAACCGAGCATCACAAACTATCCTTCTAAAGTCATGGTGTATTGTCTAAAAAAAAAAAAAAAACAAAACGAAACATTTTTATTGATTAAACATTTGTATTGATTACAAATACATTCCTTACAGATGCTTTCTTCTCACTAGCCTAAACCACTGTCTACTAGATGCCCAATAAGGATGACTTTGGATGATTATTGACACTGTGGATGTCCCTTTGGCATTTGGTAGTGTTATGAAAGAGGATAAAAACTGGTCCGGATACCAGCATCTCAGGAAATTGCTGATACTGTATTTCCCAGATGGACAAAATGCGAACTGGGGCATGACTTTCTCTAACCTAGCCCCAAAGTATTTGTTCTGATTAAAGTACACATAAGGAAGAAAAAGCCCTCCTTTCCCAGAGCAACATTTCACAGTGTCCTGTTGGTTAAATTCCCATTCCAAAACAGCATGAAAATCAAATATGTAAAACATCGTAGAACAATAGGAGAACTTTATCTGGGTTAAGGACATAAATTGGTTTTCTATAGTAAGCTTGACTCTCTCTTCTTTTTCAAAGGGTTGAGTTTGCACGAAAGGATATAAAGTTTTAGCCCATTCCTCCTTGGGATTGATTATAATTATCTGCAACTACAAGCCAAGCTTAGGTATAGTGTCTGAAACCATGGAGCAAAGGGAAACTAACTGGATCATGAACACCATGATCTAACCACACGAACTTACTGAAAAGCAAGCAATTTTTAAAGTAATTATCAGCATGATATCTTTAATGCAAGAACTAAGTTACTAAAGTCGTGTTCATTCATGTAAAAGTAAATGACACATTTCTATATGCACCGGGAAAAAGTGGTCCATGCTGAATTCAAATTAAGTATTGCAAGCCTCATGTTTATAGATATTTTCTTAATTACGAAAATTGCCAGGAACCACTCTTTGATCTAAAATCTGTCAGCCTTCATTGAATTACAATGTAATTTGCTTCCTCCATCCCAAAATGACCAATTTGTGTTGTAACATGATCTTCTAATAATGTGATCTGAAGTACCTGTTCTAACAAAATTTGATTTTTATGATGAGCAGATACAAAAATAGTGCAGTAATATTTTTGTGTTGAAAGACTGAAAATGCCTTTCAGCCGATGAACTTGCTTTAGGTATATTTCCAGTGTCGCTGAATCCAAGCATTTGATGGTAGTGAGAAAGAAAGTCCCAAAGAAGTACTTACTCGCAATGATTTCATTATAAGGATCAAAACCATGGCAAAGTCTATAATATCATGTGGTTTCGGACTTCACCTGAAACATGCATTTGATAAAGCCGTTTTAAAAGTCAGTATACCCAGAGTCACCTGGGTGGCACATGTGGTTAAGTGTCCTGACTGTTGATAACAGTTCAGGTCATGATCTCACAGTTCATAAGTTCAAGCCCTATATCAAGCTCTGTGCTGGCAGAGAGGAGCCTAGTTGGGATTTTCTCTCTATCCCTCTCTCTCTGCCCCTCTCCTGCTCTCTGTTTCTCAAAATAAAAAAAATTAACATTAAAAAAATTTTTTTAAGTCAATATACCCAGATCCACATGTAGAATCATATCACTCCCTTCTTCTTCAACCTTCTTGAATATTGTTATGTAAGAAATTTAACTTCTTAGGGTAACTTCCAAGGTATTCAGTTTTTTGGCTTCATCCTGCTTTCAAAGGTAAATAATTTTCTAGAAGGTTGGACAGCTGGGGCGTAGAGAAAGGAAACAAAGGATGCCAGGCATTGAAATTGCTTTTTCCCTAAAATAGAATATGATCTTGTCAATGTTAAGTAGAGCATAGGGTAAGAAAGCCCAGCTGTCTGTAATTTTTTCTATTGAAAGCATAAAATGATTGAATACGTTTTTCCTGAAAACTGATGAGAATCCAAATTATAAATGTACTGGGATACAGCAAAAATTTAAGATTTTCAGATCTAAAAAATTCCTACATTTCTTGTACAAAGTCGTTGGCGGCTGACTGTCATCCCCCACCGCACCCCAGGGACAAAGGTGGCATTCTGCAAGGGAAAGGAAGCCGCTGTAAAAGTATTTTGTATTCTTTGCCTAAAATAACAACAATAGTCATAAGGAACTTAATCTAAGTTTATGGACTGAGTTCTTTTTATGTTCCTAGAAGTCCCTTCTGAGAAACTGCACCCACCCTGCTTCATCTCAGGATACGGTGTATTCTTTGTATCCTATCCTCAGTCACACCATTTTCTTCTTCTGTGTTGGTTCATGCTGTTGCCTTCTCTTTTAATGTTCTTCTTTCCTTACTTCATAATTACATTTCACTTAAACTTCAAGCTTCCCTTAAAATGCTGCTTCTATGAAAAAGTCTTCTTGTGGTGGCATTTTGACTTTGCCTCTGTTCCTGCATTTATGTGATGTTTTCCTTGTACAGAGGTTAACTGATTATGTGTCTGGGAGCTGACCACGCTGTCATTTCTCTATCCTCATGGCTGCTGTCATGCAGGTGCCTTTCTCTGGGCAGTTGATTAATTATATTTGCAATGCTGGGAGTTAGTGGGCCAGCATACACAGGGGCATCTTTCATTGCAATGGGATCTTATCTCCCAACGATAAGACTGTGAAAATGCATTTCAGGGGATGCAGGGTGATAATCATGAGAAGAGGTTGTTTGTTTGTTTACCACAATTCAATGATTTTTAGTATATTCACAATGTTGTGAAACCACCACCACTATCTAATTTCAGACACCATCCAACACTCCAAAAAGAAACATTAAACCTCCCAATTCACCCTTCACCTCATTCCTGGCAACCACTAATCTACTTTCTAGGTCTGTGGATTTGTCTATTCTGGATATTTTATGTAAACTGAATCATGCAATGTATGATTTCTTCGTTATCTGGCTTCTTTCATTTAAATAATGTTATTAAGGTTCATCCATGCTGTGATATGTATCAGTACTTTCTTCTTTCCTTTTTATGGCTGAAAAGTATTCCGTGGTACAGATGTACCACATTTTGGGAAGATTCAACAGCTGAGGGACATCTAAACTGTTTTCACTTTTGGACTATTGTGAATAGTGCTTCTATTAACAAGTTTCTGTGTGGCACACATTTTCAGTTTTCTTTGGTATATATCTAGGAGTAATAGTGCTGGGTCACGTGGTACTTCTGTATTTAGCTTCATGAGGAACCCCCACGTTGTTGTCCACATTGCTGCCCATTTTGCATTTCCATCAGCGATGTCTGAGAGTTTTATCTTCTCCACATCCTCACCAACACTACCAACACTCGTTATTTTCTGGGTTTTTTTTTTCTTTTCTTCTTCTTACTCTTTTTTTTTTATAGTATCAATTCATGTTATTAGCTGTTATGTATCTTTTTTTGGAAAAATGTCTGTTTAAATTCTTTTTCCATTTTAAATCAGGTTATTTGTCTTTTTATTGTTTAATGCTGTAAGAATACTCTATATATACGGGATTCTTGGCCCTTCTCAGATATATTATTTGAAAACATTTTCTCCCACCCATGGGTTGTCTTTTAATATTCTTGTGGTCGCGTTGCCCTGGGTGGCTCAGTCGGTTACGTGCCAAACTTTAGCTCAGGTCATGACCTCATGGTTCCTGGATTTGAGCTCCGTGTCGGCTCTGTGCTGAAAGCTCAGAGCCTGGAGCCTCCTTCAGATTCTGTGTCTCCCTCTGTCTATGCCTCTCCCCTACTCATCCTCTGTCTCTGTCTCTCTCTTTCTCTCCCTCTCTCTCAAAAATAAACATTAAAAAATGTATATTCTTGTGGTTTTAGTATCATGTTTAAGATAATCCTAATCCAAAGTCCCAAAAATTTATGTGTATGTTTCCTTCTAAGAATTTTATAGATTTAGCTCTTATATTTAGCCTTTGATTCATTTTGAGCTCACTTTTGCATATGATGTGAGGTAAGGATACAGATTCATTATTTTGAGCATGGATATCTAATTGTCCTAGTGCCATTTGTTATAAAACTTCTTTCCCCATTAAATAGGGGAAATTTGTGTAAATTTTCTAATATCTAAAATTGTCTGAAATAAATTAGTCCATGAAGGTAAAGCTCTCCTGAATGCAGTTAGTGCCCTTATAAATAAGACCTAGGAGAGCTCTCTCCCTCTTTTCACCATATGAGGACATAGTGAGAGGAAGGCTATCTACGAACCAGGAAGCTGGCTCTCACCAGACACCAAATCTGTCATCACCTTGATCTTGGACTTTCCAGCCTTCAGAACTGTGAGAAAGACACTTCTGTTGTTTGGAAGCCAACCAGGCTACAGTATTCTGTTATAGCAGCCTGAACTGACTAAGACAACTAACTTCAGGCTACTGTGGTTTTAATGAGAAATCAGCTGTTAATTTTATTGGGGATCCCTGTATATGATGAGTTCCTTATCTCTTGATACTTTCAAGAATTTCTTCTTTGTCACTGGTTTGTAGCAATTTGATTATGATGCATGTGGATCTCCTCTTTGAGTTTATTTTACTTGGAATTTGTTGAGCTTCTTAGATGTGTACATTCATGCTTTTCATTAATTTGGGGAAGCTTTTGACCACAATTTCTTCAAATATCTCTACCCTTTTCTCTTTATTAATATTTGATATGGATTGACCTCAATTACCCCTACTCTCTATTCTTGACAATGATTTTAATTGGATAAAACCAAACACTCATACTCCAATCACAGAGAGTGGTTCATATACAAACAACCCAGTCTGGTAAAATAGACTAAATAAGATGTTTTCTAGATATCTGGCTTATGTGAGCTTCATATCTTCCTATAGGAGCTACTAGAAGAGATGTTTCTCTTCTGGAGGGGATGCTTCCACGTTGCAATGCTACCATAAGCAGCTTGATTAGAGTGCCCCTGAGGAGGGGACTGCTAAAAGGAAGATAGAGAAATGCAACTGGAACCCTGAACCTATTTGTTTTTTTAAGCCCTAGTTAACTTGAAATTCAGAAGGTTCGTATGTGGGTATGTGTCTGTTTGGAAGAAAATAGGCTAAAAAGTAAGATTTTAGCTAAAAAAAGATGAATACTTGTGAAAATTTACTAAAAGTTTGCTACTCAGCATTATGGAGACATCTATGATTTTTTGTGTGAGGAACAAATTTTTTCTTTATGACAAATGTCAAATTATGTACTTCTGCAGTTAAAGATGAAGGAGATCTAAATTTTGGATAGCTAAAGTTTTAATATGCAATATAGTCTCTGTATAATCACAATGAAAGGTGTAATCAATTGAAGATTGTCAAAATTAATTGCAATATGAATGGTCCAGGATGCCATGCTTCACGTCAAATTTAATCTGACTCTTTTTAAAAGGTAAGTTTGGCTTTTAGTTGGCTTGACATCTTCCCCAAAGCAGGACATTCCAGTTGAAATCTTTTCATTGTGAACAGGAATAGAGTGATGTGGTTGACACAGCCAGATGAAACACATCACATTGCACCTGACAGCCAAGAAATTTAAACTGACAAGAGCCTTTTAAAAGAGTCATAGAAAAGTGGACTTTGAACTAGCAGTGCAACCAATAGACACTGGTGTGGCCTTGGGCACAATGGGGGAAGTTTTCCTTTTTTAAACATCTTCTTTCTCATGTGCCTACTTAAGGAACTAGGTTGTTTTTTTCCCCCCTCTTATTTATAGCTTCTAAAAAGAGCTTTGGGTATCCAAACTCTAAAAGCAGAGGCAATGAACTAAAAACATGTATAGAGTTATACAACCTATTATTTTGGCTTTACTTTCTATAATTAAAGATGAACCTAATTCTTTTTTGCCTTAATGACAGTAAAGAATAAAAAATAGATACAATGTTATATACCACATTGTTTTAACTATACTTTAATTAAAGATAAAGTTGATGGTTTGCCTTCCTCTCTGCTTTTATCTTATTTTTCCTTCCCTTCCCTTCTGTTCATCTCTTTTATTTCTTAAATTCTACATATGAATGAAATCATATGATACTTATCTTTCTCTGACTGACTTATTTTGCTTAGCATAATACACTCTAGTTCCACAGAGAAAAAACTGAGGGTTGCTGGAGGGGTGCTGGGTGGGTGGATGGGCTAAATGGATGATGAGCATTAAGGAGGGCACTTGTTGAGTTTGGGATAAAATTTTTAAAATATTTTTAAAAAAAGATAAAGTTGATTCTATCCTCTGCCTCAATGAGAACCAAACCTGTTTATCCCCATTCTTCCACATAATTCTGACACTATTATCAATTCAGCTGGGATGCTGGAAGAGTCACTTATTTCATTACCTAATCACTCAGCAAATTCTGTTGCTTGTGAATGTAAATATATTAAAATAAATTTATTTATGCCTATCTCTGCCACTTCCTCAGTCCATATAAACATCATTTCTTAACTAATAAGCTAATTAATAGTTATGTTCACTAAGGACTTTGAACTGTCTGCTTCCCCGGGTATATCAAGAATGTATTTTCCACCCTATGTGAAGTTAAGCACAGCCATGTGACTTTCTTTGGACAATAAAATGTGAGTAGAAATAATGTGTGTTACTTCCAGATGAAAACTTTAACAGTCAATATTTAATTTTCCCTCTTCCCTTTCTATACCTTCACAATTAAAGAAGTTCAGAGATGGAGCTTTCCCTGTGCTTGTTCCAGAAAGAATGACATGGAGCAGAGTCCCCTTACCAGCCCTTAATGGCCATGTGACTCATTCTGGCCAATGAAATATGAGCAGAAATGGCACATCGCTTCCAGGCTAAGACCAGTGAGTCTTCTTTTACTCTATTACTTCTTCAAGAATAATAACAAGCCATATATTAAGAAGCTGTTACTACCATATTGTAGTGATCTCTATCTCCAAGTCACCCTACATCTAAACAGGAGGCCTAATCTGCAATGGACTTTGTATGAGCAAGAGATAAACTGTATGATGATAAAACTCTCAACTTATCAGAATGATATAAAAATTTTAAATCTGAGGGGCACCTGGCTGAATCAGTCAGTGAAGTGTCCAACTCTTGGTTTCAGTTCAGGTCATGATCTCATGATTTATGAATTGGATTCTCTGTCTCCCTCTCTCTCTCTGTCCTTCTCCTGCTTATGCTCTCTCTCTCTCTCAAAATTAATAAATAAACTTTAAAAAAATAAAAAATATTCTAGATTTGAATACATCTAAAAAATCAAAACACTACTATTGATAAAACTACAAAAAGAAGTTGCCAAATTCATTATCATGGCCATGCCAAGAATCACCTTAAAAGCAACAACACAAATTAGGGAAGAAATTGAATATCTGGACAGAACAATCAGTAAGTCTAATTTAATATACCTATAAAGACCGCTAAATGGAACAGTTAGAGAACCCATATTCTTCTCAAGCATGCAAGAAGCACACATAAAAATTTAGCATGCGTTTAGTTATAAAGCAGGGCTCAAGAAATGCCAGAGATTGGTATCATATAGACTCTTGTAGAATATTCAGTTGTGAGCTGGCATAACTAGAACCTTAAAATCAGGCAAGGATGATGTATGAAAGGTAAGCAGTATACATCTCAACTTATTTGTAACCTCTTTAGCAAAATATGAAAGCAACAAATTTGGGAACTTACAGAAAACAAAATCAAGTATCATCATTGAGAGGTATATTACAGGAATATAAAGGTGGTTTTTTAAAAAAATACTACCAATGACATTCATCATGTAACAAATAAAAGGAAAATAGTCTGTTACCTCCAAAGGTATAGAAAAAGTATTTGATATATTTCAGCACCTATCCTTGATAAAAAATAATTCGTAATTTAGGAAGAAAAGGAACCTCTTTCCCCTGTTGAACTAGCTACCAATATTTTACAGTAAAAATATGTTTACTATTGAAAGTTTTCTCATTCAATCAGGGATAACCAAAGATACCAACTATCACTACATGTCCTTAATATTTTACTGGGCACATCAACAAACATAGTAATATAAGTAAAACAGACAAACAATAAAAGATATATGGTCAGTCGAGGAAAAAACAAATCCATCAAAACTGTCCATTATTACATATTATAAAATTGTTTTCACTAAAACAAAATGTCAGTTATAGAACATTATTATTATTTTTTTTAAAGCAACTAGGGTCTTCTTTTTTTTTTAACATTTATTTATTTTTGAGAGACATAGAGACAGAGTATGAGCAGGGGAAGGGCAGAGAGAGAGGGAGACACAGAATCTAAGCAGACTCCAGGCTCTGAGCCATCAGCACAGAACCCGACGCGGGGCTCGAACTCACAGACCATGAGATCATGACCTGAGCTGAAGTCGGCCGCTTAACCGAATGAGCCACCCAGGCGCCCCTATAGAACATTATTAAGATGAACATGTTTGGCAAGGTGGTTGCATAAACAATTAAAATTGAAAAACTAATTATATCGATATCTATTAGCAGCAATGTTCAACCTCATACTCTCAACCAAATCTTGTGCTTGCTACTCAGTATTTTGTTGATGAAGCCAATCTATTTTGCAGTCTCATATTAGATGATCTGTTGTCTTCCCAATTCTGTCATCATGGCATATGTAGAAATAATAATACTTGTTAAGCAACCTGGAGTAAATGCACAAGGCTATTCTTGGCAGGAGGGAACCAGTCCAGAATCATCTGTGACATATGCTTTTTCATATTGACAAACCAACATAAAGCTTACAGAGTGCTTTCATAGGCATTCAATAGGCATTTTATATAGCAGGTAGAAATATATACTCATCTCCAGTGAAGTTTTTATTTAATAGACCTGCATAAATACACATGTATACCTGTCATCTGTTACACTCTCCTTGCAACACAGCTGATTTAAAACTGATTGAAGAAAACTATAGTTAATTCCTATTATAATGACTAGCTGGCTCATAAAACCATTATTTGGTCCCCCCAAATCTTTATTTTTGCCATATATATGAAGACTATGTTTGGACCAGGTACAGGAGTCCTCTCTGTATGAATCAGGCTTCAAATGCTCTTTTCATCTCAGGCCCTATGAGAGTCTAACTTCAGTATCTGCCAACATTAGGCAGTTTCAGATAAAGTAGATAACGTTAAGGTCTGCCAATTATTTCGGAAGCTTTGCAATAAAACTTGTTTTTAAAAACACGACTGAAGAATTTCCCTTTCGAACTAGTTTTTGTCTATGAGTTTATAAATTTGAACACGTCCTAATGTAAAGAAGCATATGATCCATATTTTAATACCACTTTAGCTGTGACTTGAGGCTGACTAGATGGATGAAATATTAATGTGGGAACAATATACACACTCGGGATTGAAACTCCTGAGGTTTGTAAATCAGTTTCCTCCATCCTCCACATTTCTTACCATTCAAAGGATTTCAACCCATGTCAGAGCTTTTTGTCATCTATTAGGAAGTCAGCCACTCTGGTTTGCTTGCTTCATTTATCTGCTTATTTTTGGTCTCCATTTATCATTATTTTTTAACAGTTGTCAGCATTAAATGTGATTTGCCACATCAGCCAACTTACACAGCAAATGCAAATCCTTTTGAATTTCACTTGCAATTTCTGGACTTCCCCAGTCATTTCAGCTTTGCTTTATCAGCATCATTTGATTTTCTGCCATTAGGGACAATTCTCAGAGATTTTTATTGTTTTAAAGGAAATAGAAACTAAAACAGGCATGTTCAATTAGACGCAGTTCTTCAGTGTTACACAACTAGGGCACTTCTACTTCAGTAGCACCATTCCAGATCACTAGTAAGACTTTACTATTGGGGACAGATAATACGAAATAATTGGATTTTTTGATTCAATTATTTTTTGATCTAAATTTTGATCCAGTTTTGGGAGAACAACATGAGAAGAGTCTATGTATGCACACCTTTTAAGTTTTCTGCGTATTTCTCCACTATAGCATTAAACTTCAGGTTCACCATTTAGTTTACTATTGTTTGATTTTATTCCTGACAAGGACAATTCAGAAGACATTTCTTTATGAATGTCCTAACATTATATCATTATTTAGAAATCTAGCTTTTTGTTTGTTCAATATTTCTTTAGATTTTTAATAAGATTTGATATTTTAAAAACTCTCTGAGCTTCAAAATCAAATTGCTTTATGTCCTTTGTCATAGATCACGGTTATATATGTTTAGGCATAATTCCAAAGCTGGCTGAGGTGTAAAACCACATACGTGTGTGTGTGTGTTTCCTTTACTATAAGCAGTGGCAAACACATTTATTTAAAACCAAGGCAGAATATCCTGGCTAAATGTGGAGAAGTAAAGCTAAGATCATAAAATCTCTTAATTCAAAGACCTAATAAAACTCACCTAATTAGAAACACAAGCAAAAGAAATTAATTGGCAGTGTCTTGATCATACACCCCTAAACCATACACTTCAAAACCTTAACCAGTGAAGAGCAGCAATTTGGGTCAAAATGGTTTGACTTCAGATCCTCTCCCTTTGCCTACCTCTTGTCTCCTCTGTCATGTGCATGTTGAGCTTGAAGTTGTTATTAGAAAAGCACAGCCTTTCTTGGAGAGACTGTCACAGACTTCCTTTACATCACTGGCCAGATGTGGCAGCAGGAAGTCTGGGGAAGGTGGGTGGACCGCAGCCCTGTGCTTGGCTTCTATGTATCTGGAGTGTGATCACCTGAAGAATCAAATTGGGATTCTTTCAGCAAAGCAGGGGAGGTGCATATCAGGTATGCAACTCTGCGTCCAACACACTACTTCTGTCCTAACTGATATAATATGAAGTTGAGAGACTTAAAATCCTTGCTATGGTTTAATGTTCTATATCTCTGCATGATAGGGAAAAATATATACTTGGAGTCAAATAATTTCCTTAATGTATTATCAAGATTAGTCTTGTATGCCCCGGGTTGTAGGACTGATAGTAGTTTTAGGTACAAATGTAGGAGTGTTTCTTATTCCCAGGAGGTAGGGAAATTCCTTAATTTCCTACCCACCGCCAAGTCCCTTCACTAAAACCTGAGATTTCTCTCTTGCAGCCACACTATTTTAGTATTGATTATGGAAGCCTTTGTTTGTTAAATTTAATAGTCCATGGCAGAAGGTAACATGGTGACTGTTATCAGTAAGTTAGAGTATTTAAAACTTATCAAGTTTTAGTTTCTGAATAAATAAATATGCATAAATCCAAAGATCTTGAATGGAGAGAGTATTTTATGGGAGGCAGATAATGGTTGGTCACCATGAGGGAAAACAAAACAAAAAAAGATTGTGAGGAATGGTAATGCTAAAAACAAGCTTCAGCTCTTCTAAAATTCTAACAGAAGGCTGAATTGTAACTACAGGCAGGTCTGCCCTGAGTTGATAAACATCTCCAAGTATCATAGAAAGATACCAACTCTAACTGAATCCCATTCAATAGCTCTAAACTGTGTGATACAACTCTTGAAACTATGTCAAAACCAAAACTATTTTGTACTTTCTCTTCTTTTCTATAAGAAAAAAAATCTGTGTTTTATGGACTTTTCTCTGCTTCCTCAATACGTATTCTTGCAACACATATATCCGTAAGAAGGTTAGTCTCAATAACATGTATATACTTGGAAATTAGGAAATGGGTGAGAATACCAGTGTTTTTAAAAAATACTTAGTACCTATTCAGGGATGCCTGAACAACCCATATTTACTCAAGTGTATGGATGTGACTTATGTATTAAAATACAGTCATTTTCCCTCTTCTCTGTCCCCCAATGGACACCTGAAATCGTGGACAGAACTAAACCTTATATAGGGGCTCCTGGGTGGCTTAGTTGGTTAAGCATCTGTCTTCAGCTCAGGTCATGATCTCACGGCATGTGAAATCGAGCCCCACAGCTCAGTACTGAAGCCTGCTTCAGATTCTGTCTCCCTCTCTCTCTGCCCTTCCCCTGCTCAAACTCTCTCTCTCTCTCTCTCAAAAACAAACACTTAAAAAAAACAGAACGAAATAAACCCTATATATACTATGCTTTTTCCTATATGTATATAGCTATGAAAAAGTTTAATTTAAAAATTAGGCACAGCAAGAGATTAATGACAGTAACTATTAATAAGAAAATAATTATAATAATATACTACAATAAAAGTAATGTGAATGTAGTCTCTCTCTCTCTCTCAAAATATCTAAATATCTTATTGTACTGTACACACCCTTCTTGTGATGATGTGAGATGGTAACATGCCTCCCGGCCGAGAGGAAGCGAGATGAATACCATAGGCACTGTGACTCATGTAGTGTTTGGCTGCTACTGACAATATGTCAGAAAGGGGATCATCTGTTTCTGGACCATGGCTGATCTTGGGTAGCTGAAACCACAGATAAAGGGGGACTACTGTTTTTAAACTAGTGTATTTTGAAACAAGCAAACATATTGTGTGCCTTGAAAAATAATGTTGCTTTAGTGGACTACCTGCCTTTAAATATATCTGATATTTTTAGTACTATGCACTCCCAGTTTATGTCAAAAAATAAATAGCTATAAAAGGAATTTTATATTTATGGATAAATTTATAGAATCCTAGCTAGATATAAAGATAGAAGAAAGTATTTGTAAGTATTTTGATATTTTCAAAGTGACCATATATTTTCCCTGAAATTTGGAGGTTATAGCACATGGCCAATTATCTGTAAACCAGTGAAGCAGTTTAGAAGTTTTTAATTATTATTCCTTGGAAATCTGTACTTAAAACTATTCAGAGAAACGACTGCCTGACTGAAAGTCAGAAGCCTTCAAGTGTAAAACTGCTGAAATGATCAAGAATCAATGGAATATTCTAAATGGGTTTCTGTGCTGGTCCAACCACAAGGGGACGCTGGAGGGCGCCCAGCTCTCAGCGGAGATGGAAGCGGTCATGGAGCAAGTGGAGGAGAGAACTCACCGGGGGAACTGAGAGCAGGAAGGAAGTTATGCTCAGGATCAAAACGTTCACGACGTATCTGAGGAACCTTACTAAATCCAGTGGGAAGGAATCTAAGGAGGCAACATTAGAGGCGAGAGTGAAGAATTTAGTTTACAGAGATATTGGTGATTTTGAGTTGGTTCTGAGATGACACTTGAGTTGGAGGGAAGAACCAGATATGGTAGACATGGAAGTGTGATTTTTTTCTTCCAGCTTTACTGAGATATAATTGAAATACAATAGTGTGTATGTTTAAGGTGTATGACATATTGATTTGATACACTTACATACTGCAATGTGATTACCACTCTAGTGTTACTTATATTTTGCAAATGATTATCTTCATCACATAATTATCCTTTTTTAGGGGGGAGGGTGAGAACACTTAAGATCTACTGTCAGCAATTTTCAGGTATGCAATACAGTACTAAGAGCTATGATCACAATGCTGTGCATTAGATGCCCAAAACTTATTTATCTTCTTCCTGGAAGTTTGTACCCTTTGACTAACATCTCCCTCATTCTTCCCTTGCTCCCCAACTCCTGGCAGCCACCTTTCTCCTCTGTTTCTATGAGTTTGGCTGTTTTAGATTCCACATATAAGTGATTCATGTATAGGAGGCATAGTCCTCTAATAGACTATATCAGAACTTCTCAGGGTGGAGGAAAAGGAATAAAAGAATCTACATGCATCGATAAATAATACTGAATAAAATTTCCTATGAGAACAGGAGAATATATATGTGACAACTCAGGAATTGAGGCATTAAATGAGATGAGTAATAGAATGTATATAAGAAAGAATTATGTTGAAAGATGCAACGTCGATCATATTGGCCTCTTAGGTACTTCTGAGAAGCTTTGTTGATATGTTTTTCAATGAGTGTAAAATGCATTGAGCTCTTCCATGAGAAGATCTATATAAAATCCCTCATATTGCAGTGGATTTATTGTTATTAATGGTCCAAACAGGAATAGAGTTCATTTGAACTCCCATTTGCTACTAAATGAGACAGCCGATCTATTTTAAACTATATTATGATAGAGTGGTCACAGCTGAGAGAACGGATTAGGAACTACTTCAACGTGGAAAATTAAAAAAACTCATTATCTTAATTTTCTGTTAACAGGTCTTTTGAGTCCTTTTAATCACCACTAAGTTGATATGGTGGCAACAAAAGCTAATGCTGGACTAGGTGGGAATTCTGACCTTTGCCAAGTGGCTAACAAGGTTATCCTTTCACAGAACTGGGTCCACAGCTTTTTTGAGCTTGCGAGGTCAGAGATAGTTTTTAATACTAAGACTTAAATGGAAGCATCTCCTTAGCTTTCCTGAAGACTCTGACTTTTCTTTCGGTGATCTTTGGTGCTTGAGCCTTTTGACTGAGTAATTTATTGTGTTTTCTTTTATGAGGATCATGCTGTGGCTCATTCAGTCTTTGAGCAAAGTCATTTATTTTGATGCCTCATCATGTCATAACAAAAACTACTGCAAATACTTTTATTTTTTAAATGCCAAGCTTATTCTTCATTTTACATGCAAATGATGTAAATATATTCAAGACTGAAAAGCCCAACTCTGTCTCTTTCTTTCTTCTCTCTCTCTTCTGCCTCATAAGAAATGGAGAAATATTTCATGGAACAAGACTAAAGTTTAAAATATGTGCTGTTTTTGATTAAACATTCTTCCTAGTTTGACTGGAATCTATGCTATTAATCTTGAAAATAATTCAGTAAACTGTGAGATTAAGATGTGTTCTTAGAGTCATCCATACATTCTGTATCTGGTCCTACACAGTAAATGTGGTTTATATAACTCCCTGGGAGTGGTTCGAAGAGAGTGATTTTTCTTAAAAGATCACTCAGGTAAAGGAGATCAAGAGGGCTTAAGTAAAATCGTGAAGGATTTTCTTTAGAAGATGGACATTAGTGTTTACCTAAGGAAAATCAGAAAGATATATCCTAATATAAGCAGTCTCACTGTTTTGTTGTTTGGGCTAAGCTGAAGGCCAACTGCATAAGCTTTGTGTATACAAATATGTCTTTCTTTTATGGAAGTCCTCTATTGCATTTACGATCCTTGACCTATATCATCAGCACAATAGAAAGGCTTTACTGCAAATTAAGAAAAACAGCATTTTGTTTAACCCCTGGCTTATCAGTTGTCAAATTGCTGGGTTAGTGAAGCTGGGTAAAGCAGGAGCATGTGCCCACAGGTTGATACATAAAAATGTAGACCCCAAGGTCTAAAAGAGGTCCTTGGGTCATATTAGGAGTGGTAGCTTGAATTTCTGAAAGCTGGCAAAAAGACTGTGAATACTCTTCTCCTGCCCTGGAGGCTTCACAGACTTGTGGAATGGTCTCCTCAGACTTACCCCAATCAGGATCGTCAGTGCTGATTCCCAAGGATCTCTATGAACTGTTCTCACTTTTTCCTGCACACGCTTTGTCTCTCTAGACTGTCAGGCAGGCCGCACTAGTGTCATTCCCTGGTCCTCTGCTCGTTTCTGCTCTGGCAGTCTTTAATAATAATCTCCATACCTTGAATGAATTTTCCCTTCTCTATTCCACTAAAGAAGTCATAACGGTGTTTCACTCCCCTAAAAACTGGCATTAGCGCAGCCAGCAAAACTAACAAAATGGGCCATAAATAACGCAGAGTTCTGGCAGAACCTACATTCACTTAAGGTCGAGCTCATGACACCATGGAATTCTTCCGAACTGAACTGTTTTTTTCCTGTTATTTTGATTTTTTATAAAAATATAACCTATATTACCGTGTTAGAAATGTTTCCTTAGTACTTCATTGACATATACACAAAGGTTTTTTAACAAAATGTGTTTTAAAACTCATTCAGCTATAAAAAATGGGATCATTACCAGTGATAGAATCTATTAAAATTTCATCTCCATGACTGAAAGGAGATCATTAAACGTCAACAGTGATCTATGATTTTGAAACATACCTGCATTCTTTTTCGAATTGTACTCTTAAAGTCCCTCTGCGAAGAAAATCAGAACAATGCTTAGTTTTTCACATTATAAATTATCATTGCAGTCCTAACATCTTTATGTTATAAAATATAGGCAATTTTAGAATATAGGAAACTACAGAAAATAAAAGTCATCTGTATTATTATAAAATGTAAGAAAAAATGTTAAAATTTTGGTGTGTACCTCTCAGAAAAAAAATGTATAGAAATTAAGTTAAATATGTGTTTCTATGGATTTATATTTTATCAAATTTTATAATATGGTGTTAATATGTACAGACTGCTTCTTCAACTTAATAATTGATGACTGCCCTTACATAATGACACACATACATTTATAATTTAAATGACTTCCGAGTATTTTGTTGTACGAATATATCATAATTAATTTAATGTGTCCCTCATGTGGGGCTATTTAGTTTGGTTTTATTTTAAATAAGTTGCAAGGGGCATGTTTATAGCTTTATTTTTGTGTTATTTATTTCTGTATGATATATTTCTACATGTAGAATTGCCTGATAAATAAGTTTATGTCTTAGTTTTTTGCTGTATTTTCTCAAAAGTATTTCTCACAAAGTGCTTTAATATATGCTCCCAATAGAAGCCTGTCAGCATTCACTTCTCACACATTAATACTCCTCTGTCTATTGTGATGGTTTATGATCAGCTAATATATATTGTCATTTCAGCATATAATCAATATGAAATTTGAGATACTTTGAAGTCCTTTTTGTTACTCAATCTTTGAATCAGTGTGAATTTTTTTCATCTATCACGTCTCAATTCAGGCACTGAATTTTAATTGGATACTTGGTTCATGTTTAGATTCAATTACATTTACAATTAAAATATATTCACACATTCAAGTTGTTCGAAACATATTGAGAAGTTTCCCAATAACTGAACTGAGTATTAATCAAAAATTTTTAATTTAAATTAAATCAAGTTAAAATTCAGTCACACCAGGCACATCTCAAGTGCTCAAGAGCGACATCTGGACTGTGACTACAGTACTACACGGCATGGGTCTAAGGTCCTTAGAATCAACACAACCCACACGGACTAGCCTCTCCCATAAATCCTGTGACCTCATTTCTATCTTTCTTACCCTCCAGCTTTCCCATTCTTAAGGGAACACAGCAGGCATCTCGGGAACTTCACGGTAGCTATTCTTTCTGCCAAAATGCCTAATGGGTTGCTATTACTACTTCACATCTTTGCTGATACATCCCCTCATCGGTGAGGGTTTCCATGACCACTACTACCCCCTTTTCACTTCTCTGTGATCCTTCTGGGTTTTCTCTAATACTAATTTCCTCTGGTTATTGTGTCTCCCCACAGTGGAATTATAAGCCCTGTGAATGCAGGGCATATGCTCACTGCATCCTCAGTGCCGGGCACATAGCAGATGTTCAAATATTTGTTTAATATAATGAAAGATCATTTATAACTCCTAATTATTAATAGGTCTTGTGTGCATGTCTGTGTGTGTGTGTGCGCACGCACACATGTGCTCATGCACCCTATTGCTACTTTTTCTCCCTCTCTTCCTTTTCCTTTTCCTTTCCTTTTCCTTATGATCATCCATCTTCAGAAGCACTTTCCCCTACCATATTTCTTACCATGTACCCTATTAGCTCTCCTACAAAACCTTAAGTTTTATTGATGGGTAAGTGGGTGAGAAGTACTTTCACTTCAAATACAGGCTATGTCAGCCTCAGACATTCACATAAATATGCTTAGGAATTAAGAGCTCTTGGCAAGAGCTGTTCAGAACAAAGACTACAAAACAGTATGGCCCACAGGTAAGTTCCACCATATAAATGAGGATACGTGATTTAAGACAATTAATTATCCCTCATTTCTTCTGTTACACAAAAATCAGTTATCCCCAAATAGAGCTTATCTATGATTCTGGAATAGATAGTAATTACAACCTCATGCATATATGTATTTTAGCACTGTTTGCATAATGAATACTTGGCTCTGAAGAGATCATGTAAACTTAGAAAATTATATCAACAGTATTAAAATAAGGATCAAATCATCAATAGCTCTATCAGCCATTTGTCAATCAAAAAGCTTAGATCATGTTTATAAATATTTAGTATAAACACTAGTAATTTAATATAATGCAAATTTTTAATGACAATAAAATCATAATTATAAAAAAGCTATCATCATTGCAGAAAGCTCTTTTTTGTTTTACTGTATCTTTTACAATCTTCTTTCTGATGTGTTTCCATGGATAATGCAGGAATTAATAAACCGGTTTTAATGAGTGGAACACATTTTAAGAATGTTTATCATCCTAAGTTTATGCATGTAAATACCTTTTGTGATATTGCATAATTACTGTCCTAGGAGACAGTCTTCTCCTTTGTCCATTTGCTTAATGGAATCTTCAGTGAGTGCACTAAGTTCTCACTAGGGTAATGTCTTCTATGGCTACCACTGCCTTTGTTATTTTAGGATGAAGTTTCTTTAATGCTTTCTAATTAAATCTCTATTTGAAGACTCTCAAGGGAGTCAGGTCGTAAAGCTGCTCATTTGTAGTGAAATGGAGCATATGGTATGTGTGGTGTTGGTCTTGGTGTCCCTGGAAGCTCACTATTGCTATGGTTTGAATTCAAGATCCAGCTAAACTCCATTTTAGCACAGTTCACCAATAACCAGATTAAACAGAAAATTAGAATTGCATAGGGATTGGTTCCTTACATTACGTTTCTTGGCATTACCCAGTTGGTTTCTAATGCGTCCTTCCGCACTTCTCTGCCTGGTAAGCTTCTTCTATAGTAACCCTTCAAGATGCAGTGCAATTTCCATTTTTTCTGGAAAACTTTTCTCCAATTTTCACCAGCAGTTAAGTTTCTTACTGTAAGATATTACTGCCCTTTGCTCATAGCTCTACGTGTTGCACTTTAGATACTTGTTATAAGCTACTTAACTGTTTCCACTACCTACAAACCTATGAATCCTCCCCTGCCCCTCTCATTCCCTTCTTCTTGCCAGTCACCAGGTACTAGCATTCGTCTTTCGTATGTGTGGTAGATAGAATAATGTTCCCCTGAAGATGCCTGCATCCTAACCTTAGCATTTGCATACACACTGTGTAACTCTTCGTGCTTCTCGTTCTTCATGTGTAAAGTGGGGTACACTTAAGAGAATTTTTGCGGAACAAAATGAATGACCTGTATACATCAGCGCCTGGCAGGAAGTAAGCACTTAAAAATGCAGTGGCTCTGATAGTTCTTCACCTGCATTGTCTCATTTGAGAAGTGCAAAACTCCATGAGGTCAGTTTTAACATTACTCCCAATTGCAAATTAGGCAACTGAGGTTTAGAGAGGCTAAGCGATTATGTGAAGTGAGGGGCAGAGCTTAGAATCTCAGCGATCTACCTCCAGGATGTGTTATTACTTATTTGGAAAAGATATTATTCTTAATTCAGAAATGATTTTACTTTTAAAATTTGAGATTGAGTTTCCAAATCAAACTGCTAAACCTTTAAATATCTAACAAACAGAGATCTCTTAAAGAACCTATGGGGGCACTTGAGTGACTCAATCAGTGAAGCCTCCAACTTCAGCTCAGGTCATGATCTTTCTGCTGTCAGCACAGAGCCTGATTTGGATCCTCTGTCTACCCCTCTCTCTGCCCCTCCCCTGTTCATGGTCTCTCTCTCTCAAAAACAAATAAACATTAAAAAAAATAATAATAAAAGAAGTGATGGGACTTGGAGGAAGGAGAAGGACAATGTAAAGTTCCCAGCATAAGAACGATTGAGCTGTTCACACTCTAGGAGAGTTAGATTCAGAGCAAAAACATTCTTTCAGGTATGGATTCAAAGTGGCATATTATAAGGGTGAGTCTGATGTTCACCCTTGGGCCTTGGATTTATAGCATGAAAGAATCATGCATACTAAGAAGTCAGTAGCTTATATGGTAAGTAAATTTTCCAAGAACCAGGTAATGTAGTTCTTTTACAGAAAGGAGTTTTACTTTTAAGTAAGAAGTTGGAATCAAATAAAATTATTCCAAGGGAAAAAAAAAAAGAGGAGTTGGCCTAATTACCTTGGGTCTATTATTTCTCAGAATTTGCATTTGTTCTTAATGAGCACATTTTACCATTTATGAAATTTCATTTGGACACAAATGAAAAGGTTCTAAACTTACAATTTATACAAAATGTTTTAAACTTGTAATTCAGCAAGGTGAATGTGAAACTCAGCAGGTATCTCTCTTTTACTGATCTCTTCTCTCTCATCTCCCAGGAGAATAACTGTTCTGACTTATGATGTTCATATGTAGGTTCATATTAACCTACAAAAGTTAATACATTTTTTTCAGATTTTAAAATTTAATATAAAAGGTAGTTTGAATTGTGCCCCCCTGCACCTCCATCCATGTGTTGAAACTCTAATCCCTAGTGTTACTGTACTTATAGGTGGGACCTTTAGTAGGTAATTAAGTCTAGATGAGTTCAAGAGGGTGGGGCTTGATGAGGGAGCACAATGCAAGCTGACAGGCCCAAACACTCCCTCCCTCAACCGGGCAGGAGATGTGCCATATTTCTCGGGCACTCCTGGCTGCCCAAGAACAAAGGGGAAAAACAAATGGTTAACTGACAGAGATCACAGTCCTGCAGGACCTCAGTCTCCATCATCCCTCCACAGTGCTGTGGGAAACAAAGGCAGAAGGAAATGGCAGATAGAACTAAATTTCCTTATAACCTGCAGTCCATTGACAAATGGCTGGCAGAACACAATGTTTCTCCAGGAACTCCCTACTGTCTTAATGTTAAGGTTTGCTAGAGGGAAAAACAACGCTGGCTTGACAATAGCTAGGCCTCTACTATCTTCTTCTTTAGCATATGAAGATCTCACTGGAAACTTTCCTGGACTTTACCTCCCCCAACCCCACAACCAGTCTCTCCTCCTGGTCCAGGGCAGCTCTTCCTGCCCACAGGTCCTGTCCACAAGCTTCAATAAAATCACCTTTTTGCATCAAAGACGTCTTCAAGAATTCTTTCTTGGCTGTTGGCTCCAGACCCCATGAACCCCACTGTCACCCCCCAAAAAAACCACATCATGGTTCACCATGGGATTAGTGCTCTTAAAAAGAGACCCCTGAGAGATTGCTTCCACTCTTTCTTTCTTCACCCTGTGAGGACACATGAGAAGATGCTGTCTCAAAGTCAAGAAGAAGGTACTCAGCAAGACTGAATTTGCCGGCACCTCCATCTTGGGCTTCCCAGCCTCCAGAATTGTCTGTTGTTTAAGCCACTGTCTGCTGTTTAAGCCACTCAGTCTATGATGTATTGTTAAGACAGCCCAGGCAGACTAAGACAGGCACCAGAATGTAGGCTTCTGCAAGTTGCTTGAAAGACTGCTTCTTTGAGAGATTAATCCATGATGATATTCTTTACTCTTGTTCCTTCACTTTCCCCTGTGATGCAGCACTGCATTAGAGACTATATAGTAATTCATTTATCTATTTTTACTTTGATGGTCATTTGCATAGCTTCTATTATTTTCATATAAAAACCCATGCTGTTTTGAACAATCTTATGAATCTTTTTGTGGACAAATGACAGTTGCATCAGTGCACAGTTGGTGGTGGAATTTCTATCTTGGAGTGTATTTATGTGTCCATCTTTACTAATTTTTGCCAAATTACACTACAGAGTTAAAAGTTCTTCCCATCTATGTCAACACTTAGCTCTGTCAAGTTTTAAAAGTTGCCCATCTATTAAATGTGAGATAGTGGTTTTTTTTTTACTTTGATTTGCATTTAATTTTCAGTAATATAGCTGCTAAATATTTCATATGTTTCTTAGCCATTTAGACTTTCGCATCTTTGAATTTCCTATTGGTATCTTTGCCTAATTTTCTATTCAATTATTTGTCATTGTCTTAATGATTGAAAGAAGGGACTGAATTCTTTACTTTAAAAATATCTCCAGGGGCACCTGGGTGGCTCAGTCAGCTAAGTGTCTGACTCTTGATCTCAGCTCTGGTCATGATCTCACGGTTGTGAAATCAAGCTCCAGTGTGTGGAGCCTACTTGAGCCTCTCTCTCTCCCCTCCCTTCCTGCTTACACAGATGCATGCACACACATGCTCTCTCTCTCTCAAAAAACAAAACAAAACAAAAAAAACTCTAGTCAGTGCTAACTAATTAAATCTCCACAGGAAGAAGTTTTGCTACTCTATCAGTGGTATTCAGCCTCCTACCTAAAAACCTGTGTCTCCAGGCTAGTTTTTTTTTTTTTTAATACATATTAGGGGAAAACTTACTTACCAGTAAGAGAAAAATTGTTATTTTCAGTACAAGTGAAAAACATCAAAGAGAATTTGGCACTGTAACTTTGATAAACTCCAGAGTTTCAGTACTCAAAGCTTTCAGGAAAAATACTGAATTGAGTCACCGTTGAAGTGATACATGTAACAGTACTAAGAGTACTTTAATTTCTCTATTTGCACATAGAAATACTACTCTAGCTCATTGAACATGAATCTTCACTTTCATATAAATATAAGTGAAAAATTATTTTTTTGAAGCAGGGTTACTAGTACCAAAGCAGGATGGAACACAAAGGTTACTAATTAAAGAACTCACAATTCTCTTTTTACTAACACATAGCCTGTTTTTCTTTTGTGAGAGCAATGTATGAACAGCAGCCTGTTCAAGTGGCTAAACCATGAGTGAGGGGCCAACATTTCCAATTTTGCTCTGTCATCTGTCTTTTATAATCAGAGCATCCATCAGTGCAGAGTCTGAAAGGAATAATGCTAATAAAATTAGAGGACCCTCCCTTCCCTCTCTTTATTTTTCCCCTGTGACTGGTTGTAACACAAGTTTCTCTCTGGGCTCTGTGGAATTGCTGACCTAAAAATACAGGGCATTCCTAGCAGCAGGGGCAGGTCAATGAGGCACCCTCTGCCATTCCTGCCTTGTATTGGTGGCCACGTTCCAGTGCTGTCCCCTTAGCTCATTCACCACTGGGATCTCTTCCACAAGGGCGCTGGAGTGTTTCTAGCTAGATTTATTATTCATCAAATACTAGGGTTCACAGTCCCTGACTGGAATGAAATCAATCTACATGTATCTCTTCCTTTAACATTTTGCAAATAGGTTTGATTTTATCCGTTACAAACATGTAGGTTTTGTAATGGTAATAATTTACATGATTCAAAATTCGAAAGGTACAAAAGGGAGCACAAGGAAAACGCTCCCTCTCACTTCAGTGTCATCCCTCTTCCGCAGACAACCAATATTGATGGTTTTACATGCAACTCTAGCACTACTTTTATTTTTTATCATATATATAATCTTTTCACTTTTTAACATGTATTTTGAGGGAAAAAGCAATAAAGAGAGAGCACACAAGCAGGGGAGGGCCAAAGAGAGAAGGGGAGAGGGAGAGAGAGAGAGAAAAGAAGAGAGAGAGAGAGAGAGAGAAGAAGAAGAAGAGAGAGAGAGAGAGAGAGAGAGTCCCAAGCAGGCTCCATGCTGTCAGCACAGAGCGCCACACAGGGCTCCATCACACAAAGGGTGAGATCATGACCTGAGATGAAATCAAGAGTCGGGCATTCATCTGACTGAGCCACCCAGAGGCCCCTAATCTCTTCATTTTAAAAGAGACATTAGCATTATAGTCACATGGATATGTATTGTGGCAGGCAGAATAATGGCCCCCAAAGATGTTCATCCCTATGTTCCGTGACTATGTTCTTAACACAGAAAAAGGGATTTTACAGATACAATCATAGGTATGTACTTGGGGATGGGGAGAGTATTTGAATTATCTAGACAGGTCCGATCTGATCACTTGAACACTTAAAAGCAGAGAACCTTTCCCAGTTGTGGTCAGAGAGAAGCATGCCCACAGAGGAAGATTCAGAGTCCTATGATGTTGATCCTTTCCAAGAGGAAGGAAGAGAACCGTGAGCCAAGGAACACAGGTGACCTCTGGAAGTTGGCAAAAATAAGAAAACAGATTCTCTCTTGGGCCTCCAGCAAATAATACAACATGGACAACAGCCTGAGTTACCCAGGAAGGACCCAGCCTTCTGTCTGACCTATAGAAATGAGAGATCATATATTTGTTTTGTTTTTTAAGCCTCTAGGTTTATATTCATTTGTTACAGCAGCGGCAACAGAAAGCTACTGTTAACACATTTACCTTATGGGTTTTTGTTTGGTTTTGTCTTTCATTTTCAAAAGCTACAGTAATTCCATATCAGTACATAAAGAGCTCGCTTAGCTTAAATTTTCCCTCCACAGGTGCATAATATCCCATCAGATCATTAAACTGCTGTTACAGGTATTAAAGGCTGGTGAAGTCTCTTCTGCTATTCCAAATAGGATGGGAGTGGCATAGCCTTGTATAAATCCCTATTCTTACACATATCAGTCAACGGAGAGAGCAAATCTTACGAAATGAAATTAACCATTCAATGAAAATGCACATTTTCTAATTCGAGTAATATTTCCAAATTAGACTCCTTAAAGGTTGTTTCAGTTTATATTCTACATCCTGTTTCTACATACCTTTACTATTTCAGTATGTTATAGAATATTTATCTTGATGTACTTGATCGCAGATAAACAGAAACCTAGTTTAAATGCAGTATCTCTTGGGATGAGGTAGGATGAGAATCTTTTCATAAAGAGTTATTTATATTTCCTGTTCTGTGAATCTCCTTCCTTCCTCCCTCCCTCCCTCCCTCCTTCCCTGCCTTCTTCTTAACAAGTTAGTTTTTCATAAAAGTTATTTGTATTTCCTGTTCTGTGAATCTCCTCCCTCCCTTCCTTCCTTCCTTCTTCCCTCTCTTCCTTCCTACCTTTCTTCCTTGTGTTTGCCTATTTTCTTTTTTTCCTGTTAGGTTGATGGATGTTTTCTTATTGATATATAAATGCTTTATATCTCCTAAAAAACAAATTCTTTTCTTTTGGCTTTGCTTTTGGAAGTTTTACTGATGTGGATTTTTTTTTTTTAAATGTAAGTCATCAGGGGTGCCTGGGTTAAGTATCTGATTCTTGATCTCAGTTCAGGCCATGATCTCACCGTTTGGGAGTTCAAGCTCCATATTGGACCATACACTGTCAGTGGAGATGCTGCTTGGGATTCTCTCTCTCTCTCTCTCTCTCTCTCTCTCTGGTCCTCCCTCCATGTTCTCTCTCTCAATAAATAAACTTAAAAAAATGTTTTTAAATGTATGTCATCAAATTTATCAGTACGTTATTTAATTTTCTTAGATTTGTGGTTTTATTTCATATTTATTAAAAAATCTTCAACAATATAACTGTTTTACACTTCATTTATTTAGTATTTTTATGACTTCAAAATTAACATCTTTGATTCATTTTTTTATGATGCAAGTAATGAAAAAACTTTACTTTTACTTTTTTCCAGAAGGCTATCTAGTTGTTCTAACACCACTTGTTGAATACTACACATTGGCTTTTAATATGATTTTTAAAAATCAATTTCCTTTAAATCAAAGTTTTCACACTTAAAAATGTATATTGCCTACACCTAAAAGATTTTAGCCTCAATTTACATTAATATTTATTAAGGTCTTAAAAAGGACTAATATATTTTCTGTATTTTTATGAATGGATAGATACTTTAACATATCTTGGAAAGAGATATAGTAGACCCCAGCTGGGTTGACTATTCAGCTAACACGAATTTATAAAGTGCCCATATCTGTCCTACAGATCTTTCTTTGAGAAATGGTTCCTATTCTCCCTGTTCTAGTCCTGGTCTGATTGTACTGACAATCATGGTATCTTACCACTCTAGACACATTTAAAAATATAATTTATCTTGGCCATTGTCATTGAAATTAATTCATCATCCTGGTAAGCTATTCCTGAGCTCACTCCCCGAAGGTCTGAGCTATCATGGCAACAAAAGCCAGGCATGTAAACTCCAGAACCCAAGTTTCTTTTCCTTGTGACTTCTTTCCAGTATATTATTAGAACAAGGTGGGGGGAGAAACTTTCCTTCATAATTCTGTTCCTTTCCTTCCCTTTCCTTAATTGAGCTTGATGATTCATCCATAAAAGCTTGATCAACCATCATAAGGAGACTTTAGCTCTTAAGAGCGCAAAACTGTAATCATCTAGTTTTAGGAGGTAGAAAGATTTTCCTCCCATCCTGGATAGGAGTAGGCATTATTTTATTACTTTCTGACACATTTCACTGACAGAAATGGGTAAAAGAGTTTCTTTATAAAGTAAAAAAAAAAAAAAATTATTAGCAATTCAAAAGCTGGCCACACCCATTTGTTTGAAGGTTTTATTTTTCTCCCTGAAAACTAGGCCAATTTATCAACTTTGCATCCTAGGGACTTAGTACAAGTACAGAGAAGATACTTAGCAAATGTTTGTTTAATAAATGAATAAATGCATAAACAGCCCCTAGTTGGAACTATTTCCCCTGGGAGAAGCTAGCAGAGATGACTCACTGCCTTTTGCTTAAGTAATTTTTCATACCATTCTTCGCTATTAGCAGTACACCCTGGGAGATTTCGACTCCATGGCTCTCCCCATTCATGATTCATTGCCTTCTTTTTGTTGTGTCCTCCCTCCATTGCTCAGGGCACCAGTGACCATCTTGGACCATACTGTCCAGGCCATCCTGGGCTACTTTAATTAGAAGTCATAATTGCCAAGAAGAAACATGAGCTTTGCATTTTCTGATTTCCGAGAATATTATTCAAGAAATGACTTATCTCTTTTGGAACTCTCTGTTTGCCCAGAAATGTTGATTCTCTTCCTGGATAGAGTAAATACAACTGGGTCCCAACTCTTTGGCCCTGCCTACTCCTCAGTGGTAAAGGTAATAGTTCCTGAATTTATACCTATGAGGCACTGAACAGTGATAAGAACTTTAGCCAGAGGACCTGCACATATCTATGTACGTGTACATGGCCTGGAATACTGCCGTCAGCATTATTTGTGAATGGGGACACTGGAGGGATGAGAGTTGGATTCCTTCTCTAAAGCAGAAGATTTTAGTTACCCGCAAGCTTATTGGAAAGTGCTATTACTAACTCTCTCTGGAACCTGAGCTATGCATTTTGGAAAACGTCTCATACGATTCTGATCGACATGCTAAGTCTTAATGTTGAGTGCTTATCACCACGAGTCAAAAAGTTGACTTCAAAGGTTAGCTTTGCTCCCAATAAGTTTTCTATCCACAGGCAAGTTCCTTAACCATCATGATCCTCATTAATAAGCCAGAGAAAATATTGCCTCTTTCCCAAATGTTTGCAAAGATTAAGTGATAGAATGCATCTATAGTGCATAGCACATGGGGATTCAAGAAACAAAAATATTGTTATGTAACTAAGTGATGTGACTCTATTCCCAGGGAGAAGATGAAAGATGTATCTGTTCGTTATGGTAGTGAACAGGAATAAACGTCTTTTAGAGAAAGGTAGATCTGATGCTACTTTAAAAATATTTTATTCTGGAAAACCTCATTTGGTCAAAGGATGGTCTTAGAGCGAAATCCAATAAAATACAGGCTAAGTCCATGGAAAGAGCTATCACAGAACCCAATGAAATTCAATTTAATTCTTTACCTAAGCTTATAAATAAGTGCTGAAGTTGCCTTTCTCCATTTAAAGTGCTTTCAGCTAAGACAAACACCTCAAATCCTTTTATTTTCCTTTAGTCGCCCTTAAATGAACACCTTAGTTATTTCTGACATCTCTAATCCAACCTGTAGTCCTCCATACATTCTATAGCCACTATTTATTTTCTCCAGAGTCTAATAGTTCCTGTCTTTCTATAAGATAAATTCTGAAGCCTCTCCCAGATTTCTTTCTCTTGCTTCAAGTCAGAGAATTTACTTCAAAACTCATCGTGTTTCCAAACAGTAGACCCAAGCCTATTCATTCATAAAAGGGATATAAGGCTGTAAGAAAACTTGCTTCACTATTTTCTAGCTAAAAGATGATAAAGCAAAAATTATGGAATCCATAGCTGGTGATTAATTGGAAAATCCTGGGCTCCAACATGGAGGGCTGTGATGACAGGAAACATTATAGGAGTGCTAATTTCAGAGGGATTCAGACTTAGAAATCTTAATGTCATAAGCTAATATTCTCCATGTCATTGCTGCTGCTCAGAGCAGAATCAAGTTGGTCAGGGATGGCATTCACACACCAGAGCTACAGTTTAGAAAGAAAAATTCTTTTCCCTCTAACAGATGCCTGCAACAAATCTTTCCTTTTTTTTTTGAAGAATCATGACTTAAAAGAAGTGTAGTAGTACATCAATTAATTGGTGATAAGTTAGAAAAGTTGATACAGTGGCAAATATATAGTTGATGAAGATTATAATTTAAATATACTCTTTGAGCGATGGTAGATAGGAGACTGAATGGAAGTTCTAACTCAATGTGGCCACATTGTTATAGATTAAATGACATAACAATTGGGTGCAGGGTTGAGGGAGAAAAACAATGAAATATATATTTCCCTTAGTCACTCTTAGTTAAAGTTTTCAATAACTCTGTAATAATGAGAAATTCAATATATGCTATAATAGTTCTAATTTTATTATGTGCATGTGGGTGTATAGTAATTCTTTATCACATTCCATAGTACAGATATTCCCAATTAAATTTCCTTGGTGCTTTAAAAAGTTTCACCCCAAAGTAACTTCCTCAAGTATTAGTTTGCATTTTAAAAATTGCATTAATATATATTTTAATTTAAAAATAACTGAAATTTTTACCTTGAATGCACAAATTATATGTTGTCTTTAACAGCACCATTTTTTAAACTTTTAATTTTTGTGTTCCTCTGTTTTTTAAACAAAAAATTAAATCAAAGTAATACATCACATGAATGTTGTTTAAAATGTTAAATTTATTCAATCTTTTAATAATTATTTGAGTTCCTACTATGAGTCAGCGATTTTTCTAGGCGCTGAGAAATTCAATAATAAACAAAACAAAAACATAAAAAATCCTATCCTGATGAAGCCTATATTCTCATTGTTACTCAGATGATGCAATTATAAGATCTATGGGAAAAATAAAATGAAAGGGATAGAGAAGGGCTGTACAGCATGGGAGTTGGGAAATACAGTAAGAGGTACCAAATTTAATTATGTCTTTACTTAAAAGATCAAGCCCACAAGTATTCTTGTTTCAGATCTCCCTCTTAATAAACCAATTCTGTGTATTGTATTGTAATTTCATTTCATATACCATTTCTAGAAAAGTGTCTGTAATATACGGTGATGACTTAGCTGGCTTCTAATGAACTTAACTTCTGCTTGTTTCTGGATCATATGTATCTTCCCATCTTTTCATTAAGATACCTAAACCAAAGGAGAAAATGCATTTCTTAATGGATTTCTTCAATCTCTTTAATTCACAATATAACTGTCTAGAATGCACCAGAATTAGGCTAAGCTATGATGAGTAAGGCCATAAAAAAACCTCCTGCATAGCTAGGAATACATACTCGTTTGCAATGCAGTATGATGAGAATCATAATAGGGAGAAGCATGAAGTCCCATCAAAGTAGAAAGGAAGGAGTGACGTATTAGCAGAAGTAACCAGGGAAACAGATAATGCTCTAGAGAAGAGGGGGAATCTAAACTCTCTGGAATGATGAATAGTCCAGATGTAATCAGAGGAGGACATTCTAATACATGATGTGTACAAAGGCATAGAGCAGTTAATTTGGTAGGCATCAAGAAAATTCCAATAGTTCTACTGCAATTTGAAACAGAGTTCCTGAAAGTCATGAGTCGTTGGGAGGATATCTGAGCGATGGATGAAGAGCAAGTATCTTGAAAACTTCAAAATTTCTAGGCCTTGACTCTAGTAGCATCTGCTTTGCTTATGTCCACTGCCCTGTCCACTGAAAGGATGCTAGTTCTCAGCACCTCTATTTCTTTGTTGGAGGGCTCTTATGTTCCTAAAGCCTGCTTTGCCAGGGAGTACAGGAGGTCAGAAAGGCTGGGGAATTACTGCTTCCTGAGTTCACTGCTTATCCAGTGCTCTCAGTAGTTGGTGTTAAAATACTTCTACTCCCTTGCCTGGATAGTGGGACAACTCTGAGAAGTGTGTTCTACACTGGCTCTTAGAGTTCCTGCAGCTAGGTTAGAGTCCAGTTCCTCATAGCCAAATCCTCAGGATGGGATGCCACCACTAATGATAGTAAGTGGGCATGCTGTAGCATCACAATTATTAAGATACTCACGCATGCCGAACTGTGCTGTGAAGCAGATGCATTGCTTATATAGTATTTCTAGTATTTGAGAAATACTGGGGTAATGACCATTTTAAGATGTGTGAAATACATTGTTGTTAAGTGTCACTGAAACAATTAAAAAAAATGGCAGGCTCAGGTCAGTCACTCCCAATTCAAGGAATAGTGGGAAAGCCAGAGGATCTTTCGGTACCCCTTAAAGAGATTCTTATCTTAAAACCAGAGAGCAGAATGGGTTGAAACCTAAATTTCAGATAGTATTATGAGATTAGTGGATTTTCAAATGTCTGAATTCAGAGCCCTTGTTAGTCTTCTCTGCTCAACTTAGGGCCCTGAGACTTGGGATAGGAACACTGGATGGATGTGGTTCAGAATGCAGTCTCGTGTTTAAATACTAAGAAGCATTTTATGCTCTGTGATAGAAGCATTTACATCCCTGGAACTCCAGTCTGGGGAAAACTAAAGTTGTGGGAAAGGAAAGCACAAATTCCCCAAAGCAGTCAGTAGGAAGAATAATGATATTTCCTCTTATGCCTACCCTTTGGCTCCAAACCCATGTCTTCTAACCAGGGTTGGTTCAAAGTATATTCTCATCTTGACTGATCACATCTAACTCCAAAGCTAGCATCTCAACTCTACTTTTAAGGGGACATTCCAGTGTTCTGCTGGCTGGAAGCTTCTCGGATATAGGGTAAGATCAGTGGATTCTCTGGTCATGTGCCCACTGTTGTATCCTGCCTCCAACATGAAGTGGGTTCATTAATCTCATTATATAAGATCAAATGTCACTAATCAGATACTCTGTGAGCCTTGGTGTAGTGGTGACAGTTGAAGCACTGATGGCAGAGAACATAAACCCATTGGACCACTTTAGATCCAATTCTGACCCATGTTAAATTCAATCTGTCCTGTCAGTGATGCTTTAAATTGATGGTCACTCAATATTTCTGAAAAAAAAGGGGGGACAGGGGGAAGGAAAAGACTTGCAAAAGGAGACTCAGTCAGGTAAGATATACCTGCAGCTGCAGTTTCTCCTGAGGAATTGATGTTTATCATCTTCCTTCTCTACCAACCATCATTTCCCCCCAGTCCTCAGATCTTTATCTCTGAGGAGTCTGAGGCTTTGATTAGCCTTCTGGTGGTAAGGTGTCGCTGCAGTTGACCAGTCATGGTTATCACCTCTTATAAAAGCACCAAGAGCCTCTGAGAGAATCAATCCCTGAGTTCTATTCTCCACACAGCTTCCATTATACAGCAGCAAGTCTACCTCCTAATGGAAATCAGGGTCAACTACTGCTGGCAGTAATTCTGTTCTTTCTCTTCTGGTCTGCCGGCATGATAAGCTCATAATAATAGAAATCATACGCTCTCTTTAAAGTCGATTTGCATATCTCTGCTCTTTTTCATTGTGGTATGATTTTATAGTTTAAATATGAGAGGATAATTTTATTTCTTTTATTTCCAACTACTTGAGAAATGCCCTGCAGACCACAGTTCAGTATCACTGGAAGTATATGTGAGCTGGCAGGAAATAATTCTGGAGAAGAAATTAGAGACCAATTTGTGTAGGAGTTTAGAATTCATACAGTAGGCAATTGGATGCCATTGAAGTATTTTTAAACATTCAGAGACAGGTCCAGGTATGTGATTCTGAAAGGTAATTGCAGTGGTTTGGTGGGCCAAGACTAGAGGAAGTGGTCAAGAGGATCTCAGTGGTCCAGCTGAAGGGCAATGTGATTGGATAAAAGGGTATGGGGCAGATGTGAGAAATACATTCCAGGAAAAATATTTAACTTCGGTAGCTAATAGTGTGTGAGGGCTAAGAAAGTAAGGAGAGCCCTAATGGAATCAGGCTTCCTCCTAGGGGTTATGTGCTGTCTTATCGCTCAGCTTCTGCTGCTTGTCAGTAAGCACTACAAGGCTCAGAGAAGTCCCAGGACTTCTCTGAGAAGTGAGCAATTTGGATTTATAAAATACAACATGGAAGAATGTTAAAGATAAATATTGGTTGAGGTACCAAGAGACAATAGACATCGAAAAAAGGTACCAGAGTCACACATCTTCTAAGGATTTTGCTAAAAAAAAAAAAAAATGTTTCATGGGCTTTGGCATACATTCCCCATATCTTGGGTATGAAAGCTCTAGAGACTGTTGGGAAAGAACATTTCTGAAAATGATTTTTAAAATGTGTTATAGCCCCTACCCCCATCCCCGTCACTACCACTAAAGAGGGAAATATGGTTGTATGTGGTGAGTTCCAGCTCCTCATCAAGACTGTGGAGAGGTGCTTCACGGGACCACTGGCAAATTTGACAGATGTCTCCTGAAGGCAGAGGTGGTGGTACACTTGATAGACTGCTGTTTTATTCCCATTATATGTAGAGATGAGAGATACACTCACTAACTATAAACAGCAGGACAAAAGACAAATTGCTGAGTAAGGAAGGAATTATCATTCCACTGCCAGGATTTGTCAGAGCAAAGGGTCTGAGTGTTTCCTGTGGGCATGAAAGAGAGCAATCTGAGGCTGCCTTGAGACAGGCTGTTCCATTTAAGGAGCTTGTGAGATTTTTGTGTTTGGATGAAAGACGGCAGCTGGAATTAAGTGTATGAATTAAGTATACGAATTCATCAAAGCAATCGAAATGAGTGAAACCATTCATTAAGAATCTGCAAGTTGTGGCATCTGGGTGGCTCCGTCGGTTTCGGTGTCCGACTTCGGTTCAGGTCATCAGGTCATGATCTCGCTGTCTGTGTGTTCAAGCCCCGTGTGGGGTTCTGTGCTGACAGCTCAGAGCCTGGAGCCTGCTTCAGATTCTGTCTCCTTCTCTCTCTGCCCCTCCCCCGCTTGCACTCTGTCTCTCTCAAAAATAAATAAACATTAAAAACAAATTAAAATAAAAAGAGCCTGTAAATAAAATGTTGGGGGTCCACTGACAATGAAAGTGATGAGACAAGACTTAGATGAGGTTAAGGGGACAACAAAGAACTCACCCTAAGGAGGTACATTAACACTACCATGACTCCTTGTGGTTACTGCCCTACTTTATTTTCTCTTCACAGACATAGAAAGAGTTGCCAGTAGTTGCTACTCCTACTTATTTATCTAATAATCTCTCCTCAACCTACTACGACCAGACTTTTCTCCACACCACTCCACTGAGAATGTACTAAGGAAGGCCATTACTGTATGTGATAACAAAGGCCACCAGTATTATGGGTGTTGACAAATGCGATGGTTACTTTTCCGTCCTCCCTTATTTGAACTTTGACTGGCCTTCAACACAGTTGACTACTTCTTTCTTCTCTTGGCTTTGGCAACCCCACCCTCTTCTGTTTTTTCCTGCCTGCTCTTTCTCAGTCTTCTTTATGGGACCTCCTTCTTTACTTGAAATATGAATGTAGAAATGTACCCAGGATTTGATCTTGTCTACTTTTCCATTTATGCTTACTCTTTATCCCTAGATAATACTGCCTAGTACCTTGGGTTTAGAGTGCCATTTATGTGCTGATGATTCTAAGCTATATCTACAATACAGTTACCGAATTACAAACTTCATAGAGCTAGTTGGATAGCTAATAGGCATCTCAAACTTGTCATACCCAAAACAGAATTTTGATTTGTTTGTTTTCTGTGTGCCACCCACTCTTCCCTGCCTTAATTAACATCCAGCCAATCGCCACTCAGTTCCTCAAGCCATGTCCAGGAGTAATTTTGGTTGCATTCTTTCCTGTTTTATGTCATCTGATAGATTCTACATTAAGGGGATCTTAACAGGCTTTTATATCTGAAATATATCCTAAATTCCTTTACTACCCTCTATCCCAAGTTCTATCTTCCTTGTGCAAAAAACCTACAATATCTTGCACAGATGAATTCCATAGCCTTATGCATATTTTTACAGCATCCGCAAACAATTCTCCACAAGGCACTTCCCCATCACTCACTGCACACACGACTTACAGATCATCACATCACACAGACCTTTTCTGACCACTCAGTCAGGAGCAGTCATGCTGTTTTATTTCTCTGTGTAGCCATTGCATTTTCTTGTTTATTGTTAGTATTTTTTTCTTTTGGTTTTTTATTCTCTCCAGTCAGTGTAGCCTATTAAAAAAAACCAGTGATATTGTGTCCCCTGTGTCTAAAACAATGTTTTAAGTACAGTAAATACCCAATAAATATATGTTGAGTACATGAAAGAATGGATGAAGAGTAGAAATAAAAGGCAATTTGTATAGGAGTAATGGCTATGTCAGAAATATTTGAAATGTTAGTATTTCAAGACTTTGTACATGAAATGGAGAAAAATAATAATAAAATGGGAATTTAAGAAAGAGACAAGTTAGGTAAAGCTTTGTTTGTTGGTTTTTAAGAATAGGGAGAAAAAAGCCTGAATCCATGTGAATTTTATTGGGAAGGGACCAGTGAAACAAGAGTTTAAGATAATAAAAAGATATAGGATGAGACACGATCCTAAATACTCAGGAACTACTGGATCAGAGCTGCTGATTTTTACTGAAGGATTAGCCTCAGAAAAGGAAAAATGTGGAAGATCCTGTCTTCTTTCCTATTTCCTTCCTTCCATTTCCTTCTCTCAACCTTTGTTTCCTTCTTCCCTTTTTCTTTCTTTCATTCTTCTTTCTACAATTCCTGTTTTAGTACTTCTATAGTATCAGGTGCTGTGAAATAGATAGAAGATTTAATTAGAATAAAAGCAGAAAGCAGATCTGACAATAGATTAGAAGGAAGAAAAATTGCCTTTGTGTCAGGGAAATTAGCAGCAGCATCCCTAATGGGTTTATTATAGCTACTCTATTAGTCACAAATAAAGGAAATGGACTCTGGTTGATTTAAACAGAAAATGAGTGGGTTGGAATCGCAGGGGGTTTCTCACAGAACCTACAAGAAGGCCAGATACAGGTTATGGCAAGAGCCAAGCAAGACGGAACCAGCGCAACCCAGACATCACCTGTCATCAACTGCTGCTTCGGCAAACTGGCACCACTCTGGCTATCCTTCTGTTGCTGCACTGCAGTACTCTTGACTCCGGTCACCATACCACTGGGCTCTGCACTCTACTGCAGGGGTCATCAGAAATCCTTCACTCCCTCAGGAATCAAACCGGGTCTTCTGACTCGTCATGCTCAAGTCATATAGGACCCGAAAGAAAAAGGAATACCTAACCTTTTCTTGCTTCTATATAGGGGAGTGGATCTGCCTCTTTTCTTTGGATTTTCACACACATGATTACGGACCTGGTCATTCCCAAAGTCAAATAGTCATTAGAAGCAGTTCCAGAAGAGGGAACTTGTATGGTGTGAGGGCAGCAGTGACTCTGGCTCCCTGAGCTCTTGTTCATAGCTTTTCCTGAATCACTATGTGACTTTATTATAAATTATCCTTACTCTCCAGGCCATTGTTCGGCTCTGTGTAAAATGTGGTTGCTGTTTCCACAGGGTTGCTAGCCCTTTCCAGGGCTAAGATTTCAAGATAGTTTCTTAAAGCTCAAGAAATACATCAGTAAAACAAGTCATATTCAAGTTCGCAGCATTTTATCACGTAAGACCCTCCCCGGCAAGCCCTCGAGGGGTAAGTAACATAGAACGGAATATCTTTACTGGGTATTATAAAGGTAGAAGAATACAAATGAGAAATGATAAAGGTCGGGCAGATATACACCTATCAGATGAACTGAAGTGAGACTCAGAGACATGAGATGCCAACACTCTGGTTATGTTTATTCTCCTGAAGAAGGAGGGGGAAACAGCCAGGGGAACCAGATTTCCTTCTTACATAGTTCAATAGAAACAGGAAAAATAACACTATATAAAAGGCAGGATATGTCAAGCCAACACAAAACTCAGCTGGAGGTAACAGGCTAAATACAATTCAGGCTTCTGTTCCACAGAGATGTCTCGGAGCCTGGAAGTTCAGTTAAGATGAACACAGACTACAAATGATTTAAGACTTATCTTTGTGACATGATCATCAAAGGCCACAGAGGAAAGCATCAGGAACACTGAAAGTTCAAATTGCCCCGTTATGTATTTCATAAAGGGAAGGAGAAGACAGTGCACTAGTATTATCTTTAGATCTTTGGTGGCTTATTAAATACACTGGAGAAGTAAATTAGGTTAAACCTGAAAGGCAAAAGAAGACAGTTCAACATTGTATTTGTTCATAATACTCAAGAATGTGATCACTCATTCTGGCTGACAGACGAGGTAGGTAAATTCAAACTGCAACTTTGAATTTATCTGAGATCTTATCGACATTTTCCAACATAGAATATGCTTATATCTAAGGGGAGAATCTCTTTCTCCTTACAGCAATTATTCGGAGTAAGGGATTCAGTTTAAGAATCAATGAAATGTAAAAGAGACAACCAGTTAATGATGTACCAGGAGATGATCTTTTAGAAAAGCACCTACAACCTCAGTTTTCTTACAAAATACTTATTTGATTTACAGCTTGACAAGAATGCTTTCCTTTATATATGAAGAGTAAAAAATAATCTGAATAAATTCGGGGAGATAGGTATTTCAGGTAGGCATTTTCTAGGCCGCTATCCTTTCTTTCTTTTCATAATTGGAGAATAGCTATTACATATTTTTACTCATGAATACTTTCTGCAAAACCAAATTGTAACAGCAAACAAGAAAGAGTTTGTTTGTTTGTTTGTTTTATAAAATAGCATTCTATGATTGGACTAAGGCAACCAAGGTTTTGGGGAATTATTCTGTTATTCAAGAGAACAGAGAGTAAAAATGAACTGCTAAATGCTTTCATGGCCCATGGACCTTCCTGCTGGGGATCCAAACTTGAACACAACCACATGCATCCTTCAATCATGACAGTCTAGTGGAAGGGAGCAATGAGTTTCCAAAAACCATGGAGGAGAACTGTGAAGGAGTTTCCCCTAGGGAAGATGCGATACTACCATGGGAGGGGGACCCACCAAAGAGGAAGCAGTCAACATGATCTTCCTAGAGGACGTTACTCCTCTAGGAGAATTTGACTTTCACACTGCAATGCAAAAAGAGACCAATGTTTACCATTTCATTATCTGTATTCAGACATCAGCAGCTCTTACAGTTCTGATCCTTGCCTATCTTTCCAGTCAAATGTCTTGTTACTGCTCACTCATAGTGTACATCCCAGTCTCTCCTAACCCAGCACACACCCTCACGTCTCTTTACCTTTGCCTATACCAACCTCCAAATCTTGAATTCATCCCACCCTCCACTAATCCGTGACCCTCCTAGGGCTATAAGCTTCCCAGGACCAAACAGAGCTACATCATTAGCTCACATTGCAATGTCATGTACACTGGGACATGATAGGTTCTTGGTAAGTATTTGTGGAATACCAGAAAAGATGAAAAAGGCAGTGTGGATAGTGGGTAAAACCAAGAGCTCTGGAGGCATAATGCTGAGTTTTGATCCCTGTATCTTCCACTAACTCTCTGGATAATATTGAACAAGTTATATAACTTCTCCATGACTCAATGTCTGAATTTAAGATAGGATTTCCATGAGGATTAAATGACACACGTGTGTCTCTTAGAACAGTATCTGAAAAATGTTAACCATAACCATTAGGTATTTATAACTAAAAAGTTCTTGGATGGATATCTGTGGCAGAGACAGTATTTATTCTCAAACATTGCATTTGCTTTTTAAATTTCCCACTACCATTACAGTTAGGAAAGGACATGCAATGAGTTCTAAGAAACAGGCTATCACGAAAGAGCTAGCATTGGATTCTCCAAGCTCTCTGTTTTCTTGCCACAGAGACCACAAGGCAGATATTAAAACAGAAGAGCTTTGGGACTTAAGCAGCCTGAAGGAACGTTGTGTTTTCTAACAATTGAGACTTTCGGGTTATTGTGACTGCAGCATAAAGCCACCTATCCTGACTAATTCAGGATCACCCTAAAGTCACACCAAAGAGATGGTGGCTCACTTTATAGACTTACCTTACTTACTTTGGTGAAAAAAGTAAATAAGTTCGAATAGCATAATCAGCATTGCTGCAAAGGCTGAAAATATAAAACAGGAGGTTGTAAAAAAAAAAAAAAAAAAAAAGGCTGTCATAGGGATGGTGAAAGAGGAAAGAGAGAAAAGAATGTTGACTATTCAGGGGCACCTGGGTGGCAGTCGATTTAAGCGCCGGACTTCAGCTCAGATCATGATCTCATGGTTCATGGGTTCAAGCCCCATGTCCGGCTCTGCATTGAGTGTTTTGAGCCTCGATCCTGCTTCACATTCTGTGTCTTCCTCTCTGTCTGCCCTTTCTTCACATCCTGTCTTCCTCTCTCTCTCTGCCCCCTCTCAGCTCATGCTCTTTCTCTCTCAAAAATAAATAAATGTTAAAAGAAAAAAGAATGTTGACTATTCAGTCTTGGTTTAGGTATGGTTGGGATCAGTAACACATTTCCTAAGATAAAAAAACAAACAAACAAGGAAAACAAACAAAAACTTAATAATAATCACAGTGTGTCACATTCTTTTGTTTGGGATGTGTTTTTTTTTTTTTTCTAACAGTAAGACTAAAAATATCAAGAATTTAGAAAAAATAAATCTGATTCACTATTAGACTAAATTAATAAAAAGATATAAAACAAATAATTGCATTTATTTTAAAAAATAATTTCTTAATATTTATTTTATCTTTGAGAGAGAGAGAGAGAGAAAGAGAGCGAGCAGGGGAGAAGCAGAGAGAGAGGGAGAGAATCCCAAGCAGGCTCTGCTCTGGCAGCAGAGAGCCCGATGCAGGGTTTAAACTCATGACCAGAACCGAAGACAGACACAACCTACCGAGCCACCTGGTGCCCCAATAATTGCATTTCTTAAACATTATTCTGGAAATGGGTAAATTTTTGTGAGTGTAGGTGGGAGTGGGTCACATATTGCTTTAAAAATATCATTAAAAAGTATGGACTTTTCCCCTAGGGAAAAATGAAGGTGCCCATAAACACAGTTTCCAGGGCTCTTGGACCCAGAGTTACAAAACCTTTTGTTGTGGGTTTCTCTTTCAAATTCTGATTTGAACTATCCAGAAATATCTTGAGAGAAATTCCTTAACAATTTTAATGTATCAGTTGGGCTACCATTAATAACATTATGAGGTTCATGGGGAGTATAGATACACCATGAACACTTAAATTAGTATAAATATTGTGGAAGGCAAATAGTCAATATTCCTCAAATTGAAAAATGGTACAGTCTTTGAGGCAGCAACTTTATGGATAAGAATTATCACTATAGATACATGTGCAAAATTATGCCATGATATATGTTCAAGGGTCTTCATTATAGTTTTGTTTCTTATAGTAAAAATACTGGGAAATAATGACCATTGACCAGACACTGGTTAAATTGGTTATAGCGCATTCATATAATGTTACTCTGCAGCCACTAAATAAAACAAATTATTGATGTGTATGTAGTGACATGGGAAGATGATCCATTTAGTTAAATAAAGAAACATAACTGTAAATATTAAATGGTCTTGTTAGACAATTTTTATAAGAATGTGTGTGTGTGTTATATGTGTGTGCGTGTGTGTGTATTGTGAAAGAATATGTAGGAAACCATTTAAAGTAGATATATGCCTGTATATGATATATCTTTGATGAGATATATGCCCACACATGACACATAGGAACATTTAATAAATGTGTTTGCATTTATTGATTTATTTATTTTAGATAGAGAGAGAGTGTGCATGAGTGGGGGAGAGGGGCAAAGAGAGAGAGAGAGAGACAGAGAGAGAGAGACAGAAAATCTTAAGCAGGCTCTCTACTCAGTGGCTCAGTGTGGAACCCAACTCGGAGCTTGATCCCATGATCCTGGGATCATGTCCTGAGCCAAAATCAAGAGTTGGACACTCTACCCACTGAGCAACCCAGGTGCCCCAATATGTTTGCATTTATTTAGTATTTATTGAGCTCACAATTCCTCCTTGCTCAACACATTTTTCAAGACTTTGGAAATACAAAAGAATGTAGAAGACAGTCATTATCATTGACTGTTAATCATGTTGTCAATAAGAAAAACAGGAGAGGGAGGGAGATAAAACATAAGAGACTCTCAAAGACTAAGAACAATCTGAGGGTGAGGGAGGTGAGGGAGGTGAGGGAGGGGGGAGAGGGGGTGACGGTTATTAAAGAGGGCACGTGTTGGGATGAACACTGGGTGTTATATGTAAACCAATTTGAAAATAAACTATTATAATAAAAAAAATAAGAAAAACAGATATTTGAAATAAAGAAAATGTAAAAGACAATATACGAGCAAGTACAACTTGAAATGCTAAAATTACCGAATAAGAAGTGCTAAACAATATGTTATTAGATTTGGGAGAAACCGCTTTACCAAACAAAATATTCTCACCTAAGGCAGTGTGTGTGTGTGTGTGTGGGTGGGTGTGGGTGTGGGTGTGTGCTTTGAAAAAAAAAACATGTGAATCATACAATTCACATAGGAAGAACTCAGGAAAGCACAACTTTTAATTCCAAAGGGCTGAACACACACACATACACAGATACATACACAGACATTCACCCCTTACGAAGATATCACAAACTTCTTTCCCATAATTTTGGTTACTGAGTGTAGAACACTGAAGATACAACTTATTTATCAAGCCTCAAAAGTAAGAAAAGAGCACATTCAACTCCTATACTGTGTGGTATTTCTCTAGTTGCTTCTAGGTGTGTACTACAAGTTCCTACACGGCTTCAACATCTCAGATACCAGCAGCTATATTTGGCAATGTTGGCAGCTTTATTAAGATACTGTTAGTGATGCTAAGAAAGTACGCTCATTTTCAACCGAGCCTGACAACATCTGATACACAGGCCACGTTGACAACTGCACCAGCTGGATCATTCTGAATTCTTCCAGTAGACAAGTCTGTCAAAAAAACAGTCAACTGGTCTGTGTGTGTACCTACACTATCACAGGCGTGACTGACATTTTTTTCAGTGATGCTAGGATCATATCTCTCCGGGCAAGAATCCTGATATTAACAGTGGACTTAAAAAGAAATGCTGGTCAAAACATCCTAAAATTCAGTAATATTTCTATGAAGAAATGTGCAGTCAAATTATTACAACATGTACAATGAAGAGTTACTTCAGGTAGGATCATTTTGGTTCAAATACCACTCACCTTTTATATTTTGACTAATTGTGATAAATGTGGTACTTGTTGTTTTGCATTGTTCTAAAATGATTCCAAAATTCCCTTAGTAAATAAAATATTCTAAGTAGCATTGGTGAAATCTGTTGGTTGGAGGTTAGAGGCACAGAATTGAGAAAATACAGTGGCAGTGGTTTGGGACCAGCATTAGTCTCTAATTTTCCCAGCTACTGACAGAAGACAGGAATACAAGACTCTCTTGGTAAGATCCAAACAAAGGTTCACGTTTGCATATTAAGAGTAGTACTGGCTATGACAGCACAGTACCACCTCTGTAAAATTCTTCTCCATGGGTTCATTTGCTGGACTAATTTGAATATATATTTGGCTGGGAGATGAGGACAGAATAAAGGGTACTTTTTCTTACATGTGAGTGATTTTTTGGACTGTTTGTCTGTGATTGAGTTGACACCTTTCTGTATTTCATTATTTGCCCAGAAAGTATGAAAGAGAACTTGTGACTGTTGAGTCACATGTGTTAGGAGTGCCTTAATTACACTATGAATCAAGCCAATTTTACTTCTCCTTTCTAAATTCTAAAAGTCTGTTATTTAATAGTATTCATTTCTTCTATTTGCTTTAGAAAGTAAAGAAATACAATGTAGGTTACTAATTTAGAAGATGCAGGATATCTCAGAGTTTCTAAAAATTTATTGCTTATTGGAAAATGACCACTGTACTTACCAGGAACAGCAGTGACCAAAAAAAAAAAAAAAAAAAAAGACTTAAAAACAAAACAAAATACTATGCTATTTAAAATACTCTGGATTCCAAATGATGGTCCTTTCCTGGGATGAAGGGGAAGATTTTCAGGAAGTACACAGATAAGCAAATCAGTGAATCTCAGATTGCCCATGGTGTGAGCAGAAGTATGCATTGTCGCTTCACAGAAAGACAACTCTTTGTTCCTGCACCTGGAGACATCTATTAATAGGAGTCACCTAGACACTGGTTATACATAATTTAAAAATGGGAATACAAATTACTGGGCTAGGTAGGTCTCCCACAGAAATCGGCAGGTGATACAAGAGAAGAAGAGTTTTCTTAAATACAAATTCTTAGTGCCTATCCAGTGGAGAGTAAAACTGATATGATTCGATGATTAATTAAGCCATTCCTAAAGTTCTTTCTTGGTTGCTAAATACAGAAAAAAAAATCAACCTAATCACAGAAAATGCTCTGAGAAATAGAATTGTCTCATGCTAACTCATCTGTCTCACTTAACATCCAGCAGTCTCCTAGCAGCTGCCAAACATGTACTCTGAATAACAGATTCTATTCTAAGTAAAGAATTGTGTTTTCCCTAAGTAGCTCAAAATATATTAGCGATACTTTAAAAAAATTGGATTTCTCAAATTTAATATGTATGGATACCCTCAGATTTTGAGTGGGGTGAGAATATCAAGAAGATTCTGGAGCTTGTTCTAAGTTTCGTTGAGGTCTGAATTCAGATATTACTAAGAGGTACTAGCAGATACTACAGTGTATGCCTTTTGTATAGCCTCATGAGGGAATGAAATCTCACCTTAAGCCAAGCTAAGAGCAAGTTGCCTCAGAATTCAAAAAGATATCAAGAGGTAGATATGATATGGATTCCATGAGATAGTATGAAATGGGACAATAATAATGATATCAAAAATAACAATAATAAAATGTATATGTATTAAGCGCTACATATTTAGAATTTTATATATATCATCTCATTTTTCCTGATAACACTCTTAGGAATTATATGATATTATAATTATTATTATCATCATTATTATTTCATCTATTTCACAAGTAAGGAAACTGAGACTTCATACATATTAAGAAAATTGCCTACAGCCACTTTGCATATAAATGGCAGTGCCCAGGCTCTCAACAACTGTGCTGCCCTGAGCTACCCACTTGCTCAAGAGAACTTTTCAAAGAGGCAAGAGTCACCAAGAACCTGACCGAACTCCCATAATAGGGTCTACAGAGAGACTAACACAAGAAACATCAATAGTAAAAATTCCCTGATGATGAGAGCAATTGCTGTTATAAAACCTGCAAAAAGCATCACTGAGAGATGATGCTAGTTACAAAGCCCCTAGACATTTGGTACTCAAAGCGTGGTCTCTAGCAATACTAATGCTTGTGATAAATGTGACATCTCAGGGCTCAGCCCATTCCTGCTGAATCTGCATTATAACAGATCTTCTGAATCTGCATAAGATCTCTAGATAATTCATATACAAATTAAAGTTTGAGAAGCACTGCCAACCTATCACCCATAAAGTACCGTAGGGTGCCACCTGAGATAGAATGTTACAGCTTTACTTTCAATTTAACAAGATGAACTAGGGGAAGGAATTGCCTATATGGGGATTTATTATTTATAGAAAGGTAATTACATTAGTATTAAGATAGGACATCCAATTTAGGGACACGTCAGACAGCACTACTCTCTATGATAGGAATTTATAAGAATGCTTGTGTACTGCCCGTGTGGAATTAGCTGCCAATGCCTGAGGTCCAATTCTGTCTACTGAAAATCTTGTCTGAGGCAGCTGATACCCTGGTGCTGTTTTAAGATGTTAGAGGTAAGATAAAGATGCCTCTCTCTGTGTCATCATGAAGCAGCATCCTAAAATGTAATCGATGAAAAATAAACTACTAACTTGGAAACTGTAGGTTGAAATGTGGAATGGATAATGCTATAATAACAAATGCAAACAGAAAGTTGATAGTCCCCACAGAGTCTAGAAAACTGAAAGCTAGTAAGAATTAGTCATTGTTTCCACAACACAATCCAGAAGAGAAGGTGTCATCACCAGTCACCTAAAATATTCCCTCCATTGGACAGCTATAGCTATTTAGAACAGACAATGTCTTACCAAACCTCTAGGGCTTGATGAATGGCTGCTTAAAGCCACTTTACTACTTACGTTCTGATCCAAAATTCAGCAAGCTAACTTTTCTTATTTTAATTCACCTTCTCAGGTCAGTTTCCCAACATAAGATGTATTCACCAGATGGTCCGTAAATCCAGTCCTTGTTATAAATTATTTAAATGGCTTTCTGTTGCAAATCTGTTTGGGCAAATTTGGGTGGTATTAATCTCTCTCACGCTGACCCAGAGATTTGGGAATTGCTAAAGTAAGACACTAGACCTTGGATGAGGAGTGGCTGTGATCAAGTTTCAACATTATAAAAGGGCTGACCTAAAATAATCAACATTAATTGTTTAGCCAATTCAACTATGTTTTCATCAGTAATAGTGTAGAACGGAATTGCTAACTACAGCACTTGATCTGTGCCATCTTTAGGAGAGAAAACATGCTGTGTGTGCTCCAGGTAAAACTGCATTTCCTCTGCTTCCACTCTGCCCTTGGCAACAGTGGGGAAGGAGCTGGGTGCACCAGATGTTGTGGAGGAAGCCATTTTCTCTACTGCTTCTGTGGTGCAATAAGGAAATCTTTGTGCTCTTGGATTAAAAAGAGTCAACACAATTGCTGGTTTTCCAGATGAGACCATACCAACCACTGGCCTCCATACTACCATTAGAAGGTTGGAAAGGGATGGTCTGCCTTCTACCTCATAACAGGTCCCACTGAGCTGTGGAGATGGAGTAGATGTCCTCTCTGCTGTTGTCCTGGTTTGCCTGGGACCTAGAAGTTTCCTCGGACATGGGATTTTCAGTGCTAAAACCAGGAAACTCCCATGCAAACTTGGAAGGGTTGACCAACCTGTCTCACTACCACTTTTGGACGATTCTCTATTCTTCATATAGGCTACTGGATTTCTCAAGTCATCCCAGAATATTGCTCATAACCCCTTCCTGTTACAGTTAACTATACCAGTGATTATCAAACTATCTATGGGGAAGGGTGTCTTTTTTTTTTCCTTCCTGATGTATTTCAGATCAATAAATACAATAAAAATTAAGTTACAGACAATGAAATAAAATGGGCATAAAACATAAGTTCAATTTTTTATTATTATTAGATTTAATGGATATTAAAAACAAGGCTATCACTTTGCTAAGAAAGTGTGTAAATGGCTACTCTCAATTTCTGCTCTTACCTCACTATGGATGAGTAACAAGTTATGGACCACATTAGGAGGAACACTTTTTCACATAACCTCAGATTGTTCTTCCTCATCCTTTGAAGATTTTACCTGCTGGTTCACGATTACTTTCTCCAAAATTGCTTCTGTCATGATTCTTGGTGATTTTAATATCCATTTGGATGATTTTCCCCAATAACCTGGACTCTCAGATATTTGACCTTTAATAATCCTGTTCTTGATTTTTGTGAGACTTCCAAGTCTGTGGACATATTCTAAAATTTGTCATTGCTAGTCTCTCTAATTATCCCATCCTCTGAATACAGGGAAAGTCTAGGCAAACCAGGATGAACTGATTATCCTACCTCGCTGCCATATTTGCCTCATCTACAGTGAGGTAAGCATAGAAACTGGGAGTAGCCACTTACTTGCCTTTTATAGCAAATCAGTATGTTCGTTTTTCATATTCATTAAATCTAATGATACTAATAAATTGATTTTATGTTTTATGTCCTTTTTCAGGTCACTCACTCCCTCTACTACCTTTACAAAAACAAAATTTTCAACCCCACCGAGATCTGTAATCCATGATTTCTACCACATTTGAAATTTTCAATTAAATTACATTTTTATTATGAAATATAGAGAATCAATTTCTCGATTCTGAAAATAATCGTTGAATTTTTAAAACTGAATCTATTATCAGTTTTGAGATGAGTCTATCATTACAAAAGTGAAACGTTTTGCCTGTGACATAGTATCTTCACTTATTTCAGTTTTACAAATTTTTGATATACTACATATTTACTTAATTATTTTGATTGACTGTCTTTATCCACTAGAGTGTGACATCAGTGAAGGCAAGTATTTTTGGGTTTTGTTCACTGTTGTATGTACAGCACCTAAAATTGTGTGTCTGACACAAAATAAGTCTTTTAATAATATTTAATATTTACATAATATTGCCACTTGCCTAAACAAATTCATATGCAAATAATTCTAGGATAACTGAGAAACAGAATCTATTTTTAAAGATTTCATATATTTGGCTGACAACTATTTAAAGTAACAATTATAATGCAAAGTGTAATATGAAATAGGTTTATACACAGTGATTCATGGGGACACTGAGGGAATGTATACAATTCGGTCTGGGGCTACAGTAACTTTGAGGAAGATATGCTGCTTACTCCAGGGGGGGAGATCAGAGCTATTCAAGAGAAGGGAGAGATGACTGAGGGTGTATTCTAGGAAGTTCAAAGTACAGAGGCAGAAACCTTAGGGAACCTGACTGGGTGCTTATGGGCTATGAAATGTGAATTAGGGAGAGGCAGAAATGAGGATTGGACGACACTGGTGCAAGTTTGAGAAACCCAGACTTTTTTTTTTCTTTTTTATGTTGGTTATAGGAAATCACTGAGGAGTTTTACATATGAAAGTGAAATATACAGATTCATAACTTAGTAAAGGATGAAACTGAGCATGTTGTAGCCTAGGGAATACACGATAACAAATTTGAAATTGGGCATGATTTATAGCAACGGAGAAGACGGAATAGATTTGAATGTTCTTGGTATTTAGGAAGCATTAATGAGAGCACTGGCAGATACACGGATTTGGGAAAAAGGGGGAAAGAGTGAAGTTAATGATGAGCATTAGCTAAAAGCAATCAGTACAGTGACCAGGTCAAATTAAAAATTAACCAAAAGCAGCTTTCCTGTATAGAAACAAAACCCGTTTCAAATGATAACAAAGTATAAAGCACCTAGGAAGAAACCCAGCAGGAAATTTGCAGGATATATGAAAACACAATTTAAATTTGTAGTAAGACTGAAAGAGGGGTGCCTGGGTGGCTCAGTCAGTTAAGTGTCTAATTCTTTTTTTTTTTTTTTTTTTTTTAATTTTTTTAATGTTTATTTATTTTTGAGACAGAGAGAGACAGAGCATGAGTGGGGGAGGAGCAGAGAGAGAGGGAGACACAGAATGGGAAGCAGGCTCCAGGCTCCGAGCTGTCAGCACAGAGCCCGACGCGGGGCTCGAACTCACAGACTGCGAGATCATGACCTGAGCCGAAGTCGGACGCTCAACCGACTGAGCCGCCCAGGCGCCCCAAGTGTCTAATTCTTAATTTCGGCTCAGACCATGATCTCATGTTTGTGGGATGGAGCCCCCAATCAGGCTCTGTGTGGACAGCATGGAGCCTGCTTGAGATTCTCTCTCTTTCTCCCTCTGCCCCTCCCCTGCCCAAGTGCCCGTGTGCACGTGCTCCTACGTGCTCTCTCTCTTAAAATAAATAGACGTTAAAAAAAAGACATGAAAGAAAAATTTAATAACCAGTGATTCCTTGTGCTTTCACAGAAATAGTGACATCAATTCATTGTACATTCAAATATAAATAAAACATATCTAAATCAATTACTATTATGATTCTCATCTCTTCCCCTGTCCTCATTCTACTTATTGATTTCAATCTTAAAGAAAAAAGCTGATAAAATTTATATGTATAAATTAATGTGTAAGAATAAGGAGAAAAAGTCAAAGAAGATTTTTTAATGGTAGAGAACTATTCTTGTTAAGTATATACTCAGCTGTGCTAATTAAACCATGAAATAATGGCTTAGGGGTTGACAAATCAACGTAATAGAAAAGAGGACAAAAATAGAACCATGTGTATGGGATATTTAGTACATGATAAATATAGGTTTTCAAAACCCAGTGATGGAAAAACACATTACTCAATAAACTGGATTAAGGTAACCAGTTATATGTTGAAGAAAAAGAGCTGGACTCTTGCTTTTCTTAACAAAATAAATTCCAAATGAGTCACTATCAACAAAACTTAAAAACTAAACAATAAACTCTGAAAAATGTTTGCCATACATATAAAAACGTTTCCTTAATCTAATGATTTATTTTTAAAAAAAGCATAAAATGGTCAAAAGATCTGAAGAGTCAGTTCTCTCTCTGTCTTACACACACTTATATAAATGATTAATAATATACACAAAATCACCTCACTTAATTAAAATATGCCAATTAAAACAAAATTTAGCTGTTTTTCTGCCATCTAGACTGGCAAATCTTGTAAACATTTATAACATTCCATGTTATTTAAAGCATGAGGAAATCTGTACTATCCTCCCCCTTTGCCAGAAGTCTATAGATGCTTTATATCAATTTTTGTAGGTAAAGTGCAAAATTTCAAAATACAAAATATAGATGTCATTTGGAATTTAGTCTGTGATAAGATTTCCTCACATAAGTGCTCCTTAAATGTACACTGCGGTAAAAAGGGTATTGAATTGGGTGCATAGATGGTGCACATAGATAGTGCTGTATACTTCCAGGGCAATACTGTGGAGCTATGAAAGAAGAGCGAGTTGTAGCTCTGAGTTTTGTCACAGGAAGGTTATGGATAATCCAGAGGATTTGAAGTAGACTCTGCGCTGGCAGTGGTGAGCCCGATGTGGGGTTCGAACTCATGAACTGTGAGATCATGACCTGAGGCAAAATGAGATAGTTAACTGACTGAGCCACCCAGGCACCTGATGTGTAATTATATTTTTAAGTGAAAAAAGTAAATTGGTGATCAGTACATGCCATTTGATTACATTAAAAACAGCATATGCACATGCCTTTTTTATTCGCATATGCGTGCGAATATGTGCTGGAAAAATAGCCCCAACTTCCTAACAATAGTTACAGCTGAGGAAAGAAACAAAGGTAGCCATGAGTGGAGGAAGGAGATTTTCATTTTTTATTTTGAACACTTCAAGATTTTCTGCAATGTTCTATAATGACCATACATTATTTTTAAATAAAGACTACCTTGTGGTGAATTAAACGCTGCAATATTTCACAGTTCTAACTGGTTTTACTAGCAATATCAAATTTGCAATAAAATTCGACACATTCCCTCCCCACGAAAGAATATGTTTCAGTAGACAACTGAGCAGACGTATTGTGCAGGCATAGATAAACAGGACAAATATTAACCTGGCCTATCCATAAGATTGCATAAGCACCCCTGTCCCCCTCCCCCTGCACTGTGACTGACCTGCAGACAAAAAAGACTCAGTGACTTTTGTCAGGAATTTTTCTGAAGCCAGGTTAAGTGATTAACATAACCCAATGTTGAATATTTACAGAAAAATCCTTTTACACTCTTGCTTTGGTTTCTTGTTCACCAGGCAAACTTTTACAAGTACTTCTGCTTGTGTTGTAAATTAATAAATTGATATTCTCATTTATACTTCAGGCTCTGTGAACTTGATTAATGTGAGTCTCAACCTCAGCAATTGACCTACTCTTGGAATGCTGACAAAATCAAATTTCTGAGCATGTGGAACCAATCCTAGGCCCTAGACTCTGGTATCCTCTCTAAGTCAAGTGCTAACTTTAGAACCTTTCATTGAAATAAAACAGACTTCTGCTGAAAATAGTTCTAACTAAAATGCTCCACCTCTATCAAATTATAGCCATTATTAAAAGTTTGGTCCAAATCTTACCTCCTACATAAACACTTCCATCATTATAGGGGTGCCTGGGTGGCTGTCAGTTGAGTGTCTGACTCCAGCTCAGGTCATGATCTCGCAGTCTGGGAGTTCGAGCCCCGCATCGGGCTCTGGGCCAACAGCTCAGAGCCTGGTGCCTGCTTCAGACTCTGTGTCTCCCTCTCTCTCTGCCCCTGACCCACTTGCACTCTCTCTCTTTCTGTCTCTGCCTCTGTCTCTCTGTCTCTCTCTCTCAAAAATAATAAATAAGCATTAAGAATTTTTTAAAAAACTTCCATTATAACCGGTGACTTGCTTCTTCTAAATGTTTGTAGAACTTGTTTCCCTTGTACTCATTGGGCATTTATCACACATTAATTGCATTTTTGTTCATTGACATTGATCATATCCTGTACAAAATTAAGCTACTGGTATATTTTCTCTTATCAGTGTTACCAGGTGTAATCCCTTACGCTCAACATGGTTCAAATTCAGAATATGTTTGTTGATTCAAGCTTTCTCAATTGCCCTTTTCTGCTTCAGTGTCTCCTTCTCTGAACCTATGTCCTAGACACCATTTAAACAAATGCTTTATTATGTTTCTTAAATTCTATTTTATATTATTAACTTACAAAAGTGACTATCTCTTTTTTAGTTCACACATTTGTTGGTGTTGGCAAAGATTTATTAGCGCACGTGAAAGAAATGTTTCCACATGGAGTGAATCCACATGTGCACACTCCTTAATCTAACCTTAATGCATTGTGCATTATATAGATTCCCTCTGTATGAGTGTTAAACGGACACATACCCATACAGAATTATAGGAGTTCCTAACAGGAATTAAAATGTTTCGAGAATTCTTTTAGATAATTTTTCTTACATTTACTTTGAAGAAAAACAGATAAATGCAGGCCTTATTTACGGAATTAGGTTCACTTTAGAGAGTGGTACAAAGTAGATGATAAGTTAGCAAAGAGGCACTCACCCACCAGCTATGCAATAATTGTTTTACTTTTGTGCTCTCTTTCTGTTTCCAGAGTGAAGCAGAATGTTCTGTGAGTTGATATATTATTTTCATATGTTTGAAAGGCTGCATTAGCTTTTGTTAATTAACTTAATTACTATTACTCAAGCAACCCTGGTTTGCCTGAAACGTTAGTCAGGTCTGGAATAAAGTAGGAGATGCCTTATGGAAATAATACCTCCTGTAGACCCTATCTGGCGTTCTCGCTTTATTAGTATTTGGTCACCTTGCTTTATGGAGTTTGGCTATCAATGACCACATATTATACAGGTTATAGAAGTATAAAAATGATGCACTGAATCCGAATAAAGAAAACATTTTTATGGCAAGTGTAGATTAGTTACTTCCAAAATTCTATTTAGGAAATTAGTTCTCATATTCATTGCAACTTACCTTGAGGGTAGTAATTATCAGAGCTAGAATGAATCTATATAAGTTACATTTCCTGTTTATATTTGCATACATGATCTCTGCATCTCTCTATCCCTTATTTGGGCTATAAAGTCAATTTGTCTCTCCAGAAAGATTCCTCTATTTCTCAAATTCAAAAGTTGGGTACTGTCCTATCTTATTCTTAAACACTTCTATCATCATTTTTTTTTCTTCTTAAGGACTTTCCAAACCATTCAGAAATGGTGGCCAAACTTTGAACATGCTATCCTAATACTGCCATAGCAACTTGTCCTCCCACATGTCACCATGACAAAGAATTGAGAGGCAGATAGCCATGTTATCTTCCTAAGAGAAGGTTATGGTGAACAAATTCCACAATATGCGGGATACCAGTGTAGTGGCATTCCCCCTTGTCTCCCTAGTGGCAGCCTGCTACATAAGGCTTTGGGGAAGACAGAGCGGATGAAAGAAAAAGGGAGGTAGTGAAGTAAGAGGAGAAAAACTATGACAAACAGACAGTGAATTCTAGAGCAGTGTGCACGATTCAATTAGAATTACTGACCCCAAACAAGAAGACAAACATATTTTCACTTCTTTCTCTCTTCTACATCTACACAGACATCAGAATGGTGAACTTTACCTAAGGTAGTATCAGGGAGAGGGGGAAGTGAATAGGAAGTGAATAGGAAGGGAAAATAAATAAGCAAAATAAGAAAGGATATCTGCAAAAAATATCTCTGATTTTTTTGACTTTGGAGAAACCAGCTAATTTCAAAGCCACAGAGTTATTAAAAGGATGGAAGTTTTGTCCAAAATTTGATTTTGTCAAAAATTTTGGTTTTGGCTGAGTAGAAAAGTTTTTCTTAAAAAAAAATTTATAGTTCAAGTTATAAAGAGAATTAGAAAGTCATAGTGGTTTCTGGTTCTAGGGCTACCACCTGAGAACGGGCATGTACACTGCACAAAGGCTCTGCATCAAAGTGTTTGCTATTCACTCCTTTACTAACATATGTGAGTGTCTCGGATGATTTGAAGATTCCTGACTTCTAGGATTTAAAAAGAAATCTCTTCCATATAAACCCAGACCTGTAAGGCACGGCTGTGTATACAGACCATGCTCTGGGCTTCCACTGTTACATCCTTTCTTCACCTACTGGATGTTCTTAAATGTTCTATAATTCCCACTCCCCCAACGCTCCCTGACCAACATATTTGATCCAGACCTAATAATCTGATTATCTCGCCTTGGGCCAGGGGTGGTAGTGGTCTCAGACTTGCATGCTGTGTGCTGGGTCCATTATAACTTAGGTGAGTGTGAGCCAATGAGCGTTGGTACAAGAAACTCAAACATATCCATTTTCTTTCTAACTGTACCTTTGGCAGATACCATAAGTTAATGATTCTAATCCTGCCAAATGAGTGAAAGACCACCTGTAAATAAATATTTGAAACTCAGAATGGGTGCCTTAAGTTGTACCAAATAATTTGACTTAGTCTCCCCAGTGAAGGCATACAGTAGGCCAGCGGCTTGGTTTCATCGAAAAGTCAGTATGATACCTTACAGTTCTTTTTAGCTTTTCCCTCTTCTATTTCTTACTTCCAATCTATCTCCATGTCCCATAAATTCTACCTTGTACTTATATTTATTCATACCTTTAGAATTCTACTACTAGAGATTCATTTCAAACTCTCAGCATTTCTTGCGTGATTTACTATATTCATCTACCAGATTATTTTTTTTACTATACAATCTTTGTTTACCATCAGTCTCAGACACTTCTTAATAAGCTTTGTGAGAGAGAGGAAAAGGAGGACTGGGGCTGTGGGCAGAAAGAAAGAATGCTTGTTTTGTTCTTTACTTACTTCCATCATGTGCTACATTGTTCAACATGTAGTAAGTAAGCAAAACATATATTTGAAGAGTAAGCATAAGATTGAATGAATGAGGGGTGCCTGGGTGGCTCAGTTGGTTAAGCGGCCAACTTCAGCTCAGGTCATGATCTCATGGTCTTTGAGTTCGAGCCCTGCGTCTGGCTCCGTGCTGATGGCTCAGAGCCTGGCGCCTCCTTCGGATTCTGAAATTAGAAAGCCTCTCTCTCTCTCTGTCCTACCCCTGCTCACACTCTGTCTCTCAAAAATAAATAAAACGTTAAAAAAAGTCCCTCTCTCTCTGCCCTTCCCCTGCTCACACTCTGTCTCTCAAAAATAAATAAAAACGTTAAAAAATTTAAAAAAAAAAGATTGAATGTATGAATGAAGGGTTGCATGCATCACTGAAAAGATGTATTCAGCTTACCAACCTGTAAGCTATAGATATAATGACTTCTCAAAATGTAAATCCAAACATGTCACTCCCATCCTTGATTTTTACTTTTTACTTTTTGGCCTTAAATATGAAGCCTACCTGATGTGAGATTTAAGAACAACTTTTATGCCAATTTTTACCATTCTTTCACATACCTGGTGTATAGCTCACCCTCATTTATTTGACTTTTTGCCCTTCTCTAAAAACACTATTTTGTTTCTCATTTCTGTATCTTCAAGCTCAACATTCTTTTTGTTCAGATTCATCGACAGCAATTCTGTTAACATTTACTTCAAGAAGGAAGTTGAACACAGTGTTTGCATCTATCACAGGCCTACTAAGTTTACTGTGATTTTTGGTTCAATATTGCCCTGCCATTTTGGAAAGTGAGCCCTCCGAGCTAACATAGAGTCTTTGCGTGCCCAGGGCTTTATACACTTCCCTGCTTTTAATAGACATCTATTATATATTTAGTGGATGAGGAAAAATGAATGAACTATGACACACACAACAAAAGGTTCACTGGTGCATTCGGGCACTTGGACAAGGTTCAATTTGGGTGTGGACATCCATCATTGGATGGAAGTATTCTCTTTTCTCTCTGGTACCCAGTTATTTAAGTAAGGAAGCTGATAGCTAAGACTTAAGGGAGCTGAAACTTAATATTTCAATCTTGATTTAGATTGGTAAATAAAAATTATAGGTTTCTCCAAAGTTTGGGATAACATGGTCACAATTTTTCCCTCAGAAAATAGTATTTACTGCACTCACTTGCATGTATTTGATTTTTGCATATATTCTCAAACGTTCTGGGGTTCCTGGGTGGCTCAGTCGGTTAAGTGTTGAACTTTGGCTCAGGTCATGAGCTCACAGTTCATGGGTTCGAGCCCCACATCAGGCTCTGTGCTGACAGCTCGGAGCCTGGAGCCTGCTTCGGATTCTGTGTCTCCCTCTCTCTCTGACCCACCCCAACTCACTCTCTGTCTCTCTCTCTCAAAAATAAATAAACATTAAAAAAAAAAAAAGTTCTACTGACAGTTTTACATGCGTATTCAAATTGCAAACTAATAATCTGGCTCTAAAAGAGTACAGAAGATTTTGACAATTCTAGTGTTTTCTCCTTACATCTGTATGAAATTTGACCAGTTAATTAACTTCTCAGACCCTCAGTTTCCTTGAATGTGAACCAGTAATAATAACATCCAATTCACAAAGTCAGTGATGATGATAGTGGTGGTGGTGATGATGATGTTAATGTCAATTATTTAAAATTATCATGTGCAAGCTACTATTATAAACATTTTTGTGACCTATTTAATTCCCAAAACACCTGAATGAAATATTGTTTTCCTCGTGTGAGTATAAAAAGATAATTGCCTAAGATTTTATAGTTAGCAAGTGATGGGATTAGAATATGGGTTAGTCAGGTTCCAAAGTTATGTCCTTAACTACTACATTATAGCAAAACTTTCTATGACAAAACCTTCCATGCACAATATACCTAATTTCTAAGTAATTGTGCATATTGGGAAGAAAGTATTGATTTTTAAATAGAAGTCCCTCCTGAGAAGCTAATAAATATGATTCATGAATGGATTGTATAACTGCTCTTATCTCTTCTCCTTGAAGAGGGTTATTATACTGATTTCTTTCTTAATTTACTATGGGGAACTAATATTCTATTATTTATTCAGTTCATATACCACAATAATGTAATACCATAAAAATAAATTGAAGTATTCTGAGTAGAAAGCAAGTAATTAACATTGCTTCAGCTGTGTTCCATAGAGTGAAGGAGTTTTTCATGACTTAAAAGCTTGTTTGGTTTTTAAATGTATTCATCTTCTGAAATGTAGTTATTATTAACAGATTTTCTCTGCTTTTGTTATTTCTTGAAGCACTTTTAAACTGGATATTTTTCTACCTATGATATGTAATGTTATTCAAGAATAGGTTTAATATCTTCTTAAGGTCTCCCTGAGGTACACTAAAATCTTTATCATTTGCAATTTCTTTCAGTTGGATTGCTGTTTGTGAATCATCATCATCATCATCATCACCTCCATCATCATCATCACCATCATCATCATCATCAAGCTGCCTTAAAATGGGTTTTCATTTTTTTGAAATTGTGTGAATTCCAATTTAGTAGTTGACCCCATACTCCTGAACAAGGAGCTGTGGACAAAACATGCTGCTTCATAATGCAGAACAATGCTTAGTCTGGATTTTCTAGGGTCTAAGAGATGGTATGGGAAAGGAAGTGAAGGGTCTAAATGAGAAAGAAAAAGGAGATGAAGGAAAAGGTAGGAGGAAGTTCTAAAGAATGTCAGAAATACTAATTCCAAACACATGGACATTCTCCACTTCACTATGCAACCTAACTCTTATCAACTTTTTTTTAAAGGTTAAGTCTACTGAATATTTCACTTTGCTATTTTGCCATAAGTGTTTCAATCAAACCAAATAATTGAGAAAAAATAATGAAAACTATATTCATAATTCTACTTAACGAATAAAACATTAAAACGATAGCAAATCTTACTCTCTCTCCACAATCACATCAGACCTAATATACCTATATATCAGTTAGGATAGGATAGATAATAAACTATCACCCAAATCAAAATCATGCAAAACAAAAACAATTTATTTTTTAACTCATAGTAAGTCCACACAGGCAGACACTCAGGGGAACAGCCATCATTTTGAACTTTAATAGCCTCCATGCTAGTAAGAAAAGTGAGATTTCTGGGGAGTCTCACTCTAACAACTAAATGCTTTACCTGAATAGAAATGATCTTACTTCAACTAACATATCATTGGCTGGAATACATCACCTGGTTCCATTAACCCCAAAGGCATGAGAAAGTGTAGAGCTACCATGAACTTAGAAGGCACAGGAACCAGAAATACTGGTAAACAGCAATAATGACCACTTTGTCCTGATGTTACTGTTTATCTTTTTAATGCATACATGCATGTGTATTTATCTCCTTTTCCAAATATATCATATGGTTTATAAGTTTTTACTACTTTATAGAAATTATACTTTACTATTATTCTGAGACTTGTTTTTCTTCTTGATAATATTTATATTTATAGCATTATCCAAAATGATATATGTAAATTTGTTCATTTTCATTGCTGCAAATTATTTCATTCTCTTAATAGATCACATTTTTATTTGTTTGGTTTTCTACTGATGGATACTTCGGATCCTTCCTTTTTCCTTGGTCCTTTACTGCATGCATATAAAATAGAATCACCTTGTTAAATTCTACAAAACAAACTAGCAGCATTTTTTAAATGTTTATTTTTGAGAGAGAGAGAGAGAGAGAGAGAGAGAGAGAAAGCTTGAATGGGAGAGGGACAGAGAGAGAGGGAGAGAGAACCTGAAGCAAGCTCCAGGCTCTGAGCTGTCAGCACAGAGCCTGACACTGGGCTCAAACCCACAAACTGTGAGATCATGAACTGAGCCAAAGTCAAATGCTTAACCAAATGAGCCACACATGTGCCCCAACTATCAGCATTTTTATTGCAATTCAACTGAATTTATAGATTTATTTGGATGAAATTAGTTTCTTAACAATATTGAATTTACTTATCAATAACAATAGCTATATCTCCATTTACTTACACCTTTTTTGAGAATGTCTTTTGATTTTATTTAAATTTTTCCTTAAACAATAAATGTCTTTTACTTAATGGTCTTAATTATTTTTCATTTTAATTATTCTCAAGTATATTCTATATGTTATTGCTAGTATTATTTATGTTCTGTTTCTGGTTACATTTTCAAAATGATATTTGTTATTAGTTTTTATAGGTCTTGCTTATCAGCTTTAGGAAGTTTTTCTATTTCAAATGTTTTAAGGTTTTTCCTTGTTTTGTTATTTTATTTATTTTATTTGTAGTTTGGGTGCTAAGCTATTATTAAAACTGTAATCTTTAAACCTAAATTAAGAATTCTCAGGGCAAACTTTTTTTTTTTTAACTCCAAGACTTCATCTCAAAAGATAAAAGTTTCTCTGTACTGACTAGCAAATTAAACAGATCATTTGTCTTTTATTAGAACATGTAACCTTTTTTAAAAGAACATATGTAGAAAACTGTACATATACACTTTGCTGAGAAATCAGAGGCCTAGAAACTTAAAGATGAAAGGGAAGCCCTTCATTCTAGAAGCCTCATTGTTTCTCATTTTTTCCTAGCCTTTTTCCTGGTTTTATTGATGTATAACTGACAAATGAAAATTGTATATGTTTCTGCTATACAATGTGATATTTTGATATACATATGCATTGTGAAATGATTACTACAGTCGAATCAATTAACATATCCATCACTTCACATAGTTAGCATGTGTGTGTGTTTGTGGAGAGAAAACTTAAGATCTACTCTCTTAGCAAATTTCAACTATACAATATAGTATTATCAACTATAGTCACCATACTATACATTAGATTTCTAGGACAACTATAATTTTGTCTGCTTTGACGAACATCTCCCCATTCCTTCCACTTCCATAAACAGATTTTTAACACTGTTTATTTCTAGTTTACCTTTTTATTGAGATTGTTATCATTTAAGAATCCAGGCTTCATGTGTGCAACTCACCCCACTTCCCAACTTGAATTAGCCTCAAACTTGTCTCCTGCTAAAACCAAAGCTCCTTTTAACTGAGATCGGCAAGTAATCAACTGAAATATCATTCCCACTTTATCATGCTTACTTTCTGCTTCTCTTTCATTTTTTCATTTATCTTTATATAGCTATTGCTTTCTTCTGAGCTCTGACATAGCTTTAAAAGGTGAATGATATATGTTACATTCATAATTTTTCCATGCTTCACAATGGGGTTTAAAAAGGATATTAAGGTAGTAAATTATTTTTGTAAAATAGTCTTTACATAACTTGGATGAGATCGATGATAGTACCAGATAGTTTGATTTGAGGAATGATACGAGAAATGTAGAAGGAGGGGGAAACACATGAGTCACTTCCTAGGCTTTCCATTTCTTGGTATTCATGTTTCCACATTCATTCATTCATCATTTAGCAAAACTAATGGCCATCAATTGGTCATCAATCAAGAGTTTTTAATAAGGATTCCCAGTTGAACTGATATCTGATTTAAAAAAAAAAAAACATAGGAGTTAATTAGAAAACTCAGTGGAAGAAAATGAGGGCAAGAACGAAAATTATAAATAAAAAAAGTATCTTAGAAGTCTGGGGATTTCAAGGTTAACATCAATATAATTATTATATTTGCCTTACAAAACATATCTTCAGTATTTTTAATTTATTGTTTTACTTTATTTCAATAATTCAGTAGTCATTTATTTTGATCACCTTCTAATACCATTTTATAAGATATTGAAATATGTGGCCTTCTTATTTCAGATTTACTACCTCAGAGATTTAGTAGCACTGCTTTTTTTCAAAGTATCCTTATTTTTTGCTCCCAGCTGCAATTAACAGGAGATTTTTGTCAGTTCACTTCTTAAAAAAGCATTTTTTTCATTTAGTTTTCTTTTTTAACATTTATTTATTTTTGAGAGACACAGTATGACCAGGGAAGGGGCAGAGAAAGAGGGAGACACAGAATCTGAAGCAGGCTCCAGGTTCCAAGCTGTCAACACAGAGCCCGACGCGGGGCTCAAACCCATGGTCCACGAGATCATGACCTGAGCTGAAGCTGGACTCAACCGACTGAGCCACCCAGGTGTTCCAAACTTCTTTAAAAAAGCATTACAGAATCAACATAGGTTTAAAGAAAAGCAACTGCCTTTCAATTCTCTGACTGGATTTACAATTTGGTTATCTCTATTTGTTGTGTTTTCTAATGTACTTAGATGAATATGGTTTCCTCCATCTAAACCTATAATCGGCCATCTTCACATCAGTCATACAGATGCATGCAGGCTTATATTATGCTAATTTTATCAGGAACTATATTTGTTCTTCATTTGGCAATAATGTGTCCACCCAAACCAGGGATTTGTTGCAACCCTCAAATGCAAAGCAAACTGGCAGTCTCAGTAAAGGCTTCAAGATTTTGTACTGAATTCATGTCTCAGGGGTTGTACTCTACTTTTGGGCTCCATCTATACAGTAAGACCTTAAATAATTATTCAAAGAATGCTCCAAGTTTGTTTGGCTTAATCATTATACCAACAGTTTGCAGGAGTTTGGGAAGCAATTTAAAGGTGACAGAAAATGTATTTTCATATTGAAATATTAAAGCCTAAATATTTGTATAAAGCAAACCACAGGAATCACGTTAACAGAGAATGAGGAAAACTTTTAAAATTATTATGAAGGACATAGGAGATGGTCTGAATAAATGCAGAGACACATCATGCTCTTGGATGGTATAAATTGATTTTATAAAGGTGTCTATTTTCATAAATTTAATTTGTAAATTTTTCACTGAGATTGTTTTGTGAAATTTGATAAACTTATCATAAAATATACATGAAAGAATAAAGGTACATGAGTGGCTAACTAAAAATTTAGCAGGAGTGTTTACTAGATGTTGATGGGGAACTGATTCACTAAGTCTCCCTGGCTTCCCACCTAACACTAACACAGGTAGACACTAGATTAAATACACTTTAAGATGAACTGTATGTACACCTAAGGTAAAACTATGAAGTTAAGAGAAGAAAATGTAAAAGAATTTATTTGGGACTCTCATATCTCCTTTCTATTCTCACCCCATTCTCATTTTGATTCTAATCCTCTTTCTCTTCCTTCTCCTTTAGCAATAGATTTAAAAAGAGAGGCAAAACATTTGCTAAATCCAGTTGCAGTGTCAATCTTGACTGTATTTGTGATGGGTCAAACACATGTGTTAAGGCGATCCTGGAGTCAGAAGGATATATAATGTCTATCTATTTTGTTTAGTCTTAAAATCTAAAATTTGATATTTTTCTAATTATTATATGTAGTTTATATTATACAACTAGGTTAATTGTCTAAAATGGAGTTAAACTAAACTATCTTATTCCCATGAGTTTGAGTACAAATTAAGTGACTTAATCAGGATAAGAGTGAACCCAATGCCAATATATAAATGATCTTGTGTCTTTTCTGACAGAAGAACACGGTCTCAAGTTGTTTTTCCAGTTGGAGAAAGCTTCTCTAGTTCCCTAAGAGCTGTAGCAGGTTGCAGTCAGAGGGCATGAACAGAATGAAATTAAATGTATCCTCAAATGAATAAACTTGTGACCTTGGCCTCATTAGTTGTGTGGTGTGCTCTGAGTTAACAAGTTGTAGCCTAAACAATTCGTAATTGTATTCACATACTACACATACCCCGAGTATCTTTGCGCATAAGGAAAAATAAATAGTCCTGGTCTTTCACGGCTCAGTGTTATGTCTAGGAAGGTGTTTACTGCCAATCTTTGTGTGGAGGGAAGTCATGGGCTATTGGTCCAAATACCAACCTGCTTTCAGTGTCTTCCTCCCCCTTCAGGAACTTAGCCTTAGTCTACTCATCTCTTATACTTTTTGGTTACAGACATACTGACTGTCACACATTCAAACTCCAACTGAAATGTCTTCCTCATTGTGTATCTTAAAGCAGTGCGAAGTGATGGCAGCTCTTAGAGGCAATGGCAATCCAACCCAAGCCAGTACTGAAGCTGCATTCCACGGGCAACTAACTGCTCAGCAGCCACTTGTGGAGGGATCACAGCATTCAGTCCTCCATTGGCAATTATGCAGGCATTGCTTCAAGCTTTGTTATTTAAACCATGTTTTGCATCCTTTGTACACTTCATAAGGCATGGAAGAGAGACCAAGCATTGAAGAAGCAATGGGCTTGCCTCTGCCATAGGCAGAGCCATAGGGCTCTGCCTAAGTCATCTAACCCATTGGGTCTCATATTCTGTAACTATAAAATTAAAGTGTTGGGCTAAAGGGCGCTTGAGTAGCTCAGCTGGTTAAGTGTATGCCTTCGGCTCAGCTCCTGATCTCACGGTTCGTGGGTTTGAGCCCAGCGTCGGGCTCTGTGCTGACAGTGTCGGATTCTATCTACCTCTCTCTCTCTGCTCCTCCCTCGCTATGCAAGCTCGCTCACTCTCTCAAAACTCAATAAATAAACTTACAGAAAAAAAAAGTGTTGAGCTAAGTGACCTTGAAGTTGCCTCTAAACTCTGAAATTTATGATTTCAAATTCAGGGGAAAATCCCACCAATGTCCTTATAAAAGCCAATTTTGCTCCAAGATCCCTGTCAAGATCCCTGTCAGAGTTTAGACTGGAGGGAAAAAAAGAAAAAAAAAAAAAAAAAAAAAAAAAAAACTTTGAGGAAGAACCTACTGCAGTGGTTGCTAAGGAAACCAGCTGCATAGTGATTCAGGTTATTAATCAGTAATATCTTCCCAAGTAGTTAGCCATGGTGGCAGAAACACCACCATTAGAGCAAAATTCCTTCTGATGGGATTGCATACATAGTGGTTTCTGATTAAAATGTAAATCTCCATAGAAGTATTAATCTATCGTTAGCTATTAACAATTGTTACATCGATTTTTAAGTGTTGGGACAAATCAGGGACATCTTGAAGTGAGTGAATGAAGGAGGAAAGATCTAGAACATAGTAAATCTGACTGGGGAAAAAAATATCAGAAGTAGCTTCACAGGGAAGACTATCAGACAGGGGGCAGTTTACACAGATCTTAGGGAATCTAGGGGAAAGAAGTACCATGATGAGGAAAGATAGATGTAGGAGGGTGCTGAGGATAGCGTACTTGACACTGGTGCCCAGAAGCAACATGCCCCATAAATGGGGTAAACAGATAGAAAGCATAACAAAGTTCATTGCCTAAAAACCCAGAGTACTTTTTTATTCTAATTCAAGGTCTTACAGAGCATGTTCTAAATATATTCTGATCCTTAATATTAAGTTATTAAGATAAAAACAAGGCAAATTCTTGGTATAAGAATAAGGCTATATTTTAATGTTTATTTCATAAAGAAACCATCAGAGCTTAATATCAGCATGCCTAAAGGAGATTTACTTCTAATTTTTGAATGAGAGAATTTAAATGGGAAGTTTTAAATAGTCATGCCCACCAGACATTAAGGTCGAGTGGTTTTTTAAATCTGGTTTTACTTTTTCCCAGATCTTACATTAAATTGTTATTATGGAAACTATAGCACACACACAGGTAGCTCAAGTTCAATTTCGGGTTCATGCTTCCTGGAACTAATATGGTATGGAGATTAGAAGGTTTTATTCTCTGTGGACAAAAGTTTTTGGAGTATTTCAGTAAGTTCTTTAATTTTCTTTGACTGTATAAATAAACCAAATGGGATTTCTTCAAAGGAAGTGTTATACCAAAGAATAAAGTGATCCAATACAAGTTAATACTTATTCCATACCTGTATCACCTTAAGTAATAATAGAGTATTCTATGATCTAACCAATTTAGAACATACAAATCCAGGTTTACTATTAACAGGTTGGCTGGAAATCATTAAATGCTATACAGAATATATAAGCTGGGAAGTGATAGCTTCCAAGTTATACAAAGACCCCCTGGTACCTAATATTGGGAAAAAAACACATCAAGTTTATGCATTTGGAATGCACTGTAAACATGACAGAATATTATAAAGTTTACTCCAGAACTTTTGTCTGCTTCCTGCTTTCAGTAACTCCTAATTTGTGTTCACTTCCAAGATTATTCCCTGAATTTCAGGCTTGTTTATCTCAACATCTGCATATGACTCTAAAAGATATTTTAAATAGGCAGTTCTTGCTCTGCATGATCCCAGAGTCCACAAATTCTAGTCACCACAGTGTAGTTAAATCACATCAGTCTTCCAAAAACACAGTTCAAATTCCAGTTACCACAGCACGTTAACTCTAAGTAACTGCATAAAATACAGCCTTTACTGCTACTTCTTTAGTCCACAAATTGCTACATAAATAACAGATACATTTTATCATCAATGATCAATCATGTCCCTACTTTCAAAGTCTACTGATGATTGGATGTTGCATTTTTGTTATTCAGTTAATTCAGTGTATCTGCACAGACAGCAAAGCACGTGGTTGTGTTACCTCCTTGTCTCTCAATAATAAACCCGTCCTATATTTTATAAAAAGGGATAACTGAGAGAAGATATTGGCTAACAAAAAAGAAAGTTCAACGATGAAACAAAAAGTGATAGCATTAGACATGAAATTAGAACAGAACGAACATGAAGTTATTGAAGAAAGAGCCGATCTTGTAAATGTTAACATTATCTCCCTTTGAGACACTCTCGATACGCACATTATCTCCCTTTGAGACACTCACGATACGCAGTCAGAGGAGCTTAGTGAAGATGAATGCACTGGCATAAATAAGAAAAGTGGTTGTAATGGAAGAAATGAACATGTCCCAGAGGAAACGATGCCAGTGAAGAAATTCACATTAAAAAGATTCCAGAAATTTCACAACATTGGAAGCTCAAAGGATCCAAACTTGGAAAGGAATACGACAATTTTCTAAGTCACGCAAAAGATGCTTGCTCCATACTGTAAGCTATATGCGAAGAAAAAAGCAAAGCACTGTTCAAAGTCTCTTTCCCCTTAGGAAATAAACATCTTAATTTTCAGTGTTTCTGTTTTAAATTATAGTGTCTTGAATATTATTTTTGCTACTTTCTCATTTCCCTATATGGTTATAAGAGTAAGACAGATGTAAATGTTTTGATAAAAACTTTTAAAGGTCATGACATATTCATAATTTTCCCATTGGTTTTTACAATTGTTTTGCCCACTTTCGGCTTACATAGTCAGCGTACAGTCCCCCAGGACCATAGGAAGAGAGGACACTGTGTATGACAATTCCAAAACTGAACCCCTGAGTTTTTCCTGAAAACCTGCTCTACCTGCGGTGATAGAGGTAAGACAGAGGTAAGATAGAACCTAAGTTGTCCATCTTAGTTCAGGACAACTGCATCCTTCCCTGTTGCTGAGGTCCAGAGCCATGGAGCCATCCTTGACTCCGCTCTTCCCTTCATACTTCGAATCCAACATGTCAGCAATTCCTGTGGCTTTACCAGCAAAACGCAAACAAAATCAGATCTCTCCTCATTTCCTCTACTGCCACCACCTTGAACCCGTCACCATCATCTCCATCTCTCACATTAATTATTCCAAGAATCTCAGCTGAGCTCACAACTTACACTCTTGATACTTGCCTCCAGAGTCTCTTCTCAAACCAGCAGCCAAAGTGTCTTAGTTGTAACAGAAATCAGATCCTGTGAGTCTTCCTAAGAACCAACCAATGGCTTTCTCGTTCTCTCAGAGTAAAAGCTAAAGTCTGTCTAAAGGCCTATAAGGTCTGAAATAATGTGCACCCTCCCCGCCAGATTTTACCCCTGCCATGTTTCTTCTCTGATTGCATTCCTTACCTTCTTCTTCTCGATGCCCTCCACCAGTTACACTAGCCTCCTTGTTGTCTCTGAAACACGGACTTGCCTTAGGACTTCACACCCACTGTTACTTCTATCTATAGTGTGATCCCCCCAGATATTTCCCTCATCACCTTCAAATTGTTGCTAAAATGACATTTTCTCAGTAAAGCTGCCCTAACTACCCTAATTAAAACTGCAAATCTCCACTCTTGCCTAATTCTAATTTACATGTTTCCCCCAAAGCATCTATCACCTTCTAACATACAGTAAACATCCCTTTTATTTTATTACCAGTCTTCCCTTCTATTTTCTCCAACAGAACAGAAGCTCCACAAAGGCAGAGATTTTTGTTATTTTCACTCATGTATTCCTAAAGCCTTAAATCATGGCAGTCACATTATTGGCACTCAATAAACATTTGCTGAGTAAATAAATGTAATGAATGATGTACAAAAATATAAGGTGTCTCTATACTGTTTAGAAGAAAAGAAGAAAGAAAGAAAGAAAGAAAGAAAGAAAGAAAGAAAGAAAGAAAGAAAGAAAGAAAGAAAGGTAGAAAGAAAGGTAGAAAGAAAGGTAGAAAGGTAGAAAGAAAGAAGAAAGAAAGAAAGAAAGAAAGAAAGAAAGAAAGAAAGAGAGGACACCAGGATAGATATACATTCCAAGAACTTTTACTTCGTAATCCAGCTCAAGAGGTATCCAGAGAAATGTTGCTTAGGGTTTTGAAAGTAGAGACTCCAAGGCAGGCGGGTGGGAACAAGTAATTCAACAGCAGAAGATTGATTATCAAGAGATACAGTTCTCTCAGATTAACCTGAGAGAAGAAAGTCTTCCCAAGGAGCTAAGCACAGGCCTGTGTGCATACTGAAGGTGCAGAGAAGGAAGGGGAGCACATCAGAACAGTCTGTATTTGGGACAACAGTGCTGAAAGAAGGGAGATATCATGAGTAATTTTAAGCAGGTACAATTAGCAGAAAACTTTTCGGAGGAGAAATTTTAAGTAGTTTTCAGTTTTCTTGCCAAGTATATGTTGCACCTTTGAGAAAATCTACATTAAAAAACCTGCATTATTCTTTACAAATTCTCTAGGATTCTGGAGGAGTCAGTAACTCTTGTTTTATTAATGTAAAACTGTAAAGTCCCAGGCCAGAAAGGGAGTTAGATAGTGTCTTAATTTTGTTTATAATCACAGAATCACAAACTGTACCTGTATTTAGAGTTTCCCTCACTCCTTCCTGATCAGTATTTTCTCAATAGTATCCTCTATGAAATAGGCAAACCAGACATTAATCCTAAGAGAAATAAAGAGGGAGTTAATTAATGACTTAAGAAAAGTGTCAGGCAAAAATTATATCTTACATTGGATGGAAGATAAATACCATGAACTTTTTTATTTAAAATTTAATTTTATTATCCACTTACTTGGAATCCCTGGTTTTTCTTGAGAGCATTATTAACCATCCTTAAATAAGAAAGTCTCTGTAGCCACAACCTGTGGAGTACAATGTACATAATTGTCCAGGTGAGAAGCAGTTCAATTACAAATCAGCAACCAAGTGTGAAGGATCAGCCACAAGACTTCCAATTTGGAGTGTGTAGTTGAAAGCACTGTTGGTTTTCTGTTCATGACGTCATGATTTATATGGATGTCACTCTAGGTCAGAAGGCATACCATGGTAACATATTTTTCTTCTTCTTTTCTTTTTTCTAAAACAGTAGTTGATACACAACGTGACATTAGTTTTAGATGTACAACACAGTGACTTGACAACTCTATACATTATGCTGTGCTCACCAGAAGCATAGCTTCCATCTGCCATCATACAACCCTATTATGATACCACTGACTATATTTCCTATGTTGTACCTTTCATCCCATGACTTAATTATTCATACTCCTTCGCCCATTTTGCCCATGCCCCCATGTGCCTCCCCTGTGACAAGCACCAGTTTCTTCTCTGTATTTATGGGTCTGCTTTACTGCTTATTTCTCAGAGGTGCCCAGTAGGAGAACGTGAAACAGAATCATGAGCACTCTACATGTCTGATTCTATAAACACATCATGCAAATTTGGTAATTATCCACCCAGATGTTTCAAGTTGATCCAACAACTGAAAAAAAAAAAAACCAGACATTTAATTTTAATTTTTAATCTTGTTTTCACCTTGGGATATATTTCATTATATCTAAAACCCCAAAAAAGTACAAAGAATTTTTCAGAATACCATTCTAGTTGCTAATGTTTGGAAAAAAAGTTCCAAATGACACATTGAGATAATCTTTACAAATACATTCATACATTTATGCCTTATGTTCTCAGTAAAGGTCTATGTGTGTGTGTGCCTGTGTACACTCACAAAATACATCAATTATTTCACTCGTTATTTATTTATTCAATTAATTTGTATAAAGTGTTCAATTCTAGTAGATGGATGTGAGCACAAAAAGAATCATCTGCCCATGCAGGAATCCAGATCATGAAGATGGCTGGGAGATTCCCAAGGACACGGAGGATCAGATAAACTGAGGATTTTCACGAAGCAGAGTAGGGCTAAATCCAAGTGACTCTAATGCTTTACAAAGCCTCCAGAGGAGAAAGCAGTTTTAGAAACCATTTTTATTATGAAGTTCCCTAAGGAGGAGTCTAGCATCCCACCCTCTTCCCACGAGTCTGGCACTGTCCTGTGTCCAGACACCCCTGGTGAAGATTGTCTTTCTCCAACACCAGCAGAGAGTAAGCTGCAGATTCTTTATCCTCACCTCCTCCCTGCTCCATATTTCTGCTCTTAGTTTTTTCTTCTAGGCCAAAATGGGTAAGAAGGGCAAGAAATAATAATGACACATTAAAGAAACCACAACATTTCTACCTCGGATCTGGGTTCTATCTTAATTGACCCTTGGGGTAAAACTCTCTGCCATGGAAAGGATATAAAGAACCATATTTATGACTTTTAAATTCATATCTAAGAAAATACAGCAGTTAAATATTCTCAGTCTATGGTAATTTTCATCTCCATACATAATTTAAAAGGCATCGTCCTTCAAACGTAATTTAAAAAGCAACGGGAGATGGTGAAAAGGTAGGACTTTTGCAGTATAAAGGACCTGGGTTTAAATCCCCACTGTTCTATCTCCTCTCTGTGATACTCTGGCAGATTCCTGAGTTGCTATAGTTATCGGTTTCTTTGTTTGTGTGAAAGAACTAATGAATCTTGAATATAGAAGAGAGAGGGATAGAGTTTAAATACAAAATGACTTTTCAATGATTATTTGTTCCTTCCTATTGAACAGATATGAACACGATCTTTAATTTTCACATTCTTTAAACTGAGGAATGAGAGATAACATTTATTGAAAACTTACTATGTTGCAGGCACTGGATTAAGTGGTTTCATAATCCATTAATTACGTTAATTACATCACATTAATCCATTTAAGTCTTATAATAACTTTATAAAATAGGAACTATTGTTATCTTTTTTTATAGTCGAGGAAAATGAGTAATGTAGAGTTGCATTAATGTACCTGAAGTTTAAAATCAGACAACTGGTGTCTGTCTCATCTCATCTATGTTGTCATCCACTAAAGACCTTACCCAACCGTTTCTTTCAAATCAGCGTTATATGAAATTTTCGGGAAAGATTTCCATCTAAAATAGTGAAGTACTTCATTAAAATAGTCCTATCCTGCACACTGTTTAAATGAACTATTATTGATGAGTTATAGCGAAAGGTTAATTCAAATGATAAAGGAAAAATCTCAAGTTCAGATGACAACACTCTAACTGAGCTGGCTGATCGCCAGACTCCCAAACGTCACTAAACTCTTTACCTATGACCTATTCTTTTCGAATTCCCTGCATCTCTAGATTAGATATGCTTAATCACTGAAGTTACTCACAGTATTTCCAAATTGTTTAGCTATAGATAAGTGAGGCATTTTGTTTAGAAAGATGCTAATGCATATCTATATCATTAAGATCTAAAAATATTTATATATTCTTTTAGGTAGAGATACACTTTTCGAAATAAGTAATTTAAGTATGTTAAATAAAATCAAGAAAGATGAAGATTCTAATACATCAGGATGTTTGGCAATGGAGGACTGTTAATTATTTACTCCAAGTAGTAACCATTCCCTCCTGGAGTTGGAGAGCTGTGGTAGATGTGTGTGCTTGTGTGCATATGTGCATGTATGATTGTTTCAGGAGAAGTGCATTGGTCATGTAACTCTTTAAGCAAGTTAGATCTCGTCATTCTCATAAGGCTTCTCTGAAGTCGTTGGCCTGAAGAAATTTCTGACAATTCTGATGGTTGATTGTATTTCTGTCCAGTAAGCTGCTAGAGGTGAGGGATATGACTCTCTTGAATCCCTTATCGTCTTTACTCTGAGGCTTTCCTTTATGCGTCTGGCACCATCACTGTACTCTGGTCCTTCAGTCATCACCTCCATGTTCACAATCAAAGCTCTTACTGAAAGATTCCAAAATGGCATGAAGATAAGATATATGAATGCATGGAAGAAATGGAGAACCTTCAGTTCTATTTGTGTTCACCTTAATCTTGCAGTAAGAAGAGAGTGACATGTATTACTTTCTGGCTGCCAAACTACCAGAAAAGGGAAATTTGCCACAGGAACACTCTATAATTTTTCTTCAAAAGAATAACTGATTCAACCTCTTAGAAGCACCCTTGCAGTGTGTGTGTGTGTGTGTGTGTGTGTGTGTGTGTGTGTGTGTTATCAGTTATCTAACTAAATATTGATTTAAATAGATCAGTGTTGGTTAATTATCTGACTTATCAAAGGATTCCTAACATATATTCTAATAACAAAGAAATATTTTTTGAGACAAAAGTTGGTTTAGTTTTACGATAACACATGAATTTTGGGATAAATAATACTTTGTAATTTTACTGTCCTGTAGATTCTCAGTAACAAGTTTTTGTGATGTATATACAATACCCTCATTTGAGAGGACATTGGACTAAATTAACTCTGAATGGTCTTTCCAGGATTTGTGGCATCTTCATGTACTTGAGCAGCCAAAAGAAGAAAAGGCAGAGGATGGTCAGGTTTTTCCATTGTCTGCCATGGCAGTTCTGGTATCTCTCCTTCACTTGGGGTGGCCGTCACTCTCTTCAAACTTCCAGGGGCCATTCTCACAGCATGTTTGCAATGTCTTCTAGGGTTTACGTCAGGATATTAAACCCAGATCTTAGGGAGTGTTTGCATCTTGATAAACTCTCCCTATCTAATAACTTGCCTTCTCCCTGAGCCTCTTTGTCCAGTCCTTTCAGACTCCAGCCCCATATATACCCTTCTGATTCCTGTCCTTACAAGGTGGCTGGGCTCCACAGCTCCTTCAGCATCTGGTCCCACTTCTCCTTTGGCAGACTCGGCTCATCTCTGATCATCTTATATTGCTTTTCAACCACCTGATACATTTTACTGACCAGTGCATCTCCTTCCATCAGGATACCATCCAAATTTACCATTCATGATAATTTTAAGAATTACATCAATACCTTGTTCCAGGGTATATCGATACTTCATCTACTGCCAGTGATGGGGTTTTCATTGCTAGATAGGTGCTGTGTAATTCAGCTCCAAAATTTTATCTTTTTATCTATTTCCTTAACCACTTCAAGTACCAACTGCAGGAGGTTGGGTTTCCAGGAAAACAGACCCTAAGATGCACAGTAACACGCAAGAAGTTCACTGATGAGTGCTCTTGGAAACTATCTGTGTAGAAACAGAAGAGAGCAGAAATAAACAGCATAATGAAATCTGGCCATGTGTAGCAACATGGATGGAACTGGAGGGTATTATGTTAAGTGAAATCAGTCAGAAAAAGACAGATATCATGTTTCCACGAATAGGTGGACTTTGTGAGACTAAGCAAAAACCAGGGGGAGGGCTAGAGGGGAAAGGAAAAAAAGACACAGAGAGGGAGGGAGATAAAACATAAGAGACTCTCAAAGACTAAGAACAATTTGAGGGTGAGGGAGGTGAGGGAGGTGAGGGAGGGGGAGGAGGGGGTGGTGGATATTAAAGAGGGCATGTGTTGGGATGAACACTGGGTGTTATATGTAAACCAATTTGAAAATAAACTATTATAATAAAAAAAATTAAAAAAAATAAAATAAATAAAAAAAAGGAAAAAGAAATAAACAGCATAGAAATTGGGCTGCAGTGAAGTCACAACAAGGCCTCAGCTGACTCACAGGAAACTCATGGTCACTGGCTTATTAGGGTTGTCTCATGACACAGCAAGGAAGCTAGACCTTTACACTCTCACATCAACCAGTCATGCCTCCAGGAGGAGTGTGTTTCTTTGGGGAAAGTGACTCCCTCAGCAGAGATCAGTTAGCTGAGAGGAGGGGCATCTGAGATCTATTATCCAGCAGCTGAGGGATAAGTTCTCCAGTCTTGAAGAGGATCTGGGTGGCAGTATACAGAATCCACTAGGACATCCGGTCCATACAGGTTATGTGGGGGATTTGCAGTCAACTTCTCTCACTTGGATATTACTTCTGTAGAGACTCCCCCCTTTTTAACTCATATCACAAACTATGAATTATTTTCATATACTGCCATATATTCTACACAGTGAAGACAACCAAAAAATTGTTTCCCTGTTTTAGTCATCTCATGAATCCATGCATAATTTCAGAGAAGCCTCACACCTGTATGAGCATATGTACTAAGAAGTGATGATATATTTGGGGCATGGAGCAGTGTGTCGGCCATGCAATTTTCTCCATGAAACTTATAGACATGTTTTGGGTACTTAAGACTGACCTCAGAATTGAAAGAGTCTCTTGTCTTCCCCAATTAACAGGCAGAAATCTGTAGTCAGAACTTCTTTTCTGAGCATTTCTTCTATGTTTTCCTATATTAGGCCATGTTATTCATCAAATAATATGCTGATCAAAAATTTGTGATTTTTTTCTTGCATAATTTAAATTTCCCTCTTTTTGTGATTTTTAACTTATATACATCAAATTTTGATGGTCACCTGTTTCGTGGATGCCAGAAATGGGAAAAGATTCCAGTGATATCCCCATGCTAAGAGATATTGTTGAAAGTTCAAAGAACAAAAGCTGGTAAAGAGAGGGTAGAGATTAATGCTAGGGTTTAGTCACAAAGTCTCTTCTATTATATTCAACACACACACACACACACACAATCACCCACATTTGTATATGCTTATTGACTAAAGACTAGCCTCTTAGTTAGAATCTAGATTTATCTGAACATAATTATCAATAGCAACTTTTTATTTGTGGATTTACTTATTTAAAATTTTTCATTGTAATTACTATTTTTAGAGTTCATAATTTTTAAGAGCTCATAATTATTTTCTTAGTTACTACTTATTGACTCATTTATTAAGGTCTACAACAGTAACAATGTTATGATGTATATTTTTGGCTAAGGTAATGAATGAAGGTAACTGGCCCCCATGCCTCAAATAAAATACTAAGAAAATATGTTTTGGCTATTATTTGGGATTAACTGATTTCCAGATGTTTTATTTTGAGAGAGACCTATAGAAAGTTGTGAGATTACTAAGAATTCCCATGGACACTTGGATTCCCCAAATGTTTAACACTTAAAAACTTTTACTGTATCCATCTCTCTCTCTTGTTTTCTCTTTCTCTTGTCTATTATGTATATTTTTTTTCTAAGCTTTTTGAGAGTAAGTTGCATACATGATGTCCTCTAACCCCTAAATACTTCTCCGTCTTCTTGTAAACTAAAATATTATTTCATATAACTGCAGTATAATCATCAAATTGGGAAATTGGTATTGATACTAATTCAATATTTGTTCAGACTTCACCAATTCATATACTTGTTCAGACTTCACCAATTATTTCAGTAATGAATGTTCTGTCAGTTTATATTTAAGTTAAATATAATTATGACTGCCATTTCTTTCCTTATAAGATTTACATTCAGTAGGGGTTCTTAATAATACATAAAACTTCAAAAAGTACACTATATTTTATATTTGTGTCCATGTAGTCTTTTCTCTGGGGAAGAGCTTATATATTTTATTAGCTTCTCAAAGAGACCACTGACTCCTAAACAGCTGATGGACCACTGAACTGGGAAGTAAGCAGTGACAGTAAGAAACAGAAATACATGGCTCGTATTTGCTTAAACACGATGGGGTTCTAGGTAAAGGGATGCATACGAGTCTCAAAGTTTGTACCTGGTAACAGATGGTATTTAGGATGTAAATCCTCAGGATAGGAGTAAAAAATGCATTTTCAAGGCTTCAGAGAACACATGCCAAGATGGAATTACATATTTAAGACATTCTTAGGAGAAGTGTCGGAAAAAAAAAAAATGAGACGGAGCAGGAGAACATGGAGAGAGCTTATAGGCAGTGATGAGGTCTGATGCCTGTGAAGGGAGGGGAAGAATGAAGGATTGTGTACAAAGAATGTCCGACTGCAGCAGAGTTCTAAGAAAATACAGCCCCTGAGAGTCCACGAGCCAAAGTCCTCTACAAGAAAAGTTCCAGGTTGGGCAACAATGGACTTCTTTGGTAGCCCTGCTATGTTTTTACATTGACTGGAAGCAGCCAATGAGAAGTATGGCCTTGGAACAAATGTAGTGATGGATCCAGAGAACAGCAGCTGGGACTGTTAGTCAACTTGGCTCTCAGTATCAGATAAGAGGTACATTTCACACAGGTAAGTTCATCTGGTCCCCCTGTGTCACTATCTTAATTACCCCAAGCAAGCAAGATGGGGGTAAAGTCAAGAAAATAAGGGGTATGGGCTCTCACTTAACAGACTTGACAAACCACAAGTGTGCTTCATAAATTATAGTCGAATAAACATCACAATTGGCATCAATGTTCCATATGAGTTTCTAAGTGGTAAATATCTAAATCTCAACACTAACACTCCTATTTATGCTAAAACATTTGAAATGACAGGCAATTACAATTACATAAATAGGAATATAAAATGTCAAAGAGACTATAGAGTTGACCTGGATAGTGTATTTATGTCTATATATTTATTAAACTCTTCTAAAAATATTGATGGATTTTTCTAGTTGTTGCTGTTAGTTTCCTTATATCAACAAAACTTTATCTTTGCCTTTGTCAAAACTAACATTAAAGTGAAAGTACACATTTAAGACTATGATCTGCATGCAAATGCAGACTTCTTTCAGAATTTGTGAATATTTCCCAGCTGCTTTGTGATAGGAAGCCAATTATGTACAATATATCATAGAGAGGAAGCAATTACATTCATTTTCTTGGGCACTGAGAAATTTGATAAGGTTGACACTTGGCACATTGAGCTGTGATAACAGTTAATTTTTTAAAAGGCATAAAATATAGGCCAGTTGAATTGAAGCCATTTGTTTTTAAATTGTTGGAAATTGTGTTACCTTAGATGCTTTCAGATGACAAGAGGGAGTGAAAAAATTAATTTAGAAATCTATTCTAAATGCAAAATGAGTACTAGGCTCATTCAATTAAAACAAAATACTTCATTTTAAGAACAAACCAACTCCTGAAACCTAGTGATTAGCTTCAGATGGGGCTGGACCTTTGTAAAACTGTGAAGAAGGCAGTTATCTCACTGTTCTTAGTGTTTTACTGGATGTTTTCCATGTTAAAATTGATACTCATTTCCCCTTTTCCTGCATGCACCCAGTACCCATGTCTTCTCCTTCTCTTCATGAAAATAATCTCTCAGGACGACCAGATAAATTTATCAATACTCTGAGATAGATGATTCACAATTCTAAATGCATGGAGCATTTTCCATCCATTTGTTTACTTAACATCTCTATGCAAACCCTATTTATTGGACAACCCTGTACAATCTATTCCCCATATCATGTGTGTGCTGAGTGATCATGTGCTGGGCACAGTGACACACACACACACACACACACACACACACACACACACACAAAGGGCTTCACTTGAACTAGGACTTGAAGCACATTTGCCATATGGGTGTACTGAATTGGGGGAAGATGTTTGCAATTCGGCCAGAAGAAGTAGCATGAGCAGCGCTGAGGTGAGGACATTGGGATACATTTGGGAAATTTTAAGAGATGCATGAAGTTTGAAGTAAGTGACATGGTGACAGTATACTATGTATTTTCTGGAATCATCCTAGTATGCATCTGTTATCCCGGCATAATTAATAACAGTACTAACTTGTGGTCCCAAATGTCTGGGTGCGGACACTCTATTTTATGATGATAAGCATAGAAAACTGTGAGAGAGATACACGATGAGGTCAAAGCCAAGGGCAGGGACTGTATTATGGGTACATCATATGCCAAAGCAAAGTGTTTCAACTTCACATGAAGACAGCAGGAAGCTTTTTCATCTAAGCTTAAAAAACAACAACAGTAAAAAAGCAAAACCAAAACCTCACATAGGTCTAATAGTGAAGTGCCAGGCATTAGTAAAACGGGGGAAGCATTATTGCAAGATCGTTTCCTGATAACATCAATTCATGCCACATAAATCATCTCTCATTTGAAATACTGGCTTTCCTACAGCTAAATCTATCTCCACATATAAACATTAAAGCCTGACACCTTGACAATTGGCTTTATTATTTTAAACATCGCTGTAAACAAAGTTTTTCTTGGAATATCTACTAAATAAAAAAAAAGGTTTCTTGTGTATTGCTTTCAGATATAGTATGGGAAGGATTATGTCTCAGTGAATTGTTTAAAGAGCATTAACAATTGATTCAAACAACCATGGAGTATTTTATACAATTTTCTTTAAGAAAACACAAATATTTAAAATAAAGACAAAGATTAGCACTCATTAACAAGATTTTCTTTCCTTCTTCTAAGATAAAATTATATAGGTACCTGTCCTGTAAGTTTACAGGTCCCGCGAGACCAGGTATCTTTGGTGCGTTGGCAAGAACCATCCTTCCCTGCCGTGAAAACTGTTGCCTTTCCAGTGACTCCACAGAGTTCAGTGCAAGCTCTGGAAAATGAATAGAATAAATACCAAGTAGCACTGGCCATTTTTATGACAATTCTAGTGATGTCTCATCCACTACACACAGAGTTAAATAAACACAGTCTGCTGTTCCATGCCAGGAGCTACAGGAACAACAAATTATACTATGTGAACAGACGACCAAACACAAATGGGAAAAATGGAAAGCCACAAACATATTTATACATGGAGAAATTTAGAGCTCGTCATCAGGTGGAATAATGGCTGATCTGTGTTTTATTTCTTTGGGTATTATTACACTATTTCACTTGTTCTCTCAGGCACAAGCTTTAATTTTCTTCCATAATATATATTATTATGTCTTTCTTTTCTATGTAAATTCTTTGCAATGAGATAAAGACACATGATATTTTGAGATAACTTCTGACTGTTCCTGTAGCAGAAGAACTATGGGAAGAGAAGTCAGGATGATGGAGTAGAGTGTAAGTTAGCAGTCTTAGTTTGTCCAGAAATCATTTCTCAGAAGGAGGTTAAATTACCCTCAGATTAGTTAGTCCATTGTCAAGCTTCATTAGTCCACATCCAATCCTAAATATCCTTTTTTATTCTACACACTTTTGTTTGTGAGTATTTTCTTTGTTTTTATTGACTCTGTGTACATGAAAGTAGCTTGTCTAATATGGATTCCATAGATAAATAGAGGCCAAAAATATAAAAGAACTGAATGAAAAAAATGTAATGATAATGTTAACAAATACCACAAATTAACACTGAAACTAACTCAGAAACATACTCTGTGAAGAATTAACTACTTTCGCAAGTTATCAGACATTACTCATTTCTCAGATGAAATGGAGATGACTTTCTTCCTTGGGGACAGCCATATTTAAAATAAAATCAAGAAAATTACATGTAAAAATTATTAGGTATTTACCCAAAGGATACAAAAATTCAGACTGGAAGGGGTTCATGCACCCAATGTTTATAGCAGGATTATCAACAATAGTCAAACTATGCAGACAGCACAAATGGCCATCCCATCAACGGATAAATGGATAAAATTGTGATATGTATGTATACACACACACACACACACACACACACACACACCTATATATGATAGAATATTACTCAGCCATCAAAAAGAATGAAATCTTACCATTTGCAACAACGTGGATGGAGCTAGAATATATTATGCTAAGTGAAATAAGTTAATCAGAGAAAGACAAAATCAGATGATTTAACTCATATATGGAATTCCAGATGAACATATGGGAAGAGGGGGGAAGAGAAGAGAGGGAAACAAACCACAAGAGAGAACAAACGGAGAGTTAATGGAGGGAGTAGGTAGGAGATGGGCTAGATGGGTAATGGCTATTAAGAAGGGCACTTGTTGTGATGAGCACTGCATATTGTATGTAAGTGATGAAACTGAATTCTACTTCTGAAACCAGTATTGCACTGTATATAAACTAATATTTAAATTAAAAAAAAACTATTAGAGATGTTAAACTAAAAGTAATATTTAAATACCTATAAATGTATGTTACCTTCAGAATGTAAAAAATTAATAAAACCAAGCAGAACACTAATGCCTCAATAGGAAAACAGAGTCTAGGTTGAAATAAGAAAAGAAACGAATTGCTAATAAATATCTAAAATACTATAAATAATAAAAGAAAATCAAGTAAAAACAACAGAATACCAGTTTTCACCTATGAAGTCAGAAAAGAGAAAAATAAAAATAGTGCTGTGATGGTTAATTTTATGTATCACCTTGACTGGAACATGGAGTAATTATTTCTGGGTGTATCTCGAAGGGTGTCCCCAGAGGAGGTTAACATTTAAATCGATGGACTGAGTAGAGCAAATGGCCCTCTCCACTGCTGATGGACATCATCCAATCTGTTGAAGGCCTGAAGAGAACAAAATGACGGAGGAAGGGAGAGTTCTCTCTCTCTGCCTGTCTCTTTCTCTGCCTGACTGAGTTAGATCATTGGTATTCTCTTGCCCTCAGATTGAGACTAGGTCTTAGACTAGAACTGCACCACTGGCATTCCTGGGCCTCCAGTTTGCAAATGGCAGATCCTGGGACTTCTCAGTCTCCATAATCACATAAAGCAATTCCTTATAATAAATCCTTCTCTCATTCTCTGTCTCCCTCCCTCTCTCTCTATAGATAGATAGATAGATAGATAGATAGATAGATAGATAGATAGATGATAGATAGATATTCAATGCTAGTGACAATATAACAAATTGGACACTTTTTATACAATGCAGGAAGAGTAAAATGAAACAACTTTCATATGATATTAAAAAAAAACAAGATATGCATACCCTTTATCCCAATATTTATCGCTAAGAATCTATTCTAAAATAATAATTGGAGATGTGTACAAGTATAGACTTGAAAAGTAATCACCGTATTATTAGTTAGATATATAAAAATTTTACTCAACCAAGAATATCCAACAGTAAGAAAATGCTCAAAGATGGGTGCCTGGGTGGCTCAGTCAGTTAGGCGTCTGACTTCAGCTCAGGTCATGATCTCACAGTTTGTGGGTTCGAGCCCCGTGTCAGGATCTGTGCTGACAGCGCAGAACTGGAGCCTGCTTCAGATTCTGTGTCTCCCTCTCTCTTTCTCTGCCCCTTCCCAAATCATGTTCTCTCTCTCTCTCTCTCTCTCTCAAAAGTAAACATTTTAAAAAAATGCTCAAATAATGATCTTTCCATTCAATGAGAACCTTATGCTGCTATTATATAGATTGTGCAGATTTGTAGTATAGAAAATTACTCAGAAAATAATGGTAAAATGAAAAATAGCAAACTATAAAATAATATATAAAGTATAAATCAAGTATTAACTTAATATAAAAGGGAAGAAATATATCAAAAGTAAATTTTTCTTATGTTGGTTAAAGAAACATGAGTGCTTTACCTTTTCCACTTTAAAATTTTCTAAAATATGCTATTTTAGATCATGCATATATACTGCTTTTTTATAACATGAAAAAATGTTGATTTAAAAAGAAAGTGCAATCTTGACAATGATAGTAAAATATGTGAAAGTTAATGACTAGAAGTCATAGTTGAGAGGACTTACAGGGAATAGATAGAATTATTTACAGATGTTCCTGGAAGCCCACAGTCTTCAGAAAAGTGTATCTAAATTTGGAAGAAAAAAAATTCATGATAACCTCATTGATACTTAACTTTGCCCTTCCCTGGTTGTTTCTCCTTTTCCTCTTAAGAGAGCACATGTTCTCTATGTCATAAGTGATTAAGAATTTGACATCGGATTTTAAACTATAATAAGCTCTTCACATTATTTGATTTATCCTACTAAATAGAATTGTCTAATTTTCTGATTCTTCTTGTAATCTGGCATTCCCATAATTTGTGTTTTTAACTTTTGAAATAAGTTCAGAGACTAAGTCATTAACAAATGTTTAATTTGGTATTTCAGGAAAATTTTCATTTTATTTTTCAGGTTTAGTATTTTCTAATTTCATCCACAATCTATGGAATTATATTGACTTTCTAAGTTATAAAGGAGCATAACTTGAGTTTTTTGTACTATCAAGATTAGAGTCAAGGATAATGATACTTAAAACTATTGTTAATAAAAATGAATTCATATTCTGTTAAAAGGGGTGGAAAGTTTTCAATGACAAAAGAAAAGAAATGCTTCATCATTTATTTTATAAGACAGAAGTGACAGACGCTTCACTTGTCCAGGGTATTACCCAGAAATAATCACAGATTAATAACACTTTTCTTTTAAAAAATACCCCAAGGTTGAATGATTTATTCATGATATTATGGAAACTTGATAGAAATATAATACAAATATAAATAATATTTAGCCTCTCTTGTTCTGATTCTATATTCATAAAAAAGTTTAGATCTGAGCTAATTTGGGAGCCACATGCAGATGAAATTATCCATTTGCTGGCAAGTTACCAAATAATGAATTAGCACCTGGATCATGAGTCATTGTCTTCTGTGTTTGGCTATAATAAGTTAGCTTCTCATGGCCATTTCACTCATACATACACGGATACAATTAAGTGCATGTGGTGGGTTGGAGGGCTGGCTCCTGAGTCTGTGTATTAACATCTAGTTAGTAGCTACATGATCTTGGGCAAATTCAGAGACAGTTTTTCATCTGGAAAGAAGGGTAAAAATATATACTTCAAGGGTTTGTTGTGAGAATAACGTAACAGAAGAAACAAGTTAGAAATTGTGAAATTCTTAGAAAAGTGGTAATATGGTAAGTGCTCAATTAAAATGAACTGTTGCTACACTATCGAATGAACTTGCTGATCTGCTTATTATAGCCAGAAAAAAAAAAACAGCTTTGATGATTTTCAGCGCAAAGAGCCTGTTAGTTTTACTAATATATGAGTAGGTGGAATCTGAGGTAGAGTAAGATCTTATACTTTGATAAAACCAGAACATGTGAGGTTTTGCTGTTTGGACAGTTATTAAATGTCTTGGTCTGATCAAGTTTAAACAGTTATATAGAAAAAATACATTCATACATTCCTAGTGCTTAATTATTTAGTAGCATATGCTTTGGGTTCTATAACCTAAGCATGAACATGTTCTTTTGCATTATCTGTATACACTACATTTCTTTCTTACAATTAGAATAGCAATTAAAGTGAAACAAGCAAAAGTAAGCTCATTGTATTACAATCTGAGGTCACTTCCTGGAGATTGGCACTTGCTGCATATTTTAGCACAATAAAAATGCAGACAATTTGCTTTAATTTATGGCAATTAAGAAAGTATTCTATATTTCAAGCTTTAATTAAGGGTATTTATCTCAATAAATGCCAAAAAAATGCATTCCGGTGTTTTGCAAAATTAACTCACTTCTACTCCTAAGTGGGAGGTTTAAGCCAAAATATTTCTGTTTCAGTATTTTGGTGTCCTAATTATTCACATATTTCTGCCCTAAAAACACTGGAGAAAGCTGTTCGATTAAGTCTTTTGCAATGTGAGCAACGCAGCATCCCACAGGTCTGTCACAGTCACTATCCCAAGAGACCCCTTCTATCTCGCACTGCTGCCCAATCAGGCAGTTAACTTTTTCACACATTTCCTGATAATTGCATTGAAATATCACTCACTTATATATAGTGTAAGGCTGTGAAGAAGAAAGGTAATTGCATTGTGCTATCATGGACTAGAACTAGGATTTGCAATGTTAACCTTAAAAGAAAAGAAATTCTAAGTTGGTTCATGCACAATGAAATAGTTAATAAGCAAAATTCAAAAGATAGGCATTTTAAAAACCTAGAAAACAACTAATTTTACTTTTTAAACAGAGAATTGAATTCTTAGTGGCCAATTCATTCATTCACTCATTCAACAAATATTTGTTTTGATTCCAGCCAGAGAGATCACCAGTTGCAAGAATAGAAGGTGAACTTGGGAAACAGACAGAAGCCAGAGAGGTGAGCAGAGGCCCCATGCACAAGCTGACCTTTGGGGCCAAGTCAAGGGGTAAAGGTATTAGGGAAGTATTAAGTAGTCTAAAGGAGGTGGATAACTTAACCAAACAAGTTGGTTTTATAGTAGATAAAGGAAGATTGAAGAATTACTTTATTATGGGATTAATGTAAAATTTCACTTTATTATATTTCTAAATCTGGGTTAATTAGAAGGCTAGCCTTTTATGTAGAGTCAATGACACATAACCCATTTTGAGACCTGAGAACTGGAATATGTGCACCAATATCAGCATTTATTCCTTTTTTTATTTGTTTATATTAGTATTTGCCAAGCTCTTGTTAGGTCCCTAGCACTATTCTAGTTGAAATGGGCAAGGACAACACCTGAAGCCATTTGGCCTGAATCCTCTGGGCTCACTACATACCATATGGTAGGGGCTGAGAGCCGGGAGTCTGGACTATACCTATGGTGATTCCTGCCCCCACTTTTCCTCACACAGCGTTTCTTAGCAGAGTCTGAATCAACAGAACAAATATAAATCAATATCTTCTTTATGGACAGCAAATGATTTCCTCAAGTTAAGAGTTATTCTTGTTAATAAAATTTGTTACTTGTTATTTATTGTACATGTAACATTTCTTTCCAACCAACTGGATGCTGGGTTAGCTTTTAGAGATGAAAAGATTAAAAATAAACTATCTTTGCTCTCATGGAGCTCATTTGAAGCACAAACTCATACCTAAAATGATATGCATGCATAACTGAAACATATTTTGATTAGACAATTAGAATACAATGACGGAGGAAAATTTAATTTACTGCCAATTACTTTATTTCAGCCCATACGTGTTGATCGACTCTGGGCTGACTCTGTTCCTGGGTAATTTCGAGATTCTGGAAAAATCATCAAAATATTCCTGATCCCTAACAATGATGAAAAATTGCAAAAAGAGCTGCCAATTCAAAACTTATAAGAGATTGCCAACTCTCTCATAGTGATAATCATCAATACCATCATCAGTACATAATAAAATTAGCAGTTATAGAGAATTATTAAATTCTAGGCATTCTTTAAAGTTGTGTTTAAATTCTAGTTAGTTACCATACAGTGTAACATTATTTTCAAGTGTATAATTTAGTGATTCATCGTTTACATTCAAAACCCAGTGGTCATCGTAACAAGTGCTCTCCTTAATACCCATCATCCATTTAACCCATCCCCCAGCCCACCTCCCCTCCAACAATCCTCACTTTGTTCCCTATAGTTAAGAGTCTTTTTTCTGGTTTGCCTTTCCTTTCTTTCTACCTTATGTTCATCTGTTTTGTTTCTTAAATTCTGCATGGAAAAATGGACAGAAACATGCAAAAGAATGAAACTGGACCACTTTCTTACACCATACAAAACTAAATTCAAAATGGTTGAGAGGTCTAAATGTGAGACAGGAAACCATCAAAATCCTAGAGGAGAACACAGGCAGTTACCTCTTTGACATCAGCTGTAGCAATTTTTACTACACATGTCAATGGAGGCAAGGGAAACAAAAGTAAAAATGAACTATTAGGGCCTCATCAAAATAAAAATCTGCATGGCAAAGGAAACAATCAACAAATTAAAAGGCAACCTTCGGAATGGGAGAAGATATTTGTAAACGACATATCTGATAAAGGGTTAGTATCCAAAACATATAAAGTACTTGTAAAACTAAACACCCAGAAAACAAATAATCCAGTTAAAAAAATGGGAAGAAGACATGAAAATTTTTCCAAAGAAGACATTCAATACAGGTGGCCAACAGACACGCGAAAAACTGCTCAACATCACTCATCATCAAGGAAATACAAATCGAACCTATAATGAGTTATCACCTCACACCTGTCGGAATAGCTAAAATTAACACAGGAAACAACACATTTTGGTGAGGATATGAGGATATGGAGAAAGGGAAGCCCTCTTGGACTGTTGGTTGGAATGCAAGCTCGTGTAGCTACTCTGGAAAACAATACCAAGGTTCCTCAAAAAGTTAAATAGAACTACCCAACAAACCAGCAATTGCAGTATTAGGTACATATCCAAAGGATACAAAAATACTGATTCGAAGGGATACATGCATGCTAATGTTTAGAGCACCATTATCAACAAAAGCCAAATTATGGAAGGAAACTAAATGCCCATCAACTGATGAATGGATAAAGAAGTTGTAGTATATCTGGAGCCCTTGGGTGGCTCAGTCGGTGAAACATCTGACTCTTGATCTCAGCTCTGGTCTTGAACTCAGGGTTGTTAATTCAAGCCCTCTGTTGGGCTCTACACTGGGCCTGAAACCTACTTAAAACAAACAACATAAAAAAGCTGTGGTATATATACACAATGGGATATTACTCAGCCATAAAAAAGAATGAAATCTTGCCATTTGCAACGATGTGGATGGAGCTAGAGAGTACTATGCTAAGCAAAATAAGTCAGAAAAGACAAATAACCTATGCTTTCATTAAATTCCAGGTAGTCCAGACGGTAACGTTTTTACATGTTTGTTTATTTCTTCTGATCTATAATTGTTATTAGTTTCCAGTGTCCTTAAACAATGAGCACATAATGCCATCTATATTATTTCTACTTTGGTAAATTAATTAACTGATGACTTACTTATACCTTAATATCAGGCTGTTTTTTGTGAAAGTTTTAGGAAACCAGAACGTGTTAGGAATATTGTGGATTATACTTTTATTATTACACATTTTATAAAGTATTTTCTAATGTGTTTTGCCTAGAGTTTAAACCTTGGTATTACACCAAGGTTTGAGGTATTTGGCCTTGCCCTCAGTATCTGTTCAGTAGGCCCATGCTTTTATTTTTCGTTATCTTATCTAATTTTGCTTTAGATACATTTGAGGGGAGACAGACCCAGATACTCTGAAAGCTCATCCCTTTCCACACTGAAGTAGCTAAATTAGAAGCTGGCTCGGCAGATCTGAGTTTTTAAATCTGAATTAAAATACGTATTTATATTTTCCAATAATTTATCTGATTAAGCAAACAAGTTGATGTCTGGGTAGAGCTCTCAATAAAGCCCCTCTATAGGGAGGCCACTTCCTTGAACAGGAGTTCCCTTATTTCTTCCTACTTTCTCTATATATAGGAAAGCATTATGGGGCAAGCTTCCTCTCCTAAAACCCTCTCCTTGGTGAGTCTGATACAGATGTATTCCTTGCCACAGTATGCCAAGAGGATGAGGTCTGATGCACATTGTTTCTTCCCAACAGTTCATGTGTTATTTTACATGGACAGAATGTAGGGTTAGGACTTAATCTGGACATTTATACATTATGATAATAAAATTGACTTACTGGGGCGCCTGGGTGTTTCAGTTGGTTAAGTGTCGGACTCTTGATTTTGGCTGAAGTCAGGATTTCAACAGATCGTGAGGTCAAGCCCTGGGTCTGACTCTGTGCTGGATCCTGCTTGGGATTCTCTCTCTTCCCAACTCTCTCTCTCTCAAAATAAATAAACATTTTTAAAAAATGCCTTATTGGGGTGCCTGGGTGGCTCAGTTGGTTAAGGGTCTGATTTTGGCTCAGGTCATGATCTCGCAGTCCATAGTTTGAGCCCCATGTCTGGCTCTGTGCCAACAGCTCGGAGTCTGGAGCCTGCTTCGGATTGTGTGTATCTCTCTCTTCCTCTGCCCCTCCCCCGCTCACACTCTGTCTCTCTCTCTCTCTCTCTCTTCCTCAAAAATAAACTTTAATAAATAAATAATAAATAAAAATAAATTTTAAAATGCCTTATTTAAATACTTATATTGTAGATGCATTTGGTCTAAGAATTATGATCTTTCTTCTTTCCTTTTTTATAATCCTATTGTGGTTTTTTTTCCCCTTTCTTCTCTTTCTTTGCTTTTCATTCCTGCTTTCACCATAAGATTGTGTTTACTTTGGGGGTGCCTGGGTGGCTCAGTCGGTTAAGCATCTGACCTCGGCTCAGGTCATAATCTCATAGTCCATGAGATGGAGCCCTGCATTGGGCTCTGTGCTGACAGCTCAGAGCCTCGAGCCTGCTTCAGATTCTATGTCTCCCCCTCTCTCTCTGCCCCACCCCCTCTCACTCTCTGTCTCTCAAAAAAAAATGAATAAAATATTTTAAAAAAAACTTTAAAAAGACTGTTTGCTTTGTGTTGTTTAGTGTGTACACACTCTTTCAGAAAATTTTGGTTTGTCCTTTTTGTGGCTAACAATCATATTATAGTGGATAATTCATTTTTAGACAGTTTGTGTCAATTCTCCACTCTATATAATGATATAATTAGTGTACTTCCACTGCCTTCCACCTCCCTCTCCTCCCACTTGCTGTAACTTCCTGTTACATTTTTAGTCCTCAAGTCGTTTCCTATTTAATTGAAAATACATAATTACATTTCTAAGGCTCAGTTTATCAACTCTAAATGTCTCATTTGCTATTCAGTTCTTACATTTCAAACCCCTCACCCTTTCTATATTTTCTGAGCATAAACTGTAAAATTGCATCAATTTATAAATTATAAAATTTTCTGTTATGTAAGAAAAATTCCCATTGATATTTAGATTAAAGCCTATATTTAAATGAACTCAATGCTCACGTTGAGTCCTTTGGCACACCTTTCCTATTTATCTCCTACTTGGCCGGGTCTTTTCAACGAGGATTCATGGCGTCTTGAATAAGTAAAGATATTGTCCCTTGCTCTTTACCTTACTATATGGATATAAAATTCTAGGATCAGATGAGGTCAGGTGCATTCAGGGTGGTATGGCCACTGACTGGATATAAAGTCTAAAGTGTTCATATTTCTTTCCTTGAGGACTTCGAAATAATTAATGTATCATTTTCCATTTCCTTAAAAAATCTGATTATTTTCCCCTTAGGTGGTTTAATATTTTTCTCTAGATGTCCAAGGATGTTTTTAAATCTCTGAAACTCTGTATCTTTATTTATTTATACCTTGGTTTGATTTGACTGTATTATTTTTTCCTTGGACATGTAGCATACTTTCAATTTTCTAAATCTGATAAATTTTATCTAATTGTACCTTTGAATATTTTTTTTCTTCCACTTGTTTAGTTTTCTTCTGTAGAGAGACCTGTTATGTATAAGTTGGCTATCTGTCATCTGGGGTCTCTATTAGTATCAATATAATCTTTTCAACCACTGTGTTCTTTTCCATTTCATTTTCAATTTCATTTCCTCTGAAGCTTGTTCTCCATGGCTTAACTGTTATCAGTTACCCAGTCAAATATAAGAAAAATTAAAGTTTTAATTTTGTCTTTTTACTTTAACTTATTCCTTCTTTAATGTTCTTCCTTTCTTTATGAAGAGCTGAGTTTCCAACTAATATCATTTTCCTTATCTCTAAAGATCTTCTTTTAACATTTCTTGCAAGCTAGGTGCACTGGCGACAAACTCCCTCAAGTCTTGTTTGTCTGGAAAGTCTTCACTTTTCGAAGGTAATTTCACAGGCTAGAGAATTCTAGTCTGGTATTTTTTTTTTCTCTCAAAACTTTAAATATTTCACTCCACTCCCTTATTTGCATGGTTTCTGAGAAGTTGGATGTAATTCTTATCATCTTTGCTCCTCTATAGATGAAGTGTTTTTTCTCTCTGGTTTCTTTCAGAATTTTTTTCTTTATCTTTGATGTTCTGTAGTTTGAAAATGATATATCTACATGTAGTGTTTTGTTTGTTTGGTTTTTGTTTCATTTGCTTTTGTTATTCATTCTTCTTGAGTTTCTCTGAGCATCTCGGGTCTATGTTTGGATGTTTGACATTAATTTGGGGAAACAGTCATTATTTTGTCAAATATTTCTTCTGTCCCTTTCTTTCCTCTACCTGGTATTCTTATCACATATATGTTATACATTTTCAGCTGTCCCACAATCCTTATTCTGTTCTTTTTCTTTTTGCTTTCAGTTTTTGAGGTGTCTAGTGAAATATCCTAAAGTTCAGACATTCCACCCCCAGCCATCCCCAGTCTAATAAGCCCATTGATACCAATTCATTTCTTTTACAGCACTTTTGGTCTCTAACACTTCTTTTTGTTTTTTCTCAGAATTTCCATCATCTGTCTGTTCTTGCACACTATCTACTTTATCAGAGCCCTTCATGTATCCACCATAGTTGTTTTAATACCTGATTCAATAATTCCAACATTCTTGCCATATCCTAATTCAGTTCTGATGTTTTCTCTGTCTCTTCAAATTTATTTTTTGCCTTTAAATATGTCTTGTAATTGTTTCTTAATAGCTAGGCATGATGTAAAAGGAATTGTTATAAATAGGCTTTAGTTATGTGGTAGTAAGGTGTGGGGAAGGAATTATTCCACAGTCCTATGATCAGGCCTCTTGTGTTTTAGGGAGCCCATGGTTCTGGACTGGGAACCTCGTTTGTGCTTATCAGTCTCCCTGCCCCTTAGGTGGAGCAGGAAAGTTAGATCTGGCTGGATTTGAGTGTTTACCTTCTTCCATGTTAGTGAGGCTCTGGTTAAACAGTTTTCTGAGGGCAGACCTTATATTTAAAAGAATAGAATATTCTGGCATATTTAAAGATGTTCCTTTTCCTCTTCTTCTAGCGGAAATACAAGGGGATTGTTTTCCTCTTTTCCCCATAAAGACTTAGAAGAGATCCTGGAGGGAAAACTAACAAAAGCATAGGGGCATCCTATGATTAAGTGCCCCTACGGTTTTTAAATCTAAGACGTTCACAATGAGCTTCCAGCAATTCATATTTAGGTTTATATTCCTACTCATGTTCATGTGTATTCATCAATACTGTTCAGGTTTCTCTACCTAGTTCCTGATCTTGGTTTCTGTGCTGGTCAGTTTTGATTCCTCATATTCACCTATTGGTTGCCCTGTGGTTTCACTTCTTACACATCTAAGAAGAATATGGTGATTTTTTTTTTTTTAGTTTGTTCAGCTTTTTACTTATTATTAGGATGAAGTGGTGACATTCCAGCTTCTTATGTGCTGGCATGGAAACCTATTCATTTTTTTTTCATTCAAAGTAATTTTTTGAGAATCTATTCTATTTGTGTCCTTATTGGGAAAAATGTGATGTTTTTATCCCTAAGAAACACAATATTTATTCCTTTTCAGGCAGAGGCTCTGTTAGGCATATCTTTTGAGTATATTTTCAAGTAAATAAATAATGGTCATATTCAGTAAGGATCTTAGAATGTACTACACTAATATTTCAACTTTATACACATCTTTGATCCATCATGGGCTGGTACCAAAGAGGCAGCAAAGCCTCGTAGTTCAGATAAAATAATCTTTGGTTCTATACCAAGGTTCAAAATTATAAACTGTGTGACCTGGAGGAAATGAGTTATTCAGTCATTATTCATCCCCTCCGCTAGAAAGTGAGCTTATCAACTGTATGTATCTAATAAGATGGCTATGACAATTAATATAGTAATAAATGTAAACTCTAGAGCAAAACATTACATGAGGAGTACAAAACAAAAATAGTACCAATAAAATCTGGCAGCTCTGTTAAGCAGACAGAAGATTGCTATAGAAAGAGACCAATGAACAGACAGGAGACATTTATCTATTGGCAGACTCTTGCAATTGGACTGATAACTTCATGCCAAGATGAAGTAGTAGAGTCTATGGGATCAGGTTTTGAGCACAATGGCAGTGTATATGAGGCTACAGCATCCTGAGAGTTACAACACTCAATAAGGGTTTCCAGAGGGTATTGTCTAAATAAATATTCATTGGCAGATAGCCTGGCAGCTTTATTGGCATGAAGTTTTGCTTGTACAGCTGACAGCTTTTTGTTGTCCTTGTTCTATGAATAACATTTGCTTTGTTGATTTAGGGCCCCATCCTGAAAGAAAACTCCCAGATTCAGAAAACTGCATACTCAGGCTAAGCAGAGTACATTTTCGGCTTTTTTGTTTGAAGTTTGTAAACAACAGTAGCTTGCATGGGTACTTTAGAAAGCATCTACAGATTAACAAATTTCCTTCAGTTATCCATGTCTCTTCCAGTGATTTAGAGCATCGTAGTCTCCACGACTCACTTTGCAGATAAGAGTCTGCCTTCAGCAACAGAAGGTGGAAATCACCCTTCTTTTACTTTCTGACTGTGTGATACAGTTCAAGTAGTAAATGGCTTAATAATTTATATGAAACTATAAGAATAATCGACATCATCATTGGATCACAAGAAGAATTCCTCCTTCCCCCACCCCCAAATTCACGGCTTAATGGATTTTTTGTGATGCTGCGAGGAGACAAAAGGGTCTTTACTTCAGTACAACACATACTTTGCATGCGCCATAGTGACTTTAATTGCTTTGATTTCACTATGCATAGAAAAGACTGGCCAGGAATGAGTGTTGAACAGTCAGCTTATGCATGTTAATGCTCTTAATGAAATTATTTTGCCCCGGGCCCTGCTGGCAGCAGTCAATACGGTCTGAGTCGCTTCTTAGCCACACTGAGAATGGAGATGAGACAGACATGGCAGCATCTCCTTGCCTCTCCTTTGGCTCATTGGCCACATTTCTAACTTTCTGCAGAGCATACAGAGGACGAAATTATTTGATTGGAAAGCCACAAATGCTACTAAAAAGAAACTTCAGACTCATGCGTCTCATTCTTCCTCACCCAATAGTGCTATACACATATCACAAAAAAGGATAAGTTCCACACAGTCTCCTATGTCTATGTTAATTGATATCAAGCATGTAGGAATACCTGTGTAATAGAGAAAGCAGTATCAAGAGGCTCCTCTCTACAGCAGAGTTTGGGCGGCCAGCCTGGTGTGTGAAAATAGCAAACTGGGATCTCTCCTGTGATCTGGCAATTTCTAGATTTAAATGTGGGATAAATGCTACATCAAATATGATGGAAGCATGCATCCGCCACATCAAACTGCTCAACTCTTGACCTGCATAAATATAGCCTGAAGAGATGAACCCGTACATCTCTAAGAAGATTTTGCAACATCTGTATAGTGGCAAAATATGTTCCAGCCTCGAAGCATGAGGAATTTACTTTTAAGCCCCCATTTCCATTCTTCGTACCCTACTTTCTTCTGCCTATTTTCCTGCCTGATAGGTCTTCCACAGTTACCCATGAATCCTTGGCCTTCATGGCTACAATGCCAATATTACACTATACTCTGAACCTCTTTTACTCCTACCTAAATACCACTCCTAAAACTGAGCCTCTGAGATTTTGCCAAGTGTTTTGTTAATAGATGTAATAATAGCTAGATGGCTGAAAATTGACTTAAAATGATACCCTCTCAGGTAGCATTTATATCTTACACAAAGAGCTTCCATTTTTTTTAACTGAATATGTGAATAGTATCTGGACTGCAAACCTGTGGGTAGTCAGTTGGGGAGGGATTTGTATGTGCTGATTTCTCTGAGCATTTCAAACCACACAAGATGGGAAGCTATTGATTTTGCCCATGTGTGCTCAGGGCCTTGTCCCTTGGTGACCATTTAGAATTGATTAAGCCTATCCAAAAAGCATGTCTGTTATCAAATCTTAATCATTCTTGCAAAAGAAATGTATACAAGTGAGAAGTGAATTTAATTACTTCTACAAAAGAGACCTTTATATCTTCTTAATGAAGCTGAACAGTTGTAGAGTACGTCCATCCTTATAAACTGATGCTCTGCAAATATTTACAAGAAAATGTAGTGAGACTTGAATTTTAACAAGTCTGAGAACAACTACATTATTTTATTATTGTGCTTTCATGTGTATTAAGGGATGTTTAAAATCTAATGTCTGCTGTATCTTACTGAATATCCAACAGGTTTCAGAGCCATCATATTGTATAATGTCCCTACTGGTAAATTTAGGAGTAGAACTCACTCACGATTCTTGTGTATTGAAGAACTATGAGACTGACTCAATTACGAAAATGTACTGGCTTAAAAATATAAAAGAAGTTCTATTTAAGTGCAAAAATTCAGGAAATTGGATGAGAAATAATATTTACAGAACTATTTTGTTTTAGAGAGAATTAATGAAACATTTGTAAGAATTCTTTTTTAATAGATATTGAAAATATTTATATAGTCTAAGATATAATTTACTCAGAATTGATTCTAATAATTACTAGGGAAGGCAATGACCTTGATATTTCTGTCCTAATTTCTGATTAATGTTAATGAAGTTAAATATATTGTTTGCTCTCACAAACTGATTTTCCGATTATACCAAATATCTCTCAAGAAATATAACACCAAGTGAGTTAGGTGATCATATGAGTTCATTGTATATAATCAGCTTGCCAATGTCCAGAAAATACATTTAGGGATTTGATTGGGATTGCATTTAATCTATAAATCCATTTTAGAGAAAAATGATATTTTCCAAAATTGACTTTTTAAATCCAGGAGCAAGGTATTTTTTTCTATTTATGTCTTTAATTTATCTTAAAGTTTGTAGATTTTATTTTTATTATTTTTATTGTTTTTTAATTCTTTAATGTTTTTATTTATTTTTGAGAGACAGAGACAGACAGAATGTGAGCAGGAAAGGGGCAGAGAGAGAGGGAGACACAGAATCTGAAGCAGGCTCCAGACTCTGAGCTGTCAGCACAGAGCCCGACATGGAGCTCAAACCCACGAACCATGAGATCATGACCTGAGCCGAACTGAGCCACCCAGGCACTCTCAGATTTGTAGATTTCAAAATAAAGTCTTACCTTGTATTCTATGAAAATTAGTCATTAAATAGTTCTTAGGTATTTGCTATTTTCATTCTTCGGTAAATGAGATTTAAAAATTAATTATATATATATTTTTTTCCTGGCCAATAGAAATATTAGCTTCTCTTTACAATCGAAAACCCCTTGAAACACAACTGATAGATGTAGAAAGTCTCTTAAAGGTAAAGATGTTTACTAGGGACCTTGGGGCTTGTGAAATGCAAGGCAGTGAGTTCGCTGGTTTTCCTATCAATCTCAAATAGTACATTTCTGGAGCCCAGAAGTGTCAACAGGCACAGATAAATCTCCAAGAAAAGCCTATTTCCTCCAGCCAAATGATAGAGAAAGTGTGGCTCTTATTTTGGCAATATCCACTCTAATTCAGCTAAGAGCTTACAAAATATTTGTACCCCTACTCCTCACTCAGTGTGGATCCCAACAGAAAGTTGATTTTCCACTCCATTCCTGCCTTGTCCTTAAGGAAGAAACAGGTAGCATACTCATACTCACAGAATCCCCCATAGGTGGTATCTCCAGGGCTAAACAAGGAGCTGATATTCCATTTACATTCTGGCAGAAGCAGGCAATGCTCCAAAACCTCCCCAGGATGATGTTAGGTTCCAACAGTAAGCTGAGCCTCTGCCCCCATCCAGCACCTCAAGGAGCAAGGTGCTATCAGGCTGATTACTCCGTCTGCTGATCTGCTCTTTGAAAGACACTTTACAGAAAATGGAAAAAAACAAAAACAAAACAAAAACAGACCACAGATTGGGGGAAATATTTATACTATGAATATATATTATTTGTATCCAGAATATATAAAGAATATTTATGACTAAATAATACGACAACTTGATAAGAAATTTCAAAACGTACTTCATATAAGGTATACAAATAAGTACATGGAAGTATGCTTCTATTGTCATTAGGGAAATGAGGATTAAAACTGGAAGAAATGCCACTACAGAGAAGTCTCATATATTGCTACTGAAAATGAAAATGGTATAAGTGATTTTTAAAATAGCTTGGAATAGTCGTTAAAATTAAACTTTTCACAGAATCCTGATATTTCACTCTCAATTATTCACCCACAAGTTATGAAAACATGTGTACACTTAAAAACTTGTGTGCTTGGACGCCTGAGTGGCTCAGTCAGCTAAGTGTCCGACTTCAGCTCAGGTCATGATCTCATAGTTCATGAGCTCAAGCCCCTCATTGGGCTTTGTGCTGACAGCTCAGAGCCTGAAGCCTGTTTCAGATTCTGTATCTCCCTCTCTCTGCCCCATCCCCGCTCATGTTCTATCCTGTCTCTCTCAAAAATAAATAAACATAAAAAAATTTAAAAAAAAACAAAACTTGTGTGCTAATGCTCGTAAGTTTTATTCATTGCAGACAAAAAGTAGAAACAATCTTTTGTCAATCATCTTGTCAATTATTAAACAGGTTATGGTATATAAAGATATCAATGTAATAATATTCAGTATCAAATGCATTGTTTATTAATATATAAAACAACATGATTTACTCTTTATTTAAAAAAATTTAATGTTTATTCACTTTTGAGAGAGAGTACAAGCAGGGGAGGGGCAGAGAGAGAGAGGGAGACATAGAATCTCAAGCAGGCTCCAGGCTCTGAGCAGTCAGCACAGAGCCCGACGGGGGCTCGAACTCACAAACTGTAAGATCATACAGTCAAAGTCCAGCGGTTCACTGACTGAGCCACCCAGGTGCCCCTGATTTACTCTTTAAAATATTATGCTGAATGAAATAAACCAGTCACAAAGGGTACATACTGTATAATTCAATTTATCTAAAATTTCAGAAAAGACATATTTAATCTATAGTGATGCAAAGTAGATCAGTAGTCTCCAGGTTCTGGTGTTGGGGTAAAGAATGGCTGCAAAGGGGCTCAGGGGAACTTCTGGGATGATGGGAATCTTTTATAATCTGACTATGGTGTGGTTACGTAGTCATACACTTGCCAAAATTCATCAATCTATGCACTTAAAATGGATGAGTACATAAAGCATAAAGTTTGATTAAACACACACTCACACACACGTACATCTATATCACAATACAATAAGCATGCGATATCTGTTTTAAAGTCTTAAAATCAAGATTAAAATTACTACATATACAATGATTTATTTTAATTGTCTCTTTCTCAATATTAGGTAAGTGGCTTAGTATAAGTTTTTACATAATGAGATTGGTTTAAACACTAGAGACCCGACTTTTTCTTATTTGTAAAGGTGTAAATTGCTCAATTTTGAGAGCTTACTAATCTGCAAGCCACTGGAGTATAGTTATAAGATCTCATCTTTCAATGTATCAAATGATATTCACATGATTTTAAAGATGCTAATATACATTAAAACATCCATTAAAATAAATTATGTCTATTTGGGATGAGTCATGTAATATTTATATTACAAAGAACCCATGTGTCTGTTAAACAAAAAGGTGAAATTGGCTTTCTACTTACTTGGTGTAAGTAATCACAACACCCTGCCATGATGGGCATGTTTCCCATCTGCACTGTCCAATGTGATACCCACTAACACCTGCAGTTATTAAGCACCTGAAATGAGGGTAGTACGGCTCAAAAGCTGAAATTTTAGTTTTATTTATTTTTAATTAACTTAAATAATAATAATTTGATGATTGGGTCCCATACTGGACAGCCATATGTAATGCCTGGAATGGATGAGGTTGGTCATTCTATGCATTTGCATCAGTTTACAGTTTTACATTACAAGGGGTGAGTCTCTCTACATGCTCTCAAACTTAGTTATTAGGATGAAATATCTGATTTAGTCATATTCTGAACACTTATCGTAGAAACTTTATATTGGCAGGATTATTCCATATTAAATGATGCCATAGATGAGTATGGTGGCCTCAGAGTCTTTCTCCACACTCTCATGGCACATGGAAAATGCTGAGCCCATATCTATCTAACTGGGCATTGTTTAAACAAGCTATTTTCCTTCTTCTCTCACACAAGTTGTTAGGTGCTTGGAAGTTATTGGTACTGGTTAGTATTAAGATTTAAGTTTGAGAAATGGTAGAAGCCCATTAGCTGGTATGTAAGTTATCTGTTTTAGTTCAGATTACTGAAGAGATACTACTAGAAATAAGAGGCACTGGCTATTAGTGAAAAGTTCATTTCCTATTTTCTACTACTTTTATGGGGATACAAAAACTTTTCTACTTAATAATGGTTTTGGTTCTGAAAGATTATTAACAAATTATAAATTACTAAAGAAGAGTTTAAACATTTTGTCCCTGGTTATTTTTAAACGAGGTACAAGTGATTTCTCGAATGATTTGTACTTTGCCTTTCATGATGGTTTCTATTATGGAGTGTTTTATCCTGTTTATCTCATATAGCATTCATCTTCTCTAAAAATACTTGCGTATCTTCTGTTGTCTCTCATATCCTCACCATCTTTGCACATACTAGAAGGGATGAGGTTCATGGAGCCTGTACAGCAATACATTCTCGGCATTTCCATAGGAAATAGGGCAGAGACAGATAGACTAGTCTACTAGTCTTCAAACTGGAGCATTCATCTCATTCTGTGAAAAATATAGAGGTGTCTCTCAAGAAATAAAAAAGAATCTTGGGGGCATTAAAGTAAGCATTGGTGGAGCACCGGGGTGGCTCAGTCGGTTGAGCATCCAACTTCAGCTCATGTCATGATCTCATGGTCCATGGGTTTGAGCCCCGCGTCAGGCTGTGTGCTGACAACTCAGAGCCTGGAGCCTGTTTCAGATTCTGTGTCTCCCTCTCTCTCTTTCCTTCCCCCACTTGTGTTCTCTCTCTGTCTCTCAAAAGTAAGTAAATAAACATTAAAAAAAATAATAAAGTAAGCATTGGTTTTGAAAAAGTTAATGAATCTAATGGTGGGTGATAACCATGTTCCAAATCAGGTATTTTTACTTCATTCTTTCCTACAAAATCAAAAGGGGAGCTGATCAAACTATCCACTAATGAAATACAAATAAAATTTGATGAAAGATATCTCAGTGATCCTTGGCATATAATTCAGTAGTTCAGAGAATTTAGTTGCAAAACTCCTTCCAGCTCTGTCCACTTATTTATGCAAACAGGCTTTTTCAGATCTTACATTTGAAGGTGAAAACAGTGAGGACTAGAGTAGCTACTAAACTCTTTTACATTCTAGTAATTAATGGCATTAATTGATGGCATACTATTTAATTATTAAAGAAGGCCCAGTTACCTTAAATGAATTTTCAGTAACATTTTTTTGTTTTTATTTTACAATTATCAAAATAGGTAATATAATTGCATTTACTGTATACTAGTCATTGCTGTAATTGTATCTTGACCTCCAAAGAAATTTTTATAAATCTTAGGGCCTTATGTTCATGGGAAATTGGGAAATTGAAAGAAAATAAGTTTAAATTAACATACTTTATTTCCAGAGAATTAACAAATAATATGTATTATGTAAACAACACCCCCTGGGGTTAGGCAACACAGTGTCCTAATAGGATGATCAATGAAAAATGTCTAAGAATAAAAATACACTGCATTAATATTTCTTTAAATCTGTGAAGGAATTGGAATGGAAATACAAGTTAAAAAAGAAAAAGAAATGATGTAAAATTTCTGACCATTGAGAGAACCTTGCATGTATGTTTTAAAATGTTTGATGGTGGAGATCGATTCTCTGTTTGATGGTGGTGATGTGTTTGGTGGTGGTTTAGAGGGGCCATTGGACACATTATTTGCAATTCTAAAGAAATTATATTTTTGCGACTTTTTTTTTAACCTGTGATGGAGGGGCTGGCTCCTTCGCCTAAGCCCCTGCATCAGGAAATAATCGCTTATTTTTAACTATGGCAGGTGCTGTGGGCCAGGTGGAAGCCTGGTCTGGGTGGGTGTAGTGTGGGGTTTCCCACGAAGTCGGAAGGTGCAGTATGAGCTCACAGGACAAGTTATGCAGTTTCTAGTGCATAAGGGAGTAAGTGCAGTAGAAATTGGTTTGGAGAAATATTTTTGCCTTGAGGTTTTCCTAGCAGCTTATATTCTAATTATGGGGAAATTTTGTTTTTGAATAAAATTATTGTTTTAATAAAACTTGTCTGCTTTGGAGATCACATTGCCTTTTCAAATTCAGCTTGAAAAGCTACTTAAAGACTGAATTACTGAATTGTATTATTCTGTTTACATCTTGAATGAATACATAATTTCACTTAGTTATTACTTAATTTTGTTATACTATTCCTTAATTCTTAGTAAGTGAAGTTTTCATTAGATATTGTTTTAGAATACAACAAGAATTAATTGATTTCCATTATTTCAAATATTTGTGTAAGACAGAGCCCTCACTATGTAACAATTTATTTTTCTGTATTCTAAGCATTCCCACATGGTTAACGCCATCTGTTGTAACTACCAAGATGCTACCAGCGGCTTCTTTCTCAGTCTTTATTTACAATCCAAAATGAACATTTGTAAATGTGTAAAATTTATAAACAGAAACAGGAAACTCTAAGCAGGAAGTGCATAAGGAGAAATTCTTTCTCTGTCTTAGTCTGTTATGCACAATTTGCCTATTGTGTGGTATTCTGGAGCTCAGGGAGCTCAGTGGATAGGCCCTTTTGCAATTCAGCAATAAGATGATAATGAAACTCATCATAATAACCCTGAACTATTAGGTTGTTGATTCAACAAAGAAAAATTATATTTTGCTTGCTACAGACTTAATGTCAAAGGTATTTACTTGAATCCTAATGTTTGGAAATTTAATTATCTGTAAAATAAGTACAGTTACTATTAATCATAATACTTGATTAAACAGAACACTGATTAGCCACCCTTTGATCCTATCTGTGAAAGAAAATGAGGCACAAATGGGTAAGTTAAAAGATGAACAGATGGATTCTTTTCATGTATCTGTGAGTCCGCAGCTCTGGACCTTGTGATGAGAGCACTCAAAGATCAGTGACATTCACCTATCCATGTGCTTGTGTGTATGACCGCATCTATCACTCTATTTACATAGCAAATGTACATTCTAGCTGCAGTCATTTCCGTATTTCTCAGGTCATCAGCTGGGACTCATGTTCTGCCTTTGAATACCATTCATTATTTTCCTCCTTTTGCTAAAATTGCTACTCTGCCTGCCTCAAAGCAGGGGAAGAAGACAGCTAGCTAGTCAGGGAGTCTGAGAAAATAGATCCTTGAGCCAACAACTCACTCTAGTGCCTTCAGCAAGTGACTTTACTTACACTTTTGTTCAGTATCTTTTTATAAAAAGTGTGTTGAACTAGAACACCATGTGCTTTAAAATACTGCTTTAAAACAGCTGGACTAGGTTTTCTCTAAGGTGTCTTCATTCTCAAATACTATGATTTAGGACAATATGAACATCAGTTATTAAAGAGTTGGAAAGTAGTCGAAGTTAATGATGAAAATTGAATTTTACATCACCTGTAGATGTATTTTACTTGTCTTTTACTTGACAATACTTCTCAGAACACATAATTGAGTTACTTGGTCTCTGTTATCACTAGTTCTGGACTCAGCTGTGTTATGCCAAATGCTCTTATTTATGGGTTAAAATGACATCATTTCTATGGATTATCAAATGATATGTTCTATTTTCTCATATGTTAAGGAGGGGACTGGATTAGATGGACTTGAAAGCTTTGTCAAAGACTAATATTCAATGCTTCTCTGCATCCACAATAAAGTTGATCTAATATTAGATTAATTGACCCAATTAAAATGAATTTTAATTAACTCCATATTTAAATACAATACAGCTACAATTAATTTTAGTGAGAACTTTACTCTCCCTATAACCAGTAATTTACCCAATCATGTACATTCTTTCTTCTTTTACCACTACTCTCTCTTTACTACCTCTATTTTATTGCACTAGACTAAGTGAACTTCAGCTATTTCATTAATCTTCACACTCTAGACTGCCTTTTCATTGACACAATTGACTTGCTCCTGCTAGAGTATTCTTTTTAAAGCAGTCTGGATCTAAAATCTCAGAGGCCTTCTATATCACCATTGTGGCTGATTGCAAAAGTGACCATTCTTCCTTTCTGTGTTCACATGTCTTGAAATATGACTTTGCGACAATTTTCAGAAAGAGGTTAGAGTCTATATCTTGACCCCTTGATTCTGTGCTGGTCTTGCAACATACTTATTTATAGAACGTAGCCGGAGTCACGTGCCAGTTCCAAGTGTAGGCTTCCAAATGTCTTGTTCCAAGAGGGAACTCTGCCACCTCCATATTATCATACTTAGACTAGCCTGATGGATAAGGCAACATACGTGGCTCAGTTGCCCTCATCTCTTCAATCGACAGGTACCCAATACATGTGAATGAGGCCATCCTAGCCTACGGAGACCCCAGCCTACCTGCCAGCACATCACAGATACATGAGTGAGTCAATCTGTGGTGAGATAGTACTGTTCACTTTATTGGATTCATAGGCAACTACAAATGGCTATTATTTTAAGCCAATAAATGTGGAGTAACTTGTTATGCAACAGCAGCTAACACCCGCTTCTACTGTCCTATTTTGTGCACTAAACAACTTGTGCATGGACTAAAAATAAAAATATTCTGTCATTAACTCTGTCTCCAGTCTTCATATTCTCCATTGCATTGTCTCTAAGCAGTCTTCAAAATGTTGTATCTATATGCATAGCTATAGAAGTCACAAAGGTTTGCCAAGAAATACATGGGACCAGATAATTGTAAGGGAATCCTGTTCCACATCCTCCATTTCCATGGGTGCTCTGTCCTAAAACTGACCTGCCTGAGAATGCTCCTGTAATCAAAGCATCATGCTGGTTTTTCTTTTCCATGTCCTCTTCACAAGATGCTGGGTTAGTGATGGTGTGGGGAAAATATTATAAAGAGTTGCTATATTTTTTTCAAGATATTTTAAAAGTAATATAGGAGCAAAAATGTTTAAGAACTACTACATCATTGCCGAGTGCACTTCTTAGCTTGCAGAATTGGCCACTTTCCTCTCTAGTCTAAAATACACCAATAACTTCTCATCATTCATAGAATAAAATCCCAAATCCTTGGCTTCGTTCTCAAGATACTTCAAGATCTAGGTCAACCTAATTTTCTGGTTGTAATTCCCCTGAGGAACCATGTTTTGGTTATTCTGCACCACTTATAAGTCTTTGGGGAGACTTACATCTCTGTCCGCTTGCCTTTGCCTTGAAAGCCTCCTCCTTAAAATATTCTTCTCTGTGGCTCCAAAGCCCACTATTCCTTGCCATTGTTAGAGGCCCAGCTCAAACACTTGCTCATCCATGAATCCTCCTCTTAATAGCCCATCTCCTTCACCAACCAGGTACAAATCATTTAACTTCTCTTAATATTTCAGAGTACTTTATTTCTATCTATCTTACATCTTTTCCTGGTATGATTCTTGTTTATATATTTATATCTCCTGATTAACTGTGATCTCATTCAGAAAACACTTGTACTCATCTCTGCATCCCTTAAGTGCCTTCGAGGAAGCCTTAAGTTAAATATTTGTTGATGAATAAATCAGTGAACAAGTAAAAAAAAAACTTTATCTTGTTAACTTTTTGAGAAAAAGAAACAAAGAGCTGGAGAATTGTTAAGAACTGGGATGAAAGAAATCTTAAGCCATCTGTATTTGCAAAGTAGCCTTATCTAAAGGTGCCTCCTATAGTTAGTCTACCACTGGAGTGAGGCTCCTATCCTTCCACAGAGGCAGGGGGATGGGGTGCTATTTTCCTTGATGATAGTATTTCAAAGGGATAGCTCCTAGGTTCTTGAGAAAGATAGTCCTGGATTGTAAAACTGACACAAGCTTTAAAAAATTTTATATCTCAAATGGGCAGAATTGACAAGTACTAGTTTTCTAACATAAATGCTCTAAAGAAAGGGAGGTCAGGGACCTAGAGGCAGGAAGAATCCTCTCTTAAGTTTGGTCAAGTTGAGGGAAAATTTGAGATCACCTTGATTGGTATGAAACTGTGTTTTGAAGTGTGATGTCATACCAAGTTATCTAACAGGATTTCGAGCTAGTTTTTATATTAATCCTCTTTAGGAAAGTCTAAAACTTTTAAATGTCACCTCTTCTAATCTTCCTGTTCTTCCAATGTAGAAGTTCCTTCTCGGTTGACTCTGAGTCAGTCATTCACAAAATTCCTTATCAGTTCTACTGACAATAAAGTCAATATCTCACAAAGCAGTTAATTCTATCTTTGCACAGTTCTAATTTAAAAAAATATTTCAGTACTTATTTTTAATTATAATACAAATGCTTCTGAATATAAACTTGTAGGTTGACTATTCCATGGGAAATTATACAAAAATAATGCAATCCAGGGCTTCTATTTTCAGAATAAAATTAACATATTACCAGTTACTAGTTTTCTTAATTTGGGAGTGTATCTAAAGCTTATTTCTGTCAGAAAATAGTTTGATGATATGCATTTTAGGGGCACATGAAGAAATTGTGGATACAAACTTTTATAATGCTTAAAATATTTGATTAAATCTTTTTTCTCTTGGGCTTTGGATAATACATGAAGCCCTGACAATTAGCACAGAAGTGTCAAAATATTTGATAGAGATACTGAATCTTCACAGTCATCTATAAAGTACTTTGCTGATGTTTCTTACACTTTCCCATAAATTCACTCAAATATATTTTAGGCAAAAGTAAAGGGATCTAGAGAAATGGGTGAGGCTATCAAAATATGTTGTTGTTTTAATGTGCCTGAAACCTGTTTTAAATACAGTTAAATCTGCCTGCCTATAAGTCATGCTTCTCTCCTTACCTCTTCTGCCTTCCTGCAAAGATTTGGTAATGGTTATAAATATTAAGGTGTCCCTGCCACTTCATATTTCATTAGCTAGAGTCCCTAAGGCCAGATACTGACAGGATCATGCCTGCTTCCTTCTTTGGCTTCCTTTGACTGTAGAAGGCAGCACACTGAAGCCCAGTGCCATCCACTTTGGTAGAATGAATGGTAACTAATGCAGAAGGAGGTTCTATGGCCAACATGTCAGGTGAAAATCTCTAAGAGAAACTGATCTTTGAAAATTCCCTAAACTTTCCATTTGAAGGTTTTGAGGAATTTGAAGGATATTTCCATTTCTTTATTCGAGCACCAGATATATCAACTTACTTTTGTTTGTATGTCATAATTTGTGAGAAAATATTTTAGACATATGAATCATATTCTCAGCATACAGGACTGAGATAACTGAAGGAATATTAGAATTATGTTTTACATCTCAGTACCTCTCAGGAACAATTAGAAGGACGGTTAGTATTCATATTCATTAAATTATAGTTTTCTCTAAGTCTCTCTTTCAGCCACTCCTCAGGGCTTGGAGACACCTCTCTCTCTCCCTCTCTCTCTCTCTCTCTCTCCTCTTTCTCAAGCGCACGCGCGCGCGCACACACACACACATGCACACACACACACACAGTGTCACTGGAATTCAATTCTTCTAGGCTATGGAACTGAACCCAAGATAATTCCCTGTCCTTGTATTAAGCTATGTTGGAACCAAGCAAAATTAATTTATTTGCTTGCTCCAGGAAATACCTGCTTCTAGAAGATAAGAATATGAACCAACTGAAGGGATTACTTATCAAGGCTAACTGCTTCCTGATCAAGACTAGCTTTAAGACCCTTCTTTGCTTCTATGTACTCACCAACAAAGTTATGATGTCTTAAATGCTACCAAATTCTGACTAATTTCTAGTTGAAAAGAATCCCCTTAAAATCATCCAGTTCAGTCCCCTAAAACTCTACAAACAACTTGCCTTAATTTCCAACTTTGAGATTATTAAGACTCGGCCATGGTTGCATTCTCCTTCATTGTGGTAAATCTAATAAACTTAACTTTGATCAACAAGTTTTTTCTGGCCTTTCTGAAGAGTCAACAATTGAGAACCAAATATCTATGTGATGTCTCTAACATATCAGTATATATGAAATCCGTCCTTTCTCATTTCCCAACTATATGGTCCTTAGCATGTGGAGCACTGTCTCCTAACTGTCCACTGTCAGCTTTCATACAAATTGGCTGATTTTTTTTTTAGTACCATTTTGGCTGAAACCTGGCCTGAGCCCCCAAACATGTGGTGAAGCCCTAGTTACCTATCTTCTCCACTCCTTCACACTTTCTTCTGAAGAGTTGAGCCCTGCTCTAAGATGCTGTTATCCAGTATGCTTCAACGACACACACTTCTTAGAAATTCTAGTTAACAGGGCTCTATCAGTCAGACCAGATCCAGGAATATGTCCATTTGTCATGCTTTTCCAGCTTAACTGTACAGATAGTTCTCTCAACCCACCAAACCACTGTTAATTTCCCTCTGACAATAACTCTTAAAGACCCAATTTTTACCACTATCTCTAAATGGGTAATATAAATAGAATTCATTTATATTGGAGTTAGTATAAGTATACATTAAAAAGGATGTTTGAATCGATTACCTAATACTAGTTTTGTAAAATTTAGGACTACAGAATTTTCCCAAGCCTCAGGTTCCTCAATTATATATTATAAAACATATTAAATTAGCATTCTGTATGTGGATGTGTTTTATGAATATAAAATATCAAAGATGTGCTATTTAGGTAGTAGTCTCTCAGTGGGCTAGAATGTTTTGTTTACTACAGAAGCAAAACAAGATTAATGGTCTTGTGAATTTGGATTAATAAACTACCTTGTTAACTTGAGCTACATTATTTGTTGCAGATAGAACATAGGTCATATAACAATCGACAGCAACAATTTGAGTGGTCAAAAACCATTTATTCAAATTTTTCCATCATCTAGGATCCTAGTGCCTTATTCTCCTGGCTCTTGCTACTGACATTTTGGCCACAAAATGCAGTTCTCATTAGCATCAGAGTGTGAGTGTGAGGGAGGGATGTGAGTGGAGATAAAACTCCATTCTGTATGTGACTTCTCGTTAAGCAACCCTGTGAAATATTTGTTGGGGAGGAGCCTTCACTTTTGCAAGGATTCTTTCCTCAAGCAAGAAAGGGCTAAGAAAGGCATAGGCTATAAATATTTAACTTTATGGTCTGTGTACTATGACATCAAATGGCTTCAGAGGGATAGCTATGCCAAAATGTATTATAACTAATGTCATTAATTTCTGCCAGTTTGGCGATAATTTTAGGTGTTAAATCTATGCCATTTATATGGACATAAGATGATATATATTTATATATTCAACATAAGCCTAAGTATGTATATACTTCACATATACTTCAAAGAGATGGATATTTAAGGTTAGTTTTTCTAAGAGCATATGTTTTTGTCTTTAGAGTAACATAAATACTTAGCAGTCACTGTGGTTTAGTGAGAGGGAGAGAGAGAGATGGAGGCTTACATTTTCTTTTCAGGCTGACCTGAACCTGACTTTCAAATTTAAATGGATAAAAGATGGAAAATGGAAAAGCCCTAGATATGGTAGGGGCTTTTTAAAAAAGTTTTTAAATTCTCCATCTTTAAGTGACTGAAAGAGGATTTCCAGGAAATAAGAGTTTGATTCAGCCATTAATATCAAATGAAGCACCTTGGGAGGTTTTCATAGCTGGAGGCATTATTCAGAGGCAGAACTCCTCACTGTTCCCTCAGGGCACACATTGTTAGCAATCAGAGGCAGTTAACAAGCTCTATGCTGTGTTCTCCCCAGGTTGCAACTCAGGAAACTTATGAGAAGCTCTTCAAGAAATGCTTGATTAGAATTCCTCACAGTAGTCCAGCTTGGAGGACACAAAGGGCAAATTCAGCTGTGACCAGTACTATATATAAGAACAAGTTTAGTGATTTAAAAAAAAAAAAAGTCACTCCTATGGCTAAAGCTAATCTCACAAACACCCAATGACTACTAGTACACATCTAACATTCCTTTATTCATTTTGATTATTTGTAAGAAAGGAATAAGCTCGCTGAAAACAAACTTCCATATTATTCTATTTATTTTGATAATATATAGTGTGTGGTTATAATATTCAATTAATGCTAAATATTGTTATTTCACAAACAGTGCTTTAAAACTAGCGAGTTTTAGTAATTCAGTAGTGGAAAAAGGTATGCACATTTCTCGGTAATGCTAAGGGTCTTGGGCAGTTCTAGGAGGTCAGCACCTACTTCAAGGCCACCGCAGCTTGAATGGAAGGGATTCTATACCTCCAGGATCAATCAAGAGGGAACCCACACTCAAGGCTGCCCTCCTCTGCCCTTCCTGTTTCTGAGAAACTGTCAAGATCTTTGCACTATGTAATACTCCATGGGAAAAATCTAAACCAAGCTTTCAGAAATAAAGTAAGCAATTTAATTAAAGTACACCATTAAGAAAATAGACAAACCACAGACTGGAAAAGACTCACACTACATTTATCTGACAAAGGATTTTTTATCTAATCTACTAATCTACGTAATGAACTCATACAGATCAACATTAAAAAGGAAAACTAATTACCACCCCCACCCCCACTCCACAAAGGAACTAGAATTGTGCGGATGGGTTTTTTCGGATGTGTGTTTTTCTTCATTTTCTTTTTAGATTTGTGTAGAATGTTTTTAAAACTGGATATCAAAAAACTAGCAGGTACATGAAAAAAGGTGTTAATCAATATTAAATTGGGAAAGCAAATTAAAATACACAAAAAGTGGCTAAAATCAGACTGCCAATAGCAAGCGATGACAAAAATGGAGTAGCTAGAGCCCAAACACAGCTAGAAGGAGCAGAAAATGGCACACACTTTTTGAAAACTGGAAATTTCTTGCAAATGAAACACACTTCTATAATAATTACATATCCACTCTAGGTATTTACCCAAGAGAAATGAGAATGGTTTTCAAAATCTTGTACAAGAATGGTTATACTAGTCTTATTTATAGTAGCCAAAAAATTAAACACAACAGGAGTATTCATTAATCAGAAGATAACCAATTGTGTTATATTCATACAATGAAATGATGCTAGCAATGAAAAGGAATTCATTAGTGATGCGCATAGCATCACGTAGCAACATGGATGAATTTCAATAACATTATGTTGAACAAAAAGAAATGGAACATGTATACATACACAGTAACACACCTGTATCTCAAAAACATGCTAAGTCTAAAAGTAGTTGCATCTGGAGGTAAAATTTCCCAGAAAGGGGCATGAATGAAATCTCTTGCTTCCCAAACGCTATGGGGGTATATTTTTTCCCCACATCACCACGCAAGTTTCTGGGTGCGTGCAGTTCAAGTCTTTTTGACACTACTCAGAAACACCACCAAATACCGCGGGCTAAGGGCTCAGGCCCACAAGATCACCTTCCGCTTCATATGCCAGTTCCAAGTCCAAGTTGTTACTGTTCTTTAGACCAACTAGCTAAAAATCAGAGGTTTGCATGCCTTGGGTTCCACTGATTGGCTAGAGCTGCTCACAGGTCTGAGAAAAGCAGTTTACTTACCAGATTACCAGTTTATTATGAAGGATATTAAAGAATATGAAGCAATAACTGGACAGAAGAGTAGCATAAGGAAAGGTTTGTGGGAAGGAGCGGGAAGCTTCCTTTTCCTCTCTGAGTGCACCACTCTCTGTGCGTTCACCAACTCAGAAGCTTTCTGAACCCTTTCCTTTTGGTTTTATGAAAACTTATGTAACAATCATTGGCCACTGGCCATTGGTTCAACCAGCTCCTATCCCTTCCTTGGAGGTGGAACAGAGTTTCGAACTTCTAATTACAGGTTTAGTTACCCTGGTAACCAGCCCCCACCCTTTTAGCCTTCCAAAAGTCACCATTAACATTACAAAAGACACCTTCACAGCTCTCACCACTTAGGGAATTTTAAGGGTTTTGGAGCTCTGTGCCTGAAAAGGGGACAAAAACCAAATGTGTATTTTCTGTTATAAATCACATCACAGTGGCATTTCCTTATATCTTTGTGTGATTTATGCCTCTCACCATAATTTTATTTAATGATCTTTACCATTCCTGAACAGTTTATATTCAATGATAATGTTCTTTATCATTCCTGAGTGGTTTCTGAGACACTGAATTTTCAAATAAGGGAGAGTTTAAAAAAGACTTACCTTCCCCATTCAAATCCTGTCACAGCAAAAAACCTGAAAAAACAAAACAAAACAAAAAGCCCACATAACTTTTAGATTAAAAAAATTATGCTACTTTCAACATAACTATCATATCTTTTTCCCTCATTTATATTTGTATCCCCATTTTGTCATTTTAAAACCAAAGTATTAATTATATTTACAATAAAATCCATTTAACTGTGGTAACCTTAGTTTGTAGTAACCACGACAATCAAGATACTGATTGATGAGGGAGCATAAGGCAAGTTGACATGCCATAAACACCCCACCTCCATCCCCAGGTGGGAGATGTTTGATATTCCTTGGCACTCCAGGCTGCCCGTGAACAAAGGAAAGGAGAAAAACAAAGGGTTAACTGATGGAGATCGTAGTCCCACAGGACATGAGTCTCCATCTATTTACAAATTTCTTAGTAAATCACAAGAAAGAGGCAATCTTACCAACAGCCTAATCTCCAGAAGCCTATAGACTCCCCGTTTCCTGGAGCCCCAACATCACCCCTCCACAGAGATGTGGGAAACAAAGGCAGAAGGAAATGGCAGACAGAACTAATTTTCCTTATAACCTGCAGCCCATTGACAAAATACTTAAGGCTGGCAGAGTAAAATGTTTCTTCAGGAACTCCCTTCTGTCTTAATGCTTTGCTAGAGGGAAAAACAACCCTAGCTTGACAATAGCTAGGCCTCCAGTATCCTGTGAATCTTCTTTAGCTATGAAAATCTCATTGGAAACCTCCCCTGAACTTTACCTCCCCCAGCTCCATAGTATATAACCAGTCTCTCCTCCTGGTCCCGGGCAGCTCTTTCTGCCCACGGGTCCTGTCCTCGTGCTTCAATAAAACCACCTTTTTGTACCAAGAGGCCTTCAAGAATTCTTTTCTGGTCATTGGCTCTGGACCCCACAAACCCCACTGCCACCCCAAAAACCTCATCATAGATCACATTCCTCATTCTCAAAAGTGTTAAATAGAATAAGTGAAAATAGATATTGTTGCCTCGTTCCTTTTCTTAGGTAGAAAGCAATTAGTCTTTCACAGGTGAATCTGATGCTAGTTTAAGGCTTAAATAACCCGTCCTGAATAAGGATGAGGCAGAGTCTTCCTGCATCTGGTTGGTTGATGTTAACTTGTAGAGATCTAGATTCTGTTATTTTTCTCTGAATAGTGTCCTAATGTTTTTGAGACAATCAGCTTAATATTTCTTTTAGCCATTTATAAAGGAGTTTTCTTTATTTAGAACTGATACATGCTAACTGGTATGATGCATTTAATATATACAAATACACATAAATAATGCGGACTCTAGTAGAAAGGAACTGTTATGCCCAGAATTCGGGAACCCCAAAAACCACCAGGGAGCCGAGTCCAATGCAAGAACAAAGAGCCTTTATTCGAGCTAGCTCTCCTACCTCACCTACGCAGCGGTGGGTCGGTGGGTCGAGAGAGAGAGAGGGCCCGTTCCAAAAACACAATAGTTTTAAAGGGGTCTAGGGACAGTGGGAGGGGTGATGGTCGTGACCCTAGTCAACTGGCTGAGGAAGGGTCAAAGGTCCTGTTCCATAGGTCACTGGGCGTGGTTCTTTTGGAACCGGGAAGTTGCAGGTTTTAAGCCTTTGCGCAGGCACTGGGGACTCAGGGTGGAGGACAGGGAATACAATGGAGTCAGTCCCCATTTGCCCTTAAGCAAAATGTAATCAGTCCCGATTTGCCCTTACAGAACATGTGAATTGTTAAAGAAAATAAACCTACAGTTTAACCAAGTGGTTATTCCTCAGAGAAAACATACTTTGGCTTGTCCTTGCTGTACTTGGGGTGTGTGTGTGCGTGTGTGTGTGTCCTGAAAGTATGGGTTTGTGGGAGAAGACAATATTCTTTTGAGTGTCATGCAAATTCAATACTGGCAACAGGATTTTTAAAAATATAATTTATTGTCCAGTTAGCTAACATACAGTGCATACAGTGTGCTCTTGGTTTGGGGGGTAGATTTCCGTGATTCATTGCTTACATACAACACCCAGTGCTCATCCCAACAAGTGCCCTCCTCGGTGCTCATTACTCATTTTTCCCCTCTCCCTCACACCTCCCCCCATGGCAACAGAATTTTAAAAACATCTTAATGGAGCACCTGTAAATGGGTGGCTCAGTCCGTTAAGCATCCGACTTCAGCTCAGGTCACAGGATCTCATGGCTTTTAAGTTCGAGCCCCAGGTCGGGCTCTGTGCTAACAGCTCAGAGCTGGAGCCTGCTTCAGATTCTGTCTTTGTCTCTCTCTGCCCCTCCCCCACTCATACTCTGTCTCTCTATCTCAAAAAAAATTTTTTTTTAATTTAAAAAGCATTTTCATGTATACATATGTTAATATATACTTATGTCTACAAGTTATATATAATTTGTTACATGTTCTTACATATGTATGCAATGTGTAAATTATAATGTATTTGTGATGTACATTTTAATGTATATAATCAGTGTTTATAATGTACATAATTCATATATTAATACATAGAAACTTTTAGTGTGTGGATATCCTAGTTAGATTACTATAATAAAAACACAAAAAGGTATAATGGAGTACATTCTTAATTTCAGCCATGTGTTCCCTCATTCTATAAGTATTGGAGGGACTGACACAATGTGAAGGCTCAGAACTGTGATGATGACTGAAAAGGTTCCAACAATAAAGGTGAGTGATACTTTGGGAAGCACAAGATTAAGCCTTTCTGTTTGTGTTGCCTGGCTCTTGTTCCATAATCCCATTCACATGCTCTCTCATATGTAAATAACTATATAAACTCTTAACTAGATTTGAAGCAATTGTCACTCCAGGAATAAATGTGATAGATGTAGAACAGGATTAAAAAGGATAAAGGGCCCAGCTTTATTAAAAAAGGAGACTGCAGAGATGAAAGAGCATGATATTCGCAGTCTGACCTGGCAATTTAGGACAAAAAACTTATGTCTCTAATTTTATAGCTTCTTCATGTTATATAATAACATTTAAAAACTTATCTCTTAAAGGTATGAAAATGAAATAAGATTACGGTATTACCAAGTTGATATTTTATAAATGACAGCTCTATGATTCTAATAATAGGTAACCTAACATCACAAGAAAACAATGAAATATATTCAGAGAAGTCAAAAATGACAGAAAGCAGACAATGTTGAAGAGGACAAAATTGAGTTTGTATCTAAATTAGGCTAGTTAGACGGAGGCCTTTGCTGAAAGCTCAAACTTACCAAAACGATTTAAAGATTTCATTTATAATAAGAATATCCATAATAATTTTATTATGTAGTTATATAAACAAAAACAGTAAGCATCCATGTTATTAGTTGGGGATTTGGTTATTCATTGCTTTATTAACATGTCTTTTATAATAATTACTTAAAAATAATAAATATATGATAAATACACGTGAATAATGCTTAGCAAAACCCCCCTGTCTATGTGCTTAAAATACATGTTAAAACCATTCGTTGAGAATCCAGTCCTAACGTGTTATTCCAATGGCTCACATCACCAGTTAGTTGTAAGCATGAGGTACAGAGGGAACTCATACCAATGCAACTGCATCAGGGAAAAGGGATAATCAGAAACCAGAGTGGAAACCTGCCTCTAGAAACAGATCTGGAATAAATGATCCAGATTCAGAAGCATAACAAAAGAATAGCAGAACCAGGCAATTTAACACCCAGGGATATGTGATACACAAAGGAGGTAAGCAAGTTTTAGTAGGCGATCTGGGTGACGGTCGAAAGTTTGAGAGGTTTGTGACTAATAATTGTGTTACGTGGATTTTCCCACCAGTATCTGCCAATGGAGAGTTGGAGATCCAGGAGTCAATAGAAAGTGAATTTAAATCAGAAATCAAATCACAGAGAAGGAAAAAGACAAAAGTTAATGGCTATTCTGGGTTTCATCCAAAGAGGCTATGGTAGATCATAAAAAGATGGCAGGTACTTGAGAATGGTATTTTGGTATTTCTAGGAGGATCAGATGTCCTATGAAATGTGGTTACAGATAGACATATGATAGCCTAGGTGGTTGGTTGAATATAGGAAGTGCTAAAACTATAAGCGTAGAATACTTAATTTTCTCTAGGTCCGGGTGTGGACCATTCTTACAGGAGTGGATCCTGTATTCACAGTTAAGTGTGTGAACACTTAAAATTTTTTTAAAATATTTATTTATTTTTGAGACAGAGAGAGACAGCCATATATATATAAATATACATATATATATATATATATGCTATGTGTCATTTACATGTATTTTACATGTATTTTAGTTTGTTACTCTTACAGAACACATCAAACAGATGGATCCTAGTTGAGTAATTCAGGGCTAGGCTTCAAGGATAGAAATATTTTACATTGATGAGGTGTATAGGAGTTTTTTTTAGACTTTAAAACAAGCAGCAGATAACCTTTCATTCATCTGATGGCAAAACAAGACAAGGAGTTATATTTGGGTACTCTAACTTTGCAAAAAGTATGTGATCAACCCCTTTCAGTGGGACACATCATTTAAAAGTGATTACAATCACAGTTGCTACAATGATGATGGGGATTCTGTAAGAGTCCTTTTCAGGTATATAGCATGTTGTGACACTTTGTGGAATAGATTTTTACTTGCTTTTTCATCTTAAAAATTTAGATTACTCATCTATATCCCATTACACCATTGAAGATGGAGATTTATGTCTTAGAGCAATGTATGTATTTTGTGGCAACAGGCTGGAGAGTGGCAGCAGGCTACTACATGCTCTTATGGAAATGGTAACACAGAAATGGATGGCAAAGCAATTCTCAATCATATGCCAAACACAATCTCAGTAAGCTTACAAATAAGACAAAACTATAAATTCTGCCAATACATATAAAAAATAGCAGATCATGATAGAAATCCTAGCTATATTTGATTTTTTCTTTTTTTTTTAATTTTTAATGTTTATTTATTTTTGAGACAGAGAGAGACAGAGCATGAGTGAGGGAGGGGCAGAGAGAGAGGGAGACACAGAATGTGAAGCAGACTCCAGGCTCTGAGCTGTCAGCACAGAGCCCGAGCGGGGCTCGAACTCACATACTGCGAGATCATGACCTGAACCGAAGTCGGACACTCAATGGACTGAGCCACCCAGGCGCCCCTGATTTTTTCTTAAATCTAGACAAACATGAAAAACACCTTAAGTTTGATTTTATCCATTTTTCCCCATAAATTACAAGTGAAGGTACAGAGATAGTCAAGAATAGTATGTCCCAGTGGAGATTAAAGAAAACAACTCTTGTCCACATACTGGTATAAATAATAATATTCTGATAATTTAGTGAAAATGATCTATTTAAGTCCCATTCTGAACTGTGTGGTTTCGAAAAATAACACACAGTCAGTATGTATTATGAGTTATCTTTCTATTTCATTTAGATGGGTTTCTGTAGCCTGTATATAAAAGAAACGAAGTGGTTATACAGCAAAAATTCGTGTGTGGGAGAGCTAGAAGTTCCTAATAGTGGGAAGAGGGCTATGAGTTCTATCTACTATGCGTTTATATCCTAGATGGAGTGAACCTGGAAGCACTCTTCTGTTATAAAAGCAAATTTATATGAAATTCATCCATTGCCTCAACAGCAATTGGCCAGCCCTAGCACTGACAAAACAGAGACGATGAATGTAGCAGAAATTCAGTTCTGAAGTAGTAATAATAGTTGACAATTATTAAATACTTGCAATGTTTCAGGCATTGTTCTTTAACATAGCACTTCATATATATTATTTAACATTCACAGTAGCCTCAAGAGCTGGATACTAGTTTTTAAGCTTACCTTTTCATTGTAGTAAAAACCATGTAACATAAAATTTACCATCTACCCATTTTAGTTGTGTTAATTATATTCGTACCGTTGGGCAAACAAACTCCAAAACTTTCTCAACTTGCAAACTGAAATTCTATCCTATTAAACAGGAACTCCACACATTCTCCTTCCTTCAGGCCCTGGAAAACACCATTCTTCTTTCTGTTTCTGTGAATTTGGCTTCTCTAGGTACCTCATACAGGAGGAATCGTACAGTATTTGTCTTTTTTTTTGTGGCTGATTTATTTCATTTAGCACAATATTTTCAAGATTCATCCATGTTATAAAATGTTTCTGAATTTCTCTTTTAAGGCTGAGTAATATTCCATTATGTGTGTACACACACACACACACACACACACACTACATTTTGTTCATTCATTAGTTGATAAACACTCCAGTTGCTATTCTGAACACCAATATTTATTTTTATTGCTATTGTATTAATAGCAATTGTCAATTGTATTGAACAGCAATATTTATATTTATTGCTATTGTAATAAATATAGGTGAGCAAATACCTCTTCCAGATTCTGCTTTCAATTCTTTTGGGTATATACCCAGAAGTGGATTTGCTAGCTCATAAGGTAATTCTATCTTAAAATTTTTTTTAGGAACTGCCATACTATTTTCCATAGTTGCTGCACCATTTTACACTTCCACCAACAATGCACAGGGTTTCCATTTCACCACATCCTCATCAACATTTTTTATTTTCATTTATTTAATTGTTAGTAGTAGTCATCCTAATTGATGTGAGGCGGTATGTCATTGTGGTTTTGATTTGCATTTCCTGGTACCATTTTTAATCTCATTTTTCAGATGTTAGAAACTAAGCCACAGAGACCTTATGTGACTTCTAAAAACCCACATAGTTTAAAGTGGATCTTAAAATCCAAATTCTTTACCTCTTGCGTTTTGACTTCTACTCTGCAGCAACAATCACAGGCATAATAAAAAAAGGAAAACTTCTGTGCAAGAATAAATCAGGATAGATTTGTTGATGTGCACACTGTTCTGGGAATATGAAGGAAGAGAACAATGGAGAGACAGAGTTCACCTTAACTGATACTAGAACTCTCCCAGGACGGGAATGGCCATTTTGTCTGACTGCAGTAGTCACACTGTGTGAATAAAAAGTTCAGCGAGTGATTCCACATTTAGCACATTACCAACTTCATGTTATAAACTAAAGAGAATCTACTCAAGTGTGAGTAGGGAAAATGTTTCTCCTCTGATCTAGTTTTTATCTACATAAGATCACCCTTGTAAAATACTGTCTTCATAGAGAACCATAAACCCAGAAGACAATATTTTGCAATGGTGATCGTTATAAAACAAAAATCTTATCATGTTTTTAAGTCCTTCAGTGTTCTCCTTATTGTTGACATGGTAAAATCCATGTTCTTCCATAAGGTACACAAATTTCTTATAACTGAAGCCAGTCTAAATAAATAAATAAATAAATAAATAAATAAATAAATAAATAAATAAATAAATATTAAAACAAATATATATTCATATAACATATTTTACATCTGCATTATATACTTAATAAACAATATATGCACATTTAATAAATTATATGTGTATGTGCACATATATACATATGTTTCCATATCCTATTTTACATTTGTAGCTTTTCACTTTGGCCCTCTTTCTTGATCAAGACATATGTGTGTGAAATGGCTGGTTGAGGATAGGCTATAATGTGTAAGGAATCACAAATGAAAGCCAGAGATAACTGCTGCTGGTAATACCACCTAAAAAGTGTACAGACTATACAAAAACTATTTACATGCTCCTAAACAGGAGTTATTGAACTACATCTGACTTTGTATGTCATGTTTCATATTACCAGAACCAGGCAGTCTCATCCTAATGTATTCTCCAGGATCGCCAGGATACTTCATTAGTCCCAGTTCACTAATGAAATAGGAAATGAATGAATAAAAAAACCCTTTTAATTCCAGAAACCTAAATCTCTGTTTATACAGTTCTGTCCAAGAGAAACTGAATGCAAGCCACAAATGTGAATGATATAATTTAAAATATTCCATTAGCTGCATTAAAAAGTAAAAAGAGGGGCACATAGGTGGCTCAGTTGGTTAAGGGTCCGACTTCTGGTCAGGTCATGATTTCACAGGACATGAGTTCAAGCCCTGCATTGAGCTTTGTGCTGACAGCTCAGAGCCTGGAGCTTATTTCCGATTCTGTGTCTCCCTCTCCCTCTGTCCCTCCCCTGTTGGCACTCCCTCTCTCTCTCTCTCAAAAATGAATAAATATTAAAAAAATATTTTTTAAAGTAAAAAAAACAGATGAGATTAATTTTAATACATTTTATTTAGCCTTGTATATAAAATACATCATTCAATATGCAGTCAACATAAAATTATTAATGAGATATGTTACTTTATTTTTATAATACATTTTCAAAATCTGATGTGCCCTATACACTTGCTATGTATCTCAGTTTAGGCTGACCACATTTCAATAGCTCATCAATCATGTGTGGCTAGCGTCTACCAACTAAGCATATACTACATTTCTAGTTATATAGGTTTTGCCTATAGAATTGGGGATAGTGTTTCTGTTTCTCTATTCCTTATGTAAACAATGTATTTTATTTATTTTTTAAACGTATTTTAAACCTGAAAATATCAATAATGTTTTCAAGCTAAAACAATGGAGTCATCAATATGTACCAGGCATTCCGGCTTTCAGAATCTTACCTAACTATATAAAAACTCTAAATATAAATCTCCCGGGCCATGTCTTGTTTGGCTAACTTGGAATATATTGAACTGCCAGTGTTTAGTAGATTTTACCTGGCCGTGAGATGCAGGATGTCCATTTATCATTCTAAGTCAGTCTATAAGTTTATCCTTATAAGAGCCACGCTGCTCCAAAGACCAGCACTACTATCTTGGAGGATATTAAGGAAGAGGAATTTTGAAGATGATGGTATGGTAAAATATTGTGAAGATCAACTAAAATGATTTATGATAACTTTAATATGGTGCTAGCCTATTATGGTAGCAACACTTAAATTTAAAAGTAGTAGCTATTATGATGAGGAGGAGGAGAAAAAAGGAGAGAGTGATATTGATGACGATCCCTATTGCATAGCACATGATATTTCTGTATCTGGAAATTGGCACACCTCTGATTATGAGCTGATTTGCAGGGCCATTTTGACAGATGTACCTAGACCAGTGAATAATTATCACTTTCTATGATAGAATGTCATCTCCACCCAGCGCTCAGTTTCTTTTAAATATATTTTATCCACCCAGCAATGCATAATATTACTTAGACCGTATTCATACATTAATTTAAAAAGGCCATCCCTTCACAGCTTCTCCCAAATCTTTATTATACAAGCAATAGATATTCTCTCTTATCCTTAATTCCCTCCGCAATATTAAAAGTTATTTCAAAAACTGTCAATTGCTGTTCTGTGAGTATACAGTTGTTAAACAATGTCATCACCTATATGCACAAATCCTTCTGTTTAAATTCAATGAAATACTCATAAAAAAATCTTCAAAGGAGAGTAGGAAAAGGGAGATTTTACATGTGATTTATTTTTCCTAAAGACAACTTCTATTGATCTTCATTGGCTTTTTAGTACACTAGACCATTCTGTCTTTATATCTTTGCTACTTGAAAGCATTGAAATATTCTGTGGGGTGTAATTTCCAATTGTCTTAAATAAATGCTGATCACCTTCTTTCCTCAGAGAGGAGTGATTGGTAACAAAACAACAGAATAATTGACTAGTAGTTTTTATTTTTTGTACTTAAAAAATTTCTTTTGATTCTCTGAAGGTGTTCTCTGAAGTTCCTTTCATGACCAAAAATAAATAAATAAAAAAAACAGGGGTAGAGGATTTTAATGAATCTTCAACACCAGAAGTTTGGAAGCTTTTTTGTTGTGCCTCTTCTGTCTCACATCACAAACATGATATGTATAACAATTTGATCACGTATTCAGAACAAAAGCGATTTTTCCTCTTTGCAAGAAATGTTTATGTCTTTATTTCTCTTTTTTTAAGCTTCCATTTATTTCTTAGCATACCCTTTCTCCGACTATAAGGGAATGAGTAAAAGTGGCATATATTTTATATGTTTCATACTTTTCCTCAAGCAATGCTCTTTTGGTACAACTGCAAAGTCAATACCTTATAGCTACAAAAACTGAATGGTTCTCCCGTGAATGGATTCTTCTGGCAACTTGCTATCTCTGGTGCTCCCTGCAGCCCTTGGGAGGAGTTGTTAAAAGGTGCGTTCAGGCTATAGGTGATGTAAACATAGAGAAGAATATATTTGAACTGATATTACTATCTGAGCTGCTTTAAGGATCTGCTCTCATAGCCAAGCTATCAAACAGATGTTCAAATTTCAGAATGCTCCAAGATGTGGCCTTGGAATTGGAAGGCCTTGGAATTCCTTGCAAATACTTCTGTGCCTATTCCTCAGTGTGACTGGCAAAACTGCTAGTGCCACATTGTGTACGGCTCCAGTTTTGTGGATGTCAAACTGGTTTGTAGTTTTTTATTTTTATTATTTTAGAGAGTGAGAAAGAGAGTGCAAGCAGGAGAGAGGGGTAGAGAAGGAGAGAGAGAGAAAGAGAGAAAGAGAATCTTAAGCTCCATGAGCCCTCAGCATGGAGTCTGATATGCATCTTAATCCCTCATGACCCTGAGATCATAACCTGAGCCAAAATCAAGAGCTGGATGCTCAATACGCTGAGCCACCCAGGTGCCCCAATTGTATTCTTTTAAGGATTTTATTTGTAAGTAATCTGTACACCCAACGTGGGACTTGAGCTTACAACCCCAAGATCAAGAGTCACATGGTTTACCAACTGAGCTAGCTAGGCACCCTGGTTTTGTATTTTTGATGAGGAATACACCGCATCATAATTTGTCTTAATCTCCCCTTCTATATATATATGATAATTTGGATTCCCTAAGTATATTAAGTTTTTTATTAGTTGCAGAACATATATCTTTTGAGTAAAATAAAACCTTTCAGGTCATCCTAAATTGTATAATACTTTTTATGGCTGTGAAGTCTGTATTAAGAAAACACCAAGAGAAAGCTGTACTATGAACATATGATACCTATTGCAGCTAAGTCTTAATTTGAAGAGAGGTAAGAGATAACAGTCCTTTTAACTGCAAAATCTAGATCCACCAATTGAAGGAATTATGATGGTTATTTATTGTACCTTCCTAAAACAAAAAGAGTAAAAACTAATTTTCAAGGTACTTTATTGATTCTTTAGCTGATACTTCTATACATATTTATTTCTGGAAAGCATTCTCTTGGCAGTTCCCTGGAGTTAGTGAAGTGAGACCACTTGTACACCGTTTGGTATTCAAATATCATTTTAGGCAACTGCATTTTTGAGTCACCTAATTAAGTCCCTGGGTAAATTGATGAAAGAAATAAAGTTTTACCTGAATCTCTCCAAAGTATCTTGAATTTCCCCAGATACCACTAGCCTGCAGTTACAAATGAAGTTACATTTACCTTTAGACAATTATCTTCTTAGCTCATTCTCCTAACCTGCTTGACTCCAGGATTTTGGTCACTAGAAAAATTTTCCCATCCATCCCCACTCACAAGAATGATTGAGTAGTCTCACACATTGTTTTGAACAAGGTCATATAAATTCCTTTTTTTTTTTAAATTTATTTGGGCAGGGGATGGCACACAAACCCATGGAGGAGGGACAGAGAAAGAGGAGAGAGAGAATTCCAAGCAGGTTCTATGCTCAGTGCAGAGTCCCACACGGGGCTCCATCTCACAACCAGGAGATCCTGACCTGAGTTGAAATAAAGAGTGGGACACCTAACTGACTGAGCCACCCAGGTACCCCTGAACAAGGTCACTTCTAATAAAAACTGCTGATGTTTAACGAAGAAGCACTGCTGCCCTTTAGCGGACATTCCTTCTCCCCAGGCTCACCACTGCTGTGCTTTCATTGACATTAAATCCTAGAAGGTTCTCTATTCTATACAGAAGTGGAAAAATCATCCATTATATAGTACATTTTAATTCTCTGTTTCCCAGCTACATAGAGAACCTCCTCCTTGCAGGGATCCCTTGGTCAAAGAATCCCATGCAAGCAGACATTTGTGGGGATGAATTCTACATCTCTAGACATGACTGACTCAAAATATATTCTCCATTTCAACCCTGTACAATCAGTTTCCAAGTTCTTTATAAAGTTGTCTTAAAAAATTCATAGATAGGATGGAAATCCCAAAGCTTAGAGGTAAGGCCTCAAAAAGAGTATAGGTTAATACTCATATTTTCATTTCATATCAACAATTAAGATTATATGGTCCTACTTGCCATTATAGCACAGCATTCTGTATCTCTTGGGGGAAAGTCTTACCTATTTTATAAGCTGACCAGCCCTGCACTACCTCACCTAATCCTTATGATTTATGTTGTGATCTGTTTATTCTCTTCCACCAAGGCCCTTTGAGCTTAAGGGCTCCATCACATCCATTTTCATTAGCCTGAGAAGTGTGCAACTTGTTGTGTGAGTTCTTATTTATTCAAGACATAATTTTAATACTAAAAATATAATTAAAAGTCAAGAAGCTCAGAGACATTAGGTAGGGAATATGAGTGCTATTTTTTTCCATTGCTTATATCAGGAATCATTCAATACCATCCAAAATTTTAAAATGTAGTAAAAAATATAATTCTTACTTATGCTAAAAATTAGTCAGCAAATGCAATAAGGTAAAGGGAAGGGAAGGGAAGGGAAAGGAAGAGAAGGGAGGGGAAGGGAAGGGAGGGGAAGGGGATGGGAGAGAAGGGGAGGGGATGAGAGAGAAGGGAAGGGGATGGGAGTAGAAGGGGAGGGGAGAGAATGGGAAGGGAGGGAAGAGAACGAAGTCCAAGAATAATTCAACACGTATTTACTAAGAGCTCCTCTCTATAAGGGTCTGTATTACATGACCAATGGCTTCATAAATGGGTAATAGAAGAGGCACTGTGGGGGCATAATGGGTTCGGTCTCAACACTAGAGATGCTATTGTTTTCTACTCAGTTTTAGTCACATATTCTGATTATCATAAAAGAAAAGTGGAAAAATCTTGCTGTAACTTGAGTTTTTGGTTCTATTGAAAATGACCTTGTGAGGACACCACATTATTCATACTGGAAAGAAAGTGCTTCTTTTCTGTTTCAAAGCAGCTTAGAAAGCATGGAATTTTGTCTATCCTTTAAAGGTCTGCCTTTGTTTGGTTCATGCAAGAGCTGCACAGCTGTTTCAACTGAACCTTGATATAGAGTTTGCTGGAAAAAATTCCATTTGCTAAATCAAAGCAGGGTGATATTATTCCTCTACAATTACACAACAATTAGATATAGAGATTTCTGTCAGCTTCAGGAGAACTGGCTCCGATACACTAAAAACCCATGAGACAGTTCTGTAGGGTTTTGGCATGATATTAACCTACAAAGACATTTGTCCTACATCTTGCCTTTCTACATCCTCCCATCCTGGATCTCATCCCAGTCTTTGGATTTAAGCTACAAAAATGTTCATTATCTTAAGAGAAATATAGTAAGTACAATGGAAAATGTGTTCTACTGATGTATTAAGCTTTATTTTAGGTGTCTTGTGATAAAGAAAATCTTTCTGGGCCAATTTTTATATATATTCCTCCAGAAAAGCTTACTGTGCTGTGGTAAATTATCAGATGAATTTGATTAATTCATATGTAAAAGATAAGCAGATCCAGGTTTGTTTTCTTTATTTCTTAAATTTTTAGTAACCGTCATGATGTTTCCAACAGGGCTTTTAAGATGCATGGTTTTTTATCCTGTGATTTTACTCTTTTATTCATAATTACATATTATAAATTTGGGATATACCTTATTTACTTTTCACAAGATGTTCTTAACTCTTCCAAGTGTATGCTCTTCTAGAAGTTGCACAAAAATGGGTAGATGTAGCAGCATAACCTAAGTCTTCAAATTTAGGAAATTTCTAAGAAAACAGGTACTTTTTGACATTATTTAAAATTCTAATTTCCTTTTTTTAAGTTGATTTTTTTAAAGTTTATTTTTATTTATTTTGAGGGAGAGAGAGGGAAAGTAAGAGCCAGGGGAAGGGGAGAGAAAGAGTCCCAAGCAGGCCCCCTCTGTGCTTTCAGTCTGCCCCATTAGATGCTCCATCTCACAACTGTGACACCATGACCCAAGCAGACACCAAGAGTCAGATGCTTAACCAACTGAGTCACCCAGGCACCCCTTAAATAGTATTTTTGACGTGTATTTACTTTGTAAAGTAAAAATTAAAGAAATAGAGAAGAGTTGGACATGTTTTTTTTTTCTCCCTATGCCATGCTCCTTATTTATTTTCATATTATGCCTCACAGAGAGTATTATCCTGCAGAGGTCAAGCATCCAAAAGTTTATTTAGGAGTAAGTTTCAGCTACTTTGAAAATGATTTTGTGTATGCATTGGGACTGCACGCCTGATGTTAAGCTTGCTGTGATGGCCAGTAAGAATTATTTCAAGACACAGATGATGGTTCCTTCTTAAGCCTTATGTCACTTTTGTGCCCTATCAGGTACTTGTAGGAAAAATCTTAAAGTTTATGGTTGTTTGTTCTGCTACCTCACAACTGTGGAGAGTCAGGACAGAGAGAAGAAGGTGATGAATAAAGGTTATAATTAAGAAGCTAAAAATCCAGGAAAATATCTTTCTATTGTCTTTTTTATAAAACCTTTTTAGTTTTCAATTGAGCTCAGATAAAACCTTTGTACTTGGTATTATATACACTATTCTCTTAGTTTATTCAAATTAGAAATACCAATCAGCAAAATGCACAATGAAATTGTTCATTTTTTAATTGTGTGCATATTTTTTAATAAATGAAAATGTATAATTTGGATAACACTTTTGAGGTACCAGTGAGGTATTTCTCTTAAACTCAGAATAAGTGTAACAGGCATAAGTTTAAAACTTCTGGTGATAGGTCATTTTCTTCTCCAACCTTGATGTTTCCAATCCTCTCCAATTTTGTTTTAGTCTATGTAACTTTGGGACAGAACTTCTATAGTCTAACTTTCAGATTGTCATCTATATGACCAGTGAACACTAGTGCTTGGGTTAAGTCCAGCATTTCAACAAGCTCAGGGATGACAAATCAGTTTTCATGAAGAACTCTACAGACATTGTAGAAGAACTAGGGAACGTACTTCAAGCATCCCTAATTAGAAAGTACTGAGATTATTGATTGTACTGGTAAAATGAGGATCCACCATTCTCTACCATTTTTACCATCTCAGTGTGATTATGTTTATGAACTTTCCTTAATTGAGATAATTGTAATATATGTGGATACATTATTTTAATAACTTTTCTCCTTGAACCAGGATTATATAATATAGTCAGGCATCCCTGACTTAAAGAGATTTCCTCGTTTTCTAGGTTATGGCCTATGAGTATTAAGTTCAAAGGGGCCACAGTTTAATAATTCTTAAAAAATAGTATTAGAGACATTTTATATATACAGATGACTATTTTGAGTATGGAAAACATAAATGTAATCCATCAGTTGTTATTACTATCTATATCCAGGAAAATAAGATAAAACTGTGAATATCCTATAATTGAGAATGGTATTCTATTTTACTATATGATCTAGTAATTCCATTACTGGGTATTTACCCATAGAAAATGAAAGCACTAATTTGAAAAGATATATGCATCCCTATGTTTATTACAGAATTGTTTACAATAGCCAAGATATGGAAGTAACCCAAGCGTCCATTGATAAATGAATACATAAAGTGGTGATATATATATATATATATATATATATATATATATATATATATATATACACAGACATACACAAACACACATACGTACAATGGAATGTTACTCAGCCATAAAAAAGAACAAATAATGCTAAATGAAATAAGTTGGTCACAGAAAGACAAATATCATTGGATTTCACTCATAAATGGAACCTGAGAAACAAATGTCCAAAGAAAGAAAAAAAAGGGACCAAAAATAAAAAAAGATTCTTAAATACAGAGAATAAGCTGGTGGTTGACAGACGGGGGGTAGTTAGGGAGATGAGTGAAAAGGATAAAAAAGAGATTAAAAGTACACTTACCTTGATGAAACTGAGAAATGTATAGAATTGTTGAATCACTATATTGTATATTTAAAACTAATATAACACTGTATGTTAATTATACTTGAAAAAACAGTATTCTTCTTAATGATACAGTATTTAAATTATAGTGTTTTGATATAAAATTGATATTTTACATATACCTTCTTTGTTTCAATTATGTATACATAAAAAGCAATAACAGCTTTACTATAGGTAGTAGGTTTATTCTATTGATGGCATGTAAAAAAAAGAAATCTTTTAAATTGACAAAAACCCAATACATTATAATCTATAATTCTTTTGGTTTTATTTTATCGTTGGGACTCAAGAAATAAAAGTTGTATTATCAGTTAAAGATCACATATTCTTTCCCTTTTAGAGCATTTGTAATTATATAAAACCACTGGCTCTTTATTGGCTTCTAAACATGTTAGTTTGTCAATGATAATTATCCTTAACATAACACAGCCTACTTATTGCAATCAAAATGTATGACTCCTAAAGGCACCTTTATAATAAGGATAGAGTGCATTAATTCTTTTACAAAGCTGTCTTTAGCCTGAAAGACATCAAAGCCAATAAAAACTAAAATTAAGGGCTAGATAATCAGAAAAATAAAAAAAGTAAAGAACATCACTTAATGTTGCTCATCTAATAATTGTGACCATTCCTCTGGGGCTGTGTATCAAATAATAGTCTTCCTGGCATCATTCTATACCCAACAATGGATGTCATTAAATAAATACATCTGTGACAGTTCCTTATAAAACCCTACAGAGAATTGTTTTTTTCCGCATAACATTGAATATTCTATCACAGAATCATAAATACACTGTTTTCATGAACTGTATATCTGACCTTGAAAATAAGGTCAGAATTCAAAGTTATTATACTTCACCGTCCTGAAAAAAATGCCATGAAAATATATAGTCTCTTGTTACTGCCTGCTTGTTAAATTTGATGGGAAAGTCTTGAAAATAAATGCTGTATTGCATCACCAGAGCTTAAATGAATTTGCGTGGCTCTAAAAAGAACCACCCAGACACCAAAATGAGACAAGTATGAGTAAAGTAAGAACTTTTATTTAGTTTGCTTATGATTTTAATTCGTTTCACAAGAATGGATGTTTATGGTGCAATTTCTGGGCATATTTCATGTAAGGCACTGCTTGTGTTTGCTTAGAATAGAAATTAATGGAAGAATGGAAAGAAAAACTAGGTTTAATAATTTGGTCTCGTCTTTACTGTGTGAAGAGTCATTAAGACACTGCGTAGTGTATATTTATATTTGTGCAAATTATGTTGAGTTTTGAACAAAATGATCTGCATGATTATAATATGGACTTTTCTCTGATCATACTATCAGGAAAATCTTACCATATATCATGCTGTTTTATGTTATTCCTCCCCTTTAAACAAGTGTGACCATATGTAATCTCAAAAGACTCTGAAGAAGATGGAAAGTCTTCTACTCAGAAGTCTTTGGAAATCCTGTTAAAAGACTCCTATATCATGTACACAGATAATATACAAAACACACATGCAGGCTGTATATGTTATGAATCCTAATAGTAATTAACAATAAAACAAACATCAACTTTAGAAATAGAACATTACCTTTCTTTCATGCCTTCCCCCAGGAGTACTCCTGTTTTTTCATTGTTTCCTTATCATTTACTTGCTGTAATTATCAGTTGTCAAATATGCATATATCCTTAAACAATATTTTATCAAGTTTTGCCTGATTTTAAACCTGGTTTATACAATGTATGTTCTTAAGCAATATATTTTTGTTCAGGCAATAGTACTTTTCTAAAATTCGTGTATGTTGTTGAATGTAGGTTTTGTTCAATCTTGGTCAGTGCTATATAATTATATTCCATTGTGTGATTATGCTATAATCTATATATACAGTATTTTCTGATGGGCAGTTACAAGATTTCCAGTTTCTTGGTATTCCAAATAATACTGCTATGAATATTTTCATACTCATTTGGGCATAGGTGTGAACATTTTTAAAAGATCTATATCTGTATAGCTTTGAAAGATAATGTCAAATTGTTTCCCTTGTGTATCACTTTTTTCTTTTTTTTTTTCTCTCAGTAGCAATGCTTATTCGATCTTATTGCTTCCTATCTTAGCCAGTGTTTGGTACTGCATGCATGAGTTACAGATCCTTTTAAAATGCAATGCAACAGTAGAAGGATTTATAGGGTTCCATATTCCACGCTGCAACCCACTTGAAAGATACTACCACTTGAAAAGGCTATCAAATATTCCTCCCTATTCAAAATATATATGCATGTGAAACTTGATTTTCTTAATAAATATATCACGACTAATTAATACAGAAGTGGATACGAGAATCTAGCTGTCTTCTATTAAGCCAGGCATTGAACAGATTTGAAAACAATGAAACACAATGCTAGTCTTCTCAGGGAGCTAATTTTGTTTTGAAAACATAGTTTTTGTCATAAAATATGCAATGGATTTACATGTTTTTGAAAGGTAGTAAAATATGTTTTAACCTATTTTCATATAAACTGCATATAACATATATTTTTAATTAATAGGATATGTTTAAGTTTACAGAATTTTTTATTTTTAAATAAATTAATACATATTTTAAACATTTTACAGTATTAATTTACAATGCACTAAATATCAATAGATATAGCCCATGAAAATAAAAGCAATTTTGGGTCTTCGATACTTTTTTGTTTTCTTTTTCTCAGTTTTTTTGAAATAATTTACAAAACTAAAATCTATCAATTTTAGTCAATAATTTTGCCAAATGAGTACTGTTGTGTAATCATTATCACAATCATGACATACAACATTTCCAACACTCCCCAAATTCCCTAAGCACTTTGCAGTCATACTTCCTCCAACCATTCACCTTAGCAAACACTAATCTGCTCTATATCCTATAGTTTTGCCTTTTTTTTTAGAAGTTCATACAAATGGAATCATATAGTTTTCAGTCTTTGCATCTGTTCTCTTTCACTTAGAATGCTTTTGAAATTCATCCATCTTGTTGCATCTATTAATAGTTTTTTTAAATTGCTGAATAATGTTCTAGTGTTCAGATATATCATAATTTGATTACACATATATCAGATGATGGGCAATTGAGTTTTTCCTAGTTTTTGGCTATTTAGAGTAATGTTTCCACATTCATGCACACATCTTTGTGTGAAAATATATTTTTCCTCTGGGTTAAAAACCTAATAGTGGAATTTCTGAAACATATGGTAAATAAATGTTTAACATTATAAGAAATTCTGAAAAATCTTTTCCAAAGTGACTATACCATTTGTATTCTTTTAAAAATGTGTTTTATTTTTTTTTCACTTAAATTTTAGTTAACTTATGGTGGAATATTGGTTTCAGGGTTAGAATTCAGTGATTCATCACTTATAACACTTGCTTCTCATCACAAGTGCCCTCCTTAGTACCCATCACCCATCTAGCCCATCTCGCATCCATGTCCCTCCATCAACTTGTAGTTTGTTCTCTATCATTACAAGTCTCTTGTGGTTTGTTTCCCTCTCTTTTCTTTTTTCCCTCCCTTCCCATATGTTCATCTGTTTTGTTTCTTAAATTCCACATATGAGTGAAATCATATGGTGTCGTCTTTCTCTGATTGACTTATTTCACTTAGCATTATACAGTCTAGCTTCACCCACATCATTGCAAATGGCAAGGTTTCATTCTTTTTGATGGCTGAGATATATTCCATCGTAAATATATACCACATCTTCTTTATCCATTCATCAGTCTATGGATATTTGGGCTTTCTCCATAGTTTGACTATTGTTGATAATACTGATAAAAACATTGGGGTCTATCTACCCCTTCGAATCTGTATTTTTGTATACTTTGTCTAAATACCTAATAGTGCAAGTACTGGATTGTAAGGTAGTTCTATTTTTAGTTTCTTGAGGAACTTCCACATTGTTCTTCATAGTGGCTATACCAGTTTGCATTCCCACCAACGACACAAAAGGGTTCCCTTTTCTCTGCATATTTGCCAACACTGTTGTTACTTATGTTAATTTTAACCATTCTGACAGGTGTGACGGTATCTCATCGTGGTTTTGATTTGTATTTCCCTGAAGATGAGTGATGTTGAGCATATTTTCATGTGTCTGTTAACCATTCAGATTTCTTATTTGGAAAAGTGTCTATTCCTATGTTCTGCCCATTTTTTAACTGGGTTGTTTTTTGGGGTGTTGAGTTTGATAAGTTCTTTTTAGATTTTGAATACCAACCCTTTATCAGATATGCCATATGCAAATATATTCTCCCATTCTGTAGGTTGCCTTTTACTTTTGTTGATTGTTTCCTTTGCAGTACAGAAGTTTTTATCTTGATGAGGTCCCAATAGTTCATGTTTGCTTTCGTTTCCCTTGCTTTCAGCTATGTGTCTAGTAAGAAGTTGCTGTGGCTGACGTCAGAGAGGTTTCTGCCTGTCTTCTCTAGGATTTCGATGGTTTCCTATCTCACCTTTAGGTCTTCAACCCACTTTGACTTTATTTTTGTGTATGGTGAAAGAAAGTGGTCTAGTTTCATTCTTCTCCATGTCACCATCCAGTTTTCCCAACACCATTTGTTGAAGAGAATCTTTTTTTCTATTGGATATTCTTTCTGCTTCGTTGAAGATTAGTTGACTATATTATACCATTTGTATTCTAACTAGCAATGTTTGAGAACTTTGCACCATATCCTTTTCTAACACTTGATTTTGTTAGTATTTTTAAATTTTAGTCTTTCTAGTGTGTATATTTGTTTTAAATTTGTGTTTCTCTGATAACTAAGAACATTGAATATTTTTCTATGTGTTTATTTGCCATTTCTATACATTCTTTGGGGACTCTTTATCAAAGAGTCACTATAAAGCAACATTTTTTTATTGGACTCCTTGAATTTTTATTATTGAGTTGTAAGGTAAGAGTTATTTATATATTTTGGATATAAGTCCTTTACTAGATACATAATTTGCAAATACTTTCTCCTAGTATGACGTTTGCTATTTCTTTTTCTTAAGGCTTCTTCGGAGAACACCAGTTTTAAATTTAAATGGAGTCTGATTTACTTTTTTTGTATCCTATGTAAGAAATATCTGCTCATCCAAAGCCACATAGGTTTGTTCTGATGTCCTTTACAAAAAGTTGTGCTGTTTTCCTTGTTTCTTTTAGATCTTTAATCCATTTGGAGTTAAATTTTTAACACCATGCGAAAGGCATTAACATTTATATTTTTGCATATGGATATCCAGTTCATTCAACACTGTTTTCGTAAAGGTAATTCTTTCCCTATCCAATTGCCTTAGTATCTCTGTTGAAAATCCATTGGTTTTCTATGTTTGTGTGTGTGTGTGCATGTGTGTATACATATATACTCTATTGATTCTTTCTTCTGTCCATTGATTTATATGTTTTCTTTACATCAAACACATTGTCTTAATTACTGTAGCTTTGTAGTAACTCTTAAAATCACATAATTTAAATTTTCTAACTTCGTTGTTTTTCACAATTATCTGGTCTATTTTAGATCCTTTGTATTTAAATATTAATTATTTGTGTGTATCTACAAAAAAGTGATTTTAATTGGGACTTGTTGAATCTATAGTTAACTTTAGGAAGAACTATTGCCTTAACGATACTGAGTCTTTGATCTATGTTTTCTTTTTCTAAAATATATCTCCATTTAGTTATACCTTTAAAAATTTCTCCCAGAAATATTTAGTGTATTTTATTGAAGAAGTCTGGCACAAATTTTGTTGAAGTTATCCTTTAAAAATTTTTCATTTTAATGTTATTTATATAGTACTGTTTTTTTAAAGAAATAATTTCTAAATTGTTGCTAGAATATAGAAATACAAGAGATATTGTGTATTGAACCTATGTCCCATGAAACTGCCAAGTATATTTATATATATATTTATATATATAAACCAAGTATAGCAATATTTTCGTTTAGAACAATAATGAAAAGCCTTAGAGTTGTAAAATTATATCACTATGAGATTTAAGATAACTTTAAAATATCCAGAGAAATCAAGATGTTACCTTGGCTACATTATCTCATTTAATATTTCAGCTGTAATACATTTTACTTGCTCAATATTAAATTCAGTGCAGGAATCACTGGTATTTATTTAGTCCAGTGGAAAATCATATGGTGTGTGGTGAAATGCACATGACTGCTTCAGGATAGTAACACAAATGTTTTGTTGTGGCAAGTTCAGAACAATAGACTCAAAGGCAGCTTTAAGTTTCTCTTTAGGTATGTGAGTGGAACGGATGGCTTCACAAATGCAGACATTGACATAAATATGAAGATTTAAAGGCCACCATGTAGGACAGTTAAAAATTTAAATTAATGTCTAATTCATTTATTTAATGACAAATCACTTAGTAAATTGTGTAAATTCCCATGTAGCAGGTAAGGACAGAAGATAATTCTTTCTGAACAGGATGCAAAATATTCTAAAACATTTTGTGCCAGATTTTGTGGGAATGCAAGGGAAGACTGTTTTCTGCAATAAAACAATCAAATCCTTTTAAGTTAGTTTTAGTCAAAGCCTAAGCTATACTGCCACTCCTTACTTTCTTTGCTGTTCTACTTAAGGTTCATGTAGCTAGTACTTCTGAAAAAAGTGTAGGCAATTCCACCAAAACACTAATTATTGGTTGTCATGTATTATGGGGCCATTGTTTTTGTTAAAACATTTGAGTTCTATGGGGCGCCTGGGTGACTCAGTTGGTTAAGTGGCTGACTTCAGCTCAGGTCATGATCTCATGGTCTGTGAGTTTGAGCCCTGTGTCGGGCTCTGTGCTGACAGCTCAGAGCCTGGAGCCTGCTTCAGATTCTGTATCTCCCTCTCTCTCTGCCCTTCCCCTGCTTACTCTATGTCCCTCAAAAATAAATAAAATAAAAATGTTAAAAAATTTAAAAAAACAAACCAACATTTGAGTTCTTTGTATTTAATGGATCCAGACAATGGTTAGAGCTTTCATTACCCTAATACTATTTTAGGAACTCCAATTCATTGAGTACTTCCTTCATTTTAGGCACCTTCAATCTGTGAGGTGATTTTCATTCTCACAATAAACCTATGTATGATAATTATTAAAATTATTAAAACCTAGCCTATGAGGCTGATTTCTTTCACCTAATTAATATTTGATATTTTGCCATTTTATTGGTATAATATTAGTGCATCCCTTGTTATTTCTGAGTAGTACTCCCATCACTGAGTGTTTATACAAGTGTTTATCTGTTCCTAAGTTGAGGTTATATGCTTTAACCATTCACACAATGTTTTTGTGGGGGGGGAATTTTATTTTTGCTTCAGTAAACACCTACAAATGGAATTTCTGGGTCTTTGGGTAAGTGTAAGTTTCACTTCACAAGATATTGAAAACCCGTTCTGAAAGGTATGTGGTAGTATCCTATGGTTTTATTTAGCTATAATAAAATTTTAATTGGCCTCCTGAAAGAGGCTGATGAGAGCCATGCATGAAAATGTTATATTGAAATCCTCCATTTTCATTGTGAAAAGTTTAGTTAAATGCTATGTTCATCAGTAATCAAATAATAAGATGAAAGTTTTTATCCCATCTTTCTTTTTTCTTACTACTATGCATGGGCCCTACATCAAATGGTTATAAATATTGAGGAAGGGGGGAAAAGAACAGGACTTTCATAATAGACAATTTATATAGTTGGATTTTGAGTATTTAGAAAATTGTCAAATAGGTTGTAAATTTTTTTATATAAATATAACTTATTCAAACAAGAGTATTTTCCCCTGACAATAAGGGAACAGACTTAAGGAACAGATCTTAGAGAAGACTTCATAGATGGACACACTTAAAATAACATCCACTCACAGTTTCTAGTTTTATGGACTTTAAAAGAGAGAATATTTTATTTACATTAAAATCCACTAATTTCTACTATATGGGAATGAATTTCAAAACTTATGATTATGTAAAAGGCTTGAATATCCTGAGAGAATCTTAATGAAAGCATAGCTCATTATAAATCCTCCAGAAGAGAATACAAAGAGCAAAATACATTTGAATTATCTTATAAAGAATTTCTGGAGGACCCATGGGGAACAGTTTTATAGAAAATGCAGGACAAATGCTATCAGCCAGCTATTGAATTTTTGGTCTTGTATTCGTTTTAAGAGAATACCTATCAATAATGTAAGCACAACCAAAATCACTCTGCTTAAGTGATACATTTAAAGAATAAGTGTATGTAAATTATATTCAAGTTGACCATTATTTGAAATATTTATGTAAAGAATGGCATACAAAGGTATCAAAACAAAAGTGAAAAGATGGTAAGTCAGATTTTAAATAAATGTTTATTTAACACTTTAATTTAGTAAGAAAATTAATATGAGAACAATTTTGTCAAAGTTGAGTAAAAAATTAATGAATATCCATTCTCATAACGAAAAACTACCTAGGTGATTTAAGACAATGTATCATTTCTTTTGTTTCTAGAAAGTGTTAAGGTATGCATCTACGTACTGATGTGGAGTTTTATTTTGAGTTGACTGCTTCAAGGTTATCAAAATTTTCTTAAAAGTGTTAGTTATATGAATGCACTCATAACTTGTACACTCAATTCTATTCCAATTAATGCAGTTGTCAAGGGGGTGGTAGGCAGAGGTGGTTTATCCTAGCATAGCAGTACTAGGAGGCAGGTATTCAGACTTGTTCTTGTACTTAAGAGTATTGTCAAATTGTGTGAATCATTTCATCTCTCTGGACCTCAGTTTCTTTTATAATAATGTAGAGGGAATGAATGACATGCATGCCTCTCCAATATCAGTCGTTCACATATTACTTGCAAGATTTTTATCATATCTGTGCCATTTTTGCTACTTTTTAATGAATATCACTGTAAGTCAACTCACTTTCCAAAACTTATATTCTAAACCACATAATAGTAGCTATGAAATCATGTGTACAAAATTTGACTTTTTTTTTTTCTTAATATGTGGAATCCTTCATGAATTTAGGTGTCATTCTTGCCCAGGGACCATCCTAATCTTCTCTGTATTGTTCCAAATTTTAGTGTATGTGTTACCAAAGTGAACATTTGACTCTTTTTTTTTTCTAATTTGCATTAAAATAAAAACATGCTGCTTATATAAAACATGTTTCCCTATGAACAACTAAAATAATCTCCCATATCACTAATGATACAGGGCCAGATTAATTTTCAGTACTAGTATATTTCAAAATTATGTTAAAACCTAATTGATATTGTTAGATATTTACAATACAATTTGTAATATATTATTTCAGAGAATGTTATTTTTATGCACTCAAAGTAAAAGTCAAAACAGAAAATATAAATTTATAACTTTTTCATTTTTTATGTTCTTATAGAATCACATGTGTGTAATAAACCTACTGTATTTTTGCAATTTAAAAGGATGTATAGGTGAGTAAAGAAAGATTTTCTTAACTAACGGATGGTTTCATAGTGTAGTATTTTATCAGTATTTCATTTTATTAAGACAAACTAATCTTTAAAACATTCTTGGAGAACTAGGAAATCCCAGTTTTGTTACATTGTATTAATCGAAGATGGCCCATATGTTATACATAATTCAAAAACATTATTACTTTCATTCAAATTATTAACACAACACAGATATTTCTAAATATAATGATGAGTATTTTTACTCATCAGTTAGTTTTACTTTTATTTAGAGTGCTATATTCTTTTATAAAGCCTGTATTTTATTTTATTTATTTATTTATTTATTTTTATTAAATTTTTTTACCTTTATTTATTTTTTGAGAGACATAGAGACAGAGTATGAGCAGAGGAGGGGCATAGATAGAGAGGGAGACACAGAATCCGAAACAGGCTCCAGGCTCTGAGCCGTCAGCACAGAGCCCAACGCGGGGCTCGAACTCACAGACCATGAGATCATGACCTGAGCCGAAGCCGGCCGCTTAACCAACTAAGCCACCCGGGCACCCCTAAAGCCTGTATTTTAATCAGAACTTCAAACTTTGTGAAATCTTAGTCACCCCCCCCCACATCAAATTGCCACATAAAAGCTAGAACTGTCAAGGGGAGGAAAAGATCATGAAAAACACTGAAACATCCCTGAGAAGACCTGATTTTAATGCCTTAATAAATAGTTGAGTGTAACATAGTAGCCTTCAAATTTTACTTAGCACCACATTTCTAGTGCCATAGCTCCATTTGACCCTATAAAAATGCTGTTAATGGCTCTGTTTACTAGAATTTATTGCTACCAAGATGGAAAGTCACAATGCTATGAAACTAGTAATGTAGCAATATGCAACCTTAAGCCCTATAATGTGGCTATATTTTGAAATCATTAAAATGCAGATGAGGATTAAGCTAAAGACTGATTTTGTGATTGCTTTTAAGATATGGAGTAGTTCTTAAAATATATGCATGGCTGAGTGTGTATAAATAACTTGCATATTAGTGTGTTTCAAAATTGTTCTGATGGAAAAGGGTGTTTTCTTTGGCCAATGATTTCCCAGTTATTTTTAAAATGTTCTGTGATTCATCAAGTAATCAGATAAATTTCTGGTTTTTACTATTGTGATTATAAATATACAGCTTTCTACATTTTTTTCAGTAATTTTCAGGTGTTACTTGCATGAGATATTTAAAGTGTTTTGAACAGAAATGTTCTCTTTATAACTTCTTACATGTATCTCATATCTGCTTCAGATTATTGTGGGGCATTTCAAATCAGCACCTATTATTGTTCTAGGCAAACTTCCTTAATGGTGTATATTCATATGCACATATTAACACATGTTTATATGCATAATCTCTTTGATAGATAAATTCTTGATTTGTATTAACCGATTCTATCAAGATGAATTAAAACACCTCTAAGAACATGTTCATTATCTACAGGACAAAGTACAGATATTATTTACTTTATATAAAGAAATACAAATCTGTTGAATAATATCAAAATCTGAAATTTCAGAGGGGAATTTATTTTTTAGAATAGATATTTCACACCCTTTTCACATTTGATAGCTACTCTGTATCTGTTTTAAAAGGTTGAGATTTATCTAGTTTCTTCGGGTTTCTTGCTTTTACTTGGCTCACTGCACATTAGTGGCACTAAATGGACAAAAGAGGACCCTTCACACACCACTTAGCTTGCCTCCATTGCTCTTGTGCCCATTGATCCATATAAGCCGTATTTTTACAAAATGTTACCAAGAGGTTTATTACTTGATTTTTCTTACACTAGTTAGAATTGATGATATAATTCTGGGGACATCTTGACATTATATTTCTCTTTTGCCTCTAAAGTGTCTCAACCACACCCATGGCTTCAAATACTAGCTATATCAACCAACGGCTTTCAAGAATAAATGTTCCCTCTGACAACACTTAAGCTACAGACTCCCTGCTCCTCAGTTCTCCTTTGGAACACTTTAAATTTAGTATTTTCCAAATCAATGACCTTCTCTCCTCAGCCTAATCTGCTCCTGCTCCCTTGTTCCCTTTCTGGATTAATGGTGTCCCATAGCATGCAAATCCTGTCTTTTCAGAACTAATGCAAAAGTCTTTTAGCTGGCTTCTCTGGTTTCAGTCTTTCTCCAATTCCTTTACCCATGCTGCGACTGGAATGTGATATATGTAAAACATAAATCTCAACTTACTTTTCACATTTTAGGAAAATTAATACATTTTCAAACACCTATGGATAAAGGTCAAGCTTCATGAAAAAGCACACAAGTTTCTGTTTTGGGAGGGTGGAGGATCCTGTATACTCCTTGTCTCTGTTTTTCTTACTGGCTTGCTTCTGCTCTGGCTTGGTTCAGCCTTTGGAAGACATTGGTGGGACAAGGGATGGAGGAAAATTAGAAGACAGGGAGAAACCAGGGGAGAAATATCTCCCCCTTAGTCTTTAAAAATGGCTACAACTGCTTTGCAGTTTCAGCTTTCAAAGGGCAAGAGTCCCTCCTCTCTTTACAATACCTCCAGTTCTAGGAGTGGTAATAGTTTCTTGCAGTTCTGGCAAATCTCTGGACTGCTCCCATTCATTTTCTGTCCTCTAGCCTCCTCAATAACCTTTTAAGCCAATTTATTATCTGTCCATTTAACTAAATGGAATATCTGGATTTCCTTTCACTGACTGAAAACCCGATTCATAAAATCATTGCGTTAGCAACTCTTAAACTTTCCTCAATGATTAAAAAAAAATAGATGGGATCTTTGGAGCCAGATTTGCCTCACATCTACATCATTGGTGATCTTGGACAAATCCCTTACATCTCTGAGCCTCTTTTTCCACATTGCAGTGTCTGGAGATTATAATATGTGTCTCACTGGGTGGCATGAGAACTAAAATAGAATTTGATAACATAAGAATGTGCCCTCAGCACAGTGCCTGGCACCTGACAACCACTCATTACCTGACAGAAACTGAATCAGTGACATTCAGTGATATACTGAAGTCCTAGTGCCTAGCCCAGTGCTAGTACACATGGTACCTGCTCAATAGTTATTGAATAAATCATCAACTACTCTTTTAAAAAGATGTCTACTTTCCTTTATCTTCAATTTCATGACTTTAATTTCTACCTGAATGCCTGACTGCAATTCATTCTTTACTATTTTCCTACTTCCCGTCTTTATGTCCCTTCTTTATCATCTTTTAAATGTCTTCTTATAGCTTTTAAGATGAAGTGTAAACTTCTCAGCTTGGCTTAGGTTTCATGTTTTCTTCTGAATCCTTATTACAATACTAGGCTCACATCGTTACCATGTTCTCCCTTGCTTTCTGCCTTTCTTTGAGTGAACTGTAAATGCTTTCATCCTATTTCATCTGTACTTGATAACTGCTTTCCCTTTAGCACTCTTATTAGTGTCCAAGCAACCTTAACTTTGCTTTTACTCAAAGACTCAGTTCAGGAGTCGATTTTCTGTAGATCGTTCTTCGAATCCTCTCCACGTTCATCTGTAGACAACTTCAACACTAATTTCCTGATTGTGGCCAAGTCTCCCACACTTGATGGTAAGCGCCTTTTTTTTAAGTGTTTAGCATATTGGTTGGCATATAGCAATCATGTGAAAAATGTCTGCTTGATAATGAATCAAGAAAGAGCCGAGACTGAGCCCTTATATAATGTCCAAAGATGCCTCTTTTTCTTTAGCAGTCTAAATCAGTCTGCTAATCTACCTCTCTGAGAGGGTTATTCACAAGTCTTCTTCTTTAAGTAAAAAATCATATAAAATTTGATCATGTGAAATTTAAACTGTTTTTACCATAGTTCTTTGATGGATTAATCTAGAAACCCTGGCAAAAAGACGTCATAAGCCTCTTCTGAAGTTACTTATTCCTAGTGAATATATTCTTTGGTCTTCATGAATTTTACTGCTTTCAAAGTGCTAAAACTTATCGTTTTACCAAATCATTTAATTAATTAATTAATTTGACAGAGAGAGAAAGCGAGCAGGAGAAGGACAGGGAGAGAGAGAGACAAAAGGGAGAGAGAGAGAGAATCTTAAGCAGGCTCCATGCTCAGTACAGAGTCCAATGCAAGGGTCCATCCCACGACCCTAAGACCATGACCTGAGCTAAAATTAAGAGCAGGATGCTCAACTGACTGAACCACCCAGGCGCTCCACTAATTCATTTTAAAATCTTAGTTTCAGTTATACAAGACGAATATGTTCTAAAGATCTGTGTGTGTAGTTAACAATACTGTATTGTGCACTTAAAATTTTGTTAAGAAGGTAAATTTCATGTTAAATGTTCTTACAACAGTGAAAAAATAAATTAAATCTTCCCCAAAATTAGCAGTAAATCTCATCAGCTTTTTTTTTTTTTCCCAGAACCCATGTTTTTATTCTTCATATATAGTAAAATTTTTCTCTGGCTCTAATCTTGTGATAGTTTGTGATTTCTTAAGAGTAACTGACATCTCTTCATTTGTATATTACCACAAATGCCCTGGAGTAAATTTCTTTTGGCAATGGAACTTAAACTCATTTAGATCAGGGAAGTGGTCTTGCAGAATTACTTCACTTCTTGGATTTCAATAATTTTTGTTCAGTGTGGATTTGCATTTTAGTCCAAAGTTCAAATCCCTCGCAAAGAAGACTGATTCTGATTCTTGTGTTGTAGAAATGATGGATCCTGACTTCCTTCCTGGATGGGCCACATACACCACACACACACACACACGCACACACACACACAAGCACACATACACACACACACACACATGGAGACACACTCACACTGACTCACTTAACCTTATATATTGGCAAAAAGAAGTATAGCGGAAGACAACTTTCTCAAATATCTTTCTCCATTAATGGCAATTCTAAGAACTATCAGAGAAGCAGAGTGTCATTTTTTCCCTTGATTTTCCTTCAGTTTCAAGGGAATGATGAAAAGAGCTAACAGACTACTGAGGTAAAACGCACCCACTGATTAAGAATATCAGTGCAAAATTCTTGATTATCTAAAATATATAAGACATATTTTTATGCCTGTGTTAAAGAAATGAATTTTGCTTCTAGGGAGTGTGTGTGTGTGTGTTTGTGTGTTTGAACTAAACAGCTGTAAAAAATCTCATATCGTTCCTAGAATGATTACATGCCTTAAAGAAAGAAAATGTGAAAGAATTACAAGAAAATAAATATAAACATTGCTATTGTCCTATTCACTTCTAGAAAATGCAAATTATGGGCACTCCATAAATATTGTTGATTATGAATAGAGAGTGAATTTCTATCAATTCTTGGCAACACAATCCATCTCATTTGATTTACTGAGCTATATAAAAAGATAGATTACATTTAAATCTTTTTTATTACAGTTAATGTTTTGTTATTTTTATGTTTAAGTACCACGAAGTTGATGTAAATTTTCTTTTCTAGGGAAAAATAACCAGTGCTATTTAATCTCTACTAAAGATAAATAATACCACAAGGCTAATTAAAATAAAATTGAATCAAATGGGTTTTTAATGAATTAAATCTTAGTTAATGTAAATGTGAATGATTTCCTATTTGTTTTTTTCTGGCACACAAGAAACTCAAATGTGCTTAAATTTTAGTCATCATATAGTCAATGTATTCATTTTATTGTCATATGTGTACCACATGGTTGTGTCATATTAAATTTTCAACTTTATTGTATGTTATTAAACCAGTGCTATAGTTAATTTGTAACTACCCGAGACCCATGGATCAATATTTTAAGTTAGCTTCAAATTGTATAGTGTCCAGAATGTGGGGAGTCACTAGAAAATTACTGATCTCTTTATATGAGTTAAAATTGGAAATCATCCATTTTTAATTATGCAAATACTAAATATCTAGGTGATTGTTACTCACTCATAAAATTCATATTGTGTTATCTAAGGGCCCTCATACTAACACATGTATAATTACTAAGATTAGACTTTAATTGGTAATCAGATAAATTACAGTAAGTTCATATTTGTTAATTTACCTGATTTAAGAAAAGTTTACTTAATGTAGAAAATCAGAATTACTAAAAAAAGCATTTTAAAAATAAAATAAAGTCTTCCCACTTTCCAAAAATAACTGATTTACAAGTTTGATGTATGTACATACATACACATACACACACATGCCCACTGATATGACTTTGTAAAACTTCTTTAGTGACCTGATGTTTTAAAATTTGTATAGTTCTTACACAGATATGACTAATTTACTTCACTAATAATTTATTGGTAATGATTAGGTAACTTTACATAACACTGGCTCCAAAGGATGTCAAAAGTGGTGACACAAAGATTTCCAAGTTCAAATAGTTTTTATAATGATGTGGGGAAAAATACAGTTAAATCATTTTTCACTGAAGAATTTCTCAGAGATGTTAATATACTATTATGCATTATGAATTTCCAAAGGAGATATAATGCAGTGTTTTCCAATTTATTTTATCATGGAATCCTGCTGTTTCCCCAGGTTCATCTTTTGTGAATACAGGTCCTTCAAACACAAGTTGGAAAATGGTGATCCAAGCTTCTGGCCTGATATTCAAAGAGAATTTTGATCCTGAGAGTGAATTCTTTAAATAATTGATTTTAGGCTTAGTGTGTTAATCAGGCATTCCAAAATGTAGTTTATCTTTCCTAGACAGACTGATATTTTGACTTGTGATTGTGCATTTGGTTTTTGGGTATAATTTCATTCACATCTTAACCACTAATATTATTAACCCAGTACCATTCTCAATATGTGTGAGAAAAAAATAAATGTATGTTGATTATATAAATAGATAGTAATGTTTATGATTATGATGAGGGTAATGATAACTATGGTGATGAGCAGCAAGAGAAGGTTATCACTCATTTAGTTCACAAATACTGCAGTAGGCATCACATATATATTATTAATCTTCTAAATTATTACCCTCTTGGCATAGGTGTATTTTCCCAACTCACATATACAAAATCAAGCATCAGTATGTCTAAGTAACTGGCTCAAAGTTTCAGGGATAGTAATAAGGTTTCAGGTGAATTAAGGTTGATTCTATAAATTATGCGTGTTTTTAGCTGCTATTTAATAATTATTCAGTATATGAATAAGTGGAAGGACCATATATATATCTATATATATAGATATATATATAGTCTTCAGCTACTCAAAATGATAGACTCATCCAAATTCCTAGACTGGATTATTACAGAGCTTACCATCTTCATAATGAAAGTGGAGACTAAGTCCTAGAAAATTCTCATGACTGAATCGCTCAAATTCTGATTGATATCTTCAAAATAGTTCATTTACATATTTTCCTGCAATCCTTCTTTTGGAAGAAAAGATACTTTATAATGAATTTTCTCAATGATTTTGCACGTATGACACTCATATGCTTCAAATGTTTTGTAAAAGACACCATGATCTATCTCAGGTGAAGAAACCTTAAGCATGGGGGTTTCTTGGTTTGGTCAATATTCTTTCACCCAACAAAAGTGAAGGAAGCATCTGCTGTAAGATGTCAAAGGATCATTGTGGGCTAAGGTGTTGGCAACATCACTAGGGGAAATCTGACTCCATCTGAGCCCTGATTTTCAAATAGTAGGTTATGAACATTTAGTAGGTACTATGCATTGCATATGTGAGTTGTAAGCAGAATTTTTCTTTAGACTAGAAAAAGTTAAAATAAATTTACAGATTTTAACAATTCTAGTAGAATTAATATATTTTTATAAATATTTTATTTTGTTTGTCCAAAAAGCTTGAAAAATATTGTATTACTTGCCTTCACTATTTTCTAGTACCACACGATCCCCATAATCGTGGAGAACACTAAACAGCAGAAGATGAAATTTCCTTCCACTTGAATGGCAGAGGAGCTAAGAGTCAAGATATTTTGTAAATCTATATTTATGGACTGAGATTCGTACCACCTACTGTAGCAATTTTTATGTGATTTGAAATAATAAGCGGTACATTATTTCTAGCATCCTTGACTTATTTATTTCAAGATTAATTTAAAAATTCAATTTATGTCCAATTTTTGTCATGAAATCCTACATAAGACAAAATTGTAATCGTGAATTGGCATTGCTTTACTTAACCTGTTGACTTTCATTGATCGTTTTTTATATTTTTTCTATTAAAATTCTTTCAATTTTATAGTACTTCATTTTTTAAATTAAATGATTTTTCTAGTATAAACATCTTTTAGTTAAAAATTTTACTCACTTGAGCTTCTTTGGGTAACATAAAAAATAAATGTTGAATTACATAAATTTTATCAGTTCATAAAAATATTAATATCATATTAAAATTATTAAGGTAACTTAAACTATAGGGATCACAAACTTAAATATGTGCTTATAAATGTATTTGAGATGCATGTTTTCCCTCTTCCCAAAATGCTATCAGTTTTTGAGAATAATTATTTCATCATGTGTTATATTTTTCTAACCATTTTACAAATTCCCAGAGCTTGCAGCAATATTTCTTTGCAATCCTATCTTTGATATTAGTGAAAAAACTGAGAAAAAAATAACTTTATATTTTTAGATAATGGCATAAAGTGTCTATGTTTAAGTAAAATTAGCATAAAGGAAAAAGGTCTTTGCTAGTCATTCCTCAGTTGTCCAGTGTATCTGCAATATAGTACAAATCAAGGACAAGTGGCTGCTGTGCCCCTCTTTCTTTTTTAAAATTTTACTTAAGATACTCCAACTTATTCTTTTATTTTTAATCCTTATTTATCTTTTATTACAGTCTTAGTACTTGCTGTGTACTAGGGATAATGTCCTTTAAATTTAAACACATGTACAATTATTAAATGCAAATTCCATTAAGTGCTCTCACTTTTACTGCTATTATTTATACTAAAGGCACAGAGCAATCTGGAAAAGTATATTTCTAGAGAGACCCTTTTCATTGGAAATAAATGGGAGGAACATTAATATCATATATTTGAAATGAGAAAAGTTTTTATGTTCAGTCAAAAAATATCCTCTAAAGAAGCATGAAACTATTAAACAGTTGCAGAGAACTTGTTTAACATCAAGAAGCATCCAGGAGAAAATTATGTGCTGGGATCTAGATTTAGACAACAAAAGTTCGAATTCCAACTACACTGTTTACTTGTTCTATCATTTTAGCAAGTTTTTAAATCTTTCTGGATCCATGATTCCTCATCTGTAAAATGAGTACCTTCCTTATAAGGTTGTGATGAAAATCAAGTGAGCTCATACCAGTAGAATTCTTGGGAGAGTTCTGGTAAATAGTAAAAATCTCCTTTAACTATTAGTGCCCAAAGGTTATCGCTTTCCTTCTAGAATCTGTTTTAATCTCCTTCCTCCCTTTTTCCTTCCCTCCATTCCCTCCTTCCTTCCTTCCTTCCTTTCTTCCTTCCTTCCTTTCTTCCTTCCTTTTCTTTCTTCACTTTTTATCTATAATGACATTTTGTGGCTTGCCTTTTTATAGTGCTTATAAAGCTTATGTATGTTCTTTAAAATATTCTCTTGCCAATAAATAATTTTACATGATTTTTGTAAATGAATGGTATTTTAATTATAGATTGACAATTCATTCAACATATCCTCCTCCTCTCTCCCTTGATTGGCATTAGCTTTTCCCCCTTATTTTTTAATTATTTTAAACAGTGCTGTGAAAAGTGTCTCTATAGGCACATCATCAATAATTTCTTTAGCATAATTTTGATCTAAAATTACCATGCCAAAATGTATGCATGGCTTTTAGGTTCACCATGGAAATACCAAATTGTCTTCCTGAAATATTATTGATTTGCACAACTGCTGATAGTGTATATGTCTCCCATTTCTAGTAAAATATTGTGACACTGGTGAGAGACTAAACACACAATCAGACAACCACATCCTGACAATATAGAAAAATAGAATCCTGACCCTCACTACGCAGCAATCATTCCAGGAAGCCAACCTACTATCAACAAGTCAGACATGTAGGAAGTTAGACCACTATGTCTAAGAATGAGTCTAGGAAGTCAAACAACAACCCATGTAACCATTGGTCCCAAATGACCAAGACTTGATTAATAACTTTCTGCTTCCCTGATTTTTGCCCCAGCTTTCAACTTAGGATGAACCAGAGAGAACGAGATATGCATCCCTAATGAGTGACAGAAGAAGCCCTGCTCCTAGTTAGCCTGCCTACAGCTTCCCCAAGTCAACAGCCTCCAGTCAGGCCACACCTGAAGCCTTCCTGTTTTTTCCACCACAAAGGTTTCCCAATTCTGCCTGCCATGACTCTGCCAAACCCAAGTGATGGTGGCTAACTCTCTTGCTATACCACTCTGAATAAATAGACTTTGCTTATTCTCACTTTGTGGTCTTTGTTTATTTCTGTGCTGAGAAATGCAGAATACCTACTTTTAACACTAATTAATTTTAATACTAATTAAAAATAATTACTTTTATTTATACCCTCTCAGCAAAACAATGGCATTTCTTTGCTTACATTGATGTTTTGTTACTGGAGTAAGTGGGTATCTTCATGCCATCACCGCTACTGGAGCCTTTCATGTTTCCTTATTGATTTTTATTTTAATTGCATTAAATTGTTATCATATTATAATTTTAACCTATATTTTGCAACTATTTTTTTCACTGATACAAAAGAGAGCTGTAACATTTTGCTTATCTATCTTTAATATGCAGTATATTTTTAGTAATATTCTTGGGGGTTCCTAGGCAGATAATTCGATCACCTGCAAATAATTATATTTATCATCTCCTTTAGGATACATTAACTTCTATTTTTATCCTTTTTATATTATTGTCTAGGCCTTCCAAAAAATGTTTTTAAAAGTTGTGTTGGCAGCATTCTTATCTTGTCTCTCACTAACAGAAATAGCTTCAGAAAAATCTCCAATGAGTTTATTATCTACTTGAGGTAAATGTTGATGAAGTACCCTTCTATTCCTAGGTTAGTAAGAGCTATTATCAGAAATTATATGTTTCTCAACTATTTTTGTATCTCTGGATGAAACTAATTTATCCTTTGACCTGCTCAAGTAGCAAAATATAAACATGGATTTCCTAACTTAAATATCCTTTGATTTCCTTTGATTCTTAAACCCTAGTTGGTCACTATTTGATTAATATGGTGCTAAATTTAAAAAGTTCAGAAGCTTAGAAACTTTATTGTCTTTCTTTTGGTCTAAAATTTTAAAAAATGTAAGTCCAAGCTATACTGTTAAATATCTCCTATTTTTAATAATTCTCTTTCAAATATAGCATCTACTATCTCCATTGCAAGAGGACTTCTGAAATTTCGAGATAGAGTGGCAAAACCTGGGCAAAGTTTCACAAAAATTGTATATTGGCCGATCAATGAAATGATGGATATTCACAGACAGAGGAGGAGGAGATGGCATGAAATCCTAAAGGGTAATTTAGGGATAGGAAATAGGAAAGGAAATAAGGAGAGGCAGAACTGTATTTTATATGTTCCATGAGCAACGTTTAGATCTTTTGAATAGGTCTAATTTAAGAGAGAAACGATGAGGGATTTTATTGAAGGAATAGATTGGTATCATATTGAGTAGGGTGTTAAATACTAAGGCAACTGACTTTTGTTAAGTAAATGGTTTTTGATCCAGGGATTGATATACAAATTGATATTTGAGAAATAGAATTCCTGTGGTATGTACGGGCTAAATTACGGGAATGTCATCTAGAAGCAAAGAGATTAGTGATAGAGTCACTGTAATCCTCTAAGGTGGTTTTTGCATCCTTGCTGTGTATGAAAAATCTGATTAAAAACTTCTCTATTTCCCGAATAATATAGTTGTTTATAATTACAGTTTGTACATTTTTTGGCCAGTGGTTTCCTAATTTTACCCTTGAGTTCTTTCAAAACTCTTGGGTAGATGTCAACTGGTCTGTCAATTTATCTACATAAACAGACGTTCCTAACAGAAACCTTTAATTTTTGTTGGAATGGATGATGCCACAAAAAAGAATTCAACATCTTATTACTACAGAGAAAATATTTGTTGCTGGTGTATTATATTTAAAGACATATTTCACACGATGATACAACCAGAATTTACACTTTCTGGCCAAATTTTTCCACTGAGATTCTTTGATAATGCTTTTTCATGATAAATATCTAAATACAAAAGAATCAGACATGATTTTAATTAACATCCTGTGAATGCTTCTATTGTGTGGTTTTTGTTAGCTTAGCGTGAAACTATTCTTCAGAGAAGAATAGGCTTTAGGGGCAATAGTCTAATTAGAGGCATAGTTTTTCTTTGTGACTTTTCTCCTATTAGAGATAGTTCCTTATTTTGAAGATAAAATTTATTAAATTAATTTTTTTTTTTGCACACAGCCTGTAATAACAGCTGTAGGCAACATAGATCAGAATCTTTCTCCACACTTAACAATAAACAATCAAATAGAAGAGAACACTTATGATACACTCAAGGAAAGTACGTGTGAGCTAAGCATTTCATATCAAGTCAAGTAGTGCTTACAACATGAAAGCTACAACCAAAGAGTTTTGAACATGTAAGACCTCATGGGATATTGTTAGCACGAGCTCTTCTTAGGACACAACAAGATGATAAACTTCAAACAAGAAGTCACTGAGGGAAATCTTAGCAAAAGTCCAAGTATATTTTACAGCAAATCTAAGACAAAACAAAGGCGCCCATAAAAGCAACTGAATATAATGTAGAAGTTATATATCCAGCAAGCATGGAAATAGTATAAATAATACCAGTGGGGGTGGGGCATGGAGTTAGGGCAAGATGGTAGTCAGGAAAATAATCTCATTGATTGCCTCACAACTCTGATAGCTCACAAATCTAGTTGTAGAAATATAAGCACATCAACAGTACAAAGGTAAACATGAACAAAAACAATACAATTGAGTACACTGGATGTGAAGGAGGGGAAAGGGAAGAAAAAGACAGGTTAAATTCATAATAATGTGCATAACAGGCAAGAGACAGATATATCTAAAAGGAAAGGGCTCAAATATTACAATAAAGCAAGAACTAAAAATATATAAAACTTCTTCCCTATGTGAAGATTTATGCAAAACAAAAAAACAGAAAACACATCGAATAACATTAATGATCAGAAAATTGACAGTTATATTAATAAATTTAGGTATGAAACTTGCCTGTTAAAATGAAAATAATTTTCAAGGTTGCTTACAAAGCGAAACCACTGCTATATGCATATATAACTAAACCAAAGTGATTCCCAAAGACGGAAAATAGAGAGATGAGCAAATAGGAAAATGAAAACAACGAAGACAATCTATACACTTGGAGTTTTACCCAAAATACTTAAATGGGAAGAACAGCATAGATACTATCACTTAGAGTGTTTCAGCTCTGGGAATATACCAAAAATGTGACAGATTCAGAGTGTAAAGCACCCTGCAAGTGTCACAGGACTGTAATAAATTTCCAGATCGATGCTATGACAGCTGATTCTTCAGTTTATTAAAGACTGGATAGGTCTTATAGAATGCCCTCCAAAATAGATGCAAAAAAATTTAGAAAATAAGGGCATTTAGAAAAAAGAATACAGAATCACTGATAGTGACTTTAATTAGTGATAAACACTATTAATTTTAAAGTATTATTATTTCTGATATTTCCTTTTTTTAGATTATATATAAAATATATATAATACATATATAACATGTAAACATGACATGTACGCTTAACAATTTACAGTTTTGTATTTTGCTTTTCTAATATGATAAAATGGACATTTCTATTATTCTCTAAAATTTATGATGTATAGATGCACCATACTATCTTATTATGAAATATGTATTTAAGTTATAATTTGAATTTTATAAGTATTGTTGGTATAAAGAGGAGCCTATATAAATCTGTATCTCAGATTCCATTTTTAGAATTAATTACTAGAAGTAGGATATGTACATCAAGGTGCATAAAGATTTAAGGTCATTTTTTTAAATGGAATTATTTTACTAATCTCCACCACCCTACACAGGGTGTATGTTTGCATATCTTATCTACCTTTTTTCATTAAGTTTTAAGAAAAGATAAGCTCATCTATTTTGAAATTTAAGAAATCTTTTACTTGTATTAATTGCATTTTTTCTTTGCTAGCAAGAGTGAATATTTTCCACAGTGTTAATTATAGTTGATTCTCATTATTCATGGTAGTTAATTGTATAAAGTTGTTGTAAACGCTGAAATAGTGGATACTGAACCTTTGCTCCTAGGGGAAATACAGAATTAGGTTCTGACAGCCTGTGGTTAACACATTTTCATCAACTGATGATGACATAATCTTTTTAATGCATGTTTCTATTTAAAGACATTAAATATATATATAATTGTTGATTAATTAACACTGAACTCAAATGGCCAATAGCACTACAACCCATGCCTGAATGAAGCTTATTTACCACATGTATTTTTTCTGTATAAGGCACATAAAGCCTTCTTGCAGTTGGAAACACTAGATAGAACTTCAGTACTTGGGGCCATTTTAAACAGCAAAGTCACAAACAACAAGCACAAAAATACAAAAAAATGTGGCAATAACTAGAGCACAAAAAGGGCACTCATTTATTGGGTGATAGCTGCAATAAGAAGGTAGAGCATCACCTTGTTTGACTTCAGCTGAGAATGTGTGCATCTGGTGACTAAAATTTTCCCTGCTCTGTGTGTGCATGTCTGTGACTGACTTTAAAAGTGCTCCAAATATCAATTTTAGGGTTACAAATAAATTTTAGCAAGTAGGTGAAGTCACAAATATGGAATTCCCAAGCAATAAGGGTTAATGGTTTTTCATAATACATTACTTCTTCTTTTTCAAATACATTGTTTATGGCTCTGACCATATTAAACTAGGATTATTGATGTTATTTATTCATATAAGCTCTTTGCCTATTAAGGAAGCTAACACTTTGTTATGTTTACATTAAAGTTATTTTCCTCTAGGTTTTCTTTGCCTGTTAGTATTCCTCAGAGTGTTTCTTCATGTCCAAACATTACACCTTTTGTGGACTATTGTTCCATTCTTTTATCACTTTTTCAATTTCTGTTGTGCTTTAAAAAAACATATTCCACCTATGAAGAAATGAATGTGCTCTCACATTTTCTTCTAATTAGTGTGGTTTCTTTTTTCTTATTCAATTTCATTATTAATATAGATTTTGTCATTGTAAATTATGAGATGAAAATCTTTAATTTTTCCTCTTTTAAAATAATTAAGCCCATCGTCTCAGTGTCATTTATTGGATAAAACCTTTGCTATATGGATTTATAAAACTGCAATATCTTCTGTGCTTTAGTTCTCTTTTGCTGTTATAATAATTTACCACAAATTTAATGGATTATATTAACATCCACTTATTATCTTATACTTCTGTAAATCAGAAATCCAACATAAGTCTCACTGGGCTAACATCAAGGTATCTGCAAGGCTGCATCATTTCTGGATTCTCTAGGGAGCGATCTGTTTCCTTGCCTTTTCCAGCTTCTAGAGAGTGCCCACATTTCTTGTTTCCTGGTTTCTTTCCTCCATATTCAAAGCCAGCAACTGTGAGTCAAGGTCTTCTCACGTATCTTAGATCTGATCTTTCTATCACTGATTCTCTTTATCTCCACAGCCAGGAAATGTTCTCTGCTTCTGGGGACTCAAGTAATTAGACTGAGTCCTCCTAGATTATTTGGGATAATTTTCCCCTCTCAAATTCCATAATTCTAATCATATCTGCAAAGCCTCTTTTGAAATCTAAGGTTAATATGTTTATCATAGACATTACAGACATCTTTAGGAATGGGGACACAATTCTGTCAACTACATTCTGTTAAATATTTTTGCATACCATGACCTATCACTGAGGCTTTTATTCTATTCTGCAGTCTCTTTTATCTACTCTTGCTATAATATCATGCTGAATTTTGATTTATATTATTTTTCACTCTCTGGCAGTCCTAGTGTGTCCTTATAACTTTTATCTTTCAAAATTTTCTTGGTACTTATTTATTTTAGAAACTGCTTTAGAACTAATTAAGTTCAAGAAAAATTCTTTAGATATTTAATTTGAATTGTGTAGATCCTACAAATTAGTCGAAGAGGCACTAACAACCCTTCCACACACATATCTCCATTCAATCATTAAAAACATGTGGGTATTTTTTTAATTTTCATAAAATATATTCCAGGTATTTTTTGCTGAGTTTATTCCTACTTATTTATTATTGTAATTGTGGCATATGGGATACTGCTATATTATCTAGTATCTTGGGTACATAGGAGAATGTTGATTTTTTAATGTTTGCTCTTTCTCTAATACTTTGAATTATCTCATTAATTCTGATAGAGTCCAGTGCTTCTATTGAATTTTAATAATATAATTTTATATATATCTATTGTTTGTAATGCTAATTATTTAGGTTGATGTGTCATGTGCCATATACAAACAACAATCATTTAGTTTTTTCTAACTCCAGTTATAGCACATAGTTTTATATATTTACACTCTAAACCGGTTTGCATATAACTTTTCACTTTTCAACCAATAATAGTAGTCTGTATTAAGGATACTTTTATGTTTTTAGCACCCTAAAATATATAGTAAAAAATAAATAGCAAGAGCATTAATAAATAATAAAGTCGATGTCAGGTATAATCAGTGATAAGTGAAAATATCTATCTGATGATTTTCCTTAATCACCATCATCATCTTTGGTGATCCCAAAGATCACCAGTTGAACAAGTTGTGCTTATTCATCAGTGCATTGATGGAGAACACATTCCATGTGGAATCATTAAAGGTTTTAGTAAATAGAGTGTTAAAGAGAGATTATTGTAGGATTCAAGCCTATGTTGGTAATTTAGAGGAGGGGCTAAGGAAGTGGGGCTTTGCTCTGAATTGGATGATGTCGGGAAGCAGGAATTATTCTATGACTGATTATCTTAACGCATTTTTTTCTAGAAGGAGAAAAGAATAGAGTGAGGCTAATGGTGTATTGGTAAATAAACAGCAGGCACTCATATTTGCCAAGATAGAATACGTGTTCTTTTTGGTGGTATGAACATCACTTACGTTTTTTTGTTCTGAGTTTAAATGTGATTTCTGAAGTGTTTTGTTTTTATCTTCATCCACAATGTTCAATGAGTAGCCTTGTGTGATGATGTTTTGTAAAATTGTTTATGTTTATCAGAAGACCATCAAAGTCTATCTGTTGAGGGTCATGTCAGCGTCCAGATGTTAGAGGCTCCTTTTCTCACTCATGACTACATACAGACCAAGATGCAATGTTACGTATCCCAAAGGGTTTGGTGTTAATTATGACTAAGAGTATTTTGCAATTCAGTTATATAAAAATTTATATAAAATGGAATATATGTATGTATATACATATGGCAGGTTTAACATGATAATTGTGATATATTTTTTGAATTAAGTAAAATGAATCCTGAGATACAAAAGAAAAAGAAAGTTTACTCTCCTTTCAACTTTTATAAAACAATTTTGACCATAATGAGTTATTTAATGTTTTAATAATCCCCTCTTAACTGCACAGAAAAAAGTCACAAGGATTTTCCTACATCATTAAGATAGCCTCTTCATTTCTTGAGTTTTTAAATAAATTTAAAATGTAAAACTGATCCAACTAAAATACAATATTTACAAATTTATTAGATTAAGTAAGTCCAGTAATCTTTCTGTCAACTGGGATTACATCGTCATTTAGAAATTTCCTAGGGCTGGAAAAAAATAGCGACCTTTTTTACATTTTGACATTCAGAAATATTAAAGACAGCGTGACGATATGTGTTCTAAGTGTGCTGGTGTTTGCATTGAATGAAAAATAGAAAATAAATTTTTCTGCTATTACTCTGATGAAGAAATAAGGTCACGTATAATACAAGACATTAAATCTAGATAAAAATTTTAATTTTAATGATCAACTCAGATGGGAATTTATTTCAAATAATACATCTAAAATTAAAGAGCCAAGAATTACTTCTAAAGATTATCTTTCCACTGGTTAATTCATTGCAATTGTTTTTATACACAAAATATTTTAGTGGTGTAGAAAGTGACAAGTAGAAAAAAATTTTTTCAAGTAGAAAAAAATAAAAGGATGAGTAAAAATTAATTTTCAGGATGACTTTTACAATGAGTAAATTTAACCTTAAAACAATTCTCTCTGTCTGTTTTTGTTTGGTAGATGCTATATTTCTCAACAAAGTGATTAGAAGATGTTACTATAGAATTAGCAGTATTTTACACTAATAAAGTCTACTTTGAAAATATCAGTATCAAATATATGATACTTACCAAAAAAACCCCCGAACCATATTGTTATTACATTCTGTGTGTGAAGTTTTTCATGCATTTTGAATGAAGTTATTAAAAATCTAAAAGAACATGATTGTGTTTCACTTTTCAGAGTGCAGGTTGAGCACTATTGTTGTGACATTTCTTTCTCTTCTCTATTCTCTTCTCCATATGTTTATTTACCAGTGGTCATTTGCTATAGACTTGGTTATAGTGAATAAATTAGGCTACATTTAGTTTCTTTGGCATTCTTTCCTGTTAGTTTTCTCTTTCCAACTAATGTCTTTTCTCATTGCATGGTGTTGCACATTTATTTTGGGCATGATAATATACTTACCTCTCATACTGCATATAGAAAAAAAAAAAGCAAATCTGTATAGTTTATGGTTATTTGTGATTATTATTTGGAGATGATTAAAATGATCCTAAAATATTATTTTATAATTTAATAAATATATGCTTCTAACTTGGACTCATGTCTGTTATTTATTCCCTTAATTGGCCAAAATCAGAAAACAGTGCATTCTCCTTAATGTTATATAGGAAATGGATCATATAAAAATTGGAAACAATCCATGAAATAATATCTTAACAAAAGTTTATGTTGCTAATTAGAATTGGACTGGATCCATTCCAGTTATTTCAAGTTTGTAAACTCGCTCAAGGGAAATGTTATCTTTAGAACAGGGTGCAAAATGTGGAATATTTTTATATTCTTTGAGTTTTCAATGTGTTCTTGTTCAGAACATATGGACCTCTTCTGCCTAATGAAAAAACTGAAAAACTCAGGTCTCCCAGAGAGTATATGGCAATAAGTTTTATTAGCAGATAGATCTCTTGTTCTCCCCTTCAAACAAAGGACAACTGAGTGTTCTGATCTGCGGTGTAGAAGGGGAGCCACGATATCAGTCCAAACAAGACAGAGGTAAGAGATCTTCTGAAAATAACCACTGAAATATGGCTCCATGCAGGTTTACTTGAAACCACTGCTGTCTCTCCAGTTTTGAAATCAACAATCCATGCACAGTCGTTAACAAGAATACACTTCATCACTCTGCCTTCCCAGAATCTCTACTCTGTCCTGCCAGAAATCTCCCATCTCTCAGCTGCGGGGAGTTTGGCAGATACGAATTCATGCAATTTAAATTCTCTTACAAACAGTCTTTTTTTTTTTTTTTTTTTTTTTTAGAAGAGAAAGAGCAAGGGCAAGAGTGAGAGTTAGTGAGAGAGAGTTTCCTCATAAAATTCAGAAATAACAATTTTAGAATTAAACTATTCCATTAAATTTATTTCAAGGGAATGACTAAGTTGGTCACATGAAATTCCTAAAAATGAAGAGAAAATGTAAGTTCTGTTACCTTTGGTTATAGATAGGAGTGGGCATTTTATGGCAACAGCTGGGATTTTGTAGAGAAAATTAAATATGATTTTATGATTAGCATGCACATTTTTAGAGAGAATAAATAAAGATTTAATGTTTCAATATTAAAATGTTCTCAAATATCTAGAAATTTATTCTTTGGCTACTTTCTCAAGCATCTTAAAGCATGTTTAATGTACAATATTAGACTAAATTATTATCTCATAACTCATCTGTATATTTATGTACTTCATCTGCAAGCAATCTTCAGATAATTTTTTTCCCTTACATCATATGAGGTATTTGGAAGTTTTCAATCTTAGGTTTTTTTATGTCATAATTGTTTAGCAACTATTCTAGCACCATGTTATTATTATTACTAATATTATTAGTTTTATTATTAGCATCGTTATTAATTATAGTAATATTAAAACCTAGTATTGTTAGAGTACTTTGTGCTTTACAAAGAAGTTCACAATAGCCCTATGAAAAATGTAAAACTCAGTATTTGTTAACATTTATTTTTAAAGTTTCATTTCACTTCATTTAATTGAAAATCTTATATGAATGGAATATAGTTAGATTAAGGAAGTTTCATATACAGCAATTTAAGGGCAAAAAAAGTACCCAATTGTGTTGGCTTCTAATATTTTTTTCCTATGGCTTTTTTTTAACATAGTTGCAATTATATGATATATGCATTCTTCCTTTTTTCTTTAACTTTATCATTGTATTAAAATACTGTTCTAAAGTCTGAAAAAAGACCTTTCATAACAAAAGAATCAATGATTATTAACCATATTGAAAATAATTTCAACTAATCAACACTTAAGGAATCATAAACCAATATTTTATTTGGGAACAGTTCTTGCCTATCAATTTTGGAAAACAAATGTTAACAGTAATTTCTAACTGTGGGCAAAATGCAGAGTAACAAGCTTTCTCACAAATCAATAAAGAGAAGAAAAAATGGTCACAACAGTTTTGGAAAGTACCGCAGAAGCAGTTACAAGACTCTAAACACACTCATATTGTTTGGTCCAATAATTCTACTCCTGTGAAACAATCGCAAAGAAACAAACAAACAAAAAAAAGTAGAGGCGAAATATATGTTTCAGAATCTTTTTTAAACCTAAAAATTAAGAAAAAGTATAAATGCCAAATAACAGAAACACAATTAAATATCTTGAAGACTGTTGTCTCAATTCAACGTTATGCACTGATTTAAAATGTTTACCAATATATTAAAAATTATATCTGTTCTTCTCTTGTATAGGTTTTCTTCTATGCTTTTGCTTTCCCCTCTATTTGGTTCATGTTAATAACATCCAGAAGTAGACAGAATCTCTCTTCCTCTAATTGTTAAAGTCTAGGGCTTTAGTTAGAACTCAACTTGTTTCTTCCCGAACTAGTCCACTGTGTCAAGGAGGGGTGAGGTCGGAATCCCAGGAGCTCATGACAGATCAATACCCCTACATAGACTGCTATGTAATAGGGACAGAGTATAATGACTGCTGGGGATGCAAGCCACTATATTTGTAGAAGATAATTGATGTCATATAGGGGTATAATTGCCACATAGCTGATCTTAAATAAAGAAAAATATTATAAAAATACAATGACACTTATTAAACGTTCTTTTCTTTTCTTTCTTTTTTTTTTTATGAGGATGAAGAGAGTAGAATTTTACCCAGTAATATTCCTCATGAGATTAGAGAGGAATTTTCCTTGTGGACATAGGGGAACAAGATTTTCCAAAGTAAAAGTTCCAGTATCTTGAACCACTTTATTTTCTAAATTCAATTTATTTAAACTAAAAAAAATAAAATTGAAAACAGTTCCCACATTAAACACTTTAAATTAATCTATTTAAAAAATCTTACCAGCAACTTAGCAAAACCGGCACCATTGTCAACATCTTACAAATGGGAACACTGAGTCTTACTGAATAGAATTAATTACTTTGCTTGAGGTAATAGTCGTTGGAATTTGAAACCAGTTTTAAATGTGAATTATATGGTTTATGTTATTTCCTCACTGGTATTAGCAGTGAGAAGTCATAAAGCGTGATATCTTTTTAACAAACCTCTTGAATAAATAATCTGTGCTTATTTTTAAATTAAGGCATTTTTCTAGATTTTAGCAATGTGGGAAAAATGTAAAATATACAATTTAAAATGAAATTGTAAAATTTATATAAAATAATGGGTGTGGGGGATAGTGTATGGTCTCTAGAGAGACTGAAGAATATGGGAACTCCTACAATAAAATCACCTGCATAATAATCACTGGCCCTTGGTGTGTATCACTGTTTCATGGTTAACTGTGTAGTAAGTGCAAGGCTGGAAACTACATCCTCGCATCTGGAAGAAAAGCAATCAACAGAAGAGCACAGCCAAAACTGTGAAAATGCTGACACGGAGGCACAACTAGAGAGCATTCCAGAAAATCTCTAATGTGTTCTTACCATCAGGTTATGTTCTATCTACAAAATATTTTCAAAACTGATGTAAATCTAATGGATTGAAACCAAATCTGAGACATATGATTATGCATGTGTATATTTCAGCATATTGCACATGTGTGAAGTACCTAGATTTATATACTCTCCATTAGAAGCCATTAAATTTGAGATACAAATATAAGCTTGTTAAAAAATAGCTCATTTTCTTATAGAGTATATCACAAACTCCAGCTCTAAGCTGTGTCAGGGATATGATCCAGGGTCTCGGGGGCTTTGTTAGGGCTCTGCTGTGGGAATGTTTGTGTCTTTGGCAAGTTGATTTATTTCATGATGACTCTTTCTTATAGGTAAACTGATACAGCTGTTCTGGATTATATCTACAATTTTTTCTGGTTCTGAATGACTACTATTCAATAATTCTATCCAAACAAATAGTTCTTCCAGGAGAGTGTGCACATTTTATTCCAAAGAGCGTACTCATAAATACATGATAATTGATTTAACTGGTACTGGGTTTCTACTCAGCGAGGGCACTAGGGATGTAGTGGTCAACGAGAAATATGGATTTCTTTATTAATGTGCACTTTGAAATATAAGAGAGTAATAGATTTATTTTTTCTCCAATCTCTATGTTTAACCCTAGAGAAAACACTCCTGTTTTCTATCCTGGCATGTATGTGGGTATATGCACATATATCTTTTGGGATTTTTTTCTTACCACTTTTTTGTTTACATGTCTAAAGAATGACCTAGACTTTTCATTTTCATGTTTAAGAAGTTTAGTGTTTCCTAAATCAAAATTACAGTTTCTCTCCAATATGAGGCTTCTCTTACACAAGCACATTGCTTCTCCATATCCTTCTCCATAGCCTTGTATCTGATTCTTTTTTAAAATTTTTTTAACATTTCTTCATTTTTGAGAGACAGAGTGCTAGCAGGGTAGGCGCAGAGAGAGAGGGAGGCACAGAATTGTAAGCAGGCTCCAGGCTCAGAGCTAACTTCACAGAGTCCGACGCGTGGCTTAAACCCATGAGCAGTGAGATCATGACCTGAGCCGAAGTCAGATGCCCACCCAGGTGAGCCACCCAGGTGCCCCACCCTGTGTCTGATTTTTTATTCTTCCTGTCACACCTCCCTATCCACTGCCTGCTGCCAAAAATGGGGTGATGATCAGTAAATACTTCTTAGAGGAATTATTTCAGCTTACTATCTCAGAGAAAGGGGGCAACCATGAGAAATCATTTTAAGTTCATAAACTGAAAGCTCACAGGGCCCACCCAGAATATAGATACATTTTCTCTGATCCCACTGCACTTTAAAACATTTTAATTAATTGCCAACCTTTATAAAGTTGGAAGATTGTAAGTAATAAAATAGATGTCTAGCTTCTTTCATAAATTAGAAGACCTAGTACCCTTGGGTTGGTGTATTACTATGACCCAATAGCTAGAGCTAGGTACAGCTGTCCCATCTAAGCTCCTGTCATCAAGCTTCCTGCCACTCGGTAGTGGATTATACCAGGTTTATTTTGCTTAAAAGATCCATCTCATTGACATTTGAGATTTGAATGCAAGCCTACAGGCATGAGGAACTCCAAGTTCCTTCATATGTATTTCAGTTAAGGTTCTCATTCATAAACATCTGAACCAGATGAACCAGGTCTAACAAATTTAGCAAAAGCAATTTGATAAAGGGTAGTGGATAGTTTGCATAAAATGTCAGAGGAGCAAAGAAAATCTGGCTGGGAAGCTCTGCAGCCAAGAACAACAGGCTTGTTTTGACCAAGATGCTTTTCTGCTGCACTATCAGTCTCCATAGCAGGTCAAGTCACGAACTCTGCAAGGTGTCGCTAGCCCTGGAACTGCTGCCAAAAGCTTTCCATTTTTCTACAGCACAATACCATCCTTTCCAGCAATAACAAATCTGCTCAACGTCACCATCCTCCTATTGCTTTCTTCTGAATGACACTTTGAAGGAAACTAAGTCACATACCTACACTGTATCTCCAAGCAAGGCCAGGGAGGCAAATTTGGGCTTCTACTTTGGAAAGGTTTGGGAAAGTGTTCATAAAGTACTTAGCATTGATACAAGCGATTGTTTAAGTGGCTTGTTTTAAGGCATATAGTAAGCTTCCCTGGTAAAGATGAAATTTAAAGTCCTGTTTCCTATGCCCCAATCCATTATTGAATCCATACCACTAGTTCTATATTTATAGGAAGCTGGAATCCCAATCTTTATAGGATCTGAAATAGTAGAACATTCAGAAACTGTAGGGAGCTTTTCATTTTTAATTAGAAATTTTTTTCCATTTAAAAACCATTTTTTTCTCAAAACATGCATCCAATGCTTCCTGCATGTAAAATTGGATACAACCAGAAGACATCTAACACCGACGAAAGAATACATCCCTGATGTGCTACTATTAGGTCAGGGAAAGCATATAAAGTTAAGGAATGTAGTTAATGGCCGCTCTATAGTATAGATATCTTAATCTAGGATTTATACTTCATGAAACCCCAGAATCTGTTCCATGAGCAAGCACTGCCTGGCATCATTTAATCTCACACTGAGGTCTGAGTTTTTCCATCAGAAATTGAATTATTCTGATAACTAATAAAAACAATGTACTTTAATTTTCTGTGCATATGGCAACAGGGTAAATAGTACAAGATATAAAATTCTTGGAAGTATGAATATGTGTGTGCATTTTGAATGAGAGAGTGCTTTTAACAACAGGCTTCTAGGTCATCATAATGGTTACTGAAAGCTGAGCTGAGATAGTTTCCACATCCTCAATCATATTACATTCTTTCTTCACATTATAATGAGATAAATAAAACATCCTCTGTCTTTTGCCAAATAAGTAGAGAGATCAATTATCTGAGATGTAATTTAATTTCTTTTGTGTCAGGCCAATAGAAAAGAAGGGATACAGATAGGAAAAGAACAGCTGTAATCAAGAAATGATAAATAATTATATTTAGAGCCTAGTCTAAGTAGCTTGTTCAGACTTTTGTTTGTCTTCATCAAATTATATGACTTACAAAAATGGTGATTAAATGATTGAATAAATGATCTTTTCACCAGCCAGAAGAAATGTAGCTTTTATTCTGGTCACTGATCACTGCTCAGTGAAAACCAGGAAACAGGGGAGGAGGCAGAGCAAAGACTTAGAGCAGTGGTCTGGAATCAAACTAAGACAGGAAAAAGCATCCAAGAGGGCAAACCAAGTGTCAGAGACCAGCTACTTCCTTGCCTAATTTTATTACAAAATATGTTGAAGGAAAGAAACAGCAAAATGAATAGCTTCCCTCCTGTGGATATTGAGACAATAAGCTCCTGTTAGAAGTGTTTTCTTTTCCTTTCAATACAAAGATAATTTGTAAAGATGAGGATACTTTAAGATATCACAGTTCCTGTAATTATTAGAGTCCCACCATTTTGAAATAAGCACATCAGAGTAAAAACAAAGCACCTCACTCCTCCTTGTCTCTGTTTTTCATTCTCTTACTCTCTTGGTCTCTCTATACTTTCTGCTCTTTCTTGCTCTTGTACGTGCATGCACGCTCTCTCTCTCTTTCTCTCTCACTCTCTCTCACACACACGCACCCTCTCAAGCATGTACTTAGATGCAGTTTGCACTGCATACGAATAGAAGTTAACCCTGGGACTTAGAGGAAAAAAAGAGCATATTTAAATATGTAGAAATGCTAGAGTAGTTTATAATGTGTACTGTCATTGCTCATTATGAATCTGACTATAATTAAATATCATGCAAGATTACCTCTTGGAAAAACAAACAAACAAAAAGATCCCCAAGTTTACCATCTATTGAGAAATCTATATATTTTTTTCTTATCCTGAAAAACCCACTTTCAATTACCAGAGTGGCCCTTAATTGTGTATTCCATTATTTGGTAGACAACTCTGTGATGAGCTTACAATATCATAGCAGCACTAGACTAAGAAAGCCCACATAGACCACTTGAATATGAAAAAGGAAATAATTCCTAAGGAATATTATAATTATAATATTATAATTCCTAATTATATGGAATAATGTGATAATATTTTCACACTGAGAGGGAAAAAACGTACGCTTGTTCTTGTCTAGATTAAAACCTGGTCTTATAAAGTCTAAACTTTCTGTATCTGGTAATGGAACCTGGCTTTATAATCTCTAAACTTTCTTTATCTGGTAATGGAGGCTGGGTTTTGGAGTGGGGACGAGGGAAATACTGACACCAGAAGACAGTGTATAGTTGCAGCATGGAGGGAGTAAAGTAGTTCTGGAATTGAGACAAAATGCACACAGACACGCTAGGGTTGTTGACCTGTGCCCCTTGTTCAAGCTGTACTTTTCTTTATCTCCACAGCACTTTATAATTATTCACTGAAGAGCACTCTTCCGATTTGATAACAATGCTTAGGTTAGGTTTTCTTTACACCTCTTTGATTTCTCTAGCTCCTTCTCTCCCAAGCTACTGTTCTTACCTCCACTGAGGTCATTTTCCCACTCTCTGTGGGCATTTTATTGCTGTTTTTGTAATTGGGTTGACTCTAGTTACCAACTCTCTTTAAATTCCTATATAAGTATTTTCATTCCCAACCTCCATCCCAAGTTCAAGCCATACACTAAAAACTGCCTATTGAATATGGAATATTGCTTACATTTCAGTTGTAAAGTAACTCCTCCTACGGTTTCAACATTATATTATTATCATTGTTCTTGAAAACATACATGATTCACTGATTACTTCTTCTCTCTTTGCACTAACCCCTAAATCCAGTGAATTGTAAGTCTTATTTTTATTTATTAATTTTTAATATGTATGCCACATTTACCTGTGCTCTATCTACATTAATCCCTGACTTGTGATTTCTGTTGTGACACCTGGATTGTTGTGACATGGTCCCTTGTCTTCTGTCCATTCATTGATTAGCCAAATTTTCAGAAAATTTAAGAAATTACCATTCTGATTATATACCCAACCACCTTTCATAAGTCTTCAGCAATTCTCTGTTTTATAACAAATACTGTCTAGACTTATTCAAAACTCTTGAAAAATGTGATGCTAAACTATCTCATTTTATAAGGCTATATTTCATGTATCCTGTACCAAAATTACATTCCTTGGTTTTTCTCTGAACATGCTTAATATTTTGACTTGTATTGTGTCCTCTAGTTGACATGCCCTTCATCTTTGTATGTTAAAATAATACATATTGTTCAAGGACATGTGAAAATGCCATGAAGCATCCAGGAGAATTTCCTTAACTATGCTTATCTCCTTTATTTCTTTTGTATTCCTATTTCTCTTTCTTTCTCGGTGTATCTGTGCCATTTCACTTACTAGTCTATAATGATTTTTTTAAAAGAGAATGACGATGCTATTATGTCCAATCTTTTTCTTAGAAACATAAGTAAGTATATAATGAGTAGACTAATGAAATGTAGCATTAAAATATATAACATAAGAAATTACCATTTTACAAATGGGGTTGCAACAGATTATCTCTTAAAAACTCAAGGGTATTGAGATTCAATAAAAGGAGGAAGCTTAGAGATATCTTCACACATGCTGATATAAATATTGAATTATATATCCTTTATATTTCTTAATAATTGCATTACAAAGTAGATTTCTAATAATTCACTGAAATAATCTTGCAAAATAGAATCCTATCACATCAGTTGGTAATATCACAGAGGTGTCCATGACTATTCTGGACAGGCAAAAGTCCTAACTTCTATTACTGCATTCCTTTTTTCCTCCCATTCTTTTTTTTTTTTTTTCTCTAAGTAGGCTCCACACCCAGCAAGGAGCCCAGTGCAGGGTTTGAAATCATACTCTGAGATCAAGACCTGAGCCGAGATCAAGAGTCAGATGCTTAACTGACTGAGCCACTCAGGCACCCCTTCGTCACTCTATTTCTTGATCCTTGGTGATGTTAGAATCTTATTAGTGTTTTCAATTGAAGTCACAAAATGAACCAATCTTAATTTATCTTGACATTACCAGTCTTTTAATTTGTGTACACTATATCCATTTACCTCACTATAGGTCTAGTTTGTGTTGACAGCATATACCTCTGAACCTCACTGAAAATGTTTCATTGTTTGGGAAATGCTCTAAGATCATGAGTCTAGTCATTATCTAGTATTTACTAAAGACACTACGTGTAGAGATTAGGTGAGGGTGAGGAAATACACTACAATAGGACAATTAAAGCACCCATACAGTGAAGAGTATTAATGGTTTCAAATGAAAACTAGCAAATTCTACGTGGAGGAAAGAGTATATGATAACATTACTATTTATTAGCAGCTTAACCTTGGATGCATTGCCAAAACCCTGGGGCCTAGTTGTTTTTGTTTTTGTTTTTTTTTAATGTGAGAAATGAGGATAATAAAGGCAAACTTATAATACTGTTATATAATGCATAATAAAGATACTACAAGTCAAGTACCCAAAAGCTAGTAAATGTCCAATCATTATGGCTAAGCTTCTTCAATGTATGCAAGCACATGGACTGATGTTATCTTTCTTTTTTAAGTTTACTTATTTTGAGAGAGAGTGCAAGCGGGGGAGGCGTAGAGAGAGAAGGAGAGAGAGAATCCTAAGTAGGCTCCACACTGTCAGCATAGAAACAAATGGAGAGGCTTGAACTCATGAACTTGAGCCAAAATCAAGAGTTGGATGCTTAACAGACTGACACCCCAAATTGATGTTTTCAATATTCATTTTAAAATATAACACGTCACCAGATATTTATACATTTTTATAGCAAATATATTTCTAGTTACTTAATTGTTCATTCTCAGGTTATCAATAATCCTTTCACACGAAGCTACTTGACTAGAAGGACTCCGTTCATTAATTTACTTCCTGTGTATTGCAGTGCCCCTAGAACCTGGATAGTACTAAGGACAAGTTCATTGACTGAAAGTGAATGGGATGACAGAGAGATATAAGCTCAAAATTATTTCCAATGATTTTATTAAAACAGAACATAATTAAAGTGGAGACTGCACTTTCTTTCTTTTTTAAATTTTTTTTAACGTGTATTTATTTTTGAGACATAGAGACAGAGCGTGAGCAGGAGGAGGGCAGAGAGAGAGGGAGACACAGAATCCAAAGCAGGCTCCAGGCTCTCAGCTGTCAGCACAGAGCCCAACGTGGGGCTCGAACTCACAGACCGCAAGATCATGACCTGAGCCGAAGTCGGCCGCCCTGAGACTGCACTTTCTAAAATTTCACATAGGCAAAAACGTTTAGGAGTCTGTGAGAAGTAGCTTTGTTTAATAATTAAATTTGATTAGAAATATAAGTAAGAGGTAAATCAAAAAAAGAGATCTAGATAAGCCTTGATAATAATTTGGGAAATGATAAAAAATCTAAATCGTTTGTTGTCTTTGCATCTCTTAGAATTAAAATAAACCTATGCTAAAATATATATCCTGATTTCCTTAATCACAACACTGGCTTCTACAATTTGAAACTATAGTTTCTATGATTAGAATGTTTCTTGGCAATTTCTAGAGAATTTGGTTAAAAAACTATACTGGAAAGTATTCTTTACTGCATGATCATACTGGGGACTTTAATTTCTGCCTTTCTCCTAGATTAGACTTGGATTTTTCTTCCCTTCTTATGTAAATGAATGGGCAATTTCATATCTTGATTCTGGCCTGTAATTTCCAATTAAATGATAATGATCCCTGTATATTTTGATACTGTTAAGTGTGATATAAATTGCATCTCCTCAATTACAAATGTTAGCTGCTTTGGGACCCTGAAGGGAAGAAAACTGTTGTTTCTTGGCACCTATTCTAGGCCAAACATTTCACATATCATTTGATTTTACATTTCCACTGCTTGTTATTATTCTAAGAGGATACCATAAAAAGATGCAAGTCTTTCAAAGTGAATACTCAATTTTTTCTAAAATCTTTAAATGTTGTGATTTCCCAAGACTGCTTACTGTAAATATTGTTTCTCAAGATGTTCATTTTCCAACAACTAAGAAATATACAGTTAACTAGGGTATTTCCAAATAAGGCTGGTTGTGTTAAATTACTTTGAATCGATAGTAACTTGATGTGTTCTAGTAAATCTGACCACATGTGTTGAGATCAGATGATATACAGAATCTAAAAACAATTATGAGGCTATATTTGTTTTCTTAAAAAATTTATTTATCCTGAAAAATTCTTTTAGGATGGTTAGGAGGATATCCTCGAATATCCTTGAAGCAGTATTTCAGGAGTAGCTATGAGTGGATGACTCAAGGTGCACAATTCATAAATGAGATGCCTGCTTTAGAGAGGTGTCATGTACCCTCTGAGTCCAAAAGAGAAAGCTACCAATAGCAAGGTCTTTATGAACAGACTGAATTGGTAAGGCAGAGTTGTACTCAGCGCAGAAAGATCTTTAGGTCATTAATTTTTATTTTTGATCTTCCTTATTACATTTAGAAGTCAGTAATACCATCTTTAGCACCATCTTTAAGTGGAGAAATATGATTTCTCCACCTCATTCATAACCAGCCTCATCGTCATCTGTGTCTCATTCCACCAGATTATTTCTCTGTTCCAACATTCTATGAATGTTACAGCAATAATTTCATGTCCAATTGGAGGGATTCTCAATTTGAAGATTGGTACTCTTTGCCATTTCTCTTAATAATTCAGGGTTTTTCTAATTGAACTCAATTATTAGAAAGTCTGATATCAAGTTTTATACTTGTTTATCTCTTTCTAGTTCTGATTTCAGACTTTATTTATAGAGTAATATTTCAATTCAGTAAATACATTATACAAATAAGAAAGTCCCATTATATTTGTGAATCAGTTCTTATCTTCATGCTATATGAATTACCCAACACATATTTTTTCTGCCTCATTTTTATGGCTTGCTTAGTTTGGTATTTTACACTTCAAAATATGCCCACATACAGATAAATTAAAAAAAATCTTGAACTTTGGGGAAAATGTGAAGAGAAAAATACAATCCCTTTTGCTGGGATTGAAGTTTAGCCTCCATATAATCACCTACGATCTAGGTAAATATCAGGTTGACCACACTATGGCAGTGCTACCATGACATCATTGACATGAGTGTCTACGAAGCATATACTTCCTGGATGTGTTCTGAATCTGGTATGGATATTTTTTAGATGTTCAAGATTAAATATGCACAACTGAGAGGGAAGCATGATCAGATACCAACCAGAAGAAGTTATAACCTACATGAATGAAGAAAGAGTTGGTATGGATATCAGGATTTTTAAATTATCAGACAATGGGAAATCTATAGCTGTTTCTGCACTTTCCTAGTTCCAGAACACTCACCTTTTTTTTAAAGAATTTTTTTATTTTTTATTTTTGAGAGAGAGAAACGTCATGAGCAGGGGAGGGACACAGAAAGAGGGAGACATAGAATCTGAAGACAGGCTCCAGGCCCAGAACACTTACCTTATAAGATTGTAAGAAGCAGGTAAATGCATTAAAGTGTTAACATGCCTTGGAAATCAGATAATAAGATAACTGTGTCCAGGAGAAGGAAATAAGTAATGTGGCAGAATGGAAAATGTGGGAATAAACACCATAAGAAAGGAAGAATTATATCTCAGTAATCAGTTACACTAGGTTTTTCCTGTGGTTGTTTTGTGTGCATTGTCAACTGTTATATAATGTAATAGAAAGAAATTCCTAATTCTTAAGCAATTGAGATAAAGAAAAAAAAGTTGTTGTGAACTAGATGCTTTAGAACTTTTTTAAGAGGGCATGATGAACTCTCTCTCGTATTCTGTTCTCTCTGATTGAATACAGACTATTCCTGTCCAAAGCCCATTTAGAATGTAAAAAGTTCCAGTTCAACTCATAGATAGGTAATTTTACTGTCATTTTCCTATTATAGATTTTGTGTTACAGAGGTTGATTATCTCCTGATAACTGGAAGAGGGCTAGGTGTAACTTATATAGAAAGATAGGCAGGAAAGACAATGTGATTGAGACATAAGGAGTAACCTGTAAGAAAACAATTGAGTAGAAGAATTGCAAAAAGCATTCTAAATGGTAGAAATTCAATCTACCTAATGTGGCCTGTGGACTCTTTATTTTCCTAAATTATGTAGAAAGCATGATTGAATGAGGGTAGGGCATGAGTTGAGTACATATTTAGTGTAAAGAAGAGTTGATATGTTGAGCCAACTCTGTATAAATAGTAATCTGATGAATCATAACTAAATTGGGATTTCAATGAATGCAGAAGAGACCAGCTTTTCATTCACACAATTGCTAAAAACATTTGTTAAGCATCTTTATGCTAAGATCTGTTAGACATTAGAGAGCTAACACAAGAGACTTAATGCTTATTTTCAGAGAACACATGTTGTGAAGGTAAAGAGGAATAATCATATTTACCAATTTAGTATCTAGCTTCTTATGATTGAGGTCTATGTTCTAGAATATGGAGAAGCATAGAAAGAATAGAAAGAAAAACTCAGTTTTCCTGGAGGGGTTACAAAAGACCTTAAAGAGAAGAGGATATTCTGGTTTAAACATATGAGGGGAACAGAAATATATTTAGGTAATTTGGAAGATAACTCATTTTCTGAGAGGGTGTTGCAAGTTGAGTTCTCTGTAAAGTTAGCTCTAAAACATGGATTAGCTCGTAGAGTGTTTATTAAGGGGTGCTTTTGGGACCAGACCCTAAGGAAGCAAAAGAGGAGAGCAGAATAGAATAGAAGGTGAAGTGCAAGTGTGATGGAGGTCCAATTATAGCCTGGGCCTACCCCATAGGGAGCTCTGGAAATAGAGTAGACTTTCAGGTTTGTTCTGAGTCAGATGGAGATAAGCATGCCTTTATACCCTTCATATAAATGAGTCATCTGCATGAGGGTCACCCCAAGAGGGAGCAATCCTCCTAGGAGAGGCAACTGTTATCAGGGTTCTGATAACTAATGTTGATGACCACACTCCCTGCCAGCAGCTGGGCTAAAAGTTCTACCTTGCAAAAGAATTGGGGCATATTACAATGACCATGATAGAGGTTACATGAATAGAGGCTTGAGCTTGATGGAGAACATTTGGAATAGCCACTATGATAATGGGGAAATTTACTGGATAAAATACATATTTTAGAAGTTTCCAAGGGAAAAACTGAAGGTATAGTGGAGATGGGTTACCTGTTGGACATGTCAAGTCCTGTTACCCCTCTGGGGCAACACCAGTGATCTAAGGCTTTCTGAGCAGCAAAGTTCAGGCCAGTTCAGGCTGGTGGGAAAGGATCCATGTTGTAATTCCCAGAACCTGTGAATATGTTACCTTAGATGGCAAAAGGGACTTTGCAGACATAATTAAAGGTATGGACTTTGAGATCAGGAGTTGATCCTTCATTATGTGGGTGGGCGCAATGTAATTGTAGTGCTTCTTAAAAGCAGAAGAGGGCTATGGCAAAGAAAGCCAGAGGGATGCAATGTGAGAAAGACTCGAGCTGTCATTGCTGACCTTGAAGATATAAAGAGGCTGTGAGCCAAAGAAGGTAGGTAACCTCTAGAAGCAGGAAAAGGCAAGGAAATGGACCCCACCCAGAACCTACTGATAGGAATACAGCCCCGGAAACACTTTTATTTTAGCCTGATGAGGCCCTTGCCATACATTGACCTACAAAACAACATGACAGAAAATTCATATTGCTTTTAAGGCATTAACTTTGTGGTAATTCATTATAGCAACAATAGGTTAACTTCTAACAATATGTTAGAAGTTAGGTTCTAAATTCAGCACATAAAGTGAATTCAATTAGTCAACATTGAGTTTGACAATCATTTATATGGTCCATAAAATACAATGAACATGATCTGGCTTATATAACCCTGTATATTAATCTTTATCAATAAATACATAATATGTAGAATAATGTACAGCACACACATCATATGTAGTATATACATGAAAAGTACATATGCAAAAAAGTTAGGCTTCTTTTTTTTAAGTTTATTTATTTTAAGAGAGAGAAGATCTGCACATGAGTGAGGGAGGGGCAGAGAGACAGGGAGAAGGAGAATCACAAGTAAGCTCCATGCTTTCTGTACACAGCCCAACATAGGGCCTGATCCAGCATACTAGGAGATCATGACCTGAACCAAAATCAAGAGTGGGACACTTAACCAAATGAGCCAACCAGGCGTCCTGTCCCTAGGTTCCTTTTCAAAATCACACATAATCAAAATTACATGAACTAATAGCACATATGATGTTGTAATCTACTAGATAAAAGGAGATAAGAAAGACAAGAGTATTATTGGAAACGAGGTTTAAATAACTCTGACACAGGGGCACCTGGGTGGCTCAGTCGGTTGAGCATTCAACTAAGCTCTGGTCATGATCTCGCAGTTTGTGAGTTCGAGCACCGCGTGGGCTCTGTGCTGACAGCTCAGAGCCTGGAGCCTGCTTGGGATTCTGTGTCTCCCTCTCTCTCTGCCCCTCCCCTGCTCACATTCCATCGCTCTCTGTCTCAAAAATAAATAAACATTTAAAAAAATAACTCTGACAGGTGAATGAGGCAGGAGATCATCTACAAGAAAGAAGTTAAAACATCAGAGCATGAAAAGCAATTCTGATCTCATGGATTACCGACAAAAGGGTCTTAACTATTCTTCCTGTCTAGGAACAGGGTTGCTTCCAGCATTTGGGGCAGGACCAAAACTCTGGGAGACATTAAATATTCCACAGGCTTCAGAGGCATGGAACTAAGTAGATCAATACAGACCCTGTCAATTTATTAGTAATTTCCTTTATTCAAAATCTCAGGAAAGACTTAAACGGCTTTAGGTTCTTTAGAAAATAATATAGTGAAAAAACTTCCATGTAGTACTACTTTTTAGCTAAAAACATAAAAATAAAAATTTTAATTAATGCTATTAAAAACCTATCTTCTTATATTGTATTATATAAATTTGAAAATAAACTTAATTTCAATCTATAAGAACAATTATTATAGTGGCTAAAAAAATGAATCACTCATGTAGTTCAGTTAAGAGATAGCATATTTCTTTCCCTGTTCTGTATCCCAAGAAGTGTACTAAGCCCAGAATCTCTTTTAAAATGGTAGACATACAGTCAATAAGACTTCACCCTTGAGCAAGTTCCCAAGTGCAGGAAAACAAAGTGTTCTGATTCTCTCCTTTTGGGAAACAGATCCATTTCATCCCATGGACTTTTCAGTGATGCAGAAAGTGCAAGATAATAAAAGTCCTCATCTGCTTATCCTTGAAAATCCAATGCCAGACTAAGGAGGCTGCGGAAGGGAAGGTGGAAAAAGAATGCAGCAATAGTATATTTGATTTGTTTTGGGTTTAATGTCTCTATAGAAGCAAAGCAAATATCCCTAAAGCTTAGCTTATAACCCTACTTGTGCTAAATAAGAACAAATACTTGGATTTTTGCATCATGATTGAGTAGTGGCTTGGTTTTGCATTATAAAGGACCAGAGCTGGGCATCTTAAAAATGCTATTTAATAGCTAAGATGATACAAATACAGCAAAACAAAAGTCCTTGGAATAAAGGAAGTGATTGTTGGTTATTACTCAAGATTGGTTGTGATTCCATGATTCCAAGTTGCATTTTAGATCCCAAAAGAACACATGGGGTAGGAAATAACCCGTTCCATCTCTTGGCTGCTCTAATTCTTCCCTCATGCCTGGCCTACACGTTGAAACAGAAGACAAATTTTTAATGTGTATTATTAGACACTCAAGAAATATTTACATAGTGAATAAAGGAGTAAATGAATGAATGGTTTAACATAGAATTTGTGCTTAAGGATGCTGAACTGCCCATTGGCGATCCTACTGTAAAAACAGTCCACTTTTGACATTTCTCTTTGGTGATAAGTGTGTGTCTTGGGTTTGTGTCTGGTACTAATTAAGTGTACTTTCTTTTTAAATGCTAATTTCTCAAAAACTGATTCTTTCTTGGCTTATGGAACAGCTCACTTAAATCTTCTAAATTGGTTTGCTGGAGAGATGGTCCTGACCTTCCTCCCCTTTAGATACAGGCTCATGTTCTACATCTCTTAAACTAAGGCTACGTTCACACCAGAGTAATTAACTGAATAATTGCCCTAATGGGATTTAACCTTACTCTCAGTCTTAATTGGGATGATTGCTCCAGTGTGAACATACTCTAATAAGCTCCCTGAGAACTTAGCATTACCTTCCAGAACCAGAGTCCGCTATGCTTTCCCTTCACTGAAGTTACCTCATCAGAGATGTAATGAATGTTAAAAATAAAATACTCAAAATAGAAATATGTGTGCTGGAAATAAAAGTTCCACTGATTATACCCCAAAGAGATATTTACCATTAAATTTCACAAAGCTTTCCAGAAATTCTTTTCTCTCTCTCTTTTTCTCTCTCACCTTCCTCTCTCTCTAATATATATACTACCTATATAATATATATATATATATCTCACATACATACACACATACATATATGTACACATAAGCACACACCATATGCAAAGATATATGTACACATACACATTTATAAATAAATATATACACTTTTGTACATGCATACATACATACATACATAGACATACACACTTAATAGAGGTCCCTCTAAGAACCATTCGATCCAATGTGAGATAGTCAAATATTAGCATAAATATTTAGCTAAAACCAAGGGCAAAGTCAAATGTCATTACTATTTAGTAGTAAATTTCTATAATATGAGGATAAATCTGATATTTTGCTTAATGTAATTATCTTAACTTTATTACTAGAATTTTTAGTTATACACATTTAAAATGTAAAATTATAATGTTGGAACAATAAAGTCTGGCACTATTCTGTGCAAGAATAATCCCATAGTCCTTAAATATCACATTTATATAGCCAAATAGAGGCTCAGTTTTACCAGATGTTAGTTGAAATGAAATATTTTCATAGGTGTGGGGATAATCTCATTTTTTCTAAGCAAGTATTAGAAAAAATGAGATTATCCCCACACCTATGAAATAGAGGGACCTCTATTAAGTGCATATGTCTGTGTATGTATGTATGTATGCATGTACAAAAATGTATATATTTATTTATAAATGTGTATGTGTACATATATATTTGCATTCAAATATGAATGTCACAGAAGCATCTTTCCTAGATAACTTTAGAAAGAACACAATATCCTTTCCGAGTTAATAAATCTGTTTAAATTATTTAATAGTAACATAATTCCCCCAAATAGGTATTTGATGTTATAATTCTATCTTGTTGAAATGTTACATGTTTCCATAAATGTTATATTACTAAACATACAACTCTTATAAGCTGTATTTTTTTAAAAAAATTTTTTAACATTTTAATTTATTTTTGAGAGACAGAGCATGAGTGGGGTAGGGGCAGAGAGAGGGAGACACAGAATCCAAAGCAGGCTCCAGGCTCTGAGCTGTCAGCACAGAGCCTGATGCGGGGCTTGAACTCGCAAACCATGAGATCATGACCTGAGTCGAAGTCAGACGCTCAACCGACTGAGCCACCCAGGCGCCCCTTATAAGCTGTATTTAACATCTAGTTGTTTAATTCAACAGAAGATTTTGGTGATAAAGAAGGAAATCTCCAAAATCATGAATAACAGCACCATAATAAATAATCATTCATATTAGCAATCCATTTCTCTATTTAGTTACTTTAAGTAATAATCATTTTCATACAAATTAATAACTTTTATAATTAAATTACTACATTTTACTCTTTCAATATTAAATGCACAATTAAGCTTAATTATCCAATATATATTTTAACACATAACTTTATGTGTTTTTATATAAAACACATGATTTTTATATAAAAATCTAAGAGATTTGTCACTCTAAGGTACACCCATAATATTTACTTATATTTAAAAAATATCATTTATTGAATCCCTAAATATCAATGTATCTCTCCTTGTATATGTATATATTTAGATATCATACAATGCATTTTGATATATGTTTAGACAAACTTTATATAAAAACATAAAAATAATATTGCTTTTTATTTATCATCTGGTAGTTTTGTTATTACAGACAATTATATCTATATGGATATAAGATATAAGATATCTTTTGAAACCTCCTCTCATGGGCATATAAGTTGTCTGCAATTTTTAACTAATACAAATCCTGGTGCCATGATCATTCCTTGTGGTGGACACCGTTTTTGCCTACCCAACATCTATTCTCCCATCTGCCTTTCTAAAAGAATCATAATTATGTTCAGGAATCCACTCCTTTTCTGTGAGACCCTTCTTTTCAGATAAATATGACAATATACATGGCTTGGTTTAAAACTAATCCTGCCCAGGGGCACCTGGGTGGCTCAGTCCATTGGGCATTGTTGCACTCTTGAATTCAGCTCAGTTCATGATCTCAGTTCCTGGGATGGAGCCTCATGTTGGGCTCCTGCATTTTCAGTGTGGAGCCTGCTTGAGATTCTCTCTGTTTCTCTCTCGCTGCCCCTCTGTGTGTGTGTCTCTCTCTCTCTCAAAAATAAATAAATATACATTAAAAAAAAGTAATTTTGCCCACTTTGTTATTAATTGGCTAATAGAGCCGTCTGGGCACACTGAGATCCAAAAAGAAATTTTCTGAAAAAGTTTAATATCAGTATTTTCCTTTAAAACCTCACAGAGAAAAAAGTAAACTTCTTCACAGTTATTTTGGCTTTATATTCACTATTCCTATACCTTTTTCCCAAAGCTAGGGACAGTTTGAATAGATTATTTCCCTGGGCTGTTAACCTCCAAAGTCAACATTACAATTATTATCAGTTGTAGACCTCACTACTTTCCATATTTAATCTCTCTGATATTAGAGGTGCATCATACAATTTATGAAGAGTGATAATTTAATTGGCAGTGTTTTCAGTCTTATACTGGCATAAAATAATTTTTAAAGCTCCCCACTGATTCCAAAATGCAGCCATGTTTGAGAACTAATGTTTAGAGTACCCATTGTCAAATCTTTCCTTACCCACATGGAAACATTCAAATTGTCTTTAATCTCAAAGCCCATCTCGGGGTGCCTGGGTAGCTCAGTCAGTTAAGCTTCTGACTTCGGCTCAGGGCATGATCTCACAGTCCATGAGTTCAAACCCTGAGCTGGGCTCTCTGCTGACAGCTTGAAGCCTGGAGACTGTTTCAGATTCTGTGTCTCCCTCTCTCTCTGCCCCTTCCCTGCTCACATTCTGTCTCTCTCTCCCAAAGAAAAAAAAATAAAAAAATAAAATACATTGAAAAATCCCATCTCATAGAAGAAACTAGCCTCCAAATTAGCTAAAAACTCTTATATAAATCAAAATGTAGTTAAATCCATGAAAGAGATTTTCATCTTTTCCTTGGTAATTTAAATACATTCTTTTCACAATTTAATTCATTGCACACATATTAGGCATAATCTTTGCTTTGTTGCCTGAAGTGATAAAAAAAAAGATATGTTTAAAATTATAACAAAAACTCACTGAACTGTGGATATTAATGGAATTTTTACTTATAATATTGTCTCAAATTAAAAAGAAAAAATAATCGAAAACACCTGCTTCCCTGGTGTCTTGCATTCCCTTCCAGCCGTCATCCTAATTGGTCCTTCCTGTCTGAATGTTAGTTTTGATCAGTCCTGACCTGTCCTATCCTCCTTATTTCAGCTCTTTTTCTGAGTTTGGAAGGGCAATTGGCCCTATCCTATGAGCCTTGGGAAGACTTCAAATAATTGGTTGTATGTATTTAAGTTTCCGACTCTGGGTGATACAATCGGGGGCAGAGGCTTTTTCTCAGAGTTGATCTGTCTTCGCCAGAGCCCTACATAACTGAGAACGGTAGCAGCTGTGTTACGGTTCTAATGGTGTGGACTCAAGCATAGCACTAACAAGATGCACAGACAATAGGGAAAAATCGTCGCAGGAGAATGTAGCGGTTTACAAAGGCTGCTCCATTTGTGTTCAGATCTTGCCATTTCAAAGTGGGGACCCCACAGTGCAAATGTGTCCCCAGAAGGGTATAGAGTTTCGAATGTCTGGGAAACTCGGGGAACTCTAGTGGTTGGTGATGGTGGCTAAGCTGCCAGTTCTTAAAGATTTATTGCCTGAGTGATAAGACTCAGAAATGAATGACGAGGCAATGTTGGCAGGTTAAAATCAAATAAATATGTGTGTATGTGTGTGTGTGTGTGTATAATAATAATTCTACAACTACAGACTGAAAAGAGTTGTGTTGCAGCAATGTGACTTCAAGAGACATTCCTATGCTATTGTCAAGAGGCACTTACATGGGCCACGTTTGACCCTGCGTTGCAGTTAATAATTTTAAGTTGCAATTTATAGTTTCTGTTAGTTTTTGCCCTTCCCATCCTCTTCATCATTTACATATAATTATGGAGAGGGTTCTAAAACTGTTCAAGAAAATCAACCTATGTTTAATTTAAAATTCTATCCTGCTACCTCTCCCCACGGCTGGCAATCACACCAAGTCTTTGATGGAATTTCCCATTCACTGCTACAGACTCATCGCTGTCTTTTTCTCTTCTTCAGGAAACAACCTACTCAGCGACCTGACCTTCTTTCCTGTCCCAGCAGGAGACTGTGTGGCTTTTTTCATAAGTTAGGTTTTAATTTGGTCATTATAATAGCACCAGTGTGAGACAGAAATGTGTGCCTCTCATTGCTCCCCATAGACATCACTACTACTGCTCTTTTATTTATGAATGAACCAATGGGTGAGTGAGGAGATGAATGAGTGAGTGCATGCTGGCAGTGAGATTTCCTACTGAGGCTTCTCATATTCCGTAGAATTCTCATTTAAATCAGTCATGAGTATGAGAGAGTCATTTTTATGTTCATCACCATTTCTCTTTCCACTACACTAAAAAAATGGAAAGTTTTTGGCTACTATCAGCATTTAGCATGACGTTTTTTCTTCACTCCTCACGAAGTGGTAACATACAGTAATACATAATAGCGGTGACAGCAGCCAAAAGCCTGGTGGAGCCTTAGACACCCATTAAGCTCCATCAGTTTTCTCCCTCATTCTGACATGTTTAAGGACATTTTCTCAATCTCATGTAAATTGCTATATAAACACAGCCTCAAAATGATTTCCTCTACCTGCAAACAAATCACCACCCTGGAGTCGTCCTGTTCTGAAAACCTAGCTCTACTAACTGAATATAGCAGCAGTCGCTTTTACTAAGTGTTTAATTTGTTTCAGATATAGATGATCCCATTTCATTGTCACAATGACCCTGTGAGACATGCACTATCATTATTTCCCCACTTTACAGATTAGGAAATTACAGTCTTGCGATATTAAGACATTGATCAAAACCACACAGTTAGCAAAGGAGTCAGAATCTAAACTCAGAGGTTTACCTTTAAGCAGCACATTCTGCTGACATTGGCAATAGAACTGCCCAGAAGCAGTTCTCATATTTTCTCAATTGTACTTTTCTGAGGTAGGTAGAAATAAATTGGGCTTCCACTGAAATCAGGCATATGAAACATTCACTTGCCATCAGCTATTAGTCATTGTGAAATAGTACGGATATCTTAGGACAAATAGTTTCTTTTCTGAAATGTGTTAAAGAACTTTATTCGACTGTATATCCCTAGAACACAGCACAGTGCCTGGGTATGCAGTAGGTATTTTATAACTGTTTAGTGTTCAACTACTGAGTTTGGGTTACGATTATTTGAGATCAGGATAGCAATATATTCATTTTTGTAATTATTGACTAGTTCATAAAATATTTATTGAGAGCCACTAGACACTGGATGGATGGTGGACAATGCGTATGGTATATTTTAGGGCAGAAAAAAAAATCACAGTCTAACCTACCAAGGAGAGAGAAAAAAATCTTATTTTCTAGATATTTTATATCTGATTAACTATAATTGGTACCTAGAAGAAAAGAGAAGAGATACTCCCAGTGAGATTTAGCTTAAACCTATATGAATCCAAATTTATCATATTTCTCAGGACTCACCTGACTACTCACAGTTTATTATAGTTTTTAGAGCATCTGGAGTTAGAAGGGCAAGTGTCCCCCTGAGAATCATTTACTTTGAAAGTTTAAGGATCATTGTGAATTTACAGATAATTAGTGGTTCTCTTCTTGGCCAAACACACTCTCTTAGGCGACATTTAAAGAATAAGTGAAACTTTAATAGTGCTAGAAGATTCACTAGTTTGCTAAAATATGTTTGCGATGTCAAACCCAGTTTAGTGAGTTCTGAACATTATTAAGCTAACATATTTCACATTTTAATATGCTAAACCACAATCTGAATTTTTTCGGTTTGGACTTTGAGAAACTATACCATTCACGGACTTCAAATCAAACCTCTGCTTCAAGGCAGATGCGGGTTGTGATAACCTAATTCTATTAGTCTTAAAAAAGTAGGTTGTATTCTAACATGGACATATTTACGAGCTCTGTTCTCATCTGTAAGCAGTCTTTAAGAATATAGCTTAATGTAATGCCTTTATTCACCGCTTATTCAATGATACTCATTTCTCTAAGAAAAGATCACAGAAACAAGTCCTTTCTGTATTAAAAGAGTGAAATAAAATGTGTAGAATCGAATTGTCACACGTGAAGGTTTATAAAAATATTTAAAAATTTTTATTTTTATCTGCTTAAAGTTGAAGGTCACCATAAATCACCTCTTTTCCTGTTTTCATGCTAATTGTCCTGGAGAGCTAAGGTTTCACTTCTTAGATCCTATAACTTCAGTGCTGCCTGGTGGTTCCTGGCATCCTGTATCTGAGGTTTTTTTTTTTTTTTTATTAGGTTCCTAATTGACGTATAATTTTTACATTTAGAAACACAGTGATGTCAAGGATGTGGGACTTCCCGAGAGATACACAGAATGCCTGAGGGGTATGCTCTGTTCTGTCTGATCTCAAGAAGTAGGCATGCTGTCCCTTTTACTTCCTCATGTTCTCTTTTGGCTCTGTAGCTCTAGCCATGATGGATTTTTTACTCTTTAGAAGTTAGAAATATGCCTCTGCCTAATTATATCAAGAAACACAAACAAAAGAAAGAGAGAGACACAGAGAATTTTAAATATAAGCATTTTTAAAGTCATTCTTCCCTAGATATGAGAATGTCCCCAAAGCATATTTTCTAGTTTTCATTTGTGTTTGTGGGTTTTATTTCTTTTCCATTTTTTTTTTCTTTTTAAATTGCAAGTTGCAAAAGCATAAAATTAGGATCAGGAGAAATCCTATACACATCTCCCATACAAGCAGCTTCACTTCCGGGTTAAGGTTCATAGGGTAATCTACCCCAATTGCTCTCAATCCTGCATGCATATTAGAATCACCCAGAGGATTTACAGATCACCCCCCCCCATGCTTGTATCCCCAAAGCTCACCTCCTACGGATTCTTTATTTTTTAATGTTTATTTTTGAGAGAGAGAGAGAGAGAGAGAGACAAAGCGCTAGTGGGGGAAGGGCAGAGAAAGAGGGAGACACAGAATCTGAAGCAGGCTTGATGCTTTGAGCTGTCAGCACAGAGCCCAATGCAGGGCTCAAACTCTCACAAGCTGTGAGATCATGACCTGAGCCCAAGGCGGATACTTAACCACTGAGCCACCCAGGAACTCCACCCTCTACAGATTCTGATTAGCCTTGGGCCAGGCCCAGGCATTAGCAATTTTAGAAGCTCCAGAGAGGATTCTCAAACCTTGGCAGGGTAAGAGGCTCTCAGTTTATCCTAAATAAATACTTCGGGTTTCATGGAGATTTGGATGAAGAGTGGAGATTGAGAGAAATTTTACGTGCTAATGTCAAGACTGAGCAGGTATGTGAATTCACACCACTCATTTTTGCATAAAGAATTCTGTGCGAAGTGAATGTGAGTTGTATCCCGAGTAGGCATGACCTTCTCATGGCTACCTCTCCTCCTTGTTCCCCTGCTACCACATACCATGACACCCATTTTCTCTGCAAGCATAGCGGGCAGAGCCTCCCCAGAGAGGACCTCGCCACAGGGAAGAATTTCCCCAAGTGCCAGGTCCCTTTCAATATGAAATAGGTTAATATGGTCTAATCCCTTGTGCACTCACGGGCTGCACAGTTCTTTCAGTCCCTAAAATGAATTTACTCCTTATATACACATACATACATACATACATACATATACTCTTTTACTCCACAAATACTAGACATGCAGTAATCATTAATAAAATGCCAGGGAACATTTAATGTGCTTATGCGTGATCTGAATGCCTTCCATCTGGACACTGAAAATCTATACTACTCATGGACTTTGAATTAAACCTCTGCTTAAAGACTGTTTCAGGAATTGAGAAAAGCACATAGGTTGCAGTAAATATGGAGACACAAAACCTGATCCTGAGCAATTACCAGTGAACCACAGCTGGCCCAAACCAACCGATAAGCAAGCAAACCAACCAACCCACCGCGAAATCAAAAAAGGAACACTGAAAAATGACAAGTATGTGACATAGCTCTCACTTGAAGCAGCTCTCTCTGTATTTTTTTTCCGAGATAAACTTATTTTAAGACAGTTTTAGATTTGTAGAAAAATGACAAAGATAGTACAAACTCAGGACACTCCACATTATTTTTCTCCATTATCGTCTTACATTATTAAGTCATATTTGTTTCAATTAATGAATGAATGCTGGCACATTGTTGAAGTCCATACTTTATTTAGATTTCCTTTACCTAACATTCTTTGTAAGTTCCAGGATCCCATCCAGGACATATTACATATAGTTGTCATGTGTTCTTAGGCTCATCTGTGACAGTTTTTCATACTTTTTTTTTTTTTTTTTTTTTGATTACCTAGGCTGTTTAGAGTACTGGTCAGGTATATTGTGGAACATTCCTTAATTGGGATTTGTCCATTTGGTTTTTCATTAAACTGAGGTTATGTTTTCTTGGGAGGAAGACCACAGAGGTGAAGTGTCATTTTCATCACATCATAACAGGAGTACATATTATCAACACGATTCATCATTATTGATATTAACCTTGATCACCTGACCGAAGAGTGTTTGTCATCTTTCTTCTCTGTAAGTTATTCTCCCCGCCCCCCCACCCCCACTTCCCTACTATTCTCTTTGTAGGGAATTCTCTATGTGCAGCCCACGCTTGAGGATTAGGGAGTTAGGCTTCTTCTTGAGGGCAGAATATCTATATTAATTACTTGGATTTGCCTCTCCCCTCCCCCTATTTATTTATTCAATCATTTATTTATACATTTAATCATTTATTCATATAAGTGTGAAGTCATGGATATTTCTTTGATACTTTGGGTTATAATCCAATATTGCTTTATTCATTTTGTTCAAATTTTTCCAGTTTTGGCCACTGAGAGCTCTTTCAGTTGATTCTTGTGTCCCTTTGACATGCCCCTCATTATACTCTTTATAGGATTAATAATAATAATAATAATAATAATAATAATAATAATAACAATATACAGATAATTATTTTCTGGCACTAGAAGATACTCAAGGCTCATTTTATTTCCTGCTGCATTCCTAGAATCAGTTTTTCTACAAGGAATCCTGATTCTTTTTACTGGAGAATAATGTTAGCAGCCAAGATCTGGATGATAGGTATGTTCATTGCTACTATGTATGGTCACTTCTAGACCCTCTCAGTTAACAGAGCAACTTTATGTGTGCATAGTAATACATATGTATAGACATATATGTATACATATTTCCATATGTAAACATCTAAATCTATATTAAGATAAACACTGTTTTAACTCCAATCCTATTACTACATGGGTCATTCCAGACTATTCTCTTTGCTTATCTGTTGTAATCCCCTACTGCAACATTGAAAACCTGGCTCCCACACTCTGTCATCTGTATACTCAATTGTTCAGTTCCTTTATATGAATGTATAATGGTATCAGAATGGTGAACCCTTACTCACATGGGAAACAACCTTGCCAGATAGCTTATTTGTTGATGTAAAGTTCCTTTTACTTTAGGCCTTTTATCTTCAGTCAGTTTCCAGTCAAAACAGTTTTATGAACTTTGTTAGGTCAGCACAGTCCCCATGCCCCCACCTGCCCCAGTGAGATTATGGCATACAAGTGCAATTCAGCTAGATTCTTTCACCAACAGTGTACATTTAAAATCATCGCTATGTATCAGAGATTATCCGTGTTTTGCGAGGAAGAAAGTGAATAAATAGTGTGTGTCTCTGGAACTTATTAAGGTTTCATATATGAAATGAGAACTAAGAGGAATCAGTTTTAGAAATCAGCTTTAAAAGAATAAAGGACATGAGACACCTGGGTGGCTCAGTTGGTTAAGTGTCTAACTCTTGATTTTGGCTCAAGTCATGATCTCACGTTCATGAGTTTGAGCCCCACATAGGGCTCTGCGCTGATGGTGTAGAGCCTGCTTGGGATTCTCTCTCTCTCTCTCTCTCTTTCTCTCTCTTTCTTTGCCCCTCCCCCCCACTCTCTTTCTCAAAAATAAACAAACAAATAAAGGAGTAAAGAAAAAAGGCAAATAATAGGAAAATTCAGAGATTGAATAGGCAGGTAATAATAGACCTCAGGTATCAGAAATAATTTTTGCCCTTCAATAAGTCTTAGCTCCAATGATATTTATTCCAGTTATAGAAAAAGAGGTTCAATCTATGGGGTGCCTGGGTAGCTCAGTTCATTCAGAGTCTGACTCTTGGTGTCTGCTCAGGTCATGATCACACAGTTTGTGAGTTCCAATCCAGCATCGGGTTCTGTGCTGCCTGAGTGGAGCCTGATTGGGATATTGTCTCTCTCTCTCTTTCTCAAAATAAATAAACTTAAAAAAAGGAAGTGGAATCTAGATACAATAATACTGTAAAGAAACGAAGCATGGGCACTCTAAAACAAGTATACATTTTCAGAAGTTGGTAAACAGAATTAAAATAATCCCAACCAAAATATAGAGTACTATTTCTGCCCTCCCCTAAGACATATTGTAACAGTGATCTTAATGGTTCAATGCATGATTTTGTCTCTATACACTAACATTTATTGTGGAAGAACAAATGAATATTTGTTTAAATAATAAAATTAACAATATTTCAATGTAATTATTACTAACTATAAATTAGTTGAAGGCTGAAAAGATTTATGTGTCTTCTTAAAACGAAAGTTCATTTAATGTATAACTATAGCTTTTCTAAAGTCTTCACTGATCACAGATTTATTGCTCTTCATAGTCTGTTAAAAAGTTATTTCAATTCAGCCAAAAATTTTTGAGGGTTACTTTTCAGCTCCAAGTTAGAAATGAACCATCTCGCCTCTGATTACTGCACATTAGGGTGCCCTGCCTGCTGGTGCTGTTTCCTGACTGTCCTGAGCCTCCTAACTCTGAAGCAGTTCTATAGTGTTTCTTTGTTACAACATCATTACAAGTAGGGCTGCTGCTGGAGCTCCCCTTACAGCTGATATTTCACATATAAATTCCATGCTATTGTTAGTCTTCAGCAATTGCCTAATGTAAAGGAATTGAGTCTTAAATACTGCCTTATTTCTAAAAGAAGAAGCATATAAATGACAGTGAAATTATATAGACATTAAAAGTATGGCTTTATGAAATCTGACAAATACTTGCATTTATCTAACTACACCCCAATTAAGAGCTGGAACATTACTCTCCCCCCCAAAAGCTTCCTGTGTTGCTTTCCAAAGCCATAGTTCTGCTTACTGAAGAGAACAATTTTTCTGATTTCTATCATCATAGATTTGTTTTATTTGTTACTGAAATTTATAAATACAATGATATATTTTATGGTTTTTGTGCAGTTTCTTTCACTCAGCATGATGTCTGTGAGAGTCACCTCTGTGGCTGCACTTATTAATAGTTTGTTCCTTTATATACTGATGAGTCGTATTACATTTCAAGGATACATCATTCTCCTGTTGATGAATACTGAGTTGTTTTCAGTTTGGTTATGAATAAGGCTGCTAAGGACATTCTTGGATAAGATATTTTTGGGCACAGGTTTTCATTTATCTTGGGCAGATACCTAGGAGTGGAATTGCTAGATTGCAAGGTTAATGTGTTTAACTTGATAAGAACTTGGCAGAGTTTTCCAGGATGGCTAAAGCATTTTACACTCCTGCCACTCACCAGGACTCTGGGTTATCCACATTCACGCCGACATTCAGTGTTGCCTGTCTTTCCAAGCTTTAGACATTCTAGTGGCAGTATAAAGGGATCTCATTGTGATTTTAATTTGCATTTTACACGGGCGCCTGTGTGGCTCAGTTAAACAACCTAGTTCGGCTCAGGTCATGATCTCGCGATTTGTAAGTTCAAGTTCCGCGCTGGGCTCTGTGCTGACAGTTTAGATCCTGGAGTCTCCTTCAGATTCTGTGTCTCTCCCTCTCTCTGCCCTTCCCATGCTCATGCTCTATCTTTCCCTGTCTATCAATAATAAATAAAAATGTTAAAAAAGTTAAACAAAAATAATTTGTATTTTACCAAAAGACTAACATTGACCACTTTTTTATGTGCAGGTTCATCATTCATGTGACATATGTGGTCATGTATGTAGCCCATTTTTAAATTGGATCATTTCTTTTATATTGCTGAACTGAAAAAGTCCCTTATCTTAGGAGTACAAGTCCGCAGTCAGATACATCTACAGCACAATCTTCTCTCAGTATGGCTTTTCTATTTATTTTCTAAACACTGACTTTTGATGAGCAGAGATTTTTAATTCTGATAAAGTCTAATTTATAAATTATTTCTTTTTATGCTTAGTTCTTTCTCTTATGTAAAGAAAAAAAAAGGAAGTTTGCATTCTGCAAAATCTCTTAGATATTCTCCTGTGTTTTCGGGTAGAAGCTTTATAGATTTAGTTTTAGCTTTTAGCTTTACATATATGATTTCACAAATTAAAATTTATATATGATGCGAGAAAGAAAAATCAAGATTCATTTTGCCCCCATATGAATATCTGGTAGTTTCAGCATTATTTATTGAACTGAATGCAGGACTATTCTTTTTCCTATTAATCAGTTCACTGTAAAAAAAAAATCAGTGACTGTATTACACATGGGTCTATTTGTGAGTTCAAGTTATTTTCATTGTTCTATTTCTTTTTGGCCATTATCACACTCTGTCAATTATTGTAGCTGTATAACATATCTTGAAAACAGGTAGTACAAATTCTCCAACATTTATTCTTTGTTTATGATTGTGTGACTATTCTAAGGTTTTTGCATTCCCATTTGAATTTTAATACCAGCTGTCAATTTCTACCAAAAATCATGTTAGTTTTTGTTTTGGATTACATTGAACCTATAGATCAGTTTGAAAAAAATAAACCTAAACTTTAACAATACTCAGCCTTCTAAAACATTAATATGGTGTTTTTCTCATTTCGCTCTTCACTAAATTTCCTTCAGCAATGTGTTTAAGTGTTCAGTGTAGGGGTCTTGTATGTCTAATGTTAAATTTCTCCCTAAGTATTTTGTGGTTTTGATGCTATTATAAAAGGTGTTTTATATCAACTTTGTGTATATTTTACAAATGATAAAATACATTTTAGATTGTTACAATGAGTTTTGACAAATTTATCACATGTAACTACAACCACAAGAAAGACAGAAAACATTTTCATCACTCCAAAATGTTCACTTGTGTCATCTTTCAGTCAACACTCCAACTCCTAGGCCTGAGCAACTAGTAATCTGATTACTGACACATTAAATCGTCTCTAGTTTCACGTAAATGAAAGAACACAGTAGATACTCTTTTGTGTCTGGCTTACTTTGCTCAGCATAATGTTTTTTTCTGTCTTTTTAAAATTTTTTTTAGTGTTTATTATTTTTGAGATAGAGAGATACAGAGCATGAGTGGGGGAGGGTTAGAGAGAGAAGGAGACCCAGAATCTAAAGCAAGTTCCAGGCTCTGAGCTGTCAGCACAGAGTCCGATGTGGGGCTCGAACTCACAAACCACGAGATCATGACCTGAGTGAAGCCAGATGCTTAACCAACTGAGCCAGCCAGGTGCCCCTGTTTTTGACATTGTTCCATTTTGTTATGTGTATTGGCAGTTTGTTCTTTTTATCACTGAATAGTATCCCATTATATTAATCTCACAGTGTAATTATCCATTCACTTGTGGCTGTTCACCAGGGTTGTTTCCAGGTTCGGGCTATGATAGATCTATGTGTTATGGACAGTCCCACACAAGGTTGTGTGTTCAGAGGTTTTAATTTCTCTTGGTTAAAAATCTAGTAATAGAGGGGTGCCTGGGTGGCTCAGTTGGTTGGGTGGCCGACTTCGGCTCGGGTCATGATCTTATGGTCTGTGAGTTCGAGCCCCACATCGGGTTCTGTGCTGATGGCTCAGAGCCTGGAGCCTGCTTCAGATTCTGTGTCTGCCTCTCTCTCTTTCCTTCCCCTGCTCACGCTCTGTCTCTGTCTCTCGAAAATGAATAAAAGTTAAAAAAAATCTAGTAGTAGAATGACTGGGTCATATGGTGGGACTATGTTTAACTATATGAAGAACTATCGAACTTCCAAAACAGTTATATCATTTTACATTTTTAACAGAAATGCATGAAATTTCTACTTGCTCCTCATCGACATTTGGTATTGTTAGTTTTTTTAAATTAAATTGACATTGGGTATTGTTAGTTTTTTAACTAAATTTTTCTAATGTGTTTGATTTTAGTCTTTCATTAAAGTTTTAATGTGAAATTCCCTCATTACTAATGATATTGAACATAAACTGATATGCTTATATCCTATTCTATGTGTTTTTTTGTTAAATGTGTTTTCAAATACTAGGCTCATTTTTGGATAATTTGTTGCTTTTTACTGAAGTGGAACAGCTCTTAACATATTCTGGATATAAAACTTTTGTCAGATATATGAATTATAAATTATTATGAATACTGTACTGTAAAAACTACATCAAAATTATCTGTTGTGAACATATGTATTATAAACATTAGCAAGATACAGGTATTTGCAAATATTGTTTGATTCCAGCAACTGCCCAGTCCAAATGAATGAATGTCTTTTGAACATGGTAGTCAAATTACCACAAGAAGGCAAAGAACACTACTGGTGAAATCTTGTTGGTGGTACCTTCCTGTCTTTCATCTAAAATCTTTCTTCTAAGAGGATAATTACGTAATGTGATAGAGTTGCCAATTATTGCTACAAAGGCAATCATATTACAATATATAAATGTAACAAATTAACATGTATACCTTAAATTTATGCAATATTATATGCCAATATATTTCAATAAAAATTTAAAAATTAAATTAAAAATACAATACAATACAATAAAATCTTCTTTATAATTTCATGTCCTTTCTTATAGCTATGCTATGCTGTCTGTTATGGTACATACAGGAAATCTATGACAAATATATCTCTATAAATTATTAAATTAGATAACCATGCATCTCAGGAAGATTGGAGACTCCCCTATACTAAGACCTATGTTTAGAGCTGACTTAAATGGGCAATGCTGGCTAAGTTAAGGTTCTCATTATACCAAATGTTGACATCAACACAAGAATAATATAATCCATGTCATATTTAATTTCAAAATAATTAAATAATTATTGGATCAAAAATTAAATGCAATCAAAGATTATATTTGATGAAGATTATGAGATTGTATTTCTGATATATATTGATAAAAAGCCTTCTACATATTTATTTGAGTGGAATCTTAAAATTTCGAACAAAAAGACTGGATAGAATAGACTTCTTCACTCTGCCCAAGAGATTTAACTACAGTATAACATCAAATAATCAAATAATTTTTTTCAGGTATGTTCATCAAAATATATGAATCCATACACTTATGTGATGGTCTGTTTAACAGTCCTTCTCTGTATTCATTAAGATACAACAATAAGCCTTTCTAATGTCTTAATTGAATATTTGGACTCCCTATGACAGTTTCTTGATTTATTAGGTTGTAAACTTATTAAAACAAAAGTTAATTGGACTGAACTCAATTTATGCTTTATAAACTAAATTGCTTTCTCATAATTAACAAACTAATATTTTACAATGTGGTCACAAAATACTTTATATTTTGATCTCATATAAATATCAACTTTTCTATATTCCAATTTATGTGGTTTTCTTTCTTAGCTCATTTCCTTGGGTTTATCTAAGATATTTTAGTAATTCCCCATTATTGAGCTGGAGGCTTATTTTTTTTCAACCAAACCAGGATTTCTACATTAGAAAGGAAAAAGTGTCCTCCCACAGTATCATCCTTAGTCAAAAGCAATGTTTAACATTTTATTAGCTACTGGTAAATGCTTTCAGCATATGTTAATATTATTTTATGTACACTTTTCTGATATCTCTTACTCAATTGTCATTAAGCTTACTCTTAGTCATTTTATACTGCTATTGCTAACAGGAATGGTTTCTCTCCATTATATTTTCTTCTTTTTTTTTTAATTTAAATTCAAGTATGTTAACATATAGTGTAGTTGTGGTTTCAGGAGTAGAACCCAGTGATTCATCTCTTACATATGACACTCACTGCTCATCCCTAAAAGTGCCCTCCTTAATGCCCATCACCCATTTAACCCATCCCTCCACTCATCTGCCCTCCAGCAACACTGTTTGTTCTCTATATGTCTCTTATGGTTTGCCTCCCTCTCTGTTTTAATCTTTTTTTTCCTTCCCTTCTCCTATGTTAATCTGTTGTGTCTCTTAAATTCCACATGAGTGAAATCATATGATATTTGTCTTTCTCTGACTGATTTATTTCACTTACCATAATACCCTCCGGTTCCATCCTCCTTGTTATGGATGGCAAGATTTCGTTCTTTTTCTAATTATTTATTGCTGATATACAAGTGGATTGCTGGTTATTGTATACTTAATGTGTATTGGCTATTTATTTAGCTTTATTTTTCTGTAATTTTATTTAGATTTCTATAGATTAGTGTCACGTAAAGAGAAGTCGAATTTAATTTTTTGACCCAACACATGAAGCTTCATCTTTTAATAACAGTGTTTTTCCTGCTAGCAGGTATATTTGTTGTTTTATCTCCTCTTGTCCTCTCCATCTTCCCTCTCTCCCTCCCTTCCTTTTATCCTTTCGTTCCTTCCTTTATTGCAACATTTGAAAAGGTATTTTATTTTAACTTGCTAATATTTGGGCCATTCTATTAAATATTTGGGCCAGTCACCTACATGACTGAATCTTGTATCTCTTTTCATTGTATTTAGAACCATTTGTTTCCTCTTAGATGGAGAGCTGAAACGTTTGTATCCTTTATCTCTTTCTGTAGCTTGATGGGAGGGCAGTGTGGGGTGGAAAGAGCTTAACAAGTTGGAATGTAATTGCTCATAAAAAGCCCAGGCCTTGCTTTCTCTTCTGAGGTATTTGTCAATTGTGGCATGTACCACTACAGCCAGTTCAGAGAGGTATCGTAATACCTCTGAGGCTTTTAGGTTGTGGGACATTTCCTTAATCCAATATATAGTCACTGAACTGCACTTCTCTTAGACATGTTTATTTTCCACATTTCATCAGTTTCTCCTTCGCAATCATTTCTTATTCTTCTAAAAAATATATTAATTTGCTTCTTTTCCATTTCATAGTATTGGTATCTGGCTGAATAATTGGCCCTTCATGATATGAGGTCTTAACCCCTGGAACATGTAAATGATTTTTTTTATTTGGAAAAAAGGTCTTTGCAAATGTGATTAAGTTAAGGCTTTTGTGATAGGGAGACCATCCTGATCACCAATTTTTGCCCTAAATGCCCTCACAAGTGCCCTTATAAGAGAAAAGCAAAAGAGTTCACACAGACATAAGAGGAAAAGAAGATGCGAAGATGTGTGGAGACAGAGCAGAGATTGGAGTGATGCTACCATCAGCCAAGGAATCTCAACAGACACTAGAAGCTGGAAAAAGCATGGAATGGATTCTCCCTGGAGCCTCCAGAGGGAGTGTTGGCTCTGCTGACACCTTGACTTCAACTAGTGATACCTGATTCAGACTCCTGGCCTCCAGAACTGTGAAATAATGAATTTCTGTTGTTATTTTGTGGCATGTTGTCACAGCAGCCAAATGAAATGAATATAGTAGTATTGGAATTCTAAGAATTTGTTCACCTTATCAGTATGACTTTGAGAAATTGAGGCAATTTAAGGAATTGAGGTAAGCTGCCAATTTCTGCTACATTCCAGAAGTCGACCTCCTGTTTCCTTATTTCACTGATTTTTAAAATCAATTGCTTGAATTATGCTCCTTTTCTTGATTTCTTTATAGTATTTTTTATAGATGAGCTTGTTTATTTTTTCTCCCATCATAATATTCTGAGTTTATAATGCTTTTTCAATATGAAATCCTAACATATCTGCATTTATTATTATAATTTTCATATTATGTAAACTCTGAACTTTTGGGTGTATCTTTCTCAGAAATTTTGCCCACTGATCAAATAACTATTGATAGATATTTCAACAAGTGAAACAAGGTACTTTCAAAGAGCAAGAGCAATTCCAGAAAAAAGAAAAGGGAATCTGAAATGCACAGATTATAGTACTGGCAGGTTCTGTGGTAAATGCAACCTGTTCCAATCCTGGTCTTAGAGCACAAGTCTGCTGTTCTTTTTATTATCTTGGTTAGAATGAACTGCTGGCCAGATTCTAAATCCAGGTATTTAAAGTTTGAAAAAGTAATTTTAGAAAGTAATAGCTGCCATATAATAATAATGGTAATATTTTAGAAACAATTTGTCTTTAAGACATCGTCTCATAGGGTCATATAATCACTTAACTCTTATCAAGGGTGGAGAATGTGGTGAGCAAAGTGACCTCAGCAAGGTTGTATCTACAAGACATTTCATGTGGAAAATTACTAAGCTACAAGTTTAAAATTTTTGTATTTTGGATGGGACTAATGGCATAGCAAGGGAGCAATTAATAAATGTATAAATACCTTCCACTTGTCCTTGGTAAAAATTCATGAAATTACTGCCACAGATCACTTATGTGAGATAGAAAGATGTTTCCTATTGGTTTTTTCACATGGGTCAAGGTAAATTTAAAGTTCAAGAGATATACGATAAAAACTTTCATTCTATGAGATGAACAAAACCTGAGTATGTTTCTTAGTTTAATAAAATGTATAAATGGTGTCCTCGGAGTTGAGAGGTGATATGCTACCAAATGACAATTCATGACACTATCTAACTCTAAGGGCTAGTTGATGGATTATCACTAGAAAGTACAATTTCCTCCTTTATCTTCAAAGTCTCTATGATTACTCATAGATACTTTATCTTACAATGTGACGATACCTTATTATCCTCATACCTTTTTCCTTAAAATATATTTTTAAATTATCCTCTTAAATAGATGTTTTAACCCCTTTTAGGGAATGTAATTAAGATAGCTCTGATGAAACTAGAAAATTAGTATGATCAGTATAAACAGGGGAGGACTAGATTCAATGTAGGTTTTCTCTAATATCATTTGAAAATCATTCTATTCAGATAATCATATAATAATAATAGCATTAAACATTAGTATTTCATATTATCTAATACTTTTTAAAATCAAGCCTGTTACAGAAGAAATGTACACTTGGTCTTTGTGTGTGATCAAAATGAAGAAAAGAGAACCACAGCTCCTCATGGATTCGATCAGGGTTTTGGACAGAAGAAAATATTTGGGCTTTTACTAAATTGTATCTAAATTTTTAAAAATAGGTATAGCCTTGGGATGCCTGGGTGGCTCAGTTGGTTGAGTGTCTGACTATGGCTCAGGTCATGACAACTCAGGTCATGATCTCATGGTTCGTGAGTTCGAGCCCCACGTCGGGCTCTGTGCTGATAGCTCTGAGCCTGAAGCCTGCTTTAGATTCTTTGTCTCCCCTCTTCCTCTGCCCCTTCCCTGCTCATGCTCTGTTTTTCTCTCTCTCTCAAAAATAAATAAACATTAAAAAATAAAAAAAAATAGGTATACATTATATTAGCTAAGTCTATAGGTTTACTTCTAGTTTAATTATATTGAGTAAAATTCAGATTTCAAAAGTGCTTTGTTGACAGAAACTGTTCTTTATTGTGGCTGGTTTCTTTATGAAGAAATGGAAAGCTCTCAACTGACTTTATATTTTGCTTTTTTGAAAGTGTTTCCTATTGATAGTGCTATATACTGTTATAGTGATATTGTGTTAAGTATTTTTCCTAACCTTTCTATTCAAATACTTGTTTAATGTAGATAAAATGATGCAAGATGCCAAACACTGAAAACAGATGAGAAGGGCTAGGCAGGAAACAGACACAGGCTGAGATCCTACATGGAGCAGAATTGATGCATACCATGACAACTCTGTACTTGCTAAGAGTAGAACCCTGATAAACCTTAAGTTTACTCTTAGCCAGTGCTGAGAGAAAGGTGAGTGACTATATAAATCACAGTGTCCAAAACAGAAAGCATATTAATTAATTGGAAAAGGCACACATATTCATGACATTAAGTCACAAAGAAGTTTCTCCTAAGAATCTTCATAACTATAATACACACTTCGACTTCAGTGCCTTTGCGCAGTTCCAGCACCACCATGCACTCTAGTCCTTAACGTCCTCATGTCCTCATACCAAAGTACAATCAGTAAAGTGATTCAGTCCATGCAGCATGTGTATGTTGGTACGTGTGCACTTGAATGTGTGTACCTGGCTGGGGTATACTAGGAAAGGGGCAGGGCAAGTTGTGGCTAGTTAAACAACGCTGAATTACAGCACCTGCCCTTGTGTTTTACCAGTCCACGGGTGATAGCAGAAGCGGATGGAAAAGGCAGAATGGATATATTAAGTATCCTTCAGAAAATTTCCCCCAATATACTATCTTCAGCTAAATTTTAACTGATATTTGGTGGTAGTAATTTCAAAATGATGTTCTTCTGTAAGGTTTAAATTCTGATGGCAGAATTTAAATTCTATTCCCATGGTATTCTAAATAATATTGAGAATTAAGTCTGCCACTTTCCCTTTTGTGTCATTGCCGCATGATTTGTTCAGCTTCAGTATTCTCCTTTAATTAATCTACATCGCAGAAGCACAGCTCCAGCCTAGTGAGCAATACTTTTCCATAGCACTGCTAATTCATATGTTATGTTGAGTTAGGGTTTCTCTGAATGATCATTTAGGTTGGAGTGGTGATATGTGAATTTTATATGAAGATAATTCATAAAAAAAATCAACCTCATGAATAGTGAATGAGGTCTTCATTATTTAGATGGACACAGAACTTCATCAAATATTTCTCATTTTACCAGGATATTTCTAATTTATGAAACTTGAGGCTTTCACAAGGGAGGAGTCTTCTTTTGTTTGATTAAATCATTTTGTTGAATTAATCATTAAGAGATTAGTATTAATAATCACAGGTTTTTCTTCATTCCAATAACTAAGCTGCAAGATCAATCTCTGATAGGTACATAGCATCTAACAGGAGGTTAAGCTTGTTGACCTCTCAGTTCCCACTGCGCACTGAGAAGCTATTATCTATGACTCTTCTATGCACTTTTCATATGATTTCTTACTCAGGAAATCTTAATGAATGACTTTATTAACGGCATAGAGACCGGAGCCTTTGCCCTGCTCTCCAATTTGAGTTGCCGTTCTTCGTTAAGAAAATCATTATCCTCTCCCCAACGTATACAGTGTTTGCACAACATCTGCGCTTGGCTCATACTCGTAATTTTCTTTCTTCTGACAGTTCAATTCTCACCTCCTACTCCTTCATTTGCTTCTCCCCCTTCCTCCTTTTATTTCTACCTCTTTTTCTTTCTCTTCTTCTCCACATTCTTGAAATACATGAACATAGTCTTCGTTACCTTGTTGGGCACTACTTTATATGTAATGAATTCCTACTGCTTGTTCATTTTCCTATGCCTCTTGCTCTACAGTGAGCCTCCAGGTTGTAAACCCATGTTCTTTTTGCCCTAATTCCTTAACACCATCCTGGCCAAGACAGGGATGATATGTGGAGATATGACTTTACTCAATGACATATAGCTCAATGCTAGGGAAAGAATTCATAATAAATAAGGCCCCTCAGGTGACCGGCTTCAGAAGTTATCAGCTTACTTGCCATACCTTTTGTAAACCTGAGCCCAGTCTTTTTCGATGACTTGCTGACTAGACCACAAAATTATTCGTGAGGCCCACTCGGGCCGACAGAGCCTTTGAGACCAAAACCCATTTATATGCTTATTCTCTGTTTTCTCTATATTTTGTATTGTTTTTGCCTCCTCCCCCTGATATCAAGGATGTGGAGGCCATTTGCACAATGAGATCCCTCTAACGGCTTTGGAACTTGTCATTCATGTGATTATAAAAACTTTCTTCTTTGTTATTATGTTTCGATTACTTTCTCCTCCTTTTTGTTAAAGTTTCTGATACTTTTCTCTTTGACTTCTATAGTCTTTCATAGCCACTCAAAACATTTCTTCAAGATCCTTCTGCAGGCCACAGAAGATTTCACAGTTTCTTAGAAAGCTCAGAAGAGGCAGTATGTGTGGCCTTTGCCTTAGGTCAAACTCTCTATCTCTAGCATAGGAGATGAAGATCAGAGCTATTCCTAGCTCAGAGACTCAGAAGTCAAGGAGAGCATTATTTTGATTTTCTGAGATGAAGACACGAGTGGATGCTCTTTATATTCCAAGTACTTGTGAGGTTTTTCCTATGCATTGCAAATACAGGATTTATTTATTCTCTTAAATTCTCATTACATTTCACAACTATATCACCTCACTTTTTACCTTCTAAAGATTATTTCCTAATAGAATCTGTCCTAACAGCAGATATAATTGGAGTGTGATTTGAAGAGATCAGAGGCAGACTCCCTGTTCCTGAATTTGTATCATATCTTTTCATTCCTTCAGTGTTATTGTTTTATTCTGGTGGTTCCAAAAGAGTTTTAATCTTTTTGAGGTATTTTTATTTAATGCAAACACACTCAGGAGTTTTATCTTCTGTTCTCATAATATCACAGTCAACTGAAAGCAGTTTTAGAATAAAACATGAATAACCCAATTTCTATTGATTTAAAAAATAGAAGGATAGAAAAGATATAAAGAAAAATAAAATGGGTTCCAGAGAGCCAAGAGTAATTTTCAACAACTATGTATTTTTCTGTGAAACCATTTCTGCTTCTATATAGGTATTCTACCGTCCATGCTTTTCTTTGTTTTTTGTTTTTTAATCTATGCAAATTACAAATTTCTTGAAGAACTGCCCCGATTTTCTTAATTTGGTTTGGACAGGTCTTAGCAAATCTTGTTGTATTCTTTTTCCTAACTTGCATTGTAAGAAAGAAAGAAGTACGTAAAACAATGTGTTCAGTCACTTATAAGTTCTATTTCATCTTACATATTTACTCTCCAAAAATTGTAAACGTTGGTATTTAGAGAAGTCACCCTTTAGCAATATAGAAATCTCATCTGCTAAAGAAAATTTTAAGTATTTGGGGGGAGTTACTTTTATTAATATCAACATTCCAGTTAACTAAGGTTTTACTATTTGTGTGTGTGTTTCTCTGTTAGGTACACAGTGCCTGTATAACAAGAACTTACTGACTAAAGCCATAAGTTTTATAAACTTAGAACAGATGGGTACAGTTCTGCCAGTTGGAAGGTAAAATACAAAATGAAATATTCAGTAGTCATCCCTTAACTGCAGAGGATACGTTCTAGGACCCCCAGTGATTGCCTGAAACAGCAGATTCTACACATACTATGGGTTTTCCTATACATAATACTATGATAAAGTGTAACTTATTAATTAGGCACAGTAAGAAAAATAAAAACAATAAATAAAAATAATAGAATAATTATAACTACAGTGTAATAAAAGTTATGTAAATGTGCTCTTTCTCTCAAAATATCTTATTGTACCACACTCACTCCTGTTCTTGTGATGATGTGAGATGATAAAATGCCTACCTGATGAGATGAAGTGAAGCGAATGGCACAGGCATCGTGATACAGCGTTAGGCTACTATTGGCTGTCTGATGATCTATTACAAGGAGGATCACCTGCTTCTGGACCACAGCTGGCTCCCAGTAACTCAAACTGTGGAGAGCGAAACCATGGATAAGGGGGGACTGCCGTATTTTCTAGCAACTACAGATGGTGTCAAATAAAATAAAAAATTCAATCACTGTTTTTTTAAGTAGTGACCGTGTCGATGTTTGTTTCTGATACATTCCTTTCCCCAAATGATAAAAGAAATAGTGTATTGAAAAATAATTTCGAAAACCGTCACATATTTTCTACATAAAAATTTTGTGTCTGTGCATTTGCTACTTTTTCATTGTTTTATATTCTGAACATGTTCACTAAACTTAGTCAATCCATTCTGATAAATGGTCATTCACAGAAGGTGCTACTTTCTATAAATGTTATCATCTGATTCAATTTTGTCACCTTATCCAACTTTTCAAAACTGTTTTATTTCCTGTCAGATCTTTAGTCATCTTAGATCTTGAGTAAAGTAGGATGTCAAAATATCAAATCATCCCTTCTATCCTTTTTTAGTTTTATTCTCTGGTGGTTTCTGGTAAATGAAGGGATTGGTTTTAGCTAGGTGAGGTTTGCTTGCTTTGAAAATGAGAATTCTTGTGCAGATAATATACTCATTTTTCATTGAAATAGCAGCGGTTGAAACACTGGACACCATGCTGGAAAATAAGATGACAGAAGTATTGTATTATATAGAAATCAATTCATTTTGAAAGACAGAACACATTTGCCAAAGCCATGGTCTCACCAAAATAATATTGCAAGCTTTGCTTACTTATTAGTGACATGGTTTATAGTTCTGAGTTATTTCTGAACTATAGGTATATAAAAGTAATGATGGCTAAGGGTGCACGTTAGATACAGCACAACAACTGAAAGAAAAGGTCAGAAATCACAGAACCTTCCATATCCCTGACCTGTTTGTTTTTTTCCTATTTGCATCAGAGGAAGTCAGACTTCAGGCAATACCAAAATTGTGCAGTGGAAGTCATATGCACTTAACAGATTCTGAATAAATACTTGGACATAATTTAGCTTTTACAGAAATGTCCTCTAACTTATGAATCTAATTGAAGGTGTTATAAATATGTGTGTGTATCAAATATATTTATATATAAAAAACTTAAACAAAAGATTAACTAATTGTGATATTGTAATCTTTATGAAATATATACCTGGTTACTTAAGTTAAAATATATATTCCTCACATATATTTGCTTTTCATCCACAGTTCCTGGCTCATAGTTCCCCAAATCCTTGGAATTTTTTAGTGACAAGAGCAATGGGAACATAGTTTCATATAATTTATGGTCTCCTGCCCTCATTTCCTGGGAATGCTTCAGTATCATATGAGTGAAATGGGTATGCTCTTATTCATAATAAGCCCCTTTCCACAACTGGGTTTACATTAATGAGGTGACTTTTGGAAGGCACTTAAGGTTAGGAGCTTGTTGCCAGGGAAACCAATCCTGAATAGAGGGGTGGACATTCAGTCTCAGACCCTGATTTCCAGGGAAGGGAGAGGGGCTAGAAGTTGAATCAATCACTAATGACCAATGAGTTAATCAATCTTATATATGTAATGAAAGCTCCATAAGAACCCAAAAGGAGGAAGTTTGGAGAACTTTCAGGTTAGGGAACCAGAATGCTTCATTGGGGAACCAGAATTCTTCCGTGTGCTATCATGCTGTACCCCAAAATCCACAAGGACCAAGGCTCCTTTGTCGAAGACCTTACCCTATATGTCTCTTCATCTGGCTGTCAATTCATATCTTTTAACATCTTTTTTAATGAATCAATAATCTGCCAAGTAAACAGGTTTCTTGAGTTCTGTGAGCCATTTAGCAAATTAATCGAACACAAAGAGGGGGTCTTGGGAACCTCTGATTTATAGCCAGTCACTCAGAAGAACAGCTAATAACCTGGACTTGTGATTGGAGTCTGAAGTGAAGAGCGGTCTTGTGAAACTGGGCCTTCCCATGATGTCCTTTTTTCCCCATGAAGATGTTAAAATTGTTACTGAATGAGGGCCTCTGTCCTTCTTGTTCAATACTTCTCCTAGTTCTTTCTAAGGCTGTCAGTTTCTCATTCTTCAGGTATTACTCAATCCCTGACTCCCGTTCTCTCCTTTATGTGATCTGCCTCATCATTCCACTCTTTCTATCATGTGGAAGTTATAATTTCTGTGGGATTCTGAAGGTGACATGAAATACGGATGATAAATTGACAACTTGTATAGTTCCTCATATATTTCTCTATTCAGTTCCTAGACGGCATGGACCTTGACTTTTCATCTTTGTGTGCCTAATGTCCAGTACAATACAACACACAACATATAGCAGGTAATAAATGATTTGTTAAACGGAGTTAAGTTTCTCTATATATGTTTCACCTATTTCTGAATAGATTAAGGATAAGAAAAGTTAAGGCCAAAACAGTAAAAGCTCCATAACAGTTTTTGCCCTTTTGTAAATAAATGTGCAAAACAAATTTGCCTCCCTTCCTCCCAAAACACACCAAGTATCTTGGAATATTGACCTTTTTATATCATAATATTTTAAGTCCTAGGTCCAGCCTATCTGATCATTGATGTCATGTTCTCTAATAGGAAAATATTTTTTTAATTTTATTACTATTTTAAATTTTTTTTGCCAAAGTAACATATGCAGATGGGAAAATGCTTAAAAAAACACAGAAGAACATAATTTAAAGCAATGAATTCACATGTCATCTCTTCCCATCCTCAGGCCCATTCCTCAGGCCTTTCAAAACCATTCATACTTTTATTTCATTTGCTGAGTAAATTCATAATTAATATAGAAGTAGTGTGAGGATACCATATCATCTTTCATAGAAGAAGTGGTAAGTCACATCTTGCTATCAGTGCAATATAAAAATTCATCATTATAGATGTATTACTTGTATTGAACTTTTCACTAGCTAAGTTTGTAAATATTCTGAGAGGAAAACAATGTAATGGATAAATAAATCACATGAAATAAGAGAAAAAGATAAACACAACAAAATACTATGATCAAACTCTGAAGGCTGGAGACAAGAACAATTCTGAAAATCAAAGACAAATATTGATAATACAGGAAGTACAAAAAAGATGATATTCACTAACCTACACCAATGCCTTAAAGAAGCTTCTTTCTGTTTGAATACCTATCGTTAACGTTACATACATTATCTCAATTAATAACAGCAATGAAATTATTAAGAAGGTATCCAGCGATGAGATGTGTACTTATGCAAATGAGAAAAACTCAGAGCCATTCAGTGACAAAGGAAGACCAGTAAATGGTAAAACCAATCTTTAAACCTAAGTCCAATACTCTCACTTTGTATTATCAGCTTTGGCTCCTCACTCTGGGAAATTAAAGTCAGATTGCATATTGTATCTGTTTTTACTTTTATCATTTCACTAGCTTATCCAGAAGCATGGAATTTTGGTAGGCATTCTAGTGTGATTTGATTCATTTTATAAGGAAACTACAATTTTATTCATTTCTTTTCTCTTTCCTGATAAGGACTATGCAGGTATTTCTCTTAATCTCAATCAATTCTCAATTACTAAAAGGGAAACAGAGTCATAAAAAAATAGTTCTCTATTAGATAGAACTGGTTCTGATGTCCAAGGGATTGTAAAAGAGAACAAAAATGTATACATACAGTTTCCTCTCCTAATCAGACAGAGCTTTTAAGCCTTGTGTGCCTGTGAATCAGTCTGACTATACTCTTAATACTATCTTTTTTTTTTTAGTTTATTTATTTGTTTTGAGAGAGAGAGAGAGAGAGAGAGCAAGAGCGTGCACATGCATAGGAGAGGAGCAGAAAAAGAGGGAGAGACAGAGAATCCTAAAAGAATCCAGGCTATCAGCACAGAGCCCAAAGAGGGATTTAATCCCACAAACCATGAGATCATGACCTGAGCAGAAATCAAGAGTCAGACGCTTAACCCACTGAGCTACCCAGGTGCCCCCCCTTTTTTTAAAGTTTTTTTTTTTTTTAACATTTATTTATTTTCAAGAGACATAGAGACAGAGCATGAGCAGGGGAAGGGCAGAGAGAGAGGGAGACACAGAATCCGAAGCAGGCTCCAGGCTCTGATGAACCATCAGCACAGAGCCCAACGCGGGGCCTGAACTCACAGACAGCGAGATCATGACCTGAGTCAGAGTCGGCTGCTTAACCAACTGAGCCACCCAGGCGCCCCAGCCCTACCAGGTGCCCCCTTAATAAAGTCTTTTTGTTCTCCTGTTCAACCAGTATGTATAGTTTATAGATAAAAGAATTTTCTTACTCTAATTGAGATGCTATTTCAAAATGTGGGATTTATGCAGTTCTAGAATATTAAGCATTAGTATAATAAAACAGTTAATAACAAGAGCTGGAAATCTTATAAATCTATTCAAGGGATAAGAATGGTGGGTGAAATTTTATGCACTGTTATAAATATTAAAAACTGAAGGTAATTGTCAAACTCTGTACCTTGTATATAAATATCCCGTTTCTTTTAAAGCTAGAAAACTGGTATATGAGATATAGCAAAAAGATATTTATTTAAAATCAAATGATATCTATAGTAAATTTGTATAGCTCAGTTTAATTTTCAAATACATTTAAGAGCTTACAGATTTTCAGATATGTTTACCACTACCAAGAGCCTAAAGAAAACCAAAATATAATACTCTAAACGCATATCCTCACTGGGATCCCCCACACCAGACCATCTCCCTCTCTCTCTCTCTCTCTCTCTCTTCTTTTTTATCCTCCTACCTACCCTTGAAATTTACTTTGACTCCTTACACTGTGAAGTACCTGCTGGCTGGTCCAGAACCCACAGCACTCTCTTCTCAGACATTTGTACTCAGTTGTCTCTTATATTCTCACTTGTAACATATCTTGAGTCGTTATAGAACGTTTTGTAAATTCATCATGTGAAGCTCTGTTCTCCCAGCTGAAACATCAACTTCTTGAGATCACTCTTTGTAACCCCTCAGAACTTATCAAAATTCCCCTCGAAGAAGTGATGAGTTTGTTTGAAAAAAGCTAGAGTACTTTCATGATACTTTCCCGTAGCACAAAATAATGTTTCCTTTATCTGAATTTGTTCCATTAAAAAAAAAGATATTAGATTTGAAATCAAGTTCTTAGTTGTTTAAAATAATTTATGTGAAGTGCTGGACTTCTTAACATCTATCTTCAAACCAGCTATTATTGGTGTTCTCTTCCTTTTGCCATAATAATGTTTTTTTTTACCAAGACCCTAACACTTTGAAAAGTGATTAATGGCATTACACATTTTGCATAAAAGCAAGTAAAACCCTTCAAAAGGTGCCTGGATACATATAAAAATTAATAAATGATAATATCTATGAAATTTGCCCTATAACTTGACTGCTTAATTTATTTTCCAGAACACTGAACTCTAGAATAGTCCAGAGTAATCATATATTACTTCCCTAAAAATGTTAGAAAAAGTAAAAAAGTTAATAATAGTAATACTGCTTCGCTTATTTTTCCCTATTCTCCACCCCCAGGGTATTTAACCTAGATGATTTAAATCTAGGGTACATAAGAAGCAAAGAGATTTCTAAATTTAGATTTCTAAAACACCTTATATTTTACTCTCGTAATCAAATCTAATTCTTTTATGTAATGTTAGTAGCATTCAGCACAGAACATGTTTCCATTTTATCTCAGTGAATTCAGTTAAGTGGATAAGAGCCGTTGTCTAAGGTGTACTGAGAATGTGAATGCTATACAAATCAGCGGTACCTTTATTTTGCCCCTCAACATGAAAGATCAGTTAATTGCAGCAGTAATATCATATTCTAAATTGTTTTCCAATTGGGCAATCCTGAAATAATTAATTTCCATTCACCCTTCTTAAATTGTCAAGTCGACTATGAAGAGCTATATATCAGAGATAGACTTACATGTTCTTTTTGAAAGGTATTTGGACAGATTTCTTTCTTTTAGGACAGAATAAAGATATGTGTTAACTAGAACTTGCTTTTCTATAATTCTTCTTATTAGCAATGTCTAAAGAGACAATTTGAAAACAATCTGTTTTGGTTTACAACAGTATTCATTGTGAACTGAGGTGACAACCAGCTAAGCATGTCAAAGAGTTCTGAGATAACTGAGGGAAGTTTAGAGTCCTCACTTAGTATGTTAGGTTCTCTATACACAAGTAAGAAATAAAATTCTGTAAAACGTAGCACTCAGATATTTTTGCTCAGCTCTCACTGATCAAATTGCTGTTTTGGTTGTGAACGTGTCTGGGGTTCATAACATTGTTTATTTTAAAATAATCAGTGGTTCTGATGAAAAAAGCACTTTCCAAGGAATCAGAAGAAGTTAATTCAGTATCTAGCTAGCCACCATCTAGCTTAATTGAGTCTTCTGCTTATGCTTTTTAAAGGAATTTGGACTTTAACTTCCAATTAGAATGTAGAAAAGTACAAAAATATTTTTTGATCAAATAATAACAACAAAAAACCAGAAAAGTAAAACTCATACTTTTATATTATTTGGGGCTAGCAAAGAACACCATTCCCCATTCATCCAAGAGTATATACCAATCTAATGACTTGTTTGCTAAACACTGGACTATTAAGTGACACTTAGCTGTCCCACTTTATGTTTACGTAGACTTTTCCACGTTTTAAAATTCAAATAAGTATATATTTTCTGAGAGCAAAGGATGGAGGGCAACCAACTGGCTGAAAATATAAGGGACAATCACCTGCAAGGTGAGGCAGACGTGACCACTTAACTGGGAAGACATAGCCGGGCACTGAGGAGAATTCAGCTACAGTAAACTCTTCATCCCACTCCTTCAATTAATAACTATTAGAATAAAGTAACTATTTATTTCATTATATAAAATTTTCTTGTCACAAGCTAAATTAAAGAATACCACTTACAAGCTATCATTTATGAAACAACATCGGATAGAAAACTAGCTTTGTAAGATACATACAAGTGTTTTGGGGGCCAGGGGGAAACAGTGGGGTAACTTTTTGATCAAACAAAAAAGTTTTGGATAAAACAAAATGAAGCTGATTGCTCAAATAGTTTCTGATGTGTTTACTCCGAATATTCCAAATAGTTACATTATATGCATGGTCACTCATTTATCACAATGTTATTTAGTAAAGAAACCATGGGGGCCCGGGTGGCTCAGTCTGTTGAGCTTCAGACTCTAGATTTCGGAGCAGGTCATGATATCACAGTCAGGCTCCAGACTCAGCGCAGAGTCTGCTTGGGATTCTGTCTCTCCCTCTCTCTCTGCCACTCCCTCATTCACAAGTATGCTCTCACTGTGTGTGTGTGTGAGTGTGTGTGTGTGTGTGTGTGTGTGTGTGTGTGTGTGTGTGTCCTTCCCTCAAAATAAATAAACTTAAAAAAATAAAGAAGCCAATTGTATCTATATTACTATTTTTTGTTGTTATTTGGAAGAAACCGAACGCAGATTAGATTAAAGTGGTAAGGATGTATTAGCTCATTTAACTGGGAAGTTCTGGGGGCTTTCAGGTAGTCATGATTGAGGACTGCAAATGATAGGGTAAGAAATCATTCTGTTTTCCCATCTTTTTCTCTGCTTTTCAATCTGGTATCTTCAAATTAGTGGCAAAGGTGGCTATTAAGATGCTGTATTATAACTGGCCAAGTCTAAGTCATGTACATTCCCTTGTGGATGAAAAGCATCAATTCCAATCAAACAATATTGAACATGCTGTGTATTAAAAAAAAAGGATTCTGATATCAAGTGAAACAGGAAAGTGTTTCTGTTATAAAATAAACTCAAGGAAGATTTTATAATTTTTGTGAAAGGATGATATATTTTGAAGGATAAATAAGTTTTCTATTGAAATGCTGTGGAAAATTTTAATTTAATAAAGCCTCTTCATAGGCAATGCAAGATTACCTATTTGAAGTTAGAAGATTGCATGTTGGATTATGTTTCTTTAATACAGCAAACTAGTTTATTTTTTTACTGATTCCTTACTGAGTTACACTGGCAGGGCCTTAGAATGCTGAGTTCTGTGATAGATGAGTGACCGTGCATAATCTAAGGGATGAGTTATCATTCTTGTGCAGACCTCAAAGAGAAAATTCTTTATTAATTCTGAAAGAGGAGAGAGCTCTTTTTTACTCATCACTCTAGTCTTTTTGAGAAGTTAGACTAAGGTGATTATTTTATCAAACAATTCCAAACCAATTTATTCATATTGGTGAATTGATTATCATTAAAGCCTAATAATAATTATCCTACTAAGCCTGTTGTTACTTGATTATTTTAATAAAATTTATTGAAATATAACTTACATACTACAAAATGCACCTACTTCAAGTATATAATTTTATAAGTTTTGACAAGTTTCTATATGTGTATCTACCAACAGAATTACATTTTAAAGAATAACAACTGGGCTTCTAGTTCAAAATGGCAAATGAGCATAAATGTTTACCTAGCATCTCCTCAGAATCCACAATAAATTATAATAGTAGTAAAAGGCAAATCATAAAACGGGACAATAATAGGAAGGGGTGGCCACACACAGATGAGAGGAGCCTGTTGAGAGATGCACACAGAGAAGGCTACGGTTATACCATCCAATGGTTTCGGTGTTAGTAAAAGGTATGTACCCCTTGGTATAGAGCAACTCTCTCTTTTCAGAATCTTCTATCAGAACCCTAGGGATGTTTCTATTATCTTCAGTTTGGGAACCTAGTAAGACTCCTGGAAGAAAAACCCATGAAATTGTGGAAACTCTCCTTAGACAACAGGCCCCCAGGGTTTTCTCCCTCTCGTGTCAGTTTACACTGTCTCCAGCAATTCATCAAAATTACCCTTCAAACATCCCTACCAATATTTGACTCTAGGGGCATTTGCTCCAAGCAAACACATCTGGGCTGTATCTCTCTAGTTGCATCTGTCTCTTCAGATATTGGAATGGTAGTTTGCCTTGTGAACTCAGTGCACTGATAAACCCAAGAAACATAATCAGGCAGTAATACAGGCATTGCAGTGAAGGCTGTTTGCTGATGTGGTTAACATGGGTTGTGTGCTAAAGAAATCAGTTGATTTCGAGTAAAGACTATTACCCTCAGTAATGCAGGTGGTCCTCATCCGATCAGTTAAAGGTCTCAAGAGCAAAATCTCAGGTTTTCAGGAGGAAAGATGTTTTGCCATGAGACTGCAACATTAATTCCTACTTGAATTCCTAGGCCACTAGTCTGACCTATAAATTTGAGACTCATCAGCTACCACTGTGCATGCAATTTGTTATAATCAATCTATATTTATATCCATATCTAGATCTATATAAGATGAATAGATATGTATAGATGATTTATACTAAAACATATATAAAAAATGTGTATATATATTCTATCAGTCAAAACATGCCTATGTATCAATATATGTTTTGAATAGATAGATATGCATAACATATATATGTTATGAATATACATACACATTAATATCCTATCGATTCTGTTTCTCTAGAGAACTTTGTATGACATAGTATCTAATCAGGTATCTGAATGGTACAAACAAAATTTGCCCTACAACACAATGTTAGAAATGTCTATTATACTCATTGTTACTTAAATAAGGAAACTTTAAAATTGTATCACACTACAAAAGTGATTTAGATAGCATATCCACTGGCATAAAAAGAAAATATTTTTACATATTTATTTTTCTTTTTAGACCATAAATTCTATAGGCAAAATTTATTCTCAGTAAGTTTAAGTAATTTAACAGGAATTTGATAATCTCTAAAATTTATAGTTTACTTGTGGATAATTTGGATGAATATATATTTAGATTATATATGTACATTTATAAAATCAAATATAATTATGGTTGTTTGGAACATAATATCTTCTTAAACTACTTCTTAATTACATGTAAGGTAATTTTAAGTAAATAATTTTAGAATTCCTTAAACATTTGTCTAATTTATTTACTAATTGATGTAAATAAATAAACATAACTCTAAAAATCATCATAGAATGCCTGGGAAATTATTTAAGTAACACCAAAGTTAACATATATGCACCCAAAAATATAAACATACATGTACACACTGCACAAGCAAGGTAATGAATAAGAACACTTTGTTATTTAGTAACTTCAATGGTAAATAACTTTATTTCCTAAAGTCACACGTTTAGTGAATTTCTGTTTAAGTACCTGACCATAGTTCATAAAATATGATGAAGTCATGGCATTCAGTTCTAACCATGGAGAAGATATAGCACTTTCCATGTTTATGAAAAAAAAATAATGCCAGTTACAAAAGGAATTACTGTCCTATTTAGAGTGCAAATTCAAGGGCTCTAATAGGGCACCTTAATAATAGGCAAAAGCTGTGTTGGCTCAAAACCAAATTTCTTTACCTGATCATATAAGAATGTGGCTCATACTGATCTCTGTAAAAAAAAAAAAATCACAAGATATATCATTAAATGGATCCTAGAAGGAGTCATCTCTATAGGTTTTTTTGTTGAAATTAATTATTTTCTCAATAAATTTAAGTAATGCATTTAATAATGTAAGTTATTCTTCAAAGTTATTATACTAGGTCAATATTTTTAAGTTCAACATGGTCACATTATAAGTTCAAGTAAAAGATCTGAAGAAACTGTGGGCAACGACCAAGTAACTGGTAAATGATAATACAGGTAGAGCTAGCTAAAACTCCCAAATGTTGTTATCACCAGGTGTCTTATGCTACTTATTTCAACATCATTTTACTTTTAATTGGATAAAACAAACAATTTTGAAATAAAGAACTTTGGATTTCCACTTTGAGAATTTTATCATCACCACTGCTGGCGTACATGGCATTCCTAAAATGTGTCTGATTTAATTTAGGCACGGAAGAAATATTAGGATTCTCAAAGCAGAGCCACTGAAAATCAATCTCTATAAATCTAAATTATTTGGTTACATTTTCACATATGTATTTCTATCTTAAGGTAATATAATGATAAATGTAAATTCATCAAAACTACTTGGGGCAAGTAGAGAGAACATAATATAATTATACATAGCTGTAACATTTATCTTCATTTAGTACACAGTATCAAATGTAGGCAAAGTGCACATTATTTTTAAAAATATCAAAGTCACCATAATAAACTATGCTTCTCCTTTGAGAAAAAGAAAAATAAATTCCTCTTTGAGATTTCTCAAATTAAACACTCATAAATTACAGTGATCTAAGGCGTTTTTTTTCCCCCCTAACCCCTTCCATATCACCTTATCAATTTGGTTGTTTAGTCAAGATTGGATTAAAGCAGGAACCACCAGATGAATTAAATACCACTTGTGATAAAATGAAAGTCACAGTTATTATGTAGGAAATGAAAGGGGACTTCTTTCCCTGAAGAGTCACAAACTTGCTGGCATAAGACAGTTTTTGCCTGTTGCTCTCTCTCTTTTCTTTCTCTCTCACTTCCAGCAGAATCGTGGGCTGTTAAAATCACACTCTGAGTGGCAAGGTCACTAAAGTACCCAAGGGAAGAAAAGGAGATTTCCAGATTCACCAACAAGCAGCGTCTACACTAATAATACAGCAACCGAATAAATGAATCGTGTTCATAATTAAGCTTCTCAGATATCGTCCTGCACATATCTGATCTCATTCCTCTGGGGCTGCAACTGACTGTCACTGACTAACTGACAGTTAGTCTACTGCCTTGCTAGCTGTTGGTAAACTAAAGGAGAACCTGTGTTGTGTGTTTCTATTACACCAGCAGATATTATATGGGTCAATATAAATATGACCAAAATTGTTTCTTATAAAGCATATCTCATTAACCTCCGAAAGGTTCACGATAATGAAACCACAGAGGATACTAATTTTACTTTTCTTCAGAACCTGTTTCACACAATCAGGTCCAAAGCCTGGTGAATCAAAGACACACACACACACACACACACACACACACACACACACACACACACACACAGTTACTCATTCATTTTGAAATTGGTGATAAAATTTAAAATGAGCCATCAGATTCTGACTGTTCTCTTATTTTTCCTGTTATTTTGATTTTTTCCCACTCTGCATCATAGTATTCAATGTAAATCTCACGTTTCATATTTGGATCAAATTGTTTTGTATGGAAAATTAATCAATTAAAAATAGTTTGCTCTGGAGGAAAGCACTCTCAAAATGATGGAAGTAGGCCCTCTGAAAGTGAATTCATCCATAAATACAACACTGGAAACAATTGTCAAAAACAACATTTTTCAGGACTTTGGAAATAAACCAAAAGCTTATAACACTCCGAAGAGAATTTATTCCAGAAAAATGGCTGATCTTGATAAGAAAAGTGAGCTTTGTGATGTTTTCACTTATCCTATTTTCCTACTTTTCTTCTCATCTCTATGGGAGCCTTGAAAACCAACAGCCTTACAAGTAGGGCGGCTACAAAAAATCAGAAACCTAGCAGTCACCCACTGGAAATAACAAAGTGGTCTGGAGAGAATGGTCACTTTGTGATGGGTCTGGCAGTTCCTTACAAGGTCCATTATCAGAATTTGTTTTTATTTCACCTGATTCAGAAATAACTCTGCGAACAGCCCATCTTTAGTATATTTGTTGATAACAATTAGCAACAGTGATTTAACATCACTGCTGAGCGACATGGTGTTATGAGATGGGGCTAACAAAAGTCTGACCAAAGTCTTAAAAGATCTAACTGAGGAAGAGATTTCCATGGATATCTTGGAGAGACAAAGATCTGATGTATTCTTATGGATAGAAAGGTCACAGATGGGTGCAATACCATGTACAGCAAAGACTTGAGAAGGGCTAAATTCTCACCTGTGGCTGACCTTGAGGGTCTGTGCAAGCAGAAAGTGAAGTCTAAGTTAGAATTACAAACTTCTAAATGGAGCATTAAAAGCACTCCCCACAGCATCACAGTTCCCAGGCAAAGACTGGTTCAAAGTATTAAGGATCTCTCTGTTTAATCATATGACCATGGAGTTAATGGAGCAGAGACTTTAGTGGCTGCACTTGGCAAAAGAATACAGGATATAAAGAATTAGTTCAAGAAAAGTGCTAAACAAAGAATCATCATCAACAACCACTATAATGACAACAACCAGCAACAACTACAAACCCAAACAAATTAAGTAAAATCTGATTTCCAGGGATACCATGTTCTATTATTTAAAATGTCCAGTTTTCAACAAAAAATCATGAGGCACATAAAGAAACAGAAAATTATGGCCTACACACAAGCAGAAAAACAAACAAAACAACAACAACAAAAAACAAAGAAAACAGTTTCTGTGGAAGCTTCTGTGGAAGCCCAGATGTAGAACTTACTAAAGAAATATTTGATTTATTTTTATTTGCTTTTTTAATGTTTACTTATTAAAGAGAGAGAGAGAGAGAGAGAGAAAGTCCATGCAGGCTCTGCAGTGTCAGTGCAGACCCTGATGTGGGGCTTGATCCCACCAACTGTGAGATCATGACCTGAGCTGAAATCAAGAGTCAGATGCTTAACCAACTGAGCCACCCAGGAACCACTAAAGATAGATTTTAAATGAACTATTAATAATATGTTCAAATAACTAAAAGAAAACATATCTAGAAAGTTAAAAGAGTATGAGAATAGTGTCTCAACAAGTAGAAGAGCGATAAAGATATAAAACTAAAAGAAAGAATAATAAAGAATTTCTGAAGTTGAAAGTATAATAACTGAAATGAAAGATTCATTAGAGGAACTCACCAGCAAATTTGAACTGGCAAAAGAAAGAATCACCTAACATGAAGATAAATTGAAATTATCCAGTTAAGCACACAAAAAAAGATAAAGGCAAATAAACCGAATAGGAGAAATGTAAGGGATACCATTATGCATGTCAATATGTACAATGAGAATCTCAAAAGAGAGAAGAGAGGCAGAAAATTTATCCGAAAAAATTACTGCCAAGAAAGTTTCAAATTTACTGAATACAGTTAATCTGCACATCCACAAATCTTAACAGATCCAATTGGGATAAACTCAAAGAATTATATACCTCATCACATCAGAGTTGAATTGCCAAAAACTATAGACAGAGAATCTCCAAAGAAGCAGGAGAAAGTGACTTGTTATGTATAAGGGATCTTTAATAAGACTAACAGTTGAACTTTTTTCAGAACTTATAGAGACCAAAAGTAGTTAGATGGCCTAGTGAATGTGTTGAAGGCTGTAAACCAAGAATTCTGTATCTGGCAATACTATTTTTCAAATATGAAGGAGAAATTAAATTATTTCCAGTTCAACAACAAATGAGAGAAACTGTCACTAGCAGAAATTTTCTATAATAAGTAATAAAGAGAGTCCCTTAGTCTGAATTTTAAAAAAGCGGGGGCACCTTTGTGGCTTAGTTAGTTAAGCATCTGACTCTTGATTTCAGCTCAGAAATCTCATGGTTGTGAGATCGAGCCCCACATTGTGTTCCATGCTGAACATGGAGCCTGCTTCAGATTCTCTCTCTCCCTCTCTCTCTACCCCTCCTCCACATTCATGCTTTCTCTCTCTCAAATAACTAAACATTTAAAAAGTTAAAAAAATTAAAAAGAACAGTAAACCATAATTCAAATCTATATAGAAAGAGCACTGGTGAAGGTAACTACATAGGTAACTGTCAAAAAGAGTATGAACATTTTGTTTGTAATTCTCATTTCCTCTCTGATATAAAGACAATTATATAAAGCAATAAATATATAACTGAGTTAATGGCTTCATAATGTATAAAGATGTAAGTTGTATGACAATAATAGCAAAAAAAGGTGGAACAGAGCAAAATTATACTATATAATTATAATATATATAATTATACTGCATATAATATATATATTATATATTATATATATTCCATAATTATAATATATATAATTATACTGCAGCTAATTTTTTTTAACATTTTTTAATTTATTTTTGAGAGACATAGAGGCAGAGTATGAGCAGGGGAAGGGCACAGAGAGAGGGAGACACAGAATCCGAAGCAGGCTCCAGGCTCTGAGCCGTCAGCCCACAGACTGTGAGATCATGACCTGAGCCGAAGTCGGCGCCCAACCGACTGAGCCACCCGGGCGCCCCTAAATTTTTTATACTACTGAAATTACATTGACATTAATTCAAACTAGATTGCTTTAAGTTAAGATGAAAACAACAAAAATTTAACATGTATTGTAAAGTTAGAATACTTTACAAGACTACCCTCACTCTGACACCAACTGCAAATTCAGGGATTCACAAGACTACTCTCAGAGTCCATCATTAAACTAGAAGGACTCACAGAGCTCACTGATGCTGTTATACTCATTGTTACAGTTTATTATAATGAAGGAATACAGATTAAAATTAGCCAATGAAAGAGAACATTGGGCAGAGTCCAGGGCAGTTACAAATCTGGAACTTCCAGTTGTCCTTTCCCAGTAGAATCATGGAGAGCATTGACTCTTCCTGGTAACAGTGTGTGTCAATATGCATTGATCATTGTTAACCCGGGAAGATCACTGGAGTCTAGGTGCCCAGAGTCTTTTTTGGTGCTTTATAATGTAGCTATGGCTGACCACATATGTTGCTGATCTTACCCTTTAGTGCCTCTTACCCTTCAGCCCCTCCAGAAATCAAGCTTATACTTTATTACCCCAAATACAATAAATCGCATTATTACTATCTGCTGTGGCTCAAAGACCTCATATAAGCCAAGAAACTCATCAGGCAAGGGCTTAGATATGATGTCTCAGGAATATAGCAAAGGACAGATCTCTCTTTGAATAAAGTTAATTCTTTATCACACAGATATACTATTAAACATCTATTTAAAACAAAAGAAGGTAGTTTTGGAAGAACAGAGGAACAAAACTGGTAATAGCATGTGGAAAACATAGCAAATAAATGACATAAAACTGCTTTTCCAGTAATTGAATGTAAATGGAGTAAACACTGCAAGTATAGGCTGTAGATTGGCAGAATGGTTAAAAAAACATTATAAATTATTATGTCTTCCAGAGACAAATTTATATATAAAGATACATAGATTGACAGCAATAAGATGGACAAAGATATACCATGCAGACAGTAACCAAAAGAGGGCTGGCCTGGCTATATTAATGTCAGACTTTACTAATAACATAAACTTTATGAAAGAATTGCTACTAAGGAAGATGAAGGAGATCTTATTATGATAAAAGAGTCAAATCTTCAGGAAAACATAACAATACAAATATACATGCTTCTATATGTGGCCATGCAATTTATTCCAGTCAATGAGTCATTAATGGAAGTAACAAGAGTTATTCCCAGGCAACACTTTTACTTGTTGGTCTAAGAGTCTCCAGACATCTCACTTTTTTTGTGTTATAGAGACCATCAAAATTCAAGATAGTGGCTGCTCCGTAATTCTGGGTCTAAAAGGATGTAGAATTTGGCAACTCTGACATTTTATCCTTTCATATATATGAAATTGAACAACTAACATCTAGAGCCTCAATTTCTTTGACTGTAAAATAGGGATACTAAGTTTGAATATGTATCTCAAATTTCCAGTATTGCTTTTTGAGTAAGATATGCATATTAAAATATATGAGGGCAGTAAGTACGAATTTCTTAGAAAACTTTTTAGCCATGTTTTCCCCAAACTTTGTCGGAAATTCCTATAATTTTTGTCGACATATATCAAGGCAGAAATATCAATTCCCAACTTCCCCAGGTCTCGTTTATTAGATCTCTTATTCTAAGTCTAAAATTCAATTGCCTAGATTCTGGAAGGAGAAGGGAAGGGAAGTGAAGGGGAGGGGAGTGGAGGGAAGAGAAGGGCCTTTAATTTAATGATGTCTAAGCCAAACCAAACCTTGTGCAAATGCCAGAATGCACCAGCACATTTTTTTTGTGTGTGTCTTAGCTCATTATTATTTTTTAATTTATTAGTATATATTATTTGTCTATTTAGTGCAGGAGAATCTAAAAGACCCTGTCGATACAAAGCTTCTATTGTTACCTGGAAAGTTTCCCCTAAAGGGAAGCAGAGTCAGAAAATAAATTATGAACCAAAAATCATAATAGAACTCAGGAGCTTCACATTGTAATAGAGGTAAGCAATGTGTTCAACTTCTTTAGGAAGTGAATGTCTAATGTGTTCTAGGAGTATTCTACATAAAGACACAGAGATCAATGAAATGATGTTTTCAGAGAAGGACAAAAATGTTAAGGATTGAGTGTAAGCTAAATGGTGGGTACATGGAAGCCTGGTGAAAACTTATGCAACAGATGTTCTTAAATCCCGTATCATATGCACTTCATACTTAAGACCATTGAGCAAAAGATTGTAAGCCTGAGAGTGACATGGCTAGATTTACATTAGAAAAATCACTTATGCATACAGAATATAGTCAATGGTATTGAAAAAAATTACTATGGTAACAGACTGCAGGACAGTAAGCCTAGTTATATCTCTCTAGTCATGCACGCAACCATTCATTCATTCACTGGTATATGTTTTCAAAACATGTTTTTATCACCTCTTATTAGTAGGTCAATGTAACTCATGATGAAGGTAAAATAAAAACAAAACAAGCATTCATTTTCTCCCTGTTCCTTATCTTTCTCTCCTTCCCTGACTCTTTCTCACTGAGCTGAGAAGTTAACAGACTGACTATAAACAAAGATAATAAAATATAGTAGATGAATATGACAAATTATATAACAAATTATGATGGCTTGTAATAGATTTCTGGTAGTAGTATTTAGAGACACATGAATATACTGGAGGAGTATTTTGGAGGTAGTTCTGTGATACGGGGATGGATTGGAAGTAAGAATCCAGACACAATACTTATAGGAAATGACCAAAATAGAAAATCCATAAAAAGATAATGGGGGAGGAGGACATGAAGGGTGAATGCTAATGGGTGTGGGATTTCTCTTTGGAGTGATTATTCTAAATTTAGATGGTGGTGATGATGTGCAACTTTGTGATCATAGTAAAGAACACAGAACTGTATACTTAGAAAGGTAAGCTATGTTATGTGAATTATAGCTCAATGAAACTACCATAAAAGTAGAATGCTTAAATATTACTATTGTTCAAATATAACATTTTAGGGAAAAGTGTAACTATTATATATGTCTGCTGACTTTCCAGTAATGTCACCAAATAGCTCTTAAGAAAAAAGTTCTCTAGTTCTTAAATATAATTCCACTGTAAGTTATCCTTTCTTTTCAAAGAAATATCTTTGAAAGGACTTATGGAGTTTTGTGATTTGTCCTTACTTACAGACAATATTTTGTTTTAAGAAGAATGTAAGTATATAAATCACCAAAGCTAGATTTAAATTCGGTAATTGTTTTATTGTTGTGCAAATATCTTAAGCCATTCTATTGTGTTCTAGATAACAGTATTTTATCCACAATGTAAGTCCTTCAAACTATGAACAAGTCTTTTGTTAGATTTATGCTAATAATATTGAGTTAGTTTAAGTTTTCTTCCAAAAACGAAGTGAGAGATGTGGAATTTCTACTAGCCTCAAAAAGCTATTTTTCAAAGAAAGTGATATTTTTGCTTATATGCTTCAGTAACTTTAAATAAAGGCAGTGGGGAATTTAAAGTGCTAGAAAGAACTCAGCAAGAAATAGCAATAAAATACTAGCCATATGAAAGCATTGTAAGAGAAGCCAGTGGGTTATAATTATTACCAACATTATTATGGTAGGTGGGTTATGTTAGTGAGTGGTTAACATCAGATGGTAGGAAAATCAATGAAGCCACAGGATCACAAATCATTAGAAAAAAGCCATATTATCTGCACCAGTTATTCTTTATGCGTGTTTTACATTTGAAGTGCTGAAATGAAATTTGAATCAGCCTATTGCATAGGTACCAATTTTACCTTTATATAACATTCATACCCTTAATTTTCCACAAGGAAGAAAGTTAAAAATTCACTTAAATTACATATAAAATCCTTATTTCTATGAATGTTACATTATGTATCTGTTTTAAAGACAGTTGTTCTTTTTCAAATTTCTAGGAACAGCTAGAACCTAACATATAGTTTTTTATTCCTAGTTGAAATAATGTAGCTACCTTGTTTTGGAATGCATAAACAGGGATATAAATATAGAATATTCACATAATAAAAAGTGGGTCTAAGTATTATTAACTGCTATAAGAACTATCCTTTCACTATCTGCATATAGAAAATGGAGTGATATATGTGAAAAGATAAAATGATAGTTTTCTGTCATTGGGCAAAGGGTAGTGAATTCTGAAGGGAAAGAGAACAAAGGAAGTGAACCTCCCTGTGCCTCAGCTTACTGCCTAAGGCAGTTTCCAAGCTTTAGAGAATAAAGAGTGGGGAAAGATGAACAGAGACTCAGAGACTTGTGGAACAGCTTCAAGTGAACCAACCTACATGAAATGGAGAACCAAGGAGGAGAGGACAGACAGAAAGAGGCGTGACAATTTTTTTTTTACACCTTAAATACATACAATGTTCATCTGTCAATCACGCCACTAAAGTTGGAACAAATTAGAATTTTGTTAAGGATAGGCCAGGGTAGAGATAATACAGGAAATCAAGAGTCCATCTCCTAATATCATCACAAAATCTTAATTCCCAAATATAAATAAAAATAAGTAAAATTTAGCAAGAATATATCTACATAAGTCATTCTGAGAATGAATATGCACAGCTCATTTTTTTTTAATTTTTAAAAAATCACAGAGAAAGAAAATAAGTCAGAATCCAAATCCATACATTTCAGTTCAGTAAATAATTTTATTGAAAAAATATTTTGAGTGATAAAATTAATGTAAAGATGTCACTAATATTTTTCTTAAAAATTTTTTTTAAAGTAAACTCTATACCCATAGTGGGCTTGAACTCACAACCTGAGATCAAAAGTTGCATGCTCCACCAACTCAGCCAGCTGGGCACCCCAGAATATCACTAATATTATTCTACTTTGTGATAGGGTAATGATATACCTTATTGATGGTGATTTATTTGTAAACAATTCAGTATGAGTACTTATAAGCTTTGCATTTGGGCAAACAATTTGATTCAAATTTGTATTAACAGTATAGACTTAGATAAATTTATCATGAAAAATGATAAAAGCAGCCTCTAATTGGCGAAATTAGTGTGATTTAAAATCGTCATAATGTAACTGAAACCAAACATTCTATTATTTCAGCCCTTGGGTCCAGACTGGATTGGTCCCTAATGCCTCCACCTCATAGAAGAATATGTCATCTAGTTCAACCACAATGCTGTCCCTAGTATAAAAACATTGTCATATCATTTGAGGTGTTACTCTGTGATTCTGAGTCAAAGGAAGGGAGAGAGATCCCCTTGAACTGCAGACAAAATGCAAAACTGTATTCCCCTGCTCTCTTGGCAGAATTGCAAAATATGCACTTCCTTTCATTGTGATGCACAACCTACTAGCAGCATTCAGAGATAAGGACATTCAGACCCCACCTGCATCCAATCATCAAAAGCTTTATTTACCAAAAGAACCTGTCATTTACCTAATGAAAAACTGGCTTATGTTCAGTGTGCAACAGCCAATTACAAACATGTAGACAGTCATAGGAAGTGTTTAACTTGACAGTAAATATCCCTGCTTCTATTTCAGGATTTCACACAGGACTAAAAAGCAAATTATCAGGAGTCTTTATCTGTTTACCCTATGTGGTTGTAGTGTACATACGAACAGCTTAGGCAGCAAAATAATCATCACAAGGAGTTAATTACCTGTAATAATAAATGGTGGTACATGAGAAGAAAAGATAAAAGAGGAAACGCATAACAGATTCAGTGGTAAGACTTTTGCTTCCAACCGTGATAGAGTAACAGGGATTGGATTGTCTGATGTTTCACTAGAAAACTGAACAGAATGTATGAAATAATGATTTTCACATGTGTGACAACAGATAAGACAGGGCTGTGGTCTCCGAGTCAAGAGACACAGCAGAGGTGAGCCTCGAGCATGCAGGAAATGTAGACGGAATCAGAAATCTCATTCTGTCAATAAGTACCAGAATTCATGTAGGCTAGTGCAGCTATAATTTGGGGGGAAGAATATTAGAAAAAAGGGAGCTACACAGAGAGGCCTGCTCAAGTTTTAGCTGAGTACTGATATGAGCATATACAAAAGAAATTACGTAAACACACAGAGAGAATCATTTGAAGTACATTAGAAGTAGTAGGCTTATCAATTCCAGGAGCTCACACAGGGTTGAGAAGAACTTATCTTTTCATCAGCTACAACAGGAGACCTCCTAACCCAGAAAATGTGCATGGCTGAGAAGGATACTGAATTAATAATGGGGCTTAATTATGTCCAAAGCCATAGCTGCTCTGTATTCACTCTAACAAATCTTAAAGCAAGTCTTGAAAGGATTCAACTGATCTAAATAACTTAAATGCATTCCAGGCAAAAATTCAACACTTTTGAAAGGAATGCAACAAAATCCATCACCTAACTGTGAGATTCAAAATGTTTGGTCCTGAATCATCAATTATCAGGTGTCTCAGTCAGAGTCAGTGTTCCACCAGTGGAGTAGAGACAGCAGGAAGTCAGGATGCATGATATGTATTATTATATAATCTGTAATATACATATATATCACTATATAATATGTAAACATTTATTAATATATTTATATATGTAATAAATATATGTTTTAAATGAGGATTAGATTATACAATTATGGCATCTGGCAACACAGTTTCTGCAAGTTTTTCTCTGTATGTAATGCTGGAGCCCAACATTCCATAAGCAGGCAGTCAGAAAAGGAAGCTCACAGGCTGTCCAGAACCTTGAGAGAACCAGCTGGGATCCCATGAGATCAGAATGACACTTGTGCCCATTCTTGTTGCTTCTGACCTTGGTGATAAGTACAAGCACATCTTGCATAAACCAGGACCATTTATCCCCAGAGCTGAAAGGACACATAGTGGGCCAGGAATCAGAGAAACCAAAGGAATATCCAGAAGGAGGGGAAAATAACTGAAAACCCAGCTGCTGCTTTACACCAACAGAGTGAGGCGGCAGGTCTCTAATGACATGTATGTATCACCAAATGGTTGTCTCCCTTTGGCCTTCCAACTCCAAAATCTGTATTAATTATCTACCGCTACATAACTATATTACCACAAACTTAGTGGTAATACATTTATTTAAAACACATTTATGTTCTCACTGTTTCTCTGAGTCAGAAGTCAGATTTGACTAATCTGGGTCCCTTGCAGGGTTGCAGTCAAGGTGTCAATGAGGGCTAGTTTCACATCTGGAGGCTCAACTGGGGAAGTCGTGTCCCCACTCATCTGGTGGCTGGCAATATTCAGTTCCTTGCAGCTGTGTACTCATGGCTTCAGGTTTTTTCCTGTCTGTTCAGCTCTCAACTGGAGGATCTGCTCATCCCCTACAGGCTGGCTGTCGTTTCTTACTATGTTGGGTTTCTTAGCATGGCTGTATGCTTCCTTACAGATAGAAAGAGGCAGAAACAACAGACACATGCACGTGCGCACACACACACACACACACACACACACAGAATAAGAGATAGAAAAGGGGAGGAAGGAAGGGAGGGAGGGAGAGAGAGAACAAGTGAGAGAGGGAGAGAGAATTCAACAAAAGAGTTACAATCTTTAAAAAACATTTTTTAATGTTTATTTTTGGGAGAGAGAGAGAGAAAGTGAGAGTGAGAGAGAGACAGAGAGAGAGAGAGGGAGACACAGAATCCAGAGCAGGCTCCAAGCTCTGAGCTGTCAGTAAAGAGCCTGACGTGGGGCTTGAACTCACAAACCGTTGAGATCATGACCTGAGCTGAAGTTGGATGCACTTAACCAACTGAGCCACCCAGGCATCCCCCCACCCCCTTTTTAAAAATTTGTTAATGTTTATAAGAGTTACAGTCTTATGTAAAATAGTTACATACAAACAGTAATGCACATCCTGTTACTTTTGCTGTATTCTATTGGTTAGAAGCAAGAAACCACATGACCCGTCCACACTCATAAGGATGAGATCACACAAAAGAATGAATATCTGTAGGTGGTGATCATGAGAGCCACCTCGAGAGTTTCTCTGTCACATTGTACATGCAAATGCACAGGAAAATATAATTCATGATTTGAAGGGAAAAACAATAAAATTATAGATTTAATGGAGTTAGAATAGGATTTTGAAATATCCTAAAATGTCATATATTTAATAGCTAGAGAAAAACATGAACATGGTGATGACAAAGTAATAAGAAACACTTTCTAAGAGTTTTATTGTTTCAGAGCTTACATTCAAGTCTATAATCCATTTTGAGATTATTTTTGTGTATGGTGGTCCAATTTCACTTTTTTTTTTTTGGATGTAGTTGTCCAGTTTTCCTAACACAATTTTGTTTTTAATTTGAGAGAAAGAGAGAGAGAGAGAAAGCACTGGGAAGAGGGGCAGAGGGAGAGAGAGAGAATCCCAAGCAGGATCCACATTTAGCTCAGAGCCTGAGATGGGGCTGGATCCCACAGCCCTGGAATCATGACCTGAGCTGACAAGAATCAGAAGCTCATCTGACTGAGCTACCCAGGTGCCTCCTGAAATTATTTATTGAAGAAATTGTCCTTTCTCCATTGTCCTTTCTTGATTCCTTTGTAGTAAATTAATATATATGTGGGTTTATTTCTAGACTGTATTCTGTTCCACTGATGTATATGTCTGTTTTTATGCCAGTACCATACTGTTTTGTTTACTATATACATTTACAATATAGTTTGAAATCAGGAAGAATTAGGTTTCAGCTTTATTCTTCTTTCTTAAAACTGCTTTGGCTATTCAGGCTTTTCTGTGGTTCCAAAAAAGGTCATTTTTAAAATAGGAAAAAGATCTAATATTAGTTTTGGACTTCTTAGTCTGAAAATTTATTTGAAATACATTTGCCATTCATGTTAAATTTCATTTCTAATATAACAGAATCCTGGATTATTAGCAATACCAAAATCTCCTTAGGAGAACATCGTGTCTACTGATATACTCCAAATTAATATATCCATTGCCCCTCTCTTTTCTCAAAATTTTTTCTTCAAGATATAAAACGTGATGACTGCTTTCAATTAGTAGTTTTGATAATACTATGTTTCTTTTTTTTTCTATATATAATGCTATCATTTCTTCTTTTAGTATGTAAGTGAGAACTAAAGATGTTAATCATTTGCTCATGTCACAGGTTTTAGAAAAGAAGCAGATTCAAATACATCTGTATGACATAGACTCTTGTGCTTTTTCCATCACACTATTTTGCATCACTGCCATGTCTACAGAAGCAAAACATTTGTATAGTTACGCAGCCTAAAGATAGTTACTTGCATGCTATACCAATATAAATACTTTGTATTTCCAATTAATGGTGGTCCAACAAATATTTACTGAATGGCCACAATATTCAGACATTATGCTACTTACTATAGTTCTGCTTCATGCCTTTGACTAACTGAGAATTTTCTAGTAACCAATTTTCACTGTAGAAAGACCAGAATCATAAGACATCTTGATAAATTAACTCCTCATCCTCTGGCATAATTTAGTAACTCACTGCTTAATGGATTATTTTGGTCAACAATAAAAATGTGATCAAATGAATAATTAAACAAGACATATGTGTGGCATTTTCCCTAATGATAATTTCTAATATTTTAAGTTTTCAAAAAGTTTTTGATTTCTTATTCTGATTATCTATCCTCTCAGTGACGTGAGATAACAAAAGGGAAAATTGAGGCTCAATACTAATTGTGATTTGCTATCAGTCACAATATACTTAGTGGTTGGCTGAGTAGAAATAAAAACCCAGACTCCATGACTTCCTGATCCAATGCAATTTTTATAATTATAGAGTTGATTTCTTAGGGAAATGATGTATTTGTACACTCATGAGCATAGCAGCATTATTCATAATTGCCAAGAGGTGAAAGCAACCCAAGTGTCCAATGATGGATGAATGAACAAATGTAATATATATTTATATGTATATATACTATACACACTATATATATATCTATACATATAGATATAGATATATATAATAGAACATTTCTTCAGTAAAAAAGGAAGGAAATTCTGTATATGCTACAAATGAACAAGCCTTAAAGACATTATACTTACGTGAAATGTCAATCATCAAAAGACAAATACCATCTTTATCTTTTTTTAAAATTAGAATTTAGTAATATTATTTGAATGAAAAAAGAAAATTACATTTTCATTGAGTGATTCCTTTGTGCCTGAGATTGTTTTATAAGCTAAAAAGCCCTGAAATTTTAGTGTGATAAGGACTGAAATGTTAGATTTCAATATTTCTCATTTTACATATTATGGACTTCAGGGTTAGAAATTTCATATTTTGCCCAAGATTATATATTTAGTGACAACTTATTGAGAACTTACAGTGGGAAAGCATATTTGCTAGGTGTCTTATATGTTATCTTATTTAATACTTACCACTGCGTAATGATTTAGTTAGTTTTATTCACTTTACTTTAGACCTGAGAAAACTAAGCCTTCAAAAGGTTAAGTAAAGGCTAGTAACTCTCAAACAGGAGAGGGTGGAAAGAACATTTGTTTTACTCAAAGTCTGCACTCTGAAACTAGTACTTTATACTGCCTTATTCAGCTTGTTATCTATATCAATGTCCTCTTTTTTTGTACTCTACCAGTAGTTGAAAACACACAAGTTTTATTTAACTATTTAAATGATTAAATTTGAATGTCTTATCCTCCTGAATAGTTACCTCTGGCACCATGCCCTACTTGAATAGGTTATTTAAAAAATTTTTTTTAACATTTATTTTTTTTTCAGAGACAGAGACAGAGAATGAGTGGGAGAGGGGTAGAGAGAGAGGGAGACACAGAACACAAAGCAGGCTCCAGGCTCTGAGCTGTTAGCACAGAGCCAGATGCAGGGCTCGAACCCATAAACCGTGAGATCGTGACCTGGGCTGAAATCAGGTGCTTAACAGACTGAGCCACTCAGGGACACCAGGTTATTTTGAAAAAGAATTGTGTACCTGATGATAATTGTATGTTGGCACTATTTCTTCTATATGTGACAAAGATATCAAAAGAGTACAACAGAGGTCAAAACACAGCATTTACTCTTAATCTATTTGAGAAGACAAAATTAATACAAAATTGATAATAATAATAATTGCAAAAACTTTTAAATCACTTTGTTTGCCAAGAATACATATTCAGGTGTGTGTGCATGTATGTCAGTGTATCAATTGTATGAACAATCTAAAGAAGTATTTACAAGATCTCTATTTTATAGGTAAGAATCTGAGGCATAAATAGCTTATATATACATGCAGAAAGTAGATGATCCAATTACAGCCAGAATATATACCCATAAACTTTGGATCCAGAGGCTTTGTTTTTAATCACTAAGTTAATCACTTTATGGTAAAGTAAATTACTGTCTTTTACATATGAAAGACTTTTATGGATTAAATGTGTGCACCCAAAATTCATACGTTAAAGTTTTAATGCCCAGGACCTCAAAATGCGACCTTATTTTGAGATAGTATCTTTATGGAAGTAGACAAGTTAAAGTCAAGTTATGGTGGACCCTAATCCTGTATGACTGATGTCCTTATAAAAAAAGTAATTAGTTAGAGAGACACATCTAGACAGAAGACAATGTGAACAGACATAGGGAAAAGACAATTTATATGCCAAAACAAGAGGCCTGAAACAGATTCTCCCTCACAGCCCTCCAAAGGAAACAACCCTGCCGACATCTTGATTCAAGACTCCAGTCTCCAGAACCATATAATGAGAAATTTTGTTGTTTGAGCCACACAGTCTATGGTACTTTGTTAGGCCAGCCTTAGCCAACTAATATAAAATCTACTATAAAACTTTTTATTGTGTGGAATAGGGTAAAACTGGCTCTGTTGACTGTGCTTCCAGTGCCCTAGTTCTTCAATTCTTGTTATTGTAAAATTAAGATTTTGGTGTAGACATTATGGGGGAAAGTAGAACTATGATAGCAATGGGTTTCACAGTATCATCAGATATCCTAATGGAATGTTTACATAGAGGAGTGAGTTGTGTGTATTATTATGTGGTTTTGGCCTCTGAAATTCTTGAATAGCAGTCCCTTATGTGTGGAAGAGTTTATATTATTAAGGTAATGACTGAAAACTTGTCCATAAAATGTAATTTTAGACAGGCCTAACTTTTTTTTTTTAATGATTCTCTTTATAATAGTTACTGTACATTCTAGTTGTTTAAGCCAGATCTGATGTAAGAGTTTAAGAATCATTTACATTAAACAAGATTTAGTATAAATCATACCATGAAGAAGCAGAATCTCAGTCAACCATGGACTTTGAAATCTCTACCTTATTTACATACTTTTTCTAAGACATTACCACCTGTACTCCAGAATATGAATGCTAATGTTCTATTACGGTCACTGTGGTTATTAGTATTCTTTTAATATAGAATATTAATATAGAATATTAATATAATATAGAATCTCACTACTTTATTGGCAAGTAAACAGGATTTTTTTTCTTTATAAGATACTGAAAATAAGCAGAATTTACATTATATAAATTTATACCAATTATAGATAATATCAAACCTAAAATTTATTTCTTAGGGTTGAAATAATTTATGCACACATTTTAAAATATAAAATTGTAGGGGTCTGGGTGGCTCAGTCAGTTAAGTGTCCCACTTTGGTTCAGGTCATGATCTCACCGTTGCTGTGTTCGAGCCTGTGAAGGGCTCTGTGCTCACAGCTCAGAGTCTGGAGCTTGCTTCCAATTCTGTGTCATCCTCTCTCTCTGCCCCTCCCCAAATTGCCCTCTGTATCTCTCTCTCTCAAAAATAAACTAACATTAAAATATTTTTTAATAAACAAAGTATAAAATTGTGTTTTGATTGACTATAACGTATATCCAAAATTTAGACATGGGCTTAGGGTTTGAATTAAGGAGCAATTGAGGAAAAACAAAAACGAAACCATTTTTCTCTTCTAGCAAAGCCAAAAAGACTACCTACATATTTTCACTGGTATTGCAAAATTCATCATTGTTTTTTGTCATTACCCTATTAATGCAAATATTACTATAAATCCATTATTATAAAATTTTCTATTTAAACTTATAGAGGAGCAATTTTTACACACACACTATATATATATATATATATTAGATCTCATTAGGTGGTCAGTTTGTGATGGATTTAAATATTTGTTTATAGATCATCTAGTATTTGGCAATGAAATTACATGCAGCAAATTCCTGGGGTGGTTGCTCTGAGGATTCCAGTGCAAGAGAGGGTAGAGTGTAGTGTCTCCAGTAATACTTCCTGATCAATACATTCATTTGTTATAGTCTAGTAATGAATGTCACACCACTATTTTTATACTTTACATTGAACAATATTTCACTGAAATTAATGCAGGTTTCATATTTTATTTTTGAAGACTGACTAAAATTGGAAACCTGAAAAACAAATTCTTTGAACTACTTGAGAAATAGACACAATATTTTTGGAGCATGTACAGGTTTTGAAAAGAAGATAAATATACAGAAGAACCAAAGAAATAATCTAAAGCTTCTACTGAAATATGAAGCAAAATTTTCTATAAATCTGGCAAAAGGAAGATTTGCTATCATTTTGTAATAACAACATAATAATTGCACGAGCAATAAATACTCTTAAAAATCTGTAAATGTAGATATTTCCATTGATTCATTCATTCATTCTTACATTCGCCAAATATGTACTGAAAGCTGCTTTGTGCTAAAGAGCAAGAACTAGGGATATAAGGTTGCAAAATGTATGGACTTTATAGTTTAGTAATCTATCAATATTAAGAGTATTAAAAGAGAACTTAAAATGGCCCAACTCTTCCCATATAATGTGCTACATATGCCCCTAGATGTTATCCACAGTTCTAGCTACACCATAAAAGAAAATGGTGGCTATTTATAGTTTTAGATGAACTTAAGAGCTTTATTAATGTTTATAATTTCTCCCTCTTGGGGACCTCTTAGTTTTCTGAAGATTTAACTTAAGTTGTCTCATGCTCTCCTTGCAACCTTCTGGTTTCTCAGGTCCAGATGTTAAGTTATCTCAGCTAGAATGTTCAGTAATAGAATAAATAGTTTGTTAACCTGCTCCCCCTTTCATTAGACAATGATTCATCAGTAAATGTATCTTCATTTCATGTTGGTGTTTTGTCATATCATTATTGGACTTTTGGATTTTAGAAAAGACTTTTTATTCTAGGAGTTCTAAACAGATGTGATTTTCCAAATGTGATGTTCATTTGGTACATGATAGAACCAAAAATTGCAGGGCAAGAGCACAAAAAAATGTACTGCAGGCCAAAGGGAGTAAGCAGAATATAATTCCTCATAGTGCTTCTGACTTTGTTAATTACTTAGTGAAACTAAACTAGACATGGTCCTAAAATCACTGGAGATATGCTATGTAAGAAGAGTTCTTTGCTCAGAGTAAAACTAATTATTGATTGGAATTTTTTTTTTTTTCCTGAAGTCAACACTGGCTAGCATTGTTTTTTTGTTGTTATTGTCTTTTGGAATTTTGTGTCTATTTGTTTGCTTTCTCAAAGCGTTTCTTTTTGTAATGAGACAACATTTTCTTGCAAAACCATAAAGTATAAATCATAAAATATAATTAATATTCACATAATATTCACATTATCCCTTTCTTCAATGAAAAGTTCCACTGGAAACTCTTCTCATGTTCAGAATGTTTTTAATTTTCATTCATATTTTGTAAAAAAAAATGCCTAAAGTGAGGAACAAATGTATCATTATTATGACATATAAAAGATCAGAGGAACACCTGGAAGGAAAATATTATATCAATAGAATTCACACTTACAGCTATACATTAAATCACATGGTAACTTTAGAATGTAGAGCTCCACAACAATAGCAGTGCTCTACAAGCTGCCTCACACACCAGAAACGACATGTTCCTCAAATTTTTGGTCACTGTGTGGAGGGCAGACTTTTATTTCTTCTAACATCCTGGTGAATTTTGCCACAGGGAACTTGTTGACCATTACCTAGGTCATTATCTGTTTTAGGTTTGGGTTAACTCAGTAACCAAGTTACTTTAATAACTTTGAAACTTAAAGCAAAGGGGTTGGGAGTGTCGATTTCTTTAATCTGGGACTGTGATTTAAGGAAGGATAAAGGGTACCAAGCATAGCCCAGCATTCCTGTTAATTCTAGTATTCACGGGTTAGAGATTGATGATGTTGAAGCAGACATAATTTGCAGGGTAGAGTATCCAAGAGAAGGTACCTGTGAAGAGTAAAAGTCCTAGAAATTAGCAGAGTGATCCCCTTGAATTATTCCTTGGTTTAATATCAACATCTGAATGAGTAGAATAAAAAACTACAAAGCTGAGAAAAACAAATGCCAGGAACAGAAAAATTACATGGGTACAGTAAGAATTCCCATAGCTTATAAAATGGTAGGAAATGTTCAAGTTCTAACTAGAGATAATGGAGTGAGTACATTGAATATTAAGGTATTTAATAGGTCAGAACAACTGGATCTTAGAAATCTTTAGAGCTGAACCCATCCTAAAAAGGCTTAAAAACAGGACTCAAAAAGAAAACAAACAAAATTTCATCCAAAGTTATCTTATTTGGCTCAGAATAAAGACCAACATTTTTTGAAGGAATTAAAAAAAATCCAGCAAATAACAATGTAAAATTCAAAATATCTGTCACCCAACCAAAACCTGATTGACCCTTTAAAAAAAAGGAAAAATTTTACATAAAATTGGAAAGTAAATCAATAAGTAGCAATAGACCCCTATAAATTACAGGTATGATAGAACTACAAGACCAAGATTTTAGAACAGCTATTATAAATCTGTCCATAAAATCAAGGATGTAAAAGAAAGCATATACATAATAAAGAGTAGAAGTATAATAATAAAGAATAAAATTAAAGTTACAACAAAGAACCAAAATTTAATGTCTAGCCATAAAAAGCACAACATCTGTAATTAAAATATCATTAGATGGTTTAACAACATATTGGACACTAAAAGGAAGAAATCAATGAATTTTAAGACATTGTAATCAAGCGCAAATAAAAAAAAGGTGAAAAAAAGAATATAGCCTCAGTGAACTATAAGATCATATTGAACATATTACACTAGATTCCATTGAGACTGGAAGTAAAGGCTAAAATTATTAGAGATTCAACTAAAATTATAAACCCACATATTTAAAAAGCTCAATGACAAACATTAAAATGCCATATCAAGCTATATTGCTGGAAATCAGTGAAAAGAGAAAATATTAAAAAGCATCTATAGGGAAAAATGACACATTACATAGAGAAGAACAAAGATACAACTCTATACTATTCATTTCAATAACTCTCATCGAATTAGAGTACTTTAACAACCTAAGAAGAGATGTCTATGAAAAACCTGTAACTAGCATTATACTCAAAGAAAGAAGACTAAATGCAATCACCTTAACCTGGGAACAAGTTCTGTCATACTACTTCCATTAAAAAATATAGTAGAGGTCCTAGCCAATGCAATAATGCAATAAAGAAGAATTTAAAATATATAGATAAGAAAGAAGTAATATTCTCCTTTCTAAAGATGGTCTATTCATCTGTATGGAAAAGCATAGGGAATCTATAAAAAGTTTCTAAAACTAATAAGTGAATATAGGAAGGATGGAAGATACAAAGTTAGTATAAAAATTATTCTGATTTCTATATGTTATCAATGCACAATTGGAAATTGAAACAAAAACAATACTGTTTATAATAACAACAAAAAAGGAAATGTTTAGAAGAGAGAGGAATATGGAATAGAAGAGAGAGTAGGAGTACTCTAGGTTCATCTAGTCCCACAAACACAATTAGATAATTATCAAATCATAAGAAATACCCCAGAAATAAACGTGTGGACCGACACCACAAACTACAACTAAAAGGTGACAAGAAGTGGCATCAAAGAAGGTAGGAAGTGTGGAGATGTGGTTTGGGGTAGAAACAGATCACAAGTGCTGTGAAGGGGAGGGAGTCATGGTCATTGAGAAGGGAGAGAGAGAGAGGGAGAAAGAGACAGAGACAGAGAGAGAGACAGAGGGAGAGAAGGAGAGAGAGAGAGAGAGAGAGAGGAATACACAGGTGAACACACAAGTAGAATATCTCCCCAAGACCATTGGCTTGGAAAACTATAGGGGCTGGAATTTGTGAGTTCTTGCAACCAGTGGGGCTTGAAGCCTAGAGTTTTAAAGGCCAGTGGGCTTGGCTGGAATAGAGCCCAGAGGGTACTGCTCTGCTCCTAAAGAGAAGGAAACGGTCTAGGGACAGAAGGTATATAAATAGAGATCTGAAGAGTGCCAGGGGCACACAATGGGAATATTATCAGCTCTTCTCAGAGCAAGTGCCTGATAGGTAGAATTCACAGAGATGCCTCTCCAGGAACAAAGGAGCTGGGTGACACCATTGTCCCTCCCCTGCCCATCAGCATAAACACGGAGCCCCCTGTGGGAAGCAGTGCGTGTCAACACTGGATGCCTAACTTGTTTACATCAAGCCCTACCCCTCTGCACTCTGGCAAACTGCCCTTCCCAGTCAGGCTTGCCTCAGTCCCAGAGCAGAAATATACTCTTGAATTAGAAGACTCAATATTGTAAAGATGTCAATTATCCCTAAATTTATCTGTAGATCCAGACAGACCATTCCCAATTGAAAATGCATCAGATTTTTCTTTAGAATTAATAAGCTGATTCTAAAACTTACATGGACATGCAAAGGACATGTTACCAAAACAAATCTGAGAAATACATGATTATAGAACTTATGTTACTTATTTTTAAATATAAAACTATAGCAATTATCCTAATGTAGAATTAGACTAATGAAAGACATAAAAATCAATGGAACAGAATAGGAAGTGCTAAAATTGACTAATTTAATCAACCTATTGGTAAGAAGGCTTCCAATCAAACTCAAAATGGAAAGATAATATTTTCAATAAAAGGTGCTGGAGCAATTGAATATTTGATTAGAAAAATGAGACATGATCCTTATATCATCCAATATAGAGATATTCATTCAAATATATTAACAATAAAAAGGCATATTCTCAAGGTTATCTACAGGATAACAACATATTTGTGACCTTGAAATGGGCAAAGATCGAGGTGCCTTGGTGGCTTAGTTGCTTAAGCATCCAACTTTGGTCATATCTCATGATTTGTGAGTTTGAGCCCCACATCTGGCTCTGTGCTGACAGTTCAGAGCCTGAAGCCTGCTTCAGAGTCTGTGTCTCCCTCTTTGTCCCTCCTTCACTAGCGCTCTGTCTCTCTTCTTTCAAAAATGAATAATGCTAAAAACATTAAAAAAAAAGAGAAATGGGCAAAGATTTCTGATATAGGACACAAAATCATGGAACACACAGAAAAAAAATGAACAATGTATTATTTATCAAAACTGAAATGTTTCCATTTTGAATTATATTGAAATGAAAAGTAAAACCATAGTTTGGGGGAAATACTTGCAGTTGCTATCTAATGAAGTATTTGTATCTGCAATACAAAGATGCCCCACAACTCGTTTGTAAGAAGATAAATGAATTAAAATGTACAAAATATTTGAACACATGCTTCATAAGAGAAGATATACAAGCAGTCAATAAGATGTTCAACACTACTAGCTATCCAAAAAATACTAGGTAAATCCAGAACTATATGGTACTTTACAAATCTTTGAATGACAAAAAATTAAGAAATAATGATAATACTATGCTTTGGACAGAATGTGGAGAAATGGAAACTCATACGTAGCTTGCTATGATGGAAAATGACAGAGCCACTTTGGAAAATAGTTTGCCAGTCCACTTGAAGTTAAACATACACTTAACATAAGATGTATTTATCAGAAGTGAAGACATATGTCCTCAGAAAGACTTGCACATGAAAGTTCATACTAGCTTCATTCATTGGAGCCCAGTGTAAGTGAATGGAAACAAAATTTTATACATTATACTCCTCAAATGGAATTTCCACTCAACAATAAAAAGCAATGCTTTTCAGATGTATACAACATAGATAAAGCTCAAAAGTAGTTACGCTGAGTTGAAGCAGCCAAAGAAAAAAGAACAAATACTGTGTCATTCTATTTACATGAATCTTTAGAAAAGATAAATCTAATTAATAATGCTTATAGTTATGATTAGGATAGAGCACACAAAAAACTTTTGAGCCAATATCTTGATAGTAGTGAGAGTTACATATTTGTATATATTTTGCTGAACCTCTTCAAAAGGTATTCCCTAGATGTCCAAATTTTATTGTATGTGAATTATATCTCAATATGTCATAAAATAAAACAATTCACACATATGTGCATGCACATACACACACACTTTTGCCATATTTCTAGATTAGTTCTTTCTCCATTACATATCCTTAGAACTATATGAGCTATTTTAATCTATTTTACTATCTTTCTTCCAGTAAAATAATTATTTGGGGGAGAATATAAACTATTAATTTGACTTCTTAGGGTTCAATCATCTTTCCTTTCAGGCTTTTCAGAGCCTGAAAGAGTACTCTCCACATCAATGACTAATCATGTCAGTTGTATGTTTTATTACCAATGAATAAGTTTCTAATTTTACCATTCCTTTCATATTCCATGTAATTTCCCTCTGCACATCTGCTTTTATCGTTTAAGATCTTAAGTTTGCTGTCGTTTTGAGTGGACTCAGCTGCTACATGCTATGTGATCTGGGCAAATTCTTAAACTGCACTTCATCTTTTACAGAATGTGGTAAAAATAACATAGATAAAATAGAATTGATGTGAAGATTAAGTGGGATACTACTTTTAAATACTTAAAATATTCAACAAGAAAAACAGAATCAGACCTATAGATAGAGAGAACAAACTGATGATTACTAGAAGAGAGGGAAGGGGGGATGGGCAAAATGGGGGAGGAGGAATGAGAGATACAGGTTTCCAGTTATGGAATGAATAAGTCACAGGAATAAAAGGTACAGTTTAGAGATATAGTCAATGGAATTGTAATAGCATCGTATTGTGACAGATGCTGGCTACACTTGTGGTAAGCATAGAGTAGTTGAATAACTATGTTGTATACCTAAAATTAATGTAACATTTCATGCCAACTATACTCAAATAAACATTAAAAAATAAAATAAATAAATACTTAGGATTTTCAAAGATAGGTTCCTTCTCCGACTTTGGGATAGTAGTCCTTTTTTTCTTGTGATAAATAAAATAGATTGTTTTATGTAAAATATAAATTGTATCCTTTGTTTTAATTAAGAAGTTTATATACATAAAGTATGTAGGTTTTTCTTTACATAATAAAATATATATAGGTTTTTATTTACATTTTCTTTTAAAATTCATATATCTTAAAACATAAAATTAATGTAAATACATGGTAAAATAAATGACACAGGTATAAAATGCAAAATAAAATTATTTCTCCATGTATGTCAGTCTTCTTTCCCACTTTCATCTATTTCTGTTCTAGCTGTAAGTCTAAACAAAAAATGTATGCATTTATTTTCCGCTTGAAAACAATAAGATCTATTATTGCCTATGTGACAGCTGAAAAATTTAGAGTACTTTCATTACCATCTACTTCTCCTTCCCCTATTTCTCATGATTTTTACCTAAATTATTATTTATCTCCTTTAGATATTATTTTTATAAGTTTAATTCATATTTTAAAATATCTATTTCTGAATTACCAGGCTCAGATAAAAATTTTCAGTTTCCCCTACATAAGATGAGCATTACTTCTTCCCTCCTGCCAACTATATCATGTTATTATGTTTAAATCACTAAATCATGATGCAATTCATGACTTAGTCTAAGAAGCCTTCTAATGGGTGCATACTGAATTCTTTTCAGAAGACAGCAATAGAAGAAATATTAGTTCTATCTTGTCTAGAAGTAATTAAAATATATTAACATTAATAGAATTCTGAAATTGGTGGGAGAATATGAAAGTAAAACCATCTTCTGAAACCTAAACAGAATAGCTCAAATTCTTATTGGTTAATAATGATACAAATACAAAATATCACATTACCTTCCATCAATCTTTTGCCCTATTCTTAATGTGTATGATTATCTAAGTATATTTTTATCAATCTCCTTTGGGGGCAGGATAGTAAATATTGTCAATAACTGTGTTGCAGGAATTTGCCATTATGATACACTAAGACATTCTCAGTGAGCATGGTAATAGGCACGGAAAAAACTTGTGTTTGGTATAAATGTTTTGTAAAATATAAAGTTGCAATATATTTGTAAAATATTTCACAAGTAGTTCTTTTTAAATTTTTTTAATGTTCATTTATTTTTGAAAGAGAGAGACAGTGTGAGCAGGGGAGGGCAGAGAGAGAGAGAGACACAGAAGCCAAAGTAGGATCTAGGCTCTGAGAAGTCTGCCCAGAGCTGATGCGGGGCTTGAACTCACAAACCATTAGGTCATGACTTGAGCCAAAGTCGGATGCTTAACCAACTGAACCACCCAGTTGCCCTTCAAAAGTATTTCTTACACCACAGCTTTAACCTACTGTAGACCCCTTTACTACTCTAAGTCTTACTCAAAACTTTCAGGCTTCCATATCACTGGATACAAGAGATGGAAGAGTTTCCCTAGGTGTGGAGTGTGTTGCCTCCAGAACCTAGAGAGGCTACTGCATGCTGCACTTCCTTCTTTGTGGTAGTGGATGTTACGTGAACCAATCTGCTTTTCACTTTGGAAGGCATACCCCTGACCACTAGATCCCTACCCGCTTCAGTGAAGTGGCAGTTTCTCTCTCTCCTGTGGAGGGCATGGATTGTATCAAGACCTCCAACATACTATCCACACAGCTTATTTATCCTGTCTGCATAGCATGATGTTGTAGAGGTAGATCAGTGTAATGTTTGTGGGCTGTTCAGGTAGTCAGGATCTCTCCAGGCTGTATCTTGAGCAGAGGGCAGCAGAGTTAACATTGCCCTGAGGAAAAAATATAAATGAATATTGTGGACCTTCCAATATGAATATAAACTGCTTGTGATCCTTTTTCTAACCAGAACAGAAAAAGTGAATTTACCAAATAAATTACTATCTCCATGTAGCCATTCCCTTATTAATTTGTTCTAGCAAAATGATCCTATTGGCTGACCAGCTAAGCTGCAGGCCACAACTTAATCGAGCTTGCAGCAGTTGACAGTCATTCTTCAGGAAGCATTCATTTGATTTCTTCAGGGTTGTACTGGCAAATTAAATGGACAGATGATAGGGAACACCAACTCTGCATCTTTTAGGTTTATAATGACTACTAATCCTTACTAGCCCCCATGATATTCAATTTGTCATTTGCTTCATTAAAATATTTGTCATTTACCTCCTTAAAATGGCAGGGACTATTTCAGAGGATTTTTCTTGGCTCTTCCCACTATGATTGATTTTACTCTACAGCCTAAGGATCTAATTCTAATTATACAAGCAAAGAAGACACAACTCTGGGTATTACTACTTTGGACCAACGGTCACACTGTGAGGTGGACTTTGGCTAGGATTTTTGATTCAGCTGACCCCAATAAACCCCAATTTTAACATGGTTTGTAGGATAATACTTTGATTATCTGAGTACCAGGATCACCGCAGATCCTGTGTTCAACAGTCTTTAATTCATCTTGATATTCTCTTTTACCACTTCTACAATCTAGTATATGGTCAGAATTTCATAATAAGGTAAAACTGGTTTTATCGTTATAATATATACTTAATGTGGTATTGCACTGTCCTTTTCCCTAGGATGTAGCCACTTCTTTGGTGATTTGAAAATTGGCTTCTTTTTCTTTTTTAGAAGTTTATTTATTTATTTTGAGAGAGAGTGAAAGAGAGAGAGAGAGAGAGAGAGAGAGAGAGAGAGCAGGGGAGGGGCAAATAGAATCCTAAGCAGGCTCCACACTGTCAGCACAAAGTCTGGCATGGGGCTCTATCCACAAACCTTGAGATCATGACCTGAGGTGAGATCAAAAGTCAGTTGCTTAACCAACTCAGCCACCCATGTGCCCCCCAAATTGGCTTCTGTCTTAAGAATTGAGCAAAGGATTGTGACTTTTTATTTGGGTGACAATTTTCATCATCCTATTATTTATTCTTGCTTTTTTCTAGTTGTATACAGTAAGTAGCTCCTTTGTTGCTGCCTGTCCATCTATTTTGTGTTAGGAGTATCACACCCTACAAGCCATTTCCACCACTCCCACTGGACTACGTGCCCTCTGATACCCCTCCAACCTTGCTGGTCATTATGATAACTGTGGCCTCTTAGAAGTTTATTATTATTTCTACAGTCCCATCATCTCTGTAGTTAAAGAGTACGATCTGTTATAGCTTCTCCTACTGTCTACCTAACCCTACAGAGAAAAACCTCTTGTGAACTTCTTATGCTGATTCCCTTCTGAACAGAACATTTTTGATGGCCTTAGTGGACTGTCTTCTGCATTCTCCGGTAAGAAACAATCCCCTGGTTGTTTTTTCTGGTCTCATATTCCATTCCATTCAAGTATGGCCACTTCTCACAGCCACTTTATACTTTCCATTACTACATTCCAAGACTCAGGCATTTAACTTATTTCACCAGTGGCTACAGTTATCACCAGGTTTCTAAGAGCCACCTTACCATTTTCTGTATGTATGATTGGAGTCAACTTATCTAAAAGCATTTTTCCAAAATTTTTAAAAATTTTTAAAATTTTTAACATTTATTCATTTTTGAGAGACAGAGCAATCTATTCCAATTCCCAATTACATATATTTGATATTGGCTTCTTAAAATTTTCTGTAATGTCTTTGTTTCTTGACATAGTCTAAGTTTTGTTAGAGACATAAATGTTTCAGGGTTTTCTACTACTATATCTTGTTTGTCTCCTCTTAATATTTATAATACTGTAAGTCTAGACCAAGCTGAAAAAGATTGATCTGTACTTGTTCTTGATCCTTTGTTATTTTCGATGTATGTTTTTAAATTTTTCTCCAATTAAATAAAACATCTTGAGGGCAAATCTTATGCCTGTATCATCAAAATATAAAACTTAATATTTGTAAACTAGTATAAACCCAATGAACACCTACCTATATATTGATGTTACATTTAAAAATTGTAGTAGCAGTATCCTCAAAATTGAGATTTTGATGGCTCTTCTCTGCAGACCTCCCTGTAACCCAGTTGTTAAACAGCTGACTAAATAATTCCCTACACTCTGTCCTCAATATTTCAGTGAGTGTAAAGGTGATAAGGTAATAAAATATTTGCAGTAGATTACTGTGTTAGATATTTTCTAATTCTCGTGATAGGACCACTTTCTACCATTCTTTATAATTTAATGTGTTTTAGGAGGCTGACTTATTTTGGTTGCATCAATTAGGCTACTTGTCCTCTTGTTTCTGTGTGGTTTTAGCTAGTGGGGGCACCAATACGATAAGACAGAGGAGAAAGGAAAAGGTTGGAGTATATTTTCCCTTAGTTTCTTTCATGTTAGGCTTAAACTGGAAGTGGTTACTTTTCTCTCCCTAAGGCCACACAGTTCCTTTTCAGGGTCAAGTGGTCGTTTTAAATCAGCTTTAGCTTTCACTGCATTCTAGAAGCCTACCCTTCCCTTAGTTTCTTCAAGACTACCTTTGGGTTGTTTACTTTTATGTTTTCTTATAATTCTACTTTTATCTTTGTAAATAAGGTTGGTCCTTCATAAAACTGCTCTCGATTACTATGGTTGTGCTAGCTTTGTTCTTTGGGAACCCTAAATTATACATTTGTTTCAAGTAAAGGATAAAAAGATGATTGCAGTCTACCTCTTCTATACTTAGTCTTGCCTAAGTTTCTTTTTAGAGAAAACATTTGTACTTGATATCAATAAAGTATTATTTATGGTAAGCTTTATAGTTGATGACGCTTTAATAAATATAGTCTAGGCAATGTCACCTCCAAGAGTATGGGGAGATTTAGTTCAGGCTGACCTTCTGCAGAATTAAATGAATTAAAAAAAAAAAAACATATTGGCAAGGAAGTAATGACATTTACCAGCTTCTAAAATAGGCATTGTGTTCTCTGCTTTCTTAAGCCCGTAAGACAGCTAACTGAAAAGATCTCCAAGTGACTTGACAAAATATTGGAAGCACCATATAAAAGAGTCTGGTTGACATCTTGTCGTGTTAACTTTATCTCTGCAAAGTCAGATGTTCTTATTCTCCTTTACTTGATGTAAGAAGATTAAGGTGCTGCATGACAGATGGTTTTAAAAGTGAATACCATTCCATCTGGTCCCAAGTGGTAAAAGGAAAGTCACCCACAACTTTTCATCTAAAAATTGCAGTGAGAAGATTCTCAAAAGTGAACTTTAACACTTTACAAAGGAATTCTGTAAGATTCTAGTGATGCTGGATTCCAGTTATTACCCCATTATGAACACTTGTGCCACCTGCCACCCTGGATAAGACCTAATTTCGACACAGAAACAGTTAAGTTTAGCAAGCTCCAGAACTATTTTATGTCAGTGAACTTGGCTCAAGTTTCAGTGACCTTCTATGCTCCTTTCCAATTCTGATAATCTTTTTTTCAGGTGAAGGTTTTATCCATTAGTCTATTCTGTTATATAAATGATAGAAAATATTTAATGAATTCTTTTACTGAGTATTTTCATTTACAGAAAGAGCCTATAAGCAAAGAAATGAAGTTATAATTATGGCATTTTAATTCATACCAAATCAAGTTGAGGGTGGCATTATGGATCCAGAGGGCATTCTCAGTATTTTGAATTTTTTGAAACATAGAAAATTTCCTGCTATATTTTTCTAGTGTTCAAAGCTTTACAAACATTAGGTTGATTCAATTCTGTAGCAAATGAAAATAAATTTAGTTAAATGTCATTGGTGTTTATATGACTTAGTATAAAGGAGAGACTGTTCTTTAATAATGGACAGCAGGTTTCTTCTTTTAGGATAAAGGATAATCAGGTGAGATTGGAGATCATAATCAGGTGAGATTGGATGCAGTGTAGATATGATCATTATGTAGGACAGGGAAAATTTTCTCAGTGTCAGAACATTTCCACACTTCCGTTCAAACTTTTATGTAATCATGAAAGGGAAGGTAGGAGTATGAATCTAAGACTAATAAGATAGATTTATAGTAATGTAGCACCATGTCTATAGTAATTAACAACAAATGATTAATAATAAACATTCATAAAATAGTTTGAGCTTCACAGTTACACTTCACTATGTATGTAATATATGTGTAAATAAATCTGTTACATAATATTTTACAATAATGGTAAATAATACTTCACTGAGGAATTAATGTTTTACATTTTATTAGCAACTCACTTTATTCCTCTGTATCTTTTTTTAATTAGGAAAGATGAGAAAGAGTATGAATTTAATTTTATTTACCCCTTTCACATTCTTATTTTGTTGAGTACATGATATTCTCCTGGAAAATGTGCATGAGATTTTTTTTCCCAAGACATTGTTTATATGTCTTAGAATATGATTATTTGTGATATTCAGCTATTGTTGTATTGTAAGCTATCACAATTTTTTCTAAATGTTTATTTATTTTTGAGAGAGAGAGAGAGAGAGCAACCAGGGAAAGGCAGAGAGATAGAAGGAGACACAGAATCTGAAGCAGGCTCCAGGCTCCAATCTGTCAGTGCAGAGCCTGATGTGGGACTTGAACCCATGAACCCTGTGAGGTCATGACCTGAGCCGAATTCGTACACTCAACAGACTGAGCCATCCTGGCACTCCTGAACTATCACGATTTTAAACAACTATTTAAATTGATTGAACTTTAACTTAACTTCTGGTTGGTGATATTTGCATGCAATTTAGGGAACAAATTATTTGTCACATAATTGATTGGAAATATACTGTCATGGAAACATAAATTTCTTTGCTATTTCTTTTATCTTTTATTCCTTTTTCCTTTTCTTTGGAAATGTGTGGACTGCCAAGTCTGTGCCAAGTACTGGGCTAAATATAGTATGTAAAATATTTTGGAAAAAGTTCTATAGGATTCTTGCATTCAAAGGCTTATGTCCTTCTAATGGAAGGACAGAGAAATACATACTAGTAGACAAATTTAAATTTGTGATGTATACTAGTTAAAACAAACAACCAACCAAACAAAAAGTAGAAAACTCATCATCACCAACTGGAGTTTAGCCCAAGAATGAACAGATGGTTCATCATTTGAAAAGAAACCAACATAATTCACCACTGTAAGGAAGTAAAACAGAAAAAATGCAGTCATATCAATTGTGTAAAATGCAGTTGAAAAAATTCAATGTATTTTATGTTAAAAACTCTGCTATATTGAAGTTCCTGTAAATGGCATCCACCCAAGCCTAACATTATTCTTAATTGTGATGTCATAATTATTTCCCCTAAAAACTGGGAACACTGCTCCTATTCAACATTGAATCAGAGTCCTGGCCAATAACTATAGTTGAAAAATAAAGTCAGGAATATAAGAAATAAAACAAACAAACAAACAAACAAAAACTTGTCCCTATTTGCAGACAAATGATTGTTCAAATAAAAAATCCCAAAATATCTACAGGAAGTTTCTTCAAACCAGATGAGTTCAGAATGTTTCAGAGTACAAAGTTATCATGCAAAAATCAATTATATTTCTGTATATAATTTTGCAGCCACTGCTGGCCTAAATAACATATGCAGCCCTGGACCCCACTCCCCATCCCCACAAGCCCTCTTTCTTTTTATGTTGAAGAGATCTAATAAATCGAGTAAAGCAAAACAAAAACAAAAACAAAAAAGAAAAGAAAATCAATTAGGAGCCAATTTATCTCTCATACCATTTACTATATCTCCAAAATATCAAAATACTATTGTGTAAATCTAATAAGATGTGTTTTTAAGTTTTTTTTTATTTTTTAAGGTTTATTCATTTTTCAGAGACAGAGACAGAGCATGAGGGGGGTAGGGGCAGAAGACAGGGAGACACAGAATCTGAAGCAGGCTCAAGGCTCCGAGCTGTCAGCACAGAGCCCGATGCGGGGCTCCAACTCACAGACTGTGAGATCATGACCTGAGACGAAGTTGGATGCTTAACCGACAGAGCCACCCAGGTGCCCCAGATGTGTTTTATTAGATGTTAAAATTAAAAAATATAGATAAAAAGAAGGAAAGATTTTCTATTGAAGATACATAAAACTCATGAATCTAAAGACACAGCATGGTTCTCGTGGCAATCCTCCAAATTTATGTATAGATTTAATGCAATTCAAAGAATGTGGAAATGCAACAAAATATTATCTCCAGGGTGAAACTTGAAGGCAAATATTGTATTGCAAAAATATTGCAAGAATATTGCAATTGCAAGAATATTGTATTCTTGGACATACCTGTGCATGATTTTTTGTAAGCAGCTTTATTTATAATTGCCCTAACTCAAACAACTTAGATGCCTTTCAATGGGGTCAATGGATAAACAAAGCAACTCAATTTATCTTATTAAAATATATTACCATACTATCAAATAAGTAGATAATGCCCCAAAACTATTCCAACAGTATTCTTTAAAGTATTTTTTAAATGTTTATTTATTTTTTAAGGAGAGAGAGCAAGGGTGGGCAGAGAGAGAAGGGACAGAGGATCTGAAGCGAGCTCCGCACTGACAGGAGGAAGCCCCATGTGGGGCTCTAACTCACGAGCCATGAGATCATGACTTGAGCCAAAGTCAGCTGCTCAATCAACTGAGCCACCCAGGTGCCCCATAGGAGTATTTTATTTTTTTTGTATGTATGGAGAAGCTGTTGTAAGATTTATAAGAAAATGCAAACAACAAAAACAAATTTGTAGGTAAACGCAAATTATAGTAAAAATGATTTTGATAACAAAAAATAAAGTTAGAATTTACACTATATGATTTTAAGGATTACAATATAGCTACAATAATGAAGACTCTGTGGTATTAGAACAACGATAGACTCAGAGATTAATGAGAAAGAATTAATATTGCCACACACATATTGCCAAGTGATTTTTGACAAATGTACAAAGGAAATTCAATGGAGAAATAGGTGTCTTCAGCAAATTATGTTGGAACAACTGGATATAAACATGAAAATAAAACCTCAACCTGTTCTTTACACTTTTACAAAAAGTAACTCAAAATGGATCATGTATCTAAAGGTGTGATATAAAATTATCAACCATTTAAAGGAAACACAGGAGCAAATCTCAGTGACTTCACATTATGCAAAAAGTTCTTAAATATGAGAAAAAAAGTAAAATCCACAAAAAAGGTTGGATTTTAACAAAACAATAAAAAAACTCAACTTTAAAAATGGACAAAATATTTGAATAGCCACTTCACCAAAGAAGATATGCAGATCACAAATATATTCAGGAAAGATGTTCAACATAATATTCCCAAGAAAATTAAGTTGAAATCAAAAGGAGATAACAGTACCACCACACATCTGTTAAAATGGCTATAATGGGGGCATATGGGTGGTTCAGTCAGTTAAGCGACCAACTCTTGATTTTGGCTCAATTCATGATCTCACGGTTCATGAGTTTGAGCCCTGCAATGGGCTCTGCGCTTACAATGGGAGGCTGCTTGGGAATCTCTCTCTCTTTCTTTCTCTGCTCATTCCCTGCTCTCTCTCTCTCCTCTCAAAAATAAATGAACTTAAAAAAAAAAAGAATGGCTATAATGACAATACCAAGTGCTAGCAACAATGTAAGATAACTGGAATTTTCACTGTCTACTTGTGGGAATGCAAAAATGACACAGCTTCTTTGGAGAATAGTTTGGTAATTTCTTGGCAGGCTAAATATAACATAATACTTAAAAATCACTATTCCTAGGTATTTTCCATGGAGAAAAGACAATTTGTATTCTTTCACATGCCTGTGCATGATTTTTTTTATAAGCAGCTTTATTAATAGTTGCCCTAACTCAAACAACTTATATGCCCTGCAACAGGTCAGTGGATAAACGGACTATATAGCACACCCATAACGTGGAATACTACTTAGAAATAAAAAGGTATAGGCTATTTATAACCAAACACTATGGATGAATCTCAAAGACATTATATTGAGTGAAAGAAGTCAGTCACAAAAGTACACATATTGTAGAATACCATTTACATGTAATTTTTTAAAAGGAAAAATCTGAGGGGCAGAGAATGTATCTGGTTGCTGGGTGTTGAGGTAAGAGGAGAGTTTGGCCTTGTGAATGCAGCATGAAAAAACTTGGGGGAATGATGGCATTATTGTGTATCCTTATTGAGATGAGGGTTATATGAATCTATAAATCTATTAAAATTCATAAACTATATACAAAAACATGTTACCTTACTTGTGCAAGCAAAATAAAGATCACAAAGAGTTACCCTATTATACTATCAAATAGGAAATAAATACTTAAACTTTTTAAATGTGGAATAATATGAATTCTTATACATTGCCAAGAAGAATGCCATTTGATATAAAATTTTTTGAGAGCAATTTGTCAGTATCTCATCCATCAATTCCATTCCTGTATACATATCTAGATGAATGCTCACATAGGTGTGCATGGTAACATATACAAAAGTGTTCATGCTAGTGTAATGTACAGTAGTAACAACTGGAAATCACTTCTATGTTAATTAGAACTAAAATCAGTAAGTAATGTTAGTAAAATCACATCATGAAATGCTAGAATTGATAAAAATTTGCTAGTACCAATTTATCATTATGATGCTGACAAGTATAATACTGAAAAATGAAACTATAAGATCAAAGAGATATCATTTATAACACTGAAAAAGCATAAACATGTAAAATGTTACTGTACATATTGTGTAGGAATACATATCTACCTCATAAAAGTGTAAAGACATTCATGATATGACTAATATGAAATCAAACAAAGATGTTACCCAAAGGGTGTTTGTGTGGTGGGGGAAGACATGGAAGAGTGTATGATCAGGTAAGAATGTATAGAAAGATTTAGCTATTTCTTTAATATTTAATTGTTTACTGCTTAATCTATGTGGTGGATACTTGATATTTGTCATATAAATATATATCTAAAATATTCTATACAACATTTTTTAAAAGAAAAATAAGGTAAAAGTTATATATACTAAGGTGTTAATAAGGGTTTAATTAAAAAATTTTAAATTATGAATAATTATACAAACAATGTAATTTTTGTCTCAATGGGGAATTTCAGGATACAACAATGAGCTCAGATGGGGGCAGAAAGGTGAAGGGGAGAGAGCTTTACGACCCTCATCATCTGTAAATGAATTTGTAAACTGCCTCTGCAAAATGCTGGGCTTGAGGAGTAGAATTTGTGGGTTATACTGCAACAGCATGATTTTCTCTTATCACTTAGATAGAAACCCAGAATCAGATTTTTAAGCTGGCATTTAAAACAAAAATCTGGTATCTTCAATTCTTTGCCATCTAACATTACACTCTTTTATGGGAGGAATTAACAAAGAAGTTGTAATGAAATCTATTTACTATAGCTGGCAATAACAATCTCTTTATATATTTCTCCCAAGGAATCTCCCCTGAATTATAGATGCTCCAAGAACTTCAAACAGTACAAGTGAAGTTAAATTCATTTTCTTTACATACATCCACACAAAGTTGGACCTTCCAAACTGTAGCTTATGATTAATTTTCTCTGAAATTTCTGTTGTGAGTATAGTTTTGGTGAGTCTATCTCTATTTCTTCTACCTCAATAACACACAGGGAAAGTTCACTTTCCTTGTTTCTAAACTGTGACGTCTGCATATTTTTTTCTTGAAAAATGTGTTCTCATACTTCAATAAAATCAAAATTAACCTGGAAATTTTTCACTCTAGAAATTAACATCCAGACATCTTGACCTTAGTTTGAAGGCCCTGCATAATTTGGTTTCTAAATTATTTGGAAATATTCTATTTCCAAAGTATAGTTGCATAAAATTCCATAGATTTTCTTTTTCCCAACCCATTGGATTGCTTTCAGTTTTCTCTCCATGCTTAGCATTTTCCTCTTCCCTGCTCTGGTTCTGATTTATTACTGCCCTCATGATATAGTAATTCTACTTCCCCAAGCTGATATAGTTTTCAATATAAAATGGAAATGCTTTCTATTCTAGGAAGTTTCATCAATTCCCCACAATAAATACAATATTGCCTTGTCTATGTACTTTGACCTCAAAGTACTTCACATCACTAATCTAGCTCTTGCCACAATCTGACCCAAAACTTACACACTGGCACCTTACCTGTGTGTTACACTTTGCCAGGCCTACATAAAGTAAATCCTCCACATAAAATCTGGATTGTTCACTTATCATATCTCCTTTGCACATGAGATCAGTTATATAATTGCATAATTGCATAATGAGATAAGTTACTGAATTGAATGTAAAAGTTAGTTTTTCTTGCTCTGTTTTCTTGACACACAAGGGAGGACAGGAAAGGAGAAGCATTTAAAGAGGTGAAGAACAACACTGCACAATTTTGGAAGGGCTGTATGAAACCTGTAAATACTAAAGCATTCTTGCCCTGTGGACACTGATAAAGGCTATCATAAAATATGCACTGTGTAATTCTAACACTGTATATTATTTGCCTGAATAACAGCTACAAGGATATTGAAATTGGTATTTTTTACTGTCCTCTTGTAAAAATAAAGGGAAACAATTGAATTTCTGGCATAGGGACCATGTGTTCATTCTGCCGGAAACATTTGTTTGGAAATTAGGAATTAGCATTCTTAGACCCTAGTATTGGAAAGCTGACAACCAAGTCAAATTAAAAAAAATAAAAGTTTATAATATAATAACTTAGGATTAAACTATTCTTGAGTTTTAATGTATGAAAGATACAATAAAACCATGGCAATCTGAGTAAATCATGGCATAAGAGGATAAGACAATGATGTTAGAAATTATTTTATTATCTAAACATTTACATTTTTCAATCTCCATCCCCATCACAGAAGTTTAAGGCAAGGTCATGCATGCCTTCTTACATTGTGAACTTCCAAACTGGTCCCCTGGTATTCATTTTTATTCTTATTTTCCCTTATTATCCCCCTGCTGTCAAAAAATCTTCATAAAACACAAATCAGATTGTCTCATATTTTTCATGAAACCATTCAATAATGTTTCAAAAATCCTTAGTATGATCTATATGGTCCTCTACATATGGTTCATCTAGTTAGTTTTTTTTTTTTTTTAGCTTTTTTTTTTTTGTTATAATAGTTTATTTTCAAATTGGTTTACATATAACACCCAGTGTTCATCCCAACATGTGCCCTTTTTAATGCCCATCACCCCCTCTGCCCCCTCCCTCATCCCCCTTACCCTCAGTTTTTTCTTAGTCTTTGAGAGTCTCTTATGTTTTATCTCCCTCCCTCTCTGTGTCATTTTTTTCTTTCCCCTCTTCCCCTCCCCCTGGTTTTTGCTTAGTTTCACAAAGTCCACCTATTCGTGGAAACATATGGTATCTGTCTTTTTCTGACTGACTTATTTCACTTAACATAATACCCTCCAGTTCCATCCATGTTGCTACACATGGCCAGATTTCATTTTTTCTCATTGCCACGTAGTAGTCCGTTGTATATAAGTACCATAACTTCTTTATCCATTCGTCAGTTGATGGGCACTTGGTCTCTTTCCATGATTTGGCTATTGTCGAAAGTGCTGCTATGAACATTGGGGTACACGTGCTCCTATGCATCAGCATTCCTGTGTCTCTTGGGTAGATTCCTAGCAGGGCTATTGCTGGGTCATAGGGTAGCTCTATTTTCATTTTTTTGAGGAACCTCCACACCGTTTTCCAGAGTGGCTGCACCAGTTTGCATTCCCACCAACAGTGTAGGAGGGTGCCTACTTCTCCACATCCTCGCCAGCATCTATAGTTTCCTGATTTGTTCATTTTAGCCACTCTGACTGGTGTGAGGTGGTATCTCAGTGTAGTTTTGATTTGTATTTCCCTGATGCTGAGTGACATTGAGCATCGTTTCATGTGTCTGTTGGCCATCTGAATGTCCCCTTTGGAGAAGTGTCTATTCATATCTTCCGCCCATTTCTTCACTGGGTTGTTTGTTTTTCGGGTTTGGAGTTTGGTAAGTTCTTTATAAATTTTAGATATTAGTCCTTTATCCGATATGTCATTTGCGATGATCTTTTCCCATTCCGTTGGTTGCCTATTCGTTTTGTTGGTTGTTTCTTTTGCCGTGCAGAAGCTTTTTATCTTGATGAGGTCCCAATAGTTCATCTTTGCTTTTAATTCTCTTGCCTTTGGAGACGTGTCGAGTAAGAAATTTGTGCATCTTAGGTCAAAGAGGCTTTTTCCTGTTTTCTCCTCTAGGATTTTGACGGTTTCCTGTCTCACATTCAGATCTTTTATCCATTTAGAATTTATTTTTGTGAGTGGTGTAAGAAAGTGGTCTAGTTTCATTCTTTTGCATGTTGCTGTCCAATTCTCCCAGCACCATTTGTTAAAAAGGCTGTCTTTTTTCCATTGGATACATTTTCCCGCTTTGTCAAAGATTAGTTGGCCATATACTTGCGGGTCCATTTCTGAGTTTTCTATTCTATTCCATTGGTCTATGCGTCTGTTTTTGTGCCAATACCATACAGTCTTGATGACCACCGCTTTGTAGTAGAGGTTAAAGTCTGGGATTGTGATGCCTCCCGCCTTGGTTTTATTCTTCAGTATTATTTTGGCTATTCGAGGTCTTTTGTGGTTCCATACAAATTTTAGGATTGTTTGCTCTAGCTTTGAGAAGAATGCTGGTGCAATTTTGATTGGGATTGCATTGAATGTGTAGATTGCTTTGGGTAGTATTGCCATTTTGACGATATTTATTCTTCCAATCCATGAGCATGGGATGTTTTTCCATTTCCTTGTGTCTTCCTCAATTTCCTTCATAAGTTTTTTATAGTTTTCAGTGTAGAGGTCTTTCACATCTTTGGTTAGGTTTATTCCTAAGTATTTTATGGTTTTTGGTGCAATTGTGAAGGAGATTAGCTTCTTTATTTCTCTTTCTGCTGCTTCATTGTTGGTGTATAGAAATGCCACCGATTTCTGTACATTGATTTTGTATCCTGCAACTTTGCTGAAATCATGAATCAGTTCTAGTAGGCTTTTGGTGGATTCCGTCGGGTTTTCCATGTAAAGTATCATGTCATCTGCAAAAGTGAAAGTTTGACTTCCTCCTTGCCAATCTTGATGCCTTTTATTTTGTTTTGTTGTCTGATTGCTGATGCTAAGACTTCCAGCACTATGTTAAATAGCAGTGGCGAGAGTGGACACCCCTGTCGTGCTCCTGATCTCAGGGGGAAGGCTTTCAATTTTTCCCCATTGAGGATGATATTAGCTGTGGGCTTTTCATATATGGCTTTTATGATGTTTAAGTATGTTCCTTCTATCCCGACTTTCTCGAGAGTTTTTATTAAGAAAGGATGCTGTATTTTGTCAAATGCTTTTTCTGCATCTATTGACAGGATCATATGGTTCTTATCTTTTCTTTTGTTGATGTGATGTATCACGTTGACTGATTTGCGAATATTGAACCAGCCCTGCAACCCAGGGATGAATCCTACTTGATCATGGTGGATAATTCTCTTTATATGCTGTTGGATTCGATTTGCTAGTATCTTGTTGAGAATTTTTGCATCCATATTCATCAGGGATATTGGCCTGTAATTTTCTTTCTTTGCTGGGTCTCTATCTGGTTTGGGAATCAAAGTGATGCTGGCTTCATAGAATGAGTCCGGGAGTTTTCCCTCCGTTTCAATTTTTTGGAACAGCTTGAGGAGGATAGGAATTAACTCTGTTTTAAATGTCTGGTAAAATTCCGCAGGAAAGCCATCTGGTCCAGGGCTTTTATTTGCTGGGAGGTTTTTAATAACGGATTCTATTTCTTCACTAGTTATGGGTCTGTTCAAATTTTCTATTTCTTCCCGTTTGAGTTTTGGTAGCGTGTGGCTATTTAGGAAGCTGTCCATTTCTTCCAGATTGCCAAGTTTGGTGGCATATAATTTTTCATAGTATTCTCTGATGATTGCTTGTATCTCTGAGGGATTGGTTGTAATTTCTCCCTTTTCATTCACGATTTTATTTATTTGAGTTCTCTCTCTTTTCTTTTTGAGAAGCCTGGCTAGAGGTTTGTCTATTTTGTTTATTTTTTCAAAGAACCAGCTTTTGGTTTCATTGATCTGTTCCACTACCTTTTCTGTCTCCATATGGTTAATTTGAGCTCTGATCTTTGTTATTTCTCTCTTTCTGCTGGGCTTGGGTTGTTTTAGTTGATCTGCTTCTAGTTCCTTTAGGCGTGCTGTTAGAATTTGTGTTATTGGTTTTTCTTGTTTCTTGAGATGGGCCTGGATTGCAATATATTTCCCTCTCAGGACTGCCTTTGCTGCATCCCAGAGCGTTTGGATTGTTGTATTTTCATTTTCGTTTGTTTCCATGTATTTTTTAATTTCTTCTCTGATGGCTTGGTTGACCCAGTCATCTTTTAGTAGGTTATTTCTTAGCCGCCATGTTCTTGGATATTTTCCAGGCTTTCTCCTGTGGTTGATTTCAAGTTTCAAAGCATTGTGGTCTGACACTGTACACGGTATGATCTCAATTCTTTTATATTTATTCAGAGCTTCCCTGTGCCCCAGAATGTGGTCTATCTTGGAAAATGTACCGTGTGCAGATGAGAAGAACGTAAATTCCTTTGCTTCTGGATGAAGGACCCTAAAGATGTCTGTGAGGCCCATCTGTCCTAATGTTTCATTCAGGGCTATTGTTTCTGCGGAGATTTTCTGTTTTGTAGATCTATCCAATGCTGAGAGTGGAGTGTTGAGATCCCCTACTATTAGGACATTTTTATCGATGAGGTTGCTAATGTTTGTAATTAGTTGTTTTACAAATTTGGGTGCCCCTGAATTCGGTGCGTAGATATTTACAATTGTTAGCTCTTCCTGCTGGATGGTCCCCGAGACTATTATATAATGTCCTTCCTCATCTCTTATTACATCGTTCATTTTAAAGTCTAATTTGTCTGATATAAGTGTGGCTACTCCGGCTTTCTTCTGCCTTCCAGTAGCATGGTAGATAGTTCTCCATCCCCTCACTTTCAATCTGAAGGTGTCTTCAGGTTTAAGATGAGTTTCTTGAAGACAGCAAATAGATGGGTCTTGTTTTTTAATCCATTCTGTTATCCTGTGTCTTTTGATTGGCGCATTTAGTCCATTTACATTCAGTGTTAATATTGAAAAATATGAGCTTACAGTCACTGTATTATCTGTAAGTTTCATGTTTGTAAGGCTGTCTCTGGTAGTTTGTGTTCTTTGCCTCCTTGTTTTCATAGAATGCCCCTCAGGATCTCTTGCAGTGCTGGCTTATTTGTGATAAATTCTTTCAGTTTTTGTTTGTTGGGAAAAACCTTGATCTCTCCTTCTATTCTGAATGACAGGCTAGCCGGATACAGAATTCTTGGTTGCAGGTCCTTCTTGCTCATCACATTGAAGATATCCTGCCATTCCTTTCTGGCTTGCCAAGTTTCCGTAGATAAGTCTGCTACTACCCTTATAGGTCTCCCTTTGTATGTTAGGGTTCTTTTGTCCCTAGCTGCTTTCAGGATTCTCTCCCTATCTTTGTATTTTGCCAGCTTCACTATGATGTGCCGTGCAGAAGGTCTATTCAAGTTACGTCTGAGGGGAGTTCTCTGTGCCTCTTGGATTTCCATGCCCGTTTCCTTTCTCATGTTGAGGAAGTTCTCAGCAATGATTTGTTCCAGAACCCCTTCGACTCCTTTCTCTCTCTCTTCTTCCTCTGGAACTCCTATGATACGGATATTGTTTCTTTTGACTGCATCGCTCAGCTCTCGAATTCTCCTTTCCTGTTCCTGGATCAGCTTCTCTCTCTTTTTATCTGCTTCCTCTTTTTCAATGATTTTGTCTTCTAATGCACTAACTCTTTCCTCTACCTCTTCAATCCGTGCTGTGGCTGCTTCCAGTTTCCCCTGTATTTCTTCCAATGTCTTCTTTAATTCTTCCTGACCGTTTTTAAGGTCTTTGAACTTTGCCTCGTGGGACCCCTTGCATTCATCTAAGCTTTTTTCAAGGCCAGCAATTAGTTTTATGATTAACATTCTATATTCAAGTTCTGTTATGTTGCTTATATCTGTTTTCATTAATTCTTGAGCTGTCACTGCTGCTTGTAGACTCTTTTGAGGAGAATTCTTCCGTCTCGTCATTTTGGCTGGATGTGTTATGGGTTGTTTCTTGAAGTTGCCCTGGAAAGGAAAACTGACAGACACACAGAACACAGAAATACTCAAACGTACTGACAAATGGTCCAGACAAGCAGTTCACAACAGAAAAAAATAACAAGTGACTCTCTGAGGGCAATGTCCTGAAGTAACAGCTACACGTTAAGGACAGGGTATGTAGTGTGCTGGTGGCAGAGCATATATAGACAGAATAATGACTGGTGCAGGGAGAAGAAGGAAATGGACTTTGCCCAGGTAGAGCGACTAAAGGGTTTAATCCAGACTGATAGAAATCAGAATAAGGACAGGTGCGAGGGAAAAGGAATAAAGATCGATGTCGTCTAGATGAACTTATACGGCCTGGTTATTCCAGAAAAAGGGCTAGGGAAGTAAAGAAGAGGTTGTAGGACATGTCCTCGAAGAGTGGGTTAAAAAACAAAACAAAAACAAAAAACAAAAAACAAAAAACAAAACAAAACAAAAAACCCAAACAAAACAAACAAACAAACAAACAAAAAACAAAAAAACAAAAAACAAAAAGAACGAAAAAAATGATTAAGCCAGTCCGTACCCTGGATGACCAGCTCAGGGATGGGGATCGGTAGGAATGAGAAAGGGAGGGATAAATTTAAAAAGAAGAAATGACTGGCGTTACTCCAGGCAGCAATCTCCACTTGGATCAGTCGCTCCTGCTGATAGTTTGGGAGGGGCGTGGTTTAGTGTAGGCGGGTCCGGCCTCCACTGCTGCAGGGACGGCTTCTGGGGTGACTTCCTGGCTTGTGAGACAACAATGGCGTCTCTCCAGACCCGCGCCACCAGTCCTGGAGGCTTTATTCGCCCCTTTATTTCTGTTCTCTCTCCACCGCCCACGCCAGCCTAGTGTGGTTTACTGGAGCCGCGCCTGGGGCTGCCTGGGTGCCTGCTGCCTATCCCGGCAGGGTGCGTGCCCGGAGGCGCTGGGCGAGGGTCGCGCGGTGGCGCGGCCGTCTGCTACCCCCCGATTTGGCTGTAACTGTGCGGGGGTTAGAGGTGCTCCGCAGGCAGCCGCCGCCTGAGTCCCCCCTGCCTGTCCCGGCAGCGCGCGCGCCCCGGAGGCGCTGGGCGAGGGTGGCGCAGTGGTGCGGCCGTCTGCCACCCCCCGATTTCGTTATAATTGTGCCGGGGTTAGAGGTGCTCCGCAGGCGGCGCCGCCTGCGTCCCCGCTGCCAGTCCCTCCCGCGCGCGTCCCAGTGGCTCAGTACGGGGTTGGTGCGGTCCCAGCAGCGCGCGGGGATTGCTGCTGTTTGCCACTGAACTTCTCTTCAAAAGCCCTGCATTTAGGGGCTGGATGGTAGCAGTCTCACCCGCTCTGGCCCTCTCGTTCAGATGTTGTTCCATCTAGTTAGTTTTATACTCTGCATTTTTCCCCTTTCTATTTGCTTTTTTATTTCTATTCTCCAACAGCTTAGAAGTACCATCTCCTTCATTTTCTAAGTCTCTACAAACGTCAAGCTTCCCCTTGTGCTTTTCCCTTTGCGTATTCATTTCAGTAAAAATTGTTGGATCTCTTAGATCATGACTTATTTCTTAATGTTTACTCATTCTACGTTTTAGGTCTCCATTGTCCTTCACCATAATCTGGCTCTTATCATCCCAAATCCCACCCTTAATCTATCAGTCATACTTCTTAGGACTGAATCATAATTGTAGTTGAGAGTGTTCAAGTTCTTTATAAGGAATCCCTAAACACTATGAAAATCTAGATAAATGGCTAGTTTCTGTGGCAATAAATATTCTAAATACCAGGATGTCCGTCCTTCCATTCTGATTCCAGTTGAGCATGATGCTGCATTTTTCCCTTTAGACATTGTTTTCTTCTTACAAATAAAAACAATGCAATTATAGAAAACAAGATGAGAACCCAATAAAATACACAGAAGTGCTACACAAAAATTATTAATCTCTCTATTCCACCCAATGTAACCATTCATGCCATATTATTCTTCCTCCTGTTTCTCTTCTGTCTCTATCTCTACCTTCTCTTCCTTCTATTTCTCTTTTTCTTCTTTCTCCTTCTCTCTCTGTCCTTATCCTTTTCCCCCTTTTTCTCTCCCTCTCTCATCTTCCCAGTTTCCCTTCTCTTTCAATATGAGGATTAAAGAAAAAGATTCTAGAATGGTGCCACTGTCTGGTAATATATTCTTGCCTATAGGAGGTATTTTAAAATGAAAACACTCCAAGAAGATTATCACAAAGCCAGTAATTTTCTCAGTAAGAAATAAAATATAAGTTACATTAACAGGACGATTATATATTCCTATTATGAGATCATCTTGTTCTATGGAAAAAAATACTATTAATATGTTGTGATATACTTCCCTTTAGTTAGAAGAACTATTCTGATATTTACATTTTTGGGAATACATATATTCATTTAGGCAAATCCACATTTTTCCCTTCTTTCTACTAGAAGAAACAACGTTTTTCTTAGACTTTATAGTTGTATTGGTCTTCCATTGCTGTATAACAAGTTAATAAGAGCAAAATCATACAAAATTGTATTATAATACAAATACAAAATAATACAAAATTGTATCGTATTTTGTATATGACAATGACTCAGATCTTTCACTTTTTATATATTTATAAATATAAACACTTATATAAACATTTAAATGTTTATTTAAAATATATTTGTATTTATATTCATTTAACATACCTAGAAATTTAACATATATTTACCTACTAAATATTCGGCACAATACTAGTTGTTTGAGATGCATCAGTGAATAAAATAGACAACAATATCAGCCCTCTTACAGCTTACAATCAAGTAAAGAAAGAAAAGCAAATAATTAAGTGAAACATACCATGTCGAACTGATAAATGCTATTTATAGAAATAAAGGAGATAATTGTGATAGGGTATGGTGTAAGGGTTACTTACTGCCAACACAAACTTAATATAGATTAGACTCAGAGAATGAGGGAAGAACGGGTGAGAGTTCTTGTCTTCTTGGGGTGCACAGATATATATAGAGATAAAAGTCCTATAACAATAGTCCTTAGCATCACAGGTATTGTTGATTGTTGTCGAGTTGAGCTTATTAGTATAGGGTTGTTGGTAGAGACTAAGGCTATAGAGGTATGAAGCTGAAGAAATGGAGGGAATTGATCCAGATGTCTAGAGGCCTGGGGGGAGGGAAACTTCTCTAGAACTCCCTGAACTGTGGGGTACCTTCCTGAGTGGAAGATGATTGGACTTTTTTTTAACACTGGTAAGGAGGTATAGAATTCGTGAGGATCATTTTAGAACAAATAGAGCATTTTGACTCTTGACCCTTGCATAATTATTGCTAGGATCTTTTTTCAGCCATCAAACTTGAAAATAAAACATCTATATTCACATATAGTCACTTCATTTATCATTTAAAGAGTTAAATTCAATTTAAAGGAGTTTGAAGGTGGACCCATGGTGAAAATGAAAATGAAACCAATGGTGAGAGACTACTTGAAGACTGATGACTATAAAACATAAGTTGTATAATGGGAAATAATAGAGGGTGTATTGAGTATGAGAATTCTTTTTATTAAAATTGCATTTTTTATTATTAAAAATTTTTAATGTTTATTCATTTTGAGAGATGGAGAGAGGCAGAACATGAGTGGGGGAAGGGCAGAGAGGGAGACACAGACTCCAAAGCAGGCTCCAGGCTCTGAGCTGTCAGCACAGAGCCCAATGTGGGGTTCGAACTCACAAACCGTGAGATCATGACCTGAGCTGAAGTTGGACGCTCAACCACCTGAACTACCCAGGAGTCCGAAAATTGCATTTTTTTTCACTCAGCCAATAGATATTTTTAAAGTTCTAGAGAAAACCAATAGGTTTCAGAAATGAATGAAAATATTGTAGCTAATCCAGAAAAGATAATGGTGATAATGATGATTCACAAATACTAAAGAAAAATGACCAAAGAAATGGAATTCACATTTATAAAAAAAGGTCACAGCATGTAAATCTATTTAGCTTAAAGGAAGGAAAAATTTTAAAAAGACCATGGACTGACTTAATTGAAGGCTACAAAAAAATGAAGGATCTTATGAATACATTACTACACCCATGAAATTTAACACTACAGCCAGTCATTTCAGTTAAACACTAGAAAAAGCCATCTTAGATGATAAGAGAAATAAAAAACTGAAAGTTCTAGTGAGAAAGCTTGAGGGGATCTGTTCCTAGAGTTCATTAAAAAGAAAGTGACAACTCTCTGACTTGGTAATTTAGTCACTCATCTGCTTCAAGGAACATGTTAGGATTCGATGAAATATCCTATTTTTTTTAAATAGCCTTATCAAGATGTAATTAACATGTAAACATTGTATATACTTAAAATTGTATATACAAATTGATGTTTCAATGTACATAAATACTGTGTAATGGTCACCATAATCAAGATAACTAACATATTCTACTATCTGTCATTATAATAACAGAACAGAGATTATAAGCATACTCCCAATATCATATGAAAGTCAGAGTTCTTTGGGGATTGGTCTTGGATTGATTATTTAAGATATGAATGTGAAAGCATTATGTTTATGAATGGTAGAAGAAAAGCTTGGAGATAACATTCTGCCATGTAATTACTTAATATTTCTGCCACAGGTCCATAATGCACCACATGTCATATGGAAATATGCATTTAAATTTGAGAACAATACAACCAGTCTAATTCAACTTACAAATAGCATTTATTACAGCAGCTGTGGATCAAACACATCTCTAGTCGTCTAGCAGATGGTTGAATACATTTTTTATGATAATATGACTACTTCACTATAGGAAAAGGATTACCATAATTGTATAAACACTGTTTTCTTTATTTCTCAAATCGAGAAAGTTATACATTTTTCCCCTTTTTTTTTTTTTTTTTATTTTCTTCTCCTTCTTTGTTTTTTGTTTTGTTTTTGTTTTTGGCATTTCCATCATATATACACCAAAAAGTAAATGCTGTTGAGTTAACTTACTTTTCTTAAAATTTCATTCTTACTGTGTTAATGTTTATTTAGGTAACTACCGATAAACCAGTTCAATTTTACATAAGTATAGATATAATTGGAAATTTACTTAGAGTTTCAACTTCATTTTATCTCCAGTCAAAAAACTGAATTGAAGAGAAATATCTCTCACAAGTAACAGATACATATTTTACATATATGTGCATAGATAAGCATGAAGAGATATGCAGTGTAAAGAAAATAGTTTCCATAGTTTGCTCCTCCTCTTAGAGTAAACAACGATTAATAATGTTATTTAGGAAGAATTTAAATTGTCTAACAAAAATATGTTTACTTATCTATTTTTTTGCCATATGGAATGCAAACATTTTCTCTCAACCACGAGTTACTTGTTTCTTTTTTAAAGGGGTCACTCCCTAAATAGAATTTACTGATATATTATGCATAGAGGAAAACATATCCTTTACCTGAAACAGAATGTTTATCTGAAGGTTACGAAAATCAGAGAAACGCAGGTACTTAAAATTAAAATTAAAAGTATTTGTTCATCAAATGGTATTTCTGAGTAAAAACCCAAGACTCCAAGTGGAAAAAGACATTTGCTATCACTTATCTGACAAAGTGTTTGATCGAGAATATATAAAGAGTTCCTTCAAATCAAAAGGGAAAGGAAAACAGATGACCCAATAAGAAAATAAACTAATTGCAGGTAATTCAAAAAAGAGGACATCCAAATTATTAGTAAGCATATGGATATGGACACAATCTCATTAGTTATCAGGGGAATAAAAATTCTAAACATGAGATACTACTAAACAAACAGAATGGCAATAATTAAAGATAGGTAGAGCAGGTAGCATTCTTACACTCTGGCACCAGGAATATAAATTTGACAAGCATTCCTGCATTATTTACTAAAATGGAATATGTGGTTACTTTATGACCCAGCAGTTTCACTGCTAGTTATAAGCCCAATGCAAATGTTAGATACATTCACTAAGATTCATAACCCAGAATATTCATAGCAGAGCTTTCATATAGCCCCAAATTGAAAACAACCTAAGTAATAGTGAACAGTGGAAAAATTACATTTTGAAGTATTTGTTCATAGAATGAAATTCAATATAGCAATGAACATGAAGACCACTGGTGTATTCAATAACAGGGATGAATATTACTGAAATACTATTAGGCAAAGAAATCAGATATAAAAGAATAGTACTGTCTGATTCAAAAACGTACAAAACACCTCTCTCCAGGTATTATAACTAGTACGGATAGTGATTACTTTGGGTAGAAATAATGCATGCAAAGGTACACGGGAGGACTTTCAGAGGTGTTAGTGATACTCCATTTTTAAAATGAATGCTGATTACACAGGGATATCCACATTATGAAAATTAAGTGAGTTTACATATATGAAGAGATATGCCATTTAATCTGTATATATGTTATGATTTGTTAGATGGTAGGGGTCCTCATTTGTTTCACAAACAAGATTCAATAGGTAAGATTATTCCAGCTGTGTCTAAGTTTATTTTAATAATTAAATCCAATAAACACATTATAAATATAGAAAACTCAGACCACAGAATAGAATATTTTAAAAAATCTGCTCAGCATTACCGGTACAATTCCCTGGCATCTGGATCCTGAACAGTTTGGGGTAATCTGACCTTGTTCTTCTGTTTATTGGTCTCTCATTGTTATTATCTCACATAGTCATTTCTATACTAATATCTTCAGTTCTTCAAGTTATTCTCACTAAAACAGATCCCTGTTTATGCAGTTTTTCAATAGTATGGTAAGGACTTTATTAATAGAATTTGCTTCCTTCCCATATGCTTTACATAATTCTGTCATGAATCACATATCGCAATTTCCGTACTTTAATTTTCTTTAACCTGTTCCTACATCTCTGAGGAATCAGGGTATGGCAGAGTTCTCCCCAAGTGGGGACGGGGATGGGTGGTGGAGGACAAAATGAAATCCCTACTGGCGAGAAACAAAATAAAACAAAACAAAAAACACTTCCTCTTTGGAAGTGAGGATGAACACATATCTCTGTTTTGTGCATGTATGGCTAAGCTATGTCCATGTATGCCTAAGCAATAATCCTTTTTTTAAATTTTTATATTACTTAGTTTACAAAATGAAGGCAGTTACTTTGATACTCTGACTTCTAATTATTACTTTTTTAGCACTACCAGGGACTTATCCTCTAGGCAAGGTGAATCCAGGATTTGTTGGTTCCAAAGTTTATATCATCTGGAGGCACTCTCCAGTATGTCACAAAATTACAAATGCAAAATTAGGTATGCAAGTAAAGTTTTATTCAGAATAACTAGATTTTCATTCTTCTGCATGTTGCTGTCCAGTTCTCCTAGCACCATTTCCTAAAGATACTGTCTTTTTTCCATTGGATGGATATTCTTTCCTGCTTTGTTGAAATTTGTTGGTTATATATTTTTGGGTCCATTTCTGGGTTCTCTATTCTATTCCTTGACCTATGTGTCTATTTTTTTGTCAATACCATACTGTCTTGATACAGCTTTGTGATACAAGTTAAAATCTGGGATTGTGATGTCTCCAGCTTTGGTTTTCTTATTCAACATTACTTTGGCTATTTGGGATCTTTTGTGGTTCCATACAAATTTTAGGATTGTTTGTTCTAGCTCTGTGAAGAATGCTGGTACTTTCTTGATTGAGATTGAATTGAATATGTAGATTGCTTTGGGTAGGATTGACATTTTAACAATATTTGTTCTTCCAATCCATGAGCGTGGAACGTTTTTCCATTTCTTTGTCTTTTTCAATTTCTTTCATAAGGTTTCTATAGTTTTCAGTGCACAGATCTTTTACCTCTTTGGTAGGTTTATTCCTAAGTATTTTATGATTTTTGATGCAACTGTAATTGGGACCAATTCCCTGATAGCTCTTTCTGTTGCTTCATTATTGGTATATAGAAATGAAAACAATTTCTGTACATTGATTTTATATCCTGTGACTTTACTACTGAATTCCTGTAGTAGCTGTCGCAGTTTTTTGATGGAGTCTTTTGGGTTTTCCACGTAAGTTATCATGTCATCTGTGAAGAGTGAAAGTGTGACTTCTTCTTTGCCAATTTGGATGGCTTTTATTTTGTTTTGTTGTCTGATTGCTGAAGCTGACTTCCAACACTATGTTAAACAACAGTGGTGAGAGTGGACATCCGTGTCATGTTCCTTTTCTGAGGGGGAAAGCTTTCAGTTTTTCCCCATTGAGGATGATATTTGCTGTGGGTCCTTCATATATGGCTTTTATGACATTATGGTATGTTTCAATACTTTGTTGATTCAATAAGGGTCCAGCAAATGAAGAGTACTAGATCTTATGCCTCCATAGTTTATTATTAAGCTACCTTGGCCACAGGTTTTTATTCTGGCTCTGTTTTAGAAAATTCCATACTTGAATGCTGTGATGCATATCTCTATGGTCTGTACCTAAATCTGTTTTTATCCTCCTAAAATTCTAACCGCAGCTTTTCTTATTTAAAAAAAAACAGCCATAATCACCTCTCCTATGTTTAATCAGTGCTTAATTCCCTTACTTTCCCTTTTCTGAGGCCTACTTATTTGATATTTCTTTCAAAAGAATGTTCTGGAGTCCAGCTCCAGAGAGTCCAGGGGTCCCTGAAGGATGGACGGTGTTGGTGAAAGGAATGAGAGAGCCACAAAATGCAGTCTGATCACCAAGCAGGCATCTCTGGCAACTCTGCTCTGCTGGTCCCAGTATCTTTATTTATAGGTAGTGACTTACATTACATCAGTGAGCATTACTTTTTCTTAGAAGATAGTTAAAGAAAGAAGACAGTGTGTATTATGTTGATCCCCCAGACCCTGAAGGAGAGTTTTATCTTAGCTATTTCAAGATTCTATTCCTAAGCTAAGGGTTATACACTGTTTTGAAGATAAATCTATGGCAGGGAGAAAATGTCCAAGAAGAAAGCAGGTTGTTAGTGTAAACTTGAGTAAGCATGTGGTGCATACATTGTTGCCTTAAGACCCCTGCCAATCATCTACAGACAGGTGAGGAGTCTTTTTGTCTAGCCTCCTAAACTACATTGGGGAAGTGTAACTCATTTGGCAAGGACATAATTTTCTAATGCCTGCCTAAATTCCTCTGCTTATGAGTGAGTGAATTTACACAATAGGGGCCTAATGTCTACATAAGTTACACTAATTTTTAGTCAGCTTATAACTGCTATTCTGTATGATCAACTTGTGCAACATATCTCCAAGATGCAACTTTGAGGTTACTTCTGGCCAGGTTACTCTTATTCAGATGTTATCCATCAAGGCATCATACTCCCGGTCCCGTTTTTTTCAAACGCCATAAAACAAAAGAGCATTACATCCTTTGAGGCCAACGAAAGCGGCTCAAGAAATCCAGGCCTAAAGGTTATTAGAAGGAGATAGTATTGGGTGTCAGTTGGTCGACAGAGACCTTGCAACATCTGCCTTTTTCACACAGGGAGACGTCTCAACCTGTGAGCCTAAGATGGCTCCTGACAGGAATGTCCTGTTACCTGCAGCCCATTTTTCTCATATCTATAGGACTTTGCATGTGCTGGTAGCTTTATCTACTCTCTCTTCCTTATCAGATAAATGAATTTTTTCTAGTTCTTCAAGGTGTAGTTTACAATCTACTGGTCTCTTGGAGTGTCAGTTACGCTTTCCATCATGTCTCTACTACAGCATTCACCTCATTGTGTTTTGACTGTGTTTACTTATCTTGCTCACAGACTGGATTCCTCGAGATCCTTAAGAACAAGGATTTTTGCCTTTTTATTTATATCCTTTCTTAATTACCTCACGCAAGGCACTATTAATAATAGAGCCATACTACACAGTCAGGCATGTGTGTTGACTGCCTGTATCATACATTATAAATCTTCTTCTTCTTATTTTTTGGTGACAAGCTAGCATGACAAAATATGACCCACAATCATGTGAATTTTTGTTCTACTGTCCCTGTGAGCAACATATGTACATATGTATGCTTGTGTGCACATATTTTTTTATATTATTGTGACCTTGTGGAAAACATGAAGTGAAAGTAGAATACTAAATATCTGTTTTCTAAGAATATGTTGAAATAATATATAACATTCTTGAGTGGAAGAACATTTGGAAATCTCCTACCCCTATCTATCTTTTCATCCCAAATAATGTCTTTCAGTATTTATTCAAGAAAAAAATATATTGGTTGCCTAAGCAGCTGCACATCACCTTGAACAGAAACATATTCCTACTGTTTCAGAAAAAAATCCAGCACCATTTATGCTTAAGAAACAAAAGGGAAATCATCCTGAATTAATATATAATGAAGGAAATGGTAATTATTTGATCCAAAGGTTTCCTGAAACTCGCAGTTCTAACGACTTTTGGAACTGCTTCATGCTGAGAACAATACACACAGAAACGAATGTGAAATGAAGCCATGTTGAGGGCTCTGGGGTCTTACAAAAAGTTACTGTGCCTTTTAAGAATGATTGAACCAAATGCTTTGTTCTCCAGCTTCAGTGGCTAGCTCATGCTCAGTCGTTTTTGAATTGGCTATATTATTAGAAACATTATGGAGAGAACCAAATACATCAGTCATAACTGTATGCAGTTCCTAAAATAGAGAGGGAAAGCATCACTGAATATTTCTTAGCTGAATATTGTCTTAAGAGGTAAACGAGGTTTCAATCCTCTAAGCAAATATAATCCTTCTTTAAAGACATATTAGCTTTTCTCACAGAAGCCAAACAGCTTGGTTAGTCATTTCACTCTGTCTTTATTTTCAAATATCCTGCAATAGAAGTCAATTAGGTTACTTGACAGCAATAGATGACAGAGTAGATGTCCTTGGGCATATTCTACAGGCTCTTAAAATCATATTCTAGCTTAGTGACATAAAATCATTTTGATTTTAATTTAAGAGCCAAAAATGATACCTACTTAAGTAGTTCATTAAATGTAACTGGTCCAGAAACTAATCTTTCATATTACTGGTCTGAGGACTTAGGAAGTACTTTGGGTCAAAATCCTTCAAGCTATGTTTAACTTTAGAAGAAAATATACTTAACTACTTCTTGCTTAAATAAGTGTTGCTTAATTTGTTTTCCGCTGATAATGCCTAAGTAATCCTAAAGCTAAAAAATAAAAAATACAGATATAAATTGGATACTTGTTCTAGGCGAACTGAAAGGATTATAGTAAAATATTTCTGTAGCAAGTACATCCTAAACCAAACCAAATTCAAATTATAACTATTCCTCAAATAACAGTTTCAGTCCTATCTTTTCTTAAAACACTTCGTGATGACCTAGTCCTCATTAAACAATCATTTTTGTGTATTACCATACATATTATTGCTTTTACACCTTAATCCTATGCAGTTTAAATAATTCAACAACTTCCTCGTCATGACTGAGAAGCTTTTTCTGAAATCAGTTTTGTACTGAATTTTCTCTAGGAGATCTTCTGCTCCCCAACATTTAGCAAAATGCAGGACGTAGATCTACATTTTACAACTTGATTGAATCTCTATTCTCTTCATATGAAAAAAAGAATGTCTAATTCAAGCTATCAAACAAATGTCCTACTGCACAAGAATCAGTAGGTGAATGGGAGACTTTCAGTTCACCAACTTCCAAAAAGCATTTTAAAAAGCAGAAGCTTCATTCTAACTGTTGTTTCAGAATTATCAGCAATATGAATTACCACATCACCTTGTGACTAAGATTTCAGCTTATACTTTGAAATATTCATTATTTTATTACCACTATGAATGAAATCTTTCCAATAACCATAATTACATTTTCATGGTCATCTAAAAATATATTCACTACTGTTAGAAAATCGTAGTTCAATGTATTTAGAAATCATGTCCTGGAAAATTAAATTATGATCTACGTGTGATGGAATCCTCATTTAAAGAAAACAATACTAGGCAGAGTTAACTTTGAGATTCAATAGCTGTGCTTCAGGAATAGAGATCTATGGTAAAAATGGACCTAACCATTACAGCCATGACTTATGAGCTTGAGGAAAGCTGACGTGGATGCAAAGTATAACTTATTATTCAATACTTAGGAAGTACAAAACACTATCTTAAGTCCTAGGGTAACCCTAGATATGCACCATGATGACACATACTTTAAACCAGCATATTAAGACTAAGACTAATATGACTGATAAAATTTACAAGGGAAACTACAAAAACCTAATGATTCTCAGCGTATTGTTAATGACAGTGATCAAGCAGTTTGCACTGTAACAGCTGTAAATATTTTTTGCGAAGTCTCCACCAAGAATCCAAAGACACACTCCTAACTCATACCTGGTTTGTAGTCCTGGGTTATTCTAAAGTAGCTATGTGCTCTTAAACAAGTTTCTTAAGCTATCTGGACTTCATTTGAATAAATATTAAAATTAGGCAGTCTCTTAGTGTTTACTTAATTCTAATATTATCTAATTCTAATTTTCACATAGAACTCAGAATCAACTGTACACCGGGAATACATGTGGCCATAATAAGAATCCACTTTGATATTAACACACTAGTGCCCATAAACAGCAATACTCCAATATACTGAAACAAGTTTCTGGATATTCATTATTTTGTTATTATTAGATAGTACCATTGCTTTTCATTTAGAAAACTGAATGAATAAGGCAAATGAAGCCAAACAAGTATCTAATGATGCAAAAGTTGCTCCTCTAAAGTGATTAAAATGTGAATCTAGTATATTCTGTATATTTAGAAAACACATGTAATATAATTGTGTTTTCCTGTTTCTAAGCATATATCTAAAAATACTTAAGGCTAGATGAGACTATTTCCATCCCAAGTTATTTATCAAGTTACAAATATAACTTATGACAAAATAAATCATTTTATTTACAGAATGGCTTTCATAATTTGTTTTAATTATATATTTCCCTAAATGATTCAACCAATGGTGTACCTAAAATAAATGAATATTATTTAACTGGGAGCATTATTTTTTCATGTAAGCTACAGCAGAGGTTTCTAGTAGACTTCAGGAAAATTTGGCAATTCTTTCATTGTCTAATAAACCTATCTTAAGATATGTTATTATGTCTTCACAAAAACTTTCTAAATATTTACTTATTTTTTCTTGGCAGATACTGTGAAGAGAAATATTACTTATGTTGGAAAGATTCTAATTTGGCTAAGGAATGTCATACATCTTGGCTATTGTTTCATATTATTTTTAAGATTTGGCAAATGTATTTTCTCCAGAAGAAAAAATGTTTTTCATTCAATATTTCAATTTATTGCAAATGAAATTTTAGGAAGAGTCTACAAAATTGTACTAAAAATCTTATCATTACTTTCTTTCTATAAAGTTTTCATTAGTGAGAGGGAAAAGGCCCCAAATTAAAATATTTCTTGCATATGCTGAAGAATTATGCTGATTTTAAGATATTATGAAATTCAAGGTATATTTACTTTAGCTTTATCATATTTTGTTGTTTTTTTCTGACCTTGTCCATCTCTGTAAGTAGTCACTTCAATAATTATTTTCAATTTACCCATTGAGAATGGGATCTATTTTCTGCCAGGAACCTAACTAATGTACTCTATCTCTTAAAAGATAAACTAGGTCAAAATGGAATTCTGATTTGCAGGGAGGAAATTTATACTAAATTATGTAGGACAGTTATATTAATGAGAAGTCTAACAGTTCCAAATATCATAGAACAATTCAAAATGACTTTTAAAACCACAATGAGACAAAAACAAAATAAAAATAAAATATATTGCCTCTCTTTGCTATCAAATGGTGTCACTGAGTTTCTTACTAACCCTTTCACTTCTGTTTTCAGTTATTTCTTTTTATTCTCTAGTGAGAACTCTCTCCATTGCTGGAAACAATCCTTCAGCCAATCAGGCCTAAATGGTCCTTACAGCACACTGTTTGAAAAGGAAAAAGACACTCTATCTCCCATCTCTTATATCGATCTCCTCAAAAGATCCCTATTCAACCTACTTGAGCCACATGCATACTCTAATTGACTGGTGTAGGTCAAGTGTTTGAGTACTTGTTTAGGAAAAAAGGTGGAGAAGACAAAAAAAAGTAGCAGATACCTAAAATAATTTTGCATACATAAATATATTGTTATCAATATTCATTCATGCCTTCATTCATGGACCATATGAAACAAAATCTGTATATAAGCAATAAAAAAAAAAGGGCCCTTCGGGAGTATATGGGGTAAATACTTGGTATAGAGGAAGACATAAATAAGAAGAGTGTGGGCTTAATATTGGAATTTTTAAGAACTAATGCTTCAAGGCTAAGCTGGGAATTATGAAGTAGTTTTGTAAGGTGGCTCTGATTTCCCTCTTCATTTTTTTTCCCCGTACCTCCTGCTTGAAATGGAGATAATTACACAAACGTGTGAAACATTGCCACAGTTTAAATTAAAATATAAAACAAACAAACATGTTGGTAGCAATGTTGCTGGTCTTGGCACCAAGTAGTGAATAATATGAAATCACTAGTCGATTTCAAATGAAAGTAAAATATTCAAGTCTGCCTCTGGCTATTTACACAAAGACACAGAATAGAGTTGACATTGCAAAAACGATACTTGTTTTTGCCAATCTTAATGCCTGTATGATTTATTTATTAGAGTTCATTTTCCATCACTGTATAAAGAACAATTTATGTTTAAGTTGCTAAGGTCAGAAACTATAGAAAGGCAATATATTTCTGATTTGTAAATAATACGCCAGCAAAATTAAAGCTGTTTCCATAGCTTAGTCTGTTACAATATCTATAAAAATATCTCCATATTCAAATGTATTAGATAATGTAAAAAACTAATGTAATACATATACATCATATACATAGTGCAGAGTAGTAGAGTGTACTATGCTCTTTTATTTGTACATACCAAATATAGTCTCACTGGAGAGTTTTCAATTCAGTAAAAAATCATAAGGGTTTGCTTGAACATTTTTTTTTCTGTTTTTACTTTTATTTGCATTTATTTTATGCAGAATTTACTCTCGGGTTGTTAAGTTTTGGTTTCTTCAGTTTCTTCTTGGATATCTTTTTCTTCTGTGCAACTTTCTCTTCTAATTTAGGAACAATCTGCTCTTTTTCGGTAAGAATCATTTCAATGTGGCAGGGAGAACTCATGTATGGGTTAAACTGATTATGAGCCATATAAATACTATGCCACATCTTGGGGACTTTGGTCACTTGGATGTGCTCAATGACTAGAGAATCTACATTGAAACCCTTACGTATATCATTACTCTTGCATTTTTAATCATGTGAAGTAAAATTTCAGCACTCTTTTGGCCACCGACCCTGGGTCCAGTTCGACTGTTCGGTCTAGGCACACCCATCAACTCCACCACTGTAGCGACAGAATGGTGCACATTGTTTCTGCAAAGTGACATCCTTCGGATACTTAGTGGTTTTTCGGATATGCATATACCCTTGATGGCCTGGGAAGTTTCAAGTGTGTCTTAAAGTGAACCCCAAGATGTGAACCTCTAGATTTACATGATTTTGTAGGATTTTCTGGGTCAGGTGACTGGCAAATCATTTTCAGAGATCACCTCAGGTCGCTTACAGGAATAGCTGCTTGAACATTTGATTACTGACAATATATACAGAGAGAACCTGTTGAACCAAAGTCATATTTTCCAATCTGAATAAAGAATGATTTATTTTATCTGTTTAGATTTAGAAAGTATTGGAAATTACTTTGGATATTTACCTAAATGTAGTGCAAAGTGGATCTTTTTTGTGGTCACCATCTGTCATAAATCAGGCCAATTCACAAAACACAGCACGAAAGAAAGAATTGATTTTACCAGGGGAAATGTTAAAGGCAGGTATTCAATAAGAAGAGAAGGTACATTTCCCCCAATCCTCTCATTAATCACATGGAGAAGCATACAAGATCAAGGAACTTTTTGGATATGCAGTGCCTTCACTGCATTTCACTTTTAATAGCAGGAGGGGGTGTCCTATGACCTTTACCTTCTTAGAAGATAACTTTTTCAATAGGGGAATGATAAGATTACTAGGGTTCCAAGTAGTTTCAATTGTAATTCCAGATGTTTAGAGTTGTTACCTGGGAAAATATCTACCCATTACCTGGAGTGCTTTGGGACCCATGGGAAGTTGGGGTCAAGAACAGCACATCTAGCCAGGAGGAGGAACACACTAGACCTTAGAGAAGTGGAGTTTGGGTGTATCTGCTTTTTGAGTAGTGGGTCGCAGGTTACAGTTGGCCCATTGTTCAGGTAACACTATAATCCTGGGGTCATTTCCAAACAGTATTACTTGTCAAACTACCTAAAAATGTAAAGCATTTGTGATATTTTGATAAAGTTTGGAAGTAAAACTTACTCTAATTGATTAACATGATCTTTTCAGAACTCAGTGAAATTTGATATTAAATTTGTATATAAAATATTCAATAAAGATAGCAGTTGTGATATCATTGCTTTTAATTTGCCCAAATGCTCTATAGAATCTGATTGGATGCGAAAACCAAAAGTCTTCTAAGCCTGAAGTAAGGGCATTGTTGGGGAAGCTGCAGGTTCCCCAGGCATAGAGTCTTGTGGAAAGATATGAATTAAATGGAAAACGCTGAAACTTTACATTTCCCTGACTTATTTGTTAATGGAGGCATCTACCTATAAAATCCTTCTAATAATTTCACTTTTGATGATTGTTGCACAACCTTGCAGGAGCATCCTGATTCTGTTATGAACCAATTCCTACCACTTCTTGTTGCCTCTATATCAGTGTTTCTGAACCTGGGTGACTTTTGTCTCCTGGTGGACATTTACAATGTCTAGAGACATTTTTTACTATTACAACTGGGAAGGCAGGTGCTACTATAATCTAATGAATAGAGGCCAGAGATGTTTTTAAACATCTTACAATGCACAGGACAATCCCTGACAAGAAAGGATTATTTGGCCAAAAATCTCTGAAGTTGAGATCCTACTCAACCATAATAGGAGTTCCTATGCTAGTTTTTCACACTGTGAAATGAATTATCACTAACACAAGCTTAAAACAGTAAAATAGTATCTATTATCTCAGTTTCTATAGATTAAAAGTCTGAATGTAGATTAGCTGAGTTCTGGGTCTCCTGCTCAGGGTTTCACAAGACAGGAATCAAGGTGCTGGCTTACCTGCTAAGCTCCAAGCTTCCAAGCTCCCTCAGGTTGTTGGCAGAATTCATTTCATAATGGCTATAGAATCCATGGAAAAGATGGAGGGAGGGAGGAAGGGAGAAGGAGAGAGAGAGAAGGGCAGAGAGAGAGACAGAGGGAGAGAAAACACCTTTTCTTCTTTGAGTCCTAGCTTTAAGGAAGCCCTGTGCTCTCTTATAAAGGACTTACTAAGTTAAGACAGAATAACTTGAAGTCAAGAAATGATTAGGGACCTTAACTGCACCTGCAAAATCCCTCTCCTTTGCCATAAAATATGACAGTGGTATCCTATCACCTTTGCCATATTCAATTGCTTAGAGATTCAAGTTACAAATTCCACCACCATTCAAGGGGAGGAAATTATACAAGTGCACTGGAGATCACCTATGGTTGTGGGTACCACAGTTCCTGTCATAACCAGCTTCAAGAGGAGATAGTCATTTTGAACCCAGCCTGTGGTTATTTCAAAATGAATAGAGGAAATAGGTTTTAACTGACAGATTCCTTGTATTGTTTTCCTGGCTTGTGAAGTGAGAGTCATTATGGCAGGCAAGGGCAAGTAAAAGCTCTGGAAGTGCCACTAACCCTTGTCAAAACAGTAAATCAAAATAAAAATATGCAAAGATGGTGAATCCTGTCACGTCTCCATTTATGTCACTTGCTTGGCCTGTATAAAGTCCAATGTGTTTGGGAAGTTGAGAGTAGGTTTTCATAAACTTAACGAGATGGTAATGCCAATTGCAGCTGCCATACTGGATACAATATTTTATTGGGGAAAATAGTCATAGCCCTGGCACCTGGTATGTAGTGACAGACCTGCCAACTGCTATTGATTACATTACCATAAGAAAATCAGTAGCAGTTTCCATTATGTAGAAATGACAATAGGACATCTTTATTGTCTTGGTCTTTCTTTTTTTATAAAATTATGTAGAGGACATTTGGTCCTCTTGACATCTCTCATAACAACTTGCTGATTCATTACATTGCTTTATGTTAGCTGGATCCAGTAACTTAGTAAGTAGCATGAATCCTACATGTTTTACTGTTAGATGTTTCCAAGAGTGTGGTAAGTAAACCCTCAAAAATTTAAGACTTATCCTACTGGTGAAGTGTCTATGGAGTATTTAGGGATGTTGCCTATTAAAGTAAGGACACTTTGCTTCATTTTATACCACCCATCAAAAGAAGGAGGCACAGTGTTCCATGAGACCTCTCAGGTTTCAGAGGCAGAAAATTCTACATCTTATTATTATTCTCTGCCTATATTTTAAGTAACCTTATGGAGGACAATTATGATTGAAACCTGGAGCAAAAATTTCTGCAGCAGGTCCAGACTGTGGTCAAGATACATTACCAGCTGGATCCAAAAAATACTGGAAGATTTAAGGCAAAGAACTATACTGTAGGAGCATCTAGAAAGCCTCAAAGAATTAGAACATATACTCCCAGAGTTACTACTTTACTAATCTCATGGCCAGTCAACACAGAAGAAAAAAGCAGTGGCATGGTTTATGGGTAAACCTTCCTGATATTCCGGCCCACACCGAGGTTGATGGCTTTCGTATTACCACTCCACGTAGCAGTGATCTTATACTTAAATGTTGAAGGGAAAATTTCTGAGTTGGCACAATTTTGGTGGTAAATATGGTTGGCCATTTAATGTGAAAGAAGAATTTACTTGAGTACTCAACCATTCAATAACAGAGGCAAATGCTGACTCCTTATGTATCACCATTCTCTGGGGGGAAAATAACGGCTTGGCAGTGGTAAGTTTATTAGATTTTACCCCTTCTCTCACAAAAACACAGCATTGTATTGTTCTCAGAACACATATATATTCTGGGTATGGATCTGCCTTCTGTAGTGGTTCTATCAGTACTACTTTATCTTTCGCTTATGAATGCTTTATACACAGCCATGGCATCTCTCTTAATAGTGCCTTTGACCAGAAGACATGCTTTTTTATAAAAAAAAAGTGAGAATACCTGCTGTATCTAATGATTTATATCTCAGGGGTTTTTTTTATTATAATACATTTGCTATCAACATGAGATGATGTTGTATCTTGGTGGTAATTTGTGAATCATCTGTGATTGAGACACAAATATTTCACTACACAAAGGAGAGAGTGGTTAATGAAGGGTAAAAGGCATAGATGGTTGCAATCATCTTCCATTTGTCTTTCAGAATCACTTCCCACCTTTTTCCATTTTGCTGTCTTGGGAAACTGACTTGTACAGGCTATATGAAAGGGCTTCCATGTCATCTGGTTTTGGTTCTGATTCAGTCAATAGTGAGCCCTATGAAGAGAGCAGAGGAAAGGAGAATAATTGCTGAGTGGTACAGGATATATAAAATCCTGATTTCTTCTCTTTTGCTCTCCTTAGGTTGGCTCTATCCTTTTGCTGAAGGTCACAGGTTGGCCCTCTTTCAAGTTGGTCCTCTTCATATGATTCTGCCTTCATTCATTTGGGCTTTGGAGTATTAACAGCACCACTTTATTTTTCTAATTTCTATTAATCACTCTGTCTCCTCATCTATTTGGGTTTAAATGTAATTATCCACCATTACAGTCCTGGGGTACTCCACTGTCCCTTGTGGTATACTTTGTGCCTAAAGGGTTTATAGATCACCCCTTGTTAATTATTATTGCATTATCCTAATTTGAGCCTGATACTTATTTTCTCTGGTGGTCTTGTCTTCTACAATGGTAGAGGGCAGGAGACATTATCTTAGAGCTCATCTTGATATTGTTCTTAAAAAGGAGCTGGAAGAGTGCCTGGGTGGCTCAGTTGGTTGAGCGAATGACTTCAGCTCAGGTCACGATCTCATGGCTCGTGAGTTCTAGCCCTGCGTCGGGCTCTGTTTTGACAGTTCAGAGCCTGGAGCGTGCTTCAGATTCTGTGTCTCCCTCTCTCTGCCCCTCCCCTGCTTGTGCTCTGTCTCTCTCTCAAATAAATAAACATTAAACAAAAAAAATGTTTTTAAAGAAGGAGTTGGAGTCCAGGAACCTACTGAGATATACTTTTTAATTTTGGAGAAAGAGAATCAATAACATGTACACTCAACTAACAGTTCTTGTAGATCTGAACAGACAAACCAAATAGAAGAAATTTGGTAGTTTCAAGAGGAAAATATAGAGAAAATCAACATACAATATTCAAAGCACTACTGAGAGAACATTAAGGTGATATAATATTAAGTAAGAAGAAAAACAGGTATTACTAGAATAGGAAAGATAGATATTAACTGAATCTTAAAGGATTATGAACAAGGAGAGGGCAGGAGCAGAAGAGACGAGAACAGAAAAAATGGGACAAAAAGCAAAGCAAAGCAAAACAAAACACAAAATCTACCAAATAGGTATTCTACTTATATGCTGTTATATTCAAGTTTCTTGACAAAGATATTCCTTTGAAAGGTTTATGATGTCCTTCCTTGAACCGCAGGGATATTCACTTAAAACACATTTTAAGTTTTATTTCACTGATCTACTAATGGAGATACTTCCTTTGGAATACATTTAGGGACAAAAAGAATCCTTATCACAGACAGAGACTTTAATGGTTTTAACAATTCCTCCTCTGGAAGAGGCAGCGACTATAGCTACCATGGGTTAGAATTTAAGATGTTTCTCACAAAAAAAAAAAATGCTTGAGGCTCAAAGAAGAAATGGAAATCAGAAAATTTTGAAAATTATTGTTTTCAAACAAGATGTTGAAATTTGAACTGCCACAGAATAAATAAATAAGCTCTATAAGATACTGAAAATTTAAATGACACTCTAAAACTATGGACCATAGATACAGATATATTTCTACTCAATCCCCACGCATGCTCTAGATATGGTAAAACACAGAAAATTATTTTTTTAACACTTTTCCCAATTGAGTTTGCGTGCACAGATCAGACTATAGATTAGGTAACTATATATTCTGGTTTACCCAGGACAGTTCTGGCTTATCTTTGTCTTTCCAGAATCCTGCCTATTTTAGCATCTGTTCCCTCCAATTCATTCTTTCTCAAAAGTGGCTCAATCTGTGAGATAAGTTATATGGGCATTCTAACTACTTAAAACTTGCAAGAATGACTGACATTCAGGCGAAACCAAAGCAATGCTTTCTCTTTTGTACTTACGCTTCTTTCTGTGAATATCACAGATCTACTGTTAAGATTCTTGGCAATGCTAAAGATTTGGTACAGAAGTATAAAACTGTTTGGGATGATGGCACTAGGAACTAGAGATTTTATAGTTTCTTAAAATGTCACAAGTGTGGGGACCATGCTTAAGCTCCAGTAGGAATAGCTTAAGCTCCTTCTAGTTTTTAGGGGTAGACTTTTGCTTTCTCCATTTCAAGAGAAAAAAAAAAAACACCTTATAGTTTCCATTCCTATGAGGGCTTCAAATAGCATTAATTCCCTCCTTCCAGTATGTCAATCTGTGTGTTCTGCACATATCAATCTATCATCTATTTTCTCTATATCTTCATCAGCAGCCTTTATTTTGATGTTTACATATGAAGAGCTTTTTCTTTGTACAGATGTGGCTCTAATTATGGAAAGCCCATGTGAAGTCACCTTGACTATTCTGGTCACAGCAGAGTCGAGTAGTGCAATTGGTAGCTCGGGCTTAGCCCCTGGGAGAGCAGCAGAATAGCAATGATGGCAAATTTAAAACAGAAAAATACCATTTTTGAAATGTGGACACATTCTAGTTGAACATAACTGTGACTTCGGAAGGATGTATTTTTTTTGTTTTGTTTTAAATTCACAGTAATTGAACTTCTTATATGTTGACTTTCCTCTCCATGGGCTAAGCTAGCATGGCCATTTTGAAAGATTTGCTCCTCTGTGACCTGAAGAACAATAGACATTTCAAACAATGGGCTCAGAGGCAAAGCATACTGTGTATGGAAAAAATGACTAAAACATCCTGAAAGGGTTTCCAGTGCAGGGCCTTTGGAGGATTGTTATAGCCTTGTACATGCTTCCTTGCAAAAGACTCAGATTTGAACACAGAGAAACAAGGAAAAACTGAAACAAATCCTGTTGTTAAAAGATTAATTCAAACTATCATCTGAGGGTTTCTTGTGTTTCCTTTCAGTTTTGTTTTCATTTTGTTTTATTTTTACTTTACCTTTCCTTCCTATTCCTGTATTAACATTAAAAATTAAAGCAGTTCATCAAGTATATTAACTTTGGAGAGAGCCTTGGGCAAATGGTGAAGAAATGTACTTGGCATTGAGGAATATCTTGAGCTCCTTATTTGATTTACAGTTTTCCCTTCGACATTTGCCCATCACCCAATTCCTTTCTATCTTTTAGCTATTTCCTAATTGTCAAATCCAATGGATCATTCTAGTATTTATTATTTTCCCTCTCTGTGGCATCAAATGGAAAGTGCCCTTCTCTTGATTTCCATCACAGAAGTTGTCTGACTTTTTGTTGGTCTCCTTACCTCCATGATAGGATTATCTTCGGCTCCCTGCCCATTAAGAAAAATTTCCCCATGCTGTTATTATTTTCTCTTCTCAGCTGTACTCGATTGGGACAATGACATCTAGAAACTTGAATCTTTACTGAATTAAGTTTATTTTTTAATATGTTAAACAAAAGGTATAGGCAGAAATGCCTCACTTCCTGTCCTATCAGTTTCATAACAGTTCTATCCACCATAGATAATCAATTTGACTAGTTTTTGGTTCATTATTTATTTTTACAAAAATAAAAGAAAAGGTATATGTATTATTTACTTTTACTTAAGCGAATGATGGCATACTGTATATATTCTTTTATATCATGACTTCCTTATTCCATTAAAAATATATTGTCACTTTTTTTTAAGGTTTTATTTATTTTTGAGAGAGAGAGAGAGTACAGGCAGGGGAGCGGCAGAGAGAGAAGAGGACAGAGGATCCAAAGTAGGCTCTCTGCTATTGGCAGCAAGCCTGATGTGGGGCTCAAACTCACGAACTGAGATCATGACCTGAGCTGAAGTTGTACACTCAACCGGCTGAGCCACAAAACATAAGAGCTCTTAAATATAGAGAAAAAACTGAGGGTTGCTGGAGGGATTGTAGGTGAGGACATGGGCTAAGTGGGCAAGGAACACTAAGGACACTTGTTGGGATGAGCATTGGGTGTTAAATGTAGGGAATGAATCACTGAGATTCTACTCCTGAAATAATTATTGCACTATACACTAACTAACTTGGCTATAAATTAATTCAAAAAATTGTTTTAACATTTATTTATTTTTGAGAGACAGAGAACAAGTGGGGGAGGGGCAGAGAGCAAGGGAGACACAGAAGCCAAAGCAGGCTCCGAGCTGTCAGTACAGAGCCCCACGTAGGGCTTGAACCCACAGACCGAGAGATCATGACCAAGGCTGAAGTTGGACACTTAACTGACTGAACCACCTAGGGCCCCATACGTAAATTTTAAATTTACAATGACTCAATAGCAGTTCAGTAAATATACATATATTTTAATTTTTGTAGTTCCATAAAATTCTGTTTTGTTGTCTCAATACTCAGTCTTAACTGACCTAAACTTAAAGGAGACAGAAATCCCTTCAAATATGAAATGAAGACTTTCTTTTTCCTAATTAAGGTATTAGTTGGGAATTCAAGACTTTGATTTTTATTTTCCCCATGTAAATTTTCCAGTGCTGTCAGAAGTTACCATAAAATGCCATCATCTTTGTAGTCACCATTTTCATCAAAGGAACTAAGCATAAAAAGCTCCCTGATCACCCAATATCTTGTTCTCTACCTATACTTCATTTTGTATCATCACTTGTGATAATTTAGGTAATCACGATATCCCACATGTCATGATTCTAGTATCCTATCCTCCAAATAAGGAGGATAATTTATGTTTGTGTTTTCTTTTGCTAGACACACTATTAACCCAGGAACAATCTGTGTTAATTTAACGATTAAGTCAAAAATTTTGTCATCCCCTTTTAAAGCACAAAGGGGAAAACATTGGTATCCCCCTTTGACGCCTACATTTTAATGTATCTTTATATTGAAAGAATACAGAATGTGTGTGTGTGTGTGTTTAGGCTTGTCTGTTCTCATGTCTGGGTATTCTATTTTGGGGTAAAATGGGTTGCTATAGGCCATGATCTAGCTAAAACAACATGAAAAAGCCAACTAAGTTTAAAATGTCCCACATTTTAGAGAGCCACTCATGGGTTATGGAATCAATGATGAATAGATAGAATAAATGAAATTTCAAAAACAGAAAGACTTTCTAAAGTAAAATGATGTCGACAATTGCTACCCATCTCTTTCCTTCCTGAGGACATGTGTTAATCCTTGGTATGGACTGATAGTCTGGTTTGGACTCAAATGCCTATGCTGTGGTAAAGAGAAAATCCCAAAACTTATTTTGTGAAAGAGATGAAGTGAAGTGAAAAGTATTGGAAATGGAGAATGTTCAAATATATAGCTGGTTTTCCCAAAGACTGTTTCTTTGCCGGGTCTAAGATTGTGTAGAAGGGCACTGATTTACACCAAAATCTTGCTTTACTTACAAATGTCTAATGTCCAAACAACAACAAACAACAACACAAAAACTAAATTTGCAAAGAGGCAAAACGTTATAAATGATAATCAAGATTAAAAACAAAAGGAGGGGCGCCTGGGTGGTTCAGTCAGTTAAGCGACCAACTCTGGCTCTCAGCTCAGGTCTTGATCTCAGCGTCATGAGTTCAAGCCCCACATTGAGCTCTACACTGGGTGTAAAGTCTACTTAAAAAAGAAAAAAAAAGGAGACACAAAAATAATCCAGATCTAATAGTTTGCATACAAGGATAATAAGTATAATGAATATGGTAAATAAAATACGTGAAAAGATAGCTAAAATAAATGAAAAGATGAAGATACCTGATAGAGAATAGGAGTCTACAAAAATGTATAGATATTTTAAAACTATTTTATATTAAATTGAGAATGCAATGAATAGATTTAACAGAAAACTAGACACAGATGAGATGAGAGGAGATAGATAATGAATGATGTAATAAATAGCAAGTTAACCCGACTCACTTTTCTTCAAATAGGTTTTCCCCATTCAATCAGAAAGATGATTCTAAAATGCAAATTTTATTACTTCCCTCAAAAAAGTCAATAGATTCTAAGTGCATATGTTAGGATATTCACTTAGTATACATAGTCTTTACTATGGTTAATATAATCTTACAAGACCAATCCTTTTGTATCTTTCTGGAACATACTATTCACTCAGATATATTCCTTAAATAAAACATAAATTCGTTAGTGGGACAGTGAAGAATCTCACCTAATAGCAATAGAAGAGATAAATATCAGCTTCATCTAGCTAAAATGATTCGTTCTGGAATATATTACAAATTCTGGCCAAAGGGTTGGCCAACTGGAAGTGATAGATTAGAAAATTTAGTGTAGCAGTAAGTTACAGAGTGGATTTTTATTGGGATAATTTCATTTTAAAGATAAACTAAGTCTTATTTTTTAAAAAGTATAAGCTGTTGGAATAGTACTTATTCAAATAAACTCAAGTTTTAGAATCTTTCTTCTTGAGTCTCTCTCTTTGACCAATGAAAGACTTACTGTACCCATTTGTTTTTGTTTTTGTTTTCAATGCCATATTCATAAGTCCATTGTGACTATTCCAGACTTTGACAACAGAATGTTGATAATCTTTCACACAATTACGGTTGGTATTTATCTTTCTTGGAAACAAAAGCTAAGTGTCAAAACCACGTTGAAGTAATTAAAAAATTTCTAAGCTTTAAACAGAGTTCTGTATGTTTTTGTTTCGAGTAAGAATTATTGATTTTACTAGTTGAGTTCCTCACATCTATCAAAGACTAAAACCAAATTAAATACATTAAATATGGAAGAGATAAATATAATTCATTTTAAAATGAAGTTTATTAAAATGTAAAAGAAAAACTTCAAAAGGATGTATTCTTCTGATATAAAGCTGAGTCCTACTTTTCTTTTAAATTAAAAAAAAATCAATGGCTTTTACTTTCCTAACAATTGCATTATATAAAAATATAAGGGATGCCTGGGTGGCTTTGCCGGTCTCTTGATTTCAGCTCAGATCATGATCCCAGGGTCGTGGGATTGAGTGTGGAGCCTGCTTAAGATTCTCTCTGTCTCTCCCTCTGCTCCTTTTCTCCACTCTCTCTCTAAAAAAAAAATAAATAAATAAAATAAAATAAATGAAATGAAATGAAATGAAATGAAATGAAATAAAATAAATATAAGAAATCTTCAACTGAATTGAAAATGATTCTAAAGAACTCTTCTCACAAAAACTCACATTTGAAATAATGCTAGAAATGACACAGCACTTAGGTAATATAAGATAAATAGAAATATAGCAAAAACTTCTCATATCAGAACAATGGCACTGACTTTCTTTGAAAAATTTTTTTAAGTTTATTTATTTATTCTGAGAGTGGGGAGGGCCAGCAAGAGAGGAAAACAGGATCCCAAATAGGCTTCACTCTGTTAGCTTGGAGCCTGACATGGGGTGAGATCATGACGTTAGCCAACATAAAGAGTCAGACTCTTAACTCACTGAGCCACTCAGGTGCCCCTTAAACTAAATTTTTATCATTAATTTTACAACAAATAGACAAAATCATTATTAAACTTTGGATATTAAGGGTATTAAGGAATAAAGATTCTTACAATACAAATTATGGAAAATTACACACTTCCCCCAAAACGAAATCCAGAGATATGGTAGTATTTTTCTGGCAGAGTTTTACCTAAGTTACATTTTGTCCTTCTGCCTGATTACATATGTTGATTAGATTATAGTGCTAATCAATCCAGGGTAGTAGTATATTTTATTTCTATTTCATTGGTAACATAAAACCGAACTTAATAAGCTTGCCTGTATGTTCTATTAGCCATGAGAAAGAAGTGGTTGTATCAAAGCAAAACAGACTTTATGAAAACATCTCAAAATACATGTCTGCTGGTACTGGTGATACCACCACTGTACAAAGGTCTTATATGCATATACATCTTGAATATAGAATAATATTCTTTCATACCAATTCATTTCCTATGCTAAGTCTAAAGACAGCTTTAAGTTGGAGAAAAAAGTTTTAATACTTGCTGTGCAAAATGTACATTCATATAAGTCTTAGGCAAGTCAGCAGTACGACATTTTACTTCTTAAAATGGTGTTATATGATATGTGATTTCTATGGTTGTTGGAGTCTTCGGTAGTTTTATAATGTCTTACAAGGTCTTGGTTAAAAGGCATAAAGCCCAAGATACAATTTTAAAAGCATAATACATATGAATTGTAATATAGAAGCTGAGTAATTAAACAGAATACTTGTAATTTCACAATAATTTGTCAATATTATTGCTTTACATGGAATACATGCACTGCAGAGAATTTTTACATAAAGTACATATGCAGTGCCTCTCAAACACTTATTTTTATAATATCCCTGAAGGTTAAGTGTTATCAATTCTATTACTCACTTATTTTTTTAACATAAAAAAATTTAAAGGTTATTTATTTTGAGAGAGAATGAGAGGAGGAGGGGCAGAGAAAGAGAGAGAGACAGAGAGAGAGAGAGACAGACAGACAGAGAGAGAGAGAATCCTAAGCAGGCTCTGTACTGCCTGCACAGAGCCCAATGTAGGGTTTCAACTCATGAACCATGAGATCATGACCTGAGCCGAAACCAAAAGTCAGATGCTCAACTGACTGAGCCACTCAGGCACCCTTATTATTTATTTAGAAAAACGTAAGTGCCTTGTTCAGTTCAAATCATGGTTAAACCTTATAATAAACATCTTGCTCTACTGTATATGGAGTAATAATATATTGGATATGTCCCCACTGTGCAAGGCAATGCACATGTAAACTCACTAAAACATCATCTTTAAAGAGAACATTGTACTTAATATTAACACTGGAATTAATAATTGTTGGTTTATTATTTATTTATTCATTTATTTATACGTTCATGTCATCCATCTTTAATTATATGTAGGTAGAACAGTCTGTTGTTCAGGCATGAGTCAGTCTTCATTTGACTCTTCAGCCTTCACAATAGAGAATTAACCCTGTCCACTATGACCTTACTATTAAACGATATGGGATTCTCTGAATTAGTGACATGAAATCTCTGCTCTGTGTACTTGCAAGAGAAGAAATACTGGAGTTTTTTATTATAGGGACATTGTTGATGATAGTGTCCTACACACCACAATATATTGTTCTTATGAGGATTCACAGGACAAGATTCACTAAGGTCTTAGAAATGGGAATAGTTAGACTCCCTAACTTTGTCTTAACTTTGGGCACTGTGAATCATGTAACGAAAGATCTTTCTCCCTTGACTATGACTGCTAGAAGTTCAGAGCAAATTTGTCGCCCATTCCTAACAAGTGTGAAGGACCTTATGGCGTGTGCTTCATCCCTGGCTTCATTTTATTTCTCTTACCATTAATACACTTCACTGCTTTTTCCACAATTATTTATATTTGTGCTGTTTTTGTTTTAAGCTATCTAGATATGTCATTAATATAACTTTCCTCAGATTCATTTCACAGAAAATTTATTTATTTATTTTAAAGATTTTAATTTTTTTTTAATGTTTCTTCATTTTTGAGAGAGAGAGACAGAGCAGAGCATTAGCAGGGGAAGGGCAGAGAGAGAGGGAGATACAGAATCTGAAGCAGACTTCAGGCTCTGAGCTGTCAGCACAGAGCCCGATGTGGGGCTCGAACCCACGAATTGTGAGGTCATGACCTAAGCTGAAGTCGAGACTGAGCCACCCAGGTGCCCCTCATTTCACAGAAAATTGAAGGCAGTTTTCTTAGATTACACTTAATACAATAAAAAAGAATCACAGCAAAGTACTAATTATTATAGGGAATAAGAGTGTGAATTCAGCAAATACATATATATGAATCAAATAAAATTTTAAAAATTGGGCTACATATTTGGTTCAGTACTTTCTTGTGGGTAAAAGAAAAAAAGACATGTGATTAATTATAAAATTAACATTGCCAATGAAGGGAGATATTTAAAATTTTTTTTTTTGATGCTTATTCATTTTTTGAGAGAGAGAGACAGACAGACAGAGTGTGAGTGGGGAAGGGCAAAGAGAGAGACAGACAGAATCCGAAGCAAGCTCCAGGCTCTGAGCTGTTGCACAGAGCCTGACACAGGGCTTAAACTCACAAACTGCAAGACCATGACCTGAGCCGAAGTCGGACACTTAGCCAACTGAGCCACCCAGGCACCCCAAAGGAGATATATTTTTAAAAGCATATTGGTTCCAAAAATGCCATGTTTTCCTAAAACTCAAGTTTAAAAGAAAGACATTATACTGATATCTGAATCTGAAAAGAGTAATTACTAGCAATGATTTATACTAAATAATAAAAATAATTCTCAAATGCTAATAAAATATAATATAAAAACATACTAAGAAAAAAATTGGGAGTATCTTATTTTATAATTACAAAGTGAAGTGTAGATACTTTGCTCGAAAGGTCGAATTACCTCATATTCAAGGAATATAAAGCATATGTTTTTTCAAAGTGTTTATAAGCCCCATGGCTTATAAGAAAGACCTTATCTTATAAAAAGTTTTGACAACACTACGTGGCCTCAAATAATAACATGGTCCTGGAAGGCTCAGGCTAGTTTTCATCTCCAATGCCTTCTCATTCCTCATTCCAAGCTTGACAATGAATGTATTAAAAATGCATGTGCATATGTGAATATAATATGATTAAGGTGGCATTTAAAATATGTGGGGAAATGTCGACTAAGAAATATTTGGAAATTATTTGGAAAAACTATTTGGAAAAAAATGATCAATTCCATAAAAAGTAGCATTTCTATACTATCCACAAAAAAGTATAAAAATTTAGAGTAGAATACATTTATGATGTTGAAGCATATAAATTCTTTAAAACAAATCTATAAAAACTGATTTCTAACACAATATCAAAATGATTATACTTATATAAAAGCTCAAGATAAAGTTCAAAGAAAAATAGCAGATTGGGAGAAAATATTTACAATATATATATATAAAAAAGTCACTGTTTTAGTCCATTTGGGTTGTTCTAATAAAATACCATAGACTGAGTGGCTTATAAATAACAGAAATTTATTTCTCTCTGCTCTGAAGACTAAAAGCCCCAAATCAAGGCATCTGCAGATTCGATGTATGCTGAGAACTTGCTTCCTGGTTCACTAATGTAGTCTGTTTTCTGTGTCCTCATGTGGAAGAAGCGATCAAGGGAGCTCTAAGGGGTCTCTTTCATGGGGGCACTAATCCTATTTATGAAGGCTCTATCTGGAAGAACTAATCACCTCTCAAAGGCCCCACTTCCTAATACCATCACATTGGGGGTAAGCTTCCAATGAATTTTGGGGGAACATATTCAGTTTATAAGCAACCACCAAATCAAAGAAGTCTTCTCTGACCCCTTAACTAAAAGTATATATCCACCCGCAGCCAACCCCTTTTTCATTCTTTCCTGGCTAAATATTCTCCGCAGTCTTCATTTATTTAAAACACAGAGATTTTTGTTGGCCATGTGGTTTCTGATCATACTCCTGGAGAGACTGCTCAACAGGCCACTCAAACACCCTTTGGCAGGCAAGAAAAACATGTTCTCATGCAGAGCTCCCACTGGCCAAACAAATACCAAAAAGTGCCTGTTCCTACAATCATTAAACATACAACTGAGCCTCTGAAATCCATATAGAGCTCTGTAACCATCTCAAATTAAGGCTCGGTGAGGCCACAGAGCTCAGACTTGAAATCTGTACTTGCAAACCAGTGCTATAAAATGACATTTTCTGTCCTCCTCAGAATAGTGACAAAAATTTTTTTCAGGCTGGGTTTTAGAGGACATTTTTGGTACCTACCAGAAACATACATACATACACACATGCACACAAATATATACATGTATATATTTAGAATCTGAAATTGCATAACAAATATGCATTTAAATTTAATACAGCCCAAACAAATAGCTGTTTTTCACTGCTCTACATCAGCTCCACCTCAATATTCCTCAAATTGGTAAAAGGGAAGCACTATCTATCCAGATGCTTAAGCTAAAAACCTTACAGTCATTTTTTAATGCTTCTTTTCCTTCACCCTGCATTTTTTCAGTCAATTATATTAGCTCTACTTCTGAAATAAGATATCTTAAATCTATGTGCTTCTTCCTTTCTTTACTCTTCTCACTTCAGTGCCTAGGTTACTATCATCTCTCTGTGAGATTATCGCTGAAACTCTGGTATGGACTTCCCATCGCTGCCATGGTCTGTCCTTCACAATGATTATATACATATATATATATATGTATATATATATATATATGCACACACATACACATATATACACACATATATATACACACATATATATAAATCTAAATGTGAATATGTGAATATGTATATGAACTATATATATTCATATATAATTATATATTGTTAGTATATTATATATTAATATTATATATAATAAATAACATTATATATCCATATATACATATATATGATTAGTTGATAATCTTTAGTTTTTAGATTTAATTACAAACACTCTGAATCGAGACTCCTTTTTGAAAGTTAAGAAATTTAGGGGCGCTTGGATGACTCAGTCAGTTGAGCATCCAACTCTTCATCTCAGTTAGGTCATGATCTCACTATTTGTGGGTTTGTGCTGGGTTCTGCACTGCCAATGAGGAGCCCACTTGGGAGTCTCTCTCTCTCTCCCTCTCTGCCTCTCCTCCATTCATTCTTTCTCTCTCTCTCAAAATAAACAAAAACCTAAATAAAAATAAAAATTGAGAAATGTGTCTGCGCTGGATCTATCTTCTCATAAAGCCACAGGACATGTGATTTTTTAGGCTGCCAGTGTGACAAGCCTTCGCTATGGTGTCCTAACTCTGAGAACAGGTATCAGATGCCAATTTTCATTCTTTATACTTATGCTGCCATTTCCCTCATGGTAAAATAAACAGGAAAGAAAAAAAAAAACATTTCCTGTACAACAAACACATCTCTATCAAAAAACATAAAAAAAAAATACATCTAAAGCATATCATGACTCTAAAAAAATTTGAAGGAAACTATATATCTCTTTGTAAGTGAAGAATATCCTTATGTATTTAATACTCAAGTTTATAACATCCATAGTTGAGATAATAAAATTTAAGGTGACATTATAACACCTAGGCTGTAGGTATTTGAATATGACTCTACCACTCTAACGATAATTCTTTGTTCATAATAAAGATGCGCATAATGCTTTATGGTTTAAAAATTCCATTAAACACAATATGTCATTTGATCCTCACGAAATTGCCATGAAGAGAGTGTTGAAGATGAAGGAAGGGATAGTCAGTGAAGCTGATCTGTGTAAATGCACACAGTTAATGATAAAGCAGTGAATAAATCTTAGTCTTTGGACTTTAAGACATGAACTTTTTCTAACCCAGGGCATACACATCCTACTGAACATCTCAGTATAAAGTGATTTAACATGTCTATATGATTTGCTTATCATATTCACACTGATAGCTCAGAGTTCTTCAGTCAGAGAATATGAGTGTATTTCTGTAGATCATGACCTTTTAACTTATAGGAGGCAGTCTGGTTTAATGAAAAGAATTCAGTCTTTGGTTTACATTCCAGTTCTAACATCTACCATCTTGTGTAGAAACTAAAACATGATATAGGTTCATGAATTAAACTTACTTTCCAAGGTTATAGATAGAAGAAAATGAGATAATATATGCAAAGTGTCTAGCATAGAGTTTGTCTTAATACACATTAGTGCTATTCCTCTTTCCTCCATTGGCTAGCCACCTTGCCTCTCCACCCAATCCATCTTGGGCAAGATTACATATACACCAGATCACTGTGTGCCTGCTCAGGCCATGCTCCAACAATGCCCAATAATCCTCTAACAGGATTAGGTCTAATAGTTTTTGCTTTAGAAAAAAAAAGTTCAATAAATAAAAGGTAGGTATAAAGTGACGTATGAGAGATGACCTTTGCCTATTCTTTATTACCAGGGAAAATCAGAATTTAGCTCTAGATATCTCTCAATATTGAGGCCTGGCGGCTATCTTCCTAATAGCAACCTCTATCCTAAACAAATTGTAGTGGTGTCTGGAACCCAAAACTTATCTATGACATTATTGATTTTTATTATCTATTCAATTGCTCATTAAAATAAAATTTTAGGTACATAACATACACATAAAAAACTTTAGTAGGCATTCTTTATTTCCTTATTTGTTGAAAATATAATGTGAATTTTAAATTACTTAACTTCAAACTCATGTCCAGAAGTCTGGTGACCCATTTACAGAATTTGTTTTCAAACAAGTTGGGCCACAGGCAATTAAAAGGTATTATAATGGTTACTGAAGAGGATAATGGAACTGGGAGACGAATAGAAAAAGCCATAGCATACAATTATACACATGGAGATTTGTAACACAGTTATATTTTATTAACAAAAAGCTATGCTTCCTGATCTATAATTTTAAAAAATGATTAAGAAAGCTAACCACTGACTAGGAGAAATGTATTTCATATATTTATACATTGGAAGAGAATTTAATAAGAGATAGTAGTAAATTAATTCTGGAACTCTCCAAACTGAAATAAAAGCATCTAATTTGGAAAACTACAGTAAACAATTAAAACCACATTTTTTTTCTTTCAAAGAACTAACTTGAGACGTCACTATGTGTTTGCAACTTCTTTTCAAACTAGGTGTGTCAATTTACTCCTATTTTTCTTCTTAAATCTAAAAATGCAAATAAGCAAGGTACATTAAAAAATTTCTTTAGAAGGAAAAAAAAGAACATTTCTCAGAGAAGATTTTGATTGAAAATAGCCTTTGCTTATTCACTGAAGTATATTCTCAGAAAGTTTTTTTTCTTAAACCCATTTGGAAATGCTACCTCGAAGAGTGATATTTCAGGAGAAGCACTTTGAGTTGACAAGCCGCCACTATCCTTCTTCACTAAACACTCTACTTTTCATTTCTTGCTATGACAATGGTGTTAAAATCTCCAAGGTGGTGTTTAGGCTGCTCTCAAGCTATTCCATCAATTTGGGAGCCTTAAATGCTTTTCTAAAGAAACAAAGTTGATAAGGCTTTTGAGATTGAAAAGAATGGTGTATGTGAGTTTTCACTGCATAATGCATAGACAGGTTTATGTGGCATGCTTGGTTTATCTAATTTTATTGCTGTAATGAGAAATTCAGAAATTTTACATAAAATAAAACCCAGCATTTAAGTTCCCAGATTTCATTTTATGAAATATAATAATAAAAACAGAGACACTGTCAAAGGCTAGAGTATGGCAACCAGTGGCTAGGAAGTCTGCTGTCTTTCTTAGATTCAAGATGTCCTATAACTTATGCACAATGTGCATGAGTGGCCATGCTGAGGTCATGGTCTTCCCCAGGATGCTGTCAAACATGCACAACTAGCCTGCAACCGTACCCCCAATGCCAACCAACATACAAAGCTCTTTCCCAGGCCATTGGCCCAGACTTAACTCTCTCCTCGACCAACTGCAGCACTGTCCATCTCACGAAGGCCTAGAAGGACAAGCCCTCCAACTGGGCCAGGAATTTGAAGCACCATTCTTTGAGACAAAGGCCTGTACACCTTCCCTAAGTTCTACTAACCAACCAAAACTTTTGTATGTTCTGTGTTTGCTTAGATTTTGAGTATTTATTACCTTTCATTTATAAAAAATAAAATCAGGCAAATATAAACATTGAACAATTGAGTTAATTGCATAATTATTGTCCATAATCATGGTCTTTAAAATTTTTAATTTTCCTTCTCTTTGCCACATAGTTACAATAGTTTCCTTTAAAATAATTTTTGTGTGTGTGGAAATTTTCAGGCACACAGCAAAAGTATCATGTATTTTAAGGCATATTACATTTTAATTAATTTTCATTTTAATGGCTAACTACTGGAAGGCAAGGTGGGTATTTAACATGAACTAAGTTACCAGTACTTTTTCCCATTAACCCGGGATATTAACTATGTTTTTGTTTTAAGTATTTTTTTAAAAAATTTTTAACGCTTATTTATTTTTGAGAGACATAGAGACAGAGCGTGAGCAGGGGAAGGGCAGAGAGAGAGAGGGAGATACAAAATTTGAAGCAGCCTCCAGGCTCTGAGCTGTCAGCCCAGAGCCCGATGCGGGGCTCGAACTCACAAACCGTGAGACCATGACCTGAACTGAAGTCAGCCGCTTAACCAACTGAGCCACCCAGGCACCCCTAACTGTGGTTTTCTTATCTTCCATTATCAGGTACACAGAAAACAGAGCTGCGATTTCTTTCCTTTTCTATTCTCTTCATGTGTTCTACACTTTTAACAAATTTTTAAGACTATAATACCATATTATATATATAGGTACAATGTTGATGATATATCTCTATAACTTATCGATCGTGCATAAATTTTATATCTGATTAGTAACTTCCCTTCCCCCACTCCCTCCAGCCCTTGGCAATCACCATTCTGTTTTTTGCTTCTATGAGTTTGACTATTTTAGATACCTCATATAGGTGGAATCATTCAACACTTGTCCTTCTGTGACTGGTTTACTTCATTTAGCATAATGTACTCAAGGTTCATATATGTTGCTGTATGTCAAAGTATTTCCTGCTGTTTTAAGGGTGAATAATATTACAGTGCATATAATATACATACTACTGTTTTTAAAATCCATTTATCAATAGATGATGTAGGTTGTTTTTAAATCCTGGCTATTGTGAGGTGTGCTACAATGAATGTGGGGATTTTAATATCTTTCAAGATATAAATTCAATTATTTTGGAAAAATATCCAAAAGTGAGATTGCTGGGTCAAAAGGTAATTATATTTTCAGTTCTTTGGAGAAACTCCATACTGTTTTCCATAGGGGCACCACCATTTTGCATTCTCACCAACAGTGTACAAGGGTTCCAATTTCTCCACATCTTTGCCAACATTTACCTTTTTTTTTTTTTTTGGTATGGCCATTCTAATAGATGTAAGAAGATATTTAATTGTGGTTCTAATTTGCATTTCACTGATGATTAGAGATTTTGAACATCTTTTACATACCTGTAAGGCCTCTGTATGTCTTCTTTTGAGAAATATCTATATGAGTCCTTAATTTAACTTTATCTTATTCTCAAGGATTTAGCAAAAAAAGAACAATTAGCAGAAGGAAGGAAATAATAAATTACAACAGAAATAAATTAAACATAAAATAGAAAAACAGTAGGAAAAACTCAATGAAAGTAATAATTGTGTTTTTAGAAAAGATAAACAAAATTGACAAAAAATCTTTAGTTAGAATAATTCAGAAAAAAGAGTACTCAAATAAACTGAATAAAAAATGAAAGAGACATTACACTGATGCCACAAGAATAAAAGCATCATAAGAGACTACTATGCACAATATGTACACAACAAACTGGATAACAAGTAAGAAATGGGTAACTTTCTAGAAACATATAACCTTCCAAGAATGAATCATGACGAAACATAAAAACTGAATAGACCAATAACAAATGAGAAGATTGAATCAGCAACAAAAAACCTCCCAACACAGAAAATCCAATGACCAAACAACTTCACTAGTGAATTCTACCAAACATTTGAAAAATAATTAATACTAATCCTCCTTAAACTCTTCCAAATATTTGAAGAAGAGGTAGCATTTCCAAACTTATTTTATGAGGTCAGTATTACCCTGATAACAAAATCAGACAAATACATTACAAAAAAAGAAAATTACAGATCAATATCCCTGATGAACACAGATGTAAAAATTCTCAACAAAATACTAGCAAACTAAATTCAACAGCACATTAAATAAATTAAACACCATGACCAAGTAGGATTTATTCCTGGAATGCAGAGATAATTAGACATATGAAAATTAAGTAATGTGATATACCATATTAAACAAGTGTTCGAAATCACATGATCATTCCAATAGATGCAGAAAAAGTATTTGATAAAATTCAAGACCCTTTCATGATATTAACTCTCAGTTTCAATTTCTGAAGGAAGTTAGGACATAGTGGCAGGTCTGTAGGAACTGAAAGTAGGAGAAGCTGACTTGAGACTTTCTGATATATCTATCAGTGACATTAAGAAGTAAAACTGCAAATACTGTCTTTTAGGAGAAACTATTATTTTGACAAAGTATTTTGAAACAGAAAGATAGATGTGATTTAACAAAGAGAATTAAAAACAAAAAAGCCCTGCTTTATAATGCATGGTAAATATAGATAGGGCAAATTGTGCCTGATTTATGTGATGTGATGTCATGTCAGGTGTTGAATAAGTCAAGTACACATCTCAAACCACCTGTCTTTCTCCCATTCTATCTCTGTACTTGTGAACATGTTTGAAAAAAGTATAATCATTAAATAAATAAATATCATTAATGGAGAATAAGTATCTTTGAGATACACTTAAGATGTCATGGCTAAGGTGAAGTGCTTATCAGTCAAACCTTATGATAAGAAACTTCTAGATACTGTGGTGGAAATCTGTGTTGTTATGTCATGCTATGCACAAAACAATATAATGAATTATACTATTTAATAATAATGAAAATATATAAATATAGGTCACATGCTATTTTAAGCCCAGGTAACTTTATATGTGTGATCTGATAATAGCCTATGTATTTCATAATAATCAATTTCTGCATAATGATGAAAGGCACCAGGAAGGCTGGTTACTCTGCCTGATCCAGTCATTCTTAGAGAGAAATTATCATTATTATTTTTTTGTAACTAAATTCTATACCACTCTGTGTCATTTTTTTCAGAGATTAAATAATTAACTATCATCCTATTAAAAGTGTTTTTTTAGTAACAAATAATGTCAATGAACAATTAAGAATAACAAACAGGTATATTCAGCGGTCATAGTATCCCAGACTTGTATTTCAATGTATGAAACTTAGAGCGATTTGAAGGGAGAGATTTGTGCTATAAATCGCCACATGGCATGAGTTCAAACAGAAATTCTCAAATATGAATGGTATAGAGTGCTCAAACATTTTACTAGAGAGAAAAGAAATAATACACAGTAGAAAACATAAATCACTAGATATTTTCCTCTTCTGGTATTTCTTTTGAACAGAGCAGGATGTTTTTAATACATATGTATGTATTACATTTTACTACACACATACCCATATATAAAATATATTGATCCAAGAAGTAATTATCAAAATAAGCAATGTCAAACAGAAACTACAGCTGAACATTGTTCTTTTTGGTTCTCCTTCTGTTAGAGTGACATGTCCCTGTTTATACTGGATATATTGGTCTGTTTTTCTCTTTCTCCTTGACTTTCTTATTTCTATAATAGTCTCTCTGTCCAATGAATGAAGAGTGACTGAGTAGAGAAAGTATGGGAGCAGAAAATAGTTGAATTCAGGAATTGTACTGGGCTAGAACGACTTTTCACAGTAATAAAGAGAATATCTTGCTTCTTGTTTGTTGTGTTTTGTTTTGGAGAGTGTGTGTATATAATTTTCAAGTTAGGTTTTTGGGGCACTTCTGTTAATTGTAAATTGGTATTTTGTTTATTTTTTTCTTTCCAGCCACAATGTACTTTAATAGAGAGATAGATGTGATATTATCTGTAAGTTTCCATTGTTTCTTTTTCGTTTCGTTTCGTTTTGTTTTGTTTTGTTTTGTTTTGTCTGTTGCTCTGGAAGGTTGTAAGAAAAAATATAGTGAGAGTAGTGTTTTCTAACAGTCCTGTTACCAACTGAACCTAAGTTGAGCTTATGGATTGCTATCTTTTTTAATACCTCCTTAATTCCTCAAGAGAGTTGGAGAATAATAAAATGAATCCTATGGGAAATGAGATCAGACAATACAAAATTTATAGTCTGTTCTTAATCAATAAAGATAATTTTTCAACATTTTCTTGAATACACAGTCTAATAGAAAAAAAAAAGCTAATGTTTAATTAGCTCTCATTTAATTAATTCTGGGGCTTGAATGTAGGGCTTTATCTTTGATCTACTTTCAACAGATCATTGTTCCAGTTCAATTTTTAATTCATGGATTACTCTAAAAGAATGCCAATTCTATTCCATCTGTTTCTATAGTTTTGGTAGATGTGGCTTACTTTTTTGAAAAGAGGATTTAGTAATATACTGATTACAGCTTCTATGAATCTAAAGTTGAAGTAAAGACGAGATGTCAGCATAGGAAATGATGGTTAAGGAGTCCTCTACAATGATGAGGACTGGCTATCCAAAAACCTAAGGACTTTAGGCTTCCTCACAATAAGGGGCATGGTATTTTCACACTTTCCATGGAGTAAGAGGAAGAGAAAATCAGTTTCCTACTATCAGCCATCATACATATTTCTTCTTAACTACACAGCCAGCTTTATTATTAGCGTTTAAGGTAAAATTTAGGTACAATGAAATGCACAGATTTTAGTGCACAATTTGATAAGTTTTGTCAATACTCCAACCAAGTTATGAAACATACCCATTCTTTCAGAATGTTCTCTTGTGTGACCAGTCAGTTGCCCCCATCACTCCCAGTGATAAACTAGTTTTCTAATTTCTTTTTGTGTGTATATGTGTGTACTAATTTCTATCACCATAAATTAGTTTTTCATGTTCTCAAAACTATTATAAATAGAACCATAAATGATGTACTCTTTCATGTCTGCCTTCTTTCATTCAATATAATATATATTTTTTTGAGATTCAGCCAGGCTGATATATCAGTAGTTCATTATTTATTCCAAGAATCTCAGGGGATCTAAACTGTATTTCTAGTTTCATAAGCTGAAATGCATAGATGTCAACTGTGCAGGTCAATGCTTTCTGACAAATATATAGTCCCATACAACTATCACCCAAATCAAAGATATACGGCATTTTAAATACAAGTTATTTTTCCCCATAATAGTGAATCAAAACAAAACAACCTCATAATGGACCTGGAACAAATAAAGTCTATAAAAAAGTCAAAAGGATAAGAGTGCAAAGATATAGATGTACAGAGAAAATAAAACATGTCCATCCATAATGTAGACTAAACACCTAAAGTAAATTGAGATTAAAACCCTATTTGGCTAAAAACATTACTTTTTTGAAAAAGCATAAGAAATCAATTGTCTGACAACATTTCTTTTTTTTTTTTTTAAATTAGCCATTCATTTCAACAGAATGGTCAATTAGATAATGTGATAGCCTATTTTCTATCAACTGTTTGTTCGATTCTGGCAAATGGAAATATAATAAAATGGACACCCAAAAATTCAAAAGTTTGAATTCAAACTTAAGAGAGAAAAAAATAACACACACACAGACACACACACACACACACACACACACACAAAAGTGAAGCACTGATCTCTGAAAAATAAGATAGAGTCAGGTATACTTCCAACCCATCCACTAAAAGTTGACTAAAGTGACAAAAAAGAAGCAGAACTGGAGATAGGAACATGAATTGACCTCGATTAGTGTTGAAATGGAAAGAGTAGGAATGGTGTTAACCACCACTGGAAAAAATATCTCCTAAACATGATGTAGATCAGAAAAAAAAATGGTGGAGGACACCAAGAATTCATACATTATTCTCCTTCCTAGGAGATTAATATAATATTGAAAGAGTTGAAAGGATTTCTTGCAAACCAAACTGATTCCATTAATTTGGAAGAACAGTGGTTATATATACACTTCACATAAACCTTTCTAAGAATTTACTTGAAGATGGTCCTACATCATCCATAAAAAAGGAAAGATTGTATAAAAGAAGTTCTATTGTTCACCAAAATAAGAAGCAAAATAGCACAGAAGTAGGAAAATTATTGCATTCAAGGCTTTCAGATGATTACTGAAATATTAGAAATGGAAATGGTTAATTGTCATAATGATACAATTAAAAATAACAATAAAATTTACATGTAATAAGTCAATAACAGTAAATACTGAAAAAGATACTTAAGATGCAATTATAATAGACTTTTTTTTTCCAATAAAAACTAGGCTTTTCAGTAAAGGAATTATAAATATGTTCCTCATTTTTCTGAAAGCGGAAATAAAACACAAATCACAATGACAATTTAGGGAATACTGAGAAAATCTCAAGCAAGCATTGTAGTTGAAACATACAAAAGTGACACATATGAGATCAATCATAATTTTATGGTAAGAAATGTAAATGGAATCAAATTGAGCATTTAAAATATATGTTGAATTATAACTCATATAAAATACAAACTATACAAGAGAAGGTTTAAATGCAAAAATAAAATCTGGAAATCAATTCTATTTCTTCTATTAATTAGAAGACTATAAAACAACTAGGAGTTATATTTAACAAGAAAAGCATAGGAATATACATGAAAAGCATGAGATAATTAATGTAAACTATTTAACACTATGCCTGGCATATAGTAAACACTCATTATTTGTGAGCTATAATATTATAACATTAACTCACTAATAAAGCTTTAATATTAGGAAATATACACCACATATAAGTCAATATTGTAAAGATGTTACTTTAAAATTAATGTAAATATGTCACAATCAAATCCCTATGCATATATTTGCTATTTATTTTTTGGAGATTTTGAGGAGTAAAATTACTCTTTCCTCCTCCACTTAAACATAATTAAACATAGAAATTAAAATTCAGTGACAATTTTATCACTTACAATATGAAAGCTGGATTCTAGAGACTGTCTTGTTTTTGAAGCTAATAAAGGATTTTCTACTCTTTCCCCCTTAATTGAACTCACTTATCACCTTATGTCAAATGAAAAAATTTTGATAATTGAAAAGGTAGAAGTTGGTGAAATAAGGTCATAAAGGAAGCAGAAAGCAAGTCAAACAGCAACTTACAGTTTATGGAATGGAATTCTAGTTTGTTTAGGTTTCAAGAAGAAAAAGAAAATACTAGAAGGTCTTAAACTAGAATGATATAAATTGATGTACACAAAACCACTCCTGCTTTGTTAATTGTTGAATGTGGAAAGGTAAGAGTGAAACAGAAACACCTGCTCAAAGGGTATTGCGGTAGAGCATATAAGTTCAGTTTGTGGCTTTGCTAGGAATACAGTAGTATTCTACAGTAGTAGAGATGGAAATCAGTGGTTCGATTGGAATATATCTCAGAGTTAAAGCCATCAGGATTTAGTGATAGATTGGATGTGTGTGAGAGATGAAAAAGAGACAGAAATTTAGAAAACTCCAAGGTTTCCTAGATTCATAACTGATTTATAACGAATGAATAGTAGGCAGTTTACTGAGATGGAGAAACTTGGATGGAATTGGAGTGTGTTGGATGGAATTGGAGTGTGTGTGTGTGTGTGTGTGTGTGTGTGTGTGTGTGTACGGAAGGGAAGAGTTCTGTTCCAGTCTTGGGAAGTTTGAGGTGGTTTGTTAGACATGCAAGTTGAAATAGCAAGTATTTATGTGCATATTTGTACCTTAGGCTCCACAGGAGAGGTGAACTAGAGCTGTGGATTTATGGGTCGAGTCATCAGTGTGTAGATGGTATTTTAAGCCTTGGAAGTGGGTGAGATCACTTGAAGAAGTTCTCAGAGGAATAGAGGAAAGGACACCTTTAATTTATGGCTCTGGCTAAGATACAGAGGTTAGGCAGAAACACTGAGAAAGAGGGTACAATGAGGTGCAAGGAAAAGAAGAGCAGTATAGCCACAGAAGTATAGAGAAATGTTTTAAGTGGGAAGTAAAGTTTAAGCATGTTAAGTGATCAATGATGACCTCAACAACATCTGTTTTAATAGTGTGGCTATATAGTAGGTTGAGGAGAAAACAAACCAAAGCTGAGAAAGTGGAATCAGTGAAAGTAATTAACTACTTTGAGAAGCTTCTCTATAAAGAAAGTGGAGAAATGAATGAAAGGGTCAAAGGAAGTTTCTCATTTTTTATTTTTATGATGAGCCAGAATAAAGCACCCATGTATGCTGATGGAAATGAACAAGGTAAAACTGATAATATAGGTACAACAGGATAATTGCAGGAAAAAAAGTCCTCAAGAAGGTGAAAAGGGATGGAATTCAGGAACCCAAATAATTTGTGAACAATGTATTCTGCCTATATACTACCACCAGACCAAACTATAAACGAATACTGAATTCTAAATAGTAGGAGTTGTTTTGGTGTTGGTTTTAATTTTGAGCAATGTGAGTTAGCAGGTTTGAGATTTGTTTCTGTATTTAATGCAGTTAATAATTAAATATGTTGAGATGGCTGTTTCAAGTATAGAGAATAAGAAAATTAGAATAAAACGTATGGTGTCAGATTAGAATTAATTCATGGCTGGTCTAATAAATATTGATTAGACATAAACATATTTGCTAACTATGTATGTTGAGAAGGAATAAAAGCAATGATACCCAGTAGACAATAATCCTACCTAGCATGCAAACTATATAAATATATTTGTACATATGCATAAATATGTATGTATATATATTTACTTTTTAATAACATATATTACTGAGGTACCCGAGACTCCTTTTTTTATAATTTTTAAAATTTGAAGATAGTTCACACACATCACATACGTTTCAGGTGTACAAGTAGTAATATGACAAGTCTATACATTATGCTATGCTCAACACAAGTGAACATGTGTCACCATACAATGCTATTATGATATCATTATATATTCCCTACACTGTGCCTTTTGTTCCTGTGACTTATTCATTTCATGACTGGAAGTGTGAATTTCCCACCCTCCAACCCTCATTTTGCCCAGTCCCTACCCTCTCCTCTGGTAACCATCAATTTGTATTTACTGGGACTTGGGGATTCTTGGAGAGATGACTTAAGCTGGGGTTACAACAGGGAAGTACCAAATGAGACTAGAATATCATTTTATGTCAGCAATTAAAAATCCTTACAAAAGGATCCCATTTGTAGAGTCTCCTACTAGTTAAATCCTCTAGTTTAAAGCTTAAATCTTAGCGTTTAGACAGAAGGAAAATAATGTTATTAGTATACTGAATAAAAATAAAATCCATAAATTCACACATAAAAATTTGTTTAAATAAATAAATTAGAGGGATAGAAGCTCTTCCTCACAAAAGAATATAAACCCAAAATGTCAGAAATATTGATTACCAGATTCTCTAACTCTATCTTAAAAAATTGGAAATTTCAAACATCATAGTAATAACTGAATCACAGAAGAGTCATTAGTAATGCTAAAACTAGTGGGTAATGTTTGATCTAGAACACCATTTCATATAGTCTCCAGTCCCTTCTCACAATTCCTCACTAATTAAAAAGTGAAAAAATGTAATGCTATAATTGAAAATCACAGATGCCATATTAACCAAATAATCAAAATTATCATCATTAGTCGTGGGACAATCCAAAATCATATACTTCACAAGATGATGCAGTAAGAAGCATAAAACCTCATCTTTGGGCATTTCTGTTCAGAGAGGATGATGATCTTTTCCTATTCATCACGAAACATCACACAAACCCAAACTGAGTGACTTTTTATCAGGAAGGAAGAAAGGAAGGAAGGGAGGAAGGGGGAAGATAAGGAAGGAAAAAACTGGTCTGTACTCTACCAAATTTCAAATTTATGAAGGACAAAGAGAGCATTCCAGATTAAAGAAGACAAAAGGTGATGACAATTCAATGTAATATGTTCTACTGGATTGGATCCTGGCCAGAATTTTGGTATTCCTATAAGGAAAAGTCGGTACACTATGTAATAGTATTCTCTCAATGTAGTTTTCTTATTTTTTGAGAGTTGTACAATGAAGTATGATGTAGGAATGAAGTTTCAAGTTTGTAACTTAACTCTCAAATGTTAAAGAGAACCTAAATGTTAAAAATGCTAGATATAGCTAACAATATATGAACTTTCTCGAGATCAAGATACTAAAATCCAACAATAAAACAAAACATTTTTTTAGGACAATTGAGGACATGCCAACACTGACTAGATATTTAATGACATTAGGGAATTATTATGTATTTTTTTTAGAAATCTAGCATTATTAAAAAACAGAATAATTCTCTTTTAGATATATATTTACAGTATTTACAGTTAAACTTAACTGATACCAGGCCTTGCTTACAATGTTCCAAGGTATTTACAGTGTAGGCTAGCTATCAATGAATAAGATTGGCCACTGTGCCATATTTTTTTAATATTTATTTAAATTCTAGTTACTTAACATATAGTGTAATATTAGTTTCAGGAGTAGAATTTGGTGATTCATCATTTACATATAACTCTCAGTGCTCATCACAAGTGCCCTCCTTAGTGCCCATCACCCATTTAGCCCATCTCTGCCAGCCCACTTCCCCGGCACTTAGCAACTTCTTACTAGACATGTCTCTGGAGGCAATGGAAACAGAAGCAAAAACAAGCTATTGGGACTTCATCAAGATAAAAGGCTTCTGCACAGCAAAGAAAACAATCAACAACTAAAATGCACAATAATTGTTCAAATTAGTAATGGTTGCATGGGGGATACTTTGCTTTTCTCACTGTCTTTGTATACTTTTAATTTCCCCTAGTAAACATTTTAAACATTTTAGGAAATTTGTTGTTAATTCATAAAACAATGTCCTTACCAGGAAATACTATTTATAAAACAAAAAATGGTATATACCGAACACAGATTTTATGGAGAATTCACTTTAATGTAATAATTTATATGATGAAAACAGTGACAGCAAAAGTACTCTGCTTTATAAATCTTGTCTTTACCCCACATTCTTTTTATATAGTCCTTTTTTCTCTCCTAAGCTTTTAAAATTTCACTAGTTGAAGCATATGATTTTTCCCCAACTTCTGACTGTGAAATAACTCCTGTGTTTAGCTTTGGTGCACTTGGTTGAATATTCATGGAGCAGCAGGGGAGAGGAGAGTGCTCAACTCTGGCACTCAGTAGGTGAAACTTGATCTTAAACAAACCACTGTGTCATTGTCGAGTGTATGGCCTTTTAACCCCATGAATGAAGGTACACGGTCTACAGTGATTTATAAAGGACAAATTACATCAAACCATGTGAGAACTGAGAATGATTTATGATTCCTTGAAAACCACAGGATAGGATTCTCTCAAAATCCATTTCAGTAATTTTTAAAACTGCACATAGGGATTTTCTTTTCACATTTTGAATCCCAGACTGAATTTAAAACAACGTGATTTCATTAGTACTTAAATCAAGGTATTCATGGTGATAGCTTCCAAGCTTGCCTGGTGACTGCTCAGTCATATCATACAAAACACTGCAGTATCCCCGGAGTACTTCCCTGCTTTAAGCTGTTTTCACAGTGCCTCTCCCTCTCCCTTACATACATATTGTACAGGCTCCCAAACCCATATTTTTAAATGTTCTCATTTTGTACTATTAAAATGCTATTGCAAATTCAAGATTGAGATATTAAAAAAAAACATAAGCTGCCATTATAATAGATTTCTCTGAAAGTGTAGCAATCTAGTATCTATGGCATTCAACTGAACACACATGCACCTTGAAAAAATGTTATTGCTTCGTTACTGCAAGGCACCAGAATCCTGAGATGTGCTGAGATCTTAATACATTCAGTCGCACATCATTGATATTCAAATACAGATATTATTTTTCTGGATACAAACTGAATAATTGTATTTGATATATTCTTAAATTGGACACTTATTTTGTGTCATGTTTAACTCTACTGTTGATTTATTCTTCCCTCCTATCCATCTAGTACCCACACTGTTGATTCCACCCTTCGCTGAAGCCTCATGAACCACAGGAGAGAAACACAAATCTTATTTCTTAGCTGTTCCAACAAATTTTTTCATCTGAGAACGTAGTACTTAAATAACTTCCAGTGAATGGAGTAGGGAAATTAATGGACGATACCCATATTTGAGGTCAGTAAATTATGAAATTAATCAAAGCTTAACATCTTGAAGTACTCAGGGCAATGAAAGAATAGGCAATGATGCATGTTCTGACATCACAGCCACATTACAGAACTATGTATAAAACCCACTGACATTCAAATAGCATTTAAGAATTTATCTATTCATTATAACTAAAATATTTTGCTCTAGAATTCAAACTGCAGTAGAAGTTCATCATACAATGCGCGATTAACACAATACATCACAGACTGAACAAAAATTCTAAAACCAGAAGATTACATTATAAAAGTATATCTACTGATATAAATATAATGATGTAATGCAATGTAATATTGCTGTTATTGAATATAAATCTAGGAACTGTCCACCACCAGGTGGTGTAAAATAGTTCCATTCCATGTTCTAAATGTGTCCGCCAAGTATATTAAATATCAACTGGAAAATCTGAACTTTAATTATTTCACACACTTGAGGGTAAGTGTCAAAAAATGTTATATAAAAGAAAATTATATTAAGTATATTATCATATGTAGGATAATTACATACTATGTAGAGAAATATAGGTGAGAAAATTAAAATAAAATTACTGTTAATTTAAAATTCCTTTCCCCAATGTTAGAAACTCAGTTCATTCGGGAACCTGATTATTTCTAGGGCTGTTTTATCTGAAATACTACTTTCTCTTAATGTTCCCTATTAATGGAAACATTTAATGTTTATTTATTTATTGAGAGAAGGGGGGGAGAGGGTGAGTGGGGGAGGGGAGAGAGAGGAGGAGAGAGAAAAATCCCAATCGGGCTCCATAATGTCAGCACAGAGACATACGTGGGGATTGATCCAATGACCATGAGATCATTCATGACCTGACTTGAAATCAAGAGTTGGACACTTAACCAACTGAACCACCCTGGTGCCTCCATTTAATGGATTTAGATTAAAGAGGGTATAATAGCTTAAAATGCATAACCACATATATTGATACCTGATTTTAGAATCATATGATCATATTGAACCGGGTAATTATTCTCGCAACCATCAAATATAATTTGATTAATTAAGTATTCTATGAAATCAAAGGGTACCAAGAAAGGAGTTTACCAAGGCATTTACTGTGACAACTGAATGCCAAAGTCTGAGAAAAAGGGTTTGCTCTGAAGAAACAAAAGAGAACAAAGCATCCCAAGTTTCTCTATCAACCAAGTAAAGAGCTTTCGGAGAGCAATTCTATGCGACAGCTTGTACTTTCTTTGCTGACTGTTGTATAGACTTGTGGCTGGTGGCTATTGCTAAGCTACCTTTGGGGACATTCTCTGAAATTTGCTATGTGGAAACTCTGCCATTGTAAAACGAGATTATATGAGTCTCTCCTTGAATTGTAACTGACTACCCAACAGATGAGACTTCCCTTGTGTGATTACTTCAGGAGCACCAGAACTGACTTCCACAAATTCAAAGGATATTAAAAAAAAAATTACTGAAGCAAGCAAGTACAGCTATTTAAGTTAAAAGCTTCTGTTCCCTTCAAAATATGGATTTTTTTCCTCTCACATTAGGGGATACATAGTTAACTCTTAAATGGGGTTCAACTTGAGTGATTAAGAATTCTTTATAGAAAATACAACAGTTACATTTATATAGAGCATATAAGATAAGAACGCTGTGATGAATAGATGCTATTATTATTATTAGACACAACAGACTAATAATGTATTACACAATAGCAATACTGCTTTATAATTAAAAGTTGTAAAGGTACAAATCAGATATTAAACATCTTTATAAACCTAACAACTTTGGTACATATGAGGCATGATAGTAACAAATATAAAATGAATCAGATACATTTCACATTAATCGAAAGAATTTAAAATGCATAACTAAATCAAAGGGAAATTAATAAAATCATAGAGAAATTAATCTGAATAGTTCAATAAACCAAGTTCCTTCAGGAAGTATTAAAATATAAGTATATAGTTGGTCACAAGGAAAGTCTCAAACTTAAAAATCGAATTTATTTTGGCCATATTTTGTCCAACAGAATGAAGATTAGAAAATATTTTAAAATGATAGTGTGAACATTTATAAAAGAAAGAGAGGGAGAGAAAGAAAGATAAAGGGAGAGAAAGAGTGAGAGAAAGAGAAAGAGGAAAGAAGGAGGGAGGGAAAAGAAAGAAAGAAAAGACAAGACTAACTCTATTCCAAAATAACTTGTTAACAAAAGACCTGAAATGATAAATTATTTAGAAATATAAAATAAAGGACTAGAACACAGAGATGAAGAGGGTGTGGTGAAATAAAGAGAGCCACAAACACTTGGTCATCCTCCCAACAAGAAGTGGTTACAAATCTGATTGCTTTAACCAAAAGAACACTGCAGAAATGAAGCCTTGTCAGTTTGCTTTTTTGACTGGATATCACTCGGAATATTCCCTGATAGGGAAGCCAAGCTCCACATAAGACTCACTACCTAAGACTACCATTATGGGAAAAACCCAAAAACATGGAGAGGTCTTAAGGGATAAGATGCCACATGGAAAGAAAGACACTAAATTACCAGTCATAGGAGTACAGAAACTATTTTGGAAGTGACCCTTCAGCTGAGGCCTCAGTAAATTTCTGACCAATAAAAACATGACTAAAATAAGGGATTATTTTATTTTAAGTTTATTTTCATTTATTTTGAGAGAGAGATAGCAAGTGGGGGAGTGGCACAGAAAGAATGAAACAGAAGCCCAAAAGGCTCTCCGCTGTCAGCAGAGCCCCTACACAGGGCTGGAACTCATGAAATCATGAGGTCATGACCTGAGCTGAGACCAACAGTCGGAGGTTTAACCAACTGAGCCACCCAGGTGCCCCTAAATGATGGTTTTAAGTCAGTAAGTTTAAAGCCCAGAGGAGTTCAAAGCCAAAATTTTGCTATAAATAAATTTATTAGCAAATAAGAAATACTGGCAGTAAACGAATGTATGATCCATTTCAGGTAAAGAGAAAAAAATAGCAAACTAAAAGAAAATATTATATAAAAATAAAATAAAAAGTATATGAAACAAAAAACAGCATTTGATTATATTAAATTCATAGATTAAATTTAAAAGGGATTCCTTTAAAAGGTTAATAAAATAGACTACCTTGGCAAATCTGAACAAAAAATGAAAGACACAACAATATCAGAAATAGTTTATATCCCTACATAGATAAATAACTCTAAAGTAATTTTATTTATTATTCTTTGCAGTAATTTAAAAAACTACATAAAATAAATGGTTATACTATTATTTGTTTTAAGTTAAAATCAACAAGAAATAAAAATCTGAATAGTTAGTATCAACAGAAGAAATATAATGGTATCCTTTACAATTGATAACAAACTCCTAAAAAGACAGGAATGGAGAAATCAACTAGCAGATACACACACACGTACAAACACACAACTTGATAAAAAGAAACTACTGGAATTCCATAGCAATTAGTAATTAAATATTAGAAACATTATCTATCAAGTCAACTATAAGTCAAATTCTTCCATTGTATTATTCAATGTTGCACTATCAGGTAGTTAAGTAATAAGAAATGAAAAAGAAATAAAGGTATAAATAATGAGGAGGCAGAGAAAAACCAAAAACATGTAATCATTTGCATAAGATACAACTGCCTGTGTAAAAAATCCTAAAGAGTTAAATGAAATAAAAAAGAAGCAATATAAATACAGGGAGGTGAATAAACATAATCATCACCACGCAATAGATCTCATTTCCAACACATATGTTCATTAAAAATTGTGATAATACTAGTTATAATTTTAAATCCTAAAAATTTCATTAGAAAATACATTAAAATAAACCAAATATGAATTGTATATAAATATGAAATTAGAATGGTAATATTCCACAGTAGAAAAATATTGGTTCTTCCTAAACTAATTTATTAATACAATGTAATTACATTTACCATGAAATTTTCAAATAGGTTCTGAAACTTATATAGGGGAAATGTAATGAAAGAAGAGCTGAGAAATTTTCCAAAAAAAATTTAAATATAATCTATCAGATAGCAAGATTATAGATGTGTAATAATTTAAAAAGAGTGGTATTGGTCGAGTGAAAAACACTAATCATAGAATCAAACTACTTTCTTTTTTTATGTAACAAAGGTGTGAAGGAAGTGTTAAATCCATTCAGGGTTCTATTACTGCCCAAAAACAACTTTATTACTTCTTTTGAAGCCTGCATGTCAATCTCTACCCATGAGCTTTGATCAAACCCTATAGACTATTTTTCATCTGCAATCCTCCAAATATGCCACTTTCTGTCCTCTCCCATCCAACTACATCAAGACTGTTACTTAAAAGACATTACTGACAAATGTCAGAGACCCAAATGATAGATGAAACAGTGATATTTCAGAATAAAACTGCCAGCACTAAAATCATGAAGCAACTTCACCAAAAACATCACATATCAAAATGGCCTCACCAAAAAGTTCTTCATGGGGAAAAAATATACATATGTTACATGGTTTCTTGACAAATCGAAAGCATCTTTCTTAAAGGAAGTGCATTTTTAATTACAGTCTCATAGGAATGATCTTCAAATGTAAATTTGGGGACAAGTTTACACATAGTACCATGCAGTGATTAAAGCCACATGCATATACTAAGGAAGATACTAGATTAGAAGTAACTTGAACATCCAGATTAAATATAAATATTTAAATTTTATAATTAGAACTTCAAATCATGAGGTTCAAATACAGTATGACGTAGAAGCCCTCCCCTGCAGTAACACACACATGAGTACATACCCACATACCCATGCATGAAGAAATGACATGCAGATGTGAATACAACAGAAGTGTAATTTAATCAATTCATTTGGGAATTTCAGGTTGAAATACACTTAAAGAACATTTATTATAACATATCTCAGAAATTTTAATATACTATGTAATTTGTGCATTACTTTTAAAAAACATAGGTTAGAGTGTTTTAAAACTATATTTACCATTTAATCCAAGACTAGACATTGGAAAAGCTGACATAATGGTGAAAATCAAATACACGAAAGTGGCAAAGTTTGAAATAAAACCCTGGTAACACAACTGATAAGTGGCTCTATTTCTTCAACTGTAAAATGTGTAAAGATTACTTTATAAGGACATGATTAGGATTAAAGATAATTTTAAAGCCTTTGCTCGGTATTTGGCGCAAAGTAAGCATATAATAAATGATACTTAAAGTTATTGAATATTACTATGGGCATTTAAAAATTAGGTATTTTTCATATACTGTTTCTTTTGCATAGATATACAGAATAGAGCTAAAATTATATAAGTATTTGTGTATAATTTCAAAGAGCTTATTATGTAATTTATGTAATTTAATGTATTAAATTATTTCAGTCAGAAAAATTTTCTGAATGCTGGTATTATTACAGCCTTCATATAATTTAAGGATACTAAAGTTTAAGGGTACCTGGGTGGCTCAGTCGGTTAAGCATCCGACTTTGGCTCAGGTCATGATCCTGTGGTTTGTGAGTTTGATCCCCCAGGCTCTGTGCTGAGCCAGAGCCTGGAACCTGCTTCAGATTCTGTATCTTCCTTTCTCACTGCCCCTCCCTGCTAGCACTCTGCCTCAAAAAAAAAAAAAAAAAAAAAAAAAAAAAGATACTAAAGTTTAGAGAAGTTGTGCTTTGTTTAAAATCAAGTATTTATTATGTGGTGTAGTTGCCACTTACTTGTAGTTGGTAAAAAGCACATGTTGTTTCTACTATATGACTTTTAAATATTTAGAAGTCATATAGCCAGTCACATATACAAAGGTATCCAAACACTTGAGCACCTAGAATTTTATTTTAAGTATTCCCTGATATTCTTCTCTAATTTTTATGAGCAATATTTTTTTGAAATTTTATATATTCTATGTGATTGACAGTATATGTTTTAAAAATTCTTGAATGCATACATTATTTAAGTGATCTGCCTTAAAACTTCAGGTTAATAATAATTTATCTGATTAAATATTTGCATATTTAATTGGCAGTCTAAATGATGTGCTTGACTAAAGAAAGTTTTATTAAGTTTTGTAGAGTGTAGAAAATTACCAATCAAAGTGACTTTGAAGATCATTCAAAATTGTCCAAAGTAAACATAAAACATAGGCTGAAGGTAATCTGCAAAGTTTTCATATTTGTATAACGTAAATATTTCAAAATAAATAGGATTTACACATGCTTTTAATATCATTTACAATACTTACAGTATTTTAGGAAACTGAAAGTTCTTACTGTTTTTCCAAATGTCCTTTCTAGTTTTGTGGGTTCACACATTCAGAAATTTAAACAAACAAACATAAACTCTGTCCTTAAGAAGACAAAAATGTAATGGTTTTGTAAAATTTGGATTGCATTTCATGACCTTATTGGTCGAAACTAACAAGAATCCTATAGTTTAAGTTATTTCAATTTTATAGACTCCTATATTTTCATAACCCTTCTTTCTACAAAGTTTTAAATATAAAAAAGTACATCATGTGTCTCCAAATCTTTTAATGTCTATGTGTTAAAATTCTCACACACTTAGTTCTTGATGTGGGTAATCTCATTCCTCAACTACCTTGTAAAAGAAAAGACTATTTCTCGATAAAATTGAGAAGAAAATAACTTATTTTTGCACATTTTTTTCTGTGCCCATCTTTTGCCTCAAGACACTCTCATAAGCTCTGTGGATCTAGCATCCTTACATTATCCTTTAGCAGAGGTCTTCTCCTGTGAACCCTGCTCAACACCCGCAAAGTCCAGGCACTGTCTCATCTTCTTATTTTCTTTACTCATGTCAATAAAAACCTGGAAATTGCTAAGTAACTCTGCACTCTACAAGTGGTAGGAACTGCAAAAATTTATAAATACAAAAGGAAGTTTTAGAGGCACAGAAATATATGAATGAAACAAAACTTGCAAGATTGCATGAATTATATAAGAAAATCATATAGCTCAGCTTGACTAGAGAACAGGATGGCTGGGAGATTGCAAAATGGGTCACAAATTCTTCCCATTCATGTATTCATATTCTCATTGCAATGTGATTTTGCCACTCCCTCCATTAAGAAGGGGGATCCATTTCTCTACGTCTTGAACTGTGTGATATGCTTTGGTCAATAAGACAATAGCAAATCTGATACAAGCAGAGGCTTAAAGAATACGCATTTGGCATTGCCTTCTCTTGCTAATATTTGAACCCTATGACTGCTAAATGAAAAAGCCTGGGCTCACCCATTGGAGAATGAGAGCCATATGGAGTAGAACTAAACCATCTTGCCTGAGTCAACTTGGCCCCCGAACCAACAAGCCTTTCACTACCAAACAAGCAATGGATGCCATCCTAGACAGACCAGCCCAGGTCTGAAAAACTGCTCTGCTGGGGTGTGTGGGTGGCTCACTCAGGTAAGTGCCCAACTTTTTGTTTTGGCTCAGGTCACGATTTCACAATTTATGAGTTTGAGCCCCATGTGGGGCTCCATGCTCATGATGCAGAGCCTGCTTGGGATTCTCTTTCTTTCTCTCTCTCTCTCTGTCTCTCTCTCTGTCCCTCCCCTGCTTACTCTCTTTCAAAATAAATAAACTTAAAAAAAAAAAAAAACAACTGTTCTGCTGACCCCAAAGATAGTGAGAAATAAGGAATGTTTGTTTGTTGTTTTAAATAGTTAGGTGTGGTGATAATTTTCATATAGTAATAAAAATAGAAATATTTAGATTACCTTTAATCATTTTGTAAGCTTAAATTATATCCTTAAATATCTTAATATTTCATAATCATAGATATGGAATTGAAAATGACCTCAGAGACAATTTAGTCTCAATCTTTTATTTTAAAAATTCAGGAAAGCAAGTCTTAGGTTAACCAACCAGTACAAATCACACGTTTAGTGAAAAAAAATTCACATATTCTAACATTTAGTTTGAAACTTTTTCTCCTATTTCTCACTATAAAGCAACATTTAACATCTACAATCACTTTTGTTTGTCACTATGAACCATGAAGTATACAGGATGCTCATAAAGTCCCTAATTTTCCATTTTTATTCTTGTTTCCAAAACTACCAGTTATGATTTTCAAGAGTATCAATACTAACCCTGCAGATATACACTTTTTTATAGGAATTTCATCATCAAATATTCTCACCAGGAAATATCTTTAAGCTCATACAAATAAATGTGTTTTATGTTGATTAATGGTATGCTTGTCCCAAATAATAGATACTTTTACATTGGTTCTTAAATTAAAATATTATATTTAAACAAGATAGAAAAATAATAGGAAATAAACACATTCAAAGGTATTTTTGGTACGCTGGTAGTGATGTTTGATTTCTTTTACTGTTATTAAAAGACTGGTCTCCTATATTAGGTAACTGATGTAATAGCTTCAGTAAAACTCTTCTCAGCAGAGAAAACCATCATTTTAAAATATGTATGTGTGGGTCCCATAATTTCTTCTACAGTTCATTTCATTCCAGGTTGATGTCCTAATCCTTGGTGTTCATGCATATGCACTGTGATTTAATTTAGAGTGCCTAGAGATTTCCAAGTGAGAAACTCAACGTTTAATTCTCACAGATCCACACACACGTCCATTTGTGAAAACATGGTCATACTGGATTTTCTGTTGTCACCTCAAGCCTACCAAATTGTAAGCCTGGTTATTATGTTTCCCAGAATTCTCTTGATTTTTCTAGTTTCTTTGCTCAAAGGAGGAATTTGTGTAAGATGTGGAAGGCAGATGAAAAGCAGAAACCATTGTTCTCTGGAAGGGGCTGCAGCTAGGCATGTGGGTGGATAAACATACAGAGAAATGGCCTGGTTAGCTTGTGAGAACCACCTCTCAACTGGTTCAGTGTCAAATCCTCTGACCCACATTGTAGCCTCTCTGACTTCTGTGCTCTTTCAACTTAATTCTGTATTAAACTTTGTATTAAATCAGGATATATAGAGTGGTTTCTGTTTTCCTGACCAAATCTTGACTGATTTCAATTTTAGTGTGTCGATAGGGGTGGTGTCATAACAAAAACCTAAAATAAGTGTACTGGATTTTGGCAAACACACACATACGCGCGCGCGTGTGTGCACACACACACACACACATCTACCAGAGGCTGCAAAAATTATAATCTCTATAAACTGCAGTAAGATAATATACCTAATAAACTTGCTACACTGGTCAAGATGTCTGGATGCAAAGATTTGAAAGCATGAACTAGCTACCAAGAAAGTTAAAACAAAAGGAAGATGAGCACAAAAAAGAACTGGGCAATTAAAGGGCAATTTAGAGGGGATACAGAAGTCCAGAAATTTCAATGTTTTTAAATAAAACTATAGCATGCTAAATCAAATGTAAGTGACACAGACTCAGGGATTATGTTAAGGAAATGACTAAGTGTGACTAAGGGAGCTGACTATGGCTTCATGGGGCATCAGATGTACTTTTGCCCTCCCCTTCACTCTAGCCTGGCTATGTGGTGCTTTGATAAATGAGATATTAGCAACATAATATGGGCTGAGGCTGGTATTGCTTGTGCAGTTCGACTGCCTTCTTATCCAAATGCTACACCATAAGAAAAACACGTTGAGGTAGACACTGCCCCTCCCTCTTGATTCAAGAATGAAATATATAGAGAGTCACCCTAGCTTTCCCACTGAGGGACAGCCTGAGGCAGAGCTGTCCCAGCCAAGTGCAAACATGTAAGAAATACATGTTTACTGTTGCATGGCACTGAGATGGCTGTGGTTATATATAAAACATAAAGCAGCAAAAGGCAACTAATAGAATAGGACTGACGGGAGTATTTTTATAGATAGAAACATATGTAAGAAAGAGAAGGATGAAAGATATACATACTTGGGGGCCTGCATGGCTCAGTCAGTTAAGTGTCCAACTCTTGACTGGGCTTAGGCCGTATCTCTCAGTTCATTAGATCGAGCCCACTATCAGGCTCTGTGCTGACAGTGTAGAGCTGGCTTGGGATTCTCTTGCTCACCCTCTCTCTTTGCCCTTCCCCGCTTGCTCTCTTTCTTTCTCAAAATAAATAAATATAATATATATTTATAATTTATAATTACTTTTAACATTTAATTATTTATTTTAATTATTTTATAATTATTAAATTATAAATGATTAAAACTTATTTTTAAATAATGTATAATATAATTCAGAATATATTATAAATATAGATTTTGTTTACACTATTTTACATATATATTTTTATATTTATTAAATTACAAATGATTGATTGTGAGCTAATAGATTCCCGCTGAAGGGATGTGTGATACACTGGATTGCTGTTCCAGTTATTAATCCATGCAGTACACTCATACTTTCAGTCATGGAAATTTGCAGTGTATCCCCATCTGGATGGAAAACATATTCCCATCACATTGAGATGGATTTAGCCAGTGTATATGATGCAGGGAGAGATTTTCAAAATGCTTTCCTGGTTTGCTCTTCTCTCCCGCTCTCTTACGATCATCAATGAGAAGCTTTTCCCATAGTAACCACTGGACCCAGAATCATGAAGACACATGAAGCAGATCTGAACAAAACTATAAACCTGAAGAAGCAGAGTCACTCTTTCACCTGCGATCCATGAATAAGAAAAATAATCATTTTTTTTAAACTTGTAAGTCTCTAACAATATAGGTAGTTAATCAGGGGGAAACTTGACTAATAAAGGAGGTATGATACTGAGAACGACACACTAGGTTATTTACATGGGGTTGAATATTCTAATAGCGACTATCTGATAAAACAAAACAATAAACAAGAAAGGAAGGCTTGCTTTACAACCTAGTAAAATGATTAAATTAAGGGATATCGAAGGCAGTTCTCTATTTCAGCATAGTCGATGATGAAAAAATAGATCAGGATATTTTCAACATCATAATCGCAACTCATGGCTAATTTTAGGAATCGTGTAGAACAACAGCACAGTTCTGAGTCTAGGAGCTTAAGTAAGGAGAGGGGATTATGTAGCTAAGAACATGTGTGGCCTTAGAGGTAAAAGCAGAGGAGGAAGCTGGGGGTGGTAGGGATGGATGAGAAGACCTCATCCGTAAGCACAGGAAGATTACCTCACTAGAAGCCCTGAAGGGAGAGCTTAATGATTATTTGCTTCTGCAGTGGGACAGTTAAGAGCAATTCAGACACTTTCAACATAGGGAATTCTAGGAAAATACTAGTTGTATTAGTTTTATCAATAAATACACCAACAATTTATCTTAGCAAACTTGTCATTTTCTATGACTTGAAGAAAACAGGCAGTTTGTTTTGCTGATTTTACTACTAAAAACAAAAACCTAATTTTAACTGTGAGTCAAGTCACAGACATAGATAATCCTTTTTGGAAGGTTTTCCAAAAGATTTACTTTAAAAAAAACATTTCCATTTTTCAAAAATACATTGCTCAAACATAGATAAGTATTAATAGGCTTAAAAACATAAACAGAAGAATAAATTATAATTAATTCAGTTTCCAAATGTTTTAAATAGCACAAGCCAATTTCACATAAATGTAATATGTAATATGAAAGGAGAAGGTCAGAAAATTCCTACTAACCTTAGCATCAGCAACCTACTTAAAAGACTCAAGTAGGGGCACCTGGGTGGCTCAGTCAGGTAAGCGGCCAACTGCGCAGGTCACGATCTCACAGTCTGTGAGTTCAGGCCCCGCAGCGGGCTCTGTACTACCGGCTCAGAGCCTGGAGCCTGTTTCAGATTCTGTGTCTCCCTCTTTCTCTCTGCCCTTCCCCTGCTCATGCTCTGTCTCTATATCTCTTGAAAATAAATAAATGTTAAAAAAAAAAAAGACTCAAGTATCCTTTTCTAAAGACCACTGATGACTGAATGTTAGTTTTTTTAGTGATTTTTTTTACCATGCCTCAAATACTATAAAATATGTCCATTTTAAATGCACAATTAAGTATTTTTAACAGAATTTATAGTTGCAACTATTGCCATAATCCTGTAAGGTTGTTGACCATTCCATCACTCAAAAAGTTACTTTGTATTCATTTGCAGAATTTCCATTCTTGCCTCAGCTCCAGGCAACCAGTAATCTACTTTCATCTCTATGGATTTGCCTTTTCTGGAAATTTTATGCAAATGGAACCATACAGTATTTAGTCTTCTGTGCCTGACTTCTTCCACTTAGCATAAAGTTTCTAGGTTCTTTTATACTGTGATATGTGTCAACAATTTGTTCTTTTTATTGCAGAATTGAATTTAATTGTGTAGAGATATACCACATTTTCTTTATTTAGTCACTAATTGATAGATTTTTGGATTGTTTCCAGTTTTTAGCTATTCAGAATAATGTTGCTATGAGCATTTGCATAGAAGACTTTGTGTAGACCTATGTTTTGATAGCCCATAATCTTAAGAATGGAATTAAACTTATTATTAACTTAGCTTTTTAAGAAATTGCCAAAATCTTTTCCAAATCATCTGTACCATTTTACATTCCCACCAGGATTGTGTAGAAGTTTCATTTTCTCTATGTTTTTGCCAACACTTGCTATCATTAGACTTTTCAATGATAACTATTCCACTGGGTGTGTAGTAGTATTTCACTAGAATTTCACTAATGACTTTTTTTGGCAAAACGATAAAATGAGTACTGACTACATTGAACAACTTTACATGTGTTTATTAGCCATTTATATATCCCCTTAGGTGAAATGTGTTATAAAAGATTTTTCCCATTTTTAAAGTGGACTGCTTGTGGATTCTTAGTGAATTGTAAAGTTTCTTTCATATTAAGAATATACATTCTTGATGTTTTATTTTAGGAAAAGAGAGCATGAGCAAGAAAGAGGGGCTGAAGGGGGAGGAGAGAGAGAGAGAGAGAGAGAGAGAGAGAGAGAGAGGGAGAGAATCTTAAGCAGGCTCCATGATCAGCACAGAGCCTGACATGAGGCTTGATCCCAAGACCCTGGGATCATGACTTGAGTAAAAACCAAGAATCAGTGGCTCAACCACCTGGGCCGCTCAGGCACCCTGAATTATACATCCTTTATCAGATACATGATTTGCAAATATTTCTCTCAGTCTGTACCTTATATTTTACTTGCATAACTGTATTTCTTGAAGAACAAAATTTTTAATGAGGCCCATTTTTTTGGTCTTTTTATAGATTGCCTTTTTATGTCATATCTAAGAAATCTTTGTGTAATCCGAAGTCTCATTTTCTCCTATGTTTGCTATGAGAACTAATACAGTTTTGACTCTTACATTTAAGCCAAGTAATATTTTTCATTTAATTTTTGTAGATGGTGCTACATAGGGGTCTGAATTATTCATAGTTCTTCTTTTTAATGGTGATTTTGGGTATTTTAAAGTCCATATCTCATCTCTGTATATGTAATAGCTTCCCCAAGTCAGACATGGATATGTGTAAAAGCTCTTATCTAGGCTCTCTGTGGCTTTTTCTTCTCATTTCTAGGATTTGTCTGTTAAGTTTCTTGCTCAGTCAGTTTACTGCTCACTCTAAGGACAACTATTATCTCATTTAAGAAGTATCGTCATCTTTCCTTGTCCATTTCCTACCAATTTTGGCATTTTTACTCACAAACACTACTAGGCATGACCTCTCTGCCCTTTGCACAAAATCAAGTCTGTCCCCTCTCAGTGAAGCAATGGATTTTCATGGGCTATTCCATCCTGGCTGCGGTACTGTGCTTACTGATCAGGACATTGGGCAGGGAACATGGTTGGTGACAGAAGCCCCTGCAAGAGGGCTCCAGATTTCCACTGTTCTTACTTAAAGGGGAGTCATTTTTTTCTTGAAAAAAAAAAAAAAAAGTTCTCAACATGTTGTTTATATTTAGCCAATTTCAAGAGCCCTGAATTGTTATTGACAATTTTGTCCAGTCTTATTGTTGGTTTTGGGGAAAAGGATCCTTTAAACATTCCACTTTACCATCCCTGGAAACCCCTGAGTCTTAAAAAAAAAACCTGGGGACAAATTTCAGTGAGCATTTGAGAAAGTCAACTCCAGACTGTGAAAGGGACAGGATTTTGTGGGTTTTGCAAGTAGTTTTATGCTTCCTCCTACTTGTTCTCTATTAAGGGAAAGGTGTTATGACACCCTAAGGAGGCCGGTCCTAGTCTCAGCAGATTTCCTGGGTAGGCTGTGGACCTGTCTCCCTTTAGAGAGCCACATGGACCATGAGTATATTGATGATGACAGTAACTTCAGGATGTTTGACTCCACGGCGGAGAGAAGCCCATTAATGACTGGAGTCTAATTTCCTCACATCAACGGTTTGGAGACATAAAGCAGATTAAGTATAATTTTGTTTAAAATATAATTTTAAAGAAAAAAAGAGATATAACATTCTTTGTATCCCAGATTGGAGGGAAGAGTTCACCACAAGTTGGAATCACTAAATATTAAGTGGCATTTTGATGAAATAAATATGGTTTATACATTTAAAGTGATATTTTATAAATCTGGTTTATAAGTTTAAAGGCACAGGATTTATACACAAAAGAGTATGTCAAGAGAAATCAGATTCTTTAGCTATACATAAAAATGTAGATCCAGGCTTAAAGATGATAGAAAAAAATAACATAATTGATTAGTTCTTTTTGGTTTGTAGACCATGGAGAAATTCTGATTCATAGGTTAAGAAGTTGTGTTTTTAATGGCTTATGTTTGTACTCTTCAATTAAAATGATAAAGCAGCTTAAAAGAATAACAAGACTTTTTTTTTTGTTTCAAGTTAGATCACTAACAGTATCGAAGGAATTGCTGATTACTCTCCATGATAAAAAAAAAGTCCAAGCACGAAGTCTTAAAATTTAAAACTAAGATTTCCTAAAATACAAAATTATCTTAACATGATATATTATGCATTTATTTGTCATTGTACAATTGACTATTAGGCTGTGACCAGAGCATGTACCAAGCAGATGCGCTGGAATTGTGCTTGGCATTTAATTGAGCATGGCATTCGGGTTCTGTATATGGATATTACTTCTACATTTTTACATGAGCAGACATGTGCTGTACTGAATTTTAATAAGCCCTAATACAGAGCTACAACTGTCCCTAATCAATGATATGTTGACAAAGCTTAAATATATACACGGAAGTGCAAAGAGTGCTATGTTCAGACATTTGCCCCCAAATGAAGAAACCTAGCATTATGTGGGAAAGAGCTGGTCCACAATGTGAGAAAACTAACACACAGTCAAGAATTTAAATGTAAACATTCGAATAGATTGCTAACTTATTCTGAGAGGGTTGGTGAAGTTTTCCCTGAGGGAATGACTTTAGAAAACAGAAAAAGGAAAAAAAAATTACACAGGTAAAGTTGTATATGTGGGGCACTGACAAAATGAAGCAGTAATGGGACACTGAACACATGTTCTAGGTGTAATGAATAGTAAATGTATGTAGATGTAGTGAAACAGCAAGGGATTGAAAATCAGCTGATGTTGAGGTGGCCAGTATGGTTGGTTTGTAGAAACAACAGTAGAAGGCTGGTCTTACCTCAGCCGTAAGGATTGATTTGGTTTCAGAAGTGATGGCAAACTATCAAACTAGCAAAGCAAAATGCTGAGAGGAGGGAAAAATTCGGAGATATTGGTCATGGGGTACAAAGTTTCAGTTATGCAGATGAGTAAGTTCTGGAGATCTAATGTATAGCATGGTGACTACAGGTAACGTTACTGTACTCTATACTTGAAATTTGCTGGAAGAATAGATCCTAAGTGTTCTCATGTCCCCCCAAAAGTAACCACGTGAGGTGATATATATGTTGATTAGTTTGATGGCGCTTAGTATTTTACAATGTATACACATATCAAGTTGTGTACCTATTTATACAATAAAAACATAGAATAATGAGAAGATTCAGGATTCATGATCAGGTTTACACGACTACTTTCTCAGGCATTGATAACTATACCAAGGAAATTTTAAAATTATTTCACCACCTTGCAGGTATGCTTTCTGTTGATTTGTTTTCAGGCTACTAGTGGTAGAAACGTTCAGCTCTCATTTTGTCTTTTATTCATCAAGGTCCTGGTGCCCTTTCAAACTGATTTACTTGTGCCCCCTCTCCTTATTTGTCCTCACTTTTCCTTTCTGGTACCTATTACTAGTCTTCTTGTCTCATAATGTCAAAGACATTCTGGTGGTCACTCCCAAATAGAAGGTCTTCGGCATAGCCATATGTATATTTCCTAGTTTCAGGTGGGGATGTAATCCTATCAATGGACTCTACTAACATAATGGTTCTTTTTCCTTTACTTTAAGGTGATCTATGAAAGTGTAGATCTCAGAATCTCTCCAAATTTTCTTTTATTACCTATCCAGGAATTCCAACTTTTTCATATAATTACACAGCCTTTTTTTTTCTTTTTTTAAAGAATGTGTGTCTCATCTTATCAGAAACAACACTGTCCAGTCGAAGAAGCCTTCTCACAAGTTCATAGGCACTGGTGATTGTTAAAAAGGCCCCACATGCCACTAGAGGGACTTTCTTGTCTACCATTTTTTAAAGAAGAGAATGACATGTGTCTACTCAGTATCTAATTGCAGGTATTTTCAGAAATTACATTTCCTTTTATGTAATGATGCTATCAGAAAATCATGTGGTAAATATATGGCCTGGAAACTCCTGATGCAGATCTTGGACCAAGATCCAATTCAAACCTTCTAGAACTGTTCTGGGCTTAGATATTCCATTCAGTAAATAAGAAAAGAGTTGAGGACTATGTGACTTCAATCTTCCTAGCAGTTTTTGTTGATAAAACAACAAATCCAATGTCCTGTAAAGTGTAAAGATTACTATTTGTAATTTATTTTATACATTTTCATTTAAAGCATGCATTATAAGAAATCGTTCTTTGAAAGGAAAAAAACTGGTTATTGTTTCAGTGGCTGTTTTATTACGTTTCCTTTCATTTGTTTGTTTTTAGTTTATATTTTATCTCCTGCTTTGTTTTCTTCTGGATAGAGCCAGCTGTTGAGTCAGCAGTATGTAGGCAACTCAAGTAGGACATGATTACTGAGATTCCTTTTATGTTCTCCTCCAGGGCAGCCACCTGCTTTGTCACTGAAAAAAATGACTCATGTGGCAGTCTGACAAATACCTGGTTTCTCAGCATAGCTGTCTGTGAGACACACTTGTAGCTCTGCTTTAAGGGAGGGTAAAAATGAAGATTAAAAATGCATTGAAATATCCCTGTAGAGCCCAGCTAAAAGGCAAAGAAAGACCTTCGTATCATAAATAAAACATTAGCAGAGTCAGTACAGGGCAATGGGCCTCTTTTATGAATATTATACCTAAATGATGCAGGAAAATAAGACAACAAGATAAAAATATATGTCAAAGCAGTATCTGAGTCTCTGATGCATTCCCTGACCCAATAATCCAACTATTTCAGTCATTTCTTTACAGCTTGCCCTTTGAACCATAACAGTCTCAGTTAAATCTGTGTCAAAAATTCCAGTATAGTTAACACATGCTGCATAACGTAACCTGAATGAAATATCATCCTCTTCCGTGTTGGAAACTCAGAGTGTTGGTTTTCCTACCTTCTACTAAAGGTACTGGAACTTGTTCCATTTATCTCCTTGTGGGTAACACACTACCCCATGATTCTGAGACTCAAAATAAGTATTTTATTTGCTTTTTATATGTGGGTCAGGAATTCGGGAAGATCTTGGCTGAGTAGTCTGTATGATCCCTGACAATGTCAGCTGGGCATCTGGGGCTAGAAGACACAATTCCAAAATGACCTCTTCATGCAAATGTCTGGTGTCCCAATACTTGGTCTCTCTTTCTCTCCACATGGCATCTTAGTATCTTGAATCTGCCCATGTGGCTTGTGCTTCTCACCACATGGTGGATTCAGGGTAGTTGGATTTCTTAATATTGGTTTGCTTTCTCCAGGGCAAGACTTACTGGAATAAGTCTAAGTAAAAGATACAAGGCTTCTAATAATCCAGCCTCAGGAGTCCCTGGATATCACTCTCACCCATTCTACTGGTTCAGTCAGATTACATCCTGGATTCAGGTAAGGAAGAACAGACTACAGCTGTGGAGGGGGGATGCACATACACATGCACTTACAGGAAGAAAAGGAATTGGTGATTGCCATATTGAAGACAAGCTACCACAGAACTGTTTCCAGGTATATCGCAGTCAGAATTTCCCTGGTATGTTATTTCCTCTGTAGCTAATGGGCCTGCAGTTATTACTGGCTTTTTCCTTTGCTATATGTTTTAAAATTCTTTGATTTTAAAGAAGTTTTACAACATCATGTTGTTACAAGCAATTTGTGATCACGAATTAATTACCATGTTGTGTTCTGCAGTAAACTTTCTTGAATAGAGACTCCCACCCTCATTAAACAATGATTTATTGCACACCCACCATATATCAAGCACTTTTCTAGATACTGGAGAGAGTGCAATTAAAACAAAGAAGTATCTTTCTCTTGAAAATTTGATTCTGGTGGACACAATAAACAAGCATAAAATGTAATATGTGAGGGATGGTAAGTGTTATGAAGAAAAATGAATCCATGGTTTAGGAAATCTAGGAAGTCCAGGTGGAACTCCATGCTTCTTCAGGGCGAAGAGTTCAATTTACTTCAGCCTGTTACCATCTTGCCCCACATTGTTCTGTAGGGAATGAAGCCATATTGGTAATGTTATCAGTGAAGTAAGACTATGTGGCCTGAAAAGTGGTGCTTAATTCAGAGATTGCAAAGACATGTTTAAAAGTTTTATGGCCAGTCCAGAAAATTTATTATACACCTTTTTTTTTTTAAATACATTTTAAGGAGTTCATATATCCCTTGCAACTCAGTGTGTTCAGGCACAGGTAAAGAATAAAGAAACTGAGCTCTAGTTCAATTTCCTTTATAATGCTGCAGCAAGCATCCCTAATTAACAAAAGGATATTGATTTTCACCAGCTTCCACCATTGAAGTAGTCTAGATAAAGTTTACAAAAGAATTTCTGTGTGTGTGTGTGTGTGTGTGTGTGTGTGTGTGTGTGTGTATCTCACAGCCTAAAAGTCCATTTGTTTAGGACTATTTTGCACTTTATTTTGTAAGACTGCATTGAGGTTCTAGCTCAGTGAAGGAGATATTATAGATTGTGGGATGGGCTTCTAAATATTTTCTCCATGGTAACTTAATAAGAAGTCATAAAATGTCAATATGCAGGTTTCAACTGGCTGTGAATTGTTGCTTAAATCTACTCTCGTTCTTTTTTCTTCATATATATATATTTTCCTAGTGGGTTGTTTTCAAATACTAAACAGATGAAGTTGTTTATAATTACTGTATGCAGTCAAGGTATCTTAAAGAAAAACTTTCTCACTCATTTTGTCTTTTAAAAAACATAGTGATTAAATATTTATGTGATTCTATTTTACACTAACAATTTGAATTAGGGAAAATGAGAATTTTCAAATATATGCCTATTAATACATCAAGCATTGTCTTATAATAATCGTTATAAATCAATATTTTATTAATGTGATTATATCTCAAATACTCTTTTGGTTGTCACTAAAAGTAATCCACTAGAGAAAATTTTTGTCATCAGAAAATAATTATTCTTTTTCTTTTAATTTTTTTTTGGCATTTATTTATTTTGAGAGAGAGAGAGAGAGAGAGAGAGAGCATGAGCAGGAGAAGGGCAGAGAGAGAGGGAGACACAGAATCCAAAGCAGGCTCCAGGCTCTGAGCTGTCAGCACAGAGCCCGACGCAGGGCCCGAACCCATGAGCGAGATAAAGACCTGAGCCGAAGTTGGATGCTCAACCGACTGCGCCACCCAGGCGCCCCAGAAAATAATTATTCTAAATTTTAAAAGTTATCCCCCTGATGCTATTATGAAAACATGGATATCCATAAAGAGAGTATGTCTTTGTTTTTTTTTTTTAATGTTTATTTATTTTTGAGAGAGAGAGAGGAGAGAGAAAAGCATTAGCAGGGGAGGGGCAAAGAGAGAGAGAGATACAGAATCCAAAGCAGGCTCCATACAGGCTCAGCTATCAGCACAGAGCCTGATGCAGGGCTCGAACTCATGAACCCTAAGATTATGACCTGAGCTGAAGTCTGACACTAAACTGACTGGACCACCCAGGCACCCCAAGGGTGTTTTTTTTTCTTATTTGTATCACGTTCTTGAGAACTTTGGGAAAACAGCACAGTTTGTGTGCCCTATAAACTGCATTTATCTCCTGTAAGTAAAACGTGATAGTTATATATTTCTAAGATAAAATGCTAACTGATTTCACCTGTGAGTTTATGGAAATAATCAACAGCTTAAACATGTATTTGCATTTCAAGACAGCAGTTAGTGAGAAATGGCTATTGGCATATTCCATGCGGGGTGCGAAGGTCTTTAAAAGAAAAGCACTGGTCCTTAAAATGAGAATATAACCACAGAGTATATAACATAGAATATGGTATTATTAACATCCTCTATTATGCAATCATACAACATAGAGGAACTTATTCTTCTATTCTAAGTAGGTTCTTAATATCATTGAGGGACATTTAATGAGAAAAAGATCCTGCTATACTTTGAATTATTTGTTGCCTCATTTATTTTGCGATAGTAGATTTATACAGCCATGACAGACCTATGTCTAAAATATATCTTAAAATATGAGATTATTCACATAGTTAAGTCATAATCTATCTGGATTTCAAATATGGTCATTAAATATCTCTTAATTTAGATTTATGGGCTCTCGTATTAAAATCTAACTTCCTGATCTTCAAAAGAGTTCTCACATAAGTTTTATGACAAACAGTAGCAATGTTGGGAGATCACTACTACTATTAGTGCTGCTACTACTACTACTATACTACTAGTAGCAAATTACTATGATGGGAACAAAAATAACAATTATTTTGCAGAAAATTCCAAACCATAGACATCAGTATAAAGTATTTATCTTAGTCTTCAAACCATATACGCAGACGTTCTTAGTAACACAGCAGCACTTACTTGATATGCTCTGCTAAAGACGTTTCAAAATTTCACTTCACCAACTTCTAATTTACATAATTTGTCTGTAATCTCTAAGTTTCTTGCAACAAATTTATAAGCACATTTTCATGTGCTGCCATTACTTTCCTGAAGAAAATGTAAAACAAACTGTAAAACTCAAGCAAGTCCTCAATTTTTTTTCAGAAATATACTGTAGAATAGCAAAAAACACAGGAAGAGCGTATTTTGAAACCATCTCTCTTTCTCTTAAGTTGTGTCTGTCGATCAGCACAGCACCCAATTTTTGTCTTTATCTCTGCTTAATTTACGGGTTTCCAGGCACTCATTAACATGCCTTATTACTACTGTATTGACTGAAATTATAAAAGTTGTGGAATTATGTACTCATAGAAAACTATGTAAGAGGACAAAAATTAGGCTTCTTTTAATTAACTTATTTTTGTTTTCTGATATGAGTCCTCTTTCAGTATGATAATATATATAATTTAACAAAATTTACAGACCTTAAACACTATAATAATGAAGTATAATCTAGCAAACATGGAGAAATATTTACACTAGATATTTCACATATAAAATTTCTGCCCATACCATTTGAAGAAGCTCCAATATTCAGGATTAAGTCTTTTTGCATGTCTCCACCTAGTTACTATATTCCAATAAATAGGATTTTGTTCTATCAAAAATTAGTGCTTATGTAACAACTTTTTATAAAATTTTTTAATGTTTATTTTTGAGAGAGTCAGAGCGTGAGCAGGGAAAAGGCAGAGAGAGAGGGAGACACAGAATCTGATGCAGGCTCCAGGCTCTGAGCAGTCAGCACAAGAGCACAAGGCAGGGCTTGAACCAGCGAACCAAGGAACCTTGGGATCATGACATGAGCTGAAGTCAGACCTATATATTAAGCAAAGATAACTGACTGAGCCACCCAGGTATACCATTATGTAACTTCTTTTAAATCACAATCAGAAGGTAGGAAAAGTGGTATGCAAGTCTTTTTCATATGGTGTTTCATATTGCACTAATTGCTTTCCAGGAAAGAAACATAAAACTGCTTTTCTGCTTACTCTGAATCCAGGAAGTTATAAATTATACATTTAGAAATTAGATGCAGGAGTCTTATAATTATAAACATATCTGACCCACTAAAACAACGTTGTTCTGCTATCCTATTGTTTCACCAGTACTTTAGAAAAAACACTGGTAAAGAGCGATGACAATACAACTAATGCCTAATTCATAAAGCTGATAAAAGTTGGGACTAACAACTATCTTTGTCTCATTGCAATATGTTTTCTCTATATACCAATCCAATCTGTGCCAAAGTATGATTTTTGTACTATAAATTCCAACATGGTTAGATAATAAGATTATAATCCACCTAACAGCCACATTTAATAGGATACCCACATACACTGCCAACAGAAGGAATAGGTAATGATAGTTAAAATCTACCGTCTAATTATAAGAGCATAAATAAAAATATCAATGTCTTTCAATATATCCAGAATATATTGCTCTTAAATTTACAACTGAAGCTGCCAACATTTAGTCTCATTAGCTATCCCCATATATAACATTCCAGAGAAGTTTAAATGTCTAGAGCTGGAAAGCCTTTTTTTTTTTTATCTATTGGCTAAAACACCAACTTGATGCACCAGCACAAATCTACACTGTCAAATAATGCAAAACTGTGGGTGTACTTGACAGTAAATAGTGGTGCTCATTTTTGAGTAATTAACAAAATGATTTAAAAACGTGGAAGGGTAAATTAATAAAAGAATCAAATGAAATTTTCATTACTAAATATAACGGTATATCTAGAAGTTCAAAAATTCCTGCAAAATGGCAAACTAATAATGAGGCAGGACTGGGATAGCAGAGTGGCTTTTGTTCTGTGGTCAAATACTCTCTGAGAATGATGAATACTCCTCATCCTATATTTGCAGAACAATGTGGCACAGTGAAGACTCTAAACAAAAACAAATTTGGTTAGCATTTTTTCATTCTCAAAGTTCTCAAATGTATCTGACCTTAGAACCTTGTTTTATCCTTTTGCTTAACACTTTTAAAACATAAAATGCACTTTGTGAAAAAAAGTGCTACAGAAAAATGTAAATCCAAATAATTTTGTACAGGGGAAAGTTTCAAAGAGATACATCTGTAGGCAGGGATTCAGGTTTCTTTGAAAACAGGCTGAACTATGAAACTACATAAAACAAACTGATATACATCCGCAAACAAACTGATATACATCCGCACACGTACCTGTGTGTGTGTGTGTGTGTGTGGGTGGGTGTGTGTGTGTGGGTGTGTGTCAGGTGGCATTCATTACACACACAGTGATAACGTATGTTTCTTTCATTTTCTAAGATGTGATTTTTATTTTTATCTGAGACCCCATAATAATTATTGCAATCACACAAGTAAACTGATATTCTGAAACCTTTTGGTTTGGTAGGCACCTAGAGAATTGACCATTTATGCACTATGGATCTGTTGTTGATTTTTAATCTGACTTATTGCTTATTTGCACTTCAAAGATAACATATATCATAAAACAACCTTCAGTTCAAAATATTAATTAGTTTTTATTTTGATAATATTATCTCTGTTATTATGTGAGAATATTAACAGAAGGGATACCAGGATTCTGTTTTGCCCAAGTATGCTTGATCACAAACACACAGGCATTCATGCACCAGAGAGAAAGACAGAGCTACTTATGTATGCAGCAGAATAACATCACATTGAATTGAGGAACTAGTCTCTCGGGACCAATTTTATGCCTTCCTCTACAGCTGTATGGAGCCACTTTGGAACATAATATATTCTTTTGAAGTCAATGATCCCTGAGGGTTCAAAGCAAGATAAGAATTTGGCTCTTGATAGAGCGGATGCATTGTGTAGAATAGAGTCTTTAATTCTAAGCCTCACTGAGCACACACACATACCCACACACATACAAGATGAAGAGAAAGTAGGAGTAACTCACAGGAGAATACACAAAATAGGGCCCAAAATATTGATCTGACGTGCAAACAAAATCAGATGAAACAAAATCGGAAGTTAAGTATTCTTTGTATTGGGAGTGAGGTTGTGGAAGTATGTGTAGTCATCTGTCTTTACTTAAAAGAGGGAGAGAAACAATAGGAAGAAAATGAAAGAGAAATGATCATATAATTCAAAGGGGGTCTCGCCACAGAAAGATAATCAAGTTTTAAAAAGAAAATATTGTCAGTTTTTCTGAAATTCAGTTTCATAGCATCCAACCTAGAACCACTTTCCAAGTATGATTTAAAGGCCCAAAGGGATTTATTTTATTGGAGTAAAGTTGTTCACAGATTTAACTCAAACTTATGGCCATTCATTATAAATGTGTGTGTTTGTATAAGTGTGTGCATGTGTGTGTTCAACATCTTTGTGAATTTCTCCTGGTGACATTATACAAAAATAAGAAAAAAATCAATTTTTTCTACACATAATGCATACAGTTAAACAATGGAATTATCAATTAATAATAACTTCAGTGATTAGTTCTGCTGGTAATTATTTATGTGGGGTTTTGGGGCACCTGGGTGGCTCAGTAGGTTAAGCGGCCGACTTCGGCTCAGGTCATGATCTCACGGTCTGTGAGTTCGAGCCCTGCGTCGGGCTCTGTGCTGATGGCTCGGAGCCTAGAGCCTGCTTTGGATTCTGTGTCTGCCTCTCTCTCTCTCTCTGCCCTTCCCCTGCTCACGCTTTGTCTCTCAAAAATAAATAAACGTTAAAAAATTATGTGGGGTTTTAATTATTATTTTTAGAGAGAGAGAAAGAGAGAGAGAGTGCACGAACAGAGGAGAGGGGCAGAGGGAGAGACAAAATCATAAGCAGGCTCCATGCACAGTGTGGAGCCCTACACTGGGCTTGATGTGGGGTTCAATCCCTGAGATCAAGACATGAGCCAAAATCAAGAGTTGGATGGTCAACCAACTTAGCCAAGGAGGCACCTCTGGTTTTTGTTGTTGTTAGATTTCAATTCGTATAGAATTTTGTGTCAAAAGCAGTTTAGCTTTTATTAATTGTTTACCTTGTTCCAGGTTAATAGGCTTTGGAATGCACAGTTGAAGTTCTTACTTAATATTACTAACCCATATATTGAAACCTGACAGCATGCTAATAAGGAGGGGCTCTAGGATTCCTATTCAAAGAGATTTACAATGGAAACAAAGTTGAAATTCAACAAACTGCTAACAGAAACAAAGCTTGTGAAACAGGAATCACTGGGCAAAATCTAAGACAAAAGTAACTTGCTTTTATCAGTAATCCTTGAATCCAAAAGAGAAAAGAGACATTTGCTGTAGGAAAGATGTTCATATACATATTTATCTAACAGGTTAAACATGACTGAAAAAGAAAGCTCAATTTGAGAACAATGTTGGAGCAACTCCAAACAGTATAGACTCTCTGCTCCTTTGTTGCAAGGGTGAGATTTTTTTTTCTTTGTTAGTTTTTTGGGTTTTTTTTGTTTGTTTTTGTTTTTACATTGTAAGAATTGTGCAAGTTTGAGAACACTTTAGAGGAAAAGGCAGCAGATGTGACTGCACAGTGATGGATATCTTGGAACAATTCTAACATTATAACTGTTGCTAGGTTCCCTGTTATCATCAAGGACTTGGTGTGTATTTCAGTTAGAATTCTGTGACTTTTACATTGCAATGCCTAACCTATTGACTTAGAAACTTTGGTCTCCTACTTCTAGATATTGGATATAAGCCAAATAGCTTATAGACTTGGACAGGTTATAGATTAGTCAACTCTTTTCTAGGCCACGTGCAGATCTCTTTTCCTTCTTCGATTGCACCCAACAAACCCCTCTACTCTTCACATTTGCTCAACTGAGCTTTTGACTTTTTCCACCACTTTTTGCATGCCTTGACTTGGTAAAGTCCTCCTTAAACCCAGAAGTGTATTTCTTTAGCAAGAGTCTGGGATTGTCTGCTTTTCATTCTATAAATAGACTCCTGGCACAAGCCAGGAGCAAAGCCATATAGAATTTGTTTAATGTTTGACTAAAACTTTAGCACACTGTCACATTTTACAGCAACTTATGATACCAGTTTCTTGTGGACAACTAATACAGAATACAGAATAAGCAGTGAGGCACATCTAGAAAAAGTTTCTTAAAATTATTTAATCTCAAAACAAATATGGACATATGTCCACAGGAGAACAAACAATACTTTGCTGAATAATCATGTAAAAACAGATACAAAGACAGCCAAACAAATATGCCATTCTATTTAATTTAGCAAAAAAAAAAAAAAAAAAAAAAAAAAAGAATGATGAAATGGAACAAAAGGGAGGAGGTCTGGACATATCTAATTGCCTCATTCCTAGCAGTCACCCTTCATACACAACCATGCAAAGTAAGAATACTTCCATGCCAACAAATGAGGTGGGAGGAAGCTATGCATTATGACTAAGTAAGTAAAGACTATGATGAGAATGAAGCAAATAGTCAGAAAAAAAGCATGACATGACACCAGGCAACAAAAGGTGATATAAATTCCCTCACATTAAACACATTTTCACATAGCTTCTGGAATAGCTATAAAAAATGCAATTCTTACCATTTCCACCTAAAATTCTTTTTGAGAGAAAACACCTTTGCAGATAAATCCCAATTTAATATTAAATGGAAACTCTTAATGAGTTACCACCTCCCTCTCTAGCTTACTCTCCTCTCATCCAACCTCTGGGTATTATACCCCAAGATCCTTCTACCCATGCTTAAAAGCACTGAGTGAGCTCCTTCCCAACTCCTAGTCCTCTGCTTATGCCTAGACATTTCTCCCCTGAAATCGTCCTCTTTGCCTTGGATAATTCCTTTTTTTCCCTTCATAGCTCGAGTCTGATATATTACTCATCTCTTCATGCTCCCATAGCATCCTGTACTTTAATTTAACTTCATTACACTTTGTTTTGAAAATGCCTTTTCATTCCTCTACCTACCTTGATGTGATCCATTGCTATATGTGCACAGCCTAGCGCAGAGCTTCCTACATACTATCAACTCAATTAATATTTTCTGACCAAGTGGGACTCAACTAGATGGTTTGTTTGGTCAAGTGCTTTAGAGAATTCTTAGAGTTCTTTTATAGAAATCTAATTAAATTTTAGGGGGGACCTCACTGTAGATGTGTAATTGCCATATACCTATATAATAGTAGTATTTATTAATCAACACTCTCAAAAAACTTTATCATTTGTCTTCTGATCTCTTTTGGGGGGTTAGCCTTAATATCTGAGTTGGTGTATGGATTATCATAAAAAAACTGCTCCAAGATATTTCGTTTGCTTTCATTTGTAATATTATGTACACTTTGATGGATTTGCTTTAAGACAAAAGAACAAAGTTCAAATACTTCATAAAACAAATATCTAAATCCCTAGCAGTGGAAATTAACATATTTAGAAAATGCTTATATGCAAAATTGCCTCTTTCAGGTCCCCACCAACGAAGGCAAAATAGAAAAAAAAAGGTAAGTATTTGTTCAGTGCCTGGTAAGTTGGCAAGAAAAAAAGTGTGATAGTCATCATAGAGAGAAGAAAACACTGTTTCTAGAAACTCATAGACTATTCTGTGTTTTCTCTATTGTTCCTAATAAAGCATGTCCCTAACAAAATTAGTGCAGTGGTACTAACTGAGTTGAAATGAGCAAGCAGTAAGTAAATACATCACCATGTATTAAAGAGCATGCATTTCTGGGATTTTTTTTTCATTCAAAAAATTCTCGATTTTTTTCTGCCTTAACTTCTGGATCCCCTATCCACCTATCTCCCCTGATTCTTTAGCAAGTGTCTCCCAAGAGTGGACTCAAAAGCAAAGTGGGCTTCTTGATGAAGGCTGCAAGTGTCAGTTTTCTTGGGGATGGGTAGAAGAGAGAAAGACAGAGTAAGTCAAACAAACTGAAGGCTTTTGTAAGTATAATTGTTAATTATTCAAACTCTTAAATATAGAGTAGTTTAAGAAGAAAATGAAAAATTTGGCAAGTATAAATAGCTATAATATCTGTTTTGTTTTAAATGTTTATTTATTTTTGAGAGAGAGACAGAAAGAGTGGGAGGGGTAGGACCAGAGAAAGAGGGAGTCAGAGAATCCCAAGCTGATCTCTGCATGATCAGCACAGAGCCTGATGCAGGGCTCGAACTCATGAACCATGAGATCGTGACCTGAACCAAAAATCAAGAGTCGGATGCTTAACCAGCTGAACCACCCAGGTGCTCCTAAATGACCATAGTATTGTTAAACATTAAAAAATGTATGCCACTTTCTGGAAAAAATAATTTGCAACTAGGGATACATCTCTAGGAACCCTTCTATAAACTGGGAATGTAAATCACAATGACCTCTTTTGGAGACCCACTGTGTACCATAAAAACTTCCATCTATCAGAGTGCTTGCAAGAATTTACTGCTTTCATTTTAATTCACTTTTTTCTCACTATTATTCCAAACATTTAAAGAGAAAGAATCATATTAAATTTACTTTTTATTGTAGCTTTTCTTCATCTAACCATTCCTGGCACATGATATGTACTTAAAAATTCTTGCTGAATGAATAAATGAATAATTACATGGTCTAAATAAAAATCAAAAGTTTAGGGCTAACAACTGAATTAAAATACTTTTTAGCTGGTTACTTTTGTATTCAGAAAATTTAGTATCAGTATTGTGTTACAGCTGCAGCAGCAGAGACAATAAAATAAATCTGTAAATCAGTAGATACCCAATTGACCCCAAATAAATTATGTCTCACAATGTAGAAGCAAATTCTGTTTTGTTATAAGCATAACAGTGTTTCTGGGTACAAAGCTAGGTCTCAAGATGCTTACAATAATCAAATAAATCTGTACTTGGGAATGTCAAACGCATTCAGGATTCATAATACCTATGCACCATCATCTAGGTGTGGAGATAATAAAGGGCATACAGAGGCTGACCCAATTTAGTAATGGCAAATAATAGCACTGTTCCCTTGCCTTCGAAAGGAATTCATGAGACCATCATCTCTGCACATTTCACATGTCTCTTCCTTTCAAATAGTAGTATTAAAATTTTGAAAAAAAATGGCATTTGTCACCATTAAAAATCAATTTGGCTTAATTCTTGTTTTTCTGGAAGGAATCTCAGATCTGATAAGTAATGGAAAGAAATAGTGCCAAAGGGTTAGTTACTCTGCACGGTTTTTATTGTAATAGCACCCACAAATATGTATATTTAGCTTTAAAACTAATAACTAAAGCACATAATTTAAAATGTTTTAGTGCAAAGACAGCAATGAAAGAAAAAAAAAGAAATTTAAATAACTCCAAGTAGAGGTAATTCAGACATTCTTCTTGCGTTAGGCATATTTTAGTGAAATTCAGCTCTAGTTTTTGATGGGAACAATACTCAAATAGAACAAAGGCAACTTAGTTTTTTTTTCTGAATTTATCAGGATATATCTTTTGTGTTTGATAGTATTAATAGGACAATAACATAGTCAGCAAATTACTTAATTGAAATGATAGGTTTACATTTGGACACAACTGATGAGCTATAACCACTGGCCCTTCACTTCCATGTCCTTAGTCAATATAGCTTCAGGGTGAAAAGGCAGAGCAGAGGAAAACTGTACCGCTATATTAACATCTTAGCAATGATTCAAAACGGATTTTGTCTGGGGTAGAGTCTGGGCACCTTTTCAGATGGCAACTTTCTTTGATTGCCTACCATATTTGTTCTACACTGGCTGTGACCTGATTTCTGTTTTGTATTTTGTTTAACCCTTCAGTTGCCCCATTGATCTTAGACGCTTTTGAAATGGTTCTTGGAGCTCTGTATCATGGCAAAAGGACTCTATTTCTCTTATTTTCACATGCAATGGTGGAGCCTCTGACATAATTAGCTAGACCAATTTACCCTAGTTATTTCTCGCCAGGGTCATCTAAGCCTTTTCTTTCCATGTTCGACTCTATGAATCACATTTTCTCGGACTTTACATTGGTATGAACAAAAACACTCACACAAATCCAAAACTGCCTATAAATTTCTGAACACTTTGCAAGAAAGCTCTGACTATGCTTTTTGATGAGGTCAACACTTTTATCAGATTTATTTCCATTTTTTGGTCCTCTTCACCAAAGCACTCCACAGAGCCAGGCACCTCTCTTTTATAACAAAAAACAAAAACAAAACAAAAACTTTAAAATGAATTTAACAACACTTTGGACACCTGTAATCATTACCCTTTTGCAGTTAGCTCAAATAATAAAAAGATGTATCTGCTTCCCCCCAGACTATGACTTCTTTGATGCAAATAACTTTGTGTATAATTTGTGCGTTCCCGAAGACTTAGTATTGTGTTTGGCATTTAGTAAAGATTTGATAAAACAATTTTTTATCAATTTTGTAATATTATCTTAATATTAAGAAAGCTACTAACATTATGGTAAAGCAAAAGTCTATTTTTAATTTCCCTCAACTTGCAGGTTACAAATTATAGCTTTTCTTCAGATTAGTTCAATAATGTTTTTTAATGATACTTGAAACAGAGGATCAAGGAGGCAAGATACCAAACAATTTTCCTAAGCATGCGCTTATTCTTTTTGTTGATTGGTATGCTCTGCTTTTAGGTTGCCATTTTGGATATTAATAATGTCATATCCATTAGTTATGATATATAAGGACATTAGATTTTTGATTTGCTTATTTATTCTGCAAGTCGAAATACTGTAGTACTATGTTCTGTTCCTCAGCTATATCACAAACAACCTTATGACCTTGAGATTGCCGCTTTTTTCTTCATTACCTCCAAATTTATGTTTTTCCTCTTTTGTAGGCTAGGACATGCCCAGTGTTTCAAATTCCAGATAAATAACAGTAAAATATCTGGTAACAATTATTTTATTATTAATAGCAGATACTATGTGATGATAGCTGATATTAGTTTAGACTCTTAAGACACCTGTGCATGAAAGAAGTAGTTATACAGGTTCAGGTTGCTCAAATCCTGTACATTCCCAAGAGATGCTTATCTTCAAGCCTGGCCCTTGGATGGCTCTTACATGATGAACTCTGAGCCCTTGGAATATTCTGCCTTATAAAAATATTTTTGTATGCCTGAGACTTTGGCCCATGCTGTTCAATTTGACCAAATAATTTATGCTAACAGTGTAATCTATGGCGAGTGCTTGTTTTGACATGCCTGAGGACATGGGCTATGCTGTACCAGTTTGATCAGACAGTATATGTTAACAATGTAATTTATGGCGAACACCTGTTTTTGTTCTGAGGGGGCTGGAGTCTCAATAGCTGAGGTCAGTCATACAGGTGCTTCATTCTTGCATGACTGACCCCAGTAAAAGAAACAAAAACAAAAACAAAAAACAAAAACAAAAACAAAACCCTGGACACAAGCTTCTGTGGTTGGCAACACTTCACAGAGGTTGTTACATATCATTGCTGCTACATTAAGTGTAGCTATGTGACTCCACTGGGCGAGGACACCTAGAAGCGTGTGCCTCCTTTCTCCTGGACTTCACTTCAGATGTCCTTCGCTTTGCTGATCTTAATCTCTATCTTTTTCCTGTAGTAAAATCTAACTATGAGTGTAACAGCTTTAGAGTCTTGGGAGTCCTTCTCATGAATCATTGAGACTGAGGGTGGTCTTGGAGATCCTGGCACAACACCTTAGTTATTACTATTATTACTCAAAAAGCCATCTTCAGTCCTTATCTTTATTTTTTTTTCAGTTTATAGTGTTTCATTTTATTTATAGCTCTTCTTACTATATGCCTTCACCAGGGCACCCTTAAGGTGCCCAGATTTTCCTTTTCCTAATCACCATTTTGTGCATCTCCTCTTTCTTCTAGGCACACATGTTTCTGTTCTCATCCAAACACTGTGTCCTTTCTTAAACTGAATCCAATAAAACTGGATTAAATTTTCTCCTCCAGACCTTCAAAAATAGGAAAGAAAGTCAAAAATAGGAAAGAAAATCTGTGTATCTTTGTACATAAATCTTAAGTTCTTGTGACTTGCATCATTTCATTTCCCATCAAAGGTGTAACTTCCTTTACTTACAAGTCATTCACTTAACATGTCCCTACCACATGTTTTCTTTGATCATTACCCTATTCTAGATAAATCAAACATAGATTTTTAACTTCTAGGAATTTAAAATATAGTAGAAATTTAAACAGTAGCAAATTAATGATAAGAAAGATACAAAGGGAGATCTGTGGGATACTTAGAGTAAAGGCACTGCTTTTATTTGGTGCTTGTCAGGGTTTTGTTGATTTAAAAAAAAATTAATATTTATTTATTTTTGAGAGAGAGAGAGAGACAGAGTGCAAGCGGGGGAGGAGCAGAGAGAGGGAGACACAGAATCCAAAGCAGGCTCCAGGCTCTGAGCTGTCAGCACAGAGCCTGACACGGGGCTTGAACCCACGAACCGTGAGATCATGACCTGAGCCCCAAGACCCTTCACCGAATGAACCACCCAGGTGCCCCTGTTGATTTTTAATTTTTATGTGCCTCCATATTTGTGTTTCAAACTTTAATTTCAAATTTTTAGTATACGAAATCATCCTTGCTCTTAATAATAGGCTGGCGTCATGTCTACTACAGTAAAATATAGCAGTAGATAACGTAGAGTTGTTTTTTTTAAGTTGTTGGAGTTATTTCAAAGAAATATTTTTAATTCAATCCTAATTTTAAAAAGCCCACGTTACTATAAATAGCATTTTATTAAAACTATTCATGCTTTTAAATTTGGCTTCAATGGATTGTCGCAGTTTTCAACATTGCTTCTCTGTGTTAGTTATTAACTATAATTTTAGTTATAAAGCTAATAACTAATGATTATAAATTTATTCTTTAGCCATATTAAAAGACAAACATTTGTAGTCATCAATAAATACATTCATTTACTTTGTAAAGTGGTAAAAGAACAATTGCTTATTGAATGAAGAACCTTAACATGCAACATTTTGATTCAGTTATCCTTATTTGTTCATTTATATTCCTCATTAGGTTACAAAATCACGTAAGGGTTTGTGACTCACACGTAAGGGTTTGTGACTCACTAGGCTAGTGCTTAAGGTTTATATCATTCTATTAAAATGTAAAGTATTTACATCTTGCTATTCATTGTTCCTACTTGATTATCTATATTGTGAATCATACAAGTTACATTCTAAACAATATTTTTAAATTGTATATATTTGTGAGCTCAGATGCATCCTATGGAAACTTAAATTTTTATACATCTATGTGAGCTTAAACTTCAGCTCAGAATGAAAAGTGGCAGTCTCAACTTATATAGAAAATATAAAATTAAGTACAAGCAATAAAGTCAAACAAAATTAAAGATAAACCACAATCAGTATTAATGTTTTACATCACTTGGCTTGGATAAAAAATTCTAAAACCCCAACTCTGGGCTCTATAAAATAAATTCAATCAAGGCAAAATGACAGAGAAAGATGAAAAGAAGAGACAGAATAAAATATAATAGGTATATAAAATAGAAATCAGGGAAAGTGATTTTTTAACAAATGTAAGTTTTAAAATAGCATAAGTGGGAAGACATGAAATATTTGAAATGAATAAAATTCACCCTAAGACTATAATACCAATAAGTTTATATGCCCCAAACATCACTGTTTTACAGGAAATAGTGAATGAACTACAAAGAGAATCTGAAAATCTATAATGTTATTTGGAGGTGTTAATAAGTCCCCTTCAGAAAGCATTTTGTATTAGGCAAAAAGTAAGAAAAGGATAGCATCACTATGTGTTCACCAAACCTCTTTTCTAGGCCTCTTTGTCATGGAAATGTTTTGCATTTCACAACTTCTCCTGAGGTTTTCACGACAAGGTAACTGAGCTCTGAATGATACAATGTAGCTGGCAGTGAAGTGACCTACTTCCAGGCCTGACTTAAACAAAACCTCCACAACTCTCTACAAACTCTTGTCCTCCATCTTCCGATCAATATTCTTTCCATACTCTTTAATCATCACTGCCTCATCATACGATTCTTTTTAAATCAGCATTTTTTCATCACCTTTACATAAATTTGTCACTTTTCTCATTTTCCTTACTGTTTTCAGTTAAGAAACAGTTGTTTATTTCTACCCTGTAATTTCTCACATTTATGGAATCTCTCTATTGCTGTTTTCTCTGCTTGCAAAAGGCTCATCTCTCTTGTAGCACCACACTAAGCGCATCAAAAAACACACCAAAATGACAATGCTAACATACTGTTCACATACTTTCCCATGAACTTGATACAAGTTCATTAAGTTAATATTCCTTCCAAGGAATTACAAATGAATTTTTACTAAATATTTACTATTGCATAACTTGACTTCCATCTTTCAATTCTCTGAAACAAGATTCATCAACACCTATCACCTGCATAAGCTGGAAACCATTTTAAAAAGGGAAATATGAGTAGGTCAATTTATCTTAGGAAATAAAAGAAAAATACCATGAATAAGGAGTAATCGGCTCAGTGTCACACTTAATGACCGAACAAAAGATTCAACAGTAAGTTCCATGGTGATGAATGGGCCAGATATACCCAAGAGAAGCCAGCAACTGATTTCCCATATCCCAGGAAATGAATACTATAGATCACCTATGAATTATAATGGGATGATGATAAGACACATATATTTTTAATAATGGCAACAGGTTTGGTCAATATATCCCAATTAAACAATGACAAGTTATGTAATAAACATATATCACTTTTTTGGGGAGGAGACAAAAATTTGAAACAATTAAAGCCTATGGAAAGGAAATAAACTTAGAAATAAAATCTCATTGATTGGTCGACTGAAGTTTATCTATCAAAGGGAAGCTTAGCCTGATGATCAGTGGTTTAGTTTTGAATCACCTTTACATAAACGGCCAAACCTGTAGTATTTTGGGAAGTAATCAATTGAAAACTAAGATACGGTGAATTTATGTGGGCTAACAAGATAGTCTTTTACTTTTAGGTCTGGTAAACTAGCTGCAAAATCTGTAAGATAGCAAAGTGATACATTAGAACATTAGGAATATATAAAGGTGGGGATAACAAAAATCCTAAGTATCACGTAGAATTATACAAATATTAATTAACTTTATTAATCAATTTATGTTGATGTTTAAAATAACTTTTAAGAATAAGTTACAGAACGTTTTTATTATGCATGCTTTGTGTTCTATATGAGAAGCTTTAGTTTTTAAAAATCAGGTACGAGATATAATTGCAGTACCAATCTTAGGGAATATGATTAAGATAATGAAATGATAAATATTTAAGAAAAACTGAGTTTTATAACTTTAACTGTTGTACATACATATTTAATAAATTTTTATTTAACATTAAATTTGTAAATTTAATCTCTGAGGATAACAGTCCTTTGACGAAACTATTGACTCTTTCTGATTTGAGGAATATGACTTTGCATCAAGTTGGAAGTAAATCTGCAAGGCCAGAAATCATGCTGGCCACACTAATCATATGCAATATAATTAAAATACAAGAACAATAGACAAAGTGGTTTTATACACTTGGTAACCAAGTAAGTAGCTAGATAAATGTTCAACATAGAAAAATCAAAAGGTTTCCTGTATCCTAAAAATAATCAACAATAAAATGAAGTAGAAAGAGGTAACTTCAATGTAATTAAAGACAATGTGGCTACTTGCATTCACATTTAATAATTAGCTATTCCAGACACAATTTAAAAATGCAACTATGCAAAAAGCATTCTTTCAGCAACTCTGAAGTCAGAGAATGTTGGAACTTCAAAATAACTGTAAGTAAATAAAGAGAAATCACTGAATCCCTTCAAATCAAACTGAGAGCTCGATGGCAATTATTTACTTGAATTTTCCCCTCATCTCAAATGCACAGTCACTACTTTCTGTCACCGAGTGATGCTATTTCAGAGTTGATGATTTAAACACTCATTTATGATATGAAATTATGCTTTATTTTTACTATTTAGTTTTTCATCATTTTCCTGATTCTAGATCTGGAAGCAGCAGACTGCTGATTCACATGCTTCCAAAATGCATGCTGCATCCTGACAGCCTCTAGCACAAAATTCAACACAAATATTTGCTTTAAAATGGCTAAGTCTGGAGTTTTTATATATTGATCTTTCTAAACATGGATCACTTTTAGGGCTAGTAATGGTAAAGCAGCTGATTCATCACAATCTGATAGCAGCAGAGTTTTCAACAAAAGCATTGATTCTCTAGTATCCACTCTCTGACCAAGGAAGTCTAAAATTCCCTAAAAAAGTGTCATTTATTTGAAAGATTATTTTAATATATATTTTAATCCAAGTGAGAATATTTTGCTGCTTTCTTCCAAATCCACACAAATAAGACAAGACCTCCTTTTAAATACTTTGAGTTGTTTATTACATTTTATTGATATTAATGAAAATGGATTAAAATATTCAATGAAACGACAGACATAGGTCTGCATCTGTACCACTTTTGATCAATGAGATTCCACCACTAGGACTCTGCCCCCTTTTCCACCTTGTGTCTGGAGTCTACTACCATGGCCATTTCCATACCATTATCGGATCCTCAACCAGGCACTCAACCATACAAACCTCTCTTTTGTACATGAAGGAAACTGATGACCAGGATCTTTGCCAGAATGGCAAGATGGCAAGCATCTGACAGCTTCCTACAAACCTACAAACCTATGTCCTCTAGGAGATGGCTGAAAGTAGTTCTATCGATGCATATGCTATACATGTCAGTATGCATGAACCCAGAAGACATTATGCCAAGTAAAATGAGCCAGCCATTAAAGAAAAAATACTGCCTGGTTCCCTCTATGTAAGGTATCTAAAATAGTCAAATTTACGGAAATGGAGAGTAGAATGGTGATTCCTAGAGGCTAGAAGGAGAGGAAAATAGGAAGTTTCTGTTCAACTATACAGAGTTTCAAATGTGCAAGAATTCTAGAGATTCACTGGACAACACTGTGCCTACAGTTAACAAACAATGTTGTGCTGTGCAATTAATAATGTGTTAAGAAGGTAGATCGCACATCAAATATTCTCACCATAACAACAACAGCAACAACAATAATAAAAAAATCTAATGAAAACCTAAACCCTGTGAGCCTCATCTCCTTCATCACAGCCTAATAAGTAAGCCTCTTGCTTACTCTTTCTCAGAAGTTTCTCACCATGTCTGCTGCAATGCATTTTCTTCCAAACATAATCTCCTTGTATTCCCCAGCTCCTCACCCTCTCAAAACTAGCAACTTTGTTTCTAGAACTCTTGATTGAAAATACAGACATCCCTTATGTTCTAATTCTTCCCCCCTAAACAGTCTCTCAAATGAATTTGAAAACTTAGCACCTCCCCCAACAGCCCTTTACTTGATGTGTTTTTCAGAGCCTCTGAGATGCAGACACAAGGAGTAAGCATGCAAAGATTTTGTTAGGGGAAAGGCCAATGTGAAAGGAAACCGAAAATGAGCCAGAGAAGGCTGAAAGAACGAGCCAGACAGTGATGCAATATGACCTTTAGTGAAGAAGAGATGGAGAGAAGGTAGGGTGCAAGTTGTACAGTTTAAGAAATGTTCAACAAAGTCATCAAGGAGTCCTTAAGCCTGTCTGCCCCCATCTCCCAGAAATGATTTAATTCAGTATTTCTGACAGACTCATGTTGTTAAGATCAAGCTTACAGGAAATGTCACCATGGTGTAAACGCTGTAATGGATTTTAAAGCACAGTAGCTGGAGTCTTTTGTCAATTATGCTCGAGGTAGTAGGAGGTTGCATTCTCATGGGCGCCATACTCAACTCTGCATTGCCAGTCAGCTACCACCTTCTAGTTCTCTCTTCACCTTCAGGCACACATTCCTTGAACAAGTTCTCTCCATCCTCTACTTCTTTACCTCATACGAGTACCTCAACCATCCTCACCCCGCCTCCTACTTGACCACCTCATAGAAAATGTTCTCATGAAATTCACCAATATATCTTTGTTGTTAAGCCAATGCATACTTTTCAGTTCTTTTAACTTAGTCTCTAAGCTGCATTCAAACTGTTGAATACAATCTTCTTTTGAAATATATATTTTTTTAATTTTCATTTCTCTGCTTTTTTTTTTACCTTTAAATCTTGTGAACCTTTTTGTTGATACATGTTTCTCACTCAACTTCATAACTGATGTGTCTCAGACGGTCATCATCTCATCCTGCCAATCTCTGGATTCAATTATAATCCATATACCAATTAAATCTGAGTTTAAACTCCCACTCACAACTCTCTCCCTGAGCTTCAGATACAAATTTCCAAATGTACTTTGTTACCCACATATATATCCCAAATGCAGATACAAAATGAATCATTTCCTACCGAACTTTCTCTTGTATTCTAAATCTGTAATGATCATGCTAACATCTTCTCCATTGCCTGAGTTGGAAGCTTGAAAACCCAAATGGTCTCTTTATTCCTATAACTGCTGTCCATGTCCAACACGTTGAGCATTGTTAGATCTAAGAATCACTCCCCATTGCCACACCCCTATTTTAAGTCACTGTTACATTTATCATGAATTACTATAAAATTAGTCTTACTTTATTCCCACCTTTATCTTTAAATATGTTAATGCATTATAGATTATAGCTAATTATTATACTGCTTTAATTTATAACATGTTAGTATTTTTTAGGTTGTAGCGTATCCAATCTACAAAATAAACAGATGAAATAATATGAGAGTAAGATTCGAAAAATAAGTATCCCAACTCAAATGCTACCACTGACTACTAGCTATGTACCTGGAACTCTGAATTTGTGTCATTTTTCTTAATGGAAAATGGATTGGATTAGATTGATACAGTCCAAACAATGGGCCATACACAAAACTAATTATGTGCATAAATTATATTCAAAAGGGGCACAAAAAAAACATTGCTACTATAATTTGAGAATCTCTGTTGTTTTGCTATTTTTAGAAAGGATTTACATTGTGAGAAGTGAAGTAGCCTTCTAACCATATTATCTTACACTCTCACTACAGTCTTTCCTTGTTAATTCATGGTCTTCAATGTAATATAACATTTAATCAACACAGACATGCTGTGAAGATGTTGGGCTTCCAGGTATTAGAACCTTTTGATGGGGAACTTGTACTGTCTAGTTCTACTGGGGGAGAAAACACCATTATTACTTTCTCATTTAGTGATCTGAAGAACCTACACTACTGGTAACAGTAGATCCTGAACATTTTTGTTTTTGTTGTCACACTTACCACATTTTCCTTTTGTATTTATTTTTAAGATTATTAAATGATTTCACTAACATCATAGAATTGAGGCTCAGGTTTGAATGAACCCATTAGACATTCAGGAAATTATCAGGGGTAAAACTCATAACTTTTGCTGATGTTTCCAAAGAGAAGAGATTAGAAGAGCTAAAAAGAGAAATATGGCTCTGGCTGTTGAGCCCAGTTGCCAACTCACTAATTACATCCTGGACATTGAAGATGTTCCAGTAATTACCTGCTTGTTTGGAATTTTTTCCATGTTATTTCTTATAATGGGTCATAGTCTTTTAAAGTATCAGAGGACTTAGTAAACAATCATTTGTGATCAACTCTGTTTAAATTCTCTCTCTTCTCTTTTCCATATTAAAGAAAAAACCTCAGTAAGTCAGTGAGATTCCTAACAGATTAATCTCAAAGCAACAATACTGGCACTTTAATTTTTTTTTTAACATTTATTTATTTTTGAGAGACATAGACACAGAGTGTGAGCAGGTGAAGGGCAGAGAGAGAGAGGGAGATACAGAATCTGAAGCAGGCTCCAGGCTCTGAGCAAGCAGCACAGAGCCCGATGCGGGGCTCAAACTCTCAGACTGTGAGATCATGACCTGAGCTGAAGTCGGCCGCTTAACCGACTGAGCCACCCACGCGCCCCACATACTGGCACTTTATCTTACTTCCTTTTGTAATAAGAGATTAGGACTCCATACAAGTGTGGTTAAGTGACTGGTTTTAAAATTAAGAAACAGGGGCGCCTGGGTGGCTCAGTTGGTTAAGCGGCCGACTTCGGCTCAGGTCATGATCTCACAGTCCGTGAGCTCAAGCCCCACGTCAGGCTCTGTGCTGACAGCTCAGAGCCTGGAGCCTGCTTCAGATTCTGTGTCTCCCTCTCTCTGCCCTTTCCCTGCTCATACTCTGTCTCTGTCTCTCAAAAATAAATAAACGTTAAAAAAAATTTTAAATTAAGAAATAAAGTCCTCTTCATATAAAACTCTGTGATGGTGACAAGTTTACACAGTTTGTTGACCACTGTTGTTTATTATGGAAACAATGATAGTAGATGAAACTTTGTTTCAGTATTCAACACTCAGCTTATAATATGTCTTGGATATTTGTTTACATCAATTGTGATATGATTTGCAAAGGTGAATAATAAAATGTTTTGACAGAGGGCATGAGAGTTGTAGGAAAACAGGCACAAATGGAAATGCCACATGTTTTTTGTATGTCAACCTAAGAATTATTACTATAAAGCATATGCCGAAAATTGCATCTCTTTTCATTTAAGAAATATTTTATCTTACTGCCAGTACAATTCCAGAAATGACTCAGGGATACATTTCATTCCTGATTTATTGCATGTTACAACACATGTGACCCTTCATTTACACAAAATAAGAAGAGAAAATTGATTAGGACTTTACTATTAATAATATTGCTCAAGTCAAAAAGATTCTTCGTTCTCCAAATCCTGTTCCAGGTTTATAAAAGCATTTGGTAATATGGGGTCTGTGTTTATATACTAATATTGACATTCTGAAGAAAATGAGAACAATACAATATGTTTCTGTATTATAGAAAAAGAAAACGTGATTTCAGAAATGTGGGTTGAATTATCATTACATAATGTACATGGCCCTTCTCATATCATTTAATATCACTGAATATCAGTATGCTCATATGTGGGATGGGATGAAAATACACACTCAAAGATTTGTGTGAGGATTAAATAAGGACCTATCCAAGAGCCAGACACATGCTAGGTATGCAATGATGATACTAAATTAACAAAATTCTATTGTTTCTGCTTCCACTCTAACGTTTCATCTTTCTTCTATAAACTCCCAAACGTATCTCTCTATCCAAACATAATACTTGTCATATTTTTGTGATTTATAATAGGTAAATACGTAAACACTACAAACAAGTATTAGAGATTTAAAGCAATTGGCACAATTTGTTAAAACTGTATCTGCATATCGATAAAAGGGTTTTTATATTATTTTATTTCTTTAAAAAAATTTTTAGTGGTTATTTATTTTTGAGAGCAAGAGAGACAGAGCATGAGCAAAGGCAAAGGGAGGCGGAGACACTGAATCAGAAGCAGGCTCTAGGCTCTGAGCCTGACATGTGACTCAAACCCACAAACTGGGAGATCATGGCCTGAGCCAAAGAGCGTGTTTAACCGACTGAGCCATCCAGGCACCCTTATTTTACTTCTTCAAAGCAGGAATAGGGCATTGCTTTCCCATGTGTTTCTTCAAAATATTTTAATTATTCCATGGTTCTTTTGTTTTCCTTTCCAATTTCCTTTGTAATTGTCTTGCTCCTCTTCAGTAGAGGCCACCAGAGACTGAATTAGACTGCTGCATCTTGGAGGGGATTCACACTCAATTTTTAATAGCTGCCTGCTCATTTCTTGCCGGAGTGGCAGCGGTTTTCTCTGGCTATTACCATACCAACAGCAGTGACTGCATAGCATGATCTGTTTTTGCTGCCCACAGAAATTAGATTTTTCTCTCATTTTTTGTATCATTTTATAAATTTTATTTTCCACTCTGAAGTCTGTATGACATAATACCATGCATAACCAAAACACAATAGCACAATTTGTGTTTTAAGTATGCATCTCACAGAACAGAGCAATTTCCAGCGGTCATCTTTGAATGCCACATCAAGGGGTCTTCTTTGTCAGGAATCTTCATTAGAAATATTATTCCAATGTAACCTAAACTGCTTCACAATTTGCATAAACATTGAGTCTCTATTGTGTGTTAATGAAAAAAGGCACTAGCAATTCAGAAGGATTAAAATTAACCAGTGGTAGCATCACATAAAACAGTCTTCTCTGCTTTTGATGTCTATAAGAGGGTTGCTGTATGGGTCCAACTCAGTGTTGTTCTTAACATTTACAATGAAATACTAAAATGACTTGTGGAGAAATGGGCAACTGAAAGAAGAATCAGAGAAGAAATGATGAAGCAACTGTCGGGTTTCTCTCTGGATTGAATCTGTCTCCTCCAAGATACTTTTTCCTCCCACAAATATTACTGTCGGCTCAGAAAAACCTTAGCCTCTAAGAGATTTATGTCAAAATACATATAATGAACTATACAAAAAAAAAGTGCAGTTCCATTTACTAGTAACAAGCAATTACGGACTAACATTTATTTTAAATAAAAATATACCATAGAAAACCCATAATTTTGTAGAAAGAGAATATAGTGGGGCGCTTGGGTGGCTCAGTTGATTAAACGTCCAACTTCCGCTCAGGTCATGATCTTGCGGTTTGTGAGTTCAAGCCCCACATTTAGCCTCTGTGCTGACAGCTCAGAGCCTGGAGCCTCCTTCAGATTCTGTGTCTCCCCCTTTCTCTGCCCCTCCCATGCTCATGCTCTGTCTCTCTGTCTCTCAATAATAAATAAATAAATGTTTTAAAAAAAAGTTAAAAAAATAAAAAGAAAGGGAATATAGTAAAAATTGTGTCATCTCAACATAAATAACTGTATAATGTTATTGAACAAAAGGTAAGATCTAAACAGTTCATGTTTATGCATTGAAGACTCAACTATATAAGAAATCCTTTCAAAATGATCTACAGATTAATGTAATCTCGACCTCAATTTTAGAATTATTTTAAAGAAATTGAAAAGTTGAGGTTTTATTTTTTAAAGAAACTGACAAGTCACATCTAAAATTTATATGCAAATGAGATGGGCCAAGACTATACAGTAAGATAATAGAAAAAAAAAGCAAAAAGACCCCCAAATTACACAGATTTTCCAATCAGATATCAAGATGTCTTACAAAATTTTAGTTAGTTCATTTTAGTAATGCCATAAAGCTGTACAGACAGTTATAACCAGCATAGAGTTCAGAAATAGACCTACACATACATGCACACAAGACTTCTGCCAAAGTTGGTCCTACAGAGCAATGAGAGAATGACAGTCATTTCAATAAATTGAACTGAGGTAAATAGCCATTAAAAAACAATCCTTTCAAAATCCACAAAAGTATCAATTTGAGGTGTATTTATAGGTGACAGGTAAAACAATAAAGATTACAGAAGATAACATAAGCAAGAGTCTTTATATCCACTGGGTAGTAAAAGCTTTTTTAAGAGGATTCTAAATACTTGGAACATGGGCCTAATAAAATTTAAGAGTTTTATTTATTCAAACATACAATTAAGAGAGTTAAAAGGCAAACCACAGACTAGAGAAGATATCTGCAATTAAATGATTGACAAAAAACTTGTATCCAGAATATATAGAAATGCCTATAGCTCAATAAACAGAAAATAAGCTGTCATTACAAATGAGTAAGATAGTTAACTAAGTACTTCACAAAAAAGATCTTAAAATGGCCAATGCGATTATGAAGTCTCTAGACTTCTGTCATGAAGATAAAAAGTACAATCTCAATGACAGATCATCACACATCTCTAGAATTGCTAAATTAAAAAAAAAACCTAATTGCTATATTTCATGTACACATGATATTTATAAACAGGAAAGCTTATTTATGGAATACACAGTTACTTAAAGGAAGGGAGAGTGGATTGTATCTGGGATGGTACAGGAGTGGGGTTTTGCAGGCTTTTGTAGCACTTTTTTGTCTTGTCTACCTAACCCGATCAGTGGTTATACTTCTTCCATGTTTGCTTTGTGAAAATCAGTGATTGGGCTGAACACTCACAATGCATGCAATTTTCTGTATGTATGTTAGACCTTAATTAAAATGTTTATTTTAAAAATTGAGAGAATATAAAGGTGAAGAATGACAGTGAATTTAGAAAATTCTTTTTCTTTGTTTTTGCTTTTTTAAAACTATTGAAGTACAATTGACACTGAAAGAGATGCTTATTTAAAGTATACAACTTGCTGGGATTGGAGAGAAAAGTACAAGGTTAAATCTACCACTGTCAACGTCATAAATATATGCATCACCTCCAAATGTTTCTTCCTACTTTCTTTACTTATTAATTTTTCTCTAAAAATTTTCTGTTAAGGGACATAGAAAAATGGAACGATAGTCTCAATGCAGTTAATGTGTAGCAAAATTTTTTTTAACATAAGCAAAATAATACTATTGTCACATATTGACAAATGAAATATACATTGTGAAAAAAAAATGATGAGAGAAAAAGGAGGAGAAATATTTAGAATGTCTCTGACCTGAGGAATTAAACAAATGGGGTATAGGACAAGCAGAAGGCTTTGACTTTAGGTCAAAATGAGGGCATTTTCTCCAGATTAGCAGTGTGAATTCACACTAGATCTTTCACCCTCAGAGCTCCTAAACCTTTCATCCTGTAACTATAACTTCAGTGCATACCATTCTCCTGTGTAAAGAGTTTTCTTGAGTTTACTACCTGGTGTGCAATATATTGATTGCTTCCAGTTTGAGGTCTTAGACTCTTTCATGTTTTAAGGTCCTATGTCTTAATTCTTTTATATTATATGATCCAACCACATTTCTATTGCACTATTTCAAGACATCAGAGTCCTAACCTTTCACCCTGTCCTCACTGAGCAGTCACCCCCCTTTGCATTTCTACTGTGCTTTTCTTGAATTTAGTTTATCACCTTCATATACTTTCCAGATCCATTCTGTGTACGTTGATAAGATCCATGCAGCATGCCAGATGTGGCTTTATCTTGGTAATATCCAAAATTTAAAAAAAAAAACAACACTGTGATTATTTTCAGTAAATTTTTGCTGGTGGTCAGTATCTATGGTCATCCTTTAAAAAATGTTTATTTATTTATTTTTGAGAGAGAGAGAGCACAAGCATGAAAGGGGCAGAGAGAGAGGGAGACAAAGAATCTGAAGCAGGTTCCAGGCTCCAAGCTATGCTCAGAGCCCGACATGGGGCTGGAACCGGTGAACCATGAGATCATGGCAGGAGCTGAAGTTGGATGCTTAACTGACTGAGCCACTCAGGCGCCCCTATGGTCACTTTTCTTTTATTTCTAAATACTGTAGCACATTGAATTGGATATTTTCAACCTACTTATAAAGGATTATAAAAGATTATGCAGAGTCTACATATTATATACATAGAAATATTATTTTTATAGAAATAATTACCTTAATAATTGGCCAATATTGTGTTCATCCTCACTGTCTTCATGTGCTCAAAAATATTTACAGGTCACTATTCAATAAGTAAAAAGTTTCCATGATGTAGGGCAGAGTTTTCAAAACTTGCCTAATCACCTGGAACTTTGTGGGTGCATCACAGCTAAAGGTTCCTGAGCTGTACTCAGAAGAGCTGAAACACAATCTCCAGAGATCGAGGATTAATACTGGAACCAACACTTTGCATGGTTTTAGTTATCAGCTGTTTCAGAAACACTGGATTTCAGAGAAGACTGTGATCTTGAAGGTCAGTAGAGATGCATGTTTCCTTGGTTTATATGAATGTTGGAAAATTCTATGATAAAAACAAAATCTAAATGATAAAATACTTACCTTTGGGTAGGTATTTTGAAACACTGAATATTTTGCAGACCCAATGTTTCCAAAATTTTTGCATCTCATTCTCCTGATAAAACATCTCTGCTTGGGGCACCTGGGTGGCTCAGGAGGTTGAGTATCTGACCCTGATTTCAGCTCAGGTCATAATCTCACAGTTCGTTAGATCATGCCCCACATTGGGCTCCATGCTGAGCATGGAACCTGGTTAAGAATCTCTCTCTCTCCCTCTGCCCCTCTCTCCCCTATTTGTGCTCTCTTTCTTTCTCAAATTAGAAAAACAAACAAACAAACAAAAAACAACTCTTCTCCATTAGACTGCAGAATACCTCTTGTTTCTCCTCCTCCCCTACATGCACATTTCTAACTTTTTCTTCTCAATACTGCCTAAGAAATTCCTTCTTTTTGCATATCCTTTCATTTTGATACTGCTGAGGTTTCTCTCAGCAAAACTTGAATCTCCTTACCTATGCATTATTAGTTGCCTATCAAGTATTTTTCCCTTTATTCCTATCAGAATCTGGTTTTGTTCAGGTTAATGTTTCTCTTCTACTTAACACTCAGGCAAAACTAACCCCATCCCGACCTCCATGGATATTTCATTATTAAGTGACTCCACACATGGCAAACTGCCACCAACTCTACTGGCTCAGGAGTGAGCATGTTAACTAAGATGGCCTATTATAATTGAATCTAAGAATTTTCATTTCATGCTTTGGGATGACATTTCTCTCCTTCACTCTCACTCTTTCTACCCCAGATTTGAGTAAGAAAGCACGGTGCCTCAGCTGCTGCCAGTGGCTGTATTTGAGGAAGAGAGCCAGCTGAGTATAAAACAACTTCTTTAAGGAGAACTAAGACAAGACAATCATAGCAAAATGGATTTAGAGGTCTGGTGTACCAGATCTGTAGTATCATTTTCTGACTTATGCAAGACAATTGTCCTTGTCATTTAACTGGTTTGAGTTTGGTCTCTACAGACATTTTTGAAGTGAACTTACTTACTCATAGGACTCCGATAAATCGATAAAATTATTTAATTCATGTCTTCTGCCCAGAACTTGTGATATGGTGTGAACTGGTGATATGTGTAGTATTCTTAATTTAATAACACGTATACTGGGATATTTAATATTTTATTCTGGTAAACTTACCAAAAAATCAAACTTATTATTTTTAATCCCACATCATCTTTAACGCTGTGAGATTAAGCAAACACATGTATGAGATTCTCAGTACCACTTTTACTATTTCCAGATTTTGTAATATATCATGACCATTATTATCATCCAGCTACCCATTAAAATGGGGTTCTTGATCCCTGTCTCTCTTTTCCTTCACATTTAAACAGCTGCCAGTCTCTCCATTTCCATTCTACAGGTCTAGCCACCCTCTCGTCCCTGACTCAGCCACACGGCTACACTTTACATTGTTCAAGATTTATCCTCCTAAAACACTAATCTAATCTTATTACTTCAAATATTTAAAAGTTTCAAATATTCACTGATTGTTAAAAGTAAAATACAACAACTTATAGCATGGCCTTTAAGAACTTCAACTTCTCATTTGTATAATAGATTCTATCCTGATACTCATCCCACCTTAATTAGATGTTAATACTGGATATATAAAACTTTTTCTAAACCCTTTGTATCTTCTGTGTATACATTTTTTTTTCTGCCTTTAATACTGCTATCCTTTACTTTTCCTAACTGGAGAATGTCATCTATATTCCCCATTCCATCATTTCTGTGACACTGTTCCTTGTCCAGAACATGCTATGAGCAACAACCACTTCCATCTTCCCCTGCTAACTTCGTATATATAACAATTGTAGTACTTGACGTACTCTATTTTTTTTCATATTTACATTTTTTTTCTTTTTTTTGCAAACTGTCAGGTTATTGAGAGCAAGAACTTTAGTCCTATTTGTACATTTTGTGTCTGCCACAATGGCAGGGATGTAGTAGCATGTTTAAAAAACACTGACTGAGTGAACTCATACCATGGGTTTCTTGATTCTAAGACTAAATCTGGAAAAAGGAAGTTCCTCTAACTCATGAATTCTCAATATTTATTTTTTTAAATGTTTATGTATTTATTTTGGAGGAAGGGAGGGAGACAGAGAATCCTAAGCAGGTTCCATGCTGTCAATGCAGAGACTAACATATGGGGCTCGAACTCAGACTGTGAGATCGTGACCTGAGCCAAAATCAAGACTCTGACACTTAATCGACTGAGCCACTCGGGCACCCCAATGAATCCTTAATTTTTAACTAAACTTTGTTGTACAAATTTCCTTTCAAGAAGCAGATAATATTTACTATTTGGTCCTATAATCTTGTCTGATACAATCCTTATAGAATTATAGTCACAGAATACTGCCCTGAATATTCTTCCAATTCTCAACCCCTACCATCAACCTCTGGGGAATCTATACGATATCATAGTGATACTAAGTTTCTAAGTATGGAAGGGATATTATTAGATTGATAGTTCCTGCAATCTAACATGCTTCATTAGAAATCATACAGGCAATCAGTCCACCATTTATGCCACATGATGTGATAACATATTAAATAATTTATTAAAAACTATATAGTTTCCCCTTGGGATGCTTTCAAATATCTTAGGTTAAGTGTCATTTGCCTAAATTATTCCCAAGAATTTATTTACTTCTACTCTGTCAGATAAGTTTATACAAACAACTGGCTAAGATACCACAGGTCTTTTTATTGGTCACAAATATGTTATTAGCTAATTATGTCTCTATGTAGGAATCGTATATTTAAATAATTTCTTAGTGGGACTGTCCTCATATTTCCTCTGTGGAGACCAAAGCAAATAACTGTGTCTTTCAAATGTTTTAATGTTCAAGACTTTTTACACTATAGTCATTGCTGGAACTGTTGACTTTTCATTGTGGGAAGTACTTAAAGAACAAATTTTTAAGAAGATATCTTCATAAACAGAATTGAGGTGAACTATCCAGTGGCCTAGGTAAAATGGAAAACACACACATGGCTCACTGTCTTGGCCTGTATTTCTTTCTTACTTGATTCTCTTCCTATAACGTCTTTTATGTTATTTTCTCACTGCCAAGATTTCTGTAATTATGGTTCTGCTTATGTAATCTGACTTCTCTTTTTCCTTAGAGTATTAATACTTTGGGGTGTTGGGGGGGCTCAGTCAGTTAAGCATCCAACTTTGGCTCAGGTCATGATCTCTTGGTCTGTAAGTTTGAGCCCCACATCAGGTGCTGTGCTGACAGCTCAGAGCCTGGAGCCTGCTTCAGATTCTGTGTCTCCCTCTCTCTCTGCCCCTCCCCTGCTCACGCTTTCTCTCTCTGTCTCTCTCAAAAATAAATAAACATTAAAAAATAAAAAGAATATTAACATTTCATTTTCATTTTAGGACTTACCTTTAGTGAGACAGTTCAAATGGGAAATTTTCACCTTGTGCATATTTGCCATGTAGGAGTTTTGTAAAATTGGTATTGGACCCACCAACAACAGACAGATGTGGGTTTCTGAAGTTATGGAACTTAGCAGGATCCGTTTCCCTCAGCCTTCTGAGGCACCTTCTTAGGTGTGTTAACTGGGTTCAGGAGAGGAAAACTGGATCCCCAGATGACACTCTCGACAACAAACATCACTGCATGTACTTTTTCTGTATCACTTCCTTATTAGAGTCATTATGGAAGAGGGAAAAACTGAATTGAGAATTATAAAATATATTAAAGTGCAAAAGGGTGTACTGGTTCATATAAACTTTTGTGAAAGACTATTTCAAAATCTGGGTTTGTGAAATTGCAATACACATAATTCTACGCCACCAGCACACAACATGGCCTCATTAATACCTGCCACGATTTAGTCAGTCCTATTTATCTCTGTGTGAACTAACTGCATTTGAGATCCTAAAAAGGATTTCAAGTTTTCAAGGAACCCATAGCTTTTTATACCCATCCTAGGCTAACTTCATTTGGACTCATTTTAAATCACACTTGTTTTACCATCTTTGACAGTACTATTTGGAGATTCCTCCAAGATGGCCTTTTCTTTGGCTTTGGACTACTTAGATGTTCTATCTTTTGACTCATGAGGAGGCAGTCCCATTCAAAATGTAAGGAATGGCAAAAGCTTGCATTTCTTCAAAATTATCATGATTGCTAGTATTTGCAAATGAGTAAATGGTATAACAAAAATTGTTTAAAATAAAACTATCCAACTCCTTCATTTTTTTCCTTTTGCACAGGACTATAAAGTAGTTCTTGGAGTTTATTTCATAATTCAAAAACTATGTCAGTTTTTTCAGATACTTTGCTGCGGGGTTCAAAATTTCGTATCTTTTTAAAAGTCTTAGTATTATTCCCCTAAGTAAATATTTCTCCTTTTAAACATAATTGCAAAATCTAGTACTTTTTCCATTCTCAAAAACATCCATCATAGTTCACATGAGATCATTCTTCCTTAGTCTTCCACAGATTTATCTGTGATAGGCAACATTTGTCATCTTAGATGAATAAAATAGAAATTGAGAAATCTCATTATTCTAGTACATTTTTTAAAGCATGCAGTCTCTTTTCTCTTTTTGATTCTTACATAATGGGCAAGTGTTAATATTCTAAGGATAATAATCATTACTTTAAAAATGGGAGATCTCCCTCTGTAGGAAATTGCTACTTTGTAATATTTGACAAGTAATATTATTCTGTGTAGAAAATGTCTACAGTACATTTTTGTTCATGCATTTCACGTTTCTAATATGGAAGTACAGCATGTATTTTCTTGTTAATAGCTTTCCAAATATTTAATATTTCATCTGTTCATTCAAAAACATGCCTTTCCAAACTTATTAATGTCACACTAAAGCTGAATTGCACTCATCTACATAACTAAAACACTTCACCAATACCTGGAATTAGGACTCACGATGTTTTATAACTACAGAAGTTATCTATCATCGATAGCATGAAATGCTTTATAACAATGAAGAGAATTAACACTTGGTAGCAGTTCTCTCCATGCTATTTATTGAAATCCCTCCTTCCTTTGCTTGTATTTCAGGAGGACATCTAATTAGAAACTCTTCCCTTGAATCTAGAACTTCAGACTCATAACATGTAATTTGCTGAGTCAACTCAGAAAATTACTCGCTAGGCAGAGAAAGGAAATTTTGACGGCTAGAGCTCTTGGCATTCTACCATGAAGTTAAATACTATGAGATGAAGCAATCACTTTTACTATCTAATCACAATCATCTCTCGTGTCTAAAGTCAATTGATTCAGGGGGACAGAGTCATGTGCTGCTCCAGGTCTGCTAAATGCTGTAAGAGACAGACTTGTTGTTCAGGAGAGCCATTTAGCCTAGAGGATCTCAGGCACCTCTCTAGAGGGAAAACACATGATTTCCAGTGAATGCCAGGGCCATAGAAGGACAATACTTTTTTTTTTTTTTTTTTAAGAGGAATTTTAGCAGTGTAGAACAGGAAGTTATAGGCCTCTGATTATAACTGTAATGAGCTTGCGTTTTTAATTCTTTTTCATATGTAATACAAACTGATTGAGTGTAGGAAGTACTATAAACAAACAGAAAATGAAATGGATGAGAAGTTCAATTTCCCTTATTTTATATGTAAAAAAGATAAATACAGTCCTTCAAAATCTGTCCTAAGGAGGCATCAATTACTATCTCTAATAAAGTTTGCTAATGGAAAAAAAAAAATAAAAAAAGTAATTCTGTCTTATCTAAGGTATACGGGTGCATTGACCACATTTAAGAACACACTGCGGGGGCGCCTGGGTGGCTCAGTCGGTTAAGCATCTGACTTCGGCTGAGGTCATGATCTCACGGTTTGTGAGTTCTTGTGAGTTTGAGCCCGCGTTGGACTCTGTGCTGACAGCTCAGAGCCTGGAGCCTGCTTCGGATTCTGTGTCTCCCCCTTTCTCTGCCCCTCCCATGCTCATGCTCTGTCTCTCTCTGTCTGTCAATAATAAATAAATGCTAAAAAATTAAAGAAAAAGAATATACTGCAATGATTATTATCACCTCTACTCTTTTACAGAAACAATTTCTAATACCAACACAATACTGTTGCCCTTTAAATGAATTGAAAACTAAATTAATAATATACAATAACTGACAATATGAAATACTTGATAAAAGCATCAAAAGCTATTGCTTATCAAATCCTTACCAAATGTGTTCCAAATTCATGTTATACATCTTAAATCAATTATATAATTTGATTTCCACAAAATTTTTTAATAGTTGAATTTTAAAGATGAGAAAACTGATACTCAGTTAATTTAAGCAATATGCTCCAGAACTGAATTCTGTTCTACCAAACATTATTAAAACTGTGCTCCCAAGAACTATACTGTAATGCTTTCTAACACAGATATAATAAGGTCCATATGAATATTCATCTTTTCTAAATAAGGAAATATTTAAGTTAACTGACATTGAAAAATCAGGGTTTTTCAACATATTTTTTAGATAGTTAAACTATTTTATTCTATCTGTTGTTTAATATAATTTCTAGGTTTAGTAAAACCATAATTTAATTTTTATTTTATTTATTTATTTTTAAATGTTTGTTTATTTTCGAGAGACAGAGAGACAGACAGAGCACAAGCATGGGAAGGGCAGAGAGAGAGGGAGACACAGAATCTGAAGCAGGCTCCAGGCTCTGAGCTGTCAGCACAGAGCCCAACGCGGGCTCAAACTCACAAGAACTCACAAACCGTGAGATCATGACCTCAGCCGAAGTCAGATGCTTAACCGACTGAGCCACCCAGGCGCCCCCGCAGTGTGTTCTTAAATGTGGTCAATGCACCCGTATACCTTAGATAAGACAGAATTACTTTTTTTATTTGGTTTTTTTTTTCCATTAGCAAACTTTATTAGAGATAGTAATTGATGCCTCCTTAGGACAGGATTTTGAAGGACTGTATTTATCTTTTTTACATATAAAATAAGGGAAATTGAACTTCTCATCCATTTCATTTTCTGTTTGTTTATAGTACTTCCTACACTCAATCAGTTTGTATTACATATGAAAAAGAATTAAAAACGCAAGCTCGTTACAATTATAATGACCTGGGCCAAAGTCGGACACTTAACCAACTGAGCCACTCAGGTGCCCCACAATTTAATTTTTAAATGAGTCAGGTTACTATAGCAATCTGTTACATATATACTAAATACAGGCATAGTAGAACTCGAAGATACACATAAATGTTCACATTAACTACAGTAACAAAAACCTTTGCCATTTGCCTACTATTATTAAAATAGATGTAAGTAGGTGACCATGATATAATAACGCTCCTTTAGATAAAATGGATTGCTAAAGGGAACGATGAATGATTTTTTTGGAGTCCTCATAGAATCATTGCCCAAAGCTAACAGTTTTGAAACGGTATCACTCAATCTTCTAACACCTAGTGACAAGGTTTTGGTGTGCCTGGGTGGCTCAATCGGTTAAGCAAACAACACTTAGTTTTGGCTAGGTCACGATCTCACAGTTTCCTGAGATCCAGTCCCACACTGGGCTCCTTGCTGACAGCAAAGGAGTCTGCTTGAGTCTCTCTCTCCCTCTCTCTCTGCCCCTCACCCACTCACTTACTCTCTCTCAAAGTTACTAAGTTAACATTAAAAAAAAATGTTTAGTTTGTTTACCTGGAACAAAAGTTCTAGATGAATATTTGTAAAATTGTGAATTACATGAATGGATATTTCTGCACAGGAAGTTAAAAGAGATGAATATTTTCATAAAATTTTATAGGTTTACAAGTATATAATTTCATTCATACATAGCAACATTTCTAGTAAACAGCAATAAGTGAGTAATACTTAGGGAAGCTCAAATAATAATGAGACCTCAGCATTTGACTTATTTCATGGGTGCTGAATTTGTAAGGCTCCTTTTTTTTAACATGATTCTTCTTTGGGTTAGACAACCTTTGCCAATTTTTGTTTACATTTATTAATGTCCGAAGACCCACCCCATGTCTTTTCTTTCTCTAGAGTGCTCCACAGATGCAAGTGCTACAGAATTATGACGTAGGTATAAATTTCAAATCTCAATGTAGAATGCAGGGCAAGCAAGGGAATTTATTCAAAACTGATTTTGTGTCACTATTTTTTTTTTCAATGTCCAAATTATACTTCATAGAAATTCTTTACAGTTAGATCTTATTCACACTACACATTAAAATATATGAAAACTTAGAGAAAAAAAGAAATCAAGTAATGTTCCTAAATGACACAACTCTGGGATCTGAAATTTGAAACTAGATATGTTTGGCTTTGTAATTCATTATGCTTCAATTCACCAATATGTGAACAAAGTATTCAAATTTTTAAAAAGGCCCTTTTCTTCCAAGAGCTCTTCTTATTAAAACATTTGAGGGGCGCCTGGGTGGCTCAGTCGGTTGAGCGTCCGACTTCAGCTCAGGTCATGATCTTGTGTCTGTGAGTTTAAGCCCCACGTCGGGCTCTGTGCTGACAGCTCAGAGCCTGGAGCCTGCTTCGGATTCTGTGTCTCCCTCTCTCTCTGCCCTCCCCCACTCATGCTCTGTCTCTCTCTGTCTCAAAAATAAATAAACATTAAAAAAAATTTAAAAAAAATAAATAAAACATTTGAGAGTAAATGAATAAAGATTTAATATTTCTAAGTATTGTTTTATTTCTGTTTTCTTTAGTGGTTGGAGTTTGAGTCACTGGTGCTCACAGGTTAAGAGTAAATAGACTCTTGGGAGTGATCACTTTGTCCTATACAGGTGTCAAATTACAATGTTGTACACCAACAATGTTGTACAACATTACAATGTTGAAACTTCTGTAATGCAAAGGAAGAGGTAAATGTAGTTTCTAATTCGTCCTCAAATTAAAATGATTTGCTTCTCACAATTTAATAAAAATTTGAATGTATTTTTGCTGAAGGAAATAAAGAGTTTTACTATCAGTTCAGAGAGTTTACCTGCCTGTTTTTAACTTGTTGTTGACATTTTTTTAAAGGCAGTTGACAAGACTACAAAATATAAGGCAGTAAGACAGAACTCAGGCCACTGTTTAAGGCAATAAGTATGGCAGAAAATTCCCATTAACATATTGTCAGTTTTCTTGCTCACTTATCCATTAAGACTTACAGATGCAAAATTACATTTTAGAACCTGATAGTTAAATAAAAACCTGGTAATAACAGTAGAAAATATTTCTGTTCATCGCAATTATAATTTATAGGTCACAGAATTAGTGATGAGGGTAGTAAGTCCATTACAGTCACTAAGTTAAGACCAATTTTTAATTATTTGTAAATTAATACATCAGAGGAAGTGTCCTGTTGTATATCACAGCATGATCGAAGTAGTATACTTTGTATTGAACAACTTGAATTATTTAAGCATTACACTCAAAATTTTGTCAACACCAAATGTAACCATGTAAATTAGCAAATAGGGATTCAAAAGAAACATAAAATAACTTAATTTAAGTGTTTTTGTAATAAAAGTATAATTGTACACTATATCCAATCTTAATAAAGACATTGTTAGAAAACATTAAATTCGAAGTAGGAGCAGTACCAGTAGTTAAAGTATTATAAGCATAGAAAAATACAAGAAAATGAATAAAAATAGGATAAAAGATAGATAATGTAAAGAAGACAGTATTTTAACTTTTGTGAAAAGATGGGAAATAATTTTTAACTTTAATAACTTACTTTATATATTGGTGATTCTCGACATCTATTAATAAACATTATTTAGAAATTATAAATATGTTTTCAAATATGTTTTTATCTTTTCTGGGTTAACTGAGGAAATTATTAAATGAAATAGTTCTGAAAGGATACGAAATATACCAACAGCAGAAAGTATTGATCCATATATAACAATGGAAGAGTAGATTTCAGTGGTATGTTTCAAATTGGTGAATTAGCCATAAGTTGTTTTTGTTTGTTTGTTTGTTTGTTTTTTTGGGAGAGAGAGCGAGAGAACACATGCAACTGTGAGTGGGCAAGGGGCAGATGGAGAGGGAGAGGGAGAATCTTAAGCAAGCTCCATGCCCAGTGTGGAGCCTGATGCTTAATCTCATAGCTGTGAGACCACACCTGAGCTGAAATCAAGAGTTGAACTCTTAGCTGACTAAGCCACCCAGGTGCCCCTTAGCCATAAGTTTTAAGAGGAGACACTATTCACTAATTATAATGAGATGTAAATGAGTTATAATGATGTTACTAGTTGTGGTAGAGATGCAGGTATATTCTTCCAATTACTGGACACAATTCTTCCTTTATTTGACTCTCAGGACTTCTGCATTCAGGTGAGTCCGTCTGACAGTTCTGAGAATCAAATGAAAGCTGAAGTAATATTTGCCTTCTTGTCTGAGAGAAATGTCACCAGAGACTTGCTAACAAGCCACAATAACCCAGTTTTCTACCCTACTATTGGTGCTGCTTGCCACCAGAAACTAAGGCCAGATGCCAGAAGTCACACACTCTAAACAAACCCCCAAGATCCAGTTTTTGCCCTGAATGATCCAGTTCAGATGCCCTGGTAACCCTCCAGGTGACCTTGAGATCCTTATCCTCTAATTGTAGTAACAGAGGACATACCTACCAGTGCCTTAAGATACAACTGTGCCTCTTAAGGAAAGAAAAGAGGTGGCACTTGGACCCTGAGAAACCTCCTCCCGTTTCCCCAAACACTTTGAGGTCAGCTTGCTTACCAGCCTCTTAATTACTCTAACCCCATAAAACCCATATCATGAGACCTAATCTGGGAGAAGGTGCCTTTAAAGCATGAGCTCCCCTTCTCCGTTCTCTGCCCATTGAATTACCTGCTTGCCGTCAAATACTGTTTCGTTATTTGGCAATTTGGTGAATGGTACTGAATAGGAAAAGAACCTACCACTTTAGTCAACAAGAGGAGGAACCCCATCTTTTTCTGGAAGTTACATGTTAAGATGTTTCCATTACTGACGGAGAGTTTCTATCAGCCTGGGTCCCTAAATGACATGTTGAACACAGCCCTACTCATGCCATAGATATTTACCAGGGGTAAAAAAATAAATATTTATAAAGCTATGACTAGCTTATGCTAACTACTAACAGAGCAGAAATGTTTAGTGGTCAAGACTTTACAAAATTGGAAGCAAGAAAATAAGAGAAGGGCTCCAGCAAGTGTAGTAGGAGGAAAAGGAGGTAAGAGAGTACAGTTCTGAACTGTACATGATCCAGAATCCCCAATATATCATTGAGTCTCTTCTAAGCAGAAGAATGCATGATTACTGGTTCTTTCTGAGACAAAGCCACCAATGGGAATATAACAAAAAATCACATATCTATGATTCTGCAATATATGTATTTTTTCTCATTTTAAAACCTCTGAAATTTCATTATATCTTGTAATTAATGTCATAAGATGCAATTGTATCCTTGCTTACTTGGGAATTTCCTTCATTCTGCATCTTACAATTAGGAATGGCTTACATTCACTGAAATAGGTTAATTTTTGCTACTGTGTCTCCAAGTTTTATTAGGGAATATGGCCTACAGAATATAAATTAAGTCCCAAAGTCGAGGAGGTTCAAATATTTAGGTAATTAACATCATATTGTAAATGCATAAACACCTATCTACTTAATTTTGAATTTGCAGGAAACCTTGCCAGAAAATACTCATTTTTGTTATCAGTAATCATAGAAGCACATATTGTGATGAATTGCTTGAATATTTGTGACTATACAGGATATACAAATTCCACAGTCTAATGATTTATGTATGCTTAAAAATAGGATTTTGTGATAGATTTGTGTAGCAGACATGAACATACATCACTCGGATTGTCCTTCAAGATTCTCCTTCACTGTCCAGTTTCCAGGAATGTGGCTACTGGGCAGTCTCTAGCTATTAGCTTTTTCATAGTTGGCTTCAGTTTTTGAACTAAGGTTACACTTTCTCAGGGATGGAACCCAGCTAATGACTAATCAAGGTGGTGCCACAAAGGCTTACTCATTTTCACCCAAAGCAAGTCTTAGAGATCCTCAAGCAGCTCACAGAGTTCATTATGTCTGTGTAATGACATGATAACTCTTCCTGCCCAATTGTGCTTCCTCCTGTTTTATTTCATAGGTGTTACCATCCAGTAAACATTTGAATTCCTAACAAATGTTCCTGTATATATCCCAGAGAATTCAAATGGCTCAACATAAATATACAATTTTGATCCCAGTCAGGAAAAAAAAAGAAAGCATCTATTATCTTCTTTGACTTTGAAAATTGCTAGCACTTAATATTTTCACATTCTTTTTGTTTCTGAAATCTGAATGTATCTTACAAGTAGTTGAACAAGGATTATAAGTTTTTAAAAATAAACTGATAGAGGAGCGCCTGGGTGGCTCAGTCGGTTGAGCGGCCAACTTCGGCTCAGGTCATGATCTCATAGTTCATGAGTTCGAGCCCCACGTTGGGCTCTGTGCTGATGGCTCAGAGCCTGGAGCCTGCTTCAGATTCTGTATCTCCCTCTCTCTTTGCCCTTCCCCTGTTCATGCTCTGTCTCTATGTATCTCAAAAAATAAATAAACGTTAAAAAAATTAAAAAAAATAAACTGATAGATACTGTTACTAAAAAATGGCGGGTATTTGATTATACAACAGCTTAGAACCAAGTGACATATTATTCTGACATGCATGTAGCAAATTATACAGTGTGCTATCTTTTATATTTTAAAGGCTGGAAGGTGGCCAACATATGGTTCAAAACAACTCCCCCCATATGTAACTCTATGTTTGTGGGCTAGCTAATTAACCTCTCTGTCAGTGTCCACATGTAAAATTGCAGTTAATATAACCAGTTATCAAAGTTGCTGTGAAGATAAAATGAGATCATTAATATGAAAAGCCTTTGAAAACTTAAGAGAACCCTGTGATTCTCCCACCTGTGTACAGCAGACGTTGAATACAACTAACAAGCAGCAAATACAGCACCACTTACATCTCCTGTGCACAAAGAAAACATCTATGAATCAGGGAATATTCTACAAAGGCTTAATGTAGCCTGAGATTCTCTTTGAACACAACACAATAAGTTACCACCAATGGTTACCTATCATTATAAATTGGCAAATGGGAGTTACATGCCTAAGCTTCTAATTTCTGCATTCAAGGCCTTCTAAAATTAAGATTCAAGTCACTTTTCCAATTTTATTTCAAGACTAAAATAATGTCAATGCTCAAGGGTAGCCAAATTACAAAGTAATTCTGGGATTTTTCCATTCTATCTTACATTGTATGCCTTCTGCTTGTCAGAAACAAAGCTGGTGGTTGCCCTTACCAGACAACTGATAAACCCAGATATTAGTAGACTTGGCAGGTCAGAGGAATAAATAACTACCCACAAAAAACCATCAGTTTTACCTACCCAAACAATTAAATGATGGGCAACAAAGTCTGTCTAATAAATAGCCCTGTCTAATAAAAGACTCTGTGGTAATAAAAATTACCCATTGTCATCACTGCCTAATAAGGTATCCACCAGCCCCAGGTGATTATTGAGCATTTTAAAAATAATTAGTGTAGGGGCACCTGGGTGGCTCGATTGGTTAAGTGACCAACTCTTGATTTTGGCTCATGTCATGCATGATCTCACAGTTTTGTGAGTTCCAGCCCCACATCGGACTCTGCATACTGACTGTGCAGAGAAATTGTTTGAGATTCTCTTTCTCTCTGTCTCTCTCTGCCTCTCCCCCACTCACACTCTGTCTCTCTCAAAATAAATAAACTTAAAACAAATTAGTGTAACCCAGAGACTGAAATTTTAATTACATTTAACTTAAATATAACTTAAATAGCCAAGAACATATGTCTAGAAAGGCAGAGGAAAGAACTGAAAATCCACTCCTCCATAAAACAAGAAGTGGAAATAAAAGTCAAAATCAAATTTTTCAGAACTCTGTCAATTAACTAAAGTTTGCAACAATCACAGGAGAGTTTATTCAAGAAAAATAGCTGAATGTCAGTAGGATCAATGAACTTTGCTGTGTTTTAACTTGAAATATTACCATACCCTCTACTCAGCTCTGAGGTAGCCCTGAAAAACAATATCAACATCAAACTATGATAATTGCAAAAATAATGTGTAGCTGCAACAAGGAGGTCAGAATATGTTTGATCTCCCACAAATCCCCATCCCCAGGAAACTGTCACCATTTAATTTCTCTGGCAGCTCCCTGGAAAACCAGGGTTTGCCTTTGTTTGACTCAACTGAGACTTCATACTGAGCAAACAGCCATATTCCAGAATGTTTGGTGTAAACAATCAGCAGCAATTGTTTAATACTGCATCAAACTGAAGTGAAGACCCCAGCTGGGCCTAAGAATAGGCTGATCAAAAAACTTAAAATAAAGAACTGGGGAATGAGATGTCTGTAGGAGCTTTTGAAAATTTCAATATATTTCTGGGAACCTAAAAGACATATACATATTCACAAATTTCCCATCCCTAGAAGAGATCTCAGAAAACTTAATCTCTTATCTCAGGCTGACTGTGAGCCCTGTGTAAGTAGGAAGTAAAAGCTAAAGCAAAGTTACAAACTGTTTGATAAAACAAAATTTATTTAACACCAGAGGAAGTATTGTCAGTCTCAAATAACTATATATATATTTTTATTTTTTAATGTTTATTTTTGAGAGAGAAGGGGAAAGAGAAAGAGAGAGAGGAGAGAAAGAGAGACAGAGAGAAAGAGAGAGAGAGAGAGAGAGAGAGAGAGAGAACAAGTGGGGGAGGGGCAGAAAGGGAGGGAGACACAATCCAAAGCAGGCTCCAGGCTCTGAGGTGCCAGCATAGAGCTCCATGAGGGGCTTGAACTCACGAACTATGAGATCATGACCTGAGCTGAACTCACATGCTGAACCAACTGAGCCACCCAGCCACCCCTCAAACAACTACTGATTTAAAGGCGTTTGAAAAAATTTCTGTCCAATTATTAGCAGATCTCCAAGTTAAGTAAGCAGAGATATCAGTGGACATACAAGATAAGGAATACAGACTTTAAAAAATTAGTACTGGAAGGTCACTAAAATAACATCACCAGCAGCAACAACAACAAAGGGTAACAACAATAAAGACTGGGAAGAGGGGAAATTTGATTTGCAACATTAATTTGAATTTTATTTTTTATTACTTTTTAAAGTTTATTTTGATACAGAGAGAAAGTGCTAGTGGGGGAGGGGGAGGGAGAGAAGGAGAAATAGAGAATTCCAAGCAGGCTCTGCACTGTCAGCACAGAGCCCTATGTGGGGCTTGAACCCCACAAGGGGTTCAACAAATCATGAGATCTTGACCTGAGTCATAGTTGGAAGCTTAACTGACTGAGCCACCCAGGCACCCGTATTAATTTAAATTTTAAAATTACTATACTTACAAAGAAATAGGAAAGTGTGTGCAATACACAGAAAAAGAAATATGCTTAAAAAAATAAAGAAAGCCATAACGAAAAAATTTAAGGAAAGTATGGGAATTACATAGGGAATATCAATAAAAAGAAAACAAAAGCTCTAGAGTGAAAAATACAATAACTGAAAGAAAAATTCACTAAAGAGTCTCAAGAACAGGGCACCTGGGTGGCTCAGTTGGTTAAGTGACCAAATTCAGCTCAGGTCATGATCTCATGTTTGTGAGTTCAAGCCCTGCGTCAGGCTCTGTGCTGACAACTCAGAGCCTGGAGCCTGCCTCAGATTCTGTGTCTCCTTCTCTGTCCCTACCCCACTTGTGCTCGTTCACTCTCTCTCTCACAAAAATAAATAAACATTAAAAAAATTAAAAAAAAAGAGTTTCAAACAGATATCAGCTGACTGAAGAAAATCAGTGAATCTGAAGAAAGGTCAATTTTCATTACTCAGACTGAATAACAATACACCAACACCCTCCCCGCTTTAAGAGAAAAGAAAAATGAACAGAGCCTTAGAAAAATATGAGACATAATCAAGTGTACCATCATGTACACAATGTGAGTCCCAAAAAGGAGAGCAGGCAGAAAGGATATTTGAAGAAAAAATAACTTAAAAATTTCCAATTCTAATGAGTAACATTAATCTACATCCAACAAATTCAGTAAACTCCATGTAGGAAATACTCAAAGAGAAAAACACTTTGCATCAGAGTAAAACTGTTCAATGCTTAAGACAAAGACTTTAGGAAGAGAAAGTGATCTATCACATAAAAGGAATCCTCAATAAAAATAACTGCAAAGTATATTCTGAAACCATTTTATATTAACTAAACTATCATAACTAATAAATCAGTTGATCAAAGTTTAAAGATACAAGGTCCATACACAAATATCGGTTGTATTTCTACATATCAGCAATGAACAATCAAGAAATGATATTAAGAAAAGAATCCAATTTATAATACCATCAAAAGAAAAAAACCATATAAATAACAATACAATATAAATACAATAACAATTTAAGAAGCCCAAAATTTGTACATAGAAATCTTCCAAAATTATGGAAATTAAAGAAAGTTTAAATGAATTGTATATAAATACAATAACAATTTAAGATGCCCCAAATTTGTACATAGAAATCTTCCAAAATTATGGAAATTAAAGAAAGTCTAAATGAATTGTATATAAATACAATAACAATTTAAGAAGCCCCAAATTTGTACATAGAAATCTTCCAAAATTATGGAAATTAAAGAAAGTCTAAATGAATGGATAGAAATTCTATGTCCATGGATTGGAATATTTAATAACGTTAAAATGGCCATAATCCCAAAATTGATCTACAGATTCAACAGTATCTATCAAAATCCTAGATATATTTGTGTGTGTGTGTGTGTGTGCGTGTGTGTGTATAAACTGACAAACTGATGCATATGCAAATGCAAGGGATCCAGTACAGCAAAAACAATCTTGAAAAATAGGATAAAGTTGGGGCACTCATATATCCCAATTTCAAAAATACTACAAACCAAAAGTAATGAAGACAATATAGCAAAAGTAGTGACATATAGACCAATGGAATAGAATTGAGAGTCCAGAAACAAGTCTTCACATTATGGTCAATTGAATTTTGAATAGGATAAGATGAATCAATAAGAAAAGATTAGTCTTTTCTGGGGTGCCTGGGTGGCTCAGTTGGTTAAGCATCCAACTCTTGATTTCAGCTCAGGTCATCATCTCATCGTTCATGAGATTGAGCCCCACGTAGTGCTCTGCACTGATAGCTTGGAGCCTGCTTGGGATTCTCTCTGCCCCTCCCAAGATTGTGTGCGTGTTCTCTCTCAAAAGAAATAAATTTTTAAAAGATTAGTCTCAGGGTTCCTGGGTGGCTCAGTCAGTTAAGTGTCTGACTTCGGCTCAGGTCATGATCTCACTGTTCCTGAGTTTGAGCCCTGCATCTAGCTCTATGCTTACAGCTCAAAGCCTGGAGCCTGATTCAGATTCTGTGTCTTCCTCTCTCTCTGCCCCTCACCTGCTCATGCTCTGTCTCTCTCTCTCTTAAAAATAAACATTAGAGGGGGACCAAGATGGCGGAGGAGTAGGGAGGACCAAAGTTTCCCTTGTTTTTTTGAATTGAGAGGGACCGAAACAGAGAGATTCTCAACTCCAAGAACCTGGCAGAAAAGGTGTAGCAGCTTACAAGGAACGCAAGAAACATAGACAACACCCTAAGACCGAGTGACACTTCTCCGCGGGAGCTACAGAGGCCAAGTCCAGACCGCTGCCTGGAGTAACTCCAGGTCATTTCTTTTTAAAATAGATGCTCCCCGTTATTCTTCTTACTGATCCCCACTCCTGAGCTGACTATCCAGAGGCCTGGCTGACTTAAACAAAATCTTATTCCACTCTCTAAAGGCAGGTTTTTCATCTCCTTCTGTACTTCCCTTATTCTCTCTCTGGAATAACCAGGCCACATAATCTCACCCGAGCAATTTCTGTCTTCATTCCTTTTTCCTTGTAACCGTCCTTATTCTGATTTCTCTCAGTCTGGATTCAGCTCTTTAGCCACTCTACCCAGGCAAAGACCATTTCCTTCTTTCCCCCGGAACTGTCATTATTCTCTCTGTAGACGCTCTGCCACCAGCACAGTACACACCCTGTCCTTACCGTGTAGCTGGTATTTCAGGACATTGTCCTCAGAGTGTCATTTGTTATTCTTTTTGCTGTTGTGAACCGCTTGTCTGTATCATTTGTTAGTACGTTTGAGTATTTCTGTTTTCTGTTTGTCTGTCAGTCTGTTTTCCTTTCCAGGGCAACTTCAAGAAACAACCCAAAACACATCCAGCCAAAATGACGAGACAGAAGAATTCTCCTCAAAAGAATCCACAAGAAGCAGTGACAGCTCAAGAATTAATGAAAACAGATATAAGCAACATAACAGAACAAGAATATAGAATGACAATCATAAAACTAATCGCTGGCCTTGAAAAAAGCTTAGAAGAATGCAAGGGGTCCCGCGCGGCAGAGTTCAAGGACCTTAAAAACGGGCAGGAAGAATTAAAGAAGAAATTAGAAGAAATACAGGGGAAACTGGAAGCAGCCACAGCACGGATTGAAGAGGTAGAGGAAAGAGTTAGTGCCTTAGAAGACAAAATCATTGAAAAAGAGGAAGCAGATAAAAAGAGAGAGAAGCTGATCCAGGAACAGGAAAGGAGAATTCGAGAGCTGAGCGATGAACTCAAAAGAAACAATATCCGTATCATAGGAGTCCCAGAGGAAGAAGAGAGAGAGAAAGGAGTCGAAGGGGTTCTTGAACAAATCATTGCTGAGAACTTCACCAACATGAGGAAGGAAAAGGGCATGGAAATCCAAGAGGCACAGAGAACTCCCCTCAGACGTAACTTGAATAGACCTTCTGCACGGCACATCATAGTGAAGCTGGCAAAATACAAAGATAGGGAGAGAATCCTGAAAGCAGCTAGGGACAAAAGAACCCTAACATACAAAGGGAGACATATAAGGGTAGTAGCAGACTTATCTACAGAAACTTGGCAAGCCAGAAAGGAATGGCAGGATATCTTCAATGTGATGAGCAAGAAGGACCTGCAACCAAGAATTCTGTATCCGGCTAGCCTGTCGTTCAGAATAGAAGGAGAGATCAAGGTTTTTCCCAACAAACAAAAACTGAAAGAATTTATCACAAATAAGCCGGCACTGCAAGAGATCCTGAGGGGCATTCTATGAAGGCAAACCTGCAAAGAACACAAACTGCCAGGGACAGCCTTACAATCATGAAACCTACAGATAATACAGTGACTGTAAGCCCATATTTTTCAATATTAACACTGAATGTAAATGGACTAAATGCGCCAATCAAAAGACACAGGATAACAGAATGGATTAAAAAACAAGACCCATCTATTTGCTGTCTTCAAGAAACTCATCTTAAACCTGAAGACACCTTCAGATTGAAAGTGAGGGGATGGAAAACTATCTACCATGCTACTGGAAGGCAGAAGAAAGCCGGAGTAGCCACACTTATATCAGACAAATTAGACTTTAAAATGAACGATGTAATAAGAGATGAAGAAGGACATTATATAATAGTCTCAGGAACCATCCTGCAGGAAGAGCTAACAATTGTAAATATCTACGCACTGAATTTGGGGGCACCCAAATTTGTAAAACAACTAATTACAAACATTAGCAACCTCATCGATAAAAATGTCCTAATAGTAGGGGATCTCAACACTCCACTCTCAGCATTGGATAGATCCACAAATCAGAAAATCTCCACAGAAACAATAGCCCTGAACGACACATTAGAACAGATGGGCCTCACAGACATCTTTAGGGTCCTTCATCCAGAAGCAAAGGAATTTACGTTCTTCTCAACTGCACACGGTACATTTTCCAAGATAGATCACATTCTGGGGCACAGGGAAGCTCTGAATAAATATAAAAGAATTGAGATCATACCGTGTACACTGTCAGACCACAATGCTTTGAAACTTGAAATCAACCACAGGAGAAAGCCTGGAAAATATCCAAGAACATGGCGGCTAAGAAATAACCTACTAAAAGATGACTGGGTCAACCAAGCCATCAGAGAAGAAATTAAAAAATACATGGAAACAAATGAAAATGAAAATACAACAATCCAAACGCTCTGGGACGCAGCAAAAGCAGTCCTGAGAGGGAAATATATTGCAATCCAGGCCCATCTCAAGAAACAAGAAAAATCAATAACACAAATTCTAACAGCGCGCCTAAAGGAACTAGAAGCAGAACAAATAAAACAACCCAAGCCCAGCAGAAAGAGAGAAATAACTAAGATCAGAGCACAAATTAACCATATGGAGACAGAAAAGGTAGTGGAACAGATCAATGAAACCAAAAGCTGGTTCTTTGAAAAAATAAACAAAATAGACAAACCTCTAGCCAGGCTTCTCAAAAAGAAAAGACAGAGAACTCAAATAGATAAAATCGTGAATGAAAAGGGAGAAATTACAACCAATCCCTCAGAGATACAAACAATCATCAGAGAATACTATGAAAAATTATATGCCACCAAACTTGGCAATCTGGAAGAAATGGACAGCTTCCTAAATAGCCACACGCTACCAAAACTCAAACGGGAAGAAATAGAAAAATTGAACAGACCCATAACTAGTGAAGAAATAGAATCAGTTATCAAAAATCTCCCAGCAAATAAAAGCCCTGGACCAGACGGCTTTCCTGCGGAATTTTACCAGACATTTAAAACAGAGTTAATTCCTATCCTCCTCAAGCTGTTCCAAAAAATTGAAACGGAAGGAAAACTCCCGGACTCATTCTATGAAGCCAGCATCACTTTGATTCCCAAACCAGATAGAGATCCAGCAAAGAAGGAGAATTACAGACCCATATCCCTGATGAATATGGATGCAAAAATTTTCAATAAGATACTAGCAAATCGAATCCAACAACACATAAAGAGAATTATCCACCATGATCAAGTAGGATTCATCCCTGGGTTGCAGGGCTGGTTCAATATTCGCAAATCAATCAACGTGATACATCACATCAACAAAAGAAAAGATAAGAACCATATGATCCTGTCAATAGATGCAGAAAAAGCATTTGACAAAATACAGCACCCGTTCTTAATAAAAACTCTCGAGAAAGTCGGGATAGAAGGAACATACTTAAACATCATAAAAGCCATATATGAAAAGCCCACAGCTAATATCATCCTCAATGGGGAAAAACTGAAAGCCTTCCCCCTGAGATCAGGAACACGACAGGGGTGTCCACTCTCGCCACTGCTATTTAACATAGTGTTGGAAGTCTTAGCATCAGCAATCAGACAACAAAACAAAATAAAAGGTATCAACATTGGCAAGGAGGAAGTCACACTTTCACTTTTTGCAGATGACATGATACTTTACATAGAAAACCCGACGGAATCTACCAAAAGCCTACTAGAACTGATCCGTGATTTCAGCAAAGTTGCAGGATACAAAATCAATGTACAGAAATCGGTGGCATTTCTATACACCAACAATGAAGCAGCAGAAAGAGAAATAAAGAAGCTAATCCCTTTCACAATTGCACCAAAAACCATAAAATACCTAGGAATAAACCTAACCAAAGATGTGAAAGACCTCTACACTGAAAACTATAAAAAACTTATGAAGGAAATTGAGGAAGACACAAGGAAATGGAAAAACATCGCATGCTCATGGATTGGAAGAATAAATATCGTCAAAATGGCAATACTACCCAAAGCAATCTACACATTCAATGCAATCCCAATAAAAATTGCACCAGCATTCTTCTCAAAGCTAGAGCAAACAATCTTAAAATTTGTATGGAACCACAAAAGATCTCGAATAGCCAAAATAATACTGAAGAATAAAACCAAGGCGGGAGGCATCACAATCCCAGACTTTAACCTCTACTACAAAGCGGTGGTCTTCAAGACTGTATGGTATTGGCACAAAAACAGACACATAGACCAATGGAATAGAATAGAAAACTCAGAAATGGACCCGCAAGTATATGGCCAACTAATCTTTGATAAAGCGGGAAAATGTATTCAATGGAAAAAAGACAGCCTCTTTAATAAATGGTGCTGGGAGAATTGGACAGCAACTTGCAAAAGAATGAAACTAGACCACTTTCTTAAACCACTCACAAAAATAAATTCTAAATGGATAAAAGATCTGAATGTGAGACAGGAAACCGTCAAAATCCTAGAGGAGAAAGCAGGAAAAAGCCTCTTTGACCTAAGACGCACCAATTTCTTACTTGACACGTTTCCAAAGGCAAGGGAATTAAAAGCAAAGATGAACTATTGGGACTTCATCAAGATAAAAAGCTTCTGCACAGCAAAAGAAACAACCAACAAAACGAATAGGCAACCAACGGAATGGGAAAAGATCATCGCAAATGACATATCGGATAAAGGACTAATATCTAAAATCTATAAAGAACTTACCAAACTCCACACCCGAAAAACAAACAACCCAGTGAAGAAATGGGCGGAAGATATGAATAGACACTTCTCCAAAGAGGACATTCAGATGGCAAATAGACACTTGAAACGATGTTCAATGTCACTCATCATCAGGGAAATACAAATCAAAACCACACTGCGATACCACCTCACACCAGTCAGAGTGGCTAAAATAAACAAATCAGGAAACTATAGATGCTGGCGAGGATGTGGAGAAGTAGGCACCCTCCTACATTGTTGGTGGGAATGCAAACTGGTGCAGCCACTCTGGAAAACAGTGTGGAGGTTCCTCAAAAAAATGAAAATAGAGCTACCCTATGATCCAGCAATAGCCCTGCTAGGAATCTACCCAAGAGACACAGGATTGCTGATGCATAGGAACACGTGTACCCCAATGTTCATAGCAGCACTTTCGACAATAGCCAAAACATGGAAAGAAACTAAGTGCCCATCAACTGACGAGCGGATAAAGAAGATGTGGCACATATATACAATGGACTACTATGTGGCAATGAGAAAAAATGAAATCTGGCCATGCGTAGCAACATGGATGGAACTGGAGGGTATTATGTTAAGTGAAATAAGTCAGTCAGAAAAAGACAGATACCATATGTTTCCACGAATAGGTGGACTTGGTGAGACTAAGCAAAAACCAGGGGGAGGGGAAGAGGGGAAAGAAAAAAAAGACACAGAGAGGGAGGGAGATAAAACATAAGAGACTCTCAAAGACTAAGAACAAACTGAGGGTGAGGGAGATGGGGGGGGAGAGGGGGTGATGGGCATTAAAAAAGGGCACATGTTGGGATGAACACTGGGTGTTTTATGTAAACCAATTTGAAAATAAACTATTTTAAATTAAAAATAAATAAATAAAAATAAACATTAACAAAATTAAAAAAAAATAAAAAAGATTAGTCTCCTCAACAAATTAATCTGGCCCAACTGAGTTCACATGAAAAAAAATGAAGTTGGATTCCTAAGTTACATGATATAGAAATACTAACTTAAAATGGATCATAGATTTAAACGTTAGAACTAAAACTATAGAATTACTAGAAGAAAACAAAGGGGAAGATATTTATGACCCTAGACTAAACAATGAGTTTTATGTAAGTACAATGAATATTATGAAGTACAAATGGAAAAGAGTAAGTAAATTGGATTTCACTAAAAGTAAAAATTTTGTTTTTCAAAGGACTTCATCAAGAATGTTAAAGATAATGCATATAATGACAAAAATATTTTCAAATCATGTATCTGATTAGAATATAAAGTGAACCCTTATACTCAATAATGCAAAGACAAATAACACAATTGAAACATTATCAAACCTTTAAATAGACACTTTTCCAAGGAAGGTACACAGTCAATGCCTGCATCACTAGTCATTAGGGAAACATAAATGAAAACTATGATCAGAAACCATCTTACACATATTTCAGAGGCTAAAATTAAAAAGACAGAATAATAAGTGTTAGTGATTATGGGGAGAAAGTGGAACCCTTATATATTACTTGAAGATTTGGAAAACAATCTGGTGGTTTCTCAAACTGTTAAACATACACTTACCATATATCCCAGCAATTCTACTCCTTGATATAAACCCTCAAGAACTGAAAACCTGTATTCACACAAAAACTTATACAAGGCTGTTCGAAGTAGTCTTAGTCTTAATATTGAAAAAGTGAAAACATCCCATATATCCATCAACTGATGAGTGGATGAACAAAATGTGGAATATCCATACGATGGAATATAATTTATCCATAAAAACACGAGGTACTGATATACACTGCAACATGGATGAACCTTAAAAATGTTATGTTAAGTAAAAGAAGACAGTCATAAAAGTCCACATATTATATAGTTATTTAAATAAAATATTCATAAAAGGCAAATCAAGATCAAAAATTGTTTTCCAGGGGCTGGGGAAAGGGGAAATTATGGAGGGACTGCTAATGGGTACAGGTGTTTTTTAGGAGTAATGAAAAGGTTCTAAAATTGATGGTGACCACTGAACAGATCTGTGAATATACTAAAGATTGTTGAAATTTGCAGTTTAAAAGGATGAATTTTATGGTATGGTAATTATATTTCCATAAAGCTGTCACTAAAATGAAACATTTAAATAACTACAACAGCGACTCTCTATTGGACAGTGCTATTATACAGAGGGATGGGGGAGATGGTAACTTTGGTTGAAGTCTGTCAGAGAAGGCATTTCTGAGGAGATGAAATGTGGTCTGCAACCTGAATGATGAACAGCATAAAAATATGTGAAGATCTGGATAAAGAATGTGCAGGAGTAGGGGCACCTGGGTGGCTCAGTCAGTTGGGCATCTGACTTCGGCTCAGGTCATGATCTCGCAGTTTGTGGGTTTGAAACCTATGTTGGGATCTGTGCTGACAGCTCAGAGCCTGGAGCCTGTTTCAGATTCTGTGTCTTCCTGTCTCTCTGTCTCTTCCCCACTCACATTCTGTCTCTCTCTCTCTCTCTCTCTCTCTCTCTCTCTCTCTCTCCCAAAAATAAATAAACATTAAATTTTTTTAAAGAAGAATGTGCAGGAGTAAAGAAAAATCAAGTGGAAAGTCCCTGAACAGGACTACCTTGGTATATTTAAAGATGAAAAAAGAAAACAGTATATCTAAACCAGAATATAAGTGATAAAAGTAATAAAAGGTGATATCTAAGAGCTAAGTTGGTATCAATCTTGGTGGCTCTTATAGGTATTAGAATTTCATCAATTTGTCCAACAAATATTTATTAAGCACTATGTATCGGGCACCTGCATTAGATGTTGGGTGATATCACAAAAGAGAGTAGCCAAAACCTTTATGCTTCAAGGAATTCATATTCTCTTGGAGAAAGGTAGAGAAAAAACAGCTTTCATTGGAAAGGTGAAATTTGAGAAAAACTTTTAAGAGGCTCAGCTATGCAAGAACCTGTGGGAAAATTATTCTAGGTAGAAACAGTAGCCAGTGTGAAGGCCCCAAAGCAGAAGCATGCCAGGTAAGATCTAACAGATCCGCAGCAATGATTCTCAAATAATGGTAACAGGCATACAAATTTGTGGGGTATCTTTTTAAAATGCAGATTCTGATTCAGTAGATATAGGCAGAGGGCAGGCTGAGATTCTGCATTTCTAATAAGCTAAGGTAAGGGGGCTGCATTTCTGATAAGGTAAGGGGGCTGTGCTATTGCTACACTGCCTACATTCTGAGTAACAACCAGTGTACAAGAAATGCAATTATTAATGAACTCCACTGGAAGTTTACATCCTGAAAATTTTAGAATTAGAAACAGGACTCCAGCTTTATGCCTCCAGCATTCATCACCCTATGCTGATTCCACTAACTCTTGTTTAAATTAGGACAAAAAAATTCATCCAAAATTGGCTTAGGTAGAAACAGAGAGTATATGATTTCCTATAGCTAAGCTGCCTTCATGCCCTCTTGAGCTTCAAAGACTCAAAGGATGTCATCGTTAACTAGTCTCTTTGGACTCTCCTTTCCTTTGTGTTGGTTTCATTTGCAGGCAGACTTTCTCCACATGGTTTCCCCCCAGCAACTCAGACTTAAATTAACACAGCTCCAAGTTCATGGGAAGAGAGACCTCTACTCTCAATATTTCCAAAGAGCCCCAGGATTAAGTTGCATTTGATCAGCCTGGATCAACTGCCTATCCTGGACCAGTCACTATTACCAGATGATGTGATGCTCTGTTTGTTATGACAAGGTCAGATAAGCTACTGTGCAATCAGAGATGGTTGTGAGTGCCCCTAGACCATATATAAAGATTCTGGGGGAAGGGAGATGGCCCCAAGAAAATTATGTTACTAAAAGAAGGTAATGGTAAGGCAAAAATCCCCAAAAGTGTTGACTAAAATCCAGCATTGTCTGAAACATGTCCATTTCCCCATACCACAGGGTAAGAAAAGCAACAGTGACAAACTTCAGTGATCTTAGATGAGTACCTTCATCGCATGAAATAGAAGTCTACCTTCATAAAGAATGACTAAATAAACATCATGTGCTAAAACACTAGATGAGATTGAAACAAAACCACAAACAACAATATCTAAAATATCTATAAGAAAATCAGAGAGAAGAGATTTACATTTATGTATGTTAACTCAGAAGGAAGAACTAACAGATCCAAGCCAGTAGTTTGAAGTTAGGAAGAGATGGATTTGGATACAACATAAAGAAACCTTTTTTTCTTTTCTTTCTTTCTTTCTTTCTTTCTTTCTTTCTTTCTTTCTTTCTTTCTTTCTTTCTTTCTTTCTTTCTTTCTTTTCTTTCTTTCTTTCTTTCTTTCCTTCCTTCCTTCCTTCCTTCCTTCCTTCCTTCCTTCCTTCCTTCCTTCCTTCCTTCCTTCCTTCTTCTTTTTGAATCAGAGCTTTCCATTAGGTTCTCTTCAGTGAAAATATCCTGATTCTTCTGAAGATACTAGGAATTTTATTTTTCATGGAAAATGCTCAAGTAGTGAAGATTAAACTTTTTAATCACTGTGAAGTTTTCAATTTTATGTTTAAATTATCACATGAAAATTAGGAGAACAAGGAGGTTATTTTAATTATCGAATTAGCACATCAATGTAAATTAGCTGTAAGTGCTCTTGGACCTGTGCTAAAATCTACACACACAGGTTAGCTTTTTCATTGGCTTCCATGAGAAGGCCGGTTATATCTGCTATAAATGAAGAGGTAACAGAGATAAGTCCAGTAATATCCCCAGAGAATTTCACTGGAAGCTCTCCAGTAGATGTCACTCTTTTCCTGGCCCCAGGCCACTAGGTCACACCTCACAATTCTCTTCAGCCTCTTTTATTTAAATTCTAGTTAGTTAACATACAGAGTAATGCTTTCAGAAAGAGAATTTAGTGATTCATCACTTACATATAATACCCAGTGCTCATCACAAGTGCCCTCCTTAATACCCACCTATTTACTCCACACACACCCCACTTCTCCTCCAGTAGCCCTCGGTTAGTTCTCTATAATTAAGAGTCTATTTCCTGTTTTGTCTCTTGTTCCCCCCCCTATATTCATCTATTTTGTTTCTTAAATTCCATATAAGAATGAAATCATAAGGTATTTGTCTTTCCCTGACTGACCGATTTCGCTTAGCATAATACTCTCTAAATCAATCCATTTCATGATAAATGGCAAGATTTCATTCTTTTTTTAAGGCTGAGTAATATTTCATTATATATATATATATAATATATATATTATATACACACACAAGTTCTTTATCCATTTGTCAGCTGATGGACATTTGCGTTCTTTCCAGAATTTGGCTATTGCTGTTAGTGCTGTGTCTGGGTGCATGTATCCCTTCAAATCAAACCTTGGTGGTCGACCCAACAATCTGTATCCTAACAAGACCTCCAGGTGATTCTGATCTAGTATACAGATTCTGGTTTGAAAAATAAACAATGTCCCTGACTCTTCCTTTTTATTCTCCTTCCGTTCTTTAATCAAGAAAAATCACCTTGATTTCTTGAATATAGCCCAAAACATGTATCCTATTGATAGAGTTTCTTGTATGCTAACTTCATAAAAAGAGAGAGAGAGAGAGAGAGAGAGAGAGAGAGAACACATCTACCAGCCTGTCGAACACTTTATTTAAATATTGTTTTCAGTAAAACCCATTTATACCTCAATGCTTTAATGAGTTTGATTATATATTTTAAATAGCTAGCAGTATTTCCAAAACTCCTGCCTTCACTGCCCAGATACAGGAATTGAGTGAAATGTTACCTATCTAACATTGCCAAGATAAGATAATTACTTTGATTCTTAAATTATGTTTGCATCAACACTATATTTTTGGGAGGGCTAGGTTTTATTTTATCCATAAACCACATTTTTTCCCAGATTTCTCTTTTGTTGTAACAGGAGTTGAACTAAATTCATCACACTTCACGTAAGACCTCAGAAAGTTCCATTAGCAGTTCTGTGGATTTGGTTCACTTGCCAGAAAAAGGAAAGGAAATGAAGTAATAAAGTGAAACTTTGAAATAAGATTTGGATTTATGAAAGAAACTAGTTTTGAGAAGGGCATAAAAAATCTCCTTGGTTCAGCAGAAGGCTGAAACACAAATGAGAAAAATAAATGACATCAGTCTCCTGGTTAAAAGATACGTCTTGATGATACTCGTGATTGACACTTTACTCAGTCTTCTGTGCTCTCACACATTTAAAATTGTCCCTGTCTTCTCTATTCATAACAATATCTGTGTTTAAAGATCACTATTTTAAATAGTTACATCATTTATAATAGTTCTATTGGGTATGCATTCCAGCATTGTAAAAGACATCAACTTTAAGTTGTAGTCCAGTAGCAAACTTTTTGCAATGAGGGGTGGTAAATTTATTCCATTTTTTTAGTATTTTATTTCCTCATAAAATTATATTTTCATAAGTAAATATATATAAATGTTAAAGAAAAATGTTTTTAAAATAATTAGAATGTTCATGAAAACACACTATAAAGAAAATCTCCAGAAATATTGCACGTTTGTTTGTAAAAATCAAATAAACAAAAAAAATTTAAACACACACACACACACACACACACACACACACACACACAAGAGAGAGAATCAGATAACTACTCTGACACTGTATTAGGAGAAAATGCAAAAGGAGAGCATATCTCTTTCACCCATCTGTCAGTGAGAGTCGGAGCGTTCTTAGCTCTAAGGCTACCAGCATGATTACAGTAGCATGATGTAGGGGTTCCTTCGAGACAGGAGCTAGTGGGAAGAGGATGCTAGGACTGTTCTGTTTAATAAGAAAAACAACTCAAAGGATCAAAGATCAAAGAGTTAAGAATGGTTACACACTTGTATTAGATTTCTCCAGAAAAAAAGACTAAAAGGGTCTATCTAAAATGAGATAGATTTGTTATAAAGAATGTGCACATATGACTATGGAGGCTGCAAATTCCCACAATTCGATCTACCTTCTACAGTCTGGGAGCCCAGGAAAGCAGATGGTACAGTTCAAAGACCTGAGAACCAGGAGCCAATGGTATAAATTCCAGTCCAAGTCTGAAGGCCTGAGAAGCAGGAGCAGAGAGGGCAGGATAAGACTAATGTTCTAGCTAATAGAGTCAGAGAGAGAAAAGAAGACACAGAGAAAGAGGAGGATGGAGGGAGTTTGGGGGCGGGGAGGGAGACAGAGAGAGAGCAAATCCTTTCTTCCTCCACCACTTTTTTTTTTTTTTCTATTCAGGCCCTCATTGAATTGGAATGGGGAGGTCAATCTACATTGGGGAGGGCAATCTACTTTACTTGGTCTGTCAGTTCAAATTCTAATCTCTTCACGGTATTCTCACAAACACACTAAGACATAATGTTTGGGGATCCTGTGGCCCCTCAAGTTTATATATAAAATTAACCATCACATGTCTACACCTTGTCAATCCAGCACATCTCCTTAAACTATAATCTCTAAATAACAGCAATAATAAAGCCATAGTTTCACCTCACATAATACAACTGTTCTACATACAACTGAAATACACTAAAACTTCTCTAGAAGAGAAGGAAAAGTCTGTGGGTGCTATTTACTCTTCTTGATATCCTATAATTTAAACACTATGGTGCAGTGTTAGTAACATTCAAATACTGTGACATAAAATTCAACACATTTTGTATGATAAGGGGATAAGAGCAAGAAAAATATTTTATATTTATTCACATATACTCAGAACAAAATATGGAGAAATACTCATGATAATTACAGCCGTCATTTCTATAACTGGTCATGTGGTTATAGCTAGTATTGTAACAACATTCTTCCAGTCCTCTGCCTTCAGAAAGCACATCAGCTGTTCATGGTTTTTCTCTACTGGGGTGACACAAACCTTCATTCTTGATAAGTCTGGGTCATTTGTATTTCCATCTGGACTGAGTTGTTGTAGTTTCCATTGGCCTCTTTCACAGGGCATAGTAGGACTAAGATAGCCTAAGGGATCTCCTGTACTCCAGTCATACTATTCCTCAGGTGTATTGTGGAGTAGAAGTCCAATTTCCCCTTGATAGGATAAATAACCCCAGTAAACACAGCAACTCTCATCTTTGCCTATTGATTCAGAAGATATAAAGGCCAAAGTGGCTGGACAGCAGTCCTAAATTTTAGTTCAGTAGAGTCTCTGTTGAGTGTCCTGGGGGAAGTGTTCCTTCCTTTGGAATTTTTAGGGCAGGAAAGCATATGGTCACAGGAATAGAAAGCAAAAATTTTGCTAGTGAACCTGTGAAACCTGGCTACGGAAGAAATAATACCATATATCAGATGCTGATTCAGAATACACATACCCTTCTGGAGAACATTGTCCCAGACTTGCAAGGTATTGCCATTAGTTGTAATGAGTCTTCTAAAGACTTTTCCACTGTTTCAAGCCAGCTGCTTCAGGATGGTGGGGAACATGGTAAGACGAGTGGATTCCAAGAGAAAGGGCCACTGCCACACCTCTTTTGCTGTATAGTGAGCTCCTAGATGAGGAGCAATGCTGTGTGGAATACTGGGACAATGGATAGTGCATTCTGTAAGTCCACGGATGTCAATTTTGGCGAAGCATTGCATTCAGGAAAGGCAAGTCCATATACAGAGTAAGTCTCCATTCCAGTAAGAAAAAACCCTGCCACCTCCATGATGGAAGGAGTTCAACATAATGAGCCTGTCATCAGGTAGCTGGCTGATCATTCTAGAGAATGGTGTCTTACTGGGGATTCAGTGTTGGTCTTTGCTGCTAGCAAAGTGGACACTCAGCAGTGGTCATAGCTACAATGGCCTTGGTGAGTGGAAGTCCATATTGTTGAGCCCACGCATAACGTCTCTCCCTGCTACCATGACAACTTTATTCATAAGCTGACTGGTATCCACAGAATAGGTCATCCTAACCACTTAATTAAAATTCTTCCTCTACTGAGGTCATGCTTCACTAAGCATTCACATATAAAACAAATTATTCATTTTTTCCCTTTCATAGAGGCATATCCACATAGTTCTTTCCCGAGTTTCCTTGTAAACGATATCCTAATCCTGTTTGTTCTAAGTCCCTGACCATCCAGCCAAACCATTTATCATAGCTCTTAAATTGATACATAATCACATGTATTGTTATTTCTCCTTCCAAGCAAAATGAACAACCAGGTGCACTGCCTGAAATTCTGCCTATTGGGAGGATTTACTTTATCCCAGAAAAGGGCTGTGGTGCTGCAGCTGTCCACTTTTGACTGGTGCCTACACACTGTACAGAATTATCTGTAAGCCAGTTTCTTTCCTCAGAGGGAACTCCTCGTGAAGCTATAGAGGCATCCTGGGAGATAAAAGGCAGTGTAGCAGGAATGGGAAAATGGGCATTTGAGCTACTTCTTCACATCATCCTATTTATGCCCCGAGGACCTGTTTGGGTTCAATCACTTACATTCCACTTCAATTTATGAAGGAGTTTGGCTGTCATACCCAACTTACGGCTTGGTAGATCAAATAAGATTTCTCTTATAGATAGATTACACCTAGCTTGTAAAGGGCACCTTAGGTCATATAGTAACTTAGCGGTGCATGGTTAAATGGCCATTGAAGAATGCTGTCTAAATGAAGGAATATATTGTCTGTAAAGTCCAGATACCCATGAGGTTTGCACCTCTTTTTTAGATGCAGGAGGGGCCAGATGCAACAACTTACCCTTTACCTTAGAAGGGGTATTGCAGCATGCCCATACCATTGGATCCCTCGAAATTTCACTGAGATAGAAGGATCCTTGATTTTTAAAAAATATTTATTTCCTACCCTCCAGATCTCAAATGTCTTACCAATAAGTCTAGAGTAGTTACTACTTCTTGCTCACTACGTATAGTCAGTATACTATCATCACTGAAATGGACCAATGTGATATCTTATATAAAGAAAAAGTGATCAAGATCTCTGAAAACTAAATTATGACATATAGCAATAGAGTTGATATATCCCTGAGATAGGACAGTAAAGGTGTTTTGTTGGCCTTGCCACCTGAAAACAAACTGCTTCTGGTGGACCTTATTGACAGGGATGGAGAAAAAGGCATTTACCAGCTCAATAGCTACATACCAGGTAATCAGGGGGTGTGTTAATTTGCTCAAACAATTAAACCACATCTGTCATAGCTGTTGCAATTGGAGTTACCACCTGTTTCGGACTATGATAATCCACTGTAATTCTCCAATATCCATCTGTCTTCTGTACAGACCAAATAGACAAATTGAATGGGGATGTGGTGGAAATCACCACCCCTGCAAACTTCAAACTCCTTTCTGGTGTCGCTAATCTCTGCAATCCCTCCAGGAACATGGTATTACTTTCATTTACTACTTTCCATTTAGCCTTTTCCTCCATAAAAGCCCTAACTACACAGGTCAGGGAACTCGGTCTGCCAGCTACTGAGTACATCTATTCTAATTATGCATTCTGAAACTGTGTAAACAACCACAGAATAGAATTGTGGAACCACTGGCCCCAGTGTGAGATGAACCTGAGCTAAAACTACATTGATCACCTGACCTCCATAAGCACCCACTTTAACTGGTAGACCACAGTCATATTTTGGGTTTCCTAGAATTAGTGTCCATTCAGAACCAGTGTCCAGTAGTCCACTAAAAGGCCTGATTATTTTCTTTTCCCAATGTACTGTTACTCGAGTAAAAAGTCTTAGGTATCTTTAGGGAAAATTAGGAAGTGATTACCAATATAAATTATTTGTAGTGTACTGGTGTCCTTTCTCAAGGAGACCCAGCTTCTCCTTCATGCAAGAGCTTCTGGGTCTGTAAACTGACTCATATCTTTTAACTGATTGAGTGATTTTGACTTTCACTTTTTATGATTCATGTTACACTTTTGTTCCCTTGGCCCAGATCTAAAACTTTTCTGCTTATACAGATCAAGTAAGAATTTATTGGGCTACCTACTTCACTTCTAGAAACACCATGATCAATTAGCCAGCTGGAGTCCCCTAACGATTCTCCTGTGCACACTGCCAAGGCCAGTGGGCAGGGATGGTTCACACTGGAATAGCTACAACAACTGCCTCCTGGAGAACTTTTCTTTTTTTTCAATTTACTCATTTTCACAGCTAATAAAGGACATGTAAGCAGGAAGGTATCTGTGCCCGCAAGGTACGAGGCAGCTAGAAATTCATTTAAAGAGAGCAAAAAAGTTCAGAACTGGTCTTCTTCCTTTCTCTTTTCCAGTCTCATGCTCTCACTGCCTCAGCTTTCTACATTACTTTTAAAGTTTTTTATTGTGGAGACTATATCAAAAACCAAAACTTGGTGTTATAGTGAATATATCTGGAATCAAAAGGAGAGGAAAAAAATTGTATTTATTGGCTTCATTGTATTCTTTGTATGGCTTTATAAAATTAGGAGTATAATATTTGCTACCTTTCACAAATTATTAAAACGATGTTTTTATTTAAGTGAATGATATTAAAAGTGAATAAAGGAGATAATTTTACTCTTTTCTTATATTTGAATTAAAAATTTCCTTAAATGATATATTACTTAAATATGTGTGATGTGCTATTAAGGAACTCTGGCCTAATGTATTATTTCTTTGTTTCCTATTACACAGATATTTATTTTGATATAATTATAATTTGTACTCTGGCATTTTATTTTTATTTTGCTTATTTGGATACTCAAAAACTTGAGTTCTTCTTTAAAACAGTACCGATATTTTAATTAGTTTCATCTCAACTGTGTTTTATCTGTATCCTTTAGGTTACCTGGGTATTTATCAAAGATGTTTGATTACGAAGAAAGCAAGTGTGTGAAGTAAATGTGTGCTGTTCATGAATCGTGTTTGCTCGAAACAAACTTTGAAAAATTTTCTATAAAATTTTGTGGAAAAAATATGACTTATATTTCCAATTTCTTGGTTGTCAGTATTATCATCCCTTTTAAATGTATTTCTTATTAAAATAATACTTTTAAAGACTTATTCTGACACTGTTACACGTTTTTTCCAGTGAGTAGACAGGAGTATTGCTATTATGCAGCCTTAGATGGTTTGTGGTATGTATCCATCATAACCAACCTATTTCTTACGACACAAATGAAAAATACATATTTCTGGCTGTGTTTCAAGTTTATAATGTAGTTTACTATACTGTCATATGCATGTTGCATATCATTTAAAATATTTTAGTTGAGAAAGGATATAAATGTAAAACCCACCATTTTAATGACTAAAATTTGCCAATTACTCTGCAGATTTATATTTAGAATTTTGCTTATTTTGGGTTTTTATTACTAATGGATCAACTCATTAATGGGTAGACACTTTGGAGTTTTCATTGGGATTTTACTTGTACTTTACTTTGATTTTTTTATGTTTGTAATAACTCATAGCTTGATTTTAAAAAATAATACCAACTTTCAAACTGTAGGAAAATAATTCATAACCCCGAACTCATTTATATAGTATCATCTCATATCAAAGGTAGAGCATAGAATCACAGCAAAGATCTTTATGAAGTGACAAAATTTAAAAGAAATAAATTCTAGTTTTTATGTTTAAAACATCACAAAAACAAAAAATATATTTTCTATTTGGATAGATCATACTATTATTTCTGTCATTTTGCAGGAGCAAAATAGTTTTTATGGCCACAGCTATAAAATGAACAAACATGATTATGTGCAGTTATGCTTCCTTAGAAATGCCTTTTATTAAAATATTTGGCAAATGAATAGGTTCTGAGGTCAAAAGATCTTAATAGACCTGCAATATGATCAATGAGGAGGGAGTCACACACAAAGGGTAATTATTATTTATCACTGACACATAACTTCAGATCTGTGAATGCCTTTGAAATATTTTATTATAAACATCCCATAAAGAAGTGCTAGGTAGGTCAGTATAAATATTTCTGTTGAAAAATGAAACAAACATATGCTCTGGTATTGGCTTCGGGTAGACTTATTGGGCTGGTCAGAGAAAAAATAGGGAAGCAGGGTAAAATGTGCAAAATTCCAAATATAATTCTGGAATGGTTTAAATTACTCCATTTTTTTCTCTAAGAAAGATTCAGTTTATTCATATTACAGTGAGCAGACAATATTATAAAGCTGAGACTCATTTAGTAGTTCAGGTCTTTTAAAGCAATGCTTAACATGCAATTCTCAGTGAGTTGAATGATAATGTTAATAAGCCGACTTTAACCTAAGGCAGTCATCCTCAATCTGCTGCACGTTAACCATCATTGGAAGAACTTTAAAAACTTTTCAATGCCCAAGCTCTACCCTGGTATATCCCTAGACATGAGATCCAAATACCAGTGTTTTTAGAAAGATTCCCCAAATGATTCCAATCGCAATCACTAGCAACACAGAAACTAGACAAAACAAATATTCCCTTGAATCAAGAAATAAATCATGTAGAGTCAGAATCAAACAATTGATCCTCACTGAAAAAGTTTTGGGGTGATGGCAGGTTTGTGGGGTCTGTAGCCGACAGTCAAGAAAGAATTCTTGAAGACATCTTTGGTGCAAAAAGGTGATTTTATCAAAGCATGGGGACAGAATCCATGGGCAGGAAGAGCTGCACTGGGGTCGTGACAAGTAACCCATTATATACCCTCACGTTGGAGGGGTTCAGGGATAGAGTAACAACTCTAAGGAATTTTGGAAGCAAGGTTTCCAGGAACTTGAGGGGCTAGCTTTTGCTAGGGAAATACCACTTACTACCGTTCAAGAAAACCTCAGTCATGAGACCCTTCAGATGTATATCGGGGGCCATACATAAGCTTGAAATATAATCGCCAGCATATATCTTGGGGCAGTTGAGATAAAGGAAGTAGACTTATAGGATTCTTGAGGTAGGGATAATGTTAGGCTAAGGTTCTCTTTTGCCCCTAGCAAAGTGGCATCATGGAGGCAGCTGAGCTCCTAAAGGGAGGTCATTCTGCTTGTTTCAAGGACTTGTAAGTGGGCTGTAGGGAGCAAGGGAACTGAATTTTTCATTTGCCTTAGTTTCCCACATTACCATGGAAGCACTTAAACTCCTTTGTTCTTGGGTAGCCAGGAGTGTCCAAGGACTATCACATATATCCCACTAGGGGATTGTGGGGGGGGGGGATCCAGCCTGTATTTTGCCCTCAGCTTGCACCACACTCCCTTATCACTCATATGTAAATGAACAGGAATCATTTTTCCAAAGATATGGCTACACATCACACAAAGATAACTGAATCATAAAATGTTAGTGTTGTAGCTGATGTTAGATGTAATCTTGTTTATTTTCTTACTGATTATAGCTGACATTGCCTGTGAACCCTCCTTATTTTTCTGTAATAAAGATAATTTTTCCCCCCAGGAAAAGACTTGACATGATCAAATGATAGAGTTTCTTATTTCCTTTCTTCTCTGTGTCACATTTTCTTTTCCTTGATATTGCTCTCGTTTCCTTTTTAGACCACAGAATTTATTCTGTCCAGGACATCTTCGTCCCTTGGACCAGTATTTAACTAAATGCAAACTGTGGACCAACTGCATCAGAATAAACAGGATTTAAAAAGCAGATTCAGGAGTCCTACCAAAGAACAACTTGAAAGAACTTCTAGCATAAGACCTCTTTTATAATTTATATAAGCGATGATTTTTATGCAGATGAGAACTACTACTTGCAAAATTCCTCATGCTTCAAATCACACTTTGTGCAGAAGTGCAAAATCATTAAAAAAGTTTACCACATGAAATTACAGACCACTGTAACTTTCTTCAGTTTTTATCTTTCAGTAGTAGACGGTAATCCATATTTTTTTCTATGCTGCCAATCATAGCTGTCAACTGATTATTGCTCCCAGGTGCGCTGGGTTTAGTGCTAATTGGGTTTTAGGCCCACCTATTTGCTCTCCTATTGTTTCCTCTGATGTATTCAGGCATCAATATTTAGTATTTATCAGAGAATCTATACCCTTCTTGCACACTAAAATCAACTGGTAAGGTTTTAAAAATTACTGATGACTTAGCATGACTTCCAAAATCTCAATTAATTCCTCTGGGATGGAACTCAAGCTCTTTATTTACTTATCTTTAAATCTCAGCTGATTACAATAGGCAGTGATAGTTTAAAATCACAGTACTACTTGTTAGCACCACAGTTTGGTCTCCAATTTTATCAGGAAGTCAGGTTTTTGGTTCAATATGACTTCAAGCATCAGGTCTAAGATATAATTACCTAGGAATTAAGGCATGATAGGCCCATAGCCTTTTCACACAAATACCAGAATACTGGAAAGAATAATAACATCTCTCAGTTTGAAAAGTCCTGTTTGCAAGCTGCTATTACATCCATCTTCAGAATTTATTGCCTAGGGCTTGCAGATGGTAGAGTGGAACTTAGAAGAGATACCCTGTTGGGAAAACCACACTGTGGTGCAATTAATAATCAGAGGAGTTTCATCTTACACACCCTCTTATCAGTTTAAAAAAAACACCTTTATTGACTTAAGAGGTTATCTAACCTTATTAACTTGATAATATATATGGTACATTTATTTTTTAAACATGTTTTATTCAAACAACAAATAAATATGTTGAGCAATGTTCTTACAAGTATCTGTTTCAGGGGCAAGTCAGTGGAAACTCAGTCTTTATCACTGTTTTTGTACACAATATCATTTTAGTATCCTGTGGCAAGTATTTTTGTACCATATCAGATAAGAAAACTGATTTTTCAAAGCAGATGTTTCATTATTTTTGTTGACATTCCATCCAACAAATGAGAATGACCAAGCAGTATAAAACTTTCTTATTGCCTGCATATGTCTTTATATTGTTTCTGCTTCTATGTATTTAGAAATTCAAGTTTTCTTCTTAATTATTACTAAATGAAATCCACAGATTTTAAACAGCCCTTGGGGTGAGTTTTATAAAACCTATGAAACTATTGCCCAAAATAAGTTGTAGTACATTTTCACTCTTTCCCACAGAAATATTTCCTGTGACTTTTTTCAGTCAATTCCTCCCCATGATATTATCAAGTTTCAATATCCACGGATCAATTTTGACTTGCATTCATACAATATACTATAACTTATTTTTTCTGGCTTTTTCTCTTATAACTTTTTTTACTGTTTATTATTATTATTATTTTTTTCTTGAGAAAGAGAGACAGAGTGCTAGCAGGAGAGGGCAGAGAGAGAGAGACAGAATCCAAAGCAGGCTCCAGGCTCTGAGCTGTCAGCATAGAGCTTGACACGGGGCTCAAACTCATGAACCGTGAGATCATAACCTGAGTCAAAGTTGGACACTTAACTGACTGAGCCACCCAGGCACCCCTCTTATCATGAAAGTTTTGAGATTAATCTAGGATGTGTCAATCAGTTGATCGAGATTCACCTATGACATTTGGACTTAGTTGCTTAATAGTATTTCATTAGATGAACATATGCCATGATTTGTTTTTTCTGCTTTTGGCATTTCGATTGTTTCTATTTGCACATTATAAAGAAGGCTTATCGTTCTTGTATTAGTCTATTCGAGCATATATTCTCTTTTTTCTTTTCTGTAAGTACATAGAATTAAATTACTGTGTTAAATAGTAGATATGTGCTCAATTTATAAGAAATTGCTCAGTTCTCCTAAGTGCTTAAAGAATTGTTATACTCCAACCATCAACAGATAGATGAAAGGATTCTTATCAACATTTTGTTTTACCATTATTTTTTTGGTCCAGACATTCTGGTTCATTAAACTGGTATTTCATCATGGATTTAATTTAGATGTGCATATTGACTGTCTAGAGCATCTTTTCATGTGCTTATAGGTCATTTGCATGTATTAACTTATGAAGGATGTACTCAAGCATTTTATCCATTTTATACTCAGTTATTAATCATTTTATTATTTATTTATATGAGATATATTTTTTGGATGAATGCTTTTAGTCAGAACTACATGTTGTGATATATGTCCACCAGTATTCTGGCTTGCGTATTCATTCAATTAATGGTTTATTTGGCTGAATATATATAAATTTTTGATGTTGACTAACTTTTAATTTATTTTATTTTATACTTTGTGTTTTTTGTTTCCTGTCAAAGAAAATATACTCCTATATTCTCCTCTAAATGCTTCATGATACTAGGTATTTTGATGTTTTGAAGGGTTATAGAGGTGTTTCATTTGTTTCTAAAATAGATATCTAATATTTCAACATTCGTTAAAAATATTTTTCTTTCCCTATTGTATTTAGCATTTGGTCAAAATCAGTATATTGAATATATGAGGGTCTAATTTTTAACATTCTACTTAATTACATCCATATAATTCCATATATATTATAATACTTTCTTATTTCTAAAATTTTACAGTCATTCTTGAAATCAAGTAATTAATTCTTTCAACTTTCTTTCAAGTTTAAAAAAAGCTCATCAGTTTAAAGAAGGCAGAATTAACTATTCTATATCCTCATTACTTCCATGGAAGTTTTAGAATTATCATGTCTCTTTCATTAAAACAAGTAGCCATAATCAACATATCAATTTAGGAAAAAAAGTCATCTTAACAGTTATCAATTCTTCCAATTCCTAAGCTTAATACTTCTCCCCATTAACTTAGATCTTTATTAATTTCTCTCAGTAATGACTTATAGCTTCAAAATTAAAGTAATTTCACATTGAGAAAAAATTATTACTAGACATTTGACTTTTATGCTACCATATTTTACATTTAAAAATTTTCATTACGATTATATAGAAACAAAATAGATTGCTGTATACTGACTGTCTTGTGACCTTACTAAATTCTCTTATATATTTTAGTAGTTTGCAAAGAAAATTTTTATTCTTAATGTTTATTTATTTATTTTGAGAGGATGAGTTGGGGAGGTACAAAGAAAGAGAATACCAAGCAGGCGTCACAATGTCAGCACAGAGCCGGATGCAGGGCTCGATCCCATGAACCATGAAATCATTACCTGGCCCGAAATCAAGAGTGAGGTGTTCAACTGACTGAGCCACTCAGGTGCCCCAAGAAAATTATTTTAAACATTGACAAAAATATCCTATGGGAATGGAAAGAACCGCCTCTTGTATTCTAATATATATAGATTTGTTTCTTTATCTTGCCTTACAGCATGGGTTAAAATCTGTAGGTAATGTTTAATAGAAATAGCAAGAGCAGACATTCTTGCCATCTCTCTGAACTTAGGAAGAAAGTGTTTAACGTTTCAACTTTATGGGTGTTAACTGTAGGTTTTTTATAAATACTCATTATCAGATTCCAGGTTCTCTTGTATTCCAGGCTTGCTATCAGTTTCATTATTGTATTATTTTTTAAACATCAGGTGGGTATTTTTTAAGTTTTGGAGGGCAGTTATTGAGATAATTACACGATTTCTCATTCATCATGCTAATTTATATATTATATTTATTTTCTATAATTAAACCAAACTTAAATTTCTAGGATAACACAGTTTACTTATTATATATTTCATTATCATTGATTCTGATTTGCTAATAATATTTGAAGACATTTTATATCTATATTCAAGAGGGATAGTGTTTTATAACTTTTCCCCCTATTATTTTTCATGTTCAATGTAAGAATTATGTTGGCCTATCTTAGTTTGTTCAGGCTCCTATAATGAAACACCACAGACTAGCTGACTTACAAAGAACAGAAACTGATTTCTCACAATTCTGGAGGTTATAAGTCCAAGATCAGGTGGCAACATGGTCAAATGAGGGCACATTTATAGGCTGCCACCAGGCTGCCAAACTCTCATGGTGTCCTCATATGGTGAAAGTGATGAGGGAACTCTGTGCAGTCTCTTTTCCAAGAGCATTAACGCCATTTGAGAGGGTTCCACCCTCATAGGACCCCCAATGGCCCCACCTCCAATTATTATTACCTGGGGTTAGGCTTTTAATATACGAATTTTGGGGGACACAAATAGCCTGTTAAAATCAGTTTCTCAGGGGGCCTGGGTGGCTCAGTGGGATAAGCTTCCGACATCTGCTTAGGCCATGATCTCATGGTTTGTGAGTTCGAGACCTGTGTCTGGCTCTGTGCTGACAGCTCAGAGCCTGGAGCCAGCTTTGGATTCTGTGTCTCCTGATCTCTCTGCCCCTCCACCACTTGTACTCTGTCTCTGTCTCTCCCAAAGATAAACATTAATATTTTTAAATATAAAAAAATAAAAAATATATAATAAAATGAGTTTCCCATTTTTATGTTTGTTTGATATTTAGCAATTTGTTCATTGTTCTTTCTGTTCTACCTTTTGGTGAGTGAACTGTAAAAATTGAAATATTTGATTTTATCTCCTATACTGATATTTTAGCTATGTCTACTTTTTCTATTTTTAGTCATTTCCATAAATATTACCACATGCATTTTTTAAAAATTTATTTGTTTTAATTCCAGTACAATTAATAGTATTCTATTAGTTTTAGGTGTAGAATATAGTGACTCACCAATTATATATATTACTCAGTGCTCTTCATGATAAGTATGCTCTTTAATCCCCCTCACCTATTTCACCAATACTTTTACCTGCCTCCCCTCTGATAACCATCACTTTGTTCTCTATAGTTAAGACTCTGTTTCTTGGTTTATCTCTCTCTCTTTTCCTTTGCTCATCTGTTTCTTACATTCCACACATTAGGAAATCATGATATTTGTCTTTCTCTGACTTATTTCACTTATACTCTATAGCTCTATCCATGTCATTGAAAATGGCAAGATTTCATTCTTATTTATGGCTGAATACTATTCCATTGCATATATAAAAATATATATACCATTTCTTCTCTATCCATTCATCTCTCAGTGAAAACTTGGGTTGCTTCCGTAATTTGGGTAATGTCAATAATGCTGCAATAAACATAGGGATGCATATATCTTTTTGAATTAAGTGTTTTCATATGCTTCGGGTAAATACCCAGTAGTGGCATGACTAGATCATATAGTAATTCTATCTTTAATTCTTTGAGAAGCCGCCATACTGTTTTCCACAGTGGGTGTCCTGGTATGCATTCCCACCAGCAGTGCATGAGGACTTGTTTTTCTCCACATCCTCATCAACGCTTGCTGTTTCTTATGTTTTTGATCTTAGCCCTTCTGACAGGTGTGATGTCATATTTTATTGTGGTTTTGATCTGCATTTCCCTGATGATTAGCGATAATGCTGAGCATCTTTTCATGTGTCTGTTGGCCATCTGTATGTCTTCTTTGGAAAAATGTCTGTGTATGTTTCTACCCATTTTTAATTAGATTATTTGGGGTTTTGTGTGTGTTGAGTTGTGTAACTTCTTTAGATATTTTGGATATAAACCCCTTGTTATTATGTGCATTTTTTATATTATAACATTGTAGCTTCAAACAATATGCTACTTCATCCACAATAATAATATGCTTATATTATGTGTTAATAAGCATAAACTTATTCAAGCTTTTATGATAATATCATTTTATTAGTTTTTAATGTATGCTATAAATACCACGTTATGTTAACATGATTGTTTTAATCACTTATTAATCTTTTATTTTAAGTTTATTTATTTATTTAAGAGAGATAATCCAATTGGGTAGGGGCAGAGAGAAAGGGAGAGAGAGAGAAAATGCCAAGCAAGCTCCACACTGCCAGCACAAAGCCTGACGCAGGATTTGATCTCATGAAACCATGAGAAACCGTGAGATTGTGACCTGAACTGAAACCAAGATTAGGATGCTTAACTGACTGAGCCACCAAGGTGCCCCATCAGTTATTAATCTTTTAGAAAACTTAAAAAAACAAGTACATTGGCATAGTAACATTTATTTTCCATTTCCTGTGCTCTTCATTCATTTTTTTTTCAGTTTATGTACTTATTTTGAGAGTGAGAAAGAGACAGAGAAAGCACATGAACAGGTGAGCAACAGAGAGAGGGGGAGAGAGAGAATCCCAAGCAGGCTTTGTGCTGCCAATGCGGAGCCGGATATGGGGCTAAAATCCACAACCTGCAAAATCATGACCTGAGCTGAAATGAAGAGTTGGATGCTTAATCAACTGAGCCACTGAGGTGCCCCATTCTTACAGATGTAGTATTTCATAACTTTACTTCTGCGAACAGTATTTCTTTCAACATTTCTTATAGTCAAGATCTACTAAGGACAAAATCACTTAGTTTTTTCTGTCTGAGGATGATTTTGAGAAAGTCATTTCACTAAAATTAGAACTCTAATTCGAGAGTTATATTTTCTTTTTTAGTATATACAAACTATTCCAAAATTATCTATTATTTCTGGTGTGAAATCAATCTTTATTAGTGTCATTGTTCTCCTATATATGAGGGTTCTTCCCCTGATTTCTCCTTTTAAGAATATGATTGTATCTTTAATTTTTAGCAGTTTGGCTATGATGTGTGTGTGTTTGCATTGTGTGAGTGAGCCTATATATTTTGTATTTGTCTGTTAGTACTTCTTGGGGCATTCACTGAACTTCTTGGAGCTCTGGGTTGGTATTTTTTTTAATCAAGTTTGCAAAGGTTTTTTTGGTCATTATCTCAGTAAATATGTCTTCTTTCCCATTCTCTTATTTTTGTCCTTTAGAGACTCCAAGTACATATAGATTAGATCGCTCAATATTTTCTCACATATCCTGGATAATGCTCTATTACTTCTTCCTGTTTTATGTTTTTATTTTTGTTATGTGCTGATATACTCTTTAATGATCCTTTTCTCTGCTGAATGGAATCTTATGTTAAGTTCACTAAATGAATTCTTTATTTCTGATGTGTGTATACATACGCACACACACATATTATATAATTTATAGCATTTCTATTTTTTCTTTATGTAATTCTCATATTTCTGCTAAAATTCCCATACTTTTAATAATTCTTTCTATCTTTTCCACAAAATTGTTTTTCATTTCCATTATAGTCATTTCAAGTTAAGTGATAATCCCAAATCTATGACATTTCAGTATCTGTTTGTAATGATCATTGCTGCTCTTACCATGGTCCATATTTTCCTGATTTTTTTATATGATCATTATAATTTTTTATTACATGCTGATTTTATTGCATTAAGAATAATACAGATGTATTGGATGCTTGGGCAGCTCAGTTGATTGAGGGCCTGACTTGATTTAGACTTAGGCCATGATCCCAGAATCATGGGATTGAGTCCCTTGTCGGGTTCAGTACTGAGCCTGGAGCCTGCTTAGGATTCTCTCTCTCTCTCTCTCTCTCTCTCTCTGTCCCCTCTGTTCCTCCCCTGCTTGTATGTACATTCTCTCTGCAAAAATAAAAAATAATAATAAAGAAATAAACAATATTTACTCCCTGAGAGGGTCATGCTCTTTCTTATATAGAATGTATTGATAGTTCACTTAATTCTGAGCTTACTAACCTTTAACTAGAATAAGTTCACACACTCTTTAATATTTTGAGGAGGGATTCATAACTTTTTCTTTCTCCCCCTCCCCCACCCCATCCCCACCAACAACTTTCTCTTTAGCAGAGCCTGGGACCTAAACCCTGGTGAGATTTTAAAGATCTGCTTATGCTTCCAGGTTGAGCTATAAACTTTCAGAAGTGGGAAGTGCCTCCTTGATTTCTAGCCCTGCTTCATGTATTCGTGATGGTTGTAGAATTTTTTTGGTCTCCCTATCACTCACTGATTTCTGAGCCTCCACACAGATTGTTTAGTCTTACTTCACTGTTTCAAGTTTTCTGATTGTGGTCCTTCCCCTGTCTTCCTTCAGTGATAGTAGAGATTATCTGGGAGATTAATTCTCTCAGTTCCATTCCACCCTCTAAGCTGCCTAAAAGCTTTTACAGGGCTTATCTCAGCTCTTCTTTGTACTCTGTTAGATGAAGAATGACAAGAAAAATTTGTGTGTGTGTGTGTGTGTGTGTGTGTGTGTGTGTGTACAATCTTGCTCTTTGGCAAGATATTTTTTTTAATTTAATTTGTTTACCTACATGTAAGTTGTATAATGAAGAGAATCCAAATGAAATGAAGTTCTGCAGCTTAGAGTAGCAAAACATTTTTACCATCTTTTAAAATAATTTTTAATTACAAGGAATATTGTAACTCTAAAAAGGCTTTAAAGCATACCATTGCTTAAGAAAGGTGACTGACATTCATTAGGTGACTAGTGTATATTTATTTTGTAACTAGATGTTGAAGAAAATGCACAAGATGTTGAGGAAAATGCAGGCTTTAAAAATCTCTTTAAGAGATATATTCCGTAAGATATTATTTGAAGATCAATTAAAATTAGATACTTTCTAAAATGCAGATACTTCATTATCCCTATTCTTAATATTTAATTTGTTTTCTCATTACAGCTTAAATTTGAAGCTATTCAGGCAGCTAACAGATTCTTTTGTATAACTATGAACATTATTATTACTTAAGAAATTATTTCAGCAATGCTAAAAATCAGTATGTATTTAATCAACAGACAATTGAGAAGGATGATTAAAACTCTTAAATTCAGGAGAAAAATTAGTAATTATTGAAGACATTTCCTTAGATACTGGGTTATTTGGAAATCATCTTGGGAAATACTCATTTAGATATTCATGAACAACATAGACTATAATTTTTGTTTTGTTTTTTTCCTAGTGGTCTTAGGGCTAAAACCAGGGGTAACCATTATGGTGATCTTTATTTGGAAGACAGCATGCTGGGTGTAATTATTACTCTAGTTAGATGGTAAAAAACTTGTGTAATTATTATTTATATGTTTTACTAGTTCTAAAGAAGCACAATCTCTTGAGATCAGACCACCAAACCCTGAGTGACAGGTTTTTAAAGATTTCAGTAAATGAATACGAGAATTTCATGTTTTTGGTAGTGAATCTTGGTATCTTTGTTTAAAAAAGGGAAAAATGGAAAATATCCTGATTTTCTTTATTTTCTTTCAGAATTTCTCAAGAGTATCTAGTTATATTTCCCTTTAACTACATTTAAAGAACATAAGAGAGATTTTAGGACAAGATCAGCTTCAATTCTGTGAAAGAGAGTGTGAGTGCTACAACGCAGGTATAAACAGCTGCCACTAGGATACAGCCAAAATATTCACACTACTTCTGAACCTAAAATGACCCTATCTTATGTAGAAATTATATTACTGTCATTGAAGTTGCCTTCACAATAAATACCTATCAAACATGGATGTGTTTTGTTGTGGTTTGTCTTGTTTTATCTTGTTTTGGAGCTTTATGCAGTCTGAGTCAGTTGAAAAAAATGTCCAAATATTTTATCAGATTATAGCTCCCATTTTTCATTATACTATTTAGCTAATCATTCAATAGTAGTTCTATGATGAAAATACTTTTCTCACATAAGAAGAAGACCCTGAAGGGAGCCTCAGAGGTAGCTATACATGTTAAAAAGTAAATACTTTAAGAAATCAGTAGATCATGTAATTCTCTTAGCAAGAATACAAGATACCTCTTATATTATACCTATACACAGAGATTGTTTCACTTATTTCATTTAAGTTGAATGGCACTATTAGTTGCATAACCAATTATTTCAAATTAAACAACTAATTGGTTAGAATAGTAGTTGCCTAAACTGACTAATTAAATGAATATTGAAATAAGAACAATTAATCCTCATGTGACTTATATATATTTAATTCTGGCTATCTCTTTTCCTTATCTTAAAATAAATTTTAGGTTTCTGTTCTTATGAAATAACATCACATTTCAGGCTGCACTCAGAAAATACTATAGACCAGGTGGCTTAAACAACAAAAAATTTTTTCTCACAATTCTGGTATCTGAGAAATCCAAGATCCATGGCTGGGTCTGATGAAACCAGATATCTTATTGCTGTGTAAGATATAGTTATCTTTTTGCTGTATCCATACATGGCAGAGAGAGATATATCTCTCATGTCTCTAATAAAGGTACTAATCCCATTCATGAAGGCTCAATCCTCATGATCTAATTACCTCCCTAAGGTCCCACCTCCAAATACCATCACCTTGGGGATTAGGGCTTCAACATATGAATTTTGAGGAGACACAAACATTCATTGGGGTTAGGGTTTCAACATATGAATTTTGAGGAGACAGAAACATTTATTCTATAGCAAATAACTTCTTTTAACTGGCAAATATTAGTCTAACATTGCTAAGGAAATTAGACACTGGTACCTATGAAATGCAAGCAAGTATTTTTTACATAGCATTGAAGTTGCTTTAATAGATATCCAGACCTTGATCTTGATATACATTGTGTTATATTCCTTTTTAATTTTGGTTTACCCCAATAACTATATTTAATAAAACATGTTACCAATAGCTAAGAAATAAAAAGAGAAGCAATTAGGAGAAATCCCTTGGTAGACTGATTTCCAGATTTAAAAACACAGAAAACAAGAGATTAAAATTTTACAAACAATATGGAATTCCAGAAAACATTATTTTGGAGCAAGGGTAGTAAGAAATAACACATTGCTGATTATTATTAAGTCATATACAACATATTTAGAGTATAAAATTTGTAAAAAATGAAGTAAATGAACTAATTTCTAAAACCTCAAAATATATTGTTATAAAGTATATAATAAAATCAATTAAATTAAACACAACCTCCTCTGTGGATAAGATAATGAGTAATATCATAAAGATAATTTCTAACATTCTGGTAAAAACTTCCCCTTTTTATTTCCTTATAGTTTTTAATGGATATTGTAAGGCCATAGTATCATTTTATACAGATTTGTTAGGTTGTATGATTTTCTCAACATATAACTCCTCTGCCCTGCCATAATTCACTGTAGGCAGGACCCTTCAGCCCCACCACTGATGTTATGCTTGACCATGTCTCTGCCTGTGGGCAGAAATAACAGCATGCCAGTTCTGAGCCAAGCCCTTAAGAGGCTTTGTGTGTTCCTGCTCTGGTCTCTTGAGTTTCTGATTACAACCACGAAAACGGAATCCTCTATGAGCCTTTTCTCCTTCAGTCTAAGGCCCAGAATGAATTAAAATAGACTACTGCCTAAATCTAAAGCCTTGAAGTCAGGCCAAGTTTATGAACCCAGAATCAAAATATCTGCCCATACTGAAGCTGATATGCAGATCCACGCATAAAAAGAATATGAACTTTCTTAAGCTACCAATATTTTGGGGTCTTTTATTATGCAGCATTATCAAAGTGCAGTCCTGAAAGACCAGGGCATACTTAGAGCAATGCAATGGCAAAAGTCAAACTTGCTGATAGCAAGGGCAGGAGCTGGGATGCAACGAGATTAAGCAGGAGAAATAGGTTTAGACATCAGGTTCAGTACTTCATAATTTATCCTAAAATCAAAGTGATCCACCAAAAAATCTCACTCACCTAGGTCAAATAATCACATTTAAAATTTAGAAAGATTGCTTGCTTAAATTTGTAGCAAATGCTGACTGAATTTTCTGAGGAAACCTTCTCAATCCAACACAGAATAATTTTTCCATAAAATATGTTACGATTTTTTTATTCCATGATGGGAATGGCAGGAAAATCAATTACACAAATGTTAAGAAAAGCTTTATTACAAAAAGAGGGGTGAGCTCTGCCCCTGGCATTTTCCTTGGGGGTATCTGGTAGGATAAAGCCTAGGTTTTAACAGGCATCTGGCTTATAGTACAAGAGACACAGCTCGAATATTGCCAATACTTTGGGGTCATGTTAGACACTCCACTTCTACCCCTCATGAAACTTGGAACCTTAAAGGACAACATCTTGCAGAGAAAAATCACTATATATATACACACACACATACAGAGAATATACATATCACCCTATATATATATATATATATGTATATATATATATAGAAAAATCACCATATATATATGTGTGTGTATATATATTATATACATATATATATATATATATACAGAGAATATATGCCTTTCTCAAATTCTACTTACAGCAGAACAGACAAAATAAAATAAGCATCCCTTAAGAATACCTAACCATATGCCCATATGAACCTGAATCTGGTCCATGAATTCATACTATCTGTGTGGTTCAAAGTACACTAGTTAATATTTTATTTTAGTGTAGCTCTAAATTCATAGTGCTTTTAGGTGCCTGGACAGACACAAATATACCGAAAATAGACTCTTCAAATGACAACCTCCAGGAACTCTCCCCAATTAAAAATTTAAAACTATGAGGATATAATATTTAAAAAATCATTAAACATATCAATGAGCCAGAATGCCAAAATATAATAGTAGTGATAATTATTAGTTACAGATTATCGGTTTATTTACTTATAATATTCTTAAAATATAAAGAAGGTATTGAAATTATAATGAAAAAGTAATGACTCATAAAAATTGAACAAGATTTTTTTGAAGATAAATCTAAGATCCTAATCTTAGACTATCTAAGATTTTAATATATAATAATCAAAATTAGAAACTCAATATGGGGAAAGAAGTAACAGATTTGACACTGCTGAATCGTGAATTAGTAAATAAAAACATATGTCTGAAAAAAATTGCCAGGATTAAAGCATGTCATTATTGAGTAAAGTGAAAATATATATACCACATATTATATTATATATAACAATTTGTTCTTTCTGCCTGACTCATGCTCTTCTTCTGTCCTCAGACTGGGTCTTACAGGATTGGTTCTCCTGGTTCTCAGGACTTCAGGCTAGGTTTGCAACTTATACCACTGGCTTTCTCCATTCTGGAGCTTGCCAACAGCAGACTGTGGGACCTTCTCAGACTGCATAACAGCACGAGCCAATTCCTTATAGTAAATATCTTTGTGTATGTCTGTGTGTATAGGCGTGTGTGTATACATGTATAAATACACATATCATCCTACATATATATAATATGTATGTGTATATGACCTACTGGTTTTGTTTCTCTAGAAAACCCAAATACTGTAGAGAAAGAGAGAGAGATGAAGATGGGAATGGAGATGGAGACAGGGAGATAGAAATTAGGTCAAATGTTGATTATGCTTCATCGCATTTTTATAACATTAACAAATTTCTGTCTCAGTCATCTCAAGATAGGCTGGAATTGTTAAGGCCTCTCACAGTAACAACTGTTACTTTTTGATATGTCAATTTTCTCTTTTTCAGGGAGAGGGGAGGAATCTTTTAATTGAATCATAAAATCTAAAAAGAAATGGGACCAAATCATATACATATAGCCCAATGAGTCTTCCTCAACTGAACACTCATGTGTACTAAGTACTCTGATCAATAAACAGCATTATCAACACTCCAAAAACTCTTCTCCCGCTCATATCAAACTACTTAACTCCTACCTCTTCAAAGGTACACACTATCTGACTTTGGTTACTGAAGATGGGTTTTGTCTGTTTTTGAACTCCCTATAAATAAAATAATAACACATATACTTATTTATGTCCATTTAACAGTATGTGTATGAGGTTCATAGAATTTGCTGCATGTAATTTTAGTTTGTTCACTTTTGTTGCCATGTAGTATTCCACTTCATGGAATTTCTACCATAATTCACATATATGTTTCTATTGCAGATGGACATTTGGGTAGTTTCCAGTTTTTAACCATTTGAATGATGCTGCTATAAACATACTTGAGTATATCTTTTGAGAAACATATGCACACATTTCTTTTAGCTATATTCCTAGAACTGGAATCACTATGCCATAGGATGGGCGTTATGTTCAACTTTTCATACCAAAAAAGCCCCATTACATTTAGGACAGATCATTCTAGGCAATCTTTGCTTTAGGATATCTTTCTTCCAGTGTACACTAGCATCTAACTGAGGAAGCATTAGATAAATCTTTAAGGAACCACTGACATGTATTTACTTCACAGAAAATCTGACGAAGCTGTATTAAAGTATTTTTATATCATTACAAATATCAGTTCAATAGTAGAAGGGAGAACAAGTTGGCAGAACAGATGCATTAATCAAATTCTTAAGGAAGTATCTTTATAATGTCATATCTTGGTGTGATCATATAAGTTAAATTAGGTTACAAATAACACAATAGAAATAAAATCTTCACACATTGAAAAAATGCATACAAATAAATGATACATATATATACATATATATCAAATAAATATATACATATATATCTCAAATATATACATATATAGACATGCATATATATGTACATATATATACATGCATATATATGTACATATATGTACACACACACACACATATATATATATAAAATGAACACAAGGCAAAGAAACAGGCCTTTTATCTCCTCCCTTCAACTCCCAATTTCATGTACACTTTATATTTGCTCAAGAAGAATAATTTTCTGTACCATTGTAGACATAGGTTCACATAAGAATTAACCAAAATGCTTACTTAAGAAAGTGCTGACAAGTTCAAAGAACTCAAGGAATCAGTTAAGATATATCAATACTTTTATAAGGAACATGGAGTTAACTTGGATAGTGGCAGTCATCTGTCTTGAAAGTAAATTATCCTTTCAGAAATTCATGCATTGTACAAGGCAGCAACCCGAAGTATTTACATAACAAACAGAGCAACAGTTAATAATACAGAGTGATTTGCCAATTTAAACCACGGAACATGTTTCTAATTACTGCACAATAATTTCAGGGTCATTATATTCAAATGCAATCAGTCAGGCAGGGAGTTAAAAATATTTCAGAAATTGAAATGATGATCTTACTAAAAACGCCAGGTAATAGTAATGGCAGCATTACTTCGGGGTTAATCCTTTCAATCTACAATCAGATCTCTTGTGCTTTAAATGCCCAGCTACAGATATCTACACTCTCACAATCAAGGAGAAGCAAGATAAAGTTAAGTTGAAAATCTGTCAAATGTTTTGGTACGTTATGTAAAACTGGAATTAACATTTATAAAATCATCAGACACATGTAATTTTGTTTTCTGAAACAATGTTTTAATCCAAAATGTTGACTAATCCTAAATTATGTTAAAAAAAGAAAATAAGCAAGAACATTATTTGTGTAAAGGCACCAAAATACCAAAATTTTATAGGGGATATTGTAACCATGACAAAGCTGCTAAATAATTCTAATCTTTTCTTGTTGACATAATGAAATTAGCTGCTAAGAAATCACAAGACCACCAAAGGAATACTGGAAAAGAAGCACACTGTATAATGAAGGTTTTGGAGTAGTCAGAGACTTTTCATTTATTTAAGTTTCCTGGGAAAAGGGTAGGGAGCACAACGTCTGCTACTTCAAAGGGTGCGATTGAAGGGACAGAGGGCAAACAGAATTTTAGTGTGACAATGAGGTGCTACAGCAGCAACCTTTTCTTCTGCATCATGCCGCAGTCCAAAATAAGCAAGTCCAGTTACAATAATGAAATAAGACAGTAACGAAAAAAGACAAATACTGTAGGATTTCTCTTATGTGAGCTACTTAGTATAGTCAAAATTATAGAGGTCAGAAATTGCAGTGGTGGTTGTCAGCGGCTTGTGGGGCGAGGGTTATTGTTTAACGGATGTACAGTTTTAAGATGTTTCAAGATGTTGAAACTTTCAAGTTTCAAGAGTTTTAAAAGATGAAAGTCACAGATATTAATGGTGGTTATGATTGCACATTATGAAAGTATTTAGTGCCACTTAAGTATGCACCTAAAAATAATTAAGATGGTCAACATTATGTTATGTGCATTTTGCCACAACGAAAAAAATAGAAAACAATAACAAAATAAAATAAAATAAGCAAGTCCATGGAGAAAGTTAAAATTTTCTCTGATTTCTGGCATACATATTGTGAAAACTGACTGGCTGCTGGTGATAGCTGAGGGTTGAGGGAGTTGCTTAATCCAAATACATCATTTAGAGGCATCACGATGGCAATGTTGAAAGGTGCATATGGTGAAGATAAGAATCAGAATTGCTTACTAACTGAGTACAGAGGTTTAACTTCAGGCAAAAGAAATCATAAGTACAGTTTTACAAACTCCACATTATTACACAAATATGACACAGCTTAGATGGATGGCTGAGGTTCATAAGCATTAGAGAGTTTTAATGATTGTGCCTGAGATACCTTCCCGACACAACATACTGAGATTATGCCATGGAAGAGTGACAGTAAAACATCCAGAGGTCTCATAATCTCCAGGCATTTTAGCTTTCTAGCTTAAGGCAGCAGAAGAACATTTTTCCAACTCCACTGATTGTTGGAGAACAAGATAGTCAGCCAACATGACTTCCAAGGCAAGGGAAATTTGTATTTTAACTGTAGATAGCCCTTGTAGGTTATGGTGGAATTGGTCTTGGCAAAATTTAAGAATATAATAATAGATATCATTTATCAGAAGCTGATAAAATAATAATCACTAACTCGATGCTTATTACTATATGCATTGGCAAAAAGTTTTGAAATTCTACTTGCTGCTATAATATTTAATTGACTTAAACATAATATAATTTAGCTTAAAATGTAGTACAGCTGATATTCTCTCTCCTCTCTTTAATTCCACATTAATTACCTTATTCTTCTAAACCACTGACTTTTTCTTATATGCTTTGCATCCAATATATCAGTAAATTATGGCAACTTCATTTCCTAAATCTTACTTCTTTCCTTTTCATTGCCATATCATTAGTCAAAACCATCATCATTGCTTGCCTAAATTACTGTAGTACCTGACTTGTCTCAAAGTTTTAGTGTTCCTTCATTCACAGTCATTATTCAAATAAATATATAATTTAAAAAATGGACTACCACCAACATGTTTAAAATATCTTAAAATCTTGCTATTATTAGGGTAAAACCTGAATCATTTAAATGTCTCATAAAATAATTATTCGTGGTTTAGATATTTCCTGCAGATATTTCATACTCCTTTTTTTAAATGCTTTACTTACTCGTTTAATTACCAATGTCCACAATTTTCTGCTAAAATTCTTTTTTTCTCCCAAACTAAATTGAGAAATATAATTACATATATTTAAAATACACATCTTGAAGATTGGATATACATTATAGAATATATATATACATTCTATATGTGGGATGAGAGGAATGAGATAATTAGAACCAAACTGTAAAGTGATTTGTATGCAAATCACTCTTTAAAAAATTTTCTTAACGTTTTTATTTATTTTTGAGAGACATAGAGACAGAGTGTGAGCAGGGGAAGGGCAGAGAGAGAGGGAGATACAGAATCCGAAGCAGGCTCCAGGCTCTGAGCCATTAGCACAGAGCGGGGCTCGAACTCACAGACCGCAAGATCATGACCTGAGCTGAAATCGGCCGCTTAACCGACTGAGCCACCCAGGTGCCCCTGCAAATCACTCTTAAAGCTAGGATTACATCTTTTAAGTAATGAGAGTCCACTTTTAAGTGAGAGAATGAAATGGTCAGATAAAAATTCAAAGTGCTCAAATTGTGCACCTCACAAGCATACAAAATAAGACAAGCAAAATACTTAGGTAGTCCCTTGCCAGACCTGTGATACTTAGTGAGGTACAGTGAGTAGAAAAAGTGTGAGAGAGGAAGGGAACATGCAGACATATATTTGCATATATTTAAAATATACATCTTGATATACATCTTGGATATACATTATAGAATGTATATATACATTATAGAATGGTTATACTAAGACCAAGATAATAAAAGCATCCATTACTCCATAGAGTGAGCTCCTTTTCTGTTGTTGTTTTGACTTCTACTCTCAGCAATTTTCACACTTTTTTATTCACACCTCCTTTGCTCACTCCATTACAGCCACACAAGACTTTTACTCCACTCACACCAGCCTCAAGGCCTTCTCACTCAAAAAGCAATCAATATCTGATGTAGTTTATATTCCACACCTAACACCCTGTCACCCAATAACACTGTTTAATATATTGATTAATGGATAAATAAATGAGCACAACATCCCTGATATAAATAGCATATGTAAGTATATAAAAAAGACTATAAAAATTCTTTTGGACAGTGTTAGAAAATAAAATTTATTGCAACAGAGCTTTGTTGAATAATACTGATAGTCTGATTTAATATTCATTAGAGTAAGTTTTTCTCTGTTGAAAAAAAAGATACGCCTGCTTTTTCCCTGTCATTTGGATTTCATGATGAACAATGATTGGTTAAGTATAACCCTAGCAGGCTTTTATATTTCATCCTATCATGCCCATTTTGAATCCGGTAGACAATTTATTCATATAATTGACAAAAATATATTGACCCACTCCATGTGTCAAGCACTCAGCTATGGCATTTTTAAAGATGAAGGAAACATAATGCTCAATATTTTAGACTTTTCATCCCATACATGTTAACAATTATGACAATACAATGTGTTAAAGTATATAAAAATATAAGGATGGGCTGCTGTGTCGGGGTCTCTAGAGCAGAGAGTTGAGTGTGCAGCTTACTTCTATGAGGCTTCCAAGGAAGGTGACACTGAAGGGTGACTGGAAGCTTTTCAGGCAGAAAGGACAGAAAACAACATTGAAAGCAAAGGAATATCCTATGAATGTCGAAGTGTGTGTCATCATTTTGTAATAGTCAGCAATGAGAGTTCAGAATCTCAGACTTAATTGAAACCACTAATGTGGGCTGAGAGGAATGAGATAATTAGAACCAAATTGTAAAGTGATTTGTCTACAAGTCACTCTTAAAACTAGGATTATATCTTCTAAGTAATGACAGTCCGCTTTTAAGCGAGAGAATGAAACGGTCAGATAAAAATTTCAAAGTGCTTAAATTGTGCATCTCACACGCATACCAAATAAGACAAAATACTTAGGTAGTCCCTTGCCAGGCCTGTGATACTTAGTGGTAGTGAGTGGAACAACTGTGAGAGAGGAGGGGAACATGCAGACACATCTCACTCAAAACCTTTACTTCTTTCCTTCCCTCTTTCCCTCCCACCTCCCTTCCTTCCTTCTTCCCTTCCTTCCTTCCCTCCTTTTCTCCTTTCTTCTCTCCCTATCCTTTTCCCCCCTCCTCCTTCTTTCCTTCCAGCCCTCACAACTCTCCTTTCTTTTTTTTTTTATTTCATTCAACAAATATTTATTTCACACTATCTACTTTGCCAGTCATTATTTTAAGCATTGGGAACCTAGAATTTACTTTTGGATGAAGGGAGGCAAAAAATAAATAAATAGATAAAGACATTATGGATCCAGTTTCTAGTTCAATGCCTGAAACAAGTTATAATCTGTGTGTAACATCTGAGAATGAGAGTTTTGGGGTAAAATCATCTTTTTTCACCACTATCATATGACCACATGCAAGGTATTTAATCTCTCTGGAATTCAGCATCTCAACCTATGTAAGGGACAGGGAGTATCTGTACTTATACTATGTGTCTGACTATTAAGTAATATGATATTTTATCATGTGTCTGACACACCACAAGTGCCCATATTACTAACTGAACTAGCTACTCATTATATATTCCTTAAATAAGTAAACTGGAGCAGAACAGAAATAAAACTAGAAAGATGTGCTTTAATAAAAATTAAGACAATAAAAAGGTGTAAAAAGGGTAACTTTCCACTAAAAAAGAATACTTTTTGCAAACTTTTACCTTTCTTAATTTTCACTTTTTTTTTTCTATTTCTTGGCTCATCTGAGTCTAAACTCGCTCTCAATTTCTTCATATGCTTTCCTTACTATTAATAAATATAGCAAAAATACTGAGTTACAAGTCCCTCCCGATGTCTCCAACTTATCAATTCATGTTTTTATTCCTTAAAAATTTCTGAGTTCTCTCATTTGTCTAAGACAAATGGAGAGATTTATTTCATTTTAGTACCTGAAAACTAGAACCTACTTAATAAGTTACAAGCAGCAAACTCTTTAAATAAATTTTTGGTTGTTTCATTGACTTTTAAGGATTATTTATATCATGTTCTACAAAAACACAGACATATCAACAGTAACATTATATCAGCATCAAATAAAGTTCTAGTTTATGCACATACCTTTAACAACAGTGCCGTCCGACAATATGTTTTAAAAGTTATTTGCCATAACCAAGATCAATAAAGTTGTTAAATACTTTCTCTTCTCTAGAAGACAAAAAATTAGCCTATTATGCAAGAGAACATTTAGTTCCTTGTTTTCCTGGAAGTTTCAATATGAATATATATTATGCATTAAACAGATCTATTATATCTATATTAATTAATGCTTTCATATACACTGACTACATAAACCTTTTTACATCATTGAAATGTATATTTTTGTTTCTCATTTTACTTTTATATTTGCTGCCTAGAAAAATATCTGCTAAAAAGTAAATTTTTATTATTTTAAGTGAATCTTTAATAACTTATGTAATAAACATGTACTGAAAACCACTGTTTCTATGCTATAATGATATGTATTAAGACACTCATCTATTAAGCTCATAAACTGCTATTTCATGCATATTAGGGTATAGCAGGAAGCAGTAAACAAATATAAAAATATAATGTATGGTAAAAGCACACCTATAAGAAAATATATATAGATAAAAGCCTTAAGGGTTTCTGAAGAGTAGTGACTACATTAGTTGGACAGGGGCAAGATGGTTACAACATTTGGAAACATAAGCCAGTAGACAACATTTGAAAACACAAAGTAACAGACATGGGAAATGGTTTATTGATATTAAATCACAATACATGGCATTTCCAATATGTTTTTCCTCACTAGCAATGCATACTTCAATGTTTTTTGCAAAATTGAAATGAATGTAGCACATTAACACTGCAGTATTATCAATCTCAGCAAATGAATCTATGATACACATCCCTAGACAAAATGTCTCTGATTTTTACCTGAGAAAAGTTCAACTTTACCATACCCTCAAAGGCATAATGAAAGAACCTAATCTATAAAGAAACATAATGATATCATTTATTTTCTAGATTGTATAGCCACTATTCAAAGACAAAATCAGATTCTATTAAGCCTTGACTATATACAGGTGCCATTGAGATACAGTCTTTTAAAAGTATTTGTTTTTAAAATTCCTGAAATGTGATATATTAATTTAAAAATGTAAGTTATTGGGTAAGTTACCCTGGGGTACCTGGGTGGCTCAGCTGGTTAAGTATTGACTCTTGATTTTGGCTCAGGTCATGATCTCTAGTTTGTGAGTTTGAGCCCTGCATCAGGTTCTATGCTGACAGGGTGGATCCTGCTTAGTTGGGATTCTTTGTCTCACTCACCCTCTCTCTCTGCCCCTCCCTTGCTCTCTCTCTCTCTCTCTCTCTCAAAAAAAAAAAAAATAAATATTAAATAATTTTTAATGTAATTTGCTGGCTAAACATATAGTTTTCTGATAATATTAAAAATAAAATAATCTGTTTCCTTATTTCCATTAAAAAAATAGCATCTTTTATATTCGGAGTGGTGTACCTGGTAACAGAAGAGACATATTGACTAGGTTAGGTACTCCTCATATCCAGAGCAGACACTGTGCTTCCATAGCACCTGAGTGCTGATTTCTGTAATTCATGTTGTTTGCTTTCTGTCTGCTCCTCTAAAATACACACTTCCTGACTTGCTTTTGTCACCTACTATCACAACTGCTTAACAATGCTTTTTTCATACTGATAAAGTAAATAATAATTATCTATTAAAATTTTGATTGGTTTGAAAAAAGGAATCCTTCCTGTTCCTGAAAGTGAATGTACATGCATGATTATGTCATCAGTCTCTAAAAAGTAACTGAATTCTATCAGATTTTGGGTATGGATCCCACTTTAGTATGTAATGATCTTGGTCAGAATGTCAGCACTGTCCAATACAAACATAACTGGTGCCACAAATGTTACCCATGTGAATAATTTTAAACTTTCTATTAACCACATTATAGGAATTAAGAAACAAGTAAAATTAATTTTAACGTATTCTATTTAAACCAATATCCTGAAAATATTATAATTTCACCATGTAATCAATATTAATTGCTAATAAAATATTTTACATTCTTTTATACTAACTCTTTGATATGGGACATTTTGAAATTATACATCTCAATTTAAACCGGCTACAATTTAAAGTACTCAAAAACAATATATGGCTAGTGGCTACTATATTGAAGAGCAGAGCTCTACGGTGAAAAGGAAGATATAAAAGTAATTGTATTCACTTTAGTGGAAAGATCATTAAAGCATTCTTCTAAGTAGATAAATCTAAAAACTGTTTCCAAAATTGGGTATATATCATTGGAAATCTATCATAATTCATTTTTCTGAGACATCGCTTCGGGTGAGGTTACAGCCCTCTTCTGGTGGCTTTGATTTCACTTTTCCATTTCTATAGGGGGAAACTACAACCTTTTATGCCTTCCTCTTTTATCTTTTTCTCTTTTCAGTTTTTCAAATTATTTTCATTCTTTCTTTCTCCCAATATAGCTAAATGAAAAGAGAATAAGGAACCCCTGAATTTGGAGATTTAAGTATTCCATTTCTGATTTTCACTTTTAATGCCTGGGGGAAAAATCGTACTTCATCGAAACAAAATACTTTTCCCTGCATAACTTCTATGAAAAGTTGGTTTATATTTTAAATATTGTTTGATAGACTGTACCCAGAAACACACTTTTAGAACTCTAATTCAAGAATTCTCACAAAAGTTGCCCAAACTTATACCTTCAAACAAAAAGAATGAGTTTGTATTGCTGCCTACTCTGATGCTTTTGATTCAACTTTAATTTTTTATAGTTCAACATGTTGGATTGTTTTCAGTGCTCTAATCATGATTCTTCCCAAGAAATATTGGTGTGCAACAATCCCTACTCTTACTTATCTGTGTCCTATAACGATATTTCAGTTATTTTTATGTGTATACTGTATGGTCATAAATCAACAAGGGCTGTTTCCTCAGGGTGCCTGAACATAGGTTTCCCATACTAGATTTATTCCAGAGGCATCATACAGAGTTTTACAGAATTTTGGCTTATGTGGTCCTTTCACTATCTCTACCTCTCTCTTCTCTTTTCATTAGATTAGGTTTAGCAGGCTGTGCCAAAGACAGCATAGATACATAGAGAAGGATTATGTATCTCTCTTCAAAACAGCCCAGTTTTCACAAGTATTGTTAAAAGACAAAACCCCAGGCATTTTTCAATGCCCTGTAGTTTAAAAGGCTGGAAACCATCATTTCAGTTCGCCAACTTTACATAAACGGCAGCAATGGTCTGTTGTTGTAGTCCTATAAACAGTAAATAGAATACTAAAATGGTATATATTTTGAAATATCAAAGCTTCAAAAAGAAAATACAAATTTTGTTTGGCATATAATCTAAATGTTATTGATTTTATGCTAAAGTTACCTGCTTGCATTCTGTTTTTTGCTTCTCTAAAATTTGTACTTTATAGCTGGGTTTTAGAAAATCATAATTTTAGTGTAAATAAAATACCCTGTATTTAGGCAAGAGGGGTGTGAGATTCAAAGAAAATACCTTCTGAGATAGTACTAGAAGTATTTATTTTGGCCCCTGCACAACAAACTCAAAATTACCTCCAGCAAATTATGCAACTAGCAATTAAATTTAGCTAAGAAACACAATACAAAAAGTCTAAAATAGACTCCATTAAATATTTAAATAGGTGTAGCTATTCACGAATAACATTTCTGTCTTCTTTTACTCCTCACCTCCAATCTGTCAATATTTTTTTAATGTTTATTTATTTTTGAGACAGAGACAGACAGAGCATGAGTGGGGGAGGGGCAGAGAGAGAGGGAGACGCAGAATTCAAAGCAGGCTCCAGGCTCTGAGCTGTCAATATTTTTATTATGCACAAATACTGAAATTCTAATGCATCATTTCTGAATCAAGAGCATATACATTACTTATAATTAAATAATTCTAATTGTTTGAAAAAACAGTTGGTGGAATTTTCAGCTTGGCATTTAAAAATGATAGCTGACAACTATTAATCCTGAGCAGAGAGAGCAAGCCCATTTTCAGTGTTGTCATGACATTATCTATTCAACAGTCTGTTCTAGTGATGTTGTTCTAATTCTTATAATCTCCCCTAATTATTTATAGTAACAATTTAATGATATCAGATTACTCTAGGAGTCTAAAAGAAAGTAGCATTTCTTTTTTATATGAAAATAGAAAGAACGCTCCCCAAGCACCAGAATTACAGCCACAGAAGGTAGCTATCCTTGACAAGCTGTTCTGTGACACAGTGCAAGAAAGGATCCAAAATAAGCAACTGTGTGTTAGGGCAAGATTCTCGTGCTGCCTCACTGAGTCGGTAGTGGACTAGAGACATGTGGAACTGAAAGCAAAAGGGAATGGAATTTTACTTTAATGAATACAATGAATATGTTTATATAAGCCAAAGAGTTTTCAATGTCACTGTATGACTAATGCTAGAAGAAGGCTTGTTTGTGTCTATAAATGACATTGGTGGAATTCCTCAAGGCCATTTGATTATGTAAAATATTACTCCTTAGGAAAAATTGGACTTTTCCTACTAAGAAAAGAGAATCTGCTAAAAATTGTTACTCTTACTCATGAATTAATATATTTTGGTTTCTATCAGAAACTTATGATGTAAACTCATCATTTACTAGCCACCTAGCAGCAATTTTTCCCCAGAGTACCATGTACATGAAATGTAAGTAGTCACAACTTTACTGATTCCATTCTGTTCAGCATTCATGTGACAATTAAAATACAGTTGCTTTAAAAAGAATTTCATTGTTATGACACCACCACATAAATAAGACAAATAAAAAGGCAGGACAGCCTTGTGGTATTTGAGGACTCAGTAAAATATCAGCGAATGTCCACAAACTGAGAAAATCTGAATGCCAAAGATGACAAGGGTGAGTTTTGGTTTGAAACATAAATGTCCTTTTAAGGGTTTTATATGAATGTCAGGCATTGCTTTCATGATCACTTTACTACAGAGACTTAGCGAAAATGTGTTATTCAAAGTCTCACAAACCTTAGAATTAGGTCTGCTTTTATACACAAATTTTCGTTGTAAATCTATAGAAAGAGAAAGAACAATGCTATTTTCCTACACTAGGGCTTTACTGACATTAAAGATATCTGTCAAGTCAATAACAGAAAAATAAAGAAACACTTTCTTATAGAGCATGTGCTGGTCATGAACTATTACATCTATTCTATCCACAAATCCAAATTTCCAGTTGATTTTCCAAGATAATTTGTATAGATCAGTTACAAGTAGTAAACTGACACATTTTGTTATTTAGAGAAGTTAATTTTGTTTAAACGTAAGAGAACAGCAATAGAAATGCACCTGTCTTCAAATGTCTCAAAATTAATTTTTAAATGATTGAAAGTCTACTCTCTTTCCTAAAGAGGCTAATTCCAAGTCAGGGGCAAACTTGACTAGTCCCAAAGAACAAAGAGCTTATACTGAGCTCTTGGTCAAACCTGATCAAAGAAAGCAGAATGTCTTAATTGTCAATCTCATCACTGTGAGAAAAGAGTAGAGATGCTTAAAACTTTATTACTCAAAGTGTGGTCCATAGACCAAAAGCAGGGAAAACCTGGGAGCTTGCTAAAAGTGCAGAATCCTAGACTCCATCCAGATCTAGTAAATTTTAACAATATCCTCAAGTAACTGATGAAGCACTAGTTAAAAGGAAAATGTCAAAGTAACCTTAAAATTCTTAAATACCCTTTGATGGTGGTACAGTTTCGAAAGAAACTCCATCAATAACAGGCCAGGGACAGAAAAAAAATAGTGTAAACATGTTAAAAACATAAAGCAAAACTGAAAAACAAGAGAAACAAATGAGGAGATAAAGGCAGAAGTAGATCAGAACACGTTTGGAGAGGTAGCAGGAGTGGTGGTGTTTTATACCATTTATATATTTAAAGTTGCAGATATAAACCCAGTAGAGTCTAGCTATTCACTGTTTAGTTGGACAAACCCTGTGTCACTTCATACGTGACAAAACACCTTAGCTAGGTTTCAGAATAAAGTGGTGCTTGGGCTGTCAAAATGGAGTCTGAAAAATAAATTTGTAAAATATGCATGTTCATGTACATAAATCAGAACTTCCCATAAAAATAGAAACTATGTATTTTATGTTTAACTAATAGCTACAGAGAAAACTACAGGCAGTAACAAGGAATATGGGAAATATTATTTCAATGAGTAGTTTAAGCATACCAAGGTAATTGTCTTGCCTGTGAGGAAGACAGATATGCTTAATAGCTTTAATTACTTTATGAGTGATATACACTGTTAGAATGTTAAGTTAACCATTACAAAGAAAGTTAATCTACCAAATGAAAAACACACTGTGACATGAAAGGAAGGTCATAAATGAGAACGTATCAGGCAATTTATGGCAAATAGAAAACACAACGAGCATGGTGCAAATTAGTTTAAATACATCAATTTAATATGGATTAAATATACAAAATAAAATAAAATGAAAAAATATAAGGAAACAATAATATTACTGACTCGAAATTCCAAGAAAATATATGAGTAAATATGTAACATAAATATTAAAGAAATTTGTAAAAGAAATATTGCTATCAGAAGAAACAAGATACTCATGTTCAAGTACTAAAGAGAGTAATACTATGGTATACCATATAATGATAAAAGGAACAGTTTTTCAAAACTAAAGATAAAAAATAAGATGTTGCTTTAGCCTAAGTACTCAACTTGAAATCTATAAGGAATAATTAAGAACAGAATACTAAGGAGAAGCAAACTCACCTAGAATCTGATAGTGACATTGTAATACAGTAAAACCTTGGTTTGCGAGCTAATCCCTTCCAGAAATATGCTTGTAATCCAAAGCATTGTATATCAAATAGAATTTCCCCATAAGAAATAATGAAACCTCAGCTTATTCTACAATCCAAAAATGTTCATATAAAAATGACTACAATACTGTAAAACAAAATAATAAAGAAAATACTAAATACGAAGAAAAATAAACAAGTTAACCTGCACTTACCTTTGAAAACCTTCATGGCTTGTGTGAAGGAGACGAGAGAGGAGGGTTATTATGTAGGATGACTTTCACTATCACTAACTGAATCACTGCTATCTATTGGCTCAATGGAATCTTTTTCTGCACGGGGGCCATTGTGTACACTCGAACGAATGTGGACTACAGTACAGTATTAATAAACTCTTGTCATACACTGTGTTTAATGTAACTGACGATAAGGCAGCAGAGGAAAGAGTACCATCGGCAGGCAGCCTGACCTGGAAGGAAGCAAAGCATTTCTAAGATTACTCTTGGATGGAAAAGTGAAGGATCGTTCATAGGTGCTCTGAAGTGACAAAAAATACACTAGTGCCAGTTGTGGGCACCTTCCAATGTTCTGAAAAATCACTGATTCTGCCAAACACCATGGCCTGAGACTGAGCATCTGAGCAATAGAGACAATCACCCACAATCCCTCAGAGAGAGAGAGAGAGAGAGAGATAGAGAGAGAAGAATCACTGGCTCAGTTGTGATCATATGACATTTGGCATCATGTACTACTAACATTGCAAGACATTGCTCATTTATCAAGTTAAAATTTATTAGAAATGTTTGCTTGTCTTGAGAACACTCTCAAAACAAGTTAATCGCAATCCAAGGTTTTACTATATAACCCTCTAATCATTAAAAAATAAATTAAAAAAATTTTAAATTATAAAAATATATAGGATTTTAACAAGCCAGTTAACAAAGTTTATCTAATACACATTTAGAGAGATACCCTAAAATAACCTTAACCAATTCTGTCAATCGCACATGAATCTTTTACAAAAAAATGAGCATGTTTAAGGTCAGAAAGTCTTTAGAATTTTCAAATAGTAATATGACACTGGTAAAGTTTTCTAATAATAATAAATCAGAAATATTAAAAACAAATATGCGGTTTTAACAAAACTTAGGGAAGCTTATGCTTCTAGGAAGATGGAAGAGACCTATTTTTTTCTATTTTAATACTTTTTTGAAGTTTTCATTTAAACTCCAGTTAGTTAACATACAGTGTAATATTAGTTTCAATGATTCAACACTTTCATACAACACTCAGGGCTCATCGCAATAACTGCATTCCTTAATCCACGGCACTTATTTAACTATTTTTAATAATTTATTATTAACTAAGAATCTTGAGGATTACATACAAAGCAAGAAAAAAAAACATCTAAAGTGTAAAGAGAAGACAGACTCTCTAGGGACATGGGGAAACAAGAAATGGCATAGAGTTCCCTGGAGTTTCTTTTTATCTCATGTATCTCAGCACTGGAGCTGAAGAAGAAGGCAACCTGGAAATATCAACTGACTGCAGACCCAAACAACAACAACAACAAACACCCGTGATTTCTTGGCCAAAGGACAAGAAAAAGCGATGCTTAGCAAGATGAAAAAACTTCTCAATGAAAGCTATCCTACTCCTGCCAAACATCACAGAAAAAAACTGGCACATCTAAGTTATCTAATTTATTGATATACTGTTGTTGACACTACTCCCTTATGACCTTCTATTTCTGTAATGTCAGGAGTAATGTTCTGTCTTACATTTTACATTTTAGTAATTTGGGTCTTCTCTCTTCTTTTTCTTGGCCAGTCTAACTAAAGATTTGTCAAATTTGTGAATATTTTTGAAGATCTTTGGTTTTGATTATTTTCCCTACCATTATTTTCTTCCTTGTTTTATTTACTTCCATTCTAGTCATTATCATTTCTTTTCCTATGTTTACTTTGTGTATAACTTGGCTTTTTTTTTCTATTTTCTTAATGTGGAAGTTTAGATCATTGATTTAAATTATTTTCCCCTTTTGGGGCACCTGAGTGGCTCAGTTGGTTAAACGTCGGACTTTAGCTCAGGTCATGATCTTGCAGTCTATGAGTTCGAGCCCCATGTCGGGCTCTGTGCTGACAGCTCAGAGCCTGGATCCTGCTTCAGATTCTGTGTCTCCCTCTCTCTCTGCACTCCTCTGCTTGTGCTCTGTCTCTATCTCTCTCTCTCATAAATAAACATTAAAAAAATGTTTTTAAATTATTTGCCCCTTTTATAATATAGGGATGTTGTTTAATTATATATTTTTCAGTTATCAGTTTTGCTTCATGTTTTGTGGTCTGGTCTGTCACTATGTTCATATATGGCTATTATTGTTACATCTTTTTTTTTTAATTGTTACATCTTCTTAATTTATTGAACCATTTGCCATTATAAAATGTCCTTTCTTTCTCTGGTAATACTTTCTTAATGTATATTTCATCTGATGTTAGGATTACCACTCTAGTCTCTTTGAATCTGAATAAGATACAGTGAGTTAGGTTTTTAAAGACCAATTCTAGCAACCTCTGATTTTACAGAGATGTTTATTTTAAGTACATGTTTTTTCATATATCATTCTAGTTCCTTCTTCTCTATCTCTTTTTCTGGAGTTCTTTTATTAGTAGTTGCCCTTGGGATTCCAATTAACTTCCAACATTTAAAACAACATCATTTAATTAATATCAACTTAATTTTATTAGCACACAAAATCTTTCTTCCAGTAGAGTTCTCTTCCTTCCAACCTCCTTTGTAATACTATTGTCATACTAATTACATCTTTATACATCATAGCCCATCAATATAGTCTTATTGTTAGTACTTGATGCAATTGTCTTTTAAGTGAAAATAGAGAAGAGTTTCAAGCAAGATTATATACATTTTAACATTAATACTTAAATGTGTCATCATCTTCACCACTCCCTTTATTTCTCCACGCAATCGTGAGTCATTATCTATTGTACTTTCAGTTCAGCCAACAAAACTTCCATTAGTATTTCTAATAAGGCAGATCTGCAAACACTGGATTCTCTCAGTTTTTGTTTAGTAATGTCTTAATTATTCTTTGATTTTTGAATGATAGCTTTTGTGGAATAGATTTCTTGGTTGATAGTGTTTTTTATTTATTTTTATTATTTTATTTTTAGAAAATATTTTAAATATGTCATCATGTTTTTTATTTATTTTTATTATTTTATTTTTAGAAAATATTTTAAATATGTCATCACCCTGCCTTCTGTTGTCCCTAAATACAAAACGAGGCACCTCCAGTGGGATGCAAATTCTCAATAAGCTGATTCTGCAATAAACAATAGTTATAAAATCTCAGAGGGAACCCCAAGTGAGAGCTATGGAGAGTGAACAAAAGCAGAAAGATTTTAGGAAAGGGGGGCAATAAAAAATTCATATAAAAATCATAACTATAGAAATATGAAACATAATGGGAATGATCACTTACCTCTTTACAGATATCATGGAGGTCAAAAGGTAGTAAAATAATATCTTTGCAGTGCTGAAATAAAAAGGAAATAAATGTGTCAATTCAGAATTCTATATTCAATGACACTATTTTTCAAGAATGAATATGAAGTAAAGACATTTTCCAATAATGGCACAATAAGAGCTATATGAAAGGATTAAAGGGAAAAACAATCGCAGCTCACAAACTACCAAGAATAATGTTTGTTCACAAAAGCCTGATTAGAAAAGATTCCATTACATGGGGCATTGGCTGGAATACTCAGACAGGTTTTGTCTCAGGCCTCCTACAATTTCAGGCCTCCTGGTGAAAACTATGGTAGGCAAAGAAGCAGAAAATAGAACTCCTCCTATAATAAGACAAATAATAAAAATTGACCCAAGTATGATAGAGATGATATAATTAATAGAAAGGGCTATTAAAAATTACAATATATATATTTTGCTTATAAGAAGTGTATACTTTTTTAAATAGCAGAGAACTGAAAAATAAAACTTAAAAGTTTCATTCACTATAGGAAAATGAAATGAATACACTCTGGAATAAATTCACAAAAGCCATACAATATCTCCACACCAAAATCTATGGAACACTGCCAACACAAATTAAAGGACACTAAAACTGAACGTATCTCATTATATTTTGGGAAAATCAATAATTTTATGGATTCAAGAGAATAACTATCAAAATTACTACAGATATTTTGGAGAAATTAATGAAGATTCTAAAATTTTATAGAAATACAAATGACCCACTAGAGCCAAAGTGGTTGTGACAAACAAGTATCCACTGGTCTGATTACACAACTTAATTTTAAGGGATAATATAAACATACAATGACATAGGTGAAAGAGTAATGGAAAAGAACAGAATTCAGAAATATACCCAACCATAAGTTTTCAATTAATTTTTGACAAAGATGTCAAGGCAATCCAATGGCAAAAGAGAAGTTTTTACAAAACCTCATGCTAGAACCATTTGGTTTTACATTTAGGAGAAAAGTGAACATAGACAAAAATTAACTTGAAACAGATCAGAGCCTAAAATTAAAAGTTAATATTATAAAAACTCCTTGAAGAAAACATAAAAGAACATCTTTGTTGCATTGGGTAGGCAAAGATTTCTTAAATAGGACACAAGAAATGTAAGTCATAATTGAAAAATTGAGAAATTGGAGTCTCAAAATAGGAATACTTAATCTTCAAAAGATGCCATTAAGGAAACAAAAATAAGCCGCCAAATGGAAACAGTTTCAGTACATATATGTGACATATTTGTAGCCAGAATATTTCAAGAAAACTTATGAAGCATTTATAAGAAGGTAAACACACTATTAAAAAAGTACAAATATTTGGACAGATAAGTTGGCCAATAAACACATGAAAAAGTGTTTAACATCATTTGTCATCAGGGGAATGCAAATCAAAATCATAACTTCACACTATTACACATTTATTAAAATGGTTAAAAAGTTAAGGATGGTCTATACAGGGGCAAGTGGGTGGCTCCGTCATTTGAGCATCTGACTTGATATCAGCTCGCGTCATGATCTTGTGGTCCTGGGAGAGAGCCCCGCACCTGGCTCTGTGCACTGAGCATGAAGCCTGCTTAGGATGCTTTTTCTTCCCTCTCCTTCTGTCCCTCCCACGCTTCTCTCTCTCTCCCTCTCTCTTTCTCTCTCTGTCTCTCTCTCTCTCAAAATAAATAAATAAACATTATTTTTGAAAGAACTGTCTATATAAAGTTTTGTAGTAGATGTGATACTGCTAAAATGTAATACATTCCTGGTAAGAACTGAAAATGGGACAACCACTTCGGAAAAGTATTTGTAAGTCTCATAAAATACTAAGCATACAATTGTCAAAATTCCCAGGCATTTCATTTCTATGCTTTTACTCAATATAAATAGGAACATTTTTCAACATAAAGACAAATACATATGACCAATACAGTTTGACATTTAGTACTGAAAGACCTGCGTGCTGAGAAACTATTCAATCCTGGGCAAACTGGGATTTTATTTTTTGTCACCCATTCGGATGTAAGAGTAAATAAATAAATAAGTTGAAAGTTTGATGAGTAAAGATATATATTTTTAAATTGTCTTTCTCTAAATCACATTTACAAAGGAGCAAAAATTAGTTTTCAGTGAAGTCTGGCAGATACCACATTAATCAAATGATCAAAGTAAACATAATCAATCATGGTACAAATGGAAATCTCATCCTACTTGCTAGGATCCAATGAAGACCATGCAACACGTATCTATGACATTCTCATCAAAAAGTGCAGCCTGCATATAACCGTAAGGGACTATCAAACAAATTCATATTTAGAGACATTCTTTAAAATAATTACGCTGCGGTTTTCAAAAGCATTAAGCTACTGAAAGTCAAGGAAAGGCTGAGAAACAGCTCCAGAATGAAGGAGATTAAAGAAGTATGACATCTAAACTCAGATTCTGAAGTGGACACCTTCTCTATTAACAAATAATGGAGAGGCAATTGGGAAATCGGAACAGGCTGTAAAGATCAGATGTCAGTAATGTATCAATGTAAATTTCTTTATTATATTGGTCCCACTTCAGTTATGTAGGGGAATGTGCTTTTAGTTGTAGAAAATACACCCTGAAGTATTCAGTGATGATGGACATAAAGTTGATAACTTAACTGTCAAATAACTCAAGGATAATTTTTCTATACTCTATCTCTTGTTTTTGTAAGTTTGTGATTGTTTAGAGATATAAGAAAACACTTAAAATCTTCTTAAAAATGACACCACATCTAACGTATGTAAAAAGTAATAGTTTAAGAGAAGACGAGTGGTCAGAAGCTATCTCTGTCTAATGAGGAATTGTTCAAGTACATAAGATTTGCTGAAGAATAGTCTGGGGCTACTAACATGAAAAAATATCGCTAGCTCAAGACAATATGAAATATTAAACACAGTAAAGCAACTAAAATAAATTACATTGACCATTAAAATTTTTAGAAAGCACTTCTATTTTCATATTCAAACACATGAAATAAGGTTTTAGAATTTAAAAATTATTTGTGTATGGAAACTCATCCAATAAAACTTTACACTCCTTTAAAAGCTACTGATTAAACTTATTAACATTCAATTCCACATATTCCCATTTTAGTAAACTATGTCACTTTCATGCAAGTTAATTTTTCAACATATAAATTTTTTACACTTTGGATAACATATATTTTGCCTAACTCTAGACAACATCTCTTATGAGAAAATTATCAGAAATTCAAGTGTATTTACCCTTTGTGAAGTAAACATAGTTAACTGGAAATTTCATTTATGTCCCAGTAACATTCCAAAAAATGATTCAAACAGTACTGATACAAATTATTTTCCCTAAGTTATACACTAGGGTATTTTGAAAAACTAGGAAAAATTAAACGAATTACAGGGAGAATATTATGATTTTCATTCTTTATAAGTATATTTCAAAGGAAGAATGGGTGATTTGAGGTGGTAGAGCTCACTTTCATTAGAAAAAATAAAAGTTTGATCATGTAAGTATAAGCATAGCAATAAAAAGGGTCTTTGCCATTGATGGTGATTTGCATTTACCTCTACATAAATAGAATAAACTTACGGGAAATAATAAATTATAAAATGAATGTGAATGAAAGAAAAGAGAACAGCATTCAATCCTGGCTTCTGGAAGATGAACTGTATGACTAGCCCAAGGGCAGTTTATAATCTTCCAGCACAGCTTCTGAGGGAGTCTCCCAATAGGCAAATGCTAAAGCTAGAAAAATTGCCTTCATAGCTTGACACCAGAACTCCAAGATGGCTATCAGAGGCTTAATGGTGACCTGAGGTTCTGCCCTTCTCAACAAAATAAGGAAAATTCAGGGAAAAAGAAGTTGGAATATGGATTGATAAGTTTATGATCTGTACATGGTCCTCACAGGTCATTCTACATGGATATATCAATGGGATATACTCCTGACACATTAGACACAATTACAAGAGTTTGGAAGAAAGTCTATTTTATACAAACGACTTAAATCTTTATAATTCATACTTTATTAGGTACCTCAAATATTAACGTCTTTTGAGTGCATTGAAATAAATATCAATGATTTTCAGTTGTTTCCTTTCTGATTCTAAACCAGAAAATAACAGAAGCAGCATTTAGCATTACATCCTAAGTGCATTTTTATTGCCATTGGTAATATAGCCAAATGTGATTATGAGCTAGGTGCTTGCCAAATAAATAGAACTACATATAGCTACCAGTTAAAGAAACTACAGACTGTCTTGTTTAATCGGTTATCTAACATAAATTCTTCTAATGAAAAATTACTAGAGCCAGCATTAAGACATTTATAAATGTAAAAACAGCAAATAAAAGTGTCTGTAAAAACAAGCAACTGTTCAAGTTACTCTTTGTGGTAAATTTGTTGTGATACACTGTTGAATAAGGATAAACAAGCTAATGAATAGAAAAACATATTTTACTAAATGTCACTTGCATGAATTAAACTTTCACAACTACCCTAATAAACCAATTCAATTAGGAAGAGTTTCACATGTTTGCAATTTGCTTGAGGTACAAATAGATGGCCCTCTTAGGAGCAAAATGTCACATTTTGATCATTTTCTGGTAGATATTTAAAAGAATTCAGACATATAAAAATTATCTGAAACTTTTTCCTTCACTGACATTATAAAATAGAAGTTACATAACAGCTTAGTAATTAAGATATCATAAATTGAAGCTTTGTGTAAAGTTGAATAATTTATAATTATCTATGCTCTAATCTGGAATATCTTTTAGTCTTCATTTTGTTTTTAAAGATATTAAAAGTTTTAAATTATAAAAGCTTTCTTTTTAATGTTTGTTAGGTGCTTTTAAAACTATTTAATTTGAGATCATTGTAAATTCACATTCAGTTCTAAGACATAATACAGAGAATAATACACCTTGCATAGCTAGAGTAAGAAAACACAACCAGGAAACTGACTTGATACAATCCACAGTTCATGTTTGCATTCACCAATTTTAATTTGTGTCTGCATATGTGTGTCTGTTGAAGTCTGTGCCAGTTTATTTCATGGGTAGAATCATATGACTATCATCACATTCAACATAACAGTATCATCTCAAGGATGCCTTATGCTGTCCTAGTATACACCACATCCACCTTTCTCCCTCTTCTTCTCTGTAACCCCTACCAATCACTAATTTTGTTCTACAGCTCTATACTCCTATCACTTCAATAGAGTTGTATAAATTTAATTACATGGTTTTATACTGCGTTTTCAGATGGGCCTTTTTTATTCATCATAATTCTCTAGAGATTCAAATAAGTTTTGTGTTATTAATACTTTTTTTTCCAAGTAGTATTCCATGGTATAGATTTACCACAGATTGTTTAACCATTCACCTATCGAAGGACATCAGGGTTGCTTTCATTTGGGAGATATTAAAAACAGAGCTACTACAAACATTTGTTATCGGTTTTGTATGATGTAAGTTCTTAGGTCTTTGGGACAAATTCCCAGGATTAAATTTACCAGGACACATGGTAATTATACGTTTAATTGGTTAAGAGACTATTATAATCTTCCAGAGTGGGTATACTATTTTCAATTCCCACTAGCAGTGTGTATAAGTAATCCAATTTCTTTGTAACCTCACCAGAAATCGGTATTATTATTCTTTATTTTAGCCATTCTGACAGACAGATAGTGTTAGCTGTGGTTTTGATTTACTTTTACCTAATAGCTAATGAAGTTTAAATATTCCATGAATATATTTACTATCTGTATTTACAGTTAAATGTCTATTCATATATTTTGCTCATTTTCTAATTGGATTTTTTACATTTTTCTATTGAGTTTAGGGAGTTCTTCGTATATTCTAGATACTAGCCTTTTGTCAGAAATGTGGTTTCCAAACATTTTCTCCAAGTCTGTAGTTTAATAGTTCTTAATAGGGTTTTCATAGAGTAAAAGTTTTAAATTTCAAACAGGGCAATTTCTCAATTTTTCATTTATACAGATCATGAATTTAAGGTTAGGTAAGTCTAAGAACATTTTGTCTAGCCATAAATTTTCTTCTTTTTTTACTTTTTTGTAAATGTTTTATATTTTCATGCCTACCTTTAAGCCCATGACCAATTTTGAGTTGATTTTGGTATATAGTATAAAATCTGAGGGTTCTTTGGAAGGGATGGGGGGGTAGTCTATACATGTCAAATTGTCCCAATATCCTTTGTTGAAAATGCTATTCATCCTCCATTGGATAGACTGCTGTTTCATCAATCTTGTTTCATCAATTTTGTTTAGTCAAAAATCAGTAGGGTATATTTGTGCAGAACTATTTCTGGGTTTTCTACTCTATTCCATTAAGCTGTTTCAATGATCTATCTATTCCTCTTCTGGTACCAAAATGCCTTCATTACTGTAACCAGTACACCTTAACATGGATAGAGTGATTAATCTTACTTCATTATTTTTATTCATCACTGTTATTTCTAAATAGGTCTTGTTCTTGCCCATATAATTCTAGAATATACCTAAAATGTCTAGAAAGAACTTGCTGAGATTTTTTTCCAAAAGAAACTTTTTAAGATTTATTTTATTTTTTGAGAGATGGAGAGAGAGAGAGAACGAGCATGAGCAGGGGAGGGGCAGAGAGAGAGGGAGACACAGAATCTGAAGTAGGCTCCAGGCTCTGACCTTTCAGCACAGAGCCCGACATGAGGCTTGAACCCACTAACTGTTTGAGCTCATGACCTGAGCTGAGGTCAGACACCTAACTGACTAAACCACCCAGGCACCCCAGTACTTGCTGAGAATTTAATAGGAATTGCATTAATCCTATAGATCAATTTGGAGAGAACTGACAGTTTACTAATGTTGAGTCTTCTAATCCATGAACACGATATTTCACTCCATTTATTTAGGTCTTCTTTGACATCTTTCGTGAGGATTTTGTAATCTTCAACATATAGTTCCTACATGTTTTGTTAGATTTATATCCAAGCATTTAATTTTCATTGTATCCATTGTAAATGGTATTTTCTTTTTAATTTGGTATCCATATATTCATTATTAGTATGTAGAAATGAGATTGATTTGTATTAATCTTGTATCCTGAGACCTTCCTGAAATCACTTAGTTGTAGGAGTTCCTCTGAATATTACTCAGGGTTTTCTATGTAGAATATCATGTCCTTTGCAAATGAGAACAGTTTTTTTTCATCCCTTGCAATTTGTATGTCTTTTATGCTTTTTCTTGCCTTGCCTTATTTTGCTGGTTAGAATTTCTAGCACCATTTTCAATAAGTATGATGAGAACAAACACTCTTGTCTTCTTCCCAATCTTAAAGGGAAAACATTCGACTTGTAACAGGTAAGCATTCTATTACTCCAGGTTTTTGTATGTGTCCTTTTCAACTCGAGAAAGTCCCTTTCTACTTCTAGCACTTAGAGTTTTTATTTATGAAGGGGCAATGGACTTTGTCAAATATTTTTTCTGCATCTACTGATATTATAAAATGTTTATTCTTATTTATACTATTGATACTGTGGATTTTATTGGCTGATTTTCAAATGTTAAACCACACTTACATAATTGTAATAAACCCCACTTGATAATAAATCTTTTTTATACATTATTGGATATGATTTGATAATTATTTTGTTGACAATTTTTTCTCTATGTTCATGAGAAATAATTAGTTTTTAATTTTCTATTCTTGAAACCTATCTCACTTAGTTTTATGGTAATTCTGGCCTCATCAAATGAGTTACAATCTTTTCTGGAAAAGAACGTAGAGAATTCGTATCATTTCTTTCTCATATGTTAGTAAAACTCACTAGTGAAGCCATCTTAGCTTAGTATTTTCCTTTTTTGGAAGATTAGCAATTATTGATTCAATTTTTTATTAATCTATGTAGGTGAATTCATATTATCCATTTCTCATTGCATGAATTTTGGTAGATTGCATCTTTCAAAGTATTGGCCTATTTCATCAAAATTATCAAATCTCTGGGCATAGAGTTTCTCATTTTTATTTTTATTTTAATGTGCATGGGGTTAGTAGTGGTCATCTCCCTTTCATTTCTGATATAAGTCATTTGTGTGATCAATGGATAGAGACAGAGAGGTAGAGAGAGAAATTGAGGTGTTGGTTAGCCTAGCCAGGGATTCGTTAATTTTATTTATTATTTCAAAGAAGTAGCTTTTGGTTTGGGGTTCCTGGGTTGCTCAGTCCAGTAAGTGTCCAACTCTTGATTTTGGCTCAGGCCATGATCTTAGGAACCATGAGACCCAGAGCCCCAAGTTGGGCTCCATGCTGATATCACAGAGCCTGCTTGGGATTTTTCCTTCCGTCTCTCCCTGCTCCTTCCCCACTCACATTTCCATTCTCTCACTCTCTCTCTCTCTCATAAATAAATAAATAAATAAATAGAAGTAACTTTTGGTTTTGTTCATTTTCTCTACTGTTTTCCAATTCCAATTTCATTGAGTTGTGACTTCATTATTTCTTTCATTCTGCCTACTTTGTGTTTATTTTGCTCTTCTTTTTGTTTTCTTAAGGTAGGAACTTAAGAACTTGAGACCTGTCCTCTCTTCTATTTAAGCATATAGTCCCATAAATGTCCTTTTCAGTACTATTAATTGCATTCTAAGTATTTTGATATATTTTCAATTTCCTCTCAGTACTATAATTCCCATTATTTTAAAAAGAAATACATATATCACCAAAAAATCCAAAACACTATATCTTTCTTGTAGAAAGAAATTCCCCTCTTCTCATATTTAATGGTCAGGCATCTTGAAGGTTTTTTCCTAATCATGAATTCCTATATGAACATGTATTTAATAATATTTTGATGGGGGATAATACAAAGGTTTCGCTTAACATATCCTGTATTAATGGTCCTTCCTCCAGGTTGTGAGGGTGAAGTGATTTTTTTGAAAGTCTGAATGGAGGATGTCCATTCTACCTAAGTGGTCAGAAACTGGCAAAATAAGTATATAGTGAATCACAGATTCACAGGGCTACGGGTGAGTAAATCTAGTCAAATTTCAAGTTATCAATTGATCTTTATAAGCTCTCTCATTCTGAAAGGTGAACATCTGTTGCACATTAGATTAGTGTAAATTCAGAGCAAGAGCCCGGTCATCTCCATAAAGTCTAGGTATGTTCATATTCGTTGTGTACAACCACTTTGGTAATGGCTATGTGTTTCTTTAGAAAGACTAAGAAAAGATTTTCCTGAATGAATATAGAACTTTGGTCCAGCCCAATCATGCTAATTTACTCACCTGTGCAATTTAGTTAGAGATGGGCTTGTGATGAACTAACTTGTTGCTAATGAGACCTATGAAAAATCTTTTGAGAGTCTTCTGTGTAAAATCCTTCTTCTTAATAAAAATATAGGGCCTCTGTATTCTGACTTGTATGTTAATACTTGAAGATATAATACATTTAAGGAGGGCGGTGGTCGCGGTTTCTCCCCCCTCCTCCTCCCCTTCCCCCTCCTCCTCCTCCTTCCATTTCCTTCTTCTGCTCCCTTCTTCTGCTTCTCCTCCTTCCTCTTCTCCTTCTTCTTCTATTACAAGGTAGTCACAAGATACAGCAAAGTTGAGAGTCCTACGGAATTTACCAACCTTGTATAGTTTGCTTCTAGACTTTATGTTAAATGAAATAATTATTCTTATTCTTGAAGCTTAAAGCATATAAACTGATACATACTAGCAGTTCCTTTGATCTTTTTCAATTTTAACTTGTCTTAAAAGAAAAATGATGAAATTAGAACATCAAATCATAATTTAAGAAAAAAGTTTTATTTTACAACTTGAGATACTCAATGCATATGTTGTTAAATATATGCTGCTATCATGACAGCAAATGTAAAGTATGCAACCAACCCTATTCCACTCTGAACTCTGAGCAATCAAAAAAACCAATTTGAAATACACACTTCTCCAAAACAAAAATACATGGCATTTTCATTCCAGAATGATTTTCTAGGAAAACACATACAATTTATTTGAGAAAACCTCAATATGCCAATTATCATGAGAAAACTGAAAAGCTACTAAAACTGATTTATCAGAGTATACCTATTAAAAATGGAATTCACAGGGTATCAATTCTCTACTCAAAAACTGTCCGATCGTCTCTTACTCATGGTAAAGACCCAATTCATACTATAAATCTTCAGGACCCATTATCTAGCCTTACATCATCCCCTATTATATTCTATATTATTCCTTCTGTCACAAATAACTGAACATCTTGCCAGCCCTAATGCCAGTAATATTCCCACCTCAGGGCATATACACTTGCTATTCTCACTCCCTGGAATAATCTTTCCCATCATAACATCTTGCTTCACTTCCTCAATTCTTAAAGGTCTTAATTAAAATTTCACTTTCGTAATGAACTCCGATTCATTATCCTATGGTTATCCTATTTTTATGTGTACCCTAACCCTAGTCCTTTACCATTTGTTTCTTTGTACTTCCCTTTTGTCTTGATTACTAATTGAATTCCCACTAATTAATGAACTCAATGAAGGCAGAGAATTCACTGCTATATTCCCAAGTGTCTAATACTGTGTCTGGAACATAATGCTGTTCAACAATGTTTACTGAACAAATAAATTAACTAACCACCTGTCCTAATGCTTAAGATGAGAGTTCTGGTGCCAGAGTTTGAGTTTAAATAGTTGTTCAGCCAATTTGTAGCTGTGTGATATAAGGAAACTTATTTAACTTCTCTGTGGTTTAATTCATTCATCTATAAAATTAAGAAAACAGTAGTATTTATCATAGGAGTTGTCAGGAAGATATCAAGAAATATTTTTCACAGTGCTTGGCACACAGGAAGCGCTAGAATGTTAGTTATATTTTTATTATATTACCATACAAATATAAAGACTAGAAATATCACTAGAAATGTAGTTGCTAAATTTTATATATTGGTTACCTTGGGGGCCTGGTAGTAAAAGACATAGGTTATACATTTCTGTATTGTTCAGGTAAAAATAACTATAAAAATATATGTATTTGTATACAATGTCTCTCTATATAATACAAATACATATGTTTACCTATATGTTATTCATCTCATTTTTCTTGGAAACAATTATTCTATTAATTCTACCCATTACTTTCCATCAAGAAGTGATTACAGATATATTATTTTTCATATCTTCCATGGTCCTCTGGTGAGGCTGATTTATGATTCCTTTATTGCCCCAAAGGTCCAACTCTAACATCTGAGAGTTTTATTCCTTGGGGCTTTTCCTCTCAACTTCCCAGGCAGCCTGCCTCTCATTTGCTCCACTGCTGTGTGGTGGCACTTCTATCAAGAATATAGACCCATAGCTATCAAAACCAGCAATATATTCAATGAAATTTTGAAGCTCTCATAGACTCAGTGTTTTCCCTCAAGAAATCCATGGTATTTCACTTCAATCAGCATGTAAATTCATTTACTAAATCCCTGTCATGATTGAAAATCATTTGTTATATTTAAGTAATCTCAAAAGAAGAGGAAAAAATGTTTTACAAGATTGTTTTTGTTTCTTATTATAACATAATTATTATTGAAAATTCTGGGGTAAAAACACAAAGATAGAAATAAAAAACATTCAGAATGCCATTAAAATATAAAATGTACACAATGAGCATTTATATATCTTAAGATTTTTATATAATTCTGTGCATTATCCTGTAGTATATACACATATGTATGTATATATACACATTTACAAATATCTGTGTGTATATATATATATATCTCATGTGTTTGTATTTTCATTTTTAAACTTATGTGTATATTTTATACACGTAAACACTACATAAGTGTGAAGATACACATAAACACTAATATTGTAAATTTACACTCTAAAATAAATGTACCACTTAAATGCTCGAAGAACTATCAAAATGGCCATATTATTTTACTCTCATGAATTATTTTCTCACTCTTTTCCCTTCCTTTCTCCTTCTCCCCTTTCCTTCTCCTCCTCCTCCTTCTCCTTGTCTCTGTCTCTTTCTCATTTAACCAAAAAGACGGGAATAACATAATCACATTAAAGTATACTTTCTTTTAAAAAATTATCAGTTTTCAGTCATTTGTAATTTTTTTTATTTTGTGAAAAGAATTATTTATCAAATTATTACCTTTATATGGTCTTATTTTAATTTTCTTTAACGATGTTGTTATGGACTGTCCCCTCCATCCCAAATTTATATGTTGAAGTCTTAATTCCCAGTCCATCAGACTGTTATTGTATCTGGAGATAGGGTCTTTGAAAGAGGTGATTAAGTTAAAATGAGGTCATTAGTGTGGACCTTAATCCTACATGACTGGTATTATAAGAAGGACACAGACATGAACAGAGATAAAACTATGTGAAGATACAGGGAGAAAACGAACATCTCTAAGCCAAAGGGAGAAGCCTCAGAAGAAACCAACTCTTGGTTTTGCACCTCCAGCCTCTAAAATTGTGAGAAAATAAATTTTGTTGTCTAAGCCACCCAGTTTGTGTTACTTTTTTCTGATAGCCTGAGAGTGATAATACAGGTGTTAAAAATATATATATTGAAAATATATTTTCTAGTTTGTCATTTGGTTTTTGTAAGCAAACATTTTTGACGTATGTAAGAAAAGTACATCATCAGAATTGTTGTACACCCTCCTGAGTTTTCTCAAAAGGAATAGAACTGAGTAACCACTCTTAGGTCAACAGGTAGAATATCATTAGCACACAGAATCCACTCTCTGTTTTGTTTTTAGATCTTTAAAGCAAGAAACTAGCATTTTTAATTTTACACTTCAAAATTTTTTTTTCTAATAGTAGTCAATTCATCCAGTACCATTTATTTTTTTTTTTCTTTATTGCATTGTAGTTTCGCCTGTGTCATAAACTACAACCACATGGTCATAATTCCTTTTCTATTTCTCTCATTAATTTATTCCTGAACAAAAAGCCAAGTTAGTGCATATTCTCTCAGTTTTTGACTATCTGAAAAGATCTTTACTTTGTCCTCATTTTTGAAACATATGTTTGCTTCCAGAACTTCAAAGATGTCATCCCATTTTCTTTTGGCTCCCTTTGTTTCTTTTGAGAAGTTCACAGTAAGCTTTCTTTTCCCTAATTAGAAAATGTTTTCATTAGATTGACTATTATATTATTCATTTAACTGTAAATGTACTTTTCCAACTTGGAAACTTCTAGGAGGAGAAGAGAGTAGCATTAAATATGACACCAGAAAAAAAACAAACATACATATATAACTCAGTATTATTTATGCAAACTATCACATATCTATAAAGAACTCAGGTAGGCTTTCTTTACATTATTGGAGTTGTTAATTTATCCTGAATCTGGTTGAATGTCTCATTCTCTCCATAGCTTTTAGAACTCTGATTATACTTAGGTTAAAATTCTTTCAACTATCACCTATCTGTTGTTTTAATTTCTGTATTTTCCACTTGTTTGATTTTCTATGTTCCAGATTAGGTATTTTCTATTGGCTCATTTTTCCAAAACACCATTCATCTAAATGTTAAACTCATCTACTAAGCTTTTTCCCTTTTTTGAGAGAGAGACAGAGTGAGAGGGAGACACAGGATCCGAAGCAGGCTCCAGGCTCTGAGCTGTCAGCACAGAACCTCACATGGTACTTGAACTCGGGAATGTTGAGATCATGACCTAGGCCCAAGTCAGAGGCTTAACCTCTGATATAAGTTATAAGTGATATAAGTTAAATTGCCACTGTATTTTTTATGGATTCCATTCTCTGAAATTCTAGTTCTCTGGAATCATTTATTTTGCTAAAAATAATAATTACAGGGTTTTGTTTGCAGTTTATATTTTTATAAGCTATATGTGAGTAAAAATGCAGATCTCTTTCTATTTTGTGTATCATTGATTCTGTTTCTTTGTATGTATGGTGATTTTTCATTAAACACCAAATATTGTTTAATATTGTTTCATTTAACACCAAATATTAAATTTTGTTTGCAAAATTTAAAAAATATCTAGATAATCTTATATACACCTGGAAATAGTTTATTTGTGTTTATGACTGGTAGTAAGTTCTGATACAGAGTACCTTAAATTAAATCAGAAACTGAATCCAAGCTTGTGTTTTCAGGCCTTTTTCTGATTCGCTCTTAATCCTAGGCAATATCCCTTCACTTGTTCCAGTTGAGGGTCTGGAATGTTGACAAGAGCTCTACATCCTGGGGAGGTCCTGAAAAATATTTTTATCTCTAGAAACATGAGACTGCCAGAAGCTGTGCTTACCTTAAGCTGTCTGCAGACTTTTTATCCTTTCACCCTGCAGCATTTGTGTATGTGAAGTGACTCAAGGAGAGAAGCAGTACAGTATATGAGGCTTACTTCTCTATGCTTCATTTCTCTTAAGGATCCTGATTCCTCAAAGCATGGCTACCTTAGCATCTCAGACTCTAAATTCTTCTCTCTCTAGTCTTAGGAGATTACCAAAAGATTTCTCAACTGCTTCTCTTTCTGTCTTCTCAGCTTCTCAGTCATGTGCCACGTGTTCTTTGTGAACTGGCAAGTAGTTTTATAGGAAAATCAGCTTAAAATGTTGGGCTTACCAGACAGATTGTCTTTTCTTAATATGATCTTGGCCCATAATAGTCTCATTGTGTTGTAATTTTTAGATGCCTTTAATATTAATTATTATGAGCTTGTAACTATCATTATAAAACCTAAAATAGTGTATTGTATTTTATTAATCACAATGCAACTGAATTTGTGATGTTTAAGAGAGAATGGTTCAAACATTAAAATCAAGTTGACTTTATTATTATAAGCTATATGATTTCAAAATCATACCAATATTTTTTGGTTGTGACTTTTAGTTTTTATTGATAACTTTTTGGAATTTGTAGTAACTATTTTTAAGTATTTTTAAACCTTATCGTCAAAGTTTTCTTAATCCTTCATCACTTATTTCTTGACTGGAATTCCCTTTTGTATGTATACAGATTTACTTTCTTTAGAAGTCTACTGATTGCTGTTCTAATTTGTTAAGTTGCTTTTGGGGTCAAATATATAGCTTCACTCTCTGGTTTCTTATTACCCTTTAGTTAGTTCTACTCTTTCTTAAAATCCATCTTTCTCTTTCTTGTGATTTTTGTTTCTTTTGCCGTAGTATTTTTACAAATGTAAAGAGTAGTCATGCCACAAAACATAATGAGAAAATAAATCAAGATTTCCTATGCCTAAAATTATCTTTAACTGTCCTAACGTATAACTGGCAACTTATTAGGATATAGGATTCAAGTTTCAACACCACTTAAAAAAATGTTTAACTCCAGTGTAGTTAACATACAGTGCTACATTAGTTTCAGGTGTACAAGAGTGACCCAACAATTTCATAAATTACCCAGTGCTCATCAAGATAAGTGTAACCCTTAATCTCCTTCACCTATTTCTCCCATCACTCTACCCACCTCCTCTCTGTTAACCATCTGTTTGTTCTCTATATTTAAGAGTCTGTTTTTCATTTGTTTCTCTCTCTTTCATCCCCTTTGTTCATTTGTTTTGTTTCTTAATTTCCACATATGAGTGAATTCATATGGTATTTGTCTTTCTCTGACTGTCTTGTTTCACTTAGCCTTATACTCTCTAAATCCATTCATATTGTTGCAAATAGCAAGACTTCATTCCTTTCTATGGCTGGATAAAATTCCATTGCACATGTGTGCGTGCATGTGAATCATGTATCTATATCTATCTATCTATCTATCTATCTATCTATCCTATCTATCTAGAGAGATCACATTTTCTTTGTCCATTCATCTATTGATGGACAATTAGGTTGTTATATTTTGGCACTGTAAATAATGCTGCAATAAACACAGGGGACCATATATCCCTTCAAATTAGTGTTTTCTAGTCTTTAGTAAAATACCCAGTTGCCATTACTGGACTGTAGGATATTATGTTTTTAACTGTTTAAGAAACCTCCATACTGTCTTCTACAGTGGCTGCACCTTTTTCCATTCCCACTAAGAGTGCAAGAGGGTTTGTTTTTCTCCACATCTTTGCCAGTATTTGTTGTTTCTTGTTGTTGATTGTGCTCATTCTGACGGATGTGAGGTGACACTTCACTGTGGTTTTGATTTGCATTTACCTGATGGTGAGTGACATGAGGCATCTTTTCATGAATCGGTTGGCCATCTGTGTGTTTTCTTTGGAGAAATGTTAGTTCATACATTCTGCCCAATTTTAACTGGATTATTATTTTTTGGGTGTTGAGTTGTATCAGTTCTTTATATATTTTGGATACTAACCCTTTATCAGAGATGCATTTGCAAATATCTTCTTCCATTCAGAAGGTTGTCTTTTAGGGGTTTTTTGGTTGTTTTCTTTGCTGTGCAGAAGTTTTTATTTTGATGTAGTCCCAATAGTTTATTTTTGCTTCTGTGTCCCTTGCCTCAGGAGACATATCTAGAAAGATGTTATAGCCGATATCAGAGAAATTACCACCTATGCTTTCTTCAGGATTTTTATGGTTTCAGGTCTCACATTTACGACTTTCTTTTTTAGTTTATTTCTGTGGATAGTGAAAGAAAGTCGTCCAGTTTCATTCTTTCACATGTAGCTGTCCAGTTTTCCCAACACATTTGTTGAAAAGACTGTCTTTTTCTCATTGCATATTCTTACTTTCTTTGTTGAAGATTAGTTGACCATATAATTGTGGGTTTATTTTTTGGGCTTTCTATTTTGTTCCATTGATCTCTATGTGTTTAACATCATTTTTGTCTCAGAAGTTAAAATATTATAGTTTCTGATATTCGTCCTCATGAATCTAGATGTCTCTTTTCTTCTTAGATGTTTGCCTGACTCATTAATTTTACCATAATGTGTGTGGTTATAGATAGTAGAGATTGTTTTGTTTCATAAATCATATGAAATATAAACTAGGATACATTTTAATTTCTTACAAGTTTGTCTGTCTTCAGTTTTGTCCAATATGAATTAATTTATTTAATTATTTCATTAAAACTATGGTACTCTTATGAACACCAAATATGCCCCTACTTAGGCCTGTTATGAATGCATACTGCTTTGTACATTTTTTTACAATTACATTAATGGGTTTGTAGTAAAGATATGAGGTAAGTCCTTTCTCAAGAAGATAATTTAAAAATGTGAACAAATGAAATAGAAATACCCAATGCCTGAGTAACTTAGAGAAACACATGTTCCCGTGTTCACATATCACACACATTTCTATCAGGTAAGCCATTCCAATCTCTAAGATAGCTTTTATTACCTTCACCAATGTATCTGTAAATATTCTTTTAAACTTTATAAAAATATTATATTATTTCCCTAATATTGACATATTGAGCTTACTTGAAGAGAAGTTCAAAGTTATATTTAATAAGTGTACAGAAATTGTCAAAATATAAAGAGATCTGTTACTCATTGTCTCAACGTGTCTATAATAGTCAAACACTTATGAGTTAAAATATTGAAAACACATTTTCTTTTTATGAAAATGAATTTTTAAATTTTCCTTTTTTGGAAATATTGCACTTATTTTATTTGTTTATTACTATTTGCACTATACAAGCTATATTCATTTATTAGAGTTGCTCTAACAAAGTACCACAAAGTAGTACCTTCACCAATGTAGAAGGTACATAAAACTATAGAAATGTTTCATCTCACAGTCCTGGAGGCTAGAAGTTCAGAATCAAAGTGTCAGCAGGGCCATGCCATCTCTAAAACCTATAGGAAAAAAGCCTATCCTTCCTCGGCTAGTGTCCGGTTTTTGCTGGTAATCCTTGGCATTCTTTGGTTTGTAGATGACTCATTCTATTCTCTGACTCCATTCTCATACGGCCATATTTTTCTCTTTGTGTCTTTGAGTCGGTGTCTTTTCTCTTCTTAAAAGTACAGGAGTCACATAGGGCCCATTCTTAAGATAAATTCATCTCAATTAATTACAACTAATTAATCCTATTTCCAAAAAAGGTCACATTATGAGGTCCTTAGGGCTAGGACTTCAACATATATATATATATTTTTTTTTTTTTTTGGTGGGAGGGAGATATAATTCAACTTCTAACACAATAAAAGCTGTAAAATACTTTTGGAATAGTAATTTCAAAATGACAGAAAATAGAGTCAATTATGTAAAGCCAAAGTTACCAAACAGTGGAATCTCAACATCTTACAGTCTATCAAAGAGCCAAGCTAAATTTTAACCCTTTTAGTTTATAATTAAATTACTAATATTCACTGCAATTAAAGATAGTAGATTAATAAGCAAATTACTGGTTTAGTGATTAGAGAAAACTAAACTTCAAGTTGAAAACAGAGCAAAGGGAGACATTCCAGATATCCTGAACATTCTCCATTCTGTACCCTTTTAGTGTGAAATTATTATGACAATATATTCCATAGAGTATATAAATCAAAGATCTTGAAAAGAAGTATCTGGTTAAAGATAATTCAGCAAAACAGTATTTGTCTATTAGGAGGCTCAAATTGATTTTATTCTCTTTATGGTACCTTTTCCCTTTATTCTTTGTCTAGAGGAGTCTCAAATTCTCATTGGATAAGTACCATATAAGAACATTGTGAAATACCTGGGCTCAGTACACAGAGATTTCACTTGAATAAATCTGGAATGTGATATGGATATTTACACCTTTAACTTTCACTCCCCCTCTACATCTATGATTCTATCCAGGTATATCACACATCACACTTTGAGAAACAATACTTTTTTGTTACTTGGAGTTACACAGTATTTTTTAAGGTTCCGTAATCTCTTAAATTTTGAACATTCTCTATCAATTTGTAGATTTTTTCCCAGATGATTTTACTTTTTGATACTAAAATTTTGACCTACCTGTGAGATTTCTTGAGGTTACTAAAACTCTCTGAGTTAAAAAGATCAAGTGTAAATAGATTATCAAATGGATGGGCCTCCTTCAGTTATATTCACAATAAACTTGATTCTTTCTCATTACTATCTTTAACCCTATATTGAAAAATATTCCTTTCCACATCTGGATAATATTGAAGGCAAATATATAGTTTTCCAGGCAAGATTGGGCATTAGAACACTTCCTTCATTATGTATTTTAATCCCACTGACCCGAACCCAAATTTCAAGCTCATTTTCCAATTTAAAGTTTCTCCTTCTCCCCTCTATTCAGCTTTAGACCTCAGGGACATCTGCAATAGAGAAATCAGATACAGTCTCCCCTTTTTCTATTTTCATCTGTTTTGTACTTTACTCCTCTGCTCATCATGCTGCTACAAATTCCTCCACACTTGGACTGATGAAAGAAGACGAAGTAAGGAGATAGAGAGATGTCAGTTGGCCCTTCCAGTTCTTTTTTCTAATTTTTTTAAATGTTTATTTATTTTTTGAGAGAGACAGAGTGCGAGTGGGGGAAGGGCAGAGAAAGAGAAAGAGAGAGAGGGGGGGGGTTGGGGGGAGAATCCAAAGCTGTCAGCACAGAGACTGACATAGGGCTCGAACCCACAAACCATGAGATCATGACCTGGGCTGAAGTCAAACACACTTAACCAACTGAGCCACCCAGGTGCCCCTGGCTATTACAGTTCACCATACAATGGCTTCTACTGCTGGGATCTCTCTATTCAATGGGTGCCTCTTCTGAAACAGTATTTGAAAGTGGCTCTAGCTTTTCTACCTTCACTCACCCCTTGCCCTACTTTTAGAAGTCCAGGGTGCTCCTATTATTCTCTAGCCTTTCTCTGCTATCACAAACACCTTTAGCCAGACTCACTTTTTTGGCTTTTTCAGGTAAGGCTGAAAAATGAGGTCCTTATTCCTTTTAAGTCTAGGGGACCTAGAACAATTATTTCAAGAACGTTCTTACTCATTTCACTTTTGTAGCAATGCAAGTGTGATTAAGCTATTTTAAAGATCAGCAATGACTGTTCTGGGGTAAAGATGTTATTCTGCACTTCTGGTAAATACTCCCTTGAAGCCCCTCACCTGCCTTTTACACAGAGATATAAGGATGCATAAACCATTCTGACAATTCTCTTCAAAGGAATTCTCACTCACTCTCTCTGATCAACCTCCTGTCTTTTCAAAGACATAGGTTAAGTATTGATTGAAGAAGTGTCATTGATTTGTTTTTGAGACCTCTAATGTAAATAGTTTAGCATTAAACTATTTGAACTCTGGGAAATTTGATGCCTTATTTTTAACCAATTGATCCATATCCTCCAGGAATTTAAGTCAAGTTGCACTCTCCTATCTAACAGCCAGTTGGAGGGGATTCATCAAAACTATACGGTTCTGTGAAGAAAAGAAGTATCAATAGAACAAGCTGTACAGATTGCTCGAAGTGTCTAGATTCTGATAATTTGAGCTGCATCTCCTGTCTACTGGGGCAAAAACCAAGTCCTAAGCTGCATAGGGTTTCTCTCAATATTACTAAAAGTGCATAAAATTAGTAGTCATAATATGGTATGAGAGTCGTAAAGGGTAACTCTAAATCTGGGAGAAAGATTTAATGGAAAGGAGCAGAAGAGTCAAATTACGAAATTTAAGGAGTGATTACAAAACCAAAAGCATGTGAGCCAACGAAAAACAGAAAAGGTAAGATGGATTAAGGTATGGGACAATCCCAAAGAAATGTGATAGCTTTTATTCACTCCCCAAAGTGCCTCTACAGGAACCTAAGTCTGGCTAAGGGATACTCAAGGGAGCTCTGTGTCCTTTTGAGGATTTTCAGGTTCCTTTTTTTTTTTTTCCTCCTTTGAGAAAGTTTATAAAAGTGTAATTATTTACTTGCCAAAGCATCTTAAAAATAAAAACTGGACTCCAAGACAAGAAAAAGGGCCTCTCCCCCGCAGAATTCAGCATCCCTAGATTGGCCGCTTCTGCTCTGGGACCTGCAAAGGTTTTCCTTTCCAGGGCAACTTCAAGAAACAACCCATAACACATCCAGCCAAAATGACGAGACGGAAGAATTCTCCTCAAAAGAGTCTACAAGAAGCAGTGACAGCTCAAGAATTAATGAAAAGAGATATAAGCAACATAACAGAACTTGAATATAGAATGTTAATCATAAAACTAATTGCTGGCCTTGAAAAAAGCTTAGATGAATGCAAGGGGTCCTACGAGGCAAAGTTCAAAGACCTTAAAAACGGTCAGGAAGAATTAAAGAAGACATTGGAAGAAATACAGGGGAAACTGGAAGCAACCACAGCACGGATTGAAGAGGTAGAGGAAAGAGTTAGTGCATTAGAAGACAAAATCATTGAAAAAGAGGAAGCAGATAAAAAGAGAGAGAAGCTGATCCAGGAACAGGAAAGGAGAATTCGAGAGCTGAGCGATGCAGTCAAAAGAAACAATATCCGTATCATAGGAGTTCCAGAGGAAGAAGAGAGAGAGAAAGGAGTCGAAGGGGTTCTGGAACAAATCATTGCTGAGAACTTCCTCAACATGAGAAAGGAAACGGGCATGGAAATCCAAGAGGCACAGAGAACTCCCCTCAGACGTAACTTGAATAGACCTTCTGCACGGCACATCATAGTGAAGCTGGCAAAATACAAAGATAGGGAGAGAATCCTGAAAGCAGCTAGGGACAAAAGAACCCTAACATACAAAGGGAGACCTATAAGGGTAGTAGCAGACTTATCTACGGAAACTTGGCAAGCCAGAAAGGAATGGCAGGACATCTTCAATGTGATGAGCAAGAAGGACATGCAACCAAGAATTCTGTATCCGGCTAGCCTGTCATTCAGAATAGAAGGAGAGATCAAGGTTTTTCCCAACAAACAAAAACTGAAAGAATTTATCACAAATAAGCCAGCACTGCAAGAGATCCTGAGGGGCATTCTATGAAAACAAGGAGGCAAAGAACACAAACTACCAGAGACAGCCTTACAAACATGAAACTTACAGATAATACAGTGACTGTAAGCCCATATTTTTCAATATTAACACTGAATGTAAATGGACTAAATGCGCCAATCAAAAGACAAAGGATAACAGAATGGATTAAAAAACAAGACCCATCTATTTGCTGTCTTCAAGAAACTCATCTTAAACCTGAAGACACCTTCAGATTGAAAGTGAGGGGATGGAGAACTATCTACCATGCTACTGGAAGGCAGAAGAAAGCCGGAGTAGCCACACTTATATCAGACAAATTAGACTTTAAAATGAACGATGTAATAAGAGATGAGGAAGGACATTATATAATAGTCTCAGGGACCATCCAGCAGGAAGAGCTAACAATTGTAAATATCTACGCACCGAATTCAGGGGCACCCAAATTTGTAAAACAACTAATTACAAACATTAGCAACCTCATCGATAAAAATGTCCTAATAGTAGGGGATCTCAACACTCCACTCTCAGCATTGGATAGATCAACAAAACAGAAAATCTCCGCAGAAACAATAGCCCTGAATGACACATTAGGACAGATGGGCCTCACAGACATCTTTAGGGTCCTTCATCCAGAAGCAAAGGAATTTACATTCTTCTCATCTGCACACGGTACATTTTCCAAGATAGACCACATTCTGGGGCACAGGGAAGCTCTGAATAAATATAAAAGAATTGAGATCATACCGTGTACAGTGTCAGACCACAATGCTTTGAAACTTGAAATCAACCACAGGAGAAAGCCTGGAAAATATCCAAGAACATGGCGGCTAAGAAATAACCTACTAAAAGATGACTGGGTCAACCAAGCCATCAGAGAAGAAATTAAAAAATACATGGAAACAAATGAAAATGAAAATACAACAATCCAAACGCTCTGGGATGCAGCAAAGGCAGTCCTGAGAGGGAAATATATTGCAATCCAGGCCCATCTCAAGAAACAGGAAAAATCAATAACACAAATTCTAACAGCACGCCTAAAGGAACTAGAAGCAGATCAACTAAAACAACCCAAGCCCAGCAGAAAGAGAGAAATAACAAAGATCAGAGCTCAAATTAACCATATGGAGACAGAAAAGGTAGTGGAACAGATCAATGAAACCAAAAGCTGGTTCTTTGAAAAAATAAACAAAATAGACAAACCTCTAGCCAGGCTTCTCAAAAAGAAAAGAGAGAGAACTCAAATAAATAAAATCGTGAATGAAAAGGGAGAAATTACAACCAATCCCTCAGAGATACAAGCAATCATCAGAGAATACTATGAAAAATTATATGCCACCAAACTTGGCAATCTGGAAGAAATGGACAGCTTCCTAAATAGCCACACGCTACCAAAACTCAAACGGGAAGAAATAGAAAATTTGAACAGACCCATAACTAGTGAAGAAATAGAATCAGTTATTAAAAACCTCCCAGCAAATAAAAGCCCTGGACCAGATGGCTTTCCTGCGGAATTTTACCAGACATTTAAAACAGAGTTAATTCCTATCCTCCTCAAGCTGTTCCAAAAAATTGAAACGGAAGGAAAACTCCCCGACTCATTCTATGAAGCCAGCATCACTTTGATTCCCAAACCAGATAGAGACCCAGCAAAGAAAGAAAATTACAGGCCAATATCCCTGATGAATATGGATGCAAAAATTCTCAACAAGATACTAGCAAATCGAATCCAACAGCATATAAAGAGAATTATCCACCATGATCAAGTAGGATTCATCCCTGGGTTGCAGGGCTGGTTCAATATTCGCAAATCAATCAACGTGATACATCACATCAACAAAAGAAAAGATAAGAACCATATGATCCTGTCAATAGATGCAGAAAAAGCATTTGACAAAATACAGCATCCTTTCTTAATAAAAACTCTCGAGAAAGTCGGGATAGAAGGAACATACTTAAACATCATAAAAGCCATATATGAAAAACCCACAGCTAATATCATCCTCAATGGGGAAAAATTGAAAGCCTTCCCCCTGAGATCAGGAACACGACAGGGGTGTCCACTCTCGCCACTGCTATTTAACATAGTGCTGGAAGTCTTAGCATCAGCAATCAGACAACAAAACAAAATAAAAGGCATCAAGATTGGCAAGGAGGAAGTCAAACTTTCACTTTTTGCAGATGACATGATACTTTACATGGAAAACCCGACAGAATCCACCAAAAGCCTACTAGAACTGATTCATGATTTCAGCAAGGTTGCAGGATACAAAATCAATGTACAGAAATCGGTGGCATTTCTATACACCAACAATGAAGCAGCAGAAAGAGAAATAAAGAAGCTAATCCCTTTCACAATTGCACCAAAAACCATAAAATACTTAGGAATAAACCTAACCAAAGATGTGAAAGACCTCTACACTGAAAACTATAAAAAACTTATGAAGGAAATTGAGGAAGACACAAGGAAATGGAAAAACATCCCATGCTCATGGATTGGAAGAATAAATATCGTCAAAATGGCAATACTACCCAAAGCAATCTACACATTCAATGCAATCCCAATCAAAATTGCACCAGCATTCTTCTCAAAGCTAGAGCAAACAATCCTAAAATTTGTATGGAACCACAAAAGACCTCGAATAGCCAAAATAATACTGAAGAATAAAACCAAGGCGGGAGGCATCACAATCCCAGACTTTAACCTCTACTACAAAGCGGTGATCATCAAGACTGTATGGTATTGGCACAAAAACAGACGCATAGACCAATGGAATAGAATAGAAAACTCAGAAATGGACCCGCAAGTATATGGCCAACTAATCTTTGACAAAGCGGGAAAATGTATCCAATGGAAAAAAGACAGCCTTTTTAACAAATGGTGCTGGGAGAATTGGACAGCAACATGCAAAAGAATGAAACTAGACCACTTTCTTACACCACTCACAAAAATAAATTCTAAATGGATAAAAGATCTGAATGTGAGGCAGGAAACCGTCAAAATCCTAGAGGAGAAAACAGGAAAAAGCCTCTTTGACCTAAGACGCACCAATTTCTTACTCGACACGTCTCCAAAGGCAAGAGAATTAAAAGCAAAGATGAACTATTGGGACCTCATCAAGATAAAAAGCTTCTGCACGGCAAAAGAAACAACCAACAAAACGAATAGGCAACCAACGGAATGGGAAAAGATCATCGCAAATGACATAGCGGATAAAGGACTAATATCTAAAATTTATAAAGAACTTACCAAACTCCAAACCCGAAAAACAAACAACCCAGTGAAGAAATGGGCGGAAGATATGAATAGACACTTCTCCAAAGGGGACATTCAGATGGCCAACAGACACATGAAACGATGCTCAATGTCACTCATCATCAGGGAAATACAAATCAAAACTACACTGAGATACCACCTCACACCAGTCAGAGTGGCTAAAATGAACAAATCAGGAAACTATAGATGCTGGCGAGGATGTGGAGAAGTAGGCACCCTCCTACACTGTTGGTGGGAATGCAAACTGGTGCAGCCACTCTGGAAAACGGTGTGGAGGTTCCTCAAAAAAATGAAAATAGAGCTACCCTATGACCCAGCAATAGCCCTGCTAGGAATCTACCCAAGAGACACAGGAATGCTGATGCATAGGAGCACGTGTACCCCAATGTTCATAGCAGCACTTTCGACAATCGCCAAATCATGGAAAGAGACCAAGTGCCCATCAACTGACGAATGGATAAAGAAGTTATGGTACTTATATACAATGGACTACTACGTGGCAATGAGAAAAAATGAAATCTGGCCATGTGTAGCTAGATGGATGGAACTGGAGGGTATTATGTTAAGTGAAATAAGTCAGTCAGAAAAAGACAGATACCATATGTTTCCACGAATAGGTGGACTTTGTGAAACTAAGCAAAAACCAGGGGGAGGGGAAGAGGGGAAAGAAAAAAAAGACACAGAGAGGGAGGGAGATAAAACATAAGAGACTCTCAAAGACTAAGAAAAAACTGAGGGTAAGGGGGATGAGGGAGGGGGGAGAGGGGGTGATGGGCATTAAAAAGGGCACATGTTGGGATGAACACTGGGTGTTATATGTAAACCAATTTGAAAATAAACTATTATAACAAAAAAAAAATAAAAAAATAAAAACTGAATTTATTATTTTATTATATCAAATCTTTTAAATGTGCTCATCTCTCTAAATATCACGGTACAAACAACTGAAACAACATTTATTATATTGCTTTAACACACCATCTATTTTAAGGATATGGTATTAAGTGAAGATTTCCCATTTGTCATACCTTTAAAAAATACGTTATAATTTTATTTTAGTTTTTGAGGAAAAAAAGCTGAAATTCATTAAGAATTTCTTAAATTTCATTAAGAAATTTATTAAGCTACTTTTGGTTTGGAAAATTAAAAAATCATAATAATTTCTTTCCACTTTTCAAAATAGTTTTAATCTCATGACTTAAGGCTATTTAATAATTTGATAGTGTATTGTTTGCTCTGAGTTTAATTAATACAGTTTCTTCTATTTCAAGCAATCTCTCTAAAATGGAAAACAACTTTTTCATTAGTGACTCTAAGTCACTCTTTCCTAGTTATGAACAGTGTCTCTCTATACATCTGTATCCATGTATTTCTGTTTTTCTCTCAACTTACGTTATCCATATGTATCTCTTTGAATCCCTCTCCCTACAAATTGATTTTTATATCATATTCAACTTGATCTTATATTTCAACTATAGTGGAAGCAGGAACAGTACAAATGACACTCTTGATACTTCAGAGAGATTTTTAATATTTCTTAAAACTTTAGGTATAAATATCAGATGAATCTTGTAGCTGATACTTGAGGCATCATTATTGATGGAAGAAGGAGGAACTCTGAACTCTTACACTTTGAGCTACTTGAGTAGAGAAAGACCATTTCTAATCATCAGGCAGGAAATCAACTTGGGAGACAGTTAATGGTGTTTCATAATGGTGTTAATGGTGGTTCATAAGGCTACTAGTAATTACCTATATAGCTTTCAAAAATACATATTGTTCCCCAAAACACGAGAGTTCCAGATTTAGAGGGTCTAGGTTGGAATGTGTTTGACAATCTACTCTAAAGGAAAGGAAAAGAGAGATTATTTATTGGTCTATTTATTTATCTCTGATGCTATAAAGAGTAAAATATACAAGTTCTTGGCAGGTTTAGTTCCAAAAATAAAGATGTGCTATGTAAAATATTTCTTACAGTTCTTTTTTGAAATATAAAAGCTTAATAACATACTGAACATTATCACTGTTCCCCAGTTCTTTCTAACGAAAACTCAACAAAGACCATATCTGAAGGCCATATTTGACACAGTAAAGAAAGCCTACCTCCTGATAAGTGCAAGTTAAGATTGCAAGGGAAGGCTGCTGCCATTTATCACTGTATGATGGGGCTTGACACAGTGTTGGTAAACTCAAGAATCCAGCAGAAAGGGGTCTACTTTAGGCATGAAATGAGATATTTCTCATGTTCTCTGAATGGGCCAGGAAATTACACTGAGTTTAGAAAATTTCTTCAGTATGTCCAATGGGATTTTAATTCTTCTGGTATGTTTTCCCACCACACCTGTCTTCTAATGCAGACTGTCCTCAAACTAGCTTCTTGATATCAACTGTCCTCCTCAGATGGAAGAAAATGGTCTGTGTGCTCTCAAAGTGCAACACCTCTAAGCTCAGAATTCCTTCTTTCACTGTTAAAATAGAAGGTTCCATCTTTCAGATACCAATTTACTATGAAAGAGACCTCTCCTTTTGCTACTTTGCCTGCCAGTCACCTCTGGCTGGGTACCTGAAAAAATACACCATGCAAACAATAAACCTTGGTCTGCTCCTATACATTTGGAGAGAAAATAAAAAATGAATTTACACTGAGTATTTTTGATAGAATTAATTTAAAGTAGTGACAGATCATAATAAACCCTAACAGCTCCAATTTAAAAATTTATTTATTTAATAAATAAAAGAAGACTCTTAAAAAGTGACTTTTAAGTGAGAATTTAAAAATGAGAAGTTTTGAAATGGGTAATATAAAAAATAAATTAAAAATAAAATATATATCATGATTCACAAAATAAATACTATAAAATTATAATTAAAATTTGAAATAAAAAAGTAAAAATGAGTAAAGTGAAGTAAAATATACTTGAGATAGATCCAGGAGATCAATTATTCAAATGACAGAGTGTCTAGAAAATAGAAAGAAGGAAGACACAATGGTCCTCTGTACTCTTTTCCCAAGATTTCCCTTTTGCTAAGCAATTTTTTCAAAATTAAGGTGTATCCCCAAAATATTTCTCCTTTTTTTAAAACTTTATTTATTTTGAGAGAGAAAGAGAGTGGGGGGAAAGCAGAGAGAGGGAGAGAGAGAATCCCAAGCAGACTCCATGCTGTCAGCAGAGTCTGACATGAGGCTTTATCTCACAAACCATGAGATCATGACCTGAGCCAATATCAAGAGTCAGATACTTGACTGAGACACGCAGGCACCACCAAAATATTTCCTCCTTAAATATTTTAACCCTTAGAATAAAGAGAATATTATACAAATATTCAGACAGAAAGAAGAGGTTATTTTAAAATAAAAATAACAAATTGTAATTATATCAGATGTGACATTGTAACATTTATTCTTTAGCATGCCAAAAAACTATTATGGGTATGGACAAAAGAGTATCATTTCAATATGCACAGATTCAAATTACATTATGCCCATCTAGTACAGCTGGTAGATTGCAGTGGAAAGTACATACATATATTCATGCAGTAACAAACATGAAATTGTAATAAGTTTGACATGTTCTAGGAAAAATTAAGAGGCCCAATGTGTGAGGCTGCAGGACTGTAAGTGTGAGAAGGACACTGGTCTGAAAGTACAGGGAGATATGAGACAGAGGCTCAGGAGTTAGAGACAGAGTGTTTAAAGCCTTAGGCCATGCTCGGAATTAAGGATTTATTATAAACATTAAGCCCTGCTACTGCTTTGTTATCTCAGTTTCCAATAAAATAGTTTGGCTTTTATCTCATCTATGTTTATCATACTTACTTTGTTCTGTGATATACACTACTAGGCAAATATTTTATATACACACTGTGAGTTTTAAGTTTGAGCATGATAAATATTGTGGGTGGATGAGCATAAAATTTTCAACTACAACTAGAGAGAGGTGATGCAGTCTGGCAAAAAGCACCTATTCTAGAGTCAGGTGGGATGATTTCAAGATAGTTAATCCACTATATTGCTAGGGAAAAAGTCTGACCACTACCCTTAACTTCAAAGTCTTTCACTGAACCTAAGTCACTTATCTCTCTGTCTAACTTTTGGAGACATTAGTAAAGTTTAGGTTAGTAAGTTAGTAACTTTAAGTTCTGGTGGATTTCCACCCACAATCACTCATATGGTTGCAAACTACTCCAACCAGGAAGTGTATTTAGATAAAGGGGAGCCAAAACATAACAAATATTCATTACAGTGGGTATTTAAAAAGAACTATAAGAAGCATAAGACGAGCTGACACATTTAACTTTTAACACTCAGGCCTCCATCGGAAAACTGGATTCATGCAGGATGAAAGCGAAAACTGCAAGGAAAAACTTGTAGGGTTTAACAAATGCATGTGGTAGTGGAGGTAAACGAGTCACATAGAAAGAACCCGGAACTAAAGAGTTGGGCCGTGAGGATTTGTTACTTTAGGTACCTGACTGGATTTGGGCAAATCACTCTTGGAGCCACAGTGTACACTTCTGTGTAATGGATGTACTGTTTAAGATCGTTTTTGTGATTTTACATTTCCATGCTTGAGAATAAGGGAGATCGGTAATAATCTGTACCCAAATATGTTAAGAAAGAAAAGGAATGGGTTACATTATGAAATTGGTTTTTAAGATGTACGAATCAAACCGATAGTGAAGTATGTCAAGTAGAATCCTTGGGGGCAGCTGTGTTGAAAATTCATCTTCAGTAAAGAATAGCATAGGAGATGGTTTCATTCCTAAGCCAGCCAATATAAGGGTCTCTTGGTTAGATCACTAAGGACCAATTAGTATTTTATGCATAATTAATATAAAAAAGGGTAATAGATGTTTAATTAGGTACCTTATTTAGCTAGATATGTTAATATTACCAGAACACATATTAGTTGTCAATTTGTATAACACATGTTTTTTATTATAGATTTGTTAGAATAAAGGAAAATACCATCAGTACAAATGTTTTCATTGGTTCTAGGTTCTGGGTTTCTAAGTCAAAGTTTAGCATGCTCCCTAACAGTGCCAGATTTAAGGCCAAAACATGTAAAGAAAAGCTCAATAAAAGGAGGATAGGTTTGCCAACAAGAAAAAAAAAATGTCAAAGTTTTGACTTAGATGAGCATGCATATGGACAGTTACATGAATGCAAAAATGAAACAAGATGAGGGGTAAATGCAGAATTTAAATGTTTGTACCACTGCCAACATGTAAATTTAAAAATATATTGTACTAGGTGTACTACATTACCCCGTATGTTAACTAGCTGGAATTTATTTATTATTATTATTTTTTTAATGTTTATTTACTTTTGATAGAGAGAAACAGACAGAATGCAATCAGGGGAGGGTCAGAGAGAGAAGGAGACACAGAATCCAAAGCAGGCCCCAGGAACTGAGCTGTCAGCCCAGAGCCCTACGCGGGGCTCGAACCCACAAACCATGAGATCATGATCTGAGCTGAAGTCAGATACTTAACCAACTGAGCCACCTAGGCGCCCCCTAGCTGGAATTTAAATAAAAACTTTTAAAAAATAAAATAAAACTGATGTTATCAAGAAACAGAAAGTAATGTATTGAAGATTTAAACACAGTAGGTATTTATATCAGAGACATACATACTACCTTGGAAATTATCACACAGAACATCACGGATTTATAAGAATATATAAGGAAGAAAAAAGGAGTAAAGGTTTGGACTAGCTTGAGAAGGCACAGCTCATTTTTATATATTACCGCTAAGGGTAAATTATCAGAAGTCACTAAATGCGTACCAATTGATTATAGTACTATACAATTTTAATATCTATGAATGTTTCCAGATTTAGTGCAGAAAACCAAATACGTGAAAATTATATTTTGAATTGTAGAAAAATTTTGTATTTGTCTTAGTGAATGAGTTTCTTTTTTACTATCTTGGAAGTACTCCTAGATCACCTTGTTTTAATTTGTAGGTTGTCGTTAGCCTTCACTTACTTAAATACATGGTCCATAAAAATAAGAGACCTTTGCCACGGGCCAGCCGCGGCACTCTCAGGCGAACGGAGTCAGTGCAATGAATGAGTTGAGAGAGCTGCGAGGTTACTGGAACCAGGCAGGCAATTCTGCCCTGCTGATCTCAGTGTCTTTATTTAAAGGCAGTAAATCACATTATACCAAAGAGTACTTTTGTGACATTACATTAGTAAGCATAGATTGATAACTAGCTATTTTTATGATTCTGTTCTTAAGTTAATGAACACATACTGTTTTTGAAGTAGGGTTAGGTAAACTTTTGGCAGAGGGAGAAAACAGGATGTTTAAGAAGAAAGCAGGGTTGTCATGGTGATCTTGAGCAAGCGGAAGGAGCATACATTGTTGCCTTAAGACCTAGGTTAATCATCTATAGATAGATTAGGAGTCATTCTGTCCAGCATTCTTAACCATAAGTGGGAAAGTGCAACTCGCTTGGTAGAAACATAATTTTCTAATGCTTGCCTGAGTTTCTATTTATGAGTGAGTGAATTTACACAATAGGGGCCTGACGTCCACATAAGTTACACTAATTTTTAACCAATTCATAACTGCTATTCTGTATGATCATTTTGTGTAACCTATCTCCAAGAGGCAATTTTGATGTTACTTCTGGCCAGGTTACTGTAGTTCAGAATGTATCCATCAAGGCAATGCAATCCAGGTTCATTTTTTCAAATGCCATTAAACCAAAAGGCATTTTATACCTTGAGGCCAACCAGAGCAGTTCAAGAAGTCCAGGCCTGAAAGATTATTAGAAGAAGATGGTATTGGGTGCCAGTTTGTCGGCAGGAGACCTTGCAACATCTGCCTTTTCCACACAGGGAGACATCTCAACCTGTGAGCCCAAGATGGCTCCCGACAGACCTTATCTGCCATTTTCACAACTGTGTTATCAATACTAAGAATATTAGTTGGTATCTGTGAGAGGCTCAGTAAATGTCAACCGACTGACTCAATGGATAAACGAGCTTCAATTTTTTCAGCAATTTTATTTTAGGGAATAAAATATCTATTTTTTGTTGCTATAATAATTTGAGGTACCTTTTTCTAGAACAGATTTAGTTTATAATTTTAGTGCCTGGCACATTGTAGAAATCAATCAGCTAATTCCCTCTTTCTTCTTTTTTTTCTAAACACACACACACACACACACACACACACACAGTATACACAAGAGTTAACTCAGTTACAATTTTTCCATTGATGATTACATTAATATCAATGATTAGGTAAATGAGAGAAATTTTTACTTACACACTTAAAATTTGAGTTTTAAATTGCATTAGGTATATGGAAAATGTATATTAGCAAATCAATGCTTTCTTACTCCTTTTGTCAAACTGATTTCTAACGGAACTGTATATTTTACTACCCACATAATATAATGGATGGAAAATATGGGATTCACAATTTAGGCATATCAAATTAAACTGAACATTGAAGTAATACATGAAATATAGGTTTTTCTACTATACATAACTTTAAATGTAAGCCTTTAAAGTCAATGTTTTATCTATTTAACTAGAAACCAAAATGTTTTCTTCTATTCATTTAAATCATTAGAGTTACACAATTCTTAATCGATCCTTTAAACACTAAAACATTTAAGACTTATATGCTTACACTTGGGTTTCTGTAGAGAATTCTTTATTCAAATAGCTGAGTGGCAACTGGTTAGCCTTTTCCATATATTATCTCAAAAAAACTTACCTCATTTATTTCTCCATTGGATTTAGTCATTTATTCCATATTATATCATATATTAAGTTGTTATATAACATCTTGTTATACTATATATCTCTATAAAATCCCCACACTGTGCATACTGACTGCATAGTTAGGTAAAACTTGGGGATCCTTAACAAGAATACGTGACGCACTGTCTACCATCACATTGTAATCTATCACATTGTAAGTAAATAATTGAAATTATGTTAGTCCAGGTTTACACTGAATCTCTTCACATTGAAAATCTTTGTTTTCTGTACCCTCAACAGTAATATGGTTTCATTTTAGTATTGGTTTATTTGATAGCACTGAATGAGATGAGATTTGTTTTTATATTTCATATTCTCATTTAATGCATTCCTACAACACAGCTGGGAACAGTTACAGTCATAAACTCAAATGATTGTGTGGTTTCTAAAATGAAGTTAAACTAATAGAACTGATAGAACACAGTTTTTAAATCAAAAGTTAAAATGTTAGGAAGATTTGTGGTTCATCTGTAGCTTTAGGCCAGTCTGATCGTACTCACCTGCCCCAATAAAATTAGGTCAGTTGAGTGTAACTCAATTACTATGTTTAAAGACAGGTAGCTTCTCAGGAGGGTGTGAAAAACATTTGTTGCAAATGTATTTTACGATGCGTGAAATAGTTTGTTTTTTACAGCATGTATAGGAAGTAAATAATTTTCCATTTGGTAGATGAACCAAAAAATCAAAGTGTGTGGATAAACAATAGGAAGCAGAGTGAGATTTAGAGATCAATATTATTTTTCGTATTTTTTACTTTATTTGCTATGATTGTGTGTACATGTGTGTTTGTGTGCCTGTGTGTGTAAATGTGTAACTCATTAGACTCTCTGAAGGTGAAGTAGCAGATTTTCATAACCATTCAATTCACAAGGTCAGTCAAATAAAAACTATAAATATATAAAGTAATACAAAACATATAAATACAAATAGAAAATTAATTTGTAATAATGTATTAATTTTATATAAATATTTCATAGGAAATTAAAAAACCCAGCAGTTATAATTGATTGCAATATAAAATATAGGAAAAGAACTACACAGCAAGCCTGTAATTACCATTGATTGCAAATGGTAAAGTTAAATGTCCACATATAAAACAAGTTTCTCCACGTGCATACAAGGTGAACGAATCAAATATTTGGTACATTTCCTACAGTCCCTCTCCTGATTTGCAAAGGCATTCAGGTTTGAAACAAAATATTAAGTCTTTCGCATGAAATTTCATTATCTAACTTACCTCGCTTAATTTACATATTTTTTATTCTTAAATGTTTATCTGCTTATTTTGAGAGAGAGAGAGAGCAGGAGCAGGGGAGGGCCAGAAGGGAGGGGAGGGAGACAGAGAAAGAGAGAGAGAGAGAGAGACAGAGGGAGAGAACCAAGTCAGAGCCCAATACAGGGCTTGATACCACACGCCTTGAGATCATGACCTAAACCAAAGTCAAGAGTTGGACACTTAATCGAATGAGCCACCCAGGCACCCCTACATATTTAATTTTTAAAAGTCCTATTGTTTATTTCTAGCCCTTAAAACCATAAATTAATATATATACTAGTATTTGAAGACAGAAGAAACTCGTACTGGGATGTAGAATTTATTTTGTATGCATATATAAAATTATCATGTTTATTCAAAAGTGTGTCATGAATTATGTAACTATAAAACTCTTATTGCACGTATAGTCTCTTTAAATACAGAGCATAAAGATTTCAGCTCACTAAAATAAAAATATAAATAAAAACAGAAAACAAGGAATGTTCTCAAAGTTTAGATCTATTTGTAGCATGTTTTGTTTTAATATTTAGGCAATGTAAAATACAACGGTTTTTGAAAATACAAGCAACACAAGCAGGTAGAATGATGCTGTCTACCATATAGGAAAATATTCCTTTGGGCAACAAACATCATTTAGTTGTGCTCTGTTCTTACTAGAACAAGCCCCTAAAGGAAGAAAGTTTCAGCTGAATTTTCTCATTCATCATGTAATGACACTTTGCTTTCAGTTCCTATAACCCAACCTGATACTTTAATATCTGCCCATTTTATTATCTAACTGGTGTAAGGACCTCAAAAGAAATATCTAAAAAAGCCAATACCTTTCTGCCAGCTGTGATCTGTGCTAATGTGAAAAGAACACAATGAAGTATCAGTTGGCATTTCCCCCCCTAAGCAGTACACATGCAAGGCTGCTCTCACAGATATGCAGAGATGCGCTTTCGCAAATTATGTTATTAAAGATATGGCCCCTGGGCATCAACTGTTAAGCCTGACTTTGTTCTCTGATGCTTTTTTATAAATTTTTAAAGTAAAGAGTTAAATATATATACAACAGGGGAAAAATACTAAACCATAATCAGTGGACATATTAGATGATAATTAGCAATACCAATCAAATCATATAGTTCAGATCACTATGATATTGGAATATTTCACTAACTCTGATCATTTACTTTAATGTTTCTTTTCTATAGATAAGAAAGAGCAAGATGGGGGGGATAAAGAAAGATGCAACAAACTGAATTATGAGAGTGAACTTATGACCCTGAAATATTAATGTGGCACCCTGTGTCTCTTTGTACACATTCACAAAACCTGGAGTAAGGAACCCTCAAGGTCACAATTTCAAAGAGATCTCTAGAGAAGAGGGCAAATGAAAAGATCTATCCTCTGGGCATTAGGCAAGAGCTGGGAAAATGATATTAGAGATGTGGGGCTCAAACCCATGAACCGCAAGATCATGACCTAAGCCAAAGTTAGATGCTTAACAGACTGAGCCACCTAGGGGCCCCTCTTACTCTGCCTTCTAAATATTTTATTTATTTTATTCATTATTAAACTTTCTCATGAGGATTAATTCAAAAGAAATATACATTACATATAAAAAGGAAATAAGGCTATGGGATCTTAGCACCTATGAGTACTAAAAACAAGTACTAATATTTAATTGGTATTACTATAATATGTGCCACCTTAAAATTCGTTCAAGAATGAGATTTTTGGCATTAAACTGATTGGATTGAAATTCTCGTTTTTATATAAAAAGCCATAAAGCTGGGTCACCTGGGTCGTTCAGTCAGTTATTCGTCTGACTCTTGACTTTGGCTCAGGTCATGATCTTATGGTTTATGAGTTCGAACCCTGCATTGGGCTCTGTGCTGACAATGTGGAGCCTGCTTGGGATTCTCTCTCTCTCCCTCTTTCTCTGCCCTTCCCCCACTCACTCTCTCTAAAAAAAAAAAAAAAAAAGCCACAAACCATAGGAACATTTTCCTCTCTCTTCCTCAGTTGTTTTGTTTTGTTTTTTTTAATCTATAAAATGAAGATGAAAGTAATGATTCCAGCCTCATAAGGCTGTGGTAAGGATTTATGAATTAACATATGCAAATAATTTAGAAGACCAGAGAAACATGAGATCTTCATAGATATGAGCTGGCATTACTGTCTCACTCAAAACTTAAACCAACTGAACAGACTACAAGGCATTTGAGTCACATCTAAAGTCCAAGCAGACGCCAGCAAATCTGCAAGTCAGAAAGAGAAGGGAATTCAGTTTCCCAGAGAATCCTCTCTCTTGGTTCCTCAGTCATTCTGGACTTGAAAGGCAAGATGAATTCTCTCTTATTGTCCCCAGACTGATAGGATAATTTGCCTTTGCTCAAGGCCTCTAAGCAGTCTGGCCACTTCCCTAGATATCATTGCATGCCAGGGCCCCACAGGGAACAGAGATGGAGGAGGAAACCACTAACCCAGTGTGTTTTGGCAGAAAGAGAGATTTCTTAATACCTTCCCCAGGCTGCCTGAATCTGAAAACGTTGCTGTAGATAATTCTAAAGATGAAATACAAATACTCTTGAATCAGGTTACAATTTATATTTTCCTGCTAATGGGTTTCAGAGTTTTCTTGAGAGTGGTTTTTCAAAGGTATAAAATATGACTGAAGTAAGAATAAAGGTTTATAACTGGAAAGTCAGGGATAACTAGTCTGCAATTTGGCATAGGTCAGCATAGCTCTCATATATAAAAAGGCATGTAGTATATATTCATCGATAGCTTCCTTCGTCCATTTGCTAAAATTAGCTACGAAATGTAAGATTACATTATAGGCCACCTTCTCACAGGTTCTGGTCATTTTAGAAGTTATGGAATTTAATGATAGGTTTGATTTAAGGGATGGTAGGTAAGAAAGAGATTTTCTGAATCTTGGTTCCAGCTCTTAAAATCATAACGAATAACGCGTACCTTGTATTGCTCCTGATTTTGGATTCAGATATTAATGTTTACTTAAATTTTATTTGTTGACTGCCACAACCTTTTTTTTTTCCTCTTTTGATTTCACATGACACACATCTTGTTTACAGACAAGTTAGTATATGTGTGTTTGTATACATGTGTGTGCATTTGAATGTGTATAGTGCAGTTTAACATGAATTTTCTCCTTCTCTCTTTCTATCTGCTTATTTACTACCTATCTCTATTTAGTGGCTGCCTGCTACTTTTTTGTGGTACAGAATAATTTATTTAAATCTGTATTAAGGGCTACTAATATAATAAAAGTGTTGTAATATGCATGCTCTTTCATATATTTTAGTTAATTTGTCTTATTTTCTCTTAGAATAAATTTCAAATATAGAATTTTGTATCAAGAACTTAATTTTTTTTTAAGTTTTTGGTACCTAATGACAAAACTTTGCAGTTTATTGCAAATGAGCACAAAGATATTTGTTATTAGTCATTTTAAACTTTGTCAAGTGGAAAGATGGGAAAAACTACATTCGATTATTGTTTTTCTTTCCATTGTTTTGATTACTAGTATGATTTTTCATATCATGTTTGGCTTCTATTTCCTTTTAAAATTTTGGAGATTTACATTCTAAGCTATTTTATCTATAACATTTTGGGGGCTTTCTTACTGATTTGTAAAGAGAATTTTTAAAAATAAAGGTATTAATCCTTTCTCATTTTAGATTATACCTCCTCCCAGTTTGTTACTTGTCTTTATTTTAATGTGCTCCTTTTCAGTCACCCAGAAGTTTTACATTTTATGTAGTATGCATTTTACTGCCTCAGGAAGGAATTCCCCACCATACACATTAGATATTCTAAATGGAAAGAACACAGAACTACTACACTACGACTACTACTACTACTACTACTACTACTACTACTACTACTACTCTTACTACTATTTCATTCAGTATTCCGAGACAACTGTCATTAGGCCCACAGTTTAAAAGATTACATTCAAGACAAGATACAGAAACCATGTATCAATGGCTCTGAATACTCTTCAAAGTTGTAGACAAGAAAACAAAAACAAAAACAAAAAACCCTCTCGATATGCCATTCACATGCATTAAGAATTTCTCCAAGTCACTAAAGAGTTTCATTATTGTTATCTAATTAACCACTACCACTTTTTTTTCAGAGACAGAGAAGGCACATTTATTAACCTTTGTTGAAAAGTAAGAAACTGCAGCATAGTGCAATTTTGCTGAATGACCCCTGTCATTCTATAGACAAGAAGAAGAGGAAAAAAAAAATCCTTCTCTGCTCTCAGACACCTCTAACATGTCCAGCCTCTTATTTGCCCTTTCCTACTGGCAGCTGGGATTTTAGTTATCACTCAACTCCTTAGATTCTGAGGGTCAATGGCATAAAGTACACTGGATTTGCAATATTCCTGAGCAGACTGAGAGAACACAACACCAATGACCCCAGGACACAGGAGGTAAAGTAAAATAATTATAAAATGCTGAGATGTAAGGCATCCCTCAGTATGAACATGAATAAAATTCTTAGCACTGTCAAGAACCCACGTGTGAAAACTGTAAGATAGCTGTCAGAATAAATGCTGGGTGCAGTTCCAGAGTGAGAGAACATCGAGATGCAACAAACGCAATCTTTCCTTGAAGCTACTCCCATTAATAAAATTTCACCTACTGAGTACTTAATTGTATAGAAGACTGTGCTAGAAATAATCTATTTGCAACACTGGAAGTTTAACACAAATCCAACATCTAAAATAATGAATGTGAACAAGAAAAAGAACGAATGTTCAAGTCCTTTTTGCATCTTGGTAAACAAATTGCTAGCTGGCAGTGAAGAAGTACCGGCTGTGGTTTTTACAATGAAACCCCCCCAAAACATAGTTCCCCTACAAGTATAAGACACTGGGTTAATGTAAAACATAGGATGTTTACCTACACTGTCCCTTCATTTCAGCTGTATACCCTAAACCAATTAGGAGTCGGTATTCCCTGCGATGATGATAATCTTATTTCAAACCATTAGAGTTGCTCTGATATTTTTCTTTATTGCCCAGATGTGCAAGTTGGGCAAGTTTCACAGGTTCAGTCTGGATCATCCCTGAAGATACCTGGTCACCTGCAGGAGCTCAGGAGTTAAGTCACTGCATTTCCTAAATCTCTTTACAATGAATATGCAAGAAAGTAGAAATTAGACAGTTCTCATGAGTGTCATGAACCAGTGCATAAAAGAGCCCAGACATGCTAGGCCTGACTTGAAAATCAGTGGCCTCTAAAGGGAGGTAGCTCCGATAAAGTTAGTGGAAGGTTCCAGATTGGGAGCACAATGTAATGAACTTTTGGATCATTCCTTATGCACTCCTCACTTTTATTTAAAACAAACAAACAAACAAACAATTGGGGGACTAAATGGAAAAAGATTGTTGTTTTGCCTGGATCACTGATCTTTTCCCCAATTTCTTTATTTTTTATTTGAATCAGCATTTTAAACATTTGTTTAAATGTTTACTTTAGAACAATTCATCACACTTTAGAACAATTCATCACACCTCAAATCCACTCTCCCTTTCATTTAAGTAAGCCACCCACCACCCATCTCAATGAACATGGATATTTATGTTGTAAGATAGACACATTCATGCTGTGGAATTAATAATTTGCTAACTGAATGATCTTCAGAAAACTGATTAAACATCCTGTGCTTCAGTCCTTTTCAGTTGTAAAACTACATACTACTACCTGAATCATGGGGTTTTAAAGAGATTTTTTTTAAATGAATATATAACACATATATAAGCTTACTGTATATCAGGAACTATTCTAAGCACTTTCTATATATTGACTTATTTAATACTAGCCTTTATTAAAAATCCTCCAAAATACAGTGTTATCCTGATTTGACATATGAAGACACTGCTCTGTACAGCGGTAAACAAATATCCAAGTGCTCCTTAACAATTTAGTGGTGGAGTTTAGATTTAAATGTAAACAGCACATCTCCATAGCCCATAACCTTAACTTATATCCTGTGCTTACATAAAGAAAGTCAGCAACTGTTAGCTCCCTTCCCCATTTCATCAATTCTAAATATAAAAGAAAAATAAAAAATGAAGGAGAAAAGAGAAGTGATTAAGTGGCGATCCATCCAAGCAGACCATTTAGAGAATGTTTGATGTATTGATTTTTATCTTCCCGGTAATTTTTATGGTGTCTTGACTGACTGTTCTTAATCAGGAAAAGAAGAACATGGTCTTGGATACAGTCCATTCTGTGCCCCGCATGACTCCTGAACATCCATCCCTTCCAGGCTAGGTCTCCTACTGTCTCAAACCAGTGAAGAGCTGTCTCTCTGGTAAAGTTTGCTGTATCAACATAAGGACACCACTCAAAAATAAATCCTCCTCAATTCTCTAGTTGTGTGAGGTATTTCTGATAAAATGACACCGCACAATATGTTTGAACGTCTCATAACCAGGATATTCAGTCATCATCCTTCCAATGCATCAGGTCTCACTCAGAGTGAGTGAAAACACGAAGGAGATATTGTAGCTTCCATGATATCATCTCCCAGAAACCAATAAAGATTTGTTCAGAGATCTTTTAGGAATGATAAATTTGTTTAATATTAAAATAATATTACTTTTATGGTCACATTTTGTGCTATCTCGTGTTTACTGTATATTGTCAATATTAAACACAAGAATAAGCCTCCATTAGATTCCTTTGATTTCTTAACTGTAGGAATTCTGTACCAACCAAGTAAAGTAAATTATATTGTATAAAAAAACACACACAGAACAGCAATGACGGACGACGCATGCTTTATCTCTTAGCCATGTTAAATGTCAGCTATGGTTTGGCTCCAACCCTGTTCAGCCAGAGTTCAGTCAGGAACTCTGTTCCTCTTCAGCCTAGAATGGAGTCCCAAGAAGCAACCCATATCTGGGACAGTATTGGGCTGTGGTAGAAGGGAAATGAAATCACAAATTGGCTCTTAAAACTTCTCTGAAAAGTGGGATGTCGTATCTATCATACTCATTGGCCAAAGGAGGTCATACGGTTGAGAAGTATACCCATAAAATTGGGAGTACACGACTAGCACAGAAAGAAGTACTGAATGCTCGAGGGGGAAAAAAACATCCAACTCTTTTTCCCAAATACATACACCTAGAGGATGCCGTTAGAAAGCGCTGCTGGGCCAATGTAAAGAGAATCTACCCTATTACCCACGAAGACCATTCAAGCACACAGTGTTCTGAAGTATCTTTATTTCCAAGGGAGAATACAGAATTTTAAGTAGTAAATGGCTTATATATTGAATTCGAAGCATATTCCTGATATCGAAAGAAATTTCCACAATTATCTTGCCTGAGATACTAATTTTTTGCCCATGTAGTTTTTCGTCTTTAACTTCAGAAATGTGGCAGAGCCGTTATATGCCTTGTCTTTATTTTGTTAAGGAGCCTAAAAAGAAAAGTGCCTACAACTCAAATCTCTGGCCCTTTTCTTCCTAATGCTTTGATCATTCATGTTATTATGTTAGACGTGACAGAAAGGGAAGAGGGTGCCTTAGAGAAGTGGAGAGGCAGAGGAGTCTTCTTTTCTCTCTGTAAGCTCCTGTACAGAGGGAGATTGTACATACAACACCCAATGTTCATCCCAACAAGTGTATGTTGTACATACAACACCCAGTGCTCATCCCAACAAGTGTCCTCCTCAATGCCCATCACTCATTTTCCCTCTCCCGCATTCCCCCATCCACCTTCAGTTTGTTCTCTGTACTTAATAGTCTCTTGTGGTTTGCCTCCCTTCCTTTCTGTTTGTATGTAAATTTTTTTCTCCTTCCCTTACCCCATGGTCTTCTGCTCAGTTTCTAAAGATCCACATGTGAGTGAAAACATATGATATCTGTCCTTCTATGACCAACTTATGTCTCACAAGGACACTTGTCATTAGACTTATGGTCCTCTCAGATAATCTTCAAATAGTGGGAAGATTATTTCTGCCCCCTTTCTCTCTACCTATATTTAAGAGTGAAGTAAATAGCCATGAAAAAATGAGAAAAAATGAGTGATGGAGGGCTTTTTTTATTTTCACTTCTTTTGGAGTATTGTTTTTTTTTTTCTATCTGTCATATGATTGGGTGCTTAACAAATGCACAACCCATTCCCTCTTTTTCTTTTTCTTTTGTCTCTTTTTATAAACTTAATTGAATATTTCTAGCTTTAAGTGATTATTCTTTACTTTGATTGTTCTTATTTTTTCCCTAATGTGGAAACTTATACTAAGCACCACTATCCACTTATTGATTCACATACAAGTCAACTTTTATATTCTAACTTATTGCCACATACTTTCAATAGAGTAATTCAGATATTTTAATTAAGCTCTTATGACTCTTATTTCTTTACTGTTTTCTGTGCTTCCACTTACCACCTCCCCTCACATCCTGACACACACATATTTGTCTTTTTATCTAATACCTATGCTATTTCCATAATTATTTCACCCTTCATGCAAACCAACATTATAAAATCTATTAGACTTGGTTGCATTCATAGGATTAAATTTGTCTTCCCTCTAGACTACAAATACTTTATGGAGAAAAATCAATTCCTATCATTTCTATATTATCGATACCTATCACAGTGCTTGGAATATTTACTGAATAAAAGAATGCTGTTTTAAAACACTTGTGTATCTGTTTCATAGAGAAACAATAAGATACAATGTAATATGAACATATAAATACAACAAATGATCTGCTTCTAGTCCATGTGTATATCCTTGATGTGTGACCTATGAAAAGCTGCTTAAACTGTGTGACCCTCACTTTATCATCTATAAAATGGAATTAAAGATATCTAGGTGTTTATCACATTTATTTTTAGAATGAGTGTGAGATTATTACAGTTACTATTACGGAATAACAAACCACTTACTGGCATAAACATCGATTTCATTAGGCTATACATACTGTGGGTTAGGAATTAATTATGAAAAGGCTCAGATGGAAGGTCTTGATTAGGGTCTCTCTGTGGCAATAATCAGCTGGTGGCTGGGACTGTAATTATCTAAATGCTCTACGCTGTTTGATGGAATAGTCCTTTGGAGTCCTGACACTCCATGTACAAAATTCTTCTATCCTGAGGCCACCATGCTATGAGGAAGCTCAGGCTACATGCGGGTGCTCTAGTTTCCTCTAGCTAAGTCCCACATAATTGCCATTTTGGCTTATTCACATGGCTTCCAGTTGATTCTGGAGCTCAGCTGGAATTCAGTTGAGGCTGTTCACTAAAACACTTACAAGTGGCCACTCCATGTGGCCTGAGCCTCCTCACAGCATGGCAGCCTCAGAGTTCAGTTTCATAGATGATGGCTCAGGGCTCCAGGCACAAGCAATCTAAGCAGAAGACTAAAAAGCTGCATTAACTTCTATATCCTAGTTTGGGAAGCCATGAAACGTAACGTCTCCTGAATTCTCTTGGTTACAAATTCAGCACACAAGTTTCCCAGATACAAAGGACAGGGCACAAAGGCACATCACTTAATTTGAGAAGTGCTAAAGAATCTGTGGTCCTTTTTTTCACCATATAACTATAAATCAATTGTACAGGGGTACGCAAATAGTCTCTTATTACCCTATGAAAAGGTCATTTAATCTATTGTCATTCTATTATGCCTATTGCCAAAAAACACAAATAAATATCTCTCTTATCTTTCATGACAACATATTTTGCAGGATTTTCTGCTATTCACAGCCGTGTTTGGTCTTTTTTTTTTTTTTTTTTCCTTTCCTGTCTCAGACTTTTCCACCTTTACTTTAAATGTCAAACTATCCAGAGTTTGGCCCTGGGTTCCCTTTTCTTCTCTATAACAGAGTGATCACATTCAGTCCCATCGCCTGAAAGACTAAGTAAATGCCAATGAATCTCAAATAAATGACTCTAGACATGAGACTTCTCCTGAAATCTAGATTCATATATCCAACTGCCTATTTAAAAGCTCAGTCTCTATTAAAAAAACATGTTAAGCTGAACAACCCTAAAGAACATCGGATTCCACACCCCAAACAAGTGTTCTATCAGTAAATTCCATCACTATCCATCCAAATTGTCAAATATATAACTTTTTTCTCTTTGTTGCTACTTGTACACATTCTGTACTACTGCTTAAGTATTACCTAAGTATTGGTGACAGTCATCCTTGCTGAGGTGTTCTCTTACAGATGAATGCACAAAAACAGTAGGTCCAAAGTCTGCATAGTGCATTGGATCCATCGTCACATAAAGCCATTGGCGAATTACAAACGAGAAACTCTCAAACTACTAATAACTTTCCCTCTTTCTCCCTCTGATCATACAACAACGAATATGCGTCTCATTCTTCCTCCCTTTCCCCCTCCCTCCCTCTCTAACCAACACATACACTCCCCCCACACACACATACATACACACACACCCACATTAAGCCTTCACTTAATCTTTTCTCATAATTGGTTCACTGAAATAAGTAAATCTAAAAGAGACTGAGAAGGAAAAAAACAAAACAAAACAAAAACATGACACAGCCATGGTGTTTGCCTAAAGAAAGTGAGTGTTAACTACCTTAATATAAATTTAGAAACATGGATTCTTAAAAATTAGAAGGGACTGACATCAAAAACTTGGCTGCGAACTCAAAAGCCATTCCCTTCTTGGTGGCTGGAAGAGTTTCCCTTTATTTTTTCAGTTGCTCTCTGACCATTTGGTCATCTGTTCACTTATTAACAAGTGGGTGACTACTGAATAAGCCTTCCTGGAAATTCTGTTCTCCTTATCGGTTACTCTGTTACTATTTTGGGTACACATGTGATGTAATTTTAGTTAAGAAGGGGAAGATTACCAAAGAACTAGGAAAGAGTATCTTAGCTTTTCAGTCAGAAACATGAGGAAAACCTTTCTTTTTTAACTCTGAAGAGGACTAAGCAAGGAAGTGGTGCCTGGAAATGTGGCATTATACTGAATTAGGAAGAAGCCTACCCCAAAATAAAAAACAAACATACAAACAAACAAAAACACTTCAAGATGCAGACAAAAGAGATGAAAGAACTTAGGTCTTTGGTAATATCACTAAGTCATCAAATTAATGAGCCACAGAATCATCCTTTCTCTGTGCTTCTAGCCAGTAGAAAAATAAATTACTTACCGATTTAACCATTTTTAGTTGGCACTTCTGTTATTTGTAGATGAATGTATCCTAATTTATTTAGGAAACTTAGAGATTAACTAGCCTAACCTATGTAAACAAAGCTAAAAATATTAACTAACTTGTTACAAACCATCCAGGTCTTTTCTCTCACCTCTCTCCTAATCCCTTTTCTTCTTCTCTTCCTTTCCTCCGCCTCTCCTCCTCTGTCATCTTCTCTTTCTCCCTCCCTTTCATGTACACCCACCCACACACACACACAAGCACACATACAGTCTTTACCCAATTCTGCATTCCCCTGGACAAGAGGAAGACCAAAACGGAGTGCATAGTTGACTCAACACAATGTCAATTTAATCTGCCCATTAGATATTTAAGAATTGCTTTTATACTGTAAATTCTAGAAATTTTAGATAATGAGGTGATAAAAAGTACTTGGATTTTTATGCAAAAATTTATTTTGAATATATTAACTTCAGTTCAGGATTTAATACATGCAATAAAACAGAATCTGTACATAAAATATATTCTGAAACATTGGAGCCATTGAATAGGTACTATTTTAATAGCTATTCATTTCTAATAAAAAAGAATCCTATGGGCTTAATAAACATAGAAAATATTATTGGATCATAAAGTGGCTAACTAGTTTTGTGATTTCAAAGTGCTGTGTTTGCATGTGAAAACGAATTACTGATTATATGCAACCTTGAATTGGTTATTTTTTTCATGTGCTATTCTAAAGGTTTGTAAACCTAAATTCCCCAGAGATATTTCCCTGGCATCAAGATTTCAAGCATTCAGTCAGTAAATAAATTTATTTACTATCTACCTATCTACAGACCTATCATTTTCCCCTCAAGCATGATCACCACCAAATATAATCTCAAATTTTTAACAAATACTTCATGTTTATTCTTTGCCATAATTATATACCATGGAGTCTAATCTAACTTTGATGTATGATACATTAGCTATAGTGTTTTGATGAATTATTTTTTAAGATTATTTATTTTAAGAGAGACAGCAAGTGAAAGCAGGGGAGGAGCAGAGAGACAGAGAGAGGGAGAGAGAGAATCCCAAGCAGGCTCCATGCTCAGCAGGAGAGTCCAATGTGAGGCTTGATTTCACAACCTTAAGATCAGGACATGAGATGAAACCAAGCATCGGATGCTTGACTGACTAAGTCACTCAGGTGTTCCAAGTTGCACTGCTTTAATTAATACTAGCAGAATTCTGGAAATTACATTTAGCTATCTGAGATTAATTTCTACATATATGTTCTGAATCAATTGTGAACACATGCACAAACACTTGAATAAAAAATACATCATTTACATGTATATTATTTCTAATGACAATGGAAAAAACATGAAATTAACCAAACGAATAACTATGCCTGAGTTACCAAAAATTAAATAAATCCACACAAAATGCTGGGCATATTTGGATGCATATTTTTATTTTAATGAGAGAGAGAGAGAGAGAGAGAGAGAGAGAGAGAATCTCAAGCAGGCTCCATGCTCAGCACAGATCTCATGATCCAGGGATCATGACCTGAGCCAAAATCAAGACTTGGACACTCATCCAACTGAGCCACCCAGGTGCCTCTGCTAGACATTTCTTTTACAACATACATTAGTCTTCAAAAGCTGGAGTTCCTTGTTCTCTCAAGGAACCATCTGATAAAAGAATGTCACCATGATTTCAGAGTCTTCTTCATTATCGATCACCAGTTTAAAAATACAATTAAAAAAAGAATAAAAATGTGTTTCACTATCTCTCTCATCCTTTATCTTAACCTCCTGGGATCTCCCTGACTGGATACTTTATCTAGGATCTGAGCCAATTTTCACTTCAACAAAACTATATTTCAAGTAAATGAGGAAGAGAGAAGGAGGGAGTAAAGAAGAGAAAAAGAGAAAGCAATAGTTCTCCAATATTAATGTCACTACCTTGGAATATAACTTTTTAGGCAAGTGTGTTTGCCTTTTTCTAATATTTCCCACCTTATGTAACATCTTTTCCCTCTTATGTACGCCTTTGTTCTTAATTACCTAAAAATCTGCTCTCTTATTTTCTCCAGATCTTTTCTTCTAATTTCACACCCATAAAAAATATTTGATGATTACACAAACATTTATTCATTCATTAATATGTATGTAACACAGATTATATTATACATTTTCATTTTGAAAAAGCAGACTTTGAAATTTTAAGTAATGGTCACTTGAAGAGATGATATTACAGACAGAACAGGTATCAGAGACAGCTCCCCCATTCCTCGGTTTCAATCTTGCCTTTTCATCCCAACAGTATTCTTCACCCATCCCTACTTCTATTTTTATACTTCACCATGAATGTAAGGTATGCTGAGAGAGTTATTTTATTTTCACAGTATTTGATTTTTGTTTTTACTCAAAATAAGCCGTTGTTTTAAAATAGCAGACCTAGATGATTCTGACAAATGGCATTCCATAATAGTCCTTGGTACACAAAATTCTGTACTTAAAAAGTTGTAGTTCAACATCAACTTTTTTATTCTCACTCCTCATTCCCATTTCAATGCCCCACATAAATCTTTTATATTTAAGACCACAGCTATCTCTGTTACAGGTTGTTATCATTTTATCTTTTTTTTATGCTGTTTATTTATTTTTGTGAGAGAGAGCGAGCACGGGAGCGGGAAAGAGAGCAGGACAGAGGTTCTGAAGCGGCCTCCACGCTGACAGTAGAGAGCCTGATGTGGGGCTCAAAGTCACGAGCCTTGAGATAATGACCTGACCTGAAGTCAGACACTTAACTGACTGAGCCACCCAAGTATCCCAATCATTTTATCTTTTTAAAGGAGAATTATTTGTTTCAGCAGTCCTAGGTACCTTACTATGTAGCTGCGTGGTTTTGAGTGAGAACAGCTGATTAGGCCTCCACTGCTATTTGGAACCCATGACTTCACAGTAACATAGAAGTGGTATAGTCAGGAAAAATAATAAAGCAGACATGTCTTCCCGGAACCTGGGAGGAACCTCGCGAGATGGATTTGAACCACCCCCAAATTGATGAAGTTTCATTCAAACAAACCATGATTCTTATTGTCCTTCCTCTATTATGAGGCATAATTACTGACATGAGAATGTTTTGAAACTAGAAGAGACAAATATATACATCATATGAGCATGTCCTAAAAGAACATGAGGCTTGCCCTAGATTTGTATCCATAGATTTGGGAGAAGGAACCAATATTTGGGTGTTTTATGGACGTTTGAAAGGAAAGAATAAAATGTGACAACTAAATGTTTTAATGCTTGACAAGGATGCCATTCTGAGTCATTATTTTCAGGAAATTCACTCTAATTCTGAAAACTGCCTCTCTGACTCCAAACGGATATTACACAAATATTCCATCCACTTGTCCCCGCCACATACACACACGAGTTAAAAATTTTTATACAATTAACAAATAAAAAGTCCTAGCAACTGAGCAGAGACTGACCTTTGGAAAAAAAAATCTTGTAGATTATTGTCAGTTCAGATAAGGTAACATCAAAAATACTGAGAAGATTGCTATTGAGTTGTAAATGAAGCCAAAAATCTTAAAAAAAAAAATACACGAATTGCTTCTTTATTCAGTTTGTCCCTACCCTGGAGCAAAGCCTTCACTTTGAGATGCCACACAGACAAATTGAAAAGCTGAAAGGATACTGATGAACTATCTTTTTATCCAGAATAAAAAGTTGGACTAAAAAAAATTGAACGAAAAGCTTAATAATTAGTTAAGGACAACCTTTAAGATATTATATCATAATAATCTTCTTGATGTAAATAATAAAGACAAACTTATGTGACTTTCTCTTCCATATTAACCCTCCTTTTAGTGAAGTCAACATTCAAGCCTCAATGAGAACTTACTTGCAATAAATGTAAGAACTGTTTCCAGAATTATGATTCTTTGAAAATCCAATAGAAAAATATGAACAACTCGATGAACAGACAGTTCACAGAAGAAACCTGAATCTTCTAACAGAATTTTTTTTAAAGAACTCTTTTACCCAGCCATAGTTTAAAACAAGGTTTGAAGGCAATAGATGCCAAATAAACATTCTAAAGCAGGTTAAATGGGTGATTGGGATTAAGCAGTACACTTGCGAAGAGCACCAAGTTTTGTAAGAAAGTGCTGAATTACTAAATTGTACACCTGTAACTAATATTACACCATATGTTAACTAACTGGAATTTAAATAAAAACTTAAAAAAAAAGAAACTGCCCTGTAAAAAATTGTTTAAAATATGAACAGTAAAGTAGGTTTTGAAAATAGTATGAAGGAAAACCTTTACTTGTGACCTTTAGGCTATCACTAACAAGGTTATAAAAACGTTGATGCTGATAATAAGGGGGGAAAGTGGAAATTAGAAAGCGACGATTTGCTGAGAGTGGTGCCTTGGGATTCAAACCTAAAGAGCACTTTCATAGTTGAGGAGCCCCAATGCCTAGAAAAATGAAAGACTATAGCGGGCTGGCTGCTTTTATAGCAGTTGCAGAAAAGTGTATTCATTACTTCGGGGAAATCCTCTAATTCCAAATTTTGTCAGGGTAAAAACATGAGCATGAGAGAGTTGGAACTGAGATGGTCATTGAGAGGAGCGTTGTATCCCAACAAAGAGATGATGGTAAAAGCATCACCCAGAATCAAGGGCCGAGTCCAGTCCTAAGCTGCCAACAGAAGAAACATCATTGATGATAACTGAAGACGAGAGATGCTCAGCGGGAGCAACATGTCTTCCCGGAACCTGGGAGGAACCTCGCGAGATGGATCTGAACCACCCCCAAATTGATGAAATTTCATTCAAACAAACCATGATTCTTATTGTCCTTCCTCTATTATGAGGCATAATTACTGACATGAGAATGTTTTGAAACCAAAAGAGACAAATATTATATACATTATATGAGCATGTCCTAAAAGAACATGAGGCTTGCCCTAGATTTGTATCCATAGATTTGGGAGAAGGAACCAATATTTGGGTATTTTATGGACGTTTGAAAGGAAAGAATAAAATTGCTTTAGCAATGCACCATACTGGGGGCGCCTGGGTGGCTCAGTCGGTTAAGCATCCTACTTCTGCTCAGTCATGATCTTGCAGTCTGTGAGTTCGAGCCCCGCATTGGGCTCTGTGCTGACAACTCAGACCCTGGAGCCTGCTTTGGATTCTGTGTCTCCCTCTCTCTCTGCCCCTTCCCCATTCACGTTCTGTCTCTCTGTCTCTCTCTCTTTCAAAAATAAATAAAAACATTTAAAAAGAAATAAATAAAAACATGTATTTAAAAATGTTTTAACAGTGCACTGAATTGGATTTCAATTTTTCATAAGTATTACAAACATGAAATAAATATTAACTTTACTAATAATCAAAGATAAACATATTAAAGTAAAAATAAAACTTTATTTCCTATATATCAAATTTACAAGAAAGCTACAGTCTTACTATATCAAGTATTAACAAGTGTCTGGATAAATAGTTACTCACATACTATTGTCTATAGTATAAGTTGTTAGAGCAACTGTACATTAGCAGCTAGTAAAGTTCATATCCAGACCCCAACAGCAGCCTTAGCAATTCTGCAATGCATGTACATGCAGGACTGTCTTCTACATGTGAAAAAGGAGACAATTTACAAAAATTCCTTTCATAGTCTTTTTTGGAAATAAATAAAAGGCATGCAAAGTGAAATGGCCAATTACAAAATGAGGATAGGAAACTATTATCATGGTTAAAACTAATATGTTAGAAACATGCATATCTATTTAAACAGAACATAGAAATATAACACTAGGTAAAACATTTTCCAAGACGTGAAGAATTTAATTATGAAATTTAAAAACACAGAAATAATGTCTATTATGCTCAAGAATTCATATATGTGAATGCAGGTAAAAGTATAAACACAGTGAACTTTAAAACTTATTGTATATGCTCATATAGTTTCTCTTGTGCTGGTGAAAATTGTCTTTGACTATATTTATTCTGGCTGACTGGATAAGGAGTATATCTTAAATTATTTTTAAGTCTAAAACCCCAAATATTTATATGCTTATCAATCACACCTACTCCCTTGTTATATTCCTACTACTGTAACACAATATAGATGCAATTAATTATTCTTAGGTACAAGAGCTTTACATGTGAAGAACAATGAATATCTAAGACTCTATAAGCAATTAATAAGGTAGTAGTCAATGATTTTAAACTCATTTTCTTATTTTATCTTTCCTTTTTTATTGAAAAGGTATAATCTTTATCATGTCAGTGCAATACACTAGATAATATATTTTGAGATATGGTGTGTGTGTGTGTGTGTGTGTGTGTGTGTGTGTGTGTTAAAGGTATGTTTTAGAAGTAACTACTGTGTCTTCAGCCATCACTCTTTTTGGAGACATTATCCATCTCTTATTAATCCTATTAACCAGTATTAGAGATGAAAATTTTAATAATATAAAACTGATTTCTGCATTATTTAGGGCAACAAACTTTCTCTGTTTTTCAGTGAAGCAGTCAAAATCTATCCTTTATAAATTAATAATACAATTAAAACTATAGTTTCTATGTTCTCAATTTACTGTTGTTTCAGATAGCTTGACTACAAAGAGACAATGGCTTCTTATTCTAGTTCCACTGGTATGGAAAATGAATAGTCATTCAGAACCAAAGAATGTGTCAAATTAGTCCAAAGAGAACATCAGCAGCCTCTTGATCGCACGGATTTCAGTGCTTACTCTGTTATTCACTCAAGGTAGTAAGAGCAAGTGACTAACAGAAGTGTGGCTTTTTTTTCCTGTACCTTTTAATTTGCCTTACAAAATGATTTGTGAGTTGGGACTAAGGTAACATAGGTAATGAAAGCTAAGTCATTAAATTAAAATAAATCATAAATAAACTCCATTTATCCTTCCCATTCTCCTGTTCATTTTTTTAGTGTAATGCTCCTGTCACACCCTCACTTGTTTCAAAGTGTCCCAAATTATCACCACTATCACTAGTAATCCTTTGTATATGCTATGTAATTTTGACCTCTGTGGTCAAATGCCAGGTTAGCACTTAGATTTCACACTATAAGCATAAATTATACAGTCAATTGTATAATCAATCAGCAAAAATACAGTTACAGTCTGCTTGATTAGAATGACCCTTACTTCCAGCTGGGCTTCAAAGATATTTCATCTTGTCTCCCAAACAAAATTATCCCATACTTGCTGGTAACTATTATAAGAAAATTAATTAACCTCATGATACATTTCAGCCACTATCATCATAAACATTAATACAAAAAAACAAATCCAGCTTAAAGAAGTAATCATTTATAAAATGTTAAGTTAATAAGCAAAACCACTCTCTACATGGTAACATATTTCCCTATCAAACTAAAGTTTATCCAGTTTTCAATTACATCCTGTTATAAGAAATATAGTTCTTTATAATGAGATAGTAAAAAAATAATTGATGTTTCTCTTTTTGTACCACCTGTTGTTCTTTTATTTTTCTGGTGGACAGTCAGCATTCATACACTAATTTTGAAAATTTGCTTTCCAATTTTTGACGCAGATGATACACAGCTTATATTCATAGGTATTCTTTCCAACCCTCAGCATCCAAGTACTATACACAAGTCAAGTGTCAAAATTACATAAATGTATTTTTGGAGAGACAAATATAATTGTCTACTGAATTACTCCAGTGGTAGTTCTCTGGTTGGCTGCCAATGAATGAGTCAGAATCAAATACTTCTCACGATAGGTGGAAGGGCTGCTATGGTCCTAGCTTTCTAGCTATCTATTTAATTGCATTTGACATACAAGAATTGGAATTCAACTTTCCTAAGTAACATTCCTATTCAGACTTCCTCTCTACTTTGTAAGACCATGTTTATGGAAAATCCACATATATAAAAGATGATAGAAAGTGAGATCCCTCTTGTGCAGCCCAAACCATGATGTCTTAGCTCCACTCCAAGCCAAGAACACATCACTATAAGATGTTGAAAGAACAGTGACCACGTGCTTCTAGCAGCTGCAGAACTTCTCCTTCATAGTTCTAGCCTAAGCTCAATAATTCTTGCATGTTATTTACTAAATCATAATAGAAAATACCCCAAATCATGGTCTGCCATTTGCTTGACACCCTGTGAAACAAACTGGGTAAAGCTAATCCTTCCCAGTTTTAAATCCGTTGGGTTGCCTGGGTGGCTCAGTCAGTTAAGTGTCCAACTTCAGGTCATGATCTCAGGGTTTGTGGGTTCAAGCCTGCGTCGGGCTCTGGGCTGACAGCTCAGAGCCTGGAGCCTACTTCAGGCTACTTCTATGTAGCCTACTTCTGTGTCTCCCTCTCTTTCTGCCCTCCCCTGCTCACACTGTCTCTCTGTGTCTCTCAAAAATAAATAAATGTTAAAAAATTGAATTCCTAATTACAGCTTCACCCCAAAAGAAGCCTGTAAAAATTATCTAAGTCAAAAGAACTACTGAAATTTTCCAGATGAAAGGAAAGAAATACATAGAGCTATAGCTGTATGTCCAGGAGAACAAAGGTAAAACGTATGAAAGTCAAACCAATCTTTAAATTCCCACAAGAACTCTTCTCATCTTAGTGTGCAATACTATGCTTAGTACTCAGATTTGCTCTTACCAATAATATTTAGGATATATATTTTAATCCTCCCATAAAGTAATGTGTAAGGATTTTGGGACCTGAAAAGCTTAGATTTATATTACAGCTCTGTCACTAATATTTTGACCTTTATAAAATCACTTAAGGTTTCTGAATTACTAAGTACTCATCTCAAAATAAGGATGATAAAGATAATCTCACAAGACTATTTTAAGGGTTAAATGACATAATATATATGGGATTTCTATACATAGCCACTTCACGAGGATTGGTAGTTTTTCTTCTGCATATTGGAAGTAATTAGTGCTGGTTAAACTGTTGCCATCCATCTCATATGGTACCTAAAAAAATGAAAACCAAATAGAATTCTTGTGCCTCATTTCTTTTTTCCATACCCATGTGATTTACCATCTCTGCCAAGGGCACTTTCTGTGTGACAATCTGAATTACTGACCACACAGAAAAAGACTGAATAGTACTAGAGGCCAAATTCTGCCATCTGATATGCACTGGAGCTTAGCTCTGAAAAGCAGAATAAGTTAAACTTTCCACGGACTGACAGCAGCATTTTACATGATTTATGATCTGCCAATACTCCATCATCCATAAAACTGTTTCTTTACAACTATATATCCTAGGAATATCTAACAGTAGTTGTCAGACAAGAACTTCCTCTTACATTTTCTTCATCAACCTATTTATTTAATGACTCCCTCTTTATGTTTTAAAAAGGGAGTGGTTGAAATGGATAGGGTAATTTTTAAAAATTTGCATATCTGAATTTAGAACACAATTTTGTATTACAATTAAATATGTATCTTAATTTATTATCCCTAATTACCTGAAATAATAAAATCAGTTACCTTACTTCTAACCACAGTATCATTTAATTCCAGCTCTCTCACTCAGCTTCTCCCCAAAAATGGGTTTTTTTGGTCTCGCAAAACACCTCCATGTTTTTATTTTCAGCCTATTGGCCCCATGGAAGCTAATACTCTTGCCTTTCCAGCGTGTATTCCATGATCTGCAATTATTTAGTCAATTACTGGACAAAAACTTGAGTGTTGGTTGAATTCACAGTCACTTTTCACCAAACCTCCACTTAAACTGATCAGAGTTATTCTAGAACCCTGGAAGCCACTTCATTTGAACCCCAATGGTGCCTGCAAGGGCCCACTGGCATTTCACTTTCCCACACCTCTAAAAATTGTTTTAAATTCTTATCATGGGGATTCCAAATATATACAAAGTAAACCAAATACCATAATGAAGACCTATCATCCCCATTAACAAAAATCAATCACTTGCCATGTTTGTTTCTTTTAAACTCTGCACTCAGTAGGTCTCCAGTTCTGAGTTCTTTAAGTGAAATTTCCATACATTAAAAAACACAAATCTTAACAGTTCAATTTTGATAAATGAATATGCATTCACACCCATATCAAGATATAAAACATTTCTTTCAGAACAGAAAGTTCTCTCATGTCTCTTCCTACCCAAACCCCTCTCTACAGAGGTAACCAGTGTTCTGGGATTTTTCCCCCATACATTAATTTTTACATACATTAGATCAGATTAGGTTCACTAGTTTTCTAATGAAAATCTAGTTTCTTTAAATCAGCATTATAACTGTTAGATTCATCCATATTGTTGCCTGTATGTTCATTCCCTTTTATTTAATTCAATAAATATACTACAATTTGTTTACACATTCTTCAGTTGATGGCATTTAAGTTGTTTTCAATATGGAGCTATTACCAATAAAGCTACTATGAGCATTCTTGTACAAGTCTTTTGGTGGACATATGCATTCATTTTTCTGGGGTAAATATGTACAAGTGAAATGGCTCTGTCAAAAAGTAGGCATGTGTTTAATTGGCTCCCTGTTTAATCTGACTACATGTAAAGACAACAAATAACTCTATTTTCAGCAGAGCAATGAGAGTCCGTGGCATGATCTGGCAATAAAAATACACAAAATATATCCACTGGCTACTCTTAATCCAACACTTACAGAGAGGCAAGGATCTGAATGACGATCTATATTTACTTAAGAATATCTTTGCCAAACTAATGAATATGATAAAGTTAGCTAGTTGTTCCTAATGTCACCAGACAAGATGGGGAACAAAAAAACAAAACAAACAAAACAAACAAAAACACAAGCTCATTAATTCAAACTCCCAGCACAAGCACTGCACAAATGGCCTGAGAGCTGCTATATTTGCCTAGAAAGAGACCCTTTCCTCTCCTATGGCCACAGAGCTGAGATGAATGAAACCTAAACTCAGAATATCATCCTGTGCGTGTCTGAAGTGTCAACAGAGACTGAATTCCCAGACTCACAGGGTGTTAACTGGGAAAGAATGGGATCCTAAAAGTTGGAATGGGGATGGCTTTATTATTGTTTAATTATAATATAATGTAACTCCTTCAACTTTTGGTCTTATTATTCTAATTATTTATTATCATTATCATTATTATTATTATTCTTTATTATTTTGGTCTTCAAAATTATTTTGATGCTTCTTGGTCCTCTGTACATCTATATAAATTCAGAATTATTTTGTCAATTTCTACTTTTGGAAGTCTTAAAAAAGACTTCTGTGATAATAATTCACATTATGTTTAATCCATAGAAAAATTTGGAGGCAACTGACATCTTAGAAATATCAAATCTCCCAACTCATAAAGATTATAAAGCTCTAAATTATAGATTTATAAATTTTCTGAGCAAAGCGTTATAGATTATTGTGAAAAGTTCTTGTATGACCTTTCAAATCTATTCCTAAATGAGGTTTTTGATGCTACACTAATTTTGTTAAATTTATTATGTTTATTTAAATCTTATTTTAATTACTCGCTGCTAAAATTTAAAAATACAGTATTTTTTTACCTCGTTGGTCCTAGATATTGATTTTCAGGTAGTTTAGTATATTAGTTTCCATGGGAAGCCATAACAAGATACCATAGACTGGGTGGCTTAAACAATAGGAATTTATTTCTCACAGTTTTTGAGACTGTAAAATCAAGATCAAAGTGTTGGCCAATTTAGTCCCCTAGGGATGAAGGTCCTCTTTCTAGCTTGAAGTCATCTGCTTGCTGTGTCCTCGCATGGTGAAGAGAGACAAAGAATCAAATTCTCTAATGTCTCTTATAAGGGCTCTAATCCCACCCTCATAACTTCATCTAAACCTTATTATCCTTTCAAAGACTTCACGATCAAATAGAATTACATTGAGGAGTAAGGCTTCAATGTATGAATTTTAGGGGACATTATTCAGTCTACAGTACTTATATTTTCTAGTAAATAGTTATTCTTTCTATAAATAGAAATGCTTTTATTTCTTCCTTTCTGATCTTTATGGACTTTATTTCTTTTTCTTGCCTTACTTCAATGGCTAGAACCTCCAATACAATGTTAAATAGAAGTGATAAGATGACTTTCTTTGCCTTGTTTCTGACATCAAGGGTAGAACATTCAATTTCATACCATTTAGGATGACAATCTTTTTTTAAATCTCTTATGCTAAAAGTCTCCCTGATCCATATATCATTATCAGTAAGTGATCATATACTCTGTGTCACTGAGAAAATAGAAGCCAACAACAATGAATTATTGTACTCTATCCCCCATGACTACAGATTATATATATACATATATTTTACTGTCTTTCCTCCCACTTTCCATTAAAATGAGAGAGGCTTCATAACCTCTCTTATTCATAAGTAAGAATAAGGAAATTACCTTCAACTTGTTTCTCTTCAGATATTTTCTATATTTTTCTTGTCAGCATTCAACTTCTCCAAAATGACATCAATATTCACATTACTCTCTTACCTTTTACTTACTTCTCCAGACTTGCATTTGTAATTACTTGCTAAGTATACAATTAGTTCCAAGGTACCTCAGCCACAATCTTGTTTAAACTGAATTAATCATTTTAGTCAAACTAGTTCCTCCAGCTACTCCCTAACTCAGGCATTCAAAATTGAAACTCAAGTTATCTTGGCATCTCCTCCTCTTCATCCTTTCCTCATGTTCAAAAAATTCACTTAGCTTATGGGATAATCATATCCCATAAATATCTTTCAATTTCCTTCTAATTGTTTGACTCTATACTACTCCACATTACCAAAAAAAAAAACAAAAGTAATTTAACTGGTATTCTGTTTTCCAGGATTATCCCCAGTAAGAAGAGTCTAGGTATCTCCCCAAAAATCTATTCCCCGCTTAATGCACTACTTATTTTTGCCTCAGTTTTTCTCTGTGTGGCAATTTGTCTGTTCTCTCCATTCAGCTTGAGATATGATGTGACAAATTTCTGGCCAATATGAGGTAAGAAAATGTGGTAGGAAAACTTCTAGGAAGTCTTTCTGATGTGAGATTCACTCTCTTCTTCTTCCCTGGTGTTTCAAAGGAGGTTTTCTTGGCAAGAATTCCAATAGCCATCTTAGAAATCTAAAATATAATTATACATATTTTTCCTATTGCATATACATATGCATGTATATGCAACCAAAGACCTTCAGGAGTTTAGGCCATTATGGTCTGGTCCCTGTTACATACAGCTGTACTAAATACTAATCACTATATCCATTTAATTATATTTGCCATATGATAGACTAGAATAATCTTGTCATGTCACTCTTCCTATTAGAATCTCTAAAAGGCTTCTAATTACCATAAGATTAGAATTCAAACCTCTAATGTGGTACAGAGAACACTTTTGAATCTAGAAACTGATTTGTTTTCTGGCATCCTTTTAGGAGGCAATTCTCCTTTAATTTTAAAATATAACAATACCTCATTACTTAAAGCCTTCTAGTGTTTTGTGTTTTTCAACATTTGGGTCTTTAAATGATATTCTCTCAGCTCTTCCTCTTTTTTCTCCAAGATTATTTTTTAGCTCATTACTCTATTTCAGTTTAATTTAAATATAATTTATGAATTATCCTTTCTTGATGTCTCAAGGTTGTGTTGTTGACTATTCCTCCTGTGTACCCACCAAGTGAGAAGTCTATCACTAGCATAGTTATTGTAAACCAGAATTGAAATTCCCTGTTCATCTCTTTCTTTCTATTAGACTACCTTTAAAAGATGCTTAAAGGAAGGTATTACATCTGATTCGCCACACTCCCACTTATAAGGTAGAAAATTTTACATACCGAATATATTTTTGTTAAATTTTAGTTAAAAATATAGACATAACAAAGCTTCCACTAATTCTTTCATTATTTGTAACTGCAATGTCATCAGGTCTTTCAATTTTAATAGATATTTGCTATAAAAGGGTTAACAGGAGTATAGATAAGCAAGATTTTTAAATATAACAATTGTTACATTTCAGAAGAAAGCATTCTAATCCTTCAAACTTTCGAACAGTGAAAAGCTTTTTGTTGCCCTTCAGTAGGATATTTTCACTGCATATGCATGCACCTTAACATCTGTGCCATTTTGTTTTGAATGTTTGACAGAGAAATTATTCAACAGGTACCCCAGCTGTCAAAGCATGCCATTTGTGATGCTTCAACAAGCAGCACAGACTCTTCAAACTATACTGCACCTGAGCAAGGAAACCTCCACTGGGAACTAGTGCCTTTAAATGTTTCAAAGCATACATAGGACACTTAGACTTTTCAACATCAAGTCTCCTGTATTCCTGCAAAATTGTTCTCTGATCAACCCCTTCTTATTTTTCACCGAAGGTGACAGTAATATGATTGATGCTGTTTACTGACTTCTCAAAGGCCTTTAAATATTGTCTTATCTTTGATGTTTCACTTATCTCTGGTGCCTTGTCAGTTATTTATATCATGTATTAACTATTTCTTTATTTAATGGTGACCTTCTTCTGAGAAGTTCCATGTGCTTGATGTACATTTTTTAATATCATGAAAATACTGAGTAGTAGAGATAGAAAACAGAGATGGAAAATTATGTAAAAGCAGTTTTAAGCTACTTCTGGGAAGCAAACTCCAAACCTTTGCTACATAAAATAATTTCTTCATATAAGGTATGCACTTCATTATTTTATGGAAAATATTCTTTCAAAGAATGTTGTGCTATTTAGTATGTGAGACAAGGGAATAGTACTCATTGTTCTAATTCTCTACACCTATTATTTCTCCTCTATTACTTGTCTCCATTGGTGATTTCTTATTCTTCCTCATTATCTTAAACCAGAAAACTTGAAACAGTCCTCAAGATCACCTTCTCAAGTTCACACATTCATCTAATCCTATTAAATCTATTGTATTTACTCATTCAGGCAATTCTTAAGTACCTGACACATGCTGGACTTTGATATATGATGAGATGGAAGGATAAGCTAAATCTGCATAATCCCTGAAATCAGTGGATCTGATGGACTAGTTTGAGACAGATAGACATTAATCAAGTAATCTCAAAAAACAACTGCAGTTATACCACAAGTATATGAAGGTGAGATCGTTAGTGTTCTTATTGCATTAAAAAAAAAAAAAAACTTCACTTAGAAAGTGGTGCATTGTTCTCAAAACTTAAGGGAAAATAGGGCATGAGCAGATGAAGTGGGTTTGGAGTATTTCAGGAGAGGGAAGAACATATGTAAAAGGTTTAGTGGTCAGAGGGATGTATTAGGTTTGAGATACTAACAGAAGGCAGAGTTCTGGTTCATACACTGGTGTGAAAAGTGAGATTGAAAACTTTCAAAATGAGTCTGAATAAATGTAGTAGGGACTTTCCTATATCAAACTTTATATGAAATATTAAGAAATGTGATTTTTAGCATAAGTTATTTAAAACCAAAAATTTTCTTTAAGCAGAAAATGAAAACTAAGGAATCGATGTGATCAGATTTGTGTTTGGAAGGTGATTCCTCAGCTGTGTAAAGAAAAACTAGAAAGGAGTAGTCCCTTCAGATGCTACACAGAAGAGATGATCTCTCTAACACAAACACACAAAGATGATGGTTAAAGATCACTTATTATGATCTAGGGGCACCTACGTTGGTCAGTTGGGTAAGTGTCTGACTCTTGGTTCTGGCTCAGGTCATGATCTAATGGTTTGTGAGTTAGAGCCCCACATCAGGCTCCCTGCTGACAGTGTGGAGCCTGCTTGGAATTCTCTCTCTCCTTCTCTCTCTGCCACTCCCCCATTCACTCTCTCTGTCTCTCTCTCAAAAATAAATAAACTTAATTTTTTTAATCTTTAAAAAAGATCACTTATTATGATCTAACTGTATAGCTTGGGGGAAAATGGGAAAAGACCAGGTTTAATGGGGTGAACAGTCATAAAACTTCTGCACATCATGATTTTAAGATGCCTCAGAGAAGGCCAAAGGTTGATGTCAAATAGACAATTAAATATATAGCTCTGTGTTTAAAAATTCTAGGCTGGGGATACAAACCTGATTTAACTGCATACAAGAGATAATTAAAACCAAGATACAGATGAACTTGCTTAAGTGTGAGAGGACACCTAAGATTGGGAAGTGATAACCTTTAGCACATAATGTCTGCAGAGAGAATAATGAAATTAGAAAGCAAAGCAAGAAATAAATAGAAACAAAATCAGGGAACATCATAATAGGCAGAGAGTACTTCAAAAGATACTAGTTGACCAAGAGAAATGTATGTATGTATGTATCTGAACAAAAACTTATATACAAATAAATGTTCATGGCAGTATCATGGCCAAAAACTGGAAACCACCCAAATGCCCATCAGCTAGTGAATGGTTAAACATACTATGGAATACTATTCGTCAATAAAAAGTAACAAACTAATGATAAGCATATCCAATAATATGGATAGAAATTAAAAGTGTAGTTGCTAAATAAAAGAAGGCAGTGACAAAACACAAAACTAGAAAAAGAGAAAATGATAATGAAATAAAGAATATTAATGCTTCTTTGGATCTGTGGGTAGAAGGAGAGAGAAAAGAGAAGACTGCAAAGCATTAGAAGGAAACTATTTGGAGTTATGGAAATATTCCATATCTTGATTACAGTGGAGATTAAATGATAAGTTTTAAATTAGATAAATTATGTCTGAATAAAGCTGGGCAATCAAAGAAGTTGCAGGTCAACAAAATCAAATGCTATTGAGAAACCAGGCATGATAAAAACTAAAAAAAATATTTAAGCTAAACACCATGGAGATAGTTTTTTTTTTTAATCCAAATACTTGTGTTGAAAGTTGTCAGAGTGATTATCTATAATGACTGAAGGAATCTGTAATGATCAAAGAAACAAAATCAGTAACTTTTCTAAAACTTAATTAATCTAATATCAAAGACTTAGGTCTTCATCCTTAGTCAACTCCCTACAAACACACAATGTTTTTTTGTGACTAAAATCATCTACTTCAAAGAACCAAACATTTAATCTGTACTTACGTAAATATTTGCATTATATATATGCATATATATATATTTATATATCTTACAATTTTAGGCTCCAAAGCAGTTACATATCATTATTACACTTAGATTTTGTTCTATCAAATATAATTTGCAGTAACTAAGCTATATTTTAACTTGATAACTATTTTTTCAAAGTTAAAATGGTACATTAAGCTTAGAAGGAAAGAAACCATAAGGATATTTTTAAACATTTATTATTATATAATACATATAATCATATTTGCTATGAAATTACACATGTCAGTTTATATACTTGAAATTTACAAAGCACACTTTTATATCACCACCCTCAACACGTACATCCTGAGAAAAAAAAAGCACAGTGCATATTTTTACAAACATATAGTTGACCAGATATATTATTGTATTAGACAATCCAGGCTAAAAATATTTGTTTACTTTATTGACAAATTTTCTTATTTTAATGTAGTAAATAGTAATAACAATATTTCTGATGGAAAAGTCTTCAGTGTAGAGAAACCAGGGAAATTCTAGCCTTATTCTGACTGACAAGTGGAGGGACCGCGTGTACAACATGAAAAAGTAGGGCAGTCAGGTGTGCACAACTGCACTTCTTCCAAGACTGGAGTGATTCAGGACCCCACTCTTCAATACATCCCCCACAATATGAAGCAATGCATACAAAAATGAGTCCTAGATGGAGCACCTGAGTGGCACAGTTGGTTGGGCATCGGACTTCGGCTCACGTCATGATCTCACGGTTCATGGTTTTGAGCCCCGCATAGGGCTATGCACTGAGGGCGGATTCTGTGTCTCCCTCTCTCTCTGTCCCTCTCCCACTCATGCTCTGTCTCTCTCTCAAAGATAAATAAACATTTAAAAAAGAAAAAAAAAAAAGAAAAAAGAAATGAGTCCTAGAGAACAACTGAGCTCTGGCCCTAGAACCTTTTTTGTTTGTTTTTAAGAGTGGACATCCTTTCGCTTTGTTTTTCTTTTGCTTTGCTTTGTTTTGTTTTGTTTCGTTTCCATCACAGAAGCTGTCACCTATATGCACACTGAGGATGGATATGGAAATAGTTATAATCAACTACCTTAAAATTAGAAGTGGGACATTAATGCTTTGGCAATTGTACCCAAAAGCCATTGGTTCATTTGTGTTTTAGTTTTTTCCTATTCCTTTTATTGGTTGGAATTTGTAGATAGTCTAGGGCAATTAGCAGTCAGACTATACATTATGTAAGCTCATATCTACTGAACATCTATGTTCATACCAAGTGTTTGTTAGTGTTAATACCTTAAAAGCAAGAATAATCTTAATGATATTATAGTGATAATTTTATGTTGATATCCTCAGGTACTTTGAAATTTTTAATTTAACTGCTAAGATAAAAAAATCTAAGATAGTTTTGTATACAAATACTTTAAATCCATAAATGCCTTTAATAACTTAATATGTGCATGAAAAGTAACCACATGAAAACATTTCAAATGATTTTGGAGCATTTGATATACTTCATTTGAAAATGCATCATTTCTCTCTAAACATAAAATTATATATAAAGTATAAATTCCTTCTAAATATAAAATATGTTCTGGTAATCAATTTTAGAAAAGAGGTTTGCTTCATCCCAATCCTGTACTGGTGAAGAAACTGGGGCATATAACAAGCATGAAAGCTATACCATTTTGCATGATGGATGCTGAATAACCTATATTTTCCTACCCATTCCCTAACTAGGCTTCTGATGATGTGATTTAAGAATCTGCTTATAGGGTGTCATTGTCTTACAGCCTATTCACAATGACCAGAAAATCAAACTTAGGAGGCAATAATCAATATCATGCAAAAAACTAACCAAGTAAAAACACCACACAGTCTTGACCCATAGAAACCAGACACCTGTACCCTAACATTGGGGACTGTATTCTCTATGAGAGATGCTGCCCACTGTTTCTGGAAAACTGTTAGAGCTGTTATGACAAAGTATCAAAACAAGTTCTGCATGATCCAGTCTTCCTTATATCTTTAGATCCAGATTTACCCTACAGAGCAGATCTGTCTGACCAGTGGAGCATATATCCTATGTTCAGGCTGTAGCTTCTAGGGAAATGGGGAAAGACTGTGGAGATTTCAGTTTTTACAGTGAGAAAGGAGACCGTCAACAAAAGATGGAGAATTCCTCTAATATGGGAAGGTGTTTCAGATGTTGGTGTGCCAAACAGAAAAAGAAAATTCCTCCAGACATTAATAATGACTTTCTAGAAGCAAAGACTATAATATATTTTCTCTGTGCAGTGACAATTACCTCTGTTTGTTCAAACAGTTTCTGGTGTAATACATAAGCATTAATTAATGTTCACGGGTTATAACCCACTTGACACTCTTTAATTATGAGTCGGCACTTCATAACTTAGGACTACATTACTTAAAAATTGTGAGGGTCTAAATCTTACTAGTGTGGCAGATGAATGTTCATTACAATGTAAAAACTTCAGTATGTTTAGTAAAAGGCAAAAATCAGACAGGAATTTCAAGAACATATTTCCATAAAACCTTCAGGTTAATATCTAAAAAACAGTAAAAAAGATATGGGACTTGTCAAGACTTTTTGACAAGGCTTAGTTTTCATTGTCAAACTCTGGGAGAGGATAGAAGGATCATTTGAAGGATTGTGTTCATAAATGGACTTCAGGTCAGGTCTATATTTAGTATCTAGCCATTACATCTGAATATGTAATCTCAGAGCTCTGTCTCCTCATATATAAAGTAGGGATATTAATACCTAATTTAACAGTTTGTACATGATGATGAGGAGGAGGAGGAGGAGGAAGAGGACGATGGAGAAATAAGTTTACTGAAAATTCTCAAAAGGAAAGTATATAAGCATAGAGTGGTAAATGTGCTTTTTCTCAATCTCTCATCTTCTCAGTAGATTCTACAGTTTTGAAGAACTACCATTTACATCTCCTTTTCCACTTTCTTCTCCTCTTCTCAAACTAGTCCACATGTGCTAGGACCCCAACTGTTCCGAATACAGAGTTATTTAGGATATCATGGCATGAACTACCCTTAAGACATCCTCTATGCCCCCCACCCCCCAGGAATACCTTCTCCAGTGCAATGTGCAAGGAAAGGGAAGAATAACAGGGTCATTTGACTTTTTAAATGATTATAAATATTGACTTTTCTCTGGTGGATGTTTCTGTGATAGGGCAACAATTTCGGGTCATCGATGCCAACGTGTTTAGGAGTCTATCCACCAGGAGGCTCTATGAAGCTGTGCAGGCTGTGATTTGCATAAGATATACACAGTATTTAACTGGGGTGAAGGGAGATTGATATTTGATATTCAGTCTGTGCTCCAGTCAACAGGTTGTGTGTGCTGCCACTGAACTGTAACTTCTCAGAGGCACATCTTTTCTAATTTTTACAAAGTTCCCCTGTGAACTACCAGTGGCCCAGGGCATGTGTGTGTGTTATGAAGCCTTGGTGAGGCCTCCTCACATTTTTGTTTCTTTATCTGGGAAACCTGCTTCAATTCTACCTTTTCCACATCTTATTTGGCCACTTATCCTGGAAGTACACATTCTAACATTTGACTGCTGAGTTCTTCTCACTCAGCCCTCTAAAGTGGAAAAACCAGCAAGAACTTCAAATTCACTTGTTTTTCCCTTTGTCCACTTGATCCCTGAGATACGTACATTCCCTTGCCACTGCAAACAGCGGGGTGCAAGCTAAGCAACGACACATCTTTTTCTATTTATTTCTCTCAAAATTTTACTTAACCAGCTCACCAGGAATCTCTTACTTGGAATCGCAGACTCACTTTCTTGAAGATACTTACAATTTTGAATATATTGTTTTTAATTCCTCTGCTCACTAGGCCAAGGGTTAAAAAGGGTGGAAAAGAACTTTCTTCCTTTCTTTATAAAGGAAGGAAAAAAAGGTATGATGTCTAACCACAAGGACTGCAATTCTCCTCACAGCCAAAGATACCCATAAATCCTCTGCTTCTCCAGTGCTCCTCCAGTCTTGCTAAGACAGACTTAGGGAGAAAACTGGAATAGATAATTATAGATTTTGCTATCACAATTCTTTTGTCTCTTAGAAAGTCTGAGATAAGGAGTCCATGCATAATGGTTACCAATTTTCTTCATACTTAGCTTTGAGTCTTAGACTTCTTGGTAAAGATAATAGGAAAGTCCCAAATAAATAGGAAAAATCTTTATTGAGTAGATAAGTACATACTATATGTTCAGTTAATGATGATGGAAAATGAATATCTTTAGTTTATAAATCCATTTTTAAATTTGTTTATAATATTAATGATGGAGATTCAGTGTCTAATTTCTGTTAAAAAGCATATAATATAAAGTCATATGTGAATTACACCTCAATTAAAAAAAAACAAGAGAAAAAGCATATTAGGCAAATAACACTGGCTTATATTTTCTCCAAAAGTAAACTTTAAATTATGTAATCGAGGGGCTTAAGGTTAGTCTAGAAATTACTTAGTCCAACTACCTATTCCAAAACCCCTGAATCTGCTGATCATTAGAAATGTTGAGAGAAGGTTTTAAAAAGGTTATTTGGTTTTAAAATAGGTTATTTCACTTAGACTGAGCACAGTTTGGAATCAGACAGAGATCTATGTCTATATATCTGTGTCCTGGCTTTATATTATTTGATTTCCGAAAACTTATTTTACCTCTTTGAGCCTTAGTTTCCTCATCCATAAAAAAGTATAATAGTAATAAAATAGTGAACATGCATCTCTCAATATAATAAAATAAAATTATATAGACCGTATTTTTCCATTGAATATTCTTTCCTGCTTTGTTGAAGATTAGTGGGCCACATAGTTGTGAGTCCATTTCTGGGTTCTCTATTCTGTTCCATTGACCTATGTGTCTGTTTTTGTGCCAGTACCATACTATTTGATGATTACAGCTTTGTCACACAGCTTGAAGTCCAGAGTTGTAAAACTCACTTAACATATAAATTCTACAGAAGAAATGAAATCACCTGTGGTTTGTGTCACATATCATCGTTTATAAAATGTCTTATATTTATTCTTTCAGTTAATATGTCATTTAATACCTTATACAATCTTGTGAGGCAATTCTGCAGATTCTATGCCACTGCTATATTGTACCACACTTCGTCCACACCTCAATGTTCTTCAGTACAGACACGACACATCACTACACAACATTTATGCAAGGTATGTATGTGTGAACTCTACTACTTAATATCCAACATATATGTTACAGCAAATGCCCAATTATGAATAGCCATTGGATAAATCGCTCTTATATAAACTATTAAACTATTCCTCGCACTAATAAAACTAAACTAAATGCATTTGTAGCTGGTACTGAAACTTTTAATAGTCTGATGCCTTATCTCTGCTACACTGATAGCAATTTATTATATTGTATATTTTACTCAAATTATTTCGTACATCTATATCTACCTCAATACCAAGTTTATTGTGAATCTCTTGTTGGCAGATATGGTAAAAAGTAGTGCAGATTAGGATACGATATGTAAGCAGAAAGAAATAATTGGACCATAGGGCAGAAGGCCTGAAATCTACCTGTAGATCCATTATTTAGTTTATATGGCCCTCAATTAGACCTGGAGCTTGTACCCTTGCTTGATCTGCCCACCAATGCCATCTTATTGCATATCTGATCAGCACTGAAGTTTCTGGACTGCTTTTAATCTTTCTGTGTCACAGTTAATGTAGCTATAATACAAAGAGAATGATATATTGACGACAAGATCATAAATAATGAAATGTAAACACTGAATGTAAGACGTCTAACATGGTGACTATCACATGAAAGATGCTTAGGTGACATGTTCCTTTTATATCCGTCTCTCTCTCTCTAATCTCCTACAATATCTAGGTACATCAAAAACAGCCTTTTCTATTTATCTGTTCAACAATCTCACTTTCTTATTGAAAGAGTGTTAAGAAATACTATTAAACTATCAAAAGGTCATATATATACATATATGTATGTATGTATTCATATATTACATTGCTCTTACTGATGATAAACACAATTGCTTAGCCATGTTTTACAAACACTGTTTGATATGCTCCCCATTTCCAGGAAAAGGCAGTATTCATTAGTTAAAGAAAGTTACTTATCCTTTGACAACAGATTGACAACACCTACATAATCAATTACTTTTATGATCAGCTCTCAAGATATAAAACATGACATATAATAAACTAAGCAGAAGTAAGATTTGCCTTGAGGAAGTATATATGACCTGGGGACAACAGAAAAAATAATGCACAACAGAAGAATTATGCTACTTAATTGTGCTGCAATGACGTTGGTTTTAAAGACTGTAGTCCTGGATGTGGTAGGCAAATTAATTGGCTTTCATTTCCATTGTTGAAGGTTGAATGACATTGCAGCTGTAGCTAAAGAAATGATGAAAGGAAAACTTTATGAATGTAAATTAAAAATTATTTTTATGTCTATGATGGTAATATGTTTTTATTTTCCTTCCCAGCCTACCTAGAAGTACCTAGAAGCAACAGAGTCCTGCACTTCTGCTTGATCTGTCCCACCCACGCTACTATACCTTTGCACATCTGACACTGGGGCTTGGCGGATGGCATCATCCAACCTTTCTCCTACTGACTGAGCTAAAAGAATTGAGTATGAGTTGGAAAAAGACAGAGAGAACACAGCAAGGAAGAATGAGAGAGGTAGAAAGAGAGAAAGATGTCTGTAGCCAGTGGCATTATTTTATAATAGAACACAATAACCATTTATAGAGTAGGTATCCTTACGAACTTCACACTAAAATCAATATGCCAGCTGTGAAATACAGCTCTGCTGCAGGCATTTTTTTTTCCAAGAAAAAAAATCTTAACAGATTTAACAAAAACAGAAAGCATATGAGTGAATTTATCCCCAGAGATTGAATGGTTCCTAGGAACAGAATGTATCAAGAAAATCACTAGCTGCCCATTATGCTCTGCTTTAAGCATAAAAGGAAGCATGGCAAGAGGCATGGCAAGATGGACTGTCTCCTCCAGGATGGTCTGAACACATCAGTAAAAGCCCCAGGTGCTTGGGTGTACCTCTGAGTTCTAGCCTCCCCCACCTTTACCCCTTAATACATCTACACACACACACACACACACACACACACACACACACACACTCCTTCCATGGGGGTAATATTAAATGGTTCTTTAGATTCTGAAGTATTTACTTAATTCTAAAATAACCAGACACTTATTGGCTTTCTTTGAATAAAGAAAATAGTTTATGTTTCTTTATATCCTTTGCAAGGTTGACTGCATGGATATGTTTTCTGAGTTTTGATTTCATTAGGAATGGTACTGCTTTTTAGATCCTCTTGGAGGTACTAGAGAAATGGAAGGCATCACACACCACTGACAGAAGTAAAACTAATGGCCCTTTCTCAGAATTTCTGACTCAGGGTTGATAAATGTAAGCTAGTAGGACTGGCAAAAGTTGGCAAATTTCTTACAGAATTAACAACCAGGCTGTCAGTATTTCAAAGTGGAGTAACACAACCCCTCCCAAACTGTCTTAGATGGGTTATGTGTGTGAATAGACTCTGAGATAATGATAATGATGATAACCAATAATTTTGGACTCAAACTATTTCTGTGTCAGACACTTCTGTACGGATGTTATGCAGGCTCTCTTTTAAAAATATAACTTAATTCTGCAAAGTAAATGCTATGATTATTCCTTTTCTACAGTAGGAAGTGGAGGTACGATGCCCTCTAACATGAAAGAGTGGAATGATTCTTCTTGTTCCACTGAGAAGACTTGAAGCTTAAACCATTGGATAGACAACGTGAACAGTGTATGGATGCCACGAGAGAAATGAAAAAATAGGATGGGAACTGAAGGAAAATACTTAAAAGTTCCTCCTAAAATAAACCTGAATGGAAAATAAAAGGATTATTTTACAGTGAAAGATAAATCCAAAAAAATCATTATTGAACTACAGCCTCCTCTCATGGAGAAGCATAGATGAAACAATATATTTATGGATGAATTTTTGTTTCAAGGTTTATTCTAAAAACTTAGTTTAGAATCATAGATATTACATCCTTTCACAGAATATCACTTGTTGATACTTTCATGAACTAATTACTCATCTGGATACATTTTATTCTTGACACATTATGAAAGCTCTTTTGCAATGAATTAGAGATGGGTTCTAATTCTTGACCCGTGTGCAATAACAGCCTGTTTTAATTTTTTTTTTTACTTTCCTAATAACAACTCAAAAACAAAAACAACAAAAGTAGCATATGAGCTAAAAAACACAAGATTTACATACACTCCACAGTCTGCAACGGGAGTTACCACTCCTAAGATTTTACACCTGGCAGTTTTATATATTCATTTATGCACCTGCCTAGTATTTAAATACTCCCCTGGGTTAAAAAGACATTTTTACTCTAACATAAAAGTGCTGGTCTGATTTTATGAAGGAGGAAGAGGGCAGAATTGTGGGAAGAACAGTGTCACTTTGTGATCTGGCACACAATGCTGCTTGTTCTTAGCTAGCCAAGGGGACTCTCTTCTGAGAAAGAAGAATTATCAGTCCAGGTGGTAAGAAGTAAATTCAGGAGGACACCTGAGAATGTCTTGTGACCCAAAGCCTCATTCAGAAACCACCCAGAGCAAATGGAAATGGGTTAACCTTTGCTTAGTGAAGTGGGAGCCCTGACTGCTTTCCTGAGACACAGGGTACAATTGATTCCTACTTGATGCTGCCAAAGACCTTTCCTGGGATTTCAATCTCCTATCCCATGGCAGCGCTGCTGAGGATGAGCTCATCAGAAAACCAGCAAAAATTAGTTTTCCCACATTTCTCAATATTTTTTCCTAAAGTCACCTTAGGGCTTTGGTTTTGATCCTTGATAAATATAGGGTATATATATGTATATATTTCCATCTATTATGTAGCTATATATATCCATTATAGATATATGCAACAATATATATTGATATATGCAATATATTAATATATGCGATATATATGTGAAGGTCACAATCTCAGATTACAAACACTTCAGTACTATGCTTCTAAAATCACAAACGTCTGACTAAAGATGAGAAAATGGTTTTGTACTTCTTTCACTTTCCAAAGAGGCCACCAAAATATGTGCACCCCCACTATTGCTCTTTCAGACAAGTTTGGGAATTTAAAACATAAAAACAACCAATTTTCTAAGATTTTTTTACATTTGTTAAAGGATTGTTTAACAAAACTTAAATATACCATCTAAGGAACACAGAAACAATACTATCCCTCTCAAATAAGGAATATGAATAACCCTGAGTCATATACTTCCCTTCATTTCCCAATACATAAAATGCAGAAGAGTAAAGTGTTAGGTCAGTCCTACCTGCCTTGTTAGTAAAGAATAACAAACATCCTGGACCATCTGCATAAGATTTCTATGACCAAATCATAGTAACCAATATAGTGAGTACATTTGTGGTCTATGTGGCCATCTATTATAAACATATGTCTTTGATTTTCAGTAGTAGAAATATCTTTTCTTGGTCATTTATTTTCTATTGAGAGCTTATAAACTAGTTGGCCAGTATATCCCATGCTGGATAAAGGAACACCATTACTGGGTTAGACTCATGGTCCATAAAAACAGTATTTACGCCTAAATCAGCTTTGAAAGACCTGCAATGAGGAACCATTGAACTTTCCTTCTTTCCTGAAAAGTACCATAGGGTTTAAGACTATCCAAGCTTCTGCTAAGAGCCTTTCAGGGTTGTGTCAACCATACAGTTGTTCAGTCCTTTTAGAATTCTTTAACATTTTTCTGTCAGTATTCATTCTTGAAGCAGTGGATGATTCTTAACACAAAACACACAAAATACAGTATGCAACTAAGCCTTTAGTGGCAATAATGTCTCTGTCTTTTTCTATGGAAGGGAGTGTCCTAAGAATGTTAATAAAGAAAGGTACTTCATCTCCAAAGAAACTTCAATTTTCAGAGAAGTCACTAGGCCATCTTGCTTCCTTGCTATGACTCATTCTCTGGCTTAAATACCTGCATTTTAGAAATTCCACCAACTATCTTAATATCTAGATCTCCTTCAAAAACAATGTTTTTTCCCTTTGTTCCAGTCTTCCTAGGTCTTTGGCTCTTGATTTGGCTTTCCTTTGGGTTCTTTTCATTTCAAGCCTATTCTTCTACCTTCTCAGTGGCTTCTATGTTGGAGTCTTTTGACTCTGTCTCTCCCAATGCTTTGTCTCATTTTTAGGGATCCTTCACAAGAAGTGTTCCTTTTAGCCACCCTACTGGAAAAATTTATGCTCATATGGAATTAGCTTTTCTGGTACCAGCAACTATTTTATATAATGGGTACTTATTTTTGAGTATTACAAAGTAGCATGCATAATTAAAGGGAGGCATCAACATTAAGGTTTTATTTACAGTAGTCTTGATTATGAAGCTGGAGACTGATAATAGATCAACTTGTGAAAACAATATTCTCACTTATGATGTGGCAGTATATTGTTATGTTATTCTGTAAAGCATGGACTTGGAAAAGAGCAAGACCCCTATGTACACCCATCTGGAGATGTTAACACCTCTAATCCTCAGTTTCTTCTTCAACTATGAAACAGGAATGATAGTATTTATCTCTCACGGCCATTAGTGAGTTTTCCACACCAAAAGTCTGACACAAAATAGCATTTATGTCAGATTAGCAAAAAATAATAATCTTGGCACAGAGAGAGTACACTTAAATAATATATTTAAAATCAGTAATGCCTAAAATGCATTTGCTAACTTAATCAAAAAGACTAAATTGAGAGATATCATGAACTTCTAAATTGTGAGACAGTTTTTATGCAGCAATAGATAACTGAATCACTATTAACTAATTTAAAAAGAGTTGAGAAAATTTTTTCAGGAAAGATCTAAGTAAATCGGAATGTGCGGCATCTTTGCCTGAAACACTGTTCAGCAGTAGTTGCCCGAAGTATTTTACATCCATGGTTAGAGAACTCTAGCTTATGGAAATCGTATAACTATGAAATAAAAAGAGTATCATAGGCTCAAAAAGGAAAAAAAAAAGCTTCATATCTAAAGATTTATGCCTTTACGAAGTCTCTTATTAGAAGTCATAGCATGTGTGACAGTATCACCAAAACTGCAGTCCTTATTGGCCTCGACAGCTATATACCAATATGTCCCTTTGGAATCTATTATAATTCCACTTAAAAACTGTAAGGTGCTTATAAGCATATCTTAGTTTAACAATGTTTTTTTTTTCCTTTTTCTTTTTTTTTAAGTGACTGTCTATGAGTTTTGCTTGAAGTAAAACTTTATGAATTTTGTGGTTGTTTGGTCTTTATAAATCTGAGAAAGGCGGAAATAGAGAGAGAGAAAGATTGAGAGTGATACAGATAGAGACAATGACAGAGACAAGCATAAATCACTCAAGGCTGGCTTCAGAATGTCTCTAATCATCTAATCTCCTGGAATTATAATTAGGAAAAGCACTTATTCTTAAAAGAGAAATGAAGATCAGATAAAGCTGAATACAGTTGTTAGAAATGAGGGAGTTATCTGCTCCTTTTTAACTTTTCTAACTATGGTTCTCAATGACAGGTATGGTGAAAGGCAGTTCATCAAAATAAGTTAAGGGAGAATATATTCAGTCTAATTTAAAGTATCCATATTAATAATGGCACAATATACAGAAGATATTCAAAATACCTTTTACTATGTAACAAGGCTTTTGGCTTTTGTCTGAACCTGAGAAGTTTCACTGAGTTGACATTAGTTAATAATTTCCACTATTTTTGGTGTGTTATTTTTTTTCAAACTGACAAGGAGACTTTGCTAACAGTGAGGGTGTCAAAAATATTATAGACCATGATTTTTTTAATGTAAATTGAGTAAAAGTCATTTATTTTGATGGACAGTTGTATGAATTTTGACAAGTACACAGTCTTGTTATCTATTGCTACCATCAAGATATAAAATATTCCCTCATGTTTTTCCTTTGTAGTACACTCTTCCCCCTACTCTCAGCCTAGGAAACATTGTTCTGTTTGCCATCCTCAGAGTTTTGCCTTTTACAGAAGAGACCATGAATTTTAATCACACAGCTTTTATCACATACAGAAGATCAGTATTTAATGAGATAAAACAGTATTTTTCACAAGTGCTGAGTTGCCTTTGGAAGAAAATTTTTCCTTTGTAGCTCCACCAAGCTGTGATTTTTAGGTTAGAGTTGAAAAACCTTTATTGGGGCTTAATTACTCTTTAAAATTAAAGAAGCCTCTAACTCTGCATTCTTTGATTTGGAGGGGGTGGGTACCTGAAAGAAGACATTTAAAGCTAAAGGAAAAAAGGCCAAGGAGCTGTTCATGCTTTAACATAGGCCATCTACCAGCTTCCTATGAATTTCACCTTTCCTCATTTTAAAGAAGAAAAAAGAAAAACTAAAGGGAAAAAAGAATAATAAGAGAAAGCACAATAAGAATATAATAAACTCTGTGTTCTTTCACTAATTCAATAAGAATTTAGCGAAACATTTACTATATAAATAAGTGGCCAAACAATTTAAGTATAATTACAGATCATTTAACATATTATTATGTAGGTTCGAGATCCTTTAAAAATGTATAAATACAAATATTTGAAGACAATTAGTTTATCTGGGAATGAGCTTAAGAACACCAATAGGTGACTAGAGAAATGAGGTCAGGAAGAAAAGGAAGCCAATAAATAATTGGCAAATAAATAATTATCAAGAATCTCAATCATTCTTGGGAACTCTGTGAGAATGTATAGAATGGCCCTCAGATTTATTCTAAAAATGAAACAGCTAGAGTTTCTACCCACCTCTGCATATTTTTCTTCAATTGTTTTACTGTTTGTTCTTTAAAATGAAGAACTTCTACTGATCTATATCTTCCTAGTCATTCATTATTTTTTTCTGTTATCTCAAGTCTAACAGTCCATTTAGCAGATTTTCATTTTAACTCTAAAATTGCTTTTCAATTATAGAATTTCCATTTTTTATTTCTAAATCTCCTTTGTGTTTTTCTATTTGCTAAGCCATAATAAACATATTTTCTTTAATTTTTCAAGCATAGTGTCATTCAGTACTTTAAACAGAGTTATAATTGCTTTGATGTTATTGTCTGTTTAGTCCAATTCAGCTTACTCAAGTTCAATCTCTATTGCCTTTTTTTTCTTAGTATCAGCCATTTATTTTATATTACTCTATTTATATTCTAGTGGTTAGCTATTGATTTGGGCAGATAATGTGCTCAAAACACTCAAACCCTTTGTGTCTACAGGAGAGTTCATTTAAACCTCAGCCAGTTTTCCAATCTGTCTTGGTTTTAACTACATACCAGGATTTCTCAGTTCTCCTTGCATATGTGTATAGTTTTCTATATCAGTCAGGTTTGGATGGCTAAACCAAAGTAAGTCACATAAATTCTCCATTTTTCATATTTCTTGCTGTGCTTTACAAATGGTGCTATTTAAAAAGTGGTCAATATAAAAAAGTGAGAACCATTGGAAGAAATTATTGATGTCTTTACAGCTGCACCAAAAGTCTCCATAATTTTTTTTCTACAGTTAATGCAGCAAGAACATCTGATGCAGTAACTATTTTTTAAAATTCCTATTTATTTATTGGTAGCATAGAGTAAAAATAATTAAGACATAAGAAATCAAATTTGTAGCAAATATTGACTCCCATATTTGTTTATTTTCTGATAAATTCATCCACAACTTTGTATCCCTTAATTATGCGTTTCAATCTGAGGTTTCCTTTTTGCTCTGACAATGGATAACTGTGAAACCTGCCTTATACTAATTCTTTGCTAAGTTAGTTTTCTCTGAATGATTTTATTTATTTTTTGAAAATAAAATATGATTTTCATTATATACTAATCCCTCACTTAAAGCCATCCTTGTTTACTGAATCCAATATTTTACTCTTTGTGCTGTCTTTAATTCATTTGCTCTCCAGCTACAAATTTATTATTTCTTTTAAATTTATTAAATTGACTCAAATGACAAAATTTATGCAAATCAAAAATACCAGTATATTTACAGCATTAGTTAGGACAATTAAGAATCAACTGAGGCTAAAATTAACAATTCAGGCAACAACTGATGTTGGCAGGGATGTGGAAAAAGAGGAGAACTTTTGTACTACTGGTGGGAATGCAAACTGGTGCAGCCACTGTGGAAAACAGTATGGAGGTTCCTCAAAAAATTAAAAATAGAGCTACCTATGAGCCATAATTTCACTACTAGATATTTATCCAAATGATACAAAAATGTTTATTTGAAGGGACACATGCACCCCAATGTTTATAGCAACGCTATCAACAATAGCCAAATTATGGAAAGAGCCCAAATGTCCATCGACTGATGAATGGATAAAGAAGATGTGGTGTATACACAGACACACACACACACACACACACACACACACACACAATAGAATATTACTTGGTGATGAAAAAGAATAAAATCTTGCCGTTTGCAACAATGCAATGGAACTAGAGTGTGTTATGCTAAGTGAAATAAGTCAGAGAAAGACAAACGTCATATGATCTCACCCATATGTGGAATTTAAGAAACAAAACAGATGAACAAAGGGGAAGGGAAGCAAAAATAAGATAAAAACAGAGAGGGAGGCAAGCCAGAAGAGACTCTTACATACAGAGAACTGAGGGTTTCTGGTGGGCATTGAGTGGGGAGGATGAGTTAAATGGGTGATGAGCATTAAGGAGGGCACCTGTTGGAATGAGTACTGAGTGTTATATATAAGTGATAAATCACTAAATTCTACTCCTGAAACCATTATTACACTATATGTTAAATAATCTGGATTTAAATAAAATAAAAAAAAATCATTTGAGACTAAGAGTTAGGGAGATGTAATTGGGAAGCAAAATAATCCCGAGGCACACTAATTAAAACAGGGGATGCTCATTTCTTCATGATGAAGAGTGAACTAAGAAAACTAATAAACATATTATATGTGTGTGTATCTACATGTATATTTATATATGTGTGTGTACATATTTATGTGTCAGGAAGGCTTACCAAAGGAAAAAGATTAAAGGCTCAACTAAGATAACTAATAAATGTATACATGTATGTGTGTATACATATATATGGATGTATTAATTAGCAATTAATTTGCAATCAAAAATTGAAAAAAACTTTTGCCAAACCCTCCTGTATATTGCAACTTGCAAAGAAAAAATAATAAGGTCAGGAAAATTTTAAGAAAATTGGAAGATAATAATGAAAGGTACTTAAGAAGTCTGGGTGACTCAGTCAGTTAAGCGTCCAACTCTGGATTTTGGCTCAGGTCATGATCTACTGTTCATAGGATCAAGCTCCACATCATGCTCTGCACTGACAGCATGGAGCCTGCTTGGGATTCTCTCTCACCATCTATCTCTCTCTCTCTTTCTCTCTCTCAAAATAAACAAATAAATATTTTAAAAAAGGAGAAAATAAGATGGATTGCATATGCTTAGGTTAAAATGGATAGTAACAAAGTTGGTTACATCAATTACAGTGCTGCTCACCTGAACAAAATAACACAACTGGAGAATCAAGTTTTCACAAAAGAAATGGAAACTAAAATGTAAATGGGGAAAAGTGAAAAAGACAAAAGTGAGCTAAAAATCGTAATACTAGGATAAGAACAAAACAAAACACTTTATTCAAACTTCTAAACAGAGGAATACATCATTTTTCCAGAATATGTTTGGCCATAATTACTTTCAGAAGCTTCCAAAGATACAAGTTTTTGCAGTCTTTTTGAATAACCAGACCTAGTATTATTAGAAAAGTTAGCATCTACCTCTTCGGTAAATAAAACTTTGAAACCAAGATGAAAAAATATTATCTTAGCTAACTTTGCCCTACATAGAGTTTTACAATGGTCACTTTTTGTACACTTTTTAATGTTACTTTTGTGTAAAGTGTAACATCTTATTCATCTGATTCAATTAGCATATCTTCGATGTCACTGATTCATGTACTACTCTTCCCAATAAGAGCGTTTGGATCAGGCATTGGCCAGCATTTTCTGTAAAGAGCCAGAGAGTAAAGATTTTAGACTTTGTAGGCAAACAGGGAAAAATGAGCAACTGTTCTCACTCAAAATCTGACAGCATTTTTAAAAATATACATTACATTTGAAAATGTAAAGACTATTCTGCCCACACATATGCTACAAAAAGAAGTGGCAGGCCATAGTAGGCTGACCTCTGAACTAGATCTCTTTGAAATATACTATGACAGAGGGCAAGGAAGTCAATACCTGGTACAAAATATTAAATCTACATTGTTATCCAGAATATTAACTGTTTCTGATTATCTTTTTTGATCAGAGTAGAAAAGAATGCATCCCTCAATCCATTTGCCAAATGCCATGTCAAACTGCTCTAATAAAGATATTACATCTGGAATGGCAGTTGCAATTAAGGCTACTTCTTGATAGAGTATGTAGTAGTCTATTTTCATCCTCCAAGATCCAGATGATTTCTGCAGGGGCCATAATGATGCAGTAAATGGAGATACAATTGGAGGTCTGATGGGGACTACCAACCCTGCGTCTTTTAGATCTTTCAGGCAAGAAAAGTCTAATCTCCTCCATGCGCCTCCCTACAATATTATTTTTTATTATTATTTTGGCTGGGGAAGAGGGACAGTTTTAGAGGTTCCCCCCTTGGCCTTCTCAATCATGATAGTTCATCCCCACAACTTAGGTACCAAATGTATCAATCACAAACACACATTCTGGGACTGTATAAATACTACCACACAGGTGTACGTATCTTTTGGACGCTTTATAAGTTTAACATAGACCAGGATCCATCTATTAGCTGAAACTCATATGCTTCCATTGTAATAGGTAGCCATGATGACACTACAGATCTCTGGGTTTCAACTTAGGTCCCTGAAATGTTTGATTATTTCTCTTTCCCCAGTATACACTTACCTAAGTTAATGGCCACAGATATCTTTGGGGGGAAGATGAGGAAATCATTACCATTTAAAATTCCTGAGGTAAGACAGCTTCCTTTCTTCCTAGAGATAAGGCTTCCTCTTCATTCAGTGAGTTCCAAATGTGAAAACTATCTTAGGAAAGGAAACTGGGAAAGAGATAGTGATACTTTATTGGAGTAACTCACCTCAGGCTCCTGAAATCCCACCACTGATATCTTCCTATGGTATATTAGATGTGCTCTTGTTGGATTGCTGTAGCTATTTTTCCCTTGACTACTGTGTTCTATCAATCATCTTCATAACTTTGAGAGTCTCCCCCCTTGGCTGGCACTCTGATCCTTTCTTTCTCTACATAATGATGTCCACAAAGCTTCAGTTAATTAAGCACTGTCTTCTAGCCTTTAAAGATTCCAAATTCTATTATTCTCATTACTTTCAGTGAGCCTAGGTATGTAACGGCCTCTGCTGCCACCAGCCCTGCATTATGAAGAAAAGCCATCAGGGCATATCTTAAGTGATGCTGAAGCGAGTCCTTCTCCCTGGTATTCTACTAGTCTTGTTTTCTCAAGTTCTGATGCACATGTCAAACCTCTGCCAATTAATCAGTATATGTCTATCGATGTATTTCTCTTCCACAAGCAGGTATACTGCCTGAAGTCTTACTCATTAAAAGATTTTCCTTCCTTCAGAACCACGTTCTGAATGGATCTGAACTGCAGCAGAATTTCTCTTCTGTCTGATGCTAACATATCATGCATACCTGTAATAATCCAGACTTCCTATCTTTCTCTGTCAATCTGTCATAGTACACCTCACGATAACATGTGTAGATGGAAGAATGGTGAAAAACACAGCAGGAATAAGTACTATGGAAGATCATGACAGATGCTCATGGTTTTTTGTTTGGTTGGTTTTTATTATTTGTTTTTTTTTTACTTATAAGGAGGTCATCATTGTGTTTTTCATACATCGTGAGTAACCCAACATAAGAATCCCAGCATGAGGCCTTGAACAGCCAAACCAATCTTGAAAAAGAAAAACAAAACTGGAGGTATCACAATTCTAGATTTCAAGTTATATTACGAAAGTGGTGGCATAAAAATAGCATGGTACTTGCATAAAAATAGACACATATCAATGGAATAGTATAGAAAATCCAGAAATAAACCCACATTTATATGGACAATTAATATTCAACACAGAAGGAATGAATGAATATACAATGGCAAAAAGATACCTCTTCAACAGATGGTGTTGGAAAAATTGAACACCTACATTCAAAAGAATGAAACTGGACCACTTTCTTATACCATATACAAAAATAAACTAAAAATGGATTTGAGACTTAAATTTGAGATTTGAAACCACAAAAATCCTAGAAGAGAACACAGACAGTAATTTCTCTGACATCAGCCGTAGCAACATTTTTCTAGATAAGTCTACTGAGGCAAGGGAAACGAATGCAAAAATGAGCTCTTGGGACTATATCATAGTAAAAAGTTTCTGCACAGTGAAGGAAACAACCAACAAAACTAGAAGGCAACCTCTGGAATGGAAGAAGATATTTGCAAATGACATATCTAACAAAGGGCTAGTATCCAAAATATATAAACAATTGATACAACTCAACACCCAAAAACCAAATAACCCAATTTAAAAATGAGGAGTAGACATAAACAGACATTTCTCAAAGACATACAAATGGCCAACAGACACGTGAAAAGATGCTTGACATCACTCATCATCAGCAAATCAAAACTACAATGACCTATCATCTCACACCTGTCACAATGTCTAAAATCAACAACACAAGAAATAAGTGTTGCTGAGGTTGTGAAGAAAAAGAAAACCTCTTGCACTGTTGGTACAATTGCAAATAGTGCAGCCATTGTGGAAAACCATGTGGATGTTCCTTTAAAAATTAGAAATAGAACTAACTTATGATCCAGGAGTCACACTACTGGGTATTTAGCCCCCAAAATTCAAAACTACTAATTTGAAGGGATACATGCAACCCTATATTTATTGCAGTGTTATTTACAATAGCCAAACTATGGAAGCAGCTCAAGTGTCCACTAATAGATGCAACAATAAAAAAGATGTGATATATATAAACAATGGATATTATGAATAGCCATAAAAAAGAATAAAATCTTGCCATTTGCACAACATGGATAGAACTAGAGTGTGTATTACTGAGTGAAATAAGTCAGTCAGAGAAAGAGAAATACCATATGATTTCACTCATATGTGGAATTTAAGAAAACAAAACAAGCAAAGGAGAAAAAAAGAGAGAAAGAAACAAACCAGGAAACAAACTCTTAACTATAGAAAACAAACTGATGTACAGTTATCATGATGAATAAATAAATAAATAAAAAATACTTCAAAAACATTAAAATAAAGGAATCACCACATGAGTACTGTTCTCTGGGACTATTCCTGAAAGCAGAACTTGATAGGAACTCAGGGTATAACTGGAAAACAGATACTACTCGAGTATTAAAATAGACTCACTTTAACATAGGGAATTGGTTTTATATATTATAGAAACATTGAGAACCAAGCAAAGTACATAGGAGTATACCCATCAATAAATCCAATTGTCTGAACTATCTTTGAATTTAGATTTTTTTTAATCCATTTTCAGGCATATTATACAGGATTATTTATGAGAACATTTTTAAGTGCACTTCCTGATAATATTTCAAGATCTTATAGATTTTTATGCCTTGCCTCATAAAGCAATGACTCAAAATCTTGATTTCTAAGGAACTCCAAAGAAAAACATATTTAACATCAGGTTTCTTCTTTACAAATGTCTAATCATAATTATCAGTACATATTTACCTCTGGATAACTCCCAAACTTACAGAATTGACTTTATCTGACAAAATAATTCTGAAAAAACTGGTGTCAGCTGACTAACGAAAGAAGGAACATATAAACTATTCATCTCAAAATCCTATTTCACATGTCTCAGTTATTTGCATACTACTTTAAATTCCAATTTAGCATACTATTTGCAAAACTGGCTATTTGGACCTTTTTACATTCAAACCTGTTGTAAAGCTATTATTAATGCATTTGCAGTACAGTAGCTAACAGTGGCACCTAGATAAATTGTAATCGGCATTAGCTAATTTTCTTTTGTAAGAGCTGTAACTTCTACAAACCTACGGATATTGATCATTAACACAATGATCCATGTCATAAGTATCTTCATTTATCACGACCTCATTTTCATTAAAGGCATTAGTAAACACCTTAATTCACTTCCTCAAGTCAACAGGATGTGATAGAGCTTTGTAAATAAATTCAAGGTTTTAGAGGAAAGTGAAAAGTATTTTATATCTACTCTAACGATTACACAAAATCTTACATATTATATGAGGCATCATTCACAGATATTACAATGTATACTAGATATTTAAAGAAGCCATTTCAACCTTTAAAATCGATGGTACCTGCAAACATGTTATGAATACAGCATTTTTTTTCAAATTGTAAACCGATTGCAAAACCTATGTGTCACATGTTGGAATAACCCTTTCCAATCCACAGTATGAATAAACTCATATTAAGAATTATTCTTTTTTCATAGAAAGTGGTTTTTTTTAATCACAGGTAATCCAAGAATGTTAAATCATTTCAGTACATACATCTCTGATGTGTGTAGAGAGGGAGGCTTATGCTAAGAGTATTAGAATAGGAATTATATTTCCTTTCACCACTGAAGAGAAGGGAGGGAAATAAAATATGGTTCATGGTAAAAAAAAAAATTAGAAGCCTCTATCTTGGTACACCTCAGAACTATCATTTTTATTCTTACCACAGTGGTTATTATTATGTGGTATACTGTTAGCAACAACTGATGAAAATACTATGCTATGATAACCTGATAACTAAGATATGGTTTATACCCAAAAGGAAACATAGTTACAGAGAGAGGTTTTAAAATGAGTATGTTCACATGCATCCACTTTTATAGACATCTTTATTTTACCTGTCTTCCATCTAGAATATTTATGGAAATTTAGTTCATGGTTCACTACACCTTGAAATTGCTTAAATTCCACAACTGACCTGACAGAATCCAAGATTGGAAAAGCAGGAATAGAAAAGAGAAATGCATGATACATAAAGCAGTATGTACAGCCTCCCTATTCAGGTAACATTGGTAAAGGCAGCACTGACGTTAGGTAATTTTTATATCTTCATATATTCTTAATTTTGATGGCAAAGTAACTGCTATTAAATATAATGACAGTATTAATAAGTAAACAATAAAAACTTTCTTATTGTTTTTCATCCATGCAGATGTGTACTATACTGGATAGGCTATGCAGAATGATACCTAACTACATGGATCCTGGAAGCAGACTAAGTTCTATCACTTACATGACTTTGAGCAAGTTACTTATCCTCTATTGACTTTATTTTGCTCAAATGCAAAATGGGAATAGTTGTTCCTGTAAGGAACAAACCTTATAGGTTTGTTATGGGGATTATGAGTTAATATATCTGAAGCCCTTAAGAAATGCCTAGAATGTAAAAAGAACACTGAGTGTACAAACATTACTACTTTCTCTTCCATGAATCTCTGGAAGGCTACATGACTGAGGTTTGCTTGTGTTGATCAAAAGAAAGCAGTACCTTTGATGATGAATCCGTCTATACATACAAGGCACTTGATATGCCGTTAAATATTCATTTGGATACAAATATAGAAAACAGGTTGGTGGTTGATTGTTTGAAGCAGGGGGCAGGAGGTAGGCGAAATGGATGAAGTGGGTCAAAAGGTACAAATTACCAGTTAATAAGTCATGGGTACACAATGGACAGCATGGTGGCTATAATACTGTATTGCATATTTGAAAGCAGCTAGAAGAGAAGATCTTGAATGTTCGCATCACAAGAAAAAAATTATGTAACTATGTATTGCGATGGATGGTAACTGGATGGATGTTTTTGACTGTAGTGATCATTTTGCAAAATACACAAATATTGAATCATCACACTGAATACCTCAAATTAATATAATGTTATATCAGTTATACCACAATAAAAATTTAATATATTCATTTGGGCTATTACTTTACTAAGTTTTGGTGTCATCTGTTTTATTTTATTATATTGTATTTATCAATTATTTGGTATATTATGATACGAATGCACTGGAAAGAGAAATATTACATATATGAGATTTTTACATAATGACCATTCAGGATCTTCTAGTGAAATGATTTATTTCATAAGATGTCTTCTCTAATTCATGAAACCAAACTTTATTTCAGATGACAAATTAGATGTAGGGAAAAACTAGGTGTTCCACTCTCTTCATGAAATCCATGGTCTTAAGTATATCCAATGATTACTGAGCCACATTTGTTTTGTTTTGGGGGCAGGATAAGAGCATAATGACATAATGACAAAAAAAACATTTAAAAAATTTATTTTATTCATGAATATGCTCAATAGTATAAAATTCAGCAGTTTCTGGAGAAGAATAAACACAAGTAAGCCAGTATGTGTGATCACTTTTTCTCAAACGTGGAGCATCTACTAATCTGGGGGTACAATGTTTTGCTTTAACATGATTAGAATTTCCTGAGTTGTGTTTAATTTTGTTCTAATACAGTATGGCACATAATTGATGCTAAATTTCAGTTATTTTTCTAGAAAATAAAACAATTTATTCTCATTAGCAAAGTCATTTCTTTTTTCATAATATTCTATCAGAGAACAGTATTTGGCTCCCTTTTAATCTCCATATGAGACTGTATTGACTTTATCATTAAAAACCTCTTAGTGAATACCAATCACATGAAAATATCAATTTCAGAAACAGAATTGTATTGTTATATTTACATTGGACATTTACTTTTAGATTGGTAATAGAATCCATTACGTTCAATAATGGCTCCTTCATAAAACTTAATTTTAGCTATCTATTTCTTTTTGCACATGAAGATTTGTGGCGTGTGTGTGCGTGTGTGTGTGTGTGTGTGTGTGTGTGTGTGTGTGTTCCTAGTGCATCATTTTCACGTTCTACCTTGATGTGCTGCACTGGGATGATGGCATTACACAAGGGAGTTAAAGCATTAATTAATCCACTCTAGGTCTTCAATTGCTCATTTTGGGAGTGGCGAGATCTCTATAAAATAAGGGTACTAGCCTTTATATTGCCATATTTGTAAGTAGTTTTATGCAAGGAAAAATAACACAGTTAACAGTACAAGCCATACCATAGCAAGTTCCCTAATATTTCCCACATTCTCTAAACTTAGTATCTACAGCAAGTTCTCAGAAAACTGCCCAAATTCTCAAACATTCACTTTTCCTCAATTTGTCTTGCTACTATTTCCACACAACAGAGATTTTTAATATTTATTTCTTTCCCATCATCCCTTCCCTTTCTTTCTCTCATAATAGAAACTGGGCTTTACTCGGAGTTTATTCTCCAGCCTGTCCTCACTAAGTCTATGATTGAATAAAGAGAACATTTTAAGTGTTTTTAAGTTTTTTGCTTTCCATGGTGGCACATAAAGCATGTAACACTGTGATAACATGAATAATACTCCCAAAGATGTCCATATCTTAAATACCAGAACCTGTGAATATGTCACCTTACATGCAAAAGGGACTTTGCAGATATAGTCAAATTAACGATCCTGAGGTACGAAGACGATCCTGGATGATCTGCATAGGTCCAACGTAATCACAACAGTTTTTGTAAGAGGAAGGCAGGAGAATCAGAGTCAGAGAAAGAAAATGTAAGGATGGAAGCAAACATCAGACATGAGAGAAGGGTCTATGGTGCCAGCTTTGAAAATAGAGGAAGGGATCATGAGCCAAGAAATGTAGAGGGCCTCTCGAAGCTGGGAAAGATCAAGAAACAGATTCTTCCCTAGAGCTTCCACAAAGAATACAGTCCTGATGATGGATTTTAGACTTCTGATCTACATAACTGTAAGATAATAAACATGCATTGTTTCATGCCACAAGTTTGTGGTAATGTGTTATAGCAGCAACAAGTCACTAAAACAGACATATACGAGCACTGAACACTTTCTTGCTGATTAATTTCTAAATTCTCTTTTCTTTTTTTTCTTATTGTATTTTATTTTCTTATTTTCTTACATGTATATTTTCTATACATTTCCTATCTTCCCACTTCGCTATCTCCCCAATCTCTGACATCTCAAAGAATCATATTTTTCAGGGGGTATAAAGCTCCTCCAACTCTGTGATTTCCTTTATGTACTTGGAAATGGTAGAGAGTTAAGAAAAACCAAAAGAATACTAAATATTACTAACAAGATAAAAACTAAAATAAATTGTAATAATATACAAAATAGCAAAAGTATGTCTGTATGTACCATAGCTTTAACTGAAATTTGTCAGTTACATGTGCAGGCGGCACATGTAATAACATTTCCTTAAAAGGCATAATCATTAATCTTTTTTTCTGATTTAGATGTGTTCAGAGAAGTAGCTGCTACCCAGTGTTGGTTAATCCGTTGTGAAATTTGATTATCATAATTGTAAAATTCTGAATCTAAAAAAGGGACATACTTCTTACAGTATGTAATAATATATTCAATAATAATTGTAATAATAATAGCATTTTAAAATAAATACTGAGTAAATACTTCATGTACTGGTTTTCATATATTATCTCTTTTACTTCTCACCACAAATGTCTGAGATATATACTATTAGTAACTTTTATGAAAGAAGGAACTGCAGCACAATAACTTGCCTAAAGTCAAACTCACTTAAATTTTGAATGTCCTTCATTCAAATGTCCTTGGTATATAATTGACAATTGTCACAATATTTTTGTAGGATGCTTACTTTATTTCTGAAAGACTATTAATATATCTAACGCTTAACCAAATGTCTTAATTTAAAATGTCTTAATTTAAAATTCTTATTTTTTAAAGTAATGGGGTCAGAAGTATTTAAGTTGTCTATGCAGTAATTGTCTATTTTATCTATCTTAATTCCTAATGACAAAGTTTGTTTTCAATTTAACATAACATATCATGTTCTTTTATTGTCAGTCAATGACATTTAACAGAATGTGGTAAAGATGGAAATGACAGAGCCTAGAGGAAAGGAAAGGCAAACAAATTATTTAAACCTGCTTCTTTCTAAGTAATAACAAACAACTAAATATTTTGTTTTGAGACAAGTTTTATCTAAATCACAGTAGTTTGCTATTACTTTATGATTGATTTATGGTATGATATAACTTATGTCTAAACTATATTATGATTGAAGAGACACCTATCAGATGACAGTAAGTAAGGGAATCCACTCATGTGCATCCCTCCTGCAAACTCCTGTTCCCACTTTGCCTGTTCATCTACGTTACCTATAGTAGCTGCCAAGCAGGCACATTTCCACAGGGAATTTGTCATCTGTTTTTGTTAATGTTTTGCCTGCTGCTTTTACTGGCTTGGCAGCTATGCTAGACGCTGACTTCCAGTTTTTTTTTTTTTTTTAATGATAACTGGAAAAAAAAAGTTGTAAACTATCAGTTCTCATCCATCACTGTATTATCATGAACCACTCTAGCCATGGACCTCATCTAATCCATTCTCCAGCCTTCAGGCAGGATTGTATTAAAAAAAAAAAAAAAAGGCAGCCCCAGATCTATTGGATATTTAATTGTTTCAAAAGCCCTAAGGAAAGACTACTGAGATGTTTGGTACTCCTTCAATGGCCATATGCCAATTTGATTGTTTTGATTATTTTATGATCTTGGTAAATATTTAATATTTGTGTTGGTTTTTAGTAAGTGGTGATAGAAACAGGTAGGATGAAAAAAATAAATTATGCCTAAAAAAAGAATACAATTGTGAAGACAATTAGGTTACTATCTAGTTTTGAAGTAAAATCAAGCGATGGCTTAAGAGAGAGATTGTGAGTCATCAAAGATAGTTGGAAAGGAAATGAATAAATTGGAGTGTCCATTGCCAAACACTGATCAGTTTTAAATACAATTCTGAGGAGCGCCCGGGTGGCTCAGTCGGTTAGGCATCCGACTCTGAAATTTCAGCTCCGGTCATGGTGTCAGGGTTCGTGAGTTTGAGCTCTTGATTGGGCAATGCACTGACAGTGCAGAACCTGCTTGGGGTTATCTCTCTCTTCCCTTCTCTCTCTCTCTCTGTTCCTCCCCCACTTGCACTGTCTCTCAAAGAAAATAAACTTAAAAAAATTAAAAACTTTATAAAAAAAAACACTATGCATACAATTTTCCATGGGTTCTCACAGGATAAATTTTTGTCAAACTACATTATAATCTTTTTTTTTTTTTAAGTACAACTAGTGCCCTAATTCACTGGCTAATAAATCCTTATTCCTAAAAACACTTAAATATATGTTTGGCTACACAGAGACTGGAGTCAAGCTCCATATAGTGGTTGGTGTTAAAATTATGTATGTAATATTATGTGGTCAAATTGCCTAAACTAGATTGCCTAGATTGCCTCAATTCTTTAATCAACCCATTATATTTTTTACATGATTTTGATTTTCCTCCCACTAAGTGCGTGGTATATGCTTTCCCATACCTTGTCTTTGAATTCCACCATGTGACTTGCTGTGGCCAATGGAATGTTAACAGGTAATAAAAATGTGTGTGTAATTGGGCTCTGACCCTTGCAATTCTGACATGTTTATAATAAGACCTTCTCTGGATAGTTTCTGCTCCTCAGCTAGAGTCACAGAATGAATAAACACGCAACTTATGCAGAGAACACATGTGTCCAAACTTCCACTAGAGAAAGCCCACCCAGATCCATCCCTTGAATCATAGACATCTAGCCATGTCCAGCTGACCAATGTTAATCCACAAACTCATAAACCAAATGAATTAATGTGACTGAGATTTTGTAGTTCACAGTGGGAATTTATTGTGGCAATATAAAATCAATACACTGCCTTTCCATGATTTCTGTTTATTACTTGAGTAGCTATAATCTTAATATCGAGTTCGCATTTTTAGGTATCTGTTAAAAACATGAATGAACTAAAATATTACATGAAAATTCCACAGTATTAGTATTTGTGCATGTTTTCTTCTAGAAGAAAATTTCTTTTATGTGTTTTTAAGTTGATTTATTTATTTTGAGAGAGAGGTGAGGGAAAGGAAGAGAGAGGGAGAGAGAGAGAATCCTAAGCAAGATTCATGTGGACATGGGACTCAAACCCACAAACCTTGAGATCACGACCTTAGCTTAAATCAAGAGCCTGACATTTAACTGACTGAGCCACCCAGGGCCCCTAAAAGAAAATTTCTTGCTATGACTTATCAGCAACATTAAAACAATATTAAAACTGTTGACTTTTATGTGTTCTTTTTAGATTATTAAAGACAATTTATATTCACATCTCTGTTTAAAAAAAAAATCCTATAATATATAGTTAGGATACAATGTTCAAAGTTTATCTGAGGAAATATTTTTATCTTACTATTGTTTAGCTTTGTTATAAATTTGATTTGTAGTTAATTTCATTAGTTCCTTTTTGTATTTGATTTTAGAATGTGCATTCTGGGCCCTGTTTAAGAAATCTTTTCCTGGGGTTCCTAGGTTGCTCAGGTGGTTGAGCATACAACTTCAGCTCAGGTCATGGTGTCAAGTCTCATATGGGGCTCCCTGCTATCAGTGCAAAACCTGCATCCGGTCCTCTGTCTTCCTGTCTCTCTGCTCCCCCGCTCACATTCTCTCTCCCATTCTGTCAAAAATGAACAAACATTAAAAAGAAAAAAAGAAAGAAAAAAGAAATATTTTCCTGACCTCACAGGAATACTGTCCTATATTACCTTCTAGAAGGTATATTGATTTGTTTTCCATTTTGATCAACAATCCTTTTTTATAAAAATGTTGATTTATTTTGAAAGAGAAGGAGAAAGTATAAGCAGGGAGGAGCAGAGAGAGAGAAGAAGAGAGAGAATCCCTAGCAGGCTCCACACTATCAGTGCAGAACCCGATGCAGGGCTCGAACTAACGAACCCTGTGATCATGACTTGAGCCAAAATTAAGAGTCAGACACTTAACCAACTAAGGCACCCCAATAATCCTCTTAAAGTTGAATTTTAAGAACAGTTTTGGGTAGGGGTCAAATTTAATGTTTCTTTCCAAACAGCCTCAACAGAAATTATTTAAAAGACTATATTTTCCATTTCTCAGAAATGTCACCTCTGCTTTAAACTGATGTCCCAATATGTAGGTATCTTATTTGGTATTCTCAATGCTCTTTAATGAATTTATCTGCTTATATTTGAACCAGTAAAACTCTTAATTACTGTACATTTAGGGCTTAATTTGTTTTTATATAGATCCATTCAGGAAACAGAACAAATTTATTATGAAGAACTGTTAACAAATAAAGGGGGCAAACAGGATTCCAATGGGTCCAGAAATATCAAATACAGAAAGCAGCTTGTAAATAAAGTTGAAAAAAAGAAGGCAGTGGAAAAAAATGGTAGAGTGTGGGCTGACCACTGCTGGTCCTCCAGGGCTGCTGTGGTGTATGCCCATGAGCCTGCTGCACTATGGCTCATCAGCTGCCCTACAGGGAAAAAGAAAAAAACAAAACAACCCACTGCCACCACCAGGCATGGAAGCCCCTTCTCCTATACTGGCCTGCAGTGTCCCAATATCATCAAAGTCTATTATTTGAGCCAGCTGGCAAAGGAGAAATATTTACAGTCTCCAGTTCCAGTGCCACAAATTAGGAAAAAGATGGGTGGATTTGGAGATGAGAGACAATAAATTGAAAATTAACATAATCTTTACAGCTAGTAGAGTAATTCCTCCAAACTTCTTATTCAAGTCTGTTTTGGATGTATCTAGACTTTAGGATTTCATATAGCTTTTAAAATCTGATTCTTAATGTTTATATTTTATCAAATTTCTGAATTTAATTAAGAGCACTTCAAAAATACTGACAAATTTGGAGATAATGGACAAGTTTACAAACTTTTGAATTAAGTTGTTTTTTAAATGTTTATTCATTTATTTAGAGAAAGAGCCTCCACAAGCATGCCAGAGACAGCAGAGCAGAAAAAAGGGGAAGGGGAGAAACCCAAGCAGGCTTCACGCTGTCAGTGCAGAGCCTGACGTGGGGCTTGATCTTATAATCTGTGAGATCATGACCTGAGCCAAAAACAAGAGTTAGACCCTCAACTGACTGAAGCACTCAGAAGTTGCCAAACTTAAACTTTCTAATTAATGAACATGATAATCCAGACTTTACTTATCTTTGATTTCACTCTAATGATTTGATTTTTTATATACAGTAAAACTTATAATGCAAGTGTTCCACAAGACGAGTAAACATTTCTGATAAATTTTAACTTGATAAACGAGCGATGTTTAGCAAGCTGAGTAGTGCCTGACACTGATGTCACATCATCACAACTGAGCCAAACGTTCTTGAAACTTGCTTTGATATATGAGTGCTTTGGATTACAAGCACGTTTTTGGAGCAAATTATGCTCACAAACCAAGGTTGTTTGCTTTTTAATTAATTAATTTATTTTTTATTCTTTAAGTTTGGATATTTCTTTTTTTATTATTATTTAAATCCATAAATGGATTAACATATAGTGTTATAGTTAACATATAGTGTTATAATAGTTCCCAGGAAGAGACTTCAGCAATTCATCACTTACATATAACACCCAGGACTCATCCTAACAAGTTTCCTCCTTAATGCCCCTCACCTCTTTAGCCCTTCCCTCCACCCAACACCCCACCAGCAACCCTCGGTTTGTTCTCTGTATTTAAGAGTCTCTTATGGTTTGTCTCCCTCTCTGTTTTTATTTTTACATCCCTTCCCCTATGTTAATATTTTTGGTTTCTAAAATTCCACATATGAGTGAAATCACATAAGTGTCTTTCTCTGACTGATTTATTTTGTTTAGCATAATACATTCTAGTTCCATCCACATTGTTGCAAATGACAAGATTTCATTCTTTATGATTGATTGCCAAGTAATACTCCATTATCTATATATCTATATCTATATCTATCTATATATATGTATCTATATCTATCTCTCTCTCTATATATATATATATCTATATCTATCTCTCTATCTATCTATACACACATATACACACACACCACACCTTATTTATCCATTCATCAGTTTATGGACATTTGGACTCTTTCTATACTTAGGCTATTGTCGACAGTGCCACTATAAACATTGGAGTGCATGTGCCCCTTTAAGTCGGCATTCCTGTATTCTTTGGATAAACACCTAGCAGTGCAATTGCTGGATCATAGGGGAGTTCTATTTTTAATTTTTTTGAGGAACATCTTTCTGTTTTCCAAAGTGGCTGCACCAGTTTGCATTCCCACCAGCAGTGCAAAAGAGATCCTCTTTCTCTGCATCCTTGCCACATCTGTTGTTGCCTGAGTTGTTGATGTTAGCCATTCTGACAGGTGTGATGTGGTTTTGATATGTATTTCACTGATGATCATGTTCATGTGTCTGCTGGCCATTTGGATACTTCTTTGGAAAAGTGTCTGTTCATGTCTTTTGCTCATTTATTCACTGGATTATTTGTTCTTTGGGTGTTAGTTTTAATAAGTTCTTTATAGATTTTGGATACTAACCCTTTAGCTGATATGTCATTTGCAAAAATTTTCTCCCATTCTATTGGTTGCCTTTTAGTTTTGCTGTTTCCTTCCCTGTGCAGTAGCTTTTTATCTTAATGAGGTCCCAATAGGTCATTTTTGCTTTTCCCTTGCCTCTGAAGACATGTCAAGTAAGCAGCTTCTGTGGCCAAGGTCAAAGGGATTATTGCCTGTTGTCTCCTCTAGGATTTTGATGTTTTCCTATCTTATGTTTAGGTCTTTCATCCATTTTGAGTTTATTTTTGTGTATGGTATAAGAAAGTGTTCCAGATTGATTCTTCTGCATGTTGCTGTCCAGTTTTCCCACACCATTTGCTGAAGAGAATGTCTTTTTTCCATTGAATATTCTTTCTTACTTTCAAAGATTAGTTGGCCATACATTTGTCGGCCATCTCTGGGTTTTCTATTCTGTTCCACTGATCTGTGTGTCTGTTCTGGTGCCAGTACCATACTGTCTGCATGATTACAGCTAGAGTTGTGATGCCTCAATTTTTGGTTCTCTTTTTCAGGATTGGTTTGGTTATTTGTGTTTTTTTTTTTTTTTCCTAGTTCCATACAAATTTTAGCATTGTTTGTTCTAACTCTGTGAAGAATGTTGGTGTTATTTTGATAAAGATTGCTTTGAATATGTAGATTGCTTTGAGTAGTGTTGACATTTTAACAATATTTGTTCTTCCAAACCATGAGCACAGAATGTTTATCCAATTTTTTCTGTCTTCTTCAATTTCTTTCATAAGCTTTCCATAGCTTTCAGTGTATAGATTTCTCACCTCTTTTGTTAGGGTTATTCCTAGTTATTTTATGGTTTTTGGTGCAATTGTGAATGGGATTGATTCCTTGATTTCTCCTTCCGTTGCTTCATTACTGGTGAATAGAAATGCAACCGATTTCTGTGCATTGATTTTATATCCTGTGACTTTGCTGAATTCATGTATCACTTCTAACAGTTTTTTTTATTGGAGTCCTTTGGGTTTTCCACATAGAGTATCATGTTGTCTGTGAAGGGTGAAAGTTTGACTTCCTCCTTGCCAATTTGGATACCCTTTATTTCTTTGTGTTGTTGTCTGATTGCTGAGGCTATGACTTCCAACACTATGTTGAATAACAGTGGTGAGAGTGAACATCCCTGTTGTGTTCCTGACCTTAGGGTGAAAGCTCTCAGTTTTCCTCTACTGAGGATTATATTAGTGGTGGGTCTTTCGTATATGGCCTTTATGATCTTCAGATATGATCCTTCTATCCCTATTTTCTTAAGAATTTTTATCAAGAAAGGATGCTGTATTTTGTCAAATGATTTTTAAGCATCTATTGAGAGGATCATGTGGTTCTTGTCCTTTCTTTTATTAATGTGATATAACACATTGATTGATTTGTGGATATTGAACCAGCCTTGCATCCCAGGAGTAAATCCCACTTGATCATGGTGAATAATTCTTTTAATGTATTGTTGGATCTGATTTACTAGTAATTTGTTGAAAATTTTTGCATCCATGTTCATCAGGGAAATTGGTCTGTATTTCTCCTTTTTAGTGGGATCTTTGGTTTTGGAATCAAAGTAATGCTGGCCTCATAGAATGAGTTTGGACGTTTTCCTTCCATTTCTAATTTTTGGAACAGCTTCAACAGAATGGGTGTTAACTCTTCTTTAAATGTTTGGCAAAATCCCCCTAGAAAGTCATCTGACCCTAGACTCTTGTCTGTTGGGAGATTTTTGACAACTGATTCAATTTCTTTACCGGCTATGGTCGAATTTTCTATTTATTCCTGTTTCAATTTTGGTAGTTTATACATTTCTAGGAATTTATCCATTTCTTCCAGATTGCCCAATTTGTTTGCATATAATTACTCATAATATTCTCATCATTTGTATTTCTGTGGTACTAGTTGTGATTTCTCCTCTTTCATGTTATTTGTTTGGGTCCTTTCTTTTTCTTTTTGATCAAATTGGCCAGGGACTTATCAATTTTGATCATTCTTTCAAAGAATCATCTCCTGTTTCATTGATCTGTTCTTCTGGGTGGTGGTGGTGTTGCTGTTGTTAATTTCGATATCATTTACTTCTGATTTAATCTTTATTATTTCCATTCTTCTGCTGGTTTGGGACTTTATCTGCTGTTCTTTTCCAGTTCTTTTAGGTGTAAGGTTACATGGCATATCTGAGACCTTTCTTCTTTAAGAAGGCCTGGATTTGCTATATACTTGCCTCTTATGACTGCCTTTGCTGCATCCCTGAGGTTTTGGGCTGTCGTGTTTTCATTTTCATTGGCTTCCATGTCCTTTTTAATTTCTCTTTAATTTCTTGGTTAGGCCACTAATTCTTTAGTAGGATGTTCTTTACTCTCCAAGTATTCATGGTCTTTGCAAAAATTTTCCTGTGGTTGATTTCGAGTTTCATAGTATTGTGGTCTGAAAATATGCAAAGTATGATCTTGATGTTTTTATACTTGTTGAGAACTGATTTGTGACCCAGTATCTGATCTATTCTGGAAAATGTTTCAGGTGCACTGGAGAAGAATATGTATTCTGCTGCTTTAGGATGAAATGTTATGCATGTAACTGTTAAGTCCATCTGGTCCAGTCTGTCATTCATAGCCATTATTTCCTTGTTGATTTTCTGTTTAGATGATCTGCCCATTGTGGGGTGTTGAAGTCCCCTACCAATATTATCAATGAGTTTCTCTGTGATTAATTGACTTATATATTGATGTATTTCCACATTGGGGGCATAAATATTTAAAATTGTTAGATCTTCTTGGTAGACAGACCCCTTAATTATGATATAATGCCCTTCTTCATCTCTTGTTACAGTCTTTATTTTAAAATCTAGTTTGTCTGATATAAGTATGGGTACACCATCTTTCTTTAGACAACCATTAGCATGACACATGGTTCCCCATCCCCTTACTTTTAATCTGCAAGTGCCTTTAGGCCTAAAATTAGTCTCTTGTAAACAGCATATGAGTGAGTCTTCTTTTCTTATCCATTCTGATACCTTATCTTCTTTGATTTCAGCATTTAGTCCATTGACATTTAGAGTGAGTATTTAAAGATAAGAATTTAGTGCCATTGGGTTGCCTATTGAGTTGGTGTTTCTGGTGATGTTCTCTGGTCCTCTGTGGTCTTTCTTGTTTTTGGTCTTTTTCGTTTTGTCTTTTCTCCACTCAAAAGACACCCTTAAAATTTCTTGCAGGGCTGGTTTGTGGTCACGAACTCCTTTAGTTTTTGTTTGTCTGGGAAACTCTTTATCTCTCCTTCTATTTTGAATGATAGCCTTGCTAGATAGAGAATTCTTGGCTGCGTATTTTTCTGATTCAGCACTTTGAATATATCCTGCCACTCCTTTCTGGCCTGCCAAGTTTCTGTGGATAGGTCACTGTGAACCTGATCTGTCTTCCCTTACATGTTGTGGTCTTTTTTTTCCTTTGCTGCTGTCATAATACTGTCCTTGTCTGTGTATTTTGTGAATTTGACTATGATACGCCTTGGTGATGGTCTGTTTTTGTTGAATCTAATGGGAGTTCTCTGTGCTTCTTGGATTTTGATGTCTGTGTCCTTCTCCAGATTAGGAAAGTTTTCTGCTATAATTTGCTCACATAAATCTTCTGCTCCTTTTTCTCTCTCTTCATCTTCTGGGAGTCCTATGATTAGGATGCTATTCCTTTTTAATAAGTCTTTAATTTTTCTAAGTCTTGTATCATGATCTTTTGCCTTTGTTTCCCTATTTTTTCTGCTTCATTATTCTTCATAATTTTATCTTCTCTTTCACTGATTTGCTGCTTTGCTTTGTCCATCCTTGCCATTGTGGCATCATTCAAGTTTGCATATCAGCTATAGCATTTTTTCATTTCATCCTGACCATACTTTTATTTTATTTCATTTATCTCTGTATAAAGGGATTTTATGTTTCTTTCCATCCCAGCTAGTATTCTTATTATTATGATTCTAAATTCGAGTTCAGACATCTTGCTCATATTTGTGTTGTTTAAGCCCCTGGCTGTCATTTCTTCCTCTTCTTTCTTTTTGGGTTAATTCCTTTTTTTTGTCATTTTGGAGGAAGAAAAAAATTAACGAAGTAAAAAATAAAAATTAAAAAATTAATATAAAACAAAAACTCAAATAAAGGAAGCTAGAGCCTAGATGTGTTTTGGTCTGCTTGTTGAAAGAAGCTTGACAGACTAAAGAACAAAGGGAAAGGAAAAAAAATAAGAAAAAAATTTAAAAATTAAAAAAAAATTTATATAATAGAATAAAATGAAATAATGTGAAATATAATAACGAATTTAAAAAAATAAAGTGAAATATTAAAATAAAATAAAAGTTTCTATATCCAAGAATGAGGAAAAAAAAAGAAAAAATGAAACAATTTAAGCAAAAACAGAAGCAAAGAAAATGAACAAATAAATGAACCACAAATAGAATGAAACCTGAATGAAATTATATCTAGTTTCCCCTAGAACTGAAATTATGAAGCCTTCTATAATCTGTACACTAAGTAGGTGGAATGATTTTTGCTGGTCTTCTCAGGAATGTGCTTGGAGGGCACAGTTCTGAGGCTTGGTGTAACAGCTCCATTCTCCACTAGGTGGTGCTACTTAGCTTACTGGGGTGAATCAGTGTGATGTGGATGCATGTGCTCAGGATAGGTATAAATTGCTTTATCCAGCTCCCTAGTCTCTGGTACAGAAACTTTACCCTCACTGATCCTCAGTCAAGCACCCCTCTTTTGTCTCAAGCTTCCATCCACTCCCCACCTCTATCTTGTCTGTGTCCAAGCTGTCCACCTATCCAGGCAGCACCTTCCTCTAGAGTCTTATCTCAGATAGGTTTGTGTTTCAAAACCCCACACTTCAGAGACCCCTGCTGCTTGGACCTGTGCCAACTCACTGGGGAGGGTATTGGAGAGCAATGGCCAGGTGCCAGCCTGCCCCAGAAAACCTTCATGGGATCATGCAGTGGCAGAAGTTCAGAGATTATGGTGAACCACAACACACAGCCAATGGCAGGTTTCATCCCACTCACGTCTTTGTCCCAATACCAGCAAACATGGCAGCTCTCCAGGGTCTGCTGGGACTTTTTCTTGCGAGGAGGCCCTACCACCGCCACTAAATGCACTCCAAGCAGGTGAACTGCTTCTCCCCTGTGGCACACGTATCCCTTAGATCCTGCTTGCCTGCTCCTGGGGATTTGCCTTACTTCCTCACCAGAGCACTGCCAGGCAATGACCTCCAGACTTCAGACTCTGTGCTCCAGTATTTATAGATTGCTATGTTAATCCTCAGATCAATTTCCTAGGTGTTCAAAATGGTTTGGTACTGATCTTTGTGTATTTCAGGGATGAGACAAGCTTAGGGTCTCCAGGCTGCTCCACCATCTTAACTCCTCTCAAACCAAGGTTTTACTGTATGTATTTTGTTACATTTATTCTTAGTGATTTTAATTACAATCTTTTACAATTAAAATCTGAGATTTTTTTTTTTGTATATAGAAATAGGTCTTAATGTGCTGACCTATAATCAACTTAGTTTATCTGATGACTCTTTTGTACTTTTTCAAATCCACAGCAATATCATCGAGGAATGATGTCAGGTCTATTCTTTTCTATTTACTTCCATTACATATTTTTCTTGCTTTATTGCACTGGCTATGAACTGTATAGTGTTAAATGCAGGTACTGACAGTAGTCTGTATCTTGTTCCGTATCTCAACCTTCAATATTTTAATTTGAAAATTAACTATGATTTCTTGTAATTGCACATTTCATCAGATTAACAAATTTCCTCTACTCCAGATTTGCTAAAAACTTTTATCCCAGACAGTCCTTAATTTGATACAACAGTTTTCTTGTTTTACAAAAATGGCCATCCATCCCTTTTATCATTTAATAAGTGAATTAAATTGATTTCTTTCCAAACATTAAATAAACCTTCTATTCTTTGAATGAAGATCAAATTGATAGTAATTATTCATCTAAAATATACATAGGTACAATTTACCAAAAAAACATTTAAGTTTTTCTAATCTAAATTTGAAAATGAGGTTGGCTTTTTTTTTTGTGATTTATATTAATTTAATTTTTATTGAGATAAATACATATTCAGTAAAGGGCAGGGCTCTTATTTGTATAATCTTATGAGTGTTGACAAATGTACATATGTAGCTGTGCAATCAAAACACCAACCAAGATATAGAAAGTTGTTTTGTGAATTTTTGATGATAATGTTCCCTATACCACCCAAAAGTATTCACTATTTTGATTTTTATTCCATAGATCCATTTTCTCTGTTCTTTATCAATACATAAATAAAATAATAATATATTCTTATATCTGCCTTCTTACACCCAGCATAATTTTTAAAATAATGTCACATTAAAATTCTGTACACATAAGCAACATGGATGGAACGCTAAGTGAAATAAGTCAGCCAGAGAAAGACAGACACTATATATTTCCACGCATAGGTGGACTTTGGGAGACTTAACAGAAAACCAGGGGGGAGGGGAGGAGAGGAAGGAAAAACTACACAGAGAGGGAGGGAGACAAGACATATGAGACTCTTAAATACTTATAACAAACAGAGGGTTGAGGGGGGTATAGGAGGGAAGAGAGTGGGTGACAGGCACTGAGCAGGGCATGGGTTGGGATGAGCACTGGGTGTTGTATGGAAATCAATTTGACAATAAGAGGTTTAAAATAAATTTTTTTTGTACACATAAATTGTTCATTCTATTCTATTGCTAAATAGCATCCCATTATATGAATGTAACAAAATATGTTCATTCATTCTCCTGTAGGATTGGTTCCTCATCTACCTACCTATCTCCTCATCTACTGAATTATAAATAAAATATTAGTAGATATTACTATTTTAGTCTTTTGTGAAAATCAATTTTCAGCAGTGGGTCAGCAACTGTCAGCAGAATGTTTTATCTTAAGGAAGTTATAGGCTTACCATTATTAAAAACAAACAAAAAACTGTCAATCTGTGCAACGTGATAGTACCATTTTATACTATCAACTGTAACATATGACAGATATATTTACTTTGCATACTAATATTTAGAGTTTTCCATTTTAGCCAGTCTAAGGGGAACTACTGTGGTATTTCATTTCTGTTTTAAGTTGAAATTTTCTGATGGCTAATAATATTGAATATCATCTTACATTGTTGTACATCCGTAGTTCCTTACAGATACTGCATGTTCAAGTCTTTTTCCCATTTTAACTCAACCATTTTTATTTTTATTATTTATAGGAATATGTTTACACTCTAAATTTAAATTTAAAGACATTGTGGACATTATCTCCCAACCTATGACCTGATTTCTCAGTTTAAATAGTATCTTTGGAGGAACAAAAACTTTAACTCCAGGTAATCATTTATTTTCTTTATTGTTTTAAGTACTCTATTTTCTTTCAGACTACAAATCTTTGTCTTACTCCTCAGTCACAAAGACATTCTCCTATCTTTTCTCCCAAGAGATTTTAATTTCATCTTTTGTTTATTTTATGTTTCTTTTGCTTAAAGCTCTTAGAGTTCCTTGGAATCTGTATGTTTATAGTTTTCATCAAATTTAGATAAATTGTAATGATTAGCACTTCAAATAATGTTTCTGTAAAATAATTTTATGTATTTTGTAAAATTGTCAGGTAAATATATCTACTAAAAATATTTCATTAGCATTTTATATTATTTTATCACTTCTGTTATCATACTTATATCTACATAAATACCAATTTTATTTACCTACTCATTAACAAATTCTCTATATTTAAGCATTTAACCAGGTAAACTCAAGTTTGTTCTTTTGCTAATAAACATATATTAAAATGGTTACCAAGTGCTAGAATAGTTCATATATTTTAATATATTAAAACTTTAATATTTTTGGCAGAAATATATGGTATTTCAAAAAAAATTATTATTAGAGGCAATTTTAAATACCAACACTACAGTAGTCATTGCATTTGTAGTTCAATAACAGTGGAGACCCAGCATCTAGAAATATATATTACAGGAAATATGTTTTTTTTTTAATTTTTTTAATGTTTATTCATTTTTGAGAGAGAGACAGAGCAGAGCATTAGCAGGGAAAGGGCAGAGAGAAAGGGAGACACAGAATCAGAAGCAGGCTCCAGGCTCTGAGCTGTCAGCACAGAGCCCGATGCGGGGCTCGAACCCATGAACTGTGAGATCATGAGCCGAAGTCGGACACTTAACCGACTAAGCCATCCAGGCACCCCTATGCTTGGTTTTTTAAAGAAAAAAAATTATTTGTTTTGGTTGGAGAACAATAGCTTTGTACTTCTTACACAAAGAAATTAGTGTAAGACAACATAAGAAGAGGAAGAAGATATAGGTAGAAAATAGAGAATATATATCTTTAGCTTCATCTTGGCAATTTTTGCGTAGGACATTCAGAAGATAGCCAGCATGATAACACACATATAAAGAAAAGTCAGGCTGAGAAAAGAAAGCCCATATCAGTTAGAAGATTAATACTGACTAGTCAGATCATTTGAGGTTCTTTCGATCAGAAACATGCCTGAGTTTCAGAATCTGGATATGCTGGAGACGGAAATCTATATCTGAGGTTGAGGTTTAATGGTGAATTTTAAAACTTGATATACTCAAATTTGTGAGTTGAAATTGGAAAGTTCTAGAAGTTTGAGGAAATACAAATTTTGAAAACTGTACACTTCTATCTAGGCATTTATTCTTAAAGTCTTACTTATGCACAGTTGGTGTTTGAATGCCTTATTGATTATTTGGCTTGATCATTGTCAATCTCGTTCCTCTGCCTTTCCTGCCTTAAAAAATATTCAATAACACACAGGAATAGAGAAAATTTTTTCCATGGAGATTCAGAGTACTTTTTTCATCTTTAAAGTCTACTAATTTTTATCAAGATAAATCTCCAAAGTGGCCACCATAAGTCAATTTTCTAAATTACATAGCAGGCCTTCTCAAAATGAAAATGTAGGAAGGCTTCTAGTTCTGAAATAGTCTCTTGGAATACACTTCTCAATATTATTTTTTATTTCATTATTTTGTCTTTTTCTTTACAGGGACTCAATGTTGGATGTTCCATGCCTATCTTCTCTATTGCTCCTTCTCTAATGGTATTTGCTTTTTTACTTTTTATTTCTTCTGTTTCTGTTCCTGCCTTTACTAAATGACTTTTCCTATGTTTTCAGTTGAATCTAGGCTATTTGGGTGGTACTCTGTAATTTAGTCTTCATTCATGAAGTGATTTTGTATTCTTCTCCAAAGTCTTTCTTAAGTTTGCCAACTCTTATTTCCTATTTTACTCTATTATCCATTTCTAATTTGAGTTTTTGGATATCTTACTTGAAGCAGTTTCTTTTAATATACTCATCCACAAGATTGTTTAAGGATGTTTAATACAGATTGATATGTTCTCCAGGTTTCTCAGAGAGAGAGAGAGAGAGAGAGAGAGAGAGAGACTGTGTGTGTGTGTGTATATGTGTTTAAGAGTAAGTCATTAGCTAAACTCGTCATTTTCATTTTATGTTTTCTTCTTATTGTGATTTATGTGTTTTGCAAGCAGTTTTCTGTCCACTGGAAATGTCTCCTATTTTACAAAATCAGCAACAATCCAAGTAGGGATGAGAGGTTTGGGCTGCTTACTAAATTGTTTACTTCAAGTTCACCCTCTTCTGTTGTTACAGAGAAGTGTAGTTTCCGTAATGGCAACTTTATTATGGGGGTGAGGGGAACCATTGTCTTTTACTTCCGTGGTTCTTTTTCTTCTTCTCCCCCTTCCTCTTATTTTTCTCTAGAAAACTTATTTTCCTCTTGCTTCCCTTCTCTACATTCACAATCAACCATCTGAGGAACACCTCTAAAACCCCCTTCTTTCTGCAGAATAACTGATGATTTTCCAATACTACCATCCCATCCAAGGTTCTTTTTTGATTTCAGGACTCAGACTTGTTTTCAAAGTAGGATATGCTCTGAGGGTGTGTTTATCTCTGTCCCAAAAGGTTTCATACCCACCATTCTCTCCCACAAGTTAGCTCTTTTAGTTATAGATCTTTCTCTATTTACAGGTAAATTGAAGTGTGTATATGTGTGAATGTGTGTGTCATATTATCTTTCTTAGCATGAATTATGTGTGGTTTTATTTCTTTAACTCATTAGTCTGTATGCTTTTTGGAATATGTGTGAAAAGAATATGGATGTGGTTTTTAAAAAAGTATAAAAGATAAAAGCACTGCACTAAAATATATTTGGTATATTTCTGACCAGATCATGAGGAAAGAATTTCTGATGTGGGAAGTAAAAAGAGAAGCACTGAATCAAGTCTGGGTGCAGAATAAAGAGAAGCATTTTGCACTAACAATCCTAGTCAAGCCAAAGACAGCACATTGGAGTGAAATGTTTAAGGAGTTGCCCGTCCTTCTTTGAAAAAGATTTTGAATATCAAACTCAGCTGAAAACGATCTTCATAAAACTCCAGAGAGAGCAAGACCATCAAGTAGAAACAACAGTCTTAAATTATGTGTACAAATTATAATTTTTGCTTTAATAATCTCATTTACTTTAAATATATTGAGATCTGAATTTCTTCCATCAAAATAAGTTTGTCCTGTATGTCCAAAAAAATCTTTACATGCCCTGAAACTTTTCATATGTAAAGCTTTCTCCACTCTATTTTATTTGATTGTTCTTTTTATTTGGTTCTATGATCCTAAATAAAAGCAATTAACTTGTATATGTGAAGGCATTTATATAATCACCCAAAGAAAGGAGAAATTCATATAGTTGAGAACCATACAAAATGTCTTTATATAATTTTATTCTTTATAGTCTAAACAGCAGTGTGCAAATAACAGAGAACTCTAAAGATTAGGTTTATTAATTAGACTTACTAGACAGCTAACCCATAGTTAAATGTTTTCTGGGGTTTCTTATTATAATCTGCTATATTATGAAAGTTAGAATGCAAGCATACATTTTTGGAAAATCAAAGTTACTAGCTAAAAATGTTATCTCACTAGTTTGTCATATTATGTAGGGAGCCTATGAAATTCTAAATTCTGATCCTATGAGTAAGTAAAATTATAGTAACTGTAATTTCTTGTACTTCATGCAAGCATCATGTCTCATGTTACACATCAAATATCTGTTGTTTAAAAAAATTTTTTTTCAATGTTTTTATTTTTGAGAGAGGGACAAGAGTGTGAGCACAGGAAGAACAGAGAGACAGGGAGACGCAGAATCCCAAACAGGCTCCAGGCTCTAAACTGTGAGCACAGAGCCTGACATGGGACTCAAACTCACAAAACATGAGATCATGACCTGAGCTGAAGTTGAACACTTAACCGACGGAGCCACCCAGGGGCCCCTGGTTCTTATTTAATTCTAGCAATACTCTGGGGTATCACTGTTCCCATTTTATATGTTAAGTAACTGAGATTCCAAAGTGTTACATAACTTCCCCCAAAGCTACACAACTTGGGAGATGAAGACAGGTCACAGTCTCAACCTTCCTGTTATCATCATTCACTTCAGGCGGGTACTCAGCCCATGTTACCATGTTTGTTTCTTGCAGGGAATGAGTCTCTAACTTCATCTTCACCCTCATAACCATAAATTTTTAGAAACGAATATATTACATAGAATAAATCCCACTGATTCATTTTAAATCTTTTGATGGCTTTGAAGAAGCCAATGGTTTGCTGTTTAAAATCCATTATTACTAAGCATAAATTACCATGAAAACCTGACTTGGAGGTTTACCTTTCATTACCATGAAAAGTAGTAACTAAGTCAGAGTGATTGTTCTTTCAAGTGGTCATCTGTATCGTCTTAATGACCAACATCCTTGTCGTATTCTTATGGTACCTAATTACTCCCTCTATGTCAACAAAAAAGTATTTTTTTAATAAAATACAAGATCTTAACTGAGAAGGAATTGGGGAAAGGAAGGAAGCCAATGCATTTTTGAAGGAGAGGATTCTGAGTTTTACATCCATATTCCTGAGAGATGTATCGCAAAATCACTACACAGTAAAATATTTTTGAAGTTCAATGAACCCCAAAGAGAAAACACAAACACATTACCAAGAACTTGCTGAAAACCCTAATAAAGAAAAAAATCTTAAAAGCAGCCAGATAAGAAAATTTCATTACAAACAGGTAATAAAGACAAGAATAATGACTACTCATCTGAAACAATGGGAACTGACAACAATGGAATTGAACCCACAGCCTTTATCCTCTATACTATGGTAATCTAATCAGCCCTAGTATCACTAAAATATCTAGATTTGTTTTAAAGTTGCTGGATTCTGTTCTCATAGTTAAGAATTAAAGGTACCAATCTGAAAAATGGAAAAAGTTATGTAGGAGAAGTTTTGGAGGAGATACAGTGGTCTCAATGGATCTGAAAAGTAGCATAGTATTTTTTCATCAATTCTGTGTTTATATTTTATATGAGTCTCAAAAGGTAGTACTATTATTTTTGTTTTAATGATAAGAAAACCAAAACCCAAGAATGGAACAAAACTTGCCAACAGGATAAACATAAAGCACTGTAGAAGTTAGATACAGTAATCACAGAACATTGAGAAAATCCAGAATAGTCTAAAGAAATATTTAACATAACAGTTTTATGCTCCAGGAGTAAATATGACCACTATTAGTATTTGCCTGTTTTCCTCCAAACTTCTTTAAAATATAGTTATACTGAATTTGTATATCTGCAAGATAATGCAATTCTTTTCTTAAATTTTTTTAATGTTTATTCATTTTTGAAGCAGAGAGAGACAGAGTGTGAGCAGGGGAGGAGCAGAGAAAGAGGGAGAAACAGAATCTGAAGCAGGATCCAGGCTCCGAGCTGTCAGCAGAGAGCCCGATGTGGGACTTGAACACACGAGCTATGAGATCTTGACCTGACTCGGAGTTGGATGCTTAACTGACTAAGCCGCCCAGGTGTCCCAAGATAATGCAACTCTTCACATTTATAATATAAATCGGAGTTCATGATATTCAAAAAATGTTTCTCACAAGCATAGAGTTTAATGTTCAGTACAGTTATACATTCACTGCAATAGGTAACTTTTGAAATTATAAATTAAAAAAGCTCTATAACTTTTAAATGGAAAAAAATGAATTCAAACCCAAATCTCTTTCATTTCAGATATTGTGATCATAATTATTAATTAAAGTGTGCCTGGAAGATACTATGCATGATTCTTGGAAAAGTAGCAAGCAATTAATATTACCTACAAGGTAAAGTGTCAGAGATGCCCAAAAGTAAACTGAAAGTAATTCACTGTTAACATATGTAAAGACATGTATACAAGTTTAAAAAAATTTTTTTCAACATCCTTTTTCTCTGTCATGGCTACTAGTTTCAAGAAAAATGGACTGTATTCCTCAGGAACCTTATTTTTTAAACTAGTAATACAGAAGTTTCATGATGCTGAAAGGGCTGATTACTTAACTGTACAAAAAGCAAAACGATCTATTTTTCTCCATTTTCTGTCATGTATGAACAGGTTTTCCAGTAAATCAGCTAGCACCGACTGTGATTAATAGATACAGTTAAATGATCGTGATGAGATTACAACTGTTCCAAAAATGACAAGTTGTACTCTGATGTCTTTCTTTTATAATAAAAGAAAAAAATAATTATCTCTTAATTTTTTACAAATGTGGCGATGGATTTCCTAGGATGATATCTATTCCAATTTTAAGATGCATATGGTGTGTTTTCAAAATTATTTCCATTGGCTCTTTCTTGCATGTTTTTGAGGTAGATAACTTGTTCTAATTTTCTTGGCATATATTCAAATTCATATGCAGAATTTCTTTTGTGAAGTCATCCAGAGATGTAGGCTAGAACAATGTGCTCAACTGAACAATATTATCTCTACTTCACAGATGACAGAACTGAGACAGAAAAGTAAAATGACATGTTCAATGCCACAGAATAAGTCACTGACAAAATCGGGATTAGAACTCACTGTCCATGCGTTCCAAGAGGGAATGTTGGCAAAACTTCTCCCATATTTGATTAGAGGTATTTGTTAGCTTTGAAAACTCCAAAACAGACATAAATTTATTTGTAACACTAGTGTGGAAATAAGACAAACCTCTACTCAAAAATAAACATGATACACAGATTTCCATCATGGTAGAAACAGATTTGACTGCAATATGTGATCCATGGTGTATCCAATTTAGGTAAAAGTAAAGTATACTATAAGTAAAAGTATTTACTATGTTTTTACTTTTTCACTTAATTAAAGAGTACCCTATTTAGTTAGGACCTTATTTCTAGTGTTTAATGTTTCAGATCTGAAAGTAATAACTTCATATGTTTCTATCTTATATGTAAATAGAAATATAATCATATAAACAGTTTATTTTCTCTTGAAAATAAAGTCTTAAATTCAGACCCTCCACATTAATCCCCAACTTGGTACTCCAAACACTAACGACTATGTTTTTTATTCACATAACATTTCATGGTCTGAGCCTATGACACTGCAAGGAGGGTTCAAAATCCTCTAAACGACTACTTCCTTAAAATAGCTTCTTAGAATGATTTCAGGACCCCTGGGAGTTCCAGGTACCTTCTCTGGGATCAATATAGTCAAAGTTATTTTCCTACTAGTAAGATATTTATGCCTTTTTTACTCTCATTCTCCTATGAGTGTCTATGGAAGCTGCATAACATTTGATGACATTATTGCTTTGATGGTTAATGTAATAAGTGCTTGTGAATTCTCATGCCTTAAATTTTTTCAGTTTTAATTTCTAATGTGATAAATAGTAACGGGTATTATTACTACATAAACAAAACCTCTCTGAAAGATTTGTTAATTTTAAGACTGGAAAGGCAACTTTAGAGCAAAAAGTTTAGAACTATTGTTCTAAAGGAAATCAGAAACTAGCAATGAAAACAGACACATAAACAAATAATCACAAGGGATTGTAATGCATGCTAATATGGTGTTATATATAGAATTCAATAGAAATACTGATTGATTTTACTGAAAACTGGAAATTTAGTGAAAGAAGCAATACTTGATCTTGACCATTTTGACTATAAGGAGCATCTGGTTGAGGGATTCCACTGTATTTATGTGATTATTTACGTGATCACAGCTGACATGGCAAGGTTTTAGAACTTGCAGCAGTAGAAGTAAAGTTCTGATGTGACGATTTCTTGAATGTGGTGGCTTCCTAATTATTGCAACAATAGCAGTGTGGAATTTATCAAAGCTTTCCACTGCAGAAGATAGCTTCCTAATTTTAAAAGAGACAACAACTCCCTGGTAGTCACTTTTAAAATACAGTTTTTAGAATTCTTCTGAAAAGTTCCTTTAGTTTTATTTATTTACGTTTCCAAATAATCCTGTAATTTCAAATAATCCTATTTTCATGGAAAAAAGGACGAAAATTCATTAAGAAAGTATTGTTCTGAGAGAATGGTGAAAAATCTAGTCTAACTGATACCTAGCAAGATGGTTATGACTGACAGGAAATGGTAGAAACATGGGTAAGGGACAGAGCGGGGAAATGACTTAATTGTCAAGTTGAATAATTTTCCATTATCCTTGGGGACATGTGATCTTACAACTGCCTAAAGTTTTATAAAATACACATTCTTATGCCTCACTCTAGACATGTTTAATCATAGGAATCTGTGATTATAGAAAGCTTTTTATTAAAGCTTCCCACACATTTATTAGCCAGGTTTTTTACCTAGACTTAGGTTTTGACCTAGACTTTATTATAAACAGTACAGGATATTAAATAATTACTTTTCAACTAATGTCCTACAAATGAAATTGGCTCTCATATACTGATTCTATAATCAGCCAAACTGCTAAAATACCTAAAAATTATTGTGCTTTTCTATGTACCTGAGCATTTCACCTGTGAAAATGATTGTATTTTAATTCTTCTACTCCCTTTAACTCTTATTGTTTGTCTTATTTATAATACAGAATATAAAATATATTTTATGATCATTATATTGATCAGAATTAATAATAATAGCATATTTACCTTGTTCTTAATTATAAAAGAACAGATACCAATAATTAAAGCATTTGACAATTTAATTTCTTTCTCCTGACTTCTGATATTACACAAATATCATGACTATAAGGGAACCCGAGTGACTCAGTCAGTTAACCTTCTGACTCTTGACTGCAGCTCAGATATGGTTTCATGAATTTAAGCCCCACATCGGGCTCCGTGCTGACAGTGCAAAGACTGCTTTGGATTCTCTCTCTCTCTACGCTTCCCCCCAGCTTGCATGTACTCTCTTACTTTCTCTCTCTCTAAATAAATAACTAAACTTAAAAAAAATTAGAAATATCATGACTATAGGATGGACTGAAGAATTAAGGTCTAAATTGTGATAAACCCATAGTAGCACTTCAAAGAAAAAAAATTCTAATAAAAGACATGCAACATTACTACTGAGGAAAGTTTAAAACTTTATTAAAGTCCTTACAGAAGACCTGCCTTATTTCTGTATGTTTTTGATCATCTGAGTGCTGGCTCATATTTAGCTAAATGAACCAGCAAAATCTGCAGGAACAGACCATTCATAGCTAATTCTCAGGGGATTTTATTATTCTTTTGTGTGAACACAGAAGAAACGTATTTCCTCATTGAAACCTTGGCAGAAAGGCACATTTGACTGCACATACCCTCTCAACGAGGGCACATTACCCTTGGGTGTACCACCTTTAGGCTTTCTTTACAGCCCAAATGTGCTAAGTGTAAAGCCTGGTATTTGAACTCCCAAAGGTTATTATTCTTGTAAAGGGTGATTTAGCATTTGCATTGAACAAGTTCTTATCGCTATACCTTACACTTCAATTAAGCTTTAAAAAGAATAATCTCTGTGTTCTCTGACTTGTGATTCATGTTCCTCTGGCATATACATTAAAAAATACATGTTTACTGAATTCTGACTATGTGTACAATATACTAGGTGAACTGGAGAAACTGATCTATAGTTTAGAATCTACTTAGTGCAATGCACTACTCATATCTGAAGAAATATTACAGTCATACATGACTAGATACATATTGAAATAAATATGCCAACACGGCAAGGAAAAGTGAAGGTATAACCAAAGCACGATGCAATTAATTAGGGTCATCTATCTGGTAAAACAAAACGTCAAGTTCGTTCTTTAAAAAGGCAATGAACATAAGCTGTTTAAAATATATATTATTTTCCTGAACCCTCTATTATATGTGGTTGTTAAAATGTTGTTTTCCCAATACCTCCAGCTACTATAAAGACGCCTGGTTGCTTGCTCGTAGAAGAGATTCTGCTTCATTCCATTGCTTTCTTAATATACTTGGCTATATTTGTTTTACCATTTTATCTCATTTGTTGGGCTCTGTGATTATTTACTTCTGAAATTACTTCAAACATATGAACACAAAAAATGATTGATTTAAAACATGGAATTTGGCAAGTGATTATACATAATGTGCTCTAATTACCTCCAGTGGGGCTTTTATCCTATGAATTTTTCATAAGGATAAAAAGTGCACAGTAAGTAATTAATTGATGATTTTTTTTTTCATTTAAACAGTGAATATGTTTGTAACTTATAGATTAAGACAATTGTTCTGGTTGACTAAAATTTTCAAACATCATTAAAACTATTAGGATCTCCTAAGTAAATCCTGTGAATTTATTTCAAACTATAATTACTTTTTACCAATGGGCTGTTAAAAATCCTAATGAGATTAGAACTTACCTATTCTATATGCTCATATTATAAATTATAAATGCTCATATACATAAAGAATAATATGGAGTTGTAAGTATTAGCCAACTAAAATCAAGCTCTCTTTGGTCCAGAACTAGAATGTCTTTTTCATTTTGTACATTAAAGAGACTTTAAATACATTTCAATTACTTTTAAGAAAATGTTTGATACCTTACTGATATATTAGAAGTATCGAGGGGTGCCTGGGTGGCTCAGTCAGTTGAGTGTCCAACTTCGGCTCAGGTCATGATCTCGCTCATGGGTTCGGGCCCCGCGTCAGGCTCTGTGCTGACAGCTCAGAGCCTGGAGCCTGCTTCAGATTCTGTGTCTCCCTCTCTCTCTGCCCTTACCCTGCTCATGCTCTGTCTCTCTCAAAATAAATAAATGCCAAAAAAAAAAAATTTAAAAAAAAAAAAGAAGTATCGAATTGGGAAGAATTAAGGGAAAAGAAAAGAAAGGAGGAAGAGGAGGGGGAGAAGTGAGTGAGGTGAGGAAAAAAGAAATTGCCAAAAAGACATGCTAAATTCACAATAGCAAGCACTAATGCTTTCTAACAATATAATAAAAAGTTATGATTCTTTTCTCAATGTAATGTTGCATTTATTACTTTTACTTTGAAACAGGTTACAACTTTTAGGCATACCTCATTTAGAAACTGGTATACTGAGCAAGTCAGTGTTTGAAGTCCACATACACCCTGACTTATGTAAGTAGTATTTGTTTAGCATTAGAGAAGTATAAGTTACAAATAACACAGTTAAATAAGTATCTAGTTGTCAATTCTTTCATAAGCTCTACTGGTCTCAAACGGATATCATAACAAGTTAACCATAAATGAGGTGACTTAAAACGACAGAAATAAATTCTCTCCTGGTTCTGGAGGCCAGAAGTCTGAAATGGAAGTGCTGGCAAGGCCAAGCTCCCTTTGAATGCTCTGAAGCACGGCAATTTCCGATAGGTTTCAAGACTGGAGTATAATTCTTTGTGGCTTGATCTGCCCTATGGGCCTGTGGTAGTCCTGCAGGTAGTCTGGGCTGCGTTAGCCTCTGAGTCTGCATCTGCGCTTTGACCCAGAAATCATTCCTTTTTTTCTTTGTCCTGTTTGTTTTGAGTGAGAGAGAGGGCAAAAGTGAGCAAGGGGCAGAGAGAGAGAGAGAGAGAGAGAGAGAGAGAGAGACAGAGAGACAGAGAGACAGAGAGACAGAGAGACAGAGAGAGACAGAGAAGGGGCTCACTCAAGGCAGGGCTCAGGCTCACCAGAAAGCAGGGCTTGAATTTACCCAATGAGGAGCTTGAACTCACAAGCCATGGGATCATGACCTGAGCTGAAGTCAGATGCTTAGCGACTGAGCCACCCACATGCCCTTCTTTTCTAGAATAGTACATATTTCTAATTGAGTAATTCTATCACCAATCCATTTCCTGCCAAGGAATCCCAGAAGTCTGGCAGTTTTCTTTCACTTTGCCCTCTCTCTGCCCCTCCTCCTCCAGTCCAAGCTGCAAGTGTGTCTGCTGATATAACACTCTCAAAAAATCATATTAGTTTTCAGTGGATGTCAAGGGGGTAGATGCCATTATACAATAGAGTTTTCCATAGATCCTTTCTAGATAACCCTATATTCTTGGCTTCTCCAGAAATGGTTGATTGAGTCCATGAAATAAAAGACTAATCTCTAGCAGACAATTGCCCAGCCACACCCTAGGCACTGGTTCTAGAGTACACTATCTGGAAAGGCCTGAGAATTTCCCAAATCATCAAATGCTGGTTCCTTTATGCTTAACTGTTCCTTCCTCCATTCACCTATTTCCTCTAACCTTTTACTATGAGCATTAAGGAGAAACCAGGCTGCACTTTCCACACTTTGCTTGAAATTTCCTCAGTTAAATATTCAAGTTTAATGCTTGTGAGTTTTACTTTACACACAACAGAACACAATTTAGCCAGGATTTTTCCATCTTATAACAAGAATCACCTTCCATCCATTGTCCAATAACATGATATACAATTCCTTCTTATTTCCTTTAATTTCTTGTTTCCACCAACATGCTGTTCATAACAATATATGTGTTCTCCAGGACAACAGAAGCTTTCTCTATCATTATTTCACTTCCTTCAGAGTCTGCAACAGAATCACTTTTAACATTCATATTTCTCTTTAAGACAATATAGGTTTTTTCTCTCATGTGCATCAAATATCCTCAAGGTTCTATTCTTACCCAATTCCAAAGCCACATATATAAGGCTAACGGACTGTACATGATAATTACACCCACAAAATACCTTCATGGCAATGCCAAGATTAGTGTTTCATTAAATAACTGGGTACTATATATAGTGTAGCCAAATCAACACATAAAGTTAACCATCACAATGACCATGCCATAAAATACAATATGTATTTATTTTATCCCATCTCTATCTAACATACTCTTTGTGTTGCCAGTATGTCTCCAAAGTAATTATGATTTTGATGAGACTGACATTTGCTATTATCTACCTATTTTATATGAACAGTAAATTAATAAATGGTAGCCATAACTATTTGGAACATATCTTAATCACAATATAAGGCATTATCAAAAAAAATTTCTGATTTCAAACTAATAGAGATGATATTCTTGAGAATACTTAAGAGAACTTGCGACTTTCTTTGGTAAGGCATTTTATTAGCATATATTAAGTAGAAAGAGTGGAAAATGCATATGTACGACAGGTAAATAAAGTCTATGTAATCGATAAATTTAAACAAAAAGCAGAAGAGAAATTGGACAGAAGATGAAATTCACAGTAAGTTCCAGTGAGACTATTGGGGAAGTGATATATTTGGGGAGATGAGATTACTTAAGAGGAGAACCAATTGAGAGAAATGCACCATAAGTGCTAGACAGAAAAGAAGCAGTTATCTAGGAGTAAAAGAGTGAATTCAGCACACATGTAGAGGGTGACTAGAGAAAGTATTTGCTAAATTTGGGGGAGAGTGAATTGCGTAGGGAGGAACAATAAGAAATTAATGGAAACTTGCATGAGAAAAATACAAAATAAGTGAGCTGATGAGAAAAGACCCTTCAAGTCACTATGTTATTTACCTAGGAATCAATATAAAGTGTTTTGAGCTGAAGCCCCTAAGGAGATTCATATGACCGAATTGGCCATTTATGTCACCTACCCTGTCAAAATCGGCCACTTATAAACTTAGAGTTTGAAAAAAAATTGTTAAGTCTGTTTCTGAAAGTTTGTCTAACAGAGATTTGTTATTGAATCAAAGCCCACAAGGACACATTAATCTATAAGCATAGTTTTATACTGATATAAAAATAAAGTATTTATGCACTCAGTCCATTATTGCAGTTGACAATTACTGAATAAAATGCCCAACAATAAAACTTACTAGCAACGTTCAATCATTTTATTCAGCCCAACCCTATCTGCTCCTATAATTAGAGCCTGGTTTTGATACGTCCAAAACTCATAATATTTCACCATATGTACCACCTCAAGAATAGTAAGGCACAATAGCAGTCCTGGTTGAGTCACTTTTGCCATTTCTGGAATTCTATATTTAAAAGAAATTCGCAAGGTGCTAGGGTGGCTCAGTTGGTTAAGCATCTGACTCTTGGTTCAGCTCAGGTCATGATCTCATGGTTTGGGGGTTCAAGTCCCATGTGAGGCTCTGTGCCCCAACAGTACAGAACCTGCTTGGGATTCTCTCCCTCCCTCTCTCTCTGCCCCTCGCCACTCACATGTATGTTTCTCTCTCAAAATAAATAAATAAACTTAAAAAAAAAGGAAATTGGCATTAGCATTTGTATGAGTCTGTGACAGCCATCATAACAAAACACCACAAACTGGGAGGTTTAAACAACAGAAATTCATTTTCTTACAGTTCTGGAGCTGGGTATCCCAGATCAAGCTGCCAACTGGGTTAGTTTCTGGTGAGAACCCTCTTTCTGGCTTGCAGACAGTACCTTCTTGCTCTGTCCCCACACAGCCTTTCCTCTGAGCACAAGCACCCCTGGTGTCTTCCTGACTGCCTGTGGCCACCAGGTCTGTTGGATTAGGGCCTCACACTATGCCTCATTTAACTTTAACTTTAGTCTTCTTAAATTCCTTGTCTCCAAATATAGTCTAGTTGGGGGCTAGGGCTTCAACATATTAATTGGTGGGGTGGTCACATTTCAGACCATAACAACATAAGTGGCATAAAATACACTGAACTCTTTATGTTAATGGTATATGTCTGTTTAATTGTGATAATAAGCTCTTTACCTTAAGAGCACAGTTAGTCTCTTTCTGGAAGTCAGTGTTAGCAACATATTTTTTCCTCCAGCAAATGAATCCATTTCTTCTGAAGTCCTCCTATAAGTCTATGGATTGTTAAGCAAACCTGTCTCTGTGAGAAGCATTATGCAAAAAAAAAAAAAAAAAAAAAAAAAGACTACCATACCCAAGAAAATTATATACTCCAGCTGCAAAAAGTGCCAAAATGATCTGAGAAATCTAAGAATAGTTTCGGACATAAATTAGTGCTAATGGAATAACTTTCTTATACTTAAACCAATAATTCTTTTCCTTATTTTTTATTTTTAATTTTATTTAAGTTTATTATTTTTGAAAGAGAGAGAGAGACACAGTGTGAGGGGGAGACAGGCAGCAGAGAGAGAGCGTGGGACAAAGAATTTGAAGCAGGTTCCAGGCTCTATGCTGATCCTGACGCAGGGCTCGGACTCTCAAACTGTGAGATCATGACTTGAGCTTAAGTCAGATGCTTAACCAACTGAGCCACCCAGGTAACCCACTTTCCTTAACTTTTTAAAGATGTCCACTTGATTACAACCAGAAATTATGTTTAATATGTTGGCATAATAATTCATGACCACAAATATAGCAGAGAGAACTTCTTGTATTACTTGGAGTTCTTCCTCTACCATAACTCTTCCTTTTATTTCTGGAATTGGTAGAAGCTTTGGCTGTGCAGACATAACTATGTAAATGACATGGCATGGCTTCAGTGGGTCTTTTGAATGTTTGCCCAAGTGGAATTTAGGCCTGAGGCATCCATCACTTCTAAGGTACAATCAGATTTGAATGTGGATTCCTGAAAGGAGAATGTCAGGAAGTCCAATAGGGTTTGTGGTATAAATGGTTTTTGAAGCAGCAGGAGAAAAGAGCTGCTGAATTGCCTGCAGGCTCACTGAAGGCTTTAAGTATTTTCATTTTCAGAATATCCTGAAACTAAAGTTATCATCGCTGTATTAAAATGATCACACTCTCCTACTTTTCTTCCCATATCCTTAATCTGCAACAGAGAAGCAGTAATAATTCTTAGAGCCATGGAGTTTATAGGGAAATCTTGTGGGAATTTATTTTTGAGTATCTAAGCATTGTTTTCTTCAGCATAAAATATACAAAAATCATTCTGTAGGATAAACTATTAAGGATTCATATATATTACCTTACTAATGCTGAACTGTTCCATATAATATCCTCTAAAATGTATCTATTATGCCGACTCTAAATTCTGCGACCTTCTTCTCTATTATGTCAGTATCACTGGGTGCAGCGACCTACGGATAGCAGCTGTTACATATCTTTTTACTTCAAACTGGGATGTTAATATATTTCAAGTCTCAAGTTTTTCTGAACATAGGTATCTATTCATCTTTTACAAAACTCTTCAAGTATCTTCTTATACACGGCAACAGTGTTTATGTTCGTATTCTAAAAAGAGAACACTCCTGAGGTTCCTAATGATTTTGTGTAAGTCAGAGAAAAAATATTTTATCTTGTAAAAGGACATTTTGGCTAAATCTCTGTATGTATTACAGTTTTGATACCAGATCATAAGAAGTTCTGACTTCTAAGTTTAATGACTTATTCTCTTCCTTATACAATGAAAAAGGTACCACGCAGGAATGGAGACTAAGGCAACTTCTGTTTTATCCCTACATTATACTGTCCTGAGTAAGATTTGAAGATGTGTGAGTAACTGAGGGATCCAATACTGAGTGTGTTCATATTTTAAAAATTTGGGTCTTTATGCTTTTAGACACTAGTTTACAACAAGGAACTAGGGCTTTGGAGCCACTAGAAAGTAGAAACGACATTTTATCAAAGAAATATTTGGCAACAAAATCCCATGATAAATTCTAGTTCATTGATTGATTGACTGATATATTTATTTAGTCTAGATAGTAGAGATACAGAAAAACACCAGATAAAGTCCTGCACTCATGGAGCTTAGAGTCTAGCAAAACAAGGCATACTAAATACATGACATGCATTGGGGAAATAGATTTTTTTTAATCTCCTAATTCAGAAAACTTCTCACAAAGATGGAAAGAAAGAAAACAATTTTGCTACTGAATAAACATTAAACCAGAATGTGTTGTGCATCACAGATGTAATCTGTTAAAACACTGCACAGAAAGATATCTCACCCTTTAAAAAGACAAGCAGATACAACCCATTACACACATGCTCTCAAGATAAACAATAAGTGGGTCTCAGGTAACAGGACTAGATCGCACCATCTGTCACACATGGTTCATTCTCAGTAATTGGAGTGGTCATTTGAGTTTACTAATTGGCTTTATCCAAAGGAAAAGTAAACTCATATCTTTATAACAAGAGGTAGTTTTGCAACTTCAAGAGAGGTGCTCGCCCAAGTTAGGCTCCTACCCTTGGTTCTACAGAAACTAGGAGTTGGGTGGCTATCTTCCTTGATTACATACCAGATATTATTCCCAACACCTTTAAACAGACATTCCTGGATCTTAAAGCTGGCAAGAGATTATTTTGCTTTTTAACAAATTTATATACATTTTGAAGAGATAAAAAGAACCTAAAATTACAAATTTTCTAAGATAAATGCTCTAAGAAACGTGAAGGGATAAAGTACTTTCTTTCATTTTCAACAGGGAGAATTAAGCTTCTTACTTTTAATATGCATGTGCCCTTAAAATCACCTCCCTGGCTTACTATAAAATAGTAACATCACAGTTTTCTAATTATTTTCATTGATATTTTTACCTTTCTCTGGGAAAACTGCAGACATCTAAACATCTAGCAAGTCCACTGAAATTAAAGATCCACTTTCTTTGAAGTTCGAGATAATACAAATCTTTTGTTATATATTTTATTCTTTTAGCTAATTTTTTCCCCTGCACTAAATAAGTGATTTATAGATTTCTCTTCCCTCATGGAGAAAACTTCAGGGTTAAGAAAAATACTTCTGAACCAAGAGAAATTTTATTAATATTATCTATATTGTAACACTGCCTTGGTATTGAAAGAAAGATACTACCTCTTCAGTTGAATCTTTTCTGATCTCTTTCTTTCCATATGAGAAAAGTGTTGGACTAGGGTGCTGATACAATGTCCAAAGGTACAAAAAGGAAAAGGAAAGAATATTTACCATCTTTTTCTCAATGGAATTTCCAGTTGTCACTTCCACTCAGCAGTTAATTGGTAATACCACCTAAGAAAGAATATGGTAAGATACAGGGATGCCTGGATGGCTCAATCGGTTAAGCATCCGATTCTTGACGTAGGCTTAGGTCATGACCTTGCAGCTCATGAGATTGAGCCTGGCATCCCACTCTGTGTTGACAGTGAGGAGCCTGCTTGGGATTCTCTCTCTCCTGCTCTTTCTTTGTTCCTTTCCTGCTCATGTGCAGATGCATGTGTTTCTCTCTCTCTCTCTCTCTCTCTCTCAAAATAAATAAACATTAAGGAAAAAAGATTATGGTAAAATAAAAACTTCAGTCTGTCTGGTAAAATAATTTTCAAGTCTTAGAATTAATTTTAAGAACTGAAGTCTTCTATTATTTATCAAATGATCCATACTCCACATGTGGTTATAAGGAAGTCAGTTTAGGGGAGGAAGAGGGAAATAATTAATCATGAGATAAAGCATGTGGTAAAAATAGCCATCTTTCTAATTTTAATCATTTAAAAGATTATTAGGCAAATTAATCAAAACCGTTTGCCAGTCAGTGCTAACCTCTTCTGGGTACTCTAGAAAGTCTGTGGAACATTCCTGAATTTTAAGTACAACCCATCTGCTACCTCTTAGCTCATTTGTCTACTACCCACACTCCATACCTTTACTCTCTCTGCTCTAGCCACCTACCCGGTATTCCTGTAATTCAGCAGTTACTCTCCAGACTCTGAGCCCTTGTACTACTTTTCCTTCTGTCAGGAAGATTCAAAACCCACCCCCAAAGCCAGACAGCCACTCACAGAGCTCACTCATTTCCTTCCATTAGTTTTCCCCTCATATGTATCAGACAGGTTTTATCTGACTACCCTATATAAATTGCACCTTCTTTACTGCTAACACGTCTCCCATCCCTTTTATTTGTATTTGCTAGCACTCATGTTTCCTCGTATTTCCCCTAACAGACGACAGCTGACAAGTGTGAGGACACAACTGTGAAATGCACACAGAGTCACCCCCTCTCTTGTAACCTCTACTCAATCCTCTTCTACTCACTAGTGTTATACAATCATCTCAATTGATTTGGATTGAAAGTCTTCTTCCCCTTCTTTTCACATTATTACATATTTTCATTTTCCTATGGTATTGTGTGTATAGTTATTCCATAGCATTTGCTACCTTCAATCTTTTTACTATAGTGAGCTATGTGCATAAGTCTCTATTATAAAAATTAAAGGCCAGATAAAGACTTTCTGTCCCTCTTCCAACCATAAAAGTTCAATTGCTAACAAACTGCCTGGTACATAATATGTAGCAAATAATTGCTTGCTGAATATTAATATTTGTTCACATAACATATATTTTTAAATTTATAATTTCCTGTAAGATTGAAATATTTTTAATAAAGCAACTTTTAAAAAATATATTGTGGAGTGAATTAATTAACTTTCCCAGGACACTACTGGAATGTGAATAGTGGAATTTATTATCTTATCCAAAAGATGAATTAGGAATTAGGCTTGTAAAACTATTCTTAAAATTATTTGAGAACGTGGTAGTGTTCAAATTTCTCTTAAGTAACACTGTATGGAGTCTGCTTCTCTGTTTTCTAATGCTAATGGTTCTATTATGCTTCTAACGAAGTGGCCCTTTTGAAGTAGAGCCAATTTTCTCAACACTGTCCCTTCTTGTTTAAGATTATTCTGTAAACCTGCAGGATTTGTTTCTGATAGTCTAGTTTTCTTCCCTTTTCCTTTTTCTTTCTGGACATTGTAACAGTAACCTAGACTAACACTTTTCAATCCATGGAAAGAAAGGCAAAGAGATTCAATATCTAAAGAGGCAATAGCCTTCAGTTCCAAGGAAGTGTTACAACATAGATTACACTGATAAAACTGTTTTGGGGAAGAGCTTTTCTTCTTAACCTGAAAGTCTTCTCTGGGAGGGAGAAAGCTATAAATCTCTTACTACAGACAAATATAAATAAAAATAATTAAATAACACAATAGATTCATTTTATCTCAAACTCCATACATGGTATTGCTGAAATAACTGAATAAAGACTTTCTGTCCCTCCTCCAACCATAAAAGTTCAGTTGCTAACAAACTGCCTGGTACATAATATGTAGCAAATAGGGCCAAAAGGGGTATTTTCCTTACGTCAACTGAAGAAGCTAAATTGGATTATGAACTCTATTAAAATCATTCAAGTCTCTTTGGTTCACTTTTTTCTGATCATATGTTCTTATGTGGAATTACATTAAAACCGGAAAAATTGATGAATGGATAGATATATGAAACGGCACAATTGGTGTGTAAATTTATGCAAATTTAGTGATTTTAAATATTCAAATATTTTGACATATGTTGCACACTAGAAACAGTTTTAAGTCTAGCAAAGGAAATCTGGTTAATACCTGATTGTTAGAAATAGGTCTGACTTCTTTCAGTAAAATCCTACGGAATTATATCCACTTCTGCATACAATGGAAAATAGGCCATTGTAGCAGAATAACTCCACTGTGGAAGTGCATTGCTTTCCCCTAGTCCTGGTGCTATCCAGTCTCTGAATTAACTGATCTGTAGCCAACAGTCATTCTCTCTGAGAGTCACAGAATGTTTGTTATCAGGAATTAAAAACTATCTCAAAAAAAAAAAAAACAACAACAGGAAAAACCATGTAATTGTAAAGGACAACTAAATATAACCATCTGTTTTCAGTCTCTCCTTTGAGGTTGGTTACCCAAATATATGTACTGATGTAGAAGTTGAACAGGATTACAATCACCCTCTGAAACCTCTTAGAGTCTGTCCTTAAACCTAGGGGTTTTGTTGTTTTGTTTTTTACTCCGGCATAAAACAATTTACGTTCTGATGAAAAATAATTCATTCTCCTTAAGAGTAAGCAAGACCTGGCAGATAATCTGCTATTTAGGATTTTAAATAGAGCTAGACTTAATGGAATTCAATTCTATTAGATTTTGCTACATGGAATTCATTTTCTTTTTATTAGACATAAAATTCAGCATGTTCCACAGGCCCTATCACGGTGTAGTTGACATATCTCTTGAATTTCATATTATGTTGGATTGACTACCTGCATTTTCATAAATGGGTTGTCTTAATCCATATAGGCTGCTAATAACTAAATACCACAGACTAGGTAGCTTATAAAGAACAGAACTTGGGGCGCCTCGGTGGTTCAGTTGGTTAAGCACCCAACTCTTGATTTAGGCTCATGTCATGATCTCATGCTTTGTGGGATCGAGCCCCGCATCAGGCTCTGGCACTGACAGCTTGGAGCCTGCCTGGGATACTCTCTCTCTCCCTTTCTCTGACCCTCTTCCGTGGCACACACATGCTCTGTTCTCTCTCTCTGTCTCAAAAACAAAACAAAACAGAAAAAAACAAAACAGAAACTTATTGCGCAGAGTTCTGAAAGATGGAAATCTAAGATCAGCTGCCAGCACAGCTGGGTGAGAGTTCTCTTCTGGGTCTTAGCCTTCTCATTGTATCCTTATCTAGCACGAGGAATTACAGATCTCTCTAAAGCCTCTTTTAATAAAGCACTAATCCTATTCATGAAGTTCCACACTTCTAACTGAGCCCCTCCCAAAAGCTCCACATCCTAATATGATCGCTTTTGAAAGTTAGGATTTTAGCACATAAATTTGGAAGAGACACATTTAGACCACAGCATGGGTATGCGGCAAAACCAACAAAAATCATAGACATTAAATCAGATGGTGGCAAACGTAAAAAGAGTTCATACTTCGGTCTCACTTTATCACTTAAACTGACAGTGAAATACATTCTGTTGGCAGCAGCTTTAGGAATCTATAATTCTGCCACAGAGAAATCAAGATTTCTTTACTTCATTGTGAGAATGGAGAAACACGCAGCACACACTCAAAGGATCATAACGTTATATGGAAGGTACTTTCAAAAAAAAAAAAAAGATTCATGTATTGTACCATAATATAAGGTAACATCTGTGGTACTGAAGTTAGAATGAGATAATGAAATAACACGAACCGACTAATTGGAATTAAATTGTGGGGTGCAAGATGTGTGCAAGTCTCACACTGAGCATGGCCTGTCTTATTACCTTTCCCATAAAGCCTTACTGAAGAATTCCTTTGAATTCACAGATATAAGATCAATACCATAATCATCCCTCCATCTATCCCACTAGAATAAAATCGCTGGCTCTTTTTTCCTCTGATTATGTACTCCAAATATGACATGTACTATGATAATTTGGATAATTTTTTTTAGTGGTACAATTTATTTTTTTTATTTATTCAAATCTAAATTACTTAACATATAGGGTAATAATGGCTTCAGGAGTAGAATTTAGTGATCCATCACTTACATATAACACCCAATGCTTCCCAACAAGTACCCTCCTTAATGTCTATCACCCACTTAGCCCATCCCCCAACACAACACTGCTCCAGCAACTCTGTTTGTTCTCTGTATTCAGAGGCTCTTATGGTTTACCTCCCTCTCTGCTTTTATCAGATGTTTCCTTCCCTTCTCCTATGTTCATCTATTTTGTTTCTTAAACTCCACATATTAGTGAAATCACATATGTTTGTTTCTCTGATTTATTTCATTTATTTCCATCCATATTGTTGTAAATGGCAAAATTTCATTCTTTTTGATCACTGAGTAATATTCCACTACACATATTCTTTATCCATTCCTCAGCTGATGGACACTTGGGCTCTTTCCATAATTTGGCTATTGTTGATAGCACTGCTAAAAATATTGGGGAGCATGTACTACTTCAAATAAGCATTTTTTATATCTTTTGGATAAATACCTCATAGTGCAGTTGCTGGGTCATAGGGTACTTCTATTTTTAATTTTTTGCAGTACAGTATTTCATACTGTTTTCCAGAGTGGCTGCACCAAGTTTGCATTCCCACCAGCAGTGCAAAAGGTCTCCTCTTTCTACATCTGTTGTTTCCTGAGTAATATCAACCATTCTGACAGGTGTGAGGTGGTATCTCATTGTGGTTTTGATTTGTATTTCCCTGATGATGAGTGATGTTGAACATCTTTTCATGTGTCTGTTAGACATCTGGATGTCTTCTTTGGAAAACTGTTCATGTCTTTTACCCATTTCTTCACCGGATAATTTGTTTTTTTGGGTGTTAAGTTTAAGGAGTTCTTTATAGGCTTTGGATACTATTTCTTTATCTAATAGGTAATTTTCAAATATCTTCTCCTTTTCTGTCAGTTGCCTTTTAGTTTTGTTGATTGTTTCCTTCACTGTCCAGAATCTTTTTATCTTGATGCGGACCCAAAAGTTCATTTTTCCTTTTGTTTCTCTTGCCTCCTGAGATGTGTCTAGTAAGAAGTTGCTGCAGCCAAGGTCAAAGAGGTTGCTTCCTATTTTTCCTCTAGGATTTTGACTATTTCCAGCTTACATTTAGATCTTTCATCTATTTTGAGTTTATTTTTGTTTATGGTGTAAGAAAGTGGTCCAGGTTCATTCTTCTGCATGTCACTGTCCAGTTTACCCAACATCATTTGCTAAGGAGACTATCTTTTATCCATTAGATATTCTTTTCTGCCTTGTGGAAGATTAGTTGGCTATACATTTGGATGCTTTTTAAATGGGTGCTGATGTGTAAGTGCTAGGCTTACAATGCAAAACATCGGGGTGAATAAAGTTAGAGTGATTCATCTCTTAAAAAGGGCAATGTGCCCTGTTGTTCAGCTGCATGAAATGAAGATTGGCAGTTTCATTACTTACCATAGGAATTCTCTTCCTTTTAAAAGCCAATTAATTTTTGTCACTGTTTGGTCTAAATTATACTTACTTTTTTCTTAAAAATGGTACAGTAAGCCTTCTTATAGACAGATAATTACTACAATATCTTGGCAAGGATTGATCTACTTTTTTGTTTTCTCTTTGAAGACATTATGTTTGTTTTCTTTACTCTGGTCTCTGGTTTTAAGATTTATTAAAGACATATTTACAAAGATTTATATTCACACAATACTCCTCCAATATATCAGCAAATCTCTCTTAGTGATGGTCACGTCCTGATCAAGAATTGGAGGATTTTATAAATATTCTAGTAACATAGGCCACAGGCAAGATACCAAGGAAAAACAAAATAAAACAAAATAGTATAGAAATATACTAAAACAAAATTGGTATAGAAAATATATGTGGCATATACTACTTAATGTTCAGCCAGATGGCCAGGTAATTATTTATTGAATCGAAAGCTAAACATACACATCCTTTACCTCAGAATGTAATCTACTCCACTTGATTCACTTTACCTAATTAATGAAAGGATTCTGTTCAGATATTTGTATTACATTTGCAAAACGGGAGAATATGGTAGATTCAGGACCTCATAACTTCCCAGATAAATGGACAATTGTTTTGCACCATAAATTCAAATCCTCATCAACACAATTTTTTCCTAAAATTAAGACCATCATTAAGTAATCATGCATACACAATTTTAGGGTAGTTTAAGTCACGTTTTAAAAGCAATATTAAAACCTTTTCAACATTGTGAAAAGATTTACATATTTGTTTTAAATTAGTTGATTTTTTTGTGAGACTGCATATGCTATGTAATGCATACACACAAATATCTGTCTATATAGTACATAATTTTATCATAGATCTAAAACATGCTTACCTAGATTGACTTTCATAATATAAATATATATTGTTAAACTATTTGAGATCATTGTCTGTGGAATATACATTTTTGAACCCCATTATGCCTAACACAAGGTAGGCATTAAGTATTCAAAGAAAATTGATTACGGTGAAATCAACTAAAATGTTGATTTTGCATACAATATATCTTTCAAAGAGTAATGCAAATAAATATTTAAGTATAACATGTATTTTAGTTTATCATAAAAGAATATAAATTACTATTCTTAAGGAATCTGAAATGTCTCCTTACTTCTGAATAGAAAATAAAATCACAGGCAATACAATACAGAGCGGTCTCACTGAAACTATAAGAGTTGTGTTTGATCTCTAATAACGAGAATGTATGGAGTAAAAAAAAATAAATAAATTGAATTGAAACTTCATTAAAATAAACACAGTACCACATAAAGAAAAATCAGGTATCTACATGAGTAAATATATTGTATATGTTCTATAAAACCTGCTAGACTATTAGAAAACTGAGAGACTGAGTAAAACATACTCGAGAAAAAATTCAAATGTATGGATTTTTCGTGGAATGTGTCACACTGAAGAGTTTATGAGAATGCAGTTGTCAAACGAGAGTTTATGAGAATGTAGTTATAATTAATCAGGTAAAGAATTAATGATTTAAATTCAAAAATCCAAAATTCTTTTTAAAAGCTGCAACAGTTTATAATTTTATATAAAAAATCTGTAGCAGAATTTAGTACATTTTACAAGGAACTGATAGAATTTAAATAATCAAAGCTGTCTGAATTTAGTTTGAGCAATAATTTTTTTTTGATCACCTGATTATTTTTGAGAGATTTTAAAAAGTGAGACCTTCGATCAAGAATAATCATATATAGAATTCCATTTTACTCCTTCGTATTTACCTCAGAAAGATATCACATACTGTTAACTAGTTCATTTTACAGAGTCTTTATAATACTTTGTATATATTGTACAGTATTTCCTTTGAATTAGACTCAGTGTGTACAAAGACACATTATCTGTTCCCTAGAACACAGGCATCTGGGGCTCTCCATCCATTAGATGCCCCAAAGTCCTTGAATTTAGGAGTTATTTGGGAGTTGCTGGGCAGTAGAACAACAGGTTAGCCTTCCCTGGAAGGTCACTGTTGACCTTCAGTACAGAATAAGCCTTTAACTCTATGCAAAATAGTCCTTCCCCTACATACTAACTTCAGTATTTCTGGGGCCACAAACATCAGAATGCAAAACCAAGTGGCCTCAAGCTATCAGATTTGATCTACAGCATTTGAATTCCTAACTCTAAGTAACCTTTTTTTTCTTCTCATAATTTCTCTCCTCTGAGTTATGACCTTTTCTTCTATTCCTTTAATTAATAAAATAAAGCTCATTTTGCTTGCTTATGTAAAATAGGAATGTTTGACCCATCAGGAAAGTGCCATTCATATTATGGTTTATCTTCCTTCGCTAGCATTAATGAAGCCCTTGACATTAAAAATATAAAGCCATGTACGTTCTGGGATCCAAAGAGCAAAATATTAGCTGTTTCATGATGAGTCAACTTTCCTCTCCCAAAAGAATGGAACAGGGAGTTTCTGGTCACATGTGTAAAAACAAAATCAATTAAACATACTTAAATTGACTTGTGAGCAAATCACCACACCAGTTGATTTTTTTTCTGTCAAGATACAGTTATACTGTATATAAAGATTTATTAGTCAACCCAAAGTAAGGACAGCTGTAAAACAAGGGGTAAAGTATTCATGGGAATTGATAAAAGTTGAGGACCAAGCTCGGGTTACTACATCAACCAATACATACTAAGCAGTCAATAAATTCTCTGGATTTTTATCTAATAAAAATGCACGTGGAAAAGCTAGTTGTAATGCAAACATATTTTAGGTTAAAATGAGTACAGAAGAAAGACACTGGATCCGCTTGAATTAAAGTAATTTCCTGTGATGAAGCAAAAGAAACTAGATTTTCTAAAGAAAAGTGCCATGGGGCAAAAAACATTCCAATAATTGAAAAGGGAAGATAGTACGTTCAGTTTAATCACTATTGAAGTAAAGGAGGTTATGAATTGGGCTTTTAACTCACACAGAATGTAATTTTAGTACCTAACGCATCTTGAAAGACAAAGGAAAATGATCTATGTGGAAGTCTAAGAACAAATATGAGAGTTATTTAAGCAGTGTCTAGTGAAAACAAGGCAAACTGTGATATGTGAACCTGTAAACTAGATTTTGGTAATAGAGAAACTGCCATAACATTCATCATGGGACTTAGAATACAACCAAAGGGGAAACCCTTTGATTAAAGGTAATTCTTTCTCTATATCTCAGTCTCATCTAGTTTCCAACTGTTTGTAAATCTCCTGTGAACACAAAACTCTGTCTTTTCATTCTTCTTTGCTCTTGCTTTGGTTTTAAAAATGTTGTAGTTCAGCTTCACAACAACAACAACAAAATACTTAATTCCACAAAGGCTTTGGAGATTTTTTTAATATAAAAATGCCATTAAAGTAAATAGGTAGTTGACTCTTAAGACTATTCAAACTCAATAAATTAGATAAATTAATTGAAAATAAAGAAACCAACTTTTGGATTCTGCCCAGGATGTAGATAACTGGGAAAAAAAATTCCTCCTAAGCTTATAACAACACCAAAACTTGGACAAAATGCAAGTTTATGAATCCTCTTTAACTCTCAGAGAGCTGAGGGCACAGTCCTAATCTAATGAGATGGACTCCTGCAGGGAAAGATGGAACACAAGCACCTGCTAACCTGGGACAAACTAAATTAGCTACAGGAGTTAATGAGTTAGTGGATGCTAAGTGAGGACTGGCAAGGGTGTGGAGCTCTGGGGGGTCTCAGAAATAGGGAGATTTTACATCCTTTTGTAGGCTACTCTCCACTATCCATGCTATACAACCATAAAGAAAAAAACGAGGAAGGAAGACGAGGTGGAAGAGGAGAAAGGGAGGGAAAGGGGGAAGACAAAAAGAAGACAAAGATGAAGACCAAGACACTGGTGTGAGCCCTGAGAAAGTCTCCTTCATGATGCATGACTGGGGGACAAGAAGAGTCCGTAGGAGGAATAGGTAAGTGCACCTGAAACTTCCTTATCTCCATTATAGAATTAAAGTCTTATTCTGTGAAAAGAAGAGGAACAAACACTGCTACCCTTAGGACACTGGAGAAAACCCACTGCAGAAGGGGTAATAGAAAAGAAAAATCCCTTCAGGAGAGGCAGAAATATATTTTGGGTGCAGAACCAGAGGTTAAAGGGTGCAGGGTCAGCAAAAAGGCTACACCTCTGGGACACAGAGAGACAGTGGTTAAGACTGAGGCTTCACAGGCACAATGGAGAATGCTCCTCTGCTTGGCCACCACCAGGCTAAGAAGTGTCCTGTGACAAGTTAACAGCAGAAAAATGCCAGGAGAGTGGGAAGGGTGTAGAGACAGATCCTAACTGAGGTAGAACACGAAGGGAAGGCCTACACTGAGAGGAAAGCACAGATATAAACCCCCTATCAGATCATCCAGACCACAAAAACAAGGTATTAAAAGGAATTTGAAATCTGTGGTGCACTTAGGGCAATCACAGCAAACTAAAAATCTAAGTCCAACCCAACTTCTGAGAACATTAATGTAAATCCCACACTAAAGGCTTAGGAGAAGAAAAGGCCCATTTCCAGGCACAAACTCCACTCCATTCTCCTTTGCTTTATATAACATGCATGGCTTTCAACAAAAGACAGTATGAGGTATCTAAGAAGCAAGAAAGAAACAACACACTGCTGAGAAGCAAAAAGTTAACAGAGCCAGAATGAAATTCAACAGGAAGGCTGGATCTACCTCGCAGGGGTTTGAAAGTAACTATGATTAGTATGCAAAAGACTCTAAAGGAAAAGGTAGAAAACATGCAACAAAAGATAAGTAATTTTACCAGAAATATAAAAACTATCAAATATAATCAAATGCTAGGAATAAAAAGCAAAATGAAGAGGGCCTTTGAAAGGCTCACCAGCAAGTTTAAATACATCTGTGAGTAGAATCAGCAAATTTCACATAGGTTAATACAAATTACCCAGACTGAAACATAAAGAGACAAAAGAGTTAATAAAACAGAACAGAGCATCCAAGGGCTGTGGTACAATATCCAATGGTCTACTATAAGTGTAACTAAAATCCTAGAAGAAGAGTTAAAGAATGCGGTGGAGGAAATATTTTAAGAAAGAGTGACTTAGAATCTTTTAAATTAATAACGGACAGCAAACATATATCCAAAAAGCTCAGAGAACCTAAAGAAGAATAAATACCAATAAAATAACATTAGGGACTTGCAGTTTCAGCTTTGACATCTGGAGAGCTTAGAAGTTGCCGTTCCTATTCTTAGAGCAAGAAAATGCTCAGAGAACTAAAAATCAGTAACTTTTCTTAGATATACCAAAGAACTAAGGTTGTGGGGCAAACTAGCATCCTAATTCCTGGAAAGACAGGCAAATCCAGAGAGTCGCAGTTGAGATTTAGTTACCTGAAAAAGAAGCCACTGCAGCTACAAACTGGTAAAGATATTTCAAAAGTAATTCTGATAAGCTGCGGGAGGCACCGTTTGTACTAGTATGAGAATAAGAAACTTTTGGGGGCCATGGTCTTAGGGGTAAGCTTGGATAAAATTGTCATGGGTTTTACCTCCTCCCGGACTTCTGTTAGGTTCTCAGGGTGAGGAGGTGGCAGTGGCAAAAGAACAGTGATCACTATGAAATACATCTCAAAACAAAGGCCTGCTGGAGGCTGTGGTGGGGGGAGGGGGGCGGGGGGGGGCCGGGGGGGAATGGTGCAGAGAATTTAACAGAACCTCATCCCAGGAGAGCATTTATTGCAGTCCAGTGCCCTCCAGCATTCTTTTCTCACCTAAGGTGTGTGTGAGTAGGAAGCGACACCACTGGGAAATATGTGTGAAGGCCAAGGCCCCAAGTCTTTTGTTCACTAAGACTAAAATTTAATATTTTATTATAGAATGTTTCCCTTCCCCCACACCTATTTAGGGAGGCCCAAACTTAAGAGAGGAGACAAAAACAAAGACACTAGATGAACTTGTAGCCTCCAGTATCTATACCTAGAGCAAACAGTAAACACAGGCAACTCTGGTCAGATAAACATTACCAATACACCATATCTGGCTTTCAATTAAAAGTTACAATGCATGTCAAAAGGCAAGTAAAAACACGGTCTAAAAATACAAACCAAGTATTAAAATTAGACTCAGATACAACACAGATGTCAGGAATTCAAAGTAAACGTGGTTACTATTTTGTGGGCTACCATGGGAAAAGAATTAAATGTCATATAAAAACAAATATAATGTAATCAGACATAACTGTAATGTAATGTAATCAGACATAAACTCTAAGACAGAATTAAGAATTCAAATGTTAGACATAAAAACATCTTGTGACAGCAATGAAGAGAATCTTTTTTTTTATAAATTTTTTTAATGTTTATTCATTTTTGAGAGAGAGTGACAGAGCAGAGCGTTAGCAGGGGAAGGGCAGAGAGAGAGGGAGACACAGAACCTGAAGCAGGCTCCAGGCTCTGAGCTGTCAGCACAGGGCTCGATGCGGGGCTCGAACCCACGAACTGTGAGATCATGACCTGAGCCTGAAGTCGGATGTTTAACCAACTGAGCCACCCAGGCGCCCCTGAAGAGAGTCTTGATGAGTTTATCAGCAGACTTGACATGGTTAAGTAAAAAATCTATGAACTTGACACTTCTCAAACTGAAATGCAAAAAAAAAAAAACAAAAAACAAAAAACAAAAAACAAAAAACAAAACAAAACAGAAAAAAAAAACATTAAATACCCTGCCACACACATGCACACCAGAACAGAATATCCATGAAATATGGAACAATTCCAAACATTATAAGTGAGACTGAAATACTAGAAAAAGAGTAAGAGAATAGAAGAAATACATAAAATAACACTGGCCAAGACCTTCTGAAATCATGGACAGAAATATCAAACCACAGATTTAGAAACCTGTGGATAAGGATAAAAGGATAGGGATAAAGAAAGGATAAGAAAAAAAAAACAAAAAACAATACCCTACACCTAGGCATATCATATTCAAACCGTAGGAAATCAAAGACAAACAGAACATCAGGAAAGAAGCCAGAAGAAGAGAGAAAAATCTTATTTAATCTTACCTATAGAGAAATAAAGGATAAGATTTACAATAGACCTCATCAGAATCCATATGAGCAAGAAATAAATAAAGTAAAATATTTAAGATGTTGAAAAAAAAATAACCAGTAACTCAGACTTCCATTTCTAGTGAAATTATCCTTTAAAAATGAAAGTGAAGGGTGTCTGAGTGGCTCAGTCGGTTAAGCATCTGACTTCACCTCAGGTCATAATTTCAGTTTGTGAGTTTGAACCCTGGATCAGGCTCTGTGCTGACAGCTCAGAGACTGAAGCCTGCTTCAGATTCGGTGTCTCTCTCTTCTCTCTCTCTCTCTCTCTCTGCTCCTTCCTCCACTCGTGCGTGCTCTCTCTCTCTCTCTCTCTCTCTCTCAAAAGTAAATAAATGTTTAAAAAATTTCAAAGAAAATAAATAAAAATGAAGGTGATATAACAACTTTCTCAGATAAATAAAAACAGAGCAATTTCATGACCAGAAGATCTGACCCACAAGAAATGATAAAAGGTGTTCTTCAGGCAAAAGAAAAATAATATAGAAATTCAGATCTCCAAGTCTATCCAAGAGTTTAATATTTGTTTATTATTTGCAACATAGGTACCATCCTAATTTAATTTATTGATAATAGGGAAAAATGAGAGTGGGATACATGGAAACTATATTATCCCTACAATTTTTCTGTAAACCTAAACATTTCTAAAATAAAAAAGGTTTATTTTTTTTAAGTTTATTCATTTTGAGAAGTTCAGAGCCTGACACGTGGCACGATCCCATGAAATGTGAGATCATATCCTGAGCTGAAATCAAGAGTCAGACAACTTAACTGACTGAGCCACCCAGGCACCCCTAAGAAAGGTTTCTTTTAAACCAACAAACATGAACACCTAGGCATATTATATGTAAACCGTTGAAAACAAAATGCAAAAAGAAAATCTTGAAAGCAGGGAGAGAAAATGACACATTACATGGACAGGAACACAGATATGAACTACAGATTTTTCATCAGAAACCACGTGAGTCTGAAGCCATAGGGCAATGACTTATAATGCTAAAATACTAAAATAACACACATGCACATGTACACACTTGTGCACATACACACACACAACCGTCAACTTAAAATTCTATAATTAGCAAGATAATTTTTTAAATTCCAAGATAATTTGCGGGTTTGGCTAAAATGGATTAATCATTCTAGCTCTAAAGCTTCCACTAATCACAACCAAAAACCCTGGAAAAAATATAAAGATCTATCTGTTTGGACTCTAAAATATATATAACAGTAGGTGGATTGGAAGGGAAATCTAAACCCAGATAATAGCTGATACGACGACACTAGCTTTTTTGTTGTTGCTGTTTCATTCATTCAGGTTTAGACCCTAAGATGGCTGCTATCCCAAAATAGCAGCGAGGATGTAAGAGAAGTCCTCAAGAGAAATCCTACCTCTTTCTTGACAGAAGTCCAGGAAGGGAGACTGTGCGAGTAACTCTCTCTGGTTTTTCTTATCCTCCTTGCCCCAGGCAAGTTATGGTAAAGGCCAAAAAGGTGCCTAAAACTTTAGGGAAAATATTTCTATTAGGCCAGAGGAACTAGCAAATGGATGTCCCTATGATCTAAAGTCTGTGTGGAGAATTCTTGTTATCCTTCTCTCTTTGCTTGGCGCCCAAAGCATACCCATTTAAAGAAATGTGTGACAACACAGGAAGGTGAAAACACCATACTTTTAGCCAGAGAACCATAAAAAGGAGTCCTAGGAACCACAGGATGTGAAGAATCCTAAGGAGAGAAGGGAGATGGAAAAAGAGAGTTCCTCAATTTGTGTATGAAGTCATGGGCTCACCCCTGAATGCACACGTGTGGAACTGAGTTACTTATTGTAGTGTCACCCACACAGGCTGCTGCCTCCTAATGGAAAGAAAAAAAAAGAAATAAATCTCAAGCTAGACTTGCTTGTTACAACCAGGAACCACGTGTGGTGGAGAGCTAGGCAACCTGAAGTCTAGTCGGTCTATCCCACTGCTCCTTCTCCACTCATGCCTGCTCTGCCCATGGGGATGGGCAGTGAAGGGATGTTTGCCTGAGCAATTGTGGTATGTTTAAATTTCATTTCTTATTGTTCTTCACTGTAGATGTATCTGCTGGTGTCCTTAAATACTCTGGTTTCAAGTTTTAACAGTTAATTAGCTGCCAGCCTTAATGTGTGGCATATTAAGCAGGTTTCAAATTCAAAGCTGATACCACTATGTTAACCCTTCTGAAAGTGGAGGAGTCTCCACGTGCTCCAAACATTAATCTATTATAGACAAGTGCAGCTATGATCTCAGCCAGATTCCTTGTCCAGGAAGGGAGAAAGGAAGGAAGAGGGACCAAGAAAGTAAGAGAGAGAGAGAGAGAGAGAGAGAGAGAGGAAGAGGGAGAGAGGGAAGAAACAGGAAGAAGATGCCAGCCATCTTCCTTGTTTCCTTCCTTCCTGTCTGCCTGCCTGTCCATCTGCTGTCTGTCTCCCTCCAGCAGGTACTTAGTAGGCACACACAATGTAAAATATTTAAAATAATCATTTAATAATAATATTTGAATAATGTTACTAGTGATATGTCTTTAAAGTATCACTCTTACTGAAACATGCGTCAATAATATCAATATCTGAATGCTATTATTGCAATAATAGTCATCATGTTCTGAAATGAATACAAAATGTGTGCTTATGATGTCAGTTGAGTATTCCAAGATGTAATTGGGCCCATAGGAAAATACCTTCCATATATTTCTCTGTAATGCTAATAAATTTATTGCTCCAGAAGATCAAATATCATAAAATCCTCCAAATTCAACCATAAAGTCAGGTATCCATGAGAAAATATAGATGCATATAATTGTTATTTCATTAAGTTATTAATAGATCTGGGTTTCAGCAGTATAAATATTACTGAGATTCCCAGTACAAAGATTACTGGGAAGTAAACAACAAAAGTTTGACAGCCATTCGCTACAATTGATATATGTGTAATTTCAGAAATGTTGGAAGAGGAACTAGAAGATTCTGTCCACAAAACAGACCAAAGTCCTCCAATCTGGTATTGCCTCAATCTGTAGTTAGGAAACCAACAAGTCAGTCCAATGAACCAAAGAAACCCCTACCCATTTTCTAGAATCAGGTGGCTATCACACCCCATCTCTATAAATTGGGCATCTATGGACAAAATCCTTCATTATCTGTATTTCCATCAAAACACCAAGGAAACTATTTTGCAATGTATTACTTTTGAGAAATATTATAAGGGGATTTAAAAATTGTTTAGAAGCTTAGATATACAGTTCTTATGCCAATTTTGAAAAATATATACATACAGATATATTAGATAAAACACTGATGCACAGCACTAAGTGGTGTTATCTGCTAAAGTAAAGAGAGGGTATTAAGAAACACAGAGTGTTTGGGAAACAGTGAGAAGACTACGGAACAGTTATTGGAGGTATCTGACTTCCCAGTTTACTATCTCACAGGTACTTCACGTTCAATATATATTAAGTTGAATACAGTATCTCTAACATTTGACTTTCCTTTCAATACACACATGCACACACACACGCACACACACACACACACACACACACACACAAATGTGTATATTTATTTTCTTTTCTTTTTGTTTGTTTTTAAATCATGTAACAAATACCCCTTCGCCCAGGTCAGAAGGCTGGAGACTCTCTTAAAGTCAACCTTTCCCTCTGTCAGTGTCCAGTTTTCATTGAGATACATTAGCTCTTCCTTCTCAATAAACATTTCTCTCTCCTTTTGCACTGACTCTATTTCAGATTCCCATTATTTCTTGCTCTAGGTTATTATTACAATATTGCAACTGATCCCCTCTCCCTTACTCTCTACTTCCTTCTCTCCACTGTAGTCCCATCAATAAATCTATCACACTTCTACCAGAACAATCTTTTAGAAAATACCAAATGGATGATTTCATTCATTTTAATAGTTCTTCACTGCTCTTGGGATAAAATGCAAACTCCTTATCATAGCATACAAAACACACTCAAAATGTCCCTCTTTTTTTCTTCAACATCAAATGTGCCTCATGTTTCATACATGATAACTTTATTAAAGTTTCCTGAATTCATTATACTCTTGAACATCTCCATAACTTTACTCTACCCAGAATGATCTTATTCCCTTTTCACTCAGTTGGATTCTTGAATAGAAGAAAAAAGATGTTCCATGATATTGACTCTTGACTGGAATAAATATTCCTGCAGCATCTTGTAAAATTTTTAATCGAACTTGGTTATAAATGTCTTTTTAATTCCCAGTGCCCCTATTACATATAGAATACAAAGACTACTAGGATATAATTCCTAATATCAAGGACCTTGTATTCATTTGAGGAAAATGTTAAAATATCTATATAGCGTATATATAAGGACACACAGTACTTTTATTCCTAGTAGTTTTTATACAATTTTTATAAAACCTAACTTCTAAATCTTTTAATACAACCTTTCCCTCAATAAGTCTGTGTCAATATCCTCTCAAGTAACCACCAAAACTTAATTTTATATCCCTTTAATGTATTATCAACGCTGCTGGCAGACTGATGTTTCTAAAATATAGATTGGGTTCTATAACTTCCCATCTTAAAAGCTTTCAGTGCACCATGTCGTCTATGGGATAATATCCAAACTTGGTGACATTACCTTCATGGCCTGTTAAAACCTGAATCTAAATCACCTTACATGCTTTATCTCCTAAAAAAACCTCTTTGGTGTTAACAATAAGAAAACATATCATTGTTTGAGCCTAACATAGCTTCTAACACATCTTGTTCATATTATTCATTTTTCTGGAATACCATTTCCTGTTGAAGAATCAATACTAACAGAACTACATTTTCCTCTCAAATTTTCTTTTATACCTCCCCTGATATCATTACTCAATATTGTATAACCACAAACACCTACTAAGTATCTGTGCAATAACACTGTTATGTTGTATTTTCATTTTAGAATACTTATCTCTCTACTGTACTGTACTGGAGATTCCTCAAATGCACAAACTGTTTATTCATCTTTGCGCTCCCAAGGGCTTAACACAGAATAGTTCACAAGGGGTTAATACATGTTTGAGAAATGAATGAATGAATGAATGAAATTAATGAATGTATACATACTCATACAAAGATATACAATTTTATCCATCTTGATTATTTTTATATTGAAATATCCTATTAATTCATGTATTCATTCAATATGTATTATACCTACAATGAGCATATGATCTGTATATCCACAGTTTAAATACTAAGAATACAAATGTATTTGCAATCAGAATATGGCTACTTTGGTTTAAGGAAATGTTATACAGCATGCCATGGTGTAAATCTGATATTATATAAGCCCTAGTATGGTGGTAGTACTGGCAAAGGCCAGTAGGTAGTTAATAATGTAAGGCCCAGATTCTCATGCTTTTTGCCTACATTGATGATCTCTCCAGGTGCCTCTTACATAAAGATCTTGTTTCCTAACTGCATCTCAATCTTGCTTTCTCCAGACCCCTGACCGACCAACCAGCCCAGCCATCTGTGGTAAATTGAGCATGCAGGAGTGGCAGTACCTAGACCTGACATAGAGAAAGGGAAACCCTGCTGTTGGACTATCCTCTTCGTGGGCCCAGTGCTCAAGCAGTAGGAGATGGAGGGAGTAATAAAAAATTCTGGCCAATATCCTTATGAAAGTCCTCTCATATCTCCTGTTGGTAAGGGCTTCCTCTCAATTCAGTGTGCTTAGGTAGTTAACCATCCAAATGAGCCCAGGGCTCAGGCATGGGGGTGGGGGGTGGTAGTAAGAATAAATTCTGGCTAGTATCCTTTAGAAAAGCCCTCTTGGGGCTCCTGAGTGGCTCAGTCGGTTGAGCATCCGACTCTTGACTTTGGCTCAGGTCACGGTTTCAGGGTTGTGGCATTGAGCCCCACATCAGGCTCCATGCTGAGCGTGAAGCCAGCTTAAGATTCTCTCTCTCTCTTCCTTTGCCCCTCTCTCCCACTCATGTGCTCCCTCTCTCCCTAAAAAAAGTGAAAAGAAAAGAAAAGTCTTCTTATAATCTCTTGTTGTTAAGGGTTCCTCTAGGTTTAATTGCTTAGGTAGTTTAATAATGTAAGACCCAGGTTCTCATGCTTTTTGCCTACACCGATGATCTCTCTAGGTGTCTCTTCTGTAAAGTTCTAATTATTTCCTCACTGCATCCCAGTCTTACTCTTTCCAGACCCCTGACCAACCAGTTCAGCCATTGGTGACTGCTCAAGTGTCTGTGCTTATCAAAGCATACCACATTTACCTACATGTTGTTCACCGCTATTCACACTGAAGGAATTTCTTCTAACCAATGTCTTTAGGGCCAACTTTGAGTTAGGGTGCAGTAAAGCAGAAGTTCAGTTTGATTTGCAGCAACACATGAAGTTAGTTTCCTCAATTTAGGGAAACTCCCATGAACCCATAGATAAGGGCTAAGGGAGAAGCAATTTTTCCAGGGAGTGGGTGAAACAATTATATTTCTTCATGTAAAGTACTGTTTCTTCTGGATGTTGGGCTAAGGCCCAAATCTAAATGCACCACCTCAAATATACACTAAGTTATATTTCAAATGCTTGACCATACTCCAGAGATCTCTGGTTGCACAGTCAACAGATGTTCTTCATGTAGGCATTCAATTTCTACTGGGCTCTGTAGCAAATAAGGATCTAGTTTTAAGAGAACCTGTTGCTACAGATCTACAGATCTGCTACAGATGACCTGACCCTGAGATTCATGCAACAAGTTTAGCTAACCTGGATACTTCTGACACCACTGAATTTAAGACTCACGTGGCCCCAGCAAGTAGATCAGTTGGCGCTACAATACAATAGTTCCAAATGTGAAAAACCCACTCAGTCCTGTGACTCTATCTTAGTGGTAGATGTATGAAGAATAATAACTTGTCCTTTATTTCAGAAAGTAAATCCTCATTGAAGTGGTAAATCTATATAACTTTCCAGGAGTTCATTTACCATTTCTGGGATGCATAAAACTTACGAGGGTATCTAGAATACTTGTAGAACACTAAGTACAAAGCATAATAAAATCAATATGTCGAACTACTTTGATGTTCCATAAAATTATAAAAGATGCCCAAGGCATCAAAAGAGCAAGAGAGTTACAGTAGCCCTGATACAAAACTGAATTAACAGTGGTTCTCTTTCCTTAATAAAAGGTGTTACTTTGATATTCTTTATTGATAGATACTGAGAAGAATGGATCTTGCACATTAATAGTGACATCCAAGTACCAGAATTTATGTTTTTCCTTTCTAAAAATATATCGAGCAAAACTATTTCAAATGTGGTATCACTATTTAGGTTTACAGTAATCTATATTATCCACCATAGTTTACCTGTGTTTTGAAAGGGCCATACAGATGGACTGAATGGAGATATCACGGAAATAATCACCTCTGTCTTTGAGGGCCTCACTAACTTTTGTAATTATTCCTGGGAAAAGGTATTCTTTCTGATTTACTGTCTTGGACTAGAGGGTGATTAGGAGAATGATGGGACATTGATCTTTCCTTCTATAACAGCTTTCCCTTAACATATCAGAAACTAACAAGATTCTAAATATATCCAATCTAGTGTTCCATTTTTGGAAGAATATTTTATAATCTTGAAAAAATATATTTTATTATTAATTTTACTTTACACACAAAAAATTCTTTATTTATATCATTTTAATTGTACTGACATACAATTTACATGAGATAAAATTTACTCACTTCAATTCAATCATTACTTTTATAAATTTGCAGAGATTTCCATTTAATTATTGTTCGTATTTCCAGCCCTGGCCAAATACTGATCTACTTTCTCTCTAATTTGCCTTTTCTGGGTAACTAATAGAATTATTCACATAATTGTATACTAAGGATTCTTATTTTAGTGGAGATTTTATAAATATAGACTCAAAATTTTAAACATCCATATAAGTCTCTGTAATTTTGCCCAAGTATATACCTGAGCATCAAGACTCCATAGAAGCATCAAAGGAGCAGAAATACTATAAAGGGTCTCATAAATGAATTAAACCCAGTAAGGGTTCTATCAGTGTAGTTCACAGCTCGACATATCAGAACTCTGCTTTAGAGAGTTCACCATGTGTTTGTTTTTGTCACCAGTTATATACTATGTTGCTTTGATAATGAGTGCTAAACTCAGAAGTACTCAACTGTTATTTTCTTCCCCATTGATTTTTTAATCTCAAGGTGACCCACTCTGATATATGCCTATACCCGTTATACAAAGTTCCCAATATATCCTAGCAGGCAATACTAAAGGTAATAAAAGTTGCAAGTCATCTATCTAAAACTACCTGGATAATGAAGGCTCATTTCAGGGAGCTGAATAGATAAGATATTGATTCTGGTGAAAGACAATGTATGCTCAACTCATGGTCTGGTAATAGAGGGAATGGAATTAGAGAGGCTAGCTGTCACCACAAATAACCTGAATCTCCTCATGAACTAAAATGGTTTCTAAATCTGTAAAACTTTCAACTTGGAGGAACTTAAAAAATATAGCACTGCCAAGTAAAGCAGAATGAATGTAGAAAAGGATTTCATTATTTAATTACGATCTAGATACTTGAGGTAGCTCTTCAATTAAGATTGGCCCAAGTTACTATTTTGCATCCCATATTAAACTAAGGAAATTTTTCCTTTTCCTTATTTTGTTAAAGTTGGGATTTTTTTTTTGTTTTGTTTGTTTTATTTTTAGTGCCTTATGTCCCCAGGCATTGTTTTAAGTGTTAAGGGACCCAATATTGAATAGTGAATAAAATAGAAAAAGCACCTGAGTTTATAGAACTTTTTATTCAAGTGAAAGAGACCAAAAAAAAAAAAAAAAAACTAGAAAGGTAATTGTACTACATAATTTTTAGCAGTAAAACATGCTGCAGAGGAAAATTAGCTATGGAAGGAGACAGATTTAGAAAGGTAGGGATACTTTTCTGGGTAGGGTTGTCAGGTAAGGCCAGTATGAAGATAATATTTGAGCAGAGAACTAACTGAAGTGAAAGTACAGCCATATGAATATCTGGGCATGAGCTTTCTAACCTGAGGGGAACTCAGGTGTAAAACTTCAGAAGAAAATGTGTTAGGCATTTTTTGAACAAAAAAAAGTCCAGAATATCTGAACAAGAATATGCAAAGTCAGACATGAGGTCTGAGTTATCCAGGGACCAGAGTCAACTAGGGTCTTATAGGACTTCGATAGGTACTATGGATGTTGTCCTAAATACGGGTGGAAAGCCATGCAGAGATTCTGAGCAGAATGATAGTTATTTTTTAAAGGAATAGTCTGGTTGTGGAGAAAAAGTGCAAAGAAAGGAATCATAGACACTAGTTAATAAGAGTTCTGATTAGTTTAAACAAGGATAAAAATGGCTCAGGTGAAACTATCAATGAATACAGCTGAAATAATTATGTTCAGTTTGGTGAATAACTCCAAGATAAAGTATAAATAATTTCTTTATGTATTAGACACAGTATTTTAGAGAGGAGTCAAAACTGATTATAGTATCCTCTGTCTGAGCAACTCATGGACTGGTAGTCCCATACACTTACAAAAGACAGGGCAATGAAAAAGATTCACAGAGAGGACATGGGAATCACGAGTTTGGACTTCGATATGTTAAGTCTGAAATGCAAATTAGATGTCCAGAGAAAAATGCATACGTCAGGCAACTAAATAGTGGCAAGGTATAAAAGGAATGTGTTTTTAAAATATTTGTGTCATCCGTTTATAGAGCGTCTTCAAAGTCATGGATCTGGATAAAATCATAAAATGGGAGCGGGGAGTATATGGAAACCTGGGACACAGTATTTCTAAGGCAGAAAGAGTGTGAGTAATCAGAAGCAGCATTGATCCCTAGCAGTGATCACCACCAGAATCCAAGAAACAAAACCATTTTAACAATGAGGGAGTGGTCAACAGTGTCAATTGAAAGTTCAATTAAACAAGGAGTGAATTTTTACAGATTAACTGCAATAACATACAACCCCCTCTCAGTGGGGTAATGCAAATGTTTATTTCTCATCTATACAGAAAGTCAATGTGTATTAGCAAAGGGCAGAAACAGTGAGGGCTTGCCCCATGGGCAAGCTTGCCAGGGCTCGTCTGGCTTCAGAAAGAACAATAAATGTTACAGGAGCAGTTACCTTTTGGTAAAGGAATACAGTCAATCTTTGGCAATTTGGTAAGAAAGTAACTAGAAATAAATACCCTTACCTCACCCTCTATCCTCCCTCTCATCTCTTGCTGATTCTTCAGTTGATTACATTCACCTGAAAAGTAGAATCAAGGAAGGCATTAATGCAGTTCATAAATTTAAGAATTGTGGAGGGAAGTCAAGAGTAGATTTGGTCCAGCAAATATAAGATCTATTAATACACCACTGCTTTAATTGCTAAAATTTAGAAAGAAATATTGGTATGTGTCTATTTGTTTTCCTTTTGCACAAGCGTCTTGAATATTCTTATACATAACATACACAATATAAATTTAGAGTCAACTTTTCAATCTGTGCACACACAAAAATGCAGTATAGTTGTAACTGGAATTACATAGGATTATAGATTATTTCATGAAGAATTGATATTTTTGTGATATTAAACCCTCACACCCATGAACTTTATTTCATTATTTATTTAATAGGTTCTCTTTTATGACATTCAATAATATTTTATAATTTCGTACCTAGAAATATTGCATATTTGTTCACAGATTCAGTTCTAAGTCTTATAGATCTGTTTTGCTTTCAGGAGAAATGTTTTTCAATACATTTTTAAAATTTTTTATTTTTAAAAATTTTTTTAACATTTATTTATTTTTGAAAGACAGAGTACAAGCAGGGGAGGGACAGAGAGAGAGGGAGACATAGCAGTCTCCAAAGCAGGTTTCAGGCTCTGTGCTGACAGCTCAGAGCCTGACGCGGGTTCGAACCCATGAATCATGAGATTATGACCTGAGGTGAAGTTAGATGCCCAACCGACTGAGCCACCCAGGCGCCCTGAGAGAGAAGAAATGTTTTTTAAATATTGTATTCCAACTGCTTACTGCTAATGGACAGGATCGCTATGGTTTTCAAATATATCTCTCATGTCTGACAGAACGGTATTATCATTAAACTCTATTTAGGTATTTCATCTCTTCTTCCAAAATATTTGTTTCAAAAAACTTAATCTGCTGTTTGTAAAATGTTTTTATTTTGTTTATTGTTTTCTGCTGTCATTTAGTTTGAACAATTTTTTCCTCTGTCCCACTCTTGCTTCACATGACTGACCTCTGACTTAAAACTGTAGATTTATTTTACGAACTTTTTAAAGGTTAAGCAAATTCTAATTTCTTATTTGTTTACTAAGTGCTTCTCTTTTGCTCATTTTAGGGAATGATTACTGAATTTTAAAGTAAAGATTTCACTTTTTCAAAATGATTTTAGTTTTCTCTTTTATAGTTTGACATGGTAAATCTTTCCATGTGAGGCTGATTTATGCATTTATTTAATTTATAGTGTTTATTTTGATTCATTGTCAAAGTTATAGTATTCTCATGGAATTTTCATGTAATTTTTTCGCTTTTTGAATTGTTAACAGAATCACCCACATGACTGTCTGAGCTTCTTATATATTCCTTTTTGTGAGGAAAAGCAGAATTCACAAAATATTTAAATGTTCAATTTAATTATTGGATATTGTTTTATTCAGGAATTATCTCTAATCCTCATTAAAAATGAAAAATAAATTGGATATTTTAAAAAATATGTTTTTTAAACATATTTCATTTGAACTTATAAAGTTTTATATGTTCTACTCTCTCTCACCACACTTTTTCCCTATTCATTTTTAAACTATAGCTTTTATTTGTATTCTCTCAGTGATTATTCTTTAAAATGTATGTCTGTATCTATATCTATTATAATATATGCACTAAAATTAACATACATTAAAGTCAGTCTTCTGGTTTTGAATTTGAGTTACAGGCATAAACATGAAGTCACATTCTGTGTTACTGGAGAGTATTGATACATATACAGACGCTGAAATTAATATAAATGTGTATGTATGCCTAGGTTAATATACATACATTTCCTAGGTCTCTCCATTAAGAGAGCCTATAAACACTGCAATGGCACATCTAGTATCCAGATCTTGGTTTTTATAATCTATTTACTAGCAACAGGAGCCAGAGCTCACTGGAGAAGTGATTAATTACAGAGCTCTGGCAGGGCAAATACAGTATGAGCTTGGGATATGTTGGGGTGCCAGAATGGAGTTCACAATTTGTTTTCATGTTATGCTAAAAAATTAAGGAAAATTCCAACGTTATAATCAAATCCATAGTTTTGAGGTATGTTATGAAAGTAATACAAAAAAGACAAAAATTGGTTAACATCTATACAGAAAAAATGTAACCCATAAATTATTATTTTGACAGTTGACATTAAGATATTTTAATTAGTAATTTTTAAGTCACACGTAATGCTGTTAAACCACAGTTATTTAGCTTATATCTTCACGATTTCTTGGTATAAAATTTTTAGTAATTAAAATGAGTTAGAACTCTCAGCACAGAATAGCAATTTACACTTCTAAATTGATGTGTGTAAAAGAAAGAGATAAAGAATAATTTTTTCCAGGCATACCCTCTTCCTATGCCCTCCTTCAAATAGAAATCAACCCCTTTGACTGCTGAGCATTTTATTAACCCAATCAAGCTGGTGGCTTGGGAAAAAAATCCCAAGCCAATAAAAGCTGGAGTAGGTGAAAGCATTTTTCAAACAGAAAGAAAAGATGAGATACAGTACAGAATGGGAGGGGGCAGCGTTTGTGAGCTAAGAACTAAGAAATTTCAAGAAGACTTTTATTTTTTTTTAATTTTTTAAATGTTTATTTTATTTATTTTTGAGGAAGAGAGAACACAAGAAGGGGAAGGACAGAAAGACAGAGGGAGACACAGAATCTGAAGCAGGCTACAGGCTCCTAGCTGTTTGGTCAGATCCCGTTTTGTGAGATTATGATCTGAGCTGAAGTGGGAAGTTTAACCAACTGAGCCACCCAGGCAACCCCAGGAAGACTTTTAAATTAGAGTTGGGATGAGGGTTGTTTCAAGTAGTCTTCTCCGCAAAGAATTATGAGAGGGATAAAATACAAACCGTTTATTCTAAGAAGTATTTAACCACTACCATATACACAAACCCACATATATACACTTGGGAGTTTCTGAAAAGTCTGAGTAAAATTTTGAAATGTTTACTTCTGACATACTTCTATTTCTTTAATTAGATGATGGGTTTTATCGAAGTATGGTACCTATATCTTCCACTAAATATTAATTTATAGTAGAATACAAGCCACGACCTTAAATTAATGAATCTGTTGAGGTATTCCAAATGTATGGATATGTTCAATTATACAAATAGTTTGGAGTTAGGTAATCAGAGGAGTCTTACCAAAGAAGGGTGAAGTGATACCATAAAGGCATGTTTTGATTTTAATTTTGCTCTTTTTAACTAGTACTTAGAAAAGCCAAGAGCCTTAACTTCATTAAGATTTACACAGTCATAGAGAAAGAATTTAGAGTGCATAAAAGTTTCCAGAACAATGCAGCTAACAGTCATGCTAACTAATGCTCTCAGGCCTACTTCCCCTTTCTTACTACTTGTTCTTTTATCACTGATTCCTTGACTCCCTTCAGTCTAACTTTACTGATGGTCCTTCAGATTTCTGAAAAATTGAGTCTTCTTTTAGTTAATATAGTCTCATGCTCATCATTCATTTTCTTTTACCACTCAAGGTCAGTTATACTATGCTTAGAAGAAGGCCTTTAGCAAGATGGTCATGTACTTGGCATTCTGACTTCACATTCATTATAAGTCACTAATAATCCTTTTTTCATTTGCTGTAATGTTTCTATCCCTCTTCTTTCTTTTTGCAGCTGAGGTGTTGAAAGTCTGAATGATTCTCATGCTTAAATGCCATGTTATGAAAATATCAATAGTAGGCAACAGTAAAATGGGGGGTAGGGGTGTTGGGATAAAAACATTCTAGGAGAGCCTAGAGGAAGTTGATAAGAAAGCTAACTTAAAAAATACCCTGAAACAGACTAAGATACACTTATAGTACATGGACTATATTTCTGAGTATGTAACCAAAGGAGGCCACTTACGTAAAAATTTTGCATGGAAATGTCTCCCTAATCATCACTCTAAAATAACTCCCTTACTTTTTGTCTAAGTTTCTAAATTTCATATCTGATTATCAAATATTTTTTTCTTTCAAGAATTACTGCTTAGGGGCACCTGGGTGGCTCAGTCAGTTAAGTGTCTGACTTCGATTCAGGTCATGAGCTCGTTTCACAAGTTCGAGCCCTGCATCAGGCTCTGTGCTGACAGCTCAGGGCCTAGAGTTGGCTTCAGATTCTGTGTCCCCCTCTCTGCCCCTCCCCACTCAAGATCTGTCTCTATCAAAATTAAATATTAATTAAAAAAAAAGAATTACTGCTTAAATGTAAAGAGGTTATAACATAACTCCTTTTAGGGGTATGTGGTTTAATGTGGTTGAGAGTGAGAATATTAATGAAAATATTTTTATTCCTAATATGCACACAAGAAAATATGATTACAATGTGGACATTAGCTTCAGAAAATTTAACTTGCATTAACAGAGTATAAAGAAACAGAGTATTTAGAAGGATATAATCAATCTATTTAAAAAGCATAAACACAAATTGGTTAGTGTTAATAAGATATTAGAGAAGGATTCAATCAGAAAAATGTATCTGAAATCAGCCTTTATGGGTGAAGAGCTCTATTATGGGACAAACTTAATCAATTTCTTCTATTAAAACTGAGAGACGGGTGCCTGGGTGGCTCAGTCAGTTAAGCGTCTGACTTCAGCTCAGATCATGATTTCCTGGTTCATGAGTTTGAACCCCATGTGGGACTCTGTGCTGACAGCTCAGAACCTGGAGCCTGCATCAGATTCTGTGTCTCCCTGTCTCTCTGCCCCACCCCTGCTCATGCTCTGTCTCTCTCAGTCTCTCGAAAATAAATAAACGTTAAAAAAATAAAAAAATTAAAAAAAGAGAGACAGACAGAAAGAGATTTGATTTTAGAAACTGTTAGATTGATGTGGCCTTTCAACTGACAAGATTTAGGAGAGGTGCTAAGTTATTAATGAGCAACTCCTTTGTAATGACAAGTAAAGAAAAACATGTATGTAGCTTTAGCAAAATAAGCTCAGAACTGCTGTATGTCAAGAGTCAAATTCACATAAGGTAGTAAGGAATAAAACCAGCCACATCTTTGCTCGTTTCAAGGTAAGCTTTCAGGATCTATTATCTAACAAGAATGGTTAAAAACTCCAACTAGTTTGTGTAACTTGGGCATTTTAAATTTGCTTGAGCCCTAAGGTCAAAATTTCAGGCTATCCAGAATATGTGGATTTGAACACAGGGCAGACCTTGTCCAGAAAGTCTATTTCAAATAGTGAAATGCTTTTAAATCCATATTAATTCAGTGGTTGGAGCAAAAAATGTTTAAACATTTTAATTGATCTACTTTTTTTTTTTCACTTGCATGTAGCTCCAGTTAGTGTGTTAAGAGACCATCTGACATCTGTCTGACTTCTCTAGATCTAGTCTAAAGCTGAAAACATATTCCTTAAGGTAATCTAGCAAAATTGGTTTGCTGAATTAAATAATTCATCCAGGAAATCTTTGTGCAAACCTTCTGAATATAAGTTGCCACAGGAACTTATATGAAATAAGGAATAACCCAAATAATTCACTTAAAATACCTACAGGAAAAAAAATTAGGAAGTCTGTGCCTTCATGTACTCAGTTATATTTTCTGCTCTCAAGAGTTTGAAGGCATTTTTTGAATAATATGTGAACTATCTGATCTACTTTTACATCTGAACTGCAATATGCATAAATACTTTGGTCTACAGAGGAAAAATATACATTCGGAAAAATGGTTAAACATAAAAATATTAGAAAGAAACAGATAATCCTTAATAATTTAATTAATTATTTATAATTCTCATAAGATTCTGGGGAAATTAAATTCAGGGCATTTTAGATTTAAATAGGCTGCTTATAATCTTAAAACAAAATCATTTTTTTTAAAGCAAAATCTTAAAGCTATTGATTTTACTCTGAAATTGATATATGTCTGTATTGCTATATGTAAGAAAATCTAAACTTTTAAAATACTCGCTACGTTTTTAAATATTTAAAATTACTTGTAATAGAATTTCAATATGTGGTTTAAGAGATATTTGGAATTATTTTAAAATATCTATCAAAGCACGATATTTAAAATTGAGTTAGCTTCACTGAAGTATTTCTATAAAATAAAAGATTAAAGGCATTAGCTGTCCTATAAAGAATATTAAAAAAGCAACTGAAATATTGTGATAACATCTAAATAAATTTTGGTATTTACATTGTTTCTGTACTGTAGCAAACCTCTCCTAAAGTTCAAAAGAAGAAATCATTTTTATTATTATTCTATGACGAGATATTTATAGCTCACAAAAAGTATACTTCTCTCAATTTATAGAGACTAAAAAATGTATCAACTTTTTAGTTTAGACTGATGCAATTATTTTCATCTATAATAAATGTATTTTATTTGAATTCTTAACATAGTAGATTTATATATGAATATAAATATTATAAGTTTATATAACTTATAATATATTACACCACTTTCCTTACTGATGTGACACTGAACTTGACCTATTATGATAGCTGCAATGGGTAGAAAATGAAGCAAGAAGTCTGGATTATAGTTTTAACCAAATATAAACTGTTTATCTTTAAGTAGAAGACATAATCCCTTTTTATAACTGTAAAATAAACCTCTAAACTAAAACTATCCATTTTACAATATAAATTATTTATCCCATGGTGAACTGGATACACAAATATGGATAAAACTAACTCAAAATGTATGTTGACAATAGAGTGTTTTAATGAATTTAATCTCATACATGGTAAAATAATTTTTTACTTACTTATAAAGGGTTATTTTGACATAAAGAAACAACTACAAAAATCATAGTTTTATTTGTCTTTTAGTTATTAAATCATCTTGACAAGTTTCATTTTTATCAAGAGTTGAAATAAATACATTACAAATGGATATTTAAGACCTACTTTAAATATATAAGCACTATATAAAACAAGTTGTAGTGCTCATACAATCTAGAATTTATTGATAAATAATATGAGGCCATCAAAAGCATGTATACTTGAACCTCATTATTTTTGCTTTCATTTAATTATCATGTGACTTTATTTCTGTGTAGGAGAAAAAGCCATTGGGTGAAAATTCAATACAGTGCTTATTATGAGGATAATATGAATAAATATGAATAAATGCATTTGACTCTTTTTTATGTCTTAAAGTGTAGAGCTAAATATTTATCCATATTTAATAATTATTTACTATTGGATTCAAATTTCATTTTCATCCTATTATATAGTAAATGCTGTTGGTAGCACCTAAACATTTTTTTGAAATTATGTGATATATAAGTAAATATGCAGATAGATAGACAGATAGGTAGATAGATCAAAAGCACAAATTTATCTGGACCCCTTCCAGAATTAGTACCAAATCAAAAGTTAGAAAACATCTGCCTACCACACTCCCTGATCTACCGCTTGACACTTTTGTCCTTCTTTATACTGAATATCACACAGCTCTCCTGGGGTAACAGCACAGGAGTGATGCTGTATTTGATCCTATTTTTTAACAACACAGACATCAGTGTTTATCACAGTGTCTGCTGTGATAAAACCTTGCTGGCAACAGGATAAATAAGCAAAAGCAATAGGTAAACAAGGTTCAGTGCTGTGAAACACAAAAAACAGAGGTGAATTTTAAAAAGGAAGAAATTAAGTAACAGACAATGAGGAATCACATGTTTCAAATAAACTGCTCTGCTGATATTAGTAGTGTAATACCATGAAGAATATAGAAATCAAAAATTATTTTACTTTTCATAAGACATACCGATGGCCAATAGACATGTGAAAAAATGCTCAGTATCACTCATCATCAGGGAAATACAAATCAAAACCATGACCTGTCAGAATGGCTATAATTAACTACACAGGAAACAATGATGTTGGCATGGATCTGGAAAAGGGGGACCTCTTACGCTTTTGGTGGGAATGCAAACGGGTGCGGCCACTATGGAAAACAGTATGAAGGTTCCTCAGAAAGTTAAAAGTAGAACTACCCTACAACCCAGCAACTGCACTACTAGGTATTTATCTAAAGAATATAAAAATACTGATTCAAAGCGGCACATGCACGCCAATATTTATAGCAGCATTATCTACTATAGCCAGAATATGGAAAGAGGCCAATGTCTATCGACTAATGAATGGATAAAGATGTGGCATATATATAAACAACGGAATATTACTCGGCCATAAAAAAGAATGAAATCTCGCCATTTGTAAGGCAAAGGAAAGGGGAAGGGAAGGAAAAATAAAATTTCTAAGAGGAAGGGAAGGAAAAAAAATGAGATAAAAAGAGAGAGGGAGGCAAACCATAAGAGATTCTTAACTATAGAGAACAAACTAAGAGTTGCCAGAGGGGAGGTGGGCAATGGGCATTAAGAAGGGCACTGGTTGGGATGTGCGCTGGGTGTTATATGGAAGTGATGAATCACTAAATTCTACCCCTGAAGCCAATATTACACTATATGTTAACTAACTTGAATTTAAATAAAAACTTGAAAGGAAAAAAAATTTACTTTCATTTTCAATCTGAAAAAAAAAAAAGAAAAAAAAACTTGCAAAACTGAACAGCTGTCTGAAAACTTCTATTTTCTCCTTAAAATTATTTTACCAAAAGCCATGTCAACCATAGTTGGCTATTTCTCTTTCTTCTTATAAAGTTCTTAACCTATGGGGTGCCTCAGTGGTTTAGTCAGTTGGCAATCCGACTTTGGTTCAAGTGATAATCTTGTATTTCATGAGTTTGAGCTCTGCGTTGGGCTCTGTAGTGATAGCCTGGAGCCTGGCGCCTGCTTCAGATTCTGTGTTTCTCTCTCTGTCTCTTTCTCTCTTTGTCTCTCTCTCTGCCCCTCCCCTGCTTGGGTTCTCTCTCCCTATCTCTCTCTCCCTCTCAAAAATAAATAGATAAGCATTTGGGGGGGAGAAGCTCTTGACCTAACCATATCATATCTTTCCTTCAATCTCAATTCATTCACCATCGGAAGCATGACCATCCTCAGTGACTTCAGTTTCCAGGATGGCCATCCCCATGTTGTTCAATACATATATCTATCCCAGTTGCCACACTTTCCATTTTATCAATCTCCTTCAACAAGCCCTCTGGAATTTAAAGTCTGTCTTTATCAAACTCCCACAGGACATTCTCAAAAATATACTGTGTTTTTCTTTCATCTTCTCATTCCCAGCAGCACTGACTATATAATAAGTATATAATGTTCCCTAGCAGTCCACTCAAATGTAGGCTAAAGGAAAGTGCAATCCTTTTCTCTCCAACTACCTCAGGATCTAGAGAAGTTTTATATGTTATATGATGTTCTTGTTCCCCTATTTTTTCCTACTTTAAGACTTTTTTTTCTTTTCTTACCTTCTTCCTCCTTTGAAAAAGCTCAGGTCTTTGAAAACACATCGCTGTCTTCAACTAAAATGTCTTCTCTTTGACCGCCATTTTTATCATCTTTTTCAGGTACAACGATAGCCATGTAGATATGATAAATGCAAAACACTGGTTTTTCGGTTTCTTTGGTTTCCTTCATTTCTTGGTTTCCTATTCCTGAAGCAAATTTTCCTCAATCTAATTTCAATCACCCACTCACCTCTTTAGTAGGTTGAGTTTATCTTCTACATATAGTCAATATAATAATATATTGATGTATAGTTAATATATTAGTATATTATAGATCATATTTATATTAATATAAATAATATCAATAGCAGTACCATCCCTCAAATTGCACTTTCTGACACCCCATTTTCTATTCACCATCTCTTATCCTTCCAGTTCACTTGCTCCAGTATGCTCATACCAACAGCTGTCCACCGTCAATCCATTATCACATGGTCACTACATCCTTGCAAATATCCCTAACTTCCTTGCCTCTTTCTTCTACTATTATGTTAGCTGGCAAAAATGTCAGACCTCTTTGATCCAAACTGCAGGCTTATTACTCCATGTTTATAACCTAGCAATTGAGTATTTCTGAGAAAATAAAACCATACTGACCATACTGGTTTGCTTCAAATTTGTAGCACCAATCTCAAATAGGCAATAAATACTGACAATCGCAACGCTACCTATAGATAGATATTTTCATTTTTTGATATAGCAATTTCCCATCTATTCTCTTGAAAAGTCTAGTTTACAGCTCAATCATACTTCATAGACAAAAAACTGTTATTAGACACAAGGAATTTTATTATTTCTACCATCAAATCTATACCTACTTATGCCGTCTTCCTTTTTGTTCTATGACCATAAAAAGTTATTTCTGCTCCATTTACTATTTATATGTAGGATCCCATCCTTTCTCTCTAAAGAAACTCTTGCCTGTAATTCTTCCCATCTTATTGTATCAGCAGTTTCATCCTAGTCAATAGCAGTATTTTGCGGTATGCAAACTTGCTCTGATGATATCATCTAAATTAAAAAAAAAAAATTCTTAATCACATGTCACAATCCAGTTGCCTCCTCGTTTCTCAGTCCAATTCCCTTAAAAAGTTGTCCGTATTACTGCCTTCCCTTTTTCATCTCTTCCAAACCACTACACTCATGTTCTTATTTCTATAACACACTGAAACTGGTCTCAAAAATAACACATTATCAACATCTTGGTTGTTCTAATGGTGAATTTTCAGTTCTCATCTTAATAAAAATCTCAGCAGCATTTTGCATTCCTGACTATTCCCTTCATTTTCTTTAAAACACACACACACACACACACCTCTAGATGCCATGATGTGGCATTTACTTGGTTTTCCTCCAACATCCCTGAACAGTTCTCAGCTTCTTTGCGACTATCCTCTTCAATCCTTATATGCTAGAGTTCCTTCAAGGTTTTCTCCTCAACCCTCTCCTCTATGCTCTCCTTAGATTTTCCAGAGCTTTATATTTTAATATTTTATGTATTTACTCTTTTATGTATAAATATGTTTATCATGGGAATTTTCAAACATAGATAAAAGATTCATAAATCTTTTTATAATCCAGCTGCATAATGACCAATATATGATGAATCTTGGTTCATTTATAATGCCTATTATCCACCTACCCAAAGCTGGACCATTTTAAACTAGGCATATATCATTTCTCCTTTCAATAATCCAGAAGTTTTAAGCATTGTCATAAAACATTTATTTTTCTTATATCTAGTCAGTGTTAAAATCTCTTTAAATGTCCCATTTTAATAATTGTCTTTTTGCATTTGCTTTTTAAAAATAAGGATCCTAATAAATCCTATGGATTGAACATTTTTTACATGGTTTTTAAATTTCTTTCAATCTAGAACAGATCTCTCTTTTTTCCCCCTCAAATTCACTTTTTAAGGAAACTAATCCTTGGTCCTGTCGAATTTCCAACATCTCCTATTTGGCTTCTTGCACCCCCATGGTATCAATATGTACTCAACCTCAATTCTTTCTGTAAACTAATTAGACCCAAATATATGATGAGATTCATGTTAAATTTTTAGACAGGAATATCTCAGAGGTGGTACCATTTTTTTAGTTGATATTCATTTCTAATAAAAAGATACATGATGTCTATTTTTTAGGCAGTTAAAATTGATCAACTTCAGATCTTATTCATTCATTATAAGGTTTCTCTATCAATCAACCTTATCGCTCAGTGATTTTAGCAGTCATTGAAGATCATTTCTTATTATTTATTCCCATTATCTACATGTTTCTAGATGTTATCTACATGCTGGTGACTGATTTGATATTTATAGCTCTACCCTTAATTTATATCCAACTATCTGAAAATCATCTCTTCTTAAGTAAGGTACAATATATATGTCCAAGATAACTTTTCCAAACAGAAATATTAAGCCCTGAATTTAACTTATAACCAAGTCTTCTGACTTCGGTAAATACAAGTATCAGGCAGCGAGTTACTCTTCCCATAAACCTAGGAATATTCTTCAATTCTTCTATTTTTCTCATGCTGTATAATCTAATACTATATCCTATGTGTCTACTTCTCAACTATGTCCTGATGATAACCAAATCATGTGGTGCATCTTACTTCAACACTTAGCATTTTGCTATACTCTCATTTCTAATCTAATACAACAGTCTTCTAATTACCATTCCTGCTACCATTGTATTCTTCTACATATCAGCCAAAGAAATCCTTTTAAAAACAGACTGCATTCTTTCCCTATAAAAATCCCCCAAAACTTTTTTTGTTTTAATTTCAATCGGCACACAATCCAAACTCATTATAATGGCCAATCATATTCTACCTAACCAGGTGCCTACTCTGTCCAATCTAATCTCTCCAACCTCCCGTCTGCACTCTCTACCTACACATCTGTATCTTGCTCGTCAAACACCATGACTGCTCCTATCCAATGCTTTTCCATCTGCTAGTTTCTACATTCAGAATACTCTTCTTAATAGCCTCTATGACCCTTCACATCATTTTAGTGTAAACTCAATAAATCTTTCCTAAACACACCAGCTAAAGCAGAGACCCCATTGTCCATTTCTATCATATCACCATAATACATTTGCATAACAATCATCATTATTTAAGTTTGTAATTGATAAATTCATGTATTTCTTATTGGTTTTCCCCAAATAAAATATACACTTCGCCTGGTTAAAGGACACTGCTTTTCATTCCTGAACCTAGAACAGTGCCAGACATATAGTCTGCAGTAAGAAGTCAATAATTAATTGTTGAGTAACTTGCAATAAAAAAAAAAATCATTCAAATAATTTGCAAAGAAAATCTTCTAATGATCCAAAACTTATAGGATAAGTTAAATCTCCTTAAAATTAAGCTGAGAACCACTCAAATTAAACCCAAAGGTATTAAATAAAGAAGGATGTCTTAGCATTAGATATGATAAAGTTTGAAAAAGAAAACAGCTCAAAAATAATAATAGTATAAGTGCTTCAGAACAAGATTATCTTAAAATCATAGGATTAAGGAAGGACTTTGAGAAAACTGAAAACCTTCCTAAGTATATTTTTATAAATAAGTTCTATTTATGGTCTTATTTTGCAACTCAATCATGACATTAAATACATCTTAGAATGAAATATTTCTTCATAACAATTATGCCCCAAATTAAATACATAAATAAAACCTATTTTATTAAATACATATTTGTTATACATAGTTTAATAAATATAAAGTGAAAGTTATTTATAACATACTTTATTGTATGTAAGGTTACTTTTAATTTTTCAATATTTTCAAAATTCATATTTTTCAATATGTAATATAAAGCCCCAATTCAAGCTTATTATTGTTAATTATTATGGCATTTCATTCCCTTTTTTTATTTTGTCCCTTTTTTGTACCAATTATCTATAAATAGTAAAAACTACCTGCACACATTTTATATTTTGAATTTAATTACTTTAAAAGCTTTTTTACCCCCAGATTAAATCGGATAGGTAAAAATGTGAGAAACTATGCCAGGCACATAGAATGTGTTTAGCAAATGTGTTTCCTTCACTCTTGAATAAACACACTGAAGTTGGGGAGGGGGAAGGAGGAAACAGATTGAATTTATCTCTGTGACACTGTTATATTTAGGCTTCTTCCCATTTCCTAGGTTTAACTTTGTATCACATAACAGTGCTGTGTCTTTTCCTCAAATAGATGATCCCCCTTTGTACACACTTGTACCACTGAGTTCATAGCTGACAAAGCTTAGCCTTAAAAATGGTGCATTGTGGTAAAACACATTAAATTATTTTAAAGTATTTTATTACTTTTTTTAAAAAAACATAATGTTTATTTATGGTTGAGAGAGAGACACAATGTGAGCAGGGGAGGGGCAGAGAGAGAGAGAAACACAGAATCCCAAGCAGGCTCCAGGCTCCGAGCTGTCAGCACAGAGCCTGTCACAGGGCTTGAACCCACAAACCATGAGATCATGACCTGAGCCAAAGTTGGACATTTATCCCACTGAGCCACCCAGGTGCCCCATATTTTATTACTTTTAAAATGAAGGTCGTCATCATCATCATATCTTGGAACTATATGACAAGGTTGTTATGTAGCTCATATGAAACACATAATATGTGCATTGCTCACATTGTTGTTATTGATTAGTAATATTAACAAATAATTTACTAGAAGAGAATGGCCAGTTTTCTTGTGTCCCATTCCAAGTTTTTTTTTTTTTTTTTAACATTCATTCATTTTTTAGAGATAGAGCAGAGCAGAGGAGGGGTAGAGAGAGAGGGAGACACAGAATCTGAAGCAGGCTCCAGGCTCTGAGTTGTCAATGCGGGGCTTGAACCCATGAACCGTAAAGATCATGACCTGAGCCAAAGTCAGACGCTTAACTGACTGAGCCACCCAGGTGCCACTACTCTAAGTTTAATTTTAAGGTTATCATAACGCTGAAGGGCATCTCTTGTGGCCATAAGGGTTAATTTTTCCTTAATTTACCTAAGTTATATTTAGCCCTAATTATGGTAAGGAAGGGTTTGTTTTCCCACTGAACTATCTAGTTCATCTGGGTTCGGAATTACATTCTATACTTAGCATAATGATACTAGGTTAGAAAAAGTATATTACGAAATAGTAATTTTTAAAAATTTTTAAATGAGTGACTAAATATTAGGGCACTTAGTTCTATGATTGTTGAAGATAATGTACCACCAGACTGGGGAATGTGTTTCTGAAAAATCAATTGCTTCCAGGCCAGGTTGTCAGTTTCCATAGTAACCAGATCATATATTGAGAAGTAAAAAAGTTAATTTATGATAATTTTCTTCAGCTTCTTTTCTAGAATGGTTCTTGAGTTGATAATGTTATCCATCAAGGAACTGCAGCTAGAATAAACATTTATCTACTAGCTCATAGTTTGATTGGCATACCCAAGGCATCCCTGTGACATAAAACATATTTCTTCTCGGATTAATTGGAACTAGTAACCAAGCTATGGGTTAGACTGCCTAATGCTGACTCACATGGTTTGTCATACTTAAATGACTATTATTAACTAATATAGCCCAAACAAAAATAGATTAAATTAATGTAACTGATAATTTATATATATATATGTCTTTAGTTGCATATGTTTCAGCTTGTTTAGTATTGAATGTTGGGTAATTGTGTCCTGGTAGTACTTCTAGAAATTTTACATTTAGTTAAAATTCGATTTAGACCAATATTCCCAGTTAAATTAAGTTTCTTTAACTGCCATAAATATATCCAGAAGTAAAGAAAGTTTGACATCTAAACATGTAACAATGGCCTCCATTTTCAATAAAGCTATATTCATTTAAAAATATGTAACAATCCAAAAGAAGTATACTTTCCTGTGAACTTTGCACAAAAATTACTTGCACTAAAATTCGAAACAAAACATTTTTTTCTCCACAAGCATACATTAGTCACTATGTGATGCTATAAATTAAAATAATTTTTAAAATTTTTTTTAATGTTTATTTATTTTTGAGAGAGAGAGAGAAAGAGAAAGTCAGAGCACGAGGTGGGAAGGGGCAAAGAGAGAGGGAAACACAGAATCGGAAGCAGGCTCCAGGCTCTGAGCTGTCAGCACAGAGCCCCACGCGGGGCTGTAACCCACAAACCCACTAGATAATGACCTGACTGAAGCCTGAGGCTTACATGACTAAGTCACCCAAGTGACCCAAATAATTTTAGATGTTCTTTATATACAAAGAGAAGACATCTAGGTCTTTTTCCCCCCTGGGCCCCTTGAGGTCCCCTCAATTGGAAAAAGGAATTGTCATAAGCATTCCAGTCACAACAGTGCCAGGCACAGAGCAGACCTTCCATAAATGCTAAAACAGATCTCAGGTTTGTGGGTCCCCAAACCTCACCCGTTCTCTAAAAAAGCAGCATTCCACCAAAATGGAATAAAAGCTCCTAATCCCAGTTCAAGAAAGTCTCAGATGTCTCCTTTTACCCCTAGGGTGGGTTCCAACTTCACAAATTTAATTTTAATTCCCTGAAACTTTCAAAACACCTTCAAGCGTGAAACAGCACTGGCAGGATGGGGGATATGGGGCCTGTATGATGAGGAGGATCAAAAGTCTGGATGCCAAAATTTGGAAAAAGACATGTTCACGAGAAAACAAATCATCTTCTTCACAGCCTAAGTGCAGGGCCAGAGCGACCGGGGGTAGGGGCTAAACCAAATGGCCACAGGAGAGGTGCCAGGAGTCGGCGGGCCCAGGGTTGTGCTCATGGTCTTACCTTAGCTGGGCACCTACTTTCTTCCTCTCCGGCTTCAGCTCCGTCGTGGTAGCCCGATGCCTGCTGTCATTGCTCGGACCCACGCCCACGTGCGGCCGCATAGGAGCGTGGTCACACGCGGCCGAAGGCAGGGCACTGAAGGCGCGCACCTGTGAGAAGTCTCTGCCGCCGCTTTTGTGCCCGCTCTTCCAGAAGCGCCTTTCACGTGTCCGTCACGTGAAAGGCGCTGGGCGGGGCCCCGCGGGTTAGTCTCCCGGGCTTGTTGAGGGAAGGTAAGCCTTTGGTCTCAGGTGTCATGCCTTTTGCTTTACCTGGAGTTTGGACTTTTTTCAATGTAGTCTTTTCTTGGCTGCGTTTCAACTTTTCCCCGTTTTCTCGTCAGATCCTTCGTTTCCGCCTTAGCACTTGACTTAACAGGGTCTGGGTTTCAGGGGATGGTTTGCTTTTTTTGTGGGGTTCCCGGCAGGGGGATGTGGCTCCGTGTTCGCTTACTGTGCAGCTGCTCTCACCAGCGTTGGGAGCCAAGAGAGCTCACGCTGCTCGTCCACCTCGCTTGCCTTTCTGGCAGCAACATGACTCCGTCTGCGTTTTGTGGTGTACATAAAAAACAAACAGGAAATGATTTTTATGAGGCAGGCCTCTGGGTGCCTACTACACCTCAGTCTTTCCTCCCTCTATCATTTTTGAAGTTATAAGCCCAACAAAAATTAGAAGAAAAAAAAAAACTATATAGAAGAAAACATTAGCTTAAGTGACCCAAGTCGTTTATTAAGTACATGATGTAAACTTTGCCACTTCCTCCAGCAATCCTGGGTTCCTTGCCCAACCTTCTCTAACACAGCCTCTGGAGTTTCTTGCCTCCTTTCCTCCCCGCCCCACTTGAGGCAGTATCACTACCTAATCTTATAAGTGAGGAAAAAAAAAAGGCTTTGTTGTTACATGATTTACCCAAATTCACAAGTCATTAAAAAAATATTCCATATGTGATAACCAAATAATTTAGTATGTGGAAAATAATAACTAAATAGGGAACAATACAATAAAACAAAGTCAAAATAGAATAGAATAGTTTGGAGTCTCTAAATCAGCCTGTTGTGTGTGTCCCCACTGTTTGCTGAGAAACACTTCATAAGGTTTACCAATGTTAAATTTGTGTTTTGTTCAAATTTCAGAGGTCATATAAATTAATATCTATCTTCTATGGGTCAGCACTGCCAAGAAAGCCAGACCATCCTTTGACCGTGAAAATTGACAGTGTTTTTCAAAGTCAGGACCCATCAATTTAATCAAACTGATTTCTTGTTTCCACTTTGAAGTAAAATGTGTATGTATGATGTTTGTGTGTGTCCATGAACTAACTAACCTTATGGGAGCTGAGAGATAGAAAAGTTAAAAGAGGGTTGAACACTGACCCATTGTATCCAAAGGAAATTACTGTCTCCCAAAATATTGTCTATTACTTTCTTCTAAGATTGTTGTTGCTTAAACCCAAGACTTTTATCTTAAAATCTGATTTTCAAAATTAAAGGGTAAGAGTCCGTGTTGTTAGAATATTTGGCATAAATTGAGGCGGGACATGATATGGGGAGGAAATAACAAGTTCAAAACAGTGACAACTTTCCTGTGGTGGGATCGCCAAATAGGAAGCATTCTTGTACCTGACAATAGGAGGGTTCAGCCAGTACGCAGTTATTAATTCTGATTGTTTACAGTTGGAAGAATATAAGCAGATATTCAGATCGGGCCAGACAGAAAAATCCAAACAAGACAGGTAAGTTCAGCAGCGTGGAAGAGGATTTAGAACTGGAAAACCAAATGTATCCAGAGGTATAGAAAAAGTAGAGAAGGCATCTTAAAAAGGTAAAAAGTGGAGCCATTGAGGCACATGACAAGAAAATGGCCCAGTTTTAGAATCTAGTCCAGACTGGCCCACCAGTTAGGCTGACTTCATAATGAACCATTTACTCAGGTTTTGTTAAGCATTTAGTTTAACATTAAGCACACATTAGAATTAAGGATACAACGATGAATAATAGGAAAATCTTAAAATACACCTCCATCGTCTTTTTTGGAATTGATGGATGAAGAAAGTCAGAAAGGATGCCTGCAACCTTCTGAAGGTGGAGAATCAGAGTGTGGTGAGGAGATAAGGAAGGAATGACCAGTGATTGTGAATGGTTGGTAAAATGATAGTTTTTAAAGTAAATTGGAGATAATTGTGATGGGGGCTGGTCCATGAGTTGTCATCAAATGTGAAACTGTGTGTATTTGTATGAGAGGCAGCATCTTGTAATGAAATAGGAACTAATTGTTGGTAGCCCAAGTCATAAACGTAAATGGAATGGAGAGAGAGAGAAAGAGAGAGAATCCAAGTGGACTTGGTAATGAGTGCATAATAGGAATGAAAAGAGTTTAATGCATATATGGAGTAATGGACCCTGGAGAAATTCTCCGTATTTGTAGATATCACATGTGCAAAGCCTCCTTGTAGCCTTGCTACTTTGAAATGAGCAGTTTCTGCTACTTTTGCTTATGTCTACACAGGCACAGGAAATGGGAAGTAGTTGTTAAAGGTATAGACCTAATTAAATTACGAATCGAAACAACTTTCTCTTGAGAAAAGATATATAAAAAGTCTCCCATAACTTGAACTTGAGGATTAAAATGTAGGATACAACTTTTACACATTATACAGCTTGTCTCTGTTAGGACTTTATTTATACCACGGTGAACCAACAAATAGGATCAAACTCCTATACCAGGATATTCCAAAAGTGTGATACGCTGTAGCCTAATAATGCTTTCCACATTCAAGTAATTTCAATCCCAGGAGAAGCCTTAACTCTGAGATAGCAAGGGGGAAATGCAAGAGATATATGTGGAGGGAGAATCAGATGAATTACTCTTGTGGATCTTTCCCGGTAACCCAGAAAATGTAGCTATGTAGCAGCTATAAAGATGAATGGGATACTTGGCAGAAAACAGAGTGACTGGCAAAATACTGGAGCATATGGAAATATGCTGCAAGCATACTGGGCCATATGGAAATGGAAAAAAGTTGCCTCTTAGGAGATGTTTCAGAAACCCATTTTCATAGCTAGAGACCTCTAGTCGGAGCCACATTAAGTGGGAGGACAAACCAGAAAAAATTTACTTTGCTATTATTGTGCAGCATTACTTTAGCCCAAGGCTGAGAGATTTATAAAATTACTTACTGTGAGACGTAATCTGTAATATCTAGTAACTGGTTATATACAAGGAAATATTGATATATAAATATAATTAAAATATATAATGAAAATTGTTAATGAATACAAATAGAAGTTTGCAGAGAAATAGAGATGGTATAAGGGAGGAAGGATTTGGCTCCATTTAGGGGATGAGAGTTGAGAAAAGACTTTACAGTGGAGTGATAGTTAACATAGCCGTATGATTATTCCACAGATAAATAAAAATCAGATCTGAAACTGAACTCCTATTACTTCTAAATATTTATTCGTTCCTTCTTTCCTTCCTTCTTTCTTTCCTTCCCTCATTCCTTCTTTCTTCCTTCCTTTCTTCCTTCCCACATTCCCTAGGGGTATTCACGGAACCAGTCATCCAGCAAAGCTTCTAAACCAGAAGTCTGGGCATCATGCTAAACTTAATCCTTTCCCTGATCCTGGTTATCCATTTAGCTGTTCACCATCACCTTGTAATTTCTACGTCTTATTTTTCAAATGTTTTCTCTCTATGTAGCCCATTATCATACCTCATTTCAGGTCTTCATTATCTCTTGAATACAGTCTGTTGATACCTACCTAGTTGTGTACCCTTCTCCAGTCTTGCCTTTTTCCTACCTTCCTAACCAGCAAGGTGGTCTCTCGGTGTAGCCCAGATGTGTATGTCCTTTGCTTAAAAACTTTTCAGGCTACTCAACTACTGTCCATCCTCTTCCCACCTTGCCACTCTCCTCATTTAAACTATATGAGATAGTAATATTAAATCTCTTATAATTTTCTGAATACACCGAGCTAGATGACTTGTGATTGCCTTCATATTTGCCATTCAGTCAGCCAGGGATGCCCCAAGCCCACTCTCATCTATCTCGTGGCAATCTTTCACTAAATCTAGTTATATTCCTTACTCCAAAAAGTCTCTATGCCTCCATACAGATAATTTCCTGCTTCCTTCTTATTCTACAGTCACATCTTAATTATTACCTATTACATTATTAATCTCTAATTATCAAAATGCTCCTGCATATATGACTTGCTTCAAAATAACTAAATATTTCAATATAAATATAGTGACTCTAAAATGAAGTACTAGGAAAACATTATACTCTCGTCCTGGTTGATATAATTTTACCAATTCAGTTCCCATCATTTAAAAAAAAAGTAATTTTTCAGATCTGCGCATATTTTCTCCGAAAAGTCCTCAAAAGGGAAAAGACCTTAAAATTCTGGAATTTTTTTTTATTTTAAGAAATAATTTGATATTCTATAAAGTGAATGGAAATAGGTCTGCCAGACCCAGGAATCTGGTTTTAGCTCCAGCTCTGGTAATCACCAAATGTGTGGAGGTGTTTAAGTCACTTCAGTTATTTTGATCTCATTCCTATGTATAAAGTGCTGAACAACATGAACATTAAACACCCTTTTTTCTAACTTTATACGACTCCCATAGTGTTGGCAAGTTTGCAAGACCAGGATGTAACCCAAATAAGGGTTTAGGAGTATGAAGCCTGTTCTGGTTACCTATTGCTGCAAAACAAACTACATGGCTTAATATCATCATTTTGTTTTGCTAACAAATTTATGGATTCAAAATTTGGGAAGGACTCAGCTGGTTTTTGATCACTGATCTATGTGACCAGCTAGAGTGAATAAGGCTAGAGTTTCTGCTTCAAAGATGACTTCTTCACTCACTCATCTGCTCTTTAAAGATCTGCTCCCTTCCCATCTTTTTTCTCTTCTCCTGACATTATACTATCCAAGGTCCTTTTTCACATACCTTGGCTTCTCAAACATAAAGTTTTAAGATTTCTTACATGGTTGTTATCTTTCTCTGAAACAAACGCTCCAAGAGACTCAGAAATAGGCTTTTTATAACCTAGGTTTAGGAGTCTCAGAATATCACATTGTCACATTATCACATTGTCTGACTCTATTAGCCAAGCAAGTCATTAAGGCCAGTTCAGAATTAAACTGTCCCTCTCATAAGGAAGAGTAATAATGAATTTATGGTCATCATTAACCTACCAACATGATCAAAGCCCAACAATGCCATTTTTTCTAACTCTGTCATTATTTTTCAGTTACTTTACCTCTCAGGAGTCTGGAAGTCCAGATTAGAAATAATTTATTTTATCCTCAAGACTGCCATGAAAACAGTTAAAACAAAAAAGTGGGAAATTAACAGGAAATAGAGATGTTCAACAATAATATGAGCTGGGAAATGTGTATGAAATATTTGTTCATTATATATGTGATCTTTTTGATGCCTTTTGTAAATTGTGGAAATATAAGCACACCCACAGTGAGCTACTGATGCTCTCAGTATCAGTAAACATTAACTTATTTGTTTATACATTTGCTGAAAGTGACAATATTTCAAGGTCACACTTTACTGCACCTATAAGATTAGAAGCATTGTAAATAGCTGTGTTTTGAAATATTTGTGAAGAGAAGCATATCAAATACAGAGAACAATATTCCTCAATTATATTCCCTTTGGTCACTGCTTAACCTTCAAAGATAGAGCTGAATTTTTTATGAACTGTATTTTTTTATACATCTCTTCCTTGGTGGCATAATACAATGGCATATGCAATAGACATTTTCTGGTCATTTGAGTTTCTTCAAGTATTTACATTTCATGGTGATTGGTGTTCCTGCAGTAACCACAGAGATTGTTGGATATACCGACACCATACTAGGGTTGCGGTTTTGCAAAACCTGGCCCTCCAATTTATATTGTGATTATCCACTGTCTGACTTTGGACACAGAGAAGAAATGAGGGGCAGGCATCTCTGGATGCAGTTGACCTGATCATTCTTCTATTGGTTTACAGAATCAATTCTACCAACTAAAACTTTGAGGGGATGCAGATATATGATCAGAATTAAATAAACAATGGAAAAGATCTTGGGAAATTGAGACTGAAAACTTTTTGTTATGATCTTCTGTGTTTATATGCTTCACCTGGCACTTCTGTTATCTCACAAGAATGGTGTTGACCTTTTAAAATTCATGTTGTTAGAGGGAGAATCAATATGTCGGAGGGGATCAGTCATCAAATTATTTCTAGAATCATCACGTTATTATCCATGAAAATGGGTAATTGGTGATTGAGAATAAAATCTGTTAATCTAGTAAATATTTCTGTAGAGTTTTCAAAGTCTTAATGCTTAAAAAAATAAATATCATTATAGTATCACTAAAGTTTTTTTTTGTCTTAAGGCAGGGGCAGATGTAGTATAATGTAAGGAACATCTTAAAGTAGAAGTAGTGAAATCCAAAATGAGTTAATAAAACAGCCAGAAGTTTCCTTATTTACAAAATGAAGTTGAAAATACTTCTTAAGATATTTGTGGCAAGAATTTGATGATAACAAAATAAATTACATATATATAAAACAAAAATACATGTAATAAAATATATACATACACATATAGGTGTGCACACATGTTTATATGAAATGCTTATGTATATGTAAAGGTGAACAAATCTCTACATTTGTGAATGTAAAGGTGAAAGAAACTAACATAATATTCACATTTTTTAAAATTATATCAAGAGGGGCACTTCAGTGGCTTGGCTGAGCATCCAACTCTTGATTTAGGCTTGAGTCATGATCCCAGGGTTGTAGGATTGAGCCCCACATTGGGCTCCATGCTGAGGTTCTCTCTCTCTCTCTCTCTCTCTCTCTCTCTCTCAAATTAAAAAAATATATATCAAGAAAGCACATTGATAGCAAAAAATATCCTACCAACTATTACCATCATGAATGTTTCAGACTGAGGCTGACTCAAAACAAATAATAGAGAGATAAATGTCAGTATTCTGTTGCAGTTTATGAAAATATTACCATATTGCCCTCAAGTTACTCAGTTCACTGTGGACCCATGAAATCTTCAGAAAGGACAGGGACTGCAGAAGAAATATTTCGAGGTTAAAGAGTTAAATTAATTATACAAAAGCATCAATCAGAGTTAGTTAGTAAAAAGTCAGGATTAGAATCTCATTGTTTCTACAGCCCTGTATTCCTTTTTATAAATTTATAGCTTTTGGTTCTTGCAATAGACATGAAGTATTATCATCACATCTAAAACTTACTATATGCTCCATGAGGAGTATAATTAAACTATAATATATTAGTCTATGATTGGCAAGGGAGATGGGAGAGTAAGATTAAACTGATATTTTATACAAATCCACTTGACACTCATGAAACTACCAATCATGAAACTATAAACGAAGATTTATATTGTTGGACTTTGTTTAGGGAACAATGTAACTCACACTTACAAATATATCAATTCTACTTCATTGTCTCTATAGTCCATCCCTGCTGCTTAAAATAGCAATGGGCTGCTTTCACAAAATAAAATCCACTGCAAACAAAGGGCTTGTTTGTATTTTGCTTGTGTTTTAATCATAAACTGGTTGGAATTTAAAAGAGAATTCAAGTCAATATATTTTTTTAATACCCAGCAATTAGAGGAGCAGTTATGGAAGAAGGAAAATGCAGAGAGCTGGGGGATCAAATCCATAGATTTTGAACTTGAAATTTTTTTTATAATTTATTTTTTAACTTACATCCATATTAGCATATAGTGCAACAGTGATTTCAGGAGTAGATTCCTTAATGCTGCTTACCCATTTAGCCCATTCCCCTTCCCACAATTCCTCCAGCAACCCTCTGTTCTCTATAGTTAAGTCTCTTATGTTTTGTCCCTCTTCCTGTTTTTATATTATTTTTGCTTCCCTTCCCTTATGTTCATCTGTTTTGTATCTTAAAGTCCTCATATGAGTGAAGTCATATATTTATCCTTCTCTGAGTGACTAATTTCACTTAGCATAGTACCCCCTAGTTCCATCCACGTCATTGCAAATGATAAGATTTCATTCTTTTTGATTGCTGAGTAATACTCCATTGTATATATATATTCCACATCTTCTTGTTCCATTCATCCATTGATGGACATTTGGGCTCTTTCCATACTTTGGCTATTGTTGATAGCACTGCTATAAACATTGGGGTGCATGAGTCCCTTCAAAAGAGCACACCTGTATCCCTTGGATAAATACCTAGTAGTACAATTACTGGGTCATAGGGTAGTTCTATTTTTAATTTCTTGAGAGCCTCCATACTGTTTTCCAGAGTGGCTACACCAGTTTGCATTCCTACCAGCAGGGCAAAAGATATCTTTTTTCTCCTCATCCTTGCCAACATCTGTTGTTGCCTGAGTTGTTAATATTACCCATTCTGATAGGTGTGAGGTGATATCTCATTGTGATTTTGATTTGTATTTCCCTGATGATGAGTGACATTGAACATTTTTGCATGTGTCGGTTGGCCATCTGGATATCTTCTTTGGAGAAGTGCCAATTCAGATGTCTTTTGACCATTTATTCACTGGATCAGTTGTTTTTTGGGTGTTGAGTCTGATAAGTTCTTTATAGATATTAGATACTAAACCTTTATCTGATATGTTATTTGCAAATATCTTCCCTCATTCCATCAGTTGCCTTTTAGTTTTGTTGATTGTTTCCTTCACTGTGCAGAAGCTTTTTATTTTGATGAGGTCTCAATAGTTCAGTTTTGCTTCTGTTTCTCTTGTCTCCAAAGACATGTTGAGTAAGAAGTTGCTACAGCCTAAGTCAAAGAGGTTTTGGCTTGCTTTCTCCTCTAGGATTTTGATGACTTCCTGTCTTATGTTTAGGAATTCCATCCATTTTGTGAACTTGAATTTTAAAAATATTTATTTATTCTTGAAAGAGAGAGAGAGACAGAATGGGAGTAGGAGAGAGGCAGAGAAAGAGGAAGACTCAGAATCCGAAGCAGAGTCCAGGCTCTGAGCTGTCAGCATAGAGCCTGACGCGGGGCTTAAACCCACGAACTATGAGATCATGACCTGAGCCAAAGTCATACATTTAACCAACTGAGCCACCCAGATGCCCTAAACTTGAAAATTTTTTAAGTTGTCTTATGTTTTGTCTTGGTGCTGCGGTTGTTTTTCTGCAGTATTCTCTCTCTTCTTCCTCACACTAGTTTTCTTGTTTCTAAGTTCTACTTTTTAAAAATACTATTTGAAGTAAACTTGTCATCCTAGAAAAGGGAAGCCTTATATACTATCATTTTTTTCTATTTTTTATTTTAATTTAAAATCAGGTTATTTAACATACAGTGTAGTCTTGGCCTTAGGAATAGAATTCAGTGGTTCACTGCAATTGCACTACTAGGTGTTTCTCCAAAGGATACAAAAGTGCTGATTCATAGGGGCAGATGCACCCCTATGTATATAGGGCAGAAGAAAGTGGTAATATACCCAAGCAATCAGTGGCTTTTTAGTATTGTAATATGTCTCAGAAAATTTCTTGAAAATGTGAAATCAGAAGTATAATATCAAAATATAAGGATAATGATATTTATAAATGTGATACACTTTTTATGGGACATTCATCTGCATACAAATGAGCTCTTGGAGCTTTATTCTAATTTTGAACCAAAACTAAAAATAACATTTTGAAGCTATAATTCTATCTACTAAACTCAATATTGAATACTCTAACTTATTAATTTCTCACAAAACTTTAGCCTTATCATTGCTTAGAGAAAAAAATGTTTTTTCTATTCTTTATTCATGCTGATATATTTACCTCTGTGAAAGACAATTATTAGTCTTTCTCTCAACCACTTGTCCCAAGATCATGACCTGAGCCGAAGTTGGATGCCCAACCAACTGAGCCACCCAGACGCCCCTAAAGCAGCTCTTAATCTTGGGAGAAATAGGTAATAAAGGCTTCTTAGTAATCTTTATAAAAACAGATGAAGGTCAGAGATGATCATGCTTGGGACAATTTTTTCAGAACTCTGGAAAGCAGTCAAAGATTTATATCACCCAAGCTAATATTGGATAAAAACAACTTAGAAAATGTCAGGAAAGTGAGTGGTGTTTTTAATTGCCTTTATTTCACCCCCTGCATGGCTCAACAGTGGTCTTAAAGACCATGGCCCACATTCCCAGTATGCGACCCTGGTCCCTGGTTCTGGAAAAAGCATAAAAGACCTAATTTCTTTCAAGTTTTTATTTAAAAACTGGTTAGTTAACATATATGGTAAAATTGGCTTCAGGTGTAGAATTTAGTGATTCATCATTTATGTATAAACCCAATGCTTGTCACACAAGACTTATTTACAAATTATTGTGTTTATCCATTCTAACCTACTGGCAGGGATACCTGAAGGACTGATGTAAGGCACGTATCTTTGTTCCACCTAATATGGAATTTAGTCAGGTATAAAAGTGGCAGACATTGCTTGAAAAAAAATTTAAGGTGAATGAAAAATCCATAGCCTTCTGGTCCAAAAGATATGGCTGAGACATGCAGTAGACCATCTAAAATTTAGGAGGAAAAATTATAGTTTCTTTGGAAAATTAGGGCATCCAAATATCATCCATGTATAGTGAGAAATTTAGAAAGATCTATGCATGCCCAGGGAAGGACACATGCTTACAAAAGACCTGAAAAGATCCTAAGCTTTCATCTCTGACTGATCTGTAATTTCAGTGCAAGTAAGAAGTGAAGGTTAAGCAGAGTTATAAATAGCCTGCCTATGTGTTAAAGGATTGCCCCAAAACAGAGGCATTCTGTAAAGACTGGTGGAGGTTATTTTGGTTTTGTGTGTATCTTTGTTTATATCTCCCAGCAGTAAAGGAAATGTCTGTAAAAACAGTAGCTGACACAAGCTAAAAAACAGAGACTTCGGTGACCACACAAGGTAAAGAATAAATTCTTTGCAAAAACAATTTGGAATGATTACTAAATATACAAATTACTTCAGCTTTAAACAACAACAATAAAAGCAAATCCTGGAAAGGGGCAGAATCTTATTTTCAGAGCTACTATATTATGATATTTAAATACCCAGTTTTCAATAACAAAGAATCATATGGCATGCAAACAAACAGGAAAGTGAGACCCATTCACAGGAAAAAGCAAATGAACAGAAACCACACCTGAGGAAACCCAATACTGGAATTATTGGACAAAGACTTTAAATCAATTGGCTTACATATACTCAAAAATCTAAAGGACACCATCCATAAAGAATAAAAGATAACTAGGAAAAAATGATGTGAAAATATAAAGAGAATATGAGAATATCATAAAGAAATAAAAACTATAAAGAAATAAAAGAACTAAATAGAAATTCTAAAGATAAAAATATAATTATCTGAAAAGAAAAATTCACTAGAAGAATTCAACAGCAGATTTGAACAGATAGAAGATAGCATCAGTCATTTTAAAAATAGGACAATGGAAATTATCGAATTCTGAGGAGAAAAAAAAAAGAATGAAACAAGTGAACAAAGCCTAAGACAACTGTTGAACACTATTAAAACCAATCAACATATGCATTGTGGAGTCCCAAAAGGAGAAGAGCGAAAGTGATAGGAAGGATATTTGAAGAAATAATGGCTGAAAACTTTTCAAATTTGATGAAATATATGAATATATACATCCAAGAGGCTCAATAAACTCCAAATAGTATAAATTCAAAGATTCATACCAAGACACATCATAATCAAACTGTAGAAAGCTAAGGAAAATAATTTTGAAAGCAAGTGAAAATTCATTATGTAGAAAGGATTCTCAGTAAGATTAACAGCTGATTTCTTGGTAGAAACCATATGGAACAAAAGGCAGTGGGATGGCATATTTAAAGTGCTGAAAGAAAAAAATAACTTTCAATCAAGAATTCTATGTCTAGAAAAGAATGTCTGTCAAAAATCAAGGATCATTTTTTTAAATCAAGGATAAATTAAGATATTCTCAGATACACAAAGTCTGGCAGAGTTCATTACCAGCAATGAAGCCCTATATGAAATGCTAAAGGGAGTACTTTAGGTTGATATGAGAGTCCCTGGAAGCTGAATGAAAATATAAAAATCTCTAGTAAAGGTAACTACATGGGCATACATAAAACCCAGTATTATTGACAATGTCTTTGGTTGTTAAATCAACTTTATATTTTCTACATGATTTACGAAACAAATGCATAAAAATAATGATAAATCTATGTTGTTGAACATACAATCTATACAGATATAATTTGTGACAGCCTAAAGAGGGTACAGAGCTGTGTAGGAACAGAGTAACTCTTCCTCTAATGTTGGAAACAAGCGAAAGATGCCCATTTTTCACCATTGCCATTCAATATTATGCTGGAAGTTCTATCTAGAATGATATAGATAATAAAGGAAATATAAGTCATCCATACTTGAAAGGAGTCAATAAAACTACCTCTGTCTACAGATGATATGATTCTATGTGTAGAAAAACCCAAGAAATAAAGCAACTAGAGCTAATAAATACAGCAAAATTGCAGGCTACAAGATCAACACACAAAAATCAGTTATTTTTCTATGTCGGCAATGACTAATCCAAAAGAAATTAAGAAAATGTAATTTATAATACATCCAAATAATAAAATATTTAGAAAAAATTTACTATGTAGTTGAAAGACTTATCCAATGAAAACCAAATATATTACTGAAAGAAATGAAAGACTTAAATATGAATCCATTCTCTGTTCATGAAATGCATGACAATATTGTTAAGATGTCAATACTACCCAAAGTGATCTACAGGTTCAATGCAGTCTCTATCAAAATTACAACAACCTTTTATTTTTTGCAGAAATTGAAAAACTCTTCAAACTCTTTTCTAATTCTAGGGACCCTTAATAGCCAAAACAAACTTGACAAAGAATAACAAACATGTCACCCTTTCCAATTTCATAACTCACTATAAATTTACAATAATCAAAACAATGTGATACTGGCATAAATATAGACATGTAGACCAATGGAATAGAATTTAGATTACAGGTATAAACCTATACAACTGTGGTCAGTCAGTTAATTTTTTTGACAAAGATGAGAAGAGTATTTGATGGGGAAAGAATAGTCTCTTCAACAATGCTTCTGCGACAACTGGATTTTCACTTGCATGAAAATGAAGTTAAATTCCTACTTCATACTACATACAAAAATTAATTCAAACTTGATCAAAGACCTAAATATAAAAGCTAAATCCATAAAACTCTTTAAAGAAAATCCAGGGTAAATCTTCATGATCTTGCACTTAGCTAGAACACCAAAGGCATGAGCAATAAAAGACAAAATAAACACCTTGGACTTCATCAAAATTAAAACCTTTGTGTATCAAATGACATTACCAAGCAAGTGAAAAGACAATATACAGAATAAGAGAAAATATCATCAATTCGCATACCTGTTAAAGGACAAATATTCGAAATATATAAAGAACACTTAACAACAAAAAGTCAAACTACCCAATTAAAAAATGGGCAAAGACTTGAATAGCCATTTTTTCAAGGAAGATATATAAATGATCACAAGTACATGAAAAGATGCTCAACATCATTGGTCATTAGAAAAATGCAAATCAAAACCACCATGAGGTATCACTTCACACTCACTAGTATGCAATAATTGCAAAAATAGAAAATAACAACAGTTGATGAGCATATGGAGAAATTAAAGCCTTTGTATGTTGCTTGTTGGAATTGAAAATGTTTCAGCTGCTTTGAAAAAGTCTAATGGTTCCCCCAAAAGTTAAATTTAGAACTACCACTTCAACCTGCAAGGCTTCTGCTCCTAGGTATATATCAAAATAATTGAAAATAGGTACTCAGACAAGTAAGTGTAAATGCATGTTCATAGCAGTACTATACATAATAGCCAAAAGGCAGAAATAGCCCTGATGAATCAATAGATGTATACAAAAATAATATAGGATATATACATACAATTGAATATTATTCAGCCATAAAGAAAAACCAAAATTCAGATACATCCTACAACATGGATGAATCTTGAAAACATTTTGCAAAATGAACAAACCAGACATAAAATATCACATATTGTATGATTCTACTTATAGCCACTATCCAGAATAGAAAAATATGTAAAGATGGAACACAGATTGGTGGTTGACAGGGACTAGGTAGAAGGGGGAATTGGGAGAAATTACTTGATGGGTAAAGGATTTTACTTTGGAGTAATGGAAATGTTTTGGAACTAGATAGAGGTGGTCGTTGCACAACATTGTGTATATACTAACTGCCATTGATTTGTCCACTTTAAAGTGATTAATTTTATGTTATATAAGTTTCGACTCAGTAAATTATATGAAAAAAATAAACTATAAGAGGGATTAAAGAACTGTCAGTACTGGCATAATATTTTAATTCAGGAGTGGGAAAACTATAGTGCTTGTGCCAAATCAAGCTCACCACCTGTTTTTGCACAGCATTTGAGCTAAGAAAGGTTTTTACATTTCTAAGTGATTGAAAGAAAATAAAGAATATAAAATTCCATTAAAAATACTAGTGTGCTTTCAACTTTATTAAACTTAAAGAGCTTTTCCTATTGTCTGTTCTTTGGGTACTGAAAAAAGATGAAAACAGCCTTCCCTTCCTATATGCATCTGTTGCTGCCATCTTCTGAAGAAAATGATGTATTAATTGGACCCAATTAGGGTAACGCAGTCTAATGGAAAGTATTGAAGAAAAGCATTTGGAGACCTGGGTTCTAATTATAGCTCTGACATATATTAGTAATGTGAACTTTGACAACATAACCTATTTAATCCTAAGTTTTTCATCTGTTAAAGGAAATACTAGCAATATTTAAAGGTTTTTGTGAAAGTTAAGGGTAAGGTATATAGAATTAATGTCACATAGTAGACATACAATACAATGATAATTTTCAGTAATGAATGGTACAGATAGTTTATTTTTCCTTCTATATTAAAAAAAATTTCTGAGCCTAGATGGCTCAGTCTGTGGAACAGCAACTCGATCTCCAGGTTGTGGGTTTTAGCCCCAACGTTGGGTGTAGAGATTACTTTTAAAAAATCTTAAAAAAATAAATAACTTATAAAAATTAAAAAAAAACAGCTTCCTAAATGGTTTCTCAGATATATAGATATATTATCATACTAATTCATTTTCTTAAATAGATTTTATCTTTATAGTAGTTTTAGGTTCATAGCAAAATTGAACGGAAAGTACAGAGAATTCCCATATACCCCCTGCCAATATACATATGAATTCCTTTTTAAATCACATAATAGAAAAGTATTTTAATAACTATAGAGTAATTTGTTTTGCTTTCTTTTATAATCTAGGCCCCTATTCTTTCTCTAGCACTCCATGTCTCTATATTTCTTTTCCACTAGTAATTCTAAAATGAGGGTGAGTATTTTTAGCCTACATGTAGGATCTAATGTTTCCTTTGTCTCTAAGGATCATTGCATTGGCTCCCCTAATGGTTCTTTAATCAGCAACAAGGTAAAGCAGTTGTGTTTTGATCCCCTTAATACATAGGTTTGCAGAGGTTGTAATGGGAAGATAAAGGAAACTTGCATCTTTTTTTTCTTTAGACTCGACCTGGAGTTTTTTTGCTCATGAAATCTATAGTTATATAATCTCTTAGGTATTAGTCCTTTGGTAAGCAACTAATAAACTTTCTTAGAAGACTCCTGGACTTGCTGCAATTTTGATATCATATCAATTTGTCATAACCATCTGTTTCTCTAAACTAGTCCACTTTCTATTTCATATAACATGCTTTCCTGGCCATATTAGACTCATTCTTCCTACTGGCCGTTTCTACTCACCTTACTGTCAAATCTACCACAACCTCATAGGTCATTATCATAAACATCATTGTCTAAGCTTGTAACATCTAGTATTTAATGAGCACAAAGAATAAGTATTAAAATAAATGCCTTTGTATATTATGTAATTTAATCCTCAAAACCCTATGAAGTACCTAATATTATTTGCACCATGTTACTGTTGAGTAAATTAAGAATTTGACACAAAAATATGATAGCTAATAATAGTGAATAGTACTTACAATACTGAGACTAGTTCTATTTGATGCTCATGCTATTAGTGTTCATAGTCATAATAAAAATATCTTACTCTTGGTCCACAGATATATGTAAATATTTGGATAAGTAGTACCAACTTAGTTATAGTAAACTCACACATGAATCAAACTAGGAGATTCCCTACTCTTTCTGTTTGAAATGTCAGTGCCTCTCATATTGCTTACCTCAGTTGATTAGTCTTTAATTTGTTTTTTTCCTTTATTTCTCCACATACATCCCTCCTAACACAATTCAGTTGCACCACCACCATTTAGTCATTGATCTCTTGTGACAAAATATATAATGAAATCATACTTATAAATAGTTGATGAGGACGGGGGATGGAAGTGTTTGATAAATCCAGTTTGATTTAAAAATAAACAGGTAACCTAAATAATTTATATCAATCTAAGAGGAAAGTAATATAAAAAATAGGGGAATCTGGCAGTGAGTAGGAGTGGGGCTCGGTTGAACATCTGACTCTTGATTTTGGCTCAGATCATGATACCACAATTGTGAGACTGAGCCCCATCCTGGACATGGATCCTACCCAATACTCTCTCTCTCTCTTTCCCTCTTCCCCTCCCCTGCCTGCTCTCTCTCTTTCTCTCTTTCTCAAAAACAAAACAAAACAAAAACAAAAAACCAATAATAACGATAATTTTTAAAATAAGTAAAAAAAATAATAGTAGCTGTTTTACCTTATTGGGGTCCTTGGTTTTATTGCTTTGCATTGGTTGGTAGAAGTTCTTTTTTTTTTTTTTTGTAAACCGTTTCCTCATTAGGATGTTTTATCTTGATGTAGTTCAAGATTTCTCAACCTTGGCACTATTGATATTTGGGACTGTGTAATTCCTTTCAGGTGGGAAGGGGCTGTCCTGGGTATTGCCAGATGTTTAGCAGCACCCTGGTCTTTAGCCACTAGGTTCTATTAGCACTCTCACTCTCAGTGATGACACCCCAAAAGTGTCTCAAGACATTCCCAAATGTCCCTGGAGGTTTAAGTAGCCCCCAGTTGAGAACTGCTGGTCTAGTCTATTGTTCTGTATACCTACCCGATTCCCAGTCACCATGTTCAGTGAGTTTTGAATATGTGGCTGAATCTGGTAAGTTTTCTTATGACAGAGTTTGGAGATTCTTTGTGACAGAGCTATGATCTGAATCTAAGCATTTTTTATTTTGTTCTTCTTGATTTTTATTTGCAGATCTTTTCTTTGTTCTGTTATAGTTTTGATATTTTATCTAGGAGTTGTTTCCTGTTCCATCTTGAAAATTAACTTATTCCAGATATACCAAATATGGATAACAGAACACTATTGGATTATTCCGTTGCAAAAATAGCTCATTCTACTGATAAGGATTTAGAAATCCAAAATAATTAATCAATTTCTTTCAGGATTCATAGCTAACTTAAGGCTAGTCTGACACTGAAACCTCTCCATCCATATGTTACAAATATATTGTATTCAATATGCAGTATTGTATTGAATACAATACAATATTAAGACTCTGGATAGAATTTTAAAATCTCCCTCCTTTGATTCTACTTTAATTATCTGTTGGAATTAAACTGAAAAGTGGTAAGAATTTATTAAAGGGGCCTGGGTGGCTTAGTCAGTTTAGGGTCTGACTCTTGGTTTTGATTCAGGTCATGATCTCACAGTTTGTGAGTTCAAGCCCCACGTGGGGCTCTGTGCTGACAGCACAGAGACTGTTTGAGATTCTCTGTCTCCCTCTCTCTCTGCCCCTCCTCTGCTCACATGCACTCTCTCTCAAAAATAAATAAGCATTAAAAATAATTTCTTAAAAAGCAGAGATTTTTTGAGTATGTAAATATATGAAATAAATTTATTTTTAATCTACTTTTCACAGAAAATCTCAGACTGAACATATTAATCATTTTATCAAAGTTGCTATGTAGCATCCAAAATTAGGGTTTTGGGGCTTGCAATGGAGAAAGTGGGAATTACCTATTCTGGTCTTCTCTCCTAGGACATCTTACTCCAGACATTTAGGACAGCATAGAAGCAGTGAAAGGGTAAAGAGGCTCAGGCAAGAGGATAAATGTGATGGGTCTGCCGTGGCTGAGAGGCTGGGGAGTTGAGAGGAATACAGAAACCCAGCCTACAACAATGATGAGGGAATCCTAATGATGAAGAAAGTGGCAAGGAAAAAAGTAAAGAACATTGTGTGATATGCTTTGGAAGATAAAAGTAATATTTATTAACAGCATACCAAAGCAGATATTTCTTGTTATTATCCTTAGAGTTCTTATTTTATGTGCTTATCTATAAAGATATTAAAAATAGAAGTTAGAAATAGGAGATTTAGAGGTCACCGTACTTGAATTCAAGTCCCAGATCTTCTACTTATCAATGCTATGACTTGAGCAAAATTTTTAACTCAGATTATCTTCACTTTACTCATCTGAAAAATAGGGGTGGAGAGTAAACTATCTACACATAAGTTTTTTTTATCTTTTTTTTAATTATAATCGTTTATTTTCAAAATGGTTTACATATAACACCCAGTGTTCATCCCAACATGTGCCCTCTTTAATGCCCGTCACCCCCCCCACCCCCCTCACCCTCAGTTTGTTCTTAGTCTTTGAGAGTCTCTTATGTTTTATCTCCCTCCCTCTCTGGGTCTTTTTTCCCTTTCCCTTCTTCCCCTCTCCCTGGTTTTTGCTTAGTCTCGCAGCCACTCTGGAAAACGGTGTGGAGGTTCCTCAAAAAAATGAAAATAGAGCTACCCTATGACCCAGCAATAGCACTGCTAGGTATCTACACATAAGTTTTAATGTGTCAGTAAAATGTGGTACTTGTAAAGTGTTTGGCACTAGAAATTCTCAGGAAGTGTTAGCCAAAATTACTGGTATTAGGGAGGCTGTATGCAGATAAGCCCCAACTTATCATAGTTTAACCTATGACTTATTTGTCTTCATGATGGTCCAAAAGCAATAAGCATTCAGTAGGAACTGTACTTTGAATTTTGACCTTTCCCTGTGCAATTGATATGTGGGACAGTCCTCTCTCATGGTGCTGGACACTGGCAGCCATGGCTCCCAGTTAGCTATGTGATCACGAGGGTAAGTAACCATTACACTTAAACCATTCTGTGCCCGCACAACCATTCTGTTTTTTACTTTCAGCACAGTATTCAGTAAATTACATGAAATATTCAACACTTTATTAAAAATACGTTTTATGTTAGATGATTTTGCCCAACTAGTGGGCTAATATAAGTGTTCTGAGCATGTTTAAGGTAGGCTAGACTAACTCATGATGTTCGATAGGTTAGGTGTCTTAAATGCATTTTTGGTGTATGATATTTCCAACTTATGATGGGCTTACCAGGATGTAACACCATCATAGATCTACATATAAATCTGAGACTGCCTGAATATGTTCTTTAAAATTTTCAGACCCATTGCAGTTGTAAAATCAACTCTTTCCTGCTGGTGGAAACGTTTAGTTTATTAATTAACTTTATAATAATTGCTCCTCCTGCTGTAAAAGTTCAGATTCAGTAAATAATGACCCAAAAACAGATGCCAGGGAATGTACTAAATTTTCTAAACTGATTTCTTTGATTCAGCCAGCAACTATTAATTAGACTATGTAAATAAATTCTAAAAACCTAATTTCAACAAAATTGGATACTACTTTCAGCTTGTATTTTTTTGGAAATACAGTTGTCCTAAAACAATGATAAATTTGACTACTTTTATAAAAAACAAATGGGTTAATTTAGGCATATGCAGTGGAAACAAAACCCATAAGATACAATTTATCTTTGTGAAAAACTAGTATGGCCTAATGTAAAATAACTAAATAATATGTGATCTTAAAATCATTAGTAAATTCTTGATCAAACACTGATGTGCCAATAATTTGCTATCCTTCTACATTCGTGTTATCACTTTTGAATATTTTATCACAAATAACATTTAGAAAGACATAATAGAAGTCCAATTAGAATTGTTAAACAAAAAGTTTGTATTTATTGAGTATCTACTATGTTTCTGGCAGTGTATTAATTTTTCATAGATATAATTTATTAAATGTATGGCATTATTCCTATTTTGTTTGAATGCCGAGATTAGACTGAGAAAGCTAGTTGGCGTACTCAGAGTCATTCAGCTGTAATACATTAAGTCATGAAGAATAGAATTCCGACCCAGTGTATCTTATTCAAACATTTTTTTTGCTAACTGCTGTACTTTGCCACTTCCTTTAGCATTGTTCAAAAATACACTTTCTTGAACATTGAAAATTTTCAGTTTGCGCTGTTGTTAGTACATCAAAATTCAATCCTTGCTGTATTATGTCATTATAAAAATTATAAAAAATTGGCTATTGTAGTAATAGCAGCTGAAAGTTAATGACCAATTAATAGGTGCCAGGTTCTGTGCTATTGTTTCAATATGCACTATTTAATATTTATAACTTCCATTCAAAGAAGTAAGTGTTTTTGTTGCCACATTACAGATGAAAAAACGAAGCCCTCAGGAGACAAATAGCAGAGATGTGATCCAAATTCAGGTATGTCTGATTCTGAAGCTATTTACCAGTATAGTGTTTATATGAAGGTACATATAATTTAATAATTCTTATGAGGAGAAAAACATTGTAAGAACTGAGAGTAATTTTCAGACTTGACATAATCTAAATAACATTAATAAACCAAAATTCTTCAAACCAAAATTCTATGGGCTTCATGTTTGTGCCCAACTCAAGGTTCAGACTAAAGAAATCTCAAAGTTTTAAGATGTCCTTAGATAGCTAGCATGATCCAATAGTTTGGAATTTTGCTCATCTGTAAATGTGTGGGTACAGAATTATATATAGCTACATATTTCATACGACTCTAGATAATTGAGCTATGATATTCACCTGAATTGTTGTGTCCTTTGCTTTCCTGCTTTTATCACCCAGAATGCTCCTTGTTTCTCCATGTACAAACTTTTTTTTTAATCCTCTTATTTAAAATGTTTATTTATTTTTGAGAGAGAGTGCATAAGTGGGGAAAGGACAGAGAGACAGGGAGTCAGAGGATCTGAAGCAGGCTCTGCACTGACAGCAGAGAGCTCGATGCAGGGCTCGAACTCAAGAACCACAAAATCATGACCTGAGCCAAAGCTGCTTTACCGACTGAGCCACCCAGGTGCTCCCAGGCTTTTTAAATATATTACTTAAGAGGGACTAGCTCTAATGGCTCACTCTAGAAGGTAGCTTAGTATAATGGTGAAGAAAGGGAATCTGGAGCCAGACTGCCTGGGTTCAGACTTGTTTCTAAGTATATGATTTTATTTAATGTTTTAACCTATTTGTGTCTGAGCTTTCTCATCTGTAAAATTAGGATGATAATAATATGTTTCACAGATGGTTTTTATATGACCGAAATGAGTAAAATTTGGTAAATATGTGGAATAATGTCTGGAACAAAGTAAGAGCTGTATAAGTATTTGCCAAATAAATAAATAAAGCCTTCACCAGTAAGCCTGACTGGAAGTATTCTCTCTGTCTCTGCTTACTGATGCGTTTGATTCAACTCTTAAGGCACTAACCAGTTTGCCATCCCTTATAATTATCTATTTGCATACCTTTTTAGGTTTTAAGCTTCTTGAGAAGAAAGATTATTGCTTGTATTGCATCTGATTGTTCAATAAGACTCCTGTGTAAGTGGATCAATGACTCTCTAGAAGCCAAGCGAGTGATTTCCTTCCATTTCCTTCCATCTGAGAGACTATTGCTGATGTCGACCTTAAAAATAAAATAGCCAGTTATTTTACTAGCAAAATGAGTTTATTTGGGAATAGCAGAGAAATTGCAATTAGGGACATGCAAACTGTGGTAAACTGTAGGCAAGCACAAATAGGCAAACAGGAGGTCAGCTTTTATTAGGTTTTAGGAGGAAATTGGAGAGGATTGTTCTGAACACAAGTTCACTGGAGAAGAAAAAGAATTTGAGGTATGGCAATCTCTTATTGGCTGTGACCAGTGGTTAGTGAGTTGTTGCTATAATAGAGAGGGAACTTCCTAGTTTTTCCAAAAAGCAGTAGATGAAATTTCTATGTAAAAACTGCCCTCCCTTGTCAAGATAATTCTTATCTTTCTTCCTGCTGCTTATGCAGGCTATGGCAATGGTACCTGCATAAGAGCTTCTCCTTCAGTGCTTCTCAAATCCATTTTATTTTTTTTTAATATTTATTTATTTAGAGAGAGAGAATGAGAGAGAGAATTCCAAGTAGGCGCTGCACTGTCAGCATAGAACCTGACATAGGGCATGATCTCACTTACCATGAGATGACAACCTGACCCAAAATCAAGAGTTGGATGCTTAACTGACTGAACCATCCAGGTGCCCCTTCTCAAATCCATTTTAAATGAAATTTCTTTTATTTTCACACTGATGGTTATATCACCATTACACCATTTGCCACACTGAGATGGCACTTAACACTGGTAAAAATTGTTACCTTCTGATATGATCATTTGATGCCCTCTGTGTATGTGGTAGGTAAAACAGCATCCCTGCAAAGTTGACTGTGTCTTGATCCCCATAACCTATGATATGTTACCTGACTGGGCAAAGAGAACACTGCAGATGTGACTAAATTAAGAATTTTGAGCTGGAGAAATTATTCTTGATTTTCCAGGAAAGCCTAGTATAATCACAAGGATCCTTATAAGAGGGAGACAATGGAAGCAGAGGTCATAGTGGTGACATTGTTAGGGATGGGGGACATGAGCCAAGAGTCGTGGATAGCTTTTAGAAGCTAGAACAGGAAAGGGATGAATTCTCCTTTAGAACCTTCAAAAGAATACAGCCCTGCTGACAGGTCATTTTTAAGACCTCTTACTTCCAGAACTGTCAGTCAAATTTCGTTATATTTAATTTGTGTTATTTTAAATCACTAAGTTTGTGGTTATAGCAGCCACAGGAAACTAATAAAATCTACTTCCAGGAGTGAAAGATAATGGAAAAAAAATATAGTAATATAAAGAAGAAGGAAGAAATGAAGGAAGAGGAATGCTTTACTAGAGATAACATTTCTGTGTCTGATATGAGTAAAAGGGCCAAAACTAAATAGAGAGAATTAAGCAAATTATCATGGGCAGAAACCCATAAGCTGAAATGTTGGGAACAAAATTTCAAACACGTACATTAATTATTTTATTGAAAGTTGGTAGACATTTATATGAAAATTGCTGATCAAGTTATTGTGAGGAAAAAAAGACATTATATCAATACATAAATTCATTTAAAAATGATGGCATCACAAACCAAGTGCAGAGTTTCTTTTAAAAACTCAGTCTTGGGGGCACCTGGGTGGATCAGTCAGTTAAGCATCCAACTTTAGCTCAGGTCATGATCTCAGGTTTGTGGGTTCAAGCCCCACATTGGTCTCTGTACTGACAGCTCAGAGCCTGGAGCCTGTTTTGGAATCTGTGTCTCCCTCTCTCTCGGCCCCTCCCCCACTTGCACTCTGTCTGTCTGTCTCTCTCAAAAATAAACATTAAAAACAAATTTTAAAAAAAATTAGAAAAAAATAGTCTGGGGATTGGGGTGCCTGGGTGGTTCAGAAGGTTAAGCATCCAACTCTTGATTTTGGCTCAGGTCATGATCTCATGGTTCGTGAGATCAAGCCCAACATCGAGCTCAGCGCTAACAGCAGTAGAGCCTACCTGGGATTCTCTCTCTCCCTGTCTCTACCCTTGTCTTGCTCATGTTCTCTCTTTCTCTCTCTCTCTCTCTCTCTCTCTCTCTCAAAAATAAATAAATAAATATTAAAAAAAAATAAAGACAGTCTTGGAAATGGTGAGTAAAATCTTTTAAACTTTCTCTGTGGCGATATTTAATTATTTCCACTCATTCCTCCCTTCTCTTACCTTTCATCTTCTCTCCCTGATTCTACTTCCAACCAAAAGCAGTTGTGTTTAGGGCAGTAGTGAAAGAGAGTAAACAGAAGGGCAATGGTGGCGATGATACTGTCAGTCTCATTTTAAAAAAGAGACTGCAGAAGTGCTGAACAGAAGCTTTAATAGCATCCCTGGCAGTAACCACCCCTGTTCCCCGTGTATTTTGAATCAGATTTAATTTGAATTAAATAGAAATAAAAACTCTTTACTATTGCACCCTAATGACTGTAATTTTCTCTCAAGCTGTTACTTACAGGCACAGTATGCTGCACCTTAGAAAGAACATTCTTAGTCTTTTTTTATTGAGTCTGAAGACTAATACCTTTATTTATAAAACTAATTTATTTTTGAAGGATGAACATAAATATTGTGAATTATTTTAACATATAGACCTTTCTGGATTTTTCCAAAAAGAGAAATTCCCAACTTAGTTGTCTTCATTTTTTTTTTTTACCATAGTTCTAGCCAGCCCAATGATACCCCCAGTTTGTCTCTTTTAGGTTTATAATACTCCTGTCAGACGCTCTATGGGAAACATTTAACTTACCACATAGCTGTAACCCTGATTGCCAGAGCCAAAATGTCTCCAATATGACTTCAAGTAGTTCAAGTCTCTGGTGCCAGATGGCAAGCAGATTGGTCCCTTTCACAGATACAGATGACACTGTGCCCAGAGTTTGTTAGAGTTTCTATATCTACTCCTGCTGGGAATATAATTTGGTAGAAAAACTCTTTGGCATACCTGCCAGTGATATAGAGAATATAGATAGATAGACTCATTTCCAGATGACAGCTTTAAAATACACAACTTTCTAGTAATCAGAATAACAAAGAACCAAAATTCAAAACTGGAGATAAACATGTATCTCGAAGCTGGATGGAAGGAGAAATTTACTAAAAAAGTAGAATTTTTAGTAGTAGACTAAACAGAAATTTCACTAAATGAGAGATCTAATTTGTCATCTCCTTTTTCCCTAATTGTTAAAGCTGCCAAGGAGAAAAACAAACTGTTCAGAATAAATGGAGTAGGGGAAGCTGTTTGCATCTCTGTATCACGACTTTGATATCCAAAAGGCTGAAATGAGTGGAAGGAATTTTAATATTAATACAAGTTCCCTGGACTAGATAATACTCTTAGAATGAATAACTGAATCTAGATGCTATATTCTATAAGTTTTCTATATTCTATCCTATATTTTCCATTTTTTTAAATATCTGAAATTGTATCCAGTTTTAAGGACTTTTAAGGACTTCTTGGAATAGTGAAGTAGGATTATTTTTCTGTTTTTTTTATGTATAGATCTTATGTTTTTTAATTTTAGATTTTTTTAATTATTTATTGTCAAATTGGTTTCCATACAACACCCAGTGCTCATCCCAACAAGTGCCCTCCTCTGTGCCTGTCACCCACTCTCCCCACTCCTACACTCCCCTCACCCCTCAGTTTGTTCTTAGTCTTTGAGAGTCTCTTATGTTTTGTCTCCCTCTCTCTCTGTGTCTTTTTTCCTTTCCCCTCTTCCCCTCCCTGTGGTTTTCTGCTAAGTCTCTTAAAATCCACCTATGCATGGAAACATAAGGTATCTGTCTTTCTCTGACTGACTTATTATTTCACTTAGCAAAATATCCTTCTGTTTTTATGCACTTTTAAAGCATCTGATAACCTAATTAATCAATTGATCATATTTCTGTGATTAGCCTATTTAGGAAGTTAAATCTACTTTAAATTTAAATTATTCTACAGCTGAAATAAAAGATTAAATTTGTGATTTAAATTTGCTTTATGAGTATCTACTTAGTTAGAAAAATGTATAAAGTTGGGGGGTATTTTATATACTCCAACATAATGTTAGGAATGAGAAGTAAGCTATGTAGATGCTTAATGTATATTTTCTGTTTTTGTTTTGTTTTCTTTTGTTTTTTTATTATTGATGTATATATACTGGACTTCGGTCTTTAACATGGGTGAATAAAACCATATATTTGCTTTTACTAGGGTTTTACAACTTGATAATTAGTTTATCAAATTAGTGATATACTGCCGAAATCTTTTTAGAAATCATCCTATAAAAAGCCCAACAACTGTATCCTGTATCTAAGCCAATAGATCATTTTGTAGGCATCTCTTTGTAGAACGGATACGATAGTGTGAATTTGAGGTAAAATATTTAGTATTTAGGAAAGAATAAAAAACAATTGTTGCATGTAAACCCTAAATGAAATTTCAAAGAAGTAACTCAATAAAAGGACATTATATTTAAACATTTATAAGCAAACACAGTGTTCTTTTATTTAGTGAAATACTGCATCAATGACACAAATGATCTACAGTAAATAAAGTACAATTTTTTAAACAACAAAACTGATGTCACATATTATGTCATAGTTATGCAAGGAGTTAAAAGGTTAAAATATTTGCTGAAGGTCATTCTACTGATGAATGAAGTAGAAAAACAGATTTGAGACATTCTATGTAACTCGAGGCAAATTATTTGATCTCATAGTAAGGCTACGGGAACTTCTACAGCCCTAATTTACTAATCTGCAAATTATAGAGAATAGCTACCCGGAGGAGCTGGTAGACATGAGTACAGGTTTTTGACTCACCGTAGGTACTCAGAGACTTTTAGTTATGATGATGATGTTGGTGGTGATTTGTATTATAGATATCTAATAACAAATCTGTAACAAATTATCTTGTCCATTTGACATCAATATACCATTCTTCCCATTTCAAAATGTCATGGTTTTAAATGGCTTATAAAATATTCACTAGTTTTTTTTCTTCTTCAGTTGTCATACCTGTTTTTTACTTTCTCTGCTTCATCACAACACATATTTTGCTGACTTGTGGACTGCCTGTGATACTAGAAGAATGTCCAGTTACTGCCTTTCTCACTAAGACTTGGACAACTCTGGCTGCAGATACTGAATATTTATATTGTACCTTTACTTTCTATGTCTTCTTACTTTTATTTCTCATTTTATTGTCCTCTTTTTCAGTACGGTACAGTTTTAATGCATGGTCTCTTTATTGCTCCCTGGTAAAAATTGACTTTTACTAAGTCCATCCTTCATTCTCATCAAGTCATCTTATAACTATGAGTTATACTCATGAGTTTATGAATACAAAAGAGAGGGTTGTTGCTAATCTAAAGCAAACAAATTGATTCAGTTTTATAATAGAGACTTACTGTTCTCCAATTTGCATGCTGTCTTGCAAAGAGCCATCATTAATATAAAACAAGTTCAAGGCATGATGCTTGCTTTCAAGAATTTGGAATAACTAATGCAACTCTCTTTCACTCTATCAGAGTTACAATGTTACTTCACTGTTGCCATCACCATTAACAAAAATACAAGAATATTAGAAAAAAATATGGAAAACCAAAGTGGAAAAAGCAGTTAAAAACAAAAACAGGAATTTTTTTTAGGCGGTATGTTATGCTTATTTATAAACAGAACTGATCCCGTGTAGCAGAGATCTCAGTTGTAATTTGATTATAAGGCATTGATTTGTAGTGAATACCGTTGTATGTAGGAGTCCCAGCACCCCTTTTCTCACCCACCTTCTGCCATCTGAAGAAAATCAACACTTTTGCATTCTGTCAAAAACTGAGAAGAGGGTCTCCATTGCTTTTGCACCATCGATTTATAATTAATAAAGTAGAGTATTTTCATCTCTCACGCTGTGTCCCTCTCCATCTTCTGTGTAATCTCTATTATATTCAAATCTGAGGCTTATAGAGGCAGCTGTAGTAAATCAGTAACGGTCCTGTTTTTCAGTGCTCTTAAAATCATATAATTATGATTCAGATCCTCTACAGCTCATAGTAAAGTCTCTCACATCTATATTGTCATTTAAACAAATAAAAATTTATGGACTGTAATGTAAGGTTGGGAAGAAATTTGAACCAGTAATGTAAACCTTATGGGACAAATCCATTTTGAACAGTTATTTCTGGAAAATAGGATTTATACTTTAACTTTCTTATATTGCCTTAAAGTAGTAGACGCAAAACATTTGAAAGTAGTGATATTTATAGTTTATTTCATTATTGTTGTTTTTAGTTTTGAGAAAAACACTGTAAATAAGGGGTCTTTGTGAAGTACAATGATAGTCATGATCCTTCACTGCATTGTCAGTTTGACCTGGCATTTTGTTCTAGATTTCCTCTCTGTGCGATGATACCACGTAAACAAAAAAGTAACAAAATCTGAAGATTATGTGCTTATGGAAGGACAGGGATGGCAGTGATAGTGAAAGATTAAGGGGAAGCATAATCAAATGAATTAAGTAAAATCTTGTAATGAAAATGATATGTTATAAACTAAAGTATATAATTTATTTAGGTTCATGCACCTGAAATTCAAATGAGTAAGTAAATATATACCTTGAGGTAGATAAAGATAACACTGAAACAAAAACAGGCAGGACTGACACTACCAACATGTAAGGGTCAGACCCCCTCGCCATGTGTTCAAACCCTGACCATTATGAGATAGGCGTCTGATACACTAGGCCTCCCCCTAAAAATAGATCAGTGATGCATGCATGCCATCAAATTGAAATGTGGGCATTTTTGCCTACTCAATGTGTGTATTTTATTAGTGGTATTTATAATTTAAAAAAATGTGTTACTTAATTTAAAATCAGCTTTCAGCTACCAAAAGCTTTCAATAAAATGTTTTAAACATTTGATGCTATTTATAATATTTAGTTTCAAAAGTTAAAAACATAATATGTGTCTTTTTTTAAAAAGCATACATATTTGACAATTTAACAGAGATTCATAAATTAGCATGTACTTTTACTGTTACATTTTTTATTGTTAGTGCTAATTGATTTTGAAGTTTCAAGATTGATAAATTCTGGAATAGATTATCCATCAAACAATGAACATGGTTTTTGAGAATGACAAGAATAAAAGAAAAACACCATTATTATTAGTGATAAATGCAGTGAAAACAAAACAAAAAAAAGAAAAGGAAAGAAGGAAAAGAGAGGAAGGCAGGACAAAAGGAGGGAAGAGAGAAAGGAAGGAGAGGGGGAAAATAAAAAAAAAATAGATAACCAAAAAGTTTACCTCTGTGGTAAGAGGCATGAGTAGGATGCTTTACTTTAAACACTGAAAACATATGACAGATCTAGGTTACAATTACAAGAACGTCTACAGCTGAATCATACAGCACTTGAACCTGCACTTGAGGAAACCTCGGTATTGAAAGGCCAAACCGAATATTCCAAGTTTCTAGTTAATTGGACTAAATATTTTTGAAATTTTAACAAGCAATACTAATTACCCTGTTGCATGTCTTACCATGGGCATATTGTGACTTTAAATTTTACATATTTTATGTGTGAGGATGGAATTATCATTACCATTATTTTTATAAAAAGAAAATCAAGCACTGCAAAAATATATAAATTCCCAAAGTTTTCAATGAGAAGAATTTTTGAGGACCATTAAAAGCTGGTGTTAAATCATGCTGTCTAATGGTAGACCTCTTGGTCTTTGCTGCTATGATATTGTTCTGGAAATTATGTTCCTTTTAGCTTCACTGACCTCATTTCATAGCTTTAACTGGAATATATCATTACAGCAGGCACACAAATGTAAAAATGCTACATCTATACTCCTCAGTGACCTGACAACTTAAAATTTGATGTAATTCAAGTGTAATTACTTAGACTTTTTTCCTAAATGATACTTATTCTAAAACCTAATGTGTTGAAAATAATATGACAGACCAAAGTTCTCCAAATATACGTGAATATAATGTTGTAGAAGAATCATGATAGCATTTAAATTTGACAATTATCTATTTTTTCTAATAGAGTATCCTGAATAGGAGATAATAAAAAACAGTAATTGCTGAATGACTGGATTTGAGAATTTTCCACCTGTGAAAGCTGAATTCTAGTTTCATACACAGTGTTAGCTACCCTCAAAATACACTAATAATGTATGAACCTAAGAGAATATTTTCTCATGATTCTTTCATTCTGTAGTTTGTATCTAACCATGGGGAGAAGGGACATATTATGGAAGAGGTGGCAGTAACCCTAAGGGTCATCAGAAGAGACCAGATAAGTAACTACAAAACACACATGTTCCTTCAAATATAGGATGTAAGTCTCTTCATTCTAATTTGGGTCTTCCATTTCTTTTTAAGGTATTAATTTATATTCTCTTGAGACTTCAGGACTCATTATGGTCAAAATCCCAGGCTTGTTTGGTTCCTGTTTGTCTTCTTTGAGGGAAATAACAAGAAGATAACAGTCAGTTTATGAATACTTGAGCAAACTGAGTTTCACTCTTTGAAATTCTGTTGTACAAACAGGAACAGAGAGTTATATTTTTTATCATAATGAGGAGGAAAAAGTTGATTAGTTGCTAACTTAGACATATTAAACACCACAGTTTTATGAAATAATCTCATTCATCTAAATATTAGTGGAAGGGTTGCAAAAAAAATGGCAACGTGGGAGAACCCAGTTTTCCTGTTCTCCAACAAAGATCAACTATCCCTGAACAAAAAGAACTCTGGAAGACCTGTAGAGTCCACTCAGGAAGTTTTAGCTGTACAGGGGGGAAAACCTAAATAATCACACAGAAAAGAAGGAAGACAACTTCAATTTGCCTGTAGCATCCCATCCCTCAAGCCAGGAATGTTGGATCCCAAGAAGGAACATCCCAGGTAGAATGAGTTCTTCTTGCTAGGAAAGGAAAAGCAGAGTGAGCAAGCACCTTCTCCAGCCTCTTGGGGCACTGCATGAAGATGGTTCCTTGGTTCCACACCACCCAGACCAACAAAACTCAGATGTATAGAGCTAGGAACAAGGAAGAACAGCAAAGGCTGTTACTAGAAGACACATAGCAGGAGCTATTGCAGTTAACAGAGACCTGGATTAAAGTCTTAAAACATAATACCTAAAACCATAAAACTCCTAGAAAATAACATAGGGAAAAAAACCCTTGACAATTTCCTGGATATGATACCAAAAGCACAAACAACAAATGAAAAAATAAACAATTGGGACTACATGAAACTGAAAACCTCTGCACTGCAAAAGAAACCAACAAAATGAAAAGGCAACCTATGGAATGGGAAGAGATATTTGCAAATTACATCTGATAAAGGGTCAATATCCAAAATATATAAAGAACTCATATAGCTCCATAGCAAAATAAAACAAAAAACCCAATTTAAAAATGGGCAGAGGAACTGAATGGACGTTTTCCCAAACAGCTACATGAAAACATGCCTGACATCACTAATCATTAGGAAGCAAATCAAAACGACAATGAGATATCACTTCATACATGTTAGAGTGCCTATCATCAAAAAGATAAGAAATGTCTTTTTGGTCGAGGGTGTGGATGGTGTTGTAGAGGGTGTGGAGAAAAAGGAATGCCTATAATGGTGTTGGTGGGAATGTAAATTGGTGCCCCCCACTATGGAAAATAGTATGGAGATTCCTAAAAAAATTAAGTAGAACTACCATATAATCCAGCAATCCCACTTCAGGGTACATATACGAAGAAAATGAAAACAGGACCTTAAAGAGATATCTGTGTCACTGTGTTCATTGCAAGATCATTCACAATAGCAAGATAGAGAAACAACCTAAGTGTCCATCAATGATGAATGGATAAAGAAGATGCCTATATAATGTGAAATATTATTTGGTTATGAAAAATCCTGCATTTTGCATCGACTTGGATGAACCTTGAGGGCATTATGATAAGTGAGGTAAGTCAGACAGAGAAAGACAAATATTATTTGATTTCATTACTATGTGGAATCAAAAAAGCTGAACTTAGAGAAACAAAGTAGAAAAGTGGTTATCAGGGCATACAGGGATGGGGGAAAGTGGTAGATAGTGGCCAAAGGGTCCCATTTCCAGTTATAAGATTAACAAGTTCTAAGATTCTAATGTGTAACATGGTGATTATAGCTAATAATACTGTCCTATATACTCGAAAGTTCCTAAGAGAATATACCTTAACTGTTCTCACCACACACACACACACACACACACACACACACACACACACAGAAAAGGTATGAGGGTAGAAGTGTTAGTTAATGCTATGATGGCAATCATTTTGTAATATATAAATGTATCAAATTAACACATTGTACACCTTAGCCACACAATGTTATACATCAATTATATCTCACTAAAGCTGGAAAAATAATCATAAGTGGATAAATAATTTTTAGTGGAAGATTTTAGAAGTATTTTGCAATCAATCAATTCATTATGCCATCATATTATTTTCTTGAAAATAGGAGAATCACTAAGAAATGTATTGCCTTTTTAAAGGGTGTAACTAAAAATATAACACTAACTCATTGCCTTATCTTGTGGTCCAGTCTGTTATTAGAAAAATAATAACTACAATGCACAATTGAATCTATGCTTAAACATGAAACATTCTAGGGATGCCTGGGTGGCTCAGTCGGTTAAGCATCCAGCTCTTGATTTCAGGTCAGGTCATGATTTCATGGCTTTGTGGGTTCCAGCCCACATTGGGCTCCATGTTGACAGTGTGGAGCCTGCTTGGAATTCTCTGTCTCCCTCTCTGTCTATCCTTCCCCACTTTCACTGTTTCTGTCTCTCTCAAAATAAATAAAGTTTAAAAAAAAATGAAACATTCTCTCATGTGATGCTATAATTGAATATAGACTAATCAACTTTCTTGAAGTATGAGAGATCTCTATTGGAATGTATTCTTTTTTTGTCACAATGTTTAAGTTAGATGTCACAATGCCAGTTTCACTGAAACCTCATCAAGATGGCTGCTAAAATCTTACATCTCTTATTTATATTAAATTCAACTCTAGAGAAAATTACAATAATTTCCTGCCTACTTACAGGCATGTAAGACTTACAAACTAACTTGAGTCCAAAACATCCAAAATAGAATTATAGTTTAAGAGAACATTTCAAGGGAGTGTCTTATCTCAGTTTCTAAGGAAAAATATATTAGTAGAAGCATGTTTGAGAGTTGTTACTCATCTGGAATTGAAGTTTCCTGTGGAATAGCTACTTTAACTTCTACTCATCACTTGCTGCCATAACTGGGAACTAGTTTTCTCAGATTCCTTTTAAATGTAGCTGTTACATTGAAACAGGTGTTGGGTTAGAGTTTGTCAATGAGAAGCATTTAGATGAAATTTAGAAGCCATTACTACTGGGAGCCAAGACACTCATAGACAAGTCACCTGCTAGAAATCTCCCTCTTTGTGATAGTGGCACACAAATGTAGCAGCTTCTTAGCTCTGCCTCCTTCACCTGCTCCAGTTTGAAGACCACTCCAGACCTTTTCTGCAACATGTCCTTCACATTCCTCTATTAAACTCTTTCCCAAAAAATTGTAGTGACTTTTTTCCCCTTGAGTATATCAAAATTAGTAAAATTTTTGATGCCAGAAGTGTTTCCGTGGGGATAGACTTAAGGTTGGGAATCTGTAATTGATTCTCTGACAAATTAGATTTAAAGAGATTCCTATTGCCAGTGTGGTATTTAGGATACAATGAAGATCAATATTTATAAAAATATTAGAGATAACAGAAGGTCTTTGGAGTTCAAGGCTTAGGGAGGTAGGATTGCTGGACTGGATTTTTGTATCTCACCTGTTTTCTTACCCTGTAGCTAGATCACCTGAGGGGATCCAGAGAACAATCCCTTCAGTACAGCTTCTAGAGTATTATCCTACCTAGAGCTACCATAACAAATTACCACGAATGTGCTGGTTTGAAACAACAGAAATTTATTCCTTCATAGTTATGGAGGCTAGAAATCTAAAATCAAACTGTTGCCAGGGCTGCGCTCCTCTGAGAGCACTAGGGAAGTATTCTTCCTTCCCTTTTCTAGTTTCTAATAATTACCTGGTAGTCTCTCAAAGTGTACTATGTGCTTCCTCCTGGACTTGTAATAAACTTCTCTATTTCGGTTTCTTCTGTGGTCTGTTGTTAGCCTACGACCTAACCATCCAGCACCTTGTGCTCCACTCAACAAATGTTAATTTAACAAAGTCCTAACAACTTGTTAGGAAGATTTTCATACTAATAAACCCTTTCTTTTCTCCTTGTATTATGCAGCATAGAGGATGCAATAAATATTTGATGATATGAATTCTAGAACTTTTACATTGTGAAATAACTTGCTATATTCTATATAAGGTTTATCATATCTTCAGTACATATTATATAAGAGGTTTTTAAAAAAGAAAATCTTTTAGTATTTTATTGCGCCAATGTGATATCCATGGACAAATCAGGTCCACAAAAACAGGCACTAGTAAGGTATAATATAAGGGATCAAATTCCGTCACCTGCCTGGTTTTTGTAAATAAAGTTTGTTGAAGCACAGCCACACCCATTCTTTTATATTTTATGTCTGCTTTCACATTCTAACGGAAGATTTGAATAGCTTCAACAGAATATGACCCACAAATCTGAAAACATTTATTATCTAACTCTTAAGTGAAAAAAATGGCCTATTCTGCATTAAAATATAATTGGATATAATAAAACATCCCTTTATACATGGTCCGATATAACATATGTGCTAGTATTTCACAATTATTAAAATCAAAACAGGGCTCCATTATGGCTTTCTTTTTTCATTTTCAAGAGATTGTAAATTTGCTTCTGGAATTGATTTGTCATTGTCCCGCAGTCTTCATCTAATTACTATGGTTCAGACAGTAGTTGTAGATAAATGTTTGTTGAATACTTATTCAGTTCGTTCGTTTAATCAGAAATGTGTCAGCTGTAATGTTGTAGGTAAATGTTTGCCGAATACTTATCCAGTTCATTCATTTAATCAGAAATTTGTCAGCTCTAATATATGGTTGAAATGTTAGCATTAATTATATACTGAAGTGTTAATTATAGTTTTGAAACTGTACCATTAAAACCAGCATAAGCGTATTAATTGAAAATATTCTTGATGAATCTGTTGATAAAAATGTGAGGGCAGGAGCTGTTGAGTCAAGAAGAATCTTGCTGGTGCTAGTGGAATAAAACCAAAAATACTAGCTTGCTTACAAACGGGAGTCTGAGGCTGAAAACTGCTGGGAAAGTGGAAGAAAGCACTTCTTCAGACACCTGGGACCGTTCCTTAAAACAGAAATAAAACAACCCATCACATACAGCAAGATATCCAAGGGACAAAATGGCAAGAATTCAGGTGAGATACTACAAATAAGAAAAATTTTCAATGGAAAAACTGGTGAAATTAAAAGCTGGAGATAAATGGAGAGGAAAATAGGGGCAAACATGAGTTAACCCTGATTGTGCCATGTTTCCAGCCTAGAACAAACAGGCTGAAAATATTAGAATGACTTTCCTTCCTTGTCTGTCTTTGAATGTGTTTGTTTTTAGTACAGACTTATTGATTCTAAGCCTTTGGAAGTGAGATTTGGATTTGTAGTTTAAGAGGCAACAGTCACGATGATAATCATACAGGTTTAAGAATCACTGAACTAAGGTAAGAATGAGTTAAAATTCTGTCACACGCACGCACACACACACACACACACACAAATGGAGTTTGGTACCAAGCCTCTCATGGCGGGAGTCTGACATTCTCTTGGTGATTTTAATTCTGACAACTCTTCTCTCATGTTTCCCTAAGTTTAAATTCTCATCTTAGTAATCCATTTGATGTTTGGTCCATTGTGTATCCTTGTTTTGCTTTTGTCTTTTATGTTTTCTCCTCATAAACTTTCCAATTTCTAGGTGCCAATATGGCAGCAGGACCATTTTTGGCTTCAGATAAACTCTGACAGAGGCTGCTGGCATGGGTTCTGAGTAACTTCTGTCTTTGAGTTTCCCTGTCATTAACCTAGTCCTTCTTTTTGCTATTTATTCTTGTTTGCCATGCCCTTTAGGTTATGTTTTGTAGAAATGGCTCATTCTCCCAAGAATCTCCACAAATAAGTCTGGGTCTCTCACAGACTAAATTTGTATAATCTCTTCTGACAACTGCCAAGCCCCCCCTTTCCTCCTATAACAATTGACTCAAAACTTGTTACTCTTCTACCTGGAATTCTAATTTCAGTTGAAAAACCTATTGATTATTCAAATGCCACTAATTAATGTTGTTCGTAAGTGTCCTATATTTTGATAGAAGCATAAACAAAGTAATGAAAAAATAATTATTTTTTCTTGCCAAGAGAAAATTCACAGAGAAGGCAACATTTGACCTGGTTCTTGAAGGAGACTCACAATAACAATATCAAAAATTTGAGGAAGGATCTTTTCAATAGAGTGGTAGAAAGATCAAATGAAGTAAATATAAAAGTCACACAAGTTGATGGCACATTTATGGACATCAACAAATAAGATAGAATGGTAGAGGTAAAAGGAGAAAAGAGTGGATTGCAGCCAGATTAAAAGCCATGCAAATAAATTTTAAAGCGTTCAAAGCACAGTAAATAGCTGGCAGCACAAGTTGATTTGGGAAATGACATCACGTTTTCATTTTGGAAGGTGACTACAAAATGAAAGATAATTTTTAATATTACTATACTTCAAATAGCCCTCACCCCTTCTTCCTGGCTTATTCTGTCTTAAGACTCTTAGTACTCACACTTTCCCCTTCAGTTACCATAGATAATGGCTTAAATCTCTTTAATTTACTGATCTAAGACTAGCATTACAAAATTTTCTTGTTGCTTTTTCATTATGGAGCATTATGCCCAGAAATAGAGTTTTGAGAACTATATATCTGAAATTTTACCATAATTATTCTAATATGTATTCTTCATCTGTCTATTAATTTTCTGTTGCTGGTTCTTTTCTGATCATCACATGTCTTGATTTGAGTATCTAATTAAGGGGCAGATACTTGCTCAAGAATAATCTTGGAAGGGGTTAAAAGAGTGTGGCAAATACGAGGAATCTGGCCATTCCACAAAGTGGTATTCTCTAATACGTTCACATGCAGTTATTACTTTCTTCAATTCAGGAGGGGTATTTCTCTTGTATTTTAAAATTTTGTTTAAATTCTAGTTAGCTAACATATAGTGTAGTATTGGTTTCAGGAGTAGAATTAGTGATTCATCACTTACACAAACACCTAGTGGTCATCTCAACAAGTGCCCTCCTTAATGCCCATAACCCATTTAGCCCATACCCCCACTCAACCCCCCTCCAGCAACCCTCAGTTTGTTCTCTGTATTTCAGTCTCTTATGGTTTGCCTCTCTCTGTCTCTGTTTTTATCTTATTTTTCCTTCCCTTCCCCTATGTTCATTTGTTGTGTTTCTTAAATTCCACATATAAGATGTCGTGACTTATATTGCTCTCCCTTATGTCACAAACCTCTGATTTAGAGTTACCTCTTTTCAGCTGATTCTGATCAGTGGCAGATATTTGTCCTCTTCCATAGTTCTAAAAAAATTACTTTTTCCTGAAGAACAAAGGGAATAGGAGGACAGATATTGGAGTTAGGCTTCGCAAACCAGGGAATTCCTGGAAACTAGCAGAACCTGGAAGAGGCTGGGAAGGATCTTTCCCTAGAAGATTCGAGGGGAGCATGGCCCTACTAACACCTTGATTTAGGACTGTTAGTCTCAAGAACTGTAAGGGAATGTTTCTGCTGTTTTTCAACCTCCCACTCTGTGATATCTTGTTATGACAGTCTTAGGAAATTAATAAACCCTTTATTTTTCTCCTGAAAAGTCTTATTTATCCTGGATCCAGATGAAATTTCGTTTCTTCAGTGGAGACTTTTCTGAGACCACCAATGCACAGATACTGAATTTCTCTAGCCTCTGTACTTTCAGTGTCTTTTAAAATACTGTTGCGCCAAACTAATTACTTTGTAATATTTTTAGATATTTACATATTGGCCTCTATTCTGAACTCCCAATTCTTTTGTGGGTTAGCTAGTGTTATAAGATCCAGATATTTTTCATCCAACTTTGATTAATATTAGAGTTGATACCTGAGGCCACAAATGTCAAGCTATTATTTAGTGATAAAACTTTAATGATAGTATTTAAGAAGCTGTTCACACAAGTGCTTTTGATCATGCAAAGCAATGGATTATCCATTACTTTCATTTACAAAGAAAGATAATGAAGTCTATCAAATATTTACCTGGAAGTTACCATGAAAATGCAATGAAATCTATGCCTATTCTCTATCTCTATTCTTAAGAATTTTTTCTAAAAAGAGACAAAGATCTTTTCCATATTATTTTAAAAATTGAATACTTCCAAGGTCAATCAACTTATAACCTTGAGATTTTTAATGTTTGTTTTAACAAAGAACTTTTAGGATTACAGAAAGCTGTTCATTCGAAATGATGACCTTTGATTGGCAACAGGTTGGTTTTCTCACCACTCCTATGAAAACAACCTGCTAATTCTGACATCATTCATCTGGTTCTGATTAACTCAACTATTTTAAGATGTATTAGAGTTCTCCAGAGAAAAATAACCCGTAGGTTATATACAGATATATAGAAAGAGATTTATTATAAGATATCGGCTCACACGATGATGGCAGCAGAGAAGTTTCATGAAACACCTAGAAATAATGTTTTGCCAGTGATCTGGGTATCCCTTAGCTCTGTCAAGCTGACATGTAAAATTAAACTTTACCTAAGGACTATTAGTGTTTCATAATGTTTTGTTTTCCAAGTAAGATAAACAATGTCTAACAAATTCAACTTTAAAGCACAGTAGTGAACAATGATCTTTCATTATATTGTAAAGTTTGTAGAGTAGTGTGCACCTGACATATACTGGATTTTTAGCAAATATATTCTGAATGAATAAAGAAATTGTCATAAGGATATAATAAAAAAAAAAGGCTGGTTAAAAGGAAATACCATTTTCCTTTTTGGACAAGTAGAAATAGATTTACATTGCTAGGCAATGCTTTAATTTTTACTTAGAATTTATAATTCATACCTGTATACTTAAGTGAGTTTTGCTGCCAAACTGTTGACCCAGCATAATAGGGTGAAAATATATTTTAGTCTTTCAATAATCTAAGAGAAGCTGTTAAAATTTAGAATATGAAGGATGACAAATTCTACTTTTGAAGCCTGATTCTCTATGATGAGTATTAATCCAGTCTCGGACTCTGCAGCTACTAACTTTGGTAGATGGATGAGAGAAAAATCAGTCTAGAAAAAGTAGGGCATTCATCAAAATATCCACTCAGGACTCATGTTGACTGTAAATGGCAGAAATCCAACTGGAACACACTTACTCAGAGAGTGGAATTTATGGCTTACCTAACCACACTTTAGGAATCACAACGCATTAGCTATTCTCAGAAATGACTGAGAACAGGGATTTGAATGGTGTTGCTCATTCTGTGCATCTTCATCTTGGAATTTTTTGTCACCATTCAGACTTCTTACACCTGACCAGCTAATCCTCCTTGGCATTGGCAGCTCGAGGGTAGTATACATTCATTTTTGCTATGCCAGGGTCATTGCACATCATGCTTCAGTCCTCAGATTTAAAATGTCATAGTGGAATACACTCATTAATCTGATTTTTCACAAGCGTCTCAAATACCATTGAGTTCTCAGATACAATGACTGCAATATCCTCTACAACAACATGGTTGGTGTCAAGAGAGGAACAACCCCTCTCCCCTAAATAAGAGAGTGCTATGCTATCCTGGGTCAACAATTAAGCAAATAATTCATTTGAAATTATTAGCTAGAAAACTTTATCATTGAACAGAAGGAAAGTTAATCTATTAGACTTTATACAATTCCAGGTAATAGGGAGTGACCAAAAAAAAAATGAAAAGGTTTGTGTGGAGTGGGTGGAGGGTAGAGAATTCTTTGTCTTACTGATTCTGTAAAGAAGTATTATTGGTTTTTTTTTTGCATCAGCTTTTAAAATTTTTTTAATGTTTATTTATTTTGGGGAGACAGAGAAACAGACTGCAAGCAGGGGAGGGGCAGAGAGAGAGAGGGAGACACAGAATCTAAAGCAGGCTCCAGACTCTGAGCTGTCAGCACAGAGTCTAATGTGGGGCTTGAACCCATGAAGCACAGGATCATGATCTGGGCCAAAGTCGGTTGCTTAACCAACTGAGCCACCCAGACATCCCTTGTATTTGTTGGTTTTTAGAAAATAGATGTCAGAGATCTCCTGTAATAAAAGAATACTTAAATATTTTTTGATGCCTAATTCTTTCAATGAACTTCTGGAAATGTAGGGAAAATCCTAGCACTGGAATGTTAAATATCCATGTATACTTTAATGTGGGTTGACTTCTGTGTGCCTGAGGAGGTCATCTCCATCATGGTGTGTATATCTTTTTATTATAAGGGAGTGTGGGGATGAGAATTACAAAAGGATTTGTGAAATGTTAGCCTCAGGAAAGTGCTCAATATTCGCTGTTGATCAGTGAAGATATGTGTAGCTACTTTATCTATAAACAGGGGTTCTAACTTTTGGGCTAGGCTAACCTCCAGGGAAGGTCCTAAGTCTCTTTACAGTCTTTCCTATCAGTCTGTTAATCAAATACTGAGAGAAGCTTTACAGAGATGTGCCTTGAGGTTTTATGGTGGGGCTGAGGGGATGATTAACACAATGCGATACCTGCAGGGAAAATCTAGTTTGGTTCAAGAAGTCTTGGGACCTAATGCCTACTCATTTTTAGCCAACTCATAACTGCTATTCTATATGATCAATTTGTGTAACCTATCCCCAAGAGGCAACTTTGAGGTTACTTCTGGCCAAGCTACTCTCATTCAGATTTTATCCATCAAGACATCACACTCCAGGTCCCCTTTTCCATATGCCATAAAACCAAAGAGCATTATATCCCTTAGGCCAACGAGAGCAGTTCAAGAAATCCAGGCCTGAAAGATTATTTAGAAGGAGGTAAGAGTAGGCACTAGTTAGGCTGGTGGGAGCTTTGCTTCAACCTTTTCCACACAGGGAGGGGTCTCAACCTGCGAGCCCGAACAGCTCCCAACACAAATGTATACAGAATTGTAAGTGACTTCATCTGCATGGTTATCTAAGGCCACAGAATCAATGCTGGTAAATTAATTGTGTGACAGTTCTTGCAGTCAGATTATCTCACATTTCAATGTTTTATGTAAGTAAATAGGCCATTATAAATAATAAAACAATGTAACTTTTGTGGGGAGACCACTAGCTACTGAAATAAAAAGTTTATTTCAGAATGAATGTAATATCCATATAAAATAGAATAGAAATGAAAATGAATAATATTTATAGAGAATTCTACAAGCAGAGACACTGTGGTATTTCCCTAAAACCCTATGTATTCCACTATATTTAACTTTTTAATTTTAGTAAAAAAAACATTAAATTTACCATTTTAATCATTTTTCAGTGACAGTTCAGTAGTGATAAGTATATTTGCATTGTTGTGTAACAGATCTCTACACTAGTTAGCTTTTAAATCCAGTAGGATTATGGCTCTGGAAAATTATAATTGTGTTTTTCAATTTTGGAATGAGAATAAAAATATTCAGCAGGCTTTTTTCCTAGGGTATGATCCCAACTGTGATACTTCTCTTGTGTATTTTTAAAACTCAGCCCCTTCCTCCATTGCTGTGGATATAGGGTGCCAAGAACTGAAAAGGGACATACTCTAAGGAGGTTTAATCCTGAATTTATAAGATCAAGTGGTAATTAAAGGAGCAGAAAAGACAGAATGTTTTGGTTGATTAGAGAAGTTAATAAAGCTTCTCCGTTGATTTTTACAGTCTGTTGTATTCTGTCCCAAAGTGATAGGCAGCATGTACTGCTAATTCAGATCCCCTATTTTGAAAAGAGCACACCAGTGTTTAAAACGTCATGAATAAACTGATGTAAATGAGTTTTTATTTTCTCAAGCAACCCTTCTTGGTTTGAAGTATCCTTGTTGCCAACAGATTTAATTCATACCAAAAGGGCAGCCTTGCCTGGCTTCTCTCCAAAAACACAAAGGATGGAGTCATATGTGTATTATTCCAGTCAAGACTTAAGATGTGTCTCTTAATGCAAAAGTCAGCTTGTCGCTGGAAGCCACAGATAGATCATGGGTCAACAACTTTCACGTCATTTATACTTAATGAGATCTTTTACTTAGGTTTGAAGGAGTCAGAAACATCCTCTCAAGTCAGGGAGTTTCTGTCTTATTTACATGGCATAAATTAACTCAGAAAGAAAAGACAAACATTTACCTCTTCTTGCAAAACAGCAGAGAAGCAAAAGCCAGTTTTTTAGAGATTTTTTATTGAGCTAAGTTCGTACACAATAAAATTTACTAACCTAATTGTACCGTTTTCTGAGTGTTGACAAATGTATGTAATCGTGTAATCGCCAGCACAATCATGACTATTTCCTTCATCCCCAAAAGATCTGCCCCTTGTTGTGCCTTTTGGCAGTCCTACCACCTACTGTCTTTGGGCAACCGCCCACTTGCTTTCTGTCACTGGTTTTGCCTCTTCTAGAATTTTAAATAAATGAAATCACTTCACTACATAGTCTTTTGCATCAGCTTTTCATTTAGCATAATGCCTTTGAGATTCATCCACATAGTGTATGTATTGGTAGGTTGTTTAACTAATATTATTTTATATAGACTCAAATACAGGGAACAAACAGGGTTGCTGGAGGGTTGTTGGGTAGGGGGATGGGCTAAATGGGTGATGGGCATTAAGGAGGGCAGTTGTTGTGATGAGTACTGGGTGTCATATGTAAGAGATGAATCATTAAATTCTCCGAAAACCATTATTAAACGATATGTCAACTAACTTGGGTTTAAATAAAATAAAAAAATAGAAATATTCCAATTTGCTGGTTCACTTAGCATTCACCGGTCAGTGGACAGTTGGGTGTCTCCAGTATTTGTTTCTGATGAAGAAAGGTGTCATAGAAATCTCAATACAGGTCTTTATATGGGCATGTCTTTTTATTTTTCAACTAATCTAGGAGTCAACTGATGGGTCATGTAGCATGTGCACATATACCTTTACATGGAAATGCCAAACTGTTTTCAAAAGTGGCTGTAACATTTTGCATTTTTAGAAGCAGTATACAAGAGATTCAATTGTTACAGATAGTCAACAACACTTAGTATAATCAGCCACATTCATTTTAGCCATTATAGCGTGTGTGCGCTGTAATCTCGTGGTTTTAATTTGCATTTTCTAATGACTATTTTTATGTGCTTATTTTCCATATGTATACCTTCTTTGGTAAAATGTTTGTCCAGATGTTTTGCCCAATTTTTATTGGAATATGTATCTTATTAAAACTTATTGAGTTGTAAAATATTTTTACATGTCCTAAATTTTATCCTACATATATTTTGCAAATACTTTGTCCTGGTCAATGACTTGCCTTTTAGTTTTCTTAATAGTGTTTCTTTTTTTTACTTCTTGTACATTTTGTACTTCTTGACATTTTAAATTTTTATTTTTGAGTAATTTTAAATATACGTATGTGGCTATCTATAATTTACATTCCGGGTCCTCTAGTTTTAACATTTTCATTAACGATGGTACCTTTATTAAAATTAAGAGAATAGGGGCGCCTGGGTGGCTCAGTTGGTTAAACTTCCAACTTCACCTCAGGTCATAACCATACAGTTCATGAGTTCCAGCCCCACGCTAGGCTCTGTGCTGACAGCTCAGAGCCTGGAGCCTGCTTTGGATTCTGTGTCTCCCTCTCTCTCTGCCCCTTCCCCTACTCATTCATGTTTTTTTTTTTCTCTCTTTCTCTCAAATAAATATTTTAAAAAGTAAAATTAGGAGAATAACAAGGGCTCGTAACTCAGGGTTGGTGAATAATGGTCTTGAAGTAGTTAAGAATATACTGAACACTATGTATCCACTGACCCTGATCCAGAAGAGAGGCAGATAAAATGAATGTCAATCACTTGAGAAGGTTTCTAGGAACTTTAATATGCTAGTAAGAGTATCAAGTTTCTTGTGTTACAATGAAAAAAACAAAAAGGTAGAAGAAGGCTCTCAGCAAATGTAAAGGATTCGATAGGTGCTACCGACGAAAGAATGTTATTACAGTGGGCATCAGGTTTGGTAAGCAAAGATGAACAAATATAAGTAAAAGCAGATACTAACCTAAAGAGAATGGGAAAAGATAGATTGCTTGGAAGGTTTTGACAATAGATGATTACATGAAAAAAGCTAAATGTACCAAATGTCTTTAATACATAGAGGCCATAATGACTTCATAAAATCTTTAAGACTATGAAATTATCTTTTTAGCTTCAGGACAGAGTCTCAGGTATCCTGTGGTGTCAGAAACCAACCCAAAGCTGGAAAGCCTGGTACTTAGTGTGGAGTAACTGAGAACACCTGAGAGAAATAGAAAATTCAGGGATAGAAACTGTAACAGCTCTGGAGCCATTCAAAACGATATTAGTATAATATTACCTGAAAGAAAAGAGAACAACTTCTAGAGTTAACCATTCTCATTCATAGACTTCCTTTAGTCAAAACATTTGACTTCTTCCTAAAAGCATACTAATATTATTAGCAGTAATACTAATATTAATATTATCAGTTAACTCTACTTAGCCATACAGGACACTAGGATGTACAGATATGACCCTTCCCAGGAAGGACTTAGATTGATGAGGGGTGTGTGTGTGTGCACCCACCAGCATACTTTATAGCATCTGAGCTGTATTCTAAGCAAACATCAAAAAAATAGAGAACAAAATGTTTCAAAAATATGTTGCTCCTTTTATCTAATACCAAAATAATAGCACAGTTTGCAAAACAAACAAAAAAACTAGGAGATTAACATTGCTGTAACAGTATTAACTCAACTACAGACTTTAGTCCAGTTTCACAGTTGTTCTGCTGTCATTTTTCCTTTCCAAGATGTCAAGATACCACTTGGCATTTAGTCATCATACCTCTTTGGTCTCTCTCAGTCTGTAATAATAATTCAGTGTTTCCTTTTTTTTTTTTTTAATGACTTGAACACTTTTTCAGAGTATTGTTCAGGTGTTTTGTACAATGTCCCTTGTTTCAGGTTTGTTTGGTGTTTTCTCCTGAATAGATTGAGGTTATGCATTATTGCAAATAATACCACCAAAGTGATATGCTCTTCTCATATCAGGAGTACATGATATCAATAAGGTGTATTATTGGTCATGTTAACCTTCATCAGTTGATTAAGGTGATCTTTATTTACTAGGATTCTCTACCATAAAGTTATTATTTTTTCCTTCCTATATCAACCAGAAGTGATTCACTAAGACAAACCCAACTCAGGAGATAAAGTGTTGAACTCCACTTCCTAGTGGGAAGATAATCAGAGAATTTGTGGACATATGTTAAAACCTCCAAAGTAATTAATGACCATTAGGGGAAGATCCATTGAGACTATGCAAAGATCATGTTTCTCCTTAAAGTTTTAATCACTAATTGCAGAACTTATTTATGAATCTTGCCTGCAGCAATTACTACTGTGGTGTCTCGATGATTATCTAACACAGTTTTTTCTATTGTTATGATTTGGAATTATTCTGTAAAGAATACAGTAGTTGTCCCTTCTCCCCCACTTATTTATTTAGTCACTTGTTTGTATATATGAGTATGAGCTCATAGACGTTGCATTCTTTGATTTATAATTCAATTCTATCATCATTATTGTTGTTGTTGTTGTTGTTGTTGTTTTTGTTGTTGTTTAAATTGTTCCAGACTTCTGGGGCACTTGGGTGACTCAGTCAGTTAAGCATCCAACTCTGGATTTCAGCACAGGTCATGATCTCACAGTTTGTTGGTGTAAGCCTTGCATCCATCTCTGTGCTGACAGTGCAGAGCCTACTTGAGATTTTCTTTCCTCTCTGTCCCTCCTCTGCTCATTCTCTCTCTCTTTCTTTCAAAATAAATAAATAAACATCAAAAAAATTTTTTTGTTCCAGATTTAATCACCAGAAGCTCTTTAAGGTAGATACAGCATCTATTTGACCTGATCCTATCCTCCTCCTCCTCCTCCTCCTCCACTTCCTCCTCCTCTTCCTCCTCCTGATCCCCCTCCTTTTCCTCCTCCTCCTTCTCTTCCTCCTTCTGCTTCTGCTTCTGCTTCTTCTGCTTCTTCTTTTTACTTTTGAGAAGCAATACTAATAAAGTATTGTGTACATTACAACAATAGCAAAGTGTTGGCTCTCAGCATTTTCTTCCTTTCTACAGTCTACAGAATGCCCCAGGCTCATGTAGTATTTTCTCTCCTTTCATCATAGCATCAGCCATTTCTTTAGGGGTTCCTGAGTTCTGTTATTGAAAAATGATATTTAGAATCTAAGATATGGAGGCTGGGTGGATATATTGCTACTGGTATGCCACTACTTCTAGCCTTCTCAGTGAACAGATCTAAGAAACTGCACATATATATGTATATACCTTCTTTTATCTAGTAATCATCTATCTCTCCATCTCTATCTCCGTCTCTCTCTACCATCCCTATTTCTATCACTGTCTCTATATAATAAAGATGGGACCATATTGGTGTCTCCAATTTTAATATAGTTTCACTGAGTACATCTGAACTTTCACCCTTGCTAATCTGTAACTTTTCTCTGAAGGCAACTAGAATACAGTTTTGGGTTTTTACGTACAATCTCTTGGGTTCTTATTCTTAGAGTATTCAATCAAAACACTGTTTCTGAAAATCATTAGACCAGCCACTTGCTTCTCCACCCCTTTTAGTGAATTGACTTTCTTCTCGTAATTCAACACTTGTGTTTATATTCTTTTGTGACTTGTATATTATTTGTTCTGAATTTTGTTTCATCGATATAGCTATATTAACTTACTTTAATTTTCTATCCTTTTAACCTATCTGTGTATTATTGTTTATTTTTTCCAATTAAATAGCTTAGAATCCGATGTTCCATTATTATTAAATTTGACAATATGAGTTTTTTCACTGGAATATTTAGATCATTTATATCTGTTTTGAATATCAATAAAACTGGGTTTAAATCTTCCATTATGTTAGTTGTTTTCTGTCACATCTTGAAAAAATACTTTTACCTATTTTAAGATTTTTTTAACTTTTTTAAGATTTCTTTTTTCTAACAAATGCCTTGTCAGTTATGTTTTTTTAACAAAGAGATTTCTCTAAAGCAGAAGTTCTAAATGTATGGTCTTTTGATCCACTAAAATCAGTATCACTTGGCAATTTGTCAGTGTTATCAAATTCTCAGGCCCCACTCAAGACCTAGGAGAATAAGAAACTCTGAGTTTGGGCCAAAACTATGTTGATTTAATAAGCCCTCCAGGTTATTTCGATAAACTCTAAATCTTTAGAATATCTGCCCTATGCTTCATAATATATATTCTTAACTTAGCCTACTTTCAAATAATACTATACCACTTCATTAAAGTATGAGAGCCTTACAACAATGTACTTCCATTACTTCCCACTCATATTTTATTCTGTTGTCATCACATATTTTCACCCTGCCTATGTTCTAGAACTCACAATACTTTATTCACATTGCTTTTAAAAGTCAATTTTAGGGGCGCCTAGGTGGCTCAGTCGGTTAAGCGGCCAACTTCAGCTCAGGTCATGATCTCACAGTCTGTGAGTTTGAGCCCTGCGTCGGGCTCTGGAGCCTGCTTCAGATTCTGCGTCTGCCTCTCTCTCTCTCTGCCCTTCCCCTGCTCACACTCTGTCTCTCAAAAATAAATAAACGTTAAAAAAAAAGTCAATTTTATTTTAAAGATAGTAACAAGTGAGGAAAATACCTTTTAGTTTGCATAAAATTTTGCTATTTCTAGGACTTTTAATCCCTTTGTCTAGATCCAAACTAATTTTTTTTATTCAAACTTTAATTTGTAATTATTCTTCTTCCTTTAACTTTTTTTTGTAGTGTTTATCTTATAGGGATGAATTCTCTTAGCTTTCAGTTATCTGAAAAAGTCTTTATTTTGCCTTTTAAAATCATTTTTATGATTAATTATAATTAATATATACTATGATCATGTAATAGTTTTTATTATTACATTACATGTGAATTTCTTTTGTTGTGGCTGTTATACAACATTGAATAGGATTTCACTATTCACAAGTGTCCAATCTACAGAACACTATTACAGGCAGTTTCCCCCAAAAACGTTTGTAGGCATTGAGACTCCTGACCTCCCCCCATACAGCCCAGTCCTCTTTGTGGGTTGAGAATCTTGAAATATTTCAGGTCCCCCTCCGGAGGCATGGAATTGCATGTGCTAGCAAGGTAGCCACAGAGTAGAAGCCCTAAACCAGCTTAAGCCTATAGAAAAATTTACAAATTTCCCTCAGAGGACCCAGAACATTCTTGAGCTGGCTTGGAAGACCCAGAGAGGACTCTTTGGGTTGCCAGAGCCACACAAAAGCCATGGAACTGCTCTTGCCTTTCTGAAAACACTGGAGAAAAAGTCAGCTCCATCCAAATCTCAGAATTTTCTACCTCATCTCAGAATCCCAAAATTGGCATTGCTGAAAACAAGGATGTCACTGAGCTGGCTGAGCTTCTAGTAAAATTACAGGTCCCTTCAGGGTCCAGTCAACTCCTGTGGTGGAATTAAAGACCCAGAGAATGCCTCCCAGTACCGTCAGAGATATGACAAAATTTTTTATGTCTACTTGTGGGCTCAGGATCCATTTTGCCTTTCTGGAAAAGTTGGAGAAAGCATTACCCCTTCATGTGTGTCCTTAGAATTTTCAACCTCATTTAAGATCCTAGTGCTGACTTGAGTGTTTTAATTGCTAGTTGAATCCAGATATAAGATTCAGACTACAGAGAGTAGAGAGCTAGTTAGAATACAATGCCAGTGAGGTCTTCTGAACTTTCACACTTCCTAATCTGTAACTTTTCTCTGATAGCAAGGAATCTGTTTCCCATGATTTATAATTCATTTATTTACGTGTTTAAGCCTAGAATACATGTAAATTATTTGAAGAATTGCTAGCCTGCACCCTATGAGCAAAAAAATAAACCAGCTAGAGTACAGTTGTATTCTACTTGTCCTCACAGTCAAAGGTTTACATAATCAATGATATTCTGCCCACAAGCAAAATGATAAGTCAAAGAAATGTTTGTAGTTTTTTCTGAAAACTAGATTAAAAAAACATTTCCTTTGAAAATTCAGAACCATAGACTTCCCTTCATAAAGATTTGTCATTTAAATTTATACCACCAATGTTGTCTGAAAAACTGTCAGCTAAGATATTAGTATATAATCGCCTAAGGGTTAGGAGACCCATTGTGTATGTGAGAAAAGTAAATGCAAATTATGTCAAGTAGATAAATACTCCACTGGGTCTCACAAGGATATGCACAAATACAACATCGTTAAATACAAACTCAAAATTCAACATTCAAAACCTAAAAGGACAAAAGTGACATTGTATAAGAGTTAGAAAAACAACTCACAGGGAATGAGATTTTCAAGATTTCAAATAATAGAGTAAGAAATAGAGAATAAAAAGCAAAAATAAAAATATCTGAGAAAATAAAAGAGGGAATAGGAAAACTAGAAAGAAGGAAGATATATTTTAAAAGACTAAGAGATTTGAAAAGAACCAAAGAGAAATTAAAAATGTAATAATTGAAATAAAAAACTCTCAATGGATCTTTTAACAGAAGATTAATTACATAGAGAGACTTAGTAAACAGGAAGTATATCTGAACAAATTGCTAAGGATGCACACAGTAAAAAAATATGACAGAAAAATATAAAAAGATTGGATTCATGGAAGATGGACTTTGGTCCATAAAGTTCTAATCAGAGTTATAGAGAGAAACAATAACTTTAATGGGGGGAAAGCTTGTAATACCAGAAAGTGTTCCAGAGCTGAGAGAATATAGATTTTCAGTATAAAAACACACAATGAAACCCAAATGGTTAAATGAATACAGGCCCACAGCTAGATATATTGTAATCAAACAGCAGAACTCAGAAGACAATGATAAAATATTAAAACCAACTAGAGGCAGGAAAGTACAAGCTACTTACAAAGGACTATCAGTTAAACTACATTTGTTTTAGTAAACATCCAGAACGCAGTGGAAAAGTATTTCTACTATGGTGACAGCAAATGTGTGTCAAGATAAAATTTTAAACCCAGGTGATCTATAGTTCAGTAATGTATGTGAAATAAAAATAATTTTTGCTACAATCATAGCAGGGAATTTAGATAAAGAAGCTAAAAGGTGGCTAAGGACATAAAATATTGAAGGAATACTACAACAAAGTTTCACTTAATGAAGTTATATAGAACCTTACACAAAAACGGTATGTAATATAGTTTTCAAAATATTCTTACAAAACAATTTTGTGTACATATACTGGCATATATTGGGCCATAAAACCAATGTGAAGAACTTTCAAGGAATCTGAGATCATATTAAATGCAGTCTTTTAAAGCAATAAAATTTAGATATATGTTAAGGACAAAATAGAGCAAAAAATATATCACATTGGTATATTAAAAAGAAATAAACACTTCTAAATAACTCAAGAGCCCATTAAGGAATAATAATAACAATAGTAGAAATCACAAATTCTAAAAATAAAGCAAAAACAAAAAAACATGCTACACATCAACGTATGTGGACATAGATCAATTAATACCTAAAGGAAATTTTATAAATAATTTTAAATTTAAATGACCAAATAGTTAATAATGATTAAGTGTTAAAATGCTGCGCATTCAAATTTTAAAAATATTTTACAAGTAATAGTGAATGTATAGTATAACAAACTATTTGAATATTCTACTTTTTACATTTTCGAACCACTTTTTGAGGTAGATCTTATTAATAATCTCATTTTGCAAATGAGGAGTCTGAGGCATAGAGAGTTTACATAACATGAACAAGGACACAGAACCTGGTAAATACAGAGTGAAGTTTCAAATAAATAGACTACGTATAAAGGCCACAATCTTAATCAGTAATGTCTTTTATACATTGGTGAAAGATAGTAAAATAAGGCTCTGAATGGTAAAAATAAATTAAAATAAAAAAAAACAAGAAAAGTATAGATAAGGACAGAAATTAATAAAAGACAGAATTGGATATAACTATAAATGTAATGAAAGTCAAATATTATGATGTTATATTACTGTATGCCTTAAATTTTAAATTTTTGATAAATATTTTTGAAAATATAAACTATTTAAATTGATTCAAAAAAAAAAATAGAAAGTCTGACCAGACCCATACAAATCAGTCAGCAAGGGAAATGTAACATGAAACAAATGCATGTACACAGAGACAAAACATTGTGTGAAGTTTTCGGAACAGTTTTATCAAAACTTATAGGAATAATATTGTTACACAAACTTCAAGAAGAAAAAATGCATTTTATGAAGCCTATAACCTGGATAAGAATTGAGAAATATACAGTATGGAAAAGAACATTACAGATACTGCTCAGCTTTAAAAAACAAACAAACAAAAAACGAAAGGAATGGTGCACCCAAGTGGCTCAGTTCGTTAAGCCTGCGTGCGACTCTTAATTTCAATTCAGGTCATGATCCCAGGATCCTGAGATCAAGCCCTGGGGCTGTGCTGAACATGGAGCCTGCTTGAGGTTCTCTTTCTCCTTCTGCCGCTCCCCTTGGTACGTGCTCTCTCACACGCTCTCTCTCATTCTTAAAAAAAAAAAAAAAAGGAAACAAACTATTGATATATATAACAACTCTTATGGATCTCAGTGCATTATGCTGAGAAAAAAAGTCAAATTCAAAAAGTTACATACCATGTACTGTAATTTATTTATGTTTCTTAAAATGACAGACTTAAAAAATGGAGAACAGATCAACAGTTCTTCCATAACAGATTAGGCAAGGAGGAAGATATGACTTTAAACGGTACCTTGAGGGAGCTCTTTGTAGTGACAGAATAGTTCTAAATCAGGACAATGATGGTCGTTATGTGAATCTAAACAGTGGATAAAAGTGTATAAATCTATATACACAAAGATGTATAAACTTGAGTTTATGCAAAAACTTTACTTTTTATGCAAAAACTTTTAGAAGAGGTTTTCAATGATCTATACAATGCAAAGTAAAACACGAGTGAAAGTTATAAACTAGTAATCCATTAAAGGAGCTCAAAATAACCAAATGCATATGATTTTGTAATAATCAGTGAGTTAAAAACTAAAACCACAGTGAGATGTCATTTCATAACTGATACACCAGAAAATGTTAAGAATCTGACAATACCAATGTTAATTTGTATAGATAACAATGTGTTAAATTGCATACACTGCAGGTAAATTATTATGAGCACTTTAGTTATCTATTTGCCAATATCTAATTAATATGACAATTTGTAAAATTTATGACTAGGTGATTTCTCTCATTGGAATCATTCAAACATCTCACATTACTCTTAGAGTCTCATATTAGAGGTTCATAATAGCCCTCTTCACTATGAAAATTAGCCTGTTATTCATATTGTAAATATATTTGGTATGTTTTTATAGTGGAAAAATTAATTTATAATCTAGTTATAAAATCTATAACTAATATCTTCTAATCTAGTTATAAAATCTATAACTAGTATCTTCTAATCTATATTAAATTTTGTTATCAATGTTATTCTGCCTTTACAAAAAGGTTTTGCCTTATTTCTACTCTATTCTTTGGAACAAATTAAATTACACTTAAGTTCATCTATTCCTTTTATGTTGATAGTTTGGTTATGGGTGAGTGTCTCCATGGTGTGAATGGAGGTCTTGGGTCCCTGGATTCTCCACCAGAAGATTTACATGAGGGTAGATTTACGTGGGGATCCGTGCTGGAATAAAGACAAACAGAGGAAAGTAGCAAGCACAAAGCCAGTCTCTAGGTTGTTTTGAGATTGGATATTACTGGTCTCTCTGGGCTGGGAGGACCTGTGACCTACACAGGAGTGGTCTCTAAGAAGGCTGCTTCCAGTCTTTTGGGGGACTCCTCCCACAGGTTGGGAAGGAAGTTTTTGACCTTTCAAGGTTTATACAGGATCCTGGATCCTTAGTGGCAGCCTTTCTCCATGGGGGGACTGTAACCACAATGCAAATGCATTATATTGAGTCTAGGGGTTGCCCTGGGGCAGAGGTGGAAGAGGTAAGCTAATGCTCCGCATTGGTGGCTGTACATCTGTCAGTCCCAAGGTTTCGGAAGCCACAAGGTCAGAATGTTGTGCCTTCAGGCTTTTAACGTGTAACCTATTTATCACTCCTTGCCACCAGCTCCTGTCTCTCTCATTCCCCTTCAAGGACTTGGAACTCTGCCGTTCTGTTCCTTCCACTGCTCATGTCTAACTTCTACCTAACAGTTTCACCCATACCAGTGTTTAAATTTTATTTATATTGTATTTAGCAAAATAATTGTTTTGTGATTTTTTTTTCCTAATATACCCGGCAGATGTATTTTTTATCTATTCTCCTTTGTTTTCTTCTTTATTTCCACTGGATTAGCTTAGCTAGTTGTTTGTCTATTTTATTTTTTCCATTTGCATTTTCCAAGAACCACATCATTGATTTATTTGGTACTTTTGATTTTCTGCTTTCTCATTCATTGATTTCAGCTGTTATATTATTCAGTTTCTTCCTCCAAGTTTTCTTGGTTTATTTATTTTTTTGTACGTTTTAATCAATTCTGGTACATAATATTTTGGCATTAATACTTTCTAGATGCTCTGAATTATTAGTTTTGGTTTATTGTTTTACTTAAATGTTTTTAAAGCTATTTGAATTTTCCATTGTTTTGTTTCCATTTTTCTTATAATTTTCTAGTTTTATTTCACTGTGATCAGAATAGATCATTTTATTGTTTTGGAAAATATTTTGCTTTTTCTTTGTATTCAATTGATTTAGATGTTCTTTTGTACCTCAGAAAAGAAAGTCTGCTCTCTACTTTTATAGTATATACTCTAAAAAATCAGTATGATTTTTCTTATATTTATTTTTTCTATTTGATTTTTATGTGCTGATGGAAATAAATTATCTTCTAATTAATCTGTTTATATATTTCTCCTTGCATTTCCTGTAGTTTTTATTTATGAATATTTAAGTTCTACTGTTTGATTTTAAAATCATAAAGTCTTCTCCTAATTATAACTGTTGTTTTTTTATTGTTTTAAATCATTTTTTTTAATGTTGATACAAGGCTATTTGGAAGAAAAAGACTTATGGTAGATTTTCATGTTTCAGTTTACTTTGTCTTGAGGAAAGCTTTTTACCCCTTAGGTTCAAACTGTTGACATAAAACTATGCTTCTTGTTTTCTTTTCAGTCATTTTTTTAGACATATCTTTTCTTTTTTCAGATGTATCTTCAACCATCCTTTTCCTTTTAGACTTCCTGGACCAATTATAACTATATCTCATATTTGCTTTTTTTCCCTTTGGACAGCTGGTTACAAACGTGTGTGTGCATGGGTATGTGTGGGGGGTATATATGTATGTATATACTTGGCTTGATATGTTTGGCTTTAATTAATCACCTCGTTTTATATTATGCTTGCACTATTTAATTCTTCCTTTTAAAGTCTTCAATTTACATTGTCTTTGTCTTGTTTTCTGTATGTTTGTTTTCCCTTCTGACAATTTAGGTGGAGGTGGGGGCTTATACTTAGGACTTAGTTCTTCTTGTGATTATATTTATTGCCTTATAAGTTCTATCAGTTTTTCTATAATGCTATATGTTGGTTATTTAGTGTGAGTGATAAAGACACCATAAAAAATTAATAAATTTTATTTTCTTCTCCTTCCCATCCTAACTCTAGTTTTGACTGGCCTTATTGCCTTTTGTATTTCTTTATTTATTAATATTTAAGTCTGGCTTCACACTAGAATTTTCAAGGGTGGGGTATGGAGGGAAGGGCCTTTTAAAATACAGTGATGTCTAGATTTCACCCCCAAAGGTTCTGATTGTCTGAGTTGAAGCCTCAGGGTTATCATTTATAAAATTCCTGGTGACGCTAATGTGTAGTTAATGTTGAAAACCACAGTCAGTGGATAATTTTTAGAACTTTAGGAAAATGCATCCTCATCAGTCTCTATTCTTGGATATGACTCTGCCATTCTTTGCAAGTAGGAAATCTCTCTAATTCACAATGAAACTGTGACAGTTGTGTCCGTTCATATGTGTATATGTGTGTGTGCATCTGCATGTTTCTGTGTAGACTTTTTTCTAGTATGATTTAGCCCTAATACTGGTCAAATGACAACAATGGGCAAATTAAGGTCATTTTGCTACTCTGTTTTTTCTTCACCTAACGACCCCTACAGCCTGCTTTTTGCACAAGCAGTAGGAACATTTGCTTATAAAGATACCCCTAGCCCAGCCCCTGTCCCTCAGTGCTACTGAACAGTTTCATGCATGCTAACTATCACAGCAAGTTCATGCAGCACAACCTTGGAATTTCAAGCATGAAATCTTGGTTTTGCCCCTGTTTTAGAGACCTGTTTGGTCTAATTGATCTGAAAGATCTGCTGATTCTGTGTCCTCTGTGGTCATCATTTTCATAGTACATGTGGTTGCTCTTTGCACACAGTGTGTGTAGAGTTACACATATGTGCTGCTTTAATAAAGATATATGTATTTTCTGTTTCTTATTTACCTTATTCTAGTTGGTTTCATAGCAGTGTGAGAACAGAGAGAAAAAATATCAGTCATCTGAAAGTATTTAATAATTATGAAAAGTGATGTTAAGCTCCTTCAACTATAATAAAGTCTCTCAGAATAGTTTCTCTTTTTCCCTTTGATCATTGTGTAGAGCTCAACATCCCTTTTATTGATTGATAGTGGTGGATATTGCCAAGGTTAGTGTATGGAATATAAACACATTCAAACTATTGTAAACATTTGTTTAATTAGATTTTATACCGATCCTGTATTTAGGAATCCATGAAAAAGCTGTTAATAGGTGTTGCTTTTTAGTCTAATTTGATACTGTTATTCTTTAAAAAATATTTCCTGTTAAATCTCCTTCATAGTATCAACTTTCTGCGGTAGAAAATAAGATACTGCATATGTTAATATACTTTTTCATAAATTAGAGGACAAGCATAACAACTCATATATTTATATTTACAGAAAAAAGAGAGTCATAGAGGTTACAATTACATGATATACAAAGTTAGTAGCAAGCGTTGGTCATTACTGTATCATACCAAACAATAGGTTTATTTCATTTTGTTTAATCCCCTCAACAATTAAGATAGATTTATCCTTTCACCTCACAAAATATAAGTACTGTGCTGAGGAGGAAATTAAAGATAAAAACAAGGAATTTAAATAAGAGGATGGAATGATCATTCTTAGATTTGGAGTGTATCATTCTAGCTATTGAAAGATACCAGACAAGGTAGGAAAAAACAGATCCCAGAGAACTTAAGCCATGATAAAGAGTTAGTTTTTTCTAAAGACAATTGGAAAACTTTTTTTTAGTTTATGTATATATTTTGAGAAAGAGGGAGAGGGAGAGAACTGAGGAGGGGCAGAGAGAGAGGGAAAGAGAGAATCCCAAGCAGGCTCTGTGCCACGAGCACAAGATCGTGGGATCATGACCTGACCCCAAATGAAGATTCATATGTTTAATTGAATGAGTCACCCAGGTATCCCCTAGAAAACTTTTCCAAAGGGTTATGAGGAATAGATTGATGTAAAACAATTTTAAGAAAAATATTTTTGCTGTCATGTTGGTAACACTTCTGAGGGAGATGTGAATAGAAGAGGAGAGATACATTGCTGTTGTCATATTCTAGATACATGATGCTGGTGGAATGCACTAGAAATAAGATAGACAAATGGAGAGAAATTCATCACACATATATAGTTAGTGGAAAAGATGATTATAGAGAGCCTTCTTGAGTTAAAAATTTAAGCGGTTTGGTGAGTATGGTATTGTTTCTACTGATACGTGAAAGATTGGTGTTTAGAGAGATGGACAAATTATTTTCTAGGACACGTACAATATATATGTCAGTGGGACTCCCAAGAGGAAATTTTAAATGTCAAGTTTGAGATGCAGAGTTTGCAGCTCTGGGCTTGGCTACAGACATTCATTTTGGAGCTATCAAATGCAGAGAGCATAGAGAGAGAAGAAAGGAGACTTTTGAATTGATTCTGAAATAATATAAATATTTGGAGGTAGAATAATAGAAGATGCAAGAGAGAAAACTAAGATGGTTTGGCCCATAAAATAGGACAATGTAGGTTAGGTATGACTTCAAGCAGGCCTACTGGTTAAATTGAAGAAGGTTAGTGTGTCTGGAAAAACGGCCCCAAGAAATTGACCTTTGGCTTTTCATTACAGTAATCACTTAACTGTTGTCTGTGGTTGTTACCCGTTCCTTGACTTAGTTGGGCAGAAAGACACGAGACACATTTCTGGATCTCCAGAACAGTGAGAAGGTATCATTAGGCTAAAAACACACCTTTGTGAGATTGGTAAAGGAATCTTTCTGTAGAATCTGACAGTCCTCACCACATCAGGTGATTCCATTGGTAGTGTGAAGCCTTCATGAAAACTTAAAGTCCAGGAGAGTTTGCCTCTCCTGCAGGGATAATGTTAAGTCTCCTGGTTTGTATAGTATCATCATTCAGTTACACTATTATAACGTTCACATACATCATAGGAAATTATTTTCTTGCACTGTACATTTTGGTGTTTTCCATAAAGCACCATGACTCTAATATTGAAATTTTGAAAATTAGATTTTGCTGTAACCATTTCAAAACCAGCCAGAATAAGCCTTCAGTTATCAGTTTAAAATAAAAGGTAGAAACATATGCTTCTGAAATAAAAATGTGGAGTTGGCATAGAAATACATGATGAAGACCTTCAAAGGATCCTGCCTGGCCAATGTGTTCCAACTACTAAAGTTTTACGTAAACAAATACTCTAAGAGCAGCTCACTTCACATTGCTCTTTTCCTTGTCGATAATGTTACTCAGCATGTGACAGTGGAAAAAAAAAAAGCTATGTTATGCTTTGTAGATGTTAACAAGGCATTTAACAAGTATTTCATGCTATTCTTATAAGCACGATTGAGACATATGTGCTGAATGTTAGTATAATCTTGTGCCTTTTTAACTAATAGCATAGTTAGGAAAAATGTGTTTAATTATCATGAACTCATTAATTTCATTAGTTATTTAACTGTTTACTATTTTAATAAAAGATACAAATTGGGAAGGTATTATTCAAACTTATTTTTTCAATAATATTTTTTTAAGTTTTTATTTAAATTCCAGTCAAGTAACATATAGTGTAATCTTAGTTTCAGGTGTACAATTTAGTGATTCCACACTTGCGTACAACACCTGGGGCTCATCACCATAAGTGGACTCCTTAATCCCCATCCCCTAATTAACCCACCTCCGTCATCAACCTCCCCTCTGGTAGCCATCAGTTTGTTCTCTATGGTTAAGCATCTGTTTCTTGGTTTGCCTTTTTCTCTCTTTATTTTCCCTATGATCTTTTGACTTGTTTCTTAAATTCCACACATGAGTGAGATAATATATTTGTCTTTCTCTGACTGACTTATTTCTCTTAGCATAATACTCTCTAGCTCCATTCATGTCATTGCAAATGGCAAGAATCATTATTTCTTATGGATGGTAATATTCATTACATATGCATATGTAAGTACATATATGCATACATATATAAATCTATATTTTATATGACACACCTTCATTATCCATTCATCTATATTTATATTATATAATATATGTATATAATGTAATATACATATTATATACGACACACCTTCTTTCTCCAATGACACTTGGGTTAGTTCCATAATTTGGCTATTGTAAATATGCTGCTATAAACATAGGGGTGCATAGATCTTTTTGAATTAGTGTTTTTGTATTCCTTGAGTAAATACCCAGCAGCGCAATGACTAGATCATATGGTAATTCTATTTGTTTTTTGAGGAAACTCTATACTATTTTCCACAATGGCTGCACGAGTTTTTATTCCCACCAACAATGCAGGAGTATTTCCCTTTTACCACATCTTTGCTAAAACCTGCTGTTTCTCGTGTTGTTGATTTTAGCCATTCTGACAGGTGTGAGCTGATATCTCATTGTAGTTTTGATTTGTATTTCCCTGATGATGAATGATGTTGAGCATCTCTTCAGTGACTGTTGGCATCTAGATGTCCTCTTTGGAAAAATGTCTGTTCATGTCGTCTGCCCATCTTTAAATGGATTATTTGTTTTTCAGATGTTGAGTTTTATAGGTTCTTTATATATTTTGGATACTAGCCCTTTATCAGGTGTGTCATTTGCAACTTTCTTCTTCCATTCTATAGGTTGCCTTTTAGTTTTATTGTTTCCTTTGCTGTGCAAAAGTTTTTATTTTGATAAAGTCCCAATAATTTATTTTTGCTTTTGTTTCCTTTGCCTCAGGAGACATATCTAGAAAGAAGTTGCTAAGCTGCCAATATCAAAGAGGTTGCTGCCTGTCTTCTCCTCTAAGATTTTATTGTTTCCTGTCTCACATTTATGTCTTTAATCCATTTTGAATTTATTTTTGTGTATGGTGTAAGAAAGTGGTCCAGTTTCATTCTTTTGCATGTGGTTTTCCATTTTTCCCAACCTCATTTTCTGAAGAGACTTTTTCCCATTGCATATTCTTTTTGCCTTTATCAAAAATTAATTAACCATATAATTATGGGCTTAATTCTGGGTATTCTATTCTATTCTATTGATCTGTATGTATATTTTTGTGCCAATACCATACTATTTTGATCACTACAGCTTTGTAATATAACTTGAAGTCTGTATTTGTTATTTGTGATACTTCTAGCTTTGCTTCGTTTTTTCAAGGTTTCTTTGGCTATTCAGGGTCTTTTGTGGTTCCATACATATTTAAGGACTGTTTGTTCTAGCTCTTCGAAAAATTCTGGTGGTATTTTGCATTAAGTGTGTAGATTGCTTTGAGTAGTATAGACATTTTAACAATATTTTTTCTTTTTTTTAATAATTTATTGTCAATTTGGTTTCCATACAACACCCCGTGATAATCCCAACAAGTGCCCTCCTCCGTGCCCATCACCCACTCTCCCCCCTCGCACACCCTCCTCTCCCCTCAGTTTGTTCTTAGTCTTTGAGAGTCTCCCATGTTATGTCTTCCTTCCTCTCTGTGGCTTTTTTTTTCCCTTCCTTCCCCTCTTCCTCTCCCCCCTAGTTTTCTGTTAGGTCTCCCAAAGCCTACCTATTTGTGGAAACATATGGCATCTGTCTTTCTCTGCCTGACTTATTTCACTTAGCATAATATCCTCCAGTTCCATCCATGTTGCCACACATGGCCAGATTTCATTCTTTCTCATTGCTGCATAGTATTCCATTGTATATCCATACCGCATCTTCTTTATCCAATCATCGGTTGATGGACACTTAGTCTCTTCCCATGATTTGGCTTTTGTTGAAAGTGCTGCTATGAACATCGGGGTACACGTGCCCCTATGCATCAGCATTCCTGTGTCTCTTGGGTAGATTCCTAACAGTGCTATTACTGGGTCAGAGGGTAAGTCTATTTTCATTTTTTGAGGAACCTCAACACAGTTCTCCAGAGTGGCTGCACCAGTTTGCATTCCCGCCAACAGTGCAAGAGAGTGCCTGTTTTTCCACATTCTCTCCAGCATCTATAGTTTCCTGATTTGTTCATTTTAGCCACTCTGACTGGTGTGAGGTGGTATATCAGTGTGGTTTTGATTTGTATTTCCCTGATGATGAGTGACATTGAGCATAGTTTCATGTGTCTGTTTGCCATTTGGGTGTCTTCTTTGGAGAAGTGTCTATTCATATCTTCCACCCATTTCTTCACTGAATTATTTGTTTTTCGGGTATGGAGTTTGGTAAGTTCTTTATAGATTTTAGATATTAGTCCTTTATCCGATATGTCATTTGTGATGATCTTTTCCCATTCCGTTGGTTGCCATCCATTTTGTTGGTTGTTTCTTTTGCTGTGCAGAAGCTTTTTATCTTGATAAGGTCACAGTATTTCATCTTTGCTTTTAATTCCCTTGCCTTTGGAGACGTGTCGAGTAAGACATTGGTGCGTCTTAGGTCAAAGAGGCTTTTTCCTGCTTTCTCCTCTAGGATTTTGACGGTTTCCTGTCTCACATTCAGATCTTTTATCCATTTAGAATTTATTTTTGTGAGTGGTGTAAGAAAGTGGTCTAGTTTCATTCTTTTGCATGTTGCTGTCCAGTTCTCCCAGCACCATTTATTAAAGAGGCTGTCTTTTTTCCATTGGATACATTTTCCCGCTTTGTCAAAGATTAGTTGGCCATATACTTGAGGGTCCATTTCTGAGTTTTCTATTCTATTCCATTGGTCTATGTGTCTGTTTTTGCCAATATCATACAGTCTTGATAACTACTGCTTTGTAGTAGAGGTTAAACTCTGGGATTGTGATGCCTCCCGCCTTGGTTTATTCTTCAGTATTACTTTGGCTATTTGGGGTCTTTTGTGGTTCCATACAAATTTTAGGATTCTTTGCTCTAGCTTTGAGAAGAATGCTGGTGCAATTTTGATCGGGATTGCATTGAATGTGTAGATTGCTTTGGGTAGTATTGCCATTTTAACGATATTTGTTCTTCCAGCCCATGAGCATGGGATGTTTTTCGATTTCCTTGTGTCTTCCTCAATTTCCTTCATAAGTTTTTTAGTTTTCAGTGTAGAGGTCTTTCACATCTTTGGTTAGGTTTATTCCTAAGTATTTTATGGTTTTTGGTGCAATTGTGAAAGGGATTAGCTTCTTTATTTTTCTTTCTGCTGCTTCATTGTTGGCGTATAGAAATGCCACCAATTTCTGTACATTGATTTCGTACCCTGCAACTTTGCTGAAATCATGGATCAGTTCTAGTAGGCTTTTGGTGGATTCTGTCAGGTTTTCCATGTAAAGTATCATGTCATCTGCAAAAAGTGAAAGTTTGACATCCTCCTTGCCAATCTTGATGCCTTTTATTTTGTTTTGTTGTCTGATTGCTGATGCTAAGACTTCCAACACTATGTTAAATAGGAGTGGCGAGAGTGGACACTCCTGTCGTGTCCTGATCTCAGGGGGAAGGCTCTCAGTTTTTCCCCATTGAGGATGATATTAGCTGTGGGCTTTTCATATATGGCTTTTGTGATGTTTGAGTATGTTCCTTCTATCCCAACTTTCTCAAGGGTTTTTATTAAGAAAGGGTGCTGTATTTTGTCAAATGCTTTTTCTGCATCAATTGACAGGGTCATATGGTTCCTTTCTTTTGTTAATGTGATTTATCATGTTGATTGATTTGCGATTATTGAACCAGCCCTGCATCCCAGGGATGAATCCTACTTGATCATGGTGGAGAATTCTCCTTATATGCTGTTGGATTCGATTTGCTAGTATCTTGTTGAAAATTTTTGCATCCATGTTCATCAGGGATATTGGCCTGTAATTCTCTTTCTTTGCTGGGTCTCTATCTGGTTTGGGAATCAAAGTGATGCTGGCTTCATAGAATGAGTCCAGGAGTTTTCCTTCCATTTCAATTTTTTGGAACAGCTTGAGGAGGATAGGAATTAACTCTGTTTTAACTGTCTGGTAAAATTCCGCAGGAAAGTCATCTGGTCCAGGGCTTTTATTCGCTGGGAGGTTTTTGATAACTGATTCTATTTCTTCACTAGCTATGGGTCTGTTCAAATTTTCTATTTCTTCCCGGTTTGAGTTTTGGTAGCGTGTGGCTATTTAGGAATTTGTCCATTTCTTCCAGGTTGCCGAGTTTGGTGGCATATAATTTTTCATAGTATTCTCTGATGATTGCTTGTATTTCTGAGGGATTGGTTTTAATTACTCCCTTTTCATTCACAATTTTATCTATTTGAGTTCTCTCTCTTTTCTTTTTGAGAAGCCTGACTAGAGGTTTGTCTATTTTGTTTATTTTTTCTAAGAACCAGCTCTTGGTTTCATTGATCTGTTCCACTACTTTTTCTGTTTCCATATGATTAATTTGTGCCCTGATCTTTGTTATTTCTGTCTTTCTGCTGGGCTTGGGTTGTTTTAGTTGTTCTGCTTCTAGTTCTTTTAGGCATGCTGTTAGAATTTGTGTTATTGATTTTTCTTGTTTCTTGAGGTGTGCCTGGATTGCAATATATTTCCCTCTCAGGACTGCCTTTGCCGCATCCCAGAGCGTTTGGATTGTTGTATTTTCATTTTCATTTGTTTCCATGTATTTTTTAATTTCTTCTCTGATTGCTTGGTTGACCCACTCATCTTTTAGTAGGTTATTTCTTAGCCTCCATGTTTTTGGATATTTTCCAGGCTTTCTCCTGTGGTTGATTTCAAGTTTCAAAGCATTGTGGTCTGACAGTGTGCACGGTATGATCTCATTTCTTTTATATTTATTCAGAGCTTCCCTGTGCCCCAGAATGTGGTCTATCTTGGAAAATGTACCGTGTGCAGTTGAGAAGAATGTAAATTCCTTTGCTTCTGGGTGAAGAACCCTGAAGATGTCTGTTAGGCCCATTTTTTCTAATGTGTCTTTCAGGACCATTGTTTCTGTGATGATTTTCTGTTTTGTGGATCTATCCAATGCTGAGAGTGGAGTGTAAAGGTCCCCTACTATTAGGACATTTTTATCAATGAGGTTTGCAATTAGTTGCTTTACAAATTTGGGTGCCCCGAATTCGGCGCGTAGATATTTATAATTATTAGCTCTTCCTGCTAGATGATCCCTGAGACTATTATATAATGTCCTTCTTCATCTCTTATTACATCGTTCATTTTAAAGTCTAATTTGTCTGATATAAGTGTGGCTACTCCGGCTTTCTTCTGACTTCCAGTAGCATGGTAGATAGTTCTCCATCCCCTCACTTTCAATCTGAAGGTATCTTCAGGTTTAAGATGAGTTTCTTGAAGACAGCAAATAGATGGGTCTTGTTTTTTAATCCATTCTGTTACCCTGTGTCTTTTGATCGGAGCATTTAGTCCATTTACATTCAGTGTTAATATTGAAAAATATGGGCTTACAGTCACTGTATTATCTGTAAGTTTCATGTTTGTAAGGCTGTCTCTGGTAGTTTGTGTTCTTTGCAACCTTTCCTTCATAGGGTGCCCCTCAGGATCTCTTGTAATGCTGGCTTGTTGGAGATGAATTCCTTCAGTTTTTGTTTGCTGGGGAAAACCTTAATCTCTCCTTCTATTCTGAATGACAGGCTAGCTGGGTATAGGATTCTTGGTTGCATATCCTTCCTGCTCATCACGTTGAAGATATCCTGCCATTCCTTTCTAGCTTGCCATGTTTCTGTAGATAAGTCTGCTACTATCCTTATGTGTCTGCCCTTGTATGTTAAGTCCCTTTTATTTCTAGCTGCTTTCAGGATTCTCTCTCTGTCTTTATATTTGGCCAATTTCACAATGATGTGTCGTGCAGAGGGTCTATTCAGGTTACATCTGAGGGAAGTTCTCTGTGCCTCTTGGATTTCCATTACCATTTCCTTCCTCATGTTGGGGAAGTTCTCAGCAATGATTTGTTCAAGTACCCCTTCGACTCCTTTCTCTCTCTCTTCTTCCTCTGGAATTCCTATGATACGGATATTGTTTCGTTTGAGTGCATCGCTCAGCTCTCGAATTCTCCTTTCCTGTTCCTGGATCAGCTTCTCTCTCTTTTTATCTGCTTCCTCTTTTTCCATACGTTTATTTTCTAATGCACTTCTTCTTTCTTCTACCTCTTCAGTCTGTGATGTGGCTGCTTCCAATTTGCCTTGTATTTCATCCAAGGTCTTTTTAAATTCTTCCTGACCGTTTTTAAGGTCCTTGAACTCTGCCACGCGGGACCCCTTGCATTCATCTATGCTTTTTTCAAGCCCAGCGATTAGTTTTATGATTATCATTCTATATTCATGTTCTGTTATGTTGCTTATATCTGTTTCATCAATTCTTGAGCTGTCACTGCTTCTTGTGGATTCTTTTGAGGAGAATTCTGTTTTGTCATTTTGGCTAGATGTGTTTTGGATTGTTTCTTGAAGTTGCCCTGGAAAGGAAAACAGAGTTTTATCTGGGCTGTGTCTGTTTTTGCCTTCGTTCCTTGTAAGCTGCAGCACCTTTTTTCCCCGATTCTTGGAGTTGAGAGAGACTTTGGCTTCAAGTCATCAAGCAAAATACTTGAGCCCCCTACTCCTTCGCCATGTTGGCCCTCCTCCTCAACAATATTTTTTCAACATAATTTTATTGCCAGGAAAGTTGTGAACTATCTCCATATTTTTCCCTATAAATATTCATAGCTGTGGATGGGTGTGTGTGTATATATATATATTTTTGTCGTTGTTGTTTGAAAGTTATCATTTTCACTGAAAATTCACTAAAAAGACAGCAAGAATGTTCTCAAGCAGTAGGAGCAAGATTTTCTAAAGACAAAGTGTGTTATATTGTTTTCTAGAAATACCAAGGTAATATAAAGCAAATCAAACACAGAGGTGAGGAAGAAATGATGAATCTATAGGTATATGACTGTCCACCACTGCAGGGTTTCCTTTGGCCTACCCATGCTATACACATTAATATGTAGAATCACCTATCTGGATGTCTCACAGGCAACTCAGATCAATACCTATAAAACCTATCTCAAAATCCACCAAGTGAGATTTTCTCTTAATTCTGTGTTGTAAAACCATACCATAGCCTCAGCTGGAAATGTTGGAGGTACTTTTATTTATGCAAACTATGGTTCTAAATCCTACAATATCCTTTACTCTGTTTTCTTCTATTTGTACCCACTGCCACTATCCTATATTGTGGTAATACAGTTTAACAGATGCAAATAGTTGCTTCACTAACATTCTTGCTTGAAATCTTCAATTGGCTAACATGTATCCTGTATACTCCTCAGAATAATTTGAAAATGCAAATCTGATCACCTCTTTCTACTCTCTACTTACTGATTTTTGGATAAACTAAAAATATTGTTCTTTAGGAAGTTCATTATTAGGCAGGCTTTATTTATCTTTACGTCTACGTTTCTTTTTAAAAATTTTCACCCTTGGCTACTACCCATGAACACGATAAAGGATGTTCAATTCCTCAAAAGTGCACATATATCTTTCAACTTCGAAACTTTCAACAACTGTAGAGATTAGGCTTAGACAATGTAAATGTTATAAACTATGGATCAAAACTTAATGTAGACTTAATAATTATGAGCAATATTTAGTTGATATTATTTTCCATTTATATTTGTATTAATTCTCCATTTAATACATTATTAATTAAATTTCTTATTTGTTATACTGATCATATTTTTGATTTACACAAGTTGAGGTAAGTGGAATTACTTAGATGACAAAAGTTACACCAGCATGGTTCCAGGAAGGTATTACCTTGGGGCTATCCACCTCAATAGCCAAGTCTAAATAGAAAGATCTCACTAAAACAAGAGTAAACTGGAAAAAAATAAAGGAAGTCATCAGTCTTCAAATTTAAAGGTATTGAAAAATTCCAGAAAGAAAAAAAGCTGAAGGATAAGAAGAAATTTAGTGCCTGGCGATTTTTGGTTTCTAGCTATAGAACTTACCTGTTGGGTGCTAGATATTTTGCATTCCTAATAATATTCTTGAGCTTTATTCTGGGAGGAGTTATTTGGGAACAGTTTGATAATTTTGTGTCTTGCTTTTAAGCTTTGTTAACATTTAGTTTAGGGATATTTTTATCTCCCTGTTCATGTACAACACTCGGTACTGTATCCAAGTCCCACATTTTCACACGCTGGCTGATGAGAACAGGAATTATTCTGGCCCTGTGTGTGATCTCCAATTATTGTTTCATCTATCTTCCTAGGCTTCAGGGAGTTTTTTCCATCTACATGCGTTTTCTTTTTTAAATTAAACTTTTAATTTTGAGATAATTGTAGATTCGTAAGCAATTGGAAGACATAATGCAAAAGAGAGCTATGTATCTTTGTCCAGTCTTGCCCAGTGGCCTCAGTGATGACATCTGGCAAAACTATATCACAATATCTTACAGCAGGATAGTGATATTGATACGATCAAGTTACTGAACATATTCATCACCACAAGGATCCCTCAGGCTACACACTCACTTTCCTCCCTCTCCCATTGCCCCTTTTCATACTTAAACTCTGGGAAACATTAATTGACTCACCATTTCTAAAATGTTTGATGTAAAGAATGTTATATAAATGGAATCATATATATGTCATATTTTTTGGCTTTTTTCACTCAGTATAATTCTCTGGAAATTCATCCAGATTGTTTCACATATCAACAGTTCATTCTTTTTTCTTATGAATAGTATTCCATTGTATGAATGGACAACAAGTTTTTTAAACTTTTCACCTGCTAAAGGGCATCTTGATGATTCCTTTTTTTGACTATTACAAATAAAGCTGCCGTGTACATATTATATACAGGCTTTTGTGTAGACATAAATTTTCATTTCTCTGGGATATATGCCTAGGAATGTAACTGCTAGGTCATATTAGTTTCAAGTTTAGTTGTTTTAAGAAACTGATGGATTGTTTTTAAGAATTGCTGTGCTGTTTTATGTTCCCACCAGCAATGTTTGAGTGTTTCAGTAGAATCTGGATCAGTAGAAATCACACCCTCACCAGCATTTGGTATTGACAGATATTTTTAAATTTTAGCCATTCTGTTAGATATGTAATGACAGTTCACTGTGGTTTTAATTTAAATTTCCCTAATGGCTGATATGTTGGACATCTTTTCATGTGCTAACTTGCCATCTGTGTATTTTCTTTGATGAAATGTCTCTAAGTCTTTTGCACATGCTTGTATTTTTACTTTTGTGTTTTGAGAGTTCTTTCTTTGTTCTAGATACAAATCCTTTGTTGAATACGTAGTTTGTCAATATCTTCTCCCACTCTGTCAAGCTGATCTATTAATTCCCTTACAGATTCTTTAACAAAGAAAAATTTTTAATTTTTGACATCGAATTTATCAGATTTTTCCTTTCTGGATCAAACTTTTGGTGTTAAGTTTGAGAGCTCTTTGCCTGGACCTACACCCTGAACATTTTTTCCAGTTTTTATTTTTTATAAGTTGTATGGTTTACATATTTTTTTACAACCGTGATCCATTTTGAGTTAAGTTTTGCATATGGTGTGAAGCTTAGGCCAAGATACATTTTTTGCCTATACATCTCCAGATTCCCGGCACCACCTTCCTTCCACTGAATTGCTTTTGTCATTGAACGGATAGTTAGAATCATGTTCAAAGAGTTGTAAAGATATTTTAAAGATATTACTTATTTATTACATGTGAAAAGAAAACTGAGACTTACCTGATATATGGTGATAATAATGATAATGGTGAAAGTTAGGAAAATAAATAAATAAAACAAAATTGCCTGTGAGACACAAAGGAAATAGAAAAGAAGAAATCTAAGAGGAAAAGTAGTAAAAGGAAGAGGGACAGAAACAAAAAGAAAAACAAAATTAGCTTCTCAGAGAATTTTGAAAAGATAGTGTATCCATGATATAAGAACAAGATGTTATGAAATAGAGAATAAATAAGCCATTTTTGAATTTTAAAATAATTGGTACATATCTTTTAAAAAGGCATTGGTAGGATATTTTTGTGAAATGAGAAGAGTAAAATCCAATTTTAACAACACCACACTATTTAATTATAGTCAGATTTCATTATACCTATAATGAGCACATTGTCAGAAATCACATTCATAGCCATAGCACCTGATGATGAAATGTGGCTCAGACTAGCTTCTTTGTAATGAATTAAAGTGAAAATTGCTTTGATCTCAAGAAGAAAAGCAGTGCCCAGACATAACCTTCATCTTCAAAGCTCCAGAACTATTAGAGGGATCATTTTATTTTGCTGGGCTATTTGTGAATTTATTTATTTTTTTAAATGAGTTGACAGATTTTAGAATTTTGAAGTGAGGAGTAAGATTGAAAGGTAATGGTATTTTTACAGGAAGTCAAAGAAGTCAAATCTAGAGTTCAGTTTATATTTGCCCTTTTATTTACCAAAAATCCAAAAATGTCTTATCATGTAATCATAAGCCAACAAAGTACTGTTTATAGAGAAAACTGCAACTCTGAGATTGACAGACAAGTCTTGTGTTGTATAGGATTTTACTTTTAGTGGATTTCCTTCTTCCGTGATTAATAAGGCCCTTTTAAAAGAAGGGTCTGTATGTAAGTTTCAGTAATGATATTCAAGTAGGAAAGACTCCACCTGTATTGAAATGTATTTATTGCCTTCTAACATATTAAATATTCAGAGCAACCAACAATTTTCAGGGATGCAGTATGTGTTACATGTAAAATACCTGGAGATCTGGTCATAATCCCAGTTTTGCCACAAACTGATTATTATGTTAGGAAAGCATATGTATTTAATTACTCTATTATTGCCCTTGAAAATAAAGGTACATATTATTTTTTGACATTTTAATGGGAGGTTGTTGCAGAGATATCATCTGAAATAATGTATATATTATTGCGATGAGTATTGTGATCCCTGTCAGAATTTGTAAATGCTTCAGTATATCCTGATTCTTGGATGAAGGGTTTTCCATAACTATCAGGTACAGTTATTATTAGTAATCTTGAAGACATTTTTGTATTAGATAGTTTCTTGTATTAGAGTATAATTTGGCTCCAAAATTTGAATAACTTCATTATTTTCAAATATCATTATATCTTCATACATAGATTCATATGCTCCATTTTGTAATCGATACAAGTGTTCATCAGTATAGCTATAACAGAGGAATATAACCTATTGCTTTTAGAGACAGTGATTCTACAAAGAAAATAAAAGTAATTGCTCCTCTTTTTAATCAGGTAGGCTCTTTTCAGCTTTATTTTGTATAAAATTACAGTGTGAAAAATGTGGTAAATTATTTTGATAAATAATTTTCTATGGTAAGCGTTTATATATATACTTACCCTAATATTTACCTTTCGTGATGGTTTTTATTCTTTTCTGAATTAACTTTTTTTTCATGAGAATCATTTTCCTTTTGCCTGAAGAACTCGTTTTAGTATTTCTTTTAACAGTGAGTGGTTGGTAGGAGCTGGGGGGGAGGGAAAATGGGGAATTGATAATAAATGGACATAAAGTTTCAGTTAAGCAAGATGAATAATTTCTGAAGATATGCTGTGTAGTATTGTGTGTTACATAGGTAATGATACTGTATTGTACACTTGATGTTTTATTAATATTGATCTATTGGCAATTAATTATTTTATTAACTTTTTTATTTGGAAAAGAGTTTTTTCTTCAAATTTAAGGAAATTTTTATTAGGTCTAGACCTTGAGGTTGGCAATAGTTGACTTTTAGCATTTTAAAGATGTTATTTTATCAGCTGCTAGTTTAATTGCATACATTTGAAGAACACATTATTTTCCTATCCTTGACTGTTTTTAATATGTTTTTCTCTTTGTCTTTGGTTTTCAGCAATTTCACTATGACGTGTGTAGGTGTGGTCTTCTTATGCATTTACTTGGGTTTTGTAGAATTTCTTTATTCTCTAGCTTGATGCCTTTCATCAGTTTTGGAAAGTTATTGACTATTAATTTTTAAAATGTTTCTATTTTCCTTTTGTCTTCTTCAGTCTGGGATGCTAGTTACATTATGTTAGACACTTCAATGTGTTTCTTCTGTTTCCCTCCAAAGACAGTTCACACCATCATTTGCCAGACTCAGATGAGCAGATCACCCCAATGCAGTTCAGGACAGAGTTACTGACTTCAGGTTTCAGAATCCCTTTTTTCTTTTCTTCCTTACTCCCTCTCTTCCCTCCTCTTGTTCATCTTTCCTCCCTCCTTCCTTTCTCTCTGTCTCCCTCTGTCTCTCTTTCTCTCCCTCTCTCCTTACCTTCACTCTTGCCTTGTAGCTCTCCATTAGTTGCAAATGTGTATTCTGGAATTTGCATAGAATCTTTCCTGTTTAGTGAATTCTGGATCTTAATTTTTGTGTTCCCAACACAATGAACTATTATCCCAAATCTCTCTTCTGCATTTCAGGTATTTCTACTTGGCTCCTTAGTCCCTTACCCTTGGCAAATGTCTTCACGGAAAAGCCCTGTAGAGTATCTGTTTTATTTCTGTGTTATCAACTTTTGGTTACCTTGGCCATCCCAAACTCAATATTTGTCTCTGGGTTTCTCAGGGATATCTTCAAGTATGCTGGATTTTTCATTTGTTAGCAGAGATTCTTTGAAGTACCTTTCAGTGTTTTGCCTCATCCAAAAACTTGGTAAGCATCCCAAGGGCAAATGGCAAGCTGAAAGTTGGAGTTACCTCCATATACATTAGTCTCTGAGTTACTCTTCCAGCTCTGTGCTTCCAATATCCACATCTCTGAGTGAAGTGGTTTGAATTAGAGCAAAGAAATCAAGAAATAAAAAAAAGAGAAAGAAAATTGCATTAGTATATTATTCTTCCAACTGCATTTTGGCCACAGGTATTACATTTCAAATATTTAATCATATCTTATGCTTTATTATTCATTTCACCCTGAAAATATTCTAGCAGTAGACTATTAAAGTATAAATTGGCAGCTTATATATGCATGTAAGTCATATAAGGTGATAAGTATGTGGTCTTCCTATTAAATAATACTATCCTAGAAACAGAAATTTTATCTGCTTTTGCTTCAAATTTGCTGTAAACAAACCAAATGAGGTTTTCTTTGGCAGGAATAGTCTTTTCACTTTTCTTAGTTGTAAATTTTTAGCTGGCCTATATTGTAGCTTTCTAAACTTGATAATACTGGCTTCTAGTTAAACAATAATATATAAACCATGTCAACGATGTCTGGCATTCACAAAATGAGTAATCAAGAAGTAAAATTTCTTTTGCTTTACAGTTCCCTTAATCCTTCAGAAACTATCACAAATCCAAATCATGTTCTTAGTGTTAAGTTTTGTGCTGGGATCTCATCTATAGTAGATAAAAGAGCTATAAGATTATATGCTGCAAGATGCTTCCCTATAGGATATGAAACAGCAGGTGTTAGGGAACAAAGCATAAGTTGCCCAAATTTTGCATTGTATTGTGCGGAAATGGTCTCTACAGATATCTCTCTCCAGTATCAAGGTGTTTATTGTCTTATCATTTTTTTCCACTTATTCAAATTGCATTATATCAGGCATTTGTTGTTTTAGAAGTTATTTTTCTAGAATTGTACTTTTAAAAATGCACGATGGCAGCATTAACAAGGTGCTGAGTGTCCTGTGACCTATAAAGCATATAATTACACTTGATATCATGGAGATTCTTTCTCATGTTATATGGCCTATATGAACAAATGGACAATTCTGAATGAGTGCAGTATTAAACCATGTTTGGCAGTTTTCAACTGTATCATTCAGAAATAATCAATAAATACACGAATTTTTTTTAATTTTAAATTTTAAATTTCAGTATAATTAACATACAGCATTATATTAGTTTCAGATGCACAATTAGTGACTGTATATTCTATTACTATCCATTCTATCTATCTACCTATTCTATCTATTACTCAGTGCTCATCATGACAAGTGCACTCTTAATCTCCCTCACCTATTTCACCCTTCCCCTATCCATCTCCCTTCTGGTAACCACCAGTTTGTTTTCTATAGTTAATAGTCTGGGGGTTTTTTTTGTTTGTTTCTTTGTTTGTCTATTTTTTCTTTGTTTATTTGTTTTGTTTATTAAATTTCACATATGAATGAAATCATATGATATTTGTCATTCTCAGACTGACTTATTTCACTTAGCAGTAGAGCCTCTAGATTCACCCATGTTGTTTCAAATGGCAATATTTCATTCTTTTTTTTTAATGGCAGAATAATATATATATATTACACCATATATATGTATATATACATATATATGTATATATACATATATATATACACACACACACACGTGTGTGTGTGTATATGTGTGTGGCACACCTTTTTAATCCATTCATGTACCATGGACGCTTGGGTTGCTTCCATAATTTGGCTAGTGTAAATAATGCTGCCATAAACATAGGGTACATATATCTTTTTGAATTAGTGTTTTTGTATTCCTTGGGTAAGTGCCCAAGCAGTGCAATGACTGGATCATACGGTAATTCTATTTGTTTTTTGAGGAGCTTCCATATTATTTTCCACAGTGGCTGTACCAGTTTGTATTCCCACCAACAATGCAAGAGTATTTCCCTTTTACCACATCTTTACCAACACCTGCCGTTTCTTGTGTTGTTGATTTTAGCCATTCTGACATGTGTGAGGTGATATCTTTCTGTAATTTTGATTTGTATTTCCCTGATGATAAGTGATGTTGAGCATCTTTTCATGTATCTGTTGGCCATTACAGGATTTAAAAAAAAATTTGGGGGGGATGCCTGGGTGGCTCAGTCAGTTAAGCATCAGACTTCAGCTCAGGCCATGCACTCAGTTTGTGAGTTCAAGTCCCGCATACTTCTCTGTGCTGACAGCTGAGAGTCTGGAGCCTGCTTCAGATTCTGTGTCTCCGTCTCTGTGTTCCTCCCCAACTTGCACTCTGTCTCTATTTCTCTCGAAAATAAAATAAATATTAAAAACTTTTTAATAAAAAATAATTTTTTAATGTTTATATTATTTTTGAGAGAGAGAGAGACAGACAGACAGAGCATGAGCAGGGGAGGGGCAGAGGGAGAGGTAGACACAGAATCCGAAGAAAGCTCCAGACTCCAAGCTATCAGCACAGAACCCGACACCAGCACAGAGCTCGATGAGGGGCTTGAGCCCACAAACTGTGAGATCATGACCTGAGCCAAAGTCAGACGCTTAACCAACTGAGCCACCCAGGTACCTCGGCCAATATAGGAATCTTCTGTGGCATATTTCCACCTCATTTAGAAGAGACGTCTTTTATTAACTTCACATAAGGAGGGATGTGTGCAAAACTCCATGCTGTTGGTTATCTCATCCTCAATCATAGATAATGCTTTGGGCTTTGGGAATACCTAGTGCTTTATATACTGAACTTCAGAGTGTCTGCAGAGATGGAGGATACTCCAAACTTGAGAATAGAATGAACTTTCTTTATTCAATATCTAGTAGGATATTATCTCTCAGGTATGAAAAAAGGTCTTGATGTCATTTAGTAATTTACAGTGGCCTTCCTGGACTACTCTAAATGGGTAGTACCCTTTCTGTGGGGTGCCTTGGAGATATAGAGCTTTCCCCTATTATATTCCCCATATTATAGTGCACAGATAATCAGAGCTAGCCTCAGGCTATAACAGGCCCACTCGGCGGTCTTTTGGGCCTCTATCCCATTCAGAGTTGCTATGATTTGTGCAAGATGGTCACCATCAGTAAAGTGGAGGAGAGACTAAAAATGTAGTGAAAAGGGAGTGTTATGGCCTATCCCGTGGAGTATTTTAAGTTTCCAACTGTTCTTTCCGATTTACTTAAGATTCATTCTGAATATGTTATACTTATATCATTCTTACTTCCAATTATACTATGTCCTCTAAAACTAAATATTGGACATGTTCAGGGGACTGGGAGCTGAGGCCTTGAGAAGAAGTCAAGGAGTGGGTGACAGTGCTTCTCAGGCCACATATTTTCAATTTTTTTTCACATGTTCATTGTTCAGGACAAGATTGTGGCAAATTACACCATACAATATTCACACAGGTGTACTCCAATGAGTAAGATGAATTGCAAGCATATCCATGAAATCACATTAGTTACTAGTCATACTTTAATACTGCTTCAAATAATGGTTATTGGCAAGTACTTTTACTCTTTTTAAATCACTAGTAGTATTTTGGAAGGAGTTCCTAAAAAGTGCTTTATTAAACATGAATTTAAAAGGTGCATTAATTTCAGTTATTTTAGAATGCAGATTTTCTCTGGCAGGGTGCATCATTCTCCTTACTTAAAAAAGATGCTATGTTTTAATCATTTGCTTTTGTGGACAAGCAATAGATATTTCATCATTGTCCTATTCAAGTGTAGCTTGTTTCTCCTCACGTCTAGTTAAGAAGAAAGTTTTTTATTAATAAGGTCAAACTGAAAAAAAAAACTGTGAACATAGAGTTGTCATTGCAGAAAACATTACCACTATCACTTCATATATTTCTCTACATCTCCTTATCATCATACAATCAACACTCCACTGTAAATTGTTTTAACTCTTGTCTCCCTTTAACTTGTGACTTCCTCGGCAATAGGAATTAGACTTTATGTCTCTATTCCAGTTGCCTGAAATAATATCCAACACATGTGAGTAGAACAAACAGAAAGGACAGTAAAAGAAAGGAAACTTTTATGATTGAAAAAAAATTACTCATGTTAGCATTCCAAGAGAAACCTCTCCTTGTATTGGACTTAGGCTTTATGTCATAAAATTTCCAATTAGTTCATTAAATTTAGGAAGTAGACACATGTGGTTGACAGAAAAATATCCCAGTTGGGAGACTGCTTTCGGGTGCTATTCAAATCTCTGAGTACATTTCCAGTTTCAAAAACAATACTACTGTATAAAAATTAAATAAAAGATAGGCCTGTTTAGAACAGTGAACAATAATGGAAAAATAGCAAATTATAGTTTAGTTCAAAATTTAAGCATTGGGTTTGAAAGTTATTATTTTCTGTATTTTCAGATGTGATTATGTGAAATACCATAGTGAACAAAGGGTATAAAAACTTACTGTTTGTATTATTCAAATATTTGCATGAATATGAGAAGCACTTAATTGATGATTTAGTAACCTTAAGTCAAATAAAAAATCCATGAATTCACAATTAGCTTTCTTCATTTAAAGGACAAATACAAAGTGCTTTACTGAATGTTCTCAGATTAAGTATTAAATAACTTTTTATGTTCAATATATAGAAAAGAACCAACTCTGTCGATATGAAAGAGGTTTTTGAAAAACTTTGACTTCTGCTTCTTACTGTGATAATCTAGTTTTTAGTTGACCATTTCTTTTTCTGACTGCAGTGAAAAACACTGGGTAATATTCTCAACAGCAAAGCAAACAAACATCTATTTTAAGACATTGGGAAAACAATGAGTCAGGTAAGTTAGTCAGGTATCTTCTTATTTCTAAGTAGTGGTATTGAAGAATGAGAGAAGCCAAGATGAAATTCTGAAAAAGAAGAGAAGCTGTATAGCTTTCTGTGTGGTGGTCTTTCACAAATTACCATAGACTTATTCATAACTATTTGATTCCTTTGATTGTCATTATAGTTGATATTTAAATTTTTTAATGTCAGTAATAGAAAATAATTAATTTTCATATATCACCCTGTATCTTATAATTTTGCTGAGCTCACTGATTTCCATACTTATCTCTAGGTGCTCTCTTACTTTCGTGTTGTCTCCAAAAAAGGAAAGTTTTATTTCTTACTTTGAAATCATTATACCTTTATTTCTTTCTCTTTTCTTATTGCTTAAGCTATGATTAGAAATTCACTGTCCGATAGAAGTGGTCTAGAAGATACCCTTTTTTTCTTTCAGGAAAAGGCTTTCAAAGTTAGGTGAAATGTGATATATGCAGTATATGTTTTTGTAGATAGCTTTTATGAGACTAAGATAAGCTTTTATAAGATAAGGAAGTTTTTCTCTATCATTAGTTTTTTACATATATTTATAAAGAAGGATGTTGGATTTTAGGGAATGCTAATAAGATTACATGATTTTTCTCCTTTGTTCTGTCATTGATGTGAACTTGTACTTTAATTTTGAATTGTTAAACCCCAATACATACCTGAAATAAACACAACTTAGTCATGATATATTCTCATACTATACAATCTTGGATTATTTTTAAAGAGTAAATTTCTCCTCCACAATTCTTTTTTTTTGTTTGTCTGTTTATTTTTTTTTTTTGAGAGAGAGAAGAGAGGAAGGAGGACAGATGATCTGAAGAGCGGGCTCTGCACTGACAGTAGAGAGCCTGATACAGGGCTCCAACTCACAAACCATGATATCATGACCTGAGCCAAAGTCAGATTCTTAACCAACTGAGACACCCAGGTGTCCCAACTTTCTTAGATTTTAATTATCAATAATTTGTGATATTCAATTTTTTAAAATATTTGTTTATTTTTGAGAGAGAGAGAGACATACAGAGTGCAAGCTAGGGAGGAGCAGAGAGAAGGGGAGACACAGAATCTGGAGCAGTCTCCAGGGTCTGAGCTGTCAGCACAAAGTCTGATGCAGGGCTCAAACCCATGAGCCATGAGATCACAACCTGAGCTGAAGTTGGATGCTTAAGACTGAGCTATCCAGGCACCCCAATGATTTGTGATATTTACATTTCTGTTCTATCATACTTCAATTATTATTCTTAAAATGTTTTCTAATTTTGTGGTTTCTTTTTTGACTCCATGAGTTTTTTAGAAGTTCATTGATTAATTCCTAAATATTCGATGAGTTGTTTAGATACATTTTTATTATTCACTTGGCTTAATTTCAATCCTTTGAAATTTGTTGATATCAGAATTATGATATGGTATATGTTAACTTTGGTAATATCCCACATGAATCTGAAAATGGTATATAGGTATATATTCTTTTTTAAAATTTTTTAATATTTATTTTTAAGAGAGAGAGACAATATGAGCAGGGAAGGGGCATAGAGAGAGGAAAACACAGAATCTGAAGCAGACTCTAGGCTCCAAGATGTCAGCACAGAGCCCTACGTGGAACTGGTTGGGCTGTGAAATCATGACTGGAGCCGAAGTTGGAGGCTTAACCAACAGAGCCACCCCGGTGACCCGAAAATAGTATATATTCTTAAGTTATTGAGTTGTTCTGTATTTACTAAGTAGATTATGTTTCATGATCATTTTTTCCAATTTTACTATAGCTTACAGATATTTCATCTTTTTATTTTATAAGGTACCTTGACACATTGAAGAGTTGTACCTCTCCTTTTCATTCTGGTAATTAACATTATGCCTACAGATTTAGAATTGTTATGTATTCCTGGTGAGTGAATACTTTCATTATTTTCAAATTCTCCATTTTATCTCTAACAATGCTTATTATTAAAGTCGATTGTGTCTGATACTAGTAGAGTCAAGCAAACTTTGATTACTGTCCACATGTTATATATTTTTTCAACTTTTAATTCTCAACTTTGTGTTTATACCTGAGGTATATCTCTTGTAAAAGGAGGGAAAATAAAGTCTCCAGAACAATAGAGCATCACCAACCTGTTTTGTTTCTGTGTCTCTCAAGTTATGAATATCCTGCAAAGTATGAGTACAAAGAAAAGTAAAAACTGTATATTTATAGAAGTTGTAGGTATTACTTCTGAGAAATAAAAATATGCATTTTATCCTTATACACTCTAAAAATGCCATCATCATTTTCTTGCACTAACATATAGGATTAAACATTAAACTAGTAAAATAGCTTTCTTTAGTTTAAATTTGATAAAAAATTATTTGTTTTTAAATAATTATTTTATGCAGTTTTGCAGTGGGGTTCCTGATTATGCTTTTCCCGTAAGTAAGGTGGCTTTCTCTTTCCCTAGCTTCTCAAAATATGGTATTGTTATTATCTACTTAAAGTGATTTAATATGTTAGTTGGTTACATTGTAATGCCTAATTTCCTTAACATGTGAAAAATATAGTTGCTGCCTATATTCCCCTAATTCTTCTTTTTAAAAATTCCTTAACCATAAATTGCAGTTCTTTGAACTAAGCATGTGTGTCTGTGTGTTTTGAACAATCTAATCCTCACACCAGTAGAGCTATTTTCATGCTGCTCTTAGATGGATCCTGTTTCCTGAATACTGTGAACCAGTGTATTTCTTTGAGGGAGCAATATTTGACCACATCTTTCTTCCTCACTCTGATAGGTGTAAACTCCTGAACCACCAAATATCCTGTGCTTGTTTCTATTATTAACATTTATTAAACTGAACTCAATTTCCTTATCTGTTCACTAGAAATAGTTTTAAGGGCAAGGATTATGTTTTTCATCTTTGTATCTTTAATTACTAATAACTATATAATAGTGAACAGTTTTTGTAAAGTGGATGAATTCTTTTTAAAATTAAAAGTCGTATCTTAAAGTATTGTTTGCCACTAGCAGCATCCCCTAGCAGCACTGGTTTGGAATATGAGCTGACAATCAAATGCATGATTCACAATAGGCTTCTCTGAGACTGTGTAAACTACTTTACTTCAAGAAAATCACTCCTTGGAATGCCTTAGCTTTTATACAGCTGGTCACAAACCCCCTACTCATGTACCTATGACTGGTGTGACTAGTCTTGCAGTCCATTTACACATGTGACTAGCCCTTTGTAGCTACATGCTATTAACTTGACTTGCTGATTACTTGATAACAGATGAATGGGCTGATACATAGTCCTCATCTTGTTTTCAGTATATGTAAGCTACTAACAATTATTTGAGTTACCAAGAGTCAAAATCTAGAGGTGAGAGGAAGGGAAAGGCTAGAGGAAAACTAACAGAGCCACTGTTAATTCTTCTCTTCTACTATTGCAAAGTTATTCCCTTGAGTAAGCAAATTAAGAGCATTTTGGAAAAAGGAAGCTAGAATCTTTTCAAATAAGAAAGGAAAAACTGTTCCTTCCACAACTGATTCCTCAGGGCAAGACTGTTGAATCATGAGAGTATGTGCTTTGTTTCATAAAATGACCTGAAATAAGCAGGTTTTCAAGATCAACTTTCAGGGCCAGTCCCCAACTCCCAGTTCCCCAATTCATCTTGTCTGTAGCTGCAAACATGACAAAGAAACAATCAGGACAGAAGTTTAGCTTCTTATTAATGTATTTAATGAGGATTGTTGATGGTTAACAAGTAGCATCAAACGTAAGATCATAAATGGGCATATTGCTACACTAATTTTAGATCCTTGCAGGGAATTTCAACTACTATTCATATTGATAATGATTGTGATACATTCAAAAAGTTTGGGGTTCTTGAATGACTTGACAAAATATTTTTTTTGCCTTAACAAGATATTAAAGACTTTATAAAACAGATTTTCCATTTCAAAAAATTTTTTTTTCTTTGGTATGGCATACACGTTTAAACAAATACCTTAGGATTCTCCAGTCGTCTAATTTATAAGATATTTTTCTCTGTCATAAACAAGATACTTACAACTCTATTAAATGTGTTTAATAATTTACATACCTACATATAATTTTAGTATGATTCGAAATTTTAAGTGGCATCTATTTTCATGAGATCACAAAGATATTTTAAATATAACATGTATTTTGTTTTCAAATTGTATACCTCTCTAAACTTTTGAAGATTTTCCTTTTTAAAATGGACTGAATCATGAGATTCTATGTGCAGTGGAGAAGGTGACATATTTCAGAAATAAAAATGTTGAACACAATCCCAAAAGAAGCAAATGAGGATTCCACAGGGACAGGTCACTGGAAACAGCAAACAAGACCACATTGTATTTTGTAGTTTGGCATCATGTGAAACATCACTTGCTGCTGCCTTCATGGCTTTCCCTTTGGGACAGAGCAGCAATGGCTTGCTGACAACCCCTTCTTGTAAGATCATGGAAATATCCTAGGTTATTTCCAATTGTTTATAGGCATCATTTAAGGGATTGCAGCTGTGGCTTCACTTGCACTTTCCACCTGTCATATGGTAATTGCCTCAGAATTAACACTGTAAAAGGAAGCAAAGATTCTTAAGAGATGTATTTGGCCCCAAATTAGCCAGATATGTACATAAATGTGCTCATTTTCCCATTAAGAAGAGAGCATAGAGGGATGCTCTTCGGCTCTTGGCAGATGGCGATACAAACTCATCAGTTACTCTCATGCTGCCTCACCATAATCCTAGGGAAAAAATTTTTTTATCATCTACTGGTTAGATTTATAGCGGTTAAATTATGATATCTTTTAAGTAAAGGCCAGAATTATCATCACGGGAAGATGGATTAAGTGTGTTATCCATTATGTAACCAAATGCCGAAGGTGAAACATTGCATTTAGAATTTCAAGCAAAGTAAAGAAGCTGCAAGATTTAGGTTTTATCTCCCAAAATTATCCAATAAGCTCATTAAGCCTTTTGAGGAGGGGTAAAGTATAAATAGAAAGGCAGACTGGCAATAATTATAGCTTTATACATACACTTAATTGGAATGAAACTCTTAAATCATGCATAATAAAGTAGTATGATTTAAGAATTTCATTCCCATTAAATGTGCATTTTAGGTTCTCATCTTAAGTGCGAACATAAAAGTTCAGCTAAATGTTATGATTTAGCATGAGAACTAAAGTAGATAAAATGAAAAAAATAGGCCAAGATTCCGAGGAAAACGGTCTCCTTGATGCTGCTTCAGTTTCTAAGGCAGATAGTTGAAAAAACAACTTTCCTTAGGAAAATCAAACAAAACCAAACCTGTACGTGTATTTTTTACTGAACTCTATCAGAACATTTGCTATACAAATGAGTTATTTAGCTATCTTTATAAATACATTAGCCTATACTCCCAGTTTTCTGGTGTGTATATTCTATAATCTAGGACTAAGATGTGAATCAGCAATATCAAGTTTACATCCTATACTAGATGCATCCTTTCTTTAGACTTATCATTTTTTTATTTTCTCCAATTCTCCTTCAACTACATATCATAGAATTCTGATATTTACTCAGCAAAGCTGAGTAGTTTCTGTTTGCTCTCTTTTTTGTTCTCCCCTTGGAGATTTTATACGATACATTCAATTCTCACATTTAGAGGGATGAAGTGAATTCTGCCATGACATATTCAATAGGTATCCACATCAGTCAAACAGCATAATTCCGACAAAGAGTCTGCTCTGTTTAGCTTTTTCTTTATCTTCATCAATAGCACTGCAATTCTAACAGGTTTGAAAGTTTGAGGAAGCCCAAATGTATCTACTTTTGAACATAAATCCATTTAAAAAATCAAATATTCTTGACTACTATTCACATGCCATTTTGATCTGTTAAAAGGAATACAACAGAATATATTTAAAAGTGAGGGGGGGGGAAGACTCATAAAAGAACTCAAGAAGTTAGGCTTAGAAAATCTTACATTTTAAGAAGTTTAAATAAATAAATAAATGCCATGGGCAGGCAGAATAGCAGATGATTTATTGAGACTCAGAGAATCAAGCGAGGCTCTTTAGAGAATACTTCATTTGAGTTTGGTTTGTGAATATGAAGTGAAATTTCAGAGAAAAGTATTTCAGGTAGAGTGTCATCAAAACACAGAAGAGTCAAAGAATCAGGCATATATTGGCCAGAGCAAGGAGTCATTGAGAGGCATTAACAGAAGATGAGATGAGAAAGATGGATTGGGAATAGAATGAAACAAGCCTTCATTCTGTCCCCAAAAAGTAGACTTTATGAAATAGTCAAGAAGAACTAAGAAAGGGATGGATACGTTATGACTTCTTTTATAATGATACCTTTTGGCAGCTGTTGTGGAATGTATTGTGTTCCTCCAAAAACACTGAGTATCTATAAATGTGAACTTACTTGGAAATAGGGGCTTTGCAGATGATCGAGTTGAAATGAAATCATTACAGTACACCCTAATCCAATATAACTGGTATCCAATATAACAAAGGGGAATTTAGACAGAAACAGATGTTTACAATGGAGAAGATGATGTGAAGGTACAGAGAAAAAACATCTAGAAGCCAAGGAATCCCTGAGGCTACTAGAAACAGAGGCATGGAAACAGAGGCATCCCTCACAGCCCTCTGACACCTTGATTTTGCACTTCTAGCCTTTAGAATTATTAGACAATATAAACTTCTGTTAGTTATGCCACCTAACTTGTGGACTTTGTTTTGGCATCTCCAGGAAACTAATTCAGAAGCGTTGCAGATAATGGATGTAAGAGTCTGAAACTGGAGGCAGAAAATCAGTTAAGTAACTGCAATAGTTTGCAAATAAGTGCTGATGACATGATATGTAGATAAGGAAATGTTGGTCCATATATGAGAAATACTTTAATAAAGAAATATTAAGATTTCAGTAAATTAATTGTTGAAGAGGTAAAGAAAAGAAAAAAATAATAAGGACTTACGGTTTTCTAGTTTTGCCCATTTAGTTCAATGTTGAATAAGTAACAAATAGGAGACAGTCATATTTGAGTCACCTTGAAATGGAAGAATTGAGGTTGTTTTAGAAATGTTTGAATTCGAAGTAACTCTGAAACTTTGGCTTGTTGTTTTAAAAGAGAACTTGAAAAAAGGTCTTGGTCTTGGTTGGACATAGGGATTTGAGTTCTATTACCATTTGAAGTAATGAATTTACATAGAGTGGAGGGAGGTAAAAATTGCTGAGGGTAAAACTCTAAGGAGCAACAATATCTAAAGACCAGATGATAAAGAAAGATTTTGTTACAGAAACTCACAAGTAAGTAGTCAGGCAAATAGAGGACATCCACAAGAGAGAAACGCTAGAGAAACCGAAGAAGAAAACAAGTTTCAAGACAGATGGAATGGAAAACATTTAAAATGCTAATTGAAGATGAAGACAGAGAAGTATCCATTAAATTAGGCAAATGGATCATCATTGTATAACCTGATGATATTGTTGGAAAGAATACACACACACTTCTGCTATATTAGCATATTTATCCAAAAAATAAGAAAGGCATCTGTCTCAGAATAGCAAAGTATGTGAGGTAATTCATTTTCCTGTTTCTTCCTCAACTTAGTTTCAGACTTCCAAATATCTTTATTGTCATTTTCTGGTTGGTACAACTATAGCTCATTAAACTTATTTTCTGGATATAACTCTTTTGATGACACAGTTATTGAACTGTGTGCCAGAATCTTCTATTATGCAGTGATTCCCATCTTGGATCTTGCCTCCCTTCCCTTTTTTAAAGGCCTTATTTCATTTAGAGAGGTTTCATATTCAAGGCAAAATTTAGAAAAAGCTACGGAGATTTCCCACATACCGTCTGCCCCCACACAAGCACAGCCCCCTTATTATCAACTCCCCCCGCCCAGAGTGGCACATTTGTTATAACTGGTAAACTTATACTGGCACATCACGATTACCCAAAGTTCATAGTTTATGTTATGGTTCATTCTTGGTATTGTAATTTTATGGGTTTTGACAAATTGATAATGACATATGTCTATCATTGTAGTATTGATGGGCCTTTGTGGTCACAGTGGGATTCAGCACCTGACAACCAAGAAAGAATTCTTGAAGACATCTTTAGTGCAAAAAGGTGAATTTTTTTAAAGCATGGGGACAGGATCTGTGTGCACAGTGGGATTGTGCAGAGTGACTGCTTATATACTGTGGAGTTGGGGGAGGTAAAGTCAAGAAGATGTTTCTTAAAGGGATTTCCATACACTAAAGAGGATTTACAGATTCCTGGAGGCCTAGCTATTGTCAAGTTAAGGTTGCTTCTCTCCCTCTCCCTCCTGCTGGCAAAGCATTATCATTAAGATAGTAGGGAGTTCCTGGAAATAAGGCTATTGATGAGATATCTGGAAACTGATGGAGACTATCAGTTTAACTATTTGTTTTCTGCCCTTTCCTTTGTACTTGGGCAGCCAGGAATGCCTGAAGAATATCATACATATCCCACCTGGCTGGGGTGATGGAGATTGGGGGTTTGGTTTGTAGGGTGTTAGCTTGACTTTTCCCTTATCAGTACATACAAAATATTTTGATTGCCCTAAAAATTGTCTGTCTTCTGCCTATTCATCCTTCTCCCTCCCTCTGGCAACCACAGATCTTTTTACTGTCATAAAGTTGGGAATTAAACAGTATGTAGCTTTTCCATACTGGTTTCTTTTACTTACAAACGTGCATTTAAGTTTCCTTTGTGTCTTTTCATGGCTTGATAGCTCATTTACTCTTAATACTGAGTAAATTCCATTGTCAAATACCCAAGGAGTACATTTCAACTATAATTAATAGTTAAAACAGCTAAGGACATTGTATATAAGTACCATAACTTCTTTATCCATTCGTCAATTGATGGGCACTTGGTCTCTTTCCATGATTTGGCTATTGTCAAAAGTGCTGCTATGAACATTGGGGTACACGTGCTCCTATGCATCAGCATTCCTGTGTCTCTTGGGTAGATTCCTAGCAGGGCTATTGCTGGATCATAGGGTAGCTCTATTTTCATTTTTTTGAGGAACCTCCACACCGTTTTCCAGAGTGGCTGCACCAGTTTGCATTCCCACCTGTGAGACTAAGCAAAAACCAGGGGGAGGGGAAGAGGGGAAAGGAAAAAAAGACACAGAGAGGGAAGGAGATAAAACATAAAAGACTCTCGAAGACTAAGAAAAAAACTGAGGGTGAGGGGGATGAGGGAGGGGGGAGAGGGAGTGATGGGCATTAAAAATGGCACATGATGGGATGAACACTGGGTGTTATATGTAAACCAATTTGAAAATAAACTATTATAAAATTAAAAAAAAATAAACATTAAAAAAAAGAAGAGACTGCACCCCCCCCAAAAAAAAAAAACAAAACAGCTAAGGACAAAGATATCAGGAAATACTTGAACTTTTTTCCTGTTCCAGGGATACAACTTGTCTTTGAAGACTGTACCCATCCTAAGATAGATTGCTTCATTTGGCTTTCCCTGTGGTCTTCAAGGACAGCTGAAATGAAGGGCATTAAAAAACACTCAACTATTGCAAAGTTAAAAAAAAAAAAGCAAAGAACGGGAATGTCAATACCTATTATTGAAAAACAATAAGTAGGAATTGAATGTTCATTTGAGAAAATATTTGTGGAGTACTTCCTCTTCTCAATCCAGTAAAAGTCATGGTGTATTTCTATTTCATTTTGTTTTTTATTAAGATAATGTACATTAACTATATAAATTGAGAAGCTCCTGGATGTTTTTATTCTCCATTCTCCTTTAATTTGCTGGACACCAATAGATCACTGGGAGAAGGGTACATGCATCATCATTCCCCAAGGAAATTTAAGAAACCCATCAATACTTGGACCCTACCCCAGACCTACTAAATCATAATTGCCAGAAGGTATTTAAAACAAATAGCCAAAAAGTCTTCAGCTTTTTCTCTCATGAATAACTCGTTACCGACAACTTGATAAACCTTCAACATGGCTAATTTCAAATTTGTCAATCACCAGAAAATAATACAGAAAGAGAGTAAACAACAATAAATGATTTTGGAGAACTCTGAGGAAATAAATTAAGCCACTTTTGTGTATTTTTAACTAGAGGCCAAACAGTCATTTACTTTAAAAACAAGCATAATGCAGGTCTTTGAGTATAACTTCCAAATATTCTATCATTAAGTAGATAAGAAAACCAGTTTATTCCTTATTAATTTTTCCCTTTGGCTGAACAAGATTCTGACAATCTCCCTTTTCTTCTCCACATGCATTTTAAACTTAGTCTCTTTTATTAATAAAATCTGACCAATACCTATTGTTTGTATTAGTTAGTATGTATCTAAATTAGTGTCAAACAGGAAGTGAGGCAGGAAAAGGGATATGGTAAGAAAAATGATGCACTCAGAATATTTAGGGAGAGAGCTGAGAGCTTTTTTTTTTTTAATTTATTTATTTATTCTGAGAGAGAGATGAAGAGGCAGAAATAGAGAGAGAGAGGAAATCCCAATCCCAAGAGAATCCCTGATGTGGGGCTTAAACTCACAAATCACAAGTCATGACCTGAACTGAAACCAAGTTGAATGCCTAATGGACTGAGCCACCCAGGCGCCCCTAGGGAGAGAGCTCTAAATGGAAATGATAGGAATGTGTGCTAGATATATACGAGATGTTTAGTAAATACTAGTTAATTATTTAAATTAACATTATCAAATGTGTTAATGGATAAATTGTGGTCTGCCTCTGTAATGCCTCTGTGTAGGGCAGGAGCAATTGGAATAATGTGGCTAAAACCAGTTAGATAATTGGAAAACTTCTGAGTCAGCATCTAGTTTAGAATACATCTGGTAACCCTTTCCTTCCAAAGTATCTACTTACATGGGATCTAAGGAGTCAGCTGGTAAGATCTTATCTGTGTCTATATTTGTGATGTAGGCATATGTTGCTATGGCTGGTAGAGTAGTGGGTACCGCCGCAGGCGGAAGGTGACATATGCCAGCTTGGAGCAGGAGATTCAGGTATATCTGGAGGGAATTCTTTAGAAGGTAGAAGTTTCAAATAAAATAGGCTGAATTCACTAACTGAGTCCAAACATCACTCTCCTCAGAATGGAGTCCATCTAAACACAGATATCTGTGTTTTCTGAGAAGAAACACACTAAACTAAAAATGCCTTGCTTTAATGGTTCCAGAAATGATGTTAAAACTGATCAAAGTTGTAATGTAAACATTTGAGATAGAGCCAGTCTTCTCACTTCGAAAAAGCCTGCTGTGCCCTTGGAGAACAGGAATATTAAATGTTCCCTTGGGTTGGGGTGCAGGAATCTGTATTTTGCAGGAGGAGGAAGGCAGCAGCAGAAGGGCAGCTTGTGGAAAATGGAATCAATGAGTGACAGATGCTTTCTCTTTACTCTGAAAAAGCTTCCAGAAATATTGAGGAAAGTGTTGCAGAAGGAAGGGCTTTTGTGTGAGCTGATAAATGCGTAGAAATAGAAAAGTTCAAATTTAGTATATACATTGATGTACTTTATAATCACAACCTAGGAAACTTCAGAACACATAAATAAAATACATTTTAAATAATAATTTTGATATTTATTAGTTTACCTTATGTTGGTCATTAATATTCTGATCTCATGGCACCTTCTTTAAAAATTTGAGTAGTATCAAGGGTGCCTGGGTGGCTCAGTCGGTTAAGCCTCTGACTTCAGCTCAGGTCATGATCTCAAGGCTTGCGAGTTCTAGCCTCGCTCTGAGCTCTGTGCTGACAGCTCAGAGCCTGGAGCCTGCTTCAGATTCTGTGTCTCCCTCTCTCTTTGCCCCTTCTCTGCTTGCTCGCTCTCTCTCTCTCAAAAATAAATAAAAAATAAAAATTTTAAAAGGTGGGTAGTATCTGAAGCCATACCATTCTTCTGACTTAAGGTGGCAAGCAAAAAACGACTTACCTATCATCCATCCAGTCCACTGCTCTAGGGACTGAAATATTTATATCCCAGAATCACTTGAAGCTAGTTTTTCTCATATGGGCTGTGATCTTGAGTCAGATTTGGAGTCAGTATTAAGCCCTCGTGGTAGCAGCTGCATGCACAAAGACTGGATGTTTGGTCACGTGCGATGGCAGGTGCATCTGATTTTTATATGGCAATTTGTTGGAGTTTCTATGGCTGTAGAAGCTAAGCTCTAGGTGGTAGCAGCTATGATATTTCTGACTATATTTTCTGTTCAATTTCTTAAAATATAAAATTGCTCTAAAAATAGTCTATAAATTAAAAAGAAATACTTTCAAAACAAAAACATAATCCATCCAGTTCTTATCGCCTCCACTGCTGCTTTCTTCATCTAGATCACCATAATTTTTCACATTATTTGGTCCTGCTCCTGTACAGAGTGTTTTCACTGTAGGAGCCAGAGTGATCCACTTAAAGCATGTCTCTTCTCCTTGAAAAATCTTTCTATGGGTTTTTTTTTATTTTTTTTTTTGAACATTTATTTATTTTTGAGACAGAGAGAGACAGAGCATGCATGGGGGGAGGGGCAGAGAGAGAGAGAGGGACGCAGAATCTGAAGCAGGCTCCAGGTTCTGAGCTGTCAGCACAGAGCCCGACACGGGGCTTGAGCTCACGGACCACGAGATCATGACCTGAGCCCAAGTCGGACGCTCAACCGACTGAGCCACCCAGGCACCCCTCTTTCTGTGGGTTTTAACTTAGTTGGATAGCCTAAAGTCATCACAGCAACCTACATGACTGTGTATATGATTTCACACCGTCTGATTCTATATCCCTTTAACTTTTTGACATCTTCAGCACATACTTTTACCTGCCTCACTCTGATCTAACTGCACTGACTTTCTCTTTGTTGAACACATCAACCTTCCTCTAATTTTAAAGATTTTCATACTCCTTCCTCTTCCTGGAGTGATATTTTGCCAGATAGCCTCATAAGGCTGATTCCTTGTCTCCTTCATATTGTCTCAAATGTCATCTTTTACTAAGTCTCATGACCTCTTTGAGCACCCTGTATAAAAAATAGGAAGTTTTTCTTTCCAGCAATATTACCCTGCTATAGTTTTTCTTCACAACATAATATGAGATATGCTGTCTATTTCACTCTCCACCTATCTGCACTAGAATGTATGGGGAGAGATGGAGGGAGTGCAGGAGGGAAGGAGGGAAGGAAGGAGCAAAAAGAAGAAAGAAAATAAAAATGAGAAAACCAAAAGTGAGAGGAGACTCGACTTGCTGAAAATATCACACCAGATAAGTGCAGAATCAAGACTTAGCCCCAAACTCAGCAAAATAGGACTAACTCAAGATTCATGTATGGCAGTTTAGATATGATTTTGATATTCATACTTATGGTTCCTACCTAATTTATTTATCATGATAGCATCTCAGAAGATATTTATTTGGTTACAATCGCATTATTCTATGAGAGGAGTTATGAATTTGAAAGAAATATATTCCTTAAGAGCATAATGTAATAATTATCAGATAATGTTATATTTAAGTAGGAGAAGAACATTTTTTAAGCAGAAGAAAACTGGGGTTTGGTAAATGCTCATTCTTAACCAGAGTTGGGTCAAATGCAAAGAAAGATAGCACTTTTCTTTATCATGACTGACCCAACAAAAATCTTTGTATTCGTTTATCAGGGTTATTCTTAAATGGGTCTGTCTGAAAAGCACATTTCAACAATAGATTGATCCCCGTGGCGTTTTAAATCTTTGTGTGAGCAGCTTCAGGTTAGAAATTAAAACATCCTATTGTATATCTACTGAGCGGAGTTCAATGCTTCAGGCATCTCAAGCTTGTCTAAAAGTCCTGCAAAGAGTATCTGTTTTGTAAATGTCTTTTATATAAAGTGAAGTATGAAAGGGTGAGTTTAAATGCTAAGACAAAAGAAAGGCGTATGGAGAATAATAGAGCCACAAATTTAAGGTCACAATGAATGGCATTATTCTTAACAAAGCAACAATCCTGAGTTTTGGAAGATTAAGAAGAGTTGTAATTTAATTTAGGAATATGTTACTTGGTTCATTTCTTGTTTAGACCTAAAAGATTTGTATGTAATTTAAGAAGGTTAGTTTCTTCATACCATCATACTACAATGTGATGATTTTTGTTTTCGTAACATTTAATTTCTTTTCTTTGATGGGCAAATTATCCTTGTGTCCCCTGCAGCCAACTGTAATAATTTCCACTGACTGCAGTAATGAGGGCAGAGCTGATTAACTTTAGGCCTTTTCCCACTAAAATCAGGAAACATTTACACACACACACACACACACACACACACACACACACACAATCTTGTTAAACAAACAAGAATATTCTTATCTTCCCTTTCAGAAAAAAAAAAATCAGTGAATTCACCAATATGGCAATTGCCAGTTGGCCAGAGGATGAGGTCACTTGCATGTCCTCCCTCAGTACACAGAGAGGATTTGCATACTTGGCTGCAATCTTGTTTTGAAGGACAGCTGCTAGTGATTCTGATCTCAGTGGAATGTGGAGGCACTGTCTTAAACAGGTTTACTTTAAACCACTTAAATAGTTAAACTAGATTATAGAACTCTTTAAGGAAAATGTTAACTCAGATGTGTAAAACCTAAATAGATCTTAATTTAACCTTCTACCTAAAATACATACCTTTTTACTTAGCCTTTGGTAATTAGATATTTACCTTATTTTATAGCTGGAGTACTTGTGTCTGACTGTACCTACTGTATTGTGATATTTATCTCCTGAAAAAGAGACCATTCTTCTTTAGATGTTTATTGGGTCTTTGCAAAAGATTGAAGAATCTTCTACAAAGAAATTATAACTCAGAATTTTCCTTTATGCCTCTACTGGAAATTGCATGTTGGTTAACTATACAGATCTGAACTTCTAAACTTCCTTGAGTATTATGGACTACCGTTGTATGCCTTGTACTTTTCTTGGTACTATGGGAACTACAAAGAAGTAAAAGAAACATATCCTACTCTAAAGAAGTTTCCAATCTAGTTGTGGAGTCAAAAACACCTAGAATTATACATTTTCTATGTTACGTTCTATTAGGTTTTACATATAATTCTTTTAGGACACTTATTATACTTCAAGGTAGTTATTTACATAATTATCTGTCAAGTTTATGAGTGCATATTTTTAATCCCTAATCTGATACAAAATCTAATTTATAGTAGTAATTTATAGTATTTATATTTAATAATAGATTTTTTATATATGCAAAATGTTTTAATTCTATCAGGAGAGGTTAAATTTCTTTCATACTAGATATATATTTTTATGTAATATGTAAATATTCTTTTATCTAAACTTTTGGGCCCATTTCAGTTGAAAAGCCAACCAAAGAACTAAAGAGTCATCTTTTATTCCTTTCTTTCTTTTACTCATATATCTGATCCATTATTAGGTGTTATAGATCTAGCAAAAAAATATATGCATATATATATATATATAAAATCTATTCACTTGTGCTAGTCACCACTGTTGTTGTATCACCACTATTCTCTAGATTTCTGCAAACCTCTGTTAATGGATCACCATGTTTTACTTTTGCCTTCCCACTTTCCACCCATAGGAACCAGTGCAATTTCTTTAAAATGTTAATCTAGGTAATGTCATCCCTAGCTTAGAACACTTTAATGGCTCCCATACTTTTAGGATGCAGCCAGACACCTTATCTGACTAGCAAAGCCCCACACAATTTGATCCTGATACATCTCTAACCTTCTCTTTGTTTCCTCTCATCCTTTTCCTCTAGCCCCAGACACATTATGTTCTTTTACAGACGAGTTATTCCAACCATATATTCTTTGGACCAGTTTTTTTCTCTGTCTGAAATATACTTCTTTCAAACTCTGGGATAGCTGAATTCTTTGTCATTCCTACCTCAACTTAAATGCTACTTTGTATCTGTTAGTATGTGTATATTAGAATAAATGAGAGATGCACTTAATAGTAATTTTATAATGAGTTTAATTATTTTGCCTACAACTATTCTGAAAGAATGGGGTGCCTGGGTGGCTCAGTCAGTTAAGCATCCAACTCTTGATTTCGACTTAGGTCATGATCTCACAGTCATGACCTCATGTCAGGCTCCATGCTGAGTGTGGAGCCTGCTTGGGATTCTTGCTTTCTTCCTCTCTCTCCACTCTTCCCCTGCTAGCACTTAGTTGCTTTCTCTCAAGATAAATTAATAAACATTTTTTTAAAAAACTCTAGAAAGAGGACTATTACAATGCTAGCTTATGAATTCCGGGGATATCAAAATGCTCATGCAGTTTTTCTGTTCATTCTCTTTACTTTCTTTTCAAAGTTACATTGCTTTCTGAGCACCATATACAAGAGTGAATAGATGACTAAAATCAATTCTCTTTCAAGAAAGAAGTGGTTCCAGGGAATGACCATTAGATTGGCAACAAAGGGTGTTTGCCACATTTCCTCAGAGAGATCATCTCTGACCATCCAATTTATAGTTGCCACTCAGTTACTCTTGAGCACATCACCCATTTTTATTTTCTGCACAACATTTATAATCAGCTGGTGTTTTTTTTTAATTTTTCTGTTTGTTGTTTTATTTATTATCCATCTCCCTTCATTAAAGTATAAGCTGTGGATTTTGTTTATGGTTATATTTCCCAAATCTATGATCATCCCTGGTACATAACTGTTTCTTAATGAGTAATTATCATCTGAATGGGAGTAACTAGATAAATATGGGTGAACAGACTTTAAATATTACATAGCTAGCATAGTTTCATACTACTGATACTTGAAAACATCTTTGAAATTGGAAAAAAAACATTTAATCTTTCAAAAATTATAACAAAAAAAGAAAAATAAACAACAAAAGGAACAGGATCAACCCTGTTGCATATTAGTTAACCAAAAATGTATCCTATAAGTAGTGTTACATGGTAGTCCATCTAATTTTCTTACTAATTCAGATGTCAAATACATCCAGAAACCTGAGGTCTACAATGTCAATTTCAAAGTTTCTTTCAATAATTTGTATGATATATGAATGCTTGTTCAAAGCTTTCTTTGATTTTCAGCTAAGGTTTGTTGCTAGTAGGAATTGCATTTGTTCAGGAAGGAAGTCATAATGCAAGGGCACATAGCAAAAAGAGTACATATCAAGGGGTCATCATGGAAGCTATGTGAGGTCCTGTAGCACCTGCTTCATGTCTTGTACCTTTAAAAAATAGTCATACTTCCTGCCGTCAAACATTGTTGGCACATGGATTTGGTGGCAAGTGCTTAATATTTTATATTGAAATTCTAACATAAAAATTACAAGTGTTCTTTACTGCTAGATGCTTTCCCTAAGTTTATGTGCATATTTCCAATAGTTATTTCTTCATAAATAATTTTGCAGGATGTTCACATAACAACATACATTTCTGTAGCCTAGCTACAAAGTCATTGCTTATGTAGACAATACTAACAACTTCCCGAAAATTATTTAGCTTGTAGAGAGAAGGACAAAACTTAAACATGTATGTTTTAAAAATTATCTTTGATATTAAAAGTAGGTTCAATAGCTCAAGTGCCGCAATTATTACAGCCATATTGAGTCATGACATGGCCTGTGGATTTTATTTAAAAATCAGTTAATGCACATGACCTAGTGAGCAGCCATATCACATTTACTGCAGTCAGAAAATGGAGATTTGTTACAAAAGGACTCTGGAAATCTTTTCCTTCTTTAAGGATCTTATTTAATAAGTTTTAAAAGTAGGGTTTATGATCCATCAGACTTCTCATCTACAGCTCATTTCCCTCATAAGAAAAATATAACAGATTCATCAAAAAGAAATTAACAATTATAACAATATTGTTCTTACTCTAATTTGGCTTGAATGTCTCCTTAAAGGAATTGTGAAATTATAATTTATAATAAGAAATATATATTTGATTGGTTTTTGTCCTGTTTCTGGCACAAAGATCCTAACATCCTTGGAATTTGCTGAGGAGGTGTCTTCTGTTACATTAAGGTGACTTTTGGACCTCACCTAAGGATGCCAGCTAGTTGCCAGGACACCTAGCCCTTTGCTTGGAGGGTTGAAAATTTCAGTCCCACCACCCACTACCTCTGGGGAGGGGAGAAAGGTTGGAGGTTAAATCAATCACCAATGACCAATGCATTAATCAATCTAAACTATGTAATGAAGCCTCCATAAAAACACAGAAAGACAGCTTCCAGCTTGGTGAACCTGCTAAGGCACTTGGAGAGTGGCACACCTGGAGAGGGCATGGAAGCTCTTTCTCCTTTCCCCATAGCTTGCCCTATATGTCTCTTCCGTCTGACTGTTCCTGAGTTATATATTTAATATAAGCTGGTAATCTAGTAAGTAAAATGTTCCTCTGAATTCTGTAGGACACTCTAGCAAATTAATTGAACTCATGGAGGAAGTCTTGGGAACGTCTGATTTATAGTCAGTAAATTAGAAGCACAGGTAAAAATCTGGGCTTCAGTGGGCAGCCTGTGTTAGGGGGAGTCTTAGGGACATCCAATTTGTAGCCAGTTGGTCAGAAGCAAGTAATAACCTCGTCTTGTTGACTGGCATCTGAGGCTTTTGAGGGGTCGATCGTGTAGGATTGAACCCATCACCTATGGCATCTGATGCTCTCTCTAGGTAGATAGTGTCAGAATTGAATCAAACTGTAAGACACCCTGCTGGTGTCCCAAAGAATGCTTGTTGCTAGTGCAAGGGGGAGAAGGAAACTCCACCATGAATTAGAATTAGGATCTGGACACTTTTAGAAATGAATGACAAAGTATGAAGAAGGTTCTTCGTCATTAAAAACTCAAGTAATTCATGGTAGAATGTAACTGAAGGAAGAAAAAAGAAAAGAATGAAATAATATTTGATAGGAATAAGAAAAGGTAATTACTGAATGACAAAAAGACTGTTGATTTTTTAAAAGTATTTTTAAGACAACAAATGCAGTGAAGGAGTATAGCACAGGTGTTAGTAATCAGGGTTAAAAGATCGCTTCCTGGCTATGTGACTTAAGACATATAAAATCCGTTAACCTTGAGTCAAATAATACTTTCTCATAGGTATTTTGAGGATTTACTGTACAAATACATGCAAAATGCTTAGAGTTTGGGCATGTGGTAAATGCTTAGTAAAAATATTACCTATTGTATTTCTTTAAATGTCCTAAGTACTTAATTTTAGGAGTTGAAATGTTTATTAAAAAATTGACTCGGAAATATATACAGATATACATATATGTATATATATATGCATATATATACACACACGCATTCTATGTGAAGAATGTAAACGATCTTCACGCAAATGGGTACGTAGGAAATGGTAGGAAATGGTATGTTAAGGAACACCCAGGTTCAGGAGTAGTGTGAAATAGCAAATGCTGAGGATATGACCATGCATGAGGTGTGGGAGTCCCTTCATAATGATGTAGGAGGTTGAGAGGCCATGGTGTTCATATTTTAAAGACAGCCAAAGCTCTGGGTTAAAGACAAGGAAACTCAGGGCCTTGTGATAATGACAGTATATTACAGGGGCTTGCCTATTTAGGCAGTTGACCAAGGAAAACGGACCTGTTAGTCAGCTTGAGCAATTTCCTCTCCAGCATTCTTTTGGAAAGTAGTGGCCATTTGAACTTTACAGAATGTTTCTGAAGCCTGGGGGGGGAAAAATGGGGTTTGGTTAGAAATGAACCAAACATTTTCCTTGATCCACAGGTGTTTGTCACAGAAATGGACCCTGTCTGCAGAACAGGAGGCAGGGAGCAAACCAGCTCGAATTCACAGGCCCTGCTTAGAAAGAAAATTTCCTTTATCTTAGAACTACCCAAATATTTTCTATTCCTCTCTCCTATAGAACTGAGAGGGAGAGTTAAGTAAAATCTGAATGAAGTAAAAGTTATACTATTCTAAGTGGCACCACTGACATTTCGACATTTCAAATGAATTAAGTCTGTACTCGGTGTCTGGTCGGTTGGCACTCTGCTTACCTGCCCTGAAACTGCTTAAGTCCCAGGGCAGCATCCTCTTAGCATTTTGGATGATTAAAGGAGTTAAAGTAGGTATAGCACTTAAAACAATGCTGGAGTATTGAAAGCTGTCAATAAATAAAGCATGTTCTAATTTTCTTTTCTTTCCATGTTAAAGAATAAGACCAATAGAAAGTATATCAAATGCTCTGATCAGATTCCAGCAGAGAACTACAACCTCAGAAAAAATAAACTTTTCAGAAGAATTAGAAGAATACTGTACCAAAAAGAACACTGTGCTTACTTCCAAGTTTTCTGTCTTAATCCTGCCTCCACTTCTGAATTAGAGTCTGATTTTGAGCTGGTAAGTTGAACTCTTCTCATCTGTGAAATACCATATATGTTTTTTCATTTCCTAAGAAACTGTCAGGATAAAGGGGACTTGTATGCTGTGAAGATAAATTCATTAATATATTCATAATTGCGCAAATACAATATCATTATTATAATTTATTATTAAATAGAAACATTTTCCTTATCTCCTTCTGAGTGGTGAAAATAGTAAACAAACTGTTAGATTAATAAATAATAACTAATTGAGATATACAATTGAGTAAAAATTACTAAAGGATGCTATAGGAAAATTTACTCATACATTATATTTATGTATTATATATTTATATATATAATTTCTACTGAGATTTCATTGATTTTCTTTCTATCTCTTCAAATGTTAAGGGTTTCTACTGTTGTCAATGGAAGATACACAAAAACAAGCCTTTTTAAAGGGAAAATATGCAGGATAAATAGTGACCTTCTTATCTACTTATAATCCTGTTTGTAGTTTCTTGTAAGGTTTCATAGATAATGTCTTACACTATCTGTGAAATGTGGTGCTTAGAATAGTATAACTTCTCCTTAATTCAATTTTCAATTAATTTTCCCTCTACATTCTATAGGACAGAGGAATAGAAAATATTCAGGTAATCCAGGATAAAGGAAACTTTCTAAGTAGTGCCTCTGAATTGGATATCTGCTTTTTTTCATAGAAAATGTCAGGAATCTCAACCAGAAGAATATGTCAATACAATAATTTGAAGAAAATTATTTGAAATATTTTAAAGCTGACTTTAGTATAACTCATAATTTTAGATATCAATTCTGATAAAAGGAAGAAAGAATAAAAATGGAAGAGGAGTGGACTCAGCTAATCACACAAGTATTTAGATATAGGCACGGTTAGTATTGACAGCTTCACACAGAGATCAACTTCACATATTTTTTGCTTCTTCTACATTATGAAAATGTAGAGAAAGAAAAAGATATCTTTGCAGAAATGAATTACAAAAAATGGATAAAGAGAAAAAATTACGAGAAATAAGAGTAGAGTTAACACTAATTTCAAAAAATGTACCTGGGAGACGAAATTACCTCTATGACTGATTGGTCTGCCTCCCAGGCCCCGACCCTGCTGAGGAGTAAAGAAACTTCCATTTGTCCAAATCTCTCCCTCTTCTGTCTTAAGTGGTTTCATTTTACTTTTCATATTCAGTGTACTCTAAAATGAATCACAGAGTTGTTTTACACGAGCTCCTGGATGACTTCTTCATTTTAAGTAAAAGTTCAGCATACTTGAGAGATGGGATTAAGGTATAGGAAGAGTGAATCTTTTGGGTTCGTGTGGGGAAGGGAAGGATCTCCTTAATACAAGTGATGTCACTGTTCTGTTCAGAGGCATCTTCAGGAACAGTGTGTCTTGTCTGCCTGATCATTGCTCGTCCTACTGGCAAATGCTGCTAAAACCTGAAACTGGTGACTTTATGGCGTCCTTTCTCTGTTGCCTATATTTAACTCCTTGAACATTTGTTAGCTTAACTGTTTTAATTATTTAATTATTTCCGGGAAGTCTAATATTTGAGTTCCCTATGCGTAGGACAGCCGGATAAAATACAGAATGCCTAGTGGAATTTGAATTTCAGATACGCATCAACTGCTCAACAATGAATACTATTTTAGTATAACTATGACCAAAAATTGTATGGGATATTTAATGTTTATCTAAAATCCAAATTTAAGAAGGCATCTTTTATTATATTTTCTATATATTGTAACTTCACTCATGAGTTTATTTATTTATTTATTTATGATTCTCTCAGTTTGTACTGTGTTGTATTATCTTCTATCCTCAGGTATATTGCCTTTGTGTGTGTGTGTGTTACCTATATCAGCAAACTTGTTTGTAGAAATAGGTCTCATATGAAGTCATTCTCTCTCAAAATAATACCTATTTGTTCCCGGAAGGCACTTTAGAGATGCTAGTGATCCAGGATCAACTTAATCAAATTTCAAGGATTGAGTAGGTTTAAATCTGAGCCTCAGTTCTTGTGAGTTTTGTCTACTTATTGATCATACTTATCTCAAATTAAGATGGGTCCCCCGGTTACCATCTCCGAACTCCAGTTTCTGTCCTCTGGCACAGAAGGACTGTTAAAAGTGTTTTTTAGCCTTTCAGCTTTTCTGCTGCTTGCTCTTGAGTCAGAAAATACTTACAAGAAGCCCTAAATTCGCCTCTCTAGGCTTTCATCTTCCATGGATCTTGGCTGGTTATGCTTCACAATCTTATTATTTTTTTTATGCCTCCAAGTATGTGTTTGTGTCTAGATTTTCTAATTGTTCCCAGCAGGAGATTTAGTGTGTATCCGTCTTCCTTTACTGAAACAAAGTCAGACTGTCATTAATAAATACTTCTTAAGGATGAGAGGTAAAATCGTAGGAGATACAAAGGGGAATATAAATAAAAGTGATGTTCCTTTCTTGACTATTCTAAAATACATCATACAAGATATGGTGTGTGATTCAATGTTACATGGTCCTCTCTTATCTGATCTTGAAAAGCAGTGGAAAATATCAAACAAATTTTATTCATATGCAGGTTTCAGGCTTCAGAAGTACCCATAATTGAAATTTTCAAAAGATTTTGGCTTTAAAAATCTCCTCATAATTCCTAAACCATTAACTTGGGATATTTTAAATATCTCCAAATAGGCAGTGAATTTGTTAATCTTTCAGCTGATTTGTTAATGCAGGGGCAGTGTGTTTATAAGGATTGTGTTTAATTCTCTTGAACCTGGTTGAGTGAATTTTCTTTGTTACAGTAGTAATTGATTGCATCTATTCTCGAAAAAGTTGTTTTAAATCTCTTACGAATTGCCAAATTTGCTATCACTAATATCCTGTGAACATAAGTTTTGGTTTTATATGCAATGCTATTTTTTAGCTTTTTGTAGATGTTTTTTATATAATCACTCATACTCAAGTTTTAGGAGTATTGAAGTGAATAGCACAAATTTTAAATCCAAATCTTCCTTGGAGTGCTTTGGTGGCTCAGTCAGTTAAGCATCTGACTCTTGATTTCAGCTCAGGTCATGATCTTATGGTTTGTGAAAATTCAAGCCCCACATTGGGCTCTGCACTGGCCACATCGAGCCTGCTTGGATTCTCTTTCTTTCTTTCTCTCTCCCTCAAAATAAATAAAATACAAAGAAACTAAAAAAAAATAAATCCAAATCCTTTTTGAAGATAGTGATAGCAGATGTGTTGGAACAATATAATCATGTTTATACCCATCTTAAATATAAACCTGAAATTTAGAAATTCTTTTATTCTTAAAAATAATTTATCCATTAATCAAAATAAAGCTACATGTTCATGTATCAAAATAAAAAAACAATGAAAAACAAATAAAGCTATGCCTCATTAATCTGACAAAAGCATTGTCAAGTACCTTTCGTCAAAACGTAAAATATTTCCTCTCAAACCAACAATTCAATTGAAATGTTTTCTGTGTAAAACTCAGATCACCATCTTCAAAGAGAACAAAGTGTTAATATTTGAGTTCTTCAGTAAGAATGTGAATAGATTATATTATCATTTGAAAGCAGTATTATATTTGCATGCAAAGGAAAAGCACAGAAATTTGAATGCAAAATTCATATTGTAGCTTCCAGCTAATGACAAGGATAGTAACCTCAAAGAAGCAGAAAATTCCAGAAATAAACACAATAAAAAATAATAACAATCAAAATGCCTATCATACCCCACGGCATTGGGATAAGAAATAATACTATTTGTCTGTCTGGCAGAAGGTATTTCTGGTAATAAGTTTTAGATGCTGAAAGCAAGATGATTATTTATCAAAAAAGAGATTTGTTTTTCAAGCTCCATTGGTAAAAGTGACTAAACTTCTAGTTGGGAAGACATAAGAAATTATGTGTTATGAATTAAATAATCTTCAAACAAGCTCAAGTACTTAAGTACTGCTTCGGTTGAAACCCAGATATCCCAGATATTGTTAACCTTATCTCCCAGTAAATGTCTATTTCCTCTCATATCCAGTATTAAGGCACTGGTTTTAAAAGCAAAGTTTTAGAATCCAGTCTCTTGAGTTCTGACAGTGATTCTACCTGTTACTAAATGTGTATACTTAGGCACCTTACTTAATATCTCAGGACCCCAATTATCCCATCTATTAAATGGACTGATTTTGAGGGTTGAAAGGTATATTAAATATAAAGGATTCAAAAGAATGCCTGGCACCTAATTGGCCCTAACTACTAGGATTGCTTTTACTAATTATTATCAAAGAAATATCTATAAAACTCTACCTGTTAAATTAGTGTGGAATTTGGTCCTTTTCCAAAGGCTTATTCCAAAAATAATTCTGTGGGTCTCCAGGGTTACTTATACCTATCATTGAACCAGTCCTTCCCATGTTCACCTGAGAGAGCCTGCCAGGAAATCAGAGGTCCTGATTAGACAAGATTCTGAAAACAGTGACTGGCTGGTTTCATTTTCCTTCATCTTTCTTTCCTCATTCTCAGAATAGATCAAGACAAGCCATTACCCCTTCAAGACCATGGTTCCCTCCTTGTGGTCACTTCTATGTGCTTATTTATGCAGATCAAAATGTCTCCTCTTGCTGTGAGGAATGATACTCTTTTTGGTATAATGCTCAATGAGGGTAGCAGAAATGTCCCTTGTGATTTAGCTTTTTATAACTAACCTTCCTCAAGTCCTCATTGTGGCACTAATACTCAGATGGGGATTCGTATTCTTGTTTGTTACTGGGGAAGGCTCTTTGTGCACTGGCTGCATGCTGTGCAGAGAATTAACACTTGATTTCTATATTCTAGACTCTGATGTTGAATTTGATTATCTGAGGAGACCCATTTTGTGTAAGTTTCCCCTCGGGAACTACTATTATCCTTCATTCCCTTTTATATCAGACTGAGACTGTATCAGACAAGTTTAAGTGTTGAATATGAATTTATTTTGTTCCACATTTAGTCCCCTACAGGGGAAAAACGATATCCAACTGTATACCCTCCAATTCCCAAACCACGTGGCTGTATTTGGGGAGGAAGGGCACCTGATAGAGGGCAAGTAACTCCTGCTAAAGTACAAGGCTCTTGACACACCAAACTATCCTGTTAGATTAAATTGTTAATTAAATAGTTTATTAAATTCAGAGTATGTCACATTTTATAGATTTGGGCATTAATGTATTTTAACCTGGAAATAATTAGTTAAAAATAACATTCTTCAGGGGATATATATTTTTAAAGTTTTAAAATAAACTTGTATCCTGGCTTGCTTATGAACCTGTTTGGGATGATCTACTTATTTTGGCATGACATATAACTTTACCATGGAGAGATTCGGGAGGCTTTTTTGTTCATTTGTGGGCAAAATCACAGTTAGAAAGAGATTTTGATCCGCCAATGCAATTTTACTACATCTCATGATGCACCTATAACTTCATTTTAACATTTAGTATTAAAAGTCACACATTAGAGGGGTGCCTGGGTGGCTCAGTCGGTTAAGCGTCCGACTTCGGCTCAGGTCATGATCTCGCAGGTCTGTGAGGTCAAGCCCCGCGTCGGGCTCTGTGCTGACAGCTCAGAGCCTGGAGCCTGCTTCAGATTCTGTGTCTCCCTGTCTTTCTCTGCCCCTCCCCTGCTCATGCTCTGTCTCTATGTCTCTCAAAAATAAATAAACGTTAAAAAAAAAAAAGTCACACATTAGAAACATGATTTACAGAATCATAGTGGTTAACTAAAGTTGTCACATTAAATACTGTACAATGTATATCTAGACATTATCATTATTTTAGACGTTTTCATTTTGGTATCTTACGATATAGATTACATCTGTTGATAAAGGCAATTATTATTTAGGAGGAAGAATTTTTAAAAAGACTTAAGAAAAGATTTATTAAAAAGTGCTTTTGGGCTTTATGATAGTAAGAAATTAAATTATTCCATAAGATGCTATTCTTCTATTATTAAAAAGGAGTGTCATTGATGTCTATAGGCATCTGATGACAGACAGAATTTAGAAAGGATCACAAAGATTAATCAACATACATTATATTATTGAGATCAGTGTGTAAATACATTTAACATGGGTAAAACTTGAATCAAAATTGGAAAGAAGATTTTCTTAAATATTAACTATATTTACTACAAAATATTTTGAATTTTTATTCCTCATGTGCTTTTATTTACTTCATGTGGTATGGAAGTGTCTCCTATATAGTATATTTTTCAGATACATTATTATAGCTTTGAATAGGAATTTATATATTTTAGTTTCTTCTGTTTTTCATATTTGGAATACATTCAACTCTAAAATGGATGTTATGAATATAGTAGAGGCGTAAGAAATAGTAAGTGCTTTTGAAAAATTTTATTTTTAGCTAAAAAAATGAAAATCAGAATATTATCTGATTTTTTCAAATGTATAATATATGTCGATGTATATCTGCAGAAAGTTAGCATCATTGATAGATAGGTAGGCAGAAAGGTAGTTTACTGTGAGTCCTAGGCTCTGAAACTAAAAATTCTTGCTTCTTAAAATTATTTGTAATGTTTATACTGTAATCTATGGAAAGAAGATTTTTACAAGATCCTGTTGGTCCTAATTTAAATTTGTTGAATTTTTTACAGTCAGATTATATATAATTCGTATTCATTCATTAGTTCTTTCAAAGTAATTTATTGAGTGTAGGCACTTCATTATATTACTAGTACTAAAATAATAACAAAGCATCCTCAGAGTCCTTGGGTGACTATATATATATAATTGGATGTTTATATGTGTATCACCGATCTTACATTAAAATTACACACACATACACACATATATATATATCTCCAAGTAAGAATATATACAAAGGGCTTTGAGAAAAAAAACAGAGAGCCACAAACTGAAGCTAGGAATTCAGAGAAAGGTTTAAACCAGTCAATACTTGAACTGCTCTTTGAATTATGGAAAGGTCACTTTGCATACAAAAATATCCTGGTTTGGTGATATTATCTGTTACAGAAAAGTTATATGCAATCCTATGTTTTGCAGTATCTTCAGTAAGACTAACTAAATCCAGGTACATCATGAGAAGGATCTATTTTTATATTTGTGTGTGTGTGTTTTGCTCAAAATTGTTGATGCAAATGACATTACTAAGTAGCAAATTCTGCAAGTTAGAACTGGTAATGTCAAGACTTCTGGGGTATAAGCAAAGCAAAACAATGCATCATTTTTAATGCTCTCCGAAGATAGATTACACAGTAATCAATAATGATATTTCCTCAGAAGAATGATGTGAGGGAAACTTTTTTACATTTTCATTGATCCAGATAGCAGAATTTCTTTTTCATGATCTCATATAAAAATCCAACATGACATCCAGAAATCAAGATTACACAATCCTCAACAAAGGGTCTCATAAAACTAAACAAATAGAATACTAACTGCATAGAAATCCACTCATGGTGAGCTATAATGACCGATCTTAAAATTGGGGCTGATAGCTTCTGACATAGTGGAGAGTTCAGGCATTTTATCATATTGTCTTATTCCACAAAGCTCTGATTACATCATCAGAAAAGGGGCAATACTTACTTTACCAATAAGGCTCAGGAAAAATATTGATAATAATCATACCTGATTCTACATAGAATTGCTGAATGTGATAAGATGTAAAAATAAATATCAGGCATTTTAACAATAAAGATTTGAGAAGGGTAAAAATAAAAATGAAGAGAGGGAGGGACCACGTAGCGGTAGGTATTATACTTGGCCTTTGAAATCAGAGACTAGCAGTGTAGCAAACAGATCTTTAAGGGATTCCCTATCCCCAGACTTGTTGCTATTAATAAGAACATTTGTGTCCTTTTAGGAATAAAGAGGGAAATGAGAAGCAACTGAAATATGGATAGAAAATGCTAAGAACTTTTGGGTTGTGCCTGCTTATAGGCTGCTGCGTATTGTAAAGAGAGATCTGAGCTTGGATGATTGATACAGATTCCAGTAGTGATGCCCAACTAAATGGATAGATTTCCTCTGAGACTCAGTTTTACTACAAACAAAAGCTCGAAATTTTACTTGGTCTGTTTGCTTTAGAAGAATACCTAAGGATCAAGTAAAATAATTAATGTGAACATAATTTTTAAAATATGAAATTTTAGGAACATAAGTATCACTCTTAATCATTTCAGACAATGCTTATTACTTTATGAGTGTAGACTACACTGCAGTGCTTTTCAGGCTTTTTTCTTTCCTCTTTTTGCTCCTGTGACTCTTCTCTCCCTCCCCTTCTCTTTCCTCCCAACATCAAGTTCCTGTTTAGGTTGGGCCATTGGTAGAATGGACCACAACTGAAGTTACTACTTCAGTAACTTTCTGCTAAAATTTAATGGAAAAAAAAGACTGAGAAACTATTTATAGCTGTGCTTCTCAAACCAGAGAAGGTCAGAAAAAAAAAACCAAATCCTCTACTTCTCACGCGTGTGTATGAGTCTTGGTGTTTGATGTTCACTTGCATGGAGTATCATATGTAGTAGGTTTATTTCAAAAATAAGTAGTTTGTTTTGGTAGAACAAATATCTGGAAAAATACCTTCTCTTTAGGCATTGTTTAGAGAAGAACAAGAATAAAATGAATATTAAATGAAATTCCTTAGAGAAGTCTGTAATTCAGGCAACAGATGTCAACGTGAAATCAATCCCTGATTCTTTCTTGAATGACTTCACTTGAACATGAATGAACTCTGTTGAGTAAGTATTGTATATTATTTTTCCTGCATCTTTTCTCTTTCTTTGCGTTTTTTCTTTAGCATCTTTTAATTTTCATACTGTCCAACGCCAGAAGCTGATAGGAGATATTGGGCAGGTCAGGATTCAAGAGCTGTGATCCATGACAGTGATTTGAGAGGAAGGTATACAGTCTCTTTTTCCTGCTTCAAAGTTTATAAAGAGTTAAAAAAAAAAAAAAGAAACCAAAGGCTTAAAAATAGGAACAGAGGCAGTCAATAAAGACATTTAGCAGTTTTAGCAGAACATAAAGTTACCTTAAAAACAAGTAGTGATAATTGGTTAATTAGAAGTGGAAGATTGGCTAGGTATTAAGAGATTTCTGAGAAGAAAGCATGAACATAAAGGAATAAAAGCTGAGCTATAAAGATAATTCTCCTTTTTAATGTTTCAAGTTCAAAAAATATTGGTGATCTTTTAGATTTTAGGAAATAGTGCCATGTAGAAAACAGTGGAAGTAATTAAAAGAGGATCATTATAGAGCAGAATGAATAGTTTGCTTTATTCACTGATGATCCACCAATTTTAAAAATGCTGAATAGAAAAGAGATTTAAGTGTTGACATTCTCTAATCTGATATTATTAATAGCTCAAAATTCTATTTATTTAAACGGATGCAGTAATCAGCATTAAGGAAGTGAGCTGTCTCATGATTTGGTGGGTAGGAGGAAGTTATCTCTTTACAAACGAGAATGATTAAAAGTCCTAAATTTGTATTACTTATTCATTTACAAAATTGGATTTATAACTTACATACATACAGTAAAATTAACTCTTTGTGAGTGTGTGTGTGTGTGTGTGTGTGTGTGTGTTATGTGTTTTGACAAATGCCTCGAATCATGTTACTTCTACGTTAATCAAGATATAGAAGAGGGCCATCATTCCAAAGAAACCCCCTCATATTGTCAATTTGTAGCAAAACCTCTCCCCTCTCCCCTCTCCCCTCCTCCCTTAAACTCTGTCCACCACTGATGTTCCCTGTCGTCATGGTTTGCCTTTGCTACATTATACTGGACCAAGGGATAGAGACTCTTTACATAAAAGGAGACGGAGACACAGTTGTGGGAACATGCCCATGAGATCAACTGGACATATTCCATGCTACACCACTCAGAAACTGCCAGTTGGTTAGAATGATGAAATGTCCCCATGAGATGCCAGCTTGTTGAACAAACTCTGTAAAGATAGGATGTCATCCTCCATGATGAGTTTATACTCCAAGTAAATGAACATTGTTCTGTTTTGTTTCATTTATTCTGTGTAACCCAGGGACTACTTGGATAAGAGAACTTGGGAGAGTAAGTAGGAATGGCTCTTTTTACTATTTTGCCCATAGACTCACAAGGATAAGTTTGTGTCATTTAAAGTCAGAATCCTGAACTCTGCAGGTTTAGAGGGTTTCCAGAGGGAAAATGCTTTCAATGCAGGACATTTCAATACAGGACATTCGATATCATTTCATTTCAAACTCTGTCAATCCAGTTACTTTAGTTGATCACTAATTCAAAGAATAACAAGCAAAAAAGATATTTGGCATGATCACCAGGATATTGTAGGGTTGCTGCTAACCAACCGAGCAATGTATGACTTTTAAAAACTGAATTAATAAGTTTTTAGTTACTTATTAAAATATAAACCAGTGAGCATGTTAATATAATTAATGGATATAGCTAAACATGTTGATGTTGCACATAGAGATTTTTAGACTTTTATTCCATGACTCTTAGCTCAATGATTTTTTTTCTTTGATTCTCTGTTTTTTAAAAGTTTATTTATCTATTTTGAGAGAGAGAGAGAGAGAGAGCACAAGCAGGTAAGGGGCAGAGAGAAGGAGAAACAGAATCCCAAGCAGGCTTCATGCCATCAGCGCAGAGCCTGATGCAGGGCTTGAACTCACTGACTGTGAGATCATGACCTGAGCTGAGATAGAGTCAGTCGCTTAAACAAATGAGCCTCTCAGGCGCTCCTGATTTTCTATTCTGATACATTACTTTGAGTTCATTCATTAGTTCTGCAGTTTGATATCCATGTTACTCTTGAGAAAATTACTTCAGTCTCTAAACACAGTTATCTGCATCTGAAAAATATGGGTAACAATCACACTGGTTAACAAATTTGGGGGAAATAAATAAATAAATAGTTTTTAATGGGAACAATACACTTATTAATTGAATGTGCACTGACGAGTTTTTTAAACTCTTTGAAACATGTATTCCTTACTTGTGTGCTTAAAACCTTAATAGTGGTAAAAATGAAAAAATATTTTAAGTAAAATGCTTAGATTAGTGCCTGATACCTTGTGTGTTATAGTAATTAGTTGCTGTGGTTGTTATTATTTTTTTTATTTTTTAAAGTTTATTTATTTATTTTGAGAGAGAGAGAGAGAGAGAGAGAGCACAGGTGGGGCAGAGGCAGAGAGAGAGAGAGAGAGAGAGAGAATCCCAAGCAGGCTACCCACTTCTGCACAGAGCCTGATGCAGGGCTTGAACTCACGAACCACGAGATCATGACCAGAGCAAAACCAAGAGTCTGGGGCTTAGCCTACTGAGCCACCCAGGCACCCCACTGTTGTTGTTGTTGTTATTACTCTGCAAGAATCAATTTGGTTGAGCAAATACAGATTCCACTCTTTCTTGTAGTGAGCAAAATTGTCACAATGGTAAACATATCAATGTGGGAGCTCACCATTGTAAGTTAAATTTTCGAAACAAGTATTTCCTAAAATGTGTATTGTAAACATTAAAGTTATAATTAATTTAACCAGAATTCCAAACTTCGATAACCTGAATCTAATCATTGCCATAGGCAGGCATATATAATTCACCAACAAGGGCTTAAAAGGAGGCTTGATCTCTTCCCATTCAACTGGCTCTTTAAATCTGTGTCCTCTACAGGATGCAAAGAGCCAATGTCTTACCACAGGAAGATAGTGATAGCAAGAATAATAGTGATAAATTGAAAATAACTGTCACTTCTACTATGCTTGGCCTCAATTAGTTCTTATGAGACATTGCATAAAGAAGATAACTAAATGATAGTTTAAATCCTATAAAAGTATAATTAGACTTAAAGATAAAAACAAGTGTCCTTCAGTGTCAATTGCCTTATATGTTTTTTAAAGCTTAATGTTCCCTGTAAATAATACCACGGCTCTGACATTTCACATCCTCTGAACCAAAGATGTACAATTAATGCAAATTAAATTTTGTTTTCATTCAATGTTAGACATTTTCTTCTCATTTGCTATGACTTTCTCTTATTTGTATCCTTAGGCTCTTCATGTTTCATTCAAAATGAGAACAATAAAAATATAGATTTGTGTCTCTTGTTTGATTTTTATACGATTGACTATAAGCCTAAGCACTTTTTCATCTAAAACTACAAAAAAAGAAGACACGAAGTCTTAGGTAGTAGGGTCAGAGAAACTATTCAGAAAACTGCATGTGAAAATTATATTAGATAATCGTATTTGTATCAAAGTTGAACTTAGAAAATAAGAGAAGATAGAGAAGATAAAGATCAGGTGTGAGAGGTAGAACGAGTTGCAAATTTTGTATGGTATTTGTATAAGGATGACAGAGGTAATTTATTAGTAGATTTTTTTTGGCAAGCATATCAAGATATTGTCCTTAAAGTAGTAAATTAGCAGTCTGTCCCTTGGCTCTTCCTTAGTGTAGTGACCCTGAATGGTGCTGAGGCAAGATATTTGGCTCTGTTGGACCCTGGATTCAAAGATATTTCTTAAGGGTGTCTCTAACCTTACACTGTCATATTCTAATTTGTGCTACAAAATATACCCAAAGATGTGTAAAATGCGATGTCTCAGAAATTATAACATAACATTATAATCTAATTCTGTGATTAAACAAAACAAAACAAAATAAAAACACAATTCCTTTATTCCTTTATCTAAGGGAAAAACCTGAGTACTTCTCATGCAGAACTGCATTTCAGAAAAATTAAGTAACTTGCCCACCAGCTCTAACAACTGTCAGACACTAAAACAGAAGGAGCTTTTTTTTTTTTTAATGTTTATTTGTTTTAAAGAGACAGAGCATGAGCAGGGGAGGGGTAGAGAAAGAGATGGAGACACAGAATCCGAAGCAGGCTCCAGGCTCTGAGTTGTCAGTACAGAGCCCGATGCAGTGCTCGAACCTACAGGCCATGAGATCATGACCTAAGCTGAAGTCCAAGAAGTCCAATGCTCGACCAACTGAGCCACTCAGGTGCCCCTGGAAGGAGCTTTTAAAACTTCCAATTCTATACTGAAGGGCAGATATTTACTCTGTGTATTACTCTTCTTGCTCACAGACTTAGTCTGAAATATTTTTCCATTGCTACATTCCTAAGAAATCTTTCCTTAATCAGAGAACCTGTAACGCTTGTTTTCTGTTCTACTTCTCTAGCTCATGGTTCTGTTCATTAACATGCATAAAGACCACTCTCTCTTGAAAGAGAGAGAAAGTAAAGGAAGTTTAAAACCACAATAATATTCTTTATGTTTTACACAGATTACTGGCTCAGAGATGTGAGTGAACGATTTGTTCTAGTCCATATTGATTGGCCAATATTTTTCCTTCATGGAAAGTATAAGACATACATTTCTGCTCTTAATTGTAGGGTGGCTAACTCAGGACCTGAGAGACCTCTTGCTCTTTAGAATCTTGTGAACCCTGATCTTTTTCCTGTTCATCACTCTCACTTACTCCCATAAACTTACTTCCTCTTTAGTTGGTTTAACTCAGAGGATACAATTTCTTTTCTTGTTTTTGAGCTTCCCTGTATTATCTTACTACATGATAACAACAACAAATGCTTAAAGTGATAAATAGGAGTTCCTGGGTGGCTCAGTCCCCTAAGAGATTGACTCTTGTTTTTGGCTCAGGTCATGATCTCATGGTTTGTGAGATCGAGCCCTGTGCTGGAGTTCTGTGCTGACAGTGCTGAGCCTACTTCGGATTCTCTCTCTTCTCTCTCTGCCCCTCCCCTGCTTACTCTAAATAAATAAATCAATAAATAAACAAATTAAAAAAAAAGTGGTAAGATGGTAAACTATTAGAAATATCTAGGAATCAAGTCAATGTAACTATAGTGTTTATGAAGAGAAAACATGAAAAAAATAGTTATTTTGTGAAAAGTTTAATATTCAAAATGTTTTCTGAAATCTGAGTTCAACGGGAGCTCAAAAGATTTGTAGTAAATTCTTCATTGTCAGAATATTTGTTAAAATTATGTGGAGACTCAATTCCCTGGGTAACTGTCTTTTGTCTTACTAGAATCTTGCGCAAGTGATTGTTGGCTTATTTGGAAATTGAAATTATTTCATAGTTCTTCAGTTCTTGGGCCCTTTGTGAGAAAGTATAACACAGATGGAAACTCATAGATTCAGATGGCAAATCACAATAAACAAATAAGCTATGCTGTAAATTACCAGATTCTATTACATGCTAGTGTGCATATTAATCACAATGTTAAAACATTGCACAAATTTTTAAAACTAGTGAAAAGAAACAGTTGCTATGTTAAAGAAAGAAAGAAAAGAATTGTTAAGGAGAAAAGTTAGTTGCAAAGCTATATAGAATCAATACACATTCAGTTACCATACACTCAGTATATGTCCCAGCATTGAAACACAAATTTTGAAATTGAAGTGACCTTACATATGTTTAATAGAATTAGTATTTTCTGTGATTTCCAACCTTACACTTTCAAATTTTCCAAGCCCTTTATCATTTTAACTAAAAATAGTTTATAGGTGTCCACGGAAGAGGAAGCAATTGTGATCATGAGTAGAATGAGAGAATTATTTCAGTCTAGCTGAGGAAATTTTCCCTGAGGATGGACTTGCTTGATAAAGCCCAGACATGATGATGAAAGCAAACTTCAGGTCTCCAGCTTGGGTTCCCTGGGGATTTTATTGATGAATCCTGAAGAACCACAAAATTGGCAGTCCTTTGGCCTGGACACCTCATAAATACATTGCAAAAATACTCACTGTAGTTGATAGAAGACCTTGTATCTCTGGCTTTTGGCATCACTGATAAGTTGATCATGTCAGTTTTAAATCATAACTATTTAAATGACTAGGAAATAAGGACAATACTTTCTTTTTTACTTCTAATTATTTGAAGCATCACTGTGTTTTTTTCAATTAAGTTTTTTAAGATAGAAGTGTAATATATATGTGTGTGTGTGTGTATCTATCTATCTATCTATCTATCTATCTATATATATATATATATATATATATCTGTATACCTTAAATACAGCCCAGAATGAAGATTAATGATCTAACTAAGAAATCACCTTTGTACCCATTTCCAGTCATTGTCTCCCCACTGCAGGAATAGCAAGCATCCTAATCCAGCAAAGTTTCACTTCTTTTTGAACTTCATTGAAATAAGATTATACAGTACTACTATTTTATGTCTGGAAACTTTTGCTCAATAGTGTATTTGTAAGATTTGTAGAAGTTTTGTTTGCAGTTGTTATTTAACTCTAGTTACTTTACCTTCTTGTATTACTGTATCACTACTTATTTATCCATCCTCGATTCACAGGACTTATGTTGTTTTCCAGTTTAGGAACATTTAACTATTATTCTATGAACACAGTGCATGTCTTTATTGAATATAGGCAGCATTTCTGTTGGTTATTTGACTAGAGGTGGTTTCGATGATTCATAGGCATAAGAACATTAAGCTATAGTTAGGTGAGGCAAAAGATTTTTCTAGAGTGGTTGTACAAATTTGTACTTTCAACAGCAAGTTTCAAAAATTCCTTCTGCTACACATCCCTCTTTTTTTCTTCTCCTTTTTAAAGCTTCTGGCTCTATAATGGGCATTTAGTGGTGTCTAGTTATAACTTGAATTTCCCCAATGACAAAAAATTGGATACCTTTTTATTTGGAACCATCTTTGGTTTTAATATAATAGACTACAATTTTTCCAAATATAATTTTTGAAAAATTGTTTTAAAGTATAAAGGAATAATCATTTTTAAAGGTTTATTTATTCTGAGAGAGAGGGTAAGCAGGGGAGGGGCAGAGAGAGAGGGAAAGAGAAAGAATCCCAAGCAAGCTCCACATTGTCAGCATAGAGCCCAATGCAGGGCTCAGTTCCACAACCACAAGATCATGGCCTGCACCGAAATCAAGAGTTGGAGGCTTAACCAACTGAGCTACCCAGGCGTCCCAAGGACTAATCATTTAAATATCCTTACCATTTGTTGTGATCAATTCACTTATATCCTCTTTATTTTGTTTTAATTTAGAGGAAAAAGTTTCTTATGTCAGGTTGGTAATTTACAGTTTTTGAATCTTAAAAGTCATTTTTCTCCCTCTTTAATGTTACACAGAAGCTAAATTCAATATTATGGCTATGAAATAAGTATATATTATTATAAAATATCACTTTCCAAAACAAAATGTGTATATAAACACATGTATATATGCACTTATATATCATTAACCATTTCTATAAGGGTTAAATAAATATATTACCTTGTCACCACATTCTTTTTGCCATGGTTGTTAGCTTTTCCTTCTACAGGTAAAATCATCCTTGGAATTAGTGGGAGAATCAGTAGGAAACTAAAGGAAAAACATACCTAGATGAAAAGATTCAGAATCAGTCTATTTAGTGACGTTTTCTGTGGAATAGATCTAAGAATTTACCATTAGTTGGGTGTCACTGATGTATACTATTTTAGGTGGACTGAACTAATTCATTTGTGACTTTACATTAAACCATTCTTCATAGTTTTATAAATAATCGCCTCCAAAGTGAAGTATATCATGGCCCTTGCCATTTAAAAATTGTCTTATAAACTTAAAAAAGGGTTAAACACCGAATAAATTGCTTAGTTGTATAATATTCTATAGCCTATTGGCTATACTGGGATTCTATCTCTTGCATCTGACAAAATGTGTCATATTAGAGATTTATTTTAAATCTCAGAAATAATCATTGCACACCTTCTGACTTGAAAAAAACATATCAGTTCATCTGCCCTCATGTAGTGTAAATGTATGCCAGTTAAGTGACTTCTGTCACCATTTTTCGTTCACTTAATTTCTAGTTTGTCACATATATTTTTTTAAACTGAATATTGCATTGCTTTTTGATTCTGCATTTCTGCATTTTATTCTTGGTACATAATCCTGTTAAATGGTTGCAAACTGTGATGTAGGTCTAATCTATGCATACTGAAAGTCATAAACTTTTTTATATTTAAACTTAAGATAGCTTTGTAAGAAAACTGCAAGCAATACCTTTTCCGGAATTTTGGCTATTAGATACTTGTTCAGAATGTCTATTATCTGTAAAATAACACTTTTAAATAGTAAAAGATATAGCCTTAATCTTGATGATTACTTTTATTGTTGTTCAAGATTTCATTTACTTCCATGTTTTCTATAATCAGAGCATGTTGAATTCCTTTTATGTCCTTAAGAAACTGGTTGATAATTGCATCAATCTAATAAATCTAATAATAGATATTAAGTCCCTATTTGAAATGTATAACCTTTGTCAGTAGAAAATATGATGGAAAGCAGAGGAAAAAGTAAATTAGTTGTAAAACTCAGGAAAATATTAAGCCATAATCTTAAAAGAATATCATTACTATTGTGCATTTTCCCCTTAGATAATTCTTACAATACACATTAGAATAAGAATTGCAAACATTTCCTTTTATCCATTGAGTTAAAAAAAAAAAGAAATGCATTCATAATGTGGAAATATTTAAAATTGCCACATTAGCTAACAAAGGAAATACTGGCCAGTACTGGCCCATAATCAGAAGGAAATTAGGACAATCTTACTGAAAATTAAGAAGTGACACCAATAATACTTTACATTTAAAATCTCTCTTCTTTTTACTCTTTGTTCTTTATTTTAAGGAAATCTTGTCTGTAGAGAAAATCTGCATGTATTTGCTTCAGGCAAATGTTTGTTTATATCCTCTTAGCTCAGTGGCTCTGGGAATAATAGAACAGGGTGTGCACAGCACTGAATATAAATAATTGAACCAGTGTACATTTTTTTGAGCAAAAGGAAACCCATGCATACCCATTAGCATGTGGAAATGCCTTGCAAAATTATTAGTCCATCTGTATTTTATAAAAAAATTTAAATTAATAACAAAATTTTGTGACAGAGGTATTCCAAAAGATATATTTAAGGAATATATGTTGTAACTGGAAACTTCAACTAATATGATTCAGATTTCCAGAATACCAACACAGAATGAGCTACTACAAAGAGGTGGCATGATTTTCACTCTTCTAAGATTTTTATATAATAAATAATCCACAAAGACATGATTTTTCAAAGTTTCCTTAAAATTTAAATGTATATGAAGCAAAAATTGATAGTGCCACTTTATCATTCCTCAAGCCCAATGTCCCTTTGGCATTTCTTCTAGATTTTTTGCTATATGCACTAACATAGAAATAATTGTACCTATAATATACATATATACCTGAGTACTTTATTTTACGTTTGTAATAATGTGCATGTAATGCATGCATATATATATATAACCTTCTATAATTATTTATATAAACATAGCATAGTATATCAATTTATACATATATCCATATGTGTTTATATATAAATACGTATAAGTGCATATACATACATAAAAATACATGTGTACACATATAAATACATTTATAAATACCTTATTCTTCAATCTCTGACCATTTTAAAATTTGCTTTCAGGACTATAGATGTTAACTAGGGGATGTCTTTTAAAATGGTTTTGACAATGAAGTTCCAACTTACCAGTTTGCAAAAATCAAATGTTCTGAATTGTGTCTTGTTATTGTTTTAAAAGAACATTACAATTTGATCGATAAAAAGAGATTTGAACTCAAATCATGTATCTTTCTGACCACAATGCTATGAAACTAGAAATGAACCATATGAAAAACTCTGGAAAGAGCACAAATACGTGGAGGTTAAACAACCTGCTATTAAACAATGAATGGATCTATCTAGAAATCAAAGAAGAAATAAAAAATTACATGAAACAAATGAAAATGAAAACACAAATGCAAAATCTTTGGGATACAACAAAAGTTTTTTAAGAGGGAACTTAATAGCAATACTGGCCTGTCTCAAGAAGCAAGAAAAATATCAAATATAAGATCTGACTTTACACCTCAAAGAGTTAGAAAAAGAACAAAGAGAACCCAAATCCACCAAAAGAAATGAAATAATAAGGATTCAAGCAGAAATAAATGATACAGAAACTTAAAATAACAGTAGACAGATTAATAAAACTAGGAGCTGGTTCTTTGAAAAGATCAATAAAATTGATAAACCTTTAGCAAGACTCATTAAAAAAACAAAAGAGAGAGAGAAAGAGAGAGAGAGGACCGAAATAAAATTACCAATGAAAGAGGAGAAATAACAACCAACACCACAGAAATACAAACAATAGTAACAGAATATTATGAAAATCTATATGCCAACAATTTGGACAACTAGAAAAAAATGGAGAAATTCCTAGAAACATATAAAGTAACAAAACTAAAGCAGGAAGAAATAGAAGATTTGAACAGACCAATTACCAGCAATGAAATTGAATCAGAATCTCCCAAAAACAAAAGTCATGGATCAGACAGCTTCAGAGGCAAATTCTACCAAACATTTAAAGAAGAATTGATGCCCGTTCTTCTGAAAATATTCCAAAAAAAAAAAAAATACAAGAAGAAAGAAAACCTTCAAATTCAATATGAGACCAGTATCACCATAGTACCGAAAACCAGATAAAAACACCACAAAAAAGAGAACCAAAGGTCAATATGTCTCATGAATATTGATGCAAAGGTCAACACAATATTGCAAACTGAATCCAACAATTTATTTTTAAAAATCATATGTGATGATCAAGTAAGATTTACTCCCAGGATGCAACAGTGGTTCAATATTTACGAAACAATCAATGTGACACATCACATCAGTAAAAAATAAGATAAAAACTCTATGGTCATTTCAATAGATGCAGAAAAAGCATTTGACAAACTACAACATTGATTTATGAAAAAAAAATACCCTCAACAAATAGGTCTAGAAGGAACATATCTCAACATAATAAAGGCCTTCTATGAAAAACTCATAGTCAAACTCGTAGTCAAATAAAGCTTTTACCCTGAGATCAGGAACAAGACTAGGATGTCCACTCTCACCACTTTTATTCAACAGAGTACTGGAAGTCCTAGCCATAGCAATTGGAAAACATGAAGAAATAAAAGGCATCCAAATTGGCGAGGAATAAATAAAGCTCTCACTATATGCAGGTGACATGATACTATATATATATAGAAAACCTTAAAGGCTCCATCAAAAATCTACTAGAACTGATAAATGGAGTCAATAAAGTTGCAAGAGACAAAATCAATGTACAGAAACCTGCTGCATTCCTATACAATAATAATGAAGCAGCAGAAAGCGAAATTTAAAAAAAACAATCCCATTTACGATTGCATCAAAAACAATAAAATATCTAGGAATAAACTTAACCAAAGAGGCAAAAGACCTGTACTCTGAAAACTATAAAGCACTGAAGAAAGAAATTTAAGTAGACACAAAGAAATGGAAAGAAATTACATGCTCATGTATCAGAAGAACAGATATTATTAAAATGTCTATACTACCCAAAGCAATCTACACTCTTAAAGCAGTTCCTATCTAAATACCAACAGATTTCTCACAGAACTAGAACAATTATCCAAAAATTTGTATGGAACCACAAAAGACCCCAAATACCCAAAGCAATCTTTAAAAAGAAAAACAAAACTGGAGGTATCACAATTCCAGATTTCAAGATGTATTACAAAGCAGTAGTAATTAAAACAGTATGGTACCAGCATATATATCATTAGAATATAATAGAAAACTCAGAAACAAACACACAATTAAATGTTCAATTAAACTTTGACAAAAGTAGAATGAATATACAATGGAAAAAAGAGAGTCTCTTCAACAAATGGTATATGGAAAACTGGACAGCCACATGCAAAAGAATAAAAATGGACCACTCTGTGATACCACAAACAAAAATAAACTCAAAATGGATTAAAGACCTAAATGTGAGACCTGAAGGTTTTCATGGTTGAAAACCCTAAAAGAGGGCACAGGAAGTAACCTCTCGGACATTGGCTGTAGCAACATTTTTCTAGATATGTCTCCTTATACAAGTGAAATAAAAGCAAAAATAAAGTATAGGGATTACATCAAAATAGAAAACTTTTGCACAGCAAAGGAAACAACCAACAAAACTAAAAGACAACCTACTGAATGGGAGAATATATTTGCAAATGACATTTCCAATAAAGGGTTAGTATCCAATATACGTAAAGAACTGATACAACTTAATAATATTCAAAAAACAAATAGTCCTAATAAAACATAGGCAAAAGACATGAACTGAGATTTCTCCAAAGAACACATATAGATGATCAACAGACATGAAAAAATGCTCAACACCAGTCATCATTAGGGAAATATAAGCCAAAACCGCAATAGGATATCACCATATCACCTCACACTTGTCATAATGACTAAAATCAACAACACAAGAAACAAGTGTTGATGAGGCTGTGGAGAAAAAGGAACCCTCTTGCATTACTGGTGGGAATGCAAATTGGTGCAGCCACTGTGGAAAACAGTATGGAGTTTCCTCAAAAAATTAAATATAGAACTACTCCATGATCCAGGAATCCCACTACTGGGTATTTACCAAAAAAAATACAAAACACTGGCACGCCTGAGTGGCTCAGTCAGTTGAACATCCAACTTCAGCTGAGGTCATGATCTCACAGTCCCTCTCTCTCTATCTCTGTCTCTGTCTCTCTCAAAAATAAATAAACATCAAAAAAATTTTTTAAATACAAAAACACTAATTTGAAGGAATACATGCACCTCTATGTTTATAGCAGCATTATTAACAATATCCAAATTATGGAAGCCGCCGAAGCTGCTGTGTACATATATACACACACACAATGGAATATTATTCAGCCATAAAAAGAATGAAATCTTGCCATTTGCAACAGCAAGTATAGAGCTAGAGTGTGTAATGTCAAGCAAGATAAGTCAGTTAGAGAAAGACAAGCACCATGTGATCTCAGTCATATGTGGAATTTAAGAAACAAAGCTGACAAGCAAAGAAAAACAAGAGAGAAAGAGAGAGAGACAGAGACAGAGACAGAGAGAAAAACCAAGAAACAGGCCTTAACTATAGAGAACAAACTGATGGTTACCAGACGGGAGATGGGGGAGGGGGATAAATAAGTGATGGGGATTAAAGAGTATGCTTAATCATGATGAAATGAAATGGTTTTGACAATGAGGTTTCAACTTACCAATTTACCAAAATCAAATGCTGTTTTGAATTATATCTTGTTATTTTAAAAGAATATGAAAATCTGATTTAGTTTCATTTGTCATTATTTTTCTTAAATTGCTTAGGAGTCCCCTTTCCTATATACATGTTAGTTTATATAAAGGTGTTTGAAGTACTGTCTTTGGTACTTGTAACTTTCTCTCTAAGCATTACCATGTTCTAGACAAGGAACAGTACTGAATGACAATCCTCTTAATTTAAGCAGAGTGGATTAAGGGGACAGATCTTATTCTAGGTGTTGGTCAGCCTGGGTTTCCAGTTTTGCCCTGTTACCCATAAATAGTCAATCCTTGGCTAAGAGATCATTAAAAAATGTAGACAGATTAAATCCATATAGAAAATAACTTGATTAATAGAGTGCAACGTACTCGTTCTGTCATTAAGACTTGTTAAAATTAAAAAGTTTAAAAAATGAAGAGGATTATAAGAAAATAAACTAAGATAGACAGAATTTCAATATTTTGTTTACAGTAAGATACAAAAAAATAAAGCCTGTGCAAATATATCTAAATATTAAAATTTACAACATGAATTCAAGTTCTTAATGTAATAATTATTCAGAGATCATCAGTATCTACATGTACTAGTTTTTAAAAATTCAATACTAATTGCAGTCTTTGATGTTATAAATCATGGGACAAGGAAAAACCGTTTGACTATTGTCCAAGCAATTCGCTGTTCCATAGTCCCATGACATTTTCTTTGTTTCAAAGCTCCTTTACAAAATAATAGCTTTGCCTGATATCGCTTGGACATTTGTCAGAATGTACTCCCAGGAAAAACATTGCCAAGTCTTAGATACCTTAAAACCATCCTTCCATCAAGTTACACCAGCATCGCAAACCTCCCTTAGAAGTATTACTCCTAAGATCTCATATTTTAAAATTGAAGGGAACTGACCTTTAAATGCATTGAAGTATCTATTTGCATAAAATCAGTCACTTATATTCAGGATTTTCTTTAAAACAGTAAGGGATGATTGTGGTATGTAGGTGCATTTCAGCACAATAGGTTCAATGAGAGAGTTCAAATCAATAGGGACTAATTTAAAGAAGACAGATAAAGGATACTGCCTTACAATATAAAACAGGTGGGTTCTTTTTGAGACTATTTTTCTTCATGTTTTGGGGGGATGAATCCAAATATAACAACTTTTGTTGTATATAAGAGTCACCATTAAGTTGATGTAATTCTGAAATCAAACCACGAAGAGACTAGATATCATCCTTGAGATAATTCTAATTCCTGTATTTTTTTAGTATTCACATGCATGGATGCCATAGGACAAACTTGATCATCTTTCAAGTTGTGTTTATTGTATCATTTAATGTATTATATTTAGAGTACGTTGTAAAAATAAATCATTGAGCCAACATTGCTATTAAATTAGAAATCAATTAAACTCTTAAGGAAAAACTGAACTTTAACAAGAAGCTTTGGGGACATAAAGAACATTGAACTCTAAATGTTGGAGGATCATCTAAAGTGTTACTATCATATGATAGTAATTTTATAACAATACTACGATTACCTTTTATTTTCACTTACAGTGATGCAAAAATCATAAGCTGGCATAAGTATTCATAAGTAAAAGAGTAGATATAAAAATACAAGTGAGAAGTAGAAAATTTTGAAATTTTAATTTACATTATTCATTAACTACAGGTATAGCAATATAGCAGAATTTGAGATTTATCACTGAAGATATAACTCATGTGTGAGTACCAGCTATTTAAGCAATATACCAGTGCTTACTTTAAAAGCAAATGAAAATGTCCTGAATGTTCAAGGTTGCATGAACCCTGAAATTTGTCCTAAAGCCTAATAAACTCATTCACTGGAAGGCAACTATAAGAGGAAAAGTCTCTGACATTTGCAAGATCATATTATTCCTGCTGCTTTTAAATTCATTTTTCTATGTGAAGTTGACCAAACAATAGATCAAATGATTATATCATTTTCAATTTTGTACTTTTTTCAGATAATTGTATGAAATGATCATGTCTTCAAATAAAGCTAGCAATTTTTCTAAGAGAGAAGATGGAAGAACTTGTCACCTAATACATGTCACCAAACCGTATGGCTCATTCTGTATCAAATCAACTCAGGCTTAGTCAGAACTTATTATAAGCTTTCATGAAGAAAGAAAGAAAAAGAAACTATGATCCTTCTCTTCAAGAAGCTATTTTACTGAGAAGATTAGATATATTATCCTTCAGAGCTCTATGCTACCTTCAGCTTCATAAACATTTAAAAAGTATATAACATTCATTAGTAATTTCAAATTAGAATTATAAGGAAAGAAAAAGATGGCTCACAATGCCACTGAAAGGTAATCTCTACATTTTTTAAGATTAATATATGTGCATGATGAAAACAATCCAAGATAAGAAAAGTTATACAATTATTAGCAAATTTTCCTCTCCTTTCTCAATCTCTATTCCCTCCGCTCAAGTGTAACTATTACTAAGAATTGTATTTGCAATTCCAGAATTTTACATATAAGCCAACACATATGTATATATTTATATTTTGAGATACAGATTTTTAGTTTATACAAAACTAGATCTAGTATATATATATATATATATTATATATATATATATATGTGCTTGTACTATCTTTTTTCCACTTAACAATATAATTTGATGATTATACTATATAAAACTCATAGTTTTCCTTTGTACTTTGTATTTTATGAAAATAAAATTCAGCAGTTTATTTTCCATAATTTCTATGATAAATGACTTTGAATGCAGATCTTGGCTAAATCTCACTAGGTGTTCTTTCGGTACAAAAGAATTTTTGCCTCAGCTCTGTTTGTTATTATACAAGATTGAAACTCGGGGTACCTGGATGACTCAGTTGGTTAAGCATCCGACCCTTAATCTCTTAATTTCAGCTCAAGTCATGATCTCATGGTTCTTGGATCAAGCCCCATGTCAGGCTCTGTGCTGACAGGCAGAACCTGGTTGGGATTCTCTCTCTCCCTCTCTCTGTCTCTCTCTCTCTCTCTCTCTCTCTCAAAATAAATAAACATTGAAAATTAAAGATATCAAAAAAAGTTTTAAAAAAGACTGAAACTCAGTAAAAATTGATTTAAACAAAAGATGAATTTAATGAAACTAAACTTTTTGACTATTTCTGATTTTAGCTATAACTCTATCAGGTATTTAAATGTCATCAAGTCAGTCCTATCTATTTCTGGGACAAGTTGTCTCTATGTTGAGAACACGATATTGACTATCACTCTGTCACTCATCTTACTAGATATTTCCTATTGGAAACAGATATTATTTCTAAACATCCAAGCAAGAAAATCAGAGAGATTACTTTGATTGTCCTTATATCATTTCCTGTCTCATCGTTGAACTGCTTCTGATGTCTAAGGTCATGAAAGTAGGTTTCCATCATGCCCTGAGCTCATTATAGGACTGGCAGGTGGCGTTAGGCCCATTTGAGCCAAAAGACAGAAGTTCTGCTTCCCCAAAAGAAAAATGATGCTAAGGAAAACTCTACATATGTGTAGCTCAGCAGTTATACATTCAATTTATTTTATTTTATTTTATTATTTTTTTGAGAAAGAGAGCATGTACACACACTGTATAGGAATAGAAGGAGAGGAAGAAAATCTTAAGCAGGCTCTGTGCCCAGCATGGAGCCCAACACTGGGCTCGATCACATGAAGACCATGAGATCATGACCTGAGTGGAAATCAAGATTTGGATGCTTAACTGACCGAGGCACCCAGGCACCCCAAGAAGGCAGAGACTTTAAAACTAATTTTTTTTGAGAGAGAGAGCGAGAACACATGGGTGAGAATCAGAGAGAGGGAGATACAGAAATCCAAAGCAGGCTCTAGCCTCCAAGCTGTCAGTACAGAGCAAGAAGCAAGGCTGGAACTCAGGTACCGTGAGATCATGACCTGAGCCCAAATAGTAGCTAACTGACTGAGCTACCCAGATGCTCCAAGAAGGCAGAGACTTTTAAATGGTACACTTTATCAAGACAAAGTATTTTGCCCTTAAAAAGTATCTCCTTAAATCATCTTTCTTTTAGTTAGCAATTTTCCAGTATATCTAGTTATAATGAGGAAATAACAGTTTCCATGTTTGAATTTCCACAGAGGGAAGTGAAGCTCCACTTCTCTCACCAGAAAGTAAAAAGTATGAAAGGAAACCTCCTCAAGATAGGATTCGTTGATCCAAGTGGTAGGGTTGGTAGAAAAATAGTTAAGCATGCTTTACACGGCTCTGCCTTCTGTTTTTTATAGGTACCCAGACTTGCAAGCTTAGATTCCCTATTTCCCATGTAGTCAGGTGGGTTCCCTGGTTCGGTGTTTCTTAAGTTCAATATAAGGGGAAGATAATAGAAGCTCATTGGACTTCATATTAAACTGTATGCTCATATGTAACTTTTATTAGTATTAGTGTTTATATATGATCACTTTTCTGATGCCTGAGTCCTATTTCTGTACTTGGATGAACTCTTAAAATCCCATCATATATTTTGTTATTTAGAAACTCTGAGAAAAAATCACAAATGCTAGTTTGAGCACTGAAATACTAGGTGGAAAATTTGAGGCATTTGACTAAGCCAAGTCCATACCCTTAGATTAAGAGGATTTTTACTAAAATAATTCAGTTTCTGTGGTTGGCTATCCCAATTCCACTGGATCATAGCCTAGATTGCAGTTGGTGAAGGAATCCCAGTAATATTCAGGCATCAGAATGAGATTCATCTGGCTAAGACTGAACATAATAAAAATATTAGCAATATGATTTTTTGGATTTTAGTATCTTTAGACTTAAGAATTTTAGCCTTTGGTTTCTTTATAATTTAATCTAAAGGAGGAAGTTATCAGATATATGGCCTTTAATTTTGGCTGAAATCTGATAATGTGAGGGAATAAATATTGTTCAAATTTAGCATATTTTAATAATGCTGACATTTAACTATTGGAGTAATTTTCTTTTGGCATTTGGATTCATTGCATAATACCCACGAGCCATCTCAGAACACATGGCTGGATATATTTGATATAAGAATTAGACTAGGGTGTGAATATTTTTGCCTGGAATGCCTTTCAGAGCTTTGAGGCTTAGGGATAAAACCTGAGCTGCCTGTCAGTGATACTGAGAGCATTCACAATGGAGGTATGTAATTGGAGATAGGAGAGCACAGCTTCATGAAGGCAAAAATCTTTATGTAATCCTCACCAGCCTCCCTTTGGTTGACTACAGGGTCAGTTGTTAAGCCTGTTGAGTTAAAAGAAAAAAAAAAAAAGGTTCTGGGGAGAGTTGGGGAAAGGAGCACCTAAATGCATCTCCTGTGAGGGAAAATATGGGAGGAATACATCTGTACTCACCCCTCACATCCCACCCTTCAGCCTTGATTCCTCCCTAAAGAAGAGTAATTCCTAAGGTAAGAATGGCCGATTGAACTGAGATGACATACAGGAGACTGAGCAAGAATGCCCAACTGAGCTTTGGGTTTATCCCATGATGCTGCTTTTCTGAAATTGCCCAAGTTCCTTCTCACCCCATGGTAAACCTACTAAGGCAGCTTCTTTTCATCTTGTTTAAGCTGGTTTCAATTCAGATAGAAGGGTACAGAAACATAATTGATTGTTAATAAGGATGTGTTTAAAACATTAAGTTGCAATGCTATTCCCAGGGATCTTGTGTTACTAGTCTTGAAATACACTGAATATAGCCAAGTAGTCCTGCGACGAAAGGCTTGTCCTGGCTCAAGACCGATGAGACGAATAGAGCAGTCACTGAGCAGTCACTAACAAGCCACTCCAGTAGTTTGGTAGGCAGTGTTGGGTACCTCCTTGCCCATGTTCTGACCTCTTGGATCTAAAGAGCTTTAAAGACAGGCTTCTCATGTTTTTTAAAAATCATTACATCGACACATATTTTCTCCTTCTGTGTTTGATCTACCTGTTTAGTAAACTTTGACCTTCACCTCTACTATGTCCTTTCTGTTCCAAACTACCATAGGTTTCTTCTGAATAATTGTCCCCACATGTTACAAGCTTCCTTGGCAGCCAATACCACCAGTTCCCTAAACTCTCTCCAAGTCTACCAGAGCTCAGGATTTATTTAAATATCATATGCATACTTTAAATGTTTTGAATAAATCTCTCGGACTTAACATTGGAACCAAAAAGACTTAAAAATAGTAAAATTTTCATTTATCAATGTAATTTAAAAAATATATTGCTTTATTTCTCTGTTACTATCTATCACTCCAGCAATAGATTTTCAGATATCAATGCATTTCCTCTAAAATTATAGACTGCAGAAATAACCAAGGACAAGTGAATATTCCAGTGCCTCCAGAGTAATTCATAGACTTGAATGAAAAGTAACAATTAGCAGGAAGGAATAAAATATCACAAATATAGTGTGCTAATTTTAAATTACCACATGGCAGGACCAAATCTATTCCTTTATCTAAAATATTTACGCTTCAAAATTTAAGTCATTTTTATTCTTTTTTAGAAAAAGAGATATTAATGTTATGACAAAGTACAAGCAGACCATCAAAAATCACAAGTGCATGACCAATTTTCAGCACTGATATAACTTTCCCTTTATTCTTTTGCCCAGTCTTTCCAAAATCCTGTAAAAGTCAGTATGGGCCCAAAGCTGATCACTTGTCTAGTTCTTACAAATAATTTCCTTAAAAGAGTGAAAATTATCAGACAGCTGCAGCAGTTCAGCTTACAGGGAAAACGTAGAATGTCATTTTCAAGGTAAGTATGCAGCTGTCTTCCTGTCACTTAAGGTTTTTTAAGACAAATCCAATTAAATGTCTACCTAAAAAGGCTGACAGAATAATTCTTTGCATACTGATGAAATTTGTCATAAGGCAGTACAACCACAATTCTGCTTCTGTATTCCGCCTCTAGTTAGCAACCTGGAACCCCTTCTTATTTGAAGTAAAATATATAACCTCCTTCCTGACCAAGATGCTCACGGTATATATTAAACTAAATAGTATTTCATTTTTTAACTGAGCTTCTTTCCTTAATAGGAAATAGAGCATTCATCAGGATGGGGAATGCCTAATGCTTCCTGACTGAAAGAGGAATTTTTATTTGGTCTTCTGAATTAAACATGTTTCTTAACTCTGTCCTCTCTACCTACTTTTTTGTTTTCTTTTGTAATATATGAGAAAAGTATTTTGAAAATGTTTACCTTAGGAACTGAAATCAAGCATGAGTATCAACCTCATTTCTGTATCTCGATTCCCAGATATATATTTTTTTCTCATTTTAAGTTATATAGCTGTCAAAACCTTTCCAAATTCCAAGCTTTCTATGGGAATATAATTCTAACAAGCTTCCTTTCTAATTATTATGAGTTTGTACCCAGGGTCTCTATGTAATAATGCGATGACTAAATTCTTGGCAAAGTTAGATATGATTATCTGTTGAGCAGATGTCCTGGATAAATACCTATTTATTTATGAGTTTGCTTTGTTTATGTTCATCACAATTCAAATGGAACTGTAATTTTTCGTGTGTAAAGTAAATTTGTGCCTATGACTTGAGCTTTAAAATATGCTCTACATGAGGCATTGGCTAATGTCTGCAGTGAGTTTCTTTAATTCAGGTTTACAGTCAATTCTGCTAATATGTGCAGATTACCACATCTAGTATTGCATTAGTGCAGGCCTATGTATCAGTCGTTATGGATATTATTTTATCAATTATTGACAATTCAAATATTTTGTAAGTACTGAGGGAAGTCTAGAGTATAAAGGAGGCTAGTGCAGGCAAATCGAAGGCAGAACTTCTCATTGTGTAAAGGAGACAGAAAAAAGAGTTATTTCTGGGGAAACATACTATTTAATTTAAATGAAGAAGAGTTCATATTCATGGTAATTTCTTATCATATAGTTTGTTGTTGTTGTTTTTCAACACAGGAAGGAAATTTCAAGTATACCTATATATCTGTGAGAACAGAACAGTGACACCAGGTTTGTAATATTTATTTTAGGTCATGCAGTAAACATCGTTAGTAGTAGAACCTGTGTTCTGACTCCTACTAGAAAGTGGTCCCTCAACACTGAGTTCTCATGTATAGAATTATTGTTTCCTCAGAATTCATATCCCCATAGCTAGGAAAGAGAAAGTCATCAAATGTGAATGCATTTGCTAATGAACTGACCACTATAAAATGCTGCTTAAAACTAGCTTTTATTCCTGCTAATCATATCAACCTCATTGTCCACCTCTTAATCCGCTTACAGTACAATGGAAATATATTTTAAAACATTACTTCAAATTTGGGGGGAAATTGAAAGATTTGGTCAGGTCAAAGATCATGTTAGGGTATCATTTTTGAAAACAAAGCCATTGTCAAGATCCAACATGTTCTATCGGTTAATATCTATAGAAGAGAAAAACTATAAGGATTATAAAAGAATATGTTAAAGAGAATTTCCAATTATTTTGAGAGCTTTGCAGAAAAATTAATGAAAAACTTTACATTTTGGCAAAAGTGTTTTTTTAATATTCAAATCAAACATGAGGTAAAGAATACTATGCCATGACATCATATAATTTTGTCAAAATATGCAAAATCAATATAAAATTTTTACTAGGAAATATCGTCATTTGTTAGTTTACAAACTAAAACTCCCTACTTAATGTAGTGTGATTTTTTTGAAGAAAAAAAATCAACATTTCTCCACTATTTACTATGAAATGTTCCACACTTAAGTGAATTTACTGTAAATATACTTGGGTGGAAAAATGTACTCATTTTAAATATACCTATTGATGAGTTTCAATAACTATACAACTGTGTAATCACAATCAAGAGAAAGAACATTCATCACCCACACCTGGAAATGTTTCCCATTTGCTTTTGCAACCTGTTGCCCCTCTCATCCTGAGCCCTAGACAATCACTGTGGATTTAAATTTTTTTAAATGATTATAGACTCCTCCTGTTGAAGGAGGTCATCTAGAGGACATGACCTCTTGTTGACCCACAAGCTGGACCCCTAGCAATTAAAGCTTTCTTATCCTCATCACCTGTCCTGAATATATGATTTGCTCACTCTTCCCCTACTGGGATCTACTTCAGTGACACGGCTTTGAGAGATTAACATATTATTGAGATCATCTGGACAGATACATGACTGAACCCAATTAGTACCTCTATATAAGCTCATAAGGTAGTAGGATGAGGACGGGGGTGTGGATGGAAATTTTACTTTCTCATTGCCGGTTGCCAAAGACAAGCACGGTAAGTAAGTTCTGTTGCTTTTTAAACCCACCACGTAATCTGGAGAGGTCCCTCCTTTTCTTACCTCTTGGGGTTTGGGTGCTAGTTTGAAATTTCACCCAGGAACTCCTGAGTTTGCAAAGCTGCAAGCTGGCATCCTACTCCTACCATCCTCTAATCTGCTCACTATCTGGTGGTGGAAGATTTACACTTAACTCTTGGTAGAGGAAGGAGCCATTTTTCCTTTAGTCTTTGCCTGGAGGTGGACATGTATTGTCAGAAAAGGTTTGCTTCCAGGCCTCTCTTTCTCTGATCCTTTGGCTAGGGTGAGTAGGCTTTTCTTGTGTTCCTTTTGTCTCTGCCTGTAGGAATACATTTACCTTATGAATCTGAAATATTGCAAGCTGCATAAACTCACATCAATTCTGGTAGCTTTTTTGGTAGATTCCATCAGATTTTTCAAATAGGTAAGGTAGTTATGTTTTTTGTGAATACAGAAATTTTACTTCCTTTTCAGTCTTTTTTTTTTTTTTTTTAATTCTGAACTAGCCAGAAATGCAGTACAATGTTGAGTATAAATAGTAACAGTTGATTTCCTTGTCTTGCTCCTAATGTTGGGGGAAAATTTCAACTTTCACACTTGTGAAGTTAGCTGTGCTTTAATTTTTTTTAAGTGCCTTTCATTAGTTTTGGGAATATCCTTGTGTTTCTTAATGACAGACTTGCTTTTGTCTTATGAGGAATGAATGTTTTTCTACGTGTATTGAGAGTATCATGTGATTTTTCTTTTAAATGGTGTGGTGAATTTGAATATTTTTTCAAGTATTAAACCAGACTTGCATTCCTGGGATAAACCCAATAGGGTCATGAGGTATTTGATATATCAACATTTTAACATTTCTGCATGTATCATCAAATCACTGTGTTGTACACTTGAAGCTAATGATGTTGTACTTCAACTATACCTTCAAAAACCTGCAAGTGGTGACAACATGGATGGACCTAGGAGATGTTATGCTAAGTGAAATCAGACTGAACAAGACAAATACCATATGATTTCATTTATATATGGAGTCTAAAAAAATGAATACATGAAAGCAAAAAGCAGAAACAGACCCGCAGATAGAACAAATTAATGGTTGCTAGAGGGAAGGGGGTGGGGAAAGGGCAAAATGAGTGAAGGAGAGCTCCAAGCTCCCAGTTATGGGCGAATCAGTCATGGGGGTAAAAGTACAGTATAGGGAATATAGTTCATGGTATGTTTTTTTTTTTAATGTTAATTATTTTTGGGAGAGAGTAAGTATAAGCAGGGGAGAGTCAGAGAAAGATGGAGACACAGAATTTGAAGCAGACTCTGTGCTATCAGCACAAAGCCCGAGGTGGGGCTCAAACTCACGAGCGGTGAGATCATGACCTGAGCTGAAGTCAGACGCTTAACCAGATGAGTCACCCAGGTGCCCCAGTTCATGGTATGTCAGTAACATGGTACAGTGGCAGATAAAGTAGCTACTACATCTGTGGTGAGCATAGCATAATGTATAGACTTGTGGAATCACTAGGTCATATACCTGAAACTAATAACATTGTCAACTACAGTAAAAAAAAAAAAATGCACCTATGTTAATGAAGAGATTCCTAGTTTCTTAAAATTCTCGAAGTGGTTCTACTGTCATTGAATGGATTAGAAAATCTTTCATCTTCAATTATCTGGAAGTGTTTGTGTAGAATTAGTGTTACTTTTTGGAACGTAGAATTTGCCATTAAAATCATAGGGGCCTGGGGGTTTATGGAAAGGTTTTAAATAATAAATTCAATTTCATTAATTGAGCTATAACTGTTCATGCTCTCTATTTCTGAGTAAGCTTGTATTGCTGCTGTTCTTCCAGGGGGGAGGGGGAATGTTACTGTGAGTTCATTTCTGTTCCTTTACCTTAAGGTAGGGCAGCAAAATCCTCTTTCTACTCAAAACATCTCTACTGAATATCATTTGCGGGCATACCTACTCAATGCAGGGAAATAGCATGCATTAAACCACAAGGAGGAAACTTTTCTCAGGGAAAAAGAAAAGGCAAAATATCAGATTGAAATAATGACTTATAAATTTTTTTATAATCGATTAAACTTCTACCAAGAACAAAGCTCTGCTTTCTAATGTTATGATAGGATACTACCACTGAAATGAATGGTGTTTTAAAAAAGTTGTTTATCTTTACCTCAAATATGCGTTTAGGAATCTAGTCCTGAGGCCTGAAAATCTTCGAGATAAACTTCTAGACATCTATATGCATCTAGAAAATTACTTGACCCTTTGGAAATGTTGAAGAAAAACTGACAATCTTAGTTCTAAAAAAGATGGGATCTAAAATTGTAGATACCTGAAATGTACTCTAGAAATTTAAAGTTATTTATAGCTGGTAAATATATAGAGAAGAACATTATTGAAGAATATATCTAAAACCAGTCATAGCATTTAACTTGGATGCGAGGGAGGAAAAGGGAGAAAAATCCTATTGAGGAGAGTTTAATAAAGAACTTTAATTGATTGGTTTTAAATAAAAGTATCACTAATCTCAATCTAATGTGACCTATTAAAACTTGTAAAGAGCCATGCCTGTCAGTAAACCTATTTTTGAGATTAACATCCAACCTGAGTAAATTATAAGTACATATATTGCTCTAGAATAATTTAAAACAATCTCCAAATATCTTAAAATAGCTTAGTTGGAATGTCAAGCATTCCATTTGTGGGTTTCCTTAAAACACACAAAATGTGGGTATGTGTATATGTGAGGGAAAACTGCATCAAATAATGTACACACAGAAAGCAGAAATCTTCAAAGTTATATTTCTTTTTCATAAGCCTATGCATATGTTTAAGAACTATGAGAAATAGAATTATCAGGGTCCCATTTCTTAGGCTTAATAGCTTTGTTTCACATATTCTGAAGCATAATAAACCAGTGCTAGGGTTGTACATGGAAACTTTTGTCTGGTTTTATAAATGTAAATGACTTAATGCAAAAGCTAGCCAATTCAGTGGAAAAACCCCATTTACCAAATGAGGTTTTTTTTTTCCTACGAAATATCAAATAGCAGAACAGACATGTTTAGTACAAAATCTCAGCAAACACTGATAAGTTTACCCTCTTATTAAGTAAGTTATACGTAAATATATACTAGCTATTTTGATTTTGGAAGAAAAACTTCTCTAAACCAATTGTAATATACTTTACATTCTTATCTGTATTATAAAATTTAAAATTCCTGAGTAAGTCATGGTCGTCACCTACCACCTGAGGTTTTGATCATGTGAATAGCATTTTTCTTGGTATTTCTTTCATTGTCTAGTAACTACTAGAAACTTAGTGCTGCTTAATCGTTGATTTACTGAATATATTAAAAAGTGAAAAATGAGTCCTGTCTGTTCGATCTTAGTGATTAACCCTTTCCATGTGTATCAACACAGAACTATTTCACATTTTAAAAACTCCCTCTAATTAGTGTCTAGTATGTAAATATATTTATCAAAATTTGGCATGCTATTCTTAGTCTCAAGTGCATAAAGCATATAAGTTTTTGGTTTTATTTTGGTTTTTTATATTTTGGTCTTTAACAAAAAACAAATTCAAAACCCTGAATCTAGGGTATAGTGTTATTTCAGCCAAATCCTCATTTTTAATGATACTAATACATAATCAACATATAATCAGTTTCCATTTCCTTTGTATACACTGCTATTCATTACTTAGTCAACATATTCCTGTATCAATGCTTATTTTAAATTTTTTTTTAAATGTTTGTTTATTTTTGAGACAAGGAGAGACAGAGCATGAGTGGGGGAGGGGCAGAGAGGGAGACACAAAATGTGAAGAAGGCTCCAGGCTCTGAGCTGTCAGCACAGAGCCCGACGCGGGGCTCGAACTCAGAGACCGCGAGAACATGACCTGAGCCGAAGTCGGATGCTCAACCGACTGAGCCACCCAGGCGCCCCAATGCTTATTTAAAAAATTAAAGATATTCCTGTTATATATGCCTTAAATTTTAAAAATATAAAATTAGTTTGGGGCGCCTGGGTGACTCAGTCAGTTAAACATCTGACTCCTTGATTTCAGCTCAGGTCATGATCTCACGGTCCGTTGTGAGATCCAGCCTGTGTTGGGCGCGGAGCTGACCATGCAGATTCTACTTGGGATTGATTCTCTCTGTTCTCTCTCCCCCCTCCCCTCTCCTCTCTCTCCCCCCTCCCCTCTCCTCTCTCTCCCCCCTCCCCTCTCCTCTCTCTCCCCCCCTCCCCCTCTCCTCTCTCTCCCCCCTCCCCTCCCCTCCTCTCTCTCCCCCCTCCCCTCCCCTCCTCTCTCTCCCCCCTCCCCTCCCCTCCTCTCTCTCCCCCCCTCCCCTCCCCCTCCTCTCTCTCCCCCCTCCCCTCCCCTCCTCTCTCTCCCCCTCCCTCCCCTCCTCTCTCTCCCCCTCCCCTCCCTCCTCTCTCTCCCCCCTCCCCCTCTCCTCTCTCTCCCCCCCTCCCTCTCCTCTCTCTCTCCCCTCCCCTCTCCTCTCTCTCTCCCCTCCCCTCTCCTCTCTCTCTCCCCTCCCCCTCTCCTCTCTCTCTCCCCTCCCCTCCCCTCTCTCTCTCCCCTCCCCTCCCCTCTCTCTCCCCTCCCTCCCCTCTCTCTCCCCTCCCCTCCCCCTCTCTCTCCCTCCCTCCTCCTCTCCCCCCTCCTCTGCCCCCCATTGTGCTCTTTCTCTCAAAATAAAAAAAACTAAATTGGTTTCAAAACCTTTCCTATAATTCACCAATTAACCTTTAATTCTTCAAGTCTATTCCTTTTTTTGATGATGGGGTGGGCAGCATTGGGAGTCTAAATTTTGATCTATCACAAGTTTTTTTGTTTTTACATCTAATAGATCCAGTGATTAATCAATATATCTGAGTGGCCATGTTTTATTGCACTATTTTGAAGAACAGAAGATTCATCATTCCTCAGACACTTAATACTTAGTTCCCATGGGAATTCTAAATTGAAAAAGAAATCCCTGAGGAAGGTTGGAGATGACTGGATACGTTTTCTGAAACATGCAGTTTTGTATAACATACTGCAGTAATGGGTCTTCTTCCATGATTCGTGGCAAGTTATTAAATGATACACTTGGTTTTTATAGTGCCGGGAACTACTTCAGTAACAAACATGTTACCTCTTCGGGCACTATCCTTCATCTGTGTACTTTACCCTGTTTCCTCTTCCCTCACCCCCATGCCTATTTATCTTTAGAACAAGCAGCCCTTGCTGCAAGTTCAATCCATTGGTCTCTGTTAGTTCATTTCTTTTTCAGACATGACCGTCTGCCTCTTTAACTTTCTGAGTCTTCAAAGTGTGCTGTATTTTGATTTTCTGTCTTATGAATTTGGTTTTTCTGCCCCTTCATTTTATAGCTCACATCTATCTTTTCACTTTTTTGCTGTCAAACTGAGCTTCTTGATTGCTGTTTCCCAGATACCATGTTGTTCGAGGTATCTAAACATGAGAGTTTTTATTTATTTTTTTACAGCTACATGGCCTGTATTTTTAAAATTAGCATACTCCTAATTTGAAACTTTGAAGCACTGATAGAAACTTAATAGCCTATTTTTCTCATGAATAAAATCATGTATTTTCAGTTAAAAAAAAACTATTCCAGCAGTTTCTTTATCCACTTATTTCCTTTTAGACCTTGTGAATCTTCTTTTTGAAAACATTTTAAGGCAGATTTCTAATCAATTTTGTATTTCTATTCTAATCAGTGTCATGTGACAGATGTTTACTAATAAAAAAAACTAATTTTCTAGGTAAACAGTTTGTATTGTCTCTGAGATCAGAGAAAAATAAGTTTTTATTCTAATCCTGGTAAAAATGCAGTGTCTAGACAACTCTTCTGTCAAAATTTAAGAGGCAAAAAGAACATATACAACCAAATATTTACCACTTAAATACATTAATCCCTTGGAGAAGGGAACTAACCACATTCTAGATATACAAATAATATTTCTACCGAGTATAATCCATCTACATAGTGGTTGCAAATAATCCAATATATTGTATGAAAATGCAGATGTTTGGTCACCCTCAAATAAGGAAAGTGGGACACTAGAATTTATTTTTATATAGGCTACAGAAAAACCTAGTTTTAAATAGTTTTAAATTGATTTGGTATTAGCTTCTAGATCCTACAAAATATAAAATGGAACTAAAACTGATATTTTTGTCCCTCACAAAAGGGGATACATCGTATCTTTTATGCCTGTCCTTCAGATTTATAGCATAAAGTAAGTGACCCTTAGAATCTTTCACAAAACCCCGCCAGACGATGCGATGAATCCCTTGCATCCTCTCAGACGAGCGAAGCTCCAGCTTTTTAGCTGAGTGGTAGAGTGTTCACCAGTTCCTAGAATAAGCTATTCTGGTTTTGGTGAAAACTTGTTCCATATGTACAGATAAAATCTGTCCTCTTGCGGCTTCTGCTTACTGATTTTAGTTTATTCACATGGAGCTTACCAGTGTTCTGTAAGTTATCGCCCAATTATTTAAAGTAAATCCTCAAATCTTAAGCTAAGTATCTTAAGTTCCTTTAATCAAATGCTCACTTGATGAGCTGAAGGACCCCTTTTTAAATTGGGCTTACTGGGGTGTAATTTACATAGTAAAACTTAGTCACAATTCATTGAACTAGATATTTTAATGAGTATTTCTGTCATGTAACCATCACCCTAATCAAGAGGACAAAGAGCATTTCAACTGGCAAAGAATTTCTCTTGCTTTTTTGCTGTAAATCCTATCCACTTTCAGTGAGTGACCAAATGAATGTCTTCTCACTATTCTATTTAATCTCTCTATGTTTTGGACATGTTTGGTTGTTTCTTGTTCTGGGGTATAATAAAGTTGTTATAAATATCTTTGTACAGGTCTTTGTGTAGGTTTTCATTTCCCTTGGGTAAAGACCTGAAGGGCTAGCTCAACCTTATGGTAATATGTTTAATTTATTACAAAACAAATTGTTTCCAAAGTAGTAATACCATTTTGCATTTCCATCAAAACACCTGCAATTTCCTGCCCGTACTGTTTATCTCTTAATTGACTTTTTAAGTTTTAGCTATTCCAACAGTGTCTTTACTCAGTGTCGTAACTTGCATTTCCCTGATGACTAATACATTGGTAGGAATGCTTGTTTTTAGTTCTTATTGACCATCTGTATAACTTGGTGACTTTCCAAATGATTTGTGTTTGGAAAAAAACATGAACTGTTGAGTTATAAAAAGACATTCTGGATACAAGTCACTAAACAGCTATGTATATTACAAATATTCTGTTTTCTGGCCTGTCTGTCCATTTTTGTAATATTATCTGTTAAAGACCAGAGGGATTAAATTTTGAAGTCTGTTTAAGGTTAGTGCCCGTGTGTCTAATACATTTTTGCCTAAAACAAGATTGAAAAATCTGCTTTCTTGATATCTATGGTTTTAACACATTCAGGTTTCTGATCAATTTCAATGTAATTTTTGTTTGGTGCTACATAAGAGAAGTTCATAAACTTTAATGTGTGGATGCTCAAATACTCCAGAAATACTTGTTGAAGACTATTACTTCAATAATGTGGCAATGTTGTAGAAGATTATTTGATCATATATGTTGGTTTATTCCTGGATTTGTTTTATTTTATATATTTAATCTTATGCCTGTACTAAAGTGCCTCAATTGCTATAGCTTTATCAGTCTTAATTTATCTGAAGAGTAATCATCTTTTCAGAATGGTTCAGGATCTAGAATTCTGGGTTGATGGGGTTTTTTCCCCCTTTGGCTATTAAGTTTTCATTTTTAATCAGTTTGTACTATAGTTTTCTTTGTATCAACCTTGAGATTTAAGAAGTTAATTTTTTTTGTCCTATTTTGGTCATTAGGGTCTTATAATCTTTTCTTTATAGCTCTCCTCCTGTTCAAGTTTAAGGTAGTATGTTAGATTGTTTATTATGTCCTCTCTCAGGGACCATCTTAATTTTTCAAGATGTTTTTTCTATCTTTTTAGAATGGGTGATCTCTGTTCATCATTCAGTATTACTGACTTTCTCTTCCATATCTAATCTAAAGTTAACCCCATTTTTTCTAACTTTAAGATATTTACTATAATCTAGAAATTCCACTTTCAAAATAGTCTCCTGTCTACTTATTGCAGCCATCTTTACTTCTTGTCATAGACATTTTTAATTGCCCCTTTTAAATGTTCTAACTGATAATTCTCAATGCATCCTGGGGTCCATTTTTCCTGAATATTAGTCATTATTTGGGCCACGTATTTCTATGTTTGTATTTTTAGTAATTACCAAAACTTTTTTTTGTTATTACATATTAAGAATTTCATTGATAACTTATATAGAATCTAGTGTCTGTCTCTCCCAAACTCCCTAAACAGTATTTTAACTTTTTTTCTATCTGACTTGATTATGTTGGAAAAATCACCTGGACTAGTGAAATGTTGGTGTAAAATATGGTTACTATAGATATGTCTCCTTTTCCCCTGCTCTTAAACCCTTATTCCTAAGACATAGTATTTACTCAAAAAAAGTATGAACCTACTGTACTTTCATTGTAAAGAATAAGTTACTTATCAATATCCTTTCAGTAAGAATTAAACACTATGTTCCTTTCTGTACACAGCATCTGAAATTTATGCTGTTTTTAGTTTTTAGTCCCATTCACATGTTTATGAATCGGCCAAGAATTTGAAGAGCTTTTATATACATACTGGGTACTTGCTTCTCTATGACCCCCTCCTATCTGGAGTTTCCTTCCTCAATTTACAACCATTCTGACAGCCTTGATCTTCATCTTCTGTCTTTTAATTCTAGTAACAACACTTCTGATTGAGTCCTAGCAATGCCCCATGTGGCCTGTAGAGGGCTCTCAGAGAAAGAGCCTTGTCTTACCCTTTTTCAAGGGTTCCTTTCAAGGATCCAATATCTGCCAGTCTCTGCTTAGTTCATTCTCCAAAATTTAATAAGTTTTTTAATTAAAATTACACCAGCATTTATAATATCTATGGGACAATGAATAAAACCTCTACTGTAATTTCCAAAAGTTAAATCTCTTTTGAGGGGTCTTTGTTGGATATAATTCTATTTTTCATTATGTATGTGTAACAAATACCTCTAAAACTTGGTAGCCTAAAATAAAGACTTCCTATTTTACATTCCAAGGGGTAGGAATCCAGGTGCATCTTGGCTGAGGCCTCTGGCCCATGTTTCTCTCAGACCGTGGTTCTCTCAGGACTCAACTGCGATAAATTTGCTCCTGAGCTCACTCATGTGGGTGTTGGCAGGTCTCATGAGATCACTTCCAAGCTCATATATACAGATGTTGGCAACCTTAAGTTCTATTTAGCTGGACATCTCCATGCCTTGCCACATAGCCTCCCTTTAAGGTTACTCAGCTTACTCTCTTTTGATGAGGGCTGCAAGGGAATGTGAGACAGGTGGAAACCAGTCTTCTTGTAATCTCTCAAAATCGAGTTACTTTTGCCATATTCTGACATGAGTATCTAGAAGTGGGGATCATTGGAGATCATCTTAGGAAAGACCTTTGGGGAGAAAGACATGTGAACATGGCCATTCATTCCTCCAAGTGTAGAATACCTCCTTCCAGTGCTTTGGTCAGTCCCTAAAACATGAACAGCTATTTTTATATTTAATCAAATATAAAATCCTATGTATCTTTGGCCAGAGTTCATAAGATCTTTGGGAGAATCATCTATTCTACAACTTTCCTGCCATTACCAGAAAGAGAACTTCTTTTGAAGCATTTTGTGGAATAAAATTATATTCCTTGCTTATGATTATGGTTTTCATCGATGACCTAAAATGCATGATTATTCTTTTTCTTAACTTTTTTGTTAGTGGACTGTGATATATTACACTGATAATTCTGTTGAGACCAGTTTGCAAAGTCCTGGAACAAATTGTATATTCATACCTTTTTTGTGTATATCTTAATATCTAGAGTTAATAACTCATTACTGTTAAGGAAAGTTTTGAAAGATATGTTATTTCTATTTAGGGAGTCACCATGTTCTACTCGTGGCTTATTAATTGTCTGGCAAGGGAATGAAAAGTTGCAAAATTAATAACTTTACTAAATGTCTTAGAACAGCAGCCTGCGGAATATCAGGAGTGTTTTTGTGTGTGTATGATTTCTCCAATAGACTATAGCCGTCAACTGCACATCTTACACATACATATAATCTTTTTGTCACTTTACTCTTGTAGTCAATTTTCTACTTCCATTTTAATTGTATTTATTCTAACATGTGATGGTGGGCAATAATCAAATCTGACATCCACCTGAATATGTTCTCTGCATTTAAGTATCTTATGGTTTGCCTCCCTCTCTGTTTGAAACTATATTTTTTTGCCCTTTCCTTCCCCTATGGTCTTCTGTTAAGTTTCCCAAATTCCACATAATGGGTGAAAACATATGATCTCTTTCTGTTCCTGACTTTTTCCACTTAGCATAATACATTCCAGTCCCACCCATGTTGTTGCAAATGGCAAGATTTCATTCTTTCTCATTGCCAGGTAGTATTCCATTGTATATATAACCACATCTTTATCCATTCATCAGTTGATGGATATTTGAGCTCTTTCCATAGATATTTGGGCTTTTTTCCCTTTGGCTATTATTAAAAGCACTGCTGTAAACATTGGGGTACATGTGCCTCTATGAATCAGCACTCCTGTATCCTTTGGATAAATTCCTAGTGGCGCTATTCCTAGGTCATAGGGTAATTCTAATTTTTTGAGGAAAGGGATGCTTTTCCAGAGTGGCTGTACCAGTTTACATTCCCTCCAACAATGCAAGAGGGTTCTCATTTCTCCACATCCGTGCCAGCATCTATTGTTTCTTGAATTGTTAATTTTCGCCACTCTGACCAATGTGAAGTGGTATCTCAATGTGGTTTTGATTTGTATTTTCCTGATGATGAGTGATGTTGACCATCTTTTCATGTGTTTCTGTTGGCCACTTGGGTGTCTTCTTTGGAAAAGTGTCTATTCATGTCTTCTCCCCATTTCTTCACTAGATCATTTAAAAAATTCATCTTGAGCATAGGAGAATCATGTTTTTACTTCAAACATGGATTACAAGAATATCTTGCATTTGGAATTGCATTGAGGGAAATTACGTGCTCCCTGAATCTCTATGGTGATAAGCTCATTTGTAGTCATTGACCTTCAGATAGGTATTGAGTATATTTTACTTTTCTCTGTAAATCAAGGCTAATGATACTATTCTATCATCACTCATGGATATTGAGAATTGAGTTACCATTTGATTATTTCCACTCCTCAAAGGTAGTAACATTTTTTTTCTAAGGTTTATTTATTTTGAGAGAGCGTATGAGCAGGAGAGGCAGAGAGAAAGGGAAGAGAGAATCTCACAGGGCTAGATCCCATGATCCTGTGATCATGGCCTGAGCCAAAATCAAGAGTCGGTCTCTCAACTGACTAAGCCACCCAGGTGCCTCAAGGGTAGTAACATGTTATACTTTGTCTCCACCTCCTTCACACATTCTCAGAAATCTCACAAGTCCAGAAAGGGGGAAGAAAATTAAAAATAGCAACATGAGTTGTAGGGGGGAGAACATTGTTAATACCTTAGTTTTAATTAATATAAAAACAGTCAGAATTAAATTCCTATTATACATGGTTAGAGTTTTATGATACTTGAAACATTTACTTCATGGAAGCAGAACATGTGTTTATAATGAATTGCCCTACAAATTTCTTAGAGCAAAATGAACCATCATATAATCTTCCACCTCCCATCCCCCAAAGAATAGCATGGATAAGTTTTAAAAACCAGTGCTCACCCAAAATATTCCAGGGTTCCCACCGGTGCTGTTTGGAACTTGGGGATCATGGTTGATCTCTTTTCTTGGGTGGTTGCTGCTGTTTGTTCAGTCCTTTTGGTCTCATGTGCTCAAGATCCGGTCTGAATAGAGGGGATTCTGGTATCCATAGAAACCAGGGTAAAGAGCAGAGGCAGAGGAAAGGGCAGATGAAAACCTGGATAACTTTGGTCTCAACCTCCCTTAGGAAGACGCTTGTGTCTTGTCATCCTCTTACATAGCCCTGGCCTGATGGTTTCTTTAATTCTTAATGATCATATTTCTCATTCTAGATCTTCCCTATGGTTCTAGTTTCTGATGTGAAAATTTCAGAATTTAGAGGAATTGGATTCTAGATCCTTCTCTGAAGTATGGTTGTTTCCCCACATCTATTTACATGTATACATGTTGATACCCCACTGCTACCTGTTCAGGTGTTTCCCTCTGTCCTCCTCTACATCTGCCTCAAATGTGAGGGAAAACCTTCACTAGCCCTAAACCACGTGTAGTGGCATCAGGGCCTGGAACAGGAAATAGAGTAGGGACATGATAGGCAGCGATGAAACTGGAGAAGTAAGGAATCATCAGAAGTTATTCACTCTGGGGGGCCCCTAGGTGGTTCAGTTGGTTGAGCATTGTACTTTTGATTTCAGCTCAAGTCCTGATCCCAGGGTGGTGGGATCAAACCCCATGTCTGGCTTCATGCTGAGCATGAAGCCTACTTAAATTTCTCTCTCTCTTTCCCCTGCTTATGTTCTTTATTACAAAGTGAACAATTTTTTTAAAAAACAAAATTTCTTCAGAGCATTTTCCTTCCACTGCAAGCCAACTCTTCCTAACCTGAATCCTAGGGATACTGCTCCTAGAATTTGTTAGGTTTTATCCCTTTTTCTTTTAGCAGTGAATCCTTGCCATCGTGACCTGCCATAGAACAAAAATGCATTATAGTTTGCATCCCAAAGTAAATGAAGTATGCAGCAGATCATAATGACTCCTGTATTTATATTTAAGATTCTTAATAAAAAGGCAAAAAAGAATGTTAAGCGGTCAGTGTATGCTCTCACACACATAAAAATCAATAGTGATCTTATCAAGACAATAGATGAGAGGATTTTGTGGGAAGATAAGGCTATGGGGGGAAATAATAGCCGCCTCAACTTAAAACAGGAGAAGAGCCTGTTAGTAGATACCTCGATTTTCCCATTCTCCAGTCCAGTTCCTACCTGCTATCTGATCAATATAACAGGTGCTAATTAACCAGAGGATTTCTAAAGTCTACTCTGCTATCCTAGAAGTCCTAGTCATCCATAATATCTAGAATCAATCCCTGCATTAATACTCACAGTAGTAAATCTTAAAGTAGGACCCCTGGAATTCATTCTTAGCCCAAAACTTACTCCTCTTCATTTCATTTACTCACAAAATACAATTATCTTATAGGACAAGTTTGAAGCATTGGTATTTTGTTAAAGCCATTTTCCACTGTAATTACAGGTGTGGTGATGGTAACAAAAGGAATATATAAATATACTAAAGTACATTCCAGAAATTGTAACTTCCTGAACTGATGTTGTAACATATGTAGTGTTATTAGTATATGGTCAGTTATATTTTAGGTTGACTTAGTTACATAACATCTCTTTGGAAGGTAACCATTTTATATAGTATTCTGTGATGAACTGTCAATTCCAAATCATACATTAATGGTTGATTTTTTGGAATATCTTTTACTCAAAACTCGGGTCTGTTTATTCATAGGCCAAATCACATCTCCTTTACTAAATACAAAACTTCCACGGTATGATATTTGGCTTAAACGATGCTCTCTAGGGGTGCCTGGCTGGCTCAAAGGGTTAAGTATCTGTCCTTGATTTATATCTCCAGCCTTGATTCTCTCCCTGTCTCTCTGCCCCTCCCAGGCTCATGCTCTCTCAAAGTACAAAAAATAAGAAACTAATGCTCTTCTAATACCGGCAAAAATCACCTGGTCTCTTATCAAATCTGGGTAATTGAGGGCTATACATAGCTTTATCATGGAACCTCTTGTTCAATAAACTTTTTAAATGTTAAGATTGGCTCTTCACCAAAACATTCACTTGGAGATATTTAAGATTTTAACTTTTTTTTTTTTTTGCATAAAGTGGGGAAAAATGACTAAAACAATTGGGGGAAGAGGCTAATGTGATAGGGTACTTGTAGTAAACTTAATTGGTACTCATTTCTGTTATTTTCTCTGTTGGCTAACCAGGGACTTCAGTCTTGCAACAGGGATGGGTAGGGATATTTTCTGGACTGCTGTGGCCGCTGCGTGGAACTTTCTGGAATTGTGGATACCCAGTCTTGATCCTGCAAAGCAATCAGTGGTCAAATGCTTCTTAAGCATGGTCCTATTCTTTCCTAGCATCTATAAGATGATACAGGAAGGTGATTATGATTTCCTGGGTTGCTTCTTTCTCAGTCAAAACTGTGTGCCAGAATAGCCCAGAGATTTAGGAGAGTGTCCATTGTAGTGACAAATAGATCTCAAGGGGGGAATATGAACTGAGAGGTCCTGCCATTGCCAAGTCATTCTCTCGTACCGTATGAGGGGACAGCTTACAAGGCAGTACTAGAAAAGAAGTTTCTGTTGCCCCTCATCCCTGTATAGTTTTTCCTTCTTTCTCTCTCAAGCCCCTCTTTCAGTCTCGTGCTTCTCCTTTTTTAAGTGCTTCTTTTGAAAATATCTTTGCACTAGATTTTATCAGACAAAGGAATCTTTCATATAAAGATATGCCTCATGTGAGCATAGCATTGTCCCCACAACTTTGATTATCATGTAAAGAAACCTTTCCTTTTTGTCATTAAATATCATTATAAATAAACATTAAACTTTCTGTTAGAGGAAATTTGGAGAGAACTATGCTTAAACTCCTTAACCCTGAAAAATATTTCCTAAAACATTAATCAAAACATGGTTGAAATTTTCTTAAATTTAATGAACAAAACAAATAATTCAGGGACACCTTTATCATAAAGATAACATTTGGAGCAAAACACTACGTTACAGTTAGTAACATTTTTTTTTTATTTTGAGTCAGCGTGTGAATGAGGGAGGGGCAGAGAGAAAGGGAGACCAGAATCCAATGCAGGCTCCAGGCTCAGCTGTCAGCACAGAACCCAACGCAGGGCTTGAACTCCCTAAAGGCAAGATCATGACCTGATTTGAAGTCAGATGCTCAACCAACTAAGCCACCCAGGTGCCGTGCCCTACAGTTAGTAACATTTTGACTGATAACTAATTTGTTCATGGTTCCGTGTCCTGACCACAGGACTTTGCACCTACAATAAAACAGAAACAGAGATAAATAAATAAATGGTATTTATATATAAATACTAAATGGACATCAATTTGTGCCAACATTTACAAATAGTCCAGCAGATCTTGTCTAGGTGACTAAGCCTCATGAATGCCAAGATTCTGTTTCCCTGGCTGGCTTTCCCTCTCATAAACATTAACATAATTCTTCTCCTATCCAACATCCCATAACGCCTTCATTGCTCAGTGACTCCGTCTCTAATTCACATGCATCAGAGCCAAGTTACATAGTTTCAAATTTAAACTGTCATCTTCCCCAATGCCTTCAAATCTTTCTCCTCTTAGAACATCCTCTTGTTTTTCTGTCAGATAAGCCCTGGTGTATATCTGTGTGAAATTAAAATATTTCCAAACAAGTTCTATCATTTCTAGCTCAGATCTGTTGCATCAAATCCTGTGTTTGATTTACCATGTTCTCAATGCTACTTTCCTCCCACATCCCTTGGTCATAATCAAATCGATATTTTTTGAAAAGTCTTAAAAGAACAAAAATCCTTATTTCTTAATTGCCTACACAATACTCAGAATTTTGAACTTTCATATTGATAGAAACAATAGAGTGACTAATTTAGATCTTTCCCTCTTTCTTTACTCCATGATGAGTAAAGAAAGAGGGTGGAGCATCTCACACAATAGATTTAACCTTGTATGTTTTTATATGGCTATTATACAGTTCTAAAGTTTGGATGGCCTGCTAACTAGTTTTCAATTCATATAGAACAATTTAATATAGAATTATTTATATAATCTGTACACTTATTACCCCAACTTCATAAAATCCAGTTAAACACACCTATGTATGTATTTGTGTCATAAATTTTGTCTTTACATTACAAATGTAATTGTAATATACATGAACATTAACAGATGTTAATATCATTAACACGACTTCCTAAGACCATAGACATTGGTTATTTTTTTTAAGATTATCTCAAAAGCATGTATGATTTGGGGCACCTGGGTAGCTCAGTCAGTTGAGCGTCTGACTTCAGCTTAGGTCCTGATCTCGAGGCTCATGAGTTCTAGCTCCACGTTGGACTATGTGCTGACAGCTCAGAGCCTGGAGCTTGCATGGATTCTGTGTCTCCCTCTCCCCGTACCCCACTCATATTCTCTCTCTCTTAAAAAATAAACATTTAAAAAATTAAAAAAGAGCATGTATAATTTTATTCTTTAAAGAAATTCTTTTCTTTGCTGTTTAGTCACCGTGGCATAGTTCTGATATTTTTAAAGATGCTATGTGCAACATTATAATTTGAGAGGTTGTATTTTGGTTTGTTCTTGAATGTTTCCTCAATTTTTCCAATTTCCTTGGACAAAGGTCGTAGTCACTTGCTTTTTTTTTTTTTTTCCAGTAGCTGCTGAAATTATTTGAGTGGCTTATGCAAGGTAAGGAGCGCAATCACCCTTAAGGGTGAGAAACTGATGGCTGTTAGGAAGCTGTACTAATAGAAGTATTCCTTAGTTGGCTTCCCCGGTAAGGTCCCAAGGAAGATCTGTGATCCATCTAGGGAAATAGCAACCTCAGAACAAGGGATCCTTTCCATGAACTGTTTCCCATGCCCAAGACTGCACAGGAACAGTGGAACAAGCTGGGCTTAAAACTCCCAAAACTGGACTATTTTTGTGATCTTCTGATGATTGTGAACTGATCACTAGAAAGGCTTCCTGAAAAGTCTGTTCAGGTGAAGATCTGGGCTATCATATGGCTGTGACAAATGTAGCTGGAAGCCAGAATAGGGACAGAAATTTCTCCATCATCTTGCATGATTGGAGTCCTTTTTAGTTTACTTTAAAGGGAAACAAAAAGTGACTTTTGTTCTCCATCTGAATTTATAGTCGAAGGTGTCTGTTCACATCACTTGGTCCTCAAAGCTTGGGTCTTTATCTGTCTGATTCCTAGCTCTTCACCTAGCTACATTATGATCTCTACCTAAGTGTCCCTTTCTCAAATACTTTTGTTAGCCCTCTTTCCAACCCAGGTCAGTTTTCCCTGTTACAATCTTTTGGCCCTCTGTATCTCCATTTGTGTCCCTTACCCCAGTTTATGTACATGATTATTAGTAACTTAATGCCTGCCTCCTCTTCCCCTTACAGCAGCAATGTAAGTTCCAGAGTGAGAAACCTCAGTCTTTGCTGCTTATTCTCTCTCCAAACACCTAGCATAAGTTGTACAGAGTAGGCACTCAATGCATATTGATTGAAAGCCTGAATATGGAAGTGAATATCTTAAGTAAATTTGACTTGGAGATGAAGTCCTATCAAAATGATCTCATTGGAGGATAATAAGAGAAAAAAACTGCCTAAGGCAGGTTTCAAGAAACTCAGGAAGTACTGGGTTGGCATTCATACCCACCAATTTCCCACCAATGTTTTTTGAGAGGGGTGTCTCTCTTGACACTGTATTCTTCAAGCCCCACCTAGCCTACACACACACACACACACACACACACACACACACACACACACACATCTCACTGCCACCATTATCTCGGGGTAAATATTGATAGTCACATAAAGAACAAAGAAAACCGCATTGTAGGTGGTATTTATTACTTATTTGTGTGAGCAGTTTCTAAATGTCTTGTCCACCTTATTGTAAATGAAGGGATTAGGTAGTAACTATGTAAGATCATATGGAGACGGTCTATTTTGTTCACTGTTGAATCTCTACTAGCTGGTCCATAGATGACATCAATAAATGGAAATAAATTTGTGCATGAATGAATGTGCTAACAAAGTAGGTTGGATAAGCTAATACCAGTAGGGAAAACAGTTAATTGAATCTATACAGTAAAGCCACTTAACTTTCTGTTAAGACCAATGGCAGCGATAGCAAATCAACAATTTGATATTGTTACATAAATGTATTTCTTGACTAAGTTATTAGTACTTTGAAACAAAAAGTACTTTGACCAAGTTATTAGTACTTTGAAAGGAAAACATGTTAAAGTTATATATTTTAGCAAGGTATCTAGCACACAGAATGGAGTTAGTATATTTGTTAAATCACTATGCTGATGGATGGTACATCTTAGTCCTTTTAGGGTCAGACTTGGATAAAACTGGAAGTGACCTCCTTGTTACCACCCTGCGGCAAACCCTTACATTGAATTTTCCATTCCTCCTTTTCTCTTTTGCAGTTCTAATTTTTCACTCTTCCTGATGCCCTCAGGTCTTCTTGCATAGGTATGCTCAGGGCCCTGCCATTGGTGTTGCTATAGCAACACCTAAACCGTAGATCTGGTACTTTATCTACCCTACTTATTCCTCGCCCTTCCCAATGTTCTTACTTCCTATCCCGTATCTAGACAGTAAAATAGACCCTATCCAATTTTAAAGAGAAATAGTGTGAAAAGGATAATCAGTAAATCTTAGTGAATCGAAATAAGACCATATAATGGAAACCTCTAATAAATTCGGATAACTTTTTCCTCAATATTTAGAAATTGTTCTAAAGGTCTCTAACAATTTATTACACACTTTCTCTCCACTTTTAATGTGTGTTTTTTAAAAAAGGAATAAAGACACTAGGGCTAAATTTCAAACAGGAGACAGGAAACTCAAGGTTGTTGCAAGGAAAGGATGAATCATTCAGGGAATTAACAACACGGAGCCTTCCCAGACTAAGCCCAACTCAGCTGCTGCCATCGCTCTAACAATTCCCTTCAGCACTTGGGTATTTTTGAACAGCTGAGGTTGGCCTTTTACTTTTATAACTACAGCAACAAATGATAGAAATATCTCTTCATTGTTTGTTGTTAGTCCTGACTGAATTATAGATCCTCAGGGAAAGCGGAGACCATGTCTTCTATGTTTCATGAAATGCTTCAGTGAAAATTAGATGAGAATCAGGCTCCAAATAAGTGGAAAAAAGTATTCTGGAAAACACCCATTCCTTTGACCAAACCTCTCATAAAATACAAATGCTACTGACTCATTCTGTTCCTCTTTTCATCTGCATAGGATAGAAAAACAGGGAAAGAAAAGTCCCCTTTGTAGAGGTCTCCTCCCACTCTTCTCTGTAATCCTCCAAGAGCTCCCTTTGAAAGCTTAACTTGGCTATCAAACTCCTGTCCCTTCCTCTGTTTTTGCAAACTCTTCAACTTCATCCATCAGGTATCTTTCAATAGGTTTCTTAGCTCAGGCTTCTCTTTAACCTGAAGTTCAGAGAACCTAGGTTCTAACCTCATTGGTGACAGAAAAGGTAATATTACATATTTCAATTCTTTTCTCTCAACATTTTTGGTCTCTCTGTTAATGAGCCAAAGAAGGCTTGTTCGGGAACCATATTCGGGAACAGTCACAGATACTGGGGCCTAGAAACAAGGTATAGAGCAAAAGCTACCTTCATCCTTGCCCTTTAAATGAAGAAATAAAGGAATGGATGAATAAATTAAGCAACTTACATGTGATCTAGTGTCCAGAATGATTTCGGCTGAATTTTTAAATTGGTAATCTACCAACAACTTTATAAACGTACCGGAAAATACTTCAACTTTAGTGTATGAGACCAAATATATGCTCAAGTCTTTTGTTTGAGCACTATAACAAATCTGAATTAATTCCAAATTCCTTTATTAGAGTTGCCCCATTCAACAACAAAATAGCTTGAAAGAGTTTCTGTAGCTCTGTCTCTAATTCCATTCCTCCATTCTTCCCCTGGTATTTTCTAATCAGGCAAACCACTTCATGCTTCCCATAAAAATGCTTTAATGCATTCACCATCACAGGGTTTATTTCAATGGTCACCACTGGCAACAGTGGCAAGGGGTGACTGCTTCATCCTTTTAAAACCCTATTCTGAATGACTGAGTAGGTCCTATAGCCTAGGAAGAAATGGCATATTTAACTGTTTTAGAAGATATTCATCTTATGATTCATCTTAAGATATTCATCTTATTAACTTATAATAAAAGTTAACTCTTGACAACTTTAATTCTCCTTCCTATTCCTATATGTAAGAAAGACAGCAGGTTAAAGCATAAACCTATTACAGCATAAGTCTTGCCCAAATTAAAAAAAAATCCTACATTTGTTCATCCATCATTCAGACTCTGGAACCAGTGAATGGGCCCTGGGGCTGGACTCACCATGAGGAATAAAAAGGGCAAGAAGAAAAGGGAAATGAAACCTGTATCCAATTTTATGTAGAGCTATTTCTTGATTGATAATATCCTTAACTCCTTCATAGGATGGCCAAGAATCTTAATGAAATATACTATTAAGCCAGCTTTACTTTGAATATTGATTTCTGTCCACTCTAAGGATATTGATCATCACACTAAATGATGCTATCAGCATTTAGATTTCAGTTACAATCATTTCTGGTAATAGTTCTATAGCCAAATCTTTACCACTAATAAGCCTGACTATAAAAATGCACAGGAAAAAAAATGAGGAAAATTATCTTAAAATATGCATGAATATAAGAACTTTGCCTTTGTTGAGGGATTTGAATTGTGTATTTTATTACTTCATCACCAGATGTAGCAATTAGTTCAGCTGCTTTGAACATAGTTAGCCTAAAATAATATTTAGCCCTGTTTTTGTATACTGACTACTAGAGATTAAATGTTTGTGTTCCTACAAACTGCATACATAAAACCTAATTTCCAGTGTAGTGGTATTGGGAAGTAAGGATATGGGAGGTAATTAGGTTATGAGGGTGGATCCCTCTTGATGGGGTTAATGCACTTAGAAGAAGAGACCCGAGAGTACTTGCTGCTTCTCTCTCTGCTTCTCATGTGAGAATGTAGTGGGAATACATCCAGTGAAAACCAGAAGTGGGATATTACCAGAAACTGAATCTGCCCACACCTTCATCTTGGACTTTCCAGCCTCTAGATCTGTGAGAAATACTTAAGCCACCTAGTTAATGGCATTTGTTATATAGTAGCTGGTACAGGAAGACCAGAATTGGTACCAAGACGTGGGATGCTGCTGTAACAAATACCTAAAATTGTGGAAGTGGCTTTGGAACTGAGTCAGAATTAGAAGCTAAAAGAGTTTTGAGGTACATGCTAGAAACAGTCACTAAGGGAATTTTAAAGATGATTCTGGTAAGGGATCATCAGAAAGAGGACAGATGTAAAAAAAAAAAGCTTCTATCTTCCAGAACACCTAAATATTTGTATACAGAACATTGGAAAAATAGAGTAAAGGCCATTCTGATGAGATCCCAGAACCAAGTAACATGTTAGTGGACAATGGAGAAAAGGCAATCCTTGTTATAAAGTGGCAAAGAACTTGCCTGAATGGTATTACTATTTATGTGTTTTATAGAAAGTTGAACTTGTGAGCACAAACTATGTATTTACATGGTCTAGGCAAAGGTTTGAGGCTTGGATCCTCATGACTACTTGTAGTAAAATTCAAAGAGCTAAATTAATTGAAGACGGAATTAGGTAAAAAGAAACTATAACTTAAAGACTTGGAAAATTCTCAATCCATATTACAAAAATTGAGGAAACATATTTGGAAGAAAACATGAAGGATGTGCTAGAATGGTCTTTGATAAGGAGATCAGTGTGGGTGCCTAACATTGATTTAATCAGCAATCTCAGCAGAATCCAGGAACAGAGATGGGATTATACCAGCATGAATGCAGTCAGCTGTGGCTAAAAGAAACTAAAAACAAAATGGAATGAAAGCAGGCTGTGAATGTGTGCTTTCCTTTAAGAAAAGGGAAGAACCCCAAAGGTAATTCAGAGATGATTGGAGTTACTGTCTGACTTCCAATGGAAACAGTAGAGGCAAGCAACCCACTGGAGCCTTGAGGGCACAATCCCTGTCTCCACATGAGCAGTGTCCATGCAGAGAAGCAGGGATTGCATAGTACCCTGTTGACCTGTGGGGTGACATGGTTACCTCAGTAGATCCAAAAGGCAGAGAAATGAGCCAAAGAAGATTGTTCTAAAGCCTTAAAGTCTCATGGAGTTTGCCTGCTCAGGACCTGTCACCGTATTCTTCATTTCTTTTTTTCCTTTTGGAATAAGAAAGTCTATTCTCTACCTGTCTCATCATTGTATTTTGAAAACACTAACTTCTCTGGTTTTGGAGGTTCACAGCTGGAGAAGAGTTGTTTTGTTTTGTTTTTGTTTTTCCTTGTGATGAATCCTATCTTGAGTTTCACCCTTATCTGATTCAGATGATATTTAGATGAGCTGTTGAATTTAAGACTTTAGGAGTTGATGCCGCAAAAGTTAACACTTTGGGGAGATAATAGGGATGGAAAGAATGTATTCTACTTATGAGGAGGACATGAATTTTGTTTGGCCAGGGAAGGATGCTATGAATTGCATGTGTCCCTTCAAAATTCATACATCAAAGCCTAGTCTACAATGTGTAGGATATCTGGAAGTGGGGGCCTTTTGGAGGTAACTAGATCATGAGGATAGAGCCCTCATAATGGGATTAGTGCCATTAAGAAGAACACAATAGTGCTTGCTTTTACACCCTCTCCACCCTCTTTACTCTCCTCCCCTCCTTGCGAGGATACAGCATGATGGCTATCTACAAACCAGAAAGCAGACTTTCACCAGACTCTAGATCTGCCAGCACCTAGATCCTAGATTTGCTAGTCTGCAGGAGTGTAAGGAAAAAACTGTTTGTTGCCCAAGCCACCTAGTCATTGGAAAATTTTTTGAGGCAACCCACACTAAGACACAGACCACACACCTTATCCTGGACATAATTAGACATGAGAAAGTAAACGTGACAGCCTATCCAGCACTTCTCCATAGCACAGAGGTAGTAATCCACAGGCAGAGGTGGTGAGTAGCTACCTTCACACTTGCAAGGCAACAACATGCAATCACAAACTGGGATTTTTATGTATAAATATAATAAATATACAAAAAGACAAATTTCAAAACTAAACTGATGTTTTCAAAACTACTACGCATTTCAAAACTAAAACTGATGTTTGTAGCAAGACAATAGAAGTTTACCTGTGGATTCAAACATATGGATAATTTCTCCAAAGTAAGAAAACAAAATTCCTAACACATCACTCACCTTAAAGAAAAAAAATCAATGTTTTCCTTTGTAATTCCAATTCACGATGTATGAAAAGACATCCGTACATTTCTTCAGGCATCATCATTATCCTTGTGCAGTAATCCAAAAATCAATCCATGAAAAATAAGTACGACTAATCTTGCAATCACACAGTTCAACCTTGTGTTTTCCTTCTTAAAGTTCACAGGATGAAATGTGTCTAGTTCCCTGTATATTTCCCACAGTTAATTGTTAAGAGTTTTGTGAATGTGATTATAAGGTTAGTTAACTAAAGACTCATGAGAAAGTAAAGAAAGATCTAAAATCTTAAGCTCTTTTGAGAGTAGAAGTTGACCCCATCTTAAAGATCATGGAAAAGTCAAAGACGGTCTTACTTCATATGTAGTACTTTCTTCTTTCTCCCCTGCCCCTACCTGCCTTGAGCATCCCATTTAGACTTGGGGAAAGGGGATCCCCCTACCGTAGGCCCTATGCTTGAGAGCAGTGTTCCTCACCATTTGTGATCAAGGATTAAAGTTCTATTTCTGATCCTTTGTGGATAAATATTATAAAAGTTGGCAGTTTCAAAGTTCAATAAACTTTTCCATGTGCTTCTTCTCAATTTCCATACTTAAGCTGACACAAGCTTATGCACTGGAATTAAGGCATAGAACAGATTTTGCATAGCACTGCTTAAGAGGATCATCCATATCACAAGTTAAAGAACTCCTTGAAATATATTTAAAAAAATCAACACTTCTGTCCTCAGGTCTGGAATTCAGTGGAAGCACCAAACAACTCCTAACTATAAATATCCGCTTTCATGATGAATACCATTTAAGCCAAAGGAAAACCAATGCTTTTGACCTGCAGACTCAAGTCCCAGGAAGGAGTTGAGTGCACCCAAATACTAGTTTTGTGCTTTATCCTTCTACCAATATCAAAACAGTTATTTGGAGTGTGTGAGCAGAGGAATTATTTGCATAAGGGGAAATTACCTTGCAAACATTTTTTCTGCTAGCATGACTGTACTAGATTCATGTATAATAAAACATTATTTTTCAGTAATACCAAACATCAATTTCCTTGATTTTCCTGTGTTCAGTATGGTTCCCAGTGAGATCTTTTTGTTGGCACAGGGCAGGTGAGGAACCTCTAGTAAAATTAAACGATTTCTCTTAAATCTACATATATAAATATCAATTATGTAAAGTATTAAGGCTGTTCTATAATTGGGAAACTAGATGGATATTTAATACTAAAAATAACACATTTTTAAAGCAAAATGTCTTTATATTTCTATTGATAAAGAATTTTTATTCTGGAACACTTTTAGATTTACAGAAGATGTATAATAGAACTCTCATCTACCCCATCCTCGGTTTCCCCAATTATTATCTTATATTAGTACATTTGTTATAATTAATAAGCTGATATTACATAGGCTTGTAATTAATAAGCTGATATTACATTAGTTAATTATTCAGAATTGTTTACTTTTTTCGTTAATATATTTTTTTAGTTCTAGAATCCCATCTAGGGGGTATCACACATTACATTTAGTAGTCATGGCTCCTTTGGCACCTCTGTATTCTGACGGTTTCCAAGAGTAGTCATGTGTTTTTTTTTTTTTTTTATGACCTTCAGATTTGAGGATGACTGGCCAATTGTTTTGTAGAATATTACTCATTTTGTTTTTTCTAATGCCCCTATGATTATACTGATGTTCTGGGTTTAAGGAAGGAAGACCTCAGAGATAAAGTATCATTTGAATCCCATCATATTGGGGGTATGTGACTTATTGTTAACCTTGATCACCTGGCTTGAGGTATGCCAGGTTTAGTCAATGTAAATGTAACTCCTCCTTCCCTGTCTATATTGTACTCTTCAGAGGAAGTATATGCAGTTCATACTAAAGCAGTTAGGAGTTCTATTTCACTTTGAAGATGGGATACTACATGTATGTTATCTGGAATTTTTCTGCATAGATTTGTCTGTTCTCTCCATTTGTTCATAATGACAGATGATTGAATACTCAATTAATTTTATACTTTAAAGGATAACCCTGTCTGCTCACATGGTTCCAGGTCTAACCATCAGAAGCTCTTTTGGTTGGTTTCTGGGCCTTTGACACATGCCCATCATGTATCTTTATTCTGTGTTTTGTTTTAGCATTTTTTTATTCTCTGGCACTACAAAATGCTCTATACTCCTCTTGCATTCTATGGACTTTTCCAAAGAACCCTGGTTTTTAAAACTTGAGAATATTAGAAACCAAGAATTCTGTGGTAAATGTGTTCATTGTTACAGGAATGTAGCTTATAGGCTCCCTTAGTTGACCGAACAAATAGATATATACATGAACTAACACATATATACACGTATCTACAAATTTTCTATTTCTATATGTAATCATCTTTGCTTCTATTAGACCAAGTATGAGTTCACATGAAGTTTCCCAACTCTGATCCGTTACCACATGGTTAATTGCAGACTCTTCATCCTTTCTTATCTGTAATCTCCTTCTCCAACAGTGAGAAATATGCCATCTACTGAACTTTACTTATTATATACTGAATAAGTATACACTGGATAATGTATACAGTATTATACATGTATAATAGCATCAATTGCTTATCCATACCCTGGTATGAACAACTTTATCAATTAGAGTATGATACTTATTATATACAATTGCTTTTGTCTATCATTATATACTTCATTTCTAACACTACATAGGCCAGCCCATTTTCCCCTACCCTCTTCAATGAAGTCTTAAGAATTTGTAACGCAGTTCGAGGATTTTTATTCATTCTGCCTTCTGTCTTGGGATCCCCTGACTTCCTAAATGATTTTTAAGTTTTCATCTTTGAAGATTCATTTTCTGTGCAGTAAAGTGCTGTGGATTGTGACCTATGCATTGTGTTATATGCATCCTTAACTCTCATACAGAATAGCTACACCACTCTACAGAGTATTTTACCTACTAAATCCTCTCCACCTTACCCTGACAAACTCTCATCCACCACTGATCTTTTTACCGTATCTTGAGTTTTGCCTTTTCTAAATTCCATCTAATTAGAATCATATAGTATTCAGCTTTTGCAATTTCTTCCACATAGCAATATTAACTTAAGATTCTTCCCTGTATTTTCATAGCTTAATTGCTCATTTATTTACTGAATAATTACATCATGTGATGTACCACAGAGTGTTCATTCATCTATTGGTAACCATCTTAGCTCCATTTTTTTGGTGGTGGTAAATAAAGCTGCTGTAGGCTTTTTTGTACATACTAGCAGGGATATGAGACTTGAATAAAATGGGAGCACGGCTCCAAGGGAAACAGAAAAAACATCTAAAAGGCTAAAGAACTGAATAGACTATTCAAAAGCTTCTAAGTTCTGGGGATACAGATGTTCAAGTTGAAGTTGTCAAATTTAGAGGGACTATTTCAACATTTTGGGCTTCTAGCAAAATCCTAGAAGGATTCCATTTTAGGAATAATAACCATACCCTAGAAAAAAAATTTTTCCCAGAACTAAATGTAAAACCAAAGTAAATACATCCTAGCAAAACACGAAGTCTCCATTTGATCAAGTGAAGGAAACACTAACAGCTTAACTGTCTACTAGACAGGATTGAATATTCAGAGAAAACAATTCAGAATCTGTACGAGAGTCCTGTGATGTCCAGAATATAACAAACTACTGCACATAAACAGGGAAATCCATAGTCAAGAGGAATAAAAACTGAGAAGACAATTGACTCAGAGGTTGGAATTGTGGAGAAAGGCTGTAAAATGTTTCTATAGATAATGATGCAATAGATGATAGATGTAAAACTCCAAAGAATAAACTGGGAACTGAGAAATATGTAATACTTTAAATAATTCACTCAATGAGCTTGATCAGGCAATCAGACATGAAAAGTCTGTAGGGATTATACAAACTAAAGTCACAGAAAAAAGAAATCAGATGCACACCCTCAACTGAAATGTTGTGTTAAAATTCATTAATATTAAAGTGAATCATGATTTTAAAAATGAATCCTCAGAATAAAGATTGAAATAAACTCTCATTTTCAATGCTTCTTGGCCAAATATTAAGCAAGTAAGTAATTAGGAACCCAGAAGAAGGGATACAGAGAAGAAGGGAGAAAAATATTTAAAAATTAATGGATAGAAACTTTTAAATATTAAAAAAAATCAATAATCCATTGGTAATAAATTCCAAGCAGGTTTGTATGGATTTCTCCCCCATTTGTTTACGATGAGAAGAGTAGTTCAGGACTAGTTTCTCTATTTGAAAGTCCAGATATAGTCTTTATCCATACAGGTTACTATTTATCAGTTTTCCACAGACCAACAGAATATAGCAGTGAAATTTATTTTAAAAATTACTATCATTCATTGAGTCAAGTAAAATGCACACGTGCATGCTAAGCACCCATATTGATAATCTTCAAAGAACCTTAGATGGATCACATCTTTGATAGAGTTGACCATTGAACAATGCAGGAGTTGGGGTACCTACCCCCCCATGGAGTCAAAAAATCATTTATAACTTTGACTCCCAAAGAACTTTACTATTTACTCTCGTTGACAGGAAACCCTGCTGATAATAGGGACACCTATTTTCCATATTACATGTATTATATACTATATTCTAACAAAGAGAAAGTCTTACAGAAAATGTATTCTTTTTTCTTATCAAATTTGCATAAAAATCAACCTGCACAGTTCAACCCAATGTTAAGGGTTAAATGTAATTACAGATGAGAAAACGCAGATATGAAGCCACATGTGTAATTAATGGCAGTTTGGAGTATGAATCCAGCTGTGAGTGTAAGTCCATATATTTCCAGGTCTATAAAGTACTAGAAATTATCAACTATTATTATCATTCTCTAATTTAGGCATCTTCATCTACCAGAGAGACCTCCTCAATTTTAGTTAGGTCAAATAATATCTTACTATAGGACCAAACTAACTAGAAAACCACAGGGAAAGGTTTGTGATCTCCTTAGAACCCTGTACATCCCCATCAGGTAAATCAGTGTTCACAAAATACTTTTAACCAGTCATTCCCCAATGGCCATTTGTAGAACATTCAGAATATTAGACTAAAAGACATTTATTACAAAGTTATTCTATAACAGTCATTCACTCCAAATTACATTCCTTCTAAATCTTATAAAGATACATGTTTAGAGAGTAATGTCCGATTTTAAGCATAATTGAACTATATAAATTCAATGTGGACTGAAACTTAAAATAAATTTGTTCTTCTAGTTGTAAGTTGTAAATGCCAAATATGAAATACAGTATTACAACAAATATCATAAAAATTTCTACAATATAGTGGTGTTTTATTCAGTCAATCCTAAAATTCCATTATTTTGAAAGCTACTTTTGCCTATAAGGCTTAGATTTATTGTTCGGCTCAGTGGTTGTTAAATTTCAATACGATGGAGGAGAAACTTTTAAAACTGAATTGTAGAAAGCAGATTCTGGCATTTACAACATAATTTGTATAGCCAAGAGTGACGGTGGGGAGGTAGGAAAAAATATCTTCAATTCTGGGCATGCATTTGTCATGGAAGTCTATAGTCAAATCCTAGCCAATCTGCATGAAGTGGGCACCGCAAACAATGCATTTATGATTTGGTACATCATATGGTATCTCCTTTATTTTGAGTAATCCGGGAGAATTTTTTAAATGTTTATTTTTGAGAGAGTGAGTGTGAGTGTGGGAGGAGCAGAGAGAGAGAGAGTGAGAGAGAGGGACAGAGGGTCCAAAGCGGGCTCTGCACTGACAGCAGCGACCCCAATGCAGGGCTGGAACTCACAGACTGTGAGATTATGACCTGAGCCAAAGTTAGATGTTCAACTGACTGAGCCACCCAGGCATCCCTATACTGGAGAACTTTTAACACAAGGATAGATTAATTCTGTTCAAACATAAAACTTGTCCTATAGGACTCTAGGAGTGGAATTTACGCCAAGATATTAATCAAAAAACGAACTACAAATGCTTGAAAATCATAGAGATTATAAATGAAGCAACTTCAGTTTTCTTAGTAGCTGGGGGTAGTCCCTAAAGATATTCATGTCTTAATCCCTGGAATCCATAAATATGTTAGGCTACACGGCAAAGAGAAATTAAGGTTGCAGGTAGAATTACGGCTGCTGATCAATTTATGTTGAAATTATCTCAGATTATTTTATTGGGCCCGAGGTGAACACAATTTCCTTATAAATGGATGAGGGAGGCAGAAGAGTCGGAAAGATTTGAAGATGGTAGATAGGACTGCAAATAAAAGAATGCAAGCCAACTCTAGAAGCTGGGAAAGTCAGGGAACAGATTCTCTGCTCTATCAGCCTTCAAGGGGTCACAGTCCTTCAACATCTTGATGTTAGTCTAGCAAGAAACATGATATCTGACTTCCAAAACTTTGAGCAGAACAAATCTATTTCAAGTCCCTAAATTTGTGGCAATTGGTTAAAGCAGCAATTAAAGCCTAATATACTAGGTTTGTAACTTTAAGTTCTTGAAAATTTGGATTTTATTTCATTTTTCCAAGTCCACTAAATTGAAGTAAGAATATTTTACAGAAGAGGACATTTTATGGCATTGGTTTGTCTGAGGTTGCAAGCACTAATAAGTTTAAATAGTAGGCATGTATGATATTTTCTAAAGAAAATATTACTGCAAACACTTTTGGTATTTGGAAAAAGGTAAGGATTATGCCAAGGATTTCCATTTCATTCCAATTATACAAAAACCACACAGAACTATTAATCATCAAACCTGTGAAAACTTGGAATCAATAGGTGCTTTTATATTTTGTACATATTGGGTAAGAAATATATTGCAATTAACTGAGCCAAAGATTTCCATCTGTAATTAACATTTTTAAATGTTTCTGCTACATCTAAATTGTGCTCATCAACTAATGTACGATCTGATGACTTGTCAAAGTCGATGAAAACACTGCTAAACTCAAAGTTTATTTTAGAACAGTTCAGTTTTATTCAGAAAATGTCATTTTTTTTCCTATTTTTAGCCAAATGAAAGAATTTCCTTTAATCCTTGAAACATCCTTGGTGTATATATAGGATATTCCACTAAATATCTTTTTTTTTAATTTTTTTAATGTTTATTTATTTTTGAGACAGAAAGAGACAGAGCATGAGTGGGGGAGGAGCAGAGAGAGAGGGAGACGCAGAATCCAAAGCAGGCTCCAGGCTCTGAGCCCGACGCGGGGCTCGAACTCACAGACCGCAAGATCATGACCTGAGCCGAAGTCGGACGCTCTCCATTAAATATCTTTAAGAAATTTAAATTTAAATTATTTTAATTAGGCTAGGGTTTTGTCAGTCTTAAAAGAATTAAGTATTTGTTCATAAAATGTGGCTCAGAACTGTGCTATTCCAGAGTAATATACAGGTGCCCGGGACCCTAGGTCTTTCCCTCTCTACTCATCTTGAACCAATGTATTGACACTTTTCCTGCATTTTCAAAATTTAATGTTTTATAAGATTTACTAGAGATTTGGGGGATTGATTAAGGAAGGAAGGGCCATTATAACACACAGTGTCTAGCATTTCATTCCAAAAATCTTCATTTTTGTTTTACATTCTTGCTTTTCAACCATCTCTTCTTAATTCCTTTGCTCCATAGCTTTCTCTCTTTAAAATCTGATTCTATATGCGCATCCTTTTACTCCAGAAAGATACCTGAGTTCCCATTCTCCTTAGAAAACAGTTGATATTTATAAATAAGCTATATACTTTCACCTTAATTTGTTCTTATTTTCTGTCACAGCAGGAAACTTTGAAATTGGGCCCCTTTAAAGGCTATTTTATTGGGAAAATATCTATTCCTATCTACAGAAACTCCGTTAAATGCAAATCAAGGTTGTTTTTTTTTTTTTTTTGAGTTTCAGATTTTTTATCTGAAGGAGATTAATGTAAAATGAGATGAAACATGTAAAACATTGGGCATGTATCTAGTGAAAATAAACTGATGGTATTAGGAATAGCGGTATGTAACTCGACTATGTTATTTTGTTAGTATTGTTGAGAAATAAATTCCAAAGGCATGATATTTGCGTTTATCTCTTGTTATTTTGTGAGTAGTTGGTTGGGAGGTATGACACACACATTAGCTCATGTATAGCACATGTATTCTTACACACCACACACACACACATATATGTATGCTTATATTTCTATGCACATGGCATGGGGAACACATGCTGTACATATGTACAGAGACTAAATTAGAGGTTATTACCAATTCTGTTGACTAATTAGAGGTCATTACTATAGCTATAGCCTGTTTAAGCCAATTAACTACATTGAACCTCAGATTTCAGTTTTATTTTTTTATTGAAGCATAATTGACACAATGTTGCATTAATTCTGGGTGTACAGCATCATGGTTCAACAATCCTATATGTTTATGCTCATCACAAGTGTAGCTGAGATTCACCAGTTTCAAAATGGAAGGATTGAGCATAGTTGGTCTGTCAGGGTTGTTTCCAGCCATAAGGTTCTGTAACACTAAGAGTACATGGCCTAACCCCTGCCTTGGAGAAACTTTCTTATTGGGGAAGCAAATGATAGAAACTATTACAAAGTAGTACATGATTAAGAATGATGCCTAAAAGAGAAAAATAGGAATTGTTCTGGGAAAAATGGATTTTGTTTTAAGTGATAAACTTGGAGAGGAAGCTCTTCTTGTCAAAATAGAAGAGCAGTCTGGCATATGCCTGCCATTTTAAGAGGATTGTTAGGACAGGCTTGGCTAAAGCACAAGTTTTGTTGAGAAGCTGTGGAAAATGAATTTCAGTGGTATGGTAGGATCTGACTTGGGCAAATCTCTGAAAGATTAAGCAGAGCAATTTAGACTGACCTCTATAGGCAAAGGGAAGCTACTGAAAATTGTGTAGTAAGGAATGCTATCATAACACAATACAGTCAGCCTGGCAATAACATACAGAATCACATTTGCAGAAAAAGAAGAAAGGAATGGAAGTGTTAAGGACAGCTAAGGATTTTTGGAGACCTGCTGAATGTAAATCATCACGTTCTATGCTGTAGGCAATACCAGCCTGTGATACAGTGTACCAAGAGGAGGAATCAGCATATGGTATAGACACACTAAATCTGAAAATGAGTTACAATTAAAATGAGGGCAGAGATAAGGAAAAATAAATGTAAGATAATTTTGAATTGGAGTCTAACTATGACTTGGTATGTTACTGAAGGAAGAGCAATCAAATATAACATGGATACATGAAATTGAAATGGTGAAATGGTGGTGGCAATAATGATGAAAAGGAACTTGAGTGGAAAAGATTTTAGGAGAGAAGATGATACATTTTTATAAGGTCCATCAAAAGCAGTATTTTAGGACAATAAAGGATATCTTAAATTACTGATTCAAGATTTCAGTGTTAAATATTTAATATATGTCTCTCTACATTTTGTACACTAGAGATTACTTCCAGACTTAGTTAATATTCCTTGATAGGTTCTTAAACAGACACAGCTGGTTAATGCCAACATCTAAATCACTAAAAAGGACATTTTTTGCATAAATTGCTAAGTATAAGTACTTGCTAAGCTGCTGCATACCCAGGTTCACTACCAGAGCCAAAAATTCTCATCAGAATAAAAACATTCTAAGAAAGATGTAGATAGATTTCTTCTTAATTTTTCCATCTTGGATTTCTTTTAACTCCTTAGTTCACTTCTCAATGACCAAGTGCTCTCCAACACATTTCTTTCTTGATGTTCAAGCCTTAAATACTCCACTCTGCATTTTATCAACTCCCATGGAAAAGAACCTGCAACATTTAAAAAAGTGTTTTTATAAAGACAATTGACAATTTTTTAAATGCTTATTCACCCCCTTTTTTTTGAGAGAGAGCATAAGTTGGTGAAGGGCTGACAGAGGGGGACAGAAGATTTGAAATGGGATCTGTGCTGACAGAAGAAAGCCTGATGCGGGTCTCAAACTCCTGAACCATGAGCTTATAACCTGAGCCAAAGTTGGATGCTCAACTGACTGAGTCACCCAGGTGCCCCCAAAACAGCAATATTTTATATAGAGATAAGAAGTTACCAATGTGTTTTATAACCAGAATTTCTACCCAGAAATTTCTACCTAGTTTCTAGTCTCTTGCCGGCATGAAAAGTTTGATACTCAGAACATTATGTGAAATTAAGCAACATTTATCTCCACTCCGTGTTTCTTTAAAAAAAATTTTTTTAATATTTATTTTCGAGAGAGAGTGCAGGCACGAGTGGGGCAGAGAGAGAGGGAGACACAGAATCTGAAGCAGGCTCCAGGCTCTGAGCTGTCAGCACAGAGCCCAACACAGGGCTTGAACTTACAAGCTGTGAGATCATGATCTGAGCCAAAGTCAGATGCTTAACCGAATGAGCCACTTATTTGCCCCTCCACATGTCTTTCACTCACTATAGGTATGCAACATCTTTAACAATCGTGGTTCTTGGGAATCTCTTATCATACAGTCCATTATTTGTGTGAAAACTGACAGCCCCATGGGCAGGGATCTGGAACTTCCCCATGAGAACATAATGTGCAGATAAATTTATGGATTCAGGGTTCCACGAAAATGTCAAAGTGAAAAACAAGGCAATGGATCTCCTGAGAGAATATTGCCACACTAGATAAGAAAAAAAGCTAATCAGGTAGGTTATTCTCAGAAGCAGCTCCCAGGGGCGGACCCAAATAATGAAATGATTCCCTCTGGCAAGAGATAAGCCTGTACCGGAGATCTGGTGGGAAATGGAAAGGCAATCCTGACCGTGACAGCAGGGAGGACAGAGTACAGTGCTTCCGCATTTGCTTCAGGCAACCATCAGCCAGAGTATGGACTGTTTGAGGGATCAGCATTAGTCTTGACAGTGGCCTCTGGATGGTGACTTGCAGGATATCATCAAGGTTTAAGAAGAAATTAATGGAACAATAAGTGACAGCAGAGCAGAAGAGCCACAGAACTGCCAGAGTAAATGGTTGGTGGGAACATAGCCCTTTTTGTATTTACAGAAAGTCCTCACAAGAAAACTGAGGTTCTGCCCTCGGCAAATGGGTGACTCTTGACTGTCTTGAAGAACAAACGGTTGAGGTGACTTTACCTCTCCCTGTGTGGGAGCTGAGCTAATGCTTCACAACTTCTGCTCCTCCTACTTGAACACTTAAATTTATGTTGCATACTTTATTCCTTCTGACCCTACCCAGAAACCTAACTGCCATCTATAGATCCACACCTAAAAACATTCACTCAGAAAACCTATCTTTACTTTTTATTAAAACCAGAATACCAGCACTTTACAACTCGGACTGAGATTAGAGTACTGTGACTATAACATAATTAAATTGGGTTTATTAAGTCATATGAGGACATTAATCTTATTCCTTTAGAGTCCTGGCATATAATTAGCAGACTTTTTCTGGGTTCACCTGCTGCAGTATCCTTCTGTTTAATATCAACCATAGCTCATGTTTGCCTTGTCTGTATGTTTCTGTTACATGAAATACTCTCTACTCAAACTTCAGCTATCAGGGCTGCTAGTTACAAATGCATGTTGGTTTGTGTGGCTTTCATTTTGAACAAAAAAAACTTAGCTTAAGTCGACGAAACACTAATAGTTGCAATAAAAATTTACATTAATTGAATGCTGTGATGGTGTAAAATGCCATCCTTAAGCCATTTAAGGGATCTTCATTTGCTATTATTTGTACTAATTGTTTGTTCCTGCAACACTAAATTTCTTCAGAAATTGTAGCTGTGTGATGGATGTAGCTCTCATCATGTAAAGCTGAGTTTTCACATTATAGAACCGAGATTGGGAGAGGGTAACAAATAATGATTTCTATCATTTTTCTATTCTCTTTTTGAAGTGCTTCCTTTCCTAAAAGCAAGAGCTCCTGAAAGCAAGATTTATTCTCCTTTTTCCAACTGAGGTAGCAGATAAAAGTTATCTAAAAATAAAACAAACTCCTACCTTGAGACGAAACAGACTTTCTATAAACACACACACACACACACACACACACACACGCTTTTTCAGGCAACATAATCTGTTCTAGTTATGGTCATTTTAGTATGAAAGACTCTGAAGCTATCTCCACAAAAAAGAAAGGGAAATATATTTTCTTATAAAGATAGCAGGCAATTGTATCCAAAGACAAAAGACATAATCTTATAGAGACTGAAACTTGAAGTAGGAAGTCAAAGGTTTGCTTTTCATTTCTTAGGAGCTACATGATCTTCCTAATCTCATGTATGCCCCTTGCTCTTTTGTCTTTTTCCCTAATTTATTATTTCTATTCTTTTATAGTCTCAACTTGTGGGTAGCTTTGGCTTTTTAGGGCACCAACTTCACTCCTGACTGTGTTTCATAAATTTTCTGTTTTTTCTCCAGACTTGACCTCATAAATTATCTGTTTCAAAATCCCTAGATAGCTGATGCTTGGTTCTGGTTTTTAATTCAAGCTCCTAATAAAGCCATCTAATTTACTCATCCCATTTTTTTAAAAGCCAGGCCACAGAAGATTTTTCTGAGGTCAGGTGTGCATACCTGAGGAGGCGTGCTGAAGTGGAGTCTTGTGAACCATCAACCTCTTAGCAGGTGTTGAGGACGGAGTTATCTGAAAAAAGATATAGGCAGAACTGGAATCTGAAGACATAACCTCTAACGAAATTGCTAGCTTCTGTGTTAGACCATTTTCCCAGCCACTGATGAGGGCAAAGTGATGTGGCAGGAAAAGCACCTGGTTTGGTTTTATACAGACCTAATGTTTCTAGGGCTAAATTCTTTATTTGTAAATCGAAGTAACAATACCACCTCAGTGATGCATAAGTGTGAAAATCTTAACATGATTTTGGATCTCCTTAAAGTACTCAACGCAGAGTAATTTTATTGCTTTTCCTTCTGTTTCCTGAAAGCTTGAACTCTAAATCAGGGTAAATAACTTTGGTAACTCATATTTTAAACCTTAAAAAAAGTAGTATGAATTAAAAAAATACATATGTAATTATTTTTTGTAGATTTTTGCATACATCTTAAATGTAGTTGTACTATGTTTATAGCTTCTTAAAATTCTCTATAGCTTTAATATCTTCCATTTTCATACTAGTTTCTATAAGTATTTTCATGAACTGATCTTACCTAATTTTATAACAACTCTGAGGAAAAGCAGTATTGTCATATTAGAAATGAGCAAACTAAAGCTCATTTTAATGTTTATTTCATTTTGTTTTAATGTTTATTTTTGAGAATGAGAGACAGAGTGAGAGTGGTGAGGTTCAGAGAGAGAGGGAGACACCAAATCTGAAGCTGTCAGCACAGAGCCTGATGCAGGGCTCGAACTCATGAATGGTGAGATCATGACGTGATCCAAAGTTGTACACTTAACCAACTGAGCCACCACGGCACCCTTGTAACTCATTTTAAATATATAACCTAGGGGCACCGGAGTGACTCAGTTGGTTAAGTGTTCAACTTTAAATTTTTGACCCATCTACTCCGTTGGATTGATTTTAGTGAGTCAGATAAAGAAACAAGGTCACCTAAGACTACTGGGTCATGGTAAAGAGACATGGTAGTGGTGGGCTCATAGCTGGAGAGATGAGGTATTAAGAATATAGTTAGATTGGGAAGACTGGGTGTGAGAGTAAGGGAAATAGAGAAATCAAGAGCTTATGCTTAGATGACAATTTTAGATACTGCCTGTTTGTCAGGCCATTTATTGACACGGACAAGACCATTTGTCTTGCATAGGATTTCTATGCAGAAATACCTCTTCTCAGTGATTGTCCAGAAGTTTTTCTGCATCCAAAATTTTATTTTATTTTTTTAAGTTTTAAGAGAGCAAGCACATTGGGGGAGAAGGGGAGGAGCAAAGAGAGAGAGAGAGAGAATCTCAAACAGTCTCCACAATGTCAGCATGGAGCCAGATGCAGAGCTCAATCCTTAGAAACCATGACATCATGACCTGAGATCAAGCCACGAGCTGTACACTTAACTTACTGAGCCACCCAGGCATCCCTGCATCCAAAATTTTAAAAAGAGTTGAAAAATGTTATAATTCTCTTGAAAGAATTAAGCCCAACAATCAAGGTAGAGAGATATCTGTTTGAAGGAAACCACTGATGTCCTGTTGAAAGCAAGAACAGGAAATGCTGATGTTCAGAGTCAAATGTTAAAACTGACATTTCTGAAAATAAGCACAGAGACACTTGGGAGAGAATCAGTGATGACTCCATCAAACAGTTTTGATCATAGATGCTTCTGTGCTGTGTGTTCATAGTGATCTTGTCTTCTGCCCATGGTGTTTTATTCCTGCTAATAGATTTTAATAAGTTTATATGAATAGTATACTTTATAGAAATCTTATAACAGTGTTTCAAGAAGCAACACATTTTAGAGATAGTACGTTTAACCTTGATAGGACATCTAAATGTTATTTGAAAACTAGCCAATAATGTTAGTGTTTTCCAGTTTTTATTATTTGCTAATAGGCTAAAATTTTTATAAATACTACAAAAATATTTTAAAGAAGTAAGCATTTTATTATCATAAAGAGTAAAGAATATGAAGAATGCTAAAAGTGGTTTATGAATAACCTGTGATTTAGGGAATTCTCATTTCTTGTTCCCAAACCCCAAAGATTGATATTATTGGGAATGTAGAAGTACATGTATTCCAAGTAATCTCTACCATTTTCTTGCCTCAACAGTACTGAGCAGTATTCAGTTGTTGATTTTTGTCCCCTCTGCCTTCACTTCTCATCTGTAGCTACTTTTCTGTTTGCCAATCAACAGAGCTATTTCTATCATCACTAACACTGATCTTGTTTCAAAAGACGCTATAACATTTTCCAGAGGTGAAGAGAAAGGATTTCATTCTCTCACAGGGATACATTTGCTTATAGCACTTCTACAAATTTCTCATTTATTACGAACTTTATCTTAGAAGTCCCTCGAGCTACTAGTACTACACTGCATTGTGCTATATAAACCACTTCCTTCTTGTCAGTGTCCCAGACTGGCTGTCACAGACACTCAGAGCTTGCTTTTAGGAGCAAATGGGCTTAGCCATTTTCTCACTGGGCAAGGTTCAGTGGTTTCTCATGCCAGTAGGACCTCTCTCATGGGCAACGTCTTTTGTTTTAGACAAGTCTTGAAATGCCAGGTTTCACAGCTTTATTCGTGTCCTTACTATGGAACTCTCTCTTATTTATATTGGAAAAATGATAAGCAGTCTTCTTTTAATAAGGCCATGTGTGTTGAAAATTGTTTGCAAGTCATTTTTCATTGAAATTATTACTGAATCTGTTGAGGAAAATAAAACCTAACAATTGTTACATAAATCTAACCATAGATGAAGCAGAGAATGCAAGTGACAAAATTAATACTCCTTTTTAACCCATAAAATATTAAAATACCCACATAAATGCAAGCATTCTGTCTTTAATATGTTACAGTTCAAAAAGTATATTCATGTGCATTATCTCCCTTCATTCTTGGAGGGGAAAAAATCCAGAAGGTAGTACTATTATAATTCCCAATCTTCAGATGTTGAAACTGAAGCTCAGAGTTGAAACAACTTGATCAAGTTTGTATAACACATTCCTGGTAGTGAAGGGGCTCTAGTTAATTAACGCAATCTAATATGTAATAACTTGACTATAAGTATCAGCATTTAATGGTACCCTGATAGGTACTGGAAATACCAAAATAAATAAGATGAACCTAAATCTCATGTAATTTAGCTATTTTTCATATCTTTCTGTCGTTTTTCTGTGCTGAGAAGTAATGGTCAAACCATGTGATGTGGCGAAAACATCAGTTGGGTTGATTGCCATCACTCTGTCTGGCTTCTGGACCAGTATCTGATGCTCAAGGGCATCCTGGATCTTGAAGGCCAGCCTAATCCATGTGAGGGCTGCATCGCACTCAGCCAACTCTTGACGATGCTCATTACAGTGGTCCTCATTTTGTTAGAAGAATTGTTCCAGGTTATTCTTCCCTCCACATCTCATTATTATCTCTGGTAGCAGTTTCATACTGATGGACTGACTGACTTGTGTATTTTTCCCCTTAATCTTTTTTGATGTATATGTGCATGTAGGTTGTGTTTGGAATTATACCAAAAGCCAGATTCAAAGCAATGGAGCTTTAATGAGGCTCGTGGCCTGATGTTATTCATTACTGTCATAGATGTTGGTTATTTTACCGTTCACCCCCTTTGAATAGAAAATAAACTGACCCTTTTTTCAAATCATCCCTTGATTTATATTCTAGGGCAGAGATGTTTTCTGTGATACTCATATTAAAATTCTAGGTATTTGTCTATTTATGACAGACACTTGTGGAATTTGGACCAAACGACATTTAGCAATTGAATGATCCCATTAGAATGATAATATCCCAGTGTTTTACATTGTTTCCATTTTTGTCAATTTAGGTAAAGCTTTGAAAAGTAAAATGTAATTGAGGGCTTCTCAAAGAATTGCTTTGTGTGTGTGCACTATAAGTTCTTTCCTGGGTTTGTTGAATTACTGAATTCTACATGTACAAATATGGCTGCAAATTAAAGGATAGCTTTATCGAATCAGATTACAAAATAGTTTTTCATTTTCCTCATACTGCCTTGCCTATGGGCAGGCATAAAGTAAATTATTAATTGTTAAAAATTTGGGGTAATAAAAGGTGCTGAGGGTTAGAAGTTATTTCTGAGTGCTTGGAATATGTGTAGCCTTCTATAAGGTGTAAAAATGGGTTACAGGTGAGAAGAATGAAATTTTTATTAGTTTCAGGGAGACTTATGTCTATCCTGGGAAGGCCAATCATCTAATAGAAGTTTTTTTTGTTTTTCTTTTTATCACTGAAATAGACCTGAAGCTCCTCTTGAGCCCATTCATGAAATAATGGGCCTTTTAGTGTGATCTTGGCAGCTGTGAATTAAATGATTTAGGTAAAGAATTTACTCTGTACTCAAGATCTGTTCTCAGCACAAACTGGAAATAAACTGAGGATTTGAACATGAATATTTCTACAACTGAAATTTAAAAATTCAATTATCAGTGTTCTTAAAATATATTCCTCAAATGTTAGTCTTCCTTCTATCTTTATCTTTCATTTTCACTGTTTATATGAATCTTCCTCAAAAAGTACATTTAAAAACATAAAACATGGAAAATTCATATCCCTGTTAACTTATCTTCTCTTTGGATTCTGGATGATCAAATATAGATATTAAGGTTAAAAAAAAACACTTTGACTTGGAAGACTTTTCTATGTCTCCTCTCTTCAGCTAATTTGCTGTGTGCCTTGGATAGAGTACTTTATATCTGAGTCTCCTTTTCATCATGAATACGTGTGCGAAACTCCTTTCCAATGATAATAGGCTATCATTTTATAACTCCAATCTCAATCCTCTTGTGCTTCTATTTCCACAGAAACACAATATGACTAGGGGCCTGTATTGTTCAGGAAATAGGTGGCATGCTCAACAAAGATGATCTGACAACTTAGTGAAGGGACTGCATACACTTTATTAGCAAAGGAAATCAAGAAAGGATGTTGGTATCTTGGAGGTTATTCCAATTTGATGACCTTGCCACCATTTTGCTTGAGTTGGTAAAGAGAAAGAATTACCAGAAACTGAGGAATAAAAGCTTTAGGAAAGGACTGCCCAATAAGAGCAGTAGAAGGGCACAGATATTGCCAACTGAAACCTAGCAGTGATAGAGTCAGGGCATACATCCTTGCCCTCTCTCTTCTCTGAAATCACCTATTAGTGCTTCTCAGTGGCTAACTCGGACAGGGAGTTAGAAGGCAAGGGATCCCATTTGATACGCTCATACATATCAATTTTCTGGGACACATGGCAAGGGTGAGAAGGGTGGAGAAAGGATCTGAATAATATATAAGGAAATTCCAGCTTCAGGTTATCCTACTGAATGATGGAAGGGAAAGCTGGATACAGTGATGACTAAACAATGCTCTACAGCAAATCATCCTCTTCTGGATTTTAGCTGACATGTCCACAATGATATATATCTGGAACCTTATCAGGATCCTCAGATGTGGCTGAGACAAGTTGTTCTTCAGAGAATGGAGACGGTGGTGAAAAGAGGGGGTGGAAATAATTTATTAAATCTTTCCCAAATCCTTTATTTTATATATAATCCATCACTTCTTATTTGGTAAGAACAAATGCTCTGAAGATTGCTATCATAACGGAAATATTTCATTTCCCTGTGTTCTCCCCTTATAATGAAGTGAAAGTAAAAATGATCAGAACAGGATAATTTTGTAATGAAGAAAAAACTCCACGGGGCATACTTTCCCATCTGTAATTATTTCACAAATGTCTATTTTGCATGAAAAACAACACAGTTGTAAGGCATGCAAAGCTGTGTTAATGACCAGCTATATTTCTATAAAAGCAGATGCCAAGAAAGCACACTAAAGAAGTAAAACCAAATTGAGCTTACGACGAACACCAAAACTGGACTGTCTACTTTTGAAACAAATGAGCATATTGTGTAAAATAAATGAATAAATATGCACATAGTTAACCATAGCTTATACCAGAGAGCTAATTCTCCAGAAATTTCTTTATTTCTATGTGTTTAAATGTGCTGGCTTAACTAGAAAATGCTGTTATTTTAAATATAGAGATGCCTCAGAAGATCTTTTATGATAGGGTTTTCAGTATACTCAAAATTGAGTGTACACTGTAATGCTTATTGAGTTGCAAAAGATGCCTTAACTGTTAATTTTGGGAGAAGCGATATGTGGTTTCAAATCAAGTGGGTGAGCAAAATGAAGATTGGAAGAAATTGATTACCTCTCGCATTTCTTTATTTCCCAGACAACAACATTCATTGCTTTGCTGCTGTACTTACTCTAACTAAAAGTCATCTGATCTCTAAAACAACCTTTCTTTATGTTGTGAAATAAACAGGAATTGAAAATTGGTTAACCCTCTGCTGAACTAAGGTGGCTAATTGCAAGTAGTATTCAACGTGATATAGGAATTCTGTCAGGGACAGAGGATTTCATAAAGAATACCAACCATCACCTCACTGTGTTACATACTGGGGTTTTTGTGGGAACCCCACATGCAGTCACCTTAGATTTCATCTGAGGAAATACAATGATGCTTTGCTATTAATAACACATTAGAGTTGTTAGCATTCCTACCTTCATAGAATCCCTTCATATTCATAATTTTACACTTGTAAAATAAGGGTAGAGTTTATTTCATTCATTTGAAAGAAACAAAGTGAGTCACAGATCTATTTCCAAGTGGTAAGACTGCTTTACCCCATGATTCTAACTTGATTCCAGGTATTTGTTTATCCATGTACATGTTCTTCTACTCAACCTTCTCTTATGCTCAGCCTGTGAACTTAAGGCTGTATGTAGCATTTTATATGTGAGGAAAATGAGGCTCAGAGAAAGAAGGTCATTTTCCCAGTCACTAAGCCTGGGAACTCACACATGGGTCCAGACCCCTCATGGATTCCTTTATTCAATGCCACACAAAATACTAAGAGTAGCAAAAACACCTTTCGTCTGGTAACTAGAATAAATACACAAAACATGGGTACTAAAAACAATATTATCCATAAGATATTCATTTTATATTTTCCCCAAATTCCAGGTATTTTATGGCTTTCTTTTATGTCTCTGACTTTTCAAACTTTAAGATTTCCAAGAAAAAGTAACCCAACTATCTATCTTTAAATTAAGTAAGACATATGAGAGTACTCTGCTCTTTTTTATGTGTTTGGATTAGAAAAAAGAAAATTCGATGGTAAGCATTTTTAAAACATTTTTCAAAAAGATCCCTTCTGAATTTTATCACAGAAACCAATTGTTAGCTACTATTAATATGCTAAATATCCTAATCAATTGCAGAAAACTGAGACTTTGGATAAGTTGTTTATGAAATCTATTATAGATTTATTATAACATGGTCTCTAGTCATAGCTCTTAAAACTTATTTCTATATTTAAAAGAAATTATATTAATGACAAAAAGGCATATCCTTTTTCTTAACCCAAAACCCATTGCAGAACTCTTGCATGCCATTAAGATACTATATTTTATTCACTTCTTAGAATTACATTTGTTAACCTTTCATGCATTGAAAGCTAAGAATTACTGGCAATGGAATATTTCAAGGAAAAAATATCCTTTGCAAACCATTGATTTAGACCTTGTGTGCAAAATGCATATTGGAACTAAATCATATATGTATATATGATATGTATAATATATATGTATATTATATATGTATATATTTGGTTCATGTGATTTCTAATGTATAACTTGTTATACTCATAAAATTCATTATTGCATAAAAATGCTTAATAATAAACAAGATAAAACATTATTAATATAACTCTATTTCAAAGATCAGACATAATTTTACCAAATTGTTTTTTCTTCCTGATCACAAGTCTAGGATATCATTCTCTGTTTCTGTTAGGTATGTCCATGGGATTTAGGTAAAAGTAATGTACTCATCTTCTGGGATTAGCCCACAAAAACCACCTCTAAAATTATCTTTCCCGATTTGTTGCTTGAGCAATAGACTTCTGGTCCTAATGGAGGATGATGATGTCGGATGCGGGCTTGTGTGTTACGGCATCTCTTATCACATGAATTATGTTGTTGGCAAGTGTGACATAAACTTTATTGCATTCACTGCTGTGATTTTGGAGTATATACTTCAGAAGTTCAGTTACTTCTTCCTAATGTATTCTCAAAGTTTCAAATAATTGAGTTCTATCTAATATGTTGATATATTTTCATATTCTATTCTCTAATTGTGCTGCATGTAAATATACTTCTAATTTAAAAGTCATGTTGAATCCTTACCACAGTATTCTATGTGGTTGTGTGACATCTTCATGTCCAGTAGCAAAAAAGGAAGCGGTTTACAAAACTATCTATATACAGGCTATCTTTTACATTTTCATCTATTTATTCAAGTGACAGAATACTAACTCTAGTTCTTGCCACGCTAAACACAATGTTTTTAAAACACTTGCTTGACAAAACAATTGTATTTCTAGATCACCTAGAAGATTTTACCTGAAAAACGGGATATGTGTCTTTCTGTTCAGTCTCGTGTTTTACAGCATCTACTTTCTCTAATCTTACGATATCCCATACTTGATATAGTCAACTCTTACACATATGGATCCTACTCCTAAATGACATGTGGTAGTTCTTTAAGTATCTTGAGACTTCCAGTTTAAAAAGAAAAAAACTTGTTTTCTATATTGATCTCATATTTTGATTTGTCTTCTATCTGGCCTTTCTAAGTGATAAAGATATGAATGCATTAATGACAATTTCCCCTTAATGCAACAGCAATGCTGGTTTTCAACTAACAATTTCTTATGGATTTGAACTATCTTTCCTCTCTAAAATAGATGACACTAAGCTTTGAGTTTTGTACTTATTGACAGAAGCCTATGAATTAGAGTCCTCTTCAGAATGCACTGAAGTCCTTAAAAGTTTGGCCAGAAGACCAAACCCAGCAATGTTTCATTGTGATAATTTTCATTGTCTTGGCATGTAATAATTATAAAACTGTACAGAAGCATCTACTTTCCTCCTTTTCTAATTATGCCAACCTGTTTGGACTGTTGGATGCACACGTGCTAAGAATAGCTTCTAAGGGAAGAAAAAGGCATCTCATACAATACTGCAAGTAGGTTGTTTTGGGTTTTCTCTCCCTCTCTCTCTCCTGGCTGTACTGATTCCACTATGTAGGAGTTCAGTACAGTCTAAGCACCAGCTTCTGGGCCAGCAGTATGTTGGAGCTAAACTTCATCTGCTAGGCTTAATTACAGGAGAAAGTACATTTTGAGCATCAGTTGTGACAGATCAGCTCACTATTAGTCTCTCAAAGATATCCTTAAATAGACCTCAGATTGTTATTTTTTGGAATACTTAGAATGAAGAACTTAGGTCCTCACATATTTCAAATGGTTCACATTAAAAATGGAGATTGAGAAGTATGGAGTTTGGACATTAGTGGGCCCAGCCAAAATGTGAACACACTGGGAACTGGAAACAGAGTACACAGTTATGGTGCCTAAATACATTAGAAGTGAGATCCAAGCAATCAGCTTTTTGGATAGTTCCTGACATGGGCAATATGGAACTCTGAAGAGTAATTCTAAATGTCAGTCTGGGGATAAGAGCCAGAGTACATGCCTTCAAATCATTTGGAAATCATTTTAATAAAGATCCCCTGTCCTCACTACCAGAGATTTTTATTCACTATATATGGAATAGGGAGAGAGAATCTGTATTTTAATAAAAATGTAATAACTGGTGTAAAGAGATGAGAAGCATGTTTGCTAAGCTTGTCATCCACATAAAAGAATAGGACTCTGATGGACAGGATACCCCCTAACCATTTATGTTGCCAAAATGATAAAATGTGTCCAAGGGAAACAGAATTTTGGATGTGGTGTCTTCATAGCTGATTTTGCTTCATATCTATATACTAAAGGAATCAGTTTTATAAATGGTACAAAGAATTAAGAAATATTAAACCTAATGTGTATTATGCCCATACAAATTCTCCTATTTGGCTTTTAGCTTTAATAACTGTTAGATAAAACAGTACTTTGCTTTATAGTTTAAATTATTAAATGTTAACAGACCGATGACATAAGGAATTGGGAGTCAGGAGTTTGCTCACTTATCCCTTCGTGGATGATATGAATCTGACAGACCATGGCATTTTTTGATCTCATTGATTCTCTTTAAAGATTTCTCAGTTGCCTTAATTCCTAAGCCCTATTGCTTTCTTCTTGCAATGACATTTAGTTTTACAAGTGGAAAGTGTTTAGTTTGTTACAAATGTTACATTATTTGCTTGACTATGTTGTAAGCTTTATTAGTTAGGTTGTTTTATTAAGTCTTAATTCTCATGATGGAAGTTTTGGAAACTTTTCAACTTTTGCTTCTGTCTCCTACCCCATCCCCTTTTCCTTATTTTCTGTTTTCTCTTTCCTTCTTGCTCATTTTTTCCTCTTTATTCTACTTTCCATGTACAATAAATTGCCTTTAAACTTGATATACAACAATGAATGAAGATGTCCCTTAAGGCTTTTATTCTCAAATGAGAAAGATAAAATAATTGCCTAAATAATTATTAGATGGAGTTTATAATAAATGTGTAATAGACCCAGTTTAAGCCTAAGCTGGAATCAGTATATGGTTGGGCTTATAAAAGAAATATTTACCCTGGGGACAAAGAAGCCTCTGAAAAATAATTCCCAAGTGCAATGAAAGCAGGCTAGGTGACATTGAGTTGGCATATAACCCAGGTTGGAAGAAAATAGTGATACTAAATACTACTGGGTATTTGTCATCACATCCTTGAATAATAGGTTTCAGACTACAGTTGAGACCAACCTTTATAAAGTAGTATGCTTCAAAGAGCTGATTTGGGACATTGGTTAACAATGTAGATAACATGGCAAGATAGAGAAGAGAGAATCCATTGTTTGTCTGCAGTTTGACGACTTCTCTTGTTTAGGGGGGAAGAGAATATTGGACAAGAACCTAAGAGCACCGAACATATGTGAAAAATAATCCTCCTGCTTCCATGTCTTAAATTATTTCCCATGCATATCACATTTTTTCAAAGTTCTTAGAATAGGAATGGCCAATGAGATGAGAGCTATCAGGAAACTTTAGAAATTAGGATTATAGAAATGTGAAGTATAGTGGTTATCATATGTCTTTAGGAGATGTTTGGCTATAGGCTGACAACCAGGAAAATCCAAGTGTAAAGCAAAGGTAAATACATGTGCTATTAGGCATCACCGAGTTAATATGTTTCTTTTGTGTAGTTTAACACATTTTGTCTCATTGATCATTGCCTCTATCTGCAAGATCTTTTGAATCAAAGTACATTAAAGTGAGATCAAGAACTGGGATCAGAGTATTGTCTCCAGCTGATCACTGCCTTAAGTTTGGGGACGTACTCTGATCCTAGAGTTTAATTAATGTATAGCACATTATACATTAATTGTGGTTATAATTCAGAATATGGTGAGGACAAATGAGGTCTCCAGTGGACTGAGCATATTAGAGTGAGAATCTATATAGAGTATTATCATTGTAGAATGGGATTCTGTGATAAATGTTATTAAGTTGAAGGTGAAGTTGCTCCTCTTAGGTATTAGTGGGTGATTAATCATGTCCCTGGAACTGCTAGTATATATTAATCCTGAGGATGTTAGGAAACCAAGTTCCATAGCCTCAAGAAGTTAAGGATCAAACACTAGCCATAGCTGTATCATAAATGTAAGATCAACCAATGCAGAATGCTGAAATATTCAGAAGATTTGGTCAGGACGTTATGTAGGTTCCTTAGAGTTCTTCACAGGATATTGTCTACAGGGTGTTGGTATAGCCTCAAGAATGCCAGAATAACTCTGTAGAAATGAACCAATGTGTGCTATAGTAAGTCACCGTCTCTGTTATCTATCAGACTCTGAATATTATGGGTAGATATTATGTTACATAGCACTGCTGGAAATTCTAAGTTGTCATCCAGAAATAAAAGGAATGCATTTCCTTCTCCCCACTCATGTAGAAATTAGAGCTTCCTGGTACAACCAAATGTGTAGGAGAAAGCAGAACGTTACCTCAGAATCTCTAGTGAATGCTCCCAAATAATGAAACATCTGTGTTGTTGGCTGTTGGTAAATGAAAATACTAGGTTCTGAGATTCAGTTATTTCTCCATTACCTATACCCCATTGCTTACAGCTAGAGGTCACTCTTACATGGAACAGGAAGGAATTGTCACTGTGTTCTCCAGTCTTGGCCCTGCAGTGCCCTGTGGACACTATTCTTGTCTGATACAAGATGTGGAGTCAATTGTAAGCTTTCACAACAAGGTTCTGAACCTAAGTTCATGTCCAAGGAGCAGATGTTAGTTTTGCATGTGACAAACACGCTACAAATTAGCAAGCTGAAGGAAACCCTAGAGTTTACATCTGTCATGATTCCAGTTTGAAGTTAGCAGTCCAAACAAAGTATGCAGCTAAGGGAACTGAGACCAAGAAGCAGCACTCAGATCCACAACAATGGGAAAATAAATACCAGATAACGACAACCGATAGTACAACCTTAGGAAAGATATGAAGTAAGGGTATGGTACTTGCAAGACCTCCTCTCAAAGATTTTAAAGGCTATTTCATAATGCACTCTAAAAGAGTATTTTGATGTTTAAAATTTTAACTCCATTTCATTTTAAATTTGAAAATGGAAAATTCTATGTGATCCTCTGTCCCATCCTAACAATCAGGCAGCAAACGGTTGATAAACTACCACACACAATTTTAAAAATCATATCAGAGATATGAAGACACAAAGATTCCTATAGTAATTAAACTTTATAAAGAGGTAAACCTGTCATCAAGACAAGGCAGTTAGCCCAACTAGAACTGCAAAAGGAAGAGGAATCCATTAGTTCCAGTAGAGGAACTGAGGAGGAACAGTACAAAGGGGGAACATAAACCACTCAACATTAAAAAAAAGAAAAAAATTTCTTTCAACAGTGTCCTATGAGTTTACATCCTAGATTGGGTATCAGAGGAGTTCCTCCAAGAGAACTAGCTGCAATCTCTAAGCAAACCTTACTCATGGGAATTAATAAAGTTTAGGTAGAAGTGCATCAAAAGAGATCAAGAAAGGAGAGCTGAGAAAGATCTTCTATGGGGCACGTGGGACTTCACCTAAGCACAATCTCCTTTTCCCCAAGACTAGGAACAGAGTACAAAAAGAGCTGAGAGACCACCCCTAAGACAGACTCTACGTTCTTTTCATTCCAGGGTCTCTCCTGGTGAAGGGAGGGCAAGGACAAAAGAAAAAAACCCTTCCCGCAAGCACTTTGGAATTTCAGCTACCAAAGACTGGATGAAGGCATGGCAGGAAAGGTAAGCTAAGTGATTCCAAGTCATTCAAAGATTCCACTGGAGTGCTGGCTTCCAGACAGTGGAAGGTGTGAGAGGGGTAACAGTTGAAAGAAATTTCCCAAGGTGCACAGCTGGAGAGCAGAGTACTCCCTGTGACTTACACCTGGAGAGATTTATCACACACATAAACACACGTTCTCAGCTGTGAAACAAAGGAACCTTTTTGGACTCTCACCATCGCTCAGTTTTCAGACTCTCCCGAAAGGAAAATAATGATCCAGCCCAGAAAAAATATAAAACCAGTGGTAAAGTTAGTGAAATTATAGCTGCCCAGAGACCCTGCAAAGATGGATTCAGAGGTCAATCTGCAGATGGGAGAAAAAGAGAAGTTCCACTTTCTAGAAGTAAATGTTATTGACTTCAGTATCTACTATTCTTTTAATTAAAACTTCAGGCATGTCCTCAAAGATTATAAAGGGCATGAAAAGTAGGAAATGTGATCTGTTCTCAAGAGAGAAAACCATCATTTAGAAGCAAATTTAGAGATGGCCCAGATGTTGAGATAATTGGTCAAAGACCTTTGCATTACTAAGATAAAAATGGAAAAGGTAGAAAATCTAGAGAAGGAAATTGGAAATTTTAGCAAACACATGGAATTTGTAAAATAATCAAATTGAATGATATCCAATTGAACAAACTTCCCTGTTAGAATAAGAAATTTTTCCTGTTAGAATAAGAAAAAAAAGTTTTTATTCTAACTTTACTTATCCTTTAATGCACTTCTCTATATAGATCTGAGTCTCTGCTTATATTATTGTTTTTCTCTTTAAGGAACTTCTTTTAACTTGTCTTGCTAGGCAGGTCTACCAGTAACAAATTCCCTCAATTTTTGTTTGAGATTATCTTTACTTCTCCTTCACTGTTGAAGGATAATTTTGCAGGGTACAGAATTCTAGGTTGGTGGTTTTTCTCTCAACACTTTAAATATTTCACTCTACTGTTTTGCTTGCATGGTTTCTGAGAAGTCAGAATTCTTTTTCTTTATAGATAAGGTGTTTTCTTCCTCTGAATTCTTGCAGGGTTATTTCCTTTTCTTTGCTTTTCTACTGTTCGATTGTGATATGCCTACATGTAGTTTTTTTGCCCTTAATGCTGCTTGGGGTTTTCAGAGATTCCTAGATCTGTGGTTTGGTGTCTGACATTAATTTGTGGAAATTCCTAATCATTATTGATTTATTTATATAAATTAATATAGTCTCCTTTCTCTTTCCTCCTTCTACTATTCCCATTACACCTATGTTACACCTTTTGTAGTTGTCTTACAGTCCTTAGATATCAAGTCCTGTTTTTTCAGTAGTTTTTCATTGCCTCTGGCTTTTGAGTTTTCTGTTGGTAAATCCTCTAGATTGGAGATACTTTCTTTGGTTGTTTCCAATTTACTAATTTTCCCATTAAAGGCATTCTTCATTTTGTTACAGTGTTTTTGATATATAGCATTTCTTTTTAGTTCTTTCTTAGGATTTCCAGCTCCCTGCTTACATTGTCCATCTATTCTTGCATGCTAATTTACCCATTAGAGCTCTTAGTATATTAATCATAGCTGTTTTAAATTCCTAGTTTGCTAGTTCCAACAACCCTGCCATGTCTGTTTCTGATGCTTGCTCTGTCTTCTCTTTTCAAATTGTGTGTGTGTGTGTGTGTGTGTGTGTGTGTTGTTGTTGTTGTTTTGCCTTTTAACTATGCTTTGTAATATTTTCTTGATAGCCAGAAATGTGCAGGCTCAAAGGAATTGCTGCAAATAGGCCTTTAGTAATGTGGTGGTAAGACGGGGATGATGGGTAAAGGAAGCTACAATACTATGGTTAGGTCTCCGTCTTTTAGTGACCCTTGCCTCTGGACTATGAACTTCACACATGTTTTTCAGGTAACCCCCACCACAGGTTGGAGAGGATGGCTAGGTTGAGGGGTGGGGGGTTGAGTATTTCCCTTTACCCCACGTGGATGGCTAGAGCCTGCTGGAGTTGGGTATTTCCCTTCCCCAGGTCAGTTAGATTCTGATAATATCCCAGCAGGTTAGAATCTGGTTAACTAGTTTCCCCTGAGTTCAGACCTGTTCAAAAGAATAGAATAGTGTAAAAATGTCTCCCTTTCCTTCTCCCTGCCTAAATGTGAAAGGATTTTTAACTTATATTTACTGTGGAAACTTCATCAAGCTCTTGGAGACAAATCTTACACTATTTTTGTTGCTTCCTCTCAGACTCGGTCCTTCTGAAGTTTTTAACTCTGAGAATTGTCCACACTGGGCCTCTAGCAGTTTATCAATTACTGTTCATTTCCCAGCACTGGTTTCTGTGGTGATTTCTGTTCATGAGTCTGCTCTAGCAAGCTATGGGATTCTGCCCCTCAAATTTTAGGAGTAGTGGTCTGCCCTGTGTCTTCCCTTTTCTGATGGAACTAAAAAAATGATTTTCAGTCTGTTCAGCTTTTTACTTGTTAAGACAGAGTGGCAACTTCCAAGCTCGGCGTATGTGGGACTGGAAACCAGAAGTCCAAAAGTATGTGTGTTTGTGCACGGATGCTACATTTTACATGAATATAGGCAACTGTCAAAGCTTATCCAAATGAATACTTAAGATCTGTACATTTTTTGTGGTTAATAATGCCTCAAATACATATGTATATCAACATATATACATATATAAACATGTTTTTATACGCACAAACAAAAGGTATCATTTCCCTTAAATAAGATCTACTTCCTGGTATATTCAGAAATGAGATCTGTATCTGATGGAAATATGTATACTTTTGAATCTGTACATATCACTAAAATCATATATGATTTATTTTCCTTTTTTTGCTTCATATCAACCTCCTATATCTCGTTCTCCATATATCTCCCTCTGCATATCTCCTAAACAGGCACCTTTGTCCACAGAGTAAGCACGAACTCTTGAGCTCTTCCAGCCATCAACAAATCTCCTTCTCACTGGCAAGCCTTGCTATTTCCATCCAGCAAAGCTATTGTAAAATCATTTGTAACATTTTTTTCTTCTTTCCATAAGGAGTAGACATGAGAAGATGAACCCAGTCTGAAAGCATCTTTTATAAATGACTGTATGTCTCAATAGGAAGGACCAAACATTCACATCATTTTGGGACAGAAAAGCATGTAAATTGGTTCTAAAATTGACCCCCCCCCCAAAAAAAAGGACTTTATTGTTTTGTTTCCTTCTGAGTTAAAACTATGTTTTTATATTTGTTCAACCCAGAGGAGGCTTACCATTCCTTATCCATCAAAACTAGAAACACCAAACTATAGGAGAAGATTTCTTTAGTTATGGTAATGCTTTTTCTCCTTTCCTCTTCTTTAAACCTTGGCCTTCCATACCAAATTATGGTCAATTATCACTATTTTCAGTGCTATAAAGTCACCATGAACATTGAATTAGTAAATACTAAGCTATCATTCCTAGGAGAAAGAGTTCCTTTCCTGTTAGCCTCTGGTTGCATTATTTTCATTGAATGATTAGTATATAACTGATTTCATGTGTTTTGACCCCTTATTTAATCTATATATATTTATGTAATATGTATATATGTAATTATATAAGTATTTGTTATATATATGTATTACGCATATATGTATACACACACGTTGTTGATTCATCAACATTGATACCAATAGCACTCAAGTCTGAACAAAGCTAACATACACATTTTCTCTGTGAGGACCGTCACAACCTTCTCGTCCCTAAGAATGCTAGAAAGCACTTTAGCACTATGCATAGAGATCTTTTTAAACAGGGAAAATATTTTAAAAATCCCTACAAAAATGTCAAAAATGTGGCACTAAATAGACTGTGAAAGGAAGTTTGTTTACATTAAGAGACTTGAAACAAAAGGGAGGAGCACCGTCTTGTTCTACCCAGCTGAGAATTTGCATGCCAGTTCCCCAAATTTTTCACTCTTCTGATCATGTGCATGTCCATAAAAGACAAAGTGTTGGAAGTACTGATTTTGAGGTTACAAATAAGTTTTAGTGAGAAGGTTAATTCACAAAAGCAGAATCCACAAATGAGCATCAACAAAATATCTCCTGAAAACAGAATGAATAGAATTTTTTTAAATTTCTATGGTTTATGATTTAGAGTTTCTGAAGATTCCTAATACATATAAACTGTCAAAATTTAAAATCTGCCTTCTCTGATCCTTCTGTGGGAAAAGATCTTTTCTACAATTAGTAAGTTTATCGGTTCAGTTTTCATTTTGTCAAATGTCTACTGTGCCAAGTATTATTCAAGATTAGAAAATATAATAATGAGTTATTATCTTCAAATATGTAAAACTTAATTACAATTAATATATTTATGGTAAACTGAGACTGGGACAAAAAGGGCATGATCAAATATGAGGTTAACAGAAAGAACTATAGAGAAAGTGCTATTAAAGTTGACTGTTGGTGAATAAATGGAAGTTTGCCCAGTGGAGAAGTGTCTACTGCATTAAATAAATATAGGGTTGAGGTGATTTGCTTAGGTGGTTTTGATATTGTGCTGTCAGTGGAAGTAGTTTATTCCAACATTTCTCTGAAAATTCTAACATTTTATGCATAAGACCATTAAATTATATCTTAACATTTTTGCATTCCTATGCAATAGGCAGAATCAATGTATGGCTATTCAGTGGCATTGAAATGATGGTGTCTCAGTATGCTTCTAGAGCACAGGTATGGAGAACTAAAACTGCATGTAAATTTTACAAAATTGCAAGATAGATTTAGGAGTCTATTTCCATAGCACCTGTGGGAGATTATAGCCTACAAAATGGTACCAGCAACATTGATGAGGGAGAGAAAGGGAAAGACAATTTGAGAATTATTTAAGATTTAGGTCATAATATCCTGTGGATGTTGCCGGAAATACGGGTAATTTAGAGAGACACTCAGACATGAGGTGCTCAGATAGCATGTGATAATAACAATAAGAACAAAACCAGATATAGTCATTGACATTAATTGCATACTTGCCATGAATCTCACACCACCATAAAAATCATATCTAATCTAATTCTTTTTTTAATATTTTTATTTATTTTTGAGAGAGAGAGACAGAACATGAGTGGGAGAGGGGCGGAGAGAGCCCAAGACACCAAATCTGAAGCTGGCTCCAGGCTCTGAGCTGTCAGCACAGAGCCTGACCCGGGGCTTGAATTCCCCAGCTGAGCAGTGAGATCATGACCTAAGCCAAAGTCAGACACAGACTGAGCCACCCAGGTGACCATCATCTAATCTAGTTCTTACAACTCTGTGAAGGAATTACTATTTTTATCTTTATTTTTTGAATTAGAAAAATCAAATGCAAAGAGATTGGGATAACTTTCCCAAGGCCACAAATCTTAATAATTGGCAGACCCAGCATTTGAATAAGCTACATTTCAATGCTTAATTTCCTATAGGATAAAATTTTCAGTGATATATTGTGTATATATATAGTAGGATAGAAATAAAATATATGCATACATTTTTGTAAACACTACTGTTACAAGAAGATAATGAACACAAATTTGTTGTTCTCTTATGTTCTGATACATTCATATATTTTTGAATGACTATCAAAATATTTAGACTTTAGAAAAAGAGTTAAATATTAGTATTGTTTGAAAGTGTGATCTCCCCTCTATAATAATTGGTCAGGGAAAAAAACTGTTTTTAGAAAAAAATTAGCAGTTAAGAGTAACACTAAACAGCAATGTCTAAGAAAAAATAGCCTTGGGAATGAAATTATTTATTTTTTTTATTTGGTGGGTTAATGGAGTAATCTTTAATTGGATGCTAAAATACTAACATGTATCTATGTATTTTCCAATTAAGGATCCACATATAAGCATAATCCTAAGGCAAAACCTACACTGACCTTTATATTATTAAAAGTCATGGGCAATATAAAAAAATTTTGTTCTAAACCTCTGGAATATGAAAATCCATTGCAAAACTTACTACTGGTGGTAGAAAATGTTTAAACTCAAGTAAGTTATAATTTTTTTCTAAAACATTTTTGTATAATATCTAAAAAATTATTATACAGTACAGTAACTTATAAATTAAAAAATATATGTATTTTCAGTTGCTTTCCTCAGTCCTCAAATGGGAATGTCTGAGTTACAGCTAGACATTTTATCAATTTTGGTCATGAGTTTGACTTAATGAGAAGTTCTGGCTGGTTTAGGGCAATCCATTTCTTATCGGAAATCTGCATGAAACTCTTCGCTTTCCATATTTGGAGTGGGGAAGGTTGCTATACAAAGTCATTGCTGTGTAAGGTTATTCAGAGCAACATATTCTAGAGATCAGTAGATCAGTAATATTCAAACTTCATCATCTTCTCTCTCAGTACCCTTCTGCTTTAAACCCAATTTCCTGGGGCACCTGGGTGGTTCAGTTGATTAGGCATCTGACTCTTGATTTCTGAGCAGGCCATGGTCTCATCGTTTGTGAGATCTAGGCCCCCTCACCTCTCCACCCCCTCAGTTTGGGCACTGCCACTGCAGAGCCTGCTTGGGATTCTTTCTCCTCTCTCTCTACCCCTTCCCCGGCTTGTGCACACATTCTCTCTTTCTCTCTCAAAATAAGTAAATGAACACTAAATAAATAAACCCAATTTCCTTTAATATCCCCATCCTCCTAGTCATTCAAGTCCAAAGGCCCTATAAATTCTTGGCCTCTCACATTTGTGTTCCACACTGAAGCAGTTGCCACATCCCTGTCTATCCTATTTTTGTGATAGGTTTTAGTTGGCTTGTCCTGTTACTGAAAAATGTTTAAAACTGAATTTAGCCTAGTATCTCTCACTTAGAACAGTTGGGATATGATTGCAGTGATCTATTTGGTCTATTACATCTCCCCCAGTTTATAGCTGCCCAAGTAATCCTTCTGAAATAGGACATAAATTGTCAGGCCAATAAGTTCCCAAAGCCTTTAGCATAATTTCAAACACCCTAATTTGGTTGTAACACCTTCCAATCTCTGACCAGAATATAATTTTATGGACAAAGTTTCTACTGGTCTCTCATGTACCCTACCAACCAAACTGAACAACAAAACTGTTACCTCATGTGGGTGATCATTTTTTTCCCCAATTTCCTTAATCTTATCATTTCCCACCTTAGGATAACTCTACATGTTAACATCCTATCTAGTCTTTAAGATCCAACTACTGTGCCATGTGACTATTGTAATTCTATCATCTGAAAATAATCTACTCAGCATAAATTCATAAACTCCTTTGTTTTTCTCTTAAGGTATTTAGAGTATGATCTATGTCTTAGGGATTTTATATTGTAGTCCATCACAGAGTATTTTGCTTACTGTAACTACTCGATAAATAAAATGAATGGATTTTTGTATGTCAATGGAAAAGCTTCTGGGGGATAGAGAGAAATGTCATGTTATATTCAATAGAGAATCAATTACTTAAATTCAGACAACTGTATTGGCAGTGTGGCTACTGAGACAAAAAGGTCATTAAACTTCTTGAACTTTAGTTTTTCCATGTATTGGTTTGCATGGTAGTTTCCAGATTTCCTTCACACAGAGCCATGACAACTTGGTAAATACAATGATAAGACTCACTGGAACTTGATTTAAGTCAATAGGTCGGTGGACTTTACTTTATGACAGCCAATAAGAAAATAACATTCATCATCTGACTTCTTTATATATTTTGTGAAACATAATTCTTTCAATTTTATCAAAGAAAAGTATTAATGTTATCAAAGAAAAGTATCAATTTTATCAAAGAAAAGTATTGATGACTTGTACATAGTTTCCTAATCAAACTTCCCCTTCCCTTCTATAATAAACCAAAAATAAACAAGATGCAAACTGTCCTATACATCTAATCCTATTAGACTTCTGTCAAACAATCAGGAAACATTAACTTGATTATTCACTAATTTCTCTAGTCAAAGCAATTCACAACTAGCCTAAGAAACAATTGTAACTAATTCTAATTCAAGAATAAAAATTCTATTTATGTAGTGCCCAAATTACAAAGGTGTAGGAACAAAAATGCAGAACATAATTTTTTTTAGTAAATGTGCAAATTAAAAAACCCAAACACTCTTTCAGGCCTATGGTTAATTGATTCTACTCAGATACATCACTGGATATGATAATGCCTGGTTCTGGGACTCCACTTTCAAGGTTACCCGTTGGCTGCATTCTGAAGGCAAAGTATCTTCACTTTCCTATTTTCTTGTGCCCTACTTCTTCACAGCTATTGCTCCCCTCCCCCATTCTGCCTGATTCTTGTGCCAACTATTAAAATCTTTAGTCACAGAATTGGAGAGATTTTATCATTGCCCAAGGAAATCTTTAATTTACATCCAAAATCCTGAGGTATTTGGTTTTTTAAACCATCATTCTCATATGTAGAACCCTTCAAATGGAAGCTGCATTCCTTTTTTAAAATATTTTTATACTGTAATGTTCTCCTAAATACATTTGTTGAAACAGCATCAAATTTATAGAAAATTTGCAAATACAGTTCAAAGGCTTGTTTTACCTGAGCCATCCTAGAGTCCTGTTCCCATATGATACCCTGTCACCCCCAAGTACATTAGTATGCACTCCATACACAAAAAGGACATTCTCCTACATAATCACAGTACAGAACATGAAAGTAAGGAAATTAACAATGATACATAATTACTATCTGCAGAATGATGCTCACATCACATTTGAAGTTTTCCCCTATTCTCCAAAAGCGTTCTTTATAAAGGAAGGATCTAGTTCAGAATCTTGTGTTGCCTTTACTTGCTACACATTTTTACACTCCTTCTTCCTTGAACAATTATTCAGTGTTTTCTTGATTCTCATGACTTTGATACTACTGTAGATTAGAGGCCTGATATTTTATGAAATGTCCTTCATTTTGGGTTTACTGATATTCCTAAAAATTAGATTCAATATCTGTATCCTTAGCAGGAATATCAGAGAGAGGATTCTGTGTGATTCTTCTTGCTTCTGATCAGGTGTAACATAATTTTGACTTGTTTCATTATTGGTGATGTCCACTTTGATCATTTAAGATATTATGGATCAGGCTTCTCCCCTGTCAAGTTATTAATTTTCCCATTGTTATCATTTGGTATTTGAAGCTTTATAAATATTCCTCACCTATATTTTAACTATATTGAAGATATTTGGTTTCCTATTTTATTCAGTAGATAATATCCTACCACTATTTATATTGATTATGAAATTGTCACCAATTTGGCCAAGGAAAGCCTAGCTCCCAAGAACCTTTGACACACTCATCAGTTTTTACATACTTCTTGCTTTTTGACCAAACCATATGCAGGCTCATCTTCTGTATCTTATGCTGCACAGTCGTGGAATCAACCTTTTCTTCATAAATGGAAAGAAGTATAAAATAATATTTACATATTATTACATATTCGGTATAATAGATACCAGGTCTTGTTAGCAGACAGAGGTAGAGAATATGATCATATCATACACACACACACACACACACACACACACACACACACATCTATCCTTTACCTCTATATTTATATCTATATAGATGGAAACCATGAATTCCCACTGATACTAATAGCAAATATTTCATTCGTTTCTGTATTTTAATAATTGTAGCTCCCTTTCTCACAAAATACGTTTGAATTTTTATCCATGTAATCAATCTTCTAGCACTGCTACCAACCCCACTTCATATATGATTCTCTTCTAACCTCATGGGTTCTAACACCCTCTGCTGGGCAGCCTCTCCTGTCTGGACACACTCCTCACCTTACTCAAATGCTTACACCCAATGCCCAGTCCTTGATGTCGATGCCTTCCTTACCCTAATGGAATTTTATATTATTGCCTGGCTGCTCCTTCACGCTGATGTCCTCCTTGAGTGTTTTATGGAAGGCCATGGATACCATTTTGAGAAAAGTACTCTAAGCATGGATTTAGGAGCAGTTGTCACACATGGGTTAATTTGCATTTTAGGGAGACTGCAGATGTATAAAAGAGCTGAATCAATTGAGAGTCTAGAAACAGTTTAATATATCTTTACAATTTTATCTCCCAAGGTATCTCAATAGAAATTCTGGTTAGAGTAGTCTCTCTCTTATGCTGTGCACTACATATGAATAACATTCTTACTGGGCTTTCCCCCTTCATCCCATAATGTTCATTCCATTCCTTTCTGCCTATTCCAGTGTAATAGAAGAGCGGTTCTCTTCTGATGCTGGGCCAATCCCTCTTGTGTGGATGTTCTTCTCACTTTGCTTGGCCTCTTGTGTAACTCAAAAGTCATTGAAAAAATATTTTAAATTACCAAATTATTTAGTGATACCTCCCGATGAACTCCTAAAGCACTTAATAGTATCAGATATTGGACATCTACATGCCCCATCTTTCATTGTTGCCTTTTTCCTTTTTAAATTACCCTTCCTGGTTATTTCATAAGTCTTTGTAAGCACAGATCCTATATAATAATTATATTCCCACAGTCTAAAGCCTATTGCTTTATATTCTTGAGATCCTTGAAATAGTTACAAGGAAGGTGAACACAAACATAGTCCTAATTCTTTGAGTCATAGAAGAAATCCCTGAGAGTCGGAATGATTCTCATTCAAAAATTGTCGGATGATTAAAATAGCACAAAAAGTGATTTTAGCAAATATGGTACAAAGTTAATGACTACTTCTTGTATGTGAGAGTAATTTGCCTAGAAGCATCTGGGATATATGGTAGCATCCACAAAGGCCATTGTTTGATAGTATAGGAGAGAAAGTTAGTGGTATATTGCTCTTTAAGCAAATCTGTAGACTCATGGTGCTTGCTTAATATATCTGACAAATAATTACAGTGATATAATGTAATTACATCAATGTAATAATATGTAAGAGAGAAAAAGAGTAAAAAGGACCCTGGCACCATAATAACTGTCTTTCTAAAGCAGCGTGGATAACCCAAAGGAAGTGGTCCATCTTGTCAGTCTTCCTCAATGTCATTCAAATGTAGGACCAAACTCCAGAAGCCAAGGAAAATAAAATTAAAGAATCCTAAAGGTCTATAAGACCTGATTGAAACTTCTCCAAAAATTGTGTGCTGCTCTTTTGAGGGGATTTCAGAGTTAAAGCGGGAAAAGGGTTTATTGATCAGAATGTAATGGGAGAGAAAAGAATTGGAAAGGATCAGTGAATTCATTGAGTTTTTCTCAGCTTGATCTTGCACACAGTGCATTTAAACATTAAGAAATAAATACACTCGGAGGTTTCTAGACTGGCTCCTTACAAACCAAATTGATTGGTTTATCAAATTTTCATTCAATGATACAAGGTTCTCCAGTGTGATAGACAAATGGTCGAATGGGAATGTAAATTCAAATTGCTGCTTCTCGAGGATTTCACTTGAACTGTGTGGTTATCACTTTGTCTTCCCACACTTAAACTATGTATGATCACAAAAAGAGGTGCAAATGAAAATTAGCAAAAAAGTTGATATATAGCTGAAATATCAGGGAGAAAGTATATTCTCTGTGACCACAATGGAGTATGAATTTTTTGATGTTGAAAAAGATAGCATTGAAGGAAAACATGATAGAAATGATCTCAAAGTATTGCAGGTGACGCATTATACAACACATGAAAAAGAAGTCAATGGAAAATGTCCCTGTTGAAATACAGTCATGAGGAAGGGGGCTGAAATTGGGATAAGGAGTAAATGATTTTAAAGTGCTAAGCATAAACAAAGATTTGCATCGAATATAAGAGACTATTGGGAGAGTTCTAGTAGTCCTTCACATATCAACTGAGTTTATAAAATAATATTGATTACATGACTACAATTTATTGAAATCTAGTTAAGGAATGTGCAAAATGTAGTGTTAGCTCCAAAGACACAGATGGTCCCTGATTAATGATTATTTGACTTATAACATTTTGACTTTATGATGATGTGAAAGTAATACACATTCAGTAGAAACTATGCTTTGAATTTGACATTTTCCCAGGTTAGCTATGTGTGGTTCCATACTCTCATGATGGTGGGCAGTGGCAGTGAGTTCTAGCATCTAGTCAGCCCTGTAATCACAAAGGTAAACAACAGATATACTTAAGACATTCTGTTTTTTGCCATCATACAGTATTCAATAAATTACATGAGATATCAAACTCTTTATTATAAAATAGGTTGTGTTAGATGGTCTTGAGTAACTGTAGGCTAATATAACTGTCTTGAGCATGTTTAAGCAAGGCTAGGCAAAGTTATGATGTTTGGTAGGTTAGGTATGTTAAATGCATTATCAATTTATAATATTTTTTTAGTGTTCACTTATTTTGAGAGGGGTGGGGTCAGGGAGATGCAGAGAGAGAGGCAGACACAGAATCTGAAGCAGGCCTCAGGATCTGAGCTATCAGCACAGATCCTAACATGGGTCTCAAACTCACCTACCTGAGAGATCATGACCTGAGCAGAAATTGGAGACTTAACTGACTGAGTCACCCAGGAGCCACTACAATATTTTTAACTTATGATGGCCCTATCCAGATGTAACTCCATTGTAAGTTGAGGAAGATCTGTATTTTATACGAAAAAAAAAAAAAAACTTCATGAAGATTACACACTAGTGTCCCAGTAGAAGGAAGACAGACAATAAATAAAAAATAAACATGAAATTAACTCTGCGATGGAAGTGTTATGGAGAAAGATAGAGAAAGAGGAATCAAATGAAGGGATGACCACGTTGTGCTGAAATGTTTAACACAGTAGTCAGGGAAAGTATCACTGATGAGGTGACATTTCATCCAGAGATAATCATCAAAAATAAAAGTAAAAAAGCAAGGCACATTGTGAAGAGCATTCCAAGAATTGGGCAAGTTCAAGAGCTCTAAGGAAGCATGTCTGCTGTAGTTAAGAAACATCATGGAGTTCAGTGGTCAGTAGTCCAGTATTAACTGAGTGAACTCCTATGTGTCATATGCATGTTATATCTCTGGGTGTGAAATGATTGTTGACATAATACATCACTTATTTAGCACCAGTTATACAAGGAAGAATTCTCTTTAAGGTAATTGAAAACAATGTAATAAGTGAAAACAATGTTTCTCCTCTTTATAGCAAGTACACACATGTGTGGAGAATGTAATGAATTTTTATAGTTCTTTAAACAAAGATGAACTGTTTTTGTAAATAATATTTAAAATAAATCATAAGCTTCAAGGATTATGTTAGAGAAAACCTATGCTCCTTAAGTTGTAATAGTCTAATTGCCAGTTCCTGTCTAAAGGAATATGCCATATCCCACACAATAGTTGGTCTATCACAGGGTCCCCAATTTAATTTTTTTCTCCTACAGCAATGAAAAGGATCATACCAGGAAATTCAAAATTTCAATTTATATTATACTTCTATAGTTAACATTAATTATAGAACCTTTGTAAACCTACTCATAAGGCATTCTCAGTATAATTTCCTTCAATAGTACTTTTATTATAAACCAAGTGCAAAGTTATCAACTATTATGTTTTTAGATATGTTAATAATAAATATAATAGAATTCAAAGTGAAAAGTGAAAAATTCATTTAGGAAACAAATAGTACACAAATATTTTATATTAAGATCCTATGATACATGATGAATTTTTATCCTAGAACTATGCTGTGCTTCGGAGTTACAGAGAACAAGGGTTATTTTGTATGTGTACTGTAACCAGTGTAATAGTACTTTGTGCCTGGATTGAAACTTTGTTCTTAAATCAAGATTTCTATTTCCCATCCTATCATCTACTCATTTCCTTAGGAACTATTAGAAGTTAAAACATGTTGAAGGGACAGCCATTCACCAGACATGAACTAACTTTTGTTACTAAATAATAAACATGAAATATATGCCACTTCGAAGGTCAACCAGCTTGCAATTTGTATGTGCGCATTACCTCTACCAGAAGGATTACTCGTTTAATTAATTAAAAAAGAGGGATCGTTTGTAAGCAATTTATGTTAAATATTATGCATAAAAGTATTTATAGAAATCAGGACAAATGATTCCTTACTGTAGAAATAAGAACTGAGTATCTTGACAGCATTTTAAAACCTTAATTCAAAATGTCTTTTTGTTCTTTTCCTAACTTCCTATTGTTATAACTTGTTAAACTTTGATTCCTAGACAGTGTTTCTTCAAGTCATAGTTTTCTGCCTATAGCCAATCTCTTTGGCAGTGAATTTTACGTTTATTATAATTGAACATCATCTTCCTGCAAACATGCAAGGTGTCACATGATATTTCTTTTCTGATTCCTGCAAGATGCTGAGAAGGAGGATTTTATAATGTCTGCAAGAGATAGCAATGTCTAGGTTCCTTGGTAAGCAAAGGTTTATATTTACAGCAGGCTAGATTAAATAGAAAGTGACTTTGGTCCCTTTATACATGAGAGCTATAGGGATACGTGAGAATTGATAGGCTTTAATGTTGTAGATAAGAAGGCTACAAAATGGGAAATTAATTTGTTCATTAGCAGAAACGAATGGTTATTTGGAAGAAGAATAAAGGGAAGAGCCTGGCTATTGGTAATGTACATTCGACCCATGTAAATAGTTCATCCTAGCATTTTCATCCGTGGCTTACTTAACTTAGCACTTAAGTCATCTCCTAAATAATAGAATCTATTTACGTTACAGTTCTTCTGATCCCACAACTATGGCTCTTGATTTCATTCCAAACTTAGGAATTATTCAGAATATTTTAGGGAATCAGTAATATTTGTCATGATTTAGTGTGTGTGTGTGTGTGTGTGTGTGTGTGTGTGTGTGTGGAAGAGAGAGAGAGAAGACACCTCAGTCTCACACTTTCTCAAGGCATTGAGGAAGTAACTTGACTTTTAAATGACTTTAATCATTAGTGTTAAAATTCCAGATTAGTGTTAAAAAAATACATATCCATGGACCCAATGCTGTGTGATGGAGTATATTAAAGAAACTCCAAAAACAAGTCCATTGTCAGAGAGGTAATGAGCTTCCTAGAAAAATATTTGCACTGCTCTATCCTGTTCTATTGATTTAATACACAGATTTTATCTTGTTTATCTTCACAGTTATGGGTTGTATTAATTTATCTGTGATCAGTTTTGATACCTGATTATTTTGACAAAAGGTCTTGTTTTGACATACAATACAGAGGTATCCGTAACCCAAACTGAATTTTTTTCAAGACCAATAACAATTACAGCTAATTATTCCTTCTGTAGTAGAAAACTGTCCCTGACACGGGAATGCCTAGCTTTATGCACAGTGTGTACTTAGGAGTGGAAACAGAGATTAAAAACCTGGACTATTGTGTATTTAAAACTGCATGTATAATAGAAATCACTTTGTCTTTGATAAATTTCTTATTGTCACAGTGAGGTCTCCTCTTCTTAGAAGTATACAATTTGGTTAGATAATGCAGTGTTCAGACAAAGCCGTCAATGCTAATTGTGCATAGTCTTTTAGACATTTTACTTACTGTTGGATATACATTGGCAAATGTTCTTTTAGATCTTTGAGCCTCATTGATCTTCTCATTCTACAGTCATTGATGAATGAATGGAACCTAGGATTTATGTTCCAGTAATTTTTTATTTGCTCAAATACAAGGGATGCATATGGTTGTGTAATTGCGTACTTCTTATTTCTTTGTTTAAATCTCCAGGTCTCTTGGAGATGGGATTTCTTGTGATATGATTATTCTTTTTCTCTAGCTCTCTCATAGTAGGTACCAATCAAATGGAGCTTTCCTCCAAGCAAGATTTCTGATAAGTGAGCAATCAGGCAACTTGAATCCATTTTAAAATGTGGCCGTGGTCTATAATCCCAGAATGAGATATAGATGAGATATAAAAATTAGTTATGGAAGTTGAAATCCATAACTGTTCAACGAACATGAATCGGCTTGGAGTAGAGCTTCCATCACAGTGAACATGGGAGGAGGTGGGTGGGTCATGGCTGAAATGCCACTTCCCTTTCCTGTTCTTACCAAGATTTAGATTTTCTTAAATGTGTTTCCATTTCCATTCACTGTATGCCCTGACAACTTTTATGCACTTCAAATGTTTCGGTAGTTTTATAATTTTCACTAAGTATAGTTGTTTCATTGGGGAAAAGGTCCATGAAAATCCTCACACCATATTCTAGAGATGAGATCTTGATGTGGAGTTTCTTGAGCAGATAGTGGATGTTGCTTACTACATGTTGTCTGTTATAAAGCCAAACTCTGGAAGCAGGAGGATATTTCACATTCTGTGGTAAACACAGAGAGGGGCCCCAGTTGGTGGAGCAGAAAGATATCACAGTTTCTGGGGAAAAGCTCTGGAATAAAGAGTCAAAAGCTGAGTGATCCTATAAAATAGAGCACAGGACAAGGTTCTGATGATGACTCCAGCAATGTACTTTCATATTCAGTGATTTCATTTTCTTAAGAAAGGAGTAGAGAAATAGCTATGTTCAGTACCACTGGGTTGAGCAAATAACATTGAAAAGTTCTACTTCCTAGGAGAGAAAGATCATATATATGTTGCCTTTGTTAAGACTCCATCATTTCTGCAGTAATGTCTTTTTACAAAAAGTCTACTGGCTATCCACTAAAAGTAAATCATCATTTACTTTTTTATGTATGAGAAATAATCTGCTATATACTTTCAAAATGACATCTATGATAAAGAAGAGAAAATTGATGTTAAATGCATCCCTTTTATAGTGTGTTAAATAGAGAGCATTGAAAATGTTTTTCTTGACTTTTTTATAATAGGAAAAATGTAGCTAAATACACAAATTATTCTTATCCATTATTTAGAAAAACTATGCCTCTAGTTTTTCATTTATAAATCTGGGATTAATTGTAATTGATATAACTTAGTAATTTACTCTTATTTCTTTTCAAACATAAAATCCTCTGCTTATAATTTTCTTATTAAAAACCCAACTATTCAACTACTGAATAGAAATCATTAGGACAACTGAAGAAATGAAAGCTGAGAGAAGGTTTTGGCAAGTAGTAGTCCCTCAAATACAAAAGACTACAAAGGAGACATGATTACTTTTCTTTGTTTGACATTTCCTGACTTGTATACTTCATCAGTACTAAGGCCTTTCCATTAGCCCCCACACACATAAACTTTGTACAAAATTAAGATCCTGAAACAAGTTACAACTGTATCTAAGTTAGCTATTTGGCCCTTAAGATTTTGAAAACTTGCAAAACACTTCTTGCTAAAAAATGAGTGTTGAATTACATATTTCGTAAAGGGCATCCCAGTGACAAGAAAAAAATCAGTACCCAAAGTACCTTATTGCATGCTGGATATTTCTTTAGCTATTCTCTACTTTGAAATTAATTGTAAAAATTAACTTACTTTCTAACAGTATTTACTTGAATCAATGCCCAGATCAAGAAAAAAAAAATATTATGTACTTCTCAGAAGGCTACCTCTTGCTTATAGTCCTAACCCATCACCCGTGTGTAATTCCTCACTTTTAGCAATAGAGATCAGTTTCATTGTTTGCATTTAACACAGATATACAGCATTTTAAGTGTTTTTCAAAAGTTTTGGTGAGATCTATTTTACTGCAGTTGCTGTTCATTATCTTTTGTATATATTATCCATATATATTTTGTAGAGGTATAGAACACTTCCAGTATTATTTCACTTAAAGGAAAGACTTTAGGGGGAGAAAAAACACTTACCAGTGCAGTTCTTCTATTTACTAGAAATAGATGGATTCAAGGTGACAACATCTGGAGAGGTATCACAGGACATCAACACAATCATGGAGCTTGCCAGTCACTCAGTGTTTTTGGCTCTCCGCCTGGTACCCAGGCATCTGAGAAGTGACAAGTTAGCTCACTGAGTAGTGGAAGGCTGATAGAAGGGGATGCCTGTGAGTATATTTGTCCTCATAAACTTTCACCAGATAGGATAAAAGAAGATAAAAATAAAGAATAAGAAACTGTGATATAGCCTTACCTTAAAAAATGTGGTCCTAAAATTGTAAACGGTCTACTCTATTGTTTTTACCTAAGAAAAGGTGTCCATTTACAGAAAGTTTTCAGAATTACCTTTCTTCAGAAAGTCTAGTTGAGTAGGAACTCTCAAGTTAATGAATGACATTTGTCATTTCATGATTTGCTCCTTAGTATTAGTGCTAGACAGACAGGGCCAATTGGAGTTATTGACGATGAACCTCGCATAGAAGGGGCAGACAACGAAGTGATTTTAGAAAGGTCATGAGTCAAATCTGTGAGTCAGAAAGCAACCTAACACTGCTAATCTGCCAAACATATTTTACTTTCACCTTAGAAAAACAAAATTCAATGTAAAGGTATTATTTGCAATTGTGCTATATGCTAGGGACAAAGATATATTTACTTTGTTAACGTCAGTATTACTTACGGAATCTTGGCAGAAACGAATTTATTTACTCTTTTAGGTTCTGTCTGTAGTCAAGAAATTAAATGTCGATGTACTACCCTAATATGATATAATTGCTTTTTAAACTACAAGATACAAAACAAGGAGAAGCAGTCAACAAAAGTGAAATGTATCATGGATCTTAAATGGTTCTATCATTGTGTTATTAGGTACTTGAAGCAGAACAGTAAAGATACGTTAAAATGTAGTGTTAGTTGTGTTCAAACTTATTATGTAAGTGTGTATATGCATGTACTATTGGAGAAATGAAGGTTGTTATAATATTTAGGATGTATACTATTTTTGTTGAGACATCCAAGTCATCTCAAAGTTTTTATTCTTTGCTTTTGATAACATCCATATTCTTGCCCTGATTTCCAGAACACTCTTTACCTTCTTTAGTGTTGAAAGTAAGTGTTTTTTAATTTGTGAAAAAGTAATATTTATAGGTGAAAAGAAATTGGAAAACAACAACTTTTTCCAAGTAGATGTTGGGATCTTGATGGCCAAAACTGATTTGATCTAACATGTGACTTATAACTTAAAAAGCGGAGAAATTGCTTTTAAATGTTCCCCTGGCCCCTTGGTGTGTGCGTGTATGTATGTGTGTGAATGCTTGTGCATTGGACCCTTTTCATCCAACTAGTTACCGGCATCCTTCTATATGAAACTTCAGTTGTACCTCAGTTCCATCAATCAGAAAATTCATTGGCATTTTTGTGTAATTCCCTGCTATTACCAGAGATGGTTTTTTTCCTAGTCACTACCCTTAGGGATTTTTACCAATTACTCCCTCTCTAATAGAGGCAATTTAAAAATCACTAGAATCTTTAAAATGAAACAGTTGGCTGTTTCAGGCAGCAGTAGATTTGAAGTGGGGTTCTGGGGAGTTTTTCCAGGAATACTGTAAATGCCTGGGGCAATGGTCTCACAGATTAACTAGATCACAGCTGGGATTCTGAACAGCTGAAGTGAATGATAATGGACTTTGGGGTACCTTTGATGTCTGTTACCATTTCCTTTCTTAAGTCTTAGCATTAGAGTATATATGATCTTTATAGAAATTATTCTAAGGTAGATTAGCTCCATCAACAGATAATGATTATAATAAAGGAATAGATAAGTAATTGATTTTCTCAGGTCAGATACTTTTAAAGATGCCACCACTTTTTTCAAAGCTTGTAATTTTCTCTTAAAACCACCTTTTTGGGGTCTGATGAGAAAGTGTGTGTGTGTGTGATGGAGAAGTTGGAAGGGAAAAGGGCAGATATTACCTTCAAAATGTTATAAAGTACATTCATGGATCATCCAGAATTTTTCTTTACGATCTGGTATATGAACCATGTTTTGAATGTTATGTACGAAATGGAAAGGATGTATATTCTGCACTTTAGGTTAACTTTGATAATCACGTCGCTCAACTTTTCTGATTTTTTTTCATATTTGATCTAGCAGTTAAAGTCTGTCACTATGATTGTAGATTTATCCCTTATTATAAGTTTCTCAGTATTGACTGTATACATTTTAAGATGATATCATTAGGTGAATACAAATTTTAAATTGTTATAGCTAGTTGATGAATTGAACTTTTGATTATTACAAAGTAAACTTATTTTCCTTTAGAGATCCTTTTTGCCTTAGGTTCATTTTTGTCTGATATTACTAGAGGAATAACAGCTTTCTTTGGCTAGTATTAAAATGAGATATCTTTACTCCATAAGGATAGTTAGGTGGTTAGGGGAGAGGAAGAGGACCAAGACACAAACCAAGATTTAAGGGTATATCTCCTATAAATAAGTACATTGTACCAGAAATGGCGGTGGAAATTATAGATCAGCAATAATTATTAAAAGTTGTGAAGCTGAAATATTTTTTTAAAACTATTAATAATCCTAACAGCCATGCTAGAGTAAAAGGAAATTAGCTGCTATCTGTAATATAATGAAAATATTATAATATATACTAATAATAAAGATATTTCCCTTGATTTATGTTTGTGATATTTGTACATGTTTAAAATCTTTAATTTATCACTTGATATAAGTATTCATTTTTGCTCCTAATGTTACCTTGATAATTTTTTTCCCAAGAGTTCCCTATAGTGTATATATTTCAGGTCCCACAAAACATGGACCTACCTCTGCCTTCAGCCTTCAATATTATATTTATGAGGCCTTTCTGTAAAAATGCCAATTAATTGGATATTTTATATTCTCATAAACTCTGGAGCACTTAGTTATTTATAAATAATGTCATCTGTTATTCCTGTCCTCTGTTTTTTAATCCATTTATATTTTTGGGATTTATGATTGTTCAGTATTACATTTTTGTCCTCTTCTTTGCCCATTACATACTGTATTTGCTGCTTTTAGCAGTTGTGTTAGAAATTGCAGCATGCATAATTTACTTAGGTGTGTAAATTTAATCAATATTACTACCGTTTTAGGAAGCGACAAAGTTAAAGCAGTTATATTCTGTTTATTCTTTAAATTGTTATTTTGTTATATATTTCAATGTTTTCTTTAAATGAGTTATTCATCATTGTTGATCAAGATGAAAATACCCTTTGTTAAGAATAAGATAACTTTTAGGGGCTCCTGGGTGTCTCAGTCAGTTAAGCGTCTAACTTCAGCTCAGGTCATGATCTCATGTTTCATGGGTTTGAGCCCTGCGTCCTGCTCTGTGCTAACAGGTCAGAGCCTGGAGCCTGCTTTGGAGTCTGTGTCTCCCTCTCTCTCTGTCCCCCCCTCACTCATGCTCTGTCTCTTTCTCTCAAAAATAAACATTAAAAAAATTTAAAAAATAACCTCTATTTACCATTTTTTTGTTTATACCAACAACTTGTTTGTGTGTGGAAAAATGTACTGAACAATTTTCATTCATTCTCACATCTCATATGTTTTGTCATATCGTTTGATAATCCCCCTGCTTAAAGTCCTAGTGTTTTGTTTGTTATTTCTACTTATTTTTGTTCTATATTTTGTTTTTGTTTATGAGGATACTGGTTCCCTATGTAGATGAGGGTCCCACAGAAGGTTTGTCAGGTTCCTAGGGCTCCCAGTCTAAACTCACTCTGTGATTTCATTTTTGGCCATAGACTTTTGGAGGCTCAGCTTGTAGTCATAACTTCTCAGGGATTCTAATAAGCCTCCTCACAGGGCCAGAGAAACTCTAATAGTACCTGGTGGTAGAGAGAGAATGAATTAAAGATATTGCGTAAGGAAATGGCCTGAAGACCTATCAGGGACTTGGTTGTCGACAAGATAAGTTTGGGATGTCTGTTAGAGTTCCAAGGAGAGCAGACAAGGAAGCAGCAGGATACAGCGATAGTTCGTAAAAGAGGTCAGGGTTGGCTTGTAGTATTAGAGATACAAGCAGAATTGGGATTTTCCTCTCCTATAGTTCAAATAGTTAAAAATCACACCTTGAGGGTGATTTTTGGTTGTCAACTGATCCTTTACTGAACTATTTTCCTTTGTGGTTCTTAACTAGCTGGGCATTCCCCTGCACGACTATTGGTGTCATGAGGGCGGTGGCCATCAACACTGCAGTGCCCAGATTGGGCTGTCCCTGGGATCTCTTTAATGGTTCCAAACAGTGCTCTGGCTAATGATCAGTGCTGCATCTGTTAAGCAACATGGACAATATCATCAAAAGTGATATTCCCACTGTGCTTAATGTTTTTCTGCTTCTTTCTGTCTCTTGGTGGTTCCTTGAGGGCTTGATAATCAGGACAGAGGCACAAGGTACCACTTCAGTATGGCCTGTCTGTTCTGAATGGTCAATTTCCCTATAATCCTCAGATGCTTCCAATCACTGGTTGCCTTGGCAATGTCATTACCAACCTTTTTTTGGGAGACAGATCCAGGAGGCTGATCTTCAGGGCCAGGGCAGACATGGCATTGACTTCCGCACTGGTGCACCTCGGGTGTGTGGCTTTGGTTTCATTGGGGCCAGATGAGGGTTAGAGGTGGCTGGTGTTGGATAAACTGGATTCAGGACAACCGAAGACCATTGTGCCTTTGCCTCTTCCAAGCTAAAAGCCAAAAGAGGGATGATTTTTTTTAAAAAGATAAATTAGATCATTTAATTCCTTTATTTCCCAAATCGGTTACTACCAATGATAAAGTACAAAAACTTGACCTTTTTAAGCCCTCCCCTTCTTATGGACCAGGTGGTTTTACTGTCCCACTAGTTGATAAAACTGGGTTTACACTTGTCTTTTTCCTTATCTTGTATCACAAAGCTCATTTCTTAGCTGTCTTTACACTTGTTGTGTGTGCTTATTGCTCACTATGCGTGAGATTACTCAAATCTCTTTGGGGATCTCCAGATGTTCAGATCAAGTGATTTGAGGTCTGTCCTCAGCACTCCTTTCCTTCAGAGCTTCCCTGTTGATTATGATGTTCATAATCGACTGACAAGGAGAGCTGTTCCAGCCAGCATGCAGGTCTCAGTCCTCCCCTTAAGGGATTTTGTTCAAACGTCACCTTCTATAATGTGGTCACCCTTCACCCTTATTTTTCTCAAATTTGTATTTATTTACCAGCACTCATTTATCTATTGCTTTTATCTGCTGCTAGAATATCAGCCTCCTGAAGGCATATTTCTTTTGTTTAGTTTACTGATGACTCCCCCATATACAGAGCAATATCTGAGAGGTAGTGGACTCTCAATAAATACTTCTGAAGAATGAAATATTTCTCTGTCCCAGAGATCTCTGTTTCCAGGCATATTTATACTGCCTAAAATAATTCTCCCATAGTAGCAGCTAGCAGGTAGCATCATCATTCTCTAATAAAAGGAACCAGGGCTTCTGAGTGAAGAAATTGCCGAACTGAGGCAAGTGATACACATGAGGGTTCTGAAGCTCTCTGTAGTGTCAGAAAGTAAGGAAATGTTTAAAGTTACATTGTTTTCATTGTTGCCATATTGTTTATGTTAAATTAAGAGTAATGATCATTTTGCAATTTTAAAAACATAAAGACCTATCATTTGAGTTAGAGTAGCTCCATTGGAGACATAGGGATCTGATGACAGTCAAGATTTTCTGACTATAAATATGAATCGAGAATTATGATTTTTAAAGATTTGATAGTATAGATAAATCATTATATTCCCCTAGAGCACAATAAAAGTAAATGGATTCTATTTTACCTGAGACTCAGTTTTTCTTAAAATAATGACGTATAAGTATTTTGAATTGATTTTGTAATAAGAATGGGACAAAGAGGAGAAGTTGGTTTCCAAAGCCAATTAGTGGGAGGCTTTGGTTTTTTTCTTTCCCTCTAGTCTATATTATCTTCTCTAAAGGCAATGAGAATTATAAAATTTAATTTGTCGCCTTCAGAAAAGAACATGCATGCCAAGAAATAAGTATTACCTGCATCTATAGTCATGTTTTAGCATTTGAATTTGAGAGTCGGGGTGCATTCTGAAGAAGTCACATGAACAATAATTAAACATGATTTAAATTCAGTGCTTCATGCAAAGGCAAACTGACATGCAAGTAATTCCACAAACTAAAATTATAGTATTCGGCAACTGGCTTAATAATTAGTCTTTCTTTTTACAGTTTTATTTTGGAAATATAACAATTCTCCCACTTAGTCACACAGAATCAAGCAATAACTTTCTTCATAAATTACCATTTTCATGACATACATGGTCGAGAATATATTTCATTTGTCTAACTTCTCTTACTGAAATTCCTCACAATGGAGAATTGAAGTTTTTTTTTTTTCAAAAAAAAAAATCCTAAACCTTTTCCCAACATCTAGTATCTTCTGTCCCACCAGTCCCCAAAACAATCCTATTTATTTGTTGTCTTATTGGTTTAAACATTAATCACATATTGCATCAAGAAAATAAACATTTATTTTTAAACAATCTTATCTATACTAACAAATTTACAATTAAATGCAATTCTTGATTCAAGCATGGCTGAATAATAGATGAATCCTAAACTTGGGGATAAAGTGTAAATAGTTTTATAAATGGTTCATTGGTTGGATTTTTCATTGCTATTATGGACTTCATGTATGTATCCCAACCCCCACCGTCCCCTGCAATTGATAGGTTGTTGAAACCCTAAAACCTGAAAGAATGGTCTTAGGAATTGGGGCTTTTATGGGGTAATTAGGTTTAGAAGAGGTCATGAGGGTGGCCCTAGGATGGAATTGGTGTCCTTAAAATGAGACCGGAGTGCTCTCTTTCAGCCGTGTGGGGATACAGTGGCAGGTTTCACCAGAGACAGTACTTGCTGGTGCTTTGATCTTGGTGGTGTCAGCCTCTACTACAACTCAGAGAAAGAAATCTTTATTTAAGTGACCCAGCCTATGTTATTTTAGTTAAAGCAGTCTGAACTAAGAAAGTATAATATATAATCAATTATAGGAAACTTTTGAAATCTACGTAATATTCAGGAAAGTCTTACTAGAAGACGTCATTTCATATAGGGGAGTGGAACAGAAATTTGTAACATGTGGATGGAAATAGAAGATATTATGCTAAGCATAACAATTCAGAGAAAGGTATATGATTTCATTCATGTGGAATTTGAGAAACACAACGGATGAACATAAAATGGAAGGAAAAATAAGATAAAAATAGAGAGGGAGGCAAACCATAAGAGTCTCTTAAACAGAGAGGAAATAGAGTGTCTGGAAGGGAGGTGTGGGGGGACAGGTTAAATGGGTGATGGGCATTAAGGAGGGCACTTTTTGGGATGAGCACTAGGTGTCATATGTAACAATGAATCACTGAGTTGTACTCCTGAAGCCAGGACAACACTGTATGTTAACTAACTTGAATTTAAATAAAAAAAATAAATTAGAGTATTCCAAAAGTGGAATTGTCAAGAACTTTAGGTGTATAAAATGGCATGACAAATTTCAGTTATAGTGTAGAGAAAGGTTAATTAAGGAGTTTTGTGAGGAGAGTCTCCTTTTGTTCTTAATTCTTCAGATTGTTTCATTGGCTACATTGTCACCGTGTTCTGGAGACTGATTCATAAGAGAAACTTCACAGGACAAAGTTTTACCCTCATACCCCACTAATAAACTCAAGAGATCAGAATGACCACTTGTTGAAAATTATCCTGCTATTTTGTCATCAACTTACTTCCATTGAGCTAGAACCTTTAAGGAAATGTGTTTCAGTTATTTGGGCTATTTCTTCATACCTCTCACTGTTTTCTATCAAGCTTCTATATCTGACACTCCTGTACTCTTTCTAAATAATTGGAAATAATACTAGGATTTCAATAAATAAGTTTATTTTAGTTTGGTAAGATTTCCATTGCTTTTGAATATACTACATGTCTTTTAGTCCGCGCCTTCACTTTTCATTTCTCTTACTGAATGTGGAGTTACAATGAGCTAAAATTCTCAGCCATTTTGGAATCAACATCTATTTCATTGCTTTTCTTGATTAATTGCTTCATGACTTTACTAGATATATCTTTCTCCACTGAAATAGTTCTTAAAGCAATTCTTATTATGTCTGACTCCTTTTGTTAACTGTAATGCATTCCTCTTTGTGGAAATGCTAATCTTTTTCCTTAAAGCAGTGACTTGATATAACAAAATCTTGCTCCTTATCATCCCAATTAAAATGTGTATTTTTCTTTATTTGAAGAACATTGTAAATTTTCATTGAATGTTTTTTTCTCTATTTTGTATTGTTCTATGAAAGTTGTACCATGCTGTAATTTAACTAGAGTTAAATCAATTTGCTTCTAAGCAGAGTTAGCTCAATTGTACATAATTAGGCTTAGTAGTTTTCCTCAGATATATTTTTACCTTCTTAAAATATGAAAGAGAAATCGATGAAAAATTCATTTTGAGAAGTAACTGAAAACTGAAGGATATTCTAACAGTTTCCCTGAAAGATAAAAAACAAAAATGTCCTTGTCTATCAACTGGGTTATAATGGCACGTAAGAAAAACGAGCCCAGATTAATAGTTATTAGCCAAGGTATTCAGGGAAACCACATTTTTACACAGCTAATTATGAAAATTATAATATTAGTTTTCTACCATGTTAAATTTTCTAGTAATATTACATGTGCACTTAATTTGAAATGCCCTTTATGAATATTCGTGGTTTGTTTTTTTTTTTACTGTTTATTTTTGAGAGAGTGAGAGAGGCAGAGCGTGAGCAGGGGAGGGGCAGAGAGAGAGGAAGACACAGAGCCTGATGCGGGCTCGAACTCACGGACTCTGAGATCATGACCTGAGCCGAAGTCAGACACCTAATCGACTGAGCCACCCAGGCGCCCCCTTTATGAATATTCGTAACTGGTCAATGAAAAATAATGGCTTACTTTGACCACTTGCTTTAGATGGTATCTGCCAGTTGTCTCCAATGTGAAGTCAGTGTATATATGCCTTCGTTAGGTAGTGTCTCATGGGAGGTATTTTGAGACTGTGTTAAATAACTTGTTTCTCCAAAATTCACTGGTTTTATTCTATTGTTTATTCTTGCCTAAATCAATTATTTTTGTGATAGTCGCCAGCTGGTAACTTTTTTACTTCTGTCATTAAGTTTATGTGTAGTAGTTTTAGTCTGTCATAGGGAAGAGCTTTCCATTCTTTTATTTATAATAAGTACACATTATCTTTTGTTGAGGCTTTTTTCTCTTTCTCATACTCTATTTCTTAATTGGATTCTTTCTTGGTACCTCTTACATGCTGACTTCTTTAGTTGCCTTCCCTCACCATTCAACACAACGTTCTACTCTTGGTTCTGAATTCTAGTCCCACAGTCACTACCAAGCAACCTAGCCCTTGGTAATGTCATGCTTTAGGTTCTCCCTATATTATTTCACTTAGAGACAGTGTTCTTACAACTAATCAGAAGTACTGATTCAACTAACTCATTTGAGAAAGTATCTTCAACTTCCTCCTGTCTCTACAGCTTCTTAGAATTTCAGGTCTATAGAAAGTGGATAATTTTTTTTTAATTTTATAATAGTTTATTTTCAAATTGGTTTACATATAACACCCAGTGTTCATCCCAACATGTGCCCTTTTTAATGCCCATCACCCCCTCTCCCCCCTCCCTCATCCCCCTTACCCTCAGTTTTTTCTTAGTCTTTGAGAGTCTCTTATGTTTTATCTCCCTCCCTCTCTGTGTCTTTTTTTCCTTTCCCCTCTTCCCCTCCCCCTGGTTTTTGCTTAGTCTCACAAAGTCCACCTATTCGTGGAAACATATGGTATCTGTCTTTTTCTGACTGACTTATTTCACTTAACATAATACTCTCCAGTTCCATCCATCTGGCAATGAGAAAGTGGATAATTAATCCTTATATACTTGATTTAAAAGAGTTTACTTAGAAGATAGACCCAAGCACTAAAGAGGAATAATAAAAGGATGGCTATTGGCTACAAAGTTAGTTTTCTTCTCTACTGGTTGGGCCAACCTAGTATTTATGAGACCTCAAACGGTAGGACGGTGAAAGAAAAATTTGAAAAAACTTGTGTGTATTATGATTTTCTCCACATCACTTGTGGATGTTTTTCAGTTACTGACTTAATTATTAAAAAAAGAAAAGAAAAAACAGTTGTTTGACAGGGCCATACAGACAGGGCCTTCAAGCCCAAGAAAAGCTTTTGCAATCTACTTTGAATTAATTTAGCTGCAGAAAATAAGTGCCTTTTCATAATTTGAGTCAAGGAACACAATGCAAAGACCTATTAGAGAAGTGAGTCATGTTAAATCAATTTAAGGTTGGTTTAAATTGCTTTATTTTAATGGTGGAGCAAGAAGATAGGAGCCCTTTCTTAAGCGACCAATTAAGTCCATAGCCCCAGTCACTTCCCTCAGGCTCTTACACTTAGGGTCACTCTACACCTGCCCTAAGCCCCCTGGGGCCAGGTAACAGACCACCAAGGACAGGCCCTGTGCTTTAAAGCCTGCTAAAAATTATTCAAAGTAGGTCATCTTAAACCTGTTTACACTGCCATGCCAGTTGCTTTCTGGGAAAACCACAGTGAGGGCTCTAACCCATAGGTCATTTCCAACCCCAGATTACTTGTGTGGCCCCACCATGGTGTTATAATATACTCTGTGTCCTGAGATCTGTGAGTGTAATAAACTATCTTTCCAGTGGCATTCTCTCCTGATCTGTTGGCCTTATCCCAGAATAGTAAAACTTATTAAACCACAAAAATAAAAGTTAGTTTCATTCCCTACAGACTACAAAATAAGCTAGCATATGTAAATTAGTATTTATTAAAGTATAGTTGACACACAATGTTATATTCATTACAGTTGTACATAGTGATTCAACAACTCTGTACATTAGGCTATGCTTACCGTAAGTAGCTAGTGTTACCATACTACACTATTACGATACCATTGACCATTCCCTATGTTGTACCTTTCATCCCTATAACTTATTACATAACTGGAAGCCTGTACCTTCCACTCTCCTTCATCCATTTTGCTCATCCCCCATTCCCTTCCCACTGGAAAATATTAGTTCTCTGTATTTATGGGTATGTTTTCGTTTTTTGTTTGATTCTACATATAAGCAAAATCTGATGGGATTTGTCTTTCTCTGGCTTATTTCACTTAGCATAATACTCTAGGCCCATCCATGTTGTGGCAAATGGTAAGATCTCATCCTTTTTATGGATGCATAATATTCCATTGTGTGAGTGTGTGTGTGTGTGTGTGTGTGTACATGCGTTCACGCACATTCATATCTGTATACATACATATATATACACCACATCTTCATCTATCAGTGTACACTTGGGTTGCCTTCCTATCTTGGGTATAGTAATAATGCTGCAATAAATATGGTGCATATATCTTTTCAAATTAGAGTTTTTGGGATTTGGGGGTAAATACCAGTAGTGGAATTATTGCATGTAAGGTATTCCTATTTTTAGCTTTTGAGGAATCTCCATACTCTTTTCCACAGCGGCTGCACCAGTTTGCATTCCTACCCACAGTGCTCAAATGTTCCTTTTTTCCATGTCCTTGCCAACACTTGTTATTTCTTGTCTTTTTGATTGAAGGCATTCTGACAGGTATAAGGTAATATTTCTTTGTGGTTTTGATGTGCATTTCTGTGATTAGTGCCTTGCACATCTTTTCATGTTGTCTATTATTTATCTGCATGTTGTCTTTGCAAAATGTCTATTTAGGTCCTTTGCCCATTTTTTTGGTATTGAGTTATGTGAGTTCTTTATAGAATTTATATATTAATCCCTTATCAGGTATATCATTTGCAAATATCTTTTCCCACTCAGTAGGTGGCCTTCCCATTTTTTGATGTTTTCCATAAATCAGCATTTTATTACATTGTTCTTGATGCCAGGAAGGATGTACATGCAGAGTATTTTGGAAAGACATTGAAGAGGAATAGCCAATTCATTTTAGTAGGGGTACATGAACTATCTATTGCTGCATAATCACCCCCAAATCTAGTGACTTAACAATAATTTAACTTATAATATTGTGTGTAGTCTGGGTGGCCCTTTTGGTCTGAGCCAAGGCTGATCTTTGCTAACTTGATAATGAGTCTGCAGTCAATTGATAGTAGAAGCTGGTGGGTTAGTGGTAATAAAACACAGCACCCAGATCTTGATTTTTTAATGCCATTCTTCAATCTTAAAAAGGCTCTTTGGATAAATCACTAATTCCAGGACTGGGACAAAATATACAAGATAGGCCTGAAACATGTTTTAGCTCCACAAAGTGAGAAAGTACTCAACACACACACACACACACACACACACACCAAACAATGGTACCATACCAGGGGGACATTGGCACCACCTGAAAGAGTTCTCAGTAGTTATAGCTGGAACTATTTGAGCAAATTAGTATTGGATTATAACCCAGAGTTTAAAATAACTATTCATGAATCCATGTAATATAAATAAATAATTGAAGAAATAAATGTGGGTGAAGAGACCAATTTCCTATGCTGAAGAATTACAAATAACTTAAGTAGATATTCTATCCTCAAGGATATAGATCATAAGTCCCTATTCTTTCACTGTGTGTTATGTATAGTGAGTTTATTCAAAATAATATGGTATAGTAAGGGAGAAAAATTAAAGAGGAACTTTATAGTGGAGAAAACTGACAAACACTATCTCAAGTCAAATGATTAAGATTGACATCAAGGATAATAACTCATATCAATAATACGTATCCTTGATGTGATGAGAATGTATTTTACCTCTGTGGTCTTCCCGAAATACACTAGACTAGTATAATTATTAGAAAAACATTAAACCCCATTTGTAGGGAATTCTTCAGAACATCATATGTAACCTTTAAAACTATGAGGTCATCAAAACCAAGAGAAGTCTTAGGACTGACACAGCAAAGAAAAGGCTAAGGAAACATAACAACTAAATGTAATGTCATATCTTTGGTGGGATGCTGGAACACAAAAAGAACATTAGAAAAAAAATGAACAAATCTGGATAAAGTATGGACTCTGTTTAATAATGTATCAATGTAGGCTTATTAATTGGAGATATGGGAATTCTCTGTACTATCCTTGCAATAATTTTGTAAGTCTAAAATGGTTCTAGAATAAAAAGCATTAAAACAACACAGTCACATAAATATAACAAAACGCTCAACTTCATTAGTCATTAGGAAAATGCAAAGTCATGATATGATGCAAGATGACTGTTTACCTACAGAAGAGCCTAAACAAAAAAAGGTAAAATGGCAAGTGTTGGTGAGGATACGGAACTCATGAACTAACTACTTTCAGAGTTTTCGTTTTGGTTTTTTGGTCAAATATCTTTGGAAAACAGATCTCTCTTAAAGCTGATTATTCAAACATCCCTATAGAGCTGCATTAATATGTTTGCATAAGAGATATTCTTAGTTGCACTGTAGAAAAGGTCCAAACTGAAAAGTAATGCAAATTTCAATCCAACCGTAATGAAAAAATTATGACCTAATCATACAATGGAATATATTACAGCAAAAATGAACTACAACTAAAATTAAAAAAAAAAAACTATATAATGAACAATGTTGATTAAAAGAATTCAGACACCATAAAGTGCATACGTTATAGTTCAGTTTCTAAAATAGATAAAAGTAAGGTTTAAGATGTTATCTTTAGAGTGGTGTCATGAAATAGTCCTTGGAGGCACTAGTATTCTTTGTAGTGATCTAAGTCTGCTCATATGGTTGCCTTTTCTTATAGAACAAATTCAGGCACCTGGGTGGCTCAGTTGGTTAAGTGTCCAACCTTGACTCAGGTCACGAGCTCATGGCTCATGAGTTAGAGCGCCACTTCGGGCTCTGTGTTGACAGCTCAGAGCCTGGAGCCTGTTTCGAATTCTGTGTCTTCCCTTCTCTCTGCTCCTCCCCCACTCATACTCTGTCTCTCAAAAGTTAATAAACATTAAAAAAAATGAAAAATTTACTGGGATGACTTAATGTCAGTTCTTACTGATGCTTTAGTTTGTCCTGTGTAGGGTTTTCTGCTCTGATCTGTACAATGAAGCCCCAAAGGATTTCTTCAAACTTTATATAGAGTTGCCTAAATTAATTTTAAGTACCAACCAATATTTTTTGCATATGTAATGCACGGTACCTAGGGCTCACCCCATTTAAATCCCATGACAGTCCTATGAGGTGGATATTATTCCATTTTAATGGACAAGTGGAACTTAAATAATATGCATAAGTGATGCAGCTCAAGAGTTAAAAACAGAATATATTGGTGTACGTTGTATCACTTCTAAATAAAACTTTGCCAGTTCATTTCAAAAAGCTATTAATTTTAAATTTATGTTATAAAACAAGCAGTGCAAAAATTTATAAAATATAATTTCGGATTGGATTTGTCTTGTAATAGCTGTGAGAGTCCTTTGCCAGTTGCCCCTTTGTTTTAGAAAGGAACACACCAGACATGGTGCTTGTCCATATGGAATTTTCAGTGTTGTAGGAAACACAGAAGTTGTGTGTGATAAGAAAAATATAGATGCTGTATTTCTCAGTGGCTCTGCCACAAAAGCATTTATTGACATTAGGGCAGCATCAAAATTTATTGAAAGTGAATGGATTGTGAATGGACCCACATATTTCCATGAACTAAAATTCTCATTTCAAAAGTTGTGATAGATCTGCATGGAGGAGATAAGTAGTCCAATCAGTCATTTTATAATATCATAAAAACATCCTTTGCTTTATTACTATCATTAGCATAAATCAATGTACCATGCTTATTATCTATAGAGGAACTCTTTTCATATCATTTAACTCCAGTGTGGAAAAAAAATTTTGTTTTCATTTTGGTTTTTGCTCCCCCAATGTGAAAGAAGAGTTGAATTCATATAACAACCTTATTGGTTCCAAAAACATTTTGGATATGTAAAATTAAAAAATAATCATTGCCATAGCATCATGAATTTGTTGAAATTGTAATATTTTAATACATATCTACCCAGAGGGAGTATTCACTCTAGTTAGGATTTTTTACCTTTTTTGCTGAAGAATGCATTTAATCATCAATATTTGTATAAAATCTATGTTATTGGAATCTACATAGGAGCTCTGCTTGCAGCATTAAAGTGCTTATAGGGAATTAAGCTCTTTAGAGTGGATGAATTATGTGGATGGATTATGGGCAGTAATAGTCACCATTTCCGATGTGCTAGAACTCAAAGCCTTAATTCATGACTCATTCACTCCTCTGTGAAATATTTATTGAAAAACTGCTATGCACTAGGCACAAAACAGTTTAAGATCCCTTCCCTTGAAGAACTTATTTTGGAATGGAGGAGGAAGCAGGCAGTATACAATAAACATAACAAAAATGTAAGGTATATGTAACCCAGGTGATAAGTGCAGCACAAAGTTGGAAACTATAGGTAACAGTTGGGGTAATAAGTGCTGGGAGCAGAAAAAAAAGTTCTGGGGGCAAAGGTTTTTTTTAGGTGCCAGGGTCAGTCTCATTTAGAAAATGAGATTCAATAAGGGAAGTGAGGTGCAAAGCCAAGCAAATGTTTGGAGAAGTTAGTTATATTCTAGATAGAAGAACAGAGTTCTAGGAGCACAGTTTATTAAGCCAAATGCAAGAAGGTCAGTGTGATGATCTGGAAAGAACAAGGGGAAAAGTGGTAAGGGCTGAAATAAAACCAAAATTATGTGAGGAAGTGGCAGATGGAGCGTATTGTTGACTTGCCTGTGAACACCTTTGTCAAATACAAAATTAGGGGCATTGAGAGAAAAACTAGTTGTGCGTGTTTATCAATTACAAATATGCAATGAATCATGTTGGAATTTTGTAAGAGTTCCACAAATAGGCTGTTTAGCCAAGTGCTGAATGACAAGTATTAAAATTAGTGTTTACTGGAAAATAAATATCACCATTACAGAATGAAAATAACAGAATAACCTAGAATTTTATCAATATTTAATTTAGTTTTACAATTATATTAAGTATCATAGGCTAAATATGAAAGTTTAGTATTCTATAGGCAGAGTGATTTATCAACACTGTTATTACATTGCTGATGCAGTCACTCTACTCCTTTGTAGAATGAGATGTACACTTACTTTTAAGTCACCTAGAAGAGGAAGACAGTTTGTGCTCCATGTGTCAGAATGTGATTTTAATGTTGGTGAGGTTGATCCCATTCTCTCTAGTCCCTACTTAAAGATATTAGATTTGAAGATCATAGTGAAAATAACTTCATCGAAGTCATCCTATAAACCCAAGCTTTGATCTTCCAGATACCTTCTAGATATTTTCAGAAGTAGATTCGAGATTAATTTTCTCATATATACATGTATTTCCAATAATTTTGCATGTATTTTCTACTTTACATAGTAAAGTAAGGAAAAAAGTTTTCTTCTTAGATCTTAAAGGTAGAAACGTGGCAATAGAGTAATATAATTGGCTTTCAAGATAAAATCACCTTTGAATTTCCATCTGTATCTTAGCTTTCAGTGCTTATACACCAATTTCATTATGTTCTGTAGGGTAAGTTCTTTTTACCAGAGATCATGGAGAAATACATGCAGTCTCTGGAAATGTCAGTTATTTATCAAGTTCCAGAAAGCAAGCTAATTGGTTGTTAGCAAGTCCTGATACATGTTATGTTATAATCGGTAAGATGTTAAGGGTTTCTCTTATTTAAGCAGCCTCTTTAATGTGTGATATATCTTTTCTTCTTTAAAATATATTATTTGAACGTCCTGTATAGGAATATTATAAACTGGTTCTAAAACTTCCTGTGTATCTTGTGGTTTGTCTTTGAAGATATAGGATGGAAGTCATCTATTATTTGTCAACTTATAGCCAAGGATTGCTTTACATTATACTCTTATATTTAATTCTTAAAATATTTATAGCCTTTAACGTGTATGTTTAGGTGGGGGTACAGCATGAGAGAAAAGCACTAATTATACTCATGGAATTGAGGCCTTTAGCCTCCTCTAATTGATTGATATCAAGCATGGCCCTTTCACTTGTTTTGACCAGTTCAACATGAGTGTAAATTCCTAAGGCTAAGACTCCTCCTGAGGAGGGCTATTAACAACTATCACATTGTACTCTCTTTCCTCTGTCATGATGATGTCATGCCCCAGGTCTGGAATATGCTTTAGCCAGTAACCCAAAATGGTATAAATACATGAAGCAGAGGCCCTAGTGGACATACAAGCTAGAGGAACAAACCACAAGCAGATGTACAAAATATATACATTATGAGCAAGTGATAAACTTTGTGAGACTTCTGCATTGTAACATTTTGACTTGTTACTACACCATAACCTAGCAAGAGCTGGCTGACATAAATAGAAGTGGAGTTACCTTTATAAATAATAAAAATTTATATAGACCTGACTTTGGGAATAGAAAGCTTAATGGAAAGAAATCTGTTAATGGTGGATAGAAACAAAAAGACAAATGTCAATTCTTACTAATCTATGGTAAAACATTTGGTCAGTTTTTTTCCTGCAAATTCTTGGATAATGTATTTTGTAACTTTGATATTGTAATTTTAACAAATTGGTTAGGAAACAGATTGTAATGGAGTGCCTTGATTGAGAGATTCAGTAAGAATTAGCCAATTAGGTGTTTGCAAATTGTAATTGAAGGGAATATAAAGAAACCAGATAGTCATTGACTTTTAGAGTTGGGTGATAGAACTATTTCCATAATCTATCATTCAAAAATAAAACTTATAAGATTATTATAAGAAAGTATAATAATTTCTTTCTTTTAAAACTAAAAGTTAGAGTTGATGGCAAAAATAGCCTATGGTGGGCTGGATTTCAAAATTCTGATCAAAATAATTAAGTGGGTTAAAATTTTTCCTGTAGGGCAAATTTACTCAAGGAAAAGAATGTAACGGCTATATTTCCCAAGGAAGCTTAGATAAACTCAAGTTACCTGCAAATAATTTGTGAAGGAAAGGTATTTCTCAATTATGTGCAAGACTATCTGCTCATGGAGCTAACTGTAATCAAATCAATGTAGAATCAGCTATCTTTTGAAAGAAATTCACTGCTAAGTGTCAATATCTTGGATTAAAATAGGCTGGTTTTGGATACTTGAATTGATCCTTGAACCTACAACAGTGTATGGACAAAAAAGTATATACAGAATCCTGCTTCTAATCTCCCATAAAAATGCCTTTCATGTCCCTTTTTATTTTTTTCTAATGTTTCATTGGCTGCTTGTAGTTTTCCATAAGGAAGAGCCATGACACATAGCAAACAGTGGATTATATAGTACTTTAAAGAGGACATTTAATTGTCTTCTTTTATTTCTATGAAAGTCAGATTTTGTATTTTTTACTTTGTATGTAATATGTGCTTTTCTTTAAGAATTTTACCTTTGTCTTTAGTTTTTGGCAGATTTTTCATAATGTGCCTAGGTGGGGATTATCTTTTAATTATCCTGTTTGGAATCCATAGAACTTCTTAAAGGGCTCAATGTGTTTTATCAGTTTTTGAAAACTGTCAGCCAGTATTTTTTTTCAAATATTGATTATTCCAAATTTCTCTTTCCTATACTTTGGGATCCCAGTTGGGTGTATGTGAGACATTTTCAGCAAGCCTCATATGTCTGTTAAGCAATTCTATCTTTTCCTGTGTTAATGTAAGGATACCGTGGACTTACTCAGTTTACTAATCCTCTCTTCTATCTAAATTACTGCCCAATAATTCCATAATTTTCCATCTCATAGTTTTCCAATTGGCATACCAAGCTAAGCCATTTTCTATACGCTAAGAGTATGAGTTCCACTCATGTCTGCTTTTGGCTCTACATAGTTGTTTTTGTTTTGCTGAAACACCAGTATATGAAGAACAGATGTTTAGTACAGGATTGAACTATGAATCATGGGGTACCTACCTCTTTTTGTAAATAATTCATCTGTGTATTGTCTGTGGTTGCTCTTGTGCAACATCAAAGTTGAGTAGTTGCTTCATAGAATGCATAGTTTGCAAACCTAAAATATTTACTATCTGACCTTTAAGAAAAACTTTGCAAAAGCTGATTTAGTGGAGCTTTGGTGAATTGAGTGCACCACGGAACCGGTAGCTTTGCCTTAAGTGGCACACTGGAAGATAAAGTTTCCTCTGTAAGACCACAGTGACTGTATTCTCATGTCTACCATTTCTCTGTATAGCATAAGAGTTGGAGGCCTTTCCCAGTCTGTTTGGTCATTGAATCTGAACTGGCCCGCCCAGTATTGGGAATATGAGGCAAGAGTTTTCCAAGTCTTCCATGGGTCAAGTGTGCAGTTTTGATAAGTGTTCAGTATTAAACTAATAGCTGCTCTCCTTTTTTTAAGTTTTTATTTTTTTATTTTGAGAGAGAAAGAGGGAGAGAGCATGAACTGGGCACAGAGGGGGAGAGGGAGGTAGAGAGAATTCCAAGAAGGCTCCACACGCCGCATGGTTCCTGAGCCAAAATCAAGAGTCAGATGCTTAACTGATTGAACCACCTAGGTGCCCTAATAGCTTCTTCTCAAAATAAGGGTAATTGGTAGCTGTGTCACAGAATCCACAAGTCCAAATTTCCAAAGGGTGCCTCCATGTAGAGGCTATCTTCCACTTGAGGCTGTAGTTGGCAAATCATCAATCACAGAGTCTGTACTATCTGCAATACACAGAGTCTAATAGGCTCTAGGTTTCTTTTTTAGTGATAAATGATCTAAGCAACAGTGATTTTTCTTTGGCCAGAAGAAATGAGATATGTGATTCTATGCAGAAAGTTCCTGAATTTCGTTATCATTGATCGGCTATTCCTAGTGGTAGAGGTGTGATAATACCAGTACTAGTTAGATCAGCCTGTTCCAGAGTTCCCATTTTCATGTTAGTCCGTGCTCAGTTTTTTACAATCTGTTAAAAAATTGAAGTTGGCTCCATGTTATTCACTTGTAAGTTGGTTGTGTCGTCTCATGTACTCTGCCCCAGACAAATTGGTGCTTTTGTCCTGTCTCTCCTTGGTGGTGTTGTCATCTCTTAGATTTCAGGTACTAAGTTTCTATATGACCTCAACTCTCAGATGTGTTCAAGAAAAGTTATGATAGTGTAGATTATCTGACTTTGCACTGTAGTTTGTGACACTTTTTCCAGGTTTCTGTATCTGAAGCAGAAACTTATACTCCATAAGATGGTTTTGATTAAAATAAAAATCATGATTTGGAATTTATGCATTTATTAATGAGGCAGAGCTATTGTAGATCTACATCTATTGGTCATCATGACAACCAAATGAGACAATTTGGTTCAATTCAACAATACAAGGCAGAGGGTAGGAGTGGGAATTAATTTGATATTTATGATCCCTTCAAACCTAAAAGTTAAATATAAAACTTTAAATATTTTTAACAATGAACCAGAAACATTTAAGTAAACTTTACTACATTTTTGTGATTATCAAATTTTAGCTTTCTAATCCTTATTTCCTAGAAATAAAGAAGATCTTTTCTCCTGTTTCATTTCAGTGTACGCTTTGCATGCATGTTCTATTATTTTTTAGCCCAACTATATGTGTACCTTTGGTTTTGCAGATCCTATTTGCACAGACTTAATTTAGTAAAAGGTCAGTGCAAAAGAATAAAACTATATCAAAGGCTGATTGCATATGAATAGGTAGCTACCTTGAAAGTAAAAAGAAAAGTTTATACGGCAATGTGAACCAAAAGGGATTGGAGAAAAGAATGGATAGAAAGTATTAGTGTGGAAATATACCTCCATTCCTTCTATAAGATCCAACATCTTTGGGCTCTTATTACTGAAAGAAATTGGGGGTAATCCTATTCCTCAAGGAAGGTTGCTATTTTAATTGCTGAATGGGATATGAAAGATTTTGACAGAAATTAACAAAGACATTTCGGCAAATACCTATCACAAAGATCATAGTGGGTCAATTTTAATAATTAGTAATGTCCACCTAGTGCTTCGTTGCCCAGTACTTCAATTATTTTAAATTGTTTCTCAATCACATTACTTCACAAATCCATTACTCACTGTGGGGAAACCGACAGCTAGTGCATCATTAATATTCATACCAAAGAGAGAGGGAGCCAAACCAAGAAACAGACTCTCAACTACAGACAACAAACTGACAGTTGCCAGAGCAGAGATGGTTGGGAGATGGGTGAAACAGGTGATGGCGACTAAGGAGTGCACTTGTGATGAGCACCATGTGTTGCATGGAGGTGTTGAATCACTATATTGTATGCCTGAATGTAATATTACACTGTATGTTAACTAACTGGAATTTAAACAAAAACTTAAATCCATACCAAAGACGGATGAATTTGTAGGAAATAGCCTTATAATTATTTTGCTTACTATATATCTCTGGATTCGTGGAAACATTTTCAGCCATATGCATATACATTGAACCATTTTGGGAATTTTATAGTTAATTTTGAGAGAGCAAGAGGGGAGCAGGTGGCAGAGGGGCGCAGAGAGAGAGGAAATTTCAAGCAGGGCCTTGAACGCAGAAACAAAACCATGAGATCATGACTTGAGCTGAAACCAAGAGTTGGATGCTTAACCGACTGAGCCACCCAGGAGCCCCAAACCATTTTGAGAATTTAAAGTTGACTTTGTATATTAACTAATGGGGACTTAAATGAAAACTTGGTGAAAAAATATAAAGTTGACTTCAATACAGCAGTGTATTTTGTACCTTCTTAATCTCCTTAAACTGATTGTATGCCATTTATACTAATATATGATGCTGTACTTATTCAAACACCAAAGATCTCTGAAAAACATAATATTTTATTATGAATGGAAATTGATTCAGCAAGTTCTGATGGGCAATGGGGTGTGCAGAGATGGCAAAATTGTATCTTAAGCCCTCAAATGATAGTGTTCAAATATAACCCATACTGATTTTTGAATTCCTTGTGGAAGTAGAGCTGTTGCATTGAGCTACTTTGATATTGCTCCATAGTGTTGTACACCTGGAAGCAATATGGCAAGGAAAAAAGTTTTGCTGGCATGAGGGAGGAGTAAGGGCCAAAAAAAAAGTTTCAATTCCAAAGAAATAGAGGATTTAAAAAATTCCTTCTGTTACTTTAGGCTACCCCTGCCACTCTCAATAGATTTGTTGGCCTATCTGTAAAGTATAGATAAGAATATTTACTTTCTGTCTATCTTCAAGTTCTATAATATTCTTGAAAGGAATAGACATTCTAAAGGATTCTGCATTACTGAAAAGTGGTGATTGTCTAATTTAAATTATTCTGAAAATGAAGCTCATTCTCTGTACCATAATAGTGTTTAACTTCATTATAGAAAAAGATTTTAAGGAGGTATTTGTTGTTAGAATAATGTGATTTATTAACAAAAAACAGTAACTTTACTAAAATTATTAATATTTACAAGATAATAAAAACAATCTTAAAAATTAAATACTTTATAACCAATTATTAATAATTTTTTTTGTTTCCAAAGACTTGTGATTTTTTACTACAAATTGTTTTGTTTCTTAAGAAACACCTAAAAGAGATCAGAAAATGGCTGGATGGAACTATTCACATAGGAGACACTTTATTAGTTTGAGGCCAAACCAGGCACAGGCATATTTTTGCAGGAGGTGGAAGTACAAACTCTTCGATAAGCCTTCTGAGTCTTCTCTTTCACTTTCATGTATGTCAGCTTTGAATACGTATTGATTCTCTTTCCCCTTTTTTGTTATATTTGAGGTAAAACCAAATACATCCATTAGGGAAATAATACAACTTATGAATTTTTACTGATTCCTTAAAAATAAGGCTAAACAAATAGAGTAGAGTATGCATCATAATTTAAGATTGAAGAATTTAGTACTTTCAAAAATATAAAATGATTTCAAATAGAACTTAGCTGAATTATGTTCACCTACTCCCACACAAAGTTTCATATGCTGAAGTTCAACCCCCCCGCCCAGTAGCTCAGACAGTGATAATATTTGGAGATAGGGTCTTTAAAGTGGTATTAAGTTAAAATGAGATCTTTAGGGTGGGCCCTGGTCTCCCATGACTTGTGCCCTTATAATAATAGGGAATTAGAATATAGATATATACAGAGGCAATATATGTGAAGACACAGGGAGAAGATAGCTATCTGCGGGCAAGGAGAGGGGCCTCAGAAGAAACCAAACTGTTAATACCTTGATCCCCAACTTCCAGCCCCTAGAAATGTGAGAAAATAGTTACTTAAGCCATTTAGTCCATAGTGCTTTGTTATACTGGCCCTAAGAAACTAATACATAACTCAAATGAATATGCTAGAACATTAATATGAATAGGAACAAATGGTGTGCACTAATGAGGAACCAGAAATTAAACTGCATGGAATTTAAACAGAGCTCATAATCATCCTCATCATTTACTTACTGAACAATTACAGATGAGCCAGATACGATTCAAATATGTGAATTATCATAGTGACTCCTCACCAACAAAACCTTGAGGTAGTTACTTTTAACTTTCCTACTTTATGTGTAAGGAAAACTGAAGTATGTGGGTCTTAAACAGTTGGCCCAAATCACAGAGATAATTGATTGAGATAAATTGCATAGCTAGGCAATCAAATAAGTTCTTGGCTATTTATCCAATGGCATAACGAACCCAAGTTAAATGATTTATTTACCATTTTGGAGATTATCACAAAACACTACATATACAGCTTCTGGGAACAAGTTGTGAAAAACTTGAAACAGAAATTCAGTTAATACTAAGTTCTTTTGGATCATAGAGAATTTTCCTGTCTATGTGTATTTCAGCATGTATATTTAGACTACATATGTAAGACATATATATGAATTATACCTTTTGTACTTTTTAGACAATTTTCTCATTAAGTCACTTCGAATGCCTACCTTCTTCACAAATCAGTGTTAATCTGAGATGTTGACTATTCCCAATACTTTATGAAGACAGAATATACTACATGCTCACACTATACTCATGTGCCACTTTGATCTTGTCGGTCTGCGGTTGTAGTTGTGTTATTTGGTAAGAGAGGAAGAAAAGAGAGGATAGAAGAGAAGAGAAAAATGGGAGAGAGGGAAGGAAAAAACAGAAAGCTAGAGTACACAACCTCACTTAAGAGTATGTTTACGTTTTAAATGTTGAGCTGAAAATAGATACATGTAAATATTAATTGAAATGAAAATGCTTTTTCTAAAAAGAACTCAAAAGTATTCTATCTCTCTTAAAATGAAGAGACACATCCTCTTTTCAATTATTGAGGAAAATAATCCTCTATGAACTTCTTCTCATTTAGGGATAAAACACAAAACAGGTCTCACAAATATATCTCTAGTCTAGAGGCACCCGGGTGGCTCATTTGGTTGTATCTGAATCTTGAATTCTGCACGGAGCCTATTTGTGATTATCTCCCTCTCCTTCTGCACCTTTCACACTTGCACCCTCTGCCTCAAAGAGAAAGAAATAAAATAAAAAAACAAATATCTCCAGTATAAAAAAGTGCATTTTAATAATTTTAGTTAGACAAATAACTTAATTTTTAGGAAGATTCTAAACCACGTGAAATTAGTACATGATGTGATAGAAAAAACATAAGGAAAATAGACTCATTTTGAGAAAAATTAAAAAGAATGGGAGATTTTTATTCTAAAATAAACTTGTGGGAAAAATAAAATATACATTGCAAATTAGGAAAATTCACTGGAGATTCAAGTTTACAATCCACAGAGCAGATAATTGAATCAATAGTATAAAGGATAACTTGAGAGATCCTTTAAGAATATGTAGTAAAATGAAAAAAGATATGAGAAAAGATTACAGGCACTGAGAAAAGAGAACAGAATAAGCAGAGAAATTGAATGTGTCTGCTGAAGATGTAACACAAGAAAAAGACTTAAATCTACAGCTAAAGAAAACTTTTCTGGGGATAAAATAATAAGGAAGATCTAGTTCCTTCTTATGTGGACCTTACATGGTAGTGGCAAATAAACAGTAAAACACCATCTGAGGTATAATAGGTATAATAGGCTTATGCTCAGGACCCCACTACTCATACCAGATAGGCATCTTAATCATAATAATGAAAACTGGATAAAACTTCACAGAGATTATACATAAAGTAATAGAGAAAAAGTAAGACTTAAATAGTTTGTGATGAATGTGGGAAAGTGAAGGTATAAACTTTTAATGCTATAAAAGTAATTTTATTTAATGCAAACAATGGTGTTATGTTAATATTCTGATGCAATTCAAAATATCCTGAAATTCATGATTTAATTCCTGAAATGTTCTGCATTCTTCACAAATCCTGGATATATTTCAGTTTGTGTAAATAAAGTGACAGTGTTTTGTTTTTTTTTAGAATTTTGCAATGGGTATTTTTTTTATCAATAATGGAATTTTAGTATTTAAAGAACTGTAAGTCCTCAACTCATCACTGAAAAGTCACCACTCTAACCATATGAAGTTTTGGGACATGTAAACATCACAATATCTAAAACAAGAAAATTGAGTTGTTGGGACTCCTGTTGGCTAGAATCCTAATTAAGGAGAAAAAGAAATTCAACACACCAGAAAACACCAAATTGATTTTTGTTCATTAAGAAACAAAATAATTTGTATTCTTGGTGTTTAGCATAATAACAATGCCATTTATTATTCTCTGTACCAGATTATCTTTTGTTTAAGTACTTTGTTCTGCCAATTCCTTGTTGTGATGATTGGAAAATTTATGTATTAACCTCTCTCTGTGCTTCAAGTTTCTTGAGTATTTAACAGAGTTCTAAATGCAGATTGAATTAATATAAAATTGATGGATTAAATATGACTATAAATCTTCTGCCTCTCTTAAATCAAAAGGTGCAATCTATTTTCTCCAAGTTTCTGCACCATCCTGAAATTTCCTTGACTCAGAGAATGTGGCAAAAGTGATGCTTTTGAACTTGGGCTTTAAGAGTTCTTCAATTTTGGGGGCACCTGGCTAGCTTCCTCAGTAGAGCTTACAACCCTTTATCTCAGGGTAATGAGTTTGAGCCCCATGTTGGATGTAGAGATAGCCTAAAAACAAAATCGTTAAAAAGAAAACAAGACATCTTCCACTTTTACGTGCTTGGGTTATTTCTTCTTAGTACACAGTCTTGGTGCTATTGGAAGTTCAAACCACAAGTAGAAGGCTGGTGAAAGGGAATCAAAGTCCTCTGCTCTCCAGCTCCAAGTGAGTTTTCAGCCAACAGCCAATACCAACTGTTAACTATATGAGAAAGTGATCTTAGGTGTTGGCAGCTAAACTGAACATCCAGATGACTGTCGTCACAGCGAACACCACATAGAGCAGAAGAACCACCCAGCTAGATGCAATCAACTCACAGAACCATGAAAAATAATCACGTTTGTCAGTGGGTGGTTTGTTACATATCAGTAAACTTTGAACTGTGTCTGCTCCATGGTAGGGTCCCATACTGTTGTAGCTATTGTTACTTTAAAATACTAGGTTTAGGCTCCATTCTGTTGTAGGCTCTCTGCAGAGTTAGTGGCACCTGATACTTCTTTGTCATTAATACATTCCTATGGCCAGAGAATAATTCAAGAATAGAGCTGTGTTTCAATAGTTTTTCTTCCACTGAATTCTCCTCTTGCATATCTACTATTTCACATTTGTAAATCCCTCCTAACATTTTAGACCAAGGCATTAGTGTTTTTCTGCTCTGTAGGACATGATTATATTCTTTCTCTGAAATCGTATAGCTTGTACTTTGTAGTGCTATTAGACTACCTACCACACATTTGCCTCTAATTCTAGTTACTTTTATTTTACTTGTTTTATTATAATTTTCAAGGGAAATGGCCATCAATTTTCCTTTAAATTAAAGCAATTTTTTAACAGAGTTTTAAGTTCACAGCAAAATTGAGGGGAAGTTAAAGAGATTTCCCATATATCCCTTGCCCACACATAGAATGTGTCACTTTCATTGTTTTTTTCATAGTGACTAGCCTGATTTGGTGGTCAATATATTCACTTGCCTATAAATCTCATACGTATAAATTATTCTTAATGTCTGATTTGAGGATAATGAAATTTATCTATAATCATTATCTTGTTCTCTGGCTGCTATTTCAGATTCCTAAAGTGTGCTATTACAGAGAACAATGAGCCTGCAGTAAAGGACACTAGATTTGTATCCCAGACATTAGCTAACCATAGTTTTTAACACTTTCTCAAAAATACATACAGTGAGGGGTCAGACTGGATAATTTTTTTTGCCAGACTGGATACTTTTTAATAACTCTCAGCTAAATATTTTTGATCTTTCGTATTTAGTGAAAGTGAAGGGACTAGTTAAGCAATCATGTTAGTAATGAGCCCAAAGTGGAAAACCAACAAGATAGCTTAATTTTTTTCATAAGTAAAATTTAATTATGAAGTTTAATTATCATTTAATTTCCTATATTTCACTTTCTAGCTGTAGCCAGATGCTACCACCTATAAAGAAATAATTTCTCACTATCTGTTGTTTTTTATATTTTGCATAGTAATGAGCTCCCTATTTCTTAAAATAATTGACATATATGTAAACATGCACATACATGTACACATAAATTTTGGAGTACTCTCCCGATGATGACATAGTATTCCTTTCCAAGGTCTTATCTCTAATGATTGCCAGGAATCTCTTTTCCAATAATAATGGCAATACGGCAAAATTCAGAAGAATATATGGACAGTAGGAAAGTTAATATCAGAATCAAAATCCAACTTCTAAGGAGATGCTTCCAGAAGAAAAACAAAACATGATTCTTCTCTCATAATCTTCCTCTTAATTCTACTTTCCTCCAATGATCATGTAAAACACATTGTACTTGTGTTACAATGTTTAGTGGCTTTGCCTTATGATTTGTTACTCAAACTTTGCACACATTCATCTTTAAGCAGACTTTGCCAAGTTTACTCAGCAAGTGACTGGGTGCTGTAGGACTAGTGATGCGGTCACTAATTGACAATGAGGTCAATCAAAAGCTATCTATTGCTTAAGTGAACAGATGAAAGATGAACACCATTCATCAAGTATTGGCCATCCAAGTTATCTTGCAGGGAGGATTTTGATAAAGGATATAAAACAAAAGTTTCTTTTATTTTGAAATGTATAAACACCAGTCCGTTATATATTTATTATTAGTTGTCCCACCATATGGTAAATGCTTTTGGAATTACTTTATCTGCAAATGACATATGCCTAAAATTTAGCATGAGATATTGTCATTCGTATTTCTAAATTACATATAAATGTAAATATTTTTCAATATGAGAACACTCTTATCATGAAAAAATACTATTACTAAAATAGAAGGTTGGCCAAATATATATAACACAGATCTAAAATATTTACCTGCCTATACACATGACATGTCAACTCTTTAAAAATACTTGGCAGTTAATATTAAGCTAATTCAGATGTCTGGATATTTTTCTCAGAATTCATAGGTCACATGCAGGGTATGAATATTCCATGTGCAGATTCAATAAATGTTTCCCAGTTATAAAGATAAAATCTATTTTAATAGCCACTTAATACACAGTTTAATTTACTTAGGAAAATTCTTCCTAATATATCCTTTTCGAATGCCTCTTAAATGTCATTGAGAAAGTCTCAGCTTGGGGCAATTGCGTCTCCCTGTGGAATATTTGGTTTTGTCTGGAGACATTTTTGATTATCATGGCTATGGGGTTTGTGTGGGTTCTACTGGCATCTAACAATGAAAGCCAGGCATGTTATTAAACACTCTATTAATATATATATATATATATATATATTACATATATTACATTATATATATATATTATAAGATATATTAGATATAATTATATATATAAAATGACAAATAATTATCAAAACCCAAATGTCAATATGACCAGTTTTGTGAAATCCTGATTTGGCATTACAAAAAGGAAAATATTCTTTGAGGGGTGAGGAAAGATATTTTTCTCTTTTTTGTTATTTAGTTATCAAAATGATACACTTTTATACCATGACAGTGCAGTTTAATGCAGATCAATTGCTAACTATGAAACGTCAGAAAATGTACTATTTACAAATTAATAAATAAAAATCTAGTATTTTAATATTGGGAATTTTCTTTAAATTAGTTTAAATAATCCAATTGAAGTATTAAAATTGGCTTGATGAGATTTTCCTAATAAAAATTTCCTCATGTTGGTTTCACCAAATAATTTTCTCCTTTCCTCCCAACTATTTTTTTATTTTTTTTTAATGTTTAGTTTTGAGAGAGAGAAAGAGAGACATAGCACAAGTACGGGAGGGGCAGAGAGAGAGGGAGACACAGAATGTGAAACAGGTTCCAGGCTTCGAGCTGTCAGCACAGAGCCTGACACGGGGCTCGAACTCACAAACTGTGAGATCATGACCTGAGCTGAAGTCAGATGCTTAACCGACTGAGCCACCCAGGTGCCCCCAAACTATTTTTTAAGTGTGCATAACTCCTAGGATGTTACACCTCGGATGTACTTATTAACTGGTAAAGTAAAATGCTTTAAAGAGAGAGCTTTAAAAATTAAGTAAATGACGATTTATACGAAAAAATAAGGAAACCAGAGACAATACGTGTAATGTAGAATTTATTAAGTGCCATTAATTAATTTAATTATCAATATTTGAGGCAGGATAGGCAGATGCTAGAAACAACCTTAAACCCACTAAAAATGCAATTTCAATTTTATATTCTTTACACTTATGCACGAGTTAGCATGGATTATCATGTTCTGTCTTTTGTACTAAATGAAGTGTAAGGCATGCAGTAGACTTTAAACACAGGGTTGAATGAAATAGTTCAAGTTATTATACCTGTGTTCTAATCTTACAGTACTTGTTCATCTTCGGCACATTTATATTTTAATTTTATAGAAGAATGATTTTCCCCCCACGTCAGAAATTTTAACAACACCTGCCAAGGGTCAAAACGACACATCTGTTACTTGGGCTTCCATTTCTAATTCTACTTTTGAAAACATATACAATTATGACATCAATTGAAGTCTGTGTTCTTTTCGACATGTAAATGGCACCCTCGTGGATAACTTTTTGTGCAGTCTCACTTGCATGAGCTGACTGTGATCCACAGTGATTTTCACAGAAGTGCAGTTTTGATAATGGGCTTTCAAATGCCAGAATTTACCTGGGCCAGTGTGTTAACTAATGATCTTGGGAGAAAAAAAAATGAAAATTGGATACAAGGGAGCAGTTTTTCACTTTTTCAAAAAACCGCTTCCACATACATGAAATCTATGATTGACCATAAACCAAATAGTACACTTTATGCTTCTCCTTCTTTCTCTTTTAAAATTAAAGCATTAGAAAGATGACATTTCTAATGTAGTGCAGATTGCAGATAGGTCAACAGCAACACAGCATTAAGGTAGGTGATCAGTATGCACACGGATATCAGTTAACTCACTAAGGAAGTTTTCTACACACCAAAAAACTTTACCCACCTACTGGATGGTAATATCCCTAAGTTTTTTGGGTGTACAACATTTTAGAAGAAAGGCCCTCTCAAATCTCAAACGTGGGTAATTGCTACTTAAATAGACCTTTTGGTGTCTTATGTATTTTAGTTAGATATTCTCAAGCAGATTAAATCTTTCTAAGTTGCAATGAGTTTGTCTGTCGTCATCAGACTATTCTACGTGAGTGTAAAGAAACTTCTTATATTTTTTTAGATGTTTGTTTACATTTTGAGAGAGATAGGGAAAGACGGAGGGAGAGAGAAATCCCAAGCAGGCTCCACACTGTCAGCGCAGAACCCCTTGAGGGGCTAGAACTCACGAACTGTGAGATCACAACCTGAGCCGAAGCCAAGAGTTGGACGCTTAACCTACTGAGCCACCCAAGCACACCAAGAAATTTCTTCTTATGAGGAGTAGGCGCAAAATCAGAAAATGGTTGTGGAAAATGCTAACTAATGCAAACCATTTAAAAAAATTTTTTTAATGTTTATTTATTTAGAGAGAGAGAAAGCATAAGCTGGGGAAGGGCAGAGACAGAGAGAAAGAGAGAGGGAGACACAGAATCCAAAGCAGGCTCCAGGCACTGAGCTGTCAGCACAGAGCCCGATGCGCGGCTCAAACCCACGAACTGTGAGATCATGACCTGAGCTGAAGTCAGACGCTCAACCAACTGAGCCACCCAGGCGCCCTAACAAACCATTTTTTGATTGTTCCCTGGATAGCCTATGTAACAACTTTGCTATTTATTTTTTTGTTTCTTCCATCCTTGTATTTAGCTTTCGATGATATATATGTTAATATCAAACAAGTAGCTACTTTTCAGAGAAAGAAACCAAATAGTAAACATCCAAGTCCTGGATGGCACTTCGAAAGATCTGATTTTGTAATAGGAAACACTCCAGCAACTATTTTCTCTTAGACACTATGCTTTCCACTTGAATAATCCATTTCTTCCTGACGATGGTTAATCGAAACAAAACCACTGCCAGGATACATACATCTGTGTGAGTTGCCTCCCCAGTCTGCTGGACACAGCACTTCTCCACTTTGTCATATCTCTAATTTGTCAATGAGCTATTGACAGTGTGACACTTTGTCAGTTTGGCCGAGGCACTAAGAGTTTTTGCATGCTTCTGCTTATCAGCATGTAGTAGTGTGACCTATAAAGAGAAAAACCTGCTTTAATTAGCTGCTGCTCCCAGGAGACTGTGGAAATATGTGAACCCAAACTAGAAGCCTGTATCCAAGAGGATATTCAGCTTAAATCAGAGCCACTCAGATCACATGCAATTTTGGAAGCCACCTGTTTACTGTTTTAAGTTAACTGAGGTTTGGAGTGGTTTGGTGCATATGGTAACTGGGGCCACAGGTGACTAAGACATGCCCTTAAAAACGGTCTGCTTTAGGGGTTCCTGGGTGGCTCAGTCAAGAAGCATCCAACTTCTGCTCAGGTCATGATCTCACGAGTTCCTGGCTTTGAGCCCCACATCAGGCTCTGTGCTGACAGCTCAGAACCTGGAGCCTACTTCAGATTCTGTGTCTCCCTCTCTCTCTGCCCCTCCCCCACTCACACCTTGTCTCTCTCCATCTCTCAAATATAGATAAATGTTAAATTAAAAAAAAAACAGTGTTTTAAGTACAAAATGAATGATATCTCCTCCTAAGCAGCTTTGAATTACAAAGTTTAGAACTAAATTTACCTTAACTAAATTTACCCTGATAATAAGGAAACTCATTATCATGGAATTGACTCACCGTTATGGTATTTAATTTGAAAGAAAATTATATACCTTGTTTATGTGCTGTTCCTTAAATAGGTGTTAGCTTCTAAAGTTGTGTGCTCAGTCTCACCCAAAAGATCCTAAATTTGGGAGTAGGACTTATTTTATCTGTAACTAATGATAGGTTTTATAAACACAATAAAAGAAATGCTGAATGATTAATTAAAAATATATAAAGAGAAATAGAATATATTAAAAATATTGCTTAAAATTGAACATGTGTAGATTTTAATAATTTGAGGTTAAATATTTAAGATATACATAAAGATTTACAAGTAAGGACATATTTTCATATTATGCTACTAATTTTTTCCACAGCCTTGGTTGAATGGCATCATACTTACTAATATATATGTATAATCAGCATATGAGAATGTATAATTAGCATATATTTTTCTATATACATGCACACCTATATATTTTATGTGTGTTGGAAAACTATATGGTTTCAATTCTGATCAGAGTAATTTGATTAAAGACTTCATTTTATAGAGGATTATAGTATTTCTAAATAAGCGTTTATTCATGCTATCTGACAAATGTAAATGCATCACTAAGTCCTTGAAATTGTATTTCCAAATTAAGACTTTAATTCTATAATGGTAAACTAAATATTTGCAGTGGTTTTAGAAATATAAAATTTGCCATTTTGCCAATATTTTTACTGTGTCTGAGCAAAAACATATTCACAGAGCTACATTTTTATTTTACAATAAAATATTTGAGTTGTGACTTTCATAGAAGTATTCTTCACATGTGTAATTCGTGAGCCTATCTTATGTTGTAGACAAAAACCCTGAGATTTAGATGTATGACACATTAGAATTAAGCATGTATTGGGGCACCTCGGTGACTCAGTCAGTTAAACATCAGGTTGTGATCTCATGGTGGTGAGATGAAACCCCCCACACCCCCCACCGTCCCCATCGAGCTCCATGATGGGCTAGTCATGGAGTCTTACTGAGAGTCTCTCTCTCTTGCTTTCCCTCTTTCTGTCCCCCTCTGGCACGCATACATGGGTTCTCCCCCACCCCCGCAAAAAGTATTAAAAATTGTGTTTACATGGCTTAGTCTCTTGGGAGCAAGCAGAAAAGCAATCATTGGTACTTGTTTAGGTGACTTTAATAATATTTTGACCTCAATGAGGAAAATATTTTTTTTCTTCCGAGTAACGTGATCTGTAGCAATTCTTTACTTCGGTTATCTAAGATGAAAGTCAGGGTCTGATGTACTGTAATAGAAAAAGCTTAGAAAATCTATTTCATGCTCTCAAACAGACAATCCACAGATAATCACAGTTCACTGTCAGAAATATTGCTTTAACCCACATTTCCTGTATAATATCTTAGTACTATCAAAAATGATATTCTGTTGCAGTAAGGTCCCCAATGATTGTGGTCAGCTACAGGAAGGAAAATGTCCAAAATGTATTGTCAAAAATACACAAAGTGAGACTTTGGAAACAATGTTAAACGATTTCAAGAAATGTATAACATTACAAATCAATTTGAGCTATAAAGAAAGTTCTGCATGCAATGGTTGAAAAATTATTTAAAGATCTTTCTGTTTTTCAGAGAAATAAAGTACCAGAAATACAAGGGAACTATTGACAGAGAATAAACATTGAAAAGCCTTGTGAAAACAAATGCTGAAAAAAATCCTACGCAAAGAGATAAAAACAATGATCAATTCAAGCTAAATAAGAATCACTATGAGTTAAGAAAGAACAAATTCATTATGAATTAATTATTGAATATTTCCTATGGATGGAACCTTTGTTACAAAACATGTTTTAGAACAAGTATTTTCTAGAAGTGCTGGCTTTATTTTTTCTTACTGGGTACAAAGATTTCACTTTTTATGTATAACAGCCAATTACACATTAAGAAGGATGTTCTGCTATGAATACATGTACATCCTAAATAAATGACAAAAAAAACCTGTAAATTTAAATTAAGGACAATGTTTTGTGAAACAAAGAATGAAGAGGAAAAGGAGAATATAAGAGGAAACGTAGGAGAAGGAAAGTAAGAAAAAGAGCTGAGGGGGAGGAAAAGAAATCTAAATTTCTAAATTTAACCTCTTGGTAAACAAAAGTAATAAAGTGTCCTTAATTGAACTAGCTGATCCCTGAGCCATGCACATAGGTAAACTAAAAGCAGTTTGCACATGAGGCTGAAAGAATTGTACATAATTGTAATGACAGAAGGAGAACGAGATAAATCTAGGACAGTATTTACAAAAGTAAAAGAGATGATAAGAATGACTAATTCCATAGCTTTCTTCAAGTCCATTCACCTCCACTCTGATGTGCAAGTTCTCTCCTCCCTTTCTACAATTAGGAATGCACCTATATTTTGAAATTTATTTGGCAATTAGTCTTTGCAAGATTTTAATTATTCCATTCAGGTGTGTATATGAGTGTTAGAAATACTTGAGTAGTACATGCTGACATTGTCTCAGGAAGTTTCTGGCATAACTGCCTTTCCCTACATCTATACCATATGTTATGGGCCGATCGTTTATTTACAGAAGCTTCTTTGGCATGGGAGAAATTATTTGAGGTCAGTATTTCTTATAAGATTTTGCTGGTTTGCTGATCAGAGATGACCAGCATCTTCAAAATTTTTCTATGGGTTATGTCTTGTTTATTAGAGCTAATAATAATATTTAAAAATTCGTTTCACACATCCTTTCATTGAGGATGACTGCCTCTACATGTGCAAAGGAAGGAGCCTCAGCAAACTTTTCAAGAAGTTTGAGTAGAAAAGGAGAGAAAGAAATGGCTGAAGGGAGATTCAGTGTGTATGTATTTGTGTGTATGTATACATATAAACACACAATATACAATTGGGAAAGACTTAAATATGTTTAAACAGACTTAAAGGATCTGCTTGATATTAAAAGCAATTGAGGAGAATAACTCAGATATTAAGAGTGGGCTGTGCATAGTGACTTTCCTCCACAGATCACAGCATGGGATGGGAATAAAATAAATGGAGGAAACTCACAGGGAAGAAACTGACACACACCACCTCAGCCTGGGGTTCAAAATTAGCATCTGCATTGTAAGTCATGTTGGTAGCAGACCTCCTTGATGTGGTGTGATGAAAATGACATTCTGACTTGGTGATCTTCCTCCTCTTAAACCCATAACCCCACTCTCGTCATGAGAAAAAGCATGAACCGAATCTCAGTTGAGGGACATTCCACAATGACCTGTACTCCTCCAAACTGTCAAGGTCATCAAAAAGAGCAATCTGAGAAACTGTCACAACCAAGAGCCCAGGGAGACATGATGACTAAATGTAATGTATCATGGATGGGATCTGGGAACTGAAAAAGTGTATCAGGAAAGGCTAAGGAAACTTGAAGTGAGACACAGGAGCTATATAAATATAGATAGACTTGTGGGTAAGTTAAACAGATATTGAAATTTCATTTTTTTCCTTGTGAGATTAGAAGTAATATCAACTGCTTAAAAATAAGATTGGAAAAAATTATAATAAAGTTGAAATTGAGGACAATAATACTTGTGTAATGTAAGAAGGCAAATGTAACAAAGAGAGCAGTAGGCTAGCATGGGATAATCTGAAGCTGTTGATCATGGAAACAGGGTGCACCATTGTATTAAATTGTCTGGCCATGCGTGCCCCGGAGCAGGGCTTGAGACCTGCTGGGGCTCCTGTAGTTGCGGATCTGCTAGTTTTGAGAGTGAAGAATTTAGTGTTTTATAAGAGTGATACTAAAATGGCAGAAGCAGGGTAAGAAAAAGTTTTTAATATAATGTAAATTAACATCCATCCATATCAAAAATTTACATTCCTTATTTCACTGAATATTGTACACTTCTCTGTGTATTCATCAGCACTATGTGATATGTTTTTATTTTATTTTTGACAATTTGATAATCATATGTATCTCAGTCCTTAGTTTCCGTTATCTTGGTTACTATTGAAATAGTCAAGGTCTTCATCCATTCCAAGACCTGCTAATACCTCATTTTTTGACGTTTAAAGATATATTATTCAATTTTTGGTAAGGCCCTATCTATATTTTCCATGTAAATCATAACTACAGTTTTAGTTATGTTCACCCTATCCTCAATCAAATGCATCTGCACTAGAGTAAATGTTATTGAAAATATTTCTGGCATGCAACTACCCATCCTTTGATTAAAGCACAAATACAGTTGTTTTGTTCTAGTCATTTTATAGGTACTTTATCACATCAAAGAGCTCTATGGACTAATAAAAAATCATGCACACGTTTCTATTTTCCAGACTTCACCATAAAACATTTTGGAAGTTCTGACAAGTGTTATGTATAAAGTGTAGTTATTAGAAGAAAGCAGGAGGTAAAAATTATCAAACTTGTACTTGATACCATTTGAATCCATAAATTTGATTGGAATTAATTTAAAACATTCAGGTTAGGTATAAAATAAACTTAAGCACATTCATAAGCTAGAAAAAAATCAGTAAGAATAAATATACATACCTGGAGGCCTGCGGGACATAATCTGTCTGTAAATGATATAATAAATCTCATCTCTTTTGCATAAGCACATGTCTCTTAGCAGGTGAGCCATAGACTTTGTGATATCAAAAAATTCTGTGATTGAAATGCTATGTAACCACTGAGGGAGTTAATATGAAAATGTTTTAAAATATGTTTTATAGTTCAATCGAGTCTCAACAAGCATAAAATAGGATTGTGTCAGATGATAGAGCTTCTTATTGATCACGTAAAGATTGTTATGAGGAAACTTAAAACTTCTAAAAAAAAAAAAAAGAAAGAAAGAAAAAGAAAAACACAAACCACCAAAGATGTTAATAATGGAAAAGGCCAGCACATTTCCTGGCGAGGATACTGAATACAGTTAACATCTTAATTTTTTGGAAAACAATCCAGTTTAATGAAATTTTGATAATTTTTAGGGAAAATTTTGTAAAAACTATGCTGAATTCATCTGGAAATACATAAACAAAAATCATTTTTTATCATAGAGTAATGAAGATAGAAAAGCAACAGTGATGTATTGCAAATCTAGGGTAATCAAAATAATAGTGTTACCCTAAAACATAGTGATATTTTTAACCAAATAAAAAAAATCTTAAAGGAACGAATGTGCCCTTATGTTGAAAGGATTAGTTATACAATGAATAATGGTAACAGTTTGGTAATTGTATTCTTGATCCAAACCATTTTCTAAATAATATTTAAATGAATTTAAAGGGACATGTATTTGGCTATCTCCTATTATTTAGGGTAAGGAATCCTTTCTTCAGGGGTGAATAGGTGACTAGAATGTATATCAACTTTTGTAATGCATCACCAGTAAAAACCAGAGATTTAAAAGTGTAATATAATATGTCTGGATGGCTCAATTGGTTAAGCATATGATTTGGGTTCAGGCTATGATCTCACAGTTCATGAGTTTGAGACCTGCGTTGGACTCTGTGCTGACAGCTCGGAGCCTCCTTCAGATTCTGTGTCTCTCTGTCTCTCTCTGCCCCTCCCCTGCTCTCTCTCTGTCTCTCTCTCTGTCTCTCAAAAATAAATAAACATTAAAAATAATTTTAATAAATAAAATTATGTACTAATAAATATAAGTGAAATTAAATAAATCTTCAAGTTTTCCATAGGGTTCATGCTTTGTCTTGGACCAAATTAATTATATAGGCAACAATTAAGAACAAAGATATTTTGATCATTTTAAATTCAAACACCATTAGAAGCTATTATAACCTTGATACTTGATACAATTTTCTCTCTTTCTTCTGATTATTTTCTATTAAAAATACAGGTGGTTTCTTCATATGATGATGAAAAAAATACACTGAAAATTTCAATTAAGTTCAGAGTATAAATAAAATATAATTCTATAAAGTTAGTATTAAAATGGTTATATGATTCTATATTCTACACAAAAGTTTTAATTTAATTTTAGTTACCAAACACTTCTTCATAGTATTAGATTTCTATGTCAAGTAAACAATAAAATGAATTATTATTTTTTAAAAATCCCAGTATAATTAAATACAGTGTTATACTCATTTCAAGTACAGTATAGTGATTCAACAATTCTATACATTACTCAGTGCTCATCATTATGAATTTACTCTTATTCTCCTTCACCTATTTACCCATCCTTCCACCCACCTCCCCTCTGGGGAGTTTGTTTGTTCTTTATAGTTAAGAGTCTGTTTTTTGGTTTGTCTCTTTTTTCTTTGATTGCTTGTTTTGTTTCTTAAATTCCATGTGTGACTAAAAGCATATGGTATTTGTTCTTCTCTGAATGACATTTCGTTTGGCATTATATCCTCTAGATCCATTCATGTTGTTGTAAACTGCAAGACTTCATTCTTTTTTATGGCTGAGTAGTATTCCATTGCCTATATATACCAGTTTTTGTCCATTTGTCTATGTACGGATACATGGGTTGCTTCCATATTTTGGTTGTTGTAAATAACGCTTCAATAAACATGGGGATGCATATCTTTTAGAAGTAGTGTTTTCATATTCTTTGGGTAAATACCCAATAAGTGGAATGACTGAATCATAGGGTAATTCTATTTTAATTTTTTGAGGAACCTCCATAATATTTTTCACAATGGCCACAGCAATTTGCATTCCTACCAATAGTGCAAGGAGGTTACTTTTTCTCCAAAACCTCATTAACACTTGTTGTTTCTTGTGTCGTTGATTTTAGCCATTCAGACAGGTTTGAGAGGATGTCTCATTGTGTCTTTAATTTTCATCCCTGATGATGACTGATATTGAGCATCTTTTCATGTGTCATCTCCCTGCATATTTTTATTTCTGCTTGGATTCTTGGTTGACCCATTCATTGTTTAGTAGAGTATTATTAACTTCTATGTATTTGTCTTGTTTCCAAGTTTTTTCTGTGGTTGATTTCTAGTTTTATACAATTATGTTTGGAAAAGTATAACTCTGATCTTTTTGAATTTGTTGAGACTTGTTTGTGGCTTATGATGTAATCTATTCTAGAAAATATTCCATGTGCACTTGAGAAGAATGTGTACTCTGTTATTTCTGATGGAAAATTCTGAATATATCTGCTAGATCTATCTGGTGATCTATTATGTCCTTCTTTGTGTCTTGTTACAGTCTGCTTTAAAATCTATTTTGTGTGATAAAAGTATTGCTACCCTGGCATTCTTTCCCTTCCATTTGCATGATAAATGTTTTTTCCATTCCTTCACTTTCAATTTGCACGTGTCTGTAGGTCCGAAATGAGTCACTTGTAGGCAGCATATAGATGGGTCTTGCTTTTTTCATCTATTCTGTCATCTTGTGACTTTTGATTGGAGCATTTAGTCCATTTACATTCAAAGTAATTGACAGGTGTGTACTTCCTGTCATTCTGTTACTTGTTTTATGGTTGTTTTTGTAGTTCTTCTCTGTTTCTTTCTTGCTGTCTTCTCTCACGGTTTTTTGGCTTTTTTAGTGATATACTTGGATTCTTTTCTCCCTCTCTCTCCGTATCTGTTACCAGTTTTTGATTTGTGGGTACCACTAGTTTTATATTTAATATCTTATGCATATAGCAGTCTATATTATGTTGATGGTCACTTAAGTTCGAACCCATTCTAAAAGCACTAAATTTTTATTCCTCTTCCCCATCCTCTATGTTTTAGTTATATGGTATCCTTTAAAAAATTACTTGTTTCTTGTGTGTGAATCTCTTTACTGATTTTTGTGAATATATTTAACTTTACTGCTTTTATCATCAGGGAAATGCAGCTTCCTACATTTCTTACTCAGGCTTATGGTCTTTCCTTTACACTCAGAATTCCTTTGATCATTTCTTATAGGGCTGGTTTAGTGGTCATGAGTTCCTTTAACTTTTGTTTGGGAAGCTCTTTATCTCTCCTTCTATTCAGAATGATATCCTGCTGGATATAAAGAATATTCTTAGCTACAGATTTTATTCTTTCAGTATTTCGAGTACATAATGCCATTCCCTTGTGGCCCACAAAGTTTCTGCTGAGAAATCAGCTAATTGCCTTTTGGGGCTTCCCTTGGGTGTAACTGTTTCCTTTTGCTGCTTTTAAAATTCTTGCTTTAGCATTACTTTTTTGCCCTTTAAATTAGTGTGTCTTAATGTCAGCCTCCTGGGGTTGATTTTGTTGGGGGTTCTCTCTGCCTCCTGCATCTGGGTTTCTGTTTCCTTCCCCAGATGAGAGAAGTTTACACCTATTATATCTTCAAATAAAGTTTTTGATTCCTTTTCTCTCTTCCCTTCCTGGGATTTCTACAGTGCAAAAGTTGTTGCACTTAATGGTGTCACTGATTTGCTTTAATATATTCTCTTTTTATTAATTTTTTTTCTCTCTCCTATTCAGCTTCTCATTAATCTGTTCTCCAGGTCACTCATCCATTCTTTTGCTTCCTCTAGTTTACTATTTATTCCTTCTAATGTATTTTTAATTTCACTTATTGAGTTCTTTATCTCCAACTGTTATATGCTTTCTCTTTTTGAGGGTCTCACTGAGGTCCTCTGCTCTTAAGTCCAGTGAGTATCTTTATGATCATTACTTTAAATTGTCTATTGGCATATTACTTACTTCTGGTTCATTTAGCTCTCTTGTTGTGATTTTGTCCTATTCTTTCATTTGGGGCATAATCCCCTGTATCCTCATTTTTTTCTAACTTGTGTCTGTTTCTTGTAAGTAGTGGCCTTATGAAGAAGAGGCCCTATAATGCCCTGTAGTGCAATGTCCCGTGTTCACTAAAACCTGGTGCTTCTGTCCCGTGTGCCCTGCTATTGTGCCTGACTTGTGTTTGCCTTCAGTCCAGTTACCTGCAATGGTTATCTTTGCCAGTTGCCGGCAGGGTTTGGTCCCTATGTCATGAACGGGGCAGACTTGGGTTGCATTGGGCTTAAGTTGAGTCAAACCAGATAGTTGCCAGACCTGTGACAGCAGGGAGCTGCAGGACACCCTCTCTGTGTTGTCCCTGAAAACCTTTCATTAATGCTCAGGCCTGCAGGGAGACCAGATGTCTTCCCCCAGCCCCCTGCTGGGGCTGCAGATGAATGGTGTGTGTGGTTATCTTCCCCTCTCCCTGTGGCAGGAGTCACTTTGGAGTGGTTTGGGGCCTTCTTGGGGCGGTTTGCATAATACAGCATGTGAGAACTAGGCCCACTGACCAGATCAGAGGAGGGACTCAGAGACTCAGAGCACTGCGAAGCGAGGCTTTAATGAATGTTCTTGCACGAGCCGGCATCTGATGAACAGGCACACTTGTGGTAGTTACAGCAGGCAATTTATCTAGCGTGCAAGTCAAATTGCACTGATGCCTCATTGGCTGAGCACTACGGATGTTACTGCCTTACTCGGAAGTCTCTTATACTCATGTAAGGCAAAAAGTAGTCTGAGTGGAACAAATGTACATTCCTTGAGGTGATGTAGAGACTTTGGTTCTTTGGCACATGGTCACTGCAAAGCCTGTGAAAAATAAGCCTGTGAAATGGAGATGGGAAGAAGAATCCGAAGTGAAGTGTCTAAGGGTTTGGGACTCCATTGTTGGGGGTGGCGGGGACAAGGAGGGGGTGGTGGTTCGTACATATTTCCAACAGATTGTAAACCTAATGTTAACTAGACAGCACAGCTTTTTTTTTTTTTTTTTTTTTTTTTTTTTGCATTTCTGAAAACGAATCCTCTCACTTCTCATACAGCATTTGTGGTGCCCCTTTGGAGGAGGGTAGGTTGGAGGGGTCAGTTCTGCAGGAGAACACAGGAGAACGCAGTGTTAGCTATATTTGCACCGGTCTGCCGTGGGAAGGTACCCATAGCTGCTTTTCATGTATTCCTGGTAAGGCTGGATTGGGGGGGTTGAGTCCTTAGAGGAACACAGGGGTGGGGCATGCAGGGTTAGCAACGTTTGCAGGTCTCCCCTGGGAGAAAACCTCACACTCATTTAGAGAGCTACTGAGATCAGGTTGGAGAGGATGAGTTTACAGGAAAACAGGAGGGCAGTGTGCACTGTTGGCAAGTTAGGTGGAGAGTGATCACACTGTGCTGGTTCCCACCGGTGTCTGTGGTTTAGGCTGGGGAGCTGGAGAGGGAAATGGCACCCACCAGCTCTTTTGTTCTTGAAGGATTCTCCCAGACATCCTGGCCCCTCCAGCAAAAGCTCTGAGATTAGTAAACAAATCTCCCTTCCATATCCCCAGGCATTTTTCAAACTGCTGCTTCCATGCTGTACCTCAGAGGGCTGTTTGTTGTGCTGTCTCTTTAAGTGCAGGGACTCAGTTTCCCATCTCCCTCTGCTCTCAGCAATACCCACTGATTTTTTTGTTACAGATGTTAAGCCCCAGGGATTGTAAGAACTAGAATTTAAGCTCCTCTGGTTTTCAAGCCAACTATTCTGGGGATTCCCAGTGTGGGTCCCTTTTGCCTGTTCCTCTCCCTTCTCCATGCCTGGGTCACTCTCCTTCCCTTGGAGGGTCTCACAGGTCAGCTTGTTTTCTCACAGGTCAGCTTGTTTTCTGACTGCGTCTCTGTTCTTCCTACTGTTTTTGATGTGGCCTCTTCTCTAGTTTAGCTACAGAGAGTCTGTTCTGTCTGTCTTCGGTTGTTTTGTAAACTGGCGTGGGTGTTATCCAGTTGTATCTGTGGGAGAGGTGAGTTCAGTATCCTTTATTCCACCATCTTCCTTGGCAGTCAGCAGAATGAATGAATTCTTGCTTCAGTTCCTTGAAGCCAAATTTAATTGGACTGCTTTATTGGGAGTTGCTAAAATGTGTCATTATTGGACATTAAAAATATGCTATAATGTCTCTGTAAATAATCAGGAAGTGTCCTTATTTGTTAATATGTTACACAGTTTAATGAGTTGCTATCTAAATTAAAACCAATTTAATCACATTGCAGGCCTAAATAATCACTCAGCAGTTTTTGGTTGTACATTTCATGCTTTAAGAATATACATAAAATATAAAATCTATTCTGCATATTACAAAGGGCATTTCTAAACTTATACATAACAATTATATAATTTATACAAGTATAAGCTTTATATGTGACTCATAATGAAGCTGGTAATAAGTGCTTTTTTTTTTATGTTTGTGTATGTATTGCTTTTCTAATAGCATGTAAGGATATTTAAAAAGTGAAAGTTGAGGTGCCTGGGTGGCTCAATGGGTTAAGCCTCTGACTTCGGCTCAAGTCATGATCTCACAATTTGTTAGTTCAAGCCCCGTGTTAGGCTCTATGCCGATAGCTCAGAGTCTGGAGCCTGCTTTGGTTTCTCTGTGTGTGTGTCTCTCTGCTCCTCCCCGCTAATGATCTGTCTTTCTGTCAAAAATGAATAAACATTAAAATTTTTTTAAAGTGAAAGTTAACACAGAACAGATATTAGGGTAATAGTCATTAAAAGGTAGGGAGTGAAGAAGAAATATGTACATTTGTAAACAGTTATATCTACCTATTAATTTACTGAAGAAAAGTTAGTCTTGCATTTTATCATTCATTTTTTTGTGAAATATTAACAGTATTGTTAAACATTTCAGATTCTTTAACTTAAAGAATACAGCACAATACTTGAAGTTTACCTACTATGTTATTCACTGTATTTGATAATAATATACTTCCAAAATGACTGGATTCTTTTGTAATATGTTTTTAAAAGCACACTTCCCCTCTCTATTTTCAGTGCTAAATTTATAAATATCACTAAAGGAAGAGTCATCAGAACAAAAATAAGCCTAAAGTTAAAAGATAGCTTAAATTTAAATATGACCATATTGAATCATTATAAAAAATAATCCAGTGATGTACAGAATGAAACAGACCTAGGCATTGAAATATTGCATAATCAGAAAACATCTGAAGTACAATGGGTTGCCACATTTATATGGCTGCATTAAATAAGACAATAATAAAATATTCATGCACATCTGCTCTCAAGAGTGGTTATAATTGCCATACAACTGGTTTGTCATAAAGTCAACACATAAACCTAATTTTTAGAACTGATGATTAACACATTTTACCACACTGTCTTCCTAATTTCAAATCCTTAGAAATTATTAGAAAGAATTATTGAAGAGCTAAAAACATTTAAATCTTTGATATGAAGTACTAGCCTGGGACAATCAAGAAAAAACTAAATGTTATACATCTCTCTAATATCTTTTAAGAAAACAGAAAAGAGATGAATGAAAGATAAAATTTAGCATATTACTGATACGAAGAAAATTTGTTTCATATTTTATTATGGAAGACATTTCTAAAAACATGTTTAATAGCTTATTCTTTGATATGCCAGATACTGTGCTGGGCAGGACAGAACCACAGATAAACAACACAAATCTGGTCTATACTGACCCTCGCTTGGCTTGAGAATCTATAGAGTGGTATTAAGAGATCTTGGAGGCAACGGCCCCTGTTATTGCTTCAATAAAACATGCCCCAAATGACCAGTTTACTGTGCTGAGTCCATCGTAGCCCAGCTATCCTCTCCTTGTTCATCCCTGACTCTAGATCTGGTTTCTATCCTGGCTTCAGTCTTGGAATTTGCTTAGGCTTTTAAATGTAATAGCATGCATTGATTATAATACAGTACTTAGAAATACAGGCATTATTTTTCGGTGTCCTAATGGTCTATTTCTTTAAAAAAATGAAAACCATTCTATTTGAAGAACCAAAATTACTTCAGTAGGGCCTGGCCAATGCATGGTTTCACAATTTAGATTGCCTGCTCACCTACTCTGAAGGATCAGAGGGCTACAAGGGATTCCCTCCTCAGAAGATGAGGACGCAGCTCCTGTCTAAATACTCACAAGGGTGAAAGAAGTTTGCTACCTTCACTTTAGGTTGTCATTATCACCAAGTCCCCAACAGAGTCCTGCAAAATCACAGTGCTAGGTAGGTAGCAAAACAACCACCACAAAGTATTCAGTGGAAGCCACAACACATTCGTGAAACTTTGTAGATAAATATCTTATACTTTGAAAACATACTGTTGTGACTAATTTCTTTTGTCATTGGGCCAGAAGTTAATTTTGTGACAGTTTACTTTTCATTTTCCACTGATACATCTGCTTCTCCTTGTCTCCTCTTTAATGTTCATGCGTATAGTAGAGTATATAGTTAGGTTTGCTAGGAAGTAACCTGAGCCCCTCAGAAGGAAGTTGGTGTATTATTTGACAAACACATAAGTATTGTAATCATTTGTCATGAGCTGGCGAGCTTACCGGTTGAGTGTTAGAAATGATTTTAATAGTATAAAAATTTTGAATATAGTTCTTGTATTTATGATCATAGCTGAACGGTTTTTAAGTTTGACATTTTCCAGACACTTAAATTGGGATAGAATGACCCAATCAAATGTCATCGTCATGACAGTATTTTTATGACTAACAGTTCAGATCCTGAGACTGAGCATCCTTTCAGAGAAGCTGTAGCGACTCATCAATCGATGTTGTAGAAGTATTAATTAGTGACTTGTCATGATGTATTGCTCTCTTGTGAAGAACTGAGGAGTTAGGGGAGACTGTGTGGAATAACTCAGTGTCTTAAATAATCAAAAGAGGGAAAAAATCAATAGGGACACAATCTAAAATTATACTGGAAAAATATGTTTTTCTTTTTATATTTTGTGAAGTGTTACAAGGCTAACAGTGTCAAAATGAAGCATCTATTGACAAAAGTAAATACCTAGTATTGTAACAAATTAATTCAAAGCTGAGAAAGGTCCACCTCTGAAAGAGCAACTATTTTTTTTCCTTTTTTTAAAGAAATAGGGTTCAAGCACTGCCAGGTATGGGCCACCATTCAGACATAGCTCAGTTAATAAAATGATGTTCCTTTTCAGAGATATTCTGCTTAAAGATAACGTGTTCTGTGAACTTGGTTCATTCACTTCAGATTTTAAGAAATTCAATATTAATTGAGACTTTATCCTTGGTGATGAAGAGAGAATGGCTAAATGTCAGCTTGTGTCATCTGTAGAAATGAATTTTTTGTTTGTTTTTGTTTTGTTTTGTATTGAGAAAGAGCAAGAGTGCAACCCAAGGAAGGGGAAGAGAGCAAGGGAGAGAATCTTAAGCAGGCTCCATGCTTAGGGTGGAGACCAACGCAGGGCTAGATCCTTGATCTGAAATCAAGAGTCGAATGCTTAACTGAGCCACTCAAACACCCTGGAGAAAGTGTTTTTTGCTGTCTGTCATGCTTTTATAAACCTCTGTCTTTCACTGTTTTACAAATTAATATTTTACCATAATTGTCTACCTTTTTGCTACCTTTTTCTTTTGGAGACGGTGATTATTTAGTTGAACGAATCGAAGGCATGACTCTTGTCTTTAAAGTCTAAAGTGGGAAAATCACAATAAGAGTAGCTCTATTTTGCTAGACACTTGCACAGGATGTAATAGAACAGAAGAAGGAAGAACTCTGGTGCCGTGGGGTGGAGAAGCATCATGATAAAGGTTGAAGATCTTGTTTAATACTAGAATTTTCTGGTAGAGGAGAGAAAAGAAAAAGTAGAAAAGTTTTTGATAAACACCAGTTGTGTGTGAGGATTAAGTGTAAGGAGGCGAAAGAAGGAGAGGATAATTCTGGATGATTCTGGATAAGTTGCCTAGGGACACATAGTGAAGGGATTTTCATATACCTTGATTAAAAGTTCGGACTTTATTAAAAAAAAAAACAGTAAACAATTGTTGATTTTTTAGGGGCATATAGGGAAAGTACTATAGCGTTTAGGAATGCTAACTTTGCTGGAGTACTAAGATTGGACAGGAAACATTAATTCCTTAGATGGTTATTTCTATTCTCAGGATAGAGATTTCTGCATTTAAGACCACATATAGGACAAGAGACCATATATTTGTTAATTCAGGTAGGTTTAGAGATTAGCTAAACAAATTTGATTATGACAAACAAATGTTGGAACTAATTTAAATAGTAATTAAAGTTGTTAAATTTATGACTATAGGAAACTACATAGAGGACATGAACAGGAAACATACAGGAAAAGTTTGTAAGATAATTGATAATGACAATGAAGTAATTAGATAAAGTGATATTTTATATCTCAATCTTCTCTTAGATTGAGAGAGGTTGTATACAATTGTTCCTGGATCTTAAAGATAATTGGTTACATGCAATAGCATATCATATAGAGTTTCTTTTTCTTTGCTAGAGAAGGCCACATATCATAAAGATAATGTGTGATCAATTTGCATTTTATCAAACTTTTAAAAATTTTAAATCAACAAGAACTCTGAAAAAGGCATTATTTTGATCTCATTGTCGATATATATTTGGGGACCATTACCTACTACTTGTATACTTGCAAAATGCTGTAAAAAGTAACGAGCTCCTGGGGGTAGTTTCTCAACATCTGAAGAATATATTTTATTTAAATGAATATGGCTATTGGTTTAGTTCTCTCAAAACGATTGCCTTGAAATGTAATTAAATAGAAATGAGCCTGGCTCTAGTAGCATGTGCAGAGATAGAACAAACAATATGAGCAAAGTCACAAATATGAAGCAATGTATAATAAAAACTTAATTTTGAAAACGAAACAGGACCAGGAGACTGACTCAATCTACTGAACTCATACTCTGCAAATAGGAACATTTCTCAAACGTTATACAATTGTAAGAATTAGAAACTCTGTTTCTGTCTGTCTCTGCTTCCCTTTCCCACCCCCATTCTTCTCTCCCTGGCTCCCCCTCTCCCGCTCTCCCCCTCTCCCCCTCTCCCCCTCTCCCCCTCTCCCCCTCTTCTCCTCTTCTCCTCTTCTCCTCTCCCTCTCCCTCTCCCTCTCTCCCTCTCCCTATCCCCTCCCTCCCTCCCTCCCATCCTCTCTTACAGAAAAGAGGAGTTAGCTAGGGCTGAGGGAGTGGATTGATTGAAGGGTATTGTAGGCAGAAATCAGTAATCTCTCAGATTGCTTTCAGTATTGCACCTTTGAGTAACTGCAAGTTCATTTTAAGTTGTGAAAGAGTGTGGAACGAAGCCATGAGGGGACTTGTTAGCACTCTTAAGGAATTTGGCCAAAGAGAAATAGATAAAAGGAAAAATCAACAATCATTATAAGGTTTCAATCGGGAGATGGTATCATATTCATGCTTTCAAGGGATAATTGGGACTGTATTCGGCAGTGGGTATTTCTAGAGGTAGAGAGATCTGGTGGGAACTAAATCCAGAAAGAAACGACACTGAATCTGAACTGAATGACACTTCCAATGGATAAAATTGGATTATTTTTGAAATTAATTGGATGTCGTAAATGAGGGACATGATATGTGCCAGATACCCAGCAGAGGCAAATCTGGGATTCTTAACTCACATTATTCAATGTGAGTTAATGCAAAGGATACAGGAGTTTAGAGACAGCATTACAGTAGTGAATTATAGTTTAGGAAATATCAATTGTTCAGATCTGTTGTACTTCCAGATGGATGTATCTAGACTTCATATCAGCTCAAGTTTGACATTTATTCTCAATAATACCTACTTTCATAGACTCCATATTTACTAGGTTTAATTTACTTGGTGAATACTTTTTTTTTTTTTTACAATGTTTTTCCCCAAATTACCTTCAACTTAATATCCGAGTCATTTATAACATGGAAAACTTCTTACAATTATTATTTATAGTAGTTAAATATGACTAGTAAGAAGACAGTGAAATAAAAGTCCTAGAATCTTTTTCCTACTTCTCAGGTTACATTAAAAGCTTTATTTCATCAAGCTTTTGTGTTAGTAGTACTGTTCAGATTCTTATTTATCCTTCAGTTTTCAGCATAAGGACCCTAGATGATATTTTTAGAAGAGAAATAGGTTTTTGTCTATATATCAGAACACATGATTTGTTCAATCATTTATCTACCATAGATGCCAATATAGATATTTTATGTGTTACTGTGTAGTGTGCTGCAGAGTAGGGAATTCTGGTCTCATTATTTAGAGACCCTGAAGAAATTCATCTAGATTTATTTCATTTCCATTTATATAACAGTGATAGCAATTCTTACATCTTTTAATAATATCGATGTATATATGTAAAATAGGATAAATAAAAAGTCTCAGAATTTAAAAGTAAAATGTTCATTTTTATATGCAATAAAAATCTAAAAAATCAATCTTATTCTGAGCATGTCTGAAAATAATTATTTTAGGGTTTCCATAATGAAAATAATTGCTTATGCTCATTTCTTATATAAATATATTTAACACATCACATAAAATAATATCACTAAATCATAAATAATTGGTATTGACAGATGTTTAATTCATTGCATTTATAGATAATTAAGAGATACAGTTGCTGTTTTAATAACTGAAACTTAAGGCAAATAAGTATGAAAGTGGTGGATAATTTTTTAGAGATTCATGTATACTCGGATCCTTATTTGTCTCAGTCATCCCTACCTCTTTTCCAGGGACAAAGAAAGAACATAAACTTGATGTGGATCAAAGAGTGGGAAAACAACATTTTTAGCGGGGGCTATAACTAAATAATTTGGGTCACTCATAATCATTCGGTTTTCCTAACTCATGACCTAAATGGCATGTCGATGATGGCTGTTGGTAGGAGGCCTCAGTTCCTCATCTTGTGAATATTTCCACAGGGCTTTTTGATGTCCTCATGATGTGGCAGCTGGCCACATGACGTGAGTGACCCAAGAGAGCAAGGTATGGGCTGCGATGTCTTTTATGATGTAGATTTGAAAGTCCCAGTTTGTCGTTTCCACAATATTTTATTAAATACATCAACCCTATTGGTGTGGAAGGAAACTACACAACAACAACGTGAATACCAGGAAGTGAGAATCATCAGGGGGGCCATATTGAAGACTGGCTACCAAAAGGTCCCTACTTGGTTACAAAGTACCTAATTTAGAATCTAATGTTTTTGTTTTGTTTTGTTTTGTTTTTGCATATCTCTAATTTTTACTTCTAACTTCGTATAAAATTTATTAATTTTGAATATTTTCTACTTCTACTTTCCATTCTCAGCAATGAATAACACTTATAGCTTAGTAGGATTCTTAATTTTTAATTCTAAACTTTTAGACACACTTTAATTACATTTTAGGCACATTTTAATTTGCCTTCCCTTTGGGCTATAATTCTCTTGTAAATTCCCCTTTCTCCCTGAATTTCCATTTGTCTTTATTAAGCCATAAGCCTTTATATCCTGAAGTTATGGTGTCTATGTATGAAACGCTACCTTTTTATCCTGATTATCTGTACTGCCCCTACCCTATTGACATCCTCCATTTTCTAGTTATTACCTGGATTGCTGGCCTCTAAACCTTCTGCAGAATGGCCAGCCTACAATATCTTGTCACTGGTTTCCTGAATTGGATCCAGTATTTACTGAGTTCTGCCCTTCTTCCTCTGTTTACTAATAAATTTTTGAAAATTACTCCTCAAATAATTCCTAAAAAGAGCTTATGGACTGTTAAAAATGTCTTGCTTTTTTATATCGTTACGTATCAATAACATTTGTGTTAGTTTTAAATCCTTATCTTTAAAATTTTGAAGGATTACTGTTTTCTACGTTCATTGTTGCTGATAACAAGTCTGAGAACGCTCTGCTTATAGTTTATTTTTAGTCATTTTCAATCATTTAAGTAATTTAAAATGCTTTTATACTTATTCATTTAAAATTATTTAATAATTTAGCTATTTTAGTTCAATGAAAATCGCAGTTGCTTAACATCTTCATTCACACATGGTATTTTCAGACTTCATTTTTGACAAGGTGGTGAATATTAAAAGCAATCTTACTGTTTTAATTTAATTTAACCTTTAATATAATTAATATTCATTTATGATTTGTGTTTCCTCTTAGACATATCTGAATGTCTTCCCCTAATCACTATATTATTGCATCATTTTCTAATTATATAGTGGATGCTTTTCATGTATTTTTAGATATTTTTCTGTATGTGTTTAAAGTAGTGTATTCAAGTTTATAGATTATCTTTATTTTATGGTACCTTTTAATGTAAGAGATTTTTATAGTCTATATATAGTACAATTGTTAGCATATACGCTTAAATTTTAGTTAATTGGGCATAAAATTAAGACCTGGAGTTGAGATAATGAGAATTTCACCTTCTTCTTTCCCCCAAGCAGCAGTTCTATCATGTGTGCCAGCCATTTCCAATAATAAGGAATTAATACAATGAAGGAGAATATACAATAATAGACTATTTTCCATTAGGGTATTATCAAGATGGCAGATTAGGAGTGTATCTAGTGCCTTTAAAAAGTTAATAAATATAAACTTTAAAAAATATTTATGACAAAATGCATTATTATGGTATCAATGTAAGTGGTTATAAAAATATATGTTCAGTTTGCATAATTCATTTGGGTCAGAAATTAGCAGTACTTTATAATTAGCTAAAATCTTCCAGAAACAATACAAATATCAAGTCTTAGGCCATTGTATGGGAAGGCAGATGTTCATAAAGGGAAAGAAAAGAGTTTTTATGAAATACTATAAGTTAATGTTCAATGCTAGATACATTTACATTGATCATTCTTATATGGGAAAGTCCTTTGCTCTGTACATAACAGTTTTTGATGAAAATAAAATACTGGAATTTACTAGGTTAATGTTTGTTCTCTATACTTTAGCAATTTATATCTCAAGTCCTATTCTTTTTTTTTTTAAGTTATTTATTTATTTTGAGAGAGAGAGCATGCAGAAGCAGGGGAGGGGCAGAGAGAGAGGGGGAGAGAGAGAATCCCAAGCGGGCCTGTCAGCACAGAGCCTGATGAAGGGCTTGAACTTAACAGTGAGACCGTGACCTGAGCTGAAATCAAGAGTCCACCACTTAACCGACTGAACTCCCCAGGTGCCCCCCTGAATCCTGTTCTTTTTAAAAAATTTTTAACATTTTTCATTTTTTTGAGAGAGAGAGACAATGTGAGTGGGAGAGGGGCAGAGAGAGAGGGAGACACAGAATCCGAATCTGAATCAGGCTCCAGGCTCTGAGCGGCCAGCACAGAGCCAGACACAGATCTTGAACTCTAAATGCGAAGATGGTGACCTGAGCCAAAGTCAGGTGCTTAACTGACTGAGCCACCCAGGCGCTCCACTCCTGAATCTTGTTCTTAAAAGATGTTGAATGCAATTGATGGAAGCTTTATCATTTAGAAGATTCATCCTGTTTAATGTACCTTATTTGTATCTAGTGAAAACATAACTGTCTATTTGAAAAACAAGCTTCATTCCTGGTCTGGGATAAAAGTAACTTTTTAAAAGAACACATATGATTGATGCTAGATCATTTAAAGGAAAAGCTTTATATGCGATCTAGTTAATATCACTCATTACAGTAATGAAAGGGTTTGAAAAAGAATGCAAAGGATGAATATCCATCTACAGACTCATCATAGCTTTTATTACAATCTAGTTTAGCTGAATTATTCATAATAGTATTGGTTCTTTATCCATTGTTTATGCTATCGCCAACTTGTTGGTTTTATTATTTCTGTTTATCATTTTACCATGAGCAGTTTCCCAGCACATGTTTTTTCTCTGTTTTTCATGAAACTTATAGTAATATGATCTCTGAAAATCATGCCAAGTCCATAGCAGGCCTCAGCCAGTCTCCAGGGCAGCTGTCCTCCCACATGGACTTTGTGTCTGTGCCTTCTCAGCACAAGACCTTCTTGTATCACATGGGGTCGAGTGGTAGAGCTTGGGCATCAGAGGACATCCCGGAAGTGACACCAGACACTTGTGACAGAGTTTCTCTAGATGAAAACAGTAACTTCTACTTGCTGAACTGCAAAGGTGTTAAGAACTGTCTTAAACAATGGCATTATCTTTGCCAAAACCCATTCAAAGAAAAACTGCCACGGGATATCCAAATTTACAAGAAAATGAAGTATAAATTATTAGACTAAATAATTTAGCAAGTGAATTTTTTCCTGTGGGCAGATTATTTACTCGTATCCCTGGTGATACTCCTTTTCTTTTTATCAAGCCCAGATGTCAAATAAGTAAAAAAAAAAAAAAATACATTTACAACTACTTGTGCCTGCTCTCGGGGAAAAATGGAGGCACATATCCATGAGAAACATCCAGGCAGTATTGAAGCTGGACCAATGATGCTGTGGTTCACCAGCTTGTTAAGAGATCTACTCTGCCCAGAATCGAAGGCACTGGCACATTCTTACTGTTTGGGGTCCCTGCTCAAGAGCCCTTTTCCTTAGAGTTTTGTTTTGTTTTCTGTGTTTATATCAATAAATAGATTATGGGTTTCCATTCTCATTCAAGCACGTCATCCTACCATCCCAAGTGTTGCTCTTATTTTTCATTTCTGAGCAATTTGTCTTTTAATATTAATTCTGTAGATACGATTTTGCCGATTTGGCCTTTCACTTTAGCAATGCCTACTTTTCCTCATATCTTCATCGTCAAACCCTAAGGTCACTTTCGTATTTGTAATCCCTTCTATTTCTACAACCTTGATGAGGGTTAGGAAAGGCAGTGGACTACGTGGATAATTTCCCATCTGGGCAGAGTAAATGAGGTAGCTTTTGTGAGAGTTTGATATGTAATCCCTGGGCGGGCTTGGGGTATTAGAAACATAACATAAACCAGCTTGGGGATGCTCCTGGGTTTAAGGACTACTTATAGTATCTTAACCCAAAGAGGAGTTTCTTAAATACTTTTCATGAAAAAAATTTTCTAAAATATGAAAATTAGAAGATAAAAATGCTAATATAGTGAGTGGGGACCTATAAATAGCAACAACTTATGATTTCACATTGGTTTTAGCATCTCATTTTAATTCAGGGAAAAGGTGAGCTGGCTTTCAGGCTGTTCACCTCTCTTCTCTAAGCTTCTTTCTCTCTTAGAAGGAATGAATTGAAGCACATGTCCTTAGGTATTTATCACTTGATTCTGACATCTCAGCATTCATTTGATAGATTAATGGAGAAAACTGCTAGTGCTGATTTCTTTCTTCCCATGACTTTTGGCACAAGCAGATAATTTCAGAGACATTTTCTATAGCTCTTGGAATAATTTTAGGAAATTTACTGGTAAGGCAGTTTGGAGAAAGATAGCTCCTTCAAGGCTAGTTTACATGCACCTAAAACCCTGAAAGTTTTTTGATTTTCCAAGGGACTCTCAATATTAGGTGACTAAAAATTTTAGGCTGCTGTCCTTAAGGTTTCTCTATTAATTTGATTCTTTTTTGCCATCTTAACATGCCATGGTTGGCTAAATAGAATTAATTTTTATAACTGTACTGATTTTGAGTTTAGGAATAAAAGTTAGCTAATACAATCAAATATTTAAAAATATGAATTTTAAAGCAAATGTTAATTTTATGCCATTCAAACATAGATTTTATATATTAATTTCCATGAGAACAAAAAGGTTTAAAAATAAAATTTTTTAATGTTTATTTTTGAGAGAGAAAGAGAGCATGAGCAGAGGTGGGGGAAAGAGAGGGAAACACAGAGTCTGAAGCAAGCTCCAGGGTCCCAGCTGTTGGTACAGAGCCCAATGCAGGCCTTAAACCCACAAACTGTGAGGTCATGACTCGAGCCAAAGTCCGACACTAAAACAACTGAGCCACCCAGATGCCCCTTATGACATTTTTTTAACTTGTAGTTCCCTGTCACCATCTCCCATCTGGCAGAGATTATGCATTCAGTAAATGTTTGATGAAGGAAGGAAGGAGGTAGGAAAGAAGAAAAGATTCAGGACAGACTATGTGGTGGGGAAGAAGCCACTCCATTTTCAGTCAACTTCAAGTTTAGGAAATCATTGAAAATTTTTACAGCTTTCTAACCAGGTCAGATCCAGAATCGTAACTGTTGGATAACTACTACTGAATAAAATATAATACAAGCCAAAATATGAGCTGCATGTGTTATTTTCTACTAACACATACATGCCACGAACTTAGCTTAAAATATTGATTTATTCCGTAATTCCTGTAGGTAAGAAATCTGGACCTGGTGAGACTAGATACTCCCCTCAGGGTCTGACAGGGTTGAAATCCGGGAGCCGGCTGTGGTTGTGGTTTCTATGTGGGGATCAGGATACTCTTCCAAACTCACTGGTTTATTTGCTCAAAGTTGCAGGGTAGAGGTTATTGTCCTGCTATCTATAAGCCAGGATGCCTTTTAGCTACTTTAGGCAGTTCCTTGCCATGTGGCCCCTGCTGTAGACTGAACTGTGTTAAACCCAAATGTTGAAGCTCTAACCTCCAATGTGGCTGTTTTAAAGATAGGGCTTGTAGGAAATAATTAAGGTCAAATGAGGCCATAGGGGTCAGATCCTAATCTGATTGGATGGGTGGCCTTATAAAAAGAAGTGAACACAGTAGGAAGGCTTGCTGTGTGCAAGCCAGGAAGTTCTCACCAGAACCCTACCATGCACTTTGATCTTAAACTTCCAGCTTCCAGAATGGTGAAAAACTGTTCTTTAAGCCACCTAATCTATGGTGTTTTGTTATAGCACCTTGAGGTAAAACACACCCCGTGGCATTTCACAGCAAGGATGTTTGCTTTTTTCCTGGCCAGCCAAAGAATGTCTCCGACGTCCTCCTCTGTGACCAAGCGAAGAAAATTAGGGGCTCATGTAGTACGTCAAGCACATCCCATCACAAGGCCAGCAGACTTGTAGTCTTATTTACCCCCTGTAAACTCCCTTCACAGCAACATCTAGATCATTCCTTAACTGGATAACTGGAAAGTGTATGGATATCAGAGGCTGGGGTCTTTGGGTCTGTCTTAGGTTTCAGCCTGCCAGAGTCCATATATTTTTAAAATTCAAATTTTCTAACAGCCATATAAAAAGAAACAGTCAAACTTAAATTCAATAATATATATTTTAACCAATATCTCTAAAATATTTCAACATGTAATAAGGATCCAATTTTTAGCGAGATACTTTACATTTTTTTCTTTCAAGGTTTTAAAATTCAGTGCGTATTTTACAGCTACAACACATCTCAGTTATGACTCTCTGAATTTCAGGGACTCCTAACCACAAGGGACTGGTGACTCCCTATTCAACAACATAGCTCTAGACAATTATAGATAGAATCTAGGTTAATTATTGGTTTAATTATAGATTAACTACCTTAAGAATTTAAGGAAGAAAGAGTAGCATTCCAACATCTTATGAGACCAGAGATTACATTGAATGTAAACTCCAGGGCTAATTGCAAACATTCACATTATTGGATCTACTTTTCTTTCAGTTTGGAATTAGATCCAAAACCAAAGTAAACTGAAATTAATTTAAAAAGGAAAAATGTAGTTTGCAAAGTTGAGGTAGAAAGGAAAATTTTGTTAAATCTCTTAATGTCTCTTCTCATATTTAAATCTTATTTATGAATAATTTATTTATGAATAATTCTAGTTTTAAATTTCATCCAAATTCTACTTTCATAGCACCATTTACATAATTAGTAAATATTTAATTTACTAAAAATTTGAAATTAGATATGGCCATTGCTTAACATAAACTCCAGTGAACAGAGAATTGATTTTTTAACTTGAACAGAGAGCAGTGAAACATCTTTGTATATTTTAGTGGTTTAATGATATTTAAGTTTTAATCTTCAAGCAAGTAATATGTCATTTTCCTGTCTTGAAAAGAGCATAAAGGTTGAGTCAACAAATAACACGCATTTGTGTTGACATCCTTTAAATGTAGTCTGAGTTGCAAAGATAATAACAGATAAGACTACATTTTTTATTGATACTATGTTCTTGTCTCTTTTTTTTCATGTGATAATAGTATTTATTTTCCTGAAGAAGAAAATTATTTCTAGCCAAGACTAGAACACCCAGTGCCTGAATTAATATGATAATTCCTACCAGTGGGCTTTAAATATTAAACAAGGTAATTATGTAAACACGTGACATGGTCTTAGTTCATTAGTAGCATTTTACTGATTTGAGGACTTGACCTTTTATGTTGAAATAATACCAAGCAACTTCTTGGCATCATTGACAGAAATATATAATATTCATAGAGATGTAACTGTCCCACTCAATATATTTAAAATGTTTAAAAGTTTTAGCAAAGACCAGGTTGTTTAATTGCTTTCCTTAACCCGTTGTATCATTTGACCACAGGTTTGGAAGAGTAAAGGCCCTTCACCTTATAACTGTTCTTATGTAGTCTGCTGAGAGAATTTTTTTACTGATCTCACCTCGCATTCTTTACCACAGGCTATTGACTGGAAATTATGCTGTGTTTGGATTGGTTTGTTTTTTGCTCAAATGACACTGTGATTCAGTGCCCCAAATTTTAGGTCATTTACACATATGCTTACCTTAAAATATAAAGGAAAAACAGGCTGTACAACATCTTTTACTTATACAATTACCCGTTTGGCTTGAGACAGGTGAGTGGTGTTAGGGTAAGTGGCAAAAGAAAAAAAAAATATTTTAGAGAAGGAAAAGGAAGAAGGAGAGAAAAAAAAAAAACACACACACTTAACTATGAATGGAAGGAATACCACCCCAAATATCTATTTTGAAGTATATTCTATTTTCTCAGACAAGCCGTGTACAAGCAACCAGGGTTGGGTTCTTCTAGTCACAAGTTTTAGTTCTCAGCTATAAATGCCAGCTCAATGCATTAGCTACATTACAATTGACTCAGAAAGGTATTAACAAAATATTATTGTTGGCAGCACATCTTCTTCAAGGTACCACCACCTTCTCACCCTTTTACTAACCCCCTTCAACTAAAACCCCTTGAACGAATTTTTTTGTTTCCTTTTTTTTTACATTCTATTTTTCTATTCTCAGTTAAACTTATTCCAAATCAGGACTGTGGGCCACATTTTCAGTATCCTTAATCACAAATCCAGCAATGAATGCTCAACCCTTAGTTTATTTATCAGCTGCATTTGACTGTTTTAAAAACTAACCCTTTCTTAATTTGTTTCCTTTGGCTTTCAAGATCCCACTCATTCTTGGTTCTCTCTCATCAGTTAACTGATGGTTCCTTCTTAGTCCCTTTTACTGGTTCCTCCATACTTTCCCAAATCTAAATATTGGGGATATCCACCTGCTTCTTCTCTAATTCTGTTTCATCCTTAGAATCGGATCCCCTCTTATGACCTAGATTTATCTAGCATTTGTGGTGGATGTCTCACGTGTCCTATGTCCCGTTCCTTCAGGCCACCTCTGATTTCAGATGTGTCTATTGTGGATAGTTCCAGGCAAGCTGAGAATCTTTACAGTGACATGAGCCACCTCATATATGTGCTATTTTCTTCCCCAGATCTTCAGGAATGTATCTGACCCACAGAAAGAGTAGCTGGGATGTCCAGGGTGACTTAATACTCCTACGAACGACTCTCAATCAATGATGGAGAATAGGAGCTAAAAGATCAATTCCCCAACCTTTTATCACTCCAGTAGAAATTTCTAGAAAATATGTGTACATTTCTCTAGAGGTTCTTGTGGCATCAAATTCTCAGTACTTGCAAATCACCGTAAATAATGAACATTTGTTTTCGAGTGTTTTCCTCCTGTGTCTCACCCTGCCTGCATTCTTACTGCTACCTCTACTTCCAAAGGTCCCTTATAGCTGAATTACTGCAAATATGCTTTTGTGCCAACTCAAATTAAGACACTGTCTCTTCTCTAAAATCTTCCAAATTTATATCTCCGGCATGGGCCTCTGTTACAAACTCCAGGATTTTCAGCAAAAAAGCTAATTGCCTATTCAGCCTCTCCAGTGGCCTATCTAATAGGCATGTCAAACACTATTTTCAATCTGGTTTAAGCCATTTTAGTATCTTGCTTGAACTACTGGATCAGACCACTAACTTGTCTTCTTGCTACAATTTTATCCGTTCTTGTAATTTCTCTACACCAAAGTGAATCTCATGATTTCTCAATTAGAGTAAAATTCAATGTTTTTATCCTGACCTACAAAATCAGAAGTCACTTAGTCCCTATGCCTCTTATACCAATTCCCACTCATACTGCTCCAGTCACACTGGGTTTATTGCTATTTTTCTTCCCCTAGAGAGCTACTCGGTTAATGTCATGTTTTTCAAGCTTCTGTTTATATCACCTTTTCAAAGCAATCTTTCCTGATTATTTTTCATAAAATTGCACACCTACATATGGTCACTCTTTATGTACTTTTCCTGTTTCATGGTCTTCATAGAACAAATTAAACCCTGACATATAGGATTCATCTTATTTCTTCTTATGGTTTATTATAAGGTCCATAAGGGCAAGCACTGTCTGTTTCTTGATTTTTTTTCATTGCCAAGTAACTTCAATAGCTGGAGCAATGCTTGGAACTCAAAATTGAATGAACTAATATCGACTATCTACTTAGTCATGGATTAGCAGATAAATATGTATTACAAGAAGGCAACATGAAACTCAAACAATGCTAAGATCATAGAAGTAAAAGATAATTAGGGTAACATTTCTTTTTATTTTAGTGGATTTCTATGTGTCATGTACTGTTTTGTCTCTTGTAAATATTTTTTCCATATAGAGGTTAAATTTTCCATTATATTTTGATTCTGGATTCCAGTGAGTGATCACAAATGTTCATTCACTCCTGCGTGGGCTGAACGTGCCAGTTGCTTTAAGTTTGCGTTACTTTTCTCAGTGGCATGGTAATCCCTGTGCAGAATGGAAGCCACTATTGGGCAGAGCCATGAAATCACTCCAAACCCATCCTGTGTTGATGTGTTCATGATCTCTGTGAGGTGGGAGCTGGGAGGGAGACTGGGAGAACTTAACAACATGCTCCCCTGCTGTGATCTACTATTCATTTATCAAGTAATTGATCAAAACCATCCTTAAACTGTAATTGTTCTTATTACTGAAACAATTGTGACTTAGAGAACGTCAATGAGATTTTGAAATTATCAGTAGAGCTAGAAAAGAGTAAAGAAGTCAATGTTTCTTTTATGTTACAATTGATTACTTAATAAGTTGACTTCATGAAAGAACCAAACATTTATATATGGGCATCAGCTATAATTTTGAGTGCTACACATTGCTTATATATTACATAGTTAATGTTATATGTTAATATTATAATTATGTAACATATTAAATATACATTAAATTTTTAATGCTAAAAATATATATCCTGCAGTAATAAATAAAAAATCATTAGAAGATACATGAGGAAGAAAGATTACCACAAATATGAATATTTGGATGAAAATGTTTGTATAATACTTTATTCTACTTTTACTCAGATTTATGTGACTAGAATCTCCTCCAAATAACATATTTCTTACCTCAAAAATAAATGTAGCATTGTACTTATCTACAGAAGAGCTGAAGGCTTAGAATAACATGTTATTATACTAGATCTTAATATTTAGTAAAATATTAGTGTATGTTATTAATCATGCTTTTCTACATGCAAATCAGTAGTTCCATACTCCTTAAATGTAATGCTAATTGAGTTAAAAAATAGAACTCTTGAAGGAAAGTTGCCACATACTGTGATTTAATTTTAGGACCCATGGGTGTGCATGTCACTGCTGAATTATAACTTTGTATCTGTCCACTGAGTTCTTCCTCTGTTCTTTCTCCTACCCTAGTGTGGCTTTCAAAATAGAATAGTTGTCACACTCAGTAGGCCAAGTAAAACCTTTCAATTATGGTAGTGTTTTTGTAGTTATTTGATTTACTGAATTCTTATCCCTAGTTTATTATAGAAAAATACAATATTATATGTTAGGATTATGTTAAATAATTCTAAAAATACATATAGTTTTTGAAATAAATATTTATTTTCATATGTTACATTAAGGTAAAATCATGCAATGGACAAATCTAAAGATAATTATCCTTAAGCTACCACATTGCAAACTATACACTATATAGATCTTTACAGATAAATATTATAGAACTTATAAATTTAACAATTATGTACATATTCAGGAAATAATGATGTTTTAAAATCCATTGCCTGTCACTATAAATGTTTGTTATAAATATTCATATCTGTATTAGGTAGTTACAATTTCATTGGCTAGGGCAATCATGGCAAAAATTATACCCAGCTGATCTTGAGGAAATAGAAACAGTTAAAGAATACAGAGAGGGAGCTACTTAGAGCTCATGTAACATTCATATCTAGCATTTCTCTTCTATATTACTTGTTTCCAAAATAATATATTAATCCTATAAATAGAAATCAAAAACATAAGAAAAATCATTCCTACCATCTCCAACAACTCACGCTATTCACAATTTCCTGCTCTTCTTTCAGGCTTCATCCAAATGTTAATATAAATTTTGTAGAACCATAATTATAGTTTACACAATTATGATAAAGCTATGATAAATTCCATGCTTTACTTTTTCACACATCATATATTTGGTAATATTTATATTCACTCAACACTCTAAACATTAACTGGGTGCCTACTATGTTCACAAATTATTGTAAATGAGGTGGTCAAAGATTAATAAGTTGTCTTCAAGTAGCGCCAAGTATAATGGAAATAGACATGTAAACAACATGCAAATTTATTATAACAACAGCTATATTGTAATATACACATTACAAAGGTGATTAGAACTGGAGAATAATCAACTCTGCCACATTCATAACTGAGTATTTTAAAGAATGCTGGTTATGCTACTGAATATAAATAATAAGCAAATAGCTCATTTTAGAAAAACAGAATTGAATTGCCATGATCCAATAATTAATACCCTCACAAGATAGATATGTTAAATAGTAATGTCAATTGGACTGAATATTGATGGTCTCCCCCAAATTTACATATTGAAGACTAATTCCCAAAATGATGATATTAGGAGGTGGGGACTTTGGAAGGTAATTAGGTTTAGATGAGGCGATGAGGATGGGATTAGTGTCTTCACAAAGAAAAGGAGTAGAGCTATCACTGGCAAAGCTGGGAAAGGACTCTCACTAAGAACTGAATCAGAACGTGCCTTTATCTTGGCCTTCCCAGCTTCCAGAACCCTGAGAAGTGTCTTCTGTTTAAGCCACCCCATTATAGCAGCCTGAGCTAAGATAGTGGTCTACTAATGGGGCAAGTTTGGGAGGACTCCTTTAACCATTGAGTATGTGTATACACTGTGTATAGTAAAATGCTCAATATTCTTGAATCAGAAGGACTAATTTATATTTACATACTAGTTAAGTGCTGATCCAAGCCAGGAGTGGTTGGAGAGAGAGACCATCTGTTCAAGCAACAAACCAGAATGGAATGGCAATAAAGGTCACAGTTTTGTGTCACAAGCTTCCCTTTGTTCATTGGAAAGGAAACCCCCCCCCTTCTTGTGTGCCTAGAAACTGAGCTAGGTGACACTGAAGGGGGCAGCTCCAGTGTCTGCCTGTCACTGAGGCTGACAGGCATAAATGGGCTAGGTTTCCAACCATTCTCAACCCTGATGCAGAATTCCTGTCAAACCAGGGAACAGGAACAAGATACACTGACAGATATCACCATCGGGAGGATATGAACAATCCCCCACAGGCCATATACTGTCTGTCACAACTCCTTAAAGGAAAGCAAAGCTGGAACTAGCAGGCATGGCAAATCTAATCCACTTTACTTATTAAGACATGGTCACCTGGGCAAACTGTTTATGTCCAAGAGAACTCTGAAGTTGGCTTTGCCAGAGTAGGCTCCCACCTCCTTTCTTTTCCGCAAACCAACAAAAGATTTTCTCTGATTGGCAATACGTATATCAATCAAAAATCACATTTACTATAATGACAACACATTTAATACATAAGAAACAGGACTTTTTTTTTTACTTTTCCAAGTCAAAATTAAACTTAGTTTATATTTCAAACCATGTAAAACCATTTGCAATTAAAAATTTTTTTACTTAAAAAAATTTTGAAAATTTAAACAATAGGCTATTAAAAAACAGCCTCAAGGAGAAGCTGAGAAATGCTGATAACATATTGCAATTTATTCTTTTGTATTCTAACTGGATTAAAGATGTAACCTTCCTTCTACTATCCTTTAGTACAGAGATTTTTTTTTAGGTAAAAATGAAGTGTTTGAAGTCAACAGTGTGATAGAGTTCATTGTTTTTATAGAACAATTATTTATTTCCAAATTATATTCTGATTCTGCATTTTCTGTTATATACGGAATAAATTTTTTAAAAAATAATTTTAATGTTTACTTTTGAGAGAGAGACAGAGAGACAGAGAGAGTGTGAATGGGGGAGGGGCAGAGAAAGAGAGACACACAGAATCTGAAGCAGGCTCCAGGCTCTGAGCTGTCAGCACAGTGCAAGTCGCAGGGCTTGAATTCATGAACTGTGGGCTCATGAACTCAGCCAAAGTGGGATGCTTAACTAACTGAGCCACCCAGGTGCCCCTGGAATAAAATTTCTAACTCCTAAATACTTTATATGAAAGTCTGTGACCTTTTGAAATAATTCTACTGGCATACACTTACAGAATTACAAAAAGGGCATATTAAAATAGCTATAATTTAGTTATAATTTAGTTATACCTTTTTTTTTATCTGATTGCTTTATTGATTGTCCTTTATTGAGGACAATATTCTCTCCAGATAGCATTGTTCAACTTCTCTTAATGCCCAGAGATGTAAAGGACCCAAAACCAAACCATGAATGACTTTTCCCTTTTAATTCCTTCTTGTTTTTTATACAACAGAATGTGTGTGAGTGTGTACAGGTAGGTAGGTCAGTAGACAGGTAGGTAGGAACATAGACAAATCGATCTGCCCTCCTCCAGTATCCAAAACGTAATAAAGGGAAGAATAATAGAATTTAGAATCAATAAAAAATGTTAAATTGGCATAGTTTCCAGTTGCGTGATGTCGACAAGGTAGAAAATAAAGCATCCTAGCCACATTCATAAATGTAATATACCACATTTCCACCTTTTAACTGATAATTTATTCATCATTTAATACACTTGGGTCTCAAGTTAAACTCTATATCATTTAACTTATTAAAAAGAAGTTCAGTATCTATTAAGAACACCATCCCTCACCCCCTGGAACTTTCAGTGTTGGGATTTTTTTCCTAGGAGGAAAATAAAGTGGGTGGGAAGATAATATTGCAACAGTATTTCATTAGGGGGTTGATACTAACATCATTTATGTACGAGAGAGGATTTAATTTGAGAGTTTCTGCTGGAACATTGTTCTTCAGTTCAATGTAAATATTGATATTTTTAGTCTGTAGGAAATTTGAAAGATAAAACTGATCTAATATATGTGCACATAAAAAGACCCTGATTTCATTTGTATTTATATATTTTATTTCAATATTCCATGACTATACCTAACCACCTATTTATACACATATTTATATGCAATATTTTAAAGCGTCTGCTCCCATTTCCCTTCATTATATTCTAACCAGCAGATGGCAAGTTAAACGGATGGTAATCTATCTTCCACTCCCAGACTCTTACACAGTCATTCGAATTATTCATTTAGAGGAAACAATGAGATCTGATTTAAGTAGGGTCCTGTACCACCTGGAGTTGGCCTGGGAACAAACATTCTTTTTTTTTCCCCAAAAAAATGTCTGCATGGTTTTTCACTGTAGAACATATGATTTCTGTAAAACTTGAGATGCTTTTTCTAGGGCAATATACAAGGAAGTAAATTAGGCAGGAAAGAATTCTTATGGTACAGCATCCATTGTGGATACAGACTTTAAAATTTTTTGAAAATGGTACCCTGACAGGATTTCCTGGTTCATTCAAAGTGCTTTTAAGGATTTCCTAGAATATTAAGGCCCATCACCTTTTGTCATTTAATTCAATTAAGTTTTATCAGATAGAAACTAACATAGCATATTTGGCATTTATTTATCAGATAGAAACTAGCATAACATAATTGGCATTAAGATATAAAGACCGAATTATCCCTAAAATGAGAGATATCAACCCAGTTAGGATATTATTCTTTCAAGAATATTCATTATTCTTTTATATCTCCTTTTCCTTCCTCTCATAGAAATTATCCTCCTCTGAAATTGTATAGTTTATTAACTTTTTTTTCTTTTTTGGCCTTACCCTTACAGAACCCAGGTTCCATAAAAACAAAGGCTAATAGGTGTTTTGTAAATTCTTAGATGGTTCAACTTAATGATTTTGTGACTTCACAACAGTGTGAAAATGATAGGCACTCAGTAGGAAGTATACTTTAAATTCTGAATTTTGATCTTTTCCTGGGCTAGTGATTTGAGGGACCGTAGTGATAAGGGAGAAACCGCTGTTCACAGTCATCCACGCAATCAAAGGGTGAACAACCGATACTCTACTGTTCCTGTACAAGCATTCTGCTTCTCACTTTCAGTATAATATTATAAACTACATGAAATATTCAATACTTTGTTATAAAATATGCTTTGCATTAGATGCTTTTGCTCAGCTATAGGCTATTGTCAGTATTCTGAGCACTTTTTTTTTTTTTTTTAATGTTTATTTTTGAGAGACAGCGAGAGAGAGAGTGTGCAAGTGGCGGACAGGCAGAGAGAGGGAGACACAGAATCCAAAGCAACCTCTAGGCTCTGAGCTGTCAGCACAGAGCCTGATGTCGGGCTTGAACCCACAAACTATGAGATCATGACTTGAGCCTAAATCAGACACTTAACCGAATGAGCCACCCAGAAACCCTTTCTGATTACTTTTAAGGTAGGCTCAGCTTTGATGTGCAGTAGGTTAGGTGTAGTTAGTGTGTTTGGACTTTTTATATCTTCGGCTTATGATGGGTTATTGAGTTGTAACCCCTTTGTAAACAGAGGGGTATTCTGTAGTCTTTATCTAAAACAGCCAGTTGCTAACATGCTGCCCCACTTGCTTTTTTATGGTCTCTCTTCTCTGTCTCTGTCATACAGTATAGACTTAAACTATCCATTTTTGGCATGAAAAGCACATAACTAATGTTATGTCATTCTCAGTACCTCATATCAGGAGGCATATGATGTAGGTTTGTCTGGATAGTTATAATAACTTTGGTTATGATGCGTCAACCAGTTTTCTTTATAATCAAGTCATTTTCCCCATTCATAATTAATAATAGTTTTTAGAGATGCGTTGAGACTGTGAGGACAATGTTAAATGTCCTGTCTTCATTATATTTTCACCCAAGAGTTTCTAGCCTCCTTTAATCAAGGTTATAACATCATCATTCCAGCTATATATTTTAATTAGCATCTGGCTGAAAGAGTTTTCCCTCTCCTCCATTTATTTATTCACTCATTTATTCATGATAGCCTGAGCTCATAGATTTCTGGTTTATGCAGAGAGTTATAATTCATTCCTCTCATTATATATTCTAATGTTCAAATATCCCTAATTTAGGCCAGTGGATTTCCCACTAAGCTAATCCTTATGTCCATTTTTATGTACCCATCATTCTTGGAACACTTCCTTATTTTCTGATAGGACAAGATCTTTCAGGCCTAACTTGTGTTCCTGGGCCCAATCCTGGAATCAGCCATATATTCAAGGAGCCTATTCCTTAAATAATAATATTTAGCAACCAAGATCTTGGTGCTAGATGTGCTCATTGTTTCTACTGGCTCACTCTTTTGGGGCAAATTCAGACAAAATTAGGAATTAAAAAACATTGCATACACGTATATAGTCTTTTTTCTCATGATCCTCTCAGAAACATCGCCAATTCTAATCCACGGATCATGGAGCACATGGCACAATCTAGTCTTCTGGTTTTCTCTGTGTGTAATTCTCTTGGTAAGTAGTGATAAATCCAGCTTCCATTATCCACAATATATTTATGTATGTGCTCAAATATACAGAAAGCATCTCAGAATTTATAATGAAACTGAAAAGGATGCCTACTAATTAGAATTCAATGTTTGCTTGCATATTTTCTTTGGAATAAAATTTGAGTACCTTAAAATACTTATCTCCAGTGTTTAATTTCATATTTTTCACAAATGGATCATAATAACTGCTATCCAGATATAGAAACTTTCATCACCTCTCAAGATTCTCTTGTTTCCTGGCCCTGACAAATACCTCCTTAGAGGTGACCATTTTTAAAACTTTCCTTCACAGATTATTTTTATCTATTCTAGAAATTCATCTGAATGAAAGCATACCTTATGTTCTCTTTTCTCCCCAACTATTTCACACATCATAAAGCCTTTTAGAACACCCATTTTGCTTTATGGATCAGCGGGTTTGCTAATTTTTATGATTAATATTCCTTTGTATGAATATAACACAATTAGCTATCCATTCTGCTCTGGGTGGACATGTATGTAATGTTAAGTTTGAGACTATTATAGGGGCGCCTGGGTGGTGGCTCAGTTGGTTATGTGTCCGACTTGGCTCAGGTCATGATCTCACGGTTTGTGAATTCGAGCCTCACATCGGGCTCTGTGCTGACAGCTCCGAGCCTGGAACCTGCTTCAGATTCTGTGTCTCCTTCTCTCTCTGCCTCTCCCCCACTCATGCTCTGTCTCCATCTCTTGAAAATAAATAAACATTAAAAGTTAAAAATATATATAATATTATGGTTAAAGTTTTTACGAACATTCACGTTATCAGTCTTTTTTGTGGACATCTGTCTATTTCTCTTAGATGTCTATTTGGGAGAGTACTTTGTAAGTAATATGTTAGTTGTAAGGTCACTTTTCTTAGAAAGTGCTCCCCAGCAATACTGGAGGGTTACATTTGTGTCACATACTTACCAACTTTTGATGTCTGTCGTCATCTTTCTTGCCCTTATAGTGTTTGTGTAGGGGTATCTCGTTATTGTTTTAATTCACATGTTCCTGATTTGATTCACGTTTAGGTGATTATCAGTCCTTCACTTATCTTACTTTGGAAAGTACATGTTCAAGTCTTTTGATCATTTCCTCATTGGATTTTTTGTCATTTAATTACTGAACTGAGAAAATTTCATTGTCTATATGATAGAATTCTTCATCAGATATATATTTTACATTCCCCCCCCCTCAGTTCATACCTTGTCTCATTATTTTTGTAATAGTATATTTTGATAACAGGAAGTATTTGATATTTATATAATTAACCTATCAGTTGTGCCTTTTATTGTTATTTCAAACAAATATTTACCTAATTCTAAATTATGACTTCATTTTCCTGTCTTCCAGAAGGTTTATATATTTTAGCTTTTACATTGAGGTAAATGCCCACATCATACTAACTTTTAGGTGTGACATGAGATGGGCATGTGGCTTATTCCTCGTGTTTTATTTTCTAAGTGGCTCTCCAAGTTTTCTAGCGCCACTTGTTAAGAAATTTGCTTTTCCTTTTGAGTTGCTGTGACAGTTTTCGAAACAAGCAAACTGACCATATATGTGTGAGTCTATCCCCACTGTATATTTTTACTTTATTGTATATTACATTATTTAGATTATTAAAATATTACTGTATTTTGATATCCAGCTTTGTTCTTTTTTTTCCTTTAAAAATCCTATTTATTCGGATCTTCTAACTAAATGGGGTGATGGGAGCATGGAGGATGTGGCATGTAAGATTTATTGAGTACTTACATGCCAAGTTAAGTGCATTGAGTGGTGGTAACTCCTAACTTGCGAAAACATTCTAGAGAGTGATTTACTCCAATTTTACAAGGAGCAAAGAGCTCAAGAAGCTCAATTTCCTGGGGCTCTAAACTAAGCATCTCACCTAGGAACCATCCTCTCGGGGTCCACTTCCTGCCCAAGTTGGTTAGATTCCCAGTTTGCTGCATGAGCATAAAGAAGTCCCCGTGGAACAAAATCTGTTCTTCTTTTTCTTTTCTTTCTATTATTATTTTTTCTTTTTCTTTTTTTTAGAGAGAAAGACTATGTGTGAGTAGGGGAGAGGGGCAGAAGGAAAGAGAGAATTGAGCCCAAAATGGAGTTTGATTCCATGATCTGGGATCATGACCTGACCCAAAATCAAGTCAGATGTCAGATGTTCAACTGACTGAGCCACCCAGGCACCCTTATTCTCTTTAAAGAATATTTTATTTCCCTTGCCTCTGGTGATATGTCTAGTAAGAAGTTGCTTCAGCCAAAGTCAAAGAGTTTGGTGCCTATGTTATCCTCTAGGGAAACAAAATTGAAAATGGACTATTGGGACTTCATCAAGATAAAAATCTTCTGCACAGCAAAGGAAACAATTGACAAAACTAAAAGGAAGCCTATGGCATGGGAGAAGATATTTGCAAATGACATATCAGCTAAAGAGTCAATATCCAAAATCTATAAAGAACTTATCAAACTCAACACTCAAAAAAATAAATAATCCAGGTGCAGTTGGGTGGCTCAATCAGTTGAGTGTTAGTCTCCTAAATTCAGCTCAACTCGTGATCCCAGGGTTATGGATCTAGCCCTGCTTCAGGCTCTGGTGCTGAGTGTGGAGCATGCTTAGGACTCTCTCCCTTCTTCTTCTTTCTTCTTTCTACTGCTTTCTTCTTCCTTTCTTCCCTTCTCCCCTGCTTGGACTGTCTCTCTTTCTCTCTCTCTGTCTCAAAAAAAAATGCAGTTGAGAAATAGCAGAGTACATAATAGACATTTTTCCATAAAAGACATCCAGATGGCTAATAAACAAATGAAAAGTTGCTCAACATCACTCATCATCAGGGAAATACAAATCAAAACTATGATGAGATACCACTTCACACCTGTCAGGATGGCTAAAATTAACAACACAATAAACAACAGGTGCTGGCAAGGATGTGCAGAAAAAGGAACACTCTTACACTGTTGATGGGAATGCAAACTGGTGCAGCCACTCTGAAAAACAGTATGGAGTTTTCTCAAAAAATTAAAAATAGAACTACCCTATTATCCAGCAATTTTACTACAGGGTATTTACTTAAGGGCTAAAAAATACAGATTTGAAGGGGTACATGTACCCCAATGTTTATAGCAGCATTATCAGCAATAGCCCAACTGTGGGAAGAGGCCAAATGTCCATCACCTGATGAATGGATAAAGAAGATGTGGTATAGTGGTGCTGGGTGGCATAGTCAGTTAGGCATCTGATGTCATCTCAGGTCATGATCTAGTGGTTCACAAGTTTGAGCCCCATGTTGGGCTCTGTGCTGACAGCTCAGAGCCTAGAGTCTGCTTTGGATTCTGTGTCTCCCTCTCTTGACGTCATCTCAGGTCATGAACTAGTGGTTCACGAGTTTGAGCCCCATGTTGGGCTCTGTGCTGACAGCTCAGAGCCTAGAGTCTGCTTTGGATTCTGTGTCTCCCTCTCTTTCTGCACTTCCCTCACTTGTGCTCTCTCTCTCAAAAATATTTTAAAAAATTAAAAATGAAGAAGGTGTGGTATGTATATACATACACACAATGGAATGTTACTCAGCCCTAAAAAGGAATGAAATCATGCCATTTGCAATGACATGAATGGAACTAGAGTGTATTATGCTAAATGAAATACATCAGTCTGAGAAAGACAAATACCATATGATTTCACTCATGTGGAATATAAGAAACAAAACATGAATATGTGGTGGTGGGGAGAGAGGAGGACAAACCATAAGAGACTCTTAAAGATGGAGAACACACTGAGGGTTGTTGGAGGGAGGTAGGTGGGGGATGGGCTAGATGAGTGATGGGAATTAAGGAGGGTCATGATGAGCAGTGGGTGTTGTATGTAAGTGATGAATCACTAAATTCTACTCCTGAAAGCAATATTGCACTGTATATTAACTGGAATTTACATATGACAAGAAAAAATATTTTAAGTCCTTTTCAGGACTATGTAAATGTTAGATTCACTTTGTCCATTTATATTGAAAAACATGCTGGGATTATGACTTGGGTTACCCCAAGTCTGTAGATCACATTTGAAAGGATGGACATTTTAATGCTGAATATTTTAATGATAAATACATATATTTATTTATTTAGAACATTAATTATTTTCAGGAATACATTTTCTATTTCATTGATTTTAGTTTTTAATGTGAATGTTTTGCATATCTTTTATTAAGAATAACCTTATTTTAATAATTTTTTCTCATTTTTCTGATCTTACCTAGGAGTGAGAGTATATCAATGCTAATATAGGAAGAATGAGATTGATCTTTGTCCTTAAATTGTGTACTTGCCACTCATTAATTCTAAAAGTTTTTTTTCTGTGTTCCTTAAGATTTTAACTAGAGAGTTATATTATTTGTGATCTGGTAGTTTTGCTAGTTCCTTCCCAATTATATTTTCTTCCATTTTATTCCTTTATTTCACTGGGTAGGCCATCAGGTTAAATGTTCTATAGAATGATAAGGGAAGACATCCTTGTATTTGATCCTGATCTTAAGGGAAGAGTTAGTAATTATAGATTCGTACACAATGAGTATTTGTTGGACATTCTAGTTATTAACGTTTTTGTCTACATAAATGTGACTTATAACATCCATAAGTTGATCAGCATCCTTCTATTTATTTTTTTCTGTTTTTCCTGTTTTGATGTTTCTGTGGCATTTCAAAATAGATTTATCACATGGATTTTTAAATATATTTTCCAATTTAGATTAGGCAGATTACATCAAGTCCTCATTAGCTGCATATTTACTGAAGTAAGGGCATGGAAAGATCTGAGCAGGGTCTATGCATAAGGAACAAGTGCCTGTGGGATGTGTGAGTGCATAGTGTGTTAGTGGTATGAGTAAGCAAGTAAGGAAGATAGATGTTGAGGATACTCTTATTTAAACTTCTGTTAAGCAATTTTGTAAGATGTAGAAATACAAAAACATAAACTTTGTCTTCTCTATCCTGGGCTCTCCTGATGAGACAGCAGGGTAATAAACTCATTATGAAAGAGACCACTAAATCTGACAGAATTTTTAAAGAAATGAGGGATGATCTGATTGTTGATGTGGAAAATCAATGAGGCTATCAATTGACATATAAGTGATGTTTTTCACTAACAGATATTATCACAGATATTCCTGTATTCTTGTTTGTGCTGTGAATTTTTATTGGCAATTGAATTATTCCATATAATTCCTTACAATAGCAATTGTCACAGAATTATACCACATTATCAATACTAGACAAGAATAGATTTCTCTACGTATGTCTGTTCTGATTAACTACAAGTTCATCATGAAGTATCGCAGGGAGATGGTTTATATCTAAAAAACGAGGATTTAAATTTTAAAGGTTGACCACCGTTCTCAGAAGCCCTGCTCTTCTCTTTTATTTAGGGAATAGTGGAAGGGAAGAGCCATGAGGTTTTTCTACAGAAAAGCCTGCCAAGTCAAAAGCTCTGTCCCTTTGTCCACTGAATAAATATGTGCTAAGCTGCTTGTACCTGGCCACCATCCATTTAGATTTTTTATGTTCGTTAGCTGCTATATTTATCTCCACAACCACAGATATTCTTTGTTACAAATTTTCATTGAAGTGATACCTATTTGTGGGCACAGTTGTTGACAAACTGCAGGGCTCACCATTGTTGTAAAGGGTCCTAGTGCTTCTAAGGACTCCACAAATGTAGTTTGCATCAAGCAGGAATAATAGGAGAGGAGACGTAATTTCCATTTCCTTCATCTCTAAGGGAGGTGGTAATAAGATTGCAGAGACCCTGATCTAGAATGTTCTTTTCATGCTCTCATTATGCTTTATGTTTGTTTCCTGACCTTCGCAGGAAGTTCACAGTTCAGTTTTAACAAGGTGATTTCACTGACCTTGATTCTGTAGTATGCTTCTTAGGACAATGAAAAAATAATTGAATTTTCCATGTAGAACTACCTAAGCAAGCCCTCATGTGTTGCTTTAAAATTAAGAAAACAGAACCCTCAGAAAGAGCCATATTGGGGAAAAAAAGTATCTAAAACATTAAAAAAATTTTTTAACATTTTTTATTTTTTATTTTTGAGAGACAGAGCATGAGGAGGGGAAGGGCAGAGAGAGAGAGAGAGGGAGACACAGAATCCGAAGCAGGCTCCAGGCTCTGAGCTGTCAGCACAGAGCCCAACGCGGGGCTCGAACTCACAGACTGAGATCATGACCTGAGCCGAAGATGGACGTTAAACTGACTGAGCCACCCAGGTGTCCTGGAAAAAAAGTATTTTAAAATAAGAAATAGTTTCTTCTTAGTCATACATAGCAGTAGTAGCTTAGCATTTCACTGATATAAACCATTAATGGTTATTAAATATTTTTTAAATATTTTATATTTATACATATACCTTTTTTAAAAATAAACTGACCTTTTTAGTTGTAATGGTTTATAGACCAAAGAATATTGCTGTGTTTATAACTAACACATGATCATAGTTTGAACGCATCTTGATTTTCAGACATTTTATTTTATTAATTGTTTTTAGAACTATTAACTTAGAAACATGACTAAATTAGTTTGCTAGGGTTCCTATTAAAAAAAGTACTACTTACTGAGTAGTTTGAAAAGCAGTTTTATCTTTTCACAGTTCTGGAAACTAGATGGCTGAGATCACAGGTGGTCTCCTTTGAGGTTTCTCCCTTTTGCTTACAGATGGGCTCCTGTGCATGTGTGTGCACATCCCTACTGTCTTGTTTTCTTTACGAATTTCCTCTGCCTACAAGGACACCAGTCAGATTGTATTACAGCCCACCTTAATGACCTAATTTTAATTTAATTGCACCTTTAAAAAGCCTATCTCCAAATATATTCACATTCTGAGGTACTGTGGCACAATTCAAGACATGAATTTGGTGGGGAGGGCAAAATTTAGCCCATAATCCTCCACCAGTAGCAAGCAGGATGGAAACAGAGAATGTCTGCATTGCACATGTCGGAAAGAATTGGCAAGGGACATTCTTGGAGTTGAGAGGCATAATTATTGAATAAAAACTCAATTTCTTATTTTTAACAGTGTAGAGGAGAATATAATGTAGTAAAGACTTGTCTGGTTAATTTATTCCTGGAAGCAGAGAAGACACAACTAAACAAGGAATCACCTAGAAAGTCACATTTTCAGGAAGATAGTCTCCTTTTTGGGTGGGAAAAATCAAATACAAAACACAAAGATCAACATCGTGAAATTCTAGTCCCTCTGAACAATGGCGGGAGAATTAGCTTATCCAAGAGTATGCAAGACATGAAGAAAATGACTTTATAGAGTAAGAGAAAAATAAAAAAGAAATGCTTGAGAATATAGAAGAGATTGTAGTAGAAGGAGGTAAAACATGAGTGGGCTGACCTCAGGGAAACAAAAAAACATTAGAAACTAGGAGACAAAACTGAGATAGAAGCTAAGGAAGGTAGAAACAACTGAACGCAGCAAATGCCATAGAGGACAGAAATGAGAGAGGCTAAGTAAAAGAAAATAGTACAACTATCTTTTAAGAAAATAAAATTTTAAACTGTTGAAATCAGGAAAGGGAAATCAACCATATGTATCACCAATGTCCTTGGTTAAGAATATTAAAACCAATACCATAGAAAAAAATATTTAAAATTATCATTAAACAAAATTTCCCTGACTTAAAGATTTGAATCTTCGTATTCAAATTACATTTGAATATGATATTAAACCTATCCCTTAGCTAAATTTGGCCAAGAATGGTGAAAATAGAGATCTGTGCCTATTTAGATTTACTGAAAAAGTGAAAAACAAAAAATACTTTTAGGAATTATTCCAGTCACATCAGTTATAAAGGTCTAATGGTGGAAAAATTAGGCTGACATCAGACATCTGCAAGATGCACTTACTGAAATACCTGTGAAGTTTACAAGAAACTAAAGTATGTTCCAAGGGTTTTACACAGAAAGCATTTTTTTAATATAAAAGTAGGGCACCTTGGTGGCTCAGTCGGTTTAAGCGCCAACTTTGACTCAGGTCATGATCCCACAATTCATGGGTTTGAGGCCCGTGTTGGCCTCTGTGCTGACAGAGCCCCTGTCAGCTCTCTCTGCTCCTTCCCCACTCATTCTCTGTCTCTCTTGCTATTAAAAATAAATAAACATTAAAAAAATTAAGTAGCAGGTAAACAATTTGGATATGCAAAAATTTAGAGAATGTTTCTGTGAGTCCTTCTAGAAGGATATTTGCCTAGGAAACAAACTTCCAAGAGGTACTGGAAAATTTTTTTTCAAAAAGAAAAGCAATAGGCATAAGATATATATTTTTTATGGTTGGACAAAGACTAAGAGTATAATGTTTATAAGCTATGATAAGTTTTATATCCACAAATACTCTGGCAGAAAGGGGGGAAATATTAAAGGTATGGAAATTATGTCTACTTATCATAATTGCTAGAGTCAAATGATACATGGAAGGCAAATTAACAAAATCAGAAGTTTACTGATTAGGTAAACACAAGTTTAACAAATTCAAACTGAAGCCACAAAGTAGAGGGCAAGACGTGTTGGACTAATTTTATCATCGTTCATGTGGGAGAATTAATAGAAACTATCATAATAGAGTTTTAGACACGCCTAGGTAGCTCAGTCAGTTGAGCATCTGACCCATGGTTTTGGCTCAGGTCATGGTCTTGTGGTTCATCACTTTGAACCTCGCGTCAGGCTCTGTGCTGACAGCAAGGAACCTGTTTGGGATTCTCTCTCTCCTCCCTCTCTCTCTGTCCCTAGTCCACTCATGGCACATGCTTGCACTCCCTCTCTCTCTCTTTCAAAATAAATTTAATAAAATGTTTTAGGGAATTGAGTAAGAAGTAACAGGATAGCCAATGTTGACTAAAAATACATAGTGTCATTTGAAATCAATGTAGTGAAATGAGGGACGCCTGAGGGACTCAGTCAATTAAGGGTCTGACTCTTGTTTTCAGCTCAGGTCATGATCTCACTGTTGGTGAGAGAGTCCACCGTGTGGGACTCTGCGCTGACAATGCAGGGCCTGCTTGAGATTCTCTCTCTCTCTGCCTCCCCCTCTTGTGCATGCACACACTCACAATCTCTTTCTTTCTCTCTCTTTCAAAATAAATCTTTAAAAAAATAAAAAATATATAATGGAAAGAAAATATCAATGATATTTTTCAATTTAATACATATAAATGGACTGAATTCACTGATTGAAAAAAATGCTAGTTTTCAAATTAGACTGTACACAAAAACCAATTCAATGCTATAAAAGAGAGATATAGGTAAAACAGAATACTTTAGAAAGCATGTGATGAGAGGAAGAAAATACACTCTTTGGTGGTGAGTTGTTCTGAGGCTGAAGGCAATTAAGAGCAGGCATACTTGGGGAAAGCTTTTTCATCTCCTTAAGTGCCAGAAAAGAATTTATATGGGGGAAGGGGTGCTGTACCAGAAAGAAAGCTATTACCAGAGATCACTTTTTATATCAGAAATACCTGTGTGGCATAGCAAACATTTTTTGACTAAACATTTGTTCTTTTTATCTTTTTAAAATGTTTAATTTCGAGAGAGAAAACATGACAGAGCATGAGCAGGGAAGGGGCAGAGAGAGAGAGGGAGACACAGAATCTGAAGCAGGCTCTAGTCTCCCAGCTGTCAGCACAGAGCCTGATGTGAGGCTTGAATTCAGAAACCATGAGATTATGACCTGAGCTGAGTCAGACACTTAGCCAACTGAGCCACTCAGGTGCCCCATGCTCTTTTCATTTTCCTATGACTTGTTTTCCTACCCTTTGAAGCTCCAACTCCTACCCTCTTCCTCTTAGCTCAGGATGGTATATAAGTCACAATTGCCTGATTGCCTATGTCTCATAATCTTATTGAACTTCCAATATATAATTTTTTTCTCCTGTTTATCTGAAATCTAGAATTGTGATACCTCTAGCTTTGTTCTGCTTTCTCAAGATTGCTTTTGCTATCTGGGATCTTCTGTGGTTCCATACAAATTTTAGATTATTTGTTCTAGTTCTCTGAAAAATGCTGTTGGTATTTTGATAGGGGTTGAATCTGTAGCTTGCTTTGGGTAGTATGGACATTTTAACAATATTAATTCTAGTTAATGAGCTTGGAATTCCTTTCCATTTGCTTCTGACATCTTCAGCCTCTTTCATCAGTATTTCTTTTTCATCAGTATTTTATAGTTTCTGGAATACAGGTCTCTCGCCATCTTGGTTAAGTTTATTCCTATGCGATTTACTCTTTTTGGTGCAATTATAAATGAAATTGTGTTCTCTTGTACTTTGTTATTATTGTATAGAAATGGAGCTAATTTTTGTATATTAATTTTGTATCCTGCAACTTTACTGAATTCATTTGTTCTAAAAGTTTTTTGGTGGAGTGTTTAGGGTTGTCTATGTATATATCATGTCATCTGCAAATAGTGACAGTTTTACCCCCTTAGCAATTAGGATGTCTTTTGTTTCTTGTGTGTAATAACTATGGCTAGGACTTACAGTACTGTGTTGAATAAAAGTGGTTAAAGTGGACATCCTTGTCATCTTCCTAATCTATAAGGAAAAGCTTCCAGTTTATTACCAGAGTATGATGTTATCTGTAGGTTTTTCATATGTTGAAGTGTGTCCCCTCTCAACCTACTTTGTTGAGAGTTTTTTTTTAATCAAGAATTCATGAATGAATGTTGATTTTTGTCAAATGCTTTTTCTGCATCTATCGATAATGTATGATTTCATATTTCATTTTGTTAATGTGCTGTATCACATTGATTTGTGATGGCTGAACCACCCTTGCATTTCTGGAATAAATTTCACTTGATGGTGGTAAATGATCCTTCTAATGTATTGTTGAATGTGTTTTGCTAATATTTTGTTGAGGATTCTTGCAAATATGTTCACTAGAAATATCGGTCTATAATTTTTATTTCTTTGTAGTGTCCTCACCTCATAGAATGTATTCAGAAACTTTTCTTCTTCCCCCCATTTTTTGGAATAGTTTTAGGTGAGTAGGTATTAACTCTTCTTTAAGTGTTTGGTTGAACTAACCTGTAGACTTTTACTTGTGGACTTTTGTTTGTTGGGAGTTTTCATTATTAATATGAATTTGCTACTAGTAATTAGTCTTTTCAGTTCTTCTGTTTCTCCAACATTCTGTTTTTGGAAGATTGCATGTTTCTAGGAATTTATGTTTCTTCTAGGTATCCAACTTATTGGTACATGGTTTTCATAGTAGTCTCTCATAATCCTTTGTATTTCTGTGGTACCGGTTGTTACTCCTCCTCTTTCATTTTTAATTTTATTTATTTGGCTCCTCTCTTTATTTCTTGATGAGTCTAGCTAAAAGTTTATCAATTTTGTCTTTTCAGAAAAATGGCTTTTAGTTTCATTGCTCTTTTCTATTGAGAAACAGTTTTTAAATATCAACTTTCAGTAATGATAAACCTGTAGGAAAAGATTAAAAATATCATTGTTAAAACCTGCATTATAAAAGTACTTCTCTCAAAGTATCTTAGACATAGATGTGAAAAATATGAAAATCTTACATAGCCTTAAGATACTGATAAGTACCACTTATAATTTGTCTGAAGAAAGTAATCCTTAGATGCTTATAAAATCACAACTAAAGATTTTTTTCAAAATAAAAGAAAACAAATGGAGAACAATATGTGGTTTGATGGAGGGAGTTGGTTGGGGGATGGCCTAGATGAGCGAAGGGCATTAATGAGTGCACTTGTTATGATGAGCAGTGGTTGTTGTATGCATAAATCAGTGGTAAATCACTGAATTCTACTTCTGCAACCAATACTGTACTGTATGTTAACTGGAATTTAAATATAAATTTGAAAAGTAAAAGAATATTTTAGGTCCTTTGCATGTCTACATAAATTTTAGACTCACTTTATCCATTTATATTGAAAAACATGCTGGGATTACAACTTGGGTTACCCCAAATCTGTAGATCATGTTGGGACGACTGGACATTTTGATTCTGAATATTTTAATGATGAATATATATATATTCATGTATTTAGAACTTTAATTTTTCTCAGGAGTACTTTTTCTATTTCATTGATTTTAATTTTTAATGTGGATTTTGTACATATCTTTTAAGATTAATCCTATTTTATTTTAATATTTCAATAATTTTTCCTCATTTTTCTAATCATGTAATGCTAATATAGGAAGAATGTGATTGATCTTTGTACTTAAATTGCATACCTTGCCAAGCTCACTTATCAATTCTTAAAGTCTCTATGTTCCTTAAGATTTTTTTAAATGTTTTTAAAGTTTGTTTATTATTTTGAGAGAGAGAGGAGGGGTGGGACAGAGAGAGGGAGAGAGAGAATCCAAAGCAGGCCCCACACCATCAGTGCAGAACCCCATGCGGGCTTGAACTCACAAACCATGAGATCAAGACCTGAGCTGAAACCGAGAATTGGACACTTAACTCACTGAGTCACTCAGGTGCCCCCATGTTCCTTAAGATTTTTAACTGTACAGTTGTATCATTTGTGAATAGTTTTGCTAGTTCCTTCCCAATTACATGTTCTTCTATTACATGTTCTATTTTATTGCTTTATTTCTCTGGGTAGGCCATCAGGTTAAACGTTCTGTAGAACGATGAGAGAAGACATCCTTGTATTTGATCCTGATCTTAAGAGTTAGTAATTGTAGGTTTTTACACAATGAATATTTGCTGGACACTCTAGTTATTAAATTATTGTCTATATAAGTGTGACTTATAATATTCATAAGTTGACCAGCATCCTATTTATTTTCTATTTTTCTATTTGTTTTGGTATTTCTATGGCATTTTAAAATAGATTTATCACATGGATTTTAAATATATTTTCCTGTTTGGATTAGACAGATTAGATCAAGTCCTCATTATCCGCATTTACTGAAGTAGGGGCATGGAAAGTTCCGAGCAGAATGTATATCTACGGGACGTGTGTTTGTGGGATGTGTGTGTGCATGTGTGTGTTATCGGTATGGGCAGGCAAGCAAGGAAATGGGTGTTGAGGACATCTTTACTTAAGCTTCCGTTAAGCAATTTCAGAAGATAAAGATGTTTTTGATAGATGTGTTTTCGACAATGGGAAATATAGTGTGTTCTTAAGAATAAAATACTAAATGCCAATGTATGATACTCTGACTTGATAAACTGTAGGTAACAGGCAGTTGGCTAATAAGATGTCCTTTGATTTAAGAAAAATCTGCATTTTAAAAATTCCCATAGTCATCTCTTACACTGTTGGCACATATCCACCTTGATACTTCCTAGTTCTTCCTCAATGTGGGCTCACCGAATTCTACTAGAATTGACCATTTTATTTCCCTATTTCATACAGATTGTGAGCCCTTTGAAACAGAAAACTTATTAATTTCTATACAACTATCCAGAAGAGTTAGTACACATTAGACATTACATAAATGTTAAATGAGTAAATGGAAAATTCTAAAGCTCAAAAGAACAGATACACAGCTCGGTTTGGTGATAGGAAATTGATTAAAGGAAATAAAACTTACATTTTAAAATTGATACAGGTTATGAAAGGTAAACACCAGATCCATAATTATAATAACTACCAATATGGAGCATTTACTAAATGTCAGGCACTGTTTCACACAAACGACCTATGATAGCCTACTTCATCATCTGTACAATTGAATGACCTAGATGCAAGCTACAAGCATTAGATCCATTTTTAAGATGAAGAGGCTATGGAAAAGGGGAATTTAAAAATTCACCTCAGGTCACAAGATATGGCAATGGAGCTGGGGTTTGCACCCAAGCAATCTGGCTCTAGCATCTGCAGAGCTGAAATTCTTAGCAAGCATTCTCCACTGCGGGGTGAAGGAGTGAGTTAACATGCACAAAAGCATAAGGTGTGTAGGGAGAGATTTTAGCAGATTTCAGAGGCATTAATTGGGTATCTACTTGATGAGATGCACAATTCTCTCTACTGGGTAATACATGTAGGATGTGATAAAATACAAATTAGAAAGGCAAGTGGGAACCACAATTTAGAGATTTTTTTTAAAAGCTAATAAAATGAGACTTTTGAAAATGTGAGTGAAGTATCCACACGCACTATGTAAAATTATACCTCCACAGAAAATTTGCATCTGCCAAAAATTAAAAATCTCACAGAGATTAAAAGTAATTTAATATTTTGAAAATATGAAGGAAGTAAAAAGAACAAAGCTGTGTGAACAGATTGGGGCATCTGTTGAACTTTTAATTAAAGCTTTTAATTTTGAATTTTATAAACATGTTTTTTTCTCAATATTTTCCCACCATTCATATGTTTGCACATCTGTTTGTTATCTGCTTTTAACACCATACATGACACAAATATTGAATTAAATTACAGAAGCAGATCACATATAATACATTGATAAATGTCATTTATACCAAATGTCAGAGAAAATGAAGTAAAATCATGTTTGGTTGAGTAAATTATTTGCCTTGTATCTTTATATTTGGTTTGAATACAACAAAGATGGAAAAGAAGTTTAGGTTAACTGCCAAGTTAACTATCTTAGGTCATTTTTCTTAATAGACATCTGTGTTTTTAAAATCCTTCGTATCTGACATAAGCAATGGTTAAAACTGAAGGAAACAAATTAACTAGGCTTACTTGTAAGTGGATTTTTTTTTTGTTTTTGCAACTTCAATATGTATTTTAAATGACCTTTATTCACTCAGTCCATAATTGTTTATGGAACATTAATTATCAGACACCTGTTTCTGGGTTCTGGTCCCAGTTCTGATATTTACCGGCATCCGTGACATTACAGGTTAAACTCTTAGTAGCAGTCTAATCTTGAATAAGTAACTTAAATATTCTGAGTGTTGGCACAATTTTATGTAATATAAGCATATATTACACGTTCTTTTTACATTGAGATGATCCTTTGCCTTCCAACATCTGCTTTAAAAGGATGGATGAGACTTTCCTAGTAATAGTAATACTATCGTAACGAATTTAAGGATATGCGCAACCCGGAGCCTTTCGGTTGGGGTATTTACTCTGCTGATGTTGTCACGTATCTAGCTCAAAGGGAGAGCATAATAGTTTTATTCTGTCAATTAATACTCTAGCAAATTTATAAACATAAATTTGTAAACATTTTTATATAAATACCACTTTGTTCTTTACAATATGGCCAAGATATGCTAGTTTATTAATCTGATATCCAAAAATCATTCTTATAAACTCTTCAAACCTTGATATTTGCTGCAAAATGAGTGGATATCATGCCATTTGTTCTCTCTGTTAGAGGGTCCCTAGTGACTTCTCATTTATGAAATGATTCCGTACAAACTATTTACTTCAGCTGCATTTTGATCCTGACAGTCCCCCCACCGGGGAAATGTAAAAACACTATGTGAAGATAATAGTGAACGCAATATAAAAATTGGCACAGCAGGCACCTTGTCAATCTGACCTCGACAGGCCAGACATATTGATTGGCTACTGCTGGCAGAAGATTAAGCAGCCTGAACACAGAGGCAAGTGCAGGGGGATAATACGATCCATATGTAACACTTCTTTCTTTAAATTATGCACCAGTCTGCAGTGACTGCTCTTTGGGATTGTGAGTTTAACTCACAGTGACTGTAAAATGGAATTTGCCTGTAAGTCCCTCCTACAAGTAGCAATAAAGTTGCATTCAGCCTAAGGTATCTGAGGAAGAATTGCCATCACCAGTAATACAATTTATAACTATCTTTGCCATTGTAGATAAATCCATGTTTTTGACTTTGTGACCACTGAAACATAAAAATTAAACCTTTTAACCATGGTCAGGTCTTTTGTAGTAAATAGTAAAAGCCAGCAATAATTGCTATCAGGAAACTATGTCTAACCATTATTTCTTGGGGAAAGAAAAAATTTTTAAGCATGTCTGAAGTTTTATTTACAGTTAATTGGATACTCCATAGTAAAGACATCACGAATTGATTTATGAAAAGAGCTTCTAGAGAAGGCCTATGGCTCTGTGCCTTTGGTCTGTGTATACTTTGTTTTTATTATTGTTGCTAATGCATTGGATGAGGACACTTGTGTTGACAATAAGCTTAAAAGACATTTACTTTACTTTGCTTACATGTTCGTTGAGGATGTTGGAAGAGAATTTTGCTGACTGGCTTGGCTGCAAATCAAATACAGCAAATGGTTCCTTCAGACTACCCGGGGAATTTAGCAGAGTAATAAATATAACTGCCACTTAAGCCTCCACTGAAACCCATAGAATACAACCATTTTAAGAATTATGTGCTGTAAGTTAATATTAACTGGTTTTGCCAAGACAAACAAAATGGACATCTGAGGTGATTATCTAGATAGTGTATATATTTTTCTTCCTTTTCCCTTAAGTAGGAGGCTCTACTTAAAATCGGGAAGGATTAGAAAGATTATTTGAATTTTTTTCAAATTAAAGTACGTCTAAGGGAAATCAGAAACACCTGTAAGAATGTCTCAAAAATCTGGGTAATAACCAGGAATAAACAGAATGAAGGCTGTATATGTCTCATTTTAATTTTGAATATAACTTTTAAAAACCTTAAGATCTTCTCAAAAATATTTAAATTAGCCTTTGAATCTTATAGTATCTCAGTCTTACAGAAGGAAAATATGAAAACAGAAAAGGATAACAGGGCACGTGTTTAGTGATGAAAATTTTGTGATGCTGGGAGAATTGAAAAGAACACATAGAGGCTTGGGACATAAGTATAGAGAAAGTCCTTAGTTTTCATACAATCCATGCTTTATTCCTTAAAAATGATATCCTTGAATAGCAATTTCATATATTTCCACTAATGACTCTTCTTTGCTATTACACACTGATACCACCTGGCTATGACTGAGTTATAGAAGCATCTACTTTTTTATTTCTACAGTAGGGTATGAACAACATGTTTGCCTATTTTATTATACTTTGTCCATTTTGCTTTATATTTAAAAATATATAGAGAATAGAGGGAAATGGAAATTCTCATGCATATAGTGTCAGCCAATTCCTAACTTTATGACATTAGATCTAAACACCATGTGTTCAAATGCAGAGAGAAATAAAATTTAAGACTTTATATAATATCATGGAAATATATAACAGAGATTTTAATTAAAAAAGTGAGGTGTGACTGGAAATTCATAGTTTTAGCTCTCAGAGAATGGATTTTCCCACCCCACAAAACAACAACAAGAATATAATCAAACTAAACCAAAACACACAAGATTATTTTTCAATGTTCACGTATTTGTTTTTGTTTCCAAGCACTTAATATATTAATAAGAAGATTTTATATGAGTGAAATTACTTAGAATTTTAAAAAATTAACTCATGTAAAGGAAAAGGAATTCTTTACAACTTGAGGATTTTTTTTTTGAAAGTTAGCTTTGAAACCATAGTATTGTTTAAATGACTTAGGATAATGTACTTAATATGTTAACATTCTATATTACATACAAGAAAGAATGGAAAGTCTATCCATTCATTTTTTTAACTTTATTATTTATTTGAGAGAGGAAGGGAGAGAATCCCAAGCAGGCTCCCGATATGGAGCGTTAACTCATGAACCATGAGATCATGACCTGAGTTGAAGTTAGATGCTTAACAAACTGAGACAGCCAGGTGCCCCAAAGTCCATCTTTGGGACTATTATGCTGAGGTGAGAATACTGCCTTAACCCAAACGTGGGAAAAGGAGACTTTGAAAGAAATGAGCAGGGAAACACAGGCTTTTGTACAGAGAAAATAGCTGTTGAACAATCCCACGAAACCACTGTTGGTTGTGCTAAATCAGATAGATGATTAAGTAACATACTAAATCATGCAAAGAGTGAACTAAAAACATAAATATATTAGTTTTCTGTGGCTGCTGAAACAAATTGCCTCAACCTTAGTGGCTAAAAATGAAAAAAAATTTTTTTTCACAATTCTGGAGTGTAAAAGTCCGAAATTTTTATCAGTGGACTGATATCAAGGTGTCACTTGGCACAAGGGCTGCACTTTATCCAGAGACTCTAGTGGAGAATCTGTTCATTGATTGATGAGAATCAATCTCATCCAGCCTCTGGGGCCGGCTGGCACTCATTGGTTTGTAGCCACATGACTCCAGTCTCTAGAGGAAGCATCTTCAAATCTTTCTGCTCTATCTTTATATCACCTTCTCCTCTGTGTGGATGTTACATCTCTTTCTGTCTCATGAAATTTGTGATCCAGATATCCAGCATAATCTTAATTTAATCACAACTGCAAAGATCCTTTTTACACAGAAGGTAATATTTCCATGTTCGAGGAATTAAGACTTGATTTCTTGGAGCAGTCATGAGTTTGCCTGACACAGTAACTCAACTCCAAGAGAGGTTCTGATCCACGAAGCCTCTGGTCATCATGCTGTAGAAGTTGATCACAAAACTCTGGGTCTATGTAAGGACAGAGAAAGAGCTAAATGGTGATACAGTCTGAGGAAAACAACCTAAGAATAGTAACATATGTCTAAAAAATGTTTTTAATTGCTCTGGCCAGCTTTTTTCTGTAGACTACAGGAAGATAAAATAAATGCAGAGGACATTTAAGACCCTGTTGAGCACACATTGCAGAGACCTACATATGATAGACACGTACACGCACAAACCCTAAATAAGGTAACTGATGAAGACTCATTCTCTCTTTTTTTTTTCTTTCTGATTTTACTTTTTCATTGTGGCTAGTAACACCTGGGAACCACTTTAGGCTTACTCCTACCCCAACAGTGGAACTTATAGGAAGAAACATATACAAAAAGCATATTGAAGAAAAAATTAATACTTTCTGGTGGAAAAGAGGATTAAAAACCCTAGTAGTGATCTGATGGACACAATTACTGATATTGAGTTCTTCTATAAATTGATTTGCTGCTTCTCCCACTAGTGACTTTAGGAAAAAGTTATACATTCCTGTAGTGTAAGGCCCTGAGACAGGTTTTTTGTTTGTTTGTTTTTGTTTTTGTTTTTTCCTTTTTTGTGATATAAGTGCCTGACTTAAGCTTTGATTGCCTGGGCATCCATTTCAAAGATGCCTATGTTGAATAAACACATTGCCAGCTTGTTAACTAAAGAAACAGATCAACTTCCTACACTGAGACTCTTCTGTTACAGAAATTTTGGTTGATTTTGATAACTGACCATTTGGGCCACTTTTTTTTTCTTCCTATGCTTTAAATTTCTACTCTTTATGTTTTAAATTCACCAATAAAGAGTAAGTCCTTGAAACCCTAGGCCGCCACCCTGGACCCTGAGAAATGCAGAACCCCTAGTACATGCAGGTCCTCACTGTCACATGTGCTCTCTGTCTCTCCATCCATGAACTTACTGAGTGGCCCCGGGTCTGCTATGTAATTTCTAGGTCTTTATTTTTTTTGTTTCCTGATGGTTATTGCTGAAAGGCATTTTGCAATGATAATAAGACCACAAGGGTTTGTCCAGTCTTCACATTGATTTGGAAAGGGAAGATACCTGTGGGAAGCTCACCAGGGCCCAGGTGAGTGCCGCCAGGCATTTATAGCTGCTAGCACTACAATCAATAGGTTGAGACCCGCACAAAACAGTTCCCTTATTGCTTCTAGTTACTCTCCATTCTTTCTTCTTCTGATGAGGCTTCTGTTGAAAGATAATCTTGTGTAGTGAAAATCAGTCTTTGTAATCAGCCTTTATTATAAAAACTTATTTTTCTAGATTGCTGTCCAAATGGCTTTGGATAGTTTTCTTAGCTTCTCATGTTGTGATTTTGTAAAGATGGAAGGAAATGATACATTTGAAAGGTATATAAACACTTAGTAGACTACTGAGAGATGGTGGTTTTCTTTTTCTTTGGCCAAGAGTCTACTCATTAGATCTAAACTCATTCCTTACCCCAAACTTCCAGACCTCAGCTGGACAGACCCTGTCTTAAACCAAGGCTAAGACTCTACCATCTACCTTGGTCAAGGGTCCAGGATTTTGCTACTAATGGGTAGGAGCCTGCCTGCATGTCCACCATTAACTGATGCCAAGATTCCGACATGAACTGACATTCCTTTCTGCTGCATGATTGCTTAAGTTCCATTAAAGCCTCAACTTCCTTCAGACAATCCTAGTTCTCATTCCTGAATGTCATAGTCTAATCAGTTTCTGAAGCCCATAGTTGCACACTTAGGAATATCTCTTAAAATAGGTCTTTTTGGGGCACCTGGGTGGTTCAGACGGTTGAGCGTCCGACTTTGGTTCGGGTCATGATCTCGCGGTCTGTGAGTTCGAGCCCCGCGTCGGGCTCTGTGCTGACAACTCAGAGCCTGGAGCCTGCTTCGGATTCTGTGTCTCCCTCTCTCTCTGCCCCTCCCCCACTCATGCTCTGTCTCTGTCTCAAAAATAAATAAACATTAAAAAAATTTTAAAATAAATTAAAAAAAAATAGGTCTTTTGGCCCAATGAGCCTGGGAGAGGTGGAAGAAGGTTGGTAAAACCCTGAATGGGTAAGTAGTCTGATGAGTAAGTCAGACTTTTACCCTAGAAGACATCAGTAAGTATTTGCTGACTTAGTGAAGGAGAGTAGGTACCATTGGGTGTGGATTGTTATATGTGGGTCAGAGGAATACATTTAAGCAAAGGTCCTTGAGAGGGATAGTTTGCAATCGTTCAGCATGTCTGGGTCATACAAAGGGCAAAGTTAGAGAGCAGTAAGAGACGGTATTGGCAAAGTAGGAAGGAACCAAGTCATGAAAGGCTTCCAGCAATTTTAAGGCTGTATATTCTTCCAAGGGCAACTGCTGATTTAGAGTTTTAAGCAAGAGTTGGTCAGATAAAATGTGTACACTATATGGGTCGTTTCGGCCTAAGGGCAAAGTAGGGATCAGAAAAGGCCAGACTTCAGATGGAAAGGGCAGTTATATAACCTTTTTTATTAATAAAGATGCAGTATAAAGGTAATTAGTGATAAATTTGTGACAATGTAGAATATAAATAAACAGATATGAAACAGAGTTAAGAGAATTAGCTGATTAAAATGATATAAAACTTGCCAGTGTGTCTTAAAGAAAATTGATAATTAGCCTTTAAGTTGCCTATAATCTTAACTAAATCTAACAACCATGCACCAGAAAGCACCATTTTACCAAATTTATGTCACTAATTAAAAATGAGACAGAGCCCTAAATGTCATTGTTCTGTCAAGTTTAGCTTAAGTTAGGAGAGTTTATATTTGCTATCAGACCTTTTCTATTTTGTTTTAGGAAGCTCCAAAGTTTTGTATGAACTTGAATACAGTCTATATGACCATTGCTTAATAGACATGATTGATGAAATGGTCATATATTTTTAACTTAGACTTGTATGTGTATGATTAATGTGTGATATTTTTGATGATTCCTTTTATTGATCTATTTTCAGTCTATATCACAAATATCTCATTTTTCAGGCATAGGAGTGATAATGACCTTTGGCATCTACGATGTAATTTCACACAAAGAAAGATCTTGAGTGTTTTAAAGTAGTCTTAGTTATTTCTTTATAGACTTACTTAATCTACTGCCTAAAATGAAATATCTTTCAAACAGGTATTTTATGAAAATGACATTTTGGCATGTGTATACTCTCATTTTCTCTCATCTGACATGTTCTGCTCAATTTTTAAATCAAAACATGTCTCTGCCACTCTCCAAATCTTGGGTTCAATGTCATTTATGAACTTGAAGTTTTTCTTTTTTTCATTGTTCATCATTGTCAAAAGGAACAGGCAGATAACTTTAGAATATCAAATTTCATGAAGTTCACCCTGAAATTTCTTATTCTCAAGAATAAGACACAAGCTGTATAAGAATGCAACTCTTCCAAAGATGAAAAACAGTATAAAACCAATTATATCAATTGCAGCCAACTTAATGCTGGCATTAGTAAAGAGAGTTTATTTTATCTGAGCATTGATGGAGGACAGCCAGATGCAAAGTTCAGCTAAGGTGGATCTCTTTATCTAAAGAGAGCTCTAGGGAGTAGATAGAGAGTGACCTGATTCTAAAGGAAGAACATCAGTTACTGATATTAAAATCATTTGGCAGGATTTTTTTTTAATTTCTCACTTTAAGAAATTATATATCTTTTTCTTTCCAAAACATTATCCTTTTCACACTTACTCAATGCCTCGATGAGCTAATGAAAGAACATAACACATGACTGTCTCACCTGTTCTTGAGGTTAGGTTTCTTACCCTGAGGTTAGAATAGGGATTCAGACTGACTTATTTCACTTAACATAATACCCTCCAGTTCCATCCATGTTGCTACGCATGGCCAGATTTCATTTTTTCTCATTGCCACATAGTAGTCCATTGTATATATGTACCACATCTTCTTTATCTACTCGTCGGTTGATGGGCACTTAGTTTCTTTCCATATTTTGGCTATTGTCGAAAGTGCTGCTATGAACATTGGGGTACACGTGCTCCTATGCATCAGCAATCCTGTGTCTCTTGGGTAGATTCCTAGCAGGGCTATTGCTGGATCATAGGGTAGCTCTATTTTCATTTTTTTGAGGAACCTCCACACCGTTTTCCAGAGTGGCTGCACCAGTTTGCATTCCCACCAACAATGTAGGAGGGTGCCTACTTCTCCACATCCTCGCCAGCATCTATAGTTTCCTGATTTGTTTATTTTAGCCACTCTGACTAGTCAGAAAAAGACAGATACCATATGTTTCCACGAATAGGTGGACTTGGTGAGACTAAGCAAAAACCAGGGGGAGGGGAAGAGGGGAAAGAAAAAAAAGACACAGAGAGGGAGGGAGATAAAACATAAGAGACTCTCAAAGACTAAGAACAAACTGAGGGTGAGGGAGATGGGGGGAGAGAGGGGGTGATGGGCATTAAAAAAGGGCACATGTTGGGATGAACACTGGGTGTTTTATGTAAACCAATTTGAAAATAAAATATTTTAAATTAAAAAAAATTGCTATGTTTTAGGGATAATTTATAATACAGCAATAGATAACAAATAGACATGGTATATTTTTCCACCCTTTTGTTTTCAATCTGTCTGTGTTTTTATACTTAAAATTTTTATCTTGCTAGTAGTATGTAGTAGGTCCTGCTTTTCAACCCAATGTGATGATTTCCGTCATTTAACTGGATTTTTAGTTCACTTACATTTAATGTAATTACTGATATTGTATGGTTGAGTCTCAATCAAACATCCTGGTATTTTCTATTTGTCCCATCTGTTTTGTTATTCATTTGTGCCTTTGTTCTTGCTTCTCCTTGGTGAATGGAATAATGTTTGGTATTCCATTTAGTATAAATATAAACATTTTTTCGTAAAAAAAAAAAAAAAGAATAGGGATTCACATCAGTTTTAAACCCCAGTCATATGGCTTTGCTACTGTGGGAAAGGCAGAGGGTGTAGGGTACGCAGATCAACTAAGGCATAAAAATAGAATAACAGATGGAATGGTTCAAGAATCAAAATTTGCCTGTTATATTGTACCCGACAAGAAAATAATTCATTAATATTAAATAGCTAACTTTCATCAGGTTTAAGTTGGCTTAGAAACAGGGGATTCTTAACAATGTTATCAGTTTATAGAATTCTCTACCTCAGAAATTCATTTATCAGCGTAACTGAGTTAAACACATTTCTTATATGCTATCTTAGGTGAATAAAGAACTTAATTGGAAGATTATTCCAACAGTAGTGATGGAGTACCCTGGTCCTATTATACTGTATAAGTTTTATAGTCTATTTATGTTTTCATTTACTATCAACATTTTAAACAGAAAAATCCAAGAATATGCCAAAACTTCTGTATTCACCAGGACATTTTTAATTTTTTAATTATAAGATACATGTTTTAAAAAATTAAGGTACAACCCTTTCTCCATCCTTGTTCTTTTACATTTTATGTAAGCTAATTCAAGCCATCAATCCCCACAAACTAAATGTTGCTGATTGCATACTCATGGTACAGCTCAGTATATTCCTCTACTCTCTGTATGTCCTGCAAGTTGGCAGCTGGAATAAAGGTTTGAGCAAACCAGAGATGCAACACCTTAATTTTGGACCTCAAGCCTGCAGAACAGTAAGACCCAAACAAAAAAAAAAATGTATAAAGAACGTCAGTTTATGGTACTGTTCTTATAACAGCTCTAAGAACTAAAATACTACTGTAATTAATGACACGCTAGAGGATAGAGAGCTATGGGCACCCTAGGTGGCTCCATTGGTTGGGCATCCAACTTCAGATCAGGTCATGATCTCACTGCTCCTGAGTCCGAGCCCTGCATTGAGCTCTGTGCTGACAGCTCGGGGCCTGGAGCCTGCTTCATATTCAGTGTCTCCCTCTCTCTCTGCCTCTCCCCTGCTTGTGCACGCTTTCTCGCTCTCTTGCTCTCTCTCGCTTGCTCTCTCTCACTTGCTCTCTCTCATATAAATAAACATTAAAAAAATGAAAAAGAAAAAAGTTGGAGTACTAACATCAACATACGTACAATAGTCTCTGAGTGGCCCATGACAAAAATGGTTTATGGAGACCATATAGATAACCAAGACTTTAATAAAACAATACTACTTATAGCATCAGCAGTCCTTGATATGGTTTCAACATTGCAAAATACACATCAGTCTAAAGGAGAATGTTATTCATGACTGAATTTGCAAACACTTTTTTTCCTCCATCTCAAGCTTGGAAAGCAGCCAACAACAGTTTGCCTTCATGTGTGAATGACCCCACTTTGCTTTTACTGTACTCACAGGAAATTTTGAATTCACAAACTTACTGTCATCCTATGAGTAGAAGGGTTTGGATTTAACAGCTTCTGAGTGTGAAATACACTATCCTGGTGAAAGAATGATAGTATCAGAAAGTGAAGAATAACCTAGGATTGACTTGAATGCAGTGGTGACCCACGTGACCAACAGAGCCCAGTTGGTAAGTCCAGCAGATACCAGGCTCTGCCCACACTGGGAAATTACTTGAAAGAACCTGAGAAGGAGCCTCCTCTAACTTTCCAGACAACTAAAACTGCTATTGTTGCCGACTCTTGGAACTAGATGAGAGGCAAAGCACTTCACTTGGTTGGGTTTGGATTTTGAAAGATGTATATTTCACACATAGAATGATTGTTACCTCCTATTGATAAACCTACATGAAGATCATATTTGTACAGAGGTCTGAAATAGCAAACTATGTCTGACTGGCAAAAAGTAGTGGCTCAGTGACTACATGATTGGGCATTAATAAAATCCTGGACACCAAGGTTCAGGTGAGATTCCTGTTTGAGAACATTTCACATATGTTGACACACATTGTTGGGAGAATCAAGCACATCATGGAGCTTCTCTGGGAGAGGACACCTGGAATCTTGTGCCTGGTTTCTCCTGGACTTCTTCACCTTTTCCCCTTGGTAGATTTTACTTATTTTTTTATTTTTTTTAACGTTTATTTATTTTTGAGAGACATGGAGACAGAGCGTGAGCAGGGGAAGGGCAGAGAGAGAGGGAGACACAGAATCCAAAGCAGGCTCCAGGCTCTGAGCTGTCAGCACAGAGCCCGACGCGGGGCTTGAACTCACAGACCGTGAGATCATGACCTGAGCTGAAGTCGGCCACTTAACCAACTGAGCCACCCAGGCGCCCCACCCCTTGGTAGATTTTAAACTGTATTGTTTTGCTCTAAATATCCGTAGCCATAAGTGTAGCAGCTTTTGGAGTCCTGTGAGTATGTGTAACAAATCATCGAGACTGAGGGTGTCTCCTGGGAGCCCCAGAAACAACAGTTGTCTTTTAAAGGTAGTTAAATAATATGAAAAAATCCCCTTGATTGCCACTGGTAGCCTTGTTATTCCTTTGTGCATACGCAGAATTCCTTCTGGTATCATCTTCCTTCTGACTGAAGAACTTCCTTCATTATTTCTAGAATGTGAATCTATGGGGATTAGTTCTTTCAGTTTTTGTAGTTTTAAACAAGTCTTTATTTTGCTTCGAGTTTTCGAGAGATTTTTCTACTCGGTATGGAATTATAGGTTGATAGGTTTTAATGAATCTACTTTAAATATATTGTTCAATTATCATTTCTTATATTATTTCCATTGAAAAGCCCACTATTATCCTTATCTCTGTCCCTCCCTAATAATGTGTCTTTTTCTTTGGCTGCTCTTAAGATTTTATCTTTATCACTGTTTTTGAGCAATTATGCTGTATCTTGGTATATTTCCTTTATGCTTATAGAGCTTAGGTTTTGATAAGTTTCCAGGATCTGTAAGTTAACTGTTTTCATTAAATTAGGAAAATTTTCAGCCATTATCACTTCAAATATTTCTCTGCTGCTTCTCCTCCTTCGGGGATTGTAATCTCTTATCTATTAGGCTGCTTCAAGTTGCCCCACTGCTCACTGATGCTCTTCTTATGTATTTATTTTAATTTTTTCTCTTTTTGATTTCCCAGCCCAGGGAGTCTCCTCAGTCAGCACTCAGATGCAATAACTGGCAGGATGTTCTGCAGATCTCCAGGTTTCTGTCTTTGCACAGCTCTCTTCCTTCTAATACTCTGTCCTATGAACCACAGACATGTGGACCTCCCATGCCTAAAAGCTCCATCTCCTTCACCTGCAGCATTCTACAGGGCTCTGCCTGAGTTCCCCCTCTCTTCACCATGACCTTGAAACTCTGCTCAAACTCTAAGTAAGGACAATCATGTGTCAGGGATTACTGTCCTATGTTATCTGATGTCTTAAAAACCATTGCATGGCATACTTTACTGTTCATGTATTAGTTTTATCAAGTGAGAGAGTAAGTCCAGTTCCCATTACTATACCTCAACCAAATGGGGAGGTCTTCTCCTGGAACATTTTAGACAAAGTCCCTCTCACAGATTTACTTCTTTGCTTTCTGGAACAAACAGAGTTCCAGGCTCATTTTGTACTTTTCCTGTGCCAACCCAAGATGGAGGAGCCCTGGTTCCTGTAGGTGGTTATGGTATAGAAGATCTCACATTGGGTGTTCTTACTTCTTTTGCAGTGTTGCTGTTTCCAAGTCCTCAAGGACTGAGCTAGGGAAGTTTTGTATGTATGTGTGTATGTGCATACGTACAATAGCAACCTAATAATTGCACTATAAAACTTGCAGAAATGTCAAGAATTACATTTGCTTTAAAAGGAATCAAATAACCATAAATAGTATATACATTTAGCAAATGGTGACTTTTTCGTTAGTGACGTTGAATCTTAAGAAAATAAACATACATAAAAATTGATTTTGTGATATAGTTACCATAAGTTCAAGATAGCAAAGATGTAAAAATCCATGATATCTTGTGCCCTTATGCTGATATCGTGCCTGATATTTTTCCCAAGAGAAATACGTATTTTTCTGAATATATTTCAAAGTAAGTCATGAGAAAGGATGGAGTATCATGATAGCTTCAATTACTTCAATTCCTATTAAAGTCCAGTTTTCTTATGTTTAAAAACTATACTTGCAAAAAAATTGAAAAGAAACAAACGAACAAAAATCTTACTATCATTCATAACATGTTGCCTAAGGCACACTTCAGCTATATCCATATCAGTTCCTCATATTTGGTTTACAGAGTCCTTTGTTTCTTTCTACAGTGATTGGAGAAGGGAGTAAATCATTTTCCAGAGAACTTGGACCATGGCTCAATCACTCCATAACTTCATGCTGTATGGTGCTATTTAAATAAAAACGTAAGTTTGATATAATACTGTAAAAAGTTTGCCTTGAAGGAACTCCACAAAGGTAGTAACTAGAAAAAGACCCAAACTAAGTCACTTTTCTGTTAAAAAAAAAATACAAGTAAGAAAAATACAGAAAAGGCAATTTTTTATATATTTACAATTCTTGGGGTGGAAATTCTAATGTTTTATTCACAATATAATCATAGTCATGTGAAGTTATGGAAATGCTATGTCTAAAGGAAGGTTGCATTTAATTCAAATAACTTCACAAATTTTAATATGTTTGACTTTAAAGTACCTATATCTTTATTTATTATCCCCCTTGCTTTTCACATCCAGGTGCTAGTTTAATCTCTTTGCTTCATCAACATTTTTGACTCGCTGCTTTTATTCAATATTAAGACTTTTATAAAAGTTACATTAAAAGGAGTAAAAAATACTAGTTTAGTTGAAATAACATTTAAAAATAATAGAAAAAAAATAGAAACAAAGAAATAGATGTAAAGAGACCTATTGGCCAAAGATGGGTGATTTTCCAGGTGAGGTGATTTGGCAAATAAATAAACTTAAGGAAAGTGGATTTTGACTTTTATGATAGTTGCTATCCTTACCCCTTTGACAGTTCTTCTCCTTCCCTCCTCATTCCTCATCTCTGTTCAGGAGAAAGAAATTTATAAATAGAAAGCATGAAAATACAAGTCTTCTAAAGTTTTTTTCGCTAATGTTTTGACAGTGCTGACCTCTGTGGATTATTTTCAAGACACTAAGTCAGATAGTTCAAACTACTGTAAAGCCAGGCATTCAAATATTGATTTTTCTTTTATTGTTTGTCACAAAGGGGTAACTGGTGGCATCGTCAAGTCTTCTTTACTCTTGAGTTTGCAAAGTTTCACACTTTGTTATTATTGTCATTATTTTCTCAGCTACCTTCCAACTCATCTCCAATTCCACTTGTTTCTGAACCAAAATTTGACATAGCGCCATCAGCTGGAAAACTCTGTTTTTAGATGTAGTTTATAACTTACCTGTGGTACTTTCTATGATGCCACTAGATCCTATTAATTTGTTCCATGGGTTCATGACTCGCAGGAACATTTACTAGACTTCTTCCACGATCTCCCTCAAATTTTCAAAATCTTCACCTCAAATATCTTCTTCATCTAAGACTTCATGTCAAAATACCCATCACAACAGAGGGCACATAAATATTTCTAATTTAAATTAGATACAGGTTTTATTTAGTTATGCAGCCTGAAAGCCCCTTAGGGAATTCAGTCACTTCCCTGCTGATGACAGACGTGCCCTGAATCCTGCAATTCCTTATGCTGCTGCTTAAAAATAATTATTTTCCTGCCTCCTGTCTGCCTCTAAACAATCTGACACGACCACTGCAAACAGAGTTACACCTTTTTGGGGAGCAAGAAAGTTTTTCTGTTTCCTCACTTTCCCAAGTTTGTATCCAATTTCTTATCAGTACACAAGGTTTACTCTAGTCTTCCCTAAAAAAGAAATATTTTTTTTATCTTTCCCTTCTTTTACTTGAAATTTTATGCTATGTACTTTGTACCCCTTTCTCTCTAAACTCCCTGACTAGTTGTAGTTAAATATGCCTTAATCAATTGTACCTCCATGTTACTTTTCTCTTTGTCACTCCTTCAAATAACCTTAAATGATTTAGTCTGAGAAAAAGTATACTTTGTAAACTCTTCTCAAATATCCCTTGCTATGAAAGTTTTTAAATTCCATTTAGTTATTGGCATATAAAAGGAATTATATCAGTATAGTATACTAGAAAATGAAAATTCGAATCCAAACTCTTCCACTTACTGGTCTTTGTGAGTGTTTAATGAGTCAGTTACTGTCCCTGAGCACAGTGTCCCTGTCACTGAGCCTCAGTGTCTTCCACAGAATGGTAGTGGAATGGTAGGAATAACAGATAAGGTATTAAAATCAGCAATACAGTCCCGACATAGTATAGGCCCTCAATAAACACTGATATTAATTAATTACATTGATTAATATAGTTATCATCTTCCATGAAGACACATATGGGAAACCATATCTCTGTCATTGAAAATAAAGATCATAAGAAAATTAAACATTAAAAAAAATCCTATACCCTCCAGGTAAACTTTAAATAGCAGGCATGATGTTTTGGTATTAAGTTCACATTAAGTCCCAAATTAAATATTTTCATTCCCATTTCTCCAAGGGTAAAAATGTAATATTGCACATGATTGTAGACTGCGCAGAATTACTATGGCATAGAGATCAGAAGGTATACTATTTTTTTTAAGGCACATCACTTTGCTGGATTTATCAGACTTCTATCATCAGAGACTTCTAGCTCTATGTCACTGACTTGTTTTGAATTTTACAAGTGACTCATTTTGATAAATGAGATCCAAATGTATGGATGTGGTATAAGTCCTGGTACCTATTTCCCTGTGACTCCATGAAAATAAGGCTTAAAACAAAAGTCAAAGCTTCCATGCATAAGTTAATGATTTGGAGTTTGTATTTTATATACAAAATGATTAGTGGCATAAGATAAGGTCATTAGCAAGTCATCATGGTTCAATTACCCGTGATTTAGTTTTAATTATTATAGTCTCTTCTCAAATGAAGAAAATATTAAAATATAGTTCTTATATGTGATTTAATTTAAAATTGCATTGCCATTTATGCAACAGAAAAATAGGTTATGAAGTCACACCATAGTTATCTCAGATATTATTTTTTAGATGGATAAGAAATACTTAATTTGCCTTAGATATTGGGAATATTTAAATTTGTTCCTGATTTTGCAAAGTAAAATTATCAAGTAAAGGAAGTTTATATACAATATGTGACACAATGAATGTTTTTAAATATCGACTCAAGGTAACAGAAATCTTTGTAGCTTTTAATAAAATCTAGTGAGAGAGAAACTACCAACAAATAGTCTTTTTAGTGACTAGACAATGGAGTGAATGTTTTAAGACTAATTTTCAGTAAAAGGCTGAGGAATAATAAACAGTCATAGAAAAAAAGAGAAGAATGATAACTCTTAGAACAAGAATAAGGATTAAACACAAAGAAGATAGAAAGCGAAGGAGAAGAAAATGAAAAATAAGGAGCACTTGAAAGAGGAAGAAAGCAGTAGCCGACTTCCAAGGGAATATTATGGTATACTTTCCACAGATACCAGATACAACTATTATCACGGCTCACCAGATCCTAAACTCAAATTTCAGCTCTTCCCTTCATAGGTTTCTAAGCCTGGAGGTGCTGAATCTTTCTGCACCTCCCCTTCATGCTTTGTAAAGTTACAGTAGAGACCAAGTGAGACAGTATTTTGTGCATTTTGCAAACCGGGCTTTGCAAAGGGATATGGTCACATGCAAGGGGTTTGAAAAAGCCACAGGATAAATATGAGACAAGTCCACTAAATGACAATCTATTGAAAATGTTATTTGTATCTCAAAACAGACATACATATTTGGAAATAACTAACAAAATCATACTTTTTTTTCTATATTACACACAGAATTTTTTTAAAGTGAATATGTATGAACTAGTCCAAATAGTACCTGACCTAATAAGCACTGTTTGATATCTTAAAGGAAATTATATGTCCTGGGGGCTTTTATTTATTATTATTTTTGAAGGCTATTCATTTTGAGAGAGAGAGAGCACACGTGTATGCACATAGTAGTGGGGCAGGGGCAGAGGGCAAGAATTCCAAGCAGGCTCCACACTGTCAGCACAGAGCCCATTGCAGGGCTCAGTCTCATGAAATGTGAGACCATGAACTGAGCTGAAATTAAGAGTTAGACACCTAACCAACTAAACCACCCAGGCAGCCATGTAAAAAGCCCTAGAGGTCTCATCCTGAAATGCACTTCAGAAACACGGTATCTTATAATGCACTTTAATATATATCAGCACTTAAGGTATTGAAGAATCCTACAGTAAGAGAACTTGTTTAATTCATTCAACTTCAACATTAATTAATGCATTTACTTGTGAAATTCTACTTTTCTCTGATATGCATATTAATAATTCTGGAAACACTAATGGTCTGAGGAAAAAGTTTTAAAAAGCTGTTCTGAGACCCGTGTTTAGCCATACCATAAATATGCCTCTTTTTTCCTGGAACACACAATTGGAATTCTCAATAAATATAAAGAACTTTTGAACATAACTCATGTAGGGTAAGAACAATTTTTATGTGATATGATTTTTCTAAGAAATGGACCCTTTCATAATGTAATCTATGATCATAATGGGGAAAAAAGAGTTCTATATTCATTTCCTATACGGAAGTAGTCATATAGAAAGATGAAATATATTCAATTTTATGTGTAATTCATAATTTCCTCACAAAATGCAGCAAAAGTTTTTTTGAAAAATTAAGTACCCCCATTCAAATCTTGAATTATTATATCAATGCAGGACTGAGTCACTTATAAAACTATTAAACCCTATTACTAAAATACAGTATATGAAATTTTATTATTTCTCTAGAAATATTAACCTAGAATCTGCAAAGTTCTTATTTTTTAAAAATTAAGTTTTTGTGGCACCTAGGTGGCTCAGTCGTAAGGGTCTGACTTCGGCTCAGGTCATGATCTCAGTTGTGGGTTTGAGCCCCGCATCAGGGTCTGTGCTGACAGCCCAGAGCCTGGAGCCTGCTTTGTGTCTATTTCTCTCTGCCCCCTCCCCTGCTTGTGTTCTATCTCTCAAAAAATAAAAAAATGTTTAAAAACATTAAGTTTTTATGTCTTTACTTAGAGAATACAAGCAGGGGAGGGGTAGAGAAAAAGGGAGAGAGAGAGAATCCCAACTAGACATGAGGCTACCTCACAAACTGTGAGATCACCACCAGAGCGGAAACCAAGAGTTGGATGTCCAAATGACTGAGCCACCCAGCTGCGCCTGCAAAGTTCTTATTTTAATAGTCACTGTTTGTGTATGATTAAGTGGAAGAAAAGAAGAGTGTACTGAGATGGGCTTATAGGGCGTTCACTGAAGCTCAGTATCAGGCTGAAACAACAACCAAAAAAACCCCACTGTGGATTTTTTATATTCTCACCTCATTGCCTCATGAAGTCCTACTCTACTACCAAGGAACTTCTATCCTACAGCAAGATCAAAATTGCAAATACTGAATCTTTCATTGTGAAAGTTCTGCTTTCCTACATAAAAATTTGTTCTAACTAATAATGCCAAGAGAGAGTTTGAATACATAAATTAGCATGTTGGTTACTCAAAAAAAATGTTCAGATCTTTTGTACTTGAATATACCAGTTTCCATGAAAAACTTCGATCTCAATATTCTTACAATCAATTATTTAAAGAGATCTTTATACGTTGTCTTGAATGACATCAAAACAAACTATTGCATGTAAGCTTTATGATTTGATCACAATTTAATCATCAATGTAGACACCTGCAATTTTACAATTTCCTGGTTATTGATAAATTTCTATGATTGAATTACTTCAAATAAAAACAACTATTCAGGCAATGCTGATTTAAAATATTTAGTAATTCAGATGATGTGGCTTAAATTACCTTTATGAAAAAATGATATCACACACACACACAATGGTAAGTGTGAGGAGATGTGTTAATTAGCCTCACCGTAGTTATCATTTCACTGTGCATGGGTATATCAAATTATTATGTTGTATACCTTCAATATATATATATTTTACTTTAAAAAGTATTTAAAAACCAAAATGATAGTTCATGGGCTATAATGAGTTTAATTCTCTTGCAGCAATTTATTCATTTAAAATGATCATTACTACATTATTTGGATCAAATAAAGAATAACCTCAGAAAAAAGAACCCAGTGGATTCAGGGAAACTGTTTTTAAGCACACTTGAAGGATTCATTTATATTCCATCATTTGGAGTGCTAATTATAAACTGTTCTTACATCCCTCTATCTGCATCTTAAAGTTTGCTTCCAATCTGTCAATACTGATTTGGGCAAATTGGAGTTACTATATTAAAGATAATAACTTTTTATTCTAAATTCAGACTATCTACCAATTCAGATTTTCTTTCTTCTATATTATATTTTTTTTCTTAAAAAAATTTTTTTAACCTTTATTCATTTTTAACAGACAGAGGTGGAGTGCAAGTGGAGGGCAGGCAGAAAGAGGGAGAGAGACACAGAATCCCAAGCAGGCTCCAGGCTCTGAGCTCTCAACACAGAGCTCAACATGGGGCTCAAACCCACCCACTGTGAGATCGTGACCTGAGTTGAAGTTGGACACTTAACCAACTGATCCATCCAGGTGCCCCTCTTTATTGTTTGTTTGTAAAAAGAACTTGGCATATATGTTCCTAATATTAATACATGCTATATGTTACTTTTCAAAAATTACCATTCTTAAAGTTTTAAATTCAGTATTATGTTCTACAAACAATGACTGGAATGTTAGGTTATAATGCTTTTTAAAAATATTATCAAGACAGATTAAGGAATCATATGAATTACTAGCTATTTTGAGACTATAGTCAGAAACTCTGGAAATAAAGTACTTTATAATAAACATTTGTCATACCCTAATAGTAGTGATTGATGTTAAATATACTGTTATGTGCTTCATGTTTGAGAATATGTATTAGGAAATGTAGAGTAAGCATAATTCCTATAACAAATCTTGTCACCTCTATTCGAACCTAAGGGTTTCCTTTTTTTAATTTATTTTTTATTTTTAAATGTTTATTTATATTTGAGAGAGAAAGATAGTGTGTGAGCAGGGGAGGGGCAGAGAGAGATGGATACAGAATCTGAAGCAGACTCTAGGCTGTAAGCTGTCAGCACAGAGCTGGATGAGGAGCTCAAACCCACAAACCATAAGATCATGACCTGAGCCTAAGTCAGATGCTCAACTGAGTCACCCAGGTGCCCCAAAACTAAGAGTTTTCTTAAAAGTTTATTACTATTATTTACCTCAAAATTATATTAGCTCCATAAATAAAAAATTAAACATATTGAATCACATATTTTATGGTAATAAGATCTCTTAGCAAGAAATTTGCCCCCTTACCAAATTTTCAAATATACAATATTGTTACCTACACATACATTCTTCTCTGGAGAGAACTTAATCATCTTGTATCATTGAAACTTTATTCCTGTTGAATGGCAGTTACTCATATATTTCATGATTTCACTGACATGAGGTATTTAAGATAGAACCTGTAGAAGCAGAGAATAAAGTGGTGGTTGCCAGGCGTTGGGGGGAGGAAAACTGGAGACTTGAATCACATGTTTCTAACCCATGGTTGAATCCATGGGTAACACAATAATGTTGTCAGTGTCTTTTAACAAATAAGTTATTGAGAAAATAATAGACTGGTGATTTATTTCCAGCTATCATCAAAATCAGAGGAGTGGGGAAATGTCAATCATTGTGAAGTACTGGGCATTATGAGTATATTTGAAAGGACAACAAAAAAAAACCAATTTCATTGCAAAAACAGAAATCCATTGGTTTTCTAACATAAAAAGTATATTAAAAATAATTTATTGATAAAATAGGATACATCCAAATTATTACATATTGACTATGCATTATTCCATGAGGTCAATGTTTATTATAAATATATTTATTTAGGTAAATCCTACAAGTGCTACTATAGAGTGATGTCTCAGACTCAGTAAGAAAACTGGATATGAAATGGCAGCTATATAAACACAGGTTGGGAGAGTAGATTTGTAATCTGTGGAACATATTTTGTAAATCTTGTATATAAAAAATTCTAATTTTTTTCAGTTCATTATCAGATTTCAAATAAACTTGAGTTAGCTTTTAATAAAGTAGCCTTGTAAGATGATTAATAAAGAAAAGCCAGTTATTTTTGTTTTCCCACATGAAAAATAATATGAGGCTTTTCACTGATATGTGCAAATAGAAAGAGCTATTATGTTGCTGTTACGAGAAAGAAAAAAAAAAAAAGCCTAAGAGTTAACAGATTAAACTACAAAGGTTTACTTCCTACTCATTAAAAAAAATTTTTTTAATGTTTATTCATGTTTGAGAGACAGAGACTGAGCAGGGGGGAGACACAGAATGTGATGCAGGATCCAGGCTCTGAGCTGTCAGCACAGATCCCGACTTGGGGCTCAAACTCACCCAGCCGTGGGATCATTACCTGAGCTGAAGTTGAACGCTTAACTGACTGAGCCACCCAGGTGCTACTCCTGCTCATTCTTGTAGCTCATGTCTCCTAGAAGCAAGTTGGGGCCCTGACCCAAGCCACCCTCATTCTTGGAGCAAGACTGACAGAACAGCCATTAACTGTTCTGTCAAAATCATTTTCCATTTCAGAAGAGTAAGTGGTGAATTATAACCTAGACTCTTGCAACTGGAAATGCCTCCTGCCATTGGCGCTCATATTCTGGTCAAATCAAGCAAATATGGCCATTCTCAAATTCAAGGTAGAGAGGAAATGCAATTCTATCAATGTGCCAAGGAATGAAGCTGAAGTGTTTGTAGGACAACATCAAAACTATAGCAATGTGCTCTTTGGCGACCTCTGGGTCACCAAATGTACAATTTTATGCCTCTTTCAACATTACAGAAGACACTGACAAACCAAAAGTCACACCTACTCTCTGCATCTAGCACAAAGTCTAAGATCTGAGCATGATGACTGGCTGTTTCTGCATTCAATTTGGACATCATTCCTCTAATCCAGAAATTTATAAATTACAATAGAAATTATCTGTTCCCAATACACCCAATATACCATGATGAAGCATCAAAATGAAACTCGTAATAAATATTCTACCTGATAGGAGAATAATGGAAGAAGCAACAATCAGTTATTTATAAAAAATCCGAAATCCCCCTCACATATGTTGCAAGGTCTCCTACACTGGGTTATAAGATGTATCATAATTAGGCCCTGATTTCCTCCACTGAAATATTATGGCCTGGCTCTGCCCTTTGGGTGGTTTTTCCTTTTTGATTTGCCAGATATGAACAGTGATTTTAAGACTGAGAATTTAGGCACACCATAGGCCAAAACCCCAATTAGAGTTCTTTTCTAGACCTACTTCTTAGACTTGTTATATTTTATCACTTTATATCCACTTGACTCTTAATCCCTTCATTTAACCTTGAGTCAACTGGGCCTATTAATTTTGGTGAGTAGGGTAGGTGAAATAATAATCCTTCCAAAGATGTTCATGTCCTAATTCCCAGAATTTGTGCATGTTATTTTACAGGACAAAAAGAGATTTTTGCAGATGTGATTAAGGGTCTTGAGATGGATTATCCTGTATTATTTAGGCAGGCCCAGTATAATCACAAGTGTCCATATAGGTAAAAGAAAATGGCAGGAAAAGCTGAGTCAGAGAAGGAGATATGATAATAGGAAAGAAGAGTAATCTGAAAAGACGCAGCCGGCCATTGCTGGTTTTGGAGATGGAAGTAGACAGACAAAATATGGGCAGACTACAAATTTAAAAAAAGGCAAAACATAGATTCTACCCTTGAACCTTGAGAAAGGGATACAGTTCTGCAGAAACCTTGTTTTTCACCCAGTAAAACTCATTCTAGATATCTGATTGGTAGAACTATAAGATAACTCTGTTGGGGGGCACCTGGGTGGCTCAGTCGGTTAAGCGTCCAACTTCAGTTCAGCTCAGGTCATGATCTCACGGTTCGTGGGTTCAAGCCCCACGTCAGGCTCTGTGCTGATAGCTAGCTCAAAGCCTGGAGGCTGTCTTCGGATTCTATGTCTGCCTCTTTCTGTGTCCCTCCCCTGCTCATGATGTTTCTTTCTCTCTCTCTCTCTCTCAAAAATTAAAACAAAAAAAAAAAAAAAAAAAGAAAAAAGACAACTTTGTCGAAAGACAAGGTATCTGTCGTTTTAAGCTATTTGTAACTTGTAATTTGTAACTGTAGTAACAGGAAATGAATAACAATTTTGGTACCAGAAGAGAAGTGCTGCTGAAACAAATACCTAAAGTATAAACATGGCTTTGGATTAGGACAACGAGCAGAGGCTAGAAGAATTTTGAGGAGCATAGTAGGAGAGGCTTAGAGTGCCCTGCACAGACTGGTAGCAGAAGTGTCTATTTAATGAATCTGCTTGTGAGGACTCCGAAGGAAGTGAAAACATAGCAAAGAAAATATGTATCACTTAACACAGTACTTAAATTGCCACCAAAAGACATTTGGTAGAAATAGGAACCTTAAAAGGTATTGCTGGGAAAAACTCACATGGCAATGAGGAAGATACTGTTGAAAACTGAAGAAAGAGAGATCCTTTTATTTGGCATTGCATAGTGGAGGAATGCTTAGCCAAATTGTGCTCTGTAGTTATATGGAAAGCAAAACTTGTAAATGATACACTAGTATGCTTAGTTAAGGAGATCTGGAAGCAAAGTGTTGAAGGTACGTCTTGGTCCTTCTTGCTGACTATAGTAAAATTTGGAAGGAAAGAGATCAGTTGAGAAGAGACCAGGGCTTGATGATCTGTAAAATTCTTCATCTATTCAGATCAAAAAAGGTGTTAAAACTAGGAGATTCATTGTCAGGACATCTCTGACAAGAGTAAACTAAGTGTGTGGCTAGACAACCTTTTGTTAGTATCTTGAAAGAATCAAAAGGTTGAAGTATTCAGTCACATAGAGGGTTCTTTAGCACAATTATGTGGGTGACTCATGGATACCCCCAGTCATCTCAAGTAGGAGCCAGGAATAGAGATAGAATTAGGAAAGTGCTGTGGAGAAATCTGTTATCCAAAGGAGTTAATCTCCACAACATGCACAAGAAACCCACAAAGTTCTTAAGAATTTTAAACCATCAGAAACCCCTGCTAGCTTTGACTGAGAGATAAAAAGAAAATGTAATGGGGAAAAAAAAGTGTGTCAGGCTCCCTGAAGTATAGGAGATAGACTGGTGAAATTACTCAGTCACTGTGATGCCCTTCATGAAGCAGGAGGGAGGAAGACTATGAGGGCAGAGCCACTAACCACAGAGGATTATTCCCAGACCTTGAAACCCAGTCAAGTTTGTTTGGTGGAAGTTTGGAATTTCCGGGGCTGGTGATTCCTCCCCACCCCCACAGCTTCCATTATCTCCATTTTTGAAGGTGAATGTCTATAACGGGTGTTCTAGACCTGCCGTACCATTGCATTCTGGGAGCACATAACTTGTTATCTAGTTTCACAAGTCTAAAGATGGGGTGGAATTTTTCTTGTGAATAAATTAAACCCAGTGTCTCACCAGCACCTGAGTTACGTGATTTAGATGATGAGATTTGGGACTTTGAGCTGATTAGATTTAGATGAGACTTTTTGGGCTTCGAGTTGATTCTGTAATAGGCTGAGACATTTGAAGATGTTGGAATAGGTGAATGCATTTTGCATATGAGATTCGCATAAATCTCTAGAGGCCAGAGAGCAAACTGTGATAGGCAGAATAATACCTCCCCCAAACAGATCCACATCCTGATTCCCAGAATCTGTGGTTGTTACCTTAGACAACAAAGGGAACTTTGCAGATGTTATTTCTTTAAAAGTCTTGGGATAGAAATACTATCCTGCATTATCCATATGGACCCAATGTAATCATATGCCTCCTTATATATCTGAAGAGGGAGGTAGGAGAGGCACAGTCAGAGAAGGGGGTGGGAGGATAGAAGTAGAGGTCAGAGCCATGTGAACTAAAAGTATCAACTAGCTACTGTAAGTTTGAGGATAGAAGGGGACCGTAAGCCAGGAAATTTGGGAAGGTGCGGAAGGCAACGTAGAGTTTCTCACATGGAACCTTTGGGAAGGACATAGGTCTGCAAGGAAGGTTTTAGTTACCTGCTAGTAAGGTTTAGCCCCACAATTTGTGTTGTTGTTTTAAACCACTACATTTGTGGTAATTTGTTATAGTAGCAAGAGGAAATTAATAGAGTAGGAAACCATAGCTTTGGTTTCTTTTGCCTGAACCATTTTGAATGAATCCAGTAGGCATCACTTAATCCATTAAAAGTTTTAAACTGTCAAAAAGAAAAGAAAATTAAACTGCCAATATTGTGCTTATAACACTAATTTGATCTGTGTAGTAGGGCTGAGTTTCAAGTAGCCTTTAATGGTCAAATCGTTTTCACTACTTTTTATTTTGAAATATTCCATTTTCAAATGGAAATAATAGTCCCTATTCAATAACATTCTCCATGTTGCTTTAATGTGTTTCAAATACTTTTGTCACTTTTATTTTACTTTATTTATTTTGTAGCTGAGAAGCAGTATCTGTTCCAACCCTACAAGCCCCTACTTTTGTGAATTCTCTCTATGCCCTTAGGTTACTACTGCAAACTGGTTGTTGTTTTCTCATCTCATCTTTCTCCTGTACTGTACATGGCCAAATGCAACCAGCAGCAACCAACACATGCTCCTAACACAGGGTTCCAACCTCTTCAGGAGGGATGCAGGCTCATTGGGAGTTGACCTGGGTTCTGGGGTGCCTGGGTGGCTCAGTCGGTTAAGGGTCTGACTTTGGTTCAGGTCATGATCTCATGGTTCATGAGTTTGAGCCCCACGTTGGTCTCTGTGCTGACAGCTCAGAGCCTGGAGCCAGCTACAGATTCTGCGTCTCCATCTCTCTCTCTGCCCCTCCCCTGCTCACGCTCTGTTTCTCTCTCTCTCAATAATAAATAAATATTAAATTTTTTTAAAAAAGGAGTTGACCTAGGTTATAGTTCTCTGAGAAACAATTTTACAACTTTTTCTTTTTTTATAATTTTACAACCACAATAGATTCTATGTTTTCCAATATCCAGCAAGCATTAGTTTTCTAAGTGGTTTCCCCTTATGGCAGCATTCATTTTTGTATCAGTTAGAATACCAGGTTACAATGCAGAGCAAACTTCCTCAAACTACATAATGACTTAAACCGATAAAGGCTAATTTTTCATTCCTTCTCACATATGTCCTCTTTGGGCAGCTACAAACTCTGCTCTTAGTTATACTCATTCTGGGACCAAGGCTGGCAAAGAAGCCATTTCTTGAAATAAGGCTGGTTGCTGGCAGAGAGAAGATAAAGTATAGTGGATACATGCTGGCTCAGCCTAGAAATGTTTTAGTTAAGAAATGACACAAGTCACAGCTCACATTTCACTGTCCAGAGCAGTCCCATGGCCATTCTCAACTGTAAAGGGCAGGGAAGGAGAACCAGTCATAACTGATTGAACACCAATTAGGACGACCGTGTACATTATTTGAATCAAAGTTGTGATATAACTGTTTACTTTTTTGTTGAAAATGAAAAAGAGACTTTCTAAGAGAAACTTTAGGTGTAATTTATAAGTACATACAACCAATACTGCAGACATTCCAATGTGTGTTGTTCTAAAATACAGTGCACAGCAAGAGTTTCCTTGCGCCAAAAGACACAAAATTTAGGTAATAAATTCACTATTCCATCCACACAAATCCCTTTTACATTACAGCTAGTCCCATATACCAAGAAGTTTAGAGGAAGTCATTAAAACATCATTTTTATGCATTATAATATTTATATAGAATGACTTTGCTTATCACACAATATTATTAATGCCTTAGAAAATGATAATGTAAACTACAGTTTTACCTCATTGGATTATATCCATATGAAAATATTCTTGACTATAAGTACATCATTCTCCTATAAAAATTAGTTGCATAATCACAACCCTGTTTGCAAAAGTAAAGGCAATGACATTTCTTTTCAGGAAAGTGAAAAGGAAACATAAGGACACATTCGGAACATGGGTATTTTGTAGCTTCTATTTTAGGGCCAGGACTGTAGTGTCCCAAGGTCTTGTCTGAACCACTGTGACATGACCTTTATATCAAGGGATAGAGATGGAGAGATCCATTTTAGACAGTCTCTAGATTGACGTACTATTGGAAGTACCTGAAGAAACTGTGCAGCATAAGCCTATCAATGACATTGTTTTCAGGGTTTGCTGAGGTTTAACTATTAAGCTACATACTATACCTAACATTAGAAATTAGAAAATGATAAGGGAGGTAACTGAATCACAGAAATGATGAGTCAGTATTTATTAATTTATATTCATTAAATTGTCAATTTTATAGCATCTTTCAAACCATTTTGTAGGATTTCCTGTCAGGAGAACTTATTATTTTGTATACAACAAGCTGTCAGAATCAAAAAGGAAACCAATTCTATGAACAGTAACAATCCAGAGATCACCACAGAGCACAAGACATTAAAAATCCATGATTCTGTAAAGCTTGTAGGGACGGAGAGGGTAATAAATGAACTAATGACAAGAACCTGTAGTGAGCTATTACTCCTGTAATGGTGCTTTAGTGACCCTTTAATAAATGCTTAATTTGTTTCTTGGCAGGATAACCCCCTTGGAAAGCCTACGGTGATATGGCCAAAGCAATATGAACAAAAATTGCTTTTTAATAGCTACATAATGAAGCTTGCATGACTTTAAAATATTGAAGTAAACTCTACTATTTCACATTGATATATTCCTTTTCTGAATTCCAAAACTATAGAACTGCGACAATAGCACTATTGTTATAACACTTTTGTCATAACAATAACAGTGCTACTTCAATATCTTCGTCATCTGTTTTTTAAAATTCTTTTAACTCTTCACACTTATTTAAATGTGTGAATAACTTTAAGATACACGATTTAATAAGGTTTAATATGCCTGAGCATAATAGCAAATTTTGCTAAATTAATAATCTGTAAGCACTTGATATTTTTAGATGCCTGAATTATCTTCTATATTTATCATGTTTGACCATTCTTTTTCTAATTAGGATACATCTTCAAAGAATCTGGATGTTTATGGAAATGTAACTCTGTTTTCTTTAACACTTTACTAAGGAAAACTATAAAAAGTCCTATATACTCTTGTATATTTTTGATACTGTTGGTCCTCTGATTCTACTTCCATTCATTGCTTTCATTTGTTGTTGCTTTTGGAAAATTCAAACATCCAGTTGAGTGTCAATTAAGCCCATTATTAGGGCTTGATGTGTATTTTAGAAAGGTCAGTGTTTAACATAATTATTTTCAAAACCAATCTTCCCTCTTCCAGGGTTCATGGAAGAGTACGACTGTCAGATAATCTCAGTGAATCAGCTTCATTTGCACTCCTGATCCTTTCTTGTTTATTTTTTTAATTTTTTTAACGTTTATTCATTTTTGAGAGACAGAGAGTGACAGAGTCTGTGAGGGGGAGGGGCAGAGAGAGAGGGAGACAGAATATGAAGCAGACTCTGGGCTCTGAGTTGTCAGCACAGAGCCCGATACAGGTCTCGAACTCATGAACCATGAGATCATGACCTGAGCCGAAGTCCGAAGCCTAATGGACTGAGCCACCCTGATGCCCCACTCCTGATCCTTTCTGATCAGTGTCACCGAAGGTCATTATAAATCCTTTGTCTCTGTGTCTCAGCTTTTGATTTTTATCTTGTGCCTCCAAGTGTGATTTCATTTTGTCACTTTTGAAAGTCGTCTTCGGTCCAAGAGCCCACAATTGCCTGTCTGCTGTTAGTTCCTTTACTTCAAGGTCTATGGATACTGGTCCATCCATCTTACACTAACTCTGGCTTCCTGGGCTCAGCCCAGCATAGAGGAGCAATTATTCTTGAGAATGGTGTTCAGGCAAGGAGGTAACAAAAGTCAAGCTAATTTAGCTAGTACCTGCTGTAACTGAAATGGTGAAACAAAAAAGAATAAATTGTAAACATGATAACCTCAGAATTGCACACATGTAACAGGATGAGTGATATGGGAACTCAATAGCCTAGACAAGAATTTCTAGAGCACCAGAATCTAATATGGAAGCCAGTAAGACTGTCCATCTAGATTTATAGAGTCAGGAGATAAATTTGGGAAAGCTCAATTATTGCTGTGTCAGAGGAAGATCATAGACGAAATAAAAGAAAGGGGAAAGGAGAAAAAATAATTATAAAATTTAAATATATAATTAATTTGAAGATGGAAGGGTCATAAAATCCTGGGCTAGGAATCATGAGTTTTACTTGTGAAAGTGAATCAACGGCATAACACATTCTCAAAGGAACCATAACAAAGACCAAATTGGAATTCATCTTTGGTTAAAAGCCCAGTATAATCTTAGACCTATAACCATTCAAATATATTTAATTAGTCTATTAAAAAAAGCTTACTGTTATTTTCATTTAATTAATAGGATTCTCAGTTTAAAAATTTTTGTAATGAGAAAATAAAGTGCAATACCGGGATATTACTTAATGTCCTCCAGAAAACAAAACATCTGGTATCAATAACAAGCCAAATTATTAATCCCCTCCTAACAGGAGTGGGTCCTATATTTGGAAGAGTGTTGTTTTTCCAAAAGTACAGCTCAATCATTTATAGTCACTCATTGTTCTGCCAATATACATATTACTATTTGGGATATATATCATAGGTATTTCCTTTGTCCCTAAGAACTTATCTAAGTGAAGGACAGAAAAACAATTCTACTTTGCCTGAGAGTCTTTCCAATGGCACAAGAAATACTAAAAGGTTGAGGACAAGCAAAAAGAGAAAACACAAGAATTTGTCTTCTACCTTTCTGAGAATTAACTCTGCAACCAGTTTTTTTTTAAAGGCAATGGAGATTACAGTGTAGATTTTAGATAGAGATTTTCAACTCAATGATATTTATTTTCTGTCTTCAACTACCATAGTATCAATAGTCATTTGTGAGAAAGAAATAACACCAGTTGGAACTTTGGGCTATCACTACATTTGAGGCATTATATTTTGTGGCAATTTCTTTTCAACTATACATTTCAAACTTTATGCTAAACAAGTATGTACTGTAATCATTTTTGAAGCGAGAGTGTGTTAACGTGTGCTATTTTTAAAAATGTTTTCTTTTCAAATAATTTCAGATTTACCTAAGAGTTGCAAAGATAGTAAAGAGTCTTAGTAAACCCTTCGTTATCTATCCCTAATGTTAACATTTTATGTAACTGTGGTACATATATTTTAAAATTATCCCCATAAAAACAAGTAAATATATATATATAAAAGAAGCTTATGAACATTGGCATACTCAGTGTAAATTCAGCAGCCTGCCTGGAGGCTTTAAAAATAAGTCTTCTAGACTAAGGAACAGATTATATGACTGAAATTTCATTAACAAGAGAAAACATTTTAGGACCCTTTAAGGCTTTCAGTAGTGTATGAAAAGTTATTTAGAAACTAGGAACCACTTCCGCATCTCATTTACCTAACTGATGAGAGACAAACGAGCTAAGCATTTAAAGCACAGCCTTGAGGTATTTTTTGCACAGGAACCACAGTCTAACTCTACTAAAAGACAAGAGAATCATTAGCTTTCTGTTAGGACTGTGCCAGCAGCAGTCACTAACCTTTCCTACCATAAATAGTTTCAGAAATAGTAATAGAACAATTATAAATTACGTTTCTCATCACTGATTTAGTGCATTTTTGTAAATCTATACCAGAAACCCTGTAAGTGGTAATACTTTATTATGTGTAAACAAAATATTGTTATTTATTAAAAATGTCATTAAATCTCACCATGGTGGTATGGAAATAGTTCCTACTGCCTCCTGGGAGGTCTTTTATATGAAGTGAGCTGAGAGATAAATATTCTGTAGATTGCTTCAAAAACAGATCAAAATTTCATTTGCTGAGACAGAGGACTATCACCACCATTTGGACAATGTTAAAATCAGACTTAAGGCTGTTGCTAAGACTGGAATCTCCCTTGCTGATACAAGGTCTACCTTTTAAAGACTTTTTAAAAGGTCTGTCTTTAAAATGATGTGGAATTAATAATATTAATTTGAAAAGAGGAGAATCCATTTGAATACTGTCCATCCTATGAAGCATTTTTATGATGGGTTTGACTAAACAGCAGTGTTACTGCTAGGTTGTATGGAAAGTCTACTTTTAACTTTGTAACAAACTACCAAGCTGTCTTCCAAATGGCTGTGCTATTTTTCATTTTCAGCTTTGATAGATGAGAGTTCTTGTTGCTTCACGTCCTCAACCAGCAATTTGTATTGTCAGTTAAAAAAATGAGCTATTCTAATAGGTGTACAGTAGTATCTCGTTTCATTTAATTTGCAGCTCATTAATGGCAAGTGATGTCGAGTATGTTTTCATATGCCAATTTGCTATCTGTAGATCTCCTTTGGTAAGCTGTCTCTTAAGATCTTTTGCTCATTTTTTTTTGGAGACTGGAGGTATGACTATTTCAGCAAACTGATGATGAATGAGGAAATGCCTCTTGTGGATGAGCAAAAACAGTGGTTTATTGAGATGGAATCTACTCCTGGTGAAGGTGCAGTGAAGATTGTTGAGATGACAACAAAGAATTTAGAAGATTACATGAACTTAGTTAATAACGCAGTGATAGGCTTTGAGAGGACTAACTCTAATATTGAAAAACTTTCCATTGTGGGTAGAATGCTATCAAACAGCATCACATGCTACAGAGGAATTGTTCCTAAAGGGAAGAGTCCATAGATGCAGCTAACTTCATTGCTGTCTTATTTTAAGAAATTGCCATTGCCACCCCAACCTTCAGTAATCACTACCCTAATCAACATTGAGGCAAAACCCTCCTCCAGCAAAAAGATGGTAACACACTGAAAGCTCAGCGGATGGTTACCATTTTTTAGCAATAAAGTATTTTAAGTTTATTTATTTTGAAAGAGAGACGAAGAGAGGGAGCAGGGGAGAGACAGAAAAAGCAGGAGAGAAAATCCCAAGCAGGCTCTGCACAGTCAGCATGGAGCCCATCGTGAGGCTTGAACCCACGAACCCTGAGATCATGACCTGAGCCAAAATGAAGAATTGGATGCTTAATTGAGCCACCCAGGAGTCCCTACAATAAAGTATTTTCTATCTCTATTTTATATTTTTTTTATTAAAAATATCTTTTAACATTCATATATTTTTGAGAGAGAGAGCACGTGCGAGCACAAGTGGAGGGGTGCAAAGAGACAGAGACAGAGGATCTGAGGCAAACTCCACGCTGTAGGGGCAGAGCTTAATGCAGGCTCGAACCTAGAAACTGCGAGATCATGACCTGAACCAAAATTAAGAGTTGGCCACTTAATGGACTGAGCCATTCAGACACCCTTGTATTTTTAAATGAAGGTATGTAGATTGTATTTTTTAGACATGATGTATCGCATAGTCCATAGACTACAGTATGATGTAAACATAACTTTTTTAAAAAGTTTATTTATTTTGAGAGAGAGAATGAGAGTGAGTGGGTGAAGGGCAGAGAGAGAGGTAGATAAAGAATCCCAAGCAGGCAGCACCCTAGGCAAGGCTCCGTCCCATGAACTGTGATATGACCTGAACCGAAATCAAGAGTTGGTCACTCAACCAACTAAGCCACCCAGGTGTCCCTGTAAACATAACTTTTATATGCACAAACCAAAAAATTCATTTGACTCACTTTATTGTGTTATTTGCTTTACTGTGGTAGCATGGAACTGAACCCACAATATTTCAAAGGTACGACTGTAGTTTATCAGAAACCTCTTATTCAGCTTTCCCTAATCTAAATCACTCCTATAGTCACTGCTACAGACATTTCTGTATTAAAACCGTTAGTAGAAAAGTGTCAGAGATAACTAAGAGGAATTTGAAAATCCCCAGGCAAGTAGCTTAAAGTCTTATATTATTCAACATAGGGTATAGTAAACTTTCCAACATGACTTAGTTAAAACTCAGGATGATTACATTGATTTATAGGTGTTACAAATACATAGGTAGGTGCCTCTATCACTATAATTTTTATTTCCAAACATGCACTGTTTCTGGCAGTCTTTTTATTGTAGTTATGTTGTTGTTTGGAACATTATTTCTTCATTTTTATTGAAATGCAATTAATATCCAGTGTTATCAGTGTCAGGTACAATATGATGATTCAACAATTCTATATATAACTCAGAGCTCATCAATATAAATTACTCCTAATCCTCTTTACCTATTTCACTGTTTACTCTCTATGGTTAAAAGTCTGGGGTTGTTGTTTTTGTTGTTTGTTTTCTTATATTCCACAGGTGAGTGAAATCAGATGGCATTCGTTTTTCTACGACTTATTTCATTTAGCATTATATCCTATGGGTGTATCCATGTGGTTACAAATGACCAGATCTCATTCTTTTTTATGGCTGAGTAATAGCCCTTTGTGTGTGTATGTGTGTGTGTGCGCATGCATGTGTGCGTGTGGGTATGTCTACACACCACAATTTCTTCATCCATTCATCTGTGGATGGATACTTGGGCTGCTTCCATAATTTGGCTATTGTAAATAATGCTGCAATAAATATAAGGGTGCATATATATTTTTTGAATTACTGTTTATCTACTGAGTGTAAATATTCAGTAGAATTATTGGATCATATGGAAATTTTATTTTTAAATTTTGGGGAGCTTTCATACTGTTTTCCATATTGGCTGCACCATAGTTTGCATTACCACCAATGGTACATGAGGATTCCTTTTTCTCCATATATTCACCAACACCTGTTATTTCTTGTGTTTTTTATTTTAGCCATTCTAACAGTGTGAGCTGGTATCTCATTTTGATTTTGCTTTGTATTTCCCTGGTGATGAGTGATATTGAACATCTTTTCATGTGAGTGTTCACCAGCTGTGTGTCCTCTTTAGAACAATGTCTATTCAGTTATTTTGCCCATTTTTTAATCAGATTATTTGTGGTTTGTGCTGAGCTCTTTATATATTTTTGGATATTAACTCTTTATTGAATATATCATTTGCAAATATATTCTCCCAAACAGTAGGTTGCCTTTTTATTTTATTGATCATTTCCTTCACTGTGCAAAAGCTTTTATTTTTTTTAATTTCTTAATGTTTTATTTATTTTTGAGAGAGAGTAAAAACAGGGGAGGGGCAGAAAGAGAGAAAGACACAGAATCCAAAGCAGGCTCCAGGCTCTGAGCTGTCAGCACAGAACCTGACACGGGGTTTGAATTCGTGAACCACAAGATCATGACCTGAGCAGAAGTTGGACGCTTAACCCACTGAGCCACCTAGACACCCCTGTGCAAAAGCTTTTCATTTTGGTGTAATCCCAATAGTTTGATTTTGTTTTTCTTTCCCTTGGCTGAGGGGACCTATCTAAAAAAATGTTTCTGTGGCCAATGTCAAAGTAAATACTTGATAAGTTTTCTTCTAAGAGTTTTATGGTTTCAGGTTTCACATTTAGTTTCCTAATCCATTTTGAGTTTTTTTTTTAATGTTTCTTTATTTTTGAGAGAGAGACAGAGTGCGAGTGGGGGAGGGTCAGAGAGAGAAGGAGACAAAGAATCTAAAGCAGGCTCCAGGTTCTGAGCTGTCAGCACAGACACTGGCTTAAAACTACAAACCATGAGATCATGACCTGAGCCAAAGTCAGACACTCAACCCACTGAGCCATCCAGGCTCCCCCATATTGAGTTTATTTTTGTACATAATAACAAAGTGGTCCAGTTTCATTCTTCTGCATGTAGCTGTCCAGTTTTCCCAGAACCATTTGTTGAAGAGACTTTTTCCCATTGCATGCCTCCTTTGTCATAGATCAATCGGCCATATAATCACAAGTATATTTCTGGGTTTTCTATTCTGTTCCATTCATCTATGTTTCAGTTTTGTGCCAGTAGCACAGTGTTCTGATTACTGTAACTTTGTAGTATAGTTTGAAACCTGGGATTGTGATACCTCCAGGCTTGTTTTTCTCACTCAAGATTACTTTGGCCTTCAGGGTATTTTGTACTTGCACAAATTTTAGGACCATTTGTTCTAGTTCTGTGATAAAATGTTGTTGATATTTTGATAGGATTATATTAAATTCTAAAGATTGTTTTGGGTAGTATGGGCATTTTAACATTATTGGTCTTCGTATCCATGAGCATGGACTATCTTTTCATTTGTCTGTGTCATCTTTAATTTCTTTCATCAGTGTTTTATAGTTTTCAGAGTACAGGTCTTTCACCCCTTCGGTTAAGTTTATTCATAGGTATTTTATTTATGGTCTAGTTATAAGTAGAAATGTTTCTAAAGTTTTCTTTCTTCTACTTCATTATTGGTGTATAGACACGCAACAGACTTCTGTATATTGATTTTGTATTCTAAGACCTTACTGAATTCATTTGTCAGTTCTAGTAGTTTTTGGTGCAGTCTTTTAGGTTTTTCTTTATATAGTATCATGTTATCTGTAAACAGTCAAAGTTTTATTTCTTTCTTACCAATTTGGATGTCTTTTATTTTTTTGTCTGATTGCTATGACTAGGACTTCCAGTACTGTGTTGAATAAAAGTGGTTAGAGTAGACATCCTTGTCTTCTTCCTGACCTTAGGAGAAAAGCTCTCAGTTTTTTACTATCGAGTATGATGTTAGCTTTGGGGTTTTCTTATATGGCCACTATTTTTTTCACATTAATTTTTTTGAAGTTTTCATTTTAATTCCTGTTCATTACTGTACAGTGTTACATCAGTTTGAAGTATACAATATATGTATTCAACATTTCCATATATCACTCAGTGCTCATCACCACAAGTGCACTCCTTAATCCCCATCATCTATTTCACCCATCCCCCCCACCTCCCCTCTGGTAGCCATCAGTTTGTTCTCTACAGTTAAGAGTTTGTTTCTTGATTTGTCTTTCTCTTCCTCTCTCATTTTTTCCTTTGCTTGTTGGTTTTGATTCTTAAATTCTACATACGAGTGAAAAATCATATGGTATTTGTCTTTCTCAGACTAGCTTATTTCTCTTAGCATTACACTCTCTAACTCTATTCATGTTATTGAAAATGGCAAGATTGCATTCTTTTTTATAGTCAAATATATGCCACATCTTCTTTATCCACTTATCAATTGGTGGACCCTTGGGCTGCTACCAGAGTTTGGCTATTATGAATAATTCTGTGAACATAGGGATGCATGTATCCTTTTGAATTTGTGTTCTTTTATTCTTTGGGTAATTTTCCAGTATTGTGATTACCAGATCATAAGGTAGTTCTATTTTTAACTTTGGAGGAAAGTTTCAACTTTTGAGGAACTTCTATATTGTTTTCCACAGTGGCTACACCAGTTAGTTTACTCATCAATATGGCAAGAGGGTTCCTTTTTCTACATATCTTCACCAACACCTGTTGTTTCTTATATTGTTGATTTTAGCCATTCTGACAGGTGTGGGGTGATATCTCATTGTGGTTTTGATTTGTATTTCTCTGATGATGAGTGATGCTGAACATATTTTCATGTATCTGGCCATCTGTATTTCCTCTTTGGAGAAATGTCGGTTCATGTCTTTGCCCATATTTAATTGGATTATTTGTGCTTTGGGTGTTCAGTTTTATGTTTGGATGGAATGTTCTGAATATATCTGTTAGGTCCATCTGGTCTAATGTGTCATTCAAAGCCACATTTTCCTTGTTGATTTTCTGTCTGGATAATTTATTTCCCTATTTTTAAAAATTGTTTTTTTCCATATTGTTAAATTGTAAGAGTTCTTTGTATAATTTTAGATACAAAATTTTATCAGAGGTAGGTTTTATAAATAGTTTCTCCCATCTGTGGTTAATCTTTTTCATTTTCTTAACAATGTTATTTCCAAAGCAGATGTTTTAAATTTTAATAAAGTTCAACTTGCAGTCTTTTTTCTTTCATAGATCAGTTTTTGTTATTCTAAGAACTATCACCAAACCCAAGGTAACCTAAATTTTCTTTAACGTTTTCTTCTACCAGTTTTTTGGTTTTTGCATTTATATTTAGGTTAATGACCCACTTTGAGCTAATTTTTGTAAAATATGTAAGTTCTTTGTCTAGTTTCAATTTTTACATAGAGGTGTTCAATTTGTTGAAGGTACAGATTTTTCCCATTGAATTGCTTTTGCTTTTTTGTCAAATATCAGCTGACTATATGTGTATTTTCGGCCTCAGTTCTGTTCCATTGATTTATGTGTTTAATTTTTAACAAAACTGTGCTGTAAAATTGTGATAGTTTTATATAATCTTGAAATTAGCTGGTGTAAATACTCTAATTTTCTTCTTCGATATTTTGCTTTTCTAATTCAACTGTCTCTCCATACAAACTTTAGAATAAGTTTGTTGATATCTTAAAAATACCTTGCTGATATTTTTATTGAGATTTGATTAAGATTGAATCTATACAGCAAGTTGGGATGAACTGACATCTTAACAATACTGAATATTCCAATCCTTAATTACACACTGTGTCTCCACTTATTTAGATATTCTATGATTTCTTTCATCAGTTTTTTCCCAGTTTTTGCCAGATAGGTCTTATCCACACTTCTTTAGATTTACATCTTTATTTCATTTTTGGTACCGTTTTAAATGGTATTTTTTTTAATTTCAAAATCTCAGTATTCATTTCTGGTATATAGAAAAGTACTTAAATTTTGAATGTTAACCTTGAATCTTTGTGATCTTAATGTACTGACTTATTAGTTCAGGGATTTTTTTTTTGGTGTTTTCTTTGGAATTTTACCGATAACTAATCATGTCATTCATAAATAAAGATTTTATTCCTCCTTTTCCAATATCTATGACTTATATAGCTTTTCTTTTCGCACTAACTAGAACATCCATGATGATGTAGGATAGAAGTGGTGAGAGACGATATCCTTGCCTATTTCTGAGTCTTAGGAGAAAAGTTTTGCTCACTCTCTCACAACGAAGTTTGCTCCCATCTGTAGGTAGGGCTTTTGTGTATTTCATTATTATGTTAAGGAATTTTCCCTCTTTTCCTAGTTTGTTGACATTTTAACATGAATAGGTGTTTAATATTAAATGTTTTTTCTGCATCAATTGATACGATCATATGATTTTTCTTCTTTAGCCTGTAATGTGACGGATTACATCTTTGAAGGATGAACCAGCCTTGCATACCTGGTATAATTCCACTAATAAAGACAATTGATCTGTTGATATTTTGTTAAGAATTTTTGCATCTATATTCATGAGAGACACTGCTCAGTAATTTTTGTCTCTTGTCATGTCTTTTGTCTTTGTCTGGTTGGGTGCTATTGTAATAATGGCCTTAATGAAAGTTAGGAAGTGCTTTCTCTGCTATAATTTTCTGAAAGGGATTATGAAATGTGGTATTATCTCTTTAAGTATTGATAAAATTCAACAGTAAAACTATCTGGGCCTGGTGTTCTCCTTTTGGGAAGGTTATTTATTATTGGTCCAATATCTTTAATACTAATAGAGCTATTTAGGTTATCTGCTTCTCCCTGTGTCAGTTTTGGTAGATTGTATCTTTCAAGGAATTAGTCCATTTCACTAAACTAGCAGATTTGTGGGCATAGAATTGTTGGCAGTATTCCTTCATTATCCTTTTAATGTCTAGGAGATATATAGTGATAGATCTCTTTTGTTTCTGATCCCGGAAGTTTGCATCTTCTCTATTTTTTTTTCTAGGTTAGTCTGGTTACAGGTTTATTAATTGTATTTATCTACTCAGAGAACCCATTTTTGCTCTTGTTGATTTTAGCTATTTTTGTGGAATGCCTCGAACATTTTATTGATAACCAGATGTGTTGTATAAGGTACTGAGAACATTTTATGGCTTCAACAGCTTCTGCTCCAGATAAGTAGATTTCAACTGTCACTCTCTATATAGATACAGCTCTATAGATTTGGGGATGGTAATTTGCCCTACAACCTGAGTTTTCTGATTGGTCCCAGAAAAGTTATTGGTTTTTTGCTCATCAAGCTTTTTCTTGTTTAAGGACAAGAAACGATGACATCTAAGGTTTTGTCACATTGAAGCTGAAACAGGAAATGGCATCTTTTTAAATGGAAGGTAAAAACTCTCAGAAAATTTAGTCTATAATATTTTAGGTAAATCTATGATTATTTCTAAAATGGAACGACTCATTTATTCAAAGATCCATTAACAATATTTATTCATAGTGTACAAATCCTTCCTTTGTTGACATATATCTGTGTAGATAAGGGAGATTGATGACTGAAAAGGTCTGACTATGTAAGTGCCTGGTTCATAGTAGGAAACCAACCATTTAATTATTATTAATGGTATTATTTTGCATTATTAACAAAGTTAAGTAGCACCAAAATAAATATTTGTGAAAGAAAAACACTAAATTCAAAACTTAACGCTTTGCAAATGATGTTATAAAAATAATAAATAAGCCACAGATTAGTAGAAAATATTTGTAAAACATCCGATAAAGAACTTGTATCCAAAATATATAAAGAACTTCTAATATTCAACATTAAGAAGATAAATAACAAATAACCCAATTAAAAATGGACAAAAGAGCTATCAGACACCTCAACAAAGATCTTAAGATGGCAAATAAACATATTAAAAGATGCTCAACATTATACATCATTAAGAAATTGCAAATTAAAACAGATACCACTATATACCTATTAAAATAGCTAAAATCCAAAACACACCGCCAGATGTTAGTGAGGATGTGAAGCAACAAGAACTCTTTTTCACAGATGGTGGGACCCATAATGGTACAGCTACTTTGCCAGTTTGGTAGTTTCCTATTAAGCTAGCCATAATCCTACCATATGATCTCGCAATCTCACTCCTCGAAATTTCCCCAAGTAAGCTGAAAACTTACCTACATACAATAACCTGCACATAAGTGTTTACAGCAGCTTTAATCACAATCGCCAAAAATGGAAAGCAACTAAGATGTTTTTAATAGGCGAATGTATAAACAAATTGGTACACCCATACAGTGGAATATTACTCAGTAATAAAAAGAAATGAACTATCATATCAAAAAAGAAAGAAAGAAAGAAAAATGCATGAAGGAACTTTCAATGGGTACTATTAAGTGAGAGAAGCAAGTTTGAAAAGGTTACATACTGTATGATTGCAACTATACGACATTCTGGGAAAGGCAAAACTATGAAGATAGTAAAAAGATTAGAGGTTTCCAGGGGTTAGTAGAGAGGAAGGGATGAATAGGTACAGCACAAGGAATTTGTAGGACAGCGAAACGTTTCTGTAGGATATTGTAATGATGGATACATGACATTATATAAAAGGGCTAATTCAGTCAGAGGGATATAACAAAAAAATCAACTTAATTGCCAAATATCTATGAGGGACCATTTGACTCACCCTTGTAATATAAACTGGTACTTTACTCAACAAGAACCCTGATTTTTTATCAAAATATTTACAATACATATGTCTGGTTTTCCTGACAATGGAGTCAAAACAGAACTAGGCTTAAAACTACCATTTGTGTGGCATTTTTAGCTTATAATTTTTTTCTCGTTTGTTACACATCATTAATATGTATTTAAAGACAGGATGAGTATTATTTTAACTCTTCCTAAAGAAAAAAATTAAAATTAGTGATATATCCAATAGCACACTTCTGCTACATGACGGAAAAAAAGAGGAAACTTTTAGAGTAACTGCTCAAAGTGAAACTCTTACGATTGCCCATGAAATGGTAAAGAATCGGATTGAGTTATTAGATCAAGTACTTGTAATTTCTTGACCACATTCACTGGTGTTAGCATAATTAAAGTAAGTGATTCAGGGTCCTTGACAATTGTCTAAGTGGAAACTCTCTGTGTCTATAAAACATCATATAAAATAAGACATTATTTCTGCATCTAATATAAAAGTTGGCTCATTTGTATTGTGATGGGATGGCAAACTAGTTGTCCGCAGTTTGGTTTTATGTGCATGCCCTTTCACTTCTGGTCGTAGTGATGAAGCATGTTTTCCATTCCTTCCCTTTAATCTTAAAGGGAGTCAGGTGTGGTGGCCAAGTGGCAGGGTTGGTCTTGTAATCTTAAACAGAATTCAGAGGTCATACCAGGAACTGGGTATGTCTCTGGTAATTCATGCCTCTGAGCTACAGAGAACATTTAATTCAAGTGTTGCTTTTACAGCTCTGAATCTGATGTCAAGTGAAAGCTTCACTCAGCTGGCTAGCATCTTAAAGGATACTCTAATTTTCCGGTGATTTTTTTTTATCTCCTGATAGATTATTTAACAAATTTCCTCCATTATAAGCAAATGATTTATAATTTTTAGATATGTATTTTTCAAAGGCTAAGGGTATACACTTCTAGCAGGCACAAAAGTAGATCAGGTGGCCTACTTCTACCATCATTTAAGGCTTTCCTTGCCTTTCCTAGATGATTCCGAACACCCAAACATATACTATAAATGCTTGAAGTTTTTAAACCAGAGACAATGTCAGAATAAATGTATTCCTCCACCTCCCCCTTTACCTCATGTATTGGGATGCTCAATACATTTTTCTGGCAGGAATTTACCTCTCTGATTCTCTCTGGCCATAAAAATGAGAACATTTCCTTGCAATGATAATCAGGTTCCAGAGAATACCCAAAGGGGTATTAGGCTGTCCAAAGCAAGGAGGTCTATGCCAAGGCCAGGGGTCATTTAAGAGCAATATTCTTAAAATGTAATTGGTGGTCCATGAAATTTAGTAAGATTACTGAAATTATGTAATTTTGAATGTAAAATTACTCAATCCAGCTAGAGGTCAAGTTCTAACTCTAGAATTCTCTTTTTAAAAGAATCAAAAGAAAAAGTAGAATTTTGATTTTACAATTTTTCCAAGATCGATGAGTTAGAATTGAATTTTTGCATTTTATCCTTCAGACTTAATATAAGATTTTGTTGTCTTTTGTTGAAATTATTAAATAGATATCCTATTCTAAGCATGTTTGTGCGTGCATGCGTGAAAAATATATCCTCTAAGGCATCTGTTGTTTTCAGCTACAATGGCTTTTTTCTCTTTTTTTCCTAGCTCTAAGTGTTTAAACTTTCCATTTCCAAGGTTATTTTTTCTTGGCTTTTGCTGCTACTTGTTTCCCTTTTTCACAAGTGTCTTTATGGCTTCTCATACTTTCCACCCATGTATATCCCTTTTCTGTCAGTGCTCATTTTCTGTTCTTTCAATAGATGTACCTTGTTAGGAGTCTTTCCAAGATCAGTTTCTAAACACAAGCAATTTATTTACATGAGTCATCATCATTTTTAATCCCTCCTCCACACATGGATTTGAAGCTGGGGTGGTAGAGGGTTCCTAGGTGGCTTAGTAGGTTGAGCATCTGACTTTGGTTCAGGTCATGATCTTATGGTCTGTAGGTTTGAGTCCCGCATCTGGCTGTCTGCTGTCAGTGCAGAGCCCTCTTCAGATCCTCTGTCCACCTCTCTCTCTGCCCCTCCCCGCTCTCTCTCTCTCTCTCTCTCTCAAAAATAAACATTAAAAAAGTTTCCAGTGGTTTAAAAAAAAAAGATGCTGATGTAGACAATTTATCTATCTGTCTGAAAGTAGCTTAAAATTTCACCCTAAGTGAAAGTAATTTGGTAGAGACTAGCCAGAGCTAACTTTAGTCAGAGCAAGCTATTACTGTGAGGATTCCAGGAGCTAGAGAAATGACACGTTGCCCCCAAATATTTCTTACATAAATATAATATTTCTGCCATAGATTATTTATCATACTTCAGATATGTCAGTGTCTAAGTTCTTGTTATAACATGGTCATTCTTTTTATAAGGTATTTTATGTTTAAAATGGATTTGTGTAAAGCAAGAAAAATCCCCTGGAATACCATCATGTCTTGTCTTCCTTTTCACTGCAGGGGAGTTTTTGTCTCATAGCTTTATCAGTGATATTCACCACCCGAAGGGTTAATTTCATCCCAGCTCCTGAGTCAACTTAAATGAAGCAGTTTGAATTATTGCAAACTTCACCACGTAAATCATCCTCAAAATACAGCAGAGAGGTTAAAACACAAGCTCTCAGGCTGGGATGCATAGGATTCAAATCTCAGAATTGTACTTACTAAGCAAGCTGTTCAACCTCTCTGGGTCTGTTCCTTATCTGAACATTAGGGAGGAATTAATATACATGCTTCAAAGGCTTTTCCTGAGGATTGAATGAGTCGGTAAATGTAAAGCCCTTACAGTAATGCCTAATACAAAATAAGCACTAATCTAAAATTAGTTATTATTGCCTACTCATGTGGTCAGTACTAGTAAGCTACCTTATTGCTCTTTCATTTATTTAATTAAATTTATTTATTTTTATTTAGATTTACATATATTGTAGTATGGTTTCAGGAGTAGAATTTAGTGATTCATCACTTACGTGTAACGCCTGGTGTTCATCCCAATAAGTGCCCTCTTCAATACCCATCAGTCATTTAGTCCATCCCCTCCAGCCACCGCCCTTCCATCAACCCTTTGTTCTCTATATTTAAGAGTCTCTCATGCTTTGCCTTCCTGTTTTTATTTTATTTTTCCTTCCCTTTTCCTGTGTTCATCTGTCTTAAAGTCCACATATCAGTGAAATCATATTTGTCTTTCTCTGACTGATTTCACTTAGCATAATACACTTTTTATGGTCGAACATAATCCCATCATGTGGTAAATGTCTTGAGTTAGTGTTCTCCAGTTTGCTCACTGTAAATCCATCACTTTGGCCCTGTTTTCGGTTGCTCCATAAAATGAGAATTTTACCTTTGTGTGTGCTTTATAATTTATTCTATTAGTCTCCCTAGTGCCCAGACCCTCAGAAAAACCATGTCACTTGGATGATTCCTGGTGGTTTTCCCAATTAAAAGACAATGCCTTCCTTCAGATATCCTGGTACTAATTTGTTATATGTCCAGCCAGTTTGCAGCCTGGTAAATTTTTGTAACCAATTCTCTGCTTTGGCTTTGGATTACTTTGCCAACTTCTTAATGTTTTTCTTTCCTGGCTTATTTTGAGCATTCTTATTCTTAAATCATAATGCAAGGGATATAGTGATAATCCTTGACTCCCACATGCATTTATATTGAGGCATTTAAAAGTTATGATGATTTAAGAAGCAAATAACAGAAAACCCAAGTCAAATTTCTTAACTAAATCAGAATATATTCCCTTATATACAAGAAATATCAAAGCATTTCCAGGTTTGGCTAACTCATTCGATCAACAATGTGAAGGACCCAGGTTCCTTCTTTTTATTCTGTCACTCCCAATGTGCTTTTTATAGATTAGCACCATTTCTGAAGAAGATATCTAGTGGAAGAAAATGCACTTTTCAGTACACGTTTAATTCCTTTTCCAGAGCTCCCAGAAAATATTGTGTCATATTGTACTGGGCATAATTGAGTCACATCTAACCAGTGCTTATTCTTAAACCAAGTCAGAGAATGGAAAAACTTCCATTAAATTTGACAGAAAAAGAATTTACTCTGACTATGGAGTAGATGGTTGGAGAAATGAACAAAATCTGTTGTTTAAACCAATTTTTTAACCTCTTAACATGTATTGTGGGTCAGGAATTCTGATTCAGTTGGATACTTTTGGCTCAGAAAAGATCATGTGATTATAGTCAAGACAGGGGTTGGACCTAGAAGAGCAAATTAATAAACTCACTGGAAGCATTTCTGTCTCTCTCTCTTCATGTAACTTCAGGGCCCTACCCTGTAGTGTCTCTCTGTGGGCTACCTTGGGCTTCTTCTAGACAACTAGACTGCTCACCTCGAAGCCTATGGCACCAAAGGTGAGGATTTCAGCCAACAAGATGGATGCCACATCCTTTTAAAGCCAGGCGTTAAATTAACAGAACGTAATTTTTGCCACACTTTCCTGGAAATGCATGAGTCACAAGTCTTCTCAGAATTAGGGGAGGGGAATTAACCTCCACCTTTGATAGGAAAGTGGCCAGGTTCTAGAAAACACCTGAGATGAGAGATTTTAGGTAGTCATCTTTGGAAAATACCATCTACTGCAGACAAAATAAACAAAAAGAGTTCCCTGTTGGGTAATTTGCCACAGAAATTGTTCTGTTGTTCTATGTGAATGAAAAGTAGGGTAGATGAGTTAGGGAAAAAATTCAGGATCAGGAAATATCTAGGTAGGTAAGCCATTCATAAAAAGTGTCCCTGAGCAGGTCATAAGCCCCTGGGTTGAAAGATGTTATGCATAGCTGTTGAGGGAGAGAGAAGAGAAGAGGGGAAATGACAGAGAAGTTTTCAGAAATGGAAATGGAAGCTATAAGGATATGAAGTAACTATAATTTTTTCTGTAGTGTTGCCAGTGGTTAGCCCTTTTTGAGCCATTTTTAGTGCTTGTCAAATGGTTATGACCATGCCTCTGGAGTGCCACAGATTCAACTAGTCTCTTACTCTGTCTGTGCTCAAGAGCTTTGTCCATTAGCGCTTCTTTCCAGCATTTATAGCTGTGGAACACTTCCTGAAACTGTTGTTGTGTGCCTTTAGAGAATTTCTTCCTCATGTTCTGATGGTAGTGCTCCTCAGCTCTGCGTACCATTTACATTTTTTTAATGTTTATTTTTGGGAGAGAGAGAGAGACAGAATGTGAGGAGGGAAGGGGCAGAGAGAGGAAGACACAAAATCTGAAGCAGGCTCCAGACTCAGCTGTCAGCACAGAGCCGGATGTGAGGCTCAAACTCATGAACCGTGAGATCATGGCCTGAGCCAAAGCTTCAGACACTTAACCTAATGAGCCTCCCAGGCCACTCTGTGTACCATTTTAAAAGTTAGTTAACAGAGTTAAAAATGAGATGTGGCTTGGTAAGTGACTGAGAGGAGTTTGTCATCATATTGTAAAGGACTTATATATCATCCTTTTCTGGTCAAGATTTAAAACAAGTGTTAAAATAGGGAATGCCATGAACAAGTCTGTGAAAAGGACAAACCAGAGAGTAAGAATTATTGCAAGAAGGCTCACTTCAGTGACTTGAAATAAATGAGAGAATTAGGAAAGGAAATCGGAACTGATACAGCTATGGAGGAATTTCATAATTAACACAGGCACATTCCGTGAGTGCTTGTAGCCAGATGATACGGGGTTGCAGTAAAGCATAGCAAGAATGTGTGAGTTTTCAACTTTAGACACTTCCATTAATAATAATGCCACTGCTTTCATTGAAAGACACAGAGTACATGAGAGGTTTTATAGACGAATTTTATATGGCCTTTTAAATTTTGCTTAGTCGAAAATGTCCACTGGTATTTACAAAATCTGTAGAACTGGATAGTATCAAACACCAAAGCCCATATAGTGGGTTTAGAGTCAAAGATGGAACCATGGGATTTACCCATAGTTAGGGATAGAGCAGGAGAAAATCCAGAAGGAGAACAATTACAGTGAAATGAGGTATTATAGTACAGGGAGAAAAGTATGATCAATATTATTAAGCTATGTAGTAGTCAAGTTAAGTAGAAAGCAGTCACTGGATTCGATTATTACAAGTGCCTTTTCTATCTTATTAAAATAAAAAATCAGATCAAAGTGAGTTTAATAGCAAAATAGGAAAGAACTAGTAGTTTTTGTAGCGTCTTTAGCGAAGTTCGTAAAAGGGAGAAAATGAGAGCACTTGCTCATAAGGAATGTAGCATTGATAAAGTATGTGTGGCTGTATATTTTGAGAACATGTTTGTAAATTGAAGGTAAGAATGATAGCGGTAGAGCGGGTGGAAAAGGTGAACTTGAACTGAAGAAGGGTCAGTTCCTTCTTGGAAGAGGAACCGGGAGTGACAAAGATTGTTGGGGGAGAAGACAGATGAACTGTAAATTGTTGAATAAGTATGATTGACATGGAAACGTTTAAGCAATTTGAAGGGAATGTAACATATCCACTGGGTGAGATATAATTCAAACAAAAACTAAGCCTCACATGACCAGTCAGAGCATGGAGCTGGATTGAAAAAAAAAAAAACCTAGCGACTGAAAGTAATGAAAAGAAATCACTATTTACTGGCATCTCGCAAATACTGTCAAGGGTAAAAAAAATTCTCATTGCTCTGAAAATCTTTAAAATGATTTCTATTTCTGTCATTATCAGTATCCTTCCCTAGAATTATGACTGTCTCAAAATATCCCTCCCCCACGGTAACTCTGAACCCCCTCTTCTTTTTATTTAACTGCTAGTCTTCCTATTTTCTTTTGAGTAGACAACACCCTTTCCTATGATACTCAATTTGTTGATCATTCTCTCCACTTATCCTAAATTCATGGTGCTCTATTTTTGTGCACCTCTATTTGTTATCTTGAAACTGCATCACAAAAACCTAAAGAAATAGCTATGCAAAGGCAATACTCACTAGATACGGGTGCAGATGGAGAAGCTCAATGGGGAGAAAAAAACATGCAATCTTCCTGGACATACAGGAAGGAAGAAGACTGAAAATACTCAAATGTACATGCTTTTACCTTGTCACAGATGGGAAAGGAAGTCAACATTGCAAATAATCTGTTCATAATTTTCTGCTACAGTTGCTAAAATATTGATGATTCTTCAAGGGTAATTCAAAGATGATATTGTTCATAAAGTGAGTGTATACATTCCCAGAATCAATTACTAAGGTATTATATCTTATTAAACTGTCATATGTGGCCTCATTAGTCCTACCACTTACCATAAGTACATGTGGATAGTGGTATTTTTAACCTCATGAAAGTGGTTATAAAATTCTATTATTCCCCATAGTAAGAGTAGCTTCTTAAATGTGTGATATGTGCCAGATTCTCATTTATTTTTCATGGCAACTCTAGATAGTATGTACAACTTGTATTGCTTTTTCAAGTGAGAATACAAAAGCATAAAGGTAAATTAGAAAAAACAAAGACCAAGTAGAATCCTTGTAAATTGAAGATGAAGGAGTATGGTAGGCAGAATAATGCTCCTTCCCAAAGATGCCTATGCCTCACTCCCCAGAACCTGTGCATATGTCATCTTTCATGTTAAAAGGGATTTGAACATGTGATTAAGTTTAAGTGTCTTGAGATGGGAATGTTATCCTGGGTTTTCCAGATGAGCTCTGTATGGTCACAAGAGTCCTTATAAGAGAGAAACAGGACAGTCAGAGTCACAGAAGGAGATGTGATTATTAAGGCAGAAGCTAGAATAATGTGACTACAAGCCAAGAAATATGGGCCATCCCTGGAAGCTAGAAAGGGCAACGAATGGATTTTCCCCTGAAGTCTCCTAGAAGGAATGCAGTTCAGCTAAAGGCCCTTTGATTCTAGTCCATAGATGTCTTTCACATATCTGACCTCTAGAACTGTAAAATAATAAATTTATCTCATTCGAAGTCATTAAGTTCTTAGTAATTTGCTCTAGCAGCAACAAGAAACTAATACAAGTAAATAAGAATGGTGATAAGAGTGAAGTCTTTGAGTAGCTGTGATGGAATGGGCACCACACCAAGGGGATTGGCTTTTTTATGTCTTTGTTTTTTTTGGGGGGAAAGGCTTTTCTTATCTTTGGTCCCCATTAATTATGAATATGTGTATATGCATATGTATACAAATGTATATGTGTATATATATATATACACACATAATAGGAGTCTAAAAATATTTAATATTTGGTGGATTACAAAGGCTTAGAAATGTTCCCCAAATAATAGACCATCTCTCTGTACTGTGAAAAAACTATGTAAACTTCTAAGACATGACACAGACTTCTATATTCACATTAATTTATTCACCTATCCCTTTAAAACCCTGCTTCTACCAACACAATCTTCAAAAAGATTAAAGAAATATTTGTGAAAATTGGATAGAGAGAGAGGCAAATAAGTAACACAAAGGAGAGAAGGGCACCATGCACATGCCAGAGATACCAAGTAAATTCTGAAACTTACAGTGGGGAGAAGAGCAGATGGGAGAGAAGGCCAGCCAGTCTGCAGTCGGTCTTATGTGCAGGAAGACTATCTCTGGCCAGCATGTGGAACAGTCACGAGGAGAAATCCCTAGTTCTTGTATTTGTGGAGCCAAGTAGGGTAGGGTTGCAGATAGAGATCCTGCCATGCTTCCTGACTATGCAATGACCATCTAGAAAAGGAATCTACAGATGACCCTGTTATACCCAGGGAAAGACTGGATTTATGGCCCCCTTATGATAGCTACCATGCCACCTAAATCATGGTGACCCTTGTTTAGTGATGGTATAATAACACATAAAGATAACTTTGAGCATGATAAGGGTCTCCAAGGGTTTCACTAGCAGCAGCCACTATGGACACCTTACTCTTATTTCCTTTTTCTGTTGCTTGATGCCTGGATGGTTGAAGTAAGTCTACAACACACGTAGACATTCTTGTCTTGTCTCTCTAGGAATGAAAAAGTACTCATTGTATGTTTGTACAGGCACACAGGTTATAACATTTTTTTCTCTTTCCATATTTCTCCATAAGCAGTTTGGATGACCTTTGTAAAATATAAAACATCATAATATGTCTTTGCTGAAACCGCTTAAAGGCTTATTACCCTCAAGATAAACTGCTTAACAAGGAGCCTCCTCATCTGGCTTCTGCCTACTTCCCCACCATCAAAGGTCCCCTAACACATTATGCCCTAGTAACATGGAACAACTTTTTTCCTCCTAACGTTCAGTGTTCTCTGACCTCAGGGCCTTTGTGCATATAGTAGTTCTATTTGGGATTCCCTGCCTCTCCCATTTCCTAGGTTTCCTGCCTCATAAATTTAGTGTGGCTGATTTGGATACGTTTCAGGCCTCAGCTGAGAAGTCACTTCCTCCTGAAGTCTTCCCCAACCCACCACAAAGGAAAAAGTGGTTGTGTCTCCTGTATGTCCCACAGCACTCCTCACTATCCCATCATTGTGCTCTATTCCATAGTTTAGAAGTGCAGAAAAATAGGAGTACAAAAATTCTTCTTTGGAAGAACATTATTTGGGGGCAAATAGATACACTGATAAGCTCTGCAGAGTGATTCCTGGGAAATTAAAATTATCACTAAACTGTTATATGGGAGTCTACCAGGGAAATTCATTTTGCAGAGGGAGAAGAGAAAAATGTAAGCAATAAGGAAAAGAGGAGAACCAAAGAGGGAATAAAATTCAATTACCTCAACTGTCATGTATTTATGTATCTGTGCCTTAATATATACCAGAATGTATATGATAATTGTATTTGGATGAAGTCATTACTGGTCATTTATATTCTTTTTTCTTTTTTATGTTATTTAAAGACTTTTAAAATAAGTATTTTTAATTTTTAAATAAAAAAAGATTATTGGCTTATTCATTCAGCAAATATATATTGGACATTTACTAAGTGCACTTTCCAAAGCCCTGAGAATAAAACCATGAACAAGACAGAGAAAGCCCCCATTTTCAAGGAGCTTGCATTCTACTAGAAGGTATAGAAAAAGAAACTAAAAACAAGTAAGACAATCAGATAGTGAGAAGTACTAACTGATATACTAAAACTTGAGTCAAGGTCAGGAAAGGCCCTTTTCCATGACGAGGAATTGTCCAGGTGAAGATACGGAAGGCAGTGGGAGATGCTAATGCAAAATCTTGACAGTGGAAAAGTCTTTGAAATGTTACGGTAATAGAATGAAGACCAGTGTGAAGTGAGATGACGGAGGGAGACAGGTGTTTAAGATGGGAAGGATAGTTAGGCAGGGCCCCGATTATGGAAGACCTTAGAGGCCAGGATGATGAATCTAGATTTTATTCTCCAAGGTACTGATAGCAAATTTATTATAAGCATATCCCAATTTTACTAAGTATTCTTCTAAAATATCATTTTAATGGCTTCACATTATTCTGTCATATGGATGTGCTGAGATTCAATTAATCATTCGCTTCTTATTGGACTTTTAGGTTATAAGACTTGGCCAAAATCCAACTTGAATCAATTAGTGAAACAGAATGGATCCACCTCTTTACTGCTTCAATCAAATGCCAGTTAGTAGCAATTAGTATTTACTGACGATGACATATGACACTGGAAATTATAATCAGGTAAGAAATGTGCACTATTTTCCCTAATATAACTTATTTTGACAAGTGTGGAAAAAGAGTAGATGCTTAAATTAATATCATGGCATGCTTTCAGTGATCTCCGGAGAGCTCCTACAAATCTAATAAGCAAATACGAAGTATAAAAACTGGCAATTTTAAAAGCTTTCTATTTGAAATAAATAGAATATTCGTATCATAAAAGACATTTAGAAGGTATAAAAGTAAATATAGCATATACATTTTTTTAAAAAATAGAGAATATTTTTATAGTGGGACCAACCATCCTTTTAAAGCAGGAATAATGTCACTATGGCACCTGTCCACCATGGTTAGGGATCCTGTCCTACCTACCCTGTCTGGAGCTCTAAGGTTAGAACTGCATCTGCAGTATTTGCCTATTTGGGGTCATTATCCCTTGATAATAGGGCAAAGTATGGGGCCCTTCTCAGAATACTGGTTTTAGCTGAATAAAATTAAATGCATAGGACTATAAAGGAAACCATAGCCCATGAACTCAGATGAAGGCCTAGGTTATCAATTCATGGACAATTTCTGAGTTTTAGTACAACCTCTCTGACCATTGGCTCAGGTGCAGTGTAAAGTAAACAATTCTGTGTGTATGCACATGCTTCTAAAAATTAGTCTCTCGGGCTACAAGAGCCTGGATATAAAGTCAGTGGACAAGCAAATTAAACAAGAAAGTTCCCGGGGTGCCAGCGTGGCTCGGTTGAGCAGCTGACTTTGGCTCAGGTCATGATCTCACGGTTGATGAGTTGGAGCCCCACGTTGGGCTTTGCACTGACATCATAGAGCCTGCTTTGGATTCTCTGCCTCCCTCTCTCTCTGCCCCTCCACCACTCTCTCTTTCTCTCAAAAATAAGCAAACATTAATATATTTTTTTTAATTTCTTACTTGGTATCTGGGCCCTAGGAATACCAGCCCTATATAGTGACTCCTTTGCTTTGGTTCAGTGGTTAATGATATAGGGCAGAGAGAATCCCTATATTTCCTTTAAAGCTACCATCTTCTGGGCCCCCTCTGACTTGGGAGGTAGCACTCAATGGACTGTCATGTCAGCCATCCAAGAATACTCCTGGTTATGAAGAAAGCTAATTTCCATTTTAGTCACTGTAGGTGCTGAGTTACTACAGCCACACTTGCTTAACTGGCCCTGTGGCTGGCTAGCAGCTCCTGAGTCCTGCTGGGATGTAGCCTCTAGCATGCATGGTTCACACATCATTCCTTAAACAGAGGTATTGTGTCCTCACCTCCATTTCCCTTCTCCTCAAAGATATTACCCTACTTAGACCTAGAGCTCAACTCGCAACATATCTTGCCATAGACTTGAGCCTTTTCTGTTGTTTGCTTCATTTTATTTTCCAGAGTTTTGTTGTTCTAGCACCTTCGTAGACTAGTAAGCAATGTCAATTCTTCTACCCAACTTTCCATAGAACTCCACAGGCTCTCTCAGTAACCAGGTTTTATTCCTACTTCCTACAGTTATTGGTTGGCTTTCTTTTTCTTTCAAAATTAAAGCAGCAAATAGATTCAAACTAATTTTTAGATTCAAAACTAATTTTTTCTGTCCATGTAGTTCGAGTTCTATAATTTTCCTTGCAACTTTACTGCACATGATACAAAGACCTTTTGCTTTATGTGTCAGTCTGCCCACAACCTCATTCCTACTATGCTATGTGTACATGTGTATTATTGAGTAGAGAGATGCTTATTTGCATCTTTTTGTGAGAATCTGGTATGGAGTTTAAACACTGGAAGAAATAAGAGTGTTTTTACAAGAACTTTTCCTCTGTCGCTATATGGAACATTATAAGGAAAGATATGCACATATTTTTCTGGGTAATTCTATCTCTCTGAGAGTTCTCCTAGGCATGTACATGGGAACTGCATGTATGTGTGCTTAATAATCATTCTTATTGGGAAGTGAGTGAGAGAGAAAACTAATGGAGGAACAAAGATTCAGATACAGAATAATACAGAGAAAGCAGCAAGGTCATGGAGTCGGAGGGTCCTGAGATCTCCTCCTCCATCGGCTACCTGCTGTGTGACTTCCAACAGCCACTCAGGGTTTCAATTTTCTCAACTGTAAACAAAGAACGTTTATGATTTGTTAAAATCCAGAACAAACGAAAACCAGCCTTGAAGATTCCCTGAACACACACTACCAGTTGAATCACACACACAAAGCTTAATTTAGCTTATTTTGCAAGACTAACTTGACCTGGGTCAGTTCTTGCTTATGCCTCTGAAAATCACAAGCAAAACTTAAAGTTTCCCAAGGTCGATGTGAGATAACAACAAACCAATTTCCTTTCATGTAAGAATTCTAACATCATAACCAATCACCGTGAGGAATCAGCAGTGCTTTCTCACTATATACGGCGCTTTATAACAATATACTCCTAAGCCTCATTGCATGTTTTGGTTTGCGTGTCCCCAGTTTGCAAACTGCCTTTTTCTGTATGTGTATAATATATTTTTACTAATTAGTACTTCAGTGATTCATTGGTTTTACTTTGGCTATTTCTAAACCTTAGATTATTTGAGGATTAAATGCCTGGAGCAGTGTAGGGGATCAATATATGTGATCAATAAATTTCCTTTCCTAACCTCAGTCAGCAAGTGTTGCTTCTAAGACCTTTAATGCTTAGCAATCAAACTTAAAGGCCCAAGAAATAGCAACTTTTATCGAGTATTTTATATCTAGGAGATGCTTGTCTCAGTTCTTTATTACCCGTAGGACTCTATGGGAGAGGTATTTTTTTAAGTTTATTTATTTATTTTTGAGAGAGAGAGAGCAGGGGCAGAGAGAGACAGAATATGGTGGGGAGGGGCAGAAATGGAGAATACCAAGCAATACTGACAGTGCAGAGCCAAAGGCGGGGCTCGAACTCACGAACTGTGAGATCATGACCTGAGCCAAAATCAAGAGTCAGATGCTTAATCAACTGAGCCACCCAGGTGCCCCTGGGACAGGTATTTTTGTTATTTGTGCTTTCCAGGTGACTAAACTGAGGCTCGGAGATACTAACATGCTGATGGTTCTAGAGCTTCTAAGCTGAACTAGAATTTGAGGCCTGACAGTCTGGCTCCAGATCCCATGTACTCAGTGCACGTGCCAAAACACCTCTTACAAAATGGTTAGACATGATGCAGAAATCAGAGAAATTTTCCTGAAGATCCAATTTTTGGGAATTAGGAAGGAATAAAATGGTCTTTCTCAAAGAAGAATGAGGGTAGCAGGTCAGTAGCATACCAGAATCAGTGCTGTTTTTAAAACACCCTGGGTATTCACTCTGCAATGCTTGAACAATGAGCTAGCTGGATCTCAGGGCACTCATTATCCCAGCTGGAGGAGGAACCAAGCTCAGTCTTCCACAGGATTAGTGGCTCCCTCCACCTGCCCTGTATCAACCACAGACTGTTTCCCAGCTGTCCTCTGCTCAATGGTACAAGGCACCTGGCTTTCTCAGACGCTCTGTGAGCAAGCAGCACCACCTCATAGAGACTGTCTATGTCAAACAGCCTACAACGTATTTCCCCCTGAGCAGATCACTTCTTCAGAGTTACCAATGAGGAGACTGACTGACGGGTGGAAGGGTGTTTCCTCTCGTAATAGAATAGATCTCACACTCCATGGGATGATGTGAAACAGGACTGCCTGCATTCGGTGCTTGGTTGACTCTGACCACAACAGTCTCCCTTACCACACATGTGGAATTTCTCCCATCTCCATGCATGATAGGTGACAGTCCTGAAGTACCCACCAAGCAAGAAAGCTTATCACCAATATAAGGGAACAGGAGACTTCTTAGCGGCCACTGAGTGGCATCAATGAAATTCTTGTGCCTGCAGGATGGTGATGACGATGACGACAAAGATGACAAAACTTCACATTTGTACATCACTCTGGTTATAAATCATTTTTAAATTTATTATCACATTTTTTTCTTCAGGAAAGGAAATATAAATTATTCACATACAACAGTTGCGGAAACTGAGGCACTGAGAAATAGAGACTTTTCCAAGTTTGACTCCGAGGAAATCCAAGAATAAGTGCTAAAACCAAAGCCTCCCCATGGTTTTATACCAAGGTGCTCAAGAAATATCAGGTAATTAATTCAAAACTGTTACTTCTAAATACCAGCTTGGAGACTGTTCTCAGATGAGTAAGAATCCTTTGTGCAATGAATAATAATATTAGCTAAATATATCCAAGTCACATATAAATTGTAACTAGTCAGGGCAACTTGACAGTTTCTACTCTGTATGTTTCCTCCCTGTAGGCAGTAAGTATGCAGGTTCAGCTGAGCTGAGAAACCTTTCCATTTAGGTTGTATTCGGATCCTGGTTGGAATAATTCTGTTATCAGCATGCTGCTGCTTTCCTGGCAGATTGACTCCGATTCTTTATTTGCCAAGATAATCTGATAAGCCATCCAATTAAGTGAAAGGAACAAGGGTGATACTATTTTTCTTCCAAAGTCAATGTTCTATTACTCATTGCTTTTCATTTTTGTAGTCATTGTAAAATTGTTATATCTAGACATTTTACAGGTACATATCTTCTCAGGCACACTCCCCATCTTGGCATGCAAAGACTGCATACGCAAATTGAACATGAGGCTAATGTCAATGTTATAGACAATAGCCCTATAAGGACTTAAACGTTGACAGGGCCTTTCTTCAGGTCATTTTCTTTACTATGCATAGACTTTTTGTCTGAAATCCCTGCTAGAAACTGCTAAGCCTAGGTCTGAGTAGTATCGATCCCTTATACATTCACTTTTTTATTGGGCATCAGTAAAGACCGTTGTCTTAATTAAGATTCATCACCAAGAATTCAGTATGATATCATTTAACCTTTTGCTTTTAACACATATAAATAATAACTCTTCAAACAGATAGATGCATAATAAGTCACCACTTTTCATAGGGAAAAGGGGTCAAGAAAAGAATGATGCATATCTAACATATATTAGTTTACCTTCAAAAATCCTTGATGGTACTTTTTTTGTTGCCATCAGCAAAATATTGGACAATCTTGGATACTGACACAGAAAACAGCAAAAAAAAAAAAAAAAGCTTTACTCAGTATCTATTATTCTTTGGTTTACTGTTTTATACATAACAATGTATTGTTGTACACATTTTATTTATATTGATATGCATCAGTATATTTTACTTGTGTTGAAGGTGTTTGGGATTTGGAATATCAGAAACAGGATGTTGTCAGAATATTGTATAACTGGGGCATGTGTTCTACTCATGGTCCATCCACATGTGTTTTTGAAATAAATGACAGGAATCCCAGGTTATTATTTTTAAGGGAATTAATGAAATATCAGAACATTACATTTCAATTGAATTCTTATTTTTCCTCTATAGTTGGTACCCAGAGAAGTTATTTTATTTTCCCCTGGGGGACATATATCCCAAGTTATGTATAAATTCTCACATTCTAGTATTTTGAAACTCAAGTTTTAACAAATTGATAGTCTGGTAAACATAAAATAAAGGATTGGTTTCTAATATTGAGGTTTTCATCTAGCCTTCTAATGTCAACAGCTTTAGTATTGATATATCCAAATAATTTTTTAAGATAAAATTATTAGTGATATTTATCAAGCTCTCTTGGGTAAAGAGCATATATAATTGAATTTCACTAAAGCAGTACATTATGATTTGAACTCTATTTTGTATTCTGATCTTCATAAATCTAATGTACAGTCAGCTTCCAGTCACCCTGAGAGCTAACCACCTGTACCCGTTGCAAATGCTGACCTAGATATGATCTAATTTTGGTGATGCAAAACTTTTTATAGATAAATGAAAATAGCTTCTATCTGTGTACTCCATTTAATTCTGCATTTATCAATTTTTGTTTTCTGGGTTGTTTTTTTTTAAGATTTAAGGTAAGTGGTCCTATTTAAGGATAATTTTGAACTGGCTTAGTTAGAATGGGGGAATTTCCTTAAAGACATGATTCTAAAAGCATCCTCTTTCCTTTTTTTGCCTTCCTTTTCCCACAAAGCCCTTCTCCAACTAATTTTCAACGCTAAAATTCTATTACTAGCACTTTATTCCTTTAACCTCTGGTAAATGTAAATTCCCTTTGGCAGAATAATAATTAAAGTGATTAGTGTTGATACGTTCCTCACAATAGTTCTCCAGAAATGTTTTCATGAGAGGAAGAGAGAAATATAACTCAGGGAATAAAATAAATGTAGGATGAAGACAGACTTTACCCACATCACTTTTTCCCTAGGGTCAGCTCTAGAAAATAAGAAGGGCTACATTAATACTTGGTTGTATATAGGAGCTTATTACTACTCAACTGTGAGCCAAAGGATGGTTCCCTATCATAGTGGCGTAATCATGCAGTAGATTTTCTGACCTACTGGATTGCAAACTTACCTGCTCATCATACGGAACAGTATAGTAACCTGAAAGAGTACGTATGTTTAGAACCTCAGAAAACATTCATTTCAGAATTGTTGACACTGGGCTAATTTTGAAAACAAACACTCAGAATCATCAATAAACATTATTCTAAATGTTACTAACATAAACTGCAATATGATGAAACTGCAATATGATGTTTCAGTTTGTTACATATCTGTCATGAGATGTTTTTATTAAGGTTTTAATTTTAATGCCAGTATACTTAACATACAGTATTATATTAATTTCATGTGTACAATATAGTGATTCAACAGCTCTGCTATTCAGTGCCCATCATGATAAGTGTACTCTTATCATGTTTCACCCTTCCTTCCCCGACTTCCCCTCTAGTAAGTATCACTTTATTCTCTATAGTTAAGACTCTGTTCCTTTGTTTGTCTCTCTCTCTCTCTTTTTTCCCTTCGCTCTTTTGTTTCTTAAATTCCACATATGAGTGAAATCAGATGGTATTTGTGTTTCTCTGACTGACTTATTTCATTTAGCATAAGACTCTCTAGGTCCATCCATGTTACTGCAAATGGCAAGATTTAATTCATTTCTATGACTCCTATTACACTGTATACACATATACACATGTTCTTCATCCATTCATCAGTCAATGGACACCTGGCTGCTTCCGTAATTTGGTTATTGTAGATAATGCTCCTATTTTCATCGGGGTGCATATATTCCTTTGAATTGGTATTTGTGTATTCTTTGGGGAAATACCTAGTAGTTCAATTGCTGGGTCATAGGTAGTTCTATTTTTAACTTTTTGAGGAACCTCCATACTGGTTTCCAGAGTGGCTGCACCTGTTTGCATTCCCGAGAGCAGTGCAAGAGGGTTCCACTTTCTTCACACCCTTGCCAACACTTGTTGATTTGTGTTGATTTAGAAATTCTGACAGGTGTGAGGTGATATTTCATTGCAGTTTTGGTTTGTATTTCCCTGATAAGTGACATCGAGCATCTTTTCATGTGTCTGTTGGCCATTTGTATATTTTCTTTGGAGAAATGTCTGTTCATGTCTTCTGCACATTTTTTAAATGGGTTATTTGTGTTTGGGGTGTTGAGTTGTAGTAATATACATATTTTGTATACTAATCCTTTATCAAATATGTCATTTGCAAATATCTTCTCCCATTCTGTAGGTTGCTTTTTAGTTTTGTCGATTGTTTCCTTTGCTGTGCAGAAGACTTTTATTTTGGCATAGTCCCAATAGTTTATTTTTCATCTTGTTTTCCTTACCTCAGGGACTATCTAGGAAAAAAAAGTTGGTACGGCTGATGTCAAAGAAATTATCACCTGTGTTCTTTTCTAGGATTTTTATGGTTTCAGATCTCACATTTAGGTCTTTGGCACTGAGGAGGGCACTCGCTGGGATGTGCAATGGGTGTTGTATGGAAACTAATTTGACAATAAATTGATAAAAAACAATCCATTTTGGATTTGTGTGTGTGATGTAAGAAAGTGATCCAGTTTCATCGTTTTGCTTGCAGCTGTCCATGTTTCCTAACATTTGTTGAAGAGGCTGTCTCCTTCCCATTGCATATTCTTGCCTCCTTTGTCGAGTATTAACTGAGTATACAACAGTGGGTTTATTTCTGAGTTTTCTATTCTTTTTTATTGATCCATGTGTCTATTTTTATGCCAGTACCATATCGTTTGGATTGCTACATACTTATAAACAAAACTTGATGTCTGAAATCATGACACCTCCAGTTTTTTCAAGATTGCTTTGGCTATTCAGAATCTTTTGTGGTTCTATACAGAATCTTTTGTGGTTCTATACAAATTTAAGATTATTGTCCCAGTTCTATGACAAATGATGTTGGTATTTTTGATAGGGATTGCGATAAATCTTTAGATTTCTTTGGGTAATAAAGACATTTTAACAATATTTACTCTTCCAATCTATGAGCATGGAATGTCTCTCCATTTCTTGGTGTCATCATCAATTTATTTCATCAATATTTTATAGTTTTCAGAGCACACGTCTTTCACTCCCTTGATTAAGTTTATTCCTATGTATTTTATTCTTCTTGGTGCAATTGTAAATAGGGTTGTTTTCTTATTTTCTCTTTCTGCTGCTTCATTACTGATGTACAGAAATGCAACAGATTTCTGTGCATTGATTTTGTACCCTGCGAATTACTGAATTTGCTTATCAATTCTAGTAGTTTTTCGAGGAGTCTGGAGGGTTTTCTATATAGAGTATCATATAATCTACAAATAAATAGAAGTTTTAGTTCTTTACAAATTCGGATGCTTTTAACTTTTTTTTGTCTGATTGCTGTGACTACGACTTCTAGTACTATATTGAATAAAAGTGATGAGTGAACATCCCTGTCATGTTCCTGAGTATAGAGGAAAAGCTCTAAGTTTTCCCACTTGATGATGATATTATCTGTGGGTTTTTCAGTCATAGCTTTTTTATAATGATGAAGTATATTCCCTCCGTCCTACCTGGATGATGTTTTTAAATTTTTTTAACGTTTATTTTTGAGAGACAGAGCATGAGTGGGGGAGGGGAGAGAGGAGACACAGAATCTGAAGCAGGCTCCAGGCTCTGAGCTGTCAGCACAGAGCAGGATGTAGGGCTTGAACCCACAACCCGTGAGATCATGACCTTGAGCCAAAGTCAGTCTCTTAACTGAACCACCCAGGTACCCCGAGGTTTTTGGGTTTTTTTTTTTTTCAAGCTTATTTATTTTGAAAGAGAGAGAGTTGGGGAGGGCCACAGAGAGAGAAAGAGAGAGAGAATCCCAAGCAGGCTCTACACTGTTAGTATGGAACCGGATGCTGGGCTCAAACTCATGTACCATTAGGTCATGACCTGGACCAAAATCAAGAATCAGATATTCAACTGACTGAGCCACCCAGGTATCCATGTTGAGGGTTTTTATCATAAAGGGTGTTGTGTTTTTTACCAAATGCTTTTCTTAATCTATTGAAATGATCATGCGGCTTTCACTTTCTCTTATTGTGTGCTTTATCACATTGATTTTTAAATATTGAAGTGATTGTGAATCATAGGAATAAATCCCACTTGTATATGAATAGATTTTTTTAAATGCATTGTTGGATTTAGTTTGCTAAATTTTTTTGAGGATTTTTGCATCTATGTTCATCAGATACTGGCATGTAGGTCCTTTTTTTTGTACTGATTTCTTGTTTTGGTATCAGGGTAATGATATCCTCCTAGAATGAATTTGGAAACTTTCATTCCTCTTCTATCTTTTGGGATAGTTTGAAAGGAATAGGTATTAACTCTTCTTTAAGTGTTTGGTAGAATTCATCTCTGAAGACATCTGATTCTGGCCTTTGTTTTTTGGGAGTTATTTGATTACTGATTCTATATCATTGCTGGTGATTGGACAGTTCAAATTTTCTAGTTTTTCTTTTTTCAATTTTGGGAGATTATGTTTCTAGAAATTTATCCGTTTCTAGAAATTTATACATTTCTTCAAAGTTGTTCAATTTGTTGGCATGTAATTTTTCATAATTATCTCTTATAACTGTATTTCTGTGATGTCAGTTGTTATTTATCCTCTTCATTTGATTTTATTCTTTGAGTTTTCCTTTTTCTTTCTTTCTTTTTTTTTATGAGTCAGGCTAAAGGTTTATCAATTTTGGTGATCCTTTCAAAGAACCAGGTCCTGGCTTTATTGATCTGCTCTATTGTTATTTTAGTTTCTATTCTGTTTATTTCTGATATTATCTTCATTATTTCCTTCCTTCTACTAGTTTTGGCTTTGGTTATTCTTCTTTTTCTAGCTCCTATAGGTATAAGCTCAGGTGTCTGAGAATTTTCTTGCTTCTTGAGGTAAACGTGTATAAACTTCCTCTTGGAAGACTTTTGCTGCATCACAAAGATTTTGGATGGTTGTATTTTCATTTAATTTGTCTCCTTGTTTTTTTAAAATTTCCTCTTGATATCTTGGTTCACCACTTAATTATTTAGTTGCATGTTATTTATCTTCCATATTTCTGCTTGAAATATCCACTCATTAATGTAAGTGGAGTGTTAAGGTCCCTTACTATTACTGCATTACTATCAATTACTTCCTTATACTTGCTGTTAGCTGCTTTGTATATTTGGGTGCCTCTATGTTGGATGCATAAATATTTACAATAGTTACATTTTGGTTGATTTTCTCTTTTTTTTTTTATACAGTATCCTTCTTTTACTCTTGTTAGTGTCTTTGTTTTAAAGTCTATTTATGCAAGGGGCACTTGGGTGGCTCAGTTAGTTGAGCATCTGACTCTTGATTTCAGCCAGTTTGGCATGATTATTTTGAGCTAAAGACAATTGAGATCCTGCAAGCTCAAGAGAAACTTTTGCCCCTCCCTTAACTATACAAAGAATCTACATTGGGGGTCTTTTTCAGGATAAGGGTATTTACTAGAGCCATCTGTATGTCAGGGCAAGAATCTAATTACAAAATATCTGCTTTTCTTCTTGTTGCCCTGTGAATTGCATTCCTTCACTTTCAAAGTCTCACACCATTACTTCCTCCTCCTTAGTTTAGGATGATGTACATACCTCATTTTGCCTGACTTCTTTGGAATTTCCAAGTCTGTGTGGGTTGTACACAATTAAATTTTATCTTCTGTCTCACGTCAATTTGATCCTTAGCAGAGCTAGGAGGAACTTGAAGGGGACAGGAAATTCTTGTTCTGTAACAGGTGCAAAATAATTCTCCAGAATGGCTCAAAGTTCATCACTTAGACTGTATCAGCATCTGGTGAAATACACTGGGACAGATACATTTTATTGACTAACCATTCTTCATTTTTTTCTCACCAACAGAAATCCCATTTTTTAAAATGTATACTTATTATTGAGAGACAGGGAGGAGCAGAGAGACAGGGAGACACAGAATCCGAAGCAGCCTCCAGGCTCCAAGCTGTCAGCCCAGAGCCTGTCACAGGACTCAAACTCATGAACCGTGAGATCATGATCTGAACCAAAGTCAGACTGAGCCTCCCAGTCTGAGCCACCCAGGTGCCCCAGAAATCCAAATTTTGTACAGAGAGTATACTGACCATGGTCAGGAAAAAATAAATTTCTTTAAAATATATGTATTATTTAACCGGGCAATTACATTCCTAGGTATTTATCCAAGGAAAGTGAAAATATGAGTCCATGAGCATATGGATTGATATCAGGCATATGGATAAATACATAAACCAAGGGAATAGAATCGAGAACCCAGATTGCATTCCTTTACACCAACAATGAAGCAAAAGAAAGAGAAATAAAGAAGCGAATCCCATTCACAGTTGCACCAAAAACGAACAAATACCTAGGAATAAACCTAACCAAAGATGTAAAAGACCTTTACGTGGAAAACTACAAAAAACTTATGAAGGATTGAGGAAGACACAAGGAAATGGAAAAACATCCCATTCTCACGGATCGAAAGAATAAATATCGTTAAAATGGCAATACTACCCAAAGCAATCTACACACCCAATGCAATCCCAATTAAAATTGCACCAGCAATCTTCTCAAAGCTAGAGCAATCCTAAAATTTGTATGGAACCACAAAAGACCCCGAATAGCCAAAGTAATACTGAAGAATAAAACCAAAGCAGGAGGCATCACAATCTCAGATTTTAACCTCTACCTCAAAGCGGTAATCATCAAGACAGCATGGTATTGGCACAAGAACAGACACATAGACCAATGGAATAGAATAGAGAACCCAGAAATGGACCCACAAGCATATGGCCAACTAATCTTTGACAAAGCAGGGAAGAATATCCAATGGAAAAAAGCCTCTTTAACAAATGGTGCTGGGAGAACTGGAAAGCAACATGCAGAAGAATGAAACTAGACCACTTCCTCACACCGCTCACAAAAATAAATTCTAAATGGATGAAGGACCTGAATGTGAGACAGGAAACCATCAAAATCCTAGAGGAGAAAGCAGGAAAAAACCTCTTTGACCTGAGCCACAGCAATTTCCTACATGACACATCTCCAAAGGCCTAAAGCAAAAATGAACTATTGGGACCTCATCAAGATAAAAAGCTTCTGCATGGCAAAGGAAACAACCAACAAAACTAATAGACAACCGACGGAATGGGAAAGGATAATTGCAAATGATATATCGGATAAAGGACTAGTATCTAAAATCTATAAAGAACTTACTAAACTCCACACCTGAAAAACTAATAATCCAGTGAAGAAATCTGGCAGAAGATATGAATAGACACTTCTCCAAAGAGGACATTCAGATGGCCAACGGACACATGAAACGATGCTCAAAGTCACTCATGATCAGGGAAACACAAATCAAAACCACACTGAGATATCACCTTACACCGGTTAGAGGGCTAAAATTAATAAATCAGGAAACTATAGATGCTGGCGGGGATGTGGAGAAGCAGGCACCCTCCCACACTGTTGGTGGGAATGAAAACTAGTGCAGCCGCTCTGGAAATGGTGTGGAGGTTCCTCAAAAAAATGAAAATAGAGCTACCCTATGACCCAGCAATAGCACTGCTAGGAATCTACCCAAGAGATACAGGAATGCTGATGCATAGGGGCACGTGTACCCCAATGTTCATAGGAGCACTTTTGATAATAGCCAAATCATGGAAAGAGACCAAGTGCCCATCAACTGACGAATGGATAAAAAGATGTGGCACATATATACAATGGACTACTACGTGGCAATGAGAAAAAATGAAATCTGGCCATGTCAGTCAGAAAAAGACAGATACCATATGTTTCCACGCATAGGTGGATTTCGAGAGACTAAGCAAAAACCAGGGGGGAGTGGAAAGGAAAAAAAGACACAGAGAGGGAGGGAGATAAAACATGAGACTCTCAAAGACTAAGAACAAACTGAGGGTGAGGGAGGGGGAAAGGGGGTGACGGGCATTAAAGAGGGCATGTGTTAGGATGAACATTGGGTGTTATATGTAAACCAATTTGAAAATAAACTATTAAAATTTTTTTTTAAATTAAAAAAGAAAATTGAGAACCCAGAAATGACCCAGAAACCCATGGCCAACTACTTTTGGACAAAGAAGTCAAGACCACTTGGTGGGAAACAAAGAATTAGATAACTGCATGCAAAAGAATGAAACTGAACCCCTATCACCTCAAAATGAATCAATGACTTAAATGTATGAGCTAAAAGTCTTAGAAGAAAAGATAGAGGTAATTCATGATCTCCTATTTGACAATGGATTGTTAAATATAATGCCAAGAGCAAAAGCAACAAAAACCCATATGCATAAGGGGGGCTTTTTTAAAAATGTGCCTTAAAGAACATTATTAAGTAAAAAGGTAACATATAAAATAGAAGAGAATATTTTCAAATCATAGATCAAGGTTTGGTATTCAGAATATACAAAGAACACTTACAACTCAACAAAAAGATCAACAGCCAAATCTGAAAAATGAGAAAGGATCTGAATAGACATTTCTCCAATTAAGATAGCTAAAGAGCCAATAAGTACATGAAAGATATTTGCCATCTGTGGTCACTAAGAAAATGTGAATCAAAACCACAATGAGACAGCTCTTCCCATCCATTAGGATGGGAACATAAATTAACAAGTGTTGGTGAGGATATGGAGATTTTAGAACCTTAGTGCATTACTGGTGGGAATGTAAAATCATGTTGCCATTGTGGAAAGCAGTTTCTAAAAAATGTTAAACAGAGTTATTGTATGATCCAGCAATTTTACTCCTAGGTATATGTCTGGGAGAAATGAAAACATATGTTTCTGCAAAAACTTGTACCCAAAATTCATAGCAGTATTATTCACAATAGCTTAGAGGTGGAAATAACCCATATGTCCATCAATTAATGAATAAAAAAAATTGTGGTATGTAGTGGGAAAATAATACCTAATTTAAAGGCTTACTATAAAGCTAATATTTGTGAAATGTAGATCTATAGATCAATGGAAATATTTGACAACAAACCCACCCATAAATAGTTAATATCCATTTGGGAAAATAATGTTCACCTTATCTACACTGTACCAAAAAATAATACAAATTAAAGCACAGATATTAAAAAAAAAAAAACAGAAAACTTATGAAAAAAACACAAAATTTTGTAAAATGTTGAGAGAAAGGTAAAAAAATAGTAAACCTTTGAAAATTATATATGGAGCTGTATCAAGTTAAAATCTTCTTTTTCTATTAAAAGAATACCCTTAAGAACAGGAAACAAGTCATAGAATAGGGAGAAATATTTGTAGTATATATCCATATGACAAAATAGACAAGAAAGCAGAAAAATTAAAATTAAATATGTTCACATGTATGGCTCACATATTTCTATTACACTATCTACATCACTTGAGAGCATACAATTCAAAAAGAGTAAAAATTACCTTTTTAAAGCAGGATTTAGATTAAGTGTCCTCAACTAATACCAGGATAAACTAGATCCAGATCCTCTTATTGGAAGATTCTGCATAAAACATCATATTCAAAATACATGCAATTTAACAAAGCTTTCACTACTTCAGGTAGATATCAACTATATCATTCTGTAGACTTATATGTATCTACAAATGCTTCAGGGAGATTTTTAGCCATGCTTAAAAAGGCTAAAAAATAAAATCTCACATCAACCTACAACATAGTCCCTTATAGTCTCTTCCAATAATTGTCATGGTTCTTTTGGCTCCTAAGCTTGTTCTTGATTTTAAACTATACATATTCCTTTGCTCTCTAGATTTTGTCTCCTATCTTTTCTGTGGGGGGGGGGGAGCAGAGATAAATTCTAAATCTGGTTCATATCCATGACCCTGCCTTGCTTTAAATTTGGATTCTTTTCTCCATGGCTTTCCTAGCTACAGTCCCAGTCCCCATAGCCTTAGTCTTGTGACTTAGACAATTTTCATATTCTTTACCCTATGAATGTAACTATGGTAATCGAAGCAGTGAAAGGATGATGAAATATATTGCACTGTAAGCCACTAATTACCAATACTTTTTGAAATACGGGACAGTTTTCAGGAAATGTTCAAAACATATTAGGTTCTATAAATATCTCAGTAGAAAGACACAAACTAGACAGAGATTCATTTATAATAAATGCATGAATAGGAGTTGTAGCTATTCTAAAAAATATCCTATTCAACTTACTATGAGAAATTGGGGCCATTTATTCTAACTTCTTTATTCTTTAAATTCTGTATCTTGTACATCACAGAAAAGCTTCAGAGTACTAAACAGTGTATTTGTGCAATGAGAAACGGAAAGTGTGCCTAAATGCCAGACGGAGTGTGCACTATGTTGATAAATAAACCTTAAAACCTTTTTAAGCACCTGTGAGTGTTCACTCTGAAAAGCAGAGTAATTTTAGAAATAGAGTAAATTAAGTTAATAAAATTATCTTTTTCTAGATCTGGCTTCTATGTATAAGCTGGCAAGATACAGGATTTATAATAGGATATCCTATACACAAATGGCATTGCATTTAAATATATGTTTGTTTGAGGAAATTTTCAAGAAAAAGATTCCAAAATATCTTTATAAAATTAAGGTATTCTTTTTACAAAAGCGATATGAAATTTCATGAATTAAACAACTTTTGAAAGGGAGTACTCTTAAAACTTACTATTTGTTAAATGGACAGCATTTAGATTCACAGGTATTTCAAATAAAACTAAAATAGGACTCACTAATGCTAAAACTAGTTGCTTTGAGAAACAAAGATCAATGCTTAGATACAATGAATCATTCATTGATGTCAACTATTATACAGAATAAGAAAAAAATTAAGCTCTTTATTTTGACAAATACCCTTGATCATACAATTTCTCTATTATGGAGAACTGGTAATGAAAATGGGGCATTCATTTGCTTTGCATAATAAAATGAAATTAGAAGTGAACTGGTCAAGGCTTGATTGTGAAGTCCTAATATGGATTTATAAAATCAATCTCATTTATTACTTGAATACTTGAATATCTTCCATGAACAAGGCACTTTGTAATGTGGACTATAAGTATTTTTTCTGCTCTCAAATGCAATAGTCTAGGAAGCAATTTACAGGTAATCCTAAATAAAAATACTTTGAATTACACCGAACAATTGAGCTGGGAAAGGCTGACATATTGGCAAAGATGATTCTAATAATGATAGGTTAGAACAGAACATTCTCCTGTTTGCCCTCATATCCCTTTCTTGCCCTTCTTTTTGTTCTGTGATTGGTGATCTGGTCCCATAAACTGTGTTTCCAAAATCCTTGTCAGTTGGCTTACACATGGGCTCTGCATGTAGAAGTATGGAAAGGTGAAAGAAGGGAGGAAGAGGACTATTTATTGTCTATCCTGGCCTTGTGTATCATCGTATCCTGATCATCAAGCAGTGGCTGCATCCTCTTGGAGGCACGAGCTTCATCACGTGACTCTGGCCCCTGAGTTCACATAACATTACCATACACCTTTGTGCCTCATGTCTACATAGTAGCTACTTCCTACTATTGCTCCTGGTGGACCGCTTATCAGAACTTCCTAATCATTTTCTTAGCTTTTCTATCACCTGTGTAATTTAAATATTTTCACTGTTTTCTGCTTTTGTGGCTAGACCCTAAGAATACCATCAGAGGATTACACCATGAAATTTTTTAAAATATTTTTGAAAATTTTACCAGTGGCTGGGGGGGTATGTGTGTGAAGAGGATCCAAAGTGGGCTCTGTGCTGACAGCAGAGAGCCTGATGTGGGGCTTTAACTCACAAACAGTGAGATTGTGACCTGAGCTGAAGTCACACACTCAGTTGAGTCACCAGGTACCCCTGAAATTCTTTACATGTGATTTTTCATATATTCCTTACAATGACTGTAAGAAATAGATATTATAGGCTTATTTGGCAGAAGAGGAAAGTTAAAGTGGTTTAAATATTTTCACAAGATTATACAACTATAAGAGCTAGAATTTAAATCCAGACAATATGACTCTAAAATTAATATTCTTGGGGTGCCTAGGTGGCTCAGTTGGCTAAGTGTCCGATTTTGGCTCAAGTCATGATCTCATGATTTGTGAATTCCAGCCCTATGTTGGGTTCTGTGCTGACAGCTCGGAGTCTGGAGTCTGTTTCAGAGTTTGTGTCTCCCTCTCTCTCTGCCCCTTCCCATGCATTGTCTCTTTCTCTCTCTCTCAAAAATAAACGTTAAATTTTTTTTAATTAATATTCTTAACCATTAGAATACTAGGTCAAATCTTATCACCTGCCATGTAGGGAATGTCTGATAGGAATGACTCTAAGCTGTCCAAAACACCAAAAGATGAACCTGGTTCTCTTTCATATTAATATCCAAGGATAAGGCAAGGCATCATGGCTGCAATTAACTCATGTATTGTATCCCAAGAGATTATTGTTCTTGGTGTTGAGCATAGCAGTTTAACAACAAAAACAAAACAGACAAAAATCCTTGTCATGAGTTTAGAAACTATTAGAAGTATTGGAGGTTGCAAGATAATAGATACATGAATAATATATGACGATAGTATTATCTAGTTCTAGGACAGAAAATAAAGGAAGATGGATAAAGAATCTCAAGTATTGGAATTTTAAGTATGAAAATTCTGTATTATTTTTAAAGTTAAGATTTCTAAAGTATGATACATATGTATGTTTTAAGTTACAGTCTCATTTATTTTCTGAACCATTAAATAATAGGGGTGCCTGGGTGGCTCAGTTGGTTAAGCATCTGACTCTTGATTTCAGCTCACGTCATGATCTCACAGTTCATGGGTTCAAACCTCACATCTGGCTCTGTGCTGACAGCATGAAGCCTACTTGGGGTTCTCTCTCCTTCTCTTTCTACCCTTTCCTCCACTCATGATTGTTCCCAAAATAAATAAACTTTAAAAAGTTTAAAATTAATTACTCTTGGCATATATTCCATACTTTATATGTTCCTTAGTTGTATCTGTTTCTAAAATTATGTCAATAGACTTACATAAAACTTTTTTCAAATACGGTCTTTTTTTTAATTTTTATAAAGCTTATTATAATATTCTCAAAATTGCCTTTAATAGTCAACAAATTTGAAATTGTTAAATTCTGAAGATTCTATTTTTTTACTATGAAAATATTCACTCTAGATGCTTAAGTCTCTTATAAGCGCAAAATAAGGTTTACTAAATCCAGGATATTTCAGTTATGGTCTTTTTGTTTCCAACCAAGGTTTCTTCTTTAATACATACTTCACAAGACAAACCTCATGAAATTAACTGTTCTTACCTAAGGTTACTTTAAATATTTTAATATAAATGTAAAAATATTAAAGATAGACATTGAAGATAAAGAGGGCACAGACTATCCTTTCATCCAATTGTTAAGTAGAACTATCAAAAGATTGTTTCCATAGTTTGAGATATTCCACAGCACAAGTATAAATTTTCTATATTAAATATTGTAAATCACTTGAACTCTCATTTGTTTAACTCTGTTTTTGCTTTTACAGGGATAAATTTTACTGTTTTCCTGTTTGCAAGCTTTATTTGCGAGTCTTTAAAACTGATATTTTCTATCAGTTCATGTTTTTGATTAAAGATGTCATTTTTAACACAAAGCTGTAAAAATTTAGTATAAATATTTACAAAAATATTTTTGTGCATTTATATGGACTTAACAAAAATTTTACAGCTCAAACATTTCTGAAATGTAACATAGAAAATGAAAAGGAAGGCTACATGTGCTATTATTCTGTCTTTGTTTCTGTGCAATTCAGCATTCGTTTTGCCATAAAATTTTTACAACTTCAAGCTTCTTTTTCCATTGGCAGAAATACCCATCTTGTTTGGGTATAATTACGATTTATGGATGTAATCCCAAACCAATTCCAAGAACATTTCTGCTCTGTAGGTTTCTTAATTTAGTGTGAATATTGTTTTATCATAAAGCTTTGCTTCACCAAAATTGGCTAAAACATTTGTGTCATTCATGTTAAATTTTAACTTCCAATAACATTTGTTTCTTTTTTAACAAAATAAACTCCCAAAGCTGTATTTTTTCTCAATTAATAACAGAAGCATTCAATGGCATTAAAAAAAATTGGAAAAACTTAACCATGTTTAAAGTTCTTGTACTAATACAGTCAAGCTATTAACATGTATCGCTTCATTCTTCATAGTATACAAGAAAAGTAGAATCAGTCAGCAGGTCAATTACTAGAGAGGAGACATGTGATTCTTACGAAAAGTCATGCTTCTCTGAAAGATACATAAATACACCTTCTACAGTTTTGAGTGTCATCTTCTTAAATAACCAAAAATTTGAGGTAGACTAGGAGTCTGTGACAGAAACTGGAAATAAAATATTTCTGAGTTTTATCATACCCATGCTATTTATAAACACAGCTCTTTATAAATACTTGGTTAAGAAACTTAAAAATCTGGGACAAATACTAAACTAGATGGATGACAGGACAAAAGACATAAGCCAGAAATGTTCCAGGCGAACAAACGTGCAGTCACTATGGTAAACACCACATTACATTTGGTCATTTATATATAGTATGGTGGTATGTGGAGTACTGTGCTTTCAAATTCTGAATTTAATTTTGTAAAATGTATTCAGAATTATAGATTTAATCTAAAAGGCTTAGAATAATTTATATGAGGCACTGAAGAGGATTTTATAAAACTTAATAACTATGATTATAAACTGTATATTGGGAAAATATTGGATGCTTTGATTCAATAAAATGAAGCATATAAAATTTTGTGAATTTTGTGAATCTACAGTTGTCAAAATATTTAATATTATGTTACTTTTCCCTGAATAAAATGACAAAGTGCTATTTTTAAGTATTGGTCTTTGCTTCACTTTCTTTTTTTCCCTTCATGCTAAAAATGATGAAATATCATTTTTCTCATTGATTTCTTTCTTTTTATATAAAAGTCAGTGCATAATTATATCTCAACATAGAAACTGTAATTTAAGTAAGTTTTGAAACATCATAAAGAGTCTTGCTATGCAAATCATATTCCTTCTTGGTCTTTATCTGCTGTACAATAGGATTCAAAATGAATTTCATATGACATGGGTTAAGGAATATACTTTATTGAGAAAACTTACATAGGGTCAAGGTCAACAAGTTGTTTTTAGGAGCCCCTGATATTCCCATCATTCCGCAGAGAGGTGTGCGGAAGCATTGGTTCTTTTGAAGCATTGAGCCCTCCATCCTTTTTCATATGACGAGCATGGGAAATCAGCTTTATTATTGAGGGATAAACAAACTCCTGAATTTTGGGGCCATCTATTTTTAAAATTGTTCTGGAAACACTTGTGTTTCAATACCTGGAGATCTTAAATCTGAAGGCATATCCCCTTGTTGGGGGAGGAAGCCCCAGTTTTGTGGGAAAATAAACTTGCTTGAAGGAATTTATGGTCATAGCTAGCGAATATGCAGGCAACACAAAGTGAGCATTCAGGGTCACTTCCAGCAGTGAGCCTGTGGCACCACAAGTATTCTAAAACTCATTGCACAAAGTATCTTCTTCGTTTGTATACTATAACCATGATATTATTTTACACAAATGGTCATTTATGATTAATGAGTTCTACCTTATACATGAAAAATTGTCCTGAACTATATAAACATGGCACATTTTTTAAGCATTATGCCTATAAAAATAAACACATCTGGTTTTAAACAATCTTAACATTATAACCATTCCTGAACTTAATATGAAGGACCTAAATGAAGACAGAGTCAAGGCGTTAGTCCAGAGTTGCCTTTTGCAAGCAGGGTATCACTCTAATACCCTTAAATCAAAGAAAAATATGTAAATTAATTACATTAAAAAGTTACTGTTTTTCTGGGACATATAGTATTTGATTCTTATTGTCTATATTTTTTGAGCAATTAAATACTAAATTTTACAATCAAAAGATGCCAATATAAGAATTTTTTTTATTTTAATGGGATAATTTAGAAATCACTCACTTATATCAAGACAGATACTTCAGTTCTGCAGTACACATAGGATGTTATCGGATTGTCAATTCTTTTAGAGTCTATGAGGTATTACTGCTCAATATGCTATTCATTTTCTGTTCAGTGTCACCACAAGTTTATCACATCTATAATTATACAGAAAATACTATTTGGGGGAAATGGGGAGGGATGCAAATAAACCTGTAGAAGCACAATATGCTGCTTCTCTGATCTCCCTGAAACATTTGCCTTCAGATAAAATGAATATCTCTTACTCATGTAATTTGAAAAATTTAGGATGACAGATAAAGATTTCAAAATATCAGAAAAGCAAGACACCTTAACACACAAAGCATAGACTAGTTTATTTCTATTATTCTATTTCTACCACTTAAATGTAAGGTAATTAAGGATAGGTTATATAACACTATCTAGTCTCAGTTTTTAAACCCATCGGATAGGGACAAGGCTAGAACCAATAGAAACTATTAGGCTCCATCACATTAATTTTAAGTGTCTCCCCAAATTCAAAGTTGATCAATACATTATAATATCACTGGTTTTATAGAATAAATTTGATACTCATTTGCCTCAACATTTCCTTTACAGATAATAAACGGGTCCCATGTTTTTTTAATTTTTTAATTTTTACTTAATTTTGAGAGAGAGACAGAGAGAGAGTGTGAGCAAGGGAGGGGCAAAGAGAGAGAGGGAGACACAGAATCTGAGTGGGCACAGAGCCTGATGTGGGGCTCGAACTCACAGACCAGACCACAAGATAACGACCTGACTGAGCTAGCCCTGGCCCTCTTATTGGTCCCATATTTAAATAACAGGGGAAAAGCTTAAATTTGTCTATGATTCTTTATGGCAGGTCTTAGCAGTGACATAATATAGAAGTTGAAGAGGGCAAAGCCATAGTATGCACAGATTCCAAACATAAATCCCTCCCCCTTTTATTTTAGAGTGAGCTTCCTAGAACTGTTTCTCTTTGCATACTATGGGAACACTCATCTAATTACTTTTAAAAGAATCTGCTTTATTGCCATGAGTTGTAAATCTTTTAAAATCATTTAGTAAAAAATATTCTATTTCTAATTAATTGCAATCTATTGTTTAGGTAAGCCATAGAAAATACACATTTATAGTTATACTTTGTTGTGTTCTTAAAAATTACTTTTGAGTTATTTTTTTAAATAGAGAAAGACACTTGTTTATTTTTCAGAAAACATGAATCTATCTGAAATAGATTTTGTTTCTGTATTGTCAAATATGGGGGATGTTGTCAGTAGATCTATAAGGCCAGTAGTTGAGCACAAAAAAGATATTTGTCTTAAGTAAAAATATCCAAGAGCTAGGAACAAAGGCATCTTCTGGTAGTGTTGAGCGTTCACTTAGAATATTATTAAATGCAGAAACATTGCCTAAGCTTAGACCTAATATGCCAAATTAGAAAATTCAAATGATATAATGTATATTTTTCCACATATTTCAATGCACTTCAGGACAATGATAACAAAGATAAGAGGCAGACATTCTTTATACAATATCCAACAATGGCCATAAGGCAACAGACTGTATTAATTTCTTACTGCTGTTTTAACAAATTACCACCAACTCAGTGGCTTAAAATGGTGCAAAAACAGGTTGGAAAGTTGGTGGAGAAGGAGGACACCAAGTTCCCCTTGTCCCACAGATGAGGTGTATCTATACACCTAGATAACACTCAAATAAGTGTACATAATCAGAAAATGACCCAAAGCCTGGCAGAATAAACTCCATAACTAATGGTAGAGAAGAAGCCACATTGAGAAGGTAGGGAGGGCAGAGAAATGGACCGGCAGTGAAACAGACTATGACCTTCCATTGTGGGCAGGGAGCCAGTAGCACAAAGAAGGGTTAAAGACAGACTATCACACTAGGGAGCCCACACAGGGAAGACAAATCCCCATAATATTTGGCTTTGAAAATAAAAGGGGCAAAATTTCATGAATTCTTATAACTAGCAGGACTTAAAGCCTAGAATTTTAAAAATCAGCAGGTTTGGCTATGGGAGAGCTTGGAGGGTATTAGGAAGCAGAGTGCCCACCCTTAATAAAAAGACATAACAACAAACAGCCCATGGAGATACAGCTTGGAAGCAGCAGTTTAAAATGTCAGGTGCAGACAAGAGGGAAAGTTATTTACTCATCTCAGAGCTTGGCTGGAGAGGCAGGGATCACAGGAAGAGCCTTTAATGAATAAAGGAGCTGGCAGGCACCATTTCTCTATCCCAACCTCCAGCATAAACACACAGCCACCTATGGGAACCAGCAAAGTCCCAACACTCATTACCTAACTTGGTTACACCAAGCCCCCAATGCCCTTTAATGTATTTGCCTTTCCCAGTCACACTTGCCTCAGGCCTGGTGCTGTGGGCTCCATCCCCAAAAAGACCAGCACAAACCTCACTAACACCTCATCTTCTGATCCCTGTGTTTTGTGAGACCTTAGTTCTAGCAGCAGCAGGTCTCATTTTGCAAGCAGATCAGTGCAAACTTTGTTAAAATACACCCCACTAATCAGGCACCAAATACTACCCACAACAGATAAAGAGAGCCTCTGCAGAAAACCGGATAGAAGGACAAAGTGGCCAAGATGCAATAGCAGGGCACATGCAACATGCATAGGGACACTGTCTGAAGTGGCAAGTCCTGGAAAAAAGGCAACATGGCATTTTAGGACACTACAGGACCTCTCCTTCATAAAGCCATTACCTTCAAGAACGGGAGATGAAGGTGACTTTCCTAATACATAAAACAGACACAGAATTTTAGACAAAATGATGAGACAGAGGGATATGTCCCAAATGAAATAACGGGACAAAACTACAGCAAGAGACCTAAGCAAAACAGATATAAGTAATATGTCCAAGAGAGAATTTAAAGTAATGATCATAAAGATATCACAAGACTTGAAAGAGTGAAGGACATCAGTGGGACTCTTAACCGAGAGAAAAAAAAAGAGATGAGCAACACAATAAATAAAATTAAAAATACACTTGATGGAATAAATAGCAGGCTAAAGGAAGAAGAGGAATGAATAATGACTTGAAAAACAGAGTAATGGAAAGTAATCAAGATGAAAACGAGAGAAAAAAGAATTATGTAAAATGAAAATAGAGAACTCAGTGACTCCACCAAGCATAATAAGATTCATATTATAGGGATCCCAGAAGAAGAAGAGACAAAAAGGGCCAGAAAACATTTTGAAGAAATAATAGCTGTAAACTTTCCTAATCTGGAGAAGGAAACATATATCCAGATCTGGGAGGTACAGAGATCCCCCAACAAATCATCACAAGGAAGTCTACACCACAAAACATAGTAATTAAAATGGCAAAAAAAAAAAAATAGGGATAATGTGAGAATTTTAAAAGCAGAAAGAGAAAAGAAAATGATTACATACAAGGGAAGCCCCATAAGGCCATCGGCTAATTTCTAGTAGTAACTTTGCAGGCCAGAAGGCATTGGCATGATACATTCAAAGTTTTGAAAGAAAAGGACCCTGTATCTGAGAATACTCTATCCAGGAAGGCTATCACTCAGAATTGGAGAGATGCAAGTTTCTCAGACAAACAAAACCTAAAAGAGTTCATCACCACTAAAACAGCCTTACAAGAAATATTAAAGGAGACTCTTAGAGTTGAAAGACCAAAAGTAAGAAAATGAAAAGTGGGAGGCACAAAAGCAGTAAAAACATGTATATCTATAACAGTCAGTCAAAGGATTCACAAAATAAAAGGATGTAAATATGATACCCTATACCTAAAGTGTGAGGGGGAGAGGAGTATAGAATGTGTTCAAACTAAGTGAACGCCAACTTGGTATAGACTGCTATATGCAGATGTTATGTACAGTAATAGATATGCAAAGAATAAAGAGAAAGGAATCCAAGTATATCATTTAAGAAAGCCAATAAACCATGAAAGAAAGACAAGAAAGGATCAGAGAAAAACTACAAAAACAACTACAATCGTTAGGCCACAAAACAAGTCTCAACAAATTCAAAAAGATCAAAGTCATACCATACATCTTTTCTGACCACAGTGCTATAAAACTAGATCTCAAACACAAGAAAAAAAACCTGGAAAGAACACAAGAACATGGAGGTTAAGTAACATAATACTAAAAAATGAATGGATCAACCAGAACTCAAAGAGGAAGTGAAAAATTACATGGAGACAAATAAAAATGAAAACTGAAAAGTCCAAAAATCTTTAGGATGCAGCAAAAGCTGTTCAAAGAGGGAAATATATAGCCAATACAGGTCTACCTCAAGAAACAAGAAAAATATCAAATAAAAAACCTAACCTTACTCACCTAAAGGAAATATAAAAAGAAGAACAAACAAAACTCAAAACCGGTAGAAGGAAAGAAAGAGTAAGGACTAGAGCATAAGTAAACAAAACAGAAACAAACAAAAAAATAGATCAATGAAACCAGAAGCTGTTTCGTTAAAAATTTCAACAAAATTGATAAACCTCTAGGATTACTTACCTTGCTCACAAAAGAATAAGAGGGAGAGAGGATTCAAATAAACAAAACCACAAATGAAAGAAGAGAAATAACAACTAACACCACATAAATACAAACATTTGAAAGAGATTATGAAAGACTATATACCAACAAATTGGACAACATAGAAGAAATGGATAAATTTCTAGAAAGAAATAACATCCCAAACTCAAACAGGAAGAAATAGAAAATTTGAACAGACTGATTGCCTGCTGTGAAATTGAATCGGTAATTTAAAAACTCTCAACTAACAATGGTCTAGAACCAGATGGCTTCACAGGTGATTTCTACCAAACATTTCAAGAAGAGTTAATACCTATTCCTCTCAATCTATTCCTCAAATACAAGAGGTAAGAAGACTTCCAAATTCATTCTAGGAGGCCAGCATTACCCTGATAACAAAGCCAGGTAAAGACATCACTCACACTCACACTCACACACACACACACACACACACACACACACACACACACACACACCACAGGCCAATATCTCTGATGTACACAGATGCAAAAATCCTCAACAAAATACTAGCAAACCAAATCCCACAATACATTAAAAAAATTATTCACCACACTCAAGTGGAGTTCATTCCCAGGATGCAAGATAGTTCAGTATTCACAAATCAATCAACATGACATATCATATTAATAAGAGAAAGGATAAATATCATATGATCATTTCCATAGCTGCGTATAAAGCATATGATAAAGTACAACATCTGTTCATGATAAAAACCCCAACAAAGTAGGTTTAGAGGGGTCATATCTCAACATAATAACAGCATTACATGAAAAAGCTATAGCAAATATTATACTCAATGGGGGAAAGCTGGGAGCTTTTCCCCTTAGGTCAGGAACAAGACAAGGATGTCCACTCACACCACTTGTATTCAACATAGTAATGGAAATCCTAGTCCTAGCAATCAGAGAACAAAAATAAAAGGTATCCAAATCAGCAAGAAAGAAGTAAAACTTTTACTGTTTGCAAATGACATGACAATATATATAGAAAGACCTAAAAACCCCACCTAAAAGCTACAGATAAATGAATTCAGTAAGTCTCAGGATACATATTAATGTACAAAAATCTGTTGCATTTCTATACACTAATAATGAAGCAGCAACAAGCAAAGTTAAAATAAATCCCATTTATGATTGAACCAAAAATAATAAAATCCTAGGAATAACCTTAACATAGAGGTGAAAGACGTGTGCTCTGAAAACTATAAAACAACAATGAAAGAAGTCGAAGATGACACAAAGAAATGGAGAAACATTCCATGCTCATGGTAGGAAGAACAAATATTATTAAAATGTCTATATTACTTACCCAAAGCAATCTACAGATTTAATGCAATCCCTATCAAAATATCAACAGCATTTTTCATGGAGCTAGAAAAAAACAATCCTAATATTTGTATGGAACCAAAACAAATTTTGTATGGAACCAAGTAATATTGAAAAAGAAAAACAAAACTGGAGGTATCACAATCCCCGACTTCAAATTAGATGGCAAAGCTGTAGTGATCAAAACAGTATGGTACTGACACAAAAAATACACATACAGTCAATAGAACAGAATAGAAAACTCAGAACTAACCCCACAATTGTGTGGTCAGTTAATCTTTGACAGAAGAGGAAAGAATATCTAACAGGAAAAAGATGGTCTCTCTTTAACATACGGTATTGGGAAACCTGAACAATTGCATTTAAAAGACTGAAACCAGACCCGTTTCTTACATCATAAGCAAAAATAAATTCAAAATGGATTAAAGACCTAAATGTTAGACTGAAACCATAAAAATCCTAGAAGAGAACATAGGCAGTAATTTCTCTGGCATCGGCCATAGCAACATTTTTTTAGATATGTCTAAAGGCAAGGGTAAATAAAAGCAAAAGTAAGCTATTGGGACTACATCGAAATAAAAAACTTCTATACAGTGAAGGAAATGATGACCAAAACTAAAAGGCAACCTATGGAATGGGAGGAGATATTTACGAATTACATATCCAATAAAGAGTTGGTATAAAAAATATATAAAGAATTTTTACAACCTAATACCCAAAAAGTAAATAATCCAGTTAAAAAATTGGAGAAGACATGAATAGATATTTCTCCAAAGAAGATACACGGATGGCCAACAGACACGTGAAAAAATGATCACACCGGTCATCATGACGGAAATGCAAATAAAAACAACAACGAGATATCACCTCACACCTGTCAGAATGACTAAAATCAACACTATGAGAAACAAGTGTCAGCAAGAATGTGAGAAAAAGGGACCCTTGTAAATGGTTGGTGTGAATGGAAATTGGTGCAGCCAGTGTGGAAAGCAGTATAGAGTTCTTTAACTAGTTAAAAATAGAAGTACCTTATGATCCATGAATTATGTACTGGGTATTTACTCAAAAAACACAAAAACACTCATTTGAAGGGACGCATGCACCCCTATGTTTAAGGCAGCATTATTTACAATAGCCCAATTATGGAAGCACACCAAGTGTCCATCAATTGATGAATAGATAAAGAAGTGGTGTGTGTGTGTGTGTGTGTGTGTGTGTGTGTGTGTGTGTGTGTGTGTGTGTAAAGCCACATAAAAGACTGGAATCTTGCCATTTGCAACATAGATGGAGCTAGAGAGTATAATATTAAATGAAATAAGTCAGAGAAAGACACCATATAATTTCACTCATATGTGAAATTTAAGAAACAAAACAAAAGAGCAAAGGGAAGCGAGAGAGAGAGAGAGAGAGAAGGAGATAGAGAGAGAGGGAGATGGAGAGAGAGAGAGAGAGAGAGAGAGAGAGAGAGAGAGACAAACCAAGAAACAGACTCTTAAGTATAGAGAACAAGCTGATGGTTACTGGAGGGGAGGTGAGTGGGAGGATGGGTTAAATAGGTGATGGGGATCACAGAGTACACTTATGAAAACAAACAACAACAACCATAATGAAACAGTGCAAAAATAATTATTTTACAGTTCAGAAGTCTGAAATGGCTTTTACAGAAAGGACTGGAGGCTCTAGGGGAGTAATAGTTTCCCAGCCTGTTCAAGCTTCAGGAGGCTGCCATCATTCTTTGTCTTATGACCCCCTCTATCTTCAAAAAAAAAAAAAAAATAAAGCCAGCAATTAAAATCACTCCAACCTCAGGTACGGTTGTCACATCTTTTCTGACCCTGCCTCTCCTACATTTCTTCACAACGACCCTTCTGATTACACTGGCACCACTCAGAATAAATGAGGATAATCTCCCCATCTCAAGATCCTTAACTATCACATCTGCAAAGTCCCATTTGCCATGTAAGGTAACTTATTATCAGGTGCCAGGGATTATGACATAGATACCTTTGGAAGGTCATTTTTCTATCTACCGTAGCTCCCCTTTTGTTCACATTGCAAAAAATATATAATTGAAATATTTCTTTGAGTTAGCCCTCATATTTCTCAATTTCCTGAATATCAACTGTAATGATTTAGGTTTTTAGAGTATTGAGAGAAGATTTTCTTGCCAGATGACTGAATAATATAAATAGCATCAGCAACTGAGTTTTAGAAATAGAGGACATTATTTTAGAGTTTTTATTTTATACAGCTTACACAGATACAGAATGATTCTGTCTCACGGCTACTATATCCATCAACTCAATTTTACCACTTTGTTTTCCTGAACAAAAAAATTATAAATCACATACATCTGTCATGTTATTTGTTGCTGTAAGAGGCATCAGGTGTTAAGAACAAGTGTTTAAAGTTCAAAGTGATGTAGTCTTTCTTTTTAATAACTTGTCTCCGCCTGGTATTTTCTCACCTTGAAGCAAAATTTTAGAGGCTTCTATGTTCTCTGATGAGCCATTATAAATCCAAAGAGATTTGCTACAACACACACACACACACACACACACACACACAGAGCATCTATTTGTTTGATAATTCACAGAGTCCTTTATTCACACCAGATGAATGTTTTTTGACCATGTGAGATCTAATAAAAGCAAATGCCAGTTTTGTTAAATTCCTCCTCTGCTGCACCTGAGCACGGGTCATTACACACCTTCAGCACACTGTGTGTGCTGGACATTAGGGCTAAACCCCGTGCCTCTAAATCAATTTATAACTTATACAGCTCAGTTATAGATTTTCACTGCCAATGCTTCATAATATGACCCAACTATCTGGCTATTCAACAAAGATTTAAAAATAACTTTCCTCAAACTGAGAACAATTGCTTTTATTTTTTTTATTTTTGACCTCATTACAGCTTTGCGTCTCACTTTGCTTGTATTTTGGGTTCCTATCAATTCACATAAATCACAGACACAAATAATTTGGTGCTCTCACATAGTTGGTGTGAACAACAAACGTGCTTCAGCAGCACACTCTGTAATGCAATGCCCTGTGTAATCTGTTTTGGGGACTTCATATACGAGAAACATATAATGAGATTATTTTGACGTTTCAGTAAATTTTTTTGTGAGAATCTAGATGGGTCTAACTTACTCTGAATTCCACTCTAGGATCAGTTTTATTTTCTTTTATTTTAAAGTTTATTTATTTTGAAAGAGAGAGCAAGACAGCAAGTATGAGTGGGGGAGGGGTAGTGAGAAGCAGAGAGAGAATCCCAAGCAGGCTCCATGCTATCAGTGCAGAGTCTGATGTGCAGCTCTATCTCACAAACTATGCGATCATGACCTGAGCAGAAATCAAGAGCTGGATGCTTAACTAACTGAGCCGCCCAGACATCCCCCTAGGGTGAGTTTTAGAACATAATTTGCTTGTATACCGATATCTGAAAGGGTCCCCTCAGAAGAACTCAGAGGAAAATAATTCATTTGGCAACTGTTCTTTCAGACATTGTTGTACAGGGTTAGTCTCAAGAATACATTACTGATGTGAGAGCAATATGTTTCTAGAGGAAATGTCATTTTAACTTGTTCAGGAATGGTTATCAAGCACACCATGTCATAGATGAGATTGTATTTGCCAGTAACTAGAACTGAGCCAACATCCACTTCATGAAACACAGAACAAGAGCTCACTTGATGCTCTACTGAGAGCCAGCAAGGAGCTCCTGATGCCCTGAGAGCAGAGATGGCTCAGGCATTACAGCAGTTCAGGGAGGGGCTCAGTCCTTCACTAATACTCTCTCTGATGCCAAGTGGTGCACAAAGCATCTCTAGAGTGAGGGAAACCATGCAAAAGACTGGACCTAAGACCCCTTCTTTAAATTTGACCAATAAAGAGGTGGCTTAAAACTGTTCCAACAGGAGCTCCTTCGGAAAGAATACTCGAAAAGATCATCCAGAGGGAGGAAAAGTAAAAGACAAAGGAGGAGGAAAAAATGAAGTTAAAGACAAGTTCTTGTTTTGAGTTAGAATAATTTACTTGTAATAAATAGCCTTATTCGTTTAGAATTTAGAGACAAATCAACTGTGAAATTTTACATAAAACATTGCTTTTTTTGGAGGCAATGGACATTCAATGTCCAAAATTTGCCAGCCACTCTAAGAACTAAAAAAAAGAAAATGCTGGAATGTTGGCTTAATACTGTTCTATCATTCTTAAACCCTACCCTACCAGCTAAGGTTTCCCTCAGCAGCTATTTTTACTTCTCCTCTTTTGAAATGGGTTCTTACTTTATCTTCTGCTCGTCACTGGTCCTACTCTTGGTTCCCATCCGGATCAATTCACCTGGCTGTTGTCCTCTCCAATTCAGACACTTTAGGTCTCCTCTTGGTCTCTGGCCTCTACAACTAGTTTCTGCTCTTAGTTGACAGCAGCACACCATGCAAATCACCTGTACTCCCCTCTCCAGCTCGAATCACCCTTGATGTCATCATGTTTACCCAGGACTGCCTGCATCGAAACATCCTGATAGGTGCGTGTTAATATGCAGACTCCCAAGCCCCACTCGGAGAATATGGGAAGCATTTTTAACATTCATAACAAGCATTCTCAGTTGACGATCTGCACGGTACATTATGACAACCACTGTGTTAAGTCTTCAAAATTACCAAAAGGGACAAACCTCAGGTTTTTCTCCCTTGCACAGCTAATCAATTGGATCTTTTAGGTGAGTTGAGTCAGAAAGAAGTAAATTAAGAGGGGGTGCCTGGGTGGCTTCAGTCGGTTAAGCATCCAACTTCGGCTCAGGTCATGACCTCACTGCTTGTGAGTTCGAGCTCCACGTTGGGCTCTGTGCTGACAACTCAGAGCCTGGAGCCTGCTTCAGATTTTATGTTTCCCTCCCCTGCTCACACTCTGTCTCTTTCTCTCAAAAAGAAATAAACGTTAAAATTTGTTAAAAAAAGAAGTAAATTAAGAGAACAGAAGTATTCTGAAGAGCCAATTTGTAAAACTAAGTAAAAATTAAGAATGGGGATTAGATTCTATATGCATAGACATATAGCATTATTAAATATCTACCGATAGTCATGAGACTAAACCAGTACACTGCTGAAAACAGCTGATGCCATGTTATATTACTCATATTAAGGTACAAATTAATTATGTGTAAATTAAAAATTGATTTTTGAGGTTACGTTCTGTGCTAAAACAATCCCCCAATCTAAGTTCGCCTCATGTTAGTAAATGCTAAGATGTTTCGGTGACGGTGTTTTAGAATGTCTTATAGGCATTTTAGAGGGAATTTATATAGCTGCAATCTAATATCAAATAGATTTCGGACTACATAGAAATTTCTCATTATAGGTGATTCTTATTTATCAAAACTACTAGTCAACACATGACACCATGCCTGTTAAACAAAAGTTCTTTTCACTATAAGCTTGTGTTTAGCGAGGAATCAGGTTTTCTTCACTGTGTGCTTAAAAAAAAAAAACAAATAAACAAACAAAAAAAGAAACATTACCGATATCACATAAAAGATTCACCAACTTTTAATGGGTAGATAAGGATCTAGGTTGACTAATAAGTTATTATGAATTAATTTTAGTCTTTGTAAGTAGTCTTACAAAAATTAAGGCTTGTGAGTGGACATATAGAAGTTGCTATAGCATTTGAACACAAGCATGAACAGAATCACTGACAAAATTTAACAATTTAGTTAAGTGTTTGTGTAGAGGATATGACAAAGATCCACGTCAGCTATTATTTGCTTAAAGTAACAACTTAATTTTTTTTTAACTTGGCACCTCTTGATATATGCAAATTATTCAAATGTGACACTGTGTTTTCTCAAGAACACTTGTTAACAGGAGATAGTTAAAGGTTCTAAAAATGTTTTTCTCATGGGATTGAATGGCCTGAAGTTTAAATAACCCCCAAATGACAGTGCTGCTGTCTTAGCATTACCGAATGAACAAGAAAGAAGAGTAGGAAATTGAAACTTAAGTCTTCATTGCTTTGATGGCAATGGAAGGAAAACCTGAGGTCTCAGGGGTATCTTAACACTAAATTAAAAGAAGTACATCCCAGAAGTCTCAGGATTCCAAGACCGATAATCCGAGAAGACTCAACACTCTTATATTTCATGTCACAAAAATTTATAAGTGCCAACATGGAATTGTTCAGAATTCCCTTTACCTTTATAGATGGCTCTCCTACTTCACATAATAATATTTAAATGTTTACTCAGAACTTTCTTGGCTCACCATTCAAACTACAGACTTGATTCATTTAGTGATCACAATAAGACTATGGGGAACGTTCTCTTGTGATTCAAATTCTATAAATGAAACAAATGAGAAAATAAAGAGCAAAGCTGGGATTCCAGCTAAAATGATTACAACACAGACTGCATATTTAAACACCACATTCTTCAACCTGGTAAATTGTAGATTACCTACAACTGTACAGGGGAAATACTTTGAGTGTTAGAACTATTTTCAAACTCTTCTAATTAGGACAACTGCCTAAATGTATGGTCTCTAAAACTGTCTCTAAAAACCAGCATTAAATGAGAGCATCATCACATTGCCCACTGCATATAATACATTTTTTCAAGATATGGGGCTTCTATTTCTTACTAATATCATTTCATAGTTCTTTAGAACTTGTGTCACACAACAAAATTATGAGTATAGTGAGGGCTTTAACTATGGTAACATTTATCTGAAATGATTCAAGATGAAGATTTTTATATTTATGAATTTTTATTGATTTTCAAAATTTACATTTTGAGGGGTGCCTGGGTGGCTCAGTCGGTTAAGCATCTGACTCTTAATTTCAGCTCAGGTCATAATCTCGTAGTTTGTGAGTTCGAGCACCACATCAGGCTCTGTGCTGACAGCTCAGAGCCTGCTTCAGATTCTCTCTCTCCCTCTCTCTCAGCCCCTCCCCCAGCTTGTGCTATCTCAAAATAAACAAATAACTTTTAAAAATTATTTAAAAAAAAGAATTACATTTTGAGTTTTGAGATTTAATATTTAACCAAGAGAGTTTCTTTCAAAGATAAGCTTTCAAAATATTCCACTCAATTTTACAGTAAATTATAGATCTTCTATTACTTTCTTAAAACTTAGAAAAATAACCTAGTCATCTTATAATTTCAAGGAAAGAGTTGGTTATGTAGCAGATATTTAATTAATATGGATTGATAAATTGATTTACGTTTTTTCTAAGTTTTGTTTTCTGGTAAATTATACTATTCTACCATATTAAAAATTCTTAATAGTGACTTTAAAATGATGTTTGAATTGAAAAGAGTTTCTTAGGTGGAATTAGAAGAGATTTGCCACTTTTTTTTCCTAAGTATATCAGGTAATTCATTGATTGTCAGGGAAGTGAAGGTTCCCTTTTTCCAATTATCTAATTAAGCCACTAGATGTTATCAGAGGGTCCAATGAATCCTTCACTTTCCTATCATTAAATCTTTTTTATTTCTTTCAAGTTCTCTAATTTCTTGTAAGAATTAGTAGCCGGTGGAACATGAGTGATGAATTTCGACTTTGACGACAGACTTCCCATGCTATTCATGCTCTGTTCTAAGAAGTCATAGAGCTTCTTATTCATTTCATGGGGCTTCTCAGAGTCCATCTTCTCTCATCCTTGCTGGTTACATTCTAGATTTTGACTTGAACAACTCCTAGTTGTGTTTTTATTAACTCATCCTAAATTAGATCTCCAGTCACTGTTATCCTTGTATTTTCAGCTTTGTTAAACTCTGTTCTTGCCTACCTCAGAAATTTTGTTTGATTGTATGTTTTTGTTTCATCAACCAGTAGCTGAAAAGTCTAGAGATGAAGCTCTTGCCATTTATACAAAGAGGTAGCCAAACACTAGTTTCACCATAAATGTGAGTGAATGAACTACTCTCACAGAGAAATGCATGAGGTGATTTCAGTGGTTTTCGTCCATGTCCCATCATGATACTTTTTGTCATCCACTCATCATGACACTGAAAAAATCATTTACATTTTCTTGTACATTATTTCTTCTGATTTTTTTTTCATTCTCTTCCTTTTCCTCCCTAAAATATACTTTTACATTTCCTCCAGTCATCCAGGCTGAAAAGTTTCTAATCTTGCTTCAAATATAGATCATATTATGGGGTGAGAGTGTGGCTCAGTCCATTAAGCATGAGACGTCAGCTCAGGCTGTGACCTAGCGGTTCGTGAGTTGGAACCCTGCCTCTGGCTCTGTGCTGACAGCTCAGAAGAGCCTGGAGCCTGCTTCAGATTCTGTGTCCCTCTCTCACTCTGTCCCCCTCCCACTTCTGCTCATGGTCTGTCTCTCTCTCTGTCTCTCTCTCTCTAACATAAATAAACATTAAAAACAAGAATAGATAATATTGGAGCGCCTGGATAGCGCAGTCAGTTAAATGTCTGATTCTTAATTTCGGCTCAGGTCATGATCTTGCGGTTTGTGAGATCAAATCCCACATCCAGCTCCTCACTGACAGTGCAGAGTCTGCTTGGGATTCTCTCTCCTCCTCTCTCTGCTTGTAAGTGTGCACTCTTTCTCAAAATAAATAAGCTTAAAAAAAAAAAGAATATATCATATCATCAAATATTCTTCCCTTTTATTTTGAGGATCTTGTGTTTCCACTAAAAATGTTCAGAAATGAAAAATGTATAATATTAATCAAGTTTCTCTAGAGAAATAGAACTAGAACTGCATATGTACACACGCACATATGTGTGTGTGTGTGTGTGTGTGTGTGTGTATTGTCTCACCTTCTGTTTTTTGCAAACTGAAGACCTAGGAAAGCCAGTGATTAATTCCAGTACTAGTCCTGAGAATCAGTGAAACCAATTATGTAAATCCCAGTCCAAAGATGGGAGGACAATGTCCCAGCTCAACCAGGCAGGCAGGAAGTGGGCAAGTCCTCCCTTGTTGTTCTAATCAGGCCTTTAATAGATTGGATGATGCCCACCCACATTAGGGAAGACAACCTGTGTTTACTGAATCCAGGGATTCTAAGGCTTAATCTCATCCAGAAACATCCTCACAGACATACCCAGAAAGAATGCTTAATCTGGGTAACCCATGGCCTAGTCAAGTTGACACTTAAAATTAACCATCAGACATACCTTTCAGTATTTCAATATATCCTTTGATTTCCACTGGGCATAAACCAGTTTTAAGTCATTTTGCATATATAGAAGAAAGTGAACGTATTCTTTTGAACCCTACACATCATCCAGGCCATTTAAGGAAAAAGTATATGACATGCTAAGTCTCAAAAGATTTAATATATCACTAAAGGAAGGAGTCCTTTAGTTCATTCCCCAAAAGTTAATTAGATGATGTTTGATTTTGAGAAAGAAAAAGAGAGAAAAGATTACAACAGTAGCAATCTACTAATATCGGCACAACATCAAACAGTCTTATTTGTTTGTGGTCTTAAAAACTAAAAACATTTGGGGTGCCTGGGTGGCTCAGTTAAATGTCTGACTTCAGCTCAGGTCATGATCTTGAAATTTGGTTCTTGAGTTCCAGCCACACATCAGGTTCTGTGCTGACAGTTCAGAGTCTGGAACCTGCTTTGGATTCTGTGTCTCCCTCTTTCTCTGCCCCTCCCCTACTTATGCTCTGTTTCTCTCTTTCTCAAAAATAAATAAACATTAAAAATAAGTTTTCAAAAAGAGTAAAGACATTTGTTTTGGCTTCAGAAAGACATATTCCATTGAGGTTGCTCTATTTTTAAAAAAAGGATGCAGGATTATGTAAATGTGATTAGTATCCTGAGAAGTGTCTCTAGGCTCTACAACTAGAATCATGAAAGGTATGACTATAGAAACGAAATTGTATTCCAACAGAAAGAAATATTTTATACCAATAAAAACATTTTCCAGCCCTTAAAAATGTTTGATAATCTCACCTATATTACTGACAGAGGAACACTGGACGTGTTATAATAACTGCATAGGTCTCAATAAAAACAAACAAAACAAAACAAAAAGTCTTGCTTTTTTTTTTCTTTAGAGTGCCTTCCTATATTCTGGACATTGTGGTTTTGTTGTTTTTTCCCCCCTCCGCCCCAAGGAAATTAGGTTTTGTTGTTGTTGTTGTTTTGTATATACGATATCATTTTCAAGGTCTTTTAGCTTGCCTTCCCATTGGTCACAGCTATCTTACACCGAAAGTGGTGTTAGAGCTTTTTAATTGCATTATGTAGGTTATTAAAATGAAGCAATCAGGGAGAACTGGTTGCAAGTCCAAGAAGTGGTAAAAATCATATGCAACTAATTCTTTTGCTATTTGAAATGACTATAAAAGATAATGGATATGTCAGCAGACAATTAGATCAACAGTGCAAGACAAGAAATTGCAACACAGGAAAGAACTTCAACATAAAGTAATTGTTAAAAAAAAAATCCTCTTGGTTGGTTTTTTGGAAACATGCCCTCACACATCCAAGTCTGACTTGAATATATTTATTTTCAAAGTCTGTCAAACTACTGATTAAATTTACAATTATACAAATTATTTGGAATGTTTTAAAAGCTAGGGCCATTTGATTAAAAAGCTGCCTAGTAGAAGTGGTTGAACCCCTAAATGATGGAAACTGTTTACATAATTAAAATATTCTACCTTTACCCAAGATATTAAGGGTTCCAGAATTTACATAAACTCTCAGTGTATTTATCTGTGTGCTTTGGAAGCCCCTGTTAGAAAACTGAATTTAGAAGTAGTTACAAATGATAAAGAGGAAAGGAGATATTACTCCTTCGGCAATATCTCAACTTCAATATCTTAAATGCTGAGGGAATCTGATCTTAGCTGGATTTACATTGGGAGAAAAATGAAAAGACAGTTAAGAGTTAAAAATCATCGTTTTAGAGGTTTATGGTTAGAGAAGATTCTAAAGAATGATTTCTATGTTCATCCTCTGCCTGTTCAGCACTTTGGCGTCTGTCCCCACAAGTATCTACAATTCCCATGTGCTAAATAAGGCTGAATTTAACAACGTGAAGAATTCAGTTTCACACATTGCTAAGTATGAAAATAGTGTTCCATAAATGAACTGCACTGCTAGCTCGGTTTCCTGAATGAAAGAGTAGATGATTGATGATGAAATGAAGTAACAATTTGAAAGTAAGTGTGTATAATGGAGAGACTTGGTACACGGCTGTGTTTCTCACCAATGTGTAACTGCCTGGGGATAATACAGAAATTGCCTTTTGCTTGATAGTATAAATTTTAAATCAATCTCCTTCAGTTAATCAGAAGAAGAGAGGCTGGTCTGGCTCCTGCCAGTCTTTATGTTTAACTTTGCTCACAGAATTTATGATTTATTTATATTTTAATAACCAACTCACAGTATACACTGATGGATCAGCCATGATTTAAGTTGTGGGAGATTTGAAGCTTATAATTTATACAGGATTATATATCTCTTAGAAATGTCATGCTATTTTCCAAATCATTCACCAGTATTATGTAAAACAATTAGCCACGGTTAGAAAAATAGGAATAAAAAACCAAATTGTGATATCAGCCTGAGTCCAGGAAATATATCAAGCAGAAAGAAAAGATGTATACTTTGTACAGTAAGAGTACAAAATGGGCTGTTTCTGTACTGAATACCTACTTAAATTCTCCTCCCCTGCCAGGTGTTATTTTATTTTCCTTGATAAACTTCCTTGACATACATGAAGTTAGACCTTCCCTCTGTGGACCTTCATCAATGCAGGTCAGTCAGGAGGACCTGAACTTGCCCTGACATGACCCAAACTCTAACCCTTTCCCCCTTTTCCTGAACTCCACTACTATCTGTTTGGAATCATCAGGACTAGACTAATTATAGTATTTATCTCTTTTTATATCAATCACCAGAAGCTCAGGTCTCCAGGTTATTCCTCATTCCCCCAAGTTCAGTTCTCAGAATGTTTTATAGCCCCTTTTCTACCCACTGTTTCCCCCTTTTACAATTCCTAAAACATTTTTGCTTTGGTCTGTAGAAATTACGATATCCTCAATTTCTTCTCCGAGTATTCCCATCACTTTCTTGTTCTAACCAGCCTTCCCACACAGCTCATTCAAATGGTGTTTGTCTCCTTACCTTCTCTAACCACTGGACCTGAAGATGTGGTAGATAAGCTTGTTCTGATTGCCACCTCCAATAGATTCTTTTCTCTTCCTCTCTAAAGACCCACAGTCTAAATGACTTGAGTCATTTTTTTCTCATTCCTTGAAGATTTGATACCTGAGTCACTGTTAGTCTTCAAAACCAACATATCTCTTTTTAATTTTTAGTGATATTAAATCTACTAGGAACAACTGCAAAGAAAACAAGTAGATTGCTAGGTTTCCTTCTTCATCTCTTTCCACCAGGAAATTATTCTTAAACACACTAGCAGCAGAGAGGATGTTTATTCTCTGGAGAAATTTAATCAAAAACGGCCCTGAACTAAGAAAAGACACAGAGAGGGAGGGAGATAAAACATAAGAGACTCTCAAAGACTAAGAACAATCTGAGGGTGAGGGTGGTGAGGGAGGTGAGGGAGGAGGGAGAGGGGGTGACGGACATTAAAGAGGGCACGTGTTGGGATGAACACTGGGTGTTATATGTAAACCAATTTGAAAATAAACTATTATAATAAAAAATTAAAAAAAATAGTGGGAAAAAAAAGAAATGAATGGAATAGATAGAGGCAGAGTGTTGCAACTTATGTCTTTGCTACTTGAAGTGTGATCCATGGACTCATAGGATTGATACCATCTGGGATTCTGTTAGAAATTCAGGAACTGAGATTCTACGCTGTACCTTTGGAATCAGTCTACATTTTAGGGCAAATTTAAAGTTTAAGAAGCAATAATTTATGGTATTAATTAAAAGAATGTGACAATCTAGTTTAAATTCACCAGGCGAGCCCTAGACCAAAGATTTCTAACTGATTTTTCAGGGAGGTTTCCTGTGGCAGAGATAACTGTGGTCATCAAAATTAATACTTCTTCTTCTATAGGGGTGCCTGGTTGGCTCAGTTGGTTAAGTGCCTAACTTCAGCTCAGGTCATGATCCCACAATTCATGGGTTCAAGCCCCACATTGGGCTCTGTGCTGACAGCTCAGAGCCTGGAGCCTGTTTTGGATTCTGTGTCTCTCCCTTTCTTCTCACTCATGCTTTGTTTCTCTCTCAAAAATAAACATTTAAAAAAATAAAATAAATAAAATAAAAATACTCCTCCAATAGCCTAGAGTTGTCATCCAGAGGCAGATGCCAAGCCTGAGACTACATTTCCAAGCTTCCAGGGAACAAGAATATTCTGTTCCCTTTTAAGGTCCCTCTAACTGAACTAAGAATCAAAGTGACATGAGAAAGAGTCACAGGAGGAAAGCAAACTTAATAATATATGTATGGAGAATCTACACAGACATGAAGTTTCAAAGACAGGCAAAATGAGGTATATATGTCATCCCAAATAAAGGAGAAGCAGATACGGGTCTGGGACTTTGGAGGGATGGAATGAAATTCACAGGGCAATAAGAAAAAGAACAGACATCTGGTAATCAGATGCTTGCTCTACCACACAGATGGGTCACTCAGATAAAATTTATCTCTGATAATAACCCGTATTCTGGAAGAGACCCCCAATTTAGATTCTTCTATCTAGTTAAGGGAGGGGCAAAAGCTTCTCTGGAGACTGCAGGGTCTTGATTGCTTTTAGCTCAGAACAATCTTTATGACAAAGTGGCCCGTCTTGGGGCAGCTTGCCCTTGGCCTCCTACATAGCCCACTTTGCATTGATCTAGTTCTGGCTACTACTCTAATTTGAGTGGATATGATGAGTATCACTTCCAGGTCAAGGATTTAAAAAGTAATGTGCTCTCTCTAAAGTTCTCTTTCCCTTTCTGCCATCTGGGTACTTTCAAGACTTGGGATGAGTAGTATTACAAGATAAAGAGAGTCTGTGTTTCTGAATCTCTATAGAGAGAAAAATCACCCATTAACCAGAAAGGTGAATAAAAAAACTGCGTTTGAGCCTTAACAGATTTTAAAGTCTGTTTGGTACAGAAGCTGGCCATGCTTTATCCAATATAAATTCTCAACTAAACACATGGATATATATCTCATCAACTTATGGTGAAACTCAGCAAACAGTGGGTTCTGTATGAGGTTTCCAGTTACCATTTGAGTGCCATACTCTTAATTATAAATAAGCAGCAAATATCACCAGATATTTGAGAAAAGCCCCTAAAGCTTCTAAAAGACAAATAGGCAATTGGAAAAGAAGTCATTAGCACTAAGAAAAGCAAAGAATTATACAAGAAAGAAAAGGTAATCAGAGTATATTATAGGATTTATGTGAACAATATCTACAGTCACAATAATGTAAGCAGGAAACATTGGCTTGACAAATAATTGTAATATAACTATACTGGGAGACAAGGAAGGAGAGCTGGGGGAGATGCAGATACAAGAAAAAGAAATCCTCATCTTCCAACCAAAATTGTATATCATCTACACTTGAAAAATCAAGAAACAGCAGTATAACTATTTCATTTATGTGTAAGGAAGTAAATACAAAAAGATACAGTTAAAGAGTCAAAACTGTCAGGCTCTGCAGAGCAGAAATCTGGGGTGAGAAGAGGCACAGTGTGAATGCAGCTTTGTGCTTTTAGGACTTACGGGGCATTTTAATTCTTTAAATTATGCACATGTATAAATAGGAAAAATAAAAGTTAAAAATAAAAAACAATGTGAAAATTATTTTTTCCTTATTTAACTCAACCTGGTAGCATTATATTTTATTTGAATTACTTAACTCTACAATTCTGTATTCTTTCGCCATCCCGTTCCACCTATCACTATATTTGTCCGTTTGCTCAGTTTAAAGATGAGGGTCTATATTTTATTGGAATGCTTGTTTGCTACCTTTGGACACAAGTAGTTACACTTAAGTATTACTCTACCACAAGTAGTGTAGGTTACCCCTAAAACAATGCATTTTATTTTCTAGTTAAATTACTAAATATTTCAAATAATCGAATTGCTTTTGTTAATAAACTATGCCCCTTAAAGTAGGTAAGAGGAGGTAAGAAATTAAATAAGAATAAAATCTTACCATACCAAACCCTAAACACTGTACTTCAATAGTCTTCAAGTCACATATGCTATTTTGGATGCCATCTTCAATGGTGGGGCTCCAAATCAAAATTCGAATATAGTAATTACCCAAACTTGGAAATATCAAGTATAAAACACCAATGCTGTCTCCCTCAGATTCCTCTTGGAAGTCATTACTCAATTCAGTACACAATACAAACTTCTTTTATATCTGAAAGTATCTAGGCCAAAGCTACAAAGCAGGAACAGTTAAGTAAGTAACAAGACAAGCTGAACCAGAAGAACCCAGTTCTAAAACAGCTTATTTCCAAACTAAAAGTGAAATTTGGAGTCAGGATACTCAATGTTATAATTAACACTTTTGTTATTGAATACCCAAGAAGTATTACAAAAATTCATGTTATCAAAAAAAAATTCATGTTATCAGTTTACATAATTATAGGGGCTATGGGTAGGCTTTCCCAAGATGGGCCACTTTGACATTAAAATTATTTTGAGTTATGAGCAATCAAAACCCAGCAGATTCAGGAAACCTCTACCTCTTTCTCAACTGTCTGCCTGCACCAGAAGGAGACCTATCAACAGAGAATCCTCTTTCTTAGATTACCTAAGAAATGTGTTTGCATAAAAGGGCAAACTTTCTTTCCAAACACATTCTCTCACTTTTTTGCTAATGGTCTTCTTCCCCTTTGAATCCTTAGACCCCTCTCTTCTCCTTAGCTCAGAATGTTAGATAAGCCTTATGTTGCCTGCCTTTGGAATTTCATGTCTGTTTTGATTCCCTTTACATATGAAGCTAAGTTTTATTTTCTCCTGTTCATCTGTCTCATGTCAGTTTGATTCTTAGTTCAGCCAGGACCTTGAAGGGCATAGAAAATTCTTCCTCCCCAACATGACCATATTTTTTTCACCAAAATTACTAGAAACATACGAAGTCCTCCTGCTTATGTACAATACAAATTTCCAACAGATTTACTGATATAAAGTGTTGATATGTGTTTTAGTGTGATTTAGATCATAAAAGTGAACATTATTTCTCAACTTCAGTCTGATCATGGAGGGTACACCCAAATATAGGAGTAGAAATTTGAAAGCAAACTGAGAGTAATTCACTTCACCCTTGTATTTTTTTTAAAGATTGCGGTCTCAAAAAAACAAAGACCTCCTATGCAGTAATTATATTTTGTCACTTTACATAATAATATAGCTTGCAGTCTACTTCTGTTTTCTCAATCACCTGGAGATTGCAAATTGTTCTTGCAATTATCTGATTTTCTGTCTAACTGGGACAGAGTTCTTCAAACTGTGAGGCTGATCACCCTGGGGAGACTTCAGTCTTTTATGAGGATATGAAACCCAGCCCAAGGAGAAGGATGGTATATTTCCCTGCTAATTATTTTCACTAATGGCTGAGAAGGCAAAAGAATTCATTAGAAGTTTTGGGGTACATTTTATTTCTGTTGGATTAAGTATATCATCAGCCTTCCACATTGTGTCATCGAAAGATATTTATGCATTTTATTTGAATTCATACATTAAGGAATATAAGATGTAATTTCTTGTAGTCATCAGATTAATAATTGTCTTCTATTTGCATCTCAGAGTAGGAAGAAATGTAAAGGTTTCAATAATTCTAGGAGGAAAAAAAGGATTCTGCTTGCTTTATAACATACCCTATATGTATTCAAGGGAAATGTTGATAATTGTATCATTTATGAGATGTTATAATATTCTAATTTCTTTTTGTCCTAATTAGTCATTGTCTATTTCTCTAATTTATTATGTCCTTTCACGAATGAGGAGTATTAAAACATTGCAGAATATTCTGCATGCCAATGATTTTAGAATGAGATTGTTGAAAAGCAGAATATGTCACCTCAAAATATGCCTCTTTGTCATAACGATTATCTTCAGCTAATTATTTTTAAGAAGTAGAAGACACAGAAGAAGCTGTAAAAAGTAAATAGAAGTTACCATGTTGTAAGGAACATTTACATTAATAAGGCAAATCTTCATTTGTAAGTATATCTCCTTCTCTGTACCAGGAAGAGGATTCTATATCCTCCTATATCTATATCTATATTTATATCTATCTATATCATATCTATATCTATATATCTATATATATATTTATATATAAGACTCTATATCTCTAGAAAGTCTTATCAATGAAGAAGATAGCAACTTAAATCTGCATCATAACCACATACCCTTGTTTATAGCGCTTTTCCTGACAATCTACTATACCTGCCCCTCCACACAATATCTTTTCTCTTTGGCTGTAAATGGAATTTAACGTGGTGGCTTGGGTCATTTCAGGGAGTTACTCAGTTTGCTAAGTATCTCCCATGTGTATGAGAAGTATATATGTTATTATTAAACTTTGGTTTGTTTTTTTCCTGTTAATCTTTTAATTACAGGGGTTGTCTCAGCCAAGAACCTACAAGGATAGAGGGAAAATTCCTTTTTTCTCTCCCACAAGATTATAGAAAAACTATTTGTTGCCTACAGTTTAGGCCCCAAAGAGGCAGGGTTCAGAATCAGAAGTAATAGTGCCACTGAAAAGTAAATTTTCTCTAAACCAATGCTCTATTTAACTGAGCAATCCTCATAGCTCAATGGTTGATCTATTCCCCATAATACGCGTAAATAATCTTAACTGTTTGCAAGTGGAATAGCCATAGAAATAATATACATGTTATGGCTTCTCTCTACTTTAATTAACCAGAAGTTTGTTATATTTTTGACATATTAAAGAATTCTTCTGTTGATATTACCTCTATTCTATATTTTTCTGGAATGAATACTTCCGTATTTCTTTATGCAAAATTATCTTTCTCTATTAACTGTACATGGTCTTCAAAGATAATCATGCAAGTGTAGAAATACAGCAATAATAAATTAACCACTACTGACATTTTAATATATTTCCTACTAATAATTTTGTTTATATTTTCTGAAAAAATTAATCGTATCTACAATTTTATATTCTTTTTATTTTCCCACTTAACATTATTTGAATTTTCTATATACATGCAATTCAAAAGCACATCAGACTTCGAGAAAAAGGGTAGAGTAAGAAGATTATAAACTCACCCCATCCCAAGGGTGCACCTACATAACATACCCATCAGAATAAATAACCCAGAAAACCTCCCAAAGACTGACAGAACAGACTTTCCACGACTCATTGTAGAGAAAGGCCATATTATAAACAGTAGGAAGGGTGGACATGAGGTCACGAACCAAGCGACTCACAAGACTGACCACAGGAGGGAAGGCCATCCCAAGCCCAGAGAAGGGAGAGGAGTAGACCCCACCTCAGGCATACCAGGCAACCCTAGCACAGGGATCGCACTGGGAAGAGCATCAGCTGATATTTCAGCAAACTGCAGGCCAGAAGGAAGAGGCATGATATATTCACGTGCTGAAACACTATCTAGCAAGAATGAAATCTACCATTTTCAATAATATAGATGGATCTATAGGGTATAATTCTAGGTGAAATAAATCAGAGAAAGACAAACACCATATTATTTTACTCATATGTGGAATTTAAGAAAGAAATGAACAACAACAAAAAGAGAAACCAAATAACAGACTCTTAACTATAGCAAACAAATTGGTGGTTAGCATAGAGATGTTAGTAGGGAGATGAGTGAAATAGGTGAAACGAATTAAGAGTACACTTATCATGATGAACACTAAGTAATGGATAGAATTGTTAAATCAGTATATTGGATACATGAAACTAATATAACAATGTACATTAATCATACTGGAATTTAAAAAAATAAAAGAAAAAAAGTACATCATTGAGTGAGTGTACCAAAGTTTTATATCCATACTGGGAGGTTATTAAACATTTAGTGCAATTGTCTTACCCAGTTCAAAAATGTGTTAATTGAAAAGACTTGATATTAAGAGAGAGAAGGTTCTGCTTACATCGTGCAATAGTCTAATGGAACACATTTGTTTCTTCTGAATAGTAGAGAAATCAGAGAAACTAAAATGACAACACATTGAAATGCCAGAGATTACTGAACTAAGCAAACTCGAATGAATTCATGGATAGGTTACAGAATATTAATGAACAAATGAAACATGCCCTACTTTGTACATTAGCCATTAGTGAGAACTATGGAAAATGAAAGAATATTTAGCCCGCTATAGCCTGTCAAATTGAGTTTGTCATGCCAAACAATATGTTTCTGATAACCGTTGGCAGGTTGCAACATCCAAATATCTAATGTAATATCCTATTTGTACTTGAAGAGAATTCCAAAACATCAGACTTCATTGTTATAATAACACTATCTATAACAAATATGCATGACTTTACATCATTTAATTTTTCATAATGCCTATAACTTTCATTTTAATACATTTTCTTCTATGGTGCTACCCATCAACACTTTGGGTGTTTTCACATCTGCTAAATAAATGTTCTTAAACACTCAATAACCACCAGGAACAGAAAATTCTATGCAACCTCAAATATTCCAAATGTTTTATTTCTAGGTGTGGAGTCCTATAAGACTAGTTTCAACTACATATTCTTCTCAGTCTGCATATCATTTGAGTGCTATGTGCTAGGATTACTCACTGCTTACACATGTCATTCACTTGATTCCATTAAAAGGCAGTGCGATAAATTGTTCTTCACCAACACAGCCATGACTTGGAAAACTATTCAATAATTATTTCAGAGATAACTTTATAAACACCTTGGAAATTAGACCAACAAAAATATCTCAAAGAACAGATGATGTAGGACTATGAATGTGTCTGCTAAAAGAGACAAATAGCAATTTGAGTTTCAACTTTGTCATTCACGTATTTTTTAACCTGCAGCCCTAGTCTATCTATCCTGCTTAAGAGTATGTTTTTCTATTAGAATATTAACATGAATGTGCTTGGCAATAACTGTGAGAGAACCTCACATATAATATTGTATAAAACTCATGAACTTTGATGTGAAATAGCTGGATTCAAATCCAATTCAATGAGTTAAATGACCCCAGAAACTCTCTGGACTCATCTGTAAAATGAAGCGAAAAGTCTTACCAGAAATAATTGTTTTGAGTATTTGATAAGTTCAAAATCTGAATTGACAAGTTCAATTTGATTGGCAGGTGCAATAGTTAAGGCTCATTTCTGTACCTCCTTTGCTGTAATTTGGATACTCTGCTCTTGTAGGATTCTATGCTTATATATCAGGAATTAGTATGGAATCATAAGTCCCTAGATAATTGTGCTACTGTGACAGGAAAAATAAACCCATACCTAGAATAGGTATCTATCCTTGAAAGGATAAACCACTAGGCCTTCAAGGATGGAAGGAAGATTATGTAGTCAACTTGCCCCCAAGTGGTTGGGTTAGTCACCCTAAGAATAGTATAATATTGGGGCATTAGTGTTGGACTGCATTACTATGAATTGTATATGAGTTGCGGAAGTAGGTAGACTGTTAGTAATACATGAGAGACAATGCTGTCAGATTCATATATAGTCTCCATTTCTGCCATATTAGCCACTCCATTCATATACCCATTGTGCTATGTCTGAAATGGCTGATGATGAGCGCTGGGTCATTTTGTCTATTTGGTTGTTCAGTGCCTTTTCCATGGTAAATGTTTTTCATGGGCTTAATATGTGATAGAAACTTCCACACTTATATGTCCATTTACATTATATGCCTCTACCCCAGAATTCCTTGTCTCCAATCTCACAGCTCTTTCTTTTCCAGATTCCTGAACAGGTAGCCAGGCCACTGGCCAATAGCCAGGAATGCATATTTCTCTTCCTTTTGTCCTTCAGGGTCAGTTCTGAAAGTGTTAGTAATGCAACTGCCATCCATTTTTGGCTTACATTTACCTATGCGCTAAGTCGATCTAACTATAAACTAGGCTCAGGCTTTTTTCTCTTCTTTCAATTTGTCCTACAAAACCATGTATGGAAATAGATGCAGATGGAGAAATGGACTGGTGTGAGATTTGAAAGAGATATGAGGGTGTGAGTTATCTGCTGGGAGGCTTATTAACACTCTTTGGTCCTGCACGAGCTTGTTCTTGCATATGCCATTTCCATCTTACAATGGACAATTGCAAGGCCTGTACAATATTTTAACTTGAAGGATCTGACAAAACTCATCTCATAATAGGCATAATGAGTTGCTGTCGCGTGACCAATTTTTCCATCTCTACCAGGACCCAGTAACACACCAAAAGCTATTTCAGAAAGAGTGTGTAATTATCTACTGCAGATGGTGTGGCTTTGCTACAGAATCCAAAGGGCCTATGTTGTCATTCCACTGCAGCTTGCCATATACTTTAATTTCATCTCTTCCAACCACTGACACTCCAACACCATATGTCTGCCAGGTGGTAAGACCCAAGTGGTATGGCAGATTGCATCGTGACCTGGATCCGATGCATCAAACTTTCTGGCTCTGGTCACTACTCAAAGCTGGATGGCCTCCATGCCACTCAATAAATGGGCTAGAACAGTATTCCTAGATATGGAATGTGTTGCCTTCAGAACCAAAGTGCCCTACCACGTGCTGTGCTCCTTTTTGTTGTGTGCTATGGGATTCAAGATTCAGCCACTACTTGGCCTCTGTTACTTAGGACCCATTATTCTCATAAATAAACTAGACCAGGTTTGTAGCTATCTTTTTTTTGCCATCCTTACCATCTGGCTTGTAGAAAATGGCACCACTGAACATCTTAGTTATGTTGGTATCCCTCTTACCATTATATTTATGATGACCTTGGTAGATGGTATGGCCTCTGGTAGGTGTTATAGAACATAATCTTCTTATGGATCATTGGGTCATCTGATTGAGCATAACACATGAATTCAAGAGTGCTTACTTCCTTCACCTTCTCTATTCTTTCCTCGAACATTTGCCAGGGCAACTGTACATACTCACACATGCACACACCCACATTTATCTTCATTGAGATGTATGCATGTACATACACATATATAACATATTTATTGAGATAAAATCCACACACCATAAAAATACACCTTTTAAAAGTATATCTATAAGTGTGTGTATATACATATATATGTATTTTATATGCATAGGCCTGTCCAATATATATATGTATACATACATACACACACTTATATGTGTATATGCTTATCAATGGTGAATGGATATATACTAATAGAGTTTCTACTTTTAACACTATGAAGAAGCTAAAAACATTTGTGTGCAATTTTTGTGTGAACAAATGCTTTCATTTCTCTTGTGTATACCTAGAAGTGGAATTTCTGGGTCACATTGTAACTCCATGTTTAACATTTTGAAAAACTGCTCAACTGTTTTACAAAGTAGTTGTACCATTTTACTTTTCTACCAGCAAAGAATGGGGATTCCAATTTCTCTATATCCTTGCGAATACTAGTTATTGTGTGCCTTTTTGATCATAGTCATCCTAATGGTTAGGTATTATCTTACTGTGGTTTTCATTTTTTTCCCTAACGATAAACGATGAACATCCTTTCATGTGTTTATTGGCCATTTGAGTATCTTCTTTGGAGAAATATTTATCCAGATCTCTTGCCTAATTTTTAAGTGAGATATTTGTCTTCTTGCTGAGTCATAAGCATTCTTTATATATTCTGGACACAGTTACCTTGTCAGATATATGAATTGTAAATCTTTTTCCCATCTGTAGATCGTTCTTCACTTCTTTAGTAGTATCCTTTAAAGCACAAATATTTCTAATTTGGTAAAGTCCAACTTACCTATTTTTGTTTTATCATCTGTGCTTTTGGTAATGTATGTTGGAAGCCATTGCCTTGTCCAATGTCATGAACATTTACTTCTATGCTTTCTTCTAAGAATTCTAGAGTTTCCATTCTTAAATTTAGGTTTGCTCCATCTTGACTTAATCTTTTTATATGGTGTGATGTAGAGTTTCATTACATTTTGCATGTGAATATCCACTGTTCCAGCACCATTTACCATAAAGACTACTTATTTATTGAGGACTGGTCTTGGGATATTTAGTAAAAATAACTTAATCCAAAGACATATGGGTTTATTTCTGGAATCATGCTTCTATTCCATTGATATATGTCTATCCTTGGGGCAGTCACAAAGTTTCTTGACTACTGTTGTTTTATTGTAAGTTTTAAAGTTGAAAAGTGTGAGTTTTCCACCTTTGTTCTTCAATAGTATATTGATTTTTCTGGTTCTATCAGGTTGTTTTGAGAATTCCACATCCTACTGCCCAGCGACTCATAAATGATAAGTATCTGTGGAATAAATGGAATAACTAAGGAATGAACAAGGTCTATTATCCTAGGAAAAGCAATTGGAAAACAATGAAAGATTCTCATCCTTTTGTTGAATGCTTAAATGAAGTATTTAAAAATGTAACAATAAGATAATACTGTTCTGGTTCCGAGATACGAAGAAAATGGCTTGACATCTTTAATATCTGTAAACTAAATATTTCTAAGTCTATTATATCAGTATTAACAATAACCATATACCATAAAAAATTATAGATATGTTGCTTTTCTGATTAGTCCTCCTGATATATTTTGTTTGTAGTCCTAACATCTTTACTTATTTCATTCTACTCTATTTGGAATTATTAGCAAGCTTGTATAATATAAACCAATTTTAAGTAAGTTAGAAGAATTTGCCAAAATTATTCTAAAATCAGATGCAAATGACTGCTTTCTTTTAAAAAGAGTGAAATTAGCAAATTTTAGAAATTTCCCAAGGTGGGAGAGGATGGTAGCCACTGAGTTGCCCATCATTCCTCTGCATTTATAGTGTTTTGATTGTACCACAGACTTCAATAGACTAAATATGCTGTATTTTAACAATCTCCAAATTTTATCTGAAAAACAATCATTCCTGGCATCATTAATACTTTTTGGGTAAAAGAATGTGTGTGCACTGTTAAGATCTAAACCTTGCAAGAATTTTATTCTACAAGTGTACAGTATGGATCTACAAATAAAAAAGAAATTAATCTTGAAACATTAGTTCCAACATTTTCATAAAATGTTGGTTCATGAGTGATTACAGACCAATCATGAACATTTGTTAATCATCTTTGAACTATATCCTGGGCTTTCTAAGAGCATGAAGGCTCCATCTTATTTAGCAGTATGTCAAAGTGGGAAAATCACATACTTCATGGTCAGATTCATCTGGTATTTAAATTATCTTTGGCAAGTCACTTAAGCTCTCTGACAATCAGACCATTATTGTATTTCAATTAAATGAGATAATTTATGAAAAGTACCAGTAGAGCATGTGACACAGGATAAATGGTGAATGCTGAAGTTTCCAAATCAATTTTATTTTGAAACTATCTGGTAAACAGTTTACCTCAAGTTGTGTCTCAGGCTTTTTCCCTTTAGTTATCACCTCCTGGTAATCCTCTGCTGTGTTCACTGCCTGGGTCAATAGAATATGTCCTCGAATCTGCCCACATCTGAGTCCGAGTTTGGCATCTATCCATTGGATCCCACTTAACCTGAGTCCTTTCCCCTCTAATAGTGCTTAGGCCCTGATGCCCTACCTTTGATATCGAGTTATATGAAATTGAGATTGAGCTCTGCTGTCTACTGCCTACACCAGAACAAGTATAGAGAAACACTGTCATAACTCTATCTGAATAGGTTTAGTCTTTGAGCTAAAAAATTCATTTCATTTATAAGACAATTCCATAAGGAAAGGCCCTCAATGTAATACTGTAATAAACACTAAATTATTTATGAAAAATTTTTAATAAAAATATTCCTACCTAGGACAAGAAAAGGCATATCTAATCAAGGTTTATGCATATTTTTCAAGTTATTTACTGCACAATGGAGACGTATTTATACCAGAGGCTATATGAATGATGATCACTTGAATTGTGTAGTATGCATTCTGCACAACTGTACCTAATAGCTCCATTTTCCAGCTCTTTATATTTTTGGAGAACTGGCTTAAATATTAGTCACAGCGTCTCTAAATGTATATACTAGAGAAAGCTAATGCTTCAAACGTGAGAATATTTTCTATCATTTATCTTTTTACCTTATGAAAATAGAGAACAATAAGTACTCTAATCACAGCATATTTACACTTTCAAATATTGCATTTAATTATATCCTTCTGCTTAAACAAAAAAGAGACAATTGAAGGTAGTTAGAAGTATTTTTCCATAATGAGTTTCTATTATAAGACAATCTAACCCTCTAAGTGGTGAGTGTTAGTGTTTCTGAATTACAATATTGCAAGTCTATTAATTCTGCCTCAGGGGAGGGGAGTTCATAGAATCTTTTTAATAGTAAAATCTGAATTTTTATAAGAATGATGTTAAATGGTCAATCATAAAAAGTTATCTATTGATACAGTGTCTATTCATGTGAAAATATGGATGTAACTCAGGGGTGTTCTCAAGTTTATTTCAATCCTAGTATGAAGATCAAAAAATAAAATAAAATTTGATGGTAAACTGATCTCTTAGCAGGCCAATGCATTGAGGTTAAGACTCTTAATGCAGGCTACTAAAATGATCATTTTGTTTAGTAAGAGTTACCTGAACTGTCGTTTCATTAAAATCTCTCTTGTCACTGATGTTTTCTTTATGAATTGAACAACGAGCCCGAATATCTATTTTGGATTAGACTTAAGTTAACTAAATAACAGACTGACTTGATAAGTTTACCCAGTTGTCCTTAGAAACAACTTTTTAAATTTGGAAAGCCATTTATTCAAGAATGAGGGTTCATTGGGTAAATATGAAAGATTGCAGAATAGAAGTTTAAATTTTAAAAAGGTAAAATACAGAAAAAAATTAAGACAGTAGAGTTTAGATAACTCTTCTATTTAAAATTCCCATGTTGTCATCATAAACGTGACTCCAAACATTAAAAACTTCAAGGAAATGAATTTCTGAAAGATAAACAAAAACTCAAAATTTCCCTTATTCCTAAAACATCAATAGTCAGACCGCTTTCCATATCAACAGTGCCAAGTCCCAGTAATATGGCTACTCCAGTTTAGATATCAAACTCTGAATATAAATCTTTCCTTAAGGCTCTTTAAATGCCCCACATAATACAACAGCATGACGAGTAGAAACATACCCCTCTGATCTCTTTCTAAGCTTGCCAACCATGTGCTCTTTTTCCCAGCTATGTCCAAAAGATTTTATTAACCAAACGGATTACTGGCATTCAATTTCTTATATGCAATTCTGTATTTTATTACTAACTCAGCTGGGGTTTAGGAGCCAAAAAAACTTTTAAAAAAACCCTCAAACCATTGGTACATTAATTACTTAATTTTGAACACCCATTCTTGCAGAATTTAAGGAAAGTTTGCTTTGACATCCCATTTGCAATCAAGGAGTAAATTCCTGAATAAAGAGTTCCTTTCCTATTACACTTCTGTACCTTTTCGAGTTTTCTGTGGTTGAGACATATGGTGGGAAATACGTAGAAAAAAAATGTTAAAAAAGTAAACTGCTCATTTAATCATAAAAAGCACAAGAGTATTCTTTTTTAAGAAAAGAATACAGTTTCTTAGGATTTGATTCTTAGCATTAATAAAATGACATCGTTTTAGGTACAGCTTATCATCTGAATTTGCTCCATGAAAAAATAAGTCTTACTTTAATTTTAGCAACAGCTGTCTACATAAATTATCATGAAGTATAGCATTCTATATGGCAAATTCTCATTCAAAACCACTAAAAGTAATTGAAAGGATGGTATCATTACTAAATTGAAGTGTCTAAACTGAAGTCAGCCCTCTTCATAATCCCTTTCTTTGAGCCATAGACCAAATGCCTTCATAAGGTCACAATTTTTAAGGGAAAGGGTTAAAAAGATTCAGTTCTCTTCTTTCCATAGATCCAGAGCAATCATGGACATCAATGAGGATTTACAGTATGTTAGAAGTAGCGCCACACCTTAAGGAGGGTTTTTTGGTTTTTTTCTTTCTTTTTTAGAGAGCATCTAGACCAGAGCTTCAGGAAGCATCAGTTTCAGGAGATTCAAGAGATTCAGGAAGCATCAGTTACATAATTTCTGGGATCCAGGACACAATGAAAATGTGGAGCCACATATTTAAAAATTAGGAATTTCAAGACAGTAACAGAACAGCAAAGCAAATAAATGCATGAGTCCTGTAGGACTCCACAGGCTGCACACCATGAAGCTGGTCCTGGTTATTTGTACAGGACATTCCTTATGTATTTAATGATCTATAGCTTTCATCAGAGCCTCAAAGGCAGCTGTGCCAAAACAAAACAAAACAAAACAAAACAAAACAAAAACATGGAGGGAGGATATTACAACTCCTGACTTATCCACCCTCTCATATAGCTAGGAACCTTGAGGCCCAGGGGAAGTTAATATGAGAATTATTACTAGTACCCAGGTGTCTTGCCTCTACTATATTGCTACAAAATAGGTTCTGGTTTGTTGTTAATTTTTATTTTTAATACACCGTGCTATTTTTTTTTACAGATGTAGGATGTAGAGTTCTATTAAAGTAAAGATAATCTGCAAACACCTTAAAAAGTTTATTCCTAGTAATATTAACTAAGTTTTAAAATTTTGAGAATAAAATATAAAGTACATATTTTCTGAAAATGTTTTTGTTTTATTGCAGAACTCAGTGTAGACCTTTCTTAAATTCAGCCTTCCTGCCAGAGCATGAAGAGAAATATCACTACCAGATAATTCCCTATTTTTTTTATTTATTTTTGAGAGAGAGAGTGAGAAAGAGAGTGAGCACAAGGAGGAGGGGGAAAAAAGAGGGAGGGGGAGAGAGAGATAATCTCAAGCAGGCTCCATACTGTGAGCACGAAGCCTGCAATGGGGCTCGATCTCACAAACTGAGATAGTGACCTGAGCTGAAATCAAGAATCTGATGCTCAGCCAACCGAACCACCGAGTCACCCTGATGATTTTCTATTTTAAAATAACACAGAATAACAAATGGGAAAAGGGAAAGTGAGAAGAAAATCAAGACTCAACTTTAAATAAATTCCAGTGTTGCCAACTAAATAGAAAAGGTTAAAAATCTTTCCTAGCAACCAGAACATCATAACAATAGATTTTTCTTCTTGTGGATCACTAGGGGCCTAAGTAGTAAAATTAATGTCCATTTCAGATGATAACATAACCTTGTAAAAAAAGCATTTGGAAAAATTGGATGCAGAAGGCCAATAAATCTTATTAGAAGTTCAGAGTATATAAATTATATGGAAATCAACATAGGAGCTGAACATATAAAATGACACGGCTCTTTTTCACGGAGCGATTTGAGGCTTATTATTTAAAAGCAAGGATATATGTTGTTTTAAAAAAAAAAAGCATGAATATCCTCAGAAAATATTAATAAAATTTTAGGAACTTTGGATCATGTGACTTAAAGGACTTTCAATAGGTTGGTGGTCCTGCTTGTTCATAGTGGTGTGTTCACATTCACCTTAAAGTCTGAGCAAATGGGTTCTGATTCATGCAAATGTTATAGTGGAAATCCTTGCTTTCCTCCCTAGTAATATGCATTTTAATAAAGGACTTCTGAAATAACTCCTTAATCAAAATATCATTCTGGTGGAATTTCAGTTACAAAACTGGAGACTGGCAGGTGCGCCTGGGTGGCTCAGTCAGTTAAGCATCCCACTTTGGCTCACATCCTGATCTCACCGTTTGTGAGTTCGATACCCACATTAGGCTCTGTGCTGACAGCTCAGAACCTGGAACCGCCTCAGATTCTGTGTCTCTCTCCCTCTGTCTCTCTGCCTCTCCCCCGCTCGCACTCTGATAAACATTAAAAAAAAAAAAAGGAGACTGCAAAAGATCAGTTGGAGCAGGACATTTACAACCCTTTCTAATATCACCAAATTCTAGGCAAGGCTGCAGGAAGTGCCATATGTAAATTTTTAACTATATATATAAATGCAATAGGCAAGGAAATATTTATTGGAAGAGACCTACCTCCACGGTAAAACAGTTCATTTAGTCATCTTTCATATCAAAGCTCTTTTATGAAATTTGTTAACAGTATTTTTACGATACTAGTATTTGTGAAAAAAGTAATATAGTATTTTATGGAAAAATTAGGCAATATAGATAAGCAAAATAAAAAATTATAAGCTACCAACCAACATTTAATGTGTAAAGGAGTATATGTGTATAAACATGTCATACACAAAACTATGACATGATGACTAACTGTGGCCTTTAACTGACAATAAATTATGAACACTGCATCCAGTGTTCCTTGAACCATGGGCCACAGAACTTGTTGAAATTTTTTTTAGAAAAAAGCTACTGAGGGGTGCTTGGGTGGCTCAGTTGGTTAAGCGTCCAACTTCGGCTCAGGTCATGATCTCACAGTTTGTGGGTTCGAGCCCCACGTTGGGCTCTGTGCTGACAGCTTGGAGCCTGGAGCCTGCTTCAGATTCTGTGTCTCCCTCTCTCTCTGCCCCTTCCCCACTCATGCTCTGCCTCTCTCTGTTTCTCAAAGAATATATAAAAATTATAGAAAAAAAAAAGCTACTGATCCTATAACCCTATACCTCCAAAAATATACATATACTTCTACATACAAACTTGAAATAAACTATTATGGGATTCACAAATCCTCTGAAGCCCATCCAGTGGCTCCTAGAGAAACTAAAATAAGTATCTTTGATTTATAGCATCACTTTTGTTTGCTGTATAACATTTTTTATGTGGGTGAGCATAAAAATTTTAATTTAAAAAAATTTTTAAAGTTTACTTATTTATTTTGAGAGTTACAGAGACAGAGAGAGACGGGGGGGGGGAGGGGCAGAGAGAGAGAGGCAGAGAGAAAATCCCAAACAGACTCCACATCAACAGCGCAGAGCCCAATGCAGGGCTTGAACTCACAAACCATGAGATCATGACCTGAGCCAAAACTAAAAGTCACCTTTAACCAACTGGGCCACCCAGGTACCCCATGTATAATATTATTATTTAATCCCATGTAGTTGTGCATTAGTTTATTCCTAAATTGTAAGAATAATACAATGGCACACATTTTTATATATACGTCTTTCCTCATTATATATTTTGCATATAATGTTGGAAGTGAAATGACTTGATTAAAGAATAAGCACATTTTTAAGTTTTGATATTTATCGCCAAACAATGATGCAGAATTTTGAAAAATTAACCTCCAATAAGCAGTGGAGTATCCATTTTCTTTCTTATTAGATATCTTCATTCCTTTTAATTAAAATGGATGCCATACTTAGAAAGGTAGTGTTTCATTGTTGCTATAGTATGCATTTTTAAAATTTAGTAAAGTTAAACACACCTTTCATATCCTTATTGGTCATTTCTATTTCTTTTTTCTTTGAAATCCCTGTACATGTTTTCTGCCTGCTTTTCTTGGTATTCCTGATTTTAAAATATACAAAAGCACTCTTTGGGTATTAATGTTAATGCTTTGTTACATGTGTTTAAAATATTTTCTAATTTGTCATTTACCTTCTAATTTGGTTGATAATAAAGAATTTTTAATGTTGTAGTCCTATCATGTTTTAACTTATTTGAATAATAGTCATGCAAACAGACTTTCCTACTGTAAAATTATATGTATATTTGCTTGCATTTCCTTTAATATTTTAGTTGTCTATAATTTAATGAAAATAAGTATATTTTATAAAACATATTTTTGTAATACTTCACAAATTCAGAAAAATATAAAGAAGAAAACCCTTGAAAGTTGAATACTCAGAGATTATCAGAAATAATACATTAGTTATCAATCTTCAAAATCTGCTTAGATGCTAGACACACACACACACACATACACACACACACACACACACTGCTTTGTAATTTGTGTTTTCATTCAAACAATATCCTATGGGTTATTCTCATTTGGGGAGAAGTATTAGACTGATTTGATTATTATTGGGCTGATATATATTTTAATATACAGTAGACAAGAATCTCTTCTTTTCCTTTCTCCAAATGCTGGTGTTTATTTTCACTCTTTTTCTTCTTTCTTGGAATTTTAAAGAATTTTTTGCCAAATAAAAAAAAAAAAGCCAAAAGGCATTTTATTTGCAATTGACTCTAACTCATTTCCATCAAGAAACATGCAATGTCTCTTTAGTCCAGTCTTCTTTTATGGCGCTCAGTAAAATTTTAGAGTTATTGACTTCTCACAGCCTCTGCTACCACTGCAGCTGTCTCTCCGTGTACTTTCCAAATGATTACATGGCTGAGATTTGCTCCCACCTAAATCCCATAGACAGCCCTCACCCATAGCTCCTGCATGGTGTGTTTAGGAGATGTTGATGTCACTTTAGAATTATAGTTTCCTGTGGAAAATAGAGATAGAGTTCCCAGAAGAAACGTCCTCTAGACAAGCAGCTTCAAGACTATGCCAAAGAGTTTTTTTCTTGGCGTTTGGTAGGGCAGCATGATTTTAGCTGGGATTCTGTCTTCCACTCTAAAGTGTTCATCTTCCTTTAGCATAAGCTTCTAGCAGTAGTGTCTCTCCTTTCAGATCAAATATAATATTTCAACAGCCAGTGTCTTAAGGCTGTTTATTGTTCATGTACATGCATTAATAAACTACTGGCCAAAAATTCCAGCCAGTAGGAAGAGAGGATTATGCCAGACTCAGAGTTTGCAAACTTTATACTAAATATAGATTTGTCATTTACTAGAGTTGAAGGTGAGTCATTTAATCCTCTGAGCCTCAGTTTTGGCATCCAGAAATGAACAATATTGTCATTCAAGGTTTTGCTCAAACCTTCACCTCTTTGAAGATTTTGTAAACTACTTCTATTCCTAGTAATCCATCTCTTTTCTTAACTGTCAGAGTGTCATTATATACTTGGCACTTGTCAAATACAGTCAAATTTTCATCTTATTTATGTGTGTGTCATTGGTCTCCCTGGATTAAAGAGGATTGCCTTGGAAATAACCATGGTGACTTTTCTTCCTCTTACATTTACTAGGTCAGCACTTTCCATGTAGACTGATAAAATATTTGTTACATAGATTTAGCTCCTCTATTTCCTTATTTTTTATAAGTTAACTATTAAGATCTGTTAGCATCCAGAAAGACAGTGAAATAATGACATATTAATGGCAAAAAATATTTTTTTAACTTTTCATTTGCTAAAATATTCTACCCATGTTCATGTAATTTTACATTTCTAACTGATTTCTGTAAAAGCCCTCTACTTTTTTCATCTCTGGGTATAAAGAACAAAATAGACTGTGAAATTAAAATAATACGCTTGGGTGGGGCACCTGGATTGCTCTGTTGGTTAAACGTCTAACATCAGGTCAGGTCATGATCTCAGAGTTCATGAGCTTTAGCCCCGCGTCAGGCTCTATGCTGACAGCTCAGAGCCTGAAGCCTGCTTCACATTCTGTATCTCCCTCGCTCTCTGCCCCTCCCCCACTCATGCTCTGTCTCTCTCTCAAAAATAAAAAAAACATTAAAAAAAATTTTTAACAATATGTTTGGAGATGCCAGTTTACAAAAAAAAATGAACATTCAACTAAATGCACAACTCATTATAAAAAGAAATTATTAATAAAGAATGCAAATTTTACATATACCACAACTTCAGTGTTCTCCAGGACAAGGACTAAAGACAGTTGTTAATACTACTGAATATCTTAGCATTAACTGTTAATTGGTTCAATTTTCTTTCTTACCACTATGTTGCTAGTAAAACACACACTTAATATCTTAAAAATATGTTTAACTTTGTTGGTTGAGTCACTCAAAAGTACTAAACATCAAAATGTCTAATGATGGTTGGCACAAACTAGCTCTTTATAATAAAAAAAAAGGCTTTACATAAAATTAACATAAAAATAGGTGACTTTTATGGTATTTGTTTTGCCTATTCTTGATGATTTGCATTTTCACAAAGAAGTTGGGTAGAATTCTCATAGGGAACATGTTTAACTTGCAGATCAAATTAGAAAGATGTGCCATTTTGATAATATTGTCTTCTGATCAATGAGTATAGGGTGTCTTTCCATTTATCTGGAACCTCTTTAATTTCAACATTTTCTAGTTTTCTATGTATGTTTTCTACTACTTTTATTAAATTTATTCCTCAATATTTCATTCTTTTTGTAAAAGTCTTTTTTAAGTCTTTTTCAAATTTTTATTAAAATTCCAGTTACTTAACATGCAGTGTAATATGTATTTCAGGTGTACAACATAGTGATTAAACAATTCCATACAACACCCTGTGCTCATCACAACTGCACTCCTTAATCCCCATCCCCTATTTCATCCATCCCTCCCTCACCTCCCTTCTGGCAACCATCAGTTTGTTCTCTATAGTTAAGAGTCGGCTTCTTGGTTTATTTCTCTCTCTTGCTTCCCTTTGCTCATTTGTTTTATTTCTTAAATTGTACATATGAGTGAAATCATATGGTATTTGTCTTTCTCTGACTGACTTATTTCACTTAGCATAATATTCTCTAGTGCCATGTCATTGCAAATAGCAAGTTCTCATTCTTTTTTATGGATGAATAATGTTCCATTGTATACATATAGACCACATCTTATTAATCCATTCATCAGTTAATGGACACGTGGCTGTTTCTATAATTTGGCTATTGTAGATAATGCTGCTGTAAACATTGAGTGCATGTATCTCTTCAAATCTATGTTTTCTTATCCTTTGGGTAAATACCTAATAGTGCAATTGCTGGATCATTGGGTAATTCTATTTTTTTCAAGTTTATTTATTTATTTTGAGAGTGAGTGAATGAAGAGGGGCAGAAAGAAAGATGGGGCGAGAATCTCAAGAAGGCTTTGTGCTTTATCTCATGAACCTTGAGATCATGACCTGAGCAAAATTCAAAAGTCAGCCACTCAACCCACTGAACTACTCAGGCACCTCAGGGTAATTCTATTTTTAACTTTCTGAGGAATCTTCATACTGTTTTCCAGTGTGGTTGCACCAGTTTACATTCCCACCAATAGTGTAAGAGGGTTCCCCTTTTTCCACATCCTTGCCAACACCTGTTTTTTGTGTTGTTGATTTGAGCCATTTTGATAGCGGTGAGGTGACATCTCTGTTAGTTTTGATTTGCATTTCCCTGATTATCACTGATGTTGAACATCTTTCAATGTGTCTGTTGGCCTTCTGATGTCTTCTTTGGAAAAAAATATTTATTCATGTCTTCTGCTGCTTTTTAAATTGGATTATTCATTTAGGGATGTTGAATTTTATAAGTTCTTTATATATTTTGTCAACTAACCCTTTATCAGATATGTCATTTGCAAATATCTTCTCTTATTCTGTCAGTTGCCTGTTAGTTTTGTTGATTGTTTCCTTCATGGTACAGAAGGTTTTTATTTTGATTAAGTCCCAATAGTTTATTTTTGTTTTTGTTTCTCTAGCCTCAGGAGACATATCTGGAAAGAAGTTGCTAGGTCTGATATCAAAGAGGTTACTTCATGTGTTCTCCTTTCGTATTTTATGTTTTAGGTTTCACACTTGGCCTTTAACCCATTTTGAATTTATTTTTGTATATGGTGTAAAAAAGAGGTCCAGTTTTCCCAACACCATTTGTTGAAGCAACTGTCTTTTTTTCCTCTGCATATTCTTTCCTGCATTGTCAAAGATTAGTTGACAATATAGTTGTGGGTCCATTTCTGGGTTTTCTATTCTGTTCCATTGATCTATATCTATATTTGTGCCAGTACCATACTGTTTTGATCACTACAGCTTTGTAATACAAATTGAAGTCTGGAATTGTGATACCTCCAACTCTGCTTTTCTTTTTCAAGGTTGCTCTGGCTATTCAAAGCCTTCCGTACAAATTTTAGAATTGTTTATTCAAGTCTGTGAAAAATGCTGTTGGTAGTTTGATAGGTATTGCATTAAATGTATAGATAGCTATAGACAGTATAGATGTTTTAACAATATTCCAATTCATGAACATGGAATGTCTCTCCATTTCTTTTGGGTCCTCCTCTTCGATCTCTTTCAACAGTGTTTTGTAGTTTTCGGTATACAGTTCTTCCACTTCTTTGGTTAGGTTTATTCATAGCTTATTCATTACTGTCGTTTTTGGTTTTGTGGGGTTTTTTGGTGTAATTTTAAACGGAATTGATTCATTAATTTCTCCTGCTGCTTCATTATTGGTGTATAGAAATGCAATCATTATGTTGATATTTTATCCTGCAATTTTATTACATTCATATATCAAATTCTAACTTTTTGGTGGAGTCTTTTGGGATTTCTATAGAGTATCATATCATCTGCAAATAGTCAAAGTTTTACTTCTTTACCAATTTGGACGCCTTTTATTTCTTTCTGTTGTCTAATTGCTGGGCTAAGACTTCTAGTACTATGTTATATGACAGTGGTGAGAGTGGACATCTTTGTCTTATTTCTAATCACAGAGGACAAGCTCTCAGTTTTTGCCCAATTGAAGATGAAATTAGCTGTGGGATTTTCATCTATGGCCTTTATTATGTTGAGGAATGCTCCCTGTAAACCTACTCTGTTTACAGTTTTAATCATGAATGGATATTTTACTCTGTCAAATGCTTTTTCTGTACCTATTGAAAGGATCATATGGTTCTTGTCCTTTAATTCATGTGGTATATCATGTTGATTGATTTGCAAATATTTAAACCACCCTTGCAACCAGGAAGAAATAGCACTTGATCGTGGTGAATAATATTTTAATGTTTTACTGGATTCTGTTTGCTAGTATTTAATGAGAATTTTTGCATCTATGCCCATCAGGAATATTGGCTTGTAATTCTCTTTTAATGAAGACTATCTGTTTTTGGTATCATTCTTTTTGATGTTTCTATAAATAGAATTGTTTTCTTAATTTCATATTCTGATTTCTTACAATCACTGTATAGAAATACAATTGATTTTTTATATTTATCTTACATCTTGCAAATTTGTTTAATGTATTTATTATTTCTGACAGTATTGGGGGGGAGTGTAGAATTTCCATATTAAAGATTATGTTGTCAATGAATGGAGATAGTTTCATTTTCCTTTTCAATCTGAATGCTTTTTGTTTCTTTTCTTATTTTTTCCCTAATTATTCTGGCTAGAACCTTCAGTAAAATGTTGAACAGAAGTGGTGAAAATGGACATCCCTGTATTGGTCCCAGTCTTAGGAGGAAAATACCCAGTCTTTCTCTATATATATGGTAGGAAAGATTCTTAAGGCAGGCAAAGAAGCTATGAAGTTTTTTGGCACAGATATTTGGTTAAATATAATCCATAGAAACCATCGCCCCAACAGAGAATCTGCTGAGATCATTTTAGCAAAATAGAAAGGCTTCCTAGAAAGAAGGTAGGATTTTTATATAAAATTTTCATTGTAATGCATGCAATAGTTCAAGTATTTTGAAGGCTTAGGCATATCAGTCATTTCTATTCAGTGAGTAGAAAGAGGAGAGTTTAAACATCCATATCATAAAAAGTTCACATGAGTGCCAACAATCTATATTCGACTCTACATTCTCAATCTTCCCTAAAGAAAATCATTCTTATAGCATAGTAAGCTAGAGTACAATGCAACCATCCCTTCTTTTTTTGAGTACAACAGGAATACTAAAGAATATATGCTGGTTTAGACTTTGCATTATCTCATGGGAAAAAAATATGACCAAATCTGCCTTCATCATCTCTTTCTCTCCATTTATATCTCCTCTATGATACTTTCTCATTCCTCCCTCCCACAGAAATCTCCACAAAAATCTATGAAAAGATAACAATCATTAAATCAGTGATCTTCATAGACACCATTCTTTGAAATACAAATGATTCTCTAATTCAGAAGTCACGTAGCAAACACAGATGGCCTCTGATCCCTCACCCCACTTCAGGTCCTAAAAACTCAGAGCTCAGACTGAGCCCTGGCTTCCCTTAACCTATAGCCTTGCATAAAGGCCTTGAATAAAGTCTTCCTTGCCTGTTTAATTCGGCACAACTTTTGCTTTGACACTACTTTATGATGACAATGATCAATACCTTCTTTACTGACATTTATGCTTGAAAAACAAAGTTTACTCAGTAAACTATTATCTTTAAGAATTCTATACCTTAAATCATTTCTAGAATGTTTTCTCAAGCTACATTTTCTCTAATTTTTCACAGGTGCATGTGCCAAAACTATAAAAAAAAGGACTCAGAGTATTACATAAATATAAATAGCCACATGAATTAATATGATGAATTAACTAATATCCTCAAAACACAATTTTTAAACACAAGTGTTAACCACAAAACACAGGTGAATAATCTATAGATATGAAAATGAAAATATACCCAATCATTACAAATTATCATCTTTACACATAAATATACCAAACTGTACTTCTATTCTGGGCAAAATAAAAAAGAGATGATATTACTTTTCATTATTTCCTCTATTGATCACTGCCCATTGATCCCCTATGATAAATGTTTTCTCTATGTTCCACACAGGTATGCAGGAAGACCTAGTTTCCTGATCTCAAGCACGAATTTTCTATAAATTAAATCATATTTTAAATGATGCAAGAGAATCTTTCTCTTTAAAAGTGTTTTGTAGGGGCGCCTGGGTGGCTCAGTTGGTTGAGCGGCCGACTTCGGCTCAGGTCATGATCTCGCGGTCTGTGGGTTCAAGCCCCGCATCGGGCTCTGTGCTGACAGCTCAGAGCCTGGAGCCTGCTTCAGATTCTGTATCTCCCTCTCTCTCTGACCTGCTCAAACTCTGTCTCTATGTCTCTCAAAAATAAATAAACGCTAAAAAAAAAAAATTTTTTTTAAAAAGTGTTTTGTAATGTAAACAAAACAATGTGTTTGTTAAATTGTATTTTTAAATAATTGGTTTTAAAGAGGCACTAACCTGTGTATCGATAGTTTAAAAGTTTTATGCATTCATTCCAATTAGATGAGACTCAGTATTGATTTGAAGCAGTAGTACACAGTGGTTAAAACAGATTAGGGACTATGACTGACTGTTTCAAGCCTAGTTGTGTGAATTTGGGCAAGTTATCTAGACTCTCTGTATATTCAATTTCTCACCTGTAAAATGAAGATACTTACTTAGTAACTAATTACTCATAGAGTTTTGAATACCAAATAGTTAATGTAGCCTATATCACAGGCTTTCAAAATGCCTGTGATGTTCTAAATGCTATACAAATGCTTGTAGTTTTTACTATTGAGGAGAATTTTTTTTTCATTGAGAAATAATTCTTTTTCACACTGTGGACACTTAAAATGCTATGTGAATTGGGTTATTTAGAGTGAACTAAATGTAGTGAAAATGAATGTATCTCTAAAAGACACTCCATGCCTTTAAAATGTATTTCTAACGGTCCTATATTTGTTTCTAAAAATCTTAAGGGGAAAATAAAATTACAATGCAGCAAAAAGCATTTCTTCTATCCATTCTTATATTAGTTTAGGGTGATTAATCAATCATCCACGTTTCCATCAAGAAAGGCCTGGTAATATTACAGTAACAAATAGTTGCCTCTTATTTCTAGTCTCCTAATGTCCTCCTTGCATCTGGCAGCAATCACTTTCCATGTGGCCTTTTGGTAATGTGGACTGATGGAGAATCTGAATATATAGCTCTCTGATCAGTGAAAGAGAAAATGAAGGATCATACACGCCTATGAGATCAGTTTTTCAGTGATACATGTCACCTCTGCCCTCAACTCATTGTATTAACATTATTCCTATGGCCCTGCCTCACTATAAGGGGAATGGGCAATGAGAGAAAGAAATGGTTTATTTGGTGGCCATTTTATCTCTGCCTTAGTCTACCCTTCTGTCCTTCAAATACCTCTTTCACGTGGAATCCCTCCTCAAGGGAGATAACCCAAAGTTCTATCCTATCAGTACATTCAGTTCAAAGGCTTACCTTTGAGCGATATTCATTAGTGAATATATCAGGTCAAGGTATGGGTTTGCTTCCTTTGGACATCTTTGAACTAAAAGTACACGTTAACTCCCTTCCACATTCCAATGTAATAATAAAGCTTGTACAGAATAAGTGTGAAAATCACTACTCACTAGAAGAAGGAGGAATGGGGGACAAACAGTGATGTATTTGACTTATTTAAAAGATATAGAGAGAGAATAAATTGAGAATGTAATACTCATTAGTGTGAAAATCACTACTCATTAGAAGAAGGAAGAATGGGGGACAGTGATATATTTGATTTATTTAAAAGATATAGGGGTGCCTGGGTGGCTCAGTCGGTTGGGCAGCCGACTTCAGCTCAGGTCATGATCTCGCGGTCTGTGAGTTCGAGCCCCGCGTCGGGCTCTGTGCTGACAGCTCAGAGCCTGGAGCCTGCTTCCAATTCTGTGTCTCCCTCTCTCTCTGCCCCTTCCCCTGTTCAGGTTGTGCCTCTAATGTCTCTCAAAAACAAATAAACGTTAAAAAAGAATTTTTTAAAAATTAAAAAAATTAAAAAGATATATATAGGGGCACCTGGGTGGCTCAGTTGGTTAAGCGGCCGACTTCAGCTCAGGTCATGATCTCACGATCTGTGAGTTCAAGCCCCGCATCGGGCTCTGTGCTGATAGCTCGGAGCCTGGAGCCTGTTTCGGATTCTGTATCTCCCTCTCTCTCTTCCCTTCCCCTGCTCACGCTATGTCTCTATGTCTCTCAAAAATAAATAAACATTAAAAAAATAAAAGATATATAGAGAGAATAAATTGAGAATGTATACTGTGCAAGGCAGTAATGTTCACCAACTATTCCGTTTGTTCCTTTATATTTTCCATACATACATATGCACATATGTCACATATGTGTCACATATGCATTCTGCAACCACACTGAGATGGCACTGTAAGGCACCCCAAGTCATGAGAGTAGAAATGTTTCAGAATTAGTCTTTGACCATGATCTATAGAAGAAATGACTATGATCCATTGTTCTCTGTGAACTTTCTGTCTGTCTTTATCTTCCCTACGTACATCTGCAGTGGTCATTTGGAGACTATGTCAGTTTAGTGGCTGAGGAGGTAAATCAAGTCATCTCCTTAATTTAAAATGTTAAGAAACAAGAGTATGGAGCACCTGCGTGGCTCAGTCAGTTAAGCATCCGACTCTGGATTTCAGTTCAGGTCATGATCTCACGGTTCGGGAGACTAAGCCCCGTGTCAAGTTATGTGCTGTCAGCATCAAGTCTGCTTGGGATCCTCTCTTTCCCTCTCTCTCTCTTTCTCTGCCCCTCCTCTGTTTTTGCATGCTCTCTCTCTCAAAAGAAACTTAAAAAGGAAACTAAGAGTGATTTTGAGTCTTAGCCTCAATGCCTTTCCAATATAAGTTTTAGATTGACAACCATTTTTGCTTTCTTGTCCCCATACATTTCTGTGAATTTAAAAAGGATATTTTGAGGCTGTGTGCTTTTCTGGACCCCAATCATATTTTTTCCCTAAGTCATTTTATTTAGTTGAAAGTATTTAGTTGAAAGTACTGGCTCCATACTCTTATAGTCTGATTTTTTTTTTTCCTCTGAGACAATTAAATCAGTTTAAAGATTTTACTGGAATTTATTTCTCAAAGGCTTCTTCATCTTATTTTTATTTGTGGGAGTCCAGAAACAGTGGACTTTTTAATCCTGAGAGACCCAGACTTTGAGCACTAGACTTATTCTCATTCATTTTTGCTTAGAGATCAGTCAGCCTGAACTATTGCCTCCTTGTAATATCTTGCCAAACACAACCATGTACAACTACTCAAAATTCTAAAAATTTTAACCTCTCTTTCCCTAAAGCCACACATTTTGTTATTATTTGTGGTGGTGTTTCATTTTGCTTTGCACTTAGGTGTGTCATCTGCTTTCTCAAACCCTGCAGGTGTATATTTTGCCAAATATTTTACTATTTAAAGATCACCATCTCTTTCGGGCTTTGATACCAGTTTCATGCTGCCCCATATTTTAGATATTTGTTAAGAAAGCCCACTCTCCAACTTTGGGTCCAATATCAGGATCTGTCAGAACAGGCTTGATTATTCTGAGCTAACAACTCCCAAACTTAGTGGGAAATTTGCAACAAAACTATAAAAAGTTTCTAACATTATAACAAAAGCTTATTTCCCTCTTACACAAAATTCGGTGTGTCCCCAAGCCACTCTACAGTAAAACTGTCCTCCTGAAGTCCACGCAGGCTGAGTTTCCACCATCCGAGTTGTACTATGGGATTGTATATGACTTGTGTCACCTCTGTTCATAGCCCATTGACTATTACTACTGACAGGTTCTACCTTCAAGGACTGGAAAATTTAAAGGGAAAAATGAAATAGTTGATGAGCATACTGCCTCTGACAGTGTTAACTTTCTTTATTTTTCTATAAGTTAGATTGTATAACACAATATTTCCCAGTCAGCAATATCCTTTATAAGCAGTGTGTTTTTCACACCTGCAGGTGCAGTTGGTAGCTGTGAATTAATGCCTTTCTCTGTGTGGAGAGACCTGTTTAGCAATTGAAAGTGTGACATTAGTATCATAAGGACTCTATTTAACTATCATTGAAATTATATTAGGATAATAAGTATGGAATCTGTGGCTAGTTGTGTTGTGTTCAGTAAAATTGAAAGAACTTGAGAGCAATTTCCATAAGAATTTAAATATTGTATAGTTTAACATTATGCAGTCCCTAAGCTTAAAATCCATTTTATATATATGCATCTCAACAGAAAATGATCAAAGGATAGTTGACATTAAATGGAAGGAGCACTATAAGAAAATCCATGAAGAAAATTTGACTATGTCTATTTTGAAAGTCAAAAATACTTAGGTTAAGTAAAACAATAAATCAACAAGTGATAAGATAATAAAGGGTTGACTTAGCCTAAGGACAGGCTGCAAAAATGTAGTATACCAAAAATTACAACATAATCTTAGATATTAAAATATTTCAATGTATTGACAATACATTATTCATTTCAATGTACTAATAAAAAAATCCATATGCAATTTAAGTATGCATATTTCATCAAAGTAATACTTACATTTTTAAGGCTTGTGATATTCAAAATGCAATTAAGCTACCAATGAATTAGCATATTTCCATTCTCTGTTTTGAAGGCCAGCATATAAAGCCAAGTTTTCAACTAGATATGGAATATATATCAAAGAGTCTACCTTCTAGTTGTTTTAGCCCTCAGAAAAAAATGAAAAATAGATTCATCAGAGCAATTTTACTCTGAAGTAAGCCTCAACTACCTCATATAGGTCTATCTGAAGGGAAGGAAAGGTTTGAATATTAAAATATTCTTAAAGATATCATTTGGTCCATTAAAATGACACTAGTTTGATAATGCACTTCTCTATTTGTTGCTAACTGTAGAAAATCTTTTTCTCTTAATGACCCAGATTTTATCTTCATTAACAGTAAATATCTAGATTTAAAAAAATGAAACTTTTAAAAAAGTACTATTTTCGATATTTGCTACTTGATATTTTACTAGCAACTTGAAAACTGGAAACAATCATTATCATCTCTGATAAAGGGAATTATACTTTTCAAAGGTAAAAATTAAAGCAAGTCTGAAAAATGAATTGAGCATAATCCCTTATGTATGTACTATAATTGCTGCTTTTAATGAAATTGAACATTACTTTGGTCATTACAGAGGAAGTTTAGAACTGCAGTAGGATTCTTTATAGGGGAAGTGGGTAGTTTTACATCTAAATATACCATAGGAAAAATTAGAAATATAGAGTTTAGTTGTAGAGTAAATCTGTGTTTTAAAAAACTACATAATGAAAGCATGAGATAAAATTCTTTGACTATAGTTAACTTGCAAAGCAGAATAGCAAATGGACATACCACCTGGGGCTCATTACTAGCTTTGCTTTTGGCTCTGAGATGCAGTTCCAAGGGCAGAGTTTTCCATTAAACTCAGAGTCAGACAATTCAATCTTAGAAGGCTTGTGGCAAAGGAAGGAGCAGGTGCCTGGGGGACAGGAGGGAATACAGAGTTCTGATCTACATTCTATTGCCCTCTAGATACTTAACCGGGGCCAGGAAACTTGCCAACCTGTGATCCTATTGGGCAGAAACTTTAGCCAGTTCTTCTTGGGACTCCATGTCTAATGAGTGCCAGGGCTCATTAAAGGTTCATTACTAGCCCCAGTTTCCCAATTCTTTAGGTTCCTATTCAGCACAATTGAAATAGTGCACTAGGTTTGGAGAAAACTGAGCTACTTTTCTATAGGTTTGTCCCATTAGCCTGAGCTTCCTCAAAGGCAGAACCACAGACAAAGACTTGCAAAGCAACTAAGCTGATCCCAAGAAGTTAGAGGTGAAGAGAATTCATTAGGAAAACAATGACAACAAATCAAAAGAAGCATTATTTCATTCCTGACCAGGCTGGGATGCCAGTATTTGATCTTATAGGACATTCTGGGTAGGTTTATGAAATGGCAGACAGAATTTGTAGCCCAGAGGGGAAGGGGAGAGATTATTTTTCCATTAATTTCTGTCCCTACTGATCAAGTGTAGCTCATATACATTGACTCCCCACCCCCAGCTGTCCATCCATAAGTGCCCCTAAAATCCCTCCATGAGTTCTAACCTGGGTTCTCAAGAAAGTCTTGTAGCAGGAAGCTAGAGGAAGCTTTTGTCCAAGGTGAAACACTGTCAGATTTCACCTGTGTGAGGTTGAGGGACATCTTCAAAGAACTGTGCACCACAGCAGTGGCGATAGTAAGAGATATATCCAAGAGAATTTGGAGTAATGTATAAGAAGTTCTTACACATGAGTTTAAATTAAAACTAAACTAGAATTAAAGTACTTCAGAATAGGAATGGGAGATAAAGTGCTAAAGATAGGCTATAGAATGGTTTCCTAAGGACAACTGAATTACTTTGTCACCAATTTTAATTTTTTTTAATGTTTATTTATTTATTTTGAGAGAGAGAGAAAGAGTGCAGGGGAGGAGCAGAGAAAGCGTGAGAAAGAATCCCAAGCAGGCTCCACACTGTCAGATCAGAGACTGATGTGGGACTCAATCCCACAAACTGCACACCTCCACACCAAGCACACAGTGCTTCAGATGGCTGGCCTTGGGAGTTACATTACGTAACACTGTTAAATATTCAGTATTTTCAAAGATAATATCTTAAAATGATGTCCTTCAAACAAAAGTTGAATGGTTACAAAGAAAAAAGTATCATTACTAAACAGAATTATTAAGGAATGAAGCATTCTGGATAATTTAGTGTTCTAGTTAATTGAAAACCAAAACACATGTGCTATGAAACACCAATAAGATAGTAATTCTCCCTCCTGATGTAGCAGGAAGAGCACTGAAATTGGACTTAGAAGCTGTAGGTCTGAACTTTAGGCCTGATACCTTCTCAATGTTCTCAATGTATAAATTTGGATAAATGTCTTAACATCTGTGAGTCTGAATGTCCCTATATGAAACACTGAGCTAATATAACTTGCTTCCAAATGTTACTGGTCAGGTATACACCAGGATCATGTGTTTAAAAAATATCACCCACCTGGATTATTAGTTACCGTGGTCATTACCATCTCAGATTGGTCCTCAGTTTAAGACTAAGGAAGCCAGTGCCAGTCTTTCTTTATTCCTGTACCTCAAAAGATCCTATCAACAGCTTTAGTGGGCCTCCCATATGCATGTAATTTTGCATCTATGTTGGCCATTACTAAGCTACACTCATAACAATTTAGCCCATTGATTCTGCAATTGTGCCCCTCAACATAGATTGTTTTTAACATATACTTTTATATGGTTATGTCCCTGGTTATTCTTCTTTCCCAAATGTAGAATCTCCCACTACTGGAATTATGTTCCATCTCTTCCAAAAAAAAAAAAAAAAAAAAAGTCATCATTTTTATTCTGGTGCCCTTTTTAGACTTTGGCTGACAATAATCCTCTTAATACATTACATACAGAAAATTCAGATTTTTGAACCAATATCTGACCTGGTATTGGTTATAATTTATTTCCTCTCTTTGAGTTCTTGAAATATTAACTTAAGGGCACAAAGAAGAAACAACTCACTGCAGAAACATCAAAATGTTAAGTAACTCTCCACTAACCATACCCAGAGCATATACACTTTCCTACACCCTATGTTGGATATCTTTCCATATTTAGTGCAACCTAAATACTTCTGGAAGGATTCCTTTGAGAAGTCAAAATACTAATGATTTCATTATAATAAGATATAAGAACTTTCTGTGAAAATTTGTTTGAGGTAGTTAAAATTGTATATTTGATTTGTTAATTATTTAGTTTTAGAAATATAGAACTTTTGCAATCCACCATTTATAATCTGTAACTGGTCTCTCCATCTCAGTAACAACATAATTTCAAAGAGACTTCATTAAAAAATGTGCAGTTAAAGTTGTTTCTAATGGCTTTTTTTTTCAAACAGAATTAAGCCAAAGGGAAAAACAGCCTTTCCCCAAAATTTTACAAAGGCAAAAAACAGAATCTTCAGAACTTCAGAGAAATGTATTTTAGAAACAAATTTTAATCTGATATATTAAGAAGGTAGAGATGAGTATAAAAGACAAAAGATCACCTAGTATGAGAATTTGATATATTAAGTAGCTGGAGTCAAAAATATAAACTTAAAGTTGACTTTATACTAAAAGTATAAACTAACAGGCTAGGGTAGAAAGCAGAAAATTCTCAAATTAAAAAAAAATTTTAATGTTTATTTATCTTTGAGAGAGAGAGACACAGTGCAAGTGGGAGAGGAGCAGAGAGAGAGCGAGAGACAGAATCTGAAGCAGGCTCTGGGCTCTGACCTGTCAGCGCAGAGCCTGATGAAGGGCTTGAAACCACAAACCATAAGATCATGACCTGAGACAAAGTCGGATGCTTAACCAAATGAGCCACCCAGGTGCCCCCGCTAAAGCTTTTAAGGTAAGCAATTGTTCTAGTTATATTCACATGCTCTGCATATCCATCAGACTAATACACTTGCTGTTGCACTAACATAAAAGATTATTTGCCCATCCTGAGTCTATGCAGTGAGAAGGCGATCTCTGCTCTCTTATTCCTATCTTCTTTCTCACACCTTCTCAAGAGGTGATAATGCTAATAAGATTGTACGACATTAGTTGGGTTGTGTTTACAAATGAAGCCACATTTTATTTAAAAATCAAAAGCACATACTCAGGCCCTCTCTATTCTTTTGCCAAAATATTGTTTGTGCAAGGCAGGACATGCCACCAGCAGGCCTTGTTCTCACACTTAGCCCTCTTTCTTCTCTACCACATAAATAGCCATAGGGGAGTAAGATGCACCATATAGATGTGATCTCATAGGCAGAGAGATGCACATCCTTGCAAGGTTTAGCAGATCATGCATTGAGAAGCATTTGGCACTAATCCCCAAACAAAACATTTTCATTTTTTTATTCTGTTTTGCAATTGCTTCTTGTGTTTATAACAGGGTTATTTTTTCTCATACTTTTTCTCTCAAAAAGTTTCAAACTTTTAAAAACGTTCCAAGAGTATTATGCATTTGCATACTTTCCACTTATATTCACCAATTGTTAATCGTTAATTGTTAAAATTGTTTATTTTGCCTCATTTTCTTTTGCTTTTTTTTGTTTGTCTCTGAATGAATGGATGGATGGATGGATAGATAGATGGACGGATGATGGATACACACACACACATTCTCCTGTGTGTATGGATGCACATACACACACACACACACACACACACACACACACACACATTCTCCTGAATCAATGCCAAGTTAGTTGCTAATATCCTAATACCTTACCCTAAATGCTTCAGCATATATCTCATGAGGTAAAGGCTATTTCATAAAAGTAGCAAGAGATGAATGAAATCTTTCTTTTTCAAAGCTGAAAGAGAATCTCTTAAGTGGTCATTAACTCCAAGTTTTTAATTTTTCAGATAAAAAAACTGAGGCACAAAAAGATGATTTGGTTTAAAGTCATACAGTTTGTGTCAGAGTTGCATCTTTTGATTCCTGAATCAGTGCTCTGATAGTTCATCTAATTATGACTAAGTAACAAATTGAAAAATAATATCAATGAACTCCTTGGATAACAACAAGCTGAAATATACTACTGATTTTTTAAGCTTATTTATTAATTTTGAGAGAGCGAGCATGAACCAGGGAAGGGTATAGAGAGAGAGGTAGAGAGAATCCCAAGCAGGCTCCATGCTGTCAGCACAGAGCTCTATGCAGGGCTCAATTCCACAAATCGTGAGATCATGACCTGAGCCGAAATCAAGAGTCAGACACTTAACTGACTAAGCCACCCAAGTGCCCCAAAACATGTTACTTATTAACACATTGTGACATTGTGCCACCTTCTAAATGATAAACTCTTAGGCAACTAGCTGGCCAAATTATTGCAAATAATTTACTATTTCTTGCAATTAGAACATGACTCTAGAACTTCGGTACATTAAAAACATCCCAAACATGAAATCAGATTGCTTCTACTATTCTTCTCATGGATGTCTTTGCTTTATAAGTTTAGAGGGTGCGTATTACTGCTAAAGTTCTTCAAATAGCACTAAATAACTTCATTCTAGACAAAAGTTTAATAAGTAGAAAAATTCTAAAAAAGCAGAAACCAATGCTCTTTTGTGTTTTCTATAGTTTACACATGTTGAATATTTTCTTATGAAGTTAACTGTGTTGGAGAAAGATGTGTTGAGCATTTTAAGACTTGATATTCTAAAAACGAAAAGTACTTTTGGTGTTTACTTAGTCACTTTAACAAGGATAACATAGAGATCTCTCCAGCAGCTCAGGAAGACATGAAAACTTTACAATTTTGATTAACTGAACTAGATCTCCCAAATCCAGCGTTCACATGATATTTAGATAAAATATTACTCAGAAATTACTTGTCATCCAAGTACAGACGGTCCCCAACTTATGATGGTTTGACTTAGAAATTTTCTACTTTATGATCAAGTGAATGCCATACAAATTCAGTAGAAATTGTACTTTGAGTTTTTATCTTTTCCTGGGCTAGCCATATGCGATATGTGGTACGGTACTCTCCCATGCGGCTGGACAATGGCAATAAGCCCCGGCTTCTAGTCAACCACGCTATCATGTAAGTAAATGCTACACTTATCAACTGTCCTTTACCCAGACAACCATACTGTTTTTCACTTTTAATGTATTCAGTAAATCATATGAGATATTCAACACTTTATTATAAAATAGACTTTCTGTTAGGTGACTGTGCCCAGCTGTAGGCTAATGTAAGCATTCTGTGAACATTTGAGGTAGGCTGGCTAAGCTCTGATATTTGGTAAGTTAGGCGTATTAAGTGTATTCTCAGCTTAGGAAATTTTCAACTTACCAGGGGTTCATAGGGACATGAACCCCATCATGAGTCAAGGAAGATCTGAAGTCTTAGGTGTGTTTGATTTTCTACCCATGAACATAGAGTAAATTTAGGCTTTCAAAGAGGTTTTTAAAATAATTATCCTTAGATGCCTAAGGAGTGATTACCCCAGCTATAATTCTCCTCACATGCAAGGCACTCTATATGGACAGAGGATGTGACTAGGATACCAGTTCCTCCTTCCTGGAATTATAGTTATAACAAAACTGAAGCAACTTTTCTACCCATCCGTAGGACACAGACAGCAAACAAGTGGATAATGGTATAAACGTGTGCATTCAACTCTGGGCAGATGTAGAGCGAAAGGTCCTGGCTGGAAAAGCACTAGTGGAAAAAGAGCTAACATATATTTCTCTTTGCCCAAAAGGTTGGCAATATTACATATTAAAAAAAATAACTATTCTATCTATCTTAGTAGAGTAGAAAATGAAAAACAATTTATCTGATTCAATATCTTTTATAGAGAATGATGATTACTTAGTTCCTGGGATTCATTACTCATTTAGCTACCAGTGCCGAGGAGTCCTGGTCCCCCCACTTTATCCTCAAGGCATACCCCTAACTCTTTCTGGGAATGTCAACCTCTACTTCTATTAACCCTCTAAAATTTAATAGTCACTCATTATCTATGTCTGTCAAAGGTGTTTCTTTTTTTTAATTTTTTTAATTTTTTTAATTTTTGAAAGACATAGAGACAGAAAGTGAGCAAGGGAAGGGCAGACAGAGAGGGAGATACAGAATCTGAAGCAGGCTCCAGGCTCTGAGCTGCCAGCACAGAGCCTGACACGGGGCTCGAACTCACAGACGGTGAGATCATGACCTGAGCTGAAGTCAGCCGCTTAACCGACTGAGCCACCCAGGTGTCCCCTGTCAAAGGTGTTTCTTAAAGCTCTATTTATTTATTTAAATTTGTGGATTCACATTAAAAAATAAAGCAAATTCAATTCTGTTCTGAGATTTTTCCCCCTCTATAGATACTTCTTTGCCTCTAAACAGAGGCAAATTACTTATTAATGTTCAGAATATTAACAAGAATATCTTGACTCCAAATGTACCGCTATATATAAAAAAATACTTTTACAGTAATCAGCCTGCCCCAATAAAAGACATTATCTGAACTTGATTTGTAATTTAAGAGTACAGCTAATAGTAACAACAGTTATTCACTTCTGCCTGAATCTACCTTCTTCTCTTCCTCCCTTCCTTTCTTCCTCCCTTCGTTCCTTGCCCTTTTTTCTTATAACAAACAGCATCCACCCTCAGTGGAATGAGATTATAGCAATAAAAAAGAGACACAGCATGTCTGCACTCAGGAAACTTACATCCTACTGTGGGATACAGACAATAAGCAAGTAAACAGATAAACGTAAAGTGATCATGGGCTGTGGAAAGTTATATGAAAGAAAGAAAGAAGATAAAATAAGGCGATACAGAGTAAGTGGTAGAGCTCCACCTTGGTTAGAGTGATCAGGGAAGGCCCCCCTGAACAAATGATATTTGAGATGTCTGAAGGATAAGGAGAAGCCACTCTGTAAAGACAGACATAGCATCTGGGGCAGAAGGAACAAAAAAGAACCTGAGATGAGAAAGGACGAGTTTATCCCATTATTCCATAAACAGCAGGAGGACAGTGTGTCTGGAGGATAGTAAACAAGAGGGAGAAGGTTAGAGAAAGCTGAGTGTGAAGAGATCATGGATTGAGAGTTTGGGAGGCCATGGTGAATATTTACGGTCCTGTTCTTGGTGCAGTGAGGAGCCCTTAATTGATTTAATTAGAGAAATTACGTGGCATGCTTTGCGTTTTATAAAGATCGCTCTTGCACTGTGTGGACAATGGAAACTAAAGTATGTAGAAGAAATGTGAATGAGGGATATATTGAAGGCACCGGAGAACAACGGTGGTCTTAGGAAAAAAATCCAGAGATGAACACGCCTTGCTCAAGTAAGAGCTATGGAGAGAAGGATCATTAAGAATCTGCTTTTCCTCTCATGGCCAAGAGTAAGGTCTATGCCTGCAATCATAAATGTTTCACAAACAGCTCCCTGGAAAAACCAGCATACATACACAGGCACACACACACACACGCACAAACATTCATTATAAAAATTTCCCGAAAATTGGTTAAAATGTATATGCAGCCAAGTTTAGAACATTTTTAATAGACATATAACATCAGGACAGGCTCAATTTATTCATCTCTTTGGTGAGTCATCTCAAATTAGTCATATTTCATTTAGTGATAATGACACATTTTGGAAGTTGCTTAGCTATAGTTTTGTCATTATAATAAGCTATAAGCATCGAAAATAGAAAAAAAAAACTAGTAAATATGAACACACCTGTTTTTCATAATCTTAAAACATTGCATTTCATACTTTAACAAATAAAATAAAAATAAACTCATGGAATGTCAATGTTTGTTTAGACAAATAAAATGTAAATATCAGCATCTGCTTATCTCTGTTAAACATAAAACTTTTAAATTACAACGAGGTAACTGTTTTGGTTTTTATTTTAAAATGACAGTTATTTTTAGGATCAAAAATATTTTTAGAGTAGATCCTTCTTCCTATACAGTAAAAAAATTCTAAACAATACTTCCATAAGCCCTGACTGGTTAATATTAATGGAATATGTGTTATAGAGATGCCTCCCCAAATGGTTTCTTTGTAGCATAAAAAAAAATTCCCTTGAAAAAAAATGAGTGGGGTTGGGGCACCTGGGTGGCTCAGTCAGTTAAGTGTTCAATTCTTGGTTTTGTTCAGCTCGGGTCACGATCTCGCAGTTTGTGGGTTTGAGCCCTCTGTCGGGCTTTACACTGACAGTGCTGAGCCTGCTTGGGATTCTCTCTCTCCCTCCCTCTCTCTGCCCCTCCCCTGCGCACTCTGATCTGCCTGTCTCAAAATAAACAAATAAACCTAAAAAAAAATGAGTGGGTTTAAATACCAATTAAAATGGAATGACTATACTTTTCTGTTAATAGCAGCCTAAATCAAACATGGAAACCAAAACAATAAAAACCAACTTTCTTGAAATTACTACAAAATTGCAACATCAGTGGTCAAATAGTATTAAATGTAGACAATCTCAGAAAATTCACTGACTATAAAAATATTGATACTACTGATATTTGTTTGCATTCAACCTTTGATGTTTTAATCATTCAAAGTAAGAAAAATTATAGCTAATATTCATCAAACCCACGTTGGGAAGATAAACTCGTGAAAATGAAAAAGAGTCCTTAAATCTTAGCATGAAGAAATGGTCTCCTGATTACATTTATATTTGAAAAAGTAATGATGTATGACAAAAATCATCCTTTTAGGAAAATATTGGTGAAGTGCTAATAATAAACATAATTAACATAAATCTACCTCTAAATATAAAATTTGCCATTTTTTTCTTCCAAGATTTATTTAAAATTCAAGTTAGTTAACACATAGTGTAGTATTACTTTTAGGAGAGTTCATCACTTACATATAACACCCAGTGCTTATCACAAGTGTTCTTCTTAATACCCTACACCCATAGAGCTCACCCCCAACCCACCTCTCCTCCAGCAACACTTAGTTTATTCTCTATAGTTAAGAATCTCTTGAGGCGCCTGGGTGGCTCAGTTGGTTGAGCAACCAATTCTTGATATAGGCTCAGGTCATGACCAGGGTGGTGGCATCAGAGCCCATGTACAGCACTGAGGATACAGCCTGCTTAAGATTGTTTCTCTTTCCCTCTGCCTCTCTCTCCAGTTCACTCTCTCACTCTAAAATAAAAGTTAAAAAAAAATCTCTTCTGATTTTCCTCCCTCTCTTAAATCCTTGGAAATGTCTATTTATTATAACAATATTTGTTAAAATTCACTGTTTATCTATTTTCACTACTATTAAGCTTATAAAATTATATCTAACTGTTGGTTACTGAGATAGTGTAGGCTCTTGTGAAGACCCTTGGGAGTAGTTGTCTAGACCACAAAACCATTATGCAATCCAGTATTTTAACAAGAAACTTGACTAGAATATCAATGATGCACAGAATCAGTGTTGAGATCTGTTAAGGAAACCAGCTTAGCAACTTTCCCCATAATGTGTACTTCCACAGACAGCACTATCTACCTATGGAGCAAATGTTTGCTGTACCTTACTGGTATTTAAAAACATCGGATTCTCTGATTCTATTTTGTTTTCTGGAGTATATATAAATTAAGCAAATCAACACTTAAATGACACATGACCAGTCTGGATAAAAATAACAAAATTAGAGGCACAACACTTTGTAATGACTTAAAAATCACCTGCCAATGCAGCAGTGATTTTCCTTGCTTGTATTTTCGAGACCTCCGTCCACTCCTGTTTTAAGCTATTTTCTTTAGGACTTCATTATGTTCCTTGGGAGACTATTTCACACTCTATTAGTTACAGTCAATTTCATCGCATTACTTGAAGTATAAACACCCATAGTTCTTTGCACCTCTTGTGAGCACATTTCTTCCTTCTTGGTATTTAATAACCTGTAGGCTGGCACTTGAATTAGGGGATAATTTTGCCCCTTCTGGCAATATGGTTTTAAGTAGGGAAAACCATTTGTCAATTTCAAATTGCATGTTATATGAACATAAGTTGCATATCTATAATGCATCAGAAAAACTCTCCAAAACTTGGCTAGAAGGCAAGTAAGTTAAAACACACATCTTTTCAATATTGAGGGGGCAAAACCATCCAAGGATTGTCTAGGAGAATGTATTTAGTTCATTGCATTTTTTTACTATTAATTAAAGATCTCAAATTTAATGAAGTTACTTGTTAATTTGCATATTTTCTCTCCAATAACAATGAAAATAATTTCTCTATGCGAGAATATTTAACTCCAAAGATTTATAACCTATTTGACATTAGAGAGTATTTTACCCAACTCAGCAATTTTACCCTAAGTTTGCTTTGATAAATTGCCTACAAATACCCTAACTTCTTAAGTGCTCTTTGAACGAGTCATAACATCTTACCAATTCCCTTCACTAATTAATGAGTTAAATAAAGTCTTTGACATGTTTCTTTTATATTTACCTAAGAGTCATATTTTGCCTTTTCCCCCTTAAGTTATGCTTTTATCTATGCAATGATTAAAATCCCTTCAAATAATATGAGTAATAAGTTAAAGATACAGAACCTATCCAGACTTTTGCTAAAAAATTCAAACACTGGACTAAGGCTATAATGTTACCATTGCAGTGGGAAAAGCCCAGTTGAATTGGTCTATAATATACATCTTATTCTTCTTTAATTATTGTTCCTCATATACTTTATAGTTGACAATATGTCAGATGAATGAATAAAAAATTATTTCAGGAATATGATATAGCTTCATTAATTGCATTTACATTCCTAAGCCTTCATCAAACTTTTATGTATATCACATACCAATACTAATTTGTTATTTAATAAAATTCAAGTATTCATTAAAAAACCTCCAAATGCAGTATGCAAAAATTTGCTGAACCCATTTCCTTGAATAGATATTTACAAGTATACATATTGAGAGTTTTCATTTTTTAATTAAGAATAGGATACTACCCCCTGCTTCTATAAGACTGTATTTCTAATACAGCACCAAAACATAGATGATTGTACACTAGCTAGATTGTGTGCCATTATATTTTTTCAAAAATATCACTTTTGTGGTAAAGAACACAGAGTGAAGAAATATATAAAGTATGAATTAGCAGGTGGAATGAATTGAAGGGTGAAATATAAAGCAGCAAAAATGGAGACTACACAAGCTCTATTAAGTTAATAATTACTTCTGTACTTGCCACAAATCCAGCAAATATAAAATTACACTCAGCCTTAGAAAGAAATGAGGAGTATTGAAAAAATTGAAAAAGTATCACTTACCCTGAAACTCTTCAAAGTAAAATTAGAAATCTCTAACCATGTCATTAGGAATATATACCAATATGTCTTATTTTGCCTAGAAATAGTTGCTTCAGGTATTCAAATTTTATCCACATATTAATTGATGACTTAAATATTGTCTTTAGGCTCCTTCAATAAACCGTATGCATTTGGATTGTTTACTTGAGAGAGAGAAGTTAAAGAAAGAGCATTTATTTTATTTTTGCCTGGGTGCTACTTCAGAGAAATCATTTCCAGATGCCTGGAGATATAAATATCTTAATTTTATTTCAGGGATAGATGGATCAGAAGTAAATAAAAGCCATTTCCTTCAGCCACTTTCCCAATACCAACTAGTCAGCCAAGCCCATAAGAATGAGCCTCATAATTAATAAAGCTTTTAGAAATAAGGCTCTCAACTCAGTCTCAAATCTCCAAGTATATTGGATTTCTGGGACTAAAAATTCTAGGAATCTGGTTAATTGCATTTAGGACCTCAATTATCTCATGTAGATGATTTAGTAGAGAAACGATATTCTTCCCTAAGCAACGTAAATACAGCTAAACAAAAATCCTCCCAAGAATCTTTGAAACTCTACTTTCCTCTCTCTGTTACAAATATCAGAGATCCTATGAATTGGCTGATGGTAGTAAATATTAGCAACATGGTTAATTTTATATAAGATGTGGTTATAAAAAATGTAGACAGAAGGGCACCTGGGTGGCTCAGTTGATTAAGTGTCTGACTCCGGCTCAAGTCATGATCTCATGGTCCGTGAGTTCAAGCCCCACATTGCTCTCTGTGCTGACAGCTCAGAGCCTGGAGCCTACTTCTGATTCCGTGTCTCCCTCTCTTTCTGCCCCTTGCCCGCTTGCTCTCTCTCTCTCTCAAAAATAAACAAACATTCTAAAAATGTAGACAGAAATCAAAGTTTGACCTAGTTGAAAATTAAATAAAACAAGAAAGGTTGTAAGCGTAATAGTTTATGAATAGTCTATGAAAATAGTATCCAAGTCCTCTTTTCTTGATAAACCTTATGAATAACCCAATTAAAAATGGGGAGAGACATGAAAAGACATTTTTTCCAAATAAGACATACAAATGACCAACAGATACATGAAAAGATGCTCATTTTCACTCATCGGGGAACTCAAATAAAAACCACAATGAGGTATCACTTCATGACTGTCAGCATAGCTAAAATCAACACAAGAAACAACTGTTGGTAAGGATATGGAGAAATGGGAACCCTCTTTCACTGTTGGTGGGGAAGCAAACTCATGCATCCACTCTGGAAAACAGTGTAGAGGTTTCTCAAAAAGTTAAAAATAGAACTACCCTACTATCTAGCGATTGCACTACTGGATATTTACCCAAAGAATACAAAAATAGTAATTCAAAGGGATACATTCACCCTGATGTTTATGGCAGCAATATCTATACATGCCAAATTATGTAAACAGCCCAAGTGTCCATTGACTGATGAATAAAGAAGTGGTGTATACACACACACACACACACACACACACACACACACACACACACAAACACTGAATATTACTCAGACATAAAAAGAATGAAATCTTGCCATTTGCAATGACATGGATGAAGCTAGAGAGTATAATGCTAAGTGAAATAAGTCAGTCAGACAAGGACAAATACCATCTGATTTCACTCGTATATAGAATTTAAGAAACAAACCAAATAAGCAAAAGGGAAAAAAACAAGAAATAGACTCTTAACTATAGAGAACAAACTCTTGGTTACCAGAAGAGAGGTGGATGGGGGAGGGGTGAAATAGGTGAGGGGGTTTATAGGAGTGCACCTGTTGTGATGAGCACCGAGTGTTACATGAAGTGTTGAATCACTATATTGCACACCTAAAACTAATATTACACTGTATGTCAACCAACTGGAATTTAAATAAAAACTTTAAACAAATTAAAAATAATTGTTTGTAATAAATAGAATATACACAGAATTATGTCCAAATCATATGTGCAGAGTTCAAGGAGTTATCCCAAAATAAACATACAAGTGCAATTACCACAAAAGTAAAGAAAAATACCATTAATACTTACCAGAAACTTCCCTCATGCCACCTTACAACTGCTACCCTTACTTCCTCCCAAAACATAATCACCACCCTGAATTCTAATAGTCTCAATTAATTTTTCCTATATTTGAACTTCAAATAAATGGAAGCATACAATACATATTTTTGGCTGTTTCTTTTACCCTAAATTATTTGTTTAATTCATCTATACTATTGCTTTACCAGTGATTATTTCATATTTAGTGTCATATAATATCCTAAGATAAGAATATATCATAGTTTAAACATTCTATTATTCATGGGCATTTGGGAGGTTTTCATTATGAACCCTCAATATTTTTGTACTTGCTTTGTGGTGTACATATGCATATATTTCTGTTGGGAATATACATAGGAATGGGAATTCTTAGGTTATAGGGTAAACACTACAAAGTAGTATTTCAAGATTATTAAATAATTTATAGTCCCATCAGAAATGGGATTGTTCTATGCCATTGTCAGATCTTGGTATTAGCAGTATTTTTAAATTTTGCTATTATGATTAATGCGTAGATATTACATTTAGGTGACATTTCCCAGCAGAATAATAAGGTTGAGCATCTTCATTTTTTGTCTACTTATATATCTTATTTTGTGAAGAGGTAGCCCAATCCTTTCATACATTTTCTGTTTTGAACCATCTGTCTCACTTTTATTTATTTGTAGATGTTTATGTATATTGGACATGAAACTTTCAACTCTTATATATGTTGCAAATATATTCCCCTACTCGATGACTTGATTTTTCACTCTTAAGAGTGTCTTTTGATAAATAGATTTTTTTATTTTAATGAAATATAACTAACAGCTTATTTTCAATGATGTTCATATGCTATTTTATAAACTTTCATTTAAAATTCTCTAATATCCTCAAGAAGCTTTATTGTTTACCATTCATACTTAGACATATAATTCACAATTAGAATTTCATCTAATTGCGTCTAAGTAGTGGACTGAGGATTTCCTTCCTGCCTTTTCTCGGATACACGTGCCCCAGCAGTATTCCCTGAGATAAACCATCCTCACTCTTTTGCAGTTACATCTCTGTCATAAATCAACAGTCACTCTGTGTGTGTGTGTGTGTGTGTGTGTGTGTGTGTGTGTGTGTGTGTGTTTGTATTCATTTATTCATTCCTGGTCTCTTGGCTCTTCTTCTAGTTTATCATTGTGCCAATTTTACATTTAGTTTGAAAATACATATTGGTATCCAAGTTTGTTGTATTTTAAATTGAGCCTAGATATTATTTTATAAATTTCATGTACATTTAGGCAATGCATAAATTTATAGAAACACACCTAACAGAATTTTTGATGATATCACACTGAGCCTTATGATTCCCACAAACTAGTGTGTAGCAGGAAAGGAAGGTAATTACCTGAATTTATTGATAAAGAGCCAGAGATAACTTATTCCCATTCTTTATATTCAAAGGGTGAGTTTCAATGGCAGACAGTAAGTGAAGAGATATCATCTCAGACACTTTGGTTCCCTTAGTCACTGAAAAAATAAAATCATTCCCATTATCTTTATCTGCTCCCCATTCCTTCTTAGTGAACCATAAAACTTTGACATAGTCCAGAGTACCATTAGAGCAGATCCAGATTCAGTTCCCAAATCTGTCATTCTGAGGTGGATAACATGACTTCATTGACTCCTGGATTTCATTTCTCTCTATTATAAACTTACCAAAGTCAATTCCATATTTCCTAAGACCATTTGCACACATACACACACACACACACACACACACACACACACACACACACACGGTGTGTGTGTGTGTGTGTGTGTGTGTGTGTGTGTGTGTGTGTGTAACCTCTCTTCCTTTAAAAGAATTTTTAACTTTGTTTCAAAGATTTTATGTTTAAAAGTTATTGAGTAGTGTGCTCTACTTCTCCTTAGGTTACAGAAACACACAAAAAAGCCAATGTTCTTATACTAACAGAAAACTTAAAAAGATGGATAAATTGCAACATATAGAAATTCAGTAGGTTTCTGACCTCTGTCAAGTCACTGAAACAAGACACCAAAATGACTTACCAGTCCAAAAGATGGTGGCTGGTGGTTGGTGATATAATACCATCATTTTCTCTTGTCTCTTCACAATATTTTAACCTTCTAATTAGAAACCACATCCAAGTAATCTCAACCGAAGTCATTCATATCTGAAAAACAAGAATATAGGGGTGGCTGTCTCTTAAAGGCATATGGAAACACATATATGGAACAAAAAGCCTAATGAGTATTTGAGGAAAAGAAATTAATATCCCAACATGTTTTTATGAAATGTGTTTAAATACCTGCTAAGTAATTGAAGTATATGTACAAAATTGGAATTAAATGGTTTTAGAAATGTGTATTTCATTTATTTCTGTGATTGGGAGTGGTCTTATATTTCTGAGGGCATCATTTTAATGAGGCTATATGAAAATATAAACATTTAAAAAAATCACATAGAAAATACTTATTCACTGAAGTTATTGATAATATTTGTTGCGGTTTTAATGTTCTTTTTGTACATTGATGTTGGTTACTGTCTCTGAGACTATCCTCAAGGCTTTGAGGAAGTGCATACTAAATATGCCATAATCATTATTTGAAGGTTCTGTCAAATATCACTGTGCTCACTAAATCATGCATCACCAATGTTGTGATTTGCAGTAGTAAAGTTATGCTATGGTAACTTTTCTGGAACATTGCAGCATATGGTGCCAGATGCCAAGGGCATACTAATTAATGAGAAAATTAGCACATAGACTTTAGATCACTGTAATGCATGTGCAGTCAAAGTTTAAGACGTAACTCAGAAAGCAATGTTAAAAGTTTCAAGTTGATGTTACATAAAACTTAATATCTTAATAGCCATTTACAAACAAAGTATTCATGGTCTTCTGAATAATAAGAATATAGAAAGTATGTTATTTATCTAATTATTCTACCTTTCTCTTTCAGATAGGAATTATGCTGAGAAAAAGTAGTGCTTCTTATGTTTGATCAAATGTATTGATCAAATTTTGTACATTCCACTAGATACACTCAAGAGTAAGAGATTATAGGGTAGAGTCATCTATAGGGCACTAATCCAATCTTTTTGCCTCAGGCTTCCTAAGAGAGGAATATAAACAGATTGAATACCCGAAAGGCCTCCCAGTTCATGGTCTTCCTGCCAGTATCAAGCAATCTCCATTACTAACCAATTCACAGTTACAGGGTTCAAGTTTTTATAATAAAAATGCTACCACTTTACATTTCTATAGACTTTAAATCTTTACAAATTACATCATGATATGTAAGTTCAAAGCATGGGTTCTGGAAACAGATCAGATAAAATCCCAGGGACTAATTCCAACTCCAGCCCTTGCAATCTTTGTGATTGAGGAGAAGTTACCTTAACTATTGTTAGTCACAACCTTCTTCACTTACAATGAAAATTATTACAGTGTCTACTTCAAAGGGCAGTTAAGAGAATTAACTGAATAATCCATGCAATGTGTACAATGCCTGGCACACGACAAGGACCCAATAAATGTAATTATAATTATTGGCCCTTTGTATGGATAAAGAAATTTGAACAAGACAGGACTTAAATGGCTTTCCAATGGTTATAGAAGTGGCAAGTTGCAGAGTAGGAACTTGAATCCAGGACCTACAGCTCCAACTCTAGAGTTCCTCACTGCTTTCTCCCTACTTGGTATGGAGATGGACAAAAATGACTTGGGTTTATTTGATGGAATATATCAGATTCAAGGGAGTATTTTATGCTTAGTGATTATTTTCAGGCTTAATTGGACTCTGTGGAAGCATAACTAACCACATCATCTTAAGGATAAATACCTCAGAACCCTTTCTGATTTGTCCCCAAATTATAAACTCAGATGTGCATCTGAGAAGCTGCATTGTTGGTAACAGCTGTTAAAAAATTGCTACATAAAAGCTAGGCAAAGGCAGTTTAAGCTATGTGCCTTTCTCTGTGGTAAATGTCCAAGTCATGACACAATACTTGAGAAAAATTGAGTAAGCAAGTTTGGAGTATATAATCTATATTGCAAAACGCAAACTATTAAGAATAAAGCTAAACAGCGGCACCTGGGTGACTTAGCCGGTTAAGCCTGATTTTGGCTCAGGTCATGATCTCATGGTTTGTGAGTTTGAGCCCCACAGGGAGTCCGGGCTGACAGTATGGAGTCTGCTTGGGATTCGCTCCCTCTCTCTCTGCCCCTCCAGTGCTCTCCCTCACTCTCTCTCAAAATAAGTAAATTGACTTCAAAAAAATTTTTTTTAATTTTAAAAAGAATAAAACTTAACACTACAATCATGTATTTTAACTTTTAAGTCTTCAGTTTTGTAGGCCAATTCTTTGCAACTAAAAAACACAGAACTTCCCACTTAGAAAAGTGGAAACGAAAAATGACGTGCAAGAAAAAAATAAGTCTATCTATATTAACTCTCTAGAAGGATCCTTCCCTGTCAAGTTTTCAGGCAGATGTGAACCCCCCTCTCCCACCGCAACTTTCCTAGCTGTCAACTCAACTCTTACTTCATACATTTGATTTCCTTCCAAAGATCTTAAGCCTAGAACTTCAGGAAAATAAAAGATACTTCTGTGGAAATGCTAAAATCATCAATGCTGCCTACCAGAGAAAAAAAAGTTCTCAGAAAATCACGTGCTGAGGAAGGTTTAGAAGGAATATTTGAGAACTGTCTTGCAAATTAAAAGAATGAAGCCTAAGTGACCTACATCAAGTGGGATATTAAAATATGTTTAATATACAAATTCAAAAGCATGACCACTAATAGAAATAGAACCATGTCATCCTTGTTAAAGACATGAAAATCATTAGCAGATTTCATTGACTTCTCAGTGACCCTATAAAAGTAGTTTGAACCTAAAGAAGCAAATCTAATTTTGAACAGGCATTACCACTGATAAAACAGACTCTTTTCTAAATGTATATTTATTATCTCTAGTGCCTAGGGATTTCCTGCTTTCTCTTTTTCCTTCTACATTTCATTTTCTCTCTCATATTTTGTGTAAAATCTAATAGTTTATTTTATAAAATGTCTTAAATGCCAACTAATCCATGAGCTGGCTAGTCTGATTTAATGAAAAAAAAATCTGAATTATGTATTTTCACAATGTAGTTTTATTACTTTTCAGTACAGAAAAAACTAATTAACTTCAAAGTACAACAACATCTACACATGCAAAAATCTTTCTGACTGCTTAGTGAGGAGAGATATTTAGAAACATCTGCCTCCAATTCTGGTCTCCTCAGTTAAAAGGAAATAATACAAGATTTGTAACCATGAGCCAAATTCATGTTGCTTCCATTTGGTCTCCAAGACTCAATACATGTTTAGAGAAGTTGCACACTTTTATCCTCTTACCTTAAAAAATGTTGTATTAATTTTTCTCTTAGTCTGTATGGGTTTACACAATGTTTCTTGTACTCCTGGGTAGCCAACTAACCATCCATTGTCTTCTTCCTGAGTAATAACACCTCTATATTGTTTGGAATGGTGATGTACCCAATTAATAACAGCAACTTTCAGTTTCTCTTCTATAAATAAGGCTTGCATGAGATATAGGTTATAATAAATTAAATTTGGGAGATACAATGTTTAGCATGGTGACTATAGTTAATACTGTATTATATATTTGAAAGTTGCTAAGAGAGTAAATCTTGAAACAACTTTCTTCACAAGAAAAATTGTAGCAATGTGAGGGAATGGGTGTGTTATCCATACTATGATAATATTTAAAAATCTCATCATATAATTTTACTCAATTTTTCCTACAATACAGACTTATGATATTTTTATGCCACTCTATAGTAGTCAAAACAAGAAATTCAAATAGTTGCTGAGAACAGTCTTAAAAGTGCTGAATGTCAGTAAATTACTCATAAAGTTAAGGTTTAAATAACTGAAAGAAATCATTCTAAGGAAAATTAAATTGATTTAGAAAATCTTTAGAATATGGTAGATGTATTAGCCAGAAATTACACTCAACAGATAGTGAAAGAGACCCCTCAACATAGTGGCTTAAACATGATGGTGCATATTTTTCTCTTACATAAAATAATCCTCCAAATTACTTTTTCAAATTGGTTTACATATAACACCCAGTGTTCATCCCAACACGTGCCCTCTTAATCCTCCATTCTTTGTGGCTGGCTTCTATCCTGAAGTTTACCTTACAGTAATAAGATGGTTTAAGAGTTCCAACCATCACATCTACAGCCCAGGCAGGAGGAAGAACAAAGTCTGTTTTCTTAGATGCTCCATAAGAGCATTTTTTTTCCAGTTTTATTCATATATAATTGACATAAAAAATCTACTGGTTTTAGTTGTACAACATAATGATTTGATCTATGTGTGTGTTGTGAAATAATTGTCACAATGTCTAGTTAACACACTCATCCCCTCACATTGCTACAGTTTTTCTTGTGAAAAAAAGTTGTTTCAAGATTTACTCTCTTAGCAACTTTCAAATATATAATACAGTATTAACTATAGTCATCATGCTAAACATTATATCTCCCAAATTTAATTTATTACAACCTATATCTCATGCAAGCCTTATTTATAGAAGAGAAGCTGAAAGTTGCTGTTACTAATTGGGTACATCACCATTCCAAACAATACAGAGGTGCTGTTACTCAGGAAGAAGATAACGGATGGTTAGTTGGCAGTTCGTGGCCTCTTTCACAGGCCCTTATTCAACAGTCACCAATTGTTATCAAGCTTCCTTATGAACACAGAAGATCGTCAGAAGCATTAGATATTTCCTTTACTTTCAGGGAATCTGTGAAATATCCATACCTGAGACCTTGAAATTAGGAGAATTTTAGTAGCCATAAAATTTCTATGATCTATTTCCTCAGACATCTAGCACAGTGTTAAATGAATATATCGCATACACGAAATAATTAATCCCTACTTAGCAAGACAGTAAATAGCATGTATATAAGGCAAAATAGGATAGGCTAAATAGCAATAAGCAATTATCTTTGACAGATCAAAGGAAAAAAATCTGTTTTACCTGAGGGAGATAAAAAAATATTTCACGGGCAACATGGCGGAGGAGTAGGGTGCTCCAGTATTTTGCTTGCCCTTTAAAGGGGGACGACTGAAACCATTGTCTCTCTCAACTCCAAAAATCGGGGGGGAAAGGTGCTACAGCTGACAAGAAACGTAGGCGAAAACAGACACGGCCCAACTAAACTGTGAGTTTAATCTGGGTCTGATAAAACAAACTCGAACTCGGGAAGTTGAGCTGAGGGGAGGGTGAGCGTCTTCAGAGACAGCTGGGAAAGTGCCGATCGAACAACATCTGAACGAGAGGGCCAGAGCTGGTGAGACCGCTACCATCCAGCCCCTAAATGCAGGGCTTTTGAAGAGAAGTTCAGTAGCAAACAGCAGCAATCCCCAAGCGCTGCTGGGACCGCACCAACCCCGTCCTGAGCCACTGGGACGCGCGCGCCGGGGGGATTGGCAGCGGGGATGCAGGCGGCGCCACCAGCCCAGCACCTCTAACCCCGGCACAATTATAACGAAATCAGGGGTGGCAGACGGCCGCCTCACCGCACCACCCTCGCCCAGCGCCTCCAGGGCACGCACGCCGCCGTTGCCGCCGGGACTGGCAGCCAGGACCCAGGCAGCCCCAGGCGGCAGCTCCAGTAAACCACACTAGGCTGGCGCTGGCGGTGGAGAGAGAACAGAAATAAAGGGGCGAATAAAGCCTCCAGGACTGGTGGCACGGGTCTGGAGAGACGCCATTGTTGTCTCACAAGCCAGGAAGTCACCCCAGAAGCCATCTCTGCAGCAGTGGAGGCCGGACCCGCCTACACTAAACCACGCTCCTCCCAACCTATCAGCAGGAGCAACTGATCCAAGTGGAGATTGCTGCCTGGAGTAACGCCAGTCATTTCTTCTTTTTAAATTTATCCCTCCCTTTCTCATTCCTACCAATCCCCATCCCTGAGCTGGTCATCCAGGGTACTGACTGGCTTAATCATTTTCTTTGTTTTTTGTTTTTTGTTTTGTTTTTTTTTTTAACCCACTCTTTGAGGACATGTCCTACAACCTCTTCTTTACTTCCCTAGCCCTTTTTCTGGAATAACCAGGCCATATAAGTTCATCTAGATGACATCGATCTTTATTCCTTTTCCCTCGCACCTGTCCTTATTCTGATTTCTTTCAGTCTGGATTAAACCCTTTAGTCGCTCTACCTGGGCAAAGTCCATTTCCTTCTTCTCCCTGCACCAGTCATTATTCTGTCCATATATGCTCTGCCACCAGCACACTACATACCCTGTCCTTAACGTGTAGCTGTTACTTCAGGACATTGCCCTCAGAGAGTCACTTGTTATTTTTTTCTGTTGTGAACTGCTTGTCTGGACCATTTGTCGGTACGTTTGAGTATTTCTGTGTTCTGTGTGTCTGTCAGTTTTCCTTTCCAGGGCAACTTCAAGAAACAATCCATAACACATCCAGCCAAAATGACGAGACGGAAGAATTCTCCTCAAAAGAATCTACGAGAAGCAGTGACAGCTCAAGAATTAATGAAAACAGATATAAGCAACATAACAGAACTTAAATATAGAATGATAATCATAAAACTAATTGCTGGCCTTGAAAAAAGCTTAGATGAATGCAAGGGGTCCCGCACGGCAGAGTTCAAAGACCTTAAAAACAGTCAGGAAGAATTAAAGAAGACATTGGAAGAAATACAGGGGAAACTGGAAGCAGCCACAGCACGGATTGAAGAGGTAGAGGAAAGAGTTAGTGCATTAGAAGACAAAATCATTGAAAAAGAGGAAGCAGATAAAAAGAGAGAGAAGCTGATCCAGGAACAGGAAAGGAGAATTCGAGAGCTGAGCGATGCACTCAAAAGAAACAATATCCGTATCATAGGAGTTCCAGAGGAAGAAGAGAGAGAGAAAGGAGTCGAAGGGGTTCTTGAACAAATCATTGCTGAGAACTTCCTCAACATGAGGAAGGAAACGGGCATGGAAATCCAAGAGGCACAGAGAACTCCCCTCAGACGTAACTTGAATGGACCTTCTGCACAGCACATCATAGTGAAGATGGCAAAATACAAAGATAGGGAGAGAATCCTGAAAGTAGCTAGGGACAAAAAAAACCCTAACATACAAAGGGAAACATATAAGGGTAGTAGCAGACTTATCTACAGAAACTTGGCAAGCCAGAAAGGAATGGCAGGATATCTTCAATGTGATGAGCAAGAAGGACATGCAACCAAGAATTCTGTAACCAGCTAGCCTGTCATTCAGAATAGAAGGAGAGATCAAGGTTTTTCCCAACAAACAAAAACTGAAAGAATTTATCACAAATAAGCCAGCACTGCAAGAGATCCTGAGGGGCATTCTATGAAGACAAGGTTGCAAAAAGCACAAACTGCCAGGGACAGCCTTACAATCATGAAACTTACAGATAATACAGTGAGTGTAAGCCCATATTTTTCAATATTAACACTGAATGTAAATGGACTAAATGCGCCAATCAAAAGACACAGGATAACAGAATGGATTAAAAAACAAGACCCATCTATTTGCTGTCTTCAAGAAACTCATCTTAAACCTGAAGATACCTTCAGATTGAAAGTGAGGGGATGGAGAACTATCTACCATGCTACTGGAAGTCAGAAGAAAGCCGGAGTAGCCACACTTATATCAGACAAATTAGACTTTAAAATGAACGATGTAATAAGAGATGAAGAAGGACATTATATAATAGTCTCAGGGACCATCCAGCAGGAAGAGCTAACAATTGTAAATATCTACGCGCCGAATTCGGGGGCACCCAAATTTGTAAAACAACTAATTACAAACATTAGCAACCTCATCGATAAAAATGTCCTAATTGTAGGGGATCTCAAAACTCCACTCTCAGCATTGGATAGATCCACAAAACAGAAAATATCCGCAGAAACAATAGCCCTGAATGACACATTAGGACAGATGGGCCTCACAGACATCTTTAGGGTCCTTCATCCAGAAGCAAAGGAATTTACGTTCTTCTCATCTGCACACGGTACATTTTCCAAGATAGACCACATTCTGGGGCACAGGGAAGCTCTGAATAAATATAAAAGAATTGAGATCATACCATGTACACTGTCAGACCACAATGCTTTGAAACTTGAAATCAACCACAGGAGAAAGCCTGGAAAATATCCAAGAACATGGCAGCTAAGAAATAACCTACTAAAAGATGACTGGGTCAACCAAGCCATCAGAGAAGAAATTAAAAAATACATGGAAACAAATGAAAATGAAAATACAACAATCCAAACGCTCTGGGACGCAGCAAAGGCAGTCCTGAGAGGGAAATATATTGCAATCCAGGCCCATCTCAAGAAACAAGAAAAATCAATAACACAAATTCTAACAGCACGCCTAAAGGAACTAGAAGCAGATCAACTAAAACAACCCAAGCCCAGCAGAAAGAGAGAAATAACAAAGATCAGAGCACAAATTAACCATAAGGAGACAGAAAAGGTAGTGGAACAGATCAATGAAACCAAAAGCTGGTTCTTTGAAAAATAAACAAAATAGACAAACCTCTAGCCAGGCTTCTCAAAAAGAAAAGAGAGAGAACACAAATAGATAAAATCGTGAATGAAAAGGGAGAAATTACAACCAATCCCTCAGAGATACAAGCAATCATCAGAGAATACTATGAAAAATTATATGCCACCAAACTTGGCAATCTGGAAGAAATGGACAGCTTCCTAAATAGCCACACGCTACCAAAACTCAAACGGGAAGAAATAGAAAATTTGAACAGACCCATAACTAGTGAAGAAATAGAATCAGTTATTAAAAACCTCCCAGCAAATAAAAGCCCTGGACCAGATGGCTTTCCTGCGGAATTTTACCAGACATTTAAAACAGAGTTAATTCCTATCCTCCTCAAGCTGTTCCAAGAAATTGAAACGGAAGGAAAACTCCCAGACTCATTCTATGAAGCCAGCATCACTTTGATTCACAAACCAGATAGAGACCCAGCAAAGAAAGAAAATTACAGGCCCATATCCCTGATGAATATGGATGCAAAAATTCTCAACAAGATACTAGCAAATCGAATCCAACAGCATATAAAGAGAATTATCCACCATGATCAAGTAGGATTCATCCCTGGGTTGCAGGGCTGGTTCAATATTCGCAAATCAATCAACGTGATACATCACATCAACAAAAGAAAAGATAAGAACCATATGATCCTGTCAATAGATGCAGAAAAAGCATTTGACAAAATACAGCATCCTTTCTTAATAAAAACTCTCGAGAAAGTCGGGATAGAAGGAACTTACTTAAACATCATAGAAGCCATATATGAAAAGCCCACAGCTAATATCATCCTCAATGGGGAAAAAGTGAAAGCCTTCCCCCTGAGATCAGGAACACGACAGGGGTGTCCACTCTCGCCACTGCTATTTAACATAGTGCTGGAAGTCTTAGCATCAGCAATCAGACAACAAAACAAAATAAAAGGCATCAAGATTGGCAAGGAGGAAGTCAAACTTTCACTTTTTGCAGATGACATGATACTTTACATGGAAAACCCGACGGAATCCACCAAAAGCCTACTAGAACTGATTCATGACTTCAGCAAAGTTGCAGGATACAAAATCAATGTACAGAAATCGGTGGCATTTCTATACACCAACAATGAAGCAGCAGAAAGAGAAATAAAGAAGCTAATCCCTTTCACAATTGCACCAAAAACCATAAAATACTTAGGAATAAACCTATCCAAAGAGGTGAAAGACCTCTACACTGAAAACTATAAAAAACTTATGAAGGAAATTGAGGAAGACACAAGAAAATGGAAAAACATCGCATGCTCATGGATTGGAAGAATAAATATCGTCAAAATGGCAATACTACCCAAAGCAATCTACACATTCAATGCAATCCCAATAAAAATTGCACCAGCATTCTTCTCAAAGCTAGAGCAAACAATCCTAAAATTTGTATGGAACCACAAAAGACCTCGAATAGCGAAAATAATACTGAAGAATAAAACCAAGGCGGGAGGCATCACAATCCCAGACTTTAACCTCTACTACAAAGCGGTGGTCATCAAGACTGTATGGTATTGGCACAAAAACAGACACATAGACCAATGGAATAGAATAGAAAACTCAGAAATGGACCCGCAAGTATATGGCCAACTAATCTTTGACAAAGCGGGAAAATGTATCCAATGGAAAAAAGACAGCCTCTTTAACAAATGGTGCTGGGAGAATTGGACAGCAACATGCAAAAGAATGAAACTAGACCACTTTCTTACACCACTCACAAAAATAAATTCTAAATGGATAAAAGATCTGAATGTGAGACAGGAAACTGTCAAAATCCTAGAGGAGAAAACAGGAAAAAGCCTCTTTGACCTAAGACGCACCAATTTCTTACTCGACACGTCTCCAAAGGCAAGAGAATTAAAAGCAAAGATGAACTATTGGGACCTCATCAAGATAAAAAGCTTCTGCACAGCAAAAGAAACAACCAACAAAACGAATAGGCAACCAACGGAATGGGAAAAGATCATCGCAAATGACATATCAGATAAAGGACTAATACCTAAAATTTATAAAGAACTTACCAAACTCCACACCCGAAAAACAAACAACTCAGTGAAGAAATGGGCGGAAGATATGAATAGACACTTCTCCAAAGAGGACATTCAGATGGCCAACAGACACATGAAACAATGCTCAATGTCACTCAGCATCAGGGAAAAACAAATCAAAACCACACTGAGATACCACCTCACACCAGTCAGAGTGGCTAAAATGAACAAATCAGGAAACTATAGATGCTGGCGAGGATGTGGAGAAGTAGGCACCCTCCTGCACTGTTGGTGGGAATGCAAACTGGTGCAGCCACTCTGGAAAACGGTGTGGAGGTTCCTCAAAAAAATGAAAATAGAGCTACCCTATGATCCAGCAATAGCCCTGCTAGGAATCTACCCAAGAGTCACAGGAATGCTGATGCATAGGAACACACGTACCCCAATGTTCATAGCAGCAATTTCGACAATAGCCAAATCATGGAAAGAGACCAAGTGCCCATCAACTGATGAATGGATAAAGAAGTTATGGTACTTATATACAATGGACTACTACATGGCAATGAGAAAAAATGAAATCTGGCCATGTGTAGCAACATGGATGGAACTAGAGGGTATTATGTTAAGTGAAATAAGTCAGTCAGAAAAAGACAGATACCATATGTTTCCACGAATAGGTGGACTTTGTGAGACTAAGCAAAAACCAGGGGGAGGGGAAGAGGGGAAAGGAAAAAAAGACACAGAGAGGGAGGGAGATAAAACATAAGAGACTCTCAAAGACTAAGAAAAAACTGAGGGTGAGGGGGATGAGGGAGGGGGGAGAGGGGGTGATGGGCATTAAAAAGGGCACATGTTGGGATGAACACTGGGTGTTATATGTAAACCAATTTGAAAATAAACTATTATAAAATTAAAAAAAATTAAAAAAAAATTAAAAAAATATTTCACAATGAAAATGGACTTGGGGCTGGGTATTTATACATAAATTTAATATATTTATAGATATAAATTTAACTTAACCTATAGATAATATTCTCGGTTGAGAAGTTGACCCATTAAATGATTTTAGCCTATTTTGTTTTTATTTATTTTTTTAAAGTAGGCTCCACATACAACATGCTGAGATCAAGAGTTGCATGCTCTACTGACTGAATGTCTCTTCTTAACCCCTGATTGTTCCTCAGTCCAATGTGATCACCTCTCCCTTCCCACCAGCCTACTCATAGTGATCTTTGTAGTTCATTTCGACAGATATTTATTCAACCCCTTGAGTCCCATCTAAATAAAATTCCAGTGGATATTTCTATTTATATAACTCTTCAACCTTCAACTATTAATTATTCTGTGTTTTTAAAGTTTATTTATTTTGATTGAGAGAGAGTGTGCACATGCATGAGTGTGGGAGAGGGGGCAGAGAAAGAGAAAGAGAGAGAGAGAGAGAGAGAGAGAGAATCGCAAGCAGGCTCTGTGCTGTTAGCACACACACAGCCCAATGATGCAAGGCTTGACGATGCGGGGCTCGATTTCACAAACTGTGAGAACATGACCTGAGCCTAAATTAAGAGGTGGATGCTTAATTGACTGAGCCACCCAAGGGCCCCAATTATTTTGTATTTTTATGTTTTCACTCCACATTCTTTCAATGTCTGAAAATTTTTGGACCTCAGTGACAAGAACCGACTGCACTCCTCAAAACCACCTTATCTCTGGTCCAAAAACAAAAACCACATACAGGATTTATCATCTTAAATTTTTACAACTACCCATTTTTGTAACTATTTCTTTGGTTAGCTTCCATTGTCCTTCGGTGCTTAGTCATTAGCACTGCCTGTGTAAACTCGTAGATAATGCTTATATTTCAAGGTTCAATAAAGAAGAGGAGCTATTAAGTTAGACTGAATGCTTTCTTACAAAAAGGGAGAAGATGTTCCTTCAAGAAAAAAAGGATGTTCAGAACTGACTAGATTGATTGCTGTGAAGAAGTAATTAAGTTTGGCATATGTGATGCCTTTTGTGATCACTGAAATAGCAGTAAGCGCAAAGACAATTTTAAAAATTAAGATCAGGTCTCTATGGATGATAAACTAGAGATAAGAGCTACAGAATGTAAGATGTGCCAGTGCTAAAAGTCCAGGAAATACAGTGAAGAAAATCAAGTATCTGTTGTACAGTTTACTTAGATAGCAATATATAATAGTGTAATCTATTACCAGCCACCATTTTGCTTTGACGGTGCTCAGTGATTCACTGACTAAAATTCATACTTGATTTTGGGAATAGACTGACACTGTGTGTTTCTTTTTTTAAATATCTATGCTGTGGGATGTTTCAACCACATCCAGAAGTTGTATAAAAGTTATATAAAAATACTCCAAAATATCCATTAACAAAGCTTCAATAATTAGCAGCTGATGGCCAATCTGCTTTCATCTAGATTCAATATTATACTGACTGGATTATTCTAGATCATATCCCAAACATGACGTTTATAGTTATTTCAGAACTTTTTCTGTAAAACATAAGACTCTTTCAAAACTCTAAGCACAATACCATTAGAATACTTAAACACATGACAAGATTCCTTAATATGAACAAACGCACACTGTCCATATCTCCTGAGTGTCCTGATAGCCTCACAGAATTTTAACAAATATTTGTTCAAATCAGAATCCAAATAAAGTCCGTACATTGCAATTAATCAGAAAGTTTCTTAAGTCTATTTTAATTTATATATTCTTCCTACCTCCCCTGACTCCTTACAATTTAGATGTGGATGAAGTAAAATCTTTTTTTCCAAAAACTGAATTTTGGTGATAGCATTCCTACAGTACCATCTGACATATTCCTCTGTTATCTGCTTTTTTTTTTTAATGTATGGTTAGATACAGAAGTCACATAGATCTAGGTTTATAGTTTTTGTCAAGTATACTTCATATGTGTCCATGTACAGGTCCACTCTGAGGCATGTAATATCTGGCTGTCTTCTGTTTGCTTGTATATAATACTAGCAATCACTGATGCTCAAGGTCAAGATCTGTTACTTCTGCAAGGGTGCAAAATGGTAATTGTTTTTCTAATTCTATAACTTTTTCTTCATTTTTTTGAGAATATTTCTATGAAAAGGAGCTTCTTATCAACTATCTGGTGCAGATGGCATAGAAAAGGCAGAATAAATGCTTGATTCTCTTTTGTTCACAAAAACTCACAAGTTTATTCCTTAGCATTCTCCAAATCATAAGCAAGATAATTTTTGGTATTATAAACTCTTGTATATAAACATATTTGATGTGTTTCCAAGTAACAGCAGTTATTATCCTCAGTGCCCATTTTTGCCTAATAGAAAGCCTCTATCGTGATGGCACTTGAGTTCTTGTGACATAACATACTATAGTTTTATTTTGTCAGTTTAAGAATTTCATTTAAATGAAATTATAAAGCAGGGGCACCTGGGTGGCTCAGTCAGTTAAGCATCCGACTTTGGCTCAGGTCATGATCTCGCAGTTAGTGAGTTCAAGCCCCACATCTTGCTCTGTGCTGACAGCTTAGGGCCTGGAGCCTGCTTTAGATTCTGTTGTCTCCCTCTCTCTCTCTCTCTCTCTCTTTCTCTCTGCCCTTCCCCTACTCATGTTCTGTGTCTCTCAAAAATAAATATTTAAAAATATAAAAATATAAATGAAATTATAAAGTAATCCTTTATCTCTGGTTACTTCCCCTCACAATAGTATCTAGGATACCCATTCAATTTGTTGAATACATCGGTAGTTCACTTTGTTTTCACTTCAGGGGTTTATTTCACTGTATGGATGCAAAGCAATTTATATATTCTATCACTTGTTGATGGACACTTTGATGGCTCCAGTTTGACAATGCAATTGATGATACTGGTTTGACTATTGTGGATAATTCTGTTGTTATGAAAAATGAAGCACATTTCTTTTTTTACAAACATACGTCTTCATTTCTCTTAGGCAAGTAACTGGGAATTGCTACGTCAAATGAAGAGTATTTGTAACTTCCAAGAGCGAACAACCTTTTTTTTTCCAAAGTGGTTTTTGCCTTTTTATACTACCAACAGCAATGTGTGAGATTTGTCACCTGCATCTGCTATCAATCTTTACATTTTAGCTATTCTAGAGAGTGAGAAATTCTAACTCGTGATTTTAATTTGCATTTCTCTGATGAGTCATTGAGCATCTTTTCACATGATTAGTGGCCATTTTCGTACCTATTTTTGTGCAGTGTCTAATCTTGGACATTTTTGAGTATTGAATTGGAAGTTGTTTGTATTTTTTCTATATAAGTGTGAATATATGTGTATATGCATATGTATATATTCAGAAGGATATTGAAGATCTATAAAACATCAACATATTAATCTGACATTTTTATCAATTTGTAATGGCGGCTACGTCTTCCATAATATTCTTGGTTTTGAAATCTGTTTTGTCTCATATTAATATAGCCACTCCAACTTTCTTATAGTTAATATTTACATTGTATATGTTTCTTACAATTTTATTTAGGCAATTCTATGTCCTTACAGTGTTTTCCTTAAAAACATTGTAAAGTTGAAATTTGCTTTTTATCCAGTCTTCAAATCTTGAACATTTAAGTCTGTGTTTAGATTTTGATTTTATATATATATATAAATATATATATATATATATAACGGATATGGATAGTTTTGGCTCAACCAGATTATTATAGGTTTTATTTGTCACATCTTTACTTTATACCTTTCTCATTTCTTGTCTTTTGGATTGACTAATAATATATTTTATCTCCACTATTGGAGCACTAGGTCAATTTGGTCAAGAGCCTGTTGAAGTCTTCTCTAGGCTTTTAAAACTTCTGCTTGTCTTAATTATTAGGAGACAAGTGTTGAAATGTCCATTGACAGTTATGATGATTATGTATTTGTCTACTTCTGAGGCATATCTGGTGTTCCTCAACCACATATTTGAAACTGTTATTACAAGCATACAAGTGTACAAGCACTTTGGATTACTACGTCTCTTTGATAAGTTGAATCCTTTATCATTATGCAATCACTATGTTCCTTTTTGTGTTTGGTAGTGCCTCTGTTTGAAACATACTTCATCTGATATCAGAATACCAGTTTTTTGGGGTGCGTGGGTCAGTTGGGTGGACATCCTACTTTGGCTCAGGTCATGATCTCACAGTTCGTGGGTTCCAGCACCATGTCGGGCTCTGTGCTGATGGCTCGGGGCCTGGAGCCTGCTCCTGATTCTCTTTCTCTCTCTCTCTCTCTCTCTGCTTCTCTCCCACTCATGCTCTGTCTCTCTCTCTTTCTCTCTCTCAAAAATTAACATTAAAAAATTTAAAAAAGAATATCAGTTTTTTAATGTTTAGTGCTTACATGGTATATCTATTGACTCTTATGTTTGTTGACAATTTTTCCTATTCTGTCTTGTATTTCTTTGTGATTAGTTGCTGCCTTTTTAGGGGAAAGGGGTATTTTTTTATTATTCTAGAAAGAGTTTCTATTTTCTTCCAATTTTTATGTAGTGGTGGCTTTATATAGTATCCTTAGTCCCTTCTATTTGAGGTATTCTGTATTGGTTCCCTACTCTAAGCAATATGAAATTTAATTAGTAACCCTTCTCACTTTCAGGAATTAATTTGTAGCAATATCCTTTTACTTCGTTAATTTCTATAAAGTAATAAGTGAGTCTGTTCTACTTTCCATATATTGTTTCTATCCTCATTTTTAATAGTTGACCATATTTTTACTGCATGTACCTTTATATTCTATACTGACTCCCTTATATGCATAGCTTAGTTTTACAGGTTAACATATACTCGCTTCTCACCATCACAATTTATGAAAATGCTTTCCAGTCACTTCAGTAGTCTGAAGTTCATTGCCTAGCTTTTAAAAGTAGGTCTTATGGAATCAACATTTATTTCCTGAATTCTTTTATCAGCTTGTTGTTTTTATATATGAAGGCCAGTTTGGCTAGATATACAATTCTTAGATTCCATTTTCATTCCTTTGATGCTCTTAAAAATGGTTTGCCACTTTCTTCCATCACAACACGATATCAAAATATCTGATAAATGCTTATCTTTCTCTTATAAATGACTTGGGCATTTTGCCTGACTGCCAATGTATCTTTTTTAGATTACATCTCAAATTATGTTGTTATTGCTTTCCCTAAGGACATTGTACATTTTTTCAATATATAGGCTTAAAGGTTTTATTGAATTTTTAGTTCTGTCCAATGACTTGGATTCTGATAGGAGGAGTCACTTAATGCATTTTTTATGTTCTTATCAAACTTCCATATATAACACTCATTAATATTTTTCTCCTATTTTAAAATTTTTATATATTACATTTTGTATTTACCTCAAGGTATTATCCAATTCCTTTTTGAATTCTAGTTTGAACTTATTTCCTAAATGATTTTATATTTTTAATTCTTTCATGAGTTATGTCAAATTACTTTAGAAATCTTCCCTTTCTTCAAACATCTCTTTTTCTCTTTTCTGTGTTTATCTGAATCTGATTGATTTATTCTTTAATAGCTGTCATTGACTTCTTAAATTATTTTAGCTTATACTGCAAGACTATTTCAATATTTGTATGAGTCTTATTCTGATCATTGTTACCTTTCTAAATCTGGGGTGGGATTTTATTATAATCCTTTTATGTTGCTTATATTTTACCAAGATAGGTTTTCCTAACTAGTAATAGAAGATGGTAGAAAAGAATAGCTTTCCAATATCTATGATTTTGTACTCTTAATATTATAGTAAAATATTCAAAAATATGGTCTTGGGCATTTTTGAGATCTGCCTCCTTTGCTCTCTTACCCCATCTTTTCTGGACACTTTCTTTCCTTTGCTATCTTTCTCAGGTCATATTCCAATTTCGATAGCATTTCTATATTGTAGGGCTTGGTATGGGGAAAAAGCATCAGTTGGTTAGTTTGGGAGCTTCCTTATCTAGTCTGACCCATGACAACAAACCTTTCTGTAGTCCCTCTGTGTTCATTCCTGAACTGAAGCCTGGGAACCCTGTCCCCTTAGTTTAAGCTACTTTTCTGAATTTGGCCCACTTAACTTCCCAGCTTACTGGAATTCTGGGGTGCATTTCATGTGTTATTAGATGCATAGTTTCTCCTGCTATAAAGGTCATCAGAAGTTATTTTTATTTCCTCTTCTTCCTTGGATACAGCTGCTAAAGCAAAAGTGACTTACTGCTCTTGGTGAGTTGGCCGACATAGTTATATTTTGGATCCTTACTATTATGTTTTTTTTGTGTGTTTTTTTTTGTGGGTTTTTTTTTTTGTGTGTGGACACTTAATATGTGCTTTTAAAATTGGTAGCCTATGGGCACCTGGATGGCTCAGTCAGTCAAGCATCTGACTCTTGATTTCGGCTCAGGTCATGATCTCAGTGTTGGTGAGATGGAGCCCCACATCGGGCTCTGCGCTGACAGCACAGAGCCTCCTTGGGATTCTCTCTCCTGTCTCTGCCCCTCTCCCTGCTTTCATGTATGCTCTCTCAAAATGAATAGATAAAACTTTAAAATATAAATAAATAAAAGTATCAGCCTATTCCTGCTTTTGGTTTTATTTTTAATAGCTAGTGTATGTGTATGGGGGGGGGGTTCCCAAATCTATACCACTACTGATATGTCTTACCCCAAATGCTCTCATTTTTCTTTTGTCTGTTTATCTGTATATATTTTAATGCTGTCACATCAACATGACTATTTTCTACTTTTCTTTTTATTTCCTTCATAATTTTCTTCTCATAACATCTGAGCGTATGTTAAGGGGGAGGCTTATTAGTATTGGAGAAAGATAAGCAGGATTAATAATGAAAGTCATCACCTTGATATCTGTATTCACATCGTAACCATTTCTTCCACAGTGTATATATTGTACAAAAAGAGAAAGTATACAAGTATATTTTCCTCCTTAAATACAGAAAATATGGCACTGTAGGGATATGCCATTTTTACTCAACATTCAAGAGCACATCAGGTAAACTATTAAGGATACGCACTTGTCTTCTGATCCCCACTGTCCCTGACTGCTTTTTTTTTTTTTTAAATAATCAGCAGGCGAACCAATTTATGACTTGGTTAAAACAAATTACATTCTTAAAGTGTCCATTATAATGCACTATTCAGTTTAAAATACATTATGTTGGCATTTTAGTTCATGTTAAAACTTCACCTCACAGAGCCAGCCATAAAACATTAAATATTTCATTGTACTTTAAAAAGTAACACTGTGGCTACTAATAACCTCCCTAACATTTCACAATGTAATGATGCATTCATAGTCTCCGAAGTGAAGTGAGAGAGTAGCAAATTCTTTGATTTAAAAAGCACGGAAAACAAACTCCATTAAACATGGTTCATAAGCAGATATGACATTTCCATTGTTGAAGAAATTCCCTGATTTACAGAATCACCACGAATGAGGTTGCAAAAACACTTATTTTTACAGACGCCTTCGTGAGAAAGGTTAGGCTTATATAAAGCAATTTAGAATGCCCTTCGTCTGAGGAAAGGAAAACGTGTTTTACACAGTGATTCCTTTGTCATCTCTCTCAACTGTGTTTCTCCCCTGCTCCTTACTGATGTTCTCCTTGTTCTACAAGCTGGCTTCATCTCTTTTACTACGACTCAGTCTCCACAGACAGCGGGATGTCTCTGAGGAGCTAAGGCTCGGCATCGAATCAGATTAACAAGTAGGATGTTAGTGGGTTTCACTTGGATTATTAACACAAATGATTGGGAAATCTATTACATTTAGGGATCAAATTATGAGCAAGCTGGGGTCAGAACCCTGGCTACACATCTAAATCAGATGAAAAGGAAACATATCTGAGAAATTCGACAGTCCTTAGTATTTTGGTGTTTCTATTTGTGGCTTCCCACCTTGGTTTAGAAATGAGATGAGATGCACAGTAAAGTCTTTTCTGGTGTCTCCAATCATCCCTAGTGGAAGTAGGATGTAATCTCTTGGAATTTTCACAAAAGATATACCTAGAAACACCTCAATGGCTCTATTAGATGTTGCCCTGAAATTTTTAAATCAGTATCATCCTTACACAAGAAATAAAATAAATACATAATGACCAATTGAATAATAACCCCCTAAAGAACTAGACCAGAATTAAAAATCAAAGTCAGAATTTATAAGTTAGATAACTATCTTATATTTCTATGAAACTTTTTAAAACACTTCCCCAGGAATTATGGAATCAAAATAAACTGGAAAGGTAATGGAAAGAATTATTATTCAGCCTATGCAGAGGCGGGCTGCATGTTGATGAGTCACTGACTGTTGTCACGTGTGTGATCATCAGCACTAATCAACTTAGTGAGAAGCAGCCCCCGTTTGTCCACCAAGTTGCTAACTGATAAAGTAATTGCTGTGACCCACACACAGGAGGAGCAAAGGCACTCGTGTTGGGCTATTAGGACTCGGCAGGAGTCTGTGTCCTCTGGCCATCTAAATGAAATCTACTGCTTTTGTCTCTTTATAATATTATCTATAAATCCCTCCTGTTTTCTGATTACATCATGATAGGTAGCTAAGATAATCCATTCTCCTTTCTTTTCCTCAGAACAACATTTTATGAGTCTAGAGAATTAGAAAGCATTTTGCGACTAAATGTTTTGGCAGACAGAAGAGTGGAAATAGAGTAAATTGCCTAATCAGAGGAACAGAGGCTTGCAGGCTCAACACTAAAGTTTTAATGACAGGGTCTCACGGGGGGTCACTGATCTGATTACAGGCTGTTTTCCTAATCCACTGCCCAACTTACTTTTAATTCTGAATAAGTGAAACTGAGAATCATGTTCTAATGGATACTTTTGTTAGCTTCCTTTCCAGCTGTCCAAGTTGCAATAGAAATAGAAGACATTCTTGTACTACTCTGCTCGGAAATTTGTAGGACAAGAGTCCCGAGCCAAGGCACGTACTCAGTGGGCATAAGCACAGGCTTTTTGTGAGATCATTACTCCTATCTTTTCATTTAGAGATTTATCAAAATCATACCTATGTCAAAGTAACAATGTATCTCTGTTACCTATTGCTTTTTTCCTTTGCATGGGACTCAGAAAAAAGTCGCTTTGGAAAAAGATTTAAGAGAGAGGGTAATGTGATTTGACCCATAAGTCAACATGAATATCATGTCTGTTACTTCTGGAGAAGTTAAGGGTTTTGTTTGTTGGTTGGTTGGTTTTAAGAGGTTAAGGATTTATGTAAGGAAAAGGCAGGATGGTTAACTTGTTCCAGTCACATACTGAAGAAGATGAAGGTATTTTTTCTCTTTTCAGTGCTTGAAGTTAGAGGTCAACAGCATGAAGGATAACAGCTTCCACATAACACAGTGTAGATACTTTATAACTGTAGCTGACTGATCAGCCCTGGACATGATGCCAGAGGGTGGGGTGGGGAGGGGGTGAAACAGGCAATTTTAAGAGTGGAAAGTTGATCAAAATAAAAATTTTTGATTAATAAAGGTGCAGTTTTACATTTACACATTTTCTTAGTTGTATTTTCTTTCACTGTTTTCCCCATGAATACATTTATATTACAATTAAAATGTAACTAAGACACTTCACTCAGCTTTGCATGGGCTAGAAATTTGGGGACCTGGTGTTATCCATACATTATGTAGCAGGTTATGACAACATTTTCTGGTTCAGTACATTCATATTGGTTTCCAGGGTCCCACTGTGGATTCCGTTTAATCCTTCCTTTTTCAGACTGGGCCCCTCTGACACTCCCCATTAGCAAGGCCTGATCGTATAATAATCATGAGTCACCTCCCTCCCAACTATCATCTCTGCTCCTTCTATCAAAATTTACCCACCATCCCTCAGAACTGGTCTCTTCAAAGTGAGGACAGTCTACTCTGGGAACCAATTTTGCCTTAATAAAGAGAAAAGACTATGGCTGACATCTTACTTGGCCTCAAGCATTACTTCTTCTCTTAAGATCAGTGATGTTCCATCTAGGTCATGCACACTCCTAGAATTGCAAGAAGACCTGCACAGACAATTGGAACTGATTCAAATTCAGATGCTATTTCCTAAATAATACGTATGAAAAAGGCCTCGAAATTAGGCTGTATGCCATGTCTGTTTCTTAAATATATCTTTTACAATGGTTCTTCCTCCACTTTATGGTAGGGAAGGGAAAGAAGAAAGAAAGAAAAAGTAGAAATAGCAGAGGGGAGTAGAGGAGAGAGAAAATTATCTCCTAATCTTATATCCCAGATTTTTCTACAGACACCATTCATTTCCGTCTGTGAGCTCATAAAACATAACGTATAGCCAAAGAGTTCGGTTCCTGAATTTCTGGGTTAGATCTGGGTTCTAATCTCAACTCATTTACTTTATGTTGTGTGACTTTATGCAAGTCATTTAACCTAGAATAATGTAAACACGATTACTTGAAAGCTCTCCGAAGAGTAAAGGATAACAGATATTAGGATAATTAATTTTCAGATTTCTAAGTTCATACTCCCTTTTTTAAAAAAATCAATCTTCTTGGAAAACACTAAATTCAGGTTGGCATTTAAATTTCCCCTTCCTAATCTTTTACATCCATTTCTCCCGCAGGAGAATCTGGTCTATGAAAAACAAAAGGAGCATTGGTAAAACATATTGAAAGCAACGGAGCCTTATATCATGTGGAGTACAACCTACTCAAGACAAAGTTTGGGGCTTATCCATCCATATTTCTTAGAATTCAGAAGCAAGATCATTGCCACAAGGAAGCACATTAATATATTTATTTAGACTGAAAAATGAAGTCACATTTCTTCTATAAGAAATAATTCTAATCCGATTAATTTGACAATGAGAACTGGCTTTCCCCATTAGGATTTATTATGTGCATTTTCCATAATCGAATGAAGTAAATCAGGAATTCCAATGTTTTGAAAATAATATATTCAAAAACTATAAGATAAAATATTTTAGTAAAAATATTATATTAGCAAAATTATGCTGAAATTAACAATATTTGGATTTTTCCAACCTTTTCTGAGTATGTCACGTTAAACAAGGTATTCCTAAATTAAGGCATATAAATGTAAATTAAGGTGCTGATAATTTTGGTGAAGTCTTTTGACCTCAATTTCCATAAATTGAGGAAGTGGATGATTCTACTCATAGGATGTCCTTTGAAAGTCAAATAGCTAGTCTCTCCTTTCATCCTATATGCAAAACCTAACTGAATCATCAGCTGATATAGCATCAAAAGTAATGATAAAATATAACAATCTTTAGCTAAAAATTTAGAAGTTTAAGAAAATATGTGACATTTCTATGATAAAATTCCTAATATGTAAAAATATTTCTCAATTTTACCATCAGTGAAAATGGAAATAAAACTGATCTCGAACTCTGTTATTATAAGAATAAGGAAGAATTATTTTTGGACTCATGAACTATATGAAACATATACTCCCTTTTTTATTAATAGGAGTGTTTGCAATAAATTTTTTCTTTATATACTTATTACTTGTCAAATGTTTTATATATTTTTGTTGCTTTGATCAAAAGCAATAGTATATAAAACATTGTGTACTAATAGTAATTACAAATATAACTCCTCCCTGGAGAAATATATATGTTTTGAATGTTTGTTTATTTTTGCCAGAAAGAGTAGGGGAGAAACAGAGAGAGAGGGAAAGAGAGGATCGAAAGGAGGCTCTGCACAGTGCAGAACCGATGTGGGGTTCCAACTCCAGAACTGTGAGATCATGACCAGAGCCAAAACTGGATGCTTAACCAACCAAGCCACACAGGTGCCTCTAGGAAAAACATTTACATTTAAAACCTTGGAATCATGAAAAATAAAAAATACATGTTTAATAATTAAATTAATTTAATTTATTAATTAATTAGTAAACAGAATTTTCTTACAGAGAAGTATGAAATACTTTAGTACTTAATTAGTAAAAGAGATATGGATTTAGAAACATATTACTTTAGGATAAAATTCTCTAGGGAATATGAAATGTAAATAAGGTTAAAGAATACAAGATAGGACATGCATGAAATTTCTAAGGATTAAAGAAAAACTTGATAATGAAATTATTAAATGGCTGGTTGTGAATATAAAAGTGCTTTGGTATTTAGAGTCTACTGAAATCTAAAGTATAAAAGATTTATGTAGCATTTTTAATCTTTAAAATTATAATATTTAAAATAAGCAAGAAATTATGCTCTTTACTTTTTTTAAAATGTATAATGAAATTTTTTATACTGATTTTAAAACATGTAAAGTAACACACACTTTTTTCAAAATACTCATTGGGAGTACATCTGCAAAAACGTGAAGACCTCAGGCCTCATATGCATTTTCATAAAGTCCTTCTGACCTTCCTAAGAATTAATTCCATTAATTAGTCTATTCTATTTGCCTTTCAATCTTTAGCATCTAACAAAACGCCTAAGAAAAATATTTTCTGAGAGAATAGATAATATTACAAATAGGAGCTAGTTCTATGCAAAACTGGAATTTCAGCCAATTACTTCTTGAAGCCTCTTTATACCATTTATACATAACTTTCTTGCCCAACATTGCCTTATAGGATATTGCCTGAAAGTATCTAGTTTTAGTATAAAATGATTGAGAGTGTTGCTTATTTCAAGGACAGTTGCCTTTTACAAAGAGGATACTGAATTTCAATTTCAATTCAATTCATTAAATACTTCTTAAGCTCTTACTATATACTTAGTCATTTCGCTAGGGGCTGATGATATGACAGTGAACACGATAGTCTCAGCCTTGCTTTCATCGAAATAACATTTTTGCAGAGGACGGATGTTAAACCAGTAAGGACACATGTGATGGGGTCACAAAGGGAACATGGAAGTACAGAAGGTTAGAGCCAGAAAGTAGGACCTGGTCTCTGAGATCAGAGATAGACATACCAGCAGAGAAACGTGTCACAACATTCTATTTTGATTACTTACAATACACACACACACACACACACACACACACACACATATATGTATATAAACACATTAAATATTGAAATAATATATCCAAATGTGTGTAAGAGTGGCAATTGGTGCCAAAAAAATAAAAAAATCAAGGACTTGCAATGTTTAACACCATGAGCTAGACTCTTCTAGAACTAAAAAGTCAAAATATGTTTGGAACCAACTTTTGTGTAACAAGTTGCACTAAAACCTGAGAGAGAGACAAAATAGATAAACTGTAACTCATTAATGGAACACAAACCCACAGCTTCTGAGACTCCAAAATATTTCCACATTTGCCTATCATATATAAATAGAGCTTCAGTGAACATACACCTTTAAAATTATGAAGCATACCAAGCATCCCCTAAATTCAGCAGATTTTCCTCTTTCCCTTCCCATAGATATTCTGATTTTCTAACTATGCTCAACAGGGCAACAGGCCGGGGAACTCGAGTCATTGTAGTCAGATGGATTCAGTTTGATTTCTTGTTTCATCAATTCTGACTCTCTATGATCTTAGAAAAGTTACTTAACCTCTCATCTTAATAGCCTCAGAGAAAATAAGGCAATCCTAGCTAATTCACAGAATTATTTTAGATCTTAAGGGAGATAATGAATGTTGACATGTCCGTCATATACTTGCCACAAAACGTATGTGAAATCCATTACCCTTTCCATCTCCTTGGATATCAACATAGACTATGTTATACCCTTACTTGAACCCAAGTCAATAGGTTTTACATTTTAATACTGAACTCTAAGAGCAGAATTAAAAGCCTTGTCACATGTTACAAAGGTGTCAGAACTCAGGGAGTAGGTAGGTAGAGGGAATTTGGAAAAAGGCAGGAAGGTCTTTCCTAAAACTTCTATACTCAGTCTTAGAGATCACAGTTTATTCTGCCATTTGGGGAGACCATATTTATGGATACAATAGAGGTACTCATCCTGCCTCCTTAATAACATATACCCCACACATACACAAAATTGAGAGTAGATGGGGTTCAAACACATCTTTAATTAATTAATTTATTTATTTATAATTTTTTTAAATCTACTTTTGAGACAGAGAGAAAGCATGAGCTGGGGAGGGGCTGAGAGAGAGGGAGACAGGAACTGAAGCAGACTCTGCACTGACAGCAGAGAGCCCCAAGTGGGCCTCGAACTCATGAGTTGTGAGATCATGACCTGAGCTGAAGTCAGACACTTAGCCCACTAAGCCACCCAGTGTCCCTAAAATTTATTTGGGGGTGGAGGGAGGGAAAGAGAGAGAGGGAGAGAATCTTAAACAGGCTACACACTCTCAGTTGACAGAGCCAGCCTGACACATGGCTCAATCCCATGACCCGGGGATCATGACCTGAGTCAAAAATCAAGAGTTAGATGCTCAACACTTCTGAGCCACACAGAACTCCCAAACATTTGTTTTCAATCCCACTGACTGATTTTCCAAGATTTCCCCTAATTTGTTTAGAGCCTTGAGCAATTGAGGTAGTCTTATTTTCTTTCCTAGTTTATTAGTTATTTTTGATCACCCCAAATAGCTCCGGGGAAAAATGATAGAGAGAACCTTATTTCTGGTAGTATAGTTTCCTTCCAACTAAAATGAAACCTATTGCTCAAACCCCAGAGATAGCGCAAACACAGAAACTTAATTTCCTGAGGAGACTCAATGCAGCCACTAATTCATTTTCGGACCTGTGGCAGCACAATGTAAAGAAGCTCTCCAGAAACGTAAAGTGACCCTCAAAAATGTCAGCAAGTTTGATCTGGACAAAGTATTGCCCTTTTTATGAGATTTCAGTTACTTCTACTTTATGCTTTTTATTTATACAGTTATTTGGAGGACAGAAATAGTAAAACAACTTTTAATCATGACAAAAAGTAGCAGTAGCATTAAAAAGCATTTATTTTTGTTTTTGGGGTTTTTTTTTTTGTGAAATAGTAAGGTGGCTAGATTTATGGGGAAATATCTGGAGGATGAAGATATTATTTTTCTAAAGTATCAGCTGAAGCCCATCTGTGCACCACTGTCTGGCGATATCTTAATTCTCAACCTTATTATCAAAGGCTCTCGGCAAAGGTCATCAAACAAACAAAGCCATTTGTTAGAGCGAGAGATTTAAAATATATATGTATGAGTCAAAGCATTGCACTCTGTCCAGAGGAGTGGAATATATAAATTATTCTAAAACTGATTGTGTATAGAAGCAATAAAATCACTCATCCCAGAAAATGTTTTACTTCCTTTTCCCAATTTCTATTAAGCTTTTTCATCTCTTACCAAGTATTTCATTCTCAAAGTAGAAAAGGTTCTGTAAAGAAATGGCAAAATGATAAAGATCTATTTTTTATGAAAACGGGAAAAGCCATTCAGATTTCTTATTTTCATTTTCCAAGCACTGTTGTTTTTTTAGTAAATATTGGATAAAAATCACATAAAGGGAGAACTCTTCAATAGGAGCTTTAATTGTAGGACCACAGATTCCTAGGTAAACCGTGCCCCTTTGTTTGGAGTGATTTAACATTCTCTCATGCACGATGCAGGAATTAGTCTCCTGAGGAGAACAAGGCTCTTATGCCTGTTACAGAGTGTCTCCCTTTGGGCTGTATTGACAAATGGCCCCTGCTGGTAAGGAGCTAAGAGATAAGATTCCCTGAGATTTCTAATGTCAGAAAACTGGTGATACCACAGCCCTAAAATTAAAGACACAAAGAAGGGAAGTACTTCTTTTTCCCATTTTTGCAGGCTATTGAGAACCTGATAAGTGTTCCTGGCACAAAAATACTGCATGTATAAGTGAGAAACAATTATTTTAAAGAAGTTTCAAAGACTCGAAGCCTCCAAATATAGCCCACAGAACCACATAGGTTAAAATAACCCTTTCTGCAAAGGATAATGACATTTATTCATTCGTTCAAACTTTCCTTCTTTTATTTATCAGTTCATCAATTTATTGAGTACCAGGTATGAGTCCAGCACTATTCCAGGAACTGAGGTACATAAATGAAAAAAGCAGGCAAACTTCTTGCCCCCAGTGTAGCTTCTATATTCTTGGAGGGCTAGGAAGGCAAATAGGTAGGGTAAATTTATTGATGACTAAATGAACAAGATAATTTCACATAGCTATAAGCCTTGTAAAGACTATAAAACATAATAAGAATGAGTCTGGGAGTAGTTTCTGATAAGGTGAAATTCCAGCCTGAAACACAAAACAAGGAGCCTCACACAGGGAGATGGTGAATGAAAGAAATTCAGGCACAGGGGCGCCTGGGTGTCTCCATTAAGCATCCAACTCTTGGTTTCAGCTAAGGTCATGATCTCACAGTTTTGTGGGTTCAAGCCCCATGTCTGGCTCTGTGCGGACAGCATGGAGCCTGCTTGGGATTCTCTCTCTCCCTCTCTCTCTCTCTGTTCCTCCCCTGTTCATGCTGTCTCTGTCTCTCTCGAATTAAATAAATAAACTTAAAGAAATGCAGGCACAGGAAACGCTAGCTGAGTGTGTTTGAGAAAAAAGACCGTCTGTGGGGCTGGAGTAGAGGGTAAAATGGATTATGTCAGAGATGAAGTGGGAAAAGTAAGTAGGAACACATGTTCAGAGACCTGAACATCATAAAGAAATATATTTTAAATACAGTAGGACACAGATGGAGAATCATAAGAGACTGGCATTATTTGATTTTACTTTAAACAAGAGTAGTCTGACTACAGAATGAAAAATGGATCATAAACCAGTTAAAGGACGGGGCATCTGGGTGGCTCAGTCAGTTAAGCCTCTGACTTTGGCTCAGGTCATGATCTCACAGTTCATAAGGTTGAGCCCCGCACTGGGCTCTGTGCTGACAGCTTGGAGCCTGGAGACTGCTTCGGATTCTGTGTCTCCCTCTCTCTCTGCTCCTCCCTTGCTCATGCTCCATCTCTCTCTGTTCCTCAAAAATAAATAAATATTATAAAAACTATATAAAAAAACAATAAACCAGTAAAAAGAACAATGAAAGTAGTTTGAAGGAACTATATCATCCCAGGTGAGAAAAGCTGGTGACTAATAGAGTGACAGGAGCAGCTGTGGTCAGAAACATGGGAATTTGTGGAGACCTGGACTGTAAACTGATGTGGGGAAAGGAAAAAAACTTAATGACCCCTACGTTTCTGGTCTGAGTAAATGAGTGGAGAGTGCAGCCATTGCCTGAGATGGAAAAAACTAAGAAGAAACAAATTGTGAAGATAGGTATCAGAGATTTACTCCTCAATATTAACTTTGAGATATCTACTAGACATCCACATAGAGATCTCAAGTAGGAAGTTGAATATACCGGTCTAGTGCTCCAAAAAGTTATAAATTAGAGGTACAGAACATATTAATGTAAATGTCATAGACATATACCGGCTATTTAAAGCCATGGGACTGGATAATAATGTAAGGAGAGAGAACAGAGGACCAAGCCCATGGCTGCTCCAACACTAACAGGTCTATCACAGAAGAAAGAGATGGCAAAGGAAGCTGAGAGGAATACCAGTGAGAGAGGGGAAATACTAGAGAAGTATGGTGTCATGAAAATCAAGAGAAAAATAATGGTTCATGGAGGGAGTCGATAACTATATTGAATCCTGAGAAATGAAGAAGGATGAAGACAGGCAAAAGGAAGAGCAGTGGTGATTTGGGTAAGAGCTAGAGCAGCGTGTTCATGAGGATACGGATGAGCGAAGGAAAGTTAAGATAAAGTGCAGTAACAAGTAAACCCTCAAATATCAGTGGCTTAGCCCAGTAAAGGCTTATTCATTAAGGATGCAATCTCTAGGGATGGATCACTTTTCCAGTTTGGCGGCCCTCATTCATCTTATATAAAACCATTTTAAACAAATGGCTTCCAAGGCTGTCACACAGAGGAAGAGAGGAAGAGATGACCTAGCATATTTTTAAAGACCTGGCGTGGCTATTGTTTTCATGACTTTCGTACACACTAGCTATAATCCAATTATATTACCAAGGAAGTTGAGAAATATAAGCGAACATGAATATTTGGGGAAGACAAAAAAACACAGAATAAAAACCTGATTTGCTGTACTGAAGAGAGGATGAGAGGTGACAAATTCAGGAGAATAAATAAGGCAGTGCAAATACCCTTCAGCTCCTAAAAGCCCTCCTCGATCCCAGACCCTTCTCAAGCTACCAGTCCACTTCTCTGTTCGTTGTACAAAATACTTTCAGTTAACAGCCAACAAGAACCTTGACAAAAAGTTTGCTGTGTTATATGCCAAGGACATAATATTTGAACAACAATGGACAAAAATATCTGCATACTGTGTAGATTACTTTCAATTAACTCTTAAAGTATTTATTTAATATTAATACTGTTAAATTATAGTTTGGGATTTTCACATAATGAGCATTCACAGGCCAAGAACAGCCAATAAATTTTTCATTCTTCCTTTTATCTGAAACTCTAAGGGCCAAAAAAACAGGAACTGCAACAAAGGAAACATAAAAGCACAGCACAAATTTTGAGTATGGCATTTACTTTCAGTATAAATTTCAGGTTAATAAAAGGGGAGAGAATCAATATTTGGAAGTTCTTTTTATGCGTCAGACATTTTAATATATTGTTAACTGTATAACCTTAATTACTTAGTATTGGAATCTCATTTGACAGGTGAAATTCAGGTTCTAAGATAAAATCAGGCTGGTTAGAGTCATGCCTGAGGTCTAAATAAAAGTTGATTCTGACTACACAATCCATGTTCTTTCGACTCTGTGAAGAGTTCTGTTCAAAGTTCCAGTAAATCATGGTATAGACCTCTTCTATTTTAAAATTATTAGACCAAGAGCTTATACAGAATCGCCTTTTAGGAAAAAAATATTTTATTAAAACTATACTTTAATTCTAATGATCACATCTAACTTAAATTTCAGTCTTTTATCAAGTAGCTGCTTTCAGAGTATCTCCACTTGGGTATCTCACATGACATCAAACTCAAAACATCCGAAACTTGATTTCTCTCTCAAAAGCTACTCTTTCACCATAATTCTTCTTTTTCTCCCCATTAGCATCACTTTCCCTTTTTTTCTTTTACCTCACAATTCAATCTATTGATCTATTACCAAGTTGCCCATTATTCTTAAATACATGTTTTCTCTACCAGTTTAAAATTCTTTGGGAAAAAAAAACACTCCCTGTCTTCCTCTTTTCATGTCTATCTCTGTCATTACCTTGGTCATAACAGATGTACGATACATGTTTGTTGATGCCATTAATGATAAACTATTACTTTAGCTCACTTTTTCCCCGTTTCACCGCCTCCACCATCCTTATTTAAGTCTGCGTGAACTGGCTACTCTGAAAGCTCTTTAATTGGCCTTCCGTCCTCCCATTAGGGCCCCTGTAGACTAAATATGGCAGCCAAAAATAGTTACAAAATACCACTTGGTCACATCAGTTCTCTTTTCCAAATTCTACAGTTCTATTAATTTTTTTATTCTATTAATTTTTAATTTATTTGAAGCTCCATAACATATAAAGCCTCCCCACCCACCCAATTTAGCTCATCTTTATCTAGCAACTGACAATCATGTAGCATTCTGAACATACAGGGGGAGATAATTCCATTTATAAGAGAACATGGAATAGATATACATTTCCTTATTCCTCCCACTAAGCATGAAGGAAAATCCCTGGATATCACATATAAAACATAAGAAGACCCTGAAAGGTGGAAAGAAGAAAGATTATCTAGAGACCCCAGGACTCAAGGAACAACATGGTGGTGAGATCCCTTGATTTCCTTTTGCCTCATAAATCCCACACTCACAGCCAAATAAACCAGAAACCTGAAAACAGCTACAGTCATTGGAGGAAAAATTCCCCAAGAAAAGCCTGATTGAAAAATTCAACCCACCTAGGCATAAATGTGCAGACAATAAGTGCATTACTATCCCAGCCAAATGACACAGAAAAAAAGTTGTGGTCCCACTGTCTTGCATGCTAGCAAAGACTAAATAAAGAGTTTATACTTCCAAATTCATGAGGCTATAATAAGGTACCTTAGCACTCGTGCCAGGAGGAGGTCACAGGAAGCTAAGTTGAAAGCCAGGTCACATACCAAAATGGCACCAGTGGAGACCAAATGAAGAACAAAACTTTCACCCACAACTAGCAGTAATGAAAAGATCAAACTGCAGGTGTCAATAAAGACCTAGTGACAAGTCTGGACTTCTATATCCACTAGATAGTAAAAAGGTGGTAGAATGGTAAGAGAGAAAATAAGTAAAACAGAAGATTTAGTAATTTTGTATATATTGACAAACTAATTCTAAAGTAAATGTGGAAGGCAAAACATCCAGAATTCCTAACACAATACTGAAGAAAAAAATCAGATTAATACTACATTACCAGAAAGGTATAGTAATTCAGACAGTGTGGTATTGGTGAAAGAAGAGACAATGATCAATAGAATGGAATAGAGAACCCAGAAATAGGTCCATGCAAATAGAGTCCATTGATCTTTCAAAAATGAACAAAGGCAATTCAATGAAGCAAAGATAGTCTTCTCAACAAATGGTGCAGGAAAAACTGGACATCAACATGACAAAAAATGAGTTTAGACACAGACCTTATATGCTTCACAAAAATAAACTCAAAAGGGATTATAGACCCAAATGTAAAATGCAAGATTGTAAATTTCTAGAAACAAAATAGAGAAAACCTAAATGACCTTGGGTTTAGTGGTAAAATTTTTTCAATTTTTTTTTACATTTATTTATTTTTGACAGAGACAGAGACAGAGCATGAGCAGGGGAGGGAAAGAGAGAGAGGGAGTCATAGTATCTAAGGCAGGCTCCAGGCTCCGAGCTGCCTGATGCAGGGCTCAAACCCAAGAACCCAAGCCGAATTCAGATGCTTAACTAAGACACCACGTACCCCTGGTGGTAACATTTTTAAGAAAAGGCACAATCTATGAAAGAAATAATTGATAAATTGGACTTCATTGAAATTAAAAACCCCGCCCTGCAAAAGACATAGTTAAAGGAATGAAAAAAACAAAAACAAAAACAAAACACTATGGGCAGTTTGTGAGAAAACTTTTGCAAAACCAATATCTACCAAGAAACTACCTTCCAAAATATACGAGAACTCTCCAAACTCAACAGTAAAGAAAAAAAAACCACCCAATTAAAAAATGAGCAAAAGATCTGAACATTTCACCAAAGAAGAGAACCAGATGGCAATAAGACTATAAAAAGATGCCAAACGTCATAGGTCATCAGGGAATAGCAAATTAAAACAAGATACTACTATATACCTAACTAGAATGCCCAAATAAAAAACTACCACCACCAAAAACTGGTGAAGACTGGAGGAACAGGAACACTGTTTCATTGCTGATGGAAATGCAAAATGGTACAGCCACTGTGGTACAGCCACATGACATCACTCAAAATATCCAAAACTTGATTTCTCTCTCAAAACTAAACATTTTATAAAACTAAACATATTCTTACCATACGATCCAGCAATTGCACTTCTTGGTATTCACCTAAATGAGTTGAAAACTTATGTTCACATAACACTCTGTACACAAATGTTTATATAGCAGCTTTATTCATAATTACCAAAGCTTGAAAGCAACCAAAATGACCTTTAATGAATAGATAAACTGTAGTATGTCCAGATAATGGAATATTATTACGGACAAAAAGAAATGAGCTATCAAGTCACAAAAAGACATGGAGAAAACTTAAATGTGTATTGCTAAGAGAAAGAAGCCAATCTGATAAGCCTACATACTACATGATTCCAACTATAGGACTTCCTGGAAAAGGCAAAACGATGGAGACAATAAAAAGATCAGTTGTTACCAGAGTTTCAAGGTTGGGAGGGAGAGATCAAGAAGTTCAACATAGAGAATTGTTAGGGCAGTGAAAATATTCTTCATGGTACTTTAATGGTGGAGAAAGGTCATTATATATTTGCCTAATACACAGACAATACAACAAAAGGAGTGAATCCTAATGTAAACTAATTTATATTCATTAATAATAATAAAATATATTAGCGATGACTCACCAAGTGTTATCAAATGCACCATGCTAATATATTAATAATACGGAAAACTGGGTAGGGGGAAAAGGGTATCTGTGTACTTTATTCTTATGTAAATCTAAAACTGCTCTAAGAAATAAAGTCAATTAAAAAAAAAGAATGTTTAAATAAGATCTAGAATCTCATATCAGAGTAGAAAAATAATAAAATGATAAATGAGTCAATCCACCTAAAGATCTAGCAATCCTAATTGTGTATGCACCAATCCCAGCACCGCAAAGTGTGTGAAGCAAAAACTGATAGAACTGAAAAAAACAAACAAATTCACAATTATAGTTGAAGAGATCAACACCCTTCTCTCAACAATTGATAGAACTAGACAGAAAATCAATAGAATATAGAAGAACCCAATAATCCTGCCAAATACAAAGGACCATTCAATAGTTATAGAATGGTCCACCCAAATAGCAGAATAAACATTCTCTTCAAGTGTTCACAGAACATATACCAATATATAACATATTTTGGACCATAAAGCAAACCTTGAAATTTTATAAAATTTGATATCATACACAGTAACTTCTCTGACCACAATGGAATCTAAGTAGAAACAATGAAAAAATAGCTGGAAAAATCTTTCAATCCTTGAAAATTAAACACTTCTAAAAATCCATAGGTAAAAGAATAAGTTTTAAAGGAAATAAAACATACATTAAACTGAAAGAAAATTAACATACAACATATTGTGGTGCTTGGGTGGATCAGTCAGTTAATTATCCGACTTTCAGTTTTGACTCAGGTCACGATCTCACAGTTTTTGAGTTCAAGCCCTAGAGTCAGTCTCCAGGCTGGCAGTACAAAGCCTGCTTGGGATTCTCTCTCTTTCTCTTTCTTCCTCTGTCCCTCCCCTGTCCCCTCTCTCTCTCTCTCTCTCTCTCTCACTCAAAATAAATAAATAAACTTTATAAAATTTACAAAAATACAACATATCATATTGTGTGTAATACAGTTATTTAGAGGGAATTTACAGCCCTAATATGCACATTTTAGAAAACAAGAAGTCTCAACTCTGTAATCTCACTTCCCACCTCAAGACTCTAGAAAAAGAGCAAAATAAACCCAAAGCAAATAGAAGGAAGGAAATAATAAAAGAATAGAAATTAATGAAATTGAAAACATAATAGAGAAAAATAGGTCAAAGAACTGGTTCTTTGAAAATACAAATAAAATCGACAAATCTCTATCAAAATAAAAGAAAAAAATTGGCTGAGAGACAGTCAATGGAGCAGACCCAGAACCAAAAAATCCACTCACATAATCAGATGCAACTGATTGGACAAAGTTCAAATATAATTCAGTGGAGCCTTTTAAACAATGGTCTTAGAGTAACTGGAAATTGGCATTCATATGGAAAAAATAAATAGACAAAACTTACAGAAAAAAACGTTTAAAAATCTTCAAGAATTAGGGCTAAACAAAAAGTTCTTTAACTTGAAATCGAACTATGATCCAAAAAAGGAGCTATTGATAAATTATACTTCATCAAAAATTTTTACTCTGTGAAAAGCCATGTTGAGGATGAAAACGCAAGCTACAGAGTGAAGGAAAATATTTGCATAACAACTAGTCTCTAAAAATATATAAAGAATTCTCAAAACTCAACAGTAAAAAAACAATAATCCAATTGGAATATAGGTAAAAAGATATGAAGAGACAGTTCAAAGAGGATATACATAGATATCAAAAAATCACAGGAAAAGATGTTCAAAATATTTTCATTAAATATCACTATTAACCCATTGGAATGGCTAAAGTAAAAAATGATGACAAGACCAAGTTTTGGCAAGGATATGGAGGAAATGCATCACAAATACATTGCTACTGAAAATGTACAATGGTATGGCCAGCCTGGAGAACCACATGGACATTTCTTTAAAAAAACTAAACATGCAAGTACTATATGACCCAGCAATTATACTCCTGAGGATTTATCCCAAAGAAATGAAGGCTTAAAATAAAGACATAAAACCAGTACATTAATGTTTATGGTGCTTCAGTCATAATAGTCTCAAACTGGAAACAATCCAGATGTCCTTCAATGAGTGAATGATTAAATAAATTGTGCTACACTGATACCTCAAAATAGAACTATTTCTAGACACAACAATAGACAATTATGCTGAATAAAAACATCCATATATACTCTATGATTCCATTTATATAACATTGCTTAAATGACAAAATTATAAAAATAGAAAACTGATTAGTGGCTGTCAGGGTTTAAGGTGGATAGAAGGGATAGAAGGGAAGCAGATCTGGCTATAAATGGGCAACATGAAGACTCCTGCATAAAAATGCTCTCTGTCTCCACTGTATCGGTGTCGATATCGTGACTGTGATGTTGAACTACAGCTTTGCGAGATGTTACCATTGGGAAAACCACGTAATGAGTACTGGGGATCTTTGTATTAAGTTTTTTACTATTGCATGAAAATTTATAATTATTTCAAAATAAGTTTAATTTTAAAATTAAGTATATGAGGAAACAGACATTTTCATTTATGTCTCAGATGCAAGTATTAAAATTAAGAGTAACCTATGGAGCCACCTGCTTTATTCCTAAACTCCCTCTTTAGAACCCCAATAAAAGTATGCCAATATTCTATTTTTAACATTTGCTAACAAATTTACAAAATTACTATTGATGCTAAAAGGGCTTCCATGGTATAGGAGTGAGGCTAATACAACCTGTGTGTGATCTGCACTCCTATTGTATATGATTCTTTCTTGATTTTCTGGCTTCATGATATATTTATTTGAAGGTGCCTGTGATCCACCTGCTTCTGTCACTTCCTAGGAATAAATGGTAATGTTGCTTGGAGACAAGCAGCGAGGTATTTCATGGTATTCTTGTCATCTGTTTTATACTGCTCAATTGCTTACAGTTGCTGGTCTTTGCTTTGCCATGTCAATAGCTTTCAGACTACTCTCTGTCTTACATGGATCTTTTCTATTTCATTTTTCAGCGTGGTAGAACTAAGTCATTCTGAATGCAGTTTCAGTGCCCAGTGATCCCGCTCAAAACTTTAATGCAACATGAGAAAAAAATCAACCTGGAATGTCAAATAACAGAATAATTAAGTCTTACTTTGCAAGTAGGATTGTGTAAGTGAAATGGCTCTCTAAACAGTGGCTGTCTTAAGGCACTCAAACCCATTCTAAAAAAATAACAATCAATGCAAATATTTGTAGAGTACTCTATAGGTCCCCGTCCCTGTATGTTACTGTAAAGAACACCAAGGAAAATCCTGACATTCAGAGATCAGCTTGACTGGGGCAGAGGAACATGGCATTAGGAAGTGGGAAATATAACTAGTATAAGTTAACTAGTATAACTAGTATAAGTAGAAGTAATACAGGGGCACCTGGGTGACTGAGTTGGTTAAGCATCCACTCTCGATTTTGGCTCAGGTCATCATCTCACAGTTCATGAGCTTGACCCCCACATCGGGTTCCACACCAGCAGAGCAGGACCTGCTTGGTATTCTTTCTCTCTCTGCCCTCGCCAGCTCACTCTTTCTCTAATATATATATATTTTTAAAAAGCACAAGAAATACAGAACACAATTTCTAACCTATTAACAACCTTAAAAGACATTTTCATTAATAACTAGTCATCAATAGTTTGTCATCAATGACAAACAGTAAATATTATATTTACATAATCCTACAAATGTTCATGGAATCTTTACTGTATGAGTCTAAGGCTCCTCTAAGCACCGTGGATAACGTGTGAGATACCAACAGCACGGACACCAACTTTGAGTAGCAGGCATTTTAATTGAGAAAAAATGCTTTTTGTCACAGGAAAATTTACAAGTAACATATAATACAGAATTAAAATGTGCTTCACTAAGAAAAATGCCCTGACAGGTCAGTAATCAAAAAGGATCAAAACAGAGTGGAGACATGTTTATGGAAGCTGTGTGACTGGAGACAGGACTGTAAACAGGAGACGTGGATAAGGGAGAGAAATAGAGAAAAGACCTAAAGCAAAGTTAATAGCAGAGAGATCAGAATGAGTGTGACGAAGTTGGCAGATAGTGACATGAAAGTCTGGATGTCAAAGAGTACTTTTCCGTCCATATTTCCACAGATTTGATCCCCTTAAGTAAAGGATACATACCTTCCCATTAAGAGCATTTAGAGCTTAAAACTTTCCTTTCTTTTTGTTGTCTTCACCCATTGCCCCCACTGAGAGCCTTCCTCAGTAACTCCTGTTCCTGGCTGAGTTCCTTGTAAATATCCACTTGTAAATATGCACAGTCTTGACTACCTGCCTAACCTCCTGAATCTCCACTTCCCTTCCTGTTGATCAGAGTCTCTTCTCCAGATGGGCAACTGACATTTGCATCATCTGCCTGAGGGCATGAACTGCACCAGGATTGTTTTCAAGTGTGTTCCCCACCCCAGTGGAGCTATTGCCGGATAGCGTCTTCTGAATGCTGCCTTCCAGCTTCTTCATGCTCTGTGTATCTATGGTGCTAATTTAATGAACAAATTTAAGATCATGGAAACGAACACACTTGTTCTGTCAAAATATGAAACTGACTGATTTATTCACTATTTTGGCTTTTTGTTTGTTTTTGTTTGTTTGTTTGTGTTTTGAAAGGGCCATCTCTTCTTCTAAAGAATGTACCCAGGAACCTCACAGGGCAACTTAAATGAAATCTCACTAAAGATACTGAAATTTGGAATTTAATTAAGGATTGCACAATTGGTCTTAAAAGGGAGGTTCTGTGAGTCAAGTTAGGAACAACAAGTACCAAAGGAGTTCATACAAAAAGGTAATGACATACACAATGCAAGATGTGCTATATATAATATTTGTAATCATTGCAAAAGCTATAACAGGATGAACGCTAAGAAATTAATGCACATAACGGTCCTGGCCATTGTTGGTATAAAAAAATATTTGATTACTTACTATATAGGAAAAATTAAACTAGGAAAGAGGCTACATAAATTTTTAATATTTAAGTATGAATAAAGATATTATCACTATATATGTCTTAGCAAAAAACACTGAAAAACCTACTAGCATTATTTGAGAGTCAAGAATGTAAGAATGTTAATTCCTTTAGTGACTAGACTTATACATGATTATTTTTATTAAAACCTGGTAACTATCAAAATGCAAAAATTTGAGATCTATGGCAGACTAAGATCACATAGTATAAAACCCCGGATCTAAAATTGTTCACCTAGTTATCCACCACGCCATTGCCTTTTGTCCTAATTCCTTTCCTGTTTCACACACCTTTAGGTTTTTGAAAGTCATTCAGTACTTCAAGTTCAGCTCTCTGGGAGTTAGTAGGGGACCGTGGCAGATCACTACTTACAGCCCCCCAACCACCTTAGCTCATCATTTGAGTGTTATGGTAACAATAAGTGAGTGGAAGCTAAACTACTCTAAACAAATTCTGCTGGACTTGTTCCATTTGCCCTGAGGATATACTCTCCACCCTTCCCAGCCTTGAGTCTTGAGTGTTTGCCCTTCATGGTCTATATTCCAGATTCCTTTATATTCTGGCTTCCGGTTAGCAGAAGATTAGAAGGAAGGGGGTTTATTTCCTGAGCCCCCTCCCTATGAGGTCCCCTTAGGTTGGTGGTCACAATGGCTCCTGTGATGTGGTCCTTTCCTGGGATTTCTCTCCATGGATTGTTAGAAATCACCTCCCTGCTCGCCACTTCAGACATGGGGTTGGCATCCTTTTCCCACTGTCCCCAGGGTGCCAAGCTATCCCTGTGCTTTCCCCATGTCCTGCCCACACTTTTGTAAATGTCCTTCATTACATTCACTGCAACTTTCTCCGACTTGATTGTACCATTATTTCCTGCTGAGACGGGATACCCAAACAAAAATCAAATGTTATTTTCTGTCATTAGTTGAGAGAGTTTTTGTGAAATTAATAAGAAAAGATTTTCAAATCTTGCTAAGTAGCTAATATGCTGTTAGCTACATATTTCTTGAAGTAGCGGCAGGAGGAAACTTGTAAAGATAGAAATATGGGATATGGATGCAGACAGGCAGATTTTCAGAATATCCTTTGCTGGAGGGGATGACAGCTGTGGAAACACTAAAGCTGACATTCATTATGGACAGTTCTTTGCTAATTAAATTTCAGAAATTGTATAAAATATGAAGTGCTTTGTGTAAGTGTTGAGCAGATTTGGTATCACTGGTGAGGGGCAAATAAGGAATGTTAGGAAAGCCCGTCACTGGATAAAACCTGAGAGAAAAATGAAGCCCCTTAGACCTATTCTTGAGATTATTTCACTCTATTTAACATTTCTTTTTCAAAACAAATTTCTCTACAAGAGCAGGTGGACTGAATCTACCTTTCTTGTGATGTGTCTTCCATTCTACATGACCCAAGGTAAGTCTCAGACATGCCCGGTCACATTAGTTGTTCTCTGGAAGTGCCTGCCTTTGTTTTGTTTTCTTTTATTGTTCATTTATTTTTGAGAAAGAGCAAGTGGGGGAGGGGCAGAGAAAGAGGGAGACAGAACCTTAAGCAGGCTTCACGCTGTCAGCACAGAGCCTGATGTGGGGCTCAAACTCACGAACTGTGAGATCATGACCTGAGCCAATAATCAAGAGACAGATGCTTAACTGACTGAGCCACCCAGGCACCCCTGGAAGTGCCTGCTTTTGAGTTCACCTCCACATTGACTATCCCCATGCAGATACACGTAATGACATACCCTCTCCTCTTTCCTTGACAACTAAATCCTAGTCCCTGTCCAAATGACAACTCTTCTAGGAGGTCCACCCAGATTCCTCCAGAAAGGGATACTTATTCCTCTACATTTTCAAACTGTTAGGTGTACTTCCACATTAGCGTCTCCTTACATATGGAATTTAGAACTCTTACTGTATTTGTGAGCTCTTGGATGGCAAAGACATTTTTCTTCTTGTAGGGCCCAGCTAAGTGTGTAATAGTAGAAAATAGCATTTAATGGATGATATTAGCTATCCAGAAAGCAAACTCATATATAGCATCTAGATTCTGTTCTGATAAAGTCCCAAATGTGTATTCCTTAATTTAAATTAGATGTTTAATTACATTTGATCATAAAATTATTAAATTAACATATTTATTGAGCACTTGCAACTTCACATAAGTTATTTTCTTTAAAAAAAACTTTCTAATTTTTTTAATGTTTATTTATTTTTGAGAGAGAGAGAGAGAGAGAGAGAGAGAGAGAGTGTGTGAGCGGGGGAGAGGCAGAGAGATAGGTGGACACAGAATGCAAAGCAGGCTCCAGGCTCTGAGCTGTAAGCACAGAGCCCAACATGGGGCTCGAACTCACGAACCAGGAGATCATGACCTGAGCCGAAGTCAGATGCTTAGCTGACTGAGCCACCCAGGTGCCCCTAGGATATTCTATTTCTTGCCTAGATAAACACCAACTTCACTTGTGTCTGTTAAAACAGAGCTCATTAAGTATTTTCCACTTAAACCCACTGAGACAGAATTCATGAAATGAAATTAGATATATACACACACACACACACACACACACACACACATACACGCCAACCAAATCCTGCATATAACCATAAAATGTTACGTGGTTGAAAAAAGATAGTTAGGAAATCGATTTGAATCTTTCTTATGCACTATTTTAACGGTGAACTGCTTTTTGAAATCTTTACAAAGACTGAGTAGTATAATGAATGACTACATAGGAAATCAGCAGATGGTATTCCTCAGAGCTATAATCCAACTGGACAGGATGACTGAAGATACTATTGTAAAACTGGCCCACAATTTTAACAATGAGTGCTGTAAATTTCATAGGTCTTCAGGCTCACCAAACCAGCATGATCCCTTTCACTGTAAGTATGTAAAATATACTTATTTTATTGGGCTCTTCAATCCTGCTATCTCACTATTTGTAGTTGCTAAGCAACCTTAGTAATAATACTGCGGCATGCTACTTAAAGATGGAGGCACCAAAATGTGTTTGCTGATTTATTTATTTGAATGGAAACAATCCAGGTCCAAAATAAAATCTTTTCAGTGTGACAGTTGGCACTGACTAGGTAACAACTTGCAAATTCACTGTAATCACAGTACCTTTTTTTCTGAAAAGGTAAACAGATGCCTAGATACTTCCTTACCCCAAACGAGTATTTGTTTAATAATATTTGGTGGAGATTGCTTATGAATATCTGAAGATAGATTTTGGCCTTGGAAGTTCCTATGAAAAAGTATGCATAGTGAAGCCCAGGGCCAGGACGTTTGTAGGACAATACGAAGTATGAATTATTGCAACTGTATTACCCAGTGAGCAAACTAACCCATCAAGCTATATAAGTTGTCACAAAATGTACTGAGGCATTCCGTTCCACTCAGGTGAGATAGGACGAAGGGCAGAAGGAGTCTGAGTCATAAAAATCTTTGCTGCCTCAGGGTAATAGTAACTTATTTCACTATATTTATAGGTCACTAATGGTAACTGATCCAAAAGAAATGGTGGCATCGAATTGTCCTTGGCCTTTCGTCGAAAAGAAAGAAATCATCTGTGATTAGAGTCAAAAAAAAAAAAAAAAAAAAACTATGATAAATAACAATTAGTGTAAATATAGGAATAATATCTAATTTATTCAGCTTATTTTCAAAATTTTTCCCCAATGGTATTATTCAAGTTCTAGTGCATGCAGAAAATCTACTACATGGAGGAAAATAAAGTATGCTAGTATACTATTCAGAATTCTGAGGGACTAAAATAGCTACTTTCACTCTTGACTACTAGGAGTGAACAGAATATTACAATGAATCATCTTCCTCTTCTACCTGATTCCTCCTCTCCAGCTTGGATGGTTTTGTAAAGTGAAGCTGAGATACTAGAAAATAATTTCAGCTTTTTCCTGTACTCTGTACCTCAGATAAGTATACCTACAGTTTTCAGGTTCTTAATTTTTTTTCCTTTCCTTCTGTTACTGAGCTGACCTTCCCATGAGACCTTCTGTTAAGGAAAATTACATTGCTTAGTGATACTGCTCATGGCTACATTTAGGACTTGATATGTGAATGGAGTTGATACCTTTCTTGATTATTATTTGCTTGATTTGCCAATCTAGTAAAATCTAGTATATAACACAGAATTTTTGTTTCAGGGAGAAGTGGACATCGAACTCACCAAAACCCAAGTTTTTCTCTGATAAGCATTACAGGGAAGCAATACAAGGCAATAGGGTGACTATTTTCTTCTTAAAACACAACTTATGATTCTACTCACTCATTTGTTGTTCTGCTGAAATACTTTTAAATTCAGCCATTATCTCTGCTGAACATCCTCAGACATGTGTATGTTATAAATCAGTCACACATTTCCTGTTTTCATAATCTCTATGGCTAAGCTCTTTTAATCAAACAGTGAGCAAACTAACCAATCAAATTAAGTTGTTACAAAATATACTAAGGCATTCCTATTGTTAATGGTCATGGACATGATGATAGGTAAGAAACAGTCTTACCTATGGATTTAAGATTTGGAAATGTATATGGAAACTCCAAGATAATCTATGGCAACCAGATTCATTAATAAATTATAGTTTTGTACAATATATGTTTAATAGTATACTTAGGACTAACTTTGTATGTAACAAGGAGTCTGTTCGGTTTACTGATAATTAATTCTTTTACTAAGTCAACCTGTCATGTATAATTATATATTAACACAAAAAAAATAAACTCAAAGTTTAAAAATGATTTAAGTTGATGTTTGCATTATATTAGTTGACTACTTTGCTTAATATATTAGCTGAACTCCTGAAAAGCAATATTCAACTCAAATTTCAGTAAATTATATTACCTTAAGTGTAATAGGAAAATAAGTTATTTGAGAGCAAATCATTCTTAATGGTAAACAAAAGATCGTTTCCATTATTTTTTTTTAATTTTATGATCTATTTCTCTTTAAAAGATGTAGGTTATATTGTAAAAAAAATATTTGGAACTCTATTAAGCAAATCATATAATAAACTGAAATCTAAACATAGAAACAAGTATATTCATTACATATTAAAAAATAAAGTTTTAAAAATTAAACTCCTCCACCCAAAAACTTAATTCAGTTTTAGATAGACTTGTTATCCCATGAAGCTCCAAACTGTGTTTGTGATGTGCAGATAAAGAATATTTCCACCTGACTCGAGTGTCTTGTTTTGAATTCGCAAGATAGTAAACATTTTTATGGCATAAAACTATTCTACTGAAATGAATGGTAGCCACACATGGACTTCTGAGGCTGCACTTACACATCTCATATCCTAGTGTACTTAAATAAACCTCCCCCTTCTGGAAAGCATGATTCCCTCAGGAGGCTCACTGAAATGCCAGCTCAACCGGGCCATGAAGTTCTAGCCTAGTGAACAATGCACCAGCCTGAAAATGTTCAGGTGCTAAGTTAAAACTAACACTTTCTCTTGTTTACAAGAAGTGTAAAGCAAAGTGAACTTATTACCACCTGTTTTGGTGTTATTTTAAGCTTTTATACATAAATCTATCCATGTTTATGTTTTTGTTCCCAAAGAAAAAAATTGGATTAGCACACATTTAGGATTCAAATTATTCTTAAACAAAGTAATTTTACAGCCAAGAATTACCAATATTCACATGTTTAAAATAAGTATTGTTGGCCTAAATATCTGTAACACAGCATATCTGTAATGTGATCATTTAATCATTGCTTAGTGTTAAACTTCCACACATCTAAAAAGAATCTATATTTACAAGTTCTTAAATGTGCTATGTCTCTGCTTTATAAACAAGGTTCATTGGCTGGCAAAATTATTTTCTTACAAGTTAAAATCTTTGATTTAGTGGAATACTTAATAAGAAGTTAAATAAAACCCAACTCCCTTCTAAACACTTCAATATACTTTTAGGCAACAGGTAGTAGACTATACAAGCAAATCATCCTGTGTGCTAACTTTCTAACATCCTTTTTAAAACCCTCTTCAAGCTTTGTTGCTTTGGATAGCAACAGATAACAAGATGTCCTCTCGTCTACCTTTATTTTTTCTTTATCGCATCCTGCAGTGTTGACAGAACAATTCAAGAAAGCTGTAAGAGACACTCTATTGCAGAGTTGTTTCTTAAGAACACTTGGGGATGATTTTAGGATATAAACATGCAATAGTCCCCAAAAAATCCTAGACTGGAAAAAAATAGAAAAGCCCAACATTCAAAATTGTACTTGATGCTGTTCTGAAAGTAGAATCCTTGCTTTTAGTCATAGTCATTTACTTCCTCCAAATTCCTAATCTAAGCATGACCTGACAGGTTAGAAAGCCACAGAGTAACAAAAACAAACATGGTCTGTGTATCCTGTAGGTTACAATAAATAGTCCATTTGGAACTTTCCTCCAAATTAAATTCCATATCATAGTCAAAATTCTTTATATTGGTCACATTGCTTTTAATAGTGAAGCACAATGCTGTTCCTTTAATTAAATTAACACTCTTGTGAAAATACTTTATTGGACTATTTAATAAAATATATCTTGGAGTGGCTTAGTTGATTGAGTGTCTAACTTGATTTCGGCTCAAGTCATGGTCTCACTGTTCATGCGATCAAGCCCTGTGTTGGACTCTGCATGGACAGTGCGGAGTCTGCTTAGGATTCTCTCTCTCCCCCTCTGTCTCTGCCCCTACCCCACTCTCTCTCTGAAAATAAATGAACTTTAGAATTACAAGTATATCTTTACTGAATATAAAAATGTCCTATGTGTTCAAACATATTCAACATTTTTTTAGATTTTGAATACAACAAATTTTATACTGAGAAAAAAAACTTCGTCTCCCTCTAGGATATCATTTTCATTATATCTTTCAGAGGATTTTCCATCACGGAATCACTAGTAGTGATTAAGGAACTAAAATTTGGACTGTGAAAATAATGGTCCAATAAATAACATTTAATGAGGGAGTACTTAAAATGATTTATTTATAGGTTTTCTGATCTGGTCTTAAACATGCATTTTGTATATGAATATATACAAAATTTCTCTTGAGAAATTTCTTTAAAAATGCATACTTTAAAAAACTGGCTTCCTGTCTTCCTCCAAAGGAGATCAATACTTTTTAAAAATAATTTTTATTTATCACATATTTATTCTGCCATTCCTATATGAGAGAGGGTTTTCCTTTAAGTATTACACTAATGAATATCCTTAATGAAGTAAATGTCATAGCCATTGAGCATCTATGCCTAACACATCACAAAAGGAGACAACAAAATATTTTAGGCCTCCTGGAAGAATACAATAGATCTATGAAGTGGCCTTGCCAAATAAATTGAACATAAGTAAAATCAGCCCCTAGATAAAGTTTCCAATATAGAGGATAGAGGAGCACATTAAAATATCCCACAGGGATGAAATAAGCCCAAGCAGACTGTGGGAAACATCTTGGGCCAAAATCTATTGGGTTTCTTCGATAAACAGATTTTAGGAATAAAAGAGAAATGGGTTAATCTGTACATTAAAAGAGACTCAAAAGACTTAAACGCCCCCTCTAAATTAACAGGATATCTGTCCTGATCAGATATGTACAGTTGGTTACTCCTTTCCCATCCCTTTTCTATTACGTCATTCAGCTTATTATGTTTTCATTCTCAGGTGAATGGGTAAACACCGGAAAACACTTAGGAATCACAATTGCAGGGGTACCTGGGTGGCTCGGTTGGTTAAGTGTCCAGCTTTGGCTCAGGTCATGATCTCAAGTTGGTGAGTCTGAGCCTCACTTCAGGCTCTGCACTGAAAGCTGGGAGCCTGGAGCCTGTTTCAGATTCTGTGTCTCCCTCTCTCTCTGCCCCTTGCCCACTCATGCTCTGTCTCTGTCTCTATCTCTCTCAAAAATAAACATTAAAAAAAAAGAGAGAGAATTACAACTGTGGCTTTGGAAGCAAGGAGAAGATGACAGCAGAGTAGGAGGACCCAAGTCTCACCTTATCTCCACAAATACAACCAGATAATTTCCTAATTATCCTAAATACCCCAGAAATCAACTGGAAGATTGAAAGAACAAACTCCACAACTAATGGTAGAGAGGAGGCCACACTGGAGAAGGTAGGAAATGCAGAGACATCGTCTAGGAGAGAAACTAATCATGGACAGTGTGGTGGGGAGGGAGCCAATTTCATGGAGACGGGTTAGAGACAGACTAGCAAACAGGAGAGTACACAAGGAAGACAAATCTCCATAGCAATTGGCTTGGAAAGCCAGGGGGCCTGAATTTCATAAGTTCTTGCAACCAGTGGTGCTTAAAGCCTGAGGTTTTAAAGGTCAGCATGCTTGACTCTGGAAGAGTTTAGAGGACATTGGGGCTGATCTTGGAGAAAAAGCACGGCAAAAAGCCTGTGGACATGCAAAGCATGGAAATACTGATCTAAAGGGCACCTGGGGCACAAAGTGGAGAGGTTAGTTGCTCATCTTGGAGCCTATCCCAGAGAGGCATCATTCCCAGAGAGACACCTCCAAGAATAAAGGAACTGTGCCATTTCCCTCCCCCACCCCTCAGCATAAGCACAGGGCCACTCATGAGAAGCAGGGCAGGGCCTATACTTGCTACCTACATTGCTTACACCACGATCCCCCAATCACTGCTCCAGAGGAAATGCCCTTTCTAGTCATACTTACCTCAGTTCCACTACTGTGGGGCCCTATCCTCCAGAAGACTAGCCCAAACCCCAGTCTACACCATGCCTCGGGAGTTTGCAAGACCTTGGTTCCCGTGGTGGTGGTGACAGGTCTTATTTCACAAGCAGACAAGACATAGTTAATACATGCCACATTCAGGTCAGAGACCAAACACTGCCTATAACAGGCAGAGCCTCTGCAGATGACTGGCCTGAAGGATAAAGTGGCCAGGACACAATAGCAGAGCACATGCAGCTCTCAGAAGCTCCAGTCCCTGGAGAACAGGGTACACCTATGACAGGGCACTACAGGAAATCTCCTTAAGGTCATTACCCTCAAAAACAAGAGATGTGTCTGACTTTTGTAACAGATAAATAGGCACAGGCATTTAGACAAATGAGAAGACAGAGGAATTTGTCTCAAATGAAAGAAAAGGCAAGGCCATGGCTGGAGATCTAAGTGAAACAGATATAAGTAATAAGCCTGATGGAGAACTTAAAGTAATAATTATAAGGATACTCACTGGACTCAAGAAAAGAGGAGAGGACATCACTGAGAACAATAACACAGATAAGGAATAACAGAGATAAAGGGCTCGATAAATGAAATGAGAAACATGAGTGATGGAATGAAAAACAGGCTGGAAGAAGCACAGGAACAAACTAAGGACTGAGGAGATAGAGTAAAATAATGGAAAGTAATCAAGCTGAACAAAAGAGAAAAATGAATCATGCAATATGAGAATAGACTTAAGGAACTCAGTAACTGAATAATAATGTTTATATTATAGGAGTCTCAGAAGAAGAAGAGAGAAAAGGGGACAGATAATTTATCTGATAAAATAATAGCTGAAAACTTCCCAAATCTGGGGAAGGAAACAAATTTCCAGATCTAAGAGGCACAGAGAACCCTCAACAAAATCCACTAAAGCAGATCCACACCACAATATATCGTGATTAAAATGGCAAAATATACTGATACAGAAAATATATTTAAAGCAATGAGATAAAATAAGACTGTTACATACAAAGTAAACCCCATAAGACAACCGGTGGATTTTTCAGAATTTTCCAAGCCAGGAAGGAGTAGCATGATGTATTCAAAGTGTTAAATAGGAAAAACCTGTAGCCAAAAATATTTGATCCAACAAAGCTATCATTCAGAAGAGAAGGAGACATAAAGAGTTTCCCAAACAAAAACTAAAGGAATTCATGACCATTAAACCAGCACTTCAAGAAATATTAAACGGGACCCTCAAAGAGAGTGGAAAGTAGAAACCAAAAATGACAGTATAAAGGCAGAAAACACAAAAGCAGGAAAAAATGAATATTTTTTGTTAAAACTCAGTCAAGGAACTCACAAAATAAAAGGATGTAAAACAGGACACTATGTACCTAAAATATGGGAAGGGAAGGAGTAAAGAATGGGTTTAAACTTAAATTATCATCAATTTAATATAGACTGCTATATACAGAAGATGCTATATACAAACCTAATGGTACCACAAATCAAAAACCGCTAATAAATATCCAAAGAATAAAGAAAGAGAAAGAAATCCAAATAATTATTAAAGAAAACCAGCAGACTGAAAGAGAAAAGGACAAGGAAGGATCAGAGAAAATCTTCAGAAACAACCATAAATTAAGTAACAAAATATCAATAGATACATATCTACCAATAATTACTTAGAATATAAATGGACTAAATGCTCCAATCAAAAGACCTAGGATGTCAGAATGGATTAAAAAACAAGACCCATCTATATGCTACCTACAAGAGACTCATTTTAGACCTAACCACAACTGCAGATATAAAGTGAAGGGATGGAGTAACATCTAACATGAAATGGATATCAAAAGAAAGCTGGAGTGGCAATACTTACATTGGACAAAATACACTTTAAAACAAAAACTGTAACAAGAGACAAATAAGGACACTATATATAACAATAAAGGACACAAGGAAAAAGAAATAAAAACTGTAAATATTTATGCCCGGACATAGGAGCACTCAAATACATAAAACTGCTAATAATATGCATAGAGGAACCTATCAATAGGAATACAATAATAGTAGGGGACTTTAACACCCCACTGACATCAATGGGCATATCATCTAAACAGAAAATCAACCTGGAAACAATGGCTTTGAATGACACACAGGACCAGATGGATTTAACAGATATATTCAGAAACATTCCATCCTAAAACAGCAGAATACACATTATTTTCAAGCACACAAGGAATGCTCTCCAGAATAGATAACATTTTAGGCCACAGAACAAGCCTCAACAAATTCCAAAAGATTGAATCATACCGTACATCTTTTCTGACCATAACACTATGAAACAAGAAAATTAACCATAACAAAAATTCTGGAAAGACTATAAATACATTTAGGTTAAATAACATGCTACTAAACAATGAATGTGTCAACCAGGAAATTAAAGAAAAAATAAATTATATGGAAACAAATGAAAATGAAAACATAATGGTTCAAAACCTTTGGGATGCAGCAAGGGCAATACAGGAAGTTTGTAGCAATACAGGTCTACCTCAAGAAGCAAGAAAAATCTCAAATAAACAACTGAAACTTACACCTAAAGAAGCTAGAAAAAGAACAAAAACAAAACCTAAAACTAGCAGAAGAGAGGAACTATTAGAGCAGAAATGATATAAAAACTAAAAAAACAAAACAAAAAAAAAAATGGAACACATCAATGATACCAGAAGCTGGTTCTTTGAAAGAAACATTAAAATTGACAAATCTCTAGACAGACTTATCAAGAAAAAAAAAGAGAAAGAACCCAAACAAATAAGATCACAAAAGAGAGGGAAGAAATAACAAACAGCACAGAAATACAAACAATTATAAAAGAGAATACTATGAAAAACTACATGTCAACAAATTGGATGACCTAGAAGAAATGGTTAAATTCCTAGACACATAGAAACTACCAAAACTAAAACAGGAAAATATAGAAAATCTGAACAGATTGATAACCAACAAAGAAATTGATTCAGTAACCTAAAAACTCCCAAACAAAATTCCAGGACCAGATAAATTCATAGGTGAATTCTACCAAACATTTAAAGAAGAGTTAATGCCTATTCTCAAACTATTCCAAAATATAGAAAAGTAAGGGAAACTTCCAAATTTATTCTATGAGGCCATCATTACCCTGATACACAAACCAAATAAAGACACTACATAAAAGAGAACTACAGGTCAATATCTCTGATGAACACAGATGTAAAAACTCTCAACAAAATACTAGCAAACCAAATCCCACAATATATTTATCACAAATCTCAGCACAGTCAAGTGAAATTTATTTCTGGATTTCAAGGGTGGTTCAATAATCTCAAATCAATCAATGTGACACATCACATCAATAAAAGAAATGATAAGAACAAAATGGTCAGTTGAATAAATGCAGAAAAAGAATTTGACAAAGTACAATGCCCATTCATGATATCAGAGGGAAGATACCACAACATAATAAAGGGCATAAATAAACTATCAACAGCTAACTTCATCCTCAATGGGGAAAACTGAGAGCTTTTCCCCTACTGTCGGGAACAAGGATATCCACTCTCATCCCTTTTATTCAGTGCAGTACTGAAGTCCTAGCCACAGCAATCATACAACAAAAAGGAAAGGTATCCAATCTGGTAAGGAAGAAATAAAACTTTTGCTATTTGCAAATGACATGATACTATATATAGAAAACTCTAAAGACTCCATCAAAAAACGATGAGAAATTTAAATGAATTCAGTAAGGTCACAGGACATAAAAATGAATGTACAGGGGTGCCTGGGTGGCTCAGTCGGTTGGGCGGCCGACTTCAGTTCAGGTCATGATCTCACGCTCTGTGAGTTCGAGCCCCACGTCGGGCTCTGTGCTGATGGCTCATCAGAGCATGGAGCCTGCTTCAGATTCTGTATCTCCCTCTCTCTCTGCCCTTCCCCTGCTCACGCTCTGTCTCTATGTCTCTCAAAAATAAATAAATGTTAAAAAAAATGAATGTACAGAAGTCTATTGCATTTATATACTCTAATAATGAAATAGCAGAAAGAGAAATTAAGGAATTAATCCCATTTACAATTGCACCAAAAAGAATACTTAAGAATAAATCTAATCAAAGAGGTGAAAGATCTGTACTTTGAAAACAACAAAACACTGATGAAAGTTATTGAAGATGATGCAAATAAACGGAAAGACATTCCATGCTCATAGATTGGAAGAACAAATATTGTTAAAATGTCTATACTGCCCAAAGCAATCCACACATTTAATGAAATCCCTATCGAAATATCCACAGCATTTTTCACAGAACTAGAACAAATAATCCTAAAATTTGTATGCAACCATAAAAGACCCCGAATAGCCAAAGCAATTCTGAAAAGAAAAGCAAAATTGGAGGCATCACAATTCTGGACTTCAAGTTATACTATAAAGCTGTAGTAATGAAAACGGTACGGTACTGGCACAAAAACAGACTCACAGATCAATGGAACAGAATAGAAAATCCAGAAATGAATCCACAATTGTATGGTCAATTAATCTTTGAAAAAGAAGGCAAGAATATGCAATGGGAAAAAGACAGACTCTTCAACAAATGGTGTTGGGAAACCTGGACAGCGACATGCAAAGAATGAAACTGGACCACTTTCTCACACCATACACAAAAATAAATTTAAAATGGATTAAAGACCTAAATGTGAGAAAGAAAATCATCAAAATCCTAGAAAAGATCTTTTTTACTAGATAAGTCTACAGAGGCCAGGGAAACAAAATCAACAATAAACTCTTGGGACTACATCAAAATAAAAAGCCTCTTCAAAGTGAAGGAAACAACCAACAAAACTAAAAGATAACTTAAGGAATGGGAGAAGATATTTGTAAATCACATAACTTATAAAGGGTTAGTATCCAAATATATAAATAATTTATACAATACCCCCCAAAAAATACCATCCGATTGAAATTTAAAAATGGGCAGAGGACTTAAACAGACATTTTCCAAAGAAGATATACCAATAGCCAACAGACACATGAAAAGATGCTTATAGTCATTTATCAGGGAAATGCAAATCAAAAACTATAATGAGATATCACCATACAACTGTCATAAAAAATAAAATAATAAAAAAATGAACAAGAAGCAGCAACTGTTGACATGGATGTGGAGAAAGGGGAACCCTCTTGCACTATTGGTGGTAATGCAAACTGGTACAGCTACTGTAGAAAATGATGTGGAGAATCCTCAAAAAGTTATAAATAGAACTAACCTATGATCTAGCAATTGCACTACTGGGAATTTACTCAAAGAATACAAAGAATTCAAAGGGATACATGCACCCCTACATTTTTTGCAGCATTATTTATAATAGCCAAGATATGGAAGCAACCCAATGTCCATTGATTGATGAATGGGTAAAGAAGATGTCCTACACACACACACACACACACACACACGTTAGTATTTTTCATCCATAAAAACAAACAACCTCCTTTCATTTGTAATTACAGAGTTGGAGTTGGACAGAGTAATGTTAAGTGAAATAAATCAGTCAAAGAAAGGCAAATACCTTATGATTTTATTCATATGGGGAATTTGCGAAACAAAACAAATGAAACAAATGAGCAAATGGGGAAAAGAGAGACAAATGAAGAAAGACTCTTAACCTTAGAAAACTGATGGTTACCAGAGGGAGGGTAGGAGGGAGCTGGGTGAAATAAGTGATGGGGATTAAGGAGTGCACTTGGGAAGAGCATTGGGTGACTGAAATAAAAACTTTAAAAACGTAAGAAGATGAAGTAAAGAATCACAGGTAGCTGGACTCTGTTCCCTTGTACATTACAACTACTTTCTTATAAGGACGCAGCAATGACAGAATAAAAAAAAAAAAAGAAAATACATTTTCAAGAATCTCCTGTACTGTACAGTAGGAATTGTAATTTGCCAATAGAGAGACACTCACACAAAATTTGGAAGGTGGAAGAGAAGACGCATACACAATGAGTATTGTCTCCTGGTTTGCCACTCCACTGCAGCCCACTGTAGCAATCGGTGGCAAATTCCCAGAATCTCCATAATTACAGTAGCTTTTGGATGAGCTGCAGAGCTGCTGCAGAGTCACAGCTAAGAAAGTCAGTGGTGGTTTTCTGACTTTTAAATCCTCAGCTTTTCCCACAGGGGTAAGCTCCTAATTCTCTGTATTAAAACCCTTAACACCAGAAATACATAAAATGCATTCTGTTCTTCTGACTAAATCCTAAACGATATAATATCCCTATGGTTTCATAATCAGAGAAAAAAATTCTTACTAACTGGTTCTAGTTTTAAAATCCTGCGTAACAATTCTGACCTAATTTGAGCTCAGTGCTCACTCCCATACCAATTACTGTAACCAGAAAGATGGATTTCTGTGATTAGCTCAACCTGTGTAATTGTCCTGTGACTGCCCTGGGGAAGTCAGATGTAATAGTCATTCTTAAGAGAAGCCATACTTAGATTGAAAGGAGAGCGTATTCCTAAAGGGGAAAGGAAACTCTCAAAAAAAAAAAATGGTAAGTACTAGGTAGATTCACAAATAAATTGCCACTATGCACCCCATCAATCGAGCCCCAACTCCCTCCATTTAGAGATATGGTGTCCTAAAAACAGGTCAAACTAGATGTGATGGTGGTTTGTCCTACAGCTTAAGTCTGAATAGCCAGAGGAGAGTCAAAAGAAAGCAATAGAAAAGGGCCAAAATCATGAGACTGATCAACTAAAAAGGCAGAAAAGGCAAGACATTAAATGGCAACATAAATCCATTAAAAAATCAAGTATTCTAAAAATGATCATTCGACCTTATCTGGCCATCCAACCAAAATATCACCCACATCACAATCTAAGTTCCTTTCCTGCTTTATGCTTATTCTTGTATTATTATATCTTTATTTCTTCCTTTGCTGTCCTAGTAGAATTCAAGTGCCATGAGGTCAGGGCCATGGCTAATTTTGTTCATACATTTATTTCCAGTTCCTGGAAGTTGACCCAAGTAGATGCTCAATACGTACTTAATAAATTTTCTGGTTGGCATAAGTTGGGTTGGAGCAAGTTCATTTGTGAAAAGTCCACTGATACTCAGTTTTCTGTGGTGTAACTTTCATACCAGAATAGTTCTAACCTTAGCTTAAAGGTAAGCTAAGGGAGAGACTTCACCTTCATTTGATAATGTTGAAAGACGTTGAAGATATAGTCATAAATAAGTAGGTACTATTCTCTATGAGTTCACAGCCTACTGAAATTAACAGAGGCATCTAATATACCGGATTGAGATTAGCGCCACGAGAGAGTGCAGTGGAACTGTTTGAGCAGCACCCTGCAGCATGGAGGGGAGATCTCATTTAAGGAAAAGGAGAGAAACAGAGGAACCAAGGACTGAAGAAGAACAATTCTAGTCCACTTAACTTTTGGCTATGGTTAACTGTATCTTGATTTTTAAAATGATAATAAAAGTCTGAACCCAAATAAAATGTTCCCTATTTCCTTATATCATTTTTCATAACTCAGAAGATTACAGTAATAAGTAAATCATGACTGCATTTCTGAACTGTGTTGTTTTTATCATTTTTCCTCTGTATATAATGTGTCTCCCCTAATAGAGAAAAAATGATGTACTTCTCATTAGTGATTAGGTATCTTTAAAATGAGGTAGGGGCTCATTGCAAATTACCAAGAGCATTTCTTCTTCTTACATTTATACAGCAGAAAAAGCATTGTCACATAGCTGGTCAATAAAATGTTAAATCAACACTAAAATGAGCAGAAAAAAAAAAAACGTAAAAACATAACATCAATGTCCAGTTTGGGCTCTATATGTAAGGAGCATGGAAGTTCCCACTCTGTCCTAACAACAGGTGGAAAGCTAAACAGACTGAAAACCCAACAGCGCATCCAGGATCCATGAGAGGTGAAGATACGGGGCAAACTACTGTCCCCAAGATTGGAGAGTCCAGCAGGTAAAGTAGGAAGTCATCGCTTGCCAGAGCAAAGCCTCGGGGGTGGAGACCCAGGAACCAGTGCTGGGAAGAAAGGCTGAACTATATATTCAGTGCTCAAGTAGAAGGATCTGAGACTTAAAAACACCAAGGGTCCCGGTCAAACGGAAACACACAATTTTCTGAGACTTACCTCCAAGAGCTTGACTAGGTTCTCACAGTAAATATCTGAAAATCTCAGGTTTCTGGCAGGGAGAGGGAGAAAGGAACTTTTTTTCTTTTTTTTTTTTTTTTAAAAGAAGAGCTGGGCACTTGGGTGGCTCAGTCGGTTATGCATCTGACTTTGACTCAGGTCATAATATCACAGCTTGTGAGTTCCAGCCCTGCATCGGGCCTTGTGCTGACAGCTCAGAGCCTGGAGCCTACCTCAGATTCCATGTGTCTCTCTCTCACTCTGCCCCACCCTGCTCATGATCTCTGTCTCTCTCTCTTTCAAAAATAAAGAAACATTAAAAAAAAAAAAAGAAGAAGAGCAGAGAGAGCGCCCCAACGCGGGGCTGAAACCCACAAACCACAAGATCATGACTTGAGTCAAAGTTGGACGATCAACAAACAGAACCACCCACGCGCCCTGAAAGGAACCATTTTTAAATACACCAGAGCACTGTATTCCTCTTAATAAGGACTGGCCTCAGGAGAAACTAGTTATCCAAGCCTAACCAGCTGGTTATTATCAGAGTCCAATGATCTGGGGGAAAAGAAACAGCCAACTATAGCCCCCTTCTAGCCTTCCATGTGAAAGAAGGGAAATAGCCAACTCCTGCCCATTACAGTCATCATCTCCCACCCAAAGGGGGTGGAAAAAATACTGAGAACACTTGTGATGCTCACAGATCAGAGCCATAAACTCAGTAAGAACCGAGACCTAATCATAGGTCTTAGAACACTTGCCTCATCTCACTCCTTATCAGCACACCACTAAAGGCCTATTTGCAGCAGTTCCTTTTAGCCAGTACATCATTTCTGGCTATCAAGAAAACATTACAAGTCATTCCCAATGGCAAAAACAAAAAACAACCTCCCCCCTCCCCAATTTGAAGAGATAGAGCAAGCATCAGAATGAGACATGACAGGGATATTGGAATTGCCAGACTGGGAATTTAAAATAACTGTGATAAATGCTCTAAGGACTCTGATGAATAAAGTTCGCAGCATATAAGAACAAATGGACCATGTAAGTAGAGAGATGAAGATTCTTAGAAAAAAAAAAGAAAAAGAAAAACTAGAGATCAAAAACATTGTAACAGAAATGACTTTAATGTGCTACTAATAAGTAGACATGGTTGAGGAAAGAATCTCTGAGCCTGAGAATTTCTTAGTAAAACCTCCAAAACCTGAAAAGCAAACAGAAACGAAAGATTGAAGAAAAGAAAAAAGCAAAAAACAGAACGGAATATTCAACAACTGTGGGACAGCTACAAAAAGTATAACATAGGGATGATGAGAATACTAGAAGAAAAAGAAACACAAAAAACATTTAAAACAAAAATGACTGAGAATTTCCCCAAATTAGTGTCAAACACCAAACAACAGATCTAGGAAGTTGAGAACACCAAACAGTATAAATGCCCCCAAAATCTCCACCTTGGTTTTTGTTTTCAAACCATAGAAAATCAAAGATAAAGAAAAAAAGCTTTGAAAAAAGCAGGGGGTGGGGGGGTTGGAAACTCCTCATCTATAGAGGAACAAAGATAAAGATTACATCCAACTTCTCCTCAGAAATAATCCAAGCAAGGAGAAACGGAAGTGAAATATTTAAAGTATTGAGGGGAAAAAAAAACACCAACATGCAATTTGAATCCTATGTAACTATTCTTCAAAAGTGGAGGAGAAATAGACTTTCTAGGACAAACTAAAATTGAGAGAATTTTGAGAGAATTTGTTGCTGGTAGACCTGCCTTGCAAGAAAGTTTAAAAAGTCTTTAAAGAGAAGAAAAATAATGTGGGTCAGAAACACAGCTCTCCATAACAAAAGGAAGAGCATGAAAGAAGAAATGAATGAAGATAAAATAAAAGACCAATTCCCTATGGGTTCATAGTGTAGTGTCTTCCCATAGATTTTATTTTAGGAATAGCTGGTTCTGCTTTCTTTCAGTTTCCTCTGGGTGTGCTTGCAAAACCCAAGAACAAAACCTTGAGGAGTAAAAAATTCAACCACTCATTAGACTTTCATTTTATTTATAGTTTTATTATTTTTTCTACTTGATGTTAAAATGGATTTGGCTGAATATAAACCAAGCTATTTGGTGTTCTTGACCCACAATCTCTCTTGCCCCTCCCTCCTCTCTCTCTTCCTCCCTTTCTCTCCCCTCCCTACTCGACCCCTCTTCTCTCTCTTCTCCATTATTAGCTTTTAAATTTCCAGTTGAGTTTCTAATAGTAAAATTAATTGAATAGACATTAAATAATGACGGTTGACGAGGCAGCTATGGGTATGTAATGTTGTTCACCTCTACAAACATCTGAAGCAATTTACTGATTCCTGACTCATCTCACTCAGATGGTTTTCCACTTTAACAGTGATTTATACTCATTTTAGGTCACTCTTTATTACACTTCATTTACTCTGAATATTTTTATCCTACAAGTTTGGTTTTATTTCACAGGCCTATTTTTTACTTTCAATAACGCCAAATGCAGATTTTTCACAACTTTTTATCTTCTTCACTTAGGCAAATATACTTATTTTCATATATTATTATAGTCTTTTCATCATTAAAAAATAATAATAAGCTGGGTACTACTCAAAGCACATGGCATTCTGCTGCCCCACACTCCCGGACTAATAGTTTCATGACATAATTTTAAAATGCTGAAATAAGAGGGACACCTGGGTGGCTCAGTCAGTTAAGCATCTGACTCTTGATATTGGCTCAGGTCACGATCTCACAGTTCATGAGTTCAAGCCTCACATAGGGCTACACTGTCAGCACGGAGCCTACCTGGGATTCTCTCTGCTCCACCCCTGCTCTCTCTCTCTCTCAAAGTAAATAAATAAACCAAAAAAGAAAAAGGATACAAAATAAAATAAATAAACATTCAAGAACTGAAATAAGAAAATTATATGTATGTCTGTAAGGAGAGAAGGTGAAAATAAAAGCATTTAGAGTATGTTGTAATCACTTGTGATCTTTGGGGATATAACTGAAATTTATATTAAGTTTAATGAAATAAAATCAGGAGTGATTTGAACGTCTGCTGCTTATTAGGGAATGAATGTACTCTTCATAGCGCCACAAGGGTCCACTGGTTGTAGCAATAATTACAAAGATGATGAAGGTGTGTGTGTTGCAGGAAGGATAGGCACCAATAATATAAGAACTAGACTAGGTAATCTTTGATTATCTCCAGCACTCGGCTCCAGCAATTCTGTGCTCAAAGCTTCCCAAGAACAGAAGCCTGGTTCCCTACAAAGATATCCTTGACAAAAGACAATCATAATGCCCTTAGAATTTTGCACCTCTTCTGTCAGTTTTGACTGGGAAAATAGAGAAAAGCCTGAAGATTTTGTTTTGTTTTGTTTTAAAGAAAAAGCCTGGGTGGCTTAGTTGGTTATGTGTCCGACTTCGGCTCAAGTCATGATCTCACAGTTTGTGAGAGCAAGCCCCGTGTCAGTCTCTGTGCTGACAGCTCAGAGCCTGGAGCCTGCTTCGTATTCTGTGTCTCCCCCTCCTTCTGTCCCTCCCCAGCTCTCACTCTGTCTCTCTCTCTCTCTCTCTCAAATGTAAACATTTAAAAAACATTTAAAAAAATAAAAAGTACTGCCATCACTTAGTGTGAAAAGAAGGGATGATGGCTAGGATATATTTTGTATATATATTTAAAAGATGTTTTTATAATTGCATGCCACTTGCTAACTCTGGTGATTATCCAGGGCAAACTCCAGGAAATTCCTGCATATGTTATAGACTTGAAGAGCTACAAATTACTTGATACTTAAGTATTTGCATACGTTTTTGTTTTGTTTTGCTTTGTTTTGTTTTAAACCCTTTAACAATATCTCTAGCTTTTTCATGTTGAATTGGAAAGAGGATCATATAAGCAAACTTATAACTCATGTAGTCAATGTTAAAAGGTCAGTTTGACCGAACTATTTGTTATTTGATTGGTTTGGCATCATAATATTAGATCTGGACATGTCCAAATATGTTGATGTGGTCTGTCCAGAAAAGGAATGTAAGAATCGATACAACTGCTCTTCATCACCAAGACAGGAGACCATGGCTATATTTACAGAGTTAGTGATGAATGAGGAAGAATACAGGGCTTCAGGGACAAGGGTTCGTGCAGAATTCTTAGTTTGCTCAGTACAGATACAGACTGTTGCTACTAATACTCATCTTCTGGCCTTGTAATTCCATCTGTCCTTTTCCCTTTAACTATTCTTGGTCCTATCTGAGGGTACTCAGGTACCTCCTATTTCTAGTTCTGCTACCCGGCTTTCTTCCTTATTCTGGCTCATTCGCTCACAGCTGCAGGGTCATTAGTAACATTTTACAATTGGATCCCTCTGGGGCCAAAAAGTCCCCTCCATGGCAAGGCCTTCTATTTCTTTGATGCCTAACTTTGTCATGTTGTTCCATTGCAAAGAGGATCGTATAAGCAAACTCTGGCTTCCAGGTTCTCCATACATCTGGCTTTATCCATTGTTATTTCTTCTACTACACTGTTAACATTACCTTAAGGTAATTATTTAAAAATTACTTATTTTTAATAATGTGTAATTATTTAAAATGTGTAATTATTTAAAACTTAAACTATTCAGGATATATTGTGCATTTAGTTAGAAATATTTGAGGTACTAACCTCTAAAAGTAATCCAACCAGATACATATAAATAAATTCTATGTAAATAAGCAACAGTTGGGTATGAGTGATGTTTCACTGATAATCTTCCTCGTGACACCACAGGTATCTGGTCAAGGTAAACTCGCCTCTTCACGTGCATTTAAATGAATGTATTTGAACAAATATATTTAAATGAAAATGTTTTTAATAAATAAGACTGACCCTAGCAAAATATTTTGTAGGAAAAGCATCTCTTTGCAACAGCTGCTACTTAAGGACTGATCCAATGATTTCTAGAAAGACAGCATCTTAACTATTTGAAGGCCTACAGTAGGTCTTGCCACGCCCCAGTAGTCTCAGCAAATTCTTTCTAGACTTACTCTACAACCCTGCCACCTTCTCCCTTTTTGGTTTAACTCTTGACTTTTTCCGAACTATGCCTATCTATGCCCCCACAACCACATTCAGTAGTGGTTTTTCCTGAACAAGTTTCCCTTATATGCAGTATAGAACTTAGGATGTAGTTGGCATAATTCTAGTACATAATTTCTATTTTTAGTGGTAACCATTCCTTCACATTTTTAGACTGTCTCTTGGATGTATGCATATGCCTCCTATATTGTTTATTAGGTGGCAAAATTACAAATCATGTGTATGACATTAAAGCTCATTGTAGGGTAACAGATTATTTGTATTCGTGTCAGCTATAAGAAATAAGTGAAAATCTTTTTCTCAGTAGGAAATGAGTTTAGTTCATTTTTTTTCTGGTAAGAAAAATTTATCTGAGAACTATATTACAAAAGAGATACCAGTGATTAACTCTTACAATAATCTTCTATTGCCTCTGGCAGCATGTAAGAAATAAGGGGAGAATAGATTCCTCAAATATCAAATGCATGTAGAAAGAAAAAAGTGGTTTGAATGATAGTGGGAAGAACAAGCCGCTCTTTCTTTAATGATTATTTCTTACAGAAAGAGGCAAGAAGTAGTCACAGTAACAAGAGCCATTTCCTCTCATTTGGGGATCAAAAACCATGCAGCCTACATCCAAAGATATATGAGGCCAAACCTTCCCATTGAAAGCAACGGGAGTCGGGGAGTGAGGCAGAATTTTGACAGGGTGGAAGAATATTCTAGGAAGGAAAAGGGAGGCAAAATTCTCTGCATAACATATCTAGTAAGGCCAGACCCTCTCCTAGGAGCTCCCACTTCACCAAAAGTTCCCAGGTCATACTCCAAAAGAACCCAGTTTGAACTGATGACTGATGATCAAGAGATCTCCTTGCTACTTTGTTTATTTCATCAAACCATATGATTAGGGTTTTGTTTAAAGTTAGGATATTATTTAAGATTGAGATAGAGGGGGATATTGGAACTGAATATTGAAATTTAGAAATTTTATTTTCAGAAGTCTGACTTTATGGAGTCCATCAGACTTCTATTGGAATGGATCTTAGCCTAGGTTGATGTGATTCTTTTGTATTTTATTTTAATTCTTAATTTTTTTCATGTTTGTTTATTTTCTGTGAGAAAGAGAGAGAGCAGGTAGGGGCAGAGAGAGAGGGAGAGAGAAAACCCCAGGCAGGCTCCACACTGGTTGAAGTGGGACTCAATATCATGGACACTGAGATCATGACCTGAGCTGAAATCAAGTCAGATGCTTAACCAACTGAGCCACCCAGGTGGCCCTACGTCAGTGTGATTCCTAAAAATTACCTGTCTTTCATGAAAGTATAGTTCATGATATTATTTTCATTATGATACCCCTAACTTCTTTCCTTGATCTAAAAATTAAGCAATTTGTAGTTAAATATAAGGATACCACCACACCAACAAGCTTCAACTTATTGCTTAAAGCTTGGAGCCGGTAAGTAATTAAGAGTATTTAACAGAGTAGATACTTAACTGTGGCAGAGAAAAGAATCAAGAATTTAATCAGAATTTTGTAGTAGCTTTCATTACTGTTTATATACATTGAAATAAGAGAAGGTAAGGTACCAATGTCAAAAGGACAAGCCGTGTATCTTGTATTCTTTCCTGAAAAGTAAATTTGCTTTTAGATAAAGTTAATTACTTGTGAATTGCAGAGTTACACTTTAATGAATGAGTTTACCCTAACGTATCAAAGATGGCTTGTGGGAAAACTGCTCTCTCTTGCTATATCTGACACTCTACACACAAGATCCAGTGGTAGCTGGCTCGAACCTCAGTTACATGATCCTTAAAATTAAAGCAAATTGTAGGATTTGGCAAAATAATCAAACCTACATAAATGATAGCAAAGGTCAGAATTTGTTTTCCTATCTTTGTTTACCAACATTTCATGATGCTCAATTAGCAGTTGGGGCTACTTTATGTATCCACAGAATTTTAGAGCTCAAACATAGAAATAAGGACCCCAAAATATTGAATTGCTTTCCTCAGAATTGTATTTTCCCTTAAAAAAATGCCACATTCCCATGTGTAACTTGCCATTAAATATTTCTTATCAATGTTTCCCACCGTTTTACCAAAAAAATTGTTTTAATATCATTGTTTATTTGCTTGCTAAAATAATTTTTTTAATTTAAGAACAATACAGGCCCAAATGTTCTATACTTAAATCCACAGAACTAAGTGTCTTTCAAAAAGAAACAGAAAGTTTTGTTCTGAATGACCATGTATTTAAAAAAAATTTTTTTTTTTACTAACTTAGTAGTTACTCCAATTTCATTATAATATTAATTTTGTAAGTTTCCTCTAGGACAAAATGCCAGTAATTTCCTTCTCAAAAATTTCTTATTAATAGTAAATTTTTAAGTATTAGAAAACCTGTTGTGGGGTGCCTGGATGGCTGTTGGTTAAGTGACCAAATCAGCTCAGGTCATGATCTCACGGCTCATGAGTCTGAGCCTCGCATCAGGCTCTGTGCTGACAGCTCGGAACCTGGAGCCTGCTTTGGATTCTATGTCTCCATCTTTCTCTGTCCCTCCCCTGCTTGTGCGCTGTCTCTCTCTCTCTCTCTCAAAAATAAATAAGCATTAAAAAAATTAAAAAAAAAAAAAAGAAAACCTGTTGCAATACCACATGGAAAGTTTTCATTCAAAATAATTTAAGTTTTAAGGATTAATTTATCAGTTAATAATTGGAAAATTCTTTTTTCTACACTGTTGTTTTAAACCAAATAAGAAACACTTTTTCCTTATTTAGAGACTATTGAAACTTTTTTTAAAATACCCAGGAAAAATTACATTTTTGATATCCAGAAAAATAATCAGAATTATAAAAATTCAAGCCTGATTATCTGTGTCTTCAGGTTCTTTGAAATTTGTTCTCAATTATATGAAGCACTCTAACATAGCACTTGTGGTTTAATATAATTTTATTTAATTCTGTGGCCTCAAATTCCTAATGACTGGCTGTGAGAAATGATAATATGGATCGTGTAAAATTTAAAATAAAAATATTCCTGTTGGTTTAAGAACAACAGACAAACAAGCTTACCCACAAGTCTGACATCCAAAATGTATTAAAAAGTCATCATTAATTTCAGTCTACAGTGAAGCCATTAATTATCAATCTCTCCACCTATCTACTCATTAAAGAAGCAGTTCCCAAATCTCAAATCTCTACTTTGACTTCTCCCTAACATTCTGGCCATGCATATACTCTTACTCTTCCATGTCCATGCATGTACTGTCACTCCGCTCCTGCCCACTATGCCTACCTTGCAGAGACATTCTTTTCTTAATAGTCACCAATGGAATCTTTTTGGGCTTAGAATCTGTGCCAGCATGTCATCGCCCTTCTGTCTTTGGGTTAAAAGTTTACCTGTCATTGGCTTATCGGTACTGCTCCAGATCTGATCATATCCTTTTTATCCATTACCTAAGCCAATAACAAAACTGAAGGAGTCAAGGAAACAAATACAAAAACCTTCCTGAGTAAGAAGGATGGAAGTATTAAATAGTTACATCTAATATTCCACCCCTGGCACACACTCAAATATAAATCACTACTTAACATAGTAGTTCATATGGTTTCTATAAGATCATTAACAGTGTATTAGTAAATATTTGGCTCTTTTAAAAACTGTCCCATTCACTCTTTTCAGAGCAAAGTTTACTGCTACCTTTTTTTTTCCCTTGGGATATCAAATACACAGTTTAGTGGATTTTATTTCCCTGTCAGCATTTGTTTATGATTTTTATATGATACCCCTACCATTCTGGCATGAAGCAAGTAGCCTCTTTTGCCTGTGCTCTTTTGTCTAGAATATCCCAGGCATTGGGAGGGTGGAGTCAAAAATGAGTATAAATTGTGCCCTTACTGACTAAATTGTAAACTGTGTTCTCGACAGGTTTCAGTTTGAGTACTTCTTCTTCTAGGACTGTAGCAGCTGACTCACCCTGCTTGGGAAAGTCAGGTCTCCCATGATGAATAATAATTACAGTATAACAAATCATCCTTAAGACAGCATTTCCACAGGTGAAGCACTCTCTGAACCTCTGGCCAGAAGGCTGATGCAGAACTGACTCAAAGATAGTCCTGTTGCTGAATTATTTCTTAAAAAAGCTATTCTACAGAAGGTTTTCCTCAGAGACATCACCAAATACTGACCCAGCCTACTCCTGCTTAGCTTAGCCTGACAGTTTTAGTATTTTAGTTATATTGCCTTAGCTGAGAAGAAAATCCTACTTGCCCTCTCTTAACATATTAACAGTGTGGAAACACTCCTGTCACCTCTTCTTGGCAGCTCAAGATGAAGTTATTCTTTCAACAAGCCAGTGTTGACTGGTTGACCCTTGTCAGTTTTAGCCGCCAATCATAAAAAGAAAACTTTTCAAGTGGTATGTGGTAAAGTTGTCCAAATACAACATTGTGCAGAGATGAGCATTAATAAAGTGTTTGATAATAGTGTTTCCTGAAACTGCTGAAGTTCATGGCTATTGGCCAAAGATATTTTAAGTTTTCTAGATGAAATTGACTAAACATCGAAATTTTAGCTGAGCCAGAAATTATGGTTTAGAGAGATTTGTGTTCTGAGAGAAAGAGGTTAAGGTACTGATGGGGAAGTTAAGAGATGAATCTAGGGGCGCCTCGGTGGCTCAGTTGGTTAAGCGGCCGACTTCAGCTCAGGTCATGATCTCACAGTCTGTGAGTTCGAGGCCCCGCATCGGGCTCTGTGCTGATGGCTCAGAGCCTGGAGCCTGCTTCGGATTCTGTGTCTCCTTCTCTCTCTGCCCTTCCCCTGCTCACGCTCTGTCTCTATGTCTCTCAAAAATAAAAAAATAAAAAAAAAAAACATTAAAAAAATAAATAAATAAAGAATTATATTAAAAAAAAAAGAGATGAATCTAAATCAGATCTGAGAGACTAAGGTAGGTTTCCCCAATGTAGTCGTGTAAAACCTAGAACCTGGAGAGTGAACAGGATTTAGCCAAGTAGAGAAGTAAGGGAAATAGTTTTATTGACAATCCCTCCCTCTGTTCTCAAATAAAAAATTACAAGAGGGAAGAAAAGTGCTTATACAGATATCCAAGTAGCTTATATCAGAACTGTGACAACAGAAATAATTTCAGGTTACTGTATATTGGTTACAAATTCTGAGAGATTCCCAGTGTCAGAAATAGGAACCCACTGGCATCACCGGGCCATTGGGATTATGAGGAACAAAGAATAAATACCTAAGTCAAAGGGCCAAGTTCATCCACTTTGCAATTAAGCTAAAACTCATTCTTCCCCCAGAAAGAACCATCTGATTAGAGGTCACTCTTGCTACCATTCACTCCCATCAAGCCAACCACAAGAGAAAGATATGTTTACCTTCCCTAGCACCTAAATACAAGCCACATTGTCAGTCATGAACTAAACTCTTTAGAGCCAACTGAACAGTGTCCTGGAATAGATTTTAAGTACTAGCCCTGTTTACCTCATTCTAGAACAAAACATTGTACCTCCTATCTATTATCTCCCAACATATTACCCATTTATGTTCTGCCCAATCATATGACTGATTAAGCTTTCAAAATGTACCCCTGATGACACAGCTCTTCTTGCAGCCTTTTCAAATGGGTATTTATTCCCTCTCACCTTATGTCAGGTGATGAAGTCAATGTTCTCGCTTTCGACATATTTTACAGACCACTGCAGACAAAGACTCTCCTATTTTGTGGCTCATTTCTTCTGGATGTTTCCTTCTCATCTTCTTTCCTTATGTTTCTTTATCACAGCCTGGACTCACTCCTTTATACCTACCTCTCACACATGGAACATTCAACATCCTGGCCATTCAGGTTCTTTAATTTTGAAGAAACACATATAAACAAATAATGTTTAGACTATTTCTGTGCATCTAAATAAGAATATGATGAATTCCCAAGTATTAACCTCCGGGTGAACAGAAATTTAAAGCCCCTTTTGTACCCATTCCTGGCATATCCCCTTAGAAGAAGCTACTACCACTTGTGTACCTATAATTCCTATCCAGTTTTTAATTTACCATTTGTGAAAAATAATCAAACCAATCTATTGTTTAGCTTTTGTTCCTTCTTGAAACATATGCACATGAATTATACTATATGCATTCTTCTGGGAATCTGTTATATAACAAATTTATGGGATAGGTCCAGGTTATTAAATCTCAAAGTCTTCACATGATAACTATGTTGGCTATTGTTTACTCATTTTATTATTACATAATAATCTCCCATATGGATACACCACAATTTAATGATCTAGTCTATTTTTGTTATAGGAATAGTCTAAAAGAAATATCTGAAACAAATGAAGACAAAAAGCCTCTTTTAGAAGTACAGTATCCCTAAGTGTAAAAGTAATGATTGAAGAAAAATTATATTTAGGAGATATAGTTGGGGAAATCTTTGAAAAACTAGAGGATAAAGAAAGACGAGACACTGAATGGCAAGTGGGTCAGTTCAGAACATGCAACATCTGAATAAGTACAGTTTTAGAAACAGGGAACAGAAAAAATAAGAGGAGCATATTATCAAGAAAAGAGTTCTGGGAAGATTCTAGAAGAATATCTGAAGGATATGAGATTTCTGATTAGAAAACTTACCAAGTGTCCAGGAAAAGAGATAGAAAAATGATCCATGGCAAAGCATGTTGTTATGAAAGTTCAAGAATGAAATGGTATTGAATTCTTCAACAGCCACACTAGAGGCAAGACAATGGAAGACTCTTTCAATCACCAAAAGAAAATAACTTTCAATTTAGCATTCTATGCTGAACCATGCTCTCAAAATAGTGTAGGGTAGGATATATACATTTTTAAACATGTAGTTCTCATGTTTTCAGAAGATTTACATCTCCTGTGCTTTTTCTCAGGGACCTTTTAAGGAATATGTTTCAATAAAATGAAGAAGTGAAACAAGAAGAGATCCAGAAAACTACAGATGCCACAAGAGAGAGAAGAAAACCCAAATCCCAGGATGATAAGAAAGGGAGGCTTCAAGGACATAACCTGAATGTTAAAACACATTTAGAAGAAATTAGAGTCCTGGGGAAAAGTTTAGAGGTGGTTAAGTAATAGGTACACTGAAAATTTATACAAAGAAAAACAGAGACAGTTATTGAACACTAGTCAAACAAAAAAGCTATACAAGAAAACACCAATTTCAGGAGCTCTGGTGTGACTTATATGTATACAAACTCTTTATCTACTTACTGCCATGGTCCAACTGATTTCCTGATTACACCTGTGCTCCTGACCTGTTACGGCCTTTCCAAAAGAGAAGGGATAAAAAGCAAATGTGCAAATCATAAATTCCAAATGGCATCTTATTCTATGCAAGACTCTCCTTGCAAGATAAGCTCTCATGAATTCTATTTTCCCACGTACTGGCCTGGGTACCAGTTGCCAATACCAAAATCTTTCTATCCTGGTTATATTTATCTAACAACGATATGGGTAATACTAAACAAACAAACAAGCAAAAACAAAAACACCCTGAAAAAAACTAAGCTAAAAAAAAGTTCACAATGAAATAGTTGAGTTTCAGTCAATTCTATACAACTTATCCTTTGCTAAACTCATTATTTTCATACTTCTTATCAAGTTGTTTCTCTTTCCTGTTTGACCTACTTCATAGACATTTACATAAAATGAAATTGATACAATGCTATAAATAAACAAGTTGTCTTAATATGCTGTGAAGAAAATACAGAAAGAAAAATTCCTTTTGATGTCTTTGAGTATTAAAAATTGACGATTATAGATAGGAGATCATTGCTGGTACCAATCTGTAATATGTAACAGAGGCAAAACTCCTTGGTTCTACAAATTGAGATGGAAGACAGACTGCTGAACGAGGAAAAAATATTACAACAAGCAGCCAATATGACATGGATGTCAAGGGAGAACAGTACACAACAGAAAGTTTATATCTGTACAAAATGACCTACTTCATATAAAATAAAATTAAGTTACTGCAAGAAAGAGTGTCAAGCAATATAAAATACCTATTCATCCTACGCAACTTACTTTTGCTTTGAACTTCTCTGGATGATTCTTATTAGAGAAACTGGAGCACACAGTCACGCTACTTTCAGTATGTGTGCTGTGTAAGGTTATGTGTGATTTTTATTGTAAAGTTTAAGTACTGCATTTTTGCATTGTAGATTATATTTAACAGGCAAGATGTGAAAGAATAATGTCTAAGCAGTTTGTCATGTTTTAACAATTGTGAATGATGTGAACCTTTATTTTTCTTCAGCAGTTCAATCACAGAAATTCCAGGTTGATGTAGATAGTTTAAATGCTTTCTCTTTCTTAAAAAGTCACTTTCCCATTTGCTTTTGTAATTTTGTTACTATAATCCATAGGTTTCCTATAAAACGATTTAGCGAGTTTACTGAATTATTTATATGATACCTAGTGATTGGAGTATATCTATTTCATGCCATTATCACTCTGTATCATGGTCCTTCCACCATCAGGAATGCCTCATACTACATCTCTGTGATTCCAAATCTAAGCTACCTGTCCCTAGGTACATGTCTTTATCCCTTAACTAATCCCTGTGAGTTTCTCCACAAAATGACCCTGATCCCTCAGCTGGAAGGAATCCCCCCATCCCTAAACTCCCACACATTGCAGCTCTATCACCCTGATAACAGCCCTCGTCACTTTTCTTCCTGTACTGTAGTCACTTGTCTGTCTCAGAATCTTTCTTCAAAGAAGCAGCCTTAATTATTTTTACATTTAAACAAAAAGTACTTATTGCATGGGCAAATGGATGACATTTGCTTAAGAAAATCTCTAGGAAAACATGAACCTGAAACATCTATACATTTGTATCCTGGCTATGAAAAGTAAGGGACAAAAATAAATAAGAAAGGTTTCTTTCAACATAATTTTTGAATTAAGCAGTCAATTATAAAACCTGACCAGTTTCAGACATCTACTACCAACTGAGGCCACACAAATACCACAAAATCTCCTTTATGGTGTCCTAGATATGGAATGAGAGTAAAAACACAGAGGTGTCAGGCATGCAATCAATACATTGACTTTAGAGACCCACTTATGCTCATTTCCCTCAGATCTACCCAACTCTCATCACACAATTAATTATACAACTTCCAAGAAACCAAATCCCTAGTCCCTCCTAATAAAATGTCTAGGGACTTGAATTGTTAGGTGCTTCTTAAAGAACAGTAAGAGAGAATGAGACAGAGATTCGAAAAGTTTCCTAATGTTTTAAATTTCATATTAAATTTACAATCCATCTTGAGACTTTCCGCCGGTGTTATAAAGTAGAAATCACTCTTTATTTTCATTTCCACCCAGATTTGTTAACTAACTCAGCACCACGTGTTGAAATGATCATCCTTCTCCCTCTGCACTATCATGTCACCTTCGTCATAAATCAGGAGATATATAGGTGTGGTTGCTTTCTGAAAATTATTCTGCCTCACTGCTCTATTTGTCTATCATTCTGCTAATGCCTTTGTCTTAACGACCATTGTTAAATAATAAAGTTTGTATCTGGTTTTTAAGTCCTCCAGCTTTGTTCTTAGCCAAGATTGCCTTCATTATTCATGGCCTTTGATTTTTCAGGAAAAAAAAAAACCTGCCAGAAATTTGATTGGGCTGTTTTGGGGGAAATCTGCTTCTTTAAAATATTGATACTTCCATTCCATGACATGATAGGCCATTCTATGATCAAATTAAATTATTAGTTAGGCACAGATTGTGGCCAATACTGTCTCCTAACTTCCTTGTTTGACTATAACTGTAAAGGTTTAGAAATATAAGTATTCAATTTCCCAATGTCCTTTACCGTTGGAAATGTCATGTGACATGGCGCTGGCTTATGGGAGACAAAAGAAAAATGAAAGAGGCTTTTATACTCTTAACAAAAGGAGGGAAATGTGGCTGGTACATTTTCTTCTTTCTTTTGCCTTAAATATAGAAGTGATCCATCACTATCCAAACAAAGAAATTACCAACAAAAATGAACTTAGGCCAGCTGCTGCCTACTTTCAAGCTATTTGCATGGAAAAAAGAACTCATTTATTTAAGTTACTATTAGCTAAGGTTTCCGTTTCTCATAGCAAAACCCACTGCTAAGCAATATTAATGTCTTAAAAAAATAAAAAACGATAAAACAGCAGATTAGAATACTGTGGGTTCTTTCCATGTAGGAAGTCAGTGATAACTAAAAATGGTAATCAAAAATTAATTTAAAAGATTTCAGTCTACTATACATTATAAATATTAAAGATGTCATCTAAGCAATATTATTTTTCTTGGTTAAGTATAAAATCTGCATGTGTTAAAACTTTTCAGGGCGCCTGGGTGGCTCAGTCAGTTGAGCGTCCAACTTTGGCTCAGGTCATGATGTCACGGTTCATGGGTTGGAGCCCCGCGTCGGGCTCCGTGCTGACAGTTCAGAGCCTGGAATCTGTTTCGGATTCTGCATCTCCCTCTCTCTCTGCCCCTCCCCCACTCATGCTCTGTCTCTCTCTCTCTCAAAAATAAATACACATTTAAAAAAAAATTTTAAGAACATCAATTCTTTTTAAAATTTCTTTAAAGTTTACTTATTTTATTTGAGAGAGAGACATAGAGAGTGTGAGCAGGGGAGGGGCAGAGAGAGAGAGAGAGAAAGAGAGAGAGAGAGAGAGTGAATCCCAGGCAGGCTCTTGTGCTGTCAGCACAGAGCCTGATATGGGGCTTAAACTCATTAGCCATGTGATCATGATCTGAGCCAAAATCAAGAGTCAGACTGACTGAGCCACCCAGGTGCCCCCCAAAACATCAGTTCTTAAAGTAAATGTTTTTCTTAACTCCCCCACTCAAAGGGACTGTAATACTTCCTTACTAAAGGTTTCATGGGTTAGTACCAATGTCTGTTTGATTAAGAAAAAACTAAAGCAAAAAGCTAAATGACTGGCAAACAGTATTCTTACTTTAAATATTTGCTCATTAAGCTAATGATTTTCCAACTATGAATGACTACCTTTGCCTTCAAATGACTTGAAAATATTAACATCCTGAGACATTCTGAAATATATTTTATTTGCTTAAATTTCATAACTAGATGAAAATAACAAAGGGTTTTCGAAATTATTTCAAATAGCACCTTATTTGGCTTTCTTTACTGAAGCAGAACAGACATGTGCTAAATCAAAAGTAAAATATATCCAAGGATGATTAATATGTAGTATATAGACAAGAATTTATACTTATTTTAAAAGTTGCACCATAGTCACCTTTCCTAGACAGAACATTACTTTCTCAGAATTATTTGATCCATAAAAAAATCCATTATAAAAATTTCTCTAAATACCATTTCATGCTTATTTGAAACCACCCTGTTTCAATATGAGTCAATAAAAGATCACTGTTTACTATAATTCAGAAAGCAGTGTTCTAGAGTAGTACTAAGAAATTCAACTCTAACCTTCTCTATCCACTCTATACTCACCCCAATACCATCACCTGTGTTTAGTTTCAAAAGAATCCTCGAGAGAGTATATTATTGAAGCACAATTTTCCACGATCGGGATACAAAATAAAATAAATAAAAACAGAGCACCTATTGCTAGTGGTGCCTTATACCATATTCTTTACCGGTTAAAGAATATACACTCATACTCTAAATATTTCACTATAGATTTTCAGAGAGAAATAAAGTTTCCTTGAGTAATGTGAAAGAATTGACCCATAGCTTCTATCTGACGAAGATGAAGACTCTTGCCCACAGTTTCATTCTTCTGATCTTTTCAGTATTATGATTGCAGCCCAGATAATAATTATTGTATGTTGTCTTGGTTATTCTACTGCCAGTTTCAAAATAAGGAGGTTTTGAAAAGCTCAAAGGATTTCCTGATAAGCTAATATGCTAGGGAGCTATAATAATACCTAATACCCAACTACATCACATTGAAGAGAATAAAAAATCATCCTCTTTCTTCTCTCACCAAGGGCCCTTTTCCACTAATGCTTCTCCCTTTTTCTTCCTAACTTTTGGAATCTTAGGATCTATCCCTCAAAGTTATTTGGGATTTTGATTAAATAATAGACGACTTACTTATTTGATTTCAAATTCAAATGATTATAGGGACGACATAGGTAATGTGTTGTAAATTAAAAGCTATTATAAAATAGAGGGCACATTTCCTACCTAACGAGGGCAACGTACAGTGAATTATTCTTTGGGGAATTAAAGGATGGTTTTGGTAGAACTTCTGATTTTTCAGAAGTTGTAATCAAGGTATTTTAGTGAAATAATTTCAATTTTAAATGCTAGCAACAAATTCCAATTTAATAAGAAACAAACAACTATAGTATGCAGGACCATCTCTGTTAGATTAAACAATATGCATTTGTTGTTGTATTCAGGGTTAAGTGTTTTACTTCCGTGCTCTATACACATAAACAGTGAAGTGCACGCAATTGTAACATTCTGTGTCTCTTTCTACCTACTAAGATGTTTGCTTTTCTGATAAAGCAAAAAAAATAAAAATAATAAACTCTGCAGTTTCTACCATTTGACAAGGAAATTTTAAATCCTGTATCATTTTACTTTATAGCATTGATTCTCAACTGGGAGTCATTTTCCCCCTGAGGGGACATTTGGTAATGTCTTGGGACATTTTTGGTTGACACAATGGGGAATAGATGTGCTACCGCTGTCTAGTGAGTAGAAACTAGGGATCTACAATGCACAGGACAACCTCACAACAAAGACTCAAAAATGAATAAAAACATTAAAAAACATGTTTTAATAAATAAAGAAATAAAGAGGGAAAAAAAAACCTGCAAAAGCAAGTCTGCTCATGTCATAAGATGAAGATGCAGAGAGGTTTAGTCAGCTGCCAAAGGCTGACCACTTGTGGTTCATGGAGCTGAGATTCAAACCCACGTGTGTCCCACATGTGGCCCTAAATGTCAATAGAACTGAGGTTAAGAAATTTGGGCTTACAAGATCTCCAAATTCTCATGGAAACTTAACGTAGGAGAAAAAGAAAAAAAAATGATAAAAAAGGACGACAGGACTTAAAAGGTGTATGATAAGAGAGGAATGGTTCCCAGTTTGGGGAGCATTTTAATTTTATTCCACTTATCCACCGATCAAAACCAAACTAGAAAAGAAGAATGTTTGTTTTATTTCAATTTTATTATTCCTATTATCCCTCATGGCAGAAACAGTTGAGTAAAAGAAGAAAAGGAAGAAGGAAAAGAATTCCTAATTATTTTTCTCTTCCTTAAGCCTGGGTGTTTTAAAGTCTTTGATTCTTCTATCATGTTCAAATTTAGATGTTCGATTTATTATAATTATGAATACTAGATAGCCAAAATGACAGCCTGTATTTTTGGTGATTTTTTGGTGGTAAATCAGTTTTTATTTTTCTTAGACTTTCCCATTTTTATTTATTGTCATATCCTTTAACTGAAGGGTTGGAGATTAATTTCAAAAGGGTTGACCACACTAAAATAAATGGTCACATACTAAAACTGGAATGTTATTGTAGCAGGGTAAATTAGTCCCTTTGGGTGTATTTTCCATCTTCTGAGTTACCATGTAATTTTTAGGGAACTTAAGTTTTACTAATAAAAATACATTTAGAAATAAATTTCCTGATAAATCAGCTCTGTGGACAGATAACCAACGTGTACAGGTCCAAGAAGTTTGCTCCTTTCTTGAGCTCAGTAATTATTTAATGGGGTGGTTCTCTTTCTTGAAAAGTTTCTTACATTTTCTAGTTCATAATCACTGCCCATTATCTGCTTACATTTTCTATAGACATTTATATTACATAACTCAGGGGCACTGGATAGAGTTTTCATAATATTTTTTAAGGTTTCAAGACACCCGCAGAGTGAGTCAGCTTTTCTTAACAAATTCTGACAAGCATCAAATTCATTTAGACTAAGGAGTTTCATCAAAGATGAAAATTTCAGTTCATCTTAATCTATAGCCAGACACCTCTAATTTCACTCAATTTATCCTCTTAAAAGCAGGGCTTAGAAGGGCTAACATTTAAAGTATCTACTGGTACCTAGATATATTTTTGTTTGTCTTGTGTCAGTTTGGGTCTGTTAACAGCATTTAATTGGATTTGCTGAACTTGTCACTTTTGCCTGTTCTTTTAGCGGAATTTCACAGATGCAGGATTTATGCGAATTCAGATTATTTAAATGTTAACTACAAACCAAAGAAACTCTGTATTTCAAAGTTAAAGATTTCACACTCCTCAATTTTTCTAAAATTGAAAAACTTTAAATTAGAAGAGATAATTTTATCTTTTAGTCATATTTTAAAATAATGAAAAATTTTATTACTTTGCAGCACTCCTACTATTAAAGAAATTATTAAAAATCAAGAGTCCTGGGGCACCTGGGTGGCTCAGTGGTTTAAGCGTCCGACTTCAGCTCAGGTCATGATCTCGCAGTTTGTGAATTTGAACCCCACGTCGGACTCTGTGCTGACAGCTCAGAGCCTGGAGCCTGCTTCAGATTCTGTGTCTCCTCCTCTCTTGTCCCTCTCATGCTCATGCTCTGTCTCTCAATAATAAATAAAAAAGTTAAAATTTAAAAAAAAATCAAGAGTCCTGTAATAAATAAAAAGAAAAAGGGGCACCTGTGTGGCTCAGTTGGTTGAGCGTCTGCCTCTTGATTTCTGCTCAGGTCATGATCGCACCGTCCTGGAATGGAGCTCATGCTAGGTGTGGAGCCTGCTTAAGATTCTTTCTCTCCCTCTTCCATTGCTCCTTCCCTACTTGTGCATGCATGTGCTCTCTCTCTTTCAAAAAATAAAATAAAGTTGACTCACTTATAAAATTTTTAAAAAATGATCAAGAGTTTTGTAAAGTTGTTTTATTAATTAACATTAAAAAATAATTATGCCATTACGTATAGACAAATGGACACTGTAAGGAGCTATGAATGATTCCAGATGACTGCAGCTTCTTGCCATTTCTGAAAATGCAGAGTTCATGGGTAATATGTGTTGCACATATTTGCTGCACAACAAATCCAAGAGTACTAGAACTTTTTTCCGATTTCTTCAATCTTGAGGGCATTTACTTAGGACAAATTTGTGAACGTTCCACATTATGCCACACAACTTTTGCAGGTAATATTATGGAGGGAAAACATTTCTTCATGCATAATATCCCTTGGTGTTCTTTCTTTCCTTCCCTTCGGGAGACAGTGTCACATATTTACAAAGCTTCAGGTGAAAGGGACAATTTATATGTGCATATATACAGCTTTATTAATTCTTAAATTATTGTGAATACTTAAATATGTGACATCGAATACTCAAAAATTTCCATTCACACTTAATTAATTCAGCTCAATTTATGTCCATTTAACAAAATTATTCTCTTAGGCACTTTGAAAGTTTGATGTCCTGGGTATTTTAACTCAAGGGCTGACCTAGTACTGCCTTTAGACCTAGACAAGTGGGGCCTCTGCCTGCAGCTGTATGTCTTAGAGGATGCATGCCTCCAAGAGCCTCCCTCAAAATGTTCTAAGTTGTCCTGTCTTCGCGATAGCCCAGGGCCTACAATGTCATCTGGGCACAGTTCCATAGACAGACTGGGGACCAGATGAGCCTTGGTAACTATTTCTCTGTTTGGAGCATCCTCTGACCCTCCATCTGGTACCTGGACTTAACCAGATGCACCAAGGAGCTTCGGGACTCACTCAACCCACATAGTTTTCCCAAGTCTTCATGGTCGAGCCCCAGGTCTGGGAAGATAGTCTAGCAAAATGATTGTTCTAAGTGCTCAGCAAGGTATTTCTTTTGCAGGATCTCACAAAACTGAGCCACCATAACGGTGTAGACACATTGACTTGGGTGACTTTCACTCATATTGTATATAGGGTAAGTTCAATGAACTACCTTTGACTCTTGGGGTTGAGTCACATGTATGGGCCCATGCATTAGCTCCTGCCCTTGTTCCAACCATAGTGCCACCTCTAGTCTTTAGCACATAATGGTTCAGGTTAGTTGACAGGTGACTTTTACTATATGTGCCCTTGCTGCTGATATCCAAGGAGATCATCTGTATGGTAAGTGCCAGATGGCTGGTTTGTATAAGCACACTCTGAATGTCCCTGTTAATCATTATCTTGAGAACGTATAGATCTCATTCTCTCCATGTTATTTCCTGTAATCAAGATAGGAGAAAAGCATGTTGTTCAGTGTTTCTGGTCAGGGGCTTCAAGGGTGGCCAACCTGGGGCATTTCCTTAGCAACACAGGATCTCCAGGTGGTAGGCATTGATCCTGGAACACTGGCCATGCAAGGAGGGGCAAAGCTGTAGAGAGCTGCTAGACTAAAGCTTGCTGCATGGAGATCCCAGCAGCAGATGCTTTGTCGAGCCTGCCTTTCCCACGCCGCCTATTCATAACTTCCCCCCAATAACCCAACATCCCCTTTGGTGTCTCTGAGTCTTTTCTTTGGTCTCACTGGGTCATCACTCATCCTTGGCTTAGAGTCTGCCAGGGTGCGGCTGCACATCACCACACTCTCCGAGCAGGCTTTGACACTAATTTTCTATGAAAGTTTTAGATACTCTTGCTTACAACACCAGTCCTTCTGAATGGTCCTCCCTTTCTGATCAATGTGGTAATGTTATAATCTCCTGGGTCAGTCGTTAGCTATGCCAGACAGGGATGGATATTCTTTGAACTAAGGCTACTACTTTTGTTCTGTCCGTGAGTCTCTTGCCTATCCTGACATGGGTCACCTCTCCTATCTAGGAGACAGTATGTGGAAGGAAGAGGTGTAGTTAACACTGAAAGATTACTTTCTAAAAATGCAGTGAATGCAAAGATTAGAGCCAAAGAATACATGGTCGAAAGATGTAGTATTCTACTGTTAGGTATAAAATTTTGAATGACAAATTTAGCAGCAAATGAACTATTAGGATTTAACTTCCATAATCTGGGTAAGACTGACACTTGTCATTGTCATCAATGAAACACAGCAACTACCTCTAAGAGAGTCATTGGAAGGCACTGTTCGGCGGCAGCAGAAGAAATGATGTTGCATCATGAATACTGATACAATCAGTATTATAAATGGTACTGAGGAACTAATTACAGAGGCCAAAAGACCTGTATTATTTCAATACAAATAGGTTTCAAAGACCCAGGGCATGGTGAGATAGAATAGCATTTCTAACTTTTTTTTTATCACATTATGGTAGGAGACATGACACCAAAAATAAAATTTTAAAAATAAGATGGTTCCTGGAGTTGAACAGGAGGAGATGGTGCCTGGACACTGTGAAGAAATTTTTTATGTGCTGATTGGACAATAAACAAATACATAAGTAGTTCTCTACCTGTAATTCTAAATTGTCATTAGTAAATCACTATACTTCACAAGTGTCCTTGAATTTTGTAACACTTTTTTTTTACTCATATTGTTTCTATAGACCAGGGCCAATATACTGTAGGGGATGCTCTGGACCAGCCACCTCTATTATTGTTTGAGAAATTTTATGTCAGGAGCCCCCCTGGGCTCACAGGTTGAGAAGCCTCCCTGTGTGGATAAGGCAGATGTTGCAAAGTCTCTTGCTGACCAAATGGCACCCCAATATTATCTCCTTCTAATAACCTTTCAGGCCTGGACTTCTTGAACTGCTCTGGTTGGCCTCAAGGGATGTAATAATGCTCTTTTGTTTAATGGCATATGGAAAAAGGGACCTGGAGTATGATGCCTTGATGGATAACATCTGAATAAGAGTAGCTGGCCAGAAGTAACCTCAAAGTTGCCTCTTGGGGATAGGTTATACAAATTGATCATACAGAATAGCAGTTATAAGCTGGCTAAATATTGGTGTAACTTGTGTAGACGTTAGGCCCCTATTGTGTAAATTCACTCACTCATAAGCAAAGGAACTTAGGCAGACATTAGAGAATTATGTCCTTGCCAAGTAAGTTACCCTTCCCCCATTGTAGTTTAGGAAGCTAGACAAAGAGACTCCTGACCTGTCTGTAGACGATTGGCATGGGTCTTAAGGCAACAATGTATGCACCACCTGCTTGCTCAAGGTTACACTAACAACCCTGCTTTCTTCCTGGCAAAAACAGTGTATATTCATTAGCTTAGGAATAGAATCTTAAAATAGCTAAGATAAGACTCTCCCTCAAGGTCTAAGGGATCAACATAATACACACTGTTTTCTTTCTTTAACTATCTTCTAAGAAAAAAGTAATGTTCACTGAGGTAACGTAACTTACTACCTAAAAGTAAAATACTGAGACCAGCAAAGCAGAGTTGTCTGCTGGTCCCAGAAACAAAGCAGCTCTCTCGAGTCATTCATCGTGCTGACACCATTCATCCATCAGGGACTCCTGGACTAGCCGAAGCTGGGCTCCAGCAATTTTACTATGTAATTTCTGGGATAATTGTAATTTTACTATGTTTCTTTATTGAGAGAAGAGAAAAAAGAATAAGACCATAAGACTAGAAATAGTGTAAAGACACAGAACAAAATATGTAAAAAGAAATAATTTTAAGACAAATCTTAAAATTCAAAATCCAGGGGTGCCTGGGTGACTCAGTCAGTTGAGCATCCAACTCTTGATTTTGGCTCAGGTCATGATCCCAGGGTCATGGGATTGAGTCCTGTGTCAGGCTCCACACTGAGCATGGAGCCTGCTTAAGATCTTCTCTCTCTCTCTCTGTCTCTCTCTCTCTCTTCTGCCCTTCTCCCTACTCACTCTCTCTCTTCCTTTCCCAAAAATAAAATTAATGTTTAAAAAACCAAACTCAAAATCATATTTCATATGGTTTATTAAGGCTGAAATCACTCTATCAATTCTCTCCCTTGTTTAACCTTTCCTCTGTGTTTGTATTATGTGTTTGTGTGCTTGTGTACCTGTGGCCTTTTGCCTAACAAACACAGGTCTTTAACATATTCTGGACGCGAAAGTGCGACTGGTGTCAGAGCAGCCCTCTGGCCAAAAACACCAACTGTAAAACTTTGTAAATTATATGGGGCAATCGTTTTCAGGGGACAGCAGGCAGGGGATAGGACAACAGATAGGAAAATACATAGGTAAGCTGGACGATCTCCCCAGCTTTCTTCCTGGGGACACTTTCTAGACTGCATGCAGAGAGGTGGAACCCAAAAAGAGCACAAGTGTCCTGCCAAGCTATCTAGGCAAGCAAGGATCAGAGATCCAGGAGGCTGAGGAGGCTGCAGTGTGCAGGACAGAGTACTGGGGAAGAAAAGCTGCTGACATTTTGTATGGGTTCCTTCAGTATTTAATCATATATTAAGCTGTGCATGCCCAGGGTGAAACTTTATGAGGCTTAACAGAGAATAGCTGTGGGCAAGGGCCACTGTAATCACACATGCCAGCCCACACTTGGTCTCCAACAGTACGCCACATTTTTAAATGATTCTTGTCTGCCTGTCTGGTAGCACCCCCTTCCTCCCATGCTATGCTACAGATAAGCCACTTTGCATGTGCTGTTACTCCCGGAGGGGGGGCGGGAGGGCGCTGTTTTGCCTGTGTTCCATGTTATTCAGTCGTCCTGCTGCTTCGGCTCTTTGATAGTCTCAAGAAGTTGATTTTCTAGTTTATCCAGCCATGTAGAGTTGTTAGAGTGGACAAGGCATGCTTTCTAGTTTTATATATGCTAGGCAGAAGCAGAAACCTCATTCAGTTGATTTTCAACAAAAGTGCCAAAGTAATTAAATTGGGAAAGGAAAGTCTTTTCAGCAAATGTTTCTGGGATAATTGAATATTCATATGGGAAAAAGTAAACCTCAGCCACTATTTCACATTATAGAGGAAAATTTAATTTAAGGTGTAGCATAAACCTAAATGTAAAAGTTAAAGCTCGAAAACTTCCTGAAGAAAACATAAGAGAGTATCTTCCTTAGTTAGGGTTAAACACTGATGTTTTAGACTGGACCCAGAAAGCAAAGCCAAAAAAGTTTTTAGATGCTAAAATGTACTTCATTACAATGCAAAAGTTATGCTCATCAAAAGGCAACATAAAAAAATCGATAGGCAAGCCACACTGTGAGATTTCTTTACTGGGAAAATTTCCACTGAGTGAAAATACTTGCAAAACACATAACTGACAAAGGCGTATATTCATGATATATAAATAACTCCTATGACTTGGCAATAGAAAAAAAAATAGCTCAGTAAAAAAAGGGGGAAAAGACTTGGATGCTTAAAGAAAAAGAAATGACCAATAAACACACAAAAAAGTGCTCAACCATTAATCTTTAGAGAAATACTAATTAAAGCCACAATGAGTTATTAATAGATTATACCTACTATGCCAAGAATGAAAACATAACAACAAATACTGGTAAGATATAGAGACACTGGAACACTCATCAACTCTTGAAATGAGTGTGAAAGGGCACGAGTACTTTGGGAAAGGTTGAAAGAGTTTTACAAAGTTAAACATAAATCTACTGTACCACCAAGTGATTCTATTCCTAGGCATTTCTCAAGAGAAATAAAAACATAACATTGGCTTACCAAAAATCTTGAACGAGAATGTCCACAGTAGGTTTACTCCTAATTGCCAAAAATGGAATAACAGTAATATTCACTACCATAAAAATGAATAAATAAATTGTGGTATATTAGTGAAATACTACTCAACAATAAAAAGGGGGGAAAATCTTGCACAAGATAGGTGAATCTCACAAACATTTTGCTTGCAAAATAAACTGGACAAATCAGTGTATGTGCTACATGATTTTATTGATACAATTGAGAAAATTTTTAATATAGGCTGTGAATTAGACAATAGTTTTATTTCAATGTGTTCTGAAATAAAATGTCCTCGTTATTGGGAAATATGCACTGAAATATTTAGGAGTGTTGAAGGACTATATTCCAATATACTCTCAAAAGTTTAAGAAAAATGGTGCATGTATGTGTGTGTGTGAGAGAGAGAGAGAGCAAGAGAGAGAGAAAACGATAAATAATAAAGCAAATGGAGAAAAATGTGAACAACTGGAAACTGCATAACAGGTATATGGAAATTCCTATTCTTGTAACTGTTCTGTAAGAGGGAAATCATATCAAAATTTCAAAGTTCCAAAATTTAGTATGACCTTCTTTATAAAATTAAAGTGCAAATAAATATTCTCTAAAACAAATGATTGTTTAATACTCAAGAATACTCTGCAAGGCAAACTATATCATCCTCGATTGTTCATGCATCATACCATTTATCCTTAATAGGGCAGTAACACAATGGATACCTTAGATGCTTAGTGTAAGGCCATCCCCTATATAACACAGGTGAAACATCATTATGGTCAATCTTTAAACCACCCCACTTAGGGCTTCTGCTGAGTCTTGAGACTAACTAATGACAGTGGAGAAGTAAGTCAAAGTTAAATCACTAATGACCTCGTGACCTATACTAAGGTGTTTGGGTTTCATAATGAGGGCAATAGGGAACCATCAAAGCGTTTTAATCAGGTTTTATCATGCCCAGACTGACGCTTCATAAAATTACTTCCACAGCTTGGGAGACTGCAAATTATCAGCAGGAAAAGATGCTGCGAAGTGTTGCCACAATGTAGGAGTGAGAAAAAAGTATTTAGACTAAAGAAGAAAAAATAGGGACACTGATTATATCTGAGAGATATTAGAAAGGCAAAACCAAAAAGATTTGTCAAGGATTTAGTGTGGTGGTGAGGAAGAGGAAGAAGTGTATATTTTGTTAGATGGAGAATGCAAGAGTAAGAGCTGATTCAAGAAGATGATTAGGTCTACTGTTGATTTACTGAGTGTTAATTGTCCATGAAATGGCCAAGTTGAAGTGATCAGCAAGGATCTGGAGCCCAAGAAGGAGATCTCCTAGAAGGAGTGTTTGGTAAGGCATCAGCACGAGGATCTATCCTCTGATTGTGAGATTTTAGGCAAGTGTCTCTTTAGGTATAAAATCTTTTGAGCCTACATGAAATTCATTATTACAAGAAAGGGAGGGTCATGATCTTTCATTAATTCTATTATCCAAATAAACAGATTAAAAATCATTAGTGAGAAATTTCAAACACAGACAAACCACTAGAAATAGCAAACATATTCTAGTTTCTTTAAAAGAAATATCCTTACATTTCCTTTGATATTTTGTTCTCCCAACTTCAAATTTTGTTTCTTGAATGTTAATAGCACTGGTTGTTAAGTGAAAAAAAATGTATATAGGGCAGTATTCAAGTGGTTGATGCTCTATTTATACAAATTACATCATATTTCTGGATAAACTCTATATTAATAGTATATGACACAGAGTTTTCTCCAAATATAGGATCTCTCCAGAGACTTTTCACAGGCCATTTGGTCCCATCCAAGATAGCAGAGGAAGAATAATGTAATTCTAATACATTGGAGATTTCTGATGGCATTAAATTTTTTCAGCTAAAATAGGTGCAAATCCCTAACATATGAGCATTACAAGGGTTCAGCATAACCTTTCAAATAAAAAAGGTTAATAAAAGCCAAGATGTAAATTGGAAGAAAAAGCAGTTATTCACCCACCCTGCCATCAAGGAATAATCTAGAAGTTGGTGCCAGTGCATGTGCATATATACCTACACCAGTAGAAAGGTGGGAAGAAAGCGGTAGAAAGAAATGAGAAAATGTAGTCCATGTTTCAGAATTGTTCTCAACTACTTACTGATAGGATCAAAATAGAACATCCTTTTGCCTATTATGTTGACCATTTAGGTAGACCTTAAATCCATGTTTTCTGGTTTTGGCCTCTGGTAAAACAAACAAACAAACAAACACGTTTGGCTTTTACAAACTTTGGCCTGCCATAACTTATCCATCCTTTCCTGTTCAGTATAGTCATTTTACATTGTCTAAAACAATTATAACCATTCTGCCAACATTAATCACAGAAATATAAACGTTATAAATGAAATAATATTCTTTAAAAGAATATTCCCTGACTTGCCACATTTTTTTAAGTTTATTTATTTATTTCAAGAGACAGAGAATGAGGGAAGGAGGGAGAGACAGAGAGTGGGACAAAGAGTCTGAAGTGGGCTCTGTGCTGACAGCAGACAACCGGAGGCAGGTCTCAAACGCCAAAATCCTGAGATCATGACCTAAGCTGATGTCAGACGCATAACCAATTGAGCCACCCACGTATCTCTGATTTGCTACATTTTAAACTTCTTTTCACTTAGATATTAAGACTATCAGTGCTTAAAAAAAAATGTCATGGCTGTTGGCAATCTGAACACTTTGTAAATTTACTTACATTATACTACTACGATTTTTTTTTTTAATAATATGCCCTACAACCATGCCTAATTGGGTTAGTTGGACTTCCACGAGTCGAAAGGAATTCCGAATGTTTTCTATTATGCTTAAAAAACTGAAAACAATGGCCTTGGTGGGTTACTTAAAGAAAATAAAATGTCCCTTTATTAAATGCAACTGAACGTTATCCAAGAAATCACTGTTCCAAGGAGAGCAATCCGAGATTTCCTCATTGACATTTAAACAATGCCTCACTACATAACGAGAGTTCAGAAAATAATAGATGGTTCTTATTTAGTTCATGCCCCTAAAGGCCTAGAGAATGGCCATGGGTTTATAAATTTAAACAAATTAAATAAATGTTTCATACTTGTAACTCTGTTACCTTTAGCAAAAAAAAAAAAAAAAATTACTGCCAGGGGAGCCACAGAATTAAGAGACCCCATAAACAAGAGAACAGAAGGCTGTCTGCATCTTCACATTAAACAAACAGAACGCAAGTCAGGCAACAACAGATTGTCACAGTTTAGCAAAACAGATAGTTAAGTTATTGTAGTTTATGTGGATGGACTGTGTATAAGAATATATTTAAATTTCATCTTATTTTGATTATTAATGGGGAAATATGATAAAAACTTCTTCAAATTTCTGAAGTAATTGAATATATTTTTAAGAGCAAGGTGTACAAATCTTGAATATTTTCCTAAAATCGAATCCTATTTCAGCTTCTGCCTGTACCCCCAAATGCAAACACTCACACTTCTGCCTGAAATCATCTGTGTATCTGAGCCCAAGCTGTGTGTGCCACACTTCTGGGAATCATAATTATGTTCTTCATAAGGCCTACCAGTTTTGTTTTTTAATTTTTTCACATACAGGATTAGTCAGGTCTTTTAATTTATATACCATGAAAAATCAAAACAAAATTCTAAACATAGGTGTTTTGGTTTGTTTTTTTTTTTTTTTTTTTTTTTTTTTTGCCTCTTGTTAGTTTTGTTCTCTTTTTTCTACTTCCTCTGAGGAATTTGTGTACTAAGTAGATTAAAATTGTTAGGAGAGTTATCATCCTCAAGTTGGGACCACTAATATATTGACCCAATTATGCTTCTTTCTTACTTAAATCCCATACAGTCAAGTGGAATGACTCGTTTCAGCCACTTATGATCAGCCATTCAGGAAATCCCATGCCTTCTTTTACTGATCATGGACTTTGAAGGAAGTTTATTTCTAGTGTTAGTGGCATCGATGTACACTTAGCCTTTTTAATGTTCATAGTTTTCACCCAAATTACCTCATAGCCCAGAGAAAACCTTTCAAGGTGAAAAAAAAAAATTTCTACTTTAAAATAATTAACTTGCTTTTGGATCCTTAACAGTTCTATGATTTCATTTAATCACACTTTTAAATTACCCAGAAATAAAAAGCCACACTCAACAAGAAGAGGCTCAAACCCATGTTAACAGAACCAAACCAAAGATTCAAGACACTCCCAATCAGAATTTTTAAGCTACTCTACTCATTAAAGTTTTAGTCATTCAATTAATTCAACAAATTTCTAAAGCAGATATTATCCAAAGCTTGTGGGCTAGTTGTTTTCATATATTATCTACAATTCTCAATTCTCCCCTTTCATGGGATCACGTATATCAACCCGACATCCTGAAAGGAAGGAAAAACTGCGTTGTCCAATCCTAAAATAGAGGCAGTGAAGAGGGAAACAAGAACAAGAAGCCAGATTCTCTCACCTCTCCGTAAATTCATAAAATGTTTTCTCCCTTAAAAAAAAAAAAAGATACCCAATATTCAGGCCAGGAACGTAAGTGTGGAAGAATTATAACGCAATTTTTAGAACCCCCTGATGCACAGGTAGCGGTATCTGTGCCTTCTTCTTCCTTCTACCAGCTTTCCCAGTGGGTGTACCACAGTACAAGTGTGTGGTAAATGGGTTCCAGGTGTGATAAGGTTTGATCCTCTCATTGCTTGGGGCTACAGCTTGGTACAGGATGATCACAGTTATTGCCTCTACAATTATTATAAATGTTTATAAATTCCATGACTTGCTCAAAGAAGGACTATCACACCCAACTGTCTCCCTCTTTCTAAGCCAGCAAAAACAAACTCTGACTGATCTCATGTTCTTCAAGATTATTTTCTAATGGCATAAACATCATTCCCTGTGTCCATTGGGGGTTTATTTAGTAATCACAAAACTAAAAACTTAACGCTTCTGTCATCTGCTTTTATGAGACAATGATTGCTCCTGACTGAATGGGAAAAGCCTTTGGAGAATCTACCAGAATCAAAAAGAGGTTGGTTAGTAAATCATAATAACACCATGTTATGTTTATGCAGAGTTTTCATCAAGAATTAATGATGGTTAAAAAATAACTATAACATTTTCAAACTTGCGTCAGCAATACAAAACAAATGGCTGGGAAGAAGGATGGACTTATGGAAAAGAGACATACCCAAGGGCAAGAGGACCATTGTACCATTTGGTCTTCTTTCTAGATTTCAGATTCATTCTTCCTTTACTCTTCTTTCATGCACAAAATATTTCCCTAATTAATACACTCTTACATACTTTGAAAAGACAATTTTACATATCTTCTCTCTCAATCTCTCCAACACCCCTCCTCATATATCACTCTCAAGTGAGAACCTTACCTCATAATCACCATATCACTCTCAACAGAGAACCTTACCTCATAACAACCAAAAATCAGAAAAGCGCTTACACATTCTCCCTATCATCATATCTATAAAACGACCTGTGTCTGTCTTTATATACTCTGCTTTCATTCTGGCTGTAATAGAGAAATTGTTCCCTGTCTATAGCCAACCTTTTCATTAATGGACTAGATCAGTTCCCCCTCTCATCTACTCAAAGATGCCAATTCTATAATTTCTCTCCCTTTTGTATCCTATTTCCGCTCTCTGCTAGCTCATTCCATAGTCACATATATCCTCAAATTATAATATTTTAAAGTATCGATCTTAAAAAAATACTTTGATCCATAGTCCTTTATAGCTTGTACCTTAATTATCCTTCTTTTTTTATACAAACTCATTGCAGCAATTGTCTACATCTGCTGTCTTTATACTTCCTTGCTTCTTATTCACTCTTGACCTCACCTTGCACATCTTCTTGTTCCTACTAATGTAGTAAAACTGCTCTTGTCAATCACTGTGCTGAACTCTAGACATATAACCTGAAGTCCACCCAGTGATTCACTTCCATATCTAATAGGCATCCCAAACTTAACAGACTCACAACCAAACTCTTGATTCTGTTGCCACTATAACCCCAAACTAACTTGCTTCTCCCCCAAGTGTTCCTATTTCCATAAAGGTCACCATGTGACCAAGGGGAGTCCCCCAGTAAATCTTCTCTTTAGCAAATCCTCTCAGCTTACTTTCAAAATATATCTTGAATCTAATCATCAGTACATCCACTACTACCACCTTACTGCTTGACCAGTGTGAACGCCTTAAATGCTTTTTTCCATTTCCATTCTTTGTCACCCAAGATATGATCTTTTGACCACATAAGTTCTTCTTAAAACTCTTAAAAATGTTTAACGGTGCCATTCGAAAAAATTCCATTGATCTTATCCTCCCAAAGGATTTGGCTTCTGACTATATCTCTAGTTTCATCTCCAATCTCCCTCACCATAGCCCAGCAAACTGGTCTTGCATTTTGAACTTTTTTTTTTTAATTTTTAATGTTTATTTATTTTTGAGACAGAGAGAGACAGAGCACGAGTGGGGGAAGGGCAGAGAGAGAGGGAGACACAGAATGTGAAGCAGGCTCCAGGCTCTGAGCTGTCAGCACAGAGCCCGACACGGGGCTCGAACTCACAGACTGAGAGATCATGACCCAATCCGAAGTCGGACACTCAACCAACTGAGCCACCCAGGCGCCCCACATTTTGAACTTTTGTGCTTGCTGTTTTCCTAGCTTGGGTTATTATTCTCCAAGCTATCCACATGATTTGCTCCTCACTTCATTCAAGTCTGATCAAATGCTGCCAGCTTAGAGTCAGTTTCTGACTACTGAAAATAACACACACCCCCTTTGCTATCGCCTTGCCCTGCTTTATGCTTCCTCACAACACTAATTTAACTTTATGTCGTAATTATTTTAATAATCTACACATCCCAATTAATGTAAGCATAAGGGCATGCTTTATCGATTGAAGTAATCTTGTCACCTCAGACATACTAGGTGAACAATTATTACTTGCCCATGGGAAAATTCACAGAAAATAGCCAACCTAGTACCGCCCAGTTCAAATGCTGAGCACAGTTTCATGAAGTCTCCGTGTCCCAATTCCATATTTCCTGGATGTAGAAGTAAATGGCTAAATTCATCCTGATCCCATCAGTTACACATGCCATCAACCATGGTGAAAGGGTGATAATACAGGCCCCAGAGTACACACAGTTAGGGCTATGGGAGAATAATTTCAAAAAAAAAAGGATATGAGTAGGCAGCAAAATTAAACAACTTGCCTTCACTTTCATCTATTCAGCAAATATTTATTGAGAACTGACAGTGTGCCAAGAATCTGGAAAATAGGATACAACAGAAACTTGGCAAACAAGAACCATTCTCTTATAAATTTTTTATTTAGTGAAGGGAGCTCCAAGTATATATGGCACTCTAACCTATGATCCATGGATAAAAGAATCAGACAGAGTTGATAAAATTCAGTTATTTTGTTATGCTGCATGCTGTACGTATATAAGTATATTAATTATAATAGGAATACTTAAGAATCCTCATATCACTCTCTCATAAAGTGAATATTGAATCATTCTCACACTGGTCTTGATTATAAATTTATAGACGTATTCTTATTGAAAATTTTTGTTTTCTACATGTTATACATTCATAATTTATAAATATGAATATTTATTTCAAAAAGAATACAGCTTTTTCAGTGTGTTGTACACATGCATTTGACTCTTCCTCATAACCACTGATACAGCCTATGTCTATTCACTCTTTGATCTTTAGCACATTACTCGGCTATAAAATAAACAGATTGGAAAAAATAAATTAACAAACGGGTTGGATTAGATGTTCCGAAAGCCTTTTCATGAGCTTTACAGATTTTCAAATTGACAAGAAAGCCAATTGAGACAGATCACTCCATTTTATAAAATGTGCACACATGGTGTTACCATTTTCACTTTATGAAGAGGTCTCATTGACTCCAAATAATTTGAATAGTAGAGACTATGGTTTAGAGGACATATCAGTGGGGACAGCAAAGTGGATAACCAGACAGGAGTGTTTTCTAGATAATTCAACTATGACCAGTTAAAAATTGAGCATTCTAGAAATTAAAAGTATCAAAGTCCCTTTAAATATGTAGATATAAACTGTTCTACCATAAAGTTCATTGCTCCTATATGGTGTTTGTGTTTTGTTTTGGTCAGCTAAGTTTGTTGACATTGGATTTGAATGCTTTAAGGATTTTCACTCTCAAATACATTATAGTCCATATCTCCCCGTTGTTCTACAATAGTTGTTCTCAAACGTGAGCATGAATTAGAATTATCTGTAGAGCTTGTTAAAACACCTTTTGCTGGCCTCACTCCAGGTTTTTGATCTGGTAGGTCTTCAGTGAGGCCCAAGAATTTACATTACTTATGAGTTCCCTGGTTGATGCTCATGCGACTGGTCCTGGGACATTTTGACAACCATCATCCTATACTACTTCTGCATTTATATTATTTGCCAAGCCCTAAAGATATATAAATTTATGATCCATTGTAGCATATATGCCAAAAAAGTATGTACTATAATTCTAACACATTTTTAACATTTAATGAGAATCCCCACCTGGCCTGTGCTGTGATTAATACACATGGTGTCCTTTAAGATTGGTTGGCCAGGACTTTTATGTGACTGTCTTATTTAGAACCACAGAACAAAACCACACAGTAGAAGTCTAATGTGAGATTGCTTCTAAAAAGAATAGATATAGTCTCATAGTATTAGAGAAAAATTGTGTTTATCACTTTTATCTTCAGACCTTGATAGTGAGTTCATCTTCAAGTAATAATATAGGTAGTATTGACAATCTTTGATGTTATTTATCACTATAATTATATATATATTATATATAATTGTGCATGTATATGTATGTTTATCACTTTAGTGGACCGACAGATATGAATAAATATATTGTGGACAGACAGATTGAATATATATAAAGACATTCTCTATCCACTAGAGTGATTTCCATAGTAGACATGGCATTTTATTTTTTTCTTATTTCTTTCCCTTATCTTGCCTGAAGAATCACTACTGATTCCTCTTTTTTCGGCATCTCCCTGGTCTTCAAAACTCTGAAATGCACTGCTTCCTGACTTGGACTCTGGGAGAATCTTACCTACAGTAGTGATATGGAATGTACTGAATTGGAGGTATGACATGAGAGGATAACCACTAGTATTTGTTTGGAATGCGGTATTGTTTCAAAGGAGAAAAGGTATTTCACAGACAAAGCAACCTATGTTGCCAGAGAATTAATGAATTTCTGTGGCCAAAGACCTGTGACCTTTTTTCCTTCATGCTCTCTAAGTTGTTTTTTAATTCAAAAAATTGTGTTTATCACAATTGGTATGTGGAAAATGTCAAAGCAATATTAAGTATCCAAATGCATTTATGCTAATAATGATATTATTGATAAATATCTAAATTCCATGTGGGTTAAATGGATCTTTGCTTTATAGGTTTAAGTCTTTTTGATAATACTTCATTTAAATGATTTACTGTTAAATCATAAGAGATAAATGGCATCAGGGGCACGCAGGTGGCTTAGCCAGTTTAGCATTCGACTCTTGGTTTCATCTCAGGTCATGATCTCTCGGTTGATGGGAACTAGCCCCATATCAAGCTTGGCGCTGACAGTTCAGAGCCTGCTTGGGAGTCCCTCCCTCCCTCTCTCGGCATCTCCCCCACTTGCGCACATGCACGTGCACACACTCACTCGCTCTCTCTCTCATTCTCTCTCTCTCAAAATAAATAAACTTTTTTAAAATAAGAAATAATCAGCATCAGATTACAAGGATTTATATTGCTAAAGATTTTTACCTAAAGAACCTGGCAAATTGCGTTTTTAATTCCCTTAGTTACTTTACAAATAATTTGGTTGATTTTGCTTGTTTTGTTTTGTTTTTGTGTCTCACAGTCTTAGGGCACAGACCCAGGAACTAAGCTGAGAGTTGATGCCACTTGTAGAAAAACTGGGGGATATAAAGGAAAGAAAATACTACGTTGGTCCCTGCTTCGAACTCTCAGAGAGCAAGAAGTGGAGGTGATTCATTCCGACAAACATTCTTCAAGGAAACTCCACCCCATCTGATTCCTTTGCCTGGAGCATGATCACCTCACCCCTTTCTTTGCCTGGGTGATATCAATACATTCTTTTTCTCCGAGTTCAGTCAGCACAACTCCTAATTAGGGCCAATCTCCAATCTCCTCTCATAGCACCCCTTAGCTGGTCTTTACTGCACTTATTCCACTTGCATATGTTCATTATTGTATTATCTAATTAATGCCTCCCCCAACCCCGGAGAGTGAATTCCCTATAGAAGATAGTGTGTTTTGCTCACCGACGCATTCCTGATAGTTACACCATGCCTGACATCCAGTAAGGGAATAAATCTATGTATCTATGTTAATACCTATATACATGTATGTTATATATGTATGTGTGTGTCAAATAGCTGATTATATGAAAATATATTTTCTCTTAGTCTACCATTTGGATCGAAATTTCCAAAACTATAATGATGTATTATGCAAAAGTAATAAGGACTTGTTCATTTGCATGCAGCTAATATATGAAATATTATCTAGAAGATTTTCCTGTTTATATAGGCAACTTATTCAGTCCTATAGGTCTAGGTGGCTCATTAGATTAAGTTTTAATTGAATGACAGGTTCAGAGTATAGCAATACCCATCAAAGCATATTGAAACATGGCATGAGCTGAAAGTTCAGTAGAGCACCATGACAGCGAAGGGAAAAGGTGACCATCTGATTCGGTAGAGAAAGCTCTGAAATAACGGAGAGGGCTGCCAGCCATAGAAGCTTGGTTAAGCCCAGTTCTACTGGATGTATACTTGGCTCAACAATTTTTGTTGTTAGCAGGACACTAAGTATTAAAAATTAAAATTATACCTTTAAAAGGAAAATGGATGTGATAGGACTTCTGACCCCATTGTAAAATCCTTAGCAACTTGTATCATTTAATTACAGCCTTCTGGAATTTTGACTACATGAAGTAGCCACTTACCCAGATAAAGAGGAACTGGAAGTTCATGATTTCCTTCTTCGACAAAGAATAGACTAGCTTGGTCTTGAGAAGCTTGGAAGGATTGGCGGATCTTAGTGGTCTGCATAAGAATAAACATTGTAACATTTTTTATTAGTAGTCTAATACTGTACAAGTAAAGACTTATTTGAATATCTTGGTATAATGCCTTCAGTGGGTCAGATATCTAGAAAAGTAGGTTCATTTCTAATATAACGTTAAAAAGTGTGTGTTTTAACCTTTTTTAACCATAAAAAGCTGTTTGAATGCCCATAATTATTTTCCTGTTTATTGTGCTTCAATGATAAATTTTCCAAAAAATTCCAGAAAACTTAACTATATTCTTTGATACATTTAGAATAAAATACATTTTTTATTTGTGTTTTAGTATTTTTTAATGTTTGTTTATTTTTGAGAGAGAAAGACAGAACATGAGTGTGGGAGCAGTAGAGAGGGAAGGAGACACAGAATCCAAAGCAGGCTCCAGGCTCTGAGCTGTCAGCACAGAGCCCAACACAGGGCTCGAACTTACAAACCACGAGATCGTGACCTGAGATAAAGTCAGATGTTTAACCAACTAAGCCATCCAGACACCCCATGTTTTAGTATTTTAAAATAACAAATAAGTGAAATTGTCCAGCATTTTATGTGTTTAGCATAATTATATGCATGATTGCTTTATTGTGGTAAGTTAACCAAGGAAGACAAGATACTACCAGAAATTAATAAAGTCTTCTTAAGTACCAAATTAGGATTTTCACTTCAGTTTGATAATAATGTTCAATTATACCTATTTAGGAGTTACTTCTATTAATTTGATCTCCCTATTTTTAAAAAGTCTTGTTCAAAGAGTAATTTAAATGAGGCAGAATTTCTAAGAAATACAGGCTTGGATCTCAAATCTATTTGAAAATATTTTGATATCAAGGTACCATCAATAGGTGTGGCTTCTACGGCTTTGCGTATCTGATAGTTATCTTGAAACTTTCTAAACTGCCTCTTTAAAAGCCAGTAATGCTCAACAGCATTCTCAGCATAGTGCTCCGTCTTGCTGCCTCCAACTCTCACGTTCTGAGCTCCAGATTCCTCTTATAAACCCTCCAAAAGCAGTCCTGCAAGTGTGCACTCCCTGCAAGTTCAGATTGGACCGTGTTTCAAAGCCTGATATATACAGATTAAACTATAATCATAACTTGCTAAAGTTATCTTACTAGTTTTCCTTGGTTTAGACAGCTCGTCTGGAGGCCTGGAAGATGCCGTAAAGATGGAATGCACTGCAAATGACTGCATTTATTCTGGAAACTCTGCCTGTGTGAATATTTAGTAGCATAAACAGAGCTGTTAAGTGACCACCCTTTCATTAAATTAATAAACATCAAACCTCCCTATCTAGTTTTCTAATTGTAAGTTTACCAATATGTTTTTGCAAAATTTCACGTATCATTCACTGGATAAACTTATCCTGATAAGGTAATCCCCCAAAACCTCCAAACTCATCCAGTATAAAGCTAGTCTTAGCTTTAAGACCAGGAAGAAATCTGAGAGAAGAAAATTGATTTTTCAGATATTGATGGGAGACTTGGAAGGTTAGCTTAAGAAGCCCTCAGCAGAGTGATTATGACTCCTTTGTAGCTTCTTTTTCCTCACGATATCTTTGTTGTTTTGCGAAGAATTCTCAACTATCAAATCTTGTGAACTAAATTCCTAATAAACAAATTATTATTTAAGTACATGTTATGTGTTAATGCTCCTGAAATGTACATTTCACTCAAATAATGTAGCAACATAGATATATTTTAAAATAATATAGACCTCACAGAAATCATTCCTAGAGAAGCACAAACAAGAAGAAAAAAGTTTCCTATTTGTTATAACAGAAATATAAAATATATTAGTCAATACTTTTATTTTTTTTCAATTTTTATTTCATTTTTTGAGAGACAGAGAGACAGAGTGTGAGCAAGGGAAAAGCAGAAAGAGAGGGGACACAGAATCCGAAGCAGGCTCCGGACTCTGAGCCGTCAGCACAGAGCCCGACGCGGGGCTCGAACTCACAGACGGTGAGATCATGACCTGAGCTGAAGTCGGCCGCTTAACCGACTGAGCCGCCCAGGCGCCCCGTCAATACTTTTAAAAAATAAAATGTATAGGTTTTTTCTGATGGCAAAATAAACATTAAAGGATGTCTTAAAGTATAAGAACACACAAAAAATAAATAACCTTAGTAATCTCACCCTCAGTGATAATCACTGACAGCATTTTTGTTTATAGCCTAATAGGCTTCTTCATGTATAGACATATACATTTGAATTTTTACAAAACCACAGTTGTTTAAGTGCTGTTATGTTCATAATAAAACATTATGGCTATTTTTCCCATGTTATTAAATATTCTATAGAATACGTTTTAATGGTGTATCAGCATTAGTGTACCAGCATTTGCTTAACCAATTCCATATTGCTGTATATTTAAGCTCTTTCCCCAAATTTACAAAATTTTGTTCCAAATGCTGTGATAAATGTCCTTATTTGTACATATTTGGGAACATCATCAATTATTTCTGCAGAATAAATTATTAGGAGTAGAATGCTAAGTCAAACAATGTAGATATTTTTAAGCTTCAAATATATATCACCAAACCAAATTCTAGTATTTTGCACTAAAATCATCAGCACTGTAAGGAGGTGGTACCGAACTCCCCAAAACTTCAAAGGATGGTTAGGAATTCTCTTAAATAATCACAGGAAATATATACCTGCACCCATTCTTAGCAACATTGACTACATTTTTAAAAATTGCTCTAATGTCTATTCACTTTTGAGACGGAGATACAGAATGTGAAATAGGCTTCAGGCTCTGAGCTGTCAGCACAGAGCCCGACGTGGGGCTCGAACTCATGGGCTGTGAGATCATGACATAAGCCGAAGTCAGACGCTTGACTAACTGAGCCATCCAGGAGTCCCTACATTTTTATGTTTGTCATTTTTATCAATACAAATTTAATCGTATTTCAAATTCCAGTTCTTTGTTTATTACCAAACTTGAGCATTTTTCACATATACTGATCATTTACATAACTTCTTCACTATCAGGTTTTTTTCCCTCTGCTTTCTGTCATTTTCTATGAAGTTAAGCCTAATGGGGCTCTGTCTGATAAGAAAGGGAAAGAAATTCCACTGACAATTCTCCTCTACTAAAATCAGATAGGAAGAATCTCTGAGTGAACCACCCTGAGAAACCGTTAGTGATGAATAGGGACCTAGTCACATGACAGCACAGTTCCGTCCAGCTTCATTTTGCACCAACTTCCTACATCTTGCCTGTGATCTTCAAAGAGAGATACTTAATTCTTCATTGAGTTTTGGGGGAGCTCAGCTTTAATACCATTTGCCTAGGGCTTGTCTAGCTGACCCACCACAGACCACTGCATGATTCCTGCACAGAACTACATATTCTGGTACTAACCTTCCAAAGGTTCACTTATTTCCCTGGATCTAGTCTCCAGCTTCTCTGACCTACGGTAGCCTTCTGTAGCTTCATCAATAGCCTATACCCTTGAACAGAATTGTGAATGATCAGATGATCAGAATGACCCGTGAGGCCATTTTTACCTTTCCTAGCTCAATGTCCTCAATCCTGTTCCCATTGTCACCTAAAAGTGAAGTGAGATGGAGATTTTTCCATCAGACACTCAGATCTCTCCAAGACCTTCAAGGACCTGAGAGACAATTCTAGAAAGACAAGGGTAATCACTAATAAGAGCACTTAAGGCCATGGTAAAATAAAGAATTTTGGGAGATGTATCTTGAAATGTTAACTGGAATTGGTATAGATGAAAGAGGCACTAAAGATAAGATAATCTGTTAGAAGGTTGCTCTGCATTCCAAAAGAAAGATGAGGAGTCAACACCGGGGCAGTAGCAGGACCCATGAAGCAAAGAGGGAAAATGGGAAAGATTTCATCTACAGATTTACACATGTGTACTGGAAAATAGACACAGGGAAGTAGAGGTAGGGAATGACAGAAGCAAAAGGAAGAGAGAAACCAAGGATGATTGTGAGGTTTGCGGGGGACCTAGTTTAACAATCATCCTGTCAATGTATACAATTCGTATGCATCCAAGCCAATTATTTTTATTCTGTGTGAAGGTTATTTCATGTAGTAGAAAACTTTCCAAAACCTGTCTCAGTGACTCAGGTGATATTAGACATCAGAACATCTAATAAAATGAAGCAAGTACAAAGAACATGTTAGTTTCTGGGATAGAGATCATTACAATCTTCTAATTAGGAATACAGCCTAGGGTGTCTTATTTTAAATGGACCCCATTTATTATTGTATACCTTTAAAGGAGTCCTGTTTTAGTCCTGACATTTTAGCAAGAAGCTGGATGAAAACTCAGTTAATTGGTTCATTCTGCTATGGGAACACGGCTACCAATTAGAATAGAGGTTCTGAACTGTTAAGTTCAGCTACACTGCAGGTGGAGAAAGAACCTCCGAGGTATTCTCTAGCTTACCTCTTGTAATAATTATATATAAAAGAGTTATGTCTCAAAACCATAGCTTCTGGCATGAATTAACTTATTTGTATTTAATACAAAGTGAAAATCACCTAACTGGTCAGTGTTTGTTTCTTAGTTTTGGCTAACACATTCAAGAATCGATAAACAGGACTGATGGAATAAAGGAGAAAGGCAGTATTGCAATGCAAATTCTGTACTCCAACCAACCTGAATTCTGATTCTGGCTCTGCCGTTTATTAGCAACCTGACTATGAATAAATTACTTATTTCTCTAAGGTCCACTAACCTCCAAAACAGAGATGATAATAATAAAATATAATACTAATGTCCACCTTGAAGGTGGTTGTGAAATTTAAATACAAAAGGGAATGTAAAATGTTAATAGGCCTAGCACTTAGTAGATCATCACAAATGGTTAGCTATTATTATTCATATAAAATAATATTTTGCACTGGTATTAGCTATGAAGGTAAAAATCATGAGAAGTTGAAAGCAACAGACACAGAAATTACCAAAAACAGATTAGCAACTTTTCGAAGTCTCTTCTTTCCTTAGCCACCTTGTCTTTATGGCAGGTCAATTATAAAAATAATCCTAACTTGGGATGCCTGGGTGGTTCAGTGAGTTAAGTGTCCAACTCTTGATTTCAGCTCAGGTCATGATTCGGGAGTTCAAGACCCACGTGGGGCTCTGCACTGACAGGGTGGAGGCTGCTTGGGATTCTCTCTCCCTCTCTTTTCCCCTTCCCCCACTCTCACTTGCTCACTCACTCTCTCTTTCTCTCTCAAAATGAGTAAATAAATTTTTAAAAAATAAACCCCCATTCTCTACCTTTTCCTATATCCACATCTTTGCTCTGTAACTTTGTAGCTCCTTCCTTCAGAAGGTAGACACTTTGGCCAGAAGAATAAAGCAGAAGCGACCATGTGCTAGTTCTAAGCTTAGACCTTAATAGTCTTACATACTTCCGCATGCTGTTTCTTGAAAAAGAACAAGCCCAAACTGGTCTGTTGGAGGATGAGAGATCACATGGATCAGAGAGCAGATAACCCAACTGAGAAAATCCTGCCACCAGCCAATCTGCCACTGACCACAGACACAGCAGAAATCGGCACAGCCCGGCCAGATCAGCAAAAACACCAAACCGTGGCCTCGTAAGCAAAAGGGTTTATTGTTGCGTGTCGGTAGGATTTTACTCATTTCTTATACTATTGTGGCAATAGATTATTGCTTATTCTCTCTGAAATTAAGAAACTGAATGCATCTTTGATAAAAGGAGTAGGGAAAAAATGTCTGGTTTGTGAATAAAGACTTAAACACCATGAAAGAGGGGTGCCTGGATGGTACAGTGGGTTAAGCATCTGATTCTTAATTTCAGCTCGGGTCATGATCTCATGGTTTGTGGGGTCAAACTTCACATCAGGCTCTGCCCTGACAACATGGAGCCTGCTTGGGATTCTCTCTCTCTCTCTCTCTTCCCCTTCCCTGTTCACATGCTTTCTCTTTTTCTATCAAAAGAAATAAATAAACTTTAAAAAAAACATGAAAGAAAAATCAAGACATAGTAATTGAAGTTACTATTTGAAGACTTACTAAGTGCCAGATAGTATCCTAAATAATACATGTATGTGTACATATATAGGACATACACACACAAACATGTACTTTCAGTTAATTCTTATAAGAAGCCTTTGAAGAAACAAATCAGAAGAAATCAACACTGAGGGAATTTAAGTAGCTTATTCAAGCTTTCACTGCAATTCCTGCTCAGGTTGTTCTGACTCCAAAGGCGTATTTCAATGCCTCTGCGATATTGCCTTCCAGTATAGATTTATTCATAACTCACAAAGCTTCTGCATTGTTGACTAGATCTTGATTAATAAATAGCTTTATCAATGACTTAGAGATGAACTTTCCAAGGTAATCATAAATTATTACCCCCAAACTGTTTTGGACTCCAATTGCTAAAAACCAGTAAACAAAATCAGTAATCTAAGTGCAAATAAGGCAAAACACTTTCTAGTAAAGATACATCCTGTTTTCATAGTTAGCAAAGTAATAAATTCTAAAGAATTTCAAAGCACACAGAGAATCTGAGGACAATTGAGAACAAACTGATTGAGGCAGTCGGCTGAGAGGGAATGGGACAAATCACACGAAGGAATACTTAATTGTTCTGATTTCAGACATTTCTGAGAGCAACTTCTCTTTTCTATAATATAATACATAAAGATAATAAAACATAAGATAACAAATACATAAAGATAATAAATATATAAGATAATTTTGTGAAAATTATTAGAAGGGAAGCAAACAATACAAACAGTTGCAAAAAGAGAATGAACCTTCTTTTGGAAAAGGATTGTCTTGAAATTTTATGGACAGAGGAATATTACTATACAGTGATCCCGGGAGAATTAGAGTATCCAATTTAAAGAAAAGTGTCATCAGCTTTACAGAATGAAATGTCTTTGTGCTGCTTACCCCCAGAGGAAAGGAAAAGTCTGCTTTTCTGTTCTAGAAGCTGCCAGTCATGCAACAGTGAACATGAGCCATCAGATGAGTCACTTTTCTTTCAGCTCTAATCTCTTTTCACAGTGACAAATGAATCACAGAAATCAATCTCAACTCTGACTCCAAAAAATCTTCTGTGGGATTTTTATTTGAAGAAAGTAAAGACAGGTGACCTAAAATTTCACATTAGGAGGCAGACAAAATGAGTGTGAGGCTAAGCTGGGTGCCAGAAGTGCACTGGAAGGGTTTGGCATGTTGGAGAGGGCTCAGGGTCTGGAGGTAGAGCGGATGAGTCCACATCCTGTCCCATAGCCTACAGGCTGTGTGAGTGAGTAAATCAGTCAACCTCTGTAGGATTTAGTGTCCTCATTTACAAAAAGAGAAGATAATAATATCTACACGGTATGACTATGATGATTATCAAACAACATATTTAGACTTTTTCTTCACAGTCTAATAAAAGCATGAATCAGAAATCAAGGTAGGTACTAATTAATCCCACAATCATTTTACACTATATTACTTGGTGCTATAAACTTTTTCTTTTCCTATTTTCTGCATGAATATGTTTTTCCATCCCTAATTAAATGAGTGTTGCTTTTTATTTCTTTTTTAATGTACTCTTCAGTTCTGAGTACTTTGAAGACACTCTGCCCATAGAAGGAACTCAGTAAAGATAGTTGATAACTATTATAAAGAAAAGAGCGAGACATTGCTGATCTATGTATTTATGTATTTGGAAGGCACATAGGAAAGACACAACAAAATAAAACATTACCGATGATATTTCTGCTCATTAATAAAGTTCTACATTTATCTCCATGGTTCTTTCTCCTGAACCAGGGCCTCATGAACAATCTTAATGCATACCATTTGTTTCCCAGTCCTTAGTATGAATTAGTTAGGTAATACTGAATACCTCAATGGAGTGTCTGCTGAATACTCTGGTCTACTTATTAAACACAATTACTGTCAGGTTAAGAAACCATGTAGTGGTTGCTGAGCTCCTGTTGCTACTCATTAGAAAATTCTGGAGCCAGGAGCAATACAGAAAGAATGTTAAGGTTCATTTTTTATGCTAAACAAAGTTTCCATTATTAGCCCGTATTGAGGCATTTCAGCTTATACTAAATTAGCTGCCTTTTAAAAGTCACCTATATTTAATGGCATACAATGACAGCAGTGGTTGAAGGAATCCTTGGTCTATTACAGAATCTCTGATGAATGGCTGAGTCTTGATTTAAATAAAATACAATGTAAACATTCTCCTAGAGCTAAACTTTAGTGGACTGTAGTTAAATGTAAATAACTATAAATATGGAAGCTACAATTTTGTGGTTAGTCCCATGGAATCATCACAATGTTAAGCTTTGCCTTTGGTTTCTTTCAGTTAATTTTTTCAATCTCAACAGAGAAGTAGTTGTGTGTGTGTGTGCACGTGTGTGTGCATGTGCTCATGTGTTCTGTGAGCGTAGAACCTTCACATGATTCAAATCTGTTATATAATTTTAATTTTAAAATCCACTACTTAGCTACCTTTGTATATCCAAGTTTTTCTTATAATTTGAGAAAGAAAAAGAGTGAAATGTAAGAAAATAATTTATACTGAGTAAAATATGGTTAAGTCCTACCCTCCAAATACAGTACACGGAAAATTTTTCATTTTAAGATACAGACATTAAAGATAAGGTGAGCATATAATTAGAGAGTTATTTGTCAAGCCCTAGGAATTGTTTTTATTTTAATACTTAGAAAAAAATTTTCTGTATTTCCTAAAATATAGAGATCTTAGTTTATTAATACAGCACCATCTTCTGGCAAATATTAAGAAGGGCGGTTGGTTCTGTAACCAAAAAGTATTGAAATCATTTAAAGAATTTAATGAAAAATTGATCCATTTTAACAGATGTCTAGAATTGCATTCTACAGGGCTTTCTTAACATTTTTGTATTATATTAATTTGCTACTTGTTAACCTTGACTTCTGACCTTTTCCAAGAAGTTTAAAGTTATTGTCAAATTGCAACAACATATTATAAATCCATTAAGCCAAATTTTAAGATGAAATTATTTATACTATATACATTTTATACTCAATATGTAATTTTATATTTAACTTATTTTATGTAATATAAAATACATGCAAATATATAACACAAAATGTACTCAAGTAATCACTTAAAAGCAGAGTTATTTAAGATATACATATATATCTTATCTTCCAAATTCTACATATATATGACCTAAAATATAAAAACAGGCCAGCATTAACGGGAATAACAAAGTAGAACATCAAAAATGAACTGCTTTTCTAAGTATATCATACCAAAAATTAAAATGCAAAGAAAAAAACTGAAAAAATATTTCTTAATGTAGGAAAGAAAAAGAGCCGGTAACTCTAAAATTATAATCATCATCAATGATAAGTGCTAACCTCCTTAATATGTCAATAGTTCTAATGCATGAGTAAGAAAAAGACAGCAATCAAAATAGAAAAATGAGATTAGGGGCACCTAGGTGGCTCAGTCGGTTAAGCAGCCGATTTCGGCTCAGGTCATGATCTCACGGTCTGTGAGTTCGAACCCCGCGTCAGGCTCTGTGCTGACGGCTCAGAGCCTGGAGCCTGCTTCGGAGTCTGTGTCTCCCTCTCTCTCTGCCCTACTCCTGCTCATACTCTGTCTCTATGTCTCTCAAAAATAAATAAACGTTTAAAAAAATTAAAAAAAAAAAAAAGAAAGAAAAATGAGATTAATAGAAGATGGCGGAGCTGCATGGAGACCCTGAGCTGGTCTGGACCTGAAATGCAGCTAGAACAGCACCAAACCATTTTGCACATCTGGGAAATTGATCAGAGGATTAATGCAACAATCTGCATAACTTGAGCCACAGAACTCAGCAGGTACTTGGCATGGAGAGGTGAACCGGGGGAGAGAAAAGTCACAGACTGTAGGGAGAAAGGACAGAGAGAGAAAGAGAAAAGGGGAGAGTTTGGTGCATCAGGATAGTCCAAGAAAAGCACTCTCCTTGAAAGTAGCTGGAAAGAAAGAGAAAGAGTGAAAATACAACAGACCTAACAAGAAATCTGTTCCCTAAAACCACTGACGAGGAGAAAGGAAAGGGTTTCAATATCATCAGTATTCCATAACAGTAGAGCGCAGAGTCTGAAGTTCCAGAGCCCAGTGCCTGGTTGCGCTCTGGTGAGGATGTAGGTGAATCTCCAGGAGCAGGCAACCTGGCCTGAGCGGTTCATGTGCCACAGTTCCCCTGCTTGAAGTGAATTTGGTAGAGGCCATACAGCTTCCCCACAGGCAAAGGTCCCAGTGCACCCTGAAGAGCAACCATGTAAACATGTTATTAGACAAAGATGTCAAAGTGTAGCAAAATCCGGAGCCAGCTGTGTGTTGTGATTTGTCATAATCTCTGAGTCTCTGCCGCTGCACAATCCCTGGAACATTTTCTGGGACAAGCCGGCACTGGCCATTGCTTAGTGACGTCTTCTCCCAGAAAGTTGGCGTGGGACTAAGCTAAGGGCGGGGTCTCTGAAGTGTGGGGTTTTGAAATACACCCCTCCTGAAATAAAACTGTGGAGGGAGGTGCTTCCTGGCAGGCGGACAGCTTGAACACAGAGTAGAGACAGGGAGTGGATGGAGGCCTGAGACAAAGGAAGGGTGCTTGATGGTGGGTCGGTGAGAGCACAGATTTACTGCGCAAGAGACTAGCGAGCTGGGTGGTACATTTCCACCTCTGTACCGCAAAGGTGCATCCTCTTAGGCACACTGATCCACCCCAATAAGCTAAGCAGAGCCACCTAGTGGAGAATAGAGCCATTACACCAAGCCCCACCCAACTGCACCCTCCAAGCATATCCCCAGATCAGCACAAATCACTCCACTTGCTTAGTGTACAGACTATAGAGTGCTTCATATTTTAAGTTTTAGGGAAACTGGATAAACCAGATATCATTCCATTTGCTGGTTCATTTATTTACTCATTTTCTTTGCTCCTGTTTTTGCTTAAATTTTTTTTTCTTTCTCTTTCTTGGATACAGAAAGAGAAAATTTTATTTTTTTTACTTTATATTTTATGTTTTTAATTTTTTATTCTATTTATTTTCCTTTTTTTCTTTTATTCTATTTTATTATATAATTTTTTAATTTTTTCTTGCCTTTTTTCTTTCCTTTTCCTTTTTTCTCTATTCTAACAAGATTCTTTCAACAAGCAGACCAAAACACCTAAGATCTAGCTTCCTTTATTTGATTCTTTGTTTTGTTTTTAATTTTTAATTTTTGTTTTATATTTTATTAATTTTTTTTCTACCTCCAAAATGACAAATCAAAGGAATTTACTCCATGCTAATGGTCATCAAAAGAAAGCTGTAGTAGCCATACTTATATCAGACAAACTAAATTTTAAAATAAAGACTGTAACGAGATGAAGAAGGTCATTATATCATAATTAAGGAGTCTATCCACCAAGAATATCTAACAATTATAAGTATCTATGCCCCCAACAGGAAGCCCCCAAATATATAAACCAATTAATCACAAATGTAAAGAAACTAATTGATAATAATACCATAACAGTAGGGAACCTCGCCACCCCACTTACAGCAATGGACAGATCATGTAAGCAGGAAACAATGGCTTTGAATGACACACTGGACCGGATAGACTTAACAGATATATTCAGTATGGAAAGAGCCCAAATGCCCATTGACTGATGAATGGCTAAGGAAGATGTATACACACATAATGGAATATTGCTTGGTGATCAAAGAGAATGAAATCTGGCCATTTGCAACAACATGGATGGAACTAGAGTATTTTATGCTAAGCAAAATAAGTCAGCAAGAGAAAGACAAATATCATATGATTTCACTCATATGTGGAATTTAAGACACAAAACAGATGAACACAGGGGAAGGGAAGGGAAGGAAAGATAAGATAAAAACAGAAAAAGACAAACCATAAGAGACTCTTAAATACAGAGAACAAACTGAAGGTTTCTCATGGGGTGTTGGGGCAGGGATGGGCTAAATGGGTGATGGGCATTAAGGAGGGCACTTGTTGGGATGAGAACTGAGGGTTATATGTAAGTGATGAAAAGCTAAATTCTAGTCCTGAAATCATTATTACACTATATGTTAATTAATTTGGGTTTAAATTTAAAAAAGAAAGAAATGATTAATAGAATTTTGTAAATAAGACACACTATTGAACAAAAAACAAGTATATAAATCAAAAACTACTTTTACCCTCATACTCAATGAACTATAAGCAAAAAACAACATAGCAACAGTTTTTAGCTACAATTTGAGAAAAAATTAAGGCTATGAATTCATTACTTTAAGAGTATAAATTTATACTGTATTTCTGAAGGTTACTTTACAATAAGCACCAAAGGTTTTTAAATGTATATATCTCCCCAGAAAATATCCAAGCATGTGAGAAATATGTAAAAAAGAAAACTTAAAAATTTGACTTTTATTGTTTTGTTTGTATCAAACATATAGAATGTGTACAATCTATATGTCTTAAAATAGAAGATTTAAAATATATTTTTAATATATTTAATATATATATAAACTTCAGTGCCTTTATGTGACAAAATGAAGGTATTAATTCATGGAGTGATATTTATAATATATTGTTTAGAAAAAAATAAAATTAAAACAAAAGAAAGTAATATGTATATTATGAACCCATGGAAAATGATGGATGGATGTACATGGATTATTCACAGGTCCTCTCTGCATATTGAAATTATAGATAAGTTTACCTTTATATTAATCCATATGTTCTGTGTTTTAAATAGTGAATTTATTTATTTTATCTTTTATTAAATAAGAATGTACTATTTAGAACATAGAATTTCTAAAAATGACAAATTGTAATTATTTACTTTTCAAGAACATAAAAATGAGAAAAATCAGTAAATATTAAGAGCCTATGTTTGTGGAGTTATATAAAGCAAAACTATACATACTATAATCGAGAAACTAAGATTACAAATCAAGAATGTAACAGGATAGATGAAAAGTACTATGTGAGTGACTATATCAACAGAAAAGAACCTGAAGTCCTGTTGAGTGTACTTAAAAGCCAAAGAAGAAGAAGAATAAAAAGACAGAACGAAAGAAAGAAAGAAAAGAAAAAAGATAAGAAGAGAGAAGAGAAAAAAAAGAAAATAAATAGAAAGAGAAAAGAAATCATGTACTTTCACAACACGGAAGGGCAAAAATAGAGCTGATTTTAAGGATGACTGTGAAGAAGGAATTAAAAGCAGTTAAACCTTGACCTTTGTTTCTGTCTGTGAGACATCTTCATTGTCTAACAGTCAGCCTCTTCATGCAGTGGTAGGAGGAAATGGTCCCAAGTACCTTAGGGCTCATACCCATATAATTCCATTAAGAGAACTGCAGTTTAAAAAACATTCTGACTAATTGAATTATGTTATATCCATACCCTATAGTCCAGGGTGTTGGTTAACATGATTGACACTTCTCTCGTTGTTAAAAAAATAAATAAAATTTTAAAAAGATTCTGTGTTAATATGGTAAGGAAGACTTTATTCAGGGGTATTGTGATTGGTGTCAAGACAATCACAATAGAGGAGACAGATTGGGCTCAACTCAATACAGCAATGTTAGCTGAGATTTATAGTCAACAAGCAGACTGAGGGAGTCACTGGACAAAAAATTTCAAAGAGGAGACGACAAATGTAGAGGAATTCTTGCTAAACGCACTTCACAGGTTTCTTGCTGAAGACCAGTTGAGACAGGTCAGATATCATAAATTTGTGAGATTCTCAATAAACTGACTTAGCAGCATTCTTGCTACAACCTATACTAGGTAGGCTTAACGATAAGGCCCAAGGATGAGACCTACCTGATGCATGGGCTCCAAGGAGCCTGACTAAAATCTGGTCAAGAAGAAAGTCTTTATCACCACTAAACACAAATCTTTGAAAGAAGGAGCAGGATATACAGATTTTTTTAAAACAATTAATAAGTATTTAAATAACATAATGCAACTCACTGAAAGATTACAAGAAGCCAGTCATGGAAAAGACTGCTTCAAGCCTAAAGGTATTTGAAGAGAAGATGAGTATGAAGTTGATATTGAAAATTAGTCAACTTTTATAGGCGGAGATGAAAGCAGGGAGGAAGTTATTGATAAGGAAGTCAGGGTGAACAAAGATAGGAAAGCAGGAAAAATTAGTCTATGTGAGAAGAAATGCAACAGTTTAGCTGCAATGTCACATTTGTGCAGAGAATTAATGGAAGAAAGACTGGAAAAGGGAGTTAAAGATGGATTGTGGAGTATCATGAAACTCCAACACAAGAGTTTGAATTTGATCTGATTTCCCAAAGCAGGGTACTCCTATCTCCAAGAGAATGTGGTGGTTCCAGGGATGCCTGGATGCATAGGACTCAAAGCACACCTTTCCAGACATCAACATTAATTTAAGATTCAGAATGAAATATCAGGCTATTTAATCAGGAAGTATTTTCAATTATTTCAATATTACAAATATGATAGTATGTAGAAGAGAATGACAGGTTGAATTTTAAAAATATAAAATAAGATTTGAGGACGGTTGCTAAATCTACTGCCCTCAGGATCTTCCAGCCCTGTCCCATCTGTCACTTGGGTGGGAATTCATGAGAACCCTAATACAGTCCATAGGGAACTTCCAAGGACATGTGGGCATGAAAGTGCCATGAAAAAAAAATGGTATATGTAAAGATTAATATAGTAACAATGTGTCACCTCTTTTTTCTCATCTGTAACAAAACAGGATAGAATAATGCTGGCGATTATGAAGATATAACCATGAACCCTCACAGACACTGTCCCCTTTCCACTCTAAGTCCTACATGGCGAGAGAAGCAATTACATAATTAGTGAGCAATTCTTCATTCCCTCCAATTTCAACGAAAATTCACTTTCCCTTTGGAATGCAAAAAAAAAAAAAAAAAAAGAGGAAGCTGATTATAAGAGTTGATTAAAAATCTAAACTCTTAGGTGTGATTCTGATGCCATCCCTGAAAAAAGAGAATGAGGTATTCAAAGAAGGTATAGTAAAAGGTGGCTAAAATCAAGAATATGTAAAAATTTTCATATGATGTAATGGGATTCATCAATCTCAAAAAAGTAAATTGGAAATGGAACATAATTGAATTCTATAAAACCATGAAAATGACCCATAGAGGTAATAGATTCTGTAACAAAATAGCATCTACTCTGTGCTAGGTAATTGTTTTTACTGAAATTCATTCTATTTTGAGGTAATAATAATAATAATAATAATAGTAAATGTAAATATATATAATATAATATTATAAATATAATACAATAATATGACAAAATATATTATAAATATTATTATTATTATTATTATATTTCAAATGAAGAAAATCAGGCTCAAAGAATTTTGGGATTTATTCCATAAAGAATGAATGACATCGTGTTGGGTAATATAAAAGAAAATAACACTCTATACTTCAGCGAATGAAGATAAGAGGTACTAGAGGTTAAAAATAAATCAAGTATAGGTGAATAAAAACTTAAGGAAAATGAGACTCATGAACAACAGACATCATGAATAGCGAGTGTATGTTATAGGTTTTTGAAGTAAAAGGCTAACCGTTTGAGATTGCAGCATAGAAAATAATTGGGAAGCATTGTAACACCACCCTCTTGGTTCTATCAGAAACAGAATTTTGAATGCCTATATAGCCTGATACACCTCAAAGCTGTTAATGTGTATCAAATATTTATCAAGTATAGTACTCAGGATATCTTAACTCAATCAACTTTCCTAAGACATTATTATGTATAATCAAACACCCCTAAAAAGACTCTTTTTCTTTTATATGTAATTGCTTTTCTTTGTCCTGGAGACCTGAAACTAGAGTGTAATGCTATCCACAGGACCATGCCATGGGACTCTATTATAAATGAAACCTTGGTACAATGAGATCCTTTTGGTGTTTCCAGTAATAAATCCCCTCGGATAGGATCAAAAACACATCCACTTCATCCTGAATTCTGCATTCTCCACAGTAGTGCTAAGGCTCTAGTCTTACATTATAAATGTGAAAGTAAGCTCTCAAAAATTTTTTGATATGGATGGAAAGCCTAAGAATTATCTTTACTTTACTACGGCCATGTAATGCTATGCAGAATTGGGAGTAGAATTCAGAGAATTGTAAATGCATTCCACTCTTTCATGAGATCTCTGTACCAAATAATTGCTGCCAGCCAAGTTGATTTCAAAGCCATTTTCTAATCCATTGCTTCATAGGGAGCTTTGAAACATGCTTCTTTAAAAATCTGCTGGATGAGGTTTAAGAGGGCAGCATAGGATGATCCTGACTCACTTCTCCCACAGACACAAAAAACCTACAGCTACATATAGAGGAATTTCCTCTGAAAAAAAGCTGAAAACTCACTGAACACCTCTTTCACAACAAAGGATAAAAGGGCCACATCAAGATAGGTAGGAGAGTCAGAGACAAAGTCTCATCAAAATCCTCCCCTAGCATGGCAACCCATAATTGGAAGCGATCTCACAAATATGAAGACACTTCCTGAGGGGCAAGGGGTTTGTGCCCCACATCACCTACTCCAACCCTTGGGATCTGCACAGGAGAGATGAACCTCCAAAATATCTGGCTTTAAAAGACAATGAGGCTTACATCCAGATAAACCATGAAGCTGTAGGGAACAGAGATTCCACTTGTAAAGAGCTCATACACAGACTCATTCACCCTGGAACCCACTGCAAAGGTAGAAGTTTGTAAAGCATCTACACCATATGCGAAGGAGATCTATTTGCTAACCCATGTGCCAAAGGGACAGAAGCCTATTTGGACTCTCTGCAGGGATGGAGGTGTTGGCAGGCACCATTTTTGCACTCTCCCTCTGACCTGTGTGCTGGTGGGCACACCCTGCTCTCCCACCAATCCCACAGTCCCACCAAAGCCAACAGGCAAGTGCCCTGCTCTATGTTTCTCCCACTGCCCTGCCAAGCTGGAAATCTTGCACAGCTCACATATTGACCACCTGGTTCTGGTGATTAGAAGGTTACGTTTCTGGGCCCAACAGGTCTAAATCAATTGGAGAGAGAGTCCTTGGCAGGCTACGACCCAAGAGACAACATATTGAAACACACTCCCAGTTTTCCTGTGAAAAAGGCCTATTGTCCAGGAGCTTCAGCTTGAGGGCAGGCTTAATGTTTACCATCTAGAGGTCACAGAGGTGCTCTCAGGCTACATATCCCTTGGCCTCACTACAGCTCACTGGTGCCTCACAAAAAGGAGCTTCTACACTCGTCTGGAACCCCAGTTGTTTTTTGCAACTTATGAGGTGGAGCAACTCCAGATTGCCTGGTCTGGAGGCTAGCAGAGTTTGTAACTGTGGTCCCACAGGACTGTATATATTTGTATACCTCAAAAGCTGCTGCCTGAGGCACTAACTTCCAATCAACCTGAAACTAGGGGCTGACTAGGTCCCTCCCTCTGGAACACTCACAGGTCTTGGCACATCCTGAACAATTAGGACCTATGAAGACTAAATCAAGCTGCTTAGACAATCACAAAGGTTTGCGATACAATCAAGAGCTAAGGCAGAGGTCAAAAACAAGACTCCCTGCTATACAAGTCCACTCTTTCAAGCCTAGAAGAGACAGCTGTTTTGCCTAATAAATAGAAACAAACACAGAGTCAAGCAAAATGAGGAAACAGGGGAATATGTTCCAAATTAAAGAATAAAATAAAATCTCAGGAAAAAAAAAAACCTTAATGAAATGGACATTAGTAATTTACCTGATAAAGATTTTAAAGTGATGGTGATTAAGATGCTCACCAAATATGGGAGAAGAATGGATAAACACAGTGAGAACTTCAAAGAGAAAGAAAACATAAGTACCAAAAATAAGTCACAAAGCTGAAGAACACAATAACTGAGCTGATAAATACATCAGAGGGGAGTTAATAGCAAATTAGATGAAACAGAGGGAAAAAATCAGTGATCTGGAGGATAGAACAATAAAACTCACCCAAACAGGGCAACAACAACAAAAAAGTCTTTTAAAGTGAAGCTAGCTTAAGGGACCTATAAAACAACATGAAGCAGAGTAATAGTTGCATTATATAGGTCTTAGGAGACGACAGAAAATGAACAGAAAACTTATTTGAAGAAATAATGCCTGAAAACTTCCCTAACCAGGGGAAAGAAATAGAAATCTAGATTCAAAAAGCTCAAAGAGTTCCAAACAAGATGAAATCAAAGATACCCACACCAAGATACGTTATAATTAAAATGTCAGAAGTTAAAGATAAATAGAGTCTTGAAAGCTGCAAGAGTAAAACAACTTGTTACATATATGGTAACCTCCATAAGGCTATCAGCAGATATCTCAGCAGAAACTTTGCAGGCCAGAAGGGAGTGAGTGGTGTGATATATAAAAAGTGCTGAAAGGAGAAAAAAAAAAAAAAAGCTTCGAACCAAGAATATTCTACCTGGCAAGATGATCACTCAGAATTGAAGGAGAGATAAAGAGGTTTCCAGACAAGGAAAACCTAAAGTAGTTTATCATTACTAAACTGAAGTTACAGGAAATAGTAAAAGGACTTCTTTAAGGTGAAAAAAAAAGAGGCCCTAATTAGTAACAAGAAAACATCTGGAAGTAAAAATCTCACTGGTAAAGGTAGTGGATCACCTTTAAAACTAGTATGAAGGTTAAATGACAAAAGTAGTAAAAACTATAACTATAATAATTAGTTAAGGGTTACACAAAATAAAAACATATAAAAAGTAACATCAAACTCACAAAACATAGGTGTTAGGGTGAATAAAAATTTAAAGTTTTAAAATATATTCGAACTTAACTAGGTATCAACTTAAAATAGACTATATTTTTTTAAACATAGGCCTGCTACATGTGAGACTCACGGTAACTACAAAGCAAAAACCTATTCTTGAAACACAAAAGATAATGAAAAAGAACTCTAAGCACAACATTACAGAAGAGTCATCAAACTACAATGGAATAAAGCAAGAGAAGAAATTAACAGAGAGAACTCAAAACAGCCAGAAAACAGTTAACAAAATGGCAATAAGTATATATGCATCGATAATCATTTTATATCTTTTTTTTTTAACTTTTTTTTATTTATTTTGGAGAGACAGAGAGACACAGCATGAGCAGGGTAAGGGCAGAGAAAGAGGCAGACACAGAATCTGAAGCAGGCTCCAGGCTCTGAGCCATCAGCACAGAGCCCAACGAGGGGCTCGAACCCACAGATGGTGAGATCATGACCTGAGCTGAAGTTGGACGCCTAACTGACTGAGCCACCCAGGTGCCCCAATAATCACTTTAAATGTAAATATTAAATTCTCAAATTAAAAGACTCACACTACCTGAATGAGTTTAAAAAAAAAAAAAAAGACACATTGATTGACTGCCTAAAGAGTTTCACTTCAGATGTAAGGACGCAAACAGACTGAAAGTGAAAGGCTAGAAAAAGATGTTCTACGCAATGAAGACAAAAAGAAAGTGGGGTTAACTAAACTTATACCAGACAAAATAGACATTGAAACAAAGACTGCAATAAAAGACAAGCATACGCATTACACAATGATGAGATGACAATTCAATGAGATACAATATTTTTCATAGTCACATACTCAACATAAGAGCACCTAAATACATAAAGCAAATATTGACAGACCTAAAGAGAAATTCTTTAAAAGGATCATACCTCATGATGAAGTGGGATTGACTCCAGGGATACAAGGATGTTACAACACCACAAATCAGTCAGTGTGATACACCACATTAACAAAATGAAGGTAAAAATCATGTATGATCATCTCACTAAATACAGAAAAAAACATTTGACAAAATTAACCTATTTATAAAATCAACAAACTGGATATAGAAGGAACATCCCTCACATAATAAAGGCCATATGGGAGACACAGAATAAAAAGATAATAACACAAACACATAGGTAATATAGAAATCAATGGTGAAAAGCTTAAAGCTTTTCTTCTAAGATCAGGAACAAGACAAGGATGCCCACTCTCACCACCTTCATTCAACTTAGTATTGGAAGTGCTAGCCAGAGCAACTATGTAGGAAAAAAACAACAACAACCTCCCAGTTGGAAAGGAAGAAGTAAAACTGTCACTATCTCCAGACGACATGTGTTTATATATACAAAACACTAAAGACTCCTTCAAAAAAAAAAAAACTATTAGAAAATTTCAGTACAGTCACAGGGTACAAAATCAATATATAAAAATCTGTCACATTTTTATATACTAACAATTACAGAGAAATTAAGAAAACAATTCCATTTACAATTGCATCAAAAAGAATAAAGTACCTAAGAATAGATTTAACCAAAAAGATGAAAGACCTGTACACTGAAAACTGTAAGATATAATGAAACAAATAAATGGAAAACTATCTTATACTCATGGATTGGAAGAATTAGTGTTGTTAAAATTTCCATATTCCCAAAGCATTCTACAGATTCAATGAAATCCCTATCAAAATTCCAACAGCATTTTTCACAGAAACAGAACAAAACAATCCTAAAATTCATCAGGTACCAGCAAAGCTCCTGAATAGCCAAAGCAATATTGAGAAAGAAGGCGATGAGAAAGAAATATAGCTTGATGTGTGAGGCATCACACATCAAGCTATATTACAAAGCTAGAGTAAATAAAACAATATGGTATTGGCATAAAAACATACACATTTTTCAGTGGAACAGAATAGGGAGCCCAGAAATAAACCTATGCATATATGATCAATTAATTAATTACAAAGGAGACAAGAATATATAATGGAGAAAGGATAATCTCTCAATAAGTGGTGTTGGAAAAACTAGATAGCCACATTCAAAAGAACGAAACTGGACTACTATCTTACACCATGCACAAAAATCAACTCAAAATGGATTAAAGACTTGAATGTAAGACCTGAAACCCTAAAACTCTTAGAAGAAAACATAGGCAGTAAGCCCTAAGGCAAGGGCAACAAAAGCAAAAATAAAGAGGTGGGACTATGTCAAACTAAATAGCTCTGCACAGCAAAGGAAACCATCAATGAAATGAAAAGGCTTCCTACTGAATGGGAGAAAACATTCCCAATATATGTCATATATCCACTAAGGATACCAAAATATGTAAAGAACTCATACAACTCAATAACAAAAATAATCAAATTTAAAATTGGGCAAAAGATCTAAATAGACATTTTTCCAAAAGAGACATACAAATGGCCAACAGATACATGAATGCAAATCAAAACCACAATGAGGGCTCCTGGGTGGTTCAGTTGGTCAAATGTCTGACTTCAGCTCAGGTCATGATCTTGTGGTTCATGGGTTCGAGCCCCACGTCCAGCTCTGTGCTGACAGCTGAGAACCTGGAGCCTGCTTCAGATTCTGTGTCTCTCTCTCTCTCTCTGCCCCTCCCCCACTTGCACTCTGTCTCTCTCTCTCTCTCAAAAATAAACATTAAAAAAAATAAAAAAGAAAGAAAGAAACCACAATGAGACAGCTATCACCTTGCCCCTGTCAGAATGGCTATTATCAAAATAAATAACAAGTATTAGCAAGAATGTGGAAAAAAGGGGATGCATGGTTGATGAGAATGTAAGTTGGTATAGCCATTATACAAAATTGTATGAATATTCTTTAAAAAGCTGAAAATAGAACTACCATATGATCCAGCAATTCCACTGCTGGGTATTTATCCAAAGAAAATGAACACTAATTTGAAAGGACATATATATGCCTATATTCATTGTAACATTACTTACAATAGCTTGGATATGAAAACAACCGAAGTGTTTATTGATGGATAAATGTATAAAGAAGATATGGCATGTATGTGATATACGGAATACAACTCCCCATAAAAGAGAGTGAGAGCTTACCATCTGTGACATGAATGTAACTTGACAATAATCTGCTAAGTGAAATAAATCATACAGCAAAAGACAAATACTATATGATTTCACTTAAATGTGGAATCTAAAAAACAAAACAAGTGAACAAACAAAAAACAAAACCCATAGATATGGAGAACAGATTGGTGGTTTCCAAAAGGGAGGGGGATAGGCAGTGGGCAAAATGCATGAAAGGGATCAACAGGTACAAACCTCCAGTTAAAAAATAAATGAGTTATGGGGCAGTAATGTATAGCACGGTGACTATAGTCAACGATATTTTATTGTATATTTGTAAGTTGCTAAGAGAGTAGATCTTGAAAATTCTCATCATAAAAAAAAATTTTATAACTCTGGATAGCGATGGATGGCAACTAGACTTATTACTGTGGTGATCATTTTGCAATGTATGAAAATATTAAACCATTATGTTGTAGCCTGAAACTAATATGTCATGTGTCAATTATACTTTAATAAAAAAATAAAGTAAAATAAAAGCCATAAAAATATTAATTAAATAAAATGAAAGTCATTTAAAAAAACTCTGCTACGTAACAGCAAGATCTGTACCACCCTTCTGTAATGTCAGTATAATATTGCCAAGTATGAGAAGGAAACATGAATTTCGACAATTATGGATATTAAATTCAGTCTCTCATTTCAGGTATGTCAGATGTCACCACCTTCAAGAATTCATAAATAAATAGTTCTCTTCCTCTAGTGAATGTAATACGAATTCTAGGATGAGAAAGATTATGTTAAACCGCTCTTTTTTGGTTGCACACCTATAAAACACTCTTTTGCATCCCAGCAGCACTGGATCACAGAAATTTTCCAAATACTTCATCCATCACTATAATGTAGTTACCTCTAGGGCGTGATTTCAACAATCAAAGGTGAAATGGAGCATAACAGATCATCACTTTTTACTAATTAATGATTTAAGTTATTATGCCTGGTAAGCTTGAGCATTTTTCAAAATGAGAATTGCAGTCGCCTAATTTTTGGAGCAGCACAGTCTAAATTAGAGCCATACAATTGTACTCCCTAGACTGCAGTTTCACTTTTCACGGTTTTAGTGACCCGTGGCCAACCATGGTCCAGAAGCAGATGATTCTCCTTCTGATGTATCATTGGAAGGTCAAAAGTAGCCTAACGCTAAGTCACAGTGCCTGCGTCATTCACCTCACTGCATCTCGTCACATAGGCATTTTATTATCTCCCATCATCACAAAAAGGTGAGTACACTACAAACAATCACATAACTTTTATTACAATACATTGTTACAATTGTTCCATTTCATGATTAGCTATTGTTGTTAATCTCTTTCTGTATCTAGTTTATGAATTAGACTTTCTTGGGGTTCCTGGGTGTCTCAGTCAGTTGAGCATCTGACTTTTGATTTTGGCTTAGGTCATGTTCTTATGGTTCATGGGTTCGAGCCCTGTGTTAGGCTCTGTGCTGACAGTGTGAAGCCTGCTTGGAATTCTTTCTCACTTTCTCTCTGACCCTCCTCTTCTCTCTCTATCTTTCAAAAAGTAAATAACAAACATTAAAAAAATAAATTAAACTTTACCATAGGTATGTGTACATAGGAAAAAGCACAATATATATAGAATTCAGTACTATATCTGATGAGTAAGGAAGGCTACTATGTATATCTATATCTATATCTACTATACTCACAAAATTGCATATGAAAGGTACTGGTGATAATAAGGATGTTTAAGATCCTCCTTTTGTTGTTGCCCATATGTTCATTTTCAAGAAATTTTTACAAAGCGGTATATTTAGCATTCTTCGACTATGTAGGTTGTGTGCTAAAAAGTTAAAAGTTATATCAAAAGTTAGTTTTGTAATCAATTCTGCTTAAACTCTAACCTTAGAGCTCAGCTACTGCAAACATTTTAGAGTTTCTTTGGAGGTTTACTGTTCATGGCATTCATGCTGCAAAATTGTATTGTACCTGAGGCATTGGTACAACTTTTTCTAATAAATGCCTTCAGAAAATGGCCCTAGATCTCAAGAAGATTCCCGTAAAGAGAATCATATAGTGGTTTACTGTACAGTGAGCGCCAAGTAAATCAAACAAACATGGTCCACTTTCAAGTGAGAGTTAAACATGTGAGTCTCTAAATCAAATTTCATCTGCTTTTACCAGTCATGATTACATTTAATAACCAGTAGGCTATAAAACATTTTAAGAAATGTATGTATCATACATTGATGACTTATATTGCCAATTCATTATTCCTAACTCTTTTATTGCCATTTTATCATTCCTGACTAATTGCATGTTCTGACAGTTTCTATGAAATGTGTGATCCCGAATAATAATTATTGACTATTCATCCAGCAGTGGTAGGAAGCATAGCCAGGAGAAAATGTGTCCCAGATGATACATTGGCAAATGCTATTTAGACTTTGATAATTTCATGTTAATTTGGATTTCAACAGTAATTAGAGAATTTATGCCTTAAAAATTTTCACTTTTATTGACATCCTTAAATGCTTGCAGTGGTTAATAAAAAAAGTTTCTTATTGATTATTTTTATAGAGCTAGTTTATCGGTATCATAAATTTAAAATCTTTTATTTTTAAGGGAAATTTTCTATCAAGAAATAATGGCTTGGGATATATCATAGATAGAAGTTTTGTTTTATTAGCAATTAGTTTCTTTCTTCAAAACAAAATCAATCTTATTTCCTAGTTTAATTTTCCATTTGAGGGTAATATTTATGAAGAGAGAGTCTCATATGGACAAACATCAAAACCAAACTGCAACCCACAAATGCCATGCCAGCAACTTGTCTGTCTTCAGTGATGTTTTTCAAGAGAGTTGTAATTCAATCATAACCAACCACTTCGGTGGTTACACGTGAAACCCCGAAAGTTCAGTTTTACCTGTGGCTGTTCAGTGAAACTGCAAACACAATTCACTAAGCTTTTATGTACATTCTAGCTCTTTAACTCAGTCATGCAAAGAACCCAAAGGCATCTGACCTGCTAAGTTACCTGAAAATACGGAACTGTCCTTCTGAACAGTTTTTCTCTGAAATAACTCAATATGGCCCTAGTTCTATACAGATTTTGCTTGCAGGCAGTGAAGAAAAACAACATGCTTCACAGGCTCTCCTCGCTAATCTAGCAACATCTACTTTGAGGTTAAGCAAAGAGTGGACACTTAGGAAAACTGGAACAGCATTTTGGTAAAATAGGTTCAATGATAGAGAAATATTTCTGTAACTCTAAACTCTACAATGTCTATATGAATAGGTATTTATTCACTGTAAACTAACTCAAAATTTTGACCAAAAAAGAGTAAAGTGGGGGCGACTGGGTGTCTCAGTTGGTAAAGTGTCCAACTTCGGCTCAGGTCATGATCTCACAGCTTGTGAGTTCAAGCCCCATGTCGGGCTCTGTGCTGACAGCTCAGAGCCTGGAACCTGCTTCCAATTCTGTGTCCTCTCTCGCTCTGTCCCTCTCCCGCTCTGTCCCTTTCCCACTCGTGCTCTGTCTCTCTCTCAAGAATAAATAAAACATTTAAAATTTTTTTAAAAAAAGAGTAAAGTGTTGAAAAATAAAAAGTTTTGTAAAGGCTACAAGATATGAAGGATAGGGGCGCCTGGGTGGCTCAGTCGGTTGGGCGGCCGACTTCAGCTCAGGTCATGATCTGGCGGTCTGTGAGTTCGAGCCCCGCGTCGGGCTCCGTGCTGACGGCTCAGAGCCTGGAGCCTGCTTCCGATTCTGTGTCTCCCTCTCTCTCTGCCCTTCCCCTGTTCACGCTGTGCCTCTATGTCTCTCAAAAATGAATAAACATTAAAAAAAAAAAAAAGATATGAAGGATAAAGAATTTTGGATCTTCAATGTCCATTGTATCTGTCTATAATGTTTAGAACCGGCCAAAAATACTCTCTTGTAAATCTACTCATTCAACAAATATATATTGATCACTAACTATGTAATTGACACTTTTATGGACACTGGAGTTATCACTTCCATTTTTGCCTCCATTTTTGTCTATCTCTAAAGAATTTTAAATTATTTAAAATCCAGAACCATACAAGAGTATATATTCTCAATTAGTGTAATAATACCAAATTTTTCCATAATATATTTTGCAACATCAGTCATACCCCAAATAGTCTATACAAAGATAATGTCTAACCCCCTTGTTCTCTAAATGTGCAAAGATCAAGGATCATTTATTTTAATGTTAATATCTTAGCTACAACAATGACCATCTTAGTTCTTTGATGCAATTAATAATTGAGCAATTTTCTTACAAAAAAAAAAAACTCAACTTATTAGCAGTTTTTAGATAACAGTGTTGCTCTTGCCAGTTAATTTGTCATGGCTTTTGTAGAATAGAACTACAACACGGTAAGTATGGGTCATAGTCAATATTCTAAAGGAATACATTTTATTGACTTTGTCAAAAAAGTCTTTGTTTTCTGATAACTTGAAAAGCACTGTTTCTCAGTCATGTCATCACATTTTTCTTTGAGTACATAACAACTTAGAAAAGTCTGAGAGTTTTTATGTAAGAGGACATAATTAGGTTAAAGCAAAATCTGCTAACCCAGATTTCCCAGTCAGACCTTTACTAATTCACTCTTGCTCCTAGATTTTGAAACTCTTCTCACCATTTCTTCTCTTAAATTCACTGGATGCATTTCAAATTAATTTGGAAACAAGATAATGAAAGCAGAAGCAATCTTCCTGAGAAGGCTCAAAAACAATTAATATGGGGTTAATTGCCATTTTAAAATATTTTCAGATCACAAATCAGTATTTGTTAATGTTAAGAGATTGGGAATTCTCCGCTGGCAAAAAAATGGAAGGTAATGAGTTAAGTCAATACAGGTGATGAGAGGGAAGTCTTTGGAAGAAGGGGTATCTTTCCCAGACTCTGCTTAGCCCCGCCCTGATAGAATTCAAAGTCTCAAGATGGGGGTGGAAATAAGGTATCTGTAAATCCACAGACTGCAATCACCCAGTACATCCCATTTTCACTAACCCTCACCCCTTCCTCTTACAAAACTAAATCGGAAAATTCTGGAAGGGACTGAGAGTACATATTTTGAGAAAACTCTACAGATGAACTTTTTATTTTACCAATGTTTTATTCTAATTTTTCATCTTTGTTTACATGAAAAATTGGCATCTCCTAGGCAGAATGATATTTTAAAATACACAGATGCTGCAAATAAAACATCTCATAGCTGTTCAACAGAAACATAAGGCCACTGAAATATATTAATTTGTCAGTACACATGTAAATGTGGCTAAGCAAAAATTTGGCAGAAGAACAAGCATTCTCACAAAGAAAATACAACACAGTAAAACATAAACACAATTAAATGAACCAAATTATAACCCATCAGTAGATGAGAGAGGCGTGCCATTGACTATGCCTGCATAGTAACTATACAATCAATTTTCTGGCTTATTAGACGAAATATGCACAACGCTTTTGGACAATTAACTGTATATTAGAATCCCATTAATTTAGCCAATATTTATTCAATACTATCATATTTCACGCATTATGATAAACACTGGGATTACAGAGCTGAAAACAGGCATGGTCCACACACTCAAGAACCTGCCATCTTAAGTCATTTCTTTACTGCATAGGTTTAGACATTTTATAGATTATCTAATATTTCTTAAAATCAACAAAACCTGATACAGCATTATTTGTCTATGCTCTGTGATGTTCTTGCCTTACACATGAATATAAGGATGTTATTCACTTTATATACTGTGATATTTTAGCAATTCATAGACAGTAAAACTATATTTCATTTAAAAATGTCTCAGTAATTGAGGCATCTGGATGGCTCAGTCCGATAAGCGTCCAGCTTCAGCTCAGGTCATGATTTCACAGTCAGTGGGTTCCAGCCCTGTGTTGGACTCTGTGCTGACAGCTCAGAGCCGGCAGCCTACTTCAGATTCTGTCTCCGTCTCTCTGCCCCTCCCCCACTTACTCTCTTGTCTCTGTCTCTTAAAAATGAATAAATGTTAAAAAAATTGTTTTTGAAGTCTCAGTAATTCATTCATTCATTCATTCATTCATTCTTTTACTCAACAAATATTTATTCAAGGCTTATTCTTTGCCACATTCTGTACCAGTAACTAGAGACAGCAGTGAAATATCAGGATATTTCTTATTTTTCAGAACTATAATTTTATGTTTATTCTTCTCCCAGTAACAAAGCTCCTAAAGCCTCCCATCTGGACAGATTATTTGCTTTGTTTTCCTGCTGTTCGTCTGCTATTCTCCTGAGAATATCTAGACTTCTCTCATCTTCATCAAACTTATTTGGCTTGATTTCTATTCCCTTCCCTATCTAATCTGACACACTGATATATGCTAACCAATGAAGTCTCTCTCCCCTCTGTGTAATAGTGGGGCATCGATGCAATGTCCTTCTAGAGATAATGACAGGGATTTCAAACTCTGAGATAGACAGTTTGAGGAGATGACTGGACTGAATTCATAAACAGTTACCTATATACCTATGCAGGATTATGCCTATAGCCACCTGCTGTTAAATGTTATGAAAAGTATTTTGATATTTAATTGCATTGCTCACCTCACAGTGAGATGCTCCCAATATGACGCACACACCTTCTGTTTTAGAAATTTAGGTGTAGTCCTTTGATTGATGAGTATAATCACTTCATAACAGGAGGTTTTCCCTCCATCCTTCATCCTGTTGTGTCCTGCTAATCATGTACTAAAATGAGTAGAGGATTTTTGTCCTCAAGACTGCTTTAATGGTGTCTGGTTTAAATACACGGTCATTCTAGTTTGCAGTCAGGCTAAGCCTGTAATCAGGAATACATTCTACTACCGGTGACAAATTTTAATTTTCAAAATGAAGCTTATTTCAAGGCCATTCTTTAAGGAAAAAATTAATATTTATGTGATAGGGACTGTGCAACTTCTTTATATCTGCCATTTCATGTAGTTTTCTTTGTAGTTCTATGAGATAGAGTTTATATCTTCATTGTACAGATGAGGGAGCTGATTAAAAGAGGCTAAATCATTGGCCATGGTCAAATGACTAACGAGTGTAGAAAATCAAGATTGGAGCAAGTAGAACAGATATTAATGGTGCCAGGAATAGACTATGACCAAAAATATACCTGCCACCACTATCACCATGATTTAGAGTCCACCTTGAGTAAGTCATTGTTTGGAGTCCTAAAGTTATTTTACTTTTTCTTTTCATTTTAAAAGATTTTTAAACATAATGTATATACCTAAAAGAAATAATGCCTAAAGATTTTCTAAACATTCAGAAATATCTACAGGGACACATTGCATTTATGACTTTATTGCTGTATGTTTAATTTCACTAAATCTGGGATGCCAACAATTGTAAAACGCACCAATTTTTTGTTACCTATCAGGAAGAGAAAAATGTCAATTAGCCATGACAATTGTGATGATTTTCTTATCACATTGACTTAAAGTCACACCTCCAATTTTAGAGATACTAAAATGTGAAAAATGCACTACTTCAAATTAACAAAATTGTGTAGACACTTTGAGTATGAAGACAATAAAATAAGAGAGATTTTAGAGTATCACTAAAGACTAACTTTATCTGCTCCACCATTTAATGAAGATTTTTTAAATTGCTGGATGATTACTTAAACCAGTGTGGAAAACTAATTTAAATACCCGTGCTATTGCAGAATTAGACTGTGCAGAATCGTTAAGTTCAGAAGAATGTCGCTGCTATAGTTATGATGGTAATTAGGAAAATACTAATTTAATATCTATTGCTTATTCTTATTTTGTCCTTTACAGTGTAAAGGAAAAGTAAAAGACACAATGTTCCATGATTCTCAGACTTTTAACTGAGAGGAAAATGAGGAACTATGTTTAAGTGGGTAAATAGAATGTATCTGCATTCTAATCTCACTTCTGAGAACATATCTGTATTCAGCTCAGATGCAACTATCATTGCCAACCTTGTCCCAAGAATGCCTCGTTACTGCTTGAGTAACTTGAAACATTCCCTATGGGCTCTCTCTTCCAATGATAGCCTCACCACATTAACCATCTGAGCAAGGTTAACATGAGTTACTTAGTACAGAAGTTTATTTCCTGTTTTTAAATATTAGCCCTTAACAACTAAGCAAACATCAGAGTAGAGGGCAATAAAAATATCATAAATCTTATAGTTGGAGTTGAATTTGAACCACTTTTTTTTCAAATTTGATTTTCTTTTAGTTGTAAGATATAACCTAGAGAGCTAACACAGGTTTTAATGGGTATTCAATATATACTAGTTTCCTACATATCCACACTTTGTAAAGAGGATGTTTGGTTGACTTCCTTTAGGAGACCCTGCAATGTGACAGTTTGGAGCACTAGCAATATATAAAAGAGTACTCAATTACGGTGGCTGACGTTAAAAATAGAATAAATAACACAAATTCTGTAGGAAGACTAAGTTATATTTTATATTTTTTGGAAGGTATAAAAGCTACTTATTAATATACACAATTTGCTGCGAAGGGCTCCTATTTAATGCTCACTTTTTTTTCATTTGTTCATCTTTTCCTCTCGTTTTTCTTTCCCTACCACTGCTGTTTTTAATTATTTCTCTTTTTTTAATTGAAGTATAGTTGACACACAATGTTAAATTGTGTTAGGTATACAACATAGTGATCAGACAAGTCTATACTTATGCTGTACTCAAACAAGTATACCTACCATGTGTCACCACACAACACTATTACAACACCATTGACTATTTTCCTTGGGCCCTATGCCCTACCGTTTCTCCAACCTTTACTTTTTCTTCTTAACTGCTCTCCAAAGTCCCTATTACCAAACAGCTATGGTTTTGTTAACCAGTGCCTAGAAGCTTTTCCATTTATTTTGTCTCCTTACCTCAAGCTTTGCATAAAAATCCAATGTGCAGACAATAAACCCCAATATAGCCTCTTAGTTCTTACCCCTATGTTTGGAAAAACTAGAATGTGTTTCTCCTAAATCATCGCTAATCTAGGGTTTTCTACTGATATATATATAATGCAGCGAGCTTTCATTCAATGAGTTACAAAATTCTAGACAGGTTTCAGTGCCTGTTTAAAATCATATTCGATGAGCAAAAATTCTCATTTGTTATTTATAGTCCCTGAATTAATTTTTCAAAGAACTACCACTTTAAGTCTTCTACAGGATCAGATCTCAGGTAACCAGTTAGTCAATGTTTGGTGACAATTTTAAGCAACACATTACTCAAGGATTCCACCATACACACATCATATACGAAATGTATCTGCAAATAATTCATCTTAACTTTACATTGAAATTTTGTTATGACTTCTTACTTGGGTTTTGGACTACTTAAACTTTGGTAAATAAATAACTGCATTTTATTTATCCATATTTTAACTTCCACAGTTTCCATATTTTAAACTCTATATTGAGAATCTAGAAAAGATCAATTTAGTGAAAATTTACAGTTATAGACAATTTTAAAAGAAGCAACATTTGCATTTTTTTGTTTTACTTTCAGTATTTCAAAGTAGGCAGAACTTTGTCTAATAATTAGTTTCAGGAAAGAAGTTTCAATAAATAGACAAGAAAATGAAATACCTCAAATGCATTTTTCTGATGCACATTACACTAGAGTTCCTACAGTTATTTTTGTGTGATTAACTTCTCAGCACAAAACTTCTACTTTCAGAAAAATTAGTGAAGGTTTTCTTTATATTAGTTCTTTTCAGGATTCTTCAAAATTCTCCTATTAAGAGGTTATACTGTATATTCACCCAGCCCCATGGTTCTTGTTCTACTTTCACCATATTTATATTCTCAGCAGGGAGCTGCTAATGTTTCCTAAAATATACAATAAACTGTTGTCAGCTGGCAGCCAAGTTAGTTATATACCTGAAGCCATTATACTTGAAGCAATTTTGCAACTAATATTAAATTGCATTGACAGATTTTATTAAATATATTGATTCATAACAAATCCTCCTGGATTAATTGTTTTGTAATAGAACTTTTAACTTTAAGGAAGTCCCATACCAAGAAGACAACAATATCTTATTTCAAAGGCATATCTTTTTCTTTTAAATAAATAATAGCACAATAGCACAGACTTACAATGCTTCACTCTTAGGTAAGCTCTTACCTTACCTAAATTCTTCGCAGATTCCCCACGCTGGCAGAGTGAGCTGGTTGTGAGGAATCCATTCTACACATCCGCCCCTGAGTACTGTATCTATTACACTATAATGGAATAGTTGATCTCACAGAAGTATTTTCAAAGCAAAACAAAGCACTTTAGAAGCATTGACTCATTCAATCACCTGTTTTACAGATGAGGAACTGAAGCTCCTTCCCTACTGTCCACAAGTGACCTCTGTCCTCTTGGCTTCTCTTCATTTAAGGAAATACATTTTAAACCAGTTATTTTCATGGTACAATATTTCTTTTCTCAGAAAAATATTTTTCAACCTTTCACACATGGGATTTGCATACCTTGGGAGAGTTCAAGAATTCTGACCTAGCTTAAGATTAAAATTCATATAGTTTACTAATTATGAAATTGATCATTTTTAGGTAATAATGAAGGGATTTCTAATCTATGCCAGGTATTTTATTTTATTAGACATTGGGATCCAGAGATGAATAATATGGTTCCTTTGATCTGAAAGATCTTGCAGTGTAGTGGGGAAGGTAAGGCAAATAACTATAACTCACTATACTGGTGTCACAAGAAAGATACATGTAATAAGCCAGAAGGCACAGCAGGTGGACAGACATTCTGCCAAACAAACTCAGAGTAACTTTAGACCCGATCATTCTTCCTTCCAACCCCGCTTGCCTTTTTAGTAAACACTATTTAAGTCCTGGTATTTTAAAATAGATGTTTTTGGTACTGTGCTATGGGACATTTCATCAAACAATTTGTTGAATCTATAATACACAGCACATTGATCCCTAATACTCTCTTATCTAATAAATCCATCATTACATCAAAGAACATGAGAAGAGTAGTTTTTTTTATAAGCTTTCTTTAATAAATTTGTGATACTGGCCACTTTTTAGTGTCTATATAGCAATAGTATTTCTTGGGTCATAAATTTAAATGAGTCAGTAAATCATGTAACTAAACTTTGTGAAATCTTTCCAGACTTTTGAACCATACTCATTCAGAGTGGAGAAAGCTTCAGTCTATGCAGGGAATTAAACCTAAAAGAGAAGGTGAATAGTTGTTTGTATTAAATATGTGATAACACAACTCTTAGCTAAGTATTTATCTAAGCTCTTATCTTAGAAGATTCCCTAGGAACTCACTGTCCTTTTGATTTTAAATGTATAATAATGAAAATCATGATAAAAACATAAAATCAATTAAGAAACTAATTAATGCATACTTCTCCATAAGATTTCACAAGCATATATGTCATTTAGTCCTCAGAAAATTTCTGGGAAGTAGTTAATATTTCCCCTTTAAATATGTGGAAACTGATATTCTGAAGGCATAGAGCACACAGTAAGTAGACAGCGTAAGCAGGACTTCAAAATCTACTTTGAAATTTCATAGTGGCATATTTCCTAATCTAAAATATAACATTTAAAAATTTTTTCTAGACATCCCCATTTATACTTGAGTATATAATACACAATTATGATTGTAACATTATACTGAAATATTTATAAAATAAGTTAGGCATGACTAAAGATTGTTATAGTTAATTAGCAAAATCACCTGAAGAAAGGAAACAGACTGTAGGATTAGAATCACCTTAGTTCTGTCACTTCCTGTGTGACCTTGAGCGAATGACTTAAATTCTCTGAGCTTTTGTTCTTATGTGAAATATACATAAAAATACATTGCACATAGTACATTTTAAGAAAAACTATCATAGGAATTGGTATTACAGTTGTTACTATTCTTTTGGATAGAGCAAAGCAACCCAAAGTTCAATTTTAGGACAGTATGCATTTACTTTGTCTATGAATAGCTAGCTAATTTATCAGTCTTTTCCTTCTTCCTTAAAATATTTTATTTATTTTTGAGAGAGAGAGAGCAAACAAAGGAGAGGCAGAGAGAGAGAGGGAGACAAAGTATCCAAAGCAGGCTCCAGGCTCCAAGCTGTCAGCATAGAGCCCCATGCAGGGCTTGAACTCACAATCTGTGAGATCATGACCTGAGCCTAAGTTGGACACTCTCAACCAACTGAATCATCCAGGCACCCTGAGTCCTTTCCTTCTAAATAATAATAATTTCTTAAACAGAGTTTACCTAGAAACTTGTCTATAATGTTTTCTGGAAGGTAGCTGGAATTAAAAATTTACATGAATCTTCTCAAATGTATAGTCAATTGGGAAGTTATCTGGCAATGGGCAAGATAGGCATTATTTGAAAGACCAAGATCTAGGGACATCTGGGTGGCTCAGTTGGTTGAGCAAGTGACTCTTGATTTCTGCTCAGGTCATGAACCCAGGTTGTGGGATAGAGCCTCACTTTGGGCTCCGTGCTTAAGATTGAAACTTGCTTAAGATTCTCTTTCTCGGGGCGCCTGGGTGGCTCAGTCGGTTGAGCGACCGACTTTGGCTCAGGTCATGATCTCGTGGTCTGTGAGTTCAAGCCCCGCATCAGGCTCTGTGCTGACGGCTCAGAGCCTGGAGCCTGCTTCCGATTCTGTGTCTGCCTCTCTCTCTGCCCTTTTCCTGCTCACGCTCTGTGTCTATGTCTCAAAAATATATAAACGTTAAAAAAATAAAAGTAAATAAAATAAAAAAAAGATTCTCTTTCTCTCTCCTCACTGCCCTTCTCCCCGACTTGTATTCTCTCTCTCAAATTAAAAATGATGATGACGATGATGATGATGATGATGATGATGATGATAAAGACCAAGATCTAGGAAAATGGGAACCACAAAGAAGTAAGTATAACATACTTCTTCCCTACATTTTCGCCAAAATTTGCTTAGAACTAATCTGAGCTGGCATGAGAGAAAAATCAAGAAAATGAGAAAAAGCTTTAGTTAAAAGGTTCAATAGCTATGCAGATTTTGGCAATCTCACAGTTCCAAAGTTATAAAAATCTGGCGTTCAGGGTTTTCCAAGGAGGATAATCTATGGTAAATAGGCAAGGATTTCAGTTGAGATTCCTAAAAGGCAACATCCTCGTGTTGAACACATCCTTAGTGTTCCTAAGACAAACTGGAATTCAAACAGCATTCACAAATTCTGAAATTGTTTCAGTCCATGTATGGATAAAGGTGATTTCTTTGCCTACTGAAAGGAAATTAAATCCTCTCTAGAGGAATAAAACATCACCTAGTATCTCTATAAGTTTTCCTACAAAATAGTGGCATTCACCAAATCTCTCTCTCTCTCTCTCTGTCTCTCTGTCTCTCTGTCTCTCTCTCTCTCTCTCTCTCTCACACACACACACAGACCAAAAGCCAGATGATAGAAAAATAAACATAGGTAGTCCATTTATATAAGAATCAGACAAGGACTTTATAATAACTATAATTAATGTATCCAGGAAAATAGATGAGATGGGGTATTTTACTAGCAAACTGAACTCATTAAAAACAATCTATTGAAAATTCTATTAAGTATGCAGTAAGTTAAATTATAAATTTAAAAGATATCTTAAGAAATAATTAGACACTGCACTAAAGAAGATTAACAACTAGGAAACAGATCAGTAGAAAAATTAACAGACTTAAGTACAAAGTTGGAAAAAAATTTAAATGTGTAACAGAGAATGAGCCATATGGGAACACTGAAAATACCAAACGTGCATGAAATTAGAGTCCAAGAAGGAATGGAAAGAAAGAATATTAAAGACATATTAGACAGGTAATTTTCCAAGATGGATAAAAACTAGCCCACAACCTCGAACAAACATAAAAGATATCAAAAAGCCCTGAGCTGAAGAATAAAGAAAAAACAGCCTAGGTACATGAGCTCTACATGCTGGACAAGAAAAAAGAGAAAAATGTCAAAGAAGATAAAAGGGCAGAAAGGACACATTCCCTTCAAAGGAGTGACAGACAATAAGACTGACAGCTCACTGAGCAGACATGATGCAAGTCAGAAGACAATGAAATGACAGATTTAAAGTACTGAAAAAAATAAATGCCAACCTAGATTCCTTCCACCAGGGAAAATATCCTTAATAAAACAAAGGTGAGATCAAGAAATTTTCAAATAAATAACATCTGAGAAAGGTCTTTCAAGGACGACTGTACTAAAAGATATAATAAAGTAGTTCTTCAGAAAGTAGAAGCATAAAAATGCAAAAGGATAAGTTTTGAAAGTGTAGAAATGAAGGTAAATCTAAATGAATACTGACAGTCCTGCTAATAAGATCTTGTGGAGTTTGGGGTGTGTGTGTGTGTGTGGTGTGTGTGTGTGTATGTGTATACACATTTATTCATATCATACATATGTACATGTATCTGTATGTATATACCAATATACACATAAAATATACATATATATGTTTCTATATGCAATATGACAAATGGCACAAAGCTCAGGAGGTAAAAAAAATAAGCTTAAAATATGTAAGTTTATTTTATTCTCCAGGAAATGGCAAAACATTAATAAGCTATAGACTGTTGAATCCTCTAAAGATTTCACTTAAAGAATAAATATAGGTATATAAGTAAAAAGCTAATAGAAGTATAAATAATATTTAAAAATTATATGATTACTCCAAAAAAAATGGAGAAAAAAATTAAACAAAGCCAAACAGAAAAATAGGAAAAACAGGTAAGCTAATAGATTTAAATTCCACATGCATCAGTACTCCCATTAATTATATGAAATTTAAATTAAATACTCCAAATTTCTTGAAAAGATTATCAGGCTGAGAGCACCTGGGTGGCTCAGTCGGTTAAGCGTCTGACTCTTGGTTTTGGCTCAGGTTGTGATCTCATGGTTAGCAGGTTCAGGCCCAGTGCCGGGCTCTGTACTGGCAGTGCGGAGCCTGCTTTGGATTCTCTTTCTCTCCTTTGCCCCTCCTGTGCTCGCTCTCTCTCTCTCTCTCTCTTTCTCAAAAGAATTAGCTTTAAAAATTTTTTAAATAAATAAATAAACAAATAAATAAATAAAAGATTGCCAAGCTGGATAGAAAAACAAAACCAAACTGTATAATGCTTAAAATGGACACACATTAAACATGAAAAGGCACAGGAAGTTTGAAAGAAACAATGAAAACATATGCCACACAAAGGCTACCAGAAAACAAAAACAGAAACAGCTAATACTAATATCAAACAAATACACATCAAGGTAAGGAGGAAAATGAAACATATCTCATAATGATTTGGGGTTCTCCAGAGAAACAGGGATCTCCAGAGAACAGAACCATTAGGTCCTATCAATCAATTGATCTATTAAGGGACTTATAAGAAATTAGCTCATTCAATTATGAAGGATAACAAGTCTCAAGACGTACAGTTGACAATGGTGCAGTTCCATTCTGAAGGCCATGGTAGGGAAAAAACACCTCATCTCCCAGGTCCAAGACAATTGGGCACAAGACACCCTCACAGACACACTTGGAATATTATTTACCAAAGAACAGGGAATCTATGGCCCGGTCAAGTTGACAGGTAAAATTCATCATCACAGTAATGAAAAGATTAACTCACCTGAAAGATATAACAATCCTAAGGATATGTGTTTCCTGAGGTTTGGTGGGGGCACAGTTGGCTAGAAAGCCTAAAAGGCAGAGATACCAGATAACTGTGCCAAAGATGAAAAATAAGCAATGAAGAGGTTGCTGCATGAAAGGCATCACTTATACCTCTGGAGGTTGCTCATGGTAAAGGAGCCGTATGAGCCTTCCCTGTGGATCAGTAGAGGAACATTCTCTTAGAGAGAAATGATGATAATGAATGTTACGTCCTTCTATGGTATGCACGGACAGATAGATGGATGGTAGGTAGATATAATTTCTTCTCAGCGGCTCTGTGAAGTTAGTTTTATTTATTATCACCCCATGTTCAGAAAAGGAGACTCAAGCAACAGATGTTAAGTAACCTGCCTAACGTTACACAAGTACTAAGTGGTAAAACTAGGTAGGATTTGAACTCAGGCAGCCAAGTTCCAGAATTCCTTTAGCACCACACAATGTAACATAAACAGAAATGCCTAGGTAAAGCCAACCTCTAGAAAACTAGGAGATAGGTAGGAGGAAGGGTAAGATCCAGTCGGAGAAAAGTATATCCTCACAGGAACCTAAGAGAGAAAAAACTTTAAACACCTACCAAGCTCAAAACCAGAAAGCCAACTTGGCAGTATCAAAAGAGTAAATTTAATTGACCCCCCTACTCCCCTCGCGGATTTTATCTCTTCTGTGTTTCCCCAGTTTGACCTTAGAGAGATTTGGAACTTAACATTTCTGGGAATAAAATATTACCTTCTTTAGGTTTCTATTATTCACCCACAACACTTTTTTTTTTTTTAACAGAATCACATTTTTAAAAATAACGCGTATCTGTCAGGTTATTCTCTTACGCTGATTTCACTCTAAAGATTCACACTATTACATGCAGTTCATTATAATTTGCAAATTTTTGGCCTCACTGGGTGTGTGTCCTCAGTTACAAGAAGGATCAGCTGCTTATATTTGGAAGCCCAGGATAAATGAGAAGAGACCACAGATTAGTTGTTCTGTTTTTCTCTTAACAGTATTTTCCTTGCCAAATCAATTAATTAAACAAAGCTGTAGTTTCCATTCTAAAAATAAAAAACATGCATTTACAGTTCCCCAAATATGTTTTCCTTTTCATACATAAAAGGAAATACTCAGAGGATTTAATTATAACAATACACTGACATTTGTGACATCAATATGATAGGTTAGTTAATATTTGGGTGCTTTCTCTAAACACAGAAACAAACAGAAGGATCTAGCAAGCGAGCCTGAATGCTGTACTGCAGCTGACAAGCTGGAAATTTGCCATATGGATACTATTATAGTTGCAATTAGTTGGCAGCTCTTGGATTAAAAAAAAAAAGCTGTTATTCCTTATAGAATTTTGCAGTGCAGAGCAGAAATATTGGAAAAATTAATATAGTCTTACGGAGGTGATAACGTTACAGAAAAAAAAGGTTAATAGCAACCTGTGTTGTAAAACATCAAGAATCCATGAATGAAGGCCTAAAATATCACTCTCAAAGGGTTAAGTTAATCCTGAAGACTGCCAAAAGCTGCTTTCCCAGTAGTCTAGATCACATTAGATGTAAGGTCCCCCTGCTATCTGAAAGTACAGTTCCCATGAAACCTTTTGTAAACAGAAGTGGCCTAAAGCGAAGAAGCAACTACCTTTAATTTACAGTTGACCCTTGAACAACATGGCTTTGACTTGTGCACGGCCACTTATAGGCGGGCGTTTTCTTTTTATAAATACAGTACTGTACTGTAAATGCATTTTCTCTTACGATATCTTAACATTTTTTCTCTAGCTTACTTTATTGTGAGAAGACAGTATATAATACACACAACATACAAAAGGTATGTTCATCAATTGCTCATGTGATCGGCAAGGCTACCAGTTAATGACAGCCTATTGAGTTTTGGTAAGTCAAAAGTTACATGCAGATTTTCAACCGCGTGGGGGTCAGTACCCCTAAACTCCGTGTTGTTCAAGGTTCAACTGTATATGGAAAAATCTTTGAGCATCCCCAGGCCCAGAAAAGTTTTGCTGATACCTTCAGGTACAATCGTGCTCAAGGATACAGTAAATAAATTGAGATGAACACAGATGTTCACAGACATGGTTCAAAAAGATGGCGGCTTGCTGCGGAGATGCTGCATGTACTTCTTGGGGAAGGAGCGAGGTGGCGCTACTCTTGTTGCCGGGATACACACCACCCCCATAATTGCCCACTTGAACACTATTTTCACTTTCCACTTTTTTCCATAAAAGCGAAAATTCTCTCTGGATTTCCGTTGGTTAGCAAAAACAGGTACTAATGTAGGTGTTTCATAAAGCAAAGTGGTGTAACAAGGAACTTTGGAAAAGCAGGGAATATCTGCATTTTAACTACAAAGCTCATCTGGGGGGAGGTGCTAGGAAGACAAAGACCTGAAAGATCTTGTTGGTAAATGATTCACAGTGAGAAAGTTATTAAGAATATCAGCAAGGGAGTGTCTGGGGGGCTCAGACAGTTAAACCTCCAACTTTGGCTCAGGTCAGGATCTCATGGTTCATGAGTCCAGTCTTTAGCATGTGTAAGTCTCTTTGGAAACTCCCTCTTGACTTTATCTCCCCCAACTCCATAAAACCAGTCACCCCCTACACTTGCATTGCAGCTGTTTCTCCCCACTGGCCCTGTCCTCTTGCTTTAATAAAATCACCTTTTTGTACCAAAGACGTCTTCAAGAATTTTTTCTTGGCTGTTGGCTCCAGACCCCACAAACCCCACCAACACCCCAAAACTTCATCAAATACTTTCATAAAATGAAAACAAAGCAATGAACCTCATTCATCTGTCCTGTTTATATTCTTTTGCTTTTTCTCTAATCTCTGTATATTGTTATACTACGGTTACTTCCACTTAGACCACTCTCAGTTCGATCTGAATCTCAATTTAGACCTTCCTTTCTCTAGGAATCATTTCCTCTTTCAAACGTTTAACACTAATGGGAGAATCCTTGACTCTCCCCAAAATACAGAACTTGTGCAAGACACATTAGAAGAATCTAGATGTTTAATATTATCAAAATGTGTTTCCATAGTATCCTATATTTCTTCTAATACTTAGCATGCAATGTATTGAAGTTGCTTATTTAATTTTTTTCCTCGACTAATCTTATAAGCTCTATGAAAACAAAAGACCTGCCTTTCTCTTCACTGTTATATCCCCAGAGCTTAGTGCAAAGCTTGACATACAATGCGAACCTCATAAATATGGGGGAAGAGATGATAAAACTCAAAGCCTACACAAAAATTCACATTGTGAATTTCTAACTCAAGACAAATATTTGAATTTTGAACGGCAGGTGAAAATAAGAATGAGCCAACAAAATTGCCAGAAATCAAGGAGGAATGGTATATCTGAATCAAGTATTTAGAGGATACTAAAAAAATGTTAGCCATAGCAGCAAAACTTACCAACAGACAGCATTTGATGTGGGAAACAAGGCAGAAGCAAATGGTGTATAGAATACATTTCCTCATAACCTGCAGCCCATTGACAAATAACTACAGGCAGGAAGGGTAAAATGTTTCTCCAGGAACTCCCTACTGCCTTAATGCTTTGCTAGAGGGAAAAACAACCTTAGCTTTACAATAGCTAGGCTTCGGCCATCCTGTGAGTCTTCTTTAGCATATGAAAATCTCTTAGGTAGCTTCCTCTGGACTTTACCTCCTCCCAGCTCCATAGTATATAATCAGTCTCTCCTCTTATGAGGTCCAGGGGCAGATTTTTCATGCCCATGGGTCCTGTCCCTATGCTTTAATAAAATTACCTTTTTTGCACCAAAGACGTCTAAAGAATTCTTTCTTGGCCATAGGCTCCAAACCCCTACCCCTCCAAAATCCTCATCCCATTCACCATAAATAAGATGAAATTGTACCAGTTCTTTGTCACAATTTTTTTAAAAAGCTGTTTTGTAGAGGAAGTCACCAAGGGAAAATATAAGAACTCAGGGCAAGGAAGGTGAAATAACAGAGAAAATAAGACGTGAGCTGTTAGAATTTGAGAAAGAGGTAGAGCGACTAAAAACAATCAGAGAAGTGACAAATTTTGAAGAAACAAAGGAGAAGAGAAACTGACGAAAATATAGTAAGTGACATAAAGAATACAAATTTAAGTATCCAATATAAAGAATGGAGTAAAGAAAGTTGAGGGAATAGATGTAATAAATACAGAAGATAGACAAAATGAGCCAATAGGTGCATAACTGAAGTCTCCAAAGGAAAACATGGAAAGAAAAATATCGATACTATTTAAATATTCGATTCCAGAAAATTTTTCGCTGAATACACACACTGGAAAAGCTAGATAAAAGTGACCCAGAACGATCAACACTGAGCAATATCCTGGTCAATTATTGCTCATGATCTTTCTTGAGGATCTTCTTAGGAAACTGCTGGAGAATTCATGAAAAAAAAATGTCAGTTGGACTGAAATTATCTATTATAAAACTTAGGCTAAAATAATAATGGAGATTAAAGTGGTTTGCCCATTTAGTTCGTATTTCCATTGTTCTTTATTTCCTCATGCATCTTTGAGTCTCCATCAGAAAAAATGTTTCCTTTGCCTGAATAAAACGCTTTTAGCATTTTCTTTGGGGCCAGGTTACTGATGGCACATGCACAGTTATTGTGCTTTCAAATATTTGAGAACTTTCATTCTCAAAGAAATTTTTCTCTCAATGAGGGATTTTCAGTTGGCATTTTGAAGTTACTATTTCATTATCTTTGAGATCACATTTTTCTAGCAAGAAATCATTTGTCTGTAATCATCGCTGCTTTCAAATTCACCTTTTTTTATTCATCTACTCATATTTTCTTATATTTTTCATTTTTTAAATGTAAACTGAAGTTAGTTAACATACAGTACAGCCTTGGCTTCAGGAATAGAACCCAGTGATTTATCTCTTACATAAGACACCCAGTGCTCATTCCGAAAAGTGCCCTCCTTAATTCCTGTCACCCATTTAGCGGGTCCCCCCACCCACCTCCCCTCCAGCAACCCTCATTTGTTCTCTGTATTTAACAATCTCTTTTAGTTTGCCTCCTTCTCTGTTTTTATCTTATTTTTCATTCCTGATGGCTTCCCAGGGGAATTCTACCAGCCATTTAAAGCAAGCTTAAAACCTATTCTTCTCAAATTGTTCCAATAATAGAAATGGAAGGAAATCTTCCAAACTCTATGAAGCCAGCATTACCTTGATTCCAAAAACAGATAAAGACCCCACTAAAAACGAGAATTACAGGCCAATATCTTTGATGAACCTGGATGCAAAAATTCGCAACAAGATACTAGCAAATGAAATCCAACAGTATATTAAAAGAATTATTCACCATGATCAAGAGGGATTCATTCCTGTGTTGTGGGGCTGGTTCAACATTTGCAAATCAATCAACATGATATACCACATTAATAAAAGAAGGATAAGAACCATATGATCCTTTCAATAGATGCAGAAAAAGCATTTGACAAAAATACAGCATCCTTTCAAATATTTTTCTTAATATCCCATATCCTCTCTTCTCTTTCTCTCAAAAAGCTCATTTTCATTAGAATGCCCAACTCATGTACCTTACACTCTCTTACTTATTTTCAGTCTTGACTTGTCCATGTTCATTCTGATATTTTCTTCTGACCTATTAGTTCACGAATGTTGTCCTCATCTGGATTTAATATGCTGTCAAATCTTTACCATTTATTTCTAAATTTGACTATCATATTTGTTAGTCCTAAAATTTCAATTCTTTATAATGTCCAATCCTCTGCCAAATTAAAAAAAAATTTTTTTAATGTTTATTTATTTTTGAGAGAGAGAGAGCGCACAAGTGAGGGAGGGGCAGAGAGAGCAGGAGACACAGAATCCCAAGCAGGATCCAGGCTCTGAACTGTCAGCACAGAGTGAAGAGAGCATTTACGTTTCTTGTCCTAAGTGACAGCCCTGCATTAGTTTGAAGCCAGTTCTCTTTTCTGCTAAACATAGAGGGGTACTGTGTTAGAGATACTGTGCCCCAGACTTCTGCTTACTGTGAACCTTGTTAAGGGTTATGATTGCTGAGAATTCTGTTTTGATTGCTGTTTGCTGTGAACACTGTGAAACTTTTCTTGGGGTGCTGTGAGGCCTGTTTAGTTTGCTATGTATTAGACTAAGTTACTGTGTGTTAAATCTTGTTAGGTATTAGATTTAGAGACTTAGGAATGCACTAGACTCCTGGTCCATTTGCTGCGATTGCTGTGAACCCTGTTTGCTGTGTTAGAGAATTGCCATGTTGTGAAAGTATAGTGCTGTTAGGGCTAAGGCCACTCCATTTTGGTTTAAGTTCCATCTTAGAGTAGTTCTGGGCCCTGAGTTCCAGGAAAACAAGTCACCCTGGACTCTGCCCTGGGTTTCAGTAAACAGAGTAGCCAAGAGGCCAGACCCTGATTAGCAGACCCTGCTTCCACCTTGAGTTCCAGGGAACCACAGGAGGTCAGATTCCTAGAATAGCCCCTAGCAAAACTAATCAGTGCTCAGCCCATGCGCGCTGACCCTTTGAATCAGCGCGGGACCCCCAAGCTAAGCTAATCCATAGCTAGCCCGTACCCACCAAATACGAAATAATCAGAAACTAGCCTGCAAGAATGCCAATCAATCAATTCAAAGGATCCTCATCCCCGCCCAAAAAGTGTACTGGAACCCTGATAAAAAGCCTGTGTAAACCTGGCTCAGGGCTCTTGCTACTGCACCGCTGCATTGGGAGTTGCAAAGTCCGAGCTGGAGCTTTGAATAAAGACCCTTCGCGTTTGCATCAGTCCCGGCTCCCCAGCGGTCTTCTTGGGATCCAGAATTTGGGCACAAGAGTCAACATGGGGCTTCGACTCACAAACTGAGATTATGACCTGAGCCGAAGTCAGACACTTAACTGAGTTACCCAGGCACCCCATCTCTGCCAAATTTTTAAGGTCATATTTTATCTCCTTTAGCCAAATAAACTCGTTATTTCAGGGTCTTTGATGAGTGTTTTCTGTTGCTTGCTTCTTCGAGTTTCTTTCAATCAATCTTTTCTCCTCATGTGCCTTGATATCTTGGATATTTTTTATTTTGTTCCAGACATTGCATTTGCAAATTGATTGTGTAACTAATTTTAGTTGGGGCCTAAGGTGACATCAGCTTCTTCTAGAAGTGATTTATTTTTTGTTTCTGCCAGGGACACTATAAACATGGGATTATATTCATCCACTCCCAGAACTGGAAAAGTTTCAGAGCTAACTTCAGTCTCTATGAAGGCCTCTTTATATATACTTCACCCTCATTCTTAGGTTGTATCCTCTGAGACTTCAAAGCTAGACATCTACCAGAGACCAACTGACAACATAGAACTTAAACTCTAATTTCTATTCCCCCAGAAGTCTGAAGTAAAATTAGGGTAGACTCTTTTTTGACATATTTCACCAGAAATAATTATAAGCAAAAATATAATTGTAAAGAAAAAAAAAGAAACTATAAAAGTAGTGGAGAAAGCTATGGAGTTTCACATATAAATTTCACATCTAAACTTGCAACAGGAAAGGATGTTCTAACCTTCACTCAAAATACAGAGTTCTCTAAGAAAAGATTGATAACTTTCACTACAATAAAAAAAATGCTACATGTCAAGAAATACCATAAATAAACCCAAAAGGCAATCCAGGACAAATATTTGTAGCTCTATCACAGACAAAGGACTACTCTTACTGGAATATATTAGATGCTAAAAAACGAGTTTTAAAAATGAAAATTAGGCAAAGGTTCTGGAAAGGAAATGCAAGTAACTTTTAAACACATAAACAGATGCTCAAATTCATCTATAAGAAAAATATAATTAAACTACTGTGAGATGCCACTTTATCTTATCATATATGCAAAAACTGGAAGGTTGAGAAAACATTCAATTCATAAGATGATGAGAAAATGGGCATCTGCATATACTGCTGACTGGAATATATATTGGGGCAGTTACTATGATCAGAAATTTGGCAATAACTATTGAAATTACCAAAACCTCTGATGTAGCAATCCCATATATGACATTTTTCAGATATATTTGCCCAGGTGAACAATTAAATAGGTGAATAATTAAATACACATTTATTCATTGCAGCGTGTTGTCTAATAGGAAGAGTTTACATTTATAATATCAAAATATGTAACAATAAGAGAAAGAACAAATACATTATGAAGACTGAAATCATTGTCTTTATTTTCATAGAAATACTACAAGTCTAACAAAATGAAAATAAATATTAACGATACACACTAAAACCAAAAGCCCAGTTGCATAAACTAACACAAGTCCTAGTTTGTAAGATCAGATGAAGTAACTAAAAACTTGTGTGCATATTCCACATTGACTTTGCAGATTTCGGTATGGACAGGAAGAAGGAGGGCTTTGTCAAGAAAAGGAGAGAATGAGAAAGATTCTGTTGGAATATGTTATCCAACAGTATTTTTAGGAAAGTATAGGAGAGTGATATCTTACAATCCATCCAATAACAGAAAACAACTTTCAGTTGCCTTCAGAATTGAATGACAAATTGGCTTGAAATAAAATTCTTAGATCAAAATTTTTTCCCTTCAAAACTCTACTGAAAGGGCCTCAATCACACCCTACACTGGATTAGGTTACACACAGACATACAAATAACATCTTGTATTTCACCTTTTGTTATAATATTATTTGTGTAATTATTTCACTGATAAACTTTGTCCCCACCACCCTGTAAGCCCCACAATGATGGGGACTGTGATTATTTTATTTGCCTCTTATTCGCCTGAGTTTGTGTCAGATACAAAGTATACAGTATATATATTTTTAAATGAATAAATGAAAAATGAGTAAAGACAAAGAAAGTCCCTATCTGTAGGACTTCATTTTCCTCTGGCATTTAGCATTAGAGCAAAGGCATCTAAGGAAAGGTAAATTTTGCTTTGTAGTAAATAAACTGTATATTCTAAGCTCATTCTTAAAGGATTTTTTTTTTAAATTTCTTTATGTTTATTTATTTTTGAGAGAAAGAGACAGAGTGTGAGTAGGGGAGGGGCAGAGAGAGGGAGATGCAGAATCTGAAGCAGCTCTAGGCTCTGAGCTGTCAGCACAAAGCCCAACATGGGGCTCGAACCCACAGTCCGTTAGGTCATAACCTGAGCCAAAGTCGGTGCTCAACCGACTGAGACACCCAGACACCCCCATTCTTAAAGGATTTTTAATCCTCTTGAATTTTTCTATGTGTGAAGCTTCTTATAGTCTCTACCATAGAACTTGTGTTTTAAGATGAAATCATTTGGATTCAAAATTTAAATACCCCTATAAAATATAATTATGTCAATCACTGATGCAAGATCATGGGCAAAAGTGTGCATACAATAACAGCTAACACAGAGTGGATTCCTCAGGCCAGATACTCTTCCAGGGGCTTTATGAATAATAATCAGTTAATCCTGAATTAACTCTTTGAAGTTGGGTTAATTATATTATAGATGAGGCATCTGAAGTAAACAAAGGTTAAGACACTTGTCCAAAGGAGAGAACCAATTGAGGGACAAGAGATTCTTCTTAATGCTTAAGATAAACATTATTTATATGTGTATAAAATATGTACACATATGCATAGAAAGGACATATAAAGGAAGTTCAGCAGATGTTACTTCCAGGGCGGGAACCAAGAATCTACAGTATGAGGAAGATTGATTATTTTACTATAAACACTGAAAGATTTGCTATGTGCATACGTTATAGTTTCAGTTAAAAAAAAAAAAAAGGTAACATGACCTATCCTGAATGTGTGTTATTTATGCTTCACCTGGTGAAGGATGCCAACTGTAGGGGGGAAGGCCAAGGTCCAAACTGTCAATATCACAGTCTTGCCCACGGTTGGCCTGTTTAACAGAGGGTATTTAGGGTAATTTATAAACACGAAAATATGTATTTGATAAATGTTATGAATATGCCTTTGGGAAAAGATATTATAAAACATAATTTGTTCCCTTTTCTTTGAATTGTTTTATATATTCATTTTAAAAGGCCCTTGTGAAATGTATTCTCACTGTACTGTATGACGGTTCTTTAGTCAATTTATTAATAGAATAACTACATTGTACTCTATCTATAAGTACTGATATTCAGAAATATTTATTTGAAAACAGCCCTAGCTTTTTTATCCCCATCATCCAGTAGTTTTGAAATTATAATAGTTTTGTAACCATTCAACATCAAATCATTCAAACATCAACAACAGCTATAGTCAGGTGGTAAGATGAGATATCAGTCCAAGATATTGTTTCAGTTGAAAGGGAAAAGGACCTGTAAAACAAACAAACAAACAAAAACTCTCCTATTTCCTTCAAAATGAGTGGTTTTTTATATAAAAAAATTAAAAAAACACACACTATAATTGGACAAACAAGAAATATGTGACTGAAGACTTATAGCAGGATGAGCCACCACTGCCATTTCACCTTCAGCTCAGACTCACCAAACAAAATAATAACTCACAAGACACAGAACGGGATGGGATGGGATTGGCAATGCTCTTTCATTTTTGAGATAAATACTGGCAAGCAAGGACCCTGAACCTTAAGGAGAGCACTTAATTCTTATCAAAAAATATATTTTAAATAAATAGTATCTGATGTAAAAAAGACATCGACAGTCATATCACCCTGAACATGCCCAATCTCATCCTAGGTAAAAAAAAAAAAAAAAAAATCACATCGTTTGGAGAGATAAAGGCTAACAAGAATAGCTCACATTAACGACACATTCCAGTCAAATTTGCACTCTATATTATCACATTTAATATTCCATTTTTAAATGTTCAAGATGCTGAAACAAGTGTCACCAGGGTAAAAGACTTAGACAAAACAAAACACTCTAGAAACAGAACAGGAGATACTCAAATCCAGGATTCTCAATTCCAGCTTCAGAACTGAGCATCCAGCATTTATTCACCGAATAGTTACTTAACTTCTTTTTGCCAGGTAGCGGTTCAAAGGCCCTATGATGCAATCCTCCCAAGAAACTTACTTGCTGGTAGAGACTGATGGTACCAAGTGGATTAACTTTTTTTTTTAATAACATTTTGTGATAAATTATATGATGGAAATGAAATGCATGCTATAATTAAGGCTAAAGTGTGGCCTCTTGCAGAGGAATGAGGGAAGACTTCTCAGATTGTGGCAGTGAGCCCAGCACTAAATGATCAGAAGAAATAGCTCAAGGAAGAACTTACAAGCAGAAAGAAAGACATAGCCCCTGAGGTTCTAAGAAAGAACTGTATGTGTTTTTGAAACAAAAAGGAGGCCCATGCACTGCACTGTAGAACCAGAGAAAGAACGGCATGAGTGAAGTCTGCACAGGTGGGAATGGGGACAGATTATATAAGACTTTCATCACAAGATGGTGAAAGGAGTTTGAATTTTATTCTAAATAATGGAGGAATTCACTTAAACAGTTTAAACCAGAAAGTAATTCTAATTTATGTTTTTAATGTAAAATTTGCTTGGCCAATGAGTAAATGATGACACTACTTGCTTAAGTAGACTGTAAAACTTCTACCCAAAGATAGTTTTGAGAATAAGAGGAGGCATTACTAATAATTACTCTATGACAACAGGTTTAAACTAGGACTATCCCAGGTGCATTAGTTGGCTTTTGCTATATAACATACTACTCATTGAATTTCAACAATAACATTTATTCAACTCACACAATTCTATGAATCAGTTAGGAGCATTTTTGGTCTGAGCCTGCTTGTAGGATTGTCTCTGGACTCACAGGCAGAATGGAGAAGGCCAGTTGGTGGCTGAGTAATCTAAGATGGCCTTTGAATCACTATAGACTTCTATGTCTGGCTATTGTCAGACAGGGATATTGGAGAAAATGTTCCACTGATCTCTCATTATCCATCAGGCTGGCTCACTCATATGGTGGCCACAGGGGAATACAAGCAACAAAAGTTGAAGCTACAAGATCTCATAAGTCATAAGATCTGTAACTCATCAGTTCTACTACAATATATCAAAGAAGGTCACAAAACCAACCCTAAATTTAAGGAATGGGGAACCAGACTCCACCTTTTCATGAGAGCTCCTGCAAAGTATTGCCACCATTTTGCACACTATAACACCAGGCACGGTGGAACGTATGATGACCCTGCATTTACTGAAATAAAGACAACTAAACGAAGTACAAGTGCCACAAAACAAAGGCTAATCTATTGCCCTCTGACTTTAAACATCTTAGAATTATGAAAACATCTGTGGAAGCCATATCAGGACTTTAAAACACCAAAGAGGGTTAATAGTTTGGGAGGTTGTATAGATGGTTATTCTGTGTTAGAATAATCCTTTAAGCCCTCCCTAACCCATCCATCCTCTCAGAGTGAAGCAGATGTCTTTAAAGTAGATGCTTACAACACGTATACTCACCTGAATCCAATGGTCAAACACAGAAGACGTTTGCCTACCCCTGGTCCTGTGCCTCCTGATCTCTCATGCTGCCTCTGGGGCAAAATACTTTCACAGCCTAAGGATTCTTACCCTTGAAGAGATGTGTTGGTGGCACCTGCAAAACTGATGACCACAACTGGGCCACTGAGTAAAACTGTCTATGGCTTTGCCAAATTTTCTTTTTAAGGAAATTCAAAGAAATCAGGATAGAACTCAGAGCATCAGAGCAATGGGAAGGCTGTGCCACGGGTCTCAGAATCTGAAATGTTCTTAGCTTTAGTCTTCGTCTGGTATTCCCATACCCTCCTGCCAAGGGTGCAAGATCTGCACTAAGCCATGCTGTGACCACATTCCCGCCTCCTCCCGCACCTCATCAGCTCCTGAAGAATCATATTTTTACAGAAATCCTTATTTAAAAAATCTTCCTGGAGTATCTTGATGAACTACCAGGTTTGGGAATCACTGATGTTATCAACAAGTTTATAGCTGAACCTAGATTCTTCACTTAATCTTTCTGGCATTTGTGCTTTCTTGGGACTAAAGAAATCATAATGTATAAATTATTTCCTCAAAATAGACAAATTCTTCTTTGTTTTCTTTGAAATACTTTTACTAGACAAAGAAAATTTTGGGTCACTAAACACAAGCATACCTCATTTTCTTCAATTTGTCTTCACTGTACCTTGTGGAGATATTCCGTTTTTCACAAATGGAAGGTTTGTGATAACCCTGTGTCGAGCAAGCACCATTTTTTCCCAACAGCATTCAATCACTTCGTGTCTACTACATGTTGATAATTCTCACAATATTTCAAACTTTTTCACTATTACTATGTAATACTATGATTATGACTTGCTGAGAGCTCAGACGATGGTTAGCAATTTTAGCCAGAAAATAGTTTTTAATTAAGACACGTACATTGTTTTTCAAACATAATGCTATTGCCCACTTAATAGGCTACGATATAGTGTAGACATAACTTTTATATGCACTATAAAACCAAAACACTCATTTGACTCGCTTCATTGCAATATTCACTTTATCGCGGTAGTCTAGAACCAAACCTGCAATATCTCTGAGGCATGCCCATAAAGTAAGTCTTATGGTAGTGGTATACTTTCTCAGATTTCAGACACCTGACTCGTGTGAATTGGAATAGTTTCTTCAGGCTATGACTGGAAGATGCCACTTCCATGTATTGAATCTTCAATATTGGCACATTATCCTCCCCCCAAAAAATGCTGAAATGTGTAAAAATGAACAATAGCAACCACAGAGCACACAGAAAAGAAAATTCCTGCTCAATAACACATAAACTAGCAGAAAACAGAATCAGAGCAAAGAGCAAGCTTTGCTATTTCTTTCCTTTGTGTACACCGAACGCTGTTAAAGTAATAACGGCAATAGTGGCTATCATCATTGAGTCCTATTTCATAGCCTTCACAAGACCTTCCACAAAGCTCGTTACTAGCATTAGTCTATTAATCTTCACAAAATCATGAGGTGGGATTACTATCCCTACTTTAAAGATCAAGAATCCACAACATAAGAATGTTAAGCAACTTGTCTGACTCACAAGCTGGTAAGTGAGAGAGCTGGGATGGGACCCAGCTCATCATAACCCAAACCCTGCATATTCGACCATTCCTACAACCTGTGCTAGAAGAAGAGTAAGGGCAAAGAGAAGTCAGAGGCAGGTGACAAGACCTGAAAACACAGCCATGATTTCTCATCAGAGGCTTAGTGAGGACTCCAAGTTTGACTTCCAAACTTGAGATTCTCCCAAACTCAGCAATCAAGGCATAATTCAGGTAAGCAAAGAAAACCTCAGGTTTTATTACTACGTTCATCTTCTAATCCTTTACACTTGGAGAACATTATTAAGCTAAAATGTAGGTGTTTTCTCCTTTATGTATGTTTGTTTTTGTTTCTATATATCTTTCAGTGAGATGAAGATTTCTCTGGTGCTTGATCAATGAAAAGTAATAGCATTCAAGGATTGCCCACCAAATGAACAGAGTTCACTGGTGGCAACTGAGTGATAAGACCTATTAAATGGGTCCCTTTCAAGAGAGCAGAGAAGGTAAGTCTTCCTCGCCCATATACCATGATACGGGTTTTCCTGCAAGGAAAAGGACATTTCACCAGTTTGGCAAGTAGTTCAGGAATCTTTACAACTAGTAAAGAAAAAGTTAGCCAAATATAGATTATTTCTAGGAATAATTGTATTCGAAAGTGATTTATATCTTGACTGATAGTAAATAGTACAGATCACGTGAAAATAATCTACACTGTGACTTTTTGCTGAAAAGGCTTTCCAAATGATTAGTAAAGACAGACATATCATACACTTATATATCTATTCTTTTTTCTTATTATTTATCTTCTAAGTGGGAATTTGTCTTTTTATATTTCCACAGAAAATGCTTTGTTTTATTAGATATATTCCGAAGAGACACCATTTCTAGTAAACAGAATATTTAAACATCTCTAATGTACGTATTTAAATATCTATAATGTATATTTATTTTATGTAATGTATCTTTATTTTCTCCTGAAGTTTACATATAGAGTTTCTCTGCTATTATATAAGATTTTGTTTGAATTATATTATTAGGAGCTGCCTAAGTGCATTTTAGATACAGCTTAACAAATCAAATTTAATTACTTTGTAGATACCATAAAATCCCTTTTCAGGCCATATGCTGGGTCCAGGTATTTTAATGTATCTAGATGAAAGTCAAGAGGGTAGAACCATGTATTTTCTGGGAGCATGTTCTTAATATCATAATCCACTCATGACCTCCTGTTTTCAAGACCAGAGGAGGGCAATGGAGGGAGATAATAGAAGCAGGACCATTTGGTCCAAATATCAAGTGTGTAGAGACCCAGTGTCTATGCTTTAGCAAAGTAAGGTAGGGTGACATTTTATCATAAATACAGACCTCCTGAAATCCATCAGTGCTAGCTAAACATGAGTGAGAGGGCAGGGCCATGGGCAAGGATTCTCAGGATAGGAAAATTACATGAGTCTTAACAAAACCCATAGAGTTTGTGTATTTTCTTCTTCCTTTCTGAATAAAAAAAAATTTATTTTTCTTTCAAATGTTCCATTTAAATTGGTTTCTCATAATTGCTGGTAGATAAAGAAGAAAATACATCTTATTCTTTCAAAGAACTTGATAAAATCTTGTATCTAGCTAACTAGAGTTTTAAGGTGTGTCAGGAACCCCACTTAAAAGAAGTACATAAGAAACAAATCTATACTCAGCCTATCTGGAAAAAAAAAAAAGGCTTAAAATTCACTTTGTGGGGCTGAGTGACTAAGACGAGCTGTCTACATTAATCAGATTACATAAGAAATGGGCAAATATCTATTATGTGCTGCATGGAGACAGACATTGACAATCAAAGCTAGGAAGTTTTAATGAGGAGACTTAATTAAAACACACATCATCTTCAGAAGTAGGAGTCCTTACTTCTGAGAGAATCACTGCCAAACTTGGCTCAGCTGTGCTAATTAGCAGACACTGGGAATTCAGAAAACCAGCCTGTTGGAAAAAGGTAAGCTAAGAAACAACTTTACAGAATATTGCCCCGAGAGTGTATTGTTGGGGCTCTGATCTATGACTGAGACTTTTGTAGATTTTGGCAGGGACAGGATTTTAGATGATAGCCAGCTAGACCCACAGCCCCCCCCCCCCCACCAACCATGAAGTATAGAGTTATCTAAACATGCTGACATCCAGGAACGTCAACACCAGACACAAGGATTCCCTACATTCTTTGGTCAGTTTTTGAATATCTCGATTTAACTGAAAGTATTGTCTTCAGCGGAGTTGAATCTGTCTCAATGTCTTGAATTCTTGCTCTCTAAAATTATCCAGATGTAGTCAGCCCCACCTTCCAGACCTATATCAATTATGTTTGTTTCTTTTCTGGTATATTTTTTAATGTTTATTAATTTCTTTTTGAGAGAGAGAAGGGGAGGTGGGTCAGAGAGAGAGGTGACGGAATCCCAAGCAGGCTCCATGCCATCAGCACAGAGCCTAATGTATGGCTTGAATTCACGAACCAAGCCTGAGCCAAAACTGAGAGTTGGACGCTCAATCCACTGGGTCACCCAGGCACCCCTCTTTGTTTCTTTTCTAGCACAACAGGATCCCCTATTATTTCTACTGTCCCTCATATAACCTTGTTTCCGACCATACCACCATCCAGGTCAGTCTCTTCTAGAAGAAATGCAATTTCTGTCCTTAAACTAGGCTACCTCAAAGTCATGTAATAGGACTACTGCCTCTGATCCTTTGGACTCTCAAATTTTGTAATTGCTACCTAATTTTGCATTGACATTTTGGCAGTTAAAGCACACTGTTGACTGATTTTGAACTTGTAATCAACTAAAACTCCTGTCTTTTTTTTAATGAACAGCTACTGAGCCAGGTTCCTCTATATTTTGTACTTCATCAGTTAACTAATTTAAGTCCAAATTTGTTCCATCCTTATTGAACAAATGATCAATATCCACTAAGAAAAATTAGAAAATACAGCAAGTAAGCAAGATGAGCAAGAATAAAAATTAAGTATAAATCATACCTTCATTCCAAACATTCGAAGACAACCAGCATTTCCATTTTGGTAAATATTTTATCAACCTCTTCTTCTACACAAACATATGCTGGCTGGATATTTATATGCATTTTTTTGTTCATGTATACAAAATGTAATTATTATATATATATTTTTTCTTATGATTTATGAACTTTTTCCAAGTTGCAACTTTGTGTCTTTAAAATGTTAAGATATTTATTCCTCTATATTTTCACGTGAACTGGCTTCACAATATGCCAGTTTTAGATGTAACAATACTGTTCAAGTTACAAAAGCCATGTAACAAACCACTTCAAAGTGAAGTGACTGAAAACAATTGTCCTTTTACTCACAAATCTGCAGTTTGGAAGAGCTCGGCAGACTTCTCTCTACTCAGAATCAGCTGTAGCGGCTCAAAAGGAGCCATCTGAAATCTCATTCGCTTACATGAACACTAGATGCTACTAGAACACCTACAGGTGACCTTACCATGGAGCTGGGCTTCCTCACAACATGCAAACACAACAGACTGGGTTTTGAGGAAGAAAAATTCCAAAAGAGACAGAGCCAGATATTGCCTTTAAACATCGCTTTCATCATATTCTACTCAGTGAGAGAGCCACAAAGTCCTACCTAGATTCAGGGCAAGGCAAAAGAGACTCAAACTGTAAATGGGGGAGAGACAGGGTTAAGGAAGAATGTGTGGGACTGGAATTTTTCTTTTTTAAGTAGACTTCACGCCCAGCATGAAGCTCGACATGGGGCTTGAACTCATGACCCTGAGATCAAGACCTGAGCTGAGATCAAGAGTTGGTCGCTTAACTGAGTGAGCCACCCAGGCGCCTCTGGACTGGAATTATTTTTCAAAAATATTTTGGGAAATGACTGTTGCCACAGCCATAGTTCACTTAACCTACTTAATACTGTTTAAAATTGCCACCATTATAAAAAATGCTGCAGAACATTTCTCAAATATATATTTGTGGGTATTTACATAATCATTTCCCTAGGATACCTTTTGAGAACAGTGATTACTGGGTCAAAATTTACGCACTGTTTTTTAGTTTTTATTTTTAAAAGTTTGTTTATTTTGAGAGAAAGAGACTCAGAGAGAGAGAGAGAGAGAGAGAGAGGGAGAGAGAGAGAGAGAATCCCAAGTAGGCTCTGTGCTGACAGCACATGGGGTTCCATCCCACAAACAATGAGATCACAACACGTGCTGAAATCAAGAGTCTGAGGCTCCGCCAACCGAGCCACCCAGGTGCCCCACGTTTACCCACGTTTTTAAGGCTTTTGATAGATACTGGCAAACTGCCATTTAAAACCGTGCCGGCTGTTTGTGACCCTGATCACCAGCCTATGAGTGGCAAAGCCTGTTTCCTAACTCCAGCTTAAAGACTGGGTATTATCAGACTTCTTGATATTAGCCAGTGCTATATTATTGTCATTTAAATTTGAACTTCTTTGACTATTAGTACATTTGAACATTTTATATGTCTACTGGTTATTTGTATTTCTTCTTAGAAATTGCTTTTTTCTTGGCCTTTGATCACTTTTCTTTTGATCTCTCTCTTTGAAGTTTTTCAGAGTTTTCTGTATTAAGTACATTAAACCTTGTCATATATATTACCATGCTTCTTCCAACTTATTTGCCTTTTATACTCTACATAAAGTTCCTGTATTTTCCGTATTCAAAAGAATATTCATTTCTTAATAATGGTTTGAGGCCTTCTTCAAGACATACATTACATAAAAATTAACCTCTATTTTCTTCTAACACTTTAAGATTTAACTTTTGTATAAACTCTTTAACAAATCTGAAATTTTCACATATGGGAAGAAATGGAAAATACATTTATTTTTTTCTAAATAATTATTTTCCTGAAAACCACATGCTTAATAATTCATTTTTTTCTATTATTTGAAAAGTCACCTGTATCACAAACCAAATCTTTATACTACTTCATAATTTTTAAATTTTCTAGATGGTTCCATTTATTTGTCAATTCCAAATTGCTTGTCTAGCAAGCTATTCTTCTACCTATTTCTCAATGTATTCTTATTACAGTATTATAGACACTGCTTTATGGACAATGATATGTAAACCTTCTTGTTTCTTTTTTTTTTTAATGTTTATTTTTGAGAGAGAGAGAGAGAGGCAGAGCATGAGCAGGGGAGGGGCAGAGAGAGAAGGAGACACAGAATCCGAAGCAGGCTCCAGGCTCTGAGCTGTCAGCACAGAGCTCATTGCGGTCTTTAATTCACTAACTGTGAGATCATGACCCGAGCCGAAGTTGGGTGCTTAAACGACTGAGCCACCCGGGTGCCCCTAAACCTTCTTGTTTCTTAAAGCCATTTGAAAATCTGATGGGAGTTTTAGAATCTCTACCTAAAAAAAGGTTTTCTCTACCTAATAAAGTTCTCTACCACGACATTGTTTTCATCAATTTCCTACAATTTTCCATCTCTGAGACCCATTTAGAAATTTCATCTTTGCACATCTCTTATGAATTTAAATCCTGAGTATTTTATTATTTAGACTCTTATTGTGAATGAACTCTTTTCCATAATTTTCTGTTATATTGGTTTGTTTGTCACAGATAGGAAAGCTGTTGATTTTTCAAAACAATTCTTTTCCATCCATCTATCTTTTTGAATTCTTTCAATTTCAAATTTAAACGTTTTCATTTTGAATAAACAAGTCATGGGGATGAAAGCTAAACGTGAGGGTTATAGTCAATTGTATTATAATAGTGTTGTATGGTAGCTACATGTGTGGTGAGCACAACATAATGTATAGGGTGGTCAAATCACAAATCACTGAAACTAATGTAACATTGTGTGTCAACTATACTTAGAGTCAAAATAAATGTTTTTATTTTAATTCTTTTGAGTGCTTTATGTAGACAATCAAGTCATCTATACTGAATATAGCGTTGGCTTCTCTTTTCCAGTATTTAAATGTGATATGGTAGAATAATTAAAACATATGCCTTGGTTAGAATATCTAAAACAAAGCTAAACAATAATGGAGATACTATACTTTTATTTTTGTTCGTTTTTTAATGCATAAGCTAATGGGAATGCAACTAGCTTTACCTGACTACCTGTGCAAGATAAAAACTCTACTGTATTCAGTTTCTTTCCAGTTTTCATAAGTTTTTTTTCCATTCCTAGTATATTAGCCACAAATACCTTTTTAAACTCTTTTTGAGATATAATTATCATAAAACTCACCCTTTTAAAGCATACATTTAGATCTTAGTATATTCACAAACCACTACTCTTAATTCCAAAATATTTCATTATTCCAAAAAGAAACTACTCCTTAGTAACTACTCCCCATTCCCACTTCCCCCAGGCCCTAGTCACCATCAATCTTTCTGTCCCTATGAATTCATCTATTTTGGACATTTCATAGAAATACTTTCTTATTGAATTGAGCCCATTTTCCAACTCTTAGAGGTACTTCTGAATTCTGATTCTATTCCAGACTGCATGAGCTATTAATCGTGAACCACTAGATGAATGTTGATTAGTTTTATAAGTATTCCTCTGTGTTCTAAGTCATTAATAAGTTTCAAACAGAAATGTGCCAATTATTTGTGCAACTTCTATGTAGGAATCTTTTGTTACATTGTTATAACAAGCTAAAAGTTTGTCTGTCTCCAGAATCATCTTGTCTACATGTCTCTATTTTGCTTCCAAGCATGTCCTAAAAAACTGTAAGTGATTAGCTAAGAACACGTTACGTTGTTTTTGGTATACCAGCCAAATCCTGCCAAATCCTGAAATTTGAGGTTTTTTTCAGCAAAGTTTATTCTAAATCACCCATAGTAACTCCTACTAATCAACACACCCTTTTCTCTATGTGAATAAATCATCCCTTTCATAACAAAATTCAGGTTCTTCTCTAGTATTAACTACAAATCGAATGACCCACAATTTTCAGATAAAAACTTAAAAACAAGTTGTTAGTTTTTTCCTGCTCTAAATTCTGTAACGTTTCCTTTTTCTATAATGTCTCAAAAATCACAAATAATGTGGCAATTACTAAATCACCATTTTGGCATCCACTTTCTCATACACTAGAGCCTAGTTGGAGAAGGGGTGGAAGGGACAACAGCATAATGCACAGGACTCTGCCAAGGTGCTATTAATTATTGTAATCAATAATTCAATTTATCATTCCTCCCCTGCAAACATTTGATCGATATAAATTATCATGAAAGATGAAGAGTCATGAATTCTGACAAGTATGGTATGGAGAAGGACCCACGGAGTGGTCTCATGGAGCACTCAAGGTCTTCCAAGCCCTGTCCCTTCAGAGCCCAGTGTCCTACCTTGAGGGGAGGGTGAGACCTGGCCACCCATCCAGCGCAGGGTGGGAGGGTTGGAGGCTGCTCTGTCCACCCAAGGTCCTTACACTGTCAAGCTACTCCCTCCCCAACAAAACCCCCAGTGTTATTATCCACACCTGGGCATGCAGACAGCGATGGCTTCCCACCAGGGCGGGGCTACAGCTTCCAATCTATTAGAATCACCTCTTTCTAATAATACCCTCTTGTAAAAGAGCTTGACGTCCCCAACCCACCAGAGAGCTCTGGCGTCCTGAAGATGTGTATGTACACGTATGTATAGTATAGAACTAAGACAAAAATGGAGTCACGTACGTTAAGGACAAAATAGAATTGGCCTGTATGGTCACATTAAAGAAAAATAAAACAAACTTACCTAAGTTACAGAAATTTACAACTCTTCTCAGAAATGAGCAAAGGATGCCAGCCAATCCCCAAACACCACGTCTGTTAACATCATCTTTGGACTTCCTTGTTCCACTGACGCCACTACCCTGATCCAAATAAGGAAGAAGACTATTAGGCAATCATTCTGAAAAAGCCAAATATATTCTGTGTTTTGCCTTATTAAAACCCTTTAGTCTAAGAGCAACTCGGAACTCAGTTCTGCATAGCCTTCAGTTTCCCAGTTTGCGGGTCAAAACTGTTGCAATAAATGTGTCTCTCTGCTTTGTTTTATTCAGTAGGCAGAATTTGGTAATACAAACCCGTGTGCACACAGGGGCCAGCACAGAGGTCCTGAGTGAATGACGCATCTCCTTCCCAATAAAGAAATGACAAACACACAACAACAACAAAAACTTTAAAAAAAAAAGGGGGGGGAGTTGGCTGGGGGGAGAAGAGAATGCTTCACCCTGTGTGACTTCATGAGCCTCACAGGTGGAACTCTCACTAGAAGTAGGAAGTACTCACCTACGCAGGCACTCATGGTATTAACACCTGATGGGTGTGGCTGCTCTGCACCAGGTGTGTGATGAGAAGCAGGAAGAGAGAGAGAGAGAGAGAGAGAGAGAGAGAGAGAGAGACCACTGCCTCCCCTGGGATTTGCCACTAGGAGCAGCACTTTAACCAAGATCTCCGTTATTGAAGCTAAGATGGCTTAGATTTAAGAAAAACAAGGCCACAATACACCACCTATGCCTGATTAAGGCTGGTCTTTCTAAGCTCTGCAGAGAACACATTACTCCAAAAGGTGGCGGTAGCAGGCTGGGAGAAGATTTTGATGAGGCCAAGACAAGTGATGCTGATTTTGGGTTTGTAGACTTTCCATCCTTGGAGAAGTCAACACTACTTAGTAATCTGGCAGGGATATGTATACTCCAACACGACCTGAATTCACTACTCTTACCGCCCGCAGTCCTGGTGTCGTCAGATACACAGGTGCCAAGATCCAGCTCCTGGATCTCCCAGTTATCAATGAGGGTGCCAAGAATGGAAAAAAGTAGAGGAAGTCCTTGCAGTGGCCTGAGCGTGTAACTTGATCCTGATTGGTTCCTGGTGTCCTGAAACCACTGGGACATAAAAGATAATTGAAAACTGGCTGGAGGGCTTTAGCATTCACTTAAACAACAACCCTACTTACATCGGCTTTAAGAAGAAGGATAAGGGAGGCGTTCATCTCACAGCCACTTGCCCTCGGAGTAAGCTGGATGCTGAAATTGTGAAGAGCATTCTGGTTGAATACATAATTAGTAAGGCCGACATGGCTCTGCATAGCGATGTCACAGCAGAGGGCCTCACCGACGTGGTGGAAGGAAACAGAGTTCGTATCCACCATGTCCGTGTGTCAAGTAAGATTGATCAGCTCCCCATTGAAGAAGTGGGTATCATCTATAAGGTGCCTCGCTGCGCGTCCATCTCTGCCCATCACTACTGCAGTTTTGGGAACCTGTTGGAAACTATCCGGTACTAACAGAAACTAGTGAGGATTTACACCAAACCCGACGACCAGTTCCCAGGTTATGTGTCTCCTGTGCCGCCTTACCCCCAGGATCACATGGATGATTTCTACATGAATAATCACAAAAGCCTGATCAAAGAATTTAAACATCTTTTGGTCTGGGGGTCTCTCTGTGAAACACAATTCTCAAAAAGTGGGAAAATACCATACATTGGAGAATGAGGATGTCATTCAGATTGCGAAGAACTGAAACCTTCTCCTTTCCCCATCTGCCAGGTCAACCACAGCAGCTTTCCCCATGACTAAGCATTCTACTCCGGGTCTCTTCTGGCTTTGGCAGCCACAAGGAAGATGGAGGTGCCCACATGGAAACCTCACTTGTTTTGGGGTACCTGGGTGGCTCAGTGGGTTAAGTATCCAGCTCTTGTTTCCTGCTCAGGTCATGATCTCACGGTTTGTGAGATGGAGCCTTGCATCAGGCTCCATGCTGACAGCCCAGAGCCTGTTTGAGATTCTCTCTCTCTTCCTCTCTCTCTGCCCATCTCCCCCTTGTGCTCTCTCTCTCTCTCTCTCAAAATAAATAAATTAATTAAAAAAAAGAGAAAATTTGTTTTATCTTCGCGTCATCTTATATATTGAACTGCATAAAGGACCTGGTAGAGGGGGAAAAAGGCACATTAGGTGAGGATATTTCACAAATATTTTCTACCTGGGGATTCATAATTAAGGTAGTCATAGGGTCATGAACATTTTTGAAATCTTGTTCAGGGCATGTGTAACGCAAATTTGAAATATGTAAACAAGGATACCTATACCTGAGGCGAAGTTAATGAATGTTTAATGAATTTGTGAGTGACATAACCTTTCAGTGATACTGTTCATTTTGATTTTAATGCATATAGGACACATCACTACTTATTTAAAATTTTTCCTTTCATCATTCGATTAATGGGAAGTAAAGACAGATCTGAATATGTTCTACTACTGAAGAAAATGACGAAATATTATAACTACCAAAGAGGAAAACATGTTGCAGAAGTTCATATAACACCAACTTGGTTGTTTCTAACTATGTTTACAGAAATATATTAAGCATAAGCTTTATGGCGATCCAAATATTTCATGTTTGATTTATGAATATGATGGATAGGAACCGTTACAAAACAGAAGAAAAGGTAAACCCTTAAAATATTCATTTCTAGAATGTGTTCATGACCTCTTGTGCCTTGTGGCACATAACGATTTATTCATAGAGCATTGATAACAAACGGGACATAGTCTAATATACAGGGGATCAAAGCATTTTACTGGGAGATGGAAGATTGTAATTCTCATTTTAGCTGTCATTACCTGTGTGACCCGGCCAATTCATTCATTCATTCGCTCAACAACATTTTAGAAAACTTCTTGAATGTGCTGTGAACTCAACTAAGCAACAGGATATAGCAGTTAACACAATGGCCCTGACCTCATAAAGCTTACATTCCAGTCATTTAACCTCTATTCAAGTCAAGACACAAAATTTCTTTAGCCTCTAAGTGTCCTTGTTTATGAGCTAAAAGAATTGGATACATATAATATCCTATCAGATGCTCCTGAGCCTTCATCGATCAAATATGTGCTTTCAGTCATATTTTCTGTAGTGACTGCAGGTTTTCCTGAGTTACCATGTTGCATACCATGTTGCAAGATCCCTATGTGGCCACTAGCAACTGTTCCTTTAGCCAGTTGGTATTTTGGCTGTATGATATGTCCAATGCCATCACAATACTTGCTAAACAATGCAGGTTTCCAACCCATAGTCATGAACTCTTTATGTTCCATTCCATAACCCAGAGCCTTCCAACCAGTGTGAATGGGCTACAGGGGTCTGAGCAGATAGCAATTCCTTTCAGTGTCGAGTGATCTAACAAAGTAGTGTAGGCTGGAGCATGTGGTCTCCTAAAGCAAGCAGCCTTATGTGTCGCCTTTCACGTAGTACTGTATACATACATTATTTTTAGGTGTGTCATGATGTAAAGGAAATTGAGAAGTATTACTCTAACCAAACAAGTTATAAAACCAAAAATGCAAATTACAATGAAGCTAAAGACATCAAAGGCAGAAGAAATTTAGGAAAAGGTCACAGTCAGGGTCACCAAAACTAATTTAATATTATCTGTATAAAATTGGAACCCACAGATCTTAGGCTATTTCTGAGAGTCTAAAACTCCACATGAATACAACATTAAATCTAAAGTGAAGGAGTGAGGGGCATCTTTAGTCAAGAGTCTCAAAGAAAGCCATAAATTCATTATTTCAGTTTATGAGGCTGTCACCCCTTCCTTTCTATTTTATATATTTATAAATATCATTCTCTACAGGGGCTATAAATAGCCTCCATGTTTGTAAAGTTAAATAACATATATTATCAGATCTAAATTCCACTGGTTATGTCCATGAAACCTCAAGGAATAATTACTTTTAAAGTGCCTTTCCTTGGGCGCCTGGGTGGCTCAGCGCGTTAAGTGACCAACTTCAGCTCAAGTCATTATCTCACTGCTCATGGGTTGCCGACAGCTCAGAGCCTGGAGCCTGCTTCCAATTCTGTGTCTCCCTCTCTCTCTGCCCCTTTTCTGTTCACACTCTGTCTCTTTCTCTCAAAAATAAATAAACGTTAAAAAAACATTAAGTGCCTTTCCTTTCACACAGCCACTGCCTTAAGTCTACCTTTCAAGTCTATCTTCCAATCCACCTCTCCATTGTCTCCAGAGTGCTTCTCTGTCTTCCACAAGACATTTTAAAGGATCCCCTTTTTCTGTGTAAATGATTCCCACAGGGGGAGGAATGCACAGGACACTATAATCTCTAATTATTTCAGGAGGGATTTGTATGTTTTCAGGTGGAATGTCTTTAAAAGTAAGTAGCAGTGATCAGCTGAGTAACGTCAAAATTCCTTAATGTGCAAACACAGTCTTGATCTGGATTGAGCCTTTCTCTTTAGTCTCATCTCTTGCCATCCCTCTTTCAAACAATTCGAAACTGTTTACAGTTCCCCCCCAAACATTGGTGCACCAAATACTGGTTCATCCGAATATGCCTTTGTTTTGCCTATAACATCCCCCACCTCGGGGCACCTGGGTGGGTGGCTAGGTCAGTTAAGCGTTGGACTCTTGATTTCAGCTCAGGTCATGATCTCACGTTTCATGAGATAGAGCCCCGCATCGGGCTTTGTGCTGACAACTCAGAGCCTGCTTGGTCTTCTCCCTCTCTCTCTCTCTCTCTCTCTCTCTGTGACCCTCCCAGTCTCATGCTTTCTCTCTCTCTCTCAAAATTAAATAAATAAACTTAAAAAAATATATATCCCCCATCTCTACTTGTCAGGCACTTCGTTGGCACTACTCTGATCTTCACAGATAAAGTGTAACACTCTGTGGTTTGCATTTGCTGCTTATATAACACAAACTAAAAGTATGCTTATGTCCATCTTACCACGAAATAGGATCTTTCTGAGTATGGAGATGATGGATTGTATCTTACTCAATCAAGGTAAGGCCCAGCATATATTAGGTACTCAACAAATATTAAATTAAAGGAACATTTTTCTATAAGATTTTTCATAATATTCTTTGAAGCTTTAGAAGTCAAATTATAACTGAGGATCTTTGTAAGGTAACAGGATGTCAACCTTGAAAAAATGTTTTCTACTCCTTGCAGAATTAACAACATATTAGTTCAGTGTAACAAAGGAAGGATTTGAAGTTACAATGACTATATTCCTTTTTCATTTCAGCAATGAGTATGGAGCAGACAGTGTGCTAGGTACTGAGAATTCAAAGATAAATAAAAAAGGGTTGCTAGAACCTTCAATTCAAAATGTATCTGGGGCACCTGTGTGGTTCAGTCAGTTAAGTGTCCGACTTTGGCTAAGGTCATGATCTTGAGTTCAAGCCCTACATCGGGCTCTGTGCTGATGGCTTGGAGCCTGGAGGCTGCTTCAGATTCTGTGTCTTCCTCTCTCTCTCCCCCTCCCCCATGCACACTGTCTCTCTCTCAAAAAATAAACAAACATTTAAAAAAATGTATCTGGTTTTTGAGGGGTGCCTGAGTGGTTAAGAGTCTGACTTTGGCTTGTGTCATAATCTCATGGTTCATGGGTTCAAGTCCCACATCCGGATCTGTCCTGACAGCTTAGAGCCCGGAGCCTTCTTTGGATTCTGTGTCTCCCTCTGTCTCTGCCCCTGCCCTGCTCTCTGACTCTCTGACTCTCTGACTCTCTCTCTCTCTCAAAATAAATAAACATTAAAAAATTTTTTTTAATTTTATCTAGTTTTTGGTATTCATAGAACCTACCCAAACTTCACTCAACAACTCACGAAAATAAAGGGGGGAAATAATGGTTTCAATATCATCAATTCCAAAGATGAATAAAACTCAATAACAGTATCTGGAAGGAAATGAATGTGAACTGGTAAATTGCCAAGGTTATAGTTAATATTATACCTTGCCTTTGTTTACAAAATAGACTCAGCCTTCAGTAACACAGCATATGCTTCAAGGTTTTAAGCAAAATTATTTTAGACCTAAATTCAATACCTGGCTATAACAGAGAAGCCATCTCCAATGGGAGTTCCTGGTAATGTTATCCTAACCCATCCTTTTAAAAAGAAAATAAGAAAAAGAGGAATTCTTGTTCACAATATTGCCAGGAAAAAAAATGTTGGTATTTCTTCTGAATGCACCAACATGGGTCATATGCCGAATTCTGAATGAGTCACTGTGGCAAAGAGAATTAAATGAGTTAATTGGCCAAACTTAGGTGATCTCTCCATGCCTGCTGAGAGAGCAGTAAGGACAGGTGGTCATCCACACCTCAACTCCATGGACTAAGAGTGGGCTCTTCCAAGTAAAATCACATTGCTGGCATAAGAAGAAAGAGAAAAATACACTAAAAAAACAGAAATGACAGAAGCCCAGTATAAAGAGGGAGAAAAACTCCCTTCTGCATTATTTCTCAATAAGAATATGGAGACTATATAGTAGTAGGTACTGTTGATAGGGCAAATCATGTCTTATTATAATTATGAAATCATGTTTGACCTCACGGATGCTACAGAAAGGCCTTGTAACGCCCAGGAATCCACACACCACATGGAGACAGCCATTGCTCTAGAAATACTTCTGAAATTTTGATGTCTGCTAATGACTTGGAGATCCTGATAAAACACAGACTGTGACTTTGTTGGTCTAAGATGAGTCCTTAGAGTCTTTACTTCCAACAAGCTCCCAGACACTAGTAATGCTGCTGGTCCTTGGATCACTGTGAGAAGCAGAACTCAGAACGGTAAGAACATAACCAACTTGCACAGACAGAAATCCAGAGGCAGAAAGAATTTGTGACTGGTGTAGTCTGTATTCTCCATCCCCCATCTACCAAGTCAGCTTTGTTCTAAGACTGATTTCACCTTGATCATGGGATGTCTACAAGAAACATTTGAGCTTTGCATTTCCTCTTTTATGTCTAGCCAGAGGGAACACTTCCCCTAAAGTAACTAAAAGCTTGATCTCGTGTTCCCTGGACCTATTGAATTGGTTCCTGCAGCCAAAAAAAATGCCATCTGCTGATTGATTCAGAGCTGGGATTCCATAAGTCATTCACCATCATTATATATGTACTGTTATAAATGCATATATGTATAGATGTGTATGTGTGTGTAATGTAGTGAGTGGGATGAAGTTGCAGGCATGCTGGGCTTCCGAGCTAAAGCAGAAAGTGAGAGTAGGAAACATAATTCCTAGAGTAATGGCACAATAGAAATTTTCTACGATACCTCGTAGCTAGACTTAGCTAAATAGGAAGATGAGGGAAAAGCCTGCTGAAGCCTGAGTCTGGAGCTTTAAAACAGGGTCACTAACATTTTTTTTTAATTTGTTTTACAAAGTGCAAAGTAGTAAATATCTCAGGCTTTGAGGGTCTCTATCACATATTCTGTTTTTGAACAACCTTTTAAAAAAATGTAAAACTCCTTCCAGCAGGAGTTACCACGCCTGCTTTATAAGAAGTAGCCCTGAATGGGGCGCCTGGGTGGCTCAGTCAGTTGAGCGGCCGACTTCGGCTCAGGTCATGATCTCGCGGTCTGTGAGTTCGAGCCCCGCATCGGGCTCTGTGCTGACAGCTCGGAGCCTGGAGCCTGCTTCGGATTCTGTGTCTCCCTCTCTCTCTGCCCTTCACCTGCTCATGCTCTGTCTCTATGTCTCAAAAATAAATAAATATTAAAAAAAAAAAAAGAAGTAGGCCTGAAAACGGTGGGAGGATTAGGATACCGCCAGTGAGCAGACACCACGCCAAGCTGCCCCTGTCCTGGGTGAATCTGCAGTAACCCCAACATCTTTATCAAATCACTGCTAATTTCCCTCTCTCTCCTTAATGTTCCCTCTCCCCTTCCGCCTTAGTAAGACGTTCCTAATTTTTCTCAACTGAAAAATATGTCTAATTAAAAATAATGGCTATTGGAGCACCTGGGTGGCTCAGTCAGTTAAGTACCCAACTCTTGATTTTGGCTCAGGTCATGATGTCACAGTTCCTGGGATGGAGCCCCACGTCAGGCTCTGTGCTGACAGCGCGAGTCTGCTTGGGATTCTCTCTCTCCCTCCCTCTCTCCCCCTCCCCTTCTTATGCTCTCTCTCTCTCTCTCTCAAAATAAATAAATAAATATAAAAAATAACTTGCCTTCTCAAACTCCCTTGGATGTAAAGTTGTCACATACATATAATGAGGCCAAGAAGATATATGGAAAACACTTAGTAGAATTTCCCCAACTTTTGTGCAAGTATAAATATAGCTGGCATGCTCTGTTGACCTTTGCTCTTTTCACTTCCCTTTCTCCCTCAGGATGCATGGAAGTATAAGCGCTCTCTGGAGTCTTTGAGGATGAAGATCACATGCTAACAATAGGGAAGCGGAAAGTTGGAAAAAGCTTGGACACCTATGATTTCACAGACAGCCTGCATCCAGACTTCTCTTATGTGAGAAAAACTAATCTCTGTTTGATGAAACCATTATAGCTGGCCTTTGCTCTTTCCACTGATTCTGTTGCAAAAGCCAAAAGCAATAATAACTGATACGTCATCGTGGGGTAGTGGGGTGAGTCGAAATGTCGTTATGAGACACAATAGGATCCAGTCTGAAGCAAAGATCCAGGTGAAAGCAATGGCAATTTTCTGAATCCTCTAAAGGGAAGAGAGAGATAAAAGGAGAGAAAGGGGATCGGCTGACAGGTAGGGGAAAGGAGAAAAAGATGAAAATGTAAAAAATATGCAATCAAATTAGTCAGTAGACAAAGTTTAGAATGCTCATGAGGCAAGCCAGCCATCAAAATAAAAATCAGATCATGAATTTATTGTGTAAGTAATTAGAAAAATCAGATAATAACTTTAAAAATAACAATGTTTAGCTTTTCACAGACATAAATGAAGGTATAATACCCATTAAATGCAGAAACAACTTTTGAAATGAAAACAAGCAGAAATGACACAGAGGTTACAAATGACACATAGAGTATGATGACACATAGAAGTGGTGAAAACACACAAGATAGTATATTTGTTGTGAAAAAGTACATGTAAAGTAATTTTATGAATTATGCATAGGACTGATAAACAACAAATTCAAGTGAGTTACTATTTCTGGGAGCAGAGGAGGAAGGAAAATGTGATTGACAAATGGTCTGTACGAGGTTTCAGTAGTATGGAAAGTATTATTTCATTTTCCAGATTTTAAGTCAAGAATAGAGGAAAGTTAGAATTGGTAGAGCTGCCTCATGCATATTTGGGAATAAATTGTGTGTTCTGTATATTTAAAATAGATAAGATGCTGTTGTGGTGGATACCTGTCATTATACATCTGCCCAAACCTATAGAATGTACGACACCAAGAGGGAACCATAATGTAAGTGAACCATAGACTCTGGGTGATGATGGGTAGGCCCATGAGTGGCAACGATGTGCTGCTCTGAGAGGGGATGTGAATGGGCGGGGAGGCCGTGCACGTGTGGGGGCAAGGGGTAAACTTCAAATCTTTTTTTAATTGACATACAATTAACATACAATGTTATATTAAGTTCAGGTGTACAACATATTGATTCAACACTTCTATACATTACTCAGTGCTCACTGTAAGCGTAGTCACCACCGGTCACCATACAACGTTACTCTAGTATTACTGACTACATTCTCTATGCTGTAACTTTCATCTCTGTGACCTATTTATCCTATAACTGGAAGTTTGTACATCTTAATCCCCTTTATCTATTTCACCCATTCCCCCACTTACCTCCCCTCTGGTAATCACCAGTTTATTCCCAGCATTTAAGTATCTGGTTTTCTGTTTGTTTATTTCTTTGCATCTTTGTTAATTTGCTTTGTTTTTTTAGATTTTACATTAAGCTCCATGTTTTTGTATTTTAAACTTTAAATAAAATATCTTAGTATAAGTTTTCTAAAATATCAATAAATGCAGGCAATATAATAAAATATTTTTTGGTTTTTAGCTAAAAGCAGTAAATATCTGGGAATAACTGCAAAACCTATATAATTAAAATACAAAATTTTACTGAATATCTAAAACAAAACTTGAACAAATGCAAAGTATTCCTTGTTTCTAGCTACAAAACAGGATATTAGAAAGATGTTTGTTCTTTTCTACAATGACACCACTCCTACAAATATCCCAAAAGATTCTTTACCATGGTTAACAATAATTCTTCCGAGAGAATAATATAATGCAAAAATATAATAAAGTAATATAAATGGAAGAAAATAACAAAGATAATTTTGAAAACTGCATCAAATAATGACAATCTTAAACTTCCAGATATTATAAAATTATAACAAACTGTGAAGGGCATACATATAGAGAAACACAAATGGAACAGGAGGAAAATACAGAAACAGATTTGTATTCAGTGTTTCTTTTTTTAAGTGGCGTTTCTAATCTTCAGTATAACATTGGATAATTAAACAACTATTTATGTAACAACTGGTCAAATTATTAAGAAAATGATCAAGTTAAATTCCTTTCATATGAGAAACAAATTCCAGAGATTTTTCCAGTTAATTAAAAGTAACCCCCAACCCCAAATCTAGACATTTTCAACAGAGGAAATTTAATACAGAAAATTGATTTTTCCTATGATGGAATAGCTGAAAAACCAAAAAGGCAAATGTAAAATGTAGCAACCGGAGGAAGCTGTTATTATTCCCTTTTGATTAAGGGATAAAGGATAGTGTCAATGTAACCAAGGCCCAAGGTCAAAAGTAAAGGAGAAAAATACCAAGAAAAGATTGCTGTGTTCACTAAAATAACAATTTAAAACCTTCATATGGAAAAAAATTTAAAAATAAATTGAAGAGGCTAATAAAATGGAGGAAAACATGCAACATATAAAACATCTTCCACATATAACTTTAAAGATAATTTGCAAAAAAAGAAATTAAATATAAACAAACATTTTTCAATATTCTACTTCATGTACTTGAAAAAATAATGCAAATCAGGGGCACCTGGGTGAGGGTCGGTTAAGCATCTTCGGTTCAGGTTCAAGTTCAAGCCATACATCTGGGCTTGCTTCAGAATTTGTGTCTCCCTCTCTCTCTGCCCCTCCCTACTCGCACGCTCTCTCTCTCTCTGTCTCTCTCTCTCTCTAAAATAAAAATTAAAAAAAAAATAAATATAACGCAAATTAAACCAAAGAAAATCCTGTAGTAGCTCAATAAATATTAGGCTGATTTAAAATCAATAAGCCAAAAGCAAAAACAAAACAAAACAAAAGAGTGTATATCTTACGCTATTTTAACAATTGTAGGTGTACTTTTATTTTTAAGGTTATAAATCTATTTAATTCTAGTAGAATATTAAAAAGGAAAAACTCCAAGCCAACTTTGTAAATATTCATTCTAAACATTTGCAAAAAGAGTAGCTAATGTATAAAGATTGTTGAGAGTAGTGTCCTGCAAGCATGCGAAAGGGCTGGGTGAGCATCTTTATAAGGGAAAGAAAATCTCAAATGAACTTATGGTTCTATGCTTGTTTAAATTGTTTCTCTTCTTTTTTTTCAAGTTTATTTGTTCTGAGAGAAATAGAGACAGTGTGAGTGGGGGAGGGGCAGAGGGAGAGGGAGAGAGACAGAATTCCCAGCAGGCTCCATACTGTCAGCTCACGGGGCTTGAACCCACGAAACCACGAGATGATGACCTGAACCAAAACCAAGAGTCAGCTGCTTAGCTGACTGAGCCACCCAGGAGCCCCTTATTTAAATTGTTTGTAAAGAGTTTTCAGCTTAGCTGGAATTCCTGCCACATAAATGTGCTACATCTATGTGTGTTGTGAAAGGCAAAATATGTATGTGTTTAAAATATACAAGCGATTCAGAGTTCTTGGTTGTCAACAAGAGAATCTAGCTCTGGCTTACCATTCCAGAGGAGGAATTTGTAAAAGCCCAAATCCCAAAGAATCATCTGGTGTGCAAATAAGCAAGCTTGGAAAATAAGTCAAGTCCTTGGAAGGTCAAGGAGCACTGCAATCAGATGCTTGCTGCCTTCCTGCTGCTCATTGCTGCAATGACTGAACCCTCGCTGCCCCACCATTGGCCTCACAAGTACGGGGCATCACCGCAAGAATAAACACTAAGTGTCCCTGTCCTTGCCTTATAACCTTGAAGGGGTTCAGAACAAGTGTTCCCCAAATGCACCACTTTGGCATGTGGACTATTTTGAGCTGAAGGCAATTGAGACTCTGGGCTCAAGAGTAAATTTTGCACCTCCCTTAACTACATAGAAGAATCAAATTTGAGGCTCTTTCCCAGAATTAGTTATTACTAGAGATAAATTTTATCTGAGTGGCCCATGTGTATGACTGAGCAAAACCTAATTACCAGGTATTTGTACTTCTTCCTACTGCCCTGTGAATTGCCCTCCTCACCTTTGAACCCCCAGGCCCCTTCCCATTCCTTAGCTCACATGTGTAGGTTCCTGTATGTACAAAATTCAATTTGATTTTCTCCAGTTTATATCTCATCAACTTAATTCTTAGATCATCTGGAAGAATCTTTGAAGCGTAGAAGAAAATTTTTCCTTCCCAACAACCTCAAAGTTAAATATCTGAAGCAAGAGCATCTCTATAGCTGAACTCTATCTGAAGTCTATGTTTAACTGCCGGAAAGCCAGAAGTAGGGTTATATACCTTGTTTTAGCTTCCACAGAAGCTAAAGAATAAATAAAGCCTTTATGTCTACCTAGTTTGAAATCGTCCCAAACCAAAAGATATTTGAATGGTGGGTAGCAAAATATGGAAAATATTCAATAAAGTTTATCCTTTTGACTTCCCTATATACCCAATATATGTTTACATTCTCCTAGCCAGAGTCTCATCTGTTCTTACATCTATTTCTAAATTCAGTTTTTTGGGGTGATGCTTTTACTTCATTAGTACGGTCAAGATGGTGATTCGGATGCCTTCGGGATAGTGATCATATCTTCATTCCTAAAATCTGGTGGTTTTAGTCTAGAGAGTTATAATAGTCTTTCCTTAACTTCTACCTTTGGTCATTTCAAATACCATGAGGCTCCCCAGGGAACCAGCTGAGTTTTGTTCATATTCCCCTTTTTCCTACTGTGTATCAATGCTGTATTTTCTATTAATAGCCTAGGTCAACTCTTCATGTTTCTCCTACATGCACATTGGTATTGGTAAGTCTATTTGTTTTGTTTTGTTTTCATCCAAAATAAATATCTATTCTCATGAGAATGATAGAAACTGCCCAATGTAATTAACCTGTCACTAGGTAGCTGGACCACTAAAATATGAGGTTCTTTAACAGTCCATACAGTCTCCTGATGTGCCATAAACAATCTGAGCACCATTGGCTCTACTGGATCATAAGGGCTAAGAAGTAAAGCTGCTTACACAGTACCCTTCCCTTTGTCTTGGTCCCACTAAGAGTGAGTAACTTTTCAGACCACCTGTTAAATGATTGGGGTAAGTACACACTGAAATATGGTAAACTAGAAGCCCTCTTAACCCATCTCCACTTCACTTTCACCTATTTGCATAATTGACAAGTGCTTTTATATACACATACACTTTATATCTACTAACCGAGTTGTTACATCTTTGCCAAAACTCCATTGTATTTTTTTCTGATACCTATTTGTTTATGTTGTGATTCTATCTAAAATTGCTTAAATTAAGTAACTATTACATAAACTAGTGAAATATAAATGTCAAAATAAAATTAATTATTTAAAAACTAAGTTAAATATATGGAAATATTCAATAAAATTAAATTCTTTAAAATCATGATAAATTAGGTGTGAGACAATAATAACAATGGGGAAACCCTATGTCTGTAAAGATCTCTGCACTTCAATTGTTGTGCAAGTGCTTCTAAGTTGTCACCTGGTTTAGAAAAGCTTAACTTAAATCTAGTTATATAAAAAAATACTGTTAGTAATCCAAGCAAAGGAAAACAAAGCCTATTTTTTGCACAAAGAAGCCCTTTGTTCTATCTCAAAATATTGATAAATGCGCATTTTTATATTTATTTATTGAATTTTTACCTTTTTGAATTACACAGCTATATTCCGTCACCAAAATAACAAGTGGTCTAACAAGTATTATGCCTCTTTCTTAAAGTAAGTAATACATGATGAAGCAACTTGTCCCTTGGACAGGACAGCCACCCTGCTCATTGGTCCCCCAAAAGCTCCAGTGAGGTTGCAGGAAATTGTATATCCATGGATTTCCTACCCTTCAGTACATACTTGTCCTAGGTGGGCATTGAAGGCACAAACAAATTCTGGCCTTCTAGGTCTGTCGACTTAATGTCATCAGTGGGCCAAAGTGATAATCTATGGCAAGATGAGATAGGATTCTTGAAGCCTGTGGCTCTATATGGCATAAATCCTTGAGACAAGACTGAATTTGTATTACTATCAGTGAAATCAAACTTATCTTGGAATTTTCAGATACACTGGACAAAACAAAACATCATATTTCAGGTTAATATCTGTTTACCTTTCACTAGAGGTAGAAACAAAATCTTCAGTGAGAAAAATCACAATTTGACCAACAGTTGACTGCATTTATGATAATTTTCGTTCTCCAATATGCCTACCTCTCCTGCCCCTACCTAGCCAGAAGGTTAAATAAGGATGTGATAAGATTCACCAAACTACAACTTTGAAGTATTGATATTACCTTTGATATACTGTTTTTTAAAAAAATAAATAAAAATAAATAAAAAGCCTCTAGAATCTTCTCTTGCTCCACACCATCTGTTTCTTTTTAACTCAGGGAACCAATGTGAAGAATTTGTCATTTGCTGAACATGCTTCATATTGCCCCTCCAGATTCACATTCCATCCTTTTCTATCCTGATGTAGGCCCTTGGAGGCTGACCTGTATGGATTACCTCATGAACTTTTGAGTCCTCTGATGTCTGGTTGGTTTTAGCTAGTGATTCTCTGTAAAGGGGTGAAGTCAGAATATTTCTTTACTTGGTTCCCTGTGTAAATTCAAGTCATGCTAGCTACATTCCTTGTTGCAAACTTGCTGTTCTCAAGGCATTCTTGTCTAAACTCCCATCTAACCTTCAGTTTCTGGTAACACCTCCCTCCTCTTATCTCTTTGGGCCTAGGGATGGGAGAAACTACACTGTTGCTAGCCCCTGTTTCAATTACTTTGTATTCCTCTACATCCTTCATATGCCTTTGGAATTAGCCCCTTTGTGTAAAAGCAAACAAATAAAACATCTAGAATTATCTTAATTTGTGTGTTCTATTTGTCCTTGAGACTCAAATTGAAACATTCAGTATATTTATTGCCCACTCACCCATTCAAAAAGAAAAAAAGTACAGAAGTGACCACTAGGATCTATTAGGTTTAACATACATTTGGACTAAGGTGAGCACTCACTTTATTACCTTATCTCTACAATCTCCTATTCTAGCTGATCACCTTTGTGTCATTCCTCTCATTCAAGATGAAATTCACTATCCAATGTCACCTGGAATTTTAGTATTTTTCATTCCCACCATACAGTTTCCCTGGAAATGGCCCAGGTCCCTGTGTAGAAAGCTGGGAGGGATATTCAGAGGACGTATTTCTCCTCTTATTGTAGTATTTGCTTTACTCAAGGAGTTTCCCATTTATTCAGTCATAATCCCAACATTAATTAGCTAACACCCAAAACTTTGTAAATTAGATAATCCTAATTGTCACACCAACGCTGCTTTCTGTTGAGCCACCTGATACTTACTGTGTCTCTGTTACTTAAGTATCTTTCTTTGTTCTCTACAACCTTGGGTTGTGGAGATTCTTGTTGAAATCAGAGAATCCTTTTTTTTTTAATATTTTTTTCTTTTTAATGTTTATTTTTGAGAGACATAGAGACAGAGCGTGAGCAGGGGAGGGGCAGAGAGAGAGGGAGACACAGAATCCAAAGCAGGCTCCAGGCTCTGAGACACCAGCACAGAACCCGACGTGGGGCTCGAACTCACAGACCGCGAGATCATGACCTGAGCTGAAGTCGGAGGTTTAACTGACTGAGCCACCCAGGCACCCCCAGAGAATCCTTTTCATCTGCAGTGTCTCTCAAGGAAAGAAAAAAATCCATTTTGTTGATTTTTGCTGAACTTTGGTGTCCATAACTAATCGAACTTTGTGTCCATAGCTAATTCATAGTAGCTTTGATATTTTTGGCTGACAATTTCATTTCCATCAACAAGTAAGATCATGAGTATCCCTGCTTTAGAGAAAACAATTCTCCACCATTCATTTCTGAAAGATGTTGGCACTCCACTCACCATTTATTTCTCATGGCCTAGAAGAAGAGTCATGTGGTTTTTCTCTGGAGACATACTTAGGGGGTAATTTACACATACTAAATCTGCTACAATTTTGGATTAGTGTTGCCAGTAATGTAAACGTATTGCGTTGATGCACTTTCATATGGGATTTAAGGGAAAATGAAGAATTCAAAGGTTGCCACTGTGTGTGTAGCTTGAATAAGTTCTTAATGCAAGGGAAAGGATTGTGGGAACCAATTATTTCTTTTTTTTTTTTTTGTGCATGTAAAATTTCAGATGCCTATTCGAGGTCAAGACTGATAGATGGAAGTGGTCATGTCACATAATTTGAAGTTCTTGGATATTCGGCGCTAAAGATAAAAATTTGAGAGTTAAAATAATACAGATTTAGAGTCACAGAACCAGATGAATTTATCTATGGAGAAAGGGTGTGGAGAAAAGAGAAAAGGGTGTCTGATCCTGGGGCACACCATGTTTAGAAATCAGACACAAAAGAAGGAACAAGAAAAGTAAGATGAGAAGCGGCAGCCGCTCAAGAGTATCATGGCAGAGAAGTCAAGAGAATGGAGTGACCCAAGAAGGTTATAATGGTTAATTGTATCTAATGCTGCCGAGAAATGGAGTAGGATAAAGACAGCGAAATTACCAATAGGTTGGTGACATGCAAGAGCTATTTCACCGGGATGATCAACAAAACAGGAGAACTGAGAAACATGGCTTAATGGCAATTGGGAAGAGTTACAGTGGAATTTGCCACAAATGGTTGGAACCAAATGATTGCTAAAAATCTCTTCCAACTTAGTTATTCTGTGATTCCCCATGACTACACCAACTGTTGGGAATATGAAAATATAGGGCCCACAGCTGATGCTCTATGAGAGAGAGCTTGGATAACTGATACTTCAAGCCCAATAGGTTTCAGTAGATTTCATGCTGCTCTCAACTCTGATCAGCTATTTTGTAAGGTCCAAAATCTTCTGATGAATTAGGTACAATTAAAAAGTCAGTAATGTGGAAAATAAAGTGGCACCCCGGGTTTTCAGTGCTAAACCAAAAATTGCATGAATGGTACATATAATAAAAGGTGAAAATGGAATTTGTTTTGATTGCTACAAAACTAATGAAAAACTGGTTTCAGGAAAGAAATGAGGCCATCGTACTTGTTGGTACATGCCAATTCCTAGCAGAAAAATTTAAAAGAGAGGGAATGATTAAATCATTCCATGATAAAAAGGTAGACTGATCAAACCTGAAATTTTGCTAAATCCTTAGGAAGACCAATATTAAATGTTAGAATTAAAAGATGAGATTTCTACACCTGTGACACTAAGAAACTAGTTGTTTTCAATGTATAGTCGTTCCCCCTCCTCCACATTTTCACTTTCTATGCTTTCAGGTACCTGCAGTCAACTGCAGTACAGAAGCAGATGATCCTCCTTCTGACAAATGGTCAGAAGGTGAGTAGTAGCCTCACATCATGTCATTGACCTCACCTCTCATCATCACCATGTAGGCACTTCATCATCTCACAACATCGCAAGAAGGAGAAAGATGAGTGTGGTACAGTGCACCAAGATATTTCAAGGAAGAGAGAGACCATGTTCATCTAACTCTTATTACAGTACATTATTGTAATTGTTCTATTTTATTATTAGCTATTGTCGATCTCTTACTGTGCTTAATTTATAATTTAGACTTTATCATGGGTATGTGTGTATAGGAAAAAACATAGTGTATATAGGGTTTGGTATTATCCGCAGTTTCGGGCACCCACTGGGGGCTTGGAATGGATGCCCTGCGGACAAGAGGGAACTACTGCAGCTCTCAAAAGTGCTTTAATGGGAGCCAAAGTGGTTTTTGGCTTGTGTGCCTAAGTGATAAATTGCTCGGCCAGCATGTTCTTCCTCTCCAAGCTCATAGAAGCTTTTCGTTACACTTTCAGGGACAGTTGGTTAACAAATCTAGATGATCAAACTAAAAACTACTCTTATTAAAAGTTTGGAGTTAAAACAGTTACAAATAGAGAGGAAGGGAGGCAAACCATAAGAGACTCTTAAATACAGAGAACAAACTGAGAGTTAATGGAGGGTGAGGAAGAGGGGAAAGTCGGTGATGTGCACAGAGGAGGGCACTTGTTGGGATGAGCACTGGCTGCTGTATGTAAACCAATTTGACAATAAATTATATTAAAAAAATGGTTAGAGTTTATTGAAAGTATTGAAAATAACTTGAACAGTGTTCTTTGTAATGAAATAACATTGTAAACCACAAAATATAGCTATGGGCCTAAGGGCTACAAAGCAATTTTTTATTTAGAGAAGAATGATAATTAAAGATGAAATCTCAAGAGAATTGACTAAAATTTTATTTAGCTGTCTTTCAAATATTGTAAAAGGAGTGATAATTTTTTGCAATTGTGAGTAAATAGTACTCTTGAGAATGTTAAATTGACTTACCTATTTTTCATAATTTAGGTATATATTTAAGAATCTTATTGATCCATGTATCTAAAGGACAGCATATTAAGTTGTTTTTGTTAAAGCATTATTATTGGTAAAGAAGGCACTAGTAAGTGTTCATTATCATATATTGGCATGTATAGATATGGAGCCTAATATATCAGCAGGGTAGAATTATATACCAAACTAGAAGCATAAAAAGTAAAATTAGAATGAGATGATTTAATATTGAAATACCATATTCCCAGAACTCCTTCTCTGCCTAATTCTGTATCATTAGTCAAAAAAGAATTACCACCTAAGGTACTGTATATAATTCATTACAAAAAGTTATGGTTACATATTCTTAAATATGTGATATGCCACATTATATCACCCACATATAATGTAATATGTCATATGACTAGTTTCACTATAGGCACTTCTTAACCATTCCTCAGATTCTCGTCTATAGTATCTCTGTTTGGTAGTAAAGTTAATTCTCATCAATTTTTTTTTAGAAGTCAGTTCTGTTTGTCAGTGTCTAATTCAGAAAGATAATGATTCCATGCATTGGTTCTTAATGAGCACACATCTATGAGTTACCCACCTGATTTGGAGATAAGAGCCAGAGAGGAAGGAAATGAGGAGCAGAATGGTAGGCAGTAGTCGTATCCACAATTTGATTGAAGGAAGGTCTTTGTCACAAGTGCATGAAGGAGTGGACATAGTTTGTGCCTCTCTATGTTAGAAAATAAAAGATCTTCGAAGGATAAGGGGATATTAACAGCACAGGCTTATAAACCAGATGACATACAACATAAGGATATATACACTTGACATGATAAAGTATATTAAAAATATGAAAACTACTAAAATTTTAGTTATATTCCACCAAATCTGTAAATTACACATAACCAGTAAGCAGCAAGAATTTTGTTGAACTAAATAAACAAGAAAATCCATGTAAAGAGAACTGTGTTCAACCATAGTAAATGTCAAAGAATGGAAATTATGGTGACAAAGGAGGGTGATGCATATAAAAGTTTTTAAACGTATGTCAGGAGTAGGGACGCCTGGGTGGCTCAGTCAGTTGAGCATCTAGCTCTTGATTTTGCCTCAGGTCATAATTCCAGGATCATGGGATCAATCCCATATGGGGCGGGGAGGGATTGATCAGTCTTCAGCAGGCTCCGTATTTAACATTGAGCTTAAGAAAGATTAAGAAAGATTGTCTCCCTCTGACCCTTTCCTCCATTTGCATGCTTTCTCTCTCTCAAATTAAAAAAAAAAATACGTTAGAAGTAAATTTCATACTCTTTGACCCAGCAATATCCACCTTGAGAAGCTTTTCCTAAGGAAATAATTGGATGTATATGTTACAATTTTCATAGAAGGTAATTTGAACAAAAATATTGTTAGCAACCTAAGTATTAAAAGGGGAATGGTTAAATTAATCATGATTCATTATGAATTATGAAACACCATGAAACCATTTTAAATGATATTGAAGAATAATATTGGACAACAGGGTATATTTTTAATGGTATATTGTTAAATGGTAAAATTTGTATACCTAGGATGATTTAAGTATGTTTTGAATATGCATAAATAATGAAATTTTTTATATTTCAAAATTTACATACAAATTATATACACACTCATAATTAAAAACGTATACCTAAAATGAGCAACTACATCTGTATGGTAGTTACTTGTGTCTTTTATTCTTTTTTCTGTTTTTTTTTCTGTGTATTTCCACTTTTCCATTTAACTACATGTTATTATAAGAACTTTTTTATAGACACCGATAAGACTAGGAAAAAGTATTTAGTGAGTAGATTGATTTGATTTGAAAATATAGATTCTAAAGGGTCATAGAATCATAAATCAAGAGTTATGGCCAATGCTGGAATGAATAGTGGGATGAATGACTGAGCATCTATAGGGTCAACTTCAAGTATTTTTGTAAGCCACAGTCTAAGAATGACCCACAGAGTGTTCAGGTAGTTTAGGACACCAGTACACTAAATCAAGTAGGCATTTCCTTAACAAGTTCATTATGAGGTGATCTCAATGATTGCTAATGCCTTAAAATCTTTAGAGAGTGTGGCCCTCCCTTGGCATCCTGAAAAATAGAGGGAAAAGCTAGCATAAAGAGGTCGGCAAGTGGGTGTGAGAATCCAAGCAGCAGATGGCTCTGGTGGTCTTCAGCAGGTGCTCATTTACATATTATGGCCATAACCCCTCTTGCTTTTCCCCCAGCATGGCAATATGCTCTGGCTTGAATGCACATTTAGACCAAAAGCTGTGTGATCTAGTGAAAAAATGTACTGAATACAGAGTCTTAGGTTTGATTTATGATCCTGGTTCTTATGCTAAGTACATGGCACAGTCTTAGACATGTCTCCTAAACTTTGTGAATGCCCCTTATCTCAACCAGATTTCTTGGTCATATTATTCATGCAGAGATTAAAAGGAACTAATGGAAAATTGCGCTCAGAAAGACTTAGATTCATCATAAGTCACTGCTGTTTTAAGAGCTCAAAATTTGGGAAGAAACAATATAGTGGGCAAAATCACACAAATTGGAGGTCAGATATTTGGCTCTTTCCCTGTCACTAATTATAGCACGGACTTCAATATCATCCATCTTCAATATTCATGCATGAAATAAGGATAGAAGAAAGGGAAAAGAGATGATAGGGGTTAAGCTATCTTGTCTTTAAGATTTTATTAAAGAATAAAATAATTATTTTCTATTAAGTGAGTAATCTGGTAACTTTTAACTTGAGGAAAGTAAATTTATTCTGAAATTTTAAATGACTCTCAGGGATACATAATATAATATCATTGAAATAAAGAGAATGTATAACAGAACATCATTGAAACAAAATGATATATAACTACACATAATACTAAATATTTTGAAAATACATTTTATCTATGCATAGATAAGAATCGATATATTCCATAGATGTATATTACTTTTTTCTTTTAATACTAGCTCAATATAAGGGTTCCTTCTTAGATAATATTTTTCTATATTACTAGTATCATAAACTTTTGTCATTATGATCCTTCCAGATAGCAGAAACGTTGCCTAATTTAGTCTTTAGAGTACCAATAAAAGTTTTGAGATAGTAGATTAAATAAATATTAAAATTTTAGGGAAATTATTTGGACTAGTTTAAAACATGTTTTGAGGAAAGTGACTAGCTTTTTTCTTTCATTGCTATTTATTTAATATCCCAATATTCATAATCTGTGAAGATTATGAATAATATTCCAATATTCATAAAATCAACTTAATTGTGAAAAAATTCTCCTTGACAAAGTAATAATATCATCTGGACATAGTAAAATGATGTAGTAAAAAGATGTTAATATTGCATTAAACTAAAGTAAAAACAAATCAAATGTAGGTTTTATTCAAAGTTCGTTTCATTTATTGAAGAAGGTTTAATCAAATGTCTAATGTGTATGCAGCATTGGTGTAATCATTAAAGTCTTCAAATAATATTAGGTGAATTTTGAGAGGAAAATCAGCATTATCTCAGTTTCTCTGTATTGTTCTTTCGACTTTATGATATGATAATTTTTCTACTTGTATTGGCATCTTCTTCTCCCTGAGAAGTCTTGGTTATTTGGAACTTTAGACAAATGAAGCACAGAGAAATTTTACATCTAAAGACCAGCTTAAGTGAATAGCATTACAGATCACAGAGAATCCCACCAACAAAATTATTTTCATTCTAGGATGCAGAAAAATAAGCAGGTTTCAAATAAAATAGAGGTAAATCATTTGAGTATGAATTATGTCATCACCTAAAAGAATAATACCTTCCATGCTGAATTTTCATAGATTTTGGAGAGATGACAGTGAATCATACTCAAAGGTGACAAACCTTATTGCCATAGATTCTTTTACTTGCTGAGAGAAATGCATTTCCATCCCTGAAAGAAAATAGTGATGAGATTCTGAAATCTGAAAAAGTTATCAAGTTTTCAAGTAAGTATAATACAATATAATAAAATACAGAAAAAGCAATGCTCAAAAATCTTGTGAACAATCCATTTTTTTGCAATAGTTGCTTCAAATCCAAAGGGGAAAAAATAATCAAGAGCTTCCCTGTTACTGAGATTTAAATATTTTCTGAAGAACTCATTGTCTAAACTTTTCAGAAATATATCTCCAGATAGCAATTGAATTTACGTTTTAAAACACACATTGAGGGGCACCTTAGTGGATCAGTCAATTAAACATTTGACTCTTGATTTCAGCTCAGGCCATGATCTCACAGTTTATGAGATCAAGCCGTCGTTGGGCTCTGTGCTGACAGTGTGGAGCCTGGATGGGATCCTCTCTTCCTCTCTCTCTGCCTCTTTCCTGCTCATGTGCTTGCTCTCTCTATCTCAAAATAAATAATAAATAAACTTAAAGAAAATTAAATAAAATGGGCATGGAGAAAGGCCAAATCAATTGAAGTGATAATATTTTTCAATAGTGATATAAAAGTCAATTGTATTCTAGAATTGTTACAAATTTTCACAAAGCTAGAACAAACAATTATAAATTTGTATGGAACCACAAAAGACCCTGAATAGCCAAAGCAATCTTGAAAAAGAAAGCAAAGCCAGAGGCATCACAATTCCAGACTTCAAGTTACTTTACAAAGTAGTCATCAAGACAGTATGGTACTAGAACAAAAACAGAGACATAGATCGATGGAACAGAATAGAAAACCCAGAAATGGTTCCACAGCTATATGTTCAACTAATCTTTGACAAAGTAGGAAAGAATATCCAATTAAAGAAAATACAGTCTCTTCAACAAATGGTATTGGAAAAACTGGACAGCAACATGAAGAAGAATGAACCTGGACCACTTTCTTACACCATACACAAAAATAAATTCAAAATGAATGAAAGACCTAAATGTGAGATAGGAGATCATCAAAATCCTAGAGAAGAACATAGGCAACACCACTTTGACCTTGGCCATAGCATCTTCCTACTAGACACATCATCAGAAGCAAGGGAAATAACATCAAAAGTGAACTATCGGGACTAATCAAGATAAAAGCCTCTGCATGATTGAAGGAAAAAATCAACAAAACTAAAAGGCAACCAACAGAATGGGAGAAGATATTTGCAAATGACATATCTGATAAAGGGTTAGCATCCAAAATCTGTAAAGAACTTATCAAACTCAACACCCAAAAAACAAAGAAAGTAGTTAAGAAATGGGCAGAAGACATAAATAGACATTTTTCCAAGGAAGACATACAAATGGCTAACAGACATGAAAAGATGCTCAACATCACTCATCATCAGGGAAACAAAAATCAATGAGGTACTACCTCATACCTATCAGAATGGCTGAAATTAACAACACAGGAAACAAGAGATACTGGTGAGGATATGGAGAAAGGGAAATCCTCTCATACTGCTGGTGGGAATGCAAACTAGTGCAGCCACTCTGGAAAACAGTGTGGAAGTTCCTCAAAAAGTTAAAAATAGAACTAACCAGCTTATCATCCAGCAATTGCATTACTAAATGTTTACCCAAAGGATACAAAAATACTGATTTGACAGGTCACATATATCCTGATGTTTATAGCAGCACTATCAATCATAGCTAAGGTATGGAAAGAGCCCAAATGTCTATAAACTGACAAATGTATAAAGAAGGTACATATACATACACAACGGAATATTACTCAGCCATAAAAAAGAATGAAACTTGGAGCATCTGGGTGGCTCAGCTGGTTAAGCATCTGACTCTTGATTTCAGTTCAGGTCATGATCTCACAGTTTGTGAATTTGAGCCCCAAGTTGGGCTCAGTGCTAATAGCACAGAGTCTACTTGGGATTCTCTCTCTCTCTCTCTCTCTCTCTGCCCTCTCCCCCTCTCTCTCAAAAATAAGTAAATAAACATTTTAAAAAGAATGAAATCTTGTTATTTACAATGACATGGATGGGGCTAGAGTGTATTGTTAAGTGAAATAAGTCAGTCAGAGAAAGACAAATACCACATGATTTCACTCTTTGTGGAATTTAAGAAACAAACGAACATAGTGGAAGGAAAGAAAACTAAGATAAAAACAGAGAAAGAGGCAAACCATAAGAGACTATTAATTACAGGGAACAAACCGAGGGTTGCTGGAGGGGAGGTGGGTAGAGGATGAGCTAAATGAGTGGGCATTAAGGAGGGCACTTGTTGGGATGTGCATCGGGTATTAGGTGTAAACCAATATTATATAAAACCAGTATTACACTATCTGTTAAGTAACTAGATTTTAAATAAAACAAAACAAAGTCAGTTGTATTACCTTAGGTATAAATAGATTCAATATGGTTGTGAATAAGTGCAGCGAAAGAAAAAATTTGATTATCACATAAATATAAAGTGTTTGCCATTAGTTTTCTTAAAAGGCCAGGATGGAATTGATGCATAATTACATCAAAAGTTGCAAAGCAATTTCCAGTGGTCACCCACCATTCAGTTAAGAGGACTAGGAGGCCACCTTTGACCATCTTTCCTATGGTTGCCATTTTGTTTTCTTATTTATTTATTTTTATTCCTGGTTTTAAAATGAATCCTGACAAATTAATTAATTAGTTAATTAATTAAATCCTGACAGCTAGTTTTAAAATTTCTTCTTTCATTGGAAAGCTTGCAACAGAATTATTTAAAATAACAGTTAATAGCAAAAGCAGCATGGCATCATGTACTTGAAAAATAATTTTACACTGAACATTTTATTCTTCAGATATGCTTTTAAAGTCCTTATTGATACATCGTACACTATTTTGTTTCTTAAGATAGGTTGAGATACATGTAGAATTCAATGAAGTTGTTTTCATGATAGTAAGGATTAAGTTGTATTCAAATTCATTGGTGCATCTTTCACTTTTCACAAATATTGAAAGTAAAATTGAACTCCAAAACAAGTTTATCAACACAAAAATTAATATTAAAAAATATATAAGCCCCCAAATTGGGTAGGGGCAATTCATGAAAATATACATTTTTGTAATCATTCTCAAGAATGAAAGAGACAGAGAACCAGAGAAAGAAAGAGAGAGAGAAGGAGAGGAAGAGACAGAGAGGCAGAGAGTGCACAAGCATCCAGTGGAGCCAATTTTTTTCCCTTTAGAAATTGCTTACATTTCATTTTTGTCCCAAAGAAACAGAGTGTCATATGGAACGTTTCACTTTGACAGAACCAACGTCTTAAAACCAAAGGCAAAATGTGACAAGAATTTTAGCCAGAGTGAAGGAGAACTCTTTTTAATTTGGAGCTGCATAATGAATCAGGAGGCAAGAACTTACAACTGGAGGAGAGAACAGAGAGAGTGCTTTCTCAATAAATATCTTCCCAAGAGCTTTTAGAAATAATGCTGCCCTCTATAGATTATATCTTGTACATCAGCATCATCTTCTTAATGACAGACGACAAATACCACAGAGGAAGTTTAGGAGCTGGACAAGAGAATATAGACATAAGCGAAGTAAAATCCTCTAAGGTATAAGGTAAATATGTAAAAATAAATAAATAAATAAAAATAAGAGCCAACCAGAAATAGATGCCCAAACTTTAAACCTCCTCTTTGTTGCTCAATCCGTTAGACCATGTTATCTCTCAGAATGTGCTGAATTGAGCAATTCTTATTCACAACGCTAGAAACAAATGGGGAAACACTGATTCTGCTTTAAGCCTGAATGGGTGTGAACCGACAGGTAGTTTGATGAAGGTAGTCATATGATGACTCTTTGTAAGAAAATGTTTGACAAGCTGTCAAAACTCTTTTGGAGAAAGAAATAGTGGATAGAATTGCTCTAAGGAATACATGTCAATTCAGTTATCTTATTTCTACATCATATTTTGATGCTAGGTGAGTGATCGCTGTGGATCTCATGCTAAAAATCAGGTTAAAGTGAGTCAGATTGATTTTGAAGCATTTAGCTAATGTTATCAGAATATTCATGCCAAAATTTTATCACAGGGGAAGCTTGGTTTTACTAGGTTCTAAAAAAAATACTGATAATATACAAATACAAGCTTATGGCTTGATCAAATAATTCAACACAAACACCTGTTCAGAGGCTTATGTATCAAATGTCAAAAGTTTGATGTTCAGAGGCTTATGTATCAAATGTCTACAGGTGAAGAATCTGAAGAGAAAAGTTGTCAGGGCATAGGGATAGAAGGGTAATTCTCTGAAAACAGACAAAAACCTGCAATCCGTCATCTGGGTAATGAGATCAAGAAAGAGTTGCATAGTTGACATGTTGAGTGGAATATGATTAAAAAAACAGCTATATCACTCACTAAAATATTTTTAGGACTTACCATTTCTCAAGGAATATCATGCAACTACTTTAACTTTGGCATTCTAGGCCCTCTGTGATCTCAATGCCACGTGTCTGTCCTCAATCTCTACATTCCGGAGGCCACACTAAGACCTCTTGCCTGATGTCTGCATTTACTGTCTAAGAGACTAGAGTTCACCACTAGTCTCTTTCCCTGAATTCCTCTGTCTCTAACTCTGACTGCTGCAACCTTACCTAACTTTTAAAGCTCAGTTCAAACACTCAAATCTCGTATCTTCCAAGAAACACTTCTGATTTCCTGGTGAGAATTATGCTTTCTTGTAGTACATACAAATTTTGGGTTGACTCTGTAATCGACTCATCACATTCTGCCATAAATTAGGGTTAATTTTATACATCTGTCCCTTCCCTATATCTAGTCCTAGAGCACAGAAAATGTATTAGTCACTTTGTATCTCATTTATATTTGAAAGGTTTGTGGAATTTGACTACCATCGACCCTTGAACAACATGGGTTTATACTTCATGGGTCCACTTACAGGTGATTTTATTTTTTTTATATATACAGTACAGTACTATGAATATATTTTCTCTTCCTTATAATTTTCTCAATAATATTTTTCTCTAACTTGTTTTATTGTAAAAATACAGTATATAATACATATTATATTTTAAAATGTGTTAATCAACCGTTTATGTATTGGGAAGGCTTCCAGTCAACAGTAGGCTATTAGAAGTTTGGGGAGAATCAAATTACATGGGAATTTTGAGTTCGGGGAAGGGTAACAGCCATTAATCCCCGCGTTGTTCAAGGGTCAACTGTAAATGAATTACTTAGCAGATTAGCCAATTACAGATGATGTTTCCGTTCAATAACCTGTATAAAACAAAACCAAAACCCAAAACCTCAGAAGGGCTTTGCGGACCTTGATTTCCCATTTTATATAAATGCAGGAACACATCCCCCGGGGTCTTCCCGCACATGTCTTCTTTGCCATTTGAATGCCCAAGTATTACTCTAGAGCAATAACATATCTTTGAAAAATTCTCAGACTTACCTTATTTATCTCCTGGAGCTTGACTATAGCATCACAAATTCTTCTCATTTGGGATAACAATGGTCTCAGGGCAAAACATCACACTGACTATACTTTGAAGGCTGAAAATTAAAGTTGGAGGCATGAGCTATTGACAATAATTTTTATATACTTTTATATCTATGTATGGTTTCAGATGCTAGACTAAAATGAGGAGTATTTCTTTACACTGCCATAACTGCAGGGTGTTTTGCAATAACATTCTAAAGCTTCCTCTGTGGTGAAAGGGAAATGTATCTTTGTGTTTACTGTTTAAAAAAAAAAAAAAAAAAAAAAAAAGACTATGTTGGAGTTACAATCCAACATAAACTCAGACCTCACCAGAGCACTCAGCAGTTAACATCTTCTAACTAAGCCTTGTAATGTTAATATTTTATGAAGAGACTGACTTAAATGATCAATATAAGAACTACCTCCGCCAGAAAATTGTGTCTTCGCCCGGCTCGGGCAACCCCGCAGACTTAACTATTTGTTTTTAGATTCTAATACCTCTATAGACATTCAGACAAGAGTTACTTAGGCCTCAAACTCGTCTTTGTGAGACAAGAATAAAGAAAGTTGAGGTTTGGGGAAACAAATGGTCTCAGCTTCAGAATTATTCCTTTTCTTTCTCATTCCTCTGGCTGTGTCTCTATTTTCGAGTTACATCACCCTTGTTCCTTCAACTGATGAAGACTTCTGATGGTGGTAACCAACCCACCTCTTACTGCTGTTTCAATTTCTTCAAATCTCCCTGATCCTGATTAACCCATGAACCTTACACCTGCTGCTCTGTTTGTCTCTTACTCTACTCACCTGAGCACCGGATACTTCCCTTGCCTGGACATAGCATGTTTGTCTGTGTTTGGCTTCCCTCATTATCTTCTTCAAGGGGATTTTCTAACCACTGCTTGAAGAGGCAATCACAAATAATAGTTTTCACTTTCTCATCTTTTCTCAAATACCAATTGGCCATCAGCTTATTAAAAGCATTGAATTAAAATTTTCACTGTGAGAAAAGGAAAAGGAAGAAGAATGACATATTAGTTTTCCAGGATGGCATAAAAATTATCACAAACTGAAGGATTTCAAAAAACCAATTTATTCTCCCACAGTTCCGGAGGCCGTAAGTCCAAAACCAAGGTGTTGACAAAGTTGATTACTACTGGAAACTCTGATGGAGACGATCTGTTCCATGCTTCTCTCTTAGCTCCTGGTGGTTTCTGGTGATCCTCAGTGAACCTAGTTTGTAGACACACTCACTCCAATCTCTGCTTTTATCATTTCATGGTGTTCTCTCTGTGTGTCTTTGTCTCTATGTCTCCTCTTCTATTCTTACTAGGGACACTATTTATATTGGATTAAGAGCCCACCTGACTCCGATATGACTACATCTTAATTAATTACATCTGCAATAACTCTACCTCCAAATAAAGTCGTATTCTGAGATAGTGGAGATTAAAATTTCAACATATCTTTTTAGAGAACACAAATTCATAACAAATGGTTTTAGGCTAACTGGTCACATTTGTTAGCAGAAATTTAGGACTGTTCAAAATTATTAGAATTTCTGACTTCAGATAAATAGATCCCTGTTTCTACAAGTATGGTTTCTCTGCCTCAAATATGTGGGGGTTTTTTGTTTTTGTTTTTTTTAAGAAGAGAACTTGTCAAAGTCTTTGTCTTAGATATATTAGTGGGATTTAGGGTGTTTTGTTGTTGTTTATTTTGTTTACTGTAACTGTAAATACTTACACATTGGTACTATAAACAGGCATATACTTTATTCAATCAATATTTACATCTCTATTTATCAGAAGATTCTATTTTAGGAGCAACAGGAGTTTATAAAAATATATAAGGGCAACTCATTCCTTCAAGGATGTTTTAATTTATAAGAAGACTACCTAAATTCTAATTCAGAAGAAGACTACCTAAATTAGAAGGTATTTACTGTACTAAACTTCTAAAATTTGTACAAAGCATTATATATATTCCAATAGAGGTGAAAATGACATCAGCTGAAGAAATGAAGAAAAGCTTCCCATTAATACAGTTTTAAGTTTAAGTGTCAAAGGATAAGTTAGGAGATGAACAATGATTACTGGAGTAAGTGCAAGTGTGTATATCTTCCCCCAAAATTCTGAACTTCTTTGATTCTGTCATCTTACAAATATGAACATAGACTGATAATGGGCAACATTCCAGGCAGAAGAAAATCAAATTGTGAATCATTAAGGGGTGGCAAGGAGAGTACATCTCAGTGTGGTCAGATTAGAGCGGAGGGAACTAGTTGGCAATGAGACTGGAGAGGTGGGCCATGTATGACCCAAGCTAGTTGCTAACAGCAAGAGCTGGACCTTCTGCTTTCAGGACAATCTTGATCATAAATAAGAAAGTTATAACATTTCCCACCTAAAAATCTTAAGTTTTGAATCACCTTTACTGCAAGTTCTGCCCGCTTCCTAAGCCCAGTCATGTCATTTGTGTCTGAGTTTGCAAAAACCTAAAAGAGCAGTGTGGGGAATGAGTAGTTCCTATGTATTACTAGTGAAAATTTAAATTACAGCACGTTTGCAGAGCAATCTTACCACATCTGTTAGAAAGAAAATATATAAATTCTCTACCCAGGAATTCATCTCTCAGCATTAAGCAGCTAGCAGATAAAAATCTAATAGAAGGATATATGGTAGCGTTTTTGATAATGAAGAAAAGATTAAAACCAAAAAACCAACCATTAACAGAGGAATGATTGAATGAAACAAAATTTATTATGACTTAATTTTGCATGTATTAAGCTCTTATTTAATCCATTCAATTTGCTCTGACTTCACCGTTCTGTTTGGAAAGGATTACTCCATTACTGTTATCAATAATGTTCTTATCGTGACTGAAATCATGAAGACATTCCTTTTTCTGCTTTAAAAACTCATTTACTATAGAGGAAACATGTATTTATTATAGAAAATCTAGAAAATGATATAGGCAAAATGAGAAAAAACTTTACTTATTGATAAATATTATACACCTTTCAGTGTTTATTGTCCCAGGATTTTTTTCCTCTGAAAACTATTTTTCACTAAAATGAGATCACACAAAATGAGATGTTGGGTGATTAATTAGTTTCCTGTTGCTGTTGTGACAAATTATCACAAACTTAGAGGCTTAAAACAAGACAAAACTACAAAATCACATTCCTGGAAGTCAGAAATCTTAAATGGGTCTTGCTGAGCTGAAATCAAGTTGTTTGCAGAGCCATGCTCCTTCTAAGGATCCTTAAGAAGAATCTATTTCCTCACCTTTTTCATCTTCTAGAGGCTACCTGGTTTCCTTGGCTCATGGCTCTATTTTCTATTTTCAAAAGCATCAAACTAGCATCTTGGAACCTCTCTCTGAGTCTGACCTTTTTTTTTTTCAAATCATATCTTCTTTTCTGAATCTGATATTCCTTCTTCCCACTGGTAATGACAATTGTGTTTATACAGAGTCCACCAAATAATCTCTACCCATTGTAAAATCTTAACCTACAAAGTCCCTTTTGCCATGTAAGTAAACATATTCCTAAGATCCTGGGATTACCACATGGATATCTCTGGGGGGAGTTCTCCAGAAGCAGATGCTGAGATAGAATTTTGGATGGAAGACGTTTTTCATAATTTAACCTGTGAAAGGGAAGGGAAAAACAGACTTGGGTGGAGGAAGAAATTAAGCTTTGTCAGGTCTGAAAAACCTCAGCCAACCCAAAGAGGACTTCTAGAGCAAATATTACCTTTCAGAGTGGTTTATGTGAGGTCCAAATTGTAGAGTTCTTATTCCCCAACCTGCATCAATCACTGGGTGTGAGGTGCCCCAAGAAGAGAGTAAGGTCAGGCAAAGCAGCTCTCTGAAGCTGAAGGTGACCCAAAAGGAATGGACAGCTGGAGGCTGTCTACCAACCATTCCCTGTGGCTGAGCAAGAAATCTATCCTTGAAGAAGGGATCTGGGTGGCATGTTCCCATGTCACCTATGTAATGTATTCAAGACATTATCTATGGATTACTCTTTCATAAATTACTTTTTTTCATTTAATATATTTTAAACATTTCTCAAAGAACTGCATAATTCTTTTTTTTTAATTTTTTTAATCTTCATTTATTTTAGAGAGAAAGACAGACTGCAAGTAGGGGAGGAATAGAGAAAGAAAGAAACACAGAATTTGAAGCAGACTCCAGGCTCTGAGCTGTCAGAACAGAGCCCAACATGGGGCTCGAACCCATAAACTGTGAGTTCATGACCTGAGCTGAAGTCGGACACTTAACCAACTGAGCCACCCAGGTGCCCCAGGACTGTGCAATTCTTACTGTCTAACACTTGTGATATCTATAACGGGTATCTCATAGTTGAACATTTGGGTTATTTTCTTTTTTTCACTCTTGAGAATAATTATGCTATGAACTATGAATATTAGAAATATTTAATAATATTCACCTTATACTTGCTCTTTCCTACTTGCCCAAAATACTAATCACACTTTTTTTTCAATCTCTCATAAAATGAGAACATACTGGAATGAGACATGGTAAATTATTCCAAGCTTAAACTCTGCAATTTATTTTTCAAAAGTTATATTTTAAGACAGGATGTTGTTCTTTTTGTGGCATTAAGATCTGGAGTGTTTCTTATGAATGTACTTTTACCCTAAAGAATACTAAGACAGGAAATCTTGTCAAAATTTGTGAAAGTTAAACATTGATTCTAAAAATAAAAATCTGTAGCAAATCTGACATTCCTCATTTATAGCCACCTTGCCTCTCTATCTTAGGCATTCTACATGACACACTCTCACTTCCCATAGACTCTGTCCTCTCAGTCCCATTGTCATGGAGTTTGTCTTATTCCCAGGGAGACACAAAGGACTGCTCTCCCAGTCTTTGAAATTTAGGCCTAGACTAGAGATAATACCTTGAAATCATGCAGCCTAGGGAGATTTATACACTCCCTTTACACTAAGCCTATCCTGAGTGCACGTTTACATTAACCGAGGAGAGCCAAGAATTCTCCAAACACAGAGAAAAAGTGGTTGGATGATTAACAACCCTCATCCCTCTCTGAACCAAAAGTTAGTCATTTTCGGAGTCATGTCTGCTTATCTTCCTGGCTAATGTCTTTATCCAGATGCACTGAGAGAATTAGAACACATTTGGGAACAAATTTGTACCAAATAGGGAAAAATTTGATAATGTTTTCAAATACGAATCTCTTTTTACATAGGCAGATACAGAAATAATTCTGCCAGCATTTGGAAGTAAAATTGCATTCATAAAAATAACTTTTTACATCCTTAAAAACATCCTATTCATAATTGCTCAGTACAGAATGTTTATTTTGCGCCTGTTTCTTTCACTTTTAAAAGAACACCAACTTTCAAAATTTAATTGGCTACTAAACTGTCATGGCACAGATTATATAGCCACACATAATTTTTAAGAATATCATAAAGAAATATTCAGGGCAAATATTTATAATGTTAAATGCTTAGTGAACATGTATTAAAAATAATTTTGTTTGTGTTTTAAAAATGTCATGTGCCTATACCGTCCTTTACTTAGAAAATTAAAATGAAATATTCCCGAAGACACATAAAAAGTTATATAACAATCTCCTTGCTTATGAGATAGTTCATTAGCAAAGCAAGTGCAATTATTTTTTGCTAAAATTTTTAACCAAACTGGTATTTACATGTCTGTGTCTGTGTCCAGTATTTTTTATATTCCAAGGTAAGGAATATCACATCTGAATATAGAGCAGTCATTATGACAGATTATTGGTGAAAACAAACAATAAGCTATTGTTTACTTTTATGGAAAAGCATTGGGTGGAAATCAAATTAATTGAAGTAAATATGATCTGACAGTTGGATGATAGTTCTGAACTAATTAGTGTAACACTAAATGAAAAGAAGTGCATAATTGGGTGCCAAACCTAGATATCTCATTTTAAACAGATGCTTCGGCATTCTTTTAAAGTATGTAAAGGAAATGACAATTTCCAAATGACTCTCACCTACCTTATAAGTTACGACACTACCAGTGAAAATGGGGGAAAAAAAGGATCACAAGCATCAGTGAAACGGTGGATCCCTAAGCACTTCTCTTCAAGTTGCGATGTTTTTTCTCATTGTAAAGCCATTTTTTAATAACTGGTAAGACAGTAATACCTTGAAACATAATAATTGTGTAATTATTTTGCAATCCGCTAAAGTTTTCCATCAAAGCAACTGTTATCAATGGAATTTGTTCAATGCACAGCCACGGTAGACCCAAGTAGCATAGAGGTGAAAGATGATCACTCTCTTCAGATCTTGGTTCGAAAGGAGACATTTATGGTGGGAGGGATATAAGTCCTCATATACAAGCACTCAAACTCCCCACTTCTAGTTGTTGGAACAGGTCATGAATGTCTCGAGGGACCTCACAGAGGGCTGGTTAGCAAGGAAGGACAGACCCACAATGATAGAGCATTTCTAGTGGTAAACATTGCTTTGGCTCATTGTTCCTACAATTCGTTATAGAACCAGGAATCGGTCCCCAAGTTCGTAATGGTATTGGTTGGTGCCAAAAGGTTGGCAGTTTCTTAACGCCCTGGACTTTCATCTGAGGTTGACTCACTCCTATATTTGTATCTAATGAGGTAGAAATTTAGTTCTTTCATCCCTGTTAATGGCAAAATATCTGGACCTTCTTTTCTTGCTCTTTTCTTTTTTCCTTTGAGATCTATTCTTGATTTTTTTTTAGCTCTTCCTGCTCCTACATGTGTTGCCCTGATAGTTACAGAAGACAATGGCTTTGATATTCATCCCTTGTTCTCCGACTTCCTTTACCTCTGGCAAGGCCAGGGAAAGAATAGAAATCAGAATCGAGTAAAGTTTGCAACCAAGAAAATGGTGTTAAATAACAGTCTGGCAAGGCAATAAAGAGAAAAAAAAAGATGTGAGGTCAAAAGAGTGAAAGATTAGAGACAAATTAGAATGTGGTGGATGTAATGTTAGGATTTAGTCTTTATGACAGTTACCAAGAAAAATGCAAGGATGTTGCTGACCCCTTATGTGAAATGCCAACTGCGTGTTATAGAAAGGAGCCAGACAGCATGTCCCATGGAATGCATTTGTCTACCCCCACCTCATCTGCCTGAACAACTATTCATTCCTCAGCTTCCTCCAGTGGTCTCTTTCAATCATCTGCTTATTTCTTTGAGCTTACTCTTTCCCATTCCTAACAGAGTGTATGCTATGTGATATTAGGGGCCTCTGTTTGTTTACAACTATAGCCAGCAGTGAGTACAGTACCTGGCACAAAACTCATGCTTAATAATTTTGATAAATGCATACATGCACAAATGGATGAATGAATGAATTCAAGATCTAGTTCAAGCATTATATCCTTTGCGAATTTTTTGCTATACGCCTTAGTAATTTCTTTCTTGTTTTAATGATGGCACCTTCTGTATACAATGGTATTCTATTTTAATAAACTCATTTGTTTACTTCTTATCTCTAATAAAATATGAGTTCCTTAAAGATTGGGTCATGTATTATTCCTATTGGAACTTCCAACCATTTAGTACATAGTGTTGTGAGTGAATTAACACTTTTGAGAAAATATTATTAGGTTTCCAGAGCCATAATGACCACATGAGAAAATTTAAATTTTGTAAGTTATCAGATGTGGAAAATATAAGTTTTTACAATTCAGATAGCAGGGAGGTTTATATTATTTGTTTATGGAAATGTATCATAATTTAACTACACATTTTCTCCTTACCTAAATTCTATAGTCAATTTTATCGACTTGTTTGATGAAAAAAAAATAGCTATTCAATATAGGCAAATGGAAGGTTAAGAAACACTTCTGATGTATTCTTTTTAAGAATTGGTTACTAGCCTTAGAATTCCTTCACCTTCTTCAACTTATCAGATGCTATGATGCTTGAAAATAATTGTGAGTTTCTCTAACCTACTTAATAAAATTCCAGGAATACCAGAGACTTCTTGACAACAGATGTTAGTTTAAAGGAAAAGTCATTTTCCACTGCTTTGCAAATTTTTCACTTAAGATACCCTACATTTAAACAAATTAGAAAGAAATAGACTACAAAATATGAATAATTTTAAGCAACAGATATAGAGGACTCAGATTAAGGAAAAGTGTTTATATTTTTCTCCATTATGGATATTTACTTTTTGTCTTTTTACCTAAGCATTTACTTACGTGAATTTTCAAGAAAAAGTATAAAATCTTTATGTTTTGGCTTTCTTAAAAGAAAAGTGATATTATTGAGCAACCAAGTATCCCTAGGGCCTGAAGAGTTTCCTGGGATACAGGACTTTGAGTGCTAAAATCAGGCAAACCAAGATGGTTGTTCACCCTAGACTGATAAAACATTTTTTTTCTTTTTTAACTTAAATAATATACTTGAAAGAGTTTTTAGAATTTTACAAGAATACATCTCTAAGGTATAGTTAAAAAGAGAAAGGTAACTCATTTTTGTTTGAAAGGTTGACACTTTTATGTTTCATTTTTATCCCAAGATGATGATGATTATTTATTTATAATAGTTGTAAGGGTACATGGCACTTACAAACACATAAAAGACAAAGCTCCTGTGAGACTTCCCATCTAACTCGATATACAATATGCCATGTAAGAGCAAAAGGGGAGACAGAAAAAGGTTGGAAAAAAAAAATCAATACTGGAAGGCTTAGTAAAGAAATGTGTTCTCAGCTTTCAAGGAGAGATGTCAAGGAATAAAAGGAAGTTTATTCAAGTAGGACTAATCTAGTTTTAAACCTTTTGAGAATTATACATGCATAAGTAATAGAAAAATGGATTTCTAGATCTTTTTTTCTTATTATATCGTCTGAGTGAAGTTTTTTTTTTTAATTTATGATTTTACATTGACTCTCTTTAACCTTACTAATGTTTTCTGCCTTAAACTATTTTCCCTGAGAGTTGTATAGCTACACCAGCTTCTTATGGTTAATATTTTTCAGGTATATAATTTTTATTCCTCTTACTTTCAAATTTACCATGTTACTATGTTTTAGATGTGCCTTTGAAAATAGCATACTGCTAGAAACTTGGAATTCAGTCATCAAATTTTCATCTCTTAATCGTCAAGTTTATTGCATTTTCCTTTAATGTGTTCCTTAGTATTCTATTTCTGCCAACTTACTTTGTATTTCTATATTCTTTGTTCCTTTACTGTCTCCAGTTGCACTCACCAATGAACTGTCTTATTCCATTTTTTTCCTCTTAACTATTGGAAGTTACACATTATTTTTTGTTATTTAGTGATTCCCCTTAAGTTTCTAATATATGTAACCTACCCTGACAAAGTCTGATATTAATCAATATTCTTATATTCCTCACCCATAATATAAGTTCTAACCCCTTCCCTGTAAATTCATGTCTAATAATTGAATGGTCTTATTTTGAAACCACATGTAATTAGTTATTTTTACAGTAATTTTAATTTAAATTACCTCATATTTATCAATGTCCATTCCTACCATCCATTTTAAATCCTGCTACTACCTTCTGGGCATAATTTTCTTTTTCCTACAGTAAATTGCTGAGTGGTAATCTAAGTGATGGAAGGTCTTTGGTGAATTAGAAAAAAAAAAGAAATCCAGCAACCAAAGAGTCCTCTCTATCTGGAAATATCTCTACCCACAACTCTTGAAGAATTATTTAGTGGGGTGTAGAACTCTAAACAGGTAGTTCTGTTCTCGAAGCATTGTGAGACTATAATTTATGCTTTATTTTCTAAGCTTTTTTATTGTTTTTGACATACCTGCTGTGGTCCAAATGCTATTACTGTGTAGTTAATCTCTTCATCTCTCTCACCTTTTCTTTCCTGGTAACCTTCTTTCTCCTGATTGTCTTTATTTTCTCGTTGCCTCTAGTGTCCAGCCATTTCAACTAGATATTATTGGTATAACTTTATTTTTATTTAGCCTGGTGAGAAATCATTTTGCTTCTGGACTGCAGGATTCTTATTTTTCTTCAACCAGGAAAGACTTTTAACCGTTATCATTTCAAATATTGCCCCTCTCCTACTTCTTTAACTTATATGAACATAGATGTTGGATCTTCTCTTCTACCTCCATGTGTGTCTTAATCTCTCCTCCATTTGTTTAATCTTTGCATCTCTATGGCTACATCCTGAGAAATTTCACTAGCCAACCAATTCTACATTTTCTCTTCAGCTTTATTTCATCTACTGTTTGGCCTGCTCGTTGTTCATTTTCATTTCAAGAATCCTTAAAATTGTTTAATTTTAGAAATGTCAAGTGATGATTTTTCAAATCAGTCTGCATTTTTTTTCCTTGTGCCTAATTCCTTTTTTATGGTTTCTATTCATAGATGGGTTTAACTGTATTAAATCGATGCATTTTCTTTTCTGTCTCAAACTGTTTTATTATTCTTTCACACATTTCAAATATATTTCTTATATTTGCTGGGTCTCAGGTGGATCATTTCCTTGTGATTTTTTAAAATATTTGATTGCGATCTTATCTTGCAAATCAACTACTCCATAGGCATTTTGTGCAGCATAGATTATAGAAATATCTTTTGGAAGTCATTTTACATTTATTTTTTCCAAGTGTGTCAGGAGAAACACTGGCCCACGAATAATTTTTAAGCATCTTTACTGAGATACTATTCACATACTGCAGAATTCATGAGTTTAAGGCATACAATTCAATGGCTTCAGTATATTCACAGAATTCTGCAACCATCATCACCATCTCCATTCAGGAAAAGTTATCACCACAAAAAGAAAGACTGTACCTATTAGAAGGTACTCCCCATTCCTTCCCTTTCCCCAAGCAACCACGAATATACTCTGTCTCTAAGGATTTGCCTATTCCGGATTTTTTCATATAAGTAGAATCATGCAGTATGTGGTCTTTCAACTTCTTTTGTTGATCATGTTTTCAAAATCCATCCATGCATCAACACTTTATTCCTTTTTTATCACCAAACAATATCTCACAGCATAGATACACTGCATGTTGTTTATTCTTTAATTAGTTGATGGACATTTGGGTGGTTTTCACTTTTTGATTATTATGAATAATGCATTTATGAATATTGATGTATAAGTTGTAGTGTGGATGTATGTTTTCATTTCTCTTTGAGTATAAACCCAGGAGTGGAATTACTATACCATCTGGTAACTCTATGTTTAGCATATTAAGGAATTGCCAAACTGTTTTCTATGATGTTTACAGCATTTTATGTGCCCATCAGCAGTGTTTTAGGTTTCTGATTTCTCCACCTCCTCATCCTTTGTTATGATCTATTGTTTTTATTAAGAGCCATCTAGTGAATGTGAAGTGGTATCTCATCATAATTTTGATTTGCATTTCCCTAGTGGGAAAGTATGTTGAGCATCTTTTTATGTGCCTACTGGAATTTTGTATATCTTTCTGGAAAAATGTCTATTCAGATGATTGCCCCATTTTTTTGATTGTTATTTGTCTTTTTATTATTGAGTTATAAGTGTTTGTATATTCTGGATATTAGTCCCTTATCAGATAATTGATTTACAAATGTTTTCTCCCATTCAGTGGGTTGTCCTTTTCACTTTCAGAAAGAGCAATTTAATTTTGATGTAGTCCAATTTACATATTTTTTCCTTTAGGCCATGTTGCTTTGGTGTCAAATCTAATAAACCATTGTCTCATCCAAATTCAAGAAGGTTTGTGTCTTTACTTTTATGTTTTCTTCTAGGAATTTTACAGTTCTAACTATTACTTTTAAGTCTATGATCCACTTTGAGTTTATTTTTGAATATGGTCTAAGGAAGGGGTCCAATTTCATTCTTTTGCCTGTGGCTATTTGTTTTTTTTTCAGCACCATTTGGTGAAAAGACAATCTTTGTTCTTGACTTGTCTTGGTATCTATGATGGTGAATTTTATGTGTCCACTCGGCTAGACCATGGTAAACAGATACTTGGTGAAACACTGTTTTGGATTTTTCTTTGAAGGAGTTTTTTATATGAGATTATTATTTAAACAGCTAGTTTTTGAGTAAAGCAGATTACTCTCCACAATGCCCATGAGCCTTAGCCAATCAGATGAAGGCCTTCTTAGAACAAAGACTAATTCCCACCCTCCTACCCTACCCACCCCCTCAGCAAGAAGGAATTACTCTAGCAGACTGCCTTTGGACTCAAGCTGCAACTTTTCCCTGGGTCTCCAGTCTTCAGGCCTACTTTAAAGATTTTGGACTTGCCAAACCTCTACTATTGTGTGAGTGAATTCCTTAATTTCTTTCTATCTATCTATCTATCTATCTATCTATCTATCTATCTATCTATCTACACACACACACACACACACACACACACACACCTATCTTACTGGTCCTCTTCCTATGGAGAACCCGGAGAACCCTGACTAATACAGTACTACTGTCAAAAATTAACTGGCCTTAATTGTAAGGGTTTATTTCTAGACTTTCAATTCTCTTTCTTCTATTCCATTTATCTATATGTCTGTCCTTATAACCCAAACTACCAATTTTAATATTTATGTTTATAATTCACAATTCACACATACAGGATTCATGCATATAAACATTAGTTCAGGATCAGGCTTCAAACTCATGCATGGCACACACTTGGCTTTGAATTCTTGTGAGATATTTCTGTTTTCTATCCAGAGAACTGAACATACACATGATAACTTGATTCATTAAGTCACTGGAAACATTTTGTAATCCCTTTATTACCAAAGGTAAAAAATCAGAGGACCCCAGATATGTGCAGGTGCCTTCATTCCAATTTCATGTCTTAATTGCTCCCAGAAGTCTAACCTCTGTCTCTGCATGGCTATTAAACTCAAGAATTTGGGCATCATAACTCATCTCTGAGTTTGATAACCACCTCCTACATGTACAGCAACTTGTGTTCTTAATTGATCTTTATTTTTAACACTTCAAGATACTCATTCATTGCAAACATACATATAGATATGTGTTTTTATATTTATATCTGTATCTATCACTTTGAGTTGCAATTTATTATGTTTTCTAAGTGTTTATGGGAGTAGAAATATTTTGGTCGAAATCTTTGCTGGAAGCCAAATTCAAATATAATGATTATTTTTCTCTGACAACTTCAAAGGTCCACAATGAAAATTCAAACACAAATGAAAAAGTTCAAATGTGGATTATATTCTCCTATGGAAACAAAAAATAAGTACTCTAAATTCTATTAACATGAAGACTCTAAATTATTTATATATTGAATATACAAAGCTGTCATCAGGATTAAATGAGATAGTCTAAACCAGTGTATTAGTAATTAGCATAAGTTAGTTGCCACTCAGTAAATGGAATTATTATATTAATTTTGTTATTATTATTTAGTTATACATTGAATAAATGTGTATCTGATTTACCTTAGGAGTTACTTAATATTATATTTCTTTCTTTATAGGAAAGAATGCATTCTGAGTTCAAAATAATTAATTTACAAATGGATTTTGAAATAAAAAGAAACTGGTGTCTGTCATTCTATATTATATGTAAGACTCTATTTACTTCAAGTTGAAACCATTTAGTCAAATATAAAGGCAGGTTATAATATAGTGAAGCATACACTTTTAAATGTTGTTTCTCTCTCATTGCAGTGAAACATTCATAGAGATGCATTATTTGAATAACTGATTTTTAAGGTCTCAGAACAAAGGTTCCAGAGACACTCTTAACTATTTTACTTAAAAAAATAATTAGCTATGGAAAACTTTCCAACCTCAATTATTAACACACCGAAATGATGCAATAAACCACAATAATCTTGAGAACATTTACCTTTAATTTTTGAGATGGACCATCCATCTTTCATTTCTAATGAAGCGGCAATAAATACTTATTTCAAATATTTCTAGTGTTTTTCAAGTTTTAATTTTATTCATATTGCTGACATTATTCTAAAAGTTCATCTACAGAATATATTTTTAAACTAAAATTTTAAATACTTAAATTTTTTCTTGTCAAAATGTCTTCATTTCTGGAAAGCTATTCCTGCATTGTACACTGTCAAATACATTTTGAGAGGCAATAAATCAATACTTTAACACCAACAATTATTTGTTCCTAACAAATATTTCAACAAAACATTAATTACAAATCAGAGGTATTCCTACAAAGCATGGGTGATTTCATATAACCCAAGAATATTTTCTAGCCACGCAACTTCGACTGCTACCATCTTACTTGGTTAGAGGGCTGGCAAGTTTGGTATCCGTATTAGATTTCTATGGGTTTATTCAGGAAAGACAAGCGAACCCAAAGATACAAAATGCACCTACTGTGTATAATTTTATCAATATGGCTTATGCCATAGATTAGAACAGTTGCTAAGCTATACCTCTCATAACTGTATGTACTACATTGCATAACCAGAATTTTTCTTAGCTTCAACACAAAGATTTTACAGAAGCAGGTGGTTACGTCTATGGGATGTAAAACTGTTTCATTTTATATAAAATGCTGAAATTATTTCATACATTTTTGAACTTGTGTTTTGAATGAAACTTATCTAATTTAAGCATTCTTCCAGTTTATTAAAATAGGTATTTGGCTTTCCTTAATTCTATGTTTGACGTAGAATGAAGCTTTAAGCATGCTTTCTCAACACGATTAACAGCGGACACAGTCTGCCTTAGCTGTGTCAACTTATTTCATAAAGAATTGTTTTGCTCTGTTGCGTTTCCCAGTAGATATCAATCTCATTTTCTCATAATTTAATCTTTTTAAATCTTTAGAAGTGCTGCTTTTATTATGTTAATTATTTCCTAAAGAGCATTTCTCCCCCCTGTGGAAATGTAATCTACTCATTTTCACACTTAGGTGAAAGTATAAGATTTTTATTTTTAGAATATCCGTTTTTGTACCTTATTTGTTTTTATATCATTCATTATTTGAAAGTTTCCTTTGAGTCGTTTGATGTCAAATAATAATGGTGCCATAAAATAAATATAAAGGGCTTTTTATTACATATATATGAGATCTAATAGTCTCTTAATTAGTTATTGATTAATAAAAACCACATTCTCCCCAGTGCCAGTAAGAAGACCCTCACTATACTTATCTTGGAACTTTTTCTGTTAAATAAAGGGAAAAGATATGTTTGCCTGCATTACTCATATTTAATAGGTGAAAATCCACAGTGAAAAGTTAAATATCTGGCCCATCCCAGTAGAGATTCTGAAAATGATGACTTCATTTCCTAGACATTAAAAATTAGTCCTAAAATAATTCTCAAATATTTTGAATAAAATAGCAGAACTGCACGAATAATGTGAAGTACAAATACCACACATAGGCTTTTGTCACTTGTTATACTGACATTTTCTATAGAGATTCTCATTGGTGTTATAGCTTACCTAGCAGTTTTCTTGATATATGTGTTGACAGAAAGACTTTGAAGATTGGTCCGAGATAATGACTAAACATAAGAAGTGAGAGTAAATATGATTCTGTTTGCATTTCAAAATATCTTCATTTTTCTATGATTCACTCTAAGTTTCACATGAACTCTGTGTATGAACAACAGATTGTGCAGGCATGAACAATGTATGGATTTTGCTGTGTTTTCACAATCTAAGATTCTAGTTACCAAATAATAAAACTGTGAGCCTCTCTGGCTGCAGAGATAGCTTTTGGGCTAGCAATCAATGCACTAGCTTCTTGTAAACTGCCATGAAGCCAGAAGGCCTGGGCAAGTGAACACTGAGAGAGAGGTGTGAATTTTCCTCTATTTATCTTAATAAAGTGTTAACTTCATAGTATTTAAGTGCTTGCAGTTGAATTCCAGAATAAAAAGGCTCAGATCCAGTTGTGGAAACTTAATGAAATAACTTTGCATTTCTTAGTGTCTTCCTTAGGTTCTGCTATTTAACTACTACTATTTTAAAAAGGGTTCTCAGAGCTAATGAAGGTAATGGTAAAATAAATTTCTGAGCATAAACATCAAAAAAGCATTTCACAACACTGCCAAAGATTTTATCAGTAATAAAAATGAGTAATAATTCGTCAATCATGTAGTAAAGCTGCAATGTTACTGTAGGATAATACATTGGCGTAGAAAAGGAATTTAGCTTGATTTTAAAGTGATGGGTCTTGAGTGAGATTTTTCTGGTTTGAGATCTTGGCTCTACTATTTACTATCTAAGGTTTTTTTTGGGGGGGGACAAATTATATAACCACTCTGTACTTCAGTTTAGTCAGCTGTAAATGGAATGATAATGGTACTATCTCACTGAGCTATGATAAAGGTTAACTGAGTTCATATTTCTATTTGGAACAGTGCCTGGCATATATAAGTATTATATATGAGTTCAAGACGTACTCAATCTAATAATTTATTATTATACAATGTGTTGAACCACATACATTTTCAATTCTGTGTTTTCTATCACCTTTCTGGATCCTGGATTGTTCTAGAGAATAACTAATACTAGTTGATCTCTCTTTAGAAGAAAAATAAAAGATGATTTTATTGAATCTGTCACTAACCCAGAACTGAAATCACGGCTCACACTTTGGAGAACACATTGACGGTCAAAAAGACCTGCTAGAAAAAAATGAGCTGATTATAACCAGATAAAATTGAATAAAAAAAATGTAGTTCTATGTTTAGGTTTTTAAAGCAAAACACCAAGTCTAGAATGGAGGAATTTAGTTTACCAAGAAAGAGAACTTGACAGCACTCTTTGTCACCACATATAGTTCATTCTAAATTTACCTGGTAATTGACATGACCATCTGTGTTAGTTAACTGGCTGTATCCAAAGGAAAAACAAACTTCTTGTATATTTTTGATAGGGAGGTAGTTTTGCAAGGTGGAGGGAGGCAGCCACCTAAGGGAAGCTGCAGAAATGGGGAGAGATAAGGATGCTATCTCTCTTGATAATTATATTTCAAAGAGATGGCTTTCAGGTCCTTGAGAGAGACAAGGTGGGTCAGAAAGCTGGTAGGGGGTCTATTTTTCCTCTAAGATGTATATACATTTCAAAGAGACAGAGAAAAAACTTGCAAGTCTTCTGAGTAAGTTCTTTAAGAAAATGGTGAGGCAGAGTCTCTTATTTTCAACATGGAGAATTAAATATCTTATTTTAAATATATATTTGCCCTTGCAGTAGAAGAGGGAAATTGGAAATGAAAAGGAAAAGCGAAGAGTCCCTGCCATATATCATCAGACTTAAGATGCAGAAAATACAAGTGGCTAAAGAGAGAAATCAAGGATATTTATTTTTTAACTGCTTATAAATGAGTGATATCAAGGCAGATGATTTTCATTAAGGAACTATGTACCATAATGCAATTTAACATTATTAGAAATATATACCATTTATATCTAATGTAAGTTCAGCCCAATAAAATTATGCTTACAAATGTGGGGGAGAGGGAGAAAATGTTCTTTTTCATTTGTGTCCAGGTTCCATTATTTATTTTCCCAGGAAGGTAACTGACAAGCTAGAAAGAATTGTATTGGAAAGATTTGTATATATTAACACAAACCCATTTTCAGAAATGTGCTCTGAGAAAAGAAGAATGCATAGAATAAAAAGAGAATAAGTAGGAGAAACACTTCTTTCACCTTCCTGTGTTGGAAGTTCAGCTTCTATGAATCTTTTAAGAAGTCCTTTTAAATTTTGTAGAGATAACATAGGCTATTCAAATGAAGCAGTCTATTTTTTTTCAGAGCTGGTTATACCAAGGGAGTAAGCCTCTATCATTTGTCTGTTTTCTTTAGAGATAAACAAAAATTTAGAATGATACAAAATATTTAGTCACACTTCCCCTACTTGAGGATTTCCGAGAATTGTTTTACTTTGTTCTCACATTGAAAAATGCTGTAGAGAAGGTTAAAACCAATCTTATGAGTGTCTTAAGGTGAGTTCATCTTTTATTTTACTTAGTTTGGGTTTCTTGTGTGCCATAGAACTCTTTCTTTAGTTTTAAGTCCAGGAAATTTATGTGAAAATGTCGCAGTATTAATAAGTCTGAGTCAATTTTAATTAGAATACAATGTCCACCGTCAATTTATTGAGTCAAGTCCTTTTTTAATATCAGGAACTTTTCCTGATTTATATTTTTAAGTCTACTTTCTGTTCTAATTGTTTTTTTTTTCTTTTTTACATGGACTCTGGGTATGCCTCTATTGGATCTATTTTGGGGAAGTTTTCACAGCTTTTTCTTCCTAAATATTTAAATGATTTTTTTTCTATTACATAATTTAAGGTACTGAAATTTGTCCTTCATATAGGTAGATTTTTATTTTCAGTGGTGTGGATGCTTCAACTCCTATATCACTTATATGGTTTTATCTTTGTTCTCACTTTTTTTGTTGCATTATTATTTCTCCTCTGAGTTCCTGCATTTCTGTATTGACATCTTCAAGCATAGGGAATTGGGTTTTTTTTTTTTGGGGGGGGGTGGTTGTTTGTTTGTTGGTTTTTGTTTTCTTTGTTTTTTTTTAACCAAGGTATTTGATTTTATAGGAAAATACTTCACCAAGGTTTTTATTTACTCCGTGTTAAAATATTTTGTTGGCCATCTTTGTTTTTAGCTTTTCAAGTTTTTGGTTAAATGACTTTTTGCCTGTGTGTTCCTTTTATATAATGCCGCATACCTGTGAATGTGAGACGTTCTTTCTGTCCCCAGTTATTTACAGAATTGATGTGGGAAGAGACCGTATGAGTACTTTGGGCTAACATGAAGAAGAGTGTGGTAAACTACTTTGTTGCAAAAATGGAACATATGTAGGTGTTTTTCCTTCAACTCGAACTCCCTTGCCGCTCCATGAGAACGAAAAATGATTAGGAAGGCTTCTTGAGCCCACGCACGTGAGCCTGATTTCTAACGCAAGAGTTAATTTCCCACCGGATGGCACCAACCGCTTTGGAAATCTGCTGCTCTGACAGATTCGCTCGTGATCTGAAGTGGTCTGTGATCTCTCAGCCTTCTATCTCAGAATGGTCCTCTGTTCGATGCACATTGTATCCTTTATTAAAATACTTTAAAGTTTGGAATTATCTGTGCGTATGTCATCTAATATAAAATTTCTACCTCCATTTGTCATTTTCTTTGTTAGAAGTTGGCAGAGATTTTGTTTCTCCTCCAGCATAAAAGTGAAATGTCTTCATTGTGCATTTTTTAAAGAGTAGTTCTTTTATTGTCTCTTGCATTTAATGGCTCATTAATTCAGTTTCTGTCACTCTAGAGCCAATTTGAGTAATTTATATTTCCCCCCGAAATTATCCATTTCATTTAGCCTTAAAATTTTTTTTAAATTTTATAATAGTTTATTTTCCAATTGGTTTACATATAACACCCAGTGTTCATCCCAACATGTGCCCTTTTTAATGCCCGTCACCCCCTCTCCCCCCTCCCTCACCCCCTTCACCCTCGGTTTGTTCTTAGTCTTTGAGAGTCTTTTATGTTTTATCTCCCTCCCTCTCTGTGTCTTTTTTTTCTTTCCCCTCTTCCCCTCCCCCTGGTTTTTGCTTAGTCTCACAAAGTCCACCTTTGTGAGAAACAAGGTATCAGTCTTCCTGACTGACTTATTTCACTTAACATAATACCCCTCCAGTTCCATCCATGTTGCTACACATGGCCAGATTTCATTTTTTCTCATTGCCACGTAGTAGTCCATTGTATATATGTACCACATCTTCTTTATCCATTCGTCAGTTGATGGGCACTTGGTCTCTTTCCATGATTTGGCTATTGTCGAAAGTGCTGCTATGAACATTGGGGTACACGTGCTCCTATGCATCAGCATTCCTGTGTCTCTTGGGTAGATTCCTAGCTTTAAATTTTATTGGTGTAAATTTTTACACCAATTAATGTTGCTTATTTGAGCTTGTTTTAATTTTTAGTTTTTATTATTTTTTTACTGTTTATTTTTGAGAGAGAGACAGAGGGACAGAGCACAAGTGGAGGAGTCTAGCCTCTGAGCTGTCATCACAGAGCCCTATGCAGGGCTCGAACTCATGAACTGCAAGATTATGACCTGAGCTGAAGCTGGAAGCTTAAGTAACTGAGTCATTCAGGTGTCCCCTGAACTTTTTTTCTTAATACAAACATTATATCATAAATTTCACTCTAACACCTGCTTTTGCTGCATTCCATAGGTTTTGGAATATTGTGGGTTGTTGTTTTTTTTTTCGTTTTTTTATTGAGACATACTTTTTTTTTGACATATTTTGATTTGCCATTGATTCTTTTTTTTTAATATTTTTAATGTTCGTTTATTTTTGAGAGAGAGAGAGTGAGGGGCGGGGTGGGGCAGAGAGAGAGGGAGACATAGAATCTGAAGCAGGTCCCAGGCTCTGAGCTGTTAGCACAGTCTGACGCGGGGCTCGAACCCATGAACTGTGAGATCGTGACCTGAGCCGAGTCAGATGTTTAACCAACTGAGCCACCCAGGTGCCTCTGCCATTTGATTTCTAATTTGCCTCATTACTTGTGTAGCAATGTGTTGTTTAATATTTACATATTAAAAATTTTGTATTTGTAAGTAACTTTTACACCAAGTGTTTTATACTCATTTAATATTCTACATCTATAATAGGTCCCTTTATTATTCCTGATATTTTTGTAACATCTAGACTCACTTTGAAGATGTTAATTACATTCCTTTTATTATTATTATTTTTTAATTACATTCCTTTTAAAGTCTACTGTTTGCTCTCTAAAATCTTGAGATTAATTTCTTGTCAAATTGGGTTTGGTGACTTATGTTAAAACATTTTTTCCTCAAAATGTTGGCATTTTTTTCACTAGCTCCTCATATTTTTGTTTGATGATTCGTTTTTGCCTGGCCGTGGATGTACATTCTGACATAAGAGCCAGCCTCAGGAGATTGTGGGAGCAAAGTGCTGGTAGACTATGCCAGAAATTTCTGTCTGATTATGTCTGGCTTCAGTGATGCAGGCGCCCACCCTTGCCATTTTGCTCCAAGGGCAAATGTAGCTGATGCCCAGGGAAGGAGAGGACTCTGTCCAGCTATTCCACATTCACTAACCCAAATAATCCCTTCTCTGGGGGCCTCCCCAACTGTTTGAATGTGTTGCTCTGGGCTTGAAGCAACCTTTGGTACCATTTCACATCTGCTGCTCACTCCCCTTCTGTAAGTCTTTTGGGCTGTGGTTTACATGAGCCTCTTCTCTGTTTTCTGTATTTAATGGCCTCCTCTAATGACAAGACTAATTGATAAAAGATATTCTAGTTTACATCAGCACTTAGATTCATTATTTTGTAATATCTATGGCCATTTAAAGGTGATTTGGGAGGCACCTGGGTGGCTCAGTAGGTTCAGGTCATGATCTCACAGTTTTGTGAGTTCGAGCCCCACATCGACCTCTGCGCTTGGCCATCATAGAGCTTGCTTGGGATTGCCTCTCTCTCCTCTCTCTGCCCTACCCCGCTCGTGCTATCTCTGTTTCTCTTAAAATAAATAAAGGGGCGCCTGAGTGGCTTAGTCAGGTTGAGCGTCCGACTACAGCTCAGGTCATGATCTCACAGTCTGTGACTTCGAGCCCCGCGTCGGGCTCTGTGCTGACAGTTCAGAGCCTGGAGCCTGCTTCTGATTCTGTGTCTACCTCTCTCTCTCTGCCTCTCTCCCACCCATGCTCTGTCTCTCTCTGTCTCAAAAATATATAAACATTAAAAAAAAATAAAAAAATAAACTTAAAAAAAATAAAGGTGATTTGGGTAAGAGAGGCTTCTTATGTTTTGTCAGCCCCCTTCATCCAATGACCTGTTCAGCACGTCTGTGATTACCAGTTGTAACCCTGTTTTATTTCTCTGTGGCCTGGGTTAAACATTTCTAAGAAGGTAATGTAGTATCTATATAGATTTATCTTTTTTTAGAATTTGGAGGGGTTTTTTTAGTGGTATTTTTTTGTGAGGGAATTTGTCACTTGCAGAATGTTTTTCCATGTCTGTTTAAAAGACAGGACAGCTTATAAAGGCCATAATGGCAGAAGACCGACCTGGTTTTACCTTATATATAATTCATGGTGCAAAGATCTGAAGAATGTTATTAGATATTTTATTATCCAACAGTCCTAACTGAAAGGGGCTTTTCTTATTTTTTTTTTAAAAATTACTTATTTATTTTTTAAAACTTCATTTTTTAATTTTTTTAAGTTTGTTTATTTTTGAGGTGGGGGAGAGCACAAGCAGGGGAGACAGAGAGAGAGAGAGAGAGAGAGAGGGAGGGAGACACAAAATCGAAAGTAGGCTCTAGGCTCTGAGCTGTTAGCACAGAACCCGACCTGGGGCTTAACCCCACGAACAGCAAGATCATAACCTAAACTGACATCAGACGCTTAACCGACTGAACCACCCAGGCACCCTGAAAGGGGCCTTTTTAAAGTTTTAATTTAGGTTATTTGGGAACTTTTACGTGTTCGATGGTGGCCATGTTTTTCATCTCTGTGGTAGTCATCACCACAGAATGCAAATATCGGGGTACAGGCATAGTACAGATGATCCTACGAAAAATGTGGCTATTTGCACTACAACTTAAATATTGTTTTTGTTTGTGTTGAGAAGGAAAAACTTTCTTCAAGCATTGAAGATGCTTTTGGCTAATCTAAGAATTAAATTGACAAGAGACAGATTAACAGGAGAAAATCAAATTTAATTATGTATATGCAGGGAATCCACATAAACATGAGAGATTCTAAAGACGGTAAGGCAAAGTGATGTATATGTATGTCTTTCTAAGCTAAGGACAAGGGGGTAGGGGTCTGGGACTTCAAAAGGAAGGAAAGCAATTCACAGGAAGATGAAAAAGAGTAATCAAATGTTTGCTGATTTGGTAATCGAATTGTTGCCGGGCCATTCTGAAACAATAGGACAGACAGAGAAATTGTAACAGATTTTGCTAAATTCCTTTCTGTCTATCACTCAGCTCATATTATACTGTAGCTATTTATGGTAATAGCTCACTTCTTAGAGTAGGTCCTCTATCTGAAAACTTTTAGGCCTGTTAGAGAGAAGGTGAAAGTTTCACCCTGAGCCTTCTGTTTCTTTAAAGTAATCTGCCTAAAATAATCCACATTCCCAAAGAGACACATTTTGGGGTGGCAAATTTTGCTTCCATACATTTTCTTCCATTAAAAAATGGGGGATATGCCAAAGATAACTTGGAAAATCATATTAAATCTTGGAGCTATCTGAATATAATCAAACTAAGCAATTATAATTAGAATATGCTTAAATTTTTTTTAATATTTATTTATTTTTGAGACAGAGACAGAGCATGACTAGGGAGGGGGAGAGAGAGAGGGAGACACAGAATCTGTAGCAAGCTCCAGGCTCTGAGCCATCAGCACAGAGCCCGACGCTGGGGCTCGAACTCATAGACTGTGAGATCATGACCTGAGCCGAAGTCGGACGTTCAACCAACTGAGCCACCCAGGCGCCCCTAGAATATGCTTAAACCGTCAATCTACAAATGTGACTCTAGCTGTATTGTGTATTTTACTCTTTGATTCTAAGGAAAGCTAGAAAATTGTAAAGTTTATATAGGCTTATAGAAATTATCCCATGTAAAATTTCTGGGAAGAGTTTTATAATTTTAATATTTCATCCTTACATTAATTTTTAAACAGGCTTTCCAGGATTTATCAGTACTAAAGTACTGTGATAAATAATTGTATTTACCAAAGGGTCCTATAAAACTGGAATTAGATTAACAATTGATCACAAACCCAGTTATGTCTTGAAAAGTGTCTTTGTTCCTGTTTTTTTCCCAGATTGCTTATTTATCCTCAAAAACAACCAGTTTGAATTAGGTTTGTTTTGCCCTGAGGCACTCACTGTCTGGACTCATTCTTTTTTATTCAGCAATCCCGAAAGGGTAAATACTTCACCTCTTAATTCGTATCCTGAAAATAGTTTTAAGTTAGTCTTCAAAAAATGGAAAGAAGATTCCTAGAAGGACATGCCATATATCCTCTCTTTGTCCTTCCAGACCTTCCTGCCATTCTGTTTTGACCTGCTGTCTTCCTGAGAAGGCTGACAGGTACAGACCACATTGCGGCTACCCCATATCCTCTGGCTTCTGGATGGCTTCAGGTCCTGGTATCAGATTTTAGGGAGTGAGGTGGCCTGAAGTCAGCCACCTTACTACATTGAAGGTCACATCTGTGCTCAAGGCAGTCCCCATTCAGCAGAGAGATTGAGGGGGTTATTTGAATACAAAGGTGAAGGTGGTGGGAGGCAAGATTATTTCTTTCTGGGTATGATTAAAAAAAAAACATTTAAAAATATTGCATAGAGGAGTGTCATTTTCTAACTATATTTTATTTTTTTAATGTTTATTTATGAAAGCACGAGTGGGATAGGGGCAGAGAGAGAGAGGGAGAGAGAGAATCCTAAGCAGGCTCTGCACCATCAGTCCAGAGCACGATGCAGGGCTCCATCCTACCAACCATGAGATCATGCATGACCTGAGCCAAAATCAAGAGTCCAATACTAAACTGACTGAGCCACACAGGCACTCCTAATTATATTTTAAAAGACTCACTCTGGGTCCTATGTGGAGAATCAAATGTAAGAGAATAAGAAGGGAAGTTTGGAAAGTAATTTAGGAGGCTGTTGCTTTGAAGTAGTGAGAGATAATTGGCTTGATGGGTGTGATGAGAAGTGCTGGGGCCAGGGTGGATGTGTTCTGAAGACAGAGACAACAGGACTGGCTTACAGATTGGTTATAGGCTTTTATAAGAGGAATTAAGTGTACCTTCAAGGCGGCTTGGCCTAAAGCGATTAGTTGTATGAAAGTGTGTTGTTTGTTGAGTTAGGGGGGAGCACTTTGGGGGTTGATAAAATCAAGAGTTCTTTATTAGGCTTGGTATGGTTTGAAAGTTGGATATATCTTCTAGACAACTGCATGGAGATATCTAGTATGCAGTTGAAAATACAAGTCTGGAATTCATAGGAAATATGAATTTGGGAAATATGTCTAGAGCAGAAGATATATATGGGGAAGTCGTGAGCATGTAACTGCTCTGAAAGTGGGAAGGGGGTGATTCATCAGTAGAACGTCAAGGTGTTGTAGGATGATGGATGGACAAGAAGGTAAAATCAGAATTCTTAGAGGCTATTTTTTTAATTCTCTTGTTTAGTATTGGATTTTGCTAAGGGAAGATTTCCAGTGATGTTAGATGTCTTGTACCTATGAATTCAGGTGTTCACCTGAAATAAGGCTGCTTTTGACAGCCAGCAACAAAAAACTGAAAACTCAAAATGATTGAAACAAGGAAATTTCCCAGCTCATATACCTAGGAATTCAGAGAAATGTCAGGTTTCAGAGTTAGTTGATTCAAGGGCTTAATACTATCATCAGGTTCACTAATTAAACAACAAAATCTGACATTCTGCAGAGTCACCATAGACTGGCTTCATCTTAAATTTGGTTCCTTTTTGGTCATGGAATGGGTGCCAGGAGTCGTTGGTCTATGGGTTTCCTCACTTAGTACCAGGAAGAAGGGAGACTGATGTCGTATGTTATCTCTACAGAGAGACAAAAAAAGAAAGAAAAAAATCTCACCCAGTAGTCTCCAGCAAATATCTCTTCATCTCTCCCTGGATTGCATTGGGTCACATACTCCTTCCTGAATCTGTAACTGTGGCAAAGAGGATAGGATTTTTTTAATGGAGGAATAGGATGTTTTGATATAAAGAAAGTCAGGCAGAAATGGGGGGTGGGAAGAGGCATTACTAATATAAGGAAAAATTAGGGAGGAGATTGATCAAGCTTAGTATTATTAGCATTTGGAAGTTTAATATGAATAGAATGAGCAGATTACTTGGAGTAAATCGAAAACTCTTGATGGTCAGATATAAATGACAAAACAAAAAAGAATATATTTTCTCTTTATCTTTTTTTACAATTCTAATACACTTACAAGACTGTTAAACAGACATGCCTCTAGACCTTGGACCTGTTTACATCATCTTAATATGAAAATAAGTAGGAATGGCAGAGTATTTGTTTTTATCCATCTGTTCTATTCCTTCAGCTGTGCCAGACTCTGACACTGCACTCTGGGTTGAATGTACCCTAATGAAATGGAAGTTTTTCAAATGTGATTATATGGTAATCATTTCTATTCTGCTCTAATTATAGGAAAGATGTTTCGGACTAATTTTTTACTATTGAGAAATAGATAAAAGTAGGGCCAACACAAATGATATTTTATCCTCTAATTAATACAGTAGCTACAACCTTATCATTCTAACAACATAGAATCTTTGATGGGCAAGTTGTGGGAAGAAAAGATATCCTGTCACTTCGCCATAAAAAAAAGTCCACTGTCACTGTACATGAGTGAAAAATGAATAAAATACCCTCAGTGTTCATCAAGGGAACTCTGTGCTGTTGACTTTTCCATTTCCTGAAAAAATGTGTGAATATAATGAATAAATGCAGATTTTATTTAAACTAATAGAAGATGTGACAAAGTTACAAAATGTCTTTCTGTGTTAAAAATTCATTTTGAACCGAAAGCAAATGTTTCCCAATTATTCCAAATAACCATGATGAATTTAAAAAATATGCAACCTCCTAATCAATTTTCCATTACTTACAACTTTTCGTTATAAAGGGTATTAAAAGTGTCTATTTTGGGTCACTCAAGAAAGAAGGGAAAAAGAGAAAAATATTGGGCTAACAAATAGCTACCTGCTATGGTGCTCTTCGACTTTTAGACCATTGACTTTCCAAAACAAACAAGACATCAATGCAATTTTTTATTCAAAGATTGCATAGAAGTAAGGTTCTATATGTGAGTGTTATTGTATGATTTTCTGGGACATGCCCTCATGGTATAAAATATAGAGCATGTAGAAAAGAGGTACTCTAAACTCTAGACATAAACTTTTACTTTTACAGTGTTAAGAAGATAAAAGATCCTCTGATTTTTCCTACATGTCTGTTAATTTCCAGTAGGTCTTTTCCTCTTATTTTTCTTCACTTTCCTTCTGTATATGCTGCCTCAATTATAATTGTATCAATCTGAACATAAGACAAGTTCTTTCGCTTTTTACTATGAGCTCAATAACTTTAGTAAAGATTTTTTTTTCTTTTCAGGATGAGTGCATGGAGGACAATGCAAGCATCAGAGGGTATATACCTTCTAGCTTTTTTATGGTTCCTCCTCAATTTCTCTCTTCCCCGCCTCCACAGGGAAACCTGAAAACCAACCATATTCTTAGGCAACATGGTTCTTCTCACACATAGATACCCGTGAGTCTCATTTTTTTCCTATATGCCAGCTTGTCAGAGAATCTTTTTTCTGAATTAATACTCATGTTAATGGGGGCACCTGGGTGGCTCAGTTGGTTAAGCTTCCGACTTCGACTCAGGCCATGATCTCACAGTTTGTGAGTTCAAGCCCCGCATTGGGCTCTGGGCTGACAGCTCAGAGCCTGGAGCCTGCTTCTGATTCTGTGTGTCTCTCTCTCTCTGCCCCTCCCCTGCTCACACTCTGTCTCCCTCTCGAAAATAAATAAACGTTTAAAAAAATTCTTTTTTTTTTAATTTGTTTTTAACATTTACTTGTTTTCGAGAGATAGAGATAGAGAGTGAGCAGGAGAAGGGCAGAGAGAGAGGGAGACACAGAATCCAAAGCAGGCTCCAGTCTCCGAGCTATCAGCACAGAACCCGACACGGGGCTCGAATTCACAGACCGTGAGATCATGACCTGAGCCAAAGTCAGCCGCCTAACTGACTGAGCCACCCAGGTGCCCCTAAAAAAAATTCTTAAAAAAAAAAAAAAACACCTTTCTGCCCGTGGATGCCGCCGAGTAAGCATCGTTAAAGTCTCCCCTTCCACCGCCGTCATGTCTAAGTCAGAGTCTCCCAAAGAGCCTGACAGCTGCGGAAGCTTTTCATCGGAGGTTTGAGCTTTGAAACAACCGATGAGAGTCTGAGGAGCCATTTTGAGCAATGGGGAACGCTTACGGACTGTGTGGTAATGAGGGATCCAAACACCAAGTGCTCTAGAGGCTTTGGGTTTGCCACCTATGCCACTGTGGAAGAGGTGGATGCAGCCATGAATGCAAGGCCACACAAGGTGGATGGAAGAGTTGTAGAACCAAAGAGGGCTGTCTCCAGAGAAGATTCTCAAAGACCTGGTGCCCACTTAACTGTGAAAAAGATTTTCGTTGGTGGCATTAAAGAAGACACTGAAGAGCATCATCTAAGAGATTATTTTGAACAGTATGGGAAAATCGAAGTGATTGAAATCATGACTGACTGAGGCAGTGGCAAAAAGAGAGGCTTCGCTTTTGTAACATTTGACGACCATGACTCTGTAGACAAGACTGTCATTCAAAAATACCATACAGTGAATGGCCACAACTGTGAAGTGAGGAAGGCTCTGTCAACGCAAGAGATGGCAAGTGCTTCCTCCAGCCAAAGAGGTCGAAGTGGCTCTGGAAACTTCGGTGGTGGTCGTGGAAGTGGTTTTGGTGGGAATGACAACTTTGGTCTGTGGAGGAAACTTCAGTGGGCGTGGTGGCTTTGGTGGCAGTCGAGGTGGTGGTGGATATGGTGGCAGTGGGGATGGCTATAACGGATTTGGTAACGATGGAAGCAACTTTGGAGGTGGTGGAAGCTATAATGATTTCGGCAATTACAACAATCAATCTTCAAATTTTGGACCCATGAAAGGAGGAAATTTTGGAGGCAGAAGCTCTGGCCCCTATGGTGGTGGAGTCCAATACTTTGCCAAACCACGAAACCAAGGTGGCTATGGCGGTTCCAGCAGTAGCAGTAGCTATGGCAGTGGCAGAAGGTTTTAATTACTGCTAGGAAACAAAGCTTAGCAGGAGAGGAGAGCCAGAGAAGTGACAGGGAAGCTACAGGTTACAACAGACTTGTGAACTCAGCCAAGCACAGTGGTGGCAGGGCCTAGCTGCTACAAAGAAGACATGTTTTAGACAATACTCATGTGTATGGGCAAAAAACTCAAGGACTGTATTTGTGACTAATTGTATAACAGGTTATTTTAGTTTCTGTTCTGTGGAAAGTGTAAAGCATTCCAACAAAGGGTTTTAATGTAGATTTTTTTTTTTTGCACCCATGCTGTTGATTGCTAAATGTAACAGTCTGATCATGACGCTGAATAAATGTGTCTTTTAAAAAAAAATACTCATGCTTTTGTTCGCGAATGTAGATTTTCTTTCCATCTCAACATGGATCATTGGTGTCACTCAACAGAACGCTATCTCTGTTGAATCAGCCTATCTTTTTTTAAAATTTTTTTTAATGTTTATTTATATTTTTTTGAGAGAGAGACAGACAGACAGAGCATGAGCAGGGGAGGGGCACAGACAGAGAGGGAGACATAGAATCCGAAAAAGGCTCCAGGCTCTGAGCCGTCAGCACAGAGCCCGGCGCAGGGCTCGAACTCGGAAACGGTGAGATCATGACCTGAGCCAAAGTCAGATGCCCAACCGACTGAGCCACCCAGGCGCCCCTGAATCAGCCTATCTTAACCCTCTTATACACTGTGGGTCACTAAGTGCCACATGACATGGTCCAAAACAGGAGAATGACCCCTTCTGCTTCATGCAAAAAATTTTGGCTCTTCTTGCTTGGTCTAGACCTTGCTTTGCACACTTGGATTCCTTATTATGCTACCGTGGTGTTTAGTCATTTATATTCTGTTTTCACTGATTCACTTTTCCCTTAGTATATGGCTTGTTCCCTTAGTATATGCGTCTCAGACAAGGCATTTTGCCAAATTTGATTTGAAGGAAAGTGGAAGTTATGCATGTAAAATTTAAAAATTTGGTACTAAAATACATAAGTTTGGGGGAGATCTCTTCAATAGACACTGATGTTTTTCTCAATTTATGGTACTCAATATTATGATTAAAAACATCTTTATCTTCTTATTACACCTTGATTACAGACTTCATGATTTAATTATAAATTAAATTTATAACTTACATATAAATTTTCTATAAATTTATGTTTGAATTATCTTGTTTCAAACATAGAACAATATAAAAAATTGGTATTCCATTGAAATAGGATTTTATACATTGATCTAAATGTTCAATAGGATTGGACAAAAATGCCATTAGATAACCAGGAAATGAACTCCAATCGATATAGACTAGCTAGGAAATCTGCTAGGAAATCTCAGAAAACAGTAGCAAATGATATTGTCAAGCTGTAGTGATGCAACATGACAACAATAGCTTGCAGGAAGATAGTAAATCACAATAGGAATGAGTTAATCATGCAGCAATTATTGCAAAGAAAATAAATTTAAAGTGTTGGGTGACTAGAACATGTAATTCCAAGTTTCAGGTTAAAAAGTAAATAGTAAAGAGCAATCTGAAGATGCTAAAGAGAGAAGAAGTGTATCAGGGAGACACTTAGCATGTCTGACTCCAAATTGCCTCTATTTCTTTTGCTGCTGTGACCTATAGATTACAAACTTCTGCTTAACTCTGCACGTAGGCATGTTACAGCTAAGATTTGTAAAATCTGCTTTTTACCCAAAATCTACCTCGTCCAAGGAGATAAGGAAATACATACAGAAGTGAGTATACTTGTTTAAGATTTACAGAAATGGCATGACCAGATTTCTACATGCAAAGATCAACTGACCAAGGACAAAGAAGTTACGCAACCTTTCCTTGGATGTCTACAGATGTCAGTCACGTTTTGACTCCAACCTCCTCCTACTTTCCCCTTTTGCTACCATAAAAGAAGCCATAAAAGAAAAATTTCATGCCAGGGGAGATGGTAGTTTGGAACAACAGTCCACCATCTCCTCAGTTTTCTGGATTTCCAAATAAAATTGCTTTCCTTACCCCAACATCTTGCCTCTTGACTTATTGGTCTGTTGTGTGGTGGACAGAAGGAGCTTGGACTTGGTTACAGAAGTGCCAGATATTTGCAGATTAATTCTTTTCATCTTTAGTCAATTACTTCTAAACAGCACCATATCTTTATATTGATTCTTTTATTTAAATTTTTTTTTAGCATTTTTATTTTATTTTTGAGAGACATAGAGACAAAGCATGAGCAAGGGAAGGGCAGAGAAAGAGACACACAGAATCTGAAGCAGGCTCCAGGCTCTGAGCCATCAGCACAGAGCCTGACGTGGGGCTCGAACTCACAGACCATGAGAGCATGACCTGAGCTGAAGTCGGCCGCTCAACCGACTGAGCCACCCAGGCGCCCCTTATATTGATTCTTTTATTAATAAAAATACCTGTCCACTTTTAATGCTTATTATTAGTGAGAATCTCATTTTAACTTTTTAAAAATTAAACATTTCACATTGTAGTTTGAAAACTTGACATGACTGCAGTCATTTTGAAATAGAGCTGGACTGGCCACTGCAGAGAAAGGGCTTACCCTCTTTGTTTGAATTGGACTATAAACTTTGCCCTGAGCAAAACAGCAACTGTTCTAAGCAATTGCTTGAGAACAGACATCCTGATTACCAAACTAATGGTTTGAACTTTCTGAAGATACAATTAGTAGTCAATCAATGTATAACCTAGAATAACTTGTTAACACCCACTGAAAACTTTTTTTCCCTCTTCAACTCATGTAAATGGCCCCCTTTCTTTTCCTCATAAAAACTCTTATAATCAACAAAACTAAAAGTCAACGGACAGAATGGGAGAAGATATTTGCAAATGACATATGGGATAAAGGGTTAGTATCAAAAATCTATAAAGAACTTATTAAACTCAATACCCAAAAAAACAAATAATCCAGTGAAGAAATGGGCAAAAGACAAGAACAGATACTTTTCCAAAGAAAACGTCTAGATGGCTAATAGGCACACGAAAAGCTGCTCAACATCACTCATCATCAGGGTAATACAAATCAAAACCACAAGGAGATACCACCTCCCACGTGGCAGAATGGCTAAAATGAACAGCTCAGACAACAACAGACATTGGTGAGGATACAGAGAGAGGGGAACCCTTCTGCACCTTTGGTGGGAATACAAACTGGTGCGGTCATTCTGGAAAACAGTATGGAGGTTTTTCAAAAAATTAGAAATAGAACTACCCCCTAACGGCCCAGTAATTGCACTTCTGGTATTTAGCGAAAGGATATGCGAGTGCTGATTCGAAGGGGCACATGCACCCCAATGCTTACAGCAGCACAATCAACAATAGCCCAAGTATGGAAAGAGCCTAAATGTCAACTGACTGATGAAAGGATAAGGAAGATGTGGTATATATACATACAATGGAATATTATTTGGAGATCAAAAAGACTGAAATCTTGAAATTTGCAGCAACATGGATGGAACTAGAATATACTATGCAAAGTAAGTCAGTCAGAGAAAGACAAATATCATATGCTTTTACGCATATGTGGAATATAAGAAAACAAACAGATAAACACAGGAGAAGGGGAACAAAAATAAGATGAAAACAGAAAGGGAGACAAACCTTAAGAGACTCTTAAAGACAGAGAACAAACCGAGGGTTACTGGAGGGGAGATGGGTGGGGGACGGGCTGAATGGATGATGGGTACTAAAAAGAGCACTTGCTGAGGCACGCCTGGGTGGCTGTCAGTTAAGCGGCTGACTTCGGCTCAGGTCATGATCTCACGGTTCGTGAGTTCGAGTCCTGTGTCCAGCTCTGTGCTGACAGCTCAAATCCTGGAGCCCTGCTTCAGATTATGTATCTCCCTCTCTCTCTGCCCCTCCCCCACACCCCCCTCAAAAATAAATAAACGTTAAAAAAAAAGGGAGCACACTTGTTGGGATGAACACTGGGTATGATATGTAAGTGATGAATCACTGAATTCTACTCCTGAACCCATTATGTTACACTATATGTTAACTAGGATTTAATAAAAATAAAATAAAATACGATGGTGTAAACAAGCAAACAAAAAAACTTTGCATTCCCTCTGCAAGCTGGACACTATTTATGTTTCCACCTAATTCTGTGATCCCCGAATTGCAATTATTTGATCCCAAGTAAAACACTTATTTGCCTCTGGTTGTGGTTCTTATTTTCATGTTAACAGTTTTTGTATCAAAAATTTAGACATTGCCCTTTAAAAAATTGTAACTTGTACTAGATGATACATTGTTAGTTTTGGATTTTTTTTGTTATGTTTCTTCAATAGACATAGGAAAACAGTAATGGATTGCTTTAACATTTGATTTCAGTGCCTTATCTAGTTGATCCACTCTTTTTTTTCTCTCATCTTAAGTTGTATTGTAGATCCATAGTTAATTAACTTTCTTCACTTGTAGAATAAACTGATTGCCAATGTGAGGGAAAGCAGTATAGGCTCTGGAGTCATACACACCCCAGCTCCACTACTAATTGGTAGGTAGTAAAGAAGAAAGAAGATTGGAAGTTACTTGGATGTGTATGAAGTGTTTAGGTCCTAGAGAAACAGAGAACAATCACAACCAAAAAAGCAGTTACAGATGTCTTAGAGTAGAATAAGGGCATTTATAGGCAAACCAGAGAAAGAGAGAAAAACTTTTAAAAATTCAGTTGATATGGGATGAGATAAACTAAACGTGTCAACAAAATGAAAATGTTTAGAAAGATGAGTAAGAAAGACTAAAGCGTGCCCTTTGGCTTAGCAACAAAGAGGTCTTCGGTGATCTTGGCAAAGGCAGATTCAGTGTAATGGGTGTGGAGGTGGGGCCAAGATGGAGAGGTTGAAGCCAGAGGTGAGGAAAGAGAATACTTCCCCCCCCACCCCCCGACCCCCGCGCATTTGTTCATTCAACAAATATTTAGCCCCTACCAATGTGCGATTCATTGAATAGGCTCTAAGCATATAATAGTAAACAATTCTCCTGCCCTTAATAAGCTTAGGCTGTGGAAGAATATGCTTAAATGTCAATGGGAAAGAATAAGTCATTGAGAATATGTTGAGAGAAGATATATAACTGATGGTAGCAGGTGAAATGAAAGCGGCCAGAATCCAGAGCAAAGGTGGAGACTTCACTTAGGGAGAAGAAACAGTATTTCTGACCTGGGCGAGGCTAGAATACAAACAAGGAGAGGCTCTAAGCCTTACTTAGTATAGTTTTCTACAAATGAACAGCTCAGCTTGCAAGTTCAGACTCCTGTAACCGCTGGTTTAAGCATGATATGTGAATACAGAGGTGTGAAGGGAAGAAGGTGGGCAAAAGGAATGCTTCCTCCTAAAAAAAAGTTACTTTAAGCAGCGATTTCCTCCTGCAAATAAGTATCTACAGCACGTATTTTAGTCCAAATTAGACTTGGAAATATTTATGTAATTATTGTATCAGGTCTTTGCACTGAGGTGCAAATGACCGGGAAATATAAATCAGAAATTAGCAAAGAAATCACATTTAATAATACGTCTTATTAATTATACCCCAAAACGACAGCCCTATAGACCAAAGAAAAGGTTAATATGATCTATCTAAAAAGAGCATTACTCATTGATGGAATTATTTCTTTGCAAAACCCGCCTTCGGGTGATTGCTCCTGAGGCGGAAAACCTGCAGTTACAGAAGGGCCCTGCCCACAGAAGCTTCTAATTTCACATCCCGCCCCGGCTTTGGGAAGACTTTCTATTGGTTGCAGGATTCTTGAATGGCGCAGCGGACCCCTCCCGCTCCCCCCCGGCCGGCGCCTCCCCTCTCCAGCTGGACCTCTGGAGCCTGGCGGGGGGCGGGGCTCAGGGAAACCGACAATACCGAATGGATCACTGTGCCGGCTCCCGGGCGCAGCGCCGGCTGCGTATTCGGGAATCTTCTACGACACCTTAGGCCTGGGAACCAGCACGCAGTTTGTCCACCGCGGGCGTAGGGCACTAAGGGTAGCCCCGCAGACCGTGTACGCATGCGTGAGACACCGGCCGCTGGCGTGCGTGTGGCGTCACGCGCGCGCCCTTCTCAACTTCCTTGTTTTTCTCTAGAGTGGGTGAGTGTCCGTTTGCAGTTTGTTATGTGAGTGCAGGGTGCTTCGGGCTGTGAACGGGTATGACAAAGAGGCTCATTTAGTTTAGATCAAAAGGTAGTGTAGTTATTGCAGAATGACCCTTCATACTTTAGCGTGAGCCTGCTGTGCTTAGTAGCTTGCTTGGCGTTTTGTGAGCAGCTGACTTGAGTTAATCCAAGTATCCGCCCTCATGGAATCAACTGGCTTGGAGAAGGTTGGGGTGCACGTATTAAAATTAGTATTGACACTAGTGTATAGTTCAATAAGATTGAACTCAGAAAGCACAAATTAATATCAGTTCAGTAGTTCCTTCGATTATGTATAGGGGCTGGAGAGAGGAAGCAACCGATATGTTTTGGAGTAATAAGTTTTTGGTGCCCAGTTTGCGTACACAATATTACAATGGCCCAGGGGATTAAAAAACAAAACTTCAGTCCCCCTCCCTTCCCCAATAGCTTGTACGTATTAAAAAACAATTTTGGTAAGAGATATTGTTAGTGGTTTTCACAGATCCTAAAACTGGCTTTTAGAGGTAGTTCTTTAAGTAGAAAACTAAATAGAAAGACTGGAGTTTCAGTTCTTAGGGGAAATGGGTGTATTGATCTTTGCAATAAAATTATAGACTAATCCACCCCAATGCCAACAATGATTACAAACTTAAAGGAAAGGAAAAGCAAAACTAAGTCAAACAAGCTTAAAGCAATTCTTGACCTCATTTCGGGTAAAACATTGGTCTTTGTTTTCAGCAGTAAGCTGTCAAATTCCCTAGTTGAATTTGCTTTGGACAGCATTTGAAGCAGATCTGATATGCCCCTGGAATTAATAAAAGAAGTGAATGGAGTGCCTGAAGTTGAGCTTCTTAGTGAATTAAACAAAGTAGATTTCAGATCTCTACAGCCAGGTTGTGATTATAGCAAGAAATACATCCAGGTAAGAATTTTCATAACTTAGCATGCTTTTTGTCTTCAAAAAGGGAATGCTAATTTTTATGTTGATCTTATAAGAATTGTTTCAGAAATGATTTTTTGTGTCATAATGTGACTATTTTGATGCATTATTCTTAATTATTTAGCAAACATTTATTGAATTATTTTGTGATATGCTGGAATAAATTTTGAGGGTACAGAGATGAGTGGATATAGTCCTTGAACTAAAAAGGGACTGAATTTTTGTGGGTTTGGACAGGTTACTTAATCTCTAATTATAATAAGTTGGTATTAGAATTACGGTATGTGAACATTTAGGAGGGAACTTTTGATTCTGACAAGTTAGGTCTGGAAAGTGCATATTGAAGAATTTGGATGTTACCCTAAAAACTATGGGAGATCCTTGGGGTTCCTGGGTGGCTCAGTCAGGTGTGACCGACCTCGGCTCAGGTCATTATCTCACCTTATGAGTTGGAGCCCTGCATCAGGCTCTGAGCAGTTAGAGCCTGGAGCCTGCTTGGGATTCTGTGTCTCCTTCTCTCTCTCAAAAATAAATAAACATTAAAATTAAAAAAGAAAAAAAAAAAAAAACTATGGGAGACCTTTAATAGATTTTAAGCGGGACAGAGACATGATTCATGTTGAGTTTAAATTACTCAATTAATTTACTATGATAAATATATCACAGGGCAAGATTAGAGGAAAGATAATTAGTTAAGATGTAGTTGTAATAATCTAGTTTAGGGTTGCTGCTGGTCTGAGTCAGGGACAGAGGAGATGATGGAAAGGGGACAGACAATATTGTAATAAAATTATAATAATAACAAAAGTTAACATTGAGCTCTTTTTAGGAGTTAGGTGGTATTTTAAGTGTTTTGCATATATCAATTCGTTTAATCATCACAGAACCTTTTAAGTTACATCCTATTATTCTTCATCTGTAATTGAGGATATTGCATTTCCAGAAGGTTAAGCTTAATGATTGACCTGAGATACAGCTCATAAGTAGTAGAGTTGGAGTTAGAATCTAGACATTCTGCTTTGGAACTGACAGAATAAAGAAGCAGAATTAACAGGTCTTGGAGAACAATTAGATGACAGGGGTAAAGAAGAGTTCAGGAAATTTCTATGTTTTTAAGTCCTGTCAGACTTGGGAGGATAATAGAGTCACACATTGAAGAAAACAGATGATGTTGGGGCACCCAGGTGGCTCAGTTGGTTAAGCATCCGACTTCGGCCTAAGTCATGATCTCGCTGTCCGTGAGTTCGAGCCCCTCATCGGTCTCTGAGCTGAGAGCTCAGAGCCTGGAGCCTGCTTCAGGTTCTGTGTCTCCCTCTCTCCCTCTGCCCTTTCCTGCTCATGCTTTGTGTGTATCTCTCTCAAAAATAAACATTAAGAAAAAAAATTAAAAAAGATGATGAGTTCAGTTTTGGATATTTTCAGAGATTTTTGGAGGTATCCAGGTGGTAATGTCCTATAGGCAAATCGACTTGGGATTCTGGAGCTTAAAGGGTTTCCTACTCGGGGAGATTTGGTCCAAAGAATAGAATGAGGAGTGTTGAAGGAATTCATTGAAAGAAGGTAGCGTGAATAAGAGTCTTGAGTTGATCCAGAGGCATAGGAGAAAAACCAGGACAGAATGGTGTCTTGGATATTTAGTTTCAAGGAGTGAGTATATCAGTAACTTTTACATAAATTGCTATCTGCTAAGCACTCTCCTAAGTGCTTTATATTCCCACTTTAATCCTTGGAAGAACTCTGTAAATAGATGTTATTCCCATTTTATAGTGGGGAAAACAGATACAGTTTAAGTAAGTCATTCAAGGTGAGATTCAAGGTTAACTACTAAGTGGCTGAGTGTGATTTGAATTTTCATTGTCTTTGCTACTAACCAGAGCATTATGTTGCTGCTAGATAGTAGGTCTAAGGTCTGAAAAGTATCTGTTTGATTAAATAACCAAGAAAGTATAGATCCTTTGGAAAGACTAGTATTGCTGGGTCGGCTTTTTAGTGGTTTGAGAATTGAATGTAGGGTGAGAATGTGAAAGCAGGAAATGTCTTTTGAGGAATGTGTAGTGGTATTTTGATAATTATGGTAAGTGTTAGCCTTGAAATGGAGTGAGAGACTTTTTAATTGTAGCCAAGTCAGTTTTGCATTTGGTTAACAGTGACTGGCTTTTGTGCTACCTAAAATCAACTTCATAACGACTGCATTAAGTGAAATAAAACAAATTCAATTTTTAAAAATTTGTCTGCATTTCCTTTTCTCTCGTGTTCTGCCCTTGTCCTGTCCCTCTTCCCCCAACACACTTAAACTCGTGCTCACAGCCCTGGTCACAAACTTAGTCCTAAAACAGTTTAGCATTCTAAAAAGGAGTGGAAGTCCTGAAGGTAGGTTGACTGGATTCAAGCACAGATCCGCCATTTAGTAGCCATGTAATTGGAAAAGTGATTTTACCTGTCTATACCTCATGTTTTTCATTTGTAAGCCAGGAATTATAATAGAACCTATTTCATAGAAATGCAATGAAGATTAAATGTAAAGTGCTTGCTTAATAAATTCAAGGCATTTAGTAAATGCTGGTAATGATATCATCAACAACATGCCTTTGGGCAAGGAATTTACCTGGTGTCAGTTTTCAGTGAAAATAATGTACCATAATCCCATTGACCAGTGAGAAAATTATTTTGCAGTTAGTAAAACTGAAGCTTCAAAGACTCTACTTCCGAAAGGTCTTCTAAGACCATGTTAACAGTCTTAGAAATGAATTTACATTTTCACGTAGTTGTAAGATTTACACACGTGGGAAGTTTTAACCTAGAGTGGTTAAGATTGGTGTCTCTCTCCATTTTGACTTCCCCTCCATTGCATTTCTGTCTTCTCGATAGTGGCCTTTGGAGTGACTGAGAACATTTTTGGAATGTAGTTGAGGGGAATTTGACTTGTGGAATAATTTTAGTGAGAAATATTTGTGTGGTTTGCAGTTACTTCCGCTTATAGGAAGGATACGCCAGCTCTCCTGGGTAGGAATGTTTTCCAAAAACATTCCAACTCACTGAGTAGTGTAGGAGAAAAGTATGGGGATGGAAGTTGTGCCAGTGTATGAATAGATACTGTCATACCTAGCTCGGGGTGTATATAGTTGGTGGACAAAAGTAAGTACTGAAACTATGGAATCTGAAGCTACTTTGAGGACAATTGTTACAAATCTTACAGCTTATATAGGAAAGAAACTCAACAGAAATGTTTTCAAACTTGACAGCAGTCCTAAAAATTTACATGAGGTTACTAATAATGAGTGGTGAAATTAAATACAATTGTTTAAACTATCAATAACAAAAATAAAATGTTATCAACTGTGCTAAAGGGAAAATAGAATTTCTTTTATATTTTATATAGAAGTAATACAGGCCTCAATCCCACCAACTGTGAAATCATAACCTGAGCTGAAATCAAAAGTCAGATGCTCAACCAACTGAGCCACCCAGGCACCCCCTATTTTTCAGCGTTACCCTTTATTGCAATAATTCCTTTAAGATATAAATGAACTCGTTAGAATTCTGTAGGGTTAAAACAAGGAAATACCTTTTACTTATTTCTCATGATTATCACATTTTCATGAACAACGCTCATTATTTAAAGTTAGGTCAAAGTGTATGATCTCTTTTCTTTTATCTATCTGAATGAATCTTATTTTTCAGATCTCAGTTTGAATATTTAACTCTTTTATAAATAAAAAAAATTTTTTTAAGTTTATTTTTTAGAAAGAGTGAGCGAGAGCTCCCAGGAGTGTAGGGGAGGGGCAAAGAGAGAGGGAGAGAAAGAGAATACTAGCAAGCCGTATGCTCAGCACAGAGACTGATGCAGGACTCGATCCTATGACTGTGAGATCATGAGCTGAGCCAAAATCAAGAGTGAAATGCTAACCCCCCCGCCCGAGCCACCCAAGCACCCCATATATAACCTTTTTTAACCTGCAGATATCTCTTATGTTTCTTGAACTTTATTAAATGCATTTTACTGCTAAATTCACTTTTTAGTATACAGTTCTGCAAATTTTGACAGATGGATAAGAACATATAACCACAAACATAATTAAGCTACATAACAGTTCATCACTCCCCAAAATTTTATAGTTCGGTGCTACTCCCAATTCCAACCCCTGGCAACCACTTTTTACCAATTTTCCGACAGTATGCTTTTGCCTTTCAAGAATGCCACGTAGATGGGATCCTGCCCTAAGTAGCCTTTTGAGACTGGCTTCGTTCACTTAGCACGATGCATTTGAGGTTGCTGTATTTATTAGCACTTTTCCTTTTTATTGGTGACCGGAATTCCATCACAGTCCGTTTCTCCATTCCTCAGTGTATTTGGATTCTTTCCAGTTTTTTTTATAATGATGAATAAAGCAGCTGTAAATCCTGGTACAAATTTTTACATAAACATAGGTATTTATTTCATTTGGGTACATGTCAAGTGGTCAAAGGGTTCTTAAGCAACAGTGTGTAATCCAGCTCTTGGGTTAGTGGGCTGCAGTTCAGTAGATTTGGTGGGTCAGGAGGCAGGGAGCCGAATAGATCAGGTTCCTGGAAGTTTACAAGAGATTTCTGGGGTAGAAGCCAACCATTTTTTTACTCTCAGCAGTGACTGCATCAGTTTTCTCTCCCCCATCTTCCTCATTCAAGACAGTACACTGAGGATCGAAAGTCTTCCTGTGTGTGTAGGGGGGATTTCTTGTGCTGTAGGGAAGGAACCTGGAAATTAGGAATCTGGGAGTTTGTATAGGACAGCTCTCCAGCTTTACCTTACCCTCCTTCGAGACCGAGAAAAAGCTAATCTCCCTAATGTACGTACATCGCTTGCAACATAGAGGATTGTCTGTAGGTTTCATCCACCCCTTTCTGAAATGAAATGTAAACGTAACTGGGGGCATAAATCCCCCCTGAAAGTCTCTCGCTGTACAGTCATCCTTAAACTTCAAAGCTTAATCTTTAGTTCAGCCTCCATTTTTCTCTGCTCACTTCCGCTGGAGACAGGAACACATTTTATACTATATTTCTAATGGAATAACTCTTACTGTGAATAAAACTGCCTACTTTATATATAACTGAGGGCCATGTAATCAGCTGAGGGTGTTTTCTTAAACATTTGAATATTTTTTTATAACTATCCTTAGGAGCAAATCATACTGTTTGTTTTTAGTTACTTTCTGCTTTCGACACAGGAAGCACAATACTAAGGGCATACATGCTACCCTTGGAAACGAAGCGTTTACAGTTGTTAGGGGTCCTGAAGAAAGGATGTGACTCGATCAGCCAACGCTGGTTGACAGGATCCTCTGTGTGGTCTGCCAGCTGGGAAGCCCTAAGGCCTCCAGTTCAGTCCTAGTACTTCAGTTTAGTCCTTGTGTTCAGAGAGCCCGCTTGAGGACAGTCAGTTAAATCTGGCCTACTTGTCCAGGCCATTTGCCCTATAAACTGTGGAAACATTTGAAAGTGAAGGTACGGGAGCTGGGCCATGCCCTGCTGGCTCCTAGTTAGAGCCATCAGGTGGGGGATGCAGTTAGTTTTCAGAGTTCCCTATAGTCTGTGAGAGCAGCTCCAGTACCTTTTCCTTTGTGGTGAGGAGAAGGCTTCTGGAATAGTTAAGAAAGACAAAGACTAAAATTCCCTCTTTCCCCTTTACCTCCTGATGTGCAAGTTCTTTTTCCAGGTTTAGGGGGGCTTCTCCCCAGGTGCTGGACGTCTCTCCCTGGTTGCTTGAGTTTTTTGCTCTCCGTTGTTACAGACCTGTGTGTCCCATTCCAGAAACCATAACGTCACATTTTTGAGTCATTCTGGACTCTCACTTAGAGCTTTCATCCAGTTGGATCAGGTGCAAGAGTAACAAAAGCATCTGTTTTGAGTTCAGCTTGATTAATTTAACCTGATTGAGGTTCTCTTGATTGCTTTGTGTCTTGATAGTGTGTTCTTTCTCGTTTTCTTTTTTCTTTCTTTTTTTTTTTATGCCTCTGTAATTTGTTGTTGTAAGCTCTGGCTCTTGCGAAGAGCAGTGGAAACCATATTCAGTAGCTTTTATTCCTGGAAAAGTACAGGCCTTTCTGCTAGGCCTTTCGCGTGGTGTGTTAAATTAATCTCGTTAGAAGTTGAACGAGGTTTGGGATTTGTTGTTCTGGTTACTTCAGTGCACTACAAGCTTCTAATCCTTTAGAGTTACTCTGTATTTAGGATGGGGTCTGGTTGGCCAGAGGAATTTTCTCGTTGTCTAGTTTTAGGTCATTTCCTTTTGCTTAGCCTCAGCTAAGATGGGAGTTTCTCTCCCATCTCTTTTGTTTCTGTCTCAGTAGTCGGTCGTGTTGATTTTTACTAGACGCTTGTTAGTCTTGCTGTGAATGAATGTTCTCTGTTCTGGTTTAGCCTCAGTCTTGTCAGGCAATGTCACCTCAGTCTTGTGGGTGAGGTCTTCTCAGGGATTCTGCCCTGTCCTTAGCTGTAGGTCTGGCCCTCACACCTGTATGCCTATTCCCACGTATCCCTAGAAGGGGTAGAGTCTCTGTTTCTATAGTGGGTTTTCACTGAAGCTCTAGTAAAATACATAGATCTGTTGCCCTTCTCCCAGCAGTTCAAGGACTTTGTTCTGAGAAAGATGGGGAACATGCAGGCATGGTTTTCTATAGTAACTGCTACCACCCTTGCTCCCCACCCCCTCTTTTCCTGAACTTTGTCAGGTTTGTGGAGAAGAGCTTGTAAGTGGGTGAATTCCCCTTGTGTTTGCAGCTCCCACAAGCTTCATGTCCTCTCACTACCGACACTTGGCCTTTAGTAACTTATTAAAAGTGTTAGACGCGGGCCCCTGGGTGGCTCAGTCTGTTAGGTGTCTGACTCGGGCCCAGGTCATAATCTCGCGGTTCTGAGTTTGAGCCCCACATTGGGCTGTCTGCTGCCAGTGCAGAACCCACTTTGGGTCTTCTGTTTCTTTCTCTCTATCCCTTCTTTCTAGTTCAAAAATAAATAAACATTTAAAAAAATGTTAGATGAATTTCTGACACATGTCAGGCAGCACTTGTCGTTTACTTCAGGGAAGCAAGTGGTTACCGCCCATCTCTCCTTGAAGTTTTCCCTTTACATTTCTGATTAGTTGGTTGCCTTGTGACCTCAACTCCCTGTGGCCCCTTTCTTACTGGAGGTGCTTCTCTTTTCCTGGATTTCTGGTTAGTTGGTTGCTTTTGAGTTCATTTCTCTGGTGAGTCAAGAAAGATGTTGAAGTTTGTACATTGTCCACCTTTTTGTTGTTCTTTCCAGCTTTCTGCCTCCTAAGTGGAACTATTTACTTTTACTTTTGACCGACTCTTGTACAACTGATAGCCTTATTTTAATTTTTTTTGGATTCCTATCTTATAAGTAAAATTGGTCTGTGCACATAGCTTTTTGTTGTTGGTTACATCAAAGTCTAGAATATTGGTGTGAGAGATAGGTTTTATAGGATCTATTTTAAAATTTTATTGAACTTTTATTTCAATATTGAAGTTTTCAAAGAGACATATATCTATTCGTTGAATCATTAAATTTTAGAGCCATAAGAAATTATAGAAACTGCCAGCTTAAATACTTCATTTTGTCTGAGAGACTGTGTTTAACTTTTTTGAGCAGACAGCTGGGTCATTACAGAAGAACGAGGACTAAACTTGCTGTGTGCCTTCGTCCACTGTGTCGTCCACATGTACTTTACTTACGAGATGACCATTCTCCATTTTTAACTCTTCTTTATTTATTTAAAAAAATTAATGTTTGTTTATTTACCTTGATAGAGAGAAAGAGCACCAACAGGGGAGGAACAGAGACAGAGGGAAAGAGAATCTTCATCTCATGAACCTTGAGATCATGACCTGAGCCGAAATCAAAAGTTGGACACTTAACTGACTGAGCCACCCAGGCACCCCTTAACTCTTCTTCAAATTAGTGTTTCTTTCTTTCCAGGAGCAAACTGTTCGTTTTTCTTTAGTAGAGTAAAACTTTTTAGGTTAAAAGGGAACTGAAGTTAGCCTGTTCATCTTTATCTGTAAAATGAGGAATTGGATAATATTTGACTAATAAGATAGTTTAAAACTTAAATTGTGAACCTAAACAATTAGGTCTTCTGACATTGCTCTGGTAAAGTCACTTTCATGTCTTAAATATGGTGACTTGAACAGAATACTTTTGACTTTTCTGTATAACTATTTTTCTCTCATTCTAGGGAAAGCTCTCAATTATCTCTTCTTTAACTTCTGGTGGAAACAGAGCAGCTGTTTTGAAGATTGCACTGCAAGGTATACAATGTAATGAGACCATTTCTGCTTAACCTTTTAGTTATAATCTACAAACAGATCACTTAGTATATATACATACTCACATAGGCACAGAAATGATTTCTAATGGGTAACATACATGCTGTAGTGTAAAAAACTGTAGCAAAAAACGGTAGTCTAGCAAACCTAACTTTCTTAAAACGCTACTTTCAGCTTGTTGTTCCTTAGATAGAGTTGTAGGAGATTATTCCTTCTTCCTAGTAACCCTCAGATAATGCTGGTAAGCTGGGAAGAACTACCGTGGACTATTTGAGCACCAAATAGATCTCATCTGAACCCTGAAATTGGTTTGAAGAAGAAGGGTCTGCAGCAGTGAATGGGAAACAGAAACTACAGCATTCTATAACTACTGAAAACCAGTTACATACTAGATACTGTTCTAGGTAGGAGAGATACAGCGGTGATTGACCAAAACAAAACCCCTGCTTCCATGACGTTTACATTTTTGGGGAATAAATAATTACAGAGGTAGTTAGTATTAAGTAGAAATACCTGAAGAAAAGGAAAGCATGATAAAGTGCTAGGCCTGATGTTTCATCCTTTTGATGTATTGTTAGTTTGGTTTACTAATATTTGGTTAAGGACTTTTATATCTAAGTTTATGAAGGATGTTGTTCCAACTCTCTTTTCTTGTAATGATTTTGACTGATGGTGGTATCAGAGTAATGCAGTCCTCCTGAAAGGAGTGTTAAGTGCCTCCTCCTATTTTCTGGATGAGTTCATCTGCTTTTATTTCTTCCTTAAATATTTGTAGAATTCATCAGTGAAGCCAGCCGTGCCTGGAAATTTCTTTATGGGAAAGTTTTAAACCCTATGTTCAATGTCTTCATTTGTTATGGGGCTTCTCAGGTTATCTTTTTTCCTTAAGTAACTTTGGTAGTTTGTGTTTCTAAAGGAGTTTATCTGTTTTATCTTAGTTGTCAAGTATATTGGCATAAAGTTATTCCTAATATATTTTTTATATGCTTTTAATGTTGGTAGGATCTATAGTGATATTCTGTTTCATTGATTTGATAATTTGTGACTATTCTCTCTTTCTGTCATTTTTTCCTGCCTGATCATTCTGCCTAGAAACGTGTTTTTTTGATCTTTAAAATCAACTTTTCTTTTCATTGATTCTTCTGTTTTTCAGTTTTCTGTAACATTTTATTCTTTTTAATCTTCTGTTAACTCCACTCAATAACTTCTTTTTTTTTTTAAATATTTGTTTATTTTTGAGAGAGAGAGAGACAGAGTGTGAGTGGGGCGGGGGACAGAGAGATAGAAAGACAGATCTGAAGCAGGCTCAGGCTCTGAGCTGTCAGCACAGAGCTTGACATAGGGCTTGAACCCATGAACTATGAGATCATGACTCGAGCCAAAGTCAGTCACTTAACCAGACTAAGCCACACAGGCACCCCATGTTAACTTCTAATATTATATTTTTCTACTCTGAAGGTTCATTTTGAGATTTTTTTATATCTTCCATTTTCTCCTCATCTTGGTCATGGTTGGTAATATTTTTTTACTGGATGCTGGACACTTAGAGTTTTATATTATTTAATGTTTGATTTATTTGCTATCCCTTAAATACCATTTGTCTTTATTTTAGGATATATTTAATTTTCTTAGAATCAGTTTGATTAGCTTTGTTGGGTATGTATAGAACAGCCTTCATTTTCAGGTTAATTTGGCCTTATCACTAGGAAAATACCCTTCTGACACTTCTACTCTAGGCCTTGCACGTGCGGATTCCATTCTGTCTGGTTGGAACCAGAACAATGCCTAGCCCAGTGTGAGTGCCAGAGTTGTCCTGCCTATTCCTTTCAAGTGGTTCTTCCGCTTCGTGAGGTTCTTGCCTTCATGCACTTGGAGATAATATTCAGCCAAAGACCTGTAGGCACCCGTCTTCAGATCCCCAGAGCACTGTCTATCGTGCTGCTGTCTTCCACTTGACACTCCTCTCTGCAAATTCTAGCCACCTTAGTATCCTCATATCTGAACTCTCCCGAATTCAGTTAGGCTGCTGAGCTTTGTTTGGATTTTAGCTCCATTTTCTGCCGCCTGGATACTCTCTAGGAAGTAAGCTTAGGGGTATTGCCTTATTTTCCTTCTCAAAGAGATTGCTCTGGGGCGCCTGGGTGGCTCAGTCCCACTTTAGCTCAGGTTGTGATCTCACAGTTCATGAGTTCGAACCCCGAGTCAGGCTCTGTCTTCACTGATAGCTGAGAGCCCGGAGCCTGCTTCAGATTCTGTGTCTCCCTCTCTCTCGGCCCCTGCCCCGCTCATGCTCTGTCTCCCTCCCTCTCTCTCTCTCTCTCTCTCTCTCAAAAATAAATAAACATTAAAAAAACAAAAAACAAAAAAACAAAAAGAGATTGCTTTCCTACACTTCCTGTTATCTGATACCTGAAAACTGTTGTTTCACATTTTTTTCTTAGCTTTCTAGTTGTTTTAAGATGAGAATAACTCTAGTCTCTATTAGTCCATTATGGCCAGAAATAGACTTCTGATAGGTCATTTCAAATATGTACAAAATGTGTTCTATTTTATTACAAGCCACTATATATTTGAGAAACATTAGTGTTTCAGTTTATGTATATACGTGTTTTGAGGAGTCGGAGTGAGGGGGTAAGTGAAAGGCGGTGACATGTGGCCATGCGGTAGTTGTTTCCCTGCTGAGTGCCACCGGGTCTGACAGAGTAGCCGTCTCAGGAGTTCTGAGTCACACAAAGAGGACTGTCAGTTTGGCAGAGATCTTTCATATCCTCTCTAGATTCATAAAAATCTGATAATGATGTCAGTTTCTTGGAGTAGTTGAGTATTTGAAAGCCCATATGAATGAGACTTTCCTCCGATGATGTAGCTGGCCCTCAGAGGATGTAGCGTTTGGCCCTGCCGCACTGGTTACAGGAGGTGGTCTCTGGAGAGCGAAGATTGTGGAGACTCTTTCCCAAAGCCTGGAAGATCCAAACGAGGTTACTTGTAAAAACTCATTTCTTATTTCCCAAGTTAATTTCATTTTCAAATTCACAGATACTTTAGTCTTTCCATACACTCTGTTCTTTTATTCTTCAATTCGTAAGTGCTGGAGGAGAAAATCACTTTTCTAGAATAAAACTTAATGTACTGACACTGTAGATTACTAGAAGTTCAGTAAAAGTGAACTACTTTGGGGATGATATATAGTATAAAAATTGAATACTCTATTCAATTTCTTTGGATTATAAATATGGGAAATAAATAGAAAGTGGTTATTGTGTGCTGGTAATGTGATATTTATTGAAATTTATAAAATATACTCTAGTTGATACTTGTTACAATTTTGATTTTGGTAACCTAATAGCATTCTGTGCATTATTTTTTGCAACAGTTAAGGTTAAACTAAAAGTGAATGATAACAATGGTTAATTCTTCATAATTGCATTTTGAAGTAACTATTGTTTTTAGAATATCTGTCATCAATTTTCTTGTGTGTGTAAAACCGCTGTATCTAATTAGGTGTTCTTTTGTATGTGTGTTTTTCTCTATAGAACAAGACCATTCAGATTCAGAGATCAACACCATCAATGTATTATTTTTTGGAAAATTAGCAAAGGACTGTGCAAAAGTTTTCTATGAAGGGGTAAACTATTTTCATATTTCTTTGTTGTTTCAGAAGTGTATTTAAAATTATTGATACTATATTCATCCTGTAGATCTTTTTTTAAATAGAGTCATTATATATTTGTAGATATATAAAGATGATACTTGTGCAACATTTTTAAACTTCCAACATTCTTAAGAGATTGTAAAGTTTATCATTGACATAAAAAGGGACAAATTTTCCTCTCACTTCATTTTAATGTTTAACATTCAACAGAATGTCTTAAAGATATGTACATTTCCCCTCAATTAAAATTAATTCTTAATAACTAAAGAATAATATAAGCTATAACTCTGTATTTTTGTGTTATTTTCTGATAACTGTTTCAAAATACATACCTCCTAAATCCAACGAGATACTACCAAACTGACCTCAACAGCATATTGAAAAGAATGGACACTATGGCCAAGTGGCGTTTATCCTAGGAGTACAATTTGATTCATCATACAGTAATCAATCTTATAATACATCACGTTAATAGGACAAAGAAAAAACAAATAGTTGTCTTAATTGATACACAAAAGGCATTTGATAAAAGCCTATACCCTTTTATAATCAAAACACTCAGGAAACTAGGAATAGAAGGGAAACCCGCAACACAATACAGGGCAATTATGAGAAACCCATAGCTAATGTCAAACTCCGTGGTAAAGAAACCAAAGCTTCCCCCTAAGATTAGGAACAAAACAAGGTTGCTCACTTTACCACTGCTCTTCCATGTTCTACTGAATGTTCTAGCCCCAAACACAAAAGGAGGACTATTGTATGTTTCCATTCATATGAATATGTGGAATAGGCAAATTCACAGAGTCAGAAAGTAGGTTAGAGGTTACCAGGGACTAGGGATAGGAGGAGGGGAGGGAGAGTTATTGTTTAATGGTTAAAGATGTTCTGTTTGGGATGATAAAAGGTTTTGGAAATAGATAGCGATGATGGTTGCATACATTGTGATTGTAATTAATGCCACTGAGTTACACACTTAAAAATAGTTAAAATGGCGGGGCGCCTAGGTGGCTCATTCGGTTAAGCGTCTGACTTTGGCTCAGGTCATGATCTCATAGTTTGTAGGTTTAAACCCCACATCGGGCTCTGTGCTGACAGCTTAGAGCCTGGCGCCTCCTTTGGATTCTGTATCTCCTTCTCTCTGCCCCTCTCCTGCTCTCTCTCTCTCTCTGTCTCTCTCTGTCTCTCTCTCTCAAACCTGAATAAACATTAAAAAGAAAAAGTGTTTTAGACCAGGAATTTGCAAGTCCAAATGCTCTGAATTAATGAGTGCATTTTCCAGATGCAGTAGGGGGTTGGAGTATCTAAATCCCAGCAGGTATGACTGGGGCAAAACACTTAACTCCATTCAGCCTTTTATTATTTTAGTCTTTAAAGATTAAAAAAAAATTCTTTAAAATTTTTTTATTGTTAAAAAAAATCTCAAGTTAAACATTAATACAAATTAATTAAAAAATTTTTAAACAAATCATAAGTTAGTATAATAAGACCTACCTTCCTCGATTGTTGTTTGGATTAGAGATAGATGTACTTGCTGCTGGGACCAGGTGGGAACTCAGTACATGGCAGTTGTCGTTATTGTTGTTAAGACTTTATCTTACCGAGCTTAGGTGCAGCCCCAATGAGGAAGAGCAGCGTAGAGAAAGGGCAACTGAGTCTGAGCCCCAGAGTGTGGCTTCCAGTTAATTACTGGATTTTGAGTAACCACTGATAATCTCCAGATCTACATTTAATCAAGTATGAAATGAGAATGTTAGATTAGCTGAGAATACTGCATTATTCTGGCATACTACAGTTTCAGAAACCGATGGTATACAAATAGTTCCATGGACTTGAGAAATGGTGCTGTTTTGTAAAATCTGTCTTTGGAGTCTAGAATAAAGATCTATTTCAAGGAAACTGTAAGAACATCTACCTTTTTTTTTTTTCTTCTACAAGCATTTTGGGAGTAGATCGCCAAACTCAAGGTGTGTCTTTTTTGCTAAAGCTTCTATGAAGAGGTGGTAAATCAGTTAATTTTTTCCTAATTTATATTTTGAAAGGAGGAAAGGAGAATCAGCGTAGTGATTTTTTCTCCTGTAAAAAGATGTTATTAAATCACTGGTATATTTTAAAATCTAACTTTAGAATTTAAGGAAATAAGGCATTTGCTGTAAAATTTACATACTGAAACTCCTAGAGCATTTCATCAGACTTTCTCTCAGAATGATAGAGTAATTTTGGGTATAGTTTTATATTTTTATTTTTTTTAATTTTTTTTCTTAATGTTTTTTATTTTATTTTTTGAGAGAGAGAGAGAGACAGAGCACAAGCAGGTGAGGGGCAGAGAGAGAGGGAGACACAGAATCTGAAGCAGACTCCAGGCTCCGAGCTCCGAGCTGTCAGCATGGAGCCTGACATGGGGCTCGAACTCAGGAACCGTGAGGTCATGACCTGAGCCGAAATCGGACGCTTAACTGACTGAGCCACCCAGGCGCCCCTGGGTACAGTTTTAAAAATTTGAGATATATAGTTCTAATCTTGTTAGTGTGGCACAGCAAAGTTCCAGAAGCAAATATACTTAAAAAGGGAGTGTTACCTGAGCGTTACCTGACCATCTGCTTCAGGCTACTTAGGTAGGGTAGAAGTCCGTGGCTCCATACAGCTGTTTTGATAGAGCACTTTTGTGGGTGCTGCTAGGAAAGGCATGTTCTTCTTCTTATTCTTGTCCTTGAAGACAGGACTTTATTTCAGGTTAGGTAAAATCATTAATATTCACGATGGCAGTTCTAAATTATTAAAAATCCAGTGCTTAAGAAGATATGAAATCATGCAATTTTTTAAGGAAGATATTCTTCAGAAATGATGAGGTGGAGAAGGAGAAAGAAGAATATGGATGAAAGTGAGAATATTAGGTAGGTGTTTAACAAGGGAAGATTCACTTATCTGGGAAAAAAAACCCAAAACTTACATATCTTTTTCCTCTGAACTAGAAAATGGTGGGTTACAGAACTTTGTTAGATAGGGAAAAATGAAACATTATCAGTTCAGTGACTAATTTGCATGTGAAACTAAGCTTTAACAGATAATTTCTCTGACTCTCCATCCTTGCAAAAACAAAACAAAACAAAAACAAACAAATGCTATTAATAGCTTCCTCGTTTTTTATGCTACTAGGTATGCATAGGCAAGTTTTGCTCTAATACATTGAATTAGTAATATTTAGTTCTCATAGATTATAGGGTGTACAAAGTGCGTATGAAATGTAGTTTTATGCTCTTACTTCAGATGAACTCTTCCGTCTGCATAGAGGTATACTTTTAACATTTTTAGAGATTTCACAGACCGGGGCCAGGAAATTATAGTCCGCTTCCTTTTCAGCTTGCTAAGATCATTAAAGGTGCCTTTCCTTTCTTCTTTCCTGATATTTTGTAATAAGTAAGACGTTAAACTATCTGCTTTAAATTCCTGCTGCAGAGAAAAGACAATTTTAATGCACGATCAGGAGGGATCGTGACTCTTTTTTAACGAGTCAACTAGCTATAAAATTAAAGCCTACTTAATTTTTGTGAAAGGACCATTAGTTTGTAGATGAAGATGACAGTTCTAGGGTGCAGAGATTTCCAATGAACCCCCAGCAGTGTACAGATCATCAGAAGAGGTTTTCAAATCAACTAAATGTGTATGTAAATGTACAGTTGTTTTTTCCCTCCTCTCTGAGAAGGCCATTTATAACTCGTTCTCAGGGAGATCCATGAACCCACAATCGTTAAGAACTGCTTTGGGGCGCCTGAGTGGCTCAGTCGGTTAAGCATCCGACTTCAGCTCAGGTCATGATCTCATGGTTTGTGAGTTCAAGCCCCACGTCAGGCTCTGTGCTCACAGCTCAGAGCCTGGATCCTGCTTTGGATTCTGTGTCTCCCTCTCTCTGTGCTCATGCTCATGCTCATGCTCATGCTCTGTCTCTCTCTCTCTCTCTCTCTCTCATAAATAAACATTTAAAAAAAAAAACTGCTTTCGAAGGGCAGAATTTCATATGATTCTATTATGGTATATAGTTGTGTTAATATTGAGCTCTAGTTATGTGCCCACATTATACAGAAATAATAATGATTCGATATTTGAAATTAGTATCTTGTAAAAATCCTGTATCATTTTTAGAAGAATTTGTGAAAGTTAAGTGCTAATATGAATATAGTGTTTTACATTCTTAAAGAATACTTGGAAACATTTTTAAAAAAATACAAAAATGTATCTTTGAGGGAAACGTTCTAGATAGAGTTTGTATGAGAAAGGTGTGTATTTCTGAGGTATACATTTTAAAAATTATTTTAGTTAAGTGTATGGATCTCTATCTATCTTATACTTCCTCATTACTCCAAGGGTGTTTCTGCGACTGCATGTGTGTGTACACAGGCTTATGTGTACATGTATGTGTGTGTTTACGTTTTTTTAAAAGGGTGGTTTAGAACTTTTAAAGAGGTTTTCTGGCTAGCCTATTTGGTTGCTTTGGAGTACAATGATTAAAAGAAATTGTAAATATTAATTTCTAGTGATTTAAGGAAAATAAACTTTGGCGTCTTCTGTTTTTTGTTTATTTTACATAGTTCAATAGCAAATGATAAAGGCTATACTTAAGAGACTGTTAGCTAGATTTTGCTTAACAAATATGTAGTAGAAAACATTGTTTCTTTTTCAACATTTGTCAGAGCCAGACAGCTTCTACTGTTTAACCAGTGTTTTTTTTTTTCCTAATCCTTTTGTTTAGGATATTAAGTTTTATGGAATTTTACAGATCGCAAAGTGCTTCTATATATGTTTATCATTTGAGCATTTCTTAACCCTCTATGGTTACGGTCATTTGTAGTTTTAAGAAGATAACCACTGCAAAGCTAAGATTTGTTTTAGGACTTGTAGTAAGTGGAGACATAACTCTGTCTCCATGACTGTATTCGTTTCTTGGCTCAAGAAGATCATGTGGACTTGGGTTAAATCTTGTAAATATTTGGTTTAGAAGATTTTGTTTTTCTTGTCTGGTCATGGTTTTAAAAAACCTTCAAGTGGTGCAGACGGGTATAACTAGGAAAGCCGAGGCTGCCCCTTTCCCTCTGAAGCCACTCCCATTTCCTTGCCCCTTTGGTAGATGAAACCTCCGCTGCCGCTTTTTCTTGCTGTCATATACGTGTACAGTTATCTGTGTGTGTATCTGTGTGTGCACGCAGATGAGCTCATCTATGCACATTTTCATCAAATGACAGTATTATTCAGGTTTTATGAGTTGCTTTATTTTACAACATATCTTGGACATCTTTAGAGAAGAAGGGTTTTAAAAATAAATACACGGTATTGAATATTAGGAGGTCTAGATTTTTATTTATTTTAATTTTTTATTGTACTGTATTGTAAGAGAGAGAGAGAGAGAGAGCATGAGCAGGGGAGGGGCAGAGAGAGAGAGGGAGAGAGAATCCCAACCAGGCTCTGTGCTCTTGGCACAGAGCCTGACATGGGCCTTAATCCCCCAACTATAAGATCGTGACCTAAGCTAAAATCAAGAGTTGGTTGCTCAAACATCTGAGCCACCCAGGTGCCCCTATCTGTTTATATTTTAAAGACATTTCCATCTTTCTCCTTTAAGAGAAAGGAGAAATTTCTTATATTATATTATATTAAATTCCTATTTGGAGACAAAATAAAAGAGTTCTAATATAATGGATTAGCAGAACATGGGCAGGACATCTACAAAACATGTACAATGTATGAGATATAGTATTTTACCTAACTGGCATATGAAAGGTATTTTCTGCAATTGAAATATATTTTAAACAGGTATTCATTAAAATAGAATAGAACTACACTAGCTAATTAGTACTTGTCAGATAACAGAGGATGTTAATGATAAGTCAGAGTTTCTCCTTTTTAAAACACAATGGTGAGAAGACTGAGGTCACAATTTACTTTAAAATCTTTCTGGGTTTAAATTCCATGAATGCTGATTATTTGGGAGGTCTAATTAGGCTGTTTATTTTAGTTTGTAGTATTAAGTTTAAAAATTGTTGCAAATCAAAAGTAAAACTTTTTGCATAAAAGAATGGATTTTCTGATTCGATTCTTAAATCTTTCTTGTTTGTCACTTGCTTATTGCCCTTAAGGTTAGCTCCGTATTTGATTACAAGAAAAATCCTAAAATATTAAAATGAATTTTAACAAAACTATAATCCTTGCTTTGCTAAACTAATGATACATTTTGCAGGAATACACATGCTGTAACTGAACCTCTGCATACAAGGCATTTGTTTTCGGTTTTAGCTTTCCTTTAAGATTTAACGTTTAATATATGCATATAAAATATGGGGAAACACTTTCAAAGTATTTTGAAAGTTAAAAAAAGTTTTGTCAGAAAACCATCAGAATTATAGATTTTTATCAATACATTGTTTTCCATCTCTGTGAGATTTAGTTCTGAAAGATGTAGAGTAGTGAGGAGATCGGGATTCTTGTCTTAATCTACAGCTAATTAGCTGTATGTGACCTTAGACTTATCCTCTCTGGCCCTTATTTTCTTATCTGAAAAATGAACATGTTGAATATATGATCTCTAAAGTCTCGTTTTCAGTTGTGAAATGCTAAGATTCTATGAAGTAAGTTTTGTAGTACTTGTACAGTTTATTTAAAGGTTTTATATATCTCTCCCCCACGTACACATATTTGATTATTCAGTTAGTTGTCCAAACACTTGTTGAGTGTTTTTCGGTCTTCTGTACCGGATGTCAGAAACATCTTAACTGAATAAGAGAGTTATGGACCTTGCTATCATGGGACAGTTCTCGGTGGAGTAGAGGGACTTTAACAACTGTTACGTAATTATTTTATCCAGATATGATATATAACTAAGAAGACTGAGTGGTAGAATGAGAAAAGTAACAGAAAGAAGGAAGGAGAGTGGGTGAGTCGGAGAGAACAGCTTACACAAAGGCCCCAAGCGAGGATCCTGGAGTGTCCAAGTATCATGAAAAGCCTGAATTCTAGAGTGGGTCATACAGGATAAGGCTGGTGAGATGGTGGATATCAGGTCATAGAGCGATTTTGGGTTTAAAGATTTTGGGTTTTGTGCCAATCTGACATATATTACTTCCAATTAAGTTCTTGGCATTATGTGAGCAAATAGATGTTAATGCTCATGAAATATGTGTTTTATATTAGAGAAACACTTTCTGTGAATCACTTCCCTACCAAAGACATCAGATTTCTGGCTTCTCCCTGTACTCTTTCATTCTTTAATGGTGTTTTAAGGTATGAGAACAAGATTTGCAAGGTCACTATAGTAAAAATTACTTAATGTCTGTTAAAGTCAAATAAGTGGTGTTTTTTTTTTTTGGAGTATCAATTTTTTCATATTTTCTGTGTCCATTTCCTACTCCATAAGTGTAACAGCTTGAGAATTTTGGGTACACCATCTATTAAAAATTAGCAAATTAATTCACTAGTTTTGTTGTTTACATTTTTTTAGTTACATATTAATTTGTTTCTTATTCTACCACCATATTAGCATGCAAAAATCACATTTGTTAGTATGCAAATAAGTTGCCTGATTTTTTTTTCTTTTTAGGTTTACTGTTGATTATTAAAAAAACACTTATTTATGCTAAAAACACCTGTGCTGATTTCATTGATTTCTCTTTGAAACTGGTTTGCGGTAGATACATTCTTATTGGCCAAACCAAAAAGGAAATGTTTAATGACAAAGGCTCACTCTTTAAGGCACTGTGACAGAGTAGGTCACACAAGGGAAATGACCCCCATGTTCATATCTGAGTATCCTGAGTTAGTTCAAAGATCTCAGGTATACCAAATGTGTTTTTATTTTTAGAACGTTCGTGTACAGATATTGATAAAGCCTTACCACTTTAAGTCGAATGGTATTCTTCTCAGGCTGGCTGTCTCCTAATAGTTTTTTCAGCACATTGAGATAAATACATGCTTTGTATATCAGTATACACTCTTAGCACTGAATTGTGTAATTCCTGTTCTTCTTTGAATGGCTTCAGTATGCTCTTTTCAGAAGTTTAGAACTTAGAACAAAGCATATTAAATCTCATTTTCAACTCAATCTAATGAATGTTTATATAAACTAATACTGCCTATTATATGTTTATCTTTCTAATCCTCTGTGCATTTAAATTAATTTAAAAGCTATTATGATTTGCAAATTCATGGGACCTGGATTCTAAGAATTGTTCTTTTTTTTCCCTCTTTTGTTTAGATCTGTACTTTAATTTTACCAGTATTCATTAATTTATTCAACATACACGTTTTTGGGCACTCACTGTGAACAGAAGCCTCTTCCAGTCACTTGTATGAGATATATAGGTAGCTAAGACATTCTTAGTCCCAGGGATACTAGAGGCTTTTAAGAGCATTAAAAACATTAAGAAAGCTTTGTAAGTAACACACAAGTGAAAAATATTAAAATGCTGCATAAGAGAGTTCAGAAGAAGGAAGGATTTTTTTTCTCAGAGACAATCTAAGCATCTAAAAGCATAAGAAGCTTTTACAGTCCAGGCATTAAAAGATAGGATTGGCCATGTGCAAAAGAGAACAATGCTATTATTAGTGGAGACTCAGGATACGCAAAGAATATATGTGAAAAAGCACTAGACTTATAAGAGAATCTGATTTGCATAGTATTGTACAGATGTATCTGGAAATAAAAGAGGGCAGGTTGGTGGGGATGAGATCACTGAGGCCTTTAGCAATTTGTGCGCGTGTGTGTATGTGTGTGTATATATCCATATATATCTATATATTCAAATATAAGTTCATCTTTATAAATATAGTAAATTAAACACATTGTTTTTCTTAAAGATTTTTGGTTGTTATTTCTGCATTGAATTTGTGCTAGAAGAAAAGTTTTACTGTAACTTTTTACTGAATTGTATTGCTAACGTCAATACAATTTTGAAAAATTTTTTCTTAAGAATGCTAGTGTCCTGCTTTTAGTGATTTATTCTATTTAAAGTGTTTTCTTCATTATTAAATATTTGTTACTCTTAATAAGTTTATACATAAAACTAGAAAAATGTTCATCTGTAGCACTAACACTTGCATTTAGTATATTTCTTTCATATATTAAGATATTTTCAGGAAAAATAGAAAGTAACGTGAAAAGGTTACTTTTTGTGCTTTTAAGAGATTCAGAACTGATAAATCAGTGATTCCCTACTTCTGTTTATCTTAAACAAGATTAAACAATTTTAAATCTTGACTAAAATCTTAAGTTTTCATTTGAATCGGAATATATTGGTCTGAAGTAAGTTGAAAGCTTCAAAAGTTGCATAGTTTTCAGTTTATAAAAGTAATTTATTCCAGAAGCAATCTTACTGTTTATTTTATTTCCTTTTAAAACTGCCTAAAAAACATGGTAAAAACATAAAAGAATATTCAGTGAGAAGGATAATTTTCTCCCATTTAACTATGAAGAGTTGTGTTTATTTAGCATTATCAGCACAGACACAATTATGTGTGCAGTCTCACATAAGGAATGGAAAAAATGCAGAAATTTGCAAAGTTAAAAATATCTGAATAGGGCCAGAGATCTTAGAAAGGCAATATAAGGTCCATACTTTTATTCAGTTTGTTCATGAAGGGCCTACTTTGTTCCAAGCTCTATAAATACAGAGCAGAATAATACATGATCACTATCTTCAAAGTGTTCACAGCCTTGTTTAGTAGATCTAAGTAGAGAATCCTGGGATTGACACGGGACCCTTCCTTGTGTGTGCAAAGCAAAAGTCAGGAATGCGGAAGACTTCCATTTGGTAGAAATTAAGATTATTGAAGGAAGCTGCATATAAAGGCCAGGAATTTTTATGTATCCTCAGATTTTGGCGTTAAAATGAGAAGAGTAGGATAATATATATGATGCATCAAGATAAAACTTGTCGAGTATGTATGTTCCAGTATTTAGAAAATAAGGAGGTTTAACTAAAGAATAAGAAAGGCAGGAATAAATGGGAACTGGCTTCTGATTACTATTATAAACCTAAATAGAAAGAAAATATTTTTTCATATTAGTATTAAATGGAAATTTCTTATTTATGTCTTATACCCTAGACTTATATGCACATACATTAGCCCTGTGACAGTGTGGGATTTTTACATTAATGAATGACATGTCTTTCTCCGTGTAGTGTCTCAACTCTGACATTTAGTTTCATTGAAATTTCATTCTTATTACTCTTGGATCATCTCTTGTCTTTTCATTGTTTATGCAAACTTATATAATTTGAGAGAAACATTGATTTTTTTGACTCCACTAAATAAATAACAATTTTTAAGTGATTTAGTGTTTTCCTGGTCCATGAATTAGGACATTGCACTAATCTCTGGCTACACTGTTGACTCCCTTTCAGAGGAAGTGGTAGTCTCAATCTTACATTCAGAAAGCATTAAACAAATTTAAGCTAACCAGTTTTCCATTTTATAGAAATTGTTCCTTTTTTTAAATAATAGTATAAATAAGAATTTATATGACACTCAGAATTAACAGATATTTTGATGACTTAAAACCATTTTTTTTCTATGTAGGACACCATTGCAGTGGCTGGATTTACTGTCTTGTCAGCATCTTCATCTACAAGCACAGACGGTAAACCCTGCTTATTTTTGAAAGCATTTGAAGACTTCAGATCAACTGTTTATGTAAGTGTGTAATTTTTAGTCTAATCATATCATGATTTCAGTGAGCTAAGGTGTTGGAACAGGAGTAGTATTTCTATAAATCTGCAGATAAACTATTTAGTCTGATTGAATTTTTTTAATTAAATATTTTAAGTTTAAAAAATAGAAATTCTTTTCTTGGCTTTATGTTTAGAATGACTCCAGGTAGAAAGGACAGATCCTTTAAAGATAATTATTAATGGAATTTTTAAAACTTCGTTGGCACTCTAAACCTGATATTAGTCTTTGCAGTTATACCATCAGACTCTTGATGGTGTACTTGATTTTGCTTTAAGTTGATCAAGTGCTCCTTTTTAGGTAAAACTGATTTCCATTTATCTGATTCCTTATGAAGATACCCATTCTCTGCCTCCCTCTTCACCCCTCCCCCCACAGCCCCACGTGTGTATGCACACACACGTACGGAGATTACCCTTTTGGTCAAGGCTATCAGAGAGGTAGAGTTAGGCCAAGCCTTGTGCCTGCAGGCCACTGTCTGCCTGTTTTTCTCTAGTATCCAGAAGGGCCTTATAGCGGCTGGGGGTGGTCCTGTGATATTCAAATAAATGAATTAGACTGAAGCTTAGCTTAGACAACTTTGCATGTTTCAGTCTTAATTTGTAAGACATAATAATTTTATGCCATTCTACTGAATTTGAATATTATACAGTTAAGTGTGTAGCTTTAGTGAAATTAAAGGTCTTAAATCACATTGGAGGTTATTTGTATACAAATAAATCCTCTTTCTGTTTTCAGGTTTATGTTAAATCCGTAAGAGATTTTTCCACAGAATCGATGTCTTTGGTAAGATGATATGCAGTTGGATATAGAATATACACACACCTCCCACACACGCACACATAAAAATGCACACGTATATGCATGCATACATATACATATTTTGATCCACTTCATAGTCTGATTTTAAAATACCATCAATACAGTGGGAAAACATAATCTAACAATGTTAAATTTGAGTTATATATTTACCTAGTAATTAATACCTGGTGGTTCTGATGTCTGGAATGTCTACTGATATTTTGTATAAGCTACGTATACAAGAAAATTAAAATGGAAAAAAAGTTTTATTGTGTGAAGATATTGGGATTAGTACTCTCCACTCCCACTCTCAGAGAGAGTTTATCTTAGCCCAGAGCACAGCATGGGGCTTGATTCCATGACATGACCTGAGCAGAAAATGAATTGGATGCTTAACTGACTGAGCCACCCAGGTGCCCCCATTTATTTATTTATTTATTATTCATTCATTCATTCATTCATTCATTCATTTATATTTTGTATACTTTTTATTTTTATTAGATTAGTACTACTTTCAAACTTCAGGCAGATTCTTTAGTTTCTTCATCAGCTATATTTATAAGCAGATTATCAGGTGCCAAATTGTGAGTCGACAAATAATTTAATTTAAATTTTTTTATTAAAAAATTTTTTTTTAACTTTTATTTATTTTTGAGAGACAGAGAGAGCTAGAGCCTGAGCAGGAGAGGGGCAGAGAGAGAGAGAGAGAGACACAGAATCTGAAGCAGGTTCCAGGCTCTGAGCTGTCAGCACAGAGCCCGACACAGGGCTCAGACCCACGAACCATGAGATTATGACCTAGCTGAAGTCAGGCACTTAACCGACTGAGTCACCCAGGTCCCCCTAATTTTAAGAAGTTTATTATACTTGTGATACATATTTTATTTCTTTTTTTCAGTATTTTATAAAATGTTGTTATAACTGTAGGAAAGTTCCCATTTTTATAGGTGAGGTATGTGTAACTGAGTGAGACTGGAAAAAAGGTAATGGGGGCGCCTGGGTGGCTCAGTCGGTTAGGCGGCCGACTTCGGCTCAGGTCATGATCTCACAGTCTGTGAGTTCGAGCCCCACGTCGGGCTCTGTGCTGATGGCTCAGAGCCTGGAGCCTGCTTCAGATTCTGTGTCTGCCTCTCTCTCTCTGCCCTTCCCCTGCTCACGCTCTGTCTCTCAAAAATAAATAAAAACGTTAAAAAAATTTAAAAAAAAAAAAAGAAAAAAGGTAATGTATTGATGAAATTTAGCATCTACCTATGTTCTTATCTACCTATGTTAAGTCTACCTATGTCCTTAAACCTTTTGTTTTTAACGGACAGAGTCCAGGGACTGTGTTTTAGTTAACAATGATTATGGGATATAGATTTTATATTCTGCATAATACTATATGGTAGAATAGTTGAAATTTGTTATTTCTGGAAACTATAACCAATACAAAGATTGATATACTTTTTTAAAAGTATGAATTAGCCCCAGATGTTAGTATTTCTCAATATTGTTTTAGATTGCTCAGCTTGAAATATTTGATACATCCATGAACCTATATGCAAGGAAGAAGTAAACAAAAGAGCCCAGGCAAAAATGTTTTTTCAGAAAGCCCAGGTATTCTGAACTGTTAGAATACAAGTTAGATGCGAGGCACAGTATACTGGCTTATTTGCATGGAAAGTCAAATTATAATGCAGAAGTTGTTTGTTGTTCATGGATTAACAGGCACATTGCATGGATGAGTCAAATGGTTAGTGTCATTGAGCTGTGCTGGCCTTCCCCATTCATCTGTACATTAGGGAGATAACTTTTTAAGGTAATATCTTCAGTCTAGTTATTTTCTCAGCCGAGCCACATACCTTCTCTTTTCTGTCCCATATGCTGACTGTTAATTTTTCTTTCATCGTTGATGGGCTCCACCTTTTTCTGTATCAAGGTTTGATGAGATTTCTAAGCCCTGCCTTTTCTTGTGTTTTGAACTGAGGTATCAGCTTCCTTGAAAAAACCAATTAACTTGTTTTGATTTGATTTTTAAAAGTTTAACTCAGTAGTGTGGTAGGTGTCCTTATTTCCAGTTGTGGATAGGGTGGGTGGGTGATGGGGCGAGATGTCTGACCATTCCCTCTCCCTCCCCCCCCCACGCCTTTTTTTTATTGCAGCTTTTTTTTTTTTTTTTTAATTTACATTCTAGTTAGCCTATGGTGCAACAATGGTTTCAGGAGTAGATTCCTTAATGCCCCTTACCCATTGACCCCATCCCCCCTCCCACCACCTCCCCAGTAACCCTCTCTTTGTTCTTCATATGACTTCACTCATGTGAGGACCTGAAGACACAGAACAGATGTCTGACCCTTTTTAAGGATTATTTGACTAATCTGCAGACATGTCTCATAAATCACTTTTGCTTTACTTTCTAAACTTCTGTGCAATTATTAAAGAAAACTTTTCTTTCTATTATTACCATTAAAATTTTTTAAAGTTTATTTATTTTGAGAGAGCAGAGACAGTGTGAGTGGAGGAGGGGCAGAGAGATAGGGAGAGAGAATCCCTAGCAGGCTCCATGCTGCCAGTGTAGAGCCTGATGGGCTTGAACTCATGAAACCGTGAGATCACGACCTGAGCCGAAACCAAGAGTTGTATGCTTCACTGACTCAGCCACCCAGGTACCCCTCTATTAGTACCATTTTTAATGTCTTTGTATCATTTATAATGAAAACCTGGCTTTATTTAGGCCTGAATGAAATCTTTATGGTATACAGGAAAAAAAACCCAAATATATATCACAAGTGTTGATATTACTTAAGATTAAAATCCAAAACCCAAATCTCTTAAACTTCATTTCTTAGGATTGTTTTCAAATTGCATTATTTATAATCAAAGTTCTTTCTAAGAAAAACTGGTCGATTTGTATAGTAACCTTTATAAGCTGTGTATTTCCTATGTATTTTTTTTTCAGGCTCTAGCCTCTTTTTAGACACTTAAAAGGAAAAAATGCGATTAAATGGATTTGTTAATTTAAAAATTTAACCAAAACATCATTCTAAATACTTAATATTGATATATTTACTGTCTTCTCTTTCTTAGGTTCCAACAACACATTATATATATACACCCCTGAATCAACTTAAGGGTGGTACAATCGTCAATGTCTATGGTGTTGTCAAGTTCTTTAAGCCTCCATATCTAAGCAAAGGAACCGGTAGGTATTAAAATTAGTGAAGATTTTAATGGGCTGGAACTGCTTGATTGGTTTCAGAATCATAGCTCCTTCAGTACCCTAAGTCTTAGAAGCTCAGTTCTGATTTATAATTGCCAGACATCATGGATGGATGTTTTTTGGCTGTTTCTATAAAATAAATAAGGTCATAAGAGTCCAAAGACTAAATTAAGAAAAGGATGCTAAGGGGGGCCCGACTGGCTCAGTCAGAAGAGCATATGGCTCTTGTTCTCGGGGTTGTGAGTTTGAGCCCCACGTGGGGTGTAGAGATGACTTAAATAAATAAAACTTAAAAAAAGAAAGGGATGCTAAACTGCTACATGACGGCATAGGAAAGTATAAAATAGGCTAGGAAAGGTGAATATATAAACAAATGTAGAATATTTTAATACTGTACCGCTGGTATATAAATCACTTCTAATTCTGTTTATAGAATTTAAAAAAGACAAAGTATAAAATATAATTACTTGTAAACACATGTTAATGATTACACAATATAAAAAAATACAAATTATAACATAACAAAGTGTATGTGAGAGGAGTAGAAGTATAGTTTCTGGATGTGGTATTTCTTATCAGCTTAAGATAGGTTGTTGTAACTCCAAGATGTTAACTCCTTGGTCACTACAATGAAAATACCTACAAAAGATACACAAAAGGAAATGAGAAAGGCATCAGTGTATGTCACTACACACACAAAAAATTAATGGAATACAAAGGAGGTCAAAAGTGCTACAAGACAGAGAACAATTAACGACATGGCAGTAATAAGTCCTTTCCTATCAGTAATTACTCTAAATGTAAAAAAAACTAAACACACCACTCGAAAGACATAGTACTAGTTGTTTTTGAAGATAATTAAGGTTACAAAAATAAAGATAATATAGGAATAACGTAGTTAATTCTATATAGTAATATAAGCTTTTTAAATAGAATTACATAGAAAAGAAAGAAAATATAGATTTCAGTGTTCTGAGAGTTAATATAGTGAGCATACACCATACACCTTTACCTTGGTTTAATTCAATTTGACTAAGTTTAAGTCATTAATTTACTTAACCTGAAGCAACAACTTTTGTAAAAAGCATCTTTATTTATGTATCATTCAGAAAATCTCTGCCAGTTGAGTTACGCTTTTCTGTCCACTGTAAGATGTAGCCGTATTTTAGAGCCATTAAAAATGCAGAATGGTGTTGTTGATGAAATCCTGTCTTTATCTGCTGCACGCCCGCCTCTGTGGCTCATGCCTAGAAACACAGAGATGTTCTCATTGAGTTCATATTTACGAACTATTTTATCGAATTATACCTAGGCAAATTTTATTATTGTGGAGTGAACTCGAAGTATACTCTTCAGTGGGCAAATGGGGAAAACATCTTATTTTCATGTGGTCAGAGTATTTCGTTAATGTGGAATGTGAAGACTTACCCTGTGTGGAAATGACTATGTGAAGACTTAAATTTAGCGAAGTTTGAAATCGGTGGTAAGTCAGTCTGAAGGCTGCAGAGGGGTGTTTTATTGAAAACCGATGATTTCTGTTTTAGCAGAAAGGGAAATATTAAACATTAAGGTTGAAGCAGAAAAGTTAGTAAGTATTTATTTCTTAAATATTTTCATTTGACTTTACTTCCTCCCAAAGTGTATTCTTCACGCCATCATACTGTTCAGCATAGACTCTCATACTCTCACCTTGGTGATTTCTTGTCATTGTCAGGTTTTATTCCCCCCCCGAATCTTAATATGTGGCCATTCTGGGAATTTGCTTCTAAAGGTGTGATCACTGTGATCCTCTTCCAGTTGCGGGTGTTACCTGGTAGCCTCCAATTAGCCTGCTAAATTTAGGAATAAGCTACATTACAGCAAATAAAGGCCCATCTGACTTGGTAGAAGGTATAATTTTAAAACTTCTTGGCACTTGATATGTTGCTAATTCTTGTCATTGAAAGTTTTTACTAATCAGCAAATGTATCCTAAAATAACAAATGATAGTAACATAGATAAAATGATAGCTGTTTTTATAACATTGATGACTTACTATTTATGAGACAGCATAATCATGTTTTCTTCTGACGCTGTTAAATCATGTGTATATAATGAAAGCCTTGGGGAGCTACAGTATTTATTATATATTCATATGTATTTTATATCTCTATCAGATATGTTTAGTTGGACCCAGTCCCTTAATAAAAAAATCATGAGTAGTAATAAGCCATCTGTTATTAGAATGATAGTATGTTTCTCTCTTTCTTCTGAGATACTAAATTAAAGTGAATGTCATCAGTGTTACCACAACATATTCATTGAATTAAAGTATATTTTAAAATATAGTGATATGTCTTCACTACTAGCAAGATGGTAAAGTTTTAAAATGATCTATCTTATATAACTTTAGTTACACTATTTTATTTCTGTTGATAGATAGATCTCATCCTTCAACATACTGCAGGAGAGAGGGTCCGACAAAATAGCATTTTTTGTGTTGAGGGAAAGATCAGCTTCATTAATATTACCACTGAGATGGCCTCGAACAATCCACCGCTGCACCGTTTTTATGTTACACGCAGCAGCATTAGTTTGCAAGTATAGGGCTACAATCTTAAATACTACATCCAGATGTCCATAACTAGTTCTGTGGAGGAAAATTATGCAACTCAAATTTAGGTAAATGGAAAGAAGTTTATTCTGTTAGCTAGAATTTTCATTGAAACTTATCCTATAAATGCTAAATTCAGTGCCGTCGAGGCCATTTGGTACACTCTAGCGTTTGTTCTTCTTGACTTAAAAATTTTTGACAAGTTTCCTCTCCATAGGAACAAAGATTACATATGACCTGTAACATGCTGCTATCTTCCTTTGGGTAGCAAACGCTTTATTCCCAAGCTTTATATTCAGTCTTGAACAAGTTGTAGCTTTTTATTCTTGCGGAAGTCTATTAGTCTTGTTACTAAAAGGACAATAGATACTTACATTCTTCTTCAATTATGAGAACATTCATCATGAAAATTGAGAATCTCTGAAAGATTATGGAAACAATATATATTAAAAGATCATTGTATCATCAGAATTGATTTTAATGACTCCTCACAGGTGCATAATATGTCCTCATTTGTGTAGGAAGACAAGGTCATTGCTGCCTTCTTAGGATTTTGAGATTTTATAGCAGTTGTCTTTGAAAGCCTCACATTTACTTCTGCTTTAGAGAGCTGGCTAGACAGAGTTAAGTATGTACGTTTTTTGGCTTAAGCAGATAACATTGATTATATTTTTTTAGGTAACACCCATGAAGAAGTTTAATTTTAGCTTTGTCTCAGATTTTAAGAAATAGCGTACATTTTTTTTTTAAACTTCAGACACATTTACTCTGTACTTACTGTCTTTTCTTGCTAAATGATGTAAATGTATGCAGGCCATAAAACACTTCCAGGCTTAATAGTGTGAGACCCATGCTTGCTTGTTATTAATAACATGATGTCTGCTCGCTCTGTGAGAATTATAAATGGGAGGAGTAAAGGGAACCCTTTTTGTGCTTACTTTTCTAATATTTGTGTCCAGAGGAAGGGAGAGGATAACCAAAATACTTTGCCGTCTACCTCTCCTTTTATTTATTTATTTATTCATTCATTCATTCATTCATTCATTTAACTTTTTCAAATTCTGGGGCCCCGCGGGTCTCCAGCGTTTTGTGCCATGTAATGTGGCACATTGCCTGTGGCTCCCTAGCATATTACCTCAGGAATGCTTTATGTTCCTGAATTATTTGTTTTTAATACCCTGCCTCCCATTAAAATTCTCCCATTTTTGGAAAGCAGTTTGATTAACCTCAAACGGCTTTAGATGTTACAGTGTTTCTAGAAACAGATCTTTCATCTTTGCTGTTCATTATCTTATAAAAGGATACCTGTTTATATTGATTATATACTCAGCCACTAACTGAGTATATAATCAAATTTCTTAAAGGAGTATTCAAAACATTGGACTTCTTAGAACCCCTAATCTATTTTGCTTCTTTTAGTTCTTGCCATAGAGTGCTAGGATATAAGGCCTGAATAGTTTCTCTTTTCCTGTAAAACATCGCAGCTAATGCTAGATGCTATTTTTGGTTGGGTAAAAATATTTTCACTTACAGGAATGAATGACTTGCCGTGTATACATTTATATCAAGTGGCCTTTTTGTTTGAATGTTTTTGTTTTGTAGGAGCGATACAGTTGCATGTTAAATGATTATGTAGTTAGTGTCTTCTAACTTTTTAAAGTGTAACAAACTCCTCCATATTGTACATTAAAATGGCTAAAGAATAATTTATTAATTACTGAATAATTAATAACTCTTTGGTGTTACATAAGATCCAGAATACTTCTGATTCATCAAAGAGAGATTAAAGCATCTAGTACAATTTAAAATTACATGTATGGTGAATTATATTTTTTATTTTATTCTTTTAACATTTTTTTAATGTTATTTATTTTGAGAGAGAGAAAGCGCATGTGCAAGCAGAGGAGGGATAGAGTGAGGAGGAGAGAGAATCTCAAGCAGGCTCTGCTTAGGGGCTCAGACTCTTGAACTGTGAGGTCATGATCTGAGCCGAAATCAAGAGTTGGATGCTCAACTGACTGAGCCACCCAGCCACCCCTTTTTTTCTTATTTTTTAAAAATTGATCATGCATCTTTAGAAGTTTTAGCCCTTTTGCAGTCCTGCACCCGTATGAAAATGCGGACCGCTATAGAGCTTATCCTACAAAAATGCACATTCACGCCTAAAGACTTAAACATACCATATGAAAGTTCATGCCCCCATTCTTTGAACCCCAGATTGCAAACTCCTCATCTGTGGTACGTTCATATCTTATTTGAATATTCAGCCAATATCAAAACCACACCATACATTTTTGATGTATGACTTTTAAGATAACTAGCTTTTTGGTTCATCATCTGTTCACTTATTCAATAAACACGAAGTACTTTCTATATGCTGTGTATCATATTAGAGACGGGAAACTCAAAGATATATGAGTCATTGTTTCTACCCTCAAGGAATGTTTAAGAGATAATAATTAGAATACAACGATTGTAATTATTCATGATTTCACTTTGTTTTTAGTCTTTCCTCACTTTATGAAACTACACTTTTTTCCATCCACTTTACTTTTTGGAGGTATAAGATGGAATCCTCATTGTAAAACACACCATGCTTTTGAGTTTATATATTAAAGTCGAGTAATGAATTTACCTATTACAAAGGATGGAGGTTGTGGATTGGGCAGGCATGGGGTTTTCTATTTCCTAAAAGCTAAAAAGTAATGTCAAGTTGAGTGAGAGGCGACTGCGCAAGTGTTTGGCTCTCCTCCTTTCAGGAAGGGAAGGCAGCTAGGGCACAGTTAGTCATCACTTAACCTCCTTAAGGCTTTGGAAAGGTGAGCTTAAACTTCTCTTCAAAACTACGTCCAGCTATTTTGTCCATTCCAGTAAGAAATAGGTTTCCACTTGGACAATGAAGGTAGAGAACGATTTTTCTTCCTGTGTCACCGAACCTTTCTATTGCTTGCTTACTTGCTTATATTGAGGAATGACTGTGAGGAAGCTTGAAGCCTCTATCTGGCTTTCTAGCCATATCCTAGAACTGACTCTGTCTTTTATGACCTTTTCCTCAAACAAATTACTAGCCTGCTAACTTGGAGAATTATCCTTATGTTTCACTAGTTTATAATTTGAATTGCTTTAATGGATCATAAAAATCAGTACTGTTTCTTCATTCTTTCTTAAAACTTAAGTTACATTCTTTTATTCATTCAGTTAAAAAATTTCTTTGCCAGCCTTGTATAGCTTTGTACTGGACTCGGTTGTTGTCCATAGTGATAAAATGATAGACTTTCAGAGAGTTTATCATGAGGGAGATGAGGAAGACCTAAATTTAACCAATTTGCTAAGGCACAGTTGTATACTATAACTAAAGAAACAAATAAAATGGTTTGGGAGCAAGAATGGAGAGATTAATACTAACAGGGGAAAGGCTTCTAAGAGATACGGCATTTAAGCTGAACTTTGAGGATAAATTGGCTTTTGATAGATGAGGAAGAAGGGGCCAACACTACAGACTTTGGAATAGCAATAAAAGTTGTCAGACTTTTATACTGAAAATGTGAACTTTCAATTTCAAAAGCTAATTGCTGAAAAAGTTAAATATTTTAACTGATGGAATGTCTGTGGTATGTTGAGGCATAATTTTATGCTCTTGTAGCAGTCTTTTTCGCAGATCATTATTAAAGACTTCCAATCCTTCTCTTTTATATACTTTGTTTATATTCTAGATCAAAAATTTAAAAGTTTTTTTTGTATTTAACTTTCTATATTTGGTAAGACTAATTGTTTTTTTATATATGTAATCAGCAACTTTATTTTTATGATAGAACTATAACACAGTTGGCAGTAAGTCTTTGAAAGATTATGTATTCAGAATTATTACAGATAAAATGTTTTAAGTGGCCATCAATGGAATGCTTTGCTATATTACGTATCAGGTCAAGTGGATTCTAGGAATATTTAAGTTCACAAATAGTACTTTTAAGTTATAAATTGCTTTGATTTCTATCTGCGTTTTTAAGATCTTTTTCAGCGTACTACTTTCCCTCCACTTTGCACTCATTGATTGAGATAATCAAAATATATTCTCTTTTTCAGTTTGGTTGTCTTTGTCAACAATATCTGGAAGCTTCTTATATATTAATGATATTAATCTCTTTTTTTGTCATAAATGTTAAGATGCTTTTTCCAACTTTTTAGTTTTAGTGCTGATAGTTTTCAAAATACATATGTTTAACATACTTTTGGAGTCATAATTTTGTTTGGAAAGGCTTATTCATTATAAGATCTGAAAAATAATAGTCTATGGTCTCTTAAAATTCTCTAATTTTTTTTTTAATTAAAGTTTATTTTGAGAGAGAGAGAGCACGTGCACAAGCACAGAGGCTCAGAGAGAGAGAATCACAAGCAGGCTCTGCGCTGAGAGCATGGAGCCCAACATGGTGCTTGATCCCCTGAATAATGACCTGAGCTAAAATCAGGATTTGTGGACACTCAACCGACTGAGCCACACAGGCACCCCTTAAAATTCTTTAACATTTTTAAAAACAGATATTGCATATATTGCCTGGAATTTTGTATGTAGTCTGAAATGGTCTGACTTTTTCATGTTGTTTCAAAATCATATATTAAATAATGTGATGTGTAATTCACAAATAATATGTGTACTTATATATAGAGACCTGAAGAGCAACACCTAGTAGAGAACTCCAGATAAATTTTCTTCTCCCAATATGTGACCTTGTGAGGTTCTCCTTAATTAAGAGGAGGACTATTCAGATGTCCAATTTTTAATTATTAGGCAGAGTATTTGCTACAATCTCCACGTGAACTTTTTGGAGATGTTTGGGTTGGTAAGATTCTTTATCTACATTCTTTATCTACTAATATACAAGTATCTATATCTCTAATATAATGTTTATGCTTTCTTTCCTGCCTTTCATTATCTTTTTCAATATAATTAAAACATGAGGGGAAATTAACGTAACTTCACACCAACATAATTAAGGGAGTGCTATGATATGTTGTATAGTAAAACAAGTAAACTTGTAAAACAAGTAAGATTGTAGTGTATAATCTTGTGTTGATTTAGCGATTTGCCTTTATAATTTTTATTTGGTTGTTTCAGTAATAAACTTTTATACAAATGGAAACTTACTGAAATACTGATTGGTGTATAAACTACTGTAGTTGGTAAAAAGGAGGTGAAACAACTTTCATGGAGGAATTTTTTTTTGTGATTGTATAATTTATACATGCAGGCTTCTTTGATTAGATAAATTACCAGCTTCCCTTTATAATAAAACTCCAAGGCAGTTTACACTTAATCATACTGATGAAGTTAGGTGAGTTACTCAAGAATGCAGAATATAGGACTTAATTTATCATTTGTTATCTTTTCCAGATTTATATCAGGTTACATGAAGTTAAAGTAAATACTTCGTCAATGGTTTACATGTGAAGTCTTGCTAAAGCAGTGAAGTCAGGATTTCTCAAAAGTTTAAATACATATTTTATTATTTTAAAATATATTTTAAGAGATTTATATTTATTTTGTATTAGCACCTGAATGTACTATTTAGGTGAGAATACTGATTTATTAACGTTCTTTCCACTCTTCATACCTTCCTGCTGCTGTTAGCTATCAAAAAAATAGACTATTAATTTGCTTTGTAACTTTATTATTAAAATATGAAGTTGTAAGTTGTAATTTCATAAGTTATTTTTCCTTCCTTTGGAAATGAGCTAAAAATGAGGCATGGGGAAAGTAAGTATTTTTATTACACAGTCATTTTTGATGGATTATTTGGTAAGACACTTCATTTCTTTGAAGCAGTAAAATAAAACATTTAGCAGTTTGCCTCGTTAGTATTTGTTAAAATGGGTAGCTTGATTTCTAGTCATGTCATAAATCAAGTGCTGTTTAATATTTGAACCTTTTGAAAGCTATTTAATATATCATTTAGATGGTTTTTATTATAATTGAGAGAAATTTATCGGACAGATTTTTTTCATGCCACTTGTTTTGAATGTGTATTTTTGTTTTCTTTCTCTGTTAATAAAATCTTATTAAAGGGGTGTGCTTGGGTGACACCCAACTCTGGATTTCTGCTCAGGTCATTGTCTCAGGGTCCTGGGATTGAGCTCTGCATTGGGCTCTGTGCTGAGGATGCAGCCTGCCTAAGATTCTGTCTCTCTCTCCCCCGCATTGCTCCTCCCCTGCATGTGCTTGTGTGTCGGCATGCTCTCTCTCAAAAAATAGGAAAAAATAAAACATGAACACGTGGTGGGTTTGTTTGGCTTAAACTTGCTAAAGGCCACAGATGATACTCTTAAAAGAAAATATATATAAGCCAAGAGAAAAAGAGTAAGGGGGATACCTGGGTGGCTCAGTCGGTTAAGTGTCCGTCTGACTCTTGGTCTCGGCTCAGGTCTCAATCTCACCACTTGTGAATTTCTTTATGATGGAGCCCCACATTGGGCTCTGCACTGGCAACACGGAGCCTGCTTGGGATTCTCTCTCTGTCTCTCTCTCTCTCCGTCTCCCCATCCCCCCTGCCTCGTCCCTGACTAGCTCTCGCTCTCTCTCTCTCTCTCTCTCAAAATAAACTTAAAAAAGAAAAAGTAAGGAAAGGAGACTTGGCATATGATAGCTCAGATACGTGGTGCACAAGTGTGCTCTAAGGAGATGCCACTTTCATCCACGTGGAACCACTTATATGAAAACATGCAGGTGTGGAGATTTCAGGCTCCCCAGTCAATCCTGATGCAGCTGGCGAGTGCTGTCTTCTACATAAATCTGTACCAGCATCTGGACCCATTTCATTTGCCCACTCAGAATTCTGAGCATACACCTACACACCTGGCAGACACACACCTTTGGCGATGCTCTTTGGGCATCCCTGAGGTTTTCTCTCTCAGCCGATGATTCCCGCCCTAGCTCTAAATCTGACACCCTAACCACCCTAACTCTGAACCTGACTTCTAGGGAGCCGAGAGGAGGAAGGGTCTGGAGAAGGAATGTGCATTGCAAGTGGCATAAGTAGTCCTCTTTCTGAGGGTTTATATGAAAAGACTGGAATGCAGATGCATGTGTATGTGCGGTGAAGAATGCTTCTCTCTTGGTTTCAGTAAAATTCCTCTAGAAAGCTCTTCAGGTTGTACAGTATTTCTTTTTGAGGGAAGGCGAGGCTTTTTTTTCTAATTTGCAGGAAGGCACTGCAAAAGCTAGTGAGGGTCTTATAAAGAAAGACCTTATAGACGATGGGTCCATCGGTGTTTCTCAGAGCATCGCCTAGAGTCCTTTGTAGCCCACCAAGTCATTGTTTGGAAAGCTGACATTTTCTTAGGAAAAGCAAAACAATGAGACAGTGTTCAATATTTTGAGGTTTAGATTAAGCCTTTTTTTTTTTAATTAAAATCCCAGTGTCATTTTTTCAGTTATTCCTCAATATTATGTATGTGCTACAAGGACGGTGTTGTGTTAGTTCATCTTAGCTAACGTTTAAATTCAGCTATTATTAAGCCTGCTAAATGCGCAGTTTTATTTTTGCGTTGTAGCCCCAATTTACATTAGTGGCTCATTTTGAAGCGTTTAAAGTGAGAAGAATGATGTAGGATTACTACAACTTAAAATCACATTATGAATATAAGTAGTAAATAGTTCTCCCGTACAAATATGATGTGTGAGTTTGCTCATTCTGTTGCAAATGAATCTGCAATGCGTGATTTTGCAGCAGCTGTCAAGAAACAAAAATGTAAAAAAAAAAAAAAAAAGTTTGATGATGCATACCTGAATCGGATTTTGATAGACTAGTAATTTCTTTGCCCTGTGTTTTGTCTGTCATGGAATTTTATGAAATTTAAAACTTTCGGAGCACTTGTGTTTTATTCAAAGTATATTCATTGTTATCAGTGGGATCTAAAGCGCTGCTGTCTTTACATTTAGCTTTTGACTCTTCTAATCATGGCGAAGGGACTGGCTCGGTCAATTTCCTTCCCGGTGACTATTGGCAAAAATTTCTTAGTTCTTAAGTCTTTGTTTTTTTTTTTTTAATGTTTATTTATTTTTGAGAGAGAAAGAGACCCAGAGCATGAGTAGGGGAGGGTCAGAGAGAGAGGGAGACACGGAATCTGAAGCAGGCTTCAGGCTCTGAGCTGTCAGCACAGAACCGGCTGTGGATCTTGAACTCATGAACAGTGAGATCAGACCTGAGCTGAAGTCAGGACACTTAACCGTTCAGTTCTTAATTTTTAACAGTATTTACATAAATAAGAAGAAACTCCAGAGATAATGTCTCTGAACTCCTTCATCTGTTTCCATGGTGTAATGGTTAGCACTCTGGACTCTGAACTCCTTTATCTTCTTGAAAGGTGTTACAGGTACTTGAGCAGTGCAATGCACTGGCGGTGCTTCATTCCACTCTTGTGTCTGTCTTCTAAGCATGGCCCTCATTTTTCCATTTAAAATCAATTAAGTCTTTTATAGCATAGGTAGGAATAATGATAATCTAATTACTAGAATAATGAAATAGGAAAGTATTTCAACATATAGAAATATAGCTGAGATCTAATACATCTTGGATTTATAAAAAGGTACAATAGAGCCATATGATAAGTGCAAACAAGAATGTGTTACATTCTATTAAAAATAAGTAAAATCGGTCTTTGATTTTTTTTGTAAGACTGCTAAGAACAAAAAAGCTGTCATGAAACAACACTCTTCACAGGTGGAAATACTAAAAAAGGAAACTCTGAATATAAATTTGAGTCCAGTGGATCCTCCTGGTATATCAAGAAATAAAGGTGTAATAATTTTTACTCTTTGGAGATGCTTATCAAGGTTTTGATTTTATTTATTTTTAAAATGTGTATTTATTTTAAGAGTATGAGCAGTGGAGGGGCAGAGAGAAAGGGGGAGGGGCAGAAAGAGTCCCAAGCAGGCTCTGAGCTGTCAGCGCAGAGCCCAGCACCGGGCTAGATCTCAGAAACTGTGAGATCGTGATCTGAATCAAAATTGAGAGTGGGATGCTTAACCAACTGAGCCAGCCAGGAGCTCCTGATTTTATTTTTAAGTTTTTTTTGTTTTGTTTTGTTTTGTTTTCTTTTATGTTCTCTGAAATATTTCCCCCTCTTCACAGAACAAGGTTCTCTCTTCTTCCTTAACTCTCTCTTCCCCCTCTCCTCCCTTTCCCCCTCCTATTTATTTTCTCTGTCCCTCCCTTCTTTCTCTCCCCTCTGCCTCCCATGGCCCATTAGCCCGCCTCGGTTGGAAGACTCAGCACCCTCTGGTTAATCACTGTATACAATGTCCTTGGAAAGCAACCTGTGTTCTCAGAAGTGCTAGGTTTAAATACAGTGCCTCCCTACCTGAAATCATTTTCCTGGGCAATAGAGGTCAGGACAGGTGGTTATTGAAACAGTTCTGTATGTAAACTTTTAATTAACCTTGATTTTGGCTCTACTTTCACTCCCACCCTTAATCCCAGTGGCTCCTATCTTTACTGTAGCCATTTTATACTATCTTCCGGATTTCAGTCTCCCTGTTTATTTTATCCCTAACCGTTTGTTTTCCTATCTTCTGGAACATGTTGCGATCTTCTCCCCTGCTCCTTCACTCCCCGTCTCGTCTCTTCCTTCATGTTCTGGGTTTATTCCTTTCTATCCCAGTACTATAACTAGGGTACTGGGAAGGACTGAAGTCAACACATTTCCTCAGTGTGCAACTTTCTGAAACCTGCATATCCAAAGGTAGCATCTATTATAGTTCTTAGTACCACCAGTGTTTGAAGTTTTCATTTTCATAGCAACCCAACTATTATTATTTTTTTTTTTGCCAATGTCTTATTCTAATGCATACCCTTCTGTAAGTAACTGGCAAATCCTTAATTTTTTCTTTTGAGTTTGTTATTATTCATATAATTTTCTAGGAATCGTTCACTTGCATTACATTGTCACTGTGAATTTCTGGATTTTACAATCCGTTTTCATAGAATCTTTATACAGAATATTGATTCTTCATCACATTTACTTCAAATATCTTCTAGTCTTTAGTTTTCACCCTTTTATTGTTTTTTTTATAAATTATATTTTATTTGAATGTTTATTTGCTTCATGATTTCAAAACTTTGAAATAATTTAAAAGTTATACTCCTCCAGATAACTTCTATTAATTAGGATTTTTATTTTTGTTTTACTAAGTTTTCTAAAATTTTCGTGAAATACTGTTGCAGAATAATTTGGCAGTGCATTCTGAGAGCCAAGAAAATGTCCCTGTGTTTTGATCCTGTTCTCAGAAGGCTTAATTAAAAGGAGGGATAAAAATTTGTTTGGTGTTTTGAATTCGCCCATGTTCTTATTTTGTCAAATTCTTTGAAATACTGAAAGGTAAAATATTTTTATGTTTTCCAGATTATTGCTCAGTTGTAACAATTGTGGACCAGACAAATGTAAAGTTAACCTGCCTGCTCTTTAGTGGAAATTATGAAGCCCTACCAATAATTTATAAAAATGGAGATATTGTTCGCTTTCACAGGCTGAAGGTAAAATTCATACTGTCCAAACACCTATGTATTTGAAGAGAGCTCTCTGTGTTTCACTAATACTAGTTAGTACTAATTATGTGATTGTTGGGGTGGAACATGGCATCAAGCATTTCAAGAGATAAGAAGAAATGTAATTAACACCAGACTTCAAATAATTAATATTAGGAAACCTCTTCCTTTGGACAAACTGCCTGCCTACCTTCCACAGAAATGTATTAGAAGCCATGATTAAGACTAGGTGCATTCTCATTTCTCACTTCTAAATATAGATTGATGCTTTAAAGGTTTTCCATGTAGAGTTGGGTTAAAAAAAAAAGCCCTAGGTCAATGGGGTTTTGTTTTGTTTGACCTTTTTATTAAAAAATTACACAAAGATTGGGAGTTTGTATTAATTCAAGTACAGTGAAAGCATCGAGACGTTACTATCAAATCAAAGTAAGTTGATCTTTTTGAAAGATGTATTATTAAAACATGAACATGGTAATTCAGTACTTGTAATATTATGCTAATAGCTAAACAAGTAAAGGTAAAAAAAACCCTTTAATATGAAGGTAGAGCTATTTAATAGGGTGTGATTTTTAAAAAAATTCTATACTTTAATATTTTCAGTCCGTAAGTTTTAAGTAATTTAGTCCCTTCATCTTTTCCTCTTGTTACACGAAAGTTTCCATGCAACTCGTTCATTATCATGATTATCTTTTTTCTTTTACTGCTTCAGTTTATCTGTGTCCCTTGAGATGCTCTTAAGTGAGCACAATGTTCCGGGTGTGTTCTAGTCTTAGTTTTGGTAGGAATTTCCTATCTTGATATCTTAATGCTTTTTTCCTGAGAATAGAAGAGTAGTAGAGAATATCTGTGTAAAGTTAAAAGAGAAACAGAAATATCATTTCAGTGCTATATTATAAGCTTATCCCAACTTCAAAAAATACCATTTCTCACATACTATTGTTTCCTATAGTATTTGTATTCTGACAGTGCACTCTTCCCTCCTAGTGTTTTGTTGTTACTCTTGCTGTTATTTAACTGAAGTAGACTGTACATCTATCTCTCAGTTCGCAATATAAGTATAGTCCTGTAACTAGCACTCTAGAAAGTTCCTTCATACCCCATCCATGGTGGTCAATACTTAGCCCAGCACCAGGAATAAATACTCTCGTAACTTCAAACAATGTACATTGGTTTCATCTCTGTTTGTTCTTTATATAAAGAGAATAGACTTTAGGTTTTGTTTGTTTTTAATGTCTAGCTTATGCCTATGTGATTCAACCATATTACTGCGTATGGTTTTACTCTGTTCATTTTTATTGGTGTTATTTTGTCATGTGAATGCATCAGAATTTATATATTTTGTGGAACATTTCTGTAGTTTTCATTTGGAGGATATTATGCTGCTGTAAACAGTCTAATATCTTTCAGTGAGTATATGTATTAATATTTTTATTATTAATGAAAAATTTACTGGATAAGCTAAATAGATTAGATATATCATGTTTACTTAAAGATAGATCAGAAGTTATATAATCTGAAGAACAAGGATAAACAAAAGATTGACAGAGCCCCAGGGACCTGTGGAACAATATCAAATGGTGAGACCTGTCATTTGAGATGCACAAGAAAACAGCGTGAATGGGAAAAACTATACTTATAGAATAGAAAGAACCAGAATTTTTCCACATTTGTTGGAAAACATTGACTTACAGATGATAGAAACTCGGTGCCTTCAGTGCCGGCACCTCAGAAAAAAGGCACATCTAAACAAGTCATTATGAAATCGTCAAAAAGATTTAAAATATCTTGAAATGAGCTGGCAGAGAAATAACACATTCCACACAGGAAACAACCATACAGTCATCATTGATTTCTTATCGGAAATGATGGCACCCGAAGAACAAAGCAGAACTTTGTATCCAAAGAAAGTAATTTTCAAAAATGAGAGAATCCACAGCCAATGTATCTTCAGTACAAGTATCTCCTAGAGTGGTATTCAGGACAGAAGAGAATGCTAACCGCCAGAAACTTGTGATGGTTAGGAAATGACCAAACCTAAAAAAAAAATTATGGTGAATAATGATGAAGATCATGTTTTGTATTTCTTCCCAAAATTTCGCTAAAAGATAAATGGCTATTTAAAAGAAAGAGAATAACATTGGAAGATGAAGTTTATAAATATATAGAAAAATGTGAATAATAGTACAAAGATGGTTAAAAGGAATTATACCACTGAAAAGTTATTATTATCTTCCTCTGAAGAGGAAGTTTCAATATAGCTTCAATAGATAGTGTCAAACAGGATGCGAGCAAGCGGAAATGTGATCTAGAAAATAGGAATTATGTCATAGAATGATACTGATTCCAAATAGACTTTGAGATAAAGATTCACTCATAGCTCAGAGGAAGTAAACACAACACTAATAAGGTCGAAATAAGATGGGAAAAGGAACAGTAGATGAACAAAATTTTTAAAGAGCAAAAAGCGGGTGATACAAAAGGAAAACAAGATAGTAAATTTAAATATAATCATATCAGTAATTTTATGTAAATAGACTAAACATTCCTTTTGCAAGGAAAAAAAAACAGACTGAATTAAAAATAAAAAGCAAGAACAAATACCTCTCCCTATACGAAATGGAAGACACAAGCAAGTTGAAAAACTAGAAAAGATATACTAAGCAGAAAATACGCATAAGGAAAATGAAATCACTATGTTAATATCAGACAGAATATTACAGATTAAAAGGAGGGGGGCATTTCATAAGGACAGAAAGATTGGTTTATGAAGAAGATGTAACCATCATCATGTGCACGTAGTAGCTGAGCCTCAGAACCTGAAAGCCAAAGTCTTCGTCTCTGTCCTGGCTCTCAGTCAGACTGATGAAACCTTAGCCTCTTGCATTGTGTTCACTTTGAAGTCTTATATTTTAAGTGTTCTAGCTTTCTTTGTAGCTTTCATAAGTAATTGTCACTATCCTTTTTCCTTTTGTAAATTATACCTTAGTAAGGAAAGTAATAATGTAAAAGTGCAAGCTTGATAGGATCAAAGAGTTGACCACCTAGACCTTTTAAACATAGAAATAAATGTTACACAGTGGATCTCGATAGAGCCTGGTTGATTTTATAATTAATATGCTAATTAAATGAAACATATTAAATGATTATATTCTTTATTAACTATGCTGGCAAGATTTTATAATCCCAAAAGTGTCTTTAGTTTTTGGGTTCTGCATCGGTAAGCTGTTTCGTTTTCTACTTTGCTCGACTTTCTTAGATCCAAGTATATAAAAAGGAGACTCAAGGTATCACCAGCTCTGGCTTTGCGTCTTTGACATTTGAGGGAACTCTGGGAGCTCCTATCATACCTCGTACTTCAAGCAAGTATTTTAACTTCACCGCAGAGGACCACAGAATGGTAGAAGCTTTACGTGTTTGGGCATCTACTCATATTTCACCTTCTTCGACATTAGTAAAACTGTGTGATGTTCAACCACTGCAGTATTTCGACCTGACTTGTCAGCTCTTGGGCAAAGCCGAAGTGGATGGAGCATCATTTCTTCTAAAGGTAGGTATTCTAAATACCTGGAATTGTGAGTTAGCACCATCTACATATCTGTAAAGAGCTTATAGTGCAGCATTCTGATGAAATATGCATACTGGTTGTTATATTAAGAACTTAAAATCTAACTTCCCATTTTTGATGAGCGTAGATATTCATGCAACTCTACCTCTGAACTTCTCTTTTTTATGCTTCCGTAGAAAATTAGTATTATCAATAGTTTAAATATAGTTTATGGTTTGTTTATATATTTCTTATTTTAGTATTAATAAAATACGGAGTTGTTTTCTACTATTATATTTGGGTTTCAGTTCTGTGTATGCATATTTCTGCCTCCCTGTCAAGGTAGCCTTGCTTCTCATTTACTTTTCTTGGCTCACTGATGTGGAATTCTCTTCCCGTGTCATTTCACTGCCTGCTTCATGGCTAGACCACGGATGGTTTTGAAGTGTTTATTGTTGTTCTTGTTACGTTTTATTTTTAAATCAGCAGGATTTTAAAAGGTAAAGTAAGACTTATCTAATCTTTGTTTACACCTATCCCAGTTTACTCATGAATAGCTTCTGCAAAAGACAGTTGTCCGAAATTAACCTCATCTACCCACCCTAGTCAGGTGCATTTAAGCAAACACTGCTTCAGCTCTGCTTGTAGGGTTACTTCTTTAGCTTCTGATTCTTTGAAACTATAGAACAAGAAACCATATAGTGGCACTTGGACAAGTATTAGGTTCAGCATTGTCACCATTTATACCTTGCCCTTATTAAGGAATTGGTGAAGATAGAAGTCATTGAGTGAAATATGAAGTTTTTAAAGTTGAAAATAACACATTTATATCCACAGGAAATACTCTGAAAAAAGTAACTACATGCTGTAAAAAAGGGAAGTAAGTCAAGTATGATAGCTGAAGTTAAAGCAAAGTCAGGTCATCCAAAGTTGAAAGAAATCATAAGTCAGCCAGTCGTACTGATCACACTTCGGATGCCCAAAGTGACATCCTTAACAATTAATTGAGCATTTGATAGGCACTGAATACTTCTAATGACAAGTAATATACTATGCAGGGTATACTCCATCTTTCCATTGCTGTGTAGAAAATTCTTAAATTCTGAGATAAAATCTGCCACCTTTTAGCTGACGTGGCAGAATGTACATCCATTCTAAAGCAACAAAACATGTGCTGCATCGCATTTTTATAGATAGCCTTTTCAGATACGTGAAAACAGCTTTTATGTAGATGTTATTTTAAAATACAGCATTCGGAAGTGAATGTAAGACTTTCTTGAGGACAATTTAAATCTCAGAAGTCTGTGTATATTCTTTGACTCAACAATTTTATTTTTGTACGTTTATTTTTGTGAATTTCGTAAATTTACTTTGTAAATGTGGAAAAATGAATTCAAGAGAATATTCTTATATTGCAGTAACAAAAAATAGAAAACTTATACTAACCACAGAGAATTCTGTGAAGTATTTATATATTATGGAATACTCTGTTAAAATAAAATGACATTGTGGATGTATAGTTATTAAGATAGATATTTATAATATTCTATTTGGAGATTAATGCAGTTTTATATACTAAAATGTAACATATGCATAGTAAAAATATATTAAGACGAATATATAGCAATATTTTACTCATTATCTCTGGGAAATTGAATTTCGAGTGATCTATTTTTCTGAAATTGTTTTTCCTATCACACACCAGAAGTAACTTTTTAAATGATGTTTTAAGCACAAAAGGAGCCAGACATTACTCCAAGTGAGGTGTGGAAAGCATGGAATGCAACAACATAATTATTTCCTGTCTCAACCTAGATAAAATACCAATATCGATTCCTTTATTAGTAACTATGATACTAATTCATTTTAATTATACCGGTACACATGTTACACCAATAACGTATTAAAACAGTAATATACTGTAATCCATGGTTTATTTTAGAAATCAGAAATTTAGGAAATTAATTTTAGGAAAATTACAATCCTCTTTGTGAATGTTCAATACATTTGTGAAAATGTTTAGCAAATTATATCAAATGTTTAGAATTAGAAGAATGCCTCCTTAACTTTATAAACAATTTCTCTTGTAGTCAAACAAAATATTTAGTGTTCAAATTTTGGAGTCAGTAATGCCAGGAACAAGACAAAAATACCCACTCTTTTCTGTTACTTGATGTTGTTCAGGAAATCTTAAGATATTCACTAAGAAAAAAAAATGAGAGCTATATTTCTCTTAAAAGAAAGAAAAAGAAGGTCAGTAGTCACAAGATATAAAACCCAAACAATGAACTGGAAAGCTATTTGGATTAATAAAATTATTCAGTGAGATAATTGGTTTAAACATTAGTAAAATATAGCTTTGGTATCTATCAGTAATAAATAGAACACATAAGCGAACAAAGTTCTTACAAAGTCACAACAACTGCAAAACAAGCCATTCATGCAAGAAATCCCTGAAATTTTGTGAAGTAAACTACAAAACTTCACTGAGGAGCATATTCAAATAATTTTTTTTAATTTATTTTATTATTTAACTTTTTAAAAAATAAAATGCCATTTTAATTAAAATCAAATTTTCAAATTGACTGTAATTTATAATATAAAAATAATATAAAAATAATAATTATAGTAATAATATAATAACAAGAAAACCTTGACCAAAAAACTGAGTGGGACCTCCATATCTGGTATCAAAGCATATTGTGAAATATAATCTCTATTAATTAAGATTATAGTTAGACTAGTTAATGGAAAAGATTAGGAATCTCAGAAACAATCTTACACTGTACATACATACAATACACACGTGGTAATAACAGATAACACTTCAAATTGATGAAGACAGATTACTAAATGGTGATCGTTATCTATTTGGAAAAAAGAATCAGATCTGTATATAAGATACAAATTCCTAACAGATTAAGTTTTGATATAAACTTACAAAAGTTTCAGAAAATATTAAAAAAAAAAGACTTCTAGGTGGTTAGAACTGAAGCATAAAAGCAATGTAGCAACACTCTACTTTCTCAGCCCCTCCCCCAAAAGACTGGGAGATTCATCTGTAAAGTTATTTTTAAAGTCACAAAACAGTATGCACAAAATGAAAGAACGAATTACAGGTGGAGAAAAATGTTTGTGACATACATTGTACCTGCTCCCAAAGTGTTTGTCCTGGTTCTTTGAATAATTTAGGGAACAGTGAGTGACCCAAACTCAGTGATTGTTTATTTGAAACTTGGCATAGTCACCAACGTTATTCAGTTCTTCTTCTGTGAGCTCACACTGGCGGACAGCTCCTCTATAGAAACGAGTGCCTTCTGTTCAGAGAGCCTGTTTCTCGTGTCCAGCCAAATTTCTCACATGCAGAGGCGTTCTTGTCTCATGCCAGATGTCTTTTGCCATACTCTTTTACAACACAGCACAGCCATCTCTTAACAGCCTTGCACAGCACACGTCCTGCGGAGAGGGTGGGACACTCTCCTCCCGTGCCCATGTTCCCATCCTCGTCCTAGCGTCGCTTACTGGCGATCTGGTATGTCTTTTCCTTGACCAGCATCCAGGGTTTTCATTCCTTCGTATTCATAACCTCTAACTTAAACAGAATGTTCCTCTCTGTACTTTTAAAAGCCTTTTCCAAACTGAAACAAAGTGAAAAAATAAGCAAAGGTTAGGATACATTCCTAAAAGTTACAGATTTATACTTAAGAAAATGAGCAGATGTAGTCATAAAGGTGATTTTAAATTATTTAAAATAGCAAAATTAACAGATATAGTCATAAAGGTGATTTTAAATTATTTAAAATAGCAAAATTAACAGATATAGTCATAAAGGTGCATTTTAAATTATTTTAAATAGCAAAAGAATAATTTGAAACAACTCAAATCACCAGTACAGGGATTAGTTTAATAATTTTTTGTACATCCACACCATAAAATGAATGAAGCAATTGGCAATCATATTTTAGAAAAATATTTATATAAGCTGATAAATCGCTCAACAATAAGAAATGCAAAGCAGAATATAATGTCAGTTAAAAAGAGAAAAAGACATATATTGTAAATACACAGAAGAAAGACGATAAATTCAACAACATGTTAGTACTTTTTTACTAGGTAGTGTGAATTTTTTTCTTTACAGCTTCTACATGACCTACATCTATGGCATCCTTTTGGAACCAGAATATATACCATATTTAAAGTTTAGCAGATATTTGGGGGAATACATTTAATTCCTTTTAAGTTATATTACCAGAAAATAATGTTTTTAAAGTCTCCACAGTTACTCAAAAAGATCATTAAAGTTTACTTTACCTTGTCATGGCAGGTGTGGGATGGCACCAGGACCCCGTTCCCATCGTGGAGAGTCTTAATACAAGACCTTGTACTTGAAGGAGACTTGAGTCACATCCATCAGCTACAGAATCTGACAATAGACATTTTAGTCTATGATAATCATGTTCAAGTGGCAAAATCTCTGAAGGTGATGTTGGGTAGCGATTGTCTGCTATTTTGTGTTTTTATACATGCAGAGGTAAATCACATTTATAAGATGATGTTTGAGCTCTAGAAATTAACTTCTAATTTATTTTTCTTTAATTTTTAATTTGTAAAATATATTCAAAATAAATTTTTAGAAAAAGGAAACTGTTTTTTTTTATCTTTGAAAACATTATATTAAGTGAATAAGCCAGTTCCAAAGACCATGTAATAATATGATTCCATTCACGTGGAAATCCCGAATAGGTGAATCCATATAGGTAAAGTGGGTTAGTGGTTGCCTAGGGCTGAAAGAGATGGATAGATCAGAGGGTGATAGTTAAAGGGGACAGGGTTTCAGAAAAAGGAAAAAGGAAACTATTGGAAGAGTCATTAAATTATAATGGCTCGAATAACTTAAAAATTAAAGAACGTTTCCTGAATATTTTAAGACTGTACACAACTTTTCTATAAAAGGGGTAAGGAAGAACGTTCTTGTACATCGTTGTATAAAATATCTGTAACCTAAACATTTAAGCTTTATTAATTGGTTTTTGAAAATCTAGCCTACAACTTTGTACTCGTTAGTTTAAGAAACTGTTGATCTACCTCTAATATATATCACAAATTGTGTGTGTTTGTACTGTACAGTTTATTAGAATTTGCTCATGGCTTTCGAGTTACTGGGTTTTTTTTAGGTAAAAGCACACTGTTGAGATGTGGCACGTCTTGATTATTAATATTTTAAGAAATATTCTTTATTTTATTGTATCTTTTATTTGGAAGTATCTTTGCTGACAACAAATGGCATCATTATAATAACAGTGATAATAGTAACATTTGTTTAACACTTCAGATGTATTTAGCACTGTCCCATGTAGTCAGTATTGTCACCATTCCCATTTTATAGATGAGAAAACTGAGCAGTCACCTGTTAAGCCCAAGGTTTCATGGCTCCTTGGTTGAAGCCAGTATGTGAATCTATACTGTTTGTTTCCAGAGCCAGTCCTTTTAAGCAGTATAAAGAAATGATTTTCTTTATTGCAAATAGCTTCGATCCTACCTTTAGGGAGTTATACAGCCTGCTTATGGAAAGTTATATGGCATACTTACAGGAAGAAAACAGTAAAAGTGAATTGCAGCTGTTTTGATCTGAATTTTATGCCCAGTCTCCTTTTGTAAATAAATGTTCTTGGAGAAGGAAATAGTTCCTCTAACACTGTGTTACAAATAAGCCCACCCAACTCATTGATAAATTAGGCTAAAGTCTGCATCCAGGAGGGGTGATAACTGAACCTTCTTGTCCTCTGTGTGAGTGTGTGCATGCATGTTTTCATGCCTAATAGATCAGAGAAAATTGACTGTTGAAGACACATTTTTGATGCTTTTCCTGATTTTCTATACATTGATTACTTTATTTCAAAAATAAGCATAACGATAGAGTCAATTCAAAGTCTTTTTAAAATACAGATAGAGTTATTTTTTGAATGAAAAAGATTTACATTTTATTTTAGATTCCTCTTTCACAATTTAATTCTCTTCTCTTTCCCTATGCTGCTCTTATAAGTCTTTCTGTTCCCCTCACCTGTCCTGATTCCCTTGTCCAAGTCCTGAACAACGCCTAGCACAGTGCTTTCCGTACAGGAAAGGTGAAGTCAGTAGTAGTATCTGCTAGTGAATGAACAAATCAATGAGAGCTGTGAATTTTTTTCAGGTGTCTTTTTGTCTACCTTATCTTACCCACTAGAGGGCGCTCTGAGCGCACATTGCTAAGAAAATACAGGGCACTTAATCTTTTTCTAAAGATATCATAATATTACATTATTTATCTGCAGTGTAATAGAAAAATGGAAAGTATTTTCTCTGTGTAAGTAATGTAACTTTAAGCTTTTATTTAATGTATATTGACATCACATTTTATTCGTTCTAAGAAAACCTCTGTATCATTTCATATTAACTTAAGAAATTCCCGGTCAGATGACATTAATACAGATGAATTCTTATCAGCACTTGAAAACAACTGTTTGAAATTGCATTTTTATACTGAAATACATGGAACACATGTATTTTTGTTGTATAGGAACAGGAAAAAAATATTTTTTTAATAAAGAGTGGACAGTGAAGGCCCACCTTAAAGTATAATATAATTGGCTTATATATGCAGTACATTTTACTGTTGAAATCACCCTTAACATTCTTCCTAAATTTTGCTTTTTGAGTATAACACAAGCATACATGCATAGACCCACAAACTCACACATATGCGGGCACACACACATGTGCGAGCGCACACACATATCACAAACTTTTTGTCTAGAAATTAAAGCAGTGTATTTCTAATCCCCAGTATTATCCTAACACAATTTAAACATAATTATAAAAAATATGTAGCCATAATTATGTTTTGGCCTTCAGTGACCTAAGAGCTATATAGTGTGGTTATTTTCAGATATATACGGGTAATTAAAAATATTAAAGGGAACTTCTAGATAGTTTATAGGGAAGATTTAAATTATTTCTAAAGGGTAGTGATATCTTAACAGTTACATTTGCCTTGCTTTTTTATTTTGCTAGGGGGAGAGTGACAGAGGGATAGGAGAGAGAGAATCTTTAGCAGACTCCACGCTCAGCGCGGAGCCCAACACGGGGTTTGATCTCACAAACCAACCATGAGATAGTGACCTGAGCTGAAATCAAGAGTTGTATGCTGAACTGACCGAGCCACCCCGGCGCCTCTGTTTTACTTTCTTTTTGATATTTATTGAAAGGGACATTTATCACAATTTTTGAAAGTATGTTTTTATAATTTTTGGTTATGACTCCCGCACTTGTAATTTTAGAATCTTATGACATCACTGACAAGACTAAGCAATATGTGTCTATTATAGTAGAGCATCTGGCACACTTCATGGTATATTTAGCAAGCTTAAAAAAAATACAATGCTGCCTCCAGAAGGAATTTGTGGGAATAACAATTTGTCATCTTGATAGCGTCTTTATATAAATAAATTCTTTCTTGGTCTTTAAATATTGTTTTATTATGAAATATAGTAGTGGAAAAGACAGTGTAATAAATATACATGTGCCTACCATCCAAACTTAATATTTTTAAACATTTTGCCACACTAATTTCAGGCCCTTTTAATTTTTAGGACGTAAATCTCTACATGTTGAATCTTGTTTGTACCTCTGCTCATTCTCATGTTTTGTTCCTTAGTATCTTCTATTTATCCTAACATGTAGGTGTATGTACACCCAGGTTTATTATGCTTTTATTTTATGTACTTTTCTTTGAAAATGCATAAGGTATATGTATTCTGTAATTTGCTTTTTTCTTTTATATTTTTAAGGTATATCCATGTTCATACGTGTGTCTGCGTTGATATGAGAGTCTTAATTGTTATAGCTTTATTTTTAAATGATTCTACAGATCAAGCAAACCTTCCCCACCCCCTGTCCCCCACCCCTGCAGTTTAGTCTTCAGACTTGACTTGCTGTTCGCGTTCGTATGCATTTGCAGATCAGCTTTTCAAATTTCATGTAAGAGACTGGAGATTTTGACTGAAATTAATTTGAGGGGAATTACTATCTTTATACTGTTGAAGCTTCTCATTTGTGAATATATATCTTTCTCCAAATTAGGCCTTTTTAAAAAAAATTTTTTTTTAATTTACATGAAGCATTTTATTCAGAGGGAGGTGGTTTTTAATTTTTTTTTTCTTTAAGTGACCTCTTCCCCCAACATGGGGCTGGAACTCAGGACCCCAAGATTAACAGTTACATGCTCTACTGACTGAGCCAGCCAGGTGCCCACGTGTGTGTAGGCCTTCTTTAAGTGCTTTGTATATATGTGTACTAGTGTATCGCCTACTTTTAAAAGGAATCACAGAATAATAAACATTCAGAAAAAGTGAGATAAAAGTAAATGGAAAATTTTTTTTCTTCCAGTATCTGACTTTAGAAACCATAAGGAAAAGTAGTTTTGTCTTCTTTTCTTTTTTCTTTCTGAGTTTTCTTTCTCTGACTTTTTACCCTGCTCCCCTGCCATGTCGTAGATGTATATCAATGGAAGAAATCCGAGAAAAAAAGACCTAAATGCCCTATCTCTTCCTCACAAAAATATGACTCGGTTGGAAAAAAGGTTATATAGCTTCTTCCTTTGAGTAGGTGTCAATTTTTTTTATAAACATTTTGCATTTGTCATCTTGAGTCTTCTCCCTTAAACAAAAACTCTGTTGTTAAAGACATTTTTAAGACTAAACAAAACATCTGAAATTAAAGAACATTTATTTAAAAATTATAATTGATTTAGTGTTGTATTTGAACTCAATGTATTTCATATTATGGTGGCAAAGTTCTTATTACAAAGTTTTCTTTCCATAGAACTTGTGTAATTATTATTTAGTTATTGTAGTGCATTAAAAAATATTTTCTAGTATTCTCATAATGATAGTATTTTAGCAACCGTATTTAATGAAATCTACTTTAAAGTAGCTAAAGCCAGTGTTTTAAGAAACCTTAATCAAACAGGTTTCCAAATCAAATAGAAGGTTTGGGTTTGATTTAGATTAAAGGTTTCTTAGCTAGTGTATTTTATCATGCTAAGATTCAGTTTTATTTCACACTTCAGTATCTGTGAAATAGAAATATATCTTTCATTTGAAAAAACAGGGGCGCCTGAGTGGCTCAGTCGGTTGGGCGGCCGACTTTGGCTCAGGTCATGATCTCACGGTCTGTGAGTTCGAGCCCCGCGTCGGGCTCTGTGCTGACGGCTCAGAGCCTGGAGCCTGCTTCGGATTCTGTGTCTCCCTCTTTCTCTGCCCTTCCCCTGTTCACGCTGTGCCTCTATGTCTCTCAAAAATAAATAAACATTAAAAAAAAAAAGAAGAAACATATGGATAGATAGATACGTAATATGCATATATACATGTACTTACATTTTACATATACACATCTACATAAATACATGGGTCCGTGTATACATATACATGCGTAAATATACACGAACATGTATATGTATATACACAGGTGTGCACACACACAGAAACGCGTTTTGGTTTTGATACAGTGTCCTTGGGACTGACATTCAGTACACGTCAGTGTTGCATGCCAGTATCATTTCTGATAGGTCAGCACTTTTGACTGTTGGTCTCTGCCCCATATTTGTCATTAATTATTTTATGTATCAGAAATTGTTTGATTTTTCTCCATTTTTTAAATCATAAATAATCTGTTTTTAGGTTGGAAGCTTTCTTAGAATTTATAGCCTCCATACCAAACTTCAATCAGTGAATTTGGAGAACCAAGCAACATTGTTAGCTCTGGAGTTTCATCTCCATGGGGGTACCAGTTATGGCCGGGGAATCAGAGTCTTGCCAGAAAGTAACTCTGATGTGGATCAACTGAAAAAGTAAGCATATTATATACCCATTTAGAAATTATAAATAAGGTATTAATTAAGCTGATTTCCAAGATACTATTGTTCTGGGCTGGGGATGGGTGGATCTGTGATAAGTTCTTTGTAATTGGTCCTTGTCGGCTACTGTGCCATTATCCATTTGTCTAAATAGATGAACCAAATGAAACTGAAATCAAGCGATAGCAGATCCAAACAGCTCAATAGTAGCAGAGCTAAGGGTATAGTGTCAGGTTTCCAACTGTTCCTTTTGCACTTATGTCTACGCTGTGTGCTTCTTCCACCAGGGGGCACGTTCCCCAGGGACACCAATGGTTGGAACTGGAGCTGAACCAAAGTTTGGAAAACTTGATACATATCTAGAATTCCAAATATACTTAATTCTGCTGTGAAAAAATAATTATCTTTCTAAAGTGCCTAGAACTGATAAAATAGGTAACAAATGTTTTAGAGTATCATATTTTAAAAACTTTGAAATGTGCCCAGAAAGTGAATAATACCTTAAGTCCTGCTACATATGCGGTTCCCTTCTTTGTGAAGTATTTGCAGTGCTCCCTGTGTACAGAAACTTTTTGACCAGTATTCTAGAGGAATAAAAAAATAAAAAATAAATCTTCTGCGTGTCTTCAAAGAGCTCTAGAAAATGACCCGTTCAGTAAGCTCAAATGAAGTAATATTTTTATGTTTTAATATGTTGAAATAGGATGACTTTTAAAACCAATCGAATTAGCTATTTTAATAATCTTCTATCAGTTGTACTTCTTTATTTCTCATATTGCCATATATAGAGCATAGTATTTCATTTCTTGAATCTGGAATAAGATTGCTTTGACAGAATGCCATCCAATAAATTGCCAGTTTATTTTTGTTTGCCGTATTTCATCATCTTGCTGTTTCACTCGTACTTTCTGGAATCAGGTTTTTTAAATTTGGGGGATTTTTAGAACCCGCATAATTTGAGGAAATCTATAGACCTACTGAAGAAGGTGTACACGCATACATAATTTTTATACAATTTCAGTGACTTCTTATTTTCTAAGGATAGAATGAAACTGATCATATCGACTTTGTTTTATGCAATTTGATTTGAAATCATATTCTTTTTATTATAGGGTTTTAGAATCTGTAGATTTGACAGCCATTCATTGTTTCGATGGTATCTGTCAGTCAGAACATGAGGACAGCTTTCGGTCACTTTCAAGTAAGGACAGTTTTTAATGTTAACAGTTTAGTCTCTGCTAAGTAAAATGGCTTTATCAATCAATAATTCCTTTTTAAAAATATCTTCCCATCTCTGCCTTGTTCTGTTTTTTGTTAAATCCATATTCTTTGTAAAGGAATAGGCTAAATCTTTATCTGTGTCCAATGCAAAGGTAAACATTATTCTTCCCTTAATTGTATAATTGCATTTTCAAATTGGAATGGTAAGGATTACTTGATTTGTGATATATCTAGTATTTATATGTATATATTTATATGTGTGTATATATATGTGTGTGTATATATATTCATTAAAATTTTGTATTTCCTAGGCAACCATTTTGCTTGTCAGTTTCTAAAATGAATAGTGGTTGTTTTTGCTGCTTTATTTCAAAGAGCTCAATTATTTTTTGTACCTAGTTATAAGATCTTAAACATACACCTAGTTCTGTATTTATATTATTGTATACTATTCAAATCTAAATTTCAAAAATCTGTAAGATTTTTCTCCTTTACCATTTTGCATTAATGTCTTGTACATTCTGGGACCTAGAATCTATACCATAATATATATATACACATATATACATATATATGTGTACATGCGTATATATATGTATACGCACATACATACATATACATGCGTATATATATACACATACATATATACATATACATATTTACAATCTATTTTATGAGTATTTTCTTGTTCTGTACCAATAATGACAAGCATTAAAATTAACACATATTGCTTGGTATGGGAACTTACTAAGTACTTACATGCATTATTATTTAATCTTAACAGCATTCCTTGAAGGTCCCTTTTACAGAAAGGAAACAGGCTTTGAGTGCTAGGGATTATGTAATTTGCCCAGGGTTACTTAAGCTATTAACTAATGGCAAAGTCAGTCAGATTCAAGTGCAGATTATTTGATTTTTTGGAATTTTTTTTTTTTTTAAGTTTAGAGAGAAAGTGCAAGCAGGGGAGAGGAGAAAGAGAGACAGGGGAGAGAGGAAGAGAGAAAATCTTAATCATGCTCCATGCTCAGTGCAGAGCCTGATGCAGGGCTTGATCCCACGACTCTGAGATCATGACCTAACCTGAAATCAAGAGTTGACATTCAACCAACTGAGCCACCCCAGCGCCCCTGATTTTTTTGTAGAATTTTAAATTCGTTTCTTTATTCTCTTTGCCTTAAAACTCTCCACATTTCCCAGCACCTTGGTGATGGCATTTTGGCCTGATCTGTGATTATTTAAACTACGATTAGGAGGCCAATTTACTTCAATTGACAGTCATTTGGAGACAGCGTAATTTGTAATTATACTTTTTGAAATTTCTTTTCTCCTTTTACAGAGATTTTTAAATTGTTTTTAAATTATAAAGTTAATAATACATGTCATGATACCAAGTGACACAGCTTCCTCATGCCTTTATGCCCACTCCTGAGGTAAACGTTGACAGTTTAGTGTGGCTTCTTCAACACTTTCATGTTTATACAAATATATATGCCTTTATATAGACAGATATGACTTTCCCTTGTGTTTAAAATATTAACAAAAATGGGACATACACACAGTTGCTTTCTTTATCGGTATATCATAGATCTCTTCATGGGCTGATCCATCTTACTCAAACTCATTATTTTAATAGTTGTGTAATATTTTATATTGTGAGTCTAATGTTATACATTCAGCTGTTTCCCATTTGATAGACCTTCAGGTTTCCAGGTTTTTGCCCTTACAAATAATGCTTTCCTAGCTATCCTTGAGCAATTGTACATTTCTGCTTTTCTTTCTCTAAAATAAACTCCTAAAAGAGGGGTTGACAGATCAAAGGATAAGCACATCTTTTATTTTAATAGATGCTGTCAGAGTATATGACAAAGTGCCATAGAATTTGTATGCAAATAGCAGTGTAGGAGAATGCCCTTTCCTCACACTCTCAGTGGTGTTGAAGGTTACCAGTATATAGAAGTTTTGACAGTTTGGCAGATATAAGGTGATATCTTATTTAGTTTCCTTGAGTACTTGGGAAATAGGAAATATTATATATTTTATCAGCCCTTTTTACTTCCTCTTCATTGAATTGTCTGCTCCCAGCCTTTACCTGATTTTCTGTTGGGTTTTTAAAAATTTTTAAATCAGTTTTTGGAAAACCTTGTATGTATTTTGTGCATACTTTCTCTGATTTTCATATTATTCAACTGCTTTTAAGGTTTTTACAGTTGTTTTCACTTCATGCAGAGTGGCTCATACTAGGTGGTCAGATTCACTGAACTTCTACTTAGCCAGCTTGTGACGTCAGTCAGGTTCTCCAGTCATGAAATTCTTAATCCCATTTATTAGTGATGTTGAGAAGGATAATTACTGCATGTTTGTGCATGATGCCACATAAAATAAATTATAAAAACATACCATAAATTTTTTTAAGTATATTTACTTTGGGAGAGAGGGTGGGGGAGGGACAGAGAGAGAGAGAGAGAGTATCTCAAGTAGGTTCCACACGCCAGAACAGAGCCGGACATCAGGCTCAGGCTCTGAACTGTGAGATCATGACCAAGAATCAGATGCTCAACCGACTGAGCCACCCAGGTGCCCCCCCAAACATACTATAATACGCAATAGAATGTAAGCTAACGTAATTCCAAAATATGGATACTTTTTTAGTCTCAAATCCTTCATTTTAGAAAGCACTATTAAAACTTATTGCTATGTTCACTACCGTTGCTTTCTCGTTAAAGTAAAATCTGATTTTATGGTGTTCATCAAGTCATCATCTTGTTAAATTTCGTAAGTTTATTATCTTATCCACGTCTCCATTTATTTCTTTCACAATGTGTTTTTCCAAAATAATAAAAATTTTCAAACATGCGGAAGAATTGAAGCAGTCGTTCCGTGAACACTCAAACACTCATATACCTACCATCTGGATTATGTTTGTTCTGTCATATATTTCTCTCTGTCTCTTTTAATCAACCCGTCTTCTGTTTCGATGCATGTCAAAGTAAGTTGCAGAAAGAAATACACCTCCTCAGAACTTCGGGATAACGTCATTAACTAGAATTCAGTATTTGTTGAGGATTCTTTTTTATTTTTGATGTGAAGTTAAATGCTGTGGACAACTGAAGTGTACCATTCCACAAGTTCTGGCTAATACATAAACTTGTAACTTAAATCTCTTTAAAAATCTAAAACATCACCCTTGTTGCAGAAAGTTCCTTCGCATTCCTCCCCATTCAGTACAACCCCAGAAGTTCTGATTCTTTTTTTCCACCATAGATTAATTGTGTAGGACTTCAAATAAATGGAATAACATATTCTGTGCTCTCTTATGTATTGTTTTGAAATTCATCCATATCGTGTGTACCGCTAGTGTGTTCCCTTATAACGCCCAGTAGTATCATATGAGATAGGCATTACATTTAATATGAATTTCCAGTCATTGCACCATTAGTCCTTTGGAGTTTTTTTGTTTTTCGGTTTTTGATTTTTCTGTGAGATGGCTTGAGTGTCTTTGTCAAAAAACAAGTGAATATAAATGTGGATTTATTTCTGGGCTTTCCAGTCAGAAATATTTCATAGTATGGTGTGAAGTAAGTATTTTTCTCTTTATACTAATTTCCAGTTGTTGTAGCACCACAGTTATGCTTTCCCTTTGGGTTGTTATCAGAAATCAACTGACCATGTAAGTGCAGGTTTATTCCTAGGCTTTCTCTGTAATTCTCTTGATACGCTTGTCAGTCTTTATGCCAATATCATACTGCCTTGATTACTGTAGCTTTATAATAAGTCTAATCATGTAGGAGAAGTCTGTCAGTTTTATTCTTTTTCAGAATTATATTTTATATTCTGGATTCTTTGCATTTCCACTTAAGTGTTAGAAACTCTTGTCTTTTTCTGTAATAAAACCTCTGCAATTTTGATTAGGATTATATTGAATCTGCAGATCAGTCTGGGGAGAATTGATGTCTTGACAAACAGTTTTGAGCCTTCTAGTCTGTGAACGTGGCTTATTTTACTGTTGTTTAGATTTTCTTTTTCATGGATTTTAAAACTGTGTAATTCTTCCCTTCTTTTTCCTCTAGGCTCTGGATCAGTATCACTGTATGAAGTAGAAAGATGCCAGCAACTATCAGCTACAAGTAAGACTCTGCTTCATTTTTGAAATAAGGGTGTAATAATGTGCATAATAAAGTCTGTCCTTACATTTACCAACTAATTTGTTCCTGTCTGTTGTTGAGAGCAGACATCTGTGAGAGCACAAATATATACTTACTTATCTTTCATTTCTGTGCCTCATCCCAACTGGAATAAAATGGAACTCAGAAAGATGCATGTTTCTTATATTGAATATATATTTTAAGTCCTATAATGTATAAGGTTTATAAAACATATTCTACTATTTAACAGTGCCGTGGGGCTTATTTCATTTTGACAATGTGATAAAATATATGACATAAGTTTTATCTGTTCACACTATGAATTTAGCGGTGTGCCCATAAAGGCAGTATATCCCAAAACTGTAATGTTAGCAGTGATAGTAAATCTATCAGATGCCCTCTTTCTGTTAGTTCATTTAAGATGAAAAAAATTTAAGAAAAAAATATTTTTAAGCACAAGTCTTTTCAATGAAGTTCTATAACATGCTATTATAAAAATACCGTTTCTCATTGGAGAAAGAACATACAACTGTGAAACGAGGGAAAGCTAGAAGAAAGAAACTTGTGGTATTGTATTGGAATAGGAAGTGTCAGCATGGACTCATGGTTTTATAAATAGATTCAGAAGTAGATGTAGATGTCTTTGTATATGTATGTGTATACGTTAAACATGTGCAGGTGCATGTGTGGAAGTATAAGTAGGAACACATGTGCGTGTATATCCTATCTCTGTCCAGTTAAAGGGCTTCGAAATAATGGCACCCAATAACAGTGGATGCACCTCGTGCACAGATCTTGGTTTATAAATAATATTCCCCCTTAAAAGGAATCAGGGCTGCTTGGAGAGAGAGCAGACTCCAGGATTGGGACAGGGGAATTATAAGATGGATGTAGAACATCTTGTTGTGTCAGAAGGTGAAGAAGTTCTCGGTTGATTATGGAGCATGTCAAATCTATTACAATTTGAGCATCAAAATAAAAAATACTAGTGATGGAGTAAAACTGAATAGTAGTAGGAATCCATTAGTCTGTGTGGACAGTAAGTAAAAGAACATATGAACGAATGAATAAATATGTGAGACTGAGTGGAGAACTCCGTTACAATAGAATGACAACTAACAAATGTATAAGGAATGATGAAGTTAGGAAAAAAATCATTTTGCAACCATGATGGTAATAACTGATTTAGTTGTAAATCTTCCGTGGATCCTAAACTAGCAGTATCCTCAATGTTTACTGAGGAGTGAGATGCTTCTATTTCCCCAAGTTCTTTCTTCAAGTTATGAAGGGGAAAATAAAGGAGGAGAAACCTGTTGAACACCACCATAACCAACTGAGCAAAGTTAACATCCCTAGGAATGAAAACACTGATGACGTGTGCCTCTTGTTAGGATGCAGAGAAGGACACTTGTATCACTTACAGTGTACTATACTGCCAAAAGTGCGTGATCTGTATCCGATCATGAGCAGAACCAAACACACCCAAGTCAGTCGCCTCTACTCCTCAAATGTATCAATATTATGAATGACAAAGAAAAGCTGAGGAGGACCATTCTACATTAAAGGAGTCTAAAGAGACCAGAAAAATAAATGCAATGCATGGTTCAGGATTGGATTCTGGACTCGAAAATAAAAATCTAAGTAAGAATATTACAGGGACAGTTGGAAAAATTTGAATAATGTCTGTCGATTCAGTGATAATGTTACATATTCTGAAGTTGAAAATTGCACTGTAATATGCCAATGAAATTTCATCCGAAATACACACTGAAGTATTCAGGGATAAAAGAAAATGATATCTGGAAATTATTGTTAAATGATTCATCTTTGTATATGAATCTGTAAGGAGATATATATGGAGAGGGAGCTAAGGACAGATGGAGATGATGATAAATGTGGCAAAATATTAACTAGGTTGGCAATATAACTTAAATAATTCAGTTTTATTGTATCTGGTGCAGGGGAATTCGTGTTATGAATATTCTTATTTTTGTACATTACTCTAACTTAATCTAAAAATTCTTTTCAGTACTTACAGATCATCACTATTTGGAGAAAACTCCACTCTGTGCTATTTTGAAACAAAAAGCTCCTCAACAGTATCGTATTCGAGCAAAATTAAGGTCATATAAGCCCAGAAGTCTCTTTCAGTCTGTTAAACTTCACTGTCCTAAATGTCGCGTACTGTAAGTATTTTCTGTAATAGAAATAATTCTATAATATTTACAATTTTGTGAATATACATTTTCATGTGTATCAATCAGTTTACGTCCTGGCGGTGAGTAAATTGTGACTTTGTATATTGTATTTTGAAACAGTGATAACATTTTTAAGAGAAAATACTAAATTGTTAGTAAATCCTTCTGATATTTCTTAGTAAGAATAAGTAAAAGTGGGTGCTATTTTCAGATCTGAAGTTCAGTTTAGTAGCTCTGATATATGCGTGCACACACATGTTTATATATTTATATAAAATAAATCTATAAGATATTAGAATGATTATGTACTTACTAGCTCAAGACATGTTCTGAATTTAGATTTAATCTCTTTTCTTTTTTATGCAGTTTGACTGTCTTCTCTCTAAATATATAATATGTAAATACAGTACATTTCCATTATATTTCTGTGCCTGTTTGTGTGTGTATATATAATTATATAATCCATTATATTTGTATATATAATTTGTGTGTATCAGTGTACATTAATACATGTATATTGTCCCCTCCAAAATCTAAGTATAATACTATTTGTAGATGTTTTTGATCATCAAACCTCTAAATAAAGTGGGGGACCATCTTCTACCCATTTGAGCTTAAAATGGTAGTTGGAATTAAAATATGAATATGGATTTTAGGTAATTGTTGATGTATTATTAAATTATTGAATTACAGTTTGTTAAATTCTGTAAAGTCACATAGTTTTGCCAAACAAAACTACCCTCTCTGAGCATTTTTTTAAACAAATAAAATCATCTCAGAAAGGTTTGGATGTTACCTAAAGTTACACAGCTGGCTGGTGACAGAACCAAGGCAAGGACATAGACGTTTTGGTCCCAGATCATGCCATTTATATTGTATACATACTTTACCATGTGACTTTTTAAAATTATTCGTCTAGTTAAAAGGAATTGAAAGGAATATTGGTTTATAAAGTGGGTGCCCTGTGAAAGAGAGATTACTTAGCTGGTAAGTGGATATTCCTTACAGAAGAGAAGAATTGGTGTTAGAAATAGTTATAAGATCCTCGGTATCACAAAACCAGATAAGGACATTGCTAGCAGTTAATATAGTTACGATATGGATCTACTGAGTCTTGAAGTATCATCAAATCTTTTTCTGTGAATAAAGAGTCATTTAATCTGCAAAGTGAATTATCTCCACATTTTAAAATAAGTAGCCTGACTCATCAGCATATAACAAATGTGTCTTAATTGGATAATTTGTTAAATTTGAATATCCAAGCTTATACCAATTGTTTCGTATTATTTCATTGTCAATGATTTTAGGCAGGAAGTTCCACATGACGGTGATTTGGATATAATTTTACAAGAGGGCGCAACTAAAACCCCAGATACCAAACTACAAAACACATCATTATATGATTCTAAAATGTGGACCACTGAAGATCAAGGAGAACGAAAAGTAGCTATTCATTTTGTGAAAAATAATGGTATTCTCCCGCTTTCAAGTGACTGCCTGATTTTGATAGAAGGTAAGGTATTTAAGTTACTGTTTTATTAGAGTATAGCTTTCACCTATGTTTTTCTCTGGTTAACAATTGTTAAATATATTTTAGGAGCAGTGTAGGATATACAAATTTAAATTATTGTTAATTTAAATCACATAAAATAGAACATATTATATATAACAAATAGATTTAAATACATACATACACACATATATAAATTAACCTGAATTACATTTTGAAATCATATATTGAACTCAAGTTCAATTTGAATTCCGGATATAATCTTAATCAGATTCAAGCTCGTTGTCGAGCAGCGTTTAATCAAGAGGCTGCTCGTTATGTACAGTTGCTGTTATCTTGGCCTCTGGATGTCACTGTTGTTCCATAAAGAAAAAATGAAAGTCCTCTATTGATATTTAAGTCAAGGAAGGGACCCCTGGAACAAGTAAAGATAACTTGACAGGAAGAAATTGAGCCATATATTTTTGCATTTTCTTTCCACTTTTGTCTAATTTTAATTTATGTAATATATATATATTTCACATATTTTTCCCCATGCCAAATTTAAAGTTTCATTATTTTCCTTGAGACTTTTTTTCCTTAATAATATTTTGTAATAGAAGGAAAACATCGTCTTTGGCAGAGAGATCTTAAGTTTTGTTTTATAAGTGAGTTAATCTTTATTACACAAGATTATGATCATTTTTGTTACTGACATTTTTCTATTTATAAAAGCAATTTGTAATTGTTTTAGAAAATACTTAATGTGAATACACATGAATATGACCATTGGTATCCTTTCATGAACATCTCTTATTTTAACACATTTATGGCATGCCAGAAATGATTTTAATTACTATGTCTTAATTAATCATCATAATATTCCTATGCAGTTGGTCTTATTATAAGCTCTTTTTTATACATGAGAAAACTGAATCATAGGGAAGCTGTGGATCTTTCCCACTACAGGTAGTAAATGGAACTGTATTGTTTGCGGTTTTTTGACATAGTAACTCTGTGATGAAGTTTCTTAGCCCCTGGATGAAATGTAATTGAGGACAGGGGGAGGGCCACGAAGAATTAATTAAATGTTGCCCAATTACTTTCCAGTAAAGCTGTCATAGTATTCATATGTTTTAGTAGCACATGAGATGATCTCTTCCTCCGTCCTCATCATCATATACTAGCATTTTAAAAAATTTGTCCACTTTGATGAGTGAAATGTGGCATCTTAGTCCAGTAGCAATATTTTAATCTCTGCCAGTAAGTAGATAAAGCACACAGACAGCATGCACACACACACAAATAGAGTAAGACTATTCATATGCCCTAAAAATAAAGTAAAGCTGTGAAACTATCAGCTTCTACAAGAATTGTCCATGTAAGGCCAACTAAGAGGATCTCAAGTACACCTTAGAGTTCTCCTGTGAACTGCCTCCCAGAGAATTGTGTTAAAACCAAGTTGACCTTGAGGTTCCAAAAGAAGCTTAAATGAAGTACGTTTAGCTCCTGATCCTACCTTCAATCACCACTCATCCCACAAACTTCCAGTCTCATCTCCTGCCATTCCTCAGTTCCCATTACACCCTCCAGCCATATTGCACTGGAGGCAATTCCTAAACCCAGGATATTTCTCTGTACCTCTTTGCCATTCCATTGCTATTCTCCTGAGAATTTCTGCTCTAATGTTCATAAGTAACTTTATAATTCCCTTTATTCAACAACTCATGTGAAATATTTAATGAGCACCTACACACACCAAGCACTCTTTTGATTCTCAAGGCAGATTTGAGTGGTTCTATTGCATAGTGTATGAACGTTCAGTAGATCGCTTTTCTTCTTGTATTGTATTTGTAATATATCTGTGTATAGACTTATTTGCTAAACTAGGATCCATGTTCATTTTAATCTTTGTGTCATTAGCACCTAGGGTAGGATACGAGGCATGCAACTGGCTCTCCATAAATATTTATTGAATAAATAAATATATCCAGAGTAATAACACTAACTTACAGAGCTTTTTAACAAAAGTCAAATGTGAAAATATATCTGAAAGCACTTTAAAATTTAAAAGGATCTCATCAAAATGCAAGCTATTTTTATTTTCTCATATTTCGGAGTATTTTAACCCTACTGCAGTGAGACATGGCAGTGAGACACGGCAGAACCGTGTCTTCCTTCCAGCCTCACAAAGCTGCGGAAAGAGGAATGAGAGCTGGGCAACTTAAAACACCACAAAGTTTCTTGTTCTTAGGGAGATGTCTCTGCCTTTTTCTGAATAAACACTCCTTAGATTGTTGCAAGACTTTGGTTACTTTCTAGAGTTCCAAAAACAGTTGAATTTGACAGTCCTTGCCAGTGTTCTTTTTCCTTGTGTGGAGCAGAATATTTTTGGACGTCCTTTTTCTGCTCTGCTGGGAGTGCTTCCCCCTCACAATTGAATTTAACGTTACGAATTTTAGGAAATACACAAAATATTCTTATAAATCATCTTCTCTTTTCCTAGGAAGGAATAATGTTCAGTCTAGGTGAAAAATACACTAGGAAAGGAACCAGTAGGTTTGAGTTATTCTAGATAATCCTTCCTTCTAGTAGAGGTGCACCACTGGGCATACTCTTTCTTCTCAGAGTGATGGCTTTCGTGGCCGCTTTGTCATACAATTAGAAGCATGATGATTTTTTTAGGAAAAATGAGCAAACACTAGAATTCTTACTACATGAGCTGTTCACATCTATATTTAAATTTAATTTTAACCTGAAAGTTTAAAAGACTTATTTCAAAGTCAAGACTAAATTTACTTAGACATTATTAGTGTATAGCAAAGTTAAAATGAGAATCCTGTTTCTTTTGAATACTTTAACCAAAGTGTTCTTGCATAAAAGAGCAATTTGTATAAATTTAGTAGGATGGTTGAAGTTTCACAAGCCTTATATTTTGCTCAAATCTCAACATTTCTGTGTAGTGGTTTCTTTAATCAGTGCAAGATACTAAGTTTACAAATTATTACTTTTTACAATAAACGTATAAACGTATTAATCATCTAAATTCTTCATCGTATTTTTCTTTCAGTCCTTTTAGTCTTTTACTGTACCTCATGTGTTCCTTTAAATACACACTTAATTTTTCCTTCATTATATTTGTACTGCTTGAAGGATTTATTTATTCTCTGTTCTTAGGAGGAACACTTGGTGAAATCTACAAACTCGCAAATAAGTTTCATAGTATAATTCCTGTGAGATCTGGCCATGAAGACCTGGAAGTCTTTGATCTTTCAGCACCATTCCTTATTCAAGGAAAAGTACATCACTATGGGTATGCTTTCAGATCTGGGAATTTTGAGAATTAATAACTGCTTAGGAGTAATTGAGAATTAATAACTGCTTAGGAGTAATTATTTTATCCTACTAGTTGCTATATAGTCAATGGATACTTATTGAATACCAATTTATATGTACTAGATTCTACATTTTTCTGGTATATATTTTATTCTTCTGATAGCGTATGTATCAAGTACCTACAGTGTGCTAACTATAAGTCTATACCAGAGGTTAATATTCATTTGTTTTCTTTCACAAAGATTTAGATACTAATACAGAGAAAGGTTTAGAGCTGTATCCTAGTTGAATTACAAAATTTCTGTGCCACGAAGTTACAGATTAGTTGCTACTAGAGGAACTGGAAGATATCAGGAAATACTAGAAGCCAGAAGCAGACATGCATTTCAAGAAATTTGTAGTCTCTCTCTTGACCCTTTTTAACTTTATGGTTTCTTTTGTTTTATGAATTTTTAAAATATTAACACAATTAAATTTATCAAAATGCTTGTGAAACCTTAAAGGTTTTACTTACTTTAGGTTTTATTTACTTTGCTCAGATTTCTGGACCTGATTCTTTGTAAACAGAATTTAAACTAATGCTTTAGTTTATTTAACAGTTATACATGTTTTATTTTATTTTTTTTATTTCTTGAGTCTATTTTATTAATGAATTTTTAGAGTTTTCATTTCTTATGTAAATTTACATTTATTGACAATTTTATAATTGTTCATAGTACTTTTGATGATTTTTAAATATCCACTTTGTCCCTGAATCCATTTAATATTATTTGCACCTTTTTTTCTTGACTTTTTTTGACAAAATAACTAGCTTTTGTTCTGTTGATACTCTCTGTTATTATTGTTCTTATCTTTATTTTCTGCATTTACTTTTTCTAGATTTCTTGTTTTTTTGTGTGTGTGTTTAAAGTTTATTTCTTTATTTTGAGAGAGAGAGGGCAAGTGCACACAAGTAGGGGAGGGGCAGAGTTAGAGGGAGGAGAGAATGCCAAGCAGTCTCCCCGTTGTCAGCACAGAGCCTGACACAGGGCCCAAACCCACAAACCATGAGAACATTACCTGAACTAAAATCAAGAGTCGGGTGCCCTACAGACTGAGCCACCCAAGGGCCGCTTGATTCCCTTGGTTTTTCTTTTTCAAATGTTTTTAATTGAATGCATACCTCACTTAATTCTTTGATTTTAGTATATTTTTTAATGTTTATATTTAAGTCCATAATTTCCTCCCTGAAAAAATAGCCATAGGTTTAACCCAGGATTTGATATGTAGTGTTTTTTTGTTTTTTGTTTTTTTTTTAATCACTTCTAAATGTTTTTAAATTCTCGTTGTGATATCTTCTGAGGCCCATGAATTACTTAGATGTGTATTTTAAAATGTGGGGCACCTCGGTGGCTTAGTTGGTTAAGCATCTGACATCAGCTCAGGGCATGATCTCGCGGTCTGCTGACAGCTTAGAGCCTGGAGCTTGCTTTGGAGTCTGTGTCCCCACCTCTCTCTGCCCCTTCGCCACTAGTGCTCTGTCTTGCTCTGTCTCTCAAAAATAAATACATGTATAAGAAAAGAAAGTAATATAAAGTTTTGGGTGCTACGTTTGTGTGTATATTATTTAGATTACTTATTAACAAAAAGCTTAATATACTTCCTAATGATCTTTGAGATTCATTTATCTTTGCTTTATCCTAGAATATGTTTGTTCAGATTTTGTATATATTGCCTATATTTTAAAAAGAATGTGTATTCTTTAATAGTTGTGTTTAGGGTTGAATAGAGTTTAGTTATGTCCAATAGACAAGCTTGTTAATCATATTCAAAACTTCTTTTCCTTTGTAACTTTGTTTAACCACTTCTTAGACACTGTGCTTAATGTCCTCTGTGGTTGTAGGTTTGTGATCTTTTATTCAGTCAGTGTTTGCTTTGTACATTTTGAGGTTCTTTTGCTGGTTTGCGTCTAAGTTTGGTTTGGTTTGAGTTTAAAATATGTTAATTGATATAGGTTTTATTTCTGCATTGTATGTTGCTTTCCACTTACATTATTATTCCTTCTTTCTCTCCCCCCCCTTTTTTTTGTTATTATTTAGCTTATTTTTTTCCTCTAGTCTTTTATTGGATTCATTTATAAAAATGTTCTTAATTTTCCTCTTTCTTGTCTTTTACTGCTTTGGAAGTAATAAATCCAAACTTAAGTTTTACTTGTTACCCTTAAAATTTAATTTATGTACTTAATTTTTAATTTACATACTTGTTTTATCAATGTCTACAGTTAATTAATATCCTAGCCTGTTTTAAGGAAGTAATATTTCTTTATTCTATTGCCTTTTTTTTTCCCTAAGGTTTTTTTTAAATTCTAGTTAATTAACATGTAGTATAATATGGGTTTCAGGAGTAGAATTTAGTGATTCTTCATTTGCATATAACTTCCAGTGCTCATCATAGTAAGTGCCCTCCTTAATACCCTTCACCCATTTAGCCCATCGCCCATCCACATCCCTTCATTAACCCTCAGACTGTTCTCTATCATTAAGAGTCTCTTATGGTTTACTTCCTTCTCTTTTTTTTCCCATCCCATATGTCCATCTGTTTTCTTTCCTAAATTCCACATGTAAGTATCTCACATACGGTATTTTGTCTTTCTCTGACTGACTTATTTCACTTAGCATGATTATACTCTAGCTCCATTCATGTCATTGCAGATGGAAAGATTTCATTCTTTTTTATGGCTGAGTGTAATATTTCATTGTGTATATATATATATATACACACATATAGGTAGATAGATAGATAGATCACTGCCTGTGTTCTTCTCTAGGATTTTGATGGTTTCCTGTCTCACATTTAGGTCTTTCATCCATTTTTGAATTTATTTTGTATATGGGATAAGAAAGTGGTCCAGTTTCATTCTTCTGCATGTTGCTATCCAGTTTTCCCAATGCTGTTTTTTGAAGAGACTTTTTTCCATTAAAGAAAAAATTTCTATGTATTTGAAGGGTGGAAGGGGATAATATTTAATATAGGTACCCTCTACTTTTCTCCAGATTACAAATGAAAAGGAGTCTATGTGAAGCTTTTGAACATTGATTTTTTTTAAATATTTTTACTCAAGTAAATTTTCTTAGTAGCATCTCCTAATCTTATGATAATATATAATAAAAAATAATTACTTTTATTTAAAGTATGTTTGTATGTAAATAAAGAAAAATACCTATACCAAATAATGTGCATTCTTAGTATATTCCTTAGTTTCAAATTGACTTATGTTATGAAAGGTAAGTATGGTATTAGGCATTATAAACTGTGAACCTCTAAATACATGCTTACTGAATATATTATCCAAAGTCTTGCTAGTCTGACTTATTTAATGAGAATAATTTTCTTGTATCGGTTATAATTATTTAAGACCTTAGGTATTATCAAAGAGGCATAAAATGAAAGAGTCCTTAGAGATAATCTCTTTAAATTTTTTCATTTTACCAAATAAAGAAATCAGCCAAATTAATTAACAATCTGGATCTGGACCTTCTCTCTTATTCTCAACTTAGTATTGTTTATTCTGAACCATACTATCTCTGTGATTGCTTCTATTGTAAAAATCTTGTTTTTTTATAATTCTGCTTGTAATATGTACATTATAATATGGGAGGTGCAACACTATTGTTTAATAATTAACTTTTTAAACTGTGCATGTTTGAAGCAAAGATAAGGTATAATTAAATGAGTTATAATAAATTTTTTTTAATCTGTATGTTTTTTTTCTGTCATTAATTTCAGATGTAAACAGTGTTCTACTTTGAGACCAATACAAAATCTAAGTTCCCTGGTTGATAAAACACCTTGGATTCCTTCTTCTGTGGCAGAAGGTTAGCTACATTTCTGTGTTCTGCAACTGCAACTGTCTTTGTGTAAGGTGGTCTCACTGATTATATTTCAGTGTTCGTGGATATAGTCAAACCAGATAAAGACTGGTTTTACTAACTTTTAACTTAAGCAAAACCCTTTACGGTGATTATAATAAGAGTATAACGTAGTGTAAAATATTTTAAAACATGCTTTTAGGAATCTAGCAGTATCTTTAATCATTGCTCACATTTTAATGTTCAATAATTTGTTTTAGTTTTTATTAGTCACAAATACAGATTTTGAAAAATTCCTCCAGCTCATAGTATCTTAGGATTCAAAGGTTTTAGAGACAGCTATTACACTCTTCACGCAATACGCGTGTTTAGTTGGAACAACAAGAAACTTTTTATATCCTATTCTTAACTGTGATCATCCAGCCTTGGCTTAAAACTCTTTCAGTGACAGGGGACTCATTACATTGGAAAGCACCATAGCCCCTGAATTTTTAAGTAGTTCTTAGCAGGGGAGCAAAATCTGCCTACCTAAATTTTAACATGGCCCATGTTCTGTCTACTAGAATTAGAGTATAGGTCTTGTATAAGATCAACAACTTCATGCATTTGACGATATCTGTCATGCCTTCATTGAGTCTTTATTTCTCCAAGTAGGCACCCTCACTTCATTTGGTATTCACCACACTCCTCACTATTCTCTTTCTCTTCCTTAGTAAACATTTCACTTTACCAATGCTCTTCTCAAAGTTTGCCCTTAAAAGCTGCAAATAGGGCTATAAATATTGGGCAGTTGAGAATATAAAGAAAACCTTTATTTCTCTAAAATTAGACACGTTGCTTCTACTAACCTGAAAATTTTATTGTATAGATATTTATTTGTATACTTGGTTTTTTGTAATCCAGCTATATGGTTCCACTATCTCCTATTTTGTTTGTGTGCCAGTGAAATTCTAGGTTATGTTCATGTGAGCCCCTTGCTATCCAGTTTGGTCTCCTCATCCCATTCTTAAATGCAATTCTTCATTTGTGTGGTCCCTCAGAGTAGGTAGGTCTTATGTTCCCTCTTCTTGGTTTTAACTCACTTTTAACCTTTTGAGACCTCTGTATCAATTCCTCTGTGTTAACCATATTTTGTCATGTTTGTGTGTTCTAATTCATTTCTCTGTACCCTAATTTATTCTTCTACTTGCCCCTTAATTAATCTTTCTAAATATGGATTCCACAAATGGAAGACAGTATTTCATTTTTTTAAACTTACTAAGTGTCTCCCATTTCCAAATAGAAAGTAACATTTTAATTCATGGATTTTCATATAATTTAGTATCTCTTCAGTTTCTTTTCTCTTATCTTAGCAAATTATTAAATCCCATATTCTCACCTTTTTGAACCTTCAACCAGATGAGATCTCTTACAACATAAGTGATCCCTGTGTTTATAGCATAAAGTGATCCCTGTGTTTATGTGCATCAAGTTAGCAACTCATTGTAATGATACATTATATTAATATTTAATCAAAATAGGATAGAATTGGTCATGATTCATTGTCACTACATAGGTATGGTATAATATTCCAAAATGAACCTGCTATAATGAGCTTAATATATTATTACTAGAGAACAAAAAGCATATATAATTTTTTAATCTCATATTATTTTAGGAAACAAAATTAACATAAAACAATTTTTACCTTACTTTAACTATAAAGAATAGAAGATTCATATGGTTTGATCTTTTTTCCTTCACTAGTGCTGGGTATTGTACCTCTTCAACATGTGTTCGTAATGACATTTACTCTTGATGATGGAACAGGGGTACTGGAAGCTTATCTCATGGATTCTGTAAGTAACAGGGAGTGTAGATATTTCTAACTAAAATTATGTGTTTATATTTATTTGTACCATACCATCATATTCATACCAACTTTATTATAAGGCAACTTAGAAGAACAAATAAAATACAAGCACATAAACCTTGAATTATCTGTATATTTATTCTGTTTTTGGTCTAACTCTGTAAATTTAATATCCAAATAATGAAAAAATCAAAGAGTAGGAATTTGAGGGGAGAGTCTTCAGAAATTTGACTCCAGGAGCCAAAGGCAGAGATATGGCTGCACCTTCTAGACATCGTCCAGCAGCATTGTACCAAGTTTTTGGAGTCTCCACATTAACACAGTAGAGGGAAGGAAATTACTTTGGAAGAGAGATGGTTATAGCGTATGAAGCTAGGGAGCTATCTACCAACCTCCCTCACTTCTAACAACAGTTCCAAATTTGGGAGTTCTCAGGACCATCCTTAGTTTTGATAATCCCCTAGAACGACTCACGGAACTTACTGAAAGTTATTATGCTATTATCGTTTGTTACACCTAAAGAATACAAATTAAAATCATCCAAGGGAAGAGGTACATAGGGCAGAATCCAAGAAGTTCCAAACACCGGGCTTCCAGTTGTGCTTTCCCGTGGAGCAGACCGCGTTACCAGCCTCGCAGTGATGTGAAGCAGTACGCTCGTGGTACTGCCAGCCAGGGAAGCCTCACCAAGCCTTACTGGCTAGAGTTTTTACTGGGGCTCTATTATGTAGTCAGGTTGACAGCCCATATGGCGGAACTGTTTTCAGTACCTCCAGAGAGCAAGCTAATACCACATGCCCCTGACTCTATGCCCTAAATCACACAGATAGACTTAGCTAGTGTGACAAACAAAGACATTCCCAACAGGCATGATATTCTAAGGGCTTAGAGATTATTTCCAGAAGCCAAGGGCAAAGACCAGATTTCTTTTAGCAGTAAGGTCAAATTATTTTACTACACACATTGGGAAACAATCCGAGGTAGGCGTGAGAGAATGTTTTCTCTTGCCTAAAGAGTTTATTTGTCCATTTATTGAATAATTATTTAATGAGCACCTGCTGTGTGCCAGATACCGTTGTATGTGATGGGGTATAGCAATGAACAAAGCACACAAAATCCCTTTCCTTTAAGAAAGTAGAATCTTATAATCCGATAGAGGAGAAAAAAATTAAATATACACTATATGTTATACTCTTAAATTTAGCCCTAGATTTCTTCCTGTACACAAAAAAATGATAAATCTCACTCTTTTCTAATTATTATTCTTATTATATATATGTACACACACACACATTATATATATATCACTTGATATATATATATATATCAATGCTATTTTTAGATTAAAGTAGTAAATCAGATTTTAGAGTTTAGACTAGAACTCTAATTTATGAAGTCTACAGTCTTGACAGTGAACTAGTCTAGATTATTTTAATTAGATAATATTGAAATGCTTTTATGTTAATTATGGCTTTTTAGAAAGAATAAAATAGTTTCCTTTTTTCTTCTGTAACTTGTTTTAGGACAAATTCTTCCAGATCCCAGCATCAGAAGTCCTAATCAATGACGACCTGCAGCAAAGTATGGATATGATCATGGATATGTTTTGTCCTTCAGGAGCAAAAATTGGTAGGCATTGCTTTTTTTTTTTTTTAACATTTATTTATTTTTGAGAGACAGAGACAGAGTGCAAGTAGGGGAAGGGCAGAGAGAAGAGGGAGACACAGAATCCAAAGCAGGCTCCAGGCTCCAAGCTGTCAGCACAGAGCCCGACGTGGGACTCGAACTCACAAACCGTGAGATCATGACCTGAGCCGAAGTCAGCTGCCCAACCGACTGAGCCACCCAGGCGCCCCAGGCATTGCTTTTTAACAATCTCATTTATTCTTTTTCTTGAAATAGTACCTAACATATCTAATCTGTAGACATAGAGGTATGAAACACTCTAAAATCTGAATCCCGTTACTTAAATAGCAAGTAAATATTGTCTGATCTGCCTTTTCATGAAGACATTGGCAGGGAGAAAATAGGTAAGAATCATAATTCCTGAAATGAAAAGTTTTATAAAATATTTTGAAATGTGATAAAGGGGAGGCAATTTTGATCACAAGCCCATTTGATACATTGTTTATGTATACATTTTCATTGAAATTATACCAACAAAGATGAAAATTGACAAGAAACATTTTCTATAACAGACTACATATAGCCAGTTTAATTCATTCATGAATTTTCTTTTTCTCTCTTTTTTAAATGTTTATTTACTGAGAGAAAGAGCATGAGTGGAAGAGGGGCAGAGAGAGGAGAGAGAGTATATCAAGCAGGCTCCAAGCTGTCAGCACAGAGCCTGACGTGGGGCTCCATCCCATAAACAGTGAGATCATGACCTGAGTCGAAAACCAGCGTCAGACCTCAACCGACTGAGCCACCCAGGCCCCCCTCATTCACAAATTTTCTACTACATATTAACTAGTTTCAGGTTTTTATACATTTTTATTTTACTAATTATTTTTATCAACTTTAGTTGTTCTCTGGATAACATTTGAGTCATCGGCCAGATCTTCAGGTCAAATCGTATTGATCACATCTACTGCCACTGAGTTTTCTTTTTGTGGTCATTATTTCTCTTTACATTGAAATTTGCAAATCTCCATCATAGTAAATTAGTTTGACACTGTTAACAATTTTTCATCAGTAACAAATTTTACCAGCTGCAGATTTAGCTGCTGTCAGTTTACTTTTGTAGTTTTTTTTTTTTTTAAGTTTATTTTGAGAGAAAGAGAGAGCATGAGCAGGGAGGGGTAGAGAGAGAGGGAGAAAGAATCCCAAGCAGGCTCCTCGCTGTCAGCAGAGAGCCCAACACGGGGCTCCAACTCGCAAACTGCAAGATCATGACCTCAACCAAAACCAGGAGTTGGACACAACCCACTGAGCCACCCCGGCGCCCCTTATAGGTTATTTTTAATCAGACTTTATTTTCCCCTGGTCAGTCTTTGCATTTTATAACAGTTCCAGAAAGATAGCTTTTATACATCGTAACAAGGTTTAATTTACATACTTTTTATTTGCTGTCAGTTTTAATTTTTGGTGTCATTTCTTTTGGAGAGATTTCTGGAAATCAAACTGCCACATCAGAAAGGATGGGTTCGGTAGGCTTTTGATGCATGCTCCCAGCTTGCTTTTCAAGAATATTTTTACCTGTTTATAGTTCTTCTAGTGGTGGAGGAGAGTGCCTGTCTTGCTCGACCCTTGCAAGATCGACTATATTAAGTATCTTTCAAACTTGAACTTGAAGAAGCACTAAGAAACTTTTCTAGAAGTTTTAAAAAGAAGATTTACTGTGGTCATAACCAGAGCTTGGGGATAGCGTCTGCATTGTCTGGACTCAGTGCTTGGAACCTGATGGCAGTTTCAGCTAGACAGGTGTTAAGGGCCTGAGCTGATGTGAACTTCGGGTTCACTTTATTTGCAGTCAACCAAGAAAAAAAGAAAAAAAAAAAAAACCAAAAAACTGGGGAGGTCAGTAAGCAATCAGCAGATATAAAGAATAAAAATTGGGAATGAGAAGGCTGCTACCTTTGCTATCAAAGATTTGGGAAACTCCACATGTAATTATTGTTTCCTGTTGGGGAAAAAGTTTGGTTAGGGTTGTTACAGAATGATAACGTGAACCCAGGGTGTACTCAGAGGGTAGAAAATGATACATTTGGTAAGTGTATTTTATTTACTTCTCCAGCTAAATTAAATATGTTAATTTTTCTAGCTAAGTGTTATGCTTAGATACATATTTTAGAGATATTTGTTTAGTTTTAATGGATAAATAACATTTTTTCTCCTCTGTAGATGCATACCCGTGGTTGGAGTGCCTCATCAGGTCGTATAATATCACCAGCGGAACGGAGCAGCAGATCTGCTATCAGATTTTTGACACCACAGTTGCAGAAGATCTGATCTAATATTGTCATTCAGCTTGGCACGTGTAAAATACTATAATTTTAGTGAAAACATTATTTTCTGTGAGCTCGGTATAAAGGTTTAGCTGTATAGTTTATTTCCACTTTAACCACAGTTTAAAATTCTTTTGACAAACAGACATTGTGTTGTCTTAATGGCTTCTTGTGAGTTAGTTAAAAATGCCCTTGTTGCTCAAAATTTCCAGTAGGGTGGCTGCTAGGGACATAAAGGAAAAAGTGGAAGAAATGGGGACTGTGTTTTCATTTACCCCTTTCAGCTCTTTCAGAGAAGCTGTTCTGTTATCCTGCTCTAAGTTCGTTTTTCCCTATGTCAGCCACTGATTTCTCTGCCAGCCATCATCCGAGGCCGACCTTCTTTTCCTGCCCTGAGTTTTGTGTCAGCAATGTTAATGATTTTAGCACGGGCATGGAGTTAGAAAATGGCTTCACGTTGAATCACTCAGCTTTTACTGAGTACGAGGGATGTAGCAGCTAGTGGTCTGGTTTGGTTTTGTACAAAGGGATCTGCTTAAACAGGGGCTCTTGCCGAGAAGTGCTCTTCCGAGTGAGCTACAGCCTACGTGAGTGATTTACTGTAAGTGTATGTGGCAGAATTGCTTTCTTTCAGTGCCATTGACCAATTTAGGATAAGTCCATTTTTTAAGACCTGAATTACGTTTCTTTGATTGCTTGTTTCTCTTCATGATATTAGAAGTTATTGCATTCCACCTCTATCTAATAAAGCAGTCAGATTTACAATGTTAGTGACAGATATTACCATTTTTTTAATAGTCTTATGTAATGTGCACTTACATTTCAGGTTGAACGTGAAATGAGATATTAACTCGGTATCATAGTCCCCTTTTTACCTGACAGTGTTTGTGAAGTTTAAAATTATGAATATTCAGTTTTATACAGATACTTCTATATATTTGTCTATATGTATCGATTTCTATTATGTGGTAAAGACTTAGACATACAGATCTACCTAGTTCAGTATTAGTGAAGAATAAATTAATGGACATATTTCAGCTGTTTTCTTTGTTTGCCCTGTGTTGAGACATGATTGAAGGCACAGAATCAAAGCAGGAATGTCACTATAACAGATATTTAGGACTGCCTGTATTAAGGACTGAGTTTCTTAACAACCCATTTTCCTGATAAAACTGATTTCCTCATAAAACTAGATTGATGAGCGGACTTCACTAAGTTCACACAGTTGTTAAATGCTAGTCACTACTCACATTCAGGTAATCTGTGTCCAGAGGCTGCACCGCTAACCACTCTAGGATTCTGGGGCAAAAGCTAGCATGGGGTTTTCTGCAAATCGTTCTCCCATAAATATTTAAAATAACGTTGGAAATACATGATGAGAGGGGTCAGGGTTATATTTTCTCATGCGATCAAAAGGCTTTTAACATTTTATTGGCAAAAAGGATCAAATATCTGATTTCCTGTGCTTATATTAACTCTAAATTATTTTTTTAAAATGTTTATTTGTTACGAGAGAGAGAGAGAGAGAACAAGCAGGAAAGGGGCAGAGAGAGAGAGCGAGACACAGAGATCCCAAGCAGGCTCTGCACTGACAGTGCCTTGTGCCCAACCTAGAGCCCGAAGTGGGGCTCGAACTCAACATACCATGAGATCATGACCTGAGCTGAAATCAAGAGTCAGATGCTTAACTGACTGAGCCACCCAAGTGCCCCAGTAACTCTAGTAACTACCCATCTCCCACCACTGAATTATCAGCTTTTGAGAGAGAGTGACAGAAGCGGATACTGCTCTTTTGGGGGATGTAAACACTTGGTTCAAAACATCTTCTGGGAAAAGTTTTAAGAACCCTGAAAACAGATAGAATTCAGTACCAATGGTATTCTGAGGATACAATGGTGAGAGAGCCATTTTCTCTACAGGAAGCACCCAGAAGAGGAGAGGTCAGAAGGTGGAGCAGGTCACAGTGCTGGCTCCAAGTTAATAACTCCTCATATGAATCTTTACAACGATAGGTCACTTGTCTCTTTTTTTTTTTTTTTTTAATAACCCCCCATGTTGTCATCATTTGTCTTGTTTTTTAACTTTTTAGCTTTGAACAAGAAGAGTTCCATCAACACCAGTGTTTGTGCACTGGTGATGCGTACACCATACCTGAATCAAGAATCCAGAATGCTAGGAGAATTCTCTTTCTGAAGCAAGAAGTAGACAGCACTTCATTGTGACTTGATTTGAGCCTTGTCCCCTTTATTGTCCTTGTGAATACGGGTACCCTTCCGGTCAGATTCATAATTACATAAATGTTAAAAAGTAGTTTGTATACAGCCTCTTTGCTCAATTTCCAGTCCCCGCAGCATCCATTAGATACTACTAGATTGTCTCTCGTAGCCCCTGCACCATTTCATGGGAGGAAGCGAAGGCGTAGCCTAGAAAATTTGAGGCAGTCACTTACACATTAATGAAAAACGCAGTGCTCATACGCCTTTTCCTCTGTCCTACCCTCCGTTATACCGCTTTCTTTGGAGGACTCTACAGGCGAGATGCAATGCACCATTCCTCCTCCTTTTTTCACCCCTGGCCATGTTGCACTCTGGGAGTTGCTTCTGAATGTATATAGAAAGACTGGTGTCGATGAAATAGAAGCTGAAGACACCTCTGTCTCCCTGAGAAAGCCGTCTCCATGCACTAGGGCACCGGCGGCCCAGGTTCTGAGTCCATGTGTGTCCTGTGCTGCCACTGCTTGCAGGTCACAGGGATGGACCAGGATCATTAACTGGCTGTGCTGTTTGATTTCCAAAGTCAAAGCATCAGTTTGTCATGACCTGTGACTCTCATTCCAGCCAATTCTCTTCTACACTTTCTGGAAGTTTTCCTTGTGATCTGGGAAATAGCTAGATTATTCTGGTTTTTTTCATTGTTTTGAATTTTGACCATGTATTTCATCAAGTTTTGTTTTTATCCAGCATTGAGTAAAATAAAAGCACTATGCGCTTGTTAAGTATTGAAACAGCAAAGTATATGACGTTGGACTAATTCTGACTCTAACGAGTACCCCAGAGCAAAACTACTTTTAACGATGTGGTGTATGCTTTTCCAGACTATTTTCCCTAAGAATGTGTAAATATGTGTACGTATACGTTTTAAAAATCACATCATGCTATAAATATATTTCTGCAACTGGCTTTTGTCACTTTGTAAAGTAGACTTTGTTTTTTTATGTCAAAACACATAGGAGAAACTTGTTTGTAATTACTCAGCATAAGTAACCTTTTAGTGGGAATTCTCTGATTATTTGACCTTATATTTTTGTTGTGGTTTTTGGTCTATTTATGTGTTCTATTATTGTGACATTTTTTGGAATTTTATTTTTTTTGTGTGTTGCCTTATAGTTATTCATAATAATATTTTGTTATTATTATTTTAGTCTGTATTTTGTCTGGTGTTATTTTCCCTTTAAATAAATCTGAAGCCCCTGGAACCTGGTTTCACTGTATGTAGTGGAGGTTCTTAGGTGATCAGAATTTTGAAGTCCTATCCAACTTGTAGTACATATTAGGACTCCGCCGTGCAATTGTGTCAAAATGATTCTTACATGCTTTAAAGGATTCATTGTAAAAAAAAAAAAAATACGTTAATGTAAGAAAGGAGAATGCTTCCTGTAATGCTTTTCATTATGAGAAAGGCGCTGTGATGGCTGTGATGAGTCACCCTGAAGTTGTAAAACATCATTTTAGGGGAAATAAAGGTATCTCTTCCTCTGCTTGCCCCTCAGGATCTCTGGATGGTGTCAAAGCCTTCTGCCAACTCCAGGGAAAAGAACTAGGCAGCTAGTAAAATCTGGGCCTAGTGATACTCCTCCTCTCCCCTCTGATACTTGGGAATAGTATCAGAGTACACTAAACAGGAAGTCACCAGTGTGCTCAGGTATGTGAGATCGTGTCTTGGTTTGGCAGCCAGGAAGTGAACGAGAGGCACCACGTATTATTTTTCTCTGCAGTAAGTGATTTAAGCTGTTACGAAATTTGAGATCACATAAGGTTTCGAAGTGATGGTCGTCTTACATGGAGACAAATGTCCTTCTGTTCAGGACTGCTTTCGATGGGTTGTGAAGTGTTCGGTATCAGTTACAGTGATAAGGGTAATGCGTTAACGTATATGGGAGCTCTCCCTCAGATGCTCTAGCTGGTGAAATGTGGACAGTTCAGAGACTCCTCTGCTATTTTTAGACTGTAGCAACATCTTAATGTCTATTTTTTCCCCTTGAAATCTAGGCCATAAAGGCACATTGGTATAGTGCGTGTGTGTGTGTGTGTGTGTGTGTGTGTGTGTGTGTGAGAGCACACACACTTGCTTTTGTTCTCTACTTTGAATTCACTCTGCAGGGTACTATATTAGAATTTTCCTAACAACCTAGTCCACAACTACCAAGACATTTTCAACTTGAGTGAAGCTTCTTTTCTTTTATCTCGTCACAACATTCTGGAGATTTGGAGCATGTATTTATTAAATACTTTATTGTCTGTTAATATATTCCATCAAATATTGTTCCAGTTTCTGAACAAGTACCTTTTTTATATACAACCCTGAGTCTGTGGTATATACTTTTTTTTTTCTGTACCTTCAGAATAATTTTTCCCTTTGAAATATGAACTCCCAGGGGCACCTGAGTGGCTCATTTGGTTAGGCTTCCAATTCTTGATCTCAGCTCAGGTCTTGATTTCAAGGTTGTGAGTTCAGGCCCCACTTTGGGCTCCGGGCTGGGCATGAGGCCTCCTTAAAAAAAAAGAAATATGAACTCCCAGATAAAAGATAATTTGTTTTTATATGTGACTCTTTTCCTCAGTAGATATTTGTCCTCCATTAGAGGGCAAAGTCCTTTTAGAATGAAAAATCTTGTACCAAGTTTAGCTACCTCTTAAATGACTTTCTGTCACAAACTTCCATAACAGTAAATAAGAAAGACAACACATTGAAAGTCAAAAGTATTCATTTGTAAGTCACATGAGAACATGACTTGCAGTGGATAGGCCTGGTGGTGGTTTTTATTTGGTCGGATAGGAATCCATGTGTTTATTCCCATTAGTTTAGGTTCAGGAACAATAAACTTAATACTTAAATTTTGGAATCAATTGGCAAATATTTCTGCACAATGATCAAAGCTTGAATGGAGGTTAAGCAAAAGAGTACAGAGTACAAAATAGGTATGTGTTTAAAAGTCAGCTCATACATTTATATTCATTTATTATTCATACGGTGTCTGTCTCCATAAAGGATTTCACGTGGTTTATAATAAAAGACAGACATGAGACACAGTCTTTAGAAATAGGACAAGAAGACAAGAGGTAAATAGAGGAGTAGCTATTAATTCATTATTCCTAACCTAAGGGATGCTATAGGTTTTGAACAAATGCAACAGATTACATTGCTTTACACAAAGTCGTTACATCATGTTATAAGGAGATATAAGCCTTTTACTTATCTCAATATTAAGAGTAATAAGGTGGATATTTATATTAGGCACACTAAACAACAGAATGTTTTTGTAGTAGCAGTTATTTAAAAGTGCAGAAATTTGATCCAAAATGATCGGCTGTAAACTCGAAGATGGAAGAAATAGAGCAGGGGAATTTTCCACTGGCTGTCCACCTTTTGGCTATTGTTTGAAGCAAGAATAGCCTTGTTTTGTTTCTTGTTTTGTTTTTCTCATTAATGATGAATGTAAAATGTTCCCAATGTCTCTACATACTCAAGAATATAGGAACCATTAATTACTACAGCAAAAAAATTACATTTTTCTGGTATTAAAAAGTCAATTCTCTTCTGATATAAACATCATTGAGAAAATTAGCTCTTCTTACCTTTTCCTGTTGTCCATTACAGGTAATGAAAGAATTGTCTTGTTTTCAGTGTTTCGTGTCAGGAAGAATATGGGTTTTAATGAATCACAGTCATTTGGAAGATGCGTACTCCCGTATTTCACCCTTAGTGCTCTGTGGGAAGTGTTGCCTAAGTCCTAAGTAAAACAGTCTTCACACTGGTGTCCATCTGGGATGTGCTGGGAGGGTGTTTTACCTATACCAGATTTACTAAGCTCTAAATGCCCAAACATTAGATCGAGCCATCCTTGATCCCTCTCAATTTCATTCATGGCCCACATCCAATCCATTTGAAAAATCATCATGATGCACTCTTTAAAATATATCCAGAATTTGACTACTTACCACTTTCTGTATTACCATGCTGGCCTTACTGCCATCTTCTCTTGCCTGGACTACGGCCTTCGCTCCCCAATTGGTGTTCCTGCTCCTACAGCTCCCTCACACACCAAATCCTCTGTACAGTAGCCAGGCTGACCCGTTTAAATGTAAGGCAGATAATGTCGTTTTCCAGTGTTTTCTAGTGTCACACAGAGTTGAGATCGCCGTGGCCTTCCCCACCCAGCGGGATCCATTTCCTTTCTACCGCTCCGACGTCTTACAACCTTCCTCCTCTCACTTCTGTGCAAACACTGGTCTTCCTGTTTTTTCAACATACCAGCCATCTTTCCCTTTCCAGGGCTTTCTGCCTTCTGTTGTCACTTTAGTCTGGACATTGTTAAGCTGTTCCAGGTTCCATGATTTACTCTCTCACATCCTTTGTACCCATGTGACCTTATCAGCAAGTCTACCCCTGACGATATAAAAGACCATTCAGTCCTATCATGCCCCCCTCCAACTGACTTCTCTCCATCGCACTCAACTCCTGCCACAGACATTTATTCCCACGTACTCTGTTTCCCTTCCCCAGCAGCGTATGAGCTCCTCGGAGAAGGCGGGAGATTTGTTCCCTGATGTTTACCCAGTGCCTAGAAGTTCCTTTTTTATAATAGATGCTCAGGAAGTATTTCTAGAATGAATAAAGTGATCATCTCATATTTGAGAGCCCAGACTCAAAATCTGAGAATACTAGAATGTATTAAGCAAGTAAGGTGATTTTAGAGCAATGGTTACCGGGAACGCAGAAATTTGCACTTAAAACCTAGGTAATTTTGATACAGATTGGACAAAGATTTTATGAGGCTGAGGCTTAATTATTTGCATTTTTAACAATCTCCACAGGTGATTCCTTTGCAGGTAAAAGATTTAGTACCATTATTACAGAAATTAGAGTATGGGATCTATATCTGCTTGCTTCAGACATTATATTACCTGCCTGATCCTGAAAGCATTTGAGTTGAAGCACCTTGATATAGAATCTGAACCAATCAGTGGTTCTTAACCCTGGCCTCTAGTCATCTGGGGAAAGAGCTCTCAAAGCGTCAGATCCTGGGATGTCCCCCTCAACTCTCCTTTAAGACTGCATGGATTCAATCTCCGGCTGCACCTGTCACTAGCTTTTTGACCTTAGGCAAGTTGGTTACCCTCTCTTGGAAACCGTAAGTAGTAATAGTGCCCCCTTCAGAAGACATGGTGGGTCCCAGGGTAAGTGAAATCAAATTGTATGTAAATCACTTAGACTCTGGCACATAGGAAACCCTCATAAAAGATTAGATAGTATTACTAAGTTTTGGTGACAAAAACTAATCATCTTTATTGCTATTCTCTTACAAAGAAGATTTGAGATTTATTTTATTCCTCTTCACTGATTCCTTAACTTCCGAACAAACCCAGCTGCAGTGGTGATAAAGGGAAACAGCTACATCGTTGGGTCATTTCAGGCCCAATCTAGTGAAGCTCCTACAAATATGGGAACGGAGTGGAGTGAATAGCATTGGACCAACCGAGCAAAGAATCCTCTCCTCAGATGGTCATTTTGGATAGTTTTATTATTTCAAATCCCATTTTCTCAAATATCTCCTTCTTATTGGAGGAAATAAGAGAAATAAAAGAAATTCAAGATAAATATCCATCATTATGTACCAGTGGGGCTGATACTTATTTTTAAATAAGGGATAGCTTGACTGGATAACAAGGAGAGGAATCTGAAAATAGTACAGTGTGCAAGCACTAAAAAAGAATGAAAATATTTTTGTTCTGTTTAAAAAACACAGCTCTGAAACAATGGTAGAGACGGAAGAAAATGTCATGGGGAAATTCTTTGGCATTATATTTTGTTTATTAAAGTCTCTTCCATTTCTCTATTTGAGTCACTTAAAACTAAAATACAAGTAAAGCTATGGATTTTCCAGTGCTTTTGTCACTCAGAAGTGATTATATTTAATATCATTGACCAGCTGATAGTTGTTTTTCAGAAAGTCATCAAAAAAGTTTTACTCAATATGTGGTAGGATCTAATTTTGGAATGGGCTTCTATGACTCTATGTACCTGTCTCTTCTTGTAATAGAAATTTAAACAAAGAATAATGATGTAATACACTACAAGTGTTGAGTCCCTATGGTTTTAGTTAAATCTAAATGCAAATCAAAATGCATTTTTTATGCTAGGATATTTGGTGAGCTACTTTAATGCTTATTTTATGGTTCCACAGACCATAACTGACACCTATTTGAAAGCACTCAATTTCCAGTATTGAATGTGCAAAATTGCTTTCTACTCTAAGATCACAAAAAGGGCATGTGACACATACCATAATTTATCTGCCTCAGAAAATAAGATTTGGTTCTTATAAAGAGGACACCTGCTAGGTACTTAAAATTTACTGAAACCTGGCTTTCATGTATTCCTCGGTCTTCACGATACACATTTGGTTATCCTAAGTTAGTGGTAAGACAGATCTTTGAGACAAGAGTACACCTGCAGGACCATGGCAGAGGAGGTTAAACCACATGGCTTTATCTACTTGCTTCTCTTATAAAGGAAGCCAACTCTGCAAACATTCATGACCTGATATGTACCTCTGGGTCTGATTTAGTGTAACTAGTGCTAATAACTAAATTCATCTAATCCTAAGCAAAAGCAAGGAGTCAGCACAGATTTCTCATGGGCGATTGTACAATTTTTGAAGCTTTTTGTAATGTTGAAAATAGTTTAAGAACCTTATGTTCTAGCTATTAACTTTTCTAACATCCTCCAGTAGTTCAGAAATTCAGATTGTAAACCAATCAACCAGATGATTCTTAAAATCATTTCTTTCCTCTTCCAAAATGAGAAGTTCAGGCCCAATCTGAAAGATCTTTCTTGGAGAACTTTAAGTCATCCACAGTCATTTCAGTTTTTTAAGAAAGAGGAAAATCAATGACTTAGCACCTTCACCTGAATGGAGTTTTTGTTTTTTTTTTTTTGGGTTTGTTTTGTTTTGTTCTTTCAATCTGTAGTGGGTCAAACACTAGTGTTCTGGCAAACCAGAATATAATCATTAATATTGTTTAAGTTCCTGGCAGTTCATTTAGGAAGTAGGTGATATTTTAAATGGAAAATTACAGACTTAAAGAAGTAACAATGCACATTCGAATGACCCTTTGCAATTTACAGTGCACTTATGTAGAGTCCAGACTGGTGGTATTGATCTGCTCCAGATTCTCCTGTGTACTTCCTGCAACCTTGGAGCAATAATTAATTTGATTTTCTTTGTTTGCAGAAAGAATTCCCGATACGATTCTATGTATGTGGGATGTGGGATGAATTAAATAGATAAGGAGATGGATATGATATTATAATGTTAACGTAGAGTCTACCTCTTCTAGTTTAGGGGATTATGAGGAAACCTCAAAAGGTCCTTTATCTAATGCCAATAGATTAAAAAAAATTATTGTGCTCATTTGTTCTCATCTTTGTATTAGAAATTTTTTCTGAAGATATATTTTTTAAAAAGTTTCATTAGGAGTTGAACATTTTCTGCAAGGTTATTGAGTGGCACAAATTTAAAACTTTAAAAAAATTGTCTTCTAGATGCCAATTTTTCCTCTTTTATGAACTACTAAAAATTGAGAATGGCTGTAATGCCCAAAAAATGATGTTTACAAAAAATGGAAACAAGCTATAATGTCCCCAGAATGCTGATTAGATAAATTACCGATTACCTAAAAAAAGAAAAAAGAAAAGGAAAATAATGTAACCTTCAAAGATCATGTTTTAGAATACTTAGAACATTCTTCTATTTATTGTTACGTGAAAAAAGTATATCAACAGTTTGACCCCATTTTAGTGTGTGTCTATGCATTTATTCAATGAGCAAATTTCACTGAGCATTTACTTTTTTCAGAGCTCCGTGATGAGAACTGGATAGCAGCAGTAAATAAGACCGTCCCTTCCCTCAAAATCGAATGCATGCCAAAATAGCACAGGCAGAACCAGTCAGAATGCTAACAGTTTGGGATTTTGGTGTCTGTTTCTTTTTTTAAACCTGAGTATACTTCTCAGAATCCTAACAGGATCATGTATCAACTCATATTTAGACTACAGCATAAACATGTTTTTGTAACTTTATTCACTTCATGCATATTCAAGGAGAGACCCTAGCAGAATAAAAGTTATTTTCTTAAGCAGTTTAAGAAAAGCAATCTCAATATATCATAGCATTTGTGATAGTCTTCACAACATGTTGCTACTCTCTAAGATAAAGAAGGAGACTAATGAAAAGAGCACTCTGGTGTCTGGTATTTCCCTTTTTCAACAAAGAGAGGCATTATTTTAAAACTTAGTCAAATGTTTCTAGGGAGAATTGATAGAAAAATAGAACAGAATTTGTATAAAGTTGCTAATTTAATATCCATTTAATAAGTTGAATACTGTGCCTGGTCTATCATTTTAATTATGCTAAAATTCCCAAGTAGCTTAAGTATCAATTTGTAATTATCACTAGAAAAACTCTTGATTCCACTGGGCTTCTCAATGTATTGCATAATTCAAGGGAACAATTGCTGATTTTAAGTTAACATTATGTAAAATAAGTCACGTATTTTTCATAAGCTTAACATCAAGCAGAATTTATTATTTCTTATGTCTTTAGTGATGAGAAGGTTAATTTTGTTAAGACTCCACGGATGAATAGAAGTTCAAGTTAATATTAAAAGATTTGGCAGGGATTTTTGCTGCCTTTTTCAGTTGTGAATTGGGCCATGATTTCAAAGATTAAATTTTGCTCCAGCCTTAAAAAAATATATCAAAATCATGCTACAGAGAAAATAACACTTACACTTGAAACAACCAAAGAAATTCAAAATTCTGCTTGGAGTGGGCCAGTTAAGCCTTCCTCATGAAATTATAATAATTGGTATATGTCATTGCCTTCACTTGAACAGTTTTGGATTTGATAGGCAGAAAACAATCCATTTGATAGATCTTTTCTGCAATACTCAGATTTTTGTTTCATTGATTCTGATCAGATGTATGTGGTTTGTATACTTTGGATTTGTTTATTCCTCCAGATGAAATCTATTTGAAATTGCTTTCCAAAAGGAAAAGAGGATGGATTTGGGGCTTGTGAATACTAAATAGAAACTTAATGCACGTGTAACAGAGACGTGCTTTAGACTTCAAGCTTTAAAATACTGGCTTCATATCAGATGCGTAACATCTGAGTCATGAGTATGACGGAGAATGTCAGAATACGAACCAGCTTTTCTGCAGAGCCAGTATCAATATCTCTTTAGAGAGCAACTCCTTTTGATCCCAAATAAATCTGAGTAAAAGTATCATAAGTTCTATGAGATTAGTCTGGCATTAAACCCAAACCGAACTGTCCTTGCTCTAGTCCTGCCTTACCCTGATACAAGCAGATAGTCTAAAACAACAGCAACAAAAACAAAAAACTTATCTATTGGAAAGTCAATATTCGTCTAAAATTTGAAAACCAGGCATGAATTTAGATGAGTTTAAAAAGAACCTTTGATTCCATTGTTTTAGCCTCGAAAGTGAACTTAACTGAATAGTTCATGTGGTTCATTTAGGAGAGTCTTTCTTTTGCTCTCTTATTTAGCAGATATGCATGGATATCTGCTGTGTCAGAATTATAATTCATCATCCACTATGGTTATCAAGAACAAATTGAACAACTCTCTGAGATTCCAAAGAAGAATGGAAATCTCTACTAGGCCCGGAATGTTCTTATAACTGAAAAAGTCAGCTGGACTGAAATGCCTTATTGGTTCTGGCATTAACTTAGTGTGTGATTTACCATAAATGACTCTACTTCCTTGGGCTGCATTTTTTTTCCAGGTTCAGATATAAATATATTTGTCATCTTTTGAAGCACTATTAACTACCTGTCTTCTGTAGTGAACTTTTGTAAGAATTAAAGAAGATGCTTCTGTGAAGCTTGTCAGGGTATTTGTTGTAAAATTAGTGCAAACCACTTTTGTTAAGGTCAGCAGAAAACTCTTCTCAAGATTTTAGAAATCTTCATTTTTAGACCTCACATGCAAATATATTTGGCCTTTTAATTTCCTCCACAAATTCAATCAAAATGACAAAGATTATTTGCAACTTTGTCCTAAATACCAGATTTTGTGCTTCTATATATAGTAGTAGGACAGAATAGCAAATAAATACTTTATGGATGTGTACTTCATGTAAGAAAAAATGTGTCATGGTTCATTTGTTTAATACTGATTTTATTTCAAAACACAGAGGCAGAGATAGTCTAATTTAGTTTGATGGTTGTCCACACTCTTCAGTCATTATTTTTTAAAGTCCAGACATATAACTTTGTGTAAATTTAAGGTGTATGGTGTATATTGGTACACTTATGTATTACAAAATGAGTATTTCCATTAGCGTTAGTTAACACCTTCATCACATCAGTTAAGTCCTCTTTATGTGTTTCTCACCACATGGTAACAATTGATGAGACCTCTCTCCATGCTCTTAATGTACTTACTTGAAACTCTGGTTCTCTCCAGTATGTCATTCTCTTCTTTCATGACCTTTTCTTAGAAATGAGAGATTATTTTATTAATATGAATCAGATTAGGATTTCCAGAGAAGATGGTGGAGTAGGAAGATCTAAGCTTGTCCATGGATACAACTAAAAACACCCATATTCGCATAAATAACTCAGAAGACGACTAGAAGACTGGGAGAACAAACTCCCCACAGCGAAGTGCAGAGAAGAGGCCATGTCAAAGTGGGTGGGAAGGGCAGAGATGCCAAATGGACCTGTCAATGGGAGAGATGGATGCTGTGTGTGCATACAGGGGGAGGATAAGATCCTCAAACCAGCCACCAAGAGGCACAGGGAAGACCGACCTCCATGACATTGGCTTTGAAAAGCAGAAGGGCCTAACCATCAGTGGGGCTTAACCCGTGAAACTTTAAAAATGAACACCTTCTGCACTTGGGGAACCTGGAAGATGAAAGGAAACTGCGTCCCTGCCCTTAAAGGGAGCACAGGAACAGCCCCCTCAGAGATACAACACAGAAGCAGTCATTTGAAAAACACCCAGGCTATATAGGAGGGACATTTGTTTACTAATCTCAGAGCATGTGCTAGAGGGGCAGGGAACTGTAGAAGACTTCAGGAACAAAGAACTTGGTGGGTACCATTTCCCTCCCCTACCCCCAGCCTGGACACACAGATGTCTGCAGGAAGCAGCTCAGTGCCACCACACAATGGACCTATGCAGACTTTGTTAACACCGTGTGCCCTCATGTTCTCCAGTATACCTGCTCCCTTCAATACACCATTGGCCGGAGCCCATCCAAAGTGGTGTCACAAGTTTGGCAGCATGCAGGCAGCCTCACAGAGGCCAACACAGCTCCAAAGTGAGTCCTGCCCTGTGGAAAGTGGAAGATAACCGCATACACCCGTTTGACTGAGGCCTCAGTGGTGGGGTGGAGCCAGACATCTGGTCTGACTGCAGCCCCCATGTACCAAAGAAGATTTCTCAAGGGGATAACACAGGAAAAGTGCCCCGCAGTTCAGCGCTACTGCATCCCTGGCAAATGCCTGGTGTGATTAAACACAAGCCCAAGGTGGCCCCAGACTGGCCCATTAACATGGGGACAGAAGTGCCCACAACAGGCAAAGAGAGCCATTGCAAATGACAGTACTGAAGGTATATGTGGCTCAACCACAGTAAGGTACACACAATACACATCGGAGATACCCTTGAAGTGCCAGGTTCTGATTAATAGGAGACATTGCTCTTCAGGACACTACAGTCCTCTTCTTCATAAGGCTGCTAGTTTTAAGATCAGGAAATCTAGCCAGCTTTGCTAACACAGAAACACAGAGAGTTAGACAAAATGAAACAATAGAATATGTCTCAAATGGAAGAACAGGATAAAATCACAGCAAAAAGCTAAGTGAAACGGAGATGACCAGTATGCCTGATAAAGAATTGAAAGCAATGGTCATGAAGATATTTACTGGACCCAACAGAAGAGTAGAGGATTTCAGTGAGGCCTCAGCAAAAAGGAAACAAAAAAGAACTAGAGATGAAAAACTCAGTAAGTGAAATTAAAAATACACTACGTGGAAGAAATAGACTAGAGGAAGCAGAAGAACCAATGAGCGACTTGGAGGACAGAGTTATGGAGAGCAATCAGGCTGAACAGGAGAGAGAAAAATAATAAAACCTGAAAATAGACTTAGGGAATTCAGTGACACCATCGAGCATCATAGTCCCATTACAGGGATCCCAGAAGGAGATATATATGTACACACACACACACATACAAGAAACCTCATAGATACAGAAAAGAGGTTGGTGGTTGCCAGAGGTTGGGGTAGGGAGGAGGTATGGGGGTGGGAGGGAAGCAGTGAAGAATTTCAATAAAAGTGTAACGGTGAAAGCCTCTGCTAAGTGTTTTGTTTTTTTCACTGTTGCTATTTATGGGGAATACAATTGGTTGGTGGACCCAATACCCATCTACTAGTCCTTTCTCTCCAGCAACGTTTCAGTTAGTGATGACCATGTGATACATTTCTGAGTCAGAGATGTAAGTAGAAGTTTACTACTTTAGGGGTTTGCTTTCCTGATAAGAGAAGCTGAGCGGGTACCCCACTCTAATTTTGTGTCTTTTCGTTTCTTCCTCCTTTTTTCCTGATTGGAATGGAGAGGTGATACCCAAAGATCTGCATCACTCTGTAATCATGAGGCAATAACTATGAGTACAGAGGCCTCCACACTGAAGATTGTCGACTACAACATCAAAAAAGAGCCTGCGTCCCCCATAGAACCTTCGGGAAGCTGAACTAAATTCCCACCTCTGTACTTACTGTTCTGTATGAAAAATGAATTCCTGTTTGCTTAAACTTTTGTTTTTGTTTTTGTTATTTGCAGCTGCATTCATTCCTAATCAGTTTATAATTTTAAATCTTTCAGTTATCTGCCATCAGTTGAGTACCCGTGTGCCAGGCACTGTGCTAAGTGTTTTACATATATTCATTAATTTCAACCGCATGACAGCCATGAGGAAAGTGACACTTGACTACAGATAATCCACCAGCATTGGGGTGGATGGATCCCTGTGTGACCGGAATGGATTTATCAAATGAAGAAACTGGAGCACAAAAGTCTTAAGCGACTTTGCATCACTAGTAAGTGACAGTACTAGAATCCAAACAATGTCAGTCATATTACCAAATTTCATGACTTTATAATTTCCTTGACTTAAAAGAAGCTCATTTTTACTTAAATTTGATTTATGGTAATGCTGAAGTTCTTTTCAGATGCATCTGTCTTTATCGTGAATGTTGCCCACTTTCCTATAAGGGCATCCCTATTATTAGAAATGGGTCTGAACCTCTTCCATTCTTTCCTATTTGTCATTTGTCATTTTCAGTTTGCTCAGGGGTTTTATTTTATTTCTCATGCAAAATAATTTTATTGTGAAGGTAAATTCATTAATGATCTCTTTTATACTTTCTGGTTATTGTATGTAGAAATTTCTTAGACCTCTAAGAAAACCATATTTGTAATTTTGTTCAAATACTTTTATAGTCTAATTCTTTCATTTTCTATCTTTGATCTACCTAGATGTTATTCTGGTGTAAGACATGGGATAAGACAGCAATTTTCCCAGTTTGCTAGAATGTCACATCTATCATGTGTAAAAACTGAACAAAAACAAAGAAAAAAATCCTGTGTATTTTGTCTATAACCGAAGTTTCTATTCCTTTCTATCAGTCTCCTGTGATAAAGAATATTTCCTTCATAACTGTGGTCAACATCATAAACATCATAACTAATGGAGAATTATATGAAACCTTTTGGTTTTAGTAAAAAAAAACAAGAATGTGAAACAATTCTACAGCTTCTTAGATTCTGGAGATTATGGCCTATGTATTAAGTTATGAAGGAGACCCAGTAGTATAAACATAGAGAAGAAAAATAAAATATAAATATATGCAAAACATTCTATGATATTAGAAAATCCAAGCCTTAACTGGAAAGTTATTAGAGCTAATCAAACAACTCAGTAAATTGGCAGAACGAAATTTAATTACCCTCAAATAATTAGTTTTTTTAAATATCATTGAGGCTGTATAACGTTTCAAGATTATGATTTATGTTTCTTCCTCTTCTACCCCCTGACCGTCCACAATTTAAGTAAATTCAAATTCTGCATTTCATTTCCTCAGGGGAGCATTGACGGAGCAGGGAGAAAAAAGGTTTGTCATATGTTTTGACTTCTTTTTGTCCAAAGACTTTTGAATAATACTTAAGAGAACTGGGAGGGTTTATGGGGAAGGTAAAGCCAGAGGGCCTTGAGGTGTATATTATCAAGATACTGGACGTCTGTCTATAGAAAGTTATAATCTATCTCCTTTCTCCTTTTTTATGCATTCTGCATTGCAGGTTGTTGCAGAAGTGCCCACAACAGGCAACATCGTGAAGTCCTGCTTCCTTCCGCCCTCAAGAGTAGGTGTAACATGTGTGCATTGTGGTCTTTTTATTATTATTATTTTAGAGAGCACGTGCATGCAAGAGGAGGGAGGGGCAGAGGGACAGAGAGAGAGAGAATCTTTTTTTTTTTTAATGTTTATTTTATTTTTGAGAGACAGAGACAGAGCACGAGCAGGGGAGGGGCAGCGAGAGAGGAAGACACAGAATCCAAAGCAAACTCTAGACTCTGAGCTGTCAGCACAGAGCCTGACACAGGACTTGAACCCGTGAATGGTGAGATCATGACCTGAGCCGAAGTCGGATGCTTAACTGACTGAGCCACCCAGGTGCCCCAAGAGAGAGAATCTTAAGCAAGCTCCGTGTTCAGCATGGAGCCCGAAATGGGCCTCGATACAACGACCCTGGGATCAAGACTTTAGCCAAAATCAAGAGTTGGCACCTTTGGGGTGCCTGGATGGCTCAGTCAGTTGAACCCCCGATTTTTGATTGTTGCTCAGGTCATGATCTCAGGATTGTGGGATCCAGCCCTGTGTGGGGCTCTGTGCAGAGTCTGGAGCCTGGTTAAGATTCTCTCTCTCTCTCTCTGTTCCTTTCCCCCTACCCCCAACCCTGCTCACACTTTCTCGCTAAAATTAAAACAAACATACATACATACGTACATACACATGTTACACCTACTCCTGAGGGCGGAAGGAAGCAGGACTTCACGATGTTGCCTGTTGTGGGCACTTCTGTCCCCATGTTAATGGGCCAGTCTGGGGCCACCTTGGGCTTGTGTTTAATCACACCAGGCATTTGCCAGGGATGCAGTAGCGCTAAACTGCGGGGCACTTTTCCTGTGTTATCTCCTTGAGAAATCTTCTTTGGTACATGGGGCCTGCAGTCAGACCAGATGTCTTGAGGCTGATGCGTGCCATGAGGGCCACGTGCTATGAGTTCTTTGCCTCTTTTTAAACTTCGTTCTGCCGTTTTCATGCACTAGTTTTGAAGACCTAGGAGAGGCTCTTAAAATACGGTTGTGTGATTTTTCTATGTAATGCTTTCTGATCTGTCCCTAAAACAGTTCTTAATGTGACTACTGAAACATTTATGTCTTGTGGGATCACCAAAATATCCCCAAATAATGGGAATAGATTTTTTTTAGTGTGTTAGACTATCTACAAATTTATTTTTATAATCACAAATTTAAAAATAAAAACTCGTGCTTCTTATAAAGTTTAGTCAATGGCACATGTTTGCTAAAAATATGGATAAGAAAGAATTAGGTCTTCTTGTCTTCATCTCTCATCAGTAAGCCTGAGTGGGTCTATGAGACTATCCATTTTTTCTTTTCCCATTTATAACCTCAAGTTTGAGATTTTGGTTAACTCGAAACCTATTAAAAACTCTCACATAGTTTTACTGCAGTTCTGAACTGTGTGCAATGATTCCTTTAGCAATTTTAGGCAAACAAAGCATATGTATCTAACAGGCCATGTAAATTCATTTATTGAATGATGGGTAGTAATAACATCTTTTAGCATCTACTATGTAGCAGGCATTGTGTGGTTGACTCTACAAGGAAGGAAATGTTAAGAATATACAATCTCATAGTCCACTTAGGCAAACAACATAGCTTTTTAGGAAAAGGTGGCCATGATAAAGGTTCCAGGCTCTTCTAAGCTGGGGCTCATGCAATTGTTTAAGGTTTAGCTATCCTTTCACTGACTCATATGATTTATCCCAGAAGATTCTTTGCATTTAATTATCTGTAAACCAATCTGTAAACCATGTAAACATAAGAGAACTGTGTTCAAATTTAAGAATCAGACAAGTCTCAAGAAAACTGTCCTGTTTTTTGCAATTTTAATGTCTTAATGATTAAGATAATTCACTTGAGTGTGAATCTAAAATTTATGCTTGAGCTCTTTGATTCCATAGATCATGTTCCTGTTTTCGATTTAGATGTATTTCAGCTACTACATACACTACTTGTGATCTTACAGTTTCTTTCTTATACATATCCAGTTAAAGAATTTAGTGTTAGCAGAGCACAAGGACTTTAAGCAGCATTTCAGTCAGAACGTCTTAAAAAATGTTATCAACGCTTTTTAGTGTGTGTGTCTACGTGGGTTTTTACTGATCCATTTTAGAAAGAAAAACTTTGAAGAAAAAGAAAAAGAGAGTGTTATTGTACTCCACTAGCAGTGTACTATTGTTTAGGGACCAAATGAGAGAAAGAGAAACCGTTCTCAGTATTTAAAATAAAGAATTCAGTGTAGGAAACCAGAGCCAAAGAGTCTATCCAAAGATTGGCAGAATCAAAGCTCCCAGCATTTGCAGGCTGAAGGACAAGGGAGCAGCAGGTATGATGGTAACCCGTGGTCGTGGGTTACTGCATGAAGGCTGAAGCTACAGGGCTTCTCTGGCAGGAACTGGAACCTTGACAGTGAAGGTAGCTACTGCAAAGGCAGAAAAAGGAGCTCCTTGGCTGTTCTCTTCCTCCTGCCCTCGAATCTGCAGATGGTCCTGGAACCTGGGAAAAGCAGACCGCAGGGGTCAGCCTCCCTGGATACAAAGCAGAACTGAGGACAAGGGCAGACAGGACCAGAGTAGGCACAGAGGGCATGCAATTCAAGTGGTTTCCAAAAGTACGGGTGGATTTGCACTGGACAGCCCGTGCTGTTTCTCCTGTGAGCCCCTTACCCTCGCTGTTCTCACCCCATGAGACGGCAAAAGGGAGACGTGCAGCAATGATGTCAGAGCCCCTTGGAGCTTAAAGCCATGACACCGTCTCACTGACACAATACTGCATCCTGTCAAACAAACTAAGCCACAGAATGTGACTTATTTTCCATCGCTTCTTTTGGAAAAAATGTACATTGCCACTTCACCATGCAGCTTAGCAACAGCGATGGAATATTTTGGACTACGGTAGTACAAAAGAATTCCCTAATTAAGAAATGTATTTATTTAAAAAAACAAATGTGTTTATTTATTCTTATTCTCTTAGTGATTCTTTAACTTACAGTTTTACTTTCATGTGACACATGGAACAATTGAGCTAAAATGAAAATACAGAAACTAGTTAAATGATGCTGAGTTTGGAACTTGAAAGTTGGGTATCAATCAAAGAAAAAACCCAGTAAGCTACATTAGTTGCATTGCCGTGCCCAAATAATTAAATAATCCTCAAGAAAACCCCGCGATGACATGTACAGTAACTATATTAATAGCAATGGCATAGAATAGCCTGCTGTTCAGGAAAAGTTTCAGTATAGACATCAATTACCTGCAAGATGCTTCATGACTTGACAGCAAATATTTTTTGCCTACTTTCCTGCTACTTCCTTGTATACATCCCCTACATCATTTTGCAGTACCATAGATTTTGAATCAAGCAGCATTCTTTAATATAGAGGTAATGCCTGTAAGCTTCTAAAGAATGTTCAAGTATTTTAGAAGGGAGAAGGAACATTTTTCAATACAAAATGACATGACACGTAAGCATGTATTAGACTATATTAACCAACTGATCAAGAAATATTTATAGGGAACCAACATATCCAATGCCTTTGTGAAAAGCACTGGACAATATAAATAGGTATAAGATTATAAATGTTTATTTGGGAAGCTTATAGTCTATTTGTGGAACAAAGTATGGGACTGACAAGTAGTGCAAAGAAAGTACTGTAGAAGTTCCCATTTAGATGAAAACAGATCTGATTATACTTCTTAGGCTTAGAAACTTTTAATCAATAGGATTTGAGTTCCGCCTCCTTAAAAAGACATACAAGGGACTTCATAACTGGTCACAAATACATGCTGCATCCTTGCCAGTTACCTCTAGCATCTCACATTTACCCTTCTCTGCACTAGATTTCTCATTATATCTAATTGCAACAAGCAAAGCACACCTTCTCTGCACGTTGGAATGGTGTGCCTGCCCTCTGCAGGTCATGTCCACCCCTGTCGTCTTTTGACATAGGATCACTCACCTTTCAAAGGTTATTTCAAATGTCATCTCCTTTCTCTCATCTTCCATGACCAAATCTCCATGAAGGTGGACTCAATAGCTCTGTCTCCTGTAGTGCTTAGTTCATGCTACTTAGTATACTGAATTGTGGTGATTTATGATGAGTCTGTATCTCCCACTAGATTCTTTTAAGGATGGAATCCACCTGGATGGTCCCTTTCTATGTTTTAATCCCTGGCCATTATCACAGTGGTAGTGCTTAATAAATGCTTCTTACATATTTGCCTAGCTGAATGGAATTGTGAGGGAGAATACTGTGGACAGGGGAGTAAGAGGGGAGTCTCCAGAGTGATAATCCTAGAGAAAAGGAAAGAACTGAGTCCCCAGAGTGAGGGAGTGAAGTCGGACACGGAGGACATGTGAGCCAGGAGGATGGAGAGTCAGTACTTTAGAATATTAGATAAATATGAGGTGAATTGAACTGGGGATCTTTACATTGTCTCCCTGCAAATATAAAGTAACAAGATAATGTTATGGTTGGTTTTATAATATTTCAAATAATCAGCTTGATACAGTTTATATTTTATAATATAAATACTTGTAATAAGATGTTTTTAAGTTATTACATTAGATTACAGAATGGCTTTTAACTATTTTGGTTTAAATGATACCCTGTGCCTTTCTTATTACATGTATTTTTTATTTTATTTAAAGGTTTTGATGATTTGTTTTTTCAGTAATATGATTAAACACTTGAAGGGAGAAGAGGAATAGGTATACCTCCTTATTCTGTTTTAGTTTTTTTATGGAACTTATCACTATATGACCTTACTTTCTGTTTATATATATATTTTTCTGTCTGCCTACTTCACTAGAATTTCAGCTCTCAGAAAATGGGGAAATTTATCTACTTTGTTCACTGTTGCCTTGTCAGAGTCAGGAAGAGTCATCAGCCTTTAAGATGTGCTCAGCAAATAAGTATTTATATAATGAATGAAGCAAAGAGAAGCTTTATTTAAAAACCAACCGGCCAACCTACCAAACAGATATTCTGATGATGGTAGACTAGGCTGTATTTGATTGGCCTTCCCCACAGCTCACCTTATGTGACAATCATAAAATCTTTTTTTTCCAACTTTTTGAGATATAATTGACATACAACATTGTATAAGTTTAAGGTATACAACGCAATGATCTGACATATGTATATATTGTGAAATGATTATCAAAATGTCTAGGTAACATCCATCACCTGACATAGTTACAAATTACAAAGTCTTAGGGAAAAATAATGAAGCCCACTAGAGAATGACCAAAAGCGGAATTTGGTCTTTGACATGAGGGAACTGCACTTGACCTTCTTCCCCACCACTGGGCATAGGATGGGGCAGCAAGAAGTCAGCAGAGAGCAGGATTTAGGGCCGCCTAAGTGAGAACTTCCCCCCAGTAAGGAAAGGGTTACAAAGGAGGGAACACCATATTATAAAGATAAACTTTCCTCAAACTTTCCTTGGTAACTGTGTAAGTGTAAGGGAGAATCCAAGACCAGTGGAAAGCAATAGCTTGGAAGTTTAAAAGGCTCAATAGAAGTAGAGATGTTAGCTGCTACCCACCACAGGGAAGACAAACATTTGGAATGAGTCATGTGGCAAATTAAAGGGCTTGGAAAATACCTTAGGTTTTTACTGAAACATCATACTTTCCAACTGAAAACTGTATTGCAGGATTTGCCCTATGGGATTTTCCCTGAGATATAACGAATCTAAAATTAGGCCCGCTTTAACAATATGTAAAAGCAAACATTCACTAGTTCAAGGTGAGCAACCAATAATGTAACTGCTAGAGGAAAAAAGCACTCAGAGAACCACATAGAATCCAGTTTCTCACCGGTGTACCACCCATGATGTTTAGAATGTGACGAACATCACTAGATATACAAAATAAAACTGTAACACTAGATCAAGAGGAAGAGCGATAGACATAGACCAACTGACCCAGAGACGGATAAGATGGCGGAGTTATTTTAATAATTTTCATTCATTTAAATTAAATTAATTTTAAATACCTTTAAAACTGCTTTTATAAATATGTTCAAGGGCTGAAAGAAAAGATGGTCATATTGAGTGAACATGTAGAGAATCTCCCCAGAGAAATGCTGACCGTAAAACAGTGTAATGTAAATTTTGGAGCTGAAAACGAAGATATGATATAAAAGTGTCACATGAAGGATTTAACAGTACATTAAAGATGGTGGAAGATCAATGAAAAATTATCCAGTTTAAAGAACAAAGAGAGGGGCGCCTGGGTGGCTCAGTTGGTTAAGCGGCTGACTTCAACTCAGGTCATGATCTCACGGTCTGTGAGTTCGAGCCCCGCATCGGGCTCTGTGCTGATGACTCAGAGCCTGGAGCCTGCTTCGGATTCTGTGTCTGCCTCTCTCTCTCTCTGCCCTTCCCCTGCTCATGATCTGTCTCTCTGTCTCTCAAAAATGGATAAATGTTAAAAAGAAATTTAAAAAAATTTGTTAAAAAAAATAAAATAAAGAACAAAAGAAAAAAAAAGATTAAAGACAAGGAAGAGACATTCAGAGATGTGTGGGATGATATCAAGTTGTCTAGTGTATATATATGTGAAATCCTAGTTGACAAGAAGAGAGAAAATGGGAAATAATAAATTAAAAACATAATGTCTGAGGTATGAAAACATACCTCAGATTTTAAAATCTTAGAGTATTCCTAGTAGAATTAATACATAGAAAACTGTGAGTGTACACATCATAATCACACTGCTGATAACAAAAAATAGAAAATCTTGGAAGTCATCAGAAGTGTGTGTGTGTGTGTGTGTGTGTGTGTGTGTGTGGTGGTGGAATATTATATACAGGGAAACAATGATTCAAAGATGAGTTGGGAGACTGAAATCTCAACAGAAGACAACGGAGCAAAATGTTTAAAGTGCCAAAAGGAAATCCTCTCGACTCAGAATTCTTTCTTCAGAAGAAATATCTCTAAAAAATAAAGGCAAAGATTCTTCAAATAAATAAAAGCTGATAATTTCTTACCAGAGGATGTACACTTTAAGAAATGCTACAGCCCATTTCTTCACTGGGTTATTCGTTTTTCGGGTGTGGAGTTTGGTAAGTTCTTTATAGATCCTAGATACTAGTCCTTTATCCTATATGTATATGAATAGACACTTCTCCAAAGAGGACATCCAGATGGCCAACAGACACATGAAACGATGCTCAAAGTCACTCATCATCAGGGAAATACAAATCAAAACCACACTGAGATACCACCTTACACCGATTCGAGTGGCTAAAATGAATAAATCAGGAAACTATAGATGCTGGCGAGGATGTGGAGAAGCAGGCACCCTCCTACACTGTTGGTGGGAATGCAGACTGGTGCAGCCACTCTGGAAAATGGAATGGAGGTTCCTCAAAAAAATGAAAATAGAGCTACCCTATGACCCAGCAATAGCACTGCTAGGAATCTACCCAAGAGACACAGGAATGCTGATGCATAGGGGCACATGTACCCCAATGTTCATAGCAGCACTTTTGACAATAGCCAAATCATGGAAGCAGTCCAAGTGCCCATCAACTGACGAATGGATAAAGAAGATGTGGTACATATATACAATGGACTACTACGTGGCAATGAGAAAAAATGAAATCTGGCCATGTGTAGCAACATGGATGGAACTGGAGGGTATTATGTTAAGTGAAATAAGTTAGTCAGAAAAAGACAGATACCATATGTTTCCACGAATAGGTGGACTTTGTGAGACTAAGCAAAAACCAGGGGGAGGGGAAGAGGGGAAAGGAAAAAAAGACAGAGAGGGAGGGAGATAAAACATAAGAGACTCTCAAAGACTAAGAACAAACTCTGGGTGAGGGGGGTGAGGGAGGGAGGAGAGGGGGTGACGGGCATTAAAGAGGGCACATGTTGGGATGAACACTGGGTGTTATATGTAAACCAATTTGAAAATAAACTATTATAAAAAAATAAATAAAGGAAAAGAGATAGAAAAAAAAAAATGCTACAGGCTTTTCTTCAGGTTGAAGAAAAATAATGACTGGTGAACTCGGATCTCCAGGAAGGAATGCAAGAGGAAAATGAATATGTATGTATATGTGAAAGAGTTATCTTTTTCTCCCCACCTTAACTTCTTTTTATTAAAAGACCAGTGCCTTCTAATGCAAGGAGATAAGCCTCTATATTATTTAATTATTTAAGGCAAATATCATAAGCTTGTGGTTTACACTGTATGTGGGTTTGAAATATATGTCAACAGTAACAGAAAATGGGGTTAAATGGGATCGTGCTGTAATTAGGCTCTAGCATTTTAAATCGAGTGGAAAAACATGATCTCTAACCAGACTGATAAAGATGCACTTGGTAATTATATATCAATTACTTAAAAAAAAAAATCAACACAGAGGTGGAGCTAAAAGCCCAAAAGAGTTAAAATAGAATGATAATTAATAGTTAACCCAAAAGAAGGCTAGAAACAGATCTGTGCATTTCACTGTATGTAAAATTTTACTTTAATAAAGCATAAGAAATTAGGGGGTGAATTAGATCAGTATTAGGGACTGGGATTCAGAAATTTGTATGACACCCACTTCCCCCGAATGTGATGATCGCTTGGTTTGAAACTACTGATGTAGATTGACTTCACCAACCTTCCTGTGGTTCTGAGAGGACAAGGCCTCTCTTGGGCCATTCTCTCCATGTAGACACATCACTCAGTTGGAAGAGCAGCAGGAACCTCAGCCTTTGTCAGCTGGAAGGAGCTGGCTGTGGCCTGCTATGGTCCACAAGAACAATGTTATCAAAATGACAGCAGTTACCACATCCTCGGAAAGCTTAACAGCTTGCTATTTTCTCTTTTATTCTTACATACCACTTGCTAACTTTTATCTTCCCTCAATTTGTCTGCCTTTCATAGGCATTTGATGGAGAGAGAATTATCATAATCTGACACTTCCACTTTTACAGGAAAAGGAGACTTGTGCGGGAGTATCAGTGTTCTCTGTCAACTCACACGTTTATGGCCTGAGCAGGTTTGGCATGGAGGTTTTACGGAGACAAGTCTGTGGCACTTACTATATTTATAGAAAACCAAAGCTGTGTGAAAGATGGAGAATCTGTCAGAAATGCCAGAGAGTCCAATGAGACGTGTGCAGTATATTGTCAAGCAGGTCGTGAGAGATTTGATATAAGCCTATTTCTTGTGCCCTGACGTCACACCTTCTATCATGTTGATGCAAAAGTGTAAAAGAAATATCTTCAGGTAATATGCTGATTTGAAATCATGAGGATGATGTATAGTGGTAATTTGCATGTGCTGAGCATGGAGATTATATGTGCAAACCTCAGTGTGGAGTTTGTTTTTTTTTCAAGTGTCAAATTCTTGGAATATAAATGCTTATTTAATGTAATATAAAGGCAATTTTAATAATCATTTTGGATATACATATTTTTTTCCAGTGGCCTTCCAAGATGGCAGATAAGTTTCCATATTTCCAGGTACATAATCTCATAGGAATCCTCTAGTTTCTTAATTTAATACCCTGATTTATGGTTATGTCTACTTAATTTAATGTCTCTATGACTCTTTGAGATGTTTCTTTTTTCATTCACTTAATATTTCTTCAGTAGCTAATGTATTTCAGACTGTGCCAGGCCACGGGGATATTATCCCCATCCTTATCTCTCTCAATCTAATGAGAGGCGCCACAATTAGAGTTATGAGATATTGTGTTAAGCGCTAGATAAGGAAGTACAAGCACATAGGAAAGGGCATGTAATTCAGACTTGGGAGGTCAGGGAATGCTTCCTAAGAGATGTGATCTCTAAGGAGAGACATAGAGAATGATTAGCATTTGAGAAGTAATGGAAGAAGAGGATAACATACAGAAGAATGTTCCAGAAAGAGAATCTAGCACATGCAAAAGCCTATAGGTGGGAGAAGGCATGGCAAATTCAGTAAACCCAAAATAACTCAGTCTCTCTGAGATGTGGAGTGAGGTAGAGCAAAAAGGTTTATTAATGAGAGAGAGAGAGAGAGAGAGATGAAGAAATTAACTTCTAGATCATGAAAAATGCAGAAGTGGTATTTAGGAATTTGGAGTTTATTCCTGAAGCAGCTACAGTCATTGCAGTGTTTTAACAAGGGGAATGACATGGTCAGACTTGTATTGTAGAAAGAGCACTCTGGTTGCAGTGTAGAGAATGGGTTTGGTCGGGGGGGGGGGTCGTTTGGAAGGACTAGGGTCAGAAAGACCTTTGTGAATATTGTTATTAGTTGATCTGTGTGCAAGGTAGTGGTGACTTGAAATGGGGTGGTGACTGTGGGATAGAAGGGTGCCGATTTCCGAGATATGGCAGTGGTAGAATTGCAGGAGTTGCTACATAAAAAGAAGGGCCATTGGAATCTAAACTGTTATAAAAGATATGAATATCCAAAGGAGTTCATAGGAGTGGTTTCATGAGAACTGAGGTCACTATGAAGTAAAGCTCCAAGTTTGATGAAAGTCACCGATTGAGAAAGCTGGAAGAAGAAGACTTTGTGCACAGAGTGGGACTTTCAAGTCAAGATCCTGGAGGTGGAGGAATGTCAGGTGATGATAAAGCCCAGGATGTGGGATTGGGAGCTTGTGACTGAAGGTTAGTGGAGGTGAAGGTCATGGGGGACAGAGAGCCAAGGAGGCAGTAAGTGCAGCAGTGGAAGAGATCTCTACATTTCTTTTGAATTTTAAAATGAAAACTGAAGCTGACGAAAACCGTGAGTCAGACACTAATGGCTTCAGTGAATGAGAGGGAGTTACCCAGAAGTCAGTAGATGACAGAAGTGAGGAGTAGAGGTTAGTGTAGACTGAATGACATAGTAAGCAAGCCTATCTATATAACTCAGAAGAAACAGGCAGAAAAAAATTTCCTTCGGTGACATTCTTCTCTAGCTTGCCAAGTCTCCCAGATGGAAGCTGACGAGTGCAGTGTTGCTTTTACAGCCTAGTTATATCTTTGACATCTCTGCCTCATTTAGCCTCTGCTGATTCACTGTTATAGGATCCCCTTGAATCCTAGTCCTCCTGGAGTCCGACTTCAGTGGTTTCCCCCATTCTAACATGTATAGATCCTTGGAGATGTATACCTCTCTCTCTCTGTCTCTCTCTCTCTCTCTGTCTCTCTCTATGTCTCTGTCTCTGTCTCTGTCTCTGTCTCTCTCTCTCTCTCTCTCTCTCTCTCTGTGTGTGTGTGTGTGTGTGTGTGTGTGTGTGTGTGTGTTAGGAGAGTTTGGGGGCGAGGACAATGACCATTCTGTCTGTGCAGTTTTTGTGCTCCAATTTAAGCTCATAGAAATGATGATTCTTTGAGAAGATAAGAAAGTGAATCTATGACATGATGTCTGCTAAGTATACAAATGTAGTCAGGAGTATATAGACAAGTATATAAGCAGAATGTAGTCAGGATGGGCATAGACAAACACTAAAGATTGAGAACATGAGAAGTTAGAGACTCATGAAGAGCAGCATTGAGAGGAGAGATGTTTAATTTCTACCCTTGTTTTACATAGACTGCTAATGCTTGAGGTTCTGGATTCTGAGGACTGCATTGGAGCCAGAACGAAATCATAGGTCTGTAGGAGTTAATCTATCTGTTAACAGGGGTATGAGAGAAACAAATGAGATGGAGGAGCAAAATCGTATTTAAGAAACAATCATCATGAAGGCCTCTCATTCCAAAAGTAAATGCTATAAAATAACACGGCCTCTTACGTGTCTCCAAACAATGAGATCACTGTTACCTTTAAGGGTCCCTGCAACTTTATTATAAGATTTTGAAGTATGAACTTATAATTTTTTGCTTGGGATTCATTGAACAATTCATTTGCTGTATAATTATTTTATTTGGTTTCTTTAATATTTGCTTTCTCAATTTCTTAAAGTTCTGTGTTTTTTTTTTAATTAAAATCAGGGGTGCTTTAAATTAAAATTTCCACTCAGACTTTCTTGAGACAACAAAAGTAGTGATAATTTGGACTAGAGGCTCAGGTGAAAGCTTACTAATGGTTATAAATTCTCAGAGAAGATATTAAGTACTTTGTTCTCTTCTAAAGAGAGGATTTAGTCCCCATTCATCTTTACTTCGGAGTTTGGTATACAGGAGTCCATGCTGTGTTCAGGCTGTAGCCTTCACCTCCTGCCTCCTTCCACCCAGTCCTGTGATGGGGTTGTCAGAAACCATCGATAATAAAGCTAATTTTCACTTACCTCCCCGCATTCTCGCCTTCATTTCAGATTTCGACTCTAGTCTCAATTTTGTGCCAGAGCAGGTAGGCATTGAAAAAGATTTTTTGATGTTATATCTAGCACTTTTGTTGTTTCAGTAGGAGGGCCATTCAAGGTATAGAACTTGGAAGACTTTGAATTCACTGTGAAGCAGGAGGAAGCCAAATACTGAAAGAGACAAGATGTGAGAACTTCATCAGAGTGCATAGTAAAAGTTCCCGGGAGTAATGGCTGCCTAGAGTGTTACCAAGGCTACTAGAGTCACACAGCAGAAAGCGGGAATCTAGTCTGATGAGCATGGAGGTAGGCTCGAGCACTGAAACAGTGGTGGTAAAGATAAGGCTGCCTTGTGTTAAGGAAACGTGCTATATGCCATCCAGGAAGAGGGCATTTTATATCATAATGGAAGAAAACACTGCTTCCCATCAGCAATTTAGTGGGAGATCTGCTCTGGAATATATAAATTGAATGCGCATTATATGGTCAAATAAAGTACCCCTCTTTTATTAAAAAGAGAAAAGGCCAAGCATAATTAATATAAAAGCAAACTATAAATCTTGCCTATGAATTCAATGTTTATTTCTTTTTATTTCTTAGAAAGAAAATAGAACCATAAAGCAAAAGAAATTAGAATGGACATTAAACTTGTCATGGGCGGTAAGGTAAAACGATAGCGTTACTTCATCTTGGGGGAGAAGGAAGAGAATGAAGTGGGTGGTTGAGGGCAGGAAGGAGGAAATGGGGGATGTGGAAGATAAGGCTTGATGATAGAAGTGGAAGGAAACATCATGGGCAAAAGCAAAACAAGAGGATAAATGCAGATAATATAAAAGGGAGGGGAGGCTAGGAGCAAAACGCAATGAACATGCTTGAAAAACTGAGAGACTATCTGAATTCAAACAAATAGACCCAAGAAATATATAAAATGAGGAATAGAAAACTTAAAGATGAAAAGAGTTCAAAGGAGAGAAGAGAGATGGAAATCCTGAGGAAGGAAAGGAAGTGCAATCCGTCAGTGTATATTCATGTCATTTGGATTAGTTGTGGGAATGTGTAGGCGCAGCTCCAAAAAACATGATCTCCAGTCTTTGGGGGAACTTGCAGATTATCCATTTGCATGGAGCTTAAATGTTTTCTTCCTTGGTCGTACAGAACAAAACGAATAGGAAAAGAGCTCTAACCATCCCATGGGCAGTGAAACAAACTTCGTAAATAATACTTGCTCAGAATTTTTTTAGTTTTTATAGGATTTAACTTCCTTCATAACTCTTTAAAATGGGGTTTTAAAAATTCTTTAAACAACATGTAATTTGAGTATAATATGAGGAAAAAAAGTACTTTTCCTGTTCTTCTGTAAATTCTGCCAACAGGTATTGAGGACCCACTGCATTTAGATTCCTATACAGGCAGGCTTTGTGAGATTTTAGTCAAATTTGTGACGCATAATTACAAGGCAGACAAATACATTAGATCTATTTATTTGAAGGCAAATAAAACATTTACAATCTGATTCTTGCATTAGTACAATGTACTTAAAAGTACTTTAAGATATACACTAGGTTTGCAAATACGCACAAAAGAAGTAAGAAAGGAAAGAAAAAGGGAGGGTGGGCGGGAGGGAAGGAGGAAGGAAGGAAGGAAATGAAACACCTCACATTACTTGGAGGATTTCTCGCAAACATTTGTTACTTTTGAAAGACTTAAATTTTTTTTTTGAGTTTTATTTATTTATTTTGAGAGACAGAGCAAATTAGGGGAGGAGCAGAGAGAAGGAAAGAGAGAGAATCCCAAGCAGGCTCTGCACTGTCAGCATGAAGCCTGATTTGGAGCTCGAACCCATGAACCATGAGATCATGACCTGAGCTGAAACCAAGAGTTGGGTGCTTAACCGAATGAGCCACCTAGACACCTCTGAAAGACTTAAATTTTATTAAAAATGTATGGAGACAGTTTCCTCAAGAGTGTCTTAGATTTAAGATGGCAACACTACCAATGTATCTAAATCTCTCTATGCGGATTGCCATTAAATCGAACAGTGTATTATTTAACCAAAAAAATAAATTAAAAAAGAAAAGAAACCCTTCATTGGTGCAGTTAAATATAGAATAGTGATGGCCATTCTCCAGAAACAGAGATTTTTCTCCATGTAGAGCAAGGAGGGGGGAATGAAGGGCAAACAGAGACTGCCACCTCATAGCCAAGTGTCCCTGGGAATAACTGGAGAACATTTCAAAGAAAGTTTTGATCTTCACCTACTGGGGAGCCGATGACAAAGTCACAAAGAGTATTCCCCGTTCTCCAGATTTAATGTGTCCTAGTTCATTGTGCACACGGAAATAGTCCCTTCTCCTAGTTGATTTCTGGTTGCCAATCAAAACAAACAAACAAAAAGCTAGTATCTTCAAAGGAGAAGTGTGCACCTCTTTCTTACCTTCAGTCTGTTGGATCTCTTAGCTGGTCAAGTAAATGTACAGCCTAAATTTATCCCTTTTCTCTTCCTCTGCACCCAAAAGATCCAGGCAGGGATCTGTACCACGGTCTGAGGGACCTCATTTCAAGTACAGACCTTCCTCTGAAAGGTGGAGTAAATGGAAACAAAAAAAAAAAAAGGTCATTATTACACTCTCAAAACTACATTCCATTTCACAAGAAAAGTACAAACATTTTCTTTGTAAAAAGAATGCAACAGGAAATTTTAGAAAATTTTTCCCATTTCTTTTAGTAAGTATGTGTAATTGCTAAAACTAGAAGTAATATGCAGAATGTTTCCAATGTAGCAAGCAAGCAATCGCCATTCAAAATCATCTCAAACGTCTCCATTTATCAACCCCCTCCCTCCTTAGACTCAAACGTGTGGCAGCATTTTGGATCAAAGGGTGTGGGCTCAAGTCTTGACTCTTTAAATTCTGTCAGCTGAATGTTCTCCAAAATGTTGTTTAGTACCTTCGTCTCTAAAAATAAGGGCAAATATTCTAAGATAGTTAAACTTGGAGTGGTCAGTATAAAAATTAAATGGAGTGCAACATAGAAAAAAAAAAGCCTATCCCATGGAGGATTCAAAACACATTTTAGTTTCTCTTTCTTTGTCTCACCGTTTCCATTCTCCTTTCCTTCTTTCCGTCACCACTTTCCAAATAATGGCTCATGTTTCTCCTCTCCTTCATAATGAGATTTCTATAACAGACGTTTTTACACTTATCAGTTTTTACTTTTTTATGCCCATCCCACTTTCTCCTTTGTGTCTTATCTCATGGAAGCCCTAACCTTTGTTAAGTTAATCTCTGCCCAGATCCATTTCTCTTCTTTCTAGTTATCCTCTTTTAACTTCTTGTGGTCTCTTGTACCAAAAGCTAGTATTTCTCCTTCTTGCAGTCTTTCTAGGCATCGCAGGTGCTTTTGTGGATCCTCAGCTCCAGTTCCACAATGAATTCATGGGCTAGTACTGTACCCAGGAAAGGCAAAGGGTTGTGGGGGAAAGCATAGTTATTAGTCAGTGATTCAGTCTGAAATCTACAGCGTAGTGGTTAAGCACATGAAGTCTGGAAGCAGCCCTTGATTGAAAACACAGTCCCACTTCTTCCTGGCAGTGTGAGCTTGCTCAAGATATTTAATTCCCCCGGCCTCAGTTTGCTTAGATTTCCTGGAATTCCTGAGGTTTAAAGGGGGTAATAAATGTAACGTCATTAGCACAATGCCCAGTACATAATAGTAGCTAACATCCGTGGAACACTCTGTAAGTGTTAATTCATACTAATTTGAGGATCTTCCAAATGAGTGATAAGAATTACGTAAAGCATAGATGAGTGACATTACTGAAAATTACTTTAATTACTTTTGTGTTTCTCTTTTAAGCTCATACTTTTTCATAACAACTCCTTCCTAACGGAAGTTGAACTCTTATGATTAAGATTCAGAAACTGTAATACAGTTTCAAATATTTATGAACAGAGAAAAAGAATTTGATCCAAGAATAGTTACTTAACTATACTCATTTTTATTTTGAAGACATGTCTGAAAACTCTATTTACTGGAATGAATGTTATAATAACACATTGTGATGGAGGTGCCAGGTAACGTTTTGAGTACAAGAGCATTTTCTTCTGGCATTTTGAGTATTTATATTTTATATTTCATCTGTTACTAACAAGTGAAAAACTACCTGATATTAATTAAAATTCTTCGAACTTCAGTATGTCTACAGGTAAGACAATCTTTCTGTGGTTTGTATCATTTTCATTACAAGGCTAGAGCATTAAATTTTAATATTTGGTCTTCATACATCTGTCAAAATTCATTTTAACTCATGCATAAACACGTCATTTGCATGTTGATTAACTGCCACATTTTCCTCGGTAACAATCTCAGATTGGAAATGCACATAAATCACAACTGAGCAGATTCCGATTAATTTCAAAACCTCATATGAAATAATTGTTTTTCTGGAAAAAAAAATCTGTAGTCAATGTGCAAATTATACATTTGTTTATACATGTGATCTACAGTTGATGTTTTAATTAGACATTTGTTTATATATGAAACTTGGATTTCCAAATGAAAGACTATAAATATAGGAAAGATTCAGCCAAGCTAAAGTGCAAACTTTGTGTGATCAAATTAACTAGTTTGGCTGTCAGAGACAGTTAATGAAGCCACCTTGCCAATCGCCCGCAGTGGCATTCCCTTCTAGAGGCAGGCGAGGGAGCTCTTCCCCACAGTATACTGGTCTAATGGTCCAGAGAGAAGCCAGCCCCGTCAGAGGAAACACCCTTCAAGTTTGAGCAGCATCATGGCAGTGCTGTGTTTGGAGACCTTGAGAAACATAATTAGATCTATCACAAAAACGAGAGGACATTTTTGGATTCTATTGAGGTTTTCAGAGATTTCAAATGGTTCAGGAGGAATAGGGAAGCTATGGTGTCTACTCAGAGCTAAAAACGGAGGGCTTTCAACTCAGGAGGTTCATTCAAGTTCACTCCCAGCCTACAATCTGAAGTGTGCTGGAGCCAAGCTGTACTACGTGGGCGAGTGCCTTCTGACACAGACAGTGGATTTTGACTTTGGATTCTGGATTGCTTTTTTCATATATCCTTTAAGCGTTCTGAAATACAAAGAAGTTTGTGATCTTTGGAGGGTTGAAAGTTTGAACTGACTTTGCACTCTTTAAAGAATGGTTTTAGCTATATATTTTGGGAGCTCAACAGACTCCTCCTGCATTCTTTTTATTCTGCTTTAATTTCCACTGTGCTTGTCACGAGCCTCATTTCTTTACTTAAAGTGTTCTGATAGCATAGAAACGCTTATTTTTGTTAACAATGAGAGGGAGTATCACATACTCCCCATCCTTAAGACTGAGTATCTACCGATAACATCGAGGCCTATTTTTAAAGCAGGGTTGATATTAAATTCTGATAGGGTGAATTAAATAGCCCACATTAAATTTATTCTCAGAAATAAATGGAAACGCCATCCATCTGTAAGTTTAAGTTATATTGAAATGGTGACATCTTTCAATAGGTTTCTAAAATTCAGAAAAATAGTCAAGGGGGGTTATATATGTTTTCAAGGAAAAGTTAGAAAAATGGAACCCAAGTGGCATTTTGTGGGCAAATAGACATCTAGCTGTTCTTCAATGAAAATCTTTGACTAGGGAGGCAATTTTGGCCATAGCAGAAACAGCAGGAGAGTGAAGACTCCTGATCCTGGGTCTACCACTAATTAGCTGTATCAGTGAAGTGTTTGTTTTCTACTCTGAGTCTCAGGCTACAGAGATGTCAACTCTGCAGAATGGGGCATAGTCAATTGAGGAATTAAAATGATTCATCCTTAAACTGTATTAGAAAAAAATGAAAGCATATATTGTATATGTATATGTATCTATACATACAGCTATAAAGAAATAAGACCTATATGGTAGATATAGATAGATACTGATTCACACAAACATGGCCCAATAAGGCAATATGGTGAAATAAGAAGTAAATGGTACAAAAGGATGGAGAAAAATAGTTTATGTGTAATAATTCTTTTCTCTTTTTTTCATGGCAAAGTTGCTTCCAAGTTTCTTGAGTTAAAAGGAAAAAAAATGTAAAATATTTCTATCCTATAGAAATAAGTTTTGTTTCACTTCCAAATTGAATGAATTACTTTGACTTAATTACTTAAGTCAAAAAGTTTTTCAGAAACTAATATGTAAATTTTGCTAAGCAATCTCATTCTTCACTGTACCCTCAGTTCCTGGAACACATGCCTGGGGTTATCAGAGATGCTCAAGAAGTATTTGAGGAATGAATTAATAAATGGAAAAATATTGGATATGACCCCACCTTAATAGTCTGTACACTGAGGCTATATATACTGAGACATTTATATCCTTAAAGTGTTATGTTAATACTGTCTGTATTAGTTAAGATTCTCTAGAGAAACAGAGAAAGAGAGAAGAGATTTATTGATGAATTGGTTCACATAATTATAAAGGTTGGGAAGTTCAAATTTTGCAGGGTGGGCTGCCAAACTGGAGACCCAGAGAAGAGCTGATGTTGCAGTTGAAGTCTGGAGGCAGTCTGCTAGCAGAATTGCATCTCTCATGGGGAAGGTCAGTCTTTTGTTCTATTCAGGCCTTTAACTGATTGGATGAGTATGGAGGTGCTTTGCTCAAAGTCCACCAATTTAAATCTCATCTAAAAACACCCTCACTGAAACAGTACTTAGAATATATCCCCCCAAAAAACCCAAACTCCATCTTTTCACCTTAGTTAAGTAATGAAATAATTCAGCTCAAAAGGCATCTTGAAAGTTTAAAATTTTTATTATTTACGTGTCTCCTATATGTATGGCCCTTTTGTTGATACCGGTCTTACATAGGTGAATGAAACAGGCTTCCCATATTCATAGAACTTACAGTTTGATGATAAGATAAATATATTTGTAATATCACATTATGATTTTCATATACAATGTAAAAAAATGCAACCTAAATTTTCTCTCCTTAGTGTCACGATTATACATTTTTGACACCGACTTCTTATTCTTTTCATAATGTTCACCCTATCACTGTGCCATCAGCTCTCCTGCCTTTCCTAACAGTTGCATCCACAAAGGCCACACGTGGGTTGATCAGGACCTCAACACTATTGCTTGTGAATTTGGATGAGTTACTGTAATGCTCACAGCCTCTGTGTCTTCATTTCTAAAGTGCGTGTAATAATTTCCACATTGTCACGATGGGATGGTAATGGATCAACAGAAAGATAGAAGGTTTTAGTGGCAAATGGGTAGGAAATTTACAGAGATAGCAAAAAACAGAGAGCAGTTACATAAAGCCAGGGGTTAACACAGGTTTTAGAGGCGCAGGTATGGCTTCTCGTTTTCTCCCAGGATTCCAGTGGTATTGCGCAGCTTTGAATGACACCGCCCGAGTGGAGTAAGGATCCCACCAAGTAGGAGAAGCTTCCCTTGCCATTTTCAAGGATCTTTAATACCCTGCTATTGGTATCACCAGGCTGTTGTAGAGACTCTGGCTACATGCCTGCCTCCTCACTAGGTGCAAATAACTAGTGCAAATCAAAATTAGCACCTTCCTGAGTGTTTACATGGAGGTGGAATGAAGTGAGGTTCTATTACTCATGATCAGGCTGCAGCAGGCCTGGGCTTCAAGCTCTGTGAGGGCCCTTCCTGCAAACAACTAGCTCACAAAGTTTCAATATGGAAATGTTTAAAGCACCTAGCATATAACAGACCAATCATTTAAAAACTGGAATTCTGTGACATATATAATGTGCATAATTCTGTAAGTGTATTACTGCATTATTAAATTGAGTTGAAAAGACAATATTCTGTGATCTGGGTTCTCTTGATTGCTAACATCAACCAACAACAAGTTATTATATTATTATTAGTGTATTATTCTGTATATTATCATTCAGTGTACTGTGCTTAGGCTGTATTCAGATTTTTCATATTCCCAACCTCTTGTGCATTTATTATATTGTAATTTCTCTAAAAGAGGAACGCTGTTCACCTTTGAATGTAACCAGATATTTTATTCATTATTTTGCTCAGGAACAACAGTGTATATACGTCCTTAAAGGTGATTATTTAATTGGTTTTAGAATGAGTTTTTTCTTGATTCTCTTCATCTTAAGAATAGCAAATTAGACTACTTTTGAACACAAATTATACATTTAAAAGAGGCGTTTAGTTGCGTTATGTTACAAGTGAAAAGCATGCAAAACTTGTGATTGTGTTTTATGTCTACCGACTTAATATTCTCTCTATATATGATGCTATATTTGTATTTTTCCACGATCTAGATATAAACCACTTTATATTCAACTCCAATTACTCTTACCATATGAGAAACTGTTAGCAAGGACAGTCGTCTGTTGTAAAATTCACAAGTGATCAAATAGAGTACAAAAGCAAGCCTGGCTTTGCCACTCAAATAGCATGACCTCACCCTCCACCCCCACTCCCAACCCCCACCCCAGGACACACACACACACACACACACACACACACACACACCTGAACACTCCATTGACTTTACAGATCTCTCAAGACGGAAGTAAGCCCTTTATCATGCCAATGAGATCCTTCATGGTTTGGCGCCTTTGTCTCTTCAGCCCTATCTCTGGCCACAGCACCTTGGCACTCTGCTTTAGCCATAGTGACCTCCTTTTAGTCTCTCAACAGGTCTAGATATGCCTTAGGACATGGATGTTTCCTCTGCCTGGAGTATCTTTCCCTCCCCTTGTTGAATAGTTAACTTCTAAGAATCCTTCAGAATTTCTTTATAGAAGCCATCTTAGACCTTCTGAATTGCTTAAAACACTCCAGTCATCGGTTCTAAGCATCACATCGTTGTCCTCTGTCAAATTTGTCTCTACTAAAATTTCACACTTACTTGTGTGAACACTTCATTGCTATGCCTGCCTCTCCATCTCTGTTAAACTATGAGCTCTGTGAGGGAGTATTTGTCAGTGTCTGCTCACCATAACAATCCCCCAATGCCCAGCACCATGCCTTGGAGTAGCTGAAGCTTGATAAAGACTCTTTGTCAAAAGACTGAAAAATGAGTATGAGTAGTACATGAAAGCATATAATGTTGGCCAAGTTTCAAGCCCATATTCGTGCGATTGAATATCAGAAGACATAATAGATGGCTTAATTTATCTGTCTGGAATTTAAAATCAAAAGATTTCAGTGAATGCAGTGTTATTTATTTCTGCCCTTGCTTTTGATTCCTTAGGGCACCTGCTAATTTGTCAAATGCCTTTGATGAAACTGTTTGCATTTGGTTTAATTTTTATTTGTTTTCTTGTCATCCTCAGGGAGCAGAGTGTCTGTCTGACTCACCCTGACAGATCAGCTATGGCAGGTCTGTTGTTATAGAAAATTCTCCCCCCCCGCAAAGGCTCTCCTGCAGGGAAGCCTCATGAGCAAATGCTGTCATTAGCAACCACGCATTGCCGAAGACACGCAGTGAGAAAATATGTCAGGCATTGTTGCAATGTATACGTTTAAGTAGAAAAGTATAAAGATTTTCAGGATATTGAATATATTTTAAAAAACAACCTTTAATGTGAATCCTGAAAGTTTCCCTTTTCATATTTAATTTTTGACTTTTCTGCCCCATCTTTTGAAAATTAATGCATTTGTCCTTATATTTTTCAGGGAAAGTTACTTTTATCAGAGAATGTTTTTACTATACAATTGGATTTCCCGTCACTTTTTACATAGTCTGTTTCATACTTCTTGGTCTAAAATCATCAAGAGAAATATTTCCTAAAGCTAGAAACATAGACACATCAAATTTCCTTACATAAGATCTCTTTTTTTCCTTTTTCCAAGTGTACATACAAGCATACTGCACTGTCTTGTGCATAACAGATAACCAGTGAATATTTGTTGAATTAATATTCTGCCCTCACAAACCATTCCGGGAAATAGTAATTTTTCATTTAATTTGGTAAAGATATAATGTTTATTTTTTAATGTTCAAAACTGTAAACTAGAGGGATAATCCCTGGCTCTGCATGGGACAATAAAGTTGGATGAATGGACTGATTTGACCAAGAATTAATTCTCTTAAAAAAATAGCAGTAATTTTGGGTGCCAGGGTGCCTCAGTCAAACGTCTGACTCTTGGTTTCAGCTTAGGTTATGATCTCACAGTTTGGGGTTTCAAGGCCCTCATCAGGTTCTGCCTGGTTTGGGATTCTCTCTCTCTTTCTCTCTCTGCCTCTCCCCTGCTCACATGCTCTCTCTCTCTCTAAAAATAAATAAATAAATTAAAAAAATAATACTGATTAGAATAATAGTCAGGATTAAAAGCAGATTCTTAATGGGCACTTTGAGATAATTGTCTTATGGCTGTTTTTCTTTCAGGTTATAGTTCAGGAGGCATCTATGCTTTGTTGGTAATTAAAGAAGGATTCATAAAGGGAGGATAGGTTTGAGATTCATTTATAAGTCTAGTAGGAAAGGAGTCACAGAAATATTATTTATACTACTATATCTAAAGAAATAGTTGTAATAGGAATTTTTTTTATCCAATTCAAGTGGATCCTGTAGTTGGTTACATCACTAAAAAACAGTCAGTGTGAGGAGTCATTAAAAAGTGATTCACACATGCCATAATATTTTAAAACATAATATTTATTGTTTATTTAAATTTATTTCTGAATGTCCTTGATTCGTCTTCCTAACTATAGATTGCTTTTCTGTGTGTCTTTATCCTCATCGGAAATATGGCTGCCAACAACATCTACCTAAAGTGGAGCTACCCCCCCCCCACCCCATACCTTCTTTCTGTTCCTTTCTTAGTTGGAAAGTTCCAGACATGGGATTAATTGGCTAAACTGTGGTTAATTTGACAGAGCCAGTACGAGGACAATAAACTGCGTGGGCGTACTTCCCAGAAAGTGTGTGTGGATTGTGGTAAGACAAAACAAGGGGTCCTTGAAAAAACTTCAATCTCTTCATCGATATTCAATCAGTTAAATAACAGTTACGAACTAGGGATGTATGTCAGAATACACTCTGATTTTACATGCATTAGCTTTTCCGTCATTACAGCAACTTTGCTAGCCAATACAGTGAAGACCCATGAGTCTTCCCATTCAGAACCCCTTCTCTATTGGGAAATGCTCCCACAACTCTTCTGTGAATTTACTTAGCCACTCTACATCTAACACACATAGCATAGTTCCTGAGATAGAGGAGATAACCAGTAAGTGTTATTGATTAAGTCTTTGGGTTGGGGTTGTGAGTTCAAGCCCATATTGGGTATAGAGATTACTTAAAAATAAGATCTTCTAAAAAAAGGAACACAAACAACCCAGAAAAATTATACTCGAAAGGTTTATTGTTTCCCTTTTGTTGACCAATCTTTAGGGTAGAGTTTTATGACTCTCACTCACAAAGCAAACCTTGTTTTAGAACTGTTTCTATTTCAGCTGCTAATCAAGAAAATAATTTCTTAAAGTGCCAAGACTCAAGGCTCAGATGTGTTCACTGAATTGATGTCTTTGCTGGAGCTAAAATTTTAAAGGTTGCTGAGAGACAGCCAGATCAATGATGTATTCTCTTTTAAAATCCTTCTAACTATCTCAGCTTTTTACCTTTCATATAGAAATGCATGATCTTCCTTACTGACTTTGTACAGAAAAATTTCATTCTGGTCAAATTTACTAGTATTTTTAAGTTTTAAACAAAGACAATGCTTCTCTAGCATTAAAAGCTTGGCTTGACTTGCTTTGACACTTGAATATTATTCAATATAAATGATACACACAAAAATGATTTAAAGAGTAATGCTTGATCAGAGATGGAGCAACAGTGGGATAGGATGATTTGTTTTGGAGTCTTAGAAGGTATCTTATTGATACAGTGTACAACTCGGATCCAAACAATAGAAGAAAGAAGTAAAATATATATTTTATAATATTACATTTTCTTTGGATAACTGTTGAAATGTTCTGCTTACTGTGATTATTTACATGAATAAAACTAAAGTAACATACTTGCCAGGGAAAACATATTATTTGAAGGGTTATGAGAGACTAAAGCCTGAGGTGCTCTGATTTCCTGGGATATCATGGAAATGATATCATGGATCAACTAAGTATCATTGCTTCTCGAGGAATTTTCATAAAACGGTGGGGCTACATTTGATAAAGCATTACCTCGTTGAAGAGATGTGAAAGGTTAGAATGTTTGGTTACGTAATCTTTAATTTTATCCCTCTCTGCATTCAAGTTTCTTCCCAATTAAAAAAAAAAAGATTTAGTTATGCAGTATAGTGTAGTGGTCTAAACATATTACATGCAGCCCAACAGCTACATAATATTTTCTGGCATAAGTAAAGGACCATTTTAATAATTGTTGCTTCATTTAAAATGTTAAATACTTCAATATTGACATTTTATTTTTAAGATAGCTATAATCATATTAGTGTTTTATCCCAAACACTACATTTTTTTCCATTAATTCTTGTTAAGCTCTCATGCGTGGCAAAGGGAGGGGATAGAGTAGGTAGTCAAGGAAGCTACCAAATTAACATTTAGTATTTTAGGGATAGAGTTCACAATCACAAACTATTAAAAAAAATAGACGTATTTTGAATCTCAGAAAATAATAATCTGTAGTTCGCATGTTACAATTTCTTTTAGAGAAATGGTCCATTCGAATTCTCCGAAGCTGAAAGGAAAGAAATATTATTTGAGAAATGAATTCCTCTGTTCAGTGATGATCCTAGAAATTGAAATAGTCATTTCTCTGATTTTGTAATGTGTCTTAACTTCAGCACACCAAACACTAAACAAAGTGTAATAGATTGTACAGAAGTGCCAAGACAGGTAATAATTTACATGTTCTGTTTTGTATATAAAAAAATCGATATTATATATTATAAACCCTGTGGAATGCTGACACAGAAAAATCCATGTTCAAATCAGTTCTTGTGCAAAGAAATGACCTCTGATGTCAACCAGACAGTGATTAACCAACATATTTTCAGATCTATATTTCTATGGTAGAAATAGAAATAGATGAGTTGTGACCATTCCTATTTTAAAAATTATAGTTACAGATGAGAAAAGCTTTGGGAAAAGATTTCAAAGACATTTGTTTCTTCTTTTTGGAGTGAATGCTTTCTAAATTTAATCTATTACTTCAGACTTTCCTTTATCAACCATGATCTCCTTCACAGCTTATGTATTCCTGATGTCATTTAAATTTTGCTAAATAGCAACAAATAATTGAATCCTAAAAGGAACAAAGACAGGTATTGTATATTTTATGAAGTGTTTGCATATTCGCCTAATCATCATAATGACTTGGGTAGGCACAGCTGAGAACAGGTGTGAATATCGTTGTTCTGCAGAGAAGAAAATTGTTTCCAAGAAAATAAATGATTTACATTGTCCCGGGCTCCGACAGGGTGGCTGGAGCTCTCTGTGGCTTTATTCACGGCCACAATAACCCTTTACTTAAGGAGCCAGAGCATGGCAGCCATTTTAATAGAAAGCCACTATTGTTCAGGTAGGTTAAGGAGGTATCATTTCAGACAAGCAAAGGCAGCCGGGATTTTCCTAAGCAACTCCCCAAGTTGGATACCTTAGTTCTGTAGCCTACCACTCTGAGAATGATGCCCACCTCAGGGCAGCACGTGTCAATTACACTGGTTTTCTGGGGAGGGTGCAAAGGCATTTTTCCTATTGAGTTTGGCTTCCTTTCTGGGCAAAATTAGTGACACACTTTTGTGACCTAGAGTAAAAAGGATACAAAAATATCTTACCTCTATTAACCCAAACTTCAAACTAATGAGATAAGAGGGGAGGCAATATCTCTGGTTTTATTTTGGCAACTATTTTTTCTTGTTCCATAATTAACCCAAATTACCCCCTCCTGAATGTTTTTTTTTAAAAAAACAAAAGATCAAATACTACAGTTAGAGTAGAAGCTCTCTCTCATCCCATTCCTGTCCCTTTAACCTCAGAGGTAACTAATATTCAGAAGATTATATGTATTTTTTCCTCCATATATTTTATACTTTTATGATATATCTTGTATGGTTCACCATAGTATTTTGTCTTCTTTTTAAGAGTTACACAAATGACAGCATAGTATAGTTGACACTGAATCTTGCTTTTTCCCCCTGACATTTATATTTCTCAGACTCAGCCTTGTTGGTATGTGTAAATCTGGTTTGTTCTTTTTATAAATATACTACAATTAATTTTTCCATTCCTGTATTGATTGACATTTGCAATGTTTCCATTCTTTTTATTCTTAAAAACAAGCATAAAGGTTTCCTTATGCCCACATGCAAGAGCTCCTCTAGGACTTACTCATAGAGGTAGTGTTTCATGTTCGAAGGTATAAATGTAATAACTTTTTTTTAATTAAAAAAATTTTTTTAATGTTTATTTATTTCTGAAGAAGAGGGAGAGACAGAGCGTGAGCAGGGGAGGGGCAGAGAAAGAGGGAGACACAGAATCCAAAGCAGGCTCTAGGATCTGAATTGTTAGCACAGAGCCTGCCTAGGGCCTTGAACTCACGAGCCATGAGATTATGACCTGAGCCAAAGTCGGACGCTTAACCAACTGAGCCACCCAGTTTTAATTTTTTTTAATGTTTATTTACTTTTGAGAGAGAGAGGAGGTGGGGAGGGGAGGGAGAGAGGAAGACACAGAATCTGAAGCTGACTCCGAGCTGTCAGTACAGAGCTCGACAAGAGGCTTGAACTCACAGACCCTGAGATCATGACCTAAACTGAAGTCAGATGGTCAACAGACTGAGCCACCCAGGCACCCATCATTAACTTTTTTAAGGTATTGACAAAATACTCTCTCTTCTGAGAGCAGGTTATAACAGCTCCCATTTCTTCCTACCATCTCAAACAGTTGGATATTGACATTCTCTTTAATAGTCTATTAGAGGTAAAATGGCATCCCATTGTTATTTTAATTTGCAGTTCTCTAATTATTAGATTGACCATAGTTCCACATTTTTAGCGGTCACCTGAGTTTCTTCCTTTGTGAACTTCCTGATCTGATCCTGTGTCCATCTTTTTAAAATTAATCTCTTTGTCTTATCTTTATAGGCGTTTCTGTAGATGTTGGAGGCCAGTCCTTTTGTGCTATTGCAGGACAAAAAGTAAGTTCCAAAGATCTTCGTGGAATGTGGATTATTTGAGACAAAATGATAAAATGATAAAATGGTAACCTCAAGACTCCAACATGCATGAATGTTCCCATATTTGCTCCTCAAGTTGTCCCCAAACAAGGATACTGCAAGGGGTACCACCTTGGAAAGACTCTCCGGAGTTTTATCAGTGTGCATGCAAATTAATAGAAATTATATCATTTTGTTACGATGACTTGTATAATAATAATTCAGCTTTGAGTGAGTGTGCTGGGTGATTATAAGATATTTCAGGTGGGCAGGTGTAAATCTGAACATTAGCATGTTTTGCATCTTTAAAAGACCCACTGGAGCTAGATTTTTCTCTCATTAGTAGGCAGCAGTACATCTTACTACTCCTTTTATACCACAATTGGCTTCAAACTTGTAGCTTGATTTTAACTTTGCTGATGGTTTCCTTATTGGTTCAGAAATGTAAAACTTGAAGATAATCATATTTATCATTACTATCTTTTATACTTTTTCTTCTTCAATCTTACTAAATCTTTCCCACTCTTATGTCATAATGATATTTTCCCGTATTTTCTTCTCAAAGTTTTAAATACTTGGTTTTCATATTAAGATCTTTAATCTGAAATATATTTTATATATAATATAAAAAAGAAATATAACTTTATTTTTTTCCTCTATGGATTGTCAATTTTTTTCAATACCATTTATTGGCCATTCCAACCATTCCAACCATTTGTAATGGTAGTTCTTTTGCTATATCAAATTCTAACTTAAGTTTACGCATGCTTCCCTCTTTTCTGTTCTATTTCATTGATCTATTCGGCCCTCCCTGCACCAATATCATGCTATTTTTGGTACTATAGCTGTATAACGATATCTGGTAAGGTACTACAGGTAGCTATATAAATGTTAATTCGCTTTAAATTTTGTACGTAGGCTTATCTAATCTACAAATAACACCAACTGTAGTTCTTTACTACAACTATTTCTTTTTCTTGTCTTATTTCATTGATAAGTATTTTCAGTATAGTGCTGATTGTATAAGAGGTGATCCTGTCTTGTTTTCCTGTTTCTGTTATTTTGACATTAATGTTTGTTGTAGTTCTAAATTAACATTTGTTATATTAAAGGAGTTTTTTTTCCTAAAGGCGTTTGCTAACAGTTTTAATAATGAATGATGATGGCATTTAACCAAATGCTTCTCCTGCATCTGTTGAGATAAATGTATCTTTGTCCTCATTTTCATAAATTGCTTAATTTCAGAAATTATAAAAAAAATTCTAAATGTTAAAGTATCCTGATATTTCTGGGGTAAACCCTATTATATGCCATATTTAAAAATAGGTAGTGTTGATTCATCAGGATTTTATTTGGGATTATTGGGTCCATGTTTGTAAGTATTCAAAAATCACCTATTAAAAAGGCTTTCGCTGCCAATCCTTATAACAGATTTCCCTAATCCATTACTCTACTTCTTTACTCTCCATTCTTTTCTCCCTAGCACTTATCATCATTTGGTGTGTTATATATTTATTTGTTTATTATCTGTCTCCCCCAAGAGAATATAAATTCAGAGGGAGCAGACCTTTATTTTGTTCACTGCTCTTCCCTAAATAATGTGAGCAGAATATTTGTTTATTGGATTTATGCACTTAAGAGAATTAATTACTATATGTAAATGAATAAATTAATGTCTGTGTGCTATTAACCCTTTGTTTTCCTTTTTCTGTCACTTTCCAATTTCGATAATAGAGTTGTTCTGGCTTCATAAAATGAATTGGGTAGCTATCAGACATTTCATATAAAGCATAATTATGCCTTAGGGTTTGATAATGTCTATGCTTTCTGATAAGTACATGATGGATGATTTCATTAAAATTTTTTTTAACACTTATTTATTTTTGAGAGACAGAGAAAGACAGAGTATGAGCAGGGGAGCTACAGAGAGAGAGAGACACACAGAATCTGAAGCTGGTTCCAGGGGCCGCGGTGGGTCTCCAAGTCACAGACTGGGAGTTCATGACCTGAGCCGAAGTCGGAGGCTCAACTGACTCAGCCACCCAGGCACCGCTCATTTCTTTAATGTTAAGGTTCTACTTAGGTTTCTAAAAAAATTCTTCTTGAGCTATTTTTGGTAGTTAATATTTTTCAATAAAATTGTTGCTGTCTACATTTTCAGGTTAATTGGTATATTAGTTTACTATTGCTGCTGCAACAAATTACTACAAATTTAGTGGCCTAAAACAACACAAATTCATTATCTTATAGTTCTGGAAGTCAGAAGTCTAAAATGAGTAAGCAGGGACTTTTCCAGCACCTAGAGATGGCTTGACTCATTGCCCCACTTCACTCTGACCCTTCTAGTTCCCTCTTGTAAGGACCTTTGTGATTTCAGTGCCCCCACCTGAATGATAGTTCATGATAGTCTTCCCATCTCAAGATCTCTAACTGAATCACATCTGCAAAGTCCCTTTTGCCAGATTTTCACAGGTATTGGGAGTTAGGATGTGGACATCTTTTGGAGGGCCATTATTCTATACCTGTCACAATTGGCATCATATTTTTCTTTGTATTTTCTCTTCTTTCTAGATGTTGCTTTTTTTTTCCATTTCGAAATGTGTTTATTTCTTCCTCTATCACTTTCTCTCTTAATCAGTTTGTTTATTTTATATTTGTCTGTCTCACTAACTATACCCTGAACAGCTTTAGCAGGGTTCCTGCTACGGGTTGAAAAGGCTTGGTCAGCCATAACAAGTTAATTCCCACCCACCTGTCATTTCTCACTAGTTCATGAAACAAAACTACTTTCTTTGTACTCTGGGTATTCTAAGTAACCCCTGGTAGCATGCTTCGTAACTCGGTATTAAAGTAACGATGCATCCTGATCATTTTCGCTGTGCGTCCCATTCCCGGAACTGCTCCTTCTCCACGAATGAAACCTCTGAGCTTCCTTTCTCTCGAGTCTCGGCCCCTGGGAACGCCGAGCGAGGTGCGCTGGCTGCTCACCTTACTACTCTCTCGGGGCCGAGGCCTGGGCATGCGCACCCGCCGCGGCAGACGGGAACAGAAAGCACCGATCTCGCCCCTGCTCCTCCCCACCCGGCTCTGGGACCCGTCAAGCTGGTTCTGACATCTGGGGAATTAACGTGTCCCGCCCATCTCTAGCTCAGCGCCTCCGCCCTTGTTCCCTCTCTGCTTCCAGCTCCTATGAGTGAAAGCAGCTACAAAGGACTTGAATGAATCGTGTGTGGGTTTAGTGAGTCGTAAACCACCAGGGAATCCAGGCTCCGCACAAACCAGCATCTCTCAGAGGAGCCAGAGGAGGGGGAGGAGGCGACGAGCCGAGCGCTGGGTCTCGCCCGCGCGCGCAGCGACAGGAGCCGCGGGGAGAGGCCGGGCCACCTCCCCCTTTCCGGCCATGCACCGCCTCGCCCGCGGCGGCTCCAGGCACCACACTCTCCGCCCGGGTAGCACCCGCTGTCGCCGCCACAAGCTTCTTCGGCCGCCGGCACGGCACTGTCCACCGAGGAGCGGCGCCCGCCCTCCTCACCCCCACCGCCGACTCGCTTCTCCGCTAGGACGCACCGCCCAGCAGCCGGCGCCGCCCCCTGGTCAACTTTGAGCTGGAGGAGAAGCAACTTTGACAGTGACCACGGGTTTCGAATCCCGCTTCTCCACCGCAGCAGCGGCCTCGCAAGTCACCGTGGTTAGGTGGGGTAAGAGTTTCCCTGGGCGCGTCTGCGCTGCGTCTGGCCGTTGGCAACCTGTTTCCAGCGAGCCAGGAGCGGGATTGTGGCTGCCAGTCATCTGAAGACCGGGAACTTGTTTTTCTCCCCCCTTAGCGACCTCGGCTTACAACTGGATAAAGCGGTATTGAAAGGATGTGAAAAGACAGAACAACTGTTACCAACTGGATAAAGCGGTATCGAAAGGATGTAAATAGGCAGAGCAACTGTTACCAAGAAGGCAACCACCCAAAGGCAGGGAGGAACGTGGGGGCTTGGTCCGGGCTTCTCCCAGTCGCAACATTAATCAACAGTCAGGTGTTGGTTACAACTTCACCCGGAGCAGCGATTCCCTCTCTGAACCTCGCCGGAGATACGCAGCGCTCGGGGTGATTTGGCTGAGAGACGCACGGGAAGCCGAACGAGGAAGGATTGTAGAGGGGGAGGGTTTGTGACCCAAGACCCATCCCCCAACCTCCCCGTAATCTCCCGTCCCCCACTGCCGGGGCGGGGGTGAGTATGTGACATGTGTCTAACTCTCAGCAGCAACTTAGGCAGCAGGTGTCGGCCCTAACCGGGAGCCGCGGCCGCCGGGTGCGCCCTCACCGAGCCATGCGGGCCCCGGGCTCGCCTCTCGCCCGCACCTTGCGGCTGCTGCTTCTGCTACTGCTCAAGGTCTCTGCCTCTTCTGCCGTCGGGTCCACTTCTTCGCCAAGAAACGAAACTTGCCTGGGGGAAAATTGCTCTCCTGCACTGAGCCACCGTCGCAGCAGGGACTCTTGGGGACCGGGAAATTCTGCAGAAGACCTGCTAACCCGTGCGCTCGGGGAGGAGGAGCAGGGGGCAGCAGTGCGCGCGGCGCCCTTTAGGGACAAAAGGGCAGCTCCGGGCGATGACCCAGGTGCAGGCAGAGGGGTGGGGGCGCTGACCGCAGAGCCCTCGGGACCCCCGGCCAGGCCTGGAGCCTGGAGGTGGAAAGGTGCCCGGGGTCAGGAGCCCCCTGGAACTTTGGGGAGAGGGAACCCCCCGGCTCTCCAACTCTTCCTTCAGATCTCAGAGGGGAAAGAGAAGGGTCCTAGAGGCTCTGGAATTTCTGGGCACAGCCAGGAGCAGAGTGTGAGGACCGAACCTGGAGCCAGCGACCTTTATTACTGGCCAAGGAGAGGCGGGAAACTCCAGGGTTCCCACCACGACCCCCCACCCAAGACGGTCAGTGGGCTGTCTGGGCACGAAGGGCGGACAATTGCACCCCCCGGCAGGGCGCTGGCCCAGAATGGGTCCTCGGGCGAAGGGATCCACGAACGCGGGGGTCCCCGCCGGGGCAACAGCACAAACCGACGCCTGCGAATAAAGAACCCCTTCTACCCGCTGACCCAGGAGTCCTACGGCGCCTATGCGGTCATGTGTTTGTCTGTGGTGATCTTCGGGACTGGCATCATTGGCAACCTGGCGGTGATGTGCATCGTGTGTCACAACTACTACATGCGGAGCATCTCCAATTCCCTCCTGGCCAACCTGGCCTTCTGGGACTTTCTCATCATCTTCTTCTGCCTTCCGCTTGTCATCTTTCACGAGCTGACGAAGAAGTGGCTGCTGGAGGACTTCTCTTGCAAGATTGTGCCCTATATCGAGGTAATGCCTTCCAGGGGGCCTCAAGCTACTGGCTTTACCCATTGCTGGGATTTATAGCATCAGAACTGCTGCTCCACTCACCTACCTGGCTGCTGAACCCCTTCAGTTTTTTCCTGGGTACTTTCCTCCATTTCTCTTGCCCATCATTTAGAGAGAAGGAAGGAGGAAGGTGGGGGGAGAGAAAGAGAGACAGAGAGAGACAGAGAGAGGGAGGCAGCTTTGTTCACTCATTCACTCACCTTCAAACTCATTTGCTCCTGAATTATGAAATAATTAGGATCTCATAAGATAGGATTGTTTAGATTTTAAATTTCTCTCTCGAATATGGCGTTTGTATATATATTTTTATTTGGCACCTATCAGAGATTCTAGGGTTAATAAGTGGCCAGTCTGTGGTCGTCATTCTCAGAACTCAGCAATGACAAAAAGCCGTGTATTGTTTATCCAGTAGGGCTCCAACATGATTTCTCTCCAAGAAGATTATTGCATTTTTTTCTTAAACATATAAATTGGAATACTATTTTATTTAACAAAGGAAATCTGCTTTTGTCAGTTGGCTTCATGATATATTAATAACCTCCCAAAATTAGTTTAAGTGTCTTTGGCTGCCTGCCATGCTATCCCATCTAAATTCTAAATTGTCATTTTTGATTTCTCTCCTTTTCCTTCTCCATTTCTTAACAGTTTATTTTGTGTGAATGAACTTAAGCAAGAATAACACGTTGGCCATCATGGCATAGAATTTATAAATAGATATATAAATTCTCATAAGTGTATAATATGTACTTGTCATTGTTAGGGTATTGATGGGCTATTTTAAGGGATTGACTAAGACTAGAAAATTTCTTAAGAAGACGAGGGCATATAATAGGTTCCAAACTTTGGAAACAAAAACTATTTCTGAGTAAAATCTTACGTGTTTCATCTTACTGCTAGTGTCCTGAACCATTATTATGGTAGTTGGAATTTGCTCTTTAAATGGCCTCTCTTTAAACACCAGCTCTTGGACGGAGCCCAAGTGCTTTGTTGCCAGTTGTGTTTTTAGCCAGCTGGCCCTTGATGTCCTCCATTCAGACTGCCCATTTCATTTATGGAAGCAGAAGAAGGGAAACTAAATATTCCAGAGCCCCTGATCCTGTCTGGCACCAGGGCCAGTGACACTATGTTCAACATTGTTCCAGGGCCTAAAGCTAGGGGAAAAGTCAACAGAAAACAGTACCTACTTAGAAGAAGTAAGGGAAGAGACAGTAAATAAGACTCTCTGTTATCCTGGCAGGATCAGATGCAGAATCATTCCATGCTGGCTAAATCAGCTGTTGCTACTTCACCAAAACCTAGGGTTTCTCTTGTTGCCAGGCTCCAAGTAGCTCTGAAATATCTTAATTTATTTGGTAGTTCATTTTTGAATTGCAGAGGAGGTAACTGAATTCATGTAAGAGAAATGTATCAACTGTAACTTCAAGGTCAAGATTTAAGATTTCTCTGATTGTTTTGCTTGAATAATGCAGAAGAAATCGACAGGTAAGAATGAGACAAAAGTAAACTATAAAGTGACCGGTAGAGTTACCCTCCGCCCCTACACAAGAAAAGTGGATTGGCTTGTCTAAAATGTACTGGGCATGATGAAACCTGTATACATTAGAGGAGAAAACAATATAAAGAAGACAGAAAAAAAAAACAAAAACTGGGGAAAGAAAAAAAAATTTCCAAGTTCTTGAAAAAAAAAATCTTTAAAAGAAAGGAATCCCATCCAAGTTCTCAGAAAAGGATATAAAAATTTAGGTTAGTTTAATGAGACCTATTAGTTTTAAGTGATGGTATTATGTATGTCTTTTAATTGTTTTTCTCTCTGAAGATTCTTTAAAAAATGTGTATTTTCATTTGTATTTCATTTTTTAATTGTCTGCCTCTTATTTTTACCTCTTTTATTATTAAAAATGTATTTATTTATATTTATTTTTTGCTCTGTATTTTTCCCTCTTCTTTACAGCCCTATTTTTTTTAGTTATTAATACTAGATTTTATTTTCCCTAGAGAAGCAAAGGTTGGAAAAAAAGTACTCACTTTTTTCTTTAAAAATTGTTCTATAATATACATTTTTTATTGTTAAAGTGATGAATGACTATCTTAAGATGCAGTGTTTCTACATTCCTATCTAATCCTATTCTTCTGAAATAATTTTTATAATGTGTTAGTATGTTTTGCAAAAATAATTATTGGATAGTAGTATCAGCTCCATAATTCCTGACTATGAGAACAAGAAATACAGTCTAAAACTCAAAATAAAACAGTTCTGCCTCCAAGAAGTAAAAGAGATTTAGTGCCTGTTCCATGTCATGTCCCTGAAAAAACAGACCCAAATGTGGAGATTTGCTTTGCAGGAAGTTTACTGAGGTGTGTGCTTAGGTTTAGTACCTAGTAGGGAGGAATGAAGGAAGCAGGTTGGACAAGGGGGAAAGTTGAACCATGATGCAGATCCCACAGAGACCTCAGCTGATACCACAGGGAGCTCCAGGGCCAGAGGTCCTTGTACAGTGTCCTGAACTGAGGCAAGATGGCCCATAAGGGACCAGTCACTGGATGCAAGTTGCTACCAGGAAGCGGGCATAACCTTGAGCTGGGTAGATCTCTCTGAAGGGCCATTCCTAGAGAGGGACGCAGCTAAGAGCCATCAATCACCACGAGTCCAGCAATTGGAATCCGCACTTCATACCTGAAGGAATTTTGTGGGGAGGCAGCTTGGGTGGGGGAACCACAGCCTGCACTACAGTGGCTTTTGAATCATCATGTTAAATTAGAACCAGGTGGCAGTCTGATCCAACCCTCTGATATTAAAGATGAAACATGAGACCAAGAGAGGAGAAATGATCATCTTAAGCATATATACCTAGTCCGTGGCAGCCAGACGTTTTGTCTCAAGCTTTTTTATTAGACAAACATCTAGGAGGCAAGAATGTCCAGGGAGTGTTTTCTTTTTGCGTCTGCTCCTTGGCATCTTTTAAAGAAGATTTTTATATCCAGTAGATAGGGAAAAAATAAGCCCAGCTAACATCAAATGCTATATGATGAAATTTACAACTTTTTATATTCTTAGATGTCACCTAGTTTGTCTTAACAATAAGTTTCAGGGGTGCCTGGCTGGCTTATTCAAGTAGAACATGCGACTCCTGATCTTGGGGTTGTGAGTTCGAGCCCCACGTTGTGTGTAGAGATTACTTAAAAATAAAACCTTAAAAAAAACCCAAAACAGTAAGTTCCAGAGTTGGTAGCTCTTTTTTTAAAAAAACTTTGTCAGTAGCATTTTTTTCAAATTGCAATAATCTGAGACAATTGCACTTTTTAATGTGTCAAACACGATTAGTGATCAAGTTATCTAGGTTACATGTTATATTCTCAAAATCACAAAGTGTTTTAGATTGGTAAAAGACACTACAAATAATTACGTTTGTTTAAACTTTCTCAAAAACCTTCCCCCCACCAAATTGTTCTTCTTCGTGACCAGAAGACTTCTAAAAATTATTTGAATTTTATCTCCTCTTATTTAGATTTTGCCTTCTCTTCACTTTTTACTTTCTTATATTTACTTTATTTGTTGACTTTTCCCCCATACATCTTATTGTTGATTTATAAGGTAGGATTTACCTTTTAGATAGTAATCTGTCTTGCCTTATTCAGTGTTTTTATTTTTAACATTTCTTAGTTTAAATTTTTCTCCACAATTAATTTTTATTTTTTTATGAGGTATAATTGACACATACCATGATATTAGTTTCAGGTGTACAACATAATGATTCGTATCTGTGTAATAGTGACATGATCACTGCAATAACTCTAGTTATTATCTGTCACCTTACATAGTTATAACATTCTTTTATCTTATGAAATTTTAAGATCTACTCTTTTACTTTCTTAGCAACTTTCAAATATGTAATGCAGTATTACTACCTATAGTCACCATGTTGTACATTCTATCCCATGACTTATTTTATAACTAGAAGCTTATATCTTTTGACACCCTTCAACCATACCCAGAAACTCCAGCCTCTAGCAAACCCCAGTCTCTTCTCTGTTTCTATGAACTTGGAGTTTTTGTGTTTTGGGTTTTTTCATTCTTTAGATTCCATATGTAATTGAGGTCATATGGTCTTTGTCTTTCCTGGTCTGATTTATTTCATTTAGCCTAATGCCCTTGAGGTCTACCCATGTTGTTCCAAATGGCTAGATTTCATTCTTTTTTGTGGCAGGGTAATATTCCATTGTAAATATATACACATACATACACACACCACATTTTCGTTACCATTCATTCACCAATGGACACAGGTTGTTTCTATATCTTGGCTGTTGTAAATCATGCTGCAATGAACATAGGGGTATGTATATCTTTTCAAGCTAGTGCTTTCATATTCTTCAGATAAATGCCCAAAAGTAGAATTGCTGGATCATATGGTAATTCTATTTTAAAATTTTTGAGAAATCTCCCTACTGTTTTCCATAGTAGCTGTACCACAGTTAATTCGTATTCACAAAATTTCTCTCCTCTCTTCTCTTTTGCCTTCTTTTCCTCTTCTACTAGAGTTCTTTTTATTTTTTTTTCTCCTACAACTTCAGTATTAGCATAATCTTAAGGAGACAGTGGAATTTGGGGGGAAGTTGGGCTTGTGTAGAAAAATAGGAGTTGTTTCTTCAGCATAAATTACATATCTTTGCAATTTACATTCAACTCCTGTTTTTATTTCACTTTGTTGGCATAAGGCTCCACGAGAGTAGCCAGCTTCCAGGGTCTGTTGCTAGAAAGTCGTTTTATCATATTTAATGTTGCTATAAGTGGGAATATACTGGGAACTGTTGGACTTGATAACTTCTCTCTTTCTATTCCAGGATTCTGATGTCTTTGGGGCCTAGCGATAAATCCTGTAAGGACTAAGGGCAAATGGAATGGTAGGAAAAGGGGATAGGAGAGAAGAGAATCTGAGTGGTGGTGGTCATCCTAATAGACACATCATTTTAAACTGGTTTTTCAGATAGTCACCATAGAAAAAATAAAACTATGCTCAAAATGATAGTTGTATGTGGAAAGAGAGGGGCGAGGGAGGGGGAGGGAGAAGGGGAGGGAAAGAGAGAAAGATGGATATGGAGACCTGGGTATGGACTGCAATAAGAGAGTGGTATAGGAGTTTCCTACCATACTATTCCTTTAAGGACCTAACAAATTATTAAAGCCAAATAATTCAGGCACTGAATGTGGCAGCTGGAACAGATATTTGCTCATTACTTGATGGAAGCCAACCAGAGTCAGCGCATCATCTGATTCAGATCCACTGACAAATGTTTGTTTCTGCTGGGACACTAATTGGAAGTTTTGAATGATATAGGCTCTCCTATAGTTTAAAAAACTCACACCTTCATGATGTGTGATAGGGAAGAAGGCTTCACATAGTTGTAAGATAATCCCAGATGGAACTATATTTTTATTTTCCTGGGACACGAGATTCCTACGTGAGGGTAGAGGATTGATAAAGGGAATGCATCTCGCCAGGACCCCTGGACAGAGGATGATTTGTGAAAGATCTACAGTCTTTTGTGATGAAAAGAGCTAAATTCTCCAATGGCTTTAGAAATACTGGTTTTAAACTGAGTGAAACACATGGCTCTTTAATTGAGCTTAGACTGTAGTTAACACTTATAGGTAAGAAAGGAAGGATACTGGAAGCTGAAGATGATTTACCATACAGGTACGCAATTCCACACAGATTGCCCTAGAACCTCACATTCAAGTGATAGCACACTTATCATGGTAGATGGTAAATTTGCTTGAGTTGTGGATTAACCAGTAGGTATTCTGATGGACTTGTAAGTGGAAACATACAGTTTTATGAACAATTTGAAAGTTACTAATAAAATTCTTAGGGAAAATAAACTCACTGTATGAGAATGGTGCTTAACAAATATTTTATGACTTCCCATTAATCCTTTTATAATTGTTTTCTACATTTCCATGCAAGTAAATATATTTAGTTGATGACTTTCACAGACAAGATTTAAAAAGTTATAGAATGAGCTCTGTTTATAATGCCATTCACGAATTGTGTATGGCAAAGTTTACTGAATTTAGGTTTTATATAAGAAATAAAAGTTTTATGATATTAAAATGTGAAATTTAAATAATTTCCTTAACTATTGATTATACTGAGAAGGTCATCCTTTTCTAAAGTTTGTCAGTGAAGACACACAGAAATATGGATTTTCTCTATTCCCCTTCTTGAGATACTCATTGGTATTCAGCTTGTAAGGATTATATATAAAACAGCACCCAATAACTGATTAAAGAACAATTTGAATAATTCATTATCTTCTATAATCCTTTTCCATATGTGTCCTCATTCATTCATTTATTTACTATCTGTTCATTCATCAAACATTTATTGGGCTTTTCTACTATGTTGGGTACCATGTTAGGTGGGGATGGGCGTAGAAAGCGTGGGAGAAAAAGGGGGAAAGTTTCCAGAGATGAATAAGATAGATGCATTACTGCTTTTCAAATTACAGAGAAGTGAAGGCCTGGGGGGCTCAGTTAGTTAAGGGTCCAGCTCTTGATGTCCATTCAGATCATGAGCTCATGCTTCTTGAGATCGAGCCCCAAGTCAGGCTCTGTGCTGACCGCCTGGAGCCTGCTTGGGATTCTCTCTCTCTGTCTTTCTGCCCCTCCCCCACTCACACACACGCACACATAGACTCTCTCTCTCTCCCTCTCTCCCTCAAATAAGAACAAACTTTAAAAAAGAAAGAGAGCAGTAATGTTCTACAGTGTAATGAATGCTGTAACAGGTTTATTTAAAATTTTTTATGTTTATTTGTTTCTAACAAATTTTCATGTTTATTTGTTTAATTATATTTTAGAGAGAGAGAAAGTGTACACATGCACACAAGTGGGGGAAGGGAAGAGAAAGAGGCTCTATCAGCGCAGAGCCTGATGTGGGGCTTGAATTTATGAACCGCACGATCATGACCTGAGTTGAAATCAACAGTCCAGACGCTTAACTGACTAAGCCACCCACGTGCTCCTCTAACAGAGGTTTAACAGGGTATTATGGAAGGTCAGGAATGGGTCCTGGAATGAGTCCACTCACAGTTGTACTGAGTTAGGATGGAAGATGGAGAAATACAAGTGAATATTATGCTCCCTCTAATTATTTTTCAATCATATTCTTATTAACCTGCATAAATTCTATATAGCATAGATCAATGATGAAAAGATACAGATATGAAAGTCTCTTAATTCTTGCTTTCTTGTTTTCTCAATCTTTCATGGGATAGAAAGCCATAAGAATGACTGGCAAGATAATTGGGCAGATAGGACAGCACTAGAAATTTCACTTAGAACACAGAATTATTCTAAATATTATATTATTATTTAATTATTAAATTAATATTAAATTAAATGTTAAATTATTATTTAGAATACAATGCCTGAGAAAACCATCTATGCTTTGGAATTATGAGAACTTATTAGTCATAAGGAATTAAGCAAATCAAATTTTAAAAATTTTACCTAAATGAACTATTAACAGTGTAATTATAGTACACTGAATTGAGTCCTTTTCTTCTGAAACATTTCAAAAATGTACCTCTTATTTAATTTGACCTTAGAGAATTAGGAAGAAAGGCTGGCAAGGGAGATGCTTAGAACCTATCAGACCCTATTATGGACTGAATAGCAGAAAGAATGGACTTTCTGAAGAGTTGGTTTAATCTTTGAAGCAAGAAAGATTCTAAGTGAGGACTTATCCTGAGTTCCCATGGATTACCAAGATGTCTGGTTGTATCAACAAAGCATCTTTCAACAGCAAAAAGGAAGCAAATATACCTGCAAAAGCAAAATAGATCTGAGTTTATGATTCCTAGGCTGAGTGGAAGGTGTATCTACCATGCCTTCCACCCTTGCACTTCATGGACCTTGACAGAATGTTTCCACCTGTACAAGCTCTTTCCATGTGCTGCAACTATATTTGACAGTGTCACACTGGAAGCACAGGGATTCTGGACTGTGGGGGGAGAAGGATAGGCAGGCTACTATGCAGTGAGATTTGTGTCTGGAATTACACTTCTGCTCCTACCCTCTTGGGATCCTCTTGTCCTTTAACTTCCCAAGAATTGACCTGCCAAAGTCCAATAATTAACCCAACCTTGTTGTCAAGACTAACTCTTAAGTATCCTAATTAGAATGGCATTCTTTGTGCCAGAGAGGATGATCTCATCTAAAATTTCAAGGTACAGTGGAGAATGGGGTTGCTGCAACTTCAGATATGGGGGTCTCTCTATTTGAAAAGTAGGTATACATACTTTCCATAAAACTTCGTAAAACACAGGATATAATCACAGTGCCAGGCTTATTGCTGAGACAGAATACTTTCAGTTTATGATAGTTTTCAATGTTATTTGTCAGCACACTTGAATGGTTCATAGCATTAACAAGGCCAAGGTCACTGATTTGATCCAGGACTGGAATGAGTCATTTTCATTAGTCTATGACTGTGCTCAAGGCAGCCATTTTTTATTTCCTGCTCATCAGTCCTCACCCTAAGTGCCTTTTCTCCTACCTTCACTGTCTTCTCCTTGGTTCAACTTTCTCATGTACAGGAAAAGATCTGTTAACTCATTCACAGCAAGATGAGAGATTCAGAGATACATGCCTTTTATAGGAGGATTGAATGAAGAAAGAGTACTTCCTCAACAGATTACTAAGGGTGGAGTTTTGATTAAGAGCAGAGAAATTTTGACTTCAAAATTTCTGGTTTCTTGGTGTCATTCAAATCATAATTACCCAACTATGAATGGATAAGGAATGTGTTTTTAGTTTAGGTTTCTGTCATGCAAATTAATGTTATTAAGGACAAAGGAAAATTGGTGAAAATTTATTACTGTTCTTTGGAAACTCATCAGAACTTCTAGATGAACAACAAAATTTCAAGTCACTTTAAGATTGATTAGAAACATTACAATAATACCAAGGCCTATGGGTTTGGGATAAATATTAGATTTTGAAATGAATTTCTAACTACTGAGAATAAACATGGAATATATAAATTCCTTAACGTCTGTCGATTTCAGTAGATTGTTTCCCTCCTAGGACAAACGATGTTAATCTAGAAATGTACTGTGCTACAGAAATCAGAATTTACAATTGGTAGGAAACTTTATGTCAAGGTGGGACTATAAAGGTAAAGAAAGATTTATAAAATCAACACAAGTTTGGGGGTGATATGTTAGCTTTTAAATAGTCTCAATAGTCTCAGTTTTTAAAATAAGTAAGAGCATGCTACCAAGCTTAAGCAAAATGGAGGGAGGTGGAGAACAAGACAAGAGTGATAGCCATTATCTTTAAAATATTTTGTTTTTCCATGACACTGAGAATCAAGTATAGATGAAATATATTGGGTCTAATTGAAATAAATGGATATTTACAATATGTGGGTGTATCAGATTAAATCTCAGTGATTCTGATAAAGGTAAGAAGCCTTCTCTTTGACTGCGGAAGAGTGGCCGTAAACAGCGTTATTTTGTTTTAGAGATCCCATGCATGCCTGGAAGGGGTGTGGCAGATCTCTCCTACTCGCTCAGTTTTGGGTTGGAAACACTAATGGAAGTGTGTTATCACCATAGTATCATGACCTGCATGCTTTCTGAAATGAAGACCTGTTGATAAAGGCCATCTTATTTACAGCAGAGTCTCTGATAAACATACTAGTCCAAATGGTGTTCAAAGAAGTGTCTCCTTCCTGGAGAAGTTGCCCCGAAGTGCTGTAAGTGTAAGGATTATGGAAAATGCAAGAGGAAGCCAAAGGCATACAAGCTCAAGTCATTTAGAGTTTCAAAGGAAACTCTACCCTGGGCTCCTCCTGCTTTTTTCCTGACTGATTGTTAGGCCTGTAACCACAGACTTATAATAGATTATCATTCATGGTCCAAATGAATGGGTTTTCTTAACAATAATGCCCTTGTTTTGTGAGTTCCTTGTATACAAAGGAGTGCACAGAAATAGATCTACTTAAACATCTTTTGGAGGTAAAATATAAGTTAGGCTAGAGTACAGATGTCATGACTTTGGTTAGAAATTTCCCTATTTTCTAAAACTCAGCATATTCACTGTACTGAAGCATACGGACTTAATTTCCTATGAAAAACATTTTGCTCTGGAAATACGTTGGTCTTTCCACCCTCCCATCATTGTCATCACTGATTTATATCAGAAAGTTTAGCAAAAGATACTATTTATTTGGTAAGAGTTGTACTTTCATAGCTTACTCCCATTTAAAATGATTTATTTTTCTGTCTGCTTCGGAGAAATGGGGGAGCAACAGATAAGACAATAGCTAAGGATCTTCCTGCAAAGATCCTTACCATTTTTTATAAAGCATCCGTGTGTACTTCCTTCCTATCATTTTGAGAGAATGGGAAAAGTGACTATGGTGGCCTAGGTTTTCTCATGGCCTGATATTTTTGTATCGAATTTGAACTTGAACAGTGGGAAGAACATTTTGACCCCAGAACTGTTGCGTTCCCACGTGAGTACTCAGCTCCCAACTTTGTGCCTGGCCAGTGCCTCGAAGCAATGCTGCAGGTGGCTGCAGCTTCCAGAAGCCTCCCTACTCTGGATGTGGACTGGGTAGGCACTGAAAGAGTTTTATTGTGTTCCTCTGGGATATGGAGAAGGGCAGAGCGTTGCTGTTTGAAAGAAAGATTTTTGAATTGTTCATTTTGATTCTCTTGTTTGTGTAGTTTGATGCCAACACCCTCAAAAGGCTCACTATCTCATTTTCCCAAATAGTTAAAATTTTCTGCCTCCAGCTTCCCTCTGATCTTAATTCTCAAAATTAATAGCCTTGTCTATTAGAAGTGTTTACAGTTCTGCTTTTGTCGACGTTAATTATTTCTCCCATTGCAGTTTAATTAATAGGAGATTGCATCTCACTCACTTCATCTCTCAGGATGTTGCTTCAAAAAACTACTCCTTACCAGCTTTACTCCCAAGAGCATATTTCTTAGTGACATTGAATTTTAGCAATCAGATATGGTCATTAAATGCAGAAGATCCAGCATTTATGATACAGTTTTATAATTGCATATAATTGCACTATTCATCTCAGTAGAATTTCTAATGAGCTGTAAGTAAACAAATATATTTGAAAATTGTGATAGAAATCTTTTCATGTTACACCAACACTCTGCATTTTTAATTGCACGGATAGATTTCATATCTGAGATAGCAGAAATTAGCCCACCACCCCTGATCCAGATGCTTGTTATCAATTAATGTCTGAAGTTGATTCTTTACACGTTTAAAGCCTTCTATAAATAATTTGGGAAAGTACTGAGCAGGGGCTTTGTACCTTTCTCGCTCTATCGCTTCATAAAATCAAGTGCATAAGTGAATCTACAGAAAAATATCTGAAGTGATGGCCCTGCAGGCAGTGGCAGTAAGAGGGAGGAGACATCTAGGATCGGCCTTTGGGCTGCAGTTGCTGTTGGCAACTATGTAGAAGGTGCTATCTGCATTTGGGGCAGCATTTTCCTCAGAGGCCCCAGCTTTGGTGACTTTCCTGCTTCAGCTGGATCCTAATTGAGGAGCAGAGAAAAGTACAATTTGACAATGAGAAACTGGGTGCAGGGGCCTCCTGAAATTTGTGTATGAAGCCTGGGAAGCTTCCCTCAAACTGTGATTCGGGTCAAGAGAACTACAAATCAAATATGTTCTTTTAAACATATTTGGTGCTCAGTCCTAAAGCTTTTGAGAATAAGGCTGAAGAACTAAGCATCTGCAAATAAAATACAACATAGAGGGGCACCTGGGTGGCTCAGTTGATTAAGCACCTGACTTAGTTTCCACTCAGGTCATGATCTCACGATTGGTGGGATTGAACCCTGTGATGGGCTTAGGTTTATAGCATGGAGCCTGCTTGGGGTTTTTGCTCTTTCTCTCTCTCTATGCCCCTCCCCTGCTTTCACATGCAAATAAACTTAAAAAAAAAAAAAGCATAGAATTCCTGAGCAAAAGTAGGAACACATAGAAATTTTGCTTAAAATTGGCTCTGGCTTTTGTTATCGTGTGCAGTGAAATACACAGAACCTAGAAACCATCTTTGGGTTTTCTAGCAAGTGAATATCTTCTAATTAAAAGCGAATATGTAGCACAGTTCATAAATATCTAGGGAGAGGCAATCTAACACACCCTTCTTAATACATGTCCACCCACATTCATTGGTTATTACCTCTCATGAAATGCTTTGCAACAGAAGGGGAGTTAGGTATGCAAATGCTAGCTCTTGTGATAATTGGTCCAGATCTTATATCTCTATGTTTAAAATTAAGGAGATGAATCGGGGGAGAAGATGCTATCTCTTGAGTGTTATGTGTTCTTTGTAAAGAATGAAAGAAAACCACCAAGCAAATAGATGTTCCAAGCCTCTAAGAGATTGCCTGTCATCAGATTCTCTAGTGTTTTTGTCTTACCAAGCTTTCCTTTTAATAGAAATGCTATTCATAATTTTAAAAGAATGCACAGCATTAACCTGTGTGGCTTTATTTGTGGACCGACTCGGGATACATGGGTGACATGCACAAAGATTTGTGTTGGTGAAGAAGGCACAGAAAGCCTTGCTGAGGATTTGTGTGCATTTGATAGCAGGAGAATCTTTTTTGGTTGTTGTTTTACAATCTTCTAGAGAAATGAATCAAAATACTTGAAAAACTAATATGCAAATGTAATGTTTCAAAACCCATGAAATAAAATACTGCAATTTCTAAATAATACTGTTTGATACAGACCTTTAGAAAAGAGTGAGTCCTCGGATTTCCATTCAAAGTGTGGCAGTTACTGACATTAAATAAAAATAATCTGAACTTAAGACAGTTGCACAGTGGGGGCCTCAGTTGTAGAATTATTTTGGATCTTTGGCATAAATGAAAAATAAATTACAATCAAGGTGAACAATTCGTTAATTGGAAGGTGAATTTTAAAAAGGTGTATGTAGAGATGACTTTTGGTGGCAGTCAGGTCAGACTGATAGTTCTCGTACTGATAGTTTCTGAAGATTCGGTACAACAGGAATCGTGCTTATAAGTTCAGCCATGTAGTCTTGATCTGCCCCGATCTGGATTGTGAGTTATACTTTTTCTTCAGTTTGCTTTTCATCCACGTAAGCCCTCATTATATCTCATTTTTCAGACTGTCTCCACTAAGAGTTATTAGAGCAGTCAGGGCATGACTACCATGTCCTTGTTTTCTGCAGTAGAACTAGTAGACTTTGACTAATGTGTTGCATGTAAAAAAGGGAAGAACATTTGACATCGGAACTCTCATAGAACCCGCAAGGCAAGTTGCCATTGTTACTGGGGAGAGTGACAGCTTGCATGTAGCAGATAAACAACCAATGTGTTGAGTGTCCAAATTGTTATGACAAATGGTTTTCCTTTTTTCATGATCCCTTTGAGTTCTAAAAAATTAGACATTAACATTATACATACATATATATATATATTTTTTTTCCCTTGCCCTTTTGCCAAGGCATGACTTACAGCTGTGCTTCTTAAACATTCCCACCGGCAGACAGAGGAGAGTGTATCCACATACCGCGTGTCCAGGGTACACCCCAAAACATCCTTCCCGCCTAGGGAGTTTTTGTCTCCTGTTTCATCTTAAACCTCATGAACATTTTACCTTCTACCTTCATTGTCTTTATTTAAATAAATGATGACTACATGCATTAAACATTAAATTACTTCAATTTCCTCTAAATAGTTGAGTAAATTTGATGCTCCTAGATGATGACCCTGTTTATCTTGTGACTGACTGAGAGAACCACCTTCCCCCTCTTGGTTGACTGTGACCTCTCTGAGGGAAAGAACTGTTTCTTGTTCCTTTCTACACCCCCAACATTTAGCAGAGTGTTTGGCACAGAATCGATATCAATAAATGTATGCTTGTGTTGAGTCCATGTCTGTGTACTGGTACATCATTAGAGTGTATGATGTTTGTAAATAGTTTACAGACTACTGAATGATAGTATGTTTACATGAGGAATATGCATTTATATTCCTGGCAAAGAATCTTGTGAAAAAAATTATACATAGTTTTGGTTGTTAACCTTTAATTGTTGTTTTAGTTAGATGTTTGAGCCATATGCATTTGAATACAGGGCTCTATGTGGGCAGTATCAAAGGGTTCTTTGATCTGAAATTTTCCTATGGCTGGTATATTTAAGCATTATATCTGGCTCCTTTTTGCATATTTTCATGGTTACTTTTTATATCTCCTATTTCTTTGAAATTCTTTTAGTATCATATAATTTTAAATTTGATAAATGTACTTATATCATGCTAAATGTACTTATTTTATGCCTGATTCTGTAACTTGCTTCTTTTGGCACATAAGTTCATAGTGGCGGGTTGTCTCTTGCATATTGTGATTTTTAATTGTGAGTCCGTGTTCCCTTGAATTTTATCTGTGGATTTCTCTGAGGCCTGCTTTTAAAGTGCATTCTTCCAGAGAGGTTTTGTGTTTTCTTCTACCAGGTGCCTGGGACAATTTAAAATTGTAATTTGGGTTTTTCTGAGCCACATAGATGGTGTTAATTCTGGCCTTAGGCCAGTGTAAATTTGGGCTCCTGGTTAGAATGTGCTCTTCTTTTTTTATCTCCGGTTCACCTAGATCCAAATCATGTAACGTAGACAAGTTTCTCTACTATTTCTTTTATTTTTTTTCTCTATATACCCATGAAGATGTCACTATTTGGGGAATTCTAAATTCATAAGGGAATCTTTGACCTAATCCCCACATACACTGGCTCTAACTTTGTTTCCTACCTCTGTGTACCTGGGTACCTGGCCCCATCCCACTGGCTGACACCAACCTGAAACTCTCACTAGGAATTGCAGATGTCTCTAGGGCAAGCATGCAGCGTGCAGGGGGAGGGGTCATTGACCTGTTGGGCCTTTGGTTTTTCATTGATTTCAACTTCTGGAGACTTTGCCTTTCTTGTTTTCCATAAGTATATCATTTGAAAATAATATTAAAATATTTTGCATTAGGAGAAATTGGGAGATCTCTACTCATCTGATTTGTTAGAAATAATTTTTTTTTAAGTTTATTTATTTGAGAGAGAGAGGCAGTATGTGTGGAGGAGGGGCAGGGAGAGAGGGGGAGAGAAAGAGAGAGAGAATCCCAAGCAGGCTTCCTATTGTCAGTGCAGAGCAAACTCACAAACCGTGAGATCATGACCTGAGCTGAAACCGAGTCCGATATGTAACTGACTGACCCATCCAGGCACCCTAATGAGCTCTTGGATGTTGTGTCAGGGGTGCTGTTGACCCCCACACTGGAAAACATGATCTCCCTTTTCAGTAATGAAAATGGGATACCCCCAACTATCCCTCCTTGTCTAGATCTTCTGGTGGCAGGCATGTTGTGGCGACTGAAATTCTTGGGGTGTCTGTGTTCTTTCCAATAATATAGTGGTGTTGGACTCGTGGATTCTTATGGATCCTTCCAGCTGTAAATTTTTTTGACTTCATGACCCTGAACCACTACATTTCTTTTCTTTTTTTTTCCCTGCCTATTTTCATCTTTACAATTCAGCAAATGTCACCAACCCAGCTAACCAGTGTACCTTGCCTCATTCCAGAAATCGTTCTGTTTGTGTTTGTTTGTTTTCTTTTTCTGTCTTGCCAATCTGTATTTGTTGCCTGGTATTTTGAGCTTTCAGAGGTCACCCAAATAAATGCATTCTGTGATCCTCCCACAGGTTGCTTCCCTCGGAGTCACCACCTTCACCTTATGTGCTCTGTGTATAGACCGCTTCCGAGCAGCCACCAACGTGCAGATGTACTATGAAATGATCGAGAACTGCTCTTCCACAACTGCCAAGCTTGCTGTTATATGGGTGGGTGCCCTACTGTTAGCGCTTCCAGAAGTTGTTCTCCGCCAGCTGAGCAAGGAGGATCTGGGGTTTAGTGGCCGAGCTCCCGCGGAGCGCTGCGTCATCAAGGTCTCCCCTGACTTACCGGACACCATCTACGTTTTAGCCCTAACCTATGACAGCGCAAGACTCTGGTGGTACTTCGGCTGTTACTTTTGTTTGCCCACACTTTTCACCATCACCTGCTCTTTAGTGACTGCAAGGAAAATCCGCAAAGTGGAGAAAGCCTGTACCCGAGGGAATAAGCGACAGATTCAGCTGGAAAGCCAGATGAACTGTACAGTAGTGGCTCTGACCATTTTGTATGGGTTTTGCATTATTCCTGAAAATATCTGCAACATTGTTACTGCCTACATGGCTACGGGGGTTTCCCAGCAGACCATGGACCTGCTTTATATCATCAGCCAGTTCCTTTTGTTCTTTAAGTCCTGTGTCACCCCTGTCCTCCTTTTCTGTCTTTGCAAACCTTTCAGTCGGGCCTTCATGGAGTGTTGCTGCTGTTGCTGTGATGAGTGCATTCAGAAGTCTTCGACAGTGACCAGCGATGACAATGACAACGAATACACCACAGAACTGGAACTCTCACCTTTCAGTACCATCCGCCGCGAAATGTCCACTTTCGCTTCTGTTGGAACTCATTGCTGAAGGACAGCCTTTTCTTTGGTTAGATTTATGTGTTGATTTTCATATCCTGTGAACGTTTTTACTTCATATCTTTCCTTACGGGGGAAAAATGCAACAAAAGAGAAATATTAACGACGGCAGAACTGATTTTGCAAATTAATATTTGTGCTTCGAAAAAAATGTTTATATTTAGTTATTTAAGACGTATGAGGAGGCCGATAGTTTTAGATCATTTTATCTGGTATGGTGCTAATATTTTATTTGAAAAGAGTTACTGCACCTTAACTTAATTAATTGCTAACTTTCTTTCTTTTAAAAATATAATCAGTGTATATTGATGATAGCCATGTGATTTTGTGGGCTATTTTACGTTTGAGTTGTGACTGGCAGTATATTGTATATGGTATCGTGAGATGATTTGTAGTTCAGGAGCATTCACCAAGTAGCACCAAATAAATTATCCTTTATTCTTTAATGTCATTGTCAATCTACTTTTAACCGAGATTCAATAAATCTTTTAATTGCCTTAAATACACAATTACTGGTTCTACGCACAATATAAAATCAGCCTTATTGCTTTAAAGTTCTATTTTCCTTTAAGGCAGGTAATCAGTATGTTATAAAGCAGTTTTCCTAATAGTACTATTTTATATGCATGGTTCATATACAACTATATTGTATGTTCAAACAAAATTGTATTTTTAATATTCAGATACAGATGTAAAATTACTTCCAAGTATTTATAAAATATGAATAGACAGCAGAGTAGGAAGAAAGTATCTTTTTTATCATTATTATTTACCTCTGAACTAGCATATAGAGCTGTAGGTTTTCCTGTTGTGAATTATGAGCAGAATCAAGGACTAAAACACAATGCACTTGTCATCTGATTGCCTCTGAACACTGACCTTTGAAGCACTCTGAATTCTAACTTTTCTCCATTTAAAAAATGAACTTGCCTAAATCTGTGTGATTTAATTTCTCAAAGTAGAATGAAATACAGTAGTGGAATAATAAAATATTTATATATCTTGATTAGAACACTTGAATATCCAAATTTATTTTGAATTCATATTCCATAAGCTTCCAATAAAAAGCTAACCCTCTCCATTTGCATTATTAGACTCCCCTCAGGAGTTTAAGCTCGGACAGTTGTGTAGGATGCCCACCTGCCACACAGGACACGTGTCTAAATCAGGTGGCAGAGACAGTGACCTAGTGATGGATGTAATGTCTCTGTCTTCAGACAAAGCATAGAAGGGAAACCAATTTTCTGGCCAGGACCACCCTCTGTTTTCAGCTTGTCAATTTCTGTACATTGAGCATAACCAAGTGGTGACTTCTTTCTTCCAGATTATAGCAAGATGTTATTTAAAATGTTAAGCTTTAGTGTTAGAAAAACTAAAGATACTTAATCTAGACTATTCATCTTCCAGATGAAACTCAGATTAACTGAAGGACAACGGCGAGTATCTCCTTTTCCCTAGTCCAGTCTGTGAAGGGATTTCCGCCCACCACCCTGGCCCATTATCTGTACTGTAAGGAATTTGAGAATGAAAACAAACAAACAAACAAACAAAAAAAACCCCATCATATTCTTACAGATCCCTGTAATAAATCTTTGGAAAACTTCTTGAGGACACCTAGGTTTTGGCTCCTGAGCAGATCAACAATTGTGATTTCGCTATGTCTCTCATGATATTTCGTCAACTTTAAGACTAAATCAAAAAACACTGACTGAGGGGGCCCAGTCTGTTAAGCATCTGACTCTTGGTTTCGGCTCAGGCAGTGATCTGGCAGTTTGTGGGATCGAGCCCTGTGGTGGGCTCTGTGCTGACAGTGAGGGCTCTGTTTGGGATTCTCTCTCTCTCTCCCTCTGCCCCTCCCCTGCTCATATTCTCGCTCTTTCTCTCACTCTCTCTTTCAAAATAAATAAATAAAAAAAGACAAAAAGAAAAACTGATTGAGAACATGATGTAGAAAATGTTCTATGTTCTTACCTGTAGTGAATAAAAGTAACCAGAGCTTAGTGTCAGATTTTCAGAACCAGGCAGGGAAGGCAAGAACAAGACAAATGCAGGTACAATGATGGTTTAAGCTGGGACCTGTTAGGGAGGGGTAAAGTTCCATGATGGGTCAGAAAAGAGAGAGCGAGCCCACCAGACTGGGAGAGATCATGAAAGGCTGTGTAAGATAACTGGAGGAGTAGTCAGAAGGTTGATAAAAGGTAATGTGAGGAGTGAACACTCCAGGAGGAGGGAGCTGATTAAAGAAAGGAAGAGAGAGAAAACTCATGGGTACGACTGAAGGAAAAATGAGTAAGTCCAGTTTTGTTCTCATGCTGTTTGTGAACAGAAGCCTCAAGGAATATGCTGGCGAGAATATCGCCGAGACCATATTCTAAAAGGGTCACGCTTTGAAAGATGTTCAGATGGAGTCCTTCAGGAAATGTGGCTTGGTTTCTGGCATTGGGAAAACATTTTCACAATTCTACGGTAGGAACAGCAATTTGAAAGCAGTTTAAATAGGCTATTGGGAAGTATGAAAGTGAAGAAACAGTTAGGAAAATATTATAAAGGTTGGACCCCAATGGAGGCAGTTGGGACTCAAATTTCTTTTTTTCTGTATCCTTAACTTTTGGTTGAAACATGTGCCTTCTTATTGAATCCTATCTCTGTCAAAGTGGAAACTTTTATAGCCCAGGGAGGTTGTCCCAAGTGAGAAGTGGCTTGGAAGTTTTCTCACGGCCTTGATCATTGCTTTCTCATAAGAATTCCTAAAGCATCCTTCTTTAAAAATTACTAACCTCTTTTGCTCTACTTCTTTCTAATTCAGATCCCGTCCCATGTCTTCCTCCTCCTCAAAGTTTCCTTAAAAAGAGAAATTCATGCCTAAGAGTAAGTCTACTAAAATTGTGATTGATCAGAAAACTCTACAAATGGTGTCTGAGCTACTGAACGAACTTGACTCTGTGAAGAACAAACGAGCACTGGTTCCATATTTTAGATCTAAGTGATTTACATCTGACTCCAGATGAATTTGTGTTTATTCTATGGATACTTGTTTTTACAAATATATTCTTAATTCTGTGGTTTCAGGATAGTCAATGAAACTGATTTCAAAATATCTATGTCTATATCTATATAGAGGCATATCTATATAAACAGATGTAGATAGATATAGATTATCCATGATATCTATTATATATCTATAACTGGGTAGTATAATCAACTCAACTTAGCACTTCTTTGATAATTCACAATTCCGAAGACTTCAAATCTATGACTTCAAAAATTAACTCATTTACATTCAACTCAATGAAACTTTATTAAACTTCATTATGCCTGGTGTTAGACTAGGCAGTTAGAAGACATAATTTAACTTTTTTTTTTAAAGTTTTTTTTTTTTTTTCATTTATTTTGTGATGGAGAGCTAGAGAGCATGAGCACACACGAATGCGGGAGCGCCAGAGAGAGAGAGAGAGAGGGAGGGAGAGTGACTCCCAAACAGGCTCTGCACTGTCAGAGCTTGAATTCATGAACCATGAGATCATGACCTGAGCTGAAGCAGATGCTTAGCCACTGAGCCACTCAGGCGCCCCTAACATTTCTTAACCTTAAGATCCTTGCTATCAAGTAGCTTATTTGCTGAAAGGGGCATACTTGTAAGCAAATAAAAGTTAGTGTGACAAGTGCAGCATGCATGAAGCACAGAGTGGATGGTGGGCAGCTGAAAGTGAACTGACTCCCTTTGAGGGCTCAGCGGTTGGGAGGAAAGAGACAGGAATGAAGGCTTCACACAGGAGGAAGAGCAAACGAGCACTGGTTCCATATTTTAGGTCTAAGTGACTTACATCTGACTCCAGATGAATTTGTGTTTATTCTATGGATACTTGTTTTTACAAATATATTCTTAATTCTTTTTCTTCATCATATCTGTTTTTCTCATAAAAGTGGAATTAGAATAACGGTCCACTTCCTTAACAATTATGATAAGATTGATTTTAGTGTGTTATAAAAAATATGCAAGTGAAATTGAGTGCAGAGCATGGGTGGGTGAAGTAATGACTCTTTCATTATATCTCAACTCATTTATTCGATAAAGAGTACTACTATATGTCAAGCACTTTTGTGTGTGCATGTGCCATAGCTGTTAACAAATTTTAAAGAAGCCCTTCCCTCTCTTGTTGGGAGACAGAAATTATACAAAACAAATTTTAAAGTATTATATACATATAGTATGTTTGATAATGAAAAGTAACATGGAGTATCAGTGTGAGGTGTGATTATGAAGAAGACTTTACTGTAAAGGTGATATTAGAGTAAACAACTTATATAGCTATCTGGGGGAAGAGCAGAGAGAATAGGTGAGGTGCAAAGGCCATGAGGCAGAAACATGCTTGATGAGGTTTGGGAATGTAAAGTGGTCAGTGTGGCCCGAACAGATTGAGGGAGGGGAGAGAAGGACCAAATGAGATCAGAGAGCCCAAAGGATGCCAGATGATACAGGACCTGATAAGCTACTGCAATGACTTTGCTTTTTATTCTGGGTAAGACTCCACTGGATGGTTTTAGAGAGAGGACTGACATGACTTTTTAAATAACATTTATTTATTTAGTTTTAAAATTTAGATAAATTTTTTATTAAGATATAAAGTAAATTCACCCCTTTTAGCATATAGTCCTGAGCACATATCATCATGTAACCACCACCAAAAAGTATAGAACAGTTCTATCATTCTAGAAAGTTCTATAGAACAGTTCTATCCTTCTAGAAAGTCTCCAAAGACACATGCCTACATGTGTCTTTGTAGCCACCTCTTATTTCACCCACAGCCCGCCTGCTGATCTGTTTTCTGTACTTGTAATTTACCCTTTGCAGACTGTCATATAAATGGAATTATACAATGTATAGCTTTCGAGTCTGCTTTTTCCACTTTGCATAATATACTGGACATTCATCCATGTTGCTGTGTGTATCAGTCGTTTGTTTCTTTTTATTGTTCAGTAATATTGTATGGACGTATCGTATCCCAGTGTATGCCTTTCCCAGTTGAGGGACATTTGCACTGTCTCCGGTTTCTGGTGATTATGAATAAAGTCACTATAAACATCGATGTATAGCTTTTTATGGGGAGGTAAGTTTTCATGTCTCTAGTAAATAGCTAGGAGAGGAAATCTGGGGTCATACGGTAAGTCTATTTTTTAACTATGAGAAACAACTGTTTGCCAAAGTTGCTATATCATTCTGCCCTCTCACCAGCAGTGTACGAGAGCCTGTCCCATTTCTCCATATTGTCAACACTAACTGGTCTTGCCAGTTTTTAATTTTTAAAAATTTAAGCCATTCTGATACGTAGTGGCGTCTATGGTTTTTGAACTTCTCTAATCAATTAAAAAAAAGATTAACCAACACAAAAATCAAAAGAATAATGAACATGTGTCCATTATTCACCTGGAATCACAAATTATTAACAGTTTCCATACCTGCTCTTTTTTTTCTTACCATTTAAAAATAAGTTACAGATATTAGTGATGCTTCACTTGTAAACACTTCATCATGTATCTCCCAAGAACAGGAACATTCTCCTGCTGAACTCAGCATCATTGTCAGAGCCAAGAAATTAAACACCGAAATAGTCATATTTCCTAATATCCAGTACATTTTCAAATTTCCGAAATTATGCCCAATAATGTCCTTTATAGGAGTTTCCCTTATAAAACTTCCCTCCCCTATCCCTCACCTCTTCTTTCTTGGTTCTTTTCGGATTTGCAGCATCTTGTATTTTAAAGTACTCTTTAAACTCCTATTATCTTAGGTGGGGGTCCTGAAAGCAAAATCAGAGAAGGATTTAAGTCCCAGTGACTTATTTCTTCCTTCTTTCCTGTTTTTGAGGAATATTGGTCTATAGTTTGTATGTTTTTCCTTGTGATGTCCTTCTCTGGTTTTATTATCTGAGTAATACTGGCTCCAGAGAATGAGGTGGGAAACGCTACACTCTTAATTTTCTGAAAGAGCTTCTAAAAAATTGCTATTATTTCTTCTTCAATATTCCACACAAATCATGAGCAAAACTATCTTGGTTGGGGCTTTTAATTGTGGAAAGATTTTAAATTACTGCTTCATTTTCCGATGTGTATGACAATGATTACATTTGAGTCCTTCACCTCGCCTCTGAGTCTTACAGACTTTTCATATAGGAATTTCTGTTTCAGACTCTGAACATCTCACACTCAGAAAGTTCCCTGATTCTGTGAAAAGTCTTGGGTCCATTATTTATCACACGAGACACTGTCTCTTTTCCAAGTTAATTCTGAGCCACTGGATCTGAATCTGATTAAGTGTATGGTGGACTAAGCACCCAAGTGCTTCTGTTGGGGACCTCTCTTGGAGAAACATGGTCTCAGATGTTCCAAATAACTGTGATGATTCCTCCTTTGGTCATTGTAGCCTTTTACAATTCCTTAGAATTTCCAAGAACATGTGACTAATTTATAATTATACGAATATTCTCTCATGTTTGATATTTTCAGGGACCTATAATATTGAATAGATGAATTAATACATATATTGAACAGAGCCTTTTGTAGAATAAACACTTGTTGAATATTAGCCACTATTATTATACCTTATCAATATTATTATTATGTACTAGCAACAATATGAACTTCAAAAAAACACACACTTTGTATTTCCTCACCTTCATAGTTACTTAGCAATACTTACATTATTTGTGTCAACCAGAATGTTCCGGTTTAGGACTAAGTAGGTGAAGAACTGGTCTGACCCTGAAGAAATGTTTTACCATCAGATATTCAAAACACAAACTTACACTCCTGCAGACTAATCCTTATTCCTAAAACTTATATCAAATAACAATCAGTTATTTAGACTTATGTTTTTGGTATTCCAAATGTCCTGTGTTCACAGGAGAGGCCTTGCCCTCCCTTTATCCTGTACTCAAACAGTAGGTCTTAGCAGCAGGTGTAGCAACTTTCCCCCTATAAACAGACCTGGTCCTGAACTGGAAAATGTTTGCCAGGGAGCTCTGTTCCTCTGAGAAACATTTAAAATACTTCTTTCCAAGAAATTTTCTTCTCCAAACCTTGCCCCTCAGTTTAAAAATAGATGGAGTTTTGGGACTCCTGGTGGCCCAGTCGGTTAAGCATCTGATTTTTGGTTTCAGCTCTGGTCATGATCTCATGGTTTATGAGTTCAGAGCCCTGCACTGGGCTCTGTGCTGACAGTGTGGAGCCTGCTTGAGATTCTCTCTCCCCACTCTCTCTCTCTCTCTCTCTGCCCCTCCCCTGCTCACATGCACACATGCACTCTCTCTTTCTCTCTCTCTCAAAAGAAAAATAAAGAAAAAAGATGGGCTTTTTCTAGTCTTCAAGAATTCTCCAAGATAACAGGTTAAAGCCTCTTCCTGATGATTTGAATTCATCTTGTATTTTAAAGTACTCTTCAATTACTTTCTGTTGGTTTGGCTTTCTATGTTCTCTTTCTAGGAAGCATGTTCCCAGCATATCTAATTATGGCTAACCTTTTTCAAAAAGAGGAAGAAAAAACATGTTAAGGTTTCTACAATGTCCCAATCATGTTTTATGAGTATTCCCTCTCTCTTTCTGAGAGGAGAAAAATATTTGCTATATTTTCTTTGGCCTGGTCTTTTAGTGAATTCAATTGAAGAGTACTTCTTGAATCCCAGTTTTGCTTTGCTACTTATATTGTCCATTTTTTCATTTGAAATTACCCAAATAGGGCTCACATAATAGACTGGAGTTCCACTACTGTAGAGCTCAAAATGATTTCAAACTCATCCAGTATTAGCCAGCTCTTTCTTTATATATGCAGAACGAATCCCTGAGAAGTTAACTGACTTACACAAAGTCATGTAATTTGATCCTTATTAAATATAGATTTAGCATAGGAATTCTAAGAAGTAGGAGGTCTCCTTCCAGGAATTATAGGTAATAATTCTTTCCTACTTAACTGATATATTTACAACAATCTATGAAATACTATCTTAATTTGGATAACATAGTAGGTGTTCAATAAATATCTGCTCAACAAAAAAATAAATAAATCTTTAAACTGAAAGAACATGCAGAAAACATTATTTAGCAAAATTAGATGGAAAACCAGGACTGTGAGTTAAGAAGCAGCAATAAAAGAAAAAGGAAGAAAGTACAGTTTTTTTTTTTAAGAGTGTTCAAACTGAACAATGTGCAGTCCAACATTAATCAAGTGATATCACGTACATAGTTATAGCCATTACAGCCACATTCATGGTATATATTTTAGACAAATGATAACATCTGAGTGCTACAATGGAATCTTCCAACTTCTTCATCCCAAAGTTATTGGGTCCAAGTATCTAAGATGCCACTTTAAATTTTTTTTTTAAAGTTTATTCATTTTTGAGAGATGGAGAGAGACAGAGCATGAGTGGCGGAGGGCAGAGAACAAGGGAGACACAGAATCTGAAGCAGGGTCCAGGCTCTGAGCTGTCAGCACAGAGCCCCTCCAGCTCATGAACTGTGAGATCATGACCTGAGGCGAAGTCTGAGCCACCCAGGTGCCCCATAAAAACCCACTTTAATATTTTGCCCATTTCGATCCTTCTCTCATTCACTCCATTCATTCAGTTATACACCTAGCTGCCAGACATTGTGCTAAACCCTAGATAGAACAATAGATGAATTAGATACAATTCGGACCCTCTTGGAGTTTACACCATGGCAGCACCTACAGGTATTAAACAGGAAGTTCAGAAAGAAAAGTGCTCTAAGAGTATGTAATAGGGGAAACAGACCTCGTGGTCCTCTGGGAGAACGTTTCCTTAAAGAAGTGCTAGGAAAGGATTGAAGGGGGATGGGCCTAGGTAGAGGGAGTAAAGCAGTTTCGGTTTCGAGTTTTGAGTTTCGGTTCCTCCAGTCAACGGCGCTCCTGAAGCAGATGATCCTCCTTCTGACGAATCAGCTGAAGGTCAATAGTAGCCTGACGCTAAGCCAGGCGTGCTCACGTCGTTCACCGCTTCTCACCACGTAGGCATCTTACCGCCTCGCGTCATCCGGGAGGAAGCGTGAGTACAGCACGATAAGGTATTTTGCCAGTATGCACTTGTGAGACCACCTTCACATAACTTTTGTTACAGTACATCGTTATATAACTGTTCTGTGCTATTATTGCTGTTAATCTCTTACGGTGCCTAATTTACAAATTAAATTTTATTATAGGTGTGTATTATAGGTGTATAGGTGTGTTTATTATAGGTCTGTATATATATATTACAAGGTTCCCAGTGGATGCTTGAAATCACAGCATATATATACATATATATGCTATGGTATTGATATATATAAAATATATATATGCTGTGATAATATATAAACATATATAAAATACGTATAAAATATATTTTATATAAAATTATATACATATATGCTATGATTTCAAGCATCCACTGGGAGCCTTGAAACGTATCTCGAGTGGATATGAGGGGACTGCTGTACAGTATTAAGTTTCTTTGTGGACACAGAACAGAGCAAGTTCAAGAAAAAGGCCAAAGAAGGCTGGCATGCAAAAAGCCAAGGCCAGTGAGAGTAGCATGAGACCAAGATATGTTTGAAGCAAATCGCTGTTCATCTACAATGGGTTCCTGTTATGTGTAGGTAGAATAACTTCCTTTATCAACATTAGACTGCCCTTCTGTGGTTCATAGGAGACCACCTATATTGTAATTAGAAAACTGACTTCCTATATATTTGACTGTAACAGCCTCACAATTCTCAGGCTTGGTTTTTCATTACATTTTGCTGAACTATGTTTCCCCACTTACACCCCAAATATTTCTATCTGAAATAGGGTAATAATTCATTGATTGAAGAGATTGCATTGGTATAAGTAAAAGATAATTATTATTTACTACATAGTTATGATATCTTTGATTCCTAGAACTTTGGTGCTAAATCAGTTTTCCATTGCATTCTACAAATTCGTAGAGGATTAGAAGTCTTTTGGCTCAAAGGCTAGAACTTAAAGTCTGATTTAAAAAAACAATTTCCTTAATCAATCTCAAAGTGAGCATTCTCTTGAACTAATAATACTTTATAATCAATCATATAGCTATTAAATGGCATTTTGACTTCCTGCTAGTCCAATTATTATCAATTCTACAAACTGAATTCAATATTTTTTCTTGAATGTTTAAGAGGTATAAATAACTCATATTCAGTACATTCCGTGAAATCCATAGAAACTTTCTACACAGAATGCCTTGCTATATGGACAGGCAGGCGATTGGTTTGTTTCATACTTTTTATATATGCTGAATTTAAGTATAACCACACACATTTAAAATTTTTCTATTTAGTCATAATTTATTTTCCTGAGTTTTAAGAAAAATGGTCTTTTGTAATTTTGTTCTTCTTATTTGTATTTCTATCAATAATGTATTTAGAAATTTAAGTCGACTAGGACTTTTTTTCCCTAATTAAATAAAGTATTTTGAACTTGATAAAATTTGAAAGTTTACCTTAGGCAGAATTTGGAAGTTTATGGGAATAGTGCCTCTGAGAGAGAGAGAAAAAGGGAGAGAGAGAGAGAGAGAGAGAGAGAGAGAGAGAGAGAACATTTGAAATATCTAAAAGAATTTGTGATTTCAAAGTTTATAAAAATGATATAATCATTTTTTTCTTCTATCTTCTTCCTCCATTAATGACTTTTATTCCTGAATATCTTATTGTTCTAATTCTGTTTACCAAATAAGTGGACTCTAATTACCAGTGGTTCCAAGATGACCTAAGTACAGTGACCTAAGTCATGAAGCATTTTGGCAATAGGAAGTTGTGTTGGGATGTGCTTAATCGTTCTAAAAACACATCCATGTTTTTGTTTAAAAATAGGTTTTAAACATATAGACATATTTAAAGTCTCCCTACAGCTTGTTTCTATCACATTGACATTTCAAGTTGAAAGTCTAAACATTTAAAAACAGTTTGTAGAGATGAATATGCTCTTTTGTGATTAGTGTGAGGACAGGAGGGACAACATGAATCACATTTGAGTCCTGAAAGTCTGAGGGTCATGTTTTCTTTTATTTTGAAAATACGCTTTTGTACCATATAGTTAGGTTAGGTTAGGTTAATGTGGACAGAGTTTTTAGTTCTATTGAGTTTTAATCTTGCCTTCCCTGCTCCTGAAATGAAGACCTTTTTTTGTTTGTTTGTTTGTTTTTTGTATCTCTACATTTGATTAGCTTTAGTGAGTTGGTGTTAGGGCAGGCTTCTATCCTGATTTACTCTGATTTGAATTCCAAATTGATTGAACAAACCCCACATTAATAGGTTGGCATTATTCTATGGACATAATACAGTGATTGTTGGAGAAGTGTGGCTTCAAAGTCCACCCAGGGTGTCAGATAGTAAATGGGCCTTTTGTTGGCTTTGGGGGTTGAATTATTTTTCTTTGTCTTGCTGATTTTGAGATTGTTGGACAGAAATGTAACTTTTTCTTTTCTTCATTTTGGCAAGAGATTAAAAAATCTCAATAATGTTTCTTTAAAAGGCTTTTCTGACTTCCATAGAACTTTGTTTCCGAATTAACTTTTATCTCCAGAAAATGTTGGAGCAGGACAAGTCAGGCATTTACATGACATTTACAACAATTAGAAAGTTCACGGGTTGGGACTGATCTTTGGTCACTGAGTTTAAAAAGATTGCATGCTGTAATGCCAACTGATTGTATGATTGTTTAAACCTCACTCATAAATGATTTTAGCTGAAAAGTCTTTGTCTCCGGCAGGCCTGTGAGACCCAGCTGCATCTGTCTCTGGAATGAATGCCTTTGTGTAAATGGTCAGCCCTGCTCTGATATTTGATCAGCCCCTATTTGTATCTCAACCTATTTCTACATCAGCAAAGTGTGCATATAATGCTGGTCTTTGTAATCTGGTTGAGAAAATGCCTGGGTGATCAGAGGTTCCCTCTTTACTGTCACCTTTGGAGGATTACCTCTAGTGGAAAGAAGTGTTATGTGAATCATTATAAGTGTTAAGTGAACGACCGATCCATGCCAAGCTGACTGACCACTGAGACTTTGTTTCCAGTTCTGTAATTCTCTGTCACCAAGGGGAGGTATCTGACTTGTCTGTTTTGACTGATCATATTAACTGGAAAGTTTGGAAGATTTTCATTTCCAACAGACCCAAGGACTATGTCATTAGGCTTCAGTCATTGAAAAAGGAGAAGAAATCTTTTTTTATTGTTAGAGCCATTTGAAAAGTAAAGAAACTCATACAAAGTCAGCTATACCCACCCCTATCCACCTCCCTAACCCCCACTGCTGTATACAATAATATGGGAGTAAAAAGGCAAGCTGGTGATACTATTTCCTGATCTAGCATCCGGAGGGAAATTCACTCAGACCTCCAGTGTCTTTCTGTTTTAAATCATAACCTCAGAAAGTCACAATTAATCCTTACATCATAAAAAACTAGGAGAAATCTTTCTTAACAGAAGTACAATTGGTGTTTGGGGCGAGACAGTTTTCTGTTGTTCTTTCTTGCGTGTGACTTTCCCAATGTTGCAGCAAGTTGACTATATCTGACCCTTCAGGACCTGCATACCACCCTTTTCTAATAGATGCGACAAGAGAAAGCTCCTCTCTTTTTAGCCCCACCTCCCACATTTACAAATGTGTCTGAGAAACTGGGGAGTGGTGCCCAACTGGGAACCACGGTAAGCAAGTATGATTACTGAACTATTTTGAAAAATACAGAGGCATAGCCACTTCCATTGTTTACCATGTTTTATGAAAATTAGAATATGAAAAGTAACATTCAGCCCTAAAACTATAGAGTACATGTGGACAACCCCTGCCTTTTAAAATATTCCAAAAGGTTTACATTAAAAAAAATTAGTTATATTATATACACTTTTCCATAGAAACAATTGGGCTGCATCTCCAAGATTTATTGAACAAGTCGTAGAGTTTTTTGACTAGAAAGACCGAAGGCTCATAGAGGTGTGCCATCAACCAAGAAACCCTATAGAGTTGAATTTGCCCAAGTCCAAATTCTGTTTTTCAGCCTTGAACTCTCAGTATTACCCAGGACAATGTGACTGGGTTGAGAAGCTCAGTGGCTCAGATATGACAAGAATATCAACTAATTTGCATATTTGGGGCCATATAAGCATATTCTCAAATCCTCTATGGTACTGTGTTCTAAGATCAAAGAACCTGAGGATTCACATTAGTAGCTCTAGTGAAAGAAAAATGACAGGTCCAGAAGCCTGGCTCCTCTAGTCCATGAAGATGCCTGGGCAAATGTCCTTTCATGACTGAAATGCCCATGTCCCTCACATTCTGACTCTCTATCCTTTGGACAGTGGTAGATGAGCTGCAAGAATTTACTTCTATATACCTCTGCGTTAACTTCATTGATGCAATTGAATGCTGTTTCTAGCCAAGTTTACTGTTCTCGCGTGTCTAGGAAGTGATCTATTGCTTCCTATTTGGGGTTGACAGTAATTTTACCTTCAGAGGGAAATAGTCTTCCTTACATCTCAGAGTCCTTCCTGATGACTCAGAAAGAAATGAGTCATCTCTTATACTGCAGATACTCATATAGATAAAATAGCATTAATGACAGCAAATATTTATAGAGCATTTACTGTATGCCAGAAATGGAAATAGGCATAAAAATTAGAAAATAGGTCTTTGTTAATACACATTTAAAGAACTATTGAAATACGTCAGTGAACCAAGAATTAGATAGTAAATTTAAATAGGTTGCTGTAATATTTTTCACGAGTGTATGATCTTGTATTGTTCTAAGTAATAAAAATATTGTACTTCCGTAAACACTTGGTCATAGTTGTGTCTCAGCCTTATTTTTCTTCCACTGAATCATTCTTTCCTCCATTAGGCATCGAGCAAGCAGTCTCCAAGCATGAAACATCATTCACCTCATTTCAGACAGACCGTGTGACAAATTACAGCCTCCTCAGACATTAAAAATACATTGATCAAGAGAAGTTGTAAGACATGGAAGAAAAATTAATCCATACCCCTCTTAGAAAGAAAAGAAGGAACCACTTTTCTGAATGACCTTTGAGCTGAACAGACCATCGAGTTTTTAAAGTACCTGCCAGCTTCACATCCCATCTGAGGTAAGTGTACTAAAGAACATATTCTAGACTTCCCATCCACATTTATTCTTTATTGTGAAATAGCCACAAATCGTGTGGATTGCTTCTGCCAGCTCCGAAGGGAGGCTCATTGATTCTTACCCCATATTTCTCTCAAGAATAATTTGTTTAGTTACTTAACTTGTGCTTCCGCCGACCAGCTCATACCAGTTCCTTGCTACTGTGATATGTTCAGCAGTGGGTCTAAATTTGTCCAACCCATGTGTCCTCATTCAGTGCGTTAGTTTTCTGTGGCTATTGTAGCAAATTACCATAAGTTTAATGACTTATACAATACGAACTTATTCTGTTACAGTTCTGTAGGCCTGAAATCTGAATGTGTCTCACGGGGTTAAGACCAAGGTAGTAGATTTGTTATTTTCACCTGAAGAATCCTAACATATACTTACTCCAGATGGTTCCTTTTGGTATATTATATCATGCTTTTTGAAACATGTAGGGAATAGAATAGTTCAGCTATCTAGTAACAAACTAACAATTGTCACAAAGGTAAACCTAAACAGTAAGGTTATCACAATGGAAGTATATCCCAATGAATTGACCCAGCATAAACTTTTCCAGGAAGGACACCCCAGAATTGAGTAAGGCAACCTGGACCAAATCAGATCTTCCCTTTGGGCTATATACTTGCTGGGTAATCAAATGGAAAGCAGGTCACTTGAGCTTAGATCATTGCACAAGCTTGCTGTCCATCTTACTCTTAAAAGTTTTGCTAACACCAGGACCTAGAAAAATTCTAGACCAATTAGCCTATTCTGTCCTATTGCAGAACAGGGCATGTTTGTCATATTATACAACCACAGAGGTAGAAGGAAATTTTTTTCATGTCTAGCATGAGAAAATAAGAAGAACCTCAGAGAGGACACATCATTGAATTCAAAGGAGAAAGGAATAGACACCAAATAAAAGATACTGACTTAGATGTTTTCTAAGAATCACAATTATATTTTTTTCATGCTGCTATTTTTCATAAATTCAATTTAATTAAAGCAATCAAATGAGTATATAGACATGTGAAGAACATAATTTCATAGACTGAGTCATGTTAGTATACTTCCTTCTGGTATTTCAGGTGACTAAGGAACTAGATTTTGTTATAATTTGCAAAGTGGGTGTCATAAAACTAGGTCAACGTTGTTTGGAAAAAGAAAAATAAAGAATTATACTTTCAAGCTAAATTCTTCCTCCCTTTGTCTTATTTTCCCTAAGGAAAAACTTAAACTGTAAAAAGCGATAATTAACAAGGCAGTGTAAGGATATAACGAGAGGAAAACATTACTTAGGAGTAAAAGGGATTATTATTAACATCAGAGATTACTGGTTTTCAACTGTTTTTAATCACACTTGAGAATGGAATGTAATCATATATTGAAAAGATCAGAAGTACAGGTATATTTTGAATCTTCAATAATAAAAGCATATAATTACCTCCAACATATTTCATAAAACATATTAGTAAAATATTGCAAAACAAAACAAAAAAACCCTCATTAGTTTCTGTAGTTTTTGTTTCCCCATACAAATTGTTTCTTAATCTAAGATTTCCCCCAATGATTTTGTGTGGACCATGATTTTAAGCATAATTTTAAACTATTTTTGCTGCTTATTATATAGTACAATATTGTTTTTTTCTCTCCAAGCTAGTGGATAAGGATTTAAAAAAAGTTATCCAAAATTCTGTTGGCAGGATTTCTACCATATAATTCAAATAACGTTTTCAAAGATTCAGGTCGCATAATGCTTACACATTAAACTAGGCATTAACACTTAGTATTTTAAACTTCATGGGTTTGAACATGGCAGAGAAGTGGGGGGACTTGAAGTTCCCTTTTCCCTCAAACACAGGAGTATTGAGGACGGAAGACTTGGAATTCCAGGAATCTAGGGACAGAGTGACAGAAACATCTCCATGCCCGTGGGACAACATGGTAGGCCATAGGTGCATGATTGTGAACTGGGAGAGAGAAGACTGGCAGTGTGGGCATGGGGAAGGGATCCTCTTCTGTGGAGAGACGAAAGGAAGAGAGAGGCTGTGGAACTGTAGGACTGTATTTGGACAAGAGGAAAACCATGAACTGAGGAACAGAACAAATGGAGAAAGAACCAATTTCTAACTCGATGCAGGGTTGTGGGGTTTTCTCCACGCTGGGCCTGCCACCCTGTATGCGCACCTGGGGAGGAGGGGGAGCCAGACTCACTAAGGGGGTCCTTAGCGAGCTCAGAGGAGCAGAGAGAGCAGTTCTCTCCCTTGAGTGCTGTGGGAAGAAGGCATTGAGCTGCCCCAAGGACAAAAGACTGTAGAGGCGCCCACCAGCCAGAGGCCCTTTGTCAGTGGACTGGGCAGAGTGGCACTACCCTGGAACCGGGGAGCATAGAGTGGGATCGTTTAAGACATAAGGGTTTGAATTCCAACTGAGCACCTGGGAGACATGGGAGACTGTGGAGTGAGACAAACCAGCTCGTTCGCACTCCTGCAGCACTGTGAGAACAGCTCGAACAGAGTGGTTTGGGTCATGCAGTTTTGGGAGGACAGACTGGGTTGATGCCATTTTTCTCTCCATCACCAACAAGGTGGGGCTTCAGGGAATGCAAAAGGGGCCCACAGTGGAGGCAGGACCCGCCTACACCAAACCACGCCCTTCCATGCTTGGTAACTATGTATCTTCTAGAACAAGACCGACACCACCAAACCAGATGGCCCCTCCTCCAGACTAGCACAGCCACCGATTCCGAGGCACCATCTGATATCTGTCCAGTGGTTTTCTATTTTCTGATTTGATTCTTGTTCAATTCTTATTATATGTGTATATATAGTATATATATATTTTTTTCTTCCTTTTTTTACTTTTATTTCTTATTTCTTCCCTTCTCTAGTCTGATTGTTGGTTTGTTTAAGCAGATATCTTTAATCTATTCTTTTTATTCCTCTCCTGTATCTCTTCTCTATTTTCCCTCTCTCTCTCTCTCTCTCTCTCTCTCTGGATTAAGCCATATAATTTCTCTGATTCTCTGCCTGGTCAATTTTTTTTTTCTTCCTTTTTTTTTCCCCGCCCCTGTCATTTCTCTCTGTATAGGATAAGTCTTCTTCTACCACCACCCCGTTTTAAAATTGTTTCCAGGGTTACTTCAACAAACAAAGCACACCTGGTGGAAGGTCCAAATCACTACCTCAAGTAGGGAGATAAAGCAACCAGAGTCACAACGACAGGGAGCATGAAATACCCTCTAAAAAGACCTGGCCCTGGACAGTGTATGAGCCCTTTTTAATTTAGTAATGCTTGCAGGTGTGGGACACATAACAAGCTATTAAAACACATAAAAACAGAAAGCTAGCTAAAATGATGAAATGGAAGAATTCTATTTAAAAGAAACTCCAGGAAGAAATGACATCTAGAGAATTGCTCAAAGCAGATATAAACAATATATCTGATCAAGAATTTAGCATAATAATGATATTAATAACTGGGCTTGAAAAAAGCATAGAAGACAGCAGAGAATCTGTTTTTGCAGAGTTCAATGAGCTAAATAGTTGTGATGAATTAACAAATGCTGAGCGGCGCCTGAGTGATTTAGTCAGTTAAGTGTCCGACTTTGGCTCAAGTCATGATCTCTCAGTCTGTGAGTTCGAACCCTGCATTGGGCTCTGTGCTGACAGCTCAGAGCCTGGAGCCTGCTTCAGATTCTGTGTCTCCCTCTCTCTCTCCCCATCCCCAATTCACACTCTGTCTCTCTCTCTCAAAAGTAAATCTACATTAAAAATCTTTTAAAAATTATAAAAAAGAAATGCTGTAAATGAGATGCAAAATAAATTAGATGTGATGACAGCAAGGATGGAGGAAGCAGAGGGGAGAATAAGTGAAATAGAAGATAAAATTATGGGAAATGATGAAGCTCAGAAAAAGATAAGAAAATACTAGACCATGAGGGGAGAATTAGAGTACTAAGTGATTCAGTGAAACGTAATAATATCCATATCATAGGAGTTCCAGAAGAAGAAGAGATAGGGGCAGAAGGTTTACTTGAAGAAATTATAGCTGAGAATTTCCCTAATCTGGGGAAGGAAGCAGACATCTTAATTCAGAAGGCACAGACAACTCTCTTCAGACTCAACAGGAATAGGTCTTCTCCACGGCATATTATAGTGAAATTTGCAAAATACAAAGATAAAGAGAGAATTCTGAAAGCAGCTAGGGACAAATGGGCCTTAACCCACAAGGGTAGATACATAAGGGTAGTAGTACACCTGTCTAGTGAAACTTGGCAGGCCAGAGGGAGTGGCAGGAAATATTCAATGTGCTGAATAGGAAAAATATGCAGCTGAGAATCCTTTATCCAGTGTGCTTGTCATCCAGAATAGAAGGAGAGATAAATGTTTTCCCAGACAAACAAAAACTGAAAGAGTTCACAACCACTAAACCAGCCCTGCAAGAGATCCTAAGAGGGACTCTGTGAGTGGAATGCTGCAAAGACTGCATAGGACCAGAGACATTACCACAAGCCTGAAACCTACAGATAACACAATGACACCAAATCCATATCTTTCAATAATAACTTTGAATATAAATGGACTAAATGCCCCAATCAAAAGACATAGGGTATCAGAATAGATTAAAAAAAAAGAAAAGAAAAGAAAAGAAAAAACAAACAAACAAAAAAAACAACCACAAGATCCATCTATCTGCTATCTACAAGAGACTCATTTTAGACCTGAGGATACCTTCAGATTGAAAATGAGGGGATAGACAACCATCTATCATGCTACTAGAAGTCAAAAGAAGGCTGGAGTAGCCATACGTTTTAGAGACAAACTAGATTTTAAACTAAAGGCTGTAACAAGAGAGGAAGAAGGGCATTATATCATAATTATGGTGTCTAGCCTTCAAGAAGAGATAACAATTTTAAATGTTCATGCCCCAATTTGGAGCACCCAAATATATAAATCAATCAATCACAAACATAAGCAATGTTATTGATAAGAATATGGTAATTGCAGGGGACTTTAATACTCCACTTCCAGCAATGAACAGGCCATCTAGGCAGAAAATCAATAAAGAAACAGTGGCCTTGAATGATACGCTGGGCCATATGCACTTGACAGATACATTCAGAACTTTTCATCCAAAAGCAGCAGAATACACATTCTTCTCGAGGGCACATGGAACATTCTCCAAGATAGATCACATAGTGGGTCACAAAACAGCCCTCAATAAATATAAAAGAATTGAGATCATACCAGGCTTGTTTTTGATCACAGCAATATGAAACTTGAAATCAACAACAAGAAAAAATTTGGAAATCCTCCACATGCATGGAGGTTAAAGAACATCCTGCTAAAGAATGAATGGGATGCACACCGGGTGTTGTATATAAGCGATGAATTGTGAGAATCAAGAGCACATTATATACACTGTGTGATCGCTACCTTGACAATAAATTATATTTAAATAAAGTAAAATAAAATTCACGTTTTTCCCTCTTAGAAGTAAATTAAAGATATGGTTGTCTAAAAATGAATATTATGAAAATACTGATTGCAAAGGCAAACATTTAAGCCTTAAATCTGCTGTCTGGGAAGGTACAATTTTTATATTCTCTTAGAAGAATATGTCTGCTTTTAATCACATGTCTGAGAAAATAAACCCACTTAAATCCCATTAGTCAGTAAAATTTGCCCCATGCGTGGTCTGTTTGTCATCCCCGTTCCGAAGGCCATCAACCCATAACCTCACTGCCAGTAAATGAGTTCACTTTACTCACAGTGGTACACTCCATGGGTTGCAGCAATTTCTGCATTATTTTCTCACTCATACTGCCATTCATTGCTATTCATTTTAGCATGACTTTAGTTATAGAGGGAGGTGTGAGGGAGAAGTTGGCATTGGGAAGGTTTTTCTCAGGCAGTGACTCTCACTGCCTTACTTATTCCTTAGACCTTAGACTGTCAAGCTAAACTACCTTCAGAAATGCAGGCAGAACAGGGTTCTTGGAAGAAGGAGAATGGAATTGTCTCTCCACCCCCCAAATCTCCTCAAAAGCTTATTCCACAAAATACTCCTCAAGAGACACATTGTAAAACCCAGGTTTTTCTTTTGTGACACTTGCTCCCTTCCTTTTATGTTGTGCTTCTCAAGGTAAAGCTGTTCCAGGGGAACTTCTACTTTCTGAATAAGATCTCTGCTGGATTCTTATTCAGTGGTTAACACCAAAGGCTCCCTTTGTACTTTGGTTAGGTTTTTTCAAGCTGCAATTTTTGACCTCTGGGCAATTTTCCTCTAGCTGCTGGGCATTCTCAAATGACACCGTGATGCCTAGAAGGCTCAAAAAAAAATCAGATATTTTTCAGAAGAACTTTATCTTTTGTTATAATGCTCCACAACACCTACCTTGGTACTAGCCACAGAGTAAATGCTTCTTGATTGATTAGTAACAGGAGTGACCTTACGTAGGTCAGAAATATAGGGCCATATCACTAAGATGCTTCAAAAATTTCTCAAAATTTCTACCTGTAAATATCCAATATCAGTATTAGAGCACTTAAAACTTACATCATTAGTGAATCTTTTAGACTTTCTCTTACCAAAAGTGAGTGTTATTCTATTAACTACCATTATTATAAACTATAAAATCATTGTAAAATGATCTGTAAAACTAGGGGCACTTGGGTGACTCAGTCGGTTGCGCATCTGACTCTTGAGCTGGACTCAGGTTATGATCTCACGGTTCTTGAGTTTGAGCCCCACGTCAGACTCTGCACTGACAGCATGGAGCTTGCTTGTGATTCTCTGTCTCCTTCTGTCTTTGCCCTTCCCCTGCTCATGTGCACGTGGTCTCTCTCGCTCTCTCTCAAAATAAATAAACATTTAAGAGATAATTTGTAAAATTAAAAATAGATACTAAGGTAGCGTTTTCTGGACAATGGCTGCTTAAGGTATAAGAAAGACCCCGGGACTGTAGGAAGTGGGCAAAGCTCACGGGACACAAGAAGAGGCTCTCTGATGGGAAATTAAGTCCATGAACCTATGTTTTAAAATTTGGTCAAGATTTTTGGTCTCAGCCTAGTTTCCAATGGATCTTGAAGATTCAGAAAATTCATTGGTGTTCAGGCTACAGCTCCAGGTATTTCCAGAACAGTCTGAGACCTGGCGAGGATGAAAGAGTAATAAAATATTCAACAACCTCTAGTTTGTAGAGTATGCTTGAAACTGTGGAGGTGTATAGCCTCCCTCACTGATGTCACCTTCCATAAACTCCAGATATAAAGGAGGAGAAGGGTGACGTGTCTTTCTGACTGTAAATGTTTTTCTTGAGTGTTTTTAACCTAATAGAGTATCTAAAAAGCATTTTGAGAAATTTGAGTAGGAGATGCATTGCAACCACAGGGCACTTGACACATTCCAATGGGAGTCAGGTGCCTTTCGTGGTTTAATTGTAACTATAAACATTACCAGCAAATCTGTCACATCTCATTATTAATTATGGATTATTCTTTGCTTTCTTCAGTTCTAAAACTCATTAGAGATTCCTTAATCACTCTAGAGACGTACTGACCATTTTCTGTTGTCCTCCTTCAATCTTCTCCCCATATGAACACTCAACTCTTCACCTTGGTTTTATTCAATCTTAAGATCTATCAAATGGATACTCAACCAAAATTCCAAGGTTTTATGATACTGGACAAATATACCCTTAGCTCAAGAGTTACATAACTATGAATGTGTATTTTTTTTAAAACCAAACATCTGCTGAGCATTTCAGTGTTGTGTAACTGCTTTACCGGAGCTGATTGTGTGTGTAAGGCACAGATCACATTTCAGTTAATAACGGAGGGATGCTCTATAGCTGGGGGCTTGCTCATACAGATGGCGGTCACAAGTGAAGTCACTGCTGCAACGTCTTGACAGAGCTTGCCACTGCCATTAAGTTAACTTTACAAGTGCACGCTAACCTGAAATAAGACAGGTATCAAACAGGTGTATCAAAACTATATCAGAGGAGCATGTTGTTGCATAGGACATGTCTAACCTGATGACATGACTGTTAGCAAAAGCTCTACCAATGATGAAGTAAACTTTAGGGTCCCAGGACCACAGAGTATACACACAATTAAATTAATTATTCTACAATACAGTTTATATTTCTTTAATGACAAATATGTACTTAACCAATTATTAATTTGTGTATATAAATCAATTAAGTAAAATGAATTGGAACTATTATTAATACCTTCTAATCAATAATTTTTCTTAGAGGAAGTAGAAAAATTACAAATGCATTTATACTGTAACTATACATTTATAGAAACATGTTACTTAATCACAGCCGTAAAATGATGTAGATGCAGACGAAGAATCATGAAATTGCCAATTTTGTAGAATAAAAGTAGTCAAATAGTGGCAATTTCATATAGCTCAACCTAATAGTTGAAAAGCCAAAACTTTTAAAGATTAATTTGCACAAGCTCATGTGGTTTGTAGTAGATGAGCCAGCTTTGAGCCAGTCTATGTACACATCTCTTCGCTATTCTGCGTTCAGTGTTCAGTCCTGTTCAGGCTCAGTGACATCTCCAGCTTGGTGGCACTTACACTGCAGTCAAAGTAACCTGAACATAGAAGCGCTTCCACTCTTCGTTGGGACACAGGGGCACTTTACAATCTATTTCATGCTTGAACCATTCCAGTCTGCATCAATCTATTTTCCTCCCTTTGAAGGAGGTCTTGTCCTTGGTTATATCCTGAGTGAGCAATGAAGCAGTCAGGTGGAGAACTTATCCCAGTTTCTTTAGAAACCAGCTGATGAGTATATTCAGGGGTTTATACAGGAACAAATGAATCAAGTACATTAAAAGACAAAGTTCATTCATACATCTTTTATAAGCCAGTAAAATTGATTTTAATCAGTGTTCTAGATGAGACACTGCACTATTGTGTGATACATATATCTTTCCCCCTGCCCCGCTCCCATACACATGCTGTTTGAGGCAGAAAACAAAATAGCCTTGGGTCTTATCACAATTCATCTCTTTACATAACTTGGTGCTTGAATTCATTTGCCATAGATGGCTTCCTTGTTTTCTTCTTTGTCCCAGTAATTCAAAATATGGTACATTAAGAGGGGACTGAAAGAGAAATGAGGCAAACCAAGCAACAGACTCTTAACTATAGAGAACAAACTGTTGGTTACCAGAGGGGAGGTAGGTAGGGGGAAGGGTAAAATTGGTGATAAGGCTTAAGGAGTGCACTTGCTGTGATGAGCACCGGGTGATGTATGGAAGTGTTGAATCACTATACTCTACACCTGAAAGTAATATTACACTGTATGTTAACTAACTGGAATCCAAATATATATATATATATATATATATATATATATATATATATACACACATATATATATATGTATATAGTTTCTATTTGGATATATATATATATATAGTTTCTATTTGGATATATATATATATATATTGTATTAAAAGAAATTAATTTGTAATTGAAATTAAAAAGAGTAAACCTATTTTGTTTTCCTTCTAGGAAGATTCAGGTATATACGCATTTTCCCCTCCTTTCTCTTTCTTTCCTCTTCTTTCCAACAGTCTCAAACAACAGAGATGTTTTATTTTGAACTAATAAACACAGACCTAAATTGATACAGGCTAGTATTTTCCTGAGGGAGAGATGTTAGATCATGTCAGTCATGATTTCATTTTCTGAACACAGTGTTTCAGATCCATTCTGGTCTACACTGGCTATCATCTCTTTCTTTCCTTTATCTCACCAAGATTTTTATCTCTTGGTATTTGTATGAGGCAAAAATAAATGTTTCCATAAAAGATGTCCATTTAGAATAAAATATTGGGCAAAAAATGGACTTATGAATATCCGACAAAGATATAATATTTAGTTTCTTTTTTACATCTACCCCTGCAGAATTAGTATTGTATTAAATTATTTTTTTAAACATACTAAGCCCAGAGCATAGAGTATGTATTTTCTTTCATGATTATGAAGAGTTAAGTTGTCAGATGGTATGGCAATTTAATTCATGTGGTCCCAAAATAAGCTATAATGATAGCTGATAATATGGAGTTATATGGATGTTACTTATACCGGAAGTAACATCTAAAGCAAGATATGGCAAATTGTTATCTGTGGGCCAAAAGCAGCCTGTTGTTAATTTTTGTGAATAGGCAAACCCATTTTGTGTCTGTGGAAGCTTTCCTGCTACAATGACAGAATGAGAAATTTCAACAGAGATCTATAGTCCACAAAACTGAAAACATTTACTACCTTGCTCATTTATCTTTCTGACCTCGGAGCTATAGCAAAAGTATTTAGAAAGAAGTCCTATGAAATGAATAAAAGGTGGAAAATAAAATAAAGTCCTATTTTACATTAAGTTAAATGACATTGAAGAAATCCTAGGGTCTTAGTCTAAGTTGGTATTCCTTTTAAGGATCTGGAATTCAAAGAAAGCCTAGTAAGTAGAGGTGAGTGGGTATGTGGAATGCATTCAATAGGGCAGTTGTTTTGTAACTAGCTTTATTGGGCACACAATTTTCAGTATATAGTTGCACCGAGGGCTGTGTTTTCATAAATACCTGCTGCTAAAAGGCAGTCTTGTAAACTTCAGTGTTAAAGTCGCAAATGAGTCTTCTAACGTAAAATTACTTGCAAGCATAATTGTCTGCCAACTTTGATACCAAAGAACTAAGGTGTTTCTTTTGTTTATTCTGAGTCTTTGGGGGGAAGTTAGAGCTTGTATTAGTGATAAATGACCCCCAAATGTCTGTGACCTAAAAACAAATGTTTAAATCTTGTTCAAACAGAGTGCACTGTACCTCGGGTAACCTTCCAGGCACCTGTCCTCCACATGATAGCTCAGCTTTGCATCTCAATATTGACATATGCTTCCATGATTGGAGTAGCCAAGGAAGAGAGTTCTGAAAAGTCTCCAATGGCAATTAAATACTTCTGCCCAGAGGTGACAGATATCACCTCCACCTGCATTCTATATATATATATATTTTTTTTTTGAGGCATATGGCCATTCCTAACCTCAGGGAGGTAAGGAAGTATAATTACACATGTATCCAGAATGATGATACAAGGAAAATTTGAGAGGTAGTACTGGACACTTGGGCAATAGGCTGGCTCAATAGTAGTTTTGCATACCCACCTCAACCCCCTCTTAACGACCACCCAGGAGTGTCTTCATAAAATCAAAATTTTAGCCTTACTTGAATTGGAGAGAATGAGTGGGAAAAATATTAGTATTCAAAGTGCATACAGGTAGGCAAGCGTATCAACTGATAGTACTATTGCAAAGATCAACTAGATTTCTAAATTATTAGTGATTATATGTTTCTTTCTCTGTTAGACTTGTCTACTTCTCTTAACTACCAGTATTTGGTGGAAAATAAGGTTTTTTTCTGACTGAGTTCTCAGTATAAAAACTAATTCAAAATAATACTATTATCTCTACACCTATAAGCTCAACTTCAATAAAAAGCAAAGCAAAATAAAACTGAACTATTTGCTTCTCAGTGTGAATTCTACATGAAGAGCAACATAATCAGTTCTCTCCTTATCCTTCAACCCAAGGTCAAATTTCAAAAGCCATTGTTCTAGTGATTCTTTCTTGGTTCACTCAGTTCCTCTTCATCTGCTATATGGAAGATAAACATCAACATTCTTGCTCCAGTGGCTTCGTTCTAGTTCACATTTTTACTCTGATTTTATCCTTGGTTCTAATATATCTTTGTCCCTGTTTTTCTCATGAGTCCACAGCTGTGTTATGGAATGAACGTTTGGGTCCATGTGTTGAAATCTAATCCCCACTGCTGCAATGGTATTTGGAGGTGGGGCCTTTGAGCAATAATTAAATGATAAAGGTGGAGACCTCACAAATGGAATTACGCACTGGTGAGTTGAAGACAGAGAGCTAGCTCACTCATCTGTCCACCATGTTACTGTACAATGAGAAGTCAGATATCTGCAACCCAGGTGTGAGCCCTCACCAGGACCTGACTGTACTGGCAACATGATCTCAGACTTGCATCCTTCCAAACTGTGAGAAATAAATGTGGCTTCAGCACCCCGTCTATGGTAAATTGTTATAGCTGCCCGAACTAAGGTTGCTTTACCACAGATGTATAACATCACATAGCACTCATGACGTAACTTTGGGTTCTCACACACAACTGGGTAATGTGTTATTCATGTTGACCGTTTTATTTACTGACCAATTTTACTGAGATTTTGTTAGAACATCAGGTAATTTTTCTCTTTGGAGTTTTTTTTTTTTTTCTGTAGTGCAAATGGAAATGATTGGTGGTGGGTCATGCTATTCCAGACTTTGTAAACCACTTTGTGCTTGTCCTCACCCATATTCACACATTTATTTTGTTCATCAAACTTCCTTGTTCTCATATCTCTTGTTTTTCCTTAATTTGATGAATTTCTGTTTGGTTCCTTAAACATTAACATCTTAAATGGTCTCAAATTCTTTCACATTACATTTCTTTTTCTAAAAATAGCAAGTGAAACTACTTGAACAGATTTATAGTGATTGCTGTATACAACTAAAAATTAGTGTTGGAGGGGCGCCTGGGTGGCTCAATCAGTTAAGTGTCTGACTTTGGCTCAGGTCACGATCTCAAGGTTTATAAGTTCAAACCTCGCATCATGCTCTGTGCTGACAACTTGGAGTCTGGAGCCTGGAGACTGGAGCCTACTTCAGATTCTGTGTCTCCCTCTTTGTGTGCCCCTCCCCTGCTAATACTGTCTCTCTCTCTAAAAAAATAAAGAAATATGAAAAATATTAGTGCTGGAAATTTCACAGTAGGTACAGTTGTCCATGCTTTGAGATCATTTACAAAGATATTTGAGTTCTGTTGGTCACTGAGGTCCTCAAATGTTAATAAATATTACCATATTTGGTTTTGTTTCTCACGTGAGGGAATAGGCTTACAACTTGAGATATAGCCTAAACTAAATGGATCCCTGTTCTGCTGATTTAGCTTTTAGCACTTTAATATCAACTTAGGTCCCTCATTAATCTTCTATATCCCTTCCCCAGTATCCAATCTGGAAAGGACCGAACCACCTGAAACTAAAAAAAGCCAGAGTTTGATTAATATTCTTCAGGTGACTGATGGGGCAGCATGTGAAAACCTGCTTTGAAATGGTGTCCAAAATTCATAAGTCTCTGTCTCTCCATAAGAGCAGATCAATGATCATCACCAGTAGGCAACTGAGCTTGGGTCTGACAGTTTTCTATTAACACTGGAGATTATAGATGATGCCCTCTCAATCCAGATATTCATGTGATTCACAGTTGGCATCTTGCTGAAGATTAATGGCCCACTGTGAAATGATGGGTCTGTGATGGATTTCACTTTTGATTGTTTTTGGACTATTTCATTTCCTATCCTTTCCTGGCCGTAGACATTCACCAGGTAGAGTCACTGAGCTCCATCACTGCAACTGTTAAAATTTGCACACCGTTACTAGCCACATCTCTTTACAACTTTTCTTTTCTCTGAAACTGCATATCCAAGAAATAAAATTGGTATTTTTTTTTCTCTTCTACCCAATGGAAAATTTTCTTTTCTAGGTATAAATTCTAGAGTCACTATTTCAAATTTGGGTTCATTTGGGATTCATTGTAGGTATATGCTTATATTCATCATGTGCTTTATAATTTTAAAAATTCGCATACATACTAGTCACAGGCTAGCTATAAATTCCCATTTGTTTTATTTTTCATTTTATTTATTTATTTTTTAATTTAAATTCAAGTTAACTTATAGTGTAGTACTGGTTTCAGGAATAGAATTTAGTGATTTATCACTTACCTATAACACCCAGTGCTCATCCCAACAAATGTCCTCCTTAATGCCCACTACCCATTTAGGCCATCCCCTCACTAAGCTCCCCTCCAGTAATTCTCAGTTTGTTCTCTATATTTAAGTCTCTTATGGTTTGCCTCCCTCTCTGTTATTATCTTATTTTTCTTTCCCTTCCCCTATGTTCATCTGTTTCATTTCTTAAATTCCACACGAGTGAAATCATATGATATTTGTCTTTCTCTGACCGACTTATTTTGCTTAGCATAATACACTCAGGTTCTATCCACATTGCTGAAAATGACAAGATTTCATTCTTTTTTATTGCTAAGTAATATTCCATTGTGTATATATATATATAGATAGATAGATATAGATATACAGATATATACCACATCTTCTTTATCAATTTGTTAGTTGAAGGACATTTGAGCTCTTTTCATAATTTGGCTATTGTTGATAGAGCTGCAATAAACATTGTGATACGTGTGCCCCTTCAAGTCAGCATTTTTGAATCCTTTGGATATGTGCCTAATAGTGCAGTTTTTGGATCATAGGGTAATTCTGTTTTCAATTGAGGAACCTCCATACTGTTTTCCAGAGTGGCCGTACCAGTTTGCATTCCCAGTAGCAGTGCAAAAGGTCTCCCCTTTCTCTGCATCCTCTCCAAAATATGTTATTTATTGAGCTTTTCATTTTAGCCATTCTGACAGGTGTGAGGTGGTATCTCATTGTGGTTCTGATTTTTATTTCCCTGATTATGAGTGATGGTTAGCTTCTTTTCATGTGTCTGTTAGCCCTCTGGAGGTCTTCTTTGGAAAAGTGTCTGTTCATGTCTTTTGCCTGTTTCTTCACTGGATTTTTTGTTTTTTTGGGTGTTGAGTTTGATAAGTTCTTTATAGATTTTTGGATACTAACCTTCTTTATCTGATATGTCATTTGCAAATATCTTCTCCCATTCCGTCGAGTGCCTTTTAGTTTTGGTGATTGTTTCCTTTGCTGTGCAGAATCTTTTTATCTTGATGAAGTCCCAATAGTTCATTTTTGCTTTTGTTTTCCATGCCTCTGGAGACATGTCTAGTAAGAAGTTGCTACAGCTGAGGTCAAAGAGGCTGCCTGTCTTTTCCTCTAGAATTTTTGATAGTTTCCTGTCTCATAGTTAGGTCTTTCATCCATTTTGAACTCATTTTTGTGTATGGGATAAGAAAGTAGTCCAGTTTCATTTTTCTGCATGTAGCCATCCAGTTTTCCCAACACCATTTGCTAAAAAAGACTCTTTCTTTCATTTGATATTCTTTCCTGTTTAGTTAGCCATACATTTGTGGGTCCGTTTCTGGGTTCTCTGTTCTGTTCCATGATCTATGTGTCTGTTCTTTTGCCAGTACCATACTGTCTTGATGATTACAGCTTTGTAATACAACTTGAGTAAGAATTGTGATGTTTCCAGTTTTGGTTTTATTTTTCAACATTACTTTGGCTATTTGGGGTCTTTTCTTGTTCCATGAAAATTTTAGAATTGTTTGTTCTAGCTCTGTGAAAAATGCTGGTATTATATTGATAGGGATTCCATTGACTGTGTAGAGTGATTTGAGTAGTATAGACATTTTGACAATATTTATTCTTCCAATCCATGTGCCTGGAGCATTTTTCCATTTCTGTGTGTCTTCAGTTTCTTTCATAAGCTCTCAATAATTTTCATCATACAGATCTTTTACCTCTTTGGTTATATTTATTCCTAGGTATCTTATGGGTTTTGGTGCAATCGTAAACAGGATAGATTCCTTGATTTCTCTTTCTGCTGCTTCATTATTGGTGTATAGAAATGCAAGTGATTTCTGTATGTTGATTTTATATTCTGCAAATCTGCTGAATTCATATATTAGTTCTAGCAGTTTTTTGGTGAAGTCTTGTGGGTTTTCCACATAGAGTACCATGTCATCTCTGAAGAATGAAAGTTTGACTTCTTCCTTGCCAATTTGTATGCCTGTATTTCTTTGTGTTGTCTGACTGCTGAGGGTAGGACTTCTAGTGCTATATTGAACAACTGTTGTGAGAGTGGACCTGCCCTGCTATGTTTCTGACCTTACGGGGAAAGCTCTCTCAGTTTTTCCCCTTTGAGGATGATATTAGCTGTGGGTCTTTCAGATATGGCCTTTATGATGTTGAGGTATATTCCTTCTATTCCTACTTTCTTGAGGGTTTTTTTTAATCAAAAAAGGATGCTGTATTTTGTCAAATGCTTTTTCTAGATCTTTTGGAAGGATCATATGATGCTTATCCTTTCTTTTATTGATGGGTTGTATCATGCTTACTACTTGCTCAAGAGAGATATAAGCAAAATATCTGAATAAGAATTTAGAACAATAATCATAAGACTACTAGCTGGGCTTGAAGAAAACCATAGAAGACACCAGGGAAACCCCCACTGCAGTGATCAAAGACCTAAAAACTAATAGGCTGAAATTTAAAAAAAAAGCTATAATTGAGATGCAAAAGTGACTGGATACAGTTACAATGAGGATTAAAGAAGCAGAAGAGAAAATAGGTGATATGGAAGATAAAATTATGGAAAATAATGAAGCTGAGAAGAGGGAAAGAAAACTATTAGATGGGGGGAGACTTAGAGAACTTAGTGATTCCATAAAATGAAACAATATCTGTGTCATAGGAGTCCCAGAAGAGACTCCTGTGGGAGTCTTTTTCCAAAGGGGAAGAACATTTAATTGAACAAATTATGGCTGAGAACTTCCCTGATCTGGGGAAAGAAACAGACATTCGAGTCCAAGAGGCACAGAGAACTCCCCTATAAATTTCCATTTTTTTAATGTTTATTTATTTTAGAGAGAGAGAGAGAGAGAGAGAGAGTCAGTGTGAGTGGGTGAGAGGCAGAGAGACAGAGAGAAGGAGACGCAGAATCCGAAACAGGCTTCAGGCTCTGAGCTGTCAGCACAGATCCTGATGTGGGGCTCAAACTCGATAATGGCAAGATCGTGATCTCAGCTGAAGATGGATGCTTAACTGAGTGAGCCACCCGGGTGCCCCTATAAATTCCCATTCTTAATTGTTTAATTGCTTTAAAAAAAGCAAGGAAATAATTGCTAAAAGATGAGCATTTTAAAAACTGTGTCTGAGTGTTCAATAAAAATGAAAACAGAGGCTTAAACTTAAGTCAGTTTAGTAAAACTTGAAGATTTCAGCTTTAGCTTACTATCTTTTATAATGCTTTTCTTTATTATGATTTTTGTTGACTGATTTCAAAATATCCATACACGATATTCTGACCTCTCATTTCCTTGACTTCCTGTCCATCAATAATGTCCTTCACACAGTCTTAGTCTACTCGCACACTTACGCCCGGATATTTGAGTTCTCTCTCTCTCTCTTTCTCTTTCCCTCCTAGATGACTACTGTTTTTTTAAGTTTATTTGTTTATTTTGAGTGAGACAGAGACAGTATGAGCAGGGAAGGAATAGAGACAGAGGGAGAGAAAGAGAATCTCATGCAGGCTCCATGCTGCCAGTGTAGAGCCCAACACTGGGCTCAATCCCACCAATAGTGAGATCATGACCTAAGCCGATACCAAAAGTTGGATGCTTACTCAACTGAGCCACCCAGGCGCCCCTAGATGACTACTTTTTACTGTTACCTCTTTCCTCACATGGCCAACTCTGCTTCCACCACCCTCATTTTCTACTTAAGACCTTGCTTCCCATTTCATGAGTTAATAGGAACAAAAAGAAGACCGCTTTCCAACAGTACATGGCCCTTTCTACATTATCACAGCCTCTGCCCTCTGTCTTCATCACTATGGATTCACTGTCCACACTCCTATTGAACAATTTTCTCTTGTGCACTAGCTCCCATCCTCTCTCATTTACTCAGTTGCTTTGGCTGTTGTGACCTCTCTCAAATCAGTTTTTCCTCTCCTATATCACTCCCATCAATATAAAAAATGCTATGATTTCTCCTTGTTAAAAAAACAACAAAAAACAAATAACCTTCTCCTGAAGGTTCCTACTTCCTCTCCATCTACTATCACTTTAAAGCAAAACTGTTCAGAAGTGTTTTCTATAATCTGTGTCCAACTCCCTTTCTCCCATGTTTCTTAAACCTGCTGTAATTTTTTTTTTGTTTCTTATATTCCCCCAAAATTTATCTTGTTAAGATGACCAATAACCTCCCATCCACTCAATCAGCAAATCCCCTTGGATCTAGCTTCACATTATATCCCAGATCTCATCACTTTACTTCATTTCTATTGCTATCACCCTGGTCCAAGTCACCTGGATCATAACCCACCTGGATCATTGCAATAGCTTCCCAACATTGTCTCCCCGCTTCAACATTCATTATGTTCTCTCCCTATACACCTATTTTCAGCACAACAATATGATCTGTGACAAGGTAACAGAAAAGTCAGAAAAGTAACAGATCTACTGTCTCTTTGAAATGTCCCAGTGCCTCCTATCTTCTTCAGAGTAAAAGTGAGTGTCCTGTGGGATTGAATCTCCTTTTTAACTTTTGCACCCTAGTCTCCTACTTAGCTCCCTCTTACTCACTTAATACCAGTTCCTTGGGCCTCCTTGATGTTCCTTAAAGACAAGAGAACACTTCCACCTCAGGACTTAGCCCTCATTGTTTTTGTTTTTGTTTTCCTTCTCTGCCTGGAGTGCTCCCCCACCTAGTTCACCATGCCTAGCAGCTCACTTTCAAGTCTTTGTTCATTGAATATCTCCTTCTCATGGAGGTCTTTCCTGATCATCCATTTAATTTGTATTCACATTCTCCATACCTTCCACTCCTGCTGAATTCATCATCTGGAATACGATGTATTTTACTTAACTTTTTTGTCCCTCTTTCCACCACTGCAGTGTAAACTCAATTGGGGAATTTTTGTTATTTTTATTTGTATATCCAGCAGAACAGTGCCTGGCAAATAGTAGAACTTTAATAAACTATCTTAAGCCGTAAATGAATGGTATTGTATATTGTGCTTAGTTGGAATTACGTGGCAGATGTGGCAAAACTATCAAGGCATTTCTCCCTTAGAGTGTACATTCTAAGTAATACACTCTATTACAAAACTGGTCTCTATCCCCTCTCTTCCTATGACATTTTTTGGTTTCTTGAGGGCATATATGATGGTTTTAATTTTTATATTGTCATTACCCGGAAAAAGAGCACATGAAAACAAATACTGAGTGAGTAAATATGAGAAAGAACAAAGGGTACCTTGATGAACAGCAAAGACGCAGCCATGTCTGTGTTCTGTAACAAGCTAGGAACGGTGCCAGAAGACTGAGGCTCTAATGGACTCATCAGTGATGTTATGAAAATAGCAATGCCCCAAATTATTTTCTGACCATAAACGACATTCTTTGCTTCTCTGAAGTTAGTTCAGAAATGAACATTGCAGATAAACTTGGTTACTATAGAAGTCAGGTAACAGCAGATGAACCTTATTTTAAAAGAAGTAGAAACAGAGCTGGTTTTCAAGGTTATCTTTAGTTTCCTCATTTAGGCACAAACTGATGGCTGCTTTCCATATGTCATCATCATTGCCATCGTCATTTACACATGCCAGTCAGAATCCAATATTTGCCAGTTCAGCAAATGTTGAACATTTACCATAGACTTGGCATGATAAGAGGCAGAGGCAGTACAACAGAGCAAAGAAGAAAAACCAGATATGGTTTTGGCTTTTTCGAACTTACATTGATTTCAAATTATGGTAATTGCTGCCATGATACGGAAGGCAGTTTTTTTAAATCTAAAAAAAAACAACAAAAAAAACCCCCCAAAAAACCCAACTTTATGGAGATATAATTCCCATACTATGAATTTTACTCTTTTAAAATATAAAAGTCAATATTTTTCAGTATTGTCACAGAGTTTTGCAACCATGATCAGAATTTGAGAACATTTTTGTCATCCCAAAAAAGAACTCCAGTATCTGTTGTCGGTCACTCCTCAGCCCCTCCTCCCCCGTGCCCTGGCAACTAGGGATCAAGTTTGTGCTATTGTGGATCTGTCTACTGTCTATTCTGGATATTGAATGTAAAGGAAACTATGTTGCCTCTGCAACTGGCTTTTCTCACGTGTTTTCAGGTTCATTTATGTCATAGTATGTATCAGTGCTTTGTTGATTTTTATCTGTGAATAGTATTCTGTTGTATAAGTAGACCATATTTTATTTATCTGTTTATCAGTCGATGGACATTTGGGATGTTAACACTTTTTGGCTGTTGCAAATGATGCTACTGTGAACACACATGTACAGGTTTTTGTGTGTCCATGTGTCTTTATTTCTCTTGTGTACATACCTAGGAGTAGAATTGCTGGATCATTGTTCACACTATTTTTTTTAATTGAAGGATAGTTGGCATACAATAGTATATTATTTTCAGGTGTACAACATAGTGATTCAACAGTTATATACGTTATGTAAGGTAACTCTTTGTTTAACACTTTGAAAGACTGCCAAACTGTTTTCCAAAGGGGTTGCGTCATCTGAGAGACAATATGTGAAGGTTCCAATTCTTCTCAGTCCTTGCTTGACACTTGTTGTTGTCTGTCTTTTCTATTTTAACCCTCCCTATTGTTATCTAGTGGTGTTTCATTGCGGTTTTGGTTTGCATTTCCCTCAATAGTATTGAGCATCTTTTATGTGCTTACTGGCCATTAAGAAGATATTCTGAAAGACTTCCTGCTTTCAGGGATGGCCTTTTTAAGAACAAGCTATTTTAATAAATTGAAAGGTAAGTAGGATTTAGCTGGAATAAGCATGACGAGAAAACTCCCCATGTGGAGAGAACAGCTGTTAAAAAGACCCTGAGGTTCAAAGGCGTTTGACTTTTAGAGGGACTGAAAGGTTACTGTGTGGCTGGGCAGGGGTGAGTGAGGCAGGAAAGGTTTCGAGAAGTCAACAGGAACTGAAGCACGCAGAAACTTTAGAGGATATAATTCAGGAAATTAATTTCATTCACAGCATTTAGGGAAAGAGGGCAAGTTTTTAAGCAGAAATGCAAAATAATCTGATTTATAGCTGATGCTGCATAGCACTTACCATGTTCTGGGCACCATTCTAAATGCTTTACATATATTTACTACATCTGTACCCTACAAGGTAGTATATTATTTTCCAACTACTGTTGCAGCAAATTGCCATTAACTTAGTGGCTTAAAAAAACACAGCAAGTTTATTATCTTACCCTTCCAGAGGTCAGAAATCAGTTCCACTGAGCTAAATGCCAGGCGTTAACAGGGCTGGGTTCCTTCAAGAAGCTCTAGGGGAGAATCCATTTTCTTGCCTATTTTTGTTATAGAGGTTGCCACCTTCCTTGGCTTATGAACTTGCATCACTCTGACTGCTGCTTTGGCCTTTCCATCTCCTTCTCTGACCATCTTGCCTCCCTTTTATAAGGGCTCTTGTGATTATATAACCAGGATAATCTTCTCATCTCAATATCCTTGATTTAATCACACCTGTAAAGTCCTTTGGCCAAGGTAACGTGGTCACAGGTATCAGTGATTAGGATGGGGCATCTTCTGGGAGAACATTATTCTGGGTATTGATAGTATAAAGTATGTACTATGATTTTCTGCACAGTAACTTGTTCATGGTCACATAGATGGTGACAACACTGGGATTTAAACCAGAGCTCTGATTCCAAGGAGCACATCTTTAAACCCTAGGCTATCCTGCATCTTACAGCTAGCTACTAGATTTTTATAAATATATAATTATTTCTTCTTCAATGACCCTGGCTATTGAACTTTGCATCAGAATATGGTTAATATAATTGACCTTTGAACCTCCTGTGTGCTTGTAGGTAAAGTTCAATATGCCTGATTTCTTTTAAACTTGTGGTTTCCTAATTTGTATAAATTCTCTTCTAGTTGTTAACATTAGTGTCTTTCTTTTACCTTTTCCCAAGGCTATTTCATGGAAACATCCAAATGGTCAATTTCTGTTTGTTAGTATAGGAAAGAAAATTTGACATTTGCGAGAGTGAGTTGTTCTTAGTATACAAACTGAATGTCCTAGTGTATTTATCAGTATTCACGAATGAGTATAGTGAGGAAAGGTCCAGGATACTTCTGTCACCTAAGGCCACTTGAACTCTCTAAGGCTAAATTTTGATGAAAAAATTTTGCTTCAGAGGGTTTGGTTTTTTCAGAAGATTTAATAGAGGGGAAAGTGCATGAAATCATTATATAAAATGAGGTATTAGCTATGAGTAGGTACTCATACTTAATACCTATGTGGAGAGAAATCCTAACTACAACTTGACTATTAAACCCTGAATAGGTTAAATGACAGTTCTAAAGTTTGCAGTTTCCTTAAGCTTAGTCCGTAAACTCATAAGTTGAATAAAAAAATGCAGCCTACAATGTACTTTAAAGTTTAATATTTGAATTTATATACCTTTAATAAATTGCTATTGGTAGAATAATTACTTTTGTCTTTTGGATAAAAATTGTGCCTCAAATTTCCCTCATCTGTAATTTAGCCTTTCTATTACAATTGTGTTAAAAATAAATTTAGCTTTGTATTGTTTGAAGGAAGAAAATATGTCCCTTATTAATACACAGTGTCTTTGCTTTTTGAATAAGGCTTTGGTTTTGAATTGCTCATTAGAACTCTCATAAGTTGTACGTATATTATGTTGCATTTACAACATTTTGAAAGTAAAACTGTTTCATGAAATGAAATTCATATCTTTATTGTCAAAAATGTTGATCATACTGTCAAAGAAGTCTTTGTAAAGGAAAATCTTACAAAATAATAGCAAAGCTGATATCTATATATCTATATATATTCATTCACATCTAACTCTTGCAAGTATGCAAAATGGTTTAAAATCTGACTGGACTCTGGGAGAAAAAGAGGATGACAGAGGATGATAGAAGCTCATCTTAATTGTTATATTTCCATTTCTTTAATTACAGTTTCTTTTTAAGCACTGAAGTCCACACTAAGATGACACGCCATGTCGGGCCATCCTATCTGGTGCCTTTCTGAGACCGTGTGGGTGGGTGGGTGGGGAGCAGTTTGAGGGGTTTCCTGCAGATGTGTTTCTCTCTTCTTAATACTTCCTCTGCCTTCATCTTATGCCCTTGTAGAGTCTAGAGAACCAGGTTTCAGAATCAGCTCTGCCTAAACTCTGACATTGGACTAGTCATCTAGCCTTTGGGAGGGGAACTAGTCCCGCTACGTTACATACTGGAAGAAATGGACTGGCTGATACCGAATGCATTTTCCTGCACCAAGAGTTTACACCTTATCAGTGGTATGATTTTCCAGGAATGGGTTAAGTGATGACACACTGATACAGAGTGGACGTGGCACAGGGATGACCAGCACAAGCTCTTTCCTACTTAGCATCTCTGGTGGGGAGCCGCTGCCAGTCACTGAAGTCTTGCCTCTCCCCAACCAAAGCCCATGTTTTCTTGGTTTCCTTTGAACTATGTCTTCCTAGATGTTGTTTCACTTCTGAACCAAATTTAAGCTCTGATCTTAAACTCTCCTGGTCACTGAAGAAAAGGATTTTTTCCCTTTTGTTTTTTTAGAGTAAGTTTTTTTTTTCTATGCCTCCCGCGTGTGCATCTATGTGCGCCCCATGGGGTCAGAAGCCCTCTGTGTTTCACTAGCCTCTCACTTCCACTTGTTTACTCTTCCTCTTTTTTCCCTCCCTGCTTTATTATGACCATATGTGGGTTATTTTTCTCTTCTCTCTCTCTCTTGCTATTTATTTTCTATATCAGCCAGTTAATGAAGTCAAGTGTCTTGGCCTTTACAAATTAGCTCATTTGAGGTGCTTCTTGTCTAGAAAAGAAATATTTGTGTGCTGACTACTAGCAAATTTAAGGGCATAAAAAGAGCCTATCCTCACTCATTTCTACACCTCAATGATCAAATAAATATTTTATGGGTTTTCACTGTTGAGCTGATTCCAGATTGGGAGTGAGGGGATGAGTGGTCAACTTATTTGTATTTCCTTAATGAATACTAATTAAACATCTCATCTAGGGGCGCCTGGGTGGCTCAGTCGGTTAAGTGTCCGACTTCGGCTCAGGTCATGATCTCACAGTCTGTGAGTTCAAGCCCCGCGTCGGGCTCTGTGCTGACGGCTCGGAGCCTGGAGCCTGCTTCAGATTCTGTGTCTCCCTCTCTCTCTCTGAACCTCCCCCACTCATGCTTTGTCTCTCCTGCTCTCAAAAATAAATAAAAACATAAAAAAAAATTTAAAAAAAACATCTCATCTAAAATAGCAAGAGTAATAAGCCTTTTCATATAGAATACCAGAAAACATTGAAGTCGGATGACGATACCATACATCATAAAGGTTAGGAACTTTCAAAGGACTAGAATGTATCTGTTTCTGGTATGAAAACTTAGTCTCAACTCTGTAACTGTGATAATTCACGATTCATAAACCATAAAATTTGAAACAAAAGACTTTTTCTCTTCAGTGAAGACATATTGTGGCTACTTAGGAGATATATTCCAGATAGGACCTTGCTACACGGTGAAACCTTGAACCAGCAACGTGAGCACTGTTCAGGAGCTTGCTAGAATGCAACATTAAAGTCTTCACTCCAGAACTAGTAAGTCAGAGTCTGCTTTTTAGAGACATGCCCCAGGCAATTTTCATGCATATTAAAGTTTGAGAAACATTGCTCTAGAAATGCTTAATATGATAAAAATCTAGAATAAATAAATCCATGTAGGAGTGAAAATGCAAATATGTGGGTTTTGTTACTAGTAGATTTTGCAAATTGACAGGGAAAATTAGATTCATATTTATATGTAAAAATTAATCAGATTTATAAAAAACCACAGTATTTTATTTATTTTATTTTTTTAATGTTTATTTTTGAGAAGGAGACAGAGTGCAAGTGGGGGGAAAGGCAGAGAGAGAGGGAGATGCAGAATCTGAAGCAGGCTTCAGGTTCGGAGCTGTCAGCACAGAGCCCAATGCAGGGCTCGAACTCATGAACCATGAGATCACGACTTGAGCCGAAGCTTATGTTTAATTGGCTGAACCACCCAGGCACCCCAAAACCACAGTATTTTAATTACAAATAATCCTAATTGTCTCTAGGTAAAATTAAAATTCAGAGGTATAGCTATTTACAGGTTTTTATTTGACCAAAATATATGATGATAGTTTCAAGGGACATATCACAGGTCCTCATTCTTGGGAGAATGTAATATATATGGAATTCACTGCTATGAGTTGATAAAAGTAATGTAAGTAATGTAAGTACTACTCAGTACAAAAACACCCACAGTTTAAAAGAAATTTGCCTTTATCCTAACTTCATTTGTTTCTCTTTATTGTGACCCCCACTTCTGTTAAGAAAGGTTTAATCACACTGTTCTTTGCGTCTCCCACCTAATTATAATCACACTATAGTATTCAGTAGAGGGCTACTGGTTTCAAAATAGAGTTCTGAAGCAAAGACCTCAGGAGTATAGTTAAACGAGGTGTTAATTGGATGGCAGGTGCATTAACATGGATGTGGTGACAGACTCTGCTAGGAGACCTAAGTGTCATTTTAAGGATTTACCACTCTGTTTTTTTAAAGGTATTATATTTATGTAGTTTTGCAGTCATGGGGTTTGAAAATCAAATGAAGTCTGGGAGAAATCAAATTATGGTCAAATGCTACCTGTAATAATAAGTAGATATATAGCTCACTCCTTTTGTATGGTAGTTTTCTGCTTACTTGTGCAGCATAGCAGCCCAGTTGAGGAGTCACAGCTACTAGACTCCCCTTGGCCATACCCCCTGGCTATTCTGTCCGACCAGTCAAGGTAGGGGTGTTTGCACTTTCTCCTCTGTCCCCCAACCTACTATATATCTGTGCATCCACCAATTGTCATAACCACTCCTTTTTCACAAAGTGGGTGCTTTTTGTCTGTTTCCTAATCTCACCACTTAGCACATATCCTGAGATATTTACCACTTAACCTCCCCTATTTAAGATACAAGGGAGGGTGAATTTCTGGCATGGCAAAAGGAAAGTGAATCAGAAATAGAGAGAGGATTGGAAGAAGCCAGAATGATGTCCTGGGCATCATAGTAACTTTTCAAAGCCAACCCTTTATATTCATCTATATCCAGTTAGTTCATGTAGATATTTTGTCTTGTTAAAGAAGATAAACCACAGATAAAAATAGTGTTTTCAAATATGGTTGGAAACCAAATATACATATATGGTTGTGAACCACCCTGGTGAAAATCACATGGGGACTATTAAAGATGCAGATTTTTGGCTCTCACTGCAGTGATTCAGAATCAGAATAATTAAGGATGATCTTTATAAACATATTTTTACAGAAGACCCTCAGGCAGATAGTACGAACAATGAACCACTAGTTACATCCTGGTATAAACAGGACACTAGGCTCATTCAATCTATTGTCAAAGATGGCTAAAGCAATTCCCTGCAAGTCCTATTTCCCTGTCTCTAGGAAAACAAGCAAGCAAACAATGAAATTCCCATCTATTTCAGTGTATTTTTTTAAAAAGTAGAATTTTTAGTATGGGAAAAATGGGTGAAAATTGTGTAGGCCTTGTCTTTTTTTACACTCTCCATTATTGCTCGACATAGGCTATCCTGAAGGACCCTTCAGCAATTAAATAAAAATATAACAAGTTAAAAATTAAATATAATATCCACTTAGCATCGACACTCTGTAAGGATGGCTGACCTAACTGAAAGGTAATACAAAGGTAGGTTAATGTCTGTGCCATCATCCTTTCCTAGTGTTTCATTCACACAGACATATAAGGGATAGAGATGATAATCACTATTCTGAAAAGAATAGTTTTCTGTATTCATATGTCATGATATATACTAAATATGGGTTGCATAGAAACCATCAATGTTAGTGAGGCCACTGGAGAACACAAACAGTTGAAAGAAAATGAGAAAGATGATGAATGGGAGTTCCATCTAAGTAAGCAGTTGTAGATTCAATCGTTGTAACCTTTGGGGGCTAATTAGCAAGGTCTATAGGGTGAGGCGAGTTCAGGGAATGCCCTAGGATACTGAAAATATAATAAGGTTTTCTAATTTAAAAGGCAAGTCAAGTATTTAAAATAGGCTTACTTCTTTGGTTGGTCAGAAACACCAGTTTGCTAATTACACACTGTTGATTATTAAAACACCATTAATAAATACTAAGTCATTTGCATAACTCATATGAATTGCATATGCTAGAAAATCAGAAGTTATAGGAAACTGTCTATTATTTTTATTCCTTTGGTATTGTTGAGAATTCACAGCCAATGACAGGAAGAGTACATATAATACATTAAAACTTATTAATCTCTTATGAAGTTTGGTATGCATAACATAAAAAAATTTTTAGCAAGATCACTAAAGTGTTACTATTTTCTATAAAAAGGAAGAATGCTTTAATATGGTCAATTATGAGAAAAAATCCTTTTATTACTGATATTAGAAAGATTCAAAAAGTCTGTCACTGATTATTAACTGCTAGTTAAATGCCTTTTGCAAATTGATTTCAAAATTTTAGCTGCCAGATTGAATTATGTTCTTTTGAGGCTTGGGAAGAAAAATCATAATGGTTTCCTGAAGGTTTTTTGACATAGTTAGAAAAGCATTTCTATCAATCCTTGTATCATTCTTACGGGATAGAATTGGTTGACTTTAGGAAAAAATTTTACTTGTTAGTCATTTCCTATATGAAATAATTACAAAAGTGTATGTTTTAGCCGAATTTGTTTAGATGTATTCAAAGTAAACACTTGTTTGAGACAATTATTTTTCTTACCTATGAGCATAAGGCTTATGGGAATCTGAACCCCCAGTTTTGTCTTATGTCAAGTGTATTATTAGCCAAATTGCTTGTATAATCAGTATTCATACTATGTCTCCCTCTGAGGCAAAAGTTTTCAAATGTGTATTTTACCCCCTATATCTTCATGCTGCATTGGTTGATTATCTACACTGGTACTTAATAGAATGAGTTTTCTAATCCTCAGTTGATTTGAGCTTATTTTATCATTATGCAAAAAGTGTTGAGGTAGCAATACTGCCTTTGAAATGCTGCTTCGAGTCAGTAGTTTTGAAATAACTTCTAAATTGTGCTCTGCAACTGGGTCATAAATTTTCTTCTTTTTCTATTTTTGTCTAGAATTTTTTAAGATAGATGGGAATTAGAAATTAATTTGTGGATGACTAAGCAATAGATGTCAAACAAAGATTTGGAATGAGGCTATTTAGTAAAGCTTAGATGGCCACAGCTGTTTTCTCCACCTCTTTATTCCTCGACTTAATTTTTTATATTCATGTATAATCTCAACCTACGTTTTCAGTAGAATCATTTTTCGAGAGCACAGTCTCTGCCGTACCAAACGTTACTGAGGCTGTGAAAGAACTGGAACTCATACGCGCTGCTGCAGGAATGTAAAACGATACTGCCACTTTGGACAACAGGTTGATAGTTTCTTATAAAGGTAAACATATGCTACCCAGCTATTCGACTCCACATGCAAGAATTTACTCAGCATACAAGAAAATATGTTTAAAAAGAGAAGTGTGCATGAATGTTAAAAGCGGCTTTATTTATAACAATAAACACTTGTAAACAACCCAAACGTCCATCAACAAGCAAACTGAAGCATACAATAGACTGCTCCTTAGCAATAAAAAGAAACCAGCAAATGGCTAAACGAATTGAGGTATAATCATACAATGGAATACTTCTCAGCAATACAAAGGAAAAAGAACTATTACAGGGATGGATCTGACAGGCATTATATTGAGTGACAGAAGCCAGAAATAAATAGTATGTACTATAACATTCCACTATAGGAAGACTACAAACATGCAAGACTAAACTATGGTGTTAGAAATTAGAATAGTAATTGCCTTTGGTGGTGAGGTTGTGGTATGGAAATGATTAAAAATGGATATGAAGGAACTTTCTGGGGTGATGGAAATATTCCTTATCTTGATTGAGTCAGTGGTTTGCCCAGGTGTACACATTTTTAAATACTCACTTAACTGCATACTTAATATCTGCATGTTTCAGTGTGTATAATTTATAATGGAATATAAAGACCTACATACGTGTATAAGTATATAAATGGGTATATGGATGAATGAACGAATTAAAATTATAGTCTCTGGACTCAAAAATTTTAGATTTAAATTGTTGCTTTACAACTTCCTAGGTATTTGAACTTGAACAAGATGCTTTATTTCTCTAACTTTTTTCCTTAAATTGAAGTTGACAGTAACAGAGTGCTGCGAGGACGAAGCAAGTTTTCTAAAGAGCATAGAAGAGTGCTAGGAACATAGTAATGCCTCAGTAATTCTTAGATAGGACATTATTCTCCCTGTGACATGAAGACACCAATCTGACTGTAACTCAACATCCATGTTCAGTTTCATATATACTATTTCTTTTTGGGTAACGAGATAATCAATGGGCCAACTACCATGGTGTGCCTTCGTGTTACACGAGCAATTTTTTTTATTATACAAATGAAGGTATTAAATGATCATTTGCCATTTTATTGTGTTGCTCAGTTAGATAGATCGATCTGCCCACAATAAATTAAATTGTTGTTAATTTCAGCTGTCAGTGTACAAAATCAACACATAAAGTTTAATTGAGACGATTGAAAACTTTAGCTTCACATATTTACATTCTTTTACACTGAATTCCAAAATTCTTAGTTTAAATGAAGAGTTCAATGACACTTTAGACCCTTTCAACAGTACAGAGAAAGCCACTAGTTTTCATAATTGAAATAATAGAATTAGTAGGGGTAACCATAACTCCAAGTTCATGTAATTCATTGAATAAAGCTTCCTTAAAAAACACCTGGAGAAAAAAAGAATTCAATAATTTAAATAATCCTTCCCTAGGATTTATCTGTTAGCTGAAAAGATCTTGAATTTCCTATTAGGAGATAAAGTACCTAAGGCATTATGGATACTTGAACCCGTCTGACCTTAATATCTTCTATTTAGTACTGCATATGTGAGCAATAACGAAGTCATCCTGTCATCTCCCAGGACAGCTGTAGTCACAATGAATGACCGGGGGAAAAATTGTTTTTTCCCACTGAGGTTGTTCATTACTTCCCATGATTTCTTGCTTCTAAGGCCACTAGAAAGTCATTCCTCACCTTGTTAACCCCTTAGGAGACCAGTTAGAAAAGCGAGAGACATACGTGGTAAAAATTTATATTCACCGAGTCATAGGAAAGTGTTCTTTTATTAAATGCAATTTCATCAGACTCCTTATTTAAGGCCTTGTTTATTTGTACAAGCATATCTAGTTTTCTCTTATTCTGCTCAAAGGGTTAAATTTCCATCTTTACTTTAAGAAAAGGTTTAGATTCTTTGATGTCTGGAATTTTTCTTTTTTTCTTGCCCTAAAACCTTGACAATCATCAAATTTATGTATGTATGTATGTATTTCCTTACTTTTTAACCTATCTACCTACTTACTTACATATTTATTTATCTTTATTTCAATATTGTTAACATACAGTGTTATATTAGTATCAGTTATACAATGTAATAATGAAACAATTGTATACATTCCCAGGGCTAATCACCTAAGTGTACTCTTAATCCCCATCGCCTATTTCATCCATTACCCACCCCCCTCTTCTTTGGCAACCACCAGTTTGCTATCTGTATTAAGAGTCTGGTTTTTTTGTTTGTGTCTTTTTTATTTGTTTATTCATTTTGTATTTCTGGAATTCTTGAGTTCATTTGTATCAAATCTGTTAATGCAGGTCTGATTTCTACCCCTGTTTGTATTAGTTAATACCATTCCCTTAGCTGATCATAGATTGGAGTCTGTAAAAGGGAAACAGTAGAGACTGATTCTCCATTACTTAAAAACAACATACAGTAAGGAAAGATAGCATTTTGCAGCATCCATTTATATTAGATACTGTACTAAACACCAAATATACTTTATTTTAATTTCATTTTCTACCCACTTATTACTGTAAAGAAAAATAGTAAAGCCATTTTTCTTAAGTATAAATATTAGTTGGACTTCCATAGCTCCTGTCCTAGAAAACCTTTTCCTGGTTTTATGAAGGAGGTCAGAGCTATAGACTCATAAACCTTTAACATGTCTACTAACTTAATCCTACAGGCTACAATTTAACTATTAATTAACTATGGCAGTTCCTAAAGTCTTGATATTCGTCCACTAAGTCTGGAACTGGAGTGAATAACTTATTTTGCACAGACGGAAACAGTTTTCTACAAAGAGGTTGGCTGTGGGAACACAACCTCAGCTCTCACAATCCTTCATTAAATTAATGTATCCAAACCATACTAGACTCCAATAAGATTATATTAGTCCAAATTATCTTCCTTCACCAACTGTCAGAAATGTCAGGATTTTCGTGTAGATATTTTTGATATCCCATTGGCAGATTCCTTCTTGGATGCAAACGGAGAAGTTGGAGTGGATAATTAATCCTTCTTGCCTTTGACTGTTGGGAAGTTGTTCAAAAAGGCTTTTGCTAGGGCAAAATTCATAAAGGCTTTGAGGAGGAAATCACTATGAACTGGGAAAATGGGAGAAAAACACTCCATGTTTTGAGTAGGCTTTAAAAACCTCCGTTTGAAAACTGCAGGCTAGTTTACTGCCACATCTTTACATAATTATTCAAAAACAAAATAAGAATCGTAATTTTATGCTTCTGCCAGGAGCCTCTTGTACTGATGACCTTCTACTTAAAAAAGATATAAAAGCAAAATTTCCCTCAGATGGCATCCGTATAGTTAAAACTGTAATTTGCCTATCAGACTATGATTGAAGAAAACATTTTCTCCTAGAAATTGAAGTTTAAAATTTTCAATTTGGTAGTTGAATATTTCCTCTTAAGTTCCTGTGTTCATTCATTTTTTGGAAATCATGAGAGAAACAGTCCTTTCCAATTCAATTTTAAAACTTAAAATCCTGACTAACAAAATATTTTCTATGTTTTCAAATTTACACAACTCACATGCATATGTAATGGTCTCCTTGTTTGGTCCATTTCGAGGGAATTCTGTGGTAATTTATGTGGGAGAAGAAATGAAGGTTTTCTTCCAAGCTCCATGGAACACTTACTGTAGCTGCTTCACCTGCACTGTGGTTAAGGCTGAGTTTGTGGAGCACGAACAATGGGTACTATGTGATGCCTGGAGTGAAGCCTGAGTGCCAAGTTTGATGGAACTGACCCGGCAGCAGAAGCTAACTGTGGAAGTATAGCCTTGGGGATCAGTCCTCCATGGATGTCCAGTTCTTGCTTCCAGTCAGAAAACTGGGGCAAAATCATGGCTGGTACTGAAGAGTCAGCTAGCACCCCCCCACCTCCGTCATAAGATCTGTTTCTAGGTGTTTGGTTCCAGTTCCAGACCTGTCAAAAGAAAGCAGGTTTCCAAAGACCCCAACAACCAGGATGGAGTTGGACAGGAGTTAGGGAAGAGACAGGATTATGGCTAGGAAGTAAAACTGAGTAAGGCCTTTAAATCTCCCAACAGGTTAAACGGGTCTGATTAATTATAATTATGTTAATTATAATCATTATTGGGGCTGACAGAATGACACTCTTGCTTTGTTTGGTAATTATACTCTGTGACGTATGTTTTTAGGGAAAGGGTATGAAGGTAAACTAATGGATATCTCTTGCTTCAGGCAGGGTTTGCAAGCAGGTTGTGGGATGGCTCCAAGTGTTTCAGTGAGAGAATTCTACTTAAGAGATGCCCTAAGAGGAAGGTACACAGAAAGACACAGGAGACAGGATACAGTGTTGCAGTCTATGGAACAGGATGGAGACTAAGAAAAGTGCTCTGAGTGAAAAACACAGAGGCCTTTTTCTGCAAGTATGAATCTTACAATGTTGCCAAAAGCAAAGAGTAGTATATGAATGTGGACACACTTCAATTCTAATTGATAAATGCTAATTAAAAAATCATTTCCTAATATTAGGCTATTTTCAAGTTGGCTGAGCATGGCTCTGAGGAAGGAAAATGCAAGACCTTGCAATGCAAATATGCTCATGAAATTAAAACAGATTTATGGGTTTTTCTTTTTACCTGTCTTAAGGTGTAATTTGCTACCCAAGTAAACAATTAATATATTTATGTGACATTTAAACTGAGGATAATGTAGGGATTTACTAGTTGTTCTTTCCCTTTCCAGATGGCAATTAATTGAGTAACTCTGAAATGTGTTTTATAGTAATAGTTGGGACAATGGAACAACTAATTGAATGATAAAAGCTATCTCATTGACATTCAGTACTCTGTATTATGGAGAGAAAGAGAGCCATATTTGGTTGCTTGTGGAAAGTGCCACAAGGTATAGTACTTGTACACAGAAACAAAGGAAAGCACTGGAAGAAGACTGTGTGGTAGATGGGACTCAGGATCGCAGGGGTCAGCTTACATCAAATGCCTCTGGGGTGAGACTTTAGTGTTTGTGCATGCCAGACACATCTTGAATGTTCAACAACAAAAAGGAAGTGATAACAACATTAATTAATTATAAATATATAAATCAAATACACCAGCATGAAATATTGTCAGATTTGCTTTTTTCTTTGAAGCTACCTCTTTGAAGAAACATATGTTCACATACCCGGCAAGTCTATTCCAATAGCTAGTTTGGAATTCAGAGAGAAAAAAAAAAGTTCTGTTTTCATTAGGTTTTGAGTGCATATAATTTCTTGGTTTCTTGAGATTGACACTGATAGGAATTGGCTTCTTTGTTAAAACTTCATTTTCAGGGTTCATAGATATGACTCTTCTGATTATTCTCTAGAGATATTTCTGTGATAGTAAATTGTGGGGTATTCATTCCAAGTGACTTTCTTTTTTCCTTGTTTCTTTTTAAAAAATGTATTACAAGTGAGTTAAATTTTTTTCAATTTGAATATAGTTGACATATAATGTTACTTTAGTTTCAAGTATAACTCCAGGTTATTTTCAATAGATACCTACTAGATAGATATCAGATAGAGTTTAGCCTCTAGTTTAGATATAATAATAGTTATAACAATCACAATAATAGTATTATATGTAATGCTGTATACATAACTGTAGTTATGCAACAATATATAATATACATTAATCATTGCATAACAATAATAATAGCTATTATAAATTTTGATCCTTAGTCCATGTCAGAGATCTTAAGTGTTTTTTAAAAATACAATATCCCTTTATCCTCAAAATAATCTTACACTATGCGAGGATTTATTTTTCCCAATTTTACAAATGAGGACACCAAAGCAATTGAAGTAATCAGAGACAAACTCCCTTGATTCCTATTGAACCTCCATGACTTACGACATCGGCACACATTCTCTTTTCTTCCCTCTTGTTAAACTAGAAAGGTCTCCCACCCTCCTTTGGCACCTTCTCTTCTCTTGTACTTTTTCTCCTCCTAGAACCATAACCCCAGCAGAATCCTTTCCCTCTCATATATTAAATGTGATATGGGGATAACAATTATGCTCCACTCTTAGGGTCATTGTGAGGATCAGATTAGGATATATATGACAGTGTCGGACCCATAGCTAACGTTGGCCAAAGGCTGAACGAGATGAATGAGGAAGATGGCCCTCCTCTCTTTCCTCTGTTGGAAACTATGATCTCTATATCACTTCTTTCTTCTCCAGGATAAAATATTGGCAAAGGGATTAATGGTAGACAAAAAATTAAAGTACAACAAAATGTTTATGCATGCTTCGGGAATAGCTGTGGTTTTAAAGCAGCAGTGTGCTTAGTGACTTGAGAAACAGGTTTAATATTCTTTCATTGCAAAAAAAAAAAAAATACTATCATATACAATGTCTGTTGCAGACAATAAGCCCGAGTGGGTGTTTTGTGAGCTAATAGGATGCCGAGGAATTATAAAAAGATTTCAGATTTCTTAATGTTGTTTTTCCTCTAGATTTGCTTTTCTATTCTCTCCAGGTTTCCTGGCCCACGAATTCATATACTACTTTTAGCATTTCAAGAGGAAACTGTAAAATTTCTATTAGTGGCATCTCTCTGGGGCCACATAATTTTAATGAAGTATAAAGTAAGTTCACTATGGTGACAATTGCTTGGAAATTTCTTCTCTCCCAGTTATTGTAAATAATTTATTTTCAATATGTAGTAATGAACCAAATGTGCTTTTATAAAAGACTTTAACCTTTTAAGTAGTATTATTTGAAAGCTTCTTTTTGCCCACTTTTCTAAATTGTAGGCCAAATTGTGTTTTTATTCTATCTCCACAATTTTCTTTCTCCATTTTGTTTATTTTTCTAAAATAAATAAATAACCTTTTTATGTGTCTAGAATATTGACACAATCCACCACTATGTAATTTAATAAAACATTTTTTGTTATCACTTCATTGAAACCTCAGATCATCAAGAGAACCAGAGTCAGAGTCAAAAAAAGTATGTCTGGGGCACCTGGGTGGCTCAGTCAGTTGGGTGTCTGCCTTCCACGTGGGTCATGGTCTCACGGTTCATACGTTTGAGCTCCATGTTGGACTCATTGCTGTCAGCATGGAGCCCGCTTCAGATCCTCTGTCTCCCCTCTCTCTCTCTGCCCTTTCCCCACTTGCACTGTCTCTCTCAAAAATGAAGAAACATTTTGTTTTAAAAAGTATTACTATTTGGTTGCAGAATGCTGTACCTGAAAAAAAAAACATGAAATCATCTCATTTAATCTTTAATGTTAATAATTTATAGACTGAGGATGTAGAAGACTGATTGTCTTTTCTACAAGTAACCCAGCTGCTAGAGACAGAGTGTGCGGTCATACCCAGGACCATGGGCTCCCTTCCATGCTGCCTCCCATCTAAACAGTGTGTGCTCTAGAAATGTAGGAAATATAAAATAGATTTCCCTAGTTAAGCAAACATTCTGTAAAGCCAGTATTCTAGAAATATGCTTATGAACATTTTCTAATTAACTCATAATTAAGCATAGGTTTACCTTTAGATCTTGAAGCATCGTTTAAAATACATTAGTTTGCTTTTCTACTATAATAATAATAGGTGCAATTTAACCCTTCCTTATTATATGATCTTAACTGCTTCTGATTCATCATCTTAAACATAAATGATGGCATATAACAAGAAAGTACTATTGTATAAGATAACCAAATAAGTGTTTGTGTTTGATTTGTATTTGAATTCTATGCAACTGAATTAGCCAACTTAGGGTTTCTGCCTCTCAGTTTACAGATGTGTAAAATGGAGATCATATCTGTTTTGATTTCTTTGCGGGATTTCTCATTATGAAGGAGATGATCTATGTGAGATGATCTTTATCTTTTTAAGTTTATTTATTTATTTTGAGAGAGAGGGAGGGAGAGAGAGAGAGGCAGAGGGAGAAGAGAGAGAGAGAATTCCAAGCAGGCTGCACGCTGTCAGCACAGAGCCCAATGTGGGGCTTGATCCCATGAACCATGAGATCATGACCTGAGCTGAAACCAAGAGTTGGACACTTGAGGGTTCATTGAAACCTCAGATCATCAAGAGAACCAGAGTCAGAGTTCAAAAACTGAGCCATCCAGGTGCTCCATGAAGATGTTCTTTAAATTATAAAGTATTATACAATTTCATGATGATATTGAGATACTTAACAGAAGATATAAAGAGTAAATGGGGATATATCCAGGGATGGCTATTTGGCCAGTTTTCCAGAGCCTTCAAGGTTCAGCACATGGATAAATTTACCGTGATACAGGGTTTAGCTCTCTGCCTTTGCATAGGCAGAAACCCACCCTAATTAAACTCAGGTGAATTGACTGACAAAAACTAATTTCAAAAACCGTTGATCTAAACTAGGAAAAAATTCCTAAATTTTCATAATCAAAGTGTTCATATTTCCCTCTCAAGCATATCACCTTTCTGGTGTCAGGCAAGTACCTCGTAAGGGGAAGGCAAGGAAACTTGTAAAGAAGAAATGACTTTCTTAATTTACAAAATATATTAGAGTGCAGTGGTTCTTTTTTTTTAATCTTTCAAAGTTATTATTCTTTTTCTCTCTCTCTACACACACATACATATGTACATAAAATTGTTTCTAAACCATCGAGAGTAGGTCATGTACATCATGACCTTTATCCTAAGAACAGGGATATTCTCTTACATAATCTTTAGTGTAGTTATCAAATTCAAGAAATTTAACATTGATACTTTCCTATTCATGATCCAAGTTTGTTGATTGCCCCAATAATAAAATTTTTAATGATTTTTTTCTCCATCAGTCAAGTTCATGTATAGCATTTAGTTGTCGTGTTTCTAGTCCCTTTTAATCTGCAACAGTTCTTCAGTCTTTCTTTGTCCTCTTTGACATTGAATTTTTTAATGACTATAGGCCAGGGTTTTCTTCTTTCTAAATTTCTCCCTCTCTCTTTTTCTTCAGAGAATGTTTCTTGTTTTAGGTTTGTCTGATGCTTCCTCATGATTGGATTCAGGGTATGTGTGTCTGGCATGAATCTACATGTGACTACTGGTAATAGTGTCCTTCTTAGGATGTCCTATGTGGAGGTACCCTTCATCCGTGATAATTAATTTTGATCTCCTGATCAAGGTGTTGCTTTACGTCTCCCCTGGAAAGATACTGTTTTCCTTTTGAAACTCATAAGCAATCTGTGGGGAGACACTTTAAGACCAAATTTTGCTCCTCATTAAACATTCTCCCTATTTATCATACATTGAGGGTTCTTGCCCAAACCATTTTCAGGTTGCAGTGATGGTAAATCTGCTTAAGGAGTGTGGTGGTTCTTGTAAGATATAGGTTATCTAAGCCATGATACACCAAATGAATCCTCTTCACCTCCCCTACAGTAGGCAACTTTTCGATGACTCTTTCCCCTGCACAGCATTGGATAAACATTGCCAACTGCCATCTCTTTCAGCTGCCTTTTAGATGTTCCAGGCTAGCCATCCCTGTTTTTGTTCAGTCTTTCTCCAGACAGGGTAAAATGTGGTTTCTTTCTTTTCTGCTTGCTAGCTGCAAACCCATTTCAGACCAGTCTTCCTGTGATTACATCCGGATAAAATTCATTGTTGCTTCCAAACTTTTAAGTCACACATTTAAAGACAGTTCTTAAGTTAAATTCAGGATAATTAGTCACATGTATTTTTTGAATTTTGCTAGTTTAAAGTTCAAAGCACAGCACAATTTTTCTTTTTTCCAAGTTCTTGAAAAACTATTATTAGACTGATGGCTACTATGAATACTGAGAGTAATGTAGATATGGTTGATTCTAGAATAAATCCAAATCCAATATTTTTTTCTGTTTAATTATTGTCTCCTCCAAAAATGAAGTCCTGAAAAATTGTTCAAAAGCATACTTTCTAGTCAGTTGAGATTTTGCTTAAAGTATTAAATTCTGGGGCACCTGGGTGGCCCAGTCACTTAAGCATCCAGCTTCAGCTCAGGTCATGATCTCGTGGTTCATGGGTTCAAGCTCCGCATCAGGCTCTGTGCTGACAGCTCAGAGCCTGGAGCATGCTTCAGATTCTGTCTACATCTCTTTCTGCCCCTTCTCAGCTCACACTCTGTCTCTCTCCCTCTTAAATATAAACAAAAAATTAAAATTAAAAAGAGTATTAAATTCTCAACTAAATTTGGATTTCCCTGGCAGGTTAAAAATGGACTATCAAAGCTAAGTATTATATGCCAGGGCAAAATGACTTGTAATATGTATATTTTTTATTTATCTTGTACCTCTCATAGAATTTTTAATCTATAAAATGTCTTCAGGAATATTATTTCAACCAACTCCTCATTTTATCAATGAGGACTCCAAGAGTCAGAGGATTTTGTATCTTGTGCATGGCACATCTGGGAATTCTCTTTGCTTATTCACAGCTAAATCTCTTTTCTTTTCTCCAAAAGTGCTGCCAGTTTCTTAGTTCTGGCCTTTAGAACTGATTTTTTCAATACCTCAAGAAGCTTTTAAAATAGTCTTCGACTTCATTATTGTTTTCCTGCAACTGATGAGGACACACAGCAGGGAAAACAGCCTAAACTAGGGAGGGGCTTGGGGAAGCCCGAAAAGCTTTCTGAAGGTGACTGTTGAGCTTGAGTTTAAAGAGTGATCCTTGAAATAAAAAAAAAAAAAAAAAAAAGTGGGAAAACTTGTACCTGCTCTCTAAGATAGGGTTAGGTGAAGTCCTCCACATGTTCCCATAGTACTTTTACTACTATTTTAATTTGCTTTTCACAGCACTTATATCACATTGGATTGTAATTTACCTTCCTACATCCCAGGTGGATTATAAATTCAGTCAGAGATGGACTATGTCTTATTCCTTTGTAGCTACATTACTTGGTACATAATAGGAGCTCTATAAATATCCACTGATGTTTGAAGAAATGAATGGATGAATATTATAAATAAATATAAGAGATAACTCTAGGCAGATTATGGTGATAATCCTTTTTCTTTCTGAGAAAACTTCTCAGAGTGACTCACTGTCCCAGTTTGCTTGGGATTGACCTGATAACCTTATTTCAACTCTCATATTGTAAACAAGTGTCTTTTTTTGCAGTTTATTTTGTCCGATGTTTTTTAAAATTTTGTACTTTTTGTTGTTGATTTTGCTGTTTAAAATGGCCCCTAAGCATAGTGATGAAATGCCATCTATTATTCCTAAGCACAGGAAGGCTGTGATGTGTGTTAGGCAGAAAATACATGTGTTCGATAAGCTTCAGGTATGAGTTATAATGTCATTGGCCATGAGATCTATGTTAATAAATCAATAATAGGATATATTCAGAGAAGGGAAGATAACATGTGTTGATCTGTGTGTGAGGCCACCCCAGAAAAGGTTAAAATAATATCTCTAGTGTGTAATGTATTTATGGAAAAGATGGAAATTGGTCAAATATGGATTCATGAGATGACAACTCATTTTTTGAAAGTGCATTTTTGTGAGTCCAAAACCCAAAAAAAAATTTATGGCCACATTACCCAGGGTCAGGAAAATGTTAAACCCTTTTTGGCTAGTCTGTTTTAAATAAAAAACACTAAATGATTTTTATGAAAGATATATTAGATAAGGTGTCTTTAAGCAGAAACACACATAAAACAAGGTTATATTCAATAGGTTGGTGAAAATATTGTGACTAGGGGCTCATAAGAACCTAATGCTAGGACCTAGGGTCAATATTTGCTAATTTAGCATTTGCAGCATCTATATAAAACTTAACTCCCACAAATCATGAGAATAAGCTGTAGAAATATTCTAACTTTGTAGTAATTTTCAAATGCTCCAAGGATACTTAACTGGAGTTGAGAGAGGGATGAGTGAGTGGTATTCTTAAAAGACCCTCCATGAGTCCTTGTCTGCCTTCTTTACAGCAGTTCTGCGTTTCTCTTTTACATCTAAAAGTTCTGAGTTCTTCCAAAAAAAGTTGGAAATAATCTGAGGGGTTTTTTAATTAAAAATTTAACAGCCCCTGGAATTGAAGATTTCTTAAAAATAAGAACTCTTTTAATTCCAACACTCCGAACTTTAGAATTCTCATAAATAATTTAAAATTCATTTGAGGTAACTTGTTGCTTTCTAATTATCACCTAAAAGATTTTTCTTTTAAATGATGAATGATTGCTGCCTTTAAAAATATTTTATTTGCTTGAAAAAGTCAAATGTCTCATTGCAGCAAACAAGTTTGGCGTGTGGAGTCTCAGCACAGTCAACTACTTTTTAATTACCCTGATGGTGATGAGTCTCCATATAGAAGTGTTTTGATAACAGTATTTGAGGATATTAGAATGACTGTCATATTGAAATGTTTATATTCTGCCAAAGACTTCTAGAATCAAACCGTGCGATCTAAACCAATAAAATCTCTGAACTCTAAAAGTAAACATATTGCACTAGATAATAAGAAATACAAATGAATATTATTGACTAAATGACGAATACTAACGTTTTCACTTTTCTGTAAAATGGATGTTACCACCTTATTTACTTGGCTTTAATTTTTTCCATATCTCATTAATATGATTTACTCCAAGTGAACCCAATGGTTTGCTAAAGCCTTATTTTAACAGTTTGAAGTATTTTTCAATTAAGTGACACAGAAAATTGTTTCTTTTTACAGATTTTCAAATGAACTGCAACACAGTTATAGTGGCATGAACCTAGCAGTTAATTGTGTTATGTGTGATCAAAATACAATTCAATTTCTGATTTTTTCCCCTCATCTTAAGAAACACTCTAGATCAACCAAATGGTATTGTACATAGTTATTTGTTTTAATGGTTTCTAATTCTTTACAGAGAATTTTGTCAAAAGTCTTTGTATCTTTGATATAAACTAAATTTCAAAAAGCTGACTAGCTTCGAAAATGTCCAGGCAGAATAACCCAGCCTATTGTGAGGATGACTTCTGTCACTACTCCTGGAGAAGGGTAGACATTCAATGGATGCCTTGTGAATGACCACAGGCAGCAAGTGAATGAGAACATCAGCTTATGACTATATTATTATCACATCAAAGTAATATATTCTTTATATTTTAGCTTATCTTTTCCTAAAAATGATCAAATTTTACTTGTTTTTTAACCTGAAACACAAATTCTGAGTAATACATCAAAATAACTAAATTTTTATTATAAAAAATAATTCTGTATTATTTCAGGTTTTTCATACCTGAACTGTGATATGTTGTGCATGTATCAACTAATTGAAGTCTTACAACAACCCTGTGAGGACAGGTGTGAAGTACAGAAATGATGTACTTGCCCAGAAACTTCTAGATGGACAGCATGGCTAGTACATGGATGGCAGCCATTCCATTGGGATCATATCAGCTTTTAAATGTATTATTATTGCTATCATGTTTAGCCTGTGGGAGTTTTACTCACCTGGTGGATGTTGATAGTTTTACTCACCTGGTGGATCTGTCCAGACTGAGGAAGGCTGCTGCAGTTTCGTCCCAGACCACAAGGTGTAGGTAGACCTCCCGTGTCTTCAATTTCTGTACTTGGAAAGTGTAGATATGGTGTGCATTTTACCAGCTGACTGTGAGAATATTACTTGAGTAGCCAATTTTGTGTTTTTTGTTTGTTTGTTTGGGAATGGGGAAGGAGCAGGATATTATGGATATTATACACTCGATTGACTGTTGAACTAAATTCCCTGAGTCAGGCTGAATCGAAGAACACAAGCTTCTGCTTTCAGGGAAGGAAATGTTGCATGCTTCCACAGCACAACCCATCATGAAACCTGAACCCACAGGCTGTAGCAAAATACGTGGCATCAAAGACTGATCTTGGCTATATGCAATGAATATTCTACACGGTGGTCTGATAAAATAACAATTAATACTCTAACATAATAGGAAGTACAGAAGTAGTCCAAGGCAGAGCCAGCAACTCCCTGTCATTGATGTCCTGGTCTCCTGTCTTAGTGCTTGGTGATCCTTACCACATGGCTTTTAGAATCCAGGTTTGCCTCATTGGTGCAATATGGTTTCTCTACTTTGAGCCTCATATCAGTGTTTCCAATGGAAAGAAAAAGAAGTGGTTAGTAAGAAGTATGGATTTATATATATACATATATGAATATATATATGAATATATATAAATATTTTATATATATATATATATATATGTATATATAATTTTGTTCCTATCTCATTGGCCCCTAGTGACCCCCATGGTAATGGTATGGCTCCCCTAGTGGAAAAAGACCAGGAAATGAAGCATTTTACCTGAACACAAAGCCAACCTGAAAAATAGGGGGTTCTGTAAATTACAATGAAGAGGAAAGTGGATATTGAGTAGACAACCACTATATTTGCCACAGTCCATGTTTTTGGATTAGATAGCTTTTAGGCTAAAGCAAGTATTCCATTATCTCAGGATCTGAGCACTGAACACCAGCAATGTGTAAAGTTCCAGTCTGGGTGCTGGAAGAATAAAAAACACAGGATGTAGGACTGACCTTGTGAAGCTTAAAATCTAGTAGGGGCTTAAGATATACAACAGCTTTAATAAGATACTGCATCGCAAAAAAATATATATTAAAAATATAAATGTTCAGATGGTCTATGGTCATTAACATTAGTGATTGAAAGAAATAAGTAAATTGACTTTTTTCCAGCCTTAATTTCCCTTATAAGTTCTTCCTTTTCTCAGGAAATTAGCGTAGGTCTCAATGACTCCAGGCACTTTTTTACTCACTTGAGAAGTACCTAGCATAAATTTCGGGGGAAATCTTATGGAGGATAACTATATTTCAGAGAATCTTTTCATAGAAAGAGGAAAGTAATCATAGAAAACAAAATGTAGTTTTCCTTGAGGTAAAATATAAGAACAAACAATACATTTCCACATTAATTCTGAAATTGGGAGTCTACTTGGAAAGAATGATTATAATGTTATTAGAGATAGGAAGATCCCTTGTGGGACTAACAAGGAAGAAACTTTTTATGTACATTTTCCCCAAGGGAAAGTAATGCTGAAGCAGCCTGTTGTTAATCTTGCTTCCCCTCAATACTACTGCAATTTATAACTTAATATAGTATTATCTTACTCAGTGTTTATTATTGTGGTTAATAAATTCTACTGGTGAAAGGGACTCAGTCTTTAATCTCTTCTTTGCTTAAATTATGGTCACACGAATTTTCAGAAACAGGTGCATACTTATTTGCAAGATAAATAAAGGTTTACCACCCACTTCAAAACCGATGCTGGATCTTAGTTCTGAGTTCTTGTTTCATAAGGACAAATGTATTTGAAACTGTGCTTTAATATGTTGGCTGCGGGGTTAGTTTGTTGAGAAGCAATAATTGAAGAAACTGTACTGAAATCACGCACTTACTAGTTTACCACAGTGTCTACTGCTAAAGGTTTAAAAACCTTTGTCCCATCCCTTAGCAGAAAATGAAAAGAATTATACTAAAATGGAAATAAAGACCTTAAATGGATAAAGGAGTTACACTACCGTGACAGCTCTAGAAATAGTCTTCTGGCTTCCTAACCAGTGCTTTACAGCTGTTCTGCTTCCTAATGAGATGGAAAATAAAGGTACATCTGGGTCAGGAGCCTGGGATCATGCAGTGTTTCACAATGAATACATAGTATTTGATTGAGAATTTAAGAGACACATTTAAAGTGAACCCACTACACAATGAGGCTAACTTTGTATGCCCCAAACATTTTTTTACATATCATAAAACTCTGAAATCATGATTCTTGAGGTAAGTGATTTCCAGAGACATCTTGAGAAAATTTTAGAGGAAATTCTATAAGTATTTTAGGAAGAATATGGAATTATTATGGGGGGAAGATAGTGGTGAGAATTGCTAACTGAGTTGATGGTTTAACTTTAAGCACTATGTGCAAGAGTGAGGTATTTATCACACCTTGCAATAGAGTTTCAGGTGAGGATACAGAGAAGTTATCTGGTGGCCTTCAAATCCATGTTTTATACTTTAATTCTCTTATTATTTATCACAAATTCCTCGGTCTTATCATGTTTTCTTTTAATCAGATTTTACTAAAGATAATTTGGCCACCAAATGAAACTTTGAAATATTTTAGTCCTAGAGAAATGTACTTTAGGAAATGGTATCTCATCTTTTATTCTGACTCACTCTACCTGATATCAAGTAGAATTCCTACTCTTGACCTTTTTTATTGTGTAATGTGTTTCCCTGAAGAAAAGTCACCAAACAACATCAACTATTTTTCCCCCATGCCTGAGCTCCTTTAGGGAAATGTATGAGTTTTCTATTGCTGCTAAAACAAATTACCAAACTTAGTGTCTTAAAACAACACAACTATTCTCTGATAAACTTTTATTTTGTAAGACTTGTAGTTCTTACAAAACTTTATCTTAAAGTTTTTTAGATCAGAAGTCTGGCACAGGTTTCACTGGGATAAAATCATGTTTTAGCAGGGCTCTGTTCCTTTCTGGAGGCTCCAGGGGAGAGTCTATTTCCTTGTCTTTTCCAGCGAATACAAGAGCTCCTGCATTCCTTGTTTCATGGTCCCCTTGCTCCATATTCAAAGCCAGCAGTGTTGTATCTCATTGACTATAGTCATGTCTCCTTCTTCTTCTTCTGCTCCCCTCTAGCAAATTCAAGGACACTTGTGATTAGTTGAGTCACTCACGTGACCCAGGACAGTCTCCTCATCTTAATATTCTTAACTTAATCACACCTGCAAATTCCCTTTGCCATGTAAGATAACATAGTCACAGGTTCCAGAGAGAAGAACTTAGACCTCTTTAGGGCTCTATGTTATTCTTCCTTCCACAGGGATCTGTGCCATCTGATGCCATCTGATGCTTTACCAAAGGACCTCTTAGAGTCTTAATCCCCACCTCTCATGTTTCTTCTTATTTACGGTCCCTTAAAATTACAATGGACCAGGCCATAGTGTGCTGAAGCTGCTTTGTTGAAATAGAAGGTATTGCTTTCCTCATTATTCTTGTTGGTTTAGTTTTTGTTTTCCATTCTTTTCTTGTTATGGTTCAGACATAAATCCCCGAGGACACTTCTCAACAGCGTTGATCACACTAAGATTCTAATGCTAACCCATTGAACACATGGATTATCTTTGATCTTGACACCTCCACTAGATAGAAGAAACAAAATCATTGAGAAGAAACTACAAAATCATAGAAACTGAGAGCCAGTTTGAGGAAGAGCTGGAGCAATTAGCTCACAAACATAGGGCATTTCATTATGCCACTATTACTACAAATATTCTGCCAAATAAAAACGTCCCACATGTGTGTAAGGGATGTGTTTCATAATCAAATAAGTTCCAGTGTTCCTGCGTGTTATATCTTAGAGATTCATAATGAACATTAGGAGGTAGGAAGGCAGTATAGAATAGTTGTTAAGAGGACAGATTCTGGAGTTTGGGCAAGTTACCTAGTCTTTCTGAGTCTTAGTTTCCTTACCTATAAAACAGAGGGAGAAAAAAAGTACCTTTATACTGGGATTATTATGAAGACTGAATGAGTTAGCATTTGTAAAGTCTATGAGTGACAAATTATCATATACTGTTGTGCAAAGATTTATAAAATAAAAACAAACACTCTGAGAAAACCTGTTATAAAATAATCTTAAACTTTATCTTAGAATTCCCCAGTTATGTCTGGCCCTGGAATTCTTTTTCCCCCTCCAAATACTATCTTTTCACATTCCACAGAAATAATTTTCTACAGAAATACCCCTCTTTTTTTTTAAACTGATAAAATGCTTTGCTTTGTGCTTTTTTAAATCAGTCAACATACTTTCCAATTATATTTTGGCCTTTATGTAAGAGGGTACAATTAACCTACAATGTTGTGCCATGAGGCAAGGGGTAACACCCCTCTCCACTAGCTAGCACAGAACATAGAGTTAGTTCTTAATGAATATTTGTTAAATGAGCAAAAACATATAAATGAAATATACTTTTTGAAAAATTAAAGACCTTAATTAATGCATACTAGCTAATCACTTACCTTACACCTAAATGCTCTTCTGTTTACAACTACATAGTTTTGAACAGTGAGAACTTTATTTATGACTCACACATTAAGGTATTCATAAACAACTCTGATTTGTTGATTTGGCTTCCAGTATTCTTTAACTTGCTTATTATTTTGTATATGAAGCAGGTAAGAATCTAAAGATCACATATGAGTTGAGAAAGTTTTGTGAACCAGACATCAAATGAATTTGTTACTCAAAATTGGTGTCAGTAAACAGCAGTTACTTCCATTTTATTTCCATAACTTTATTCAAGTTTGCCTTCATGTAAGCTGAATATCTCTATTGTGAGATGACTGAAAAATGACTTCTAGAGTATACTACTCGGCAAAGTTTTGGATAACAAAGCTTTTAATGTGTTTAACTTAACTTTCTTATCCCTCTAATTCTGTTTTAATTTCTTGTTTGGTCCTTAGCGAAAATGGAGAACAGCTGTTCATTGCCATCTGCTTAAAATTCTTTTACTTATATGAGAACTATTGAATAATCCATCAGAATTTCTTCTTCAAAATTAATAACCTCAGTTGCTTTGCTAGTTCATTTCACTAGTGACAACTACCATATACTGAGAAAAATAAAAAAATCCCTTTTCTATAAGCACAGCATATATTATCCTAAGAATAGAGAGCAATATATTTATATATGTATATATATAGTTATACATATTAAATTTGCTCTTATATAAAGAAAATTATTCCAAGTATTATGAGGAATATACAAAGTGCTATGGAATTATAGAGATGGGGAATCTTTGAAGGCAAAAAAATGAATCTAGACACAGACCTTACACCTGTCACAAAAATTAATTCAAAATTGGTCATAGTCCTAAATGTAAAAGTGCAAAAGTACAAAACTGCTCAAAGATAACAGGAGAAAACTGAGATGACCTTGGATATGATGATGACATTTTAGATACAACACCAAAGATATGATACATAGAAGAAATCATTGATAATCTGGACTTCACTACAATTAAGAAAATTTGCACTGCAAAGGCGGTATCAGAAGAAGTAGAAGAGAAGCCACAAACTGGGAGAAAATATCTGCAAGAGACACATCTGATAAAAGATGTTATCAAAAATATACAAAGAACTCTTAAAACTCAACGATAAGAAAACAAACAACCCAATTAAAAAATGGGCCAAATACCTCAACAGACATCTCACCAAAGAAGATCTACACATGGCAGATAAGCATATGAGAAGATTATCCACATCTTACGCCATCAGGGAGATGTAAACAAGAACAACGAGGTACCAAAATTCAGAAAAATGACAACACTAAATGCTTTGGGGACGTGGAGCAAAGGACTCTCACACATTGCTGATGGAATGCAAAATGGTACAGCCGCTTTGGAAGATAGTTTGACAGTTTCTTATAGAACTAAACAAACTCTTAGTATGAAATCCAGCAGTTGTTCTCTTTGGTATGTATTCAAAGAAGTAGAAGGTTTATGTCCACACAAAAACCTGCACATGGATGTTTATAACATCTTTATTCTGGGGTGTCTGGGTGGCTCAGTAAGTTGAGTATCCAACTCTTGGTTCCAGGTCATGATCTCAAAGTTCATGAGTTTGAGTCCCAAAGGAAGCTCGGCACTGACAGTGTGGAGCCTGCTTAGAATTCTCTCTCTCTCCCTCTCTCTCTGCCCCTCCCCTGCTTGTGTTCTCTCTCTCTCAAAATAAATAAACTTAAAAATTTTTTATAACATCTTTATTCATAATTGCTAAAACTCTGAAGCAATGAACATGTTCTTAAGTGAATGAATGGATAAATGAACTATGGTACATCTAGACAATGGAATACTAATTCAGTGCTAAAAAGAATGAGATATTAAGCCATGACTAGACGGAGGAACTTAAATGAATATTGCTGAGAGAAGTCTATCTGAAAAGGCTACACACTGTATGATTTCAACTGTATGATATTCTGGAAAAGACAAAACTATGGAGGCAATGAAAACATCAGTAGTTGTTGGGGTGGGGGAGCAGGATGAATAAGTGGAGAACAGAGGAGTTTTAGGGCAGTGGAAATACTCTGTATGATACTATAATGATGTATTTATGTTATTATTTATCTGCCCAAAACTGTGGAATGTACAATGCCAAGATTAAACCATGAGGTAAACTATGAAATTTAGGTGATGATGATGTGTCAAGATAGGTCTATTCTCAGTAAAAATAAAACATTCTTGTCAGCAGTGTTGATAATGAGGGAGACTTGTACATGCGTGAGGGCAGGCGGTTATGGGAAATCTATGTATCTCTCGTAAGATTTTGTTGTAAACCTAAAACTGCTATAAAAAATTAATTGAAACTATAAATAGCTTTGAAAAATTAGAAAAATCTTAAAGGTCTCATAAATAATTATACAAAGGATATGAACTGTTCATTTAAAAAGAAGAAAACCATGTTTAATATTGATATTTTAACCATATTAGTATGATGTTAACCAAAAGGCCCATTCATACATTACTAATGGGGATATATTGGTGGAATTAATATCTTATATCAAAAAACAAAAATATCAAGTGTTTGATCTATTAATGCTATTTCTGGGAAATGATTCCACATTAATAATTTGAAATAATTAAAAATATTTGTGTATAAAAATATTTAATAGTTAAAATTACAATATTAAAATTTTTAAATAAGTAAATCTCCAATAATAAGGAATAAAAAATGTTTAAACATTTAATATTAAATCACATATGACATAAATCATATTAAAGCATTAAAATTATGTTTTTGAAATGTTCTTAATTACAAGAGAACACTTTGTGTCTATACTTAGTAAGGACATTTCAAATAAAAAAAGTTTTGAAATTAGCACAGGAAAAAACTAAAAAGAATGATGTCAAATGTTCAGATGGTTATAAGGTGATGAGATTATGGGTGACTACCCATACTTACTTGAAAAATTATGTACTGTTTTTAAGTCAGAAAAACATGTGAAAATCGTAGAAATTATAGAAAGGTATTTTCCAAGGATATCAAATCTTGCAGAGAGCAAAGGAAATAGATTGGCTAAGGAGAAAGTCATGAGTGACTTTCTGGTGAATGTCAACAATCCTAATTGTGAAAGGAGAGCAATGCACTGAGAAGAAATTCAAAGAATTATTGCAAGGAGTTAGCACAGACTGAAGGGGCGCTGCACACCACAAGCTCTATACACATTAAGTATTGAGGTTGATGGCAGAGGAACAGTTGTGTGTAGAATGGGACCTAGGTGAGAAAGCAAGGTTCAACAAAGGTTGTTGTTGTTGATGTTGTTTTTAATGAAGGACATCTAAGAATATATGTCAGAAGATTCTGGAGCAAAGACCTAGAGGAGAACACTTTGAAGCAACAGGTAATAAATATAGAGGCCTGGCCTGTGTGCAAGACGCTGTTAAGATGAAAGGATTATCTTGTATTATCTATTGCAAGGGTATTACTGAATGCATTCCATTATTCAATAGAGTGGAAAAAATTTGCATGCAGTTATGAATTAGGCACATTTCCTTTTAAAAAAAAATCTTTACAAGTTTGACTTTTTGCTCCAAAATTTCAGGCATTGACTGTTTTATATTTAGATCTTCTTGATCTCTTTTCTGTTTTCTCTGACAGAGCTGAGAATGAAAAAAAAAAACAAATAAATGAAACCCACAGGTTTTCTGTGTATACTAATGGCTTTTAGTCACCTAATTCTTACTTATAATCAACATGTAGATTTTATAACTTGACTGATAAAACCATCTTGTGAGAAAATTGGCTTTCTCACTCTTGATATGGCTACAATACCTTGGAAAGTCAGTGAGTCGCCAGAAATTTATTAAAGTTCCGTATCTGATGAGCATAATTCCAGCCATGTGCTGGAAATGCAGTGGTAGATGAGGCCGAAGGTCTTTGCCTTAATGGAGTGTACAGTCTATTGAGAAGATGAATATTAAATAAGTGTAAGTGTTATGAGGACTATGGGGTTCTATGTTGGCAAATGTATCCTGTTGTGGGGAATCATGAGAACGTGCTATTTAAGCTTGGGGTCTAAAGAATGAATAGAAGATGGCAGAAGAGAGTCTGAGTGAACAAATACACAAATGCCCTAAGGCAGAAGTAAACCTGAATTGTCTCACCGAGAAAATTTCAGCATATTTGAAGTGGGAGAAGTGAAGCTGGTTAAAGGCAAAAATTATTTATAAAGTCTCATACACCAAGGTGAAAATGCTGCATTTAACTGAAAAAACAATGGGTGTTCCCTGGAAGGGTTGAAATTGGGGAGTAGTGTGATAAGATTATAATTTTAAAAACAACATTCTGGCTACAACGAAGGGCAGAGTGTGGATGGGCAGACAAAGCTAACATGAGAAGAGTATAGTCATTCTCTAGGAGGAAGACGAGTGGCCTGGATTGGGGTGTTTGCAGTGGGGATGGAGAGAGGAACCTGGATTTCAGACACATGTAGGAGATTCCATTGACAACATTTGGTGCACGCTGTCAATAGCAATATAATGTGAGCCCCATGTATAATTTTAAGTTTAAAGGAAAAATAAGTGAAATTAGTTTTAATAATATATTTAATTTAACCCAATATATCTAGATATCATTTCAACATGCAGTCCATATTTTACAATATTAATGAGATATTTTATAGTCTTCAAAATCCAGAATGTAATTTATACTTATGGTACATTTCAGTTTAGACCATCACATTTCAAGAGCTTTACAGCTACATATGGCTAGTGGCTAAATACTTGGAGGTGTTGGGGGTTCAAATCTTGACTCTGATACTTGTCTGTAACTTTTGTAATTTTCCATAAACTGGCAGTTTACTCTGAACACTTCATTGCATCACTATAATGATTGAATGAAGTAATGTACATGAAAATGGATGATGCTCAGTGAAAGATGGTATATGAAAACCTGGTAGTTGTCCAGTTAGCCATTGTATTCAAGGCACTAAAATAAGGGACAATTTGCTCAATGCAGTGAGGAAAAATATTTAGACTAAATTTTTTATATGGATGGAAAACAAAAACAATTAGCTACTTACTGTAGATAAATCATAATATAGAGCCACTGGCATGGATTGTATCCTTAGGTAAAATGTAGGCAATAAACAAGTAGGATGGTGAATCCCAAAACTATATTTAAAGGCACTAATATTTTTGTTTCAGAAAAAGGTGACCTATTGAGGCACGATAAAGTGTGACATAGCATCATTTTTCATCTTCTGTAAGTTTTCATGAACAAGTCTTTTAATGTGTCTGAATGCATTAAATCTCCAGAAAATACTAAAGAGAATCCTGTTACCACTGATATTTGTAATGTCTCTGTGAAATGATTTATTTTAGAAGCTGAAGTAAGGCTTTTCTTTCTTTTGGTAGAGGTCACAAAGGATGCTCAGGTTGCTTTTGATCATGTCTACCTGACTGATGAATTAAAATAGTCAACACATCAAACCAATTTTCAAATGTTTTCGCCTTTTCAACTCTATGGGAATTTTCCCATGAACACATCAGAGGAGAATTTAGCTCAAGGCAACTGATTAATCAATGACATGATTCTCTAGGCAGCTTCTCTGTCACAGACTGAACCTCTGTAGCTGGAGCAGCATAATTGAACTGTAAGCAGCATATGGGGGAAATATCCACTTTTGCCCCTCTATTTTCCACATTGCTGGCAGTGATTTTTTTCAAACACAATTCCAATTAAGCCAATGCTCTGCTTAGCACACTGCAATGACTCCTCACACTCAGATTGAAACCATAGTCTTTAAGGTGACCCACATTCTATGCATAGTACACCTACCTCTCCATATGTGTCTTACACCTTGTCCCTTACATGCATGCCCCTCCCTTCCTGCTCTTGATCCCCCATACACACTCCTTAACATCAGCATTTCAGCCACACTGGCTTTTCGTGGTCCATCAGTTATATAATAGTTCCTCCTGCCTGGGCCTTTTCATAAACTATTTCCTGTGTTTGAAATAATCTGTTTCTATCCATCACTCTTTGTCTTTTATTAAATTAAACTTTTCATTTTGATATAATTTTAGTTTCACATGCAGTTTTAAGAAATAATACAGACATATTCTGTTTATTGTTCGTACCATTCCCTAACAGTAACATCTTGCAAAGCTATAGTTGAAGATCACAACCAGGATATTGATGTTCGTAGAATCAAGGTATACAATGTTGCATCACCGTAAAGGTCCCTAATGTTGTCCTTTTATAACCACTCTCTTCCCTCCAGTGCCCCACCCCCTACTAATCTCTGGAAAACACTAATCTATTCTCCATTTCTATAATTTGTCATTTCAAGAATGTTGTGTAAATGGAATCGTAAAATATGTAACCTATTGGGGTTGACTTTTTTCACTCAGGACAGTTCTTTGGAGATTCACACAGGTTGCTATATGTATCAGTAATTTGATATTTTTTATTGTGATATACCAGTTTGTTTAATCGTTCATCTGCCAAAGGGTATCTGCAGGTTTTTTAGTTTTGTCCTATTATGAATAGGGGGGCTGTAAATATCTAGGTACATGCTTTTGAGTGAACACCAATCATCATCTCTCTGGCATAATTGCCCATAAGTACAATTGCTGCATCATATGGCAGTTGCATGTTAAGTTAAAACAAAAACAAAAACCTGCCAAACTGTTTCGAGAGTGGCTGTATTACTCCTCATTACCACCAGTAATGTATCAGTGATTCAGTTTCCCAGCATCTTCACCAGCATTTGGTCTCGTCACTAATTTTTGTTTTGGTCATTCCGATGGGTGTGTAGTAAGATCTTATTGTGGTTTTAATTTGCATTTTCCTAATAACTAATGATACTTGAATAATCTTTCATCTGTTTATTTGCCATCTGTATGTCTCCTGTGAGATGTTTCGTGTTGTTTGCCCATGTTTAAATTGGGTTGTTTGGTTATGTACTGAAGGAGTTTTGAGAGTTCTTTACATATTCGAGGTATGTTGCTGTAAATGTGGTTTGATTATCCCCACTCTGTGTCCTTTCATCTTAACAGTGTCTTGCACACAGGAGAAGTTTTTAATTGTAATGAAGTCCAATTTATTAACTTTTCCTTTTATGGATCATGCTTTTGGTATCAAGTCTAACAACTCTGCCTAGTCATTGATTCTGAAAATTTTCTCATGGTTTTTCTAAAAGTTCTGTAGTTTCACATTTTACTTTTAAGTCTTTGATCCATTCTGAGTTATTTTTGTGTTAGCTGTGAGACTGGGGTCAAGGCTCATTTTATTGTCGATTCAGATCTTATTGCTCTAGTAGTAAGTTCAAAGACCACTTACCTCTATTAAACTGCTTTTCAATCTATGTCAGAAAATCAGTTGGGCATATTTATAGGCATCTATTTCTGTGTTCTCTATTCTTTTCCACAGATTGTATGTTTATTTATCTAGCAATACCACACATTCTTGACTATAGCCATATGCTAAGTCTCGAAATTGGGTAGGTGGATTCCTCCCACTTTATTTTTCTTTTCAAAATTGTTTTAGCTATTTTAGTTCCTTTGCCTTTTCATATACATTGTAGAATAATCTTATCTAGATCTATGAGAAAATCTTGCTTAGGTTTATTTTATTATATTTTGTTTTTTAATGGTTTCAGGAGTAGAATTTAATGATTTATCACTTACATATAAAACCCAGTGTTCATCCCAACAAGTACCCTCCTTACTGCCCATCACTCATTTAGCTCACTCTCCCACCCAACTTCCCTCCATTAACCCTGTTTGTTTTATTTAAGAGTCTCTTATGGTTTGCCTCCCTCTCTGTTTTCACCTTATTTTTCCTTCCTTCCCCATGTTCATCTGATTTGTTTCTTAAATTCCACATATGAGTGAAATCGTATGATATCTGTTTTTCTCTGACTGACTTATTTCGCTTTCTTTCTTGGGTTTTGATAGAAAATGCATTATACTTGTATACCAATTTGGGAAAAATTGATACTTCACTGTGTTGAGCCTCCCAATCCATGAACATGATATGTCTTTTCTTTTATTCAGCTTTTTTATCTCTTTCATCAGTGATGAATTTAATCAGATAAGTCCTATTCGTGTTGTTGGACTTACATTTAAATGATTGTATTTTTTGACAATTGTAAATAATATTGTATGTTTTGTTGTCTAAATCTTTGTTTGTTAGGATATAGAAATGCAGTTGCCCTCCTACATTCTTTCAGGGAAGGTCTTCTAGTGACAAATTCTCTCAGATTTCTTTCAAATGAGAATGTGTTGATTTCTTCTTAATTCCCAAAGGATATTTTCACTGGGCAGAGAATTCTAGTTTGACATATGTTTTCTTTTAATATCTGAGAAATACTGTACCACTGCCTCTGGCTTCTGTAGTAACTGATGAGAAATCTGCTGTTACTCGAATTGGTTTTATTCTGTAGGTTAGATGTCATTTTTCTATGGATATGTTCAAGATTATTTCTTTGTCTTTAGTTTTCAGAAGTTCAATTATGATGTTTCTTGGTATGGGTTTCTTTGGGTTTTTCCTGTTTAGGTTCACTAAACTTGAATCTCTAAGTTTATGCCTTTTGCCAAATTTGTGAAATTTCAATCTGTTATTTATTCCATGTTTTTCCAGTCCTAACCTTGTGCCCTCCTTCTTCTTGAACTCTAAACACACGGTATATACTTCACAGGTTTTCAAGGCCCAGTTTATATTTTTCTGTTTTTTAGATACATAATATCTAGTTTTCTAACTTCCAGTTCACTAACCTTTCCTCTGTTCTCCCTATTCTGCTATTGAGCCAATTGCTGACCTTCTTATCAGTTATTATATTTTTCAGATCTAAAATTTCCATTAGGTAATGTTTTGTATGTTCTTTTTGTTGGACATTTCTATTTCTTTAATATATCTTTTTATTTTTTCATTTGTTTCAGGCATGCCAAAAATTGCACATTGAAGTGCTTTTATCATGGATGTTTAAACCATTGTCCTCAGATAATTCTAACATCTCTGTCCTACTGTTGGCATCTATTGTCTATTTCAACTTGAGATCTTCCGGGTTCTTGGCGTGACTAGTGATTTTAGTTTATTAAAACGTACACATTTTTTGTATTATGCTCTGAGACTCTGAACCTTATTTAAACTTTTTTCCTTCTGACCCCACTCCAGAAGGAGGGGAAGAAGTTGAGGTGAAAATTCAGGTTTCCCACACCACCTCCTGACATCTGAGATGTGGGGCAGGGGCTCTTTGTTACTGCTTAGCAGGGCTGAGGTGGGCTATACAAGCAGCCTCCATGGACATCACAGTGATTTCATTATCTCTGGGTGATAATGAAAGTCCTGACCATCCAGTTAGCTCCCTTAGTGATTTCTAGTAGTACAGTTGGAGGTCGTGGCTATTTATTAAACTGAATGCTGGGGATGAAATCCTGCCTCCCTATTTGACTTATTCTGATGCTACCTGGCAGGTATTTGGAGACACTTGGTACAAGCCTCCTGAGGGTATATGTGTAAGTTCCCCACGCAGCATTCATCAGCATGCATGGGAGCGGGGCTACACTTTTTCTGTGTTGTTTGACTGGAGCAGAATGATTACTGCCTAAAAGTTTTCTGTCTTGCTACTTTTTCCTTTTCTTCATCCTTTGGCAAGAGAGATCAGATTTTTTTGGAGATTTCTTTTGTCTGTATTCATCGATGTTTCTGGATTACCAGCTACTTTGGCTATAAGTCTAGGATATATAAGGCAAAAAGAAAACCCAGGAAACTTAACAACTCTGTCATTCCTTGGGTCCTATGGTTCCTAGATAAATTGCCTTCTTCTCCACTTTTCAGCCGTCTGCTGTTTGTTTAATATATAATATCAGGAAGTTTAGTCATACTTAGCATGAATAATGGAAAATATATGCCTGTTTCATCTTCGCAGCAGTGTTAATGACCCTTGGCTTTCTAAAGTCTCCCTTATGCTTTAGATCTTAGCTCAGAATCCCTTCCCCTGGGAACCATTCTCTCACTTTCCTTGGGACTTCCACCAATTGACTATCAGAAGCTTTCGTAAAAGCATGTATCTCTCTTCTTCTTAGAACGTATTTTAAAATGCCAATATTAAATGAGTTTGATTATTTGATTAATGTGCCTCCTTTATTAGAGTCCAAGGTTCATGTGGGTAATGATTATGGCTGTGTTTTAATTATTTTGCTCACAGTACCCAACAATCTGTTTGGCATTAATAGTAGATTTTTTTTTATCATATTTGTAGGATGAATAGGCAGTGCAATGAAGTAAAAAGAGGTCTAGTTTTGCAGTTAGATTTTGCGACTCTACTAGAAATGCAATTTTTATAAGTCTTGTTAGTCTTTTACTCTGTTTTCTCATATGATGATATTTTTAAATTAATTTTTTTGTGTTTATTTATTTTGAGAGATAGAAAGAGAGCATGAGCAGGTGGGAGGGGTGCAGAGAAACAGAGAGAGAGAGAGAATCCTAAGCAAGCTCTATGAGATCATGACCTGAGCAGAAATCAAGGGTTGGACACTTAACCACCTGAGCCACCCAGGCACCCCTGTTTTCCCATACGATAATATTAAGTAATATAGTACATAAATTTCTCCACACAATGCATGACATGATGACTTCTAATTTCTAATAGCTATTATTTCCCTTCTCCTACTATCCCTCTTTTCTAGAAAACTGTAGTCCTGCTTCATTTCATTTTTTTCCATCTCTAGTGAAAAGCACAGTGTCCAGGACGTGGTGGATTTCAATAATTATTAAGTGGAATTAAATCAATATGTTTATTATTATTATTTAATTGGACTTATATGAGGTTTCTGGTATAACATTACTTATCTAGGAAAATGTATATAAAAGGATTGAAATTTAGAGCGGGGAAATATTTTTGTTTAGATAGCAAGAAAGCTGATTTAACAATGGTCACCCTTGAACTAGAATAGCAGGTTGAAAATAGTAAGTACATTTCAAGGAAGGAGTACGTATGTTCACGCTATAATAAATGCTATAGAAAGTTACAAGAACAAGTACATTTGGAAACATGAAAAGAACACAAACTGTTAAAATCCTCTGAAAAAGTAGATAAAAAAATTTTTAATGGAATCAATTTTATCTCTTATTGAGTCAGGAAAAGAGAGAAAAGTAGGCTTCAAAATATGAACTTGACATTGGTTATGGGAGGGAAAGAACTGTAGGGAAAAGGATTTATAGCCCTCTGCTGACCTCTTCTTCAGGAGATCAGGTCTGTGTTATGGGCCTTGAGGTCCCCATCGGGTGACTATGAAGGGATTATCCTTGGAGATAAAGGTTCTTATTGAATTTAGGGCAGCATGATATACACAGGATACCAGATGCTTCCATCTCCTGAGAAAGGTATAACTTGTGATTGTGAGAAAGGAGGAGATAATCAGGGAAATCCAGAACATCTCTGGTTAAGATGTGAGTGACAAGGGGAAAGTGGTGAGATAGGAAAGCATGAGTGAATGTGTATAAATGATGGTCAGTGTTTACCCAACATGTACTATGTGCTGGGCACTGATCTACGAGCTTTACACATATTAAATCATTTAACCTATTATGACTGGTGTTCCTGTTATGAGAATCATGTTGAGATAGAGAAGTTATAACATTCTTGTATTCTTATTGATACTGTCTGTCTCCCTGTGTTACAGATAGGGGGATGTAGGTTTGAAATGGGACAAAAGATACCTTACACCCTACTGCTGTGCTTTCTGGTATGGGTAGAATTGTGTCCTCTCAACATTCTTATCTTGAAGTCCTGACCCCCAGTACCTGAGGTGATCTTATTTGTAAAAAGGGTTGTTGTAGGTGTAACTAAAGATGAGGTCACACTGGAGTAGGGTGACTCCTAATCCGATATTGCTGGTGTCCTTATCCAAAGGAGAGAATGGACGCATATGTGTACAGGGAGCAATCCACATGAACATGAAGACAGTCATCTACAAGCCCAGGAAAGAGGCCCAGAACAGATCTTTCCTCTAAGAACCCTCAGAAGGAACCAAGCCTGTCAACATGTTGATTTCAGACTTCCAGCCTCCAGAACCCTGAAGACAAGGTACTTCTTGAACTCACAAGCCACCCAGTTTGTGACCCTTTGGTATGGTGGCCCTAGCCAATTAACACACTTTCCCTGGAGCACTGGCCTTTATAATTCTGGAGGTTACGTATCCTTTTGAAAATAGAAATAGAACAATGGAGGCCCTCTCAAGAGAAATGCAAATAGCCGCAATCTTACATACCGTTTCAGAGTTCACAGAGGTTCTGCAGCCTGTCCACAGATGGGCCAGACTGAGAACCTTTGTTCTGGAGTCAATGTGACTTTCCCAAACCCTCTCTTAGGTGATGCCTCCTGAAGAGATTGCCTTACACTGAAAAGAGTGGGAAAAATCCACTCTTCAGTGTGTGGCAGTGTCTTATAGCAACAGAAAGAATTATGCTCTGAAGAGTTGGTCCCTTGGAGATGTGACTCACATCACAGTATACAACTGCCTTAGAAATACCTTGGGCCTGGGGTGCCTGGGTGGTTAAGTGTCCAACTTCGGCTTGTCATGATCTCACGGGTTGTGAGTTCACGCCCTGCGTTGGGCTCTGTGCTGACAGCTTGGAGCCTGCTGTCTCTCTCTGTGTCTCCCTCACTCTCTGCCCTTCCCCCATTTGTTTTCTGTCTCTCTCTGTCTCTCAAAAATAAATAAATGTAAAAAAACTTTTTTAAATAAAATAAAGAAATACTTGGGCCCTATTGTAGCCCCCTGTTAAAATGTACAGCTGCTTTTCTTTATCTTTACCTTCTTTTTTAAATTAATACACTCTTTCTCTTATAATTATGACATGTAATTTTTAGGGCCGGGTATGCAAACTTGAGTAAGCTACTGTTTTCGAGTGCTTCAGGGAAAGAACTTGAACTCAAAGTGACTATTTATATTTAAGGGTATGGGGACAAAGGAAAGCAAAGAGGCTAAGGAAGTGGCTTCCCAGAAGATAGAAGAGCTCTTATAGAGCATATGGGAGGAAGACAAAAACTCCCTTCGCTTCCTTCATGTCCTGCTTAGGACTGAGTGTCTACACCTATTCTGAGTCTCACAGAGTATGTTCTACATGCACGAAGCTGAAAGGCATTATGAAAATAAACACGAGATCCTGCCTTTGTCCCTCTGTGTGCGCGTGTGGTATGTAGCTCTGTCTTGCTTCTAGGAGTTAACTGGCTTTCTCCTCCTACTCAAATAAGCCATATCTCTGTTATTGTGGTTAAAATTCAGGGAAATGCAGTCTGTCTTCTGTTGCATCTTTCTAGCCATAAATAGAAACTGCCTTGCCTTAGCTTCATGCTATCTGTGAAGAATGCCATCTACCTGTGTTTGTGTGATTTTTCTCTGTCATTGCCTTTGAGGAAGAGATATGTTGTCTTGATAGTGCCAATGCCATTCATACGAGTGACTCTATATTGTCCAGCTGTCATTAGCATCATCAAACAAACATTAACCATAGTGGCAGATAACCTTGTCTGCCAGCTGAATACGAGTTCAGAAAGCACCTATGCTCCTGACACTTGCTGCCACAGGACAGAGGGATCATCATTTAGGATCCTTCCTCTCCCACTGCTCTTCTCTCATACTGGCCTCTCCATCTGGAACTGCGATTATTTGTATCTATTGAAATGCTGCTCACTGCACATGCCACCTGCAAGAAGCCCTTTGTGAGTCAACAGTACAGCATATCCATGTTTTATGATTTTCCTTAGGTCATAATATTATACTTACAGTGTATTTATGTTATGTCCACTCCCCAGGTAGTAAGGTGCTGAGGACAGTGCTTGGCTTTATCCATTTTGCATCTCGGTGCTTTGGATTTTTTTTCCTGAAGCCCTTTAATACCTGGCTCAGCCACATAATCTTCCTAGATTAATCAGAATTTGGTTTGGCTTTGGAATTTGAGGTAGAAAGTAGTTTGGCAGATGCAAAATTGAAGAATGTAGGAAAAGGGACATAATAGAAGATGCCCGTCAGTCTCATTTACTGAGATCTTAGGATACGCAGTGAAAATGTGGTGGGGAGTTAAAAGATAGGAAAGTAGAAGGTAAGGGAGGGAGTTGAGATGGAACCTTGGGAAACACAATAAGTTAAGGACTGTAAAATGTTTAGCTTTATATGGCAATTTTCTTTTAAGGAACTCAAGGGAATTGCGTCAGGCACAGGTCAATCCATTGCTGTAGATTTCATATCACCAGAGACAAGATAGTGCCCGGAATCAAGGAAGAACTCAGTTAATATTTGTAGAATGAGTATGTGAAGTTCTTGGTATTTTGGAAAGATGGTAGAGAAAACCAAGTCTGATTCCTAGGTTTTAGCCTTACTCAATTTCAGGAAGATATATGGGGGCGGGGGGGGGGGGAGGCGGTGCAGAAAACTTGATGTTTATCAGATCTTGAATCTTCTTGGTAAAAAGATAAATGTGATGTTAATACAAATGCAAATTATTAGATGCTGGCTCTGATCTGCCCAGCTACAGAAGTAGCAGGCCTCCGACAGAAACCTGAGATCTCAGCAAGCTTATCCAACAAATCGGATAGTGTAAGTTTTTTATTGTGGTGAGAATCCTTAACCTAAGACTAGCCTCTCAATAAATGGTTAAGTGTACAATGCAGTGTGGTTAACTCTAGTCACAATGTTGTATAGTAGATCTGTAGAACTGAACCATCTTGTGTAACTATTTTTAAAGACATGCTCTGAAGCTGCCTTAAATCAAGACACACACTCCTCTGGTTAGGTTTCTCACTTGAAAAAGAAACACTCAGAATAATCCATAGTGAGTAACCCTGAAATAATACTGATAGTTTTCTTTTTGCTCTGGCCATAATGCAGAGGGGATACAAAAGTGGGTACAGAAAGTGATATAAATTAATGGAAAATCATAATGAGAGTGGAGACAGGGAATCACCCAGCTTAAAATAATTTGGCCAGTAAATAATGATAAAAAACCTAGTGTACATCAGTAAATAGCCCGCCGGAGGGAAACACGTTGGTATGTTTGGGGAATAATGAGGGCGATTTGGCTGAGAACAGTGGGGCATGGGAGAAGAGGGTGGTAGGAGATAGATCTGAAGGGTGGCCAGAGCCAGACTGGGTGGCAATAAGCAGTGTGAATTTTACTCCACACAGAGACATGATGTATACATGCAAGAACTAGATAAGGCCATGGAAGAGTATTGATAAAGGAGAAAATGGAGCCGTGGCCTGAGTCCTGGGCAGTCTAGCATTTAGAAGTCAGGAAGGGGAAAAGAAACAGCAAAAGAGACTGAGAAGGAAAGGCAGCTGAAGAGGCAGGAAAATTATCATGGTAGAGTGTCAAAAACAAAAACACATCAGTAAGGAAGTGATGACTGTGTCGAACACTGCTGGCAGGTTGAGAGAGATGAAGTTTGAGAGCTGGCCACAGGCAGAGCAACAGGGAGGTGCTGGTAAACTGAGTGGGTTGAGCAGATAGTAGGAGGCGAGGAAGTTGAAATAACTATTTCCATTAGTTTTAGCCATGAAGGGAAGAATAGGCTGTGGGTAGGAACAGGAACAATTCATTCACCACGGCAGGCGGGAAGGTGGGATTTAAGGGTATAGATGCAGGTAGAGATCAATTTGATATTGAAAGCAAGAAGCAATTATCTTCACATGGCAAGAAAAAAAGAGGAAAACAATAGTACCTTTTTCAAAGTCATCCATTACCAGAGTTGTTGCTTGATGAAATGTTAGATGATGGAAGAATGGAAACTGCAGTACGGCTTGAGAACATTCACTCAGTGTAAATTTATTTCCATGATTCATGTTCATATACAAGTTGTTTAAGCCAGTAATTAAAATCCTTAGAAAAGCTTTCTAGACAATTCTATGCAGGGAAAAAAGTAACATAAGAACATTTAAAATATTTTAAATTGCTATTTGGGCATCAACCTGTTTTGCTTTGATTTTGATAATTTTGCTTTGATTACTATCTCCCATCCTGCATGCCTCTTCGTATATAAAAAATAGTGGAAAATTTAGTGATAACAGGTGATCCTACAGTCTCTTCTTTGCTGCAAAACAGTGGATCAGCAATTTAGCTATTCTATGATTACTCAAATATGTAAAATTGATGACAAAGGACCAGTATTTTATGGTCTCAGGATCCTCTAAATGAAGCAATATTAATACACATTTTTTCCAATTTTTATGTGGTAGAAAAATACATATAAAATTTACCATTTTAACCGTTTTTAAACGAACAGTTCAGGAGTATTAAATATATTCATATTGTTGTACAATCATCACCACCATCCATATCCAGAACTCTTTCGTAAAAATATGGAAGTCTTTATGAATTTGCATACCACCATTGAGCAGGTGTCATGCTAATCTTCTCTGTAATGTTCCAGGCTTAGTATATGTGCCACCAAAGTGACCACTTATTCACATTTTAAAGAAGACACTTATTTATTTAAAAAATTTTTTTATGTTTATTCATTTTTGAGAGACAGAGCACGAGCGGAGGGGTGGCAGAGAGAGAAGGAGACACAGAATCCAAAGCAAGTTCTAGGCTCTGGGCTGTGAGCACAGAGCCCGACTTGGGGCTTGAACCCATGAACTGTGAGATCAAACCTGAGCCAAAGTCAAATGCTCAACCAACTGAGTCACCCAGATGTCCCTTCTTTATTTATATAAAGTAGAAAAACTTACAGAAACTGTGATTATTACAAGTCAGAACCATTTGATTATTATTATCTAAATAAAGGCTTGGATCAATTCTGTCATGCCCCATATGAAGATATTGAGGCATGGAGGGTGACTATGATATTTTCCCATAAAATACTCTTTGGTTGTATACTCAGAGGTAGAATATGGGATAGATTATTTGAACCAAAATGATCATTGCTATGGTTTTCTAAATCTGTCATTGAAAATGAAATAACTAGTACAGAAATCGGTGGCATTTCTATACACCAACAATGAAGCAGCAGAAAGAGAAATAAAGAAGCTAATCCCTTTCACAATTGCACCAAAAAACCATAAAATGCTTAGGAATAAACCTAACCAAAGATGTGAAAGACCTCTATGCTGAAAACTATAAAAAACTTATGAAGGAAATTGAGGAAGACACAAGGAAATGGAAAAACATCCCATGCTCATGGATTGGAAGAATAAATATCATTAAAATGGCAATACTACCCAAAGCAATCTACACATTCAATGCAATCCCAATCAAAATTGCACCAGCATTCTTCTCAAAGCTAGAGAAAACAATCCTAAAATTTGTATGGAATCACAAAAGACCCCAAATGGCCAAAGTAATACTGAAGAATAAAACCAAGGCGGGAGGCATCACAATCCCAGATTTTAACCTCTACTACAAAGCGGTAGTCATCAAGACAGCATAGTATTGGCACAAGAACAGACACAGAGACCAATGGAATAGAATAGAAAACTCAGAAATGGATCCACAAGCATATGGCCAACTATTCTTTGACAAAGCAGGAAAGAGTATCCAATGGAAAAAAGACAGCCTCTTTAATAAATGGTGCTGGGAGAACTGGACAGCAACATGCAGAAGAATGAAACTAGACCACTTTCTTACACCACTCACAAAAATAAACTCTAATTGGATAAAAGATACGAATGTGAGACAGGGAACCATCAAAATCCTAGAGGAGAAAGCAGGAAAAAGCCTCTTTGACTTAAGATGCACCAATTTCTTACTCGACACGTCTCCAAAGGCAAGGGAATTAAAAGCAAAGATGAACTACTGGGACCTCATCAAGATAAAAAGCTTCTGCATGGCAAAAGAAACAACCAACAAAACTGATAGGCAACCAACGGAATGGGAAAAGATAATCGCAAATGACATATCGGATAAAGGACTAGTATCTAAAATCTATAAAGAACTTACCAAACTCCACACCCGAAAAACGAATAATCCAGTGAAGAAATGGGCAGAAGATATGAATAGACACTTCTCCAAAGAAGACATCCAAATAGCAAACAGACACATGAAAGGATGCTCAATTTCTCTCATCATCAGGGAAATACAAATCAAAACCACACTGAGATACCATCTCACACCAGTCAGAGTGGCTAAAATGAACAAATCAGGAAACTATAGATGCTGGCAAGGATGTGGAGAAACAGGCACCCTCTTGCACTGTTGGTGGGAATGCAAACTGGTGCAGCCACTCCGGAGAACTGTGTGGAGGTTCCTCAAAAAAATGAAAATAGACTTACCCTATGACCCGGCAATAACACTATTAGGAATCTACCCAAGAGATACAGGACTGCTAATGCATAGGGGCATGTGTACCCCGATGTTCATAGCAGCACTTTTGACAATAGCCAAATCATGGAAAGAGACTAAGTGTCCATCAACTGATGAATGGATCAAGAAGACGTGGTATGTATATACAATGGAATACTACCGTGGCAATGAGAAAGAATGAAATCTGGCCATGTGTGGCAACATGGATGGAACTGGAGGGTATTATGCTGAGTGAAATAAGTCAGGCAGAGAAAGACAGATGCCATATGTTCCCACGCATAGGTAGGCTTTGGGAGACTTAACTGAAAACCAGGGGGAGGGGAGGAGGGGAAGAGGAGAAGGAAGAAAAAAAAAAGGTACAGAGAGGAAGGAAGACATAAGAGACTCTCAAAGACTAAGAACAAACTGAGGGGAGAGGGGGGTGTTGGGGGGGAGAGTGGGTGATGGGCACAGAGGAGGGCACTTGTTGGAATTATCACGGGGTGTTGTATGGAAACCAATTTGACAATAAATTATTCAAAAAATAAATAAATAAACATTAAAAAAAAGAAAATGAAATAATTAAACAACGATTCAAACCCAAATTGACTAAGTTCTTACTATATGCCAGGCATTTCTACATAATGTACATGCATTATCTAGTTTAGTCCAACAAAGAATGCAATGAGTAATTCTCTTATTTTCATTTTCAAGGTAATAAAACTTAAAACTAGATTTTAAAAAGGTATAATTAACTATTCGTGGTTTCATAACAAATGAACTGTGGGTGAAAGAGGTAGCACTACGTCAGTTTCACAGCCCTTGCTCTTTTTTTTTAATATTCATTTATTTATTTTGAGAGAGACAGAGAAAGCACAAGATGGGGAGAGGAGCAGAGAGAGAGAGAGAATGAGAGAGAGAGAGAAACAGAGAGGGAGAGAGAGAGAGAGAGAGAGAGAGAGAGAATCTCAAGCAGGCTTCACACTGTCTGTGCAGAGTCCAACATGGGGCTTGAACTTACTAACCATGAGATCATGACCTGAGCCAAAACCAAGAGTCCTATGCTTACCAAACTGAGCCACCCAGGTGCCCCCCAAAGACCTTACTCCTTTTTTAACAGCTTTATTGAGGTGCGATTCACTTGCCATACAATTCAACCATTTGAAACACACAATTCAGTCGTTTTTAGTATATTCAGAATTATGCAATCATCACCACCATCAATTTCAGAACATTTCATTATCCCAGAAAGAACCCCACACCCATTTCTCACCACTGCTATAAGAGAGTCTGCTGTCTGTCTGTTGAGGTTTACCCACTATGGACATTTCATATAAACGAAATCGTACAATGTGTGATTTTCGAGACACTTAGCATATATTTTCAGGGTTTATCCATATCATAGCATGTATCAGTACTTTATTCTTTTTTATTGCTGAGTAATTCTTCTGCGTGTGGACTTTATTTATTTATTCTTCAGTTGATGGGCATTTGGGTCGTTTCTACTTTCTTGGCTGTTATAAATAATACATCTGTGAACATTCATGTAAGTTTTGGGATGGGCATATGTTTTCACTTCTCTCGGATCTATACCTCCCAGGTAGGGAACTGCTAGGTCACATGGTAATTCTATTTAATCTTCTGAGGAACTCCCAGACTGTTTACTCTTAACCTCTGTACTCTAGTCTAGTTTGAAGCGATGGAAGACCACACCTCCTCAAAGTTTAGACAATCTCTCTGAACTCATCCTGTTTTCATTAATACATATTTATTTGCTTGTGCACTTACATGCCAAATAATAATACTTGATCTTATCAAGGTTTTGAGTTGCATTCACAATTATTTCTAAGTATGTTACAAGTAAATGTTTTCTCTATAGCTGCACTCTAGTGGTTTGGAGGGATGGGGGAAGATTTCTTAGCTGCAATTTCTCTGTATTTATGCTCATAATTTGCTGACTTCTGAAATGATGGTTTTGAAATTAGAACATTCTTGAATTAAAACTGCTGTGCCAGAAGACTCCATTTAGAACTAATTTCAGCTCTTATTTATAAGGTTCCTGCATCTACATTCTGATTTGCACACCTGTTATACATTGATATTTTAGCTTGTTTCCAGAATTTGCCCTAACAGAGCTTTATCATCATACACTGTCTAATTCAGGAAGCCCTTACATATTTGTATGAGGTTAGTGAGGTTTCTGCTTGTTTTATTTAGACTTCATGTTGTGGGCTTTCCTCATGCAGCACCCCTTCTGTTTTTCTTTATTAGGAACTCTTGGCTGCAGTTAGGTGGAAATAGCAAGGTTCTGAAAGACAGCTGAAGCTGGTTTCATTTTGGCTTCTCCACATATTGCACATTGTGCAACATTATGGTCAACTTATTTAATTGCTAAGATTACAGACAGTTGGAAATTTAGATTTATGTACAATCAAGTAGAGATTTGTACAGCTGAGTGGAAATATATGTCCTGTTTGTTGAGGGGCATGCCAGAGGGGATTGGAAAATAGCTTTAATCTCACCTCAGCCAACATGCACGGGTCTGTTGAGTTCCATGTTCCTCTAATGTTCCCTTTTTTCCCCACACTCCTTCCATTTCCTTCCCAGAGCTTTTTCCCCCAGCAGCCATTGACACTGCCCTACGGATGAGGTTAGATCCACAAGGGCAGGTGGGCAGGAGGGGAGAAGAGGGAATGACTTTCCCAATCCTGTTCCTTTTAATCTCCTTTTTCCACACTGGATTCTGACACTGCTGGCTAGTGTGTCTCAAAAATGGTCTATTGTATTAGACACCAGACTGGCTTTTCTCTTCATTTACAATTTTGTAAATTCTGAAAGAACTTCTTATTTCCTTAAGAAAATGTGGTATATACATACACTGGAAATCCTGCAGTATTCTACAACATGGATGAAACATTGGACATTACGCTCCGTGAAATAAGCCAATCACAGAAAGATAAATATGGCATGATTCCACTTATGTGAGGTGACTGAAAGTCAAATTCATGGAATCAAAGAGTGGAATGGTGGCTGCCAGGGGCTGGAGGGAGGAGGAAGTGGGAAGTTACCAATCCGTGGGTATACAGTTTTAGTGAAGATGTATACATTTTAGAGCTCTGTTGTACAACATTGCACCTACAGTCAACAATACTGTATTATACACTTACAATTTTTCTTCAAAGGTTAGATCTCATGTTAAGTGTTCTTTCCACAATAAAATTAAAAAAATCTGTTTTCCAGTGAGGAAAGCTAGGTTACACTTGGGTTATACTCGGACTTCCGAATCGCCTCTGGTCTCTTGTTTGGCAATTTTTCATAGTCAGAACTCAACTTTGTGGAGCCAAAGAACTGAATTTCTGTGGCTTGATGTGCTTTCTTAGATTATGTTACTCAGAAAGACAATTGCTGACCACGTACTACAAACAAAATATGCCTGAAAATCAGAATTATTGCTTAAATAAACATTGAATTCTTAAGGATATATGATATTTCCCATGTTCTCATTTGGGACATGAAATATTGCTTTGAAGTTTGATTCTCCCTCTTTCTAAAAAATAACTTAGAATTATTCTCTAAAGTTTTTACCAAATATAGTTCTTGATAAAGAAGACAATATTTCTTTATAACATGAGCTATTCTCACTGTTTTTGGCTTCCAATTTTGTTGCCTCAATTTTAATTGTGATTTGTGTTTTCTGAGCCAGAATTGTTTCAAACGAACACAAAAGTTTCTATTGTTTGGTGTCCTACAAAATGAGCACGCCTAGCTGTAACCATTGAAAAGCCTTACCCGGGTCAGTTTTTGTTACCACCCCCCATCTAGACCCTTCTTTTTTGTTTTACATGAGTGAACCAAGAAGAAGCAACTAATATTTGACCAATTTATTTAAAATCAAAAGTGAGTCTTCACTCAGTCACTGTGTCTCTTAGAAGATGATCAGACATGTTTTTAAATTCTGAATGCTACAACTAAATTTAGCCAAAGTGCATTGCTTTCTGAATGCTTCCAAAATGAAACACTGTGCTTTTGATTGCTGCTTTTGGAGTCTCATTAAGACTCTAAAAGGTCAGAGGAACAAGGACTGGAGCAAAATACATTCATTTACAATACAAACAGCACAGTCAAAATGTAGAAATTAGCCACATACATCATGTGTTTCTACCAGGATATTTGTACGATGCCAAGTCCCCCTTTTTTTTCCCCGCAAGTCCCCTTTTTATGGGTAGCTGATGTATTTAAATGGTGTTGCATATTTTACCAAATGTCTACAGTGTTGTTACTAGTGGAGAAATATTTTAGACTGTCCACTGTTTGTTCCATAAACTAATTTTTGAACAGAGGGTGATGTCAGATATTTTCCCATGAAATGAAATCTCTATCTCCATAGAATGAAACTTTCTTAAGAGATAGGCATTCTTCCCATGGCCTCTGCTCTAACACACACTTTAAAAATTTCATGAGGTGAAGAGGGAACATAGTGATTTTGGTCCCTGGAAAGTTGCCACTAGAGGATGACATCAGATTTTGACAAAGAATGCACCGGGAGAACAAACTAACTTAAGACTCAATTTTCTGAAGAAGAGTCTGGCTAGCTAGAAATTGAGTTTTCTCAGGCATATTCCTGTAATTTATTACTGCTAGTAATAGGGAGATTATAGTCATGTGTGTATGATGGTGTGCTACAGAGGAATCAGTGGGAGCTTGCCTTTCATTTGAATTTAGCCTTTCATATTTCCCTTCCCTAACATATTAAGAAGATAGCATAACTTGAAATACCTCACTCCTTGTTTTTTTCATATTCTATGTCTAGCTTTTATTGTTTTTTGGCTCAAAATTATAATAATCACACTACTTACCTTTTTGTGTCTACAACTGCTTGCTATAGTATTTAACATTCTTACACGTAGTAAGACCAACCATATTCCAGACACTAGTCTACGTGCTAAGAATTCATCAATGAATTATGCAGATAAAAATCTCTGTCTGTATAGTCGACGTTTCATTCTAGTATATACATATACCGAATATTGTCTTTTCCTTCCCCAGCCTCCAGAAAATATTACAAATGATTTTTTGGCCAATCATTTTATTTCATTTATTTTTTAAAATCTTATCATTTTTAAATTTTTATGCATTTTTAATCTTACCATTTTTAAAATTTTTTTTAAATGTTTATTTATTTTTGAGAGAGAAAGATAGATAGAGCATGAGCAGGGGAGGGGCAGAGACAGAGAGGGAGACATAGAATCTGAAACAGGCTCCAGGCTCTGAGCTGTCAGTACAGAGCCTGATGCGGGGCTCGAACTCGGGAACGGTGAGATCATGACCTGAGCCGAAGTCGGATGCTTAACCAACTGAGCCACCCAGGCGCTCCAAATCTTATCATATTAAGATAAGATCATCTTCTTGTCATCATCTTATCTTTTTGAAGTAATTCTATAAATTATTTTCAAACTAAGGAGACAGTGTTCACAGTATTCCTTAGAGGAGAGAACTAAATCAATGCTGTTTCATGTTTTTGTCACTGAATACGATCAGATTTTCATAAAGTACATCTTATGGACCACCTATGTGGTCCCCCTGGGATCTGCTTCATAGCTCCTGATTCAGAATATCAGGATGAGGGTCAGGAATATGTACTTTTTACCAACAGTCTAGGTAACCCTTACACATGCTGAAGTCTAAGAATTACCGACTAATTTAGACAAAATGAATTTAGAAAATGATCATAAGCAATTCGACTAAAAGCACAAATGTGGAGTTTAGAATGAAGAGAAAACAATAAACATAAATGTCATTATTATTTTAGGACAAAATGGAAAAAGATATTTGTAAACAGTGATGAAAAATACCAATAGAAAAAGTTGATCATGGGATTACACATGCATATACATGAAGGTGTTATTTAAAGCTATGTCTGCAATGCAACATACAGAGATGGAAAAAACAAAAAACAAAACAACTGAAGCCCAGAAAGAGTAACTTTCCGAGGAAATACAGGTAGTAAAACAGAATCAGGGTTCCAAATCCTGGAAGTCTATGCTCTATATTCTATGCTCTTACTACTGTCACTAAAGAGAGTGAAGAATCATTTCAGACCCCATGCATAGTGCTCTATGAAGGAATTGTATAGCAATGAATGAGATTCGGCCCAATTTACAATACAACATGTTTATGACATAATGCTCCACTGATCCAAATTAATGGAGAATAGAAAAGCTGGATAAATACAGACTTGAGGTGAGTATTCACTTATACAATTCAGGGCTGTATTAGAAATGGCCTTAGATAAGGGTTAATAGTCTAAAGCTCTAATTAAGCTAAAGTAGCTCTATATTCCATCTTAACTTACTCCTGCATACAAATTGCTTAAGACCCGCATGTAAAACAACCCAACATTCAAGTTAAATTCTGTGACATGACCTCTGTCTATATTTTGAGCAAAATCTATTAAGTTAATTATAAAGAATTAAAGGCAAATAATATCGCATACTAAGGCCTTCTAACGTTCTCAGGGATTATGCCAGGGAAGACAAAGTTACAATGAAAGAAAATTCCTTAAGATTGCACAAGCCCGTATAATTAGCATATTCTTTATTGACATGCCAGTATGAATTGTACTCACCCTGTTTTAATTTGGAATGTTCCAAGGCACCCTCTTCCCACCATTTTCGTAGCCTATCCAATAGATCGTTTAATACTACAACACTACCACCAGATTAAAGATTTCCCTTATTACCCCTTCTCTGGCTAACCTCTTGGTCCTCTCTTCTCTTGACACATAAAAGTATTCTCAATACATAAAATGGTGTGAAAGGGCAAAAAAGTTATTTTCTGAGCATCTGGCACCAGTATTTCTTCTGTGGAGAACACTTTCTTATTAAGGAAATGCTTTAATGCTTGGGAGAGAAAACGTAAGATTGTAAGAAGACTGTAAGAATAACTATCAGTGAGGGACAAAGTAAACACAAAAATGAAACAAAATTGGAGATGTTGGCGAGGGGAGCCTGAAGAGAGGAGCAAAGAGACCCACAACACTGGAAGAGGCTCTACTAATGGAAATGGCCTAGCAGATGTATGAGAATGAATTTTTAGTGATTTTTGTGGCCATGATATAAACTTTTCTCTTCCCAAATAGTAAGTGAGTCCTGCTATACATACAAAGACGTGATATGAGTAGTTTTCATGGAAATCGAATCAATGGAGGTCTATGTCAAGGTTAAAGTAAAGCAGAGAGGAGGAAGGAACAACTAGCTATCAAAAGTTGGATGGAGGATTAAGAAGCGAGAAATTAGAGCCAGAGAAGGCTGGGAGAAATGGCTCCCAGACATTGATCTTCCCAATGAATGAAGAATGGGGGTACAACTAATCTTATATAGACCTTGAAAGGTAGGGTGACCCAAGTGGGAATTTGGCCTTATATTTGGTTACCATTTGATGTGATTATCTTATCCTTTTTTTAAAATTTTACTATATTTTAAAGTTCTGGGTTTTTTTTTCTTATTATTAATCATTTTTCTGCATAGTGTATTTTGCACAATGTAGGCTGGCTATATATTTATTGAATTTGTGTGTGTGTGTGTGTGTGTGTGTGCACTGAAGTGAAAAATGTGGTGATTGGTTGTGAATGAAAGTGTCCTAGATTTGCGATCTTTAGATTTTTCTCTTGTGAACTTTTTTCTTTTTTGAGAGAGAAAGAGCAAGCAGGAGAAAAGGGCTGAGAGAGAGAGAGAGAGAGAGAGAGGGAGAGAGAGAGTCTTAAACAGGCCTCACACTCAGTGAGGAGCCCGACACAGGGCTCAATTCCATGACGCTGTGATCATGACTTGAGCCAAAATCAAGAGTCGGATGCTCAACTGACTGAACTACCCAGGCGCCCCCCCCCCCGTTTTTTAATCTTATGGACTCTTAAGGTTCCAGGCTCTTATCTCTAGTTAATTTCTTAGAGTTAGTTTAATTTCTCAGCAAGTATTTCAGACCTCTTATGTTTCTAAAGCTTATGATTATTTTAACTTTGTGAGTTAATCTGTGGCTAAGCTCATTAAATTTTTAATGCTGGAAGTATATTTATTTTCCCAAAAGGATCTAAATATTTAGAGTAATTATACTTGGCATCTAGAGTTTTGTTGGAGGATGCCTTAAAAAGTACTACTTGGCACCACTTGTGGATGAAGAAATCACAGCATAAATAAGTGGATATGGCACAGAATGGCATTTTATCTTTGAAGTTCTGCTTATAACGCGAACAGTAATTTCTGTGCCCTGAGAAATTCCCTTTAAATCTTTTTCACCTGAAAGAGAGCTGCTTCATTGATCTTACATATATAGTTACATGGTTTGTAACAAAGACTTGAAATAAGTTATATGCAAATAAGTCCATGAGAATATATTTGTGTTATGCTTTTATAGCCAGCCATCTTGTGTGGCAGGCAATATTATTTCCACTTTATACATGAGTATGGTAGGCAGTTGTTAAGATGCACTCCCATGGGGCACCTGGGTGGCTTAGTCGATTGAATGACTTCCACTCAGGTGATGATCTTGCGGTTGGTTGTGAGTGTGAGCCCTGCATCAGGCTCTCTGCTGTCAGCACAGAGCCTGCTTCAGATCTTCTGTCTCGCTCTCTCTCTGCTCCTCCCCTGCTTGTGCTCTCTTTTTCTCTCAAAAATAAATAAACGTTAATGAAAAAAGATGAACTCCAGTGATCCACACTTGCCTCTTGATGTACCTGAGTGTGGGCAGGACCTAGAAGTTCATTCCTAAAAAGCAGAATATGGCAAAGCGATTAAGATGTCACTTTCAGGATAAGCTTACAAAGAGATTGTGGTTGCCATTCTCCATATCTTTCTTTCCTCTCTAACTGGCTTTCTCTGAAGGAAGTCAGCTACCATGTTGTGAGCTGCCCTATGGAGAGATCCATGTGACAAGGAACTAATATCTCCAGTCAGTAGTCAATGCGGACCGAGGCTGTCAACAGCCACGTAGGTGGTTTGAAAGTGTATTCAAAGGAGGCTTGAAAAGACTACGTCTTGGCCTATACTTTGTGAGAAACTGTTAGCTGGAGGCACCTAGCTAAGCTGCACTTGGATTCCTGACCCACAGAAGAGGGATAATAAATATCCATTTCTTTAAACTGATACATTTTGGGGTAATTTGTTGTCTTGGTCCATTTGGGCTGCTATAGCATACTACCATGAGCTAGTATCTTATAAATAACCAAAATTTTTTATCACAGTTCTGGAGGGGAATTAAGAAATAAGATCCAACCTTTTCTTCAGATTAATTTATAATTTTCATTTGCTTTTACCTTAGGCAAACATGACTGAAGTTAGGTCTTGTTCTCCTTTCATTATCTTTTTGATTAGCTTTTTTGGGGGAGATATGAGAGAACTCTCTGAGCATTTCACATTTTACAATTGTTCTTTTTCTAAGATGAACATGTATACATGTGTGCACATACATATACAGCTGAAATATGGCACAATTTATATTTAACTTTGTTGTGTATAACCACAACTTTTGTAAATAACAAGTAGAGATCATGTGAGTTTGGATGTTGATCGAGCTCCCCAGGGGTGGAACATTGGGACTTTTATTTTGAAATCTCCTATTCTTGCCTCAAAGCATTATCCTCCCTCCCATCTTCTTCCCAAAGGTAAATAGGAATCTTTCACTCCTTACATCATCTCACTCAGGGGCCTAGAGTTGAACACATTCCAGGAGACATCTTTGTATACTTAATTTGTTCATAATTTTTATTTTGAAAAAAAAAAAGTAAAAACTCATCTGGTAATTCTGAGTCTTTTCTATCTTAAAAGAAGAAATTATATGGTAGAATTTCAATAAGCAACAATAAAACATATCTCCCTTTTGATAAGTGTAATTGTCTTTTTCAGATTTGAGAAATTAGGTTTAACATCAATTCAATATAAATGGTATGAAACATTTGTTCTACAGAGTATAACTCAAATTTCAAGTAAGACATCAGAAAGGCCCACAGGTAAACTTCCTCAATAATAAATTCATATAAACTATGGATTTTAAAAATAAATATATTCTTGGAGAATAAAATAAATGCTGTTTGAGAAGTTGCTGATTATTTATAGAAGATATTGATTATGTTAATGCAGTTTAAGCAGTATTTTCCCAGCATATCCTAACTAGGATATCTCACACTATCAACCACTCCTTTATCATCTCCTACATTTAATCCACCCCTGACGAATATTGGTCCTGCAAGGTTGGATCTAGCTATTGAATAAGCATTGCATGCAGAAAAAGTATGTAATTTTTCTTCTCTCAGATTTGAGAAACTTTATATCATGATGAGAACTGGAATAAATCCCAAATGTCCTTAATTATAATACATTCCCTTCAGAGTGGAAGTGTCATAACTTACAAACTTCTAGGGAATAAAAAAGGGCCAAATGCTCATTTGGTTATGTGTTAATAAATAGACATATATTATTTGTGCATTTTCTCATTATACAAAAGCAAAGGAATTTTTTCATTACTTTAGCACAGTTAATTTATTATTTTCAAGCTGGTGCCTGAATTTCTGGAACACAAAATTAATGGGCTCTTGGAAACCCTCTTTGAACTGCCCAAAGTCAATAGTGATTCTTTCCATCTGTCATCTAAATTTGTAGTATGTCTCCTAGGTGCATTAAAACAAAGACATACAGTAAACTTCTGTCTATTCCCATTGGCACTAGCAAAAAAACAAGAGTAGTCATAAATGGATGCATTATATGAAAACTCTAAACCTGGAAGCCCTGATGTAAAATAAACTTGGATGACACTCAGCTTTGCCAACCAGTTCTTTCAGACTGCAAATGACACATTTATTTATAGAGCTATTTAAATAATAATGGAGGAAGGTTTAATGACTTGTTTTCTAAACTAGCAACCAATGTCATCTCCATGGGTTTGATGACTGCTTATAAAATGATCTGTCTGCATCTGTTTTCTGTTGAAATAATTACAATTGAAAGTGATAAATATATTAATATTTAACATTACACCTGTTTTGGTCATATTCTGAGAGAAGAGTATTTTTTAACTCAGAATTATGGCATTCAAATTCACTGAGAATGAATTAATTCATGGCTTCCATAGATCTTTCTCTGATGAGAGAATACTGGAAAAGTTGGGTAATTTAGCATTTTCTGTTGTCTTATGTTGGAATTGAACTCAGTTTACTCTGGGCAAATCGTGTTGAAAGGAAATCAAGTTTGGAGTTAAAAAAAAAAAGCAAACTACTACATAAAGCAAGACCAAAGAATGAGGGAAGGCCAAGAATGGGGAAAAAAGAAATAATGAAGTCAGAAAGCTCGAGAAAAAGAGAAAAAGAAGAAAAAAAGAAAGCTGGAATGTGACTTAGACAGTTCTGCCAGTACAGTGGTTTACAAGTGAGGTCAATTATATCTTCAGAGAGTGCCACACCAGTATTAGTTTTGAAGTGATAGCGGCACATCGAAATGAGATTGGGGTTGCAAAATCACACAGATTTTTACAATCACAGGGATTGTAAAAGCAAGATACAAACCTTCACTGTCCCCATGGCTTACCCATCATTGTTTAAATTCCTTCATGATTTATTTTTCTTGGTAAAGCATAGCTGAAAGTTGGGTGACCATACACCCAGGTTTCTATGACTGTCCTAGTCAATGCCTACTTTTTGTATAGTTATGAATAACAACCTGCCTTTCACTCTCCTGAATGTCTCAGTCTGGGTGATAAAGTTTATGGTCATTCCAGGTAAGACCCATCATGAGAAGATATGAGCACTTTAGTACTCACTGGATTATTAGATTATTACCTATTTCTTTCAACCTAGAAAGCGTGTTGAAATCCATACAGAAATGTAAGATTTATTTGATCATTCCTTCTGTGGAGAATGGTAAAGTATATGCAAAGGAATGAGATGTATTCTTGGAGAAGTAAAATTTTGCTTCTTATATGTACAGGATATCAAAGACCCAAAAATATTAAGAAAATGGATATAAAGATAAATTACTTACCTCTATTTCATTAAAGTTTTCTCCTTCTGAGGTTTCATCTTATTTTTTTTATTTGGAGCCTATGCGTATTTATTTATTTTGTTGTTTTTATTTTGCTCGACTCTCTGTGCTGGTTTCCGTGCATTAAGTACAACAGCAACCTCTCTCAGTCTTGAAGGAGTGGCCTCCAGTGGGAGATGAGCCTTACAGTTCAACTCTGGTCTACTTCTTTCTTGGTTGTCCCTCAAACCTTTGTGATCATCCCAGCAGCCAGTTTTATCTTTAACGGCTCCCAGTGATTGAGGGTGTGCTAACACCTGTCAGTGACCTGAAGGGGATGATCTCAGTCAGCACCTGGATTCAGGCTGATTGGAAGCCAGACCCTCAGGCAGCAGCTTTTAAAGTATGCAAATATAGGGGCCACTGGGTGGCTCAGTTAGTTAAGCCTCAGCTTGGGTCATGATCTCCTGGTTTGTGGGTTCCAGCCCCCCCACATCATACTTGAGATTCTGTTTCCCTCTCTGTCCCGCCCCCACTCACACTCTGTCTCTCTCAAAAATAAACATTAAATTTTTTTAAATAGTAAACAAATTAAAATAAAGTATGCATATGTAGACAGTCAGTGGGGCCACAAGCAAGTCCTGCTGGCCACCACTGCTAGGTAATCTACAGGGGTCCCCTGGGCTCCAGCTGCAAAAACTCTGGCACTAGACATAAAACTGGGCAAAGGCACACAAGGCATGTAAAAGCTCCCCTCCGAAAAGGAAGACTGGGCACTTTGGAGCTGGCAGAGGGAGAGCGCATAGATGGCGCCCACCAGGAAAAATAAAAGAAAAAGATGTCACCCGCTGGCAAGAGAGAGGCTAAGAGGGAGGTAACGATGGTGGCCACCAGCTAGCAGGCTTCTAGCTAAGCACTAAATTAGATCCCTGCCCTTCAGGCCTACACTTTAAACTTAACGAGCCTCTCAGCTGGTCACTTCTAGGCCAATCCCTGGAGCAGATGAGTTGCATCCTGAGCTATTTCTCAGGTCCTTAGAGCCTTGTGGGTCTGACGGAGGCGGAAGCCCTGTGGGTTTCAAAGCTGGATGTTTGGGGGCCTCCTCTCTCAAGTGCAGGTCTTAAAATTTGGAGGTGCCTGATGTGGGTTCAAACCCTTTGTTCCTCAGGGAGAAGCTCCAGGATTTGAGTTCCCTCCTGACTGTGAGTCCCCACGGCACCGTGGGTGGGGTTTATGGTAAGACTGTGTCCCAGCCTCTCCTCTCTGATTCTGTGTGAGCCTTCTGCTGCTGTTGGAGGCCTACCAGTTGCTCAGATAACAGTTTTTAGGTTGTTGGTGGTGGTGTGTGTATTTTTTTCCAGAGGAAGTTGTTCCATATATAGCTACAGAGAAAGTGGTGGGAGGAGATGAGGCCAGACTCCTCCTATGACACCATCTTGAACCAGAATTCATCGCTGTAAAGAAATACTGACATGCCTGGTAATTTTAAAAGGTTTAATGGAACTCAGGGTGAGATGAAATGTAGCACAGGCCATAAATGAATCCTTAGTGGAGGGAATGTGAAATGGTTAAGTTAATATTACATTGTGGCTCTTTATTATGTATAGGATGCTTTTTATTCAAGGGCTATTAATGCCAAAACACACTTATCACTAAGATCTGAAAAGGAGAATTCTTTAGGCTTAAAAGTAGATAGGAAAATAAATCATTCATGAGGATTTAAATTTGAGAATTGAAATTAATTTATCACTTCTCATTTTGCTATTCAGTGCAAAGTCCATATTCTAGGTGATTCTGAGACCTTTCTTAGAAAGTCAGATAACTATTCAGCTGGCATGGGACTTCTGTGTGGGCACTCTGACAGCAGAGGAGTAAGGGAATCACTTGATCACTTGGGTGTTCAGTGACGAAGTTAAAGTGGTTCACTGTGATCGTTTCTGTAATTAGAAGATGAAAGCTGATTAGGAAGTGGAACTAATTTGGGCGGAATTCAAAGTTTGTGCACAGCTAAGTGTTAAGTAGAACATTTGGGTTCTAAATTTATGTTTATATGAAAAATATGTGAGATTTCTTGTCCCTGGTCTTCCCTAATTTAATCTCTTCTCAATATCTAGACAGAGTGATTTATACATAGCCTTCCACTTACTTCCCATTTTCTATTTAACCCACTGCAATCTGGCCTTACACCAGATACTCTACAGATACTCTGAAACTTCTTGCAAGTCTGTTTTCAGTGGTATATTGGAATTTTCTTCTGCATTTAACTCTAAGATAATTTTCTTCTTGATATTCTGTACTTCCTATGTGTCCTGATACCACCTTCTCCTAGTTCTCTATGATTAGCTCTTGTTTGCTTCAAGGATTCCTCTTTTCTGGTATTCCCTACAACTTGGTTCTGTCATGCTTCTCCTTTCAGTCTTTACATACTTGTGCTGTCTTCTTAAACTCATGTATTCTCATGGCTCAAATTTCCACCGATATACTGAGTACTTCCAAATCCAGAGCTATAGAATTGACATCTCTGTCTCTGTACAAATGTCCACAGGCACCTGGCACTCTGTAGCCTCACACTAAATTCATCGTATTATTTCTCAGGTTTGCTCTTCCCATATCTTCTAACTTAGTTCAAAAGAGAAAACAAACTCAGAATTAGAAACATTAGAAACTTAAAAGAACGTAAGTCAGATTATTGGTCTCTACTAATGTTACATTTTTCTTAAGAAGCAAAAGTACTTTACTATGAAATAAGTAATCAAATTCCATGATAAAAATGAAAATCATAAAAGCTAGGTGTTTTTAATGCTTTAGGTTATACGATTTGAAAATTAGTAAATTCATAAATATGAGGTCCATGAATCTCTTGAACATGTAAGGAAGCTAAGGACACAAAAGCCAAATGACTTGTCCTGACAACATAGACAATAACTTGGATATTCCAAAATCAGGTGCATCTAATTAATACGTACTATTGGGCCAGGTGATATATAATAAACTGTTTCTAAAGAACAGTGTCTTTCAAATTTGGGGCCTTACGACCCCATTATACTGCTTGAAACTTATTGAAGACCTCAATGAACTTTTGCTCATGTCGGTTATATTCCTTGATGTGTACTATATAAAAAATTAAAACTAAGACTTTAAAAAATTATATTTAATTTATTTAAAATAAATAACCTGCTTATAGGTTAACACAACATATTGTTATAGAAAAATCTATTTTTGAAAAAAATTAGTGAGAAGAGTGATTATGCTGATATCTTCATGTCTGATTTAATTAAGACAACTGGATTCTCATATCTCCTTCTGCATTCAAGTTGTTGCACTATCACATGTCATGTATCCTCTGCAAAGTTCAATTGTACACTTATGAGAGAAAAAAATAAACAACTAATGTTTTATATTAAAAGGAAGATAGCTTTGATCTCTTTAACTCCCTGAAAGTATCTGTGGGATTCTCAGACTTTCAGGACTACCCTTTGGAATCTGCGTGAAAACTAGGAAGTCCTGTTTTTTCAAAGAACAATTGAATTCTGGTTCTACAGTGATGCTTAGTGAGCATTTTGGGTGATTTAACTATTTGGGACCTCATTTTCTTTACAAATAATATCAGGATAGTAATTCTCACAGCATAGATTTGTGGTTAAAAACATGGACTCTAATACCAGAAGGCTTTGCCATTTACTCACAGGTGACACTGTGGAAGCGACTTAATCTTTCTCTGCTTCATTGGAAAAATAGAGATAATAACAGACTCTATATAATTGTTAACAGGATCAAATATGTTAGTATTTGTAGAGTTCTTTTATAACCACAAAGTAACAGTTGTATTTATTAAATAAAATAAAACAAATATTATATTTAAAACAAATATACACATAAATATATTTTGTTGACTTGAGCATTAAAGATAATAGTTTACAAAGGAACAAGAAGAGTACCTGGAATATAGTATATGCTTGAACAGAGTCTTAGGAACAATGATTTGTAAAATAAGTTTCCAGATATCAATAAAGCCTCACAGTTTAATGAAAGGAAATAACAAAATTGGAAGATTCCAATAATATTCCATGTGTATTCCAATGATACTCAATATATTGACAGATGATACTACTGTTGCATTGCAAAGCTTTATTTCTATGAGACTCAACACTTTATTCATCCCAAATTTGCAACTCAGGGTAATGAGAAATGGTGCTAGTGTAAATATGTGCTGCATCTTACAATGAAAATATGAGCAAGTAACAAATGATTCTGGCTCGCTCTCTTTCCCTCTCATTTGTTAATTTTCATCTTTGGGCCAAGACATCTCAGTGTCACAAACAAGAAAGCATTTCTTAACAAACAGTGAATATCTAAATGTTTTGAGAACCTCATTATTTTTTCAGTTTATATTATTTCATCCAGTTTACATACATAATATATTTCACCTGATAAAAATTACTGGTACCAACCTTGAAGCAACTTCTATTGACTCCAAATGTTTATTTGAGTTCTAACTCCTGCCTCATCTTTTTGCTACATTTTGACTTTTATCCTATGTGGGTGTTGGAGAAGTCAGATATATCCTTTTGTGTCTATGCCAAGGCCAATCCATGGCTCTCTCCTCTTCTTCTAGTGGTGCCGGTTTCATACTGTTGCCTTTCCTACCAAAGCTCTGCTTAAAGAGTCGTTCTTCCTGGGGAACCTGAGTGGCTCAATTGGCTAAACGGCTGACTCTTGGATTTGGCTCAGGACATGATCTCATGACTGCTGAGTTTGAGCCCACGTCAGGCTCTGCGCTGGCAGCCAGAGGCCTTGAGATTCTCTAACTCCCTCTCTCTCTGCCCCTCCTCTGGTTGCACTGTCTGTTGTTCTCTCTAAAAACTAAATAAACATTAAAGAGTCATTCCTCCCACCAAAAGGGAAATATTTCTTGTGAAAACGTGACACCCCAATTCAGTTAACACTAGAGAATTTGTCTTTCTGAGGATACTTATTTAACCCCAAATTATAACCTTCTCTTTCATGATTACAGTGTCTCAGATGGAACCTGCCCATAGTGGGTGCTCAGTTAACTTTTATACTCATTTCAGATGCTCTAGGGATAATTCTCTAGTGAAGATAAATATGAAGGAGATAATTATTTTTTAAGTTTATTTATTTTGAGAAGAGAGAGTTAGTGGGGGTGGGGCAGAGAGAGAAAGGGAGGGAGAGAGTCCCAAGCAGGTTTTAGGCTGTCACACAGAACTCAATGTGGGGCTCAAACTCAAACCATCAGATCATGACCTGAGCTGAGATCAAAAGTAGGAGACCTAACCAACTGAGCCATCCAGGCGTCCCTGAGGAAGATAATTCTATATCACTTTTTAGTATTCATCCATAGGGTATTTGCCCATTGATTTATCCCTGACCATGTGGGAGTATCCTGTTAGTCCAGGAAACTTCTTTGCAAGCCAAAATTTGGAGACAGAGATTAGACACAGTCAAATACCTCTTTCATGTTGGCTCCTGAAAAAATCTGTGTATGATGTTTTTTAATGTATTTACTTTATAAACAAGGAACTTCTCAAAGAGATTAAGTGATTCACCTGAAGTTAGTTAGGTGATACTTCAGACCCAAGACCCACCTCAGGAGATCTGAATCTGTGTCCTATCTACATTTCCCCCAAATTGCATAATTTTATTGCAATAATGAATTTTTGGAGTTAGCACCTAAGTTTTAAAAGAGTTGCTTCCAAATTTAAACATTTCTGGGCTTTTATTTAATATTCTGTAATTGGAGCTAGTTCAATATAAGCAAATCTGTAAGCTGGAAACTCTATTTCAAATCTATTAAAATGAAAAATGAAATAAAACCAGCCCAATTAATATACCTGAAGGACTCTAGCTAAGGAAGCATAGCCCATGTAATAAATCTCTCCAGGAGTTTGAGAATTTAGTTCAACATGAATGGCTAAATTATTATATTATTTTTCCAATGTCTTTGAATTTTTTGAGTATTCTATTAAACCATAAATAAATTACAGTTAAATCTGGGGAAACGAGAAGACTGTATAAATTAATAGAAGCTTTCATGATGAATAAATGAGAAAACAAGTTAAAAATGAAGACAGTAGAAAGGAGTGATACCAAATATATATGAATAAATAAAGGTAGATCCGAGGGAGACCATGGATCAATTTTATGATTATTCATCTTAAAATAGGGAATTAATCAACTTAAAATTCTAGACAGAAAAATATTTTCTTCAAGTTTTGGTATGAAAATCTGATCATCTTAAGAAGGGTCGAGCAATAGAATAAGCTCTTAGAGAAGAGAAGGGAATCCTTTTATGTGAAATCCTTGAAGTCAATTTAATAGATGGATTAATATTTATGACATCAATCCTATAGAGGGTTGCTTAACTGACTTGCTGGGGAATGTTACTGATTTAAATTATGTTCATCTGCTTGGAAATAATACTTTGGGGGAGTCTGGGTTCTGGAAATACATTAATTCTTGCTTTTTCAAATCATCCAAATAAAAAGATGTTCTCAAACGATACTTATTAAACTTAATTCCCACCTTGATTTAAGTTGTAGAGACTTCTGCAACATTGTCCTAAGTTTTCTTTGTCAGTATTTTATGAGTAACAGCTAAAGGATGTTTTTCATATTTGCTATTTTTTAGCAATAGATTTAGAAATAGATTCCTATTTCTTATGTGAGATACATATTTTAAAGAAGCATCAAAAATGTGGTTTGCAAAATACAGACATATGCCTTTTTTCATGCAAAAGACAAATTTCTGAAAGAATGTACACACACTCATTCCTGGTTTAAAATGACTTCTTAGTATTCTCTCAGATTTCCACCAAGTTACTTATAAAACCAAAGAAAAAGCTAAAAGACCTGAGCTCTGTATATTGGACTTTTGGAACCACATAGTTAAAAAACCAAGCAACCAACCAACTAGCCAGCCAACGCAGCCAACCAACCTACCAGTCACCAAGTTTCAAGCTTCCAATAATGTTGTAAAGGTGTTATAAAGAACACTCACATAGCTTTTTTCCAGAGACCCACTTCAACATTCTCATGTTGTTTCAATCATATCCACTATAGCAAAAAAATCTAATCTAGGATTAAATGTTCCGCCTGGTTATATCTTCTTAGTATCTCTTTTTGAAGACTAATTGTTCCTCAGTCTTTCCCTTAGTTTCATGACTTTGAAACTTTTGGAAACTTTGTACTTTTTAAGCTTCTTCTCTTTGTTATCTCTCAGTTTGGGTTTGTCTAATGTTTCCTTATGATTAGACGTGGATTATGTAGTTTTGGCTGGAATGTCACAGAAGTGTTGCTGTGTTCTTTCCATTGGATCTTTACTGGTAGCACACGATGATTATGGTCATTATCAGTGGTTTGGTTTTCTTCACTTGATTAAGGAGGTTTATCTGTCAGCTTTTTTTTTTCACTGTAAAGCTACTTCTTTTTCACTCTTTAATTAAATCTTTGTTGAATGCAAAAGTTGTATTTCTCATCCTACTTTCACCACGAGTTTTAGCATACATTGATATTTCATGCATGAATTAGTTATTACTGTGATGATGCTAAATACTACTTTTTTGGTTCCCATTGGTTCTACATTATTAGTTGGCATTTACTGTAAGGAAGGTTTGAAGGTTTTCTTTTCATTTATTCATTTAGTGATTTATATCAGTGTAGTCTTACAGATTTCTATTTTCATTAAGGTTCTATGTTTTACATAATTATAAAATAAAATCAAGATTAAAAATAACTAAAAATGGAAAGTAAAATAAAACACATGGACCTAGATTTTACCCAGTGGTAAAATAGCCTCAGAGATAAGATTGTTCTAAGTGAATTTAAAATGGTGTAATATGGTAGAATATCTTTAGGTGAAAAGAACACCCTCCCTAAATCAAATATTTTTGTAGTTATGTTGTTGATAGCAGTATTGGCTCTTGTGATGGCTATTGTATATGCAATATGGAATAAAGCAAATAAGTAGTTATTTCCAGTTCTGTCCACTGAAAAGGCCAAGGAAACCATGCTGGTGCAATAACAATGAGCATTCCTAGTACCATTTCCCACTAAAATAAATCAGAGCTCCTTGGAGAATTAGTGTGTCTAAGTCTGAGGCAAGAAATATCCAATATGAATATTGAACAAATTGTCATTATCAGAAGGCAACAGTAACATGTCCAAAAAACCCAGAAGCCATGGGATACCAACTCCCAGAAAATAGCAAACCAGGTAGTAGGGATGTGGAGATGGGGAGGGAAACCAACATGATATACTGTACTCTGGGAGGTTTAATCCCAAAATGTTAATTACTCTAGAAAGGAGTAGAAACCTGAAGAGTCTATGTTAGAAATTCTAAATTTTCAAGCATTATATTGAGTTTGAACATCAGTGATCAGATAGTGGAGTAAAAATAAGACACTGACATATTTCATTAGACCATACCCAATGAATGCATGTTCTAGACATTGGAAACTGTGGATTAGGTACTGTGCCATTATACCCAGTTGTACATATCACTGTAAGTCTGAGGGGATTCCATACTCTTATAAGACAGTAAACAAAGTAAATAATAATAATAGTAATAATAATAATAATAATAATAATAATAATAATTTATATACTTGTCTCTTAGCAAATACCAGATCTGGAAGCCTCTTCTTCATTCCAAGATGATTAAATGGAAATATCCAATATGGAGGCTACAACAAAATATAGCAGGTGATTGTAATATCACCCAGAACAATGTAAGAGCATAACTCTGAAAATGGTGTACTAAAGGAGCTCAAAGAAAAGTATTTTCTGATATTATTAATATTTGAGAAAGCATGTATTCTATTTTCTATGTGGATTTTAAATTTAAATTAAATTTAAAGAAAATTAATTTATTTCCTCAGTCTTACTAGTCACCTTCCAGTCACACATGGTCACATGTGGCTGGTGGCTACTGCATTGGACAGAACAGATGTAGACCATTTCCATCATTGCAGACAGTCCTGGTAGACACTGCTACACTATACAAAATTACAGAAAGTGATTTGGAGATGATAGGTTAAAATAAAAGGAAAGTTAGCTTAAAAAAATTTAAAGTGTGGGGTCCCTGGGTGGCTCAGTCGGTTAAGCCTTGGACTCTTGATTTTAGTTCAGGTCATGATCTCGGTGTGAAATCGAGCCCCATGTTGGATTCTGTGCTGACAGTGAAGAGCTTGCTTGGGATTCTCTCTCTCCTTCTCTCTCTGCCCCTCCACTGCTCGTGTGTGCTCTCATTGTCTCTCTGTTTCAAATTAATCAATAAACATTTAAAAAAAATAAAGAGCTTAAAATTCCTACTATCATCAAAGAAGGAAATTAGGTTACTAATGTAATGTAGTAGAAAACTTTTGCTCATCAGAATTCTTAGGGTGTTTTCTTCCTTTCTTTTGAAGAATGATTTAATGAGTGACTCCTCCTCCAGAGTTCCTTTCTTCTGTCCTGAATTTTCTCTTCTTCTTTTCTCGCTCTCACTTCTCCTCTCTTCCTATCCCTCTCACTTTTCAGGAACATTGAGAAAATTCCCTTGTTAGTGTCTGATACCCCTATAAGGGGTATGCTGCTCTTTATAAAATTAATTGAGAGAATACTCTAATTTACCAATAAATATCAATCAAAGCTAGGCAATCAAGAATGGGAAGATAATGGTGAACACTGGAGCAATTAAAATGGAATTTTAAACAAAGTACTTTTGTTAATATGCTTACAAAATTGAATGCACAGATTAAGGGTATAGTAGTTATGAGGATATATTGTAGTTGTGTTCAAAATTATTCCCCTACTAAGCACATGGTAGGTCTGTATTCCTCTATTCCCCCAACTCCTTGAAACTATTCATGACCTTATGAATTTCTTAGGCCAATGCAATGTTAGTGCAAATGATGAGTGTTGTTTCCAGGTGAAAACTTTTAACAGGTGGTGCAAGATTTACTACACATTCTCTTTGTCCTGCTATGACAATTATGGAAACAATGTCTAACTAAGCACCACCCAAATGACATGTAATATGAGTCATATATGTAATTTAAAATTTTTAGTAGTGACATTCTAAAAGGAAAAAAAAGCGACATTAATAATAGTATTTCATTTAACTTATACATCTCAAATATTTCAACATGTAATCAATATAATAATTATAAATGAGATATTTTCATTTACTTTTTCATATTAGGTCATCAGTATCTGATATGTATTTCATACTTATAGCACATTTCAATCTGAACTAGCTACATTTCAGGTGTTCAGTAACTCTATGTGGCTTGTGGCTTCCCTGTGGCATAATATAGACTTAGAGAAAACACTAACCCACCTGAGTTCTTAACAATTATAATGAACAGAGATCCCAGATGACCTGCATTGGACATAGAGTTTATGAAAAATAAACTTTAGTTGGTTGAGACTATTGAAATTTTGGAGCTCATTGTTAGCATGGTATAATGTTGCTTGTCCTGATTGGTACAATATGTATTTATAAAAAGTACTTTAATAACAATGAAATATTCTATATTTTCCTATATTTTTCAAATTTTCTGCAGTAATAATGTCAGTAGGTTAGGGAACAGTCAACAAAAGCTTTAAATACAAAATCTTATTTTTCAGGAGATTGTTTATATTATTTCAGGTATTATCTTCAGGTTAATATAAGAAAGAGAAAAATTAGAATAATTAACTTTCATGTTTGGAAATTTACTTAAAATGAATCTTGCTAGATGATGGCAGTTACTATTATATTTAAAAAAATAGTAACAAATACTAAATGAATTAAGAGATTTAATAAAATCTGTGAGGTAAAAGTCCTTCTGTCTTCCATAAGAAACAATGATAAAAAACTGTCTTCACTCTCCAATGGGAAAAGGGAAGGCTCCTTAGTGTTCTTATTTGGTATGTGTATAATTTATTTAACAAAAATTCATATGACTTAACTAATGAGAAGCACCTTTATACTCCTGCATTTTACCTAGCACTGATCTGATATTGACTGTGGTATTACTTGTTAGGAAATGTAAAAAGAAATTAAGAACTACTTGTCTTGCATTCAAAAAGATATGAGGTTATTGAGGTGATTATGCACACACATATAAAATAACGTATATGTATTTTCTTTCTATCATGTGTTTATGTATACACATATGTATGTGTGTATGTGTACATGTATGTATATCCATATTCACACATACAGTTTAGTTACTCAAAACCTAAACTGATCATTATTAGCAAACTCATCAGCCTCTCATCTTGAGTGGGAATCTTAATGTTTATATTTTACTCCTCATAATGTCAACAGTTCTATACATTATGTGCACCTAGTATGCATATATTTATTTGTATATGATAACTATATATCAGGATAAAATGGGTATATCAGAACAAATAATATTTATCAGGATAAAAAATGAAGGAGAAAATTATTGCAGAAAAAATGGAAAAATAGGGATAAGAAGCAAAATTATAGATAAGGTGAATGCACAAAAATGCATATGCCATATCGTCCTGTGCAGCAGAAGGTGTGAAGAAAATTTGTTTCTCAATTCCCTCCTACTTATGAGATCGAAGAACGGAACAAAATCATCAACATGTTTCATAGTGTTAATAAAATGGAAGCAAACCATTTGTTTTGGATTCATCTGAAAAACATTTGTCTTATGAATCCTCATAAATGAAATGTACTGAAGACTGTTTTAAGAGCTGTAGAATAAATACATCAGCAAAAATTTCAAGCATAGTTTCTTGTTGTAAAATATAAAATTGCATTTTGGTAAAACAATTCTATAATATAAAAAATCTTTGAGATTAATACAAAAAAAGTGCTAATATTAAAATTCATGTTCAAGTTTGGTGGCTCATGAACTTGTCAGTATTCTGTTTAATTTTTGAGTGACTAACATGCATTTTCAAAATACTGGATCTTCTCTCTAACAAATGAGAAACTATGATTCAGCAAGGACAAATCTTCCTTGGATTCCATCCAAAGGATTTTGTTACTGAATGTACCACTGGAAACTCATTACAATTGTGTTTCACCTGTATATAGCCAGCCTAAGGCTATGTTGTAAACCAAACACTTTGTGGATATAGTCTCCTATTTGTTCAAATTTTATACATATTCAAGACCAGGTATGCGATATTCATAGGCCCTTAATGAATGTTTCATTGACTAATTGAATTACTGATTGCTCTTCATCTCTTTTACCGTCTCCGCTACTTCTCCTCTGTTCTCTCCATGTTCCAGAATCAATTATTAGTTTATATTCTGAGTGAGCTCTTAGCTTTCCAGGGCTGTGTTATTAAATTTAGATTTGTCCTCATTTTTCTGCTTCTCCTTCACCAGTCAGCCTCTGGTACTGTTTTCCTCTAGATGGTAAGCTTTTTCAGGGAATGGTCTAAAATATGACCTTAATACATGTCTTTAAAACTACAGTTGATGACTTAGTTTCTCACTGAGGTAATACATTTTAAGTGGTGTTTGATGGGTAAAGCCATTATACTGAAAGAGATAATGGGGATAACTATTTATCAGTAGGGCCAATCTCTTGGGTGGAGAAGCCACAGAAGCTTTACTGCCTGGTGTCTGCAGACCCAGCCATTAGCTAAAACATTGTCCATGGCATGGAATTTTGGAAACCACTTGGGAACAGTGACTCAGAATGTGGGTAACTATTTTTATTGCTGATTAAGTTGCTTAAAGACAAAGATTATTGCTCAGTGCAGTCAATGTCTTTTCAGAACATTTAAAGCCACTCGTGGAATAAGTTTAGCATCCTTGTTTGAATTACTTAAAAGGGAAGATTGTCTTTAAGGGTTTCATAAAGAACCCTCCAATCCAGGGTTTATGCAGAACTGAGAAGAAATATTGAATATTTGCAAGAATAGAGAATTAAAATTCCTTATAGAAACAATGGAATGCATCAAAATTATACCTTTTCTCTTAGGCCATGCAAGTTTGATGTTGAATTATTCAATTACAAGAATTGCTATTTTATTAAAAGTTTAGAAAATTGTCCATATCACTCTTATTTAATTTGAAATTCATCTACCCCTAGTGGAAATCTAGTGTTCCTGGATATCAAAAACCTTTGAGGGCAGATAGTGACAATGTGATAACATGACTTTTAATTTGCTCCCTAAACCATTTTAAATACTACTCTCTAGTACCAAAAGAGTTCTAATTTTTTTTCATAGAATATCTAATGCTACACAACCTAAATGATGAAGATGGACTATCATAACCAAATGGCGAAACAATATTAATACTAATGATTATACAAATGAATGTTTAATACAATAAAAAATATAAGCTAATTTTTCTACCTTTCAAAATAGTTTTGTACAGATATGGTTGTTGAAAATGTATGAGCTAGACGGGTTAGGGGTTAACTGATCCTGGGTTCCTAGTAGATTTCTCATCTTGTCCTGTTGGATGAAGAGCTCTGTAAGATGCAGATTCTTTAACAGGGACAACCCTTCCTGCATGTCCCCTGAAGCCACACTGCAGGAGACACACAGGCTTCTCCATGATTACCATTAAATATGATGTCAGAATCATCTCTCCACTTCTTTCCACAAATATCAAAAGTCCCTCGGTGCTAAACACTCTTAGGTTCAGTGGACATTGTGGAGATTTTCTGAATTGCAAAGGAATGGAAGACTCTTTTATGTCACTCACTAATTTGTTATGTCTTAGAAGAGATGTGCTCCCATGCTTCATTCTTCTCAGCAGTCCTGCCTGTTAGCGTTTACAAAGAAAAGACCTGGGCAAAGCAGACAGGTATGTCTTAGAAAACTCTGGAAGCTTTCTAGCCAATTTAGTAAATTTAGCAATTCTGTTCCTGAGCTCCAGCTGTCTGTAACTTTGTCTGAAGGAGCCAAGGTTTCCCCACCTGAAGGTTGAGTCACTTCCACGAATTAACAGAAATGACACTATGTCAGACGAAAAGGGCACAGCATACTCTTTTTTTAAATATCTTCCACCATAAAACCTTTTCCAGACTTGTGACCCCCTGAGAGGCAGTGCCTTGCTTTGTCTTGTCCTGAATCTCACCTTGCGTAATGTATTTTATTAAGGGTCAAAGCTAATTGCCTTCTAGTTATGACAGAGTAAAAATTGTGCTAAGCTAGGAATTTTTTTAAAGCCCTGGAAAACTTTACACAGGACCCAGAGGAAATACATATTCACACAAACAGACACACACCTGCATGTGCATACATAATATATACATATACATATGTGTACATATATGTATTCATCTATATTACACAGTACCATAAAAGCCCTGTTTTGACACTATTTTACTGTTTGACCTTGGATGTGTTGCTTAGCCTTTATGTCTTCAACTATAAAATAATGTGTTTATGAGACTAAGGTATAAAGTATCTATTAAAGTATCTGGTATCAAGGTTTTCAATAAATGATGGCTGCTAATAGTACCTTGGTGTTTTACTAAATTTATGCAGCATTGCCGGCCCAGCCTGCCACCTAGGGTTATCATGAGGCTGGGTGAGAGAATTTGTGTGGAAGTATTTTATATATAGGAAAGTGTCAGGCAAAGGAAAGAAAACATTATTATAGAAGGAGTGTATCAGATGGGGGTAAAGAGGAATAAAATGAAGAAAACATGACAGGGATGGCACCAGTACTTTGAATGAAAGGGTGACAAAGTCTTGACATCTGCTGCTGTGGTAACTGTTGACCTCATCTACACAGTGTCATGATCTTAGGAAATGATACAGCTCCAGTAATGTCCAAAGTGGCAGGGGTAGTGGTTCCGAGCATTATGACACCAATGTGAAGGCAGCACATGCTACATTATCGGCTGATGACCTTTTTTTAAAATTTTGCCCCCTTATCTCTTTCGCGATTAACCTAATGTCCACCGCAGTGAAAAGGCAAGCACTGTGGCAAGAGAAACTGGGATGGTTTTGTGACATTTGAAGTCAGACAAGTCCTTTCTAGGCTAAAAAGGATTGTAAAATGGGCCTGGTAACCTATCATTGGGTGTTTGAGTCTTTTCATTTGATTTCTTGTGTGTTACCTGGTATAACTTCAGAATTGGATTAAAGGAAGGTAAAATTGGAGATTATGTATTAGTTTGGTGATTACAGATTCTCAGAAAGAGAGCAAAGAGTGTTATAGTTCCCTGAAGGATTTCATTCAGATATTCTAGTTTCTTAACTATTAAATGGGATACTTTTTAAAGATAAGAATAACCTAATATGTAAATCTATTGTCTTGTGGATATTCTGAATTAAAAATGAAAACAAAACAAATTAGATATCACTCTCTTACCCTTTACTTTTTCATTTCATTTGAATTTGGTTAAATTAGACTAAGTGGTTAAAAAAATAAATGGTCAAATAGTTAAATGATTAAACAGTTAAATGGTTAAAATTTCAAAGAATACCATTCATCTCACATAGTCATACTTACACTTAGTATGGTTGATAATATCACTCAATGGTTTTGAAAACTTGCCATATGCCAAGCACTGCGCTAAATGCTAAGGATTTAAGGATAAGAAAGATATGCTTCCCACCACTTCCATGAGCATATGAAATGCTCACTGTTCAGAGAAAGAGGTAGGCAAATAGATTTAAATTTTTAATATGATATGATAAAAAGTGGTTAATTTTTAATTATTTAAAATTAATTAAAGCACTACCTTAAGGCTCTTTCTTCTCTCCCCAGTAAACAATGTGATAAAAATGTAAACTCTATAATCAAAATTCCACTGGAGCACAGCCCAGGGGAATAAAAAGTTACTCTTTATAAATTTAAAGGGAGTCCAACAAAGTGGTTATTCAAAGGAGGGGCATTGTGGGCAGGTGGTAAAGGGAATTCTATGCTGAGGTTATCTGAAGCTAAAGGAACAGCAACACAATGGAGGCATGAGGATACTACTTAATGAGGAAGAAACAAGAAGTTCAGTGTGGTTAGGATCTAGGGTGCCCTTGGAAATGGAAATGGCAGGAATCGAGACTAGTGAGTACAGAAGAGTACTAAATGCTTTTCTAGGAAATTTGGTCTTATTTTGAAGGCAGGGGTAGGGAGCCATCACTGGAGGATTCGAAGCAGTAGAGTGAGAGCCACAGATATTCATTAGGGAAGATTGCTCAAGTGGATATGCCAAGACAAGAGAAGTTGTTGAGAGCTGGATCACAGTGTCCACTCAGTCACTATAAGTGTTTTGACCTTTATTCTGGCTGAAATGGAAAGTTCGAGCAAAGGAATGACATGATTTACATCATTTTCAAAGAGTAATTCTATCTCCTTGTAGAGAATAAACTACATGGGTAAGGACAGCAGGAATACCAGTTAAAGACTAACGCACTTATCCAGGACAGAGGTATTGGTGACTTGGACAGGGGCCTCAGTGATGGTGAAGGTGTGAGGAGTATTTGTTTCAGGATCTACTTTGAATACAGAGCTGAGAGAATTCGTTGCTCACTTGAACATGACTGAAAGAACAGCTCTAAGGTTTTTGCCCTGAGCAGTTGGTAGGATGGAGCCACTATTCTCTGAGATGCCGAAGAGACCCTTTTAGGAAGGGGGGTTGGTAATATCATGTGTTCCACTGTGACTGTCGAGATGCCTATAAGCATGTAGGTGGAAATTATGAGTAGAAAATGGTTTTTATGAGACCGTATTTGGAGAAGTCTGGGTTGGGGAAATATGGACTTGAGAATTGTCAGCATTAAACAGCTTTAATGTTATTATTTTTTGAGAGACAGAGACAGAGTGTGAGTGGGGGAGGGGCAGAGAGAGAGGGAGTCACAGATTCCGAAGCAGGCTCCAGGCTCTGAGCTGTCAACACAGAGCCCAACGCGGGGCTCGAACTCATGAACCACGAGATCATGACCTAAGCCGAAGTTGGTCGCTCAACCAACTGAGCCACCCAGGTGCCACTCAGCATTTTTAAACCAAGAAGATGAGCCATTTTCCTTGGGAATTGAGTGTATATTGAGCAGATGACTTAAGGACTAAGTACTGTAGCATTCCAACATTTGGTGGTTGGAAACAAAAAGAGGATCTGGCAAAGGAGCATGACAATGAATTGCTAATGTTACTGGCAGAAGGAGTAACACATACTTCACAAATCAAACAAAGAACATGTTTCAGAAGAGAAAGAGTAAAACTACTACATTAAATGCTACTGTTAGATGAGCAAGAGAAGAAATGAGAAAAAAAAATTGATTTTATACTTGTAGGTTGTTTGTGACCTTGACCACAGCACTTTGATAATGTGGTGGGGGCAGCAGCCTGTTTGAAGTAGGTTGAAGAGAAAATTAAAAAAAGAGGAAGAAGCAGAATGTCAAAAGAAGTGGAGGTAGAGCTTTGCTCTTAAGAGAGTATAGGGACAGTGGCTGGAGGAGATTCTAGTTTTTACATGGAAGGTAATAGAGCTTGCTTGTATATTGATGGAAATGATCCTTTCAAGACGGCAAAATTGCTAATGCAAGAGATGAAGATGATCAAAGCCTTGCATAACTGGAGGACATAGGATCCATTGTAAAGTGGAATTTAATGTTAGAAGCATAGACAAATTTATCCATTATAACAAGAGGGAAAATGTTTATGGGTACTGATGCACCTATGTTGATATAATTAAACAAGTACAGTAGACCAGGTGAGAAATGATGGCCTACATCAAGTTAGCACATGGACATAGAAGTGCACAGACTCAGAAGGTATGTAAAAAGCAGTATGTCCCGGACTTAGCCCTTATTTTGGAGTGCAAAGTGAGAGAGAAGTCTCCTAAAACTATCTAATAAATTAATCATCAAATAAATTACAATTCAGTTAGCCTAATCTTAGCAAATGATAAAGATTTCTGAGTCATTAATTATAGAAAGTAAAAATGGACATAACGGGGGATAGGTTATATATTTCTTAACATGGGAGTTTCTTATGCATATTGTGTTCAGAAGCCTGAATTGGTTGAAAGAAACAAAGTTCAGGGGACAAGTGAACGGAAAATGGAGTAGAGAGAAGAAAGTCTTTTAAAAGCTTGTTTCGAGAGCTCGGATGGATGGATAGTATTTGAATAGAGAGAAGGAAGCCACTTTCTTCTGAGATCACAAAGACTTTAGAAGTAGATACGTATGTATATTTACTAGGGAGAGAAGAAAGGGCCTTAAGGTAGTTCTTGACTTACAGTTTCTACTCTGTTTACACAGACCAGAGATGATGAGACAAAGATGTCCTAAGCAGTGAGAGGTGGATAAGTCCTTGGTATTGTTTCTTTGGGAAATGGTAGAAGGAGCAAGCCAAGTAAAATTCAGATACCATAAATTTCTAGTGATACCGGTCTCTATGTCTATGTAACCATTTTTAGCAGGATTCACAGGCTAGGAATAAGAATAGAAAACCTGATCACGGGGAGAGAGGCTTCTTGTGGATGAGGATTTTAAGGATAATTGAGACAAATGGGCACGTGGAACCGGAGATGAGAGTTTACATGTTACCTATTATTAACTTAAATTTCATGATACAAAAAAGTTATGGGTATCTGACCAGAACTTAACACCCATTTTTTAACTAGTAGTATATTTGTTTCTATAGTAATGCTTCTAGGATATAGCTTGGTCCAATCCTGTCTTCAGCTAATTGCTCAGAGAAAGATACTTGGTCTAGAAGGAACTCATCCATGGGCTGGGTAATCCAGAATACTCTCCATGTGTCCAGGTCAACTGATAAGCAAATATAATTGCATATTCAGCCTTAATTCTCTTTTATTATATGAAGTAACATATTCACAAGTTTCAGTGATTAGGGCACGGACATCTTTGGGGACCCTTATTTTGCTCAGCACAACATCATAACATGATTACTAGTGTACCTTGGTGTTTAAGATCTCATAAGATTTAATAAAAATAGTATTCTGCAACATGCGAATATTCTAGTAGACTCTTTCTTTAAGATCCCTGTAGATTTTGTACAACTTATATTTTAGTGGTTTCCCCAGTGCTGAGTTCTATTTCTACTAAAATGCTTCTCAGTTCCACCCTTTGTGTTTCTATTGTGCACCATGCCAGACAAAATGGGAAATGTGAATTTTGGGATTGAGGGTGGGAGTGAAGGGGAGGGATGGTAGGTAAAATTATATAAAAATGTCAGTCTCATAAAGATTATGGGTATAGAAGATTTTACTAAAGATTTGGTAAAATTGAAGGGAAGAGAGCATAATTGTGGCAATTACATAGCCAATATCAAATATTTTTAAATTGAACATCTTTAGTTTTAAAAATTCTTTCATTCACCCTATCCCCAGGGATTTTTACTTTTCTATTTTTTTGTTCATTTGTTAATTTTTAAGAATTTTAATTCCAGTGTAGTTAACATACTATGTTACATTAGTTTCAGGTGTACACTATAGTGATTCAACAGTTCTATACGTTACTCAGTGCTCATTATGATAAGTGTACTCTTAATCCCACCTATTTCACCCGTCTTCCCACTCACCTTCTCTCTGGTAACCATCAGTTTGTCTCTATAGGTAAGAGCCCGTTTTTGTTTGTTCATTTGTTTGCTTGTCTTTGCATTTATATTTTATTTTTTTAAATATAATTTATTATCAAGTTGACTAACATACAGCGTATACAGTGTGGTCTTGGTTTTGAGGATAGATTCCTGTGATTTATCGCTTACATATAACACCCAGTGGTTATCCCAACAAGTGCCCTCCTCAAATTCCTATCACCCATTTTCCCCTCTCCCCCTCATCTACCCTCAGTTTGTTCTCTGTATGTAAGAGCTTGTTTTTTGATTTGTCTCTTTTTTTTTCTTTGTTTATTTTGTTTCTTAAATTCCGCATGAGTGAAGTATGGCATTTGTCTTTCTCTAACTGACTTATTTCACTTAGTATTATAGTCTCTTGGTCCATCTATGTTGTTGCAAATGGCAAGATTTCATTATTTTTCTGGCTGTGTAATATTCTATCACACATACACACATACATGTGCATGCACACACACACCCAAATCTTCTTTATTCATTCATCTATTGATGAACATTTAAGTTGCTTTCATATCTTGTCTATCGTAAATAATGCTGCAATAAGCATAATGATGCATATATCTTTTGAAATTTCTTTGGGTAAATATCCAGTAGTGGAATTACTGAATCATATGGTAATTCTATTTTTAATTTTTTGAGGAACGTATATACTGTGTTCCACAGTGGCATTACCAGTTTGCATTGTTGCCAACAGTGCATGGGGTTCCTTTTTCTTCATCCCGTTGCCGACACTTATTGTTTCTTGTGGTTTTGATTTTAGTTATTTGACAGGTGTGAGATAGTATCTCATTGTGGTTTTGATTTGCATTTCTCTGATGTTGGGTGATGTTGAGCATCTTTTCATATGTCTGTTGGCCATCTGGATGTCTTCTTTGGAGAAATGTCTGTTCATGTCTTCTGCCCATTTTTTAATTGGATTATTTGTGTGTTGTTTTATCAGTTCTTTATATACTTGGGTACTAAACCTTTATCAGATATGTCATTTGCAAGTATCTCCTCCAATCAAATAGGTTGTCTTTAGTTTTGTTGACTGTTTCCTTCGCTGGGCAGAAATTTTTTATTTTCATGTAGTCCCAATAGTTTTGTTTGTTTGTTTTGTTTCCCTTGCTTCAGGAGACATATCTAGAAAAATGTTGCTACAGCCAATGTCAGAGAAATTATCACCTGGGCTTTCTTCTAGCATTTTTATGTTTTCAGGTCTCATATTTAGATCTTTAATCCATTTTGAGTTTATTTTTGTGTATGGTATAAAAAAGTGGTTTAGCTTCAGTCTTTTGCATATAGCTGTCCAGTTTTCCCAACACCATTTGTTTTTCCACTGCATATTTTTGCCTTCTTTGTCAAAGACTAATTGACTATATAGACATGGGTTTGTTTCCAGGCTATTTTGTTCCATTGATCTATGTTTCTATTTTTGTGCCAGTACTATACTTTTTGATTACGATAAAGTTATAGTATATCTGAAATCTGGGATTGTGATACCTCTAGTTTTGTTCTTTTTCAAGATTGCTTTGGCTATTATAGGTTTTTTGTGGTTCCATACAAATTATAGAATTATTTATTCTAGTTTTATGAAAAATGCTTTTGGTATTTTGATAGGGATTGCACTAAATCTATAGATTGCTTTGGGTAGATGGTCGTTGTAATAATATTTCTCTTCCAGTTCATGAGCATAGAATATCTTTGTCTTTGTGTCATCTTCAGTTTTTTGCACCAGTGTTTCACAGTTTTCAGAGTATAGGTCTTTCACCTCTTTGGTTAAGTGTATTCCTCTTTTATTATTTTGGTACAGTTGTAAATGGGATTTTTTCCCCTAATTTCTCTTTCTGCTCCTTCATTTTTAGTATGGAAATGCAGTGGATTTCTGTATATTGATTTTGTATCCTGTTACCTAATGAATTCATTTATAATTTCTAGTATTTTTTTTCTTTTTCGGTGGTCTTTAGGGTTTCCAATATAGTATGATGCCATCAACAAATAGTGAAAGTTTTACTTCTTCCTTACTAATTTGGATGCCTTTTAATCCTTTTGTTGTCTGATTGCTGTGGCTAGGACTTCCAATATTATGTTGAACAAAAGTGGTAAGAATGGACATCCTATATTGTTCCTGATCTTAGGGGGAAATCCGTTTTTGTTGTTTTTTTTTGTTTGTTTGTTTGTTTTGTTTTTTACCAGAGTATGATATTAGCTGTGGGTTTTTCATATATGATCTTTATTTTGTTGAGGTATGTTCCCTCTAAATCTACTCTGGTGAGACTTTTATCACAAATGGATGTTGTACTTTGTCAAATGCTTTTTCTGCATCTATTGAAATGACCATGTGATTTTTATCCTTTCTCTTATTTATGTGATGTATCATGTTGATTGATTTGTAATTTATTGCCTTTGCAGCCAGGCAGTAAATCCCACTGGATCATCATGAATGATTTTTTAAATGTATTTTTAAATTCAGTTCGCTAATATTTTGTTGAGGATTTTTGCATCTATGTTCATCAGGGATATTGGCCTGTAGTTCTCTTTTTTGTAGTGTTTTCTTTTTGTTTGTTTTTGTTTTTTTTAAAAATCTGGTTTTAGTATCAGGGTAATGCTGGCCTCATAGAATGAATTTGGATGTTTTCCTTCCTCTTCTATTTTTTGAAATAGTTTGAGAAGAATACATATTAACTCTTCTTTAAATTTTGGTAGAGGGGCACCTGGGTAACTCAGTCTGTTGAGCATCTGACTTCGGCTCAGGTCATGATCTCACAGTTTGTGGGTTTGAGCCCTGCACTGAGCCTGCATTGGGCTCTGTGCTGACAACTTGCTCAGAGCCTAAAGCCTGCTTGGAATTCTGTTGTCTCCTTCTCTCTCTGTCCCTCTCCCACTCGTGCTCTCTCTGTCTCTCACAAATAAATAAATGTAGAAAAAAATCAAAACGAATAAATAAATTTTGGTAGAAGTCAACTGTGAAGACATCTGATCCTGGGCTTCTGTTTGTTTGGAGGTTGTTTTTTTTTTTTATAGATTTGATTTTATTGCTGGCTATTGGTCTGTTCAAATTTTGTATTTCTTCCTGATTCAGTTTTGGGAGTTTACATGTCTTTAGAATTTATCCATTTCTTCTCATTTGTCCAATTTGTTAACATATAATTTTTATAATATTCTCTTATTGCCCTTTTAATTTCTATGGTGTCAGTTGTTATTTCTCCTCATTCATTTCTAATTTTGTTTATTTGAGCCCATTTTTTTGCTTTTTTTTTGTTTAGTTTTTTTGATGAGTCTCCCTAAAATTCTTATGAATTTTGTCTATCTTTTCAAAGAACCAGATTCTGGTTTTGTTGGTCTCTTCTATTGCTCTTTTAATTTCTATTTTGTTTATTTCTGCTCTAATATTCATTATTTTATTTATTCTACTGACTTTTGGGCTTTGTTTGTTCTTCTTTTTCTACCTCCTTTAGGTGTGAGGTTAGGTTGTTTATTTGAGATTTCTTGCTTCTTGAGGTAGACCTCTAGTGCTATAAACTTCCCACTTAGAACAGCTTTGGCTTCATCCCGAGGACTTTGGACCACTGTGTTTTCATTTTCATTTATTTCTATATATCTTTTGATTTCCTCTTGACCCCTTCATTGTCTAGTAGCATGATACTTAACCTATATGTATTTTTACTCTTTCCATATTTTTTCTTGTGGCGATTTCTAGTTTCATAACATTGTGTTTAGAAAAGATGCATTGTATGACATCAGTCTTTTTGAAATTGTTGAAACTTGTTTTGTGGTCTAATATGTGACCTATTCTGGAGAATGTTCCATGTGTACTTGGAAAGAATCTGTATTTGATGTTTTAGGATGGAATGTTCTGAATATATCTGTTAGATCCATCTGGTCCAATGTGTTATTCAAAGCTACTGTTTCATTGTTGATTTTCTGTTTGGATGATCAATCCATTGAAGTAAGCGGGGTGTTAAAATCACCTACTATTATTGTATTACTATCAGTTACTTCCTTTATGTTTGTTATTATCTGCTTTATGTATTTGGGTGCTCCCAAGTTGGATGTATAAATATTTTTAGTTGGTATAGCTTCTTGTTGGATTGTTCCCTTTATTTTTATGTAGTTCCCTTCTTCAACTCTTGTTATAGTCTTTGGTTTAAAATCTAATTTGTCCAATATAAGTATTGCTACCCCAGCTTTCTTTTCACTTTCATTTGCATGATAAATGCTTTTCCAACTTTCTACTTTCAATCTGCATATCTCTTTAGGTCTGAAATGAGTCTCAAATAGGCAGTGTATAGATGGGTCTTGATTTTTAATCCATTCCATAACCCTATGTCTTTTTATTAGAATGTTTAGTCTATTTATTTATTTTTGTTGTTGTTTTGGTTTGATTTTGGGTTTGGGGTTTTCTTGTTTGTTTGTTTTGCCTTAGACCAGGTCTTTCTTCAAAGTTAGCTGTTCGTAATGATTTGACTTTTGCAGAAAAGACAAGTTTACTTTTTTATGCAGCAGCCTTCCTTTCTTTTGTGGTGGGTTTCTTTTCAGCAGGCTTCTCAGCTGCTGGTTTCTTGGTAGCTGCAGCCTTTTTTCCTACTAAAGGTTTCTTCTGCTTCTTAACACCAACAGCCTTCTTTCCTTTCCTCCCTACGAAAGACCTCTTGCCTGGAACCCCCTTCTCATCTGAGTTGCCTCCTAAGGCTACTGCTGCCTAATCCATCCAGAGTTTGTGATTCTCGACTTGGTGAAGAATGGTGCATTGTCTTTGCATTTGGGTTTAGCTTCAACATGATTCTCAGTTTTTCCATGGATTCTTCTTCAGGACTTTGTGATGAACCTTTTTGCATGATACTGACTCAGATCTTTGGATCTCTGAGCTTTTGAAGATTCTGCCAAGGTCTGTATTAAGCGTCTGATGCATTAGAAAGTTGTACTCTTTAAATAGGCAGCCTCATACCAAGTGCTATCTGGATCGTCTAAGTTGTAGAAAGCACTTTCAGTCCCAGTGTAGAAATGTCTCACATGCCCACCAGGAGAAGTTTCAAAATGTCCAATTTCCTTGCATTCAGTAAACTAATTCCAGGGAGGTTTCTGAAGGCCTTGATGATACCGTTGTGCTCATATTACATGATACAAAGTTCCCTGCACTGGGTATGACGACAGTTTCTCTTTCTGCCTTTCCAGCTCTCCTTTGCTGAGAGGCATAGACCTTTTTGATATCATTCCAGCCTTTAAATTCCTTAAGAAGCAAAACAGCCTCCTTGGTCTTCTTGTAGCCTTCACCTTTATCTTTAACCACTAAAGACAGTTCAGGAACTTCGTCAGTAAAATGACCTTTAGAATGACCAGTGCTGGTAAGGCTGAGGCAGCCAGGGCCGAGCAGATGGCATATTGCCTCTGTGTTGTGTTCACTCTGAGGTACTAATGGTGGCAGAATCTGGTTAGTGCAAATATGCGGCCCCCACGACACATATTTCCAAAAGCACGCTGGCCAGAACAGTGAGTCCTACTGCTTCAGATTCTGGGAATTTGAGCCACGGTTCTGCCAGTACTGGTTTGATGACCTGCTAATTCACTAACAGCATATGGCTGTCTGTTGTTTTTGTGCAAGTTGGTGTGAACGAAGTTCAGAATATCATGTTTAGTGGAAGCTTTGAATACAGCAGGCAAAGTAACATTTTTGCCAGGTGATGTTCCCTTTTCAGAATGCACTGATATCAGTGGACAAGCAGTTGCCATCCTGGGGAGAGGAGAGGGCCATGCTCCTCTCAATCCGGAGGCTCCTATAGGAAAAGTGTTTGGTTTATTTACATTCAAAGTAATTATTGATTGGTATGTGCTTATTGCCATTTCGTTACTTGTTTCTGTAGTTCTCTTTCCTTTCTTCTCTTCCTCTATTCTTATGGTTTGCTGGCAGTCTTTGGTGATATACTTGGATTCCTTGCTCTTTAGTTTTTGCATATCTATTACTGGTTTTTGATTTGTAGTTACATTAGATTTATATATAACATTTTATGCATATAGCTGTCTATATTGTTGATGGCCACTTAAGTTTGAACCCATTCTTTACTCCCCCCCTCCATTTTAGGTATATGTTGCCATACTTTACATCCTTTTATTTTGTAAATTCCTTGACTAATTTTTATAGTTATACTTAATTTTACTACTTTTGTGTTTCCTACTTTTCTTAGTTCTGCTTATGGTCTTTTGTTTCACTCAGAGTCCTCCTATTTTGTTTTTAAATTTTTTTTTAACATTTGTTCATTTTTGAGAGACAGAGACAGAGTATGAGTGCGGGAGGGGCAGAGAGAGGGAGATACAGAATCTGAAGCAGGCTCCAGGCTCTGAGCTGTCAGCACAGAGCCCGACGCAGGGCTCAAACCTGTGAAATGTGAGATCATGATCACTGAGAGTCCTCTTAACATTTCTGATAGCACTGGTTTAGTGGTCATGAATTCCTTTAACTTTTGTTTGTCTGGGAAATTTCTTCTCTCTCTGTCTAGTCTAAATAATAGCCTTGCTGAATCAAATTTTCTTGGCTGCAAGTTTTTTGGGTTTTTTTTGTTTTGTTTTGTTTTTTTCTGTCAGCACTTTGAATATATCATGCCACTCCTGTCTGGGCTGCAAAGTTTCTGCTGAAGAATCTGCTGATAGCCTTATGGGGGTTCCCTTGTACATAACTTTTCTTTTCTCTTGCTGCTTTTAAAATTCTACCCCTACCACCACTTTTTACCATTTTAATAACTATGTGTCTTGGTGTGGACCTTCATGGTTTGAGTTTACTGGGGTCTTCCTTGATGTGAATTTCTGTTCTCTTGCCCAGATTTGGGAAGTTTTCAGTTACTATTTCTTCAAATAAATATTCTACTCCCTTTTCTCACTCTGGAATCATTTTAATGTGAATTTTGTTATACTTGCTGGTGTTGCTGAGTTCCCTGAGTCTATTTTTATTTTTATTACTTTTTTTCCTCTTTCCTATTCAGCTTCATTGTTTTCCATTAGTCCCTCCTCCAGCTAGCTGATCCATTCTTCTGCTTCTCCCAGTCCATCTAATGTATTTGTAATTTCACTTTTTAAGTTTTTCATCTCCGTTTGTTCTTTGGTTCTTTTTTATGTTTTCTATCTCTTTGTGGAGGGTCTCACTGAGTCTTCCACTCTTTTCTCAAATCCAGTAAATATCTTTATGACAATTACTTTAAATTCTCTGTCAGACATTACTTCCGTTTGGTTTAGCTCTGTTGGTGTGATTTTGTCGTATTCTTTCATTTGGAATGCATTCCTTGTCTCCTCATTTTATCTAACTATCTGTGTCCATTTCTATGTGTCAGGAAAGTTAGCAATGTCTCCTACTCTTGAAAGTAGTGGCCTTATGAAGAAGTCCTGTAGTGCCCTATAGTGCACTGTTCCCTGTTCACTGGAACCTTGTGCTTCAGGGGTGTCACCTGTATGTGTTGCTTGCACCCTATTGTCGTGGATAAGCACTTACCTGTAGTCTCGTCATCTACAATTGCTCTCTTTGTGGTGGGCAGGATTTGGTCCTTGTGTTGGTAAGCTGGCCAGTCTTCCCAGGGCTTTTTTCTATTGACAGTGTCATCCTACAGGCTTTCTTGGCTTCTGGAAATCTACTAGGGCTTTCCCTTCCCTCTCATTCCTTCCACCTATTTCAGTATCATGAAGAAACAAAAAGAGAAGAGAGAAGGACTATTTTTTTCTCTTTTTTTTTTTATACATTTTATTCTGAGGCTAGTTGTCTTTTATCCAAATTAGAAAATATCGTTGAAGTGATTCTTAGGTATTATGGTCAAACCTATGTTACGGGACATCCTATCCCACTTGGATAAGGACAAAATTTTGCAGTTCTCAGTTAACTTGCTATTAGGCTAGTAACCTTCACAAGGTGAATTTTTTTTGATCAACTTCAGTATAATAATTATAGCAGATCTTCTGCTGGAAATATTGAAGACAAAGGGTAATTTTATTCCTGTGTAGAGTGCTAGACTCTGTATTAGCTTTATGTATAATAGATTTATTGTACTCTCTGTGTTCTTTAGTAATAGAACAAAAACTGCATCTTGATAAAGCATTTCATATTATGAAAATAAAAATGCAATATAAAAAATGACATTAATACATTAGGTACAGAAGGCAATGTTTTGAAGAAACAGTTTTATCTTTGCAAAACTTTCCCCATAATGAAATATTTATATGGTTTGAACATTATAACTTCCAGATCAAGAAATATAGTTAATGAAAGTCAAGTAGAAAAAAAATGCAAAGTTATTATTATTCAGAATGTCATGGTGAATTTATATGCAAAACAAAGTATTTAGGATTAAAATTCGTCTTTAGATTAGATTCTAACTATAAATAAGATTCATATATTATGAACTGCAGTGGGTTAGTTGGGAGAAAGAAGTATAAATGATCACAACCTTAGATAATTACCTCAGCAGGGCAAAAGGATTATAATCCTTTTCAATAATTCAACATTGATACTAATTTCAATTTTTAAGAAACTATCTTTAATATATTTATGTTGTTTGGTATTTCTAGGAAATTCTATCACGTTGTTTGGATCTTTATAAAAACTTTGGGACTGTTGTTAGTAAGAGAATCATATAGTATTAAAATTTAAGCATAAACAATATTCCCAGGACTTCATGAAGATTAGAATCAGGCTTCCCAATAGTCATTCACAGGGCTAAATCTGAGTGAAACTGTCCTGGGCAGCTGAGAAATTGCAAGTTTGTCTTTGCTATCCAATTTTTTCTTCCCAGGACCCCTCCTGACCTGGTTTATTTGAGCCAGTGGCCTCAGAAAGCACCCCACATTGCAGAACTACCACAATTCCAATTCCTTTACCAGAGTTTCTTGAGCCATACCTCCACGTATAAAACTTCTCAGAATAAAACTTCTACTTTTCCCATGTGTAGTTGTATCTAGAATGTAAATAAGCTTTAGGCACACCCAATTGATTTGCTTTCAGTAGTCTGTAAAAACTAATTTGGCCAAGATTTAAATAGGTTTGGTGAGTTTCTGCAGTATTGGCCATTTTTCCTGCCACTTGTGCCTTTCTTTCTTTCTTTTTTTTCTTTTGGAAATAGTTTTATTGAAACAGAAGATAAACTATCCCTCATCCCCCCTTTCTATTCTGATGCCACAAGTTGTAATAAAATATCGGCAATCGGAGGAGCAGCAGTTGGGGATTGTAGTGAATCTCCTTGAAGTTTACTTTCAAAGGTACTCAAAATCCTGTTGCACATACATGCCATTTATGAAAACACAATGTGTCCTACTAGAGTGTAAATATGTAATATTCACTCCACTGTATCTTTTTCTTTTAAGTTCATGGTGTTCTGCTTAGTCACCTAATATTTAACACTGGTGTATTAGAGTACTTCCTCCCAAGAGATTTAAACTACTGTTCTCAGAGTACCTGGGTAACTCAGTTAGTCAAGCGTCTGACTGTGGCTCCTGTCTTGATCTCTCTCTCCCTGGGTTCGAGTACCATGTTGGGCTCTGTGCTGACAGCTCAGAGCCTGGAGCCCACTTCAGATTCTGTGCCTCCCTCTCTCTTTGCCCCTCCCCACACCTCTGTCTCTCTCAAAAATAAGTGACATTAAAAAAAATTTTTAAACTGTTGCTCTCAATTTTCCTAGTGAAATCGACTTTCACGTTCCCTGTTCAGACGGCAAATTCTCCCACAACCGCTTTATGTAATTACTTGTAGTTTTTACTGATGTTTGTTTCTAACTCTAGTTTAATATGACTTATGTATTTTTAATAATTACAGTGACTTACATTTATACAGCATTGTTCACCATGAGAGATCCCAATGCACCTTTCCAAACTATGCACTACTCACATAAATAAATACCAGGCAATGCTAAGGTTGATGAAAACAACCAGTCATACAATTAACATGTTGTTTACCTAATTCCTGAACAATAAAGATGCTTCCCAAGACCCAAGCTGCTATCAATCATAGGAGATGCTTCACTGAACGCCATGCTATGGCTAATATCATCTCTGACTATTAACATAGGCCATTCTTTAAATCTCCTATGAGTGCTATAATGATTCCAGGAGTAGATTCCAGTGATTCATCCCCTATATATAACACCCAGTGCTCATCCTAACAAGTGTCTTCCTTAATGCCCCTTACCCATTTAGCCTATCTCCCCACCCCCAACGCCTCCAGCAACCCTCAGTTCTCTATGTTTAAATCTCTTATGTTTCATCCCCTCCTTGTTTTTATATTATTTTTGCTTCCCTTCCCTTATGTTCATCTGTTTTGTATCTTAAATTCCTCATATGAGTGAAGTCATATAATATTTGTCTTTCTGTGATTGGCTAATTTTGCTTAGCATAATACCCTCTAGTTCCATCCATGGCAAGATTTCATTCTTTTTGATTGCTGAGTAATACTCCATTGTGTGTGTGTGTGTGTGTGTGTGTGTGTGTGTGTGTGTGTGTATATATATATATAATTTTAAATTATTAATTACATTACACGTACATTGTGTGTATACATATATGTATAATATATATGTATGTATATGTGTATATATACACACACAGACATACATATATATTATATACATATCATATACATATATAATATATATATCTTCTTTATTCATCCGTTGATAGACATTGGGGTCATTTGGGTATTGTCGATAGTGCAGCTATAAACAATGGGGTGTATGTGCCCCTTTGAAACAGCATACCTGTATCCCTTCGATAAATACCTAGTAGTGTAATTGCTGAGTCATAGGGTAATTCCATTTTTAATTTTTTGAGGAACCTCCATACTGTTTTCCAGGGTGGCTGCCCCAGTCTGCATTCCCACCAGCAGTGCAAAAGAGATCCTCTTTCCCCACATCCTCACCAACATCTGTTGTTGCCTAAGTTACTTATTTTAGCCATTCTGACTGGGGTGAGGTGGTATCCCACTGCAGTTTTAATTTGTATTTCCCTGATAATGAGCGATGTTGAATATTTTTCATGTGTCTGTTAGCCATCTGGATGTCTTCTCTGGAGAAATGTCTATTCATGTCTTGTGCCCATTTCTTCACTGGATAATTTGTTTTTTTGAGTGTTGGGTTTGATAAGTTCTTTATAGATTTTGGATACTAACCCTTTATCTGATAGATTATTTGCATGTATCTTCCCCCATTCAATTGGTTGCCTATTAGTTTTGCTGATTGTTTCCTTCACTGTGCAGAAGCATTTTACCTTGATGAGGTCCCAATAGTTCATTTTTCTTTTGTTTCTCTTGCCTCTGGAGATGTGTTGAGTAAGAAGTTGCTGCAGCAAAGGTCAAAGAGGTTTTTGCCTGCTTTCTCCTCTAGGATTTTGATGGCTTCCTGTCTTATGTTTGGATCTTTCATCCTTTTTGAGTTTATTTTTGTGTGTAGTATAAGAAAGTGGTCCAGATTAATTTTTCTGCATGTTGCTGTGCAGTTTTCCCTGCACCATTTGCTGAAGAGACTGTCTTTATTCAATTGAATATTCTTTCCTGCTTTGTCAAAGACAAGTTGGCAATATGTTTGTGGGTCCATTTCTTGGTTCTCTATTCTGTTTCATTGATCCAAGTGTCTGTTTTTGTGCAAGTACCATACTGTCTTGATGATTACAGCTTTGTAATACATCTTGAAGTCTGAGATTGTGATGCCTTCCTCTTTGGTTTTCTTTTTCAGGATTGCTTTAACTATTCGGGGTCTTTTCTGGTTCTGTACAAGTTTTAGGATTATTTCTTCTAGCTCTGTGAAGAATGCTGGTGTTATTTTGATAGGAATTGGATTGAATATGTAGATTGCTTTGGGTAGTATTGACATTTTAACAATATTTGTTCTTCCAATCTATGAGCATGGAGTATTTTTCCTTTTTTTGTGTGTGTCTTCAATTTCTTTCATAAGCTTTCTATAATTTTGAATGTGTAGATTTTTCACCTCTTTGGTTAGGTTTACTCCTAGGTATTTTATGGTTTTTGGTGCAATTATAAATGAGATTGATTCCTTATTTCTCTTTTTGTTGCATCATTGTTGATATATAGTAATGCAACTGATTTTTCTGCATTGATTTTTATATCTTGTGACTTTGCTGAATTCTGGATCATTTCTAGCAGTTTTTTGGTGGAATCTTTTGGGTTTTCCATATAGAGAGAGTATCATGTTGTCTCTGAAGAGTGAAAGTTTGACTTCCTCCTGGATGATTTGGATGCCTTTTATTCCTTTGTGTTGTCTGATTGCTGAGGCTAGGACTTCCAATACTATGTTGAATAACAGTGGTGAGAGTGGACATCCCTGTCGTGTTCCTGACCTTAGAGGGAAAGCTCTCAGCTTTTCTCCATTGAAGATGATATTAGCAGTAGGTCTTTCATATATGGCTTTTATGATCTTGAAGTATGATCCTTCATTCTTGAGGGTTTTTATCAAGACAGGATGCTGTATTTTGTCAAATGCTTTCTCTGCATCTATTGAGAGAGTCATCTGGTTCTTGTCCTTTCTTTTGTTGATGTGATGTATCACATTGATTGTCTTGCAGGTATTGAACCAGCCCTGCATCCCAGGTATAAATCTCATTCGGTTATGGTGATTAATTCTTTTACTGTATTGTTGGATCCAGTTAGCTTATATCTCGTTGAGGATTTTTGCATCCATGTTCATCAGGGAAATTGGTCTGTAGTTCTCTTTTGTAGTGGGGTCTTTGTCTGGTTTTGGAATCAAGGTATTGCTGGCTTCATAGAATGAGTTTGGAAGTTTTCCTTCCATTTCTATTTTTTGAAACGGCTTCAAAAGAATAGGTGTTAACTCTTCTTTAATGTTTTGTAGAATTTTCCTGGAAGCTATCTGTCCCTGGACTCTTGTTTTTTGGGAAATTTTTGTTTACTGATTTTATTTCTTTACTGATTATGGATCTGTTCAACTTTTCTGATTCTTCCTATATTAGTTTTAGTAGCTTATATGTTTCTAGGAATTTGTCCGTTTCTTCCATATTGCACATTTTATTGGTATATAATTGCTCATAATGTTCTCTTATTATTGTTTATATTTCTCCTGTGTTGGTTGTGATCTCTCCTCGTTAATTTGTGATTTTATTTATTTGAGTCCTTTCCTTTTTGTTTTTGATCAGTTTTGTTGCTTCTTTCAAAGAACCAGCTCCTCGTTTCATTGATCTGTTCTACTGTGTTTTTTTATGTTTCAATAGCATTGATTTCTGCTTTAATCTTTATTATTTCCTGTATTCTGCTGGTTTGGGGTTTGATTTGCTGTTTTTTTGCCAGTACTTCAAGGTGTAAGGTTAGGTTGTGTATCTGAGACCTTTCTTCCTTCTTTACGAAGGTCTAGATTTCTGTATACTTCCCTCTTATGGCTGCCTTTGCTGTGTCCCAGAGGTTTTGGGCTGTCGTGTTATCATTTTCATTGGCTTCTATGTACTTTTTAATTTCCTCTTTAACTTCTTGGTTAGCGCATTCATTCTTTAGTAGGATTTTCTTTAGTCTCCAAGTATTTCTTATCTTTCCAAATTTTTCTTGTGGTTGATTTCAAGTTTCATAGCGTTGTGATCTGAAAATATGCACGGTATCATCTTGATCTTTTTGTACTTGTTGAGAGCTGATTTGTGTCCTGGTATGTGATCTATTCTGGTGAAGTTCCAGGTGCACTTGAGAAGAATGTATATTCTACTGTTTTAGTATGAAGTGCTCTGAATATATCTGTTAAGTCCATCTGGTTCAGTGTGTCATTCAAAGCCATTGTTTCTTTGTTGATTTTCTGTTTAGATGATCTGTCCATTGTTGTAAGTGGGGTGTTGGAGTCCCCTACTATTATGGTATTATTATCAATGAGTTTCTGTATGTTTGTTATTAATTGATTTATATATTTGGGTGACTCCATGCTTGGAGAATAAATGTTTACAATTCTTAGATATTCTTGGTGGATAGACCCTGTAATTATGTTATAATGCCCTTGTTCATCTCTTGTTACAGTCTTTATTTTAAAATCAAGATTGTCTGATATAAGTTGACTACTCTGGCTTTCTTTTGGCAACCATTAGCGTGATACATAGTTTTCCGTCCCCTCACTTTCAATCTGAAGGTGTCTTTAGGTCTAAAGTGGGTCTCTTGTAAACTGCATAGAGATGGATCTTGTTTTCTTATCCATTTTGTTACCCTATGTCTTTTGATTGAAGCATTTAGTCTTTTGACATTTAGAGTGAGTACTGAAAGATATGCATTTATTGCCATTATGTTCCCTATAGAGTCGAAGTTTCTCATGATGTTCTCTGGTCCTTTCTAGTCCTTGTTGCTTTTGATCTTTTTTGTTCTTTTCATTTTCTCCCCTCAGAGAATACTCCTTAAAATTTCTTGCAGGCTGGTTTAGTGGTCACAAACTCTTTAGTTTTTGTTTGGGAAAGTTTTTTATCTCTCCTTCTATTTGAATGACAACTTTGCTAGATAAAGAATCCTTGACGTATATATTTCCAATTCAGCACATTGACTATATTCTGCCATTTCTTTCTGGCCTGCCAAGTTTCTGTGTACAGATCTGCTACTACCCTTATGTGTCTACCCTTGTAGATTAAGGACTTTTTTTCCCTTGCTGCTTTCATGATATTTTTCTTTGCCTGAGTATTTGTGAATTTGACTAGGATATGCCTTGTTGATGGTCGGTTTTTGTTGAATCTAATGGGAGTTCTCTGTGCTTCCTGGATTTTGATGTCTGTGTCTTTCCCCAGTTTAGGAAAGTTTTCTGCTATGATTTGCTCACATAAACCTTTGACCCCTTTTCCTCTCTCTTCATCTTCTGGGACCCCTATAATTGGGATGTTGTTCCTTTTTAATGAGTCACTGAGTTGTCTAATTCTTATGTCGTGCTCTTTTGCTTTAGTTTCCCTCTTTTCTTCTGCTTCATTATTATTCTCCATAAGTTTGTCGTCTATATCACTGATTTGCTGCTCTGCTTCATCTTTGCTGCTGTGGCATCCATTCGAGATTGCAGCTCAATTGTAGCATTTTTTATTTTGTCCTGGCTAGATTTAACTTCTTTTATCTCTACAGAAAGAGATTCTGTCCTTTTTTTCATCCCCAGCTAGTATTCTTATTATCATGATTCTAAATTCTGGTTCAGACATCTTGCTTGTATCTGTGTTGACTAAGTCCTGGATGTCATTTCTTACTGTTCTTTTTTGGGGGTGAATTCCTTCATTTCATCATTTTGAAGGAAGAAAAAGAGTTAATAAAATAAAAAAATTTAAAAATAATAATTAAAAATTAAAACAACACAAAAAGTAAATAAGGATGCTAGCTCCTATATGTGTTTTGGTCTGGTTGTTGAAAGAAGCTTGATAGAATAGAGAAAAAGTGAAATAAAAGAAAGGGAAAAAAAAGAAAAATGTTTTAAAATTTAAAAAATACAATAAAATATAATAAAATGAAATGATGAAAGTAAAATAGAATTTAAAAAATTTCCAAAAGAGTAAAAAAATATAGTAGAAAAAATGGAAGAAAAATATTTTCTATAAAAATGGAGAATAAAAATAATTTTTTTCTTTTATGTTCAAGAATAAGAAAAGAAAAAGAAAAAAAATTGAATAGATGGAGCACTGAATAAAAATACGTTTGAAATTACATCCAGTTTCCCCTAGATGTCAAACTATGAAGCATTTTATAATCCATAAGCTAAGCAGGCAGAGAGATTTGTGGTGTTCCATGAGAGCATGGTGGGCCAGTTGGGCAGGGCTTGGTGTAGCAGCTCTCTTCTCCATTAGATGGCGCTGCTTAGTTCACTGGGTTGGATAGTTGTGGCATGTGTAGGTGTGTATGCACATGTGGGGGAGGGGTGAAAATGGCATCACCCAAGCTACAAAGTCTCTAGTATCAGAACTCTGTGCTCTCACTGACCCATGGCAATCAAGCACCCCTCCTTTGTTTCCAGCTTCAACTCACTCCCTGTTTCTACACTGTCCGTGACCAAACTATCAGTTTGCCAGATGGCACCTCCCTCCCAAGTGTTATCTCAGATAGGGCTGTGTTTCCAAACTCCTTACTTCTGAGGGCCCTGCAGCTTCGACCTGCTCAGACCCTCTGGGGGAGGGTCTCAGGGAGCAATGGCTGGGTGCCGGCCTGCCCCCTGGAATGTTTCGCACAACTGTCCTGCTGATGCCCAGAGACTGCAGCTGGGTGCCAGTCTGCCCCAGAAAAAGTTCGTAGGATTGTGTAGCAGCAGCATTTCAGGGATTACGGTAAATAACAATACCCATCTGACTCCAGGTACAATGAATCCCTTAACGTCCTTGTTCCAACTATTGTGAATGTAGCTGTTCTCCAGGGTCTTCTGGGACCTTTGCCTATGGGGACACCACACAACCTCTACCAAATGTCCTCCTAGCAGGGAAACTGCCTCTCCCTGTGTGGCCTCAAGACCACTCAGACCTTGCCATATGCTCCTGGGGATTCGCCCTTCCCACCAGAGCACCGCCAGGTATGGCGCTGTGGAGTTTCAGACTCTGTGCTCCCCCTGTTTATAGAGCCTTAGTGGAATTTAAACTCTCTCCTTTTTCCTTTCTCCTTTCTGCATTTTTTGTTCAGTCCTTTGCAGTCCCTTTCTCCTTTCTTCCTTTTTTGTTCAGTCCCCTCTTTCTCTTTCTCTTGACTTGCTCTTGGGACATAGTGCTTTTCCCATACTCTCTCCCCTTTCTCCATCCTCTCTCTGCAAGTGAAAACAGCTCCCTGCCCTCCATGTCTTCTCTCTCCTCCAGTTGCCTCTCCACGCCGGGTACCTAACGAGCTCTGTGGTTCAAGTTGTGTAGATTGTTGTGTTAATCCTCAGATAAATTTTCTAGTTGTGCAAGATGGGTTCGGTGTTGATCTAGCTGCATTTCAGGGAAGAGGGACACACAAAAAAGTTCCATGCTGCTCTGCCATCTTGGCTCCCCACTTGTTGTGCCTTTCTAAAGACTATGATAAAAATAGAGAAAGCACTACACTCTGTTACTAGTAACTAAAATGTCACTTCTGAGAAAATAAAGAAAATTAGGAATATGCACTTTTATGACAATTGAAAGAAAACAAGAGACTGAAACTAATATATATTGGATAGTTAGCAAGTGTGGGATACCACATCTACCTTATGATAGATGCTATTTAGATTAGGAAGCTGAAAAGTTCGTGTGGTTAAATTACTGGCCCAAGGATGGACCATGGTGTTTTACATAGTTTAAAGCAAGCCCTCGCAAATCTTAAAGCTTTTACTTTGCCCATGCCCTTACTCTACCTTTGTTCTTCTGAGATATTTTCAAATATTGAATAAAAATTAATAAGTGAGTAGAACACCATGTTTAACTTTAAATTTACAATAATGATTTTAAACTGACAGGAACTTATTTTTTCAAATAAGAACTTTTTCTTTTCTCAAACAAGTAGGTCATTCTAGTTCACTGCCTTGAGCATCAGACTAAGTGCTTTAAATAAATATACATCAACTTCAATGTTTTGAAGACGTTCTTGATGTTTTTGTTCATTTTTGCATTTGGTTTTGCTTTAGGCCTCTTTGAGGAACTAGAAAATGGTAAGGACACTCATGAGAAAAATACCTGTTTGCCTAAAAGGTGTTTAGATATCCTCTAGAGCCTTTCCTTATACCCAAGTTTTAAAGTCTCTGAAAGAGAGACTGTAGTAAAATAATATCACAAGCATTTATTTACACGTTTAAAATAAAGAGTTTTAAAAGTAGCATGAATTGTTGAAAATTACTCACAACTGATAGAAGCACATTGCAAGAGACTTTAAGTATTAATAAATGATGACAAGATTCAATGTAATTATTATGCTGTTTAGAACAGTAAGGAAATACTGCACATTTGCATTAGAAATTTTATCATGCTGAATTCTTAAGCATATATATGTGAAATCTCCATAGGTAATAATTTTTAATTTTTTGTAAAATTTATATTTGTGGTATGCAATGATTTTATTTTTCTCTTTTTTCTTCTTCTTTCCTGCAATGTCTGGTTAATGCTTAAATCCCTCACGACTTCAATTTCTGCTGATGCTAGGCAGCCTTTCTACCCAAAGAATAAGAGTAAATAATAGGAACAGAACAAATAAGCTTCATTTGTCAGTAGTTCATTGGTCTTTATTAATCCTCTGGGCCACACTCTATGTCTCCACAGCTAACTGTGCTGTTTTCCTGGACGTGTGAAAATAGTCTTTAATCAAAAGTATGCCAAGTCATCTCTGGGAACAACGCTTCCCATTTGGATGAGGATAACCAGCTGGACATTGGGTACTATTTAAGTTTGAATAGTAGTTAAAGAAAAACAAACTAATTTGTTCAAAAGCAGCATGAAAAACTCAAGGGAAATTGCTTACTGCCGTTGGCATTAGAAGTATTTAAAACTAATGGTGCCTTGAGTCCAGGGACCATATCGACTAGAAAGCATTAAAATTCCATGCAGTCAGCCCTGGACATGGTTGGAAGGACTCAGGATCCTTCTTCAACAGGATAAGATTTGGAGAGTATAAATATTTTTATTGGATTCAGTTTGAGTTCCCTGCTCTCAGTAATGTCAGCCAACAAGTAAGTACTTTATAAGTGCATATTAGAATTATTATTCCCTGTGTATTTTTGTTCAATTTTACCAGAAGAAAGAACTGATAAATAACTAATAAAAAGGCCAGTCACTCTTTTGAAGTGCCTAGATAGGATTTATTCTACTCATCTGTCAGTGTTTGGATTTTTTCCTGAATGCAATCTGTATTTTCCAAAATATAAAGGAGCAATGTCTACATTTTCTGAACGAAGTCTAGGGTATACTTTTTATTTTTAAATTGTCTACTAACTCATGGATGCAAAGTCTTTGTATTTGAGAGAAAAAGGAGCATAGAACTTTCTGGGTGCATTGAATTTTCTCAAGTAGATTTCTTTGCAAATACAATAAATATGTGAAAAATCAGAATCCTTTTAATATGCAGCTATATTTAGTTAACAACGCAATGAAATTTTACAGTATCTTTTACATTAATCTCAGCATGAGTTTATTTAGCCAATTTTAAGTCATATCTGGAAGTTACCTTTCCATTCATTTCTGCTTTTTCTTTTTTAAATAAAATTTTCAGAAGTCAATAGTACATTGTTTTTCTGATATCATTTTAATAAAATACCTCCCTCTCAATTTGGTCTGGCATGTAAGAAGTTTGGAGGTCACCACTGTCTTAGTAATAAGTAAAAAGCTGAAGAAACTAAAAAAGAAACAACTTTTAGATTCATAACAAAGAGAGGTCACAGGGGAAACTGCTGCCCCCAAAACTGGACAAACAGGTGAACAGAGAAAACATAACTTACTACAGAGGGAAGGTAAAGAAACCATTTTGAAATATACCAGAACATACTATTTTTGAAAATGTTTGTCCTCAAGAGAAATTAATTAGCCAGAATCTAGTGTGCTGTGGTTTTACCATAGCCTTACTGAACTGGGAGAAAGGAAATACCCAATTCCAGCCTACTTAGCTATTCTGTATCTCTAAGAGAGGAGATAAAAACTGAGAAACATTTGTGTAATTCACAGTCCAGAGTCCTAATGTCACTAAAAGACTGAGACCTAATTATGGAACTATAGAATGCTTCCCCTCCCCCAACATATTATCACTGTGTTACTAAAGGCCTATTTGTAGCAGCGCCTGTTACCTAGAATATCATGAACAAAAAATTAGAAGACAAACTAAAAGGTCAAAAACAGGATGAAGAGACAGAGCAAGCATCAGACCCAGAATCAGATATGGCAAGGGTGTGGGAATTATTAAACCAGGAATTTAGAACAACTACGTTCTTTTTTAATGCTTTTAAAATGTTTATTTATTTTTGAGAGAGTGTATGCAAGTGAGGGAGGGGCAGAGAGAGAAGGAAAGAGAGGGTCCTAAGCAGGCTCTCTGGTAGTGGGCTCTGCGCTGATAGCAGAGAGCCTGGCATGGGGCTCAAACCCACAAACTGTAAAATCATGACCTGAGTCAAAGTAGGATGCTTAACTGACTAAGCCACCCAGGTGCCCCTATTTTTGTATTCTTAATTGATCTAATAAATAATAGTTCATTCAAAATAATAATAGCAGCAATGTATTTGACCATGTCCATATATATTATGTACACATATGTATGCTTACCTATGCTTACATATGCCTGTGTGTGCTTATATATAAGTGAAATGAATGACATCAGTGATACAAGGGGTAAAAGAGAGGAATTGGGATCATTTTGTTATTACAAGGCATTATACTGATGAAGTGGTATAGTATTATTTGAAAGTGAACTTGGAGTACTTATAAATGTCTAACGCAAACGTTAAAGCAACCACTAAAAAAAATTAAAAATAAAAGTGAAGAAGTAAACCAGATACACTAAGAGTGGAGAGAAAATGGAATTATATAAAATGCCCAACTAAAGCCACAAAAGGAAGAAAAAAGAGTAGAAGACAAGAACAAGAACAAAGAATAAGAGCAACAAATAATAAACAGTAACAAATATGGTAGATATTAATCCAACTATATCAATAATCACTTTAAACATCAATGGTCTAAATGCACCAATTAAAACATAAAAATTGTTAGAATGATCAAAAAATGAGACCTAACCATATGTAGTCTACAAGAAACTCACATAAGTATAAAGAAGCATATAGATTAAAAGTAAATGAATGGAGAAAAATATACCATGCTAACACTAATCAAAAGAAGGCAAGAGTAGCTATATTAATTTTGGTAGAGTAAGCTTCAGAGAAAAGGAAGTTATCAGGGATAAAGAGCAACATATCATAATGACAAGGGGGCTAATACTCTAAGAAGACATAATAATCTTAGATATGTATGTGTCTAACAGCAGAGTCAAAGTACATGAGGCAAAAACCTAATAGAACTGGAAGGAGAAATAGATGAATCCACTATTATAATTGGAGATGTCAACACCCCTCTTTCAGAAGTGGACAGATCCAGCAGGTAGAAAGTCAGAAAACACATAGTTGAGCTCAACAACACCATCAATCAATTGGATATAATGAACATCTGTAGACTGTTTGTCTAACAACAGGAGAATATACTTTCATCTCCAACTCACATGGAATATTTATGAGGATAAACCACATTTTGAACCAGAAAAAACACCTTAAGAAATTGCAAAGAATAGAAATAGTACAAAGTCTGGTTTCAGACCACAATTAAATTAAACTATAAATCAATAACAGAAAGCTGGAAAATTCCCAAGATACTTGGAGATGAAGCAAACACTTCCAGAATGTTCTCTGGAAAATGAGACAAGTAATCTCAAGATAAATTAAAAGATATTTCGAACTAAATGAAAATAAAAATATAATTTAACAAAGTTTGTGGGATCCAATGAAAGCAGTGTTTAGAGGAAAATTTATAACTTTGAATGCATATATTTAAAAAAAAAAGCCAAGATCTAAAATCAATCATTTAAACTTTCACTGTAGGAAACTAAAAAAGATCATATTAAGTCCAAAATAAGCAGAGGAGAAGAAATAATAAAAAGTAGAGCAGAAATCAATAAAATATCAACAAAGAATATCAGTAGAGAATATCAACAAAATTAAAAGCTGGCTCTTTAAAAAAATACCATTAATAGGCCTCTAGCTAGGCTAACTAAGAAAAACAGAGGACAAACATGAATACTATTAGATATAAGTGAGGAACAATCAACAAAATGAAAAGACAACATACAAAATGGGAGAAGATATTTACAAATGACATATCTAATAAAGGATTAGTATCCAAATTATATAAAGAACTTATGAAACTCAACACCCAAAAACAAAATAATCAAGTTTAAAAATGGGCAGAAGACAGAAATAGGCATTTTTCCAAAGAAGACACAGATGGCTAACAGACACATGAAAAGATGCTCAACATCATTCATCATCAGGGAAATAGAAATCAAAACTACAATGAGATATCACCTAACACCTGTCAGAATGAGTAAAATCAGTAACACAAGAAACAACAGGTCAGAACCTGCTTGCACTGTTGGTGAGAATGCAAACTGATGCAGCCACTTTGGAAAGCAGTATAAAGGTTCCTCAAAAGGTTAAAAATAGAACTGCCCTACAATCCAGCAATGCTAATTCAAAGGGATACATGCACCCCAATGTTTATAGCAGAATCATGTATAATGACCATATAGAAAGAGCCCAAATTTATATATATATATAAATATATATATAAATTAGAATATTTATAATATAATAGAATATATATAAATGGAATATTTATAATAGAATATATATATATAAATTAGAATATTTATAAAATAATAGAATATATATATAAATTAGAATATTTATAATATAATAGAATATATATAAATTAGAATATTTATAATAGAATATATATAGAGAATATTTATATTATAATACATATAAATTAGAATATTAGCCATCAAAAAAAATGAAATCTTGGGGGTTCCTGAGTGGCTCAGTCGATTAAGCCTTGGACTTCGGCTCACGTCATGATCTCATGGTTCATGAGTTTGAGCCCTGGGTCAGGCTCTGTGCTGATAGCTCAGAGCCTGAAGCCTGCTTCGGATTTTGTGTCTCCCTCTCTCTCTGCCCCTCCTCTGCTCACACTCTGTCTCTCTCAAAAATAAATAAACATTAAAAATAAAAAAAAAGAATGAAATCTTGCCATTTGCAATGATGTGGACGGAACTAGAGAGTATTATGCTAAGTGAAATAAGTTGGAGAAACACAAATACTATATGATTCCATTCATATATGGAATTTAAGAAACAAAACAAACAAACATAGAGGGGAAAAAGAGAGAGCAATAAGCAGACTTCTAATTATAGAGAACAAACTGATGGTTACCAGAGGGAAGGTGGGCAAGAGAATGGGTTGAATGGGTGATGGGTATTAAGGAGGGAACTTATGATGAGAACCATGTATGGTATATAAGTGCTGAATGACTAAAATCTACCTAAAACTAATATTACACTGTATGTTAACTAACCGGAATTTTAAAAAACTTGGAGGAAAAAAAGAAATGTGGAGACATCACTGTAGATCCCATGGATATTAAGAGAATAATTAAATAATACTATGAACAAGTCTATGCCCATAAATTTGATAACCTAGATGAAATGAACCAATTCCTTGAAAGACACAATCTGCCAAAACTCATGCAAAAAGAAATAGATAATCTGAATAGGCTTATAACTAACAAAGAAACTGGATCAGTAATTAATAACCTTTCAAAACAGAAAACATCAGGCCAAATGGATTCACTGGTGAATTCCAACAGACACTTAAGGGGGGAGTTGTACCAATTCTCTATAATCTCTTTCAGACGATAGAAGCTGAGGGAATACTTCCTAACTCAGATTGGCAATTTCTTACAAAACTAAGCATAGCTTGGCCATATGATCCAGCAGTCACACTCCTTAGTATTTACCTAAATAAACCGAAAACTCACATCCACACAAAAAATTGCACACACATATTTGTAGCAGTTTTATTCATAATTGCCAAAACTTAAAAGCAACCAAGATGTCTTTCAGTATGTTAATGGATAAGTAAACTGTGATATATCCTGACTACAGAATATTACTCAGTGCTAAAAAGAAATGAGTTATCAAGCTATGAAGAGACATGGAGGAAACTTCAATGCATATTCCTGAGTGAATGAAGCCAATCTAAAAAGGCTTCATATTGTTTGATTCCAATATATGACCTTCTGGAAAAGGCAAAACTGGGAGATGTAAAAGGATCAGTGGTTACTAAGGGTTAGTGGGAAGAAGGGATGAAAAAGTGGAGCACAGAGGATACTTAAGGCAGTGAAACTTGTCTGTATGTATAATATAATGGTGGATACATGGGAAATTTAATAAGACTGTGCATACACCATAGGATGTGCAACACTAAGAATGAACCCTAATGTACACTATGGATTAGAAAACCTGTGGGTTTCCTAAGTAATCTTGGACAACTTATTAACTCTCTCTAAGCCTTAGTTTCCTCTTCTGTTAAATAAATATATCTGTACAGGAAGTCAAAGTCACTTTTTCGGAGGATGATAATGATGTGTCAGTGTAGATTTGTTAATTGTAACAAATGTCCACTTTGGTGAGGGATGTTGATGATGGCTATGCATGTATGGAGGCAAGGGGGTATAGGAAATCTCTGTACCTTTCACTCAGTTTTGCTATGATCCTAAAACTATGCTAAAATATAAAATCTATTTAAATTAAAAAAATCTATTTAAAAAGATCCACATTTTCTAATTATAAATGACATTAATATAGAAGTTTTTTAGAACATAGGCATATGTATTCATACTACTTTTAAATTAATTTATGAGGTGAGTTCAAGCCTTCTTATAAGAGGAAAATATTGAAATCTTTCCAAATTGTGATATTTAATATAGGCACCTGACATTTTTTAGCTTTCTGAACCTAAGTGCACATAAAAATATACAAATATTTTATAATCTCAACTAAAACAAATTAAACATTCATATGAAATACCTTATGATGCAAGTTGTCATATATTTTTAGTTACCTTAGTAGTTATTAGTTGCCTAATGTTATATTGGATTTTAACCTATTCCAAAAAAGCAAACCACATATTGAGTTAGGCAAAGTATGGATATCAGAGAGGAAAACATACCCAGGTCTTAATGGTCTGAGAATTTAGTGATATAATCTTCCAAGGAATAATTCAGAGTATTTTCCTTCATTGTTGGTCATTTTCTTTATATCTAATGACACATAATGGCTTTTTTCGTTTGTGTGTTTACACAAAAGTGTTCTACTTGAAATGAAATAGATAAGGTAGTTGCTTACCAGTTTTGGGTCTTATTTTTCCAAAAGCTATCTTACTTTTTAAAAAGTTTTATGACTTTACAAAGAAGCACAGTTTTGTAATCAAAAGATATATTCAATCATATGGTTTTACTTTTGTTCCTTTATACATGCATATATGTGTTAATTCATTCAACATATACTTATTGAACACTCCCTCCATGCCTGACACAATACAAGGCATCAAGAATGTAAAAATGAATTACAGCTATGGTCCACAAGGATCTGACAGAGTAATAGATAAGAAATTCTTACAAATAGGAATTATTGAATATTGTAGCAAGTGCAATAAGAGGGATATGCATTTTCACACTAAGAGAGGTGTACCTAAGTTAGGTTGGGGAAGATTCCTCAATTAGAAATCAAAAGTCTATATTCTATTCTTAGATTCTTCACTGAGAAAACCTGTGTCTTGGACAATTTATTTACTCACTCTGAACCTTAGTTTCCTCTTCTGCTAAGTATATATGTACAATAAGTCAGTCACTTTTTAAAGACATTCTTTTTTAAATTTTATTTCAATTCCAGTATAATTAACATACAGTGTTATATTATTTTCAGTTGTACATTCAGAGTCACTTTTGAGAGTAAAATGAAGAAGTCTGTGTCCTTATGCTCCAATGTTCTTCAGAACACTAGTTTTGATTAAAAAAAAAAAAAACAAAAAACAAAAACAGAATAAATTACCTCCTTGACCAAATTAAATCTGGCTATTTCTCTCTTACAGGGTCACAGTGCACCTTATCATAATCGTGATTAATTCTATAGAAAATAACTTTCTTTAATTTAATTGAACCCAGAGTTTCCCTAATTTATTTAGTCTCAGATTTTGCATATAAATGTATTGCTAAACATATTTTGGATATTCTGTGGTAGCATTATTAAAATTTAAAGTACTCTATGGTTGGCAATCATTTAAGTACATAATATCTTTTATGTTATTTTTTCTATATTTAAATATATAATATGTAATAATTTTATTAATGCATATCTTCATTCTTTTAAATTATAAACTCCTTCAGCTGGCACATTCTTTCCTATTTATATTCCTCAGAGTTTGGCTTTTAATGTTTACTGAATAAATGTGTGAGTAAGAATATTTAAGGATTTATACATTTTGCTTATTTAAATTATAAACTCACCTGATTTGTGTAGGTGAACATACAATTTTTGTCAGTTTTTTTAATAATATATTTTTCATATTGTCTAATGCTCTTTTAACAAACATTTATTAAGCACCTACTATGTGCTAGGCACATTCTGGACACTGTAGATACACCAGAAAATAAAACAGCACAAAACATCAGCCCCCATGGAGCCTCCACTCTTGTGGTTAGAGAAAGACAAAAAATAAATAAGTAAATTGAATAGTATGTTAGGAATTCGTAAGTGTCATGAAGAATGTAAGCAGGGAAATGGAAGAGGGAGTGTCAGGCACAGTGGTTTGCAATTTCAAGTAGTTGAAGCCAGGGAGGAGACATTTGACCAAAGACTACAAGAGAGTGAGAGTGAGCATTTTAGGCTGAGAGAACAAGAACTGCAAAGGCCCTGAGGGAGGAGTGTGCCTGGAGTCTTCCAGAACAACAAGGCAGCAGCTGTACCTGGAGTGAGTCAGAGAGATAATAATAAACCTATCATGTAAGGCCTTGTAGGCTGTTGTAAGAATTTTGAGTTTTACTGTGAGTGAGATGGAAAGCACTGGAGGGTTTGAACCAAGAAATGACATAATCTGAGCTACATCATAAACAGGATCACTTTGCTTTTAACGTTAGTACAGATTGTGGTGGGGCAAGGTGGAAGCAGGGAGACCAGTTAGGCAGGAGATCATAGTGACCTGCATTAGGTGGGTAGGAGTCGTTGTCATGAGATGTGGTCACTATTTGGATATACTCTGACTTAAAGCAGTATTTGATTTACTTATGGAAAGTGGGCCAAAGAAAGGAATCAAGGGTAATAACAAGGTTTTCTAAACTGTGCAAATGGAAGGATTGAGTTGCCATGGAGAGGCAAAGAGCAGTGTGTAGAGTAGAACCTCATTGTAAAAAGGTTGTCAGAGAAAATCAGGTAGGGAATTGGGTCTTGAGTCATGAGGTTAGCTGGACAATTTTTTTTTTTTTTTAAATAGGCTTCACATCCAGCACAGGGCCCAACGTGGGACTTGAACTCACAACTCTGAGATCAAGACCTGAGCTGAGTTCAAGAGTCAAACCCTTAACTGACTGAGCCACCCAGGCTCTCCAGGACAATCTTGATTAGAGACATGAATGTGAGAGTCATTAGTGTGTGGATGGTGTTTATGGTCCTGGAATGGAAGAGTGTACCCAGGGAAGGAGTACAGTTGGGAACGACGGGAGATACAGTGTTTGTGGAAGCCAAAGTGTATGAATGTGGGAGTGAGTGAGTGTGTGTGTGTGTGTGTATGTTTTAAGGAAGTGAAATAGAAGTATGCTTGCATGTTGATGGACTAGTACAAAGAGTGCTTGTCTAGAGAAAGACTTACTAGAGCAAAGTCCTAGAGAGACAGTTAGGGTTGGAATCCAGTTTACTGGCGGAGGGGTCCAGTGTGATCCATCTGCCATGCTGGGGGCTTTCTCAGGAACCTTGCCTACTAAATGTTGCTCTAATAGTTTTACAAAAGAGAATATTGACACTCAGAGAATTTAATTTGCAAATATAACATTGCCAGTTAAGGCCAGAGCTAAAATTCAAGTTGTATTCTACTCCAAATCCAGTACTCCACTTTCTCACAGCTGGAGAGCCGTTAAAATGGTGATTTTAATGAAGATGTTTACTATGTGCATATAATTGGAGAAAAAGTGAAAAAGAAAAAGTGCTATGTTAGGTAAATGTATTGCTTACTAATTATCTAGGGCTCAATTTGTACACTGTGTTTTCCATATTTTTCTTATTTATATTTTCTCCCTCTTGACCTCCAAAACACATTTGCCTCTACATAAAGGGGAGGGTGTGATTGGACAGAAGCATGATATAAAATATACTTCTAAAAAAAGATTTACTGTGAAAAGAGATCCAAATTATAGTTTTTTCCCCTAAATTGGCGTTTTTAGACTTTATTAACAGATCTAATGTCTTCTCTAATAGAAAAGAGATATTTGAAATTGGATTCTATTTTAACCATAAGTCAGGCTTTATAAATCTGGTAAAATTAAAATTAATAATGGTGCCTGGGTGACTCAGTTGGTTGAGCATCTGACTCTTGATTTCAGCTCAGGTCATGATCCCAGGGTCATAGGATCGAGCCCCACATCAGGTTCCATACTGAGCATGGAGCCTGCTTAAGATTCTCTCTCTCTCTCTCTCTCTCTCTCTCTCTCCCCCTCCCTCCTACTGCCCTTCTCCCCTGTTTGTGTGCATGCTTCTCTCTCTAAAATAATAAAAATAATAATTAAAAGTAATGATATAAAACATGATATTCTCACAGATAGATTTTAATGAAGACAACATTAGGACCTTACTTGCCCATATGAGCCACTGAGCTTTTTTTGATCCTTTTTAACCTAGATTACAGTATTTTCAGAGTTTGGTCATTGGTCAGATGATCTCCACGTGAGAGGATAGGAATGACTCAGCATAAACCCAGCCCTACAACAGTCAAAGAGGTCGCAGAATGGGACCCATTGTTGGCTCTGTAGTAGCTCCTTTCCTTATAGAGAGATAAACATTATTTTTATCCTTCTAAAATGTTTTCTAGCATATTGGAGATAACCCAGCATAGCAAATATTGAATGGCCTTATTTCTTAGAGATGGATTAGTACCAAGAGTGATTGAATATTATTTTATTAGTTAACTTTTTAAAGCAAATTTAATGAGAACCTTTTCTATGCTACTGAGTTCTCCACTGAAGGGGTATCAGTGCACAAAACTATTTTTATGTTTTTTTTTAAATCCTCTGCTTTCGTGAGGGTTATATTATCTAGTCGAGGCAGACAGACAACAAGCAGTAAAGATAACTAACAAGTAAGTGATATAGTATGTTACAAGCAAATGAGTGCTATGGAAAAAAAATACATCAGGCTAAGGGGAATTGAAGATGGGGGGAATTACATTAGTTATAAATCTTCTCTTTGATGCTAACACTTTTAATAAGGACATGAATATTCTCAAAGCAGAGAATGACTCCAAATCAGCAGAAAGAATTTTCTCATGTGTTATGTATAATGTTTCCTGCTTTTAGTCTGTAGACAGTAGTACTGAATTCTGATGGCACAGCAGTTGTGTGGGAATTGGATGAACTTAACTGTCACCCTTTGAAATCCTTGTTTCTGACAGGTCAAATATTTCAAAATCTCTTGTTAAGAACATTTTGAGCATGTTCCTTTCTTGGGGACATTTTCATCTTCAATAATAACCAACTTAGAGAAAGTAGGACAGAGCAACTAGGATGTTTTGAAGGCAACAAAGAAATAGATGCTTCATTGATAATCGCTTGGCACTCTGTAAGTCTAAGTGTTTAAAAAGCATCAGTTTTATTTCTAAAATTTGAATAAGGTCACAAGCTAACAGTACCATCCTGTAGAACTCTGATAATAAAACTAATGAAATTGGAAGCTAGTGATATTTTATAAGGAAGTAAAAGGAGGAAAGAAGAGCAGATAATTACTTTTGTATCTCCGCATACCCCACACTTGTCAATGAGAAGCTCTAGGGGAAAGACTGTCTTAGATTGTTTCTGCATCTCCAAAGCTGACCACAGGACCTACATAAAGCGCATTCATTATTAGATACTAAAGTTCATCTTTTTAAATGTTTATTTTTGAGAGAGAGACATAGAGTGCAAGTGGGGGAGGTTCAGAGGGAGAGGGAGACACAGAATCTGAAACAGGCTCCAGACTCTGAGCTGTCAGCACAGAGCCCGATGTGTGGGCTGGAACCCACCAGCTGTGACATCATGACCTGAGCTGAAGTCAGAGGCTTAACCTCCTGAGCCACCCAGGAGTCCCTAGATATTAAAGTTCTAATGAATCACCTGGGATACTTATTAAAAACATATAATCTTGAGCTCAATTCTATGGAATATACTTATACTAACAAAATATGTCATTTATGAAATTCAGGTTTAAATCTGGCAACACTAAGACATGGTTAAAATTAAAGAGGAGTATCCTATCCGTCTAAGGACAAATTTTGCAGCTATTTGATAAGCATTTAGCTAAGTAGCAAGGGTCTGTGAAATAATTCAGTTTTCTATGGTTCTGAACATACTAAATTCTCTTACTTGGCCCAGATGTAGGTTTGTTTGTTACCTTCTGTTTTCAGGATAGAAATTAACACTGCTTTTTCAGCTTGGGGGTACCTGTGATTAGTCATGTAGTGAGACTCAGTAGGTGAGTGTAACTAAGTAAATACAGCCTGTTACCATTATTCGGAAACTTCAGAAATCAAATATCCTGATGACATTATTTGCAGCTTCCTTTTTCATAAACAAGGGTTGTCATGATAAAGGAAAGGAAAATCTAATTTTTTCAGCTTGACCGTGTTGATGTTTCAGTGGAAGATGCCAACTAATAACTATTTGAGTGGAGATCAATGGTACAACTACTATTTAGTTCTAAACAATTCTTGTAATAAAATGATCATGAAGTGTTCTGCAGACCGGCTGATTATTTTTATTCCTCAGGCAGGCTCATCTTTCTTTTACTTTATGCTCAAGCCAGTTGATTATCATTGATTTTGCTCTACTATCAGGAATTCCAAACGAACCAATCTTAAAAAGTTGTCCTTACTGTTTGAGGGAAAGGAAATGGTTTAAGATTCCTATAGAATTAGAGAAAGATATTGTATTGATTTTCTATTGCTGAATTAAAAAATCACCACAAATATATTGGCTCAAAACCATATCCACTTATTATCTCACATTCTCTGTGAGTCAGAAGTACAGGTGCAGGGGACGCCTGGGTGGCTCAGTCGGTTAAGCGGCCGACTTCGGCTCAGGTCATGATCTCACGGTTTGTGAGTTCAAGCCCCGCGTCGGGCTCTGTGCTGACAGCTCAGAGCCCGGAGCCTGCTTCGGATTCTGTGTCTCCCTCTCTGTCTGCCCTTCTCCTGCTCATGCTCTGTCTCTATGTCTCAAAAATAAATAAACGTTAAAAAATTTAAAAAAAAAAAAAAGAAGTACAGGTGCAGCCTCACTGAGTCCTCTGCTTGGGGGCTCACAGGCTGCAGTCGAGGTATTCACAGAGCCTGGGACCTCATCTGAGACTCAGTGTCCTCTTCAAAACTCACGTATTTGTTGGCAGAATTCATTTTGTTGAAACTGTAAAATTCAAGGTGGCTTGCTTCTCTAATTCCAGAAAACAGAGTTTCTGACTTCTAGACCCTCTTTTAAAGGGCTCATCAGATTAAATGAGGCTCACCCAGGATAATTTCCCTTTTGGTTAACTTAAATTTCACTAATTGGGGGCCCAAATTACATCTGCAATATCCCTTTACCTTTGGCACATAATGTAACATCACCACAAGAGTGACATCCCATCACCACATCCTAATGGTTAGAAGCAAGTGTCTCCACCGCACAAACTAGAGAGGATTATACAAGGGCTTGCATCATTGAGGGTTCTTAGAAATCTACCAACTATTTTGCTTATAAAATTAGCATTCAGATGTCAGCAATTTGGGAAAGAAGTGACATAAAAAGAGAATTAAACTTCCCTCTATGAGATATAAATACATAGTTGGAGAACTAGTGAGCAAAGAGAAAATGAGGTCAAAAGAGAAAGAAAAGGGAATCTTGACATTATGGTTTCAATAAAAAATATTATAAGTAAAAATTCACAGTCCAGAGTGTTTAATAAATTTTATGATAAGTACCATCTAAAATTCAATGTAAAATTATTTGCTCACTTATGTGGAATGGTCTCACTTATATGTGGAATTTAAAAATGAGACAAAACAAGCTCATAGATCTCATAGATACAGAGAACAGATTGGTGGTCACCAGAGGCAGGGGCTTAGGGGTAGACAAAATGGATTAAGGGGTCAAAGGCACGAATTTCCAACTATAAAATAAATAAGTCATGAATGTAATGTGCAGCATGATGACTGTAGTTAATAATACTCCATTGAATATTTGAAAGTTACTAAGGAAGCAGATCTTAAAAGTACTCATCAGAAGGAAAAAAATTTTGTATAACTGTGTGTGGTGACAGGTGTCAACTAGACTTACTGTGGCAATCATCTGGCGATATGTACAAATATTGAGTCATTATGTTGTACACCTGAAACTAATGTTATATGTCAATTATACTTCAATAAGAAAAAAATCCTTGCCATAATGTTTTGGAATATAAGCTCCCATAGTGTGCCCAGAATCTCAAAAAAGTTTGCTGCATGTAGGTTATAGATAGGGACTGAGAATTGAGTGAAAATATAAACTTTAAGTTATAGAAAATTATGATTCATTAGATGTATTATTAGTACTCTGGGTTTTCTACCATTTATGTGAGCAAGACTTAAGTCCACCTCTCTTTGATATTAGAGAACAAATTGATAGCAGCAAACTGGAAGTCTTGGGAACTTTTAAAAAGTTAATTTATGGGTTCCATATGTTTCTGTGTAAGAGGAGAATAATAATGAGAAATTATCTTAGAATATATAGGGGCACCTGGGTGGCTCAGTCGGTTAAGCGGCCGACTTCGGCTCAGGTCATGATCTCACGGTTCATGAATTTGAGCCCGGCATTGGGTTCTGTGCTGGAGCCTGCTTCTAGTCTGTGTCTCCCTCTCTCTCTACCCCTCCCTGCTCACTCTCACTTTGTCTCTCTCTCTCTCTCTCTCTCAAAAATAAATAAACATTTAAAAAAAGAAATTATCTGAAAATATATAGCCAAGCTTACGTCAGGGTAGGCCAGGAGAATATGGTTCATTCTGAAAAGAGGGCAAGCAAGTAAACTTCAAGTTTACAAAACAAACAAGTAAGTACTTAAACCTTTGGAAAGAACCTAGGAATGTTTTCACTGTGTTTGCAAGTGGTTGATGTTATATAGTCTTTACAACCTGCTAGCACAATTCTAGATGTTACTTACAGCAGCAGAATGCTGCTGGTCAGACAGATGACAGTTGATTAGATTTTTTGAAATGGCACTTTTCATGATAAAATCACCTCAGGGCTCAAGTACAAAAGAAATGACACTTGTATGTATGAGTTTGACTCATGGATTAGAGGATGTGAAATATTAATGCCATTTTTACAACATTCAACACCTGCTGAATATGAATTTATATGAAGTCAGCATAAAATTCCTTCTCTTTGTGAGAGGATTAGAGTCATACAATAAGGGTTTAATGTGTCAAAATTAGGAAAATTTTTGACGTTTAACCTGGTATTCAGGTTGGTTGAGTATGGGGGCTACAAGAAGCAATATGTGGAAAGAACCAAAGTTTCTGGATTTGGAAAAAGTTCTTTCTTCCAATCCTCTCTATGTGACTTATGTGTCTTTGGATGAATTATTTAATATTTTAGGGCTTCTGGTTTCCCTTCAGTAAAATGGGGATAGCCTCAGAAGATGAATACTGAATGTTTAAGGGGGTTTCAAGTTATAAATGACCATAATAACTTGTGTTGTTATTTTTCAGTCATTCCAAGCTAGCTACCAGTCAAGTATTCACTTCGTACGGAAGAGGCAGGTTGAAATGGCTCCAACAGTCAAATCGCAGTATGGGATATGGTAATAGGTTGCACCAAAGAGTATTTATCAGATGTGATCTGGGATCTCTGAAGTTCCACAAGATTCTGCATTTGTATCTGTTCTCACTTCAGCCATACTCAGTCACAGGAAGTATCTATCTGTGGGAAATCACTTAATCAGCTTAAATCTTTGTTCTGCATGAAGAAAAGTAAAAAACAAACAGCCTAAAGGATCTCTATTTACTTCTTTTATGTACTAATTTTTGCATTGAATAGTACTTTAAAGTTAGGCAGCGTAGATGTTACCCCAGTTGTACCAAAGGAGCTGAGCTGTCTTCCAGGAACCTGCTGGCAAGGTATTTCTAATGCACAAGATGAAGGGCCAAGGTAGAGACAGACCCAGTTTCTAGTAGAAATTAGGCTTCACTGCATCACAACGGATCGCAATCCTTGCATTTGTTTTTCTTCCCTCGCACCAACCTCTCTCTCTCCTCTCTCATTTTTAATTTATATATAGAAAAGTTAAGTGAAAGAGTTTTGGCTGAATAAAAGAAAATCATACTAAGAAACACTGCATATAAAACAGAGATCTAAAAAGATGCTTTTTGGATTTCTCTCAGGATCTTCAAGAAAATTAGAGTCACCGTAAAAAGAAATAGCTCCCTTTGGGAGAGACCTATTGACTTAGTGGCATCAAAACACACATTAATGACAATCGAATGAGGTAAGCTTGGTGCTTTGGCCAATTATGGTCTCTATTAATAGATTTTAGAGGGTAATTTCATCAGTCATTTTTATGATTTAGTGTATCAAAATCCATAATTACTCTATAAATAACTTATAGAAAAAATTCATTATTGAGATCCCTGTAAACGTCCCTCCTCCCTAGGTCTTTCGCTTTTCATTCTACTCTCTCCACTGCTGCTAGAACTCTGTTTCTTGAATAATTTATCTAATCATGTTATTTGCTTTTGTTTAAACATCTCTGTGAACTCCAGATAGCCTTCAGTATGATAAACATGAAAACCTCTGGCTTGACATTCAATGCCTCTTCTGATGTGGTCAGAAATTACCCCTTTGACCTTATTTTTGCACATGCATATTAACTCCAGATACCCACGTATGTGACTCTATTCTAGTTATTCATGTCTCACTCTTCAATAAATCTTCCATACCATTTCATGAGACTAAGTTGTTGCAAATGCTGCCTCTGTTTAGAATATGATTCCTCATCTTATACCTCCAAATTCTTCTCAGGATGAAGAATCAAGTGTAACTTTATTTATGTGTAAATTCTCCCTTGAATCCTTGCTTCCTCTGAGTTCCAGGAGATAATCTTAACTCTCTGTTATACCATGTGCTACATTGCATTGCAATTTATATGTTTCCATTTCTGACTTCTTTGTGGACTACGAGTTCATCTGGCACCAGGACTAACTTATTGTTAACTCCACAGCACATGGTATAGTGCTTGTTAAGACCAGCAGATAATCAATAAATGTTTGCCAAAGTAAATCAAGGCTCCAGAAGCTCTATTCTTGGCATTGCAAAAACCAGCTTGGATTGATTCCTTTTTCAAAAAAATTCCTTACTTATTTTTATAAATGTTTTAAGAGTCGTGATTTCATCTTCTAAGCAGGATGTAGCAGGTAATAGCAGGCTAGTATTCCCTTGTAGCAATGTAAAAATAGTGCGTAAATTACAAAAAATCATACTTTTTAAGTTTTGAGAAATCTATGGAATCAATAAGGACCAGGTGAAATAAAATCACAGAGGGAAACTGTATACAGATGAGCTTTGAATCACCAGTTATTTTCTCTTGCAGAGGAATTGCCAATTCTGGTTTAAGCTAAGGGTCAAGGTTGGTCTAGGTACAGAACCTTTGCTGGGGAGAAGGAAGACCTTTTGTCATTGTGTAGGTCTGGAGCAACAAACTGGAATCTTGAGAAAGCTCAGACATAAGAAATGAGCAAGAACAGAATTTAAGTTCTCATGGAATATTTACTAACATCAACCATCTCATGGGCCATAAGAATCTCCAGAAATGTCAAAAGACTGGAATAGTTTAGGATTCGTTCTCTGATCACAATGCAATTAACTAAGAAGTCAGTAATAAGATAACAACAAAAGCCCCATGGTCTGGAAATTAAATAACACATCACTAAGTCATATATGAATAATTAAGAAATCAAAATGAGAGGCACCTGGCTGGCTCAGTTGGTAGAGCCTGAGACATCTCAGGGTCATGAGTTCAAGCTCCACATTGGGCATAGAGCCTATTTAAAAAAATAAAAGAAATAATAAAGAATCAAAATAAAGAATTAGTTTGAACGGAATCATAATGAATGTAAAACATATTTAAACTTGCATGATACAAATAAAGCATAGTGAAATCCATGTTTACAGGGACATTTATATACATATTAGAGAAAAGGGGTTAAATATTAATAATTTAAAATTCCATCTCAACAAACTAAAAAAGAGCAACATATCAATTCTATGAAAAAGAAAAAAAAATAAAAAGATAAGAGCAGAAACCGGTGGAACAGAGTGAAAATAAAGATAAATTTTTTTAGAAATGATTAATAAAATTGATAAAATTCTGGCAGAATGTTTAACAAAAATAGGGAAAAAATAAATTACCTTACCAGAAACTTGAAATCTATTATTAAAAACCTTCCCACAAAGAAAGTACTTTACCAGAGAATTGTTCCAAATATTTAAGGAAGAAATTAACATCTAGTTTATGCAATTTCTCCCAGATAATGAAAAGAGAGGAAACATTTACCAGCTTTTTTTCCTTTTTTCTTTTCCTTTTCTTTCTTTCTGGTAAAGAATAGTTACCAAACCACTACAGCAAACATTATACTCAATGGTAAAATAGAACTGGGGGTTCTATTCAATACAATAAGATAAGAAAAAGAAATAAGGGGCGCCGGGGCGGCTCAGTCAGTTACGTGTCCGTCTTCGGCTCAGGTCATGATCTCGCGGTTTGTGCGTTCCAGCCCCGCATCGGGCTCTGTGCTGACAGCTCAGAGCCTGGAGCCTGCCTCAGATTCTGTGTCTTTTCTCTCTCTCTCTGCCCTTCCCCCAATCAAACTTTGTCTCTCTCTCTCTCTTTCAAAAATAAACAATTAAAAAAATTAAAGAAAGGAAATAAAGTATATCTGACAAAAACCCATATCCAGAACATGTAAAGAGATCTTAAAAATCAATAAGAAAAAGAGCATTTGCTGAAAACAAATGAGCAAACTGTTGACCAGATCTGTAACAAAAAGAGAAATCCAAATAACCTTATAAAGACAGGCTCAAGTTTATTACCCATTTGAGAAATCCAAATTGAAATTATAACACTATACTTGTACATCTATACCAGGAGGTTAAAATCTAAATGAGAGAAAAATGCTTAGTGTCGGTGATAGTGTGGATCAACTGGGATCCTCGTATGATGTGGTTGGGAGAATAAATTGGTACACTCACTTTGGAAATCTGTTTGGGTGTATTTCCTAAAGCTGAACATAGGTGAACCTTGACCTAGGAATTCTGTGTATGTTCATTTAAGGATATGTGCTAAAATGTTCATAACTTCAGTATTCATAATAAGTAAGGTTTGAAAACTAAAATGCTTATCAGTAGTGGAGTGGATTAATATTAGTATGAACCATGTGTAAATTGTTGGTTTTGTATGTTGGATAGTTCAAATATTGGTAACAGTATATTTTTTTCAATCTATTGTGATATATCAACACAGTGAATACTATTATAGCAATGAGAGTAAAGATTCATAACCACATAGAACAATATAGATGAAACATATAAACATGAAGTTTAGACCAAAAAAAAAAAGTGCCAGACATGAAAGCATATATTGAATGATTCCATTTAAATAAAATTGTTTTTAGTTTAAAACTAAAGTACACTGTTAGAAGTAAAGATAGTAACTATATTATTCTTGCTGAGAGAGAGTAATGGAAGGAGAAGTGAGTGAAGCTTTTCGGGTTATAGGGTTCTGGTACTGTGTTGATTCTTGATCTGAATGCTGTTTGCACAGATATGGTCAGTTTGTAAAAATTTGAGTGATACAATTATGATTATATATTTTACTTCAATAAAATTTCTTAAAATTAAATCAGGAAGCAGATGCAGGAAAATATGAAAATTATTATTAATGTAGTATTCTGTATTTAATGGCATTAGAAAGTTATGTCGTGAATGCATTATGTCACCAGAACTATATGAAGTAGGTATTATTTCCTGTCCACCTTTAATAGATGTGGAAGTTGAAGGTCAGAGAGGGCGCGTGTGAAGCCTCTGGTCTTGAAAATGGTCACATGATCCCTCCCAGTCCTGTTGCCTCATTAGATGTGCCAGGACTACTCTGACCCCTGAGCAAGCTCAGCACAGGTTCAAGCTGGGCCCCTGATACCCATGGCTTTACAGAATGATATCTGCTTCCAGTTCAGACCAAGGACTCCTGGAGGCTGTCGGAGTAGGGGAAAGTGCCAATGAGCGGGACAAGAATCAGCCAACACATCTTCCGGTGGGGGCAATGTGCTCTGTTTCTGTAAGACACTCAATAAACGAAAGATGAGGGTTGAACAGAGCAGAAAGATATGTCGGCAGAAAGAATAAGAAGAGGAAAAGTGTGGAGGCTGGGAAGCAGAATCTGTTTCCTGGGGAGTAGAGAGTGTGGCTAAAGTCAAGTTGGTGGGGTGTTCTGGCTAGAGAGCTGGGGAGTGTGGAATTAGAGTGAGCCTTGAGTGCTACATGAAGGGTGAGTTTGAGGGGGAGAGAGGCCTACACTCCTGAAGTCCTGCTCAGGTTGCCCAGAAAGTATGGCCGTTGGATGCCAAACACTAGTAGAAAATGCCGTATTGAGATTTGCCTGTTTGAGCCATCAGGGGAGCAGGTGCTCAGTGTGTAAGAATCATGAGTGAATCAACACCAGGCTGAGCCACTGGGAGGCTTTTGTCTTTATTTGAACCTTTTCTTTTTCTGCATATCTTAGCAGACTGGAGGAGTGTGTCAGTCCATTGCTGGCAGGTGACAGAAAATCCAGTTCAAACCTGCATAAGGGGGTGTTTACGAACTTGGGGAATTGACTGTGCCGACATAGAATTGGCTTCAGGCCCGTCTCAGATAATGTGGGGTCTTGTCTCTCTCAGTCTCCCCACTTAAAAAAAAATCATGGCAACCACTGAAAGGTATTGATCTTGTCTACCATAAACACTCAATGGGGTTGAGGCCTTTTCAAAACTTTTTCAAAAGATTTTTAATGTTTCCATTTCCATTAAGCCAGACTTATCTTCCAACTTCTATTTTTGAAATCTGTGAAATGTTGTGCCCAAGAGAAACAAAATGGACTCTAGTATCTGATTAGTTCAACTGCTGAGTGAACTTGTCTAGAAGACAGATGGGGAGAAGTGAGCATTCCAAGTCCAGTTCTATAAGTTAAGAGGCTCTAAACCATTGGCCCAGGATGTGATGTTCTCTCCTGCTCCAAGACATGTTTCATTGTTTGTCCACAGGGACCTGGAGAGTGATCCTATCAAAGAGCCCCCAGGGAATGCTAATGGCTCCGGAAACTTTGGTACAGTCAGTTTTGCTACAACCCTTGCTTTGAAAACACAGATTTATTCCAGTGTTATTGATATATTGGGGATCAATTTTTATCATAATACAAATTTCTAATTTTATGTTGGATTTTGTTCAGTTTCATCTGGGTTACACACTAGGTCAAAGCAGAAAGCTACATGCAGCTGAAGTAAGCTGTGTACACGTACAGAAAACTCACACATGCACACATATCATTTCTCAGTTCTCTTTGTGCTTTGAGACACACCATCCACATCTGCTACTACATTTCCTTTCCAAGTTCAGATAATACTCTTTATACCACTTCATAAAAATTTACAAGCTGGGAACCCTCCAGTTTCCACAGGCAAACTTCAGATAACTTTCAAAGTAAAGTGTCATATCTATTATGCTACTTATGAATTTCCTAATCGTTTAATATATATAAAAACTGTTACCCTTTTATAAGACTCTTGTTTTTTCATATATGTGTCACTGATAAAGTTGGTGAATGTTGAGCCCTTTAATCACCGCCCCCCAGAAGCCCTATGGTTTTTATTGTGAGATTTTTGCATAATGTAAGAATTTTCAGGAATGTATATATTATAGCAAAACTGCACATAAAATTCACTAAAAATCAGGGCTTTTGTGTGAAAAATTTATCTCAAGGCAATTGAAATAATGTGTGGCTTTGCTTCATATTAGAAAAAAAATAAGTTAGAAGTTACTAGGTATACAACTCTGAGCTCATATTCACATGTATTTAGGGATTTTCTTACTCTGAATTTTTTACCTGTGTAGCACTGCTTTTTGCATAAAACATTATAAAGCTTAAAACAATTATTGACTTTCTACATGTCTTTCCAGTAGACATAGTAATTGTAAATATAGAATTTGTGTTAAATGCATTGACCTTAAATTAGTCAAGTCTAACAAGATATTCCCCCTTCCCTTTGGTGATGACACGGTGTTGCAACCTGTACTGAAGTGTGTTGACATGGATGTTAGTAAGAGGGATTTTGAACTGCCTAAAATAGAGTAATACAAATAAAGAATAACTCTCAGAGGAGCAAAATGGTAGTTTTAAGGCAGTGGTGCAAAACTTGACTGCTTTGAGATGGGTAGATATAAGTTTTTAATTAGTCATTTGAAAAATACTCATTCGGAAGAATGAGTTCTCTAAGATACAAGTTCTTTTATGTCATCTGATGGGAATATGATGATGAAGAACAGCATTTTTTAGAACAGGCTTTATATAACAATGATTGCCACAAAAGGCTTGTCTTGCAAAAAACATAGTGTCTGCACCCCAACTTCCTTAGCATTACACAAACGACAATAATAATTGGATACAGAGTTGAAAAGGACCTAGAGGAGCCCTAGTGTCTTATGCATCTAATTACTGAGATGTCACCAGAAATCTGATAGTGTGGGAAAGAGGGAGGTGGGGAGCGCTGATGAGATGGCAGTGCCCCAAACAAAGAATAAGATTGTCTCTTTGTGTCTGGATCACTGTCCTTTGAGTCATAAGGGAATCTGCAATGCACATTAACCCTTTGCCAGGTTGGTCCAAGAGGCAGACTGGGGCTGCTGTATTAGGCATCATCACTTGGTGCTCAAGGTGAATAAGACAAATTATTTCTATCTTGTTTTGTTTTGGTTCAGGTTTTAGGGTTCAGGAAAACATAGTTTATATTTCAAACCATTTGATTCACTCGCTGAAATTTCTACTCTTTCTGGATACAGATAGGAAGGGTAGGACCAAGTTTTGTCTTCTGACTCATCTGACCAACACAAGAACAGAGTCATACAACTGTGGCAAGCACAGCCAGTTTCACAGGTTCTAGGACTCCTAAGATTCCCTTAGAGGTTCTCAGACCCACCTTTGTGAACCTTTGGCAGACTGGCTTTTGTTTCCAGGGGAAAAGAGTCAATTGAATGGGCTTTGAAAAAAATAAGCCCTGTATTAAAGGGACCCAGAAATGTCAGAGAATGCTTTGGTAAATCTCTGTGGGGATTAGAGAATAGGCTTCTGCAGAGTCTCCTCCTGTTGCACTGTGCAGCTTTGAATTGGCTGTGGAGGTGTGCTAGCAGAGAGGCAGGTCGGATTTCCCTCTGTGCCCCTAGCAAACCTTAAAAGGTTGGAACTTGGAAAGGTTGGAAGCCAGATTAATATGGGGAGACATAAGGAGGGTTTCCAAATTACCTCTTTACTCCTACATCATTCATACATTATTTATCAGCTCTTCTGTGTGCTGAGAACTGGGATAAGCATGGGGGGACAAAGGCAAGAATGATGTAGATCCTGTTCTAGTGGAGGATACAGGCAGGAAAGCAAGTAAGGGCCACGGGGGGTTATGGGGACTCTGAAGAAGTCGGTGGTGGAGAGAGCAGTCAAGTTTACCTAGAACGTGGGTCATTAAACTTTTTGTTCTATGAACACATTTGGCCATGAGGGAGATTTAATTCCTCATGCTTCTGATTTCAAGCAAATGCTCAACACGATATATATTGAATGTGACAGTATTTATACCATAAGTTGAATTACAGAGCTACAGGTACTGCCAGTCTGTGAATATATGAAATAGGAAATTAAGGTATAATCAAAATTCTAAGTTACTCTGAAAACACCAAGGAGAAGGGGAAAAAAATCCCAGAACACCAGTTATTGCCTTAGCTTTGCAACTAACTAGTTATGTGATCTTGCCAAATCACTTAATTTTGGCCCCAGTTTTCTTACACATAAAATGAGAAATTCCCCCATTCTAGATTGTAATGAATTACAGAAAAACTCAGAGACTAAAAATAGAAAAGAAAATCAAAAGTGTAAATTCTTAATAGTATTTTTCTGTGTATAAACAGACTTTAAAGAGCAACTGAATGATTTTGACCTCCATTGAAATTCAAACCAAATTGGAAGCCAGACAGTTGTTACCCATAATCCCCACATGAGATGAATCCCAGGAACCCATCTGCTTGAATTCCCCATTTCCACATGGAAGTTAGGATCTCCGGCTATTCATAATCTGGTGAGTCATTTCATCTTGTTTCTTTTTTCATGTGTGCCAAAGAAAATTTCTGCTGAGGAATATGAGGAATCTAAATTCTGACTGGTGTCCATGGAGAATAGAGTAAATGGTACTTATCATGAATATCTGTAGAAAACTCAGAAGGAGAGAAGGTTATATTGTACATTTTATAAACTAAATTCTATTCTCAACTACAGCTCCTCAGGACTTCTTATTGTTAAAATCAACTTCCCATTTCTAGTTTCCTCCCCTGTCCAATCCATTTATGATGCACTACCAGATTAATCTTTCAAAGCAGCTCTGTCCAATAGAATGAACCATAGTGATGGAAATGTTCTATATCTTTACTATACAGAAGTTACTGGGTATCGAGCATTGTTGAGCATTTGAAATGTGGCTAATGCAATTGAGAGCTGAAGCTTTCATTTTATTTAACTTTGATTAACTTAAATTTAAACTTAGGTAACTACATGTGCTGCTGGCTTCAGCATTGAATATTACAATTCTCAAGCACAGCCTTGACCATGTCCCCTCCATGCTCAAAACATTTAAATAGCTTTGCTTTGCATAAAATGTACCATTAAAATACCTTAAACTGGTATTCAAGATATTCCATGAATTGTTCTCAAACTTCACTTTTCATACAAAATCAATACTTCATTCTAAGGGAAATATTTGCTGTTCTCAAACTTGTCTCCTATTTTCTAGCGGCCTTATTTTTTCTGGGTGGTTTTTTTTTTTATGAGAATGACTTTTTGTTCATTTATTTGATTATATCTGATATAGAAATATCCTAACTCAAATTTTCCCACCTCTATAAGGTCTTACCTCATTTATAGCAATTGATGACTTATGCTCATGAAATTCCGTAACCCTTTCTTATGACATTGAGTGCATTGTACTGTACATTTTCATTGTTTATGTACATATGTTAAGTCCACTACTTGATCGTAATCTTTCTGAGACTGTGTCCATGTCTAATTTAACTTTCTATACTTTCTGGCTCTTCTTACAAAGAAATATAAACTAGTCATTAAGCAGATATCAATAGCATTATATTAAACCCCCAGTCACTTGAATTACTACCTGTGTAATTGATTAGCACAAGGCCAAGCACATAACAAGTACTCAGTAAATGCTAGCTAATTTGTAAGTGCTAACGATACGAGTTCAGGATTTTCATAGGCAGACTGTCACAACTACTTTTGGTACACAATCAAAAGGCCGTATCGTTTTATCGAAAGAAGAAGATCAGTAAATATTCTCCAAGACTGTTACAGAAAGAAACTTGTTCTCCCTCACTGCAAGAATTCTTGGTCTATATTCTCCTCTGTCTCCATCGATGAAAAATGGAGTTTGCGGCAGCATGTCAAAAAAGAAGCCTTGAAAGTTAGTCACAGGCTAACAACAGCAGGTCTTCCTGAAAGTTAGTCCTTGGTAAAGACAGCCCCACATCCGCAAAGCATGTGGTTTCCTGCCCTCCTGCTTTCTACTGTGTTCCCATGCCAGAGCCCACTGTGTGCAGCACCAGGCTTGCGTGGCTTATTTTCTTTGGTCCTGGGCTTGAAAGGAATTATAAAGATACGTAGGTGAAAATGGAAGAGCACAGATTGAAAGAGAAGCTTCTGTTTTCACGTTTGAGAGAATTCTTTGTCCTCTGCTTTGGATACTAATCTTCAGGTTGATTATTTAGTCCGATTTTTCCCCCCAATGATTGAAATAAAATGCTTTCCAAACTATACAGTAGAGAATTTTGAAGATTTTGCTCAAAGGTATAAAATTCTGCTAAAATATTGGTGATTATGTTTAAATTACCAAATTCCTGAGTTTAAAATATTTATAAGAAAATGACATTATTTTTATTTGCAAAACTCATGTGAACTAACTTCTAACCCACTTTAAGCTGGTGACAGTGGCCGATCTTTAATGACTAATATATAAATCATCTGGGCTTGAATTCATAAATAATTTTCTTACTGGTTAGAGTTAGCTCTTCCTAGGATTGAATGCAGGCTGGTCCACTTAAAAACTTTACAGTCTCATGAGTTACTTAACTTTTCTGAACCTAAGTTTCCTCATTTATGAAATATGCTATAAAATAATGATAATTCTCACTTCTTAAGAACATGGTTAAATTTGAGTTGAATGATAATAAGGCATTTTGCATAGTACCTGGCACATAAAAGACAATGTATTTAACTATCTTCCCTGTGTGGTTTGTACTAAAATAAATACTCTAAATTATTAAGGAACACTTCCTTCTCTTACTGGGCTATTTATATCCCCTCCATATAACCTTGACTATACTATTAGTTAATCTTTTATTTGGAAATAATTTCTAACTTACTGAAAAGTTGCAATATTAGTACAAAGAATTCCCATGTACCTTTTGCCCAGAATCACTAATTTTTAAAATATTTTGCTTCATCTGCTTTATGATATGTGCTCTCTCCCTGTAACACATACCTGTATGTGTATTATGTGTATGTAGGTATGTGCATATAGTGTTATATTGAATAATGGGAGTAGGTGTTTCAGTGTATATTTTCAAAGAACAAGGACATTGTCTAAGATAACTACAGAGCAGTTATTAACCTCAGAAAATTTGACACCGATAGATTTACCTAACCTACAATCCATACTCCAGTTTTGTCAACTGATCTAATTATATCTCTATAGTACTTTTTTCCATTTGTTACAGGATCTCAGCCAAGCTCATGTACTGCATTTAGTTGTCATGTCTCATTAGTCTCCTTTAATCTGAAAACCTTCCTCAGCCTCTTTTGTCATTTCTTGTACCATAATATAGGTGAAAACCTTCTCACAATGATTTGAACCTAGAATTGAACTCTGTGGGGGGCAGGTTCTTAGATGGTTCTCAGTGATTCCTAGTATCTGTGCCCTGTTGTGGCACAAACATGGACTTTGTGATTTGCTTTTGACTAACAGAATATGACTGAAGTGATGAGCTGTCACTCCCAAGGTTAGGTTACAAAAAGATTAAGCTACTCCCCTCACATCTTTGCAGACATCTGACTGGCCTCATCAATATTCCAGTTCTCAGTATAAAGACATTTGAGGTTTATTTTTGTCCTTCTAAAATATCAAAGGCCCAAATAGCAGTAGAAGATTTTTTGAAAATTTCCAAAACCTTTATATCAACTCATCTGACCTTATTTTTAGAATCATGCTAGGTCTTTTCTGCTTTACCATTGTATGTGGCCCATTCTCCTCTCAGCTCTTGACTGTTAAATTGTAAGTTTTTAATAAATCTGGTGTTTTATAATGAAACTTTGAAAGTTTATACATATATATATACGTATCTATGTCTTATATAAACATAGATATGTCTTCTATATATGTATATATATATATAAAGTCTGTAATATTTATATTAAATTTTATAAGGCCTAAAAATAAATTTATGCTCCACATAAATATATATATATATATATATATGTTAATATATGTATATATATATGAAGCCTACATCAGTCCAGGCTATATTACTAGTCCAATTATCTCACCTAATTATCTACTCCTACCCTTTTGTATGATTATTCCATTTTCAATGAGAATTCCTTCCAAACTGAAACTCATGATTATAAAACAGTCCTTCCCCTTTACAAGGTATTTGTCAATGTTACAAAAGGTTTTTCCAGAAGCCAGAATCCATCTTTCTCCCCATATCTAGTTGATTCTCCATTCCTGTTAATATGCTCTCAAAATTCTTTTTTTTACCAAAATCCTTTTTGAAATGTCCCTATAATGATCCTTTTCTCTATCTTTTTGCTGGGCTTCTAGGCTTGGCTTTTACAACCACATGTTCAGCCGCCTGCAGTAACACAGAAAGTTTTTTATATTCTTGTTATTCATTATCAGTGAAGACATGTGACTTTCTTTTATAAACATGGAACTTAAAAATTTTGTAAAAGCTCCATATTACCAGATATTCCATAATCTGTTTATCCAACACACTACCTGTATATTAAAAACAGAACACCTCGAGGCGCCTGGGTGGCTCAGTCGGTTGAGCGGCTGGCTTCGGCTCAGGTCATGATCTCGCAGTCCGTGGGGTCGAGCCCCACATCCAGCTCTGTGCTGACAGCTCAAAGCCTGGAGCCTGTTTCGGATTCTGTGTCTCCCTCTCTCTCTGCCCCTCCTCTGCTCATGCTCTGTCTCTCCCTGTCTTTCAAAAATAAATAAATGTTAAAAAAAAAATTAAAAACAGAACACCTCAGAACATCCAGAGTGAAGTTTCCCCCCTCAGAAGGTGATGGGAGGGCTTAGAGCAGCAGCTCGTAAACTTTTTAGCTTGGGGGCCCAGTTACCATCTTACAAACTATTGACTATCTTATAGAGCTTTTGTTTAGATTTGTTATAGCTATCAATATTTACTGTATTAGAAATTAAAGTGAGAAAATTTTGAAATAATAACATTAAACTCATTACATCCTAACATAAATAACATACTTTTAATGAAAAGTAGTAACTATATTTTCCAAGAATAAAATTATTGGTGGGAATAATTGTGTTACTTTTAATTTCATTAATTTATGACTTATTATATGCTTGTTAGATTCTTATAACCCATTATATTATGCTGCTTTGCTTGAAGTATAAAAAGGAAGTCCAGCCATATGCAGGCATGACATTGGAAAGACATGCTATTAACTGTCTTTTCAGATAAAGCCTCTTTATATACCAAAACTCAACAGGTGATAGTTTCTTAAAGGTTAATTGTAATGTGGATTTGAAGCCCTCCTTTTTAACCAACTTTTTAATCTGTCAATAAACTTTTCTTACTCTATTACTTTTAAATCCATTGGCTTCTTTTGCACTTTAAATGGATCTTTAAATGCAAGTGTGATTTTAAAACATCACTCCTTGGTCATTTGAAAATATTGGCTCGCTGAGTTTTACAGACCTCTTAAGTATTAGCACATTTCATAAACATCAAAAAGCACATTTCTTAATATCCCTACTAATCTCCGTAGAAAAAATCCGACACTAGGAAGCCGTTAAGTACCTAGTTGTAGGTAAACATTTTTTTAAATTTTAATTTTTGCTTGAAAGTTTTAATATATCACTGGCAACAAATACTGTAGGTTGTTTTCCTTAAAGTGATAGGCTCACTTCATTCATTTTTGAGAAAATAACTGCCAGATACTCACCTTTTTTCCCAACCAGTTTTATTGAGATACAATTCAAATACGATAAAAGTTACCAATTTAAAATTTTTAAAGGATTTTTTGCAACCATTCGTGGTTTTTAAAAAAATTTTAATTTTATTTATTTATTTTGGGAGAGACAGAGACAGTGCAAATGGGGAAGGGGCAGAGAGAGAGGAGACAGAGAATCCCAAGCAGGCTCCATGCTGGCGAAAACCGTGATGGCTCAAAACTGTAGGATAGTGACCTGAGCTGAAACCAGTCAGAGGCTTAACTGACTGAGCCACCTAGGCGCCCCAACCAATTTAAATTTTAAACTTCAGTGGTTTGCAATAAATTCATAGAAGTGGGCAACCACCACTACAGTCAATTTTAGAACATCTCATCACTCCAGGAAGAAACCTCATAACAATTAGCGGCCCCTCCCCATTTCAGCACAAATCCTAGATAATCACTAATCCACTTTCTGTCTCTATGAATTTATCTATTCTGAACATTTCATATAAATGGAATCATATAATATGTGGTTTTTTGTGACTGGTTTCTTTCATGGAGTATGATATTTTCAAGATTCATCCATGTTATAGCATGTATCCAGTATGTTATTTAAAAATTTTTTAATGTTTATTTTTATTTTTGAGGGAGAGAAAAAGCATAAGTGGGGGAGGGGCAGAGAGAGAGAGAGAGAGAGGGAGGGAGACACAGAATCTGGAGCAAGATCCAGGCTCTGAGCTGTCAACACAGAGCTGGATGTGGGGCTCAAATCCACCGACCTTGAGATCATGACCTGAACCCAATTTGGACACTCAACTGACTGACCCACTCGGGCGCCCCTCCAGTACGTCATTTTTTATGGCTGAATAATACTTCATTGTATGGATATTCCATATTTCGTTTATTTATCCATCAATTGAAGGACATTTGGTTATTTCCGCTCTGGGCTATTATGAATAATGTTGCTTTGAACATTCGTGTACTTTTTTGTGTGTATGAACAGACATTTTCAATTTTCTGGGGCACACAACTAGGAATGGAATGCTGAATGTTTTACTGATTGAATATTTAAAATATGAGGAACTTCCTAGGTGCTTTCTGCAGTGTCTGTGCCATTTTACATTCCAAAGGCAGTGTGAGAGGGTTCAATATCTCAATTTCCTTGCCAGCAGTTGTTGTTGCCTATCTTTTATTGTAGCTGTTCTAGTACGTGTGAAGTGAGATCCCATTGTGGTTTTGGTCTGCATTTCCCTAATGGACATTGTTGACATCTACATATCTTCTTTTGAGATATGTCTAATCAGAAGCTTTGCCCTTTTTAAAAATGGGATAGTTGTCTTTTTGTTGTTTAGTTTTAAGAAGTCTTTATATATTATGGATACTACACCCTCACCCTTATTAGATATATGATTTGCAAATATTTACTCCCATTCCATGAGTTGTCTTTTCGCCTTTTTAAATGATATCCTCTAAAGCACAATTTTTTAAAATTTTAATGAAACTCAGTTTATCTACTTTTTCTTTTGTCAGTTGTGTTTTGATGTTATATCCAAGAAATCTTTCCTAACCTATGGTCGCAAAGAGATATTGCTGTATTTTATTTCAAGTATATTTCAGCTTTAGCTTTTACATTTAAGTGTATGAACCATTTCAAGCTGATTTTTGTGTGTTATATGAGACCCAGTTCCCGATCCATTCTTTTGGGTATCTGGATACCCAGTTCTCGCAGCACCATTTGTTGAAGAGACCCTTCTTCCTCCATGACCCCCTTGTTGAAATCAAATGAGCATGGCTTCTCAGTTCTGTGTCATGGCCCTATATGCCTGTCCTTCTGCCAGAACCATACTGCCTTGATGACTGTAAATTTGTGGTAAAGTTTTGAAATTGAGCAGCGTGAATCCTCCAACTTTGTTCTTTTTCAAAATTGTTTTGGTTCTTCAGATATCCACTTCTGAATAATTGTAGTTTGTTAGTTGGTTGTTTTCTGGGCAAAAATTTTGTTCTGTGATAAAAGTGTCTAGTTCTGTTCTTAATCACACAAATACTTTTCTCAAGACAACCTTTGTACTTTATAGCATATAAGCAGAAATGCTTTATACTTACTTCTCATTTTATCATGCAGAATATTTAAGGATGTATACTCAAGGGTGGAGTATTAATACAATTAATATATTTTACTGTTGTATTAGGACATTCTTTAGAGACACTGGCTTTTTTGTGTGGTTTCTGTTAAGTGTATGTCAGTGAAGAACACAGCTAGTGGAACGTTTGGATGCACTGCATTGATTCCTAAGACACCAGCAGTTTTGCCCTCCACTGATTTTGCACAATTGGTACAAATGTCAAAACAATAAAGTAGTAAAAATTTTTCTGCATATATTTGGTAATCTCAAATCTGGTTAAAAGAAAACCTGTGATGAATAAACTTTCAAATGCCATTTTACTAGCCTCATAACTGCAGAAAAAAATCAACATGTTTTATCACATATATTTTTAAACTATATACAATAAAAATAATTGTTCAAGTAATCTTGTCATTATTAGAAATATTTACTTCTGATAGAAAATGTGGTTTTCAGTATGGATGTTCCTCAAAAAATTAAAAATACAACTACCCTATGACCCAGAAATTGCACTACTAGGTATTTATCCAGGGGATACAGGTGTGCTGTTTCAAAGGGACACGTGCACCCCAATGTTTATAGCAGTGCTATCAACAATAGCCAAAGTATGGAAAGAACCCAAGTGTCCACTGATGGATGAATGGATAAAGAAGATGTGTTATATATATGTGTATACACACACACACACACACACACACACACACAACACACACACACACACACAATATGGATTATTACTTTGTAATCAAAAAGAAGGAAATCTTGCCATTTGTAACTGCCTGGATGGGACTAGAGGGTATTATGCTTAGGGAAATTAGAGAAAGACAAATATCATATGACTTCAGTCATATGAGGACCATAAGACACAGAATAGATGAACAGAAGGGAAGGGAAGCAAAAATAATATAAAAACAGGGAGGGGGACAAAACATAAGAAACTCTTAAATATGGAGAACAAACAGAGTATTCCTGGAGGGTTTGTGGGAGGGGGCATGGGCTAAATGGGTAAGGGGCATTGAGGAATCTACACTTGAAATCATTGTTGCACTATATGCTAACTAACTTGGATGTAAATTTTTAAAAATTAAAAATTAAAAAGAAAAAGAAAAAAGAAAATGTGCTATTGTGACTTAGATAAGGATGTTTTAAAGTCTTTTAAAATAATTCCTTGACCCAGAACAGTCTGATTGTGTAGTAAAATATTTTCTATAAGCAATGTAATTTGTGGCTTTTGCATTTCAGATAGCACAAAATATTTTAGACAAAATGTCCTTTCAGTGAAATTTACAATTTTTCTACTACTAATTACCAAATGTCAGAATTAATTTTTCTCAAATAATTATTCATCTAGCATAGTTGACAATCCCAGGCATTTAACTCATTCATTAAAATGCAATATGATTTCTCCAATGGTTTTCATGACCAGTAATGACATGCATTATCATGCATCACTAATTTCCATAAAGAACAATGAGATACTTTTTTTACTGACATATTGGCATTTGCATTTACAGGACTTTACTAGTTGTATGTTTGTGAAGAAAGAGACAAAATAACCCAGGACAAATTAATCCCGGTTTTCTTCCTGTGATTAAACAAACTGCTATATTAGTATTTGATGTTAGAGTTGCTATTGAGTATTTTTATTATTGTGTCATTTTCATCAGTAATTGGAATAAATATATGGCTAAGGAGGACAATAGTTAAATTATTAAAATAAATATATGGTGATAATTATGAGTAAATTTGGAATTAAAACATTTAAAATACTTCAAACTCCAATTTTAAAGAAAATATTTGGATTAAATGTTCCAAAGATTTTTTCCTTGAAGATTTGCATTTGCATTTGTTTTCATTACTTTCTCCAGTTATGAGGTACTTAGTAATTTGAAAAAAAGTCAGTTAACTTACTGAACTATCTACAGACATCCCTCCTTTTAATGCACTTCACTTTCTTGCACTTCATACATATTTTGTTTTTTCACAAATTGACAGCTTGTGGCAACCCTGTGTCAAGCAATTCTATGAGTGCCATTTTTCCCAACATTTGCTCACTCTGTGTCTCTGTTCAGATTTTGGCAATTCTTGCAATATTTCAAACTTTTTTGTTATTATTATTATATTCCTTATGGTGATCTGTGATCAGCGATCTTCGATGTTACTGTTGTACTTGTTTGGGAGTGCCACAAGCTATGCCCACAGAAGGCAGTGAACTTAATCGATAAACTTTGTGTTCTGACTGCTCCATTGACAGCCATTCTCTGTATCTCTCCCCTCTCCTTGGGCTTCCCTGTTCTCTGAGACACAACAATATTGAAACTAGCTTAATTAATTACCCTATAATGGCCTCTAAGTGTTTAGATGAAAGGAAGAGTCGCATGTCTCTCACTTTAAATCAAAGGCTACAAGTGATTAAACTTAGTATGGAAGGCATGTCCAAAGCTGAAAGATAAACTGAAAGCTAGTCCTCTTGAGCTAAACAGTTAGCCACGGTGTGAATGCAAAGGAAAATTCTTGAAGAAAATTAAAAGTGCTACTCCAGTGAACACACGAATGATAAGAAAGCAAAACAGCCTTGTTGCTGATGTGGAAAAAGTGTTAGTGGTTTGGATAGAAGATCAAACTAGCCACAACATTCCCTTAAGCCAAAGTCTAATCCAGAGCAATGCCCTAACCCTCTTCAATTCTATGAAGGCTGAGAGAGGTAAGGAAGCTACAGAAAAAAAGTGTGAAGCTAGCAGAGGTTGGTTCATGAGGTTTAAGGAAAAAAGCTGTCTTGATAATATCCAAGTGCTGATGTAGAAGCTACAATGAGTTATCCAGAAGATCTAGCTAAGATAGTCATGGATGACTTGAAGAGGTTCAAGACTTCAGTGGAGGAAGTAATTGCAAATATGATGGAAACAGCAAGAGGACTAGAATTAGAAGTGGAAGCCTGAAGATACTTCTGAGCAACTATCCTCTGGATAATAAATAGCTGTAATTTCATGATAACACTTTAATTTTTTTTAATGTTCATTCATTTTTGAGAAAGAGAGAGAGAGTGAGCAGGGGAGGAACAGAGAGAGAGGGAGACAGAGAATCTGAAGTAGGCTCCAGGCTCTGAGTTGTCAGCACAGAGCCCAACACGGGGCTTGAACCCACAAACTGTGAGATCATGACCCTGAGCTGAAGTCAGATGCTTAATCGACTGAGCCACTCAGGCGCCACCATGATAACACTTTAAAGGGTGAGGAGGTACTTCTTGTTGACAAGCATAGGTGTCTTGAGATGGAATCTACTTCTGGTAAAGATGCTGTGAAGACTGTTGAAACATAACAACAACACATACAAACCTAGTTGATAAAGCAGGGGCAGGGTTTGAAAGGATTAACTTCAATTTGAAAGAAGTTCTACTGTGGGTGAAATGCTATCAAACAGCATTGGATGCTACCGAGAAACCGTTAGTGAAAGGAAGAGTCAACTGATGTAGCAGACTTCCTTACTGTCTTATTTTTAATAAATTGCCATGGTCACCCCAACTTCAGCAGCTACCACCTGATCAGTCAGCGTCCTTCACCAGCAAGATTTTGACTCTCCAAAAACTCATATGATGGTTACATTTTTAGCCACAAAGTGTTTTTAAATTCAGGTATGTATATATTTTAGACCTCATATTATTGCACACTTCATAGACTATAGTATGGTGTAAACATAACTTTTATATGCTCTGGGAAACTAAAAATTCATTCGACATGCTTGGTTGTGGTAGTCTGGAACCAAACCTGAGATATCTCTAAGATATGCCTATGCTATACACGCCCTTTTGTGTTAAAAGTTAAGTGTTTTATGGTGCTAGTATTTCAGTGTTTACATTAGTATTCACTAAAATAACAATTACTTTTTGATAAAGGTTAATTTCTGATTTGAATTTTGCTATTAAAGCAAAAGAATTCAAGCCTTTCTCAGGTTTGTCTAGAAAAATCTTCTTTAGTTTTATAAAATAAAAATGTAGAATTAATATAGTAATCAGAGTTTATATCTGATGGACAATATATGAAAACGTCCCCATATGTTCGTTGACTAAAACACTTATTCAGTTCGAAACTTATTAATTGATATGTAAATATTTCATCCATTAAGGTGAACTTTACTCAAAGTGATATGATTTCTCTTTAAAATGACAGCTTCTCATTGCAAAGACATGTTACTTTCACCATATTTGTATGAAGCAACAGTGACATGCAGGGACTGATTAGCTTAAATCACAGACGTGTTTGCCTTAGGGAAGTACCAGTAGCCTAGTTTTGCCCATAAAGACGATAGCCAGAATTCAAATAATTTCCAATTCAAAGCCATGACTGTCCCAGTTCTCGTATTTCATTAAATACTGTGTTAAGTTGGAACATAGTACAGGAAAGGAAGATTGAGCCTGCTAACATTTAACGTCTATATGATTTTATCTAAGGCTAAAAATATAATTCTATATATTACTAGGGATTTGCTCTCACTAGACTAACATCAGTAGGCATCTCATTTGTGGAGCACTTGAAAGATTCATTTGCATCCGTCATCAACACATGGATGCATAATGAGGGCGGGTATTTTTCAGGAAGAGAACACACATTTAATTTGACATTTTCTTGTTGAACTTGAGGCAGCCAGCTTCCCTGGCTTTATTCCATCTTTTCATCCCACCAAACTTTCCCTCCTACTCATCAAATAATCACAGCATTCTTCACCATAAAACATAGGCAGATGGATTTCTGTGTCATTATTTGTAATCCGATTGAGAAGATCTGTTTTTGCTTCTCCTGGCCCTCATTCCATAGTTCTCTAAAATCAACATTCAGTTCCTTAAATTCACAATCTTTCTTTTTCTTAGCAAAGAAATGAAACTTACCAATAGCATTTTTTTTTCAACTTTTTCATGTACTTTCTAGTCATGCATAATCTGTGGGTGAGAGTTATTCATATAAAATGTTGGAAACTCTTGTCTCAATTCAATAACAATAGCACACTTTTAAAATGCAAAGTATCAAATAAGTATTATCTAATAACAATTTTATTGAAGTCATCTACCATTTCCTGTAAATATAAATGCTTCATTATTTAAGCATGCATTCAAGGACCATTATCATGGGTTCTATTTATCATTACCATTTATTCTGAATTACATTATAATTGGATTATTTCTCATTTTTTATTAATAACTGCTTGAAGCAGGATCTGAAAAGCACTAGGTGTTAAGAGGCCATTCCTTTGAAGTGGCTGTTGGAATGTCTTGGAATGATTGTCCTGGGTTCCCAGGTTACAGTTTTCTTTCCCCATTAGTATGCCTCAAATTCTGTATTGAACAGGGAAGGATATATAATCTTATGTCTTTAAACTGTCCAATCAATACTTTGTACCCATATCCTTGAATTTTTTTAACCTATAAAGAACCACATAAATCTAATGTGTAAAAAATAGGTAGAGCAAGCCTACTGATGATATCTGAAATATGGGAAAGTGCAGTAAAATAGTTTAAATATTGAGTTTTGAAACAACGTTTTGCAAAAAGGCATTTTTCCATTCTATAAATTCATAAAAAACTTGCTTTGTATCCTGGGGAAAGTGAGGCTGTCTTCAAAACACATGGAAATTGATTAGAGATAGTTCAATCTTTGCATAAGGAATATAAGCATCTGAATTTTTGTCTTTATTAAGGTGAAATTTCATATTCTGTATTGAGTAGGCACTCCTACATGATGTAATCACAAATTGTAATCACAAATTATAGCAGAGGAAGGGAAGGAGAGAGAAGGAAAGAGAGGAGAAGGAAGGGGAAGGGAGGGGTGGGGGTGGCAATTACATGGGAGAACTGGTATCTCAGCTCTTTGACCTGTCCTCTTCATCCTCAATCCTTCATCCTCTCTGTTTCTATCTTGCCAATCCATTCATAAACATACTTTGAAAAGAGCGCCTTATAGGAAATACAAACTTTCTAGAGACAGGCAACAAAGAGATTAAGATTTATCAGTGTGATTTTCACCAAAGGACAAACACCCATTCTCTCTCTTTCTGTCACATAAACAAAATGCTTGTTACTATATTCGAAGCTACCTGTTGCATCCAGAGCACAGTGTTCATTATTAAGAAAAATTAATTCTGGAAAGGTAAAATTCTTTGCTTCAGAGAGTTTACATCCTAAAAGCAACTTGACACAAGCTATTTCTGATAGATAAGGGATAAAAAGAAAATGAAGCATAAATGTTATAAAGACTTCTACTCAACTGATAGATTCTTCTTTAAAAGGATTATTATCAAGCATCATGTAGTGAAAAATTCATCATAGTGAGGATTAGGAAATTGTGCTGATTTGGGCTCTTGCTTGATCGAGTATGACCTTGGTTATGTTATTGAACATCTCTGGGGCTCAGATTTACTCTCCAAAGAAAACAAAATTGATTGAACAATCTCTAATTCATACTACTCTGTATTAGTTTATATGAAGAAAAATGTCCTTTTTAATGACCACTGTTTTCAGTGTCCTCTGGTAATGTCTTACTGTCTCATTTTCTATCATTTCTTTTGAATTTCTGTCTGGTGCTTAAGATCGTCATATGTATTTCTATATATCCCCAATACATATATATATATGCATGTTTCTTTGTTTATAAAATGAACAACATTGATTTTTTTCACATGATAAAGCACTTTTCATGGATATCTAATTCCCACAGCACTCTGAAATATTAATATAGTTATGCTCACTTTCCAGGTAAAGACTTGGAAGCACAGTGAGATTCAGTTTCTAACCCAGGGTCCCATTGACAGTAAATGGGGAACTGAGATCTAAGCCCAAAATGTCCAACGCTGGGGTCACTCCACTGTATCTATCACTTTCTAGCATTGCTGGATTCATACGAGTCTACATTTTTCAAGGGCTTCTTTTTCTAGACAGATCAATTTCTTCATTTCCAAATAGAAGCCTATGTGCTTGTTGCTGACCGCCTCTTACCATTTTGTCCACCATCTTGATTGACACAGAGTTTCAGGCAGCCATTGTATCAATGGATCGGAGTTGACATCTGAGAAGAATCTATGCATCATCATATGTATATGGTAATGGCTCCCAAAACTTAAAACCTTGATTGTTCTTCCGAGCACCTGTACTGTGCCATAGACTCCTTGGCTAACATCTTATTTCCCTCAAATTTGCAGTGCCTCTGTATTATCTTAAGATAATTCAAGTGTCTCAAGCAGGAGGAATTTTAGATTACTCTCCTCCTTCATCATTTGCACCCAGTCTTTGCAACCTATGCTTTTTGCTTCTTTCATGTCTCGCAAGTTCCATTCTTCCTCATTCTTATAGCCATTGCCCTAAATCATCATCACTTTTTATCTGGTTTATCACAATAGCCTCCTTATCTGCTTCTTACATCTCCTGCCAAGTCCTATTCCAGGTCAGCACAAATTTGGCATAATGACCTTCAGAAAAGATTAATCCTTCAGTTTTTCCCTATCACTTTAAGCAAAAATCAAACTCTGTATCATAACTACTAAGGCTTTTCTTGACCTCCCTCTTGACATGACTCATATCTTCTGATGATCTTCACCTCAGGTGAGGTTCAGCCACTCTCCCCATATCTCCAGCTCCTACTTTGTATTCCTCCACACTAGAATTAATAAGTGGGATCATGTCCCCTTTTGCTCAGAGCCCCAGCCAACTGGGGAGTTTAATAGAATACTTAAAAACTCAAACTTTGAAGCTATACAGACATGGTTTGAATTGCTGACCCACCAGTTACTAGCTTATTTGGGTGAAGTTGGATAAGTAATGTGACTTCCCTGAGTCTTAGTCTCTTTATCTGTAAAATGAGCATGATAAAGGGCCAATCACACGGAATTATTAGGATTAAATAAGATAACTAGTGTAAAGCTCTTATTATGATGGCTGGAAAATAGTAATTGCTTAATGGATGTTGATACTACAACTAAAGAAATGCATAAAATCAGAAGAATGAAATAATAATGAAATTTTTAAATGAATAAAAAATGAATGAATAAATGAACACAGTATATGGAATTAAATCTACAGAGGAGAGATAAATGCTCTGGTTCAATGATGGAAAGGTTCAGGATGAAGTCAAGTAAATAAGCATTTCAGATTTGTCAATTTTCTGCCTTAAAATTTGTTTCATGATTGATATTATGTTAATACAAAAAAAAAAAAAACAACAACAACCAACAACAACAATCAAAAGCTTGTTGGTCAGGCTTTCATTTTATATTTCCACTGCCATGTTCATCTTGTCACTTGAGAGGCACTTTGTTACTTCTCCCAAAATTGTAGTCTTTGTGCATCTTTAATGAATCAGAATAAGCACAATGCACTTTCTATTGATAGAGCCATCTGAGGTTCCTGGCCTAGAGGGGCACGGATGAAGGAAAGCTGGTGTCAGCACATTTAGGGCACATCAGAGAACAATTGAGCAGTGTGCAGAGTCTGTGCAATCACTCGCTCTCATTAGATACTTCTTAAATGTTTGCATGCTTGCCAGTGGCAAAGATGGCAAACTTCAAGTAATTGATTGGGAACAAAATTTTTATTGTCCTGCACAGTTCTATAAAAACTTGTGTTGTATGTTTTTTCTTTCTTTTTTTTTTTTTCTGAATGACTTTCCACTTAAAACCCTTGAGTCAAAGTGTATCTATGGTCAGTATCAGGAGTCCTTAACACATGGAATGACAGGGATTATTAACAGGCATTCCTGTAGTTGGTAAAGTGTAAACAGCAAGATAATCATAGCTAACATATTCGGACTCTTTATTATTTACCCTGTGATTCCCATATGTGATCTCACTTGGGCTTTTTTTCTCATATATGACCTCATATGGGGAGAGGCAGTATTTTTATTAACTTTCCTTTACACTTGAGAAAAACTTAGGATGATCGACTATCTGTTAGTTGCTCAAATTCACTTGTTTAGTAAGCAGTATTGGCAGGGTCATTTGTAGTGAATCACACACCCTTCCCCCCTTACCTCCAAATCATTTTGGAGGCTGATTTTATATAAGTCTATCAATTGAAGTGGGGAAGGAGGTGGGATAGGTCCAAACACCAGAAAAGTCTACTGTGCTTCCTGATGAAGCATTAACCTGGTTGCTGTAAATTTCTGACAATATTCTAGAGTTCCAATAAGGTTGATTCGGACCATTTTGTCAGATTTTTCTGTGTCTCTAGGGGAGGATGGGCCCCTGGAGTTCTCTACTCTGCTATTTTCACTGACGTTACTCTCGACTTCTATTTTTTACGTGAAAATGCATGTCTGAGAGTTCTTTCATATCAATACATAAAAGTTTCTTCATTCTTTTATATCAGTAGTATTCCATTGCATAGATCCACCATAATTATTTACTGAATCTCCTATTACTATGGATCTATCTTGTTGCAAACATTTTGCTATTACCAGTGAGATGTAGTGAATAGCCTCTACATAGGTTATTGCACGTCTCCGCATGCATATTTCTATAACGATTCTGAATGCACTGGTGTGCCAAGGGGTATGAACATCTGTAATTTTGAAAATGTTGCCAAATTATGTTATATATACTGTTATCAGTTTATGAATTTACTAACAATGTATGAGAACCCATAGTTTACTATAGTCTTTCCGCTATAGTACTTCATCAAATTTTTTCATCTTCTCCAACTTGATGCAGTATAGTTTTTATTTACACTTCTCTAGTTATTATTGAGATTGAGTATCTTTAAATAAATTTGAGACCTACTTTTATTTTAATTTATATGAAGCCTTATCTATTCATTTCTTAATGTTATGGTCATTTTCTTATTAATTTGTGGGATCTTTTTATATTGGGGCAGCTCCTGTGTAAATATTATTACTATTTGTCTTTTTTATGTTTTAAATTCACCAATACAGAGCAATACAGAGCAAGTCCATGAAACCCTAGGGCCCTACCCTGTACCCCGGTAAAAGCAGAACCCCAGTCCCATGCTCTTTCCCTAACCCCTGCAACCTCACAACGTGGTCCCCGGTATTCTGTGTAGTTTCCAGTTACTGTAAATAATGAACCTCGTCTCTTTCAAAGTTTTCTGATGGTTATTACTGAGGGCATCCCACAATCATAATAAGAGCCACAAGGGATGGTCCAGCCACAGCACTGGTTATTGATAGACTGAGACTTACACAACAGGAGGTTTGGATCCAGATTTAATTTGTCCAAATTAGGTTCCACTGGAACCCAGTAGGCCTAACACCTCTTATTAAATGCCCATTCCTTTCCCCCTGCCACCCCACACACCAATTTGAAGCACCAAATTTATGATACACATCATTTCTGTACATGTTTGGATATAATCTAAATTTTCTTTTAAGGGATTTTTTCTTACAAGTTCTAAAAACGGAGATTCCCTCCTATACCTTAGCAGAGTATGGATCACCTTCCCTCCTGTTCAACTTTAATTTTCTCTTTAATAATATTTGATAATCTTCTTTTATGGCATCCCCCATTGAATGTAGATAAATGGTTCAGAAATGTTGAAGTCTCACCTATAATTAGCTCTGGCTTTGTATGTTTGTATTGGCCAAAGTGGTAGAGAAAGTTGCCACGTATGTCACATCATGAGACAAGTGAACCAGGTGTATCAATGTATATATTTTCTCACATGGAACATTCTCCACCACGTATATCTGCTCTAACTTGCATTTTGAGCCATAAAGATAAGTTGCTCCAAATGTGATATTATAGGTGGTGGTTAGTGTCATATATCTACAAGAAACCTAAATTTTGGAGTATTTGTAGGTCCCTATTCAGGGATTTAAACTTTGTAATTTACAGTTCTCTCAGGAAAATTCTTGTCTAAAGCATGAAAGAAAGATGGCTACCTTCATCTGTGAGGTTTCTGATGAACTGTAAGGCTCATATACCTAACAAACATATTCTAATGATTTAGATTGTATTATATGTTAAACTAGTTATAGGTAATGTTTACAGGTGAACTAAGTTTAATGAGCATTGCTTTCCTTAATATGCACCTTTTCTTGGAGATGTACAATTACATTTTATTATCATTTAGCAAATAATGACATAAAATTTGACCTCTAGATCAGTGTTCTTATATATATTTTTCCATGACTCAAATTATTTCAGTATACCTGCTCAAGAAAATGGGTAGATTTTGTAAAACATTAGTTATATGCTTTTATTTGGTATGTAGTTCTATTGTATTTAAAGGGTTGTAGTTAAAAATGTGGGATTATGAAAACTAATGGAGAATAATTGAAAATTTGTGTGTTTGTAGTGTTGAAACATACATTAGGAGTATTTTTTTAAAGGTCTCACATATTTATTACTGAACCAACCTATGGTGCAGAAGTATAGTAATAGAGAAAAAAACGTTACCCTGATGAAACATGTCTATTGTTCAGGTAGTAGCAATGTTTACAGAGTGACAGGATACAAGCACGTGGCCTCCATGCAGCACAAATATGTGTGCCATCTCACGCGCCATCCCTTATAGCCCCATCCTGGTTCTTCTCCAATGCCTCCTCTTAGAGCTGTACCTGATTTTATCACAGTTTTCATCTGAATCCACTGGGGGATGGGATGATTCTGCCTTTGTTTCTTGGCCAGGGTTCACTTGATCCTGCAAGTCTTGTGAGAAGACATGCCGAGGAACATTCAACCACACACCCCATGATGGCGAGGCAAAGGAAGTATGAGGAGTAATTTTTAACCAATAAAAGGAGAGAAAAGCCAGGGATAAGTATGATTATGAACAAATAAGTAAGCTCAAAGAGTTGTGATAAAAGATTATGGTTTTCAGTATGTACTTTTATTAATTAACTTATGATCAGACCTCCAGAGAAAAACATTTTTTCTCTTGTATGAATCTTCAGTGACATCGGACATGCATTAACTATATTGCTGTGTGATTTATAAATCAAGATGATATCTTTCTAGTACTTCCATATTAGAGATGAAAGAAAGCAGTTATAATGAAATGAAAATTAATAAGACTTCTAAAATCTTGAGAAACATAATTGCCTATCAGAGTGAATAAAATTAACATTTATATGAACGCAAATTCTAAGAAACATTTTTGTGCCTTTTACTTGCTAAAGAAACATATTCTAACTTTAATGCTGAACATAACATCCAGACTTATCTTTGAATGATAACTACCCAAAAATATTTTTAAAATAAACTCTAAGTACTCTAAGATCAAGTATTAAAATTATATAAATTATAGGCCAGTGCATACTCACTGAGCTTCAACTATAGCATTTAATTCTGAGATATTATTTTTTAAATTCACAAAATTTCTATGGGTTGCTTAGGCGTATTTATTAATTAACCAAGATTTTTGGAAATGGAAACTTGATTTCATGTTATAAATGAGAAAGTATTCTCTCTTAGATACAAAAGTCTTTCAGTTAATGCCAAAACCCACATAATTATTTTTGACATCCAATTTACTCTTTACGGTTTTTGATGGTTATTTGTTGAGATCACTCAGCTTTACTTTACCCTGCTCTCTTCAAGTATAATCCAACTTATTTTTTAACCCCATTTGAAAAGATTTTCTTAGGCCAATAGAAACATTTTGCATCAAGCTGGAGATACATAGAAAAGGAAGTATGTATTTTTTCTGCCAAATCATTACAGAGTTTCTGAGTTACAACCAATACCTAACCAAGTAAATGAGGCTAGCATGCAGGAACACCATTTCTGAAGGTGGAAAAGACCCCAAGAGAATTGCTCGTATTTCTTATTTAATTCAGTTGATAGAGATTCAGTTTGATGAAAGCTAGCCACACTAAATGTCGGATATCCCCTTTCTCCAAAAGTTAGTGGCTTAAGACAAAAAGCATTTATTTAGGTCACACATCTGTAGGTTAGCTAGGAGGATTTTCTGGCCTCGGCTAGTGTCTAGGCTCTCCCACATGTTTGGGGTGGGCTGGATTTGGGGTGATCTTGAATGGGCATGACTGGGATACGTCATCTCTTTTACATGTACCTCATCTTCCAGCAAATTAGTCTTAGCATGTCCTTCTCATGGATGGCAGAGAGCAAGAGAGCAAGCCCAACTGGAGAACTGATTTTCTAACCTGTTTGTCTGAGCAAGTCCCTTGGCTGACCCCAGAGTCAGAGTGGAAGGACCTTACAAGGCTGTTTGGCAAAGAGCGTGGACATAGACACAGGAAGGAGTAAAGAAATAAGCCATTTTGCAATTTACAACTGTGGATCTTTGGGGATCATCTTCATTATAGCAGAATATGTGTATACGAATACTCTGCTGCTTCTAAAGAGCAGAACTACTTCAAAGCTGGTAAAACCTCACAAGGGAGGACAGAGTTAAACTGTATCACCTTATGGCACCATGTCCCATAAACATTGCACTCAAATGCTCAAAGCTCATATTGTTGACTAATCATAGGAAAGATGCCATTTGGGAACATTATTCTGATACCAAGGTCTGCTGAAACTTCAACAACAATGCAATTCATATTTTCCTGGATTTATCTCTTAGGAGAAATAAAGAAAACACAATTAAATGTTGAATTATTGCTCTCAAGCAACCCATTTGTAAAGGATAATGATCTCACCTAGAAGATAAAAGTTTCTGTGTGATTAGATTCTTCAGTCTAGGAAGCATTATCAAACACCTGAGAGTCATATGTAAAAGACCTTCCTTCTCTTCCTTGGGCTAATTAAGAGGAATGGTATCTCTAAGGAGTCTTCATATATAGATCTTTCACAAGTGCCTCAACTCTGGTGTTTTCAGTTACAAGTTGTGACTCACAGCTGCATGTTCCAACTCATGCAGTTTATTTTCAAGATGTAGTATGAATTTTTTTTTTTTTTGGTTAGGCTCCATTTGCAAGTAAACACCCTCATTATTCAGCTCATAAATTGTGCAACACGATTGCAAACATTTTTTAATATTTCCATTTTCTTCTATCCCATGGAAAATCTAATTGTTAAAATTTCCATTTATGATTTGCCATTATGTGGATTTTGAAACTTCTCCCAATTTTATAGTCTTGTGATAAGTACTCTGTGTTTCATGAAATTCTAAATTTTCTTCAGTTCAATCTGGTAAACTCACTATAAATACAAATACTGTGAGATATCTAATTAGTAGTAATAATAGTTAAGATTTATTGGGCACTTATCAGGACTTGGAAGCATATCAATATACATCTGTCTAATACAATATAGTTTTTGCAACAATTCTAAACAAAGGTATTATATTTGTCATGAAATCGAAGCTCAGAGGAACCAGATTTCTTAGAGATCACTTCTTGTATCCGAAGGAAAAGATTGTGTTTATTTTGTGATTCTACTTATTTAGGGAACCCCTTCCTGCACTGTAGTCTGGAAGTTGCCTCCAGATAAAAACCAGGAGAATCGTAGGACTCATTCCTTTGTTACCCTTTTTCTCCGGTGTCACTGTCTTGTACTACCTCTTGTCCAATGTCTGAAAACTGCTGCTTTATATATTCTTTTCAATTTTCTATCAGTGTATCACAAGAAAATAAGTATAGCACCAGTTACTTGGGCATGATAGAAGCAGAATTCCTCTGGAATGTTGTTTATAGGTGTCCAACCTTTCCAAATAGAAGGAAGGTGTAAAGGAATTTGAAAGAGCCAACCCATGGTATCTCTCTCATGCATTTTCCCTCTGATTTTGAAAATTGTCTGTTGAATTGCCATTGTCTAAACATCCCACGGCCTTTGGGACACTATCAAAGCATTCTGGGCTCATAGAACCCTAGTCCAGATCTTATACATAAGATGACTTGGGACAATTATTCCTTATCTGCCTGTTAAATACCTCCAGACTACTGCAATTTAGAATTTTGCTTTATTCTCCCTTGTTAGTTTTGAATCTCAGGTCATCAAGCTATACCAGCTCTTAGGAATCATTCTGAACCATCTTTTATGAGATGTAGGTAGGTTTTGTTAATCTTTTATTTTAGACATCCTTTCAAATAAAGGATTTTTGTTAATATTATACATTCAAAACATTTTCCTGCTCAATTGGCTGGATTCTCTCTGAAAAGGACCAGTTGTCTTCATGTTAGTTCATTTTTGCCTTGCCTCTATCTATTTTTTCCCTTCAAATTGCTGTGATTGCTTAGTCTTTTTGTCTGCAGTCACTGTAATTATCTCAAGTCATTTTTCTATGTTATTATGTTATTATCTCAACCATAAAGCATATTTATTCCATACTTTATTTCTGATTTTCTTTTACTTCTGTAATAGTATTATATTGACCCTCAAATAATTTTGTTGACTCTTTTTTTTTTTAATCTCATTCTGTTGTTGTATCATCTTGTGTTTGAGTTCATTTATATATTAAATCCTATTCTCATTAATTTCTCCTATGATGTAAAAACACTAGTAGGAACACTTTCTCTGTTTTGGAGCTAACATATTTTTCCCAGTTGTTTTGTATTTCATATGTTATATTTCTTTCTGAGAAGGGTGTTTAGTGTTTGTGGATGCCTGTGAGACCATTTCTTTGAATCTCACTAGATCTAGAGAGTTCATTTCTCCTAAAATATTGCGGATGACTTCTTAACTCTCCTTCCCATCTTGACTCTGGTATGTCTGTGTTTCTGGCCCAGTTACATTTTGGGGCTTCAGGTATTTTGTTCTGTTGCCTGTTTAGGAGACTTTTCTGTTGTCTGTTTAGGAAACATCAGCTAGAGCTTTATGCAGTCTTTGTTAGAGAAAGAGCTCTTTTGAGAATTTCATTACTCACGTACAACTGTTTCCTTTACCTGGTAAAGAACAGGAGTCCTACTTTCACAGTGGAGCTGGTAGGAATTTGGAGAACGGGGGTATACATACTTCAGAATTTTAGATCATTTTTTCAGTTTGTAGAGGTTACCTGTAGTCCATGTGTTGTTCACTAAGACCTGCTTTCACTTATTCCCTCTACCCCCACTTACTGTTTTCTATCTTTCAAATTAAAAGATAAAATAAAATAAAATTGATAGTACTTGTGAGAATTGTCAGTATTTAATCAATTCCCAGTACCATTTATATAAAGTGGAATTATGGTTAAAGTCCAAACTACATTTGTGCCCGTTCCTTGTTTGTGGATTGATGAATTAATTTTTTCTTTTGATTTTTATTTTTTATTCATTTCATTAATATTGAAGGAAGAAGAAATCTATCATTTTTACCTGGAAGTCTGGTGCTGATATTTAATTAAGGATTAAGTTTAAATTCTATGGCAACGAAGTGTCTATTTTTCCAGAAGAGCTGAAGTATTTCCCATTATTATTTAATTAGATTTATGTCACATTTATTGCCAAGGATTTTAATGTAGTAGCTCTTCTCAGCCTAATTTTTTTTGTGTAAGTATACACTCCCAGTTTGTATAACATAATTTTATGACTCTTATTTTATTTCAGTGTCAGTGGTTCTATGCACTTTTGCCTTTGAGTGTAAGCCAACTCACATTCTATTTGGAATTAGGCAAAGTATGTAATTTAAAAACAAAGTTACTTCTTTGGAAACAAGATGATATACTGTAAATCTCTGTTATAACAACAGTTTCTATGCCAACTGTCAAAATATCCCTCCCCCATCAGAAAGGGGATCAACATATTTTAAATCTATGGCTTTTTAAAGCTAAATGTGATTAAATTAAAAATTAAAATATACACACAGGTTTAGTTTTTATTCAGCCAAATGGTCACTATTTTACAGAATTTTTCAAATAGAAATTTAGCTGACAAATAAGGATCCATTACTGTGTATTTGAAGGGTATGTGATCTTGCCAATAGGCACTTGGTCTACATGGAGAGACAGTATAACAGCTCTTTCAAAATAAGTTACAGGGATGTCATTGGAGATGAAATCCACCTTATCACCCTGACTTGTCTTCATGAAAATCCAGGGAAAAATGTTTCCTCAAGTCATAGTATCTATAAAAAGTGAACTATAGCATTATTATTTTAATCCTAAGAATTGGTACTCATAGGTATTGGGAATTACAGTATATTTCCTTTTCTGGCTTGGCTCTTCAGAAAATCCAAACATTGTGACTTATTTCTATCAGCTATATGGCATCTCATGCCATGTATTCAGCCATTTATCTTCCTCTGACTATGTTTCCTTTTTCATTTCTCATTTTTAATTACTTTTTCATCTAAAGGGTCTAAACCTCATGAAATATTTGGAGTTGTGTTAGGCATAATAAATTTAATTAAATATTTAATCATTCATTTCATCACTGTTGAATTGTATTTGGATATGCAGTAACTGAACGAATATAATTATAAAGTCACTAAACTGAAACTAAAACTTCAATATATGTATATTAATCTCAGTCCCATTTAGGATACCGAAATAGGAAACATCTTAATATACAGCAATAAAGGAGTTGTTAAATATATTATTGTTTATGTATATGATCTCTTCCAAATAATATTAAATAAAGGTAAATGTTCATTGCAAAGCATTATTAAAATGCTGGGATGCAAAACAATATTACATATTACAATATGATCTTAATTTAGTTGATATGACATGAATAGAAAATGTCTTCAAGTGTATTTGTCAAATGTTAAATGATACTCATGAGTGTTGATGATAGGTGATTTGTATTTCATCTTGTGTCTATAGTTTTCATGCAGTCTACAATGAGTATTACTTAACAGACACATGCACTATTTTAAGTTAACTTTTATTTTTCAGCTTACTGCCGTACTATTAATATATATTTTATGTAGAGATATAATGGTATTATTTTGCTAATCCAAGATATTGACTTAAATCCTACTTCCATTCACACCTTGTTAAGCTTATTAAAGGACACTAGGAGGTTACCTTCTAAAGAAATTATGTTTTTTCTTCTAAAATTATCCAGAGATGGTTCTCCTTTTTGCCAAAATTATTGATTTTTATCAATAAAGGTGAACATCTGAAGTGTCAAAGTCATATGTATAGGTATTCAAAATGATCATTTGTACCTAGGAATTTTCTATAACTTGCGAAATAAGTAAAGTTGACAGAAATTTCAACGTGAGAGACTTCCTCTTTCATAAACCAGACTTATTCTGTGGCATGCCAGTTCTAAAGGAATTGAACTTTTCCACACTATTTAATTTTACGTGTGTACTCTACTTCAGTGGCTTTTATATTCTGAAAAGAGTGTGGAAAATCTGATAGTGCAAGATATACAGTGATTAGAATATTGCCATTTTCCTCCATGCATAATTATGCTGTTTCCATTTTCATCTTATTCTCTATTCTATTCTCTCTATTGACAGAGTATCATTCCCCACATGTTGAGAACATATAGAGTGTATTTTATTTCAGAGGAGATAAAAACAAGAGATAGATTGTAATTGCTCATGTTAAGTTATGAGTGACTTTTTCTCCTCAACAAAATGCATGCTATTTTAGTACAGCCTCCAGTTCATTGAACACTTGGTAATCTCTTTTTTTTTTAGGTCTTAATCTTTTTTTCACAATAAAAAATTCCCTCTTTAGTGTTGGGATAAATGCGCTTTCTTCCCTAGTCTACATTCATAGCTAAAATGATTGCTTTTAGGAGATTTTTCTTTAATTCCGTGTGTGTGTGTGTGTGTATTAGAAAAAAGAGGATGGAAAAATTCTAACAAAAATGTGTGTGGTTATATCTAATTATTTTAATTTTTTCAATAGTATAAATCAAAATTTTAAAAAGATGTCTTTTTTAATCTATAATATTAAGTTGTTCTATGTTCCCTGACATTGTCAGTGTCTTTGAACTTCCAGGCACACACAGTGAGAAGAATTCTTTTAGTTAACATTTTTTGACACTAGGACTTAGTAACAGCTATAGGTGGTATTACTTAGTTATTAGTTTTCTCTCCTTTGCTTGTTATCAAAAGTAGTATTTAATTTCTACAATAACTAGATTCTTTTCCCAGAGAAGATTTTATTTCATTAAAATATATACCTCAAATAGGTTATCTTTTTAAGCTTGCGAAAACTTCCAAAAGTTAAAACATTTATTTAACAGAGATTTGGCTTGTATTTTTTTTTCCAGAGTGACTTATACAAAACATACATAAATGTGAGGGAATTTCAATATCCTTGGGCTTTCTCTTGTACTTAAAACACTAGTCTCAATCTTTTTGTCTTTTAAGATTCACTAAAGGATTTGAGTTTTGTTTCTAATATTTTATAAACATAGAAAGAAGAAGCTTAGAGTATTTGAAAGAAGGCCATATTGTGTTCATGGACTATAAACTACTGTTCTTGCAATTATACCAACCATTAGTTATAAATAATAATGCTTTTCTTGCCTAAAAATAGGCTTTCAAAGATTATATTATCTCATGTTTCTATTTGGCACATAGATTCTCAAATAAATTGCCTTTAAAAAAATGGATTCTCTAATGCCCACAAATAGAGGAAAATCCATTTTATATCACCCCTTTAAAAAGAAAAAAAAAACTTGGAAGTCCTTTCTTTTTTGTTTTCCTTTATATCAAGACCCTTCAAGAAGTTTTTGTACCCACAGTCTCTGATTTTTCTCCTTTTAATCCTTCTGAACCATTCCACCTAGCTTTTGACTCCACCACTCCACTAAAGCTACCTGCGTCAAAGTCACCAGTGATCTCTCTGTAGTTAAATCCAATGCCATGTCTCAGTCTTCAACGTGGTTGACATATTAGCAGCTTTTGACATAATTGATCCTTTATTAAGAAACTGTTTTTGGCTTCCAGGACTTTCTCTCCTTCTCAGTCCCTTTTGCTAGCCCCTCCTCATTTCTCCAACCACTAAATAGTGCAGTGATTGACACTTAGTCTTTGAACTTCTTCTCTCTCTGTTTTCCTTTTACAACTTCATCTAGTCTCATTGACTGAAATCCCTCCTATCAGCCAACGATGCTCAAATGTACATATCTTGTCTGAAACTCCTTTGAACACCAGACTTATATTACCTATTTCCTAGTCTAAATCTTCCCTGGATGTCTAACTGACAGCTCAAACTTAATGTCTAAACTTGCCCCTCTTATAGTCTTCTCTATCTCAGTTAATGGCCACTCCATCCTTCCAATTGATGAAACCAAGAAAGCTTGGAGTCAAACTTTATCTCTCATATTTTACATTTACTTCAACAGCACATACTTTAGGATCTATCTTTTTTAAGACACATCCGGTGCTATTGACCTGATTCAATCTGCCATCATCTTTTGGCTGGACCATTATATGATAGCCTTCCAAGCAGTCTTTCTTTTTCCCTTGCCTTCTTATTTTGCATAATGCCTCTGGTGAACTTGTTAAAATATAATTAAAATCATTTTACCTCTCCACTCAGTACTCTCTAATAAACTCTTATTTTGACCTCAAATTCTGTAGGGTATGACTGACTGACTTCTGTCCATGTAATATCTCTCACTCCCCTCCAGCCACACTGGCCTCCTGGATTTTCCTTGAATACTCCAGGTGTATTCTTGCCCCAGAGCCTTCACACTTGCATTTCCCTTTGTTTGAAATGTTCTCTTCACAAGCATCCACAAAGTTCACTTTCCCACCTCCTTCAGGATTTTACCTAAATGTCACATTTTCATTGACCCCTCCCCAGGATCTCTATTTAAAATTGCACCTCCCAATGTCCTCTATCTCATTTCCCTGCTCCATCTCCCTCTTTCAGTCATTACTATCTTACATACTACATATTTTCTGAATTTAACTTGTTCGTTGCCAGTTTCTCCCAAAACAAGAATGTAAGATTGAGTTTTAAGTCTTCTGTACAGAACTGTATCAACAAAACTTAGCACAGAGGCTGAAATATATTGGGTATGCAATAAATATTGGTAGAATACATTAATGAATATAACAAAACAATGAGTAATGTAGCATGCTTTTAACTGTGGAGTGAATTATGTTATTTTGGATAGTAGATTGAATCATCAAAAATATTTTGCATATACTAATATCAAATTTAGGTTTATTACATTGAGTGTCCATTACCCTACACAAAATGGACCCTTTAAAATATTGAGTTAATAAAATGTTTGCATGCATGTAAGTGAAGAAATAGAAATAGACATGAACAAAGTAAGAATAATCAGGCTAGGATTTAAAAATGTATTATATCACTAACACTGAGATAACTGAGTCAAATTCATAGGTGAGATAGTGAATACAAAATTTGTAAGATTTTCTTCTTTAGGCAATAAAATGGAATTGTTGCAGAGCTTTGTTTAGAGACATCTTGAGAACTCTAAGTAGTACCAAGGTGACATACTGAGAATGATTTTCTTTGTAGTGTCATGCTGCCTTGATTGAGGCCATTTTCTAGGCAGAATATCAGACTTACCTTTAAGTTTAGATATACATTTTAGTTTATCTATTTTTAGAAGAAATGCCTTTTTTTTTCTGTAAGAGAAGTGTGAACTAATGCCAAAAATGTGTCCCTGCTATGTTCCCTGAGCCAGGATTCTGCCTTCCCTAGGCTATCTGGTTGGTATCATTCTGGATTTGTAGTAAGAAGACCTGGCAAGGAGTCTGGAGACAGGAGTTGTAGTTTCAAGTCTGTTTATCCCTCCCTTTTTTCACCTATCACCCATATACAATGTTCAACCATAACGGTCTGTTAATGACACATTTAAATTTGTGGAATAAAATCCATTGTGTATATAAAACAACCTTCTTAGTGTTTTACCAGGAAATGATAATATGATTATTTTCAGAGGTATTATTAAAAAGATTCTTAATTTGTGTGAGAAGTTGGGTAGATGTCTTCAAGTTCTATTTTGAGTTTCTAGATTTGATCATCTTTAAAAGTTATCTATTTACATAGTGCATTGTAGCATTTATGCAGGGAAATGGAATTTCATTCCCGGGCCTTATTTATAGTTTCTCTTTATTGGAAAGCCATAGTTGAAAAAAACATTCTTTATGAATTTTGCATGAATCAATAATAAAGGCTAGAAGCAATTGGTAAATACTTTCTATAAGAAAATGATAGCTCTTGAATATTTTTAACCATAAATGACATGCTGCAAAAGTGTATTTAAGACAGAAAACTGGCTCTAATCAAAGAGCAATAGAATATATCAGTTGGCCAAGTCTGTCTCCTTGTAAGAGAGAAGGTGGCAGAATATGAATTGTTCTCTGGAAATGTAGATTAAAAACTAAGAAGTATTTTGATGTGCACATACATCAGCAGCCTCGCTAATAAAAATGGGCATCTGGCATTTGTGCCCCTGAAAAAAAAATAACATACCATGTAGTATTTTAGCCAGGGTATAATAAATATAAAATAAAATTTTATATAAATCAGCCTGCGGACATCAAACAAATTTTGATTCCGAGTATGTTTAATTTTTTTTATAGATCCCATATAAAATTAGTAGTAAACTTTGGGCATCAAGGCAACACTAGATCAAGAATTACTGTGTTTGATTAAAAAGTATATTTGGAAACTTCAGTTTTAGGTCCAGCATATTAGGAGTTTAGAAGCTACCACTGAATCCTCACAAGTAAAAAGCTAAAAACGACAACAAACAGACAAAAAAAAATCTAAAACCCCAAAAATATCAGTAACTCTTTAAATCCATCAGAGGAATTAGGTCACAGGGAAAACTGCTATCCTCAGAACTGAACTGACAGTCAGGTATATACAGAGAATCAGACCTACTGGAGTAGAAACCTATAAGCAGGCACCTCTGTAGGAATCAGTACTGGGGTAGAACCATCTGAACTGTAATTGATGAATTGCTAGAGATTCAGTGTGGACAAGTCTAAAAGGTAAAAACTCCAGGGAGAACTAGTCATCAGAGAGCCTCCATGCTTCTGTGAATTTTACTTACAGGACCCTCACAATGAGTATCAGAAAATTCCCTCATAGTTCTGTCGGAGGAGAGGAAAAAGAACCATTTTGATGTTTGCCTGAGCATTCTCATTTCCTTTAAGTAGGATGTTTCCCCTGCTTTCAGGAGAAGCTATTTTACCAGGGGCTAATATAATATGACTTAATCAGAGCATAACCTATGTAGGAGAAGGGAAGTATACAACTCAAGCATTCGCTAGCCAACTGGTCCCATGTAAAGAAGGAAAAAATTCTAAGAAGCACCGATGAAATTTACATTTCAGCCTCACAGGCTTACAAAAAGACTGAGATCTAATCACAGGACTAAACAACACATCCTCTCCCTGCAAACTTTATGTGACAACAGGCCTATTCACTACTAATCCCTTTACTCAGTACATAATGCCCACCTTTCAGAAGAAAATTATAAGACATACTAAAAGGCAAAAATTACAATTTGAGGAGCTAGAACAAGCATCATAACCAGAGTCGGATATGGCAGGAATGTTGGAATTATTACACCAAGAATTTTTTTTTAATTATGATTAATATGCTAATGGTATCAATGGAAAAAGTAGACAACAGGCAAGAACAGATGAATAATGTCATTAGACAGATGGAGATCCAAAGAAAGAATTCTATTTGATTACTAGAGATTAAAAACTTTGTTTCAGAAATGAAGAATGCCTTTGATAGGCTCATTTAGTAGACTAGACATGGCAGAGGACTGAACCTCTAAGCTTGAGGATATCTCAATAAAAATCTCTAAAACTGAGAAGAAAATAGAAAAGAGATTAAAAATGCAAAACAAAATATCTAAGAATATGAAATGACTACAAAAGGTATATACCACATTATATTTTTTCAAACGTGATTCCCTGATAAAAATTCAAGTAAACACATCCAGGAAAAAATAAATGTTTAGAAAATCCATTCACGGAAGGAAATATGCACAGATGTAATCACCATGAGGAATGGCTGCCCCGGAAGAGCCCCGCCCCCAATGGATGAAACATAGAACTCATCTGTGACCCCAGTTTTGTTCTACCTCTTCATGCAAGTAATCCACAAGTACCAATCTCTTCTTTTCTTTCTTCTTTCACTTTAGTTTTCCGAGGGTCGGCTAGTAGACTGTGTAATGCCCCACCAATATATTTAATTGTCTGCCTTGTACACCAAAGCTCTCTCACATCACTCAGGCCTGCTCTAGTCCTTTGTGTTCTTTTGGAACACTTAATTACCCCTACAACATAGATTCCTTCCACAGCAACAAGAAAGGCACAAAGAAACACTCAAGGAAGTGCATTATTTTCGTTTTGCTCCATTGCCTTTGGGTGAAACCGTCTCCACAAGATTCTCATTTATGTCAGAACAGTAGAGCCTTAACCCTGGCTGATATTGTGTGCCTCAGCTTATATCTGGCGAAGAATAGATACGACCAAAGATTCAGACAACTTTTTAAACAGCTTCAGCGTGTAAATCTTTAAACACATTTTATTGAATATCCCCCCAACCCAGTCCTCAGAAAGATATATGTATATGTTTGTGTTTGATGCACAAATGACAAATGTACCTCATGAGTGGAATTAAAAGGTCTTCGATCCTTTGAACATATTAGGAGTTTTTTAATTTAAGTGTTTGTTTTTTTGAATTTTGATTTATATTTTGCTTGAACTCACTAAATCATTTCAAATACACTTATTAGTGCATGCCTCATCTGACTAGAAAATGATTTTGGTAATATAGTCACAGCTAATCACTACTACAAAAAAACAAAGTAAAATTTACTGCAGGATACAATCTATCTAGCACACATTCTAGTTAACATAATTGAAATGTGTGGAAAATAACTGAGGAAAAGAAAAATGATTTTTAGGCCCCTAAATAAGTCTTTTCAGAAGACATTATGGAGGTCAAAATCATCCCATTAATCCATAAAAGCAGAAAGTCTATTGTTATATGTAAAATTCTCAGATGGTCTCCAAGTTTCCCTGCCTATGATGTGTATACTCTGTGTTCTTCCCTTCCCTTATATGTGGGCAGATCTATGAATATGATGGAATAATCACTCACTTGGTTAGATTATATTATATGATAAACGTGAAAGAATTTTGAAGATATAATTAAGGTCCTAAATCAGCTGGCTTCTAGATAATCAAAACAGAGAGTATTCTAGAAGGAAGGAAATAACAATGGTAAGAGTAGAAATAAATGAAATAGAAATTAAAAAGATAGTAGAAAGGACCAATGAAAGTAAGAGTGCTTTGTTTTAACAAAAAAAATTGACAAATCTTTAGACTGACTTAGAAGAAAAAAGAGATGACTCACATAAATAAAATTATAAATAAAAGGGGAAATACTGCAACTGATAGCAGAAATATTAAGAGTCATAAGAAACTATCATGAACAATTATAAGCCAATGAATTAGGTAATCCAGCTTTTCCTCTAAGATCAGAAACAACACAAGGGTGCCCATTCTCACCACTTTTATTTAACATAGTACTAGAAGTCTTAGCCAGAGCAATTAGGCAAGAAAAAGAAATAAAGGGCACCCAAATCAGAAAGGAAAAAGTAAAATTATCTCTTCAGATGACATGATCTTATATATAGAAAACCCTAATGACCCCATCAAAACATTGTTAGAACTAATAACCAAATTCAGTAAAGCTGAGGACACAAAATCAACAAACAAAAGTTTGTTACATTTCTATACACTAACAATGAACTATTGGAAAGAGAAATTAAGAACGCCATTTACGATAACATCTAAAACAATAAAATACTTAGGAATACACTTAAGGAAGTAAAAGGGCTGTATAGTAAAAAACTGTAAGATGTTGAAGAAAGAAATTGAACAAGACACCAGTAAGTATATATTTCATTTTCATAGATTGCACAAATTAATACTGTTAAAACATTTGTATTACCTAAAGCCATCTACAGTTCTAATATAATCCCTATCAAAATTCTAATGGCATTTTTCATAGATATAGAAGAAAACAATCCTAAAATTCATATGGACCACAAAAGATCCCATATAGCCAAGGTAATCTTGAGAAAGAGCACAGGTGGAGGTATCGTGCTTCCATTTCAAACTATATTACAAAACTAGAATAATCAAAATGGTATGGCATAAAAACAGGCATACATGTACATAAATACAGATACAGAGAGAGAGTCCATAAATAAATCCAGGTATGTATGGTCAATCAATTTTTGACAAGGGAGCCAATGATATATAAATGACTCAATTCTATGCAATGGGGAAAAGATCATCTCTTTACTAAATGATGTTGGGAAAACTGGATATTCACATGTGAAAGAATGAAACTGACTCCTATCTTACACCACACATCCTATACGAAAATCAACTCAAAATGGATTACAGACCTGAATGGAAGACCTGAAACCATATATCTTCTAGACAACAACATAGGGGTAATTTTAAAAATGGGCAAAGGATCTAAATATTTTTCCAAAGAGGATATCCAAGTGACCAATAATATGTGTAAAAGTATATAACATCATTGATCAGAGAAATGCAAATCAAGTAAAATGTCACCTCACACTTATTAGAATGTCCATCATCAAAAGGACAAGAGATAACAAGTGTTGGCAAGGATGTGGAGAAAAGGGAACACTTATATACTGTTGGTAGGACTGTAAACTGGTACAGGCACTATGTAAACAGTATGGAGGATCCTTAAGAAATTAAAAATAGAATTATCATATGATCCAGCAGTTCTATTTCTGGGTATATATCCAAGGGAGAGGAAACCATTATCACTAACGTCTCAAAGATATCTACTTCCTTGTTCACTGAAGCATTATTCACGATAGCTAAGGTATGGAAACAAAGTATCTGTCAATAAATGAATAGATAAAGAAAACATGTATATATATATATATTTATGTATATTTATATATTTATATGTATATACGCACACATAGCCTTTTATATGTAATATATTTTTAAATTTTATTTTTCTAATATCTATTTAATTTTAGTATTTATTTTATATCTATATTATACATAATAATATATAAAAATATATGTCATATATATATAGAGAGAGAGAGAATAAAGTATTACTCAGTCTTAAAAAGGAAGTAAATCCTGTCATTTGCAACAACATGGATGAACCAGAAGGGCATTGTGCCAAGTGAAATAAGACAAGGAAAGACAAATGCTGTGTGGTATCACTTACATGTGGAATCTAAAAACAAAAACAAAACAAAAAAACCCAAAAGTCAAAGTCATAGAATAGAGGGTAAAAAGGTGGTTGCCAAGGACTAGGAAGTAGGGAAAATGGGGACAGGCTGGTAAAAGAGTATAAATTTTCCTTTGTAAGATGAGTAATGTCTAAGGATCTAATGTATAACATTAGACTGGTGACTATAGTCGATAATACCATGTCACATAATTGAAATTTGCTATGAGAATACAATTTAAATGTTTACACCAAAAAAAAACAATAAAAGGTAAACATGTGAGGTGACGGCTGTTAATTAACTTTATGGTGGGGGGTCCTGTCACAACATGTAAGTTTATCAAATCATCAAGTTGCATACCTTTTTACCTTTTTTTTTACATTGCATTCTTTAAACACATAACAATTTTATTTGTCGATTACCCCTCAATAAAGCTGAGGAAAATGATTATCCTTAGTGGGCCCGATCCAATAGGTGAGTCTTTAAAAGGAACTGAGTTCTTCCTGGTGAGAGTGACTCAAAGCATGAGAGAAATTCTGCTGTCGTCCTTGAGGAAGTAAGTTTCTACAGTGTGAGGGAGCCTACAGAGGGGGCCACATGGCAAGAATCTGAGAGCAGCCTTGGGAGCTGAGAGTGGTTCCAGCCAAAAGCCAGCAAGAAAACATCACATTTATACATGCAGGAAATGAATTCTGCCAATAACCTTAGGGAGTGTGGAAGTGATGTTTCCTTAGTTGAGCTTCAGATAAAAATGAACCCAGCTGACTCATTGATTTCAGCCTGGCACAGAGGATCCAACCAAAATATGCTGGATTCCTGACCTACGGAAACTGCAAAATAATATTTGTGTTTGTTTAAGTTGCTGAGTTTCTGGTAATTTGTTACACTGCAATTTGCTACACAGCAAAGAACACATAGTCTATGAAGTGGAAGTGTTTCATATTCCAAAGAGTCTTACCTCTACTCTATCTTCAGAACCTAGTCAGTAGTCCTTGGTGCAGATTCTCCAGGAGATCACAACCAGCTTTCGTAGCCTCCTTGTTTCCCACTTTTCCTTCAACACAAAGGTTTCCTTTCAAGTACATTAAATTTCTCTGTGCCCAGAGTAAGATGCACTCTTATTTCTGAACCTTACTGCATACTTGGCCTTCTGCGTAGAATGCCCTCCCCACCCACCCATAGTTCAAACTCCAGCTCAAATGTCACTTCTCTTATGAAGACTTCCCATGTCTCCCTTGCTATAATCATCCCATTATACTATCATAATTAATAAAAGTTTTTATAAGCCTTCTGTAGCAAAGTGTTTGATATCTTTGCATCAGCAAATACAATAACTGGCACATATTAGCTTTTAAGCAACTGGTAAGTATTTGCTGAATAAACAAAACAATAAATTTTTTGTTGAGTAAATGAGTGAATTAATAGATGTAGATCAAGACCAAGGTTAATCACAGGGTAAAAATGGAGGTTGCTATATGAAACTGTTGAAATAGGTATAGCGCTGGTTGTTCTATCTCATAACATAAGGAAGTTCATTCTGTCTGTAAAGCAGTCCTTACAAGTATGGATTGTACGGTTTGCAGCATCACCAGTAAGTTAAGATTGAAAGAATTTTATGTCCAAAATTGTTATAATTGTAAACTCAGCTTCAGTTCCTTTCATGCTGATAATTATAATAGTACTATCACTAATAATAATGATAAAAACTAACACATATAGTGCATGGTATTTAAGCAGTTTGTACGTATTAACTTACTTTTTACAATAACTCTTCTCATAACCCTTTAACAAAGAGACTGAATCATTCTGATAGTAAGAAGTAGAGGCGCCTGGGTGGCTCAGTCGGTTAAGCGTCCGACTTCGGCTCAGGTCATGATCTCACAGTTCATGGGTTCGAGCCCCGCATCGGGCTCTGTGCAGACGGCTCAGAGCCTGCAGCCTGCTTCAGATTCTGTCTCCCTCTTTCTCTGCTCCTCCCCCGCTCATGCTCTCTCTCTCAAAAATTAAATAAATATTAAAAAAAAAAAAAGAAGTAGAGCTAGAATTCAAATCGTGGCGCTCTGACTCTTGTGTCTGTGTTCTCGGATACCTTGATTACTGGGATGTGTTACCTCTTTAATGATGAAAGCAATGGTGATGGTAACAGTGCATTCGTTTCTTGCACATACTGATTTGGCAGGGGTGGGGGGGATGAGTGCAGAAGATTCCATAGACTTTTCTCCACTCACACCTACTTTCTCTGGCTCAACCTGCTTTCCTCGGGCATTGCCAGAGCCCATCTGACCTTAGAATCGAAAATATTCCTATATTCCCATCAAGCCTTGCAAACCCCCGGTCGAAGCTTCCTGTGCTTTTTCATTTCTGCCGTGTAAACCAAGTTTGTAGAAGCTGCTGTTTGTTGAAAACTTACTCATTTAGACATGACAATTTTAAAATTACTTGTAAGGGCCCTGATTATGTCTCTCAGCACTTCCTAGCTGAGGGGAAGGGAGTGCAGATTTGTGTGTGGTATTTTTAGAGCCAGAAATATTTAAATCCTTTCATGGAGTGAACAGTTGAGGGAGAAACAAGGCAATGGGTTCTCAAAGCTGCTTCCCAAGGCTCTGTATCAGCAGGTGGAGTGATTTTTCAAACACAGATTATCATTTTTTCTTCCCCTTCTGACCCCCTTGACAGTTTTCTTGTGAGACAAGGATAAATGGTGCAGAGCCATATCTGATCTCTTTTATATTTTATCTTTTTATATTTTATATTTTTCCATAAAATTTGGAAAGTGAGGGGTGTCAGGGGCCAGAGGTTTCAAATCTGGAAGAAAAAACTTTTCATAGGCAAAGGAGAGTCTTAATTAGCAAAATCACTTCATTTCATCTCTGACAGTTTTGAAAGCATACTCTTTGGAGGCACACATGGAAGAAACTCTTCTGTTGTTTTCTCACCCTTAATAAAGCTCAGAGGTGGTTTTCGTTGTTCTTTTTTGGTGCTCCTGCCACCCTGGTCTGCATTCATAGGAAAATCAATGAGCTGTTTTTGCATTTAGTACACATGCAGAGATGTATTATGTGTTGCACAGAATTGGCAAGATTTTTAGTATTTCAAAACAACGCAATCATTACAAGTATTGAAAAGGATGGTGTCATGCTATGGTGATAATTTGTGGCAGTATAGGCCACACACATTTTCTTAAACCCAGCGCAAAAAGTGTATTTGCACAAATTCTAAATCCATGTCAAAGGGCAACACTCTAAGAATAACAAAGACAATATTCAAATAGAACAGGAATGGAGACTTGTCCTAACAGATACAGACTCACTCTAAATCGGTAATAATTGTGACAGTGTGGTACTGGTGCAGAGAGAGGGAGACAGAGCAGTCAAATGGAATTAAGAACCCCAAACACACTCAAGCATATATGGAAACTAGATAAATGATTGAGGGGGCATGGCAAATCAGAGAGGGAAACTTGTTTGTTTTTTTTTAAGTGAGATTAATAAAATTGTTTTTATATGAAAAAATAAAGGTATATCCTTAAGCCCACTATTCACGCACCAAACACAAGTGGATTAAAATCTCAAATATAAAAGTTAACATAAGAGAATATTTATATGTCAAATGAGAGAAATGTCTCATGATAATGAAGAAGAAAGTACAACTGTTTATTTTTTAATGACTTTTAAAAGTTTTATTGAAGTGTAATAGCATATAATAAACTGCACATAATAAAATGTACAATAAATAGAAATATGATAGCATCACCATAGTCAAGACAATAAACATCTCCCCCAAAAGTTTATTAGTGCCTCTTCATAATCCTGCATTGTCACACTCCTCACACAGCACCCATATGACCACACATTAGCTTTCTGTCACTACATATCGTGTCACCGAATAAGCTAGCTTGTGCAATGGAAACATATGACACATAAACCTATGTGTAGATATACACATGCACTATGTGTCTCTGCATTACAAATCAGAAAAGAATGGGGACTGAGATACTGAGCCAGATTTTACTGGGAAGCACTCATCTGACAAGCTTAGGGCCAATCTAAAAACAACGCACTCCGGGTGCCCGGGTGGCTCAGTCGGTTAAGCCTCTGACTCTTGGTTTCATCTCAGGTCATGTCGGGCTCTGTGCTGACAGTGTGGAGCCTGCTTGGAATTCTCTATCGCCCTCTCTCTCTGCCCCTCCCCCACTCACTCTGTCTCTTTTTCAAAAATAAATTTAAAAAAATTAAAAAACATGAAAACAACATGTTCAATTGATTATGCACAGTTACATTCTTAATTTGAATTGAAAAAAAAATTCTAATTGGTACCTAGGAAGCACTTTCACAGGTAAGCCCAGTGGACTGTTAAGACTTTTAACTGAGTATTTCATATCTCAAATCCTGTGCTTGGAAACAACACATGCCCTCAGCCTCCCAATTTGGCAAACAACAAATAGCTTTAATTCATCAACTAATGGCTCATTTCTCCACTTTCTAAGGCCTAATCAGACATAGTGCTATATATCTATGGGCTAATGCTGTTTGTGAAATTGATTTTGTAATTTTGGTGTCAGAACTTATAGGATATTCATTTGCTATTCAAGAAGCCATTAAGCTTCTTTACCAGGTCTGATTTATTTGCAAACATCTGACTCCAGTTGACTTAGCTAACATTCCACTTGTCTGTATGCTATCTGAGAAAGGGGATCAAATCTTACTCATCTTTGAATGTCCTACAATACTAGTAGGTACTTTGCATATAACAGGTTATTTAGTTATTTATTAAGTTGAATTAAATAAAATTGAATAGATCATTTAATAAGTCATGGAAACATTGCTTTTATTGCAATTCTATCTCTTGCCTTAAGCCCAAAATGAGCAAAATAAGCAAATATTCTGGTCTCTGACAACATAAGAGAAGCCAAAAAATTTAATTGAATTTTTTTTTAATTTTAGAGAGAGAGAACAGGGGAGAGGGCAGAGGGAGAAAGAGAGAGACTCTTAAGCAGGCTCCACACTCAGCATGGAGCCTGATGCTGGGATTGATCCCACTACCCTGGAATCTTGATCTGAACCAAAATCACAAGTTGGACGCTCAACTAACTAAGCCACCTAGGTGCCTCCAAATTGCTTATTTTTAAAAGAAGACTCTTTTTTTTTTTTTTTTTAAGTAAGCTCTACCCCCAGTGTGGGGCTTGAACTCATGACCCTGAGATCAAGAGTCATGTGTTCTACCAACTAAGTCAACCAGGTACCCCTAAAAGAAAGCTTTTGAACCATTAGCTATCTCTTACATTTTCCTTCCTACTTCCTTTTGGATCACTGGTTCTCAAAATGCATTGCATATTAGAATTATTTGGGGGAATTTTGAAACGTTTGTATGCCCAGGCCACAACCAGATAAATGAGAATTTGGGGGATAATACTCAATCATCAGTAGTATTTCGAACTCTTTAAGTGATTCCAATATTCAGTCAATGTCGAGAACACTGCTTCAGATGGAGATGAAGAGTAACTTGAAGAGTAATCATTCTTCCCCCATCTTTCTTCCTTGTGTCCTGAAACAACCACCAGCCCTCTCATAGCTTGAGATGGTTAGGAAAGTATCTGTTTTGACATGACACTGAACATAAACCATACATTTCCAAAAGTACAAATGTGGTCCAGACTACTGGTGGCAGTTATCCAAACCTGGAGAATGCTTTGTACTATAACTTTAAGCAAAACTTTAAAAAATTCCAGCAGATTGTGTTGCAAATTAATTAAACCTTTATCAGCATATGGAAGTTACAATTTACAGCTTCCTTTTCCTTCCGTCTCCCCTCCTTACCCCTTCTGTTCACACATTTTCTTAAAGTGAGAGATATCAATTTATAATGGTTTTTCATACATTATCTTTCAGTTATCATTATTTTGGGCTTTGATTACTGCATTTAAATATTTATTTGGTTTTAACAATGTAATGCAAAATAGTTCTTTCAAACAGGATGAAGGAAGTTGCCAGAATTAGCACTATCTCCTCTAGGTCAGATGAGTTCCCTCTTGATACCTAGATACATACATGTTCAAAGCAAGAAATCAGTATATATTATAGATACAAATTATTCATCCTGTGATTCTTATTCTGTTTTCATCTTTCATCTAAACCAGTGCGTTTATGAGATCTTTCTTCACTGGAAACCTTGACATTAATCAAAATGTTTCAAATCATTTTTTAAAAAAAACTAAAATACTTCTGACTCATGACAAAGCAATTTTCTTTCTTAAACCACAAGCTAACTTGTATTTGGGGGATTTTGTGCCAACTTTCTCCCCCCAATTTATCTTGGATATTATTTTTGTATCTCTCTGAAATGAGAATTGATTATAAACTATTTTGCTTTGCTATGATATGGTTGAGGAAGTAGATTCTGTATAATCTAGTATATAGCCACCCAAAAATGTAAATAAGAATAGTTTTTGTTTTTGATTTCAGGAGAAATAACCTTAAGGAAATTCTTTTAATAGGGGCATTGCTTATAATTCGTATGAGAGCGTTACATGTTTTTAGATCAATGGTTCTAAATAGAACTGTATTAATACCTATATATTTTTCACTTGTTTCATAAGATTCGTTAAGCATCTACATTATTCCAGGCATTTCCTCTTGAAGATACAAGTTTGAATATGAGGGTCTCTTTCCTAAATTTACAGAACAGCACAATAAACTTTGTACTGGTGAGGGCTCACTAGATTCATGATCATGTGGGTGACAGGGTTCTTCTGTAAGATTAAATACAATCATTTTTATTTTGTTTTTGTGCATATAAAAATGCTTGAAAATGGAGTATAAGTTTCATAAATCGTGTCTTATATGTATAAGAAACTGTTACCAGTTTGTTTTATTAAGATAAAGTTAGTGCCTTTAAAAAATAATAAAAGCTTTAGGGGTGTCTGGGTGGCTCAGTTGGCTAAGCGACCAACTTTGGCTCAGGTCATGATCTCAAGGTTCAGGAGTTCGACCCGTGTCAGGTTCTGTGCCAATAGCTTGGAACCTGGAGCCTGCTTTGGATTCTGTGTCTCCCTCTCTCTCTACCCCTCCCCCCCACATTCTCTCTCTGTGTCTCTCAAAAATGAATAAATGTTAAAAAATTTTTAAAAGCATTAAAAAAAAACTATGCTTTTGCATGGCTCTGGGTGACAGAATCTGCATATAATCTCTCTCTGGAACTTCACCAACGGCAACAATACTGTTCCAATACATGAACACCTTGTTTTTCTATATAGCACTTCAGTGGGCATAGTTTAAAGCAAACAACAAACAAACAAAAAAAACCTGGAATATTACTTTCTAAGGTGGTCTGAGAGCATAAATATTTAAAAGCAGTGGTTCAGACGAAACCTCTAAGCAGCTAATATAGACAAACTTTGTGAGGATAACAAAGACTTAATCTCTACCCTGATGTAGGTGATTAATGGAGAAGGTGATGCTCGTTATCATAGAGAAGAGAGGAAGATCTGAAGAGGCTTTTACTAATAATACAGTTTTATTTGATTGTATGTAGCTCCGGAAAGCTCACCTCCCAGGGCAGAATTCAAAGTAGGATATTATTCACTTGGAAGAGTTAAATCCTTTGGTCTCTTTGTCTGCTCCCTCACAGGAACAATGAGACTTGTCGTTTTCCTAGGATCGAAGGATCCCCTGCAGGCTTTACTGACACCTTGTACATCATACAATGTTGGCCCACTATGTCCAGATGCAAAATCAACAAGGGGTCTTTGGATGAGCCAAGACCATGCACATGCCGGTGGTTGCCAGAGAATCCGTGTCTCAAAGAGTCAAATTTTCTGGGTTAGACTCTGGTAGGGTTTCATTCTGTGAATGACATGAAAATATATAATGACTATAAGCATTTGATCAACTCCTAATCAGCTAGCAAAGTGATGGAACAAAGGAACAAAAACAGTAATAGCTAATACTTACACAATGAATAACATATGCTAAACACTACTCTAAGTGCTTTTATGTCTTAGCTGATTTAATCTTAGACATAATCCTGTGAGTTTAGTGCTATTATTGTATTCATTTTATAGATAAAGGGACTGAGGCAAAGAAAGGTCTTGCTTGTGCAAGACTTGTTTATGTCGTCCAGCTAATAAATGGGGAAACAGGGAATCAAAATTTAGGAGTCTGACTCCAGAGTGTGTGCGATTAACCACCCTGAAATGCTATCTGTCCTACACAGTACAGCTAATACCAATCTACTTGAAATCTAAAAATAAACTGTTTACTTTGTGGTTGCAGGGAATTGCGGACAAGAATAATAGTCAAAAGTAGGAGGAGGTAAAGAGAGAGAGAAAAAGAGTGAATAAATCAATAAATACATTATGCCCCAAGAGAAATGTAAACTGCAGGATAAAATACTTAATCCCGGAACCTTCACAAAAGAGTGACACGTGACTTTAAAACAAATGTCATCTATGGGGTGCCTGGGTGGCTCAGTTGATTAAGCCTCTGACTTCGGCTAAGGTCACGATCTTGCAGTTTGGTTTGTGGGTTCAGGCCCCAAGTAGGGCTCTGTGCTGACAGCTCAAAACCTGAGGTCTGCTTCAGATTCTGTGTCTCTCTATCTCTCTCTGCCCCTCCTCTGCTTGCAGTCTGTCTCTCTCTCTCAAAAAATAAATAAACATGAAAAAATAATCTAAAAAATAAAAATAAATAAAAAAAACAAATGTCTCTACAGAACTTTGGGAATACATAGAGTGTCATACAAATCAGTGAAAGGTCATTATAGCTCTAAACGTTTAGGAATCATTTACGTATTTATTTTCTCAATTCTAATATTTCTATAAAAGTTAGTACATCTCACAGTGGATGAGGAAACGGTTTGGGGGCAAAGAAATAGGTTTTGACATAATGGAGGCTTCACTTAGGGTTTGTTTTCCAGTATGTGGAAATTCCCTGCTATCTTCGCTGAGACATGAACTTTATAATCCAGTGGAAGGGAGTCAGAAATTATCTTTATTTTGTCAGGTGATGTTCTGTTATGTCTGGATAAAGCATTTAATTTCTTTGTGATTCAGATTCTCGATATGTTAAATGGGGTCAAAGGATCTTGTGCACGTTCTTGTAAAATGTTTTGAAATGGATATATTTTAAGACTTTTAAAAGAAAGAGGATAGAAAACCCATGACAGTAACATGATTACTGAGAGATTTTAGAATGATTTAGACTTATTTAAATAATATTAAGCTTTGAGGTTTTTTTTTACTTGATTACGCTATATTTTGACATTATTCAGTTTCTGACATACTAGAAACTGACCTTACAGAATACGAAGTTTCTCAGCTGCTCTGCATGAGTTAAACTTTGGGGGCGGTTATTCCTGGTTACCTTTTTGGGGTCTTTCTCTGTTTCTCCAGGGCGTCTATACCCTGTTTATGCAGCAGAGTTTTTCAACAGAAACACAAGTCATTTCCTGCAAAATGTACCATCAACTTCTAATCTCTCGCTTACTCCTATGCGCTGCTGAGGACTTTTAGGAAAGCCAGAATGTAACTTTCCATCCTTCCTCCTATTCTCAAGAGTAAAAGTCCAGGTAAACTCCCACTACATATTGTATGCCAGGCCTCAATGAAAGAAAAACATCTACGCACAGCTGTCACCCTTTCAGGTGGTAAATGGTGGCAAATGCAAGGCTAGTGAGGAGGACAAACTTCCTTGCTAAACAGCGACCATGAGTTTCAAGCAAATCGTGTCAGTACAATCAGGATACATCTTTTTTGAGTAAGGAGAGGAAACTGAGTTATTGTAGGATGGAAACTACTGAGTGTCTGCAGAATGTTGAGAAGCATGGGGGCAATAGATTTATTCAGAGCATTCATACTTCGATGAAGTTAGAAAACAGCAAGGGGACCTGGGCGGCTCAGTCGGTTGAGTGTCTCACTTTGGCTCAGGTCATGATCCCATGTTTCTTGAGTTTGAAGCCCACATTGGGTTCTGTGCTGTCAACACTGAGCCCACTTCAGATTCTCTGTCCCCTTCTCTCCCCTCCCCTCCCCTGCTTATGCTCTCTTTCTCAAAGATAAATAAACATTAAAAAAGAAAGAAAGAAAGAAAATAATAAAAGGCCAGGCTTCTAGTGATTTTAGTTATTCTGTATTCTTCTTCCGAATTCTTTCTGTTTAACTCCAGTATATTTTCACTGAACCCACCCCAATACCGCATTGCATCATATACTGCAAAGCTCCACACAGGTGTAGGGGTCAAGGGAAGGCCATCCCAAGATGGGCCACATTGTCATAAAGATTCTTTTGAGTTAAAAAAGCAGTCAATCAGGACCGAGGCCACTGATGTGAGGAACCACTTGCCCCGTGGTGGCTGCTCACTCTACCAGTGTAAGAGAAGCCCACAGCTGTAGCAAGATAGCATGGACACTGGTGTACACCAACCAGGGGTTTAATATAAATACAACCAGCATAGAAAAACCCAAAATTACACGTACACCATAACCAGAATGTAGAGTAGTGGGGAGAAAAGGCAGATTTCTGACCCTCTGGCTCAGCCAGCCCCCAAATAAAATCAGCAAAGATGACAAATCGACAAAGTAAAAAAAAAAAAAAAAAAAAAAAGGCAGTCAAAACCCACCAGGTTCAGGGAAAGCTCTTTACCTCCACCACAACTGCCTAAAACCGATTTAGATAAAGAACTTGCTCTAGGAAGAGAGTGATTACCATAGATAACTACATTATGCTATGAACTGGCCTGGTAGAGAGGAAAGAACCTAGCACTGTCTGTTTGATCAGAGGCACAGCCTGAGTGCCCAGCAAACATGTGTTTACCAAACATTTACCCTCATTCATCTTCCTGTGAATTACATTCCTTCTCTCTGAGGTCTCAGACTCCTATCCCTTAGTTTAGAATGACATATAGACCTCATTTTGTCTAACTGTCTTTGGAACTTCCATGTCTATGTGAATTCCCGGTGCCTAGAAAATGGAATTTGATTTTCTCCTGTTAATCTACCTCATGTCAATCTGATTCTTAAGTCCAGCTCTAGAAAGACCTTGAAGGGGACAGGAGATTGTTGCTCCCTGACACAGGTTTATTTATTTTTTAATCTGCTATGATTCTGAGTTTATTTTTTTTTTCCTAAAGCTTTCTGTTACAATTATCTTCATCTTATACTATTTTGTTATTTACATGTGGTCATTAACCGATTCATTGGTCATTCTTTTTCAGTAGGCCTGTTCCTTTTCACCTTCTCCAGCTCCTCCCCCCTTTTCTCCTTCCTCTCCTTCTCTGCTTTTCTTCCTTCCTTCCTTTCTTTCTCTCTCTCTCTCTCTCTCTCTCTCTCTCTTCCTCCCTCCCTTCCTTCCTTCTCGCTTCTTCCTCCTCCTCCTTCACTTCCTCTTTTTTCTTCTCCATTGTCTCCCTCCTTCTCTGAGCCAAATGCCCTTTTGAATGAGTGGACTAAATGAAATATTCTTATCTTTCTGAATGCTTTTCTTAAATTTTCTATCATATCCATCACTAAAGTTAAAACATAAAAAAAATATGCATTTTTAGGAGGTTGCTTTTTTAACTCTATAGTCTTTTATACAATAGAATACATAAACTGGAAATCATATTTTCATAGCTTTAAATAACATTTTTGAAAAGGACATATTTGATTAATTAATTAATTAATTTATTTATTGTACTGTTTAAAAATACTGGTTGCTGAAGTTTGAGAAGACACAAATCTAGGTTGAGGCAGGGTAGCGTACCTATGGTAAGCAGGTTTTTTGAAGTCCGAAAGTCCCTGCTGCATCATGGATGACCTGTGTGACCTGTGATGGATTACTTCACATCTCCAATTGCCTGATTCCTCAAGTGTCAAGGGAGGATAATAGTATGCCTACTTGAGGGATGCATGGGTGGCTCAGTCGGAATAGGGTCCGACTCTTGATTTGGGCTCAGGTCATGAACCCACGGTCATGGGATATAGCCCTGCCTCAGGCTCCATGCTGAGGGTGGAGCCTGCTTAAGATTCTCCCACTCTCTTTCTCTGTCTGTCTATCTGTCTGTCTGTCTGTCTCTCTCTCTGTCTCTCCCCCTCTACCATTCTTCCCCCAACTCGCACACGTGTTCTCTCTCTCTCCCTCTAAAAAATGAATAAATAGGGACACCTGGGTGGCTCAGTCGGTTGAGCGTCCGACTTTGGCTCAGGTCATGATCTTGAGGTCTGTGAGTTCGAGCCCCGCGTCGGGCTCTGTGCTGACAGCTCAGAGCCTGGAGCCTGCTTCGGATTCTGTGTCTCCCTTGCTCTCTGCCCCTCCCGCACTCATGCTCTGTCTCTCTCTGTCTCAAAAATAAACATTAAAAAAAATTTTTTTAAATGAATAAATAAAATAGAAACAATAATATGCCCACTTGATAAGATCATTACCATAGTTAAATAATGTGGGTGAAGTTTTTTTTGCAGGGAGTGTAGCATGTAGCAATGCATCAATTAATTGTACTTATTGTTTATAGTTACATTGTATTACCTGCCAATTTTTTTTTTTCCTTTTCTATTTTCCTTTTTGTTTTTCTTTTCTTTAGTTACCAACAACAGCAACAAAATAAGACAGTTCCTTGTGTTCCATATGTTAGACTGGAGATCCTAGAGACAAATGAACTGCAAGGCCTACTGGAAGATTTAGAATTTGGTGTTTCTTTTTGATGGTATTTACACACCATAGATGAAAACAGAGGAGGGAAGTAAAGACACTAACTCTGTTGGAGTTTAGAAGACATACTGTCACAAGAATAGGTGCATAAACAGACTTGGGAATATTATCAATATTCCCAGAATGTATGTACAGTTTTTATTTGTTTATCTATAATCTGGCTTTCTGGAGTCTGCCTCAGTGAAATGTGAATCTGATCTGGCCAACCCTGGGTACTGAAAGAAGAAGTCTTTCGAGTCTTCAAAGATTGAGCCCCAGTCACCCTTCCTTGAAATAATTCCATATCACCTCCAAGTTTATTCTTTTATTGATTTGTATGGAATAACATCTCTGTGTTATTTACTAACTGTGTGATTTTAAGCAATTTGTATAAACTTCTTTAGGTCAATTTTCTTTAATCCTAAATGAAGCTAAAAATTTGTCCCTTGTAGATATGTCATTTGGATATATTATAATTCTTAGAAAATGTATGGCACTTTTCTTTGGGTACATAATAAATTATAATAAGTGATACTAAAAATAAAATACAACAAATTTGATATAACAAATAACTCCCTACCAGAACTTGACTTAGATTATTAAAAACCTTTAAGTGATTGAGAACAGAACTCTTTATAAAACCCATTCCCTGTTCTAATTTTGGATAAACCTACCCATGAAGATGAAATGTGTCTTTGTAACATCTATTTTTTTCTATTAGCCTCTAAGTAACAAATGATACAAATAATTCCTCTTGAAAACTCCTATCACGTTTCTGTTATTTTTTTTCTAGGTCGAGCATTCAAAATTTCCTCATCTTTAATATTTCATAATTTCTAAGTTCTTTACCATCTTTTAAATGTTAGATGAACTATCTCCACCTGAGTAGTCCATAAGTGTTTTGACAATGGCAGTGAAAAATGGGAAAATGGGTCTATTGACTTCATTTATGCAAATACTGCCGTCCTCCTCTCGTGGCTTAATAATAAATTAATGGGTATTATCTTGTTGTAGCATCTAATTATACTTTTTTGTTCACACTGAGCTTATAGACAACTATAAGACAACTTTTTTTTTTTTACAATAACTGCTATCAGAGTTGACCTTTCCTAAGCACAGTATCAGTGTGATAGTTTTAACCCTGACTACAGTCCTCCATATTTTTCTTAAATAGAATCTCTTTGATTTGGTTTCATCCAATGTAATATTTATTCCCTTTAGACTTATTCTGACATAGGAATGATACTCATTATAGTACCAAGCACCTCACAACATATTAAACAGAATAGGGAAGTTGATCTGATAACCACCAAGCTGTACAATGGATCTGACTTTAAAGAATTCATCGGTAATCCTCTACGTAGAAGTTTGAAGAGAGGTAGAATGTAAAATTCTTATTCTGAAATATATTTGATAATTTTCTTATACATAGTTTAATTATTATAAAAAAATCAATAGTACATATAGAATAATGAATAAAAAAACTTATACAAGATTCATTAATAGTGCAAATGAAAATAGTCCAATGCATCCATGGTCTGGACTCAGCAATTTATCAGGCAGTTTACAAAATTTGAGTGTATAATTCACATAACAACTAATACTTTTATTTTAATATTACCTGGGTCCATCCCAGTAGCCTTCAAAATATTAATGAATAGACTCAATTAAGCAATATATTAATCACAGCATAGTAACAGAAATCCATTTACTACAAATGTATTACTAAATGCTCCCTAGGCTTCATTCCATGCAATAATTCTTAGTATGTTAAACTATAAAATGAATACAAGTCCTGTCCTAAACTGTAAGGAGGACTCATTTAAAAAAAAATAAGTAAATAAATTTAAATCTAATGGTATGCCCTGGCAGGCTCCTTCTCTATCTTAAATTTTGCAATCATCCTAAGTGAGCAGACTTCAAACATTCTTAGACCAAAATTCAAATACAGCTTCTATGTACATTAGTTCCTTACTCCAGAAAATACCCTGGGCCTGTCATGCTTCAGAACTACTTCTCTCTATTTCCTCTAAGTGTTCCCCATGATGTGAAACCTTCTAGTCACCTTCTCCAATTCTATACTTCCTTTTTTTTTCCAACGTTTATTTATTTTTGAGAGTGAGAGAGCAAATGAGCAGGGGAGGGATAGAGAGAGAGGGAGACACAGAATCGAAAGCAGACTCCAGGCTCTGAGCTGTCTGCAGAGAGCCCAAAATGGGGCCTGAACTCTCAAATTGCAAGATCTTGACCTGAGCCAAAGTCAGACGCTCAACCAACCGAGCCACCCAGGTCCCCCTATACTCACTTTTTAAGTCTTGGTTTAGATGTCAGCTTATTGGATAGACTTTTCTGGGGCCCACAAGATTCCCCCACTCTGGCCTCCTGTACTATTGTGGCTAGTTTCATTACTGGACCCACCACATAATGTTTTGTATCCCACACTAGTTGGAACATCTTTGATAGTAGAGACCCTGAGTCATTCATCTTTGTGTCTCTAATGGTAAAATATGGTGCCCAACTAGTGAAAGGTGCTCAGTGAATTTGAATGAATGAAAAGCAAACTGTGGTGTTCAGTGGTACATGTGAAATCAGCCACTGAAAAAGTCCAAGAGAGAAAAAATGAATTGTGAATGGTGTCATGAAGTACATAACATTTGAAATGGATCTCGAAAGGTACACACGATTTGGAATGGCACCGTGATACAAGATAAGGGGATGGTGCATTTCAGAAGAGAAATTTAATAAACCGTGACTAAAGATCAAAGAGTTTCACTGCAAGAATGCATCCAAAATTAAACTAATGAAGGAGAACCTGGTAGAACAAATGAGAACAAAATATTCTTTAACTTCTGACATGGATGATAGGCCTCAAAGGATAACCAATGGGACCTAATTAGCTGAGCAAAAGGATGTCTTTGTGATTGAAAAAGAAACATTATCTTTTGCATTCATGAAGGACACATGGAAAAGAATGCCAAATACAAAAATCCTTCTAGAAGAAAAGATTTTTTAAAAATGCAAATAATATATTGTATATATGAATAGTATTAGTTATATATTTGTATTGGTAAACTGATGAATGGATACAATCGTGTGTAAATGACTTAAAAATACTACATATGAAGACATTAAAAATAGGAAATGCTGGCCAATCAACAATTATTGAGCTACTTCTTTTTTCATTACTGTTGAGAATACAACTGAAGCAGAAAATAAAACGCTTTACCTTAAAAAGTTTAAAATCCAATTAAAGTGGATAAACATAAAAATAGAAAACAAAAGTAATAGATTCTAACAAGTAGAACATACAAATATAATTTTTGTTTTTAAAGGATATCCCAGGGAAGGCAGGAGTCAACCTAGATATGAACCTTAGGTGGAAGGAAGACATTCCAGGTTAAAATGCTACCTGTAACAAAGGCATAGATGTTCTGTCAAGTACAGTAATGCACAGCATGGCGAGGATGCAGAGGAGCGTCAGTGACGGCGAGTTAGTCCCTGTGGTGATGAGAACATCAGGAAGAAGCCTGCAAGACTTCTAGTCGGCAAGACAGACTATTTTAGATATAAACTAATAGATAATGGGAAGGTTCCATAAGCTTTTGAAAGGGGAAATCACGTGAAAAATATTTCACCAGTGTGTAAGGTCGTCTGGGATGTACATTTAAGTGGGGAAAAAAAGTCCATAGAGTACTGTTACACAACCATTACTTCATTTCTTTATTCCTTTCTCTCTTCCCCATATATATGCACCTGTGCACACTTGTATACAATCTTGTGTTTTTCAATCTTCTAGGTTTTTAATTTGCTTTCCTTGTAAAAGTTCTTAGAAACTATTAAAGAAAATTGGCTTAAAGAAGTTTATACAAATTGCTTAAAATCACACAGTTAGTAAATAACACAGAGATGTTATTCCATACAAATCAATAAAAGAATAAACTTGGAAGTGATATAGAATTATGATTTCAAGGAAGGGTGACTGGGGCTCAATCTTTGCTTTGAAGACTCGAAAGACTTCGTCTTTCAGTACCCAGGGTTGGCCAGATCAGATTCACATTTCACTGAGGCAGACTCCAGAAAGCCAGATTATGGATAAACAAATAAAAAACTGTACATACATTCTGAGAATATTCACAACACTCCCTGCTCTTAGGCACTTTGAAAAAAAAAATTGGTTGCCGTTTTATTTATTCAGTAAGAGAAATCACAGTCATAAGGTGTGGAAATATGGGAGAATCAATACATTCTCTCATGCTAGATTGTTCTATATGATGAGTTGATAAAAAACTGAAAATAGATCAACATGGAAATCATGGACATGCTTGGAGACCATGACATTTGAGGAAGAAGAGTTAGATAACTCAAGCTTTTAATGGTATTACTTTAAGATACCAGTGCTTTCATTCTGACTGACTAATTTTCTTATATAGATATTAACATACGTAATTTACTTACCAAAAAGTATTGTGACCAAGTCTTCGGTCCTTTCTTTTAAGTCATTAACAACCCATGTTCTAACCCGTAGTGTTTATATTACATTGTAAATCTCAGAAGACAAATGTGTAACCCTAATTTTCTAGTTAGTATGGCTTCTAAGTACTGATCAGAGAATCAACGTTGATCTGGCTCCAAAACCCAGTGAAAGCCATGTGAGTCAGTGATAATGTCATTATAAACTATTTGTGCTGAATAAAAGAATATTTACTTTGGGGTACAACCATAAATTCTTAAACTGATGATTTCAAAGGGAAAGTAGAAACCTCTAAGTCACTAATGTGACAATAAGAATGAACTTGGATGATCAGACTAGGGAATTAAAAAAAAAAAAAAAGCAGGTCTTTTAGAAACACCATAAATTATGTTGTTAAATTGTGGCTGGGTTCTAATGCAAATTTAGGTTACCCAGGCATAAAAGACAATGGCAATTGGCAAACACTGTGTTATTTATTTTCTGGATAAGTCATCTATCACACTCTTCTTTCCCAATGAAATGCACCCACATACCATGGAGAAAACGAAATTGGTAGTGATGGAGTGTAACCCTGGGAACTTCTTTTCTGAACTTTGGTAGAATCAAGTGACTATCAAAGTCCTCTGTAAATTCACAGTTGCTTGCTTGAATAAAGCAAACAAGAGGGAGAGATTCATTTGGTTGCTAAGCAGAGAAAGTGGTTACTGAAATGTTTCATGATCTGTTTGACGAGCCTGTCAGGTGCCTTCTCTGAATCCACCGCCACAAAGCACACCAATTTAAATCTCAACATCACAGAAATGGCAGCTCATGAAAATTGCCAATTCTTTCAAATCTCAAAAGAAGGAAACAACTGCATGGAGATATCACATTTTATAGGTATAAAATCAATAATAGGATTTTTCCAAAGTCTGGAGCAGAAGAATTTGGAAATATTATCATTTCCAGTCAGAGAACTTCTGCTTTATATGTTATTCCAAAAAATGAGAAAAGCACATTTTTTATCATGATTTTATTTATTTAATAATCAACAGAAGATTTAGGAGAGGTAGAGAGTACAAATCTTAATCAACAATCTTGAAGATGCAAGAAATGTATCATTATTTTCTTTAATTCAGTGTAATCTGATTGGAACCTCTATTCAGATATTTGAAGGGAATGTAAGTAAATGTGAGGGTTATTGCCCTCTTCTTACCCCCATCATAACATAGGGATCCAGAATTACCTGATACCGGGAGAACAGACCAGTGCCCTTCACATGAGTCTGTTATGATTGCTACTGGTTTAATAATTACCCAGGTCCGCAGAGTCACCAGGAGGTTGTTGCTCTTCTGTGTTCTTGTCATGCTGCCAAGCTTGGAATTCAGAATGGTGGTTGGAGGTGAGAATTTCAGCGCCCTGCAATCACCCAGGAGGAAAGAGCACAATCACTCCATATAAAGGATGCACATACTGAAGAAAAATACACCACCTGCTATATCAAAAAATAACATCAAAAACCAAACACAAATAAACGTATCAGTACATTATTCCTACAACTGAAGTCTTGTCTGAAATTTTTGCTTGCGGCCCAGAATTTTTTTTTAAATTTTATTTAAAATAATTTTAAATTTACAGAAAGCTGCAAATTAGTAGTTTCCATATGCTCTTCTCCCAGCATCCCCTAATGTTAATATCCTTTAAAATACAGCAAAATGATCAAACACAGGAGATTAATATTGGTACACTACTGTTAATTAAAATATAGACCTTATTCAAACTTCACCATGTTTTCCACATTGTGTTTAGTTTTCCTGTCTCCTTCATCCAATCTCTGACTATTCTTTAGTCTTTATCTTTCACAGGACCTTGACACTTTTGAAGAGTATCAGTCACTTAATTTATAGAATATCCCTCATTTGGTTTATCCAATGCTATTTGCATGAGATTATACATGTTAAGACACATAAGAGATTTGTATGCCCTTCTAAGGGCATATCAGAGGGTACATAATGTCAATACATATTAGTATTATGTAATACTAGTGATATTAGTGATATTAGTAGTATTAGTGATATTACTAGTGATCACTTGGCTAAGGTTCTGTCTCTGTGTCTCAAGTTTCTCAAGTAACTGTAAGTTACTCTTTTCCATTTGTAGTTAATAAATACCTTGGGGAAAATATTTGATAGTGTGTAGTATTTATTTCCCCCTCAAAGTTACACTCACAAATCTTAGCATCCATTGGTGAATCATGGATTTACATTAGTGGATTATATCTGCGATAATTATTATTATTATGGTATTTGTCCAATGTTAATTTTGTTTTTCCTTTATCTTCCATATTTATTAACTGGAATTTTTCAATAAGGAAATCTGTTTCTTCTCATTGATTTGTTTATTCAATTTGTGTCAGTATGGACTTTCAGATATTTATTTTATTTGCAGGTTATAATCCAATAACATCAGGGGTTCTGAAATTTAAACTGTAATAGTACTCTATTTCTTTTGAGTTCTACATGTTTCCTTTTCTACTGTGACTATATTTGTCTCTGGTTCATTGCAACATGTCTGTTTATTTCATTCTTGTTTTACTGTTCCCTTCGATTTTCCTTCTCACTTATTCCTCCTTTTTAAAATTTTATCTATAATATTGTCATCCTTAATTAAAAACTTATTATCACCCCCAAACATTGTCATTTTTCCCCATTACCTTCACCCTGCACACTCTTTATTCTCCCTACTTTATGTATAGGGGTTTATGGGCAGAGATATTTTGTCCTATATGAGCAAAGATAAATTTCCCATTCTCATCTTTTGAAAATAGTCCATTCGTTCTTTTGACTTTCAAGATGAATGCGAGTAAATTAGAGTCATTCTCTATTTTGGCCATCAGTTTCAGTAGGCGCTGAGTAAGGTGACTGCTAATGATACTGGTAATGGATTATACTTCTTTTTGTTGTATTATTGTGGTTGACTTCAGAGGATTGACAATACTTTTTGGGACAACTACTGATTCCATCAATCTTTGAAATAAAAATAATTTAAAATAACATATAGTTTTCTGTAAGAAAATTAAAGCAAAATTTTGTCCTTTGTATCTCTGTATGACAGTTGCTTAAATCACCCATATATTTTTATGGCTAGATCCACATCAAATATATAAATTTTCCTTATTCTAGCCAGAGGTTATAAATCTGAGTTTTTCAGGTATATCAAAATATATGCCCATGACACTTATTTTGTAGAGAAGAGAAATCTTGAAATTAACAGAAAGATAAACTCTTTCTGTATTCCTTGGAAATTTCTAACTAAATCGTATTCAGAATGTTTTTTCTTACTTTGAATTGCTAAAAATATCTTTATAAGGATGGGCAAAGGAAATTATACTTCAGTGAGACAGCACACCGGTCAAACATACCCAATTGTATCTAAATGATTTAGAAAATAGTGTTAGATCTTTGAAATTCTAAATGGTTCATTACAACCAACAATAATTAGAAAGCAGAGATCTTTTTAGCAACAAATGCTAAAAATTTAGCAGTAGATAATTTTTAAAATTTGAATGTCATTTAAAAGTGCCTATGTTATTAAATAAAGATAAAACTTAAATACATTTCCAAAATATTATTAATACTTACTTTATTAAACATTAATTAAAATTCCCTAAAGGTAAAAATCCTGAGGCCATCCATTTAAATACTAAGAACCCAGAAAATATATGTTTTGAGATTCTTTCCTATAAAAGAAGAGTCAGTAATTATAATTAAAAACAATTTTCATTCTGAAGAGTAGAAATAAGAATATAAAAAAATAAAAAATATTTGATAAATAATATCAGATAATCAAATAAATAAAGAGGAGATGTGAAGAGCTTCTGGGAAGGAGGCAAGGTTTAGCTTGTGACTATTAATGACTCTTTAATAAATAAATATGTGGATATCATAATCCCGATTAGGAAAACAATATGGCAAAGTCGTGATAGCTACCTCAAGTGAATCTACATATTAAACACATTTCAAATGTGTATCTTAAAAGATACTGCTTGAACTTGACAAAATGATCACAAAATTCATGTAGAAGGGAAGAAACTACAAAGAATTAATTTGACTAAAGAAACATAAAATACAAGGGATGGAGACATGCCTGATAATTTTTAAACTGCATTTTATTTACTTTTTTGTTTTAAATATTAATTTATTTATTTTGAGAGAGAGAGAGGGAGTACACACGAGTGCTTGGGAGGGGCAGAGAGAGAGGGAGAGAGTGAGATGGGGAGAGAAAATCCCAAACAGGCTCCATAAGCACAGAGTCCAATGCAAGGCTCAGTCTCATGAACCTGAGATCATGACCTGAGCCAAAACCAAGAGTCAGATGCTTAACAAACTGAGCCAGATAGGCATCCCTTAAACTGCATTTTAAAGTCACAATACATCCAGTCCTCTTACATGTGTTTCTATACGAAATTGGTGTTTGAACCCATGTTGGGATGTTTAGAATTCAGCTATATAATAGACTGGGGTGTGTGCAGTAAAGACAATTATTTAGCAACTTGCTTCTTATTCCCCCACCAGTATCAAAGGATGCATTACCACTGAGAGAGAAAGAGCTGTGACCTAAGCAAAGTGACCATCCATTAGAAAAGTACAAACCAACACTTATAAACGTAAGAAGCTTTATTCTACTCTTTTCGAACACTCATCCCTAAGGCATGTTATTTAGTTTGAAAGAAAAGTAACTTTCCAATAGCCTAGTCAGTATAGGTGAGTGATGTTGGTTCTTTAAACTGGAAAAATTTTCAGATCTCCCAAATTTTTCAATGTATATTGGTTAAAACTCAAAAGTAAAACTTTAACATAATTTATTTCACGTTTGGCACTCTTTATTCAGTAAGATATTTCAAACTATTTTGTAAAAAGGAAATATTTATACCAATCACTGGCAATCCTGAGTTTATTTCATGTTATAAAATGTTTAATATTATCTGTCTCCTACTAACAAAAGATAAAACTACATGCCAGTTCCCAGATTGATTACATTTTGGCAATATGTGCTTTTCTCTTTTTCCTTTTTTTGGTGTACAGGAAATGTTTGATCGTGGTAACTAATGAACTCAATTGAATTATGTCTGATATTTGTATTTGATTCACATTTAATTATTTCCAAAAGCTGATGTTCAAAGTGCATTGTGCACACGGTGATGGACTGGATTATTGCTGCCATTCTCCATTCCTTCCTATGTTCATGCTTTTAGCCATGCAGCTGTGCTGAGTGCTTTCTCTATGACCCAGCGTGATTCTCTACTCCTCAGTTTGGTTTTGAGACATGCTTTGACCAATAAAATAGTAAACAATAGGCCAGTTTCTAGCATAAGCCACAAGAGGCTTAAGTGTTTGAAAACATTTGTTCTTTTTTGATTTCGCCATCACTTTGTGAAGGACACGCCCAGGCTAACCTGCTCATCTTAGAAAAAACAGTTGAGAGACACATGCTAAAAAGCTGGACCACTCCTGTGAACCCAGCCTATATCAGCCTACTCACAAACAAATTAGGGAACCTTGCTTAGAAGAGCCATCCAGTCCAGGTTAGCCTAGATCAGCTGACAATAGAAATAAATATGAGAAATAAATATTTATTGTTATAGGACACTAATGCTGTGGTTGATTATTTTGCAACCATATTGTATCAACAGCTAACTGATAAATCCTCATGTATAGTGAAGGAGCTCCAAATCTTATCCTATTCCTCCCACTATGTAAAGAATTTACAGTTTTAAAAAGCTGAACATTTCACTAAATTATTACAAATTAAATAATAAGCAACGGCTTACTGGTTTATTACATTATTGTCATAACACATTAATTATTCATGATTGACATCATTTTAATCCTCATGACTGTTTATAGCAGTCTTTTTGTCTATAATTCATTTCCTCAAAGCTTTTCATAATAACACCAGAATAGTGAATTGATACATTTGTTTCAATTGAAACATTGAGGGCAAAATTCTTCTTTTTTTTTTTTAAACGTTTATTTATTTCTGAGAGACAAAGAGAGACAGAGCACAAGCAGGGAGGGGCACAGAGAGAGGGAGACACAGAATTCAAAAGCAGGCTCCAGGCTCTGAGCTGTCAGCACAGAGCCCAATGTGGGGCTGGAACTCATGAACCTTGAGATGGTGACCTGAGCCAAAGTCGGTCACTTAACCAACTGAGCCACTGAGGCACCCCAAGGGCAAAATTCTTCTGACAGAATGTAAGCCTGAGTAGTAGATTATAGGAAGACATTCTCCATAAATTTAATAAGTTAAATTCTATAATGCCAAAGTATTGATAAAATATACTTAAAGCATATAATAGGATAAAAAGAATTTAATATAAATATTGTATTAGAAAGAGTAGAGTAACATTTAGATTTTTTTTGCTGTCTCTTTCGGGTGTGTTGGATTAAATAAGATGCCTATAAATTAAAGAGTAACTGGTATGATTGATAGTCATTTGGCATGCGTTTGTAAAGTTTTTTGGTTTATATCCCAGATATTGAGAAAGTATGGACTGTAATGATGGACAACAAATCATTGCCAATTTGAAATGAGAATTAAAAACGACTAAAAATAATTTTTGGTAATATATCATTGAGATTAGAGCCTTCAAAGATGTGTCAAACAGTCTATAATTAAAAATAATTTTTGGTAATAGATCACTGTGACTTTTGGTATTTAAGGAATTCAGTGATACTTCATTGAAAAAGAAATAAAACTTCCTTCCATTTGTGTCTACTGATTTCTGTGAAAATAATTCCTCCTGTTCACATCTATAAAACCAAAACAAATCGGAATCTAATTTATGTGGAACTCTGTCCACTCCAGCAATTTCCTATTCATTCACAGAGACAGGAGCTAATTGAAAGAAAAATCACTAATCTCAGTAAGAAACATTAAAATTTTACTTTTAATGTTTAATAATTGTATATTAATTCCATATTTTTATGCACAGTAATAATACTGATGGCTTCAGCCTGAAAACATTTTGAATGTTTATAACCCTTCAAAGAAATTTTGTACTTACAATGGGATTATCAATAAAAGTCTTTTGAGAATAAAAAGTATATTATATTAGGATAAAATTATATGGTTAAAATGGAATTGAAATATGAATTCAAAGGAGGATAAAAACAAAAGATGTAAAATTCCTGAATGTCCAGGAAGAAATTGTTGAAGTATTGTTTAACATCATTTTGATTATTAAAATTTCACTGGATATTTAAAATAGTACTATCCCCTAATTTTTGTCAAATTCCAGGAATTATTTCCATTTAAACTCATTATGATAAATCTTAGACATGAAGTTAAAAATGTGCCATAGGATACATAGATTTCCAAATATTATTTTAGGAAATACTAGATAACCATTGATTCAGGCTTTGAGAACCTCTGGGAGACTCTTGCCACTCTGCAAGCAAGCATCCAAATCTTTCTCTCTTGCATTATTGCTGGTATTCTGTTTGAATGGTTTATTTATGCTTTAGGCAGGAAAAGAGACCCTTGGGTTGCCAGTGAGAGAACAAAATATGGATAGTGAATAGAAAATAAATAGGACACTACTTAAAGATAAAACCCTGCTGATGAATTTTGGGGGTGATGGAGGTTTCATGGGGTCCAGAGCTGATGTCCAAGAAAGAATTCTTGAAGATGTCTTTGGTGCAAAGTGTGATTTTATCAAAGCATGGGGAAAGGACCCATGGGCAGGAGGAACTGAACTGGGATTGTGACGCATAACTCATTATATACCCTCAGGATGGGAAGGTGTCAGGGATAGAGTAATTCTCTAAGGTATTTTGGACCTTGAGGGGCTAGTTGTTGCTAGAGAAACACCTCTCATTACCATTTAATAAAACCTCAGTCATGAGACCCTTCAGATGTATATGGAAGGCAATAAGCATATATCTTGGGGCAGTTGAGGTCAAGGAAGTAGATTTACAGGATCCTTGAGGTTGGAATAATGTTAAGCTAAGTTTCCTTTTTGCCCCTAGCAACATGTCATCAAAGAGGCACCTGAGCTCCTAGATGGAGGTCACTCTGCCAGTTTCAAAGATTTGTCAATAGGCTATAGGCAGTAAGGGAATTTAATTTTTCATTTGCTTTAGTTTCCCACATCACCATGGCAAGCACTTAAAGCCCTTTCCTTTGTGCTTGGGCAGCCCAGAGTGTCCCAGGAATATCACACATATTCTACCTGCAGGAGGTGATGTGCTAGCCTGTATTTTGCCCTCAGTTTGCTCCATCTCTCATCACCTGCTACATTATATTTATGGATAGTGGCTAATTTTTCCTGAGCATTTATCATATTGTAAGTTCTATCTACATTTAATAACTTCTTTAATCTTCATGCCTACTACATGAGGTAGACACAATTGTCAGCCCCATTTTACAGATTAAAACTGGGGCTCAGGGAGGGTAACTATGAGATAGGCACAGAAACAGTGGCAGTCTCCAGTAATATCCCTGTGGGAAATACCGCAAGCTTCCCCCTCTGTCCCTCCCCATAACCCCTTTGCTAATGCCTTCCCACCACTCACTTTGCTCTGTGCCCATAAAGAAAAGACAGGAAGAATGTACACTAAAGATTAACACTGATCATCTCTGGATGATAGTTCAACCAGTAATTTTTATTTTTGTCTGTCTTAAATACCGACCTTTTCTAAATTATGAGGTGGGTTGGAGGGAAGATGTGTCAGATTAGCTCATTGTTCTGCAAATAGTCATTCTCTTTCCTCCATCTCAGTGAAGAGGCAAACATTCGTACTGAGTTGGAGCTGGGCTTGCCAGAGGAATGTGGAAGGACAGGATTGTGATTTTGATACTGGCCATTCTGATTGGGTAAGGCGATAGCTCATTGTGGTTTTGATTTGCATTTCGCTGAAGGTGAGTGATGTTGAGCGTCTTTTCATACGTCCGTTGGCCATTTGTATGTCTTCTTTGGAAAACTGTCTATTCAGGTCCTCTGCCCATTTTTTAAGTCACCTTTTTGGGTTTTTGTTTGGTGTTGAGTTGTATGAGCTCTTTATATATTCTGGATTAATCCCTTTTCAGTTATAGTATTTGTAAGTATCTTCTGCTATTCCATAGATTGCCTTTTCATTTTGTTGATGCTTTCCTTTACTGTGCAAAAGCTTCTCAGTTGGGTAACTTCTCAGTTGCCTGAGAAGATACTCCCTTGTACACTGTTAGTGAGAATGTAAATTTATGCAACTACTATGGAGAACAGTGTGGAGCAGCCTCAAAAAAATAAAAATAGAAATACCATATGATCTAGTAATTCTACTACTGGGTATCCACCCCCCAAAAATGAAAAAAACTAATTTCAAAAGATATATGCGCCCCTATGTTTATTGCGGTATTATTTACAATAACAAAGATATGGAAGCAACCTTAATGCCCATCCACAGATGAATGGATAAAGAAGATGTAGTATATATATATGAAATGGAATATTACTTAGTCAAAGGAGAAGATCTTGCTATTTCCAACAATATGGATGGACCTAGAGAGTATTATACCAACTGAAATAAGTCAGAGAAAGACAAACACCATATGATTTCACTTATATGTGCAATCTAAAAATCAAAACAAATGAAAAAACAAGGAAACAAATAAACAAAACCTAAAGATTCATAAATACAGAGAACAAATTGGTAGTTGCCAGAGGGGAAGGGAGGGAATGGGCAACAAGGAGATTAAGAGGGGGATTAGGGGATTAAGGAGTACAAACTTTTGGTTATAAAGTAAGTACATCATAGTGTTGAAAAGTACAGCACAGGAAATATAGTCAGTAATATTGTGATAATGGTGTATGGCAACAGTTGGTGACAATATTTCTTGTGTTAAACACTGAGTAATGTATAGAATTGTTGAATCACTATGTTGTACACCTGAAACTAACATAACATTAAATGCCAACTATATTTTAATAAACAAAATTTGAAGTAAACAAAAAAAAAGTGATTATATGCCAGAGTCCCAAGTCAAGGCTTCAAGTGGCATCTCTCATTTAAGTGGCATCTAGGAACTTCTGTCCTCTGCCAAGAGAAGATGCCTCAGATAAGAAGATGCCCACCCCCAGACTGTAGCTGGAAGCAGAGATATACCCCAGTCCACCTGTAAATATATAAGAAAGACATGTTAGTTGTATTTGGGAGTTGGTTTTGCAGAACAAAACTGAGGAACATAATATATGCCTACTGCGTTTAAACTCTCTTGTTTCATTGTCATGCATCATATAAATTTATTCCCCTCCAAAAATAACAAACTTATGAACTGTCCCTTGTAATACTTCAAAATTCTTCATCATTGATATTGCTTATTAATCTCCAGTGTTTTTGTTCTGTGAGCATCTAATTAATTCGTAGGTGTTTGATTTTACATGTTAGATGTTGATTCAGTAAAGAGCTAGAATTAGAACTCATTTCCTAAAGCGCTTACACTCTGCACTCTACCTCTGCACAGCCCTTTCCTTACCCCATGTAGAGAAGCTGGCTGTGCAGCTCCATTCTGTCTGCACTTAACACAGCCACAGGTCGCCAGGAGAAATCCTGCTGGCTGTGAACGATGAGGTGAGATTTCAACTTGCTGGCAGTTAGATGCACTTGGTTAATAACTGCACACAGTGGTACTGTTTTTCAGTGTGACTCCAATAGGAGTAAAATCCAGGCTTTAAAAAAAATATCTTGATCTGTTATCTGTAAAACTTCTGAGATTTGTCACTTTTCCAACTAGTGTCAGGTGGTCATTTTCTTAAATGGGGTGCAGTCCAAGATCTGCCTGTCTTTACTAAGAATAAGGCCATGACTTGTGTGTTTGTGAATGAGAATCAAACTGTAACAGAAGGTTGTTTGTTTGTTTTCTCCTTTACTCATTATCCTGGCCTGTTTATACAAGTAGTTTCAAAAAAAGAGCAGAGATACCCACTATGAGTCTGAATTAACCAAAGAAGCCACCTACCACTTCAGACAGCAGGAGTCAATTTGACTGATACAGAGGGTGGGAATGACAAAGGTTGTTAACAGATGCCTTCCTAACAGAGAACTGACAGATTGGGCTATGTTCGAGCTTAAGTTGTTATTCTATTACTCATGTTATGCCCCAGTTTGCTTGACAAACCACCATTGGAGACTGTCTATCACTGAGATTTCATGGTAAATCTTCTGTGAGGTTGCCTTCTGTTATTCAGAGAGAAAACACTTGACCACAAAGACATTTAAGTGGAAAATATCCCTTCTTAAAAAGGAGTTTATATCTTTAATTACCTCACTTGATAGGTAGTCTCTATAGTTAAAATATAGATCAACTGATTGATTTACCTAGCTAAATCAATCAATCAGTCAATAATAACAAAACTTCACCTACAGTTGTTCCAAGTTGGGAGATAATTTTATATATGTATGTATATATATATACATATATATATACACACACACACACACATATATATATATCTTAACTTTAGAGACTGCCTACAAATAAGGTAATTAAAGGCACACCTATGTGTATATGAAAAGGCATATATATTTATATATATATAAAGATGTGTATATATATATATATCATTAGTGGAACAAAGGTCTAAAAATAATGAATACAGATTAAAGATAGTGATCATTTTTAAGTTCTGTATCTTGTTATTTTTGACAGAAACAAGTCCTGGGAGAGGAAATAACATTTAGTAAAATCTTTCAGATTTAACCTTTTAGAGGCAGTGAAATTGAATTATGTAAATTATATTAAAAGTAATGGATGCTTCCCAGCTAAATCTCTCTCTGATATTGTGGAAAACTCATTTTCACAATCACTTTCTGTAAAGGAATTGTTGAAAATGGTGTAACTTGGTGAAATCAGATAATGGAGATTATTAGTTATGAAGCTACAGAAAAATAAGTATAAAAATTATGATACCCAGTCTTGTACTCCTAGGCAAGATATTTAATTTCCAAAGACAGAGGCATTTTCTCAGTTCTTGTCCAAGCAGAGTGCCTAACAAAGAATAGGCACCTAACAGTGTTTTCTTAATCTAAATTGACTAGACCTCTTTAATTTTACCAATTGTTTGTTAGAGAAGTTATTGATTTAACATCTGATCTTTTATTCTTGACCCTATATTTTTTTCTTGAAATTTTAATTTAGAAGAAAAAGCATCAACTTTTAAAAAGAGAGAATGTCTAATGTTTAGTGAGGAGTTACTCTTTGATTAAATTTAACCTTGACCTGAAGGTGATGTGCTTTGCATGTAAATGGACTGGAATGTAGAATTACAACCAAAGGTGATTTCCTCCCCAGAAAAATTCCTGCTATCTTCGAAGAGGCATGGAGATCAAAGCCTCAATCTCCAGACCTACTCTGCTCTTAATAGGTCTGTGATGCTGGCCATATCACTAAACTTTAAGTTTCAGTTTCTCTGTGCTACCTAACTCAGGGAGTTTTTGTGGAAATAAAGTAATGTTTGTGAAGTGCTTAATGCAATGCCCGAAATAGAGTAATAATGTTATCTTTATTGTTTGTAAGAAGGATTCAGATCTACTGGTTATTCCAGCTGCAAAATTTAACCTAAGGTCATGCGAACTCTTCTTCTTTGGCACTACTGTTCATAGGCTCAATGGAGTGGATGTATCACTGGTCAGACCCATTGGAGGGCATATCACGAGTCTTTACTCAATTGGGACTTTGAAGGTGCTGGGCCACAGTGGGCATTGCCAGGTCTAAGAGATTTATTCAGAGGTACTACAAATGGCATAGATGTTAAGTGGGCAAAATACTTTGTCTACCTTTGGTTTTATCCTTTTACCTAACAGGATGCATATGTGTATATGAATATTCTTCTTGGGTAAAGAATCTGCCATTCATTATACAAATCCTACCATTCAGATGTCATTTTAAGTAGCTTCTTCCTATTCTAACCAGGTTGGCTTTAATAATATTGAAAGCTCTGCCTTCCAGGGAAGGGAATTGGGGTGGAGGCATATGTTTACAGAACACGTGTCTTTTTTCAGATCCTGGGACCAAAGTTTCATATTGTAAGATACTGTGCATATATTTGGTTTCTGAAAACATAATGGATTGAAATCGTTAAAAGAATAATTTTATAGAGGTAAAGTGGAGCTTACAGATTTTAATCACCTCTCTTTGGTCACTCCATAAGTGTCTGTCAGTCAACATTACTAAGAACTGTCATGTATAAGACCTTTTTACTACAGTGGAAGGATGCTATAGATCAAGGGATGTAGACCTTATAATCTGTTTCCAGGGGACATCACATGTAAATATGATAACCATAGAAAAACATCTACCAGATTTTTTGATCAGTTATTATTACTATTATTATTATTATATTAAAGTGTAGTTGACACATAATGTTACGTTAGTTTCAGGTAAAATTACCTAGTTGTTATCTAGTTCAATAATGATGATCTTCATTTTTCATGAACTCTTCTTCTATATTGCTATAGTGGTCTAGTTAATATAGCTGCATTACCAGTCATTTTATTTCTCATCCTGCAAGCAATTTTTGAAGATAAAGGCAATGGGAAAAGTCAGGAAAGCTAGGAAGTGTCTTGAAGAAAGGAAAGAGGTTATCACCAAGAGAGGAGAAACGAATAGTAGCACAAGTGACACAGAGGTAGTATGGCTTGTGGAGGAAGGCCCAGCTGGTTCTTATTTATTCCTCCAACTCTGTTACGGGACAAAGTGTTTTCTTTTTAACTCCAATTCCACATAAGTTGCCCACATTTTCCTACCCATTTTTCTGGGATGGCAGCTGATTGGCATTATTGTTCATAGACGTTGGATCAGTAGAACTCCATGCTCTAGGACAGCTTAAGTCCCTTAACCTTTCTCCCTGGTTCTTGCAAGAGAAGATTTTGATTCATGAGCCGCTTTCCATGAACAAAATTGTTTCTCTGCTTCCTCCTCAGGTTGAGTCACACACAGTACCACCCGTCCCTCCATACCTACCTTTTACAGACCACCTTTCTTAGCCTCATCTAACTTTTGTAGAATAAAAAACTCATTCATTCTCCGTATATATTTGAAATATTCTTTGAGTTTGTTGTTATGGGGAAAGGTGACTGAGAAATAGTAAGCAAGCTGAAGAGGGAGGAAATATACTAACATGCAGAATAATGCTTTGATATATTTTTACAACATAAAGTTAATCCACAAGATTCCCCCCACCATGTTACACTGGAGATGGACTAGAAAGTTAACTCCTTTCTTTGTATTTTTGTATGCTACTTATCAACCCTTATACATACACACACACATACATATACACACACATCCTTCTGTCTCCTCTCTACACAATGATGACTCTCATGATTCCTCTTTGACCATAATTGGCAAAACAGAATGATACAATCTGCTGCACACTAGGCTATCTCGCCTAACCTGTGATAAAGCCTCTTCATTTGATTCTGTCTGTCTTCATGTTTGCTTTAGTTTTATATTCTCCACATTATTGACTGTTTCTCAAAATCCATCAAGTTATTCTCCATTTAAAATTTGTCAATGTTCCTAGGCAAGTTGGAAGAAGAAGGAACAAATTTACTCTCTTGCCTGAAATAATAATATAAAAAAAAAAAAATGGAACAATAATTTTTAAGACATTGGACACCAGGGAAAAGGAGGCATGATGCCTAAGAGCTAAGAATAAATGAGGCGAGCCCTACAATTACAATTACAATTACAAGCTTACTGCCTTGAAAGTGTTTCCAGGTCTCAGAGTGGGAAAGGAGAACGTAAGTGTAGCTCAGCAGACTTCCTGTGTTAAGGATATAGAGCGGAGGGCTTGGGGAGATCACAGTGGTTAGAGTACATAGGGCAGAGTATCAGAGAGTAAAGAATATGGGAGGAGAGTTACAGACATATGTAGAGTATCCTTTTCAAGCATTCATCTGAGGACTGACCAGGACGTGCGTGTGGAGAAACCACCTGAGGCCAAGAAAAAACTACTCAGGAGAATTGGAGGGAATAGTAGTTGGAGCTCCTACGGGGCCAGGAAGAGTGCCTTTTTCTACCAGCCAGACTGGAAAACCTCATAATTCATGGAGCACTGGGTAGAATAATCACAAGTTTCTTCCTTAGTAGCAGTGAATAATTAGACCTAGACCAAACACTGCTCTGAATTGCCCTAACAAATGATAAAAGCAAGAACAAAACTGTAATTTAACCACATCCCGAACAAAGCTCAAGAATATTTATAGGGATATAAAAATATCCAGCATCCAGCAAGACCAAATTCACAACTTCCGGCATATAATAAAGAGTTACCAAGCATGCAAAGAAGCAGGAAAATGTGATCCATAATGAGGAGAAAAATCAATCAACTGAAATGGAACCTGAACTTACACCAACATTAAAATTAAAAAGGACCTTAGAAAGGTAATTATAACTGCATTCTGTATGTTGAAGAAGTTAGAAGGAAGTTTAAATATGTTAAGTAGAGACATGAAACATGTTTTTAAAAGACCCAAATAGAACTTCTTTCTAGAGATGAAAGCGACAATGTCAGAGATGAAAAATACACTGGATGGGATTAACGACAAAACCTGTGTTGTGGAAGAAAAGTAATGAACCTGAAGATGTAACAATAGAAACCATTGAAAATGAAACACAGAGAAAAGGACAATCAAAAAAATGAACAGAGTATCACAGAGCTAGGGAGCAACTTGAAGTGACCAAATATACGTGCAATTGAACTCTGAATGAGAGGAGAGAGAAGAGAATCTAAAGAAAATATCTAAAGAAAAATCACTGAACAATTTTCAGATTTAATCAAAACTATAAGCCTACGTAGATCCAAAACTTCAATAAATGCCAAGCATATGACACATTAAGAAAACTGCACCTAGACATATTGTAACTAAATTTCTTATAACCAGCGGAAAATACAAAATCTTAAAAGCACATGCAATATTTAAAGAACTGCAAGTTGAAGCCACAGTAAAATACCACTGCCTACCTGTCAGAAGAGCTGAAATTAAAAACAAACAAAAAACAAAAACAAAAACAAAAAAATACTGATTTTAGGAAGTGTCGGTGAGATTTCAAAGAGCTGGAACTCTTGTACAGTGCTTGTAGGGTGGCATAATAATGTAATGTATGAAACCATTTTGGTCCTCCCTCCTCAGATTTCTCCCATTGTAGTACATATTTTAATTTCTCCCATTGTAGTACATATTTCAATTTATCATAAATACCACTTTCTTCTCTTATAAACACCATCAGAATTTCCATACAGTTAGGTATCATATCTGTCTTATTTACCATCATATCCTCAGGAATTAATACTACACCTGACACAATGGAAACTTGAAACATAGTTGATGAATGAATGAATGAAGGGACTTATGAATGAAGGGAATGATTTCTTTGTAAGGGAGCTAGGTGTTCTAGGGCACTGGTGGTGGTGCAGGTCGGGATCCAAGACTCTGAGTCTCTGAAATCTCCACATGGGAGCTTCATTGTGAGTGTTCTTGTGAACCACACTTGTGAGGAAACAGAGAAGCTGGAATGGACAGAGAGAGATTGAACTGTGATACATTTGCATCTGGTCCCATGGGGGTACTCTGGATGTAGGATGGACATTCCAGGTGCCCAAAAAGAGGCAAGTGAGCTGAGCTTCCATATCCCCATATCTACTATTTTGTGGATGAGGTGAACTCTTGAATGAGGCAGCTCACTTCTGTAGAACAAGTTCCAGAGAAGGCTCAGGTATAAGCCTTCAGCCTCCAACATGTCCCAACAGCTGGGGGATGAGAGTTCTTGAATTTGGAAGGGGATCTGGGCCATGGATGGATGCATCACATCAAGTGATGAGGCCGTGCATTTCAATATGAGACAGAAGCTTCATGTTTGCTTATGAGGGCAAACCTTGTGATGGCCTGGGAATCCAAGTGAATAGAATGTCATATTCTGAATATTTTTCCTTGAACGAAGCTGCTGCTTTCAGAACTATTTGTAATATACAGTGGAGAAAGCATTAAATTAACCTTTTCAGCTAACAAAGATAAACTAGAAGTGTCAAATGACTTGTGATCCAGAGTCTTCTGGTAGAAATAAATATTGGCTCCATAGAGAAGAAAATGTGAGAGACAGCTGTCTGGCTAAGAGGAATGGCATTCAACTGCTATAGAATTTTGTAACTATGCAAGTAAATTTTAAGAGCTAAAAATCTATGGGGCTGAAAATTACATTTGAGTATATTTTTCTCCTCATAGTCCATTGGGAGCCTCAGCTTTCTTCAGTGACATCAAGTTTACTTCATAGGAAAGAGATGATTTGCTCTACCAGTTTCCATATACTTCTGTTAAAATACATATATTTTTTCACAGTTCAGAGCAAAATTTGCTCCATAAATTATTTTTCAGTTTTTTTTTTCTGTAATTGAAACTGAATTTCTCACAGATGGTGATAAAATAACCCTTTCAAAATCTCTTCTTCTAAAAGGGGATACGAGAACACTGTTACCAGTGAAATGGTTTCTATTTATTTTATTCTGGTTTCATCTCCTTCTGCTACTCAATTTTCAATCTGGCCTTTGCATGGAGAACAGAGGATACAAAATATAATGCCAGAAGGACAAAGGGTATTAATCAAATTTGTCTTCTGATTAAGACAGCAAATTGTAAATCAAATATTTAAGTTTTTAAAAATGAAAGACAGTTTTCAATAATAGGTTTTTTTTTTTGTTTAAAATTCTTATACAGGTTTAAAACCTTGTCGCATATCACAGAGGTTGAGAATAAATATCTGAAAAACCTTGTTTAAATCCTGGCATCCGCACTCGTTAATTTTGTGACTTTGGGCAAATACTTATTTGTCTCAAGTTCCTCATCTATAAAGGAGAAAATAATAATACCCATTTTATCAGGTTGCTACAGGATTAAATTTGCTGATATGCATAGAAATAAATTATAAACTATTCAGAACTATTCAGTTGTAAGTGATCTAGGAAGAAATCCTGTTCTCTAGAGTTATAATCACTCACACATCACTTTTTAAGAATATACTAAATTATATTTTGTATGCCTAGTATTTTTGAAAGATTTTTTAAAATGCTTTTTTATTTATTTTGAGTGGGGGTAGGGGCAGTGAGAGGGAGAAAGAGAATCCCAAGCAGGCTCCACCTTGTCAGCACAGAGCCTAATGCAGGGCTTTATCTCACAAACTGTGAGATCATGACTGAGCCAAAATCAAGAGTCAGATGCTTAATTGACCCAGGCATCCCTATTTTGTATGCTTAATATTATAAATAAAATTGAAGTATTATATTTCAATAATTTATAAAAATATATTGGCAAGGGCATAACTATTATAAAGGATTTTCTTATGCAATGAGACTACCTTCAGTCCCAGCAATAAATAAGCACTAACATGGGCTCTGACATTGAACTATGTAAACTTACACAAAGCTGGGTCCCCACACCAAGGTTGTGGTCAATAAGTTTTGCTAGATTGTGTAAATTTGTCTCCTTAAAAAATTTCCATCAACTATTTTGAAAATAAATTCTCTGTTGGAATGACCAGGAGGAGATCAAACCTCTTTTTTCCATTCTAGAACTGGAGTTGAGATATTTATCAAAACCCAGAATGCCAAGCAGCCACAAGATTGAGAAAAAGTTGACTACTCTTAAATCTGCGTCATCATCCTCGGTCCTCTCTCTCTCTCTCTCTTATTTTAATGTTTATTTTGAGAGAAAGAGAAAGAACACACCCATGTGTGTGCAAGTTGAGGAGGGGCAGAAAGAGAGGGAGAGAGAGAACCCCAACTAGGCTCCCCACTGTCATCACAAAGTCTGATGTGGGGCTCGGTCTCACATGGTGAGATCATGACCTGAGTCAAAATCAAGAGTTGGACGCTTAACTGACTGAGCCACCCAGTCTCTTTTAATATCACTTGGTATTCCCCCCTTTTAAAAACCCCTCTTATTTTTTTTTCCTCATTTGGTTAGTATAATCTGGAGCATTTTTTTTAATGTTTATTTATTTTTGAGAGACAGAGAGACAGAGTGCGAGTGGAGGAGGGGCAGAGAGAGAGGGAGACACAGAATCCAAAGCAGGCTCCAGGCTCTGAGCTGTCAGCACAGAGCCCGACACAGGGCTCGAATTCACGAACCGTGAGATCATGACCTGAGCCGAAGTCGGACGCTCAACTGACTGAGCCACCCAGGCGCCCCTTGGAGCATTTTCTTAACTTGGGAGGAGCTATCTACTAACTGGACCTTAGAGACTTGATACCTAAAGTGAGGGCCATTGGCACCACCTGGGTGCTTGTCGGACACATAAATCTTGGACACACCCAAGACATGAAATCAGAATCTGAATTTTAACAAGATCCTCAGTTATTTTGCGTACACACTAAAGTTTAAGAAGCACTGTGATGTAATGCCAAGAAGAACTCAGCAGAAGATCATGGAATACATGTTATTTAGAGAGAAATTCTGTTCTTGTTACTCTTTTCATTGAGTTATTTTCTAAGGTCTGTTTGTATGTTTGAAACATACAGACTAAATACAGAAAAAAGAAATTGAAGCTAGGTAAGGCTAGAGAAGGTAAAGAACCTCTTGAAACTTGTATTCATTCCTGGGGTAGGACAGTTGATAAGGCACAGTTGGACTATTGGCCTTGTCTTCTGCACAAACATCTCTGGGAGCCCCAGTGAGTTGTCAGCTGATAATTTAGTGACTCATAGTTCCAACCATGAAAGGCAGAACCATTCTTTTGTCTCATTAAGTTATATCAAGAATATATTTAACAATAAATCATTTGGCTGTGTTTTAGAGTAAAAATTATTGCTCTTGTTATTAAAAACGGACATCATTGTTTCATTGCTCTCCTCATGGTATCAGTGGGTGGGAAGAGATGAGAATTTGTCATATAATTATGTTATCTCTCTTTTTATTTCATTATTTTTAATTCTCAATTCCTTTGGCATTTAAGAAAATGAAGCAATCCAATACTTCTGCAAAGCCATTATTCAAGTGGATTGTGTAAACCTTACCGTGTGTAAATTCCAAGCTAGTTTAATACCAAAGTCTGAAGAGAGAGAATGAGATAAATCCAACTTGGGTCAGGTGCCTGGTTCTGACCTAATCAGAATCAGAATCTAATATGGTCTGAAGGGAGGGGTTATACAGCATGAATAGAGATGAGAAAGGTCTACCTCTGTGGGTAGGATGGGAACTTCCAAAGAAGTGGAACTGGAAAGCTATTCAGTGGGTCCTTTATACCATCTACCTTAAATGGATTAGTCATCCTCAACCATACCAAAGAAATGACTTTATGTTGTGAGCCCTTATAACAACCATGCTGCAACATGTCAAAGCTAGATTTGTATTTATTTCCTTACTATGGTTTCTATGAAGGCATTTCTGTTTTGTGGGTATTTGTAGCAGAGCAACCATGGAAGCTCTTTCCCACCCTAAGTAATCATTACACCTTCTGGCCACCTCATATCCTTCTGCAGTTCACTAGTTGCTATGTGAACGTTTCTGCTACTCAAGAATCCTAGCTGCAAAGATTTCTGAAAGTATGCTGCTCCGATGGCTGAGGGCTGCATCAGATCCTTTTAAATGCTTGTAGCTGTTTCTTTTCCAAGTGACTGTATTGGAAAAAAAATTACCACATATTTGTCCCATATTGGGATATTTTAACAGACTAGACTTCCTTTAAAATAAAAAAGTCTTTTGCCAGATTGCTGACATTCTTACATAAAAATGATTTTTCTAAATACCTTGGAAATTAACGCTTGCCTATTTTTTTAGGTACCCATAGCCCTGTTTTCCTAGGGTTGGAAAAGGGTTCCCACATCTCTCACCCTCACTTTTTGATTAATGCCAAGGACTGGCTAAAAAGCTGGCTGGATTCAGGGGCGGAGGCCATCAGCTATGGAACCAGTAAAGTGACTGATATCAGCAGGAATTAGAGAGACAACTCCCTTGGTCAGTAATATCCAGTGGTTATGACACGGGTATCTTTAGACTTTGCAGATAGCTTAGTCAATACTACAGAAATCTCATCTGAGGACAGTTTCCAGGCTCAGAACAGTTCACAGGGACACTCGAATCTGCCTCTTCTCAGGATCACTGCTCCTATTTAGAATGCAGTGTCATTGTTCAGCCATTCACTTACCTATTTACCATGTTGGGGAAAATATACAGAAAGATATCAATGGTCACAACAGAGAGTAAGGACAGAGAGAATTGCCCCCAGTGTATGTTCTCCCCATCCTCCCCACCCTCTCCAAGAGCGTAGAAGCCAGTGCTCTAAAGCGACACCATGGTTACATATGCTGACTTATAAAGATTGATCAAAGAATCTGGCTTATAAATCATGAAGAAAATCAGAGCAAGAGATCCTAAGGAAACTACAATATCTCTATTTGTCATCTGAATGACCAGTTTGGTAGTATATATGACAAACTTAAGATTGCTACTGATAGCTTCAGTATTTGTTGAAATATGGATTGCTGGGCCAGGAGCACCTGAATCTGAAGTATCAGGAAGGAGGGCCAAGAATCTATATTTGTTATAAAGCTCCCAAGGTGATTTTTATGCAGCCAGACCTACAAATGTCCTTTGAAGTTTAGGAATGAAACTATCTGAAATTAATACAGTTATTTTAGACTGGCAGAGGGGAAATCAATCAAACCAGTGTTTAGTTGAAGTTTGTACATAGAGATACATTGATTAAATGAGTTTCTTTTTTTAAAATCATCAATTTTGTTTATACCATATAAATTAAAAGGAGTGCTTTTTTTTCCTCCCTAAATGAAAGTGAGAAAAATGGCAAATTTGGTCAGTTGAATTACAAATGTCAATGACATTTGAGAAACACTAAGGATTTTGTCAGCCAAAAAAATAAATAAATAAATAAATAAGATTCTTGCTATTTCTTCTTTCTACTCATTACCTCTAGTTAAAAATAAAATTTACTTTATGTCTGCCTTCTACCTTGATGGAACATAATGATAACTTTCTTGGGTAAGCAGAAGATTGTAAGATCAGTGGCCAGTGACATCAAGCTGCCTACCCCACTAGGAGGTGGCTCAGGTTGTCTGGAGTTGAGCTGGTAACTGAGGTGGCCAATCACCTGTGAGTCAGGAGCACATCTGTATTTCAACCTTACCTCTCAAATTTAAAATGTCAAGGTTTTCTCCAGGGAGATATTTCACTCAACCGTATTATCTAGGAAGTCAAGGAAACATGGAGGTAAAATCAAGCAGGTCAGGCGTGAGAGTGGATTTCTTCTTCTCTGTCATTCTGGGACCTCTAGCGCATGCGAGGCTGCCCTAGTTGAGGAAGATCTAAGAGATCACCCTTTAGGACTAGGATAGAAGGGATCCTTAGAGAAAGTCACAATGACAATTAAGAGTTTTCTCTTGGAGGCATAAATACGTTTAGAATCTAATGAAGCATCATAAGAGATATCAGATTTCAGTAGGGCTTTTCAGGAAGATCTTGCTATATTTTAATCTGGAGTGAGGACTAAAATATTACATAAGAAAAACTAAGCTATACAAATTTTACCAAATAAGGATTTTTGCTGATTCACCACTGATTCCACCGCCACTAATACTGGCTACCACCTACTGAGTGACAACTGTCTACTAAGCAAGGGGCCTGGAGCCAAGAATTTCCCTCCAAATGCTATGAACCTATAAAAACTAGGAAATTAAGTCTATGGTAAAGGTAAACTCCTTAGCGATTCTTCATATAGCTAGTGGAGGAGTCTGGATTTGAACCCAGATCCATCTTAACTCCAAAGGCTGAATTCTTGCTTACCATGCATTACTGTTTTCCAGATACAATGATATAGGAGGCATCATTATTTCCTGAATACTCACCAAGGGCCAACCACTTTGCATATATAATTTTATTCTTATTACAACTCTTAAATAGGTATTATTTCTGTTTTTCCAGAGGAGTAAACTAAAACTCAGAAATTAAATAACTTGTTCAATGTCATATACTTTCTAATTTACAAAGATAGAATTTTAATACAGGTCTATCGTCTTTTCCTCTGCACAACCTTAGTGTGCTGGAAACAGTGGTGGGTGTTCGAATTGCTTGCTTTGCAAAACATGTTTCATGAAAAAAAGTTTCATAAATAACATAAAATTCATTAAAAAGAAAAACACTGGTCTTTCTGTCCTTTCCTTTTGCATCTCTTTATGGTCATTTCAAAAAAGACTCTTGTTTTCTAAGATTAACTCTTTTATTTATGTTGAGATGAAGGCAAACTAGTGATAGAAGAAAAAAATGAGAGATTTTTTTGTTTGATTAACCACAGAAAGGCCAATTTTGTTATAAAGACATTTAAACCCCAGAACCACTCCCTTCATGTGCCGAAAATATTAATTTGAATTCCCATAGAGGAAAATTTAATCATTATATCTAGGGGGATAATGTAGAGTTTCTACTGGGATATGTCAGTCTTCATTGATTTCATGGAAACTCAAAGTAAGGTAAACATCTGGGAGATAAAACTTTATGGCGGTCCATCATGAATCTATGAAAATCCAAAACATAGATTGGATACAAGCACAACACAAAATCTTAAAAAAGAGTAAAATCATTATTGTCAAGCAAGTATGAATCTTGCCTTTTCCCTTATAGAATTAATTTCATACTCTGTCTCCATTAACAAACCAACACAGCATATGTCCACGCAAGTGGTGTGTAAGTTATCTGCTCCTTCTACATTCATTGCAGTAAAGAAGAAGTCTGTAGGAAGTCTTGTCCAAAAAGTGAAGTTGTCGGGTAATTCCAACAGTTTAGAGACATGTGCCATCCGATAAGCAAGAAGACCATCTGCAGCTCGGGAAATGTGTGGTGAGTGAATTCCGGAGTGATTCCGGGCGAGATATGCAGGCTGTTCAGTACACACCACCAGTCACAGCTGTAATAGTGTTTCTTTCTGTTAGAGCAATTTCTTTTTCATATATTCACAGGGTTTATGTCAAGAAAGAAGATGTTCTTCCTTCCAATAGCTTCTGATTGACCTATTTTGTCAGCACATCCTGCTTTCCTGAGATATAGAAGAAAGTCTCGTAAATTTTAGAAAATAATAATTTTTGTTTTCCATCTGTACTGAATGAGAAGGAATAGAAATTCTTGGCTCTACTAGGTTTGTTGCCCTGATTATCAATCCACACTTCCCATTCCTGTTAACAAAATGACAAAAGTTGGTAAGGAGATTGCCTAGCAGCTTCTATTTTGTCCTGGAGATTCCTAAACTCCTAGAAAAAGCACCAACTGCAGCTCCAAATTCAGTTAGGGCTAGCTTAGCTTTAAATTTGGTAAATAACTGAATTTCTACATTAGTATTTTCTCTCTCTCTCCCTTCATTCCCCCCTCCCTCCACATTATGTGTGGACGTATGTGTGTTTGTGTGTATATCTATGGGGTAGGGAGGAAGGAGCTATTAATTTAAAAAGCATCAAAACATACCCTTCCTGCTGCCTATGATGAGCTTTTGAGAAGCAATAGTTCATTTTATCGCTTGGAAAATATGTCAGTTTCCAAGAGGGTATATAATATAGAGCATTATATCAAAATATAGTGGAGTTTCACATTTTAAAATATTGAATACGTTTTTATTATTCTAGTTTTGAAATTAACCTGTAGTGTGCCCTGAAAAATGTCGCGTGCGCACACACACACAAGCAAGTGCTTTCGGTGCCTCTGACCTTCCTCTCTGTAGAATAAGGAGGTAGTCTACTGTTAACAGCTTTAGTAGAATCTCTTACTGTTCAACAAGTATGACTTCCTCACCTACTTCTTTGGGAGGAACATGTTTCTTCTCTTTGTGACTTGCTTCAGCCATTGGAATGTGGGAGAAGTCTCCATCTGGGAGATCCAACAGTTAGAGTTCTTGTGCCTAGGCTTGAACAAACATTGTATGTTTTTATTCACATATCTGGGATCTTTATCATTAGAAGAATATCCCAAGATAGCTGAGGACTAGATGAGTCTCATAAAGCAAACTTGGACTGATCCATAATCTGACAGAGATGAGCAGTACTGCAGCCCATAAACTGAGACAAAGCCATGCCAAGGTGACTTATTAACATGAGAATAAGTGATTGTCACTTTATGACATTTTATGTCAGTTTTAGGGTATTTAGAAATAAGTCATCATAATTTGTAGCATTAATATTCTGTGATTCTCTGATTTATTCCAAATTATGGCTATCAACTGCTCACTAATCTTAAAGAGACATAAAGTATGCATCTGAATAATAGTATGATTTCTTGGCAACTTTCAGCTCTTTTGTTTTTCATGTATTTTTCTGTGTATGCTACTGTCGTATAGGCTTAATTGAGTGATTTAATATTAATAAGCTATCTTCTCTAACAAGCACATACCAGTTAGATGAGAAGTTATTTTCAAAGGAGTGCCCTCAACTCTAAAACTGTTTATATCACGTTCTGACAAAATTACTTGACTTCTTTAAAGGAATGGTACGAAGCTTATTTAAATGTTTATTTTTCTCCTCTGACCTAACATAGGCATGAAGGACTTGGAAATTTGGACAAATGTACCAGTAGCCTATGAAAAATCTTAGTAGTGATTAGAATGGGCATATCAACATCATATCTAGTTGATTTTGTGGTAGTTGATTTTGTGCGTTAGGTTGGGTGATGCAGCAGGTGATTTTAATGTGAGTGGTTCTCTACATGATCATCTTGGGGGTTTTGACCCTGGGCATCTTTTGATACTTATGTGGAAATAAATGAACGTGCAATGTAATAAATTCAACATTGTCATCAGCAAGGCTAATTGAGTGGTAATCCACCCCCCAAAATGCTGAGAAACTCTCAAATTCTTACCTTTCAGTGTTAACTATTCACAGGTCACTTCTTGCATACACCAAAAAGTGGCTCTTAGAGCCATGTATTTCCACTTGCCTCAAGGAATTAACTGAGCTGCTCTCCTTATTAGCATACTTTGTACACTTCATTACCTCAGAGACCTTGCTGAAAATGTGACCCTGTGTAACTGTTGTTGCCTTCTTTGTGAATTGAAAGCTAACCAAGCTTAGAGCTAGATTAAGTGGCATGGAAATTTAAGAAGACAGCTGGTGCTCTACTCCCAAATGGAAATACTACACTCAGATCTAATATTTCATTCTTATGCAGTAGAGATATATTAAGGCCCAAGAGAAACAACACAACAAGATTCTTTCAAGCATCAATAATCTCCTTCTCTTACTGGTTAGTCATTGGAAACTCTGCCTTGGATCACCATTGGCCATTATGATAGGAAGGAAAAGAAGAACAATTCTCTCTCTCTCTTTCCACCCACCCATTGTCCCCCTCCCCCGTTCCCCGCCCCATGTATTTATGTATCTCCTAGAGATACAGAGAAAGGCTAGCTTGCTTATTTTCTGAGATTAGGAAACCTTCCCTTAAAAAATCAGATCACGCTGCTATGAATTGAAAATCAGATTTTTCTCTTATTAACGTTGATAGTAGCAAAATGCTTTATAGTCATTCATTGGTTATTTCTTTGCAACCTGATTATGCTGTGCAGGAAAATAAATTCTTTAAGATTCATCCTCCATGAGCCAAAACCACAGACGACTTTTAAAATAACAGAAATTAGCACAAACGGGAGTGTGTTTTCATACTGGCTATTTTAAATATTCATGAAGAAGGCTGCTAATTTACTTCTGACTACTCTCCACATTTTCTGACATGGATATTTTCTGTCTGAATGCATATTTTACTCCTCAAGAAAGATAACGGGCAGTGGAAGGGAAATAACATTATCGATTACCTACACCAAAAATTTTGCTATGAGAGCAATGTAAAATTTTTTCATCTAATTCTTTAAACTTTTATATTACTTTCTATCAGGATAATTATGTTACCATTATTATATAATCTTCAGATGCTCACAGAATTTGGATACTTTTTAATTCAGCCGTATGGTAGAGACAATTAAGTCTCTACCATATCTATGTGAGGTATGTTGCTGTTGTTACATTTTGTTACATTTTCCTTCTTGCCTTTGCAAACTTATCACACTTAAACTCAATCAGTTTTCTTTGGAAGAGTCAAGTCCATGTCATCACTACATTCTCTCCTAAACCTCTGAAAGTGTATGTGTAGAATTAGAACAGCTTTCTTCCTGTCCTCCAAGCCACTTCAGCCTAGACAAATGTTTCTGATGACTAGGATTTACCCAGATAACCTTTTGAGACCTTCATTTCCTTTGTCAAATGACCTCTTTGGCCAATCAAATAGCAATTTCCTGATGGTAGCATTGATACTGAGACAAGTTAACTAACTTTTCTAACATTAGACATCTAGGAAGTTGGTTAGCTACAATCAAATTTTGATTTATCTTATTCCATAGGCTTCACACTGGCTTATTATTTGGTCTCCACAATAAATTCACTTAAAAACAAAAGGGGTATCACTACTCCTTTGTGCTCTTCGGCCCAAAAGTAAATTGTATTTGGAGTTGCTGACCTATTGATAGGCCATAATGTGGTTTTATGAGTGACTTTTTCATCAGAAGTAGCCTTAGAAGGGTGAAGAATAGTATCCTATTCCTAAACAGACTGACAAAAGGGAAGCATGGTGCCAAAGATGCTTTTGTTTGTTTGTTTTTGAGAGAGAGAGAGAGAGAGAGAGAGAGAGCAAGGGAGGGAGAGAGGGAGGGAGGGAGGGAGGGAGAGAGAGAGAGAGAGAGAGAGAGAGAGAGAGAGAGAGAGAGAGAGAGAAAGAAAGAGAGAATCCCAAGCAAGCTCTGGTCTGTCAGGGCAGGGCCTGATGCAGGGCTCAATCCCACCACCCCAGGATCATGACCTGAGCTGAAATCAAGAGTCAGACACTCAACTGACTGAACCACCCAGGCACCCCCAAAGATGTTTTTATCTAATATTCATATTTAGAAGATGGAAGAAAAAAGAAGTTAAAAAAAGAAAAAACAGCTGACCAAATGAGAAACATTGTGAGAAAAACCACAGAGGAGGAAGCTTGGGGGTACGCTGTTAACGGGAGAGAGATCCAGGAAGGAGACACAAGCTGTGATATCAACTGACCCTGGACAACACTGTAAAGGTTTAGAGCCAAACCCAAGTCATTAGAAAAAAAGGTGAGGAAATGATAGAGAAGATCAAGTCAGCCAATCTGGCAGTTCACAGAGGTGGGGAAAGAGCTTTGGGCAAGACCATTTTCACGGGACTTCCTTGGGACTTAAAATTCAAAAGTGTCACAAGTGGTCAAAGGAGTGGATTTATATCATATTAAAGTCACTTAACTACTTTGGGCCACAGCATCAAGACCAACCTTCTCTCTAAAGTGAATGTAAAAAATACTGGATTTTTTCCCAACAAACTATGAGTGTCATCATTAGTTCTAACTTCCATCAAGGACTAGTTTGGACAAGTGAGTCAGAATGGATGTGGAGGGAGCAGGTGATGAGAAAGAAAGGGAGAGGATAGAGAATATAGGAGAAAAGGCAGGGAAGGAATAGAAAATAACAGAAAGATAAAGGAGAGAGAATTGCACTAGCAGAAGTGCAACAGGGCCACCGTCAACTGCCTTAGCTTACCAGCCTTTCCTTAAAGATATGACCTTACACAATTCTCTCAAAAATATTTTCTTCCCTTATCACAAACATGATACAAGAAAAGTGAAGGGAGAATGTGCTGGTGGCAATGGCAGAATTGGAAAACAGCCATAAATGCTGGGATAAATTATTCTGCATCATGAAACCAGAAGAGCTGGTGGCAAAAATGGCCATGATTTTTTCCCCTTTGGCACATGATTGTCCTCTGTGACTACAAAAGGTAACATTAGAAGTAGTTTTGTTTTTATTCAGGGAAGGCTTTTCAGTCTTTGTTTTCAGAGAATACCGTGTGACCTCCAAATTGTCAAAGCAATCTAACCTCTGTTCCCTCATTTCAACCTCACAATAACTGTGCGAAATTGTTGGGGAGGTTTTATAGTTTGTCCTTTGTTTAAAAAAACGAAAGAAAGAAAAATGGCGGTGTGGGGGGGAAGCTAAGGTGACTTGGTGGTCAGTTGAGCATGCAACTCTTGATTTCGGCTCAGGTCATGATCCTCGGGTCACAGGATCGAATCCTGTGTCGGGTTCCGTGCTGAGCATGGAGTCTGCTTAATATTCTCCCTCTCTTTCCCTCTGTCCCTTTCCCCCACTCATACTCTCTCTAAAATAAAAAGAAAAGTGAGACAAAAGATTGTTAAATGCTAATTCAATCATTAATTATTTAGAAGTATGTTGTTTAGTTTCCAGATATATGGGACATTTTCGTAGCTAACTTCCTTTTATTAATTCCTATTCTGACTCTGTTATGATCAGAGAATACGTTTCGTATGATTGTGATGATTTTAAATTGATGAAATGTGTTATGATCTAGCTTGATGAACCATGTGACCCTGAGGAGAATGTGTGTTCGTCAGCAGCTGGGTCGAGTGTTCTAATTTACATTTAAGCAATGCACCGATCTGTGTGGGGGTGTTCTGTCAATTGCCAAAAGACAATTAAAATATCTTACCATAACCTTTAATTCTACAAATTTTTGATTCATGTATTTTTAAAAAATACATGTATTGTAAATAGACACACATACACTTAAAATTTTCAAGTCTTGCTGGTACATTGTTTTATCACTATGAAATGTCCCTCTTTATCTCCAATATTACCATTTGTCTTGAAAACCATTCTATCACATATTAAAATAGCCAATCCATAGTCTTCTTATATCTGTGCTTACATAGTACGTATTTTCCATCTATATACGTTCACCTACCTCCCTACTTCTTTATATTTAAAGTATATCTTTACCTAAGTCTTTAAGGTGTATCTTTCCAGATGGCATATATGTTCTTGCTTTTTTATCCATTTCTCAATCTCTGGCTTTTCACCGGAGTGTTTAGACCATTGCTCTCCAATTTTGTCAAAATTTAAAACTTTCTACTCTTTGAAAGACACCATTAAGAAAATTAAAAGGAAATAAAAAATCATAAGGTGGGGCACCTGGGTGACTTAGTCGGTTAAGCATCCAACTCTCGATTTTGGTTCAGGTCATAATCTCGTGCTTTGGTTCATGAGATCAAGCCCCATGTCGGGCTCTGCACTGACAGTGTGGAGCCTGCTTGGGATTTTCTCTGTCTGTCTCTTTCTGCTCCTTCCCTGTTCTCGCTCTCTCTCTCTCTCAAAATAAATAGATAGTAAAACATTAAAAAAAATAGAAAAAGTGAAGCCACAGACTGACATAAAATATTTGCAGTATGTAGTTGAATCTTGAACATGAGTTTGAACTGTGCAGTCCACCTACATGGAGATTTTTTTCAATAAATGCAGTACAGAACTATAAATGTATTTTGGTTATGACTTTCTTTTTGAAAAAAACTTTTTAATGTTTATTTCTGAGAGAGAGAGAGAGAGAGAAGACAGAGAGACAGAGAGGAGACAGAGAGAGACACACCCAAGCAGAGGAGGAGCAGAAAGAGAGGGAGACACAGAATCCGAAGCAGGATCCAGACTCTGCGCTGTCAGCACAGAGTCTGACACGGGGCTCAAACTCATGAGCCGTGAGATCTGAGCAGAAGGTGGATGCGTAAATGACTGAACCACCCAGGCGTCCCTCTTAATAACATTTTCTTTCTCTAATTTACTTTATTATAGTAATATATAATGTAATATATATGACATACAAAATATGTCTTAATTGACTATTTATGTTAGTGATAAGGCTTCCAGTCAACAGTAGGCTATTAGTAGTTATGTTTTTGGGGAGTCAAAAGTTATACATGGATTTTTGTTGGGTCAGTGCCCCAACATCTGTGTTGTTTATTGATCAACTGTATATATATTTACCTAATGAATTCTTTTGAGAATATGTACAGAACTCTTACAACTCAGTAATAAGATAAATGATCCAATCAGTAAGGAGGCAAACAGTTTTTAACAGACAATATTTTAACAAAGAAGATATATGGATGGCAAGGAACTATACATAAAGTTGTTCAATATCATTAGTCATTAGGTAAATGCAAATTAAAACCATAGTGAGATACCACTATACACCCACTAGAATGTCTAAAATTAGAAAGATTGACAATACCCAGTGTTGGTAAAAATGTGAACCATTGGAGCTCTCATATTGCTGATGGGAATGTAAAATATGACAATCACTTTGGAAAATAGTTTTACAGTTATTTATATAGTTAGATATATATTTACCTACCAAATGGCCCAACTATTTCATCCTTAGGTTTTTAGGTAAGAAAAATGAAATCTTGTGCAGACACAAATACTTGTACATGAATGTTCATAGCAGCATTATTTATAATAGCTGAAAACTAGAAATACCTGAAATTTCCATAAACACAGACCTGGGAAAAACAAATTATGATATAACTATAAAATGGAATGTTATATGCATCATAAAAGCTCATGTAATAGTGATATATATAAAACAACATGGATAAATCTCAAAAATATTATGCTTATGCTGAGAAATAGTGATATATATAAAACAATGTAGAGAAATCTCAAAAATATTATGCTGAGAAAAAAAGTTATGCTGAGGAAAAACCAGACTGAAAAGAATACAAACACTATAATATCATTCTTATGATATTCTAGAAAATCCAGAGCCAATCACTGTGACAAAAGACACATCAGTGATTTCTAGGGCTAGAGGTGAGTGTGGGGGTTTGGTTAGCAGAATAGATACCCTGTAGGAGGGCAAGATAGAGGGTTTTGAGTAATAAGTTGTCCATATCTTGATTGTAACAGGAGTTACACAGTGTATAAATTAATCTAAGTGCATTTAACTGTACATTTGAAATGGGTACACTTTATTTCAAGTAAATTACATCACTGTAAAGTTGATTTAAGAAAAATAAGACTATCATAGGAGAAAGAAGGAAAAACTTGACCCATCCATCTAATATATTCTCTCCATGAACCTGAGATTTATTTTTAAAATATAAGAATTGTTTTAGGTTTAAGAACTATCAATAACTCCTCATAGTCCTCAGGATAACATGCAAACATTTTAACGTAGAATACAAGGCTGTTGCTAGCTGGCCCTCCTCTTTAGTGCTCAAGTGTCATTTTTTGAAAATCTACTGATCTCTCCCCGATTCTCCATATCAACTTTCAGTTTCTCTAAAACTGGCTTATGTTCGAGCCCTTGTGGATTCCGATCCAAACACCCGGGGCTCCTTCGCACCTCTTAGACCAAGGCTGAACATTATTATCTTCCCTATTTGAGCACTGAACTATGAGGCACTCAAGTATCTGACCCACAGTACGTTCTCAATAATGTTGATAAACGAAAACCTAGATAGAGGCTTTGTTTTTTCTCAGAAAACTCACTAAAAACATTATAATCCCCTGGTATGAATTTTAGCATTTCAACCATAGTATTCTGAAGAGTAAAGCCATTAATACTATAATCTCTCTTTTCATCCAACGTTTAGGAACATTTTACAAGTGTAATCCTATTTAGTGAGAACAAGAGTCAGAGCCCTGGCTCTTAAGATATCCCTAACTTAGATGGTGAGTAATACCCCTAGAAACAGACTTGGAATGTTCTGCTTGGGGTGCAGGGGAGAGGATCCAAAAGGTTTGCATCAGCATCTGAATAATTTTCAAAGCACTATATGGTTTGTGGAGAGCTTTGACGGTGTTATCTTAATCAATAGTCACAAACAGCATTGTGATGTAGCTAGCCAAGAATTAACCCATTTTTGTGTAAAAGAATTCAAAGACCCAAGGGATTAAATGATATTTCTGAGCACTTGCCAGAAGACCTAAAACTGGAACTTTAGTCTCTTGACTTTCCATAATTCCATTTTGCTAATAATCACAGAAAAGGAATCATGTTAGTAATTTAGGGGAAACCCATGTAGTTCATGTACCTTTGAACCATTTATCATATTCTTTCTTGAAGAGAGACTGCCCAATCCCATGCTAGAGAAATAAGCAAAATATGACAATAGGGAGTGATATATTCCTCACTACTTACTGGCTGAGTTGCCTTGGACAAGCCACCTACATTCCCTAAATATCAGCTTCCTCCTGAGTAAATAAGGAAAATAATAGCAGAGATGTCACAGAGGCATTGTGGGAATTCAGATGGATAATGTATGTAAATCAACTACTAAGATGTACACTGCATAGTAACTGCTCAATTAAACTTAGTTGTTCTAATTAGAATTGCCCGGGAGCGAGTCATTGTGGTGACCTCTGTAGAATGGTGGGCAGGAACTGAAGCTGTAGAAAAGAGGGTCATTTTCTTTGTGAGAGCATTAAGGGCTCAGACATTGATGCTGTGTGCACTAGCTGTGATCAAAAGATCCACAGGTGATAAAATCTCAGATCTGGGGACTTGTAATGGAAGGAAGTTCCCGGCAGGACAATTCACCGTGAATGCAGAAATAGAGCTCAAAGTGTTCTTCTAAAAGAAAGAATAGGAGCTTTTGCAATATCTTTGCATATGGCTTATTTTCTCGCTACCTAACTGCCACCGAAGACTGTGGACATTTCCTTGTTTCTTTCTTTGTTACACAAGTAATGCTGGGTCATTGTAAGAAAGAAAAAAATAGAGAAAACAATCCCTTAATCTCTCTACCGGTGTATAAAATTAATATTTGGGGATATAATTGTCCTCTCTCTCATGGATGCATTTTAAGAATACAGATTCAGAGGCGCCTGGGTGGCTCAGTCGGTTGAGCGGCCGACTTCGGCTTAGGTCATGATCTCACGGTCTGTGGGTTCGAGCCCCGTGTCGGGCTCTGTGCTGAAGGCTCAGAGCCTGGAGCCTGTTTCCAATTCTGTGTCTCCCTCTCTCTCTGTCCTTCCCTTGCTCACGCTCTGTCTCTATGTCTCTCAAAAATAAAATTAAAACGCTAAAAAAAAAAAGTTTAAAAAAAATAAAAAAAGAATACAGATTCACCAATGACTTCCCAGTCACTAAATTCAAGGACCTCTCCTTGTTTCTCCTGTCTCTCTAAAACATTGTACATTAACCCTCCCCTCAGTCTTGATGCTTATTCGTCATTGGATTTAACACCTCACAGTAAACTTGCCTGGTTCCCCAAACCTAAAATTCAATATGTATTAAAATGAAATATTCAGGTTTTGTTCCAAAAGCTTTAGCCCACTCTGTCCTTTGCTTCCATTAATAGCATCACCTTATTGGTTTTTTCTTTCCTGTAACCGCCATCTTATCACCAAGTTCTCCATATCACCAACAGGCACCTCTCTCTCCTCATTTCAGTGCCATTACCTCAATTGAAGCACTGTTGCCAAGTCTCCTGATCTTTGTAAGAAGATTCTCTTTTTTACTCCTTTGCCATATCTCCCCATTGCAAGCTAGCCTGAGCCCCTCAGCCAGATTCACCCTGTAAAACACAATTCTGATTACTTAATCTCTACCTAAAACCTGTAATGAACAAGAAAAGCCCTAGCTCTTTGGCATGGGCCTGCCAGGCCCTTGCCATCTGGTCTCACCTGACTCTGCCTCCCTGCTTTCCATCAGTTTCCTTCACATACTCTATTCCCCAAATGGTCAGACTCCTAGATATTCCCTCCATGCTTTCCACATAGTCCCACGCCAGGCTTTCTTCTCCCTTTTTATTCCCATTCAAATATTAGTTTTCCCCATATCCACATGTGGAAATACTATCCACCTGTCATGGTTCAGACTACGTGATATTTCTGTGAAGGAATCCTTCTTTGTCTTTCCATTATGTGTTCTTGCGATCTATCTATATGGCTCCTGTCCCTTTCTATGTTGCATCACAAAAAATTAAGTACATATCTATCTGGGCACAGTGAATAAAAGGAAGTTTGTTTACATGTGAGTTCTCTTCAATGTATAGTAACTGGTTCATGGTCGGATTCATTAAACACTTGCTGAGTGAATGAATGAACCCTGACTTGAGTCAATGTGGAGTTAGTAATTGGACTGTGTCTGTCTTTGATCTTTATATTTGGAATGTCTTAATCTCAATATACATTGTAATAAAGAAGAAAAAGAGTAGTAGGCATCTCGTTGATGACCTCATCTGCTCTGTTATAGTAGGTAAAATAAAGAAGTGCATAGGGGCACTTGGGTGGCTCAGTGGGTTAAGCATCTGACTCTTGATCTCAGCTCAGGTCTTGATCTCAGGGTCATGAGTTCACGCCCCGTGTTAGGCTCTGCACTGGCATGAAACCTACTTAAAAAGAAAAAATAAGAGGGAAGACTATTATTAATACCAAGAGTCATTGAAGAAGAGTTCTCTGTTTATTTCACTGATGATGTCAGTGAGAAATTATGCAAAGGATGTATTGATGAAAATCAGTCTTCACAGGGTTATCCCTGAAGCAGTTTACATCACAGTCTTGTAGAGATTATAAAAAGACCGTCCCAGTTGTACAAGAAATGAGTTTCTTTGTTAAAGTGATGATTCTTCACAAAGCATAACCTGACATATATTAGGAGGGCATTAGACTAAACTTTATTTGGAAGGATTTTTGTGGCTAATAATATGTTTTTAAATATGAAGTCTCTGTATTGTTAATATGTTCTACCCTATTTTCCAGATGAGTCTTTAAGTTAATAGACAGATCAGCTTCCTAAAATATAACCTAAACTTTGGAGTTATAAAAACATTTAACATAGGGTTTCTATAAGCAAGAATTAATAACCTTGTTTAATACTGAAAAATATAAAAACCTGAAATCTTCTAATTTTTCCAAATTCCCAGAGAAGTAAGCCGAGAATACAGGGCAGCAAAATAGTGTTCTAATAACTGACAGTTCCCCTACTGTTCCTGTTCCTTCTTACAACAATAGATTGATAAAATCACACGTTCTGACTCTTCGCTCCTCTCCTCATATTGGACTTTCTATATTGATAGAGTTGCTACGGAGTCAGCAGGAGTTCCATGCATCAAGGATATATCTGAGATAGAAAAGTGAGAACTGTCTCAATATATACCACACTGAATAAAAACTGTTTTTCTTGGGAAACTTTTCAGGAACTCAATACAAGGAATCATCAAAAGATAATTCTGAAATGAAGTTACTTCTCTTTTGGCACTTAAATTTTTTCCTATATACACTACCCTAGGATTATAAGCTTTGACTTTTTTTTTTTTAATGAATGTCTTAATAAAGATCCCCTTTGGCTATATTGGCTGACATTTTCTAAATCCTCATGAACTAGCATTTTATTCTAACAACGATATAATAAACATTTAAATTTCTTTAAGGTCACAGAATAGAATTTAGGCACTTGGATTAAAATTATGCTGCTAAAATCTTACATGTCATGGAAAATTTTAAAAGCAAAAGCAATGTTGTAAAGTAATCCAATGTCTAATAACTCTGAGTCAATTCATTTTCACTTCTAGCAGCTTTGGAGATTTGATTTTAATCAAGATGATATTTATGAATGTTAGGGAAAGAAATACAACAACACTCTGATATAATCATGATCATTTATATCTCCCAATAGCCCATCTGGCCAGAAAGGAAATAATGGCCAAATCTGTAAGGCAGGGTGCAGGGCTGCTTCATGCTATGCTTAGCACTGGTTGAATCTATTACAGGTCATAAGCCAAATAGATACAAAAGCTGATTGAAGCTGCTTTTGTCTAAAACCAGTTAGGATTAATTTTGTTAATATGCCAGTTTTTGAACGAATATTCCATAAAATTTAAAAGGCTCACCTACTCACTTGTAACCAAGGAAATACAAGATAAAATGTAATGCTTTATTTCCTAGTTAAAAAAACAACAACAACAACAACAAAAAACAATGAAGATACCTGATTTTGGCAAGAGTATAGAAAAATGACTTTCTTGGCACCTTTGGTGGTAGACTAAATTGATACAGCCCACTGAGAATTTAAAAAATGTATAAACATATGAGATGTGTTCCCCATAAACAAGAAATTCCATATCTGTAATTTTATCCTATTGAAATACATGCTAAAACAATAGGATTAATAATAACTAATACTGTTTGGAGTGCTCAGTATGTGCCAGCATTGTTCTAAGTGCCTTATAAACATAACGCAGTTTATTATCACACCTGACTCTCAGAAGTTGGGACTTTTACTGTCAAGAAACGGAGGCTGAGAGCAGTTAACTAAGTTCCTCAGGGGCACACAGCAATGGAGCCAGGATTCCAACATGACCCAGCATTCTTACCCATTTCATCTCACTGCTGCTCTCAGCAGCGCTGCATGTATGGGCACACGGGCACAGAAGGCCGCTCACTGCAGCACTATTTATAATGGAAGAAAATTGGAACCAAACTAATAGCCATCACCAGGAAATTATTAAATGAATTATAATGCTTCCAACCCTTAAACTTCGCTTGTACCAAACTTCCATCTGCAGCAAACTATAGAAGTGTTTGAAATACTCAAAATACATAACATTTTTTTTTTACTACTGTAGGTGCCAAGGGTCAGGTTAATCTTAATTTGTCTGTACTTGGTGTATTGTCACTGGTCTTCACAAGGCACGGTTCTTGTTTTGTACATTTGTTTTCTTTTTTCCCATTCCTATTTCCTCTGTTTCCTGCCCTCCCCCGCAATTGTTTGTTGTACAGAATACAGTGTATGCTCTAAAAGATGATTTGTTTCTTTAGGCCTATCTTAATATACACATAAGAACTATGTTACATAGCTTGTTGTAATTTCTTTTTTCTTTTTTAACAGATCACCCAAATTTTGACACCATTAAATCCTGAAGTATAACAGGGATAACAGAATTGTCATTTAAGATGCCAGGAGACTTCTCATTTGCACATTACTAACTCTGCCCCAAGAGAAGTAGCATTAAACCTTGTGATTCATATGATTACAGTACCTGAAAGTACCAGAGTAGTGACACCATTGCCTACCTGCAGTCACATTTTGTCCTAATTTGGTTTCTTTTTTTTTTAATTTTATAATTTTATTTAAATTCAAGTTAGTTAACATGTAGTGTAATAAGGGTTTAAGGAACAGAATTTATTGATTCATCAGTTACATATAATACCCAGTGCTCATCCCAACGAGTGTCCTCATTGAGGCCCATCACCTATTTAGCCCATCCCCTCACCCACTTCCCTTTCAGCATCCCTTAGTTTGTTTTCTGTATTTAGGAGTCTCTTACAGTTTGCCTCCCTCTCTGTTTTTATCTTATTTTTTCTTCTCTTCCCCTATGTTCATCTGTTTTGTTTCTTAAATTCTACATATGATTGAAATCATATGATATTTGTCTTTTTCTTCCTGACTTATATCACTTAGCATAATACACTCTAGTTCCATCCACATTGTTGCAAAGATTTCATTCTTTTTGATTGCTGAGTAATACTCCATTGTACATACATAACACATCTTCTTTATCCATTCATCAGTTGATGGACATTTGGAAAAGAACATTTGGAAAAGAGACCAAATGTCCATTGACTGGCAAATGGATAAAGAAGATGTTGTGATTTCAGGTTTATTCATCTTGCAATATATTTTTAAACTCTATCCAACATATACCACAGAATGAGCAGCAACACCTCTTACCAGTGACTTTTCTTGTGGTAGATGCCTGCGTTGGTGGCAATTTCTTACCAAAAAAGGCAAAACCAAACAGACAAGAAACCCCACTGTGTTGAGCTTTCTTACGCACATCTTCTTGCAGATCTACTGAACATTGCTTTGGAAGATATACACAGGAGCAGAACTGCTAGGTCTTGGAGGGTAAGTGGAACTTATTGTAGCCGAGTACTGCTAAACTGTTCTGCACAATGGCCGTGCCAGTATTCTCCTTTAGCAGAAGTACATGAATATTCCTATGGCCTCATATCCCTGCCTCCACCTGGCATTACCCACTGTCCTCATCTTTGTCAGTCTAATAGAAGGGACATGATACTTCATCATTTTAGTTTTATTCTGAAAATCACATTAAACATACGCAAAGTTAAAAAGCATGAACAGGAAAGATGGTGGTATAAAAACCGAAAAAGGAATCCAGAGTAAAGTTTGGCATTCTATTGGCCCATCATAAATTGGATGCATACTTAGGCCTGCTCTTTATAGAGATGGGACCTTGAGCTTCATGAGCTGGAATGGAGATTCCTGTATATAGCTGAGACTGTGTCTCAGTTTGAGTTCCTCCAGAAGAGGATGTGAGACAAAAATTTAAGGCCCAGTAGTATAAGTAATAGCAGTAAGAGAAAGGACAGGTGACACAGAAATGGAAAGCAGGCATTATAGGATGCATTACTTACCCAGCTGTTATAAACAACTGGAGATTAATGTGTAGGGAAACACTTACATTAGCATGATCCCACCAAAGGGGAGGGGAACCTGAAGATGGACACATAAACTCCAGAGAATCATTGATCGAAAGCTGCTCCTAAGAGGGTTAATTCCTTTGTCCCTTGGGGCCTGCTGTGTAATAGGCACAGAGCTGCAGATGCAAACAAGGAGGTCAGCTAGAGCAGGAGAACGGACATGCGCACAGCACCAATGCAATTTCCCTGCACTATCCTGGTTTACTCGAGCCAACAGTTTACTGCGTCCGTCATTTCTCAAAATTCTAATTTTTCAGAATACACTTACAACAGATTTAGTAGAAAAGTTACAGTTGGTCCTAAGGCCATGACCGATATATACTATTTGCCTTTTCTTCCATTTATTCAAGATTCGCCTCTTAGCCACCACTTGCCAGACTTAGAGAGAAACTCAGTCCTTTATTCCTGGGGTGTTGAGGACTCAGTTCCTGGAAGGAGAATAAGTTTCAGATCCACATGTGCCTTTCTGTCCCAGTAATGAGCAGCGACCCTACCTCATCACAATAACCTGAGCTGCTTACCTCTGCCAAACGGCAGCTCCTCCCTTTTCCTGTTTGTCCGATGTGATGAAGAGAACAAAATGGTGGGCAGGAGCTATAACTTTATGTTTACTGAAACCTTTACTACATCTTCTGGTAGAAACACTCTATCTGACAACAAGGAGCCCCAACAGAGTCTGAACTTTTGGGGAGGGCGATAGGAGCAAAAGTTTCTAGGGAGAGCAGAGTCACTCCTATGCCCATCCTTGGCTCCTAGATCCATATGTTGGTATAGAGAATAACATCTAAGTACCATTGGTAAGAAGTGTAAACCATAGCTGAATAAATCAAAGCGGTTTATAATCTATGACCAGTGCTTCTATGACTAGATATTACAAACCATGACCTATGTTTACAAGGAGACACAGGAAACTCACTGCTGCACTGCTTGTATTACTGAAAGACTGGAAATAATATAAAGGAAGAGTATAATCAAAGTCCTTCTTTACAATATTTTTTAAAAAATTTTGATGTTTATTTATTTTTGAGAGAGAGAGCAGGGGAGGGACAGAGAGAGAGGGAGACACAGAATCCAAAGTGGTCTCCATGCTCTGAGCCATCAGCACAGAGCTTGATGCAAGGCTCGAACCCATGAACCATGAGATCATGACCTGAACTGAAGTCAGACAGTTAATCAACTGAGCCATCCAGGCACCCCCTTCTTTCCAATCTTGATTGTCAGTTTCTTCTATCATCACTAAATCCCGCCATAGAAGGTTTATATAAGAATTCAGTGTACTGAATGTAAAATGTAAAAGTGCTTGGAGCACAGTCGGCACTCAATAAATAGCAATTTGTAAAGGTTTTTATTATTACTTAGAATGACAATATTTTCTGTGACTAAAAGCAAATAATCAAAAAAAAAAAAACAGAGAGAAGTGAATTTAAAAGAATAAAAGAAATCAGAAGTCTTATGTTCCTCGTAAGAATCTCTGGCTCCCTCTAAGAACTGTTTGTTTGTTAGTTTGTTTTTCATTTCTCATAAATTCAACTTAAGAATTAGATACAGGAAATGATTAGATGTCCCCCACTTAAGTGATTAGGTGACAAGTTGGTTAGATGTCCCCTATTTATTAGGCCTCAGTGTGATTTTAAATTGTATAGCCTGTGAAATTTGCGGAATTGAAGCTTGTGTGATTGTGTTTGAACTTGGCTGATTATGGGCCTGGTCAGGGATGCTTTCTTTTAAAGCAAAGCAGAGAGTAGGCTCCCAGGTCCTCTGTGCCCATGGAGGCTTGAGTCTCTTGCTGAGAAGAGCAGTTACAACAAACACAATGAGATTTCCAGCTGCTGCCTGAAAACCCGCTCGCAGACTGTCAGCAGGAGGCTTCACTGATGACTGAGTTGGGTGTACCTGACACAGAGGAACAAGGCTCTGGAAGCAGGAATTTGGGAAGTCTTGTTATAGCAGATTGCATCCGTTACTGATCAGCAAACCTGAAAGCTTCTAATCCTGGACGCATGACTGCTTGACCCTCCTGGGGTGACTGAAACTGCCTTTTAAAGGTCACCGATTTCTGAAAAATCCCCAAGCAATTCCTTTTCTATCCTTAATGTCCACCCTGGTATTCTCGTTTTTAGAGCCCTACTCCTTTTAAACCACTTCTCCAATGACCCCATTCTCATTTATGCTTAACAATTTTACAACGGACTGTGTTCAGGATTATTCCTAGGCAGCCTCTGGTTTTAGTTAGCTAACGGACTCTGAAGTTTATCTGTGACTAAAAATAGCTCTCTTCTCCAATGCTGGGTGAAGACAAATGTGAGTCTTTCTTCATCATAATGAGTCTTATAGAGACATTTATTTTTATTATCTCAAAATTGGCCTGTCCTCTTCTGCTTTCTCTCGTCACTTCTTTACCCACCAACACCGCAAGATAGAGAGGAAGACGTTTCTCAGGACGACAGACCTAATGCCTGTGCTGTTAGACCAATAGGCTAGCTTTATAGGTTATGAGGAAATACTTTTATTTTGTTCTTAAAAACATGTATAAATATGACAAAGGGAAAGAATAGCATCTCGAAAATATTGACAAGATGAACTGCTGGTTTCATTCACAATTCAGTTTATCATAAAGAACAGTCTCATATTTTTAAACTTCTCTATTATTTTTGGCTCCTAATTGGTTACGTTTCAAAACAACAAAAGGTGGAATTTATTTCTTCAGATGTTATTTCCAAATAGTTCAACGGTTCTGACATCTGGTGGTTCTGATATGAGGCTGCTAAACACCAACCACGTATTAATATTTTAGCATTGTCCACAATACAACAAAAACCTGGTGACCCAGTGGATGCAAAGATTTTAGCATGAAAAAGTCAAATTATCTGTGAGCAATCATTTAAAAAGCCAACTTCCTGGTTGGTAGAATTTTTTACTGTCTAGTAATTATTTCGATACTGTAGATATAGATCTATTCGTATGCTTTGGGGGGAAGAAATGGCATATGGCATTCTAAATAATGCAAGATGAATTCCAGTTATTTTAATCTTAAAAGTACAAATTAATATAGTAGTTTCCACCAAAAGAGTGTGATAAAGTTTTCTATATACAATAAAAATTATTTATGCTGTTTTTCTCATCAAAGGACATTTCTGTATCTTGCTGTGACAATTATCTGAGGCTATATTTAAGTACCTAACAATTAGAATAAAAACTATTATGATGGTAATTTATACTCTTCTCTCTCTCTTTTTCTTTACCTCTTATTTATTTCCAAATAACCCTATCGTTTTGAAAGAAAAAAAATGAAGAAATTTACTATGTGTCAAAGCCCCCAGAGGAGGGGAGGCTTCAAGTAAAATCAAAATTCATAACATATATGCTGTAAATTATATGAGAAGGTACACCTAATATAGAAGTTCAGGAGTGCTCAGAGAACTTGGCTCTCCTTGAGGACATATCTCCTTGTCTTGAAAGAATTAAGATCTTAGCAAATTTCACCAGCTGCAAGAGAGAACCTAGTCATCCACTTTAAATTGGGAGCCTTTAAATTTACTCAATCTGTAAAGCATTCACCATGGTGCCATTTGTATAGACATGCCTTTAAAAAAATACATTTCGATGGTGACAGTTACATTATTTTTAGCTTCCCATAACAGCTGCAGACTATAATTGAGACAACTAAAATTCGTAGGTGACATTCATCTTCAATAATATAATATTTTATGTTAATCACACAAACTGTCGTTCAGGATCTAGAGCCTACACCCAGGACTCCTCATGTATTAGTGGGATTTGGGTTAATACGATTTCCAGGAATTATTCCTAGCGTCACATGAGGGCTGCAATACCCAAGAATCAACATCTAAAGCTTTAGAGGCCCCAATGCAGAGACCCTCTCCCTGGATACTTCTTATTTTATTTCTCAGATGATTAATTTCACACGATTCTAAAAGCTGCTGCTGTTGTAATCTCTGCAGATCTATTTTTGATAATCACTTCATTGACTTTCTAACCGGAATGTTCCAAATTCCCATGATACTTACATACCATACCATCTTTTTCTTAATCCTGCCAACTTCTCATAAAAAGTTTTAAAAATGTCATTGATTGATAGGTCAGAATCATTGGCAAAAAAAAAAATAGAATAGAATTGACTCAAAAGGAAAGTGCAGTCTTTTTTTCTAAGTTTATTTATTTATTTTGAGAGAGAGAGTACGTGCTTGAGAGTAAGAGGGGGAGCGGCAGAGAGAAAGGGAGACAGAATCCCAAGCAGGCTTTGTGCTGTCAGTGCTGAGCTCCTCATGGGGCTCGAACTCAGGAACCATGAGATCATGACCTTAGCCAAAATCAAGAGTCGGCTGCTTAACCTACTGAGCCACCCAGGTGTCTGTCTCCCTCTTTTTAAAAGTTAGAAAGTGTAATCTTTAATGAGACAATATGAATTGTTGGAATTCTGTTAAGAATTTCAAAATTATAAACAATAATAATAACTAGATGATGGGTCAGCAGGGGGAAAAGGAAGAAAGAGAAAATAGGGAGGAGAAATGAAAGGGAAAAGCACAAAAAGTGACTTTGGGAAATGCTTAAAAGAGCATCATGAATGCTTTCGGGATGCAGAGTAAGAGGTCCTGGCTCCGAGTGCCTGTCCTGCAGTCTCACCTGGTCAAACCCGGGGGCACCGATTCCAGTGCTCACAATCCTCTCATCTAAGGCAAAAGTAGTCTGCTGAAGAAAAAAAAAAAAGTTTAAGTTCTCTTCCAATTCTGACATTTTTATGTAAGAAGTAAATGGCTAGGAGCACCTGAGTGGCTCAGTTGGTTGGGCGGCCGACTTCTGCTTAGGTCATGATCTCACAGTCTGTTAGTTCGAGCCCCGCGTCGGGCTCTATGCTGATGGCTCAGAGCCTGGAGCCTGCTTCGGATTCTGTATCTCCCTCTCTCTCTCTCTCTGCCCCTGCTCACACTCTGTCTCTATGTCTCTCAAAAATAAATAAACATTAAAAAAAATTTAAAAAAGAAGTAAATGGCTAGACACCAAAACACCATATCTTTTAAAAATTGCTGTATAATAAAGTAGCAAGTTACATCACAAATATCCTTTTTTGCCTTTGATACAATCATGTCATTTAAGATGTTATTATATCGAAGGCAAATCCATCTAATACACTAGGGACATTTTCTGTCCTCTTTTTTACTGATATTCTGTGACCACTGGAATTAGGACATTTTTTTCTTTTAATCTAGTTTTCTTTGAACTCAGATACCAGATTTGATGTTTCTGATGTTCACTGGAATAAGGAACTGTAGAGAACTTCACGTTGAATAACAAAAAGAATGCTGATTTTTTCTTCTAAAAGACCAAGACCTCAAATTCTATTAACCACTGACTACTTTTTCTAAAACTAGGCTTATGCTTAAGACATGACACCTTAATTACAGTTTTTAACCACTACTGTCACAAATCATTGATTCTACAAAAGCCTTTTCTTGCAAGTAATTTTCTCTATCATTTTTGTGAACGTTTTATTCACCACTCAGAAGAGCATTCTCAATGAAAACACAGATTCCTTTCTTCCCACCTTGTTCTTGCAATTTTCTACTAAATCCTTTCGTTTCTCTGATTGCTTGTGGATCTTCAACGGACTTGCCACGGTGAAGTGGTACAACATTTGAAAAAAAGAATATATAAATTATTTTTGCATTCAGCTCTCATGAACGGCCTGATTTCCATCTACGAGGCAGTCTTCTGAGATGACAACGTTTGAGAAAGGGGCAAATAGAGTCTTATAAATGCTTCCAGCCTCTTAGAGAAGCCCTTCTTTTGGATGGTGTGGCCAGTGCTGAGTATTCTCAGGGTGGATTCCCAGGCTTCTTGTAATAGGGCTTGTTGAGACTTTCCTGACATGCCCTATCAGCCAGCACTTTTACATTGGAGTACCAGCAGTGCTTGTGTTCATAGTCAGATCTGCTCCCTGAGAGTCTCCGGTATCTGGGAGCTCTGCCTGGGCTTTCTCAACTCCGGTCCTCTCTGTGCTTCTCTTGGTTGGAATCTCTCTCATAGCATCTCGCTCTGCTCTTCAGCCCGCATCCTAAATTATTTCTGCTGTTTGCCTCAATTCCTGGTTTAAAAATAAAAAAAAAAAAATTAGAAGTGAGTAAAAAAGAGAGAATACATAATTATAGAATGTTAGAACCGAATAGGATCCTAGCAAGCATCAAGGTCAAATAATTCCATTTTAGAAAAGAGAAAATAGCTCCAGAGAGATTGAGTGATTGTCCTCATGGTAAACTACAGCCGGTAAATAGCAAAGATGAGGCTTATGTACCTGATTTATGATTCTAATCCAGGGCCTTTCCCACATTGCTGAGTGAATTAGATGGGCATTTCATGTTCCTTGAAATAGTCAGTGAATGACAAGAGTCTCCCTTGTATGCACATTCACCTCTTGTACCTGCAACTCCAGTTGCAATATGTGAAGATGGTTTATAAACTATAAAATCCATACAAATTCAAGATAAAGTTTTCTTATGTCACCTTCCTTCATCTGTGTTGGGAGCCATCTTGGGCTCACAGGTTGAAACACCTCCCTGTGTGGAAAAGGCAGTCAAAGCAAAGCTCCTGCCGACCAAAAAATGGCGCCCCAATACCACCTCCTTCAAACAACCTTTCAGGCCTGGATTTCTTAAGCAGCCCTCTTTGACCTCAAGGGAGGTAATGCTCTTTTGTTTTATGACATTCAAGTAAAAAAGGAAACTTGGAATGTGACACATTGATGGATAACATCTGAAGGAGACTATATAAATGTACTTATTCATAAGCAAAGGACAACCATTGAGAGTTCCACCCTTGCCAGATGGGTTGTACCTCCCTACTGTAGTTGGAAGTATAAGCCTCAAGGCAACACCCTGGTCTCTTCCCCCACTCTAAATTTATATGTTAATTAACCTGAAACCAACATGCAGGATTGAGGAAGTTGCCACCTTGCTGGTAAAAAATGCATTATTGTTAAAGAGATCAAACTATGGAATGTCACTCATTGATGTAATGTCACTTACAGCCTTTAAAGATAAAGACACTGAGACCAGCAGGGCAGAGATGCCAGAATTGCCAGAATTGCCAGAACTACCTGCTTAGTGATCAGACTACATCTCATGGCTCTCTCATTCATTTCGCTGTTCATCCTTTAGAAAATCCTGGGTTCAGTTGGAACAGGACTCCGGCACATCTGAGACTGGGCCGAGAAGGAAAAGAGGTTCATTTTTCTCCAACTTTGATAAGCAATGACTTGGTCTCTCCTCTATTGGAAGATACATTTTTTAGACTCATCACAGAGTCTCATAAAAATCTCCTGGGAGGGGGACCTGGGCAGCCCAGTCAGTTGAGCATCTGACTCTTGGTTTCAGTCAGATCATGATCCCAGGGTTGTGGGCTAGAGCCCCACATTAGGCTCAGCACTAATTGTGGAACCTGCTTAAAATGTTCTCTCTCCCTCTGTCCCTTTCTCCTGATCACATTCTCTCTTTCTCTCTCTCTCTCTCTCTCTCAAATAAAAAAAATTTAATCCCTTTAGGGGCACCTGGGTGGCTCGGTCAATTAGGCATCCAACTTTGGCTCAGTTCATGATCTCGCGTTTTGTGAGGTCGAGCTCCACATCGGGCTCTGTGCTGACAGCTCAGGGCCTGGAGCCTGCTTCAGATTCTGTGTCTCCCTCTCTCTCTGTCCCTCCCCTTCTTGTGCTCTCTCTCTCTCTTTTTCTCAAAAATAAATAAACATTTAAAAAGTTTTTTAAAAGTGCCCCTAGGAAAGAAAAACTTAAAACAGGAGCTGATTCTTTATGGGCTGGGGTATACAGGCACAGAGTTAATATAATTTAAAAATGGCAAAATCAGTGCAGCTTTGAGGATAAATACCTAATAATAATAGCTTCTTGCCTTCGAACTCATATTTGGTCTTCTCTGAGCATGTCATTTACAAATGAGTATTTTGAGTCAAGAGGTCAGACTGACTAAAAAAAGAAACCGAAAGATTGGACATGTCTTTTCTTCATGCCTCAAAAACATTGCAGTTCATATTAATGGTGAGTTAATTGTCTCATTCTGGTATGTATAGAACTCCATTTGTTTCCTTATCCTGTTAAGATGCTGATATTATAAACGATTCCTCCTTTGTTCTGACAGCCTGAAAGCTACTGTACCCATTTAAAGAGTTATGAGTCTATCTAAGCTGAATTCCAGAATGATTACGATGCCACTGCTGCGGTTGCCTGATATAAATCACGCGGTCATAAATGAAAACACATCATGGCAGCCTCTGGACAGCAGAGCCTTTGTCTTGGGAACCGTTACCACTTGAGATAGTTTGCAGGGAGGTTTGTAAGTCATAGTAGTTATACTTTCCAAAAGCAAAGATGGTGTTATTGTGAAATGCTACTCTCTCCTTTGGCACCTGTTAGTGTGCCCTTAATTACCAGGCAGACCTCACAGGCACCAAAGGAAGTAAAGAAACCATCAATATCTATCTTTATTTAAGGAAAAATAAAGAATCATAGAAAAATTATCTGCAACTGCCTTTGCGTAGACCTAGAAGAGATGGCGATATCCAAGCACACCAGAAGTCAGAAGAGAAAATGTTTCCCAGAAATCTCTCCCCCTTGTTCTAAAGCCATCCTTCTTCCTACTTTGCTTCCTTGCCTTGCTCCTCCCCACTGTTAGCCCTCGATCTGATGGACCTGTCTCAGTGCTTTCTCCCTTGTTTCCATGATTTCTTTTGCAAGTTTAGAACTGAAAGGTGAGTGTTGTAGGAGCTGATGGGAGACATTGGAAAAGAACTCAGATACGGAGTTTGTGCTTCATGCTTCGTGTATCATTTTATTTAATATCTCATTTTAGAGTAGAGAAAACTGAGACTCACAAAACTTAAATAACTCATCAATGGACCTTTATTGGTAAGTTACAGATTTTAAGCCTAAAGTCTATGCTTTTCTCTCTATGATATTGTTAGTTCAGGGGGTCCCTGAAAGATTTCTACTGGTCGGGTAAGGGATTGGGTGATTTTTAAAATATCACAAGATATATATTAAAGAATAAGAATTATAGGAGAAAGGATGCATTCACAAGGCAAGCATCAAAAAGACAGAAATACGGGAGTCCACTGGTCTATCTCCCCATCTCTCTATAAAGTGGCTTGCAAGGTTACAGTCTGCATCACCTATTGTGGAATTTATTCCAGGAGAGGAACCTGTGGGTGTCTCTTTTTCTACATATAAGTCAATGACTTCATTAATGATGGGATACAAAGGCTGTTTGCCCCAGGCAGTCTGGATTTTGAGTGTCAGATACTTACAAGTGTGTTCTGGATTACCAACTGCCTGATATTTTGGGCAGCTGGGAAGCTTCGGTGCTCATGCTTGGGTTGCAGAACCCTGCTTGGGAGGACACTTTCAATTCCATTGAGTACTATCCTTCTGCCTAGGAAAAGGGGAGTCACCTAAGTAACCAGCTAGTGTGTGGTCCAGGCCACTCAAGAGTGAGCCCCTAGTGATGTTTTCATATGCTCCTGGTACAGACACACTATTTAAATTATGGGCAATTAGCATACATCCTCTCCTCCAAGGGGCAGACTGCAACTCTTTAAGATACATACCTGCTATGTTGCTTTTGAAAACCACCCCTTCAGTCATTTATTAGCATGATGCTAATGAGAGAAAGCCATCAAAGGGTTAATGAGTATCCACAAAATTTCTATTTTCTTCCCTAAGTGATTAAAGTGTTTTAAAAATGTTGGCTTTTGCTCTTCTTTTCCCCCTTCACAGCCAAGTAAGGGAAATGAGGCTGAGAAGCATAATGCATCTTGCCCTGGGGCTTCCACAGCCAAAAGGTAATGCCAAGATGAGCACTAGACTAGACTTCTCTAATTTTCCATCCCGGTGCTTATCCTCCTGCCAGGAATGTGACTGGAGTGTTAAATTTAGAAGCACTAACTTAGTGAGGAATTTAAACAGAAGTTCAAACCTCTCTGTGGCAGTTCTAATTTACAGTTTGTCGTTGGCAGTATGTGGATTTAGGGAATTAAGGGATTTGGCATGATACTCCCTTTGCCTGCTTATGCCTCTTCTCACTCGAATTTGACTCAATGCAACAAATATTTCTGAAGCACCTACAACAGGGCACTTTGCAGAGTACATTGGAAAATAGGTGAGTACGACAATTCTTACCATCCAGGAACTACGTGGATGTATCCATCTTATTTTATACCTTGAGCAGTATTGACTGTAAGCATATCTGCTGAGGTATATGCAATTATCTTTGGAAGCTGCTCAGAAGAGATCCTGAAGCATTGGTAACAAGTGCCTGCTTTTTTCATGGTGGTGATGATTGTAACAATGAAGACAAATTAAACAGGAAAGCAAATGAGCATGTCAGCTTTAGAGTGTGTAGAGCGTGAGCACAGCTTTTTCCGAAGAAATGGCTCTCAGCATTTTCCGGTAGGTCACGGGAACGTAGAAGTGGATGATTCAAGCCTGTCGCTGCTCCAGTATCCTTGGCATGAAATCTCCATCCAGGAAGGCTCTCCCCTGGAGGAACAAGTCCTTCCTATTTCAAAGGTTTTCCTGTTGGCAAATCTACCCCAAGTTTCTGAATGAAATATAGAATCCTGCCTTCTCCTGAAAATACGAAAAAAAAAAAAAAAAAAAAGAAGCAGCAGCAGCAATGACTTCCTCATTATCATAATTATACCAGAGCTGGCCCTAAGTCTTGAATCACAGGGACACTCTTTTCATCACATCTTAAGTATGACTTTGATTGCCAATCATTCATAAAACAGCAAATGTCAGAGCTATTTGGGGTCTTCAGAATCTTAAATGCAAGAAATTATTTATTTCTTTCTTCCTAACACTAATTAAGAATTACATGAAAGAAAAAAACGAATGTAAAAAAGTAAAAGCTGCAAATCCAGAAATAAACCGGCCAAGAAATAGAGAACAATGCATAGAGACATAAATCAGAAATACAGACATTTAGTGAGACGGGGAAAAAATCTTGTTAATCTTCAGTGCTTGAAAAAACCTATGGGTCAGCAGGGCAGTCTAATTGACTATCACTACAGGATGTGACATGGCTATCAAAAAGGTCAGTGTAATTTGGGGCTGGCGGTGCAGAGTCATCACTTCCTAAAGTGGAGAGATAATGCTCCCTGTCTACAGACTGGGCTTCGCCCAGAAAATATGTAAGTGGCTATCAAGGTGAATTTGTGAATAGACACTAAGCCACCTTCAGACTTGAGCACAGGTATCTAGAGATTTGGAAGGTGACACCACCCTCGACTCTCCCACGTAAGGAGTAGCCCTACCCAATAAGTAGGCATTAGGACTTCCGAAAGCGTTTATTCATACGCAGTGGCCTTAACTTAACTTGTCCGTTGCCAGTCTATAGATGAGAAGTTTCAGATCACTATTACTAAGTTAACTTTGTAATAAGCAAGAAGAGTTCCTTGGAGAGCCTTGAAAATCCATTTAGAAGAGGAGATCTTGAATATTTCGGTTTATGGTGAGAACTAAGCTGCTCTTGATGTCTTTCTGGCTCAGGTAGGAATGTTGCTCAAATCAGATCTTTGACTTCTTTAAAATTTTGCTGGATGGAAGCTAAAAGCATTGCAGTTTCTTTTTAAGTTCTTATCTTAGTACAGACTGAGATTTACCAAGAAAGTTGCAAAGAGAGTAACAAGAGTCTCACATGTCCCATATCCAGGGTCTTCCGTGTTTTTTTTAATATTACAAGACACTTGTTTCATTTAGTTTTTGTTATTTTTTAAAGTTTATTTATTTATTTTTGAGAGAGACAGAGACAGTGTGAGCAGGGGAGGAACAGAGAGTGAGGGAGAGAGAAAGAATCCCAAGCAGGTTCCATGCTGTCAGCACAGAGCCTGGAGGTTTATTGTCAAATTGCATGTGATGCGGGGCTTGAATTCCTGAAACAGTGAGATCATGACCTGAGCTGAAACCAAGTCAGATGTTTACCTGACTCAGCCACCCAAGTGCCCTGACACTTGTTTTATTTAGTATATAACTTTCTCAGTATACATAAAATAAATATTGTAATTTTATTAAACAACTGCTAGTAATCACAACCACTATATAGACCCTCCCATAGCCTGGTTCTTCATGACCTCTGATTGCTATACGGTCTGAGAAAACTGTGGCAAAATCTGAATTTGAAATTTGGTTTCTGAAATGTTTCTGTTATGCCTTTTATTTAGGCAATTATTTTATTCTTGCCACTTATAGTCTTAAAACAATTTTACTTTTTTAAAAAAGTATTTCTTTGAGGTGCCTAGGTGGCTCCATTGGTTAAGTATCTGACTTCAGCTCGGATCATGATCTCAAGATTCTGGGGTTTGAGCCCCGCAGCAGGCTCTGTGCTGACAGCTCAGATTCTGGAGCCTGCTTCGGATTCTGTGTCTCCCTCTCTCTCTGCTCATTCCCTACTCACACTCTGTCTCCCTCTCTCTCTCAAAAATAAATTTAAAAATATTTTAAAAATTTTAAAATAAAAATGAAAAGTGTTTCTTTTTCATTCTGAGAGAGAAAGGAGGATCTTGCATTTTGCCATTTCCCATAATCTCAATGAAAACTGGAGGTTTATTGTCAAATTGCATGTAGGTTAGTTGCATTTTGAGTCAAGAACTAAAATAAAATAAATAAATAAATAAATAGATAAATAAATAATAAAAAGAAATAAAAAGTAAAAAAATTCCATCGAAAATGGAATTATTTGACAACTTAATGGAAGTCAGAATGAATAATAGTCACTGTGCTTGGAAGTGGAAATGATAACTGCTGTTATGAAACAGAAGGTCCTGGCTGCTGTTTGTCTTCTCTTTTTAAGGACGTTTTTAATGATCTTTGATACTAGTCTGTTTATAAAATGTATAATAGAGAGAAGACAGCAATAGAGAATGAGGAAGAAGAAGAGGCAGGAAGTTACCGACTCTTTCCAGTTATTCCAGTTATCTGTCCAGTTATGGATTTACACTCATAAACCCTCAAGATTTCCTAGGTGGAGAACAGTAGTCCTGGAGTGAAGTGATTGTTTTCTGAGATAATCAATGCAGATGTCGAAAGAGGGAAATTCCCTAATTTCTACCTGAAAGGGGATACGGATAGTGGAAGGTGTAAAAAATAAAAATAAATAAAAATAAAAAAATAAAAGGGAGAAAAAAAATAAGGGTGGGGAGAGGATGAAAGGGACAGGGATGAAAACAAAAAACAGTATATTAAACATTGGAAACAAGAAGAAAAATTAAGTGAAAGGCAGGAGGTCCATTTTTAAGTATCATTTTCTTCAAAGCTCAACATGTAAGTAGAAATGTTTGTTGTTGCTTTCTCTTTCCCAGCTTTATTGAGGTAATAAAATTGTGAGAAATTTTAAAACATATGGCATGATGATTTGGTACACATATACGTTGTGCAAGGACTTGTCCTGTTGAATTAAGTAACACATCCATCACATATTTACCTTTTTATTTTCTTTGGTGAGAATATTTAAGTTCTACTCTATTAGAAGACTACAGTTATCCAATACAGTGTTATCAGTTACAATTACCATGTTAAACATCAGAACCTCAGACCTCATTCATCTTATAGTTGAAAGTTTGTACCCTTTTACCAGCCTCTTCTTATTGTCCCTGCCCCCTGGCAACCACTTTTCTACTCTCAGTGTTTGAGTTCAACTCTTTTTGTTTGTTTTAGATTCCCCAAATAAGTGATACCGTGTGGTATTTGTCTTTCTTTGTCTTGCTTATGTCCCTTAGCATAATGCCCTTCCAGATCCAAATGTCCCCAATGACAGGATTTCTTTCATTTTCAAGGCTGAATAATATTTCATTGTATATGCTTACCACATTTTCTTTATTCATCCATCAACAGATTTCCATACCTCGGCTAATGTGAATAACGTTGCAATGAACATGAAAGTGCAGATTTCTCTTTGAGATACTGTTGATTTCATTTCCTTTAGACATATGCCCAGAAGTGGGGATTGCTGTATCATAAGGCAGTTCTATTTCTAGTTTCTTGCAGCCTCCATACTGTTTTATATCGCAGCTGTGCCAGCTTACCTTCCTACCAACAGAAAAAGTGCACCAATGTTCCCTTTTCTCCACATCCTGGTCAGCATTTGTTATGTCTTGTCTTTTTAATAATGGACAATGTAGCGGGGAGTGAGGCGATATCTCACTGTGGTTTTGATTCGTAATTTCTCTGATGGTTAGCAATGTGGAACACCTTTTCATCATCTATTGGCCAATTGCTCATCTTCTTTGGAAAAATGTGTATTCAAGTCCTTTGCTTATTTTTAAAATTGAGTTATTTGTCTTTTTGCTGTTGAGTTGTATGAGTTCCTTGTATATTTTAGATATAAATTATTTATAGGATATGTGGTTTGCAAATATTTTCTACCATTTCATAAGTTGCCTTTTATTTTGTTTATGGTTTCTTTACTGTGCAGAAGTCTTTCACTTTGTTTTTTATTGCTTTGTTGCCTTTGTTTTTGATGTCAGATCCACAAAACCATTGTCAAGACCACTGTAAAGGAACTTACCGCTATGTTTTCTTCTAAGAGTTGCACAAGTCTTTAGTCCATTTTGAGTTGATTTTTTGTGTATGATGTGAGACAGGTGTACAGTTTCATTCTTTTGCGTGTGGCTGTCCAGTGTCCCAAAATGGTTTATTCTCTTATTATTATCTTACATTGATATGTTACATTTGTCATAATTAATGAACAATTATTGATTCATTATTATTAACTAAAGTCTACACTTTGTTCAGATTCTATTAGCTGTGTTTTCTTATTTTAATTCTCTTAGTTTTTACAGAATGTCTTTTTTTCTGGTTCAAGATTCTATCCAGGATATTACATTATATTTAGCCATCATCTTTCCTTAGACTTCCGTAGGTTGTGATAGTTTCTCAGACATTCCTGGTTTTTGATAATTTTGGCTTTTTGAGGAGTAAGGTCAGCCAACTGAAAGAACTCCCAATGACTGGAGCAGGAAAAATTTGAGCAATAAAATAATCTTGGTTTATAATCCCAAATATAAAATAGATATCCATGTGTCCATGTTGATATAAATGAATGATTGGTTGAACGAATGAATGAATACTCACATACATTCATATATACATAAAATGGGAGAAGAACAGACAATCTCCCATGCAGAAGAATTTTAATTAATTTATGCAGATTATCCACCTCCAAGAAGATGGCGCATAGTCTCCACTTTTTAACTGTGGGTTGTGTATCATGACTTCCTTTCAGAGAGTACTGTATGGAAAGGGGTGGGGAGAGTAACTTCACAGTGAGAAACCCGACAAACACCCTGAGCCAGGTGGTTAAAGTGCACTTCAAGAGAATAAATTATGTTGATGGCTTGTGCATCTGACGTGATGTGATGACTATGCCTCTTTGCTTCTGTGGTCTTCTTCCCAAAACTCAGGGCCCAGTCTAATCAAGAAAAAAACATCAGACAAATCCTAACTGAGGGACATCCTACTATTGACCCATTTACTGCTGAGAACAAAAGGAGAAAAACAGTGCTGGGGTATCCATCAGGATAAAAGGACTGGTTGTAATGATCGCTTATATCTTCCATAGCTCTATTTTTTCCCATGAGCAACTGAAAACTCAGAGAAAAAGTAACTATAAAGCCCAACCAAGAAGATAATCCTTTTCTCTCTTTTCACCTGGCTTTGGCAATTAAAGGATGAAATGTGTGTGCAGTGTCACCCGCTACGATGCTGCGTTTCCCCCACCGCTGTGCGCAGGTCTGGTGGTGGTGCAGGTGGGAAGTGGCAGTTCCCAGCCCTGCTGTAACCATGCTGTCCAGGTTGGGATAAAGCGACAGGAGAACTGACCAGCAGCAGACAAATGAGATCCATACTCCCAAAGGACGTTTACCATGATAGAAATGGTTGTTTTTTATCTGAGTCTAGGGCCCTACAGCTGCGCATATGATGCAAAATGACCCAAGTGATGCAGCATATTTTAATATGGAAATATCCTAGTAAAACCTTGGAAGTCATTTTTTTTTCTCAATATTTGGTCGCTATGAATTTCATTACTTATTGTATACTCTCCAAAGCCTAAATGTTTTCTAATTCTATTTTAATTCTGTTTATTGTTGAAAGTAAATCCTTTATCTTCCTCCTGGATTGCTGTCATGTGGGCAGGGGCCTACTTTATATGATAAATTTGAAATATTTCTTATGAAAAGAGTGTAAGGGTTGTCATTATTCTTCTTACAGAGCCCATTCATCAACTCTGCCCCACCCACACAGTCAAGCACTGCCACTTAAAAGATATCATAAATTTATAAGTCATGTATAATGCTGGCAAAGTTTTATTACATAAATATAGTTAACCACAGACTAAATTAAAATAGTAAAATTATTTTTCACACTCACATTTACATTTTTTATTTCACATTTTATAATACATTTAGAATTTGTTAATATATTTCGTTGTATGCATGGCATATCTTTAAATAGCCACTACTTCTTCTTCTCTAAATGGATTTTTCATTAATCACTGAGTGATGAGAATTAATGACACAAATTTTTAAGCATTTTCATGTGATTCTGTGGCTATTTTTCTTCTTGAAGTATTTGAATGCTTGATAGGATTAAATTATGGAGAGGTCTTTAGGAATTTTACACCGCCATCTAGTGATGTGCATGCTCAAATACGCAGGGGGTTTGGAGAAGCCAGGCAGTTTTCTAGCCCATGTGAAATACCTGCCTACACGTTGCCAGCCCTTTCCAATAGTTTAGAGGAATTCTTATTTTCGTAACTCTTTATTTTAATCTCAATTTCTTCTTCCTTTATAATTCAGCCTCCAACTGTGGGTGAATGTGGCTTGCCTTTGGAAAAGATGAAACTTGTATTTGATGCATAGCATTCTTATGATTGGTGTCCTTGTAACAGTGGTTGACATTTATTGACTGCTCACCATTTGCCAGGCACTATTTTAAGTGCTTTTTGTGTACTAATTCATGTAATCCTGACACCAGCCTTAGGAGGCAGTTACTATGTTGTCTTTGTTTAGCCCGAAAGTCACATAGCAAATGACAAAGCTGTGCTTTAAACCTAGTCAGGCTGGTTCCAGAGTCCATGTGCCTAACCATTAGGCTATTTTCTCTTACCTAGTCTCCACTCGCTCAACACACACACACCAACTCTACTCTGTCCCCCACATACACACTCACATGTACTGGCCCCTGCCTGCCTAGCATCACCTCACACCAGGATCCCACGTTCGTTTTTGTTTGTATGTGGTGTTATCTTGCTACCCCTGAAAGTTTTAGTCTTGCAGACTTGAATAGATTACCCCTTTTTAGGTTTTATTATTCTTCAATAAAAGTCAGGGGATTATAATTAGTGATAGTAGTTTGATCTCCAGTCTTAAAATAAAAACCAAGGCAGACTTAATGATACAGTCTTAAAAGATGCTATTTCTATATAGGGTTAGCAATTTTTTTCTTTCCTCCAAGAGAGTACAAAATAGGAATAAGATAGAGATGATTCCAGCAAGATAATATAGGATTTAATTCCTTAATTGTTATTTATAAAAAAATAATATTTTGAGTTAGCTGAATTATTAATTCTGCAACAAAATGTGGCAGTAAAATAGTATATTCCATAGAAACTCTAGGCAGTTACCAGGCAGTCAGCATTGACTTCTCCCCAGGTAGTTGAGTGCAGTTGAGGGAGCTGTGTGAGGAACATGAGTTGTGTGTGGGGGGGGAGGCAGGGACGAGAGGAGACAATAGCCATGCACCCATATGTTTTGTGGTGGTGAGATTTCATTGTGTTTTATGGGATATGGGAGAGAGCCCTGTGCCAAGTAGATGTCCTTGACCCAGATAACCAAGAAATGAATGATTTTTATGAATAAAATGAAGAAAATATTGTCTTATATTTCAGAGTATAGAAAGTTCTCTAAGAAGTAGAGTAATAAAAGTTTCTTAGAAACTATAGGATCTGAGTTAGGGCCAAAAAAATCATTATTTACCGTATTATTTGTTTCTAACCCCCTTCTCGGTACTACTCTTCCCTTCTCCCATTTCAGACATCTAAATAGCAAATGACAAAGTAGAATGGAAAATATTTATGGGTCTCCAATATAGGAGAATGATCTAGTTTACCTGAAAGAGTCAACATTTTGATGGCTCAAATATTGTTCTTGGGCATCTATTACTTATGCAAGTGCTATATTTTGGAATGCTTTATCAAGAAGCCTTCAAGAAGAGGAATTATGTGTGGACAGCAATCCCATCCCTAGCAATGGCCTTGCCCTCTTTAGGGGAAATAGTCTGTTGAAATATTTCTTCAGATCATTCCATACCTATCTTCAGTCACAGATTCATTTTTTTTTCTTTTTCTCATGTCACTGACATTTTGGAGCAGGATCTATAAATATGAGCCTTCCTAGAAGTCAGATTCAACGTTTTGAAATTCTTCAATTTGCTCAACACTTGGCTCTGCTAATCGAATGCATTTTAATTCAACCAGGCTATGTCAAGATGCATAAGCCGTCATCTAAGTACTGGGGATATAAAGATGAAGAAGAAATATTCAATTAATGTCTGCTTTATTAATGGTTCCTTGAACTTAGGCTTTCAGACAATGCCTTTTTGATCATTCTTCGATGCTTAGAACTCCCTGCCTATTGGGCAACTAGTCGACTTCCATTGTATACCAGAAACACCCATTACATACCAGAAATCAAATTCATGTGTTCACGGCTACCAGGATGCTTTCTTTCTTCCCTACCAGGAGGGAAGTGTTGTTTCAGTGTCCTCATAAGCATCTCTAGCCCCTACCTACAGCTCGTAATCATTTTAGGATGGTCCTTTTGAAGCTTTCAGTGGAGCCACAGCTCTTGCCAGAAATAGTTCCTATCCAGAGTCTCCTGAGGTTAACCATAGAAAGAAGTGATAAGCATCTACATTGAAAGACAAGGCATGGATCCCCAAGTTCTAAGAATCTTCCTCTAACATGTAAGATATTGAGGTAGAAGATGAGTTTACTACTTCTTCTGGACCATAAAGAAGCATCTTTGAGTCATATATGAAGGCAATTCATTCCCCAGTAGTGATAGCTTACCTTAATCTCACTTCCTAAAGAGGGTGGAAGTATAAAGGGAGAAAAATCAGAAGGAGTCATGCTGAGATAAAATGGAAGCTAATATACAGAAGAAACATGAAGAGAGGGATCAGGAAAATGTGTTGAGAAAGATGAGGTTTATCTCAATCTGATGAAGTCCAGCAAAAATGATTAGAAAAATGTTTTTAAAATTTCTAGTGAACTTATAACTTGCCCTTATTTATTTGATTTTATTCCCAGTAATCAGAAAAAGGACAATATTTTAGAAAATCTGTTTGTTTACTTGTTTCAAAAGTGGGGTGCAAGGAATGGTAAAACTGGATCCCACTCAGTGCCACAGGAGAGAGCTTCACGGTGAAAAATTGTCCACCTACAAAGGAAGAAATGGGAACAGACCCTAAATCTGTACACAAGATGGTGATGTAGATTTCTTGGCTCAGAAGTGATTTTAGAAAAATGTAGGCCAATAGGATCCCTGAGTGATTGTCTTCCTATGTCTTTTCATTCTGTAGTTTTGATACTTTGATATCTTGGGGGCTTTCTGCCCCTGGAGGGGCTGCCCTTCCCAGTACTAACCATTTCTTAGTGCTTTTCATATGCAAACCAGGCAATCTAGAGCCCATACCTTGAACCAACTTCTTTATCAGTCTTCTATGCTTGAACTACTATCCCCCTTTCCTACCTTCTCGAGGGCCAGATAGCAGACAAGAGGGACAGTCGAATGACATTCTTCAAACTAGTCAATTCTAAACCTAATTACCCTGCCTTTACCATTCCTTCTTACTAAAACCACAATAAAGGTTCTTGCCCATATTTTCCCCTCACTTCTGCTTCCTGACCACATCTGGTCCTTCCCTATATGCCCCCCTCCATCGACAGCATGCCCCTCTTCTTGAGATCTGTGACTATAACACACTATCTTTTCAATGACATTTATATCTTCATCTGTTGGCCTTATACCTAAATAATGATAAAAGTTTAAAACACTAGTTTTAAACAAGTTGTTCCCGTGTTCTCCATAGTTGTGGAGAAAGGAGTTTGCATATTTTTCTGGATGTGGCATCCCCTGTGTTCTCTTTTTTTATTTGGAAACAGGAAGAATTATGTGGCTTATTTTAAAATAGTGCTTATGACCATTTTTGCTTAAAAATATTTAGGTTTGATTCATGCAATCAAGATTTTCTCGTGTATTCACAGTAATATTTTAAGTATAATAAGTCATGTTTACCCATTACAAGTTTCTGATCAATCTGATTTCAAAAGTAACTCTTGACATTTCACTCATATGTTGAATTTAAGAAACGAAACAAATGAACGTAGTGAGGAGAATGAGAGGCAAACCAAGGAACAGACTCTTAACTATAGAGAACAAACTGAAGGTTATAGAGGGGAAGTGGGTGGGGGTATGGGTGAAAAAGGTGATGAGGATTAAGGAGTGCCTTTGTGATGGGCACTGGGTGTTGTATGGAAATGCTGAATCACTAAATTCTATACCTGAAACTAATATTACACTGTATGTTAACTAACTGGAATTTAAATAAAAACTTGGAGAAAAAAAAAAACATGACATACATAGTATTACATAGGTCAAGATTTCCTCCATTTCCTGACCCTTTCCCTTTTTTTTATCCATTCAAATCCTGTGAGCACATGCAGCCTGTTCCCAGATCTGGAGGTGAACCTAATATCATCAGAAGATACTTTAGTCTAACTCAACATCTGTAGTATGCAGAAGGAAATCGTCCTGTCCCCTAGTCACTCCCTAACCATCCACCCAATTCTGGCAGCTACTTTAGTCCTGAGTCCTTCCTCAGTGGACTACTCTCTTGGTGTCCATATCTAATTCCTTCAGGACCAAAAGTCCCCCTGAGTTTTGCCAGTGGGTTCTGCAACATCTGCTAGAGTCTGGAGTCTCACTCCTGCACCTCAAAGGGATCTCGGAAATCGCAGCTAGAGTTCTCTATGGCTGACCACTCTCGAAGACACTGAAATATGGCATGATCCTAACTCCTGTCTCTATGCTTTGTCTGCCTTTCTTCCTCTTGTAAAAAAATATGGGAAGTCCATCGTGATGATAGCTGTGTCCTTCTCTTAAGAGTCTGATGCGAGGTCTCTCCTCTCCAGCAGAGTGGGTCAGCTTTGGTACTTCCCACTATGCCATATCCCTGCAGGATTCTATTCTTCTTCATTTTATCATGTAAAAACTATTCTATCTACTATTTCATATTTAGTGTCATATTTTTAAAAGATCAAATATTGACAGAATTGAAGTGATTTTTCTGCCCTTATTTATAGATTATGTATAGAATTTGATATTATTGCTACATGTATATCACTTATGAAATATTGGAGTTTTGGCTTTGGAATCAGATCTGGGTTTTTATCTCAGTTGAATATAAGATCAAGTTCATGAACCTCTGTAATTCTCAGTTTACTTCCCTATAAATTAAAGAAAGTAATATGGACCATGAACATTTGGTGAACACACAGTACCTGTTTAATGAATCACAGCAATAATTTTTACTCATAGCTATTTATAATGATTACTGTTCTAGAAAACATACTAACATGTATATATATATTTCACTAAAATTTTGATATAACAGAAAAAATCATTTTGTTTATTGAATTAGTCATATTTATCTGCCATTTTCAATATACCTTCTTTCAATTAGGATATTTTGCTACGTCTCAATACATGAGTACTCCCATAATTTTGTATTTTGTCTTTTTATTTTTTCAGAGAGTGAAAGAGTGGATGTCTTTAATATCATCTAAACAAAGTGCTTGAAATTTTTTTTTAAAGTTTACTTATTTAATTTGAGAGAAGGAGAGAGAGAAAGAGAGAGAGAGAGAGAGAGTGAGAGAGAGAGAGAGAGAGAGAGAGCACACAATGGGGGAGGAGCAGAGAGAAAGAGAGAGAGAGAGGGAGAGAGAAAGAATCCCAAGCAGGCTCTGAACTGTCAGTGCAGAGCCCAACATGGGGCTCCATCCCAGAAACTGTGAGATTATGTCCTGAGCTGAAATCAAATTGAGTCAGATGCTTAACCAACTGAGCCATGCAGGTGCCCCAGCCCCAGAGACATCTGTTTTTGTCTGTGAATTCACAGTGCTCTTTCTATATTAATAATACTTCTTTGGATAGGTTTCATGGCTCCTAATAACCCTGTTAATAAAATATCTTTTAAACATAGGATTTAGAGCCAGAAAGGCTAATTATGACCCCTATGTTTGAGTTCTAAACCTGAAAGGTGTGCTTTGAGTGACCATGGGACTTTAAAGAAGTCCAGGTAATTCTTGAAGCCTCAATTTTATCACCTAAAAGCTAGAAACAGGGGCATCTGGGTGGCTCAGGCAGTTAAGTGTCTGACTCTTGATTGTGGCTCAGGTCATGATCTCACAGTTTGTGAGTTCAAGTCCTGCATCAGCCTCTGCACTGACAGTGTGGAGTCTGTTTGGGATTCTCTCTCTCTGTCTCTCTCTCTCTCTCCCTCTCGCTCTCTGCCCCTCCCCACTAACACTCTCTCTCTCAAAATAAATAAATAAACATTTAAAAATAAAGAAATAAATAAAAGCTAGAAACAATAACAATGAGCTTAGAACATTTTTAAGAAACGATCAATAATACAATGTAGGTAAAAATACTTTTTAAAGACAAAGTTAGTGTACTATATTTTCTTTTTTACTATTCTCTAAAAGAGAATTATGCAAGACAGCAAAATAATAAAATAAAATTGAGTCAATATAGATAACAATGCAAATTTTCCTATTGATGGAAAATTAATACTTTGAAGAGACTTTAAAATTATTAATCAGTAAGGGGGGCAGTGTTTTCTAGGAACTTGAGATCTTTATTCTAGAGGTAGCTTGCGATGCTGAGGGAAACTCTAGTATGTTTGTAGTATTGAATTGGGATGTTCTCGAATATACAAGGAAATTTGATGACCTTATTCCCAATCCTACTACTGAAAAATTAATGGAAGGCCGAGTGATCCATTTCTTTTCATTTTTTTCATATGGAATGATGAAGATGAAAAAATGCACATGCCCTTTCTCCACCATGAGAATATTCATCACAAGGAATGCATTTAATTTTTCTTACCACCCGTGACAAAAATAATCACCAACCTTCTGGCTTTACCTTTACTGTCCCTTAACTTTAGGTCTTAATGTTTACAGCTCCAATATGTGAAAGGTAAGCTTCTGTCTGTCTTCCTGAGTTCCGGGGGCTACCGGTGACACAAGAGGGATCTCATAGTTCTGACCATGGTGGTCACTTTGTGTTAGGGACAGCGATGTATCATCAAAAATGCATTCCTGGGGCACCTGGGTGGCTCAGTCAGTTAAGCATCTGACTTCAGCTGAGGTCATGATCTCATGTCTCATGGATTCGAACCCATGGATTCTATGTCTCCCTCTCTCTCTCTGGCCCTCCTCCACCCATGCTGTCTCTCTCTCTCAAAAATAAAATAAACATTAAAAACAAAAAACAGAAAACAACTCATTCCCTATTTTTCCTGGGTGCATTACAAGACTATATTTGAAAGAGTCTAGAGTAAAGGTGTTGCCGTGTGACTGGGTTCAGCCATTTCCATGGAGGAAGAAGTACTCTGGTCCATAAGTACCTCTTGCATAGTGGCTCCCCTATCTATCTGCTAGACGTCTGCGGTCAGCAGCAGACCTCAGAGCCCTCTAGGCAATGAGGAGGCAACAGAATGAAAGGAGACCAAGTCCTTGAATTGCCACAAAGAAAGCTGCCTACCACATGCCTGCAGGAGACTATTATATAAGCAATAAACACCTCATTGTTTTATGCCACTAGATTCTGATTTTGTTTGCTATAGCTTTTAACTTGCCCTAATACATTCTGTCAAGGATCACATTAAATGTAAGGGTACTCCAGTCTTGACTAAAGCTTAATAAGCACAATGTCTTAATTCACACAGTGCATTATTAGGAAGCAGTTAAAAGTCCAGTTAGTCAGTGCCTCGGGAGTTAACTATACTTATTGGGTACATGCAAAGCTTCAAAGGATTATCCCTGAATTGGACAATGAGGAAGGATGAAGGTAGGCCAGGGAATTTCCTGTATTCAAAGGAGGAAGAGGGATTAATAAAATCAAAATAAAGGAAAATACACAATGTATATTCTAAATTTGATGAGTGATGGCCAACAGCCTAGAGGGTTTCAGTAAGGGAGAAGCTGCTGGTGGGTCATGAGGGCTATGGGCTCGCTCTTGAACTCACAAGCAGTGGAAGCTCGGACTTAAGAGAGTCTAACTAGTGGGAGGGACAAGGAGCTTTGAGTTACAGTTTCCTTGGTCCCAGGATCCTGAGACTACTCAGAGGAGAAAAGTATAACTCTGGAAAGAGAAAGTACAGGCAAGAGCAGCCCTGTTGTGACAGAGTGGTTTGTAAGTGATTCAGGTACCTGGAACGAGAGCATTAGAATTCCACCATTATAGTATCTAAAACAGTTTGGCCTCGAAGATTGCCGGAAAGTAGGATAAGATGAACATAGAGGAACGTGCGTCAGCATTAGCAATGTCCCATGGGTACGTTTAATGAATTCTTAGCCACAGTCTTAAAATGGAAGCAAGGAGCGTACTGAAGCGATCAAGCTGAATCCAGTATTTGGATTGTGTATACGTATATTCGAAGTCTCATCTTTGAAGATTTGTGGAGAATGCTAAGTTGCCCAGAAAAAAATTGTATAAAAACTGCCTTAGTGAAAAAGTGAGACTTGAACATCAATGATAGAGAAGTTAATCCAGGAAACAATCCAGGAATGTCTGAGCGTTCTTCGTCCAAAAGGTTTAATTTTGGAATCCTTACTGCTGGTGACCTTAATTTCCTTTGTGTAGCACATCTGCTAGATACTGCAGACTATCAGCTCCCGAAAAGTGACAGAGGATAGAGGTTTGGTTTCAGAACAATCTGAGCCAGCTGGTGAGATCACTGAACCTTGGAGGAAGGGAGGGAGGAAGTCTCTAGCAGGGCAGAGGTCAGAGCTGCAGCCCCCGTACTTATGGACAAACCAGCAAGGTCCCTGAGCCCTATGCTTCACTCCTTTCTAGAGACTTTTTATGCAGAAATGAAAGCAAATAAGACTTTAAGCCACATCTCTCTTAAAAAAAAAAGTTTTACCTCTAATTTTTTTTTCTTTTATATTACAGCTAGGTTGTTTGTTATGAAAAGCATATTCATCAAACCTGGAAGGGTAGCATTTATAAATCTTTGTTCTCTGTGTTCTTTGTAAAGACTACTATGTTAGTATATTGTGTGCCTAAAATGCTCTCTTCAGAGTGAGTAATGTCCTTGAATGGAATAAACTGCCCTTTCCATGGAAATGGAACTTAGACCATTCAAAAACTTTTAGAAAAAAACTGTAAATCTTTAAGATGAAATCCATGTGCCATGATAAAATAAATTATTCTTTTAAAGAGGTTTAGCTTTGCTAGTTGAATTGGCTCTTAGTGAGTAAACAATTCTTACATTTTTAATCTTTACTGCATTTTATAGATACATGCATACATTTGATACAGGCATATATTTGAACACTTTGATGTCTACATACGAGTAGATATAAACTATTCAAATATATATTTTTATACCTATAAACCTAGGAGTTGACTATAATGTGGCCTGTTGACAACAGAGAGCATTTGCTCCTAGGTGAGTGCTGCTGTATCTGCATGTGGCAGGGACCTTGCAGAAGCATTCCCAAAAGTCTCCTGCAAAGCACACTCGGAAATAATTTGTTTTCCTCTTCCATAATGACACTGTGGGTTGGATTTTTGCTGTACGTGATGATCATGGGATTGTATGCAATGACCTAGAGATCATACTCCCTTTCATTGGCCAATGCGTATCACTAATGTCCACAGTTCACTTTATTGGTACTCAGGAAGACTTGCAGGAGAATCTATGGCATCTGTTTGGAAAAATGGGATTTTGTGCACTTTCATCATGTGAGTCAAGGTATGATATATTTTCTTCAGCATTCACTTTGACTTATTACCAATTATTTTTTCACTTAAAATTTATAAAGTTGCCTTTCTGAGATTTGTGATAATTTTAATAGGCCAAGAATGTGTATTGATCCTTAATATTTTACAGCTCTTGTTTGATGGGGAGGTTATTCTATTCCTTTGAATAATGTGGGATTGCAATCCCTATGGAATTTCTGTGTGTGTGTGTGTGTGTGTGTGTGTGTGTGTAGACACTTAGCCAATTCATTTCATCCTTGTATGCAATATGGACACATATTCTGGAAAAATATAAACATGCAAGAGCTTACACTTATAAAACAGAGTAAAAATGGAGTGAATTCAACCTATGGCACACAACTCTTATCTTTCAATTCTTTATTATCTAGGTGGAACTTACCAATAAGACCTTAATTAGCCATATGTTACTTCAAAAACCTCAACTGTATGGCAACATCCTAATGATAGGAAATGATAAGGATCATTTAATACATGAAAATGGTCCATAGCACAGGGAATTAGAGGGTATACTGAATTGTGACACCTTGCTATAAAAGATGGGCTAGCTGCAAAGAGATTTATCATCCTGTCCTATTTCTGTATGTGCCAAGTATAGGCCCACCTCACTCCATTACCTACGTACATATGCAAAAAATCTATTTCTTAAATGATCTGACAGCAAGCCCATATTAATATACTAAGAAAACAAACAATAAAAGCCTATGGTTAAATTGTGTGGAAAATGTGACCAGTCGAATGCCTGTGTGCCACTGCTAGATCGATAGAGACTGAGATAAAATGAAAGAAAAAATGTATTTCGTAAACTGATGTTGCAACAGTCTCTCTATAGACAAGCATCTATCTATAAGCTGAACTTTAGCAAACAAAATCATAAAATAGTTGCTTTTTAAGAACTATTCTATCTTACTGTTAAAAACTGATAGAAACTTTATTTTTAGTACAATATAAATTTAACATAAAGCATAAAAAATTCAGGAAGGTTCTTAAGAGCTAACATCGGTGGATGATATACCAAGATCTTCTATTCTCTCTCTTGTGCATACAAATAGGTTCCTCTATGTCTTGAAAAAGCACAGGTGTAGACACCTCAAATGGTACCAACTAATGGAGGCTCATAAGTGAATGGGCACCTTCAGAAAAACTGGTCTCTTTTCCTGGGGTTATGGAAGGTTTTGTGGTATTTTCCTTGGCATCTATCTCAAAGGAAAACAAAATGCATATTGGTATTGACAGAGGACAACAATAATTGGAAAATTCTAAATTAGGAAATCAAGAAAGATGTTACCCCTTGATTACTGTTACTGGTTTCAGTGTAGAATAATCTACTCAATTAAATTTCTTGAGTGCAGGGCTTAGGTTTCTTTATTTTGGGAACTCCTGGGGTTCAACCAGAATGCTTTCTTTGGGTAAATGTCCAATATATATTTAGCAAATTGTAGTATATTAAAATTTCATGATTCTTGGATTTTGAAGAGTTGTACAAGAAAGGCCACTTCATTCAACTCATTTATATACTAAAACTTCTGCTCAAAGTATATATCTTAAAAAAGCTTATTTTATGAGGTGGTGTTTCTTTTTTCCTACTGAAATTAATGCAGATGTGGGCTTTCAGGAGTTGGAAGTGTTCCTTCTTTCAAACTGTTACACAACCTTGTCGAGCTGATATGGGAAGTATCAAAGGTTCCTACTTTTACTTCCAACTAGAGCAGCTGCACTTTTATCTGTTTTACATATTGTAAAATCTTATTTGAAAACATGCAAAAACCTAGTCTAAAACATACACTTCTGAGAATTCCTATTCACATAATTTGAGGTAAGGCCAAAAATAATTTTAAGCGGCTTCTGCCTATAATGAATAAGGAAGTGCTACAGTTGTTTTTATAATAGTACGTATTTCTCACAACTTCTTCCGCTGACAAGATTTTATTAAAGTTACTGGTAAGCATCTGACATCTATTTGTAATGATCCCATGTACATGAACTTCTTCTAGTGTCAAATCTGATTGGTTGGTGCTCATGCTAAAGCAATTGTTAGTTTAATATAACTAACCACAGCTGCTGTGTATGATATGATCTTAATTAAATTTCATAAATTCTTCCCTACTTGTAGATGTGCCAATGAGCTTTTTTTTTTTTTATTTTTATTTATTTTGAGAGAGTGAGCAGGGGAGGGACAGAGAAAGAGAGGGAGACAGAGAATCCCAAGCAGGCTTTGCGCTGTCAGCACAGAGCCTGATGTGGGGCTCAAACTCACAAACTATGAGATCCTGATCTGAGCAGAAATCAGAGTCTGATACTTAACCAACTGAGCCCCAAGCTTGGCATCCCACACTTTTAAAAAAAATCGCTAAAGTTGGGCAGTCAGAAAAAGCAAGAAGGATACAAAGTGAAGAGAGAAGTTAAAAAGTAGACCACAGATTAGATCTCCACACCAGTTCCCTAGAGGAAAAACTTATCTGGGGAAAGCCAAATTCACTTTGGGACAGACCACTTTCTCCAACTAACAGAGATTTTGATTCATCATAAGCTTTGAACACATTAGAAATAGTTGCTCTTTAAAATATACTGAGGCCATCTTGTTTAGGTAATTAAAAAGGAATACCCGTCTCCACGCCTAATTCCAGAATTCCACTACGTAGTCTGGTCTGAAGTATTTAGTCTACATGGGGGACAAAGTGGAGATTGGGTGGTTGGAATGGAAATTACCTATTTCAAAACAGAAAATATGGATACTGAGTAAGCATGTAGAGCTTAGAAGTATATAGAAGATGTCAGAGCAATTCTCTGATTGAATCTTTTTACTAATATGGGTGAACAATTATTCCACAGTTTCAACGAAACAAGGAAAAACAAAACCAGTGCTCGCATTGAACTAAGTAATGAATTGTTTAAGAAAACCAATGCCTATCATACTTGAGTGAGAGATTATCTGGGAAAAGGGGTGTTAGGTAAATGTATTAATGTAGAAGTTTATAGGCTTTTCATACACATTATCTCATATGATGTCTTTAAAGAAAACACTTTGTGGTAGAAATGAAAATTATTCTTCCTTCAGAAAAACAGTGATTCCAGAAAGTTAGTTATACTGTCTCAAGTCAGAGAGTTAGTGCAGGGTGAAGCAGAAACTCTCCTCCTGGATTCAGTGCTATCATTGTGTTACTATTATTGTTTCAAAATCGTTCTGGATACAGAGAGAGGCATTACTAATTGATCTCTATAATATATTGTTACATGCTTTCCTTTATGAAGATGAGCAATCCTTGATATAAAATGGGTTTCTCACTGGTTTTAGATAGTGGTAATGGAGACCACGCATGTCAGCTATATAGATCATAAAAAATTGTGACCTAATGACCATGATGGACCCGCTAATCAAGTTAACTTTAGTAATAGCAAGACAATATCTGTGATCTGAGATACAGTAAACAGGGACTGACAAACGTAACCTTACATAAATTAAATCCTTAATTAGACTTGTTTTTCTTCCCTGTATTATACGAGATCAAAACAGACAGGCTTGCCTATTTAAACGTGGGCAGTAACAAACACTGAGGATCAGGGGAAAAGCTTCTGCTAACATTGATGGCTCATTTCCCAACTGTCATCAATTCCTAACCATATTTAAATCATCCCTCCTTCTAAACTCAACAATCTCAGACAGTTAAAAATATATTGTTATTGTTGTCATTGCTGTTGAAAAGCAATGACTAAAAGTGCTCTTAATGTACTCCCTACATAAAAAGTTTCATTATTCAAATGGAATTTTTTTCTTTAAAAGAGAGAGAATGAACAGATTTTTTCCACTAAACTGCTATTATTTTTTTCCTGGAAGAATTCAAGAAAATCAATTCATTAGGTTTTTATTATTATTAATAAAAGATAAGTTTCTCTTTCAGAGTCGTATGCACTCTGGATGATGGTTGAAAAAAGTGATAATAAATGGAAGGAAAGTGGTCTTATTTTAAAGAACTGTCAAGGAAATATGACTGACAAATAAGGTAACAAGGAACAACATTTATGAAAGCATAAGTGTTAGAAACACACAAGACTGTGTCACATTACACTGCACTGAATAAACAAATTCAGCGAGTCATTTTCTGACAGACAGAGTACTTAGCCAAAGGAAAAATGTGAAAATGAACAAAAGATATGTATTCCGAAGGGCTATAAGGATTAGAGTGACAGTTGGAAAGGAGAATTGTACAAGGAAGTGAAGGAATTGTATGTTTGAGCAAGTCATGTGTCAAATCTGCAAGGGAATGAATGCCATTCAGACTCTGAAGGATAAGGACAGGAATATATTGCCAAAAGAATAACACCCAAAATGAAACGGATTGAGGCAGCTGGAATATTAAACAAAGTGAAGCTATGGCATTTGCACTGAAAGTCAACTTTGCAGAAGAGAATGTTGGAAAATGTCCACCAAAATCATGCACCCAATCTTTTATGAAAATAAAGTAAAAGTTAAAAAAAAAGGAGTAATGATAAGAGAGTATAAAATACAGAGAACAAACTGAGGGTTGATGCGGTGGGCGGGAGAGAGGGGAAAATGGGTGATGGGCATTGAGGAGGGCACTTGTTGGGATGAGTACTTGGTGTTGTACGTAAGTGATGAATCACGGGAATCTACCCCTGAAACCGAGACTACACTGTATACACTGTATATTAGCCAACTTGACAATAAATTATATCTAAAATACAATACAATTAAAAATAAAAACTAAAAACTAAAAAAAGAGTAAAGCTCAATCTCACATGAAAGTTTGCAGTTGAACCCATGTAAATATGAGCATAAAAAAATGGATAGATATTTATTTCACGAGATACCCTAGCCTCGCAAAAATTCTGAAAAGAAGATGTTTGTACCCAAAGAGAGTTGTGAAGCATTTATTTTAAAACATTAAGTAAATAGACTATTATAATTTAGTATTAAATGCCGCCATGTCCAGTTTAGCTACTTGCAATAAATTATAAGGAGAAAGCAATGCATTGAAACACTTGACAGTAAAATCTTTCTTAAGTTTGAAGTTCTTTCATTGCACAAATTACTGATATATTTGGTATTCCAGGGAGAAAAAAATCTTATTGCTTCATTGGCTGAGCTGAGGCACCCCATTGTGTGAGCAATTAATAAATAAGAACAATTTTAAAACACCTTGGGCAGGTGAAGAACATGATACATGCTTAGTTTTTTGAGAAAAGATAATACTTTAAAACTAATGTAGTAATCACAACCTGATAACTCTGAGTTCTATTAAGAATAAATCTCAAAAAAAAATGTCATTATCATTTAATACATGGCTGTAAATTAATGAGACTAGTAATCAGGGGATTAGTAAATCTTTGGGAAAATCTTGGTAACATTGAGAAAAAGTTCACTTTACATGGTCACCCTAATGGGAGAACTGGTTGTCTTAGGCTCACTTACTCATAAAAAGATGATTTCCATTATGGAAATTTAGCCGGACTATAAATTCTCTGCAATCCACTGTCCTGCAGTTTCCCAGGGCAATATCTTGGGTGTTCTCTTGGACTCCTTTCCTACCATAATATCTCTTGTAACCATTTTCATTGATTTTCATTTCCTCTGTCAACACCATATCTCTCCTGAATTACTGTAACAACTCCTGCACCCATCTCTCTACCTCCTGCCTTGCCCTTGACCACTCTGTGCCCCATGCTGCAGGGAAGGGGGCTGAGCAGCTAGAGCACTGCATTATTTTTGCCTAGTACATTGTGTCACCCGCGCTAGACTACATGTATGCTGTTGAGGAGCAGAAACAGTGTTTCTGAAACTATTAAATTCCCAGTATCTGGCATTTATTATGCACTGGTTCCATATTTTTACTGAATAGATGGTTGAATAGCTGCTTGAGAAAGACCTACACCTATGGGAGAAAGTTATAAATGATGATTAGCAGGGGAAAAAATGTTCCTTTCAGAATTACAGTTTTGGTGCCTCATGAAGTAGATGCAATTGCACCAGTAGCTATAAAGACGTAATGTGCATTCACAGCATTGCCTTTATGGACAAAATCATTCCAAATTCTAAATAACTGAATAATCCTACAGACCTTTATAACATGCCATTCGTAACATGTGGTTTGTTACATTTAAAATAAATTGCACCTATTAAATCTAATAAGGTCTGTGGAAATCATGACATGTAAGAGATAAATAGAGACAGAGCGTCTTCTAGTCTGAAGTTGGAATGTCATGTCAAACAAGTAGAAATAAAATGATTAATGCAGGGTCTGGGAAAATGGACGGTGTACCCAAGCAAATAATCACAGATATAGATTGTACTGTCTCCATTTCCAGTTTGACAAGTGAGATGTACCACCTCACCATGGAATTCTTTGCAAGCACTGTTTTTAAATCCTCTACTTTTTTATTTTGTCCGTCTTAACTGGCAGGCCATAAATAAATGTTGACATGGCATTACTGTGTGTCTGTTCCACTTCACCAATTTTTGGATTTAAAAAAAATTCCCTTGAAAAACAGTACAGGATAGCAAAGGAAAAGGTAGCTGGAAGACTTTTTTTTTTAAGTCTTGAGAGCTTGGTTACGATGCTTCTCTGAAAAAGATTAATGATAACTGCAATGATTTAGGACTGTCCTTAATTTCTTTATCAATAAAAATTACAGGGGAGATGAGCTAGCCCTAAAACATTGTGCTTCTTCAATGTGTTTCTTTAGACTTTATTAAGGTTGCCAAAGTCTAGAAGGAAACATGATCCTTTACAGTCTTCGAATGTCCAGTGAAGTTTCTAATACTTTCAATCACATATTCTCTTGGGAGAAACTCAGTAACAAATTTTCAAGGGGCTTGTTGAGTTGAACTGATACACCTGAAAAGGATGAACTTAACTTAGAGTACTATGTAACCATCCCACAAGATCACCAGCAGATAAAAATCACTGCTAATTATTAACCCCACTTACAACACCCCATGATACTGTAAGTCTTTCAACAATTGTCAAATTTTCCAAGTAAAAATGATATGAATTTGTTTTAATGGAAAGACTACCTGTATTATGAAGGTTACGAAAACTAGAGGTAAAAAGTGGTAAAGCTGGAGCATGGACAATAAAAAGATTAAATCAAGTAACAATAGCTTCAATTGGAAAAATAGTATCAGTTGTCCACTACAAGAGACCACTCACAGGAATACATCTGTAGTAATTTGGATAAAGTTAATTGTCGGACACTCCCTATGGCATTAACTTAATCAGGGTTTGGGACACATCAAACATTTGGTTATGAGGTCATAGAGATAGTTTGTAGCAAAAAGTTTGAACCAATTTTTGTATTCCAAACAGTCATTCAACTTATAAATACCGATACAAAAAAAGGAACTAGGTTTGATTACTTAATAAATTTCAAGAGCAATTGCACTGATACAAGCATAATATCAAGGTAATATTTAGTGTTAAGGGATTTTTTTAGCCTCTACTAAACATTTAATAAAATGATTCAGTTTTTATTATTTTAAAACTTTAAAATCCTATATAGACAGAAGTTTAGAAAAACTTGCTTATTTACACTAAATGTATTTTCCAAGAAAAATCCCTGATGTATCTAGCTTATTGGATTTCACCAGCTGTTATGGGAAATTCCTTTCCCTACAAAATGTAAAAAAACCATGTAGTAAATTCCGTTGGGTATTTTTCTGAGCATGAAGACATCAGTATTCTAGTGTATCTTATGTAAGTATACTGATGTCTCTTTTATAAAACATACAGCTACATGGTGAATACAATATTAGAGCATTGGGACTTATCAGGCCATTGTTTGCATGAAGTCTGTGGCAAAATTTGAAACAATTTAGCTCCAAAAGCATGTGGGCAGAATTTATAATCTCCACATAAAGAATTGTGTAAGCTCCAACAACTAAATCTTTCATAGATGATGGAGAAAAGGATATCTCCATGATCCTTTGAGTGTTGTGACATATTGCAATTTTTAGTCTATTAATTCTGCGCAGATTTATTGCCCATCTGCTGTGTGCACAGCACTGTGCTGTCTCTTCTTGTTTGCTTATTCGGGTATTCTGTTTTTAGTGCATATTCTGAAGAGAGAAAGGATGTAATTTAATATGTCCATTTCTTCGTCTATCATTAGACATATGTAGGCTCTATATAGATACACACACACACACACACACACACACACACACACACACACATCAGAATTTGGTTATACTAAGTTTTCCAGGCAGTGGGATAGAGGAAACAAGGGAATTGACCTTAATCTGGGAACAGAATCATTTTTTAAAAAGCCAAAAATAGTGCTGGGCTCACAAATTATATCCAAACCCTGAGATTTTAATAAAGTTGCCATATCAGTTATCTGTTTCCTGTCGCTTTATAAATAAGTATGTTTAACTTTTATAATAACAAAATAAGGCAGGGCATTTGGAGTAAAAGGTCAAGATAATAAATCTGCTCACATGAACCCAGTCTATCTAGACAGTATTGATTTTGTTGTCTGTGTCTGCGCCAAACGTTTCCCGTAACAACTTTACGAAGCTCATCAGTCAAACTTACCCTATACATAAAACATGTACAGGCAAAGTGGATAGGAAATACTACTCTTTTCAGCATTTACAGTCCTACCTACTTAGCAGTATCTTGTAATCAGTAACATATTTCTCATACAATTGATAGTACTCTGTCTGGAAAATGACCGTTCTGGGGCTGGTCATATAATTTTGATCATTCTGTCTTCATTGCTGAGCTAGCTCTATGCATGAAGTGATAGTGTGAGCTATTTCTGTGGACTCTACCAAAGATTAAAATATTTTTCTAATGATTTTAAATCAGTTACAATATCTAACATTTTAAGCAGAAAAATTCGATCAATCCAGTTATGTCACACTGAAAATCTTCCAAATGATACGAAAACAAAGCTAAACCAAGCACTAAAAATATCTGAAATATATAGGGCAGACAAAAACCCAAAATCCAGAACATATAATATACCCATTGGACAAGGGTATGAATTGAAAATTTACAAAAGATGGTACGACAGTGGTCAATAGACAATAATAAGTTCAACTTCACTGATAATCAAGTGAAAGCAAATTAAAAGAGTGAGATCTAATATCTCATCTATCAAATGGGCAAATTTATTACCTGACAGTCCCAAGTGTAGGCAAGGGTATAGGTAAATGGATATTTACCTGGAAAAACCTGTCCTTTACAACTCAGCAATTCCTCTTCTAAGTAAATACCCTTGAGAAATTTTTGCACATGTGTTCAAGGAGATGTATTCACAGATATGCTTTGTGACGTTGCTGGAATATTAAAAACCAAAATCAACCAAAATATTATTAACAGATAAATGGATAATTACATCATGGTGTATTCATGTGATGGAATAGATCTCTCAGGTACAATACTAAAAGAAAGGAAGGTAATTCTGTTGGCAGGTAAGGATAACATGATCTTGATAATAATACGATAAGACCTATGTAAGATATTAATACTCACAAAATAATATTATATACTTTCAAAGATTTATACCTGTGTTAAAATGTACACAGAGCACAAATATGAAGAAAAATAAATTTCATGATAGTGTTTGCCTATGGACAAGAAGGAAGAATGGATCTGGCAAAATGTACATAGGAACATTGTTGAATTTTCTTAAAAAATTATATTAAAAATCTGAAGAAAATGCTGTTTATGTTTAATAGTTATTCATTTAGATAGTAGTATATGTGTTTATCATATTTCTCTATATATTTTCCAATTAGATTAACTTTTTACAATTAAACATTTTATTCACAAGGGAAATTATAATTAGATATTGTCATTAGACATTAATTTAGAATTATTTTATTACGCAAACCTTTATAATCACGTATACTTATGACAGTATTTAGGGTTGGTATTATATGCCCATTCCTCAGTGGTTCCAAGAGTTCTGCCCCTTTACTGATCATGTTTGTAAATCAATACCAATAATTTCCAAGTGGAATGCATTTCCTCTGAATTCTACATGTTCCTGGTAACTTTCCCACTTCTGACCTACTCATCTTCTTTGATAACTCCACACACTTATGGCAAGATCCTTACTTCCTCTCCCACTCCATTTCCGTCTGTTTGAATTACTGCATCACGCCATGTTTTTTTGTTTAGCTTTGTTACCTTGTCAAGTTTAAGAAAGAAAGCTGAGGCTCCCTGGCCCGTCTCTCATGCTCAGAAATCCATGCCCATGTCACGCCATTATATCCCTCCTTCTGAACCCCTCTTCTATCTGTCCCAGTACTTGATATCTGTTCTGGAGGGAAAACTCTGGAACTCAAAATCAGTTATCAACAGATTCCTCTACCCCTACCAATTTTTTGAAAGTAACTTCATTTTCTTTCATGATTGAAACTGCCCCTCTTCCAAATGATATGCATTCCTCTGTAGCCTTTTTAAGTGGAGGTTGTCTCTCTCACACATGCCCTCTTCTTGGAAATTCCCAGCACATTCAAAGCTCATGTCTCATCTCTATTATCCTTAGCCTCCTCATTGTAGCTGTGTAGATATCAGTAAGAAATTCCCCTCCGTCTCTTGGAGACTTTAGCTGTTGGACATCTCAGGTTCCAGAACTCAGAGAAATAAATACCTGTAGTTTACGCCACCCAGTATCTGGTATTTTGTTATAACAGCTGGGGCAGACTAATACAGTAGTCATGGCTAAATAATGGGGAAAGGGTTGCTATGAAACAATAGCACAACTTGCCTCTTTTAGAGAGAAGGGAGTCAGGCAGAAGGATATGATTTGAGTTGCTGTTATGGTTTCCTAATAATTCAAAGATTGGGTAATTCAAGAATACATTATTAAAAATGTGGATATCCGTTGCACACTTTATACATTCTATTTTGTTATTATGCTAAATAAGCGCTTGCCTTAACTTCAGGCATTAGTCTACATGGGCCTGTACGTACCTATTAGGATGGGAGGAATGGACAGAGACAGCAGTCCCTGCTGTTGCCATCTTCCCTGGAACATGCCATCTATTAAAGTTATGGAAAATTTCCTGGTCCCAAGGTGTCATTTATCTTACATTTTCTGGTAACTCTTTCCTAAAATAATGCTGATTTTCACTGAGTTGCTACTCTCTAAATATCTGTTGAGTGAATGGATAAATGAGTGGATCACAGACAAGGCAAAAATTTACTTTTTGAAATAGAGTTTTAAAATATAATACTCATTTTTAAACATCATATAATCTCTCTTTTCATGATGTAAACCATAAAATTGCTGTTTTTAAAAATCCCATCTAGCTCTTTAAAGTGAAACACTTCCTGTCCCAATAATTGTTAATGTCATTATGAAAATCGAGATCGGGATTTTGGTGATTTATAATTTCAAATAGTATGAGATAGAACAGAAAGAAAGTCTTCTTTATAAAATGTGTATTGATTTATTTAGCCTTCTAATGAAGCTGGGATATTAATCCCGTGCTAGAGAGTAAGAAACTGAGGCTTCAAGAGAGTGACTTGCCGCACTATCCTAGATGGTGAGGAAGAGTATCCAAAGTCAGGATCATCTGACTGCCTTCATTTTCCTTTCACAACAAGCTGCCTGCCAGGACTTGTCTCTCCCCTTCTCTGACATAGATACAAACATAGGGACATATAAAGTCTCTTCAAGAATTTTCCTCAGATAGAGATGAAAGGAAACTCAGGTTCAAAAATATTTTCTCCTGGAAACATTTCTGATTCACTCCATATGATCCTGTTTAGTTTACAGTTAAAATAAACTTCACTATTTCTGAGCTCAGTTTGCACTTTTTATATAATATCATCACCCATATTTTGCTTTCTTCTATGTTCTTTAATAACTCTGTCCCCTTAGATATTAAACTTTAAAATATAATAAAATATGTCTATGAGTAAAAGAAAATGTCCATGGAAAAAGTATTGGAACGCCAAGAAAACAGAGTCAGGAAAACCAAAATCATTCATCAACTAACTACCTAGAAATAAACACTATTAACATTTCATTTTCAGTTCCTTTTAGTCTACAAGTATATTTATACATTAATATATGCTTTTTATTTCCAAAATTGACTCATAGTCTTTTTATTTTACATCTGTGTCTGCATTTGATTATGTCATCATGTTGTTGAATTCATGTCACCATTTTATTTAATTTCCCATCTACATTTATGAAGGAGATAAATCCGGGGCGTATGTGCGTGCATGTGTAACTGCCTTGTGCCAGCGTGGGAGAACCACTCACGTGCTTATCTTCCCAACTTCGCTTTCAGTGAAGCCTCAGTGGTTTGGAATCAGCCATGGCAGAAATATCTACACGCTGCAAATAGGCAATTGCAATAAGCTGGAGCTTTCTCTTAAATTCCAGAGAACTAGCTTACCAGCACTCTACTGGGTTTGGGTATAAACGTATGCAGACCTGATTAAAAAAAAAAAAATTCCCATGCTTTGACGTTCTGGAAACATTTATATAGCATATGCATTATCTGTTTCTTCATGTGGACAAACTGGACTTCTCCTTCGCTGGTGGGAAAGTCAAGCGGTACAGCACTCTGAAAACGGTATAGCACATATAAAAGTAAAAATACTTAGCAGATGACTCAGCACTCACACTCTTGGGCATTTTTCCCGAAGAAATGAAAACATAGATCTGCGTGGAAACCTGTCCATGAATGTTAGTAGCAGCTTTATCCGTAAGAGCCCCAAACTGGAAGCAGCTCAAATATCCTTCAATTATGAATAGCTGAGCAAACCAGGGTGTATCCATATTACACCATATTACTCAACAGTAAGCAAGAATGGACCACATTCTTGAATGGATGCATTTCAAGAGAATTATCCTGAGAGAAAAGAGCCAAATCCTGAAAGTTTGATTCTATTTATATAATATTCTTGAAATAATACAGTTGTAGAGATGAATAACAGATGAGGGCTCAAAATAAACAGTTAAAAAAGAAACCTTTACTGAGATTTTGTATGCAGTTTGGATATTAACCAGATCTCTTTGCTAGGACCACCATAACAAAATATCTAATACTAGAATATCTAATACTAGTTGGCGTCAGCAACAGAAATTTATTTCCTCACGGTTCTGGAGGCTGGAAGTGCAAAACCAAGGTGTTGGCAGGTTTGATTTCTTCTGTGGTCTTGGTTTGCTGAGATCACCTTCTCACTGTTTCCTCACACAGTCTTTCCCCTGTGCGTACACACCCCTACTGTCTCTCCATGAGTCCAGATTTCCTTTTCTGATAAAGGATGCCATCAGGTTGGATTAGGACTGACTCTAGGGGCCTATTTTAACTTAACCACGTCTCAAAGTCTCTCTCTTCAATACAGTCACATTCTGAGGGACTGGAGTTAGAGTTTCAACATATGAATTTTGTGTAGGACACAATTCAGGCCATAATGAAATCATAAGGGAGCTTCTTCTCCTTTTTTTTTTTTTTTTTTGCTTGTCCCTTGCTTATAAGAAAATCCTAAAATTGCCTCTTTAAGAAAAAGTCCAGGTTTGTGCTGCTTTTATGTTCAGTAAGACAAACAGCCCAAGAGCACAGATGAAGATCTGACCAGGTTAAGGTGGTTGCCCTTCTCTGGAGCCATCCACCCTCTTAGCAGAGAAGCTACCACCCACCAACAAGTCATGGCTGCCTAGATAATCTCACTTTGCTGCAGGGGAAGCCCACAGTCCAGATGTCTGATGCCTACCATTGGCCTTCTGTCACTTGTTCCAGTGAGAAATCCTTTTTATACATGTGCTCTTCCTCTGAGCTCTTGTAGCTTGTTACCTTCTGCTCATTCATACAGTGGTTTTTCTTTCATCTCCTATGGAAAGAGGAAGAGTTGATTTCCCCAGTAGTTTTCAAGAAACATTATGTGTGCACTTACCTTTAGTGTGCATCTCTCTCAGTCGAGTCTTGATCCAATTCCTTGAGGAGAATGTACACAGTCCCTAATACAGCTCCCTGACTTTCTCAGGGGAACCCATCATTCTTCCTTATTCAGCACTTTTTGTTGGAATTGTTCCTTCTAGAATGATGTGGGCACCATTAGGCCCCCCTAACTCTAACCCCACCATTTCAACCCACTTGTGTATTCTGTATGTACATTTAAAAGGAAGTTTGGGGGTGCCTGGGTGGCTCAGTCGGTTGGGCATCCAACTCTTGGTTTCAGCTCAGGTCATGATCTCATGGTTTGTGAGTTCAAGCCTCATTTCAGTCTCTGCACTGACAGTGTGGAGCCTGTTTGGGATTCTCTCTCCCTCTCTCTCTGCCCCTTCCCCCACTCACTCTCTCTGTCTCTCAAAAAGAAAGAAATTAATTTTAAAAAATAAGTAAGCAAAAGGAAGATTGGGTAAAGGGAAAAGGCAAATGTTTATTCCAACTCCCTTACAAATCTGCATTTATAATTTTGTTATCATCTCAACATCTAAAACTGCATATTTATAGAAATATCTCTGGTGAAAAGATATTTCTTGAAATATCAGACTGTTTATTATGCAGGTTTTTTTATAGCTTCATATCCATCCATCAGCAAGCATTTTTGAGTATTTACCACCTATCTGTCATTTTCTGGGTATCATCAGTCGCTGATTATATGAATAAAAAAATCTTTTAAGATATTTTTGTCCACAACGTAGCCGGCATAGCTTGTGCTCAATGACATCATTTATACTTAGTAAGGAAAATAGTTAAGCAGTTAAGAAACATCTAACTGACAAATTATTTTGACATGTCTTCTTCATCCATTCTAATATCAGGGGAAGATTTTTTTTTTTTACACTGTGATTTACACACACACAGACAGACAATTTGGCAAATTTTTCATTCTTTTCCTGTGAAAAAGTGTAAAGACCATTGTTCTCAACTCAACTTTTTTAAGGCATTTAACTTGATGGTCATCCCATGTAGTAGAAACACAAAGCACGGTAAATTTAGTATTTATAGAAATCTTATTTTAGTTTAGACTTCTTTCCTTTAAGTGGCAACAATTTCTTTTCCTTCTTTACTGCCAACAACAGGTTGATTTTACTGAATTATAGTCATACATTCAGCAAGAGTAAACGTTTAGATGTTGTATTTAAAGTTTTAACAAAGAACCAAATAGAAATCTGAAATAGTCATTAGTTCAGGGCATTGGGTGGCTCAGTCGGTTAAACATCTGACTTTGGCTCAGGTCATGATCTTGTGGTTTATGAGTTCAAGCCCTGCATCAGTCTCCAGAGCCTGAAGCCTGCTTCAGATTCTATGTCTCCTTCTCTCTCTGCCCCTCCCCCACTCTCTCTGTCTCTCTCTTTCTCTCTGTCTCTCTGTTTCTCAAAAATAAATAAACACTAAAAAAATTAAAAATATAATAAATATAAATATAATATATTATATAATAATTAAAATATAATAAATATAAAGTAGGTATTAGTTCATTTTTGAAAAAAAAATCCATTAACATGAAGTTAGAATCATCTATCCATTACATAAAATGTACTTTAAAAGTGGTTGGTGTTTTCTTATTGATAATTACTAGTGGTTGGTATGATCATCTCTATTTGAAATTAGAAGTGTCTTTCTTTCTTATAAAGAAATTAAATGAGTATTATTAGCATTATATTAGGAATGCATACACATAGAAATGGTCCGTGATCTAGAACATACTGTTCCATTCTTACTCCAATTTGTGATTTTCTGAAAACCTGCATTCCTTGTAGTTTGTAACTGTAACACTAAATGTAAGGCCAACTAAACAATAGATTTCCAAGAGACAAATGTCTTACGTTGTCATCAAATGTCAGCCCGAATCTGGGGCAATACTAGAGGCTGTGCCTGGAGATTAATTAATCCATTCGTGGTCAGTGTTTCATTATTCTTGTTTAAGAAACATGACGTATTGAAACATAAGCAGATTTTCTCCTCTTTCTCTCTCTTTGACCTATAGCATTAGCATTTTTTTCTTTCCTTCATCATACATTATTACAAGCAGAGAATTAACTTGTGATTCTTCCAGTGTTTTTTTTCTATTTGTCAATGTGCTTATCACTGTGCATTTAAAGCATACGGATTCTAGGATGAGATGAGAATCATGTCAAAACTATTTGACATTGAACTAACCTATCAAATACATATAAAATACTCTTTTTAACTGCAAAATAAAGTATACATTAAACCTAACTGTCTGACATTGGGGAAAAGAAATAGGAAAAAAAATATATTTTGAAAGTGGGTAAAGAAATAAGAAATCAATGTTTCAGAATATTATAAACAGTATTTTTCCATGAAAAAATCACACTTAGAATTTAAAAAATATGTTGAAGTTGCTTTACTTAAGACTATGACTTAATGGAAAAAAATATATAGTAATAATATTGTATATTCACGAGCACTTGGCAAATTATGAAGTGTCGTCACAAACATTTCCATTCAAATAGAAGATAATCTTCACATCATGCAATTCTAAAAAGTTTGAGTCTGAGAGTTCTCAAAATGTTACTTGATTTAAATTCAACCTCATATTGTCAACTGAAAGAGAAACGAAGTTTGTTTTTCTTTCTTACCTTTTCTTTCTTTTTTTTTTTTTAACGTTTTTATTTTATTTTTGAGAGACATAGAGTAAGCAAGGGAAGGGCAGAGAGAGAGGGAGATACAGAATCTGAAGCAGGCTCCAGGCTCTGAGCCATCAGCACAGAGCCCGACGCGGGGCTCGAACTCACCTACTGTGAGATCGTGACCTGAGCTGAAGTCGGCCGCTTAACCAACTGAGCCACCCAGGCGCCCCTTTCTTATCTTTTCATTGTTGAAAAGAACCATTGTATATCAATTCTTTACCACCCAGCAAATATGTCAGATTCGCTCAAGTAGGAAAGCCTGAACATGGAGGTGTTAACAATCCGTAAATGGGTCTGTTAACACCAGTTTATAGATTTGTTAAAAGAAAAACTGAGACATATTAAAAATTTTAAGAGTTTGTTTGAGAAAAATCTATTTCACTTGGGCAACACCAAGCCAGAAGTAGTTAGGCACACTCTGCCCATGGGAGCCAGGGGAGAGACATATAGAGGGTGGAAGCAAAAAAGGGAAATTGATTGACTACAGCTTATAGGCTAGTTTTCTGTTTATGATTGGTCGTCCCTAGTGTTGTGTGGTGGTTTCTTTTCTTTTCTTTTTCTTTATTTTAAGAGGGAGGGGCAGAGGGAGAGAGAAAGAGAGAATCTTAAGCAGATATGGGCTGGATCTCAGATGTGAGATCATGAGCTTGAGATCATGACCTGAGTCAAAATCAAGAACTTAGCCAACTGAGCCACCCCAGCGCCCCGTCCCCAGCATTTTGATCTTCTAAACTTTAGGCGTTTCTAGGCTGAGGGTTTGGTTTACTAATATTGGCCCCCAGAGCATCTGAGCCACATCAGTCTTCTGGCCTCCTTGTTTAAGTAATTTAATAGACCCTTTCAATAAAGCGAACCCTAAAATTCTGAAAGGAAGTTTCCTACCTACCATTATTCCTTCAGGTTCTAAAGTCCAAACACCATCACTGCTACCAAGTCTGATGACTGCTATGTTTAATGGTAGTTTTCTTTTCTGGAATGTAAGCAAGAAAATTACATGCAAATGGAGATTATCTTATGGGCAACATCATAATGCTGTATATAGCTTAAATTTTTGTGTATTTTTATTTAGGAAATTTATTTAAAATAAATATATTGTATAGGCAGCTGGGTGGTTCAGTCGGTTAAGCATCCGACTTCAGCTCAGGTCATGATCTCCCCAGTTCATGAGTTCGAGCCCCGCATCGGGCTCTGTGCTGACAGCTCAGAGCCTGGAACTTGCTTCAGATTCTGTGTCTCCCTCTCTCTCTGCCCCTCCCCTGCTCACACTCTGTCTCTCTCTCTCAAAAATAAATAAACATTAAAAAAATGCTTTTAGTAAAATAAAATGTATATATGTAGCTTACGCCACAAACTAACGAAATAAAGTAACATTATGCCACTGCACTGTAAAATACTTGCAGTTTATTCAGTACACAGGGGAGCGCATGTTTCAGGGATGGCCAGTATAGCCCAATGTCTGCCAGTTGGTGCAAAGGCTAAATATGAAGCGTTTCACTTGGTCCTCCAATTACTTAGTCATTAAAGAATCAATTTCTTTTGTTCACTTTACAAGTAGAAGATAAAACATGAAATAAATTTTATAAAACCTAAACATTCATTACTTACGAAACTCTGTACTCTTCTAGTGTATCAGCAATTGTTTTATTAATGACTTATCTTTATAGAATCTTTACAAAGCATTTTAATTTAGCTTTCTAGACTTAGGGGTAAACATCAACTGACTACTGGTATTTGTGTGACTCCAATTGGGGTAGGAGAAGTGCCTGGGCAGTCGGTACAGTGGTCAGGGACATTATGTTTTATTTATTTATTTATTTATTCATTTATTTATTTATTTATTTATTTATTTATTTTTGAGAGAGAGACACACAGAGCACAAGCGGGAGAGGGTCAGAGAGAGAGAGACGGAGACACAGAATCCGCAGCAGGCTCCAGGCTCTGAGCTGTCAGCACAGAACCCGATGTGGGGCCCGAACTCGCAAACAGTGAGATCAGACCTGAGCCGAAGTCAGATGCTTAACCAACCTCACCACCCAGGTGCCCCAGTGACATTAGGTTTTGCCAGGGAAACACAGAGGATCATTAACTTGGTTTATGAATTAAAAAGTGGTGGATGAGAAGGTTTCTGTTACAAATGCTTCATAGGCTGCTGTTATATGAATTAAATGCCATCACGTGTGCTTTAAAAGTTTGGGTACATATTAGAGAATTAATAGCTACTAGTTTTCCTTAATTCTTGGAACTCTGTGTTTGTGGATGCATAACAACAGTCTCCTAAGTTTAATTTATATCAGTATCATTTTACACATAAGGAGACCAAGGCTTAAAGAGGTCAAGCAACTTGCCTCTTTTTTTAAATGATTGCCTACATCTTAAATAAATATTTGAAAGTGTGAATGTCTGTATCCACAGATATATGCTTCAATTAGGTGGGAATCACTTATATTTTTGAAAGTATACTTGAGCTCTAGATATGCAGAAAGAACTTTGCACTGTTAATTTTCCATGTGTTATCTTGATTATCATACCGATAATAAACAGAAAGGCTTTTGTCTGGTTTTCATTTGTGTTTTACTTTTGTCCATTTTTATCTGGAAGTTATTTGCTGAACTTTTACTTGGAAGATAATTCCGGTGAAAAGAGAGTAAGCAGGACTTTTATTTTCAGGATGGGAGTGTTATAGTGTTATTTTATGTCTTTTCTCCTTTTAGTATACATAGGCACATACAGAATAAAATGGACTAATCAAACTTTCCAGATAATAGACCATTTTTATATTTTCTCATTAAATATAGCATTCCCTTTTAGGATTCTTTTTTTTTTCTTTTAACGTTTATTTATTTTTGAGAGACACAGAGACAGAGTATGAGCAGGGGAAGGGCAGAGAAAGAGGGAGACACAGAATCTGAAGCAGGCTCCAGGTTCTGGGCCATCAGCACAAAGCCTGACATGGGGCTCGAACTCAGAGACCGTGAGATCATGACCTGAGCTGAAGTCAACCGCCTAACCGACTGAGCCACCCAGGCTCCCCCCCACTTTTAGGATTCTGATTACTAAACAACTGTTATAAATCTCCTAGCTTTTTCTTATATATAATCAGTAGTTTACAAAAGTAAAATTTCTTAGAGGAATTATTTTTCTATTAATTCAGAATTACTTATGCACAGAGGGGTGGCTATATGCATAACCCTTACTGATCACAAGGTGTAACATGATTTTTTTTTAAACTAATAGTTCATAGTTTTATAAATAGTTCATAGTTTTATTTATTATAAAAATAGATAATAAAAAATACTATATTTGTTGTATACACCTGTTTTATTAACTGATATCACAAGCATGCATGATATATGGTTAAATGTCCTGATTTGTGACAGTCTTTAAGACAATTAGTTCATCATTCTTATATTGATTCAGAAGCCCTTTTTGACAGTTATGGAATTTAATAAAACTAACGTTATTGAAAACAAAAAAATTTGGATTTAAATCTCATGTTAAATGGCATGACAAACCCCCATAGCTTAATGAAAATAAACTTGGATGCAAGTTTTAGCTTTCTGGTGGAAATCTGCCAAAAAAGCTTTCACTAGATAACAATCACTGTAATTATAATAGCAACTGACAATGGTTTAAACATGGCCCCCCACACATCCTTTTAGAAATCACGGTGCTCTCAAACAATAACGTGGTCAATGACAGGGTTATGGGTACAAGTGTTAGAAGCCAGGGTGATGAGAATGGGAAAAGCAGGTGGCCCACACAAAGACAAGACCACCAAACCTGCTGGGATAATTTTGATAATTAATTTTGTCCTCGAATTGACACAATTGTTTTAAATTTAACATATTTTGTCACTCTTTTTTATTTTACTTATGATTTTAGAAAGCTTTTCTATGAGTTCATATAACTGGTTTGAAATTGGAGCGTTAACGGTGTTTTGCTAATGTGGCCCTGTCTTTCAGAGTCCTTTGCTTAACATTATTCCCAACTAGTGTCAGTTGAAATATTTAAAAAGAAAGTTTACAATTCAGTAACACATATTTCATTAACCTAATATATAGATGTATTTATTTTTCTTACTAAATTGAACACATTTGCTATATATGCATACACATACCTATACACTGTGTGTATATATGTATTACACACATGTACTTGCACATATATACACCCATATATGTATTAATATAGCCAAACATTTGTTTTACTTGGGAACTTGAATAAATATAAAGAGTGAATAATTGAAAATAAAAAAATGTAAATGAGCAGAAGTACAAATTTTGACTATGCAAAGGCCATAATAAGAATTGCAACAATTAACTGTTAACTGTTTGTTGCTCGTCCAGTACTCCATAATGGACTCATTGGTGTTTCTAGCAGCTTTGCTGTGGTAACAGTGTCCTGAACTGTACGTCAATAACAAGAGGATACCTATTATTTCTCAAAAAATTCCTAGAGGAATAGATAAGCTCCAAATTCTGGTATGTAAAAGTCAGGAATGGGATTCATGACTTCAGTTAAGAAGTCAAGTTGCTCAAAAAGTCCAGTTACTTTGATCAAGACTGCGTTTTTATGTCCTCCTACAATAAGTGGAAAACATCAAAGGAAAGAAAAAATTTGACCTTTTTTAGAGGAGATACAGTTGAGGGGTGCCTGGGTTGCTCGGTCGGGTAAACATCTACCTCTGACTCAGGTCATGATCTCTGTGCTGACAGCTCAGAGCTTGGAGCTTGCTTCAGATTCTGTGTCTCCCTCTCTCTCTGTCCCTCCCCCATTCATGCTCTCTCTCACTCTCTCTCAAAAATAAATATTTTAAACATTTTATAAAAAAAGAGGAGACATAGTTGAATTTTATCTACTCTTTAGGTTTTGGTAATTAAAACATTGTTTCATTCTACAACATGTGTCTCTTCAACTGTTTTCTACTTTTACTTCTTTTCATGTTCCATGAGCACTCCTCAAATATAACCGTATCTTTTCTGATGTTCTATACTTTAGCTGAGTATTAGACCCTCCTACACAAAAATGCCTCTTCCATTAATCTTACCCCACTCTGATCACCCACTTCATTTAGCATCTACATCCACCTTATTTTCATATAGTAGTATTGTTCTTACTTGCTCTTAATATAATTATGGAATATTTTAGATCATCGAAGAATCTCTCTCCTATTTTATATAATTTAAAACACATATACTTGTTTATAAAAATTGAGTTTAAATGTACTAGAAGTGGGAATACAAATATTTCAGATTTTTTTTTTTTTTTTTTTTGCTGGAAACATCCCCAACTGTTTTCTATTAATACTGATGTGTTTATCTACACTTTGAGATAAAGCCGAAGTTAGAGCTTACAATAGTCCTTCCTGGTTGTAATGAACTTAGGCTAATGCTAGATAAAAATTTCTCAACAAAGCTAGTACCGCCCCCTAGGGGGTATTTTGGATATTTGTGGAAGATTTTTATTTGTCACAATAATTGTGGTGGCAACACTTATGACTAATGGAAAAGTGGAAAAGTCGCTAGATACTCTGCCATGAACGATACAGTCCCCCCAAAAGTTATTTATCACACATCAGCACACAAACCTGAAATATCCTATCGGACATTAATATAGATAAAAATCTTGCTCATAATTGTGTCCTCCTAGAACCTTATCTCCGTTTTACATATAAATATAAAGATTTTCTACACAATTCTAATTTAAGCTGAATCTTCCAGCAATGGGAACTACCATTGGCCTTTATGGGAGATTGTACTGCATTCTGTTAAGAAATGGACTAGGAGTTATTCAACATTTTAGAAAATCACATTACCAGCCACACTGGCTCTCTGAGTTGTAATAAAACCCACCTGCCCCCGTCTGCCTCTGCAGCTCTCATCTTCTGGTGATTGCACGTATCCTTGTAAACACCTAGCCATTCATTCTGGCTTCTAACGCTGTCATGCCTGAACATTCGCAGCACACACAGATTATTTTATTGCAAATAAAAATGTTTTTATAATGTATCATTTTATTTTCCCCTTTATATTACCCCAGTATAATTGTTTTTAATTGTGTGTGCGCATAGGTTATATAGTATATAAATTTCATTTCAGGAGAGTAAAGCAAGTACTAGAAACCATTTGTTTTCGTAGCAGGACATTGGATCTAATAAGGTCGAGAACCACTGGATACAATGGGAATGGCAAGGTTGAGCCCCCCCTTGGAGCTTAGAAGGTTAACATGTCGCCTGCTCAGGTGTTCCCTTTCTGAAAAATGGATAATCTGGGAAGTTTGGAATTCATGCGGTGGCTAAAGTGAATAGAAAAATAGGGCATGATATAGTTAGTTCTGATGGTTTCTATAGGGGGGGTGGATAGAAGTCCAAATAAGAGACCCCAGGGTTGGTCTCTCAGTGAGTTGGCAATGGTGAGCCTGTGAATATCGGGGGAAGACAGGTGTATTGGTAGAGGCAAGCCCTCTGGATTTCCCGTGCAGACCTGTTGAGGGAAGCAAGGAGTGGAGTGAAAGGGTCATAAAAATGATATGTGATTTCTCTCCTGTCATTTCGTTGATGCTTTACATTTTCTATGATTTCCTATGGCTGCCTTTTTATTGCTCTTTGTATATTATCCATCTAGCTGGCTAGATAGACAGTTTTGCTATGATCTTTTCCAGCAATAGTCTCAATGCAACCTCTTTTTCTAGTTACGTTATCCACATTTTTAAACTCTGTATTTTCGTGTTAAATGACTGGAACGAGCCTTCAAATCCTTTAAAAGAAGCATGTGAGTGACATACTTTGACATTCTCTTCACGTTAAAGATTATCCAGTTCTTTTACTTACAAAACAGGTTGGATACATATAAAATTCTTAAGATGCAAAATTTGTAGGTGTATATAAAAACGTCTCAAGTTAACTTAAGATCTGGGGAAAAGAGAGGAGTGTGTGTTTTCTCATTTGGTGGATGGTTTCAATTTTTTCCTTAGAATTAAATATTTTTGATAAGATGCTTTTGATGAAATTGTCTAGAATGCATTTGACCTTTTTGACATTCTTTTTTTTAACTTGGGAAAAATGTATTTGAGCTATACTCTTTATTGCTTGTTAACTATTGCTCCAAAAGTCTTCTTCACACCTACCAATAATGCTTAAGTTGCATTTCCATTTTCTCATCTATTATAGTTGTTTTTTCATAAATTTTATTTTTTGAACTTTTCCCTCTGCATCCTAGGAGGCCTCTTCAGATCTTATTCTTTTACTTTCCAGTGTCAGTTCTGGCCCATCGGCCTCATGTAGGCTTTAAAATTCTGCTATTGCAGTTTTATTTACCTTGTAATTCCTCCTCATGTTTTATACACACCTTTATAACTCATTCTCTTATCCATTTATCTCAGTCTTACCTTGGGGATTTCTGCTCCTGTTTAATAAAAACTTCCCTTGTGAAAAAAAAAACAAACAAACATCAAACCTCCCTTTGTTCTTTACTGATAAGGATCAACAAATTTTCTCACTTTTATTTTGAATTTTGGGATAATTTTTTTCTGGGAATTGCTTTTTCTCTAATACTTGCTGATGCTTTCCCTTCCTTCTTTGGGGGCATTTTCCTTTGCCCTTTTTCTCTTTCCATTGCATCTTTAGATTTTTCTGGGCTCCACTGGATTCCATGCAGTGCTGGTAGGATTCCTGCCTTAGATACCTAAATATATAGATGTAACAGTTTCTGTTTCAATTCCTAGTGTCTATAAGATTTTCATTCAATACTTAAGATCGTTCCCCAGCCAGGTGTCCAGTGCTGTGATGCCATGAAAGGCACAAGACATAAAAATCTGAGCTCCAAAGGCACCACTCTTGGGTGGCAATGTGCCACTTCAATTATCACATGCTTTCTGCACAGTTGTTTTCTGGAAAGAGAAGGGAGATGTACGGATGATGAAGAGCCCTCTAACTGCCCACAAAAACCTGTATCGTGCAGTAGAAGAATGGCTGCCAAGTTTCCTGTTTAGAACAGTCCTTTTATCTTATTTAAGAGCCAGACAGGGGCAAAAAGATAATGCAAAGTGCCTTTATATGGCCAGGTTTTCTGTGTTCTGGATATAATATATGAGCGGACAATTGAGTGGCTATTTCAGTCCTATTCAATCAAGTTGTGATTAGTAAAAAAAAAAAAAAAATCCTATCAAATTTTGATACTAATTTTAATATCACACTTTACAGTGTAGCAAATTTGCATTTTCTGTATTTTCATAGGAAAGATGTTCTTTTGAAGGTGGTGATAAGAGAATATTGTACAACATGCCAAAGATCACGAGGGTCCGGGTGTGGGCCACAGGTGCACACATCCTGTCATTGGAGAGGGGAGATAATGACTTAGGTTTTCACACACAGACATACAGGTCTTGCGAGAACCAGGAAAAGGAGCTTATCACATGGTTTAATATCTGGGACCACACCAGAAGAAATGCTAACACTGGAGTCACGGACTTAGGAGTCTTAGTATGTTTGTGACAGTTGAAGCGTAGGGCTAAGGGCAAAAGCCTGTGATGTACAAATCTTTAATTTATCAAAAAGCTATTGGAAAGAGAACCATGAGTAAGTTGTGTGATAAAATCTAAAAGAGAAGTTCAGAAAGATTATATCTGCAATAAAGTTAAGACCTAAAGAAAGGTTAAACAGGATGAACCCAAAAGTTTTACTTTTTGGAAAACTCGGTAATTTTTGAAGATGAGTGTAAACAGAGTCATGGATACTAAATCCATAATGCAGTGAATTGAAAGCGAATGAAGAGTGAGGTCGTGATTGTTCAATAGACTTGTAAGAAATTTGTCTTTGGAGGAGGGGGAGAAATAAGATAAACATTTACAGAGAGGGGATGGTCAAGAAGCTTTTTTAGTAACTTAAAAACAAAAACCTCACAGCACGGAAAGACTCAGTCTGCAATTACATGCTCTCAAAAGACTGAAAAGAGAAAGGGCTAAATGTATTGTTCTTAAAGTATGTTGTTCCTTTGAGAAGAAACAAAGCCGTAGGCAGATTTGATTTGTTGTATTGGGTCTCTGCAATGTTACTGTTATTTAGCGGTGTAAGTTAAGAGATGTGTAACTAAGGAAAGGTGTACTTGGCAACAGAGGGAAGTGGTTAATAGCATCGATTCGGGCACTAAACTACCTGCATTTGAACACTGACTCTGCCGCATACTAGCTGTGTGTCCTTGGGGAAGTCATTTAAACCTACCTTAAACTCTCTGTGTTGCAATTCCTCATCTATGAAATGAAGAAAATAATTATACCCAACTCATGTTTGTTGGGTAGATTAAATGAGTTAATACCAGAACCATGGAAGAAAGTAAAAGTTACATATGTGCTTATTAAATAAATAAAAAACAAATACCAGTCACACCTATGACTTAACTTTATAGGTTGGTTTAATAAGTTAATTGACTTTAACAATTTTCACCAATTTTAAGATTTTCTCAGAGATGATGATTAATTTGCATGGTCTATAATATATATAGCCATTGATATTTAAATCATTCATTATATTTGCCAAACTCAAACTCTTGAAAGATTTCTGGAAAGCAAAGGCAGTTTTCTTGTGGTCAGCATAGAGTTTTAAAGTTTCATTTTTAAATGACTTCAAACCTACAAAAATGTGGCTTGCACAGAGTAGAAAGAATTTTTTTTTCCTGGATCCCTGAGAGTAATTTGCCAATGTCACATCCAATTCATCTTGGAGATCCTCAGTGTAGCTCCTATAAACAAGAACATTCTCCTACATAAACATCCATCAAAATGGGAAGATCGACAATGAAATAGTATATTTCCACTTCTACCATTCCTTCTACATCTATCAGTTAGCATTGTGTTTACTGTAAGGAAAGACTGTCTCTTCTCATTTACATCAGTACAGACTCATAGATTCCTAAACTATTTGATGGGGTTATAAACAGTCACTACTATTATTTAATGCCTAACTTTTGCAGCTCCTTTAAGCTGTCTTTGTGTCCTTTGAGCATATCTCTGTCATCCTTGGATCACTATCTTACTTTCCAACACAGTAAATTCTAGGCTCATTTTGTCTCAGCCATTTCTCTAGGAAACTCTAGTTTCTTTTACTGAAGAACATATTTAGAAGCCAATATCTGGCACTATGTGTGCTTATCATGATTAGGATATTAGTGCTACCCAGCCCTTAAAGTGGACCAAGCTAGAAAGCACACGTGCACACACACACACACGTTTTATCTATTTACCCATACATATTGAAAATCATGTTCCCCCAACAATTCCAATCCCAGTGCACCACAACAGGTTTATTTTACTTTCCAACTTTCCATCTTTATAACTTCTCTGGCAACGAGAAACCTAGCTCCCGTTGTTCTGAATATATTTACCTATTTCATCAATATCTCCTATGTAACGTAACACCACGAGTTCACCAACCTAGATGATCACTTTTCTCACTTGGGCTTCAATCTCTAGCCACTTTCTTTGCTTAGATTCTAAACTCTGACAGTAGGGCCATCCACTGTTTCACATGGAAATCCTGACCTCATCCTCTGGCTTTTAGAGTAAATTATTCAGAAAGGAAAAAGGAAGGAGGAAGAATGAAAGAAAGAGAGCAGCCAGACAAGTAGGAAGTATAATCAATATACTTTCAATGTTGGTTTCAAGTTGTAAAATTTAAGTGTCGAGATTATCTACCTTTGAGAAATTCCATTACTAAAGCTAAAAAATACTCTGATAAATGAAATAATCAAAATGCCAGGGCATACAAAAATCTCAATTTATTGCCTTTTTAATTCATTATGATAAGTATCTACAGTAATACTTTACACTTGTTATATTAGACATTTTCACTAAGGTGACTGAATCAAATACCTGGATAATCAGCTACTGTGATGTTAGTTAACAGATATATTAAGCAAACAAAGGATCGCATGAGGTAACTATTTCTAGAATTCTCTTAGTTTCCTTACGTCATCCCAGGACCATGAAAGAAATTTCTTCGATTGACCTCACCTAGCTCTGAACTCACTATAAATAAATTATTGAGTCTTTCCATCTCTGTAAAGTACTAAAGAGCTCTTGGGCATGATGCATTTTTAAAATTTCAAAAAAAAAATCAATTTCTTTTCATGACAGATTACTAATAGCTTCCACCCTTCCTTTTAGGGTGCATATGTCTCTAGTAACACAGGAAGGGAGAGGAAAACTGACAGAATGGTGCCAGGTCAGTAGATATTTTTATGCTCAACTTGAATTAGCAATTTCAAAAACATTTCCTTCTCTCTTTCCTTCTGTGCTCTATGTGCTACAAACATCCAGTAGCTACACACAGTGTCCCATGAGACAACTCCAGAGATTTTTAGAAAACCTAGAAAGTGCTCCCTGAGGTTAGTAAGACTGATCTTGACTAATCTTTTTTATCAGTTTCCTTAAACTTCATATTCTTTAGTATTCTACAACCATAATTCCTTGTTTATATATAGCATTATCATTTGTTAACCTTGTCATTAGCAAGTTTCTGATAGCTCAGGAACTTAATACTGTTGAAGAAATGTTTTATAAGCCTTTAGCTATCAATCAGAGTCTCATCAGTTTTAAATACAATTTTATCCTATTTCCTCTTTAAATCCTGTTTTAAGACAACATTTGAGGAAGATTGTCAATATATTTTTCCTTGTGTGGTCACAGAAATATTCTCACCTTATGAGACATGAAAGCTTAAGGGCGTATATTCTAAACTATGACCACCAGCTTGCTCATCTGTTTCCAAAAGCTTTACTACTTCTTTCAGGCTGCTTTGATGTTTGACTACACAGACCTTAAATCTCTTGATCTTTCCTCTTCCTCAAAATCCTCTGGCCTTCCTTTCTTTCCTACCCAGTCTAGACTCCATGATTGATCACGTAAAGTAAGACTCCCTGATCCCCTTGCCCATTTGGCCTCCATACCACCAAGATGAGGAAAAACCCCACATTTTCTTAAGCTTAAGTGCTGCAGGAGAAAAAGGCAAACCACCTCAGTCTGGAGGAAATACCAGTGTATGTTTTCCAACTTCGTTTGATCTTTCAACACCTCTCTTTCATTCTTTTACATTATTTCCATTACAGCATCTTCTATTTTTCTAAAATATTCCAAAATGTGGAGGCTGCTCTTGTAACATTAGGAAATTATTTCATTGAGAAAATAGGTACCAGGTAAAAAATGGCGTCAGGTTCACATGGGCCTTCATCATACAGGTATTACTGCTCCTCCTTTCCTTCACTCTCAAGAGATCAGCTGGGGCTCCCTCCGTTCACAAATCATCCCCCTTTCTATGCCCTGGTTGCATGTTCCTGTTTCCTCCAGTAGTCTGCTCTGGTCCTCACCTGTAACACTTTACTACTTGTTGGCTCTTTCCCTCAGACTATAGAGAGACTTAAATCTCTGTTCTCTGATAAGCAAACAAATAAACAAACAAAACTACCATAGCTTCTCTGATTAAATCACTGTCTAAACATTGCCTTCTGTTTCTTTTCTTTCTCTGCTAAGCTTCTCTGCTGTTCACTCCGTTTTGGCCTGGCAGCCTCCCTTTGTTTACTCCACAAAACCCTGGAAATGCCATCAATGTCTTGCTAATATTCAAGGCCAGTTTACTCCACAAAACTCTGGAAATGCCATCAATGTCTTGCTAATATTCAAGGCCAGTGGACATGTCTCAGCCTTCACCTTATTAGTTATTTGAAGGTCTAGAGACTTTGTGCTCTTGTCTCCCATGTTTTCAGCTCTCTATTGCATTATCTATCCTGCTACAATCCTCTCCTGTTAACTTCTCTTCCTACCCTTCTATTAGTTTTCAGATTCCTTAATTAGGGTCTCTTTATATACCCCTTTTATGCTGCAGTGTCCAGTTACCATTAGTGAGTGACTAATTTATGTTTGGCAGAGCACTGGAGGTTAAACAGACAAACATCAGGGATGGTGTTTAAATGTGGTGTTTACACATAAGATTACATTAAAATAATAACTTCAGCAGTTTATTTATATTTTTGCATTTTTTTAGTGTGTTACCATGAAAATATGTTTTTAAAAGTGGGAAAGAGAATAAAATACAAAATGCAGCATAGTAATTACCTCAGGTAGAAAAACAGAGTAATATCATAGGAGAAAAATGCTGATATTTGCAAATATAGCAGAAAAAAAGTATTGTAGAAAAATATGTAATGACTTACGAAGGAGTTAAGATATATATTTTTGGTAGAAAAAGAAAATTAAAAAGCAGTATGCACAAGTGGATTTCATTTTTATAATTACGGTTTTTAAAAAATTTATAAGGAATATTACTTGATGATAAGGAAAACGAGTTTATTTTTTTATTTATTTTTTTAAAATTTTTTTAACATTTATTTATTTTTGAGAGACATAGAGACAGAGCATGAGCAGGGGAAAGGCAGAGAGAGAGGGAGGTACAGAATCTGAAGCAGGCTCCAGGCTCTGAGCCATCAGCACAGAGCCCGACACGGGGCTCGAACTCACAGACCACGAGATCATGACCTGAGCCGAAGTTGGCCACTTAACCGACTGAGCCACCCAGGCGCCCCGAGTTTATTTTTTAAATCCCGCAAAATATTATAATCATGAAGGTCATTAAATTTGATGTAAGGGGCGCCTGTGTGGTCCATTCGGTAGAGCATCAGACTCTTGATTCCGGCTCAGGTCATGATCCCAGAGGGTCGTGGGATGGAATCCCACATTAGCCTCTGTGCTGAGCATATAGGCTGCTTAAGATTCTCTCTCTCTCTTCCTCTGCCCATCTTCCCAACTCGTGTGTGCGCACGCTCTCTCTCTAAAATTAAAAAAAAAAATTGATGAAGAGAATATATGCTGAAAAACATGTGATTTCAATTTTTAAGATTATCCCCTCAAATCCTCCTACATATGATCCGTGAACACATGCGAAGATCCGTATTGTGTGAAGTAGTACACCCTGCTGAGAAACTCTCCAGGTTAGAAACAAAATCAACAAATTATCGTTCATCAATATGGCCAAGAAAAAGTGTTCTGATTTTTACTTGAAACATCAAATTGGAGAAAAAGAAGAGTTATTGAAAGTTATCGAAAAAGAACATTTCCAGTTCTCCATTCATGCTACTTCTGCAGCAAAAAATGAATGTTACTTCTTTCCCTGCTCTAAAATTCATATCAAACAGAAGGAAGGCTATTTTGGTGTTCAGATTGGAAAAGCTCAATCAATTCTCTGTATATTCTCTAAAGAAAATTGCTCCATTACCTTATTTGTTTTCTCCTCTCTCTGTCAAACAAAATCAGACAAACCAATGGCAGCCTCTCATTTTTTATTTGTAGCGGTGTGGTGTAAGTTAAAAATGATATATTTGGAGGTGTTTTGCAGCAGTGAAGTCTTGGGCAGATATTTTACTGGGCCTGTTTCCTCATCCCTAAAAGGATTATAATGATTACTACCTCACAGGATTGCTTAAAGGCTAAGATAAAATATTGTAGGAGAAAAAAAGCAATTTTTAAATGATTAAAAATGTTGGAAATTGTTTGCTATAATTATTCAAGTCCTGACAGTCTGGGATTCAATAAAATAATTACCTCTGAATCAAAAAATGAATTATGTGTGTATTGAGAACTCTTAATATAATTATGTACTGCTCACACTCCATCAGCCTTTTCTCTGGCCTTTAGTGAAAATGGGAAAGTTTATGGCAGCCAGAGAAAGTGAGCAAAGAGAAAATAAAGTTAGATGAAACATTACCGGCTGACTCTGAACTCTTTTGCATCTGCACTGATCTGAGGGTACCAGGAAGATCTCTGTATAAAACTGTAGTTATTACAATCCTCTCTGTTCACAGTTAAGAAAACTAAGGCCTGAGGAGATAACGTGACCAGGCCAAAGTTAATATTCCTGGCAGGTGGTTGATTTCCTCTCCCCTAAACTAAGAATCTGAAAAGTGAAAGACTAACCCTTATTTACAGAATAAAAAAGAGTAAATTTCCAAAAGTGGAAATGTCAGATGATGCAGCTACTTCACTAGCTGTGAATTTCTTATCTATAGTCTGGGGATAGTAATAAATATCTCCAAAGGTTGTTGACATGATTAAATAAAAGTATTTAAGTAAAAGGACTTGGTGGAGTACCTGGTTTGTAGAAGTTGCTCAATCAATATTCCTTGTCTTAATTACAGAGGTGATTGGTGCCAGCGCTACAGATATAGTGTCTAATTCATCCTGGCCCAAATAAGCTTTGCCTAGAAGGATACAATAAGGAATATTGCTTCCCTGTTTTTGCCCACTGAGCACCAAAGCATTCAAATAACATTCAGAAAAGTGTATCCAAGTGTGGCATCCTTATAACACTCTATGTTTCGTATCTCAGAATTTGATGAAAAGGAATGAAGTCTAAAGTTTTTTAAAGTCTGAAGGTTTTTTAGAATAAATGCTTAATAAACCCAAACAAAACTAAGAAATACTGTTCTGAGCATGTCGATATTAACTTTTAAGTGCTTTTCACTAAGGAGCAGGTGCTATTTTTAGTCAATGTATTTCACTAATCCATTTTATAAGTATTTATTGAAGACTCCTTTGTGCCCGATATTTTTCAGGGAAGTGGGGACCCATCAGTAGATAAACAGATAAAGACCACCAGTCCTTGAGGAGCTGGGGTACTCCTCCTTAGAGCAGTGGAGTAGAAAATGAGAAGTGTTGTGGGAAAAGAAGACGGAGAGCAAGTTAGGAGGACTAGGAGAGCTAGAAATGGGATATAGATTATAATTTTAGCTAGAATGATCACAGAGCGAACAGAGACTCAAAGGAGATGAGGGAGATTTTTTCCCAGGTCAACAAAGGAAAGCCACCCAGGCAGTGCAAAAGCCCTTGAGTAGGAGCATGACTATTATACATAAAACATATATGACCAATGCATAGAGAGAGACAGACAGACAGACAGAGAGATAGATAGACAGACAAACAGAAATAAGGCCATGGAAGTAAAAAAGATTCTAGAGCATAGAGGACTTTGTAGGCCAAATAAGAACTTTAACATTTATTTTGTGAAGTGGGCAGAGAAGTGGCACGATTTTAGGATTTATGTGAATCATCCTGATTGCTGTGTTGAAAATAGGTTCAGGGGGCTTGCAGCCAAAGGCAGAAGGAGAGAGGCCAGTTGGAAAACAATTATAGGGGCGCCTGAGTGGCTAAGTCAGTTAAGCATCTGACTCGTAGTTTTAACTCAGGTCATGATCTCATGGTTGGTGAGTTTGAGCCCCACATCAAGCTCTGCACTGACAGTGTGGAGCCTGCTTGGGATTCTTCCTCTACATCTCTCTTTCTGCCTCCCCCCCCCCCACTTGTTCTCTCTGTCTCTCTGTCTCTGTCTCTCTCTGTCTCTCTCTCTTACCCTCAAAAATAAATAAATAAACTTTTTTTTTTTAAAGAAACTTATTACAGTAGTCCGGGGAATAGATGATATGTCTTGGATCAGGGCAGTAGCAGTTCTAGTGAAAATTAGTTGAATTCTGGGTATATTCTGAAGGAAGCACCAACAACACTTGCACAGATTGAATATGAAGCAGGAAAGAAAAAGAGAAGTCAAAGAGGACCACAGTGATGTTGGCCTTAAAATTAGAAGCATGAATTTGCCATCAACTGAGATGAGTAGGGCTGAACTTGGGGTGGGGTTGAAAGAAGGATCAAGTAGGCTTGGGAGAATTGAGGTTTTGACATTTGAGATTTAGATATTTACTAGAAATTCAAGTAGAGCTGATGATCAGACAGTTGTGTGTTAAAGTTGATTTGAAACATAAGCCTGGATGCAGAAAGACATTTTAGAATCATTATCATCAAAATGGCGTTTCAAAGGATAAGACTGAATGAAATAACAGACAGAAGGAGTGTAGGTTGGGTGAAGAGAACCATAGACATAACTCTGAAACCCTTCAACACAGGAAGAAAAGGAGGATCCAGCATAGGTAACTAAAAGGAACAACGAGTGAGGTAGAAGGAAATGCAGTGTCTTGTGTGGTATATGAAGAGAATGACATTTGCCACAGTCTGCCTGCGACACTACCAGTTTGTGACTATTATCCCATTTTAATTATTAATAGCATCAACATATTACTCAAAGCACCTCATTTTAGATGAGAAAGTGTAATAATCAGCTGTGACGTATGTCACATAGATCAAATAACATGAGGGAGGAAAATAGACAATCGATTTAGACACAGAGAGGTTATTCTTGAACATGCTACTTTCAGCAGAATATGGAGCTATGGTCTGAATGTTTGTGTCCTCTCCTAATTCATATATTGAAATCCTAACCTCCTAGGTGATGGTATTAAGAGGCGGGGGTGGGGCCCTTGAGATGTGACAGGCCGTGGGAGCAGAGCCCTCATGAATGGGATCAGCACTCTTACAAAAGAAGCCCCACAGGATTTCCTAGCCACTTCTACCATGTGAGGACACAGCGAGAAGTTGGCACTCTGCAACCTGGAACAGAGTCTTCGCCAGAATCCAGTCGTACTGGCACTCTTCTCTTGGACTTCTTTCCCCAGGAAGCTGAGAAATAAATCTCTGTTGTTAAAAAGCCGCCCTGTTATGATATTTTATTATAGCAACATGAACAGACAAGGACATATGTGGATCAAATTCTGACTAAAGTTAACTTAAGAGAGATGGCGAATAGGTCATTCATATCACTTCACCCAATGAGGAAAATTACAAAAGAGGGTGAAGAGAAAAAAAAAAAATCTGCGTGACAGCATGGAAGAATTACGGGCCAAAGTCTAAGACACCATGAAATGTGAGTTTGACATTTAATGTCACTTGTTCCCTGAGAAGTAACCACTGGTGTCAGAAGAGAAGCGGAGGACCCACAAAGCTGAGTGGTGCTTATGACTGCCTTATGTGTTAGAGGAACAAAAACTGAAACCCACCAAGAGGAAAAAGAGGTCTAAAATGATCCTTCCCCTATATGTTAAAAATGCAAAGTATTATCCCTCATAGAAAGCATTGATTTAATTCAGTACCTGAAATTGGCTTGAAATGTTCCCTGGTTATTGGCACTCATAACCATGTACTGCAGAAACATAAGATCTCACACTGAAGAAAGGTAAAATCATACCATTTTAAATTAAGTTTATTATCTTCTATATGCGATATGCAAAACTTATTTAAGAACATAGCTAGACTGACAAGGAAAAAAAAATGGAAGCCAGAAGGTTCAGAGAAAATAACCACCAACCTAGAATTCTATAACCAAAGAAAAATCTCCAGAAATGAAGGCAAAATATTTTCAGACAAATACTAAAATAATTGATCACAAGAACTTAACACTAACTGAAATATTGAAGAGTGATTTTCATGTAGAAAGAAAATGATCCCAAATCTAGGTTTAGATTTAGAAGAAATAAAGAGCAGTGAAAACTGTTATAGTGAACAGTGGTTATGACAAATAATGTTAATAATGTGTATGTGTATAAAAATACACAACAATAACAGAAATTCAGGAGGATGGTAAATCTTAAAGTGTTCTAAAATCCTTGTATTTTCTGTAAAGAAGGTGAAAATACAAAGTAACACTCAAATTTGATAAATCAAGGATTTGAACTTTAATCTCTAGAACAACTAATGAAAGAAAAGTTAAAGAATGTATAACTAACAAAGTAACAGGCAGCAGAGGAATATAAATAATAAACAATACAATTCAATCCCAAAGTAGCCAGAGAAGGAAAAACCCAGAAACCTAGCAAGAATCTATGAAGAATCCTTCATGGAGTTGGCTAATGGGTAGAGCAGAGCAAGTGCTTTAGCGCCCCAGAGACACATAAAACCAAAACGTCTCTGGTAAGGCATCAAAAATATTCTGTACAAGGATTGAAGTCTAAGTATAAGTAAGCTCAATTTGTAATTAAATTGAAGTAATCTATCTCTATTTTAACTTCATCCAGAAGTAGAGGCAAAACTTCACTTAAGTAAGAAAACTTCATCCAGAACCTCAACTTATTATGACATTTATATGCAAAATAGCAATGTACAAATATTTTTTAAAAGGACAAAAAATAAAGGAAAAATGTTAGGTGTAGTGATGACTTTCATGATATGACACCGAAGGCACGATTCATGCAAGAAATGATTGTTAAACTAAGTCTTCATTAACATTTAAAACTTCTCTGTGAAAGGCAATGTTGGGACACCTGGGTGGCTCAGTCGGTTAAGCGGTCGACTTCAGCTGAGGTCATCATCTCACGGTCTGTGAGTTTGAGCCCCGCGTCGGGCTCTGTGCTGACGGCTCAGAGCCTGGAGCTTGCTTCAGATTCTGTATCTCCCTCTCTCTTTGCCCTTCCCCTACTCACGCTCCGTCTCTATGTCTCTCAAAAATAAATGTGTAAAAAAATAATTTTTTTTTTTAAAAATTAAAAAAAAAAGACAATGTCAAGAGATGGGAAGACAAACCACAGACTGGGACAAACTATTTGCGATAGATGTCTCTGATAAAGGGACTGTTATCCAAAATATACAAAGAATTCCTAAAACTCAATAACAAGAAACCAAACAGTTTGATTAAAAAGTGGGCCAAAGATTTTAACAGACATCTCACCAAGGAAGATACATAGACAGCAAATGAACATATGCAAAGATACTCCACATCCTATGTTATCAGGAAAATGCAAGTTAAAACAAGATACCACTACACATCTATTATAATGGCAAAAATTTGGAATGTTGACAACACCAAATGCTGATGAGGATATGGAATAAGAAGGATTCTCATTCACTGCTGCTGGGAATGCAAAATAGCACGGTCACTTTGGAAGACAATTTGGCAGTTTCTTACAAAAGTAATTATACTCTTACCATATTCTCCAGCAATCAAACCCTTTACCCACACAGAAGCTTGCACACAAATGTTTAAAGCAGTTTTATTCATAATTGCCAGAACTTGGAAGTGACCAAAATGTCCTTTAGTAGGTGAATAAATAAATGGTGGTACATGCAGACAATGGAATACTACTCAACACCGAAAAGAAATGAGCCATCAGGCCATAAGACGAACTAAAAGAAGCTTGAAGACCTATCAGTAAGTGAACAAAGCCAAGCTGAAGAGGCTAGACACTATGATTCCAACTAAACGACATTCTAGGAAATGCATAACTATGGAGACACTAAAAAGTTCTGTGGCTGCCACGGCTGCTGTAACAAAGTACCACAGACTGAGTGTTTAAAAGAAATTTGTTGTTCACAGTTCTGGACGAGGCCGGGTGTCCAGGATCAAGGTATCAGCAGGCTTGGTTGTCTACTCCTATGTCTTCACATGGTCTACCCTCTGCACTCGTCTGTGCTCAAATTTTCTTTTATCTTAAGGATACCAGTCATATGGATTAGGGTCATCCCTAATGACCTCATTTTAACTTAATTACCTCTTTAAAAACTATCTTTAAGGGGGTTATGATTTCAACAGATAAATTTGGGAGTGGGGATTGGACATATTTCAGCCCATAACCAAGACAAAGATAAAACAACTAAATACTGCTTACAAGAAATACACCGTTAGTATTAATATATGGAAAGGTCAAAAGTCATATATCATGTAAGTGCTAACCAAAAAATAAACAAACAAACAAATAAATGAATAAGTAACTGGTGGCTTAACTATATGGACATCAGATAAAGTAGATTTCGAAGCAAGGAGCATTTTTACAAACAAAGATATTTCATAATGGTAAAGACATCAGTCCACTAGAAAATTATAACATAATTCCAATTATAGCAAAATTTGAAAGCATGAAGAGGAAAAATGGAAAGGAAGATAATACACTTTTCTCAGTAATTGATAGAACAAGATGACAAGAAAAGTCAATAAGAATATAGGCTGTACCATAATTAAAATTTTTACCTACTTTGCTGTTATCTTATCTTTACCTAATTAGTATACTATCTTATACCTCACAATTTCACACTGCAAAATCTTTTTCAAAAAACCATTGAATAAAAATGACCACTTGCTAAGAAAATAGCAAGTATTGATAAATTTCCAAGAATAAAATTTAAAAAAGGTACATTCTCTGGCTACAGTGGAATTAAGGTCAAAATCAATACAATAACATAGCTAGAAAGCATTCAGTAATTTATAATTTTAAAAGTATATCTAAGTACCCACACATGTAAAAACATTACAGATGGAAATTGGGAAATTTAAAAATTAAATCAAAACCTGTAGATGCAGCTAAATCTGTGCTCAGAGGAAATTTATAGCTTTAAGTATATTTGTTAGTAAGGAGAAAGGCTGTTCTGAGTATTATAAGAAATTGAAAATATAACAGATAATTAAAGTCAGAGAAAATGGAAGAAAATAAGAACTAAAATAAATGAATTATTAACAAACACAAGAGAAAGGATCAGAGTAAAAAGTTGATTCTTTGAAGACTCGCAAAACTGATACACTCCTGGTAAAACTAATCAAGAAAAGAGAATCAAATCACCAAATACAGTTGTTTCAATGTTTAGAAGTAACAAGATATTACAGACAACTTCACTTTAATAAATTTTAAATCCTAAATAAAATGGATATAGCCCTTGGGTAGTCAAAAGAGATGGTTTTAATGCATTAGTGATGGCATTGGCTTTAGACTATCAATTGTAAGAGGTAAAAAAGTAGAATATGTAAATATAGATGTTAGTTTTAGTTTCAGTCCGGTTTTAGCTTATTTTCCTAGATTTGTTAGGCATCCAATGATTGCTATGTCCTCTTTGCCTACATTAGAACCTTCATTTCTTTATGTGTCCTTATTACTGCATTTCAGAATTTGCTTTAATAAGAAATAAACAATCGGGGCACCTGGGTGACTCAGTTGGTTAAACATCCAACTCTTCATTTTGGCTCAGGTCTTGATTTCACGGTTCGTGGGTTCAAGCTGCACATCGGGCTCTTCACTGACAGCACAGAACCTGCTTGAGATTCTCTCTCTCCCTCTCTTTCTCTCTGCCCCACTCTTTCTCTTTCAAAATAAATAAATAAACATTTTTTAAAAAATAATAATAATAAGTATTTGTTTCTATGTGTCAAGTGATGTGCTAGAATCTAGAGGAGCTGTTACAAACAAGACATAATCCGTGCACTAAGGAACTCAAATTCCAGTTGGAGGAAAAACAGATGAAAAGAAGCATATATATATAATACGTTGCTAGAGGGTGTGGGAAGGGTGCTCCAGGCAAGGATTCAGGAGGTGATGCCTGACATGAGTTCTAAAGGAAAAATTAGAACAGTGGAAAGACTAAGGACAGAGCATCCAGGCAAATGAAATATTGTGTTCAAAGGCTTACGGGTGAAAGCAAATCTGAAAGTCTGGAGACACATGTACTTGCAGGTCAGGTTCACCTTAAATGCATACCTTACAACATGGGGTGCCTGGGTGGCTCAGTCAATTGAGCATGCAACTTTGACTCAGGTCATGAGTTTGAGCCCCGAGTCAGGCTCTGTGTTAACAGCTCAGAGCCTGGAGTCTGCTTCGGATTCTGTGTCTCTCTTTCTCTCTCTGCCCCTCCCCTGTTCGTGCTTGGTGTCTCTCAAAAATAAACAAACATTAAAAAAATTTTTAAATGCATACCTTACAACAGATTTCCTCCTCTCTAATATGCTTATTAAGTATTGAATTTTGGTTTATTGTTGAGCTGTAAATGAGGAGTCTAGTCTTCAGAGCTAGTCGGCTTCCTTCAGCCTGTGTTCTCTTTAACATCTGTGATTTTTCTTGTGGCATATGGTGAAGAAGGAGACAGATTTACATTTTTCTTTTCTGCATAAAAAGTCATTTTCTTTTTTGAGTCTAAACTGAAAATATTACATAATGGCATCTCCTATTTAAGTACAGAAAAAATTCTGTTTCTTCATCCTTGAGGCCCCACTTCGAAGCTGCTCAGTTTCACTACTTGGCGATGACTGTCGCTTGGAGTGCACAAGAATTCAGGTGTCTCATCTTCCTCTCTAGACAGATGTCTTTATTAATTCACATTTATATATTTATTACTTCAAATAGCTATTGATTCTCTTTTACGGGATGAACAGGAGACCACAATTATGAATCCATCATTTACCTTAAGGGTCTACATCGCATGGCTTTACAGTCCTCACAGTCTTCTCTACCTCCAGGAATGAGTTGTACTTAGAAAGAGTGCCCAGGCAATTTACCGAAAACACAAAGCCAATGTGGTTTTAGAGTATTTTCAATGTACAGAGAAACTGTCAAATATTATAAAAACTAATAAAGAAGCAAACCCCATCATTTTAATGATTCTTCCCACCTCATTCAAAAGACTAGAGTCTGAAAATGGAATTCTGTCACCACTCTAATTAGAATATGAATGTTCCTACCTATGTTGACAAATGGGCAACATGTATGTTAGGCATACCTTTCTATAATTTAATCGATCTTTCAAGTTTTGCGATATTGGCCTTGGGTTGCTAGCCAGAAAAGTACCCTGAAACTTCTATTGCCCTGCCAAAGGTAAGACCTTCCAGGTGACCTATTGACATGATAGAGATTGGCAGTTCTCTAGCTCACATGTAAGAGTGTGAATGAAAGGAAAATCTGCCTGGTTTCCTCTTACCATCTTCCCTGAGAATCCAGGGTCTGCTAGGCTTTTCATTATGGGGAACCTATTTGTCATTGCCTGTCATGCTGTGACAGAGTAATTCAGTCTGTAATCAAATAAGCCTGGAAGTCATTTTTATTTATGTATAAAATGGTAAAATACGGCTATCTTAGGGGATAAGAGAATGAAACATCACAAACTTTAGCTGGTGGTTTTTAAGAAATCTATTCTTGCATGTATATAATCTTTTATCTTACTCTTACCTTCAGATAATTTTTAGTGGATAATTCTTGTGCCTTCTTTCTAAGTCAGCTGCCTCTTTCTGCAAATCAGCTCTGTTTGATGACTTCTTATTTCTGTCTGTAAATGCCTCTAGGGAAAAATATATACATCTAAAATAGAACCCAAGACATGTGAAGGAAAAACATTACATGATTTCTCAGAACTGTTCTTTCCTATTCCATCAGTTTTATCACTGACCTTTAGCTAAACTCTAAAGAGACATGAAATCTTCAACCTGATAATTAAAAACACCAAAATGTTTACTATTAAACTTCTTTTTGGATAGCACTAGTAGCCTACAACTACTTGAAAGAAAAAATATATATATCGTGGCCCAAAATCCTGCAATCAAAACAAACAAATCAAGTTAAAAGTCAATGAAATGAGCCTAAGAACATTTTTTCCTTTTGGAAAGAACAATCTATTTCATTTCCTGCCTGTAAATGCAAAAAGTAAACATTTAACAATGTTAAATGTTGATATTTATCAAGAAATAAAATTAGGAAAATATTCCAGGCAAGCCCAAAGATTTTCCCATACAATAGATTCTGTAACATTTTCAAACACCGACATTTCTTTCCCAACATAAGTAATAAGCTTTTGAATACTAATTCAATAAGATTTCTCTTATTCTGTCACTAAGAATGCACATAATCAGAAAATAGAATAGTGCAGTGGCTCATTTGGCTCTGGCTAAGCATTTATTTCTGCTCTTAGAAGAAAGAGATGCCCTTCCTTGGATTACAGGAACAAATGTGAAAGGAAATTAAAGGGGGAGAAAAAAAGTCATCTGTAAGTCCTGCTTGGGCAATATGCTAGTGAACTCTGGCATCGTTAGGACCCAATCACTTTCTATTATACATAGCGTACGTCCAAGTCAATCCAGTCAGAAACTTCAGAAGCTCAGAGATACCTGCAAAAAACAAACTACGCACAGAAAATCTGAGGTCTACGGGGGTGCAATCAGCCTGTTTTGAGAAAGGCTGGCAATTCCTTCACAAGTTTCCTCTTATCGTGCCTGCATGCTAAAAATGTAGGTGATTAATATGCTAAGTAGGAAAACCTGGGCTGTCAGTTGTCTGCATTTGTCTGCCAGAACCTTGAAATTAGGTCATGGCCGCCAGGGAAAATTCCTTCTCAGATGGTAGGCTGTGTGAACATGTTAACAAACCCAGACAGGGGGAAACACCTACTGAAGTATGCTAAGTGATGGCAGTGATGTACACTGTTAAAATAACATCAACTTGTGGTTTCAAGATCTTTCAATATGGAAACAAGCAACACGGCTCTGAACGTGACACCTCACTTTCCATCCTGCCCTTGAAAGAAAACAAAGAACAAACCTCCTTTCCAGGTTTTCCAGCTGTTTCATCAACAACTTGAATATTTAACTTTCTAAGTATAGAATTTATGTTAATGAGCATCACTCCTGATAGTTTTAAAGTACATTAAATTTCAGGATTCCATCTTGACGCTAGGATGACATTCCTGAAAGATAAATACATGCGTACGTGCATAAATTTATATTTTGTAAGGAACTGCCAGTACAGTTATGGGTGTGTAGAAGGGATCATTAATAGTGGCTCAGTTTTACTGTCTTCAAAATAATGGATTCTATTTTTTTAATGTATTCCATTTTTAAGTAGTACAACTGAAATACTATTAAAATGTTTTGCTAAAATTTTACAGATTTTGATGATTAAATTACTCATTTATTCCTAAGTTAATAATAATGAGAAACTTGAGGCCGATAAATAACTCCATTTAAAAATGGGGGGGGGGTGTCAGTATGTAGTATGGGGAAGACCATTAGTAAAAAGTTCAGGAGCAAGAATTTAAGTTCTATTTGTATTAATCATTTGCTTAGGCCTCAGTTTACCCATCTATAAAATGAGCAGTTAGATAATTTCTAAACCTACTTCTGCCTCTAAGACAGATAGTTATCTTATTTGAATTACAAACACAAAAGAAATCTGAAATACTCCTAGTATTTGGATGCACTATTAATTCATAAACAGTTACATAATAATCATTTATATTATGAACAAGAACGAGTACCAAAGAGCAATAACAGCTAAAAATGGCCTTGCAAAACATAGAAATTGGTCAGATCAAATTAGACTTAATATTTCAACACTTTCCATTTTTTTTTCTTAAGTTTATTTATTATTGTGAGAGAGACAGGGAGAGTGTGAGTGGGGGAGGGGCAGAGAAAGAGAGAGAGAATCCCAGGCAGGCTCCATGCTGTCAGAACAGAGTCCAATGTGGGGCTCAAACTCACAAAATTAGGAGATCATGACGTGAGCCAAAACCAAGAACCCAAACACCTGACTGAGTCACCCAGATGCCCCTCAACACCTTTCTTTGGCCACAATAATTTATTGTTCCTTTTTCCTATGCATAGCAGTAGAACCATCTGTCATGGTGGCAGGAAGCCCCTTGAGCTCAGTTAAGGGTCTTTGTCTCCATCAGAGATAAGGAACTATTAAATACATAGGTATTTACAATGATAAGCACGTCAACTTGTAAATCTGAAAATTGTCAACATGAATACATCAAAGCATAAAATTCTGATCGAAGCTCTTGGGTGACCATGGTTTCATAATTTAACATGTTTTAGTTTGAGAAGCCCAAGATTTGCAGAACAGTAGCAATGACCTAAACTTAATTATTCCAAAAGCCAGCCCACCATGCAGTTTTATTGGAGTAAAAGCAAAAAAACTCTCAATACTCTAAAAAAATCATTCGGTGTCTTAGGATCAGCAATATACAGCCTGAAAAATCAAGCACTTTAAAATTGTTTTATTTATTGTACATCAGTGACTCAGAAAAGAGCAAGTGATCAGATTACTTGGGAAATAATTGATCTTACAGACTGACATCTGAAATCTAGGACCATCTCTCAGCCTGGAAAGAATTTCCAAACTTCTCAAATGGGTTTTTCATTTTATTATTCTTTAGGTTTTTCCTCTAAGAGAATTTATAAATGTCGATCATGGTGCTCTCATATTTTTCCAAACCCTCTTCATAAAATTGGAAGACAGAGTGGAAGCCTATCATATTTCCACTGGGATGTCTGATTTTAAAGCAATTATCTAAGTTATCTAATATTTACATATTGTGTGTATTAAAAAAAAAAAAAACTACTGTGAATCCCTCCACCTTCTCCAGTGTATATGCAGTTTCTAATGAGGTGGTTTTGAAACTTTTCCTTACTGTATTTTCCTTTCCTGAGCATGCATTTTAAAAGAACTCCATTCCCCCATGTGTAACCACCACCTGGGTCTTGGGTATCATCACCACCATTCTTGCTTAGAAGTAAAATGTATTGGACCTGCATATCTTCCTGTGTTTCCTGTCACTGTTCTGGAATGAGCGGTACTAAGATATAATATAGGGAGAAAGGACGATTAAGCAAAGATGTCTCATTTCTTTATTTAGCAAACTAACAATGGAGCATTCTAAAGTGGAACTCATTTCCCTTGCCTCTTCCTGGAAAGCATTTATTTTTTATTCTTTTGCTGAACGGAGCTGTGATTTTGACCATTGAATATCCTCTCTTACATACAAATGTCAAACCTAACCTATTTGATCCAGTCTATTCTTAGCTATTAGGTGAAACTGGAGTTAAACGTGACATTAATAAACATCAGAGGAAATGGAAATTGTTGTCAAGAGGGCATCCAGTTAGTAATAGGTTGTAGGACTATGAAATCTAGTATTAAGTTGTTAGCTCTATAAAGGTGGAATGAAGAAAATCACTAGCCATATAATACTGTCTCCTTATAAATAAGAATGAAAGGAATGCTGAAATTGTTAGCAAAGAATACAATTTTGATCACTTACTGATTTACTTCTTTGGAAACAAAAAGAGGGAGAACATGCTTATTAAGTTTTTACTTATGTTAACACATACATTATTACATAGGACTCTGAGATCCAAAAATCTAAGAACACTGTAGAGTTCTTTATTTTTGAAACATTGAAAATTAAGTTCTTAGAGTTGAAATTACCAAATAAGTGAGGCACCTGGATGGCTTAGTTGGTTAAGTGTCTCTTGATCTTTGCTCAGATCATGATCTCACAGTTCATGGGATTCCGGACAGGTGTCAGGCTCTGCTGTCAGCACAGAGCCTGCTTGGGATTCTCTCTCTCCTTCTCTTCCCCTTCCTCACTCTCTTTCTCCCTCTCAAAATAAATAAACCTTATTGTTTTTTTAATTTCTTAAAGTTTACTGTATTTATTTTGAGAGAGAAAGAGAGCACACACGAGCAGGAGAGGGGCAGACAGAGAGTGGGAGAGAGAGAATCCCAAGCAGGATCTACACTCCCAGCCCAGACCCTGATGTGGGGCTTGAATTCACAAACCAGGAGATCATGACCTGAGTTGAAATCGAGAGTTGGATGCTTCACCAGCTGAGTCACCCAGGTGCTCCTAAATAAGTACTAGAGTTGGCCTCCTTCTGAAAGTGTGGTAGAAAGTATATTTGTATTAACTAAGACAGCGGTGCTAGAACTTTTTGGTCTCAAAGCTTCTTCACACTTTGAAAAAGTATAAGAATCTACAAAGAGGTTTACTTACCAGTGTCATATAGACCTATATTTACTATATGAGAAATTAGGGGTGTCTGGGTGGCTCAGTCAGTTAGGCAAACGACTTTGGCTCAGGTCATAATCTCATGGTTCACAAGTTCGAGCCCTGCATTGGGCTCTGGGACCTGTTTCAGATTCTATGTCTTTCTCACTCTCTGCCCTTCCCCTGCTCATTTTCTCTTTCTCTCTCTCAATCTCTCTCTCTCTCTCTCTCTTAAAAATAAATAAACATGGAAAAATTTTAAAGAAATTAAAACCGAGAATATATTTATTCATTTACAATAATGATAAACTTACTATAAGTTAATGAAACAATATATTTACAAAAATAACTATGTCTTCTAAAACAAAAAACAGTGAAAAGGTGGCATTGTTTTACATTTTCACAAATCTCTCTAATTTCTGGTTTTATAGAAAATAACTAGATCCTTATTCCTGCTTTTGCATTCCATCTGCTGAAATATCACATGTCATGCAGTCTCTGGAAACATCTGAGAGAAGAGATTGAAAGGCAAATAATGTCTTAGTATTACTATGAAGTCCCCATGAAAGTTTCTCACAGATTCCTGAACCACACTTTGAGAACTTCTGGGATAAAACGCTAAATTGGATAAATGTGCCTATACTTTCAAGTTAAGGATATATTTTTTAAAAATATTTAAGCATTTTAAACATGTTTAATTATTCAGAATGCTATACAACAAAAAGTGTAACAAATGTCAACAGTTTACCATATTTCTTCCATATTAAAAAATAATAGTCCCCATCTCCAAAATCGTTCCATTTTGTCTTTCCTCAGAGGCAAAACTGTTACTTAAGGACTTCTTTTAAAATTTCAATTTTTTTAGACTCCTACAATATTATAGTTGGAAATTAAATACTTATTTAAAATTACATAGCAAAAAATTTTCTAAAAAGTGAAGGGGGCACCTAGGTGGCTCAGTCAGTTAAGCCTCCGACTTTGGCTCAGGTCATGATCTCATGGCTTGTGAGTTTGAGCCCCGCATGGAGCTCTGAGCTGGCAGCTCAGAACCTGGAGCCTGCTTTGGATTCTGCTCCTTGCCCACTCATGGTCTATCTCTGTCTCTCAAAAATGGATAAATTAAAATTAAAAAATAAATTAAAAAATTAAAAAAAGTATATAGCAAATTGGTGCCATGAATTATGTAACACTTTCAAAAATGGATTTAGCTATCCTAATAGCATCTCTATACCACTGAAAAACTATGTATAAAAAAGATATTAATTTGGTGCTTAGGCAATGAGCGAAACACAGATATATTTTGGAAAGCCTATACTAATTCCATAGTCCACTAGGGTTCAGTAGTACCTGTGTTTGAAACCACTGAAGTACAGGATCCAGAAGATAAACAGCAGAACATAGACACACACACACACACACACACACACACACACACAAATATACATACACATAACACGTGTACGTGTATATATAATCTTTAATATCAATTAAAAATTTAAAAGCTGCCTCGGACATTATGAGGCAATTTAATGGGGGTATAAATCCTTTGGAAGAAGAGTATGACAAGATCATATCACCAATTCACAATTCGTGAATCCATAAACTCAATGATCTTTCCAACTCTAGTGGCCTCACTTCTTGTCTCACTAGAGAATTTATCAGAGCTAAAGAAAGAAATGTATTACTAAAATACACTGTTAACATAGGAAATTGCCAAAACAGCACAGAAGAATGGTGATAGCCTCACTGTAGTTCCCACCCCAACACAGAAAAATAATTTGATGGAGACTTTCTTGCTTGGAAAAGTTGAATTTCTTTTTCTCAATTTTTTGGGAAGTCATAATTCTCTTCTTGTCAATCCCATTCCTGGGTTATGGCTCCAAATCTTTCCTGTCCGATTGGCAAATGCTACCTCTAAACACATTTTTTTTTCCCTAATTTTATACCACTTCACTACAACAAAAAAAGGAATACAAAAAAAAATCCTAATCGTATCCATAAAATTATAACCAAACAAGGCCCATGGACAATAAAGATTATTATTGCCTGAATCAGTTATTACTATGAAGGTTTCAGAATGGTGTTTTTTCTAACTATATAATTTCTTCTACATGTATGTGTTCACACACCACTGAAAAGAGCATTCTTCTCCGTATTTACTTTGGAGCTCAAATTGTGGGGCTACTTTGGAATGAGGGATCAGAAGAGATTTATGTAAGAAGGTGATGATCTCTCTGTGAACTGAAGAATGAAAATAATCCAGGAAAGAGTATCCTGGGCATGGACAGCTGAAAGTGTGAATACTCTTTTCTGCCCAAAGTTTTGCAACAGAGCTCTAATTAAATCATCTGTAAATTAAACACCTCAGAGAGAAGCAATAGACATCAAAAAGTTTTATTTAAATAGCTAATTAATTGAAAGCAAACCAATTTTTCTACAATCAGAGTTTGAGTCCAATATGCCCAAGACGATCCTAATTTACATCTGTTTTCTTGGCATCATAGTTAATTGAAGCCCCCTTTCCCTCCCCAAAGTCTCAATTTGGGTGATAAGTATTATGATTTCCCTTGACCATAGACTCTAAGAAATAAACAAATCTCTCTTCCCAGGGAGAAGACTTGGTTGTGCCTTTGACACATAAATCATACCCAAACACATTTAACTGAGCGCTTTTCTTTTTCTGAAAACTGAATAGTTCTCCCCCATTTAGTTGCTGCTTGCATTATCTCTTAATTCCTACAACAAAAAAGTGCATCTTAACCCAACTGTAATTTCTGTTATCACATTTTATATCCATCCCCTTATCTTGGTGGATAAACATAGCCACTGTACTATATGCAACATTCATTTATGTGTGTGAATGCTCTAAGTCTGGTTTCTTTATAGTGCTGGACAGTTATGCGCCTGGATGGGTTGCTTTACTGAGCTTACAACTGCCTTGGGACAATTGTAATTTAGTCTTTTTTTTCCTTGACTTTCATTAAGGGTTGATATTAGGATTGGCTATATGAACATGACCATTTGAATGTCCTCCACATCTTTGGCAAAATTATAATTAAAGGTACTTTCCTCATATGAAGGCTATGACACCTCTCTTAGACATCACAATCAGCAAAAATAGTAACCGTCTTAGTAAGTTATCATGCTTTCTTTTATTAACTAATTAGATTATTACAACTCACTGTTGCTTCCCTTTTAATCTGACTACCATAAAATTGAGAAGAAAGTTTTGGTTTCAAATATAGAGGCTTTTCCAAGTCAGTGTCTTTGAATATTACTCCCTTCCTTCCTCTGCCTATTCCGAACGCTATTTATTGTTTGTCCCTGGATATTGTATCTGTCATTAAAATCCTTCCTGTAAATAATCAGGTATGTGACAACATGGATGGACCTAGAGGGTATTATGCTAAGTAAAATAAGTCAGACTGAGAAAGACAAATACCATATGATTTCATGCATATGTGCAATCTAAAACAACAAAACAAATGAAAAACACAAAAACAAAAAGCGGAATCAGACCTATAAATACAGAGAAAAACTCATGGTTGCCAGATGGAAGAGGGTGGGGACAAGCAAAATGGGTGAAGGGGAAAATAAGGTACAGGCTTCCAGTTATGGATGAATAATTCATGGGAATAAAAGATATGGCATAGGGAATATAGTCAGTGGTATTGAAATAGTGTTTTGTTGTGACAGATGGTAGCTATACCTGTGGGGAGCATAGCATAAAGTATGGAAAAGTTGAATCACTATGTTGTATACCTGAAACCAATGTAATATTATGGGTCAACTATGCTAAAAAAAAAAAAAAAAAACTTAAAAAAACAGGTATGTGAATTTTAAGTGGAAAAATTAATTCTAAGTAATACTTTTTCTGAGACAAGAAACTGCCACAGAAATTCAGTTTAATATAGTGCTTTATCATATTTAGATATATACATATATACCAATATAATTATGCTTATGCATATATAATATGTATGCACATGTTAATATACATATATATGTAAATAAAGAAATACATGATGCTTTGCAATCCAATGAAAATAAGGCAGTGACTAACTGCTAACGGGCAAGAAATTTTTTTTGACAACAAACACCTTGAGGAGATGCCACACTACTTCGTACAGTGTCATCATGAGGAAATAAGCCTTTATCAGCAGTTTTGTCTATTTAGGGCTCTTAAATCGTGCACAAAGACTTAATGACCTGTGCCAGAGGTTAGGACACAAAACAATTCCATGTAAAGCACTGAAAAGGTAGAAACTTTGAGTAAATTGCAGGGGCTAGAAGCAATTGCTGTCGGTAACCTCTTCCTAATTGAATGAAACCATGTGGGAGAAGTGACTCAGCAAGCATGATCCTGGACCCCAGTCACTTTTGCAAGTATCACAAGAAATAGAACCAAATCAGACAATTACAGCAGGAAAAAAATTCTCATTTAGGACAAGCAGTTCAGGCAAGTAATTAAAAGCTCTGTGGATGAGGAAAGGCAAAGTAAAAGCAGAGCTCAGGGTATGGGGTTTTCTACTCTGAGACCCTAAAGCAACTTCACTGCTCTGAGCCTAGTTCTGACCCTCAGGCCCAGAAAGGAATTCATAGGTGTGAAAACTATGTATTTCTCAGCCCACGTAAAGAAAACTAAAGAGTTAGCTTAAGGACAGACAATGAACATTTGCAATTTGGTCATAGAAGTTACTGAGATATCAGTATTTCTTTAACTCTTCTTTCAGGACAGTGGTTTCCCAATTTTTTTGTACCTTAGGATTACGTAGTATACTTTAAAAGATGTTGATGTTTGGCTCCTATCCCCAGATTTTCTCATTTAATTAGCATGAGATGAGACCTGGGCATCGGGATTTTATAATGTTCCCCAGATGATTCCAATAAGCAGCAAAGTTTGGGAACCTCTGGTCTCCTTTAGGATAAAAACACTCACCTGCTTTATGGCTCAAAATCAGCCCATTCTTTTAGCACCCTGTAGCTTTTTCTTTTGAGTTTTTACCCAGGGAGAAACCTTAAGTTCCCACCTTGCAGCCACATTTATAAAGCTTAACTGCTTTAGAATGATGTTTGCATTCCCCCCAAATTCTGATGTTGAAATCTTAACCCTCAAAGTGATGGTACCAGGAGGGAAGGCCTTTGGTAGGTGAACCGTGAGGGCAGAATGGGATTAGTGCCCTTGTAAGAGAGACCTCAGAGAGCTCTTCCTCAGAGGTCCCTTCTGCCTCTCAAGGAGGACACAGCTGTCTATAACTGGAAGAGAACTCTTATTAGAACTAAATCATACTGGCACCTTGATCTTGGACTTTTAGGCTTCAGAACTGTGGAAAATAAATGTTTCTTATTTATAAGCTACCCAGGATCTGGTATTTTTGTCATAGCAACCCTAATGGATGAAGACACTTACGTAACTTTACTTTTGTCTGATATTTCTTAAGAAGAGAAGTACCAGCTGAAAGAAAAGATTGATTATTGTTCAGTAACAAATTTGGGAGACATTTATGACAGAAAAGTGAATTCCACAACAGTGAAAAATAACTTCTGAGGTATGAAAATATGGAATAATGAAAACATCCTTTAAAAAATAGTTAATGTGAACAGTGCTGCAATGAACACAAAATTTCTAATATCTCTTCAAAATCTTGATTTCAGCCCTTTAAGATAAATTCCCAGGAATGGGATTGCTGGATCATATGGTAGGCCTATTTTTTATTTTTTGAGTAATCTCCATACTGGTTTCTTTTGCTTTTTTTAAGTTTATTTTGAGAGAGTGAGCACATGTGTGGGAGTGGGTGAGGGGCAGGAGAGAGAGGGAGAGAAAGATAGAAGCCCAAGCATGGAGCCTGATGCAGAGTTCGAACCCCTGAACCATGAGATCATGACCTGAGCCGAAATCAAGAGTCGAATGCTTAACCGACTGAGCCACCCAGGCACCCTTCCATCCTGTTTTCTGTAGCAGCTGCACCATTTTGCACCACCTATAATGTGCAAGGGTTCCGATTTTCCACATTCTCTTCAAAACTTGTCTTCTGTTTTTTTTTTTAAATAAAAGCTATCTTGATAGTGAAACCACTTAAAAACATAAAGTTGAACAAAAATAAAAATGGCTGCACTAATGCTTCAGGAAAGCTCGATTTTCAAGTAACCTTTTTCCTCTCTTCTGCAGACCCCTCCCCCATCCTTCTTAGCCTTTTGTTTCAGGAAGACCGTACCACTATAAAGCCATGACTAAGGAGGCTGGCATCAAGTACACAATTCCTGTCAAAACCTGCTAGATCCTATATTTCCCTAAAACCCGGCCCTAGCCCCTCTCTCCCCATGGGCTTGCAAAAGGCCATAGGCTGCTGCAGTTTCCTCTGCCTGGCAAAGCAATAAAGCTATTGTTTCCCTTTTTATATATATATATATATTTTAAATGTTTATTTATTTTTGAGAGAGAGACAGAGCACGAGCAGGGGAGGGGCAAAGAGAGAGAGAGACACAGAATCAGAAGCACAGTCCAGGCTCCAAGTTGTCAGCACAGAACCCAACATGGGGTTAGAACCCATGAACCGCAAGATCGTGACCCAAGCCAAGGCAGTCATTTAACTGACTGAGTGACACAGGCGCCCCAGCAATTGTTCCTCTTTATCCCAAACTGTCTTAGAATTATAGTTTGACTCCAAAGCACAGAGGTGAGTTTTCAACAATAGATTTCAGGTGATGTCATTGTAATTTCGGTTTGCATTTTCCTGATGATTAGTGACTTTAGCCATTGTATGTCTTCTTTGGAGAAATGTCTATTCAAGTTTTTAACTCATTTTAAATTGACTTATTAATTTTGTTTGTTTGTTTGTTTGTTTCCACTATTGAGTTATTGGGGTTTCTTATATGTTTTTAATATTAACTCCTATCAGATATATGGTTTGCAAATATTTTCTTCCCTTCTATAGTTTTCTTTTTCAGTCTGTTGATTGTTTCCTTTGCTGTACAGAAGCTTTTTAGTTTGTAGCCCCATTTGTCTATTTTCATTTTTGTTGCCTATGCTTTTGGTGTCATACATGAAATCGTTGCCAAGACCAATGTCATGAAGCTTTCCACTATGTTTTCATCTAGGAGTTTTACAGTTTCAGGTTTTACATTTAAGTCTTTAATCCATTTCGAGCTGACCTTCATGTATGCTGTAAGGGTCCAATATCATTCTTTTGCATATTGACATCCAGTTTTCCCAAATCATTTCTTGAAGAGACTGTCCTTTCCACATTGAGTATTTCTTGGGATGTTTATTGAAATTCGGTTGACTATAAATATGGACTTTTTTGCATGCCCTGTTCTGTTCCATTGGATATATGTCTGTCTTTGTTTTATTATCCATTGGATATATGTCTGTCTCACTGTTTTAATTACTATGGCTTTGTAATATGTTTTGAAACTAGGAAGTGTGATACCTCTAGCTTTGTTCTTCTTGCTCTACACTGATTTGACTACGTTTGGTCTTTTGTGGTTCCATATAAATTTTAGAATTATTGTTTTTTCTATTTCTGTAAAATCCAAATGTCCATTGATAGATGCATGAATAGAGAAAATGTGGTATATACATGCAATGGAATGTTATTAAGCCCTAAATATATATTATATATGTATATAATATGTATATAGTGCAATATGTAATGACATAGATGAACCTTAAAGACATTAGACTAAATGAAATACAGTCAAAGAAAGACACATACTGCATGATTCCACATATATGATCTATCTAAAATAGTCAAATTCAGAGAATCAAAGGGTGTGAATGGAGTTTGTCAGGTTCTGGGAGGAGGGGGAAATGGAAATCACTAATGAAAAGGCATAAGGTTTCAGTCAAGCAAAAGTAAGCTCTAGAAATCTGCCGTACAATATTGTACCTTGAGTCAATAATAATGTATTATACACTTAAACATTTGTTGAGGGTAGATCGCGTGTTAAATGTTCTTACCACAATAAAATAAAATAGAAAATTAACATCTAACAAAAAGTCAGTTAAATGAATTTATGCAATGTTATCTATATTAAACATTCATTCTCTTCATGACCTCAAATACAAATACACTTAAAGAAAGAAATGCTCTTAGGTTTGTAATATTATGTCAGCACTCAAGTGCCATAGCCCAGGTTAATGTATCTCCACACGGAGTTGGCTCCATTTTCTCCTTTCAGTGCCGTAAACAAACACATGCTTTCAAGCATTTATTTCTTCCGTTTCCTCCCCATCTCCTCTCTTCCTTCGGTGTTTCCTTAACTTCTAAATATTTGACTGTTACTTCTTGACAAATTATTTCCCAGTCTGAGTCCCTAACACCTTCTTACATTCTGTTTTGCCAACTACCTTGTGAACTTCATTTTAATGTCCCACTGATGTTGTAAGTGTGACACTTTCCTTGTCCCTTCAGACTGGCCTCCTTTTCTAACTTCAGTGTTTCTGGTAATGCCAAAATTCTTTACCTTAATCAGGTTTGGAAAAGAACATTATCTTAATTTTTCTCTCCTCTTTTACCTCATTATCCATATCATGTTGGTTGGTAAGTCTTAACAATCCTACCCCCATTATATATTTTCATATATACCCTCATTTCTCTTCTCATTGCCCCTACTTTAGGCCCTTAACTCTTGCCACAAATAGTGCTCTGGGTCCAACGAGTTTCTCTTACCTCCAGTTTCTCCTATATCTTTCCCTTGGATTAATTTTTGCAAAGGAAATTTAGTCCTGTTACTTTTCTGCTCAAAAACCTCCCTGCTTCCAATGATCTGGTGCCTAACAGGTAAAGCACCTCTACAAAGTGGCTCTTATCTACCTTGCTAGCCTCATCACGTATAATTTTTACTGAAAATGAATTACTTGTTTTTTGGATATGTCATATAGTTGGGGTTTTTTAATATGACTCAAAGTGTACTACTTACTCTGTCTGAAGTACCTCTTCTTCCTTTCTCTGTAAATCATAACATGGCTTAAATGGAATCACCTTATTAAAGAAGTACGTTTGAATTCATTCATTCAACTATTCCTAGACCCTGTAATATGCACTTGTAATACAATAGAACATAAGCATAATACTTTCCCTCAGAAGCTAACAACCTTTTACTCCAGTGCAGGGGTCACTCTATCCTCTGAATTTCTGTAATATATTGTATCTTTCCCATAGTACTAATTCCATAATGAAGTTTATTATAGTTATTTGTGTATGAATCATAGAATTATTCATCAAATTGCCTCCAGAACTATTTTTACACAGTGTTCAATAAATATTTGTTAAATGATAAACTCTAGATAAGTAATGTTTAAATTCCATTTATTTTTTAGAAACATAAAACAAAAATTTTAAATAATGAAAAAGGGACTCCTCAGTGGCTCACTCAGTTAAGCATCTGACTTTGGCTCAGGTCATGATATCACGGTTTGTGGGATCCAGCCCTGCATCAGGCTCTGATCTCTCTGTGCTGACAGCTTAGAGCCTGGAGCCTGCTTCAGATTCTGTGTCTCCTTTTCTCTCTGCCCCTCCCCCACTGTGCTCTCTTTCTGTCAACAACGAACACAAAAAAATTTTTAAATATAAATTCCATTTATTTTTTAGCAATTTGAAAAGACATTTTTCTGAGCTTAACTTTTAGGTGTGAGGATATGTTCTTTCCTAAATGACTGAGGACATTAAAATTATATCTGACCTTCTAAATGTTTTCCTGATGTATTGCGAATCTTGCTAAAAAACTTGCATGTTACTAATGCAAATATATTAAATACAAAATTATCTGGAAAACAAGCAAATATTAATCTGACTTATATATTTCATTTGCCTATCTGCAGTGTCCTTCAAGATCTCAGTGGAAATATTATTTCCCTCATTTCTGATTGTCACAAAATCATTTACTGATTGAATTGTTAATAGGTTTAGGGAGTGAAAAGAGAAAAGCAGGCAATTATTAACAAGTCTTCTTACTTTTTAAAGATTACAATATAGAGTACATAGTATCCCTTTAAAATGATCCTACATAGACTCATTATTTTCTTGCAAGAAGCAACCTTACATAACCTATTAAGGTGATTTTAAAAAGAAAATAAAAGAAATTTATAATGGAAAGCTTTGGCTCATCAGGGCATAATTATATCTAGTGAGTATAAAAATGGGTTGATTTCCCAAGAGAAATGTACTTACTCTCACATCTAAAGCCTGTCCTTTTGCTCTGAGATGAATCCCTAATGGATAATCAATACTTCTCACTTTTCCAGCTTCTCCAATCTCATTCACAGATGTAACTAAGGATCTGGATAGCATAAGTATTCAGTGATGAAGCTGGATCTACTAATTTTTCATGAGGATAATGATAGCCAAAAAAAATCAGGCCATGCTCTTCCATGTGGCTACAGTGTTGGATGCTCAGAGAGCACTCAGTGCTTCTGACTGTAGAAAAACCATCCTTCCTCTCACAGAGACACTGACTTAACAATGATACATGGACACGTGCCCTTTGGGAGAAATCCAGAAACCAGTGTAGAGGCTTTTTCCCCCTAAACTGAGCATGGCACCAGTCTCATCAAAGTCAGTAGGAAAATGTGTGATTTTCACCCATCTTAATCTCTAATCCCAGCACAGCACTATCTTCAGGAGAAAACTCCCAGCTCCCAACTTCTCCCTGGGGAGGGAAAGAAAAGACCACACAACCAATGTTCAGACTTTTCAGGGGGGTGTCCCAGGGACTGATTTCTGTCTCACTCAACTCAAACCATTAAAAAAACCCAGCATCCTCTCAAAGCCTGGGGGCTTCTGAAAATTAAAGAGAGCTCGGTGGCCGGCAGCAACTCCAGAGAAACTGCAGTATTGCAAACAGACACCAGACGGAACAAGAGATTGAAAGCTCCTGAAAAAAAGAGACCAGCAAATTTCCCTAATCTGGAATTTGAATCATTAAGTCTATAGAAGACATATGCACAGAAAAGGTTTGAGGGGCCCCTAGAATCTCAAGGAAATGCACATTAAAACAACAATGAGTTATTACTATACAACTCTTAGGATGGCCAAAGTCTGGAACAGTGACTACACCAAGTGCTGGTGAGGATGTGGAGCCACAAGACCTCTCCTTCACTACTGCTGGGAACGCACCATGGTGCAGCCACTTTGGAAGACAGTTCGGTTGTTTCTTAAAAAGCTAAACTTACTCTTACCATACAGTCCAGCAATCATGCACTTTGTTATTTACCCAAAGAAGTTAAAAACTTACGTCCACATAAAAACTTGCACAAGGATGCTTACAGCAGCTTTAATCATAATTGTCAAAACTTGAAAGCAACGAAGATTTCCTTTGTAGGCGAATGGATAAATGGTAGGCACATCCAGACAGTGGGATATTATTCCATACTAAAAAAAATGATCTATGAAGCCATGAAAAGACATGGAGGAAGCCTGGAAGCCTAAAGGCATATCATTGAGTGAATGAAGCCATTCTGAAAGACTGCATATCATGAGTCGAAATCTATGACTTTCTGGAAAGAGAAAAACTATGGAGACAGTGAAAAGATCAGTGGTTTCCAGGGATTGGGCAGTGGGAAGGAGATGAAGGCATGAATTGGGAGAGCACAGAAAATTTTTAAGGCCGTGAAAATATCTGTATGATATTGAAATGATGGGTATGTGTCATTATACACAGAATGTAGAGTACCTGGTGTGGACACTAATGTAAACTAAGGACTTTAGGTGATTATGGTGAGTCAGTGTCAGTTTATTGGTTGTGGTAAGAAATATACCACTGTTGTGGTGGATGAAAGAGGCAATGCATGTGTGAGACGGGGAGGATCTGAGAACTCTCTGGATCTTTTCCTCCATATTGCTGTGATGCCAAAACTGCTCTAGAAAAATAGTCTCTCAAACACTCTATCTATTATAACAATGGGTACACAATCTAAAAAGATATAACTTGTGATATCAGTAACTTAAAGTGTGCAGGGGGAGTGTAATAGTATAGAGTTTTTGTATGCAATTGAAGTGATCAACTTAAAATAGATTATTATAACTATAAAATGCTTTATGTAGCCTCAAGGTAAACACAAAGAAAACACCTATAGAAGGTTCGAAAAGGAAAATGAGAATAGAATCAAAGCACGTCAATAAAAAAATCAAGGAAGATAACAGGGGAGGAAAGGAAGAATAAAGAGGCTATAAGATAGAAAAACAATTACTAAAGTGTCAATAGTAAGGCTCCCTCTATCAATAACTACTTTAATGACATAAAAAGAAATCCAGTTCTATTCCTAGATTGTGAAGATAATTTCTAGAAACCTTATTATTTTAGCTTTTAAATTTAGGTCTATGACTCATAACAAATTAATTTTTGTAAATTGGTACATTGTAGTGGTTGAAGTTCATTTCTTCCATATGGATATCCATTTGTTGAAAAAGCTTTCCCTCTTTTTTAGCTTATGTTAAAAATGAATGGTCTGCATAAATGTAGATCTAAAATGGGACTCTTTAATAATCCATTGATATTTGTCTACCCTTAAGGAATACCATAGTAAGTGGTAAGACCCATTGTGTATTGACTAAATATATTCTTGGGTCAATCTAGATATTTAAAATGGTGTTTGCGGGCCAATTTTCTTTGGCATCTCACAAAATTGCTTTAAATGAACTATGCTTTGGCATTATGACATTGGCCTTCCTCAACGAACAGTTATTTGAAACTCACTATTATATTTAACATGAAAATGTACTATGTCTCCTTTGTAAGCCATAGTAGAAATGTCTTACAAGTTTCAATACTAGGAAATCCAAAGGCATTCACTTTATGGAGCCATACGTCTAGATAACTAGAAAATAAGAAACTACTTGGGGCGCCTGGGTGGCTTAGTCGGTTAAGTGTTTGACTTTGGCTGAGGTCATGATCTTGTGTTCATGGATTTGAGCCCCACATCGGGCTCTGCTGACAGCTCAGAGCCCAGAGTCGGCTTCGGATTCTGTGTCTCCCTCTCTCTCTGCCTCTCCCCTGCTCCCACTCTGTCTTTTTCTCTCTCTCTCTCAAAAATAAATAAACATTAAAACTATTTTTTTTAAAGAAACTAGCTTATTGATCAATTCTAAAATTTCATAGAAAACCTTACTATATGGTCCTATTCTTTGCTTGTGAACTATGCTTCCATTAGGTTACAGCTTATTTTTCAAACTCTATTATTAATTTTCTCTTAGTTTAACACACATTTATGTAGATACGCAATCAAATCATATCCCTTTTTGGAATGACTCAGAATCTAAATAAAGCACTACATTCAGTGTGTCTTTGGAAATAGGTTTAACAATTGAGAATAATAGGATTACATTTAATTTAAATTTATCAATATCTAAATGGGAGCCCCCATCTTTTTGCCCGCTTTCATATAAACTAATGGGAGGATAGAGCATTCTATTACATGTGTACGCTCATGTTGGTTCCTCCTTTTCTCCTTGTCTCCCCAGCTGGGCCATGGTCTCTCCTTGCATTTACTTCACAGTGTACAGACAAGCAGCATTTTAAAGGAAAAGTGGTAGGGGCTCGGCTCTTATACCATTAACTCTAAGTGGGGCCACTGAAATTAAAGGATGCTTGATGAGACCGAAAGGGAATTTAGTGTATGCTTTTTGTAAGAGGAGGCGAAAGGGAATTTGGAGCTTTTGTAAGAGAGGCCCATTTACATACATCGGGAAGTACTGATGAATTTGTAGTGTCCCTCTGTTTCTAACTTTACCTGGCAGGCAAGGTGATGCGGGCCTTAGTAAATGACATCTTTCTGTTTTCCTGTTTCCCAGCCCATATAGAGTACCAACTTCAGGAATAAGATATCTGAAGTATATTCCCAGAAATATCAGCTGTAGGACTTTTCTAACGTAATGCCTAATTTTCTCTCAGACATTATTGACCTTTCTTTCGTTTGAAAAGTTATTGATTATCCTCTATATTCTTGGCACTGCTCTATATGTTGGGATTAAGAAAAGAAATAAGAGATGGATCTTGAGATGAAAGTGCTTTATTCTAGCAACAATCCTCAGCTGGCATGATTCTCCCTTCCCTGTCCTTTACCACATTGCAAATATGTCAGTTAGCTTTTGAGAACTGAATATTACTCCTCTGAGGTACCAGGCAGGTGAAAGATGTTCCACACAATGAAATGAAATCAATCTAACAGTTCCTCCTCAGTCTATGAAGAAGAAACTGTGAAACCAGGCAGGAAGAATAAAATTAGTCCACTGGGTTAAAACAAAACAAAACAAAACAAAAAAATCCTCTCTTATCCCAAGGGAAAAGAAGTTTTGAATAAGGTTAAGCACAAATACATCCAAGAATACAAAAGTGACAAAGATAATATTTCAAAGTTGTATAATTCAAATAGCAGTATTTTTCATGTATAACTTTTCACTTAATTCCATCAGCAAAACAATATAGTATGTATGGACACTATTAAAAATATCAGGGTAGTCAAAAAACTACTAGAACTGATAAGTTAATTCAGTAAAGTCGCAAGATACAAAATCAATGTGCAGAAATCTGTTTGCACTTCTGTATACTAATAAGGAAGCAGCAGAAACAAAAATTAAAATGATACCATTTAAAATTGCACCAAAAATAATAAGATGAAAGAGACCAAAGAGATGAAAGACCTATACTCTGAAAACTTTAAAACATTGTTGAAAGACATTGTAGATGACACAAAAGAAATGGAGATGGAGAAGCATTTCATGCTCATGGATTGGAAGAACAAACATTATAAAAATGTCTATATTACCCAAAGCAATCTATACATTTAATGCAATCCCTATCAAAATACCAGCAGCATTTTTCACAGAACTAGAATAATCCCAAAATTTATGTAGAACTGCAAAAAACCCTGAATAGCCAAAGCAATTTTGAAAAAGAAAAGCAAAGCTGGAGGCAACATAATTCCAGACCTAAGTAATATTAAAAAGATACAGTCATCAAGACAGTATGGTACTGGCACAAAAATAGACACAAAGATCAATGGAACAGACTAGGAAACCCAGAAATAGACCCACGATTATATGGTCAATTAATCTGCAGCAAACAGGAAAGAATATCCAATGGAAAAAAAGTCTCTTTGAAAAATGGTGTTGGGAAAACTGGTTAGCTACATGCAGAAGAACGACACTGAACTACTCTCATACCATAAATAAAAATGAATTCAAAATGGATTAAAAACCTCACTGTGAAAACTAAAACCATAAAAATCTAGAAGAGAGCACAGGCAGGACTTTTTCTGACATCAGCCATAGCAGTATTTTTCTAGATACGTTTCCTGAAATAAAAGCAAAAATAAACTACTGGGACTACATCAAATAAAAAGCTTCTGTACAGCAAAGGAAACAACCAACAAAACTAATACGCAATCTACTGAATGGTAGATATTTGTAAATGATTTATCCAATAAAAGATTAGTATCCAAAATATATAAAGAACTTATACAGTCCAACACCCAAATAACAAATAATCTAATTAAAAAATGAGCAGAAGACATGAACAAACATTTCTTCAAAGAAGACAGACATACAGATGGTCAACAGACACGTGAAAAGATGTTCAGTATCAGTCATCATGAGGGGAATGCAAATCAAAACTACAATGAGATACCACCTCACACCTGTCAGAATGGCTAAAATCAACAACAACCCAAGAAACAACAAGTATTGGTGAGGATGTAGAGAAAGGGGAACCTTCTTGCACTATTGGTGGAAATGCAAACTGGCACTGTGGAAAACTATATGGAGTTTTCTCAAAAAGTTAAAAATAGAACTTCCCTATGGTCTAGTAATCACTCCACTGGGTATTTGCCCAAACAATACAAAAACACTAATTCAAAGGGTTACATGCACTCCTATGTTTACAGCAACATTATTTACAATAGCCAAGTTATGGAAGCAACCCAAGTGTCAGGGGAAGAGCAGAGAGAGAGGGAGACAGAGAATCCGAAGCAGGCTCCAGGCTCTGAGCTGTTAGCACAGAGCCCGACGCAGGGCTTGAACTCATGAACCATGAGATCATGACCTGAGCTGAAGTCGGCTGCTTAACCGACTGAGCCACCGGCACCCCAGAATCTTGCCATTTGTAACAACATGGTTGGAGCCAGAGAGTATACTGCTAAGCGAAATAAAGAAAAATACCATATAATTTCAGTCATATGTCAAATTTAAGACACAAAAGAAACAATCAAAAGGAAAAAAAGAGAGACACAAACCAAGAAACAGGCTCTTAACTGTAGAGAATAAACTGATGTTTACCAGAGGGGAGGCAAGTGAGGGGGAGGGTAAAATAGGTAATGGGGATTAAGGACTGCACTTGTGATGAGCAGCAAGTGATGTATGGAATTGTTGAATCACTATATTGTATAGCTGAAAGTAATGTAACTGTATAAAAAAATCTCAGGGTATTATTCAATAACTGAGTAAGCTCAGTTGTTAATAGCTCAAAATTAATAGATTAATGGCTAAGGCAGTCAGTGAAAATTGTTCCTTAAGAAACAAAGATCCAAGATTGGAAGAAGAATAAGTTAAAACACCATAGGTATCTTCAGGCACAACTATGCTTCCCGCCGCTCTCTACATCATCTTCAGTGAGTTCTCACCTCCTGGCTGCCATCTTGTGGCAGCCGGTTTGACAGAGATCAGTGATACTGGAATCTAACCGCCGGAGATGGAGATCAACAGTACGAGCTTATCTAACAGAAGAGAGGAATGGAATCATAGCCATTTATCTCAACCGTTAGAACCCATAAAATAGAAAATTAGGCATCAATAAAGGGAAGTGATTAATCTATCCTTTATTATTGAGAACACATCTGTTTTTAACTGTTGCATCAACATTTTACAGGTGATATTTGGGCATTCCTCTCTTCTTGCAAATAAGAGAAAGAAAAAAATTAAATTAAAGCCTAATGATAACACTTATTATTTTTTTCAGCTTTATTGAGGTATACTTGACAAATATTATGTATAATTAAGACATACAATGTGATGTTTTGATATACATATACATTGTGAAATAATTGCCACAATCAAGCTAATTACCATATCTATCACCTCAGATAGTTATGATTTTCATGTGTGTGTGCTAAGAACACTTTAAGATCAACTCTCTTAGCAAATGTAATAGAGTATTATTAACAATAGCTATCATGCTAATTATTAGATCTCCAACAATCTCATTCCTAGGTATATCCCCAAAGGAAATAAAATCAGCACTTTGAAGAGATACCTGCACTCCTATGTTCATTGCAGCATTATTCTCAATAGCCAGGATATGGAAACAACCTAAGTATTGACAGATAAATGGACAAAGAGAATATAGTATATGGATACAATGGAATATTATTCAGCCTTAAAAAAGAAGGAAATCCTACCATTTGTGGCAACATATATGAACTTAGGGAACATTATACTAAGTAAAATAAGGCATACACTGAAAAAGAAATACTGCATGATCTGTTTTATGTGGAAACTAAAAAAAAAAAAAATCGAAGTCCTAAAAGCAGAGAGTAGCAGGGGCAGAGACGTGAAGGAAATGAGATATTGAATAAGTTCTGATGACACTCTTAAAAGCTGCTTCATCAAACTCAAAAATATTATCAAATGATGAAAAGAATGAATATTGAAAACAGAATGCTTTTAAAAATGTGATATCTATTTAATAATTAATTACTATAGAACTTACCAGTGTCGGTGGAAAATAGAGCCAAAATATGCAAAATGTAAGTATTAAGAAAGTTAATGTAATAGATACAGCCATGTCATAAATTTTGGAGAAGAGCCTACTATGTTTCCAGCACAATCAGCTTACTAACGTAAATAGGGCTCCAGTAATTGATTATGTTTAGAATAGTGCAAAAGTGAACCTTTTACATACACTGACAGAAGTGACAGAAAACAGAATATTCAGAGATTACATTTTCCTATGTTTGTCCTTTATTCAAAGTCTCTCCTATCGTCTTTAAGTTGAAGCTATCCTTTGTAGAAGCACTCTGAATAACAGATGAATCAGAGACATTGCATGAATTCAGTATTAATAATGTATTTCACATGAATATTTGCCAAAAGAATAGCAATGAATTAACCGGAGCCTCTTCATGTTATACTTAGCAGAAGTATGGTACATAGCTATTGCTTCATTTTTAGCTGTTACTTATTAACTTTGATAATGGTTGATCCACGTCATAAGAATGAGAGGTACAGCATAGGGAATATATTAAACGGTATAGTAATAGGTTGTATGGTGACAGATGGTAGCTATGCTTGTGATGAGCATAGCATAACATATAGAGTTGTCAAATCACTATGTCGTATGCCTGAAATTAGTGTAACATTGTGTATCAACTATAATCCAACTTTTAAGTTTTCAATTAAATTAAATTAGAACTAAAAAACTTAATAGTCAATCCAAAACAGAAAATCTCAAATCATTGTTATCCGGTGCTGAAATGGATTTTATTTTTGCATATATTTACCAACCATGTGACTCTAGCAACAAACATTTCCAATTACTTTCATCCACTGGGACTGCCAAAGAGCTCCATAAGGCTGGAGGAAAGCTGGTCATCATTCCCTTTTTCTGAAGAAAACTCAGAAACTAAATCGGAGCATATTTGGAAGTAAGGAAAACCAATAGAACAAAAGAATATATCTTCCTGGTTTAGCTAACAGTTTGATTTCATGAATTCAAAAGCACCGATTGCCTACCTACTTCCAAAAACTGGAGATCCAGCAGTTGAGCTACTTTGCCCTCAAGTGATTTTGAATCTACACAAAGACACAGGTGCATGTGCAATCACACTGAAAATAAGGACTCTGCAGTAGAGCTAACACAGAGCATTACGGGAGCACAGTGGAGGACCACAAACAAGTTTTACAAAATCAGGAGAGACTTCTTGACCTTGACCCTTAAGCTCAAACCTGAAGGGAAATATTAGGTCAGTTAAACAGCAGAAGAATCAGTAAATGTTGACAACTAGCAGATGCCAACCAGCACGATCCTTAGAAACAATGTGCAAAATAACAAAGTATAATATCTATAAATACTATTAGGCATCTCTGTGTTCCTAAATATGCAATAATTGCATGTTGTGGTACCAACAATAGTGTGCCCACTTCATGAACTTTTGCATAGGCATTAAAATAAAAGTGGTGTGGTAGAATGGTACTGTGCTCACTTGAGCAAGCTGTGTATATCCCTTTTCTGCACAGTTGCGACTTGGGAGTGCCAGAATGGACCACTTTGTGTGAGATTTAGAAAGCGAGTAAAGCAAATGCATCCCTGTGCTTTTCTCACGGGGAAGGGCAGTGTGAAGGACCCTGTGCCGTTGTAGCTCCTGCTTGTCCACATTGGGTGGGTCAGCCGGCAGGGCGGAGCTTCTCCAGGTCCCGCTGGTGCTCCTTCAGCAGCTCCTCCAGCTCCAGGCCAAGTGTGTGCTTTGCTGTTGAGAGTGGATGCCTGCTTCTCTTTGCAGGTTATTTCCATGATCAAAGCTGGAGGTTTGGAGGCTGTGGGAAACCAGTCCAGCCCCGTCAGTCTCCGTTTACACTGGTAGGTTCTGAGCATATTCGGCTCCTCCAGATTGCCTGCTCTGCTGGCTTCAGGCTCTGGCACCAGACAGAAGACAGCTTCACATAGACTGTTTAACCTGCTTTCTCAGTTGCATAAAATCAAATCCTTATAATAAAATATCTTCTTTTTTCATCTTCTGATAAAGCCCTGACAGCTACACTGATGCTTCCACATCCTGTATGACAACATTGGAAAAGGGATTATGGCATTATATTAAGTTAAAAGCATCCATATGCAAATTTTATGTAAATTTTAAATTCAATAGTTTAAATGTAAATGGATCTAAAATTCACCAAAATATTAAGTGTGATTTTATTTGGAAAAGTGGGACAATGTGTGAATTTTCGTCTTCTTTGTATCTTTCAATGTTTCCGCTTTTAAAAAATGAACATTCATTAATTTTGTAATTTAAATCAGCAACAAAATATAAACTTGTTTTTGTGAAGGTAAATCTTTAGAGCAAAAAAAAAATAGACAGTCACCTAACCATGTGATTGTAAGTCTTCTTTATTCACCTAAATGCATCCTCAGGGGCTTTCTAAATGCTGATATTAGAAAACATAGGAGTGGAAGGGGTTGTAAACAGTTTAGTTAGAGCTACATTTTCAATATGTTCTGGTAAGACTCAACCACCAAACTTCATGAATGCTAATTTGAAAAACTGGGTCATATTCTCCAGCACAACTTTATAGATCTTTTCCTATGGAGGGAGGGAGGTTTTAAAGACTTGTAGGCAAATTCATTGCAACTGTATCTTTAAAAGGTAAATTTAAGCTTCTTGCCAATATATAAACATCTATCTTATGTCCTATATCCACAAGCACATATGCATTCAAATAAATTCCTATTTCCAATACCTAATTTTATGTTTCACTTAAAAATTATACACATATACTTATATATGCACTCATGATTTGTGCACTTCGAAATAGATACTTTAAGTAATAATCTTTTGTATGTTTATAGCAAGTCACCATTTACAAAAAATTTACACAAAGTTATGAAAAGACGTTGATTTTTAATTGTTGAAGATACTAAGGCCCAAAGAGATTAAGAAATAAAGTTAGGGTTCTACTCATACTTCATTGCCACCATTATTGACTTTATAAAAAAATCACCATTTGGTTATTTACAAAAATGAGCTTCCTTGATACCTCAAAAATTAAAGGGGGAACAAACATTCAAATATCCTGCAATAAATTCGTTTTCTGATATTATGTAAATCTATTTTTATAGTTACTTAATAAATAGGCATAATAGTATGATTTAGACTAATGAATGAATTTGATATTATTAATGACATAGGAATATGAATTTGTCTTTGTAAGTCAAAATAAAGTATACATTGGTATCCCTAGAGATTATAGACCATAAATATAGATTCTTTCCTACAAGAGAAGATCTACATAACTTACAAAAAAATGATTTAACTCTATTGGTCAAATAATGGTTCAGGAAGGCGTTCACATATCGCACTGTTTTAGTGGAAGAGTTTAGTGGAAAGATCCAGTCAATGACCAGACTTTCTTTGCACAAGATAAATATTCATAGATGTGAATTTTGTTTCTGCAAATCAAAAGCACAGTACTGTTCATTCTTTCTTTTCAATCACCTGGCGCAGAAGTGAGCACATTATAACTGGCCCATGGGGCAAATCCACCTGTTTTATATGAATTAAGGCGTTTTTTCATTTTTGTTTATTTATTCATCTTGAGGAAGTAGAGGGGCAGACAGAGCAAGAGAGAGAAAGAGAAAGAGAGAGAAAATCTCAAGCAGGTTCCCTGCTGCCAGCACAGAGCCTGACACGGGGCTCAAACTCATGAACTGTGAGATCCTGACCTGAGCCGAAATCAGGAGTCAGATGCCAACCAACCAATGAGGCATCCCTGTTTTAATTTTTAAATGCTTAGAAGAAATAAAGAGTATTTCACAATATACGAAAAGTATGAGATTCAAATTTCAGAGCCCATATATAAAGTTTTATTGGAACACGGTCTGGCTCATTGTTAAGTGTTGTCCCTAATGGGAGCAAAGTAAGACACTGTAATGGCGTCTCTAACCCACCCTAATGGTTCTTTTGTGGATGATGACAAATGTAAACTTGACCCTAAATTACTATGCAAGACCTTTCTGATAAAATTCAAAAATACTTTGTTACTCTCTAAAAAAATTTCCACTAGACTTGTATTCACATGGGGTGAGGGGGGGAAGAGTCAACATTCATGCGTACTTAAATGGTTAATCTTAGAGACAAAATGATAGATTTTTTTCATTGTGGAACCAGTTTGGAAACACTAGAGTTCCTATCCCTTTCAGAGATTTGGAAATCTTTCTTTCCTACAGACTAAATGCAGCGTGATGTCTCTCCTTGTTCCACTCCATGACCTAGATAAGATTAAGAGAGTGACATATTCTGTAGGTCGCTATGCAAAGTAGGCCAAAGAGAAAGAGAGAGAAAGAAATTAAAATTAATGATAAGAAAATGACCCCTGCTGTGATACCATGAGGAGCTGAAAAAACTCTCAGTGCTTGGAACTGTGGTCATGACAACCTATCAATTCAGCCTTAGCTTAGTCAATGACACCAGTTTGAAATAGTATCACTGTTGAGCTGAAATAAAATGCTAAATTTGATGAGTCCCTTTGTTCCTATTAGCTACAAGTTATTTATTTATAGTTCATTGTAGCTATTTGTTGTAGGGCTTCCTCCTACATCACCAGTATGCAGAAAGCTCTAGACCAAACAATTGAAGGTGGTTCAAAGGCTTATGTAAGTTCCTGGATTTCACTAAGGACAATTTCACAATTGATATTCATGGTTTGTAACCCTTATTAGATGCAGAGGAATGTCCAAGCAAAGAATTGAGGAAATGGACATTCTAAGTCTTTAGTTACTTGGTCAGTCTAAAGCCCATTAATGATGGAGTGCCTGGGTGGTTCAGTCAGTTGAGCATCTGACTTTGGCTCAGGTCATGATCTCACAGTTTGTGAGTTCAAGCCCCGCGTTGGGCTTTGTGCTGACAGTGCAGAGCCTGGAGCCCACTTCAAGTTCTGAGTCTCCCTCTCTCTCTGCCCCTCCCCTGTCATGCTCTGTCTCTTTCTCAAAAAACAAATAAACATTAAAAATTTAAAAAAAATGATAAGCAAACTGTGCTTGCACTGACACATTTATTCCCAATTTAAGAATTACTTATGTTTTTAAATGAAGATAAATACCTTTATTGGTGAGTACCAGCCCATCACGGTTATGCTTTTTAGACTTAGCGCAGTGGTAAATCATAACTTTCTTTTATTTGTTATTAATAGGCAGATTATTTTAAATGGTTTTTACATGTGTTAAAGTCTGTAAGAGATACTATAATTATAGCTAATGTTTCGCACTATATGTAATGCAGTGTTAAGCACTTAATTTTCATTATCTTATTTATAACATAACCTTATGATCTAGATATTATTATTATTTCCATTTTACACATGAGAAAGCAGACCCTCGCAGAGGCTAGTTTAGTTTGATACTTTAATAGGTATTAGAGAAAAAGTAATTAATCAGTATTACAGTCAGGATTGGAATCTATGCTACTGACATCCAAAATTGCGCTCTTATCCACCGTTAGGCCATCCTGTTTCCCATGCGTGGAGACAAACAGGTTAGAAAAAAATTGCCTGCATAGATTTATCGTATTATTTGTCTGTTTATTAACAGATATCAACGTTAGTTACGAGAGCGACAGGGTGAATGTTCTGTGAAAGGATCAGGGACTTTGGAAGCAGGTTTACCTGAATTCGATCCTGAATTCCTCATTTGTAGCCTCTGGCTGTGAATGGTAATACTTGCTCTCTTTAATACCCACTTACTTGCTTGCAAAATAGAGGTGATAGTAACTACCTTGAGAGTTTTTGTGTTAAATAAGGTAATGTATGTGTAGTAGCTAGCACAACATATGCACAAAATAGTTATTTTTCCTACTCTCTCTATTTCTTTAACTGTGCATAACTTGTTTTCCATAGAAAGGGTGAACTAATGTCTTAATCCTCCTTAATATGAAGAATCCATGTCCTACATTAAATTCAAACAGAGTTTTTCATATTTATCACAGGTTCATTCAACACCATAGTAAAATTAAGTTTGCATTTTTTTAAATCACAGGAAAAGCACTGACCTGAAAATCTTTTGAAACTTTAAAGCACAGCCCAACTCTTCTGGATGTATATTACAAGCAACAGTAACAATTCTGGCAAAGGGAATCCTGGGGGAAAGAAGCTGAGTAAAAGAACCCACAGGCACACTGGTTGTGCTAGCCAGTACACAGGGAGGGGGAAAGAAGGAAAAGGAGTCTCAGTGCAATCCTCAGAGAATTCCTGCTCAGAATCAGACAGGAGAAGAGAGCACACACGTCTTCCGTGCCTTTCTGACATTGACGTTGATGAATCTCTTTGTCCTGTATTTATGTGTTACTTTCCTGGATCTTGAACAGATATGATTCTCTAAGAATGTCTTGGTGACTTCTAATTCCCTATGGGTGCTTGCACTCAATAAACAGAAACAAAATCTGCAATATTTCACATTAAATTAATAATGGCAGTCAACTACTTATCTGGCACTAGTAAGGCTTTCCACATACGAAACAAACAGTAATATCAGAATACGATTGTTTTTACAGATTATTTTAAACACTAAGAAAATGTATATGAAAAGGGATAATGCTAACATAAATATTTACTTATTTATTTATTTATTTACTTACTTATTTTTGAGAGAGAGAGACAGAATGTGAATGAGGAGGGGCAGAGAGAGAGAGACCAAGAATCTGAAGCAGGCTCCAGGCTCTGAGCTGTCAGTGCAGAGCCTGATATGGGACTCAAACTCACAGACTATAAGATCATGACCTGAACTGAAGTCGGATACTTAACCAACTGAGTCACCCAGTCACCCCACTGATAATGCTAACATTTAAAAGTGAAAGTATCAAAAGCAACTGACTATTTTGAAGTTTAAAATGATTCAGATTACTCTGGCTAATGTTGACACTTTTCAGTTGTTGTTTTTTTTATGTTAACACTTTTCAGATAATTTTGGACTTTAGCAGCATCGTGTATCCCAAATAATGTAAATCACTTAATTTCTGTTAACATTTGCCAGGGAGCAAAAAACATTAATATTTTAAGAAATAAAGTCAATAGTATTTATCAAAAGTTTTCAATTTCCCAAAATCATCTTAGTTTTATATTAAAAATCATTAGTTTAAAATTTTTTTTAATGTTTATTTATCCTTGAGACAGAGAGAGACAGAGTGTGAGCAGGGGAAGGGCAGAGAGAGAGGGAGACACAGAATCCGAAGCAGGCTCCAGGCTCTGAGCGGTCATCACAGAGCCCGACACGGGGCTCGAACTCACAGACCAGGAGATCATGACCTGAGCTGAAGTTGGCCGCTTAACCAACTGAGCCACCCAGGTGCCCCTAGTTTTAAATTACAAATTTTTTATTTAAGAAGTAATTCAAAGTAGGTATTTATGACTTGCTGACTTCTTCAATTACAATTTTTTAAAAGAAAAAAGGAGAAAATATATCCTAAATTATATATATGTACATAAAAATATAGATATACTATATATTTATGTATGTATATATATATAAAGGAGGAAGAACACATTTCAAATTATATATATTATAAATACATACACATGTAAGTGTGTGTGTGTGTGTGTGTGTGTGTGTGTGTACAGACATATAGGTTTCCTGATTGGAAGAATTTGTAAAATTATAGTTAAATATTCTTAGAGAAAAGTATAACTATTTGTTAAGTAGAATTACAAAATCTATCTGTTTTTGGGGGTGCCTGGGTGGCTCAGTCAGTTAAGTGTCTGACTTCAGCTCAGGTCATGATGTCACTGTTCCCAAGTTCGAGCCCTGCATCTGGCTCTGTGCTGTCAGCTCAGAGCCTAGAGCCTGTTTCAGATTCTGTCTCTCTCTCTCTCTCTGCCCTTCCCCCACTCACGCTCTGTCTTTCTCTCTCTCTCAAAAATAATAATTAAAATTTAAAACATTTTATAAAATCTGTTTTAGATCTTTTATATTTAAATAACAAATGTCAACAGTTTGCTACCATAAAAGGCACTGTAATGCTCTGAAAATAGTACAGACTTTGGAATTAAATAAATTTGATTCCATGCCCTCCCCAGCTTCCTCAATCTGTGAGTCTGATCTTGGCCATATTACTTAATTTCTCTCCCCTCCACTCTCCTCTCCTCCCCTTTCCTTCCTTCTTCTCTCTCAAATATGTTTTTGAAGAGAAAATGAGATAAGGTATACAAAATGCCTAGCACATAAAAGGCACCAATATATGAACATATACAGTAGAATGCTTATAAAATTTATAATTGGGGATGCTTTTCTCTCCAGGGCCTTTCGTGAAACTAGAAGAGATTGAAAAACGCAGAGAAGCAGAGCATCGCATTGGACAGACTCGTGAATTACAGGAAGAGGTAGGTGGAACATATATTAAGCAAATAGTGATATTATAGATTTATAGTACAAAAGAGCAACATATGAAATATAAAGGTATGAAATGCTTCAATGAAAAGAAAACATTTCTCAGACTAACACATTAATAAAACTCTGCTCCATGTTGCTTCTAAGAAGGTTGGCAAAGGTGTGGGTGATGGGGACTCTCAGGTACTGCTATAAGAACGGCAAACAAAATAACCAGTCTTTCAAATGGTTTGGTGTTGTTTTAAAATCAAATGTAAGCCTACCTTTTGATGCAGCAATTTCCATCCCTTGGTATATACCAACAAAATGTGAGTATACAATTTTAATAACAGCCAGATGCTAGGGGAAAAATAGACTATAGTCTTAGAAATTAGGATCATGCTTTCCTTGGGAGTGATTAAATAAACATATTCCCTTCATAATAAATTATTGAGATGTATAATCATTGTCTACTCCTTTTTTCTGCATATCAGCTATTCTTTATTAAAACAAGTTTAAAAATACAATAAAATGATTAAATTGATTTATTAAAAAAATACAGAGGGGCACCTCGGTAGTTCAGTCAGTTGAGCATCAGACTCTTGATCTTGGCTCAATTCATGATCTTATGGTCTGTGGGATGGAGCCCCTGTGAGGCTCTATGCTGACAGCACAGAGCCTGCTTGGGATTCTCTCTCTCTCCCTCTCTCTCTACCCTACTCGCACTCTCTCTCTCCTTCAAATTAAATAAATAAACATTTTTTAAAATACAGAAATTAAGTAAAAATATTACCGGTAAATCAGGGTGTGTATTTTGAGCAGACTGAAGACAGTAGGCTGGTGGTCCTTGTTTGCTCTATTTAGTGGTGTTTGGTTTTCACAATACAAACTGTCTTGCCCAACACAATACACACTTTCAGATAAGAGTTAGAAAGGTGAAATGTTAAAGGTACGGAGAATGCCTCTATGAAACTATATTTTCTTTGTGTAGAACTAAGTGGCCTTTGGAGGAATAAAGCTATAGATAGCTCTTCGTGGTCATGCCCTGAAACAAAGGAGTAAAATGGGCCAGATACTAATTACCAATGAATGTCCATTCCATCAGCAGTATGATACACGTCATGTATGTCTAGCCATACATGAAAAGCCAAATAGAAGGCTGAATTTATATTACACCAATGCCCCATAGAGCCATGCATTCCAAGAGATATTTTCCAATGAGCATTTAAACTGGGAACTCATGTATACTTAATTCTTTGGCATTAATAACTAAATAACGCCTTTTAAATGTTTAAATCACTTTTATTTTATTAAAAATAGTTATTTTTTAACTATTTCTTTTAAACCCCTGATCTTTTCCTTAAGGAAATATTTTATCTTCTTTTTTTTGCAAGAATAGGCAAAATATCTCTTTTATTTTAAATATCTGTTCGCCTTGCACTCCACAAAAAGCCCTGGGCTTGCAAATGCTCCCTGACAAAGACTGAATGACTTTTTCACTACTGAAAACAACTAAAATGTTTACTCCTTTAAAAATTAAGACAAAAAAGCTCTGTAATCATCTGTAACCACTAATGAAAATATTTTCATATTTTTGAATTAAGTAATCATACGTGCTTGGTGGCCGGACAGTGTGCAGAGTAAGTGCTCCTGGTCTTCTTTTCATGACATCGCCAGATAAGAAATGTGCACTTGTCTTCAAGTGTTATGGGATTAGGACGAAATTCTCTGGGTTTAAATAATCAACCAAATAATTTTGAATGTGGCATCGAAAAATTATTTAATCTTATCTCTTTGGATTCTTCTGTCTATAAAATAAAAATAAATACCTTCGAAATGACTATAAAGATTAAAAAAGAGATGCCATGGAAAGTGCTTCCTACAGAGTCTGACCTTTAAATGCTAAATAGGTGTTAACTATTATTATTTTTATTATCTTATTGTATCATTCTCAATACATTCTGTTATATTGTGGTGGGTCCAATTCACCAGCATGCATTTATATTCTGCACTTGTAGATTAAGAAAATCTTTGGAACATCTTTTCCTGAATTTAGGAGGTGGGTCAAATAATCAATTAAGATACATTCTAATTGTTTGATTGACAAACTAATATTTTCCTGCACTGTGAATTCTAATGGGACGAGTACTGTGTTACTTTGCATCCCTTCATTGATTCATTTATTATCAAGGATGTATCTATTACATCCTTGGAAGGTGGGAATAAATATGGCATCAGTTGTATTCTAAAAGATCTTTCCATCCAGTGGGAGGAGCAAAAATGTGTGAAACTAATTAATAGAAAGAATATATGTGATGACAAAGTCAATTCAAAAATAATAATATCTGATGAATCAACCGTTTTATAGTTGAGAAGGAGATTCCCAAACTTAGACTCATGATTTACAAAAGCCCTCCTGATCTTCCTCTGAACTGTGTGGTCCCTCTGCCTCTGTTGGCTGAGCCCTTACTTCCTGTCTTTGTGGCTTTTCCAACTACTTCAACCCCGCATCCTGCATTGGTGTCATGGCATAGACCACATTTGCTACTTTTTCTTACCCAGTATCTATTTCCCCCACTTTCTGGTAACAGCTTCCCTTATAGTAAAAACACTAAAACATTAACTTCCCCCCAAATCTGCTTAGAACAGAAAGCTAACTAAAATGTTTCAGTTTCTAAAGAAGAATTGGGACTTCTATATTCATTATTTTTTATGTAGTTAGGATCTTTCTAATTGTGGTAAATACATATAACTTAAGATGTACTGTCTTAACTACTTTTAAGGGTCCAGCGGCATGAAGTATATTCATGTTGTGCCACCATCACCACCATCCATCTCCAGACATTTGTCATCTTCCAAACTGAAACTCTGTACCCATTAAACACTCATTCCCCCTCCTTGTAGCAACCACCATTCTGCTTTCTGTCTCTAAAAATTTCATTACTCCAGATACCTCATGTAAGTGGAATCATACAATATTTGTCCTTTTGTGAATGGCTTATTTCATTTAGTCTAATATCTTCAAGGTTCATCCCTGTTATAGAATGTGTTAAATTTCCTTCTTTTTTATTCTATTATATGCATACAGCACATTTTGTTTATCTGTTCATCCGTCAATGGACACTTGGGTATTGTCTACCTTTTGGCTATTGTGAATAATGCTGCTATGAACGTGGTTATACAAATATTGATTTAAGTCCCTGTTTGCATTTCTTTTGGGTGTATATCCACGAGTGAAATTTGTGCTACTTCATATGGTAATTCTGTATTTAACTTTTGAGGAATAGTCCTACTATTTTCCACATTAAGGACACCACTTTCCATTCCCATCAACCTTGCACACGGGTTCCAATTTCTCTCCTTCACCAACATTTGTTATTTTCTGATTTTTTCTTTTTGAGAGAGAGAGTACACATGCATACAAGTGGAGCAGGGACAGAGAGAGATAGAGAGAGAAAAGGGGGGAGAGAGAGAGAGAGAGAGAGAGAGAAACTTAAACAGGCTCCATGCCCAATTTGGAGCCCACAGTGCTCAGTCTCACGACTGTGATCATGACCTGAGCTGAAATCAAGAGTCAGATGCTTAACTGATTGAGCCATCAGGCACCCTTAGATTTTTTTTATAATAGGCATCATACTGGGGAATAATAAAGTATTTTTAATATAGACAGAGGCATGGTTTTTAACTCAGACATATGGATATAGAATATGTTTACATAAAAATACATAAACAGGGGTGCCTGGGTGGCTCAGTTGGTTGAGCAACCGATATCAGCTCAGGTCATGATCTTGCAGTTCATGAATTCGAGCCCACATCGGGCTTGCTCATCTCAGAGCAGAGTCCACTTCAGATCTTCTGTCCATCTCTCTCTCTCTGTCCCTCCCCCGCTTGTGTTCTCTCTCTCAAAACTAAATAAAACATTTAAAAACAATCCACATAAACAAAACAAAAATCAATAAATCTTCTTGGTATTTTGTATAAATTACATGCCAATGTTTTGATAGTATTATGATTTGGTATTAAGTTGCAGTTATTATTTAATACATTTGGTTTTATTTTTTATTGAAAGGTCTGATGTCAGCCTATAGTATCTATAATTAAGTATAGATAGAGCCACGTGGGCTCAGGAAGCAAAAGACAACAAATCTAATTTTGTTAACCCGCTCTTTAACAAATATCCTTATTGGCAGAAAGAAAAAATGTGTAAATAGATCTTCACCTTCATGGCTTTGGAATGCCTGCAGATACATTCTGTGTGGTTTATGATGATAATGTACATTCATTTGGTCTGAAAGTTCTCATTACAACCCTGTCTGAGGCTCATCCATGATGCTGTAGCTGTAACAGAGCTGTAAGACCGAGATTCCTGACATCTACTCCATTACAACACATATTTCAGTTCATAAATCCCAGCTCTTTCTCCATACTCCCCCCCCCCCACAAGGCTGCCTTTCACTTCCTCACTAAATTCACTGGAGTGACAGTAAGCCACTCCATTCATCGTTCACCTGCCTCACCACTGAGGTGATAAATTTCCATTTCCCTCCTGAGAGTTTGACACCCAGGGACCCTCCCTCTTTTGCAATTATAATGCTCTCACAGCCTCTTATGATTAGAATTTCTGATTATGTCCAAATCACATGTGCAGCAAAACCCACATAACCACTTGCTAACTTCTTTCCATTTCATTATAACTGGGCCATGCTTTTAAAAAATGACTTTAATGGGCCTCATCCTGGAAGGGCACTGTCATGTCCTTTTAGCGTTAACACACTGTTCATTTTGCCCCATCACGTCCATTGACATTGAAAGTTGTTTTAAACCCAGGAAGATAGCCTTGTCTTTGGAGTGCTGTTTGCCTTCGTGTCTAAGAGGCTTTGTAAAGCTTGCCTCAGGATATTCTGCATTCGTCTTGGTTTATGGCAAAGATGGCAATCCAGACTCAAAACATACAGATTGAATGGAAAAAATGTGGGTTTTTTTTTTTGGAAAATAATGTCAACTTGAAATATATATTATCAGTGTGTTATATTTTATGAGAAAAGCAAAGCTAACTTAGGTCTTGAGGACCTAAGTGCACGTGCTGGTAAAAGGGCTGACTGAGGGCTAAATGAGAACAGGATGTTTGCCCTACAAGTATCATAATGTCCCCTGAGGATTTTAAGTTTTACGATGAAATTTTCATTGGTTTTCATTTAACTTATTTGTATGAATGCTTGATGCTCTATTATACTTTAAAAGAAATATTTTAGTGTGACCATCTGAGAGAAGAAAATGACAACCCTACTGTGAAAAAATGCCAGAAATCTAAAAAAGTACATTTGTGACTTTATGTTTATACCAGTATTAAAATTTAATATAGGTACTCAAGTTGACTTGAGTGTAACATATATTTATATAGAGAAATAACTTTCAAGCAAATTATACTATTAGATCAAAGATAATAAAAAAGAAACGTTTTTTAATTCCTTGAACAGATCACATTGCTTCACTTCAAGAAAGCAATTTTTGGGGGCACCTGGGTGGCTCAGTTGGTTGAGCATCCGACTTTGGCTCAGGTCATGATCTCGTGGTTCATGGGTTCGAGCCCCACATCGGGCTCTGTGCTGACAGCTCAGAGTCTGGAACCTGCTTCGGATTCTTCCTCTCTCTGCTCCCCTCCTGCTTGCATTCTGTCTCTCTGTATCTCTCAAAAATGAATAAATGTTAAAAAAGTTTTTTTAAAAAAAGGCAATTTTTACTACCACAGAAAAAAACAGCCTGTTATTTGAAATGTCTTTAATTTTTAGGAAAGGTGATCTTCCTATCTTTGAACTCTTGGTAACAAACAAATTCAAACTTCCTGGAAAGTAGGAAGTTTTAATATTTAGGAACAGACTCCTGACTTATTCAGAATATCTGAAGTAATCAATGCCAGATGAAGGAAAAAGGCAAAACTCCCATCCTCCCTCAAAATCCCCAGATTATGAATAAACATTAAGAATGTTTTCAGGAATACAGAACACGGGTGATTACAAACAGTACTGTGGAGTGTCATTACTCATCACAGAAGGACTCTCACAGACCAGGTAAGAGAACCAGAAATGAAATGCTAGTAGCAGAGTACCAAAGTCAATGACACTTGTGGAGTCTACAGTCTTGAAGTGCTTCATTAAGTTTGCAAAGTCTACTGTATCTATAGTTAGTAGTAACTAACACCATGATGCTGCATCAGAGACATCACTAAATATATGCCATGTCCTTGGTGCTAAGCTCACTGTAGTCACAGTGAATTTGTATCATGGCCTGAAGACACACATGCATTTATGTCTCCATCCCTTTATATATGTTTTCCCATAGATTATTTGCCTATATCTCTTTTTATCCACCTACTTATTGCTAAAGGCACAGTTGATTGTATACATAGCATTTGTATATTATTTGTAAAACTAGATGACCAATCATTAATGACTACCTATGGTAGAGAGAAGATGATGAAGACATAAAGAGGCAGAAATATGTATGCGGTCTCAGCCTAAAGAGGAATGATCTATCTAGCCTTTCGAGTGGTAGAATTAGTCAGTATTGGCGGTGAGTTGAAAGCCCTTTTCAGGGCTTCCCATGTTCTGTCAGCTTCATTGATTGAATCATCCTCATGAAGACTTCCTTCTACATCCTTCCTCTTCTCATACCTATTGCTCATCTCTTCTCACACATCGTCCTCACCAGAGTATCCATAAATAGTGAATGGTGTTAGTAGAATAAACACAGACTGTGGTATCAGGACTAGTACACTACAGAGCAACTCATTATTCTTAAAAAAGAGATACTTTTAAGAGACATAAAAGTTACGGCAATGTGAAGTGTCTTTAGTGTATATTCCACTCCCTAGAGCAAGAGCAGAAAAGGGAAGAAAGTGCTTTCAAGATCAAGGAAGTAGCATGTGTGAAATCATGAAAGAATAATTACACTAAATCTCTAGGAGTGAGTTCATGATGGCTGGAAGAGTACACCAGAGGTAGAGTTAGGACACAAACCTGGAAATGCAAGTAGACCATAGAAAGGACATTTGTGTTTCGTTCCATTGCCAATGGGGGCTGTTAAAATGTTTAGCTAAGGCAGTGTTGCAATCTGACTAGTGTTTTGAAAGAATAACTCTGGCGGTAGTGTGGAGGGTGGACTAGAAGGAACATTTGCTGGAGGCAGGGAAAGAGTCCAGAAGATTTTTGCAGGAATTCATATAAAATATATTGAATTCCCTATCTACTTTGTATATCTTGATACATGATAGGCACTCAATAAATATTTTTAATCAAATAAATAAACTAGAATATGAGGTTCCCCCACAACAAAGATCTGTGCACTACATCTATATTATCATGTTAAAGTCCTAAAAAGTGACAGGGTTATTCTTTGATAAAGAAGTCAGAAAGTATATTCTGTGTATTCTTGTTCCTTGTATACAACCTCTAAGCAGGTGAATATTACATTAGTGACTGCAACGCCCTTATTCATCAACTTTGGCTTCCCTGACCCTAACATCTCACCTGACATTTACAATTATGTATCAATTCAGCATGCTGCAAGAATTCTTAAACAATCTTGATATTTAAGGATTCTGCTGATTTTCATGAGGTCTCAGTAAAATTGTATCTGCAAAATATCATGGACTATCATCATTCACATGCCATTGTTCTGCATTCCTCTGTAAAATGGGAATATGGGGATTAACTAAATTAAAATTGATATAAACACTGAGTATTATTACCAGAATAGTATAAAGCAGATGGATGAGCATATGTGCTTAGTTTTAATTGTTCTAAAGATAATACCTAATAAAGCGCTTTGAGGCAAATGCTATTTAAAAATATCGCTGAACATGTTTACATATTTTCCTTTTGTCTATATTACTCTGAATTTCCTTCTGATCTGTTGTGAAAATTGATAAATAGTAGCAACAGATAGGTCTTTAATGCCTTACTTGAGTAATCATAGAACATCATCGTCAAATGCAACTATACATGTCCAATGCAGAAATCTCTTCTGCCACTTCCCTGACAAAATCACCTGCTCTGAGCTCCTTGGAGAAATAGAGATTCACTCTCTCATGAGCCTGTCTGATTTTGAACCCAGTGCTCTACCGAGTAGCTAGAATGTTGAGTCTTCTGAATGCCATCTGAAGGAACCTTGTCTGCAGCTCCTGCTCCACAATTGTGCAGATATTTAAAAAGAGCCACTATATTTTTCTTGTGTCTGAAAGCTGCTGCAGTAGTTCAGGGGTGAGTTAACAAGGCTAATTAGAGTCAGTCTTGGAAGAAAGGAAATGAGCATCATGAAGAATGCTTTCTGTTCTCTTCCTATGTGAGAGTAAAGGAGGTTCAAGATATCCCAAAGCATAAGGAGCTTTAATTTGGAGTAAGAGAAAAAGGATATACCATTCATAGAGATAGTCAGGAGGAAGCTGGTACAAGGGGAAGTTCCCTGTCTCGGAGGAAGGAACAGGAGATTCTATGAAACTCCTTCTTCCCATGACTGAACTGATTGAGAAGCACTTGACATTGGAAACAGGAAACTTTTCAGATTTCAGGGCTCGCTTGGGTGTGTGTACAATGACTGAACCACTGCTTCTTGCAAGACCTTACTCAAGTGCTCTGCGTCGTTCTGATGCTCAACCCGGGGTAAGTCACAAAACCACTAGTCCCTGGAGACCATAAACCCCAAGCTCCTCAGAAGAACACGAAAGCAAATCTCCTGAGTTTGTGTTCTCATTTTTAAAATCAGTTAACAGACTTTTACTCAGAGTCTATATTATCTCAGTTCTACAACATGCCTGATTTGCAATTTCTGAGGCCTTCAAGAAACGTCGTGTTTTCCTGCCCAGATGGTTTCACATATTACACTAATCAGCCTCCTTGGGCCAATATAATTATGCAAAATTAGTTGGTACCTTTATTTCTTGGCCTCCTCCCCTGGAGTCATTTTACTTTGAAGTTTATTGTCTTGTTCCAGCACTAGTATTTAAATAATAAATACAAAATTCCTAGGAGAATTCATTAAGAAATATCTGCAAAGTACTTTTAAAAACCTATGATGAATGCACTGTATGGCACCGAGTGAGAAGGGAGGTCTCTGCAGTGAGCAAGATTAGCTGAACCAGGCCTGATGATCAATATAGTGACAGACAAATGTATGAGAAAAACAATTAAGCCAGTAGGACTTTTTTAATGCATCTAATAATGATCTTGCCAAGTGCCTGCTTAGCACTCCAATGACTGCTTCCCACGAACCTTCTTGAGATGGTTTGTAAGACCCTCCAATACCCTTCTGCTCCTCCTCTCTCACCCCTTGCCATTCCGAAGGCAATGTGCTATAGTCAAATTAGCTTTGTGATCAAATGCACTTTGCCCTCGTCGGCTGGCTCTAGCTCAAGATACACTTTACTCTTTCTCCTCACCATGCTCCTCGGGCCCATCTAAGATTTTGCTACCTGACACTTGTCCACTGGGTCTCGGGTTATAGGCCTTTTTGTCCGTGAAGCTTCTCCTTGAATTCCTTTATACTAGATAAGCTGTTGTTTCTGCTCTTCTCCCATAACACTTCTAATATGATAGTAATAGCTCTGTGCTGCATTCTCGTTTGAATTGTCTGCCTCCTACCCATCCTCGACGGGAAGCAGAGAATGTCTCATTTCATCTTTATAGGCCAAGAACTTAGCCCAATGCCTGGTAAAATGTAGAGTTCCAAAAAATATGTCTTACATGAATGAATGAATGAATGAATGATGATTCCTAACAGAATGGCCCTAAAAAAATCAATCTGTGTCTTAGAACATACACACACACACACACACACACACACACACACACACTCACTCACTCACTCAATATCTTCTTAAGTTTCAGGACACCTCCTATGCATGAGTTAATTTATGTAGTACCGTATTCTGACATTTATTATTGAAACAGTTGAATCCTGAAAAAAAAAAATCAGCCTACTAATCAACATTTATGGAGACTCTGTTAAATATTTAACTGTGAATTAAAGAAGTTTTCTGGCTCTAAGCCAGTGAGGATGCAGAATAGAAGTTGAGTACTTTCAGTGATGTCTTAAGGTTTACACAACAGTGCAACAAGTTTAGTAGCAAATTGTTAAATGCTTATCACAAAATCAGTTTCCCCCAAATTCTAGCAATATATATATCACCTGTTGCAATTATAATCTCTTCCCTTTTAAGACCCTTCTCTCCTATACTTCTTTGGTTCACCTCAATGCTTAAGTAGGCAGAAGTCTAGTGCTCATATGACTTTCTTGCAAAAAGTCGTTTGGTTTTGTGGCTCCTATAGAATATGCAAAACAGGGGCACCTGGGTGGCTCAGTCGGTTAAGCGTCCAGCTTCGGCTCAGGTCGCGATCTTGCGGCTTGTGGATTCGAGCTCCGTGTCGGGCTCTGTGCTGACAGCCCAGAGCCTGGAGCCTGCTTCGGATTCTGTGTCTCTTGCTCTCTCTGCCCCTCTCATGCTAATGCTCTGTCTCTCTCTGTCTCTCAATAATAAATAAGAACATTAAAAAAATTTTAAAAACAAAAAGAATATGCAAAATAATTTTCCTAAAGTTTGATGTATGGATAAAGTTCTAGTGATCTTATAGGTGATCTAAGATCATTATAACCCAAAGATATCGTAGTGTAAGCCCTGACAGTTGTTTTTTTTTTCTCTATTTGTAACATTAAGTGCTAATTTACATTTTGATTGCCAAGAGATCTATTTCAAAGAGACATCTACTGCAAAGACAGCTCATATAAACACATGCCAGACACATGACTAGACACAGAACCAGCACACCTCCCCACACTGAGACTCCTTTGTTTGAGATGTTTATTTCGATAACTGGCCTTTTGGGCCACTTGGGTTTTTTTTTTTTTTCTTCCACGCTTCAAATTCCCACTCTTATGTTTTAAATTCACCAATAAAGATTGAGCCCTGGAAACCCTAGGCCCTCAGCCTCAACCTCAATGAAAGCAGAACTCCCCAGCCCCTATGTACAGCCCCCACCCCTAACATCACTGTGTATGCTATGTAACTTCCAGGTGTTGTAAGTAATAAACTTACATTTTTTTTTCAAAGCTTCCTGTTGGTTGTTGCTGAAGGAGATATTGCAGTGATAGGAAGGAGATCTTGCAGGATCAGTCCAGTCATAACACTGGTTTGGAAGGAGAGATGTCTGCGGGAAGCTCACAAGCGCCCGCAAAGTATTTCTAGCTGATAACATTACATTCGATAGGTGAGACCAGCACAGAACAGATGTGAACCGAAATCTCAGCTTCACTAGTTGTCAGGACTGCAGAAAAAGCACTGGATGAGAGATGTCTAGGGAAAGAACTAAGGGGTAAGGCAGGAGAAGATGTTTCAGAAGTCATAAATTATAACGTAACTTTAAACATATCTATTTCTTAACTCTTGGAAATATTCTGAAAGAGAATTGTCTGTCTGTGGAGAGCTTCCCAACATAGAAGGATCTGGCGTTTGAAATTATTGAGATTTGATTACTGAGATAAGGAATGAAGAGCAGTTTTAGGATGAAGGACATGATCACTGGGAAAAGTAGGTGAAGCAGCCAAGAAGTCAGGATGTTAGAGAGATTCTCTATGTCAACGCTGAATTTTGTTAAGGATTGTGGCAGATAAAATTGGAAAGCATGTCAGTGAACCTGGAAATAAGTACAAGAAAGAGGTGGCCTAGGGCTCAGAGACATAACTCAGAGAAGTAGATGGTATAGTTGTTAAGGAAAAGTAGTGTTTTTAAAAGTACTTGTATTTTCACATAGCAGCTATGTGAAAAATAATTCAGAGACATATCCATGAAGACAGTATGTGGCACCTGCTTTGCAGGGTTTACAGGGTCTGTGCAATAACTCCACCACCATCTATTCCCAACATGTAGGGAATGACTGTACTGTATCAAGCTCAATTTGACATCCCAACCAAATAATTTAAGATCAGAGAAGGTCCCCCAAATTGTGGCACATTTGAATGATTCTTGAATACATTTTTTAGTCTATGATCCTTCTTTCGTAATTTTTAGATATTCTTCTAAAATCTGAGTATGAAAAAACTCCTGTTCCTTGGTTCCTTTCACGCATCTTCTCTGTTGCCTCCCTCCCCTGAGCTCCTAGTTCCCAGGTAGGTCACACACCCTGTTAAATACACTCGCAGCGTGTAACTCTGCTCCTAGCACTTATCAGTGCTGGAACTAAATGTTTAATGGAATAATTTTTGGTTGTTTTCTGTCTTGACCCCCACTGCCAGCACCAAACTTGGTACTTAACATAGCATAGGTGCTCAATCGATACTTAATCAGTGAAGAAATGTAAGAATAAATGAGTAGTTCAGCACAGGGAAATACTATTCATCCACTAAGAATTCTATCCCTAAGTGAAAAGATTACAAAGAAATTTCATGAAATTACACACTTTTGTTAACAAAAACAAAAATTAGGGGTGCCTGGGTGGCTCAGCTGGTTAAGCATTCAACTCTTGACTTGAGCTCAGGTATTGATCTCATGGTTCATGAATTCAAGCCATTATTGGGCTCTGCTAACAGGCAGAACCTGCTTGGGATTCTCTCTCTCCCTCTCTCTCTGCCCCTCCCCTACTGGTGCTCTCTGTCTCTCTCAAAAGAAATGAACTTAAAAAACAATAAAATAAAAACAAAAATTAAATGTCAAAATATCTACAAAATGTTAAAAAGTATCACTTCCAAGTGATAAAATTAAGGGAAATTTTATTTTCTCCTTTTTGAAATCTTAATTGTATACATTTTCTATAACATTTTTTATTTCAGGACTGAAATAAAGTGCTTTGATCTACTTCACATATTCTTTTAGAAGTCCTTTTCCTAATTTGGCTTATCTCTATTATTTATTATTTTTAAGTTTATTTCTTTATTTTGAGAGAGAGAGAGAGAGAGAGAGAGAAAATGTGCACATGCACCAAGCCTAAGTCGGGAGGGCAGAGAGAGATCTCTCCACACTGTCAGTGCAAAGCCTGATGTGGGGCTCGATCTCACGACCATGAGATCATGACCCGAGCCAAAAGCAAGTCAGACATTTAACCACCCGAGCCACCCAGGTGCTCCTCTCTTTCCTATTTATTTAAACATGTAAAGTATCATCTTCCCAAACTGCCATACTGCAACTACCATCTTAAATTGTAGAAGATTTTACAAGCTTTATATATTTTAGTTTTTTTGCCCTTCACGAGACTATAGAATACAAGCAGAACAGTCTTGTTCCCATTGTACAGATGAGTCTGTGAATATACTTTTATAACAATGCTTAGTAATTTCTTTCCTACTGCTATATCCTCCAAATAGTATAGCTAAAAAGTACTTACTCATATCTAAACTTAGAAAGACAGATATTTATGTTGTTTCATCTATTCTTTGAAGAATGAATTTGTCAGAGAAGTGAGTCAAGACCTTATCCTAGGCTCCACTTTAACCATTTTACAAGAACTACTTAGAGAGTTGAAGTTTCTGTGATTATGAGCTTTTTCACTCATGCGGTAAATACTGAGCCGTTTGCAGTGTGCATTACAGTTACAAGGATGAAGTATCTTCCCTAGCATCATGGAACTTGCAGCTTATAGGAAGATAAGCACACAAGGAAACACATGATTAGATTCAGAAAAAGCTAAAGTGTAAAAAAACCCAGATGTAATGAAAGAGACTAAGAAGAAGGATTTCACTTAGACTGGAAGGGCAAGGAAGGACTTTCTGTGGTATGAGTGAGGATTATCCAGGTGAAGGGCTGGAGTAAGGGTGTTTCAGTCAGAGGGAATAGAATGTGCAAACACCCTGAGGCAAGGAAGGCTATGGACCATCTTGAGGAAATAAGAAGGGTTTGCAAGAGCAGAGAAAGCAAGCACAAGAGTGACACGAGATAAGCAGGGGAGATAAAATACATCTCTTTCCATTAAATGAGCTTTTCCTATATTCACAGAAATCAGCCCATGATTTGTCAGCCTTTGTCATGACGAGCCATCCTTTATCATAAGCCATTTCTGTCAACTCCCTGCATTAACTCTAAGACGAGTTACCTTCTTATATTAAAAAAGCCAGCTGCACCTTGTTTATTATCCTCACTTTGTGCATGGCACAGAGAAAATCGAGATTGTTATTGTGATATAGGAGGGTATTTCTGAATTAGCAACTTACTAAATTCTTGTCCTTATTATTTATCCTTTATTTTTATAAGTTCCTAGAACCTTATATCTATGATTCTACGTAGAGTTGGTGATAAGTACGTTCCTAATTAAGGTGTCAGGCAATTTATTTGTGAAGAAATGAAATGATAGTAGTGAAAACTTAAATTGCTGTCGAAATTCCATAGTTAAAAGATACTGTAGCAGATTTTTGAAATATGAGAAATACTAACCAATTGTACATTTGGATTTTCATTTACTGGAATCTTTTTTAGATTTTTTTAACATTTATTTATTTTTGAAGAGAGAGGGAGAGTAAGAAGGGGAGGGGCAGAAAGGGAGGAAGACACAGAATCCGAAGCAGGCTCCAGGCTGTCAGCACAGAGCCCAACGTGGGGCTTGAACTCATGAACCCTGAGATCATGACCTGAGCCAAAGTTGGTGCTTAACCGACTGAGCCACCCAGACGCCCCATCATTTACTGGAATCTTAATGACATTTTATCAATATACCTTTCTCAGAGCAGGAATATAAGCACAGTGATTTAGTGAGCAAAACAGATGGCACTTAGGAGTGTAACTCATCCAGATGACAGAGCTGTATATTTCGAATCCATGTAAAAGATGAGCTTCCCAAGGGAGGGCATGGAGAGGCTATCTAAGCTTGGGAAAGGAAATCCCTTGCTGTTTATTACAGAAAGAAGAAACCAGGAAGGAGAGAAATGCAATCACAGAAATGAGAGTATCACCAGAAGCCTCTGTGGAAGTTGAACTTCCAACCATCAGCAGTCAATAGTCCCTCAACGTTTACACATTTTTGTCCATCTGTTAGTGAAGGGAAGAAAAACTGACAAATGCTCAGTGGGTTGGATTTAAAGACAGCTTTTGGTGATCTTATAGATATAACTTTCTTAAAAAAAAATCAAAATTTAAACACATGTATATTTGAATGTTGGCTTAACTACATCAGTTCTATAACTGACACATATTACACACTGGTCAATAGAATATTCACTTTGTCTGTAGATGGTAAAATGTCTATTATCAGTGGGACATATTAGGAAAATTCTCAGACCCAAAAGCAACGCTAGGCTAAACACGGGGAAATTTTTATAGCTCAAACACAGTTCTTGCTTTGAGTGTATTTGGTGTTGCTGCTCTTATTAAAGAGTGGGTTTGCAGCACATAATATATATACCTTTTTTAAAAACAGAAATGAGTCTGTCTCAAAGACCACAGTTGCATTGTGAAGATTTATTCTCTAAAGCCTCAAAACACATGCGATGTTCTTAACACTTCTGTTTGTTCTTTAGGAATCAATTCCAGTTAAGCCTCCTGAGTCCTGATAAGTCAATTTTAGGTACCCTTTTGGAATGTTCTCATGCTCTGTGATCAATGGTCTCAACAGAAGAATCTTTCCACAGATCTTTCAAAAATGATCATATAGACTCTTTGTGAGAGTTAGCTAAATTAATTCTATAATGACTGAAGCCTGGATTTACTTATTTGCGAAATTAAAACATATCTATTTTCTCTTGGACATTACCAATATCATAACAATTTTCTTAAGGAAATACTATGGGCGTGACCACATCAATCTTCTCTATAATATCTGGTTTATCTGTGTCAACCGATAATCTGTTTTTGGAAATGATCTCATTCCAGTTACTTCACGTGCATTCCCTCTAGGGCATGGAAGCTGTTTTTGAAGACAGTGAATCCAAGGATGTTCACCAATGGCTGAGTCTTAGGGAAATCTACAGAGCCAAATATTTGTGTAGCATTGGCTAAGCATTCTGGAGTACCATAGTACTCCAGGAAGAAGCTTCTATTTTTTTTTAATTCTGATTTTGACTACTTCCGGTTAATGACAGAAACTTATTTGCATATACTAGAAAGGTAGAACTATGTATCAAAAATGGTGAACTTTGAATAAGCCTATACTTTTATTTATTATTATTTTTATTGTTTATATTTGAGAGAGAGGGACAGAGCATGAGCAGGGGAGGGGCAGAGAGACAGAGACAGAATCCAAGGCAGGGTCCAGGGTCTGAGCTGTCAGCACAGAGCCCAACTCGGGGCTGAAACTCATGAGCTGTGAGATCATGACCTGAGCCAAAGTCGGATGCTTAACTGACTGGAGCCACCCAGGCACCCCAATAACCCCATACTTTTAAACATTCTACTTTTCAGTTTTTAATTCAGGAAAGCCAAACACTGCCAGTAACTTTTCATGTAATAATCAGTCCTTAAATTAGAATCTTGATTAGGTCTGTTGGTCTGCTTGACATCATTTTGCCTTTTGAGTTTGGTATTTTAGCTAGCAATTTCTTGTGAATCTTAGTGTGTTAATTACATAGACAAACCCTCAGATCATTAGTCTAGTTAGTTCAGTTAATTGAAGAGCACATTTCTGACATGAATAAAGTCATTAACTCTCCTAGAGGCCAATTGCCTTTGTTCGAAGGGCACAGTCTACACTGAAATAATAGCAAGTTATTTTATTATGTGTACCTTTAGCCCCAAGGTAAACTCAGTTGAGAAAATGAGGATTACAGAGCTCAAACCTATCAGTATTAGTGAGAAAGCAACTAGGTTCATATATTCTTCTAACAATGGATGGGAATACTATCTTCGCACAGGAAAAAAATACGCAATTATTGACGTCATAACCTTTTGTATTTAGATCAATCATCGGTTGCTTTTACTTGTGTAGTTATATATCTATAAAAGTATAAAAGAAGAAAGATAGAAAAATGAAAAAGATACTACATCAGAGAAGCAATATTGTGAGATTGGGATAGAAGGGAACTTGGAAATTATCTGTCTCATCTTACAAAAGGGAAAGCCGAGGGCTGGAAAGAATGAGTGAGTGACTTATCCACTGTCACTAGGATTATAGGGAAAAAGTTAAGAGTCGGTGCTGAGTCTTTATTTTATGTCACTTTGACTGAGCCGCCATACCCAGATACGTGGTCAGACATTCTGCTGTATGTTTCTGTGATGGTGTTTTTAGATGAAATGAACATTGAAATCAGTGGACTTTGAGTAAAGCAGATCACCTTCTGTCATGTGAGTGTGCCTCCTTCAATTAGTTGAAGGCTGAGTAGAACAAAAAGGCTGACCTCCGCAAAGGAGAAAGGAGTTCTGCAGAAGACGGCCTTGGGACTTGAACTGCAGCACTGGCTCAGCTCTGATCTGCAGCCCGCAAGCCCTACCAATTTAGCAGCTTCCATAATCCCATGAGCCCATTTCTTGAGATAAACCTCTCACTCATCATCTTATTGGTTCTGCTTCTCTGAACTGATAGAGCATTGTAAATTTCATGTGTCTACAAGTGAAAAGAATGGGTAAAAACATCAAGGGTCTTCCCTTCCAAACTTTTTTTTTTTTTTCTTTTCAACTCTTTGGATGGGACCTGCAAAAACCAGAGCAATAAACATTATACAAAGAGATGGTATTTCCCTTTAAATAGTATCTCAGGTCATGAACCAACTTTCTTATCTTCTCTGACAATGAAGTGTTCGACTCAGTAGTTTAAACAAACCACATAATTGTAAGACTTTTAATTTTCTAAAAACATAGCAAAAATTATCTTTTTATTGCAGAGGGGAAGGATCAGTGTTTTTAGCCTATAACCGGGTACCCAAATCACATAGATATATGTGGTTATTCATCCCTCTTGCCTGATGCTATGCTAGTCTCATTCAGCTTCTCCTCCTTTGAAGTGTATCCCTAGCCTCACCTTGACCATGACACTTTGTTTTTGGCTACAGCGTAGGTGGAACTCGCCCTTCTCAAACTCCTTTTTCACTTTAGCTCTTATCTCCCATCATTTTCTATCTGAGTCACTCAATATAGTGTTTAATCCTATTGTCTTATTCTTTTTTTTTTAATGTTTACTTATTTTTGAGAGAGAGAGTGAGAGAGAGAGAGCAAGCAGGGGAGAGGCAGAGAGAAAGGGAGATGCAGAATCAGAAGTAGCCTCCAGGCTCTGAGCCATCAGCACAGAGCCTGAGGCAAAGCTCTAACTCACAGAATGTGAAATCATGACCTGAGCTGAAGTCAGAGGCTTAATAGGCTGAGCTACCCAGGTGCCCCTCCTATTGTCTTATTCTTTAAGATGAAAGAGAGACATTAATGTGTACAGAGTGTGTCTAAGTGACTTCATCCTGTAGGAATTGATCGTACAAATTGAGTCATTATGGGACTCAGAGTTTAGCAGGAGGCATGATTATAGAAACTCTGGATTCTGCTTCTAGAGAATTTAGATAAGTATAATATAAATTATGAGGAACCCAGAGCTTGGTAGGGGTCCTAATATGTACTGACATCTCCCTTATCCCAACAGCTGGAGCACCATGTCTTAGTATGTAATGATACACAGAGTTACAGTCATTTCCCAGGACTGCTCCTGAACAGGATCTTGAATCTTGTACACAAGGGAAAGGACAAAAATAAAAAGCTGGAACATCAAAGGACTTTGCTTTCTGAAGCAATAAGATTTTAGAAAAGTGGGAGCATACATCACTGTCAAATTTAGTAGAGTGAATGTGACAGTTTGGTTTCCCAAAGGAGGGTAAAAATGGAAATTGAGAACACTTTTAAGGGGATTCATTAAGTGTTTGGTTCAGCCGCTGACAGAGCAATACTTTTCATAGCTGGACAGACAATTTTCAGTATGGTGCAGGTGTAGGGAGCTTCCATGGTCTCTCTTAAGAGTCCCACTGAAGGACAGTGGAGACAGCCTTGACAGGTGCGGGTAGTGGTGAAGTGGGAGTCACAGGGTGTGGACTTAGAAAGAGGGAGCCGTGGTGTGGTCTCCTAGCTGGGGCAGCTTGGAGCTGCAGCCATTATAGTAGCAGCAGCGTTACCGTAGAACCAGTAGTAGCCAATAGGGGTTTGGGGTGAATTATGGAATTAAAGGGCCCCCAACTGGTGAAAATATGATGTAAACTCAAACAAAAGCAGAAGTGAAGAGTGTTGGTAAAATTCATGATTTGGCCCAAGCGACATACAAAAGAGCTCTTGGGGAGGTGAGGCTTCCCAAGGAGTTCCATGCTGTGGATTTTCCCCAGTCCCCGTCTGTTCTGTTTTTAAGAATACTCCTTCTTTAAAGGCAAAATTCTTTTAAAGCCCAGCACTACCTTCCAGCTCTGTGATTCCAGATGTTTCTAGGGTAGTATTAGATAACAAGCAGCAAAACTTTCATTTGCCCAGGGCTTCATTTTAGAAAAAGACAGCTTTGTGTCTTTGCTTCTATCTGTGTCTCCTTGATAAAATGAGGCATGATTACCGAAGTGCTTCTGAGAGAATTCCACTGTCTTGCGTTTAGAATTCCTTTGGGTGGAATTCAGTAAGAAATATGCAGGAGAAACCTCGCTTTTCAAAATGTGCCTTGTTTGCATGATGCTCATGTAGATCACTCAGTATCAGTTATCCTATTAACCGCAGCTGCTCATTGCGCACTCTTTAAATGCCATCCCAACAAGCAGTTCATAGGATTTGATTTCTGGTGTTGCTGCTTTTCAGTTCTGAAGGGACACCTATCTCTGACAGAGGCTCGGGCTCTTTATTCATTGATGATCATGGTGTTCAATGTCATGCCAGGCGGAAAGGCACAGGCTACATCTCAAACAGAAACGTGATTAATCTTAAAAACATCAAGATGTTAAGCTTTGTCTGGAGACATTACCACATCTTCCATTAACATCCCATTCGCTCCCCCAAACATACTGGAGGTTATGAACTCTTCCATAAAACTTAGATATGTAAAACTCAGCATTAAAACAATGCAAATTCTCAAGTTTCTAGAGAAAAAAAAAACTAAGAAAAATTCTGAGAAATTTTTAAAGAACATAAACCAGGGCACCTGGGTGGCTCAGTTGGTTAAGCGGCTGACTTCATCTCAGGTCATGATCTGACAGTCTGTGAGTTCAAGCCCCGCGTTGGGCTCTGTGCTGACGGCTCATCAGAGCCTTGGAGCCTGCTTCAGACTCTGTATCTCCCTCTCTGTCTGCTCACGCTCTGTCTCTATGTCTCTCAAAAATAAATAAACGTTAAAAAAAATATTAAAAAAAATAAAGAACATAAACCATCTGATTCGTTATCATTAGCAAAGCAGTTCTCAGGCTTAAGAGCATAAATAATGTGGATTATAAAAGTATAGGTCCTTTTATATTGCTTGAGACTGTGACTTCCATCTTGTTCATACTCCTTTTACCCCATCATTCACTCTAACGAAGCCAGTTGCCATGTTCTGTGCTGCCGTATGAGCCCATATGACAAAAAACTGAGGGCAGCCTCTAGCTCACAGCCGAGAAAGAGTTGAAGTCCTCAGTCAAAGAGCCTTCAATGAACTGAATTCTATCAAAACCCATGGAGAAAATTTGCAAGCAGATCCTGCACCAGCAGAATCTTGAGACGACTGTGGTCCTTAGCCTATACCTTAGAGCTATAAGAGACTTTGACCTTGAGCTAGCAGACTCAACTAAATTGTGTTCAGATTTGTGAGTCCCAGAAACTGTAAGATAATAAATGTTGTTGTTTTAAGCTTCTAAATTTGGGTATTAATTGGGTACACAGCAGTAGATAGCTTATACATAGTTGATAAAATGCTCCTAGTGGATATTAATCTTCCTCACCCCTAAATGATACCACTCATTTGGAGAGTTAGTTACAAATTATCTTGCATTGTTTTCTTAGTGTTAATTGGTCATTTGTTAAGTGGTGTTCTGCAGAACCCTAAGGGAGTTGTGTGTATGTGTATGAGTATGAGTATGTTTGGTGTATATGGTGTATGTCTATTTAGGAGAAAAGTTTAAGTGATGAAGTTAAGTGAGCAGAGCTCTGGGTCCATTTCTCCTGCTGTAACTAGAACAATTCCTCCTTTACCTTCTAAGTGTATTAGGATATGATATAATGTTTAACTGGGGAAGAAAGGTACTGTTTAAAAGATTTTTTTAATTATGGACTTAAATATTTCATGTATTATGTCTTGTCCACCATTGAATTTAATTCAATATATGCTTTTTAAAGATCAGGAGCTTTAGGCCATCTGTAATGTTCCTTCAGGTATCCAAATCTAAAGTTCCCAACCGACATCTCTTAAATCTCACTTTGTAAAATATACCCCAGTAAAATAAAACCAGAGAGTCTGTAAATCAGGCAACAGTATTACCACTTTACAACTTAAAATTGTGATTAGCAGGACAATAAATTTAGGGAATAAAATTGATTCCATGCTTGAATGGCCATTTAAACTACAAAATAATAGAATCTCAGAGTTGAAAGAGATCATAAAGGTTGTGATCATTGATACAACACCTGATATATTCACCTCCTTCTGAGCCTTTTATGAAATTGCTAGTCTGCTCTTGAAAAACTCCTGTAATACCAAACTAGAGGCTTTAAAAACAAGTTAATGGGTTGGATTTAGGGTATTATCCCTGAAAGTCCAGAATTTTGGCTCATACATTCTCCATAAGAATTCAATAAGCTTAATGTAACAGGTAAAGCCACTGCCTGTGGAAGTAAAACATCCCGTAACAGCAACACAGTTAGTACATTAATTCATTCATTTGTACTTTCACTTAGTATTCTCCACTGCTCATGCAAATTTGCAAAAAGGTTGTCTGCATTCACCTACTCCTCTCCCCTTCCTCACCCTTACATACATTACTCAACACTCAGCGCTGTATCCATCGCTTACACCACTCCACTGAAATTGTTCTTGCTAAGGTTAACAATGATTTTATATGACAGTATTTCTTCCTGAAACTCTCTTATACGTGTTTCAACCCTTAGAAAGCCAAATTAGCAAGATCTACTTTACGAAACACTGAAGGTAAAGGAAATGAGGGCCAAACATGATTCCTGAATGCTCTGTTTTAATAACCTGGTTACCGCCTCTTTTTGTATCTTTATCCCAAGGAAATTTCTAGAATGGTTGCTTAGATTTTCCCCTCTCTTTAATATCTCTTAGACCTCATTGTGATGATTTCAGGACTTTGTAGAGAGAGAACCAAAAAAAAAAAAAAAAAAAAGAAAGAGAGAGAGAAAGATGTTTGCTGAAGAGAGAGAAAAATTAACAGAAGTATCAGGAAAGAGAGCAGAAATAAAAGGAAAAGTTTTGACTGGGGGTTGAAAGTGAGGAGTGACAGGAGAAAGGTCTGGGCAAAGCTATGATATGCAAGGGACTTGATTAGCAGTTAGAATAATGAAAGGAATATCAAAATGTGTATGTTATTGAGGCACTTGGGTGGCTCAGTCTGTTAAGCATCCTACCCAACTTCGGCTCAGGTCATGATCTCACAGTTCATGGGTTTGAGCCCCATGTTGGGCTCTGCACTGACAGCATGGAGCCTGCTTGGAATCGTCTCTGTCCTATTCTCTCTGCTCCTCCCCCCATTCACTCTCTCTCAAAATAAAGAAACTTAAAAAAAAAAAAAGTATGTGTTATCAATTGGACCTTCTTTATGTTCTAAAAGAGCACCAAAGAAGATCAAAAGATGAAAATTAAAAATTGTTTTCATCAGGTACCCTGTATATTCTTTTTATGTCACCTAGACTGAAACTTGTAGGATCCCAAGACTGATTCAGATAACATATAATCCATATCCTTATACTAGGGTAAAAGGTGCCCCTTTCCTTGGTCCTGTGCTTTGAGATTTCCCTACCCCGCCTCTTCTGGCCACATCCAATCTTATAGGACGAGAAGTCTGTAGGGCCAAGATAACAGACCACACAGAGCCATAACTCCCAATTTCCAAGCACACTGAACGCTGTAACACTCTCCCAAATATCATCACATCTAGTTCCACAGCCTAGGTGGTTATTTTTTGTGGTCCCACCTTCCAGAGAGTGGTTGTAACAGCTTATGTGGCCCAAAGAGTAGAAAGAGACAACTGGTTGCAGAAGAGAAATAAATGGGCTTTGATCGTGAGGCTCTAGTTATATGCATGCATGCAAGGCCATTTGTAATATGGAATGGAAACAGGGATAAAAAGAGAAGGGATGCCTGACCATGGACTGAAAAGCCAGGAATTGGGGCCAGGGAATGGATCACCTCAAATTCAAACTGAGGTTGTTATAAAGTTTGGAAGATAGTCTATATTTTGAGAGTTCGTCAACTTGGTTTCTAACTTTTCAATATTTAATATTTATCTTTAAAAATATTTTAAAATGTTAATCATTTCAATATGACATTTGGGCCTTCATTTCAACCTTTCCTCTGGGTCTGGCAGGTGCTACGTGCAGGCTTTTATGTTATTATTATATTTTAATGGTGTGAGGGGGTGAACAAGATGAGAAAAACTTTTGAGGGAGAATTTATGAAACAGACTAGCGTATTTGTCTAGTTTTATAATCCCTGCCTTTTGATTGATTATTTAATCCATTCACATTAATGTTATGAATATAGTTATGTTTATATGTGCCATTTTACTTTTTATTTTCTAAGTGTCCCATATCATTTTTCTGCCTCTGTTTTTCTTTTACTGCTTTCTTCATATTAAGTTAATATTTTCTAATGTATCATAATATTTCTTAAATGATTTTTTGACTACTTTTGAGGTTTTGGTTTTGGAGTTTTTTAGTGGTAGCACTAGAGTTTACCATACACATCTTAATTTACCAGAATTAGTTTCAGATTCATACCAGCTTAATTGTAAGAACACATAGAAACACCTCTCCTATACAGCTCTATTCCCTTTTCCCTCTTTTTGTGGTATTATTGTTATACATATTATATAAATTAATTTTATAAACCCAGTAATACAGTGTTCTAATTATTACTTTTTCATCTTAATCATTTTCTTAGGCCATTACAGCTTTGCTCCTACCCACCTCCTTTGTGCTGTTATTGGCAAATATTAAGTCCAACACTATAATACAGACATATTTTTTATATAATTGCTTTATAGATCAGTTTATAGAAGGAAGGAAAAAATTATCTACTTATGCTGTCTTTCATAATTACAGTAACCTCTCCTGGTGCTTTTTGGTTCTTTTTGATGTGTGAATTCAAAATGCCATCTGAGGTCATTTGCGTTTAGCCAAAGGAATTTCTAGTATTCCTAATAAGGTGGGTCTGTCAAGAAGAAATTCTGTTTTGTTTATCCAGGAATGTCTGTGTTTCACCTTCATTTTTAAAGGCAGTCTTTCTGGATATAGAATTCTTGGTTAACAGATTTGGTGGGATTTTTTGGGGGGGGAGGAGATACTTTGAATATGTTATCCTGTTGCCTTCAAGCCTCCGTTGTTTCTGCTAGGGAAATCAACTGTTAATCTTCTTGGGGTTCCCTTATATAAGCGATAAGTCATTTATCTTTTGCTGCTTTCAGGATTTTGTCTTTAACTTTGAGCATTTTTACTGTGATGTATGAGTTTATAGATCATATCTGAAGTTTGTTTATTCTACTTGGAATCTGTTGAGCTTCTTGAATGTATAGGTTAGTGTTTTTCAGAAAAAAACAGGGGAGTTTTTAACCAGTATTTCTTAGGAAAATTTTTTCAACCCCTTTCTTTCTCTCTGAATGACAGCTCCACCTTAGGAGCCAAGCACTTGGTGGGAGAGTGGGTGATGGGCAGTAAGTAGCCTGAGGTCTCCTCCGCTTGCTTCTCCTCAAGAGACAGAGCGAGTGATAAAGTCCCTAATATTGTCAGCAGTTCCTTGGCCTAATTAATAGAGCCTTCATTCCATGAGCAGTGACTTGGCAGAAGGGACCCCATCTAAAAAACCAAACCCATCTGAAATTTAATATCGACAAGAGGTACCTGGGGGCAAGGTGGGGAAATGATATCCTGTTCCTCCCAGAAAGAAAACCCCTTGACTGGGGGCTCAGTGAGAGAGAACCCTTTGTTCCTGGCTGCCTATATCGGAAACAGTGTCTGCCTCACTAAGTTGAGAGGAGGCAGAAGGGAGGAGTCTTGGCTCAGATATTACAGATTCATGCTTTCTTACCAAATTTTCATGAATAAATGTTTCTTCATTTGCTATTTTCCCTTAGAGCCATTTTCAGAGTCCTTAAAATGATTGATTTTTAAAAAGTTTATACCAGTTTCCCTGGGGAGCAGGTCTGCAGAGCTCCTGACACTAATGCCAGATCAACCTGACATATCTGGCCTGTTAGGCGATCGGCAAGCTGTCTGACACTGCTGGAGAATTCAGAGCATGTGTAGAAGAGTCCAGAAATGTAAGAGGCAGACATGGAGTTTATTCTTTTAGTAATAAGTAGCTACTGAGGGTAAGCAAAAGAGATAGGAACAAATTTGCATTGTAGGGCAATATTTAAAAAAATTAAAGACACTGATGAGAATTTTTAGTGTACTTCAGCATCTGTGTCTCTCTCTATACTGAATTCTGCTGATATATTAGATCATGATTTAAAAGAGAGAAGGAAAAGAATAGAGAAGAAAGACGAAAGATATCTTTGCTGCATTATAAATTAATGCTCTTATTTGAATATTACACACTTTGGAAGGGATAGAAAGTAAATGATATAAAAGGAAAGAGGGGATTCAGTTAACTAGCCCAATCTGGAAAATGCTGTGTATGTATCTGTCTTGGATATTCACAGTGCACATTGGCATATAAACGTTGATCGGAAGTACTGAAACAAAGAAATTTGCTTAACTTTGTTTATGCATAATTCTCAAACTTATTTATCACTAGGGCCCTTTTCAAATGTATCAGCTATAAACTGTTCTCAGTACAGGTCTGTGATGAAACATATTTTGGAAAATTAATAATATTAAAAGATTTTTAAAGGTGATTGACAAGTATCTAACTCACAAAATAGTCATAAAATAAAATAACTCATAAAAATGAATGGATAATTATGCCTAATATTAATTCTAAGAGATATAGTTGTGTTCTTGAGAGAAAATAGCAAAGTAATATACCTTTCGAGCTGTCTATGAGAAAAGGAAAAAGGAATATACCTGTGACATTTATTTTGAAAATGCTTATAGTGTTTAAGTTTTCAGTGTTTGGTGAATAATTTAATTTTCAAATATGGTCCAGAATTATTCAGTTACTGAAGGGTCAGGTGAGTGGTTGAACATGATCATTTTACATTAGAAAATGCAATGTGAGTATGAAGTAATTAGGTGAATTTTATATGTCACAACAAAAGTTAATCCTAAACTTATTCCCAGAGAAGGGATTTTTTTTTAAGAGTTCTTTGCAAAATATCATTAGTATTAGCATTTTATCTCTTAAAGTAGTTATTTTGAAGGGCAATGTGTACATTTTGCTCATTTGAAAACTAATATAGGAGATTTCTGAGTTGAAATAAGAGAATAAATGTAGACGAATGTACTCTCTTCATCCTATACCCAAGGAAAACAGAGTATAAAAATTGAAGAAAATATACCATATGGTTTATATATCATTTGCTACAATACAAACCCCTTGCTGAAAAGCATATTTAGCTAAGAAAGTGAAGTTGGAACCTGAAAACCAACATGGAAACTCATTCGGTTAGAAATCCCCAAATAAGAACCCCTAGCTTTCCATTAAGTACAGTGCTGGAATGTAGAGGCACTAACTGGCATAAGTGTCACTGAAGGTTCCAGGGTGATAGCACGGAGAACCACAGAAGATGAGATTGAGCAAAGGTCATGACCAAGTGTCATCCTATTTTGCCAAGGGTCAACCCAGACCCTTGGCAAAGGGACTGTTGACTAAGAAGGACAGTGAAGGAGAAGTGTCAGGAGATGTTGTGGCTTAAAGGGTTTTGGTGTAAGAAAGCTACATTCTTGAATGTCAAAAACTGAAGAAAAATCTATCTTCTCAAACAAAGAAATAACAGAGTTCAGATGTATGTTCTGAGAAGAAGCTTTGCAATGATCCAAATAACTCTTATCTCTCTCAACCCTAAACTATGCACTTTAGCAGCCAACGGGTACTAAAACTAGAATTATTTTTATTATAATAAAAATAAGTCTAATTGTACTTCTAAGCTGGTATCATGCTTAATGGTCAAACACTTGAGACAAACATATTAAAAACAGGAACAAACAAACAACAACAACAACAACAACAACAAAAACACCCAGAAACCAGAAACCATGACCAATGTTACTTAACATTTTCTTGGAAGTAATAGCACAACTAGAAAAGATAAAGGATTTAGAAATGTAGAAATTGAAAAGTAAAAAATAAAATCATATTCCTGGAAAACTCAAAAGAATCAACTGAAAAACTGTTAGAAATGATGAGAAAATTCAATGGGAGTAGATAGTCTGGAAATTAACACACGGAAATCAATACCATTCATGTTGTGCAAACAACAAGAAATTAGAAAACATATTGGAAGAAAAGATGCCATTATAATAGTAAAGATGAATTACCTGGGAATAAACATAACAAGAAATATATAAGATCAATATGAATAAGACTCTAAAATGCTATATAAGAACACAAAAAAGAAGACTTGGACACATTGCAGGATACATCATGTTATTGAAAAACAATGCTCAATATCACAAACAGGTCAGTTTCCCTATCAAAAGTGTAATATAATCCTGTTAACAATATGAGTAAGATTTTTAAACTATATATGTTAATTCTAATGTTAATGTGAACAAGAAAACTAGAAAGAAAGAGAACGCAGGAAAACTCTTGAGACCTCACAACGTGATGGAGAACCAGCCTCATCAAATATCAAAACATGACAAAGCTAACCCAAACAGTGTGGTACTGGCGTATAAATATGCAGACAGAAATGAAGTTTAAGAGATAGCTATGAGGTGAATCATCATCATTGTTTTTGATGATGACCTTCTAGATTTTGGCAACTTTTGAGTAAAAGTAGTAGTTAAGTGTCTTGACTCCTGGTTTAGGGTCAAGTCATGATCTCATGGTTCATGGGATTGAGCCCCCTTGTCAGGCTTTGTACTGACAGTCTAGGGCCTGCTTGGGAATGTTCTCTCTCCCTCTCTCTCCTTCCCTTTCTCTATCCCTCTCCCACTTGTGCTCCCTCTCTCTAAAAAATAAATAAATGTTAAAAAAGAAGGAGGAGGAGGAGGTTCTCTAGAAAATCAGTGAAAATTCCATCAAGAAGTGGTAGACTATGGGGATGCCTGGGTGGCTCAGTCATTTGAGGGTCCGAATTCACCTCAGGTCATGATCTCATGGTCCCTAAGTTTGAGCCCCTCTCAGGCTCACTGCTGTCAGCACAGAGACTGCTTCAGATCCTCTGCCCCCCCCAACCCTCCCCAACTCATGCGCTCTCTCTCAAAAATAAACATTAAAAAAAAGAGAGAGAGAGAACTGGTAGAATGCATTTGGAGAAATCACACTATTTTTGCCACTGCACAGAGCCAGTATGGATTTTCCTCCCAAAATTTGGTTTGAAGACATCACATACACATCAGGAAAGCATAAAAGAGTTTATTATTCACATAATGAAGCTGTGTTGGGAGACAGAATAGGATTGAGAGAGGCAGAGTAGGGGAACCAGCTAGGAGTTTTATCATGGTTGGAGAGAAGACTGGGGTGAGGCTTCCTTTGTGTGGGTTAGGGTTTGTGAGGTTTAAGTCTATCCTGATACCAAAAGAGGGAACATCAGACTCTCTTATCAGCCTGCCTGGGTGTGGGGGCAGAAGGGGAATGGGGAGCGTTGGGGTTTGAAAGCTATTAGCAAACACAAACAAAAAACAGACAAAAACAGCAACACGATAACCTTTCTCCAACTGCCCGTGAGTCACCATTCACTGGATAATTCACAATTATCTCAAGCCAAGTTGTTTGGTTCTTTTCCCTCAAACCAGCTTCTCCTCCTATATTCACAATGTTATTTAATGGTCCATCCAGTTACCCAAAGCCAGTAACCTGAGAGAAGTCTCACCCTTAATAACTGTGGGACCCAGGATGAAGTTATAAATGGAGGCTCTCAGCCTGAGGCTCACTCTTCCCTCTTCCCATAAAACAATTAAGTGGGCTAAGGATGGTATGTACCACCTTGGGTCATCTTGGGCCCTACTTTTTCTGTTTCTCACTGTATCTCCTAGGCTTTATAACTTCCACCTCAAAAGATACTTCTCGAGTTTCTTGCATCCTCTGCATGCCCTTAAACAGCTTTAGTTCAGGATCCCAATTCTTTCATTATAAATATTTCCACCGCCTTCCAATTTCCAAGTCATAACCATCCTCCAGGCTGCCAATACAGTGACCTTCCTAAAATGTCAGTCTGACTACTTAGCACCTACAGTGAGTCACTGTTATCTTTACAATAAAGTCCAAACTCTGGACAATGTCGTTTTATGGTATGGCCTTCCTCGACTCACACCCCGGCTTCTCTCATCTACCCTCAACCTCAACAGTACTGAACAATCTAGTGACACTGATAAACTATCAATTCCTGCCTTTTTTGCTTTAGCTCTCCTGCTGATACCCCTGCCACAGAACTGTTCCCCAACTTCCTCCATGCCTGCCTCCATCGACCAAAGTGCTACTGTTCCTTCTAAACATGGTAAGGATGATTGAAGTCAGAAATGGACACAAACTGAGTTTCCACCAGTTATTGTGTAACTTTGGGTAAGAAAATTAAATTTCCTAAGTATCTGAAAGAAGAAAAAAATATCTGCTTCTTAGGATTTCTGTGATTCTTACATGAGATGATATATATGAAGCATAGTGCATGGCACATGGTGGATCCCTAAGAGATAGTAGCTTTTGCATTAATATTTATTTGTGTGTGTATATATATATATGCCTCTATTGTTGCAGTCCATCCTGATCTTTTACTTTTTGCAATGTATAATAACTGGGCAGTGAGTTCTCTTGTGTAAATGTTCGATAAGTATCTGTGGCATGAATTGCCCTCCTGTAACTGAGAGTGTGTCTCCAGTGATCGGCATGCAGTCCCACGGCCCCTTTCTTGCATTGTTTTTATGTTGCTTTTTGTTCCATGTCTGCAGTGCTGCCTTCAGGGCCTTTTTCTATTTATGGTCTCGTCTCTTCAGTACTGATGTATTTGGATAAAGATGAAAGCATAAATGTGAATTTTTATTTTATAGATTGTGAAGCACTCCCTTCAGAATTTCTCATGTATGACTTTTTGAAGAACATGATGATTTTTAGACCCAGGCTGAAAACCACTTCAGCTTCTCAAAGGATTGACTTAGTCTTATTATTATCTTTTTTGAAGAACCATTTTTTATACCAATTATTTTAGAGTGAGCAAGACTATGGTTACCAGGAACCTAAATATGATATTTAAGTCCTGACAGGGACCCATAATCAATGGCCCAAAAAATCAGTGCAAAAGGCCTAAAAGTTACTATGTGCAAAAATAAGTACTTACTATTTCCTCCTAGGGAATAGGTCCCAGAACAATTCACAAAACGTAAATATACACGAAATAATCAGAGAACAATTAAGCAATAGTTTGTGGATTTCTGTCTTTACCCATTTCAAAGAAGGAAGAAATCAAGATGGACTTGGATAATTGGGGGAACTGCATCCAAGAGGTCAAACTGACCTCTTTGAACCTTCCCCAAACTGAGTCATAATGTTTATACAGCAGAAGATGAAAGGAGTGTATTTGCACACTGTCAACAGTGAGAATCAATGAATGGAGAGAAAGCTGAGTGTGGCACGTATAGGAGAAGAAGCAGGACGGTTTGACTTAGATGAGTGTGCATTTATGTGTGTCAGCATGGTGGCCTGGGTCTGGCAGTAAAGTCGAGTTGATAGATAGGGTGGAAACAAGAAACAGACAACCTTGAAAATCAGACAGAGGAATGTGAGTCTATGGATTAAGTAACAAAGTTACTAAACTCCTAAGTAAAGCAAGATGAAAAGTGCACCTTCAAGAGATCCACCTCACTGTCTAATGGATTAAAGACAGGGGAAGCTTAATGCTATTGGAAGAATAGGATAAATCTGAAAGACACTTCAAAGGGTTCTGTATAGGAGAGGGAAACAGATAAGAAGAATTTGAGTTTTTCAGCCTGCAGAAAGGATGTTTCAGTTGACAAAGTGAATAATTAAGATGGAGAGTTAAGATTGTTTTCTGTTTGTTTGGTGGCTTGGGTTTTGTTGTTGTTTTGGAAAGGGGTACATATAAACTCAGTTTTAGACAGATTAACATTTGAATGATGATGGAATAATGAGTAGAAAAACCCAGAAAACAATAGTAAGAAACACAATTAAGAATACAAGTGATGTTGGGGCACTTGGGTGGCTCAGTGGGTTAGGCGTCTGACTTCGGCTCAGATCACGATCTCGAGGTTCATGAGTTCGACCTCCATCTTGGGCTCTGTGCTGATATCTCAGAGCCTGGAGCCTGCTTTGGATTCTGTGTCTCCCTCTCTCTCTCGCACTCTGTCTCTCTCCCTCTCTCTCTCTCTCAAAAATAAATAAATATTTTAAAGTTTAAAAAAAAAGAATAGAAGTGATGTTATATCTGGAGATAAATATTTGGGAAGTTTCAAAGGATGAGTGAGAAGTGATAGCTAACTTCATAAAAATGAACGAGAGATAAGAGGACTGCCGTTCATTTTGAAATACAACAACTGAAACAGCAAGTTCTGTCAACTGACCTTGTGTTTGGTTCCTGTCCTCAAATTACCATTCATAGGTAGTCTAATGCAAAGGAGCATACTCCTTTGTGACAACAAGTATTTAAAGCAGACATGTGAGTGTCCAGAGTTGAATGGGAACACACTTCCCAATTTTTATCTCTTTGACAATATTATGGAAGAGGTGGGCCCTTACAACCCATGGAAATGCAATCGGTAAGGAAATATTCAAGAAGATTCCACTGCACAATGGAGTCAAAATTAAGTTTAATACTATCTTGATTCTAGAAAAGGACTTGAATTAGCAACATCCACACAGAAGTCTAATCAATCTGCAAAGAAATACCTTAAATATATCCTACCACTTAAGCCTAAAACATTCTAAAAATAAAGACTCACTTCCAAATGCTTTTTAGTATTGCAAAAGCTGAAGGCAAAATTCAGAAAATCCTGCAAAAATGCCTTTGATCCTGTTAATGAAATGCAAAACAGGTACATTTGTGTGCTACTACCACGAGTCTTCAATGAACATCTCGTTTGTTCTTTTAATAAAACAGGCTTAAAGCGTGCCTTTTAGATTCATTTTAATGTCTATGGACTTTAATGTTTGGGACAGAAAGAAAGCTCCATGATATAAAGGTAATTCACTGTTTTAAACTTTTCACTAATATAATTGAGAAGAGCTTAGTTTTGAAAAAGTTGTTTACTGTTCACACTGTACCAACTTTTTACAGTCAGAATAAGTGCCAGCCATTTATTTTATTAAGTAGAAGACTTCAGATCCCATGATCATTCTACAAAATGTCTCTGAATATCTGCTTCATTCTTCTGTCCTGGTTTCCAGCCTTCAAGGCATAGCAAGAACTCCAACTAGTCCATGAAGCTTTCCTAAACACTTATATAGAGTATGTATGTCCTGTTATATCTCCCTTGTTTAAACTTATACAACTTACTATTTAATTTTATTGTATTCTCGTTTAATATGTCATATGTGTTTGTATACATTACATATATTCATTTATACAGTTATATGTTTAGATATATACATATATACACATTCATATGTATATGTATATATATACACACATACGACATGTAAATATAAAGTGTGTAGTATATATAGTATATATACAGCGTGTATATATGACTTTTATGTGTATGATTTATACACAAATATGTCACTTATATATAGTGTCTTATATATATAAGCTAGTATAAAGAATAAGTTAACATTTATTAAGTGCCAGGCACTAGTACATACATAATGTTATTCAGTTCTCTCTATAGCCCTATAAATTAGTTATTGATATTATTTCCACTTATATTAGAGGTCACTGAAATTGAAAGAAGCTAAGCAAGTTTCATGCAATTTCACAACTAGTGCTGACTATTGCCATTGGTATTAGAAATTCAGGCATAGAGTGACTCAGTCAGTTAAGCCTCCAGCTCTTGGTTTCAGCTTGGGTCATGATCTCATGGTTCATGAGACAGAACCCCGCATTGGGCTCTACACTGTCGGTGCAGAGCCTGCTCAGGATTCTCTCCCCCGCCTCCTGCCCCTCCCCTGCTCACGCACACATGCAAATGCATATGTGCACTCTCTCTCAAATAAATAAATTAATTAAAAAAAATAAAAAAGGAATTCAGGCATAGTATGTCTCGGTCAGGCAGGAAGCATAAAACCATGTATTAATTCATCCCTTACATGTTTACCTATACTACCCAGACTAGAACAAAAAGTATGGAAAATAAAGAATGTTTCATAATGGATGGCAAAGAGGAACAATTTGAGAACTGTGTGCTATAGCAAATCAAAAGACCATAGTTTTGTGGCAAAGGGTAACGGCTTATGGTGGCCTAATATTTTTCTCAAAGGTGAAATCGCCCTCATCATCACGCCTGCAGCCAGGCACAGGGCCTTCCTACTCACCCACTAGCCTCTGTCCTTAACATGTCAAGAACTGGGGCGCCTGGGTGGCTCAGTCGGTTAAGCGGCCGACTTTGGCTCAGGTCATGATCTTGCAGTCTGTGAGTTCGAGCCCCGCGTTGGGTTCTGTGCTGCTGGCTCAGAGCCTGAAGCCTGTTTCGGATTCTGTGTCTGCCTCTCTCTCTGCCCTTCCCCTGCTCATGCTCTGTCTTTCTGTCTCTCAAAAATAAATAAATGTTAAAAAAATTTAAGAACCACCCAGTATGTGGAAGTCAAGAATTACCAAACTTTTGGCTTCATGGACCAGTTAAATATAGTATTATCAATTTTTTTCAAATAAAGATGATAGAAGAAAAAAACCATACATTGGCATGATTATTTCATAAAATAATATATTTTAATATCAGAAAAATGGAAAGGAGTTCATCTCAGGAAAAAGGGGATTATATGTTAAACTGAGAGAATTTAAAATATTTTGGAATCATTTCATTTTTCCTATTTTTATTAAATTTTCATTTAGCTTTGGACTGAAAAAACAAAATCTGTTGCAAATTAGCCCCACTCTGTAGGCAGCTCTAGGGAAGCGCTGCTCTAAGCATTGTGGATTCAGATGGCAGTAGGACCAGAGTGATGCTCCCCCACGTTATCTGTTCATTTGATGTGTTATCTCTTACAGAGGAGTGCTTGGAAATGTCTTAACTCACACTAGGAACTTTCCTTTGGTAGCCATTTTAGGCAGCCCTTCAAGGGATCACCTTGTGTCTTATTAATTCAATCAACAAATGCATGTTCCAGTCATTGTACTTTAGACTAAGGGCCTTTTTAGTGTACATGTGCGTTTTTGCTTTTAGAGAAGACAAATCCTGCCCGAAAAGCCCCTGGGAGCCACTTAAGGCCATCACCTGGCTCAGTTTGTGTTTCTGAAAACACACTCAGAATTTATAAGCATGACTGAGAAATCCTGACTAGAGGACCTCCATTGTTTTTGTTTTTTTATTTTTTATTTTTCGGATGTAAAATGATGAACTAGAACTGGACTATGTCCAAGATCTGTGGCAATTCTGAAATAATGTGGTTCCATCAGCACACAGGCAGCAGAACTTGATATCTATGATCTCTGGAAGCACAGCAGTACAGCAGCCAAGTTTAAAAAACCTTCATTAATTAATTTTCCAACACCAGAATATGTGACAGGGATCCCAGGGAAGATAAACTCAGGCAGAAAATTTAAAACCAGAAGAAAGTGCAAAGATTGAAAACCATGTAAATCCTACAATGGTGTCATGCGTGGGAAGTGCTCCAGAAATTGTCCCCCCGCCCATTTCATTTTTCCCTCCACTTAAGGAAGTCCCTTTTTCTGTTTGGCCACCTTTGTTCATGGACATGGCCTCTTGCCTCTGGCCATGTTTGCTATTGGCAGCAAAGCTTTAAATCTTCTCCAGGAAAAGGGCACAAATAACAAACACCATGGATTCATAAAGAAGCATAAATACCTTTCACGAACAGAGTGAAAAGGCCCATTCCTCATTTGGAAGACAGGACATTGTCTTTCTGACAAGCTTTACTTCTGAGCCCAGAGGACAGCATTAGAGCAATTTTCCCTTCTTCTCAATAAAACCACTGAGACTGAAGCGGCCAACATTCTTGTCTCACAGTTGTGGTGCATTAGAGAAATGGAAGATGCCTCTTGCCCCCTGACACGTGCTTTCACCTTTACTATAGCTTACAGTGAGACACAGAAATAAAAGCACCTGCAAGATTAATTCTGCTTTCCTCTTCAGCCCTTCATTTTGGTCACATTGTGGGAATAAAAACATGTCTTCCATTTTAATATGTGCCAATGCCTGATGAACTGGAAATAGAGGGAGAACGTATACGAAAGAACTTATGTGTCAGGTGGACCATTTGTGTCTGACACATGTTCTATTTTCCACGTAACTATATTTAGGGTATTAATTATGGTCCAGTGCTGCTTTCCTGCCTGAGGAGCAATGGGAGAGAAAAATGCCCAGCAATGTTTTTGAATAGAAAGTCAGTAAAAAGTGGAGCATCTTTAAAAATATGTTGGATTCTTAAAGTAAAAAATATATATCTCTCTTAGATATCAAAGCAGGGCTAAATATGGAAAATAGGACTTGTCTGATATCTGTTCATTCATTTATAGGAAAACCCACAGAGGTATTCGTTTATATTAAATGTCAAAATCCAGGTTGGTAAAGATGCTTTTGTAGCTCTTTCACCGAGTGACTTACCCAAATAGATAATAACCTAATCAAAGTTTTTTAAAAGTGCTATGCCTCAAAAAGATGGTTCCTGTAGCACACAGAACATTCTATTCCTAATGAATCCCATATTTGTTAAGGTTCTGCTTTCTATAATTGCTGCTGTGACTCTTCTGTTCTTGAGCCATAGGCAGTATAGCAGACACTTAAGTGAAAAGTTCAGAAAGATATGTGGAAGTATATTAAAAATTATGACCTGCAAAAGATGACAATGTCCCAGAACCATCAGTTTCTGGGGAGTTCTCTGCCATTTTTTAAGTATGGCAAGAGTTACAACCTGAAGTGTGAGCACATGGAGAAAAAGAAATCCAAGTTCTTTTTTTTTTTAATGTTTATTCATTTTTGAGAGACAGAGACAGACTGTGAGCAAGGGAGGGGCAGAGTGAGGAAAACACAGAATCCAAAGTGGGCTCCAGGCTCTAAGCTGTCAGCACAGAGCCCGATGCGGGACTCGAACTCACTGTCCATGAGATCATGACCTGAGGTGAAGTCGGACGCCCAACAGACTGAGCCACCCAGGTCCCCCTCCAAGTTCTTAAAGTAGTCACATTCAGCAGGAATGTCAGTGCTGGAAGCTAGACTACTTCTTGAATTCCCTTTATTAGGTCCAACTATCCAACCAGCAATTGATGCTTTAAAACATCATCACCAAAAAAAAAAAAAAAAAAAAAGTCAGTTGATGCATAACCAAATGTGTGGGTATTATATCTAGAATCTAGGGATTCGGGCGCGTAGGATAAGGATAAAGCATATCTTACAACTTAGATATTAACTTTATAGCTACTAGTTTAGAAGATAGTATCTCCCTGCATAATAAAATTGCTAATGATTGTGACTTAGGAAGTGAAGTGGCTGACATTCTGACAGGTAATGAATCTTGCAGTGCAGTTTTAAAGAACAATATAATTACATCGACATTGCCAAAGCAGTGATGCATTGGGAAACCTTGTCATTTTCCATACATAGAAATAGCCTGAGCCTTTCTTATTTATAATCCCCTTGGTTTGCTCAGATGCATCCAAAGCCCACCAGTACTGCCTTCCATTGCATTCTGAAGCAATTAATGAGGTTTTCCCCCTCTCTGTTATCCACTTGCAGAACCAACGAAGATCACTGCTCAATTTCTTCTTGCTTTGTATGTCCTCAGGCCCCACCACACCCTGAGTACATTTAAATCATTCCTCCTGAAATATATCTCTTGTGTCTATATCACAAGTAAAGTGAGATTCATGAACTTACAGACAAATGCATATCATCTCAGATTTCGAACTATGGCTACTTTTTGAAATATGAGAAAATTGTCTGGAAGAATTTAATATGGTTTAGTCATGCTGAACTTGCACAATTTGCAGTTTTCAGTCCTTTCAATTTAACACCGGGGTAACTACCAGCTCAATAACTTACAGTGCCTCACCTATGGTATGTGCATGCCTGTGGAAATCTCTGGAATATTAAAATCACCTGGAAGGATTTTTAAAAAGCAATGCCAGGATCCACCCCAGATCAATTAAGTCAGCATCTTTGATGGGGCACGAGGAGGTAAGATTTGAGGCATTAGTACTTTTAGAAAGCTTCCCAGATGACGGGCGCCTGGGAGGTTCAGTCGGTTGAGTGGTTGAGTGTCTGACTTCAGCTCAGGTCATGATCTCATGATTCTCCCAGCCCTGCGTGTCGCATCGGGCTCTGTCCTACAGCACAGAGCCCGCTTTGGTTCTCTGTCCCCTTCTCTCTCTGCCCCTCCCCTGCTCCTCGTACACGCATGCACTCTCTCAAAAATAAAATAAACATTAATTTTTTTAAAAAAAGGAAAGCTTCCCAGATGACATAAATGTGGGGTTGAGTGCCACTCTTCTGGAATATATAAGGATGTTCAGTTCAGCAATGATTCTTAACGTCAAAAAAAGAAATAACGATGCATATCGCTATTTGTTCTTGTCATTGGGCTAGACACTCTGTATCGGAAGAAAGCATCCTCAGTATGAGGACAGGGGTCATCGTGTCATGAATTCTAACACTGTAACTCTGTTTTCCTTCTATTTCTAAGCATCCCTTACAGAGAAGGCGAAATTCTAAAGGTGGAGGTGCAAAAGGCATTTATGTCTTCTCAGGTCATGAGCCTCCTCCTTCCAGCCTTAAACAGGACCGTTCGCTAGACCACATTTGCTAATGGACATCCTAATTCAATACTGTGGTAGGCAGAACAATGCCCTCAGCCACCATGTCCGTGTCATCATCCCTCAAACCTGTGGATGGTTAGCTAACATGGCAGAGGGAGTTTGAAGATGTGATTAAGGATCTCGAAATGAAAAGATTCCCTTAGATTATCCAGGCAGCCCCAGTACGACCACAGAGGCCCTTCTAAGTGGTCGAAGGGGCCAGAAACAGAGAGATATGAAGATACTACAAAGCTGGCTTTGGAGTTAGGAAAAGGGGCCGCAAATCGAAGAGTGCAGGCAGCCAGCCTCCAGCATCTGGAAGGGGCAAGGAAACAGATTCTTGCCTTGAACTTCCATAAGAAATGCAGCACTGCCAACACTCGATTTTAGAACTTCTAACCTCTCAAACTATAAGGAAACAAGCTTGTGTTGTTTTAGGTCACTAAGTTTGTGGTAATTTATTATAACAGTAATGGGAACCTGATGTAGACATGTCGAATTACTTCTAACTCTGCCCATCCTGCAGATCCCTTTTATTCTCTCTAGATCCAGCCCTTGCTCATTTATTTATTCAGAAAACTGAATTAGGCATTGAACATACACATATAAAAACATGGTCCTTGCTCCCAAGGAGTTCACGGTTAAGCGTGGGTATAGAAACCACCACAAAACAATTTAAAGTAGGACATCAAAGAGGTTTGCAGAGTGCTATGTATGGAGTGTCTCATTCAGGCTAGTGAAGTTGTAAAAGTTTGCTTGGGGAGATGATACCTGATCTGTTTCTTGAAGCATGAGCAATGGAAACATTAGGGGAAGGGAATGAGGTGGGGAAGCTGGACTGTTATAGGTAAGAACTATTAAATAGAAGGTATAAGTAAAGAATGTATGGATGGGCAGAGTTTAATTAGTATATTAGTCCCGAGACTGTGTAGTCTAGGGAAGGGGTGTGACTACCTAGTATGTATCTTTGGAACTCAGGTACAAATTAAGCAATGTTAAAATAGGAGACATTCTAGCTGTACATCCATTCAACATGCCATTATTCAGCAACGCCTCACAGGTAGACAGCACAGGCTTTTTACTTAAAGAGTGAATCGCCAAATAAAAAGGTATTCCAGGAACACTCCCATTTAGTTACCACCTTGGCATTTTGATTCTCATGCAAATTCGCCTTCCTATAGGCCTAATTTCAGGTTTCCAGATACATTCAGGTAGAGCTGGCTTTAAATTAGACACAAGCTGAGAAAGCTGAAAATCCTGATCCACCATGTATGTGCCCAGTCTGGGCTCTTCTGCTGTTGTAAAGAGTGAACGCATTTTGAATCATATGGCCAGAGTAGAAATACTACGCCACCCCCACTCCATTCAGAAAATCAGTGATGGGAGTAATAGTGGGGACAGAGTTCTGCAACAATAACCAATTCAGCATCTTTAATAGGAAGAGAAACAAGATTCAGATCGTGTGTGTGTGTGTGTGTGTGTGTGTAGTCTTGCTCCAACTTCTCAAGTAAAACTTTCTCAGCAATGTGTCTCCCAGATTGTCTCTCATTTTCTCTTTCCTCCAGCTTACCTATCTTCTGCCACTAGACCTAAGTTAGAATCTACCGTCAAACATGCTGCTGGAATAGGAGTTAATAGTGGTCTGCACTGGATTATACCAGAATCTCATTCTGAACCCTGAAGGTGGCTATTTATATAACCAACAATTATCAGCATCTCCCACCTTACTTTCCTTCATTACTATACTTTTTTTGTGTACACCTCCCCTGAGGGATATTTGAAAGAAAAACATGGGTCTTACACTTTCATCCATCTGCATTTAGCTTAAGATATACTTAGTAAGTCCTCATTAAACATTTGTGCATGTAACAGATCCAGAGTCGTCCTAGGTTGAGGTTTAGATGAATCTTGATAATGAGGCATTAGGCCTAGAAAGAAATTTCATGTCCACTCTGGCAAATTAAGATTTGAGTCAGTTGTGGGGTTTGTGCTTTATCCTTTAAAAAGTTGTCTGTGTAGCACTTGGACTCAAAAACTAACTTGGTACCTGATTCTTTTGTAACAAAGATTCTCATCAACAGCCTCATTCTGGAAGAACTTCTGAAACATATGTTTGCCTGTCATGCATGAATCTGATTTTCCTAATACTGAGATATTATGTTTCAGCAAAATATCTTCCAACCACATGGCTGTTATGCTGACATAGCCAAAAATTCCTGAGAGGGAATATATGAAACAGTCACGTCACTTTCAATGGGGCTGATGATTTTCTTATTTCCTCCCTCTTGCTCATGATGGCACTCATGAGCCTCAGGGAATTAGAAAATAGATGTAACCAGAGACAGCTATTTTTTTTAATGTTTATTTATATTTGAGAGAGAGAATGTCTGAGTGGGGGAGGGGCAGAGAGAGATGGAGACAGAATCTGAAGTAGGCTCTAGGCTCTGAGCTGTCAACATAGACCCCTCAGGCGCCGCCAGAGACTGCTATTGTTGATAGTAATTTGTTAGCTCAGAATTTTAGGTCCCCACAATTCTTGAGAAATCATTTTGTCCCACTTATTCATTTTATAGATGGTGAAACCAAGATCCAGACAGGTTAACTGGCTTGTCCAAGTGCCTATACCTTGGAGTTGTAGATCTAGGGCTTGATGTGGGTCTCCTGACCTCTCTCCAGAAATTCTTAGTTCACCAAAACTATATATTTAAGGGATATTTTATGTTCCTGCTATGAAACTAATAAGGTGACTATGGGCTGGTTCTTTTTTAATCCGAGTTACCTACTTACTACTGCATAAGAAACTACTCCAAAACTTAGTAGCTCCATTCTTTATCATGCATTGTCCTGTAGGTTGGGGTCCCTCTTAACTTGAAGCCATTACAGCACCTGAGGCTGGAGTTCAGTCTGGAGGCTTCTTCACTCACACCTGGTACCTAGGCCATACCTAGGGAGGTCAGGCATCTGCTTTTCTTCCTGTACCGAACTTGGGCTTCCTCACCATATCGAGTCTTAGGGCTGCACTTCTTACATGGAAGTCATCTTCCACCAGAATGAACAATCCACAAGATTAAGGCAAGGCTTTTACTAATCTCAGAAATCCAAGAATACTATTTTTCATGCATTGTCTCTTGTATTCTATTGGTCAAGCAATAGATTCGCCCAGATTCAATTGTTCAATGGGAAGAGTAGCAAAGAATCTGTGGCCGTGTTTAAACTACTTATTTTGACATATATTACATATATATAATTTTACTTATGAATGCCTTATGTTACCTAGAATTTTATTTTATTTTAAATGTTTTATTTATTTATTTTGAGGGGGGTGTGCAGAGAGAGGGAGAGAGAATCCCAAGCAGACCCCACACTGTCAGTGCAGAGCCCAATGTGAGGCTTAGTCTCATGAACCCTGAGATCCTGACCTGAGTGGATATCAAGAGTCAGACGCTTAACCAACTGAGCCACCCAGGTACCCCTAGAATTTTAAATCCCCAGAAGGGTAAAATGCAAACTCTATTCAGGAAAAAAATAGAAGAAATCGTATTTTTCCTATATATGGGGAATATTTTCTACCCCCAAATTATCCAAGGACCAGTCTGAATGATTGTCCCCAATACCGCTAACTTGTTTACCTTGATTTCTGCAGATAAGTTTCCATATTCTGAGACAAAGTGTATCTAAGTTTTTTGAATGAATTCTTTCCTCTTTCATAATTATAATTGTAGGCCATTAGCTAACTAGACATTTAATATGAAATATATTCTATTTCCTTTTTGATAAATTAAAAACTAAGGCTTCCCCAGTCAATGGACTACATTGAGAGCTGACACAGTACAGGTATAGTACTTCATCTACTAAAATGTGTTATATTCTTAATGACTCATAGAAAATCTGGAGCAAATACAAAAAGCTAAGTTGACACATTTTGTTTTCTGTGAAGTATAAATTATATATATAAAAGGCCTACAAGTAAAAGACAAAAATGTAAGTGTTTTTCTCTCATTGATAGGAATATATATCTTTTATTTTTTACTTTTTTTATCTACCAAAACCATAAATGATTTCTGTAATAAAAATATGTTTTTAAAGTTTTAAAAGAAGAGTTATGGACAGATTTTCAGAAAAAAAAGAAATTTCTGGCACATTCCCTCCCTGCTGCAGTCGATCTCATGGACCCAGCCACCTATGAGGATCCTCCACTGATCGTCTTAGAACCCAACACTTCCCAACCGGAACTCATTAAATCCCCCTGAAACTTCCTCCTTCTCCTCCAATTCTTTTTTCCTCTTCCTTTCCTGTATCCCAAGGCCCATGAACTATACCATTAGCCTCCCAGTTTCCTAAGGAAGACACAGTTTTCTGAATCCTCCCACCCTCCTGTCTCTCACTCCTAGCCCCCAAATAGTGGCTTTTATCTGCAAAATAACTTTCAAATCTATCCATTTCTTTCCATTTCTAACATCTCCAGGCCACTTCAAGACAGGATCATCTGTCATATGTATTTTGTACTTGTCTTCCCATATCCTTTGAACTTGGCCCATCTCAACTCCAAGCCGTAGTCAAAATGGTTTTTGTAAGATGGGAACCAGGACATATCATACATACCCCTGCTTGCAATCTTTAACGACTTCTCATGGACTCTAGGATAAATTCCAAATTCCTAAGGTGGTTTGCAAGGCTCTGTATAATCCGGTTTCTTCCTCATCTTCTAGCTCGTCTCTGGAATCTCTTTCATTCTCTCTAGATCCAGTCATGATAAAGAATTTTCAGACGTTTGCTCTTATTTCGAGGCTTCTGTATATGAAATCTCTTCTTCTTTTTCCTTTTCTAAAAGATATTGTTATTCACCCTTCTAACTCCATTTTATTATTAGTCATAACAAGAGTAATAATGATGATTACCATTTATTATGCACTTTATGTACCTGGAACTATATACATATTTTTTTGTTTGCACAGCAGATCCATAAGGGAGTATATTAGTTGAAATTTTAAGATGAGGATACTGAGGTTAAATAATGTAAACTAAGTTATATATTACAAATTTCTTGCCTCTTAGCCATCATCTTCCAGGCCTCTCAGGACCTGGGTTGGGTCTCTGCTCTTATGCCCCACTTAATCTGTATATCTCCCAGTTGTGGCACTTCTCAAACTACTGTCTCTTTTTCCCTATTTGCTGTTTTTCTGTTTCCCTTGCTAAAATTTCCTTACATTCAAGAAGCAAGTCTATCCCATATTATATTCCTTACACTGGCACCTGTCACAATGGCTGACAAAGAAGACATTCAGAAAGGTACTTATTAAATTGACAAAATAATAAATGTTCTTTTCTCTGAAGTTTGCCCAGATTCTCAAAAGGTAGAAACTATCAGATTTCATTATTTATTAACCTTCACCTGTCTCCACCAAGATGTCAAGGCTTTGTGGAATGAAAAAAAAAGTTTCTTTTCACACAAATGTTGGGAATGCCAGCTCTTTACTTCACTCCTTAATTTTAATTAAGAAAGACTAAAAAAATGAATTTGATCCAGAAAATACCAACTGTAAAAAAAAAGAAAGGAAAAGAAAAACACATTAAAACCAAAGTTGCTATTTTGAAATTTGCTTAAATTATAAAATAGCCAAATTCTGCATAATCTATGCTGATAAAACAAAAGCCCCTTGTTCTTTTCCTCTGTGTCACTTTCAACTCTTGCATTATTTAGTGAAAAAGAATCTTCTCACCAACTTGAGCCAAGTAACTTGCACTCACTGAGCAAAACCGAAAAAGCTAGGAGTGATATTTCATCCATAATTTCAGTATATATTATAGGAAAAAGAGACCTGTACAAACCAATCATGTAACAAAGACCAGAGTTCTGGTTATAGTTTACAGACCCTTCCCTGTTGAATTATACTAACACAAGCCATTTAACCTCTTGGTGTTTTGTTTTGCTCTGTTTTTTGTTTTGTTTTGTTTTGTTTTAAATGAATGTGATACGTTATCCTATTTGCCTCTGATTGTGTTAGGATTATAAAATAAATAATAAGTTGGAACTGCTTTTAAAATTATATAAGAACAATAAGGAGTTGTACATTTTAGTGCCAATACCTTTATTCAAGTATTAGTTTATTGAGGTAGAATCATAAAGAATGTACCCCATTTCCTTTTATTTAGGGTCTATTAATCATTTAGTGATATAAACAAATTTAAATGTAAGTACTCAGAAAATAAATTTTTAAGATGAATTTTACATTCATTATATGAACTTTTCTGAAATATCCCTTTTTTTTTGTTATTAACAAAAACAAAACAAAACAAAAAGAATCATTGCCATCTTGCCAACATGCAGATATTACTTAGGTCAATTTTTATTTTGCCTAAATACAATTTTTAAAATAATAAGCCATGACTCTCACATAAATATAAAGATTTCATTTAACTCATTAATTTGTGAGGAAATTAGTAATATATTAGAATCACTTTAAAGCAAATCCGAAAAACAGACACATATGTATATAATTTATTACAAATACTGAAACACATTTATTTGCTAATAAATGCAAAGCAATTTAATATCTTATAAAGTAATAAAGTGTAGGCTTGTAGTCATCTTTTCTACAAATCACCCCAGACGAGAATAATTTGTATTACTCTCGGTTTTCTATACCTTAGTATTTTACCTCGGCAGAGTCATAAATCACTCTAGTGGCTGGAGAGACAGTCAGAAATACACATCTCTACATGTGCACAGGGAAATCGGATAGCTCCCCAGAGATCAGGCCATAACACCTAGCAGTCTCCTAGAAGGATTCTCAGGGACATTCTGCCCATTTCCAAGTGTGATGAATTTTCCTGAAAATAGCTATGTAAATAAAATATAGAAAGGTGTGGCTGGTAGAACCCTTTCCTCCTTAACATATTTTTGTTCTTAAATAAGAATACTCACACACTGAAATCTAAGCGATTACCAAGTTAGAATCTTTAGTCGCTTCAGAATACACGGCCTTCCCCTCAAATTTTTAGAACTAGAAAATGGTTGAGGAACTAATTATTGTGTAAGTCTCTATAACAACACCATCTTTAAGATATCTGTAACCGGATCTTTCAAAGAAATAGCTCATAAAAACAATCTCAATCAATCAATCAATCATAGGACATCAGCTAAAATAAAGATTTTGCTACTGTTGTTTGATCTCCTTTCTATTTTTTATATGTCCTGCGTTGTAATGTAATTTGAGTTTGGTTTTACATCTGATTTTCCTTAGATCTCCCTTGCCATGTAATCTTTGTTTACATTTAAGTAACATCAATAATTTCAGTTCCATTTGTGTTACCTCAAACTGCACAATTAATTGGTTTGGCGTCTCTCCTGCTGGAAAGTAAGTTCCAGACAACAGAGCCATCCTCTTAATCATCAATGCCACATCCCTCATATGCCCGCCAAGGAGGAATGGCCCAATAAACATTTGTTAAATGACTGTGGTGGCTGAACTGCATTCTAGAATCTTTTGAAAAGCAAAAAATACAGAATTTACTTTAATTATTCTACTTTCATTCAATAAATATTATTTAACTTAGCATTTTCATCATCATGTATACATACAACTTATAAATAATACACATAAAGTTATACCTATTAAAATAACTTTTATTCTATACTTCTCCATTGAGAAGATCAACTTTGATGCTCAGTCATTGAAATATCATAATTTTTTTTCAATTATCCTTCTCTATGTTTACTAGATTGATATAAAATCACTTATTTATTATATAATTTTCTAACACGGTCAAAAAATAAATGCATTACTGAAAAATAAGGACACTTAATGTTCTAGTTGTTTCCTTTTTCAGAATTTAGCCAAAAAAGAAAGAAAATATCTATAGAAAGAGAAAATAAAGATTTTTTGGTTTTTATTACATAATGAAAGAAAATATCTATAGAAAGAGAAAATAAAGATTTTTTGGTTTTTATTACATAATGAAAGAAAATATCTATAGAAAGAGAAAATAAAGATTTTTTTGGTTTTTATTACAGATAAAGAATTCACTGGAATCAGGGTAAAGTTAGGTCAATCCTTTAAAATGCTACATGGAGTATATTATGAATTTTAAACTCAAAATGACAATGCTTAATTAGACAACCTAGAAAATGGATAATTTCTGATTTGAGATTGAATCACTAAGAAATAGAAAATCTGAACACACCAGTAACGAGTAAGGAAATTGAATCAGTAATCAAACACCTGCCAACAAAGGAAAGTCCAGGATTAGATGGCTTCGTATATTTTCACATTTATTTTGGTCATGTTTAATATGGGATTCTTTGTCAAAATGTCTGTTCGTTCTAATATGACATAGGTAAATTCTCTTTTATAGCTCCCTAGGCTATACTACTTGTAGAGTACTGTAGCCTCCAGTTCTGGGAAGTGGAGCTGGGGGATGTGGAGACAAAAAGGCTCTTCTGAAGTGAAACTATATGAAACTATTGTTGATGGAACTTGGGTCTCTCCTCTCTGGGATGGGTGGAATGTCAAGGATACTCTTGGAGTTCAAATCTTTCCCTCAAAGGACCGTCGAGTATTTCATGAAAAGGCGTTAGCTGTGATTGCTTTATCTGTATCTCCTCACCAGCCGTTTCTGCTCTCTCATCTGAAATGAGGAAATAGTGAAGAAACCACACTGGCTTTTCTTCAATTATCAGACTATTTGAGAGTGTTTTTAGATGCTTTCAACTCACTTGCAGTGCTTCTAGCGTGTGGTAGTGGAAGTGGGGCTAGGAACCTCCTCTGAATCCTTGGATTCTGTCCTCCCTACCACCTCTTGAGGTTTAAGGTATGTAGTAAGACTTCCTCTGTTTTGTCATTGCTGGTAAATTTTCTATTCATTTTCACTATTTTCAGGTTTTTTTAATATCATTAGATAATGGCAGCGTGTGTGTGTGTGTGTGTGTGTGTGTGTGTGTGTGTGTGTGTGTGTTTGAAGAGCATTAAACGCAAAGATTTCCATAAGGGTTAATAAAAGAAAACCCATTGTCTATTTCTTATCCCACCTAAAGGAACTGTCAGAATGTTACTATATACATAAACATATATGTATATATACATACATATATATATATATTCCTCATTTTTTCAAATAATTATACATTTCAAGAATAATTTGGAGAAAATAGAAGGAAAATAAATATATCAATATAATCAGAGAAGGAAGGACATTCTTTCTTGACATGAACTTAGTTTTAGGCGTAGAGAGAAAGAAAGGGCACTCCTTTAGAATGTGTTGCTTGAGGCACTTCACAAGTAGGAATAACTCTCCAAAAATCCGCTTATTGATTAAAACCCAACATTAAATTCCTGACACTCTACAGAGGCTGAAACTCAAAATATCCTAATTATAATTTTCAAGTCACTGAAAAATATTTACATTGCAAATAGCCTTGCATTCACATGGCACAGAAGCTATTCTCCCCAGTTATTATTGTTGGAATTTTTCCGTGGCCCTGGGCATGCTTGCCACTTCCCATTCATCACAGCAACTAAATAATAAACCTGTTCCCTGCAGTTCATCAAAGAAGTGCTGGCTATGTTCAGGAGTGAGAGACAAAGAGAAGGTGGTGATGGTGGTTATTAATAATAATTAATTATTTATACAGTGCTGACAGAGCTCTCATTGATGGAGAAGGCGCAGAGGCAGACTCTTCTCTGCCTCAAGGACCAAATTCTAAGAGAGAAGCAATTCAGATGTGAAATAAGCCTTGTCAAGCTAAAGTTGCAGCTTATAATTTCAAAACTTCTTTGGCATAAGTTTTATTCTAAGAAGTTAATGAGAGGGGTGCCTGGGTGGCTCAGTCGGTTAAGCCTCTAACTTCAGCTCAGGCCGTGATCTCACAGTTCATGGGAACAAGCCCCGCATCCAGCTCTGTGCTGACAGCTCGGAACCTGGAGCCCGCTTCAGATTCTGTCTCCCTTTCTCTCTGCCCCTCCCCTGCTTGCACTCTGTCTCTCTCTCTCTCAAAGATAAATAAACATTAAAAAATTAAAAAATAAAATAAAAAATAAAAAGTTAATGAGGGTATATTCTATGTTAGTGACAAATGGTCTTCCAATATTATATAAGTGTAGATACAATACAGTATATCCTCTTCTCTCTCTTTGCCTCAGTTTTGTTAAAGCAACAACTTAAATGTGAATAACTATACTAAATCATACAATTGTTTGGACTAGAATTTTAAGATGTAGTTTGGTTATAATTCTTCTTTCTTACTTCATTTTTAGCTATAATGAAGGTGGGTTTCATTAAACACAGTTAATAAGACTGAGGCAAATATTAGAGGCAAGTCCACTGAAAAGAGTATTCCAGCATGTTTTTCATTAGCAATATCTATTCCAATGATGGATGACAGGAAATTTAGAAGCTATGACCTCCCAGAACCTTTGGAGACAACAGTACTCTCCAAATAAGACTCAGGGACCTGTACACTTAGATTTCTTAGGAAATACTCTTTAGGTCTAAACTATTGCCCAGTTTAGTTACTCCTGAATAAGCAAACGATTCCTTTTTTTTTTTTTTTTAATTATTGAGAGTGAGCAAGCAGGGGAAAGGCAAAGAGAGGGAAGGACAGAAGATAGAGGATCCAAAGTGAACTCTGAACTGACAGCAGTGAGCCCGATGTGGGGCTTGAACTCACCAACTGTGAGATCATAACCTGAGCTGAAGTCAGACGCTGAACTGACAGACCCACCCAGGAGCCCCTAAACAAACAATTCTTATAGCCATCTGAGGACTTTGGGATTTGCAGTGGGATAAAAACAATAGAAAAGCAGGCAGCCATCTGTCACAATCCTGCTCCATTCCCCTGGCGGAGACTGGAAATGTGCAGAGAGGACTTTAAACACTACTGTCCAGTTAGAGAAGCTCTCATCTCTCAAACTGAGACTAAGACCCTGTTCTATGGTTGATCTTTTCAGCCTTCTTGGTCTAAATTTTTTTTCCTACTTTTTATCATTGTGGTAAAATATAGGTAACAAATTTTACCATCTGAAACTATTTTTGCATATATAGTTCCGTGGTATTAAATATATGTATAATGTTGTACAAACATCATCACCATCCATTTCCAGAACTCTTTTCCTCTTGTAAACTGTAACTCTGTACCCATTAAACACTAACTCCTCACACCTCTCCTCAGCCCCTGGCAACCACTATTCTATTTTCTGTGCCTATGATTTTGACTATTTGAGGTGCCTGAGGTAAGTGGATCTTATAATATTTGTCCTTTTGTGGCTGGGTTATTTCACTCAGCATAACTTACTCAACATTCATCCATATTGAACCAAATGTCAGAATTTCCTGTTTTTTAGACCGAATAATATTCCATTGTACATATATACCTCATTTTGCTTGTCGATTCATCCATCAATGGACACGCGTTCTTTCCATGTTTTAGCTATCATGGATAGTGCTGCTATGAACATGGGTGTACACATAGCTCTTCAAAACCTTTTCAGTTCTTTGGGTATTTACTCAGAAGTGAAATTTCTAGGTAAGATCGTAGTTCTATTTTTAAATTTTTGAGGAACTGCTTGATGGTTTTCCACAGGCAACTGTCCCATTTTACATTTCCGCCAACAGTGCATAAATAAACTTTTCTCCATATCCTTTCCAGTGCTTGTGATTTCTCATCTTTTCTTTCTTTTACAGTTAGAGAGGTTTTCTATCTTATTTAAGAAGGTATCCCACCTATACCTACTTTATACAGATAGTCAACTTCTTTTTCCCCAAAACTTTTATTTATTTGTTTGTTTGTTTAAGTTTCAGGAGTAGAATTTGGTGATTCATCACTTACATATAACACCCAGTGCTCATCACAACGAGTGCCCTCCTTAATACCCATCACCCATTTAACCCATCCACCTGCCCTCTCCAAAACTTCAAGTCTTTTTTTTTGATACTTAAGTTTTTAACATATTTTGTGTTTAGACTTTGAACGCTCTGAAGTAAGAATCCAAATTCATTTTCTCCACATGGATACCAAGTTTTCCAGCGACATTTACTGAAATATCCTTCCTCCCTCACAGATTTGCCATGCTACTCCTATTATTTATCAAAGTCTTATATATATGTGGTTCGGTTAAAAAAATAGTTTCTTAATGCCTTCACTAGTTTTATAATATCTTAATTACCACAGTGGTATATAAATCTTTATATTTATCATGAGAAGTCCTCCTTCTTCCTCTTCCTCTTCCTCTTCCTCCAGGAATTAGACACGGAATAATGATCTGTCAAATGATCACTTCCCTCAGGGCTGGGCACAGGGCTAATGAATCCAAGGTTGTGTTATCAGAACTGTAAAGAGACAGAGTCTTCTAGGATTACAATCTCTGCATCCAGACACTTGTCTTTCTAATGGCTGTCAGCTGTCACGTGAGGTGAAGTGAGGAGTGACTTAACCAAAACCTGCTTTCATTACTAAAAGTATTATATGGCACAGTCACAGCGATGTCTCTGGGCTAGATATTAGCACATTATCATAGCACAGCCAGACGTTTTGAGCAGTTATTGGTTACTGAGTGTTGGGCAAGGCCTGGCAGAAGACAGTTTGGATGTTCCCCCAGGCACGATTTCTTAGCATATGCTCAAGTCTCTAAGAAAATTTGATTGACTGTCAGCGTGTGAAGAATCAGGGCAGGTGAATAGTTTTTAAGAAAGAACATATGAGTTTTTCTCCCTTACAGTTTATAAGTGTATTTCAGAATCCTAAAAAGAAAAAGAAGAGTGAAAATGTTCATTTTCCCAGAGTATGATTTCTTTCAAGCGTTGAGCCTGTAGACCTGCAACAATTTACAACTGAGCTAACATCTTTAATGTGTGAACTTGAGGCATCTGAAGACACAACACATGCTCCAGATAAACGCCCTCCGAGACAAGTATGTCATTTGGAAGACTTTCCCCATGAATAACATTACTGACACATGCCCTGACAAAATCTGTCAGATGTTTTCATTTTCAAGTAAAAGAGAAAACCATCTGGTGCCCAGAGTAAAGAGTCTCAGGTCACTAAAAGAGACACCCGGTATTTTATTCCAATGGAAGCTTAGGCAAATTCAAAGAAAACAGGTCAATCTTTGATCACTAGAGTAATTTTCCACCGAAGTTATCAAAATTTTGATAGAAATATTCTCTAAGACATGAGATACTCTATTGATCTGGAGTAACTTAAAACAAAGAACTATTTTCAGTAGTCTATTAAGCAGGTAACACAGAAACCCGCCTTCATCTGAAGGCAGATAGTTGAAGTGAATGTGGAGATTTATACATTCATTGATTCACTCAAGAAGTAAGGACCAAGTATAGGGGTAAGCCTTAGCAATGAAAGGATTAGGGTCCTTCTCTCCGAGATCTTATAAAACAGCAGGGGAAATACACAAAGAAATCCTTAAAAGCAATGTTGAGGGGCACCTGAGTGGCTCAGTAGGTTAAGCGTCTGACTTCGGCTCAGGTCATGACCTCATGGTTTGTGAGTTCAAGCCCCGCATCCAGCTCCATGCTGATGGTGTGGAACCTACTTGGGATTCTCTCTCCTTCCCTTTCTCTGCCCTTGTGCATGTTCTCTCTCTCCGTCTCCCTCTCTCTCTCTCTCTCAAAATAAATAAACTTTAAAAAATAATAAATAAATACATACATACAAATAAAATCAATGTTGAGGGGCACCTGGGTGGCTCAGTTGGTTAAGTGTCTAACTCGATTTCAGCTTAGGTCATGATGTCATGGTTCATGAGATCAAACCCCACTCTGGGCTCTGTGCTGACAGCGGGATTCTCTCCCCCCCTCTCTCTCTGCTCCTCCCCTGCTTGCATTCTCTCTTTCTCTCTCTCTCAACGTAAGGAAATAAACATTTTTTTTAAAAATGTTGAAAGAGAAAGGTCTGCACAGAGAAGAATAAAGGGAGGAACACCTGACCTGGCTGGGTATCCAAAGGTGGCCTCTGGGACCAGGAATAAAGATTCACTCACACAATTACTTATCAGTTGGTAAATTTTCATAACAACCCCTAAAATGTTATGCCACTTTCCAGATGGTTTTTTGTCTTTCTTAATACTCTCTTTCATCTAAAACCACACTAAATAAATATGCTTTGAGATGTAGTAGTTTAAAATTATAATTTCAGGAAAAGACACATATGTTTACTTAACATTCGAGTCTGTAGTCAGAGACAATCATATGGAACAAATTTGAATTGTGTTCCATATTTAGATAAACTTAAAACCTTTTTCTTTGGGTATGTAAGTAAAGTGAGTGGGATGAAAAGGTGAGATTTTCTGTGACGTTTCACAGAAAATGTGCACATGCAGTTTTTCCATAGACTTCATATTTTTTATTTTTTAAGTAGGCTTCATGCCCAGCGTGGGACCCAGTGCAGGGCTGAGATCAAGAACCGAGCTGAGATCAAGAGTCAGAAAACCAACCGACTGAGCCATCCAGGAGCCCCTCCCTAGATTTAAAGCACTCTTGTGTTTAGCCTTTATTTTGCCCTAAAAGGCATTTTCCTGCACTACAATTTTGTTTTTAACTGTAATTTGAGTGCAGGATAACAATGAGCCTCAATAAATTTGAGAATTTGTTGAAGAAAATGGTACAGAAGAAAAAATCTACAAAGAATGATCCATACCCTTCTATCCCCAAAATTCAACATCCTGTCTTCTCTTCCTCATCTACCCAGACAGTAAATTTTCAGTACATTTCATTTTTATATACAATCTACAATTCTTTACTTGCAAACTTATGTTTTGCTTATATAAGCTTGCTTTTGTGCTGTTGTTGCTAAATGTTTCTATCTGTGAAAATTGTTTGGATAGCTTATGTTAAAATGGAAGACATCATGACATTTCTCCTTCAAACTGAAGGGTGGTTTTTTTTTTGTGTTTTTTTAATTTAACAACCTTTTACTTAGAAGCTTGGCTTTTCAGGAAAAAAATGAAAGTTTCTCAGTAAAGGATAAATGTACAAGTCTAAGTTAACTCTTAAAACAGTCTTTCAGGGGTGCCTGGGTGGCTCAGTTGGTTAAGCAGCCGACTTCGTCTCAGGTCATGATCTCACGGTCTGTGAGTTCGAGCCCCGTGTCGGGCTCTGTGCTGATGGCTCGGAGCCTGGAGCCTGCTTCGGATTCTGTGTCTCCCTCTCTCTCTGCCCCTCCCCTCCTCATACTCTGTCTCTATGTCTGCCAAAAATAAATAAACATTAAAAAAAAAAATTAAAAACAAACGAACAAAAAAAAACAGTCTTTCAAGTAAGCCAGGAAAATAAAGAATTCAGATGAGTACAGAGGAGTAAAAGAGCGGGAGAAAACTTAAGGAAGTCATGTCAGTTCAGGTACAAATATAAAGAATGAATATTTTTTACAAAAGAGAAAGGAGAAAGGAGTCTGGGTGGCTCAGTGGGTTAAGCCTCTGACTTTGGCTCAGGTCATGATTTCAGGCTTCATGAGTTCCAGCCCTGTGTTGGGCTTTGTGCTAACACCTCAGAGCCTGGAGGCTGCTATGGATTCTGTATCTCCCTGTCTTTCTGCCCCTCCCCTGCTTGTGCTCTGTCTCTCTCTGTCTCTCAAAAAATAAAATTAAAATGTTAAAAAAAAAAAGAGAGAGACAGGAAAATTTGATTATTTTTCTGGAGGGCATGATTTCAGAGTTGCAAGTAATGAACACCATTGAAAACCAACTTTCTAAAGATAATCTGAAAAAGCAATATGGTAAGTGATTGCATTGTGAAAATTTTTTTAAAATGCACACATCTGGGATGAAAAGCAAAGAGAAAAGACTCCTAATGTCCAAATGTTAACATAAGTAGGTGTCTGTACTCAGCATAACATTTCCAGGAACAGAATCATACACAGATTCTAATTTTAGCCTGATATATCAAACACCTTAGTTGGAAGTGAAGATGATTTGCTCTAGGTAAACATTACTTGGCTCAAAAAGTAGTTATAAAAATTATGAAGTCACTGATGCTGAACATGCATATGAGTAGTTTCAATTAAATTATTTTAAGAAAATGTGAGTTTCTCTTTCCATTCAAGATGATAAGCTTCTCCAGAATAGGTATCAGGCCAAACTTTCTTGCAAGCACATTAAAGCAATTAGTAATTGTTGAAAATTTGTTGTAAATAAATCGCATTGGCATATAAAGACATCGTGAACTCAAAGCAGACAGAACACAGTGGACTTGGTGATCTTCTTTTTGCTATCATGTAGCAGGCGATAACTGACATGCCATCAATAAGGCCTGATGTCCAGTTAGATTCCTGCTTGTTGGATGGTTGGCAGGGCAGAAGAGACAAGAGTCGACTGGCCCATATTGGGCTTCAATCCGTGATCTTGGCCTCTGTAACACAGTGATCCAACCAAGTGAGCTGACATAGCCATATGCCCATCTTTACACTTGGCAGGAGAACCACCACTATGAGGTGTCTGTTTTTTTGCAATCATGATTAATAGACCTTTTCTTCCAACAGTGAGGAATTTTCCTATCTGATTTTTCACACTTCTTGCAAACAATAAAAGCTAATTACTGGTTGCCATAATAAGGATGACAACTAAAGTCTCAGCACTCAAACTGTGTGTCTATACTTCAGTGAGAATACCACCATTTTTATGCCCATATGAAAGGATCTCAGTAAAACCCATTGTTGGCCTTCTTCGAAAGAGATTAAAGATACTATGAACCTAATCAGAAATTAAAGAATTGCTACCTTTGCATTTAGGCTTTGCTTCAAAGTGAATAAAGGGGCCAGAAAGCTATCGATAGCAAAAGAAACTAAGAAGCTTGTTCAACATACTGCCATACTTAAATCGCTCATCTTTACTAACTCTTCTGGCTGTGTTTTTCAAGGAAAAAAAGAAGTTGGAAGTGACATTATTACTCAGTTCCATGAACTGGGCTTCATGGAATCCAGTGCTAGAAAAGACCTTAAAAATAATCAAGTCCCACTTCATGGTGAAAACACTGAGTTTCAGGGTCACAAAAAACAGTAAGTGGCAAAGCCACTCTTAAAAATATCTAGCATCAGGGGCGCCTGGGTGGCTCAGTCAGTTGAGCGTCCGACTTCGGCTCAGGTCATGATCTCGCGGTCTGTGAGTTCGAGCCCCGCGTCGGGCTCTGGGCTGACGGCTCAGAGCCTGGAACCTGCTTCACATTCTGTGTCTCCCTCTCTCTCTGCCCCTCCCCCGCTCATGCTCTGTCTCTCTCTGTCTCAAAGATAAATAAACATTAAAAAAAAAATTAAAAAAAAATATCTAGCATCAGGCAAATTGTATAAAGACAAATAAGGTAAATAGGTTTAAAAACAACTCTATCTTTGGAATTGGGGTAGGTGATTAAAGGCAAGAAGTTCCCAACTAATTCTTTTTAATTTTAATTGCTTTATTTCACTTTCAGGCTCTAAATATTTACTGATTAACTAGTACATGCTAGGGGACTGGCTAAATACCAGGATAGTTACAATAAGGAAGACATCTTAGGACGGCAATTTTGGTTTCATCCAGGCATGTTGAAAGAGCAAAGTCAGAGTGTAAAAGTGTTCTATGCATAATAGGACTCCCTGACACCGATCCTGCCCAGGAGCCATACTTCCCTCTGAGACTCCAGTGGGTGAGACTCAGGAGAAAAATGTGGGATGAACTGACAGCCGTGAATGGGGTTGGCTGTTTGTAGTAAAGAAACCATGTTTTCTGGACATTGTAAAATTAATCATATTTAAATGTCAGGCACTTGGTGCAAAAATAACTATTTTTTGCCCTAAAAAAGTGTCTACTATTAAGACTACTGGAAAAGCTTCTTAACAGTTTCCCTTCCATTGAAGATTATTAACGATTTGAGATTTCCACACTACGTGCAGGTGACAAGTTAGCCTGTCATGGTTTCATGCATTACGGCAAAAAGCATGGACTCGGGTCAGAACCAAAGTAATTTCTTTCTTGCAGGACAGAAAACAACAGAAGCCACATATCTCTGTCCATTTTCCTTACTTCTAAGTTCCACAGGAGCCATGAGATAGAAGCAGATAGATTCTTGCATAGGCAGTGGGTTGCTTTATAGGAGAGGACAGCCTGATCTTAAGGAAACCGAATCTTTTATAACAGACAGTGGGCTTGCCTGGTGTTGCTCTGGAGAGAGACACTATCTCTATCTTCCAACTCTATTCACTAGAAAAGTATCCTTGAGAAAAATAGTTCAGTACAAAGGCAGTGCCCATGCTCACAAGATACGCATAAATGCAAACAATACACAGGAGATTGCTAAGCAATGCTCCCTACCTCCAGTCTCTGCTTTCTCTAACATGTCACACATAATACCTCTAGATTCACATTCTTTTGGCACAGTTGTGATTTTTGTCAATCTCTTCTTGAATAGCCCTCCATGCATCCCCATACTGTGTATTGCCAGATCAAACCTTCTTAGCCTGACCTCACCACCTGGCCTTGCCTTCCCCTGCAGGCTTAACCACCCACTGTTCAGTCTTAGCTCCAGTGTCATGAAAGGTCATCTTTCTCCAAAAACATGCTGCCTTCCCCAGCTCCATGCTCGGGCTCTCTCCTCAGTCTGGGGGTCGTTCCCCTCCTCTGTGTCCGCTCTGTGCCCTGGCTGTTGTTCATACTCAGCAGTTGCTCCATGAGGCTTTTCCTAACATCGCATTCATTATTCTCTTTCTTCTCATGCCACTACCCACTTGCATCTTTATCATAGATCCTACTTCCGTGAGTTGGGAAGTATTATTTCTTAGGCTTGTGTTGTCTCCTTTGTCATATCGCGATACCCCTGAAAACAGGGACTGTACTCTCCTTTCTCATCTCTCACAGCATGAAACATGGTGTTAGCATATATTAAATCCCCTTTTATCCTGTTGATTGGGTTGAATTTTATGCCACGGCTTTCCCAAATCCAAAAAAAGTAGATGGCAGAGGTAAGTGGCTTTCTCCTTATTCTGCATCTTCTAATGGGGAGGAGACTCTCCAGAACCATCTTTCATGTCCCTCGCTTGTGCCATTCTATTTACTCTTTGCTCTTTACTGCTTTGCCTCTCCTCTCTTCCTCTCTTCTTACCCTTTTCTCCTAGACCCAAGAAATGTTCATTAGGATTAGTGGTAGAACAGTAGCCACCCTGCTTTCTGTTCCTCTCATTTAAGCCCCCTTCCAGTAATTATGTAATTGTCAACCTGTCCCTTCTCCATCAGCAGGCAGGGCAGGACGGCGGAGAAACTGGTCCTTCCTCAGGGTGGCAGTTTTGCTCTCAAGCACAGGTTCTTGGGGCCTCGTGTGGCTCAGGGACAGTTCCCGAAAGTCCTTGTTTACTATGCGTATGTTCTCCAAGATGGGATTGACCTGGGACTCTCCACCTGGTCTCCCTTCAAGATGTCTTTATTACTTACAGATTCCTGGTGTCCTCACCTGGACTGTCTTCTAGATGTCCCCACAGGGAGCCGTGTAGGTAAGTCTGGCCTTTAGAGGACATGTCTCCACCTAGAGGCTGTCATCTGACCCCAATGAGAATGTCAGCTCAAGGGATTTGTACTTACACATTGTTTTATTTTTATTCCACATCTGGTTAGGCACATTTTTTTGTCATTAATTATTACTTCTTTTGATTCCTCTTCTGGTTTAGTCTAATTTGCACATGCTGTGTGTAAATCCAGAGAGAACCTGCCTCCAACTAAGAGCATTGTAGCCACTGACATGCACAGGGAAAAGAGCTAGAACCTCAGTGACTGAGGTTCAGGAATATTCTGTGAAAACAGGGATGTTTGGATCAAATTGAAGGAAGAAACCCAGCCACAAGCCCTAAGGTTTCAGAAGAACCTAGTCCCAGTCAGGTCTCTCTGGGGAAAGATGGAAAAGTAATATTTGAGTCTTTTTTTCTTATTTATATTAACATAATTTTTCTATTTTCAAGTGGAGACAGGAGGCACTAGACAAGGGGAGTGAGAAGGAGTCTGGTCAGTCAGGAGGAACTAGGAATCTGTAGCATCGCACTAACCCTGAGTGGGCTTTCCCTGTGGCCCGAAGCAGAAGCAGAAGCAGAATCCTCCATGAACCTTGTTCTATAACTAAAGTTAGGTCCCAGACTGCAGCCTTATTTTTCTCCATTCAGGTAACGCAGGAGCTCCCCAGAGCAAATTACTGTGGCAGAAATGTAATAAGGCCAGTTTCGAAGGCAGCTCAGGGGAGTTGGTGGCACAAAGCTCCTCTCTGGCTTTCCGTGTTGATCCGGTGCCTCTGTGAAGGGATTCATGCAGCAGAATCCAGGGTCCCCGCTATACACAATGCCCTGACTGTGACCATTTCTGAGCAGGAAGCGTTACCTGGGTGCATGCATCAGCTCTGCGATTTTTCTGCCAGGTCATATTAAATATTTTAAAAAGATGTCTCAGAAAAAAGAGACCACAGAGGAACAGGATACAAATAACCGAAGTCTTTTTATGTTAACCTACTTCCAGAATCAATTTTTTTAATGTTTATTTTATTTTTGAGAGAGCGAGCACACGTATATGAGTGGGGAGGGGCAGAGAAAGAGGGGGATAGAGCATCCAAAGCGGGCTCTGCACCAACAGCAGAGAGCCCCATGTGAGGGCTGGAACTCTCAAACTGTGAGATCGTGACCTGAGCTGAAGACAGACACTAAACCGACTGAGCCACCCCAGGTGCCCTCAGGATAAATTTTAATAAATTAATTCGTGTGCCTTCAAGGCCTGGACCTAAAAGAATAGTAATTCATTAGTAGATCTTCCTAGACTTCTGCTCTCATGAGAATTAAGGCAAAGATGGTTAGAATTCATATATTTAAGTTTTGGGATTTTTTTAAGATTGTGCTTCATTTCTTCACAGAAATCTAGGTCAATAAATCCTCAGATAATGAGGCTCATACAGAATAGAGACTCCTCAATATCAGAGAACCCACATTACCTCCTGACCTCCCCTGAAGGTGCCTGTAATTTAGTAAAATAGGTGTTTGAAATTGTTTTATTCAATATGGGATGTAGAATGTCATAATGGGAGACTTGAAGCCCTATAAGGCAAAAAGATTTATATTTGGGGCGCCTGGGTAGCTCAATTGGTTGACTGTCCAACTTCTGCTCAGGACATGATCTCACAGATCATGAGTTTGAGCCCCACGTCGGGCTCCGTGCTGACAGCTCAGAGCCCGGAATCTGCTTTGGATTCTGTCTCCCTCTCTCTCTGCCCCTCACCTGCTCACGTTCTGTCTCTGTCTTTCAAAATGAATAAATGTTTAAAAAAAATTTTTTTAAAGATTTATATATAAAGTTAGTCATTATATCTACACCCAAATTTCACAAAAGCACTAATATATATTTATAGCTGTCCTTACAACTCAATGCCAAAGAAAAATATAGGGAAAAATATTCTAAGGAAGGAGGAGAAAAAAGTGTTTGCTGCATGCAAGACTATTTCTTCTCTTACTTTTACCACTGCTTTTCATAGTAGTATGACTGAGTTCATGGCCTTGGACTGAACTCAATTACATCACCCCTTTCCTCCTTGTACAGTTGGAATATGGTGACTGGAAAAAATATCTAAGCAATATCCCTCAAAGAACATACATTCTTCATCTTGGCTTGGAAAACATCCAAGTCCCTCCTTCTCAAGCTAAGAACCTGCCATGTTACATGCCATCATCCTTGTCCTAAAGTGATCTCATTCCAAGTCTTCTCCCCCTACCCCCCGCCACGCCGATCTTCTCCAGCCTATGCCTCGAGGCTGATTTCTATCTATATTCAATTCTGTTTTTACCAACCATAGACTGTCACCACCATTTATGCCTGTCTGACTCCTTCCCTTCCTAGAGAAACTACAGTAGAAAGCCAGGCAGCCCTGGGAGGGGTATAGGACACCTCGTTCACTGGTTATTACAGAGTAAATTAGAATGACTTCTCAGAGAAACTATTGGCAATATGAATCAAAAGTCTTATGATCAGATCAGCAATTTCATTTATAGTTGTTGATACTTAGGAAATGAAAAACAATATACCTAAAGATATGTTAATAAATGTAGCAGCAGCAAGTAGTAGATGAGTTGATATGCTTAAGATTTTTGTTTTTCTGTTACGAGGAGATAGGAATAATTCTCTTTGTGTGTGTGTGTGTGCATGAAGGTGTGTGTGTGTGTGTGTGTGTGTGTGTGTATGTGCATGTGCACATGTGCATGCTCATGGACAGGAGTACTCTGGAGAGAGAAATCAGACCAGTGGCTGAAATACATGATAGCTGTCTCTTACCTATTCTGTGGACTGCTCATGCGTCTCTAGAAGAGTAGCCTAGTCACACATTGTCTTAGACCAGATTTCCTAGAATTTGAGCCTGTTATAATGACTCAGTGTACTCTCCAATAAAACCTCTGTGAAGTAAGTGGAGCCTCCCTGGCATCTCTGGGCAAGAAGGGAAATACAGTCCCGAGGGAAAGGTCACAAGCATAAGCTGTTAACCACAGTATTTGTAGAAGCTGAGAGAGGGCTGTGATTCCAGGACAAAAGATCTACGAGAAGAAACAACAGGATCTACTACATACAACAAAACTGATGTACCTTGATGAACTTTGAAATTCACATTCCGCCCGGGAGGGTATTTGAGCAGATCTGAAGTAGGTGCTGGGCATCTCTGTCTTCTGAAAGACCTGTGTGTGGTTCAGCCAGGCTGGAAAAACCCTGCTTTCAAGAGGGAGGCATTCTAGTCGGAAGCTGAAGGACTGTTTCCATGAAATACCCACTGAGACTCTGCATATAAGCATTACTTCCTTAGGACCTAGAAAACAAACTCCAGCTCAAAATGGGAAAAGGCACATTCTGTCCTTTCTTTATCAGAACACTGTCATAGTAGAGTCTGCAAATACCGTGAAGGACATGCAGAGGTGCAGCGTGGGCCAGCATCTCCCCAGAAGGGACCAGCTTTAGCAGTGCAGTCAAGACCCCTCATTAAATTTCTGCGGCTGATAATCCTTCAAAGATGCACAGGGGAGGGACATATATTGACTTACTCGTGTATACAAGTAAGACTTCTCCAAGTCCTTCTAGAAATAACTAATAGGATTGAATCATGCAGGAAGGCATTATGACACATCATAATTTGAAAAATTAATGTTAGTGCAACCCCATTTTCATTTATAGGCTGACAAAACTTGAGCCATTTGGGGTTCCACAATGCTTAGGATAGCAAAGGCAAAAACGAAAACAAAAATGAAAGTCTCAAGTCCTAAGAAAAAGGTTATATACATAATGCAAGTTTATATAATAGAAACACAGCAACCATCAGAAATCATGTTGCACAATATGTGCAATGATATTTAGTGACATGGGGACAGGCTCCCGATACACTGTTAGAGTGAAGAGCAACACATGCAGTTCTCTGTAACAAGTGTTAAAATGTGAATATTTATCATCTCTGGAATGATGAATAAATTTCTTTCCTGGGTTTTTCTACATCTGATATGTATTATTTTCACAATGGAAAAATATGATGAAAAATAAAATACAGTACAACAGAGTCCATAAACTTTCCCATTGTAAGACATTAGCTGTTTACGTTAGCCTTAGACAGGACAAGTGCAGCTTATCTTGATGATGTCACAAACATCTGGCTGTTGTAGAGGCATGCAAGCCCGCATTGCAAAAGAGAAGTCACTGTGTGGTCCTTGAACAACCTCAGGGGCATTCAGGGTCATAGCTCACCTTCCTAGGATTGTTTCATGGCGCAGGGCAGATGAGGGGACTCAGTCAATAAAACTCAGAAAGATGGATGATGCTAACTACCCGGAAGAGAACTGGAGTTTGGAAAGGGCATTCATTCCATGTAACAGTCTTAGCTCCTCTCTCTTTGGCAAGGTAATTTTCATAGAAACAAAGGTTAGACAGTATGATCTTTGTTTCAATTGCACAGAACAGATAATACTGACATGTCACTCCCCCAAAATAAAAAGAAGTTAGTAAAGGTTTCCAGAAAAGAAAACAGGGCAAGTAACAGTGATTAGGAGTAAGAATAGCATTGTACTTAGCACAAACCCTGGCAGCTAGAAAACAATAAAGCAATACTTTCCCTTTAATGTATTGAGAGAAAATCATCATTAAAAATATTTAAGTTTATTTGTTTTGAGAGAGACAAAGAAAGCATGAGTAGGGGAGGGACAGTGAAAGAAGGAGAGAGACAATCCCAAGCAGGCTCCTCATTGTCAGTGCACAGCCCAATGTGGGGCTTGAACCCACATAACTGCAAGGTCATGACCTGAGCCAAAGCCAAGAGTTGGAGGCTTAACCAACTGAGCCACCCAGGTGCCCAGAGAGAAAATTATTTTCAACTGGAATTATTAGACCTAGAATTATTAGATCCCCTGGACTATCCATCAAATATAAGGTTAGAATAAAGCTGTTTTTAAATATGCAAAATTGCAGAAGTTATTTCCCATGCACCCTTTCTCAGGAAGCTATTGGAAGATGTGCCGCACCAAACTACAGGAGTAAATCAGAAAAGGGGAAGATACAAGAATCAAGAAACTGAGAATCCAATAAAAGGAAGAGTCAGAGTGAAGTCTTGAACAGCAGCACACCCAAGTCAAGGCTGTGTCAGGCCTGTGAGGCAAAGAGTCCCGATTAGCAGCATGGCAGAGGTTTCAAGGAGTGGTTCTCTAGAACAAAAATGCAACTGATAAAGGATCTAAAAGGTTGGATTGCGCAAAAAACAATTTCAGAGTTCCTTGAGTGTGCAGAAAGCTTAAATATTCAAAGAGACTTAAGTAAATGTAAAAATAAACCAATTATCTCCAGGAAAAATATAGGAAGCCATTCAGGGAACAAAATATAATTATAGGATGTTATTTTGCTCAAAGTAAATAATATTTTTATTGTAACAAGAAATGTTTTACCAAAAACGTTTTACCAAATGCTTTAAAGTATGATGGCAAGGAGAAAGCACTACAGGAACCCGAATCCTCATCTCTCAAAATACAAAATCCAGGGATATGTCTGAAAGTTCTGAATCAACAAATACCAGTAGCCAATGTTATCTGCCTTCACAGAGAGAAATATCAGAAGGAACAACAAGAGAGTTGAAAGTCTTTGCCTGCGGGGAGTCCATTGCAGGGACAGGAGACTGATGGGTTTTTATGGCCCTCAGCACTATATGGCCTTTTAAATTGTTTCCTCTTAATGTTTTATTACAAATAAAAACTGATTTAAAATTAAAAAGCTCTTCAGTGTTCACTTCTATCAAACCTCTAAAGTAACAAATGAATCATATTTACCTTATTTTCCATGTCAGTCCAAACTTAAAAGTTTTACTTCACCCCCTAAGAATTATCCGGACTACAGCTACATCTTGTTTCGGCAAATCGACTTCATTCGGTAGGTTGAAAGAACACCTCAGTATAAACCAGTGCAAGCATATTATATTGTCAAAAAAGTTAACTAGCTATATGTTAATTATTTTTAATAGAAAAAGAAAAGAATGAAATAGAAACAACTAATATACTCTATCAGTAATATATATGGTGAATTATTCATACCAACACCTTGCAAATGAACTTTGACGTTAAAAAAAAGTAAATTTCTGAAATTCATTGTGCATAAAATTGCAAATAATTTTGAAAAGCTTATAATCAAACTATACATCCTCATAAAACTGACGTGTATGAAAATTAACCAATGACATTTTGAAAGATGTTGGTATCTGCCTACCACCTGGAGAATATAGAAGCAGCAAAGAAAGCTGACTTCCTGAGCACCTAACACATTGTAAACTGACTTTGAACCCCGCTATATGTTGAAATGCAATTCCTCCGTCTTACTTGATCTTCACCCACACAGATATCTTAGTGTGTGTTGGGATTTAGAGGCTTAATATACAAATCAGAAGTAAACCCTGAAGAAAAGCAAAGAAGTTCAGAGTTTTCTCCCAACTAGTCCACTCACAATTGGGGATTTTACCATAGATGTCAATGAATAATATTTTGACTGCCCAGAAGTCAGAGTAGAGCTGTATCCCAAAACTGTATATTTTCTAACTTTACAAGAATTCTAAGGGTAGTACTGACTATATGGAATTTTTGCCTGAGAGGCTAACTTGAGAACTTAATTCTTGCACAAGACATGGCTGTATAAGGACTTCTTAAAAACATTTTGGTTATTACACTACAGGAGCTACCCAACCTGCAGTTTCTGCTATTGTAATCATTCTGTCAGCACAGAGACCATCAGATGCCACTTTCTTTGATAGTATGTTGAAAGTTGAGCTGGAATATTTAGTATTTTTTCTCCTATCATGTAATTATTTATATTATTATATTATATTTATTATATTATATTATATTATGCATATCACTTGTTTTAAAAGTGGCAGTCCTCCTCATATTCAGCCCCCAGAATATGGCATAAAAATTAAGCCAAGTGAAGCAATCTACAACTTTCAGGTTGGTATCCCTAGGACCTAGAGAACGTTATGTGATTTCTGTCTTCGAGTGAGTAAATGCCTGTACTAGTTAAGATTTTGTGTAACTGACTGTGACCAAAAAGCATAATAATAGCATCTTAGACAAGACATAAATTTATTTTCTTACGTACAAAAGAATTCGTAGGCAGCCCAAATCTAGTAGTGCGATTCCACAGACCCAGCAAAGACACCGCTCCACCATTCCTCAGCCGAGCAGAATTCTGCCAGAGCTCCGGCAGCCATGTTCATGTTCCAGGTAGTCGGAAGGAGGATAAAGGCAAGAAAAAGCAGAAGCCCTCCTAGAATCTGCCACGTAAAATTTCTGCTCACATGACCCTGTCTCATACAAAGAAGGCCAAAAAATGTAGTCTTTGTGGAAGTCTGTGCCCAGCAAAGAACCAGGTTCTCTCTCTTGGGAAAAAGGAGGGCAGAGATCGTAGAGAAGACAATTTGACATCACTGCCACGCATGCATGCTTAGATGCTTCTGCAAACTCTATTTATGGGACAGCAGTAATTGTCGTTCAGTGAAAGCTCACATACATACCTACAGCAATGTCACCTGCACATACTTTAGGTAGTAACTTTATGCTAAAAGTACATTTTCACTGTCAGGTTTCAATATATTTCTGTTTATTTCACCTTTGAAAGAAATGGAGAGCCTTGTTAATACGCTTATGGTGCAGTGTTTCAAGATGATATTCGAGATGATATTGTGGGGATAACAGAAATATTTTATGAAATTTCCCTGCCTAAAATACATTCAAGATTTCAGTATTTTTCTTTTTTTGCTATAAAAGTTGAACTCAAGTACAAATAAATGTCATTACGTTTTCACATCTCCAAGTGACTTGGTGTGAGTTTCCGCACATCGCCGGCGGTACACAGTGTAGCTGCAGGAGCAGAAGGTGGGCACGGGCTGGAGGCGCCCATGAGCTTTGTCTGACATTTTAATAAATTCAATTGCATATGTGCTCTACTGGGTACTTGCTCAAGTGCAAATTTAGCTCACCAGCTATGTGAAGGCTAGACTTTGTAAGAGTTCTATACAACTACAGTCTTTATAATTCATTGTAGGCAGAAAAAGCCTTCATTTTGGCTAGAGATGGCTGTTAGCCTAACAGTACAAGCGAATGTACTGGTGGTTTCCAAAGTATGGAAACTATTACATAACCTGTTTGAGAAAGTCTCAAATTTTATTAATGCTTTTAAATTGTTTAATTAGATTTTATAATAATTAAATCAGACATCTATAGATACTCGAAAACATCTAAGACGCTAGGAACTCAGCCTAAGTAAATGAATGCCACATTTTATCCACACAGCCCCGAACGGCACCATAACCCTCATTTTGGCTCTTTCTACCTTCCTTCTTTTTTCTTTTTCTTTTAGCAACTTGGCAATCTAAACCTCAGAGACGTGATATAACATTCCTAGTGTCACACAGTGCAGGCGAGAACACAGCAAAAGGAAAGCACAAACACCTGCTTCTCCGCCACCTGGTGTCATGCCCCCCAAATTATCTTAGCCCTCTGCAAATGTGCAGTCCTGAGTCTGCCTGTGACAGACATTTATGACTTCCAGTAGGAAACTCGGCTCAGGATTTGACACCGAACAGAGAAACAATCGTGCATAGCAGTCACGTTGTAAAAGGAGAAGCTCCTTGGTACTTGAGAGCTCTCTGCCACGCTCCACTCCAGATGAGTGGGTTAGGGGGAAAACAACAGAGACCAATAAAATTCAGTCTCTCGTGTGCCTTCGGCATTATATTTTTTAAGTTTATTTATTTATTTTGAGAGAGAGAGAGTGTGTGAGCAGGGGAGGAGCAGAGAGAGAGAGTATCCCAAGCAGGCTCCGTACCCACAGTGCAGACACAGGGCTCAAATGCACAGACCGTGAGGTCTGACCTGAGACAAATTCCAGAGTCGTATGTTTAACCGGCTGAGCCACCCAGGTGTCCCACCTAGACGTTATTTTAAAAAGACAGGCTAAGTATGTTTCATTGTCCTTGTCATTGTTGCTGATCTGAATGTTACCTCGGGGGCTCTTGGCTGCAAGTAGCTATACCAGTTCATTAGTCCAAACCTGTTAAACTGAACTGAACTGAAGCTTTGAAGGTGAAGGATGGCTCTGCACGGAGTGTTCTCAGGGAACAACAGGCTGAGAGAAATGTCGTTGGCTTTCAGTAAGCACAAGGGTGCCGGTGTAACCTGGGGGTAAAAAGGGTGCCAGTGCTCCTGAAGGCTGACCCACTTTTGCTGTCCTGCTCTGCTGACATTTCAAGTTGATGAACTTTGTCTTCAGTGAATCCTGTTTCCTCTAAGGTAGTCTCGTTACTTCCCTCCTCCTTCTGTAAGAGCACTTTCCCTACACACAAATAAAACTGGAGGAAAGGTATTTACTCAGCATAGTCACACTAAAGTGTGATTGGCTTAGTATTTCATGGCCCTCAGGAATATTCTTATTTCTAAAAGGAGATATATTGGAGAAGAAGAAAAAGAAAACAAATAATGTTTACTAAACAATGACTGTGTACCGCACATTATCTTACATAAACGCTGACAGTAACCTATTCGAAGGTGTCATAGCCCCATTAGTCCAGAAGACTGAAATTCAAAGAGGTTAAATTTTCATCACACGCATACTGTTAGTACCTATTGTCTGTAAATAAAGGAGTCTATGCTTTTGACTCTATACCATGGCAATTCGATCTGTCATTAGGATGAATTGCCGCAAAAAACAGTGGTAGCTAAGGGAGATGTGAGCCGCAGCATTCTAAACTACTATTAAGCTCTGGCAAAAAAATAAACTGTATGCCTGCGACGTCCAATACAATAGCCACTAGCCGCATGTGGCTATCCAAATTTAAATGTAAATTATTCCCAATTAAATAATAGCAGAATCTAGTTTGTCGGTTGCTCTAGGCACATTTAGAGTGCTCATTATTGGTACGGGGCGTCCCCCCATCACAGAAGTTCATCTGTACAGAACTCCTCTGGGCTATTGGAGACAGGGTGAGATGAAGTAACATATGCGCTTCCTCCCAATGCGAAGATCTATAGCACTACCAAAATGAAACTAAGTTGTGCGTGTTTGTGTACTGATGTTTTCTCCTTTGAAAGGAGAAAAGGGTTGAACACAAAGGGAGGAAGGGAAAGGAAGACCAAGAAGAGTCTTTCAAATGATAATGAAGGCAATTACCACAGACTCTGTTTTGGATGGAGCGCTGATGCAAGACAAAATTGGAGCTTGCAAGGAAATAAGTTGTTGCAAAAGTAAACAAACTGTACAATGAAGAGTTTAAAAGGGAAACTCCAAGGACTTTTGCTTCTGGCCAAGATGAAGTAACAAGCAACCGATTCACCTTCCTCCTTGAAACAACCAAAAAGCAAATGAAAACAGACATAATATATGAAATCACTATTTTCAAGACACTAGACATCAGAAAGCAAAAGTCAATGATCTCTGAAAGATGGAGAGCAGACAAAGTAAACCTTACAGTTGCCCCAGTTTAAAGCTTAAGAGAGATCCAAGGTCACAGATCAAGAAAAGGGAAGCCAGGCAGAGCCTCACAGAGTAACTGGAGTTGAAGAAACAGAGCTGAGCATCCTGGAAGACCAAGGCTAATAGAATCTGTAAGACAGAGAAAGCTGTCCAGTGGGAGAAATCTAGATATGCAGAGCCCTCCTCAGGAATTCAGGAGAGTCCTCAGCAGCACATGCTTGGCGGAAACTTCTTGAAGCTGAGTTATGCCTTTCCCTGGACAGCTGATATGATGACTGACATGAGCGAGGCAGGAGTCCAAAGGAGCAGTCACTTTTCTCCTAACGTGGTACGACTGAGGCGCAGCGTTCACTGGAAAGCTCCCCCCCAGCTCGGCTGCAGTGCACTGGTGGGACCATTACAAATGTTTACCTCCCCTCTGCCCAATCCTGCCTCCACTCGCTTCCTTTCACGGGGATCAATCCCTAATAAACATAGGCATATCAAACTTCATCTCAGCTATGCTTCCAGAGAATCCAGCCTGTCACAGGAGATGATTCCAGATGACAGCCAGTTTAAATCTGGTTTGAAAACCTGTGTGGATGGTGGTGCAATTTATTGAAATGAGAATTAACTTTGATTAAAAATAGGTTGTGTGTATGAATGTGTGTGGCGTACATGAAGAGTCTGATTATGTTATGTTTGAGATGCCTATTAAATATCCAAATAAGGATGTGAAGACATTTAGCTATGTGAGTCTCGATCTCGAGGGAGAAATCAGAGCCAGAGATAAAAATATGCATATCGGGGCGCCTGGGTGGCTCAGTTGGTTAAGCATCTGACTATTGATTTTGGTGCAAGTCATGATCTCACAGTCCGTGGGATCGAGCCCCCAGTGTGGGCTCTGTGGAGCCTGCTTGGGGTTTTCTCTCTCTCACTCTCTCTGCTCCTTCCCAGCTCGCATGCTTTCTCTTTCTTTCTCCTTCAGGAAAAATAAATGGAAATATGTATATGTATATATATATATAGAGAGAGAGAGAGCCATATATATATATATTGACTGTATATATATATATATATACTGTATATATATATTACTGTGTATGTATATATACAGAGAGAGAGAGAGAAAGCCATGGAACTGGATGGAAAGAGTCTCCCAAACTGATTTGAAAACACACTAGAGATCCCACAGATCCTGTATTTGATTAAAAAAAAAAAGGAGTTCCTGGTTGTATGAATTTTGAGAAAAACTAGGGGAACAGTTCATGTTCATTATCAATGCAAAATTTTGAAAAGTCCTACAATAAAAAAAAATTAGCTTTATTTCACTTGGAATTCTGTGTCTCTGTCTCTGTCTCCAGAGATATATATTTTGCCATAGGAACTTTTCTGGGAGGAAATTCATTTAAGTTCTTCCTCAAGAGTCAATTTGAAATTTGAATCTAGACTAAAAGTCCAACCTAGAATTTTCATTTTGCTTCAGATAACATAAAAAATTAGAAGACTGCATTTTAAAACTAAAGCATTTGAGGCGCCTGAGTGACTCAGTTGGTTGAGGATCTGACTGCAGCTCAGGTCATGTTCTCAGGGCTCGTGGATTCGAGGCCCACCTCGGGCTCTGTGCTGACAGCTTGGAGCCTGGAGCCTGTTTTGGATTCTGTAACTCCCTCTCTCTCAGCCTCTCTCCTGCTCATGTTCTGTCTCTGTTTCACAAAGATGAATAAATGTTAAATTAATTAATTAATTAATTAATTAATTAATTAAACTTCTACAGCATTTGCCTATTTATATAGACTAGGACTTCTGGTCTATACTTTTTCAAATCTAAAATTCTATAATTTCCCATTCTTGATATTTACTGATTTTGTTTTTCTTTTACTTTCCTCCCTCATAGCTGAGCCAGACCAAAAGTCTAAAAATGAGAGAGAACAAGCCAAGGAAATATACTGAGATTTAGAGGACAGGGCGCTGTTTTATCAGTCGAATAGCCAAAGTATCAGCTCTGCCCCCAACAGCCTAGACATTCTGGCAACTCACACATCTGGACCTCCGTTTACTTAACACCAAGAGTGGAAGGTGAGCAGATGTACTTCAAAGCCCCTTCCACTGCTCACTTTGCCAGCACATATACGAAAAGGGTCCTTCTGGCTTTAAAATGAAATTAATGACAGTAAGGGAGAAAGAGAGAAAAATACAAGACACAAAAGCTTTTTGTTGAAGAACATCAATATCTAAACCTTTTCCTTGTTCTGCAACACATTGGGGGCATTTTATTAATACCTCAGACATAAAGAGTATGGGATATTCCTACTTAGTGTCTTACTAATTGTGAGCAGATATTTAAAAAAAAAAAAGATTACTGTCTAAAAAATACTTTGCAAACTCCTAGATCTACATTCTTTTTTATATTACAATGAAGAGATAAGAGTTACCTATGATTGTTTTCCATTTTAAGCTTACTGTTTTTTGGAGCTCTGGAGACACCCATATTTGTTGCTGGCATGTCAAATTCATGGATTAATGAAATAATTTTCCTTAAGCCTCAACAGTTTTCATAGGAGGCCTGGTATTAATAGTGAATATGCTCTAATCCTTTCAAAGAGGATTAATGCTGGAGACATGTGAAGGGCAGACATATAGGAAATAAACAGTGGATCAGGGGATATCCACCTTTAAATCCGGAAGCCCAGAAAGCCATGAGAGGCTATAAATGGAAACCGAGATCATTTGTGAATAGAATTAATCAGTTCCAGGGAAAGGTAACTCTGTAAAACTCTATACAAGTATAAAACATCGACCAAATCCATATATATATATTTTTTAATTTCTTTTTTACATTTATTTATTTTTGAGAGATAGAGAGAGACAGAGCACAAGTCGAAGAGGGGCAGAGAGAGAGAACCTGAAGCAGGCTCTGGGCTCTGAGCTGTCAGCACAGAGCCTGAAGCAGGGTTCGAACTCACAAACCATGAGATCATGACCTGAGCTAAAGTCAGATACCTAACCGACTGAGCCACCCACCCAGATGCCTAACCAACTGACCCAGGTGCCCCCTCATATATATTTTTTAAATAACATGCAGGGTACTGGCACAGGGGTCTTTCCTACCACTTTTTTTTTCTATGACATATGGACAGTCTCAAATGACATATCAACTATGATATATCAAGTGAAATACCAGAGACATGAGTGCAGATCTTGTCTATGCAACACAGACATAAAAGTGAAGAATTCATCCCCGTGCTGCCAAGAAACAAATACAGAAGTTAGACTGATATTCCCTGATGTCAGGCCTATCGGGAGGCACAGGTGTTGTGCTTGCTTTGTTTTAAACTACAGTGTACAGCCATTTGTTCAAACAACATTGACTCTGTAGAAAACCATGATATTTTGGCACCATGCAGCCTCTAAGAGAAACAAATGATTCAGAGAATAAAAATTAAGATGAAAGCTCATATATTCAGCAGAGAAAAATGCCTGCTGGCCAGCAGGGGGAAACCCTAGGCAACCTTCATCTACACGACTTCCAACAGGCTTGTTCATTTTGGAAGAATTAGAAACAGAACGTTTCCTAAAGCCAAGGTCACAGCTCCTTTTGTGAACAGTGAGTTAGAGAATTCTGGGAGGCACTCAGAGAGAAACTAATCTACCCCAGTTAGATGGAGAAAGCATTCTGAGAGCTGAGTGGTTCTAGACGCTAGTGGTGGGCACAGTAGAAGGACGGCCGTGATCCCAGAATAAGACCGAAACATCTCTGGAGTAAAAAAGGCCTTAGACTTCAGGCAGCGATTGAAGAAAGAAAGAGGTATAAAATTAGCAACAGCCAGAGATGGGTTGGAAGAGTAGACGCTTGCCAAAAAGAACATGATCTTCAGAGGCTACTTAACAGACTTAAAGGAAAAATTGAATGTTCTGCATATGTTTTTCCTAAGCAGGTCTGTAAAATATCTCATGAGCCAAGGTAAATAATGGAACTGAATTTAGCAGTAGGGTTTTTATTTACTTATTTTTTTTAATAAATGAGGATTCTTTTTCCCCCAGATGCTTATTTATCTATTTTTGAGAGAGAGAGAGAGCACGGTGGAGAGACAGAGATAGAGGGAGGGAGAGAATCTCACACCGGCAGTATGGAACCCTATGTGGGGCTCAATCCATGACCTTGGGATCATGACGTGAGCCAAAATCAAGAGTTGGACACTCAACTGACTGAGTCACTCAGGTGCCCCACATTAGGGTTTTAGAAGAAAATATTTTAACTCTAAGCAATAGGATTTTTAAGAACGTATATTTGCATTTTCTATTTTTATTCTCCAAAATGTATAAGCAAAGAGAGCTAACATACAAAAGCTTTCTAGTGAAAATTTACTACATTTAACCCAGTAGAAATCCCAATCACATTTTAAAATTGTGTGTGTCATTTATAGAAGCATAAAGAGGAAATTTTGGGTTTGGTTGGGGCAAGGCGGAGCATAAAATTACATTATATTATGTATCATAATTATATTTTATCACATCAATATTATATCATGTAAGTATATTCTATTATATATTCAGACATTCTCCGCCTATATCTTGGTAAAGCCTCAGATATATACTAGAGAAAATAAAAGCTGGCAGATTTTTTTTCCTTCTGAGCACCAAGAGCTGAGCTGTGATTTAATAAGCCAGCATGTCAGAGAACTGAAGAATATATTTTGATAGAAGGAAGTGACCTTCAGGGTTTGGGAGAAGTTTTCAAATGGAAAAGTGTTTTTCACCAGAAACATAATGGTAAGTTAGAAAAGATCTATAAGACCTGCCATTCATCTGTGCTTGGGGAAAAAATAAAAAGCCAGGCAATAAAGGTGTGAGAGCCTATGCTGCATGGAAATGACTATGTGTGCTCTGCTAAGGAAAAATGAAGGGGACCCCTCAAGCACTGACAGGAGGGCAGAGGGCAGACAAACAAACATCCTAATAAGGAGAAGGGCCCAGGAGGCTGCACTGAGAAAGCACTGAAAACACCAAACACGCGCGCGCGCGCGCACACACACACACACACACACACACTCACACAATAGTGGAAGAGTATTTCCTTATATGTGTATAGTACTTTAAACACATCATCTCATTTAGCTTTTAAAAGAAATGAGCTAGCAGGGCACTTGGGTGGCTCAGTAGGTTAAGTGTCCAACTTTGACTCAGGTCATGATCTTATGGTTCATGGGTTCAAACCCTGTGTCAGCCTCTGCACTGAAAGCCTAAAGCCTGCAGCCTGTTTCAGATTCTGTGTCTCCCTTTCTCTCTGCCCCTCACCTGCTCACACTCTCTCTCTCTCTCTCTCAAAAAAATAAATAAATATTAAAAATTGTTCTAAAGAAATTAGCTAGAAAGAGAACATTGTCTCAAAGAAGATAAGTGATTTGTCCAAAGTCACACAATTTTAAAAGTTCAAGTACTGAGTATTGGTATATTCACTATTTAAGAATAGTCAACCTTTCAAAAGCCCATAGCTGTTTATACTAAGCCATTTATTATATTTATATAAATCTAAATATTAATGAAATTAAATTTCTGCAGTTACTTTTTTAGAAGGAATGCCTATTCTGTGTTTCCACAGTCTACAAGGAAGGGTTTTTCCTAAGCACCATCACATTCCTTTGCTCACTCCAGCACGTGACAAACTTTTGACTAGAAAGCGGGCCTGCATGGAGAAAGCTGAAGCCGTCTCCGGCTCAGCCATATGGTCAGGACTGCTACATGAGGAGGCTTCCTTGTACAGCATGGCCCATCCCTGGCTGGGTGCATCTGCCTGCTTCTGGTTTCAGTTAACAGGCCAAATTGACTGTTATGCTAAGCTATCTCTGCAACTTTGACTCTGCTAATCTGGACACAGCTTTAACTCTTTGTCATATTTCTCAGTGTGTTATTGATCCCAAATGGAGGAGAGAGATACCATTTGTTGAAGACCCACTCAGAAACCCCAATTCTTAATGCTTTCCATTCTCAGCATGAGTGCCATTAAAATTTCAGATTCAGATATCAGGTTCTGATAATGGTAGATTGAGTAATTTGGCCCAAACTCTGAGTGAAAACACTCATTATCATATTTTTTTGAATCCCTTTGAAAGGCTTGAGGTGTTAAAAAAAAAAAAAAGTGATGCATTACCCTAAGGCTTAGGAAGATAAACCCAGAAGTTTGGAGCTCCTGTTCCTTTGTAGATTCCAAAAGAAATGTCAGAGAGGAGAAGAGACTGAATTGTACCTTTTGAAGACCTTAGGATAGAGGCATCAAAATTAGATTCAAAAGCTGTAAGAATCAGAGAGAAGGACCAAAAGACTGCACCCTAGGAATAAGTGTAAATCAAAAGTAGTTATTTTCTTCTTCTAGGCCGTGGATAACCTTGTACATGTTAACCACATATATCCTTATCTAAGAACACTACTCAAAGGGATGAGGAGGTGAAATGTCCAGTATCTCTTTTTTTCCCTTTCTTTACCTCTATCTGGATCCCTTAGGACTCGGCTAATGGGGAGAAATCCAGGTTTTATGTGACCTTAATCATACACAATTTGGGGATGCTTTTTAAAGGAAAACAATACAAAACTGGGTCTTAGAACAAATATACATGTTTTGGCGAGAAGATCTAAAAATCACAAATATTAAAAAGCCAACAACATAAATGTCATAAAATCTAGAAGAGTGATATAATATTTTTATTAATTAATTCCCTTACACACGTCTAGGTTACATTTTGGGATACAGGCTCCTTGATTACCTCCTCATATACATCAATTTTGTAAAATCTTTTTCAACTGAGAGAATCGGAAGGTAATTGAATTTTCCCTCTAGCACAATTGGTGGAAATGTATTTATCATTGATTATTGATGGTTTAGCTTCACAATTCATGGCATATAAATTTTTAAGATTGCTGTCAAATTTTGGGGAATCTTCTATCAGGATTCCTTTACAGGTATGACATAAGATTTTAAAGCCATGAAATATAAGCTGTAATATTTTAGAGCATATCCAGATTTGTTGTTCTGCTATGACTATTTTTAAGAACTCTGAATTGACAGCATGCATAGCCAGTTTGTTGTTGATGTCATTGAGTCTGTTGTTTCATTGAGGATGTAGAATTCTTGGAACCCGTTCTTTCCCCTGGATGCTAAAATACATCTCTACACACTGTGGCTGGAAACCACATGAATATAATCCCTTGAAACTTACATATATGGTCAATGTCTCTTTATCTTGAGCGGTTGCTAGCAATGTCAGTGGTCACTCCAATGCCACCAGCATAAGGGGAAGTGAGTGGAGGTGAGAATTGTTAAGAGACTGCAGTATTGATTGTGTTTAAATATTTTACTTTATGAATATTATCAAACATGTGAATGCATTTCCAAGGCCCCTCTTAAAATGGCATGTGGGCATGACACTCCTGAAGCTTAAGTCTTGCTAACTTCATGGTAAATCATGGTAGAACCTCTGTCAAATATCAGTAAGATTTTGGCAAAATCTGAAATTCAACCCAAGTGGCCTAATTCCTAATCTATAATTTCCTTCTTATTTCCTCTCCCCCTTATTTTAGCCTAGGAGAAAACAAACAATTTCTTCAATATAGGAGTCTCTCTTACCACTAGTCCCCAGTCAGTGAGATCTGAGAGTCTGTTAATTCTCAAAAGTAAATCTTAGAAGCAGCTCATGTTACAATAAAAATATATACTGGACTGAAGTGCTGTTAGGAGATTTGGATTGAGTAACTTTGGTCAAGTCAATGTCTCTGACCCTCACTTCTTACTCACAAAGTGTGAGGGTCTCAGTAGATTATCACTAAAGTCCTTTTCTCAGCTTCTATTATTATAACCACAGGCATTACTGAACAAAGAAAATTTCTACAGTTTCCTACTTTACCTCCTTGATACCAGTGTCTCGACTTCCCAATTCATCCTTTACAGCCCACTCCACATTAATATCCTATTATTTAGCCATCCTATTCAACACAGCAGTATTATTTGCGTCTTTCATGCTACAATATTAAGGTATTCTGCAATCCAGGAATTTTCTAGGGAGCTTAAATTGTTTGGGGCTTATATGATTTATTTTATATATGATTTCCTAGAACCTGAAAACAAAGAAAGTATCTCCATGTCACATGTGTTATGAAAACAAAACCTGTCCTGTGGTCTTGGCAAAGGCAAATACTATCTCTATTTTATGCCATTGAGTTGTCACACTTGAAACGAATAATACAAAGGCTTCTTCTCTTTTATTTATGCTGCAAACTTTTCACAGAACAACTCACAGAACACAATTTGCTCTTCTCAAATTGCCATAATGATGGCATCTTAATTAGAAGCAGTGATCGGATTGCTGATTAGAATAAAATGAAAAGGAACACCTAGGAAGCAGCAGGCTTCCACTCTTCGATGGCTGACAGCTAGGAGGCTGTCACGGCCTCATGCCTGGCAGCATCACAGAGTAAAGTACAGCAAATACCCAGTCTTAGACGTCACGCCACTGCTCCATAGGAAGTGAACAATGTTACAACACTCTTTTGTGGAATGGGATAGCAATATCGGGGTGTTTCTGTTCAGAGCTTTATGACAGCCTGGCAGTCAGTTTACATAATGGGGAAGTGATCCATTGACTAATTAGCATGAAAACATTATCAATTTGTCTAGAGCTCGAGTTCTCAGTGAAGTGGCATTTAAGTGCTGAGAGTGAAAAAATATCGTCTGTAGCATTTGGTAGATAGTCTGAGTTATTCTGATTCCACATACTACTTATGTCCTCTAAATACCTCAACAACAAAAAGCGACTTTGCCGAATGTAGATATTTTCTGTGACCTGTTTAATCTACACCCCGGGTTGGGGTATGTTCAGGTTACAAACTAACATAAATGATTCAATGATCTCTGTTGTTCTCAACTTAATAAAGCAATGTTTTATGTAAATATGATGAAAATATTAATGTGACAAGGAAGGAATTATGGCAAGGAGGAAAAAGACAAATAATTTATATGATCAATTTCTCTTCTTCACTGTGTGGCACTGAAAGGTGTACAATTCTGGGAACTAAATATTCAACTTTTAAGTCTTAGTTCCATTTTGTTCTAAAAGTAAAAAGCCATGAATTAGAAGAGAAGAAAGTTTGTCAATCTAAATTACATTTTTGTAAGGTAGAATATCATGCCACAGAATATTTCAAACAGCTACCAGTTAATTTTTTTAAAAGTGGTCTAATAGGTTCAACATAATAGTGTAATTATCAAATTGAAGTTCAACATAATAATCTAAGACTTAAATTACCGATTTGAACATTCACTTGCCAAAGGCAATTTGACAACTAAATATTGGTTCTGGCAATTAAGAGTTAGATTCATAATTTGGTACTTAAAAGAAAATTTTAAAAGCAATAATTATAAAGCATGTAATAATAAAAATCTCATAGGCCTAAAAAATCAACTTTGCAAAATCAGACTACTGTACAAAAAGTTAAACGGTGACAATCCCCCATCGTGTTTCAGTTTGCTTTCAAAGTTTTGAAACTATTTTCCTTTGTGTAAGGTGACAAAAAAATGATATGATGTGGGTGGTAGTAAATCTTCCTAAATTTCATCTCATTAAATTTTTAATAGAATAGATTGATTGATAAGTAGACAGATTGTGGTATAGAATGTTAGTTCTTTATTTTTCTTTTAATGTTTATTTATTTATGAGAGAGAGTGAGAGCGGGGGAGGGGCAGAGGGTCTGAAGCGGGCTGAAGAGAGAGGAGGACAGAGGGTCTGAAGCGGGCTCTGTGCTAACAGCAGGGGCCCAAATTCACGAACCCTGAGATCGTGACCTGAGCTGAAGTCAGACGCTTAACCTTAACCGACTGAGCCAAGCAGGTGCCCCAGTTCTCTATTTTTAAATATATCAACAAAATTATATCTGCAGACATCGATTATTTTTATGTCCCAATATGTTTCTATCAATGTGCTCACATCACATTTTTTTCTTTCCGAGTTCATTATTATGTCTTGCTAAATTATACCCTTTAGAGAAATTTCAGTGATATTTCGTGCCAAAAATAATATATTTTTGTCTTTAAGTGTCCCAAAATGTGTTTTTTTCCATGAGTGTTTTGTTTAGCAGCTTAACTGGGTACAGATTTTTGTCACCTTAATTACACAAGAGCCAATCTGTCCGATGTAAGTGATGTTTTGGTTTTTAGTTACACATGGCATTTAAGGTACTCTTTCAGTGTCAGGATTTATACTGCCCTGCAGTTTTGGAAATTGTTGGCTTTTCTCTTTCCCTTAGATTTTACTAGAGCATCTATACCTATGTTCTATTTCTCAGAACTTCACTTTATTTATTTCTTTATCTTTTTAAGCCATATTCTAGGTAATTTTCAAAGTTCTTTATTAGAATTTTTTTCTTCAACTGTCTCAAGAATAATGTGTATTATGGTTCCCATTTTAATTTCCTTTTTCATTACAAAGAATCTATTTGGTTCATGGTTCACAAGCACCTGTTCTTGCTTCAGTGCTCCCTACTTTTGTTTTATGGATATTTTTTCACGAATTTTAAACACATACATTTAAAGTACTTCCTATATTATTTAGTTATTTCTTTATTTTTATGAATAAATTGTTTTTGTATTTTTTTGTTTGTTTTGTTTGTTTTTGCTTTGCTTTTGTTGTTGTTTCTATGTTCACGGGTTTGTTTGCAGTAGGGGGTAATTCACATCATGGGGTTGGATTTCCTCAGGTGCTCTGTCATTTTTGTTGGTATGTTTACCCTCTGTGGATTTATTTTTCATTCTCTATTTCATTTTTCCTCTCCTCTTGGGCATTCTTTAAGGAACTTCAACTCAGGTCCTAAAGGTCCACAAATCAGAAGCATATTTTGTATCTCTTCAAGGGAGTATCATCTTGAGAACTGATGCTAATACCCACTGTTTGTCTTGTTTCTAATCATTTAGGATCCTTTGCTTCTCTCTTCACCATTCATGAACCTGTAGCCTTACATAAGAAAATCAAGTTTTTACAGCTTCCATTTATGAATATGGGAATATAGTCTCCAGTGCCCTGCCCCTTGTAGGATACATTCAGTCTACTTTTCCCTGAGGCACTGAAATCTGGAACCCAACTGCCAGTACTAGGTGCCAGCACCCTGTGTGGTAATGGACTTAGTCCACTTCCATACCATGGGCTTGGCCATCTCTGATAAAAGGGTTACAATTTTTTAATGGGGAAATATATTTTTGACTCTACTAAAAATAATTACATGTAATTTCTACATAGTGCAAATGAAAGAGAGACTGCGAGCTTCCAGGTCTTCAAGATAATCTGGCTAGCTAGGAATAGAGCCAAAATGATGTAGATCTGCCCTCCGTATGCCCCCTCATTAAGATCATCACGTTATGTACTCACTCAGAAGTTTTCCTCCTGTGTTCTCTGCTGGTTTACCTATAATTTGTTCACTTTTCCCCAATGTCCACCATTAACATGAGCTGAATATAAACCCAAACTTTAGAACATACTCCATCGAAAATATTTAATCAAGCATGAAGTGTTCCTCCATTGTATAAATAGCAAAATATTTTTTTGAATATTTATTTCTATATATATTCAAGAAAAAAAAGTCTCCAATGTATCACTCACATATTCTCCTTCAGTCCTTTAGTAAAAATCAGCAACAAATAATAAAGATAATGATAATTAGGAGATTAATAAATACTAATGTTCTTTGGCAAAATTGGGTGTATGTATGTGTACATGAGTCTGTTGTTATAAACAATTTGACCAACCTTTGTTCTTGGTTCCTGGGAGGGAGACCCTAAATCCTTGAATCTCCTGAGTTTTAGGAGTATCTTTGTTATGCTAATGAGTAATTCCTTGTTCACCCTTAGATAGCTTCAGGATGGAGGCTGGTTTGATTGAAAAGACCAATCACATGGTTAGAAGGTTGGGGCAGTGAGTCCTGAGCCTGCTCTCCCAACTTTAGGGAAAAGAAGGGGACTCGAGTTTGAGTTCAAGGTTGTGACAAATCATTCAATCAATCTTGCCTGTGTAATGAAACCCCAAGAAAAACTCTGGAAACAAAAGCTCAGTAGAGCTTTCTGGTTGACGAACACATTAATTACCAGGAGACTAAACTGCCCTGATTCCAAAGGAAGGATTCAGAAGACCTATAGTCCCTCCCAAACCTTGCCCATGCATCTCTTCATTTGGCTGGCCCTCCTGATTTTACCCATTGTAATAAAATTGTAATTGTAAGTGTAGCATTTTCTTGAGTTCTGTGAGTCATTCCAAACCTGAGGGGATTATGCGAGCCACCAGTCAGTCAGAAATGTGAGTAGTTCAGGGATTCTACAGAAGTTGGGCTGGTATGTGAAGTGAGGATGGTCTTGGTGAGGACTCTGTCCTTAGATCTGTGTGGCTGACACTAGCTTTGAGTGGTTGTGTCAAAAATGATTTTCAGCACACCAGCTGGCATTAAAATAGTTGGAGTAGAAATTGAATAAATTCTTATTATTTTTAATCAAAAACTATCACTACTGGGGTGCCTGGGTGGCTCAGTTGGTTAAGCGTCTGACTTCAGCCTAGGTCATGACGTAGCAGTTCCCGAGTTCAAGCACCACGTTGAGCTCTGTGCTGACAGCTCAGAGCCTGGAGCTGCTTCAGAGTCTGTGTCTCCCTCTCTCTCTGCCCCTTTTCACTTACACTCTGTCTCTCTCTCTCTCTCAAAAATAAATAAACATTTAAAATTTTTCAAAAAAAAAGAATCACTACTGTATTTGACACATAAGTATTTTATAAAATCAGATTTGGAAACTTTAGGACAAAAAGAAAAGCCAAGAAGCCTGTTTTAAATTTTAGTAGCTGGCTGCCCCCTACTGACATTGTTAGTCACTACTAATATGTGAATCTAAAAGCTGATGGATTCTCTTAGTTTCAAAACAATTAATTTTATAAAATTGAAAATATCACTGAAGCTTGTTTCAGTACCGATTTAATTCTATGGCCTATTCCTTGAAATTTAAAGGCTACTAGAATCCTTCAGGTATCAGTCAGCTGAGCACTGAAATAAAGAGGCTGCTCTTTGCTGGTACATAAAGTCTATAAAACTTAGTCATTCTCACCTTCGTTCAAGTAAGACATAGCAAGATTATCTTCTCTCTGTGACCTTGGGCAAGGCACTTTAGAATAGCAAGTCTAGGGGTGCCTAAGCGGCTCAGTCAGTTAAGCATCTGACTCTTGATTTCAGCTCAGGTCATGGTCTTAACAGCTCATGAGAGTGAGCCCCGCATCAGACCCTGCACTGACAGCATGGAGTCTGTCTGGGATTCTCTCTCTCTCTCTCTCTCTCTCTGCCCCTCCCCTGCTTATACATGTGAGCTTTCTCTTTCTCTCTCAAAATAAATAAATAAACTTAAATTTTTTTTTCATATAAAATAGCAAGTCTACATTTCCTTACCTATAAAAGTACTTTACAAAATGATCTCTGAATTCCCCTTCATTTAACATATTATAATTTTTTCAAGAAGAAAAGAATCAAGGAACTGAATATATCAAATCAGAGTTAATAAATGATATTATACTGGGGAGATTTTAAAAACCCTACTTTTCAATTCTAGAAATTTGTTTCTATAAATTTGTTTTCTTCCATGAGGCCCAGTGATAAGTCAGATATTATATTCTTCAAAGGTATAGAGCAAAAAGTTAAAAGTAAAGTGGGTAGGAGGAAGGACTAGATCCTGGTAATTGTTCTACCCTCTGAAAGGGACAAGGATTCAATGCCTAAGGTGTTCAGCAAACTCTGATCTCAAGTCCAGTAAATAGTTGGTATGATGGTTCCAAGACAAATCGTATAGGTCTGCTGGGCAAGTTATTGGAGCTTGGCAACAGAAATAATGCTGAACAACACTCAGAAACCCAAGTAGTGCCAGCACTTAGAGAAATCTGTCCTCCAGAAGAAGGGACCAGTCCTCAGAGGGGTTCTGGGAAGCTTCTTTTGTGAGTGCTACATGATATGGAAACTGTAAGAAAAATGCATTAACCTAAAAGAAACGTGTGTTTTCACATTCCTTAGATGGAGAAACTAAAGGCTTTGCCAAGCGAGGGACCCATCAGTGTTTAACAGCAATCCTGTGGGCTCCAAGAAGAGAGAAGGACAGGTCATCATTTGGAGGAAAAGGTAGGTCCCGAGTTTTCATCTCTGGGACACCAGGTAATAGTTAAATTGACAATAAGGATGACCCCACGGCACCACCGGGGTCAGTACTGAGCACTGTGTCCTAAATCATCTGAAGAAGGGACATTCAATTTGAATGCCTCAAATTAGAACTGGCTAGAAGCCTGAGGTTGGTTGAGTCAGTGGGGAGAGAAGTCAGTGAGCCAAGCTAAGAGAGACGGAGCAGAGAAAGGGAGAGAAAATGATGGACAGAGACCAAGAACACTTGGCAGGTTCTATCTGGCAGCAGGGCAGTATGCTTCTATTCAGCAAATTCTGATGAAGCTGACATGTTGAATTTCAAGCAGTTTTTAAAAGTGTTCCTTAAAAAAACATTTTCCCGCAAATATTATGATGATGGAAAATAGGGAAAGAACCACCAGCAATCAATAGTGCTGAATAACTTGAAGCAGTTATAAAATATGTGCCAAATAATGCATTCCTATTTAGGCAGGAATATGAACTCCAAAAATAGCCTTAAAAATCACCACAGATCTGATACAATGTGTGTCAGACCTCCACTATGGCGTTTATTAGGTTTCAAAATGTCTCAATTTGTCAGGTAGAAGTCACATATCATTGATTCTTCTTGGAATTCTGGAATATTTTCAGGATTTAAAAACACATACATGCACATATATAATGAATGACAGCCTTTATGGGGTTTAGGAGTCTCCCTGACAACAACCATAAAGTCTTATTAAAAATGCTCTAGTTAGTTTCAAGCTCAGATCTCCTTACTGCTATGACAGTCACCTAGGAGTGTGTTACAAATGAATATACGTGTACAACACAAGCTATTGCTTAGGGAAGCACAAAATAATATGCACAGTAACCCTCTAGAATCCACATATCTAACACATTTGCAAGCGGCACCCGCTCATATAGGAAGAAGTATGAACTGTTAGTGACAAGGAGAAGGATGGAGAGCTGACTCACATAGTAGAAGCATAACTTCGTAGCTGCACGTACTCCAGAGGATCAAAGATATGTGGTCCGATAATTTTTTTTAAGCTCCAAATGACTAGAAGTACTTCTTCAAACAGCATAGAGGAGTAGATGCTTTTGAAGAACCTCTTACTCTAAAATAGCTAGATCCTAGATAAAACCTAATTTTTATTTTTCACGAGAAGTAAGGGAAATCACCTAAGGGCTGATCAGTTCACAACCCATGAACTGAAACCAAAGAGGTAAATTGTGGATGTTGGAAACACCAAACCGAAAGTTTCTGACATTGAACCAGTGATGGTGGAGCAGGTGAAGGAGCTCCAGGTGAGGAGTGTTCCCTGGCTCAAGCAAACACGAACACAAATACTACCAGGGGGTAAGCATCTTCAATTTAGTCAAAGAGGTTTTCTGAATGAAGGGACCAACCAAATATGTACTCACCTTCAAAATTCACCAACAAGCACGAAAATAAACTATCCCGAGAGAGAGCCTGCAGAAACAGACAAGCATGACTTCAAATACCGATACCAACAAAGAGACTAAAATAGCTATTGTTTTGCTTAAGGAAATTAAAAACAAACTTGAAAATAAGTGCAAGGAACAATAAATTATAAATAACCAAGGATATTTGTAAAGAAACCAAAGAGGGGCGCCTGGGTGGCTCAGTCGGTTAAGTGTCCGACTTTGCCTCAGGTCATGGTCTCATAGTTCATGAGTTCAAGCCCCATGTCAGGCTCTGCGCTGACAGCTCAGAGCTTGGAGCCTGCTTCAGATTCTGTGTCTCCCTCTCTGTCTGCCCCACCCTCCTCTCACTCCCACTCTGTCTCTTTCTCTCTCTCAAAAATAAATAAACATTTTTAAAAAAATTTTTAAAAAGAAAGAAAAGAAACCAAATACATGAAACCATGTTTCATTCAAGAACTGAAGCATGTGATAAGTAAATTTAAAAACACCAGTGTGGGGGGGGGGGGGATTTTTCTCAGATGTCTTATTTCTTTATTTAAGTTTCATTTAATATTTGCCAAAGAGAATACATGGTTTAAATAAAGATTTCACATATGGGGGAAAAAACATGAGTGGCGTTAATGCAAATGCTTGATGCTCAACTAACACACACCAATTAAAAGTGATCAATCAATCAATGAAGTGAGAAATTGCTACATATACATCTAATTGGAGTTCCAGAAGTAGAAAGAAAAATGAGGTAGAGGAAGCATTTGAAGAGATGATGACTGAGAAGACAACTGAAGAAATGATGTTAATTTTCTAGAAATAATAAAGGATTCCAACTGAAAAGTTCGGGAATAAATGAAAGGAAATCTACTTTTGGAAATAGTAAAGTGAAGCTAAGCACAACCAAAAAAAAAAGAAAAAAAAAAGCAAAGATCATCCAAAAGAAAACCAAAGAACACACAGAGAAAATGCAAATTAACCTCAAAGAAGTAATGGAGAGCAGTTGATTTCTTATCAACAAGGAAAGCCAGAAAATAGTGAGACTATATTTTCAGTGTGCTGAGAGAAAATAATTGCCAAGTTAGATTTACATGTTTGGCAAAAATGTCCTTTACACACAAAGAAGAACTAAAGATAGTTTCAAACAAATAAAAACCAAGAAGTTACCCCCAATAAACATACATCAAAGGACTTAATAGATACATCCTTTAAAGAAGAGGAAAGTCACCCTAGATGGAAAGTTTGAGAGGCAAGATAGAATGAAGAGCATAAAGAAAATGATAAATTTGTGGATTTGTTATTTAGAATAGGCTATGTTACATTATGGTAACACATTAACCCCCAAAGTTTACCATAGCAAGGTCTGTTTCCCACTCAAACTACATAACCACTAGGAATTCTATAAGCCAGAGTTTTCATTTTAATTTTTTCTATATAAACTCAGAATTGCAAAGGAACATAGCTATTCAAAAGTATCCTGATGTTTTAACAGTTTTTTTTTATGTTTATTTATTATTGAGAGAAAGAAAAAGTGTAAGCGGGGAAGGGGCAGAAAGAGGGAGACAGAATCTGAAGGAGGCTCCATGCTCTGAGCTGTCAGCACAGAGCCCGATGTGGGGTTCGAACTCACTGAGGTCATGACCTAAGCCAAAGTCGGACGCTTAACCAACTGAACACCCAGGTGCCCTCTGATGTTTTACAGTTTTTAAAAGAGAAAAAAAAAAAACAGATTCACTGGTCATTTTCTATATTCACAGACAGCATTAGCCTAAAGAGGTTTGTTTTGTTTTGTTTTGTTTTTTGATGTGCGTAGTGGCATTAACTTTTGAGTTGAAAGATCCGTTATTATAATAGGTGGCAAGGAACGACTTGCCAACAACCATCTGACACAACTTGAAAAATAATTCCATAAAATTCTAAGAATTTATCTTAGCTATAATAAATATCCTGGATGTTCTAGTTTTAGTTGCTGTTGTTTTTCTAGTTGTTGAAATCATGACTCTTTCTCTTTTATAATTATCATGAACTGAGCAATCTTTGGCATTTTGCACACATCATTCCTAATCTTTAAAATAGAATTAGGGGCAGCTGGGTGGCTCAGTAGATTAAGCTTCTGACTTCGGCTTAGGTCATGATCTTGTGGTTCATGAGTTCAAGCCCTGTGGAGGGCTCTGTGCTGTCAGCTCAGAGCCTGGAGACTGGTTTGGATTCTGTGTCTCCTCCTTTCTCTGCCCTCCACCTCTCGTGCTCTGTCTCTTTCTCTCCCAAAAATAAATAAACATTTAAAAAAAACTTTTAAAAATGGAATATCTTCTTTTGATTATTCACTTTTAATTCTGCTTTTTTTTTTTTTAATGCTTATATTTGAGAGAGAAAGAGACAGTGGGGGAGGAGCAGAGAGATGGGGAGACACAGTATCCGAAGCAGGCTGCAGGCTCTGAGCTGTCAGTAGGATTCGAACTCACAGTGAGATCATGACCTGAACCAAAGTTGGAAACTTAACTGACTGAGCCACCCAGGTGCCCCTATATCATTCCATTTTTAAATAAGAAAAGGATTAATAAGACTGCACTAGTAAATGATTGTATCAGAATTTAAACCCAGGTTCCTGTGCTTCCAAAGTCCATCGACTTCAACAACCAGATCATGGTTTAGTATACTTTTATTATTTACAATTCTAAATTCCTTGACGATATGCCTAAATATGACTTAAGCTTTATCTTTATAGAATATTTTATTCATTCATTCATTCAATCAATATCTATTCAGTGCCTATTCCCCCAGTGCTATTCTAGGCACTAAGGACACAACACTAAGCTAAGAGATAGCAAACAAATGAACAAATAAATATATATCAGGTGGTGATAAAAATGGTCAGAAGAAAAATAAAAGCAGGGTAAAGGTTAACAAGTGCTGAGGTGGGCTGGAATGGGGAAGTGTGTTAGACTATGTGGTCAGGAAAGGGATTTTGATATAGTGACATTCATATAAATAACTCAGCAAATAAAACTATGTGTGCAATTATTTGACCATAAAACATGACCATTTATATGTGAACTTGAGGGTCAAATCAAGGGTGTCTTCTAGGAAATGGATTCCTTTGGCTCAGAGGTCATGGATTAGAGTCAGTATAAACAAGATAAATAAAATAGACAAAAGGAGATTAGATGCCACTCCGGAGTAGGGGGTCTGACATTGATGCCCTTAACTTTATCCATTGCTCTGGAGGAGAGTGTGAGAGACCACAAGAGATACCACTGAAGATTTCTGTGAGGCTTTGAAGTTTTTGAAAAGGCAACCCTAGCCCAAACCACTCTTTCTCTATGATTTTCCACTTTTTTTTCCTTTTGAGGAAAGGATGGAAAGGGAAGGTCCCTATACAACTGCCATGGTGCTTTTTTTTATGTAGTAAAAAGGAAACGTTGGTGCTACATTTATGTTGAATGTTTGGTAATAACAAACTCCCATGGTCACTAGATAGTTGAATGTGTTCTTGACTTCTAACCTTACCCTTACAGGAGTTAATTTTTCTCTTCCCCTGTTTTCCTCTGTAAGAACAGCCTTTAAATTCTTTGACTGTCTGCAATAATAGTCAACATAAATGTATGGTGTTCAAGTCCTCTGTGGGCTTGGTATGAACAACTCAGATATGGCACCTATTCTCATGGAGCCGACTTTCCAGAGAAGCTGTAACTCCCAGGAGTCATTGTTGCCAATTTGGAACCTCCAAGCAACCAGGTCCACCGATTTCAGGGTCTTCACGATGATTCATTCACCTCCATGATATATTTCATCTACTTCATGTAGCCTGAAGTTCTTGGCTATAAAAAAGCCATGCTTTTTTTTTTAAGACTTTGATGCTTAATCAGTATCAATCCATTGGAGAGAGAAACCGTCTAAGTTTATAGAATTCATTCATAAAATTCCTACCAAGTTATGAAGTCAACTCTTAGGGGCCAGAAAGCAAACTTCACTAGCCTGCTGGTTGTAGGCCCTACACAAATTAGGCAACTTGGTAGCTAAATGAATGTATACCCAAGAGTAGTTTGTTAACTGTTTTGAAAGGAGATGTTACCAGGGCAAAAGAGGGCTATGGAAATAATAGGAATAAGGCAAAGATATAAAATGGAAAAGATGGAAGTAGTCTCTGCAGGATGAAAAACACACAGCCAAATAAATGAATTCTTTTCCTGAATTTCTGAAACCATTTCTATCCTGTCTTGTCAGTTTTCACTACTTTATCAGAGCACTTTGCTTAAAGGTTAGCTTGGAGCTCCTTGTAATACCTCATGACTAACCAGTTTCTGTAATCAGTTTGAGCTGATATTGATGCTTTTCCTGCTTCCTCTCAAGTGAAAAATCAGGGAATCCCTGAATTTAGCACTGATAATCGGAACAAGTGCTAACTGAAGACAGTGACACTGAGTATATACTAATTGATAAACAACAAAGGACATGTAGTTGGTGTGGGGGAGGGGGCTAATACAGATAAAATGCTCACTGGCTACAGGGTCTGGAAAGTTATAAAGTAGGACTACTTATACATGCAAGAAAGCAGGTGAGCATCCAGTCAGCACAGTGGCAGGGGACAACCCAGGATAATGTCTGCCTTGAAATGGGCCCCATATTAGTCATTATTTTTTTTTAAGTTTATTTATTTATTTTGAAAGAGACAGAGATGGTGTGAGTAGGGCAGTATGGAGAGGGAGAGAGAGAATCCCCTGACGCAGGGCTCAAACCCACAAAACCATGAAATCATGACCTGAGCCAAAACCGAGATTTGGATGCTTAACTGACTGAGCCACCCAGGTGCGCCTTAGTCATTGTTTTTCATCAGACTACCAATGACATATCGCCAACACAAATGGCCTCGAGAGCATACCATACACTTTGGGGAATATAAGTCTCTTGGTTGAATCTGAATCTGAACAGCAGTATAATCTCCCAAAGGTTCTTCCTAACATTCGTATTTTCTTGGGAAGTTGAAATGAGTCCTGTAGACCAAACCTACACCTCTCCCATGAACACAGATCACGTCATTGTCTTCACCATCAACCCGCCCCACTCCACCTTCCTCCCTCAGCCTATACGCTGCCCCTCAACTAGAAGAGGGCAGTTCCAGGAGACCTCCCACCTGCCTCTCCAAATTTGTTGTTTTGGTCTAGGCACAAATGTCTCTGGTGGCTACAGCTTAGTGCAAGAGAGAGAGAGCAGAAACTGGCCAGCCTAACTGCCTTGAGTAGAGATATGTCACGCTTTCTTTTTCTTTCCTTTTCCTTTTTTTTCTCTCTCTTTCCTTCCTCCCTTCCTTCCATTCTTCCTTCCTCCCTCCTTTCCATTTCCTTTTTCTTTCTTTCTTTCTTTCTTTCTTTCTTTCTTTCTTTCTTTCTTTCTTTCTTTCTTTCTTCCTTCCTTCCTTTCTTTCTTTCTTTCTTTCTTTCTTTCTTTCTTTCTTTCTTTCTGTCTTTCTTTCCCTCTTTCTTTTTTTATAGTATACTTATTGAATACTTACAATGTGTTAGGCCTCAGATAAAGTTATATCTAAGAGAGATGATGGAAATATAGGTAAATAGATGTAAACTTAATAAATCTTTCAACAATCAACCTGTAAGTAGGAAATATAATTAACTCCATTTTACACATCAGGAAACCAAACCTTACCAAAGTTTGAGGGACCTGCCCAAAACTCAGATCACTCTGACTACTTATTCCAGAGTCTGTGATATGAGGAAGATGCTTCCCAAATCTGCAACATCCTGCTGGCACACTGACTTACCTTCCCAAGCTGTCCTCCTCATCCCAGTCTCTCAAGTTTTAAACTGCCTGTAATTTCTTGTGCCCTTTGAGGAGACCAGTCCAGGAGGATTCCCCCAGGATGGATCAGAGCACCTGGAGGGCATGAAGAGCCCTAGGTGGTAGGGCACTCAGGGATCTTCTGGTGGTGAATGGAACTGTGCCAGAAAGTACCAAAGGAGATGAGACATTCCCTAAAATTAACCTAAATGGCTTCCCAGTGCTGTACAAAGAAGCCCATGTTCATAAACATGAAGAAGAAACTAAATCCAAAAGTCTAGTGTCTACTGCCAGCTAGAGGTTAAGGGAGTAGGTTGGGAGAGTGGGAGGGAGGGGGGATTGAAAGCTGATTTTACTTCGCTTAAGTCATGTCTCCAGCCTGGAAGAAATGGACAAGGGCAAAATCAAGAGCCCAGAGTCCCATGCAACCCTACAGAGGTTTGGTCTTCCTGGAAACTGGCTGTGACCTCCCCTGGTAGTTGGTTCTGAATAATGAGAAGTAGCATCATGGAGTTTCCTCAACTGCCAAGGGACATCCAGACTACTCAGTAAAAACAATAGCAACAAAAATAATTGGCAGCTAACATTTCCTGAATGTTTCTTTGTGCCAAACATCATTCTATGTTCATTCTAAGTCCTTTTAAATAAATCAATTCCTTTAATCTCGACAACATCTTATTTTATCACCATCTTACAGATGAGGAAGCCGAGACACAAAGAAGTTAAATAACTTTCCCAGGACATGCTGATTTTCAGTTGGGGAGGCAGATTTCAAACCCAGGAAACTGACTTCAGAGCCTACATCATCTTTCTTTAACAAGTCTAAATTCCATACTGCTTTTCCTTTAGATTATAAACATGGATTTGACGAAGCCTTGAGAAGAATTACATCAACAGAGGCATATGGTGTTTACAATTACCAATTGTGAAAAGCATTTATTATGGAAAATTCCAACACTGGTTATTAAGAATATTAAGAGTGGCTCTAGCAAATCCTGCCAAGAAAATTCTAAAAACTTAGAAATCAAAGAAGAGTTCTGCAGAGAAGCATGAGCTGTAATGAAACCAAAAAAAGGGGCTAAGACGCTGACCTCTTTTTAAATGAACAAGGAATCTGCAGAGTAACAGACTAATGAGCCAGATTCCAAGTCTCTTTCCCCAGTTCTGTGGGGAGCTCTGTTCACTGCTGGCCCTCTGAACATCCGCTACTCACTCAGTTCCTGGGGAATAATTTGCCCCAACATCAGAACATGTAGAGATTCTGATCTCACTTCTTACATGAATTTTGTTAGTCACCAGAGAGTTAGAAGGAGCTCAGATTCCGCAAACAAAATCTGTTTGTAAAACAAGGTTGTTCGATTCTGAGCCTGTATTTCTCTCCGGTAAGCTAAGTGGTAGTAAAAATTTTTCATTGAAAACTACCACTGCCATTTTCTCAAATTAGTTGACCACACAAATCTGGGAGGATATTTCAAAAAGAGGCTGCCGACCCATGTTGTGGAATTATTACAACCGTCACCGTGTGTTACAGCCTGAATTGTGTCCCACCCCCGACAAATTCCTACATTGACCCAATTGTGGAAAAAAAAACAAACACATCTTTTTTGTCCTTAAGACTATAATCTATCTTATAGAATCTTTCGAGTTTTGTCACTTATTTTTTTTCTACTCATTCAATAAAAATTTGAAGCCTATTTTCTATCAGGAACTGTGTAAAATCCCAGGGGATGATGGAAAGTGAGACTAATATAATCACAGATTCATTTAATAATAATGAAGAAGCAGCTTACAATGTGCTTGTGTCCCTCAAAATTAAAATGCCAGGGCTTCAAGTGGCTAAGTGGCCTTGAACATGTAACTAAAGTTCTCTATGTTTCAGTAAGTATCCTTATTTTTTTGAATTAGAAACTAGGACCTATTTTATATCAGGATTTTCTTTTTAACAGATTAAATAAAATGCTGTATGTACAATATCTGGCAATAGTAAGCATTCCATAAATGTTATTTATTATTATTGTGCTCGTTATTATTGTTTTTGTATTAATATAGAGTTATTCTACCACTAACAGAAACTCCAAAGGAGAAATCATAAAACTACCCCATGGTTTTTTAATCCCTCCTTATCTGTTTTAGAAACATACAAGTATTCAAGGAAATTTGTGAGGAGATTTCCTGGAGGGAGTGGCTCCCTAAGGGGTCCCCTCCCTTCTTCAGAGGGGTGACAGGCTGCCCTGTGAGAAGCAGGAAGAACAAGGGAGGACTGGTGTTTCTTCCTTCTCTTTAGCCTAAAGAGAGCAGGGTTCCAGGGAACCACTCAGAGAGTTTGTAATTTGTTGCCCACAACTGAGAGACTCTGTGATGCAATGTGACGTGATATGATGGCATTCTCCTGACACATGCCCTGGGGAGGGAAAGGTAGAGAAGAGCGTTTGGGAAGAAATTACACTCCCACCAGTGGCATGGACAAGGAGTGACAGATTGTTCCTTACAGACTAAATGTGGGCTAAAAGGGAAATGTGTGCCTGGAACCATTTCAAATTCGGCTAAGATGGCAACCTGGGAAGGCGATGGGGACATCAACAGTGAGAAAGTATGTACAAAATATGCTCCTAGAGACTCAGGCTGAGGGGGTAGTGGCCTGCCAAAGAGAAGGCCACTAGACAAAGATCCACATGTAAACATCTAGAGACAGAGAATCAGCTAGTTCCCGCCAGGCTCAGTGATCAGTCAAGAAAGAACTTGGCAGGCCTGCACCCTGTCCTCCCCGGATCCATCCCTGATGTGGTCTGGCACAGAAGGCAGAGAGTGCCAACACCACAGCGATGCCTCACGCCCCCTTTCCCGCCCAAGGCATTTGGCCAACCAACTGCAGATGCCAGAAGGAGCAGGTAGAGGAGGTGAAAGTGTGACTTTGACGGAAGAGTGAATGTTAATGCAGATCTTTGAATACCAGATTTATGACTTGACTTGACAGAACATTCTGTACCTTAAAATAACCACAGTTGCATGCTTATGTTTTCTTACCGTTATAAGAATGCACATAAAGGTCATGGACCTGCTCAGTTCTCCTCTATTGACAAGAGAAATGTCTTCTTGATGAGTAAATTGTAAAGGGGCAGTCAGAGACAAACTTTCATTATGGTTACAGGCCGACCATGATGTGTCTTCACTGCACTGTCTACACAATTATCAAAACCTCCACGTCTGGCGCTGTGCTAAGTACCACACTGCTACTGTTAATCAATATTGAGGGATGTATGCGAGCAGGCACTCTACAAGTTCTTTACATAAATAATCTTAATTATTCCTTAGAACTTTTTTTTTTAAGAGAAAGAGAGTGAGCAGGGGAAGGACAGAGGGAGAGGGAGAGAGAGAATCTTAAGCAGGCTTCATGCTGCCCAGCACAGAGCCCATCACGGGGCTTGATCCCATGACCCTGGGAACATGACCTGAGCCAAAATCAAGAGTCACCAACTGAGCCACCCCGACACCCCAGATCTTCACAACAACTTTTATGAAAGATGTACCATTATCACACCCATTTGTTTGATTAGGACAATGAAGTATAGACATCAGAGTAAGTAATTTTCACAGGGTCACCTAGTAAATTAAGTGGTCAGCCAGGATTTTATTTCATTTCTCTGGCAGTGTCATTTATATCTTTATTGTCTCCCATAGATGTTATTTTCTATTTACTCTTAAATTTTCTTACTCAGAAAGATTAGCGTTAATTTACTGGAGAACTCCCTTGCCTATTGCCTACATTTTAGTAATCATTTTCTAGCAATTTCCCATCATATGTCTAGAAATAGTCCCATAAAACTTGATTCCATTCTATCAAGGAGCAGGATGCTCCAATAAGCAAATTTGAGTCTAGGTTGTAATAAACCTTTGGTGGGTTTTTAAAAGACAAGTTTAAAGTTGAAGGTCAAGAGAATTCTATTCTATCTAAAATTAAAGCAAATGATGGGGCACCTGGGTGGCTCAGTTAGTTAAGCATCTGGCTCTTGATTTCGGCTCAGGTCATGATCCCAGGGTCTGGGATTGAGCCCAGCATCAGGCTCCACATTGAGTGTGGAGTTGAGTGCTTAAGATTCTCTCTCTCTCCTTCTGCCCCTCTCCCCCACTTATATTCTCTCTATATATATGTAGAATAGAATAGAATAGAATAGAATAGAATAGAATAGAATAGAATAGAAGCAAATGAAAGAGTTTTCTCTGACCCACAGTCATGTGTTGTGCAGAGTTCAAATAAGGAATTCGGACTTCATTTAATAACAATTAGGACAGCTGAGTAAACATCTATATTTTTAAAATTTATTTATTTTGAGAGAGAGAAAACAAGTGGGGAGGGGCAGAGAGAAAGGAGAGAGAGAGAAAAAGAATCCCAAGCAAGCTCTATGCTGCCAACATGGAGATCTCACAAACCATGAGATCATGACCTGAGCCAAAATCAAGAGTCAGACACTTAGCTGATTGAGCCACCCAGATGCCCCTGAGTAAACATTTATTAAATGGAAACACAGGGCGCATGACTTACATATGCCATATGAGTAAAGGACTTTATATTGCTATATAATCACTGTACGCCAGATATGATCACTATATAAAACAATCCCAAAAGGCAAATATAGAGAAATATGTTTCCAAAAGAGACGCAGTTGACAGGACTAGAATTCAGTGGTAGTTCCCTCCCATTAACATACAGCGCTCCTATGCCAGTGACAAGCTGGGCACCTTTAATTGTGTATTCACATATCAAATCATAAACCCTCATCACTGGCTGGTTGTGGCCATTAATAATGAAAAATATGTTTGTATTACACAAATATATTTTCCACTTATATTTTTAGGCCCGAATGAAGAGTTCTTTCTATATAATACAAAGAATGAAAGCTGAAAATGTGACTTAAACATTTAGTTTCAAGAATGAAAGTCTAAAGAGAAGAATAACTCATGAATTCATAAAACATCCATTCCTATTGCACCTGTTACCTGACCATCAATAAATTAGAGAAGTAATATGTTTACTTATGTGTTACAGTTTTATTAAATTACTAAAATTATGCGCCTACCACTTGGAATACAATCTTTTATTATCGTTTTCTGCTATAGATTTTCATTTAGCCTCTAGATAGAATCCATATTCACAAAGTGCTTTGTAGTCATTTTGAACTTCCTTTTAGCAGCACTGCTCTAAGGCTGCCTACGATATTGGATAAGAAACCAGTTCTCTGTAAAGAAGGCTCATGAAAGCTGGAGGAGAGAACTGTAGCCAAGAATGTTTTTACATTATTTTTTTTTCTGCACTCACGAAATCTGAAATCCATATCTCGTCCAATTAAAAACACACACACACACACAAAACAAAACAAAACAAAACAGCTCTGTTTTGTTAGGTCGATACTTTTAAAATTATTTGTAAATGTTTAAAGCAAAGAGCTTTAAATATGCTTCAGGATTGTAAATACGAAGTCAATGGTCTGAATTCTATGATCAGCAGTTTCTTGACTCATTTTCTCTGATGTTTTTCAAAACACAATGTTACATGCTCAATCCCCTTAGGACTAGTAGACAAAGCAGATGGCAGCCGCCTTAGGAAAGTGCCTTCATTTATCTAATAACTTGGATGATATTCATGCTGCTATATTGAAACACTGATCAAAGCAGATGTGTCCACAAAGTTCTCTAGCAAAGAACAAGCTCGCCTTGCTAGAAGCCAAAGTTCATCACATCCAGTTGCCAAGCAAAGGAAAAGGGAGAGCAATCTCTGTGTTGAGAGATTATCAAAGCCAGACTTCATTTGCTCAGGCTCTGTTGCAGGTCTTCGTAGAACTGACTAATGGAAGCCCACTACAGGCGTCATCCTGGGTCTTTACAAAACACTGGCTAGGAATAATGTCTGGGAAGGCATTCAGAATCCTCCGTCTCCTTCATTTTACATGTGAGGAATATGAAGCTCAGACATAGCTCTTTTCCTGACTCTTTGTTTTTCTGTAGTGTCATGAAACACTAAAGAATTCACGTGGACTACTTCCCTTTACCAATTTGTGATATCATTCACTCTTAACACTGAAACTTAATTCTTCTTGTAAATTATTGAAAGAAGGTTGTTCTGGGGTGCCCAGGTGGCTCAGTCGGTTGAGCATCTGATTGATTTCTGCTCAGATCATGATCCCAGGGTTGTGGGATCGAGCCCCTCCTTGGGCTTAGTGTTGAGCATGGAGCCTGCTTAAGATTCTCTCTCTCTCTCTCTCTCTCTCTCTCTCTCTCTCTCTCCCTCACTCTCTCTCTTCTTTCTCTCTCTCCCCCTCTCCCACCCTCTGTCTCTCTCCCCTGATTGTATTCTCTCTCTCTTTCTCAAATAATAAATAAATAATAAAATAAAAAGAAAGAAAGTTGTTTATTTCTGCTACATACTATTAGATTAATACAGGTAGATGCCCTTTTTAAAAAATCAGATTAATTACACTTACATAACAGTTTATAGGTCTTAGTGTCACAGGGAGTTAAAAAAATTTTTTTGAAAAAACAGAACATTTTTTTGCATTGCCTTCATTCAAAGAGAATTTGAATAAATAATCTCACAGAATAAATTCAAGTCAGTGTCCACCATAGTCCTAAATGGCTTTACACATATCCCACTACAGTGTTACAAAGAAGCAGCTCAGATTCTGGCCATAGAAAAGTTCAAATCATTGTAACTATTGGAGAGTCAGGGATGATTTGGCCATGAGCAGAAGGACAGCGTAATAAGCTTTATTTACTCAAATCCAGTCCCTGCTAGAAAGAAACTTGTTTCAGTTTCTTTGGCAAGATCGCAAGGTTGGTTTTTTTTTTTTGTTTTGAAATAAATTAACAAATATGAGACACTAACACTAATTTCATATTGTACATGAATGAATACAATAGTAAAAAGGATGCACGACCCAGTTTTCTCTGTTTTCTGCTTACAAAGCAGCATATACTGCCATATATTAATTAGTATACACCGTTTTAAAAGTGAAATACCAAAGGAATCCTTTTTCTCCTAGATTTTGAATACTAGCACTAAACATAGACTCCTGTGATATAAATACTAATATGTAAATATGAATATCTTATAAACGCTTTGTAGAATTAATAAATTATGACAGTCTCACTATCATATAAGTCAACATAGCATGGAATGCAGTGTACATTGGATCTATATTAATAAACCACAATGAGAATATATAATAAAGAAAGTAGCACATGAGCCTCTTCATCTCATTAATTGAGTAATAAATTGTCATGCTATGAGTTTGGGAGAGGTATCACTGATGTTTTATTCTGGTGAGAAATCAAACCAAAGGTTTTTATGATAACATTAGATTCCATAGGACATTTTCTGGAAGAAAACATTCTCAGAAGGTCTGTAAGACATTTAACACACATTTGTTCTGTTCTGTTATATATGCATTATTAGCTTGTACATCCAAGAATGCAAACCTAAATCAGATAAAATTGGATGACCAGCCATTTCTGTTTAAAAAAAAAATTAAGCACTGACTTGGGTAAATAAAAGTAAATTCATGGATCTGGGTATTCAAGAGAAAAGACACAAATATAAATGCTTCTGCTATTCCATGACCCTCTGGTAAGTTGTGTTTTTGAAATCACTTCTACCTGCAAAGTTTGGACTTTTGAAGTTGATTATGGCCCAGGCCAGTAAGCATAGAATATAATTATAAAAGAATGAGATGGATTTGTTTTTAACAAGGGTATCAGAGATAAATAGAAAGAAAGATGATAGAAAGATAGATAGATGATAGATAGATGGTGTGGTCCTTCAGACTATAGGCAACCTTTACTCCCTAAAGATTGAAATTTTTATAACTGACTCACAGAATTCAGTTAAAAACTCCATACTATAAACTTGGGCTACTGTGTTTTTTTAAATAAGTAGGGGGTATTTATCTTATTATTTGTTTTGACTATTAATTTAAATTGGTTGTTTCTGACATTTCCATTTGTATAGTAGAGTTGTCTTGTTCACAGGAATAATAAAAGAGTTGGTCAAACCTGGCATTTTCTCATTTCCACAAGCCCAGTAATAGCTACTATAGAAACGAACAGTGAGGCTACCTCCCCATATGCTGTGAGCCAGACTTCCAGGCTTGGGCTGGCCTCCTAACCTCCTTCTGCCCTTCAGCCTTCTCTCCTGGTCTCTGACACAAGCATCAGCGTCTGTGTTTGGCACTCCTCAGACTGTGATTTGTTGTTAAAGGGCAAATGAAGGAAAGAGGAGGAGGAAATGAATCAAGGGAAATAGGAAAGGGTAGAGGTGAGGAAAGAGTACCCAGAAAAAAAAATAAAATTATTTCTCTGTGTATCTGGTACAGTCTCTTAAGGTGCTTCTAAAAATGAAGCTCCAAAGGTCAAAACAGAGATGGAGATAGAGAATTAACTTCCTGTCCACCCCTGCTTTCGCCTACACCCTACCCAGTCTGGCTCAGGCCTTTACCTCTGATTTGGCTGCCTCTTGCCATGCCTGGATCCCAAAACCGGAACCCAGATTGACAAAGTGACATATTTAAGACCACACAGCTGGTCATCTGTGCCAGAATTCAGACTGTCTTTTCACCATAGATTCAGGGACTATGTGCTCTGTATGGATGTCACATCCAGGGCCAAAATGATTCTCTCTTCCTAGAATCTAAAAATGGGGACACAGAGCTTTCATTAGCCGTAGGAAAACTTGAACTGAAAGACCAGATGGACCTGGGAATTAAGCTTACGTAGTCAGTCTGTAAAAGGAAAAGAATGAAGCTGAGGCTCATCCAAGACAAAGGACGTGTGTGCACCCATGTGCACATGCGTATATGTCAGAGAGGGACAGAGAGAGATAAAGCTAGAGATAAAGACAGGAAGAGACAGGGAGACAAAAAGAGACTTGATTACTTTCCCTGTTTAGCTCCAGGGAGGACCAGTGCCCTTGCTGCATTTGGATCTATAAAAGTCCCTGTATTTTGAATTATCCCCATCATACTCGCCTTGACTTTAGGTCATGTCAAAAGATAATCTGAGGCACATTAAAATTTTTGAGGATTGATTTTGAGCAAAAGTTGATTCCAAACGTGGTTAGAAGCACTCTGCCAACAGGAGCCAGGGGAAAGACTTATTACAGAGAAAATGTGGAAGCAAAGAAAGGAAATTAGTAGATTGGCTATAGCTTAAAGCCTAGTTAACTGTTTGTGATTGGTTGTCCTTAGCATTTTGGTTTTGTAACCTGGAGGCATTTCTAGGCTCAGAATTTGGTTTGCTTCTGTAAGTCATCACGGTGCAAGATCCACGTCAGTCTAATGGCCTCCTTGTTTAGTTAATTTAATAGTATATTCTGCTTCTTGTTACTTAGCTATAGACCTTCTACCAGCTAAAAAGTGAGATACTTTGTGAGAAATAATAAGAAAACAGTACTCTGGCTACTACATTAGTACATCAGTACATTTTATTTGTCCAAGTATTCTTTTGTTTGAATCAATTACAATTCTTCCTTAGAAGGACCAGCATCCACTCAGTGGCTGGTTGAGTAGTCTTAACACACAGCATTGCTGATCCCAGTGTCCTGGACCACAGAGAAACATAGTTGCTTCTTCACTCAGCAAACATTAAATAGGAAACATCCTGCAAACCTGCCATGCCAGTTAGCCATCAGCACTCTTTGGCAGGTCACATTGCTTCCCAAAGGTGTGGGTTGGATTAAAATACAAAGCTGATATTTTCTGGGTAACATTCGCTACAACTATAAACTGGAAAAAGCTAAGTCTAATATAGATTTTATATTGGAATTTGCTTGCTTTCTCTCTTTCTTTTCCATATATCATTATTTTATTTACTTATTTATTTATTTTAAGTTGATTTATTTATTTTGAGAGAGAGACTGCAAGCATGCAATCGGGGAGGGGCAGAGAGCAAGGAAGAGAGAGAATCCCAAGCAGGCTCCGCGGTGTCACTGCCGACCATGATATGGGGCTCGAACCCATGAACGATGAGGTTATGCACTGAGCCAAAGTTTAGAGTCAGACGTTTAACCGACTGAGCCTCCCCAGGTGCTCTTCAGTAAATTACTATTTTAACCATTTTTATTACCTTCAAACACACACAAAAAGATTCTGAAAATGTGAAGACGTACCGAAGGTGTCTTCAACAGGACTGAGTTTGGTTTCACAAATGAGTGATTATTATCCTAAAAGCAAAGGAAGTTTCTGAATAAAGAAATAAAAACATATAAGCACATTTTCTAAATGGAGTTTTTATTACTTAAAATAACAGTGAATTCCATACTACTTATATTTAGAATCTCAATGTATACTTGACCAGACAAGGAGGCGGGATTAATGAGTGAACTTCTTTCATACAGAAAGCTAACTAACCCCTACTTTCATACTGGGGCATTTATCTTAGTCAAATGTTAAAAATTAGTGGATTCACTCTACTGTCTAACTTCCTTTTTATATCATCAGCTCTCTTTTTAAGTCTTTTCTGACACTTAGTCAAATTATTATATATAATACTAAGAGTTAGGAAGTAGCCATTTAAATTCTCAAAAAAGATAGTCACACAAAGATACATACTGAAGAATCATCAGGTAGCCTCTGGATAGATAACGAGAAAATAGTTTCCCACAAATAAGGTTATCAGGTAGTTCAAATACATTGCAAAACTCTTAAAAGAATCATAAATGTGGGGTGCCTGAGTGGTTCAGTTAGTTAAGCATTTGACTTCAGCTTAGGTAGTAATCTCATGGCTTGTGAGTTCGAGCCCCACACCGGGCTCTGTGCTGACAACTTGAAGCCTGGAGCCTGCTTCGGAATCTGTGTCTCAGTCTCTTTCTGCCCTTCCCTCACTCACGCTCTGTCTCTCAAAATTAAATAAACAAAAAAAAATTATAAAAAGAGTCATAAATGTCACTGATTGAATTTCAGATCCTAAAGAAACACCTACTATACCTCAAGCCCAGAAATGTATAAGAGTAGTAACAACCCCTTTTTTGGAGGAGCTGAGACAAATTGTCATGGTGTCTCTTATTTCACAACAGTATTTTTCCACTGCCTCTTACTTGTGGATTAAATTTGAAATTATTTCACACTCTAGAACAATTGCAAACAGACCCGACTAGGGTGTCAGAGATTGGCAGTCATATGAGACAGCTCTATGCTTTGCCATTTTTTGCTGTGGCTCTATCACCAACTCACTACTACAGCACCTTTAACAACCAAAGGCTGAAACCATGGCAGAGGGGATGTCATCTTTTCAAAACAGGAAGTTAAGCAGTTAACCACAGTATAAAACTTGGGTGTGGGGGAATCTTTAAAATGAAAATCTATCCGGCCACTAAAAACATTAACATGTTTTTCCTTGGTGTTCTTTACCAAGGTACTTGATTATAACCAAAAAGTTTGGGACCGATAAATCGATCAGGACCCTCACTAAAATGCTACCTGTGACATTGTCTTTGAAATGACAACATATTAAATGAAGGATCATCTTTCTTCTCAGCTGGTAGAGTGAGGTTTAAAGGGCTCAGAAACTCCCAGCTCCTTCAAGAATGGTGTATATTCCTTTAATTAAGGAATTTAGGTGAAAGACACCTTGTCTGCTCAGAGTAAGAGATGGGATCTGAACACGGTGACTTAAGAAGTAAATGAGTACTTGTGCCTTTGGAGTAGTGGGAAGGAGAAACAGTCTGGGAGCATCTGAAGGACTGGATAAAATAGCCTCTGGAGGAAAGGGAGAATCGTGTGGGAAAAGTAAGCCGAGAGACTCAAAAGGACATTATAACATTGCCCAGGATAACCCCTGTTTAATAAGGTTCTTATGGTTCTTTAGAAATAAATGGCTTGGAAGAAATCCAAAACAGTCCTACCTTAAAGTATATTGTACTTTATAGCAAGCTTCAAAGGTGTTAGCCTCGGTCATTTTTCTCTGCCATAATCTTCCAGCATATGTACCCAAGACATGCCTCGCATTTTTAAAATCTCACATCTTGCTTTATACGTGTCAGTGAGAGGAGATCATTCATACCTTTTGTGCTAAAAGAAAATATAAAATATTACTTGCCGCTAAAGATGGCAGACCATTTACAAAATCTGTGACTGACCGGCACATCTCACTGCCATGGTTATTAACAATGGCTAACATAGAGGTGAAACAACAGTAATCTATTCGCAAAAATGCACATACACACACCATCATTGACCATCGTCATTACAAATATAATCGTCACAGGTTTTAGTGTTTCAAAAGCGAGTCCTGTTCATTCAATATGTTGAATGTTCCTAAATGAACATATTGTCTTTGATAAAGAAAGCCAATGTCTCTGTAGAGTTCCAAAAGCTACTTCAGCTCAGGTCATGATCTCCTGGTTCGTGGGTTTGAGCTCCCCATCAGGCTCCGTGCTGACAGCTCAGAGCCTGGAACCTGCTTTGGATTCTGTGTCTCCTTCTCTTTCTGCCCCTCCCCTACTTGTGTTCTGTCTCTCTCTGTTTCTCAAAAATAAATAAACATAAAAAATATTTTAAAACAAAGTGATTTCTAGCCTACCTACCTCGGAACATATAGACAAATAAAGGAATTTGGGTAGTTGTAATAGAAAAATAAAAGGCTCTGAAAGAATTTATGCAGCAAATAAAAGACATTTTAAAATAATGTCAGTTAAAGAATATACAAGAAACTGTTAACAGAAGTTAACAGAATGGAGAGTAGAAATGGGGAGTGTAGAAATGGATCAGGGGAGATAATTTTTCATTTTTACTTTAAGATTTTCCAGCCTAATAGTTTTTATCTCTGAGCACGAGTCACTTTTACAATGACATCAAAGCCCCCGAAATATTCCAAGGAATATCTGTGGGCATTAAAAAAAAAAAAAGCAGTGGTATTTTACAGAATTCATTTGGATGCCAGTAACATCCAAGGGGAGTTCCTTTGACTTTTTTTTTTAAGTTAGACAAGTAGCCTTTGCAAATAAAACTGTCATTCTGTTCGTAAAAGAAGCAGAAGAGGGAAGACCTCGAGTGGCTATCTAGCAATTTTCCACAGGTCCCTTAGACTCGTGCAGTACTATGAGAATAATAAGGTGAAAAGATGGACCCTCAATAATAGCAGAACGCGGCTGAGCCCATCATGGAGCTGCCCCTCTCTAGAACTTTTGTGTACGATAGTACCGCCATTGTTTAGGTCACTTTCCGGGGGGTTTGCTTATTTGCAGCTGTAAGCAGGAGGACTACTGTCAGAGACTCACAGTCCTGCAGGAATTTGGGAAAGTTTCTTGAAGACAGCAGAGTCGGGCCCCTTGGGTTTGGAAGCATTTGTCAATGAACAGTGTACAGTCTGGGTATGCCCTGAACAAAGGCCAGATTCTCTGATCTTCTGAAGACTAGAGACTATGTTCTTCATGTACAGCAATTGATTAGCATAAGCTCTCTCTAAAAAAAAATCATTTTTATGAAGTCGGAACTACCTTAAGTTATGAGAAATTGAAAGCAAGTGTCTGTAAAGTAATAATGTAAAGAAAAAGTGTAATTAAAACTACAAAAGTCTGCCAATTTGTTCTCCATTTCTTGCATACAAAACTACTATCTAGCTGAGGAAATGTATACATAAATTTATACATACCACAAAAAAAACCTTTATTTTGACTTGTGGAGAATTTTGCATAAGGTCAACTGTCACACAATAATAGTAGGCATCTATTGAATGCTTAATATATGCCAGATACTATTCTAAGCTCCTCACATATATCAATTCAACACGTTATCAGAGAGACGCTACTATTTCTCCATCTTTACAAATGAGAACACAGAGAGGTTAAGTGACTTCCTCAAGCCACTAAACTGGGACAGAGCAGAGATACGATTAGACCTCAGATAGTCTGGTCCTACTGTTGAGATCTACTCTACAATTTCCCTATGTTAGTTTAGTACCACGTATATATATTTTCTCCTCCTCAGGGCTACATCATACAGTTTTCCATCAACTCTAGGATTTCAACTAATATATATCTAATGTTTTAACCATGAATACTCATTTCTTTTTCTTTAGTATCATATGACTGTAAAAGAGTTGTGATTATATATATATATGGATAGACAAATAGATATGGAAAGAATTCTTCAAATGCAAAAATGCTTCTTTTTTTAATTTAAAAACTCATTATATATCATGCTTTTCAAAAATGGATTTGGATTTATTTAGATCTACCTAAACAGTTGTACATTAATGAGAAAAGAGCACAGGATTTGACCTCAAGAGCACCAACAAAAGATTACTTCAAACAAAATCTGACAGGTATCAACGCAGTCCATAATTTTGATTAATTCTGTAAAATTGGTTTTTCCTTTACCTTTCTAGAAAGGAAGCTAAATGCAACAAGGAGACCAAGAAAAAAGCAACAATATGCAATAGCGAAAAATTAGCAAAATAATGAATCTTCCCCAAAGTTAACAAGATGAAAAAGGTGAAAGAGGGTCAAAAGCAGGGAAGCACATTAGGGTTATGAGGAAGAATTAAGCCAAGAATCTTGTGTTAGCAGAAAAGAGTCAAGGTACATGCACATCTCCAGAGTGCATCTCGATGTGTGCATCAAGATCTCAGGTACAAAACTAAAACTAACAAGACTACCAGCATGCTAGAGATGAAAGCTTTAGTTATTCCAGTTTGGTTCTAATAAGCAGAAGAGAGTTAAAATGGAATCACACAGATAAGCCATATTTGCAAGAAGAAAAATTTTGAATGCTACGTAGACTTATAGCTCTTGATGTCTATCGATTGGGAAAAAGTAAAGACTAGAACTATTCACTTACAAAAATGCAAGAGCATAGGGAAAATGCCTACAAAACTGAAACATGGCTCTGGGCCCACTCTACTTCTCAAGTCATTGGGATAGGAAATTAATCTCAACTCATTTAAAGATAAGTGATCAAAATGAAGCCAGCAGAAAAATCTTTTTTAGAAGATACCCCGAGAATAAAGGAAGAAAAGCAGAAGTAGATAAAGAACACGCACCACAAAAATATTGGCATAGAGCAAATGAAAAATCTAATAAGATATATCACCATGAATGCAAAAATCTGGCTGAAACAATGGCCTCTGTAAAGCAAATGCAAGACAACGATGCAAGATAGAAGAGACAGTAACAATAGGAAGTGGTTAAGTGTAAGAGAGAAAGAGAAATGACAGAAAACATCAATATGAAGAATAACTTTTGGTCCTATAGACATTAAAAGGATAAAATGATATCAACTTCTGCCCATAAATTTGAAAATTTACATAAAATGGAACATTTCTAGAAAAGCACAAATGTCGAACAAAATTGACGCAAGAAGAAAGTGAATATCTGGGTAACATTAAATAACTTCAGGGGTGCCTGGGTGCCTCAGTCAGTTAAGCATCTGGCTCTTGATTTTGGCTCAGGTTATGATCTCACAGTTCATAAGGTCGATAACCGCATAGGGCTCCACACTGACAGCATAGAACCTGCTTAGGATTCTCTCTCTCTCTCTCTCTCTCTCTCTCTCTCTCCCTGTCTCTCTGCCCCTCCCCTGCACACTCTCTCTCACTCCCCCCCTCTCTCTCTCAGAATAAATAAATAGAAACAAAAACAAAAACAAAACATTGGATACCTGGGTGGCTCAGCTGGTTGAGCATCTGACTTTGGCCATGATCTCATAGTCTGTGAGTTCAAGCCCCATGTCGGGCTTACTGCAGTCAGCTGCAGAGCCTGCTTTGGATCATCTGTGCCCTTCTCTCTCTCTGCCCCTCCTCTGCTCACTCTCTCTCTCTCAAAAATAAACATTTTTTAAAAAACATTAAATAAATTCAAACCATAGTTGAAAGCTTTTCACAAAAATAATCACCAAGTATGCATGATTTTATTAATAAATTTTACCAAACATTTAAGAAACAACACCAACTTTATACACATTCAGAATATAGAAAACTAGGAAAACCTTTCCAATTCATTTTATGAGGCCAAAAATATCTTAAGATTAAAAACTGGCATTAAAAAAACATATCAGTCAATATGTCAGAAAAATAAGTTCAAACTCTTAAACCAAATATTAACATGTCAAATCCAGCCAAATAAAAAGAGTATAATCTATTAGGATAAAATTGACATTATTCTAGGAATGCAAGTAATATTTCACATGAGCAATTTAACATGACATGAAAAATTAATGTAATTCACCACATTAGAGTGTATTATTGTCTCAGCTCTTCACCTCTCTTTGTACCCACACCCTTGGTCATTTAAATTTGCATTTCTTTCCACTACATTAATTAGGAATGCATTTCCTTTATTTTTAACTTTTACCTCAACCATGTGATTTTTCTGGCCAATGAAATGTTAGCAATGGTGGGATGGGAGGGACAGAGACTTGAAATGGTTCAAGTGAGTGGACTTGATATCTAGTTTCTGCCATCAACATTAGAAGAACATGCTCAGACTAGACCACTGGTCCCAAGATGAGTCTGACAAACACGAGCAGAGCCATTCCAACTGACCTGGAGACCTGTAAGAATGAGGCATTGGGTTTCAGGATGGTTCGTTGGCAGCATTGTTATGGCAATACTTAACCAAAATAGAAATAAATGCTGCCAATATATATAGCAATATATATAGCATTGTTTTAGAACCAGATAGTGGAAACTGAGAACAAAATAGAAAACATTGGGAAAAAAAAAAAAAGATGACCTATGTTACGTAGTGGCAAAACTGTTGCCTACTGTAACATGCAAGATGAAAAATGGACCTAATGAGGGGTGCCTGGGTGGCTGAGTCAGTTAAGCATCTGACTTGATTTCTGCTCGGTCATGATCTCATGGTTCGTGAATTTGAGGGTTCATGAGTTTGAGCTCCACATCTGGCTCTGCACTGACAGTGTGGAGCTTGCTTGGGATTCTCTCTCTGCCCCTCCTCCAGTGTGTGTGTGTGCATGTCCACGTGCTCTCTCTCTCTCTCTCTCTCCTTCTTTCTCTCAAAAGAAATAAATAATAAACTTTTTTTAAAAAGTGTACCTACTTAACGTGTAGTCTTGGGAAAGATGTTTTACAGGCAGGATGTTCAAAGCTTCAGCTTATCCTTTTTGCCTGTACAAAAAAGACACTACAAAGCAACGATAAATTCAGAAAAGAACTGGCCAGTTTACAAGCAGATTTAGATGGTATATAAAGAGCCCAGAACTTGCTAGGCTGAAAATTAAAACTGTCTTTCATCTATACCTTTCCAGAGAGTAGATTTTCAAATTATGATGGGGTGTGGGGGAGATTAAATCAAGACCACGGCCATTTGATTAAGCTTGGTAGTAAAAACTAAATCAAAGATTAAATAGTCATGCCCTTTGTTAAAAGGGATGAAAAAATTAAAGTGGTACCTAGTAGACCCTTCCTGCTGAATAAAAAGACTCCTAGGAAGCTTAAGGATGTGGTCCCATAGAAATCTGATAGACCCAAAATACCCATAATTAAGCCTAAAGAAAATAAGAAATGTCTTTAAAAGAACCGTAGGGGCAGCATTTGACAAAAGGAGTTGAGTCAAATCAAATGCAAAGGTAATCAGCAATCTTCTAAATAGATCTCTGTTAGCAAAAGTGTCATTGCCCGGGCGAAAGGGACTGATGCTATTGAGGATTTTAAAAAACTTAGTCCTCGACCTTCCAGAGGCAGTCTGCAGGCCAATAAAACTGCTCCCCTGCTCCCCCTAAAACCATATTTTCTAATGCCTTTTCTCAGAGGCCAGGAAGGATCACGGAAAAGGAATGATTTCCTAGAGCATAGAGGCAGGAGCCAAGGAAAACAGTTGGTGGGCAGCCGTTCTCAGATAACAATGTTGGTTGATCAAGCCATATTTTGTACCTCCATATAAGTGAAGATGGTAGGATTCTCCCAGTGGAATTTCAGAATCACCTTGGGCTAGGGATTGCTGCATGCTTCCCTTCTCCCAGTATCTGAGAGCACTAATTATGGTTATCCAGCCCCTGGTGCATTGTTGCCTATAAATGAGATGATAATTTGACTGTTTGTTTGCTTGTTTATAGGTCTCTAGATCAAGAGGAGTGGCATCTTGATCTGATCCTAAGCCTCTTGCTATGTATTGTGAGATTCTGGGGATTCTGGATGGGCATAAATGTATTCTGGATGGGCATAAATGTATTCTGTATGGAAGGGCGCCTGGGTGGCTTAGTCAGTTAAGCATTTGACTTCAGCTCGGGTCATGATTTCACAGTTCGTGAGTTCGGGGCCCCACGTCGGGCTCTGTGCTGACAGTTCAGAGCCTGGAGCCTGCTTTGGATTCTGTGTCTCCCTCTCTCTCTGCCCCTCCCCTGCTCATGCTCTGTTTCTCTGTGTCTCTCAAAAATAAATAAATGTTAAAAAATAAGTTAAAAAGGAAAAAAATGTATTCTGTATGGAAAGAGTTGTAAATAATTGTGACCAAGGAGTGAAATGTGGAAGATTTGTTTACTGACCCCTCCCACTATCCATGCCCTTTGTCATGAAGTTTTGAGGTTCCTTTCACTGGTGGCAGAATGCATTTCTCTCCTTTTGACCCAGAACTGAGCCAAGTCAGTTACTTTGGCCAGTGAGACATTAACAGACCTGATACAAGTGACTGTTGTTTTAAATCACTGAGTTTTGGGGTGATTTGCAGTTTTATGGTGACAATGACTTTCCAATGGGCAGACTAAAGAAGAAAAATAATATGATCATTCCAGCAAATGAAAATAAAGCATTTGATTTAATTCCACATCAATTGATGATAAAATTTTAAAATCTCAGAAGCTAAAAATAGAAGGGATTTTCCTTATTTTGATAAAGGAGCAACATAAAAAAAGAGAACTACAACAGGTATCATGCTCAATGGCAAAATGTTGAAAACTTTCTAAGATCAGAAATGAGAAAGGCACATCTTCCCTCCCCATTTCTATTTGGATTGTACTGGAGAAAAAATATATAAAAATTAGAGAGGACTAAAATAAAAAACTTACTTTCACATGCGCACGCACACACACACTATAAGTCGAAAATGCCAAAGAATATGCAGATAAATTATTAGGATTAAAATATTTGTAAAAATTGTATTTCTCTATAACATCCACAAGCAAAATATATTATTTGTGAAATAAAAAAATAAGAAATAAGACAACTTCAAGATTTATTCATTCAGCAAACACTATGTATCCTTAGATATTTATCATTAACAACATTTTTCATTGAATGAAAAACCCTTGTGCAAGAACTATGATACTTCTTGGGTTGTAGTTGCTTTAACCACTAGAATTTATTCAATGAATGCTTGAACTAACAGTGAAGCTATTGTTTTGTTTAGTTGGGTTCGGGTTTTTAAATGATTAGTCCAGGGGTGCCTGGGTGGCTCAGGAAGTTAAGCCTCAGGCTCTTGAGTTCAGTTCAGGTCATGATCTCATGGTTTGTGGGATCCAGCCCGCTTCTGGCTCTGACCTGACAGTGCAGAGCCTGCTTGGGACTCTGTCTCTCTCCCCCTCTCTCTGTCCCGTCCCTTTTCACGCAGGTACGCACGTGCGCGCTCTCTCAAAATAAATAAACGTTTAGAAAATCAATAAATAAATGATTACTCCAGACTTCTTTCAGGTAAACAGGTCTCTCGGTCATGAAAACCTGATAGAAAATCATGAAGACATTCACCCACTTTCCTTGCCTATAGTTACTTTAAACTGTTTTGAATTGTTCCTTATTTATTATTTTCAGCTTTCAAAGATCAACACCAGGTTGGGCTTGAAGATGGCGAGGGAAGAGCATCCTGAACTCTGTCCCTCCATGGAACGTACGGGATCTGGAGCTACAGGCGCAGCCGCGGGCGCAGCGGCTCCGAGGCATCCCGCAGTGAGAGGAGCTCACGCAGAGGCAGGTAGGAGAGGCTGGGACACAGCCCACCCACGGCGGCGCCGGGACCCACAGCCGGAGGGAACTCAGATCCCAGAGCTTCTCCCTCAGGACCCCAACGGTTCGAACCCACATCAGGCACCCCCAAACTTTTAAGTCCTGCACCTGAGAGAGGTTCCCTCAAAACACCCAACTTGGAGACCCAGTGAGGCTTGCCTGCGTCAGACCCCCAGGGCTCTAAGGACCCGAGAGGCAGCTAGTGTGCAGGACTCACCTGCCCTGCCGCTGGGCCTGGGGTTCCTGTGGGAGAGGCTCCTGCGCTCGGCTTGGAGGGTCGGCCTGAAGGGCAGGCGTTTGACAAACACTGAGGGGCCTGCTAGGGTATTCTCTGAGGATGGAGAGTGGAAGATGCCATCTTCCTTTGTTTTCTTCTTCTTTCCTGGCGGGTGCGTTCTCTACTCTTGCTCTCTGCGTCCGTACTACCCGCTGTTGTCTCCCATACACGTGTCTGGAGCCCCGATTTTTGCAGCTGCGGCACAAGGGACCCCTGAAGATCACCTAGCACTGGTGACCAGTGAAGCTTAAACTTGCAGCCCCCACTGACTGTATTTGCATACTTTAAAAGCGACTTACTGCTTGAGGGTCCCGTTGCCAATCAGCCTCAACCCAGGTGGTGACTGACCTGAATTCAGGTCCCTGACAGGTGTTAGCACACCCTCAATCACTGGGAGCCGTTAAAGATAAAACTGGCTGCTGGGACCATCCCAAAGGTTTGAGGGACAACCAAGAAAGAAGTAGACCAGAGTTGAACTGTAAGGCTCATCTCCCACTGGAGGCCACTCCAGACTGGAGACTGAGAGAAGTAGCTGTTTTACCTAATGCATGGAAACCAGCACAGAGAGTGAAGCAAAATAAAGAAACAGGAATAGGTTCCAAACAAAAGAATACAATAAAACCTCAGAAAGGTCATCACCATTTTCAGCCTTGTCATAAAAGGCCTTGGCAAATAGAATGTATCCGTTTGTTCTTTCTTCCGTATAATTGCTGTATCGTGGTTTTGTTGGTTAAAGAAAAAGAAAAAAAAAAGCATTGGAGCACCTGGGTGGCTCAGTCCATTAAGCACATGACTTTTGATTTTGGCTCAGGTCATAATCTCATCGAGTTTGAGATTCTCTCTCTCTCTCTCTCTCTCTCTCTCTCCCTCTCCCCCTCTGCCCCTCCCCTGCTCACTCTCATTCTCTTTCTCTCAAAAACAAACACAAAACCCACATCTTTTTCTATATCTACAAGTATTGCTGGGTCAGTGTAAGTCCTGATAAACCGTAGACATGCCGTCAAAGACAGGGATAAGGTGTGCAGGGAATTAGGAGTTGAGGCAGAGGGAGAAAGAGAGAATGAACAATTCTTGTTTACTGTTCACCTGCTTTTCAGGACAGATGACAGTAAGCTCATTTGTGTACCTCAGGACCCACAAAATGGAGGCTGCCCAGTGGCCCAGCCCACACCACAAACCTGAACCTACGTCAGCCTGCATGTGGAGAAAATGCCTCACTGTCAAGGAAGCCTAACATACCCCAGTCGCAATCCTCCGACTGGATTTTAGCTAGCTTACCTGACCCTAGAAAATAGGGCCCGCTCGCCCCGTAAGGAAATCCCTGACCCCCCAGTCAATCGTGCCATTTTTCAAGCCGCCTTTTCTAAAGCTCTGTAAAACTTGCTCTTGCCCAAAATCCCTTGGGAAGAGCGCTCCACAGAGTGTAGACGCTGCACTCCCCAGTCCATGGTTTTTTTTTACCTTGAATAATAGACATCACACTGTTTACTTAAATTGTTTTATTTTGTCATTTGACAATAACAAGTGAGGTTATGCTTTTACTTCTTCTATTCTGTACTAGTGCCTAAACAAAAAGTCGTCAAAGACAGACAATGTATCTTTTTCTTAGTTACTGTCTTGTACAGCATTTAATATAATGCTCATTTACTGAATAGTTTGATTTCTACCCGCCTACCAGTCCTTCATTATTTTCACTCTTCTGTTTTTGGTTGTTTTTTGATTTAGACCCAATATTTAGATTCTTGTTTTTAATTCTTTCTTGTAAGAAGAAAGAAGTGAATGCCCACCTGCAATATTAGTACCTCTTTTCCTTCAATGGTTGTCTTTTAAGAGGCCTTTCAAACATAGAAAATTGCGCCTTTAAACATAGAAAATTGCGCCTCGCGATCTTCCATTACAAAGAAAATGGAATTTGATGGTCTTTAAAGGTGTTCTGGTGCCGGAGGCCAGTTCTGGCTGAACCCAGGATTTTCTGAAGGATGACTGGCCGGTGAAATGAATGAGAGAGCCACGAGATGTAGTCTGATCACCAAGCAGGCATCACTGGCAATTCTGGCATCTCTGCTCTGCTGGTCTCAGTATCTTTATTTAAAGACAGTGAATGACATTACATCAGTGACAAGGCATTTTTAACAATTTTTCTTAGGTTGGCATATTTGTGAATCCCCCAGACCTAAAGGAGACAGTCCTATCTTAGATTAGGCAGTAACCATTTTTATGACTCTGTTTCAAACTATAGATCACGCACTGTTTTTGAGGCAGAGTTAGGTAGGCTTATAGCAGAGAAAATAACAAGATGTTTGAGAAGAGAGTGGGGTTGTTGTTGTAGCCCTCAGCAAACAGAGGGCGCATTCATTGTTGCCTTAAGACCTATGTTAACCATCTATAGATAGATTAGGAGTCATTCTGTCCATAATCTTTAACCATAATGGAGGAGGTATAACTCACTTGGTAGAGACATAATATTCTAATGCTTGTCTAAGATCTTTTCCTTTGTGAGTGAGTGAGCCTATATCGTAAGGGCTCACGTCTGTCTATTCTTTGTACAACGGTAGTTTCTGTAAAAGTATTTTGTTATTGCCTTTTCATTATAAGGGAGTGTGAGGATGGGAATTGCAAAAGGATTCTGGAATGTTAACCTCAGGAAGGTCCTCAATATTTGTTGTTGATCAGGGAAGGTATGTGAAGCTACTTTTCTTTGGCTTCTGTTTGTGCCTTATCTATAAACAGTGCTTTTAACTTTTGGGCTAAACTAACCTCTGGAGAAGGTCCTAAGTCTCTTTACAATCTCTCCTTTCAGTCTGTTGAGCAAATACTGAGAGAAGCTTTCCAGCAATGTGCTTTGGGGTTTTATGGTGGGGCTGAAGGGATGTTTAACAGAATGCAATACCTGCAGAGAAATCTTGTTTGGTTCAAGGAGTCTTGGGGCCTAACGTCTACTAATTTTTAGCCAACTCATAACTGCTGTTCTGTATGATCAATTTGTGTAACCTATCCCCAAGAGGCAACTTTGAGGTTACTTCTGGCCAGGCTACTCTCATACAGTTATTATCCATCAAAGCTTCACACTCCAGGTCCCCTTTTTCATATGCCATAAAACCAAAGAGCATTATATTCCTTGAGGCCAACCGAGAGCTGTTCAAGAAATCCAGGCCTGAAAGGTTATTAATAGAAGGAGATAATATTGGGATGCCATTTTAGTCAGCAGGAGACTTTGCAACATCTGCCTTATCCACACAGGGAGACGTCTCAACCTGTGAGCCCAAGATGGCTTCCAACATTCTGGCATGAGCCAGCCCCATACATTAGTGGTCCCTTGCTTTAAGTTTCTTATCCACATCTTCAAGTTGACCAGACTCACTTCTGAACACAAACAAGGTCCATTTGTGGTTGTAACATCCAGGATTTGTTGAAAGGGTAGGTCAGATCAGGAAACAGAGTTTTACAGTTATGCACATTTGAAGGCAGAAATCGTATTTGTCTGTGGTTTGGTTTTGGTTTTAGTTTGTGTTTTGTATTTTCATTTCAAAAGAGGCTGACCACTCTTAAAAGGCAGCACAGGTGAAACTGTGTCTATTCTGATGATTAGCACTGTGTTCAAACTTCTAGTGTACACATATGCAAATCAACACAGTTCTCATTAATTACACAAAAACGGGAATATGGGGAACGAATGGCTTTCTGAACGGCACGTTAGGCCAAATTATCTGATTTTAGCAGTATCTGTATAGCTAAAGAGCTCCCCTTTCTACTCTCTGTCCTCAGAAAGAAACCCAGAGCTTTTAAAGGGCAAGAAAAAAAAAAAAATCACAGGGCATTCAGAGAGGGCAGCAGAAACTGTATGTTTCCAATTATCTTTCTCATTATGAAGGACTATTCCTTTCATATTATTTTGCATCAGCTTTCAGTGTGCTGAGTTGAAAAGCAGTTTCACCTTGCTCTGGGAAAATAAGAATCTGAATCCCCAGTTGAAGAAAAGGAAATGTGTACCAGCCATCATTTTTGAAGCACACCTCGAGTTTCGGATCTGACTAAAAATGTGAATAGCAGGAAAACACAAAAGAGTCTATTCTTTGTACCCATCTGAAACCAGGAAGTGATGAATCCCACTGGAGCGGGCCTGTTTCTACTTGGTTCCAAACCCAGTTTTCAGATGAAAGTGCCTTGGAGAGGTAAAGCCTTGCTTTGTTAAGCAAATGGTCGGCTTACCTCCAATGCTTTAACCAGCAGGCCTTGTTCTTTCTATTCTGTCCTGAACCAGTTTCAAGAGCAAAAGGATGTTTGTTGTTTCAGGACTGGATGTTATGAAGGACCTTTGGAAACCAAATAGGCTCAAGTACATGCTCCTGCATACCAATGTTTCTAGATCTCAGCTGGCTTTCACAGATAATTTAAAGTTGCATATGTCCTAAAATAGTTGAGTATGTTTATCTCTTGCTGTAACACATTTTAAAGAAGGAAAGTAACTAACTTAACATTTTAAAAAACCTAAAAATTATGAGAAAAAAAATAAAATTGAAACTAGGACTCTAGATATAAAAAGAAAAAATAAGTCTCCTTTTTTCTCTCTTTGGAAATGAAGAAAAAGAAAAAGATCAAGTTGGATGGGAAGGAGGGAGGGTGGGAAATACGAGATAGACACAAAATCTAGATAATGGTGACAAGGGTTTGGGGCGATGATGGGATTCAGAGCTGTCGGCCAGGAAAGAATTCTTGAAGACATCTTTGGTGGAAAAGAGTGATTTTATTAAAGCACAGGGACAGGACCCGTGGACAGGAAGAGCCACATTAGGGATGTGAAGACTGATGAGTTGTATACCTTCAGGTTGGGAGGGGGTTAAGGAATTTTGAAAGCAAGGTTTCCATGACCTTGAGAGGCTAGCTGTTGTTAGGAAAATGTCATTTCCTAATATTTAGTAAAACCTCAGTCATGAGACCCTTCAGGGGGCCATATGCTTGGAGTATAATTGCCAACATATACTTGGGGGTTAAAGATAAAGGAGATTTGCAAGGGAATGTTTATGTGTTTAAGGAGACTCACAGGGGGGTCAGGATAACGTTAAGCCAAGATTCCCTTTTGTCCCCAGCAAAGTGTCATCATCAAGGCAGCTGAGCTTCTAGAGGAAGTCTCCCTCTGCCTGTTTCAAGGACTTGTCAATGTAGGCAGTAAGGGAATTTAGGTTTTCATATGCCTTTGTTTCCCACATCACCATGGCAAGCACTTAAACCCCCTTACATCTTGACGAGGGTGATATTAGGGCTCCAGGCAACAGAGTCTATATAGGTTTCTGGAGATTAAGCTATGGATAAGACTGCCTTTTTCTTGCAGTTTACTAAGTTATCCATAAACCGAAGGAGACTCCTGTCCTGCATGACTGTGATCTCTATCAGTCAACCATTTTTCTTCTTTACTTTCCTTTGTTCTTCGGTAACCAGGAGTGTGGGGGGGGGGGAATATCACACATATCCCACCTGGAGGGGAGGTGGGGGAGACTGATGTTTTGTTAGCTTGTACTTTGCCCCCAGCTTGCTGTATGCTCCCTTATCAATGGGGGTTGTACCTTATTGAGGAGGAAGAAAAATTTATCTGCCCTTCAAAGTTCTTCCAGCTAGCCTAAGAATCAAATTGACAGGAGACAGAATAATAAGGGAAAATCAAAGTTTAATAACATGTGCTCCTCCTGTACACATGGAAGACACCCTGGAGAACTGAATAACTCTCCAAAATGGCCAAAGACAGCACCTTAAATACCATCTTCAGCTAAGGGCAAAATTTGGGGGTAGGGAGTCAGTCGTGGGAAAAGCAGGAAAAGCACAGTAAATGAGGGCAAGGTTGTTACCAGATTTAAGTCCATGCTGCTCCACAGATAACAGTTTCTAGAGATTTAAGAGTTTCCCCATCTTCCTGGTACTGAGGGAGACTCTCTTACAAATGGAGATTTCCCTTACACATGTAAATTTCCCACACAAAAGGGTAACTTCTACTCAGTTTTCAGAGTTTCTCTTGTGTCTGCAATTTCTTCAAAATAACCAGTCTAAGGGGTGCCTGTCGGGCTCAGTTGGAAGGGTATGTGACTCTTGATCTTGGGGTCGTGAGTCCAAGCCCCACATTGGGTGCAGAGATTACTTAAAATTAAATAAATAAATTGAACTTAACAAAAATAACAGCTTAAAATAAATAATACACCAAAAAGGCGCATCTTGGGGTGGCAAAATTTGCTCCCCTATAACCTATATGAAAGAAGTAAACATTGAAATGCAATAAAATATATGAAACATTTCCACATTATTCCTCTTTACCTCCCTCCTGCATATCGCAATGTATATTGACATATTATCTTTTCTTGTGAATAAGAGTTATTTAATTAGGACAAGGTGACTGACAAATGAGGCCCAAGAGTTTTCTAAAACCTATCATCATAAAACAGAATATACAAATTAACCAAATTTTTATCTAAAATGACTTAGAAAACAACTTTATGTATGTATTTTTGTCTTCTAAACTCTACTATCTTCAGCTGTTCAATTCACTACTGCATTGACAAGGACTTTGACCAATAAGTAGTCAGGCTCCTGAGTCCTCCCTCCACCGCCACCTCCGCACTTTGGGCTGCTGAGTTCCATTTTAGCAAAGAATCCTGCTAAACAAGTTTATCAAGAATCCTCACCCTTGATGTCCATTCAAAGTCTTCTTCCTCTACCCTTGCCTTCTAAACAAGTTCCTCTTTCTTCTCACCCTTGAAGAAGTTCCACTTAGTAATTTTTCATCCACTCCCTCACTTTACCCATTGGTTGTACAGCCCCATTCGTCTCAATTGTATTCAAAGTTGAATTCAATCTCTCTTCTGTGTTGCAATAGTCTGAACCCCTATTGCAGTAGTCTTGAATAAAATCATCCATGCCATTTTGAACAAGTGTGCAGTGCAATGTTTTTCTTTAACAACATCTGACCCAGGTGATGTGGTTAATATTGGGGTTCTGCAATAAGATGATTGGGTTCAGATCCAACTGTAGCATTTGCATTGGACATGATACTTACCTTGCAAAGTTCTAATTTCCTTACCCATAAAATAGGAATAATAAATCTATGTCATATGGTTGTTGACAGGGTCAAGCAAGAGGATCCTTGTCTCTGTGTGTGGCCCAGTGTTGGCTTTGTTTCTTTAGAAAGGAACTAGATCAAGGATCAGTAACCTTCTCCTTTAATATCCTGATACAACTTGACAAGCCAGACTATCTTCAGATAGTATCAGACATCATTAGGCATTCCAAATATCCAGTGCTTTTCCCTGGGAAGAGAAGGATAAACTGATGAGGGAGCATAAGGCAAGCTAAGGGCAAAGCACAAACTAGCATACCCATCCCCCCAGCTAGAATAAGTGTGACATTCCTCAGGCACTCCTGGCTGCCCAAGGACAAAGGAAAGGACAAAAAACAAATGGTTAAACTGATCTCCACCAGTTTACAAATATCTTAGTAATATTACAAGAAAAGGGCAATCTTATCAATAGCCTTGTCTCCAGCAACTCCCTACTGTCTTAAGGATAATGATTTGCTAGAGGGAAAAGCAACCTTAGCTTGACAATAGCTAAACCTCCAGTAATCTGAGAGTCTTCTTTAGCATGTGGAAATCCCTTTAAAAATTTTCGTCTTGACTTTACCTCCCCCAACTCCATAGTATATAACCAATTACTCTTCACAACCCCAGTGCGGCTCTTCCTACACACGGTTCCTATCCTTGTGCTTTAGTGAAATCACCTATTTTCCACCAAAGATGTCTTCAAGAGTTATTTCTTGGCCATCAGCTCCAAACCCTCACCACCATTCCAAAACCCCATCATAAACTGATAGAGTTTATACCCAGAGGACCAAACACATGAGCTGCTTGGTGCTATTACTCTAACATGTGATGTTGAATTGAAAGTCACCAGTGGCTCAAACCATTCCAGCAGTAGCAAGTCCTCAATCTTTCTTTCCAGAAAGTTCTTTAAGTTCTTAACATTATGATATCTTATCTTTATTTTTTAATTATATCTTCACTTCATTCATACCCTTAATAAATAATAAATTCAAATCATATCTCGTTCTGTTTTCAGTGGAGTAGACTAAGGGAAGGGAGAGATGCAGGATGACTTCCATGATAAGTAAGATGTCTGGAAGAATGAAGGGGCGAAATACAACCTGAAAATATATAAATGGGAAAGACAAATGACAACTAGAGAGATAGAAGCAATATTGGGTATTATTTTAGGTTTGACCTACAAACTCAATACTTGGCTTGATTTTCCATTTCTTCCACCAAGAAGCCTTCTGGTCCAGACTCCTCAGAGTTGGATAAAAACAGTTAAAACATCAATTTCTACTCAAGACAGAAGAAAGGGGGCAAGAAATTCTTAATTGACTGGTACTTGGTATTCTCTTCTCACTCTGTGGGTCTGCCAGTGGCTTAAAACTTCCTCTCTCCGGGGTACTTTCATGGTTCACTGGAGCTCCCCTCACCTGTTGACCAAGATGCCCTTAATGATCCTCTCAGCTTGACTTTAACTTCAGACACTTTCTTTCTGACTCTAGGCCCCTGACTTCCCTTTACTTAGAGGATTTACTCTAGAAAATTTGCAAGTGTAAATTCTTTTTCTGTACCTTTGAGATGTAAATCTCCCAGAAATGTAAACATCTAGAAAGATAATGCCCCTATCTCCCAGTCTGTGTGAGAAAGTGGAAGCACAATTTATACGCACTGATTGGCAGACACAAATGGCCTTATCACACTGACAGACCTCCCCTAAGTGGGTTCCAGTACTCTCCCACCAGCTCACATCAGAGCTTCTAAACTCTCCTGCCTTTTGTTTCCATGGCATTGACTCCCATTGCAATAGGTTGAATAGAGTCTTCCTTACCATTTTTAACAAGCATCCAGTGAAATTTTTCTTTTGTATTGTGAATATCTCAGTTGGAGTTTCTTAGGCAAGAATGAATGAATCCCTATTATCATATCTTACGGTTTTTATCAGCCCTTAGGAATCCAGGAATACAGATTTGCTAATCTAAAGGTAACATTAAGTGGGATATGGATTCTCCAATGCAATACATTAGTTCTGACATGGGTCTGGAGTGGCTTGTGCTGATACTGTGTCATTGCAGCTGTGGCACTCTCTACCCTCAAAAGGTCTAGCTGAGGAAATTTCACCTTTGGAATTTGGGGCCCCCTACCTTCTGCCTTGCAACTCCTTAACTTTCATAGACCCTCTAGCTTTGTGAGGGCTGATAGAGCAGTACTGAGGCTATTCCTTTAAATTAGTTACATCATCAGGCTAGTCCTAGTGAAGAGGCTCACAATGCAATGAAGATTCATTTTTTTCCAAACTAATATTCATGCTCTAGACAATACTAACTGAGTGGCTCTGTACTCACCCCACTGGTCATTATCTTCGCTTCACTATGGCTCAGGTAGACCAACATGGATTGCAAGGAGCCAGTTTAGGACTGATGTATGCAATCGGAAAAAATTTCTCAAATCACAGTCAAATGAATCCAAGCCAAAGTTCTTTACACAAAACTAAGGAGCAAGGACAGAATACAAGTGGAAATGCCTAGTCCAAAGGGCAGGAGAAAGTGAGGTCATAAGTTAAAGACCGTGTTTTAAAGTCTAAACCCCAGTATGAAATAGTTAAAGCAGTAGTAGTTGAGCACAAAGGAGAAGAGAAAGAAAAATAACAAGGAATATTCACCTTTAGGACTACTACATGTTTATAGGGGGCGAATTATGCATCTAGGATAAATAAAACCACTGTGTGTTAAGTTTCCAATGTTCGCCTATAATTATAACTATATCTGTAATTAATGAAAGAAACAGAAGAAAGAGGAAGCCAACTAGTAGTTGTTATTATAGTGCACTGTGTATGCAAATAAATTTGTATTCCAAAAAAGGAGTCAAGACAGAGCTTATAACTTCTAATTATAGGCCAACTTTATACCTCATAATCTAAAAAAATCCCAAATAACTGCCTGTTACGATGTCCAAATATCATACGAGATGAAAATGAAAATCCTTTGTTTGGTAGGTCTTTCAAAGATGTTCTTTCAGCAAATACGATTTTTGTTTTGTCTTCTTTTTTTTTAAGTAGTTAAGGTAACCAAGTAATTGCATCCATTTGGCAATCCAGTGGTAAAATCAACAACTTTAACACATGTCTAGGGTTGAAAACAATATTTGTCAGATCTAAATTGGCTCATTTTAACTGCAATCTTTTTGAATTGGGACCCCTTGAACAACTATGTTCAATTGAAAACAGTCTTTGAAATAGCCTAAGTAGTATTGTTTAAACTGTCACTTAAATGTTTCACAACATGTATTTTCTGTCCAAAAGAAAATCCCTGAAACTACCCTACAGCTCAGCAATAGCACTACTAGGATTTTATCCAAAGAATACAGGAGTGCTGATTCATAGGGGCACATGTACCCCAATTTTTATAGCAGTGCTTTCAACAATAGCCAAATTATGGAAAGAGACTAAATGTCCATCAACTGATGAATGGATAAAGAAGATGGGGGATGTGTATACCCCATATATACACACGCACGCGCGCGCACGCGCGCGCACACACACGCACACACACAATGGAATACTCCTTGGCAATGAGAAAGAATGAAATCCTGCCATTCGTAGCAACGTGGATGGAACTGGAGGGTATTATGCTAAATGAGATAAGTCAGTCAGAGAAAGATATAATATGTTTTCACTCATATGTGGAACTTGAGAAACTTGACACAAGACCATGGGGGAAGGGAAGGGGAAAAAAATAGTTTCAAACAGAGAGGAAGGCAAACCATAAGAGACTCTTAAATACAGAGAACAAACTGAGGGTTGATGGAGGTGGGGTGCAGGGGAGAGGGGAAAATGGGTGATGGGCATTGAAAGGGCACTTGTTGGGATGAGCACTGGGTGTTGTATGTAAGTGATGAGTCACGGGAATCTACCCCCAAAACCAAGACTACACTGTATACATTGTACGTTAGCCAACTTGACAATAAATTGTATTAAAAAAAATAAAGTTTTTAAAATATATTCCAGCTACAAGTTTTATCACAAAGAAAGGAAGGAAGGGAGGGAGGGAGGGAGGGAGGGAGGAAGGAAGGAAGGAAGGAAGGAAGGAAGGAAGGAAGGAAGGAAGGAAGGGAGGAAAGAAGGAAGGAAGGAAAGTCCTGATTTTGAAACACTTGTTTATACCCCATAATTCATTCATTTTTACCTGGATAATTTTAAAGATTTTATTTTTTTCTAAATGTTTATTTATTTTCAGAGAAAAGGTGCACGTGCATGTGGGGAGGGGCAGAGAGAGAGGCAGAGAGAGAATCCCAAACAGGCTCTGCACTGTCGGAATGGAGGTCTATTTTGGGCTTGATCCATGAACCATGAGATCATGACCTGAGCCCAAATCAAGAGTAGGACACTTAACTGATTGAGTCATCCAGGCGCCCATACCTGGATGATTTTAGAGGAGAAAAGCTCTTTTCCAAAACTTACCAAATTCCTCAGGTTTCTTTCTAACATATATATATACATTCTTTGTTCTCAATTTGATAATTAATACATATTTCAAAAATTCACTTAAAAATGTTTTTATTTGCAGATAAAAGTGCTTGAAACTGCAATGTTGTATCTTCTATATTATGTCATTTAGAATTAAGAGAATTTTTCAAAATTGAACCTTTGTGAATGTTAGCACAATTTAATGTTTTAAAAAGCAATAGGTTAAAGAGATTTTTCATGTCATTCAGATACATTCTAATTGATGTTTTATTAATTATTTTTATCTTACAATTTTTCAATTTGAAATAATCTCATACTCATAAGAAAATTTGCAAAAATACTCCAAGGTATTACATATGCCCTTCACCCAACTTCTCAAGTATTAGTAGCTTACATAACCATTATACAATTATAAAATCGGGAGAATGTTTTTCTCCATCCATTTACTTTTAGGCTACACTTTACTTTATATTTAAAGTGAGTTCCTTGGAGACAAGATATAGTTGGGTCCTATTTTTGATCCACTCTGACAGTTTCTGTCGGAGAATTGGTGCATTTAGACCATCGACATTCAAAGTGAGTATTGATATAATTGGATTGATCGCTACCATATTTGTTGCTTTTTTTTAATTTGTTGCTCTTGTTCTTTGTACCTATTTTTGTTTTCCATTTCTTTTTCTGCCTTTTGTGGTTTTAATTGAGCATTTTATATCCTTTGGGTTTTTTTTACCTTTCTTACGTATTGGTCATACTTTTTTTTTTTTTTTTTTACTTTTTAATGGTCGCCCTGGAGTTTGCAATATACATTTACCATTAACCAGAGTCCATTTTCAAGTAACACTATACCACTTCACAGATAATGTGAATACTTTATAATATTAAAATAACCCTAATTCTTCCCTTTCACTAGTTGTATTATTACTATCATTCATTACCCTTGTATATAAGCATATACAAAGCATACATATAAAACATACACATAGCATACATAATTGAATACATTGTTGCTGTTATTACTTTAAACAAACTCTTATTTGTTAGCAATAAGAATAAGAAAATCTTTTATTCCCTTACTCCTTCTTTGATGCTCTTCCTTTCCTTAGGTCTAAGTTTTTGACCGATATAATTTCACCTCTCTCTAAAGATCTTCTTTTAAGATTTCTTGCAAGGCAGGTTTGCTGGCAACAAATTCCTTCCATTTTTGTTTTGCTAAGAATGCCTTTATTTTTCCTTCACTTTCAAAAGATAATTTTACAGGGTACAGAATTCTAGGTTGGTGGGGTTTTTCTCTCTCAATATTTTAGTGTTTCGATACATTCTCTTCTTACTTGCATGGTTTCAGAAGAAAGTCTGATATAATTCTCATCTTGGTTCCACTATAAGTAAGGTATTTTTCTCCCTGTAGCTCCTTTCAAGATTTTTTCCTACCTTTGATTTTCTGTAGTTTGAATATAATATTCCTAACTTTCTTCTTCTTATTATTATTATTATTACATTTATTGTTTGGTGTTCTCTGAGATTTCTGGATCTATGGCTTGATGTCTGATACTAATATGGATAAATTCATTATTTTTTCAAATGTTTCATCTGTTTCTTTCCCTCCTTTTTCTCCTTGTGGTATTCTCATCACATGAATATTAAACCTTTGTACTTGTCCCACAACCCTTGAATATTCTAGAATATTTATCTCTTTACAGTCTTTGATTTCTTTTACTTCCAGTTTTTAAGATTCCTACAAAAATATCCTTAAGCTCAGAGATTCTTTCCTCAGCCACATCCAGTCTATAAGCCCATCAAAGTCATTCTTCATTTCTCTTACCGTGTTTTTTGTTTTGTTTTGTTTTGTTTAATCTCTAGCAGGTTTTTTTGGTTCTTTCTCATGATTTCCATCTCTTTACTTATTAAGTGCCATCTGTTCTTCCATGCTGTCCACTTTATCCATTAGAGCCCTTAGCATATTACTCATAGTTGTTTTAAATCCCCATACGTCCTTTAGATTCCCATCGTTGTTTCAATTCCAACATCTCTGTCATGACTTCTTCCGATGCTTGCTCTATCTCTCCACATTGCATTTCTTGCCATTGATATGCCTTGTCATTTTTTTCTTGATAGCTGGACATGATGTACTGAATAGAAGGAACTACTGTAAGTAGTCCTTTTGTGTGGTGGTAGTAAAGTGTGGGGGAAGGGAAGGCATTCTGTAGTCCTATGATTAGGTCTCAATCTTTTAGTGAGCCGATACCTCTGGACTGTAAACTTCACAAGTATTTTTCAGGGTTTTTTTCTTCCCCTTTAGGTAGGAGAGGATGACTAGAGCAGGCTGGAGTGGGTATTTCCCTTCCACCGATTGATTAGTCTCTGATAACACCCCAGTGAGATACCTTAGGTTACTAGTTTCTCCTGAGGGCAGGCCTTGTTAAGCAAACCGAGTCTCAGTTAAGAAGACTGAGTTGTGACCCTTGTATTCACGTTACTGTCTCTCTAATTTTGGGATTCGCCCTGTGTCCTTACTTCTCTTCAGAATTCAAGAGTCGATTTTTCAGCCTGTTCAGCTTTTTACTTGTTAAGACAGAGTGGCAATTTCCAACCTCTTTACATGCAAAAACCTCAATAGTCCTTTAATTTGTTAAAGGTATTTTTTTGCATGCAAATAATTTTATTTTATGTAGTCAAATGTATCAATTTATTTATTGCCTCTAGATTTTGAATATAGTTTAAAAGCCTTTTCTAATACTGAGATTAGGGAATAATCTACCTGTGTTCTCTTCTATTACTTGTATGGTTATCTATCTATCTGTCTATCTTTATCCCTATTCCATTTATTCTTGTGTATAGTATGTTTAGATTAGTATAGGAATTGACTCTTATGTATAGCATAAGGTCTAAAATCTAATTTTGTTTTTTCTCCATATTGTTACCCAGTTGTGTCAGCACCATTTACTATAAAGTCCATCTTTCCTGCCGTAATTTGAGATGCCACTTTTATCTTATACTAATTCCCATATGTACTGTGTCTATTTTTGGATTTTTTTTTTCCAGTTCTATTCCTTTAGTCTGTATATTCAAGAGCCAGTACTGGGCTGTTTTAATTATGGTGACTCTAAGATGTGTTTTAATGTCTGATAGGGCTAGTCCATCTCATAGTTTTGCCTTTTCAGTGTTTTTATGGCTACTCTTGAATTTTTTTAATATAAACTTTCAAATTAATTTGTCTAACTCCATTAAATATTTGCTGGTAATTTATTTAATTGAATTAAAATTATTACTTAGGGGAAACTGACAACTTTATGATGGTGAGTCATCGTTCCAAGAATAGGGGATTTTTTTCCATTTCCCCAAGTCTACTTCTGTACCTTTCAAGAGTTCACTGGTATATACAAAACCATGTAAGTACATATTCATTTAATAAGTCGAAGACAGCAACTAAACTTGTCCATATGTCCAATCCAGGCTCCTCTTGGTTATATCCTGAGACCCAGGGCCCAGTAGAAATCCATGAATGGGCTTCAAGACAGTAATGAATCCCTTAAAATTGTATATAAAACTCGTGTGTGTGTGTGTGTGTGTGTGTGTGTTTTAAAGAAATTTTTTATCTCATTTTCTCTGGGAGATCATTATCATTCCTCTGCATTCTTACTCAAGGATAAACTTTCTAGAGTGTGAGATTTTCACAATAGCAATATTATGTGTTTACAAAGAAAGAAGGAAATACACAACATGACATTTTTATTATTAGCGCTCCCAAGTCAATGACCCAAGCAACAAGTAGTTTCCTTTCATTCAAAATGGAGCCAAGCAATCTGATAGAAAAGGCTATGAGAATGATCCTCATATTCAAAAAACTGCAGACTTATTTGGGACAAAGTACTAAAATAAAAAATCAAGTAGAGAACCATAAGAGTCACTTGCAACCTTGAATTCCACAAAGGGTTCCATAAGGAAGAGATCATAGAAAAGACAAAGATCCTTTCCATCTGGAAAGAGAAGAGATTCCAAAGAACATGATGTGAGCTCTGAAAACATGACCATGTTATTTCTCACTCCCACCGTTCCCCACATTCAGGATTTTCATTTCCCAACAGTGATGACGGAGTCGAAGGTATGGAATGGAGGGTGAAGGAAAAAATTTTTTTCTTCTTTTTTTAATGGAACAATTGTCTTCATTAGATTGAATTTTCCAAATGCAGTGGCACGTTGAGTTGTCAGGATCGCCACACTAGCTGACACTTTATTATTCCTCCCAGATTTAGTCTATATCTTCTCTCTCTCTTCTACTTTTTTTTTTTTTTTTTGGGGGGGGGATCTTTTTACCTTCTAGGCTTATGCTTACAGCTGTCACTAGTATTAAGAATGTTATTTATCTCCAGTAAAGTTTTTTAGCTTTATTATCTTCCAGGTTATTTAGATCAGTGGTTCTTAGTCATCTGTACCCTAGAATTGCCTGGAGCACTTTTTAACAACTAATGATATCTAGGCCTACCTCCAGAGATTCTGTTTAGTTGGTCTGGTGAGGCCCAGCCACCGCGATAATTCAGAATTCTCCCCAGTGAGCCAAATATGAAGCCAGAGTTATAATAGTGACCCAGAATTAAGATCCATCAGGGGCGCCTGGGTGGCTCAGTCGGTTAAGCGTCCATCTTCAGCTCAGGTCATGATCTCACAGTCCATGGGTTCAAGCCCCACGTTGGGCTCTGTGCTGACAGCTCAGAGCCTGGAGCCTGCTTCAGATTCTGTGTCTCCATCTCACTCTGTCCCTCCCCCGCTCATACTATGTCTCTCTCTGTCTCAAAAATAAACATTAAAAAAAAAAAAAAGGTCCATCTACGAACTAGTTCTGTGGAATTACCCTTTCATAAGGCATGAAAATCTCTCACCCTTTATCTTTTAGCAGTTAAACTTGCAATTACTTTTTCCCCCTTACTCTGTAGTTCTATTTGGCACTCATAGAATTTTAGAACCGTAGTATCCATAGATATTATCCAGCTCAATTTTGTGACTCTAAAAGAGAAGCAATCTAAAACCCAGAGAGGGCTCACTTATCAGTGAAATGCCAGGTCTACTTTATGTAATTGCCTTTGAAATATGGTTTTACACTTTATTTTTTTTCAGATAACACTAGATATATGTTCAGTCGTTAGCTGTCTCTCCCCAAATCTCAGTCTTCCCTTGTGCTTTCCAGCTTGTATGCTTCCTGCCCTATAATAATAAGATTATGACCTTCCGTTTGCAGGGAGAGCTGTTAGGTGTGTACTTCTCGCCTTGTATCTCAGCTCTCCCTCATCAAAAATTTCATTCTTTCTGCCAATTGCACCCCCCAAACCCTACCTACATCTATAAAGTAAGCACACAGAGTCATTAGGTAAAGTCTTAGTAGCCCAGAGAACCATATTAAAAATGATAAAGTGTGAAACATCATATCGTTTCAAATTAATTCTCTATATAAGAAAATTGTGAAATTTTTCTCAACATGAAAACCTAAAAGCAAAAGTACACTGCGAGCGCCATCTCCTGGAGAGAACATTCTGACTTTTGAATGTGCCCTCCCTCACTGCCACATTCGAGGTTTTCACTTTTATGCTTTATTTTACCTAATAGATATGTAAGGTAGCTTACAAAATATACAATTCCCTAATAATATGTAAGGTATCTTACAAAATATACAAATAAGAGAAAAGTAAAAACTTAATTTAAAATATGCATTGGAAAAGGAAGGACCAGGGGGAGAAACAAAACACTGATAATCAGGGTTTCCAAGTAGCAGCAAAAGAGCTATAAATTTAGTGGAGAGTTTAGAAGGGATAAATGATGACTTTATTTTATTTTATTAAGTTTGAGTTGCCTGTAGGACATCCATGAGGAACTTTCAGGTGTATATTGTGTGTTTAAAGCTCATTGGGTAGATCTGAGAGAGAAATACAGATTTGAAGGTGATAGGCATGTGGTCACAGGAGGGCTGGGCTCTCTGGGATTGCCCAGAGTGTGGAGAGAAGGAATAAAATAGGATCCAACACAGAGCCCTGAGGAATATTGGTTTGTAATCGATGGAGCCAACATACCTGGTTATAATCCCGGGTTCCTCTACAGACTAGGAATAACATTTAAGTTACATTTAAAAAACATACTTTAAAATAGGTTTTGCCTATAGCTTCATCATGTTAAATAGACATGGAATTTGTTGTTGTTGTTTGTCCTTAAATCTTTCTCTAATCAACAGTTCCTAAACACTTTGGAACTGCTATTCCTGGTACCTAAAACTCTCATCTCTACCTGCAAGGGGTCTAGACTAGAAGACACAAAATAATGGTTGCTCATTAGAGACCGATGTCAGCCGGGCCGACTGGCTTTCTGTCCTTCTCCACCCACCCTCTGGGCTGTATAATGCCAGGTCAGGAAAAGAGCAGAGGCCTCAGCAGCTCTGCCGTGTCCACACTTGCCAACCTTCTTAGCTGTAATACAATTTCCTGCTCCTGAGGAGGAGCATGCAAAGAATTGCCGTGATTTTTCTGGCTACATCTTATTTTCTTAGAATTATTTAGAATGCTTTTCTTTTTCCTCTTTTTAAATATCTCGTGTAGTTATTATAAATGTTGCTTGTTTCAGCAAAAATCTCATTTCAGTTTTTTTCCATTGGGAGCCAGATGAACTTTTTCACTGAAACAGTCACATCGTCTCATTGAATTTCAGGTCACTTTCAATTTCTTTTTTCTTAATGCCACACAGAGAAAAGGACTGAATTCCTAAAAACTGCCCTACTCTCGCTCATACTCCCCTGGTAGGGCTCCATTTCAGTTGAAGTCCTTACACATTATTTCTTTTCGGGAGTGTTGTAGAAGGAAATAATCTTTGGTAGGGCCAGGAAACTTGGCTAAGTGGTTCTGTAACTCTTTCTGACCGATTCCTTTAGCATTTCCTCTCTCACGGCTCTGCAATAATTTCTACCCAGGTTTAATTGATGGGATATGAATTTCCTTAATCTATGGGAATTTTCTGTGCCTTTGAATATTTTAATCTATTAGAAAAATATGACCCCTCTTTCCATCTGTGTCATAACCAGATGCTAATGTTTCTTCCAGTCTAGGAAACTGTAGCTTTTTCCTCTAGCACTTTCCATATATTCACTTCATGTAGATTTCTATATCTATTTCATATCTCTTTTGATTCAGTTCCATACTTAAATGATGTATTTCATCTCTAAGGTAATATTTGATACAAATACTCTGAATGTTCTCATTCAATTCAGGGATAATTTTTAATGTGGAATTGTACCATAGGAGCATCCCGGGGGATTGTGTATGAATTCTTAGTATAAATAATATTTATTTCATAAAACCAAACAAACAGAAGGAAAAAGTGATTTAATAACCATAAGATAAGAAAAAGAGTTTGTTTTGAACTTTTGGGGTACTATTGTATAACCACTTATTAGTCTATCAGCACTCTTGGTGAAAACAAGAGTTATAAGGTTAGAAGAAAGTATAATATAATACACAGTAAGAATAAGTTATCAAGTCTTTTTTTAAGAATATTGAGTTAAGAATTTATCATTGTTAATAGTGATCTGATATGCATTTTCTAATTACCAAACATAAAGGTATTTTATTTCTTTTACCTTTATTATTATTATCTTTTTTTTTTTTTTTTTTTTTGGTGGGGGGATGCAGGGGCAGAGGGAGAGGGAGAAGGAGAGAGAGAATCCCAGGGAAGCTCTGTGCCCAGCACAGAACCTGACATGGGGCTCGATCTCATGATCATGAACTGAGCCAAAATCAAGAGTTGGACACTTAACTGACTGAGCCACCCAGGTGCCCCAAACATAGAGATATTTTAAAGTTGTGCAGAATGCTTCTGAAAGTATTTATGAATCATATTTAATGCTCTCAGATCATGTCTAATCAGTGACGTGTAGCTACAAGTCAGCTGACACAGAGATTCTAGTCAACTTGGAAATACAAAATTTACTTGAGAGTGAAATCCATCAATCTTCAGAAGGTAACAGTGGATATTTCCCCAGCTCTACCTAGAAATTTGGGAAATATTCTTATTATGTAGAGAATATGATATAAGGATTAGCTACTTTTTGAATCATAGAATGTTACCAGTAGAAAGATGGGCCTATGTCACCTGACTGCAGTATTTTATAACTGAGGAAACAGAGGCCTTATCCAAAATCATGGCTTATTCAGAATCATAGCTGGTTAATGCAAAACCCAGATCAAGCCATGATTCCTGCCTTTTGGAGAAGTTTCCTTTCCACTTGACTATTACACCGCCATATGCCAATTTCCAGCAGCGAGGTTCCTCTGATGCAGGGACTAGGCCCTGCGCCTGAGCAAAGCCAGTCTTGTTGGTCTCTCCTTGTTTTAGCTGTCCCTCCCAAGCCCTCAAAAAGCCTTTCCCCAATGTGACCCTGCTCATTCCTTCCCCACTGAAGCTTACCAATCCTTTATCTGATCCCCCTAAGGAATCCAAAGTGCAACTCACTAGTCTGTTCCATTAACCAGGTAAATGTGTTCAGAAAGAGACTTAAATAAACGTTCCCACATGTATGTGTTTCAGTGTGGCCTTCATAGAGTAATCCCCAGCCTCTTGTCCATGAACTCCACGGTAAGCAACTGGCATGTGGATTTAGTTGAGAAAACAAACAAACAAAAAAAATTGACTCTTTATTTTTCCATTTAGTCTGAAAATAACTGAATTAACTTCAGTAATCAAAATGCATGCTTTTATAATTTAGATCACATTACCTATTTTATTAAGTAGAACAATATTTTTGAGAAAGTATCATTGATTTTAACCAAAAAACATTAGTTAGTATCTGGGCACATATTTGAGAGGATTCATTCAGCTTTCTAATCTTTTGCCTAGAAATTAGATCACTAGCCATGCCATCTATAGGGCTGATGATATAAATTATTATAGATGCAAATTACTTATCACTGCTAATCTACTGAGGATTTTAGTGCTGGGGATTCCAAACCAGATATACGTGGAAAGCAGCTTTGTGGTGGCTGAGAGGCCGATATTTATTGTGTGGGAGGACAGACAGGGTCTTCCTAAGCCCCTGAGAGTGCACACACTCCACGTACACAGAGATTCTGCCTTGCTGAGTATTTCATATTGTGTAAGCATGAGTAGAAACAAAACTGGGCCTTCAGTAAAAAGGTGTGAACCTCTACTCGTGGACAGTCCATAGAGGGCTTCAGCTTTAACGCTTAATGAAACCATCTAACAAGATAAACCTGCTTCCTCATCTTGCTCATTGTCTCAGCAATGTTTTACCTGGCATAAGTTAGGATAAAATATATACATACACACACACAAACGCACACAAAGATAGAGCAGCAAAGCCATCCAATAATGGGAAAACAAAGGAAGGACAAATGTCAACAGATATTGTTAAGTTTTGTTTGGCACATGTACAAAAAGTCATTGTCCCAGCCAGGCGACCATATGCCTATAACGTGGCAGAGCTGTTCTCTGGGCACGAATCCAGGCCTCCAGTCTACCACTCTCTAATTTGGATTAATAATTTATTGTATTATTGAAAGGTTGCATTGTATACCTAGTTAGCTGAATCATAAAGAACAACTCATCCCAAGTTACCCATATGGTTTTTTATGTTAACTATGCATATAAGTGCCCACGTTCATCTGCCCATGGTAATACCCATTCACCTAATGAGAAGGTAAGAAGAAGAATCTACCAAAGGAGACTTGGTAAGAGGTGCTGCATGGGAGAAAGGGAGGGAAGAGAGGAAATGAGGGAGATAAGAAATCAATATGTGTTAGATTCCCGCCATGTGCCAAGCACGCTGGGAACATACAATCCTCACACTTCTGTGAAGCAGGTAATAGTACTCCCATTGGAGAGATAAGCAGATTAAGATTTAGGAAAGATAAGTAAATTGCCCATATTCATTCATCTTTCTGGATAGACTCCAAGTTCTTCATGGAAATGATGAGCTGAGTGGGCCAAGAAACATCCCTAAATAAGAGAAAAACTACAAAAGACAACATGTGAGCAGACATTTGATCTGCGGCACAAACTGAATACGCAAGTGCTGAGGACATTTCAAATAATATTATCAAATAGTACTAGTAAGAGCGACTCAGAATGCTTCGTGGAGATAAGGCTTGACGTGGCTCCAGCGCTTCTCAACTTTTTAAATAATGAGTTGCTCTATATTTAAATGCTGACCTAATTCCTGAAGCTGAGAAACACCAGACGAGTGTGAACATTAAAAGTACTTGAGTTGGAACAGGAGGAGATCCAGGCTGGCCGGAGGAAAAGGTTAAAAATAGCATCTTTGTGAGGAGAGAGGAAGGAAGCAGACAAGACAGCTCCTTCTTCCAGCAGAGAGCTCTCTAGCTGGCTGATAGATCACATCTGCAACAAGAGGCATCTTTCACTTCTTTCCTGTGTGAGTAACTGCAATTCATTCATGCCTATGTGTCAGCACTGACCTCTCAGAAAGTCACTGGGACCAAGAGAGGGATTTTTACTCCTGTCAAACCTTTCTTGGTTCTTTAGTGTCTATTCTTCTTTGTAAAAATAAATTATTTTTCAAATTCCAGAATCACACACTGTTTTTAAAACCTAGCTACCATCAAGTTCCTGAATGAGATTCATTAGGCATGCAAGCCACAAAACATTTCTCCGCTGACCTCCTATTGAAAGCATTTCACTTTCAGCATCATGAATTTTCATTTATTTCTCCTGGTAGGGAGAGAGGCAGATGAACAGTGAAGAGTCTTCTGGTAACATGACATTTTATTTCTTTCCCTTCACTGTGGAAGGGCTGCTGAGAGTGGTGGGGAAGGAAAGTGCCTTGACTCATGGCTTCAGTTTTGTATGCTTAATTTGAGGGGGCTGGAGGGGATGATGTAGGTTTTTCATGGGTGTGACATTCTGTGGTTCTATAGACCAAGACGGATAAGGACTGAAAAAGATCCTTGAGATTTAGCAAGTAGGCAGCCAGTGGCAATTCAGTAGAGAGCAATTTCTGTGAAGGAATTCGGGATTAGGAGTTAGAGTCCGGTGGGTCAGAGAGGGCCAATCCGAGATAAAATACATTAAGGAATGGGTGGGGCATGAGCAAATGGAGACCAGGATTAGACATTTATCCTTAAGTTAGCCTGGCCCTGAGGAGAAAGAGGGAATGGAATTGGATGGAAGGGAATACCCATTTGGTGAGCTAGAGGAAGTTGATTGCTTGCTTGCATTTAATGTTGGGAGAAATAGAAATGCATTCAAATGTTGCTGGGACAGACCTCCTAGAAAGAGACAAGCAAAAAGTATGTAAAACATGAGGTCCCTGAAAAGATACACATGGAGGGGTTTCAGAGTAGATGTGCAAGAATTCACCTTGGAAAGAAGGAAGTGATAAAATAGTTCACGAAAATGGTTAACTCCCCTGAGGAGGAAGGAAAAGAAAGAGCTTGAAATAGTGACTCCACAAAAAATAAAGCTTCACAGAACTTCAACAATTCTATCCCTCTTTCATACCAAGATTGACTTTCCAGGCACTCAGGCACCAAATGACAGAACCCAAATATCTGCATCACATCTGAAAGAATGCACGAGCTAGGCAGAATCAAAGTATGTTTAAATCTGGGTTTAATGCTAAGATACCTTCCCTTCGGTTAAACTTTCTCTTCTTGATCTCACAGTTACTGCCCTCTGGAATAACAAGGTCAGAAATGGATTCTAAAATTGGTCATCAACCCTCTTTCTTCTCTCTTGTAATTACTTTCAAATTTTTTTCTTTTATTTAGAGAAAGTAGAAAGATTATACTTAATAATTCAAAATACAAGCACACATTAAGCCTCCATTTGTAGTCTGGCAAATCGGTATAGCATTCTAAGCTCAATTTTCTCATCTCTAAAGTGAGAGGGCGGATTTAGAGAACTGTGCAAAGATCTTTTCAGATCTAAGAATTCTCCGACTCTAAATTAGAGGACATTTTCCAAACAGTGAACAATCTGGTTTTAACCAGGAAAATAAATAGAGGAAATGTGTCTCTTGGGTTTCCACTTTGAAAATCTATGCTTAAATTAAAATAAACAAAACAAAACACAGAGTTGAGATTTCTTTTTGAACCGTGTTTATATTTTACACAAAGTTCTTTTCTACTGTTGTTTAGTTTTCTGTCTGAAGTATGAGTCAAATACCATTAATGTCACTTTGGCTCTTAATATACTCTGTAATACATTGAGCTGACTGTTTTCTCTATTAAAATGATGGAGCTTAATTCATAGTATAATTGTTATTTTTTGTAAAATTGTTTTCCTTTTTTTTTTTGGCCTGTTCCATTCCTTATAGCACACTTCAATCCAAATATTCAGAGAGACAGAAGTGTGTATACTTATAAACTTGTCAGGATCACTAGTCTCTTTCAAAAGTCTTGATTGCTTAAAAAAGGCTCCAGATAAAGAAGATCAGAATTTGGTAAACTGTGGTTTACACGATTTTTATTCAAATGAGAATGAATTTATTCTTCATCTACATGGGAAATGAAATGTGCCTCTGTGATTGCCTTCGATTAAGACTCTGTAGTGCAAAAAACTGAAACCCACTCAAACCAGCCCGAGTCAAAACATTGGGGCATTGTTAAAAGGATACAATAGGAGTCTCATAGAAATGACACAACAGGAATCTCAACGAGGAAAAAAAAAAGTAGGTCACAGCAGACCCACCCCGATATCTGTAGCACATGGCACAGAGTACAATGGAGACTTCGACACCATATGAGCGAATATTTGAAAGTGAAGTCAAAATACTAATGTGTTTGCTAAGTAAGATATATTTGGTCCTTTTACTTGACAAACCTGATAATTTTTTTTAACGTAAGCCTATGGTTTAGCATGACTGAAAGTTGGCAGGATATCACGTGTAAATGAATTTAATTGTTATTGTACATATCTGGGTATATTGCCGGTAGCCAGATGCTTGGATGACTAATAAGGATATATATGAGCAATAAATAATATATTCTACAAAGTTAATTCTTTTGTCCCAGCAAAATTGCTGATGATGTCGTTGTAGTCAAATATTCACTTAATTTGTGTTTTATGAATGATAATGCTAAATTAGACAACCGCTCTCGAGGTACTGCAGTTCTTAAATAATACATTTGTATGTTTCAACTTGGACAAACTTTGTTCTTATGCAGCAACAGGAAGTGTCAATAACTCAGAAATGAACCAAGAATTCTATGTATCATAACTTAAAATCTGATAGGATTACATATGAAAATTATTATTCCACAAAAATATTACAAAATATACTAATTGTATAGTATCAATCCATAAAATTTTTATGTCAATTTTCATCAACTCTTTTCACAATATCTAGAACCTCTCAGTGATATAAAAAAACAATCTTATGTGTGTTATAACTCACATTTATATAGATTCATATATCATACGAATTGTTTAATATTATAAAATGATCCTTCTCCACCATGCACAACTGTTCTAAATACAATAGCAATTTGTGAATTCCTCCGGAGTCACAAATTGGAACATTAGAAGAGAAACAAAAAATATGCATCCTGCACTGTTGTAAATGACATTTTCTTGTGCAAAAAGCCTCTCACATTCTTGCTGGCTGAGAGGAACCTTTGACAAGAAAGCCAGTCTTTTCTCTTACTCAGGAACATCTACCTGCCCCCGTCTGGCCCGCATTCTGAAGCAGTGGCTCCCTCTGACGTCAAAGTCACCACAACTGGCACTTCTGCTTTGTTGCAAGGACATAGGGCGGAAGACAGAGAGCAGCGTTTCTATTAGGACTGAATCGCATTGGTCACAGGAATGACTCCTCAGCATTTGGGGTCTTGCTGTGCCAATGTGGAGCTACTGAATAGAAGAAGCATCCTTGAGTTCTTTAGTGAAGTAACTGTTCTTGTGTGAGTTTGCTTTAAAGTGTCCATGGCAGGAATCCCCTTGGGGGAATCTAACAGCAATCCTACACATAAAGACTGGAAAATCTGGAAGCACAGGCTCTGTTTCTCAATGAGCCACACGGTCTTAGTGTTGCTTCTTTGCATTTCTGTCATATTTCTTGCTACTTTCTTCAAATTGGCTTTATATGCTTTATACGATTCTCTAGTACCCCCTAAATTTTAGGTAGTGTGTTGTTTTGGCATGCAATGGCTCTCACCCCCTTTATGGAATCTCTCAGTCAAAGCTCCATTCATCATGGAAGGGATCGTCCACCTGGCCCATCATGGATCAGAGTCCGCCTCTGGTTCAGCTGGGGCCCAGAAAAGCATAATATATACTATGATGTCCAATTTACATATTAATCTTTTAAAAAGAGTTGATAACCTATTGACAATTAGAATCTTCTTCGTACCCAGGAAAATATTATTCAAAAGTTAAATATTTCATCTTGTGTTTTCAGTACCAAGAAAATGATAATAACACAAACTTATTAAAAGGTAATTTAACTACTGAAAATACCAGGTATGAAAGCAATGGTTTTGCTGTTTTGATTTTTGTATTTCCAAGGGAGCATGTTAAATAAATGAAGGGTGTGGAGGAATGATGAATCCCTTGTACCTTCTATCAGATGTGTTTGATGATGTTACACAAAGTGAGCCCTAGCACAAACTAGTTGTGTGTTTCCAGAGAAGTCATGAACTCTCATCTTTCTCCCTGAAAAGGTAAAGCTCTTTTTCCTGGTTTAACATTTATTATCTCTGCCTAGACTACTCTTCCCAATAATCATAGAACCCATTTGTTCTCGAACTCCTGGTCCATGGTCAACTGTGAACTTCTCAAAGGCCTTCCCTGACCATTTAGTGTTTACTTTGGGTACTTTCTCTCTCATCTCTTGGTTGTTTCCCTCGCAATAGCTATCCATATCTGTAATTATCTTATTTGTTTAGCTATTCTTGTCTTCTCCACTATGGCAAAAGGTCTATATCCCAATACCCAGCTATTATCTTAATATCCAAATATAGTTTGGCATATAATAGGTGCTAATTAGTATTCATTCAGTTCATGAGCTTTGAAATTAGAAGGTCGAACTAGCCCTAGGAGAGCACAGTACTAACATCAGAGTTGCACAACGTTAACAATGGCAGAAATAAAAATCATAATATTATCATTTCTATTTACAATGTAATTGTGGGACAAAACCATTACCAAATAATATAGAACAAATTATCCATTGCGTAAGAAGTTAAGATCGAATGTTGTTTAATCAAGAGAAGGGATTTCACAAAAACTTCATTAGGTAGAGAGATGTTATACAATTCCTATTATGTAATATATAAGTTTCAAGTGTCCATGATTCTGTTTACAATCTGATCATACAATAGACATTAATTCATGAATAGGATGGTGCATGGTCAGTGCAAGGCTACCACATGAAAATTGAAAATATTGACCTTTCAACTAGTTGTTTTGTCTTTTAATAGTAGATAATTTCATTGATCAGGCTAAATTGACCAACTATTTCCAAATTATAAGAAAATTGCCTAATTGTAGCAATTACCAGGCCAAAAGGAGTGAAGCATTTTATAGCTCTCACTTCATGTTGCTCTACTGAAAGGTGATCCAGTTTGCCTTAGCACCAGGGAGAGAAGTGTCAATAATTATCAGTTGGTCAGTTGAAATGGAGATAAATTTTTCTGGTTGAGATTTTCTTCACCTCCTTATGACAGTGACTTTCTTAATAGCCATCTTTAAAATGACAAGCAAGTGCTTTCAGTATTTCCTGACTATGTTTTAGAAGGCTGTGTAAATGGGGGGTGCCTGGGTGGCTCATTCAGTTAAACGTCCAACTCTTGATTTTGGCTCAGGTCATGATCTCACAGTTTGTGGGTTCGAGCCCCACGTTGGGCTCTGTGCTGACAGTGTGGAGCCTGCTTAGGATTCTCTCTTCCTCCCTCTGTCTCTCTTTTCACTTTCTCTGTCTCTCAAAATAAATTAATTAAAAGAAAAAAGTCTATTTAAAATTTTTTTAACGTTTATTCAGTTTTGAGAAACAGAGAGAGACAGAGCATGAGCGGGAGAGGGGCAGAGAGAGCAGGAGACACAGAATCCAGAACGGCCTCCAGGCTCCAAGCCACAGAGCCGACATGGGGCTCGAATTCAGGAACTGGGAGATCATGATCTGAGCCAAAGTCGATGCTTAACTGACTGAGCCAGCCAGGTGCTCCAAAAGAAGTCTATTTGAATGCCATTTATTAGACTGTGAACCCTTAAATTGTCAGACTCTCATATTTGTTTTTGAATCTCCCAATCTTGTCTAATACATTAGGTAGGTAATGTTTATTGAATTAAATAGAAAGTAACTGAAAGTAAACAGATAAAAAATGATATTTTTTTCTGGATTACTATGAAATCAAGAAATTCAATCTAAGTCTAAATGATGTTTGCCAAGTCAGTAACACAAACCCTCAAATCAATGGTTCAATATTATGTAAACAAAATAACCAGTGAGTCCTATCTTTTTCACTTTTCAACCAGTTCTTTGGACATGGTCTCCAACATGGACTCAATTCCTTTGTTTGAGTACTTTATTAAAATTTAAAAATCATAGACGGCAAATGCTTTTTGCCTTAATAATTAACTAATGGAATATTTAATAAAAAAATTATTATGCTTCATAGAAACCCCATGATTCATACTGGGAATTATCAAAAAGTTTAAAAACCTACCACTCATGACAGGAAGGAGAGCAGAGGGCACTTTGGCAACACCTATCAAAATCATTAACGTACATTCCCTTTGACCTAGAAGTTCTTCATCTTTGAATATAGAAATACTTGAACATGTATAAAACAGCATATGTGCAAGGTAATTTAGTTAGTGTAACTTGCAACAACATAATATTGGAAACAACCTAAATATCCATCAATAAGTAAGTAGTGAAATATAATATATCCATGTGATGGAATGCCTTATAGTTATCAAAGAAAAATAATTTGCAGAAAAATTCAGGTGCAAAATATGTGCTTCCATTTACGTAAAAGATGAGGAAAGGAATATCTGTGTGTGAGTGAGTGTTTATTTGTATATCTCTGAGAGACACAAAATAGCTCTGAAAAGACACAGAAGAAACTTAATCTTGCCTTTCCGCCTAGAGGAAACTGACTGGCTAAGGGATAGATGTGGGAGGAAGATTTTTCTCTATATTCCCTTCTCTAGTTTTGGATTTTGCTCTATGTAACTGTATTGCCTAGACAAATAAATAACTGCATTTTGAAACAGAAAAATAAAATCAAGTTAAGGAAGATTTTCCTCATATAGTCATAGTCTAACATGCACTAATTTCTCCATAACCATCCCCTCATTTGATTTGCTGACTTGCCATCATCATTGCCAACTTCTTAAAAATAAACTTCTAGGAACAAGAAGGGAGGGAAAGAGAGCATATAAAATAGAGACAAGAAGAAGGAGGAGGAGGAAGGAAAGGAGGAGGAAAAAGAAAAGCAGAAGGAGAAGGAGGGTGGGAGGAAAGGAGAAGAAACAAAAAGATTGCTTTGTATAAGGACAGAGAGAAATTCTTTCAGATTCTCTTAGCCAGGGTCTTGACAAAAGTACAGTACCTTCAGTGTTTATTATTCATACCACTTATTAATGTCCCAACAGCTCACGCTTTTCATCTGAAACTCCTATATTTTTTTGACTTTTAAAGTTTCACCGTGTATTCATCATGCAGATTTCTATGATTTAAGTGACTGATACTGAAGTCTCAGAAAATGTATATTCAGAAACATGTTCTACCCTATCTTACCCCAACCACTTTCTACATACCCACGCACAAAACCATGCTTGAGTTAAGTAAAGGATGCAGATTAGGCCGGTAATAAAGTCAACAGTTATTCTTTTTGTTTTGTGAGTTGCTTCTTGGTTGGTTGGTTGGTTGCTTGCTTGCTTGCTTGCTTGCTTGCTTGGAAATAATTTGGTACAGTGTGAAGAGTATCAGACTGGGCACCAGGTCTGTTTCTGACACTAGTATCTGTTGGGCATTACTAAGAACTAGATAGACATTCTGTGAGGCCCTGTCTATATATCAGTGAAGAGAGCTTCTGCCTTTGAAGAGCTCATCCTCTCGTAGGAGGGAGAGATTTGCATATAACCAACTGAAACATAAGGTGATAAGCATCACACTGGCAGCATCTGGTACCATAAAGAGCTGAGAAGAGCAAAGTTCTGCTGGGCTGGGGGAGGAGAGCTGCTAGTAGAAAGGAAGTATCACTGCATCTCTGCTTTGAAGAAATAGCCCATTTCTTTTTCTCAACAGGAAAGGAGTGAAGAGCAGCTCAGGTAGAATTTTGAAAGAGTAAGTCACTTCCGGATTGCAGCATGGAGAAGACAGGCATGTGAAATTTCCAGTATAGTAACTATGCTCCTGTGACTGTGCTCCTGTGCTTTCAGTTAAGTGACTGACTCTTGATTTTGGCTCAGGTCATGATCTTGCGGTTTGTGCGTTCGAGCCCCGCCTCAGGCTCCATGCTGATGGTGTGGAGCCTGACATGGGACTGGAACCACATGTACACTCTCTCTCCATATCTCTCTCTCTCTCTGTGTCTCTCTCTGTCTCTGTGTGTGTGTATCTCTCTCTCTCAAAATAAATTTAAAAACTTAAAAAAAATGGTAATGAAATGAAAGTGAGAAGTTATTAGCAATAATGTCCTCTGCCTTACCAAAAGCAAACACATAAATAAACAATCTGCAAAGCAGTACTTTATTTTTTGAAAGATGTGAGTTGTGGGCGACCAAAAAGAATGAAATCTTGCCATTTGCAACAACGTAGATGGACCTAAATGTATTATGCTAAGTGAAATAATTCAGTCAGAGAAAGACAAATATCATATGATTTCACTCATATGTGGAATTTAAGATACAAAACAGATGAACAGAAGGGAAGAGAAGCAAAAATAAGATTAAAACAGAGAGAGAGTGAGAGAGACAAACAATAAGAGACTCTTAAATACAGAGAACAAACTGAGGGTTGCTGGAGGGGTGTTGGGTGGGGAGATGGGCTAAATGGGCAATGGGCATTAAGGAGGACACTTTTTGGGATGAGCCCGGGGTGTTCTATGTAAGTGGTGAATCATTAAATTCTATTCCTGAAATCATGATTACACTATATGTTAACTAACTTGGATTTAAATTAAAAAAAAAAAAAAAAAGACATGAGTTGTCACTCCGGTATCTGAAACGCTTCCAACCAATCACTAAGATCACTCCACCTCCACCATATTAAGGTTCAGATGAGAAAAGAATGTGTTATTTGTGTCATTCCAAGCTCTTCCCCACCCCCACCTCTCACCCTCTACTCGTTTCTTCTTACGTGTCCTGAAGACACAAGACAAACGATGGCAAGAACCTCACCAGGCAAAACAGGGAGGTCACAACATATAAGACTCGAGAGAAGTGCTGTGAGCTTGGCAGGTCAATGAATTACTAGAGACTAAAGTCCAGGGCTTATGTTACATACAGGCCCCCAGTGCTTGATGTACCTGCAAGAAGGAAAGATATCCCCTCTACTGTGCAGATGGTATTCTTTAGCCACAAGCACCTGGCCAAGTAGATCTGCTGATAAAATCTCAATAGCAATAGAGCCAAGCCGCGATCCTAGTACAAGGCACTTAGTTTCAGCAGAGGGAAACCGATTTCCGGCTACAGATTCCCCGAGCCTGACCCAACTTGCTTTCATCTCCAAAAGAAATGGAGGGAAAGAATGTGAATTACTCTTAACAGCATATTTTCACACTAGCAAAATGATTCGGAGGTTATATCGACAACTCGATGATTCATTCGTAATTTGAGGGAAAAGAATTTGTCAACAAGAATGTGTTTGGTGCGGAGTATGGAATCCTGTCAGTGTTAGCCCCAGGCTGGAGTTATATAGTGTTGTCTTGTTCTCTTCATGGTCCCAAAGATGGGACCAAGTTGTTTTTAACAACTCAATTTTAATAATCCATAGATGAGAAGGGCAGGTGGGAAGGAGAGTATAGTAATATGTTACTTCTCATGAAACAATTTCCTTATTTTCTTTGTTTCTGGAGAATGTGTTGTTTCTCTTCATAACTGAAATGATGAATCCTCAGTCTCCGTAGTACCTCGTTGTAGCTAATCCACCACTTCGTATGTGTAACTACAGCTGTTTCCCAGCTTAGCCTCATCAGCTTCCCAAGGAAATGTCTTTGAACTTGATACTGAATCAGCATTTCTAGAATCTTATACTAGAGAATTATGCGATGTATCACTTCGAATAAGCACTAGCTAAAAACGGTCCTATAACCTGCAGCCAAGAGAATCGGAATTATGTACTTTCCCAAACTCTCACTCATCAGTCTCATAGTCTCAAGTATTCATGTCCAGAGGGATTTGTTCTGGGAGGAAATTATACCAAGATAGATTTTTATATATTCATATATCACATAAAATGCAAATTTTTATATTTCACATAATCCATATTATGAAACTGTTTCATTTATATAGCTTTACAGGAGAATGAAGTGGTCAGTGACAGTGAATTGTGCCAAAATATAAAGCCCACAACTTTAAATACCAACAATTTGTTAAAACATATATACTGATTTTTTTCAATGTTTATTTATTTATCTTAAGAGATAGTGTGTGGGGAAGGGGCAGAGAGAAAGGCAGAGAGAATCCCAAGCAGGCTCAGTGGAGACCCCAGCACGGGGCTCGAACTCACAAACCAAACCGTGAGATCATGACCTGAGTCAAAATCAAGAGTCAAACAATTAATCAACTGAGCCACCCAGGCACCCCATCCTGAATTTTTAATGGAATTCTTTCTAAGAGAAATTATATCTTACCCTTATTAAGCAGTAGTTCATCAACATCATTTAAATTTTTCTTGCTGATTTGGAGTCCTCATTAAGAATAGATCTCATTAAGAATGTATGTAGATTAAATCTGTCTCCTTTTTTATCAGCTCTTCTTGCCTTCCTTCTAGTTTTTGGTTCCTAATTTTCTATTCATAGAGAAAATAGATAAAGTTTTTTATACTCTGGTACACACACACACACACACCCCACACACAATGAAAGTCAACAAACTCTGTGTTATAGTTAAGGGCATGGATTTAGTGCAGAGGCTTCATGAAAATTGTTTAGAGAACTTAGAAGCCTTTTCCACCTAATTCCAATTCAGGGCTCTGTTCCAAAGGGTTTAGGTTACTGGCAAGGTGTTACTGTAATTTTATACTAAGTATAAAAGCCTCTGTTTTTCAAAATTTTAGGCACAGCTACAAAATAAGATAAAGCCAAAAGTAAATGGCACTTTTTCTTCACCTGGTAAGGCTTCCTTCCCCACATACCAATCAAAGATCTCTAAACGAAAATATCACATGAAGCACCGAAGGTTAAATTGTAATATTTCTGGCTCCCTAGAAGAGTAAAAATATGTTACACTATGGAAACTTGAAAGTATTTGGTCTCCTATTCAACAAGATTTAAATATAGGAATTATTAACAGAACCTATATTATTCTATTTGTAGGTTCAAAGGCAAAAGATAAGTTCTGGGGCGCCTGGGTGGCTCAGTCGGTTAAGCGTCTGACTTCAGCTCAGGTCATGATCTCATGGTTTGTGAGTTCAAGCCCCGCATCGGGCTCTGTGCTGAGCCTGCTTCGGATTCTGTGTCTCACTCTCTCTCTGCTCTTCCCGCATTCATTCTCTTCTCTCTCTCTCTCTCTCTCTCTCAAATAAATAAACATTAAAAAATTTTTTGAAAAGATCAGTTCTAAATTATCATTTCCAAGGATAATTCTGATGTGACCTCATTTTGAACAATATTTGAATAATATGATTTCTTAATATATTTGAATATCTGAATTTTTAGGTAAATTTAATAAGCAGCAGCTTTGGTAATCTTTTGTAGTTTTCTGATATGAATCCATACCTCATCAGAAGCATTACTGGCTTATTTATGTTAAGCATATTTTGAAATTATTTCCCCATTTACCGTACAAAAATACAGTAACAGTATTTAATGAGCAAACATGTGAATGCTCATCAGAAACAAATATCCAAAAACCTAAACTAATCTTCTCAACATTAATTTTATCTAGTTCTTTTTTTGAAAAATTTTTTAATGTTTATTTATTTTTTGAGAGACAGAGAGACAGAGCATAAGCAGGGGAAGGGCAGAGAGAGAGGCAGACACAGAATCTGAAGCAGGCTGCAGGCTCCGAGCCATCAGCACAGAGCCCAGTGCAGGGCTTGAACTCACAGACCGTGAGATCATGACCTGAGCTGAAGTCGGCCACTTAACCGACTGAGCCACTCAGGTTTTTGAAGCCACTCAGCTCTTTTTGAAGCAATGGTGGCTCTGAAAAAAATCACAACTCAGGTCATAGACCCAGTGTCAAATACTTGAATATTCTACTTCTGAGAATTCTGAACATCCTCACATTTTGTTTCCTATGTTTACAGATGAATAGGTTTGCTCTGAAAAGATGCTCTCAGGGATAGACTAAACCTCATCTTGCTGCACAAAGAGACTGACCATATATTCTATTTGACCAGGACAATCCCTTCTTTATGACCAGTTATCACTGTCTCATTTTAATAAGGCTTCCATGTCCGTCAAAATGTCCCAGTTTAAGCAATAAATTACATGGGCACCCTATCTATTAGGTTAATTCAGAGACTAACAAGGAATAGAGTGGTTTTGCTTCTTCAACCAAAACTTGAGCAACCTGAACTCTTAGGAGGAGAAGGTAGGAGTGGTCAAGAAAGAAGGGCAGAAAGGCAGGGAAGATTCTTTGGCCTCCCACTCATAAAAAGAAAGTGAACATCAAGTTGGAAAGACTTCCTTATTGTTCAGCCTGTCTCATGCCTGCTTCTAATCTGGCATTTCAGTAATATTTGGCTCATTTTCCAAGAATCGAAAAACACATAAAGTAAGAAGTTGTTTAGAAGAAAGTGAAATTGGGACACACATTTGTGAGTTTCTCTGGGTCAAATACTTGAAGCGATATTCCATACCCATCACTTTGGATAGTGCCATTTCCCTTATAATATGCCACCATCTAATCCAAAGATATATGAACATTTAAGAAAAAAAGATAGATTATTACTTAATTTTGTGCTGGGGGTTATTTATAGCTTTAATAACCCCTGTATGACCTTTCACTGGCAATTTTTGATAACAAGGACCATGCAAGGACCAAGCACTAGCCGCTGCTCCTGGTGGCAGTCAGATACATAGACACTAACTTCCAGTCATACAGAGTGACAGATAGCCAGACTCACATTAGGGAAAAGTACAAGGAAAAACATCCAGAGACTTGGAATTTAGCTATGCCATTCATCACTTGTGTGAACTCGAACAAAATCAAGGCCAAATCATGGCCGTTTTAAAGTGTATATTTTGGCAGTATTTAGTATACTAAAGGGCAGAAAGGCCCTTCTCACATTGTTGTACCTCAGATCTCCAGAACTTTTCCTCTGCAAAACTGAAATCCTATAATCCATTACGTAGCGTCCTCCCCAAGGTCCTGGTGGCTACCATTCTACTTTCTGTTTCTATGAATTTGACTACTTTAAATACTTCATGTAAGTAGCATTTTTAATAAAATCAGAACTACATTTTAATCTTCTATTTTCTGAATCTTATCAACCATCAAAATCTTCTTTTTAAAAAAATCTTAAGATTCTAATATTACACTCTCTGGCAACAAACTCCAACTTTCTACCAGCATGTCCACATGGACATCCAACAGAAATATCAAACTTGATCATGTCTAATTGATAAATGGTGACAGCCCGAACTAAGATTATGCCCCACGCACTGCTACCGTTCATGCACCTTGCCCCTGACCTGCCCACCCAGCTGACAAGGAGCAGTTGCCTGTCCACAGGGACTCAGCTCCCACCACATCTCCTCCTTTAGATTTTCTGAGTCCTAGTCTAGGTGCGTGTGCAACAATGTGAGAAGGCACTAGGTTCATCTTCTGGTCATCCAAATTGCCACAATTAGATGTCATGAGCATCAAACAGGGTTCCCTTTGCCCCACATGAGTTCCAATTTGTCTTCTCAGGTTCCACTTTGCCCCCAGGGATCTCAGTTTGCACTTCCCTTTCCCACTTTGGGTCCAGATTTCTTTCCCACCTCCTTGTCCTGCTGACCTACCCTGACTGCAGGCCCACCACAGACAGGTACAGAGGGGACTTCCAGATATTACTTCACCAGTGTCCCTTACGATGATGATAAAGGACTTTTCTCTGATCCTCCAACCCTCACTTTTTGGATCTTTGTGTCTCCAGATTTTCTTACACTTTGTAAGATCTAATCTCTACCATAAATCTATTCTATATCATTCATAGGGGTTCTCCTTCCCGGAAAACACTGTAACTGAGACACCAGATTGGAGGTTATCACACACAATTCTGAGAAGCATCTATAGAAAAATAAAAGACATTAAAAAGCAAAAGAATACAAATCAAAGGAGATTTTATATTCTTCGATGTGTTTGTATCAAAGTTCTGGTGTGATTGGAAGTGAGGGGAATAGCAGGACTGAAAAACAAGGTATCACCCATGAACTCTACAGGTCCTGGTCACATCCTCTGTGTGTGTCCTCATCCCTTCCTCTCTTTTCCGCATAAAATCTAAAAATCATTAACAAATTTTTACTAACTGGTCTTATGCTTTCTCCCACCAACTTCATCCAAACATTATATATTATATTTTAGTACAAAATGGCAAATTCAGCCCATTTTCAACTTTTTGCCCTCTGTGTACCCCATAAGATTCAAATAAGGATTATCTAAAATTATAAAAACACAACTAAAAAAGCAGTAGTGGGCCTATCGAAAAACCGGCACTTTAACCATTTCTGGAATATGGAAATTGAGAAAGAATGCCTTGTGCTAAAGCCATAGCCCAAAAGAAAAGAGAAGTAGGCTTCCGTAGATAGAGGAAACAACTTGCCCAGAAGAAATTGAGATACTTCAGATTAGAGACTACATGTAGAAGAAAGGGCAGGAGAAAGTGGCCTTGAAAACAGGGCATTAACTGAAGACCTGTATAGGACTTAGACACCTATTTTCTCACAGGGGAGGACCTGTAGCCAGGCATTTCACTGGTGCCAGAAAGCAATTCCTCCTTCTAATATTGGCCAAAAGAAAAGGTAACTGGCTCACCTCTTTCTCACTATAATGTAAAACTTCCAGCCAACAAATCTTTTCACATACAGAGCACATGGTAGCCTTATAATTCCTTCAGTTTTAAATATAAGTGGAAAACAAATAATCACCAGAAAACTGATAGGAAGGATACAGTGTAACAGAGAAAGACCAAGATAAATAGAAAAATTGTCCCCTAAACCAAGAATATTTAGGAAATGGAATAAAGCCACGTTGGTGTCTTAAGTAGAAAATACTATATTCAGGGACCAAGAATACAAAGTTACAAAAGAAAGCACAACCAAAAAGCAAGAAGATGCTTTCAGAAATTCATTGAATAATTTCCCAAATCAAAAAATTAATTGAAAATTTGAAAGATCACAGGCACTCTCTAAGAGGTTAAAAACGAAAGAAAACAAAAAGAAAATATGAGAGAAAAGATCATCAAAATTGTGAGTCAATGCAGGAAGTCTAATTATTAGGAATTCTAAAAAAATGAGAGCAATTTATCAAAGAATTAAAACAAAATTCTTCAGAAATGAAAGAAGCAGTAGGGTCCACCTGCAACCAATAGTTTGAATTTAAGAAGAAAGAACCACATGTGGGCACCTTATTATAAAACTTCAGAACTCCAATGGTTACAAGATATTAAGTTTCCACAGACGGCTGGGAAAAGAAGATTGTGTACACAGAAAGTAGAATCAGAAGTATTGATTCTTTTTTGTCTTATTAGCAACGCCAAATAGTAGAGCAATGTTTTTAAGGTTTTGTGGGAAGCTTTTTTCCAAGGTAACATTCTCTACCCAGCCAAACCATTAATCTAGTGGGGGGGCGGGGGAATGAAAAAGAACTTTTCCGTCTGAAAGCACTGACAGATTTACCTCCATACCTTTCCCTACGAAGTTCCATGAGGAATAATGACAGGTGTGAGTTGTCTGAGGTAAACCCTCATGACTCACAGCAGGGTGACACCAGGAAGTGTCGAAGTTGATAAGTCAAGAAATCGCATTATACATGATTTATTTAGAGACATGGAGCTAACCACCAGAATAACTAAAAACTGAAGTTGTAAACATAACAACTTCCAGAAAGGGATATTAGGTGGCAGAGTAAACCCTTCAGTACAATTTTATTTTAACTATGTTCATATATTAATTTGAAGCAATTTTTAAATATGCCACCAGAGCTCCAATGAAAATTTTTTGTTTCATGTTCTGTAATATTAACTACATGGACTGTGGTAAACTAAATGATGGTCCCACAGTGAGGACCACATCCTGTGAATAAGTTCTTACATGGCAGGAAGGGACTTTGCAGATATGATTAAGGTTCAGGATCTTGAGATGGAGAGATTAGCCTGGCTTATCCAGTGGGCGCAACGTAATCACGGGCTCCTTTAAAGTAGGAGAAGGCAGAAGGGAGTCAGAGGAGATGTGATTAGGAAGAATAGTCAGAGAGAAGCAACATTGCTGGCTTTGGAGTTGGAGGAAGATGCCAAAAATGTGGGCAGCCTCTAGAAACTGATTCTCCCCTGTAAACCCCAGAGGGGAATGCACTCCTCTCAACACCTTGATTTTAGCTCAGGGAGACCCATGTCATACTTCCAACCTACTGAAGTATAAGATAGATTTCTGTTTTGTTTCACCATGTTTGTGGTTATTTGTTACAGCAGTGGCAGAAAACTAACGCATGGACTTACATCAAACAGGAATTAACTCCTTGGGTCTTTTCTCATCTTAGGACTATTCTTTTCCTTTCAGCTTTTGTGATCAGGTGTCCTATTTAAAAGGGCAGCAAAACAGACCCTTTGCTTTTCCTATTTCATGGGGTGAAATAGAATGAATTTACTGGCTTTTCTTTGTGTATATTCCTGATGTTTTGTACATTTCTTTCTCTTTTTTCTTTCTTTCTTTTTTTTTTTTTTTTTTTAGTTTATTTATTTTCCGAGAGACACAGAGTTCGAACAGGGGGAGGGGAAGAGAGAGAGGGAGACAGAATCTGAAACAGGCTTCAGCGTCTGAGCTCTCAGCACAGAGCCCAACCCAAAGCTCGAACTCATGAGCTGTGATATCATGTCGGGATATTTTTTAAATGTCACCATCAAGATTCCTTGGACTTTAAACCTTAATGTGGATCTGTACTTTAAAATTCCATTAAAGTTGATTTTGTTTTGTTTGTTTATTTTTAAGGTAAGTTTTTTGTAGCCCACCAAACAGCACATACTCTTTTCTTGTAACCCACAGAAGGGGGATCTATCTATCTGTCTATAATGGCAAATCTGTTGCATAGAGCAGAGAAAAGCTCTCTTCACGTGGAAGTTCAGCCAAGAGAATTACCCGTGGCTTATAGAATGCATCACTCAGCAAAGTATGTATCTCTTGAACTCTATTCTTTTACAAGATGTACTTGCCATAATTACTTAGACTCATTATTTTCTCTCTAAACCTAGATGATAGTCAGTGAAAACAACTTCTCAGGTAGCTCTAATACATTGGGCAGGCTAAGACAGAGATGTTCCAATTACTCATCCATTACAGTTCATCTTTCAGTGACTCCTCTTTGCTCATGTATTTCACAAGTTCCAAGACCTTATTTCCTCACTGACCTGATTTTGCAAGTGAGTTGTAGTATAGAATACCTTAATTCAGTTCCATGTGCTCATCATGCTTTTTTTTTTTCCTCAAAGCATTGGGTTATTCCAATAATATATTGTAAATAAATGATCAAGTTTTTATGAGATAAATTTAAAAATATTTTCTAACAAACAGAAATGTATCCATAACTTATTTAAGCAAAATTTCTTAAGGAATCAAAAGGTTTAAAATTTTGTATTATTACAAATACCGGAAGCTATCAAAATTTGCCCAAGAATTCTAGGTGCATTCACTTCGAAATGAAAAGGTGCAATGGGCAAGAAGAGGCCAAGGAAGAGGCAGACCACTCCGATTGGTAGGTGGCAGGTTTAATAAGCAAGGGAACTTATCTACGAGACTCGCCTTGGGTGGCCACAGGACAGTAGATCTCAGGACCTGTCCTCCAAATCTTAAATAGTCACATATCCAGTCTAGATGGTGTCAACCGCACAGTAGTACTCTCTGAAGGCTACATCCTTGGAAACAGTTCCCACTATGGAAACAGTGGGCAGAACATTCAAGGGGAGGGGAGGCGGTGAAGAGCTTCTGATTGCCCAGGTCCAGCTGGAGAGCTAACTGGTGGTCATCTTCTCTCATAACCCTCTTCAACGCACAGTAAAAGTCACAATCAAAATAGCCACAAAGTCATTTCTTTTTCTTGAGTACATCTGAACTAGAGGAGGCGAGAACTGCATAATCTAGCCGGAGCAAAGAGGAAGCGTTGGCATCCCCACTCATATCCTACTCTATGAACTATGGTGGGTTCAAAAACATATCTGCAAATAGGGCTCTTTGTTTTCTTGTGGCCTAATCACTAGGAATGTTTCTTGGGAGTCTATCTTTAGCATCTTATTCCACTTATTTCAGTCTGTGCCCTTTTTCTTCTATCTACTCAGTTTTCATCTCTCTGGGTACATGAGTCACTTATATATCTACTTACCCACCATGGAGGTGCTCTTTTGTATTATCTGCAAAGCCCTTTTAACTAAACTACCTATGCTTAAAAAGAAAACTCCTGTACATTGAGGAATTCATTAAGGAAATCTCTAATACTATGACACAAATCCTGTCCTCCCAAAGCTTACAGTCTAAAGGAAACAGATAATAAGCAAAAGTATTGATGTTGTAAATTCTCTGAAAGATGAGTTACCAGGTCTTCTGGAAATGCTTGGTTGGGCACCATAAACTTATCTAGGTGATCAGGGAATTACATTTGAAGCCTTCTTGGTCTAAACACATCATCTTCAAAGTCGTACCCAGCCTTACAGTTGAAAATATCACTACTTCACCTGTCCCCCGAAGTTCCACAGAATAGGGGTAACATCTGAATTCTCCTTCAACTTCCATGTAGCCATTGCCACTTGTTACTGTGGAAATACTATGAATATGGTTCAGAGAAGTCTTAATTCCTCTTCAGGAACAAAAATCTAAAATACTTAGGTTCAGTCTCTGTAAATTGCTTACATAAACTTTCAAATAAGCCTATAAGCAGGCTGTCCTATTTTTTAATAAGCCAAATGCTCTATTTATATATTCTAAACTACAATTAACTCATTTAAAAAGAACGTTTAGCATTTCAGGCAGTTTACCACCATAATAATATCAAGCCTTTCGTGGTATCAATTTTGCATCCATTATAATGTGTCTATTTTTAGTGAAGCCACAATGGAAGATTTTTTGAGGATCTTCTTTCCTGGAAACCTGAATAACTTTATCTGATTGCCTATGTCTTTTTCAAGGTTCAACACCCAGCCACAACATCTTCAGAAACAAAAAAGAAAGTGATTAAATGAAAGAAAAAATGATTCCATTTTTTTCTGACATGATTACAGTTTTAGTTCTCTATATCAAGCACTCCAGATACTAACTTCAGGTATCATAGCAAGGTCAGAAGCTTTTGCCAAACGCTCCACTTAACAATCATGTATTTTCATTTAATTATACCTTAAAATAATTTTATGGTTGTCAGTATACATGCACTAATCTTCACCTTCTCTAAACTGAAATTCTCTTTGCCTCTCTATGGGGGGAAACATGGACTCTGAGCTAAATATATCTAGGTTCCAGGCCTAGCTGTCTCATTTTCAGGCTACATACCCTTGGGCAAGTCATTTAACCTCCCTGAGCTTTCTCCGTCTATAAAACAGAGGTCGTAATACTTGATAGCTTGGTGTCTCACCTCTGCACTATTGACGTTTTGGACCACGTAGTTCTTTGTTGTAAGGAGCCGTCCTGCACTTTGCAAGATGTTTCTCAACACACCTGGCCTCTATTCATTAGATGCCAGTACATACCCGCCCCCACCCTTGGAACAGTCAAATTCCCTCCAGATATTGCCAAATGCCCCCTGGGACAATGATTACATGACTATTAAATGAATTAAGTGAAATTATATATGGGTCATTTAACACATTTGACATGTAATATATACATGATAAATGTAATTTTTTGGTTATTGGTAGACCTGGATTCTCAATCATTATAATAACAACAACCACAGTGTACTGTATAAAACAAAGAATGAGAAATTAGGGAATGATGTTTTTTTTATTATCAGGGAAAAGATTGGCTATAATTCAAAAAGGAAATAATTTAGTGCTAGTTTGATTAGAATTACAAGCTATTGGTTGTGCCTATTTTGAGGGAGGAAAAGAGGAAATTGAATAAGTTAAAGCATTCATGATTTGACACATACCAATTTCAGTACCATCTGACATTTTTTCCTTTAGTCCCCTGAAAATGTAGTCATTGGAATTTCAAACTGAATTCAAGTCCTAATTTCCAAGTGTCTGATAATGTAGAAAGGGTTCAGCACTAAGAACCAGACAGATCTGGGTTCAGATTCCAGCTCTTCCATTTAGTTTCTCCAAGACAGTGGGAAAATTCTAACTATTCTGAGCCTATTTCCTCATCTGTAGCATAAGAAGCAGTAATATGATAGTGTTTGGTGAATATTCTGTATCATTTGATAGTGTTGGGTGAATATCCTGTATTTTATCTGGCAAACTAAAATAGAACTCAAGGATTAAGCACCTGAGATTCTACCATTTATTGGTATCTGCTATGAACGCAGGCATTGGAGCTTGGCATACATTAACTCACTTAATCTTTAAAACAAATGCAAAAAATCCAAGAGCAGTACAAAACTAATCTAACCTGCCTTTTAGAAAGGCACTGGGAGTCTAAGGAACTTGCCAAAGGTCACATTACCAAGAGGTGATGGAACTGGAATTACAGCCTGTGAACTCCAGAGTCCCAACTTATGACTAAAGTTTCCTAACTCTTAACCTCACCTAATTATATACATAGCTAGGTGAGGAGTCTGCAAACTTATGGCTAAAGTTTCCTAACTCTTAACCTCACCTAGTTATATACATATAACTAGGTGAGGAGTCTGCACTAGGTCCCTTACATTTATGGAATTGCCTTTTGAAGCAGACTGTTGGGTTAAGAAAATAAGACAGACACCATGATTCTGATTCCAAACTCTGGATTCAAAGTCACGGCAAATGAAAAGAGTCCAAACATTTAACAGACCAGAAAGAAGAGTGATTAGGAACTTACAACAACCAAATAGCTAGGGCTCAACTCCTTACAAAGCAAGTTTATTTTGATTACAAGAGATTAATTCATTTATGGATTATGTGCAAATCTTTAGCAAAGTATGGGGGGGAAGTTGGAGCAGAAGTAGATATCTCTGAAATGTCCTCACTTTCCTGAGGATCTCTAGGCTTTAGATGGAAGATTGTAAATGAAGTGAATATAAGTGAAAAGAATGTACGTGGTTTTTATTTTCCGTGCAGCTATTTCAGTTATTAAGACACAGAGAGAGGTGTCCCATTCAGAAAAGTGCTTCTGATTGGGCATTGATTGCAACATATAAAACTAGATGTTTATGCATGTTTTTTAATCACAATCTTTGTTCAAAATTAAATCCTATATTAAATAAACATTTGTTTAAGACTTGCCTAAATACAAGTATTTGCTTTTTTTTTTTTTAAACACAGATTACAAAGTGTACAAAGTGTGTTGGATTGAGTAACAAATTGGGAGTCAGACTAGGAAGGGCCCTGATAGTCATTCTAAAGAGTTGTAAAGTTAAAGTAATGAATAGTGAGGGTAGAGAAAAGAGGCTACATCTAAGGGACGTTTCCCAATGAGAACTGGTAGATCTTCAAAACTGATTAGATGTAGTGAGTGAAGCAAAAGCGGTAGCAGAGAAAGACTCCAAGGTGGATAGATGGTGAAGCCATTAGCCAAGACTAGGAAAGGCAGAGCACATGTCCTCTGAGAGGGAAAACAGTGGACAAAAGGTAGTAGCAAGTGACAGAATGACTCAATTTTGGAAATGTTGAGTTGGTATTGCCTGTAGAACGTCCAGATGAAGATAGCTCATTGGATACTGGATATATGAATCTAAGTTTACAATGATAGCAATCTTAAGAGTTTTTATTTATTGTTAAAGTCTGTACTAAGCAGTGGTACTTTGTATCAGAAGTTGCTAGCCATTTCTAAATATTTGTCCTCCCTTAACAACTGTCTACGCCTTTATCTATACTAAGAGAACCCTTGATTTGTGGCTGGGTACAAAGCTACTTGGAAAAAGACTATGCTTCCCAACCTTGCTTGGCTAGATGCCATTATGCAACTAAATACTGACCAATGGCCTGGAAAAGGAAATGTTTTCAAAAAAGCCTCTTCCTTATCCTTCTTGTTGCCAGAATGCAGACAACGACTAGAGGGCTAAGATAGAATGGAAGTCATCCATAGTACAGCAACCACACGACCTAGTGCCTGCATGCCAGGAACTGTGTGGTACCATATCAGCCCCAGGCACCGAGTGAGAATTATTCATGACACAAAAATAATGTGTCTCTTGTTTAGACCACTAATATTTGGATGTTCTGCCTTTTAAAACAAAATCAAATCATAACTAGGGCATATACATTATCTCATATAATCTTCATAACAACACTATCATTTTGCCTAATTTAGAAGTGAGGAATGAGGCTAGGAGAAATGAGGAGAGAGGTTTCCCTAAGGACACCCAAACAGGAAGAAGTGGAGGTAGGAACGGGCACATGGGTGACTCAGTCGGTTAAGCACCAAACGCCAGCTTCAGCTCAGGTCATGATCTCACAGTTCATGAGTTCGACCCTGAGACAGACATTCTGCTGACAGCTCGGAACCTGGAGCCTGCTTCAGATCCTGTGTCTCCCCTCTCTCTCTGTACGTCCCCACTCACACTCTGTCTCTCTCTCAAAAATAAACTTTAAAAAAAAAAAATGGAGCTAGGATTTAATCCAAGAAATCTGATGGCAGGGGCCATATTCATTACCACTAAGCTTAAACAAACTGTCTAGTTCTCTGACCATTCCAAAGGCATCCCACACAGATAAAAATCAGTTGTTCCTTTTTTTAAAACTTTTTATTAAACTATAATATATGTAGAGAAATGAGCACGTCCTTATTTTTCAAATGAGGAGCATATTCAGTCAAAGTGTTATCTTGTTTCTTACCTATTTTCTTCCTCCTCACTCGTGTGCTCATTTTCCCTTATCCCCAAATAAAGACTACATAAGCACCTTTCTTTTTATGTTTATAATATGACCCAGAAACACTTATTAAAGTTTTCTGGAAACTTCTCTTTTGCAGGCTAAATAACCATGAGTCCTCACACCTTTCTTTATAGACTTAATTTCCCAACTGCTTGAATTATGCCTACTGTAAGTCTTTAAACATTCTTTAATTCCTCTTAATATTCTACCTAAGTTCCATTCATGGTGGCAAACTGAGCAGCATATATAGCTTGGGAATGAGTTTTTCACAGCGCTTTCTTTGTACCAGGCCAGGATTCACGCATTAGCCCACCCATCATATTGAGTAGATTTAAATACTTGGTGAGTTAAGAAGTTCTTTCTGTTTTTCAAAGACAAAGAGAGCTTTGTGTTATTGCTGAAAAGCCACATAAATAACTTGAAAACAAAGAGTTTGTCGATGACAATCTGTTCTTTATGTTTCCAGAATTTGTATTTGGCTAACCGTAATCCACTAAAATTCATCCGTGGACAGGAGGGCATGGGAAAAAGCAGTGCAATAGTTTCTTTCTGGGACAGACCAAGTAAGGGGGAGGTACACCATGTTCCAGAGGTAAATTCAGCATGCCACAATTGCCATGGATTGCATATGAAGAGGAGTGAGCTCAGGGAATACAACTTGCTATCACACGTCCCCAGAAAAATCAGGTGCCCAAACAGATTCAAAAGAAATATCTATGCTACTGTGAAATTCTAAATTTAGAAGTTTATAGCTTAATTTGCTTCCAAATATTTGGGCAAAGCAAAATCAGAAAAGGGAAATGCCTTCTGCTAAGAATGAATACTCAGAGGTAAGATTAGAGTTATGGAAAATACTCTAAAGATGTTTTGGAAATAAGGAATATTGAGGGAAGTTGAAATTCATCAACACTGTAAATTAATTACAGAGATGAAATAATCTTCCAGGAGAGAAACAAAGGGAGAATCATCACATGCAAATAATAAATAATGCGAAAGATTTGCAAGTTCCGCAGACACTGTCATTAAAAATGTTTTTTTGTTTATTTGTTTAATACAATGGTAGGAACATGAAATTTAGATCCAAAAGTTTTGTGCATCACACAAAGAATGAATTTCCCTAATCTATAAGAACTGCTGTCAATAAATAAAATCGCTTTGGAGTGCCCAGATGGCTCAGTTGAGCGTCTGACTCTTGATTTCAGCTCAGGTCATGATCCCAGGGTCGTGGATCTTACCCCGAGTGGTGCCCTGTGTTGGGCTCCGTGCTGAGCATGGAGCCTGCTTAAGATTCTCTCTTCCTCTGCTCCTCTCCCCCACTAAAAAAGACCAGTCATCCCAATGAAAAGGGATATGAAAAGACAGTTTACAGAAGAAGACAGACAAATAGTTCTTCTCTATTTGACAGAATGCCCCACACTACTCAAAATATGATCATTAAAAATTAAAACTACCATTGAAATACTTCTCATCTCTCAAATTGGCAAGTATCAAAAAATTTAATAAAGTATTACTGACAAGATTGTGCAGAAATAGGCCCTTCCACAATTGCTGGTGGGACTGCAAATTGATCCAATAGCCTAAGCTAACAATTTGGCAATATCTTTCAAAATTACCACCGTATACAACCTTTCGCCTAAGAGCTCCAATTCTATACCCTAAAGTCATATACTCCCACATTGTGAATGATCTTGTGTTCAAGGGTTTTATAATGTAGCATTATCTTTATTTGAGGATAGCTGACACACAAGGTCACATTAGCTTCAGGTGTACAACATAGTGATTCTAAAAGTTGATGCATTACACTATGTTCACCACAAGTGTAGCTACCATCTGTCTCCATGTGATGCTACTACAATACCACTGACTGTATTCCTTATGCTGTGCCTTTTATTCCCATGGCTTATTCATCCATAATTAGAAGCCTGTATCTCCCACTCCCCTCACCCCATTTTGCTCATCCCCTGCCCTCCTCCTCTTGGCAACCATCACTTTGTTCTCTGCATTTATAGGATTGATTCTGCTTTTTGCTTGTTTATTCTTTTGTTGTTGCTTTTTATTAGATTCCACATATGAATGAAATCATATGGTATTTGTCTTTCTCAGTAGGACTTATTTCACTCAGTGTAATACCCTCTAGGTCCATCCATCTTGTCTCAGATGGCACAGTCTCGTCCTTTTTATGACTGCATCCAGTGTGTGTGTGTGTGTGTGTGTGTGTGCGCGCGCGCGCGCATGCGTGCGCCTCACATCTTCCTACCCATTCATCTATCCATGGACACTTAGGTTGCATCCATGATACATTTACTATAAGTAATGCTGCAGTAAACATAAGGATGCATATATCTTTTTTTTAATATAATTTATTGTAAAGTTAGTTAACATACTGTCTATACGGTGTACCCTTGGCTTTGGGAGTAGATTCCTGTGATTCATTGACCATGACTTCCTAGTCCCATCAGAAGGAAATATTTATTCTACAAAAGTATTCAGAGTTTCCGTCAAGGCTTCTGGTGGGCTATTTAGTAATAGCCAAAGCCTGAAAATGTGTATAATTTTGATTGTCCATTTGAACTTTAAATTATGTAGTCTAGGTAAATAAATATGGCTACATGAAAAAAATAATTAAAGGAATGCTTGTCACATAGAACATCATACCAGCAAAATTTTTTGGAAACAACTTAACTGGCAAAAAAATGGGAATTGGCTAAACAAATTATGGGTTATCTGTACAAAGGAATTTGTTGTCATCATAACCTATGATGTAGCAGATTATCAAATGGAAAGATGCTCCCTAATCACCAATAAGTGACAAGGGCAAATTACAAAAGGAATGCATAATATAATCTCCTTTTGGTGATACTATAATATTGTTGAAAGGCTATATACCAAAATATTAACAGTTGGTATCATGGGAGATGTGTACCTGTTTTACTTTTTACTTTTATTTATTTCCAATTTATTAACAGGCAAGCATATCTTTCATATGAGCTATACTTGAAACTTCAAGAGGGATAGACTTTTCTATATTCATTTTTTTATGTACAAGGCATAGCACATAAGGTGCTGCCCGTAAGTGTTCCACAACTATTTGCCGAATGAAGAAAAATATAATTAAGTATATGTTTATATTTAGTTATTATATATAAAGTTCAATAGGATATAAATATAAGAAATGTGTTTTCTCTAAAGCAAGAGCTGTGGCAGTCATAACCGCAGAAGAAAGCAATATGTCACCAACATGACCACTCACGGAAGAAACATGGTCACACAGGTCAGGTTGAATAACTACAGTTAACAAAGAAAACCACTAGGTAGTTGCCAGGTGGCAGGAAACAGAAATAGCAGCCTTGCTAAGAAAGGCGATCAGTACACTGAGTTCTAGGAACTGCACCCCCACCCGAGGGTCTAAGAAATCTAGGCTATTGGCCGATGGCACTGACTCGGTCCCCCTTCATCTGTCTTCTAGAATTTAAGTGAAAATGACTCCTCTCTTCTGAGCCCTGATCAGTGAGCTTGTTTCACACAGCTGGGTGGGCACTTAGAACCCTCTATTGGGCTGGAGACATTTTGTAACATAGGGAGTCTAGTCTGGAAAGGAGCTTTTGGATTTTAAATGAGGAACAACCCTGCCATTAACAGAGTGTGAGTTTTGGCAAGTTGCATTTTCTGGTTTTACCTGATAAGTATGAATTATAAAGATAGCTCTGTTGTCACAAGATTGAGGACAAAATGAGATAATGACTGAAAAAAAATTAAGAAAAGCCATAACTAGGTGTGAAACTATCCAATGTATTAAAATACCATACACACTTAGGTTTGGAGACCATGTACAAATGGACTTGTTAACTAGATGAACTCACACAAATCAATTGGTTAATCACTCCGAGGTTTTTAGGTTTAGAACAGCTGGGTGTGATTTTGCTCAACTTCATTATCTAGAAACATGTACTAACAGCCCACAGGAATACATTTGCATTCCATACTTATTTTCCTGTTATCTGACTTCTATCTTTCTTCTTGTAGTGTTTATTTATTTTGAGAGAGAGGGAGAGAGCGAGAGCAGGAGACGGGCAGAGAGAGACAGAGAGAGAGAAAATCTCAAGCAGGCTCCACGCTGCCAGTGCAGAGCCTGATGCGGGGCTTGATCTGATGAACCATGTGATCATGACCTGAGCCAAAATCAAGAATCAGACGCTTACCCAACTGAGCCACCCAGGCTCTCCTGACCTCTATCTTCTATTCCACACTAGACCATCTAGTCACATTCATACAAATAAATAGCCATTTACTATTTTGTAAGGAAACCCAGAAGGAAAGGTGGGGGAAATAAACAAGTAAATGTACTGAACAACAATAACAAAAAGATATGAAATGATTGTATAGATTAATGATTAAAATAAAATGCATGGTAACCAAAAGGATGTAGTAACTGGGGAGGGGTTAGGGATTCTTAAATTAATGCTCCCTAGAACTATAAACCAAATTGATCATTTTTTTTAATTAAGTCTGTGGCTTCAGCTCATTCAAGATGACTTTAATGTGAGAACATAAGAGATAACACAGTGTATCGCAAATGAGCTTTGGTGTCAAGTGGAAATGACTTCATAGCTTGGCTTTTGATCTATTAGCTGAGACCTTGAGCAACTAATTTTTCTGAGCCTCAGTTTCAAATATCTGTTAAAAAATAAGAGACCAGTTATATGAAATACTGTGAAGTACACAGCTACATGTAGGTATTTGTGAAATAGTATCCATGAACAGAGATGATCTCTCTTACCAATAAACCCTAACCAATGGACTCAGGTAGTAGTATTCAAAATAAGCTGCTTCCTTTGAAAAGAGAATGGAATTAACTGGGGAGGGGAAAATAGTCTCCTTGGGCATTCGAAGTGCCTCCTTGAGGCACTGGCTAGCAGGCAAAGATTACACGGAGTATTTCTGATTTGAATATTGCTCAAAGTGAAATTTTATTTTTTAAGCAAGCTTTCCCAAAACAACTTGTTGCTATTTTGGTTTTTCGATAAGCTTTATGAATTAAAAGAATCTATCCAAAGTCTATTCCTTAAGAGCCCCACTCAGTGAAATCTCAGAAATAATCCTCAGCTGAGGCAGTTTCCTGGCAAAAACTGGGAGTTCTAAAAAATTTCAGGAACAGAAAAAAAAAGGCCTGAAATTTAAATTGACAGTATGAAAATACATAAAGGGCTACCGGGAGGAGTTACAAAAGAAAACTCTCCTGATATCGTTATGACTCCCCATTAATCAGATTATCAGAAAGAGGAGTCAAAAGAGTACAGTTAGAAAGAAGGAGCTCTATGAAGACATTCAATGGGAACAATAGGAAAGATTTTCCAGATGACCTCCAATGGTGGCATGTTCAAAAATGTTTCCCTCCTCCTATTTGACCTTTCCGCACTTGTCAACAAGCACTAATAATATGTTAGTTGCCTCCTGACGGTTGGTTTGTTCTCCCAGATGTTTGAGGAACATATAAAAAATTCTTTCGGGATGCCTGGGCAGCTCAGTAGGTTAAGCATCTGACTCTTGATTTTGGCTCAGGTCATGATCTCACAGTCCTGGGATCGAGCTCCGTGTCGGGCTGAATGTGGAGCCTGCTTGAGTGAGATTCTCTCTCTCTCTCTCCCTCTCTCTCTGCCTCTCCCCAACTCTCACATACTCTCTAAACAAATAAATGAATGAATAAATAAATAAACATTTTTAAAAAGAATTATTTAATTTGATACTGTAGTATATAACAAAAGAAATGAAAAAGAATATACATAAAGTAAATGAAACTAGTCATATGCATACAAAGATTTTATGCAGCTGTGTTTTTAGCGAACTGTCAAACAAGCTCTTTTCCTTCCCCTGCCCCCCACTGGAGATGAGCATCGTTTTAGCTAAACTCGATGTCAGTCCTGCTTCTTCATTACCTTTACCTATCCTTACTCAAATGAATCTCCTCAAATTCCAACTGGTCCTTACCATTAGACTGTGCAAACCCAAAATCTTATACCTGCCAAAGCTTCTTATCTATATGGTTTGGTTGTCTTCATGAACATGACTACCACTGTCTTTATCAACACAACTTTATTATTCTAGGAAGCTCTGGACCAGAGAGATGGAAGTTTATTATTTATTCTCACATTTTTTTGAAACTCTCAGGTCAAAACACCCATCTTGCTATGTCCACCGATCCTAAACCATTATATCATAATCATTACCTAATTCTAATCAAGCCCTTGTATTGATAGACCCATCTTAAACTAGAACCCAAAAACTTCATAAATAGTCCAACATTATCCTTCCTACTCCAAGATGCTATTAAGTCTTTGTCAAGGAAGAAAGCTCCCTTACCATGGCAAGGAACAAACTCAGTTTCGCCTTAGCAACAGGTTATTTTGGTGGTAATTGTAGGGAGCCAGCATTCAGCAATCGCAGACCTTCTTGGATGAATGTCCTCGTTCTTAGTTTGATGACTATAGTATATAAGAGGGGTGTGTATATTTGTCTGTGTGTGTGTGTGAGTGTGTAATTTGATCCATAATCAGAAAGGTTTTTAGATCGACTGTTAATGTGGCTGCTGCCTTTTACAGTTTCCTCTGTCATTACACTCATACCTTACCCTATTGGACATCCCATGTCTTCTAAATGCTGTCCTCCCATGCACTTTCCTTTTGTTCTTCTGGTGTGCAGCGAAAGGTCTCAGGCATTCCATACGTCTCCACCATGACCCTGTGGCCACTAGGCAACAATGCACTGAAGATTATCATAATCCTCCAAAGGACCCTTCTCCTTTTCCACATGGTCACACTAACTACCTGGCTCTGGGGTCTGCACCTATTAGGAGCCAACCTGACCAGCCCAGTAAGGTTAGCGTTGGCTCCACATGAATTGTTATATCTCTACAGACGTGGGTACTCAGACAGCTTCATAGTCCCTGAGGTCAAAGAAGACTGTTTTCCACTGTTTGAAAGAACAGTGTTTCAAAGCATTCGTTGAATGGCTGCTTTCTAACCTAAGGAATCTCAAACTGATGTTGTTTTATTGTAGATTCCTGGTCCATACTTTTAAACTCCCCTCATCCTCAGGCCCACCGATTCCCAATAAGTTGCTGGGTTTACAGATGTATCGAATGTTTGCAGTAGCAAAGACCAACACAGAAATGCCAGTAACATTTTATGATCATTTCAATGTGAGGATTGTAAATTATAAAACCATCGCAGATCATTAAAGCCATACTACAGTTTTTCTTTTGGAAACCCAACAATGAAGCATTTAAAACAAAAGAACAATGTGAAGATAAAGCAGAAACAAAGATTGGTATCCTCGGTGGGCTAACTTCAGAATGGTAAAAGATACTCAATTTTAAAATGAGGCAGTGAGTGAAAAGAATTAATGGCAATTTATACAGTGAATTTTCTTCCAGTTCTTTGTCTCATGCCTTTTTAAAAACTTTTCCGTTTATCCTTTTTTCTACTTTTTTTGTAAGTTGGTGTTTCAGACACTTTGAAGTGTTGTAGCTAAGGAGAGGCCATCACAAGAGTATTAAAAAATAACATAGAATAACAGGTGATAGTTGTGTATTCTGCTATGGATTTGTAACTGTTGATTTGTATTTTGCATCACTTCTAACATAGATGAGAAACAGATTCAAAAAAAGGACCCAGAACGTTGAGATTTGGAGTAATCTAACCCACTCAGCGGAACGCTACATTAACAACAATGGAGAAACACAAGCTTTTTATTATATAATCCCTCATTTAAAAAATTAGCATGTTTCAAATACATGTGTACTATATATGCATAAATGTTATACATGTCCTATTAGACTGATATAAATTATAAGATATGTATGGTACGCAAAACAGAGATTTTGTTAAGTGCTGAGGTTAAAAATACAGAAACTGAAGATCTAATTTTTTCGTTTAATCCGAAACATTTTCCTACATTCCCTGGGATGAACTAGACTGAACTGTAGAATTAGACCTTTCAAAGTTTTCTATGTCATCTTTAAGAAAAATTAGAATAAATATAGGGTGCCTGGGTGGCTCAGTCATTAAGTGACTGACTTGATTTTGGCTCAGGTCATGATTTCACACTGCATGAGTTCGAGCCCTTTATCGGGCTCTGTGCTGACAGTGCGGAACCCACTTGGGATTCTCTTGTCTCCCTCTCTCTCTGCCCCTCCCCGCTCACCCTCTCTTGCAAAAAAATAAATAAACATTTTTTAAAAAGAAAACTTAGAATAAATAGACCACTTGAGCCCTGGAATTTTAGCTGACTATTAGAAAACAATTCAAGTTTAGTATAGTAAATCAGTGTATGCATGTTTGAACGACTATATTTATACTATCGTGATGGTGCCATCCTCCCTTCCTTGAGTAGCAATTACGAAGAATGAGTGCATTTATTTTTAGTATCTGATAAATTAGGCCCAGGGTTGGGTTTTTATAGTCAAATAATAACTCAAAGAAATGTATTTGTTGGTACGTATAATAGTTGCCCCCCCCTTAGGCACAGGGGATACATTCCAAGATCTCCAGTGGATGCCTGAAACAACCAATAGTATTGAGTATATGTATTATATACATTATGTTTTTTCCTCTACATACTTCTCTATGATAAAATTTAGTTTATACATTAGGCACAGTAGGAGATTAACAACAATAATAAAATTGAACAATTATAACAAAACTGTAATAAAAGTTATGTGAATGTGGTTTCTCTCCCCCAAAATGTCTTGTTGTACCATACTCCCTCTCCTCCTGACCATGTGAGGTGGTAAAATGCCTGTGTGATGTGAGGAAGTGAGGACAATGACATGTTAGCTACTCCTGACCTTCTGGTGATACGTCAGAAGGGAGATCGTGTGCTTCTGGACCGTGGAAAACAAAACTGCAGATAAGGGGAAACTACGGTCCAACCAGCTGATCATAAGTAGTTATTATTAATAATAATCATAAGTAGTATTTAGCATCATGTATATAGTACGAACTCATAAAAATGTCTATAGTGTTTAAAAAGAAGAAAGAACAGGCTCGGTATGGAGTCACTTGCCCCTGTGACAGCAAACCAGGACTTAATTACAGAAATGTGACCTTTAATCACTCAATCTGGAATTTCCTGATCAGCACTAAATCTGCCTGATAGACCTCCATCCAAATGAAGGTGACCTCGCCTAGAACAATTCTTTCTTTTCTTTTACTAAGAACTTTCCATGTCCCTCCGTGTTTCTGCCTACAAAAGTCTTCCATTTCGTACAGCTCCTTGGAGCTCATTTCTGTTTGTTAAATAAGATGCTGCCCAATTCATGATCATTGCTTGAAGCCGATTAGGCCTTCAAATTTACTACTTGAACTTGGTTTTTTAACAACATTATTATTCTCTTCATTGTCCTTGTTCAGTCACTTGGGCAACTAACACTGTCTCTTGTTTTGTGACTGGTTTGTTGAGCCTGCTACCTGAGGCTTCTGTCCCTGGCTAGATAGTTTCCACCGACTGACTTGGACAGTTAGTTGCCAAAGAAGTCTGCAAATAAGCCACATGCTAACAAAGTAATAAGTCATTACTTTGACTCGATACAAGGGCTATTACTTTAACAATTTTTCTTTTCACCATACTTTCATTTCTCTTACCTAAATCACAGATAATTTAGCAACCATAGACTGTAACATAAGGGGAGAGTGGGGAGGAGATTGCTTTAAGAAATGGAGAAACAGCCTCAGAATATTTATTCTCCAGAAGAAGAAAAAAAAAATCCCCAGAAAGCCTTCCATCCTAGGAACAGCCCATCTCCTTACAGATTAGAACAGTTAATGTAGGGTCTGCCTAGACATGATGGCGAAAGTTGGAGGGTAATAAATCAGTATAATTTACCTATAAGGTTCTTTTCAATTCTGAGCTTGATTCATAATTGGTTAAAAAAGTGCAGCTGCCTACACACCAAAATTCTAGATTCTCCCACCCTCTCTATCTCAAAAGCAAAAAAATAAAAATAAAAAATAAAAAAAAAATAATCTCACCCTGTGTTTCACTCTCCATTTCCGGGATGACCTAGTTCTGCAAGGAGAAAAAAGCAGCACTGGGGAGCCAGCGTGAGCAAAGGTACTATTCTTGATGTGAGACTCCGCGGCAGCCCGAGTAATGTCCAGCCCTACTGTCCTCATATCATTTCATAATTCGGGGGGGTGGGCTTTGAATCGGTCTTTGGCCCCCAGTAGACGAACCTAGGAAAGCAGACTGGTCAGGGAGAGGGCTTCAAAAAGTGGATCAGGTGCCGTGGCAACGTTTCAGATGCCGGGGCGTGCATGCATGGAGTCTCGTGTTTTTTTCTTTGTGACTGGGACACAGCTGGCTTTGAATTAGAACAGTAAGTATACAGCACCACGGTTTGGTCTCAGGCCCGGCCTCTGGTCTGTGGCACTAGGCCATTGGCCTCTGCCAGCCAGGCCTTGGCCCTGGTTTCCGAGATACAGGGAGTGCCCCTCAGCTGGCAGTCACACCTGTTAGGTGTTTCTCCACTCCTGCATCCGCCCGAGCAAACGCCACCAGCACCATTGGGGACCTGGGTGCAGAGCGGGGGGAAGGGGACGGAGCAGCAGGGCCCGGCCTTCTCCTGCAGCCGACCCCCGCGGGATCTGCTCGGAGGGTGGAGCGGGGAGGGGGTACTGCGTGGCGGGAGAGGTCGAGACAGGCGGAGAGGGGTATGGGGAGGGCCAGGGGAAGGGGCGTCACTGGTTGCTTTACGCTTCAAGAGCCTGTAGCAGAGGCGGCGGGGCTGAGCCGCGGAGGAGATGGGGTTTGCAGCAGCCTCCGCATTTCTCCTTGCAGCCCCAGCGCCACCGCCCCTCGCCGGGCCGCGGCGCGCGTTAGGCCGCGCAGAGTGAGCGCGGGCGCGGGCTGAGTGCACCTCACCCAGGACTGGAGGGCAGGGCGCCGTGGGGCCGCGGCGGGGGTACTCCGCGAGCCGGGCGGCCCGCGAGTCCCGGGAGCACACCAGCTCCGGCTGCCACCGGGCCGCGGCCGGGACGGAGCACCCTGCGCGCCCCCCGGGGGCCGGCAGCGGCCGGGAGGCGGCGCGGGGCTCGGCTCCTCCGCCCCGCAGCTCCGCGCACCCTGCGGCGGCGGCGGCGACGGCGCGGGCTCGGCCGCCCGGGCAGCCTCTGAGCCCATGGCGGGCAGCGATGCGGACCGCGAGGGTCGGGCGCGCAGGAGCGGCGCCGCGCGGCGTCCGGGGGCCCCTGGCGGGCGGGGAGGCGAGACCGCCGCCTGCAACCCGGAGCCGCTGTCCACTGCTGAAGCGCCGGCGGACGGCGCTGCGCTGCCTGCCTGGATGCGCCTCTACTTCTACGGGATGCACGGGATCACCCTGGACGTGCTCGTGTCCTCGGTTCGGCGCTTCGCTAGCAGCCCGGACCTCCGGATGCTGGGCTTCTCCTCGCCCTACCGCTGCCTGCTGCACTCGCTCACCCACTTCGCGCTGGAGAAGGTCTACCTGCAGCAGCGGCGCTGCCCCAGCGCCTTCCTCTTCAATTTTCTCCTCTACCCCTCGGCCCACGTGGCGCTGCAGACCCTGGCGGGCCAGGCGCTGCTGCTCGGCCTGCGCAGCGGGCCGGGGGGCGCGGCGGCGCCGGGGACACTGGACCTAGCGCTGCAGTATGTGCTGGCGCTCTACCACTGCCATGTGTTCCTGAAGCGCTTCCTGCGCTTGCGGTACCGGCGGCAGCCAGAGCAGCAGCAGCACCAGCGGCAGCATTGGCCCAGCGTGCCCCCCGCCCCTCTGGGCGCCCCGGGCCCTGTGGTTGCAGGTGGCCGGAGGCGACTACTCCGAGACACTCGGGGCGTCGCAGGAGCCTCTAGCCAGGGGCTGCCGGACCTGCTACGCTTTCTTTTCTTCGGAATGCACGGCTTTTTGGATGAGATCTTCTTCACTTTCTTCTTTAACTTACTGGGGCAAGGAGACGGGGCCACCAGCGGCCACACGTCACTCTGGTCCTTCTTTATGTATGGCAGCTGCAGTTTTGTGGTGGAAAAGCTCTACTTCCACCTGCACTGCAGTCGTGGCTGGAGCACTTGGAAGCGGGTGCCCATCTACGTGATCTTCATCTATGTTTGGGAGTTGTCCTGGGGTCTGGGACTCCGCACGTGCGGCGCTTGTTCCTGGGACTATTCTCACTACCCGCTCAATTTCATGGGCCTTATCACCCTGATGTATTTACCTGGTTGGATATTCCTTAGTGTGTATCAGGACCTACTTTCCAACGTGTTATGGCGGGTGCAGTACACGCCATCTAAATAAGACCAAAAAAAAAAAAAAAAGTCACTGGATTCCCACGAACCAATTCGATTTATTTTTACATATTTAAAACAGAGTGGATTTTTTAGCCTTTTAATTTTTATACGTTTTACTAAACTCTTCCAATATGTTTTATTGGACCTTTTAGTTTTTATGACACTTTGGAACCTATGCATAATACAATACTTTGAAATATTACTCGAAACAAAGTACTTTTCAATATTTAAAACCCCTTTCGAGCCCAAACAGCAAAACCATTATACCTTAACGTCAGAAGCTGTCCTTTATTCACTTTTTTGGGTGCAGGTGGGTGATAACTACTAATTTTTTTTTAAGTGAGGAGATTATTCAGATCAGAAATTAGTGATCTTTACAAGATTTGGCAAAATTTTCTGATTTAACGATTTGTTTACTTTCCTTTTAATCCAATTTCACTTTAATTCCTTGCCATATTTACCAATCTCTGCTGAAACACAGTATCTTGTAGTCCTAAAACTACAGTTAATAGCTCTTAAAGTGCCTCCCTCTAGCACACAACTGAAAAGAAACTGACAAATGTGAAAACACATCCTATGGATACATTTTTAAACTCAGACAGGTGACACTGTGTTAAGAGATTTGATCTCCATCCTGGAAATGATTGTTTTCCAATGTGGATTAGCCTTAATTGCCAAGTGTGTTGACATGGATCAGATCCTGTGTGTTATCTATGGCTATAAATTTTTGTTGTAAAATGTTTACCTTGTGTGCCCAAAGGCCAAGCAAAGTTATACCACTCGGTAGTGTTCCAACCCTAAGGACTCTTTCCACATGGAGCTTCAAGAATAGAAACAGTTCCTTGGAATAAAATGGACCTCGATGTTCATTATATTTGCCTTTGGCCTAATTGTTTATCGTGAATACAGATGCGTGTTTGCAGTGTCCTTCTGCCATGACTCACTTGTAAACATCTTTCTTTTTGCTCCTGGGCCCACAGAGTTTTGGGGCCAAACTTTGCTGTGATAATGTGCATTATACATCAGTAATAGCTTTTTGGTGACTCATTACTAATGTCTGGAAGCTCCAAAGTTAAATGAGATGATAAAAACTATTTTAAGAAATCATGTCTAATCAGTTAATAATGTACTTTAAGTGTGTTTGTTGTTTTTATTATAGTTAGAAAAGACAAGTAGAATTGAGCATGGCTCAGCGAAGGATGACTAATACCTTCTCAGTTTTCATTGCAAAGATAATTAGGAAAACTTACAGTGTGTACAAATGAATAGTTGTGTACAAATGAATAGTTTCCGCTTCAAACTATTAGCTCATCTGTACTATAAAAGGGGCTTAGTTCTGTTTTCAGAAAATGTTTGCTAAAGCAGTAAAAATGAATATGTATTAGATGATTGTCAGGAATAATTTTGAGAATGTTATTTTAATCCATTCTCTGAGGTTGCAAGCTAACTTATAAGTAATGCAATATAATCAACCCCACCTGTGAAATGGATCGTGTCACACTGATTATTTTAAAGTCAAAGTTTAAGAGCAATTATTGAAAGTAAGCTAAATGTTTGCAGAAGGTACCAGCATCACTTTATGACACTTGGTCATAGATAAAAGATTTCTGAAAACCTTGGTGAGGACAAAGTGTAAGTGTGGACACTAAAGTTAGTCAGATGCTGGGCAAAATATTTGTAATACAAATGTGACACATGCACCGGAACCTGAGTGAGGTGTGGCACCGCTCCACACCACACGTTCCCCTGAAGGCTTAACCAAATCCTTGGCTTCTAGAATACTTGTTAAATGCACAGGTTTGCCCTCACGTCCTTCACCTGCTGCTTCTCAGCCCCGCTTTCCTGCTTCCCAGAAATCTGTCAGGAAGTGGGAAAGCTTATTGTTTTTCCTTTGTTTGTTTGTTTTGCTTTTAACGTTAATCCTGTTTTAAAGAAAAGGTCAAGGTTTCCATTCATTCAGTTCATTCAAGAAGTAATTATTGTGCACCCACTATTTGCAAAGCATTTGCCTGAATTCTGCAGATACAGCGATGACCCAACACAGACAAATCTCTGTCCTTATGAAGCTCAAGCTTAGTGCTTTGATTCATTCGAGGTTATACTTCTTTGCAAAGCTACTGTTTTAATACTAGGCAATGAGAGGCAGCGGCTAGGAGTGTTCTCTTCAGGCCTGTCCCTGGAATATCAATCCATCATCTCTAAAACAAAAGCCCATTAACAGCCCCTCAGCTAGTTCTATAAAGACTTCATTCATATGTATTCAGGAAGTGATTATTCTGTCTATTAACTCAGCACCTTGCTGTACGGCTTCTCATTAGATGTTTGCCAATTTCTTAATTGACATTTTGCTATAACCGAAACTTTAAAAAAAAAAAAAAACAGGGAAAGAACCATCAGATCCATCAATTCAGTTAACTTATTAGCAGTTCAGATAGGAAGTGACAAGTCAATATAGTTATATTTAAGTAATACCACCACCTAGAAATGTTGCTCTATTATATATATAAAATCTGAAGTAAGTATATGTACATATCCATGCATATATCTTAAATGAATACATGTCACATATACATCTTAAGTAGATATATATAATCTTAAGTAAATAGATATAGTTTTAAATATGATGTATATAATCTTAAGTAAAATATATAATCAGTAAATGTGTATCTATATATAAAATAATACATATGAAATATGATATATATCTTAACTGTAGATATATATACATATATCTACACACACACACACACACACACACACATATACTTAAACCTCTAGTAAATCTACAAATGAAAACTCTGACACTTCAACCTGCAGAGGTTAAGTAACTGCCTAAGTTATACAACTATTGAATATTCAGACTTGAATCCAAGTTCACTGTACTCCAGCGTCTGTTCGTAACAGCAACACTGACATGCCTCTGTCTACTGACCACGATGATTTTGGATCTTTGTGGATTTCGCCTTACAATTTGTATTGCTCTTCCCTTCCCCTATCGCAGATGCAAGGGAAGATGTATAAAAGCCAGGCATGAGTAACAAATACGCTCTTTCATGTTGCCCTTTTATTCCCTGAAAATAACAATGGAGCTAGTACCAAGCGGCATAACTGAAGTCAGCCTAGTTCTCATCCTCCGACGATAGTCTTCATATTCAAGCCGTGCTCGGAAGTGAGTTCTTTGTTTGAAGTCAGATAATCTTGATATGAAAATATTACACCAAAAGACAATATCTTATATCACCAGCTAGGAAAAAAAAACATACAATTATTGCTACATATTTAGTATAGCATTCTGAATGAGCATCACTGTAAGAGCAAAACAGCCCAACAATTAAAATTCAATTTTTTGCAGAAACACTTATTGTGAATTCAGTTAAACCCTGTAGCGTCCGTTAAGTCCTTAATAGAAAACATGGAAAGAAGTGACAAGTATGGTTTTTGCCCCATGTTTAACTTCCATGACACTGAAATTTTCTTCTAAAAGTGCTTTAAATTTTAAATCAATTCTATCTAGGCACTGAATCTGAAGAGAAATAGAACCTTTTACATTTTTCGTGTTAACAATGAGCACAGAGGTTTCCAGGTTCTGTAAAGTCTCCAGGAACATTGATAATCCATTTCAATATTTCAGACATTTCAATGACTCCATGTACTTAACTTTGAACATTATCAATATTTGACATTGCATGTTTCGACTAAACAAAACACAGCTTAGAAAAGTATGACTTGTCCTTTGTTGTTAAGAAACGTTTCTAGTTGATTAATTCTGTCCTTTTGAAAAAATAATTTTTCTGTACTATTTTGAAATAGATTCTGTTGACGTAATGGACCTGGTTCTGCTTAAGTGGGAGGATGAAGAATTTCGGTAGACCGTTTTGGTTCTTTTCTCACTTCCCAAATACATTTAAAAATCAATATACTTGGAAAGGAAGTTATGCTCCAGACTTGGAGTGATAAATCATTGCATCGTAATATCTGAGAGCATTTTAATAGAATCAATTCTTATGTATATTAAAAGGCATGAAAAACACTTTACCTTTTAAATTAATTTTAAATATACTATCTCCAGTATATTTTCCAACATTGCTTAATGGAACTAAGCTCCTTTACTGAGGGAAAGTAGGAAGAAACACTCTTCCCCGCCCTCCATCAAACACATGCCTCAGTATATACTGAAGGAAAACATGGCAGTAAAAGATGTTTCTGTTGTGTTGCCAGCCAGTTTTTTTTTTCCCCCTATTCTTAGACTTGGTACCAGAGGAACCAACAGAATCAGCAATTGTTTGTGTGGACTTCTATTCACTAGAATTGGCCTATGGTTAACATCGAAGCATGAAGCCGTCACATAGGCAGTAGCTTTCCAGACACCAGCAACCCAAATTATGTATTAACCTGGGATGAGTCTAGAGAAATTTTTCCCTAGAGATTTTTTTCTCTTAATATAAAGAGAATATAACTATAAAGACTTTTTTCCCTTAATTTTTAAATTCTCTCTGCAGAAATGGTCAATTCTTAGACAACCATTAGAGAGAGAGAAAGAAAGAGAGCGTGAGAGTGAGGGAATGATCTTTGACTTAGAGAAAGATTTTATTTTCATCTTTTAACAATTCCGTTAGAATCGAAACATCACATGGACCAACTTTCCCGCTTGGAAAAAGTATATTTTTATCATGATTAAGGAGAATCAAGGGTTGAAAGAAACCATAAAGGTTAATAACATCCAGCCTTCCATCCAAGGCAGGAATTTCTGATGACATCTCTGACAGACGGTTTCTCAACTCAGCTTGGACTATTCAAGGCAGTATTAATTATGCTTTTCATGCAAAGACCGAATAAGGGGAAAGCTGTCGACAGCTAAGCTGATAAACCCCACCGTTTATCAGTGAAGGAACAAGGCTCTTCAAATTAGCTTCAAAGGAGCTAATATATATATCATCCATCCTGCTCGTGCGTTGCAATGAAACATTTTATAAGACACTGTTTTCTCGTCATTAAAAAATAATGTTTCATTCTTTTATCATGATACGTATGGTCATATATTTTCTAATGATACTTCATTCACAGAGTTTAAGCATCAGGGCTTTGAGAACTTTGACAGTAATTGATATTACTTCAGAAAAAGAAGGAAAAAGAAATATTACCTGCAGGTAGAGGAGTAGAAGTTTAAATAGTAGGTACCCTGCTTGGTTCACTGGAGTCTCAATCTGGTTGGACCCAGAAAAGTCTTGTCTTTGATTGTTGCTCAGGACGTCAACTGGAGGAGTTTCCTGGTAGTTTCCTCTGGCTGACCTAAACAGCTACATTAAGAAAGGAATTGAGGGGCATCTGGGTGGCTCAGTCAGTTAAGCATCTGACTTCGGCTCATGTCATGGTCTCACGTCTCATGAGTTCAAGCCTCGCATCAGGCTCTGTGCTGACAGCTCAGAGCCTGGAGCCTGCTTCGGATTCTGTGTCTCCTTCTCTCTCTACCCCTGGCTGGCTTGTGCTCTGTCTCTCTCACTCAAAAATAAATAAACATTTAAAAAATAAAAAATAAATAAAAAGAAAGAAATTGAGAGGCTACAGGTGTCACAGAAGCAAGTAGCTAGCCAGAAAGGATAAAAAATTGATCAACTGTCCCAATTAAAAAAAAAGCAAATTATTTATTAAAGAGAGAATTAGCCCCACTTTTGATGGGATTCCAACAGGCATTTATATTACATCTGAGATATTTTATTAACATACTATTAATATACATGATAAAAATTGAACTGGTCTTACAGGATCTCAGATTCAGCACTTTAAATATTTGAATAGTTGTTGTTGGAGAAAAATAATATTGAGAGAAATATGCAGAAAGTTTACGTCATAGTGGTTAACTGGGTCCACTAACTTTTAGGAACTAAAGCTAAATGAAATATGCTCTTATACATTTCTGAAGGAGAACTATTTTAGTCTTAACGTTTCATTAGAGACAATGAATGGACAGGAAGATAAAATAAATGCAAGCGTTCCCTGGAGTACACTGGAGCAAGTACTCAGATCCCAAGTACTTAGAAGCAAGCATTTAACAAAATTTATCATTACACTCACTTGAATTGATGAGATTTTCAACAAACAGAGCAAGACAGAAACAAAAAAAATAATAAAGACAGAAATAGAAGATATAACTGAAGGGATAGTATTCAATAGCTTTAGAGAGCCCACGGATTATTTTTCTAGGACTAAAGGAATTCAGATTATAAATGGCATTCGTACTCTTTATGTCATGTATGATTTGAATTACAAAGAAAATGTTGAACTTATGAAATACCACATACCACAGGTTTGATCGAGAACCAAAATGTACACTTTATTGCGTTAATGATTATTCCACAAAATTTCTGAGTTTATTTTGTTTGCATGTGTAATGATATTATTGGACATGCTATAAGAGTTTTAATAATGTGCCTTTGGAGTGTCTCCACATTGAATAGGTAAACAGTCTACAACTAACTAAAATCTAACATCAGGGAACTTCAGAGCTCGAGGGGAGAACTAAAAGTCATCTAATCCAACTCCCAAACAATAGAATAATTCCTTCTAGGTCATCTTTTACAGGTGTAAACATCTTTTACTGTTTTCTCGATCACTTCCAGTGATAGAGATTATTGTACTTAGATCTCCCAGGCCAACCCATTTCTTTGTTCTGAAGTTTTAGTTGCTAGAAAGTTCTTAACAGTAAGACGCATATGTAATTTTCACACATTTTTCCAAATTTCCAAATGCATTTTAATTGTTTTCCTCCAGGCTTAATATCCAAGATCTTTCAGCAATAGATAATAAAGTATTCAATTAGAAAACTATTACCTACTTTGATCAGGACACTTTATTTCTGCAAATGGGTACAACATTAAGCACTGTTAGCTTTTTTAGCAGCTCAGACCACTTTATTGCCTCAACTGAATTTTCACGTAAACGGCCATCTGGCCAGTGATCCCTTTATGCACCTGCACATTCGTATAAAAATAATTGGCACGGATCTCTGCTCTTCCCATACACCATGATTTGTCCTAAAGGCGAGTGAGAGAGAAATGAAGGCAAATAGAGTGAAGAGCAGAAAATCTACCACTGAATTCACTCTTCATTTTCTTCATTCTTCCTATGTTCCTACTCTTTTAAGAGCAGGCATATGTTATTCTTCATGTTTTCTCCCACCTAGCAAAGAACCTAGCACAGAGCAGGTGCTCAGATTTTGTTGTTGGTGAGGAGGAACTTATCTGAATTCTCATGCCAGACAATTCGATAGTGGCAGCAGGAAGTAAGAATGTGCCAGGTGGCAACATGAGATTTCAACAGGACATTTATTTATGGAACATACAGAAGACTTGCCATACACCTAGATGAAAGGTAGGAGTTGCTTCATCTCTCAATTTTTCCCTTTTCTGTTCAGCAACTACTTTTATCAGGTGCAGAACTCAGGTGGTTCTCTATAAGAGACTTTAACTACATTATAGATTCTTAAAATTTGTAGGCTATTCAGAGAACGTAAGTTTGAAATGTTCTTTTGGAAACATGAATTTAAAAAAAAACAACTGATGTGAACACACACTCGCGGGCAGTATATATGTTACTGCATGACACTTCCCTAAAGATTGATGAGCTCAATTTGCAGCTTATTGATTGATGGCTCTTGATTTTCACTGTTTTTGATGATGACCTTCTGGATTTTGGCAACTTTTGAATAAAAATAAAACTAAATTCAGGAGTTGCCTGGGTGGCTTAGTTAAGTGCCTGATTCTTGGTTTAGGCTCAGATAATGATCTCATAGTTCATGGGATCGAGCCCCATGTTGGGCTCTGTGCTGATAGTGTGGAGCCTGCTTAGGATTCTCTCTCTCCCTCTCTCTGCCCCTCCCCACCCACACTTTCTCCCTCTCTCTCAAAAATTCATTCATTCATTCATTCATTCAAAATTAGTTATATTTAGAAAATTGCTGCTAGTGACAGGTGGTAAACATTTATGTTTCATTGTCTTTGTATCTTTTTCACTTCTTGCTCTATTTCCAACTCCAAATATTATTGGCAGATTGTTAGTCAAGACTCTTCAGAGAAATAGAACCAATAGAGATCTATGTCTAGGTAGATAGATACGGATTAGATAGGTAGGTAGGTAGATAGATAGATAGATAGATAGATAGATAGATAGATAGATAGATGATAGATAGACAGACAGAGAGGTTGGAGCCAGTTGGAGACCCAGGAGAGGCAATAGAAAAGATTCTAGTTTGAGCCCAAAGGCCTAAGAACCATGAGAAACTAATAGTATAGTTTCAATTCAAGACTGGCAGGCTTAATACCCAGGAAGAGCTGATACTTCAATTTGAGTCTGAAGACAATAAAATAGCAATGTCCTAGCTAGAAGGCAGTGAGGCAGGAAGAATTTCATCTTATTCAGAGAAGGTCAGTCTTTTTGTTCTATTCAGGCCTTCAACTGATTGGATGAGGCCCACCCACATTAGGAGAGGCAATCTGCTTTACCCCCCATCTATTGATTTAAATACTAAATTCATCCAAAACACCCTCACTGAAATGCTCACAGTATTTGATCAAATATCCAGGCATCCTTGACTCAGTAGAGTTGACACATAAAATTAACCATCATACAGATCAAAACATTTGAACCAAAGGATTAAAGATGAGGATGAGGAAAATTGAAGAGAATTCATTCATTCACCTATTCAACACATATTTAAATGTGTATTATGTTAAAAGGTAAATAAGACATAGATAATTCTTTTTCTTATGGAGCAAAGAACACAGATTTTAAAACAAAGGTTTGTGTTACAGAAAGGTGCTGTTGAGTAGATAACAAGGAAGCCACCTGGGCCAGAAAGCATAGTGGGGAGAGTCCAGGAGGAGGGTCTAGGATGCTCAAAGTCCTGGCAAAAGTGAGTGTCAGAACTCTGAGTAACTCAAAGCCCGTGGAGACTGGATTAGGAGAGAAGTAGAGGGATGAGTGAGGGCTGAAGCCAGAAAGGTAGGCAAAAGGCAGGTCTTGAAACCTTGTGGGTACATTAGAATAGGGGGACCATTTCCTAAGGGTGTTGACAAGTTACTTAGAGAGTTTAAGCAGACAAAGGACCAATCCACTTTGGATTTTTGAATGAAAACTGAGAGAGGACAAGATGAGACATAGAAAAAGGCAGTTATGAGGCTGTTATATAAAAAAAAGGGAGAGATGGATGGTGGGCTGGGCCAGGATTGATGGTGGAGATGGACTTACATACATAGATGTGATAGACATTGACGAGGCTCAACAGACAGCGAGTGGTGATAGGATGGTTGTGCTGGTAGATGGAGAGAAGTGGATGCACATGGCCGTGAAGTAAATATAGACTCAGGGTCCTGAGGACCTCTGAAAGCAAGTGTAAAGAAGAAGCCATCAAGAGATGCAGGGACAAATGGTCAGATAGGCAGGAGAGCCAGAGAATGTGGTTTGGCCGACAACAGAAGAAAGAATGAGAAGGAGGATTTGTTCGGTATTATCAAATTCCACTTGAAATTAAGTCAAATTAAGAATAGACTCAATGACCACTGTATTCTAAGATACTCAGGATGGGGGAGTAGAGGCAGCCATAGGAGGATGTTCAACTGAAATATACTGAGTGCCACTTTGGAAAATGATGACAATGGCATCTGTGACTTGTCTTAAAGGTGGCTGTAAAGTAGAGGGAAAGGACTAGCCTCTAGCCAAAGAGGGGTAAAGGGTCAAGGAACAATTTTTATCTTCTAAATTGGGATATTTTTGCATATATAAAATGTTGGTGGAAAAGAGCAAGGACAGAAATTGAAGGTACAAAAGAGGAAAGGGATACAAGGTCTTATTAAAGCATGGTTAGGAATAACTGATAACTACCAACCTTGACGAGAGCTCACCATTTGTTTTCTAAGCATGGCATGTATCAGTTTATTTAATTTCCCTAGCAACCCTTTCATAGGTACTATAACAATCTGTATTTTTACATATGCTATTACTGGCACATGTAGGAGTTAAACATCTTGCCCAAGGCCACAGGTAGTAGAGCTAGGATTTGGACCCAGGCAGTCTGGATCCCAATCTGCATTTTCTAAAAACCTACCTAGGTAAGTGGAGGGAAAGGGAGGAGGTGAAGGAAAAAGGACAGGTAGAGAGGGGAAAAGAAGCTGGAATTGGCACTACACTAAATGTACATGCTGTTCGATTTATGCAATCTAATAAAGAACCCAGAGAAAGCATCTGAAACCAGTTCTTCTCAAAGAAAATTCAAATGCATATCTATTGTCTAACTTTTGTAATTATGATTCAATTTTTTATTCGTTTATTCAGTAAAGATTTACTGACTATCTACTATATAACGGGCACTGAGAATGCTCTGGGATTAAAAAATTAACTGGGTGACTCAGTCAGTTAAGGGTCCAACTTCGGCTCAGGTCATGATCTCACAGTTTATGAGTTGGAGCCCCACAACGGGCTCCGTGCTGATGGCTTGAAGCCCAGAGCCTGCTTCAGATTCCGTGTCTCCGTCATCTCTCTATTCCTCCCGGCTTGCACTCTGTCTCTCTGTCTCTCAAAAATAAATAAAGATTAAAGAAAAATTCAAAAAATAATAGAAAATTAGCGAGTCTGACATGGACCCTCCCCTTGATGCCCTACCTTATTGTATTCGTCAGCTCTGGCTCCCATAGCAAAGTACCACAGACTGGTTGACTTAAGCAACAGAAATTCACTTTCTCTGTTCTGGAGGCTAGAAGTCCAGCAGGATTGGTTTCTAGTGAGAGGTCTCTTTTCTGGCTTGTAAATGGCTGCCTTCTCACTGCATCCTCACAAGGCGGAGAGAGAGCAAGGTCTCCGGTATCTCTTCTTACAAGGACACTAATCCTTTCAAGATCAGATCCTACCCCCATGACCACATTTAAGCTTAATTACCTCCCTCAAGGCCCTATTTCCAGATACAGTCACATTGGGGGTTAGGGCTTCAACATATTAATTTGAGGAGGGAGTGGAAATCCAGTCCATGGCATGTATTCTCTCTTAATTCGCACAATGACCCTGTATGATTGTGGTTGTTATTACTATTTTTATTAATCAGCACCTCATAGATGAAATCATTGAAACCTATCTGTCACCCACCTACTTGAGAATGGGAATGAAACTCCATTTCAGCATTTTTTTAGGCAACATATCAGTCTCTCAGAAATTCCAAGGCAGTCTTACTTGTTGGGGGGGAAAGACTCTGAAAAGAAGGACGATCTTGTTTGCTTAATCCCTCCATAGTTGGGTAAACCAATCATTACTGGTTTTTATTCTCTCTAGAGATAAGTTCTATTTTGTCCATTTCTAATTTTAACCTTTCTTAGTATTTATACACAGATTTCTAAGTGAGCCCCTCCCCATTTTTATTTTTTTTCTCCAGAGTCTACTTGTTACCCAGAAAATTAGCTGTCTGGAAACACTGGATCACAGACACTGTGTCTCCAGGACTTTCTATAAGCTGACACAGAGGCTTTAAAGGGCAACAATACTCAGAGCCAATTCACTTAATTTCATAAGATATATTTTGAGGTTAGTGTTTAAAATAGTTGACCAGTGGTATTCGAGAGTACAAAATCAATTTTCAATGTATTACAACTTTTACTGGGTAATCACATTTCCATTAAGTTTATAGGGTGTTCATTTCCATTTCAGAAACATGAATTCCTAATATTATTTCTAGATGATCTATAAATAACTCCAGATATGCTTGCCAATGTGATGCTTTGCTTTTGATGGCATAAAATTGAAAACATAAATAACAAAGTATTTTGTTTTCTTAGCCAAAAAAAAGTTTTTTAATCCAGAAAATCATATATTACTTTGGAAGCTGCATGCAAATCAGGTCATTTAGACACAACATCAGAAGGAAAGGTGATCTTCCAGGGAACCGTTTGCAGCTTAAATGTTCCGTATGTTCTTTCTTCAGCTAAAGCCCAGTACAGTAAAGGGACGCATCCTCTGAGTCACCCTTGGTGGGAGAAGTTACCAGCCTTCCCAAAACTAGAAACAGTCTGAGCAAAAACTTCTTGTTGAAGCAGCTGGGTAGAATCTTCACGGATAAATAAATTCCAGATTTTTAAACTTTACAATACAAATCATATTTGGGGGTTCATATGTTTAATTTAATGGTAAGAAATTCGGTCAAGGGTCAACTTGCTGCCCCCAAATCATTTCAGGAGGTCAATCGAAACTTCTCAAAATGGAAAAGATCAGTGATTGAAGTTAGCTGTTCAACATGGCCTTTCTACAAAACCGCTTTCTTTTCTAGTACCGAACTTTCTTGAATAGGCCGTTCACTAAACCAGATAAATGTTGATAAATAATTTGATAGTCAACTTTACTCTGTACCCGTGGGTCCAACAGAACATTTGTTTTGTGTTTTGGCCTCTCACAAAATACACTTGGGAAAAGGTTGCCCTAAATGTATCAACTAACAGTCAGCCTATGCCATGATTCACTCTGATCGTCTTACTGTCGGTAATTCTGCAAGAAAAACACTCCTTTTACCCAGGATTTCAGTAGGATTCAAACAGCTTCTCAAAATTTAGGAGTAGCTTGGATTCCTTCTTCTTGCATATCTTATATGCAGTTAAGGATCGAGAAAATCAAGAATCTCCTCTGAACTTATCGTTTGCATTAATTCCTTTCGATTCCCTCAGCCTCCAGAGGCAACAGAAATATACTATAACAGTCTCCTATGTTATCTCCCAAACCCCAGTTTCTGTACCATTCAATATCTAAACTAAAAGGACTAAACCTAAAGCACAATATCAGGAGCGAATTCTTCCCTTTATGTACCCAATACCTGCAGTTGACTTTCAGCAAAGTGACATCATCCTTCATATTAAATTATGTTTTGTTATTGTTTTATGGTTTGCTTTATAGTAATATATAGATGTGTTTCCGTTTTATAGCTGTGTTGAGCTATAAACACAAAGTTTCATCCCTGTCTTTGTTTATTCATTATTTAATATCCATGAAAATTTTTTTCTCTTTCGTAAGTTTCTTTCATGTAAGTGTCAGAAACACTTCTGAAACTTCCAGTTTTTATATGCTGTTTTGTGGAAGAGCTTGGTACTTTAAATCATGGCTTTATCTAAACAAAACTGTCAAACGAAACGGGCAGTGGTTTCAGATGGAGATACATCTGCATGTCTGACCTTAGCTTAGCACTAAGGAAGCTCTTCTTAACACTGCGTTTCTTATGCTCCTCATGAAACTGAGAGGAAACTAGGAAAATAGAGAATAAAAGAATGAAAAGATAAACTGTGTAAGCTTGAAATTAAAAGTAGTATCCTCTGTATCAACTTAGAGTAAAGCTCCTAGGAAACCAAAATTTTGAAATTCAAATATAAGATTTTGTGTATTCGAAGGAAATGAGTGAAAGTGGGTGGCTCAGTTAGATGAGTGTCCAGCTTCGGTTCAGGTCATGATCTCACAGTTTGTGTGTTCGAGCCCCACGTCAGGTTCTATGCTGACAGCTCAGAGCCTGGATCCTGCTTCCAATTCTATGTATCTCTCTCTCTCTCCCTCTGCCCCTCTCCCACTTGTGCTCTGTCTGTCTGTCTGTCTCTCTCTCTCTCTAAATTAAGTAAACATTTAAAAAATTAAAAAAAAGAAAGTTCAAGTTTCACTTATCAATAGGTGTATGGACTAGAGCGAAAGGGGAAGGTGTAAAGAAACCCCATCCATTTTCAGAAACAATAGGATGTCAACACTTCCCTGTATCTGATGGTGCTTTTTTAGAGTCCCATAATCTCCTAATCTCTTTCTGTTTTTTGTTGATATTTTCATTACTCTTTCTTCCTTCCTTCCTTCCTTCCTTCCTTCCTTCCTTCCTTCCTTCCTTCCTTCCTTCCTTTCTTTCTTTCTTTCTTTCTTTCTTTCTTTCTTCTTTCTTATATACATCAGTAGTTTATTTCTTTATCCAAGTTAGTTAACATAGAGTGCAATAATGATTTCAGGAGTAGAATTTAGTGATTCATCACTTACATGTAACACCTAGTGCTCATCCCAACAAGGGCCCTCCTTAATGCCCTTTATCCATTTAGCCCCTCCTCCTACCCAACACCCTTAATCTCTTTCTTTTTAAAGGCTTTCCTCTCTTGTTGGCCATCTATTCTCCCTGCCCCCTTCTCCCTCTGAGACACTCTTTGTAGAATTCACTCAGCTAGATATGGTACTAAACACTTGGGCCTGGGCCCCACCTGATCAGTTACTGTTTGATTAATGAATGACCCTCTCCTGTAGGATCAGTCCCTATTGGCATCCAGATAAATTCAAATTTAAATGAGTCTTGTCTTTTTGTGCTCAGTCCTCCTTTAATTCTTCCTTTATTGACCAAATAAATGGTGATATAAAATTTGCACAGGGAGATTGAGTCGGTAAATTTTAAATTGGGCATGTGAATGTATAAACTAACTCTTCAATTCACTTTCCTTTAAAAACTGGATTCGAATTAGAGAGGAAGTTTTATTTTTTCTCCACTTTATTTATTAGAGAGAGAGTGAGACAGAGTGTGTGAGCTGGGGAGAGGGGTAGAGAGAGAGAGAGAGAGAGAGAATTCCAAGCAGGGCTTGATCCCAAGAGCCTGAGATCATGGCCTGAGCTGAAATCAAGCATCAGATGCTCAATTGACTGAACCACCCAGGTGCCCCTAGAAAGGAAGATTTAGCCGTTATTTATCAGAGATGAAAGATTACTCTATAAACCACACTAACCAATGACATTAGCCTTTGCTGTGTGGTTTCTCTATTGTGTATGAAACAGTACTTTTCCCTTTCCCCCCTGTTACCCCTCCACCCATGGGCTGCATCTAACTTAATTCCAATGCCCAGAGGCACTTCTTAATAGAAACTTTTAAGTATATTTTTTACCTATTGGGGTTAGGCTTAAAACCTGCATAAATGATACATTTATTTATCTCAAAATTCCACACTTGTTAAGACTTCCTTTAAAGTCTGATTGGAATTATGCTGTCCTTCCAAGTACATGGATGAGAGTAGGTATTAAGTACCCTTTTTCTAGAACCACAAGGAAGTAGGTAGCTGCATCCTTCACCAACAAATTCTGTCTTTAATCAAGCATACAGGTAGACACTGAACTGGGATGGGGATGGAGAGATGAGACACTCTCTTTAGAGGTACAGAAGCAGGGAATCGGGTAGAAGCGGCTGTAGGATAAGAGTGGAATAGGGGTGGGGGCACCTGGGTGGCTTATTCAGTCATGATCTCACAGCTCCTGAGTTTGAGCCCCTCATCAGGCTCTGCGCTGACAACTGGAGCCTGCTTCGGTTGTGTCTTCCTCTGGCTCTGCCTCTCCTCCGTTTACACTCTGTCTCTCTCAAAATAAATAAACATTAAAAAAAAAAAAAAAAAAGACCAGACTAGGGGTCAGGCTCTTTAGAGATGTGTATTCTCTGCCAAGATTGGATTTATCCTATGGGTGCTTAATGGAAACAGAGAGTGAACTGTCTGTAAGCAGACAGGGATTTTAGAAGGATTAGTCTGATCAGCAGTGGGGGTGATAGTGAAACCAGGAGGCCTCTGTGATGATCCAGGTAAGAAATACTGAGGATCTGAGTAAGGCTGTGGGAAAGTGGACAGGACACAGTTATCTGCAAGGTAGATTCTGGAGACTTAGTGGGTGTGGTAAAGGAAGGATTGGAGGGGCTGGGATGCCACGATTTTTAGTCTTGAGCATATGCCAGATGAAACACTGTGTCGTCCTCATTCTTTTCTTTCTCTTTCTTCCTCTTCCTTCCTTCTTTCTCTCTCTCTCTCTCTTGCTGACATACAACATTAGGTTAGTTTCAGGTGTACAAAATAATGATTCAGTATTTGTAAATATTGCAAGATGATCACTACAGTAACCCTAGTTAACATGTATCTTCACACATAATTACAAATTACATCTTGTGCCAAGACTTTTAAGATTTGGTCTCTTAGCAACTTTCACCTATGCAATGCAGTACTATTAGCTATAGTCACCATGCTGTACATTAGATCCTCATGATTTTCTTTATATTTTTGTCTTAAAATGTAGTAGTGTCAAGACTGACCGAGTTGCCACATGTAGAAACTCCCCATGACTTAGCTGTGCTCTGTTTAAGACAAATAGCTGGCATAATTTATTTTTCTTGTTTTTAATTTTAGTACACATTCATTTTGCCAGATGTTGGCTTCCCTCCTCTATTAAAGTGCTTTGTGAAGCGGCGCCTGGGTGGCTCAGTCAGTTGAGTGTCCGAGTTCAGCTCAGGTCATGATCTCGTGTTCATGTGTTCGAGCCCTGTGTTGGGCCCTGTGCTGACAGCTCAGAGCCTGGAGCCTGCTTCGGATTCTGTGTCTGCCCCTCTCTCCGCCCCTCCCCTGCTCACTTTGTCTCTCTCTGTCTCTCAAAGATAAATATTAAAAAAAAAAAAAAAGTAAAGTGCTTTGTGTATATTGTGTGTATTTAAAGACCAAAGGTGTCTAACAACCTTGTTAGGTTCTGGTTCAGAATGGGGTGAAGTTGGAAACACACTTCAAAGTATCTGTGATTGGAAACTGACTAATCTTGGGCCACCTGAGGTCACGATCCTGATCCTGGAGGGGCACTGGGGCACCCCAGGGTCATTCCTTGGTCCACTCCCCAGAAAGTGGAGCTGTCAAAAAAATACTTTCATTAGCATAAATATCCTAGTATCTTCACACCAACTGAGAGGCACAAAGCAACAGTTGTAAATTAAATGGCTTTATAAGGAATCCCAACATAACACAGATCTGGGCAATTTTGATCTGCTCCCAGGAAGAAACACCAGAATTTGAAGATTGGTGCTGTCAAGTTCCAGGGCCTGGGGTCAGCAAATACGCAGAAGCAGCACTCCCTGGCGGGAGCCCAGTCTGTTTGCCCCCCTCCTCTATTACCCACCCTCAGGCTGCTGCCAGGACTAGGTTTCAGAGTGTGTGTTTTCAGCAGGAGAGAGAAGATGGTTCTCCTAATTGGCGCTTGCAAGAAAGCACTACGAGCAGACCTACGTTAAGGACACTTTTCCAGGAGGCCACGGATGGCCGTGAGTCCTTCAGTGGACCCAAGAAAGTACGTGTGTGATCGAACTCTGAGCCTATTTGCAGACTGACCCCGTTCCACAGTTTCTCAACCTCCACGGGAGTTCTAACAGGGGAAGTCCTGGCACCTGACCTACTTCCACATGATCGAAACAAAAAGTGAAAAATCCATTTGGCCTTAGGCTATACCAGTACAAACAAGAAAGAGGGAAGGATTTAATAGTAGACTATCTCTGACTGGATTTACGGTTGTATAGAAACACTTCGTTTTTCTACTTGTCTTTCTTATCTGTTATCTCAGAGTTAAAGGATAGCCACATTAAAACAAATACAGCATCATAGAAAAATAACATTTTTATAATAATATTATCTAATAAATTATAAACATGATATATACAAATATATATTAATAACTCTCTTGTATTAGTCTAGGGGTACTTTTGATTACTTTGCATGGTATATTAAGTGATTTATACAGTTGAACTCTTTAACATTTTTTAATAGACAAGCATATATCTTAAGGTAATTTGCTTAAAATTTTCAAACAGAAATTTGCAAGTCTTTCGTCTTTCAAAACATCCTTGCTTTCTTTTTTAATGTGTTTATCATTCAGTGGCCCCTGAGCAATGGTTACATTAGCACATTATGGTAGCATATTTTAAAAATATGCTGTTATAAATTTATAGAGTATGGGTATGGTTTAACTCTAGGAATATTAATTAGGAATAAAGTTGATTTGTGAATTTGTATCATTCAAATATTAATGTATTCTAAGAGCAATATACTTTAATGCTCTTTTTTAAGTTTATTTATTTATTTTGAGAGAAAGAGTGCATCCGAGCACGCTAGCAGGAGAGGGGCAGAGAGAGGGAGAGAGAGAGAACCTAAGAAGGCTCCCAGCTGTCAGCACAGAGCCTAACATTAACAAACCATGAAGTCATGACCTGAGCCAAAAGCAAGAGTCAGTTGCTTAACCGACTGAGCCACCCACACGCCCCAATGTTCTACTTTAAAGTTCAAAGGAGTTAGTTCAATTTCCTTGTCTTTAACATTTTATTTTCAAATGGGTATGTCTATTTATGTTTGCAAATTTCAAAAACTACAAAAGAGAATAAGAAAGCGAATAAACAAATCAGATAGAAGTATTTTGATACATTTAATACTGCATCGCAATATTGATAAAAAGTGGAAGTTTGGGATTCGAGAGTGAAAGGCTAAGAACGAATTCTTGAGACATTTTTGGTGCAAACAGGTGTTTTGTTATAACACGGGGACAGGGCGTGTGGGCAGAAACAGCTGCACTGGGCTTGCAAGGAGTGACTGATTATATACTTGCAAGTTTGTGGAGGGAAGGGATAGAGATAAAGTAAGTTTCTAAGCAATTTCGAAGTAAGGCTTTTAGGACCTTGAGGGGCTATCTACTGTTAAGATAAGGTTACTTTTAGTCTTTAATAAAACATAAACACAAAAGCACTAAGACAACTCTGCGTGTTTTAGATGTCTGTCAATGGGCTGCAAGCTGTAAGGAGATTTCATTCAAACTACATTTTTCTTGCCTTTGTTCTCCTCATCAATATGATTTTAATGCTTACATATTTTCTGCAAGAATTCATGGTTAAAACTAAAGAAATTGCTTGTATTTAGCAAAAAGCAACTAATTGAGACATCTCAAGGTAAATGATTTATGTATATTCATCATTAGGTATTTTGATAAGAGTTTCTTGTCATTTATGTATCTTACTAGTTAGTCAGCATGGTAGATACAACTATTGTTAATTAATATTCGTTCCCCCCGCCCCACCCTCGTGGGCAACCTGAACTTTTCTGACGCTTGACTTTGGGCTTGGCCATGGGGCTTGCTGTGATCGATGGGAGATTAGGAGGATGTGATCATCAGAGGCTGGAAAGCACTTGTACAATTGAGTTTGTTTTCCTGCACTTTTGCTGTCGACACGAGAACATGCCTGGGCCAGCTTGTAGGTAAATGGAGCCCATCAGCCTCTGATGATCTGCCCCAGATAACCCCAGCTAACCCCAGACATATGAGAAATAATACGTGATTGTTTCTTGAGGCACTGAGTTTGGGGATGGTTGGTTATAACCATTATTTCAGCAACAGATAATGTGGAGGCCACTTACAGGCAACCAGCTTGAACAATGGAAACCTGAGTAAGGAAAAGGGCCCACAGCCACCACTGAGCTGTGCAAACAGACAATGCAATGGGGCTCCCTAAACGACCCACCTCTAAATAGCCGTAGGCCCTAACTGACCAATTAAACTAGGCACATTTCCTAAACTTACCAAACAAAAAAGGGTTAATTCCATACATTCCTGTACTCCCTCACCCCACCCTATAACTGAGGCCCCCCACCACCTCATCGCAGACAGTCTCTCCTTTACTGCTCCGCCCACCACTCCCTTGCTGTCTATTCAATACACTTCTATCTCTTTTGTTCTGCGTTGGGTGAATTCCTTCACCACCTGGGCCGCCAACCTCCACCTGATCAGAGAGCCCCACAGACAATCAATACGGACACCAATAAGAAATGCAAGGGACAGATTGTCGTGCCTGGATTTGAGTCCCAGCTCTGCCACAGACTAGCTGTGCGGCCTCTGCCCATTTAATCTCTCTGAGCCCATTTTGCAGCCTTTTCTAACCTGGAACAGAAAAAACAGAAGGCTCCAGAAAGCAGCTTCTCTGGGAGAAAAAGAACTTTGCACTAATTGACAAGTTTGACAAGGTGGAAATTATATTGAGAGACTAATTGAGGATGTAGGAGGATTTAATGGCAGTTATGAAGAAAAATATATAAACGAAAAAGAAAGGAGTCAGTGATCACCTTCATGAAAAGCAAAAGTTATACAAAAAGGAAACACATAGTACACAACTTGGCTGGACCATGAACAATCATGATAATTTCAATGCTGAGTACTGATATAAACAAAAATCGTGCTAAATCTAAGTTGAAAGGAAGGACCAATGGGAATACCATGATGCTATATTTATATTTACCCTCAAATTTCTCAGCCTTAGCACTTTCGAGATTTGGGGCCATATACGTCTTTGTCGTGGGTATGCTTCTGTGCATTGTAGGATGTCTAACAACATCCCTGCTCTATTCACTAGACGCCAGTAACACTCTCTGCAGGTGGAAAACCCCTGGTGTGCACCAAGAGAGCAAGACGGAGCATCGCAAACTGTTGAGATTTTTTAACATCTAAAAGAGTGTTTTGGGTCCCCTAGTGGCTCGGTCAGAAGAGCATGCAACTGTTGAGCTCAGAGTCATGAGTTCAAGCCCCACGTTGGGTGTAGAGATTACTAAAATAGATAAATAAAACTTTCTTTAAAAAAGATATGAAAGTGTATTTCAGTTACTGATTTTGCACCATCTGTTCCTCATGCGAGAAGTCCATTCCCTCTTGCGTTCTCTGGAAGCCTGGAGCACGAGAAATGCCCACGTTCAACTGTGCTCTGTCATCAAACTTAGACTTACTTACCATTTAGTCAGGCTAAAAAAGAATCCTTAGATTAACAATAATATGACGTTAGTTTCCTAGGGTTGCTATAATAAATCACCATAAACCTGGTGGCTTCAAACAGCAGAAATATATTTTCTTACAGAAATGACCAGAGCAAGAAGCTTTTATTCCTTTTAGACAAAGAAACAAGCTTGCAAAGAATGTGGGTTATGGGTAGTAACTGGCAAAGAAGCAACTAGAGAGATAAGGGTTTAACAAAATTTATTTGCAGATTTCTCCAGTCTTTGGATTGATACGAGTATGTCTCCAACAAAAGGAAAATTTATTTCTTGCCTTTGGGTAGAAAAGGGGGAACTTTTTCTGCATTTACTACTTCTTTTTTTTTTAATTTTTAATTTTATTTATTTATGAGAGAGACAGAGACAGAGCGAGCTAGGGAGGGGCAGAGAGCAAGGGAGACACAGAATCCGAAGCAGGCTCCAGGCTCTGAGCTGTCAGCAGAGTGCCCAACACCAGGCTCGAACTCACGAACCGAGAGATCATGACCTGAGCTGAAGTCGGACACTCAACCAACTGAGCCACCCAGGCACCCCTATATTTACTACTTCTTAATTGCCTCTAGCCTGAAAAAAATTTTTATGTCAAAGAGGACTATTTTGAGGTGACGTATTCTGGTTTCCCTCACATGCAGATAACCTTCCCTCCCTTGCTTGTCTCTGCCTTGTACATCTTTCCAAAACTCCAAACCTGGAAAAATTCACTCTGTCTATTCCATGCCTTCCCTCAAGCAGCTGATGATGGAAAGGAGCTAAAAGGACTTATATTTAAGTTTAGAACTCGGAATCCAAGTGCACCCCGATGCTGGGAGGCAGTACAAATACTCTTTCCTAGACAAGTAGTACTCTTACTATTTTATAGCCTTTTGTGTTTCTGGACTCAGTTCCAACATGTGGAGGTTGGTGGGGCGGGGGCGGGGTTTCTGCACACCACAAGCAATTCTTGACACCAGCAGAGTGTCTGAAAATTCAGTATAATTTAACTTAATTCTGACACTACCCAAAGGTAGCATTAGATTCCACAGGTTGAGGGCTTGTCCCCCCCCCCCCGCGGATGCCTGTCACAAGCCCAGATTGTCACCTGTATTTCTGACTAGCTGGCTATAAGATCAGACATTCCAATGACCTCTTCCTCAGGTTTGATTAATTTGCTAGAGCAGCTCCCAGAACTTAGAGAAACATTTTACTTACTAGATCACTGGTTTGTTATAATAGGATATAACGCGGGAGCACCAGATGGAAGAAATGCACAGGGCAAGGTATGGAGGGAGGCCAGAAATTCCATGCCCTCTCAAATCACACCACTCTCCCCTAGTCTCCATGAGTTCACCAACCTGGAAGCTCTCTGCATCCTATGCTTTTGGGGTTTTGTGGAGGCCTCATTAAATAGACAGGACTGATTAAATCATCAGTTATTGATTCAGTCTCCAGTGCTGTCCCTCAGCCCTCTGACCACAGAGTGGGCTCTCCTGGTAACCAGCCCCCATCCCTACATCCCTACGTGATTTCCCAAAGTCACCTCATTAACATAACAAGAGACACGTTGGTTGTTCTCACCACTTAGGAAATTCCTAGGATTTTAGGAACTTTGTTCCAGAAATGGGAAAAATATCAAACACATATATCTCACTATAGATCACAATATCACACATAGCTTCTGCTTCTTCCTCAAAGCTCTGATACCCCTCCTCCTGTTTCCACATCAGATGGTGACCTGGCTTCTTAGGCACTAAGAAAATAGAGGCAGTTGGGAGAGAGCCTTCTTACCTTCCTCCCTGCTGTCAACCAACATATCAGCCTCCCTGCATTTACAGATCCACATAGCCTGGCTTCCCTCCTATTTTTAAGAGGAAACATCTGTATTCCAGTGTAAGGCACCCTCCTCGCTGGTACACTGTCCCTGCCCACTTCTTATAAACCTCACCATTTTGCTCCTACAATAATCTCCTCACCTGCTATACCATCAGATTTTCTGTCTCCATTAGCTCATATTCATCAGCTGACATACTTAAATAGCACCCTTCTTTTTTAAAAAAGTCAACAAGATAAAATGCCCCATGACTTCACAGCTCTGTCTCCTCATTGCGGTTCCCCTTCACAGCAAGATTCCGCTGGGAACGAGGTCTCTCTGCACCCTGCAGGCTGCATTCTCACAGTTCCTTCTCTGGTGAATCCACTCTGATGAGGTTTTGTCTCCACCGCTCGTGGAGATTGCGCTCGTAAGGTCACCAAAGACCTCCGAGTGGCCAAATTGGTGGCCAGCCAGTCACGTCTTCCCTGACCTCCCCACGGCAAGGGGGGCCGTGGCGCCAACATCGTGCTTTCCCAGTTCCTCTTTTGTGCACGTTTGCAACTGTGTGTACTTGACTCCTCTCGAGTCTCCTGCATTCCTCCCTCCAGTGTATCTTCAGCAAAGCCTCAGGGCTGGTTTTGTTTTGTTATGTTGTTGTTTTTTTTAGAGAGAGAGAGAGTATGCAAGCTGGGGAGAGGGGCAGAGAGAGAGAGAATCCCAAGCAGACTCCACACTGTGAGCGCAGAGCCCGACGTGGAGCTCTATCCCACAACCCTGGGATCATGACCTGAGCTGAAATCGAGTCGGCAGCTCAACTAAGTGAGCCACCCAGTCTCCCTTATGTTTTTTTAAAGCATATATATTAGTCCTTTATTTGAAATTTTCCAACAGCCCCTCATTTCCTTTGGTTCACCTAAAATTTCTTTGTTCAAGGCCTTGTTTCCTCATGGGGGCTGACTATGGCAGCCTGCACCCAAGAGCTAATGTCTAAACCTCTGCCTTTGGGGTGCCTGAGTGGCTCACTCAGTTAAGTGTCTGACTCTTGATTTCAGCTTGGGTCATGATCTCACAGTTGGTGGGAGACTGGAGTCAGGCTCTGCACTGATAGCACAGAGCCTGCTTGGGATTCTCTCTCTCCCTCTCCCTCTCTGCCCCTCCCCTGCTCACACTGTCTCATTCTCTCTCAAAATAAATAAATGTTAAAAAAAAAACATAGAAAAAATAAACCTCTGCCTCCCCAAAAGTCTTATCTGAAGAGGAAAAAGACCAAGTGTGGAGACAGGAATTCCTTCTTTAGCCTTTCCAAGGCCAACCTGCCTTATCCCAGCTTCTGGCCCAAATCCCTGTCTCTTCTTCAGGGATTGTCACTAATATTCACTTCTTCAAAAAAGACCTCTTCCTCCAAAGCATGGGAGTGTGGCTTTACACTGTGCCTTCATCAGGGCATCCAGGTCAGAATAGAAGCAGTGGTGTCAAATCCTGGGTTCCAACCCCACTCCACTAAGTACCAGCTGCGCGACTGATGTTGAGCAGGTTACTAAATCCTCCGGTCCTTCCGCACCTGCCTTTGTAAAATGGGGATAATATTGGTACTTACTTCATGGGGTAGGTGTAAGTAGTGAGATCATAGATGTGCAATACTGGACACAGGGCTCAGGATACAGCAAGCGTTCATCACAGTAAGTAGCTGAGATCTGCCTGCCGCCCATTCACAGGACACACACGGGTAACCAGCAAAATATTCTCTGGCGAGAACACTCATCGTGGAAGACCTAGTCAGAGTATCTTTGTTAGGCTGGAAAGGAACATGAAACCAGCGTGTGGCAGAACCTTGACCTGCATGTGAAGTAACCCCCACACCGTTCTGCAAAAGCTCATTTAGGAATGACGGTTTCCACCTTCCCTCGTCCTAAGTCCTCTCGCCTCATCCCCAGTGAGAGTTCAAAGCTATCGACCTTTCCTCTTCACCAGGATCCTTTGAAGTTCAAGTTTTATTCTAATCTTTAGTGGAGCCTCAGGGCCTCAGTAATTCATCTGCTCCTTTTATTATGCCTCAGTGTTTCTGATCAAACAGAATTCGAGCGCAAGACAGAATCCATCCTGTCAGACAGCAAACAAAGAAACTCTCATAATAGCCCAGTGTTCTCCCATGGCCCGCAGCCTTAGGTGTCCTGGAATGCTCCTGCCCTGTAGAAAGGCCCTTAACTGTCTTGAATATAGAAAAGGGACAAGTATATCGAAAGGGTGGTTGGGTTTTAAAGGTATCTGTGTCATGAGTATAATGATAAGCTTTCAAAAATGCTTTGTAAGTAGAGTTTGATTGGTAGATAGGTCAGCAAGTTTTTTCTGTCAAAGTTTGGATAGTAAACATTTTAGGCTTTCGGGCTATACTGTCTCTGTCTCAACTACTCAGCTCTGCCAGTGTGAGGGAAAGCAGCTATAGGCAATAGGAAGCGAATGGGTTTGACCGTGTTCCGGTGATAGGCTATTTACAAAAGGAGGAGTGTATTTGTTCCAAGGGCCATAATTTGCCGACACTGGCCTAGTATAAACTTTCTCAAGGTGGAGCGCCTGGATGGCTCAGTCAGTTAAGCATCTGATTTTGGCTTAGGTTATGATCTCACGGTTCATGGGTTTGAGCCCTGCATCAGACTCAGCACTGACAGTGAGGATCCTGCTTAGGATTCTCTCTGTCTCTTTCCCTCTCTCTCTCTCTGCTCCTCCCTGACATGTACTTTCTCTCTCTCAAAATAAATAAATAAACTTTAAAGGAAAAAAAAAGTTTGTCAATCTGGAGTCATTGTCCATGCCACCTTCCTGTTTTTTTCTAAACCTGTGCACCTCTATAACCATATTGATTATGAAATTATTAAAACTTACTCTGTTTTTAAATAAACTGATTATAAAATAAAAATATTATTACAGTAAAAGGAAAACGATATTCCTAGTACCCAAAAGGTAACCTTAAAAAAAAAACTAAGTACAATTCAAAAAAACATTGCCATTGAAATGCTAGTTGAGGGGCGCCTGGGTGGCTCAGTCAGTTAAGTATCCAACTTCAGCTCAGGTCACGATCTCGCTGACCATGAGTTCAAGCCCCACATGGGGCTCTGTGCTGACAGCTCAGAACCTGGAGCCTGCTTCGGAATCTGGGTCTCCCTCTGTCTCTGCCCCTCTCTCTCAAAAATAAACATTTAAAAAAAGATTTTTTTTTTTAAATTCTACTTGAAATTTGAAGAATAAGATTTACCATTGATGGTAAGGCTCCTTCACGAAGCTGGTCTCATGCTGTGTTGCTCCAACTGCCCTCTCTACCTTAGGCACAGTGACCTTCTTAAAGCTCTTTCCTGCATTATCCCCGCCACCATAGTGTGTGTGTGCATATGCTACTTTGTGTGGGCACAGTGTTTCTACACCTGCTATTTTGCCTGCTTGGAATGCTTGTCCCTGCTTCTATGCATGGTAACCTCTAACCTCTTTTCCTTTGAATAAGCCAGACTTCCTATGACAGCTGTTCCTAGACCAGCAGGCGATCCCTTGGAAGTATATGTCACAGCTGCCGTTGTATATTGGCTGGGAAAATATTGGCTTATTTCCTGACTTCCCTGCTATAAGGTCTTCTGTTTGAAGTCAGGAGATCAGGATCTAACGCTGTAACCTAGCACAGCAGCTTCTGAGAAATAATTATTGCACTGGAGGAACATATGAAATAACTAAGATTTTTAAAAATATAAATCAGTCAATTCTGGTTGCAACTTTTCCTTTTTGTGATCTAAATCTACATTTTATCCATGAGGCTCTGTAAATTAATATTCTTAAAACTAGTTAAGAGCCATCACCTTGTTAATAAGGGAAAAATGATTAGCTATTTCCAGCAAAGCCAGGGATTAGAATTATTCCTTCAAAATAGGGAAGAGAAAAGTTGAGTGATTCTAGGCCACTTTGAAGTTTAGCTTTCTTTAAATATTCCCAGACGTCACCTTTCCAATGTCAGGATCCCTTTCTTTCTTGATCAGTACGCTCACATCTCATGAGACCTCCTGAGAAGTCAACTTAATGCTTTCAAATAAATACACAATTCTTAAAATAAAAAATGTGTATGTCCATACTATCCAAAATGATCTTGTATTTTACAACTGTGCCATGCATGTTTAGGAACAGTGGTAAGTTAAACAGCAAAATTTGGGTTTGAAGCTGACATGGGCTAGAATCCGAGTTCCGCTGTTTACTGACATCTGTAATCCGTGTTTTCTTACCTGTGACATGGGGGTAATAAGAGCTACCTCACAGGAGTTAAATAATAAAAATTCAACTGAGTAAATTTTAAAGATCTCAATGGCTGTATATTAACTGATTCACGAATCAGGCAGCATTGAACGAGTAGAGGGGAGCCCCCAAGGGCTATAGAAGGAGAAAGGTTTTTTTTTTATTTTTTTTTATTTTTTTTTTAATTTTTTAATGTTTATTTATGAGACAGAGAGAGACAGAGCATGAGTGGGGGAGGGGTAGAGAGAGAGGGAAGAAACACAGAATGTGAAGCAGGATCCAGGCTCTGAGCCGGCAGCACAGAGCCCGACGCGGGGCTCCAACTCACAGACCACGAGATCATGACTTGAGCCGAAGTCGGACGCTCAACCGACTGAGCCGCCCAGGTGCCCCAGAAGGAGAAAGGTTTTTAAAGCTACGACAAGGAAAAAGGATTATTTCAGGTGAAGTCACTTTCCTTTGGGGGCAAAAAGGTCTTATCAGGCGGATTACCTCATCTCGCTTTGGGTGATCGAAGGGTCCATGTGGCAGATTGCTGACCGAAAAATTCCTGACTGACCTATTTAAGAGTACATTTTGAGCAGAAATGGAAATTGCAATTAGGTTAGGTATTAACCTGATTTGATTTGGCGCCATAACCTAGCACAAGCGACTCCATTTTGGGCCTCTGGTTTTCTTTTTGACACAGGACTATTCTAGAGATTTTGTTAGAATAATAATGTAGAAAAGATACTAAGCCCAAGATCTTACCAGTATATGATAAACACTAAAAAAATACTCATTATCGCTGCTAGTGTTACTTACATAATTTACATGCTACATTATCTTAAATGAAGATGAAGAAAAATGTTATGCATATCAAGAGTATTTTTTTTAATTGAGAACAAAAGGATTACCTGACCTATCTTTTCTGACTTAAAATACAGCATCACTTCTTCAACATTTCCTTTTGCCTTTATTGAGTACAAAAATTTAAAAATAATTCAAGAAACAATTCTATGATAATAAACTCATTTTCCCGTGTAAGCAACACACATGCAAGTGGAAAAGAATAGAAATGTAATGCTGCTAACCTGTAGATCCAGGGTTGATATAAAAAAGATTGGATGCAGGGAAATTTGTGTCACTCAGTATTTTTTAAAAGTGTTGTTTTAGGGGTGCCCGGGTGGCTCCGTCAGTTAAGTGACTTTTTTATTTTGGCTTAGGTCATCATCTTTCATATTTACTATTCTTGTACTTATTTTTTTTTCTTAATGCTAAACCAAATTTAACTCAAAGTCACCTAAAATGCACCAATTTATAAAGTTTTTATAAAAGCATAAGCTTATTTAATATCTGTTCCATATTTCTACTAAATCAGTGTTTAAATCATAGCACACAGCTGAAGAAACCCATCAACCAACATTTGCCCTGAATATTATATTAATGGACTCTTTCTTATCTGTGAAGAATGTCAGAAACATTGAAAATAGTAACACCCAACAATTACTGTGTTTAATATTTGCCTTCCACTGTTCTAAGAATTTGTCAATTATAACTCATTTTATCCCCCTAACAACCTTCTTGTTATTCACATGATACAGCTAAAGATATTGAGAAATAGAGAGTTTGAACAACATGCCCAAGGTCATGGGTAGTAACTGGTGTATCTAGGATTTGATCTAAGCAGCCCAGCAGCAGACCCTGCCCTATTGACCACTCAGTAACCAGTTCTTCTAGGACAATTCTTAAGATAGTTTAACCAATAGACAGAACACATCATAAGGCGGTCTTTTTTATAGGGGCAATTCTAGGTATTTGAGAGTTTTTGTTTTTAATCATATTGAACCAAAGTCATCCTCCCTGTATCTTATACCCAATGGTCTTCGTACTTCTGTCTAGAATAACATAGAATAAGTCGAGAGTCAGAGATCTTTGAGAGGAAAGAAACTTTAAGTTCAGACATCCTTCAGGTGTTTCTTCATCTAAATGGAATTTAAAGGAAGCTATCATCTCCCCGGTTACTCTGCAAGCTTCACTCCTCCAATTTCTTCAAACTGAGCTTCTTCTTTGGAAACACAGCAGTTTGTCAAGGTTTCTCTTTTCAATATGCAGAAACTGAATTTAACATTCAAGATCTGGTATACTGCAAAATCAAAGGCATTATTTCTTCATGCAGATAATACTATGGTTTGATAGAAAGGACAACACTGCTCTGCCCGTATGTGTCTATCTTGTACTAATGTTGGACTATTGTATTATGACACAGTTGTCCTACCGAAGCCAAAGTGTACTCCATGCCAATCACAAGAGTAGAAATCAGGTCTCATTATGATGAGGTAGTCGTTCCCAATGTCAATTGTTAATGTAAGAGATACATCTGGGAATAAAATTAAGACATGGGAAGGGATCTATGATGAGAAAGAAATGGATCCTCTTCCTCACTCCACATGGGGTCTTTAGAAGTGTTTGGAGGACTCTTAGCTTTTGGGAAAATTAGTGCACAGAGAGACAACCAAATGGTTAGCAAGGAAACACAATGTTATGGCTGGGCAGGGGGTCACACGCACCCAGGATCCTGAGGTGAGCCAGGGTTCTGCTATTTAAGAAAAGCCATTCCCATGCAAACTAGTGCAGCCACTCTGGAAAACGGTGTGGAGGTTCCTCAAAAAAATGAAAATAGAGCTACCCTATGACCCAGCAGTAGCACTGCTAGGAATCTACCCAAGAGACACAGGAGTGCTAATGCATAGGGGCACATGTACCCCAATGTTCACAGCAGCACTTTCGACAATAGCCAAATCATGGAAAGAGACCAAGTGCCCATCAACTGACGAATGGATAAAGAAGATGTGGTATATATATACAATGGACTACTACGTGGCAATGAGAAAAAATGAAATCCGGCCATGTGTGGCAACATGGATGGAACTAGAGGGTATTATGTTAAGTGAAATAAGTCAGTCAGAAAAAGACAGATACCATATGTTTCCACACATAGGTGGATTTTGAGAGACTAAGCGAAAACCATGGGGGAGGGGAAGAGCAGAAAGGAAAAAAAGACACAGAGAGGGAGGGAGATAAAACATAAGAGACTCTCAAAGACTAAGAACAAACTGAGGGTGAGGGAGGTGCAGGGGTGGGGGGGAGAGGGGGTGACGGGCATTAAAGAGGGCACGTGTTGGAATGAACACTGGGTGTTATATGTAAACCAACTTGAAAATAAACTATTAAAAAAAAGAAAGAAAGAAAAGCCATTCCCAGAGGCTGATTATGTAAGGTAGTCTTTGTGTGGAAATTCCCTCCCGTTTCCTAGAAATTTTCATTGAATTATAGCTTGTGCCAGAGTAAGGATATATAAGATATTGGTGCCAGTGTAATCTCTCTCTCTTTTTTTAAATGTTTATTTACTTATTTTTGAGAGAGAGAGAATCCTAGGCAGGTCCTGTGCTGTCAGCACAGAGCCCAACACGGGGCTCAGGCTCATGAACCTCGAGATCATGACCTGAGCCGAAATCAAGAGTCAGACGCTCAAGTGACTGAGCCACCCAGGCGCCCTGCTACCAGTGTAATCTGTTAGAGGATAAGAGAAAGGCTGTGAGGTCCAACTGCTCATCTCTATCTGGAGACTCTCTGTCTACTGCCAAGTCTGGGGAATTAGTTATTCTATTAAGGGAGCTGGTGAGCTTCCTTGCAGCATGCTAATACTTTTAGCTTTTCAACAATTACATTATACCTTATAATTATGATAAACTTCAAATCAATTAAAATGCTCAAGAGTTTTTCAGACATCTCAACTATACATATACCACACCAGTTCAGATTGTATATTTTTTAAATGTTTTTATTTATTTTTGAGAGAGAGAATGAGCAAGGGAGGGGCAGAGAGAGAGGGAGACAGAGGATCCAAAGCAGGCTTGGCACTGACAGCAGAGAGACAGATGCTGGTCTTGAACTCACAAACTGTGAGATCATGACCTGAGCTGAAGTTGGACACTTAACCGACTGAGCCACCTGGGGCCCCCAGATTATATTTTGTAACCAAAATATAAAAGCTCACAGTTTTTCAATTAAAGTTTTTTCCCCCTGTTATTCCAGCATGTCAAGATCAAACAGCCAATCTTAGTTTGATTGATTGTAGTGCTAGTGAGCCCTCTCTTAGCTTTGGTCAGATCCCAATTGGACAAATGTGTTATCATGCTTTCAATCAAATCATTTGTAAAAAAGATAAATAAGATAGGGCCAAAGATAAAACCCCACTTTATTTATTTGATCCTCTTTGATATGAATTCACTTCATATTATCCAGTATATATTTCATCATCAAGTCCTCGAAGATACCATAGGAGGCTTATCAAATGATTTGCTGTACTTACAGTACACTATGTTTATATCATTCTCTGATAGCTTAGTAATAGTTCTTGAAAAATGAAAAGAAGAAAAATCAGTTAGGGGCGCCTAGGTAGCTCAGTAGGTTAAGTGTCTGACTTCGGCTCAGGTCATGATCTCTCGGTCCATGAGTTTGAGTCCCACATCAGGCTCTGTGCTGACCGCTCAGAGCCTGGATCCTTCAAATTCTCTCTCTCTGCCCCTCCATCCCCGCTCATGCTCTGTCTCTCTCTCTCTCTCTCTCAAAAGTAAACATAAATTTTTTTAAATACATTAATTTAGTTATCAAATCTATCATAGATTCTTATGACCAACGTATTCCTTTCTAAAATACCAAACTGTCTGCTTAATACTCATTTTTAACTTTTTACCAAAAATTGATTTCAGTACTAATAGAATTCACATTCCCATTTTTTTTTAATATGAATAGCATTGGTTCATCAATCCATTTTCTTTTTGCAGAAGAGAAAAAAAAAGTCAACAACATACCCGGTAGATTTTCCACTGACATCACCTTTTGCTTATTCTAGAGATTTGGCAACAACAGCAGAGCAATAGAGATAAAACGGCAATGATCAGAAATAGGCTTCCTCTGCTCCGGCAGTCCCAGATAGAAATGACCATCACTGCCAAGTGATGAGTGTTTGTTAATTTGTTGGCTGACTTATTTCAATATACATTCCTTGGACCCACCCCCAGTACTCTGATTCAGCAGGAGGGGAAGTGATCCAGAAATCCCCTAGTAGTTTGTTTTGTTTTGTTTTGTTTTTTCAATTTATTTATTTTTATTTGTGAGAGAGAGAGAGAGAGAGTCGGGGAAGGAAGCAGAGGGAGAGAGAGAGAGGCTCCATGCTTAACGTGAAGCCCAATGCAGGGCTTAATCTCGCGACCCTGGGATCATGACCTGAGCTGAAATCAAGAGTCTGATTGAGCTACCCAGGTGCTCTCCACCCTGTATTTCTAACAAACAGCAGAGTTTTGAGTCTACCATTCTCATACCTCTATTTTTTTTCTTGGATATGATGCAGCAAGTCATTTAATTGGAGAACTAGTAGGATTACTGTATTTCATTGACTCCAAGACATTTTTATGCAGGTTAATATTTTTTATTAGGATATATCTAACAATTGATCATTTATGGTTTAATGGAGAACTTTTTTTCTTTCTTACTGGAACTTAAAATGATTCTGCATCTTACAAAGATAGAGTATTAGATTCAATGATATATGGCATTACAAGTTGTAAATTAATTTCACTGTCTCAGAGTCAGAAATTTTTCTTTAACCTTTAACTTGTTGACAAATAAACACATGCCTTTGGTTACAAGGTGGAAGTAGCTGAGGACATGGAAGAGGAACTACACATTTCCTTAGAATCATTGGAAGAAATTAACATTCTAGGTACTGCAAGAAAAGCCAATAGTGTCTGGGGTTTTCGGTAGCAAAAATTGAGAAAAAAATGAATGAGCAGGGTTAATGAGGAATTATAGGCTATTCCAACTTCTCAGCTTAATGCAGTTATGAGTGAGTTTTTAATAATAGTAACTTGAAAATTATGTTTAATAAGTTACAGAAGATTAAAATTTATTTCTTTGTAACAGCCTTTTATTTTCTTGCCTTCCGGAAAGCTTCCTAAATAGGAGGTAATGAAAGTAATAAACAGGGGCCAGATTATGACATGGCGACAGGCCAGTACATCAGCATAGGTTGCACAATGAAACACAGTCGCAGCAGGAAAAAAAAGTACTGACCAGGACGGTTTAATTGTATGAAGGAAGAAAATGAAAAAGAATAGAAAAAAGTATCTAATGACATCGCAGGAATGGGAAACCTGGAGTATGGCTCAAAGTCCAGTGTTCCTTCAACTCTGTCACTCTGTCAGGCTACCTCTCTTGACACCTAAGCAGAGTGTGTAAAATTTTTGAAACTTGAAAATCAAGGCTGTTTTTAGAAATTACATTTTTTCAGGGGCACCTGACTGGCTCAGTCAATTAAGCGTCCAACTCTTGGTTTTTGGTTCAGGTCATGACCTCGTGGTTCATGAGATCGACCCCCGTGTCAGGCTCTGCACTGGCAGTGTGGGGCCTGCTTGGGATTCGCTCTCTTACTCTCTGCCCCTCTCCTGCTCACTCACTCTCTCTCTCTCTAAATAAGTAAATAAATAAACATTAAAAATAAAATAAAATAAAAAGAAATTAAATCTTTTTTAATAACCTAAGAAACAAACATCTTCCAGTTACATGTTGTTAATTACACGTCAGTGAGAGGTCTGCTTTTTTTTTTTTCTTTTTATGGAAGTACGGACTTTATTTCAGCAAAAATATCTTATCTTGAGAAAGAAGTTTGACCTCAAGCATTATCCCTTTCATTTCCTGACAACTATTTAAAAAGAAAAAAGGAAAACAAAAACCAATTTAAGTTGCTTTCTCAAGACTATGGCAAAAATCCAAGACCGTGGTTGAATCTTGTGGTGGTCTTTGTTTAAAGAACATTAAAATGCATCTAAAAAAAAGTCTGCCTTAACAACAACAAAAATTTAGAGAAGTCTTTTCTCATGGATTCCAGAATGCTTAACCAGAAAATGTATAGGTGATAGAAAAGGAAACATTCTTCTTGGGTTTTACTCCCCTTGATTAGCACTATTTACAACCAGTAGGGTGAGGTGACACTGAGAAGCAATGGTCTTAATAAATGGTGCTAGTTAAATTGTATATCTATAAAGGCTATCCAATTAATCTTGACTCTACCTTTCACCATAGAAAATAATAAAATCTAGGAAGATGACAAGTCCAAATATGAGAAGTAAAGCAATAAAATTTCTAGAGGTTAACAAAATTTATTAATGACCTTGGTCTAGGCAAAGACTTCTTAAGCAGGACAGAAAAAGCGCTGTCCTTAGAGAAAAAGATTGATAAATCAGGCTACATTAAAATTAGAAACTTCTTCAACAAAACCAAAAGGCAGCCTATGGAATGGGAGAAGATATTTGCAATTTATCAGATAAAGGGTTACTATCCAAAATCTATAAAGAATTTATCATACTCAACACTTAACACCCAGTTAAGAAATGGGCAGAAGACATGAATAGACACTTTTCCAAAGACATCAAATGGCTGACAGGTGTATGAAAAGATGTTCAACATCACTCATCATCAGAGAAATACAAATCAAAACCACATTGAGGTACCACCTCACATCTGTCAGAATGCCTAAAAATAGCACAAGAAACAACAGGTATTGGGGAGGATGCAGAAAAGGGGGGAAGCCTCTTGCACTGCTGGTGGAAATACAAACTGGTGCAGCCTCTCTGGAGAACAGTATGGAGGTTCCTCAAAAAACTAAAAGTAAAACTACCCTATGATCCAGCAGTTGCACTATTAGATATTTCCCCAAAGGATACAAAAATACAGATTTGAAGGAGTACATGCACCCCAATTTTTATAGCAGCATTATCAACAATAGATAAAATATGGGGAGAACCCAAATGTCCATTGACTAATGAATACACAAAGAAGAAGCAGCATATATATATTGCAATATTTCTCACCCATTAAAAAGAATGAATTCTTGTACTTTGCATGACATGGATGGAGCTAGACTGTGTAATGCTAAGTGAAATAAATCAATCAGAGAAAGACAAATACCATATGATTTCACTCATGTGAGGAAGTAGGGGTGAAAAGAGAAGAGATGGGAAAAAAACCACAAGAGACTCTTAATGATAGAGAACAAACTGAGGGTCGATGGAGGGATGTGGGTGGGAGGTGAGCTAGATGGGTAATGGGTATTAAGGAGTGCACTTGTTGTGATGAACACTAGGTGTTGTATGTAAGTGATAAATCACTCAATTCGACTCCTGAAACCAATATTGCACTCTATGTTAACTAATCAAAATTTAAATTTAAAAAAAAGGAGGGGGAAATTTAGGAACTTATGATTTTTAAAACAAACCTATTAAGAGAGGAAAAGTGCAAGCCTCCATACTGAAAAAAAATATGCCGATAGGCATTTAGGCTCGATTAGTGCTTCTAATGGGCATACTGAAACCTGTTCTTTGGTGCACATTCTATCCATTTCTCCTAGGTATAAGATAAGAGTGGTTTATTGTAGTAGAGTAGAGTAGAGTATGGTGTAGTATAGTGTAGTGTAGTATAGCTAATATAGTCTAGTGAATATGATATACATATTATAGAATATTATACAACAATGAAAATGAACAAACTACCATTATAACACTATGAATGAATCTCACAAAAATAATGTTCAGGGGAGAGAAAGGCAGCCACAAAAGGGTATATTTTATTTTTATAAAGTTATAAAGTAGAAAAACAAATATATGAGGATAACAGCCAGACAGTGATGACCTTTGATGAAGAGGACAGTGACTGGACAAAAACACAAAGGTGTTTCAGTGCGAGAATGCTTTGAACTGTAGATGCTTTGAACTGTAGATGTAGATTTTTCTGAATGTATGCTATTCTTCAATAAGACAATTATTGGGGCGCCTGGGTGGCTCAGTTGGTTAAGCGGCGGACTTCAGCTCGGGTCATGATCTCACAGTCCGTGAGTTCGAGCCCCGCGTCGGGCTCTGTGCTGACAGCTCAGAGCCTGGAGCCTGCTTCGGATTCTGTATCTCCCTCTCTCTCTGCCCCTCCCCTGCTCACGCTCTGCCTCTATGTCTCTCAAGAATAAAATAAATGTTAAAAAAAATTTAAAAAAAAAGACAATTATTATAAAAAGGAAATAATAAAATGATTATAGGAATAATCATCAATTGAGGAAGTGATTAGGAACTGATAGAGCTGTAAGCTACAGATGATCCAAAATATCATAGAATTTCAGTTAAAAAAATTACCTGATGCAACTCTACATATTTATATGAAGAAGGACATTTATTAGTATACCAATCTTATTCCAGATAAAATATGTTTTTTTTAGGTAATCCCCGTTACTTTATCAGATGTCTTTTAAGTTTTTTTTTTATCTTTATTTTTTTTATTTACCTCACATCTGTAACCTAAACCAATCCTATACAATTTGATGAATTATAACTTTTTTCCTGCTTAATTTTCTCAGACTAAACTTTTTAGTAGAAATTATATTCTATAGTCTGCTTTGACCTTAAGATGAAAAATTTAGTGGCACCTGGGTGGCTCAGTAGTTTAGGTGTCCAATTCTTGATTTCAGCTCAGGTCATGATCTCATGGTTCATGCCACTGCATCTGTGTGGAGCCTGCTTAAGATTCTCTTTCTCCCTCTCCTCCTCCATGCCTCTCACATGCATGCTTTCTCTTTCCCTCTAAATAATAGTAATAATAATAATAATAATAATAATATGAAAAATTTAATAGTTCACATGTTCAATAGACTATAGAACTTATTGTTTTGATCTCATCTCTCTAGGGAATATGCATTACTGCATTCTTTTTTGAGTTTGATGGAAAAATAAACATAGACTTCGGAAGTACATTGGACAATAACAAAAGCATTCCTTGCTCAAGTGTTAAGTCTTCAGAGTTCCCCCAGGGGTATAAAGATGGGCTGTGGGACACCTATAAGGAATCTATTTTGTGGAGTGTCATTGCTGTCAGATCACTAGAGGGGCAACTAATGAACTATCAAGTTAGAAATGATCTCTGAAAAAGAAACAAATGTAATATTGAGAATGTACTTCTAATGGGCTAATTTTCTTAGAGATTGGAATGTAGTTGAGCAGATTCCTAACACAAATGACATCCTCTACCTTTAGGGGGTAGCTGGCAACTCTTCCCACCCTAGGAACTAGTGTCTAGAGACAATGAGTAATCTTACCCTTATCATAGTCAATGGTAATTAGGTCTCCACTGATCCTAAAATACATATCTTTAATCCTAAAGCACTCAATGTTTATTAAATGGAAATAACAAACTTCACCCAGGAAATATAATTTGAGGAAATTATTAGTGATAAAGCAGAAGTTATATACGAACTAAGAGAGGAATAACCCTAATGATAATAATAAATCAGCTAATGAGTTACTTATTATTATTAATATTAGTATTATCATCAGGGAGCACTTCCTCTATGCCAAACATCTCGCTAAAGTCTGTCATGCTTTCTCTCACGTAATCCTCATCACAATTTCTTGATTGTACCAGTGAAGGAGGCTTAGAAAGGAGTTAACATTTACCTGGGTCCATGGTTCAGAAGCGTGATCCAGATCTTAAACCTGCATTTGCCATGTTCATAGACATGCTAGTGCGCTACCGGGCAAGAATAGTAGAGTTAGACATATGTCTCCTCTTTTCTTCACATTTTGCTCCATTTTGATACATATCTTCATTTGATGGACTTGTGAGTTGCTGTAACACATTTTAAGATGGAGAGAATTAATTTGGGTGGGGATGGTCACTTTCCCAGGTGCCATATGTGATGGCTAGCAAAGGGCTGCTTTATCTTGGGCAGAGTCTCCCGATGACAGCACAGAGTGGAAGAGGGAGACTCTCAGGAAGACTCTGACATCTTATGTCAAAACATGACCTTTTCACTCTAAAGTGTTTCCATCTATTATCCGTTACCTTATTTTGTTCTCATGATAATCATGTGTGTCACATAAGACATTTACTAACGTCTTTATATTAGAGAAGAAATGGTTGCCACAAATACTAAGTAATTCCTCCCTGATAAATCCAAGGTAATGAAATATTAATCATGTCTTTTTATTTTCTATATGTTATCATGTTTAAACATCTTGAAACACCTTTCTGGCTGGGGAGACACTGCTCCTCCCAGGGCTAGTTAATTCTTAGAGACAGCAAAGGGCATGCTATTTGATAAGCAAATGGACCAATCCAAAGCTTTATTTCCTCTATCTGGTCTGTACACCCCAGGGGGCAATATTCCTCTGTCTTAATCATCCCAGGACCAGGTACCAGGCAACTCTAGGCAACTAGAGACCACCCCTATAAATCTTTTTTTTTTTTTTTAAGTTATATTTATTTTGAGATAGAGGAGGGGAGGGGCAAAGAGAGGCAGGTAGGGAGAGAGAATCCCCACTGTGCTCCATATTATCAGCACAGAGCCCAATGCAGGGTTGGAACGCATGAACTGTGAGATCCTGATCTGAGCCCAAGTCAAATGCTTAACCAATTGAATCAGCCAGGTGCTAGAGACCATCCCTATAGCCCCAAGCCTGACAAAATTATTCAAACTGGCCAATTACAAACTATTTACCCTGTCCTGCCTTGCCTTTCCCACAGAAGGGAAAAAGAGAGCAAAGGCCATGACCTAAGTATTCCCCCACCCACACCCACTCCTGCCTCTGCTTCCTAACCCAAACCTGCCATCCATCACGTGTCCATGTGTGGTGAGCTGTGCCTCTTGTTTCTAGTAGAACTGTAACAGTAACCTTTTCTTTCAATGGTATTGACCTGTCCATGTAGTCACTCAGTCACCCACACAAATGAAGATCCAGACTCCAAACAAACCTCTCCCTGCCTCTTTTCCTACTTGGCACCCCATTATCCCCATCACTTAACATTCAGCCCTGGTGTCTCTACCTGCCCCGTATCCTGCCAGGGCAGATCCTGCTTTCTTCCTCATCCCATCCCATTCCTTGTCCCATCCCATTCCTCGTCCCACCCCATTCTCTGATGCCTTCTCAGTTCAGGGAAAGACACAGGACATCCTTCAGCATCCCTGTCCCCTGAATTCCAAAATCATCACTGTGATGATTTGATCCATCCTTGCTGCATCCCACCTGTGCTCACCTCCTCGACTCTGTTGGGCTAATAGAGATTGGTTCAACATCGCACTCAGTTCTCTTTTCTGTCCGCTCTGGCTCTCTCTGCCTTTCTCTTTCTCTGTGACCTTAAACAAGTCAAACAAATGTTTTACCTCCTGCTTGGAGGCAGATGAAAAATGTTCCACTTCACAGGGGATTTGTGAGGACTCATTACAAGTTCCTGAAGTGTTTTTGAGAACTTGCCTGGTCTCAGGCAGAGGAAGCAGCCTTGGCGGCGTGGCTGCGCATTTTCATTGTAAACATGGCAGCTCGTAACAAGCTCTTGTGACTGGGCTTTTGAAACAACTTCCTCAGGGTAGGAATGGACTGAAATGAAGCTGCAGTGTGGTAAGCTGTCACTTCAAAGGCAACCATAATGCAAGGAGCTGTTACCGCTGTGTTCCGTCTTGTGTCCACAGCGCTGGGAACGTAAACGTAGCAGTTGTTTGTTCTGAATTCCTCATTTAGAGACTTTCATGTAGGAAAGTCAATGGTTAATATAAGCAAGACTCTGTATGAATATTTTTTTATGGTAAAGAAGTCATCTATGAGATTTCAGACACAAGTTTCTCTTAGGTTGTTTGGTTGAAAGAACTAACTTGCATTATAATTTATATCTGTAACTTTTCCTGTGACATACAATCTAGCTCAAAATATATTGTGTGGTCAAAACGTGATTGAGGGACACTAAGAAGAGCAGACAATGCTACCCAGAAGATCCATCTGGGTGACTTGCAATATACTATCTTAAGCAGGAGGAAAGGTTACCTCCACTGTGGCAGAGAGCATGAGACACTGTTTTCAAATTGGAATCAGGAATGAGTCCAAGAGGTTTACAGGGCCATGAAAGACGGCACCTTTAGCCCATGTCTTGAGAGTGGTGGGGTGGTTAGGAAGCTGAGGTTGGCAAGCCCCAAGATTAATCTTCTGCTTCTATTCCTTATTACCCTCTACCCTATTACTTCACAGAATCAATCTAAATAAACAAAAGTGGCATTTATGGTTTGAATGTTTGTGTCCCCCTCAAATTCAGATGTGGAAATGCTAACTCCCACAGATGGTATTAGGAGGCAAGGCCTTTGGGAGGTGGGTAGGTCACAAGGGTGGAGCCCTCATGAATGAAATTAGTGTTCTGAGAAAAGAAGCCCCAGAGAAGACACAGCGGGGAGGTGCCAGCTGTGAACCAGGAAGAGGCCCTCATCAAAACGTGACCACACTGGTGCATGGCCTTGGATTTCCCAGCCTCCAGAGCTGTGGGCGATAGATTTGTGCTGTTTGTAAGCTACCCAGTCTGTGGAATCCTATTATAACATCCCAAAGAGATGAAAGTATCAAGTAAGATACTCTCTTCCTATAACCTTGAGCTGCGTGGATAAGCTCATTTGACAGAGGAAGATATGAGGGAGGAATTCAGAAATGTAAACAGTTCAGTCAAGCTAGCTCCAGCTGGAGTCATTTCCCTCAGGCGGGGCAAGCTCTCTAGTTGATTATAACCTGACAAAATTCCTTAGAAGAAATTAAAAGAAACCCAGCACGTGTATGTATAGATCCCAGAGAAGCACCTAGCCTCCACTCCATGAGCACTGTTTTAGAAACTCTGTTTTATTTGTTGCTGTTCCTTTTCCCCCTCTTGTTATTGTCCTCCCCCATGCTAAATTTTCCGAACATATAAGTGAGACCTAGGGCAGTCACAGCTTTTGCTTAACACAATTTTATGTCACTCGGAGGTAACGGGGGCACTCATTTCTAGCGTATTCCAAGAGAAAGTGTTTTACTTGGTCCTGACAGTAGCTTAGTAGTGCGTTGAATTCCGTCTCACAGACATACAGGGACCTGCCACCCAGGTCAAGTGGTGACATATGTCACTTGTACACAGAGGTGTGTGCAGCCAGGACGGTCTGAGAAGCAGTCTCATGGAAAGAAGTCAATCAAATGTGACCAGACCATCCAAAGAAAACATCAGCCTGAGAGGCTGACCAGAGAGGGTGAATCCAGGCATGGAGCTCATTGGATATAATTGAAGAAGACTAGCTACAGGAGGAAATTTAAAACAGGGTAGGCTGAGGCAAGAGCCTGACTTAATGTCTGCTGTCTGAGAAATTCTCAACCTATCTAAACCACAGTTTCCTCATCATGGACACAATGACAGCTTCTACCTCAGATGTTATGAAGCAAAATGTGATGATACATGCAACACACTTAATACAACACGTGCACAGAGTTTAGTCTCGTTCTATTCCAGCTATTAGAATTACCAATACTATTATTCCTATCATTATTTACCCTAAATGAAGGGGAGGGTGGCTGTATCCATTTTCACAGGGTGTCCGTGAACTTGGTATAGCAAGGAGTTTGAAAGAAATCCTATTTGGACAAATACAAGATCCCAGCCCGTGCTGACTTTCATCTGTCATCCCCATATCAAAAATGAGGAAATGGAGGTAAAAGGAGATTACAAAACTTATGCGGGGTCCATGTAGAAAAGTAGCAGAGTTTTTTGGTTTTTTTTTAATGTTTTATTTGTTTTTGAGAGAGAGAGACAGAGCACAAGCAGGGGAGGGGCAGAAAGAGAGACACAGAATCCAAAGCAGGCTTCAGGCTCTGAGCTGTCAGCACAGAGCCCGATGTGGGGCTTGAACTCACAGGCTGCAAGATCATGACCTGAGCCGAAGTCGGGTGCTTACCTGACTGAGCCACCCAGGCGCCCCAAATAGCAGAGTTCTAATTCAAGCCTGGTAGTTTTCTCTGTCTTGATAGCTAAACATTTCCAACATAACCCTTAGCTTCTTAGAATCATCCACACATACTACGGAAACTTCCCCACTCAGGGGATCTCCCTTTTCAGTTTCTATCTTTGTCCTCTTCTCACCCTAAGAAACCAATACTCAGTCTTCAGGTTGTAGCTTCAATGTTATCTTCTCAGGGACTTGTGAGGCCTTTTCTAAGACTACCATGAAAGTGGGTGTCTCTCACCATTGGACTCACACTGGATTTGGGGTTCATTGAAGATAGGATCCACTCGTTTACACCAGCGCTCTTAACCTGGGGTCTGGGGAGAGGGGGGCATCAGAGGGTGGTCTGTGAATCAGGCCTGTGGATGTGCATATGAATACACCCTGGGACAGAAATGCACACACGCACGCACAGCAGTAATTTTTTATGTGTTTTTTTTTTTCCAAAACACCTTAGCGAATGTATTATTTCTATGCCTATCACAGCTGCTCCTGTTGACATGCACTGTATCTCGGTCAGTGTCGGCATATGTCAGAACAGCTTTCCACTGGTGGGAATTAAAAAATATGTGCCCTGCCATTATGATGATGAGCATCTGTCTTTGTTTACGTAAGGGTTGGCTTTAGTCAGAAAATGTCAAAGAAAATAATAAGGAAGAAATATCAAGTAGCTTTTGGCCTTGCTTCCACTCTGTGTGACAGAACACCAAAGCCTGAGTTGTTTTCACAGGACAACATTCTTGTCCATGGAAGGAACGCAAAACCAAAACTGCTGGACTAGTGTCTCATAATTTTTGTTCCAAAAATTTGCTAGTGTAGATCTTTTCTAAGAAGACTAGAGTTGAAAAGGCAAGACTTTACCGAAATTTAGTGTGCCCTAATGAATCAACCTACTCTTAAAATAACAACAAAGTAAGTGGTAAAAGCTGGGTACCCCAGAAATGGTCAAGTTAGCATGCGGTTTGGGGGCAGAAGAGACGGGTTAAAGCAGTGCCTCCAAAAATATTAAATTATTCCATGATGGTTGCCTTTTTAAAAATAATGTTTTGAGGCATATAATGCAGGAATTGGAAGCTGCTTTATGCAGCCAGCTGATCCCTTCAAAAATAAACTCCTATTTAGCAAGTCCATTCAGAAATTTCAAATCCATCAATATCTTTGAAATGCTGAAAAGTTTCTCCTGCGAATATAACTCACTGGGCACTTTGTGAATAGACAGAACATCTGTGGTGCTTGTGACACAGCTTACAGGAAGAATCTTTACGCAGTAAATTCGAAACCCATTGCTTTCTCTGGCCCTGCTCATCTACGGTAAGGTATCAACTTTGTTAACGCTGGTGCCTTGAATCATTGCCTTTTCAAAATGTTTTCTCATGAAATGAAAGCAGAATATGAACTCCTTCTCTTTTACAAATCTGTGATACAGAAATACGCTGACGGCTTGAAACTCCGCAACTCTTTAAAGTACTTCTGATCAGACAACCTGAAAATTGAAACATGAATTCTTAATCTTCCCTTTGCTGACATCGACAGCATCGCCTTGCTGAAGATGAAACTCAGTGATGTGAAGCCGATGGAAATTAAACAACATAAAGCCCCTATCCACATCAGATAATCTTGGAATATCTTGGTGTTCTCTTGTCATAAGCCCACTGTGTCTTTTGTGAACATGAACTGATTCTGTTTCCTAGGACATGCTGTTGTGAGCCCAGCTTTTTAGCCTGTGTTACCATCAAAGCAGAAAGTCTACTGAAAGGTACACAGACACCATGCCAGACACTACTTGGTAATTTCAGCTTCTCGTTCAAGCCAAGGGAGAGACGCCTTCTCATTGAAATTTTTAAATTTTTAGCAGACAAAATTTATGGCTTGATTTTATTTGCACACATTGGATTTCTTTCTTTCCTTCTGCCTATTTTTTAGAAAGTTGCCTGAAATTAATTTTGCACATAAAGAAAGATAGAAAAGGCACAATTCTTTATAAAATGTTTTGATCTAATGCAACAAAAGCAGCATTTCCATGATTTTGTTTCTCATTGTATATAAATATCTCTGAGAAGAAAAGCTAGCTTTCACCATATTCCCAAAGCCTCTATAATACAGAAAGGATTAAGAATCATAGCATGAAGATAAAAATATCTTGAGGTCAGAGAATCTTTATAACCTGCCCCCCTTTCCGCAGGGGAAAGACACCTGAGAGAGTGACTGCAATTAATACCCAGAATGTTGGTCATGGTACTTATGGTTTTCTCACTCCCTAAAGGATGTTGACCACAAGAGACAGAGTTGGCTGAACGAGCAGGTACACTCATGAATTTTAATTTCAACACTGAGTACAAGTCCCTGTTCCTTATCAAGAGAAGAAAGAAACCTTCTTTATTAAATATCTTATGATCTGGAAAAGGAAAATCTGACTGGGAGGATGTAAAATGAAAATTTGTTTCCTTGTACTGCATTTCCATACTGGATTCAAAGTCAAAGTCGTTAACAATTAAAGTAAACATCATTAGGGTATTGATATTTTTATGGGCCATCTTATGTTCCTTCAAAATTCATATATCAAAGTCCCACCCCCAGTATCTCAGAATGTGACTTTATTTGTGAACAAGATCCTTGCAGAGGTAACCGAGTTAAAATGAGGTCACTAGCATGGCTTCTAATCCAATATGACTAGCATCCTCACAAAAAGGACCCTTGGACACATACAGGGATGGATGGAAGACACAGGGAGAGGATGGAGATCTACAAGCCAACGAGAGAGACCTAGAACAGACCTATCTTTTATGCCCCTTGGAAGAAATGAATCCTGCTCCCTCTTGACCTGGGACTTCTGTCCTTCAGAACTGTGATAAAATAAATTTCTGTTGTTTAAACTGCCCAGTCTGTGGTACTTTGTTATGGCAGCCCTAGCAAACTAGAACATTTATACAGAATAAATCCCAGGAACTCCAGATGAAGACAATGAAAATCGGCTAGGGCGACCCGAGAAGTAACACTAAGCTGGGACACAGAGACAGATTTGATTATTAATCTCTATGACCACTGCCTAAGGAAGGAGGAAGCTCTTGAGATCTAACATAGATCAGCAGCTCAGAGCTTCAAAGCTTGAAGTACCTCCATCATACAGTACGTCGATTAGATAACGTGATGCCTCTGGTATAGCAGTCAAGATTTGTGTGTCTAGTCAGTAATTTTTTTTCATGCACACAAGTGTAAAACATAAAATCTCAATGTGAGGGGTAGAGGAGGAGGAGGCATTATAAAAGCAGCCTGAAAACTAAATCCTTACTTTACTGGGCTCTGGCTACAATTGACTTGGCTAACCGCATCTGCTTCTTGCACGGCAAGTCTTCAGTTGCTTTTTCCTGCCCTTATTCCCACCTCTGGAGGAACGTGAGTGTTTCCTGGCTCCTCTCCCCTTACACCCTCTCATGGCTTCAGGGATCACCTTAATGGCCTTGGACTCCTGTTGTCCTTCAGGCTCGAGTTTGCATCCTTGAGTTTGTGCCCTGTGTTTCCCAGTGGGTTGCTTTGGGCTATCCGATCAGCCTTCCTGAGGTCTACCATCTCTTTAGATCATAACAGAATCACCATCACAGTGTGTTGTGGAGGATGAGTGAGAAATTGCCTCTAAGCTCTTAGCTCAGGTGTGGCCCAGAGCAAGTGTGCAATAAATGAGAGCTGAATTAAAAATAGCAACAATACAACAAACCGGTGTATGGTACTTGCTATGTGCCAAGCACCGATCTAAAAGCTTCATATGTATCGACTCACTTAATTCTCACAACAGATGAGGAAACTAAGGCACAGAGAAGTTATGCAACTTGCTCAAACTCACACAGTCAGTAAATGGTGGATCTTCATTATTCAGGTAGTCTGGCTCCAGACACTATCTTCTCCAAATATTAGGCATACTATAGCTCTCTGATTATTATTATTCATTATTAATGACACAACCTTATTTTCTCCTTTGAGATTCCAAATTATATGGTTTAAAAACAAAAATAAAGGGGTGCTTGAGTGACTCAGTCAGCTAGGTGTCCAACTTTGGCTCAGGTCAGGATCTCTCTGTTCATGGATTTGAGCCCTACATGGGACTCTGTGCTCACAGCTCAGAGCCTGGAGCCTGCATTGGGTTCTGTGTCTTCCTCTCTCTCTCTGCTCCTCCCCTGCTGGCTCACTCTCTCTCTCTCTCTCTCTCACTCTCTCAAAAATAAATAAACATTTAAAATTTTTTAATAAAAATAAAAACAACAACAACAAAAACTACCTGGATACCTCACAGTCACCTCAGGTGCAACATGCTCAAATGAGACCCCGCACTGCTCACCGTCCCTCAGGAGTAGGTGGCATCGCCCAGTGAGAAACCTGATGTCACATCAGATTCCTTATTTTCCCTAACCCTCCCACACCCAAGCAATCGATTGATTTCTATTTCTATCCTCTTCTCTCCATCCCTAAAACTTCCTTGGGAGTTTGAGACTTCATGGTCTCTGCTCTAGATAATAGCAACAGCCTTCTAAGTGATTTTTCTGCCTCTAGGTTCAAAGACCCTGTATCTCCTTACCTCACCTTCTCCACCGATTTTTTTTTAAGTTTATTTATTCATTTTGAGAGAGAGGAAGAGAGAGGGAATCCCAAGCGGGCTCTGCAGCACTGTCAGCACGGAGTCTCATGTGGGGCTCCAGTCAGGAACTTTGAGATCATGACCTGATCTCCAACAGTTGGATGCTCAGTTGGACACTCAACCGACTGAGCCATCCAGGCATTGTCCACAGATTTAAAATGCAAATCTGACCATTTCAATCCTGTCTAAAGGATTAATTTGGAGTTCATTAGTATAGCCCAGGAGACCCTCATATATGACTGCTGTCTACCTCTCCAGCCTCAGCTCCCCCTCCTGCCAAGTACCATACCTCCCTGAACTTGAGCAATCCCCTATTGCTCTCTTCATCCCACTCTCCTTCCATCTGTCTGGCTCTGTCTCTCTTTCGGTCTCTCTTTCTTACCCACTATGTTGTTTCAAAGCTAGTATATGAGAGTCTACATTTTTAAAAAATTATATCATTTATCCACTAATAATAAATAAAGCAATCACAGGGAAGTATGATCACTTACCTTCCCACCATCTCTCTGTCTCTCTCTGTCTCAGTCTCTCTTTTGGTCTCTCTTTCTCATAAATCATGTTGTTTCACAACTAGTATATTAGAGTCTACATTTTTAAAAAATTCCTCAGGTTATCCACTAAGAATACATAAAACAATTACAGGAAGATACGATCACTAACTTTCCCGCCCACCATTTCCCTCACAGCCAAAATACACCCCAAATTAAATTTGTTACTTGAAGGAAAATAAAATCGCTTTAAAATCAGTTTTATAAGTAAGCCAATTTTTTAAAAAATCATCTCTCAAAGACATAAAACTACTAAAATAACCACACACCAGCATCTGTTTATATTCTGTTTTTAGCATCTTAATACCTCATGTTTTATCTGAAAGATAAGAGGACTGATTTTCTTCTGGCGACATAATGGGCTAGCCTGTGACCAGTTATCATTTCTGTTCCCTGAAACAGAAAGGCTTCATTCAAGGACACAGAGATGGGATTGTTGAAATAGCCTTGGGCTTGACACCGTTATGCTCCTGCCCCCACTGCTGTAAATGTAAAGTTTATCACTGTGTCACGAGTGTCAGGCTGAGGCAAGCTTCTAGCAGCCTATCAGGCTTCCTCCTTCTTTGAATACCAGTTTCTCTAATCCATAAAAGTTACATACTGAAAGTACAGATGAAACTGAGCGCCAACTGATCCCCTGCGCTCTGGGTCTAGCACATAGAAAACTCCTCGGTAGCTGGTAGATGCTGCTGTGGAGTAAAAAGAAATCCGCAGCAGTCCTAAGTTCTATGCGCCCTGTTATTTCGTCTCCTGACCTCACGGGAGGGCAGCGTTGTGTAATGGCAGAATGCACAGGCGTGGAAGTCAAAGTCACCAGGTCTTCTTTGCAGCTGTGTCTACGTGATGCTGGGGAGTCGCTTAATCTAAGGCTCCATGTTCTCATGTGAAAAAAAGAAATTAAATGGGAAGGTGTATATAAAACATATAATTAAATATCAAATGACAAATGGAAGCTCTTCTTATTTATGAAGAGTGATAGGGCAGCAATTGACAGTTTCAGGAAAGCTAGTTCTTAACATCACGTGGGAAAAAGACAGTTCGAAAATTTTTAGTCGCTGAAATCTCTCTCCATTCAAGGATTTAAGTTTTGTATGTGATGCAAAAAGTATACTTTTGGCTGCTCAAATTTCAAATATGTATATATACATATTTGTATATTTATGTTTAGTACCTTATAATGTTAATGATTTTTTCTACTTTTATAAAATGATTAACCTATAAATCTCTTTTACCTCTGATCTTTAATTAAGAAAAAAAATAAAATAATCCATAATGATATGTTCTCCAAAAATTACATAATTATATATTAACTCAAGCCCATCCTTGTCCTTATATCTATTACTTAGGATTAGCAGGTTGGTGTGGGGGAAGAAATATATTTCAGTAAAAACTGTATGTGCTACCTTCTCCTCTGAAATTTGTTATTAAAAATGTGCTGTAGTGAAACAACTGGAAACCAGGTAAGTGAACAAAGTTGGATTAACACAACGTGTTAAAATTTCATGGGGTCTAATTAGAAACAGCACATCAGGCAAAAGACAGAAGCTGGTAGATATATTCATTTTTTTCTGATAATAGTTGCGCCTTGGCATAATAACTCACTGTGCCAGAATTGGGCAACTTGTTTTCAATCAAATTAAACCTACTTATCCTTTTTAAGTAAAGAACAATCATAAATACATCTTATTGAATATAACATTCTTCACAATGAAATCTTTAAAGCCAGTTTTAGATTCCAAATGTAAACTCCAAATCATCTGATAGAGGGAAAACTCAGGAACGTACATAAAGCCTTCAGATAAATAAGGATCACCTTATAATAATAATAATTAATATATAATATATATAATAATAATAATTATAATAATTTATCACCTTATACCATTCTTATGACAAGCACTACGCTCGCTGACTTTCGTTTACTTTTTCTAGTCTTCTCAAAAATTGACTTTTCACATTTGGGGAAACAAAGTCAGAGAAAGGTAAGGGACTAACCCAAAGTCAACAACTTGCTATCGTCTAAATTGTGAGTAATAGCTTATTCTTATATCCTCCTATTAAGGGTTAGGTTCCCATGAAAAACTACTGTCTTGTTTTATTTAAAAGATGCTTCTTACAAAAGAGTTATTTGCAAAAACTTTATATGGCTGTACAGCTCATGAAAACAATGAGGTTCAGTGGGTAGAGGAATTCGTAGCCCTTCATGACTAAGGTACTTTTAAAACATACTAGTGATCATTAAAGCCAAATACCACATGAGAAATAATAGGCAAAAGAAGTAAAGTGTTCTTTTTCAACCTGGTCTTTGGTTTCCTGTTTCGTATTATAATCAGCTGATGTCTGAAAAGGTCTGTGTTCATTTTCGGAAATGGCAACAATCTCCTAAAAATAGAGTTTGGACATAAATGAGAAACAAAGCAAGCTTTACTCTTTAAAAAAAGAAAAAAGTCTTGGCAAGAAAAAAGAGTGCCCTTAACAAACTATGAAAAAACATGAACTTTACTATTTAAGAACCAAGTTGATGAATGACTAGTAATTACAGAATTTGATAATGCCCAGGGTTGGGAAGGCAAACTGTCTCTCTCTCATTCATTCACTGTTTCTGAGCTCCTTCATTGAAATAGATGTTTTAGAAGACAATTCTGCAATGCCTGTCTACATTGAAGTGTATATACCCTTGGCATTAACAATTTCACTTCATCCTGGCCAAAGTGTGCCGATATATACATACACTCACACATATACATACAAATGCTGACTACATTTTTGATAGAGGAGAAGAAATCTTGAGAAAATAAAATGTCCAACAATAAGAACTTAAAAAGAATTGCCAGATAGGGTACAGTGGAGCACGGTATGGTTGATACAGATACTCCAAATACATTGTCATGTGGGAAAAGTGAGTTATAGACCATAATGGACACCATGGGCCTACTTATGTTAAGTATATTATTAAATTAATTAAGCAAAAATGCCCTTACACTGATGCGGCTCTATTGCTGTGGCAGCCTATAGAGGCAAACCAAAATCTAAACTTACAGATGCCTCAAATTAAAACACTAAGGGCAACCAATCATAAACAGACAAAAGATGTAAAGCTTTAGACAATCAAGAATTTCCTTTCGTTGCTTCCCTTCTTTCTCTATGTAAGTCTTTCCCTGGTCCCTGCCTGTGGAGCGCTCCTAACCACGTCTGGTTTGGTGCTGCCTGGTTTGAATCAGTTTTTGCTCTAATAAACTCTTACAATTTATAATATGCCTTAGTTTATCTTTTAACAATATACACACACATTTGCTTTTAGATTTCTGGGAAATTTCCGGAATCATATATAAGAAACTATAACCAGGAGTTACCACTGGTAGAGAGAGGAGGGAAGGGGACGTCTAGTTTTCCACTGTGTAATTTTGTATTATCTCACCATAAGCAGCAATGACTTTGTAAGAACAAAAAAGGTTTTAGAACAACATAATGTAAAAAACTGTACAAATGTTTCTATTTAACAAAATTATTAGGGGCACCCAGGTGGCTCAGTTGGTTAAACCACCAGCTCTTGGTTTCAGTTCAGGTCATGATCTCCCAGGTTTCTGGGTTCAAGCTCTGCATTGGGCTCTGTGCTGATAGTGTGGAGCCTGCTTGGGATTCTCTCGATCTCCCTCTCTCTGTCCATCCCCCTCTTTTATCAAAATAGATAAACTTTAAAAAAGAGTTATCAGAGCCACAGTAAGTGGGGTCCCCACCCACTAACATCCGGTATGGAAGTGAGCGTTATTGGGGCCCGGATGTGGAGAGAAAGGGACCATAGGGAGAGCGTGTCTCCACCCAGCCCTTGGAGTCAGCTCCTTCATTTGCAACCTGGAAGAAATTTACATCTATTCCCTGGACACTGAAAAGCTATGACAATCCCCCTTTGATAAAAACCACCAGACCGGGGCTGACAGGTTTCCTTATCATCTTACCAAGTGCAGAGAAGAATCATCCTGATGCCAAAAGCAAACTGGCTACTTGTCCCTTCTACGCTCGCCACCGGGTTCCTCTGGAGGAAAACAATCATCATCTCTCAAGCTCGGATGAAAAAAGTTGTATTGAGCCGGATGTTGTCAAACAAACCAGGAACCTTGCTCCGTGGCTGAGATCGAATGATATTGTTCTCCTTGGGATGAAGACTGGGATAAAGATCTGGGGGAACAGAGCAGCACCCCATTTGTCTGAGGCACAACCAACTATGTGGCAATAATAACCCTGCAAGCAACATAGTTATGGAAGGAAGAGTCCCCTGGCTTTCCTCATGTGTGCTCCAAGTCTGTGCTGAACGTTCTGCCATGGAAAAACATTGGAAATTCATGGTAACTAAAGATCTGTCTCATCAAATCCGAGATCCTAGAAGACTCTTGCTTCTTCCTGCTACCGATGGGTTCTTCATTTTTTCCCCTCCTAATCTAATTATAGAAATATAAACTGTGACTTTAAAAAAATTTTAAAGCCTATTGGAGCTTAGAAACGTGCAATAGTAATTTGAATCATTTTGAGTGCTTTTACAGCTCCATCTCGACTCAAATATTAAACAAAGTTTAGTCATAAAGAAGTAAGGTCTATAACAACACAGGAAATTTAATGCCTCAAAGAGTTTACCTTAAGATCTTAATGACTTTGTACTGTAACCTGTGAGTACGCAGCAGTCTGGATTTGGCACATCCCAAAAATACCTCCCTTTTGTGGCTTCGTCCTTTTTGCTTTTGAAAGGAAGTCTGAGGCAGGAAGAGGAGACAATGACATTTGTGACATTTGTGACATTCGTGACCTCTGGACAGATGAATTTTTTTTTCTTCTCTCCCACCTTCTCTCCCCACCTCCTTCCTTCCCTCTTTCTTTGATTGCAAGCAGAGGAGGGGGGAAAAAAGGATCCAGGTTTTCAATTTTATTGATAATTTTGTGTGGATTTTCACATTCAAATTCTTAATCACTCCATGTCAGATTTCAGTGTCATCAAAATGTATCTTGTGCAGAATGATTATGTTGAAACAATCTGGCAGTTTTGCAGGTGAAATATAAGTAAGCCCTAGTATTCTTGATGGGGACACTGAGAGATGAGGCACTGAGTCCTGGAATATGAACCGTACACCCAGGCTTGAGATTGAGGTGTTTGTCAAGTTCAAAGGAAGCTGCCATTCGCTAGGTACCATAATCAAAAAGGCCTTTCCAAAAATGACCTTTCAGTGAGAGATGCTCCTTTCAGAGTTGATCTAAAAATTATACTTTAATGGACATATTGCTCATTTCAGTTAACATACAATACGAGTTTACTTCAGAAGAATTCACAGTGAGAAACAAGATATGAATAAAGAGATGGGACACCTGGGCGGCTCAGTCGGTTATCTGACTCTTGATTTTGGCTCAGGTCATGATCTCATGGTTCGTGGTCTCACAGAGCCTGCTTAGGATTCTCCCTCCCCCTCCCTCTCTGCTCCTCCCCCTGCTTGCGTGTGTGTGCTCTCTCTCTGTCTCTCAAAATAAATAAACATTTTTTAAAAAGATATGAACAAACTGAGGGGTGAGGGGGTGTGGGAGTGGGGAGAGTGGGTGATGGGAACAGAGGAGGACACTTGTTGGGATGAGCACTGGGTGTTGTATGGAAACCAATTTGACAATAAATTATTTTAAAAAAAATATGAACAAAGAGAAAAGCACTTGTTTGGTTTGGTTTGGTTGCTTTTTGTTTGTTTGTTTTTGAGAGAGAAAGAGCGTAAGTGGGGGAGGAACAGAGAGAAAGGGAGACAAAGAATCCAAAACAGCCTCCAGGCTCTGGGCTGTCAGCACAGAGCTCAACACTGGCTTGAGCTCACAAGCTGTGAGATCGTGGCCTGAGCTGAAGTCTAGATCATGACCTGAGTCAAGGTCGGATGCTCAACCGACTGAGCCACCCAGGCGCCCCTGCATTTTTTTCAGCTTCTTATTGAGCACCTATTCTGTGCCAAGAATGATGCTATGTCATAGTATCCAAAGCACATAGTCGTGCCTTCACTGAGCTTATCTGGGAGTGGGGTGGAGAGGATATAGGCCAGAAGTCACTCTTCCATTGCAGTGCAAAATTACTGTAAATGTCTCATAGTCCTCAAACATCTACATATATAATATGTACCTAATTGCCCTCTTTCTCAATAGGTCAGACACCATCTAAAGATCACTATTACTTTACCAGCAGCCAATTTATAGAAAAATTGGGAAAAACAATTTCTTTCATGACTATCTCATTAACAAATAATATTTGGAAATAGTTCTCATTGTGTGTACTTCTACTCTCATTTTGGCCTAATCATTCCTATGGGACATTATTTTTCCTGTTAGCCACTTTTATGTCAGCAAATGCTTGCTATACTGAATTCAACAATGAATTTTCCTGAATGGATATATTTATCCAAAGTTCACTGCCAAGAGTTTTTTTTTCATTGTAAATTTTATTTTATTTCTTTGAGAGAGAATCTCAAGCAGGCTTCACATCCAGTGTAGAGCCCAACATGGGACTGGATCCCATGGCTGTGAAATCATAACCTGAGCTGAAATCGAGAGTCAGATGCTCAACCGAATGAGCCACCCAGGAACCTCAAGAGCTTTTTTTTTTTTAAACATCATTTCATGTCTTCATCACTACTGCGGAAGTACACTTAAATGATTACTCATGATCTCTTAGTAAATGCTGCTTTCTTCCAACAATATTGACTGTATCTATATAATAAACCCAATGGTCTACTTTTTACCTATACTCCTTTTAAATCCACTTTTTTTTAATGTTTATTCATTTTTTGAGAGAGAGAGACAGACAGAGCAGAGCGTTAGCAGGGGAAGGGCAGAGAGAGAGGGAGACACAGAATCCAAAGCAAGCTTCAGGCTCTAAGCTGTCGAACCCACGAACCATGAGATCATGACCTGAGCTGAAGTCGGACGCTCAACTGACTGAGCCACCCAGGCGCCCCTCAAATTCACTTTCAAAAAATAAAAGCATATATCTTCTTTAATAACTTTGGAACTAAGCCCTCTGGTGTACCAGTGAGAGTGGTTTTGTATGACACTTGCGAGTTTAGGGATACAATTTTTATCTAACGAAAGAATTCTTTATCTTTTGAAGCTAAATTGCTCAATTCCTTTAGCACGTTGTGTTAATTAACAGGATGAAAACTATGAAACTATGTTTCTAAAGCATGTCTTCATCTTTAAAATTTTTATAGATGCCACATTCTATGGATAATTCGGTTGGCATATCTATCATCTCTATCAGTGTGCAAGTTCCTGAAGAGCAGGGTTACCATATTATTCTCCTTGTGTCTCATATACAAACAAGATCTCTAGTGAAAATACTGGATCTAAGAGGAAATCCAACTTTGCTTCTGTAAACCTAATCGTATATAAAGTTGTGTATTACATAAATTATTCCTGCCACTCTCTTTTTCTGTATAGTGGTCTCTTTTCTTACTGGGTTCATGGCCAAGTCTGCTATAGCAGAAGTCTACAGTTTTGACATTCCACTTGACAACAGCAATAGAGGTACCTTCCTGCACCCAATAAAAACATGTCTGTCTCCTTCCTCCTACGGACACTTATGGAGTTAGTTCTAAGGCCAAATGTTTTCCATGTATTATATTCGTCAATCCTTTCAAGAATCCTAAAAAGTACATATCATTACCATTATATAGAACAGAAGGTTAGTTCCCTCAGTCTTGTATAATGAGTAAATGTTGGAGGCTGGGATTTGCCCTTATAACTGTCCAACTCCAGAATCCATGCCTTTTCCAATTTGTCTTGCAGCCTCCATTCTTTCCAAGTCCCGCTCATCTGACGGCCATTTCAGTATTCTAAGTAAACTAGTCAGTATATAGTATCCTTTCCAGATCATTATCAAATTGTCTCGTTTCATGGCTTATTTAGGAAAACATGGTTTTGACAATAGAATTGTAATTGGAGCAGAGAATACAGGACAGAGCTAAGGAAAAGGGCAACATTGGTCCAAGAGGACCTAAATTGTGAAAACTGGCCATGACAACTCCCACACTTAAAATTCTTTAGTGGTGGAGCAACTGAGTGGCTCAGTCAGTTAAGTGTCTGACTTTTGATTTTGGCTCAGGTCACTATCTCACAATTTATGAATTTGAGCCCCACATCAGTTTCTGTGCTGACAGCCCAGAGCCTGTTAGGATTCTCTCTCTCTCTCTCTCTGCCCCTCCCCTGCTCATGCATGCTCTCACTTTCTCTCTCTCTCTCTCAAAATAAATAAATTAAAAAAAATTTTTTTAAATAAATAAAAATTTAAAAAAGATATTTTAAAAAATTCTTTAGTGGTTCCCTATTGGCTTTTATTTGTTTAATAAATAATTAGTGGGCCCCTACTAAGTCCCAGATACTGTTCATCAGAGGAAAGTAAAATAGACCAAATAGCTGCCCTCATGATGCTTACATTATACGGAGACGATGGAGAGTAAAAACAGATAAATGTAGCATGCTGTGATAGGTATGCATGGAAAAACAGGGCAGGTTAAGAAGTCTGGGAGTGTCTTCCTTGTAAAGTCCAAACTGCTTAGTTTGGTAGACAAAAGCTTTCACCATTTGGTCGTCATCCACTGTATGCCACTGTAAAAACTACGCTCAATCTTTCTGAAGTTCCTTTTGTCTTGTGCCTCCACACTAACCACTCTTCGATCTTCTGAGCAGTGGACACATCATTTCTTTCATGACATCCTTGAACTTTTTCTCTGGCACCTCCAAATTCTTATTTGTATGCCAGAGCATGCTGAACTTCTCTAATAGCATTTATCACAGACTGTGTTGTCATTTTCCACTGTCAATATCTGTCTTCTTCAAATACACAACAAACTCACTGATGCAAGAACTATGCTACTTCACCAGTGAATCTGTGACACTCCATACCGAGCCTGGCAGAGGGTAAACACTCAGAAATACTTCATCAAGAATGGGAATGCATGCTCAAATGAAATAAGGCCATTTAAGTACACAAGATTATCGAAGACCATCAAGCGTGAAAGAAAATTAGGCTATTGTTTATACTTATTCTGAATACCTGTTAAGGCATGTATAAAGTTGACAGGATAATCACTGTCTAAAGGTTACCTTTTTATAAAGCATAACTCTAACAAATTATCGAGATGAAATGGCTAAAATCCATAGTTCTGTGCTTGAGGCAGACAAATATAGTTAGGATATTACAGTTTAAAAGATAAAATTTATTACCGGGGCACCTGGGTAGCTCAGTCAGTTAAGCATCCGACTCTTGATTTAGGCTCAGGTCATGATCTCCCATTTATGAGTTCAAGCCCCACAATGGGCTCTGTGCTGACAGCATGAAGCCTGCTTGGAATTGTCTCTCTCTCTCTCTGCCCTTCCTGTGCTCGCTCTGTCTCTCAAAATAAATAAATAAAAACTTCTAGGCTCAATCAAGTTCCATCTTTAAAGACAAGGGCAGGGGACGGACAGCAGCTAGAAAGCCTCTTCGCTTTTTACGGAATCAGTGCACTTATGGTATTGCCGTTTAATTCTTTCTCCAAGGAAAGTTAGAGATGATGGGTCTTTGCATTTGGTCTCTACCATCAAGTTCCCAGCTATCTTGAGTACTTTCACCTACATCTACTGACCAGATGAAATATATTGTGAAGATATGAGAAATGTTTGCATTGAGAAGGAAAGGTGGGAAAAAGCAAATAAAAAGAGCCAGCCAGATGTCCAAGGCCGGATACTCCCCTTGCATGCTTTTGGCAATCTTGCATCAGCCAATAGCCAGGAACCAGAAGTTTCACCATACTAACCCTGCCCAACCCGGAAGAACGATGACCTCAGGAAACAAACCAAAACACAGCTAGCCAAAATGACGAAACAGAAGAATTCTCCTCAAAAGAAATTACGGGAAGTAGTGACAGCTCAAGAATTGATGAAAACAGATATAAGCAACAGAACAGAACATGAATATAGAATAATAAACATAAAACTAATTGCTGGGCTTGAAAAAAGCATAGAAGAATGCAGGGAGTCCCTCGCTGCAGAGATCAAGGACCTTAAAAACGGTCAGGAGGAATTAAAAAATGCTTTAAACGAGGTGCAAAACAAATTGGAGACAGCCACAATGCAGATTGAAAAGGCAGAAGAGAGAATAGGTGAATTAGAAGATAAAATTATGGAAAAAGAGGAAGCAGAGAAAAAGAGAGAGAAGCTGACTCAGCAACAGGAAAGGAGAATATGAGAGCTGAACAATGCATTCAAATGGAACAGTATCCATATCATAGGAATCCAGAGGAAGAAGAGAGAGAGAAAGGAGTCTTTCAAATCATTGCTGAGAACTTCCCCTACATGAGGAGGGAAACGGGCATGGAAATCCAAGAGGCACAGAGAACTCCCCTCAGACGTAACTTGAATAGATCTTCTGCATGACACATCATAGTGAAACTGGCAAAATATAAAGACAGACAATTCTGAAAGCAGCTAGGGAAAAACGGGCCTTAACATACAAAGGTAGACACGTAAGGGTTGTAGCAGGCTTATCTACAGAAACTTGGCAAGCCAGAAAGGAATGGCAGGATATCTTCAATGTGATGAACAGGAAGGATATGCAACCAAGAATCCTTTAACCGACCAGCCTGTCATTCAGAATGGAAGGAAAGATAAAGGTTTTCCCAAACAAACAAAAACTGAAGGAATTCATCACAAATAAACCAGCATTATAAGATATCCTGAGGGGCACTCTATGAAGGAAAGGTTGCAAAGAACACAAACTACCAGAGACATCCTTATAAGCATGAAACCTACAGATAATACAGTGACTCTAAACCCATATTTTTCAATATTAACACTGAATATAAACAGACTAAATGTGCCAATTAAAAGACACAGAGTAACAGAATGGATAAATAAACAAGACCCATTTATGCTGTCTTCAAGAGACTCATTTTAGACCTGAGGACACCTTCAGATTGAAAGTGAGGGATGGAGAACTGTATACCACGCTCCTGGAAGTCAGAAGAAAGCTGGAGTAGCCATACGTACATCAGACAAACTAGACTTTAAAGTAAAGGATGTAATAAGAGATAAAGAAAGGCATTATAGAACAATCATGGGGACTATCCAGCAGGAAGAGCTAACAATTGTAAATATCTACACGCCGAATTTGGGGGCACCCAAATTTGTAAAACAATTAATTACAAACATAAGCAACCTTATCGATAAAAATGTCCTAATTGTAGGGGGCCTTAACACTCCACTCTCAGCATTGGATAGATCCACTAAACAGAAAATCACCACAGAAACAATGGCTCTGAATGACACATTGGAACAGATGGGTCTGACTGACATCTCAGGGTCCTTCATCCAAAAGCAAAGGAATTTACATTCTTCTCAACTGCGCAAGGTACATTTTCCAAGATAGACCACATTCTAGGGCATAAGGAAAATCTTAATAAATATAAAAGAATTGAGATCATACCATGCACACTTTTAGACCAAAAAGCTTTGAAACTTGAAATCAACCATAGGAAAAAGTCTGGAAAATCCCAAAAAACATGGAGGCTAAAGAACAACCTACTAAAAAAATAATGGGTTAACCAAGCGATCAGGGAAGAAATTAAAAAATACATGGAAACAAATGAAAATGAAAATACAACAATACAAATGCTTTGGGATGCGGCAAAGGCCTTCCTGAGAGGGAAATATATTACAATCCAGGCCCATCTCAAGGAACAAGAAAAATCACTAACACAAATTCTAACAGCACATCTAAAGGAACTAGAAGCAGAACAGCTAAGAGACCCCAAAACCAGCAGAAAGAGAGAAATAACAAAAATCAGGGCAGAAATTAATAACATGGAAACCAAAAAAGTAGTGGGACAGATCAATGAAACCAAGAGCTGGTTCTTTGAAAAAATAAACAAAATTGATAAACCTCTAGCCAGGCTTCTCAAAAAGAAAAGAGAGAGAACCCAAATAGATAAAATCACAAACGAAAAGGGAGTGATTACAACCAATCCCTCAGAAATACAAGCAATTGTCAGAGAATATTATGAAAAATTCTATGCCACCAAACTCGACAACCTAGAAGAAATGGACAAATTCCTAAACAGCCACATGCTACCAAAACTGAAACGGGAAGAAATAGAAAACTTGAACAGACCCATAACTAGAGAAGAAATTGAATGAGTTATCAAAAATCTTGCAACAAATAAAAGCACTGGACCAGATGGCTTCCCTGGGGAATTTTACCAGACATTTAAAACAGAGTTAATACCTATCCTCCTCAAGCTGTTCCAAAAAATTGAGATGGAAATAAAACTCCCAGATTCATTCTATGAAGCCAGCATCACTTTGATTCCCAAACCAGATAGAGACCCAGCAAAGAAGGAGAACTACAGGCCAATATCTCTGATGAATATGGATGCAAAAATTCTCAACAAGATTCTAGCAAATCAAATCCAACAGCATATAAAAATAATTATTCACCATGACCAAGTGAGATTCATCCCTGGGTTTCAGGGCTGGTTCAATAATCGCAAATCAATCGACGTGATACATCACATTAACAAAAGCAAAAATAAGAACCATATGATCCTGTCAATAGATGCAGAAAAAGCATTTGACAAAATACAGCACCCTTTCCTAATAAAAACTCTCAAGAAAGTCGGGATAGAAGGAACATACTTAAACATCATAAAAGCTATATATGAAAAACCCACAGCTAATACCATCCTCAATGAGGAAAAACCGAGAGCCTTCCCCCGAAGATCAGGAACACGACAGGGGTGTCCACTCTCACCACTGCTATTTAACATAGTGTTGGAAGTCCTAGCATCAGCAATCAGACAACAAAACAAAATAAAAGGCATCAAGATTGGCAAGGAGGAAGTCAAACTTTCACTTTTTGCAGATGACATGATACTTTACATGGAAAACCCAACAGAATCCACCGAAAGCCTACTAGAACTGATCCATGAATTCAGCAAAGTTGCAGGGTACAAAATCAATGTACAGAAATAGGTGGCATTTCTATACACCAACAATGAAGCAGCAGAAAGAGAAGTAAAGAAGCTAATCCCTTTCACAATTGCACCAAAAACCATAAAATACTTAGGAAGAAACCTAACCAAAGATGTGAAAGACCTCTACACTGAAAACGATAAAAAACTTATGAAGGAAATTGATGAAGACACAAGGAAATGGAAAAACATCCCATGCTCATGGATCGGAAGAATAAATATCGTTAAAATGGCAATACTACCCAAGGCAATCTACAATATAAATCAAAATCAATCAAATATAAATATAAATATAAATCAATCCCAATCAAAATTGCACCAGCATTCTTCTCAAAACTAGAGCGAACAATCCTAAAATTTGTATGGAACCACAAAAGACCCCAAATAGCCAAAGTAATACTGAAGAACAAAACCAAGGTGGGAGGCCTCACAATCCCAGACTTTAACCTCTACTACAAAGCAGTAGTCATCAAGACAGTATGGTATTGGCACAAAAGCAGACACATAGACCAATGGAATAGAATAGAGAACCCAGAAATAGACCCACAAGCATATAGCCAACTAACCTTTGACAAAGTGGGAAAGAGTATCCAATGGAAAAAAGACAGCCTCTTTAATAAATGGTGCTGGGATAACTGGACAGCAGCATGCAGAAGAATGAAACTAGACCACTTCCTTACACCACTCACAAAAATAAACTTTAAATGGATGAGGGACCTGAATGCGAGACATGAAACTATCAAAATCCTAGAGGAGAAAGCAGGAAAAAACCTCTTTGACCTGAGCCACACCAATTTCTTACCTGACACATCTCCAAAGGCAAGGGAATTAAAAGCAAAAATGAACTACTGGGACCTCATCAAGATAAAAAGCTTCTGCACAACAAAGGGAAGAACTGACAAAACTAATAGGCAACCAACGGAATGGGAAAAGATCATTGCAAATGACATATCATATAAAGGACTAGTATCTAAAATCTATAAAGAACTTACCAAACTCCACACCCAAAAAACGAATAATCCAGTGAAGAAATGGGCAGAAGATATAAATAAACACTTCTCCAAAGAAGACATCCAGATGGCCAACAGACACATGAAATGATGCTCGATGTCACTCATCATCAGGGAAATACAAATCAAAACCACACTGATATACCACCTCACACCAGCCAGAGTGGCTAAAATGAACGAATCAGGAAACTATAGATGCTGGCGAGGATGTGGAGAAGTAGGCACCCTCCTACATTGTTGGTGGGAATGCAAACTGGTGCAGCCACTCTGGAAAACGGTGTGGAGGTTCCTCAAAAAAATGAAAATAGAGCTACCCTATGATCCAGCAATAGCCCTGCTAGGAATCTACCCAAGATACACAGGATTGCTGATGCATAGGAGCACGTGTACCCCAATGTTCATAGCAGCACTTTCGACAATAGCCAAAACATGGAAAGAAACTAAGTGCCCATCAACTGACGAGTGGATAAAGAAGATGTGGTACATATATACAATGGACTACTATGTGGCAATGAGAAAAAATGAAATCTGGCCATGCGTAGCAACATGGATGGAACTGGAGGGTATTATGTTAAGTGAAATAAGTCAGTCAGAAAAAGACAGATACCATATGTTTCCACGAATAGGTGGACTTGGTGAGACTAAGCAAAAACCAGGGGGAGGGGAAGAGGGGAAAGAAAAAAAAGACACAGAGAGGGAGGGAGATAAAACATAAGAGACTCTCAAAGACTAAGAACAAACTGAGGGTGAGGGAGATGGGGGAGGGAGAGGGGGTGATGGGCATCAAAAAAGGGCACATGTTGGGATGAACACTGGGTGTTTTATGTAAACCAATTTGAAAATAAACTATTTTAAATTAAAAAATAAAAATAAAAAATAAATAATGAAAAATGGAACTACCCTATGACCCAGCAATAACACTGCTAGGAATCTACCCAAGAGATACAGGAGTGCTGATGCATAGGGGCACATGTACCCCGATGTTTATAGCAGCACTTTCAACAATAGCCAAATCATGGAAAGAGACTAAGTGTCCATCAACTGACGAATGGATAAAGAAGATGTGGTGTATATATACAATAGAATACTACACGGCAATGAGAAAGAATGAAATCTGGCCATGTGTGGCAATGTGGATGGAACTGGAGGGTATTATGCTGAGTGAAATAAGTCAGTCGAAGAAAGACAGATACCATATGTTTCCACGCATAGCAGGACTTTGCGAGACTTAACAGAAAATTAGGGGCGAGAGGAAAAGGGGAAGGAAAAAAGACACAGAGAAGGAGGGAGACAAAACATAAGAGACTCTTAAAGACTAAGAACAAACCGAGGATTGAGGGGGTATGGGAGGGGAGAGAGTGGGTGACAGGCACTGAGCAGAGCACAGGTTAGAATGAGCTTAGGTGTTGTATGGAAATCAATTTGACAATTAAAAAAAGTTTAAAAAGAAACAAACAAAAAAAAAACTTCTAAAAAAAGTTTATTACCATAATAATTTCTTGACATTATAAAGACATTCATTTACAGTGAATTGGCATTATTTAAATCTTCACTTTTCTCAGAGGAAAACTAGGCCTCTAAGAGTTATAGACCTTACATTCAGTCTTTGATAGATTGAGCCAAGAATATAATGGATACCTGTTACTTCTATGTATACATTGACAGTGTGTAAGATATTTGCTACAGACTTATGGTGATTAGAAAATACCAAGTTGTATATCATCTTACAAAACAAATTCTCTGTAATATTTATAACCAATATTCTATTTTGAATTTCATAATCAAAATGTGGTATCAATGGATTTAGTAGTAACACTGTCCTGACTACAATTTTGAAAATTAAAGTTACTGGGCAACATATCCTTTGTTTATCAATTAATAATAATCTCAAGTTCAATTTTATCATGAAAAAAGCAATCTGTGCTCATAAAATCAAAATACTATCTTGGCCATGAATTTTGATTCACATTTCAAATATAGATTTTCAAGTATATAGGCATTATCACTTGCCCAAAAAAATAATTTAAGGCAGCTAAAATATTAAATATAAAAATGTGGGAGGCATCTGTGTGGCTCAGTCACTTAAGCGTCCAACTTCAGCTCAGGTCATGATCTCACAGTTCATGGGTTCGAGTCCCACATCGAGCTCTGTGCTGATGGCTCAGAGCTTAGAGTCTGCTTCAAGTTCTTTATCTCCCTCTCTCTCTGCCCCCTCCTTCTCTCTCTCAAAAATGAATAAATATTAAAAAATTTTAAATACATATATAAAGATGAAATGTATTAAAACAATGTATATAGACAGAAAATTTAATAAGCACCAAACTTGTACTTGAATAGGTTGTTTTATTTCTTGTTTGTTTGTTTTGAATATATACAATCTAATAGCCCATGTGGGTGGTTTTGGAGTCAGCTTCTAGTATAAATCTGGCTTCGCGGCACCTACTGAAATCTTGACCAGGAATACATGGAGACTCTGGGACAGATGGGATGGAGGAAAAGATATTGCCAAGAGTGTTATGTTTCTTCTTCCACCTGGAACGATATCCACTGGGGTCTCCATTTAGAAAGGCATCTATACAAATATAGTCAGCCACACATACTTTAACAGTATGAATCTTAGTCATATCAATTCTCTCCTTACAGTTGACATTGGCATAACAAAGGCAATAAAATTTTTGGGAAATTCCTGCAGGTCTTCAAGTGTGGGTTGCCCATATACTGTGTAGTTTCCATTTTTCTCAAGTTGAATAGTAAAACTGTCTGGTTTCAGGTGAAGATAGTCGTTTGAATTCCAATTTCTCCTTGCACACACTCCTTGCTCCTGGCAAAGCACTTGGTTACACATTTTGGCTGCTAGGGTGACGTTGATTAAGTAAGGATTCAATGTATTCTTTATATAACTGTCAAGCTCTGTGCAAGATTGCTGTAAAATTATAAGAAGGTTAGAATATCAAGGGACAAGTTAGCTTGTCTGTGAATTAATTCACCGTGATATGCAATTTCTAAGGAAACATGATAAAACAAGACCCAGCAAGAAGTAGAAAATAGTTTATCTTTTTTACCTTATCAAGCAAGATTATTCCAACTTTCTGTAACATTTGTCAGTAGGTTTCACATGCCATTTCATGTCACTGAATAACTGACCGATTGAACCTTAACTTTAACCTCCCTTGAACTTCTTCAATAATTCAGAAACTAATGGGGCAGGATGGTAGAGCAAGTGGTCAGAAAATGGTCTCTGGGGCCCATCTTCCCTGATTGGCCACAGTTTTATTAATGACTAGCTGTATGACCTTGGGAATCTCTCAAGCTTTCTAAGTCTTAATTTCCTATCTGGGCTACCTTGGGCAAATCAGTTAACCTGGCTATGCTTCAGCTTCATCATTTGTAATATAAAGATAATTATAGCACATACCTCATAGCTTTGTTGTGAAGATGAAAAGATACAATGTACACAAAGGTGCTTAGCACAAGTCCCAGTATATCATTGGTTAGCCCTCAAGAAATTATAAATATAATAAGAATCATACTTGTGGGACAAGTTTAAACAGCATGAGAAAGAGAGATTTCTCAACTGCTAACTCAAAACAACTAAACGGGCTCAACTGAGTATACTTTATATTAAAAGTTATGGGTGAATTATGACAGCTCTTTTACAAATATACTTATTTGGCAGAGCATGCCAATGAGTAACTAAAACGATTCATCTTGAGACTGGTGCCTTCTAAAACTGGGACACTGTCTTTTTAAAAACACAGAAGATAGTCACTTTCTTTCATGATCCACAGTTTCTTTGAGTGAGCTGGCTATGCCAGTCCCCCAGCAGACCAAAGGAAGTGGTGGTAGTAGATGAGAAGGCAAGTTGAAGGTTCTTGGAAGCTTCTATTTGAATCTATTTCTTGTTATCTTCCTTGAGATGATGCCATAGGTGGTAGGAAGAATAGGGTCTTCCAAGAATGTCTATACCCTAATGCCCTGAATAATGTGACTATTACCATGCATGACAAAAGAAACAATACAGATATGTCTACAGATAAGAGTATGAACTTTGAGGGGCACCTGGGTGGCTCAGTTGGTTAAGCGTCCAACTTCAGCTTAGGTCATGATCTCATGGTTCATGAGTTCAAGCCACTCATGGGCTCTCTGCTCTCACTGCAGAGCCCACTTAGGATCCTCTGTCTCCCTCTTTCTCTGCCCCTCCTCTGCTCACGTTCTCACTCTCTCTCTCCTTATCTCTCTCAAAAATAAATAAACATTAAGGAAAAAAAGGGTATGGAACTTGAGATGGAGAGATTATCCCACGTTATCTGGATGGGCTCAATCTAATCAATGAGTCCTTAAAAATGTAGAAACGTTTCCAGCTGGGATAAAAAAAATGAGATAGAAGAAAGAGAACAAATTCAAAGGTAAAGAAGACTCTACCCAGCATTGCTGGCTTTGCAGATAGAGGACAGGGCCAAGAGTTAAAGAATGTAGTGACCTCTAGAAGGTGGAAATGACCCTTAGCCACAGCCAGCCTGAAATAGACATCTCATTGCTACAACCACGAGGAAATGAATTCTACCAACAACCCCAATGAGCAAGTGAGGCTCCTCCCCTAGAAAGGAATGCAATCCTACGGGACATTTTGATTTTAACCCATTCCGATCCATGCTGGACTTTTGACCTATAGAACTGTAAGATAATAATTCCATCATTTAAACCAAGTGTGTTGTCATTATTATGGCAGCAATAGGAAACCTCTTGTTAATCCTAGTTTTGCATGGTATTTAGAATAAAATTCAACTTCTCCCAACTTGTATACAGCCTAATGTGAGGTAACCCTTCCTTCCTCTTGAGCGCCCCTCCCTTACTCACTCTGTTTAGGCATACTAGTTGTTTCATAAGCATGGTATGTTCATTTTAAACTGCACTTACTTGTTCCCTCTGCTTGGATTGCTTTTTCATCTAATTTTTAACACGATCACTTCATCTTATTGACCAGATTGCAGCTTTAATTGAAGCTCAGACACCTTTCCTGTCTACTTACTCACATCTTTCTATTTTAATTCTCTGCATAGTACTTATCACAGCAAATAGTCTTCTTGTTCGTGTATGGTTTCTATCCCTCCAACTTTAATATAAGTCTCCAAGACTTCTTCAACGCTATATCCCCAGGGCCAAGATATATGAGAATTTACACCGAGTTCAGATAACTGTCTGGATGACCACAGAGACCAGAGCTGGGCAAAAAGAGGCGTAAAGGATGAGAATGGTCTGAGAATGTTAGCCCACACAAAATGTAGTCTTTGGAAGGATCTAAACCAGCTTTCTAAAAGGTAAAGCTTGGTTTTTAGCGTTTGTCAATATCCATGGTATAAATACATATACCATGGCCAATTTTAAGCTATCAACCTGAAATCACTGAGTGAAGAATTGGGAATCAAGCATACAGAATGGAAGTATGGTGTGGATAAGCACACTGGTACATACTATTTCCGCTTATACAGATGCAATAGCTGTGCATAACCTCAAGAAGATGGATGATAATAAAGTGAAGTACATAACTGATACATTTTGAGTATTTATTACTTTTGTTTTTAACATAATTTATTTCACTCTAAATTCTTAGAATTTAATTTTTAATAATGGTCATGTTAAACAGTCAGTTCACAAAATTTCTGAATATTTAACAATCAGGTCTCATGAGCTGGGACCAGCAGGAGCCGTCTGCCACACCACTGATCTAACAAAACGGAACGGAATGAAATAGTTTGCTTACATCGAATAACAACTGTTTTAAGTCAATGTTAGTCATTAAACCTGCAGTTACCAGTTTCTCCAGTTGCCAGTGGAACAGAGGAAATAAGACAAGTAATCCATGATTCTATTGATTACAAATGGCATAGAAAAAGGGGAAGTAATGATAGAACTAACATTCAAAATCATTCAAAATAATCATAAACTGGGGAAAGTAGCAGAGATTTATAAAACAGAGTCCACAGGGGATAATTTCAAGACAGTGTCATTAGGTAAAAATAGCTGTATATAAGTTGCAGAACTGTCTTGTATGACTAAAACTGAAGATGATCTGAGTGTCATGGTAGAACATTGTAAATCTAATATTAAAGTTCAACTAAAAAAAAACAGGTGTGACAATTAAATAGTATGTCGCACCATGCTAATAATTGGGGAAATGCCTGATTTACTCCTCATCAGAGTAAGGGTGGCATTCTTTGGAAGTAATATGGAGAATTTATAGTGATTCCATCATAGAATTAATAAGATCCTTGAGAAAGGAATTTAAAGGTTTCAGAAACAGGGAATGAAAATTGGGACTGTATTTAGGAAAATTATAATTTTTAAATAATTTTCTTACATGAAAGACTTTGCAAAAGGGACATATACCTTCCTCTGAGCTTATATTTTATGTTCTTTCTCTTTATGGGTGATCAAGCCAGAGATAACAGAGTTCTACCAAGAAGGTAGAAGGGCTCAGATTACCTTGAAAGATTCTCATAAAGGTGATTACTGTTGAGTACTTTTATAAATGAAGTAACAATATAACGAGTCTATCTGAAGGACAAAAGATCAAAAGGTCTCTTCTGGTCTTAGAGTGCCATATAGTCTCCTCTCTATAGGTCCTAGGAGAAGACTCTGGCCCAGGAGCTTCATGGGATGTTCTCCCTGGCACCTATGATCGCTAGTATTTCCACATCTACTAGAGAAGGAAAAGTTCAGCTCCAATTCAGCAGTGTCCCGGTGACAGCTTTACTCTTGTTTGGAGTCAAAAGGATTGAAGAGGTAGGAGAGAAAGACCTGCTACAGAGAATTAAACAAGGTTGAAAATAAAGGAAGCAGGAAAAGGATTAGGTGGTGACAGTTAAAGGATTTTTTTAACTAAAGAAATGCATTAGGATAAAATGAATACAATTCATCTATACTGAACAAAAATAGACACATTTTTCCTAATGAAACAAGTTTTACTCAGAGTTTTACCTAAAATAGACAATACTAAATATAACCTGTGGAGAATAAGCCTTCTTTTCCTCTCCCTTAGAGGAGTTTTGAACAATTTGGTAATATTTCTAAAAAGTAATTCCCGGGGCGCCTGGGTGGCTCAGTCGGTTGGGCGGCCGACTTCGTCTCAGGTCATGATCTCGCGGTCTGTGAGTTCAAGCCCCGCGTCGGGCTCTGTGCTGATGGCTCAGAGCCTGGAGCCTGCTTCCGATTCTGTGTCTCCCTCTCTCTCTGTCCTTCCCCTGTTCACGCTGTGCCTCTATGTCTCTCAAAAATAAATAAACATTAAAAAGTAATTCCCAATTGCCTATGCACCCTCTCTCCACCTCCGGCTCTTTCCTCCCTGCCCAACCCCCACCAAACCATTCTTGCTAAAGTCTTTCCCATCTCAGAGGCAACTCCTTCAAGCCAAAAGCCTTGGAGTCATCTTAGCCACTTCTCTTATCTGTCCTTGCCACCTGATTCCCTTAGTCAATCCTCTCTGTTCTACTGTTAGGTTATATTTAACACACATGCCAACATCTGTGGTGCAAGCCATCAACAACCCGCTATCCCTTATCCCTCTCCTGACCCTCTACCATCAATCCTCAATTTAGCTAAGTAAGAAATTGTTGGGAGCCATTTTGGGCTCACAGGTTGAGAAGTAACCTTAAAGTTGCATCCTGGGGATGGGTTGCACTTCCCCCATTGTAGTTGGAAGTATAGTCCTCAAAACAACACCCTGATTTCTCCTGTTTACAGATAATTAACATTAAGGCCTCAAAGGAAACACCCTGTTCTCTCCCCCCACCCTAAATTTATATGTTAATTATCCTGAAACCAACATACAGGATTAAGGAAGTTGCTGCCTTGCTGGTAAAAACAGATTATTGTTAAAGAGATCAAACTATGGAATGTCACTCATTGCTGTAATGTCACTCACTAGCTTTTAAATAAAGACACTGAGACCAGCAGGGCAGAGACGCCAGAATGGCGGAGATGCCAGAATTGCCAGGGCTGCCTGCTTGGTCATCAGACTCCATGTCTCTCGTGGCTCTCTCACTTCTTTTCCCCTGACCGTCCGTCCTTCGTAGACCCCTAAATTCGCTGGAACAAGGACCCCGGCAAGAAATGTTTGCCAGAGCTTGCAGCTCTTCTGCTCAAACCTCCTAATGGCCTTCCAGAGTAAAAGCCCCATAGTGGCCTAGGAAGCATACATATGACCCTCTGCCTTCTCACTTGACCACACCTCTTATCTCTGTCTTCCTTGCTCACTGCACTCCAGTCATACTGACTTCCTGGGTCTTTCTTGACAAGCACATTCCAGCCTGAAGGCTATTGCGCTTACCACCTCAGGTGTCCAGAGACTTGGTCCCTGATTTCCATCAGATCTCTGCTCCGACAGCACCTCATCAGAGAAGCGCTTTGTGACTGCCACATCTTAAATAACAGATTTAATCTCTCTTTATCCTTCCTACACTGCTTCATTGCTTTTTATTACACTTATCACTACCTGACATATCCTCTCTATGTTGTATATCCATTTATGAGGATGTAGCTCCATGGTGAAGGGAGTTTGTTTCATTCCCTGCTATATTTTTAGCACCTAAACAATTATCTGGCATTAATCATAAGGGATGTTTGATAAACCAAAGGTCAGCAATAGTTTTCTGTAAAGTGACAGACAGTAAATATTACAGGGTTTTGAATGATATAGTCTCTGCCATAACTGTTCAATTATTTATTTGCACTGCAAAAGCAGCCATAGACACCTAAACTAAGGAGCATGACTATGTTCTAATAAAACTTTACTGATAGACACTAAAATTTAAATCTTACATAATTTTCACCTCTTATAAATACTGTTCTTTGTTCTCTCCCCCCCCATCCATTTAGAAACGTAAAAATCAGGGGTGCCTGGGTGGCTCAGTTGGTTAAGCATCCGACTTCAGCTTAGGTCATGATCTCACTGTTTGTGGGTTTGAGCCCCATGTTGGGCTCTGTGCTGACAGCTGAGAGCCTGGAGCCTGTTTTGAATTCTGTGTCTCTATCTTTATTTGCCTTTCCCCCAATCATGCTCTGTCTCTTTCTCTCAAAAATAAACAAACACTAAAAAATTAATAATAGGGATAGATGGTGGAGCAGCATGGAGACCCTGAGACTGCCTTGTCCCTGAAATGCAGCCAGATCAGTGCCAAACGATTTTAAACACCTAGGAAATTGATCTGAGGATTAATGCAAAACACTGCATAACTTGAACCACAGAACTTAGCAAAAAGAGAAAAATATTTTTTTACTTTATTTTTTTTAATTTTGTATTCCATTTCATTTTATTTCATTTAATTCTATTTTATGATATAATTTTTTTAATTTTTAAATTTTTTCTTACCTTTTTTCCGTTTCATTTCTCTTTTTTCTCTATTCTATCAAGCTTCTTTCAATAAGCAGACTCAAAACACAACTAGGATCTAGCTTCCTCTATTTGACTTGTTGTTCTGTTTTTAATTTTTTAATTTTAATTTTATTATTTTTTTCTTCCTTCAAAATGCCAAAATGAAAGAATTCATCCCACAAGAAAGAAGAGAAAGCAATGACTGCCAGGGGTTTAATCAACACAGATATAAGCAAATGTCTGAACTAGAATTTAGAACCACGATAATAAGAATACTAGCTAGGGTTGAAAAAAGCATAGAATCCCCTTCTGCAGAGATAAAAGAAATAAAATCTAATCAGGACAAAATTAAAAATGCTATAACCGAGATGCAATCTTGAATGTATGCCACGACAGCAAAGATGGACTAAGCAGAGCAGTGAATCAGCGATTTACAAGACAGAATTATGGAGAATAATGAAGCAGAAAAAAAGAGGGAAACAAGAGCAAAAGATCACGATGGAAAACTTAGAGAACTCAGTGAGTTATTAAAAAGGAATAACATCCGAATCATAGGAATCCCAGAGATAAAGAGAGAGAGAAAGGGGAAGAAGGATTATGTGAGCAAATTATAGTGGAAAACTTTCCTTATCTGGGGAAGGACACAGACATCAAAATCCAAGAAGCACAGAGAACTCCCATTAGAATCAACAAAAACTGACCATCACCAACGCATATCATAGTCAAATTCACAAAATAGACAGACAAGGAAAGAATTATGAAAACTAAGGTGGGGGGTACTTTAACCAATAACGGAAGACAAATCAGGATTACAGCAGACCTATCCACAGAAACTTGGCAAGTCAGAAAGGAATGGCAGGTTATATTCAATGTGCTGAATCATAAAAATATTCAGCCAAGAATTCTTTATCCAGGAAGTCTGTTGTTCAAAATAGAAGGAGAGATAAAGAGTTTTCCATACAAACAAAAACTAAAGGAGTTCATGACCACTAAACCCACCCTGCAAGAAATTTTAAGGGGGACCCTTTGAGTGGAGAAAAAACAAAACAAAACAAAAAAGACAAAAAGCAACAAAGACTAGAAAGGACCAGAGAACATCACCAGAAATACCAACTCAACAGGCAACACAATGACTTTCAGTACTCACTCCAATGTCAATGGAGTAAATGCTCCAATCGAAAGACATCGGGTATTAAAATGGATAAGAAAACAAGATCCATCTATATGCTGCTTACAAGAGTCTTATTTTAGACCTAAAGACACATGCAGATTAAAAGTAAGGGGATGGAGAAATATCTATCATGCTAATGTCGTCAAAAGAAAGCTGGAGTAGCCATACTTATATCAGCCAAACTAGATTTTAAAATAAAGACTAACAAGAGATGAAGAAGGGCATTTTATCATAATTAAGTGGTCTATCCACCAAAAAAAATAACAATTGTAAATATTTATGCCCCCAATAGGAAGCACCCAAATATACAGATCAGTTAATCACAAACATAAAGAAACTCATTGATAATAATACGATAATAGTAGGGGCCTTCAACATCCTACTTACAGCAATAGACAGATCATCTAAGCATAAAATCAACAAGGAAACAATGGCTCTGAATGATACCCTTGACTGGATGGACTTAACAGATATTTTTAGAACATTCCATCATAAAGAGCAAAATACACATTCTTCTTGAGTGTACGTGGAACATTCTCCACAATAGACATATATTGGGTCACAAATCAGCCCTCAACAAGTATAAAAAGATTGAAATCATACCTTGCATTTTTTCAGACCGCAATGCTTTGAAACTCGAAATCAACCACAAGAAACAATTTGGAAAGACCATGAATACTTGTAGATTAAAGAACATCCTATTAAAGAATGAATGGGTTAACCATGAAATTAAAGAGGAAATTAAAAAGTACATGAAAGCCAATGAAAATGAAAACATGACTGCCCCAAACCTCTGGGATGTAGCAAAGGCAGTCATAAAGAGGGAAGTATATAGAAATCCAGGATTTCCTAAAGAAGGAAGAAAGGTCTCAAATACACAACCTAAAATAACAGCAAATAAAGCCCAAAACCAGCATAAGAAGGGAAATAATAAAGATTATAGCAGAAATCAGTGATGTTGAAATCAAAAAACAAACAAACAAACAAAAAACCTGGAACAGATAAAGGAGCTGGTTCTTTGAAAGAACTAACAAAACTTATAAACCCTAGCCAGTTTGATCAAAAATAAAAAGGAAAGGACCCAAATAAATAAAATCACAAATGAAAGAGGAGAGATCACAACCAACACTGCAGAAATACAAACAATAATAAGAGAATATTATGAGCAATTATATGCCAACAAATTAGGCAATCTAGAAGAAACAGAAAAATTCCTAGAAACACATAAACTACCAAAACTGAAAAAAGAAGAAATAGAAAATTTGAACAGACCCATAACCAGTAAAGAAATTGAATCAGTAATCAAAAATCTCCCAACAAACAAGAATCCAGAGCTGGATGGCTTTCCAGTGGAATTGTACCAAATATTTAAAGAAGAGTTAACACCTATTCTTTTGAAGCAAAAAATGGAAATGGAAGAAAAACTTCCAGACTCATTCTATGAGTCCAGCATTATCTTGATTCCAAAACCGGAAAAAGACCCCACTAAAAAGGAGAACTACAGAGCAATTTCCCTGATGAACGCAGATGCAGAAATTCTCAACAAGATACTAGCCAAACAGATCCAACAATACATTAAAATAATTAACTCACCACGATCAAGTGGGATTTATTCCTGGGATGCAGGGCTCCTTCAAGATCCACAAAACAATCGGTGTGATACTTCGCATCAATAGATGCTGAAAAAGCTTTTGACATAATATGGCATCCTTTCCTGAAAAAACCCTCTTGAAAGTACAGTTAGAAGGATCATACTCAAGATCATAAAGGCCATATATGAAAGACCCATCGCTAATATCATCCTTAATGAGGAAAAACTGAGAGCTTTCCTCCTGAGGTCAGGAACACGACAAGAATGCCCACTTTCACCACTGTTATTCAACATAATGTTGGAAGTCCTAGCCTCAGCAATCAGAACACAAAGAAATAAAAGGCATCCAAATCGGCAAGAAGAAAGTCAAACTTTCACTCTTTGCAGATAATATTATATTGCATGTGGAAAACCCAAACGACTTCACCAAAAAACTGCTAGAACTGATACATGAATTCAGCAAAGTTTCAGGATGTAAAATCAATGTACAGAAATTCGTTGCATTTCTATGCACCAATAATGAAGCAACAGAAAGAGAACTCAAGGAATCAATCCCATTTACAATTGCACGAAAAAGCATAAAATACTCAGGAACAAACCTAACCAAAGAGGTGAAAAATCTATGCACTGAAAACTGTAGAAAGCTTATGAAAGAAATTGAAGAAGACACACACACACACAGACGCATGCGCGTGCGCAAAAGGAAAAAAATTCCATGCTCATGGATTGGAAGAAAAAATATTGTTAAAATGTTGATACTACCCAAAACAATCTACATATTCAATGCAATCCCTACCAAAATTACACCAGCATTCTTCACAGAACTAGAACAAACAATCCTAAAATTTGTATGGAACCAGAAAATACCCTGAATAGCCAAGGCAATCCTGAAAAGGAAACTAAAGCTGGAGTTATCACAATTCTGGACTTCAAAATGTATTACAAAGCTGTAATCATCAAGACAGTATGGTATGGCACAAGAACAGGCACAAATATCAGTGGAACAGAATAGAGAACCCAGAAATGGACCCACAGCTGTATAGCCAGCTAATCTTTGACAAAACAAGAAAAAATACCCAATGAAAGAAAGAGTCTCTTCAGCAAATGGTGTTGGGAAAGCTGGACAGCAACATGTAGGAGAATGAAACTGGACCACTTTCTTACACCACACACAAATATAAACTCAAAATGGATGAAAGACCTAAATGTAATACAGGAAGCCATCAAAATCCTAGAGTAGGAAACAGGCAACAACCTCTTTGACCTCAGCCACAGCAACTTCTTACTCAACACGTCTCCAGAGGCAAGGGAAACGAAAGCAAAAATGAACGATTGGGACCTCATCAAGATAAAAAGCTTCTGCATAGTAAAGGAAACCACCAGCAAAACTAAAAGGCAACTGACAGAATGGGAGAAGATATTGCAAATGACATATCAGATAAAGGGTTAGTATACAAAATCTATAAAGAATTTACCAAACTCAACAAATAATCCAGTGAAGAAATGGGCACAAGACATGAATAGACATTTTTTCCAAAGACATCTATATGACTAACAGACACATGAAAAAATGCTCAACATCACCCATTATCAGGGAAATAAAAATCAAAACCACAATGAGATACCACCTCACACCTGTCAGAATGGCTAAAATGAACAACTCAGGAAACAACAGATGTTGGTGAGGATGCGAAGAAAGAGGAACTTTTTTGTACTGCTGGTGGGAATGCAAACTGGTGCAACCACTCTGGAAAACAGTATGGAGATTTATCAAAATACTAAAAATAGAACTCCTCTTTGACCTAGAAATTGCACTACTAGGTATTTATCCAAAGGATATGGAGTGCTCTTTTGAAGGGGCACATGCACCCAAATATTTATAGCAGCACTATCAACAATAGCCAAAGTATGGAAAAAGCCCAAACGTCCATCAACTGGTGAATGGATAAAGAGAAGTGGGATATATATATATATACAGTGAAATGTTACTTGGCAATAAAAAAGAATGAAATCTTGCCATTTGCAACAACATGGTTGGAGCTAGAGTATATTATGCTAAGTGAAATAAGTTAGAGAGAGACAAATATATGATTTTAGTCAGATGTGGAATTTAAGATACAAAACAGATGAACATAAGGGAAGGGAGGCAAAAATATTATAAAAACAAAGAGGGAAACAAATCATAAGAGACTCTTAAATAAAAAGAACAAACTGAGGGCTGCTGGAGGGGTGTTGAGTGGGGGGATGGGCTAAATGGATGATGGGCATTAAGGACAGCACTTGTTGAAATGCATACTGAATATTATATGAATCAGCAAATTCTATTCCTGAAATCATTATTACACTATATGCTATCTCACTCAGATTTAAATTTAAAAAAATAAATTAAAAAAAGGAAAATATAGTTGAGTGTAAAGAAAAATAGTATTTAAGTCACCTATAGTTTTTAACGCTTTGCTTCCTATATTTTCGTGCTTTTCTTTTGGCGGGGCACAGAAACATTTTTCTTTCTATTGAATTTTGCATACTCCTCAGAAAAAAAAAATAATAAAAAAATAGAAAGGTAAAAATCATGTTTAGCCCATGAGCTGTACCAAAGCAAGTAATAGGTCAGAGTCGGCCCGTGGCCATCATCTGCTGACCCCTGTAATAAACTGCCATTGAGCGACTAAACGAATGAGTAAAGTAAGTGCTTAACAAACTGCGATGAATGAATGAAAGAATTGACTATTCTTTCATTGACTAGTTCATAGGTTTTTTGAGGAAAGTGATATTACAGTACAGTGTAGAAAAGCAAACGCTATGTCAGAAAACTGAGATTGTAGTCCTGTTTTTGCTATTTGCTAGCCACATAGCCTAGAGAATTTCAATAAATGTCACTGAATTTCTGTTTCCTCACTAGAACACAGATACAATACTTTCTGCCTTATAACATAACCATGCAAATGAAGGATAGTTTGATGCAACCAGTATTAATTGAGCACACATTACTATGTGCCAAGCATAGTACTTATTTTATTATTCGGTACCACCACAATCCTCAAAAACATTATAAGTAGAAATGTTTTCATCTATTTCCTATCATTTAAACTTACCACATTTTTGCTGAAATTGAGACTTCCCCACATTATCATTCCAGAGACACCCAGAGAAATAGTTTCACCAATTGTATTCACAAGGTCATCCTGGCAAATGTGACAGAAAGAGTTAACAGATAGAAATAAAATAGAAATGTTATGCAAATGTCATGTGTTATGCATATAAAATAGAAATGTTATGCATAGTAACATCGAAGCTAAGAATTCTGACTCAATAACCATAATTTAAATATTTCCCCACTATTTATTTCCATCTTTCATGCCACCACTACTCTCCTATCAAAAATACAGATTTTTCTGTTATTATTTAATTGCTTCTATTGACAAAAGGGCAGACCCAGGAAAGAAAAAGAAAGGGAACTGAATTCCTATATTGTCTGTGCTACCTAGTTTTTACATTGTTGCTAAGATATTATCTGATTACATTAAAATGAAATCGATTCTTATTTTGCATTCATATAACAATGCAGGGGCGCCTGGGTGGCTCAGTCGGTTAAGTGTCAGACTTCGGCTCAGGTCATGATCTCACGGTTCATGAGTTCAAGCCCCATGTCGGGCTCCGTGCTGACGGCTTGGAGCCTGGAGCCTGCTTCGGATTCTGTGTCTCCGTCTCTCTCTGCTCCTTCTCCACTTGCTCTCTTTCTCTCTCTCTCTCCCAAAAAAATAAACATTAAAATATTTTTTAGAAAAAAAGAGAAAACAATGCAGAACTACCACCTGTGTGCACATTCCTAAAGGATATTAAAAGCCAAATTTCACTTCCTTCAAAAATGATGTTGAATTCCCTAAACACCATTTGTGAACACTGATTCATAACCCTTACACCTTGATTTACTCACCTCAGAAAGATATTTCAAATCCAAGTCAGTAAAAACTGGACGGGTGTATACAAAAATCGGAAGTGGTCGTGTATGACTGGGTACTTTAGAAACCCGAATGGCTTCCTGAACACGATTACGTACAAAGAGAGAGGCATTTGGAGAAGATTTGAATTTGCTATTCAAATAAATGGATGGGAAAAGGGCCGTGCTTTCATTCCACAACCAGTTGAGCTCATCATTTCTTTTATATTCTATTTGAGGGCAACTTCCATTGTAATCGGGGCCATTAGCATTATGATTGTAACAATCAGGAAAAAGATAGTAACCCCATAAATAATTTGGCCGAAGGAATTTTCCCAGTTTTAAAGTCTTCAGCATGAAACACCTTCCTGCGTCTTCAAAATCTACTTTGGCTTTCTTGGCAGCTTCTGTGTCATTAAGTTGTGCATGTTGTTGCTGAACCAATGCAATAGACAGACGTTTGTAAACATCTTTAGGTCTCCAGTTTCTTGCAAAGACAGGCCTCCAGTCTTCCCAGTCAATGACAGCCAAGCCCACACCGTCTGTTGGTATGTAATGGGAAATGTCTGTCTTGGCTTTGTTCAAGTGCTTTCGTAAGGATCCCAACTGAGGGATTCCTCCATGTATACTAATGCCGGTCTTTTCACTTACATGAGGATAGTAGCCAAGTCTATCAGCATAAAATAATGTAATGGCTTGTCCAGTGGCACTTTTTAGGGGACTTCCTTTTATAGAGAAAAGGCTCAGATCTAGCTGCACATTAAACTTGTCAGCACAACGTTCAGCTGGGATGTTCCAGCCCCAGAGGAAAGAAATATTTGGGATTAAAGGGGATGCTATGAAATCCTGAGTCAAGCAACATGGAATTAGAAGGAAGGTAAACACTGCCTGTGTTGCTCCCCTAGACTCCGCAAAGCTCCTAAAGAAGGTACACTTGAACATGAGCATTCCCATTGCAAAGATTAAGGACTATGAAAATTTCTTCCTACACACTTTGGCTTATCCTATATTTTATGCAAGATATAAGCACAGAAAAGAGATAGTGGAATGAAGCCACATTGATGGATAAAGACGTAGAATGATTGTGTTGCTTTTAAATATTATTCTTCTTGCTTCACGTTTCAAGGATGTTTTGCAAGTTGCTTCATCTATAACTGAAAAAAATATATATGGAATATGTGGTTACCCAATGTTTCTGTATCAGAGACTGTAAACTTTACCAAGTTCTTAACATTAAGTGCAGGAGTTTAATTCAATTTTTGAAGATGGAGGACTCTTGTGTTTGAGTCAGTAAGTTATTTTCTCTTCTGCATGATACAAATCTTTTAATAGCTAACATTTGTATCATCTTCCCAAATCATTACCGACCCTACAGAAAGGTGAATGCAGCTATTTTTCCTTTTGCCTTCCCCCTTGTGCAGAATGCTGTGCCAAGCAATGTCTTAGCAAAGTCCTGTTAAATAAAAATTAATTCCAGTTGAACTTCTCATTTTTGCTTGTTATTTCTTGAAAGACTCCTTTATAGTGGCCAGCCAAAAAATTGAAAACAACCATTCATAGAATTATGAGATTTCATCTTTTTTCTTTCTGAAGGGGGGCAGGTAGAGGAGGAAGCAAAAGTCGCTTCTGCCAGAAGTAATAGATCAAAAGTGTGCTTGAAACTATTGAATTAACCAAAATATCCTACTGAGAAACACGTTTAAGTGTTATTTGGAATAGTGCTCCATCATATCTCAAAGTAAATTGAGTAGAGGAGGAGTTAAGATGGCGGGGAAGGGGCGCCTGGGTGGCTCAGTCAGATAAGCGTCCCACTTCGGCTCAGGTCATGATCTCACAGTTCGTGGGTTCAAGCCCCACGTCGGGCTCTGTGCTGACAGCTCAGAGCCTGGAGCCTGCTTCGGATTCTGTCTCCCACTCTCTCTGCTCCTCCCCTGCTCATGCTCTGTCTCTCAAAAATTAAATAAACATTAAAAAAGGAAAAAAAAAAAAGATGGAGGGGGAAATGGAGACAGGGATTTCCCTCTTTATTGAGGTCAGATAACTTGGAACACCCAGGAAGTCAATCTGTGGAGTGGTAGAAGGATCTCCACAGGTGGAGGGAGACAGCTTGGTGGGATCGAGGTGCATGTATGTGAATTGAGGGAGATAAAATGGCATAGGCATGGAGTGGAGGACCCCCTTCTATGGAGAGAAAAAAGGGAGAAAAGGGAGAGGAAGACAGAAACTATGGAACTGTGTTGTTGTGTTAGTAAATTGAGTAAAAGAGTAAATAAAAGACGTACATATCTATAGATACATGTGTATACACACACAATTTATGTATAGGTACAAAAATATGTCAATTTTTTTTATGAAACAAATTTAACTCTTCTTTATACATCTCTGGACAAAGTCTGGGGCACTGAACTGGGGGAAGACCTGGGTTAGCATCTAGAAAAGCATCTCTTATTTAGAACATCTGCTAGGGACTTTACACAGGAATCTCATCGCCCTAGAAAAATCTTACCTGACTTAACTCCAGATAATTAGCCTCTCTCCACTAGTATGTATAAGGCTTGTTCTCAGTTTATACTCATGAGGTTGCTTCTCCAGTGTCCTATTTGCCCATTGTCTGAATAATTGCCCTTTCAAAGCACTCCTGCCAAGGTTTTGATGTCCCCGTAACTCCTAACAGTAGTATTTACCCAGAAGTCCATTCATAGGCCAACCACCCTAGTTGTCTTCAGTAGTGTCCAGGCCAGACCGGTTGGTTTTAACGTCTTCCTAGAGTATTGGCAAATCATTAACATTCCTTTAAAAAAATTGTTTTGTCTCAGAATAAATTTAAAAGCTGAAGATTCGAATACATCCCAAATCCTATTTAATTAATTCTTATTCTTCCCGTAAAGAAACTTTATTTATCACTGGAACACATGCTGGCTAAAACTTTTGAACTGAAAGTGTTTAATCTGAGAATTAGCCCAAATTTATTTTGTAATAAAAACTGTATAGGTAGGTATAGATACTTACAATGAATTATTAATCACTGTGTATTGTGGCATCTATGACATGAGAAAATATTGAAAGCAACTCCAATCCCCAATGATGATATGCTTTAAATAAATACAGGATTTTTAAAAAATAGTTTTTACTAATATTTTTGAGAGAGAGAGAGACAGAGTGTGCAAGTGGGGAGGGGCAGAGAGAGAGGGAGACACAGAATCCAAAGCAGGCTTCAGGCTCTGAGCTGTCAGCATAGAGCCCGTTGCGGGGCTTGAACCCACGAACCCACAAACCATGAGATCATGACCTGAGTTGAAGTCAGATGCTTAACTAACACCCCACATCAGTCTCTGTGCTGACAACTCAGAGCCTGAAAACTGCTTCAGATTCTGTGCTTTCTCTCTCTGCCTCTCCCCTCCTCATAATCTGTCTGTCTGTCTGTCTGTCTGTCTCTCTCTCAAAACTAAATAAACCTTTAAAAAGGAAAAGACTTAGAGCTCGTGGGTGGCTCAGTTGGTTAAACGTCTGACTTCAGCTCAGGTCATGACCTCAGGTTCATGAGTTCAAGCCCCGCATCAGGCTTCATGCTGACAGCTCAGGGCCTGGAGCCTGCTTCACATTCTGTGTCTCTCTCTCTCTCTCTGCCCTTCCCCTGCTCGTGCTCTGTCTCTCATTCTCTCTCTCTCTCTCAAAAATAAGTAAACATTAAAAAAAATTTTTTAAAAAGGAAACACTTAATGTTTTAAAATGTTACTGTGTGATAGAGGGAAGAGGACCTCTGTGTGTGTGTGTGTGTGTGTGTGTGTGTGTGTGTGTGTGTTGAATTCCAGCAAATTCAAGTGCCTTATAGTAACAAAAAGGATTGGTAAGGATGGCAAATTAACGTAAAAATGCTATAAATTTTTTATTAGCATTTGAAAAGAGTTTAAGAACCCAATGATAAAACAAGTCCTAATTGCAGTTGTTTCATTTGTTAAGCATTTTGTTTGAATTAATGAAAGATTTCCCAGTCTAGTATAGATGTAGAATGAACTGGTTTCAAGGAAGTACAGCATCTACTGGAAAAGTAATTTCTCGTTACAAAATTAAAATGAATTAGAATTAATATTTTCAAAGTGATAGAGAAAGCCATGTTTGACATTCGTTACTTATAGGAAAATACTAGTTTTCAGAAGTCCGCTCCTTTCCCTAAGGCGGGAAGGGAGGGGGAGAAGAGAAAAAAAGAGAGCCAAATAAATAACAAAAGCAGTTCCCCAAATCAAATTTTATTTAATCGATACAGTAGAACATAGAGATAAAATTTATACATGTTCGTTTTATGCAATAAAAGTTTGTTCCATTAGCCATGAAATAATTAGCTCAGAAGCTAGAAAACCACAGCGTGATTAAACACGAATTCTAAATATTGAAGCCTTAAACAAGTTATATTGATATGTTATAAAATATTAATATTTCAGCATTTGAAAAATGCAAGATAGTTTAATACCAAAAGCGTTTAATTGAAAATAAGAAAGTGATTCATCTTATTCTAAGAAGAAAATTCCTCTGGAAAGAACATGAATGGGCCTATCATGACATTCTGTGTCCAAAATATCTTTGTAGATCTCAGAGACTTTATAAAAGAATGTCAATAATGTACCCTTAATTGTAAGATTAGGTTGTTGTTCAAATTTCCAAGCCACTTAATTGATACTCAATAGATACATATATGAGTTAGTTAATTAAATGAATGAATTTGATATACTTTAAATTTCAGTAAACTCAAAATTACAGCCAATGGTGACCCTTTAAAATCAAGATGTTCAAACAACAATCAAAACATATCATCGGGAATCCACAGAGCTGCCAAAGAAAAACCAGGGCAGTGAGAGAAAGAGACCTCAGTATAGAACTGGACTCAATTCCAAATACAACAAGAAAAAGTGGGACTTGATAGCCAAAGAGCAACATGGGGGGTGGGGATGTAACAGATGGACCATCTGACAGAACATCTGGGGTAAGGGAAGATTTTGGCTAAACTGACCTAACAGGATTCTTGCTAAAGGCAGACCACAGTGATCAGTAATCACCTGGGGGATAGTAGAAGCTAGGAGACCTAATCAGATATCCCAGGTGACCAGATATGGAAGATGGGAATTCTTGCTAAACTGACTTAGCAGGATTCTTACTAGAACTAGGTTCTACAAGGAAGGATTCAAAAGCTCAACAGTGTGTGAGACTCGGTCAAAAAGAGAGTTCAATGAGCGCGATTAGCATAGTCAATAGAGAATCTTTGTCAGTCTCCACTATTATACATGCTTGATGATTTAATCATTTAATTAAGTAAATGAACTCAATATACTTTGAATTTCAGTAAATTCAAAATTATGGCTTATGGTACCACTTTAAAATGAAAATGTTCGAACAAAAAATGAAGCCCCGTTAGTAATGCCTGACTCGCAGTCAACCCACTACAAGTAATGCCTGACTCGCAGTATACCACCATCATGAACCTGGGACAAGTTCTAGCTCTCTATAGTTGCAGCATCTCAGCTGCCTAGCAAAAGAGGCCAAAGGCCTTAGTACCGGTCATGTCAGAGTTTAGCAGTAACAAGTACTGGTGCCTTGCACAATGAAATTCACAAAGGTACACTAGCTACAACATGGGCTGTGAGTTCACATTTGATCTTCTGTTAGCAATAACCAATGTTTCTCTTCCCTTGACTAGTCAAATGACTTTTGGGTTTTATTTCTCTAAATTGTCAAAGTTACAGTTGCTAAATCTACACATGAGATTATATCAAAGAACCAAATGGCCACTATAGTCTAATACAGTTTTAGTATATGTGCTATAGAAATGAGCACTATAGTCTAACACAAACACCTATCTGCTCATAAATTTCCTTTGTCCAAAGGCAATAGGGACCCAATTGTGTCAAATGTGATTAAGCACATTAAAAATGTAGAAAACAAATGCCATTAAAGAAAAAGATATGAGGGGCACCTGGGTGGCTCAGTCAGTTAAGCATCTGACTTTGGCTCAGGTCATGATCTTGTGGCTCGTGAGTTCAAGCCCCGCGTTGGGCCCTGTGCTGACAGCTCGGAGCCCGGAGCCTGCTTCACATTCTGTGTCTCCCTCTCTCTGTGCCCCTCCCCTGCTTGCATTCTCTCTCTCTCTCTCTCTCTCAAAAATAAATAAACATTAAAACAATTTTAAAAAGAAAAAAAGAAAAAGATGATGAAACTGATGAGCTCAGTTTCAAAAGACAATATGACAGTTATTTTACTTCTTATCCATTTAAGATATTTGGCACCTATAGAGATACCAGACTCCTAAATGCAGCACTTAGAATGCAGACTGAATTTCTCTTTTTTAGGATAGAGGACTGGCTTCAAACTCTTGTCAGTCATTTAAATGATTTAATTAATATTTGTCTTCCTAAAAATACATGCTCTGCAGTCTACCTTAAGAGTGTACATTTTGTAGGGGCGCCTGAGTGGCTAAGTCAGTTAAGTGTCTGACTTCAGCTCAGGGAAGGATCTAGCTGTTTGTGAGTTTAAGCCTCATATTGGGCTCTGTGCTGACAGCTCAGAACCTGGAGCCTGCTTCAGATTCTGTTTCTCCCTCTCTCTCTGCCCTTCCCCTGCTCATGCTCTGTCTGTCTCTCTCAAAAATAAATAAACATTAAAAAAATTTTTTAAAGAATGCATATTGTGTGAAAGCAAAACTATGGTCGAAGTCTCAAGCAAATGTCTTCCCAGCCTAATCATCTCCTTCTCCATTTCCGAGGAATGTGTGGCAACTCAATCTAGGCCAGCTTTTCAGCCAGGAACTAAAGAAAAATAAAACTCAAATCTTTCATTATCCACATGAAAGTCCCTGCTTCTTTGAGGAAGAAGAGTTTTGTGGTGACATGTTCTTATGGACAATATGAATTCCATAGGAGAATTATGTAGGTTTCATTCCAATGGGATCTGCCTTGCACATCTTGTATAAATTTCTTTGCCCTGGATCTTTAAAAATCTATTCTGAGCCTAGAGATATACCTCTCAATGGCTGCTCCCACTGTGCAGCCTTTCCAAACCCAACTATTTAAGTGTTAATTTCTTATTACCACCAAGGCTATTTTTTTTTAAATATTTATTTACTTTTGACAGAGAGATAGAGTGCAAGGAGGGGAGGGGCAGAGTGAGGGAGAGAGAGAATCCCAAGCAGGCTCTGTGCTGTCAGCTTAGAGCCCAATGGGAGGCTCAGACTCACCAAACTTGAGATCATGACCTGAGCTGAGACCAAGAGTCAGATACTTAACCAACTAAGCCACCCAGGTGCCCCATAAATTGTACTTATTGCTTGGTACCAGTCACAGTTCGTGTTCAAATTTGAAATATGTCTATCTTTCTCACTGAACTGTGAGTTCACTATTGTGTCTCCAATGCCCAGTCCTGTGCCTGCTAAATAGTAGAAGATCCATAAGTAATTAATTGTTTGGCTGAATGAGTGAATCTATCCATCAATTAATTCTTTAATCAGATTGTTTTTTCTTTTCCCTAGTTTCACTAAATAATTTTTAATTTTCTACCATTCTCCCAAAGCACAAGTTCATCTACTAGGTAAAATTCAATTTACTATATGTTAAACATTAACAAGATAAAAAGTTAAAAGAGTTGAAGAAGTAACAATAGCTACTTTGACCTCACATTGAGGTATGGAAAGTAAGATTTATTTTAGGATTATAATTAGTAGGGATTTTAAAAATTACTAACTCAAACCTAATCCTATTCTCTCAGGACTGTTCCAGCTGCCACCATTCTCTCCAGCTAATGATGTGCTATAGCTCACAATTAAAATAAATATGCCAAAGAGCAGCACTAATAACATTTGTTGGTGTCTCCCTTCCCAATGACTCTTCTCTCCTCTTCATACATTCACTTTTAGGGATACCTGGGTGACTCAGTTGATTAAGCACCTTGGGCTCAGGTCATGATCTCACAGTTCGCGAGTTCGAGCCCCACATCAGGCTCTGTGCTGACAGCTCAGAGCCTGGAGCCTTTTTCTGATTCTGTGTCTCCCTCCCTCTCTGCCCCTCCCCCACTTTTGCGCACACTCTCTCTCTCTCTCTCTCTTTCGAAAATAAATAAAAATATTAAACAGTTTTTTCATCTGCCAGTGGGACACCCACAGCTGAGGGATTAAGGTGCCCAGATCCAGAAAAGGATTGAGATGTTGCTTCCACTTTCTATTATGCAAGAGCAGGAAGATTCAAATTATTCAATCTTCAAGTATTAACCTTTAAAAATATATTGGTAATACCAAGATCGATCTCACTCCTTATAAAGTATTTTTATGAGAAGCTTGTAAATCTAGACTTCCATATTATTTCTGATGGACTACCTATATTATGAAAGTACTATGGTTCGTTTGCATTTACCCCAAACTATAAGAAACGCAATGGTAGTCAGGTGTGGAGACAGTTGTTTTTGACTTATAGCAACCAGAAAAGTCAATATGTAATTAGATTAGGAGTATCACTAGAAAAATTTAGGGATTATGAATTCCTAGTCCTAGAATGCCAAATAAATGTTTACTGTGGATATCGAAATTTTTAGATGATACAGAGAAGTTTGGGGGTATAGCAGGACTCTAACTAACTCTCCTCTAAAGAATGTGGTCAGTAAAAAATGACAGAAGGGAAGAAGAAGAGTCATAGCAGCAAAATTTACTTCAAATTGTAGAAACTCAGTAAAAGTCGTATTTACAATTATATCGCTGCCTTGTCTTCACTTATAGGTTGGGAGGCTGCTGTTATTTGGCCTCAACGGAGATCACATGCTTCTAGTTCAAGGAAATAGAAAGCTCAGATAATGCCTCCACACTGAGGTCACCTGTGGCCAAAATGTAATTACAAAAAAGCACTGCAGGACAAAGGCTAAATGTCGCCTACGCAGTCCTGTGCATTTTAGGCAAAAATGGAGAGTAGTTGTGAACATGATTATCCAAGAAAGTGATGTTAGGTAGGCTTATTCCTAGCATTTTTTTTTCCAAAAGTGCAGGCCACAGACTATCAGTCGGTCATAAAACTGATTTAATTGGTTGTGATGAGCACTTTTCTAAAAATAATAATAATAATAATAAGAGACTATGATAGAGTGGAATGGCTGGGGTAGGATAGAATAGGGCAGGACAGAAGAGGAAGCACCAGAATGCCAACATCACGTGCAGAAGCATGTTATTTTATGAACCTTTTTCTATCAGTTATATATTTACATATGTGTACACTGGGTCTCAATACAAAATGTAGTTTTTACTGTGGAATGGATCAAGCCACTCTGATAGCAAAAGCTTTGGAGTCTGACACACTTGGGTTTGGAATACCGAGTACAGGCCCTTTCTTATTAAGTGGCCTTGGTCAAGTTCTCAGATCTCATTAATCTAATCTCTTCAACAACCAGAATAGAATTTCAGTCTGTCTGAAGACTCCTCAAAGAAATGTTTGTACATGACTAAACTACTATGAAGTCTTCCGTGTACATGTAAAAATATTAAATAAAGCTTGATGTTTTTCTCCCGTTAGTCTGCCTTGGGTCAGTTTAGTTCACAGACTCCAGGCACAGAAGCTAACAGGGTAAAGGCAAGTTCCTTATCCTCCCTTACACTTGACATGTAGTAAATACCAAAACAATATAAGTTGTTCCTGTTATTTTTAATAATTCTATCCCTTGCCTCCACCTTCTTTTGTATGAAAGGCAGGGAAAAGCCTGACAAAAGGAGGCAAAGTCCAAGATCTATTTAATGATTCATACACCTTCCAGCATTAACGCTTCCCTAGGAAAGTAAAAAAAAATTTTTTTTTACTCTAAACATGCAAAGGTTATGGAATGGTTCTGGTGGAAGTGAAATACTCAACAAATACCGCCACGGAGCCAGACCGCGGAGTCATATCTGACGACGCTGCTGTGCCTTACCAACGGCATTCATCAGCACAAGGCTCATTCTGCGAGGGAACCCACATGAGAAAGCCTTCATGGATCATGACTCTATCAGCAGATCCGACGGGCTCTGGCTGTTACTGTGCCTTGCATTAAAGTGACTGTGCTGCATCTTGGCAGCTTGTGGAGGAGTCCATTCGGAAAGCAATCTGTTCAAGCTCAGCCTTCAACCTCTTCCCTCGGACCCATGAAAATATTTTTCTACCTTGTCAAATGTCCTTTATCCGGATAGTTTAAATTGGATTAGTGGAATAAGCAAGTGACATATAAATAAGTGACATTTAAAACGAAGAAGAACAAAACAAATTATCAGTATAGAATTTAGTTATCTCTAGCACGTTTGGGGTTATATATCAGTTTGGCCGTACCAGCTGGCTCTGCTTCCATTTCACAAAAGAGGAGGAAGACCAGTTACTGAAACTCAAAGAAGCAATAGTTAATTAACAAAATTATTTCTCAACATCAAATTTCTTTTGGCTGTTAGCATGTTTATTACATCTACAAGATACGAATAATCATTAATAACCATTACTGTTGTTGTTATTAAAATAAACAATACATCTAGCACATCACATACATCCGAATGTGTGACAGATGCTATCCAAAAAGAAAAATTAGCCACAAAGTCAACCTTCTAATGCCATTATTAGAATTCATTAATATTTATAGTTCTCTCTGTCCCACTACACTATTCCATAAAAACCTGAGCACATTTACCCTTGTAAATGAGAAGAGCAGGCAGGAGTTCTCTTCACCAAGAATACAGGAGAGCAGAATTTGCCCTAGGATTCTCACCTGAGACAAGAGAAACAGGAAATCAGAGTAGTTCTGAACTTCAGATATGGCTACTTTATGACGGGATGGGAGTGTCCCTCACCTGTTGGATGACGGCACACACACAAAAAGTGGAATTCTGAGACAATGCAGAAATCCGAATTTCAGCATCAGAAATTCTGCTTCAGAATTCTTGAAGGGTTGTGACCAGCTATGAGGCTGGGGGATGGGCCAAGTAGGAGGTTGGGGGATGGGGACAAGATCTTTATAAAGCCTACTGTTTTCCTAAAAAAAAAAAAAAAAAACTCACGAAACAAACAGATAACAAGACAACTTCGAAGATTCAAAAAGAAACTTCAGTGTCTTCATTATTTGCCTAAGTGAGAATTTCAGACATCACAGAAGAATACTGAGATGTCCTAGAGTCACTGTGGCATCTCGAGCTATACTCTAGGTGCTGATTTAATTTATTGATTCCACTACTTTATCTTATTTTATTTCATTTCATTTTAGAGAATTTATTTTTAAGTAAGCTGCACACGTAACATGAGCTTGAGCTTACAACCCCGAGATCAAGAGTCACATGCCCCATGGATGGAGCATTCAAGAGTCCAGATTCAACGATTTTAAATGGAGCACTTATATGTCAAGCACAGGCATGGAGGACACCATGTAGGACTTAGAAGGACAAGCTCTTATGGAGCTCGCGTTTAGCGTGAGGAGACAATAAGCAAGTAAATAAATAATTTTAGAGTGATAAATGCTGTTTTAATCCATTTGGGTTGCTCTAACATAATACCACAGACTGAGTAGCTTAATTACAACAAAGTTTTATTTCTTACAGTTCTTAAGGTGAGAAGTCTAAGATCAAGGTGCCAGCATAGTTGGGTGTGGGCCCCTTTCCAGGTTGTAGACTTCTGTTCGTATCCTTGCGTGGTAGAAGAAGGCCAGCAGGCATTAATCCCCTTCATGAGAATTCCACCCTCATGACCCAAGTACCTCCTAATATGAGACCCACCTCCTAATACAATCACACTGGCTATTAGTATTTCAACATATGATTTTGAAGGGACACAAATATTGAGACTATAGCAAATGCTATTACAAAATTCAAAAAGAAGAATGAGAAAAAGCAATCAGGGTTGAAAAGGCAAGTCTTGTTCATTTTAAAGTTAATATATAATGTTGACTCTTAAAGAGATTGTATCAGTTAACAGTTAACACTCCCTCCAAAAATTAAGAAGGCTGATTTTTTCATACCCAAGCTAACACTACGTTATTACACTTTGTAAAGACTTTGCCAATCTAGGTAATGTAAAAGTGGTATCTCATTGTCATTTTAATCACTATTTCTTTTGATTTGAAAAATTGAGCCATTTCATAGTTTCTTTGTGTGATTTTCTGTGTATGTCCTTTTCCCATGTTAGGTTTGGATTGTTTTGAACTGATTTGCTTAAATGCTCTTTACATAGAACACTTTTTTTTTTAAGAAAGTTCAATTTTATTTATTTTTTTATTATTTCAAATATTTATTCTGAGAGAAAGAGAGAGAGCATCCACATGCCTGCGCAAGTGTCTGTGCATATGTGAGCTGGGGAAGGGCAGAGAGAGAGGCAGAGAGAGAATCCCAGGCAGGCTCCATGCTGTCAGTGCCGTGCTCAGCACAGGGTTCCATTCCAGGAACTGTGAGATCATGACCCCAACCAAAATCAAGAGTCAGACACTTAACAGACTGAGCCACCCCAGGCGTCCCAGTCACATGTTCTGAATGTGTTCTCCAATTTGTATTTTAAACTTGTCTGTGATGTTGCTTCCATGTAAAAGGCAAGCTTCCTTTTTTTATGCTTGTCTCTAAATATTTGGAGAGCAAAAGGATTTCAGGTCAGTTTCCTTAGTAGCTAACCCAAGATAAGATTTCATGTGCAGTGATCTATTAAGGAAGTTTTCTCAGGAAAAAACACTCAAGAGAATGAAAGAAGCAAGAGATGTAGTCAAAAATGGTGTAATTTCAATAAGGTCCTGAGGAGGGCAGCATAAGCCTGCTCACACAGAGGATCTAAAGTAAGGGCTGTGGGAAGCAAAACCACACTGAATGGGAAGGAGAGAGGATGGAAAGCACACTGAATATGGAAGAGGGGAGGCACAACAATTTATGTAAGGGACCTAGGGGGATCTGTGTGGGCATTGTCAGTGTCTCTAAATAATACGTGGGTCAAGGGTCAATGAAAGGAAAGAATAGAGAAGTTTAAACCCAACATTTGATTTCAGTGTGGAAATCTCCTATTATTTACTTGTGATTAATTATTAAACTAAGCAACACAAGAAATCCACACAGTGAGGACAATTTAGTCCACCCTGACTTAGTCACTAATGATTACTCATGTATAATTCGTTTTCTCCTTTCCCTCACCTCTTCCTGGACTTTCACAATCAAACCCGATGGTGCCAAAGTTATGGGAAAAGTCAGTTTTCAGTAAGTTGAAGGCCAAATAAATAACTACAGATTAGATCTTGGGAGTCTATGAAAAGAGGTAATGGATTGAAAAGAGGATGCTTGGTCTTGGTTAAGGAACACAGAATTTAGCCTTGTAGCATTGCTAATAAAGAACTTTTTGCTGTATTTCTGGAGCAACTGGAAAATAGCCCCTGATATTGACTCCCATTAGCATCTCGCACTATTTCTTCTTGGAAGATATAGGCTCTACTAAGGAAATATCTTGCTTAATCCTCTCGTGAAGTAAGATTTTATTTTGTAAGTATCAAGCTGAGAACATTTGAAAGACTCTTAGGACTCTTTTAATGACAAACACTTCTCTAGCACAGAGCATTATCTAATTTAGGGCTGCCTTCTTCCACCTGTCATTCTCAGGCATGCCCGTGTATGTAGATTAGTGGTTCCCTACAGTTGGAGGGGCAGGGGGCGGGGGTTGGGGGAAAATGAATAGTGACCACTAATGGGCTTGGGGGTTTTTGTGGGGTGATAAAAAATACTCTAAAATTTAATGGGGTGATGAATGCATAACTCTGTGAATATAGTAAAGACCATTGAAATGAATACTTTAAATTGGTGAATTGTATAATATGTGAGTTAAATCTCAAGTTGTGTAGTTTTAAAAATTCTTCTCTAGAGGAAAGCAACCCAAATTTTGACACTTAGAATTCTCACAGACTAAAATCAACAAAATGTGAATTCATTATCAAAACTTACCAAACACACAAATAAATAAGATTTATTTACCAAACACACAAATAAATAAGATTACTGAGGTTAGCAAGAATAAAAAGAAACAGATATAGAATCTGTTAATGTTCAAGGAATTATCACTATCAAATATTAAGTATCTATGTATAAAATATTAAAAAGTAAAAATACAGAATCATAAAAATGATTAAGCAAAAGACTATCAAATGCTAAGCAGGATAAACAGGAAAAAAAAACACTAAACAAAACTATAGAACTCCAAAACCAGACGTAACATTGTAAAATGGGCCAGATTACTTACAAAGGAAGGCAATTAGATACGAAGCAGTGTTATCACCAAAAACGATAGAAAACTATGATAAGGATCTACAAAATCTTAAGGGAAAATAACTATCAATTTATGCTTTTATACCCACCAAGACTATCTTTCTATGCTAAGGGTAAAATTAAGAAATTATCAAATTAAAAATACAGAAAGTTCTCCACCAGCCAACTTTGACTAATGGAACTATAAAAGATGATCCTCAGTAAAAAGGAAAGTAATACTAAACAGAAGTTTGATATATAAAAATGAAAATGAGGGGGAAAAAAGGGTCAATATGTAAGTAAATCTAAACAAACTATATCCATATATAATAAAATAATAATGATGTTTAATTGAGGAAATTAAAATGAAAGGAACTAAAATACTGGACAGAAATGCAATTTAACTGGAAGGAAAGAATGAAAAAAGAAGGGAATGGAGAAAAGAAAGAAGGAAGAGAGAAGGAGGAAGGAGGGAGGGAAAGACAGGCATTCCCACATCATGGCTCTCACAATCCCTAAGAACAATCTATTTTCTGTCTCTACCACTTAGGAGGTGAAGCAGAATTCCAATTAATGTTTTTTTTAAAGGATTACATTACCTTTTCTTCTCTTATTATTTATTTTAATGTTTTTCTCACTAGGAATACATATTAGAATTGATTGGGAAGCTTTTTCAGAATATGATTCCACAGTAGGTGGTAGGCCCAGGAGTGCTCATTTTGGGATGGCTCTCCGAGTGATTTTAATATGCATCTCTGGCTAGGAAAAACTGAATTATTATTCTCTTTTTTAACAAACATTTTTCAAGTGTCTCTTATGTGCCTGGTCTGAGTTTGACCTAGAGATACAATGATGAACAAGATAGTCCCTACTGTTCAGGAAGATTTGGTGAATAGGGGGAGAAGAAAGTGGAATGAAAAAAATGTCCATTGTACAGGATATAGGAGTGGCATAGACTGCCCATCATTCTCCAGTCTCCTGTTCTCTTTTTTAATAGTAATAGATTTTAATCTAGCCAAATGGCTGTCAGAAATAAGACCACATCTATGTCTTCCTTGCAGCTAGATGGGACCAGCTGATTAAATCCTGCCAAAGGATATAAACTGGTACATTATTTCCCACTTCTGGGAAACATTCTAAAGGGGATTTATTGTGTTTACTTTATTTCTTCTTTGGATTTTCTTCCATTGTGCTGCCTGGAATTCAGATGTGATAGCTAGAATATCACATACCATCTTGAGATGATCAAGTAGTGAGTCTGACGATTCTTAGTCCCTGTGTTCTTTGTAGAGCAGAGTCTTGCACTGTCTGCCTCCAAAGGGCAAAATAAACTAATATTTTTGAGAGAAAAGGCAGATTTTGTATATTCAAGGGGAAATATAGATTATAAGAATGCACACAGATTAAAATCAGTAAATTCTCCTATGTGAAAGAGTATAGCACACTCTTATACTCAGGAGCACAAACACAGTGCCACAGATAGTACATTTATTATCTATTTTTCCACTATAGTTAAATGAATCTATTATAATTCATTTAACAAGCCCCATGTGGATATACATAGATTCTTTCTCCTTTTTTTTTTTTTTTTTGCAATTTATTTTTTGATAAAACCAGATTATTTGTCCTACAGAACTCACTAGGATAGAATTTGGATCTTTATATCCCTGTCATGTTGTTCTGCATTTTCCTTTGTTCCTCATGCTTCCTGTGAATTGGTAGACGCCTGATCAGATTTCTGTTTGATTTCTGGAAGGGTCTTTTCTTAGGTGGTATGTAATGTCTGGCTTTATCTCTTTTCATGAAGTTAGCAGCCATTGATGATCTGTGCCTGAGCCAGTTATTCATTAAGACTTGCAAAATGGTTATATTCTAATTTTATCATGTCTTCTTCATTTGTTGGCTCCAAAAAGAAAATTTTCCTCTTCCACTATTTGGTTACCCTGAGGTATATAGAGTTCATACAGGAAATAGTTCAATAAACGGTTGATTCTTTCCCTTTATTTACCAGTTTTCAGAATAACAGGTTGGTTACTTAACGTTTTTCAAAGGTGGTCAATGAAGGTTTTTCTTTAATATCACTTTGACCTCATGGACTTAAATACATTTCATGCATTTCAATCTATTGCATTTATGTCTTTAGTGATTCTTGAATTTTCCCAACTTTGGCAGTGGAAGACTCTTTAAGTTGGCTAGTGAGTATTTGTGATACAATTCTAGTGATCCTTAATAGCATTCTTACTTAATGGTATAACAAGATATTTCAGATTTTGTACATTTCCTGTCTTAGACCTAGAATCAGACATTTTCCTAAGAGACCCTGGTCTCTTTTATAGGTAAATGGCATTTAGATATTTAGAGTATGCAAGCTAAGGGTACATTGCTAGAAGATCGGTTAATTTAACAGTTTTTCCCACATGGGATCAAAAAAAGCACTGATTCTCTGAAAACAGAATCAGTATACTTGTAACTTATATATCTCCATAAGTTAGTAAAAAGAATTTTGGTACAAATAAGTCTTCTGTATTCTGCTGAGATCTGATGAAAAGATAACTACTTTGAGTTTCCCAAAAAAGCGTTCAGGCTTGGATGCTTCTTTGTGATATTAAGTAGTCATTTCAATACTCTAATTTATACATAACTTCTACTTCAAAATAAAGTTAATACTGCCTATCATGGCTTTTATGGGAAGCAATATTGAAAGTACTTGATGATAATAATAATAATAGCTAACATTTGTTAGGGATTTTTTCATGTGCCAGGTTTTATGCTAAGTATTTTACCTACTTGATTTCATTAAATCTGTATAAAAAGACAAAAGACAAAACATACCATTGTTATCTTCCTTTTATAAAAGAGAATATTGCAGAGTAGAGAGGCTAAGTAACTTGCTGTTTCCATAAAGGGAAGTTAGGACAATCTAAAGAAGCAGTGGTCACTACAGCAGCTCAGGAGGTAGATTTCCTTTCCAGAAGAAGTGAGTCAACTTAAACAGAGAATCTACAACTGAAATATCTGGAGTCTGAGTGAACATAATTATCAATAGTAACTCAAATTAATTTTTTTAAATGTGTTAAATTTGTGGTCAAAGCCGAATGAATATATTTGGATTCCATTACAACCAGTTATGGTGAAAGAAAATTCGGCAGCTCGGATTCTGGATTGGGTATTTTTTGTTTGTTTGTTTGTTGTTTGCAGGGCGTGCAGGAAGTATTTTTTTAAGTTTTTTATTTTAAAATACAGTATAGTTAAAATACAGTGTTGTATTAGCTTCAGGTATATAATATAGTGATTCAACAATTCTATACATTATTCGGTACTCATGGTAAGGTACTCTTTGATGCCTATCGCCTATTTCACCCAGCCCCTCACCCCCAGATTGGGCTCTTTTACAAACCGACTCTTTGACCTTGTCAAGCAATTTATTCTCTTCAGGCCTGAGATCTTCGCAGAGGAGTTAAACTACAGATTTCAGAGGCTAATGTGATAGGATTAGAAAAAAACACTAATGCTTGAGCATGGCTTTGCAATAACTTACTGTTAATGTGCAGAATTTAAAAAAAAACTTAGAACAAATATATTGCTTCCGCTGATTCAGATTTCTGAATCATTGATTGATTCATTAATTCTGGAGGTCTCCCAGCTGGCTCACTTGGAAAAGCATGTGACTCTTAGTCTCAAGGTCATGAGTTTGAGTCCCACATGGAGTGTAGAGATTACTTCAGTAAATTTAAGAAAAAAATGTCAATACTTATTGGACATATACTATGTGTTAGGCACTTAGAGCAAGTAGTGCTCTAGCGAATACTGAACAAAATGAAGACCTCGTTTTTCTAGTTTATATTCTAGTAAGGGAAGAAAGAGACAAATATATCATATACATTATGTCAGATGGTGATAATTGCTACAGACCAAAAAATCAAAGGGAAGTTAATGGTGAAGGGAAGATCCAGCCCTAGTACCTTCTTTGCTCTTCCTTGAATACACCACGCCTACTACCAAATGTGAACCAGCTGACTCATTTGCCTGAAATACTGTTCCCCCAAATATCATCATAGCTAACTCTCTCTCACTCACACAGCATCTGCTCAGTGAGGCTCAACACATGAAAAATCCCATCCTTCTCCACTCTGCTCTCTGTTTTATTCCCCATAAATTTCATATCTAATATAAATTTCCTACTGAGGTGCACCTGAGTAACTGAGTTGGCAAGCATCCAACTCTGATTTCGGCTCAGGTCATAATCTCACAGTTCATGAGTTTGAGTCACACATCGGGCTCTGTGCTGACAACATGGAGTCTGCTTGGGATTCTCTTTCTCTCCCTCTCTCTGCCCCTCCTCCACTCTCTCTCTCTCAAAAAGAAAATTTTTTTAAACTTAAAAAAAATTTTAAATTGCTAATCAGTATGTTTAATGTCTCTCTAGAATGTAAGTTCTAAGAAGATACACTCTTTGCTTTGTTCAAGGATATATTTCAATAGTACCTGATAAGAAGTAATGCTAAATAAACTAATGTAAAAACTGACTATTAGGTGAATCAATTAGGGGGGTAACCTGGAAAGTATTCTCTGATAAGGAGACTAAGTAGTAAAAGTTTGACATTTAAAACTTAAAACCTAAGGAAAATTGTTGATTAAATTTTTCCATACTCAGTTGATAGACTATTATGTGGCTTTAAAGATGTATTCAAATAATACTTATAAGGATTTTGAAATAGCATGAAAACTACTTACAGCATGGTTAAGTGAAAAGCACAGGATGTAAAATTATGCATAGATCATTATTACAATCATGTAAAAAAAGTCTCTAGAAGAAATGCTAAAAAGAAATATACTGAAAGTTACCAATATAGGTTATAGTGATTATTGGTGACCTCCCTTATTTTTTCTATTTTCCAAATTTTCTATTATGTGATAATACCATCTTTGATAAAATAATCCTAGTTTTTAAAAAGTTAATCTATGTAATGATATCTCTAATTCGTAGTATTATAAAACGTTTTTGTGTTGTTTGGTACATTTATATTTACATTTTGTTTTTACATTTTACATTTAGATATTAGACCCTAACGATGTCAGTGAGTCTGACAAGCTGGACCTGGAATTGAAACAGCACACCTGGGTTGCAAATGTTTCCTAGAAAGAAGGAAGAGATGGAGCGGGAGGTTGAATCAATTCTCATGCCTCCAAACTAGCATCAGACCTATCTTGGGTTTACCTTCAGAGTAGATTTTCTCCAGGGGAAGGAAATCCTATCAGTTGTACATGCCTCTCAAGAGAACACAATGCATACGTGGTTGTAAACAGAACGTAACATCAGAAAGAGGAAACTACCCAAGACCCTGTTTTATCATAAATATTTCCATTACTTTGGTGATCAAGGGAGATACTTGAAGATCAGCAACATCTGTTAAGAGCCAAAGCATGCATGGGACATGCTATTCCATTTACTCTTCAGAATAATTCACTAGGGTGAGAATTATACTACCAAATTTCAGGAAGAAAATGGGAAATATAAATAACTTGCCCAGAGTCACACGTCTAGATGGGTAATGAAACCTTGATTCAAATTAAGTTCAAATTGACCTTAAAACTACACTGCTCAAAACTCATATGTGGGGGTCAAAATATCAAATATTTATTGGCAGAACCCCTTCCCAATAGCACTTCTAGGTCCCTTAACTGTTTGTTAAATATTTCTTTTAGTGGTGATTTTTTCTTGCAAAGACACAAACCACAGTTCTATTAGCATAACATCAATTTCCGGATCTAGAGCGATGTCCGCCTAGGCAAGTGTGGACACTATTCTGAAGCCTTTTACAGTATTGAAATTACCAGGGTCTGTAAAAGAAGGACTCATCGTGGGTGAGAGAAGCACGATGTTAGAAGAGAGGACTTTGTAATGAATTGGGAACAGCTCCCCTTGCCCCAGTCTCCGCGCCCCTATGAGAAGCCACACCAGGACCTGGTTCTGTGCTCAGTGAGCTCAGGTGGGGAAGAGAAGCCCAGTGTGAACCTAAGGCTGGAACAGACACTCTGCATTTGGTCCTCTTCAGTATATTGAGTGACCAGTTCATACCCTGCAGTGACCTCTTCTGTTCAATCAGATAATTACTTAGTGATCTGTCTGTAATAAAATTGCTAGCAAGAAAAACCAGTCTTTGAAACCAACAAATATGTATGTGTACACACACGTATATATATATATGTTCATATAAAGACTAAAATATACTAGCTCTAGTTTAAATACAACTTAAATATTCCAATAATGAAGAAGAGTGCACTGATTTTATTCCTGGAGTTGGCTTCTCAGCCAAATCGGAGTCAAATAAAGCAGTATGTTCCTGTTTATGTTAAGTGACATCCATAATGTCTACTTATGATACCTCTCCATGGGTTTTAGAGAAAAAAATTGTCCTAAGTTTCCTCTCTTCTCTAAGTGATTACAGGCCATACAATTCCCTTTATATTCAATTATCTCACAACCGAATGCTTTGATAACCTGCTAAAACCAGCAGGCACAGTGTTATTAGCAAGCCAGAAAACGAGAAAACTCCAGAGCAGTCATCCAGCATCTCCACTTCTCTGCAGTCAGCTCCTTCGTATCCCTGATAACAATGACAGGAAAATTTCTCCTCCATCACTTCCAGGTCTATATCAGATGCTCTTCCTTTCACAGTAAATTCTCCATCCTCGGAGGCTTCTATGTAGTAACTTGCAGGGTTCAAGTGAAGGTAATCCGGAGAGTTCCATACCTTCCTTATGCATCTCCCGTTACTCTTGCAGAGGTGAAGGCTGCATATCTCAGCAGCTCTGGTCACGTTGACTATGTAGCGCCCCAAGTCAGTACTCACATACTGCTTCACCTTTGTACAGTTACCCTAGAAATGTAGAAACAAATGGATTTTAGTGTATTTTTCTGGTACCAGTAGGGTTAGAGCATCTACGCCCACAAGGCAGTTCTTTGGACCTGAGTGAAACCTAACATCTTGGTGCCAGTGGATGATCTCTTAGGCTCAGGTGCTGAAACACACGGGCTCTAGATCAGAAAGGACGAAAGGTGCAAGGGGCAGGAGATGGAAACTATGTTACACTAGGGGCTAAGCAACTCAGCTTACAAATGGGGCCCAGGGTCAGCATATAATGACCTTGCCTGCTTCCGATTTACATCTTCTTTTTCTCCTTCTAGCTCCCAAGTTAACGCATGTGAAAAAAAGAACAAACCCAAATTAGAAATCATGCCAGAGCTGCTGTCCTCCGGCCTCCTTTTGGGTGTCGTGGTGCCTTTCACGGTCGTGTAGGTACCTGAATCCTCATACTCTACTCATCTACTGTCAACCTGTAGCTTCCTGGATTTTCCTGTTAATTATGCTCAAATATCAACTGCCCTGGGTTCTAGACTTCTGTGTACAATTCAAACACAAGAACACTTAGAAGGCTAACTAGGTCATTTTTTTGTGGTTCCCATTATGTGTTCTAAACAGAGGCCACTTGGTTTATGCACTTCCTGCATAAACTTCCTGATGAAGCTCCTCTCATAAGTCACGTGGGCTGGAGGAGAAATACCACACCTGGAGAGTCAGAAATTGATTCTCCCCGTTTCTACCTAATTATCCTGTTGGACAGAGGAGACTTTTAACCTTATATTATCACAGCTTCATGAAAGATATCTTGGCAACACCAAGTTAAGCCGTTGAAATTCTAAGAATAATATCAGATCATCATGAACTTGCAAAAAAATTCAATTTAACAAAAAGTGTTGAGGATACAAGTATTACAGTTCCAGGAAAATGTATCACACTATAGAGATATACACAAACAACACCTGGAAATACAGAAGAGATTGTGACTAATGGGAATTAGGGAAAAGTAGGAAAACTTATTGGCGTAAGTAATATCTGAACCGGGAGAAATTTGAAGAGACATATAAATCTCATTTTAAATGCTCTTAATTTTCAGCTAATTTCCCCATAGAGGACAAATACATTCAATGTAGAGATTAAAAAGTTACCATCTGTTTCTTCTTCTCAAAATAGGATATAGCACATTCAATCATAGTTAAATGTAAGGGCTCCAGAGTCAAACTCTGATTAATGCCAGCTTCACCATTAACTACCTAACTAGCTGTTACCCTAGTTGGATTTCCTCTCTTGTTTCTTCCTCTATAAATGAGGATGGTAGTCCCTACCTTGGAAGGGTTATTATGACCAGTAAGTAAGCAAATCCAAAACAAAGAACATTTAGCACAATCCCAGCACATAATGAATAGTCAACAAGTGTCACTATTCTGATCACTATCTTAACAAAAGTTAATATTATCAAGTACCTTCTATGTATGTATTGGGCACTGATTTGGACTTTAATTCTAATGCTGGTTTATTGTGGGAACCAGGAGAACTCCAACTGGAGTTAGCTCTAGAAGAAAAGAGCAAATACTTTAAATAATATTAACTATGCCTTCAAGGTACTGCCTTACCTCAGATGAAGTTAAATTCATGTCTCCCCAGATAACAATGCCTGCAGCTCCCAAGGCAGCACTTTCTCCGATGGTACTGATTAGATCTTGCTAGATTGAAGAAAGAGTTTATCACTCATTTCAATATAAAACAGCGTGCCAGGGATTAAGATTAGAGGCTGAGTTCATCATAATAGGATGATTTTCCACTCTTTTTTTAAGATTTTATTTTTAAGTAATCTCTACACCCAACATGCGGCTCAAACTCACAACCCTGAGATCAAAGGTGACGCACTTCACTGACTGGGCCAGCCAAGCATCCTTATTCTCGACTTTCTTAGAGTAACACACATGCTGAATGAACGAAGGCTCAAAAATGAAACTCCATAATCCTATGGAAAAACATTAAATATTTTTGAAGAACTTGCATTTTGCCAAACAAGATATTATTTTGATGACAGTTGGCCTGCAAATAGCCACCAGAAGCTGTTTAATCCAAGTCGACTAGGGGCACATGCCCACAAACCAGCCTTATGTACATGACCCAGAAACAGAACCCGAAAGTGTTTGCTTCTCTTAATGGGAACAATACTTTACATTCCTCTTGGCTAAGTTTTCTTTCCAGTCCTCAATGCCCCTCTGAGGACGTTCCCCGTGCAGTGACTCAGAGGAGTTTTGTGTCACCTGGATCCCAAGGTCAGGCAAAGTAATACATGTTAAGGACCTGCAGGCTCTGATTTGGTCCAACCCTTATATTTGGTCTCTTGAAATTATTTGTGTATCATTTCAAAGTATCTGATTTAATGAGCTTTATCTGTGATTCATCTAGTCGTGGTAAAGCTGCCAGACCTTTTCTCGATATGATTAAGCTAGACAAAAATAGAATCTCACCAGGGGAATTTGGGTTTTGCAGTCCTAAAGGGTTATTGTTTTAGTGTTTAAGGATTAACATGAAACAAGGCCATTTCAGAAGGAAATTAGGATTTGAAGGTATGTAGTCAGTTTCCTAATTTAAGTATCTATGGTAGGCTTCCTAAATAAGGTTACTAAATTATAGTATATTCTCCCACTATTTAAGATACTAAAGTATTCAGGGGTGCCTGGGTGGCTCAGTCAGTGAAGCATCCAACTCTTGATTTTGCTGCGGGCCATGAACTCACAGTTTGTGTGTTCAAGCCCCGTGTGGTGGGGCTCTGCGCGGAGAGTGCGGAGCCTGTTTGGGATTCTGTTTCTCTCTCTAAATAAATAAATAAACTTTAGAAAACAAAAACAAAGATACTAAGCATTCACCTTTTACTCCAAGGATGAATTTCCATCAGTGATATGCTAGAAAATGTAACTGGGTGATTTGGTGGAAAATAAAACCAGAACATTATGATTGAATTTTACCTAGGGCATTTTATAGTAATATCAACACTGGAGAGATAAATCTTCTTATCTGACACTTTTATACTCCACTCAAATTAAAAGCTTTATAATCTCATTTTTTTAAGCATGGTTTTTTTTCTGGAAATTTTCAAAATAGGAAGAGATTTTGGTTTGAACTAATTCTTTCAGGCTCATATCATGTTTCAGGAAACATATCTGTTTCCATTTCTGTGACCACAGTGTCTACCGAATAGGTCAGACCTGACATAAAAGGAAATGAAGGAGTTTTCATGAGGCTCTAATGAGTTAGTGGAATTGAAATGTTTTTGAAAATTATTTGTGATATGATGAATATGGGACAGAGGAGGAGCCAGCCATGTGGTACCCAGAATGAGTACTCTATTGGGCCCATGTCTGTTTCCTCTTTAGGCAAAGATATAATGGAGAAGGATTTCTTCCTCTGGTCCCTTTGGATGCAGTGAAGCCATTTTCACACGATGTATCCTCCCAACGGCCTTCCATGAATTCCTATTACATATATGTTACACCCTTTCCAGCTGTCTTACAGTTCTTGACTCTTCTGGGATTTTTTTTAGTCTTTGTTTTCTTTGTGTTTAAGTTTTGGAGGTTTCCATTGAGATATCCTGAGGCTCAGTCTTTCCCCAGCCATGTGCAGCCTACTAAATAAACCCATCAAGGCATTCTTCATTTCCATTACAGTGTTTTTGACCTCTAGCATTTCTTTTTGATTCTTTCTTAGAATTTCCATCTCTGTGCTTACATTGCCCATCCGTTTTTGCATGCTTTCTACGTTATCCAGTAGAGCCCTTTGCATATTCATTATAGTGGATTTAAATGTCCAGTCTGATAATTCCAACATCCCTGCCGTGTCTGAGTCTCGTTCTGATGCTTGCTCTGTCTCTTTGAATTCTGTTTTTGCCTTTTAGTATGTCTTGTAGGTTTTTTTTTCTTGATGCCTAGATGTGATTTAATTTTTTCTTCATAGGCAAATAGCTCATAAAAGCAATTGCTGTAAAAAGGCACTTAGTAATGTGCTAGTAAGATGTAGGGGGAATGGAAGGGCTCTATAGTCCTACCACTAGGTCTCAGTCTTTTAGTGAGCCTTTGCCTCTGGACTGTGAAATTCACAAGTTGATCAGTTTTGTTTCTCCCTTCGTAGGTAGGACAGGGTAGCTAGATGGGGTTAGAGCAGAACATTTGCTTTCTTGTTAGTGGAAGGCTAGAGCCAGCTAGAGTTGAGAATTTCCCTTCCCCAAGTTCACTTAGGCTGTGATAAGCCCCCAGTGGGTCTGGCTCTGGTTAAATCGTTTCTCCTGAGGGCAGACCTTGTTAAGAAGAAGAAAAGGTTCTGGGGCACCTGGGTGGTTCAGTCGGTTAAGCATCTGACTCTTGATTTCAGCTCAGGTCATGATCTCACTGTTCCCGAGATCAAGCCCCAAGTCAGCATGGAGCCTACTTGGGATTCTCTCTCTCCCTCTCTCTGCCTATCCCCGGCTCTCTCTGTCCCCCTCAAAATAAATTTTAAAAAACTAAAAAAAAAAAAAAAAAAAAGAAGAAGAAGAAAAGGCTCTCAAGTATTCAAAATGGTTCTTTTCTTCCTCTTCTCTACCAGATGCATGAAATTTTTCTATGATATTCACTGTGAGTACCTGATAAGCTTTTGGAGGTAGAACTCACACAAGTATATCCCTACCCATGACTGAGTCCCCTGGACTTGTCCACCCTGAGCCTTCAGTAATTTGTCAATTACAGTTGAGGTTTCCCAGCTTTGGCAGTGGTTCCCACAGAGGTTTCTGATCTAATAAGTTGTGCTTGTCTATACTCACCTATTTGCCCCTCTAACTCTGAGGAGAGCAATTTGCCCTGTGTCCTCACTGCTCTTGTAAATCTAAGAAGAGTTGATTTGTCAGTTTGTTTCCCTTTTTACTTTTTACGATGGAGTGGCAACGTCCAAGCTTCTTACCATGCTGAACTGGAAGCCCCAAACCTCTCATGAGTTCCTTTGGGTTAAAGCATTGTTATCAGAGGAAAGAGGGAGACGCAGTATTTACATTTTGTATTGATAGGTTATTGATCCGTACTCAGTAAGCAAGGAAGCTGCAGATGTTTGTGGTAAAACCCATACCTTCTAAAGCTGATTACCAGGAGGGAATGTTAGTTTCTTCCCAATGTGTCCTTTATCATCATTATCAGAATAGAGTTTATTGCAACTGATTAAAAATGACAAGTCTTCACGCACCTGTTGACTTAGGTGAGGAGTCAATAGCAGATATTAATGCAAATTTCTCTACTAAATTAGCTCACTGTCACCTAGCTGAGAGCAGAGTGTTGAATGAATCACAGAGCGGCTATGTTTGGGGGCCAAAAGAGCAAGGGCACTTTTCAGTGAGGGTAAGATCCCTCTGGGAATAGACAAGGACCACATGAGAGCATGAGCCACATGAGTGATGTCATTCGAAAGAAGAAATCAGGCAACAGTGGATGCTGTTACAGCAACAAATCTTCCAGGTCACAGTGTTTTCTCCACACTCGGGTTTCACTGCCTTATGCTCACCGCAGTGCGTGTGAGGAAGGCGCCCACTGTGGGGAGCTGGAGCGTCACTAATGAGTTTCCTCCCCTTTGTGCATCAGCAGAGAGAATATTAATTACTTTTAGAGAAAAACATCTTTAAATCTATTAGTCAAGAAAATTGCTTTCATTATTTTTTAAAACATAGCATCGAGTTCTATTTGTGTTGTGTACATACATATAAGTAGCGCAGACAACCTTTCATGTGAAATAAGGTGTTAACTGCCCCTATATCATCCCACCAAGCTATGGCTGCTGACTGAGATTCCATTCCCAGTTATTCCCTTTCCACGTTGAAGGCTTTAGTACCTGTTAAAAAGTGACAGCTATACCCCATATATTTTCATAGTGCCTCAAATTTTTCTATACATGTTCTCATTTGATTTTCATAATACTCCTGGTAGGTAGATAGGGCAGGTAATACTGTCCCATTTTATAGAGTAAAACAATGAGGCACCGAGGTCCTACAGGTTAAGGAATTTGCTACTTATTGATAAATTGTTTTTCTAATCCTAACTATAGTAAAACCTTGGTTTGCGAGTATAATTCTTTCTGGAAACATGCTTGTAATCCAAAGCACTTGTATATCAAACCTTCCAGAGGGAGAAGGGTATTGTGTAGGACAACTTTCATTATCACTAATGGGTGTTGACCACGGTTTAGTATTAATAAATTCTTGTCATATACTATATTTAATGTAACTGGCAATAAGGCAGCAGAGGAAAGGGTCTCTATCTGCAAGCAGCCTGACCTAGAATAAAGCAAAGCAGTCGTAAGCTTACTCTTCTATGGAAAAGCAAAGGACTGTCCATAGATACTTTGAACCGACAAAAAATACACTAGTGCCAGGTGTGGGCACCTTCCAACATTCTGAAAAATCACTGATTTCTGCCAAACACAGCAGCCTGAGACCGAGCATCAGAGCATGGGAAATGACCACCCACAACCCTGCAGAGGGAGAGAGAGAGGGAAAGAGAGAGAGAGAGAGAGAACCATAGGCTCGTTGTGATCATGTGACATTGGGTATCATGTACTACTTGTATTGCAAGACATCACTTGTTTATCAAGTTAAAATTTATTAGAAGTGTTTGCTTGTCTTGCAGAACACTCGCAGAACAAGTTACCCACAATCCAAGGTTTTCCTGTGTATGTGTGCGTGTACACATGCACAAACACACACAAACACACACACACAGACACACACACTCTAAAGTGCACTCTAAAGGCTCAGTCAGTGGAGCATATAACTCTTGACCTCAGGGTTGTAAATTCGAGCCCTCCATTGGGTGTAGAGATTACTTAAGAATAAAAAATCTTTGGGGCGCCTGGGTGGCTCAGTCTGTTAAGCATCTGACTTTGACTCAGGTCATAACCTCACGGTTCATAGTTTCAAGCCCCACATCGGGCTTTCTGTGGTCAGCACAGAGCCCACTTCAGATCCTCTGTCCCCCTCTCTCTCTTCCCCTTCCCCACTCATTCTCTCTCTCTCTCTCAAAAATAAAAATATAAACATTTTAAAAATAAATAAATAAATAATCCTTAAAAAATAAAGTGCAGATATCTTTGGGAAGATTAGAAATGGAAGCCATTATTAGTCACTTATGATTTGATCTAAATGAATATCAGGTTTTTAAAACTTTAAGAATTTTTGTGGAGAATAGAGTAAAATGGTGGGTAAACTGATGGTTTAAAGCATTTGGAAATACCTTGCCATTCGGAAAGTTCTCAGAATGATACAGAATGATTCCTGGGACTGCCAGAGAGAACTGTTGCCAGATGAGACCCTAACTGTTGTTCCTTCTTTACTCAGAACAAATATTTCTGAGGCTGTAGCTACTCCAGGAAACTTATCTAGGTTTGCAGAACGTGCAGAATGTACCAACAGTCTAAACGAATCTTTTGAAATGAACGCTTTGTCCCTTAAAGCTTATTGTTTCTTCCAAAAGCGAATTTATTATCACTAAAGATGGAAACTTGTTTGAGCCAAATATAGAAAAGGAAACAAACTTTCATAGAAGAAAGTAGTATTTAAGCTCCAGGGTCAAGACTATTTTGTAAAGATCTAGATAACTTTTTAAACCTCCCAGGCCGTACTGATTTCCTGTCATTCTCCATCATTTGTTGCTGACTTTTCTGGGAAGTACAAATACCAGTTCACAATAGAGACTTTTTTTCCCTTACTCGTCTCATTAATAGCATCCAAGGCATAACATTTACCTAATCCTGATACATCGGTATCTTTTCCTTCTCTGAGGATTAAGCTGTACTCTCCATATGCTCCATAGATACCTACTGGTCATGCTAAAGCCCTTGGGTGTTCCCTGAGCCTCCTCCTTTAGATGCCTCCCACTAAAAACATCTATATTTTAATACACACTGGTGAATTGAAACTTGTCATGGTGGAGAAGGAAGAAATGTGATAAACTCATAGTATCCAGTAGTATCTTAAAACACCCATGTGAAGGCCTGAACAAGTCTCTAGTTTTCTCATCATAGAAAGTTTACACATAATTGCCCAAGTCCAACCCTTAGAGTGGCATCCTGTAGATTTTTATCTCTAGAAGTTTCCATTTGAGTGACTAGAGTAGCAAAGGGAGAAAGAGGGAGAGAAATCGGGCTGAAAGTTCATCTATTTTAAAAGTTACTCTTATGGTCTGTGGGTAATGATGAGGTTTGGGGGTGAGCATGGGGTTTGTGGGATTCAGAACCAACGGCCAAGAAAATATTCTTGAAGATGTCTTTGGGCAAAAAGGTGATTTTATTGAAGCACATGGACAGGACCCGTGGGCAGAAAGAGCTGCCCCAGGACCAGGAGGAGAGACTGCTTATATACTGTGGAGCTGGGGGAGGTAAAGTCCAGGGGAAGTTTTCAGTGAGATTTTCAAAGCTAAAATAGACTCACAGGGTACTGGAGGTCTAGCTATTGTCAGGGTAGGGTTGTTTTTCCCTCTAACAAAGGTTAACTGTCTTAACATTAAGACAGTAAGGAGTTCCTGGAGAAACATTTTACTCTGCCAGCCTCAAGCATTTGTCAATGGTTGCAAAACCAGCTACCAGTGATGAATTTATGATGGAATTTGAACACTTGCACCACTTTTACCAACTTTTCATCGGCTCTGGTCATAGAGGCAAGACGAACGAGATGGCTAAATCTGTAGATTCACCTATTTTTGCGGATTCACCCTTATGTCTCTTGAAAAAATTTTTTTTATTTTTAAAAAATTTTTAATTATGGTAAAAAGACACATATAAATGTATTACCTAAACCATTTCTAAGTGTGCAGTTCAGTAGTGTTACATATATTTACATTATTGTGCCTCAAACCTTTTATGAAAACTGGTATTATATATGAAAAAGAAGACTTTTTTTTCTCTTGACATTAGATGGTGAAGCCAGAAGCAAGAATGCTTCCAATTGCATTTCCACATGTGTGAGCAAATTATTCCATTTAATTTTTTTTTAACGTTTATTCATGTTTTCAGAGACAATGCGTGGGTGGGGGAGGGGCAGAGAGAAAGAGACACCCAGAACCTGAAGCAGGCTCCATGCTCTGAGCTGTCAGCCCAGAGCCAAAAGCCGGGCTTGCACTCAAGAACCAGGAGATATGACCTGAGCTGAAAAGTCAGACACTTAACGGACTGAGCCACCCAGGTGCCCCAAATTATCCCATTTTAAAACATCCTTCCTGATTTTCCAGCCTGTTTGCCCCCAACTTTCAATACAGGCCAATAGTAAGGGAGCGTCATCAAAGTTGGGGAGGAGGAGGCGATGATAGTTGCTGTTATCACCTTTAAACCTTACCTCCATACTGTGTTCCTTAAAAGAATAATTGTAAATGAGATCATGAAAATTCAGTTTGTGTAAGCCAAGAGTCTAAGAGGATGGCTAGACAAAGAAAGAATTAGGCTTCCTTCTAAAAGACCACGAATTGGGAATTCTTCAAAAAATATAATTAACAAAGAAATGTTTCTTTGAGAGATAGGGAGGACATCCCTCCCATCTTCAGCAAGGGGTGTCTTACCTTAGAAAGAAAAAATAAAGGTTCCTCTCTGTAGCCTAGCCTTGTATAGACGAACACGGGCAGAGCATAATCATGGGACGTCATGGCGGAGATCCGCATGGATTCGTGCACCCGAAATCGCGAGAAGCGCAAAATGTTTTCGTTGTCTCCAAGAGATTTTCTGACTCCAATAGAAGGATACAAAGCAGCGCTGCTATTCCAGAGCCAAGAGAGCTCATTGTTTCTCAAAACTTCCTCTTCCGGGCATGACCCAGTGTAATTCGGGGCATAAACATTATAATTGTGGCAATCAGGATATAAATAATAACCCCAGAGGCCCTTCGGTCTACTCTTCATTCCCAATTCAATGGTTTCTTTCATGAAAGCTTTTGCACTTTCTTCAAATGTTGCTTTGGCTAAATATTCAATATCGGTAGCTGATACATTCTCTCGCGTATCGGAAATTAGCTTTCTTGACTTCTGTCTGTAGACATCTTTTGTGTTCCAGTTACGGGCCCACTGGGGTCGCCAGTATTCCCAGTCGATAACGGCAAGTCCACTGAAGTCTTCAGCAGGGATGTAATAATTAATATCTTGGTCAGCTTTCTCTAGATGTACTTGCAAACTTACGTTCTGAGGGAGACCCCCATTAATGGGAATCCCCTGTGATGTATACCACGGATAGTATCCCAATCTGTTGACGTAAAATATAGTGACGTTTTGCCCCCTGGCCTTGGCCAGTGGGCTTCCGATCACCTGAAACATTTTCAAATTTAGTCTTATATTGTATTTTATCAAACACTGATCTGTTGGTGCATTCCAAGCTGCGATAAAAGGTTTCCTTTGATAAATTGGGAGTCGGGCAGGTTTTAGAGAAGAGATAGACTTCAGAATGAAGAATATGAGCAGCCATGATGTGAGATGTATTGGTTGAACAACACAAAACCTTAATTGTCCTTCGGATAATACTTTCATGATAAGATAAAACCTTATCATCTGCTTTAATGTACTGCGGAAGACCTGTAGGGAGAAGGAATTTTCTGTTAGTGGTAATTTTGAGGAAAAAGACTCCAGTACTGGGTGGATATTATTATTGTTGCTACATATTTATGTTTTAGAGCGCTTTTTATTTAAAGATTTTAAAGAGGACTATAAATAAACTGAGATATAGAAGCAAGTGTAGTGACTGAGTTTCCATTCAGGAGCAAGCAATGCAATTCAATAAACATTCACGGAACTTCAGACGCTTGTGCCCAGAATACAAAATGAGTAAGATGTGGGTCCTTGTGTTCAAAAAAGCTCGTGTTCAAATAAAAATGTAAAATTATACCCACTCTCATGTTTGAAAACTCACCAAATCCTAGGCACTAAGCTTAAGTACTTTATAAAATATTCATCTCGTTTAATCTTATAACTTTGTATTATCTCACTAAGCCAAAAATGTTCAGATGCTTCCCCAGCTTTCCTTGCAGCTGGGGCGCTGATACGCGATCACGGTCAGGATCCATCCTACTCTGGACTTTGAATTAAGATCTTGGGAATCAAAGAGCCTGAAAGGTGGTGGTGCAGAAATTCCGGTGTCCGGAAGTGGCAGGGCGTGTAGGGGCATCCGGAACCTGATATCCATGGTATTGCTGTTAAGTGGCAGGATTGTCTTTATGGGACAGCGCTTTTCTGCTCAAGTCGGTGAGGTTTCATTTTGGTCGATTACAACCAGGAACTCTGACTGATGGAGGTTTTCTCCATGGAATCTGTGGCTTTTGAGTATTTCCGTCAGCTAAGTGGTGTGCGGCATAGTGTATGTAATTATCACTTTTAACCGCTAGATGTCCCCAGCTAAACCGTATAGCATTTGTGAGGCTTAGGACACTGAAGCAAGCCAAAATTTAAAATAATTATGAAAAATAGAAAACCTGAACAGACCCATTACTAAAATAATGTGTAAAACTTTATTCAAAGACATTAAAGAAGTGCTAAGTAAATGGCTATAAACAAAATATCAGTTTGGGGGGTGCCTGCGTGGCTCAGTCAGTTGAACGTCTGACTTTGGCTCAGGGCATGATCCCGCAGTCGGTGGGTTTGAGGCTGTCATCGGTCTCTCTGTTGTCAGTGCAGAGCCCCCTTCGGATCCTCCGTCCCTCTCTCTCTGCACATCCCCCACTCACACTCTCTCAAAAATAAAAAGCAAACGTTAAAAAAAGGATATCGGTTTTTAAGAATTATGGAAGTAGATATTTTCTTCATCCGTGAACTGAATAAACTTGTGTGCCTCCACAACACAAAGAGGGATAAGATTACTTATTTAGTAACATGAAGTATGTTACACTGAAGGTATAAGTTATGATTTGAAGAGAATAATATTTTCAAGAGGATATAATTTTATGCAGACAATAAGAATCGTGATCTTTCCACAAAAAGTTCCTTTTCTTTGATTTTTAATTATATTCTGTCTTAGGATAAGAAAAATGGACTTACTTGCTTATGTCTTTATTAACAAGGGAGAAAAAAAAGCTTTTATTTAAAGTTAAAATTCAGCTCATGTTAAGAGAAGGCTATATATGTATGTAATATATACGTATATGTAATATATATGTATATGCATATACGCATATGCATATATAAAACCTATCAGAACACTTTCTGCTTTGGGTTTTATTCAGAATATAGCTTTCCACTGATTATTGTTTCTCCTTTGGTCAGCCCCCTCATTACTGCTTGGGAAATCCTCACCCATTCATTACAAAGTTACCAAGTGATTCTTTTCTCCTTATCCTGGAACATTCTTATCCCCTTTATCCTGGTTACTGGAAGGTACACACTCCCTGGCAGGTGGCAGGCCAAACTCCTAATAAAATGTATGGATTACACAACAAATACAGGCAGAGAAAATAAGGAAAGTTCAGTGCCCTTGTCTTCTGCTTGCTGTATGTCTCAGCTTTCTGCTTCCCACTTTTGCAGGCAGGTCACGGTGCTGGTACACCTTCTGTCGCTCTCCTAATTAAAAACGGCTTTCTGGGAGGAGATCCCTTCACTTGGCACCTCCAGAAAGTTTTTGGTCCCCTGCCCCCATTATGCAATCATTGACTGCCTGCTTACCTACCCTTCTTCTCTGACCAGGGAACCTACCAAGCCTTCCCTTCCAAACATGCGCTTTGCTTCAGAACTCTTCCGGACCCCTTTAGTTCATCCCATCCATGCTACCCAAATCCCACGGAGCTCTACCTGTATCTCCACCAGTCATTACCACATAACGGTCTGTGCAATTACCCACCCTTAACCCAACAAGCAAGCTTCCTTTTCTTTCTTCCTTCCCTCCTCTTACAATCTACCCAGAAAAGTTTGCTTCTTTAAGCAACTCTCTAATTTGTGGAATTTTAGGAAGAGTTGGCAAGACATCCGGGGTGGGGATGAGTAAGGAGTTTCACTTGGACTTTTCCTCTAAATTTTATCACCCTGTTTTCTCTTCGTAGGAGTAGGGTTTGTTCTGAGAACGCGTATGAAGGACTAGTTCCCTTCCGTCAACAGGGAAGCTTCTGTGAAGACATTTTGAAGGCCCCTGAACAAATGATTCCCAGACAAGGGGCACATCCCTGAAAACTTGAGGGTAATGGGAGGTAGTTTTCTCCTCAGTCCTGTCCCCTGCTGGAGAGAAGTGCATGGTGAGGAAGGTTTAGCTGAAACTACTCTGACTTGGCTCCACTGTTCTGATCTTCTTAGCCCACTAGAGGGGAATGTGACAAAAATAACAGAAAAGCGGGGACTGCCTTATATCAAGCCGGCCTCAACCCTCACCTCATTATGGTTCCCCCTCCTGACAGTGAAAACTGGTGAAGAAGGGGGTCCCCTCGAGAGAGACAGGCGTGCCATGGGCAGATTCAAGAGTCTGCAGAGAAGTTTCTATCCTCTGTTTACTCCTGTTTCCCCTCTCACTCCTTCCCCACAAAAGTTTAGTTGCTTGTGACACATTTTAAAAAAAGCGACATCCAGATTTCAGAAGCTGGAGAATTCTCCTATGCTGTGTTATTCTCCTATGAGACAAACAATTTCACAGAATACCAACCTCACACGAGTTTAATCTCAGACTGTAATAAAATGAGACAAAGCAAGTCCACTTTCTCATTTTGTCCAAGCACAGATAAAACCAAGGTCACTGGGCAACCCACAAAATATGAAACTTCCCTGTCTCCCGTTGCGGGAATAACTGCTATTCTTAACCCAAGTAAAGATACATGCTTGCTTTCTGACAGCAGCCAATATGGGGATAATCTCCATTTTCTTAGACCTTCTGCCAGATCACTCACCTAAAACCCGAGTTCTCTCGTAGGCTCTTCCTGATAACCTTCTTACTAAGCAACCTTGTAGTTCCTTGTGCTGGGCATTTCCCCTTGCTGTAACGTGTAATAAACCCAACCCAGCTAACTGTAGGTGTGTTCCCGGTAGTCTTAGGGGCATTGACACCTGTGTAAAGGCAGTACTCACCATTCAGGAAATTTTCATTGAGCACCTTCTATAAACCAGGCTCCAACTCTAAGTCCTAGGAATACAATAGTGACCAAAGCAAACAAAAACCCCTGCCCTACAAGGTTTAAATCTTTGCCGGAGAGACAGACAATAAACAAGATGAGTAAATAAAATAGATAGTACCTTGGAAGGTGGTAATGGCAGAGAAAAAAACAAAGCAGGGATTCATTTTAGATGAGAAGTCCTCACTGCTCAGAAAGAGAAAAAGAGTTAAGCCTGGAAGAGTCTGGGAAAGCATGAGAGGAACACAGATGCAAAGGCCCTGAGGCAGGAAGATGTCTGCCCTGTTTGAAGAACTTCAAAGAACCTGGTGACTAGATAAAAGAGAGAGGTAAGAGACAGGGTCTCATAGGGGCTTGTTGGGACTCTGGCGTTCACTCTAAGTGAGATGGGAAAGAACTAGAAAGTTCTGAGAGAAGAATGACCTGGTCTGAACCGGGCTTAACTGGATTCCTCTGGCTGCTGTGTTTAAGCAAGCCTGAAAGAGAAGGGCACGAGAGAGAAGCAGCAGGACGCTCTTGCAATCACCCAGGACACAATGAGAGTGGTGCAATCCAGATATTCAAAATTTCAGGGTATTTTTAACAATCGCCACAGAGAAAAATACTACTACTAGAAATCTATAAATTAGTCCTGCCAGTTTTGGTTTGATGTGATTGTGACTCTAAATTCTAAATAGAGGGGATACTCTGGGAAGGCTTTTAAAAACACACACACACCCATCTAGTAATGTCTTTGAGAAAGGAATTAATTTTCCAAATCTACAACTCTTCTTTTTTTCATGATATTGAGATTTTTGTTATCAGAACCTTTAAGGTGCCACGTGTTGGCCCCTAAATCCATAAGGTTTAAAAAAAGTATCCTGAAAGTCATAATCCCTAAGTGGGGCTCCCAGTGAGCCCCAGGTTTTTGGAAACTTAAAAATGCAATGTTTTATTTCCAAACTTTTAAGGAAAGTGTTGGCCAAAGTGATATTTTGCTAATAACAAAACTATAAGCATAAATATAGAATGGAAGGTACAGCAGGACTACTGAGTTCAAAGCTGTACCCTCAGCTCTGCAGAACTAATTGTTAACCTGCTTTTAATAAAAACTCATTAAAGCAAACGCCAATAATAAGTTTCTGGTTTTTCCTCTGAAGGATGTTCCTGCCTTAGTCTGATTGTTTTTCCTCTGAAGGATGTTCCTGCCTTAGTCTGATTTTCAATCAGTGTCTTACCCTGATGGTTCTCAAATTCCTCCCATGCAATATCAATATTGTGAAAATTGGCTGTTGCAGCAGGAGAAAAAATACACTTTAATGGACAGAAGTTTCTCAATTAAGTTTTTCCCCTACATTTTTCTTAAAAACTCTGCGCCTCTTGATTTCAATAGAATCCACTCTATGATAATCTCCTTTTGTGTCCCACAATTCATCATTGGGTATTGAGTTTTATTATAACTCTATTTCATGTTCCTATCAAAGAGCACTGATGTCCCCGCATCTGAACAAATTTTAGAACTACTAGATGAGTGTGATTGTATAAAACCACTTCCCTTCCAGTCTTCCCAAAAAATAAGTGGAAGTTTTGTGAGTATATAAAAATGACTATTTCAGGGTCGCTCCTGCTCATAGAAAATTCAGTCTTCAGTGGAAAAGGCCGCATTTTTTTGTGAAGCAAGAACAATTTGCATTTTATGAAATGCTATCTGAAAAAGAATATGATTGTCCTCATGCAAGAGTGTATATACTTAGCCTTTGTCAAAAAGGTATTACTTTCCTTTGGGACTGGAAATTTCTTGCAGCCAAGATCAACAGCTTTCTTGGAAAAGCACACAAAGTCTTAGGACCACATTTTGCATAAAATGTTCCCACTGCCAACCTGTTTTTAACCAAGCTCCTTAAAATAACATTAGGTTAATTTGAATCTTTGGCTTTCTAATTAAAGTTTTTGTTTTCGTTTTTTTTTTTTAACGTTTATTTATTTTTGAGAAACACAGAGACAGAACGTGAGCAGGGGAAGGGCAGAGAGAGAGGGAGATACAGAATGTGAAGCAGGCTCCAGGCTCCAAGCTGTCAGCACAGAGCCCATCTCGGGGCTCGAATCACAGACCATGAGACCATGACCTGAGCCAAAGTCGGCCACTTAACTGACTGAGCCACCCAGGTAAATCAATCTAGTGGTCTGTGAAATGTTACGTTAAGTCCTTTCAATGTCCGTCGTCATGATGACTTAAAACATCCCCTTCCTCCAAGATGACCCACACCATCGACTGGAAGAGCTGGGATACCAGGCAAGGTAAACTGATGGAAACTAGAGAAGGGGAACTGAGGCAGAACCCCAGGCCTGGGGACCTGGATTCTCGACATAGTAGGTCTGATTATCAGGGGACAAGATTGGAGTGGAGGCTGCAGGCATGGGAGATGCCACAGGTTGTAGCCAGATCACAATGTTTTCATTTAATTTAATGGCTTCATTTCATATTCTGCCTGAGTTCTGATGAGACTGTCTCGGACACTAAGGTTGGCCTGGCATTTTACAAATGGCACCCACGTCTCTGTATAGCATACATACATAGCAAGGTAAAAATCTGAGCTAGGGGAAATGTGCAGGCACAGACTCCAAATTGTTTGTAATGAGGAAAGAGTAAAAGACCTCGGTGCATTCCCAATGGAAATGGAAAATTGGAAATTTCTATCTGAATTACAAATGCATAAAACTTTTTACCTAGAAATTCTGCTCCTGTGTTATTCGTTGCACCATTGCCTAAAATCATTAGGTTTGGAATCAAATGTCCATTCTTAAGGAGTTGTTAAATTGTGGACTTCCACCCAATGGAATACTATGCAACTATACAAAGAATGAGGTTGTGTCTACATATTGACATGGATAGTCGCCACACACCATAATTATTCTTTAAGATATATATTTGTTTTATATACATATTCATACATATATTTAACATTTTTAAGAAACAGGATGTGTATAGAATACTGCCATTATTTTTCTGAGAAAGGAATATACTCATATTTGTATTTATATTTATTTGTTCATGTGTATGTATGTAATTTGAGTACTAGGAAATATATCTGGAGGAACACTCAAGGATTGATGATGTTGCTTGTCTCCAGAAAGGAGAGCTGGTGACTGAGGGAAAAAAGTGGGTGAATTTCTTTGAGTGGCAACTTTTAGGATTTTCATCCTATATTGATGAAGCAGTCATTCAAAACCAAGAGTTCTCTTGAAACAAAGAAAAAAGAAGATACAAATTGATTCTGACTATAAGGAGTCAGGCAGGCTTCCTGAAGAGGTAACATCTGAGTTAGATTTTATTACAAGGATCATTTTTTATAAAGTTATTTGAGAAAAGGTATGCTTTCTCGAAATCTGGCAAGAAAATCCCTTTTTAGGGAATAAGAAAGTCCCCTCCCTCTTTATTTGTAGGTGAAGTAAAACCATCAGCCAGAGCTTTAAGCTACCACTCTATTCTGACATGTGGATATTAAAGGCTAATTATAGGTTGGTTAATTATCTATGGTAAAGAAAACCTAATAGTGATTAGTGGTTTTCTAAATGTTCAGTAGAAACGCAGAAGGTAGACTTGAAGAAATCGATTAGTATTATTACACACCACAAAATGCTGGTGGTGCACAGTATGAGTGCATTATTTCTTATATGAGGAAAAAGATGCTATAGAGTAATAGGACTTCTCTGATTGTAAACACCACAAAACTCCACAAAACACAACAATAAAAGTACTCGGAGGGACTGAATATGAAAAAAATGCTTTGGTTCTTCTTATTTCCTCGACTATGTTTTAGTTTGGGGAAATTATCCAACCTAATCGTAAATTACTTAGGAGGGTGGATTTTACCTATTCGACTTCAGATCATTTTTTCCTTGGATTTCTTAAGCACTTGAATTCCCTTGTATTTTATCCAATTACACCTTTCTGACAAAGCTTAAATGTTGACAGGTTTTTTTTTTTTAATTCTTCAAATGTCCCTGGCATTATTTTTATTTCTTTTTGTTCTTCCTCACACTTCCCTCTAATAAATCCTTTCTCAAATCTTACTGCTTTTAAAAAATTTTGTCCAACTACCCTTTTGGGTTATTTTACAACACAAAATAAGGAAATTTCAATGTCATAAATAGAAGCCAGTATGAAGCAGGGGTTAAAATCTTACACTCCGGGGCTAGTTACCATTATCAACACCCTAGAAAAAGTTTCATCATCTCCTATATTCAGGTTTTACTTTTATTGTTTCAATTAGCCTTTCCAGTAGGTCACAATACTGTATTTTTAGGGGGATGATGATGATAAATAATGATTGTATTTTATAAATCCAAACACAGTATAGATGTCTATTTCCTGCTTATGAGCTAAATAAAGTGTTGGCTGTTGAAAATTAAAATTATGAACTTAGGGGCGCCTGGGAGGCTCAGTAGGTTAAGTGTCTGACTTTTGCTCGGGTCATGAACTCACACTCTGTGAATTCGAGCCCTATGTTGGGCTCTGTGCTGACAGCTCAGAGCCTGGAGCCTGCTTCAGATTCTGTGTCTCCCTCTCTCTCTGCTCCTCCCCTGCTCATGCTCTGTGTTTCTCTCTCTCACTCTCAAAAATAAATAAACATTAAAAAAATTATGAATTTAATTCTAATCTTTAAAATGTATGCATATGGGATGGAATCTTGCCCACCACGCCTCCTCTCATGCTCTCTGCAACTGTGTAACCCTCTTGCTGACAGTTTCACACAGGACAGATTTTCTGCCATAGATGGCTATCTCTCTGAATTGAATTGCTCTCTGGACTTCTCACCACTGTGGTCTGATCTCCTGGTACTCAACTGAATTACACCTGAGTTTGTAGTGCCCTTTGGTAGGGCAACTAATGTTTCCTACCTGAAATCTCTCCATCAACCTTCGGTAAACTTGAACGCAAACTGTCAAACTCATCAAAATTAAGCTATCTAAAAAGATTGTGGTACACGAAGAAAGTAAGAGCTTGTGAAATAGTATTTGCATGTATTTTTCCTCATTCTTTAGGTTTGGATCTTGTATGATCAGCTATGAAGCTATCTCGTATCTTCTTCTAAGGCACTAGGCTTTCACTACAGATACACCTGCTGGATAATGATGAAACTCTTGATGTTGCAACGGACTGTGCTGGTTAGGCTGACCTCCATCAGATTTGAGTAACAGATAGTATGTATTATTGGGCAACCAAGTGGATTATGCTTTGTTTCCAAAAAAAAATAATAATAACAAACTGTTGAAACATCAAATATAGTATCTAACTAATCAATAACTTACATGTATTTTAAACAGGTCATTAGAGAACGTGTTCTCTACCTTGGTTGCCCATTCACAAGATATGAGAACTGTGTTACGTTTGAATATTGGTAGAGAAAGTTGAGTTTCTGTATTCATGGTAGTTAACAATAAATATGGCATAAATCCTTTTTCATACAAAGTTTTTTAATTTTTCAAAAATAAGTTTATTTATTCAAAGCCATCAATTGCTATCCAATTTTGCAAACCGTATAACTTGAAAATATTTGGAAATAGATTTTAACTTCCCAATGTAACCTCGAGAGGGTCTCCTATTACGATGAGGGAATTCAGAAATGTTCCAGTCACAGGTTCTGGGTTGGACTAAGGATGCGGCGAGATTGGTCTGGAATGCCTATAACAGAGGTAGAGTAATCCCAACCAATTCTTGAGCCACCCAGTATAATATGTCTAAGAAATAGAGCTCCTTAAAGAGTGAAATGTGTTTTTTCAAATACTCTTCATAAGAGGGAATATGGAACTCATTTATTTGGACCAATTATGGGCACAGGGCCTGTGCTCACTTAGAAGACTTCATTCTATTGATAAAGACAACTAGAAATTTTCCTGTCAGAAATTCACAGCATCTCCACTTCTATTATATGTTGAAAAATTCAAGGAATGTGATACACTAAGGAGACTAACAGTTTAACAAACAAGTAATTATAGATGATGGTGTAAGTATAACTTTACTGAACTTGATAAACCTTTTTCTAAGAAAGAATCGGGTTCACAAAGTTTATTGCTTAGAAACTATGGTAGGTATTATAACTCTCGAAAACTCATAAAGAATATGAACTCTGAATCTCTGCACATGAATTTTTTTTAACTTGTCATTTTCTAAAGTTTTTTTTAACTTTCTCCATTTAACATCTTTTCAACTCTTTGCTCGTGACTCCACTTAAATGTTAAAAATCTGTGAACACTTCAACAAGATATCTTCCCTCCATCATCAAACTGGATTCTGATTTACAAATGAGGCTGAAATAGATCAACATCAGTATCTAGATTCAGGAACTGGCAAAGAGGTTAGATTTACTAAGATTTATTGCCTACACTATCTTATTCAACTCATAATTTTTCAAATCTTTCATCTTACCTTTGATATATGTAGCCAGTGAAGTAGACCACTTTTTTTTCATCATTAGGAAATTTCTTGACTTTAAAGCTTTCTCTCTCCACACTAAATGCTTTAAGATTTATCTTTCTTATATTGTTTTGGTACTTGTTCTTTCTTTTCTGGAAAATCTAAATCTATCTATCTATGCTCTGCCCAAGCTTTAAATCTTTATGCTTTAAGATTTATCTTTCTTATATTGTTTTGGTACTTGTTCTTTCTTTCCTGGAAAATCTAAATCTATCTATCTATGCTCTGCCCAATTACTAAGGGATTTCCTTATTGGAAATGTCTCTTGATTGTCATCTCTAAGTACTCAGTCTCTTTATCAGCATTTGGAAAGAAAAAAACATATTTATATGAAAAAAAAATCCATTTTCTGAACCCTTTTAAATATCATATACTTCCTAAAAACCAAATTCTTTTTCCAAATAAGTCCTCTAATACTGCCCATCAGGGTAGATGTAATAATGGAACAGATCTTTAAAAATAGCCTTCACTAAAAATTTTGCAAAAATAAAGTCATTATTCAATAAAGAAATGCTCTTATATTCTAAATAAAACCATTTAGGTATATAAAGTTAGCTTGAGGAATTCTTCACAGCTATCAGTTATAAAAAATATTAAAATTGTAGCTCTGTCATAAAGCCATACATTCCTGTGTCTTATTTATAGTTAGTTTTCTAATCTACTTTGGGGAATACATTCTGATGCTATTGTGAGTTAAGTATTAGGTTATGATAACCCAACATACTGCAAAAAGATGCTTTTCAAAGAAGTTATGCATGTAGAGGAGAAATTAAGCAAGACCTGAATAGTCATTAACATGACAATCATTTTCAAAACTAAATGTATAATAAAAAACTAGCTGAAATTTAACTTATAACTATCAGAGACAGGTGTATTTTGTAGAGTGTTAGGTTCATACAAGCAAGCTCACATTTTGAAAGGTACAATATTTGAAAAGTAAATAAAGTTAGGCCAGAAAACAAATAGGGGTATTCCAAGAAATAAAACAAAATTCATTTTCTTCTAACTCCCCTAAGAAAGCATATTTCTAAAAACAGTCCTTAAATTTTTTCCAACAGAACAAAAAGTTTATTTTACCTTTGCTTTTGTTTGCTGCTGGCCCTTTAGTCACCTGATGCCAAGCAGAGGTTGAGTGGCAAAGGATGCCTGTGGTGGTTCAGAGAAACATGTCATTACAGGGGTGACTCAGTCCTTCAAGTTAAACTGGAGGCTTGCATTAAATCTCTTTATAACCAAACTCAGACTCTCTTAAAAGCATATTGGTATAAATGACCTTTGCTTTCTGAAAATACCCAACTTAAATTCACTGACTTAAGAAGGAAGAAAGGAAACTTTGATTGAGACTTTAGTTGGAAAATAGAAAGGTAAAGAAAACTATATTTAAAAGATTTCCAGATTAAAGAGAAAATAGGAGGCCAAGTGCTTTGTGTGCTACAATACATATTATTTGAAAAATAGATTCTAATGGGCTGTCTTTGATGATAATGGAATAATTAACTCTTAAGGCATTAGCTATCATCCTAAGTAAATATAACATGAATTTACTAGAACAAATGCTTCAAGATGATGCACTAAGCATATGTATTTGCTGCATTATTTTCAACATAGATCCTTAGAAAAAAATATAATATAAAGCTGAAAACAAGAGGTGGTGACATGACCCAAAGGCTGAAAACAGATTGAATTGAATCAGAAATTTAAATTAAAACAAACAAACAAACAAAACATAGTAGAAAGTTATCACAGAGGTATGAGCTGTTCTTTCCATTGGAGAGAGAAAGCCTAAGTATAGAGACAATAGATCCAAAAAATGAAGTGTGTTGAGGACTAATTATCAGAGCTATCAGTGAAATATTTCTTCCAGTATAGCAAAACTGGTGAGACCATTCAAGTTTCCAGAGTATGTAGACTTTATTTTTTTAAGTTTGTTTGTTTGTTTGTTTAAGTGATCTCTACACCCAATGTGGGGCTTGAACTCACAATCCAGAGATCAAGGGTCACATTCTCTTCCAACGGAGCTAGCCAGGCACCCCTTGACTCCAGGATCTTCCTAGGTAGGTTTCAGAGCTTGGCAATTGGACTAAATGCAAAAGGAGAGGTGAACTGGTCTCCCCAGTGGGCATGAAGGAGATAAAAATAGGAAATGCTGCTCAACCTGTGAGGAATTACATTTGTTTCATGTTAAGTTTCTCCTTTTTGATCATTGTGAGGGTTCCTCCCAACGTGCCTGTTTTCTATTCACATCCTCCAGATGGCATCAGACTTGTCAACATGCCTCAGCCCCTTTCATTGTCTGCATACAGTCTATTCTTCCATTCAACATAGGAACCCTGTTGAGTAAATATATCCAAACACATACGGGGAGGAGAAATCCTATGACAGTCTTTTAGTCACTCTGGTCCTCCATGAATATAAACAGATGATCAAGTACCACCAAATATTTGATACACATGAATAGTGTGAAATTAATAAAAGGAACAATTGATCTTAGGTAAAGTAGAACAGAATAAAGTGTATAACAAGAGCAACAATTTAAAAAACCTAATTGACATTCTCTGAGAGATCCAGGAAGGTACCAAATACACAAACCAAAACAGGACTGTTAAGAAAAAGGAGCAATTTCATTACACATACACAAAAAGAGTTCTTTGGAATTAAAAACTGAGTGTCAGGGGCGCCTGGGTGGCTCAGTCGGATAAGCGGCCGACTTCGGCTCAGGTCGTGCTCTTAACGGTCTGTGAGTTCGAGTCCTGCATGGGACTCTGTGCTGATGGCTCAGAGCCTGGAGCCTGCTTCGGATTCTGTGTCTGCCTCTCTCTCTGCCCTTCCCCTGCTCACACTCTGCCTCTCTGTCTCTCAAAAATAAATAAAAAAAATAAACAAAAAATTGAGTGTCAAAATACGATGAAGATTAAACTAGTATTCTAGAAGAAAAGGTGAGTGAATCTATAATAGATTTGACTATAACAAACTATAATAGATTTGAATATAACAAAAAAGACAAAGACTTAGAATGCTCCAAAGGAAAGCAACATTGAGTACAAATCTAGAACTAAGATCTATCTAATAGTAATTTCATAAGTGGATAGGAGAGTATGGAAGAAAGGAAGCCATTGGAAAATAATGAAAGAAAATTATCCTCAGCTGAAAGTGAGACTCTAAATTAAAAGAGAAAGCTAGAAATAAAGAATATATCCAATTTTAAAATAAAGATAATGACATAAATTTATTAAGAACCAGAAAGTATGATTATGACATTCTGCTTCTGATTGTGGTGTGAAACAATTAAGAGAGTGGAAAAAAAAATATGTGTCTGATCAAAAAATTTGTGTCCAAAAAAAAGGTACTGTAATTTTTTAACAATTAATGGGAGGTAAGAAATAACACTTCTCTAAACAGACAAAGGGTTATTGGTTAGGCAATTCAGGAGAGAGACAGTCCCTTTTTGGGTTTCTAACAGTGACTACTAATCATCTTGGAAATATTTCATTTACTAATGTGATTTTTAGAATTTATAAGCTGCTTTGCTCACAGAGGTATCCTTTATTAATGTCTCTTAGAGAATTATAGCATAGGAATAGAGTTTAAATTTGATCTTTTATAAGAAAAATAGAGGACAGCAACATGCAGAAGAATGAAATTGGACCACTTTCTTACACCATACACAAAAATAAATCCAGAATGGATGAAAGACCTAAATGTGAGACAGGAAACCATTAAAATCCTACAGGAGAAAATAGGCAGCAATCTCTTTGACCTAGGCCATAGTAACTTCTTACTTGACATGTCTCCAGAGGTGACGGAAATAAAAAGAAAAATGAACTATTGGAAACTCATCATGATAAAAAGCTTCTGCGCAGCAAAGGAAACAACAAAACTGAAAGGCAACTGATGGAATGGGAGAAGATTTTTTGCAAATGACATATCAGATAAAGAACTTACCAAGCTCAACAACCCAAAAAAAAACAAGTAATCCAGTGAAGAAATGGGCAGAAGATATGAATAGACACTTTTCCAAAGAAGACATCCAGATGGCTTACAGGCACATGTAAAGATGCTCGACATCACTCATCATCAGGGAAATACAAATCAAAACCACAATGAGATACCACCTCACACCTGTCAGAGTGGCTAAAATGAACAGCTCAGGAAACAGCAGATGTTGACGGGGATGTGGAAAAGGGGGAACCCTTTTCTCAGCATTTGTGGAAATGCAAACTGGGCAGTCACTCTGGAAAACAGTATAGAGGTGATCAAAAAATTAAAAATAGAACGACCTTACAACCCAGCAATTGCACTACTAGGAATTTATCCAAAGGATGCAAAAATGCTGATTCAAAGGGGCACATGCACCCCAATTTTTATAGCAATGCTATCAACAACAGCCAAGTTATGGAAAGGGCCCAAATGTCCATGGACCAATGAATGGATAAAGCAGATATGGATATATATATATATAAACACACACACACACAATGGAATACTACTCGGCAATAAAAAAGAATAAAATGCTACCATTTGCAACAACATTGATAGAAATAGAGGGAAGTATGCTAAGTGAAATAAGTCAGTCAGAGAAAGATAGATATCATTTGATATCACTTATATGTGGAACTTGAGAAACTCAACAGATGACCATAGGGGAAGGGAAGGAAAAATAAGATAAAAACAGAGGGAAGCAAAGCAAAAGAAACTTTTTTAATTATAATTTTTGTTTTTTATTATTTTTTAAAAATTTAAATCCAAGTTAGTTAACATATAGTGTAATGACGATTTCAGGAATAGAATCTAGTGATTCATCACTTACATATAACCCTAGTGCTCATCCCAATAAGTGCCCTCCTTAATGCCCCTCACCCATTTAACCCATCCCCCCTACCCAACACCCCCCAGCGACCCTCAGTTTGTTCTCTGTATTTAAGCATAAGAGACTTTTTTTTTAATTTTTTTAACTTTTTTTTTTCATTTATTATTGAGAGACAGAGCATGGGAGGGTCAGAGAGAGGGGGAGACACAGAATCCAAAGCTGCCTCCAGGCTCTGAGCCATCAGCACAGAGCCCAACGCGGGGCTTGAACCCACAAACCATGAGATCATGACTTGAGCCGAAGTTGGATGCTTAACCAACTGAGCCATCCAGGTGCCCCAAGAGACTCTTTCTTAAATACAGAGAACAAACTGAGGGTTGCTGGAGGGGTGGAGGGTGGGGGGATGCATTAAATGGGTGATGGACATTTTCTAGGGCACTTTTCGGGAAGAGCACGGGGTGTCATATGTAAGAGATGAATCACTGGGTTCTACTCCTGAAGCCAAGACTACACTGTATGTTAACTAACTTGAATTTAAATTAAAAAAAAAAAAAAAAAAAAGGAAAACAGAGATGTTCCTATTTGTCTTTGGAGCAGACATAATTGATGACTTCCCATTTTTATGAGACAGTTGACAAAGTATTATAGTCTGGAAACCCAAAATTATGCAAGCTAAAATAAATTACAACAAAATTAAATGCTTTTCCTAATCTGTTTTAATTTGAGTTTTTTTTTTAATGAAATAAAGTTTTGAAGAATCAGCTATTAGAAATGTGGTAGTTTCTTGGGTTTTAGTTTCTTTTGCTATTAAATTTAAGTGACATAAAATTTAATGTTTTTTTAATAAGAAAAATTTATTATCTGTGGGTTATAGGGTTGAGATGTTTCTCCTATGTAATTTCTATATGTTTTCCCTTTTTCTTTCATCTACCTTAAGTCTTCTTCTTATGCCCTAATTATTTTGGAGGCACTGTAAACTTAAACAACAGACACCAGTGATGTCCTATACTCAATACATTCATTGATTGGTGGGTAAAATTGGCTACACTTCTCATTCTCTCCATATCTTATTTTCTTCATTTTCAAAATTGTGATATTTATTAATGTTTGACTTTTCCTTCTTTAATGGGATTCATTGCCTATCAAAAGCCCGATATCGTAAAGATGAAAAACTTATCACTAAAGGAGAGGAGCCATTCCTTTTCCTTATCGGGACTTAGTACCAACTTGAATAGTTGTAAAAACATTTCTTGTTTGAGCATAAGAATTTAATTACTGTAATTTCAGCCTTGGTGCAGCGGGATAACAACAAAATGGAATTTAGCAAATAGCCCTAAATTTAGCTTACTTTATTTCCCTGCCTCTTTAATTTTTACTTCTCCTAAAAATGAAGGAATGAATGGATGCACAAGCAAGTGAAGTAGGAATCTGAGTGTGGTCTATCTATCCACACTACGTATGCCAAGATGAAGTGCGTGTGAAAGTGCTGTGTTTGGAAAGCATCGGACAGAAAAATATTTTCTCTAAGCTAAGGGAAACAGCGTCTGGGATACTCTAATCTGCTTTGTTTATGAAAGAAGTTGATCTGGATTATAACGAGGTCAGTCCAAGTGAGCACATAAATTTTTCTTTTTTTCTTAATTTTTTTTGAATGTTTATTTATCTTGAGAGAGAGAGAGAGAGTGAGCACAAGCAGGGGAGGGGCAGAGAGAGAGGGAGAGAGAGAATCTGCACCGTCAGCATGGAGCCTGACCTGGGCCTCCACCTCAGGAACCGCGAGATCATGGCCTGAGCCTCAACCAAGAGTCAGACACTTAGCCGACTGAACCACCCAGGTGCCCCAACCACATGAATTTTTCAAATGACTTACCATGCATTGAGAACTGAAGGGAAATGAATTTCTGAGATACAGTGTACTTTACTAAACCAATAAATATCAAATCAAAGAATTTCCTATACAGAATTTATAGGAATCTAATAGGGCTTACCTTCCGATAAGGATGATAGCCAAATCAATTACTAAGAGCCCTAGTGATATTGCTCATAAAATCGAACCCTACAGCATTCAGTATAGATTCCCTCTTGCCCTATGACTTAGTATCCTGGGGTCACTTGATTTAGAAATTCCCAACCCTGGAGTAGAAATAGCCAGAACGTAATGGTTGCCTTCTTTAGCTCCCACGTTATTGTATGCTCCATATCCCTTATGATCTTGTTACGAATTTTCCGATTTGTTAGAAATTATTGGAGTTCTCAAGAACATTATAGCAATATCGATCTAATCCTAATAGATACTCTTATTCCTATCCAATTTAAGTGTGTACTTATTTTTTAATGTAGATAGTATATCTTATTTGACTGGCTTTCCTCCAGAAATTTCTCTTTAATTATTAAAAAAAAAAAAAAAAAAGGAATACCTTCACTCTGACTCTTAGTTCAAATAAAGTTGATTAATGACCTGTCTCTCCACCCCCTCTGCTTTTCTTCCTGCATCAACCATACTGGCCTGCCTGATGTCCCGAAACACTCCAAATCTGCTCCCATTTAAAGATTTTTTTTTGTTGTTTTGTGTGGTTTTTTTTAATGTTTATTTATTTTTGAGAGAGAGAGAGCGCAAGCATGGGAGGGGGAGAGAGAGAGAGCCAGAGGACCCAAAGCGGGCCCTGTGCTGACAGCAGAGAGATCAATGCCAAGTGTGAGATCATGACCTGAGCCGAAGTCAGACGCTCAACTGACTGAGGCGTCCAGGGCCCTGAAAAGTGTTTGCCTTTGCTCTTCCCTACTCCGCATTCCAAGATTGCTCCTCTCAGATGTGTTTGCCACCTGTTTCTCCAGACTTCAGGTCACCTCATTAAGGGGCTTACTTGTCTACCCTATATACGATTTCCCATACTCCCCCTCACCCCCTAATCCCTTCACCCTGCCTTACTATTTTCCATAGCACTTATCACCATATGATATATACGTATTTATTTATTGTTCACTTATCGTTCAATTTCTCACAAGAATCTAAGCTCCCCGAGGGCAGGGACTTTTGTGTGTTTACTTCCTTATCACAAGTGCCTAGCATGAAGTAAGCAGCCAATAAATAATCACTCTATCAAGGAATGGCACCAATGATCACTTAAAAAAAATTTTTTTTTACTTTAAAGCCAATAAGTATTTAGGAGTAGATTAAAGAGGGAAAAAGCAGCATTTTCTACTCTTCAGTATTTCAAGGGAAAAATGACATTGCAATGGGGGTAACAAAATTCCACAGAACAATAAATACAGTCATGCTGAGAAACACTGAAAAATCAAAGTTAGTCATAGGAGCCTTATTCTTCTCTCTCAAGAGGTCTGAAGAGTGTTGCCGGCAGGATTGCCCACGCCAGCCGTAATAGCAGTGACACACAAACCCATTCTTCATGACCTTTACCGTCTTCGGTTTGTCGGTCGGAGGAATGATGAATCTGAAACTCTTATTTGGGATGTATTTCTTGGTGCTGCTTTCGGGCATATGCAGATAGGCGGAGGACTCAGGTGCTTTCCGGACACACCTTCCGTTATTGTTACATAGGCTTCGACTGCAGAATTTGGCTGCAGATGTCACATTAACTGCATAATGGCCCAACGGCCCTTGGATAGACTTTTGCACAGATAAGCAGGCCTCCTGTAAGAACACAGAGATCTATTTAGATCACTCTCAAAATGTGATTCTATTATACAGATGGTATTAATACATGAAGTTTTGTATTTATTTGGTAAGGCTGAGGAGGAAGACCATCATCATTAATACGGTATGGTTATTTTAAATTTAACTTTAATTGTGAAATAACTTCAAAACTGGTACTTAATATACGTAAACATTGTAGGTCAGACTTTGCTAAGACTGCGTATAGCTGTACTCTTTATGGATACACTGACCCCATCTCCTTGCTTTAAATAGAATTCCCAAATGTGTGTCTCCCAGATTTTATCCCTGAACCAATTGCATGCCCACCTACCTGTGTGACATCTCCACCGGCATGTCTCACAAGCATTTCAGACTTATCACATTCCAATCTGATCTCCTGATCCTCTTCCGAGACTGCAACTCTGGCAGCCTTTCCCATCTGAGCATATGCCAGCCTCCACTTTGCACTTCCTGAGATGCAAAGCCGTGGGGGTGCAGGTTGCGTGCAAGGTGGGGGTGTCTCTAACCAACCCCCAGCGACCCCTTATGTGAGAAAGAGCCTTGACCTATGTGGCAGTTGTTTGAGAAGAACTTCAAAGGACAAAAATAATTATAAATGCCCCAAACAAACAAAAATTACATTGCCTACTTTGTCTCCTTTCCAACCCAGTCATCCACATTCATCTTTAAAGCAAATGAACAAAGAATTTGCCCCATACTCCTCTTCCCCATACCTAAGACCTAAGCTTGGGATGTGGGGAGGAGGGGCAGAAATGTTAACCCACGTAATAATAGCCAACATGTACTGGGCACGTAACACGTGAGACGTATTCTATTATTTCCCCCATCGTACAGATAAAGAAATTGTAGAGTCAATTTTACTCAAGGTCACATGGCTGGTAAGTGACAAAAAATGACCCCTGGACCCTCCAAAAAAACCCCTGAGCTCTTAACAGCCCCATTGTCCTAACTTGTGCCATGCCAAATAATGTTTGGCTGTTTTAATATTTTGGATATTGGATGTTTCAATACCTGAAAATGAGACTGCTTGTTAATACCAGGAAGTGAGAAAAAGCTGTGGTTCGGAATTTTCACTTAGGCAAGGTGACCGGCGACCAATACAATGCGTGCAAAGTCAGTTGTGAAAAATAATAGTTATTTTGTGTGTGCATTACTAGCAAGGGTAGATCGTTAATAAAATACATATATTTTTTCCTCCCATGAGCATTTCTATCATGGATAATTAGGCAATAAAGAATCATTTTTAGGAAATCTATCCTCCTTAGTGTGGATGAAAAAATATTTATTTTTTAAATTTAGTATTTATATCTTTCTCACATATAACTATAACATTGCATCTACTGAAACCCTGCAGAGTAGGCTTTATTTCAGTACCTTTTTTTTTTTTTTAAGCTGGGGAAACTGAGACTCAGAGAAGTGAATTAACTTGCCTAAGATTATGCTTCTCGAGTGTGAAAATGGGATTCTCCTTTAGGGCTGTCTGACTTAAAAATGTGTGCTCTTTCCACGCTGCTACTAACCACAGTGGCTAGTACAGAGTAGGTGTTCAAACAATGTTCGTCCCTATACTCTTTGAACTTCATTAAAGTCTTCTGAGCAGATAACCATTTGGCTCTGACACAAAAAATTAAAACAGAAAATAGTATCTAGAAAATGTTCAGGATGCCGACAGAGAAATCACTGCTTACCTTTGAATCGGAATATTGATATCCTCCCCACAGTATTATTCCCGCGGCCCCCAGTGCGGCACTCTCCCCAATCGTATGTACTAAATCTTCCTAGAAAAGAGAAGTGTCACAAGTAGTTTCTGGCGAACTAAATTTAGTCATTGACATTTCAGCGATAAGATTCACTCCATCAATTGTGGTAAAAAACAGATCAATAATGTTATCCTTGTTTTTGAAGCAAAGGACCGTAGAGCACTACTAGAAAAAGCAATTCTGCCTTGGATACTTACTTTTATTTGATAAATATTTATGATGTTCCAGACAATATACTTAACACTGAGAATATAAAATGAAATAGATTCTAGGTCCTGTCCTCAAGGGAGCACTTTAGTGTGATGGTTGAGGCAGACATAAAAATAAGTAATTATAATTTGCTGGAACTCTTGACTTTGATGTCATACTTTAACTATTGTTACACTTTAACCATTGTTATACTTTAACCATTGAACAATAATTTATTTTTTTAATTTTTTAATTTTTCTTAATGTTTTATTTTTGAGAGAGAGACAGACAGACAGACAGAGACAGAGTGCGAGCAGGGGAGGGGCAGAGGGAGAGGGAGACACAGAATCTGAAGCAGGTTCCAGGCTCTGAGCTGTCAACACAGAGCCCGACATGGGGCTTGAACTCCCAAATGGTGAGATCATGACCTGAGCGAAAGTCGGAAGCTTAACTGATGGAGCCACCCGGGCGCCCCTGAACAATAATAATTTTAAAAAAAGAACAAAGTTTGCTGTGATAAAAAAAATCAAGTAATTATAGTATAACAAATTAAGTTCTATATTAAGTTCTATAACTAATTAAGTTCTATATTAAGGCCTACTAGATATATAGATTAGAGGTACTACTTAATGCTTCATGGAAGATCTGGAAAGCTGTCTTCAGGAGGTGAGATTTCAGATATGTCTTTTGAAATGAGTACAAATTCCTAAAACAGATTAGAGAGAGCAGAATTTCACATACAGTGGAAAGAATAAGGGCAGAGATTCACACGTAGAAAAGAGACACAGTCCACCCAGAGAACTGCAAGTCGCTCCTGTGGTAAAGCACAGGGGATATGGGAAGAAGTGAAGGCATCTGAATCTTTGAATATAAATAGGATCCAAATACAAAGAGTCTTTTATGTTGCTATTTTATTTTATTAGGACTTAACTACAAAATAGTTTCAGTACTGGAAAGCCACAAATTTGCAACTTTGTTAGATGTTTTCGGCTGTTACATAATACATGTATTGGAAGCGGAAGGCAAGATGGTAGCAAGGGGCACCAATTAGGAGACGATGGACACCGCTCAATGAGAAATGTCGAGGGTCTCAACGAAGGCAATGTCAGTCCTTGTAAAGCAGACGGGAAGATTGAAGAGTGGTTTGGAAATTAAGATGGATACCTACTGGATCATGAAAAGAGAAGGGGGCTTGACTCTCAAGCTGGGTGACTAAGTAGATTATAATTCACCGAGACAAGAAACAGAGGAGGTTATGTTCATGTTTATAGACCAAGAGCAAAGGAGCAAGGAATAAGGTAAGATGAAACAGAGAGATGGTAAATGAAGGAACCTGCATTCTTTCCTTCCCTCCAAGGTATGGAGAGCCAGCGATCCAGTGCAAAGACACAGTATTCAAAAACAAGGTTGAGAAAATGACCATGCCACAGCAAAGTTTCCGTGCATTATGGGAAATCTCCAGTAACACTAGTGCTTGTGTTCTGCAATTTGTCTAGGTAATACAAGAAGAAAGGAAATCATCCTTCTATTATACTAGCTAGTGTCACTTTCCTTAAATAAAATCAAGTCACTCACTTAAACTGAGACACTGCTGAAAGAAAATATCAAGCAGAGCTGGTATTTTAAATTATTTAATTGAAAAGTTATGTTATTTAGACAATAGGTAAGAAAGATCCATCTCATTTGTTGATATGTGAAGGCAACAGGATAGTATTAAAATGCTTCAACTTGGGGGACCTGTGTGGCTCAGTTGGTTGAGCTCCACCAACTCTGGATTTTGGCTCAGATCACCATCCCAGGGTGGTGGTATTGATCCCTGCTTAAGATTCCCTCTCTTTCCCCATCTGCCCCCCTCTATAGTTTTTGGTGAGTCGAGTATGTGGGCTATTGATTTCTGAAGTAGAGCTCACAGGTGACACTTAGCTCATAATTTATGGCGCATGTCTAATAGTACAAAAAAATGGGACAGTTTTAGACATGTCTCTAACTAGACACAGAGTCTAGTTAGACACATGTCTAACTAGACATGTCTAATAGTACAAAAAATGGGACACATTTATTAAAATGTGGCTCATCTCATACCGTCATTTTCTATCAAGAGAAACTACCTCACTGCATGGACTATTATTAGTTTCTACTGTTATTATTATTAATAACATCATGTCTGACACATCATAGTCACTCAATAAATGTTTTTGGAATGAATAATATAACCTAGTCTTTTTTCCCCAAACGGATTTGAGAAAGTGACATGATTCAAAAGATCTGTTACTTGAGGAATATCTTATCAAGAAGATTGTGCTAGGTATGACAGATGTCTTCAAATACCTGAAGACCTGACTTTTCAAAGAAGGATTTGATTTATTCTAGATTACACCAGAAGGTAGAATTAGACTTAATGGTATGAATTATCCAGGGGCAGAGTAGACTCAACATACTAGAGAACTTTCTGACAATTAACATTGTCTCAAAATGACAATTTTTCTTCTGGAAGAGGGAGAGCCCTATGGCTCTATGGAGCCCTATGGAGAGAGGCCAGATAAGAAAGAATCCATGTTCGGGTGAGAGGTGGATTAGATGCCTCTGAGATCTTCCAACTTTTTGTCAAGATGCTAAGATCTTTTCCTCCTAAACATATTGAATAAACAACCCATTACTGAGTAATCTCAATGATAGAAATGTCAAGTCTAATCAATAGCATTTGGGTCAATAGATTTTATTCTGAAATGTTTGAGGAAGAATTGATATTGCTTTTAAATGCCCTCGTCTCAAACATAAGTGGTCAGATAAGATGAGCTGTGTATTGCCTAGCCAATGGCCCTGTGTCTGTGGCAGGTACTGGAATCACGGAAATGTGGGCTCACAGGTATGGATGGAGATTTAAGGGTTTTCTTATCTAGACATCCACCTGGCGATTGAGTCCCTACGATAATGCCCTATCTAAATGACAATCTCACTAAAGCTTGAATACTTCCAAGTGTCTGCAAACTCATATCTTCCAAACAAGCTCATTGCCACCTCTTTGCGCATCCTACTTTGTGTTATTTCTAAGGCAATGTCTGTTTACATAAACCACTTTTAATGCCCTGATATTAGCCACTAGATCACAGTGTGATCTTAAATATAAAATCAATAGAATCTTTTACCCAAGCTTTATTCTGTATATTTTAGGTTTGCAAAATTGCTGCTATGCTTTTATATTAAAAAGCTGATTCTGAAATTTCTCCAGGGTTAAAATTAATCTGTCACACCATTTAACTCAAGGTTGACAACTATTCTACAGGAAACCCTGAAAATACTAAGCTGATAAGAGTCACCATCTAAAAACTAAGTAAGCATCGTGGGGCACCTGGGTAACTCAGCCAGCTAAGCATCAGACTTCCACTCAGGTCATGATCTCGCAGTTAGTGAGTTTGAGCCAAACATCGGCTTTCTGCTATCAGGCATAGAGCCTGCTTTGGATCCTCTTTCGCCCTCTCTCTGCCTCCCTGCCTCCCTCAAAAATAAATAAACATTTGAAAATAAATAAATAAACAAATAAATAAGAACAAAGTGATCTTCGAATTGTCAGTGATATTGTTTCAGAACTGGCTTAACATTTGAAGAAATATATACCTTTAATAATAAAATAGTGTTCTATTATTAAGGGAAAATAATTACCCTAAGACATTTTTTTCACAGATTTTATATAGTCATTGCACTAAATTTCCAGTTTTTAGGTGAGTGACTATACTTTTTCTTACCTGTGACAAAGCTTCAATACTATGCAAATAGAATGGTCTGGAAAAAATAAAAACTGGCAAAATATAGTCATGTCTAGCCACTTCAGCAATCCTCATGGCTTCCCTAACTCGATAATGAACAAATTTCAAAGCATTTAAACTTGACTTCAATATTTTATCCAAATATATTGAAGTATAAAGTGCTGTGCTTTTTTCCCATAGCCACTGGAGTTGGTCATTGCGCGAAATTTCATCATTTGGGCATTTACCTGTGTAGAACTGTGGGTTTATCCTAAAATCATAATTGTAGCAGTCCGGGTAGAGATAAAAGCCCCATAAACACTTTGGTCTCATTTCTAAAGCCAGTGCGAGAGTGGTGTTCATAAAACTCCTTCCAGCGCTTTCGAATTCCTGTTGGGCAACTGTTTTCACTTTAATTTCTGACCAATCAGGATGGTGGCTTCTAGTGAAGGCTAAGGAGTGTTGTTTATATATTAATCTATTGCCCCAATTTCTATCCCATTGGGGTTTCCAGCTTTCCCAGTCAATGACAACAAGACCTTCTGATCTCCACCAAGAGACCACTTTTGCGATGTCATCAGCTGTCTTCTTGAGATGTTTAGAAAGACTCACATTCTGTGGTATCCCTCCATTAAAGGGTTTTCCATCTTGAGAGAAATAAGGATAATACCCTAATTCATTTGGGTAAAATATGGCAATTGTTGACCCCTCTGAGTCTCTATAGGATTTGCTATAATATTAAATAACGAGAGATTCAAATCCACATTGAAGAAATGTTGACACTGCATCGTTGGGGCAGCCCAGAACATGTTGAAAGGTTGGTTTTTGATCACTGGAGGCAGTACTGGTTTGAGGGCTGAATGAGTGACCTTGATCAAGGGCAACAGCACTCCCACCCATGCCATCCACTGGTTACACATGGCTTGTAGTTTTCACCATTACAGCCGTCTCCTTAAAAACAAGAAGAGGAAAAAAATCAGACACGATGGAGTCAAATGTCCATTTAGTTTCACACTACACAGAGAATAGCAAATAAAGTAAACTCACGGTGGTATTCAAGCTATTCTTTAAATGGTAGAACAATTTTTTAAAAGATTTATCAGGTTTATTGATCTGGGATTAATTTACAGTTTCACTTGAACCAAGGGAAGAAAAATGAGGCTTTGTTTTTTTTTTAACACTGGAAACGTGAAAACAAAATCCAGTGAATAAAAACTAAAGTAAAAGTCTTCACGCAAATTCTCAGCTATGCCAACTCTACCTGCTAGATGTTCTGGCTTTAATTTCCTTTTACTCTGACTACATTGATCTAAACCATCCTGCACAGACATAACTTTGGTTGTAAGGGGAACCAGGAATGGATTGCTGTACCTCCTTATTGATTACTAGAAAAGTGACCAAGAACATGCCCAGTTGAAAATTAACAAATATTGGTATTTTAACAAATATTAACCAGAATAAAAAGAAATAACAAATACTACCAACAGTAAGCAATACCTTGCTTGCTATTTGAAATGCACTGGCCTCGAAGATGTGTTTGTCCATTTGTTTATCTGTTGGTTTTGTTTTGTTTCGCTTATTTACAAAAGATAGCAATCACCCTTGGAATTAGCACAGGCTAAAATAGAAAACATACATGGCATTTACCTGCTGTTAATTGTGGATTCAGCACTGTCTTCTCTCAGGTATATAAATAAGCCTAAAAACTTATTAGTTCTTTAACTTTATGGTTTTCTCTCGAAGAAATTGGACTGTATTTTCACCAGTTAGATCTCAAATGAACCAGGGCTCTTTAAACCCCTTCTAAATAGTCAGTTGACCAAAAACTGCCAAAGAATCTTCCCAGAACACAAGGACTGCCTAATAAATGATGCATTCCAGCCAATGAGATCTCATTCTTCAAGCAGCAGAGTTGAAGTTATATATCAAAATTATTTTATCACGTACATATTTTTTATATAAAGGAATCACAGATTTTTCTCTGATGTAATTAAACTCAGTATCTTTTTGAGAGTCATACGTTACTTCTTGTGTAGTTCTTGCTGTCTTTATTTAATATATTAAACGCAAGAAATGCTACTAAACAAAATCATATTTACCTCTTATAAAATAGCACCCTAAAAGTGTAATGACTTTGGCATTATCTTGGTCCCCAGTATGTGTTTTATAATGAACTTCTACTATAGTAACAAAATAATGCATTATTAAACAGTGTGAATTTTTAAATATAATTAATTCTTTCTTCATGATGCCTACTGAGATTTTATTCCATTTTCTAGCCATTTTTATTATTCAGAATATAAAACTAGATCTAAATTTTCTGTATATACATACATATACTTTGGCTTTTGTTCAACAAATCTGCAGGAGCACTGACAACACAGGCTCCATCTTTGACCCTCCATCTTGTTCATGCCTACATAATGACCTCCCTTGGGGCTACATGTTCCAGGCCTCATGGATATTAATGTAAGCCCTGACTGGAATGTGGGAAGACTTGCTCTGATCTCCTGTAAAGTGGTGCACAGAAGGCTCCACATTAGGCAATTAGTAGAGAGCCTATCATGCTCAGGTGATACCACCTTAGATAACCACCTTTTGATCTCACCACCATGCCCCTCCCTCTATAAAAGCCATGAGTTGAGGTCTGGACTGGGTGGAGAATAGCCGTATGGCTGCCCGGATCCTTTGTATCACCTCGGGGATTTTTCTGACTGCAGATTTTAAGTGACGGAGGGCATAACAGACAAGTTGGCCAGGTGAGGGAGCAATGTGAATTTGGCTCTCTGAGAAGGTATAGGGAGGAAAATACAAGTGATAAAAATAACCCGGAGTTGGGGTTTTATGCATTAAAAGCATGATGGAGTGAGTTCTGATGGGCTCTTAAAGGAAGTAAATAATCCGTTTCAATGATAACCTACTTGTCATTGGTACCTTAGATTTTTGCAGTGAGAAGTATTAGAGGGACAGGGCGTCATTTTGACAATAAGATTCAGAGTTCTGTGAGCCTCTTTTTCGATTCTGCCAAGAACTGTGTCAAAGGTAAGAAAGATGTGGTTTTATCAGGCTTTCTTAGACATTTTCTTCCACTGAAATGTGAATTTATTAAGATGGTTCTAAATATAGGTGTGTGTGTGTGTGTGTGTGTATGTACATATATTAGAGTCTAAATTGATGTGTGATTGGGGATTTCATTCTTTTCACTCAACCACAGAAAATCTTATATTTTTATACATATGATGAAATCACTAAGTTTTTTATGATAAGGCATTATTAACTTAGGGTCCAGTAAAAAAAACCTTTTTGGGATTTACAGCTTCCAACCAGCAAGTTTAGGGGCATCTGGCTGGCTCAGTTGGAAGAGCATGCGACTCTTGATCTCCAGGTTGTGAGTTTGAGACCCGCATCAAGTGTAGAGATTACTTTAAATACATATATACATAAATACATAAATTGATAAACAAAAAACTTATGAACAAGGTTTTATAACCATACTATAGAGCCTCTTATGATATGTTGTGAGGCATTCCAAGCAAAGATGAAATTTTCTCTCAAACTGGAGTCTTGTTTGCCTGAAAATTGGGAGCCTTGTTAAAGGCATTCAGAATAGGTTGGTTGTTTTTGTGATTTTTTTCCTGCAGGTTATTTATGGTTTTTATTTCCTCAGAAAAATAGTAATAGTTTTCCAAAAAGAAAGAGAATCATTAAAGCAGATTAGAGTCACTAGAGTATTTTGCTCAAATTCACCCATATTTCCAATTTCGAATAAAATGACAAACTAAGTCAAATTCAAATTATTTAAATATCTGTACCTCCAAAAAAGGAAGTAATGAAAATTCTCTAAAAAGCCTATGAGGTTTTATTTTTCCAGAAATAAGTAGGGAAATTGCTTTTTATCATATAGGCTTTAAACTTGGGGAAAAGAAATTATATGAACTGTTAAGAGATTAACTGAAACATTAAATAGTTTGAGTTTATTTGAGCAGAAACCAATGTGAACAGGGTAGCACCAAGCCAGAAGTGCTTAGGATGACTCCACTGACAGGAGCTCTGGGCAACATTTTTATAGGGAACAGGTGAAAGCAAAGCAAGGCAATTTTTTAAAATTTTTTTAATGGTTTTTTTTTTTGAGAGAAGGAAAGAGAGCCAGAGCCAGAGGGGGGAGGGAGGCAGAGAGAGAAGGAAACAGAGAATCTGAAGCAGGCTCCAGGTTCCAAGCTGTTAGCACAGAGTGCGACATGGGGCTCAAACTCAGAGTGCAAGATGATGACCTGAGCCAAAGTCCGGAGCTTAACCACTGAGCCACCCAGGTGCCCAAAGCAAGGTGATTACTGATTGGCTACAGCTTGAAGGTCTAGCTGGCTGTTTGTGATGTGATTGTCCGTAGGTCTCAGTTTCGTTATCTTGAGGCATTAGATTTTGGTTTGCTTGCGTAGATCTGTAGGCCTCCATGGCTTTAGAGCCACGTTAGCACAACATCAATATTATTTTCCCACCAAAATGTCCAGAGGCAGAGATACGTGTAGATCAGCCGTAGGACCACTAACTAAGGAGTGTCTATGGAATAGCTGGACCAGTTTCGTCCCTTCCCATCTCTGAAACACAAGGAGCACTTGGCTGAGGCTTTTACACCAAACTGGAAGCCTTGAGAACTGCTCTCTAAAAAAAAAAAACGCTGGGTGGAAAGTTCCAGCCCTCTCAGCTCAGTGGCTGGTGCCCCTGTCACCCAGCCCCCTTCCAGTGGTGCCTCCAAGTCACTCATTAACATAACAAGAGACACCCTGATCCCTTTCCTCCAGGAAACTGCAAGGATTTTTTTTTTTTAATTTATTTATTTTTGAGAGAGAGTGAGTACACCAGCATGAGGGGGGAGGGGCTGAGAGAAAGATAAGATACCAAGCAGGCTCCGCTGTCAGTTGTGGGACCCTTAACCAACTAAGCCACCCAGGTACCCCAAGAAATTGCAAGGGTTTTAAGGAGCTCTGTGCCAAAAATGGGATAAAGACCAAACATATATTTCTTATTATAAATCATAATATCAGGTGGATGCAGGTTTTGGATTGCTGAGTCTTCCTGGGGATTTTTGTTGTTGTTGTTTCTTTTATTTTATATAATAACCCTCTTTATCTTTTTTAATACTCTGTCAGGAAGTCTATTTTGATATTAATATGCTATTCCAGCTTTCTTGTGCTTACTGTTTTCAGAGTACTGTATCTTTTCCCTTCCTCTTACTTCCAGCTCTTATCTGTCTTTTTACTTAAAAGGTTTCTCCTGGGGGCATCTGGGAGGTTCAGTCAGTTAAGCATCTAACTCTGGATTTCAGCTCAGGTCATGATGTCGTTCATGGTTGTGAGATGGAGCCCCACGTCCAGCTCTGTGCTGAGCATGGAGCCTACTTAAGATTTTCTCCCTCGCGCTCTGGGCTCTCCTGCTTGGGTGCACGCTCCTGCTTGCTCTCTCTCTCTCTCTCTCTAAAATTCATCAATTAATTAAATAAAATGTTTCTCCTGTAGGCAGCATGCAGTTGAGACTTGCTTTTTTAACCTAGTCTGACAATACAGCTGCCTTTTAACAGGTGTGTTTAGTGACGAGTGAGCATAAGGCCAGCTGACAGGCCACAAAGACTCCCCACCCCAGGTGGGAGCTGTGTGATATTCCTCGCGCACTCCTGGCTGCCCAAAGAACAAAGGGGAAAAACAAATGGCTAACAGACAGAGCTCATAGGCCTGCAGGACCTCAGTCTCATCACCCCTCCATAGTGATGTGGGAAACAAAGGCAGAAGGAAATGGCAGACAGAACTAAATTTCCTTCTAACCTGCAGCCCATTGACAAATACTTGAGGCTGGCAGAGTACATTTCTCAGGCAACCCGTTACTATCTTAATGTCAATACTTTGCTAAAGGGAAAAACAACCTTAGCTTGACAATAGGTAGGCCTCCACTACCTTGGGAGTCTTCTTTAGCTATGAAAATCTCACCGAAACTTCCCCTGGCCCTTAGCTCCTCCCAGCTGCATAGTATATAACCAGTCTCTCCTCAAGGCCCGGGACAGCTCTTTCTGCCCACAGTCCTGTCCCTGTGCTTTAACTAAATCACCTTTTTGTACCAAAGACATCTTCGAGAATCCTTTCTTGGTTGTTGGCTCCAGACCCCAGGAACCCCAATATCACCCCCAAATCCTCATCAGTTAGTCCATTGGCACATAATGTAATTATCAGTATAGTTAATTTAAGTCTCTGATATTGCTACTTACATTCCTTTTATATCTTCTCTTTTTTGTTTATCTGTTAGGCCTTTCTTGCCTTCTTTTGGGTTGCTTTAATATTTTTTCGTCGTTCCATTTCATCTACTGGCATCTTGCCTGTATCTCTTTTTAATATGTCGTTAATGTTTGTTCCAAAACTAACATTACGATCACTTCCCTCATCAGAGTCCATTTACTACTGATACTGTCGCTCTTCACACTTTACATGTTATACCCAACAGTTTCTGTTTCCCATTGTTCAATCATCACTTTCCACTTGACATTTTACACTCCACGCTTCACAAACATAACGCGACCTTACAACAGCATAATTCCGTTTACTCCCCTGCTTTTACAGACCTAATAACTGGAAAGGAGAAAGTGAAACTGGCACACGCACACGCTCGTGCTTACGTAGAAAACTCAAAAGGGCACATAAATTATTAAAAAAACAGAGCTTATCAGGTAGCTGGATATGAGATTAATATATACATCAGATGTATTTCTATTTACCAGCAAGAAACAGCTAGAAAACATAATTAAAGGGAAGATTCAAACCTTGCGCAAGACTGCTATGAAGGAAAGTTATTAATCTTCACAGAGATACACTATAGGAGACCCAGGTAAATGGACTGCGGATTTCTCTACCCTTGCCCCCTTCCAGAGGTGCATCCAAAGTCACTGTGTGATCCTGGGCTTGACCACGTGACCATCTCCTGAGCTCTTGTTGGCCCTTTCCTTCAGGAGCCTGCCTGCCTGCCCTGGATACGAGAGCTGTGACATAAGAGGAAGCACTGTTTCCTCCCTCTGTAGGGACCTACACTTCTGTGAAATTCAGGCTAGCTTCTCAGCTACCTGGGGCGAGAGAAAAGGGTCAGTATTTAGTGGTCTGGAGTAGACTGGTGGCCACAGAGGAAAGGGGAGGGGCAAAACCCTTGAGCAAGCGGACACAATAGGTCATAAAGTAAAAGCATATGACGCTTGAACAGAAGGAATGCAAAAGTGCTGATTCTACGAGAAGCGTGTCCCTTCCTCTAGGAATCCACAGGTAACAACTGGAGAGGGCGATTGGGGTGAAATGTCGGTCACCCACATGAGAGATCTCAGAGCACGGGGGTTTTCTGTAGTACTTCACATGTGAAATGTTTATCCTCAGTGGTGGATGAAGTCAGGAAAAATATGCACATAACCCTATCCATACACTTCTTTAGGAAAACAATGTCATGTCGTATGTGCCATTTACTTCTGTGCTTTATTCACTCCAGGTAGGCGGCGGCTTGTGAGGATAATCAGCTCGATTATAGAGAGGGAAAAGCTACATTTTCCTAACATGTACAGTGTAGTCAGGAGTGAATTATGACCTACAGTGTAAGGATAAGATGATTATATAAATAACCTATAAATTATGTGGGAGAAAATCGGTGCTGAAGTGAGACGTACCCGGAATGCCACGCGAGTTCAAAACATGAAGATATCAAATGTGGTGAAGAAAATCTGGATAAGCCGTGAGCTGCGGATGATGTTTAAGGTTTAACTTGCCAGAGGGATTTAAACGGGCCGAAATTGTAAAGGGACTCCAGATGGAGGGGGTGGCAAAACAAAAAGATACAGAGGAAGAAAGACAAAAGTCACGCACAAGCAGTAACAGACGTTGCATTTTGAGCTCTAGATATCTCAAGTCGGTGATATCTAGCAGGCAGTGAGGAACTTTTCTAGAGGTGTAAAATCGGGAATCTTCTGTGTTGAGGTGGTGGTGAAATATCTACGGAAAAGAGAGGAGCCCTGAAGATAGAATTCTGGGAATCCCCTCAAAATCGAAGGAGAGAAAATATCCCACAACAGAAAGAAAAAACAAAAAGGGCAAGACCGTGGACCTAAAGATGAAGGACAAGAAGCATCTAAGGAAGGTGATGGGCTGTGGAAGATGAATACCAAGAAAAGGCAACTTGCTGGGGGAGTTATGTGCTGACTGGTTTCAAGCCATGAAGGGGTTTCTGAGTAAATCATTTGAGAGAAGGCGGTATTGTTCCTTAGACTCGAGGGTAGCCTCTCTGAGCCGTCTTGCTACCTCTTGCTCAAGCTCCTTCAGCTGGAGTGGAGGGAGGATTCCTTCTTAGGAAGGGAAGCTCGAATGGTACCGGCCTCTCAACTCCGGGGTACTCAACTGAATTTACTCCTGAAGAGCTAAAGGAAGAGACTGACACTCAATTCAGAGACCTAGTATTTGATGTCTTCTAGTCCCGAAATAATAGCAAGGTCGGTTTTGACAGATTTAAAAGAGGTGTAATATAGCAATAAACAATTGCAGACATTTCCTAATCTGAAAGATATATTATATTCGAAATAGCATTGCATCTTTCATGATTATTTATTAAGCTATCTCATTTTTTCAAGCAGTTGGAAAACAGGTATTTGTTAATATTTAGTGTTGCCTTTAGTGTCTTTCAATTCTGTCTTTAACATTAAAGGTTAAGTATCAGAGAAATCTATGAGGTACTCAAAAGTAACAAACTTAAGCTGTACTCTTTTTCAGGGAAGTCTCTAAAAAAAAAAAAACAAATCTTCTCAACGTAGGCTCCACAATCAGGGTACATTTTAGAATTTAGATTAATAAGATGGGGTGCCTGGCTAGCACAGTCCATGGAGTGTGCGACTCTTGATCTGAGTTGTAAGTTTGAGCTCCATATTGGGCATAAAGATTACTTTATAAAAATCTTTTGGGGCACCTGGGTGGCTCAGTCGGTTGAGCGGCTGACTTCGGCTCAGGTCATGATCTCGCAGTCTGTGGGTTCGAGCCCTGCGTCGAGCTCTGTGCTGACGGCTCATCAGAGCCTGGAGCCTGCTTCAGATTCTGTGTCTCCCTTTCTCTCTGCCCTTCCCTTGCTCACGCTCTGTCTCTGTCTCTCAAAACTAAATAAAAACATTAAAAAAAATCTTTTTAAAAATGTAGATTAATAATAAATGAGGCTCAAGAATACACAAAATAAAGTAGATGAAACTTGATGTATTGCCTAAATCAAAAAGCTAGTGGATGCAAAAAGACAAGAGTTCAATTTAAATTTAGTTAAGCAGAGGATTCTCTGACACAGAGAAAGTGTTTGGTGATGTGTAAAAATAGGAAGGCTTTCCTTTAAAAAGAACGTATTACCTGAACATGTGAAAAGGTTTACAGTAGAGGGAGTTGTGGCGAAGAGAGAAATATCCTTAAATTTAGTTTTTCCAAAAGTCCATATGGACATTTAAAATTAGAATCACCGAGCTAAAAAAAAATTATTTTATATAATGTCAGAAACTTCTGCAACAAGCATCTGGAGAACTCTTTATTTTTAGATGTTTCGAGCATTACACGGGTTGCTTTGGCAGTAGTTATACTTGGAGAATACATGCTTGGTTTTCTTCTCCCAAACTCATCACTCAGCAAAATCATTCCCCATCCCCTGGGGAGCGATAAGAGAAGAGGCAGAGAAAAGATAAAAGTGTTTCTCCCATACTATTCTGGAAATCTCTTCCCCTTTAGGACACACAAAAACCTGGGGAGGGGAAACGTACTCCCCTAACACGTTGTTTATAGGGTGACCAGTTTGCTGGGGACTGTCACAGTTTATACCCACTGTCCTCAGGTGATTACTAGTGACACCTTTTAATTCTCAAAACTGCCCCAACGTAGACAATAAATTATATGGACATTCTTCATATGTAGCAGTTGCCCGATGTAAATTCAAGAGACCCATAATACCAAAAGTAAAAATTTCAAAGACAATACTTTCAGGGATCATTTCTACAGTTTGTTACTAAAGAAGTTTCTCTGAAAGCGTAAAGCACCGGAAACCACCAGCAGGAGACTTAGCATTCTCTCCTGAGCCTAGAGCTGATTCTCGATGTTTTTTCTGCAACTGCCACTCACCATAGATATGGGTTCTTCTTTTCCTTTGGGAGAGCAAGAGGGAGAGGATGCGGTCTGAAGAAAGAGAGAGATAGAGCGAGAGAGAGGAAGAAAGGAAGGAAGAAAAAGGGGGGAAGGGAGGGAGAATGGAGGAAGGGAAAGAAGGAAGGAGGGAAGGAAGGAAAAAAGTTTATAATACTTTCTGCTTAGCCTACAAGATGGAGGAATACAAAATCACAAAATTATAAAATCAAACATGCAATAAAATTGATGACACCAATTAGATTTGATACTATGATTCACTTTATATATGAGTTGGTTTAAACTGCTTAAAAATAAGCAGGTTTTATAAATTTTTAAATTTTAATTGTAGAATTGTTAGCCATCTTCAATAAACTGATTTGTATTTTTTTCTTCATTCTTCCCACAAGAGAAAGGCCTCATATAATCATTAGTTCATGCTAACAAGTGCGCTGAAATATTTCATCTATTTTTGAGAGAATATTAAGGTCCACAGATAGAAAATAGACCAAAATCCCTTTTCTGGGTTAATAATTCCCAATGCTATTCCCATCCCTCCTCAGCTCCACTTAACTTTGAGAAGGTTTTAAAGATAAAGTTTTTAAAATTTCGATAGGTTTTATGAATTTTTTTCAAGGGCAAGAGCACTCGGCTGGCTCAGTCAGCATTAATGACTCAATCTCAGGGTTGCAAGTTCTAGCCCCACACTGGGTGTAGAGATTACTTAAAAATATCTTTGGGGCGCCTGGGTGGCTCAGTCAGTTAAGCGGCCGACTTCAGCCCAGGTCATGATCTCATGGTCTGTGAGTTTGAGCCCCACATCAGGCTCTGTGCTGACAGCTCAGAGCCTGGAGCCTGCTTCAGATTCTGTATCTCCCTCTCTCTCTGCCCTTCCCCTGCTCACTCTCTGTCTCTATGTCTCTCAAAAATAAATAAACATTTTAAAAAATATATCTTTTTTTTCAAGTGCCTCAATATGGAAACCAGAAATAAATTAGAAATAATATGAATAAATGTCGTAATTGATTATATTCTTACGAGCCAACAAGGGATAAGGAAACAGGTGGTGGGTAAAGAAGCCTACTTTTCAAGGAGTTTATAATCCAGTGGATGAAATAGACAGAGAGAACAATGTGGCATTATAAATTGTATTTCAAAATAAAATTGAGGGACAACTGGATGGCTCAGTCAGCTGAGCATCTGACTTCAACTCAGGTCACGCTCTCATGATCTCATGGTTCGAGAGTTCAAGCCCCACGTCAGGCTCACTACTGTCAGTGTAGAGCCTGCTTTGGATCCTGTGTCCCCTCCTCTCTGCCTCTCTCTCTTTCTCTCTCTCTCAAAAATAAACATTAAAAAAAACAAAGTAACATTGAGATTTAAAGTGGATAAGTATTACACTAGAAAGAATTTTTTAAATGCAGAGAAATGGAATGACTATATTCTAATTAAATCATAACAGATGATAGACTTATTTGATTTTTTTAAATACCAGAAGAAAGGAAACTTCTATTTTTACTTTATAATGAATTCACATACCAAAAAATGAATTGAGAAAAAAAATCATATTAGAGTTGAAGTCAAAGACCTACCTAGTTTAAAATGCAAGATGTTCAGCTGTAGAAAAATATGTCTGATAAAAAGAACAAAAAGCAGGGAGCCAAATGAATAAATGAAAAATGATTAACAAAAATGTTAACAAAAGGGTTAGTAATTGCCTTTCAAAGTATTCTATTTTTTTAAAAGATCTAGAAAAACGAGCCTATTGATAAAAGAGTAGGAGATTGAAAATACTGGCTAACAAGGAGCTATGAAAAGAAATACATTTATTTTGTTTTTCTTTTTAACAAGAAAATTAAAGGAATTGTGTGATTAAAGAATAACAGTGTCAGGGCACCCGGGTGGCTCAGTAGGTTGTGTCCAGGTCATGTTTTGGCTCAGGTCATGATCTCATGGATCGTGAGTTTGAGCCGTGTCGGGCTCCGAGCTGACAGTGCAGAGTCACTCTCTCTCAAAATAAATAAACTTAAAAAAAAAGAAAAAGGAATAACAAGATCTTTCTTTACGTAAGGGTATGAGGGAAAGGAAGAGAAGAGTACATTGAATGTGAATCAGTTAGAGGGAAATAGCATTATTTAAGAGTACCGAAGGAGCCTGTGATCGGTTTATCGATGCATGTAGAGCTGACAAATGTAGATGCCCTCCCCTGAATTACTGTAGTCGCCTCTTCTTACAAGTCCCTCGTCTTGTACTCTTGCTCTTCCCATCTAGTTGCAGCACAGCAACCCCGATGTCCTTTTAAAAACCTGTCAGATCATGCCTCTCTTCTGCTCAAAGTTCTGAAATGATCCCCATGTCCCTCTAGGTACAGATTAAGGTTTTACGGTAGCCCAGAAAGGCCTGTATGATTTGGTCACAGTTACCTCTCTGACCTCCTCTCCTGTCTCTCTCCCCTAGACCTCTCTCTGGTCAATTGGCATCCTCGAAGTCCCTGCGACAGACCAGTCAACAGACCAGACTCTCTCAGAGTCTTTGCTCCAGCTCAGTGGTTCTCAAAGGATGGCCCGGGGATCTCTGTAAGTCCTCAGGATCCTTTCATAGGATCGAAATGGCCAAAAATAAAACAAAAGCTCATTAAGGCCCTGAATATATTTTAAGGGTATAAGAGAGTCCTGGGACCAACATATTGAGAATCGTTGCTCTAGCTGATCCTCACTCCAGCTTGGAGTGCCCTGGCCTCAGATACCTGCTCAGCTCAGTCCTGCACCTTCTTCAAGACATTGCCTGTTTACTTCACCTCCCAGTAAGGTCTTCCCTGGCCACCTTGTCCCAATCTTAGACTTCCCACTCTCCGGTACATTTTCTCTTTTCCATGGCATTTATTACCTACAACATACTATCTAATTTACTTAAAAATCATATTTATTGTCTCTCTGCAACTCCATAATACAAGCTTCAGAAGGGTGAACCGCATAGTCAGTTTTGTCCATTGCTATATCCCAAGAGCATGGGAGAGTGCCTGATATAGAGTGGACGTTTTCTGAATAAGTGAATGATGAAGAATTGAAGTGAATTTCCAATACACTTATTGTGATGCACATTGCATAATATTCAGAATTACCTAATAACTATGTTGTATACCTGAAACTAATATATGTCAACTAAACTTCAATAATAAAAATTTAATATATATATATATATATATATATATATATATATTTCCAAGGCATATCAAAATAATGGCTTTACAAAATAAGCAAAAATGCCTACATTCATCAAAATTTAATAAATTATTGGGAGAAAAACATCTAAAGGACAAATAATAATAAAAGTGGCATAAAGATTACAACTTTATCTTGCGAACCCATGGCAGAAGAAAGGGAATCTTTAAAGCATCTTGTATCAGTAATTATATGCTTCGGTGTGAGAATGAGACACACCACCTCCATCACCGCTCATTACTCATTAGCTGGAACTAGTCACATGGCCCCACCCGACCAAAAAAGGGACCAAAAGTACACTTTTATGATCTACCTGAAGGCAGGAAGCTGAAAATATTTGACAAATAACACTATTACGTGATGGATTGTGTTTCAAATTTGGTAAATCGATTCAATAACCAAGATTAATAAAATTTCTTGTGAAATTACTTCAGAATATACAATAATTATAAAAAGAAAATGACTTCTAGTTTCATTATAAATAATAAATGGCTTATTCTTGATGTATATAGCAGAAAATAAATTAAAATAGATTACATTAATCAGAATGAACTTTATTCATACTTTGGACTTGGGAGTATTTCATTCGTTCCTCACATCTTTTTTTCTTTCCTTTCTTCCTCCCTCCCTTCCTCCCTCCCTCCCTCCCTTCCTTCCTTCCTTCCTTCCTTCCTTCCTTCCTTCCATCCTCTCTTTTTTCCTTCCTTCCTTTTGCTTTCAGCAAATATTTATTGAGCCTTCTATGTACAGATAATGGTTCTAGGTGATGGGAATACAACAATGAATAGACAAGATTCTTGCCCCCACAGAGTTTATAGTCTACTGGGGAAACACTGGCAATAAACAGGTAAGCAGAATTTAAAAATCAATAGTTATAGATGGTGAAAAATATTATAACAGATAAACATTTGATAAATAATAACTGGGATGGTCAGAAAATTCTTTCTAAAGTGATATTTGAGATGAGATATATATAGACCGCGAAGAAGTTAGTCTTGTAAAGATCCAGAGGAAGAGAATTCCAGACGTACAGGATGTGTGCAGGGGTGGCTCAGTTGGTTGAGCAGCCGACTTCGGCTCAGGTCATGATCTTAGAGTTCGTGGGACGAGCCCCGCGTCGGGCTCTGAGCTGTCAGCTCGGAGCCTGGAGCCTGCTCCGGATTCTGCATCTCCCTCTCTCTCTGCCCCTCCCTTGTTCGTGCTCTGTTTCTCTCTGTCTCTCAAAAATAAATAAACGTTAAAAAAAAAAAAAAAAAGTTGTGGCATGACTAAGAAGTATCAAGGAGTCCTGTAGGGTTTGAACCTCTGAGGAAGGAAAGAGGTGAGAGATGAAGTTAGAGAGCCAAGTGGAGACCAAACTATGCAGAGCTTTGTTGACAAAGGCAATAGGTTTAGATTTTGTTTTAAAAGTAATAAAAAGTCATGAAAGGGTTTTAAGCAGGGGATTGATAAGATTTCTTTTATATTTTTAAAAGATTACATTTTAAAAGGTTACATCCTGGGAGAAAAATAGAATGGATGGGGGAACCGTTTAGAAGTTAAATACAGAAATTTGGTTGGTTTTGATTAAATTTACATAACAGAGATGGAGAGAAAGGAATAGAGTCAACACATATTTAATAAGAAAGCCAACAGGATTTCCTGCGGGTTGGATGTGGAAATAAAAGAAAAGGGAAAACCCAAAGACTGAGGAAACGAGCTGAATGATGAGACCATTTACTGACATGGCAAAGGCAAAGAAGAATGAGTAAATTGGAATTGTGGGAATCAAGAATTCTTTATTTAACATAATAAATATTATATGCTTCTTAAATATCCAAGAAGAGATGCTACGTATTCTGGAAGCTTTAAGTTAGCATTAATTCAACATGTTTTAAGCACTTATTATGAGTACTGTGCTCATTATTTAACATGTAGCAAGGTCCTATGCTCAGTCATACCATGTTGTGTATTTTTTCCTACCCAGATGTAGGAGATTCAAACTGAAGACCAAAGCAATTGTAGGCAAAACAAAGTAATTACATTTCATGTACATTTCATGTATACACACATACATGCATATGTATATATATACACGCATATATGCATACATATTTATTAAAATGATGTGTACATTAATTACATATAATGTCAATATATAATGTATGCATACACATAAAATGTATGTTTTATATGTATATGTTATATATTAATGTATGTATATGTATACTATATATGAATATATATTATATATATTATATATAATGTAATTATTATGTTATATATTATATATATAATGTAATTATTTTGTCTACAACTATTTTGGTCTTCAGTTTGGACCCCCTACTTCTGAATTAATAAACAAATGATTGTTAAATTCCATTTAAATTTAATCCAATCCAACATCTTTAAAAAGTGTAATATTCCTTTCTATAGAATAAAAGTGCTCAGTCCCTCATATGGCCTACTTCATTCTTCTACATCTCTCACTGAGAATGGTGTCCATTCATGTGGGGTTACATGAAGGGAGCTCATGGCAGCTGGGAAGGATCGAGGATCTTGAGTGTAATGTCCTGTGCTTCTTATGGTTTGTAGTGCAACATTCTTTATCTACCAGGATACTGCTTCCCTTTGGAGGTATTTAAGGCTGAAGTTTAAGTTAGGTGCAACTGTGATTTGGCTTCTCTGGTCTCATGGTAATGACCCCTGGTTGGCTAAGTCTCATTATGTCTCACTGGTCCAGGTCACTGCTCTTAAGTCTGGCTGTGCCTCTCATTTGGTCCAAGTCTTCTAAAATCCTGGCCACTAGGCCTCTTGTTCTGCTAAGGTGATTCCTTCTGGCAAGCTCTCCGGTCAGATGCTCAATAACTTGGGGTCAGTGTAAGCCACATAGGATCAAAGGCAGCCCAGGAAAGTTACGTGACCATAGTTCAATTTTAGGTGACTGTGCCTCAACTTAGTATATGGGAGCCAGCATGCTTGCTTCCTCCCAGAGTCTCAAATGATGAAAAGGAGGAAAGAGTACCTCTCTACTCTCTGTGTGCTCAGCTCGAGGCCAGAGCCAAAGCCCAGAGAGGGTAAAGTACAGAGACATCTGCTCCCTTCACTCCCACTTTCTTACTCTTTTCTTCTTCCCATAATTCCCCTTAGTTCAAAAAGGATTGTGTTTTACCCCAGAGAAGGCTTGGCGGCCTTAGGTAGGAGTGATATCTCTCCATCTTCTGAAGAACTACTTGGCTAACGTGGCTATTATCTTGTGGCACAATTCAAATGTATATATCAGAAGCAGAATTTTAATTTATTCTTTTTGCATTCCTCATCTAATGAATTTTAGATTAATCCTACATAGAGGGAAGACTCCATAAAACCAAGATGAAAGTCATAGGCTCAGAAAAGCAAAAAAGAAAATTATATTATTAATTTTTAAAAAGTACTCAAAATGTAATTATTATTCACTTCAATCAATCCTCGTATTAAACTTACAGGTTCCATAATCTTATTACTCCCATTTTAGAGAAGAAGAAATGGATACTTATGAAGATCTTTTTACTTTTTAACTTATAACACAAATTATCAAATTACAATATTGGGACTCAAAGCATTCTATCTACAAAGCTCCTGCTAAAATGCCTTCTCTTGAAATTTTTGTAGCTAATCCTCATAAAGAGGGGAAAATAACAGTCAAGGATTTCGGCACAGTATGTAATACAGATGAAGACAGAGCAACTTAAAATCTACATTCTAACAAAAGCCCAAAAAGCAAATACTCTGAAACAGAATTGAGTAATATATTGCTCAGACATGATGTAAGAAAGTCTCAGAGCAGAAAACAAAACAAAACAAAACAAAAACTTGGCATTGTTTTGAGCATATGCTCAAGGATTATGATCAACCCAAAATCTCAGTAGCTTGCTACGACAAAAATAGATTTTTTTGTTCACATCGTATCTCCCATATGAGTTGGCAGACTTTCTGCCCCACACAGAGATCCAGGCCACTGGAGCTGCCACCATCTTGTTACCTACACCGTCCCGAACTCACAGCTTCCTCAGGTACATTGTTACGGGAAGAGGGAAACTCGAGAAACTTGCATGGGCTTTTGACTACCTCGAAAATACCCTGCGAATAATACGCTTACATCCATCACTGTTTCACTGGTCAGAACTAGTCCTTCGTGCTCATTCTAATTCCAGGGAGGCCAGGAGATGAAGGAGAGCAAATGGAATGTTTGATCTGTCTCTTTCATCATAGCCCTGTGAACTTGACCCACACATCCAGCCACTTACCCCTCCTAATTTCAGATCTTTCATTTCCAAGGTTGTTTGTAGGTTCAGGATAAATAGTATCCTTATTTTAAAGACTGCTTTACATTTCGTGATTGGGGAAGAGTATTGCAAGATCTTTATAAATCTTTATTAAAGACTAAGTTACACTTCTAAGATCATTGCAGGTAATCTATTTTGTTTTTAATGAAGGAGTGACTGTGGGAAAAGAAAACATCTACTTTTACCTCCATTATTCCTGTTAGGAATAAGATACCATGCAGGTAGAAAGGGCGGGCCAGGGGGCGGGGGTCTCTGGTGATTGTATGGTTTCTGTCACCACAACTCGCCTGTAACCACTTGGCCTTACTTCTGGTTGAAATACACAAGAGTGATTTAAAAGTCAAACACCTAGCTTTTTTTTTTTTTTTTTTCAGTTACAACAAACAGATTTCCATTTACAAAATTTTTTATTATATTACGGGATGTTGAATAAGAGAAATTTGCAGATTTTGGAATATGAACCCAGGGTACCTAAAACCTACTGTAGTAAGTTCCTTCAGCAGGAAGTTATCATCTTCAGGAAATGTAAGGAAGTAGCACCATCTGGTGGGTGAGAAGGAAAGAATATGGAGAATGACCAAATGTGTAATTGTGGACACTTTGGAAAAGTATTATTATTATTAGCATAGACATAATCAGGTTTTCAAATGAAGGCTTTTTGGGAGCTTTAGAATTGAGACCTGAGGAATGAAATCCTCTTCTGAGAAAACAGAGACAAATACAAGGTGTGTGACTTTTCATCTTACCACTTCTGACTGATGGTTGTTCACATGAAACCCAGGTCAATTAAAGCAGCCTTTGGTGATGATGAGAGTGTTATTTATAACCTGAGACCATTATCATCAAAGAGCCTAGTGTCTTGGTAATTTTAGACAGTTCACACGTGCCAGCTAAGGCACTGAGTATAAGCCTCCGATTCACTCAGAATTTATTAGTCAAGGGCCAGCAGGGGCCCTTCCTCACACCTGTTTGTTGGCTAGTACCAGAAATCAATGGTGAGATTTTTTGACCAAGGCCAGAAAAAAGTTTTCTGCCTTTCAGTTTTGAAGTACCTCTGCCCCATTTACTTAGCTGACATTTTCTCACAACTTGCAGATTGTTTCCTTGAGAGAGAAAGTTTGGAGTTCTATTTGGCCATTTTCAAAAGGTTAACTTAGTGAAATAGACCAGCAATGTAACGAATCTGTTCTGGAATCCTACCCTGACACTTTCAGCCCACATTTTCTGTGATGTTTAGCAGCAAAAAGAGAATGGTAGACTTCTTCCATAGGAAGGGAAGGGCACAGGAAGAGTCCTAGCAGATAGATGTTAAAACTCTACCCGCCCATTTATCATTGAGCCTCATCAAGCCAATCTTCTTGTAGATCTCTTTTCAGTTGACTTTTAGTTTGTATATCAAAACTGTATGTTATTTTAAGGTGTCTGAGCATACACAGCAAAAAGGTTCTGATCAGCAGGTTTCTGTGGTCAAGAAAGATGGTGTAGCCTGGGGACTGAAAACCCAGGGACCTGAACCAGATTACCTGTTGTTTTTTTCCCCGAGACTCTATTATCCCTCAACTATCACTCCTAGGTCCTGTGTCTCGCACCCTAATCAACTATTAATTTACTTTCTGTCTTTACAGAGTTGCCTATTTTGGGCATTTCATATAAATGGAATAATATAATAAGTGGTCTCTATAACTGGCTTCTTTCACTTAGCATTATTTTTTTCAAAGTTCACCCAGGTTACAGTACAGATCAGCACTTTGTTCTTTGTATGCCACATAATATTCCCTTGTATGGATATACCACATCTTGTTTATCACCCATCAATGGACTTTTGAATTATTTCCACCTTTTGGCTATTATAAATATTGCTGCTATAAACATTAGTGCACACATTTGTATGTGGACATATGTTTTCATTTCTCTTGGAACAGAATTACTAGGCCCTAGGAGTGAAATTGCTACGTCGTATGGTAACACTATCTTTAATCGTGACTACCTGATTTTTAATTCTGGCTCTGTTTCTTGCCCTATGTTTGGGGGCAAGTTACACCTCAGTTTGTTTATCTATAAAAATGGAACCAATAGCACGTGGTTGTTTTAAAGATTAAGTAAATTACAAGGTGAAAGGCTCATAATTTATCCAAAAACATCATGTAAGTGTATCTTTTTAATTAATCTCCAGATTTTCTTCCTTAACGACTTCGTGAGAATCCTTGAAACAGAATGACATAAGGAATAGTCTCGGGTTTGGTCAGATCCGAACACCTCTTCCTCAACTATCCCAGCTCTGCAAATCATTTTCTGTTTTTCCATGATGTCTACCCCACACCATTCCGTGTTTGAATTGTTACTTCTTTTCTTCAGCCCCTTCTAAGGACTTTTAAATAGTACTTATTCTTTGCATGGACAAAAGTTCAAAGTTCACTTAAATAAAAGCTTTATAGAGGCTTCGTTCCCTGCAATATAGTTTGCAAACAGTAGACTTCCTGCTTTACTTATAAATGGTAGGGAAGGTTTTCATTTATTTGTTTGGCATTTTATTCTTAACCTCAGCATCCTACCCTCTGTGTCTCTCTCACAGGCACTTGAAGAACTAGTTTTATTCCATTTGCTTGTTGGGGTCCACACTGAAATGGCTTCCACCAGGGTACAAGGCTGTGACACTTCTCTGGTAACCATTATACTTTCTACTAATAGTTTTTCTGATTAAGCCAGTCATGCTTACAATGTGTAGGCTGCATTGATAGTAAACTCCCAAGTCCTGAGATGCTCAATTTAACAACATGACCCAGAGGACTTTGGGTCACAGATTTTTTTCACTATAAAAACAATTAGCTTGTGGCTCAGGTCATGATCTCATGATTTGTGAATTCAAACTCTGCATCGGGCTCTGTGCTGTCAGTGTGGAGCCTGCTCAGGATTCTTTCTCCCTCTCTCTCTCCGCCCCCCCACCCACTTGCATGCTTTCTCTCACTCTCTCTCTCTCTCTCTCAAAATAAATAAATAAATTAAAAAAAATTAGTTTGACATAAACATAAAATATGTTTTATAGTCAACTGTATGGCAAATACATCAACTCATTTATAGGCAAAGAAGACAAAGGGGGAGTTATGTTTACTAAGAGCTTACTGTGTAACAGACACTAGTTGCTTTAAGGAATATTTTGGAGTAGATGAAGGTCAGAGCATGACATAAGGTTGTCTGTATGCCCCTGCTAGCACAACTTGGTGTGACAAAATGTTCCAGGGACTTTGTGACCATCACAGAATGCTCCTAAGGACTGAAACAGATGCCCAGAAGCACATCTTGTTTTGCATGGTCCCAGGATATCTGTAGAAGAGAACGCAAACCTGGTCCACATGTTGTGTTCAGCCATCCAGAAACCAATTTAGGGGCCTGGGCTCCCCTACAGGAGGTTGGTCTGGAGAAAGGGACCTCAGAACCTATGAGAAGATATGGAAGAACAGGCCTGGTAGTTGACCTGAATGTCAGAGGAGCAGTGGTAGCAGTAGGCTGTACTCAATCTTCTCTGTCATTTCCCCTCTCCCTCTAAGCTGGAGTATGCTATGGAGGGAAAACACAGGGACATGGAGGACCTAACTGTTGAAATATCTCTGATTATGGGACTCTATAGAATTTTCCCTACTGTTCAGAAGGAAAGAGAAGCATAAGACCAGCAGCTTAGGGGTCTGACATGAGGATGAAGGACATGAGAAGGAAGTGACTGTAGGCACCCCTCACCCACGGGGCTTCCCGGACAGAAAAAATTAATGGGAAGGGCTGCCACTAAAAGACTTAACTGCTACTGGTCAAGCAGGTATGGACTCAAAGCCTTGAGAATCGGGATATTACTATAACTATCAAGGGTATGTGCTGGCAGGTGAAGCCTAAGCCATAGGGGTTATGTGCAATTAGCCTACACAGTTAATTTTACAAAAGGAAAACTGAAACTGGATAAAGTAATTTACACACGTTCACAGAGATAATAGACAATGGAGCCATGAGTTAACACCAGAGATGTTTGACTTTGACTCCAAAAGCCAGGATTGCCCCCTATACCTTAAAGCTTCTCAAGATATGAAAGATTCAATGAAGCACAGTCCCTATGCATTTAGACTATTCCAAACAATAATGATAAAAAGCAACATACATTGAGCAATTAGCATATGCTAATATATGCTAAGTGATTTGCCTGTGCAATTGTGTAATTTACTGAGAAACTGACCAATATTTTAATTGTTGTTGTTGTTTTCACCAAAGAATGACAAAATGGCTCTGTGCCCTTGAAATCTAGATTCTCATTATCCTCAGAGAGTGAGTTTTCATAGGATTCATTGTACAGTTCTCAGCCAATAAAGGGATTAAACTGGACTGTCCCAAAGGAGGTGAAAATGGAGACTTTGGGAGGGTAGCCCAACACTGGACTTTGTTCCTTAATTGAAATATGGGGAGGGTTGTGGATATCTCAAGTGCCTGGACTCTGCATTCTGGAGATAGCAGGTCCTTGTACGAGAACAGATATTTGCACACATGTGAGAATTGGCCTTAAATGCTGCATCTTGAGCACCTTGAGCAAGTTGTTTGCAGCTAAGGAATCAGCAGAGAGGACTATTGTAAGTAGATATCAGTCAGCCTAATCAGAGAAGCCATCTCCAATGTATGGCAAAGAAGCAGTCCTCAACTATTGTTGAGCAGTTACAGGACTGAGCTGCCACCCATGTCTGTGAAGGCTGTATATACAATGGTCCTGTATGTAGCAACCAAATGGAACCAAGGGGAGAGATATAGCTATCCTATGACCAAGAACCAGGCCCCCGTTTTTCTAGGAAGATGTAAGCTATTTTGTAAGCTCCAATGAGAATAACCCCAGTTAATAACTGGTATTGGACTTATTGATGTTGATAAGTTGTAATTTGGAGATGCCTTTATCTAGAAAATAAAGAACCAGGACATCTCTTACACCTTGAGTGTCACAGAACTATTCATACCTGTTATAGATGCAGTAACTCTCTATTCCCACAACACATTCCTGAAGTTCTATTATCATCCTCTTTTTACAGATAGAGAAATTAGACCTAGAAGTTAAGCAACTTGCTCATGTTGATACAACTCAAAGTCTTTCTTAACATGAAGAATTTAGGCCTTTCGAACTTGCTAACCTTATAAAAAGCACTGTGACAGTTTCATCTGCATGACTTGAAAACTAATTCAAGGAGTCTCTTACCCATTGTATACACAGATTGTCTCCCAGCATAAATAGGATGTGTAGCAGCATTCGCTCTTATTTTTTTAAAAATATTTACTGATATTTAATTATATATAGGATATAATGAGTTTTTTACAAAGAGGCATGTCTTAGAATTTAGTTGGAGAAATAGAATATATCAATAATGATATCTTTAAGTTTGAAGAGGGTATTACAGATAATAATAGGAATTTGGATTGGAACACTAGTAGATGGTACAATGGAAAGGCCATTAGATAACGAGTCAGAAGACATCAGTTTTATTTCTGACACCAACTGAACCACTTCTAACTCTTTAAGCTTCAAGATTCTTAATTTCTCTGTGCCTCAGATTTGTCATTTAGAAACTGTTGATAATAGTGCTCCTGTCTTTCGTACAGGGTTTTTGAAATTATACGTGCAAAAAGGTTTGTAAAACTATAATGAACCCTGTAAACAAATGAAAGGTACTGCTTTCCCTCTTTTCATTAGTGCCATGTCTTCACGATTCATGATAACTATGATGACTTATGCATCAGCTTGACTAAGCTATTGTGATCCATTTGTTGCATCAAACATCAGTCTAGATGTCACTGAGAAAGTAGTTTTTAGATGTGATTATCATTTAAATCATTAGAGTCTGAGTAATGCACATTATCCTTCAAAACATGGATAGACCATCCAATCAGTTGAAGACCTTAAGAAAAAAACTGAAGTCCCTACCCCACCAAAAAAGGTAATTTTGCCTCCACACTGACTTCAGAGTCAAGACCACAACATCAACTCATGCGAGTATTGCCAGCCTACCCATCGACCCTTCAAATAACATACTTACCAGTCCCTACATTATTATGAGCCAATTCTTTGATATAAATCTCTCTCTCCAACCAATATGGGGTATACATATGTGTGTATACATACATATGTATATCTGATGTAAACACAAATACACACACAAACACACACACATCCTATTTTTCTGTTTCTCTGGAGAATGCAGACTAACGCAATAGCTGCTCTGAATGAAGAACTTACTTTGACAAGAAAAATATGGAAAGAAATCAAAGGAACTTCAGAAAGTACTATTTTACTCTCAATATATTTTTTGTTGGTCAGTTTTTAAAAAATAGAGCAAATATAGTATATATTTCATAATAATATCTTCAATTACTCCTATGAAATATGCACGCTTAATACACCCAAGTAGGAAATATGATGAAACAAGAATGTTTGCTATGGTTTGAGTAGCCGATTTGCCTTTTGGGAACTGAGTATGGGCCTCTGCTCAAGGCATTCCCTGAGATAGAAATACCTGCCTTCCCAGTTCCCCTTTGTCCAAATGGGATGTAACCCATTCTTTTCAGTACAGTTTAATGACCCTTCTATGCAGAAATGCCCAATTCTTCTAGCGGAAAGTGGTTACTACCTCCTTTGAACTCCATTCCCCTTTTAGTATTCATCACGCTATGTCCTGAATTATAGTCATTTGTGTGTTTCTGTTGTTCCCACTTCTAGAAATAACAATTTTCTTGGGGGTCACAGTTACTAATAAATCATGGTTTTCATCAGAGCCAGGTCCCTACCTAAGGTGTCTTGATAAATACATGCTGAATCAATAAAACTTTGTGGGTCATTTTGGTCTCTGGACTTGAAGTTATTCTCTCCAATTTGTGCAATACCAACTCGTATAAGAAATGTCTATCAGAGTGACTGTAATCTTTTATGTATGATAGTGGTCTGGTGGTGAGTATTTACCATATAGTAAAGGAATGAACAGTAGCTGCATGGGGATTTAGGTATGAGCTTGAAAGTAGGCCAAAATGACATTTTAAATGAGGGAATTTTATGAGCAGAGCTAGTAAAATCACACAGACTTTGAAGTGTACTCCAGCGCCTGTACTGTAACCAAGGTACTTACTTGTTCTCCAATGGCATGTTCCCGATATATCACTGATATAAACTCACTGCTAAATATGTAACGAAAGCAAAGTACAAGCATCTGTGTACCCATCAAATATTTTACTTTCAAAGATATTTCTGTGCCCTCAATGAACGGTGTGTACTTTCCATCCAGATTTGGAACACTTTACTAACTTCACACTGTGTGAATACACAGAGATATAGCAACTTCTTGGGGTGGGGGAAGCAGAGCTGAATTCTATTTTACTTTTATTTGTTTATTTATTTTAAATATTTTTTTTTTATTTTTAAGTAATCTCTACACTCAGTGCAGGGCTTGAACTCACAACCCCAAGGCCAAGAGTCACACGCTTCATGAGCCAGCCAGGTGCCCTGAAATGAAATCAATTTTACATCCACAAGTTTTAAAATTGCACTTAAGTGTGTTTGTCATCCAAAATTCCTTGTACCTCTGGAGGAAAATTCATTAAACTGGTAGGGCTGGAGGAGAGAGCCCGTTCTTGAGGTCTATTCAACTAGTTTTACATTTAATGCATCTAAAAGTTCCTAAAACCAGAATTACTCTAGAAAACAAGAATAATAATTCACACTATACTCATTTCATTGATCCTCACCCTGTACTCAGTTCATTGATTGAATATTGACTGATAACATATGGCAACACTATGTTGAATGCTAAAGACTCCTCCATGAAGAAAACATAGCTCCTACCCTCAAAAAGACCACCGTTTATTGGGAGGTGATGGAAATATACACCAAACCTACTGGCAAATCTCGATCGTTGTTTAATATCACTTTATTTTACTCTGCTGTTAATTCAACATGGTAAAATAAATGGTTTCCTTTCCTGACTTGTAAGAGGTAAGGTCTATTCTCTCTTTATATGGCATTTGCCCCTGCCCCACTTGATAAACACAAAGAGAACTGTTCAGAAAGTTCAATTGTTTGGGATTCAGGCCAATTGAAGAAGATTATAATGGATTATCTCAGAAGGGGAGTGGATAGAGGAATTGAATTATTGTTTGGAACTGAATTCCTGAGGTGGGTAGAGACAAGGGTCCTATTCCTACTCAGAATCCCAGTAGGTGGCAAGATGACTGATAAGGACTTCACATAGTGACTGGTGGTTCAGTCTCTACAACTGTAGCCTTGCAAGTCTTGGGTCTGAGCTGAGCATGGAGGAAGGGTACTACCCAAGCAACAGAGTAGCCTACCTTCAGGTAGACTGCTTAGGCTTGAGCAGTGGCCATGACAACAGGACAACTAGAATGAACTCAAGTCAAGAATCATTTCCACCATGGTGCATCTGTGTGCTCATTTGGTTAAGTGTCTGACTCTTGATGTCAGCTCAGGTCTTGATCTGAGGGTCATGAGTTCAAGCCCCATGTTGGGCTCCCCATATGGGGAGCCTACTTTAAAAAAATAAAAGAAAAGAATACTTTCTTCTATGGTGATGTAGAATGAGCTATATAATGCCCCCTGGGAATCATGAACAATTTCAAAGGGCCCTGTAGTCATTAATATAAAAGGTGTTGAGAAGAGACTTCAGGGCAAGATTTATTTTGATTGTTTAAAATAAGGCAATATGACTTTTGTTTTACCCAAGTCTCATGTGGCAAATTTACATCCCTTATAATATATATGGTGTGAGAAGTACTAAAATACAAAGTGTCCTATGTGCTAGAGATACTCATAGGAATAAGCAACTACAGTATTTTCTAGAATTTAAAATTCGTTTGACCACCTTAACACTTTTCTATTGGAATATGTCTTAAACTGATGCATATCTTTAATATTCTATTAGTTTTGCTTTGATTTGCCCCAAAAAAGTTGATGTCTTAGAATTAAGAAAATATCATAATTCCCTCTAGGAAACTAAGGGAGCAGGGAGGCATCATATAGGAATTGATTTTTTAATTGACTCAAAAGGTGAGTAGTGAAGAAAATGGAGTAAAGGCAGTATGCGTGTAGATGGAAATAGAAGGAAAAGTATAGCGAGTGCGAGAAAACCTGAGCAATATTAGCAGGCGAATGATTTGGCACCCCTTTTAACTAATACACAAAAACTTCTTGTCGAGGATTTATTTAGAGAGTATGGAGAGTTATATTAATAAAGATTTTACATAGAAGCAAATTTCTTCACTGATTGACTTCTACTGGTTAAAGCATAGTTAATGTTCTGAAAATATGTGACTACTTAGATACATATCCATAGATTACATTTTTTTTTAACTATGAATTATGTCCCATTAAGCAGCATTGTGACCTGCATTTTGGTCCTTGGAATTGTAGCTGTTTGTAACTGCTTGTTTGCAAGAAAGCTCAGCATAGATAGCGAAGTCTAGCAAGGGGAGTTTTGTATTTTTATTTCCACTCAAGGCCATGCCTCTTTTGGCAGAAATGAAACCAGAAATCAACATTTTGCCAAGGATGACAGGTCAAAGCCTGCATTATCTGGCAATATACTTCCAATCCATGCCTAAGCCTTAATCTAACTCTGAGTTCAAGGAACTATGAGAAGTTAAGATGTGTTTATGAGAAGGTGGAGTTTTGAGGCAATATAGCAAATTATTGTTTTAATGAACTTCTTCGGGTTACACAATCTCTGTGGATCCCCACACCATTATGATATATTTCGTCACCTCCATTTTGAAGATGATGAAGCTGGAGCACTAGGGTAGCTCCATCCATTAAGCATCCAACGTGGGCTCCGGTTATGATCTCGAGATTCGTGAGTTCAAACCTCACATTGGGCTGTCTGCTGTCAGCAGAGAGCCTGCTTTGGATCCTCTGCCCTCTACTCCCACCCCTCCCCTGTTCTCTGTCTCTCTCCCAAAAATAAATGAATGTTTAAAAAATAGTAATAAATACGATGAAGCTGATACTGAGGAAATTAGCCTTAGACAAGCGTAGTCAAGTAGTAAATGAGTAGAAAATGGACCATAAGTCCTCTGAATCTCAACTGATGTACTGCCCACGACCTTACCTCATAGGCGTGTGGCTATCCAACCCAAGTGAAGAGAGTCTTTTGTTTGTTCAAAGAAATCATTATATTAAATTTTTCAATAATTGTTTATTCCACAAGAATTAAAGCAAATGAAAGAATGAAAGTAAACTATCCGACGGGTTTAGGGTAGAAAAACACCGTATTTCCCCTTGTTACACTCAATGTAAGGGGCCTCTAAACGATTAACAGGCTCCTACTTGCTAATGGGGGGTTCTGGGCTCATTATCTGACTTCTTCTAAGACGTGAACCGTAACAAAAGGGACAACCACATAATTGGACCCTGTGAGTGCCAGGACCCCTCCCACATCCTGAAAGTCTCCTCGGTTTCAATGGAGTTGGTAGCAGTTGTGAAAGCAGGCCAAATTCAAATCCAACCAGTTGTGGTTTATAAAGCTCTTTATGGAATTAAGGTAAGCAAATTTATTTGTAGCAAAATACATGCAATGAAAGTCCTCTGGGATAAGCATTCCTAAATAAAGTTGCTGAAACACTGTGGATTTTTAACCACAAAGTAATTCCCTAGTAATCAGTTTTGAATGCTGACAGGCTTGTTTTCTTCCTGGTTTCTTATTTCTGACCTCTTTAATTCCCTTCTTTAGCAACAGTAAGACTATTCCAAAATCATTCTTTCCATGGCCTCTGTCAGCAGCTGTGAAACCTCTAAACTTCTGTTTTTATTTGGCTAGTCATTAAGTGAGGTCAGTGTTGAGCTCATGTCACACTTTCTAGTTGAATTAAGCAGTTTCTCTACTGGCAAAAAAATGTAAGATTCTCAATTACCAACATGCCAAGAGTTTCTAAAACCTTCTATGATATTGCCATTATGTAGTACACAAGTCTGCTAAATTTCTGACTAATGTGTTGAACTCACACATCTGGCAACACTTAATTTTTATTTTTTTCATTGTGTGTGTACTTTCTTTTAGTTTTTCTTTGTTATCTTGTTTTAATAGACTGATATTAAACAATTTGAAAAAAATCAAAGCTGGACATACTTTAAAATACCAGGATAATTATTTACAATACAGATAGGACACTAAAGTAAATAACAATTAAACCACAGAATTAAGCCATCTTTACAATTATGCTCGGCTGCTGTTACATGGACACACAAAGGTACGCATAGCAGCCAAGTACCTGGAACGGAAGTTCTTGCTAAAATAGCAAGATTAGCTTATAATCATAGTTTATGACAACTATTTTACTGAAAGAGGGTTGCCAAGTGCTATTGTGCACAATAGGGATTCAGCATATTTTATCTCTTTGGTAGAACTTTAACACACCCTTGAAAGTTCCTCTTCAGGATCTTAAAGAATTGGCCCTCTAACACTGAAGTGTACTCACCCATGTCATAAACTCATACTAATGAGAATCGCAGGCAATTTCCTCAAAATCCTTAAATAGAATTTAAATGTTCCCAATTATGTTTTTATATTTCTATCTGTTTGCCCGACACCCTTACCTACCCCTATGAGTGTGAAACATGCACTTTTCTGGCATTGCTTCTTTGTACAAAAAATTATCTTGGCTTAGAAATACTTCTACCTCTTGTGTCTGTCTGCATTTTAATTTTCTCCGCTCACATAGCACGTCCTCAGCAAAATCCTTTTCAGTGACATTGGGTAAAGTTGGGCGGTTACTCTGATTTTTAATGGCACTTTATTTATCCCTGTTTTGTGAACCGGACTAACACCATCTTGGGCAAATCCACAGCGATCATGACTGCTCTATGACCTGAAGCCTTCCGAGCACAGCACCACCCCCACCCCATTCTTTTCTTTTGTTTAACCACACCTTAAGTACACATTTAAAGCATAATGTCCTTGACCTACTCTGGAGATATGACTGTGACACACACCTATTCTCAAACATTCCCCTCCAGGGTGGTCCCCAGCATGTGCTCACTAACCTCTAGGGCTATGAAAGCAGGTCTATGGGAGGCGGGGCTGTGGAGACCTCATCTTGTGGTCACACGAGACACACGCTTGTGTTTGTAAGTCCCCTTAATAAACTATTTCTTGTCAAGCGGGATTTTTCAGCCTTCTTCTTTGGTCTTACAGCTCCTTCCGCCTTTGGAAATCATTTTACATATACTTCCCTTTCGAGGGAGCACCCGATGGAGTGTGTTATATCACCTCATGCAATCACCTGTGCTCTACCAGCGGATTAACTCCACTAACATTATTAGAACTTTGGAAATGTGGCAAGAACTAACTAGAAATACAATATTTATTTATTTATTTATTTATTTATTTATTTATTTATTTATTTAAAGAGAGAGAGCAGGGGAGAGGCAAAGGGAGAGAGAGAATCTTAAGCAGGCTCCACACCCAGCACAGGGCCAGATGCAAGGCTCCATCTCACAACCTTTCACCACTGTGAAATCATGGCCTGAACTGAAATCAAGAGTCAGTCGCTCAACTGACTAAGCCACTCAAGCGCCCATAGAAATACAATTTAAAGAAACAACCAATCAAACAAAAATAGAGGAAAGTCCCTGTACAGAGGAGGCAAATCAATCCATATATTTATGTGCAATGTGAGGATAACTGTCATGTCTGATTCATCTTTGGATTATCAGCATTAGGCCAGCACTGGATGTATAAGGGATATATGATAGGGACACCTGGGTGGTTCAGTTGGTGAAGTGTCCAACTCTTGGTTTCATCTCAGGTCATGATCTCAAGGTTCATGGGAACGAGCCCCTTGTCTGGCTCAGAACCTGCTTGGAATTCTCTCTTTCCCTCTCTCTCTGGCCCTCCTCTCCTTGCTCACATGCACAATCTCTCTCTCTCTCTCTCCCCCTCTCTCTCAAAACAAATAAATAAACATTTTTTTAAAGTTTGAAAAAAGGACATATGATAAATATTTATTGAATTGAATCAGAGTTTCAGAGCTGACACTCAGATTTTCTGATCATGAATAAAAGATAAATATTTCTTTAAGCAGGTATCTGTTCATGTTGCTTACACTCTAGAAAAAGGCAAAGAAGTTTATTATAAAAAATTTTTGTATTTACATGTCATAAAAATAATTGCAACTATTAGTCAAAAATCTAGCTTTGAAAAATTCTGCACATAGTTAAATTAGTTTTAAGTATGTTCTGTGGGTTGTTAATATGTGTTACAGGAGAAGAAAAACTACACGATAAAGTAAACGTAGCAAATATTGAGTTAAACAAAGTTCAACAACTTTCTTTCTCATCCAACTTCTCAAATGCTAGTATGTGTTATAAATTTCTAAGAGAGGGATAGAGTACAATTCATTTCCCAAACTTGCTTGACCAAGGAATTGTTTCATCAATGAGGATCTTAGATGAAGGGTGACTGTGTAATTTATTGCTTAAACTGGGACAATTCTGAGACAAAAGAGAGAGAGGATAATTGTGCCAAGATAATAGTTGTAAACTGGAATTATGCCAGGCAATCCAGGATGTAGGGCCACTCTGATCTTACAGGATTCATTTTCTTTGGGAATACACTTTGGGGGGAAAAATGAACTAATATGGTCAAAGGACTAATACACACATCTAACCAAACTGAGATCTACTTAAGGATCTACACTTCGAAGGAGAACCACACAATCTTCATGCAAATAACATTTACTTTATTGCAGCTAATTCTAAACATACAAAGCTATTTATTGAATGATAGTTTTTGATGTGTACTCAACGTGTTTGTTCTTACCTTGCAAACTTCCCTAACATGTTCAAAATGTCAAAGAAATAGATAATGAGTATTCATGTTTAAAAAACCAGCCAAGGTTAATCAGTTTGAACCCTTCGGAAGAACGGTATTACATAAATCCATGAAACTATGATTAACATGCTTTAAATAATCATGACATTTCAGGCAATGAAGCTTGATTCTCTCTAAATCCATAGCATTAAAAAGCTTATCTAGAGATGAAAATCTTAAAAAAAATAAAACTTGTTTTGAAAATCTTCAAACCTAGTCAAACAAGATTTTACCATGAACCCCGGGTAGCAATCACACAGCTTCCACAGTTCACAGCACGGTTTCATTTCATCTATACCTTCCTCACCACCGCCACTGCCAACACCATTACCACAGCTACCGTTATCATCACGGTATTGTTTTAAAGCAAATTTCGGACATATTTTTTTACCCCTCAATATTACATTACATACTTCTAAAAGAAGGATTTTCTGTGCAAAACCTCAGTCCTATACTGAAGATACTTTTGTCCAAAAAATAGACTTAATTTGGGAATTTAAGTTTCAGTTCCCCATCATTGCCACTTTTCTAAGAAACTTCCAGAGCTTAGCACTGATAACAGCATTTCATTTGGCCTTAGACAATGGTTCTTAAACTTTTTGTTCTCAAGGCCCCTTTACACTCTCAAACTTGTAGAGGATCTCACAGAGCTTTGGTTTATGAGTTATATTTATGTTTACTATGTCAAATTATTAGTGATAAATTTAGAAATATATTATCAATTCTTTTTTTAATCTTTTTTAAAATGTTTATTTAGTTTTGATAGAGAGACAGAGACAGAGTGTGAGTGGGGGAGGGACAGACAGAGAGGGAAACACAGAATCTGAAGCAGGCTCCAGGCTCTAAGCTGTCAGCATAGAGCCCAATACGGGGCTTGAACTCACAAACTGTGAGATCATGACCTGAGCCGAAGTGGGATTCTTAACCACCTGAGCCACCCAGGCGCCCCTATCAATCCATTTTTTAATAACAATAAAGTTTAGTTGAAATGCAGAATCATAAACCTATATATTATAACTTGTTAATGTGAATAACATACTTGTATGGAAATAGTTTTATTTTCCAAACCACAGATAAACTAGTGAGAAGAGTGGCATTATTGTATTCTTCTGCAAATCTCTTACTGTCTGCTTGATAGAATTGATCTGGATTCTCATGATCTTTTTCTGCATTTAATCTGTTGCGATGTACTATTTTGGGTGAATATGAAGTATAGTTAGTTCAGGTAAGAATCATCAATCTAGCCTAAAAATTGGGTGAACATTTGAAGAAGATATTTATATAGTTAAAGTATCTCTGTCCCAGTTGTTTATGGATTACAAATTAATCTTAAAAGCTGTAACTTTTTTTGCAATCACATTTGCAATTTCACAGTGGAGAAACCTAGAGGACACCACATTTACCAGGCTAATCTCACCAAAACGGGAAACGGCCATGTTCCGATGTGGTGCCCGAGAAAATCACAGCATCGCTCAGGTTGTGCTCCTGTCAAAGGATTCGTAACCTGCTTCTAATCACTGGGAAACTCACATCAAAGGACACAGCATAAGATTATTGGCTCAGACCCTTAAAAATACCATTGTCTTGAAAGAAAAAAAAAAAGTCCAGAACTGCTCCAGATTAAAGGCAACTAAAAAGCACATGGCAATTAAATGGAGTGCATGTTCCTGAATCAGGAACCCTAGACCGGGGGGGGGGGGGGGGGGGGGGGGGCGGAATAACATAAAGACGATTGGTGAAATTTAAACATGCACTGTCTAACTGTCTAATAGATCGTTGCATTGAATTCTGTTAAATTTCACGACTTTGATCATTGTGCTATGATTTTATAGGAGAATATTCTTTTTCTTAGGAATGCTAACTGAAGTCCTGGGGGGTAAAGAAGTATAATAATATAATGTTGCAAATATAAATGATGAATCTGACTGAAGGGTGTGTTATTCTTACAAGTCTTCTGCAGGAAAGTCATTTCCAAATAAGTCGTTAAAAACAAAAATCAGAATTCAGAATTTTAGGAATTCAACTAACATTCCTCCCACTTAAACTAAATTATCAAAGGCTTATAGAAAACTGCCCTGATTTCTTTCTTAAAATTCCCATTTTAGAATTATAAAGCAAGAGATGGAAAAATGAGCTCATGATGGAATTAAGATAATTCTGTTATTCATTAGCACATTTTCTGAACCGAATACTTTTTATAACAATACAAAGTTCTGTTTATAATCAAAAGGCACTTATCTAGGACACAATCTGAAAGTAGTTCACAGATTTATGGAAATAAACAAAGTCTTCTTAAATCAATTTAAATCAACAAGTATAAAGTAAAAAACTATCACATGCTACCAGTGCTTTAAGTACCTGGAAAAATAAAAATTAGAAACTTAGAGCCTATCCCCAGGACCTTATAATGTTATCAAGCTAACGATTTTTGCATGAATGAATTAAAAAGTAAAAGAAATGGCCTATGAGTTAGTGTCCAAATGTGAATTACTGGGCAGGCCTATTCAATGGAAATACAATGCAAGCAAGCCATATATGTAATTTTTAATTTTCTAGTAGCTCCATTTTAAAAAGTAAAAAGAAACATACCAAGTCTCAGAAATCAGTGTGTATTTTACATTTATAGCACATTTCAATTTAGATCAGCCACATTTCAGGTACTTAACAGACCATTATGACCTGTGGCTACAGTTTTGCACATAGCATGCATAGGTGATGGGAAAATTTCTTCCATAAAAAATAGCACTATAGCAGTGTATGACTTAGAAACGGTATCCACGTGACCCTTCTGTAAATTTAACCCAAGTTTTCTCTGCTCTCACCATCCCGGGGATACAAAGGAGTTTTTATTAATAGCAATTAATCAAATTTAATGAGCCTGTTGTTTTCCTTTGTACTTCATGCAACAATGGTCTGTTGCAAAATTCTTCACCACAGTATTTTCTCAGCCTCCAGGGGCGTCTTGCCTGGGTACACACCAACCCCCGTTTCCAATCTCCCTTGAGAAGCCCTCGGAAGGGACATATGATCATTCTCCAAAGCTGTGTCTCCCAGTGCATCCCAAATCTTCAGTTTAGGGATCAGAAATGGTACCACATTCGGGTAACGACTCATGGTTCCTGTGTGGCAATGTGTCTCACTCGAAATGTAGAAAACGTTCCTCTCCCAAACTCTGTGTTCACTCATGAAAATGGTTCTTCAGCTTCCACCCAAAACACCTCTCCACCAAGAGGCTCTGATTTTTTTTAATTTTTTAATGTTTATTTATTTTTGAGAGAGAGACAGAGACGGAGAGTGAGTGGAGGTGGGTCAGAGAGAGAGGGAGACACAGAATCCGAAGCAGGCTCCAGGCTCTGAGTTGTCAGCACAGAGCCTGATGCGGGGCTTGAACCAATGAACTGTGAGCTCATGACCTGAGCCGAAGTTAGACACTTAACCGACTGAGCCACCCAGGCACCCCAAGAGGCCCTGATTGAATAAGAGATCAGGAAAGAGACATGTTGCTCCCCATAACATTTGTTTCTACCTCCCAGGCACCCAGGCAGTAAACTTCCTCTGAATTCCAGTAATGCAAAACAAAAATCCTCATGACAATCTACCCGTGAAAATCAGGATCTTCTTACACCTGTCCTACTAGCTCTCAAAAGATGCCCAGTTATGCCTAAGTTCTGACAGTGGATCCAGTCCAGTTTAAAGCTGAGATTCCCGTCATAGAAGGATTTACATGCCAGTTAAGATAATTCAAAGGTGGAGGCATATAGAAATATACCTTACTTTATGAAGTTGGTATTTTACTGTGACTTTTATAGAAGTTGAAAATTTGGAAATTAACTCCTATTTGAAATGTATTATAGATCCAACGCCTCCAATTTTCTAGATGAATAAAGTGGCCTGACCAGTACGCATCTGCACTTGAGGTACATGTGGTCCCCTCTATTTTCAGGTTTTACACCCCTGGTTTAGTGGCTTTCCATTATATAAGTTCCCTAGGGAACCTATTTTAAAAATTGGTATGGAGAATTATTCCTTTTGTGGGTCATTTAAAGGGGAGAAAAAAGAAAACGAAATCCAGAGACTGGAATTAAGAAGTCTAAATCTAAGTCGCTGTCAGAAATCGGCTGCACTCGGCGTTTTGCATATGACACAAAGCATAGTGACTCCGTTCCTGCATTTACTTTTTGTCTTATTCCAGACATGAGATCTAACAACCAAGTCATTCGTTATTTTTCTATTTGTTGTCCTAGTATGGAGTATAAAAAATGGACTCTAATGGCATCTTAAAAAAGATTTATAAGTATTTCCTTTTTCAAGAAGATTTTTAAAAATATTTTTAAGTATTCTATATCCAACCTGGAGCTCAAATTCATAAGAATCACTGAGATCGAGTCACACACTCCACTGACTGAGCCAGCCAAGTGCCTCTATAAGTATTTTCCTAAAACACTTGAAATATTTGATGGGACATCCTCTTGTTCAATCATCCACTCATTCAACAAATACTTAGCACCTATAAAGTAACAAGCACTTAAGCTAGTTTCCAGGTATATGGAGTGGCATAGACATTTCCCTGTCTCTTATAAAGACAAGAAGAGACATAAAAACAAGAAGACAGGGGAGCCCCTGGGTGGCTCAGTCTGTTAAACATCAGACTTTGGCTCAGGTCATGATCTCACGGGTCATGAGTTTGAGCCCCGCATTGGGCTCTGCGCTGACAGAGCAGAGCCTTCATCGTTGGATCCCCTGTCTCCTCTTTCTCTGTCATTCCCCCACTCTTTCTCTCTTGCAGAAATAAATATTAAAAATAAAAAAGAAGACAGGGATATAAATGACAACAGAAAAAGATGAGAAGCAATTTCACTACTGTCTATGGCAAAGGTACACATAGAAGAGACACCTAACCCAGAAAAAGCTACCTAGAAGTAGTGATGCCAAAGCTGAGACATTAAGTATGAGTTGGAATTGGGTAATAAAAGGTGGTAAGGAAGTGGGGAGATAAAGAATGTCAAGGTGAAGAGTCAGAAGGGAAAGCTCATCAGAAGACCCAAAGGTAAAATAGCACATGTTCAAGTTACTGCAGAGTTTCAGGAGGAAGTGCCGAGGGCTGAGGCAGGTGAGGTAGACTTGAGCCAGATAGGGAAAAGAACGTTAATGATCTAGACGTCACTGTAAGGGGACTGGAAGATATTAAAGAGGGATTTTGAGTAGGTCGTGACAAGATCTGACTTGCATTTCAGGAAGATATTCTGACTGCAGAGCCGATTATGAATCAGAGGATGAGAGTTTCAGTAATGAGCAATTGGAGTTATCCCAATGACAAAAGAATAGACATCTGATCTAGGGTGATGGTAATGGAGGCTGGTAGGAGCAGCAAGGAACAAATTTGGCAGGAAAAAGTGGCAGAATTGACAGGGTTCGCTCACTAGTTGAAGGGCAGGCCACGGAATGAGCAAAAGCATAGAGGCAGGAATCTGGCTTATGAGACCATATCTCATTCACCAACTACCTAGCTTTGGCATGGCATGGTCTGAAACAAGTGTTTGATGAATGGGTGGATGGAGTTAGATTTATTGATTGACTGACTAAATGAATTCACTAATAAAGGGCAGACAACTTGAGGAGAGAGGTTAAAACAAAGAATGAACATTGCTAAAGAATAAAGCTCAATTTGAACGATTAAAAATTCTCATCTAGTTTGAGATTCCCATGAGTTCTGAATCACAGGCTTGGGAGATTTAACTAAAGCAAACGGTAAAGATCTAACTGAACAATGAGTTGGTTGGTGTAAAAGAACACATACATAAGGGTAAAACTGAGTTGTTGAAAGCTAATTGCATGCGAGAAGTGCGTGCTAAGTAAAAACATTCTATGTGATGAAATTTACCCCCAGGGCATATGGGCATATAAGTCCACTGTAGTCCCTTTTTTTTTTTCTTTTTTTGAACTAGTATAAAACTGAACTAGTACAACTGGGTATGAAATTTACAAACCAATAAGGGAATTTCACATAGTGATCATGCTATATTTATCTTAATTTTCCATTAAAAGAGGGAAATAATTAAAAAGAATAACAAAGCAAATTTATTATTCTTAAATACAATTACTAAGAAACTGAAATAGTAAATACCTAATTTTTTAAAATGTAAAATTAGGGCACCTGGGTGGCTCAGTCGGTTAAGTGTCTGACTTCAGTTCAGGTCATGATCTCACGGTCCACGAGTTTAAGCCCCATGTCAGGCTCTGTGCTGACAGCTTGGAGCCCGGAGCCTGCTTCAGATTCTGTGTCTCCCTCTCTTTCTGCCTGTCTCCCACTCATGCTCTGTTTCTCTCTGTCTCCCAAAAAGAAATAAATGTTAAAAAATTTTTTTTAATGTAAAACTAGACTCAAATCTGATAAACCACAGTTTGTGTAATTTCTTTCCTGTGCAAGTTAACAAACAGAAACTCATCCAAGAAGAACACATGGAACATTTGTTCTATTAACAGCAAAAACTTCTTAATTGATTGTAAAATCTAAAAAAGCAAAGAACAAGTCTGAGCAAGAATCGCAAAAAAGACTAAAGACTTCCAGTAGCGTCCCTACTCAAGAATAGACTTAGACCATCATAAAAATATTTTACTGAGAAAATATAGGCTGTAATGACATAGAAAATAAGAAAGCCAAATCAAGACAACCAATGAATCTTAGGAGACACCATGGCATGTCATCAGTAGTTGTTAATAATTCTTTTTCATGGCTGCTGTATAACCTGCCATCAAATATAGTTCTTTTTTTTTTTTTTAATGTTCATTTATTTTTGAGAGACATAGAGGCACAGCGTGAACAGGGGAAGGGCAGAGAGAGAGGGAGACACAGAATCAGAAGCAGGATCCAGGCTCTGAGCTGTCAGCACAGAGCCCGACGCGGGGCTCGAACTCACAGACTGAGAGATCATGACCTGGGCTGAAGTCGGCTGCCCAACCGACTGAGCCACCCAGGCGCCCCAAGATATAGTTCTTTAACAATAATGTCAGCTATCAGCTTCTATGGGGCCATCAGTTGGCAGGTAGTCCTCTGGGCCCTTCGATCTGCCCATCCCAGGGTGCTTCCTTTTGACTGCAGGCAGTAAGTACCCAAGCAGCTTTCATTAGTCGAAGGTTGGTTTTAGGTCAATTTTCTATAATTTTGTTCCAAAGCTACCACACCACTGATTTCATTTATTATTCCTTAAGGCACAATTTTTACACCATGTAATTCAAATAATTGGACCTCTGTGTTGTCCTGAATCCTTAGCTTCAGTCCCAGTGGTTTTGCCTAGTTGCCCATTCCTAACACTTAAGCCTCCGGGTTCGAAATTTTGTACCAGAAACATCACTGTAATTGTTGGAAGGCCCATGATTTGTGCACCAGCCTCTCAGATGGCAACTGAGTCTAGACGTCAGAGTGTCACACGTCTGATTATGCTCTTCCCCCTCACTGAGATGCCCCACTTTTACATGCGGGTGTCAGCTGTTGCCTGAACTCTGACCGGATGTTGCCGTTACCGTGGATTCTCCCCAGTACCTCACTCTACTTCTGGTCTTAGTGACTTCCCTCTAAATCCAAGTAATCGGTATCGTGTACAAAGTACCCATAACAAAAACGCCAAAATACTATAACAACCAAAAGTTTCTAAATTGCAACCACTATACTAATGGGAAGGTGAAACTTGATAGCATAACTTTACCACTAGAATTTATGTGGAGGAAAAATACAGGATTAAAAACATCTGTGAATGATGAGGCAAAGAGAAAAAGAACAACTTAGGTAGACTGAAATCAAATACAATTTCAAATAAAAGTAATGGCTATAGAATTATGTGTGAGAGCAGCAGCTGACAGATTCCCCTTGATATTCAGCAACTTTGGTTTCTCTGCTTTCTAGAGCAAAGTAACTATGAATCTATGAGGTAAAGACACAGATATACAAACAATAAATTCAATACGTTTCATCAGTGGTCATGAAACATCAACTGGGCATTTTACCATCAGTCACAACCTGGATAAATAATAAGGTAGCCCAGGGCACCTGGGTGGCACAGTCAGTTGAGCATCCGACTTTAGCTCAACTCATGATCTTGTGGGTCATGAGTTCGAGCCCCACGTCGGGCTCACTGCTGTCAGTGAGTGATGTCTTACCAGTGCAGGCCCCGCTTTGGATCTTCTGTCCCCCCTCTCTCTTTGCCCCTCCCCACTTGTGCTCTCTCTCTCTCAAAAAATAAAATATATAAAAAAAAATAACGAGGTGTATCTATGTGTAGGTAGCTCTCACTTTGCATGGTACCGTGTTGACTGAGATTCAATCTCAGTGAACAGTGAGGAAGCAGTTCTGCCTAAGATGCAGTTAACATGCAAAGCAAAGACTGCTTTTATTTACTTGTTGGTTGAAGCTGAACAATTCACAATATAATAGCAAGAAAGAAAAAGCATTTTTAGAAATAGGCTTTCTCTCCAGCCTACTCTTCCTAACATAGAATATTTAAATTTATGATGCTTGCAACTGAACTTTTTATCTTTTTTCCCAAGTCTATCTCTTGTTTACTCTCTCTATTAAGGAAACTACCACTACCATTCTCTTCCTTCTCCTTAAGCTCTCGTATTCAATACATTGCCAAATCCTGTTGATTCTCTTCCTACTATATTTACCACATCCATTTCCTCCTTAATATTCTCAAGGCCACATTCCTAATCAGCATCTTCCTCTTACTTTTCACAAACTACAATAATAGCTTTATAACAAGACACAGGCTTTCTGCCATACGGCCCATTTTAAGTATATTTCATAAGTAAAACCTATTACTAATAAGTTATTTTTCCTAAAGCATAAACCTAATCATGTAAATTCCTAGCTCAAAAACCTCTAATATTTCTTGATTGCTTACTGAATAATCAAGTCCCAACATACTTGTTTCATTGCTCAACACTCTTCTATATGACTAATGTCCCTCCTGAGCGGGATGACTACGTTTCATTATGTGATTGCACCCTACTCTTGGTCTTTGCCCACATTCTTCACTTAACCTGAAATCTCTTCTCTGACTCATCCTGCTACCTGGCTTTCCAGAAGTGTCCAGATTTAATGTTACCTTTCCTACAAAGTTTTCCCAGATGTCTTACCAGGAAACTCCATAGTAGGTTGTTTGGGTTTGTTTGTTTGTTTGTTTGTTTTAATCTCATATATGGTAATTATTCCTAAATACCAGTCCACAATCATACAGTTGGTGACATATTTCTCTCCTGTCCGTGATGAAATAAGATATATAACAATGCAGTACATTTTTATGAAGGTATATTAATTTAAACATAAGTTGTTCTTTATTCTGGTATTGGTTCATCCTAATTTTTAGTTTAAAATAACCTATCTCTTTAATGACTATGTGAATACTTGGTAAACACAAAAGATGGTAAGCTTATGTTTGTCACCTCAATTTTTAAGGGCAATTTCATTGGTGTATGAAATCCAAAAATCTGCCTATCACATTTTACTAAATGGTCATTTTAGTAAATGGTCATTTTTTACCCCTTCAAATCACTTCCCCTTAAGGTCTTGAAGTAACTATACTAGTCCATGAGACACTTTGCGAAAGGACTATATAAACTGTGAAGGAGATAGATGTTTGCATCTTACAACCTTTTGCATGAGATGGTAAACTGTGGTTGACATTGTGACAAGTCACCTAGATCCTTCTCCCAGGAGGACTTGTTACCCCAGCTCCTGGAAGGGCTATTGGCAGATAGCTTTCAGTTTCCAGCCTCTCCAAGGATTGCTCCAAATATCGAGAGCAATCTTACCCAAGGTCACGTCTCTTTTGGGGTAGCTTACATCCAAAGACCAACTGATATCATCATGGGAATACTCTAAAGGGCCATTTTATTTTATTTTAAAGTTTATTTATTAATTTTGAGAGAAAGAGAGCATGTGCAAGTGAACGGGGGAGGAGCAGACAGAGAGGGAGAGAAAGAATTGCAGGCAGGCTCTGCACTGTCAGTGCAGATTCAGGACTACACTGTCAGGTTCAGGACTCAAACTCATGAACCGTGAGACCATGACCTGAACCAAAATCAAGTGTTGGATGCTTAACCGACTGAGCCACCCAGGTGCCCCTAAAGGGCCATTTTAGCTCCAGAAATCTTCCTGGGATGAGCCAACACAAACATTGAGTCCATATGATCTGTTACCACTCCTCTCTTTTACTTTAGAAACTATCTACCTTTCTATAGGAATGCATGGTGTGCGTAGAACTGACCCATCTCCCCTGGGTGCATGGTCCAAACTTTACCAGTTAGAACACTGCGCACTCCATGCCACAGTGATCGGTTAAGCAATGGCCACACGACCCTTGGGGCAATGAGAGCCAGACAGTAGACTTCTGCTCAGATTGTGGGAACAAAGAAGTTTAATTTTTCTTGAAATTGCTAAGCTGGTAGGTACTAAGTCTTGGGGCTGCAGGGAGCCAGCACATGGATAGAACCTGCCCATGATCTGTAGCTACAGAGAATAAAGTTCAAATGTGGATTCGAAGGGCTGGGACCTACTGACATCAATGAGCCCTAGATCCAGCTAAGGTTTAAGGGGTCTATCTCGGGGATGCCTGCGTGGTTCAGTAGGTGAAGCATCTGACTTCAGCTCAGGTCATGATCTCACAGTTCATGAGTTAGTTCAAGCCCTGCATTGGGCTCTCTGCTGTCGGCACAGAGCCTGCTTCAGATCCCCTGTCTGTCTCTCCCTCATTCTCTCTCTCTCTGTCCCTTCCCCATGTGTTCTCTCTCTCTCTCTCAAAAATAATCATTTAGGGGGGAAAAAAAGTCTATCTTGGACTTTTCAATTATGAGAACCAATAAACTTGATCCTCCTTCTCCTTTTGTTTTTTGCATATTGCATAAGCTTATTGCACTTCGAACTCTACCACCTGTGGTCACGTCCCTATTAGCAAGCTATTTTGAGGTAACAAAAGACATATACAATAACGTTATTAAGTAGAAAATCAGAACTAAAAGAAGTTAATCCTAAAACTTAACACAGTTCAGTGTTTTCCAATGTATGATAATTATACCACTGATAGTATGTGAGATGATTTGTAAGCATGAGGCATATAATAACTCTTTATTTTAGTAGGTTACTATTTATTTGAATGTGAATTCAAAATGTACCTACCACATCAAACTCAAGTGTTCCTTTAAAATACATTTGTTAAAGCAAAAAAAAAAGGTGGTCTGATTAAGGTGAGAATATAAATTTTTCTGGGAAGGTGAGGAAACGGCAAACGTCATGAAGGTATCAAACAAATGTCAGAAATTTTGAATATATTGATAGCGGATATGATTGAGTCTCAGATTTTCCCCTGAGTATCCAACTAGCCTGAGGTGGGACAGATGGGCTAGAATGTTGGGGTAGAAATGTTACAGTTATTATCAGAAAAGAGAAATTGTGTCAACATTTCCCAAGAGCCTGTTCCCTGCGACTAAATTCTAAAAGAAATTTCTCAATAAGCACTTTTATAGAGAGGCTATGAGCTCCTATTACTTGAGAAAAATACCCCAAATGATAATTCTATCATTGATATAAAAGTGAATTCATAATATTTTTTCTTATAACAATCTTCTATTGAAGTCAAAAGTTTTTAAACTATAACTTAATGCATTCTGATCCCATAAGAGGTTTAAGTTAATGCGGTACAACTATGTACCCTTTTGGGAATTGAATTTAATGCAAAAAATAAAAGTTAGGTTTAACCTAGGGGCTTCAATGGGGAACAGTTCCGTTGAAAACTTTTCTAAATCCCACATCTCTTACTGGGTTTCAAGAGTAGCTGAATAGCAAAATATTATAGTGTATGCTGCCTGAGGTGGTTTTGGAGTACTGACGTTCTATATTTCTAATTGAGGACAGACTCCTATGCTTTGAAAATCAAGAGAACAGAAGGCAAGTATTATTGATAACAAAGAGAAAGCCTTTTTCTAATTCAAAGAGTTCTGTAGCAACTACAATGAGGAACCTTTTCACAATAGTTAACATATCAACATAATGTCCCTCAGAACAGAATAAAACGTATTGGTAATCCAAACTATAGTTGCAATCAGAAACTATAGGAACAGGAGCCGGAGAGTGGGAAACTTAAGAATCTATTTGTTGAAGAAAGAGTAAGTAATGTCATGGAACAGCAAGAGGCAAGTGAGAGAAATACCAGGAGCTGGCCTTGGAAAGCCTATCTCCGGAAGGAAATTAAAATAGCTAAAGGAAGAGTAGAATGATTAAAAAAAAAAAAAAAAGAAAAAGAAACTTGATCTAACAGGAGAGAGTGAGAGAGCATATCCAGAGAATAAACCCCGTTGGGACAATGTTTTGCTACACTAAGGAAACAGGAAGAGAATATTGTTTGTTTCAGTCATAGCCTTGGTTTAAATAAACATGAAGACTAAGATAAAGACCTGTTCTACTTCGGTAGCGAATTAGCTGAAGAAATGCTGACTACGGAAAGAAGGACTGCAAAAGCAATTGTTCCTTTAAGTCTTAGTTTTTGATCATTTAAATATTGAAGAGTTATGTTTTCTTCCACTTACATAAATATTTGCTATCTCGTGGGTTAATTTTGAAAAGACGAACTATTTCATTAGCAGATACTACTTTTGAGAAACGCATGAAAACTAACAAGGGAAGTAAGTGCAAACTGTTAGAGAAAGAGACTGTAGTTCCCTGTCTGACGATATTTCCTATCGAATTAACAGATACTGAGGACTGTCATATGTTAAGAGCAGTGATTTCTCCACCTAATGACTACATTTTAACCCCTTGACTTGCAAAACTGCCCAACACATTGCATCCTTGACAACTGTATACTGTCAATTTCTCTCTTTACCTGTACAGAAGTGGTCTGTCTTCCCTACCCTGCCCCAACGTGCCAGAAGATTGTTTTATACAGGCAACATCAGCACTTGTTACCATCTCCATTTACCCTCAGTGACGGCTCACTTACTTATCACATGTAGCTTTGTTAATTCAAAAGAAACAAAATGCAAAAATTTCCTTGAGAAATCGAATGATGAATAAAATGTTCAAAACGATTAGCTTCTAAGTCTTCGATGTTGTGTTTTCTTGCAGTAGAAATATATTCAGACAAATTATTTAAATATAATACACATTGATTCCTGGTCAATCCGGTGCTCTTGAGTCATTGCCACTTTCAAAAGAAAATGCTGCTTTCTTTGTTTATGAAGTTGTTATGTATCAGGAGTGTTGAGAAAAAAAAAGTAAGATTAGAGAAGAAGCTGGTACCTGGCAAAAGATCTTCCAAAAAAGAGGAAAATTTTGAAGGAAACTACCTGGCTGTAGAGGGTGGCTTCGGTGTTTATATCCAAATGGGTGAGAACAGAAGTCTTAGTCATGACTCAGATGCTTAACACTGGGAGGGCCAAGATTATTTAACACTTTTTTTAAGTTTTTTTTTTTTATTTTTGAGAGAGAGAAGAGAGAGAGAGAGAGAGTGCGCGCGCAAGCTAGTGGGGGAGGGACAGAGAGAGAAGGAGACACAGAATCTGAAGCAGGCTCCAGGCTCTGTCAGCACAGAGCTCCACCTCAGGAGCCCTGAGATCATGACCTGAGCCAAAGTCAGATGCTTAACCGATTGAGCCACTCAAACACCCCAGGGCCAAGATTACTTAAAAGAAAAGGAGATAGAGAATTACAAGGAATCTGGAGTCTTTTCTTACGACTGTAAAGGGTTCTTCTTTTATTTCTCTCTTCCTTCCTTCCTTTCTTCCCTTCCCTTTTATGTTTCTTTAATCATTAATCAACAAATATTTATTGAGAATCTGTGCCAAGCAGAAGGGGATCATGCGTATAAAAAATCTACATATGCACGTAAAAACACAGGATCCATCTTTTTCGAATTAAATGAGGAAACAAGTGCAGACGCATTTAACTCATTTTAAGCTGCACTGGAATTGCATGCAAGTTGCAATGGGGGCACAGAGGAGAAAGGGGCACCTCCCCTGGGAAATTCAGAAAAGGCTTCACAAAAGTGGTAAACGCTTGACCCGGTGGTTGAAGGAAAGCTTGCCACACAGGAGAGAAGACATTCCAAGCAGAGGGAATACAGTGTAAGAAATGTGGCCTGTTTAGGGAACTGTGAGTACTGAGCATGCGTGTCAAGGGTGGGCGGGGGGCGGGATTCCGGAGCATGACGCTGCATGGGTGAGAAGGGAGAGACTCAAGGGCCTTTACATCTGAGTGAAGGAACTTAAATCTTACGCTGCGAGCACTGAGGAACCCCTGAAGAATTTTCAGTAGGGAGGGGACCGTGATCAGCTTCTCCCCCGCTTGCTGGCAATAATGTGCTGGATGAACTGGGGGCAGGGCCGAAGACTGAAAACAGGCCAACTCATAAGGCAGTCATGAATTGGTCTGATTTGGGACACAGGCAGAAGAGACGGAAAGGTAATGGATAGAGAACTAAAAGGAGGTAAGATTGACACGATCCAGTGACCGGAGCTTAGAGGACAGGCACAGGGTGAGGGATAGAACAGGACGGTTTTGGGGTTTCTGATCGGGAAAGAGTAGACCGCAGTACTGTTCGCTAAGATAGGGAACACCCGAAGAGGAAAGATTTGCAACAGAGATCCTGAGTTCAGATTTGCGCAGGATGCCTTGGAGGAATTTATCAGTTGAAGCTACTGATCTAGGCCTCGGGAGAGAAGTCCAGAGAGATCTACGGGAATCGCAAAGATGACATAGTAAAAAGCCATGGACATTCATAGTGTCACTGTTAAGGGCATAGGTGGTCTGTCAAAATATCCTGCCTTGAATCAGCTTTTTCTCTCACTGACTAGTGCAAGTTGTCTAAATCTGAAAAGAGATGTTAAAAATATTTCCCATAAGCCAGGAAAGAATTTAAATTAAATTAAATTATTAAATTAAATTAAAATGTATCTAAAGCACTCAATAAGGTGTCTGGCATATAATAAATGCTCAATACATGCCTGCTTATATTATTCAGACAAATAGGATTAACAAAATCTATTCACCAGATCTTGTTAGCATTCCTACTATATTCAAGGCCAAAGAAAAGAGGCAAAATGATAGAACTCTGGGTGGATCAATATATTTTTTAAAGTTTATTTATTTTTGAGAGAGAGAGAGAAAAAGAGAGAGCAAGCAGGGTAGCGGCAGGGAGAGAGAGGGGAGAGAGAATCCCAAGCAGGTTCTGCGCTGTCAGCACAGAGCCTGATGCAGGGCTTGAACTCACCAAAGGTAAGATCGTGACCTGAGCTGAAATCAAGAGTCGGATGCCTCACCAACTGAGCCACCCAGGCATCCCTGGGGTGGATCACTATTTTTAAAATCGAGAAAATACAATGAGTGATCGCACAAGGAGGAGAGAGAGAGAGACGATGTACTGACTGATGGTAGAAAGACTGCAAAGAAGAGAAAATGTCAAGTGCTGCCAATATGTCACGTAACTGAAAAAGGTTTTGGGGGATTTAGTAGTTACTAAGCCATTGGTGAACTTAGTCACTGGCATCTTAGGGTGGAAACAAGCTCACATTGCTTGATGGGATAAGGAGAAAGGAAGGAATGGGGACAATGAAGATATATCACTCCTTTTAGAAGCTTACCTGTGAAGAGGAGAGATACAGGTTAGTAACTAAACAATCAAAGTCATTTTAATTTCAATTCGACAGATATTTGAGCCTACTTATACATTCATTGGGGAAAGCTAATGGAGAAGAAAATATTTAAAATACAGGAAAGAAGGTAAATCATTGATAGAGGAAGGTTCTGCAGCAAAGCAGAAGGCTTTAGGAAGAAAACGCTATGATTCAGTGAACATAGAGACACCAGACAGATTGTGTATTAAGTTACCTCTGTTGTCATTTGAAGGATAGAAATTGAGCTGTCTATATTGTAAAAAAGAAAAATATGTAACCCCCTAAGTTCAGTGATTTTTATAAGAAATTTACGATAAAATAACCAGTGAGTTTCTTTGTTATAAGTAATTTTAGTGGCCATCCCTAACTTACTACAAACTATTTAGGATAGTCTAATCCATAAGTCATTAGTTCAGCAACCCTGGATAAAAGTACAAACTTCACTGCTGGTTAACTCAGGCCTGTAACAATCCAAGATAGATTCCACCCCCCACCCCCAGAACTATCACAGAATGTTCCCGAGTATCATGCTGTGCTCTGAGGCAGGAATTTATAGACCAGAGTTCGTCATTCTCTTTGGTTAATTTATTCAATGCTCTCTCACAGTTACTGCGTTCTTCATACCTCTATTATTTGATGGCAAAAGAAAATTATTTAATAACCTAGAGCAAGGGTTAAAAAACTTTTTTTGTCCATGGCAAAATAGTAAATATTTGAGGATTTGTGGGTAACACAGGTTTCTGTTGCAACTACTAAGCTCTGCTATTATAGCATGAAAACAGTCATCTATAGAACTTAAAGGAATGAGCATGGCTATGTTCCAATAAAGCCTTATTTGCAACAACAGGCAGCAGGCCAGATTGAGCCCTGGCCATAGTTTGCTGACTGCTGCTCTAAAGCTTTCTAGAATCACAATAGATTCTGGATTGTAATAACCACAGGTAATAATATAGGGCTGTTTCACCGCTGGTTTCCCAATTTAGAGTATGAATGACCGTTTTACCGCCTCTTGCCTCATCATGCTAGTTCACCTGCATGAAGTAACATCACATTGAAACCGACCTGTAGATCAGGAGTTTTCAAGTATTCCAGGTGCCTCGGTCAGATAAATGAATGTGATGGGGAAATGAATGTCACCAACTACGGAAGCCTGATACCTTAGGGACATCTCAGGCAGACATGTAAAAATATCTCCTTCAAAGTAAAGGACATATTGCCATTCCTAACATGTCTTTCCAGTAAAAAAATGAGGCTTGGTGGACCGTTTTAGATGGTTATGTCAGTATATGTAATTGAGTGTCTCGTTTCAATTTATTTATCCAGTGGCTGCAAACTGCAGGCTTGGAGTGGAGCCAAGAGTAAGAGAAGCCTCACCAGTAAGCGCAGCCTGAGGTACAGTGGTCTGCCAATGGTCTCTTATAGCACAGTAAGTGCAATGGTGCTTGGAGAGCCTGGGAAAGATGTGGGATGCTGTGTGGACCTTCATTAAAACAGGAAATTATGACGGGGCGACACATTCTCATGTGTGTCAGAACATTATAATGTGCATGCATATAGATACCATCGTTATGTAGGAACTGAATCAACACACCAGGTCAGTTTTGATGCTTGGTAGAGCTTTCCTCTCTCATTGGTTCAAAGCCCCAGTTTAACTGAATATAAATACAATAGCTTCAGAAGAGTATCCAGGTGAAAAAAAAAATACCAGTGTTCCATTGTGTGTATCTTCCTAACTATCTTAAAGGAGAAGAAAAGGAAACATGGGAAAGAAAATAAGCAACAAGTTTTAAACCACTTGTTTAAACTAGTTAAAATGTTAGCTTAGGCAAGGATCTTTTAGTCACAGGTAATAGAACCCCTACCCTCCCTCCCTATAAGGCAAAAAAGAGGAATTTATATAGGATAATGGCTTATTTCTCAGTGTCCAAGAGCAGGAAGTCATACTGGGCCTCAACTAGGAATGCAGGTTACTCTTCCTTGGATCTCCCTCTCTGGGGGTCATATGAGCTCCCGTCTGTGCTTCTTTCTGTAAGCCTTCTTTCTGATTTTTCTCTGCAAATTGCTTTCTCTTCTTTCATGTATACAGTAGAAAATGACCTCCCCACATTCCTTGCATTTATATGCCTTAAGTTCATGCAATCAGCATATACTAACATCTAGAACATATGATTCTCAGATCTCAGGAAACAAATTTGATCAGCCCAGCTGAGATTAGGTGTTCAGCCGTGGCCCAATTTTCTATGTTCACAACGGTCTTAGACCTTAGACGTGACCTTCTAAGGGCAAGGTCACAAAATATAAAAATGGCTACCACTACTTGGCGTTTGGACATTAGCTTTTGAAGAAGAATAGGTATCTATTATGGGAAAATGTAGAAGAGCAAAGGTAGTATGTGGAATCTGATTATCAGTAAATTATGTAAAAGCTAGTCACGAGCAGAAACTCTAAGTGAGAAAAGTCCAGTCAGGAGAACACAGAGACCTTCTAAGGTTATTTTGGCAAATAACCTTGAGAATTTGCTGTCAAACCAATTTCTCCCCCTTCCTCTCTTTTGTTCTGTACTGTAAGGCAGTGACTCCCACAAAGATACAATTCCCAGCTTCCAAACCAGCCGATTTCCAGCTTGGTTCAGCTACTGAAAGGCACTTGCAGGCCTGGAGGACTGGAGAAAGAGAGAAGTCGGGAAATTTCTCCCCTCTCTTCCCTGAGAGGGCCTCTCTGACAGGAGAGAGCTTCCACAGAATAGGCCAACTGAGGGGCCGGCTACCTCTAGGTGTCTCTGGTTCCTCCCTCTCACTTTGTCCCTCCACTCTCAAAATTCTAGTGACTTTTTATTACTGCTATCTCTGTTTCTGCTGTCCCCTATTTGGTTTTTCAGTGTTCCTAGCACCTGTGAAAACAATAACCTGGGTTAAATTCATTCCGTCCTAATTACTGAATTTATGATTCCTTCATTGAACCATGATGGATATGAGCCCCTCTGTGGGTTTCTGATTGTCCAAGTTTCCCTGAAGTTTCAGTACTGTAGAGTCAGAGCCCAAGGCAAGAGTCGAACCCCAAACAAAACATTAGCCTCCAGATGCTTTAGAGACTAAAAAATGATTCTTTTTCCCTTACCTCTGGTAACAAGTGAAATCAAGATTAAGCTATGACCAAACAGAGAAAAATAATTCTTGGGCTTTGATAAAAGGAAAATCCGTATCCAAGTGTTATTTTTCCTTAAACATTTGTCAGTATTGCCTTCCTTGTCCTGCTGAGCAGTAGTTACAGACGCTTTTCACTTGCAGCTTATGCTTCTGGGCTGTCACTAGTGTATTCAGTGCTTTTGTGGGAATTAGCAAAAAGTGTCTCCTCTGGGTGCCAGGGCCCATGACGCGGCTACAGAGTGTGAACTGGATTTCAGCTCCTACACATCTAGAAAGTATTATTTGGCATGCTGTGAGTGCAAAGGAAAAATCATGAATTTAGAAACCTTCCAGGAAGGAACGATACTGTTGGTATACCTGCCCCATCCTCCCTGGCCTGTCCAGGCACACAGCTCCCAGTGTTGAAAGTGTTGCCTGCTAATGGCTCACTTTTGCTCCCTTCTCCAGAAATTTGGTATTGCCTTTGGCTGGTGGGTGCCACGACCCAAACTGCTCTCTCCTGCCAAAGCCAGTGGTTGAATGTGTAATATGTGACACACAAAGTAATTTATGCTTCAGAGCCTTACCTTCTGGATCCGTCTAAGGCAGACTTCATCTGAGATGTCATCCTAGCAGCTATTTCCCCTTCCCTTGGCAGCTTCCTTCATTGCTTTGTGGAGTGCTTCCTGAAGAACATTCCCTCAACAAATTATGTGTGCCCGAATCCCTATCTCAGGCTCTGCTTCTAGGGAGCCTGGCCTAATACAAGCACTAATTATTTGGCTCTTCTTAATCTCCAGGGAAGGACAAATAGATTCTGGAGAAAGAGTCTAATAATTTAAATAAGAGATAAATAGTAATTAAGACTTAGGGATTCCATCTTAAAACAAATGGCAAATTTGCAAGTATTGATAAGACAGCAAAATATTTTTTTGGATTAGAAACTTAATAATTGAGAAAACAGAGCAGGGAAATGTTTTAAAACTTGATCTATACTCTGTAGGGTTTTCAGGTTACATATGTTTCTATTTGTAAAGTACATATGAGTATGGCTGTGTAGTTTGATCAACATTCTTGAAAATTTTTTTTTGTGGGAGAGGCTTACACTTTAGTTCTATTCAGTAGTAATAACTCCCATTCACTGAGCAACTATTGAGTGCCAGGCTTGTAGTAGGTGTTGTTATATACATTATTTCAATTTAACTCCCTACAACAATCAATCCCATGAGATACGTTTTATCTCCATTTTACAGATGAGAAAACTTAGGTACAATGTAGTTAATATCACTGTAGAGGTGGTTTTCAATATAGGTCTATCTCACTATAATATCTACATTATTTTCATTGTATTATGATGTCTCTCAATGGGGAATTTTTAGATACATTTACTCAAGAGCTGTTGCTATATAGCAAACCAAATATATCCACTTATTGTCTTATACTGTTTTGTTTTTTTTCTATTTTTAGGCGTAGAAGAACAAGGAGTTTGAACTATATAATTGCTAAGATCACCTCCATCTCTAATACAATGATTTGAGCTGCATGATTTCCGAACAAGGAATAAGGAACTTATTCTAATATAACCATTGACTCCGGCTAAATTAGTGAGTGTTCAGTGATTTTCCTGATCTATTAAAAACGAAAAACAAAAACCAAAAAACTAATAATATTAACTTCCAGCCATGGGAAATTGAGAAGCATGACTGACTTAGCAATTATCAAATTTTATGCAATCTAGTTTTAAATATAAATGATACATATTAGAGTGATATTTCCATGAAACCATAGTCACCAATTAGCCATTATTTTGCTTTAGAGACTTAAAAGGAGGTAATTAAAAGGAGAATTTTTATGCTCAGGGGATTGAAATTCTTACCAGCCCTTCTTGCAATAGAGGTGGACTTAAAATAGGGCTTCTATATTCATTTTTATACCACCAAAGGGCATTTATAATAATGCAAAAAATTGCTAATATTCTCTCACTCACTGCCTTCTTGCCCATTACTTTTTAAAAAGCTGGTTGTCTTCTCAATGCAAAAAATATGAATTGATATAATTTTAAACTATAAAGGACCTTAGCAATCATTAATTCATTCCTTTCATTTTAGCAATCAGAAATGGAAGCAGACAGAGGTCGACTTTACTAAGATTATGTAACTAGTGAATATCAGAACTCAGATTAGAATAGCTAGTCCATTTGCCCTAACAGCTGTTTTGCCAGATGTAAACAATAAAGACATTGTGCTTAAAGATACCACACTATCTATGCCTTAAACTGACAAGAATAAACCCCAGTGGTTTATTCAGATATAGGAATGGGATTCAGATACGGTGTGCATATGTTTCTTTTAGGCTGGGGGAGGGGGAGGAAGGTAGTTGTTGGTAGAAGTAAGTTTAACCCTCTGGATGTCCTCTTGAAGGTCAGTCCATCGTAAACACCAGGAGGGCTTTTTAAAATACAGACTGATGCTCTCTACCCCCATTGTTTCTGACTCAGTTTCTAACTCAAGAATGGGCCTGAGAATTTATGTTTCTAAAAACTTCCCAGGTGATTCTATTGCCACTGGTTGAGGGACCCACATTTTGAGAACTGCTGGTTTATCTCACCCAGTCCCTATGGATGGCCAGTCTACTGGTCCTTGTTATTATTCTAGTTTTTAGGACACCTGGGTACTGTACTTGCTTCCAGAGTTGCTTTCCTAGACCAGGTCAGGCCTTGATTTACTTTTCTGGCAATTGATTCATGCTAAAAGCTATTATTCCCAGAAATCCCTAACAACAGGTCCCACATTTCTCCTGAACTAGGCCCCTGGATACTGCTCAGGGGAAAAAAAAATCACTTCATGCTCTGGACTTGAATTAGTTTTCTGAGCCACCTACAATGGGGTCCACCTCTGTCTTTTGCTGTAAGCTACAACCCCTCTCCCTGTTCCCAGGGAGATTGTGTGCTGACTTCTGGGTAATGTATTTTCTCTCCAGACACACTTTGAATACTACATAATTAGTACTGTGTGCAAGAGTTTGGACAAGACAATAAGTTTTCTTGTCTTGATTTCTGAGCATGTGTAACTATCTTTGTACTTATGAGAAATACTCATATATTGTTGCTTGAATCAGAGGTGATCATTTGATCTAGAAATATACATTTATTACTATATAGGTTCAGAATTAAGAATAAGAAGATATCAAGATGAATAAGACTGACCCCAGCTTTCAGAGAGCCTTCAGGCTAATAATGGAGGAGGCAGACATTTACAGAGTATTACATTTTCCAAATAGAAAATTTGTATATCACTGGCTTTGACAACATAATATGATATATTAAAATGACATACTATAATTTTAATGGATTGGCAAAGAAGCTATTCATAGATAAATTATATCAATGTCAATTATATCTCCATAAAAAAATAAACAAACCTAGATTTCAACTCTGAAATGGGAAAAGAATTACTAATTACTTAGCCTGAAGTAGAAAAGAGCAATAAAAACACAAAAATTATTGAAGTAGAAAAATCAAATAAATCTGACCAATATAACAATAACAAAACAACAACAACAAGAACACATTATATGATAGAGAAGATCATATCCTTCACCCTGATACTTTGTAATGGGGATACATGGCATCTTCAAATCGTCACAAGTATCCAAGCTGCCTACTAATTCAATCAAGGTAGACTGACATTGAGCACATTATAATAAAGGAGCCAATGTTTTTCCCTTCTCATCTAAAATAATTAAATTGAGAGCCGCCGAATATTTATTAACATTAGAGAATGGTGGCAAAAAAGCCAGTAAGCAGCACCCTGGGAACTATAACATACATAGCCGTTCAAATAATTTCTTCAGTAAAGATATGCATTAGGTGTCTGGAGACTGTGCCATGTAGTGGTAGTGACTATCACTGGTAATTCACTAGCATGAATAGGAATGAAATTTTCTACTAACATCAATAAGAAATCAGAATGAATTGTAAATAAGCTATTTCTTAAAAAGTAAGACCCAGAGAGGCTTGTACTCAAAATGAATTTAAAAGAAAGAGAGAAGGGAAAATCGTTTGCTGGCTTCCTTTTTTTAAGATTTTAGTTGATGAGAAACAAAGCACCCGACATTTAACGAGAGGGTGTACTAGGACAAATTCCCTTAAACATGGCTATATGCAACATTTATGTAAAAATGTACAGAGACATTTTACAACGTAAACATTTTAAACCCAAAGCACTTGGAGGTTGCATGGTAGAAGTGACGTTCCTCACCCCTGCGGTATCCAGATTTGCTGTTGTTCTGTCTCTGTAACCCACTCCTGCCAAGTCAAGCAGCGTGTCAGTACTGGTAACTGTGGCTACTACAATGGCTGCTGAAGGCAATTGATCCCAGTATGCAGCCACCTCCACATTCCCCTACAGTGATGGGTGTCACTGCATTTTAAATTATTAACATTAGCAAGGAGAACAGGGTGTTTCAGAGGACTCGTAACAGTACATAAACAGTGATATTTATAAAGAAGAAAAGTGGATCAACAAAAGACCAGGACAGGAGAAATTTGCAAAGTATAATGATAATGGCAGGGAATCTATCTGAAAATACGCCTCGCCTCTGTTTCCCTATATAAGCTACCCTAATGTGTTCTGTTCGAATGAGGACTTTACCTTAAAGGATCATAGCAAAGAAAGAAGAAAATAAAAGTAGTAGAATAGATTTTAACTGAGTCAAGGAAAGTCAAATGGAAGAAATTAAATTTAAGAATTGTCTTCGTACTTATATTCGTAGGACATTTTAATGCAGCATATGCATTTCGTAGGCGTATGAAGATAAAATCCTTACGGTCTTCTTAACCTAGCTTATAAACTTCAAGATACTTAGTGAGAGGGAAATAGAATCCTCCTTATTTCCTGGACCAAAGCCAATCTCTCAAACTGGGTAAAAAGAATTTGAGATAAGAAAATAACTTGCCAAAGAAAACAGAGAGAAAGATGTCTTGTGTTCTGCCAAACAGAGGATATGCTATCAAGCATGAAAGAAGAAACTTGCTAAAACTTTGAAACAAATCAAGCTGGTGCTGCTTGGTCTCAGGCTGAACGTGGAAAAGTAAAATCCTTGTATGCATGGTCAGAAGGGAAAATCCCAAATATTGCTAGTTCACGTGCTCTTAAGAGTAAGGAAGTCATATTTCCAAGGTAATGTTCACACTAATATTTTCCACATTTTAAGAACAGGGAGTCGGAAAAGGGCCAAAGAAAAGTAATAGTAACAACGAAGGGGTAGAAAATAAGAACTCAGATTGCAATTCTGTGGACAAAATAACCACATTTTAAGTTTTGAGAAAAAGTTTAAAGAAATGATTTGGATTTGAGGAAAAATAAAGGTCTGTGGTGGTGATAATTTTCTATCATCATTTCTAAACAAAAAAGAACAAAGGACAAATAGAAAAATTGCATCTAGAATTAGCTAAGACATTTAATATTTCCTGAAAGAAAAAAAAAAACCAAAACAATTAAAACAATATATAATCTAGGCTACCGAGAGGTTGTGAAATGATTGGAACCCAGTAGGTCTGAGCGTGGGACAGATTCTTCAACTCATAGCTGCTGTCCTTTCAACTAGCCTGTCACAGCTGTCTGCCTTTTCCCGTAGCCCTTTCCCACACTGCTCTTTCCCACCTTCAGAACAGTTTGGTGGCCTACGAGCTTTTAAAATCTGACATTCTAGCATAAACATTGCTTTCAGTTTTTATTAACTAGTAAGATTAATATTAGAAAATATAATAGTATAAAATATTATCTATTGTAAAGAGAATGTTAGAAACTAGTATGAGTCTGTCTCTAGATATATAGTTTAAAAAAATTTGTAAATTTGGCATACTGGGACATAGATGGTCCATGTGGCATAACGGATCGCCTAATTAGAGATTCTGCTAACAAAGAAATGATGCCCCCAACTCACCACTATGTTTGGACAATTACATAGAGTTCTAAACGCAAAGGACAGTTTTTGACCTATTAGGCTTAGATGGAACAAAGATAAAAATACACATTTCACCTCAACTCTTGATTGTTAACTAAAGGAAAGCAAGCAGACCATAGGGAAGGGAAAGCAAGGAGACCACAGGCAAGGATGGTCAACGATCGAAAAGTAATATTTGAGTAACCAGTATGTATCAAGTATCTCATATGCCTTGTTGGTAAATTTTACAACTTTGAAGTAGGTTTAATTATCTCTATGCTGCACCTTTATTAAATGGAAATTATTTTCATTTTACAGATGAAGAAACCAACTCAGAGCAGCAGCTTGTCTAAGGCCCATAAAGTTATGTATCTACATGGCAGAACAAGGATTCCCAATTAGGCCGATCTGAAACTTCTATTTGTTACTACACTGATTCACAGTTTTGACCATATTAAGATTCTAATTCCTCTTATTTGTCAAGAATTTGTAGTGCTTTCTGCTGTCACTGTGGTTTTAATTTACAAGAACCTCACTTTTGACGCAAAAGACAAACTGATTTAGTGTCTAGGTTTATTTTGTTGGCTTTGTAATTCTGAGGTAATTCCAGGTTTATTTCTACTGCTTCCTAAACCTAAGTATTTTATAAAAAGCCAGCTCACTTTTTTTTTTTTTTTTTTTTTAGTTTTGAGAGCGAGAGAGAGGGAGAGAGCGCACGAGCACATGATGGAGGAAAAGGGACAGAGGGGGAGAGAGACGGAGAGAGAGAGAGAATCTTAGGCAGGCTCCATGTTCACTGTGGAGCCCAACGCAGGCCTTGATCCCAGGACCCTGGGATCATGAACTGAGCCCAAATCAAAAATCAGACACTCAATCCACTGAGCCACCCAGGCACCCCTATAGCTCGATTTTCTTAAATCACTTTCCCCCCTAACATTATTAATCAAGTTTAATTTTGAAATATCCATGTTTTATATGAGGACTCCCAGGACTACATGATCCATTTTCCTTTCTAGATTTATTCCTACTTAGCTAGCTTTATAAGGGCAGCTGTAACTTTAAAATTTGATAAGATTTTCAAAGTGTGTTAATAATGGCTTATCAGTCTCTTTAGTACACAGATGATTTGTACTGAAAGCTATCAGAGATGTTAAAATCAAATGGTTTTACCAAATTTTATTTGGCATAACATGTATGTTAAGTTTAATATATGGTAACTTGTTTGTTTATTGAAATTGAATAATTAGTAAACCTGATGATGGAAATTATACAATAAACGAATAAGGTTTAAAGTGGCAAAGTCAGATGCTTATTACTGCAGGGGGTATTCTTTATCATTTCCATAGTCCAAAACTTCATTTTACGTTTCGTATTTAATTTACTTGAACAAAGGGGACTTGGTTAACTTTCAATATTCTGAGACATACACATTGAACAAAAATTCTTGAGATTTACTTCTAAGGATTAAATCACACCACGTATTTCCCCACTGAATGGGCATACTCGTTTTGGATAAAAAGAAAACGAAGTCTAGGGGTTTGAGAGAAAGAAAAAGAGAAGGGGAAAAAGTATTTTCCAATTCACAAGATGGGGAAAAATATGTTCACAGTACTTCAGAGAAAAGAGCCTGAATTTAAATGTTACAAATACACGTATCCCACGCAACACTCCAGGCAAGCGGTAGAAATCTTTTTTCCTCAGTGCGTTTGGTTTTTGTAGCATCCATCGGCAAGATGTCTCTTTCACAATAGTGGGAGAGGCCTGTTTGTTCCTCCACGTCCGCTGCTGAAGTTTAGACAAAGTTTGAGAAACCCCAGGCACCTGCGGCTCTGATCGAAACCACCGAGGAGCACAGGGGAACGCGTCACTTCTTCCCGGGTTTCTGTCCCCAGATTCCAGACCTTTTTGACCTGCAGTCTGGACGTCCGGCCTCCGCGCCCCAGAAATAAAACCTATTCGGGGGAGGGGGACCTGAGTCTGCACTGACGCTTCGCAAAGGTGTGAGTCCACAGAACAGGGGCGGGCGGCTCTTCTTTCCTGCAGGCAGCTGCCGCCCGGCGCAAGCTCCGCAGGAAGAAGGCTAGAAGCCCCGGCCAGTAAGCTGGCTCCCGGTCCCGCGTCCCACCGTGCAGTCCGCTCCTCCGCCGGAAGGGGGCGGGGCTTCGACCCGGCGCGGCGAGGCCGGCCGCGGCGTGGTTGGCGGGGGAACTCCTCCGGGGCCCGGCCCGAAGCCGCGCGTTTCCGGCGCGCTCCCCCGCGTCCTGCGTCCTGTGGTCTCGCCCGCCCCCGCTGCCATGTTGGATTGTGCGGCCGCCACCGCCGCCGCTGCCCCCGCCGCTGCCGCCGAAGAAGGGACGGAGGAGGAGTTGGGAGTTTAGCGCAGTCGCCGGAGTACAAGGACGACGACCATCCGGCCAGAACCTAGCCGGGCGGGAGCTGGGAGCTTCCTTTTCTCCGCGCGGCCTGCCGTTGGCTCCTCCTTCCCTTGGCCTCCTCCTCCCCGCGCCCGAGGAGCTGGGAGATGCTGCGCCTCTGATTCCCCTCCTCCCGCCCCTGTCACCGAGAGGGGAAAGAGCGCTCGCCTACTCTCCGGAGACGGCCCTGGACTCGCAACCCCGCCGGCGAAACCATGAGCTCCGGCCAGCAGCAGCCGCCGCCACCGCGGAGGGTCACCAATGTGGGGTCCTTGCTGCTCACCCCGCAGGAGAACGAGTCTCTCTTCACCTTCCTCGGCAAGAAATGTGTGGTCAGTGGCCGAGACCCGCGTCGCCACCCCTGATTTTACCTCTCGGGCCCGGGCGTGTGGGCTGGGAAGTGGGAGTGGGGAAGAAGGCGGGAGCGGCGCGGGGAGGGTCCGGCTCCCGGCCAGGCCTCCAGCCAGCCCGGCTCTCCGGGTGTTGGGCAGTGCCGGCCGGGGCGGCCGGACACCGCCTCCCGAAGCTGCCCGTGAGCTGGGAAGTGTCACCTCCTCAGGCCTGCCCTGGAACCCTGCCTGGCCGGGCCCAGGTCTTCGCCCTTGCTACTGGTTCAAACTTTGCTCTCAGCCCACAAGGGGATTTTATTCTTGCAGGAGCTCCTCAGTGTTAAAAAGCGGGCCTCTGTACTGGCCCTCGCTTCACCTCCTGCTGCTTGGTCTGGGGGGTACCTCCTATAGAGGTTTCAGGAGTGAGTAGGTCGGGGAATGAAGCCCAAATATGAATGAAGCGGACCGGAATGTGGTTTTTAAGCCCCCTTTAGGATCTCAGGAGGGCATGAAGTCTAGTGTATCGGTTCGGAATGAGGGCAGGAAATGCTACTGCTCCCCATTGCAGAGAAACAGCGTTTATTCCTCCAGCAATCTCGACCAGGCCTGGTTTCTGCTCTCCACTGATTTTTTTTTTTTTTTTTTTTTGCATTGGTGGGAGGAGGTGTTGCTCTTCCCACAACCATGCGCAGGGGAACCGCAATCTCTAGTAGTTCTTGGCCTTTTGGGGCCTGAGAGTGATTCTTAGGTTGGTGCTGTGCGGCCTGTTCCAACCCCAGATGGCCGGTTGGGAGCAAGCAGTTCTGCTGTGGGAAGGGGAATGTGTGTTGTTGACGGAAGCATTCATTACATTGGCTGCTGGCACTTCTGGGGGTGGGGAGGTTCTGCTCTGTGGTGCCGGCCTTGTCAGGCTGTATCTTCCTGCGGTGGCTGGGTTGGACTGTGGCTGAGTTTGTCGAAGCGTTGTTGGGGTTCCTTTCTCCCCTCTTTGCGTGTTAGCACCTGCACTGCAGGTGCCACCTGAACCCAGGGAACGTCGACTGAAATGTCAACAGAGCAGTGCCATGTCAGTGTTAACTCTGTCCAACTAGGCTGCACCTGCTTGTTTAAGAGGTTAAGGTTAGACAATTTCTGAAAGTTACCCTGTGGGTTAATCGTTAACTTTATAGGAATCAACCTTTTGGATCCTGCCAGAGATTGAATTATTACACTCAATTCAGAGGTGTTTTACATTTTACTGATAAGAAGAACGAAATAAGAGGACTAGCTTAAAATCAGTATTTCGAAAAACAACTTTAAAGATAATCAAGCCACCCCACCCACCCCCCTTTTAAACAAATGAGAAAACAGAGCCAGTGAACCCTAAGTCACACACCAATTTAGGAATGTAACCAAAGCTAGAAAATCAGGACTCCTGATGCCTAGTCTGTTGTACTTTCCACTACATCCTGTTGTTTCAGAATGGTTTGTTTCTTACTTGTTACTGATTTGTTTCAAAAAGTGGTGCTAAAGGAATTATCAGTTCTTTCTTTTTTTCCCCACCAAAACCTGATAAAATTAGAGTGTAAGATTCTTAAAGCAGCACTAATTTTTGTATATTTTCAGTTTAGGAGAATCTCCAGGTCTTCAAATGTTAACATTATCTCCAAATTAAAAAAAAAAAAAGTTAAAATTTTGCCGGTTTATTGACATTTACCACGTAATCTGTGTCAGGAGGTAGTTGTATTGTTTTACACACCAGGCACACTAACTTTAGGCAGGCAGGACGTTACATTTAAACACAAGTATTCTGACTAATTGCTCTGTGCTTACCTGTATTGTTTGCTGGTTTCAGAAAATGAAAGAGCTGAAAGAATACTGTGATCGAGAAGATAGCCTTCTTTCTGGTTAGCTTAAGTGGATTGCCCAATAAGCTATCAGTATTCAGTGCTCGGTATCTTTATGTTGTCTGTCAGTCACCTTTACCTTTTGAATTTCTGTCATTTAAAATCACGTCTTTCGTGGCCTACTCTTGTGGTATGAAATTTTTGTGAAGATTAACTTTAATATTTGAAGTGTCCAGTTCTTTGAGAGTAAAGTAAGAAAGATATATATTTTTGTGAACAATCCTTTTTCCCCTCTTTACCAACTGTGTAGCTTTTTGTAGTTTACAATAATAGTGAAATTCATTGTCTCATAAAAAATCAAGGTCAGACCACATTTGTCAGGAGAGAAGTGTATTTAGAGCTCTACCTAAGAATTTAAGACATGAAACAGAAGTAGGTATAGTCCCAGTTCTGGAGGAGCTGCATTCCTTCTTTGACTCAACACATATATATTGAGTAACTAAATGTTGAGGTCAAAATCAGGGTTGATGCCTGCCCTCAAGGAGCTTACTGTGTCTAAAAAGGGAAACAAATGTGTAAGCTGATGAGTATGTCAATACTTAAGAGGGATGTATAGGAGGCTGCGTGTCTCAGTGGAAAATGTCTTGGCTTTGTAGTCAGCACAGCAGAGTTCAGACTATGGTCACTTATGACAAGGTTTTATTGTTGTTTGTTTTTAACTTCCTGTGGTAGAATTGGTTTTCTTATTTGTAAAATAGAGATTCTGTCTTACAGGGTAGTTCTGTAGATTAGAAGGACCATACGTAAATATATGGATGTTATTTTTTTGTAAAAGTTCAGGAGATTAAAAGAGTATAGTGGGAGAGAGGATGAGTAAAAGCTTTTGAGAATGGGTGATACTTGGATATTTAAGGTTAGTAGGTAACTCCCAGGTGGGTGACAGGAATGAAACAGTGTGGAAAGTTGGGGGCTTACTAATAGTTTGTTACGGAGCAAGGAGAGTTTCTGCTAGGGTTCTCAAACTTAGGTATGCATTAGAAATTTTGGAGATTACAAATATTGCTAGACTGAATCCCTAGATAATATTCAGTAGGCCTGAAGTAGAACTCGGGCATTTCTATCCTTAGTAAGGTCAACAGGAGACTTTAACATACATCACAGTTGAGACCCACTGCTGAGGTTTACTGTTCTGATAGGGTAATCCTGAAACACATTCGACATGTTAATATCCCTTCAGTCTTGTATGTATATTTTGTGATTAAGGTTAAATTAAAACAAAGGTTTTTTTGTTGTTTTACTACAGACTTTCTCTAACCTGTTGAGATATCGATGCGTGTTTCATAGATGTAAGAGAGATACAGTTGAGGAAGTATTGCACTAGTTAGTGGGGGACCACAAGATCAGATAAGACTTTTAGAAAGTTTGGGAGAAAGGTGGAAGCACTGTAGAAGGTGGATTGGAGGTAATAACAGTGGAGACAAAGAAGATCAGGTGGGTATTTACAGCCGTCCACATAAGGTATGGTGAGGGCCTGAATTAAGCACTAGTGGTAGGAATTCCAGGACAATTAGAAAGTCTCTAGTAGGATTTCATCCCCCTTAGATACAGGGTTGAGGGAAGATAATTGGGTTAAAGACAGGTGTAACCACCAGCAGAAAAAGTATGCAGAAACATACATACTTCACTAAATGGAAATATGTCTATATATTAAACTCTAGATTGGTGATTGGTTTCACAGAAGAGGTGAATCTTAAGTAAATCTGTTTTGCCACAGTTTAAAAAATAGATTTTGTGAAAGTTGAGGTTTCATTTAAGTTATATGTAATCTATCAATATATGTTATGTACTTTTATTTAAATAGTTCTAATGCAATTCATTAGCCGGTAGTATTTTCTTAGAACAATTAAGAAGAGTTAAAAACAAGACCAGGTCTTGTTTTGTAGTTAGTTCTGTTGTTTTTCATGTACTGTGATTTAGCTTATTTTCTCTAGAGTATATGCCATCTTGCAAGTGGAGTTGAATACATACAGCACTGGATAAGTAAAAAATTAAGGATTGAGAAAAATAAAACCTCATGCTACCTCTCTACAACCCTCTATGGTCCAAATGGACTGAGGCTGGTAATGACTGCTGCTTTTCTTTGCCACGTTTCAACTAGTTTATTTCAAGATTTAAGAAGCCATTTTTATTAACCATCTTTAATCTTCATTTCTTTTGATTCCTCAGCACTTGTTTTAACCTACTTATATTCTTTCATTAGATTTTTTTGTTTTCTCATCCTATATATAATTAAGGGAGATTAGCCTTACCTAGTCTTTTGTGATTTTTATAATATCTAGCATACAGATCACTGAATACTTCTTGATTAATTATAATTGCTAACTCACCTATTCCCTAAGAGCTCATTCAGCATTTCTCATTACTCGATCACATTGTTAAAATCTTCAGTTACTGATGCAGGTTGTATCTGGACTTAAGTCTTCCTTTATAAGAACAAAGTGGTTTAAGTGTGCTGCTGAACTAATATAGGTGGTAACAGTAGCTGTCCAACAGTTACTTTGTTTCTGTTCTAAATTCTTAAATAGGTTTACGGGGAGAGGTGCCTGGATGGATCACTGTTTTGATGAAACCCTGAGTTAAGGCAGTACTGGTGGGAAGTTAGGACTGAGAAGGTGAAAACCTTGAGTATGGAAAGAGAAAAAAGGTTAACATTTATGGGATTTGAAATATACAAAGCTGAAAGGGCAACCTTGTATGGAGGGAAAAGGTGAGTATAAAAGTGTCATGTTCGGTAAACTATAAGGGTAGGAGGAAATTTGGAAGACTACAGCAGATCTGGAATGTAAATCCTCTATTTCTTGTTATTCTTAGCTTATAATATAGGGAAATTTCTTAACTAGTATGAGCCTTAGTGTTTAGATTTGTAAAATGGGCTTGCTTAAGATTTCAGAGAATACCGTAATGTATGTAAAGTGCTCTGGCTGTTTGGAGAAGCACCAAAAATTGGTATAAAGATTTTTAAAATGTTGTTAGTTTAAGTGTTAGATATAACATGAGCTTTGTTATAGTCTCTTTAGGAGTTTATGGAACTGAGCATTAGTACAGAGGTCACTTTCACTGTGAAGATTTGGAAGCAAAACAAGTTCATAGATTCTTGTCACAGTAATATATATCGTTAACTGTAAATGTAACTCTTAATTGGTGTACGACTGAACAATCTAGTATTTTTAAGTGGTTAAGTATTGTTTAGTAATTAGGAGATGTTTGGTATACTTTATTCATAAATATAGTGTAACAGAAATATATCCTGTTTTTATTTATTGTGTCTGTTAATATTATAAAACTAGTGGAGGATTAATGACTAGTATCAATATAGGAGAGGGAGATTATTTAGACAATATTAATTTCACTTTGGAGTTCATGTGTTATAGAGGAATTGTGACCCTTTTTTAAAGAGACCAAGTAATTGGGTATAGAGTAATGTTGAAGAGGCAAATTTAGAAAAGCCCCCTTTAGAAAATAGAAACAATTGAAAGATTTGTAGTTACTTCATAGTTTAATTACTATGGCTTTCTGATAGTTTACTTGGTTTCTCAGTATCCTTGGCCCTGTGATTTCTCTGCTATAGTGATTTTTTAAAACTTACTTTTTACTTGACCTGATGATTTACTATAGAAATCTTTCTTTGTAAGAAGGGTACTCATTAAATACCAGATAGGGGCACCTGGGTGGCTCAGTCGCTTAAGCGGCCGACTTCAGCTCGGTCATGATCTCACCGTCTATGAGTTCAATCCTTGCGTCGGGCTCTGTGCTGACGGCTCAGAGCCTGGAGCCTGCTTCTGATTCTGTATCTCCCTGTCTGCCCTTCCCTTGCTCACGCTCTGTCTCTATGTCTCTCAAAAATAAAATAAAAACATTAAAAAAATTTTTTTTAAAAATAAAATACCAGATAAATTGAAACAAATGGGAAATATGAAAGACAGCTAGGAATATAAAATGCTGTTAAAAATGATATGAGATCAAAATTATTATAAGCTACACATACAATAAATAACCTTTGGGCAATGAAATGTTTTTCAAGTTTCGTTTTAAAGTTAAACCTTTAGGAAGGACTGTGCCTGGCGAGGAGCTCTTGGTGGGGAGTGGAGGAAAAACACAAAGGGCAACTTCAAGAAACAACCCATAACACATCCAGCCAAAATGACGAGACGGAAGAATTCTCCTCAAAAGAGTCTACAAGAAGTAGTGACAGCTCAAGAATTAATGAAAACAGATATAAGCAACATAACAGAACTTGAATATAGAATGTTAATCATAAAACTAATTGCTGGCCTTGAAAAAAGCTTAGATGAATGCAAGGAGTCCCACGAGGCAAAGTTCAAAGACCTTAAAAACGGTCAAGAAGAATTAAAGAAGACATTGGAAGAAATACAGGGGAAACTGGAAGCAGCCACAGCACGGATTGAAGAGGTAGAGGAAAGAGTTAGTGCATTAGAAGACAAAATCATTGAAAAAGAGGAAGCAGATAAAAAGAGAGAGAAGCTGATCCAGGAACAGGAAAGGAGAATTCGAGAGCTGAGCGATGCAGTCAAAAGAAACAATATCCGTATCATAGGAGTTCCAGAGGAAGAAGAGAGGGAGAAAGGAGTCGAAGGGGTTCTGGAACAAATCATTGCTGAGAACTTCCTCAACATGAGAAAGGAAACGGGCATGGAAATCCAAGAGGCACAGAGAACTCCCCTCAGACGTAACTTGAATAGACCTTCTGCACGGCACATCATAGTGAAGCTGGCAAAATACAAAGATAGGGAGAGAATCCTGAAAGCAGCTAGGGACAAAAGAACCCTAACATACAAAGGGAGACCTATAAGGGTAGTAGCAGACTTATCTACGGAAACTTGGCAAGCCAGAAAGGAATGGCAGGATATCTTCAATGTGATGAGCAAGAAGGACATGCAACCAAGAATTCTGTATCCGGCTAGCCTGTCATTCAGAATAGAAGGAGAGATCAAGGTTTTTCCCAACAAACAAAAACTGAAAGAATTTATCACAAATAAGCCAGCACTGCAAGAGATCCTGAGGGGCATTCTATGAAAACAAGGAGGCAAAGAACACAAACTACCAGAGACAGCCTTACAAACATGAAACTTACAGATAATACAGTGACTGTAAGCCCATATTTTTCAATATTAACACTGAATGTAAATGGACTAAATGCGCCAATCAAAAGACACAGGATAACAGAATGGATTAAAAAACAAGACCCATCTATTTGCTGTCTTCAAGAAACTCATCTTAAACCTGAAGACACCTTCAGATTGAAAGTGAGGGGATGGAGAACTATCTACCATGCTACTGGAAGTCATAAGAAAGCCGGAGTAGCCACACTTATATCAGACAAATTAGACTTTAAAATGAACGAGGTAATAAGAGATGAGGAAGGACATTATATAATAGTCTCAGGGACCATCCAGCAGGAAGAGCTAACAATTGTAAATATCTACGCACCGAATTCAGGGGCACCCAAATTTGTAAAACAACTAATTACAAACATTAGCAACCTCATCGATAAAAATGTCCTAATAGTAGGGGATCTCAACACTCCACTCTCAGCATTGGATAGATCAACAAAACAGAAAATCTCCGCAGAAACAATAGCCCTGAATGACACATTAGGACAGATGGGCCTCACAGACATCTTTAGAGTCCTTCATCCAGAAGCAAAGGAATTTACGTTCTTCTCATCTGCACACGGTACATTTTCCAAGATAGACCACATTCTGGGGCACAGGGAAGCTCTGAATAAATATAAAAGAATTGAGATCATACCGTGTACAGTGTCAGACCACAATGCTTTGAAACTTGAAATCAACCACAGGAGAAAGCCTGGAAAATATCCAAGAACATGGCGGCTAAGAAATAACCTACTAAAAGATGACTGGGTCAACCAAGCCATCAGAGAAGAAATTAAAAAATATATGGAAACAAATGAAAATGAAAATACAACAATCCAAACGCTCTGGGATGCAGCAAAGGCAGTCCTGAGAGGGAAATATATTGCAATCCAGGCCCATCTCAAGAAACAAGAAAAATCAATAACACAAATTCTAACAGCACGCCTAAAGGAACTAGAAGCAGATCAACTAAAACAATCCAAGCCCAGCAGAAAGAGAGAAATAACAAAGATCAGAGCTCAAATTAACCATATGGAGACAGAAAAGGTAGTGGAACAGATCAATGAAACCAAAAGCTGGTTCTTTGAAAAAATAAACAAAATAGACAAACCTCTAGCCAGGCTTCTCAAAAAGAAAAGAGAGAGAACTCAAATAAATAAAATCGTGAATGAAAAGGGAGAAATTACAACCAATCCCTCAGAGATACAAGCAATCATCAGAGAATACTATGAAAAATTATATGCCACCAAACTTGGCAATCTGGAAGAAATGGACAGCTTCCTAAATAGCCACACGCTACCAAAACTCAAACGGGAAGAAATAGAAAATTTGAACAGACCCATAACTAGTGAAGAAATAGAATCCGTTATTAAAAACCTCCCAGCAAATAAAAGCCCTGGACCAGATGGCTTTCCTGCGGAATTTTACCAGACATTTAAAACAGAGTTAATTCCTATCCTCCTCAAGCTGTTCCAAAAAATTGAAACGGAAGGAAAACTCCCGGACTCATTCTATGAAGCCAGCATCACTTTGATTCCCAAACCAGATAGAGACCCAGCAAAGAAAGAAAATTACAGGCCAATATCCCTGATGAATATGGATGCAAAAATTCTCAACAAGATACTAGCAAATCGAATCCAACAGCATATAAAGAGAATTATCCACCATAATCAAGTAGGATTCATCCCTGGGTTGCAGGGCTGGTTCAATATTCGCAAATCAATCAACGTGATACATCACATCAACAAAAGAAAAGATAAGAACCATATGATCCTGTCAATAGATGCAGAAAAAGCATTTGACAAAATACAGCATCCTTTCTTAATAAAAACTCTCGAGAAAGTCGGGATAGAAGGAACATACTTAAACATCATAAAAGCCATATATGAAAAGCCCACAGCTCATATCATCCTCAATGGGGAAAAACTGAAAGCCTTCCCCCTGAGATCAGGAACACGACAGGGGTGTCCACTCTCGCCACTGCTATTTAACATAGTGCTGGAAGTCTTAGCATCAGCAATCAGACAACAAAACAAAATAAAAGGCATCAAGATTGGCAAGGAGGAAGTCAAACTTTCACTTTTTGCAGATGACATGATACTTTACATGGAAAACCCGACAGAATCCACCAAAAGCCTACTAGAACTGATTCATGATTTCAGCAAAGTTGCAGGATACAAAATCAATGTACAGAAATCGGTGGCATTTCTATACACCAACAATGAAGCAGCAGAAAGAGAAATAAAGAAGCTAATCCCTTTCACAATTGCGCCAAAAACCATAAAATACTTAGGAATAAACCTAACCAAAGATGTGAAAGACCTCTACACTGAAAACTATAAAAAACTTATGAAGGAAATTGAGGAAGACACAAGGAAATGGAAAAACATCCCATGCTCATGGATTGGAAGAATAAATATTGTCAAAATGGCAATACTACCCAAAGCAATCTACACATTCAATGCAATCCCAATCAAAATTGCACCAGCATTCTTCTCAAAGCTAGAGCAAACAATCCTAAAATTTGTATGGAACCACAAAAGACCTCGAATAGCCAAAGTAATACTGAAGAATAAAACCAAGGTGGGAGGCATCACAATCCCAGACTTTAACCTCTACTACAAAGCGGTGGTCATCAAGACTGTATGGTATTGGCACAAAAACAGACACATAGACCAATGGAATAGAATAGAAAACTCAGAAATGGACCCGCAAGTATATGGCCAACTAATCTTTGACAAAGCGGGAAAATGTATCCAATGGAAAAAAGACAGCCTCTTTAACAAATGGTGCTGGGAGAATTGGACAGCAACATGCAAAAGAATGAAACTAGACCACTTTCTTACACCACTCACAAAAATAAATTCTAAATGGATAAAAGATCTGAATGTGAGACAGGAAACCGTCAAAATCCTAGAGGAGAAAACAGGAAAAAGCCTCTTTGACCTAAGACGCACCAATTTCTTACTCGACACGTCTCCAAAGGCAAGAGAATTAAAAGCAAAGATGAACTATTGGGACCTCATCAAGATAAAAAGCTTCTGCACGGCAAAAGAAACAACCAACAAAACGAATAGGCAGCCAACGGAATGGGAAAAGATCATCGCAAATGACATATCGGATAAAGGACTAATATCTAAAATTTATAAAGAACTTACCAAACTCCAAACCCGAAAAACAAACAACCCAGTGAAGAAATGGGCGGAAGATATGAATAGACACTTCTCCAAAGGGGACATTCAGATGGCCAACAGACACATGAAACGATGCTCAATGTCACTCATCATCAGGGAAATACAAATCAAAACTACACTGAGATACCACCTCACACCAGTCAGAGTGGCTAAAATGAACAAATCAGGAAACTATAGATGCTGGCGAGGATGTGGAGAAGTAGGCACCCTCCTACACTGTTGGTGGGAATGCAAACTGGTGCAGCCACTCTGGAAAACGGTGTGGAGGTTCCTCAAAAAAATGAAAATAGAGCTACCCTATGACCCAGCAATAGCCCTGCTAGGAATCTACCCAAGAGACACAGGAATGCTGATGCATAGGAGCACGTGTACCCCAATGTTCATAGCAGCACTTTCGACAATAGCCAAATCATGGAAAGAGACCAAGTGCCCATCAACAGACGAATGGATAAAGAAGTTATGGTACTTATATACAATGGACTACTACGTGGCAATGAGAAAAAATGAAATCTGGCCATGTGTAGCAACATGGATGGAACTGGAGGGTATTATGTTAAGTGAAATAAGTCAGTCAGAAAAAGACAGATACCATATGTTTCCACGAATAGGTGGACTTTGTGAAACTAAGCAAAAACCAGGGGGAGGGGAAGAGGGGAAAGAAAAAAAAGACACAGAGAGGGAGGGAGATAAAACATAAGAGACTCTCAAAGACTAAGAAAAAACTGAGGGTAAGGGGGATGAGGGAGGGGGGAGAGGGGGTGATGGGCATTAAAAAGGGCACATGTTGGGATGAACACTGGGTGTTATATGTAAACCAATTTGAAAATAAACTATTATAATAAAAAAAAAAAAAAAAGAAAAAAAAAATAAAGTTAAACCTTTATATTAGATTTAGAGAAGCTAAAACTAGGTAGTACTCTTAGGTATTAAAATAGAGATGAAATTGTTTATTTATCGTGTCCTTTGGTTGCAAAATAAAAAATTTTAAGTGAAATTCTCTCTCCACTATGGTGAATACTTTTGTTGCCATAAAATATTAGAGGATACCTAAATACCTAAGAAATTTTCATTAGAGTAAAGGAACTAATTGATTTGTATGCAACACGTAAAGCTAATCAGAAATCCAAATTTACTCTGTTTTTATTAGTGAAATGTCATCATCATCAAGTATTGTGGATTTATTGAGAATGTGACACTCTCCCAGTATCTTAAGATACATGGAGGGAGTAGGAAGATTCAGTTCTTACAACTTGGTTGTTTACTAAGTAGCTGGGGAAGACAAAAATCTTGCATAAAAAGATATGTTTCACAAGCCAGCATAAAATAAAAAATTAAACAATAGAGAGGAAAGAAGATATATCACTGTGGGATTTGATGCATCATTGTGGGGCTTCAACATGAGGACGAATTTGTCAAGAGCGAGGAAGCACATGAGTTCAAGTAGAGGGAAATGTGTAAGTTTAGAGTAGAAAATTTGCATGGAGTGTTAGGAAATATTGAATAGACTGGCTTGGCTAGAAATGAATAGTATTTGCTTGAAAACAATGATTCAGAAGTTTGAAGGGTAAATTGAGGCCAGATTTTGGAAGACTTTGAACTTCAGACTTAGCGGTTAAGCTTTAGTCCTTAAGTAGTAAAGAGGCAAAAAAGATTTTTGATTAAAAAAGTATCAAGATAGGAAGGATCTAGAGATGGGGAAAACTGGAAATTACATTCATAATGGGAATAATTGAGTAACAGCTTAAAGTTTACTAAACACATTCTTATTTCTTCTCTCAGTTGACCTGGCCTGGCTAAGGAACCTGAATCCTAGCAGCATCTGGAACAAAAAAAAAAAAAAAAAAGAGTCATGAGGGATAGTAACATGGTCTTTGTGCACATGGCAGACACCACCTATTGCTCAAGCCTTTTTTCCTGCTGTGTTCAGATGTGGTCTCTGAATAGTCAGCATATCCGTACAGGGAGCCACTACCAGTCAGTCCAGGTTCACACAGATGAAATCTGTGTGCCATCCCAAGGTTACGTAATGGATATGTTGTGAAGGAAAAAATGGCAATATTTAGTTGGCTGTGTGAATTCCAGATGACCACAGAACCTCCTAATGGTAATAACTAGATAGTAGAAATTGCAGGAGTAGAGCTTTTGGAATCCCTTGTAGAGTGTTGATTTTGGGGCCTTGGGAGTGAATTCAATCCATGAAGGTATCAGTGCAGGTCAAGATTGCAGAGGGAAGTAGTCTAACCCATATTTGCCGTGGCCAGCATGTGAGAAAGATGGGTTTCGTTGAGGAGTTGGAGGCAGAGAAATAAGTTTTCTTTATCATAAAGTTGGAATTATACGTGCTGTTCTGAAACTTAACTTTTTCACTTATATTAATATATATTTTATATATTTCCATGTCCATTTATATCTGTTGCATACTTTTTATTACTACATCCTCTATTTTATGAGGTTCTTGTGATTTACTAATATCTGTTGATGGGTGCATTAGTTTTCTGGGGTTGCCATAACAAAGTATCACAAACCGATGGCTTCAAAAAAGCAAATTTATTCTCGCTCACTTAGGAGGTTAGCAGTCTGAAAATCAAGATGTCAGCAGAGTTGGTTCCTCCTGGAGGCATTGAGAGACTTCATCCCACGCCTCTCTCCTAGCTTTTGGCATTACTGGCAATCCTTGATGTTCCCTGGCCTTTGATTCATGACTCTAATCTCTACATACGTAATCACATGGTGTTCTTTACCTGTCTGTACCTTCTCTGAAAAGGATACCAGTCATTGGATTGATGTCAACCCTAATGACCTCATCTTAACTTGGTTATATTTGTAAAGATCTTCTTTTCAAGTAAGGTCATATTCATAGATAACAGTGTTAAAACATCAATATATCTTTTTTTTTTAATGTTTGTTTATTTTTGAGAGAGAGAGGGAAGAGGGGGAGGGGCAGACAGAGGGAGACACAGAATCTGAAGCAGGCTCCAGACTCTGAGCTGTCAGCACAGAGCCCAACACGGGGCTCAAACCACTGTCAGATCATGACATGAGCGGAAATCTGACACGCGCCTCTCAACATATCTGTTAGGTAGACATAATTCAGCTCAGAGCAATAGGTATTTTTTTCTCTCCCAAGTTTTTGCCTTTAGAAACAGTGCTATAATGAACATTCAAATACATATTACTTCCTTTCGAAGTAATTCTATTGAATAAATTCTTAAGAAATGATGTCAGAGGGCACGAGCACTAAGAATGTTAATAAATGCTGCGGAATTGTTTTCCAGAGCAGTTGTTTCTAAACTCCATGTATTGTCATCAACACGAGGATTTAAAATTCATTTTCATTTCGACAGATTTAATGGTCCAAAAAAAAAGAAAATCTGGTTTGTAGTTTTTAGTGAAGTTAAACATCTTTTTGTGTGATATTTATAGATATTTCTTCTGCAAATTGTTTGTTCTTGTTTTTAGACAATCTTTTTTTATTGAGTTTTTTCTTAGTGATTTGAAGAATTCTTTAGAGATGGTAATTGTATATTACAGTATTTTTTTGGCAGTTTGTCATTTATCTTTTGACAAAGTATATTTGGTGTTTCTGGTCATTGCATGGGTTTTAAAGTTTTGTTTTTGTTTTTAATTTTTTATTTATTTTTGATAGAGGGACAGACTGCAAGTGGGGGAGGGGTAGAGAGAGAGAGGGAGACAGAATCCAAAGCAGGCTTCAGGCTCTGAGCTGTCAGCACCGAGCCCAATACAGGGCTTGAACCCCTGAACTGCAAGATAATGACCTGACATACTTTTCATACTTTTCCAAGTATGTTCAAGTTTCTGACCTATATCATTTGCTTCACACTAAGGAATTTTTAGTACTTCTTGCAAGTAGACTTCTTGTCTAGTAGGAACAGATTCTCTCAATTTCTGTTTGTCTTAAAAATACTTTTCCACTTTTGAGGGAAGTTTTGCTGGATATAGAATTGTAGGCTGGCGTGTTTTTCTTTTAGCGCTTTAAATATTTTACACCATTCTCTTCTTGTTTGTGTGGTTTTTGAAGAGAAGTTCGATGTAATTCTTACCTCCAGCAGGGGGACAAAATTCTTCCAATAGGAATTCTTAGGTTTATTTGAAGTCATCCTGAATGAATCCTTAATTTTTCAAGCCTATGTTTGATGCATCTAATTATTATGTTCTTTTTCTTATTTCTGAGGAGAACTTAGAGAAGTTTGAGAAAAATAAGTTATTGTATTTCTTTATTTGATTAAACATACTCAGAATGATCTTAATTTCACATTAAAAGACCTGAAAATAATGCTGATAGTATATAGCTAATCAGTTGATATTTATTGAATTTCACCATTAGGAATTCACTATTAGAAAATATGGAAATCAGGGAGTTACTTTATGCGTACACCCACCTATATCCTGGAAGCCTCTGTTAGTACTACATTTTTATTTAATTCTTATATTGTTGTACCCCTTTCTTCCTTGAGCTGAGACCAACCTGTTCGTTTCTAAAAACAGAATTTTTCCACAGAATGCAAGGAAACGTTTGAATAACTCAAAATATTATGTAATATTCAGGTGTGAGACTGCTATCTCTGATAGCAGTCAAGTCACTTATTTAAAAAATGACTTTTCTTTCCCATTAAAATTACAGTGCTTATTACAAAGACCTTCATTGTCCTATAATGGAACCTGGTAACCATTAGCCACGAGTGTCTGTTGAGCACTTGTAGTGTTATTAGTTCAAATTGAGATATGCAGTAAATGTGAGTTGCACACTGGATTTCTAAGACGTGGTACAAAAAAGGATGTAAAATATTTCATTAGGATTTTAATATTGAGGGGCTTCTGGGTGGCTCAGTTGGTTAAGCATCTGACTTCGGTTCAGGTTATGGTTATGATCTCCCAGTTCGTGGGTTTGGCCTTGCATAGGACTCTCTGCTGTCAGCAAGCAGCCTGCCTCAGATCCTCTGTCTCCTCTCTCTCCCTTTCTCGTGCCCTCTCTCCCTCTCTTTCTCTCTCTCAAAAATAAATAAACATGAAAAGAAAAGATTTTAATATTGAGGTACCTGGCTGGCTCAGAGGAACATGTGACTCTTGGTCTCAGGATTGTGAATTCGAGCCCATGTTGGCTGTAGAGTTTGCTTAAATAAATAAACTTAAAAAAAAGGATTTTAATATTGATTATATGCTGAAGTATATTCAGTTAAATATATAAGAAATATATTCAGTTAAATAAAATTTAAGAAATATATTTAGTTAAATAAAATTTATTAAAATTAATTTCATTTATATATTTTTAATTTACATATTGGCTAGTAGAAAATTTGAAATTGCTTGTGTAATTCACATTAATTTCTACGTTCAGCTAGACAGTTTTCAAGGTAATAATAAAAATGGAAATCATGTGCAAACCCTACTATCATCCCAAAATAACTCTCATTAATGTTTTTGTGTATATCCTCCTAGGTTTTGGTTTTCATGAATTATTAAGTGGTAAATGGACATGTGTACTTACTTTCAGCAGACACCCCCTGACAAACACAGATATTAAATTTTTATTGACACTGTTTCATGTCAGTATACTGTTTTCAGTGGACATATTCTAGAAGATTGACCAATTCCCTAGAGATAGACAGTTATTTTTCTTTTCTTTCTTTTTATTCCAACATTTCCCCTAACATTTGTATGTGTGTACATATATTCCATCTGTCTTCAGACTTGATCTGTTATTTTACTCTGACAATTTCCAAAAAATAGAGTTGCTTAAAGGGATAAGTGCATTAAAATAATTTTTTTAGGGGTGCCTGGGTGGCTCAGTCAGTTAAGCGGCCGACTTCAACTCAGGGCACGATCTCACGGTCTGTGAGTTCAAGCCCCACGTCGGGCTCTGTGCTGACAGCTCAGAGCCTGGAGCCTGCTTCAGATTCTGTATCTCCCTCTCTCTCTGCCCTTCCCCTGCTCACACTGTCACCATGTCTCTCAAAAATAAATAAACGTTGAAAAAAATTTAAAATAAAAATAAAAAAAATAATTTTTTTAATGTTTATTTATTTTAGAGAGAGAGAGAGAGAGAGAGACAGAGCACGAATGGGGTGGTTGGGGGCAGAGAGAGAAGGAGACACAGAATCCGAAGCAGGCTCCAGATTCTGAGTTTCAGCACAGAGCCTGACACAAGGCTTGAACTCATGAACTGTGAGGTCATGACCTGAGCCGAAGTTGGAAGCTTAACTAAGTGAGCCACCCAGGCGCCCCGGGATAAATGCATTTAAAATTTGATGTTCTCTTGTCAGATTGCACTGACCAATAATTTGTGCCTTTTATTATGGCAATCTAGTATATTCTTTGTAGTCCTTGAAAGTGCCCAATTTCTATGTAACTCCACTTATGGACCGTTACTACTAAGTAACATTAAACAAATATAAGTGGCAATTTTTTTATTTAATTCCATAAAAAATGTTCTGCTGTCTTAAATATGATTTTCCTCAATCTTGGGTATTATTTTTTCTAAGTATTAGAGATTTTTCCAATTTTAAAATGAAAGTTAATGAATGAGAAGATAAATATAACAAGGTACTCTACAATTAGAGTTTATGTATTTCGCTTCTAAAGTGGGATATTATGGGTTTATTTGTTTATTTGTTTTTTTTTTTTTTTCAAATAAAGCAAGTAAGAAGGTTGCATTAATATTTGTTAGTAGCAACTTTTTCTTTTATCTAGCCACCTTGCAAACAAGATTGTGTCAAACATAGAAGTAATTAGCTTGGTGTTTGTTTTAAAAACTTATCACAATAAGGTGTTTTTTTCACTTTTAAAACAGTTGAGGTAAAACAATCAGGCTCATTTGGTTAAGCATCCAACTCTTGATTTCAGCTCAGGTCGTGATGTCATGGTTTGTGGCATTGAGCTCCTCGTTGGGCTCTGCACTCATAGCCATAGCATGGACCTGCTTGGGATTCTGCCTCTCTGCCTCTTCCCCATGCTTGCTCTCTTGTATGCTCTCTCTTTCAAAATAAATAAACATTAAGAAATTGAGGTATAGAGGTGCCTGGGTGGCTCAGTCGGTTAAGCCTCTGAATTTGGCTCGGGTCATGTTCTCACAGTGCGGAAGTTCAAGCCCCGTATCCGGGCTGTGCTGCCAGTGCAGAGCCTGCTTGATTTCTCTCTCCCTCTCCCTCTCCCTCTCCTCTCTCTCTCTCAAAAAAAATATATAAATAAACACTAAAAATTATAATAAATAAAATTTAGATGGAAATTCAGAGGACCTAGAATGGCTACAATAATCTTAAAAAAAGAAAAATGTTGGTCACCAATCTATTTATAAGATATATGATAAAGCTATAATAATCAGATCGGTGTTATATTGGCATTATGAAAAAGGTTCCAGGTCAATTCAGTGATGAAGGATAAGGAAGGCTCACCTCCCTCTTCTATGGAGGGAGGTTGAGGTGGAAGCAAATTCCTGTGATTGGTGACTTTAAAATATTAGTAATGGAGATGCATTAACTTGGAGTTTTCACCATGTTCTATAGATGTTTATGATCAATTGAAGTGCCACGAAGAGAACTGTTGTCATTCTTCTAAAAATACTGTAGCAGTAATTAATATGATTCTAAGTAAGACACTCTTTTCAATTTAGTTGAGCTAATGGAGGAATGCAAAATGCATATAAATACTGTGCTGGGACTAAGTGTACATAATTGGAGAATACATGGCCCTTGTCTTCAGAGGATGAACGGTGTATTGGCAAAGCACCCTATGTAGGGACCTGTCACGATTCATTCACTGATACGTGCTTCATTGGATGTGTAAATGAAACATTATGGGATTATGCAGAGGGAGAAGTGTTTGAGGACATAGGGGAAGATCTTGATCAAGAGTGTGCTATTTGAACTAGGTATATGGAATTGGGAAAGTTTCAAACATAATGTTCCAGCAGAGTAAACATAATGAGTTGAGATGAGAAGTGTGGTATGTTTGGGCGTTTGTAGATCATTTGCCATCTGATGTATATTAGGTTCATAGCAGGAGGTGAAGGTGAAGTTGTTAATTGCCGCAGGTTAAGAAATTGCCGCAGGTTTGGCAAGGTTGAATCCTTGCCAAAAAGTTGGACTGTATTCTTACCAAAGAGAAACTTGTTCCGTTTCGAGCATGAATCTATGTATTAAAAGATAATTGTCAAGAATTTATGCAGAATAAAATAGAGGCAGGGTGTCCTCTTAGGGAATTAAACTACCTCAGAAGGGTACCGCATAAATTCAGCTCCACATTTATACGACTGTGTATAATAGCATGTACATAGAGTGCATAAGTGTCCTTTCCCATTGATTTTCATTAAGAACTGGGAGGTATGAGAATGTACTTAATATAAATATTTACTTTAAGAAGCTAATTGTTAGATAAGGTTCTTTAGTACAGATAACAGACACTAGGTCTGGATGGTTTAAGCAAAAAGGAATTTATTGGCTATAAGAGGATCCCATGGAATCCGGGACAGAATTGAACAATAAAACTTCAGGAACAGCAGGAGACTGGGAAGTTCTGAGAACACCAGCAGGAGTTGGTGGAACTTCTCTCGACTCCAATCATCTCCTCCCTCAACCCATTAGTCCCATGACTCAGCTTAGAATTCTGAATTTTAGGAGAGAATCTTAATTGAGCTTCAGCACCAAAGCTTGTCCCTGGAGAAAGGCAGTGGGCCTCTAACATCAGAAGTATTAGGGATTGGGGGGGAAGGCGGTGCCTGCTTATGTTCTGTTTACCATGTGTATAAAAGTTAGTGACAATTCTATTACAGTATAGTACATGATTATTTATTTGGTCTGTTGCTGACCTAAACCTGCGTTAGATGCCATCATAAAGAATATTTACTGTACTGAGGTGCTTTTTCAGTTACAATTCTGATCCCAGATTTACAGACCGGAAAGGTATGAGGGTGGCTTTCATGTTTTCACAGGCTTGGGTTTTTTTCTGGTTCTCCTTTTATTTTTTAATTGACCAACTTGCTGAAAACAGGAAATATTAGTTCTCTAATTACTAGTTTCTGTAAGCTAGTAGTAGAGCTTTAAAATGGTCCAGTTGGAAATATGGCAGCTGATAATATGAGTGTCAATAATTAACATTCAAAAAGTGCATACAGTGACAAGCAATTTTCTGAGTACTTTCTGTATTTCACTTAAATTTAATCACCCTGTGAAGAAGTTGTTCAGAGCACTTTACATGTATTAACTAATTTACTCTATAACACAAAATGAACTTAGTAATAGTATCCCTATTTTCAGATCAGGAAATGGATTGGGAAGATGAGTACATGATCACCTAAAATCGCCTAGCAAGTGAGTGGTGGAGTTCATTTGCTCTAAGTCCTCACATTGTTCTTCCCTGCGACATCTGTGATTCTCTACTCTTACTTTGTCCCCAGTCAGAGTTCAGGGTTTGCCTCTTAGCCTTTCCAGAGCACTTGATTTTTGTTTTGATTTTGGTACATTTTCATTTTGTAGCATAGTTTGTTATTTTTTTAAAACATATCTCCCTAGTCATGTTATTAACTCACTGAAGACAGAGACCAGCCCTTAATTATTTTTCTATTTTCAGTATATAATAAATATCTGTTAAATTGAATTTAATACCATATTCAAATTTAGTCTCTAGTTAGCCAGACATTTTGGAATAAATATGATTTTAGTCTTTTTATTATGAATATTCCTTTGCCTAATGATTCCAACTCTGTTCTACCCCGACCTTATAAATTCTGTGTCTTACTTTAATAAAGTATTTTTATAAAATCTCTTCTCTATATTTTCTAGAGCAGTACCATCCAGTGGAACTTTTCACGATGGTGGACTTTTTCTGCATTTGTACCATTTAATAGGTAGTGGTCCATGGCTATTGAGCATGGAAACGTGGCTATGACAAAGGAACTGAATTTTCAGTTTTAAATAGCTATGTAATGGCTAGTGAGCTCCTTGTTAGAGCGTGCAGCTCCAAAGAGCAGAAGGAAGAGGAGTCTGGTAGTGTCTTTTCACCTCCTGCCTAGCCACCCAGATAAGGCACTCACCTTGGCTCAAAATTAATTTGTTCCCCAATAACTTCTGCATTAAAAAAATAGAACATTCAGGTTATCAGATATTTACATGGAATCCATCTCACCTGTTCCATTTAGAGAGAAAATTATTAGCTTGCTGTTTTTTTTCCTTTATAGCACTTAGTGTAACATTACAGAGTAGAATTAGGTTATATAAAATCCTAACATTCAACCCTACCCCCCAAGTTTATGGTTTATTAATGGTAAGGATCTTTTAAAAGAAAAAATAACATGATCTACCTTTTATTTTAATACAGTCCGCTTCCTACTCCTTTGTGGTGGCTGCAATCGAACATCTAGTTACGCATGTTCGTTCAGTTTCAGTAATAATAACTGGAGTTAGAAATAATTGGTTCATACATTTTGAATAAAATATGCCTTTTGAAACTAGCAACATTGAGCTTTCTGAGGAAGTATATAAAAATTATTAAATAATTTTTCAAATTATTGAATAGATTGATGTTTAACACTATAATTTTAAGTCTGAAGTTGTTAATAAAAGATAAAATTTTTAATTGAAATATTGAAATACAGTATCATATTTTAGGCATACAGCATCGTGATTCAACATTTATATGCGTTGCAAAACGATCACCATTAATAGATCTGGTTACTGTAAAGTGTAAATCTTAAAAACAACTTTAGAAAGGTCCTTGGGGTGCCTGGCCAGCTTAGTTGGTAGAACATGCGTATCTTTATCTCATGGTTGTAAATTCAAGCCCCATGCCAGGTGTAGAGTTTACTTAAAAATAAAATCTTTAAAAAAAAAAAAAAGGAAAGAAAGATTCTTGCCTCTTTTTTTTTCTTTTTTGATTCTTATACAAGATGAGTCTCAAATGTAGAATCTAAAGTCCTTAGTTAAGTTGTATGTTGAATTTAAATTTAGTTTACCCTCAGATTAATTTCTTTGCGTATCCTTCCCCCACCTTGATTGTACATATGAAAGTCAAGCAAATTAAATGTCTGTGTTTATATATGATATATAATGCATACAAAAGAAATGTGTGTGCATATTACATGTATGTTTATATAATTGCGTATTTTATTTATATTATATATGTAATATGTACACATATCCCTGTGACTGTCTTTAAAAGCTTGGATAATTACGAATCGCTGCATATAGAATAACAAATATGGAAGACAAAGCTGACTGAGTTTTATTTAAACTTGCTTGTTCTTGATTATCGTGTTTAAGAGTTCAGTAGACTCAAAGCGAAAGTTTGTGAAAGAAATCATAGACTTTGGCCTTCATTACAGACATAGGCTATCTCTTTACAATAGCCAAAGTTTGCTTTTTTATTATTTTATGCCTTTAGATATTATACTGTTATTTTCAGCAACGTTCACTTTTAATTTTTAAGGGAAGGCTTTTTGGGGCGCCTGGGTAGCTCAGTCATTCGAGTATCTGACTTCGGCTCAGGTCATGATCTCACAGTTTGTGAGTTCAAGCCCCATGCGGGACTTTCTGCTTTCAGCACAGAGCCCACTTCGGATCCTCTGTCTCCCTCTCTCTGTGCCACTTTCCCAGTTCACACACATGCGCATGCTCTCTCTCTTTCTCTGTCAAAAACAATTTTTTTTTAAAGGAAGGCGTTTTAAAAGCCACTAGAAATTCTTCCTGGGTTACAGTTTGTAGATCACAAAAATCTTTTTTTCACCCCAGACTTCTACCATGATATGACTTGAATATGGTAGAATGTAGTTTTTCTTTCTTTTGTGTATTTTCATATCAATATTTAATTTTTAAGAAAGCTCAAATAGTCACATGGTTTAAAATCAAAATGTACAAAAGTGAAAAGTTTCTCTTCCAGGCTGTCTTGCATGCCTCACAGCTAGCAACTATGTCCCTTTCCCGGTATGCATACTGGGGCAAATAGATTCTTGCTCTTGCTATTGTGCACAAACGTTAACATACTATGCCTTTCATTTTACATCTTGCTTTTTTCTCATATAACAATGTATCTTGAGGATTTTTCTTTATCATTACGTAGAGCCTCTTCATTCTTATATTTAGCAGCTGTATGGTATCTGATTGTATAACTTAATTGTAGTTTACTTAATGAGTTGTGGATATTTTTCTTGATGACCTAGAAAATTTGAATTGCCTGAGTAATTTTGGATAATACTAAGGTTCTGAAGATCTAAATTAATAAATGTAAGATTTGAAATACTGATTTTGATGGAAGTCTTTCTATAGCGTATTACTGCTTTACAGTGGTTTAGTACAACACACCAAACATGTTACTGAACTTATTTTAACTCCTGTATGGTACACCAGGTCACCTGTGTGAACATCTGAGGTACCGTGTATTTTTTACTATGGTGTATATTCTTGCTCCAAAGGGAATATGTCATTATTACAGGATGCAGATGGCCTCATCATGCTGCATCTTAAGAACTTATCCATTTTAACTGTGGTTAAGACTGAACTTTTTTAGGGTTTTTGCGAATCAGTTATAGCTCTTCTTTCATACTGTATGTTATACTATCTTTGATTATGTAATATTTCTCATCCCTGGTAATTATTAGATCCTTTTATCTCAGTATTTTGTGGATATTTTGCTGTTCCCCATAAGCAAGATTGTTTGAGTCATGCTTGCCTATATTTTTGAGTATGTGGGCTCTACTGCAGCAGATTTATGGCAGATCTGCTGTCCCGGAAACCCTCAACTGAGCTCCTTTCAGAGGATTTTTATTAGTATCTATGCGTACTAGAGGGAAAACTGCTGTACTAGCTACATCAGAAATCATAACTCTTCCTGTTCTAAGTATTTATTCACTTATATTCACCAAAGTCAGACACTTAACCAACTGAGCCACCCAGGTACCCCAATGTTCTCGTGTTGTTTTGTTTTTTTTTAACTTTGAACTTCTCAGCATTTTTGCTTCCTATAGACTTTTCTTTTAATTTTTTTAATGTTCATTTATTTTTGAGAGAGAGTGCAAGTGGGGTGAGGCAGAGAGAGAGAGAGAGAGGGAGAGAGAGAGAATCTGAAGAGGCTCCAAGCTCTGAGCTGTCAGCACAGAGCCTGATGCAGGGCTTGAACTCACAAACTGTGAGATCATGACCTGAGCTGAAGTCAGACGCTTAACCAACTGAGCCACCCAGGTGCCCCTCCTATAGACTTTTTAGTTCTATATTTCATTTTATTCTTTAACCTTTCCTGTCCGCTAAAAAATATTTAACCTAACCATTGGTATAGTTGGAGAGGATCTAATTACCTAACCAGTGCACTGACTTTTGAAGAGAATCTTCTTGGTAAGGCCCAGTGAAAAGAGGAACTGCGTCCTCCTGAAATGGACTAAAGTGCCTCGTTAGGCAAGCTCATATTGCTCATTCTCATAAACAGTAGGATATTAACAGTAGGTTAAGTTATAACGCTTTTGTAGGGAGTCAGGGAAGGGGTGTGATAGATGACATCTGAACTGAGGTTTGGAAGGTGAGCAGAGTTAGAGTTAGCCAGGTAAAAGGAGGGTGAGAGAGGGTGTCGAATTGAAATGGAAAATATTCTGCCCTGGTCAGACCCCATGTAAATATTATCTATTTCATTTTGCTAGACTGATAAGGGCAGTCAGGCTGATGAGGTATCCATGAATCAGGTCAGATGAGGAATGACCAAAATAAATTCTTCTTGAAAAAGAGACCTGAAAAGTAGGGTTGTTGGGGGCACATCTTTATGAAAATGAAAATGTTATTACTACTACACATACATGGTATGCTGTAATTAGTGGGGAATAGTTTACGTCTCCAGTTTGTAGCATTGTAGCCACAGTAACTAGCACTGCGCCTATCACATAGCAAATGTACAGCGGATACTTAAATGAATGATTAAAGATTAAATACGTGTGAGTGGGAATTGCCAGGAAAACAGGTTTAAGTTCAGTATTTATTTTCTCTGAGTTGCTCAAGAATAAGAGTTTTTCCCTTCAAGTTTCACAACTTGAAACTTGAATTCTCCATTAGAGCAAGCATTCGAGCACATGTTATTTAATCGTCTATTAAGAATATTACATGAAGGATTCTTCCTTTGGGTAGAAGGTTGACTATAAAAGACTCTTGCAACCCATCTGCATATACACACACACATTCTCAATGGCATTTCAAACCTTTTTTATTGAGTGATTTTTTTGAAGTTGCTCAGCCACAGTTTTCTTGTGTTGATAAGGTGACTGCATGTTAAAAAGTTACTACATTAAGTTTTGTTTGGCAAAAGGAAGATATTGAGTTAGCTCTTTTTTTTTTTTTTTTTAAGATACAAAATCCTGGTGCTGCAATTGATGCATTATTTTGTTACCCCTAATAAGGCTGATCCAGGTTTTGTGGCCTGGAACTTACATAATTTGGAGGGGTTCTCTTTAACAAAAGAATCCAAAATTAAATATAAAAATGGTGATTTAGTATGAAAAAAGATCACAACAAAAAAATTCCATAAACATTACAAAATCCAGAAAAATAGCTTATTATTTATTATAATTTATTTCTATTCCTATTAATTGACTGATGCACCTTTTGGTATTTTTCCTACTTATTTTGGCTATATATTCATTGAACACCTCTTTACATGACAATGATTTTCTATTTTCTATAGAGACCCTTTCCTCTTGCACACGGCTTGGCAGACTATAGCCTGCTGTGTTTGTAAGTGAAATTTTATTGGAACATAGGCATCTCCAAATTATCTGTGGCTGCTTTTGCACACGCTGTAGCAGCAGAGATAAAAGACCAAATAGCCTGCAAGCCTAAAATATTAACTGTCCAGTCTTTTATAGAAAAAGACTCCTGCTCTAGTATGTTTGATCAAAATACTAATAGTTGTGAAGCTCCAAGAAATGTCCTTAAACTAGTTACTGATACATCTTTAATTTCCTTCACTCTGTTTAGAGGATGCTTCTTGCCTGAGGAAAACTCCAGCTCTTGGTCTCAATTGGCTAGACCACTCTCCCTTCCCCAGACGCATGCCACCCCCAGCAGGGAGCTAGATAGCACTCATTCAGGCTTTTTCCTTGGGGTTAAAGAATGGGTCTGGATGCTATCCAGAAGGGACAGGTTATTTCCTGGGGCTGGGCAGATGTCGAGATAGTGCTTCCTTGATGGAGGTACCAAGACAACCTTCAAGAATAGCCACAAAGGAACCCTTAAGCCTGAGGCTGGGGTTGCTGGTACTTCACGTGCTCCCCAAGGAGAACAAACCAAATTTTGTAAGGGACACTTCCAAGTAAAGGATTCTGGAACTTAAATGAATTGACTTCATGGTAAATCTGTCTATGTCCCCAGGTCGTATAACTTACATCTGTTTGAAGTTTTTCTTTCCATAAAGATCCTTTTTTTCTCATGCACTAGCAGTCCTCCATTTTCCACCATCACTAACTTCTCCCTACATTCCCCCAAAATAAGGGCAACCAAATGAGATCAATAGAGGGATAAAATTATATTAAGGATATATAATATAGTTCTTTGAAAATTGATTAGATGATAGGTCAAAAATATAACAAATTAGGAACTGGGGTAAATCAATGAGTAGTTTATGGTAAATATAAAATGAGCATCTGATTGTGAAATTCATCCAGAGCTGACCAATATGACCTTTGAGAAATGAATTGACCTCTTCTGTAAAATGAAGGGATTAGATATATGGTGAAATGATACTGGGTTCAGGAACACTGAAATCCTATCAATGACAAAAGTAGCAACCTTCCTTCTTCTCTTCCCAGACAGTTACTTGCACAGGAAACTGGTTGTGTAATAAAAAATATGTATTTTATAATATATAAATATATTTTATAATAACATAATATACTTATGTTTTAAAATAAAAAATATAACATACTTTATATTATAGCATAATATACTTTGTATATTTTATGATGTATTTCATACACACACACATTTTCTTGTTACCAGGGCTTGGGGTGCGGACAGTAAATGTTAAACTTTGGTCGGCTGAGGTGGTAATCCTCGGGACCCTCCTTCCCACCTGCACCTTCATTCCCTAAAAATTGAAACTCACACTTCAAGTGTTACTATAGATTTTACTGACCTTGTAAGAGAAAAGTAGACAAAGGGAAGAGGAGATAGAAGAGGAAGGAAAGAAGAAAAACTTCCTTAAGCAGGTGTACTTAACTGTAGAGAAGGGAAAGGCAGAAGAGAGCAAGTTGAACCTGTTTGCTGCCCTTGTAATACAGTGTCCTCGCCTATTTGCAAACATAACCCAGTCTGTATTGAGATCAGTATTCCTCTCACCTTTATCTGTATGAGATTATCCTTCAAGTAGAAAATTAAGAGTACGTTAAGCTTTGCCATTTGTGGTTTTAGCATCTATAATTTTGATTGCAGGTAATGCTACAGATCTTTGCCACATAATTTACAGTTTTTTGATGTATGAATTTAAATCACAGACAACCATATGAGATTAATGTGGCCGTGAGTGGTTTAGTGAGTGAGCCTAGTCTCCTGTCAGCACATATCTTTTAGTAAGGGTTTTGGATGTAAAGTGCATTTTAAAAATTCCAAAAAAGAAAGTGCATTGATAGTGAGAGTGAACTCTGAAACTTTTATGATTTATAGATAAAAAATTCTGAAAACTTGTAATTTTAAACACATGTCCAATATAAATGAAATGGAGGAAGGGGCTAGAACCATCTATAATACACTATTATTATATTAAAATAATCTCCTACATATTGCTTCAAGCAAACCACCTGAAAACTTTTTGACTTATTTTATGATTCTGTGAATTGGCGGGGTGTTTAGTTTGTCACCTGTGCTTACTCTTACAGTGGCCTTCAGTGGGCAGTCCGATGGGAACTAGATTCAGCAAGGACAAGTAATATGATAGGGGCTGGCTCTTTCACCCCAAGATTTTAGGGCAGCAGTTCCAGGAGGGCAAGCCACAATGTACAAGTATTTTTCAAGCTTCTACTGATACTTGTTGAGGCCCTATCGTTCAAAGCAAGTCATATGGAGAACCCTAGGGTCCTGGTGGAGGGGAGGGGAGAAGAATATACCAGAATCGAGATACTAAGAGGCATCAAAAGCCATTACAGGAATGATAAACCATTCTACTAATCTCTAGACAAGGAGACACGGTTTCCGAACTGCACATGGCTGTTTATCTCTCTAGACCACAGAGTCGAACCATGTTTGATGTTATTTTAATGTGAGGTCCGTGACTTCATTCCATGCCACTCTTCTCTTTCTTAGTCCCTCAAACTCCCTTAGACCTTTCCCATGATAGGGTCTTCATTGATCTGTCTGCATAGAATGCTGTTTCCTCTCCTCTTTCCTCCATCCACTTGTTCACTTGACTCATTCAGTTTCATCCTTCAGGTAAATTGTCACTTTTGGGCAGTCTTCCATGCTGGGTAGGTTTTACATTTTTCCTGCATACTGCATTTTTCCTTTATAGCATTTGTAACAATTATTAATGTCTCTGTGTCCATTGGAACACATTTCATGAGGATCATGTCTGTGTAATAAATTTTTGTGCTCAACCTCACTTTCATTCCCACCCACCCCCACCCCCATTTATCACAGCTCCATGTATGTAGTAGGTGCTCAGTGAACATTTGGTAAATGAATAGGCCTAGCATGGTCATTTTCTTAAGTAGCTACTAAAGCCTAAAACACCATTTCTGCTTGATCCTAAGACAGCAGCTGTTTTCTTGTTGCTCTGGTTTTGTTTTTTTTCTCCCCCTTAACTGTTGAGATTGTTATTTATTGCTTTTGTCCGCTTCCTCTTCCAATCCTCCAACTTTGCTTTTTAAAAATTACGGTTTCTTGTGGAGTCTTCTGTCTTTGATGTATTCTTTTTTAATCTCTACCTTTTTCTATTTTCCTTTCTTTTTCTGGTTATGTCTCATTGTGGAAGTTACAGATAAAGTCTGTCCTTTCCAGAGTAAATTATTTGTGTTTTCTTTCCTTGGATAATTTTTACTGATACTTGCCAATCAGGAGTCTTGTTTCTATTTTTTAAATTGCTGGTTTCTGTATTGGGTTTTTTAGGTGGCCATGTAACTAAAGCATTGTTATACTTTAGTTATTAAGAAAATTGCTCCTAGAGATCACTGCACAATTAAGTAATTATAAGAGTTCAACCAAATTCCTTGTCTAAATGATTTTTAATTTCTTAATTGAAGTATAACCAAATTTTTTTAATTTCCTTTACTTTTATAATTCCTTTTATGTTTCATATTAAAAGTTCATATTTATGATACTAATGGGACATTTCATGTGAATATATCATCAGAGTATTTAGGAACATATTTAAAACAGTTTTATATCATAAGAAAACTTGGGATGGACTTTCTTGGATTAGGTTTTAGGAATTTGGGTACCTACACACATGCACACAAGGTGGAATGTTTTGGCTATTAATCTAGACCATTGTGTCCATAGAAAAGACTTATTTATTCAATCATGTGATTTTTTTTCCCCACACTCAGTTTGTTTTGGATATTGAAAATATATTTTTAAAAATGATTTCCTTCAACAACATTGTGTATTTATTGGATTATTAAAATAATAATAGTTGTTCACTATTAAGTCATCTTATACTTAGTAGGCAGTTGGTCAAGCAAGGATCTACAAGACGTAGTATCTTCCAGTCTTTTCCCTGTCATTAGCTGATTCTGTAATAAAAGAAACATCTGTTTTTCTGATCAAAAACTCTTATTCTGACCCATTATATAACATGATTGTTCCGATAATGTGAAAAGAATGTAAACCATAGAAATGGTGGATATTTGTGATTTAAGTCTTTCTTACTCAGGATAAAGCTCCCTTTAACAAGGTTGGTAGAAGTATGGAAGGAATTGGAAGAAGTGGTAGATTTCTTAGTTTGGGTCAGTGTGGTGGTGGCCAGGATATTGTATCGGGAGCAGTGGCTCTGAGAGCGAACCACCTTCCTGTGACTTCACAGTCATGACTGGAAGGAGGGTGGGAGTCTTCCACTTCTATGAATCATTTGGGCTTTAGAATTTTTTAATTTCAAAATAATTTCATACTTACAGAAAAGTTGCAAATCAGTACAAAGAATTCCTGCATATCTTTCATCCAGATTTGTCAAGCATTTATAACATTTTATTAGAGTTTCTTCTTTCTTATGTATGTACACATATATATAGTTATTTTCAGAATCAGTTGAGAGTAATTGCCTGTATCATACCCCTTTATAATGCTCCAAGATGTGTATCCTAAAATCAAGGACATTATCATAGTATTAGTATCAAATCAGAATAAGTAATTTTTGATTTAACAAATGTTTGCTTCCTTGGAACAAAGCATAGGTGAAGTGAAAGTATATATAGTCTTGCAAAACTATTTAGGTGCTTAAGGGAGTTACAGTCCACTTAATGAGTAGTCAATACAGAAAATTATTTTAGAATAAGATCTGTGATACAATAAGAGTTACACAAGGTATTCAGAAAGAAGGTACTCTAGAAATGTGAAGAGAAAAACAGTCATTTAACATAGGGAATTGGGGAAATAGTTCTTGACTGGTGCAGAGTCAGCCTGAGAGGTAGAAGTGCGCTATTGAAGGACAGTGGGAGAGATTCGCATCGCGGAATTCATCCTTCATCTTCTATCTGCCCTTGACAATGAAAATTCTGAGGATGAATGTGTTATTGCAATAACTTAGTACTGAAGTATCAAAAATGTGTAAGATAGGACAGGTTCTATTTCTACAAAAGTTGCTACATTGTTTGCTTTTAATTAACAAAATTTAACCCTAACATTATTGGGCTAATGAGGAATAGATTTCCTTTCCTAAGCACTTGTCCTTAGGTTGTTTTTCAATAATACCTTCTCAGTTATGAGAGACCAGATGTAGCAGAGTTGATTAGCTGTAATTTCTTTACAGGAATGGAAGGAATGTTTTCAAAAACTTAATTAAGTCACTGTCAATCTAGGGCTTAAGGGATAGTCACTGTTTTATTATTTCTAGCATTTATGTATTAAATTTTATACGTGTAAGCTATTCTTGCATTTACTGTAATTTTCCAGAAAGGACTTTATATAATTTTCAGACTTTGCTAGCTTAAGATAAAAAGGACTGAAAGAGGCATATACTTAGACTGACAATATGATTGTAGTAGAATTTTGAAAATCCAGTTATGAAAATAACTTCTGATTGTGGGTTCTTCAATATTAAAATCCTATAAATTGTTTTAGAATGAGATTTATTGTGCTAACTATGTTTATGTGGAATGCTATTAAACTGTTTCATAGGTCTTTATTTCTTAAGTAGATGTTTTAAAGAATTTGTTTTAAATTTATATAAATGTTTAAATCTGGGTTTTTAGTTTTTCGTTACTTTTTTTTTTTAGGTTCACATATACATTCATTATTTTACATGTTAATATTTGGTCATTTGGCACGGGGATTTCCATAATGGAATTTCAGACTCTATTTGATTATACATTTTTTCTTTTGTAAGCTGTCACTTCTTATTTTTTGGTTAAAAAGAAAAGTAAAAGGTTTTTTTAAATTTTTTGTGTGGTATCTAGTTTCCTAATTGCTTTTCTTTTTAGAAATGAATACATTCTGACAGCATCATACTAAAGGGACTGTAATTTATAAGAATTTGCCTTAGAAAACAGATTTACTCATCTGATTTTTGAATCTTCAGTCTGGTCTTTAATACCTTTCGATCATATGTGCAGTTTGTTTTTGGTTGAAGTTATCAGTGTTAGGAGTTTGGGGTCAGGGAGCCCAAGCAGATAATGATACGTGTTATACTTGCAGAAGAACAAAGTGTACTTTGAGCAAACCAAAGGTATAGGGTCCTTTTTTTTAAGCCCAAAAGCCTAGTATATATATTTTTTTATGTTTCTAAGCTGTCTTTATAATTTTTTTAATGGCTTTTGTGGAAATTTTCCTGCTGCTTTGTGTGCTAACAATGACTGTCTGAAATTCAGAGATGACTTTGTGGTCTACAAACGTTAAAAACATAACATGGAGCACTGTTACTAAGGAAAGTCTTTATACAGTTTTGATTCCCCAAAAGTACAACTGATCTTATTACATTTTTTACTTTATTATTATAAACTCATATATATAAATTCATATATACATATGAGTTCCACAGCCATAGTTAAAGAACCAAAACAACTTTATCTCTGAGTCTTAACTTAGTCTCTTTTCTTTTACAATGCCCAGTATTCATTGAACTGATATACTATAATTACTTAAGTCATCTCTTACTTCCGGTTATTTAAATTCCTTTTATTTAAAAAACTGTAACTACTATATTCATATAAGCATTTTGTTTTGTATTTATATAAAAATAACAAATTTTTGAGGTATTTTAAATTATTTCCTTGACTTCCCATTTACGAGTGCAATCACTAGATTTAAATGTTTATTTATTTTGAGAAAGTGCATGCGCACACTCATGCAGGTGAGGGGCAGAGAGGGGAGGAGAGAGAATCCCAAGCAGGCTCTACTCTGACAACACAGAGGCCAGTGGTGGGGCTCAATCTCAGGAGCCGAGAGATCATGACCTGAGCCAAAATCAAGAGTTGGATGCTTAACTGACTGAGCCACCAGGCGCCCCTGAAGTCAGTAGATTTAGGCCAAAAAACTTGATTATTATTTTCAGAGGATTTGTAAGTGTGGTGTGTTACTTACAGAAACTAAAATTGAATAGTTACATCCTAGATTATAATATAAAAGAAACTTTATTTATTTTAAAGATAAAAGGAGATTTTTTTTTTAAAGTGTATTTAATTTGAGAGAGAGAGAGAAAACCAGCAGGGGAGAGGCGCAGAGAGAGAGGGAGACAGAGGATCCCAAGCAGGCTTTGTGCTGACAGCAGAGAGCCCAATGCAGGGCTCAAACTCACAAACTATGAAATCATGGCCTGAGCCAAAGTCGGATGCTTAACTGACTGAGCCACCCAGGTGCCCCTAAAAGAAGCTTAATTTAGAATTTAACTAAGTTTCCATTATTTTATGTTACTGTCATGAGTGAGGTGGCAACATGGTAGAAGTTAGTGTGCTGCGTTCCTCGCATGTAACAATTAGCTTCTTTCTTACACATCTGAAAGGGTACTAGTTAGATATATCCTTGGAAAAATTGGTACGATCACTCAAATAATTCTTTAAATCGCTCAAATAATTCTTCAAAATATTTTCAGTATAGCTTGCAAGCCATGCAGCCATGTGCAAGTCACTTAATATCTTTTTTCTCTCAGTATTACCATCTTTAAAAAAGGTGATAATAGAATCTGTCTTCTAGGATGTTTATGATCAAAGTGTCCAGCATTTATAATTAGTAACTACAAATCTTGCTATCAGATTTGATTTAGTACCATACTAAAGTAGTTAACTACTATGCAGACATCAGCCCTTACTAACACTACTACTTCATTCCTTAAATGTTCGTTTTATTGGAAAACTGTATAGTAGTCCTCCTTTGTCCATGGTTTTACTTTCCATGGGTTCAGTTACCTAAGGTCAATTGCAGTTTGGAAGTAGGTGATCTTCCTTCTGATGATATGTCAGGAGTAGCCAAACGCTACATCATAATGCCTATGACCTTTACCCCACTTTGTCTCCTCACGTAGGAATTTTTTCATCTCATATTATCACAAGAAGGATGAGTATAGTACAATAAGATATTTTGAGTAAGAGATCACATTTACATAACTTTTATTACGTATGTAGTTATAATTGTTCTATTGTATTATTAGTTGTTAATCTCTCCCTGTGCCTAATTTATAAATTAAACTTTATCATAGGTATGTATCTATAAGGAAAAAAACATAGTATATATATATGGAATTTGGTACCATCTACAGTTTCAGGCATCCACTGGGGGGGTCTTGGAATGTATTCCCCATGGATAAGGGGATTGGGAATTACTGTATTTTACAAGGAGTAAGAGTACAGGATCTGAAATCACAAATTACCTGGATTGGAATTTTAACTGCCAGTTAGCTGTGTGATTTGGGGCAAATTATGTATCCCTTTAACCTTGGGTTTCACAAGCATAAAGTGAAATTATAATAGTAATAAAATTTAAATGGAGTTGTATTTAAAAGTGCTTAACATAATTTTGGATACATTCTAAGGCAATGAATGTTTCCTTTCCATAATTATTTTTAGCATAGTTATTGTGTTCTTTACTACTGCGTAAGTAATTACTTCAAAAAGTAACAATAAATGTTTTTTATCCCCTTGTTTCTATGGATCAGGAATTCAGAAGCAGCATAGCTGGGTGGTTCTGGTTCGGGGTCTCTCCTGAGGTTGCAATCAGGATGTCAGCAGGGGCTGAGGTCATCTGAGTGTTATTTTGAACCTAATGGCTATAAATTTTACATTTTCCAGACTATGTCTTCAGCGGTGGTACAGTTATATGCAGCAGATCGTAACTGTATGTGGTCAAAGAAGTGCAGCGGTGTTGCTTGTCTCGTTAAGGACAATCCACAGAGGTCTTATTTTTTAAGAATATTTGATATTAAGGTGAGTTTTGTTTTGCCTCCACTTTAAACTGTAGGTGCTTAGGTTTTTTACTCCAGTTATAATTTTTACATGTATTTATGTATGTTGTTACATATATGATTTTTATTTATCCTGTATGTATTGTTTAATACTTTTATGTCCTGGGCTTTCCCTACATTCTCTCTTTTTCTAATGATACTCTTCTATCCCACCTTGTTCAATACAGAGTCGTATAAAGTCCTTTCAGGGAACTATAAAAGTAGATTTTAGTTTAGTAGTACTGTTAGTTACTTCAGCCTAGGTTTAAAGCATAACACAGTATCTATAAAAATGTATTTGCTACCCATTTTTCCTTATGTTGTTTCTCAATATAGATTGTTTAGGTTTTCACAGCTTCATATCTCTTCCATTCAAACACAGATCCACATTGTCCTAGATTGGATGCCCATTCTCAGGTAGTCATTGCTTATAGTTGCCGTAGAAGTAATTACCTTTTTTTTTTTTATTTTATAATAGTTTATTTTCAAATTGGTTTACATATAACACCCAGTGTTCATCCCAACATGTGCCCTTTTTAATGCCCATCACCCCCTCTCCCCCCTCCCTCATCCCCCTCACCTTCAGTTTTTTCTTAGTCTTTGAGAGTCTCTTATGTTTTATCTCCCTCCCTCTCTGTGTCTTTTTTTCCTTTCCCCTCTTCCCCTCCCCCTGGTTTTTGCTTAGTCTCACAAAGTCCACCTATTCATGGAAACATATGGTATCTGTCTTTTTCTGACTGACTTATTTCACTTAACATAATACCCTCTAGTTCCATCCATGTTGCTACACATGGCCAGATTTCATTTTTTCTCATTGCCACGTAGTAGTCCATTGTATATAAGTACCATAACTTCTTTATCCATTCGTCAGTTGATGGGCACTTGGTCTCTTTCCATGATTTGGCTATTGTCGAAAGTGCTGCTATGAACATTGGGGTACACGTGCTCCTATGCATCAGCATTCCTGTGTCTCTTGGGTAGATTCCTAGCAGTGCTATTGCTGGATCATAGGGTAGCTCTATTTTCATTTTTTTGAGGAACCTCCACACTGTTTTCCAGAGTGGCTGCACCAGTTTGCATTCCCACCAACAGTGTAGGAGGGTGCCTAGAAGTAATTACCTTTTGGCAGAGATGAAGTCTCCATTTATCTTTTAAAACCTTTTCTAGAAGTAGGCTTTTGTAATATTTATATGCGGCAATAAGTACAACCAAAAAACAAAACACCCTGACTTTGTTTTAATGTTTATTTTTTTTTAATGTTTTTATTTATTTTTGAGACAGAGAGAGACAGAGCATGAGTGGGGGAGGGGCAGAGAGAGAGGGAGACACAGAATTGGAAGCAGGCTCCAGGCTCCGAGCTGTCAGCACAGAGCCTGACGCGGGGCTCAAACTCACAGACCGTGAGATCATGACCTGAGCTGAAGTCGGACGCTCAACCGACTGAGCCACCCAGGCGCCCCTAACTTTGAACTCTCTTGGGTGATACTTAACGGATAGATTATAGGTCAGACTGGTTTATTTCTCCGGGCCTTGGCTTATTTATTTGTAAAATGCGAGAAATATCTGCATCTATTGCAAAGTGTTTCCCTGAGATTCAGTAAGATTGAAGTTACTGTACTTTGTAATTTAGTGCTTCTTAGCACCCACTTCTCCATACTCCCAAACAGGTGAGAGATGTGGCATACTCCTGTTATCAGTGGCTTAACTATGGCAGTGATTCTAGGGGATGGGGAAACATGCAATAGTTTGAAAGAAACCCAGTTAGTTGTTTTGACATGTTTCTTATCACCAATGAGAAGTACTTTTAGAAATAAAGTGCACATATAACTCCACGAGAAAAAAGGAATTGCATTATGGTGGTCATATGCGTATAGTGAATTCTAAATATTTTTAAATTGTGGTCTAGGTACAACTTTGCTTTCAGAATAGAGCAATACTTCTATCTCTCTAACCACTTATTTATTTCCAATTGTAGATAACCATTGCTGGATACTTGCAATTAGCCACCTTTGGTATTAAGGTTAATTCTGTTTCTTTTACTACAGCCATAGATCTGACAATCCAGTCACCCATGGCTCTCCTAACCAGAGTTTAACCTTGATGTACCTTAATCATCAGTCTCCTTCTGCACATGATTGATACTACTTTTACTAGTAGTATTAGGGAACCACTGTATAAAAGTTTGGAGTTCACAGATTGTTAGTGAACTGTACACAGGAGGTATATTTGACACTCCCAGCATCTATAGAATTGAGGAAAAGAGCATGAAATGTTCCTGTAATATTTGATAGCACACAGTCTGCTGATGATGGAACTAGGCATTGATCAGCATTGCATGTATAGCTGTATACTATTCCTTCTGTCTAACATTGATGACCTAGTAATTGTTCTGGTTATGCATTTGACCAGGTAACTATATTTGGGAATACACGGCTAATGAGATTGTATCTTGGCATACTGAGTTAAGCTCACTTGATAATGTAGTTTTTATGAAAGAAATATCCAGGATTTACTATTATTAAGAAATCACTGATTAAATTATTGTTATATATGTTTTATGCATATATGTGTTTTTTGTGCATGTAAAAGCTATCATTAATATAAACAATTCCCTTAATAAGAGTCATGTATTTTGTTTTATTCCTAAACATTATGTTTTTGTTGACTCTTACTTTTTTTTTTCTAGGATGGGAAACTATTGTGGGAACAAGAGCTATACAATAACTTTGTATATAATAGTCCTAGAGGATATTTTCATACCTTTGCTGGAGATGTAAGTCATATTTTTTTTTAAGCCCTGTTTAATGTCATTGTTTTTACATTTGTCTGTGGAAAGCATCTATGAGCTTTCTGTGTAAACATTGTATAAAATAAAAAGAATTATTTTACTTTTAAAAGCATCTTCATAGATAGTATAGTTAAGAGGAAATGGCTAATATTTTAAAGGGCCAAAAAAAATAGAAAAGGATTACAAAGAGTACTCCTTCACAAAGTGAATATAACTTGCTGTGTAGAAAAGAAATTTGTTTTTCATCATCTTTCTGTCTTTGGGCAGATAGCTTAATTTTTCTGGGATTTAGTTTTCTGTAAAAACGAAGTCTGAATTGCCCACTAATCCATGATCTCTTTTAAACATTGAATACTATATTGCCATTCAAATTATTTTGTATAAAAGAATAGTTCATGACCTAGAAGAGTACTAAAATAAACTCAATGCCTGTAGGGGGAGAATAGAATTTTAAAAATTTACTGCATATACTTGAGGAAAATGTTAGAAGGATTTCCATACCATATGCTCATAGGGATTGTCTGAGCGTCTAGATTATAGGTGATTTTTATTTCCTTGATTTTCATATTTGTGTTTCCTAAATTTTCCATAATGAGAAAAAAGATGGTTGGATTAGATGATCTATCTTTTCAAAAAGTATTTTTTTCTCTAGCTATTATTTTTCACATTTTTCTTAATAAAATATAAATATATGTAAATATATAAAAGTGTGCATTAAATACCATAGTCAATAATGTCAGTGTGTTTCCACATTTTTAAATAATTTACCTGAATTAAAGTCATAATTTAAATAATACCTGCAGTTAAGCTGTAACAGAAAAACACACACATACCTTAATAAAGATAGAGCTGACCTGCATTTGACCGGCTTTTCTGGTGTCTGCTTTTGTAAAATCCAAATTATTTTACAGAGCTCTGTTGAAGGTTCAAATTTTTTTGTTCCTTTTGTTGTTGTTGTTAAAGCTGAAGTAATCAGTTTAATATTTGAGTGTCCACTGTGATAGGCAGCTTTTCTAAACGTAGTCTTTTACTTTGCTTTTTCCGTGCTTTTAGTTTTCTTAGGTTTTTCAGGTAAAATTAAAACTGTAATGTAAACTGAGTCCTTGTCTGTTAGTAAAGTCTGCTTTCCTTCTTCAGAAATGTACTTTGTTGCTTATCAACTTTTTCATTAAATAAAGCTAAATTCATGTTTTTTGCTGTTTACCTTTTTTGATAAAAAAAAATATTTCAGACTTGTCAAGTTGCTCTTAATTTTGCCAATGAAGAAGAAGCAAAAAAATTCCGAAAAGCAGTTACAGACTTGTTGGGCCGGCGACAAAGGAAATCTGGTAAACTTTTTTTTTTTTTAATTCTTTGAAACAGGAGCTGGCAAACTGTGGCTCACGGGACAGATCTGGCCCCCCATCTGAAGTTAGTGAGACACAGCTGTGTTCATTGGTTTACATATTGTCTGTATAGTATGTGGCTGCTTTTTTGCCATAACTATAGTTGGATAGTTACGACAAAGACCGTATGGCCCTCTACCAAAAAAAAAATCATGATCCTTACTTAAGAGGAATATTTTTATTAATAACTATTTTTTTTCAGATTTACTAAAGCACTCATTCTGATAACCTTTTTTGTTGATAACATTCCATATACACTGACTTTTAAATTTGCATTTTTATGGCATTGTTCTTACATTCTTAGAATATTTAATACTTTGTGAACAAAGACTTTTTAGGCAAGCCTAGAAGCAAATAAGCCACGTTGCAGATATAATCTGTAAACATTATTTTGTCTCTGTTTAGTCCCTAATGTTGTCTATTATAAAACCATAGGAAACTCAGTGTAATTCATGAGACTTTAATACACATAAAATAGAGAATGATGCAAGATAATGTAGAGTTTTAAATTTATTGGTATAGAAATATTTGATAACAGTGTACTGTTTCTGTTAGGAAGTGGGAGAAGAGTGATTAGGAAAGGTGAACCTCTCCAAAATCATAATCTTAGGCAAATCAGTTTTGGGGAAGATAACATATGGGAGTTGAAGTCCCCATATAGATCCCCTTAAATAGATCCCGTTAAGACCAGCCATGCGATATGCTCCTTGAAAAGTTTTTCTGTACATCTGGGGCACACATTACCACAGTTTTGAAGATCGCTGTCTTCAGGGATGTGCTTTACCAATAAGAGGAACTAAGCCATGAAAAAAATAAGACATTAGATCCAGAAAACTGAAATGTAAAATCATCAATTCCCTTTTATACATCTCTATTATTATTTTAACGGTACAGATTGGAACACAGTACTCCAAAAGTAGTCTCACTAGTTCCGTGATACTAAAAAACATCTCTTGATTTGATTAAACACTGTCCTGCTAATGTTTTAGCAAATCCCTCACACCAGTATCTCCCATTCATTGTTAATCCCAGCCATCCTTTTTTTTTCATATGTATGGCTCTCAAGCCAGGCTACTGTCTTATTTTTAAGTTACTTTTATAACTTACACTCTGAACTTTATATTTATCTCAGTATATTTCCATATCTGTGTTGTCATCACTTTAAGAAGTATTTTGTCTGGTTGCAGAGGTAGTATCACCCGGGAAATGGGAGATTGACATTCATTGATATAGACAGGACTTGCCATGTCAAATGTTTCAAAAAGTTACTTCATCAGACCACCAGATGGAGTAATAAATTTATATTTCCCATTGCCAGGATTTTCTAACTTGTCCTCCAGTTAAATCCTATTAATTTTAGTTTATGGCTGTTTATAAACTAATTATTTTTATTATATCATTATTTATGGGTATTTCTCTTATAATTTTGAAGAACTTTATATTAGAAAATCTCTGGAAATTATATCCGTTTAAAATTCTTCAACCACTTTTGAATTTTCCTAATGATATCAGACCTGGTATGTAAGAGTATGAATACAAAGGATTGGTAGTTCTCCTGGTTTTACTTCATCCTAAGCTGCCGTAGCTCTTTGTTACTATTTTGGTCTGCCCTGGTGCTCTCAGACATCTCTGTGTATTCTCATGATGCTTGTGCTCTCCCTCAGTCCCGCAGCTTTGAAAACTGTCCGTACGCTGAAACCTCCCAAAGTTTTATCTATATTGCTGACCCTTTCCCCAACCTTTAGACTAATTTACTTCATTTGGACATCAGAATAGCTTTCAAATGTAACATGTCTGAGTAGAACATTTGATCCATGTTCCCTGACCCCAGTTAGACCTATTCCTACTCCTCTCCTAGTCTCCCCCAGCTTGGTAAAATGTTCCACTCTGGCTTAACATGGTCCCTTGTAAATCCTATCAGTGAGTTCATTGTCTCTTCCTTCATAATCTGGATCTATTTCTCACCACCTCTGATGTTGCCCCCCGCCCCCCATCTCAGCCACCATCTTCTGTCTAGACTACCCTGACTCCCTCACGAGCCTTCTACTACCACCCAGTGCCCCTTATGACCTCTTTTCCACATAGTAGCCAACTTAACCTAAAACCATGGATTAGGTTATGTACTTGCCCTGTTGGAAACCCTGTAAGAGCTTTCTGTCATATCTAAAATACACTTTATATTCCTTACCTTGCCCTGTGGGACCCTACATGATCCAGTCCCTGGATCTTCTTATGACTTCTCTCCTTTTACTCTTCTGTTGGGTCATTCCAGTCCAGGCTTCATAACATTCCTTAATGCCCTTCCTTCCTTGGGGCCTTTAAATAGGTTGTTCCCTCTCTTCATTTATTCAGATGTCAGTTCCTCAGAGAAATCTTTCTTAACTACCTGTACATTGACTTAGGAATTAAGACAGAGTTTAGTGAATTAGTATTTTATGTTGATTTTTATATTACATATGCCTAATAATGTTATTTTAATTTGTTTTCTAACAGAGAAAAGACGAGATCCCCCAAATGGTAAGCTCTTTGATACAAATTATTGATCAAGAAGATTTTAGATTATAGTTTAATCCTTTTAGAAAAATATCATGCATTAATACTTAACATCTGTGATCAAATACTGTACTTTATTGTATTATTTTAAAACAACAAAGATGAGTCTTAGAAATTTACTGTTGTTTGGATTTTTTGTAGAATGAAAGAGGACTACATAGGGTGACGGTCACTAGTATATCTTCATTCTGTATTCACAACTGATTGAGTTCAGAAACTGTATAACCTTGATTTAGTATCTTCCTTAAAGAAGGAAGATAAATTTTGTCTAGCATACTTTAAGATTTATCTTTTCTTTTTTTCTGATTTCAAATATTTCAAAATATTATTTCACACTGGTAATACAAAATTGGCCCCTGTAAGAATGAACACTGACTTTAGTGATATGTGTAGGAGCTAATAGTAGCTGTATGTAACCCTCCTTAATTTGATAATGACCACTTGAAGTATTGTGGATTCATTTAAAAAAGAAACAAAACATGTATACCAGAAAGTAAAAGCAGAATACTAAAATAAAAAAGAACAAAGTCCCAGATCTTTAGGGCAGAGATTCTCATCCTGGACTCCATAAACTGTCTCTGAAATAGTGTGCTAAGTTTTTAAGTGTATGTATTTTCTCTGGGGAGAGAGGATACAGGGTTTTCATCATATTTAAATGGGGTCCCTGACTCTTCTGTGAAGGTAAAGAACCATTGCTTAGGAACCTTCAGTATAATGGAGAATGTGGCTTTTTCTTTTTAAAAGCATCTCATATCCTCTCATCAGAGTTTAGGTAGATAATTTGGGGAAGCAAATAAATACAGAGTTCTGAATATATGACAACTACTGGTGATCGTTAGGGTTTGCTTCCTTTAAACAGATATATTACTTTCTGAATTTGTCCTTAAATTTGTTTTCCTGATATAAAAACATGAATCAAATACTGCTGTATTTAAAGTTTGGATTATTTACCTTATTGTAATTAAAAAAAATGATTGCCTTCAGTAGGGCTTATCTTGTGCCAAATATTATATACTTTGTCTTTTAAATGGCAGCTTAATTTATAGGACTGCTGTGGAGATTAAACAAAGTAATCAAAGAAGCATAGTACTTTGTAAATATTAGTTACCATGATGAAGACAGAAACAGCAGTAATTATAGCAGCTCCTATTTAATGATTACTTACTACCAGCCAGGCGCTGTCAGCGATCTTATGAAGTGACTGGTGTCATCCCCATTTTATAGCAGAGCAGCAGGGACACAGGTGGGTAATTTCCTCAAGGTCACAAAACTAGTAAGTAGTAGAGCAGGATTCAGTCTCAAACAGCCTAGCTCCACAGCCTGGCCCCTTAACCACTGTGGCATGTCCAGAAGGTTTTGAAAGAGACACTGAGACTTAGCCAGAGTAAAGAAGTGCCCCAAGTTCTGGAGCTAATATGTAGCAGAGGCGAAGGAGGCAGAAGTCCTTCATCTGCGAACTTCTACGTCAGTGTTAGATGTAGTGTAGACGTTAGTGTTGATGTGCTCAGGATTTTAATCTTTTTGAATTTATTATTCTGCATTCTGTGAGCTTGTATGAGTACCAGGGGGGAAGGCTTCCTAACAATGGCATCAAGTTAAGAATGTAAATACCTTATGGGGTTTTTAAATCTTTGCAGTACCTATAAAATACACTTCTGAAGAGGCACCTGATCCATGAATACACAGAATTTGGGTATTCTTTATGCAGCAGCGGGATCTCGCCATTTTATTGCTCCTAGAGATATTCATAATTAAATATAGTTTCTTTCTCCGCAGTTGCTCTTGGTTTTAAATCTTTAGATCTGTAGTTTTAACCCCTAGGTGCAGAGATCCCAAACTTCTTTTCTTTAAATGACTGTTTAAAAAGTAGTATCATTAAAAGGCAAAATTATATGGCATGTGCTACCAACATTTGTATATTTCTTTATAAAGTATACACATAATATGGTATTAACATAGTACACAGAAAAGGATGAAATAATAATTAATAGAAGCTTTAATATTTTTTCCTGCTGTTCAGTCATTTGTCTTGTTCTCCCCACTCTGTGGAGACCACTGTTTTGGAGGCAGCATTTGGAGCCCGACCAGCAGATGCAGTGGACACGTAACCATCTTGCAGTGTCCATGCTGGCGCTTTGACGTCAGTCCTCGTTTAGGTTATCAGTTTAGCAGGCTTTTCTCAAATTGTAACTATTAAAAAGACACTTTATGTACAAGTAACCTATATTCCTGAAATGCAATTCAGTGTCTTCTTCACTAACTCCTAATCCATACATCTTTCTTTTTTCTTTATTGGTCAGTCTCCCCTTTTAGCTTAGACGCTTTCCAATGATTTGTTCTCAGCTTCATGACTGCTTGACATCAGAGGCCTCTGGGCCACCTGTTTCTCAACTATTTTACCTTGGTGAGAGTTCTCTGCTTTTTATGTAATTAAGGGGAGGACTTTAGTTTCTTCTTTTAGTTTTAAAATTAACTAGAATTGCTGTTCAGTGAGAATATTAAAAAGCCTTTCTGTGGCAGTTGTCTTTAATTTGTTTCTTGAAAAAAAGAAGGGAAACAGCCCCCTCCATTATATATTTACTTAATGTATGTTCTTAGGATGAGTATAATTTCATAAATGGAATAATTAAATTACTTTTTACTAGAAGTGATTTAAGAGTATCTCTGTATCTCTTTTACCAATACTTCCATAAACCTGACTTTATTAAAAAATGACTCTGTGCCTTGTACAGGTTTTCACTTATTTTAGTTTGAACACCTTCAAACTCTGAATGACTATTATCAACAGAAATAACCAAGTACCTATTCCCTTGAAAACGTAGGAAACTTTTTTCTAAATTTTGGAAGTTAATAGTAAATATTTATTAAATAACAAACTATTTAACTATACTCAGAGAACTAATAAGTTGGTAAGGAAATTATATACGGTAACATTTGTAAAGTTAGCATTATCAATCACCTTATGGTTTGATTTTAGTGTAGGAAGTACAATGGTAGTGAATAGAAAGAGTAGTAAACCAGGAACCAAGAGAGCACAGTTCACCTTTGCCTTTGTTACTAATTGTGCGACTTCAGGTAGGTCACCTGACTCTTCACCTTAATCTGCCATCTATAAGATGAAAAGTTTAGGAGAACGGTTTAATTTCCCAGCTAACACTAATTTTCTATCCATCGCTATAATTCAGATTTTCCTATATAGACTTAATTAAATAATGTTTTAACTAGTGAAATTCATGTGTACTGATACTAAATAGCCAATTCAAAGGCTTTATAAACTGCTTGGCAGACATGTAACACTATTATCCACACCTCATTTTGCGGTAAGGAGAGGAGGGGAAACACAGTCTGACTACAGTATGAGTTAAACTTTTTCATTCCACATACCACTTATATTTTGTTCCTGTCTTTTGAGCTGTCTTCAGCTATGGCTGAATTATTTTATTTTCTCTAGCGACTTATGAATCAGGCTTTCAAGAATCTTAACTTTTTTAAAATTCCCGGAGAAGAATTTATTAGCTGGGATAATTTAAACTATTAAACTTCACTTTAGCCAACTCTACTTACTATTTAGAATCTCCACAGTATAATAACTTTTATATAACCCAAAGCAGCATAAAAATATTTTTTTTTCTAAAAACTAGTAGTTTTGTTGTTGTTTTTTAATGGTGAATCTGGTTGTTCCTTTATAGTTACGATTTGAACACCTATTTCAGAAAGGGTGGTATTTTTAAAGAGAATGCCTCACTCTGATACTCCTACATCTGTCTTAAGTCACTTCTTGAATTATATTAAGCATAGAGTAAAAGTGCTTTGCCACATCTTTTCATGGATGGTATTGCTGATACTGACTTGTAAAGATAAATTATAAGAGGGAAGGCAGAAGGGGAAGGATGAGAAGTAAAAACAGATCGTTAGATAAGCCTTTGTGTATGACACCAATTAAATCCTCTAACACTTGAATTCTGGTTATTCTCCTAAGTCCCTTACTTCGTGAAACTACGGTACACACTAAAATCTGATATCTGAACAAATTTGAAAACCCAAGTCTTTATCTACTACTTAATAAGCTTTCTGTATTGCTTAACTAACCTTTAATTTTTGATCCTGTTATTTTAGATTATTCCTTGACATCGAATCAGCTTATTTTAATGGTTTTATCCATTTTACTCACTTCTATTTTTTTCCAATAAGAATTTTTTTATTTCTTGCCACTATGAGCGACTTCCCATGAAATTTTGTATGAAAGTATAAATAGAACTTTTAGACACTTACATGTAAGTAGACTTTGAATATGGAAGGAAAATAGCTGAATTTTCATGATATTAAAAATATGCATCTTTCCAGATTGTTTACTTCTCTGATAAGGTGGCGGATAGCTTTTATCAATTTATTTTAACTCTATTTTATATTTAATAGTAGAGATGAAAGAAAATGGGTTATATATAATTTACCCACTTATCTTAGATAAACATTGTTCTTTCAGGTAACTTTAATGAATAGGACACATTTGAGCTGTTTACCGCAATGGAAGAATTAGAGTCAAATTGTCAATTAGTTATTACCTAATATACATTAGCCTGTAATTTCTTGGGATTTCCAAGTGCCATTCTATTACCGTGTTGGGGATCCTCAAGACCACCCCTGGTTGATTTACTAGAAGGACTCAGCAGGACCAAGCACACAGTGGAAGGATATGAAACAAAATCAGCAAAGGGAAGACATAAGGGGTTGGGTCTGAGGGAGAGCACACCCAACTTCGTGTGTCTTCTCCCGCTGGAGTCACGGGGGTGCACGTCATTCCTCCAGCAAAGATTGTTATGGCACATGGGAAATGTTGGCTAAAGGAAAACCTGATTAGGGATCAGTGCCTGGAGTTTCTCTGGCGCTATGCAAGGAGTCATCCTCTGTCTAGCACATCCCGAGAGTCTAGACTCCAGGAGGAAAGCAGGTGTTTAGCATTGAGCACATTGTGAGCACAAAGAATTGAGGCACAAGGAGCCCATCCTGTCAGGAAATGGTTAAGAACCCTCTTGGAATCCCAGTTTCCAGATGTCAGCTCAGAGCTGACCTTGCAGGCAGGCCAGTCCAAGGATAGCAGGCTCAGGCCTGCTGTGTTAACTGTTTCTCTGCACAGCAGTGGTTACATTTTAGACAGCATTTTGAAAGTTGTCATTACTGTACTCAGAGGAATTAAGTCTGATAAGTGGTTTTGTCAGAGAATTACGTATAAAAATGGACTCTAAGGAATATGTGACGCTCTTTAGTTAAATTTATAAGGAATTTTAAAATTGAATACATTTCATTTAGACTCTCATGCTTTTAAAGCCAAGAATATATTTGTGAATTATGAAACATGTTTTGTATGCTATATTTAGTGTCACTCCTAAAGATGCTATTAATAATATCCGAAGATGCCTGAGATATTTTTACTACTGATTCCTGTGGAAGATGAGTGTTTTGAGAATTTTTCCATCTTGTTTTTGAGTCCTGTACTTCTGGTAGTCAGAGTATATGTATGATAAGGAAAATATTACAGAATTTAAATATGGTAGTTTGGGAAAATATATTAATCATTGTGTAACTACTTTGTTGCCTTTTGGGCTAATAAAGTTGAAACAAAGAAGTAAGACTAGATTTGTCAGGTTTAAGACAAAGTATATACTTTTGTTTTACTTTTATTATTCTTGTTATGTGATATTATGTGTTATATACCACTTTACCAAGGAGTTATGTGATGTGGATCAGGCTATTGGAGTCCAGATTTAAGGGATTAGGCCAATTAAATATAAATTCTTACTGAAAATTTATATTTCCCATGAGATTTAATATAATAAAAAATACAGGTTTGCTTTCCAATAACATCTATACTAATGTGTTAAGGAATTTTTTATAGGCTTTTGAAATTTAGGCAGTACTTTATCCATTATTTATAAAAAACTAACATGCAAGTTTAAATTTTAAATAATTTCTGTTAATGAAGTGGTCCTACTTCAGAGAAAGATATCCAAATTATACATTATGATGGTAATAGTTGTTATCCTAAATTACGATGGTAATAGTTCTTATCCTAAGTTATTCCTTTCATATTGTTTTGCAGGGCCTAATCTACCCATGGCAACAGTTGACATAAAAAATCCAGAAATCACAACCAATAGATTTTATGGTCCACAAGTCAACAACATCTCCCATACCAAAGAAAAGAAAAAAGGAAAAGCAAAAAAGAAGAGATTAACCAAGGCAGATATTGGAACACCAAGCAATTTCCAGTAAGAGAGTTCTTTTGTTTTTCTTGTCTTTTGACTTACTCAGTATTGCTCTTGATTTTTAACTTGTTAGAAAATTTTGTTTTCTTATTGGGAGAACCCTTACATTTTGTTGGAGTTTTTTTTGTTTTTGTTTTGTTGAGTTTTCTTTTTAAGGCTCAGTAGACTTTCTGTGAATCTTAACAGTTTATTTACTTTTCTACCCATCAGTAAAGAAAAATTAGATCAAGTTGTTTCTTTAAATAATTGTTGAACATAATGATTTCTCACTTTTTCTCTATAAATGGTATTTGGATATTGCCTCTATAGAGGCATTGTCTTAGTCCATTTGGGCGGCTATAAAAGAATACCGTAGACTGAGTAGCATATAAACCACAGAAATTTATTTCTCACAGCTCTGGAGACGGGAAGAGGCAGCCACATGTAGTGTCTGGTGAGGTTCCTCTTCTCGGTTCATAGACAGCTATCTTCTAGCTGTCTTCCTCACATTTTGGAAGACGGCAAGGAAGCCTTGTGGGGCCTTTTTTCTAAGGGCATTAATCCCATTCTTGAGGGATCCACCCTCAAAACCTAATCACCTCCTAAAATCCTCACCTCCCTCCACATGCCGTCACATTAGGAATTAAGTTTCAACATAGGAAATTTTAGGGGACACAAACATGTAGTCTATAGTAGACATCAAACCTTTGCTATTTATTTGATGTATTTTAAGCATTTCATATACATCAATAATTCTTGCTTTTTTTGTTCCTTTGTCTTTCTTTTTCATTTTTTGAGAGAGCTCAAGCTAGGGGGAGGGGCAGAGGAAGAGAGAGAGAGAATGCTAAGCAGGGTCCATGCTTATTACAGAGCCCGATGTGGGGCTCAGTCCCACAACCCTGGGATCGTGACCTGAACCGAAATGAAGAGCTGGACGCTCAACTGACTGAGCCACCCAGGCGCCCCATAAAATGCCTGTATTCTTATGACAGTTTGACGGTTGAGGAAATGGATGCTCAGAGAGATTGTGCAAAAGTGTCAGGACTCAGTAGCAGAGCCAAGGCTGGAATCATACAGATTTTCCCTGAATATGTTTATGTCTGTGAGAACTATTAGTTCAGGGCCAAAATTTAATGGGTCGGTTGGATTTCATGTATTTTATGTTTTACATGCTCTTTATGCATATTCTGTTTTTCATTTTTGTCTACTTTAGGCACATTGGACATGTTGGTTGGGATCCAAATACTGGCTTTGATGTAAGTGTCTTTGCAAGTCGTAAACGTTATTGCTCTAAATAAGTGGGAATGTATGGCCTGTGTGTAGATTTTTTTTATTATTCAGAATTCTGGCATTTATTTGAATGTGTTTATGTACACATACTACTGAAGTTTGAAATCTTTGTATTCCTCTATCATTTATGGCTATGTCTCTACAGACAAAGGTTTTGTACTCCTTGGATTTACATACTGTAATGTGAAATTCTTGTGTGTTGACAGCAAGAGAAGAAAATTATTTCTGTTAGCTGATCATTTTGGGGGAATGTATGCCAGATTACTAGAAAGTACTGTTATCAATTTCTGAATTATCCAGTTGTTAAATTATCTAGGTCTTTTCATTCTATTCTTTCTGGCAATTTCATCATTATTTAATTTACAGCACTAAGCGAGGTAGGTTAAACTGCTGGCAAAAATATGTGTTTTTAACATCTGTTTTTGGTTGCTTAGGTAGTAATAGTATTTCACATTTGACAGATAATCAGGATTTGGAAAAATTATTTTGAAGAGAAATACTTGTGATTGGGGTCAGAAAGCCTTCTGGGTATTTTTGATGTTAACTACAGTGTTAACTCCACAACATTTATTGAATGCTTCTCTGTGTTGGGCACTCTACAGGGTGCTGAGGTTATAAGGAGGCCCTTGTCCTCAGATTTTCAAATTCATTTACTTTTTTTGTTTACTTGTGATTGTATCTAAATCTTATTTAGGAATAGGTGCACATTGGAAATGTTTGAATCACAAACGGGTTAGTCAAACTCTAAATGAGATGCTCTCTTTTTGAAGAAAGGGAACAAAAAAGAAATAAAATAAAAATGTATTCTTTGTTTTTATCTTTTCTGTTTTATTTAAATAAGAAAGTTTAGTTAGAATATAAATAACCATATTAAAAGTTTTTCAACTTAATTTCATAAAGGGCAAAGATGAGGATTAAATTTGATCATGCTTATTTTTAAAAAATGGGATAGATTTTACAGTTAATTAATTACTTGTTGTAGCTGAATAATTTGGATCCAGAATTGAAGAATCTTTTTGATATGTGTGGAATCTCAGAGGCACAACTTAAAGACCGAGAAACATCAAAAGTTATATATGACTTCATTGAAAAAACAGGAGGTGTGGAAGCTGTTAAAAATGAACTACGAAGGCAAGGTAATTTTTTTTTTCAATTTAAGCATTGTAATCTTTTTTTTTTTCTGGACTGTTTTGAAGTCAGTTTCATGGAAGACAGCTATACACCTTCCTGCAAACCTTCTGTAAGCAGAATATTTGAATTTGTAGATAACTAGCTCGACCTGGTATTGTTTCACATTATTTTGATATAACTAAAATATTTGGTAAAATTTTTCTTACTAAAAAGTCTTATATTAAATTAATGAATATCTATACAAAACCATCTGGCTATTCTATTTTAAACTAAAAATTTATAGTTGCCTAATATTTTATTTAACAAATCTTAGAAACCACCATTAAAGTTGTTTTTATCACAGCTCAAAGCTAGTAATTTAAAAATAATCATTGTTTAATCAGTAATATATAAGCATTTTCAAGAATATAACTAATGAAAGTCTATTTATTTTGAAATACAAACATTTTTTTTCTTGGTAGAGTATGAAATTTATCATTTACTACTTTGAGTATCCTAATTTGCATCCTTTTAAAATCTGATATTTTATTTAAAGCACCTTGTGTTTTAGTTGTATGTTAATAGTACAATAAAGTGTAAATTCAATAACTGAATTTTCCAATATGATAATTTTCTCTTTGCCACCTTATTCATTTGAGATTGTTTTTCTTCTATCTAGCTTTTTGTGTATGGAGCAAAAGCTCCACTTTAAAATATTCTTCTGAGGAATTTTGCTGTCGTTTTAAATTAGGTATTTGACTGACTTGTATCTTTTTCACTACTGATGTTCATTCAGTCTTTCATTCTTTCATGTATCCAGTAAACATTATGCCAGCACTCACTGCCACTCAGGATATTTAGATGTTTATTAAATAAAAGGTTTCTGCCCTCAGAAATCTTATAGTCTAGGGTGGAAACATATATATAAACAGGTGTACAGTCAGAAATTGCTATTATAGAAACACAATGTTAGTTTCATTAAAATTAGTATAATGCTAATTTGTCTTAGTTTTTGAAAAAAATTACATTTCCAGAATCTATGGATTTTTTAATAAAAACATCTTGGGCATAGCACCGTTATTGTTTTTAAATGCTCCCAGAGTAAGTCACATTTACTGGTAGTGTGTTTCCTGGCTCTGTTCACGTACCAAATTTTGCTCAGCATCTCTCTGAATTCTCTGAATTTATAAGTTTATATATGACTCTTGACATTTACATGTGCCCTCACACCTGAATACCTGTAACTAAGACTTGTCTATATTAACTTGATTGGATTTGTTTTTTTTTTTTAAGTTACAAATATCTTTACTTATTTATTTTAAATAATTTATTGTCAAGTTAGCTAACATACAGTATATACAGTATAGTCTTGGCTTCGGGAGTAGATTCCCATGATTCATCACTTACACACAACACCCAGTGCTCATCCCAACAAGTGCCCTCCTTAATGCCCATCTCCCATTTTCCTCGCCCCTCCCAACCCCTGATTTGGTTTTTAAACTTTATTATGATTTCTTATTATTCTAGCTGCTTTTAAAGCATCAAATGAGGCAAGATCTCTCCTTAATTGAATTACCTAAAACCAAAGAAATATACAGACATTAAAAAAAATGCTTCAGGTGGGCTGCCTGGGTGGCTCAGTCACTAAGCGTCTGACTTCGGCTCAGGTCATGATCTCACAGTTCGTGAGTTCAAGCCCCACATCAGCCTCTGTGCTGACAGCTCAGAGCCTGGAGCCTGCTTCAGATTCTGTCTTCCTCGCTCTCTGCCCCTCCCCTGCTCGCGCTCTGTCTCTCTCTCTCTCAAAACTAAAAATAAACATTAAAAAAAATATATGCTTTGGGAACAATATATATGATATATTTGTCATACTTAAGAACCTAACCCCCAATGTGGAACCTTTTAGACACCAAAGAATGATTTTATAGAAGATAAAATTTTCAAAGGAAGAATAAAAAGACAAATTAAATATTAATTAAGGAAATGTTTTCCAGGCAGAACATATAATGTGTTCAGAAGTAAAAAAAAATTAGAGAAGAAAGTTATGAAGTTGTCTTAAAGTGTATTTTGTAAAACCTACTGAATCAAATCTCTTGAAACTTATTTTATAAAATTATGTAATCAGCTTTATAAAAGGTAGTAGACTTGCAATTTCCAACGTATTTTGTGTATTTATTGTGTGTCTGTGCAATTGTTTGAAGGCCATTAACTCAAAATAATCTGCTGTGTAGATCCACCACAATGCAGTGTTTTATATATGTGGGATGTTATTTGACCCAATGCTTTAAATTATGCATGCTTTGATATGTTTACTTTAAAAGAAGCTAGAGTTCATTTATCCTGCTTCCAAATCTTATATCCAGTGAGGTTTTTTTGCCTTCCACTCAAACTATGTTTTGGACCCATAGATGCTAAAGTAAAAAAAAATATTTCTGTATGAGTCAGAGCTCATATTTCATCTATACTTTAGATAATTCTAATGAAATTCTGTGGATTTTTAAAAATCACTTCTTACCCATAGCACCATTGTTTTTATTGTTGCTTATTATACTCATTCCTAGTGGTTGCTTTTCACACTTAGCACCATTTCAGTAATCTATGTGAAGTATACCTAGATTTTTTACATTAATTTGAGTCAAGGAGGGGGTGCTAAACACACACGCACACACAGTTAGTTCTCTATATGCCTACCTAGAGAGTTGTTTAAATTTGTGTTGAATAAATAGCATTTTTCTATTTGCTTTACTTTGGTGAGAGTGCATGAGAGAAGTTGTTGAATGCTTTCTGAATCTTATATACTATTGTATTTCTTTAAAACATTAGTTATATTTATATTTTATAATTTCTGCTTACAATTCCTATAAACATCACATACTTAGAAAATGTTATCTATTACTCTTAATGTTGATCTGCAATAATAATTATGTTTAAGTATATGAGCATTTTTTGTAATATACCATGAAGATAAGATTTTATTTCCGTGTGAGTCTTCTTTTTTAACTAAACTTTGATAGTAAGAACAGTTTTATTTGTTGTAACATTTGTTTCATATGTTTCACTTCATTTAGTTTTTAGAAATCTAAGTACTGTCGTCATTCTGATTCTGGTGTTGTGGTGACTTTTAGGAGCTTTGCTTTTGCAAGTCTGTAGGCCATCAGACTTTTTCTTGGTGTGGGATGTCTGCTTAGACACTTTTGTGTACGTAAACCTAACTCACATTGTACCATCTGTCCCTTCCTCTCCTCTTTTAATTCATGTCTTTTGCACACTAACCTTTTGATGTAGAAATAATACAGATTATAAAAAAGTAGAAAGTTGGTAATAGATGTTTTCTTCACAAAAATATAGAGACATTTCCAATCACTTTTCAAGACAGTAGAGATGCTGAACTTGTGCTGTGCTCAGCTAATAATTTACTCCCAATCGATTCAGGCTTCCCTTTTCCTAGGCAATGATTTAATGTCTACTTACATGATTAATATGTAAACAGATTATTCCAATAAGTGTACTTACTGCAAGTTCGAAAGAACTTTTAATGAGTAATATTTAAACAGATTATTCCAATAAATGTACTTACTGCAAGTTCAAAAGAACTTTTATTCTCTCTACTGAAGAAGTACATTATTTTACATATAAAAAATTGTGGCTCCAGAGTCCTCAAAGATGATATACTCATACTTTTTAAAGTAGAATAGGGTGGGTATTTTCCTCTTGATTCACAAACAAGTAAATCATAACTATTTGAAATATAAACCACAGCCTGATTAAAATTGCTTGAAGGACTTGATGTACTTACTGTCTTATTCAGAGAGTACACAGAATATATATCTGTCATATCCTCCTGGTTTTGTTCTTTTATTATAAATTACGTTAGAAAAAGACTGCTTTTAGCAAGTTTAGTAAGTATCCTAACTTGGGATCCAGTGAGAAAACTGGACGAACCTTAGCTGAGCACCCGGACCTCCAGCGTGCCTTGAATGTAAATCATAGGAACTTCCCTCGGTGATGGCCTACATCTGAGTAGGGCAACTCTCCTGTTTGCAGCTATATTTTATTTCCACTTGTAAAAGTTTGTATTCAAGGAGACAGTATTGTATTACTCATTTACAATGTGAGTATTGGTCTTTCTCCATATTTTATCTAATGTTTATAATTATATCTGATAGCATATTTTTATAGCATGTTTCCCATCATTGTCCCAAATTAATTTGGAAGATACCATTTTATTTCCTTTGAAGTGAGGGTTTTCCACCCACTCTGGTATCATTGTATTGAACGTCTAAAGATGCTTGTTATTTGTAATTAAGGTTGGTATTTGTATTTTGTAAGATTATAGAACTGTCCATCAGTAATATAGTTTATATCAGTAAACACAAATCGTTTTTATGAATCTAGGATTTCTCTACTTCTAAAAATAATTTTTTTCTTCAGTCTTTGGAGAAATAATAAAGTCGATTATTAGGTAAATTTGTACACACTGTTAGCAAAATCATACCTCCAAAAATGTAAATGTGTACTTTGAATTTCTTTCTTTATTATAGCTTTTATTCTATTTAAGTAGAATAAAAATGTGACTGTCATTAATACTAGAATAATGTTAATATTAATAACTTCAGTACAGTTTTTCAGTGTAGAAATTCTCAGTTAATTTATTAATAGTTGGTTGTGTCTCCTGAATAAGTAGTTGAACATTTCACCTGAGCAACCAGCCTCCCTTACTGCCATTACTAGAATTACTGTCTTCTAGAAATACAGAATATTATGTATTATTATGTTATAGTATATTACATCATAATATATATACTATATTTTTAGAAAATGTAGAACGTATAATATGAATGTAAGGTGACAAAGTTTTAAATTTTAAAAGAAAATATTCAGTTCGGGTTTAGCTCACATTAACTTGAATAAATTCTGTTAGGTTATGCAGCATCAGCTATTTTATCCTGAATGTAAATTAACTATAAAATAACTAAATAAACTCAATTCTTTAAAGAGGGAAGGTATCCATTGGTTTTTATTAAAATGTTAAATAATGCTGATGACCAAAGTTATGAATTTTGTGATGTTTTTGTTATTATATAAGGAAGCGTTTATTCCCTTACCTTCAGAAGTGATGCTGAGTCCTCAAAACTAGATTCTACAGTTTAAGCAGATATTTTTCTTTTTTTTTTTAACATTCTTTTTTTTTTAATAATTTTTTTTAAATGTTTATTTATTTTTGAGAGACATAGAGACAGAGTATGAGCAGGGGAAGGGCAGAGAGAGAGGGAGATACAGAATCTGAAGCAGGCTCCAGGCTCTGAGCCGTCAGCATAGAGCCCGACGCGGGCTCGAACTCAGACTGTGAGGTCATGACCTGGGCTGAAGTCGGCCACTTAACCGGCCACTTAACCGACTGAGCCACCCAGGCGCCCCTAAGCAGATATTTTTCAAGAGACAACAGGAAGGTGGTCTTTACATGAGTATTTCCAAATAGAATTGTAAGATATCGTCTGTGCTCACAGGTCTTCATAAAATAAAATACAAAGATGAGGCCTTTTTTTTCTCGTATCGTTTTTTTTAATACGTGTTGAAGTTAAGTTTTTCTTCAGTGTGATGTTCGCGGGGGGGGGGCGGTGAGAAAAGCACACTTTCTTTTTTCTGTTTTTATTTCAGCACCACCACCTCCACCACCGTCTAGGGGAGGGCCGCCTCCGCCTCCCCCACCCCCGCACAGCTCAGGCCCCCCGCCCCCTCCCGCCAGGGGGAGAGGCGCGCCTCCTCCACCGCCTTCGAGAGCTCCCACAGCCGCACCTCCACCGCCGCCTCCGTCCAGGCCCGGCGTGGGAGCCCCTCCACCGCCACCAAATAGGATGTACCCTCCTCCGCCTCCAGCCCTTCCCTCCTCGGCGCCTTCGGGGCCTCCACCGCCGCCTCCGCCTCTGTCATTGGCCGGCTCAGCGGCACCGCCCCCGCCGCCTCCACCGCCACCGCCTCCCGGGCCGCCGCCTCCGCCCGGCCTCCCTTCTGACGGGGACCATCAAGTTCCACCTCCTGCCGGAAGCAAAGCAGCTCTTCTAGATCAAATTAGAGAGGGAGCTCAGCTAAAGAAGGTGGAACAGAACAGTCGACCGGTGTCCTGCTCCGGAAGGGATGCACTCTTGGACCAGATACGACAGGGTATTCAGCTGAAATCTGTAAGTAATCTCTTGGTTTCGGTTTAGACGATCGTTCTAACGGAATTTTAATTTATGAGAGAACTTGGAAAATCTGTTTTTTTTTTTTTGCTCTTTCTCTTGGTATTCATGTGGTTTTTTACATACCATAAAACACACACGTTTATACCTCTACCTGGGTAGCCCTGGCTTCTATAATTAGAATATCACCTCAGAAAACGTTCCCTCAGGCCTCTTACTTTTTGTCTCCCTTTCAAATAAAAAAAAAAATCACTTATCTGATTGCTATCACTGTAGATTAGTTTTGCCTGTTCTTAGAACTTCATGTAAGTGGAGAATTATATCGAGTATGTTTGCTAGTTCTAGACTTCTCGTCTGAATAAAATTTATTTGAATTTAAAGATAAATCTTTAAACTGTGGAGAAGTAAAAGCCCTACTTGTAACCAATTCTAACCATTTTGGTAAGTTCATACCAATAACTTTATGAAAACTAAACGATATTCTAAAGTTCCTGTGTTCTGGAACTTTAGATTTAGATTTAGATTTAGATTAGTAGAGAATCCAACTCCACAGAAGCTTGAAGGAGTTCTAACAGAATTTTGGATAGTGTTGGTAGAGAATTTTGGATCCTCTCTATTGGAAGAGAAGCTCGTATAGTCTCCTAGAACAGAGGTTAGCAAACTAGTTTTTTTTAAAGGACCGACCAAATGGAAATATTTTAGACTCGCAGGCCATGTGGTCTCTGTCACAGCTACGCTCCGCTTTGCTCTTGTACCACGAGTGCGGCAGCACAGAGGATGTGTAACTGAATGAGCATGATTGTGTTCTGTAAAGATTTATTTATGGACACTGAAATTTGAATTTCATATAATTTTCATATAATTTTTCATATAAATTTCATATAATGTAAAAATCATTTTTCACTTTAAAAAATTCTACAGAAACAGGATGGGCTAGATTTGGCCCATGGGCAATAGTTTGCTGCCCCCTTTTCTAGAACCTAGACTGCCCGCATTTACATACTTCCTTCTGAGCTTTTACATGTGGTCTCTCAGTTCCAAGAGGAACAGTTGCTCTGCCGGGCTTCAGGTAGGTGATGGATGGCGGATTTTTCTGTGCAGTAAATGAAGACGAAAGGAGATTTTAATTGAAAACGATTTTGTGGTGTAGAGAATTATGGTGACCCTCTAACTCTCCAAAGCTTGGTTAGGAGGAGAATGATGGCCAGGGAACACAGCTGATGGAATGAAAATATTTAAACATTGGCATAGCACAGATTTTAATTTTTTTTTTTTTTTTTTTTAGAATGTTTATTTATTTTTGAGAGACATAGAGACAGAGTATAAGCAGGGGAAGGGCAGAGAGAGAAGGAGACACAGAATCTGAAGAAGCAGGCTCCAGGCTCTGAGCCGTCAGCACAGAGCCTGACGCGGGGCTCGAACTCACAGACCATGAGATCATGACCTGAGCTGAAGTTGGCCGCCCAACAAACTGAGCCACCCAGGCACCCCGAGCACAGGTTTTAAAAACTCGGATCTTTAAAGTGTATCTAGATCTCTTCTTGCCATGTGATCAATCTGTGAGCAGTTGTCTCTGCTCCCTTTCCCCGTTTAGTTTAGACTAAAGGTTTCTCAGGAACAGTTGAAGAATTTTGAATAAGTTGTTAGTGGAAGGAATTAGTGTCAAAGTTAAAGGGGCTCCTGGGTGGCTCAGTCACATAAGTATCCGACTCAGGTCATGATCTCACAGTTCAGGAGTTCGAGCCCCACGTGGAGCTCTCTGCTGTCAGCGCAGAGCCCACTTTGGATTCTCAGTCTCCCTTTCCCTCCCCACTCGCGTTCTCTCATGCACTCTCTCTCTCCTTCTCAAAAATAAACATTTATTTTTAAAAAATGACCACAGCCTAGGTGAATAGCAGGCTTTAATGGGCTTTACCTTGGACTCTGTCCCTCATTCCCTCATCCGCCACTCCTAACTTAACCTTTTTCTTTCTCTTTTCTATTTCCTCTCTCTTCCACAATCAACTTTTGTTGCTTTCTCTCATTTGCTGTTACTAATAAGGTGTTAGTTTTAATGAATTAAATTGTGTTCTCATTTTTAATCCCACCCATTGTCCTCTTTTCTTAATTTAAAAAATTACTGAATTAATTCCCTATTTTCCCCATCATCACTTCTTCCCATCCCATCCCAACCCCCTTCATTCTCTACATTTCCTTTAGAGAGAAGAGAATGTTCCATTCTAAATGTAGGCCATTCTTCCCCTAAATAATCACCTTCTAATGTTAATTTCAGAGTAATGTCCTAGAGAGACAAATGAGTGAATTGTTGGCATGTTGTGTGTGATCTGAGTCCATAGCTTCCCTTTTTTTTTTTTTTTTTGAAGAAAACCGTTGTGGTTGAAATTTCTCCTGCTATGTTTCTTTAAACAGTCTGTGTAAATCATTTGTCCAGAGATGAATATGACTAACATAAGATCATAGTTGGCAGGAAGAGTATAAGTATTCACTTACATAGATTTTGAATTCCATGTTCATAGTACCTTGGATAGCACTACCCAAGTAAGTGCCTTTGAAAACGTGTTGTGTCAGTGCTGTGCTCCTGCAGTCTGTCTGCTGTGTATTCTCACATTGCTTCAAGGGACTCTTAAATGTTTCTTCTTACTGCTGCTACACTTCTTTGAGAGCTTCATGCTGACCTTCAAACCTCAGAAACTGTTTCTGTTGTGTTTTCATTTATGGCACATCTATACCAGTAGTAGTTAATAATATCTAGTCTCCCAAAACCTAAATACTAGTGAATGAATCAATATTTTATGGGGAATTACTTTGAATATTTTTGAAAGAAAAAAATCTGTTAAGTCTCCAGAAAGGTAAGTAGTATTAGGAGAAGAGCTGTAAAAACCAAAATAAAAAGTTTGTCCTAATAAAGCGATTTTTCTTTGGGAAATGATTAGAATTGAAGTAAAACAGCTGTGCGATTTCATTTTTAAGTATACTAATATTCTGCCTTTACATGGGTCATATATGTAAGTCCAGAGACAAAATTAACAAAATGAGTTATTTTGTATAAACAATTGCTCACTTTAGTCAGAGTACACTTAGAGTGTACTTTCTAAATAATTATGTATATCTTTCCCCCCAAAGCTCTACAGATTTCCTGTATTTTCTCTTTTTTAATGAGAGTTGGAATCAGGGAGTATTTTGTATAGATACCCGACTTTTAATGAGACCCCTTGATGTTGTTTCCCTGCCCCAAAAATAGTTGAAACTAGATACAAGTACTTTAGTTATGGATCGTGGTTGCCTTGTGAGGTAGGTACATTTTGAAAGCTACCTGACTGAGCTATGAGAAAGTTCATTTTGAGTTATAATAATGTACATATATTACATATATTTGTAAGTTTGTACCATATGAAGTATAAATAAACATAGTATATAAAGTTCTAAATCTTGTTCGTGAGGCTGAGTTTTTCTATGAGATTAGAAGTCTCTTCAGTTGTTCTTAGATGTCTTACTCACCTAACAACTCTAAGAATCTGAATATACCTTAGTTTTTGTAAAATGCTGTTCCTTGATAATAGTTTTAAAGTTTCATCAGCTAAGGCTTTGTGTTCTAGAATGAACAGAAGTAATCCAACTGCAAAGGCAGTATTATTTAGGAAAAGGTTTGTTATTCTAAATTTGGAAATGTGTTGATGGCTTTATACATTAAGGAGAGGAAGTATATTTTGAATAATTATTTTAAGGCACAGTTTATTTCTTCTTAGTTAATCCTGTCCTGGGCTTGTGTACTTTTTTTCCCCTTTTTTTAAATATGAAGTGATTCTAAAAAAGTAAGACTTTCTGGAGATAAAAATTTTTTTTGCTAAGGATTTATTTCTAAATTTTGCTCACTTTCTTTTCCAAGGTATCTGATGGCCAAGAGTCTACACCACCAACACCTGCACCCACTTCAGGAATTGTGGGTGCATTGATAGAAGTGATGCAGAAAAGGAGCAAAGCCATTCACTCTTCAGGTATATTTATTTATATGAGTATATTTATATTTAATTTTAATATTTGGAGTTCTATTTTTTTTTTATGGTAGTCTTTGCTAGCTCTCCCCCTGCTATTGAATAACACTGATGTGGATATTAGGGCAGATTTTTAAAAGTTGTTGCCATTGTGATTAGTCTATCTGAAGTTTAATGGATTCCAGCACACCATAGCCATAAGCATAAATTGGAAGAACAGCTTCAGAAAAGTAACAGTTTCGTTTCTATACTGGGAGTACGAATAGAACGACTGGTAAACCTCTAAAGAAAGCTTGAGATTCTGGATTCCATTCCTGCGACATTCTTGTGACCTGAGAAATTCCGGTTTCCCTGATTTGTGAGAATCTGAGAAATTGGGTTTTCTGGGGTTTGCTAAAGAATGCTGAAGTTTTTTGTGTCCTCTTTTTTTGTAATTTTCTAAAAGGTTTATTTGAATAAACTAGTTCTCTCTATTCTGAGGCCTTCATTAAGCATATGTACACCACTATATAAATGGATGTTACTTTCAAAAGAGAAAGCACTTGGTCTTGCAGATGTGGCGCTTGAGGTTGACTGAAGACCTTCTCCAGCACGCTGTCCTAGAACCTCTTCTTTGGTCTTATGAAATCTATTATGGATTCGCTGTGGACCTCAGTTTTTTATTTGTTTTTTGGGGAGAATTCATGAATCATATCTAAGACCTATTACTAATACTCGTTTTCCTTAAATAGACATATTTATTCCAACACTGTATTAGAAAGATAGAATAGGCTAGTTCATTCTGCAGGTATTTTTTATGGGATAATAATTAAAAAACAAGAAAAATCCCTGCCTCCATGGAGCATGCATTTTAGTGAGAGACAAAAATATGCAAAATAAATTAGAAAAATATATATTAAATGGTGACATGTGCTAAGTACAAAAATTAATCAGAAAAGAGAGATATAGGGACTTGTAGCTGTAGGAGGGAAGTTCATTTTGAAATAGGATAAGGCCTAACTGAAGGGACATTTGAGAAAAGACCAAAAGGAGTTCGAGGAGTAAACCATGTAGAAAATCGGGGGAAGGCGTGTTCATTCAGGTAGAAAGAACAGCAAGTGCAAAGTCCCTGAGGTTGACGAATAACAGTGAGGTCAGTATGGCTGAGTAGGGAAGAGAGGGAAAGAATAGTAAGGTATTGAAGTACAAGAGGTGTAGGAGACCAGTAGTAAGGCTTCAGAGGCCTTGAATGTGATGGGAAGTCACTGGAAGGTCCTTAGCAGAGGGATGGCAATGATCCAAGCAAGAGGTAGTAGTTTGAATGAGATTGGTAGCACCAGTGAGTGGGAGTTGGATACTAGGTATGTTATGAATGTGGAAATAAGCGAGTTTGCTGATGGATTGGAGGTGAAGTTTAGAAAAAAGAAAGGAGCAAAGGATGACAGGATCCTAAGATTTTTGACTCGAGTATGAAAGGGGTGGAATTTTCATTAATGGAGTGGCACAAGGTGTAGAAGGAGCAGGTTTGAGAGGAAAGATCAAGAGTTTGGTTTTTGTAAATACTAAATTTGAGATGCTTACTAAATATTCAAATGGAGATGTTGTACAGACATTTGATTATGAGCCTGAAGTTGAGGGAGGAGGTCTGGACTGTTAATATAAATTGGCTTGTTATTTAAAGTTACGGATCTGGGTGGGATCCTTAAAGAAGTGCGAGAAATAGAGAAGAGAGGTATAGTAGGCGGCCCTGAAGGCTGCGGGGTCAGTGTCTCAGAAGCCACATGAGGTGTCTGAAGGAGGATGGAGTCAGGATATGGGTCCAGAGTACGATCGGTCAAGGAAATGAGAACAGGAAATTGAGCTTTAGTGTTAGCAGTGGTCGGTCATTGGTGACCTGGAGAGAGCAGTGTCACTGAGTTCAGGAGAGAACAGGAGGGTAGGAGGAGGCCAAGTATTTGGACTGCCTGCTCTATCTCCTTAGTGGCTCAGTGTCAATGGGTTTCTTGCCTGACATTGGAATTATAACTGGAATTGCTAGCCGAACAATCTGTTGTGTTTTTTTTTTTTTTTTTTTTACAACTTTTCTTTAAAGACAGTCAGTTAAATGGGCCTTCTTAGATTTTTGAGATAGGTGAAAATTCAGAGAGGCCAACCCAAACGAGGGTTTACACATGAAGAAACACTAGTTGAAATTCCTTACATAGTTACCAAGGGACTATCTTCTTACCTTCTGTTTGAATCTTCATCTGACCATCATAGTCTTTATATGTATTTTATTTGATTCCTTTTAAATTACCCTCATAACTAAATTCCTCCAGAAATCGAATGGTTTGTGTTTCAGAGGATAAATAATTAGAGAAATCACCCAAGAATTCCATAATGTTATTTTTTTATACATATGTTTTGATTGTTTGGCTTGATGATTTTCTTTTAGATGAAGATGAGGATGAAGATGATGAAGAAGATTTTGAGGATGATGATGAATGGGAAGACTGATCTATATATTATATATATATTTTTAAGGTGAAATACTAAACACTACTTTCTGTCTATGGATTCTGTAAAATTATCATGTAAATGTTCTACCAATTTGCTGTATATTTTTGTTGCCTTTTTTGCTTTTTTTTATTAATCTGTGCAATACCTCATTTAATCTGTAAAGGTTTGTCAAAATCCTCTACAAAGCTACTCCCTGTTATTGTGTGCAAGTTTACACCAGGATGCTCACTTAATTTGTGAATATTTGTCATTCCATCAACAAGGGAGTTTAAATATTATATGTGAGACTGACAAAAACCTTAATGTAATTTAGTTATAATGCCAGAAGGAAAACACTATTTTCATACCCTACTTTTTCTGTACCTAAATTTTCTTATTAAAATCTAGTATAGCACTACATTCTTTTTTAAGTGATGCAGACCTTAGTTTATTTAGCCCCTTCATTTTGAACACCACGCTACATGAATGTTGAAGCTGACACATTGCACGGTTCTCTAGACATCACTACCCTGATGCAGGTTCTCAAATCGTAGCAGGTTGCTCTGCGGAAGACCGCCGCAGAGACCCCAGTCGGGAAGATCGGTCACACACCTCTTCCCGCACAGAAGTGGCGTGTAGAGGCTGGAATCCTAAGGAGACCTTGCTTACCTGTACTTGACTGAGATTATTTTTATGCTATAGCAAATGTGGCAGGCTCTTTTTGGCCAAAATTTAAAAATATTTTTGGTATTACTCTTCAATGTTTTTTTTAAGTTTTTGCAGTTTGGATTTTAGAGGTAATATTCTACATGAACTGAAGGAGGCTGTACATTATGGTTGCTTCAGTTTTGGTTAGTACACTGTAAAATCAGAACGTTCTGAAAACGCTGTGGAATTATTGGTGGTCTGTATGGATTGAAGTATTCAGAAATACCAACCATACAAATGGAATTGGGCTGGCAAAGGTAAGCACTGCAATGCTGAACTTAGTGCACGATTTAAGAACATTTCTTATATAAGTTCTCAAGGTTTTTGTCAAATGTCAGGTGAACGGTTACGTTTTTCTTAAAAGATTGATGGTCCCAACGTCAAATTTCTTGAAAGACATAACTGAATGATAGATTAAAAAAATAAATAAATAAAACTTTACAACCTGCACATTTGTTATGTATACTAAATGATGTGTTAAATTAGGGTTTCCTTGCCTCTCTACAATACACTAATCTACCTAAAGGTGTTTTTTTTTTTTCATATTTATAGTGCTAATTATCATACCTACCTATTTTAAATTTTAGGTAGAAAAATGATCTGATTTAAATACAGATATGTATTTTTCTCACATTGAGTCATATGCAGAATGTAGTTCCAAATGTATTTCATTACTATAATCACAATATCCAACTAAAAATTAAGCTCTCTAGAACTGTACCGACCAAAATCTAGTATTGGCATGATCTTGACAGGCTGGACCTGCAAGATATGGCTTGAATTTTAACCAGTTATCACATAATCTCTAGCGATCATGCGTCTAGTTATCATAAGAAATAATTTAAAAGGTTTTGTTGCTGAAAGCAGTAAGTGGTGCAGTAAAGTAGTTAAGTTATTCAAAGAATGTTACCTTTCTTGCAAGAGTAATTTAAACAAGGGAAAGATTCTAGACTTTTTGTTTCTTGCAAAAACAGTGCCCTCTGCTGCTGGAAACCTTTTTCTGCTTACTATCGTTTTTACTGTGGCTCAAGCTCAGTGACAGTGAGTCCAGTGTGGATGAGGCTGGACAGCTACTAACCAATAGAATTAAGAAGTTGTGCAAATGGTAAATAGAGCATTATAATTATTTTAAGTAATACTAAACATTTTTCTTTTTTTTTTGGTGTGACATTATAAAAAAACATTTTAAATATCCTAGAAATGTCTTTAAGATAATGCCAATTTAAGATCTCTCTTAACTTTTGGCCCAGGAATTCAGGGTTTTCCAGCAAACTTTGGTGTGATAAATATTTATCAGGAGCTGCTCTGAATAAAGGATATCATTTTCCTTGAGTTGGAAACACAAGTTTAAACATGTAAGATGGGTATAAAATTTGCCAAAGGTAATCGAATTTATTCTTCTTAAAAAAAAGGCTTTCTGTTATTGTTCTTGCACAAAGTCTAAACTTCTATTGGTTGAAACGCAGCAGCTGTGGAGTTCAGCCCAGGCATGAAGACTAAATCGCCGCCGACGTGAAGGTTGCATGTTTCAGCCCTCCACCACCTTGCACTGTGGGCAGCACTGCACCTGTGCTCTGTCCGAAAGCTCCCATGTGTCCTGCAGCTAAACGATTGTCTGGTAGCCTTCGCGTTTAACAAACTAGCATGAGGCTTTTTATATCTAAGTGCTATGTGATAGACAATTTCAGCTAGCCACATATCGTATGTGTGAGATTCATAAAGACTTTTCAATCATTCATTTCCATTTATCAACTGAAATTTTGTTTAGTATGTGAATTTTTTTGAAATGTATAGTGATAGGATATTGCACTGGTGGCAATTCATCATGGAGCATAATAAAATTAATTTGACCCAAATAGGCGACAAAAGTGTTTTTCTTTATTGTTCAGAGATTAAAATGGGTGAGAACAAATTTAACCGTAGATTATAGTAAAGGGTGCACTGCATTGAATGACGATGGTTGAAGTTTTCAGCAGACCGCGTGTCCTGAGAGAGCGTGCCATTAAGTAAACACCGGCGAGCAAAAGAATGTTACACCCCGTTCTGCCGGAACGTTGACAGCTGCCCAGCAGCTCCCGGGAAGCCACCACTGTGCAGCACAGAGCGGTCACATGGCAAGGTCACACTGCAGCTCTTTTGCATACCAAAAATGTCGACGTTCCCTAAAATCAGAGTGATACTGAAGGTTCCCGGTAATTTCAGTGGAAGCCCAACGTAGCAGTTCACATGGGACTTAAGTGGTTCTTAATAAATGGTATCAAAGATGGTACTTTAAACAGGAATCTCTGTTTCGATAAATAGAATCTTCTGTTCTGCTGACTCTGGCACAAGTGGGTGTCTGAAGATTAAACTGAGTTATGGAATCTAGTGTGTAGGATGCTACAAAATGCCTTCTGAGAGTTTTAGCCAAATTTATATGTTCTATTAAAAATTCATTTCGGTTGTACAATATGAATACTTAGGAATGTATTAACCAGACTTTAAAACAAATTTTTAAGAGACAAATGCCTCAGAATTGGGCTTGTCACAATATATTCATCTAATCAAAGGAGAAATTCCTGAAATAACTTACTCTCCTTTAGAAATGGAGTTCTTAAAGGACAAGTATAGAGATAAGGTCTATTTATAGTACAATAGAAAACTCTTTATGGAAAGGAAAAATTTTACTTTGCACCCTTGTTTTATTGACATTCTTAAATCTTACCTCCAAAACACAGCAATCTCTTATAATCTCTTGGGCTTTTATTGATGAATTTTTTTTTAAATACTTATTTGTAAGAGAGAAAGCTCACAAGCAGTGGAGGAGAGAGAGAGAGAGTGTGGAGAGAGAGAGAGACAGAATCCAAGGCGGGCGCTGTGCTGACAACAAACAGCCCTGATGCAGGGCTTGAACTCAAGAACCATGAGATCATGGCCTGAGCAGAAGTGAGACGCTTAACCGACTAAGCCACCCTCATTGGTGGGTTTTTTTTAACCTTTGCTATGTAGTGAAGCCCCTGGGAAAAGGTGTAATAAATTGGCAGTTATGAATATAATGGGGACATACTTTGCAGTTAATGCTAAGACTGCCTTTGCTTCTACACGTGATATATGTGTGAAGGGGGCCACTGAAAATTTGGCTTTATTACAAAACATGTCTATATAAATCAGCCATAGCTTTTTTTTTAACATACATCAGTGGTCATCCTAACTATTGATGCAGTATTTAATTTCAAAATCTTGACTGTTCATATGTACCACCATCAAGATTGACAAATCAAGATATGAATAGCACACAGTCATTTCATGTATTGGGGAATTTCTAGTAAATTTGAAGTCCCTTAATTTTGTGACAACCACAAAAATTTCTTATGCTTACTTTAATAAGGATTTAAAAAAAAAATTCTACTCAAGAGGAAGTTAATTTTAACAGTATCAGGTTATATTATGGAACTGGAAGTTCCAGGCGTCATTTTGACATTACTTTTTTTGTCTTGGCCTGGATGGCAAGTTTTGACCTAAATTCAGTTTTATTTTTGTTATGGCTACGTGTGTGAGGATTTTCATCAAAGCCAAAGTCTAAGAATTTGTAAGCATCAATATCACCATATTTCAACAATTGTTTATTAGGGCTAACCAGGTGATGGACATTAAAATACAATTGTGGTGAAGTAGATCCCCTCCCTCCTTCAATCTCAAGTACTTACTTCACAACTGAAAAACAGCTGGAGACCATCGCATTCCATCAAGCCAACCCTCATCAAAGTGGGGGCTCCCCTGAGGTCTGTTAGAAGGAGCTAATGAGAGAATTCAGATCTGACTACCAGTTCAGTTGCTTTTTCCCATGCACCTTAGTACTGTTTTATTCTTCCGTATTTTTCTTGAGTTATGAGTAAATTGCAGATACACTTTGTTTCTGAAAGATGGCTACAGATTTTACCCGTCCTCACATATCATCTGGGTGTTGATAGAAGCAACCAGCATCCTGTTCCCGTCTCTGCCTGGGAAAGCTGGCTTGCTTTGAGGAGCCGGCCTCTGACTCTGAAGCATGTGATCATATTTTGGCTCAATGATGGCGGCCACCCTACATTGTCCAAGCATTCGGTCATCACAGGACACTCCTGTCATTTAGTACTGGGTTAAAAAAAAAAAAAAAAGCTTTCTATTCTACATCCAACTTATTTTTGTTAGTTTCTTACGGATGTAAAAGCTATTGCCTTTATGTCAACGTTAAGTATTTTGTCAACCCTTAACACTCAACTTGCCTGACAAAACATTAGTTTGAGAATGTATTAATCTTTCTGTATAATTTTCAGTCAACAGCTGCACCGTCAATTTAAAGACCGGGAGTTCTTCCAAGAGGACAAGGACAAAGTGAACACTTTCAATCCAACTTCCTGGTTTTCTTATTAGTGAGAGAGGGGAGATTCGAATTTAGTAGCACGTACTTCACCCTTACGGGAAAAGAGGCAGGAAAGTAAGCCTGTATTCCAGGATTTGTGGTGTGGAAGGGGACGAGTGAAAGAGAAAGGCATCCCTGGGTCCAGATAACTGTAGGAAGCAAAGCTGTTCATGATGTCTCAGTTCTGTAGTGATCTGTTAAGAATCTAATTGCAGATTAGAGTTCCTGAAAAGAAGCAACTTTTATTTTCTTATTTTATTATTTTAATTAAGGTGGGAGTCTCTAAGGAGACAGAGAGCAGAAAGGAGAATATGCATTTGCAAGCAGACTTTTGTTTTAAGATTGGGATTGGGAAACATTCAGCAAGCAAAATTAAATGTGTTAAAATCTCCAGTTTGAAGAGTTAAAAAGTGTTTTTGTTTGTTAAGCAAAGATACAAATGTAGAAGGGCCAGGGCTTTCTGAGTTGTGTATTCACAACTAAAACTATCTATACCATTCTTTTCAAGTGGAAAATTAAGTCGATTTTTTTTTCTTTTTTGAAAGACTTTTCTGAACTTTGCTGTGGATATTTGACAAAGGTTGTGATGTAGTTAACATTAACAGGTAAGTGATGATGAGAGAGTCTGATTTAAGAAGCATAGTCCTAGAATTGCAACCATTTTCTTTCCAAGACACCGGTGAATGGAGCACGTTATGATTCTGTTTAGGTGGCCATTTTGTCCCTGGTTGAACGACGGGACGCTATAGAACATGTTTGTAAGGACCTGCTGCCTAAAAATGTTTAGAAAATTTGAGTTGATTCTGCGCTGAATGATTGCCTCAGGTCTGCACCAGAGTTGTCAAATTTACAACCACCGTGCCTTGGTCAGCCTGATGTGGTTTCTGCCATGAGACCATGCGGAGAGCTCGGTTCACCACTGGGCCTTCTCAGCATCCTTTTCTCACTTTCTATTTCCATCACTTGGTTTTCCAGAATAACAGAAAACCTGGTTTGATTGGGAGTCACCGTGTTTTTCATACATGTTTCTTCATTTCCCAACTAAATACTAAGCCAAACATCATGCCACCGAGAAGGGCACATTGTGCATTTGAGTTTAGTTTTGACTCTGTAAAGCTTGCTTCTGTAATCAGTAATGGACATTTGAACTCAGATGGGATTTGGTGGGTCATTGGAAAGGCTAGGGTCACTTGGTGGGGGGGAAGTGGTGGTATTCTGTCCACTTCATGGCTGGGTAACACTTAGATATAGCATTGCCTTCATATCTTGGTGTTGGTCTGTGATGTGTGTTGTTAGAATTGCAGTAATGACCCGACACGCAAACCGGCTGACATAATAAAGCAAGTATCTTTCAACACTTGGAAACCATTGCTGTGTCCTCATGTTGATAAGATATACCACACAATCGAAGATCGGGATGGGCAGTGTGAAAACTAAAGGAATTTTTTGAGAGTTTTTCCCAGAAAGCTTTCAAATAACACAAGTTTTTTAAATATTAATAGCAGTTTGCGAATGAAGCAAGAAGGAAGAGGAACAGAAAGAAATGTTCTGTATCAAGTTCCTGAGTCTTCAAAAATTCCCAGGCATCGTATTTTTGGAACTACTAGGTGAGTGCACTTGAATGTAAGCATTATTATCCTAATACTTAGCCAAACTACTTAAAATGATTATTGTTACTGTAAGTTAAGGGTGCCTGCGTGGCTTAGTCAGTTAACCATATGACTTCGCTCAGGTCATGACCTCATGGTTCGTGAGTTCAAGGCCCACGCTGGGCTCTCTGCTGACAGCTCAGAGCTTTGAGCCTTCTTCAGATTCTGTGTCTCCCTCTCTCTCTGCCACTTCCCAACTTGCACTTTTTCTCTCCTTCTCCCTCTCCCTCTCTCTCAAAAATAAACATTAACAAAAAAATCGTTACTCTAAGTTGAAAGAAGGCACCGGAATAAAACAAATCTGTTGTTCTGTACTAATAGATTTCTAGATCAGGATAATAGAAATTCTTGTGGCCACATAATGCTAAGACTAATTGAAAACTCAGGCTCTCCACTTCCCCTGTTGGCTTTGAGCAGGTTTTTGTAGTTTATTAAATTACCTTGACTCAGGTTAGGAATAGAAGGTATGCTCATGACTGATAACTAAAGAATGGCCAAAAGTCACACATTGGTGAAACAGGAAAGGAGACTGGAAAAACCTTGACACTCGATGTTGGAGATACACATGTGTGACTACCAATGGTTGAGGCCATGTGAGCCACTTCCAGACCTGTCTAAAACTACAAGGTCTGCTCTAGCCCACTGGAAATGCTGCTTCGAAGCCACATTATTAACCTCATTTAAGAAATTGTCTTTGGGGGCGCCTGGGTGGCTCAGTCAGTTAAGCATCCGACTTCAGCTCAGGTCATAAACTCATAAGTTCAAGCCCCATGTTGGGCTCTGTGTTGACAGCTCAGAGCCTAGAGCCTGCTTGGGATTCTGTGTCTCCCTTTCTCTCTGTTCCTCCTCTACTTGCGCTCTATTTCTCTCTCTCTCAAAAATAAACATAAAAAAAAATTAAAAATTAAAAAAATTGCCTTTGTAGGAGTGTGCGTGTGACCTGTGGAAATTAGAAACAACCCACCCAGGTACAAAGAGGAGAAATTAGTGCACAAGTACTTGGCTGGCTCCATTTAGATTGAGAAATAGCATGTTAGCCATCAGTCATGATTCTTAGAAAGTTTACATGAATGCGCTTAGCATCTAAGGAGAAAATTTGGGGGGGGGGACAAAAAGTTAAGGAAAGATTTATGTTTTTAATCATTATCCACAAGACTGGCAATGGGTTGAATGGAAAACTTAGCTGGTTTCAAGATTTGGTGAGTAGGCTGATAAGAGCAGAGCTGTTAATTTGAACTACTGTATAATTTATAAATATGGCAGGAGTTTAAATCAATCACTGATGCAACATAAGAAATATATGTATATTCTTCAAACGTTGTCAGTGCTAAGTTAGGATATCTCCATGGTTAGTTTTTTCCCTTATAATTGGGAAAAAGGGCCAGCCAGTAGGCATGGAATTTTGGGCATGCAGACTCTCAATATCCAACATACTCTTCAGCAAAGTGTAGGTGCTGGCAACGCTTAGACTATTATCTATTTCTTCAAAAATAACTGGCCTGAATTAATGTGATATTGACAATGGTATTAATTGACTTACCAGAGCCTTTCTGGAAGTCTTCTGGAGGAACAAAAATAACGATATGTCTGGTTCAAAATATAGAAAATTTGTTGCCAAGTTGTTTGGTTTCCAGACTTAAATTCCCATTGGCAAGTTTTCACAGCATCTACCTCAAAGATAGAAACCACCACACCATGTCGAGTGGGAAGGCAGAAGAAACAATAGGTTTCAGAAAATTATGGTGATTCCTTCCCTGTCTGAGTTATTGTTTCTCTTGAAAGCATTGTCCCCTTGAATCACTCTCCAGCTTTAGAGAGTGATTCTTTCTCTTAATATTGTAGCAATGATCTCCCTTGGGCTTACCCCTCCTAGAAACTATCCAATGCAGTTTTTTGTTCTATGGTTTCTGCCATTCCCTTCTACTTCCCTCCCCCGAAACTCAAAATTGAACAGTAACTGACAGGTAATTAAGAGGGCTGGGAGTATAAAATGCACCGAAGACAGTTAGGTTTGCGTGTGTGTGTTCTTGAAACTTGTGAGTTGATATTGGAAAATAGGGAGCCCAATGAAGATCCCATGAACTTTGTGTAAGAAATAGCAAGAACACCTTCAAATATTGGCAATATATTTACCAACCCATGCAAGAGTTTTTGTTTTTGTTTTTTTTTATTTTCACTATTTTAATTAAGTTTTAATTTTAATTCCAGTATAGTTACAAGTGCTTTTCTAATAAACACTTTTCCCAGAGGGCACAGGCAACACCTGCCCATTTAGTTTGCATTTCTTGGTGTCTAGAGCTATCTGATTTCCTCAGGGATTCACCCTCAGCCCTGCTCCATTCTGCGGGGGAAACTGTAATGTGGGCACTCATCCAGTTTCAGACTGGGCTACTTTTGATGGTAAGTCATTTAAAGGGTCTTCCAAAAGCCCCATGGCCACGCTTACTCCATGCCCAGATAGTCTTCCTTTGAGATGTTTTTCCTTTGAGAAAAGTCATGTTTGAAAGCATCCATTTTAATACTAACCAGTATTTATTAGGACACTTACTAAGTGTTGGACACTGCATGAAATATTTTGCATGAGGAAGTTGTCTCAATTTTTCAACCAAGGCAAATGAAACACATTAAACAGTTTGCACAGTTAAAAAGCTGGTATCTGTCAGAGCTGAGCCTCAGCCTTAGACCTGTCTTAACACAGAGGCTGTGTCTCTCTTTAATCGCTAGAGTTCCCTGCCTCCCACGTGCATTAAGTCTCCAGTGATGGTCTGAGTAAAAAAGAAGAATATTATTCCAATAGCATTACTTCAAAAGTAGACTTGGGATTTGTTCTGCTTATGCACATGCCAAGGCCCAAAGGGAAATGTTGCATTCTGTTTTCCAGAAAAAAAGAAAACAACAAAAGGAAAATATGTTATAATCATGCAGCTAAACCAGCAGCCACTAAAGCAAAGCAAGGCAACTTGTGAGATTAGTGCGGGCTCCTATTTCGGGAGTATTCAGTGAACAGAACAGAGCATTTTTATAATTTATCTTTGGTTTGCTCATCCCAACCCTCATTTCCTCACTTCCATCTGCATTAAAAAAATTTTTTTCCACTTGGAATATTAGATTAGGTAACTAACATGTTTGAGTAATCCCAAGTGCTTAATAAGTGATGACACAAGAATTTATTTGGAATTACCTCAGAGTCCCTCTCTGAACTTGAAGTAGTCTCTGCCAGTGTGTCTTTTCCTTAAGCGTTTTCCATGTATTTCATGTTTTTATGACCTCAATGATAACTTACGATTTACGAAGATCATATGTGGAGAAAAAACTGGGTTTGTTTTGCCAGTGTTTTTTTTGTTTTGTTTTTTTGTTTTTTTTGTTTTTGGCTTCTGTTAAAAATTTCGCATTTCTTTAAAAACAACGTGCACCACTGATGGCTTCTGAGTACAAGCATAGTTACCCATCCTAACAAATCAAGATTCCTGTTAAACGTCCTATGAGTGTCTCTGAAAAGAGTCACCAGAAATTCTTGGCAGCATTTAGAGGAAAATAAATGAGGGTGTTGGCGCGTATTACCATGCTCCTCCTGAATGCGATATTTTCAGTTTCTGCCGGCCTCCTGTGTAGGCTCCACAATTCCCCGCTGGTATCGTGTGGATGAACCGAAAGCTGCAAAAACTAGGGTATACCTTCTAAAAAGACCCTCATAAATATGCATAAATACATGTATATTTTTCCCCCTGACTCTTCCTTCAAACATCAAAAAAAACCCAAATGTCCAAAAAATGTCCTTTAATTTTTCCCAGTTTTGCCGAAGGGTTTGCAAAGAGTTCCTCTGAGCAGTCATTTGTTGGCTTACTCACTCACGTGGATGCTCGGGTTTATAATCTGCGCGCCACCACCGCCCAGCCCCCGGCTGGAAGAGGAGTTAATCCCGGAGAAATTCAGGGAGGGCAACTTGCAAAGTGCAACCCGAGACGGACTTCTGATCATCTGTTTTTGTGTTTATATAACAGTGATCACTCAGATGGGTCATCTGAGATTTCATTCAGGAGGAGAGAAAAGTTAGCGGTTTGTGCCCGTGACAGCAGTATTTTGACCACAGCTTCCTATGTTTTTCAATTACGTGTCTAACTTTTAAAAATTCCAAATATATAGCCCCACGAAAGCTGTGTTGCTAAGAAACTGTTTCGTTTATAATGAAGGTTATATAGCTAATTGCACAATGTTTCCATCTGGAACAAGTGATTAGTCGTCTGAAAATTTGTGCAGAATCGCTAATATACAAACAGATAATGTATCAGAGTAAAAACCTCCACTTTAGACTGCAAATTTGTCTTTAGGGTTTTAAAGATTATACCTCGAGATCGTTCTTTTGAAGAACAGGACTTTTCATTTTCCAGTGTGAGTCCCTGGCTTGCCCCAGTGCTCTCCTGACAGTAGTAGGGGTGGGGGCTTTGAAGGAGGAGGGGCATCAAGAGAGGATGCTAATTATTATTGTTATTATTACTCGTAGAACTCTGACCCTACAATATGCACCAAGGAAATGGTACCATTGGGTGCTCCTTGGAGCCCCTAAGCCTCCATGTATAGGTCCCGACCTGTCCAAGAACCTGGGACCGAGCTTCCTCTAGAATTTCATTTCCCAACCATGTTCCGTTTTGATCCCATCCCACTGTTGGCCACTCCAGGAGGCATGATAAGGAGCTACTGTCAAGTTGTTTCTTCATTGCCATTGAGTAGCTGATATCTCTGTTCAAATATATGTATTGAGTACTTGCTGTTTATTAGGCATAAAGATAAGATACAATCTCGTCTCCAGGATATACAGTCCAGGAGGACAGTGGGAAGATTAAGACATGTACACAAATAGTATATAATGCAAGGCAAAATAGATTGTGAGACTGTGGAAAATAGAATAAAACAGGAGCAGGTACTGAAGGAGGAAGATGAATTCACTTTTAAATACTTCATGTCTGAATGTGAATGTGTGGGCTCAGCATCACGGGGGCGTTTATTTGTGCTGGAAGTAAGGATTTGGGGGTCACCTGACCTGAGTAGTATTCAAAGATAGCATCTTGGATGAGGTCACCCAGGGAGAAGGTGGAGAAGAACAGAGGCTCTTCTGAAGGACGCCCTTTTTCTCATCTCCTTGGGTCAATAAACTACTTGTCTTTCAAGGATAAATTAGGTGCTATCCAGATTTAAGGAGTGGGAGGGGAATTCCAGGCAGGTAAGACAGTGTGCGAAAAGGTGTGTGTCAAGAGGGGCCACCCCCTGTCCAGTGAGCTGCAGGTTGCTCAGTACGGCTCTCACTGGGACCACCAGTTGCAGTGACCACATCAAGCTCCGGAACTTGCTGAGACATTTTATGGCACTGCGGCACCTTCCTTAGTGCAACTCTGTGCTCTGCCACACGATTCTCCTCTCTTTCCTCTCTTTCTGACCCGTTATACTCAGCTTCTGCATTCTCCACACTCGCTGGGTGACCTCATCCAGACCTCCATCTGTAAATGCCATTCGTACCACATGTCCCCCAAAACCCCATTTCCGGCAGGAATCTCATCCCCATCATTCTAGATCCGCCCACACATTCAAACAGACAGGCACTTCAGACACAGTGTATTAAACACCGAAGTCATCTTCTTCCTCCAGCGTCTGTTCCTGCTGCATTCTTTTCCCACTCCGTGGCTCTGCTATCCACCCAAATGGCCCGGCCAGGAACACAAGTGTCAACATAGACTCCTCTCTCATTGCCTCCTGCCCCCTATGTTTAGCCAGTTACTAAATTCCGTGGAGTATGTACTCCTTAGTCTCTGCTCTATCTGTTCTGACCCTTTTACCCTTACACAGAGTTCACAGTTCAAATTTGTGTCACTTTGTACTTTTCTTTTTAGTTTATTTGTTTATTTTGAAAAAGTAAGAGAAGGGCAGAGAGAAATGGAGAGAGAGAATCCTAAGCAGGCTCCACACTGAGCTGTCAGCACAGAGCCTGACATGGGGCTCGAACTTACAAACTTTGAGATCATACCTGAGACAAAGTCAAGAGTCAGTCAAGTGTCGAATGCTTAACAACGGAGCCCCTGTATCATTTTGTTCTTAAATGATATCAATGGTCTCCTGACTGGTCTTCCTCCCACTGGCCTGGACCTCACAGAATTCATCCTTCTCTTGGTTACACAGGTCATATTTTCCAAACCTATATAAACATCCCGTCATTCCTCCTCTTGAAATTCTTTGATGCTCCGAGACTTTCATAATTAAGTCCACATTCCTCAGCTTGCACTAAGTCGCTCAGAGTGGGCTTCTGTAACTCTCAATTCATCCTAACTTTTTTTTATTCAGAAGTAGGAAATGATACGAAGTTTTTGAAATAAATCTTACTGAGGCATCCCTCTGCGGTTCAGATAGGCATATAATTTGGCCACGAGAAACTGGTAAACATGATCATTTGGTTGAAACCTAATTTCCAGTTTTGGTGTACCACAATGATGGCTCACCACTCTTGTCTATCTGGGAGGTGGCTTTTAGCTGCCAATCATTCCACCAGTCAGTTCTCGTAAGGGCTTTTTGGAAGAGGGACAAGTCAGAATAACTCAAAGGGATGGATGGTTGAAACAACCTATACATCCAACATCAGAGGACTAATGAAAGTAACCTAAATATCCAGCAGTTACTGAACTTTCTTAAATAAAATATGGTGGCTTATAGAAAGGTTTGTGTGCTATCTTCCCCTTTTTGTAGAAAACATAGTAATATGTATATTGAAATATGCATCAAGGAGAATCTCAAAGGATAGACCCTAAAGGAGGGTCATCAGTGGTTGTTCCGTGTGGGTGGTTTTATGTGGATTCTTTAGGTTCTTTTGCTTATCTGTATGTTCTGATTTTTTGTAACAGTCACAGACTTTTTTGTAAAAAGGTAGGCCATGCAGAAACTATGCAAGAGTTCTATTTTCAATTCACCAGACTTATCAATACCATAAAAAAATGACTAAAATATTAACTCTTTGCCAAATCCTTGTTTTTATGGAATTACATTAAACCCTATGATTTTCAGCTGTTTTCTAGGTTGCCCTGTTTCTGCAAACTTAAAGATCCGTCCTTGTTTCCTAACCTCATCACATGACCCTTTTTTTAGCCTGGTATCTTCTTTCTTCTTTGAAAGTCCAGTTCATGTGTCACCTTCCTTGAGAAGTTCTTCTTGACCTTTTATCTGCTTTTGGTCAAGGATCTATGTGGCTCACAAGTTAAATCCACCCAACACCTATTTTTGTACAGCCTGTGAACTAAGAAGATCATTTACATTTTTTAATGGTTGAAAAAAATCAAAAGAGTAAAGTTAACAATTTGTGAATGTTATATGAAATTTAAATTTCAGTATCTATAAACAAAGTCCTACTAGAAGACACACATACTCTACTTATTCCTGTATTGCCTATGGCTCTTTTTGCCCTGCAGGGGCAGCGTTGAGTATTTTTGGCAGACACCAAATGGCCCATAAAGTCTAAACTATTTACTACTTATTTCTTTACAGAAAGAGTTTGTTAACACTAACTTCAGGTGATTAGGCTTCCTCAGTGCCCACATAGGACCCTGCAGCTGCCTCTGACTCAGTTCTTACTGCATATTTAGGAAGGGACAGTTTTCTCCGGATTCCCATTGCTTTGAGGTGGAGGGCACTTTCTAATTTAACCTGGTCTCCCCAGAACTGAGCGAAGTGTCTTAAACACAGGACACACTTGATAAGGAAATGCTTGCAGGAATGGTGTTAACCTAAACTCCCTCAATTAGAATGTAAGGTACACGATGGGTGGCTCAGTCGGTTAAGCATCCGACTTCTGCTCAGGTCATGATCTCGTGGTTCGTGGGTTCCAGCCCCGCATCGGGCTCTGTGTTGACAGCTCAGAGCCTGGAGCCTGCTTCAGATTCTGTGTCTCCTTCTCTCTGCCCCTCTTCTGCTTGCACTCTCTCTCTCTCTCTCTCTCTCTCTCTCAAAAATAAATAAAATATATTTAAAATTAAAAAAAAAAAGAATGTAAGCTACATGAGGACAGGGATTTTATCTCCTTTGTTCGCTGTGAATCCTCAGCATCTGGAATGTGTAGGCACTTGGAAAATAATTGTGGCGCTGTTAAGTGCAGTGATGTTGGTGCCATATTTCTGAGTTTTCTAATTCTTAGATCAGTTCTTAGTCTTTCAGACCATACTATTTGATCATTAATGAAAATAAAACTCCACCTGCCACGCCTCAGAGAAACAAAGGAAAGACAGTGTTAACTTTGTCACGGAAGGCAGTGGCTCAGGGTTCTTAAGAACCAGTGGACTTGCCCTGCTCCTCGGTGCATCTCAATACAGGTCTTCAGCCTGGTACTCCCTCTTCCTTTCACTCGCTTGGAGCGACTACGTCAGGGCAGGTATTAAATCAACATCCTGCTGACACTGAGTTATTAAATACCTGCGGCAGCACGGCTCTCCAGGCAGAGCGAGACTCAGCCTCCTGGCCCGGTTTCAAATCGGGATGATGTGTACTTCAAGAGATTAATGTGCAAATATAAATCAGAGCCTAAACACTTCATCTGGTCTTGGACACTCTTCTCCCAGTGAGCTGAAAGCTCTTGTTAGAGGATGAACTCATTAGTTTTCACACAAAACTCCATGAGTTTGCGGGCAGGATAAACTAAGAAGCCCTGTCCTGTGCTGAATCAGAGAGAGTCCTAACACCTTGAATGTTTACAGTACTGTATTCTGAAATGCCATTCTAGAAATGGTTTTCCAGAATGCTAAATGTACCCCCTCAGTATCTGATCATATCACGCCTGTGTTGCGTTGGGCTTTATAGTATTTTGTTTTGTAGATTGAGTGTGAGGGTCCAAATCTTTATTTACATTTTGTGACGTTCCCAGGAAATGCATGCTGCTCTCTCCTCAGGCCCAGACATTTCCAGCAAGGTATGTTTGATTGATTGATTGATTGATTGATAGATATTCATTTATTTATATTTATTTATTTATTTTTAATGTTAATTTTTGAGAGAGAGAGAGTGCACGCAAGAGACAGAGCACGAGCAGGAAAGGGCAGAAAGGGAGACACAGAATCCAAAGCAGGCTCCAGGCTCTGAGCTGTCAGCACAGAGCCCGACATGGGGCTCCAACTCATAGACTGAGAGATCATGACCTGAGCCAAAGTCTGGGGCTTAGCCGACTGAGCCACCCAGGCACCCCTATTTATTTTTTAAGTGTTTATTTGTTGTAGAGAGAGAGAGAGAGAATACAAGTGGGAGAGGGCCAGAGAGCGAGAGAGAGGGAGAGAAAGAGAGAATCCCAAGCAGACTCCATGCTATCAGCACAAAGTCCAATGCAGGGCTTGAACCCACAGAACTGTGAGAACCTGACCTGAGCTGAAGTTGCATGCTAGCTGACTCAGCCATCCAGGAGCCCCTAGCAAGGTAGACTTTTAAGATTTTTTTTTTTTTACATTTATTTATTTTTGAGAGACATAGAGACAGAGCATGAGCGGGGGAAGGGCAGAGAGAGAGGGAGACACAGAATCCGAAGCAGGCTCCAGGCTCTGAGCACAGAGCCTGACACGGGGCTCGAACTCACAGACTGTGAGATCATGACCTGAGCTGAAGTCGGACGCTTAACCGACTGAGCCACCCAGGCGCCCCAGCAAGGTAGACTTTTAATTGCAAAGGTCAGAATATCTGCTTGCCAATCACTCACTTCTGGTGAGAAGGCCTGGCCAGTGGCCCCAGCCATATGGCTCTCGGCAGCCCAGATTAACCTTTTTCTCCTCACTCCGGAGAGCTGCCACACTCCGGCTCTCTGGGATTCACGCATGGTTTTATCAACCCTGATTTATCAGGAACCGTTTGCCCCTCTGCCTCATCATGGTGAAGTCGGAAGCCTTTCCAGCTTAGAAGAGCCCTGTCCTCATGCACATACGAGGGTGATGGGAAAAGAGGTTTGGCCTTGGTTTTCTGTTCTAAATAAACACACGCGCCCGCGCGCGCGCACACGCCTCCTAAGAACCTACATTTTACCTTTTTATTTGTTTGCATAATAATAATGAGCATGATTGTGAACACTGATGAAAAAGGGTAAAAACATGATGTCACTAAAAATAGAAACTGAAATCTCCATCCCTGTTGTGAGAACAGGGACGCTTTAGGAGGTTTGATTCTGGAGGGAAGCAGGGAGGTGACCTGATGTACAAAGGGCACAGGCTGTACAGTCAGAGATTCGCTCGGTCACGTGCGACCTTGACTTCGAGCCTGCTGCCTCCCTGAATGGTTCTTCATCTCTAAAATGGGGACAGCCCCTTTCAGCGTTTTTATGAAAAGTATTCCTGAGACAATTTAGATAGTTCAGAAGATGTCAACCACTCCCCACATGGAGCCAGGACGCTGGCTTAGCTCAGAGGCCTCTGGCACCCACCTTCAGGGGTTACATAGGTCATTCTCTCTGAGTAAGAGAATGGCAGAACAATAGAAACGGACTAAAAGAAACAGACCCAAGAACCATTGGAGAAATATCCTGGTGAAAGAAAATCTTGATTGAAGATAATCCAAAGCTTTGTAGGTAGAGTAAACAATTATTGAAAGAGTGGCCCAGAGAGCTTTGCCAGGACCACTGTTAGACTCTGTAGGCCACAAGAGGAAACGCTGCTAATCATAGATAATACAAAGGTCTTTAGAAGAGATTTATAGCTTTCCTAAGTTGGAGTGGAGCACGGGAGCCGGACGAAGGAAATCTCGGATACGTCTTTCTCTAATTTGAATTCAGGTCTTCCCTGAGTGACAGGGAGGTGGGATAGAATTATATTTGGGGATTAGAAATACATGTGCCTTTGTCCCTGGATGTGTGTTGAGGATGTCAACGTCACCGGTTGCGTAGGGCACACAAAGGCTGAGGCCCATTGGACGAAGGCTCATCTAAGGAAGACTTGAGAGATGAATCTTTAGTATCGGCTACAGGATAGCCCTGCGTTCACGGCTTATTTTCCAGGAATTCCCCTAACACGTTTTTCTCTACCAAGACTCTTTCCTTCATTTTTTTTTAATTTCCTCCGGAAATAGTTGACTTTAATTGTAAGTGATTGAATTGGCCTCCTGGGTAGTTGTAAGGTCTCGCGATATCTCAGTAACTTGTTTAGTTTACTTCTGTAACTCCGCCCATTTGCCGGACGGATAAATTAGGTGGCAGTTTCCCCACCCCTTCTACCAAGATCCCACCTAAGTCGCAAACTCATTGACTCGGAGGTCTTAGGTGTCTCACTATGATTGGTCATCTTAGAACAAAGAACTTTACGGTGATAGGTTCGGCCAAAACTAACCTCCATGTGTAAATTGTAATTGGTTAAGTAAATAATGACACACTCTAACTTCCTGTAATCCCTGTAAGCCCAGTGCTGCCTTTGTTTGGGGCCATTCTCTGCAACTGCTCCTTAAGATCTGGAGTTCAGGTTTGGCCTGGCGGTAAATAAATCTTGCCTTGCATCTATTCTGCGTCTGGTGGTCTTTTTTGACACCAACCTGCAACAGGTACCTATCACCTTCTGGGAATGGGTCTAACATCAGTGCATCCAGGAAGATAATGCCACTTCGGGATCTTTCCTACAGCTTTCGTCTCACTCAAGGAAGACTCTGAAGAAAGACATTTTAGAAAGAGCTCCGATGGAATTTTCTTGGATGTGAAAAAACAAAGAAAGGAAAATGCTAAGGACCCAAACCCTTTTTGGGTAAGAATGTCATATTTTTAATATTTAGCAATGTTACATACACACCTGACAGATGTATCAACTCAAACACACAAAAATTAGTTTGTTTTTAAAAAAGCCAAAAAACTTCAATCCAAATTTATTGGGATTACAAAAATAACAGCACATTTCATTAAGGCGGCACAGCTCAGAGTTACCAACACATCCAGAGAGATAAGGGCATCTTTAAACTGCTTGAGGCCAATACAAATCTCATAACATAAAAAAGTAGTTTATTTCCATATTTACAGAAGAAACCTGCAGATTGTTTCTTAAAATTCTTTTTGGAATTAATGGGTGAGGCTATTTTTAAGGTCAGGAAACATTTCAAATTGAAGAAGATATTTCAGAGACCGCTCACAATGCATTTTATTTAATAGTGCTGAGGGATTCCGCGTTCTCATCTAAAGACGGTGTTTTCATCGCAGCGCTTCTGGAACCTCCACCTAAAAGAATGGGGATTTTCTTTCAATAAAACAACACAAATGATGGAACGAAAAATATCAGCAGGTATGTCTTTAGCAGTATTCTCTTAGACTCAGATATAGGTTGATTATTGCTGTGGACTATTCAAATTTTATGTTATAAATTAGGTTTTATTTTTTCACATTTATTTTTATTTTTATTATTTTTTTAAGTTTATTTATTTATTTTGAGGGAGAGGGCGCATGTGTGCGAGTTGGGGAGTGGCAGAGAGAATCCTAAGCAGGCTCCCAGCTGTCAGCACAGAGTCCCAAGGAGAAATGGGGGGGTGCTCAATCCCACAAACCCTGAGATCATGACCTGAGCCGAATCAAGAGTCGGGTGCTCAACCTACAGAGCCGCCCAGGTGCCTCTATATTGTAAAGTAGGTTTTAAATCACCGACAACTTTGTGGTAAAAATTTTGACAAGTGATCATCTTTTTTGGAATACAGATTATATTCCCTGATTTTCTTATTAAGGAAACCAGGATTTTTATATATTGGTGTGCCTAAAAAAGGCCTGGTCCTTCTGGAACGGAGGTGCTAAGACGGTGACCCAGGCACACTTCTCCAGTGAAATGTGCCCACTGGTGACCCGTTCCTGGCGTTTGGAATTTGGATGCTTGCTCCTTCATACTAAAATATTATAAACATTAACGAATATGTTGAGAGGTGACTTTGGTACCATCATGTAATAGGGGCTCACCCACTCACTACATCTGCCCTTGGGTTACTTACCCGCCTTAGCTGTTTGATGCTGCTTCCCCGAATAGCTTCCATGAGATTCTCATGAGCCGACCTCAGTGGGGTAGAAGGTCGGGACGTGTCTTCCATTTTCTTCTCTTGCACTGACCTCAGGGAATTTTTAACTTCCTTTAGGATATTGTTTGGCTGTTTCTTAACCTTTTTCCCTTTTTTCTTCTTCTGTCCATTTTGTAATGCCCGCTGGGCACTCTCCTGTTGTTTGATGACTTCTGCAATGTTTCGCGTGATTAGTTTTTTCTCTGGGAGTGGAGGAGGCGGTGGTGGAGGAGGAGGTGGCAGCTTTTGGGGAGGAGGAGGAGGAGGTGGTGGAGGCGGAGGGGGTGGGGCCACAGGAGACGGAGGACGGCTCCTCCTCACCGTTTGGGCTTTCTTGGGGAGTTTGGGGGATGACCAGGGAGAGTGCCTGGGAGATGCAAGAGGTGAGGAGCCAGGTGTTCCTCTCTGCCAGACTTTGGTCCTAAGATTGGCTCCTCCATCGTAGCCCTCTTGCTGTTTTTGCTCCTGCATCCGCTTCTGCCTCTGTTTATCCATGTTTCTCGTCAAGAGGCTCGTCATGCTCATTCTTGGTCCTGGGAGCTCGAAATGGTAACCCAGCCTCAGCAGCGTGGTGTTCTCCCTGAGCAGCTTCACGATCTCCATCTCCACCTGGCTGCCCATGATGTGCCTCTGGTTGTGGAAGCGCAGCTCCGTGAGCACCGTGTTGTGCTGCAGGGCCCTCATGATGGCCAGGATGCCCTTGCCCGTGATGAAGTTGGACTCCACGTTGACGTTGGTGATGTGCTGGTTGACTCTGAGCATTTCCGCGATGGCCACGGCCGCGCTGTCGTCCGCGTGCGTGTTGGCCAGACTGAAGGTCTTCACCACCGTGTTGCCCTTGAGTGCCTCAGCGAAGCGGGCGAGGGTCTGCGACGTGATGTTCTCGATGTTGTTCAGATTGACCTCTGTGGTGTCAGGGTCGTTGCTCCTTATCTTTTCCAAGGCGTCCTCAATCACTGTAGGATTTCCGCAAGGGTGAATGGCAGCTGGCGACTCTGTGTTCCTTCCACTGTGGCCATTGGTCAAATTTATGTTTTCTATTTGACTTTTAAATGTCTTTGGCTTAGAGTTATCAGAATCAGTGTCATCATAATTTACAGTTCCGTTAATACTTTTCTCCTTTTCAGGTGTTTCTTCCTCTTCCTCCTCTTCCTCTTCCTCTTCCTCCACCTCTTCCTCCTCCTCCTCTTCTGTATACACCTCCTCAGAAATCTCACTGTTAGTTTCAGTAAAAATAAGCTCTTCCTCACTCTCTTCTTTGTCTTCTTCCGCAACCTGAAGAGCACATATCATCATTAAATTGGTCCTTTTTAAGCACGTCGTTTAAAATTTACAAAAGTAACGCAGGGTTTTGCAATATATCAAATCACCATGTTGTACATGTAAAAGCAAATCGATGTTATATGTCATTTATATCTCAGTAAATAAAAAAGGGAAATCACACCGACAAGTAATACAAAGGCACGTAGGGAAAAAAGTCCCCTCTCTTGTTCTGACCTCGCTGCTTGGGGTGGTAAGGGTTAACCTTTTGTTCTCTGCAGCACAAATATCTAGAATTCAACATACTGTATTAAAAGTTACTATCATTTTGTCAATTTGAACAAATGAGTCAGAACTTCAGCTTTGGAAAACCCTTGATACATTTCTCATTCTCTTTTAACTACTTGACTCCTTGTTAACTTAGAATTTAGCAAATTCAACTCTCCCCCTTCTGGAATCACTCCTCTATCCTTCCTTATTTCTCCATCCTGAACAAACAAATGACAACGAAAATATACAAGATGTTAACGGATTCCCTTTCTTCACGCTCAAAACATTTTCCTCAAATTTGCCTCCAGTAGCAGCTGCGACAGCCGCCGAATACTCTGTGCCCCAGCTCGTCTTGATGAAGGCAGAGGCAGGGGCATCCTTTGCTTCTCCAGCATAATCTACCGCTGGGGGAGAGTCCGGCACAGGGTCTCAGAGACCCCGCAGCACCTGGGAGTGGCCGCCGTCCCTGTAGCTGCTGTGGGGAAGGGAAGCCGAGGGAGCAGGGCTGCTGTTCTCAGCAGGTCAAAACCAGGCTCTATGCAGAAAAACACTCAGGTCGCCCTTTGCAGCAAATCGGCTTGAGATCTCACTCTAGGGCAGGGTTAAAGGAGACGGACTTCGGAAGACAGGAGGTGGGAAGGATAATCGCCCCTGGCACTAACTGGCTTCTAACCATGACTCGAAACAGCAGCGAACAGCAGGAAATCTTGAAGCGAGCCATCGCCCCAGCCTCACGGTCTTAAATTATTTACCACGTATCAATTATGAAAGACTTTCACGCAAACACAATCTCGAAGCTATCTTTGTCTTTCCTGCTTACAAGACTTTGTACTAAGAAGCCCGAACGAGTCCTTCTTTCTCTTTTCCTTGCTATCTTTTATGATTAAAAAAAAAGAAAATCTGGAAATTGCCAACAGAGTCTGGTTTCCCCTACTGCTATCTTTTTAGTCCTTCCTTTTATCTCCTCTAAGGCCCCGATCCCACCCTTGTCCCCAAAGCCTTGATTATCCCCTCTACATTGGCAACTTTTCTCCCACTCGGGGCTCCTGCCGCCTGAGGCGTGTGGAATGAGCTTTGGAAAACACTGCGGGTTTGTTTGCCCAGTTGCTACCACAAAGTAGCCTCCAGTTATCCACTCGTTTGGAGTGGCAGGCACCAAGTGATGGCCTGGGGAAGGGGTCAGCCACTCCTGGGATGACTATCCGGCCCTTATTTACTCACTTCTTCAGGAGCAGGAGGAAGGGGGTAGGACGTGTGCGCGCGTGTGCGTGCGTGCAGGTGTGTTCATGGAGGTCTTAGCTGTTTCAGTGTTTGGAGGAAAGGGACCTTCTCAAAATGCCATCCTTACATTTTATCTCCTTTGGTTTCTGAAAGACCTTTAGGCTGTTATCTGCAAGAGATATTTCCCCTCAGAATGTATCTGAGAGTGGCGCCTGGGTGGCTCGTGGGTTGAGTGTCCGACTTCCACTCAGGTCATGATCTCACGGTTCCTGGGTTCGAACCTGGCGCCGGGCTCCCTGCTGTCAGTGCAGAGCCCACTTTAGAGCCTCTGTCCTCCTCTCTCTGCCCCTCCCCTGGTTGTGCTCTCTCAAAAAAAATAAAAACAAACGAACAAAAATGTGTCTGAGAGACAATATCTGAAACTATTATCCAGCAATGAGTCCTCATGTCACATCCAAATGACGCTTTTTCCAGAAAGCCTTCTTTGACACTTCCTCATATTATCCCTTCATGTTATCCTTCCCTTATAGGGCATTATACTTCCCCCAGTAAGGTACCTATTTTTTATATATTTTGAGAGAGAGAGAGCAGAGTGGGGAAGGGGCAGAGAGAGAGAAGGAGAGAGAGAGAGAGAGAGAGGGAGAATCTCAAGTAAGCTCGCCACTGTTAGCTTATAAACCATGAGATCATGACCTGAGCAGAAGTCAAGAGTCAGAAGCTTAACCGATCGAGCCACCCAGGCGCCCCAAGTACCTATTTTAATTCCTTGTTTGTCATTTTTCCCAAAAGACTGTTAACTGGATGAGGACAGGGATGATGTCTGTTTTGTTCACCTAGTGTGGTGTTTAGCATCTACTACGAGCTCAATAAAAATCTGTTGGCTGAACAGATCTAAATTGACATTGGCTACCAGCTACTGACAGTCAGGATGGGTCCAGGGCTCAGTGGGTGACTGTCACCTGGCTTCCCTGGATGCAGGATTTTCAATTCTTAAATCTAGATAGTTCCCAGACAATCTGAGACGGTTAGCCACCTTAGGTGGGGGACGTCTAGGAGAAAGAAGACCAGAAGGGAGAAAAGTATCTGGAGAGGGAGGTAAGAGGATGTGAAAAAATGATCCTCGCCTACTTCCTATGTTATCTGGCTTTTGGACTGACTGCACCATTCCAGGTCTACTGTCTGCCAGTGTTTGGGAGTTAACCTTGATCCTTATGAGAATGGGGGTGGGAAGGGGGGAAGGGGGAGGCGTGAGGACTAGTAGAGAGAACACGAATATTGGCTCTCTCAGTGAATAAATAAGGCAACAAGAAAGTAGTGGCCAACCATGTCTCCTGCTCACCTCCCTGGCATCTTGTCGTGAGCAGGAGGCGAGAGGCTTGGTTTTCGGTTCTGGTTCTGGGTCTACCCCTACAGAGCTGGTTGACTTTAGTCAAATCAGTAAACCTCTGAGAGGTCTCGGTATAGTTGAGTGGTCCTTAACTGTGGTGCGTGCCGTAATCACCCGGAGAGCTGGCGAGACCACAGAGTGCTGGGCCTCACTTCCAGGAGGTCTGGGGGAGCCCTAGAATGAGTAGTTCTAAGAAATTCCCAGGTAATGCCGATGGATTGGGCACTCATCACTTGAGAATCGTGGTCTTGACATCCACAGACCTGGGTCGGAATGTCTGCTCTCCTTATAAACTGTTCAACTGAATTTCTTAACCTCTCCTAATCTCCATTCCCATGTGCAAGGGTACGAATTCAACTGAAGAATATGAGTGAACTCATCGGCACCTATGCCTGAGACCCAGCAGACACTCAAATTAGGGGAGCTAGACCTTCTGGCCTCCAGGCCCCTTGGCGCTTAATGCAGCATAAGTTTGTGTGAACCTAAGTGGACAGAGGCTGTCATTCAATAGGAGTTGAACGTAGTTTTCATTAGCCTTTACAGAGCCAACGGCCTGATAACTGAGACCCCCGTCGCCTTCTGGTGGTCCATATTGCACTGCTCTTCCCTTACATGGGCCACTCCCTCCCCCCCCCCACCCGCCAGCTGCCTTGAACTCTGTTCTGTGATAGGAATGGGTTTATACACTCCAGGGCTTCTGCACAACCCTCCTTGTGACTACAGAGACAGCTGGCCAGCTGGGAAAGTGTAGCATGAGAAACGTTAACTACCCAGAAGGGAATCAAAGTTCATCAACATGCGGCCTCTCTAATTGAGCTGATAAGCCATTGGCAGGGATCAGCAAAACCTTTGGCAGGATCAGGATGGGTTCCACCAGAACTGACAACGGGCTTTGCCCTTTGTTTCCTGCTGATATCAAGACATTCTGACATGAAAATGCCTTTGTCGGGGTGACTGCTATGATGGCCTTCTATCCTGGATATTATATGGCAATTTTCATCTTTTTATCAAGGAAATTCTTTAAGAACTGTAATAAAAATGTTGTAGTTAATAGATTTTATCAGAGTTTTGACACATATTCCCCCATCAGGAGGGAAAAAAGACCTCTAAAAATCATAGTCATGGAGAAACTGACCAGCCCATTCCTGGCCTCGCTTTCCCCTTCCGCCTCTCAGTGCAGACAAGCACTGTGGCCTTGGCAGACCCTGGCCTGATCCCAGTGGCCCTTCCCGCGATGATTGACATGAACAAGGCTCACACATATCTTGCTACAAATGTGGCCCACACACCCTCTCATCAAGATCATCTAACAGTGCCTAGATTAGTACCATGGAAGTCTTGCCATTGGATTCAGGCCATGTCGATTTTAGATGATTCTCGTGGAGCCTAGAGGTTTTAAACTGTTGCTCCTGACCTGTGTTCTTTCACAGATTCAGAAATTTATTATACTGTATTCAAATTGCGATTGCTATTACTATCTTCCCAGAGCATTGTCTTTTGAACTTTCTTGTCTTAACGGTTTGTAAGGCAAATCCGAAGTAACTGTTTACTGGGCAGAACAGAAGAGCTTAACAGACCCGAGCTCTACTATAGGCTCACTTCCCGGTCTCGGGATCACCATTATAAAGCAGGAAGGAATCTTAGCGGTTATCTACTCAGGCGTGTTGAACCTGGGTCCCCAGGTGGGATGTGTGTCGTCATTTTGAAATTCCATGTAAAAGTTTGTGTGTGTGTGCACACGACACGTACATTATCTGCAGGAGAAGTTTTGTAACTTATCAAAATCTCAGAGGGGTTCTTGATTTACAAAAGAAACCCTAGATTCAACTCCTTCGATGGACAGATGGGGAAGAGAACCCTGTAGAGACGGACTATCTGGTCAAGGTCTAACAACGTAGGGACAGCACGGGGACTCGAAATAAGGCCCCCTGGCTCTCAGTCCTGTGTATTTTCTACCACTGCTCACTTTTTGGGGTTGGGAAAAAAAATTATTTTACTGTAGTCACCATTACAGTCAAAGCAACCAGAGTACCACTTCTCTCTTTATGGAAGGAAATAAATCTGCCTAACTGCAATATATATGTAATGTCACACATATTATGCCACGTCAGCAACTTATAGCTCAAATTAGACTTATGTTTGGCAATATATCTAAGCCCATGCCTTGCTTGTGAATTATTTTCCTCTTGAAAACCCCATCTTGATTGACTAAAAGTCCATCAAAGGATCCCAGCTAACAATTTTACGTATTACGATCCCCTGGGTGGCCTGAAGAATTGTGCAATAGCAAGTGCAAAGTGGGTTTTGAGGAAAGAAAGTGAAGAGGACGAAAAAGTTAGAGAAAACAGGTTTCCGGGTCGGGGGTGGGGGTTGGGGTGGGAGTAGCTAAGGAAAAAACCCGAGAGCCTACCTTTCCACACTCCCCCAGCCTCTCCTTCTCCAAGAGTTTTTGGGACTCCTTTTCCCAATAGGCCATCAGTGCCTCTCTGCTGAATGTCCCCGTGGGGGTTTTCTCGGTCAGACTCTTTTGCCTTAGCCCCACGGGAAGGCTGTGATCAGGTTCAATGTCTTCCAACTCCCTCTCTAGCTCCTTCAGCTCCTCAGCTGACAGGGAAGCGAGAAGTTCATCTTCGTCGATGGATTCATATTTGCTAAGTCCTCTCCTGTAGCCGAAGGTAGACATGGTCCCTGCTTTGTCAGACCCAGAAGGAGCTCGAAGAACCAGGCATTCAAGGCGGCCGGCAGCAGGCAGGGAGGCAAATAGGCAGGCTGGTCAGCAACTGGAGCTCAGAGTGGCCTTTTAAGAGCGGTGATACAGGGCCGTGACAATGCAGAGAGGGGGTGAAAGCATGGGCTGTTTTAAGCAGCAGACGTCAGCTAGACATTTGAACACAAAGAATGTCACATCGGTGGTGGATGGAGGTCTCAGAACCAGTGGGGATTATTAACATACTGGCCAGGGACATATTTAGCTGAGCCCGATAGCTCCTGAGGACAGGCAGGGAGTGTTGCACAGAGGGAGTAACACAGTTCTCACTTTGTATTCAAACAACAGGAGAATAAAACTTACTTTGAAAATGACTTGCTGCCACCACCATGGCCATGAAAAGATTCTCTGATTAGAATCTCAGAGGCTGAGAAATGACTACACATCACTCTATAAGCAGTTATTCGGGTTCTTCTAAAAACATATTGTGGGTGGCTTTGATGGTAACAGCAGGCCGTAATAATACAGCAGCTTAAACTTTCATTGTGTTTCACGATTTACAAGGCACTAAGCGTAACAAGTCCTGTGGGATGATTATCCTCCTTTACAGATTTTGGCAACTGAGGCTCTGAGAGATTAAGTGAAAACTTCGAAGCTAGAAGTACAGAAGTGGCTTTCTCCACTGCACGAAATGGCTTCCTTCTCCTCAACCAGAAGTATTAGTAAATAATTAGATTTGCAGATAAGCCTCCAAAAGACAAATAATGCGGGGCATAGCTTCTTAGTACTAAGCACTTTATTTTTATCTCATTTATCCCACAGTCCTTTCAGGTGTATATTGTCATCCATATTTTACCAGTGCAGCCACAGAGAGGTTAAGTAACTAGCCCACAGCCACAGAGCTAAAAAGTGGTGAAACTAGAATTTGAACCCAGATTGGTGTGTGGGCTGAAAGCTGAAGAGATACTAACATGAAATTATATATCTATTTGTCTATATGCTTATGAGTATGAAAAAAATATGTACATAGTTTATAGGAGTTCATCAATATATCATTTTATCATACAGATACATAAAGAGCTGTTAAAATGTGTATGCATAGATGGGGCACCTGTGTGGTTCAGTAGGTGAAGCATCTGAATTTGGCTCAGGTGATGATCTCACGGTTCGTGGGTTCGAGCCCCTTGTCGGGCTCTGTGCTGACAGCTCAGAGCCTGGAGTCTGCTTCAGATTCTGTGTCTCCCTCTCTCTCTGCCCCTCCCCTGCTCATGCTCTGTCTCTCAACAATAAATAAATGTTAAAAAAATTTTTTTTAATGTGCATGCATGGAAATATACACTTTTTAATACATGTATAATATGCCATACTTTGTTTATTACATTTTGCAGTTGGTGAATTATTTGGGTTGCTTCCAGGTTTGGGCTGTTATAAATAGTGCTGTGAACATTTATATGCAAGTCTTCGTGTAGCCATATGTTTTCATTTTGCTTGAGCTGATAGAAGCAGTGGAATTGCTGAGTTGTATGGCATATTTACATTTAACTTTTCAAGAAATTGTGGAATTATTTTCCAAAATGGCTGTCCCTGGTTACGTTCCTATCAGCCATGATGTGAGTTTCAGTCTCTCCACATCCTAATTTGTTCCTGCCCATCTTTCTGATTATAGCCATTTCAGTGGGTATTAAATAGGTCTCACCAAAGTTTTAATTTTCATTCTTCTCATTACTAGTAATGTTGAGCATCATTACATGCATTTGTTTTTACCTTGATAAAGTACTTTTTGGAACAAAGCTTACGCTCGTTCTAAATTGGATCACCTTCTTACTATTGGCCTGTAAGAGTTCTAGAATATATTCAGGACTTCCGCAAGTATTTGCTTTGCAGATATTTTCTTCCATTCTGTGAACTGTCCACTAGTGTCTTTTGAAGAGTGAATGCTTTTAATTTTGATGAAGTCCAAATTATCAATTTTCTTATCTACTGCTTGAGCTCTCGGTGTTATCTAAGAAATGGTTTCCGAATTCAAACTCAGATTCTCATTCCTGTGTTTTCTTTCTGAGAGTTCTATAGTTTTAGGCGTTTATATTTAGGTCTGTTATCCATTTCAACTTCTATTTGCGTATGTATAAGGTGAAGGTCTGAATCCATCTTTTTGCATACAGGTGTCTGATTGGCTTAGCATCTTTTTTGGAAAAGACTGTACTTTCCCTTATTGAGTTGCATTGGTGCCTTTGTGGACATTTAATTGACCATAAATGTAAGGTTTAGTTTCTGGAGAGTCAGTTCTGTTCTATTGATCTCTATGTCTATTTTTTCTGTGATATACCACGTTGTAGTGCCTGTTGAAATCAAGAGGTGTAAATTCTCCAACTTTTTTTTTTTTTGCAAGAATGTTTTGGCTATTATGATCTTAACTCGCTCATGATAGTATTCTCCCTCCAAAAATAACTATGACTCTTTTCAACGAGACTGATGAGAGAGATGATTATGAACTTGGAAATAATGAGTTCGTTGTTTTTTTATGGGCTGTAGCATATACCTTTTGTGGAGCCTCACTGGTCACACTCCTTTTTTATGCGAAAATGGGTTTGATTTTTTGGAAATGACATCAAATCATGATAGCCAGATTTGCTGAATAAGATAAGAGTTATTCAACTGTATAAAACATTTTAGGTAAAATAATGACTACAGCTGTATAAAAACCAAGGTTTTTTTTTAAAGCAAAGAAAGGAGAAAAAAATACAAGGGGTATGTAATTATGTACAAAAAAATGGTGGAATTGGGGTTTTTCTCTTTCTTCCTTCCTCCCCCCTCCCATGTTTGTAATTTTTCTGTAACATTTTAATATCGTTTTTATTTGACGATTGGTTAAACACACACTTTATGCCAGATTCCAATTTAGGTGCTGGGGTTAGAGTAGTGAAGACAACCAACAAAATCCCTTCCTTTGTGGAATTTACATTCTTTAGTTGCAGGAAACAGACAATATATAAATAAACAAGTAAATACAAACCATATCCAACAGAAGCTCTGTGGAGAGAAATGGAGCAGGTAAGGGAAAAGAGAAGGTCGTGGGGGTAATATTTCATATAGGTAAGGTCTCTATAACAAAGTGACATTTGAGCACACACCTGGAGCAGTAAAGACTCGATGCACACAGAGTGTGTATATATTAATATACATTTGGTGTGACTATAAAATAATTACTCAGGTATTCTTGAATCAGATTCTCGGCTTTCAAAGGGACTTTGAAACACATAAATCTTTCTCTCTTTATCACTTCTATAAGTGGTCACCTAGGGTTTGCTCGAACACTTTCAGTGAAAATTATACATTAGCAAAAATTCATTTCATTGTTGGATGGCTCAAATCATTAAAAAAAAAAAAAAGGCTTTCTATTGTGTCGAAACTGGTCTCTTGAAAAATCACCCCATTTATTTTAGTTTTCTCATTGGAACAGCCCGGAATAAATTTAGTCTCATGTGAGTTTCTTCTCCTGAATCTTGGATGGCTGATGAATGACTTTGGAAATGAATCTGGAAGAGCGTTGCTCTGTGACAGCATCACTGGAAAAGAATTAGGGCCTCTCAAGGACAGTCCCTTAAGAACAGTGGTCCCTAGATATCCTTGGACATACGTTACTAATGACTCTGATTGCGTAATAGTCACAACTCACGGATGATCTTAGTTCATTTGATCCCCTTCTAGGTGTTGTCTACAAACTTTAAATCCATTAGATGAAATTCTATTGAGCAGTTAAACATGACCACCCCACCCCGGCCAGACTTAAGTATGATGAATAATTAGATTGCTTTACAACCCTGTCTACCTTGAGGGAAAAAACAAAACAAACAAAAAAATCTTTCTCTGTAAGGAAAAAGATCCAATCAAATGTGTTCCAGGCATTAGCATTTCCTATTTCAGAGTTTTTACTTGATTACATTATGTTTTTGAGTCGAATTGCTTTTAGAGTCAATAATACTACAAGCCGTTTGAAGATTAGCATCTTTTGTTAAAAAAAATACCTATCACTGGGAGAGTTATTTCCGTGGTTCTCGATTCACAATTGCATACACACGACTTCACATTATATCAGCAATTTCCTTTTTAGTGAAAACAGAGCTTCCTTTTTCAGTCTCTTCTCTCTTTCAGTCTCCCCCTGAAAATACCATCATTTGTTTATTGGACACACGTTTCCCAAGTGCTTGCTGAGTGGACAGGTACGGTGCCGGAAGCTAGGATTACAAACAGAAAAATGGAAATTGATCTAGCCCTGCCCTCAGGAGCTCACACTCCTGGGAGAGGGGCAGACAGCTGACAGTAACACAGTGCAGGGACAGCTCAGCCATGGGGCCAGCAAAAGGACAGACGTGGAGCACAGAAGAAGCAGTGTGACCCACGTGGGTGGAGTTGGAGAAGGCACAGAAGCTGATAAAGAGCTTTCCAGGCAGAGCTAGCCGCCTCTGAGCAAACACATAGGAGTATGAAAGCAAAAATAAAAACAAAGCCCCGGGCATTATTCCATGAAGGGGTGGAGAGGAGGTAGAGATGGGCAGAAATGGACCCCGGCTCATCTGCTATTTCCAATCAAATGCCTTGGTATCTTGCCCACTCCCCGCCCCCCGCCTTAATTCTTTTTTTTTTTTTTCCCCAACAGCCATCAGCATCATGGTAGATGCATATAGATATTGAAAACTTTTTATTTGAAAGGCCGTAACAAGGAATTTGGACTTTATTATCATCTACTGTTAAACGGAAGACTTTGACAGTATCCCATAGCCATAGTTTACCCTTTTATCTTTTTTTTAATGTTTATTTATTTTTGAGGGTGGAGGAGGCGCAGAGAGAGGGGAAGACACAGAATCTGAAGCAGTCTCTGAGCTGTCACCACAGAGCCCGACGTGGGGCTCGAACTCACAAACTGTGAGATCATGACCTGAGCTGAAGTCAGACCCTTAACCGAGCCACTCAGGTGCCCCTAGTTTGCTCTTTTAAATACAGGCAACTGTTAATCCCAGCATGTGTCTTAATGCTAATGGAAACTCAACAGGAGCAAAACTCAGCGATACCAACCCTGACAGCAGATCTGGTATTTCAGGAAATAATATTTATAAGCAGGGATCGGAGACCTCCTCCCTCCATTTGTAGGTCAGAACTACTTCAGCCTAACACTCCACATGGAAGGAGACTGTCTGCCTAAAGGTGAATGAATTCGCTTCCGGTTTATGTACTTTTGACTCTCAATGTTTGGAAGTGTTGAGAACCCCTACCAATTGTTTCTTTGTTTTCTTCGATAACCTCCACAGTTCAGGAAAAATTTGGCAATTTCAGGATTTGTTTATATTTTGAAATGTATAGGTGTTTCTATTTTTAACCAGAGTTAAATGAATGTATTATATGAATCTATTTAATATAATAGATTCCATTCCCCTAGTCCTCTGCTTCATTCTACCATCGGCCTTTGTCAGTCACAGGTTTAATATGAGTAGTTTCAGTGACATGAAAGGACCCCACAGGTTCAGATTTACGATGACATGTTATTTTCCTGAGCTAAAATTTGTGGACCCCTCCATCTTTCAGCTGGGGTCACTCCCTGCAGTTCTCAAGTTTCAGGCCCACACTGCACACTGGGCTTCTGAACTCACCACCCTTGCTCTGTCATCCTCAAGCCGTTGTCCCCTCTCTTCCCTCTGCCTGGAACGCCTTTGCCTCTTCTACAGGCTCAGGTCTTAGGTAACACGCCCGAGGAGAGGCTTCTCCTGAGGCTGGCTTAGTTCTCCCAGCTCCCACAGACTGTACTCCATGCAGCATCCTGCTGGGATGTCTTGTTTCAAGACATCTTTGCCATACAGGCCATCTTTTCTCCAAGGGGAGGGGGCCATGCCGGCCCCATTGACTGTCGCCAAGGCTCAGCACAGTTATTAGATGTTCAAGAAGTCTGGCTAAAGACAAAACCAGATGCATTGCCATGTAGGCAGGAGTGGATCCAAGGTTTCTAGAGCCCGAAGATTATACAGTGTCGAGGCCCTCTTTAAGAATAACAATACGAGGGACGCCTGGGTGGCTCAGTCGGTTGGGCGGCCGACTTCGGCTCAGGTCATGATCTCACGGTCTGTGAGTTCGAGCCCCGCGTCGGGCTCTGTGCTGGCGGCTCGGAGCCTGGAGCCTGCTTCGGATTCTGTAACTCCCTCTCTCTGTCTCTGCCCTTCCCCTGCTCATGTTCTGTATCTGCCTCTCAAGAATAAATAAACATAAAAAAAAATTTTAAAAAAATTAAAAAAAAGAATAACAATACGAAATTATAAATACACAGCTAGTTATGAAGGTGAGACTGTATTTGAAGCAATTATAGAATCATGACAAACTATGAGGCGTTAGGTGATTTGAGCTTCTTTCTTCTGAGCTCTCCTTAAGCAGTTTTCCAAAACTGCTTACAGAGCAGTGCTGCGTAATTGTAACCCAGCTTCTCTACCTTACCCCCACACCACAGACACCCCACTACTCTTGTGAACCCCAATCCTCACAGGGGCCCAAAAGCTTCTGAGTGTGGCCTGCAACTAATGAACAAGCCCAAATGGCCACTGCAGCGTTCCTATCTCATGATGGCATTCTTGGTCATGTCGTGGATACCTTTCTTATTCAAAGTGTCCTTGATTTGCTGATAAGGAGACGTAGAAATCATATGCGATAATGTCATTTGCAAAACTGGGAAACTGGAGGGGCGCCTGGGTGGCTCAGTCAGTGAAGCGTCTGACTTTGCTCGGGTCATGATTTCTCGGTTTGTGAGTTTGAGCCCCACATCGGGCTCTGTACTGACAGCTCAGGGCTTGGAACCTGCTTCAGATTCTGTGTCCCCCTCTCTCTCTGCTCCTCCCACTTGTGCTCTGTCTGTCTCAAAAATAAATACAAAAAAAAAAAAAACAACAACAACAACAACAAACTGGGAAACGGGAAATTCTCTTATTCTCAATAAATGTCAAGGTTCTATCAATTGTTTACAAGTTGTTCCTCACTTTTACCTTCCCTCTACCCTGTCTTCTTTCTTTCTTTCTCTTCTTCCTTCCTTCCTTCCTTCCTTCCTTCCTTCCTTCCTTCCATCCTTCCTTCCTTTCTTTCTTCTTGAAGGCTTATCTAATCTCTTTCAACGTGCAGGTGCAAGATCGCTTCCTGAACTACATCTAGCATATTTCCCACTCACACAGAAGGATTTGGGTTTTCAACATTTCTTACGGATGGTTTGCCACCAGGCTGCTGAACTAATGTAATGACCCCTTAGGAAGTTAAGCTTCCGACTTCTCCGTGTGTCTGCTGGGAGCGTGTCAGATGGCTCCTGGGGGGAATGTCAGGCAAAGGTCAGGCGCTGCACAGACAACAAGCAAACAGGCCGCAGGGGCCAGATGAGAGCTGGCAATACCCTTATCAAGTCTTCGCTCTGAGGCCCAGCAGCCAAACAAATCTCCAAGCTCTGCCAGCTTGCTGGTGGTGAGCATGAGTCAAATTTAAAATTATTAGAGCTATTTATAAAAATAATATCTTGCAATCATAAAACATTCGTAGTTTACAAACTGCTTTTTGCATACTACTACATGCCAGGCAGACTTACGCACAAATACGATCTCCGTTTAACAGTTGTGTGCAGCTACCACTTACTGCGTGGAAGGCAGCACTTGGTGCGATAGATACTATTGCTTCCATTTTACAAAGGATGAAAACAGGCTCTGAGGTCTGAGAGATTAAAAAAAAAATCTCTTTAAGGATGCCCAGCTAGTTAGCGATAATTGTAGTTATGTATCAGAAGTCCAAGTTGCTTCTTGTTTTGAGATTTACTCATTTGTCATTTCAAAATGTACCAAAACGAAAGACAGATGGGGTGAAAGAAATTTTTAATAGAGCATCTGATGCTTCACCTTATGTACAGTAGGTTCCATTTTCATTTGTGGAACTAATTCAAACATGTAAAAAAGAGTTCCATACAAGCAAATAGAAAGACACACGATAATGTTAAAACTATAAAGACCAAAAAAATAAAAGGATTTGCAAACAAAACCTCCAATGTGAGGAAGGAATAGGTGAACTTCATCAGTCAGGTCTTCCGTTTTGTACCGCAGATCGTGAGTATGGAATTCTACTTGAGCAACGAGAGCAGGGTTGATATATATTCTGTGAAGTTCGAATAAAGGAAATTATGCTTGGGGTATCCTAGGTCTGAAGCTTCCATTCATTTCAGCAACTAGCTCTTTGTAACCTCGAGTGTTGATATTACCGCTTTGGACAGATTTGCTCACTGTGGTATAGGAAGAAAAATGTGAAGGGTCAGCTTCCACTACGTGGGTCTCTTTCTTGGGGTGGCTCTCCACTCCGGTGCACGACAGCTGTCACTTTAGAAAACTCCAAGTCCTGCAGGGAAGTGGCAGAAAAAAAGTGACCTCTGGGTATAAAGAGGGGCTAGAAAGGTCAATTTGGCGTGAAAGTAGAGGAATAGGGAAACTCCATGTACCCAGTCATGGGACAGTTAACGCCTGCGAGCTGCTATCCGGTTACGGAGCTTTTGCATTTGTAGTTTTCTCATGAAAATCAAAGGCATTGTCTTTTCACACAGACTCGCGGTTCTTCACTGACTTTTACTTCCATGGTTACCCTGTGTCCTTGAGATTCAGAGCCTTTTGAATGTCTGCCTTCTCTCATTTTCCCCTGGCACTCATTTCCAAATACCACCCCCTCTCCTTGTTTTCATGTTCACTGTGCCCCCCAGAGAATCAGAGCTAGTTTTCAAGGGTGTTACCGAAGCCCCAACCTACTGGCAACCTGATTCTTTGCCAACTCATGCCCTAAATAGCACCGGAAATCTTCATTTTTTAGCTCTCCAATCTGCACGTTTCTGTATGTTTTGTAAATAGCCATAACAACAACAATAATAAATGAGAAAGCCATATTACAACCAGCACAGAGGTTGGCAGAAAGGCTACCTTTGCCTGGGTTGAGAGCCAGTAAGACTGGTGAAGGCAGTAAACATGGCGCTGCCCTTGAATGCTGTGTCATCTGCTTTTAACGGTCTTATCAGCAGAGCAAAACTAATAAATCATGTGCCGCGAGCACAAGAACCAAGTGCTTTCCTCTGAGCCAGATGATTCCATTGTTTAGCCGAGCTACCTCAGTGAAGCTGTAAACATGGCGTCACCTGTCAGTGAGAGGCATGCAACTCCTGTTTTTTTAAAGCAGTTTATTCAGATTAATTTCTATGCCATAAAATTCACTCACCGTCAGTGTAAAGTTCAATGATTATTTTCAGTAAATTTACCAAATTGCAAATTTAGAACGTTTCCAGGACCCCACAAACATCCCATGCAGCCAACTTTTGTTCCCACACCCAACTCCAGGCAACCACTGATCTGTTTTCCGTCTCAATACATTTGTTTTGTCTGGACCTCTTATATACATGGAATCATACAATAGTATAGATTTCTCTCACCTAATCTGATGCTCTTCAGCTTCATCCGTGTTGTAGCATGTTGCTAAACGGTAAACCGTGCTGTGTTTATTCGTTCACCAGTTTGTGGACATTTAGATTGTTTCCACTTTTTGGCTATAATGAACAATGCCCTCCTAATCTCAACTAAAAATGATGGGGAGGTAAGAGTTGGGGATTTGGAGTCGGGAGTTTCTGGTTGAGTCCTAGCTCTGGTATTGACTACCTTAGTTAACTGTAAGATTGTTTTCCCTATCTATAGAGTGGAGATAATTAACACATTCCCAGCCCTGCTCCTCGAAACAGTTGTAAAAATCCAGTAAGATAATGTACATGGAATGCTTCATGAACCCTGAAACATGGGACAAATAAAAGATATTGTTATTGAAGTTGCCTTTCTAGAACGTATTAAAATAAATTAGGTGTTTCTCAGGATTCTTTCCACCTTCACACAACAAATGACTAAACTTTTGATCTATAGGAAATATTTACCAGTTTCTTTCTACAGACTTGGCGTTCTCACCACCGTTTCCTTACTGAAGCCTGTTATTTAAAAAGGTTTTCGTATCATTCCACTTCTTTTAAATTTACTTGCATTCTAAACCTTACTTTTGATTGTCAAGTAAAAGGTTTTGTTTCCTGTTGGAGAGAGGGTATCCTAGAATCACTGTAGGAAGTCGGACTCAGTAAAATGGATGTTCAGATTTAATCAGGGAATCCTCCAATCCACAAATTCACTTTAGCCTCTAGGGTACCTCAGGTGATTGTGAAAGGCAGAACTCTGAGGGAGGGTGTGGGGGCAGAGCTGAGCCAGGTTGAGGAGCTTCCAATGGTCAAACCTACGCAAATGTTACCATCCTCTAGTCAAAGGTGATTAAACTTGTCACTTCATGGAAACAATATTAAACCAGTTGGGGTAACTAGATCATCAGGGGTATTCAGACATTCAGGAATTCAGGTATTGTTGACCATGGAATGTCATGTCTAAGTACTTGACTTCTATAAGGCATTTAAAAAAAAATTGTTTCCCTGAGAAGGCAGTAGGGACTTTGCCTCAAACAGAAAGCAGCAGATACTGGTATCTCGCAGGCCACTCAATCCCAAGGTAAGTACCACATTTAGCACCCTCCACACCTTCTACCTTATTCAACCCTATGGGCTGCTTCCAGGAAGCTTTATCTTCAATCTCATTGGGAGATCTGGGATGGAAGACTTCCAAGGCCAGAGAAATGGCTGTTCCCAGTTTACTGGAATCTCAAGCACAGAATGTGAGTACCCGTCAAGTGCCTCTGGTGGAATCACTGGCCAATCTGATGTGAGAACTCAGGCGCGCCCAGTGCCCAGATTCAAATTACTAGACTGTCCCCTTCCAAAAACAGCAAATCCCCAGACATCTCTAGCACTCCCTGAGGTTGCAAAACACAGGCCACTGAGGTCAAACGAGTACTCCTACACATATTCTCCCCTGAGAAGGCTTGCTTTCTTTCCCAACAATTGATGATCAGGGATTTCCTAGTAAAAGGTGGAGGAGGGGTTCTGTGTGGTTGGGCCAATCCTCTGTTGTTTTCATTCTGTGAATTTTCTCCGAGTATTTATAGATGATAGTGAGATGCCAACCACATCTCTAACATTAGTTTTCATACTTTCACGGGTAAGCATGATGAGCCGCAGACATATCATGAGACCAAGGTTCTTGACTTTGGCAGCTCTGGCGCCGGCTCTCCCACTGTGGAGTAATAATGCTGAGAGCTAGAGTTGCACATGCACTTACTCTAGGTGAGGTATGGTGTTTATATGCCTCTCTCATGTCTTGTTCAAAATCAAGCAGCTAATAATTTTTGGAGCCTGGTTCAAACTGAGGTCTGTGGGATTGCAAAGTATGTGTTCTTACCTCCTGCACTCTATGGCACTGCTAAAATGCCACACTTCGATGCATGTATGTATGTGTGTATATTATATGTGTATATGTCATATATATGTTCTGTCTGTATGTACACTGTCTATATATATGTATACTGTATATTGTATATATGTATATGCATGCAGTGTTTCATTTTGACCCACAAAAAACTTGAAGCAGCTTAGAGTTTTTACATGTCCTAAGTAATTTCTGATTTGGAAGGTGACTGTATACATAAGAGTAATGTGACTGGAAGCCGCTATGTGGATTGGATGTGGGGCAACAGGTCAATGACGAGTCTGAAGTGTGTTCTCTGTGTCATAAAAGACTCTTTTTTTTTTTTTTTTGCAGTTTCCATGCTGTCTGACCTATAGATACTGATTTTTTTGAATGCCTGCATCAAAGGGAGGGTTACCTATGAATATTTGCTGTACAACATGAACACAGTCCTTTTCACGTCTTTTGCACTGTCATCCTATCGCCTAGAAACATGTCCTGTGTCCTGTGACCAGCAAAAATGATTGAACTGCATTCTTCAGGAGGTACTTGGTTTCCATGTGCTTATAAAATTCTTTTTAGTCAGAAATGGAAACACTCTTTAAGGATTGACTACTGAAAAACTAAAGAAAACACACTTGAATGAGAGATCAGAGCTGCTCCTTTCCCTCCAGGCTCCCTGTAGAATACAAAACAAAATCCACAGTGACCAAAACAACCATGTACATCTTGGCAGCATGGGACAATGTCATCAAAACTCTATCATGTCGATTCCACAGCGGTTCAACGGGCACCACTGGAGAACGTTTGGCTTCTCCTACGGCTCCGCGGGGAGAAGCAGCTGTTGCCCTCTTGTAGAGAAAGTGACATATTCTAGGAGAAATGGAGTCCTAATTAGATAGACATTACTTCCCCTTACCACCCAGCCCACTCAAGAACAAAAGCACAGCTAAGAAACTTCAAAATATAAGACAAAAAGAGCAAATCCATTTCATATACAGCAATTGTGTCTGTTTCATTGAATACATCTTTCTCCTGCTTCACAAGTATCAAAAGAACCACTTGCAATACCTATATCGTATTCCATGAACTCATATCTTTACATTCAAATATTTCATTAATATGTTTACATAAAATACACTAAAGAAATGTCACAGCTTTGGGGTACTAGAGTTTATTTAATATCCAAAGTATCTTGAATGTATTTACACAAAAATACATTAAAGAAAATGTCAATGCTTTAGCTTACTGAATATCTGAAATATAAAGCAGACTTACACCCCCAGTATCAGCTTTTATTGATTTAGAGCAACACTTACAAGTAACAATACATTTAGCCACAACTGGGAGAAAAATAGAGGGAATCATGCAATACTATTACACAAAAGATTATAGTTTGAATTAAATAAATAAATAAATTACAGTTTAACTTATGTAAAATATACCCTCTGGGGAATATAGGAGGTTAAAACTGTAGCTCTAATTGCACAGGTGTTTTTCAGACTTATTTCTCTTTGAAAGACAACTAAAGCTAAATACCATTTGAAAAATTCACAAACCAATCAGGTATTACTACTGAAAGAATACAGTAACTCCAAAGACAAACATAAGTATAAGAAAAACATTATTAAAATCTAAGTAAAACAAATCTTGATAATTACACGATGAATTACATAGCCAATTCAGAGACTCAAAACTATAATTTGACCATGAAACTGATGAGGTCACTGATTATTTTTGTCTGAGTCTTATACAAAAATCTACTCATTCAGTATATTCAACAAATAATTATCAAGCGTTCTCTGTGCTCTAGGGAATGTGTTTGGCTCTAAGAAAACATCGGAAAACAAAACAGACCTAGACCCTGTTCTCATAGAGCTTACAGTCTCGTGGGGCAGACAGACGTGAACAGAGGCACCTATAATACAACCTGAAAAGCGCTGTGCTGTGGCCTTCCATCCTACAGGAAGGAGTATCTAAGCTGGGACCTATAGAAAAGAGTGAGAAGTAAAGAGGATGATGGAAAGAGATTCTAGGCACAGAGAAAAAAATGCAAAGACCTGAGGTATAAGAGAGCATAGTCTATTCCTACAACAGTGGTTCCCAAACAAAGGACCTCAGATATTTGTTGGGCCACAGAGACATTTTCACCTGTCAACGTGGAAATGAAGACAGTCTGTTAAATCTTTTAAAAGCTAAAGTCATTCAATTTTAATAATTGTGTTTAGACCGACTGATTCTCTGGCATTAAAATGGCCCCTCTTTTATAAAAATGACTGTGATAGTAGATGATAGATTTTTTTAAAGTAGAGGACCCTATTTTTTAAATTAGCAAAATAAAAACTACAGGTATGTAAAATCTAAAAACCTGGGAATCACTGCAAAGAATAAACTTTTGAAAGGTGTTTAAGATGGTTAAAGGAGAGGGGTAAGGGAGAAGTCAAGGGATAAGACTAAGGAGGAAGGCAGGGATTTCGAACAGGAAGGGCCAGGAAGAACTCTGGACTTTATCCTAAGAGCAATGGGAATGATTTTAAGCAGGGAAGTGAAACTCTATTTAGATTTGTAATAGATCATTTCGGGATGTTGTGTGTAGAATGTATGTTGGATGGAACAAGACAGCAGGAAGGGAAGGCCAGTTAGACAGCACTATAGTATCCCATGAAAAAGGAGGGAATGGCTAGAATTAGGGCCAAATCAGTGAGACTGAGTAGGAGGTGTCTTCAAGGGACAAACTTTCCAAGAATTGGTGATTCGTTATACTGGCTAAGAAAAATGGGATAGTTCAAGGCTGACGTCCAGGTTTTTCCTTAGGAAACTGAACTCATGATACTCGGGCTTAACTACCGAGCTAGAGGATGTAGGAAAAGAACCCTTTTGTGAAGGAAGGTAGTGAGCTCATGTGGGGACATGTTGAATTTGAGGTGCTTCTCTCTTGAAAAGTCCATTAGAATACTTGTTTACAGAGCATGAGAGAAACAGTTGAACTTCAGATATAAATTTTCTAAGTCAATAGCATATAGTTAGTTTTTAAAAACATAGACATGGATGACATTCCTCCCAGAGAACACAGCATAAGACGGAAACAGGGCTTAGGACATACTAACAGGTTGTCAGCAGATAAACAACACAGAAAGAAGCTGGAGACAAAGTGGTCAGCCAGGCAGTGGGGATGAGAGCCAAGAGAGCAAGGTGTCTTGAAAACTAAGAGAAAACCATTTCAAGGAGAGAGCAGACGGCAGTGCCAGATGCCACAGGAATCAGTTGAAAGGACTGAAGAATGCTCATTGAAATTAGCAAGAAGGCAGTTGTTAAAGGCCTTGAGAAAGGCAGTCAAGGGAGCCCAAACCGGATTATAAAGTGTGCATTTGCAGGCAGGAAGGAGCTCTTTTATGCAGTATGGGTGTAAAGGAAAGGAAAGAGCCAGCAACTGGCTGGAGATGGGGGTTTGAGAAAATGGTTCTTTGTTTTATAAACATAGGAGAGATGGATATTGTAGGAGACACTTGATAGGGAGAATTCGAAGACTTGTTGGAGGTGAAGAAAATTAATAGAAATTCACATACAAAATATTGACCAGCTTAAAAACACCACAAGGCAAAGGTTTCTAAAGATGTAAAATACCGTGTCCCCATAAGAACACACGATCATTATAAAATGGTTAATGGATTAAATACACTTAAGAATGTAAAACGATTCCAAGAAATTCTGAAGGAATTCCATTCTAAAATATTTTTTAAATCACATTTAAAATACTATTTTTTAAATTATGGCAATTTTAGCTCTTGTCCATAGAGATCATACTCTTTAAATAATATATATCTTCGAATGGCTGGTGGTAGAGGGAGCTTCTCCAATGAGGCTGGCTGGCAGAGTCGCTGAAGTCCCATAAGTCTTCGAACTTTTAACCGACACAAATGCTTTAATGAGCAAGGATTCTCTAAAATGATGGGGGAAAAAACAAGCAAAAAATAAAAACAATATCTTAGATTGATTTGTAAGTTACATACTGTTTTAGAATAACATTAATAGTGTCATTCTAAAAATCGGATATGTATACATTTAGCAACTGGCGATTTTAAAAGAAATTCAAAGTGTAATTAAGCATCCCAGGCCACTGCTCCAGAATGCCGTCTCCATGAGGGCAAACACTTAGCCTGTCTCCGTGTCAGGAAGACGGTCTGGTTCATAGTGAGTGTTGAGCCCGAATAAATGAATGAATGGAATTGGCTTAAGAAAGCAAATGCTGCACCTGGGTGGTTCAGTCGGTTGAGCATCCAACTCTTGATTTCGGCTCAGGTCATGACTTCATCGTCGTGAGATCGAGCTCATGATTAAATGATTCCGTGTGTCCATAATTCAATCGTAGGTTTATTTCAGTTTCTGATACTTAAACATTTTGTATTTTCAAAAAAAAATTCTAACATCACTTAAATATCTGATATTAGTCTTTATTTTCAACTCTTACTTTGTCTATATTACGATACTGATATATTATCCCAGCAGTATGAGCTAGTGAAAACGCAGTGGAGCACATGGTTTTAGCTGTGGGACTGTTGGTATAGATTTAAATCGTGGCTCTGCCACGCAGTATCTGTGTGACCTTGAACCTAACCTTTGTGATCTCAGTATTCTCACCTGTGAAATGTGGATAACGATGGGATCTATCTCATAGGGTTGTTTGAAGATCAAACATATTAATTTATGTAGAGTATGAGAATACTGCTTGGTACTTTGTAACCACTCAATAATGTGAACTATCACTCAGTTCAGGAATAAATAGTATCACATTTCCATTACCTTTGTGATTATCTTCTTAAAAAATTAAAACAGTGTTTTTCAAAACTATGGAGGCATAATTATTATTACCCAAATAGGCAAAATAAGCCCATTTTAAAAAAAGAGATTACATTTTATTTTCTTTTTTAACAAATATACCGCCTCACATATGTCTGGAGGAATCCTGACATCCAGTGGTTAACCACGCTCACAGCATTCAACTGACTTCCACTCCAGCTGCATTAATGTATGACTGAAACAAAACACCTCCTTGGTCTTCTTCCTCCTTAGATTTCCTTTCTAAAGTCAACACAATTGTTATTCTTTTGTAATAAAAACACATGGACAATTAATTAGCAGTTAGAAGCGAACTCTGTTCTGCCTATGACAGGAAGCACAGCAGTATTGGAGAGAGTGGTTTGAGGTAAGACAGACAAGGGGTCAAATCTTTGCTTTGTTGTTTTCCAGGTCTATAACCTGGGGTAATTGATGTATTTAAGATTTTGGGGTTGTTTTATTTTTTTCCTTACAATCTCCAAAATGTTTCAACCTCTTCATTGTAAAATTAAAATATAAAGTAACTACACACATGTATGGTTTTATGAGTCATTATTAGTGCTTACGAGATGAATATCTTTAATCACCTCCCAGGTTGTGAATAGAGGCATTTCCCCAGCTGCCCCAGAAATCCCTCCATAATCCATTGCAATCTTTATTCCTTCCTTCCCTGTAAATTACCACTATTCTGACTTTTACGGTAATCACTTCATTTATTTTTTATTTATTTTTTTAAGTAATCTCTGCACTCAACATGGGGCTTGAACTTACAACCCAGAGATCAAGAGTCACAGGCTCCACCGACTGAGCCAGCCAGGCGCCCCCGTAATCACTTCCTTCAGAGCTTCATCATCTAAGTGTACCATCCCTGTGCTATTGTATTGACAATATTTTTTAAAAATTTGATATGACCTTTAAGTCTTTTTAATCCATCCTCTTCTTTCCATCCTCTTCTCTTTCCTTCATTTAATCTTTGAAGAACCAAAAAGCCCTGCAGTTTCCCACAGCCTAAATTTTGCTGATTGCATTTTCATGGCACAGCTCCGTGCTTCGCCGCCATTTCTATTTCTAGCAAACTGACAGCCAGATGCAGAGACTTGAGCAGGCTCAGGTTTGATCTCTTTGGTAAAACTATAGCTGGTGCCGTGTTCTTTCATCAAGGGCCACCTAATGAGATAGTAGGAACAGCTGATGCTCAGTGACTACATCCATTAGCTGACCGGGGGCGCAAAATGGTGATACCTAATTATATCATTTCTTTTTCATTTATTATTTGGAAAACTTTTATAAAGAGATGCTTTTGCGCCTCTACTTTTTGGTTACTAGTGACACAAATCACATAGGTAAGGCAGAAAAAAATGCTTAGATCTTTTCCTTTATAAGTTTTCAAGATAATGATTTTCTCATCTTCTGGAGCTGACCAATTTTTAAAATATTAAAATAATTGGTTTCGATTTATTGATATAATTACCCTTTGGAAGCTTAATTGTCCCATCTCTGGCCAGTAGGAGCCTCTTCAAGTTGGCTCCTGAATTCTTTTGGCATGCTCTAGTAGGCTTTGAGAGGTTTTTGCAATGTGGAAAGACACATATTCTGGGGTCGTCTTGCACACTGCTTCTGAGACCTGAAATCATTCATTTCCTTTTTAAGGAAATGATATTTCAAGACCACATTCTGGGTACTAAGGATGTTCATTGCTACTCAGTTTGTCTTTATTTCTAAGCCTTATTTTTTGTAGACACACACACACACGAACACACACACTCCAGGTAAAATAGCTTGAGTTCATATTGATTCTTCCAATTCAAGTTCAAGACTAAAAGATGTTTTTTAAAATATTATATCTGTATTTCCTTTCTTCCATACAGATAATCTGGTTCTCAAGGATATAAAGAATAATAGAGTTAGAATATCCCACAATTGCTTACTTCCTAAATGCATCTCTCATTCTCAAATAACAGTGTGAATATTATGCCAGCATAATATAATTTGATATCTTTAAAAAATGTTTTTTTGTAGGGGCGCCTGGTTGGCCTGGTCAGTGGAGTATGTAACCCTTGGTCTCGGGGTTAGTTCAAACCCCACGCAGAGTGTAGAGATTACTTAAAAATAAATTTTAAAAAAAAATTTTTTTTGTGTTTATTTCTAATGTTTGTTTATTTTTGAGAGAGAGAGAGAGACGAAGTGTGAGTGGGGGAGGGCAGAGAGAGAGGGAGACACAGAGTCCAAAGGAGGCTCCAGGCTCTGAGCTGTCAGCACAGAGCCCAACACAGGGCTTGATCTCATGAATCGTGAAATCAGAACCTGAGTCAAAGTTGGACGCTCAACTGACTGAGCCACCCAGGCAACCTTGTTCTCTCCATTTTAAAATACTTGTGTCATACCCACACTATCTGACCATGCAACCCTACATATTGTATCTTCTCCTTTTTAACTAGCAGTTAGTCTTGATATTCTGTCCAAAGCTCAGTAATAGTCCTTATGTCATTACCTCTCCTCGTTTTGGTTTGTCTGAAGCTCGTTTCCTAGTAGATTCTTCAGAAGGCAATCAGAGGAACAATATTACCTGAGAGAAACTGATTCTTCCCCCATAAGTCAATTGTTTTTGCCCATACGACCAAAGAATATAGTAATTTGTAGTTTTGTCTTTTCTTTTCATCACAGATTTTTTTTTGTAATACAGGTTTTTGTATTCGTTCTGTTGCCTCGAACAGAACATTTGTTGTTTTTCCTTTTCAAGGAAACATATTATTCCTTTCTTTACTCTTTATCACCTGTTTTTAATATCGGTCACTGCCTTTCAAATGCTTTGGCTTATTCCTTTATTTCTATTTTATTAAAATTTTTCTTCTGTTCTGTTTCTCTGAAGGTATTATCTATTGCTTATCAGTTCTTGCTTTCATTCTGGTTCAGCCTTTATATTTGAAATTAATTTTTAAAAAAGAAATTAAGTTTTTTTATGTCTAGTTCCTTCCTTAGTTCTGTAATCTCATTTCTGAATTTTTGTAATTTAGAACTTGTATGGTTCTTTTATGTCTTGTATCATTTCCTCATGCTGTTTAGCCTGTTTTGAAATGAAGTTTTTAGTTTTCATCTATTCTGAGGGTGTGCTTTTCTAGTGTGCTACTTGTCTGTGAGGATATTATTCTGTTCCTCTTCCTGTTTTTTCTTATATTAAATTTATACTAAAACTTGACTGTGGTAACTTTCTGTTGCTTTTTTTTTTTTAACTTTTTTTAACATTTATTTATTTTTGAGGGATGGAGAGAGACATGAGCAGGGGAGGGGTAGAGAGAGAGAGGGAGACACAGAATCCAAGCAGGCGCCAGGCTCTGAGCTGTCAGGACAGACCCCGATGCGGGGCTCAAACCCACGAACTGAGAGATCATGACCCGAGCTGAAGTCAGATGCTTACCCGACTGAGCCACCCAGGCGCCCCTCTGTTGCTCACTTTTGACATGACATTAGTTTTCCTGAAGTTTCAGAAGGATGCTTGGTCCAAGATAGCTCTTCTGACTTTACAGAACTCCCTCTCCTATTGTCTTCTTGCCGTGATCTCAAAATAGTGGCTTGCTCCTGAGGTTTCCTGGTTCTGTTTGCTGCCCCTTTTTTTATCTGGAATTTCTCATGGCTCTGTCCTGCTTGATTTTCATTTTATTCCCAATGTGGGCTGAGGTCCAGAAAGGGAGACTTAACAAACAGGTCAGTTTCAAAAATTTATAGGATCCAAGGGTGCCTGACTGGCTCAGTTAGTGGGGCATGTAACTCTTGATCTTTCAGTCATGAGTTCAAGCCCCATGTTGGGCATAGAGCTTACTTTAAAATAATAAAATTGAAGTGAAATGAAATGAAATAAATAAAATATTGTTTTCCAAACATTAGTGAGCTTCAGAATCACTTAACATCTTAAAAAACATTATAGGGTTCAGACTGTTTTGTAATTGCCTTTAGCCGTATTTATAATATGATTCACTTTTACTATAAACTAAGCTTTGACCCAGGGAATACAAAATGGCCTGCCTATAAGACAAACTTTTGATAGGAATTTGTCAATAATGACCTGAGAGAGAGCATATCAAAAAGGAGAACTCTAATTTATTCCATTCATCCATTTACTCAGTATTATTAACTACTTGCTAGGTATCATGCTAAGCTTTGAGAATACAAAAATAAACAAAACAGATGCCTGCCCTCATGGAGATGACAATCTTCGTATCTTATAGTCTTATAGAAGTTTTTTTTTTTAATGAGTTCGTCAAATGTTAATATAGTTATAGTATTACTGATTATACAATTACAGATTTGGAAAGTGTCAAGAAAAGCAAAAACTTAGCATCCTATATCAGAGGAAGTACAAAGGATGATTTTTAAAAACCTGAATGATTCCAAAAATAAAGTAACACAGAAAAAGTATCAAATACGACATTGAGAAACTTCCGCTATATACATTCTTCATTGAAAAAAATTATATAGGCAAACTTTTTTTTTTTTTTTACCTAGTATTTGACGGATTTCTGGCCATTCTCTCTGTACTTCTAGTGCAGACTTCAGTTTAGCACACAGAGGGATATAATCCATGTAATCAATTAATACACGAATAACGCTGCCTACCAAGTGTTTCATCCAAGGAACTGTAATAAACTCACAGAACTGAGAGAATTGATAAAATTTAATTTAGTAGTACATTTAATATCCTATATATATATAAGCACTCAATTTTGTTATGAAAAATTACTATCATTGTCTTGTTACAGAAATACAAGTACCCTCCTTGTAATGAACCAAAAAAAAAAAAAAAAAGAAAGAAAGAAAAAGAAATTGTTCACTTGCATCTGGGGAACCGTGAGCCCTGAAGCTACATGCATGACTTCACCGTGATCTCAGTCAACATAACATGGAAGAATCAGGTTGCTTTCCATGATTCTTCTCTCCATGTTTCCATCCCCAATATTCCACCAAACAAGCATAAATTGTTAATTGCATACATTCTCGCTTTCTTCTACATTCAGTTTCCAATTCAAGAAAAAGAACTAATCTTTTTCCTAGTTTTATGCTTATATTCCCATATGATTGCACGCAAAAATTCAAGAATAAGAAAAATATAAAAGAGGGGATTTTTCTTTTCTTGCGATATCCCTAGATGATGACCCACTAGGAAGAGGAAAAGGGTGTAACTCACCGGGTTGTCTTTTATTACACAAGACGTCCACCCCGGTAGCACCTCCTCTTCTATCTCTGACCACACAAATGCATTTCCGAAGATGTTCCCGTGCATGCAGTCAAAGCACATCTCCACCTGATAGCCATTATTCAGCAGCAGCCTCAGCATCACCTCGTCATTTAGGGCATATTGAATGGCACTGGGGAAACGTGTGTCATTCACATGCATGAAATAACAATTGACGTTAGCTCCGTGGGAGAGAAGCAGCCGGACGATTTCATGGTTATTGGCCCTCACCGCCACGAGCAGACAGTTGAGGGGATCTAGGTTTGGGTCTGCACCTGCAGCCAGAAGGACTTCTGTGCACTGGATATCATTGTTGGAAACGGCAAAATAGAGCGCGGTCTTCCGCTCGTCGTCATAGCTCTCGGAAATGTGGTCCGCCAGCAGGGCATTGACGTCAAAGCCATTTTCAATCAGCAGCTCCAGACACTGTACATTTTGTCCGTCCGCTGCCGAGTGAATTGGTGTCAGCCCGCTTTTCTGGATTGCATTTTTGGATGTTATTGGGATAAGATACTTCAGCGCACTAAAAAAAAAAAAGTCATATAACCACATGGCATGAAGAAAATGAAGAATTTCAATAACTCAGATTCCTCACTAGACAAGTGAATGCAGCCTGTTTAGCTTCTCTTATTTTCTCTAGATAACTTCATACAAAAACATTTAACATTTAACCTTTGCCCACTGGCTTACTGCTTAGTTTAGTGTGTAATTCTGTTTTGGTTTTAGTTTCCCATTCTAAATATTCCTGGGGAACATGCCCGATGTCCTATGTTTGGTCCTCGCATTGTGGTTCCTCAGGAACTCTCTCCATCTTCCAGTTCTCTTCAGAACAACATAAAACTTATAAACAACCAAAGCTATTTAATGAAAAAAATATAAAAGAAGGATAAGCTTATCTGATGCCATAGAAGAACGCTTCGCAATCTTGACCATGAGAATTATGGAGTCACAGGATGTGACCTGGAACATTGCTTAGTCCAACCCCTCATTTAACAGAAGAGCAACATGGAGTCTGGAGAGGTGAAATGACTTGTCCACGGTCACACAACTGGTTGCGGAGCAAAGACTAGAGTCCAGGCCTTTCGAATTCTCATTCATTACTTCTCTCTCACTGCTTCCTGAGCAGTCTACGCTTCAGTAGTGGCCACGCACATCCTGCCTGCCTCTGTACAGCTTGCAATTGCATTAATAGTCACAAAAAAGAGTCTTTATTATTCCTTCATCCTACATCAGTCCAATGGGGATAACTCGCCGCAGCTTAGGTTTCTAAGAACCTGTGATAAACAGTTGTGAATTTCACACTTGCCTGAACAACTAGACACGCATGAGAGCCACAGCAAGGATAACTTGATCTCTTGTGCCTAATTCAGAGCTACCATGTGTGAATTTATGAACACTGGGAGTAAATCCAGGTAAACTTTAACAACATGTCACTTAGCGTCAATTATGTGTCATTGGCCACTCAATTTAGCCAATGTGGCCACTGAACGCGCTAAAGCCTAATGATTTCAAAGTTCTTGAACTTATAAAATATATCTAATTGCCTAAAACCATCCTCTTATGGTGGGTGGTTTAATATATTGATTATACATTTCTATGGATGTGTTGATTGTGGCACATTTTATAATTTAAAAATCTATCCAAACTTTTTCCCCCCAGAATAAAGAAATCTGAACTTATAATGAGATTTTGTATTCAAGGATAAATTTGACATTATATCATAATATCTGTGGGTATTAATAAAAACTGGAGGCTTACTGGTAGTATTGTCACAATTGTCAAAGGCAAAAGTTTTAGAAACCGTGTAGCTCTTTGTTAAACACATTGAAAACAAAACAAAACAAAACAGAAAGGCATATTTGGATGGCTTGTGCAGAATTCTCAGATCTAACTTACTTTCTTCTGAAAGAAAAATTATTCATTATAAAAGTGGTAGAAGTTCAATGTGGAAAGTCCAGAAGTACCAGAATATAAAAAGAAAAGCAAAAATCAAACAAATATTTTTATGCACAAAACTTGTGAACAGTGTGTCTTTTTCTTTTCCGATTTTGGAAGGTATTAGATGGATAAGACTTGAGAGCCTACTGTACATCCTATTTTGTATCTTTCGACTTAAAACGATCTCCTTATGTCTATTACTCACAGGTAGTGTCCCTCGTAGGCAGCTCGGTGTATGGGAAGATGCCCCGCTCTGTTAGGCACATTCCCACTTCCTCCATATTCCAGCAGGAGCGAAATGCAGTCAGGATTGCCCCCCCCTGCTGCCTCAAACAACAGCGATGCCCCATCATCCGCCAAAGCAAACACATCACCGCCTGGCAATATAAAACATACGGCAGAGCGATCACTGGACTTATCTTGTAATTGTCGTGATAGCCGCCTTAGTGATAACCTGCTGTTTTCCTTTCTGGCTAGGATTTGAAATTAAAAGTATAGGATTAAGAACAGCCGTGTTCTCAGTGTTTTCAATAAACAATTATGCATGCATGTCTCATTTTATTAGAAAACCTTTGCATGAGAAATCAAGAAGTCAATTTACACGGTAGACAAATGGTCCCAGGAAAAGGAGTAGTTGGCCTTTTACATTTAAAAGCAACGTTTAACACTCGATTTCATTTCGACAGCTGCCCTCTGCGTGCTGTGCGTGACCCCGCGGAAGATCCTAAAATGAAAAAATATGACTCCCTTAAGGAGCTCAGAGGGGAAATGAGACAAAATATTATCAAGGAACACAAACCGTATAACATCGAAGTGACAAGAGGACTAGGAGTCAGGATGTGGGAGAAAGGGCTGTTTGAATTCTGGCTCTGTTGCAGACTGAGAGTCTGGGGCAAGATACTTACTTCTAGGAATATCCATCTCCTCATCCTTAAAATACCGCTTATTTCATAGGGCTCATACGATAATTAAATGAGGTTGTGTTGTGGGGGGGGCCTCAAAAAAGTTAGTCTCCTCTCCATAGAGGATCCTTGGGGGAGCATATGACCTTGGCCTTTATTTACGAAGGAGGAAACTGAGGACCAAAAGTTTTAGTAAAGCGGGTTTATAGGTCATGATGTATAGGGTGCAATCGAGTTGTGGAAGAGGGGGCTCTCAAGAGGTTTCTGGGGAGCTGGGTACAAAAGCCTGATGCCCGGTCACATTCAGGAGAGGAAGGGGAGCCAATGAGGAGCGGAGGGAAGGAAATCGAGGGACAGGAGAAACAGCAAGAACGTGCAATGCATCTTCACGTACCTCTGTGGATGAGGTGTTCCAACACATCGCAGTGACCGTACTCGGCAGCGACACCTAACGGCGTGACTCCAAATCCGTCCCTCAGGTGGACATCGCCTCCGTGGCTCAGCAGCAGCGCCACGATGTCTTTGCGGCCTTGCTTGGCTGCCTCATGCATTGCCGACCACCGCTTGATGCAGGGCTGGTCAAGGCTGGCGTGGTGTTTAAGCAGAGTGAGCACTGTGTCGTAGGAGCCCTTTTTCACAGCTGGAAGATGATTTTAAAAAGAATATCAACAGTAGGCATATTGACATGGATACTTTAGATGGTATGAAACTAATTATTAAATTTATTTCTTAATTTTAAAAAAATGTTTATTTACTTTTGAGAGACAGAGAAAGAGAGAGAGAGAACAAGCCTGGGAGGGGCAGAGAAAAAGGGAGACAGAGGATCCAAAGAGGGCTCTGTTCTGACAGCCGACAGCCCGATGCTGGTCTCGAACTCCCGAACCACGAGATCATGACCTGAGCTGAAGTCGGATGCTTAACTGACTGAGCCACGCAGGCGCCCTTAATTACTAAATTTAATATCAAAATAGATATTATCTATTCCTTCTTCTTCTACAAGAAAATACTGAGGTTTTCATACTCCTTTTATTTCTCATACCCAAGATGGTGTCTCTTCTTTAAGACCCTGGCCTGAGGAGGTAAGAGTTTCGTGGAAATCCTGCACATCACTAAAATAGGATGTTATGTATACTCTTTCTAAACTTTAGAAAATGAAAATAAATGAAATGAAAATAACATCCTCTATTGGGTTGTATAAATTAAATAATGTATAGAAATGCTTAGTATATACTAGCAGCTCAATAAAGTATAACTAATATTAATATAATTTCATCACTTCTAGAATCCTGGAGCCACATGTGTGAATAATGTTTATCAAGTCCCCTCATCACCCCCCAGAAAGATTTTTTTTTTCCTCCACCAAAGATAGCAGCAAGTATTGAATGAACTTCTCTTTCCCGTGATATTAATGGGAGGTTAGCAATGAGAAGGTTAAGAATCCAGATAGGTCCAATGTTCTAAATAGGTGAAGTCTATGACAGCTAATGTACTATGGTGTAGGGGATTCACTAGATCATCTGTCGCTCTTCCCCTCGGCTTGTTTCTAATAGATGAAGTTACAGGTAAAAAGTTCCCTGACCCATCTTTGAACTATTAAGAGATGGTCCCAGTTTAGGTATAAATAATTCTAGAAGATGTAACGTCTTTTTCTCTTATCAGTAAGTAAAATCTTGGTAAGAAACAGGGAAGGACGAGTGCTGTTCCCTGCAAAAGAGGCAAATACAATTACATTCACGCATTCATTCATTTATTCAGTTGATATGAGGGGCACTGTGCCGGATCCCGTGGACAACAGGAAAAGGATGGACTTGGTTCTCACTCAAGCAATTGACAATCTTGGGGAGCAAGGGAGAAGACTGCAGAAAGCATCTAAGGCCGGAGCAAGGGAAAGGGCATGACAAGAGGACAAAGACTTAATTTGGAGGCAGGCAAGCCATCACTGGGGTGAGACTTCAGTTTTTCTCCTGCTCACTAGAGTCTGTTGACAAATGCCTTTCTCTGAACCACCCACCTGCCGCTGGCAACTCTAATTATAGTGAATTACCTCATCCTAGCTGGTATCACTGCAGAGAAAACATCAATAAGCTAAATGAACTAAGAGGTATGTGTCCTCATTTATATTCTTGCTCCTTTTACATTTTTTTCTAGAAAAAATGTATTAAAATAATGAATTTCTTTCATCATGATCTGTTTTCCTTTTGTCTGACTCAGAACACATGTTGGTTAGAGATATTAGTCTTTTTTCATGAAAATAATATCATACACAGGCTATATTCAGGTTTAAAAATTTTTTTAAATAAAACTTTACTTGCAATTTAACTATTATGGAACTAAGAATATATTTTATTTTGAATACAAATAATAATGGAAGCCATGGGAACACCTCCCAAACTAACCCATGAAGACATTCTTAACCAATAAATGGCTGAAATAATGGAAAATAATAAGGCACAGTATTTGCGTAACATAACTAAGTAAAATAAAGCTTAAATAACTTATGTAGTAAAAAATATACATCTATATGTATCTTCAACAATAATACTTAAAAAAAAACTTCAGTTGAAAAGTTAGGGAATTAGAGACTTTTGCATAGATTACAGGCACGTTTAAACATTTTATAGTTTGCTGGCACTATTCCTTTTTACTTTAAACTTCTGTAATTTTCTCTTTTTTATGTTTATTTATTTTTAAAGAGAGAGTGCGCATGCATGGAGAGAGGCAGAGAGAGAGAAGGGGAGAGAAAGAATCTCAAGCAGGCTTCCAGCTGTCAGTGCAGAACCTGATGCAGGGCTTGAACTCACAAACTGTGAGATCATGACCTGAGCTGAAACCAAGAGTCAGATGATTAATCAACTGAGCCACCCAGGTCCCCTAAGTATCTGTCATTTTTTTTCTCCTTCTTGATATACATGTTTTGCTCATGTAATTTTTTTTATTATCCGCAGTGATTTATCTTGTGACTCGTAAGGCATACAAATAGAGAAGAGAGATTTTTCTGAGGCCTCTTGACAAGGATTGGCAGATTGAAAGAGGAAACGGAGTGAAGAGGATGTGTACTGATTTGTGAGAAAGAAAGTGTCTGAAGTGGAATTAACTGAACTGTAAGTGGCACGAGGTTGTAGGACAAGGAGGGCAGCAGAACTGAGATGTGGGGGTTCCCTGGGCTTCCTCTATCCCCTAGACCCCACTGGCCAGGATAATCTTGTGGCTAACCAACTAGAGAAAGGTGACACCAACTTCGGAGTGGGCAGAGAAGGAGCCTGAGCTCAAAATACCCTCATGAGTGTCAGATGATCCCAAATTAGATATCTAGCCCTCAGCAAGTGACCCTGTGACGGACTGTAATACACCGAAGTAACACGAGTTACGGCCCGATGGCTGATAGTGAAGAAGGGCCCTCGAGGCACCCAAAGTAATATTTTTTTGGCCATCTAAGCATATTCTGTAATAAAGACAAAGACAATGCCATCAGGCTAAGAAAAATAAAAATGACATCACACATAAAAATAAAAAGAATGACATATTTTTCTCTTATTTCTCCCTTTGGAAGCTAATGGACTATGAGTAGCAAACTTCAAAGTAGACTATAAAGTCAAGAAAAAAATGGGGAAAGTGCCACGGATGATCTATTTTCCTATAGAACCTAAAAATACTTGACACGGGTTCCACTAAGAAGGTCCTGGAGAACGTAACCCAGGAAAAATCCCGTCCCCAGGTACATGGGTGATGAGGAGGTAAGTGAACACCGTCAGAAAATTTCCTTTCTGAGACTTTTGTCTTCTCTTTGATGTTACCACTTAGCTTTAAAAAAAAATTAATGTTTATTCATTTTTGAGAGGGGGGGGAGGGGCAGAGAGCAAGGGAGAAAGATATCTGAAGCAGACCCCAGGTTCCAAGTTGTCAGCACAGAGTCCATGTGGGGCTCGAACCAATGAACCGTGAGATCATGACCTGAGCTCGAACTGGATGCTGAACCGACTGAGCCACCCTGGCACCCCTTACCATTTAGCTTTTAACATTATCTCTAAATGTTAATTCTATTTTGACTCCAATGACAGAATGATCAACTTCCTTTTCTATACTTCGGATATTGCTGGAATAGAAAAACCAACACATGCAACTTTGAAATACATATAAATACTTAATGCTCTGTTGTAAGCATTAAAAGCAAAAAGAAATCAAATGAGGGATAGTCATGACTTAGTTGTGCCTTAAATAAGTGAATTAAGGATAGCAAGTAGAGAATAATTCTACATTTGCAAAATGAGATCATATACAAACTCTGGAAAAGTGTGTGCCTTTTTTTTTTCTTTCAGAAATCAGGATCTACAGATATTTATAGAACTTTCTATAGAAACAACACACACATGGATGTCATTGCAAATACCCCCATGCCATATGCCTTTAAAAATAATACAGATCACATCAATAGTGGTGATATAACCATAGGTGAATATTCCATTTCAGGTATAAATGGTATAAAACCTGCTCAGGGTAAGAGCTCTGGTTTACTCTTAAAAAGCACCAGTTATTGTAACAGATTCCACAACTCTACATCCCTAAGTGACAGGAAGTGTTATCTCTAGTCATTTGTAGTTAATCTCATCTCACTTTTACAAACAGACTTGACAATTTTTATTGGTCATCAGAAATAGCAGGATACACAAACTGAGAAGAAACTGATAAGTGAGCTTTAAGTTTAACCATCGTTCCTCGTGTCATAGTTGTGGATCCCTTCGCAGGCACCCCGTGCTGCATCTATGTGATCGGAATCTGCTGGCACCTCATTGTTCGATAGGAGCCTGGAATCTCTCTTTCAAACCCCCCTTCTGCTTCTTTCTGCCGGCTATCTGCTGCCCTCACAACCCTACTTACAGCTGGACCCTACCTAGAGAGTATTCGTTTAGAACTGACACTTTTCGGGGCACCTGGGTGGCTCAGTTAGTTGAGCGTCTGACTTTGGCTTGGGTCGTGATCTCACAGTTTGTGAGTTCGAGCCCCACATGGGGCTCTGTGCTGACAGCTCAGAGCCTGGAGCCTGTTTCAGATTCTGTATTTTCCTTTCTCCCTAACCCCTGCCCTGTTCGCGCTCTGTCTGTCGCTCTCTCTCTCAAAAATAAATACACAATTAAAAAAAAAAAAAGAACTGTAACTTCTGGCTTCACAAAACTCCAAGATTGGATCCCTCCTGGTTAGTGGTGCTGACGGGTCTTTCACATTGTTAAAAACCAACATCATAGAACAGATGAGGTGGGTGTTAGGGATGGAGCTCAGGGAAGAGAAGGAGATGAGGCCGTATCACTTCAATACATAGTGGTTTCCAATAAATACTTATTAAATATTTATTTGTCTCAAACTATGAAAGTTCTAGAAAAGAAGGTTACTTACCAATCAGAAGTGGCGTCTCTCCTTTGTCATTTTTGGTGTTTGGCCACACTCCCTTTTCTAATAAAGTTCTTACATTTTCCACCAGACCAGCTTTGACTGCCAAAGTCAGGGGTGTTTCTCCATCAGAGGTCTTGAACTCCCAGAGTGTCTGATAGGATGCTGAGATAGGAAAGTATTGTATAAAGTTAAAAATCTTTACTTAAAGGATATCACAGAGATCGAACAATCCAACGTTACGTACTTTGGGCTGGACATAGTGAATTTATGGCAAGGAAAGATTAAAAGATGTGCTTAAAGTTTATCAAATGATGATGAGTACATAGATGAGCATGTACTCGACAGCTAGAAAACCAACATCTGTGTTTGAAGGTTGTTTTTTTTTTTTCGTGGATTGCATGTTCTTTTTTTTTTTGATAAATAGTAAAATAACTCCCCAATTCTTTGTATTGTTATTTAAATTGCACCTGAAATTGATTTTTGTCAAATAAAATCTGTGAACGTGAGAATGAGAATGTATCTGATTACTGTCAGAAAATGTTAGAAAAGAAATACCATGTTTAATATCATCTTCTAATTCTATTCATCTATCTGTTTAACTATCTGTTTTCCTCTGGCTGGTTGGCTGGACAGTTAACTATCAAGCAGCTAGGATTGTCTCCTAGAGCACAGAACGAGGGAGCACCCTTGAAGGTTGAAAGACAGGGCACTCACAAGACGTTTTAAGAGTTGCCAAGGGGCACCTGGATGGCTCAGTCGGTTAAGCATCTGACTGGCTCAGGTCATGATCTCGCGGTTTGTGAGTTCGGGCCCTGCGTGGGGCTCTGTACTGACAGCTCAGACAGAGCCTGGAGTCTGCTTTGGATTCTGTGTCTCCCTCTCTCTCTGCCCCTCCCCTGCTCGTGTTATGTCTCTCTCTCTCTCTCTCTCAAAAATAAATAAACGTTAAAAAATAATAATAAAATAAAATGAAGTTGCCTAGATGTGACAAATATGCTAGACCAAAAAAATTATTATTAATACTTAACCCTAGGTCGATTCGCTGTGATACTGATTAATGTTTCCACCATGAAAAGAATAACATAAGCACAAAATATTGTAAATATACTTGTTGCATGATAATGATCTTTTGGAAACCACTAACTCAAGAGATAGTTCAAGATGAAAAATTAGAAGCTGACTCCCTAAAGCAAAAAGTTTTATATTTAAATCAATTCATATATATACAACTTTTATTACTTTTAGGTTATAACCACATCTTTGGGCAAACGTGTGTCACATCTTAGAAGGATGCAAAGGGTAACACCTGAAGCTCACGAAATGCTGATTCTTGTATTCTGAGTGTAAAACATAGATATTCTCTTCCCCATGTTCCAAATAATCTTCTATTCTGCTTTTACTTTTTGTTTTCTTATGTTATGGGAAGTTATGGGACCACTCATAACTTCTACACATTTGCTTTGGTTGGGTCAAAGGGATTTTATGTTCTCTTACCATCCAGAACAACTTCAAGTATTTGTTGAATGGGTTGAACCACAGCTTCATGCAGTGGAAACCATCCCTTTTCATCAGCTTCGTCCAATGCATATTTACACTTCACATATTCCTGGAGCTCGAGAATGTGACCTAAATTAAACACACGGGCTGGTAACAAATCTCTGCCTTGGCAACGTGAAATCTCCAACCTGCCCCATTGTAGACAATAAACCCATTTTACCTTGTTTTATGGCTTCCACAAGTTTCCTGTTTTGATCGCTTAGTGGTACAAATCTACCAGAGAAAGAAAAGTAAGCTGTATTCATCCTAGTGGTGTACTTCAAAAACCCCAAACATTTAACTTAGTATTGAGTTTTTGTACATGATTTTAATTATCAAGATCTACAGGATATGTCTGCAACTAATTTTAACTACCTGTATTAGCACCATGCTCTAACCAACTGCCTTAATTTTATCTACTTTAAAAAGGTAAATGCTCAAAAACCAGACACAGTATACTTACGATACACTAGACATAGGCACATTAGTACAGAAGACAAAATACAGGAGTATGACGCTGTCTCTGTAATGAGTTGTAAGCAGTGAAAAAGGAGTAAGCCATTGTAGTCCGTCAGCAGAGCTAGGATCGGGTTTTGTGATTTTGTGATCCTGGGGAGCCCAGTTAGCTTCTCTGGGTGGTGGTTTCTTTATCTCTAAAATGATGGGATTTCATAGGAAGATCTCTAAGGCTTTTTCCAATTTTAAAAACTCTATGCTCAGTAAGCAGTCGCTTTGAACTTAATTGCTAATGAATAATTGCTTAATTGGGAGCTTATGATCCAACACTGCATCTTAGAGTCTTTAATCAATGGATCTACAAGTGAAAGGAAGTTGAACATTTACTGAACGAATGCCTAGTCATTGGCCCGACAGGTCATGCTTTCAATTCTCTGATGTGTGTGTTTATTCTAAGGAAACAAGGTATTTCATAACAAATTGATTCAACTCTTTTAAGCAGAAACATCTGTTGGCATTCTAGGGTTGTTAAAGCCTTCTTGGGAACTCTGTTGGGGGATAAGGGAAAAACAGAAGAGACCCAATTTAAAGGTACTATGTCCATTTTTAAGAAGCTCATAAGCAATAATTTTATCGAACTGAATCTATTCAAAAGCACTACTAGGGGCATCTGGGTGGCTCAGTGGATCAAGTGTCCAACTTCAGCTCAGGTCATGTTCTTGCAGTCTGTGAGTTTGAGCCCCGCATGGAGCTCTGTGCTGACAGCTCAGAGCCTGGATCCTGCTTTGTAATCTGTATCTTCCTCTCTCTCTGCCGCTTCCCCACTCGTGCTCTGTCTCTCTCTCAAAAAATAAATACGCATTAAAAAAAATAAAAGCGATACTAAATTTCATAATACAGGATTCTAAATACTATAAAAGAATGTAAACTAAAGTCTATTTTTGTCAGAAGTGCAATGTGTGTTGTTCAAGACAGAATCTACTTTTTCAGTTGCAGACTCTATAACTCCTGCTAACATAAACATTAATTTTGTATATAATTTGTTAACTTCTGTCATTCGGATAGTAGATAATTAGATAGGCTGTGGTTTACATATTCTTGTTATTTTTACCAAAAGCTCTTAACTCTTCCCCATTCATTAGACTTAGGGCCTAATCCACACTAATTTTTTGTATTTTGAAGATCCAAAAATGGAATATATTACTTATAAGGGTTGTCTGAGTCGGTAGCAGGGTGGGCTCTGGAATATTCAGAACAGATCTCTGTATACCTATTTAGTTGTATAAACTGTACTTGAGAATTTGTTCAAATACTTACTGTCCTTTTTGATTCTATATTAATTAAAAAATAGGCAATCCTATACAAGCAAGTTCAATTAAGAATTTTCCATTTAGGTTATTTCCATCTTCCCCAGGAGGTGGGGATTTGTGAAAGATCATATTCCTAAAGTCTACACACAGTGGCCCTCGTAGAGCCATTGGATTCCCTGCCAGAGAAGAAGAGTAAGCCTTTTTCTAGAGGAAGAGTCGGGAAGAGTCATTTTATCTGACAACACAATGAATGCCACAAAGCAATTTTGTTGAGGATAGTCAATTTGGATGTTACCTTTCAGAATAAAACACAGACTTGCTGGCTTCAATGGATTCTTCAATACTGAGCTGAATATCATAACTTGTAAGATGGTCTTCATCGGGGTCCTCGTTAGTATCCATGACTGGATATAATTTTGAAAGAGGCAATTTCTTACTGTAGCAAATGACACAGAACAGTATATACAGTTAATGTGAAGATGCAGAATGAAAAACTAAAATGCACTCAGCTTTCTTCATTTAACAAACACAAATGTGTTAACATTGAAGCCGTATTATATATGAAGCCTATCCTAACCTTCGAAACCTTTAATTACCTGCCATTTTGGTGTCTGCATTTTCTGATTTTGGACTTCCTTTTCATTAATGGCTGCCATTAGGCTGATAAGAACACACTTTTCGATGCTTCTGACTTACACTAATTTCAGCCCTTCAGTTTTCTGAAGACAGTGTTCTACACAGCACATTAGAAGCACATTAGAAATTCAAACCAGGAAGAAGGAAGACAGAGACAGGAATAGAGAATAGTAAGCCTTTCACATTCTTACCTTTTAATTTTATGTCTCCTGTGTTTGCTTATTTGCTGATTTATTCTTTTCCTCACATCAGTAGTGGTTTGAGTTGGCTGCTTTGAATTACAGTTATTCTGTATTTGTGTTCAACTTCTGCTAACAGCCTCTACACTCTTTTTGAGGTAAGGGCTCTCCCTCGCTCATCTCTCACCCCTTATGACTCTAGAAAGTGCTTGACCCAGAGAGCTTCTCAATGAATATTTGTTGAATTAAAGTAGAGTGAACAAAATGTCACAAATGCAGTGGCCTTGCCTTGTCCTCGAGAAATTTAACGTGGCAAATAGAGAAGACATGAAGGAAACTTTAAATAGAAGGAACTGAGAACTTCAAACATTGTTCTTCATGAGAAACTACTGTCTAGTTTCACATATGAAGTGAACACGTTTCAAAGTTCCAGAACTCTAAAATAAGACAGGAGATGGGGTGCCTGGGTGGCTCAGTCAGTTAAGTATCCGACTTGGGCTCAGGTCATGGCCTTGCGGTCTGTGAGTTCGAGCCCTGCGTGTGGCTCTGTGCTGATAACTCAGAGCCGGAAGAGTGTCTCCCTCTCTGTCTGCCCCTCCCCCACTCACACTCTGTCTCTCTTTCTTTCGTCAAAAATAAACATAATTAATTAATAAACATTTTAAGGAGTTTTAAAATAGGGGAGGGTTAATCTGACAAAAACAGCTTTAGGCATTTGGAGAACTTCCTTACTGACTGGCTTAGGTGGGTGAGAGACCACATAGTTCTCTGGGTGCTCTGGGAAATCTAACTCTATGGACTTGTGCTACCTGCATTCCTGGCTATGGAAAGATCCTTTCTGATACCTCGGCAGACAGGCGTCCTTAATTAGTTAGGGATCCTCAGCTAGGGATGCCGGAACTGTACCACATGGACAGGCTTATGGTAAAGGCCAGCTTTATTAAGTAAGGCTTAGTTTTGGGAAATGTCAGCAGGTACCTTAACCGGGAAAACAATAAGCAGAGTAAAAATGAACTCGTGCTTTTGAAGAAGAGTAAAATTACAGAGAGGCTTCGGGGCCGATTTACATACTTTATTGATTCCTATTTCAACTCTTCCTAATGCACCTTCTTGTTTCAACCAGATCAGACCCACCACAAATGGTTGGACAGGATGTGCACTACACAAGCATTCCCGGCTGAGGGAATCCAGCCAAATCTCCCCTAATGAAGCTGTACTATCTGGCAGAGTGCTTTGCACGCCCCAAGGAAGCAGCATCTTTTTCTCATTTGCAACTAAGTGGCTTTGGCCTGTGGGATTCCTGAACAACCGAGTTGAGCATTTTTAACAAAAGGAAGTTAAGCAAAAAGATGTCTAATTATTTAGTGTTTGGGATAATAAATGAGGAGAGATACATTTTAGCAGCTAGTCTTTCAAACTTTTTCTGAAGTGGAAGGGTCTTAGGATGGATTACTCTCCTTCAGGAAAGGTAAGAATATTACGGCAGTGATGTCCATGATCATTCTGGACTTGAACCTTCACATAGCTACTGTTTGGTCCCCACTTTTTGTTTTCTGCCTGGCCTTACAGGGAAAGTTGTGTCGGTTATGGTCTTAGAGCATCATTTGAACAATCGAAATAAGGACATCTTAATTCCATCCCCGGACCAGAGACCAGCCATCTCATGGAGCCCCAATTCATTCCCTTCATAGGTCTGTCCGTTACAAGCCACTGCTATTGACTGGCTCGGCTTCTCTGAAGATAAACACAAAAATGCAGATTATTTCTCATTGGCTTTTTCTTCCAAAGATCAAATTAAAGGAGAAAATTTAGTAAGTGTAGAAATAAAAATAGTTCTACGACTAGGTTTAATGCTCAATAGGAAATTATTTTCAATTAGTGGTACTTTATGAGCCAAGATGTAGTATCTATTTGAAATTTTACATTGTAGTGTGTCTTTCCAAGGAGAAAAAAAAAACAACCAAAACTGGTTTTCCTCGGGCAATTTTCAAAACGCAGCTGATCTTTACCACTTCGCATTGTTCAAGTTTAGATAAGCTCAGACTTCTCCACATGCTGATAGCCAGGGTGCCTGGCCTGTGGACATGCTGCGTGTGAACTCGACGGCACCGTTTTGATTGTATTTTTGTTGGTCTGCACCAGCGCCCTTACTATCATCTTGGAACATTAAAGAGAGAATAGTAGTGATGTTGGGAGGCTGCCCATGAGAGGGTAACAACATCCACTAAGTGTATTTCCTCACACGGTGATGTCTCGGTCTACTCGAAAAGCCAGTAGGTGCTCTAGGGGTCTTATTTGCCAAATACACTCAGGGAGTATTTTATTTTTTTATTAATAGTTTATTAGTTCGTTGTCTATCTCTGCCCCTGGAATGTAACCCAGAGAGAGCAGAGAATTAGCCTGTATCTCCAGTGCTAGAAAAGGACCATCTCAAGGTTCGTGGTCTCTGAATGTGTGGATGAATGAGTTCATTAAAACCCAATAACATAAGCTAGGCCCTGATTTACTCTTAAAACTGACCGTTGTACTCAAGTATGGAGTCTTGTTTTCCATGAGACAAATCTGGTTGCCCTCTCTGTGCTTGGCTTCATTTTCCTCACCTCTATGCTTTTACATCTTCTTCTTCATTCACGAGCCCCTCCGGCTCTTCCATACACACGGTCCATAATCCCTCAGGCCTGGCTCAGGACGCTCCTCCTCGGGAAGCCTTGCTGAAATTTTCCACTTCCCCTCTGGCCTTCCCTATCTGTGAATATCTCCTCTTCTGTAATATTTTTCTGATATCTGGATTTCTTCTCCTTCTGTATTTGCCTGGAAAATTCTTCACATATTCATTCTGTATTCTCACTTGGATTATTAGTTTTCTGAAGGAAGAAAATATCTTACTTTCTTTCTCTTTTCTAGCTTTTCTCTCTACTTCCACTCCTACTCAACTACAGCAAATGGCTGTTCTCCGTGGAAAAAAAGTTGTTGACTCATTACAAGAAGACACACATCGAGTCCTTCAGACAGCACAATTAGATCATGAAGTTCAACCTGTGGTATTGCCTGCTGCCTCTCTCCCTGGTATCGCTGTGGTGAGAGGGGGATTGCATGGCTCTGGGATTAGTAATGAGAACCAGGGCCTCTTACCTATTTAAATCACCAGCTCAGTTCTAACCCTGCTTGGAATTTGGACTTTCAGTACGTGAGATATCATAGGCTCCTTAAAGACCTGAGTTGATCTGTGGAAAGTGTTGCTTTTTATTTCTTAATGTCATTTTAGCTACCATCCAGAACCAAGTTATCTAAGACTCTTAACTGTTTTGTATCCATAACAATCATAGGGTAGACATAGTGAAGAAACCCCTACCATGTCGGACAACCCATACCTTAAACAAGCTGTCTCCAACCTTTTACTAAAAGCCCAGGATGAAATAAAGATCTGTGTGTAAGTGCACTAAAGTGTCCCAGAGACAATCAAAGGGCACCATTGGAACAGACCTAGAGGCATCAAGATACATTGAGAAGAGTTGGCAGTAGTCTGTTGCCAGCCTTTATTTAAAATTATTTAAAGAGGGGCATCTGGGTTGGCTCAGTCGGTTAAGCGTCCGACTTCGGCTCAGGTCATGACCTCCCAGTTCGTGGGTTTAAGTCCTGCTTCAGGCTTTGTGCTGACAGCTTAGAGCCTGGAGCCTGCTTTGTATACTCTCTCCCTCTCTCTCTGCTCCACCCCCACTCATGCTCTGTCTCTCAAAAATTAAATAAACATTAAAAAAATTAAAATTATTTAAATAAAGCACCAACCAGGAATCTGAAGAAAAGCCAAATAATATTTTGACATCCTTTAAGACCTATTCACAAGTGCTCTACTTCTCTAAACTGAGAAATTAACAGACACTTCCTAAATAATGGTTTGTCGGTCTTGTCCTGGAGAAGCCCTCTAGCGAGATTTATTTATTACCTCTACGAAGCTGCTTACAAACTAAATGGAACAATTGTGTTGGGCAATTAGCCTTTTCATTTAAAGCACTGGTTATCTATTGATAGATGAATGGATAAAGAAGAATGGATAGATGAATGAATATGTATAATGGAATATTACACAGCCACACACACACACAAAAGAGATTGTGCCGTCTGCCACAACGTGGATGGACCTAGAGGCTATTATGCTAAGTGAAATAAGTCAGACTGAGAAAGTCAAATCCCATGATTTCACTCATGTGTGGAATCAAAAGAAAAAAAATGCATAAACAAACAAAAAGCAGACTCAGGCTTATAAGCACTGAGAAAAAACTGAAGGTGACCAGAGGGGGAGGAGAAAAAGGGGGGAGGGAAGTGGAGAAGGAGTTACAGGCTTCCAGTTAAGAAATAAGTCATAGGAGGGGCGCCTGGGTGGCTCAGTCGGTTAAGCGGCCGACTTCGGCTCAGGTCATGATCTTGCGGTCTGTGAGTTCGGGCCCCGCGTCGGGCTCTGTGCTGAGGGCTTGGAGCCTGGAGCCTGCTTCGGATTCTGTGTCTCCCTCTCTCTCTGCCCTTCCCCTGCTTACACTCTGTCTCTATGTCTCTCAAAAATAAAATAAAAACGCTAAAAAAAAAAAAAGGAAATAAGTCATAGGAATAAAGGCACAGCACAGGGAACACAGTCGATGATATTGCAATAGCGTCATAGGGTGACACATGGTAGCTACGCTTACTGGCAGCATAGCATATAGAGTTGTTGAATCACTATGCTGTGCACCTGAAAATAAGGTAACATGTATGTCAACTATACTCAAATTAAGTATTTAAACAAACAAACAAAAAAAAGGAAAGTGCTGATTAACCTTCCTTAAGGTCAAGAACACATTTGATGTAAGCAATGGATTCTCTCTCCAGGAGGGATGCATGCCCACTCAAAATTCTCCGTAAAATTTTGGGGAATTCATGGATCCTCTGAAGCCCTTTCACATACCCCCCCAAAAAACAATCAAACTTAGGATTTCCAAGTGCTAAATATATTATTCAGATATCATTAATTACTAGTTTACCAATAAGCCTAGTAAAATCCTAGATTTAGATACTGGGAAAAGGGAAGTTTGGTGGTCATGTAAGTTTAGAACATCTTTGGTAAGGGGCACCTGGCAGCTCAGTCAGCTAAGCGTCTCATTCTGGCTGAGGTCATGATCTCCTGGTTTGTGAGTTCAAGCCCCGTGTTGGGCTCTGTGCTGACAGCTCAGAGCCTGGAGCCTGCTTCAGATTCTGTGTCTCCTTTTCCTGCCCCTCCCCTGCTCATGCTCTGTCTCTCTCTTTAAAAAATAAATAATCATTAAAAATTTTTTAAGAAAATCTTTGATAATAATGACAAAGATGATTATAATAATAGCCATAAATTATTGAGTGTTTGCTTTGTTTCAGGTACTGTACAAAGCACTTTGCATATGCTGTCTTGCTAAAATCACCCCCTCCAATTCTACTTTGTAGATATTATAGATTCATTGTGCATAAGTGGAAACTGAAGTTTCAAGAGGTCAAAAGACCCACCCAGTGTCACAGAGCTAATAAGTAGTCTCGACAGATCATAGCTACCTTCTTCTTTAAGGTCTTTCCAAAGCTGCAGGAAAACAACCCACAAAAACAACAACAACAACAAAAACAACAACAAAACCACTTTGATCTTGCTCTTAACAGCCAGCTCTTAATGACAATAACTTCCAAAAATAAAAAACAGCTTCCAGGGACACATAAATCTTTATCTTTGGCTCCCTGCAATAAGGCTTTGAGTTGCTTAGGGTGGTCTGGGGCGTCCTACACTTGCCTTCATTCTGTACTTTGTGTCTTGGAGTCTAAACATTACTGTCCTTAAAAAAGCAGATCAGCATACCAGTCGGTGCCTGACTGAAGTGGCCAGGAGGTTAGGGTGGTGTGGCGAGGTAAGCTGCAGGAATGAACATGGGTACATGACACCTCTTTGCATCAGATCCTCTAAACTACCTCCAATCCATTTTCCATGCTAACACTGTACTGTTGATAAGTCTGTGGGTCCCAAACAGGGTTGGCTGTAACAGTTCCCAGAGTGTACGATTCACTTCCATGCAAGGAAGGGCTTTGTGTCCATAAATATCACACTGCCCCCAGCATCTGTCACCTCAGTGTCATTCGATTGCATCAGTGAAAGACTCTGTCCTTTATGGCTTATTGTCCCATCTTCCAGTGTCCCTTTTAAAATGTCAACAGCCTATACTGGTCCCCAGTGCAGAACTGGGATCTTTTGGAATAGTTACCGAGGGTAGCATGGGAGTAGACAAAATGGCAAGAGGTCTAAGACCAAGTCTAGTGGGCGGTAATAAAGGGAATAAGAAAAGAGAAGTACAGTAAAATTTAGATTTCTTCACAGTTTTATACAGGGTCAGCTCAAATCCAATCCCAAAGGTACTGCTGTGTGGAATGGGGACCCTGAGGCCCTGAGGCAATTTTCTCCCACCTTGAAACTGCTATGGTTTTTGAGTGATGTGTTCATCTACTGGAAGTCCCAGAGAGAATCAGCAGGATTTGTCCTATCAGAGGAAAGACAATAGTTAAAGAGGATTTTTATTTTTTGGTTTTGTCAAGAAAATAGTTATTACATTCAAAAGAATGTTCATCTTTATTTTCCTGCATTTTGACCATTTATATGTGCAATTTTAAAGATAAATTGACATCAATATAAGTAAAATTTTGTCATAACTTTGGTATTTATTGGTGGCTACGCACTTGCTTTTTTCAGAATCCTATAGCACAAAGTGGCGAATCAGATCCATGGCTTCATGCGGCTGATTTCAGCAAGTCAACTAATCCCCAAGGGATTTCAGAGAGAGCTAAAAGTCTCTGTCAGAACTTGGCTTCACCCCACGGACACAGGTAACTGTATTTATAAGTAATAAGTTACAGCAATTCCCTCCGCATGGTGTAATCCTATCAATGACAGAGGGAACTAGACTAGTTCTCCTTTCTCCAGAGCACAACGTGCCCCGCTGATAAATTACACATGCACACGCGCACGCACACACTTCATCCAGGAAATGAATGCTACTTTTACATTGACTCAAAGAGACCCAGCCTGACATTTTAGAAGAGATCTAAGGAGGTAAAGTGGACATATTCCTCCTAGACCAAAACTATCCGAGTACGATGTCTGGTGTCTGATAAGAATTCACGAACTATTGGCTGAATAAATAATTAAATAACCAAATATACACTACTCTTACAATTAGCAAATTAATAGATTCACCTTGTGTTTTGATGTCGTATGTTTTTGCAAGTTCACTTCCAGGTTTGGGGGCGGCATTAACTGAAGCTTAGTTTCTAGGTAAAGAGACCAGTGATAAGACCTGTCACACTAGTTTTGCTGATCTCTAGTTTCATATTACAACATTAGACATTTTTAGTCTCAACTCTTGATTTTCACGTCAAATTCAATTACGACAGAGATATAGAAAGATGTGTGCTAGTTTGTGAAAGTGAAAGTGTTCTTGCAAAGAACAAGAAGAAGATCTAGGTACATTAGTAGGTGGGTTTCTAGAGAAATATAAACATAGAATAGAAAGAACAGAGCAAGCATGACCCATGAAAAGGCAACTTATTAATAGATGTGCCCTTGTCACAAGCTAGAATGATAATATAATTTTTTCTAAGTCCTACCATTTGTTTAAAATTCTAATTCTAGGAATCTATCTTCTAGTAATAATCAGAGATGTGGACAAAAAAACTGTGTGTGAAAATGTTCATTTCAGCTATATTTAGCTGCCAAAACATTACAAATAATAAAGTGTCCAACATTTGTATAAGAAATTTGGATAAGACATTATTGCATATCTAAGCAATGGAAAACTATACAGTTATTAAAATTAATATCCTTGAAGACTATTTACTGCCATAGATAAAGTGTCACACATGAGAATGATATTCACTTAATCGGATGTGACTGGCCACTTGGAAGGAACTAAAACTGACTTTATGCAGCCAAAGCTTACAAAGCCTTCCAGAAAACTGGCCCGGCATCTGGCTCATAGCTGAACCTTACAGGTGATGAGATAGGTCACTTCCTGGCACTCCAGGGAACTCAGGTGACTTTGAGAAGAGATAAATTTGCAAAATTTATAGCAAAGCAGGTGAAATATGGTGGAGGGGGTTTCTTGGCTTGGGAAAGAACCGAAATCTGAAAGACTGATCCATTTACCTGAGTCATCCAACCACAGGCTTTGTTACCTATGTTATTCTATCTGTCTGCAGGAGACCAAAATTTCATTTTCCACTAATTAGTGAGTGGCAGCTTTTGAGAAAAGTAAGGCCTTCTCCTCCCAAGGCTGAACAACTTTTCTTCCTGGGCCTGTGGGTTCGCCTCCCTCTGTCATCCTGATTGCTTTCCTGTAAATGCACCCGTTACTCCATTTCTTTCTAAAATCGGCTCTGGACCATGGGCTCTGATGGTAGCACAATAGCTGTAGTCAGATCGACACAACATTAAGCAGGGATGACCATCTCCTTTTCCCTAGACACTCTAGATTGGTTAACTAACCTAAGCTCAGATGAATTTGGGGGCTATCAAGTTACACACAGTTGATTTGAACCCCTGTCGGCCCAAATTCTACATCTCATATTTTTTCTCACATTATTGCTGGGAAATTCTGTGCAGGACTCTTTATTTAATCCTTTTACATTTCTTTCTGTTTTTCTTCTTTTTTTTTTTTAACAAGTTGACCTTTATTCCAGTCTGCTAAGATCTAATGCATTTTCTATCCCTGCAAGTATTGTTCTATTTGCAGATGTTTGCATGCCTTCTATATGTCCATCTGCACTATTAAAGATGACAAATGTTGAACAGAAATTGGCACAGGACAGAGAAGACTTCAGGTTGACACTGATCTATTATTTAGCACCCTTCAAGAAAAGCTGTTTATCCAGTTACAAATCCTCCGAAATACATCACCATCTAGTATTAATGTCTCCTTTTTGATAACAAGACCATCATCAAGAAATACTGTCAAATACTTTATCGAACCACAGATGCATAATGTCTGCTACAATTCGCCTTCTCTACTAAATCAGAAAGACAAAGGAGAAACACTGAACCATAAGTTCTCAGCGATTATTATTTTTGTCCCTAAGGATTTTCAGACCATCCTATTCATTAATTCAAAAATATGCATTCAGTGTCTGCTATGTTCCAGGCATAGAGCTAGACACAAGACAACAGGATCCGTGCCCTCGGGGAGTTTACTGCTTTTTTAAATAATGCATTCTAGACTTTTCCCCAGAAACAATGCGAAGCACTCCCCTTCCTTCCAAGGTTTGGCAGAGAGTCAGGCACATAGCACATCCTCAATAAATATTTGTTTTATTTAATCCGATAACTACTATAAGTAACATCTATTGAGTACTTACCTGTGACATGCATTATGCTAAGTACCTTAGTTGATTATGATGCTTAACTTCTATAATACCCTTTCCCCTATTTTACAGATAAGGAAACCAGGCAGAGAGTTGTTAGGTAACCTGCCCAAACCTGCACATAATAGTGAGTAGTGGAGATGTGGATATAAACCCAGCTGTTTGGCATTAGAGGCCACACATACTGTAACTAATGACCCATCTACTGTAATAGAACTAATGAAAAGGTCTCATTTTGTATTCTAAATATTCCTAAATTTTCTAAAAAGTTTAGGCAAAAAATCAGCAAACCTACCAAACAACTCTAGTGGAAATATAAATATTCTAGGTAAATTTTCATTTGAAAACAAACTATTCCCATAGAAACAACAGAAGTGTAAAATTATGATACTTTATGACAATAACATAATGTTCTTAGCACAAAGCTGTGTTAGGACTTCCTCATTTACATCGCTACTATTTCATAGAAATCATTTCATTTCAGATTTAGAAGCTTCCTTAGAAGTTCTATGTTCATTTAAGAGTCAATGGGTGATGGTCTCAGGTAAATTCTAAAGACTTTCCAGTCTCAAGATTCTATGATTTATTTTGCAGAAGCAAATTTACAATTCTACTGAGTTCCTTTTTTTATTGGATTTAAAAGAACTTAAAGAAATTTTTCTATCTGAATAAAAGCATCCATCGTTTGCTCTAAGTGATGAAAGAACTTTGATAGAAATTTATTATAATTGTTCACAAAAATCATTTAATTTTTTACTCAGAACCCAGGCCAGCTAAGACCCTTCTGGGATTGCATAGTGTACATATCGACACTTCCTATGAGCGTATTCATTCTTGGTCTGTTTTTCTCATGATTCATTCTTGGTCTGTTTATCTCATGCTTCATGACCTATGCCACAGAGTTAATATTCTATAAACAAACAAAAACCACCCTGCCTATATTCTGTGACTTAAAAGACCTCGTAAAGGAAAACCTGTGGGTGATCGATTGGAAAAAAAGTAATGAGAAGCTACCACAATATGTATTTCCGTCTGTTTAAAATATTCCCAATACTCAACTACTTAATAAGCAAGTTGGTGAGGTACAGATCAAATATTTCATAATCTCACCTTTTGGAATGATCGTCTTGTCATTCTTATCCAGGGCCTTGCCTTCCTAAACCAGAGGAAGTGCCTTGGAGCCAATGTGTTCCTCTGTGTATCTAAAATTAAGCACCCAGTTGGTGGTTAAATTAAGATCTGACCTTGTGCAACTGAAACACAAGCGGTTCCTGGCACACGATAAAGTATTACCCATGACTTCTCTAGACTCTCATCAAAAGAAACATAAGCCCACGGAGGTATAATAAGATTATCTGTGTCCTGATTGGTTCAAAGATTGCTCATGAAAACAAATGATCTGCCAACCCCACTGCGAAGAGGGTTCCTGCTGAAGGAATCAAGTAAAATCACTTCAATAGCATTTTCGGCTCTTAAAATTAGTCGTTCAAGAGACAAAACTGTGAGTCTGTGTGACTGCAGATCCCTATCCTCTTGTACTCAATGTTAACACACCGTTTCTCATTCTTCATCTTCCAGACCCATGTCAAATCTCACTAGATACAACTGTCTTCGTACATGAGGTTACTCTCTTCCATTTGATTTGCATTTAAACCTGCCAGTCTGATACTCAGATGGGGCTACAGCATTCAGCGACATCTAATCTAATCAGAAATGTTTAGGTCAAGTTGTAAAACATAGAGAGTCTTAAAAAAAAGCAAACAGGAGATGTAAAGCAAGAAGAAAATCAGGATTTTAACTGGGGAGGGTTGTTCATTTTCTACTTTAAAAAATTCACGAAAGTTGAAGGTCTTACTGATTTTCCGATGAAAATAATCTGCCTTAAGTTTGTTTTGACATGGCTATCCTTGGATTAATTCAGGCCACTGTCAGCATTCACAAAGCCATCTGGCTTCTGTCCCCACCACTCCACTAAAACAACTCTTCTTAAGGGCTTCAGTGACCTCCTAGTGTCTAAAGACACTGCATTTATTACTTTTCAGACCCTCTTGGATTTCCTGCCCTTGGTCTCTCCCTTTTTCCTGAACTATCTACTCCCAGGCTGCGGGGAGCACCGTATGCTTTTGTTTTTCTTCTATTTCTCTGATTCATTTTTTTGGGACTTGGTGTTAATGAATAAACACATCGATTGTAGTGAAGTTCCCAGTTTTATCTCAAAATTTGGAATACCGTAAATGTGAAATCAGAGGTCCTAGCTTTTTGTAATAAAAGAGGCTATATTTCACTCACCCTCGGAGCACACCCTAAGAAATATTATGTATTTATACCACTATTAACTGTAACTCAAATAGTCAAGGTTGAAGGTTAGAACATTGTGCATATTTTATAACTTTTAATTCAGTTTGGAACTTTGCAATAAAACATTCTTACAAAAAAACAAACAGCACTGTGAAACATTAATTTTTATACAATACTTTTAACTTACAATATTAAAAATTCATATGAAGGTTTAGAATATAATGCAATTTGTGGGTAAAATCTATGCCAAACATTAAAAAATGTGGTTTGGCACATTTCAGGCACATTTCTGGTCTTACACCAACCTGTTTTATCCATTTCTGTAATAGTGATTTTAGATCTCCTTAGATCACACAATATTTAAAATAATGCTTAAAAAAACCAGAAAGGACAAAAAAAGAGGGACTGCGAATATTAAATGAAACAAATAAATAAAACTATGTTCCTGATGATGTAGGTCTATGAGCAAATCTTGCCTTACCACTTATTGTCTCTGTCACCTCAGATTTGCTTTTTAATTTTCTGAGATTCAATATCTTCATCTGTAAAGTAGAAGTGGTAATAGTAATAATAATTATAATTAAAATAATAATGCAATGACCATGACACGCACCATTTTTTTAAATGTTTATTTATTTATTTTTGAGAGAGAGAGAGAGCATGAGCAGGGGAGGGGCAGAGATAGGGAGAGAGAGAGAATCCCAAGCAGGATCTGCACTGTCAGCTCAAACCCAATACAGAGCGTGCACCCAATGCGGGGCTCAGTCCCACGACTGTGAGATCATGACCTGAACTGAAATCAAGAGTCGGCTGCTTAACCGACTGAGCCACCCAGCCTCCGCAGACACCCACCATTTTTAAGAGGTCTATTCCTTAAATAGTTCATCAGCATCTCTACACACACGCTAAACCATACTTTGAGTAAATTCAAATATTAAAAAAATGATCTTTTCATAATGCTCGTAACCATTTCCAATGTTTGCCTGTTTGGGAAGTTGGCTTTTCCTGTCGATTTTCTTTAAATGGAAACAAAGCGAATCTGATTTTTGAACAATGGACTTCTGGGTTGCCTGGAATGGGTGTTTTAAGCAAGGTGTGTGATCAAGCAGTGAAGGACTGTTGAATTCTTCTACCGTTGTCCTGAGGAAGGCACCTGTAATGATACTGACATACAAATACATGTCCCTTATACCTATATATGGCAAGAAATGTGTGTCCTGTTTCACAGTGATAATTATAGCAACTGATACGAAGAGTCTTAGGTTGAAATGGTTGAAGCTCAGTGTTAGAAGTACTGTCCCTAGAAGCACCCATTTTTATTTTGGGAACAAAGGATTTGGGTGGCGTGGTGTGTTAACTTCCAGAAAGCAACGTGGCATCCTGGCCCTCACGTTTAAGGCGCTTGCTGCTACTCCTCACAGGCACTCTGTGTTCCTGCAAACGTGGGGGCTTGCAGGCCTCTGAGTATGACTTAAAAATACAGATCTTGCTAAGATTAGCTGAACAATCACATCCAACCTGTTCAAAGCTGTTTATCAGATTGCTTTCTGATTCAGCCGTTCTTTATAAAAGCCTTATCACAACTGTAGCTTTTATCTTTGCCTTCTGGGCGAAATGGTGTTGTCCGAACTCCTCAGAAAATCCCGCTTTGCTTTGTCCCATTATTTTCCAGTTTAGTAACCAATACCTATGTACATCTCACTTGGTTTCATTTTGAAATACAGTACTTCCTAATGTATGTCAAAACCCCCACAATATCATAACTAGTGTAAAAAAATTAAAAGAAATACAGTATTTGCAATTTTCTCCTCCTCCTTCCTTTTCTGCACTTGTTCATTATTTTGGTCATGGGGAGGTTGTGATTAAAAAAATGCACATTTTACTTCAGTTGTATATAAAACAGAGCAGAAAAATGTGAGAAAAGGAAATCCTTCATTTTTAGTGTTCTTCCAAGGACTTCGATTATTGGTTGTTTGCTTGTGCTGTGCTTTCTACTGTTTTGTTTTTGTTTTTGCTTTTTTCAGACTGAAAATCAAATTGAAACTATGAGTCCAGTGTATTAGCACCACACTCTATCAGGGTGCTAATGTCACAAGCCTCTGAAGAAGCTGCATTGTTGACATCACTCCTGCCATTTTGTTTCCATACAGCAGCACCAAGGCAAGTGACCGGCGAGTGGTGTTTAGTAAGGTACCGCCATAGGTAGCACACTAACCCCATGGTGCACAAAAAGTGGGGAGAGCTCTTACTGGCTCTTTGCTACAGTTACTACTCTGTCACCAGTGTCTGGTAAAGCGCTCATCATGTAGAAAGCACACACGAAGTACAGGCCAAATTTTTGCTAAGCACAGTGACTTGTTCACGTGGTTAGCAGTTATTTGTTGTGTAATTTAACTAAAGGTTAATTCAATTAAAACTGAGTCATAGTGAATTTCAAGAGAGCAGGTTGATTTCCTTCCACAAAAGACATGTCAAGAGCATCTAAGAGACAGAGTCCTGGGTTAAGAGAAGGCAGGGGATTTGTATTTTGATTTCGGAAGTGTCCATGTTTTTGTGAATTAAGGCAGATCGCTTAAAGCCTGTGTTCTGGTTTCCACCTACATAATAATTCTGCTCTTGATATTTCGCCTCATTGATATGAGAGTAAAACGGGAGCATAATTATGGAAGTTCTTTGAAAAAATAGCAATTCCTCTACAGATAGAGTACTTACTGTTACAGTTGAGTGACTCTTGAAGGTTTGAACTGCATGGATCCACTTATATATGGATTTTTTCGATACAGTTCTATAAATGTATTTTCTTCAATAATATTTTCCTTTCTTTAGCTTACTTTATGGTCAGAATAAAATAGAAAACACAGGTACAAAATGTGTGTTACCTGTATGTTATTGGTAAGGTTTCTGGTTAACAATAGGCTATTAGTAGCTAAGTTTTGAGGGTGTCAAAAGTCATATGTGGATTTTCAACTGCATAAGGTTGCTGTCCTTAACCCTTTAAGGGTTAACTGTATTATTTTCTGTGACTTAAGTGGATATTAAGGAACCAAGCTGTTCTATACATGCTCACACACATTTTAGTACATGCAGAATGTGGTGCTAGACCACTTCAGGACATGCATGCTAAGACAGGTGGGGCATGTGATTCTGGTCCGTAAGAAGTTTACCTTGTGCAGAGAACAAATAAGTAGAAAAGAAGCCAGCATTTGGTAAGGGATATAAGACATAAGTAGATGTGGAGGAGAAGGCCGGAGAACAAAGACATACACACATTTGAGTTTTAAAAAGAGAAAACGTGGGGCACCTGGGCGGCTCAGTTGGTGTCTGACTCTTGATTTCAGCTCAGGTCATGAGCTGGGGTTCGTGAGTTTGAGCCCCACATTAGGCTTGGGATTCTCTGTCTCCTTCTCTCTCTGCCCCTTTCCTGTGCTCTCTCTCTCCCCCTTTCTGTCTTTCTCTCAAAAATAAATAGAGATAAAATGAAATAGAGATAAAATAAAAAAATAAAAAGAGACAATGGTTTTATATTAATAGATCATCAAAATACTTTGAGAGTCTTTCTTTTTCTTCTTGTCTTTTGTAATATTGATCTCTTACACATTCCAAATTGATAGTGCTGAGGCAAGGAGACTTTCACTATTCTTAGTACCTTATTTAATATTCACTAAACAGGGGCGCCTGGGTGGTGGCTCAGTCGGTTAAGTGACCGACTTCAGCTCAGGTCATGATCTCATGGTCTGTGAGTTTGAGCCCCGCGTCGGGCTCTGTGCTGACAGCTTAGGGCCTGAAGCCTGCTTCAGATTCTGTGTCCCCCTCTCTCTCTGCCCTTTCCCTGCTCACACTCTGTCTCTATGTCTCTCAAAAAAATAAATTAAAAAAAAAAACGTTAAAAATAATTTAAAAAATTCCCTAAACATAATCATAATCAAGACTGTATAAGAGAACTTTATATTGACAAGCAAAGTAAAATTTTAATTGCTGAAAATTCACTATTCTGTTCTTTCTGAAAAGATTGATGTTTTACATGTGTATCTGGTATGTGTCATTAAAAAAAAATTTTTTTATGTTTATTTACTTTTTGACAGAGAGACAGAGCACAAACAGGGGAGGGGCCGAGAAAGAGGGAGACACAGAATCCGAAGCAGGCTTCAGGCTCTGAGCTGTCAGCACAGAGCCCAACACAGGGCCCGAACTCACAAACCATGAGCTCATGACCTGAGCCGAAGTTGGTGCTTAACCAACTGAGCCACCCAGGCGCCCCATCATTTTCCGAAGCTACTAATTCATGACATTCCATTAATAGTTGGTTCTGAATAAGAACATTTTAACATTAACTGTTATATAAAAGTTATAATACTTTGGTGAATAGAACTTACCATGTTAAATCAACAATCTCAATGTAAATCCACCCTATCTGCTATGAAAAGACTCTGTTCCTCCCTCTTGCATTTAGATCCTCATTTTTTATATTTCAGATTTGACCCACTGTTTTGTGTGTGTTCAAATCATTTAATTTCAACATAAAAGTTAAGCTTAGTGCTTCTTTAAGGAAACTAGAAAAATGTGATTGTTTCTGCTAGGTTTAGATTTATCTATAATAGAACAGTGTCAGTAATGGGGCAGAATACTCTGGATTTTCTAAAATGGCATTTCTACTAAATATTTGGCTTAGTTGTGGCTTGATTTGAGGATCTAATACGTAATTGCCACACAAATAAGGCAATTTTTCATATTTTTCCACAAGAGCCGTAGTATCAAAAATATTGAAATCAGGGACACCTGGATGGCTCCGTTGGTTAAGCATCCGACTTGGGCTCAGGTCATGATCTTGTGGTTTGTGAGTTCAAGCCCAGCATGGGGCTCTGTGCTGACAGCTCAGAGCCTGGAGCCTGCTTCACACTCTGTGTCTCCCTCTCTCTCTCTGCCACTCCCCTGCTCTCTCTCTCTCAAAAAAAAAAAAAAAAATTAAAAAATTTTAAATATTAAAATTGAGTTTTGAGGTTTGTTAACGCGTTTTCACGCAGCATGAAATGTTTGGGTACTTTCCTAATCCTGAACATCTAGACCATCCAGTTCCAGTGTAAGCAAATACTCTCAAGGGGACTTTGGGTGGGAGGTAATAGTAACTGACTCACAGGCTATGGGGTGTCTTACAAAGTCAAAAATGGTAGGACCCAGAGAAGTAGATGAGTGTGGGATTCTCACCATGGCTGTATTTGGCAAATATTTTCTTGAGCATGTACCATTCTCTAGGCCACCGATGACTTACCAGGCCCCTCTCTTTGAGGAATTTATTTTTATGTTGGTGAAGTAAATATTAAATAAGTGAGAAAATAAATTGTAGTAAACTTTACGAAGAAAATAAATATGACAGTACTTGGTAACAACTATGTCACATATGAATCCCCACGAGTAATGGATCGGTTTGGGGACTTAATTGTAGTGTTTCCTAAATTAGAATTTAGGGAATAAGGAGGAAGTATCCTTGCCTGTTTAAAAAAAATTGTTTTTTTTAACCACTTAACAAGGTTAAACAGTTTATTTTTCACTAAATTTAACTGGAAAAAATGAATCTCTAAGAGAGGGACTTGGTATACAATTCAAGTACAATATATTATTTGAGTTCTTCATTGAGATAATTAGAGTCCCGCGATTGAAAACCACAAGGAAATGCTAACACTTTCCTGTATCCATTTATTCCTTCACTAGGATGACACTATTCAGATTATTATAGCTGTATATAATGGTGTGTTATTTGGGAGGGCAGGTCATTCCTCTTAATTCTTCTTTTTAATATCTTTTAGGTGAATTTTGTTTGTTTGTTTGTTATTTATTTTGAGTGAAAGAGAAAGTGTGAGCAGGGGAGGAGCAGAGGGAGAGAGGGTGAGAGAATCCCAAGCAGGCTCTACACTTAGCACAGAGCCCAATCGGGGCTCTGTCTCATGACTGTGAGATACTGACCTAAGCCAAAATCAAGAGTCAGATGCTTAACTAGCTGAGCCACCCCGTCGCCCCAGGTGACTTTTTAAATCATCTAATCAAGATGGGATTGTGACTGGGCATACACGAAGATGAGATTCTTTCGGGAAGAATAGACATGTCCAAGATATTTAATCTCCCCATGCAGGAATACAGGATGTTTCAATTGATTCAGTTTTTCTTTTAAATTTGTATAAAGCACTATAGCTTTTTTTATTTAAATCTTGATTATTTCTTAAATGTCTCTTAGTATTTCATAATTTTTATTTCTTTGTGACTAGATTTGCTTTGCCTCAGTATGTTTGACATGGTTCTTTCTGGCACACAGAAAGCTAACCCTCTTGTAATTTTATTTTAGTTACCTTTCAGAACATTTATATTTGTTCTGATAACTTTAGGTTGATTTTGTTGCATTCTCTACTTTTTGTACACAGTGCTAGCATGCTGAGTGGTTGAAAACCTTACGAAAAATAATAGATTAGCTTGTTAGGGAAGAATAAAGAGTGAAGTTCCACTATGAAATATTTAGAACAAGTAATTAGTATGTAAACACTAACTTTAAGTATGATTCCTATACAGCAGTGGTTCTCAGGCGTGGCTCCTCTTGGAATCACCTGCAGAGCTTTAGAAAATCCTCATGGCTGGGCCCTTCCCCCAGATACTCTGATGTAATTCCTGAGCATTGGGATAGAAAGACTGCACAGGTGATTTTAACACGTTGCCAAGCTAGGAACCATATTAATGGATGATCTAAAGTAAGAAATTCACTGTCGAACAAAGATCTATTTCTTTCCTTCTCGATTGTTAACTCTGTGCTTTGATACAGCGAACTCTTGATTTTAAGGAAAAGTCTTTTTTAAAAACATGTACCCGTTCTTAGTCTCAAAATCATCCATTCCCTTATTCAGCAAGTATTTTCTGAGCAGTGTTATGTTCTTCCAGACATAGGGTTCAAGATATAAGAATAAATAAAACATATTACCCTCTAACATGTAGGGATTTTTATCTGTTTGAGTTTTGGCTTGAATTGGATGTTGGGTTTGTGAGAGGGGGGACCAAGATGGAATCTAAGCAGCTGGAAGGATATAGAGTTACCATTGACTAAGATGGAAAAGGTTCCAGAAGGGGCAGGTTTAAAATGGAGGAATACGAGCTCAGTTTGAATCATGTCAAACTTGAAATACCTATTAAAGTCCAAGAGGAAAAGTTAAGTAGGCAGGTGAATATGTGTCCATGTATGTGGGGGGAGGGGTGGGGGGAGGAGGGAACACTGAGTTGCAGAAATAAATTAGTGATATTTAAAGCCATGAGGCTAGATGAGCTCACCAAATGAATACCGGTAGATATAAAAATAAATACATTCAAGGGATGAGCCCTGGGGTTAACCGAAGCTTCAAGATAGAATGCAAGCCAAGGGAAGAAAAATATTTGCAGCAGGAGGGAGTGACTGACCAACTGTATCAAATTCTGCTGCTAGGTCAAGTAAGATAAGAACTAAAAACTGACCGTAGGACTTAGCAACCTTTAGGTTTGTTTTCTCTTCCAAAATCATCTCAGTAACCATCCAGATTTCCTTTCGGTGATTTCCCGTCTCTCTCCCCCTCTGCCTTGCTTCTCAGTATGAGGAAGAGAGACAGTGGTCTTATGTCGGGGGACTGTAGGACACATACATAGCTCCCTAAATCTGGGAACTGACTTCTTTTCCTCTGCTTTTTCTCTCTGAAAAATCCCTCTCAGCTCATTTTGTTAGCCATGTTTGTTGTTTGCATTAGAGACGTGGCTTTATAAAAGCCAGTTCTTTGAAAGTTTATACTAGCAACTGCTTTAGAATAAAACATTGTTATAAATAGACATTTAAGTAGAATTTACAATTCAGCCAATTCCTCAGAAAATCACCCAACACAGGATGAGCAAGTGGGTGAGGTGGAGGGCAGGACCCGAGCCTGACGAGCACTGCAGGTGAGGACTTTTGGAACCATTTGGAATTTTGCTGCAGTTCATGGCTCTCACCTCCAGCTTCTCCTCAGAGTCCACTCCCCATGACAGCTCCCCCACGGCCTCAAAGCTGAAAGGGCTAAGACATTTTGAAATGAGTCAGTCTCTTACCTCTCTGGATCCTCCCTGTCTCAGCTAGAATATTAAAATGAGGTCTGGAATTAGACGAACTCTTTCTCTTTTAAGAATCTATAACACGATCATTTTATGCTCTATAGCTTGAATGTTCCTTACTTTTAAGGTTTCAGATTCTGCTAAGAAACTTCTACGTGTGATTCTGGCCAGGGCTTCACCTTCTATTTGACTCAGATTTTAAAACAGGCTAATAGGTTAACCCTTAAATAAGATTTGCACTGGTTTATGTCACCATCCTACACCACCGTTACCGAGCAACCCCAATGCAGTGTGTTTCCCTTTGAATAGTACTGCATTCATTTATTCACTGGGCATGGATATTTAGCTATGTGCCAGGTACGGCGATAATATCAAACAAGGCAGTTCTTACTCTGAATTGATGGAGGAGATGAAGCGATGGCCCAAAGAAGTGATGTTTAGTTTTCAGGAAGGAGAAAGAATGTGTCACAGAGAAAACAAAGGCTTGAGCTGAGGATGAAAAGGGTGTTTTTTGTTTTGTTTGTTTTTTCTGCATTTTTTTTTTTTTTGGATAATCTAAAAAGGGACAGGCATCCCAGGCAGAGAAAATGCACATAACTCTGAAGGAAAATGGCACAGTGAGAGGAAGAATGAACGCTCCCTTAGTTGGTCATAGAATGCACTGAGGAGATGGCAGTAAATGAGCTGGAACTTTTTGGCAGGAGTCAGAGTACGGAGAACATTATATACTGAACCAGGTAAATTATAACTTTTTTTAAATTAGAAAAGCTTTTTTAAAGTTTATTTATTTTGAGGGAGGGAGAGAGAGAGCACGGGAGAGGGGTAGAGAGAGAGGGAGTGAGAGAGAGGGAGTCTCAAGCAGGCTCCGTGCTGTCAGCATAGAGCCTGACAGGAGGCTCGATCTCATGAACTGTGAGATGATGAACTGAGCTGAACTCAGCAGATCCAGTTGCTGAGCCACCCTGGCACCCTGGTAAATGATGGTTTTATTTTATTTCTTCCTCTAGGGCAGTGGAGTTAAAAGGACGTACTCCCTGGCATCAACTGGGCTGTGTGGTATTCTTCACCAGAATCTCAAAGGCTGTGTGTATAGTCCGAACGTATACGCCCCTCTTAGGACAGTGTAATACAGCCCCGCCTCCCGTCTCTCACATCCTCCCTTCCGAAAAGCCACAACCTCGAATGCTGTGGAATGAGTTTGTCCAGGTGTCCCAAACCTGAGAACCACCGCAAGAGGCCAGAAGCAGCCGCGGAGCATTTTAGGCAGGAAAACGTCATGATCCGATTCGATGATTCCTCTTCCCTCTTCTCGTTTCGCAGCTACTTTACCATGAACGCTGAGATGGAGATTTCCTTCCGCATTTGGCAGCAGGCGCTCCGTTCACAAATGGATGCGGAGGCATGGTAGCACCGTGTCCGCCCCAGCACTGCTCACCACGCAGGTCAGAGAAGGCTCTTCTCAGTTCCTTAACCCATCCGTTTGTTTTACATAGGAAATTCATTCATACCGGTTTAAATGGTTTGCAGAAATCTTTTGAAAAATACTCATATCTTTTCCTCAAAAATCTGTCAGACTTACGAGCGACAAAAAGGGGAAAAAGCATGCAAGCCGATATGATTCATTCACCCTGCACTTACACAGTAATGAAAGAAAGCTTACATTTGCCAAGTGATTTATTAAATAATTTCTTTAAGTAAGCAGTTCATCCTCATAATGTGACATAAACACGTTCAACTGAAGGACTTCTCAGGAACCTATGTTTTGCATAGTGAAGTTCACAAATTCCTTAAGATGAGGAAAATATAAATAACAAAAATACAGTCTCAGACTTAAGTGGGGCATAATCTCCTCCTCTGGCTTGCAGCCTAGGTGTCTGGAGAATAACTTTTCATAACCCCACGGTCACATGATCGAGTCCTGCCTCCACTCTCACTGTAACAAGGACGGGGTGGTCAAACAGTAAAGTGAGGCTGTTACATGGTAAATTAATTATTGATGCCATTCTGGTTTTGAATTCAAAGACACAGGAAGTTAATGGACTTTCTTCACAGCAGCTCACAGCACTCCTGAAGCTTTCTACTGTTTAGGGAGAGTCATTTCCTTGGAGCAGTGTCATCTGAGAGAGAAGTAACACCTCCTCCTCCACAAAGAGCTGGAGGAAGCCTGTGGGAGACAAACACCACCTGGCTATCGATTGAGTTAGTGGTAAATAAAGGCCATTTCTAAACGGAGAGCAGTTCCACCAAAACAAGCTGAAGCTGAGCCTGCATTGAAAGACAGCGCCATCTGGTGGGAGGAGAGTCACACAGGCGGGGATGCCCATTGGTACACTTTCCAATTCTGTATTTTCAATGTTTTCCTAAGACTTAGAGGGGGGATCGTGAATACAGCAGTCTCTTTTGATAACCGGCTTAACCAGGTAGTCTCCGACAGAGCCTCAACACTGTGTTTTGCAGTGGTTTGCCGCCTAATAATTATAATGATGTCCAATGTTTATTGATATCTTGTTATAGCAAAGTATTATGCTAAGTTCTTTCTCCTGGTTTTCTGTGTATGGTTGTGCAGGTTGCACCTTGCCGAAGGATGCTTGGGTGAAGGCACCAAGGGACTGAAAATGTCTTCATCTCCACTTACTATTCTGAGTGCTCTGGCAAAAGGTTGTGCCTGTCTGGAGAGAGGGTTGAAATTTTCTAAATTGCACAAAGGTGCTGTGTAATGCAGTCCTGGTCCCCTATGTGCATTAACTCGCATTTAATCCTCACATTATTCCTGCAAAGTAGGTGTTATGTTATCATGGTCCTTTCTCAAGGAGGAAGTATGCCTTAGGAAGGGTGAAGTAAATTGCCCACGTTTGCATAACTAGCAAGGTGCACAGCGAGGATTTTAACCCAGACAGACCTGCCCCTATGTTGGGAGACCTCCCCAAAGTGTGTGTGTGTGTGTGTGTGCGCGTGTGTGTGCGTGCATGCCTGCGTGCACAGGTGGTTACAGGTAGGATCGCTGTCTCCATCCCCATCCCGGAGCAAGAAATGTAGTGCAGGGTCTTGCCACTACAGACCAGGTCCTGCACAGAGGCAAGCTCAGAGCTGCCCCGTACCTGGCAAGTTTGACTGAATGACTGCTCTGCTCAGTGATACAAGCAACTCATCCAGCAGCTAAACCAAGAACATATGAAACACTGCCCACGCACCTCAAGACTTCACCTGTTCTCTTAGCTTAACTTGCGTGCTCTCTGAACGGGCTACTCACTAGTGTCTTAGTCACGCTGTCGCCTATTTCAAATGCCCTTTGTTGCACTCCCCATCTCTGCATGTAGAAGCTTTGCCCCTTTAAAACTCAGCTTTAATCTTCCTCCTCTACCTCTGTGAAGCTTTTTTAATCCTGTCAGAGTCCCATCTCCTTTTGTTCCTTATTTTCCAATTATATATTTTTTTTTGTTTGCCTTGTACTGTAATTCTATATGTATATTTCTTACATCAGGTTTTTATCTGTAACCTCAAAGGACCCAGGGTGTAACACGTAGGATTTGCGCAAAGCAAGTGTGCAACAAATGGGAATTGAATTAAAAGCCCGGGGGCCGAAAGAACATCAGGAGAAATCTGCAACTTCATCATACCGTTCTCACTTACACTAAATGTCTAAACAGGCATTTCCCAACACAGGGACCAACAAGCTGGAAATCTTAAGGCAAACCCACAATGCATTCTATAATATAATAGATTTGTTTTTCATCAAGACCTAGTGCATAATTTAATTAGTGTGATTTGCCGTAATTAACTCAGCTCCCAGGAGCTGAACAAATTATAACTTTGCAAATCCCTTAGTAGGCAGGTGGCAAACTAGTTCAGAGTTAATTTTTAACTGTCACTTTGGCTATGATTATCTATTAGGCCCTCAGGCTAAAGTTAAACAAAAATTAAGTAGAAGGAAAAAAGTAGAAAAGCTACTCAGAATATGTCTGAGAATATTTATAGAGAATTTATTTTGTATGGAAGTGAATTGGCAATCACAAAACGCTTCAGAGAACAAACATAATCATTATAATCTCTGCAGTGAGTCTATAGCAATGTAGAAATTTAACAATATTCATCTAAATTATAAAGTTAAGATCCTTCTTCTTTAATTCTAACGAGATATTTTTATCTAAGATTTTTTTCCCAATTAAGCTTTGAAATTATTAAGGAAAACATGTTACAATGGAATCAATGTATTCTAATATAATTGGTAAAATAAACATGGCCCACAGTTTTGTATAATGCTGCTTCTTGTTTCTTACCTTTGCATGCAAATATCTTGTCTATAAATTGTGTTATCACAGATTTGTATTAATTAAGAAAAACAAAACTGGGTATGTCAGATAGGAAATAGGAGAAATAAAACTTCATAAAGTTTACTGATGGCAATGGTTCAGTTGCCCGAGTATCTACAAGAGGGATCTATCAGTTGATAGATTGCGAAAGCATTAGGGGGTCATCAGAAACTATACGTGATGGGAGAAGCTTGGATTTGAGAATCACAAAACGTTCTCTTTCTCTTTTACCGTCAATATTCTGGCTTTAGCTTCAGTATTTCAGACTTCAAGAGCACTGAAGGAAGACATTCAAGAATGCTCTGAAGACGTGTTCAGGAGGTTATGCATAAGCTATCCTCTGTTCTTCACATAGCTATTTTCATCTTTAAACCTAAATGGCCTGAGGCTGCACTATTTAATTTTTATTTGGTTTTTTAGTGTTCTTTATTTACTCTGGCAGTTCATTCTTAAAGCTAGGCAGTTAATTCCTTAACCCGCTGTATTTTGTTCAGAAGATCTTGTAGCAAATAATACTTTTCCGTGAAGAATGGAGTCATGTCTTGCCAGTAATGGGCAGTTCATACCGTGGGTACGCGCTTCCAGTTTTACTGTCCTTCACAGTACTCTTTATTTTATTTTATTTTATTTATTTTATTTTATATTTTTCTATTTCAGTCTTGAAGACTTTATTGGACTCGCAGCCTACTCCATTAACTCCCACCTCCCTTGGGCTCTAAATACGACACAAATGGGAGAAAAATGTGGATGGAGAGAAAGGCAAGAATGACCTTACGTGTAATGATATAATGAAAAGATGTTCAACATCAATAAGCCATTGGGGAAATGGAAATTACAGGCACCATGAGACATCACTATACACCAGTCAGAATGACTAAAATTAGAAACAAAAAATAGTGACAACGCTAAATGCTGGCAAGGTTGTGGAACACTGGATCATTCCTGCATTGCTGGTACAAACGTAATATGATACAGCCACTCTGGAAAATAGTTTGATAGTTTCTTAAAAACGTACACGTGAAATTACCATAGACCCAGCAATTGCACTCCTGGGTGGTAATACCAGAGAAATGAAAACTTATGTTAATTCAAAAATCTGACCGTAACTGTTCATCGCAGCTTTGTAATAGCCCCAATGTGGAAACAACAGGTGAGTGGTTAAAGTGGTACATTCATACCACAGAACATTCCTCAGCAATAAAAAGGAATGAACTACTGCTACATCTAACAGTCTGGATGCATCTCCAGAGAATTATTCTGAGTGAAAACAGTGAATCCCAAATGGTTACATATTGTATGTTTTCATTTATAGAATGTCCTTGAGATGGAGAACAGGCTGGTGTTGCCAGGGGTGAAGGGGAGGGAATGAGAGGGAAGCTACAAAATGGCAACATGAGGAGCGCCTGGGCGGCTCACCTGGTTAAAAGCCCCACTCTTGATCTCGGCTCAGATCATGATCTCGGTTTTATGAGTTTGAGCCCTGAGCTGGGGTCTATGCTGACTGTGTGGAGCCTGCTTGGAATTCTCTCTCCCTCTCTCTATCTCTGCCCCTACCCCACTTGTACTCTCTCTCTCTCTCTCTCAAAATAAATAAACTTTAAGCAAAAAAAGGCAACATGAGGGATCCTTATGGTAAGGGAAGTGTTCAGTGCCCTGACTATATAAATATCAATATCCTGACCTAAATTAAAAACAACTTAATTCTAAGTAACAGTCAAAACTGCCAAAGCTTTCTGTGTGCAGGTGTGATCAACTACTCCCAGTCTCATCTGACCCCCACTAAGCACAGCATTTATCTGCTGTGTAGTTGGAGGCTTTTGAATAGTCTCGTTTTAATAGGAATTTTTTTATGTTTATTTATTTATTTTGAGAAAGAGAGTGTGTGCTGAGGAGGGACAGACAGGGAGAGGGGGACAGAGAATCCCCAGCAGTCTCCACACTGTCAGCACAGAGCTCCACATGGGGCTTGATCTCATCAGCTGTGAGATCATGACTTGAGCCAAGATCAGGAGTCAGACGCTTAACTGACTCAGCAGCTCAGGCACTGGTTAATAGGAAATTTTTAAAGATGTTTATTTTACTACCTAAAAATATAATCAAAACAAATACCATAACAACTTGTATTGACCTGAATGCCCTGGAAGGCAGTTTTGAACAGCCTGGGGTTCGTGAACCACCTGTCAGGAAATGACGACCTAAATTCAACCATTGTGAGCTTCACAGATGGAGATATTGGCCAAGATCCAGAGAAGCCGAAGCACCTGCCATAAAGCTGGGAAATTGCAGAGCAATATTCTTGCTTAGAGTCATTTTCAGTTCACAATGGTATGGAAGAAAAGATCATAGGGGAGAGGTATACCCGTGAGAAAAAGGAATATATAAATGCTAGTGAGAATGGGAAATGGGCAGGGCTAAAAATGTAAAGATATTTATTTAAGCCCACTTGACTCTTCCAAATTAAGAATAGGGAGGGAGAAATTACTTGGTATTTCCCTTGCCCACGGCCCAGGACAATGGCAATAGTTATAAGCTTTCCGCATCGTTGACAAGGATTTAATCCTATCTCATCAGAATGCAGTTTTTCTTAAACAAAAACACAATAACAGCAATCATTATTTGCTTCTAATTGCGAATTGTCTAAGCTACCCATAGTAAGACATTTCCATCACACTCCTATTCTCTTCTGCATCCTCTTTCTTGTAGCTAAACAGAGAAATCAATTACATTTAATGTGCTTGCTTCTGAGTTTCTTCCAGAGTCTCCCCACCATGTGCTCGCCAACCATCACAGCTACACTGTGCTTTTAGGCTATTATGTGAATTCCATTTAGCTTCCCTCTTCCACCTTGTTTACTAGCCCTGAGTTGCTGTGGGTGTGCTGGTTCCATTTCTTGTTCAGCTCGATTTTTAGTAACAGTATCCACTTTTTTTCACCCTGTTTCTTTTTCTTCCCCTAGACGCTAACAGCAACATATTGACTATTCTCCTTCCTTCCTTCCTTTTACTGCCCCTTAAGTCAATCTGGTACATTTTCCAAATATTAAAAATGCATACAAGAGCATTCTTATGTCCTATAAAGACATATAATCAAGACTTTCTTATCCCGCTATTTATGGTTTTTAGTAATGACTTTTTAAGTGGCTGATTGGCTCTTTTGGGGTCTTAGCCATTCCTGGACTAGATTTTTTTCTTGCTGTTTGTACCTGAGGTATTGTAGAACAAATTCCTTTTGTTATACTGCTTATTATGTTTCTTACCAAGTGAAATTGCTAGAAAATCTTTTTTAAAAAAAAATGTCTGCGTTCCCTCAATGGTATAACGTTGCCAGGACTGTCATTTACATCTGTCTCTTTATCACCACCTGCTGGAGAACTCCCTGAATGGCTTATGAAGTCGTATTAACTGGCTTTCCATGGAAAACAAAGAGGCAGTTTGGGATATTTTCTAATACCTCTGATATTAGCAACATTACGTTGTAATGGAGAGAGGCAAGTTGCTTGAATGTATGAGAAGATCCCTGAGACTATTTTTTTCCCTACATTTTATATTATATATTATAAAATGCATAATATTATATATTGCAAATAAAGGACCTCTTGGTAATTAAAGCTAGGTGGACCATGAAGTTTAGATGAAAAGTTTCCGCCATTATTTACTCAGCTTTTCAAAGCATATGGCTTCGCATGAAGGACCCTAACAGAATATTTAAAGGAAGTTTTGAAAATTGTAAACTAAAAGACATTTCTAAAAATTCCATTGTGATATCTTTATAATAACTTCTGTAGTTTTAATCAGAATTTTGGAGGCCCCTCCCAATTCTGTATCATTAGTTGTTCATGTGCATTTCCCTCCGGTCAGTCCCTTCTGTAATCATCTCTTTACATTTATTCTTTCATTACTTTCTTTTATTTATTTACTTTTAAAGCTTATTTATTTATTTTAAGGAGGTGCAGAGGGAGGGAGAGAGAGAACCCCAAGCAGGCTCCACACTGTCAGTGCAGAGCCCAATGCACAGCTCAGTCTTACAGACCGTGAGATCATGACCTGAGCCAAAATCAAGAGTCAGACAAGTTTAACAGACTGAGCCACCCAGGTGACCCTAGTTTTAGTTTTTTGAAGAATCACCATACTGTTTTCCAGAGTGGCCGCACCAGTTTGCATTCCCACCAGCAGTGCAAGAGGGTTCCCCTTACTCTGCATCCTTGCCCAACCCTGTTGTTTCTTGTGTTGTTAATTTTAGCCATCCCGAGAGGTGTGAGGTGGTGTCTCATTACGGTTTTGATTTGTATTTTCCTGATGATGAGCGATGTGGAGCATCCTTTCATGTGTCTGTTAGCCAAATGGATGTCTTCTTTGGAAAAGTGTCTATTCATCCCTTCTTCCCGTTTCTTAAGTGGGTTGTTTGTTTTTTGGGTGTTGAGTTTGATAAGTTCTTTATAGATGTTGGATACTAACCCTTTATTAGATATGTCATTTGCAAATATCTTATCTCTTTCCATAGGCTGCCTTTTTGTTTTGTTGATTGTTTCCTTCACAGTGTAGATGCTCTTTATCTTGATGAGGCCCCCATAGTTCATTTTTGCTTTTGTTTCCCTTGCCTTCAGTGATGTGTCTAGTAAGAAGTTGCTCTGGCCGAGGTCAAAGATATTGCTGCCTGTGTTCTCCTCTAGGATTTTGATGGTTTCCCGTGTTTCACATTTAGGTATTTCATCCATTTTGAATTTATTTTAGTGTATGGTGCAATAAAGTGGTCGAGTTTCATTCTCTGCATGCTGCTGTCCAGTTCTCCCAACACTACTTGTTGAAGAGACGTTTTTCTTTTGGATGTTCTTTCCTGCTTTGATGAAGATGAGTTGACCATACAGCTGTGTGTCCATTTCTGGGTTCTCTATTCTGCTCCACTGATCTAGGTGTCTGTTCTTGTGCCAGTACCGTACTGTCTTGATGACTACAGATTTGAAACACAGCTTGAAATCTGAAATCATGATACATCCAGTTTTGTTGTCTTTTTCAGGATTGCTTTGGCTATTTGGGGTCTTTTGTGGTTCCATACACATTTTAGGATTCTTTGTTCTAGCTCTGTGAAAAATGCTGATGGTATTTGGGTAGGGATTGCATTTAATATGTAGATCGCTTTGGGTAGTAGAGACATTTTAACAGTGCTTGTTCTTCCAATCCATAAGCATGGAATGATTTCCCATTTCTTTATGTCCTCTTCAATTTCTTTCATAAGCATTCTATAACTTTCAGAGTATAGATCTCTTTAGTTAGGTTTATTCCTAGGTATCTAGGAATAAATTGCATTTGCAATTGCAAATGGGATCAAGTCCTTGATTTTTTTTTCTGCTGCTTTGTTGGTATATAAAAATGCAACAGATTTCTGCACATTGATTTTACATCCTGCAGCTTTGCTGAATTCATGTATTAGTTCTAACATTTTTTTTTTTTTTGGTGAAGTCTTTTGGGTTTCCTACATAGAATATCATGCCATCTGCAAATAGAGAAAGTTTGACTTCTTCCTTGCCAATTCGTATGCCCTTTATTTCTTTTTGTTGTATGATTGATGAGGATAAGACTTCTAGTACTATGTTAAATAGTGATAGTGACAGTGGACATCCTTGTTTTGTTCCTGACTGTAGGAGAAAGTCCCCCAGGTTTTCCCCATTCAGGATGAAGTTAGCTGTTGGCTGTGGGTCTTTCATATATGGCCTTTATGATGTTGAAATAGGTATGTTCCATCTATCCCTACTTTGTTGAGGTTTTTTTTTTTTTTATCAAAAATGGATGCTGTATTTTGTCAAATGCTTTTCTGCATCTATTGACAGGGTCATATGGTTCTTATCCTTTCTTTTATCAATGTGGCATATTATGTGGATTGATTTGTGAATATTGAACCAGCCCTGCAGCCCAGGAATCAGTCCTACTTGATCATGGTGAATAATTCTTTTGATGTACTGTTGAATTCAATTTGCCAGGATCTTGTTGAGAATTTTTGCCTCCATGTTCATCAGGGTTATTGGCCTGTAATTCTCCTTTTTAGTGGGGTCTTCGTTTGGTTTTGGAATCAAGGTAATGCTGGCCTCATAGAATGAGTTTCGAAGTTTTCCTTCCATTTCTATTTTTAGAACACTTCGAGAAGAGTAGGTAGTAACTTGTCTATAAATGTCTGGTAGAATTCGCCTGGGCCAAGATTCTTGTTACAGTTGTCTTTTAGACGTGCAAGTCAGACTGGGGCTCCTGGCTGGCTCAGTCCTGTGGAGCATGCAACTCTTGATCTTTGGATTGTGAGTTTGAGCTCCATATTTGATGTAGAGATTACTTAAAAGTAAAAATCTTTAAAACTGCAAGTCAGGCCACATCATCTACTGTGTGGCCAGCCACCAGAACAAAGCTCCTTGATGACTGAAACCTGTCTGCCCGGTTCGCCGACAGATCCTTGCTAACTATGTAGTTTATGACATAAAACGAGAATCAATATGCATTTATTAAATGAATGATTATGTTAGTTGTTCTATTATTTATCCAGTTTTCAAAAATGATCATATTCTTTATCTGGCATTTCTGAAGTCTCATCTATAACTATTGTTTTTGCCCTCTTTTATCTTGTTTATTTTATTTCACTTGATTTGTCATTTTACATTAATGAGACTAAATAAAAATACAGTATCTACATTTATGATATCTTTTCACCAGTTTCAACTTTGTTATTATACTTAATTTTATTTTATTTCTAAATTCTGTTAAGGTATTCATTTTAAAAATAATTATTGTTTTATTATCATCTTATTAATATAGTATCATTACCATTTATGTTAATAAATCCTTATTTATTTTAATCTCATAAAATAGTTTCCATCTGCTTAAAAAAATTCCTGACTTTCGGCATTTCTTTCTTGTTTTTAAATCGGGAGCAGCAGCATTTGGTACACAGAAGTGGTGCTAGAGATGGTCCCTATTGGCAGGGATGAGGTGGCTAGAAATCTTTATTATTCGATCCTTCTGTAGGTTCTGTTTTTCAAAAAAGATACCTGTTTTTAAACCTCGATATTAAACTTATCCCAAATCTGGGTGGCAGTATCGGATATCCCCATTTTCACACAGTAAGTAACTCATACATGGAAGCTGATAGCCACTAAGATAAAACTTGGTAGTGGCTTCTATCTAAGTTATAGCTTGATTTGGAATGAGGTTCTAAAAGCCACCATATAGAAAACGAGACACTTTTTAGAAATATCCATAGCATGGATAGAAAAGACTGGAAAACTCCAAAGTGTTTTGAATATGCTGATATGAACGGAAGCACAAGAGATGGATAATATCCAAATTATTAGAATTTTAACATGTGGATCTGTTCTAAGAACTAATTTGGAAAAAAAAATAATTTTCTTTCTTGCCAAGTTTTGGAGAGGAAGGAGTACTCCCTGAGGGGAGATTATTTTCACCCACGCTCCCAGATTATGAAAACTAAGAGTAAAATATGTAAGGTGGTACTCATCCCCTCTGGATTATTAGGAATGAGTCCCTTGTGCCCTGAAAACTGAGATGCTTTCTTCCTCTTCAGCTGTTCGATTTCATGCTTCCTTCAAGTAATTGGCTGGGGAACATAGCTCCAGAGCCCTAGATTCTAGGAAACATTTTCACTACCTAACTTTGGTAAGATCTAGCCTTTCACAGAAGAGCCTGTGTCATTAAGAAGCAGTGGAGGAGGTCCTAACTCTTCCAGTTACATACGATGTCCTTGCTACTCACATTGAGATGTTTCCAAATCCCTTTCTGACATCACAGATGCCAAGGTTGATTTTTCTTTGTAGCTAATTCTACTGTCAGCAGCCACAGGACATCACTGCCAAGCCCCCTCCATACATAGCCTTGCACCTGTGCAAAGGGATTGGTTTCGAAAACCTACACATTTCCCCACCACATTGAAATGGTTAGCTATGCAGTACCTTAGTTAGGATCAGCTAGGTCTGTCTAGCCATGGTGTCTTTAGCAAACATCCTATGGCAGAAGCCTGAACTCCCAAAGCTACAACAAATGAAAACACATGCATCTTTGATAATCACATAATTTCTACATTCTAGAACACACCCACAATGACAAAAAATTCTGAAAATCTGGAGAGACGGGCAATAAAGTTTGCGACCTCATAAACCTCCATTCCTCTAGGTTCCAGTGATTATTTCAGCATTATCAGGTTTGAAAAATAAGGTCATTTCCTCCCAATTCTAATATGGTTTCCTGAATCTAACTTAGTGTGCCCAGGTATATAGGTCATCTTTGTAGGAGTAAATGGATGCATCAAATGGTTTCTTCCAACTCAGTAGTTTCTTTATACATTTATATGTGTATACATCCATGCACATGCCTGTATGAACCTCTAAAATGCCATTAATACATGCACAGGTGTAGTATATATTTCCAATGTCCCGAATTTTGTGAATGGTTTAAATACTGGAAATTGGAAATTATGATGGAAGTTACGGTAAAGCCTAATTCTTGGGCAATCTGAACTGGGAAGATTATACTCTCATGGCTCATGTTTCTAGGGACAGCTATCCTAATAGAAGAGAGGAACGAAAGATCAAGTCAGTTTATTACTCAGTGTTAGTTTATAGGGTGCTGTAACAAAGTAACACACGCTGAGTGATTTAAACAGCATTAAAAGTATTAGTGCATCTCTCTGGAGGCTAGCAGTGTGAGAGCAAAAGGTCAGCAGAGTTGGTTTCTTCTAAGGGCTAAGAGAATCTGTTCCATGCCTCCCCCCTATTTCTAGTGATTTTCTAGCAGTCTTTGTTGTTCCTTGGCTTGTAGAAGTGTCATCCCTATCTCTGCCCTCATCATTGCATGATGTAATCTCTGTGTACATTTCTCTATGTGTAAATATTCCTTTTAATAAGGACATCAGTTGTATTAGACAAGGGCCCACTCTAATAACCTCATCTTAACTAATTACATTTGCAATGATCCTATTTTTATATAAGGTCACATTTTGAGATAGCGGAATTATGACCTCAACATATGAATTTGGGGGGTTATAGTTCAACCCATAACACTCAGGTTATAGGTTTTGTATCTCTTCAACTAATTATTGTGAAATTATTCCCCAAAGTGCTTATACCAATTCACTCCCACCAGCAGTGTCTGAGTATTTCTGTTGCTCCATTAGGCATTAACAACACTTGGTGTTGTCAGTCTTTAACTTTTGCCCATAAGATGGCAGTGACATTATAGTTAATTTTCATTTTCTTGATTATTAGAGAGGTTGAGTGTGGGATTCCAGATGCCACTGATCTTTTAGTGATCTCATGTTGTTGGAAATATCTTATTCCATTCTGTTGGTTGTTTTACTATTTCTTAACGCTTTTTGCTACTCAGAATCTACATACTTCTTTGTACACGTGTCTACTCAGTTTGTTGTACTTTTCTCCTATTGGCTTTTTACCAGATGCTTTAACTCCAATCACTTACAATTTTTGGTTAGTTATTTCCTCTTCCCTGCTACCACTGCACTTGGCACAAACCTCTTTTAGAACACTTACCAAATTATTAATGCCTATCTTCATCATTTTTCAGCAAATTCCTGGATGGTTCAATAGATTCCATAATTTCTTACAAATTATGTCTCAGTAACTAACACGTAATAGGTACTTGATAATGTTTGTAGAGGAAAGTGGGGAGAAGTGGTATGGTCTGGTATCACTTCACCTGGGGAAATGAGAAGATGGATAGTGTGCTTCCGAGAGTGAAACAGAAAAGGTTTGAGATGGGAAATGGCCTCACACTGCAAACTGCTTTGGCGCATTAGACTGAGAAACTTGGCCGGCATGAGGTCACTTAGATGATACCTCCAGACGACCACTCTCATTTTACTACACACTACACTGTGGAAGGGAGGTTGAGGAATTCGCCAAAAGTTAAGCCGAGTGCAGGTTCTGTCGGAACTACTTGGAAATCTGGAGCATATCCAAGTCATCAGTGGTGGCAGATAGTAACCGAGACCTAAGACTCCTATGCTATATCCGTTTCTTCCAGCGCCTGCTTTTGAGGCTTGTGTACTCATTGCGCATGCGTTAATTTTCCTTTCGGGGTGGGCGGGGCACAGCCTTTGCCTGGGTGGGGCGCCAGAGAGGGTAAGGGGAGGGACAAAGCTGTTTCCTAGGTGACGGTGTGCCGGCCTCGGTAGTGGATTGAGCGGGTCTGAGCGAGATTCCCAGAGGGCTGCGCGTCCACGGCCTGTCAGCGCGGTCATGGCGGGTTTGCTGAAGAAGGTAAGGTGAATGGGGAGGTCATTGTTGGAATTTAGACTGCGCGGGTAGAGTCAGCCCGATAGCCTCTGATCCTGCGGGTGGCGGCCGGAACTGGCGCGGGCTTGCCGAGGCTTTTGGGGGTACTCGTTCTGCTGTGCCTTCCAGGATTGACAGATTTAGTAGCTCCTCTGGGAGAGGCAGAGAAACGCTCCAAACAAGTGCCTTGGAGAGACCGGTAGCTGGTTTTCGGCCAGTTTTAGCCAGAGGAGTGGTGGGTTGTGCCCTCCCTTAGCGCGGCGGACGTGCGGGATTGTAAACAGCGCGAATCTTGTTTTGTTTTTGAACAGACCACCGGCCTTGTGGGATTGGCTGTGTGTGAGAGTCCACACGAGGTATGTGCTGCTTCCTTCCCGAGTTCCCAAGGAAGACGACAACTCTGTGACCTTGTTTGAAGAGCTGTCGGAATGCGGATATTTCAAGCCCCAAATTACAGCTCAGCCTGAGAGCTGTCTTGAGACGAGAACAGTGTCTGCTTCGGTGATCCGATGCCGTGACCTTGTTGTTAAGCCACTTTTCTTGTTGACTTTTTCCGTAGCTTCACCTGTACTTCTGTGAGTGTCCTCCCGTTCCCGTATCTCCAGTTTCCACCTTTTCTCCCGCCTCACCGTTTTGCCTAGGTGCCTTCAATCCCAGTACAGTTTGACTTACCGAGTATATCATTCTAGTAATAATGATAACCCCTTATGTCATCCGTTTTCCATTCTAGTGGGTCTTTCCCATCAGTATTTAGAGTGCTTCCATCCAAAAATCTAAAAAACCATCCTCCATCCTTTTCCTCCCTTCAATAATCACACCATTTCTCTCCTCCCCTTTATAGATAACGCGAAAGACTTCATCTGTACTTAACTGTCTCCAGTTTCTTTTACTCCCCTGTGAACGCCTTCCGCTCAGACTTGCCTAGAACTGCTCTTTTCAAGGTCACTGTTTCTGTGCTGCTGAATCCAACGGTCAGCTCACGGTTCTCCTCTTAACTGACCCAGTAACAGCACTTGCCATCTAGCACTTTGTGCTTGGTGACACCTCAATATCCTGCTTTTTTGTTTTTTTCCTCTTACTCTTTTCGGCTTCTCCTTTTCTGTTCACTTCTCACATCCCACTTAAGAATTTTGGAGTGCTAAGACTTGGTTCTTGGAACTTCTTGGACTTTTCTCTCTTTATATGTGTCTCCTTGTCTGGACCCAGCCTAGTGGTTTTAAATACCACCAATACACGGATAACTTTTAGATTTCTTTCTGGAGCACTGACCTCTCTTTATGAGAGTCTTGCATATTTAATTGGTGGACATCTCCACTTGGATGTCAGACACACGACGCAACGTAATGTCCAAAATTGGCTTCTCGTTCTTCTCCTTCAAACCTGTTCTTCTCTCAGGCTTGCTCACCTCAATGAATGACAGTTTCATTCTTGCAGTCACTCAGGTCAAAACCCTTGAAATGACGTTTAATTTCTTTTGTTCACACCCCACATTTAGTACTTAATTAAGCCCTTTGGGTTTCTACTTTTAACATATATCCAGATTCTCAGTACTTCTCACCCTCTCCTCTGCTCCTGCCATGTTCTCAGCTACCATCATCAAGCTGTGAATAGTTGCATTTGCTTCCTGACTGCCTCTCGCTCCTTGTCACTGTTTCAGTTTGGTCTTTTTTCAACCGAGCTAGAGTCAGCCTGCTCGTGAGTCAGGTCATGTCACTCTTCAAAACCCTCCGGTGGCTTTCAATTTCACTCTAAATAGAAGAATCCTAACAAAGGCCCTCCAGGTCATGATTCAACATACTGTATTCTACGAATTTATCCTGCTCATTGACTGTCTGTTAGAAGGTAGATTTTTGTGAGGACAGGGATTTTTTATTCCATATGTTCCCCTCTAGAGCTATGACTAGCACATGGTATGTGCTCAGAAGACATAAAGTTTGTCGAATGAATGTCTTATTACGAGTTCATAATGACTCGTTATTGTCTAAAACTGAATGCATGGTTTTCCCTTTCTAAATCTATTTCTTTTACTGTGGACTCCTGATGGTAGCAGAGGCTTTCTACTCCCCAGGCTGGGAGCTGGACCTCACAGTTGGTACTCCTCTTTTCCCTGGATCTTCCTTCATGTTTATTCCGGCGACAAGTTCTGTCGATCTTTTTCTGTGACAGCTCTCCAGTCTACCCTCTTTATTCTCTTATGTGCACAGAATTACAGCAGCTATGCTGCTGGCCTTTCTGCCCTTTTCTCCTCCGTCGAGTCCTTTAAGTCACTACTACCAGGTTAATTTTCCTGAAACACAAATCTAATCATACGATTTTCCTAAATCATTTAACTGCCCACAGAATAATCCCAAATGCTTTAATGTGGCACACAAAACCACTTACCGTCTGACTCACTTTTTCTCTAACCTTATCTCCTAAACATTTCCTGTGTATTCTGTGTTCTAGCCACATGCTGTCCAATAAAAATATAATGTGAATTATAAATGTAAGCCACGTTTGTAATTTTAAATGTTTTGGGAGTCACTTTTTTTAATATAGAAAAATGTAAAACTAATAATTTATTTTATTTAACATAGCCAAAATATTACCATTTCAGTATGTATTTGATACAAAGATTAATATTTTATATTCTTTTTTTTATACTGGTTTTTCAAAATCCACTGTATAGTTACATCTATAGTACATATTAGTTCAAACTAGCCACATTTCAGGTGGTCTGTAGCCATATTTGGTTAGTAACTACCTTGCTGGACAGCATAGTTCAAGAAAAATAGACTGTATACTGATTATGTTCCTTTTATTTCTGCCATTCAATCCTTTGTGTGTATTCTATGTGTAAGATTGCCTTTTTCTACATCTTTAAGTGTCCCAAGTCCTACCATTCCTCCAGGTTTATCTTAGATGCTGCTTTTTCTGAACCTTTTCTCTGATATCTGCTGAAGCAACTCCCTCCAATAGAATAATAATGCTGGCACTTACTGAAAGTTAATGCGTGCCTGGTACTGTTAAGTTACACAACCACCTCTGAAGTGGGTATTATTAATATCTCCATTTTAGAAACCAACTCTCTTTTCAGACCTTTCTATTGCCATATCCTTTGCTAAAATTAAGAAGAGATGAGGGTAAAAAACCCACACATAATTTGGATTTTATGTTATCTGACAAAGTCCACATCAGTATAGTTAAAAATACCCTTCATTATGGAACATCATATCCAAATATATAAATAATGTCTAAATATGCTGATTACTTTTTAAGAAAAACAATTCTTAGAGGCCCTCAAGGTTTGTTTGTTTATTCATATGTATATCGTGAATATATACAAATAAAACTAGGTCTTAGCACCTATGGATTTTATACAATTAAACTAAAATTTCAAATTAAATATAAAGAAGTAATAAAAAATTCTTATGTAGGTGTATTTACGATCATACTTACTGTTTATGAACTGTCGTGAGTTCGGATCTGCTAGAACTTCTTACCCCGTGGCTTTACCACCAGGCACTGTATGTGACCTTTAAGTTCTCTGTGCTTCCACACGTGCTATGCAGTGACTCCGTTCTCTTGCGCCTTTTCTCTATTAAGCCTGTGGAAACCTTCATTCACATGGTACCAACTCAGTCATTATAAACAGAAATATGACTACATTTAATTAAATTTGATCGTCCTGATAAGCATTGCATATTTTATGCAAATATGCATTTATCTAAAATAACGTAAGGGGGGAGCAGAGAGAGAGAGAGAAAGAATCTCAAGCAGGCTCCATGTCCAGCACAGAGCCTGACGAGGGTCTTGATCTCACGATGATGAGCTCATGACCTGAGCTGAAATCGAGCTTTACTGACTGAGCCACCAAGATGCCCCTGTACTTTTTATTTCTACAGAAATTCAAATAAGAAAAATTGGGGGAAAAAATCTGAATTTAGGTGCTCAGGATCTCCATTTGAGAATGATTTAGTAAATGAGTTGATTTTCAAATAGATCATTAGCAATAAGTTAGGATGCAGTTTTATTTTTACTTGTTATCATACCTTTAACTTATATACAACTTTTGCTCATGCGGCATGAAAACTATCCATATTTGTACAGTCGACGCTTGAACAACACAGGTTTGAACTGCACGGATCTACTTATTTGCAGATTTTTTTTTCAATAAATACAGTACAGTACTGTTAATGTATTTTCCTGATGATTTTCTTAATAACATTTGCTTTTCCCTAGCTTACTTTATTGTAAGAATACAATATATAGTACATACAACATACAAAATATGTGTTCACTGGCTGTTTAAGTTATTGGTAAGGTTTTGGGTCAATAGTAGGCTATTAGTAGTCAAGTTGCTGGAGAGTCAAAAGTTCTGTGGATTTTCAGCCGTGCCAGGGATCGGCCTCATAACCCCAGCATTATTCAAGGGTCCACTATACTCATTTTTCCTTAGTTTTAAAGGGGATGGATAGGGCATAGCCATGAAGAAATTGCAGCAAAGAAGAGTTAAATGCTTTTTAAAGAACAGATGTGAGTCTGTTAATAATTCATGAGACTTTAAAGTGTTCCATTAAATCTGGTGACATTTTAACTGGAAATGTATGCGGTTTGTCTTTTCAGAGGCTAAGAATATTGTACACAAAGATTCTTGATGTTCTTGAGCAAATTCCTAAAAATGCAGCATACAGGAAGTATACAGAACAGATTACAAATGAAAAGTTGAGTATGGTTAAAGCGGTAAGTAGCTGACTTGATTTTGCTTCCTTGGATTTATGGTTTCCAATGCAACATTAATAACAACAAAAAAATGCAGTTGTTTGTTTTTTGCATATTCTACATACTTCTCTTATTTCTATTCTTTCTTCTGTGCTTTCCTTCCATCCTTTTTCCCTCTCTTTCAGCAAACTCCTGTCTGCTAAGTGCTCTCCTTATGCAAGCCACTATCAGATACTGGAGTGGAAGAAGAAGGTCTAGTCTTTCACTGATTGTTGATTTATTTATAGATATGTCAGTCCTCTTTTCTCTAATTTCAGAGTAGAGAAGAAAATGAAAGCAAAACAAATAAAAAATGTGTGTTTTTCTGACAGAAAACTGTCAGAAATAACTACTTAAAAAAGTGCTTTGTTGCGAAGAGACCTAGTCAGTCTCTTAACTACCTGAATGTATATCAAGCCCCGTTAATGGCTGAATGTGTACCCATACCCTCCCCAAATTCATCTGTTGAAGCCTTAACCCCTCAGTGTGGCTGGAACCTCTACAGAGGTAATTAAGGTTAATGAGGTCATAAGATTGGCCCCTGATCCAATAAGACTAGTGTCTTTATGAGAAGAGACAGCAGAGGGGTGCCTGGGTGGCTCAGTCGGTTGAGCGTCTAACTTTGGCTCAGGTTATAAGGGCTCGTGGATTCAAGCCCTGTGTCGAGCTTCGTGCTGATAGCTTCAGAGCCTGGAGCCTGCTTCGGATTCTGTCTCCCTGTCTCTCTGCCCCTCCTCTTCTCACGCTGTGTCTCTCTCTCAAAAATAAACAAACATTAAAACAAAATTAAAAAAAAAAAGAAGAGACAGCAGAGAGCTTGCACTCTCTCTGCCATGTGAGAACACATTGAGAAGGTGACTGACTGCAAGCCAGAAAGAGAGCTCTCTTCAGAAACTGGCCCTCTCGGATCTTGATCTTGGACTAACAGTCTCCAGAACTGTGAGAAAATAATTTTCTGTAATTGAAGCCACACGGTCTGTGGTATTTTGTAATGGCTGCCCTAAAAGGCAAATACAAGCATTTTATAGCTGCTAAATCAAAGGCTGTAGCCACGTGGTAGACCACTGCTAGTTCTTCTATACCAAACTATATTGTACTACTGTGCAATTAAATTTTTAGATTAAATTATTAAATTTTCACACTAGCAATTATCTCGTGGACTTTTATAATTATCCAAAATAGTGTTCATAAGCTTGAAAGGTAATTTATGTATATATGATAAGTGGAACTAATGTATTTTTCTTATTATTAGGTTAACATAATAAACTCTGTAGTCCAAAGACAATAATTATTTTTCCTTAGGTATACAGCAAAACAGTGTATTTTGATTTGGAACATTTATTCTTAGTTCAGCAAATCTGAAAGTAACTTACAGATTTAAGTTTAAGGGGAAATTAGCGTTTCTTTTAAATTCATGTTTTCCTTAAGGAAAATGGGCTTAGGTAGTTTTTCCCATCACAATAAGAAATTTTCTTTTTCTTTTCGTGAGGTGAAGCCCTTTAACTCTTTGAGTCTTTCTCTGCTTGCTTTCTTCATAACTTTATTCCTCTTTATTTTATTTTTTTAAAGCAGAAGGACTTCTTTTTAAAATTTTTTTAACATTTATTCATTTTTTGAGAGAGAGACATAGACACAGAGTGCAAGCAGAGCAGTGGCAGAGAGAGAGACACTCAGGATCTGAAGCAGGCTTCAGGCTCTGAGCTGTCAGCACAGAGCCCATTGTGGGGCTCGAACTCACGAACCATGAGATCATGGCCTAAGACAAAGTCGGACGCTTAACCAACTGAGCCACCAGGATGCCCCTGCTTTTTTCCCCTTTAAGATTTTTTTCTCTGTTTCTCTTTGTTAGTCTCCCATTTTATAATCTTTCAGATAGCCTCAAAATTGGTAAATAGACTCAACATTGGTAAATTGCCATTGGTAAATAGAAGTCACGTTATTGACTTAACCTTCAGTAAGACAAATTTTGAATTGTTTTCCTAACAGGCTTCTCTTTAGTTGAAAGTATTTTGAACATTCCTTGCCTTCTTTCCTTCACCTGGGTCTCCTAACAGTGACCAGCTTCCCTGCTTTGGTTTTGAATTTTGGCTTTATTTTTTGTACTTTTTATTTTATTATTTTTAAAGCAGGACTTTTTAAAAAAATATTTATTCATTTTTGAGAGAGAGAGAGAGACAGAGCACAAGCAGGGGAGGGGCAGAGAGCGAGGGAGACACAGAATCTGAAGCAGGTTCCAGGCTCTGAGCTGTCAGCACAGAGCTCATTGCTGGACTTGAACTCATGAACCATGAACTCATGACTTGAGCTGAATTTGGACACTTAACCGAATGAGCTACCCAGGTGCCCCTGAATTTTGGCTTCAAAACTTAGTTAATTCTGAGTTAAACCATCTTCCTCAAACGTGTTCATCTGCTTTTCACCCCCTTCTTTTCCAACTATTATTTATTCAAGAACCACCGAATGCCTGTTATATGCCATGTGTGGTTGTAGGCATGGAAGTAGTGCTTGTATGGCAGTGAACAAAACACGTACAAATCCCTGCTTTCTTAGGTACTACACATTAATGGTGGGAGGCAAAGAAGTAAGGAAATAAAGAAGGACATTACACGGCATGTTATAGAAGATAGTTACGTACAGTGAAGGAAAGTGGAAAAAGGATGATGTGTTTCAGGGTCAGAGATGTTACAATATGTATTTGTTTCCTGTGCCTGTTCTAATAAACGTGGTGGCTTAAAACAGAAATTTATTCTTTTACATTTCTGGAAGCCAGAATTCTAAAGATAGTATCAAGGGCCCAAATCAAGGTATCAACAAGACTACACTCGCTCTAGAGGTTCTAGGGTAGACTCTGTTCCTTGACTCTGTCAGCTTCGGTGGCTTTCAGCATTTTGTGACTTACGACCGCATCACTCTAATCTCTCTCTCTGTGGTCACATTACTTTCCTTTCTATGCATTATTTCCCTCTGCCTCTGTCCTATAAGGACACTTCTGATTGTATTTAGGGCCCACTTAGATATTTTAGAGTAATCTCCCTGTCTCAGGATTTTTAATTATATCTACAGAGTATTTGCCATATGAGGAAACATTCATAGGTTTCAGAGATTAGGTCGTGTACATTTTGTGGGGCATTGTTTAGCCCAGCACGGTACGAATTTTTACCCTAGTGGTCCTCAGTGAAGAAGGTGATATACGAGCGATGGAAGTGAAAGAGCATGCCACGCACACATCCCTGGTCAGCCAGCAGGTGCCCTGAGGCAGAAACATGCCAGTTCTGTAGAGACTATCCTTTTTTTTTCTCCCTTTTTGTTCCATTTGCGGGCCAAAAAACCACCCTACTCACACCTTACTTACATATGTGTAACTGTATAGGACGTGGCTTCTGGCTCTCACAGCTCAGTTTACTGGAAATAAATATATGTTGTTGAATTTTCTAGGTATTTCTTTTTTAAAAACCTTTTATTAAAGAATAATGTACATGAAGAAACGTGCAGCTATCATACGTGTAGAGCTTGATGACTCTTCCCAAAGTAGTCACACCTATGTTAACACCAAATCAAAAAGAGGACACTTCCAGAATGCCCAGACCCTTGCTCCCCTTCAAGTTACTACCCTCCTAAAGAGAACTACTCTTCTCACCTCTAACATGACAATCATTATGCCTGGTTTTCAGCTCTTTATAAATGGAATCATCATTCTGTGCTGTTTTGTGTGTGGCTTCTTTCACTTAATACTATGTTTGAGAGAATCATGTTACTGCATGTAGTTGTAGTTTGTACATTCTCACTGTTGTGTAGTATTCTGTTATATCCCAATTCTATAATTTACTTATAATTCTATTATATACGGTCATTTGAATTATCTCCAGTTTGGGGTTATAATTTGTTCTACTATTCTAGTGCTAATATTTTTGAACGTGTCATTTGATTAATTCTAGGAATGGAATTCTGGGTCACAGGGTAGTATTTATTTTCAATACTAATGCTCTCAGGAAATACAGGAAATACTAAGAAAATAAAGTGGTATTTTAAAATCTGTACTGTAGAAAGACTGAATTGGACATCATATTTCTTACTGTTGATAAGCAAGTTAATATTAAGACAGAAAAGCAATAAAATATTAGAGAGACGAAATGGGTTTCCACCACATATTTGGCAAACGTTAGTAAGGGAACAATGAAAGAAAAATTAGTTATGTTTGCCAAGTTAAGTGCTGTTTTATATTTGGGTCTTTTTAATTAGGATATTGAGACATTCAGATATGGTGCTCTTTTGTTTAAATCTTTTTTCTTTTTTTTCCTTAAATTGTAGGAACCAGATGCTAAGAAATTAGAAGACCAACTTCAGTGTGGCCAACTAGAAGAGGTGATTCTTCAGGTAAAGAAAAAGTTGAATATTTAGATGTTTGGCTTTAAATGTTCAAGAGGCACAATATTTAGAGACAGAAGACTGATATTCCAGAAAAAAAGAAAAACTGAATTTCTTTATTTAGATCAACTCTCAAACAGAAGAGTAATCACATATAGGAAATGGTTGAATCATGTATATGTCAAATATTTATCATTAATTATACTTGAATTTATGAGGCTTCTGTTGGAAATTTGGAGTCTGATACACCTTGAATTTAATCAGCATGTCTTGTTAGTCTTACTTTAGTTCAAACTAGGAATGCAGTATCACTGTTACCTGGATGCTTTTATCTTTTTAGATACAAGTACTATGTTTTAAAGGCTTAGCATGTTTTTAATATGGAGAGATACAGATTTTGTGAATCATAAAATTAAAATATATTTTTATTTTTTACTGTTAGATTAACACATCTATGTTGGCAAGAATGCTACAATTTTAATTAAATCAGGGGAAATTAGGCCTTTTTTTAAGTTGTGCATTATTTACCTGATTACTAGTAAAGTAAAATGTAAAGTATGTTCTTGTATTTTATGTTTTATATAAACCACGTCATTAATATTTTTACTCTATCATTTGTTTTTAGTGTTTTTCTTCTTCATTTCTTTGATTGACCTTTAACTTTGGCTATATTGTTTACACATTTTTTTAGTCTGTTCTTTGCTTTTTAACTTCAACTGAATATCTTTTCTCATAATTTTTCTTGATTAAATCACCCTTCCCTTTGCCCCACCACTTCAGGACCCCTCCCTGAACCTCATATTACAGGTTTAGATGTCTCCCTTTAAATATGTCTGATATTCAATTCTGTTTCATTTAATTTGTACATTTTTTTTTTATATTTAAAAAAATGCAACTATTTCTTCTTGTGTTTTGTGAAAGGACAAAGAAAAGGAAATACAGGGTAGTATTGGTGATTAGGGAGGTATATCACCAACAGACATGATATACAAATACAAAAGAACTGTTAGATGCCTCTGTTAAAAGAGAAATAGGGCATTCAGACGGCTTTTTATAAATGCAGACCATTTTCAGTCATTCAAAGGCCTGTTTTTCTGGCCTTTCTATTCATTTGCCAGCTGTTGCACCATATGGGAACTTGCTGCTAACTTCTTTTCCTTTTCTGTTCCTCTTTCTTTTCTGTCAGATTTCGCTTTGATCATGACTTCATTTAACTGATACATTAATATATTATGCAGTTATAATGTTAGGATTCAATAAGTATTTTTAAGTCAGCTGTGCTCCATGTTTCATGGACAATAGTAAGGTTAAATTTTAATAATGTTTTACTTAACCTAATATTTTTAAAATATTATTAAACATAATCAACATAAAAATATTGATCTATTTTCCAATCTTTTTTATACTAAGTCTTTAAAATCTAGTGTGTATTATATACTTGCAGCACATACGAATTGGAATTAGCTGCATGTCAAGTGCTCACTGAGTAGTCACATGTAGGTAGCGGAGAGTATGACAAGAGTAGGGAAAGGTAGTGCGTTAGAAGCTAAAGAAGAGGGAAGGGGTGGGCAACGGGCCATGTGCAGCTGGGTCCAGCTGCCTGGAACGGGGCTGACCTCAATGACGGTCAGGGTTAGGCAGCCTCCTCACACTTCACAATGCCTTTGGGAGCTTAGAAAATGTTCAAGAGACCTGGGCCAAAGGGCAGTCAGAGAACAGCCACCTAACTTTAGGGATAGTTTTAATTAGTGTTTATACTGTTTTCTCATGCAGCATTAGTAAATCCCTCTACCCCCAGATTTCTTTTAATCGACTCTTTAACTCATTGTACACATTTTAGACTCTTGCTGCTGCACGTAGATTGTCTTTTTGTACCACTGGCATAAGTGAGGCTTTGCTTTAAACTATAGAATGACAGCCTGTGAAAGAATCTGGCACTTATTCTGTATTTGAATTCCTTCTCTGACATCCTGACAAGTGTTTAACAGTGTTCGTTCTTCTAAGTTGGCCAGAGTTGTCATTGGTCTTTTGTTGTATAAAAAATGTGAAATAAAAAGATACCTGAAATGTATTTATTAAATATGTTATAAATTTATTTGAAGGGAAAAAGTAAATGTAACATCCTTCGATAAGGAAATTAATTCAATCAGTAAATATTTTTTGTGCACCTATGATATTCTACACTCCATAGATCACTGTTTTATAAACTCTGGGTCTCAAGTGATTGTTATGGGTCAAGAAAATCAGTTAGATGGGCTGTGACTAGCATTTAAGTAAATATAATAGAAAATAATGTATCATAGCTAGTAAAGGTAATCATATTTTTAGTTTTGTTTTAGTTCTATGCGTGTGTTGTTCCCTTAGTAGAATTTGTTTGTTGTGTTTTACTATGGGCCATGCTAAAATAAATTTGAAAACCATTGACATTGGTAAAGAGATATTCTTCCGATCCTCAAAGAATTTGTAGTCTAATAGTAAAACAGACAATTAAGTTTGAGAACTTACCACGTAAACTTTTGAACACTCTAATAGCAAATTTTAATCAAATAGAAAAATTCAAAAGCCATCCTTTCTTACTCATGATTGTGCAGCTATGAGTTAATTTAATTAATAATGTTCAACATTTGATGGTGGAATAGCTTATTAGGTATTAATATGAAAATAGTTCTAATAATTATATTTCAGTCATTAGCTATGATAAATATCTATTAAACAGTATAATCAAATGATATTTAAAAAAAATTTTATTAACAGGCTGAAAATGAACTAAGTCTCGCAAGAAAAATGATACAGTGGAAACCATGGGAGCCTTTAGTGGAAGAGCCTCCTGCCAACCAATGGAAATGGCCAATATAATCATCATTAAATGACCAGCGCGTTGATGGGAAACTGATGTAATTAAATGTTCTGTGATGTTAGAAATGTTTCCTTATTGTTGATATCTTGTCAAGAAAACTAATACAGAACATATTTAGGAGACTGTTAAAATTAGTGACTGGTAGTTGGGATTTGGGAATCCATATCTGGTATGTAAAGCATTCATTTAAATTATTTCGAAGATTTTGTTTTGTTTTGTTGTTTTAACAGAGAGGTTGTGGAAAGATTTGAAAGTTAATTGGAAAAATTCCCATAGATTTTCAATGCAGAGGCCATAATTGAAATGTGAAGTATTTTTAGTAGTGTCTTCACATCACTTAATGGTTTTTATCCTGAAAAAAATAGGAAAGGTACTTTATTATTATTGTTTAGACAAATTTATCAATCAGTGAAGTGAAATAGTAAAAGTAAAAACCATCAAATTATAGTTGTACCGTTGAGGAAATTGATTTGGTCTTTGAAAGAAAGACTTCTTATTTATAGTGATAATTGTAAAAATGTTACCTTTTGTTTATAATAAATTTCCTTTATAAACAAACATTAAAAAAGAAAAAGAAAAAAGTGTGATCTTGCAAATTATCTCCCATTTCTCCAGATAAGGAAACCAGAATTCAGTGTGAATAGTGCTCTCCTGCTATTGTACTCCACTGTAGGCATCATGGGGACCTTGGAGAAACAGGTGAAGAGTCAGTGTAGTAACATAACCGAGGTCGTGTAGCTAGTAAGATGTGGAGCTAAATTTTGAATCTGGACAGTCTTCCTCCAGAACTCGTGTTCTCAACCATTATATTATTTTTTATGAATAATCTTGGGTGGTTGTTACTCCTACCTGTGCTGTATGGACTGTACCAAAAGAGCCTCTATCTTGCTTTCTTGACTTGTTTTGTCAAAGTAACTACAGAATAAATAGGAACAGAGGTAGTCAACTGGATTTCATTTTGTCCAAAACTCTTCCTATGGATTATAGATCGGTAATGTTAATGGGGTAGGTATTTAAAAGGCCTTGCTGTTTGTTTCGTGTTTATTTTTACATTTACTAACTGCCATTCCAGCTGCCCATAGAACCTTACTGAACCTGATAGTTTTTTACTCCTTCAAATGTTTTCTGGTTGCTTCCTATAAACTTCCAGATTAAGCTTTCCTGGTCACTTTACAAATGATTCTATTTAAAGATCTTGTGTTGCTGAGTGGCTTCTAGACTAATTTGAGTGATTTTCAGAATGGCCTATTTTAAATCTCCCTAGGCTTCTCATGTTTCATTCAGATTAATCATACACCACACACTTCAAAAGAAAAAGAAGCTAATAAGTTTAAGGTTTGCAAACAAAAAAATGGCAGCAAAGTTGATGCCCCCTTTCTTCTGTATGTGTACCGACTGCAGAATATTCAAATTTCTCCCATTCTTTCCTTTGAGATGGAAATGATTTACATCTAGGATGACCATCTAATTTTTCATTCAGCCTGTAATGATTTTGAGAGAAAAAGGAGGTACTGATAATTTCATAAGGGTGGAGTCCCTGGGTGGCTCGGTTGGTTGAGTGTCTGACTCTTGATTTCAGCTCAGGTCATGATTCCAGGGGTGTGGGATCAAGACCTGCACTGGGCTCTGCGCTGAAAGTGGATCCAGCTCTCTTCGCCTCCCTCTCTCTGTCTCTCTCGATCTTTCTGCTCCTCCCCCTACCCTTTCTGCCCCTCCCCCCACTCATGCTTTCTCTCTAAAAGAAAAAAAGAAAAATTCCATAAGGTAACAGGAATGAACTAAGACTGTCCTGGGCAAACAGGGTATGTGGCGCCCACTGGAGTCAGGCTCAGCTCTGAGGGAGGGCTGCCATCCTTTCTCCACCAGAAGTAGTCTTATCTGAATAGAAATGATAGGATGGCAGCAACGGCAGCCATTGTGAGCCACCAGGCCTCAGGTTTCATTGTGTTTCTTCATCATCCGTTACTCTACTCCCTGCCCTCCACCCCCTCAGAATTGGGGGAATGGAAGAAAAGGAGTTTGTCATTTCCTTTTCTAATCCTAAAGTGCAGTTACAGAAGTGAAGCTAATTGAGCTTTTTGCTGCTGCTGTTAGAGCACAGAGCAGATTTATTTTCAAGCACAACAATGAGGAGAGTAGGATACTAGATGAAAGTGAAAGCTGTCTTCTAGCAAATGGAGATCAACAGTCTTACCTAGCTGACTTTGGACCTACTACAACGGGAAGGCTTGCTGTGTTGCCCTCGAAGTTGTCTCTCTACCTGATGCTTTAGCAGGCTTTTCAAACAGATCCTCTTTGGGCCAGCTCTTCTAAGTCCTACCCACGAAGATCTGCTATTCCAGATAGTCTGTGTTCCGTTTATCCAGGAACTGTCCCATGAAGTCTAAGAGATCAGCTTCACTGTTGTCAGAAGCTAAGCTCTTCAGGTCTTGGGGGATCTTGCTTCACGTGTGCTCCGACTGCAGAGCCGACTACGGAGTTTGTATGCTTCTTCCCCAGTCCTTCACATCAGGCCCCAATCACTGAAACATAGATGCTACCCTCGCGTTTTCTCTATCAACGAGGAAATCAACAATGTTCTATGTAAGAAAATTCCCACATATTAGGCTATCCTCAGCCTTTGCCTTTTTCTCCCAGCCTCCATGCTTACATAAACAAATAAAGAAACCTATGCAAGTGTGTTGTGGGGTCTGGGGTAAAGTAGCAAACGGCTGAACATACCGTGAGTATTTTCCAACAGGGTAGAATATCCTTTAAAACTCAGGACGTATCTAACCGGATTGTTGCCCACGCTACGGTAATAGTAATACTAGCTTTTTGAGAACAAAGTAAATGAAAAGGTAGACATTTGGTTTAGAGGAGGATGAAGACGTTTATTTTTAATAGAATTCACAAAAAATCAAAGTGGGAATGTCACATGTGATTTGAATTATTGATGGGGACTGGAGAAATTAGTCTTTAGAGGGAATAAGTCAAAACTCCAGTTACTGAAGAAAGTAGCTGACTATTGAGAAAAATAGTGAATTAGAATATAGGCTGCCCCCAAATCCTAATGTCATAACAACAGAAGTTTGTTTCTTGTTCAGATTACACGTCTAATGAGGGCTGACCGTTCTTGAAAGAGCCACTTGAGGGATCTGGGCGGAGGATGATGCCATGTTAACACATGCTTCCGTACCCACAGGGCAGGAGAGAGGGAACACGGCAAATCACACACAGGGACAGAACAATGATTTTGAATGTGCTATAGAACTCATGCATTTAGCTTCCCACGCATGGAGTTTTCAAAGTGATCTTTAGGTTTATATTAGCTAAGTTTTTGTAGTGTGTTTCATTTATGATAGATTAGCTTCTTTCTGTATATGACTCTAAATGAAAAAGCATTGCAGAGATTCTATTTTGGGATTTCTCATGATTTTTTAATATCATGTTTGTTGTTTGTTTTTCCGAATGAACATTTTAGGCATTTTTAAAGGTAAACATTACTATTTTGTGACAGAATATTTCATCGTACTCTCTTTTTCTATCACTGGAGGGCTGATTCCTTTTCTCAGGGTGAAATAGATCTACAATCCCTACCTAAGTACCAGACTTCAGGAATGTTTGAATGAAAGCTTTTTTCATAACTCATTTGGAAGCAAAGGCTGACATGAATGGACATAAAACTGTGGTCTTTATCTCACTTTAAAGAGAATATGAATATGTTTTCGCCACAGATTATTAATGTATTTGATTCTGGACTACTTCCCCAGACCTACTGATAGTGTTTCAGAATATACAGCATATGCCCATATTACCTTTCAAAAATCTGCAAAATCTGAATTCAAACACATTTGTCCCTTAAAGTTTCAGAAAACAAGACTATGGATCTGTGTATATACAGCCTCTTAACAAGCCCACAGAGGTATGATTCAAATTTAATCCATATAGATAATTTTTAAAAGCATAATTTTCAGGTCTGTGGTTTTCTAAGTTCTAACATTTTTTTCTAACTCATTCATTGTTATCAAAATACATTTCTAATTCATTTGTATCAAAATACATTCATTTATATCAAAATACATTTCTAATTCATTTATATCAAAATGGGAAATACTTTGAAATGTTTGATTTCATAAAGCCACTAGATGGCATATTTGTAAAAATAAAAGCACGTTAAAAGACATGTCTATCGTATAAATAAATACTGAGATAGGGTAGATGTTTCATGAGAAATAAATCCTCAGAAAATGTAGAAGTTTATTGTGAAAAGTAAAATGTAAAATGAAATTTAAAGATCACTTTCCTACCTTCAGAATTGAGAGTCTTTTTCCTATTGGTTGTTTTCAGTCTGCATTTACATGTATTTTGTATAACCAAACAACTACATGTTCGTGTGTATATATGTGTGTGTGCGTGAGTGATTCTGATGTGAAACAACCATTCCCACCTGCACCGACTAACTCAGAAGCCTACCAATCAAGCTAGGCTCATATACTGTAAGACTGAGTTGTGTAAGATCATCTCAACAGCAAGCTATAAATACAATATGAATATACAGTGGGTATCAAGTCACATTTAACACTGTGAAGTACTTAAAGTTTTCTGTCACCGGGATTTCTTTCCTCCATCTCCTGCCTCTATGCCTACCCCTAGTGTTTTCATAGTGTCCCTAATGTGGAAGACAGCGAATGATAAATTTTAAAGAGACCCAGAAGAGTGAGTGTTTAAAACCAATGTAATTCTCGTTCCTAGTAAAATTTAAGATATACTATGATTTTGGAGCTGGCAGTAGAGGAGCGTTAGGGAGAACTTGTTTACGGATCTCCAGTTGCACCTGGTTTACCCACAAGACACTAACCCTAGGGGTTATAAAGATGCTTCCCCTTCTTTTCTCAGCTCTTTGTGAATGTGTGGATTCATGAAGTGATTTAAACAAATTTGCTTTTATTTAAAAACGTTATTAAAGCTGACTATATTTGAGAATTTAATACATATTTTATATTGTTCTAGTAAGAAATTGTCATAAAATGGGATGAAGACATTGAGAAAAATGACATTCGACATTAAGAAGTTATTGGGGAGATGAGAATGTAATTTCAGTGGAATGGTATAAAGGACTGAAGGCACTGAACATTATGAACGAAGAATGGACTTTTACCATCTACAGCAAAAATTTTAATTTAATCAATCTCAGTGCTTTTTAACTATCAAAGCGTGTTAAACAACATACAATAGTGGTTTAAAATTAAGGCTCTGGAATCGGACTGTTTGGGTTTAATCTTGGCTCCCCACTAAACTCTGAGCTTTAGTTTCCTCATGAAGTAAAACGAGGCTAATCACAATCCCTCCTTAATAAAATCCTTGTAAGTATTAAATTAGAAATTTATGTGAAGTGCTTAGTAACAAATAATACTTAATAAGTATTAGCTATTATTATGAAGCTACCAGTATTTGTCACATTTGCAATAGGAATATAATTGATCCTTCCCCAATATGTGCTTCTTTAAAAATCTTAAAGAATTTATAGTGATGGAAAAATACTTAATAATACCGTGATTAACAAAGGTTTTGCTTCTCCTGACTTAAAAGAGGGAATAGCTCCTGTCTCCCTTTTCTCTTTGGCTACCAGGAAGCTAAGAGCCAAGTTCTAAATTTTTACAAAAACAAGTAGGCACCTACTATGTACAACTGTCTTCCCCTGTCAGGGTCTTCACTCTCACTTTATATTTACATATAGTTACATTGCGTATGATATATTACATACGATTATTTAGATCTATAAGCCAAATTTCTTTCAGCGTTTGGTTCGGGGAACTGTGCCCTGTCACAACTGTAAGAGGGAGTCTGGAGAGTAGCGTCCGATTCACTTAAGGAGGTAGGTACCAAGCACGGAAAAACCCTGCCACCAGCTTTCTCCTCCTCGCCCGGCACCCCGCCTAGGTCCCGCCCAGGTCCCGCCCCTCCTTCCGCCACACTCCTCCTCCCGCCCCTCGTCCACTGGCTCCGCCCATCCCCTCCCCCGCTTTTCTTTCCAGCGCGGGCACCGCCTTTTCTCGCGTGAGCGGGGCGGGGCGGGAGGAGGTGGCGCCAGGGCCGTTGCTAGGATATGACCGGCAACAGAGAATTTGGCGGCTGCGGGCGCTGCTTCCTCGGATGGATTTTTGAGAAACCTGTGCGACCCGAGTAGCTGCGTTTCTGATCAGGTAGGAGGACAGGTTCTGGCTGCCCTCCCTTGGTCCCACCCCTCAGAGCGGCCTTGACCCAGTGACCGACGGTGAACTCCCAGAACTTTGTACGGGGCGCTGATCCCTCCTGGGCTCTGGGGACTGCTTGACCGCTGGAGAGTGTCCCACCTAAGCTTCAGAAACCGTGCAAACCATCCCATCTTCCTTAGTCCCTTTTCTGGCTCTGTGTCTCAGGTTTAGGATTGGGAAGCAGCAGCAGCAGCAGCGGCAAGGTGGGAGGTGCGCCTCATCTCCCACCCGAAGTGCTTATCACGGTAGTAGTAAAGAAGCAGGACGTCTGTGTAACCCAGATCTGGCATTAGAAGACGTGCAGGGATCCATGGGGACCATTTTCAGTCTACTAGAGAGCTTTCAGACTTTCCTCCTTGGCTCTCTCCTCTCCACCAATGGTCTTTGGTGTACCTCTTTAAAAACGTAAATTTTCAACAGGTTTATTTGGTAAAAGGCAAAACTGGATCCCAGCCTTACTAGTGTCACTAATATTCTAGATTTATCAGTGAAATCATGCAAATTGTAAGTGAAAGGGGGACATTTTTGTATCCAATCGTAACAGGGACTACTTCTGAACAATTTTTTTAAGATTAAATCATTTACGTTTGAATAGGTAAGAGTAAACATGATAAAAAGCTCAAAGAGTAAAAAGAATGTACAGTGAAAATCTGTGTTACACCCGTGTCCTCCGCTCCGCCCTTTATCTTCCACAGTTACTCTCGGCCTATACAAATATGTAATGGTACCTGTAACATTGCGGGTACTGGTATGTGTTTTTGTTGGAGGTGGTCATGGAGGAGGTGTGACTGCTAGTTGACCAGTGAACTGGACTGGGCCGATCACAGGCTCCTCCGCTCTCCTTGGGATGTACCTCCCCTCCTCTGTCCCCCTGCCAGGGGCTGCTTCAAGGACCCAGCCTTGAGAGAGTAATGTGTTATTGAGACCATCTGGACTGGATTCCTGCCTGAACCCAGTAAACGCCCTATATAAACTCAGATTCTGGCTGGTGGGTCCAGAGATCTACTGTCTTGCAGCTGCCAAAGATAAGCCTTGTTGGTAGGTTCCCTTGCTTCTTTAACTTGCCACCTACCATTCTGGAATGCTGCCTCTTTCTTTGGTTTCTGCTTGTGTTCCTTATATGGGGCCCAGTTTCAGATTTAACCCCAGGGAACTCTAGAGATTGTGAACCAACCCCTTTGCTTTTCTACTTAATTGTAAAGTATGTAGCTTTTAGAATTGACTTAGCATAATGCATTTGAGATTCACCTATGTTGTGTGTACTTTATTCCTTTTTTTACTGATGAGTAGTATTCCATCTTATGAATGCCTCATATGTGCATCCATGCCTTGCTATGCCCAGAATTCGGGGTCCCCAAAGACCACCAGGGAGCCGATTCCGATGTAAGAGCAAAGAGCCTTTATTTGAGCTAGCTCAGTCTCAATCTCCTACCTGCACCATTGCAGCGGATAGGGAAGAAAGAAAGAGCCCCGTGTTCCAAAGGCACAAAGGTTTTTATAGAGGGTCTAGGGGTAGTGGGTGTGGTGATGGTCGTGACTCTAGCTGATTGGCTAAGGGAAGGGTCAGAGTCCGGTGTCATAGGTCACCGGGCGCTGCCTAGTTCTGGGAAGGGGGAAGTCCCGGGTCTCAAGGTCTCGCGCAGGCGCTGGAGGTTAGGCTGGGGACTCAAGATGGAGAACACAGAACAAAATGGAGTCCGCCTCAGTTTGCCCTTACATAAAATGGAGTCGGCCTCAGTTTTGCCCTTACAGCTCAACTAAGGAACCTTTGTGTGTTTCCAGTTTTGGGTGATTAAGAATGAAACCTTTATGGGGGTACCCAGGTGGCTCAGTTGGTTGAGTATCTGACTTCGGCTCAGGTCATGATCTCACGGTCTGTGGGTTCGAGCCCCACACTGGGCCCTGTGTTGACAGCTCAGAGCCTGGAGCCTGCTTTGGATTCTGTGTCTCCCTCTCTCTCTCTGCCCCTCCCTTGCTCATGCTCTGTCTTTTCTCTCAAAAATAAATAAATATTTAAACAATTAAAAAAAGAATAAAGTTTTTGTAATCTTTTGTGAACAGATTTTGTAGAAGTATAGTTTTTCATTCCCTCTGGGTAAAGGACCCACTGTGTCATAAGCATATGTTTAATTTTATAAGAAGGCTGATAGTCATTTTAAATACCATACTAATCTTCGTTTCCACCATCAAGGTATAAGGTTCTACATGTCTTCACACTCACTAGCACTTGCTACTGTTGGGCTAATTTATTTATTTATTTTTAAGTTCCATTTCTTTAATAACGAATGACATTGAGCATCTTTTCACGTGCTTTTCTCAGGGCCATGGCTAGAATGAGGCAACTGGGTCCCCAATTTAGGAGGCTTCTATTTTCAGGTGCACCTGCAAGTGTAGCACAGTGCAGGTGCCGCATGGCACTTGTGCCACTCTAGTCCTGGCCCCGCTTATTTGCCTTTTGAATGATATTCTTTGTCGCTTTACCTGGTTAAATATTTTACTCATTTTTAAACTATTACTCTTTTCTTGTGGAGTTTTGAGAGTTCTCTATATATTCTGGTGACAAGTCCTTAATCAAATATGAGCTTTGTAAAAAATTGTCCCCCAGGCTATGGTTTGTCTTTTTATTCTTCTAGTTGTGTTTTTAGAAGAGCAGAAGTTCTTGATTTTGTTGCTGTTGCAACAATTATTAGAAGTATTAGAAGTGTTAGTATTAGAAAATGACATCTTGGCCATTCTAGGGGCTGGGGAGGATGATGCACCAGATAGAAACAAAAGCATTACCTCAGCCTCTCCCCGAAGGGATGGCAGGAGTTTGCTAGGAGTCAGGGCTTCATTATGAGACTCTGTCTAATCAGGCCATTATGCCTCGTTATGGGAGGAAATAACCAAAAGGAAGACTTTTTTGTGCGTGAGAGCCTAAAGAGGTTTCTTGAACGTTTTAAAAATCAAGGTTTTCAGTTTTTTTCTCATTTCACTGTTTCTCTTTATGGTTTTGGGATTTAAAAACTTTATATCAGTTCTTTTATTGGTTGTACTTGAAATTCACCTATGCATATTTAATTTAACAAAGTCTAGGGTTAAGGATATCATATCCTTCAATTTGGTAAACAGTATAAGAATTTGAGAACAGTTCTTGCTCATTTGTCCCTTCCCAAGTCCATATTGCTATTGTCTAATAATTTTTTATTATTTTGTGTTGATAGTATTTGGGGTTTATATGTTTGTATATTATATATTTATAATTTATTTGTTCACCTTTCCTTTTGCACTTTGGGACTTCCGTTGAGCCCATTTTACTCCATCAACAAGTTCCTTTAGAGTAGATATCTTGGTGGTAACTTGTTAAATGTTTCAAAACATAATTTTTGGTAGGTGTACAATTCTAGGTTGATAGTTCTCTTCTTGTAATCAGTTCATTGTTGCCTTGGCTTCTATAATTCTGATGAGAAATCTATAGTGATTTTACATTTTTCCTTTGTATTAATATTAGCAAATTAATGTAATTCAAAGCAGTAGATGATATGTCCTTTATCACTGTATGCTTTCCAGACCTGTCTTTGTTATTCTGTAGTGTAATTGCAATATACATGGCTTTGAATTATGTTTACTTATCCCGTTAAGTGTACATTAATGTTATGCTTCTTGGATCTTTGGATCCATATTTTTCATCACTTTTGTAAAATTCTCAGCCATTACCTTTAAAAATATTTTCTCTCTTCCATCTTTTTGTTTTCTCTGGGATTCCAGTTTGACATATACTAGATCAGGGGCTGGCAGACTTTTTCTGAAAAGGGCTTCTCAGGCCACGTGCAGTCTCTGTTGTATATTCTTTGTTGTTTTCTATTTTAAAAGTACAAAGCCATTCTCAACTCACAGTAAGATCTACTTAGCAGTAAAATATGCTAGGCGTTCTTTTTCTCTTTTGCATGGCCCTTCGTCTCTCATATTTTTCATCTCCTTATCTGTTTCCAGCGTTCTATATAAAATTTTTAAATTTATCTTCTAGTTTATTAATAATTCTCTCTTCAACTCCAATGCTATATTCATTGAATTCAATAAGTTAATTTTTTTATACCAGATATTCCATATTTTTGGAAACTTGTCATCTAGTAGCCAGAGAACTTCATAAACTAAGGTTATTGTTAGCCCAAAACACAGATTTCCCATCTCACTACTGGTCCAAGTTTTAGTCTGCACCCTGCTAGGCCACTTCTCGCATCCTCCCCCCCATCCTCCCTTCCATCCTCCCTTCCATCCTCCCTTCCATCCTCCCCTCCATCCTCCCTTCTATCCTCCCCTTCATCCTCCCTTCTATCCTCCCCTTCATCCTCCCTCCATCCTCCTTTGCATCCTCCCCTCCATCCTCCTTTCCATCCTCCCCTTCATCCTCCTTTCCATCCTCCCCTTCATCCTCCCTTCCATCCTCCTTTCCATCCTCCCCTTCATCCTCCCTTCCATCCTCCCTTCCATCCTCCCCTTCATCCTCCCTTCCATCCTCCCTTCCATCCTCTCCTCCATCCTCCCCTCCATCCTCCTTCCTTCCTCCTTTCCATTCTCCTTTCCTGGCTGCCAGCTTGTAAAGGCAGGCTTCCTGCCATACTGGCTCTTCATGGCTCTTATTCAGCTCTCGGCCCTACAGCCTGGCTGTGGGCTGCCCTAGCCCACCCTGGCCCCACCTCCTGGATGCTGTCACACTGTCTCCCAAGCCAAAGCTCTTGGTTGCTATAGCTCAAGCCCTAGTCAGCTCCAAGGTCCACCCACAGTTGTTTGTTGATATGTTTGTTGTGGGGAGCAGAGGTCATTGGAGACCTCTGCTACAGTTGTGAGAGCAAAGCTACTGCAAAGAGTGTGTACTGTCTAAGGTATGGTTGCTGTGGGACTGGCAGATTCCTTGGAGCTTCTAATCAATTGTAATCTCAGAAGCATAAATCCTGTGTTAGGCTGTGTTTAGAAATAAAGCTACTCAAACAAGTCCTTTCACAAGGCATTGTTCATTGAATAAGGAAGAGGTGACAATATATTTTAAAGTATTTTTAAATATATTCTTGACAGTAGATTTTTCTCAAATTCATTGTGCTTTGAGGTCCTTTTTTGGTATTATTTTTACTTTCTGTGGTGTTTTTATTAAAAATTCACTAGTGTTTTTACCTGATGCCATTATTAAAATAATCAGTATTTAAAAAATAATGAGCAACATTGCACTAGGTATATCAGCGATGACTTTGATATTTGGTAGAGAAATTTTTATGTGTAATAAATGTATTTATGTTTATTGGCTCAGGAAAATGTCTGATCAGGAAGAAGAATTTGGTGCTCAGAATATTGTTAATGAATCAGAAGAAAATGATGATGCTTTTGAGACGATCAATATTCCAGTTCCCTCAGAAGACCTTCCAGAGTCAGAGCAAACTGAAGATTATGAATCTGACGTAGAAGTGTCTGGTGAGGGCCACGACACACAAGTTGAGGAGGAAAGTGACCAGAGCTTATCAAGCCTTAGTCAGCCGGACTATGAAGAACAACCCGTGGAAGACGCTGGGTTGCCCAAACGCGTTTCCTATTCTCCCAGACATTCTGCAAAGCGCCATCCAACCGAGTATGCTAATGCAATGCCCTCAGCCAAGTGGTATTCAAATGTTAGAGCGCTGACATTTCTGAATAAAATAAAGGCTATAAAGGACTCTCTGAAAACATCAATAAAAGATTCCTTAGCAACAGGTATTACCTAGAGAAGATAGGATATTTCTGTACCTTGTGTCAAAGAATGTTTACTTTTTAAAATTTGTTTTTGCTTAACGATTTGTTTTATATTTGATATTACATAGTTTCCCTGTCGCCTTCCCTTATGCACCAGATTTCTGCAGCTACTGCCACTTGCTCCCTGGTTCTGTGGGAAGCTTCTCTATTCTGCAGTGTACTATTTTCCCTAAATAGATGGACTCTGTTAAATTCTAAGTTGATACTGACCTGTTTTTCCCAAGTAAAGTAGGTTTTCAAAATGTTTAGGGGAGCACCTGGGCGGCTCAGTTGATTAAGCGCCAGACTTCGGCTTGGGTCCTGATCTCACAGTTTTTGGTTTGAGCCCTGCGTGGGACTCTGTGCTTTCAGCTTGAAGCTTGGAGCCTGCTTCAGATTCTGTGTCTCCCTCTCTTTCTGCCCCTCCCCTGCTCATGCTCTCTCTTCCTCTCTCTCTCTCTCTCTCTCTCTCTCTCAAACATAAGCATTAAATTTTTTTTTAGTGTTTAGGGACCTCGGAAAATGGTGGACAAATTCCTGAGTATAACTGTAATTCTTTGGCCTGCCTCTTTGGAATTAATTGTTCACAGCTGGCAAGAAAGAGTTGGATGGAACTTGACTCCAGATTTCCTAGTTCGTCTCTAGTGCTCATTCCTCGTATCTTGTTACTTTTACTATTTCCATACTTCTGCTTAGTGTTGACTTTATATTTAGCTTCAGAAAAACTGTTGTTGTCTTGCGTTATAGGTTAATTTTAAAGGCATAATGTTGATGGCATGTAGGAGTTATTGCTGCATTGTTAGTAGCAAAGCCAAAGCGGAGTGTCAAGAAGGGGCTGCACGTAGAACCATCCTAGTTGGGTGATTCACTGATTGCTCCTCCTCTCTCTTGTCCATAAGTTTGAAAATCGTTCATCCATAGGGTGGAGAACGTGGGCTATCGTTTAACAATTAACAGCCGCTTAGTTAGGCTGGTAAAATGTAGCTTTTGAATCCAGTGGGGCAGTGTACCCTTGTGTGGTGTGTCAGTACAAGTGAAGAATGAGGAGGAGGAAGGAGAAGAAAGTGATCAAGCCCAATTGTACGTGATCGAGGCTGTTATCCTTCAGTTTCATTATTCACAATAAATTTAAGCTCCAGTTGTTTGTTTATTGTTTACCCTGTGCCCAATGTGGGTCTTGAACCCATAACCCTGAGATCAAAAGTCACGTGCCCTACCAGCTGAGCGAGCCAGGCAACCCCTGGGCTCTATTTTTTGATATTTCTGTGATTTCCTGATACTGTAGCTTTTAACAAACACATGGTGATTAAGATAAAGTTGTCTTGGTCCTGTGCTCACAAATTCCTTCACATACCTCTCCTTCCCAAAGCTTAGGAAGTCACTGCTATGAAAGTTTTAAAATATACTAACCATAGAATTTTGAATCCATAAAACAGCTAAAATAGTCTTCTGATAATTTAGTATCTGCGAAAGTGTTTTCTTTGTTGATAGCTGTGAAAACAAGTTTTAACAATCTCAACCTTAGCGTCAACAATGCCTAGTTAAATTCCATTCTGAGATTAAATATACAAAACTTTTTTGGCCTATAGTGTGCACTCTACCCTCCACCTTACTTATTACATCTTCTCCGTTATAATTTAAAGTCTATAGGTGTAAAAGAAGAAAGTTTACCCCATTATAATCAGCTTTTAAATACTATGTTTCCCTCCTACAATTTGGGAACAGATAATCATTTTATAATGAGTTTTTCTTTATCAACGTGTGTCTTGATTTCCTATTTTATAGTGTGTAGTGAGCCATATAATGTCCATTTTTGTAAAAAGTAGATTTGTGCGGAGTTGTTCTAGTTATTTGTAATGAACAGTGATTTTATGCTTTGCATTTTGCCAATATAGGCATAAATCAATTATGGAAACAAGAATAGGGCACCTGGGCGGCTCAGTCAGTTAGGCAGCTGACTCTTGCTTTCGGCCCAAGTCATGATCTCACGTTTTGAGTTCAAGCCGCACCTCGGGCTCTGTACTGACAGTGCGAGTCTGCTTGAGATTCTCTCTCCCTCTGTCTGTACCTCCTCTGTTCTCTTGTTCTCTTTCTCTCAAAATAAATAAACATTTAAAAAATTATGAAGAAGAATGGACTTAGTATTACGTATCTTTTACTTTGAAAATTTCTTTGTTGAATTTTCTTAATTTCATGAATATACACTCACTTACTAATGCCTGCTATCAATGTATAATCAAAGAACACGCATTCCTAAGTTCAGAGACACCCTCTAGGTCTCGGGTCTCCCTTCCAATACTCAGTACACAGAAATGCTGGAGTTCCTGGACATGCTCCCATGTTTACATCTGAGGAGTATAACCCAGATACCAGCACCAAATTACTACCAGAATACCAGTGTAACACCAGATATTGGGAATATTTAAAAGCAGTTTGGCTTTATTTCTTATTTCTTGTGTTATTCTGAGCAAAGAGGTAGTCCTGAAGGTGCTTGATCCTCATAGCAGAGAATGGAAAAAAGATCTGAACTTTAAGCTAGAGCTGGGGGAGTAGGTTTTGACTACTGATCCTAGATTATGCATTAATTTTTAAAACCAAAACTGAATGTCACTTCTCAGAGAATTTGAAAAGTAACTCTTATAATGGAGGTGCAGTGGGGGAATGGGGCAGAGACAACCTGCATTCTATGTGTTTGAAAATTGTCCCATAATTTTCTATCTGCTTATGGACTATAGGTTGCTGACCCTTGCTTTTGACTATGATTCTTTCTTTTCTCTTTTTATCTGCAGTAAAAGTTGTACTTTTACCTGTGGGCCAGGAAATTATAATGCCTTTTAAAACACATTCCATTGTAAAACACCTCAAGGATCATTTTTCATACCTATTAAGGATTCCATCTAGCGTACTGCAGATACGGTACTCAGGTAAGCTTGGAAGCTAATAAAACTTCACAAGACTTCTTTAGTTTTAACATGTGAATAACCACGATCTTTAATTTGTTAAGTGAAATGTCTTGATATCTACTATTTGAACATTATATTGTGATAATGCATTCATTCACCTCATTTTTATTGAGTACATATTTGTTCTAAATACTTTGCTAAGAACTGAAGACGTAGAGAAACATGAAACAAAACTTTGTTCTCAAATTGTTTACAGACTAGTCAGAATGATGATATGTGTAATAGTTACCACATAATGTGCAAATGTTTTAGTGGAGATATGCTCAAAAAACTGTGAGAACAGAGAGGAAGGAAAGCGGGAGATTCTAGAATGCTTCATTAATAAAAGTGAGAAGACGTGTGCTGAGTCCCAAAGGGGTGAGAAAACCTGGGACTTGACGGAAGTGGTAAGAAGTTTAGTCACTGGAAATAGATTCTGTGTGGTGAGAAGGAGGCAATGAGGTTGAAAGAAGTAGATTAGGTGAGCATGTATAAAATAAGAAGACTAAAAATGATTTATCTACCAGTTTTTATATAGGAATGTGAATTCACATTCCCATGATGTTCAAGTTTATTTATATTTTGTGGGCAATATTGGACAGCCCACTTTATAGTAGCTTTGTGTCATGAGAGGATTTAGTCTTTGTAACTGATAGAATTAGCAAAACCATCATAATTAAATAAATGTTTCTATAGAATATGTCTGCACAGATCTTAATATTTTCATTTTAAAAGTTTTGGTACTAATTTATAAAGATGCCACAAAAAAGTTTCCAGGAACATTTTTTTTTTTTTTTTTGGTGGAAAAATCCTAAACACTAAATGGGTTAAGCCACACCTGTTAAGTTCCTCCTTGTCAAATCAGAGAAAATAAACAGCTCAGTTTCAAAATTATTTTTAGAAACTATTATAATGAATGTTCTGTAATACTAAGATGTTCATGTATTCAAACAACTGATGATTAAGCCTGGTTAGGGAAAGAACACTAAAATTTAAACTTACTAGTGATAACAATCATGATAGTTAATTCATTGAGCATGTACTGTGTGCTAGTCCTAGAAAATATTTTGCCTACATCATCACATCATTCAACCACACAATAACACTTTGACATAGATATTATTATTAACTTTTTTTGAAAGAAGGAAACTAAAGCTTGGAAAACTTGTACAAATTCATTCAGCTAAAGATTGCAGAGTCTGAACTTAAATATAGGTATGACTCCAAAAAAGTAATTGGAAATTGTTTGGCATGATCTATAAGGTAGAAGAGAGGGCACTTTGAGACTGGAGTAGCTAGCTGGTGGTACCCGGGACTCTCTCTGTTCTTCGCACTTCATGACCTTTCTTCTTTATGAGTAAGTGCCAGGCATCACCACAGGGTAACAGACTTCTGTCAGCCATGATAAAAAAAGAGCTCGATTCTATGTCAACCGCCCTCTAAGACAGGTGCGTGCTTCTAGTACTAGAATTGCAGTTCAAATTTGGTGGGACTAAGCCTACTATACAAACTAGAGGAAGGAAGAGGGCTCTGGGAATCTATATCAGTTTCTGATAGCTGTCACAACAACCACAAGCTTAGTAACTTAAAGCAACGCGTGCTTATTGCTCTGGAGGCTGAAATCCTAGATCATTTTCACTCAGATGAAGCCACGATACAGGCAGGACTGTCCTTCCTCTGGAGGTTCTGCGGACAATCTGCTCCCTTGTCTTTTCATGCTTCCGGAGTTTATACCTTGCATTTGTGGGCTCGTGGCCCCTTCCTCCACCTTTAAAACAAGCAGCAGAACATCTTCAAATCTCTCTCTGCTGCTGTCTTATCATCTTTACAGTCAAATCTCCCTTCCTTCTTCTATAAAGGCATTTGTGATTACATTTAGGACCTACTCAGATAATCCAGGATAATCTCCCCATTTCGAAAATTTTAACTTAATAAAATTTGCAGTCATCTTTGCCTTATAAAGTAACATTCTTAGGTTCTGGGGATTAGGACATGGATATATTCTGGGGCCATTATTCAACCTATTACAGAGCGTATATGACATTCATGTTAATTTTCTAAGTTAAGAATTTGGGGTGTGATATTGGAACTCAAGGATCTTTATACTTTCTTAAACATAGCTAAAATAGACTGATGGTATCTGATATATTTCTAAGAATTAACGTAACAAAACCTTTGCTATGTTCAAATTCCTAACTATAACTTAGGATGACCGTGCTTTGGAAGAGTCATATAGATTCTATCAAAACAGCAGCCAATAACATTACACATATTTTTGTATTCCTTAAAATAGAGAAATAAAATTGGAGTCAATTTTTGGAATAAACCAATGAAGGGAGATTGAAGTAAAAAAGATATAAAATAACATAAAAATAAAGTGATATATACTTTTTCCAGCACGAAGTGAGGCTTAACTCTACTTTTTCAAGAATTTGTTTATATGAGTTCCTGATTATAGAAATCGGAAGGGAAGAATTCTTTGGAACTCTGAGTATATGCTTTCCTGCACTGGAGAAAGGAGTGGGTATTAAAATAATCAAAATTTTCCTGAATTAGATATGTCCTGTGGTTACACACACTGTGAATTTTTAGAGAATCAGTGTTTAGAATATTATTTTACTCATAGAATATGTTTTTATTTGTAAATATCTATAAAGTTCCGTGTTGCATGGTTAGTATATATTTGTATTTCTGATGAGAAATCCTGTGATTTAAAGCTTTACTTATAATGCTGAATGCTTGCAATCTTATCTTTTCCCATTGTGGAGTTTTCTGTACTAACATTGCAGTCAGGGGTGGACAGCATCAATATTCTATTCAATAATTAAACTATGTGCGTTCATAGAATCATCTTTGATGTTTTCCATCCCCTTAAGATGAGTACATATGGTTATTTCTTTGTCATACACCTCTTATAATTTCATGTCATTTTTAGGAATGATCCTTAAAAATAATGAGACCCTACTACAACATGGAGTGAAGCCGCAAGATATTGTACAAGTGGAAATCTTTTCTACAGATCCAAATCTGTTTCCAATCAAAAGATTAGAAGGATTAAGCGATGCCTCTCACATCATAACTGTCAGAGTACAAACTGGTTAGTTATTTGATGTCTTGTAAAGTATTCTAGAGTCCCTTTGTAGGTGAGCTTTTATTCAGTCTTGTTTTTTCCCTCCTTAGGCATTTCTCAGTACCAGGACGTAGCTGTTGAGATTATAAAATCTGACTTTCACAAACCATTTCTTGGTGGATTCAGACATAGAATAACAGGAATAGAATATCACAATGCTGGAACACAGACTGTACCTAAAAAGATTCCTAAAAAAGACCGTGTATTTTGTAGGGATACCCAGGTAATATTTTTATTTTTCTATGTAAATTTTTGAAACTGCAGAATCAACAAATGTTCTATATACCTCTCTAAAGTTAAAATCTTCCCCATGTGCACCGACGTGGGTGGAGGCAGAGGGTATTATGCTAAGTGAAATAATTCTGTCAGAGAAAAGATAAATACTGTATAATTTCACTCATATGTGGAACTGAAGAAACGAACCAAAAAACAAACTCTTAACTATAGATAACAAACTGATGGTGATCAGAGGGAGGCGGGTGGGGGGATGGGTTGACTAGGTGGTGGGGATCAGGATCACTTGTGATGAGCACCGGGTGATGCATGGAAGTGTTGAATCACTGTATTGTACACCTGGAACTAATATTACATTGTATGTTAACTAGAATTAAATAAAAACTTAACAAATTATAATCTTCCAAGGAATTATATGGCAATTAAAATGATGACAGAAAATTTACTAAACAGAGAGAAAAATGTGCTCTTTACTCATTTATATGTGTATATAGTGGATATTTAAATTTTTATTTTTTTTATTTTAGACAGTTTCTCAGAGAAAAAAGCTCCAGCAAACTATAAATACAACATCCACACAGATGACTAAAATTGGGGTGTATGTATCAAATATGACTGACAAACTGGTAACACCAGGAAAATACTTTTCGGCAGAAGAATATCATGCTCAAAGATTACAGGCGGTAAGATACCTTTTATTTTGAGTGAATTCTACAAATGAAGTAAATGAGCCAGTTGTTCTGTGTGTGTCTCCCTGCGTTTCCCTATGCCACACTAGCTTAAGAAAACCTACATGAGTGTTGCTAAGGAAAAAATTATTCATAACACATATTAAAGATGGTAAGGCAGACTTTATTCAAGAGGGGCTACTCCAATGGGGTTTTGTAGTAGGGAAGAGAGATTGGGCTCAACTCCAAATATAAGGAAAAGTGGGAATTTATAGCCAAGGAGTAGGGTAGGGGTCAATGGATGGGAAATTACTGTGAAAACGAGAGGAGATGGGCGATCCTGACTAAACCATTCTAATGGGAGTATTGCTGAAGGCAGGCCAGAATGATTAGGCATCATCTGGCGGTAAGGAGGTGGGGAGGAAGCTGATCAAGTATTGAGGATGATCACATATTGAGGGTGGGGATTCTGGTTAAACTTACTTACCAGGATTTTGCTAGAATTGAACAATGCTGAGATGAACACAGAAGCCCAAAAGTTGAGGCCTAGTTGAAAAACTGCTTGACTAGAGTTTGGTCAAGGAGAGAATGTTTATCAGTGTGAATCATGTTTCACTGGCATTAAAATCAGTTATCTCCACTCTCCCCCTGGTGAAAGGAACCAGAATTCCAAATGCTCCTCATCCCTCCCTTTCCCTTAGGGATTCCCAGGGGTTTTGTGTGTTACTTTTGGCCATTATTAGTTTTGTCCACCTCTGTCCCTTAGCCTTAACTCCTCTGTCCCTTGGCCTTAATACTTGGGACAGTAGAATCACCTTGGGAGCTTTCCAGAGCAATTGAAACCAAAAGTATACTAAAGTTTGTTTTCTCTGATGTTGATATAATCACCACTCCAACTTTTTATGTTATTGTTTGAATGGTCTTTTTCTGTCCCTTTACTTTCAACCTATTTGAGTGTGAATCTAGAGAGTATCTCTTATAGACAGCATATAATTAGATCTTTTCTTTTTATCTAGTCTGATAATTTCTACCTGGTGATTGGAGTGTTTAATACATTTATATTTAATGTAATTATTGATAAGGTTGGATTATATCAGCCATTTGCTATTTGTTTTCTGTCTGTCATTTGTCTCTCTTTCTCTCTTCTTCCTTTACTATCTTCTTGTATGTTAAATAGGTATTTTCTAATGTACCATTTTAATTCTTTTTTTCATTTAAAACCTTTATTTTTAGTATAATATATACTTTAAAAAATATACAATTCAATGATTTTTCCTATACGAGCAGAGTTATATAACTGTTACCACAATCAATTGTAGAACATTTTCATCATCCTGGAAAAACGTCCTGGACCCAATAGCTGTCAATCCCTGTTTTCCTCCAGTCTTTTCTGTATTAGGAAACCACTGATCTGCTTTCCGCCTCTTCTGACTTACCTATTCTGGATATTTCATATATAGGGAAGCCTACAATATGCAGTATTTTGTGATTGGCTGTTTTTAAACTTAGCATAATGTTTTTATGGCTCATCCATGTTGTGACAGGTATCAATACTTCATTCTTTTATTCTGCAGAATAAAATTCCATCATATGTACTCAATTGGACATACCTATTGTATCTCTGCCAGTGTATATACTGTATTTTGTTTGTTTACGACTGATGGACATTTGGGCTGTTTCCACTTATTGACTATTAGGAATAAAGCTGCCGTAAAGATTTGTGTACTGATTTTTGTGTGGACATATGTTTTCATTTCTCTTGGGTGTATGCCTAGGAGTATAATTGCTGGATCGTATGGTGAGTATATGTTTAACCATTTTAAGGAACTGTCAGACTGCTTTCCAAAGCAGCGGCACCATTTTATGTCCCACCAGCGGTACACAAGGATTCTGATATCTCCACATCTTCATCGACACTTGTTATTGTCTGTCTTTTTCATTATAGCTATTCTAATAAGTGTGAAGGGACAGCTCATTTGGTTTTGCTCTGCATACTCTGATGGCTAATGATATCGAATATCTTTTTATGTGCTTGTTAGCAACTTGTTTGTATTCTGAGAAGAAATGTATATTCAGATCCTTTGCCATTTTTAATTGGGTTCTCTTCTTTATTATTGCTTTGTTGTTTTTTAAAATTATTTTTTGAGTTATTTCCAAAGTGGTTGCTCTAGTGTAATCTAGGGATTACAATATACATTTCAGTTTATAACAATATACTTGACATTAATACTAACTAAAATCCAATAAAATACTGAAACTTTGCCCTAATAGAACTTCAATTTCATCCCTTCTCTTTTGTGCTATCACTGTCATACAAATTTATATTCTCTTTGTATATTTTAAGATCTACAACTCCTTTTATAATTATTGTTTTATGCAGTCGTCTTTTAAATAAGTTAATCATAGGGATGCCTGGATGGCTCAGTTGGTTAAGCATCCAATTTTGTCTCAGGCCATAATCTTGTGGTTCATAGGTTCGAGCCCCGCACTGGGCTCTGTGCTGACAGCTCAGAGCCTGGAACCTGCTTTGGATTCTGCGTCTCCATCTTTCTCTGCCCCTCCCCTGCTTGCACACTATCTCTCTCTCTCTCTCTCTCTCTCTCTGTCAAATAAATAAACATATAAAAATATTAAAAAAATAAGTTAATCATAGAAAAGAGGATATATAGTCCTTAATATTTACCTACATAATTACCTTTTCTGGTACTATTTATTTCTTCATTTGGGCTAAAGTTAATATCGAACGTCTTTTCCTTTCAGTCTAAAGAGCTCCTGTTAGTATTTATTAAGTATGCCTGTTTTGCTTGATGGTATCCTAAATATCTCTGTTGCATTTACCTTATTTTTTTGCCTGCCCCCTCAGGGTGGATAATTTCTAATGATGTATCATCACATTTATTATTTTTATTATTATTGCCCATTCAGATCTGTTTTTGAGCCTGTCCAATAGGTTTTCATTCTATTAAACTCCCAACATTTTCATTTGGTTCTCTTTTTTAAATAATTTCTGTCTTTTTACTGATATTCTCTATTTTATGAATCCTTGCCATCTTATTTTCTTTTAACTCTTAAACATTATTCCGTTTAGTTCTTTGAACATGTTTATAATAGCTGCATTGAAATCTTTGTAAGTTCAACGCCTGGGACCCCTCAAAGGCAGTTTCTATTGATTGTTATATTTTTTCATCCTAAATTGGTCATCCTGTCTTCTTTTTGCATGTCTCATAATTTTGTTGTTGTTGAAAACTAGACATTTTAAGTAACATTGTAGCAACTCTTTATCCTGTCCCTGTTTACTCCAGGGATTGATGTTATATGTCTTGTATTTGTTTAGTGATTTGTCTGGATTAATTAATTAAAGCAGTGGTTCTCAACTAGGAGTGACTTTGCTCCCCAGGCAACATTTACATTGTCTGGAGATATTTTTGATTATGACTTGGGGGCGGGGGTGCTACCGTCATTGAATGGTAGAGGACAGGGGTGCTGCCAAACATCATATAGCGCATAGGAAACTCCAGCCCCAGTGCCGCAGCTGGTTCTCTGGTCCAAAATATCAGCAGTGCCATTGCTGAAACCTGCTTTAGAGGTTGTCTCTATCACAGTATGTAGCCATTGATTTCTCTGCTTAAAAAATTGTTGTTGTTGTTTTTCTGCCTGTAAGTCTGGCTTCCTAAGGGTTGCCCCTAGCTTAATGGTTAGATAATGACTGATGAAAGGCCGTGCTTAAATTCCTTGAGCTAGCAAAGCTTCCACTCTCACTAATGGACCCACGTGTGGATTGGAGGATGCATTGAAAGTTCAGACAAGTTTAGTTTATGTTTATCCTGGCTTTTACTTTCTGCTGGGTTTTCTTCTTGCATTTTTTCTGCACAAGGCCTCACAGGCAGCCTGGGATATGTGAATAGATAGGGCCTTCTCCACTCTTCCCAGAGTGTGTATTCATCCTTGTACATGTGTTCAGCCTTCAGACTACCAGGGATATTTGGGAAGTTGTCAGGACTCACTATGGCCTGTCTCATTTTCCTGATGTTTCTGATTAATTTCTCGCTAGTCTGCCTGTCTGTTGCTTGCTCCAGAATACAATCTCAGCTATCTGAGTTGCTGGCCTCTTTTATGTTATTTTATTTTATTTTATTTTTGCCACTGAGATTACTATTGTTTATGACCTTGCTTAGGGAGTATAGGGTTTTCCCTTGTTCATTTTATACCAACTCAGCCCCCTGAAAGTGGACCCAGATGGAGCCAGGGTGAGGAGAAGGAGGATATGAGAGCAGCCCCAAGGTGAAATACCACAGACTATCAGTGCTCCTACTTGAGGTTTAGTAATCTTTCTTCAATAAACATTAATTTGACTTATGCCTTTGGTCAATTTCCAGAATCCCAAAATGGTTATTATTATTATTTTCGAAAACAATTTTGTATAGTTTTGTCATTCCTTTTTGGCGAGAGCATTTGATGAGACTTTTACTTTTCCGATCTGGTAGTCCTGCCCCCAGGCCCAAAGAGAATTTTCAGTGACTTATTTTGATATGACAGAATTTTCACAATTGAAATAAAATATATTTTAATTACATAATATATAAAATATATTTAAAAATATGAATCTCGGGGTGCCAGCGTGGCTTAGTTGATTAAGTATCCAATTTTTCAGGTCTTGATCTCAGGGTCATGAGTTTAAGCCCCGCATTGAGCTCCATACTGCGCATGAAGCCTACTAAAGAAAATAGAATGGAATAAAATAAAATAAAAAAGAATCTTTTAGATCTTTATCAGAAATGTGTATGCATGCACACACACATTCCTAAAATTGTAATCTAAAATTATTTGTATGAGTGATCCAGTCACTGTTACCTTCTTGTGTATTTTCCTAAAGGAGCAGATGTCTAAACCTGTATAGAATCGGGCCTATAGGTGACCTTTGGGCAAGGTGGATGCTCTTAATTTGAGAAGACATTCCCTATCCATCTGTTGTGTGGTCTTTGGAGAGTCTGCCAGACACTGTGGCTGCTGCAGGCTCTAAGGGTCTGGGGAAGGCAGGCTGGATTGGCTGCTCCACAGCAGTGTAGCTCGGGGAGTGAGAAGGCCCGAGAACACAAAGGCTTCCTTGCATGCCCCAGCTTGTTTGTTACCGGATCACTCGTATAACAACCGCCATACTTTTCATCACCTGCAAGTTCGCTTCTCAACGGCCCTATGTTTGGCCTGAATGTGTTCGGGGGAATACCTCCATGAGGAAGCGAAGAAATTACAATCCATGCAAATAGGACTCGTTAACTTGAAGGAAAGAAACCAACCAGGGGAATTTGCATGGCTTTTATTAAGGGTGACGATGAAATAGAAATTTGATAGAAAGTAATACTCTGTTATATTATCATGTTGGCATATTTCCTTCAGTCATTTTCTACACATATAAAACACATTCGAGACCACGCTGTGTGTCAAACTCTGTGTCTTTAATTCTTTACTGAATAACTTCTGGATTGGGCTGATAAATTTAAAGAATACCTATTTAGTTTCTTCCTACCCCAAATTGCTCAACTGAATTGCATACTTTTAACACTAGCATTTGAAAGTGGAAGTCTATTTACTAGGTTTTGTGAAGAAAGACGCAATACCGACTAGCAATCTTCCCTCATTCCTGGGTATTTCTGGCAGATTCAGACTCAGTGTTAAGGGTCCTCTTGGATTATGACTCAGCTTTGCTGGGTCTCTAGCTCCGGGCATCATTGGAACGGAAGCAGTCTGTGGTGATGACAAGACTCAAGACTAGTCCAACACAAGTACAAGTGCATGAAAAACTAAAGAATTTGTGCCAGAATATGTCAATGCAGTGCTTCTTTCATTGAAAAAAATCTTGCTGTGAGAAAAAAGTCAACTAAATTAAATAGTATGTTTGATTTACACTGTAATGCAGGGTTCTTGAAGATAATTGAAGCCTAGTAACAAGGTAAGAAGTAGTGTGGGCCAGCAACAGGATCATAGGCCACATTTTGAGTACCACTGTGAGAATTTTAAAAAATTTTTTATGTTTTATTTATTTTTGAGAGGAGAGAGAGAGAGATAGACAGAATGCGAGTGGGGGAGGGACAGAGAGAGAGACAGGATCTGAAGCAGTCTCCAGGCTCTGAGCTGTCACCACAGAGCCTGACGCAAGGCTCAAACCCATGAACCATGAGACCAACCTGAGCTGAAGTTAGATGCTTAACCGACTGAGCCACCCAGGTGCCCCATCCACTGTGAGAATTTTAAACTGGTTTCTCCCTAATCAATGTCCATCTAGTGCTGAAGGCTGTTAAATCAGAAGATGCTTTTTGCTTTTTTACTTCGTTCTTTTTGAGACTCAGAAGAGAGCATCTAATTATTAGGGCCAAAGTTTGACTAATATTCAAAATACTAAAGTTCTGGGTTGCCAGGGTGACTTAGTCAGTTAAGTGTCTGACTCTTGATTTCAGCTCAGGTCATGATCTCACAGTTGTGAGATCAAGCTCCACATCAGACTGTGCTAGGCATGGAGCGGTTTAAGATTCTCTCCTTTTGCCCTCCCCCTGCTCACTCTCTCAAAAAAAAAAAAAATACTAAAATTCTTTGAATTAGAGTCTTAGCAACTCAGAATTGTCCAATACACCATATATTTTATGTTATTTATTTCTTCAAAATTAAAAAGTGTTTATTGAGGTATCATTGACAACATAGCATTCTATCGGTTTCAGGTATTACAACGTAACAATTTGAAATTTGTAACACACATGAAATGATCTTCACAGTAAATCTAGTTACCATTAGGGTTTACTCTCTTGGACACTTTAAAGTATACTTCACTGTTTTATTGACCATAGTCACCATGCTGTACATTATTGACCATAGTCACCTATGCTGTACCCATGACTTTTTTCATAACTGGAAGTTTTCACCTCTTGACCCCCTTCACTCATTTCACCGTGTCCTTTACTTTCCTCCCTTTTGACAACCACTATTCTGTTCTCTTCATCTGTGATTTTTGTTTTGTTCATTTGTTTTGATTTTTAGATCCCACATGTAACCGAAATCATATATTTCTCTTTGACTTATTTCACTTAGCATAATTCCAATTGTCACAAATGGTGAGATTTCATTCTTTCTTAAGTCTGAGTAGTATTCCAGTGTGTGTGTGTGTGTGTGTGTGTGTGTGTGTGTGTCACATCTTCCGTATCCATTTATCCATCAATAGCCACTTAAAATGTTTCCATGTCTTGGCTATTATAAATAATGCTTCAATGAATGTAAGAGTTCATATATCTTTTTCAATTAGTGTTTCCTTTTCTTTGGATAAATACTCAGAGTGAAATTGTTGGATCCAATTCTAGTTTAATTTTTAATTTTTGGGAGAAACCTCTATACTGTTTTCCATTAGCGACTGTACCTGATTTACATTCTCACCAACAGGGCACAAGGGTTCCCTTTTCTCCACATCATTGCCAACACTTGTTATTTCTTATCTTTTTGATAATAGCTATTCTAACAGGTGGGAGGTGATATTGTGGTTTCGATTTGCATTTTCTGGATGATGGGTGATGTTGAGCATCTTTTCATATGTCTGTCGGCCATCTGGATGTCTTTGGGAAGATGTCTGTTCAGATCCTCTGCCCATTTTTTAATTGGATTGTTTAATTTTTTTTGAATTTGAGTTTTTGGAGTTCTATTTATGTTTTAGATATTAACCCCTTCTCAGAGATCAAATATTTTCTCCCATTCAGTAGGTTGTCTTTTCATTTTGTTGATGGTTTCCTTTGATGTGCAGAAGCCTTTTAGTTTGATGTAGTCTCATTTGTTAATTTTTGTTTTGTTACCTTTGCTTTTGGAACTGGATTTAAAAAAATTGTTACCAAGACTGGTGTCAAGTAGCTTACCACCTGTGTTTTTTCTAGGAAGTTTTTAGTTTCAGGTCTTACATTCAAGTCTTTAATCCAATTTGAAGTAATTTTTCTGTATGGTGTGAGATAATGGTCTAGTTTCATTCTTTTGCATATTACTGTCAAGTTTTTCCAGTAGCGTTTATTGAGGAGACCATCCTTCCCCATTGTATATTCTTGCCTCCTCTGTTGTAAATTAATTGATCATGTATGTATGGGTTTATTTCTGGGTTCACTATTCTGTTCCATTGATCTCTAAGTCTATTTTTATGCCAATACATACTGTTTTAATTACTATAGATTTGTAATGTAGTTTGAAATCAGGGAGTGTAGTATGTCCAGCTTTGTTCCTTTGATAACAAACTTAAGAGAGATGTGGAATGTTCCTTCGCTGAAGTTCAGCATGTTGGTTATAAATTAAGGCTGCTTGTCTCTGTCAAACTGAAATAGATCCTCCTGGCAAGAGTGGGATGTTTCATTCTTAGTTATCTAATTTCAAACAACAAAGTTTCTAATAGATTATGTTTTTAGTGCACTAAGTTTCTAAACTTGGCAGGAAGAAGGGAGAAGTACTAAGTGAGCAGAGAAAAATAGTATTCACTCAAAGGAAGGGATTGTTAGGACATTTTATAGCTGCAGAATGTCCTTGGAAGAAATATTGTTTCCCGTTAACTTCGTAGCTGACTATTAATGCCTGTTATTCCAGCCTGATAGATTTTTATCTTCTTGGTCCAAACTAATTTTTATTTTTTGACTGTACAGGGCTTGGATGGTGTCTCTGTGATGTCAAGAACCTAAACTCCTTTTACCTTTCCATTCCATTAATCTTATGAGCTTATTACTTATATGATAATGAAATGGTTAGTCAACCTTCAGTATAATGTCTACAATCTATGCAGGCAGAAGGCAGAGGTCAAGGGAGCACGAACCATGTATGCTGCCTTCAAGAGTTTTCCCTGAAAGCCCCACCCAGTGCCTTCCAGTTACATCTCATTGTCCAAACTGAGTCATGTGATTGTCCTCATGCCAGTGTGTGATAAATACCTTTTTAAAGTTTCATATTGCTCTTCAGTAAGATGGAGGTTTTCTTATTAAGGAAGTAGGGGAGAATGGATATTAGGTGGGGAGATGGAAGTCTCTACAACACTTTCCAAACTTCAATAAAATGGTATTAAAGGAATAAAAAAATGTAAACATTCAGGAACGAAGAACACATGAAAAGAGAGAAGAGTAAATGTCAGTCAATTATTTTAAAGTTGTAAAGCAGATGGAGAAATGTTAAGCTGAGGAAGTGAAAATGTAAATGCCTGCCGGGCGGTAGGCATCAAGAACCAAATCGATTTGCCCCATACGATCTTGGAGACGAATCGGAGGTTCCTACGGAGGTGAAAGTGGGATGTGAGCTGTAGGCAGAGGGACGGGTTAAAAGCCAGTATAGGAGTAAATTTCCATGTAGTAAGTTCTTCTTTTGTCTTCACTGACTCCTTTCTGCTTGTATCCTATTTACTTTATTCTTGAGCTTCTTGAGTTCAATGCTTAGTATTTCTTTTAAATCTTTTTTGTTTTAAGCAATATTACATATGACTATTGATATTTTTGTACACATTCCTGCCATCTCATTTTGGTTTTTATTTATTATTAACATTTTGTTTGTTTTTTATTTCAGTAGCCTTTTCTTCTTTTTGTTAGTTTGACTAAACATTTTCTTTATTATTATTTTTTTGTTCTTTCATAGTTCAGAAGCAGGTTCTTTGTTTCCGTTTTTCTAATGATTTCTCATAAAAATTAAAAAAATTTTTATTTCCTAATTTTTTATACCAAAGGCATATGTAATCAGGATCTATCTTTTCCTTGCATAAGTAAAGGCCCTTTGCAGGGTTTTCTGTTTTTCATTTCCTTGTCCTCCTCCCTCATTCCTCCTATCCAGTGAGATTCGATCTAGAATTATAATTATATACACATATATGTATATAATTGTAATTATATATATCATTTACTATATAATTATAATTTACTATATATTTATAACTTCATTTTGTTGTTTGATATATTTATATTGATATATATGATTTTTTCCAAATAAGATTTATTTAATTTGAGAACTCTTTTGGAAATGTTTTCTCAATTCTTAAATTTTTCCATTTTGACTTATTTTTCTTGCTAGAACATATTCTCTAGTAATTTTTTCAGGGATGATGAATGGGAGATAAACTTCTTAGTCTTATTGACTCAACCTCATTCTTGAAGTTTAATTTGAGTGCATGTAGATAGTTAGATCTAAACTCATTTTCAAAATTATATTTCTTTATAACTCTGAAGCTCTATTTGATTAAAAGTCTGATGTCAGTTTTGCATTTCTTTGTTTCCTCTTCCTGAAGCTTTTAGGATTTTTACTTTATCTCTAGTAATCTTGTTATGGTATACTTGAGATTTGGCCATGAACCCTTTCTGAGAGCGCATGTCTTTAGCTTGGAGACATGTTCTTTTAGTATATTTTGAGTAATTTCTCTGACCAACTTTCTTCATTCTGTCTGGAGCTTGCTGGTCTGACCACCACTCTTTGGGAACCATTGTTCTTGTATTTCTGATCCACACAAAAGTAAACTTTTCTTTGTTGAATGAGGAGCCTTATATTTTGTGGGTTCTTCCCAAATGTTTGGTTATTCTCGGGCATGTAGGCAGGGTATTTTGAGACCCCTTATGTCCAGTGTGCTATGCATACTTGCTTATTACAGCCTTACTGCAGTGGTTTTAGGGAATGGACAGGGCTCGATTCTGGAAGAGAGCAAGTTTTATGAAGAGGGGACTTCTCTTCATCATGGGTGTCCCCCACAGGTGTGGTTTCCCTAGATAGTTTTAGAGCAGGCTGTCTCTTTGGCATTTTTCAAGCAGTCACTTTGTCATGTGCCCTAACACACCCCTCTAGCTCACAGGATCCACTGGCTTAGGGCTTGCAGCAATCTTACAGACCCTTCTGTATTTTCATCTTTCCTGTACGTGATTAGGCATAGATTCCTTCTTCAGTTTATTCATTTATTCCACCTGTGTCCCTACTTGAGGGGATTCTTCAAAGTTTCTGCCTTTGGAAGACTCCATTAGTACGATCCAGTGATCTTGCCCGATTGCTGTTTATATGATTTTCCGTAATTGTCAGAGATTAGGATATGGTAAAGATGTTTCAGCATATTCTCTGTCCTCAGTCTTGATGTAGCCTCTCCACATTTCATTTTTATTTATGAGTTTATTAAATAAAAAATAAACTCTCTCAGCTATATTGCAAGTTTTTTGAAGATTTAGTACTATTCTATAACTTCAGACATTTATATTTCTCACAATTTAATAAATGCTTGTTTGCTTAAGTCTCACTTTAATCTGCCTTTGGTAGTTTCTATATATAACCTACCTACTTTATGTTTAGGTAATGAAATTTTATTTTAAATATGAATCTAAGCTAATGGTAGTTAAGACAAACTAGAGATAATTAATATTTGTGACAATAATAGTATTTATTAAGGATTTGTGATTCACCAGGGTTAAGCTAAGAACGTTATATGGAAAATAAACCAAGATCAAACAACTAGTGAGTCGCAGAGGGAAGATTTAGACTAAATTTTACCCCACAGCCTATGCTTTTAAGCATTGTACTACCTCCCAGGAAGGCGTATTTGCTAGATTTCGGAGTCAGATTGCTGCTGTGCGTTATCCACAGCTTCTATGTTCTGATGTGTGTGAGAATGTCTGGCATGGAGGGAAACCTAGACTCGCAGTTCATTTAGTAGTTACCGCGTTGGAATAGAAACAGTCACTGTTGCCTTTTGTTATCATCTGATACTGTTGATGGCAGACACTTTTTATTTCCTTTTGATTTAACTATAGGTAATAGTGTTACAGACTTACTATAGACGATGGCATGCTAAAGTCTTGGTAGAGAATTTAAGAAGACAGAAAATGTTAAGGTTGAAGTGGGAAGCAGAGGAAGAACAAAGGAAGATACGAGAAAAAGAAGAATGGATGAAATTGGACTATTACCGGAGGCATAATCCTCAAACAGAAGAAGATTTTGAGCTTCTTTATAATGCACTGGAACGTAAGTTTGAAATAGGCTTTGCATAAAATATTAATTTTATAATTTTTCATTAGTAGGAAAAACAGGTTTATTAAAGACAAAAGGAAGGCCTTCTTATTTCAGAACCTCCTCTAGGATAAGGTTCTTATTGGGAACCTTGGCCTAGAGAATTTCAAGAGATGAATAATGTTTTACATTCGGGGCAGGAATTAGGGTGGGAATAAATTTGGGAATGCTTTTATATTAACACTGGATAAATAAAATGTGCATACCGCTCTGTAATTTTAGTGGTTTTAGCATATTTTCTTATTCGATCATCCCTGTGAGATCAAAAGAGAAAGCATTGTCTAATCTGATTCTCTGATGGTCTTGGGAATTTGTGAACTCAGAACCGAACTGTCTTGAATCCCTCAATTCAGCATCCTGTCTCTGATTCTGCTCTTTAGAGGAGGGCTTGGCAATATCCTTTAATTCCCACCCATTAATGATCAATATAAATGTATATTCTTTATACAATTGAGTTTTATGACCAATTTCTTCCACAGGATGTGTGTTAGTCACTGACACAATTAAAAGCTTCAGTTACTTGATAGGCCAAGCACTCCCTGCTCAAGGCAATAGATACACTGTTCTTGAAGCTGTTTCTTACATCCGCCTTCCAATCTCAACCTAAATGTCGCCTACTCAGAGACTTCCGTGACTGAGAGTACAACCTGGATATCCTATTGTCATCTAATGGTTATCACTGCACTCCAAACTTTTCGTTTATATCACCACCACAATTTGTAATAATATATCTTTTTGTTTAGCATTAACTTTCACCATTGGATTGCAAATTCCATGAGAGAGTAACTTATTTATTTTTTAGATGTTCTCACTTTTTCTGTGCTTAGTTTACATGCCCAACAAATATTTGCAGAATGAATGAGTGAGTGAAAGAAGGGGAAACCCAAGAATGTCATAATGTAATTACCTAGCTTCCACTTTCCTCGGAGTCCCTGCTAAAGTGGTAGAAGTGGAACAGAAGAGTTACTTACTACTTTAGATGCCAGAAAGTGGAGAAATTGGGTTCTTGTGATGATGTAGAGGAATTTTGAAAATTAAAAATAGCCTCAGGGCACCTGGATGGCTCAGTCAGTTAAATGTCCAACTCTTGGTTCTGGCTCAGGTCATGATCTCATGGTTCATGGGATGGAGCCCTGCGTTGGGCTTCGCACTGGCAGTGCAGAGCCTGCTTGGGATTTGACATTCTCTCTCTCCCTCTCTCTCTGCCCCGCTCTTGTCGCATGTACTCTCTCTCTCAAAATAAATAAACAAAAGCTTAAAAATAAAATTAAGAGTAGCCTCAATATTTTTTTAGTTGAGCAGGGTCTTTTTATCCAAAGAAATATTGGATAACATTAACTTTAAGCAAATTTTCTTAATATAGCTTTTTTTCTTTATATACTGTTTGTTTGTGGATGTTATATGTTCTGTTACTCAAGTCACCCTTCCCCTCTAATACAGTTTTAGGTGTCAGATATTGGGTCTATTAAGTAGCTATATGGTAATATGCTGCTCACCAAAAGATAATACAGTGAAACACTAGGTCTAATAAGCAACGCTAATAGATTTATCTCTTTGGTAATACGCAAAATTGAGCGGCTCTAGGAATGTGGCAGTGTTTGAGGTAACAGCCTGTTCCCTCGGCTTTTACATCCGCCTCCTCTTTCTCCTAATCATTGACCTCTGCTAATACTTTCTGTTTTACCTTAAACCTCGCTTCTATTTTCATCTTCTCTCAGATGAAAACAAAGTTTATTTTCAAGTGCTAAGAATTGTGCAGAGAGCACTGTTGGCAAGATCTGTGAAAGATCTTATTGACAAGGATGAAACTGAAGTTCTGTTATAACAGAACTCTAATTCAAATAATACTCCAAACTCATCTGTGAACAAGCCAGAGGATAGCATTGTTATCTTGTTTGGGTGACAGACAGTTGTGCAAAACAACAGAAAGTATGCTGAGCGAGGTTCTACCTTTTCTGCTTATTAGTGGTATTAACTTGGACAAGTCACGTTTTTTCTTGAGCCTCAGGTTCTTCATCTACAAAAGGTCTTACTGATCTCTGGCACGTCTACCTCACAGGGCTTTATGATGTGTAAATAAATAGATGTTACATTTATGAGAGTACTTTAAAAGTGCAAAGACTCCTGCATATATAAGTTAGTTATATGGTAAATAATTTTATACAGATTTTCTATCTTAAAGTCGAGCAGATATACTTTATATGTCTAAACATGATTTGTATGGAAGAAAATAGAATTCCTTATGTACAAAAGGCATCTCTTAGTTTTCTTCCAGCCCTAAAATTCTAGTTCAAAATTCAGAATAATTTTTAAGTTCTGTTTTTGTCGTAGTCTTTGAAACTGCTGCCCTCTTGTGGCTCACAGTGATAACTGCATAGTTTGAATTAAAACTCCTAAAAGGAAGTTTAGCTTTTCCTCTGGGTAATCTGTCCCTCAGTAATAAAAACAAAATAGATCGTTTAAGGAAAATTAATTTAACTACTTAAGTTAATATAATGTATCCAAATTAAGACCATTTCCAGGCCGCACTATTTTATTTTTATGTTTGTTTTTTCTTACAGCGATATGTTGAGGGTGATTCCTTTCATTGACCCGAATTGTCGCTCTTATTATTGTCACTCAGCACAGGGCTTATCATCTCTAGGAAACTTCTCTTGACAGCACCGACTGGACTCAGGGCCCCTTTTCCTTGCCCATGGTTCCCTGTAAACACCACTCTCTTAACTGTCTACATTTGTACCGAAGGCTCCTGATAGGGCCATTGTTCATTATATCTAGTAAATGTTTGTTGAATTGAATCCGCTAACCCTTTGCTTTGTTTCGACTTGTGGTAATGGCGTTTTCTGACTCTTCTCTGATTATTACTTCTGATCTCAAGGTACCTTGACTGGTAGCTTCTGGAGTCCCTTGACATAATCTGGCTCTGGGTGTTCAGTCTGAATCTTCCTTGGTTCTTTCTCTCCATTAGGCTTTCAGTTTGTGAAGGAGAATTTTAAAAAGCAGATGCATATAAACTGCTACTGGGTAGACAAAATTTTGTATGTTCTGCTGTTTCTTGTTTGGAAATTGCAAGTTTAGAGCTCAGAAATTTTAGGATGTGTACAGACCGTAGGTGCTAAGTCCTATCCTTTCATTTTATAGTTGAACCTCAGACCCTGGAAATTAGATGATTTGTCCAAGAAGATAAGTTAAGGAGATAAAATAAATGTATTCTTTCAAGTGAACCAATCCCTTTAATATCGTTTTCTTTAAAAATATTAGAGGCTCCTGGGTAGCTCAGTCAGTTAAGCAGCCGACTCGATTTTGGCTCAGGTCATGATCTCACAGTCCTGAGATTGAGCCCCAAGTTGGGCTCTGCACTGACTGCTCGGGGCCTGCTGGGAATCTCACTTCCCTTTCTCTCTGCCCCTCTTTCTCTCTGCCTGTCTCTCTCTCTCAAAATAAATAAATAAACATTAAAAAATATTGGTGGCTATTGACATCTGCTATGGGTTGAATTGTGTTCCCCCCAAATCCATGTTTTTCCTAGCACCTCAGAATGTGACTGAATTTGGAGACAGGACCTTTAAAAAAATAATTTAGAAAAAATAAGTTTATAGGGATGAGCCCTAACCGGTATGACTAATATCGTTATAAGGAGAGGAGATTAGGACACAAACAAACACACGCAGAGAAGATCATGTAAAGACACTGTAGGAGGATGGCCAGCCATTTAGAAGCCTAAACGTAGGAGAGAGGTCTTCAGAAGAAACTAACCCTGCCGTCACCTTGCTCTTGAACTTCTCAAGGAAATAAATTTCTGTTGTTTAAGCCACCCAGTCTATGGTACTTTGTTATGGCAGCCCTGGAAAATGAATTCAGTATTCCAGTTTTTGGTTTTTGTTTGTTTTAATTATCTTCATCTTTATAGTACATATATTTTATGATAGGGCAGAATCTTTCGTTTTCTGCAATGTCTTCTCTGTATAGTTCTGGAAATTGTCACTTCAGATAAAAAAATAACTTTTGTCCATCTACTCCTGATTCCTATGTATTTCTATTCCTTATTAGTAGTTGGGACATGGTGTTTTTCTGATGGTGTGTTCAATTCCTTACTATAGTTTTACAGGGCCATCTAATGGAGAATTTTATTGGAATTAAAGACCATTATTTTCATTTCTCATTAGCTTCACTGGATTGTTTCCTTTTAAAAAGTTATACTAACAATTTAAGCAAAATGTAAAGTCTGAATATATATTCATATAAGTGAATTTGAGTGTGATATATATGCATATATGTATATATATATATATGCATATATATATATATGTGTGTGTGTGTATATATATATATATATCCAGATTCACCCAGTATTAGTCTAGGAGAGCAGTATATTGCTCTTTGGGGTTGGCAGGAAAGCTTAAATAATATCCTAGTGGCCTAAATTTATTACTGGTCCCAAAGGTTTCTGATGTAAAACTGGAATTAAAATAGGCTTACTTAATCATTCAATTTTTATTTGCTTTCTGGGAACATCCATATAATCCCACGAGATAAATATTCTCAGTTATTATTTTCACAAGCAAGCAATTTTTCTCTTCATTTATGTACTGCCTTTGGTTATATGGATTTTGTCAAATTTTTAACAGTTCTTTTGGTTGGTAAAGCTGCTCTTACAGGATACACTCATCAATCATGGACTTCCTGGACTTCCATAACATAATTTAGCCCTTAAATTTACAACTCTTTTGCTGAAGACAATTTTGCTTTTAAATTTAAAAATCTTCCTTTTGAACAGACCAAGCCGTACAGTGTCTGAATAATGTATTCCTGGTCAAGGGCAAAGTGGATTCTTTTAAAGAGTATCACTGGCCCGCCCATGGCCTGCTCAGGATGATTTCAAATTGAAAATTGAGAGGAAGAAGAAATAGTGTGATAAAACTGTAAAACCAGATGTCATAAAAGGCAGTGGTGATAACAGACCAGGCCGGAAACAACACTTCGGATGCTCACGTCCCAACACAGACACTGGCGTTTACCCGAAACTTTAATAGAAGAAGGAATATATACTTTGTAATTATATAAATTGTATATAAATGTGACATATTTTTAAATATTTCTGCAATATGATGAGAAAATATTCATTTTTGGAACATAACAATGAAAGAGTACATTTACTTAATTAAATCATATCTGGTAGAAGATAAGAGGAAATAATCTTATGTCAAGAAGAGGTCTACTTAAAGGAAGTCTTTAAGCTTAATAGTGAAAAATGTCAGGCTTTTGGGTAAAAATAAGTAGAAAGAGAAGCGAAAATTCTGTTCTCATGGAAGGATTTTAAAGTGTCTCCAACTGGGGAGAGGCAAAGAGACATTTAGTGCCTTCAAGAAAGCATTAGGTCTTTCTCACTTTTGTATGCACCATCGAACTTTATAGAGTTCCTTTCACATAATAATTACTCAATAATTATTGTTGAGTGTTTTGAATTGACAAAGGAAGGATAAGATTTTGGCAGGGATAGGAACCAGATCAGGTAAGCAGGTTTTTTAAAGTTCAGAGAAAAAATAGGTTTGATTCTATGGACAGAGAAAGCAGTTCATGAGACTCTCAAACTTCGTCATTCTGACAATGTAACAATAAATTACCTCCATGAAAAGGGAAATAATTAGATAGCTGGTTAGTAAGTGTGGCTCTCCAGTTGTAGACCAGCTAATCAATTCCTATGGAGAGACTATCCAAGGAGAAGACTACATGTTTCTGAGAAGTGGGAGAGCAGTGGTTAAGAGTCTGTACCAGGGAGCCAGGCTGCCAGAGTTTGAGTCTTGGTTCCACTTTGGACAAGTCTCTGCTTTCCTTAGTCTCCTTTTCTGCAAAATAGGGGATAATAGCACCTACCTCATTGGTTTGTCAGGAGATTAAATGAGCTCATAGGCGTGAAGAGCTTGCTGACAGAGCCTGACACATAGTAACCAGCACTCCATGGTGTTAGCATTATTTTTATTGTATTGTTTATTTAGAAAAGAGGGGACTAGGGATCAAGAAGAAAACAGGAAATGAAGTAAATAATACAGTAAGAAAAAACCAGGATTTTGTTTTTAGAGCAGCCTGAAGAATAGAAAGGAAGCTAAGGCAAAGTCTACACCTTAAAATCATGGTTCCCGTGTCTCTTAGGAGGGAAGAGAGTGAGACGTTGTATGGTTGTTTTAGTAAGGCCAGCATATTCCCATGTGTTCTGGGGCGAGGGCGCCTTGAACAAAAGCAAAGCTGTGTAAACCCGCCCGGGCGGAGGACAGGCTTGCCACCTGCGGGAAGGTGTCTGTGAACACCCTGCGCACGTGCAGAAGAGCCTCCGTAAATTCCAGACTGAGGTGCTACACGTGCAGGAGCAAGGGTGACTCAACGTGTGACACGAAAGCATTGTCAGGAGCAGTTGTGAATATCCAGAAACTTAGAGTGAACCGAAGCGTATGATAAATGTCCAAAACTAGAGTGACTCCTGGAATGTTTGTTCAGAATAAAGATCAATAGGTTGTTGCTTCCACTTTGTTTTGCCTCCATGTTCTATGGCTGAATGAGTTCAGGTTCCCAGTCCACGTGTATGTACCCGGGCTTCAGAGCCCCTCCCAGTTACTTAATAATTATGGAGAATGAGAGAAGTACCTAGCAGACATGATTTGCCAGAGGAGGCGTATGAGTAACTGTCACAAACATTACAGCTCTTTGTAACTCTGCCTCCGCCCTGACTTTCAGAGGTACTTGATTTGAATTTCAGGCTCCTTCCTTCCTTCCTTCCTTCTCCTTCCTTCCTTCCTTCCTTCCTTCCTTCTTTATTTACTTTTGGCAGAGAGACAGAGTGTGAGCAGGGGAGGGGCAGAGAAAGTGGGAGACACGGAATTTGAAGTAGGCTCCAGGCCCCGAGCTGTTGGCACAGGGCCCGATGCAGGGCTCGAACTCACAAACCGTGAGATCATGACCTGAGCCGAAGTTGGCGCTCAACCAACTGAGCCATCCAGGCGCCCCGTCAGGCTTATTTCTGTAAAATTCCCCAAATTTATGTTACTTCCATTTTTGTAGCATCCTATCCATTTTGATATGTAGTGGGTTTTTTTTTCTTAATAGTTGCCAGTCTTAGTTTTCACTTCTTCTTTGATTAAAATGTTATTTTTGATGGTGTTTATTACATTTCCAAGCAGTTGGGATTATTTCTTTTTAAACTGTTGTTTTTAATTCTAGTTTAATTGTACTATATCAAAATGCAATTTTGGTATTTCTGATTCGGGGAATGAATTTGTTTTCTTTTATTTCTGCTCCTAGAATTTATATAAATTAAATGCTTCATAGAACTTTGAAAATAAGTATATTTTCAGCCTTTGTTGTTCAGAGCTTGAGTCATTGAAATTTGTTAATCATATTGCTTAAGCTTTTTAATGCTTTTAATACTTCTTTATTTGACATAGATTGACTCATTTGTATTTTAATTATGTTTACATAACGTAAAGTATACTCACCCCAGTAGTGTTTATAACTGATAGAAGTTTTGCTTTGCAAGTTAGATGGAATGTGATTTTGTGTATAGCATTCACAAGGGTCATACCTTTCATCATAAAATTGTCTCCTCTCCCAATAACCGAATGTTGAATGTTTTGTCCTCTATTTCAATCTAGTGTTAATATCGCTGCTTCTGTTTTCTTTTTCGTTCACATTTGCCAACATTTTATGTTTACCCTTTACTTTTGGTGACACTTTGTTTTAAGCGTGTCTCTTAAAAAACATCATGTCATTGGATTTAAGAAAATTATCCTAACTTATTTTCAGTGCAAAAGCAACCATTTTATATTTTTAATATAACTATGATGCTTGATTTTGGTTCTCTCATCTTGTGTTATGCTTTCTCGTTTGAATTTTTTGCCTTTTTTTCATAGACAATTATTGTTTTCTGCAATGACTTGAAATGTAGGCATTCTTCTTTTATTTCTTCCTAAAGTTTTTCAAAAACTTTCTTAAAACATAGTAAACTATCAAACAGATTAATCACTTACCCTTTCCTTTCTAATGCATTGAATTAAGGTTCACTACCTTCTTCTATGTCCACTTTCTGAGATGAGACAGCAGCAGTTTGGGGGGCATTTGTGCCTCTTTGAGTGTCTTCTAGTAGAATCTGCGCTATAACTTAAACCCCCTACCATTTCCAACATATAGGTTGTACCTCTCTGATTTCCAGTACTGGTTTGGGTTTCTGCCTCTCCTCTCCCATTTCATAATTCTTGTTTCATGTAACTAGGAATTTTAGAGAGGAGAGTTAGCCACTTGTGCATAAAACTCCACCTTGTCAGAAATTTGGTTAGCCATGTTTCAAAGAGATACTGTGATAAGCCAGAGCAGCGTGACCTGGATGAGACATGAAATTATATCAGATAATGTGCCGTTTAAGAAAGGGAAGTGTTGGGGCACCTGGGTGGCTCAGTCGGTTAAGCGGCCGACTTCAGCTCAGGTCATGATCTTGTGGTCTGTGAGTTCAAGCCCCACGTCGGGCTCTGTGCTAACGGCTCAGAGCCTGGAGCCTGCTTCAGATTCTGTGTCTCCCTCTCTTTCTGCTCTTCCCTTGCTCATGCTCTGTCTCTATGTCTCTCAAAAATAAAAAAAATAAAAAAACAAAACAAAACAAAAAAAAGTTAAGAAAGGGAAGTGTTTATGTCTTGAACAGAAAAAATCCAAATGGAATGTGACAGCTACCTTCAGATATCCAAAGGGATGCCATTTGAGACAAAGAAGAGACTGACTCTGTTTCCTCATAGGCTAGTCCCAGGCCCAGGGTGAGCGCATTAAACCTGTCCAAACTGCTGACAGGAGGTCACGGTCTTGCATGTGGGTGGGGTATTGAACTATTTGATTTCTAAGCTTCTTGTCAACACTATGCTTCTTTTAATGTAAGTAAGTTTTTGAAATGTGGGATTTAAAACAATTTTCCCCCCAAATTTAGTGTGTGTAAGAATTGAATGAGACACTTGTTAAAATGCAAATATCTGAGCCCAGAAACTTTGACTTAGTTAAGTTCAGGGTAGGACCTAGTAATCCATTTTTCTCATGTAAGTTAATTTTGACAATATGTTACTCTTGGGTAAAATGAGTTTATTAAAATACTGTTCTTTGGCATTTTATAGTTGGTCTTAGGATATAGTTCATGCAGCCATTCTTTATTGATAGTAACCAATCATAAGTATTATTTTAACTGAATTCATAAGTTTGGGTAAAAGGTAAATACAATTACTTTATAACATTTGCGGCTATAATTTAAGGTTTTGTAAAGATATGGTACCTAACTGGTACCTAAGTGCTACCTAAGTAACCTAAAATGGTCCCTAAATGCTAGTAATGAAGGAAATATTTGAAGTCAACAGTTCTGGATAAACTGTCAGTGTGGGTCCTTGTGGAAGCAGACACCAAGATGTCAAAGTAAAAGATAAAGGGGAAAGAGAGCGAGAGAAGTCTTCAGATCAAGATGCAGTTTGACACCTGTGGAAGTTGAGAGAGGGAAGGAAAGAGCACAAGAGATGGAGAGCCTCAAACAGATAACAGCTCTGAGGAGGTCTGAGGCAGCCCAGCGGTCAGCACTGATACAAGTCGCCACAGAAGAGATCATTGCTGAACAGACATGGCCAGGCCCTGATTCCCAACCCCCCCCCCCCGGTCCTCAGTTGCTGACTGGGAGCTTCGTGGGGAGAGCGTGGCTTCTGCTTTAGCGTGGCGGCACATGGGAAGTGCTGTGGCTGAAACTGTAACCTACCTGTATTCCTCACAACACGTATTCCCTCTCTTCTCATCTTTTCTTTCTTTTTTTTTTTTGTTTTTTAAGAAGAGTAGATGAGACTTGTCAGGAGGAAAAGAATCATTTGCACATTATGCTTTTTCCCTTCCAGGTGGAAATTATAAATGTGCATGCATGTTTATATTATATAGATGTATCAGAAAATTGCTTTTCACTTTTTTGCGGTCAACATAAAAAATAATCATTTTTTTAAAGCTAAGAAATTTGAGTCATCTGATGGAGAAATTTTGTGGGAAAGGTAAAAATTCAGTGATAGGTATTTATACATATACCAAAATATTAAACACATTTTAAGGAAGATAGATAGATAGATAGATGATAGATGATAGATAGATGAAGGAAATAGCATGTTACTATTTTTGAATCTTCTTTTGGAGGGGGGAGATATCCAAAATGTCTTCCTGAGGGAAGTTATTCTTTTTAAAAATCATTTTGTTTTATTTATTTATTTTTTCATCGTAAGCATACTCCTTTTTTAAGTAAGCTCTAGACCCAATGTGGGGCTTAAACTCAAAATCCCCAAGTTCAAGAGTCACAGGCTCTACCCACTGAGCCAGCCAGGGGCCCCAGTAAGTGCACTCCTTAATCCCTATCACTTGTTTAACCCATCCCCCACCCACCACCCCTCTGGTAACCATCAGTTTGTTCTCTATAGATAAAAGTCTGTTTCTTGGTCTCTCTCTCTCCCTCTTTTTTTTTTCTCCTTTGCTAGTTTGTTTTGTTTCTTAAATGCCACATATGAGTGAGGTCATGTGGTATTTGTCTTTCTCTGACTGACTTATTTCACTTAGGTAGCAAAACCGGGTATTCTCTTGAAAGGAGATCTGAGTAGTACATGTTCATGGCTGCTACAAACCCAAACCATCTATCTTTCAGTACTTGGGAGAGCATGTGCTTACTTGGAGGTGTAATTTGACATTACCTGGGCTGATTTCCTTTGGCCTCTCTTTGACTCTAATTTTATTGCTTGAAGTTTCTCAGCTTCCATTTCATCCTATTTTTTCGTATGTCAGGTGTACAATATGAATGATAGTATTCATGTATAATTTTATTTAAATTGATCCGAAAAGAAAATACTGTTTGTCAGGATGTGATGGTAAAAATTTTTCTGAAAGTCGTGGGATTTTCAAAACTCAAGAGTCTTTCATGTTTTTCCTTTAGTCTGGCAGCAAGAAGAACTTGCACACATTAACCAATCTTTCACTGGGGCTGAAAGGAAAGCTGCTTTGTGTGAACTTCTGGAAAAAGAGGCCCAGATAATTGCTTCCATTGGGAGGCATAGATACATTGCATATACGGCAAACCAGGAAGCACTGATACAAGCTTTTTTGGATAAGGTTAGTAAAGTAACAATTATTTAAATAAGAATGAATCCTGAGTTTAAAAATGTAGGATAATGAACTAAAGAAGAGACTGACATTGTACAAATTCGCATGTTTAAATTTTCTGTTTTTTCTCTTTTTTCTGATACAGCTTTAGATTTTTAACTGTGGCCTAGAATAACAATTGACAATCAACATGAAATTAATATGTTCTTAACTAAAAGGTTTAGGCCATGAGGGAAAAAATAAACCTTCCTTGTGACTTTCTTCATTTAGATTTAGGCTGGCTACGGAAGTTAGATCAATCATATGCCATGATGAAATGTAGAGTTATTGAAGTCACAAAATGTCTGGGTTTGGCACCCCTCATAGTAAGGAACCCGGGGAAAAGAGCTCTAGATGCGCGTTTTTGCTTTCGCTCACCAGGTCATTAACTGACTGGAAGTTTCTGAACCAAAAGTGTGTATGATTGTTGAAAACCATGAAAACATACAATTAAGGGAAAAACTAATTATCTTTTTGTGTCGAAACTGCCTGTTCTGTTTGATATTGATTGCATAGCCTGTTTCCATGGTAACCAGTCTCCTTTTATAAATCTGATCTTTCCAAACAATTAAAAGTCAATCCAGCCACAAGAAGAAAGGGGATAGAGTTCTTCTAGATCTTTGCCTATAGTGATTCTAGTTGTGTGGTTCTTGTCACTGGAGAATATTCGTTCTTAAATACCGTATTTTTTTTTTTTTTTGATACTCTAAATGCCCTCCTCTCATTTTACTACTACACTCTCCTTTGACCTCAGTTTTCTTGCAGGCTTTAACTAGCACCTACGTCCTGGACCTCCATGCAGGTCCAGACCAGACCTCTCTTAGGAGCTTCCGAATCATGGATCCAAATGTATTACAACTCACCTATTGTCATTGCGTTTGGGTGTCCCAGCAGTACGCCTTCAGCTGACATGGCAACATGAACTGACACCATCTCGCCGTTCCCCGGCCCCTCATCTCCGAACCGCCTGTTCTGTAGCACTCACATCATTATTTTTTATGAACGTTCCATCATCCGCTCAGTTGCCGAAGACACCTGGGCATTATTCTTGGCAGCCCATCCAGCCACCGGCCAGTTTGCTCTGCTACTTTAACAATCGCCTCAATTCTTTGCTTCCTTTTCAAACCCACTACTACTGCCTACAGGGAAATGGCTCTGCCCTGGCACCCCGATGCCCTTGCCTGTGTCCAAACAGGCCAGGAAGGCAAAGACTTGAGCCACGGCTGATCTGAATCTTGGTAGAATGTCTTGGAATGTCTTGTGAGCCTGCTGGGAAATGAAAGGATGGGAGGCTTCTGAAGAGGCGCTATGGAGCAGCTCTCCTTTTGACTTCCCTAGGTCCCCTGGGAGGCTGTCATGAGCCAGGTCTTGTCTTGTGTGTGTGAGCTTGACAGTGATTTAACTGAATGTGGATTTCCTTCTCATTTGGATTACTTTCTGTCTCCAAATTAGGCTCTCAGCCTCCAGTCTCACTTCGCGGTTCCCTCCTCGGTCATCTGTACTGTGGCCATGGGGACCTCGTGAAACCCATCTCTGCTCCTGCCCCTCCTTACTGCCCCTCAGGGATTTTCCGAATTGATACTCTGCACACCTCACCTGTCCTGCCAGTGTCTCACTGTCATCTCTGCTTGCACACTACAGCCGCACTGCTCCAGCTATGCCCGGTTACTTGCACGTCCTCAGAAAGATCATGGGCTCTGCATGCTTTTGCTTCCAGCATTGCCTCTCTGTGGAACATCCTTTCCCTCCTTCATTAGCAGCTAGCTGCGCACCCTTCAAAGCAGGCTCAGATACCCCTTCTTCCAGAAAGGGTCTACCGACCCTTCTACCTTAGCCTGTACTATGTGCTTTCATGAGACCCCGTTTCACTTCTGTCTTAGTAAATAGCAGCCAAGTTTTAAATTTTTTAAAGTATATTTATTTATTTTGAGAGAGAGTGCAACAGGGGAGGGGCAGAGATAGAGAGAGAGCAAAAAATCCCAAGGAGGCTCCGCACTGCCAGCGCAGAGCCCGACGTGGGGCTTGATCCCACAAATTGTGAGATCAAGAGTCAGAAGTTTAGCAGACGGAGCCACAGGTGCCCCCGGAGTGGTCAATTTTTATTGTATCTATTTACATGTCTGAATCATTCCTAGATACTGAGCTTCTTAAGCAAGAGGTATCTTTTATCTCTATCCTCATGTCCTGGCATGGTGCCTATCGCAGAGTATTAATAAATGCTTGTGGAGGAAGGCAGGCAGAAAAATACGGGACAGAAGTAATGGTTGTGTAATTTCATATTTCACATGTTATCAAGAAATTATGCAATGGAGATACTGTCATTTCAAATTCTTGAATATGTTCATTCTAGGAAAGATGAGTTTACTGTACAGAAGCATAATATTCATACTTCTCCAGGATCGTATTTCAAACTAAACTTATCCCGTTAGCAAGTTACTTTATCTTGAATCCAGCTTCATCACTGGAAACCATATTCCTTATGTGTCTGATTGTTAACCTTACCCATGGGGTCAGCATGGGCCCAGGGCAGCAGGGACCCGGAGTGTTTGAAGGACCTGGGGGCCTCTGAGGTGCAGTGGACAGGGAAGACGAGTGGCATCTCCCCTTCCTTATTTGAGGCTTGGACTTCCACAGAAATCTTGCCTATGCTTTCTCTGATGCTTTGTTTTCCGAGTGCAAATACTTACAAAATGTCTATTCTTATTATGCCTTTACACACACATATGCACACACACACACACACACACACACCTGCCCCACCACCCTCATGTCTAACATTGTGTCTAAACCTTTTTTGAATTATAAAGAGTGCAAATGTAGATAAAGTCCCAGCATATAATATTGACTCTGGAGCTAGTTAATGACCATTGCTGTCTCTCATGAAGTATATGCAGCACTCTATAAAGATCTTGAAATCTCACCAAAAAAAGAAGAGATGAAGAAATTTTGTTCATGGGATTTTTCATGAGGAAGAAAGATCTAGTCTTTGTTTTGGTTTTTGTAAAAACTGCTAAGTTGCAGTAGAAAGCGAGACCCTGAAGGATCCTGAGTGTAGGCGGAATCGCCGGGAAAACGGAAGGCTTCGAGTGTTGCCAGGAGAGAAAAAGAGAAAGTAGAGTGAGGAGACAGTTGGGCTCAATGTTATATCACAAAATAAATGGAATATTAAGTGCAAGATAATTTTTTTGGTAAGAGGAGTGAGAATGAGAGAGCGAGTTGGGCCTCAGTGTCCATACTGATTCAGGGCGGTGCATGAAGATGCAAGACCAGAAGACTGATGGAGAGATGGAAAAAATAGCTATAGGAACTTGTAGAAATCAAGGAAAGGCTTTCTGTGGGTCATAGGGTTTAGAATTTGAACTCTAAATCTATGGTTACTCAGCTGATAAACCAATTAATCTTACCCGTTTATAAGCCAAGATTTAGAGGAAATGGACATTTTAGCTAATACAGGAAATTTTACCTCAGTTTTGACCAAAATGTTGTATAAGGCAAGAAAAACGCAACCGCAGAATGGAACTGCTGCCCTCGAAGGCAATCCTAGGCCATTACATAGACTAATTAGTCTAGTCTTTAAAAATATAAACTAACAGTGACTTTGACATACTTTTAACCAGGTATGGTAAATTATAGTCTTTGTTACTGTAATGCAAATTCATTTAAATTCCTTTTTGTATAGGATGCCATTAAGATAGATTTTATAGTCTTTCCTTGCAAATACTTAAACAGTATCCATTCCTCTGTATGCCTGTCTACTTCTCCCCTCACACACGCCAAGCATTGTCTCTAATATTCAGGGGGAGACAGTGCTGGTTTCAAAAAACTGGAAGTAACTTATTTTCCTACAGCATTTTCGATACCTAAGAAAAAATAGCTTCTAATGAATCCCTGAAGCTAGACAAGGTCAGAGTTTTTTCAAATGTCAAAACTAACGACAAGAGCCATAATGCAGATTTTCAGGTCTGCAGTTAGCACTATAACATATAGATATGTAAAGAAAATATTTACTTTCCTGTAATTTGGAAATAACTTTGAAGAATAGAATTTTATGTTTGATTTTAGTTTAACTTCACTGTATCTAAACATTATGTGGTTTCTTGAATTAATATTTTTAATCTTCTTATCCTGGACATAGACATTAAACTAATCAGTTATTATGGATTCTATACCAAGCCTTCATTCTCCATAAAAGGCTTAATCCAAAGATTTTTTGAAGTTTTATTAAATAATTTGTAATTTTGACACCTCAAACGTCGACCTCCACAGGTTATCAAATGTTAAAAACTCACAAGCTGACAGAGGTGAAAAAAAGCAAGTCAAGAAGATTGAGTGAAAAACTATCAGTCAGTTTCTAATGTATCTTGGGTCCTCTTAACCCAAACTGTGTTAAAGAGACCATTTGAATTTTTGCAGGAGGTTTTCCCTAGAGTCAAGGCCGCTCCTTTCTTTGATTCACATACCACCCTTCTCACAATCACAAGCTACAAAACTGCAATCCCGTTAGCTGTGTCATTTAAATTTTTTTTTTCTTCCACATACTCTGGTGGCCAACAGCTAATGGGATAGAAAAATGTAACCGATTTTTGCTTCTCTCTGAGCACCACAGTGCACAGGGGTGTCCTCTGTGTAGGAACAAAACCCCTTTGCTGTGTAAAATGGAAGTTGATCACGATGCAGTAGCTTTTGGGGGTTAGGGTTATTCTAAATTTGTGCCCTTGGCGACCTGAGTATTAATTTAGGAGGAAGAAAGCCCTCCTCTCACAGTGCAGCCATTTCTTCTCTTTCGTGGGAGCCTGCTGCTCTCAAGGTTTTTGTTATCTCTCCCCCTTCCCTTCCTTGAAATGAGTCTTCCTGCTGTTCTTCTCTTTCTCTCTGTCAGGGTCTGCCCTGTCTCATTTGTTGGCAGCTTAATGGAATTTATTATGCTCCTGTTTTCTGAGGCAGTTTATGAACATGATTGTCGTACGTCTCTTATTACAGCTGAAGCATTCAAAAAAAAAAAGAAATAGGAAAGAGAAACAAGCAAAGTTGACACGTTTTTGTGTGTCAGGGTAAAAAAATAGCTAAGGGCTGAAATCAAAGAGGCTTAGACTTGAATGAAGACCAAATTACCAGTGTTGGCAGAAATATATCCAAGTATAAAAACCGCTTTGTCAAATAGATTTTTTTAAAAAAATATTTTAGTACTAACTAGGGAAACTCGAACTTCAAATCTAGGATTCTTTGATTATAAAGAATCAGTTCCCTTTACTCTGGCTAATTCCTGGTTATTCTTCAGGTTTCACCTTAGATACTATTTTCTTTTCATTAAATAATTGCTTCGTAGCAACCTATGGTTAGCTACCTATTTACCTGCGATCATGAAGCAGGATCACCCTTTATTTTAATTGCTAATTTTCTTATCTTTACATATTACGAGATTTGAGAGTTCTTGAAGTCGGTATTGTTTACTCTGTACCTAATACACTAATATATAGTAAACACAATCAATATTTGTGGAATGAATAAATGAGGACTGTAGACCCTATCAGATATATAGAATCACATGAGAATTTATTTCTTATACTCTTTTTGGAGAAATAAAATTAGCAAAAAATAATTATAGAACAGATTGGATTTAAATTTTATTTCCCTGAGTTATTGAAGTAGAGAGACTATATACTTGTGTGTGTGTGTGTGTGTGTGTGTGTGTGTGTGTGTTTATGAGTATAATAGGACTTCAGATACTAGTGATTTCATTGTTTCGAAACATATTACTTAGGAATTTTTATGGAAAAGGTAGAATTTGAGTTAAAAATTGCAGGGCGGGAAGAATTTGGATGTTGAATATATTTGGAAAAAACCTGAGATATTACCGAATCATGTTATATTAGGTGGGGCTAAAAACTTGGAGGGGAGGTGGAGTCGAATCAATCCATCACCTGAAAGAAATACAATGAAGTAGATGACTAGGTATTTCATTAAAAGGTAATATTACAAGTCAAATAAAAGGATTATTACAAGTGACATAAACCTACAAAACACAAGTGAAATAAACCTACAAAACAAAAGGTGTGGTCCACATTACTAGAAGAAAGGAAATTGCATTTAATAGAGCCTCCCTGAAGAAAATGGCATGGCAAGATTAAGACATTAATTAGACTTTAAAATATCACAATATGAGGGGCGCCTGGGTGACTCAGTCGGTTAAACATCTGACTTTGGTTCGGGTCATGATCTCACAGTTCATGAGTTCGAGCCCCACGTTGGGCTCTGTGCTGACAGCTCAGAGCCTGGAGCCTGCTTCGGATTCTGTATCTCCCTTTCTCTCTGCTCCATCCCTCCACCCCCAGTTAGCACTATCTCTCTCTCTCTTTCAAAAATAATAAACCTTAAAAAAAGTAAAATATTACAATATGAAACTTAGCCTAAGATTGCTTATTCCTTAAAACTTTTAAAAGGAGCTTTAAGACAAACATTTAACTTCAATAACACTCTGAGGCCTACCCCAAATAAGGCTGTATTTATTTAGAATAATATCTATGTTTTTATTTCTAAGTGATAGTAATTAAATGACAAAATATTTTCTTATAATTCTTAATAAATTTTAGTTAATTCTATCAGTCTGCTAATTAGCAGTACATTATTTAATATTAGATATATGCCTTAAGAATATAAATTAATTACAGGGTCACAGCCTCTCACTTGCTGGACTTAAACTAGAACTGAGAATCTAAAGTTTCTGATGGGGATTTCTAGCTCTGAACGGCACTTGTTCTGGCTTTGATCAGAAAATGCTGCCATTTACTTTGAAAATATATCAAATATAGTTGTTTTTAAATGGTACTTTTCAGTTTTCAGTGTAATTTAGCTAATATGAAATGTAAGAAATTTAAAAGTAATTTAAGTCTGTAACTGAAAATTCCTCATAATACTGTCATACTGATTATATTCAGCCTTATATTATTTCTTTATTTGGCTAGTCTGCATTCCTGATGATTTGTTCCCATACAAGGGCTTCTAATTAAACTTCAAATTATATCAAATCTAAGATTTAAGTGGCTGCAATTATGGCATAAATTAGACTATAGGTCTCCAAAGCAATTACCATCAGGCTACAAAAAATCCAGCATTTGGAGAGTTAATAGTCATGATCAAAATAGGCTTGTTTCTGTTAGATTATAATCAGGGAGAGAAGATGAGCAGCTTTATACCATAAAGGAGAAGAGAAAATAGTGAGGTTTCACTGTGAAATTCTAGGTGAATTCATCTTTTCTTAAAGTCTCGGTCGAGGGAACAGAAGCACTAGTGTCTCTAGTGTCTCACTCGGCCTCCTGAATTCTCAGCCTGGGCGTCCGTCCACAGATGAGCTTCAGGGCAGGTGCGCTCATGAGGTTGGCTAGGTTGGGAGGCACGAAGACAGATTTGGGAATAGAGAATGAGAATCTTAGCCACCGTCATCAGGGAGGTACGGACCACCGCTATGATAACTAAATATAGTTGCTAAATTATGGACATCTGCTTTGTGAAGAACCATGAACTTATAGATTTATGTTTATAGGAAACAAAACCTTAACTCACAGAGTCCCATTTTGCTGCATCCTTAGTTCTGATGCATTGAGGATTGTAAAAGTTGCTCCACAAAAGTTTCTTCAATTGACAAAGCGTGATCAAGACACATTTCTATAACTCAGTGTAATTGAAACAAGCAGGTCACTTTTTTTGACATTCAAAATAGCATGCCTTTTTCCAAGGGTAATGAGTTATTCGATGTACCCAGTAAGCCATTCAACATGCTAGTTAGTTTAGATTAGTAGCAAATTCTGAATCCTGTAGAAATGCTTGCACTTCCACAGACTAAATAGCTCTTTCATATTTTTTTTTCCTAAAATGCTTTACTTTCCCATGGTCTACAAATTTTGCAATTAATTGCCTCAAGTTTTAGTTCTGCTTTTATTCATAAAGCACATGATGTTAAGTTAGCTTTTAGTAGAAGTAATAAAATTATTTTTTAACCTTCGATTAACTGATAATTATAAACATAATATTATTTTTAAGTGTTCAGCTCCAAAGGTCTGGAGAACATTTAGCGGCAAAATAATTGAGATGGACACACAGTTCACCATCCGAGCCAGGGAGCTGCAGAACATCTATAAGTGCATAATGCTGAAGAACATCTCTCAGGATGAAAGACTGGACGTGCTCCTAACACTCAAACACACTGTGAAGGTACATTAACTCCCTCTTGGTTTTGAGGTATCACTGTCAATATCGGTATCACTAACACTAAAAAAGTGAATACTAAAATAAGCTGTTTTGTATTAATGATAAAGATGATTAATCAATGTCTATATATATCGATTTATTTTGTCAACAGCTATGTTGTTTTGGCATAGTTTGAAGAGGACGTGGTTTTGGCATTAATATTTATCTGAAAGTTCTCAAACTATATATTATGATACATAATAAGTATAAATATAGCACATCGAATAATCTAAATGAAAATAAATACCCATTTCTATGTGACGGTTGCAAATATATAGCATGAGATTAATACTCAACTCAGTTCAATAAAACAGCAAGTGTCTATATATTTTGACAGTCTTCAATGAAAATTTTCTTTTTAGCAATTTTAAAGCAGCGTGAGAATATTTTTATTTTTTTCTCTTCATTTATTAATTTAAGACACATTAAGCGATTGAGTAAATGGTTCTTGGTGGGAGCTAAGTCTGGATAGAGCTCTCACATTTCTCTCCGTCTTGAGAACAGAGGCATTGACTGCTTTTGTTCTGAATTACCTTTTTAAAGATGTTTGTGTAGTGACTAACATGATAGAGACAGGAAGAAAGGGAGAATCAGTGGGTCCAGAGGTAGGAAATAAGCATGATGTCTGTAGTGGGCAGTAAAAAGGCCAGATTAGAAAAAAGAGAGTGCAAGTAGGGAGTACGATAGAAATCCTCCTAACTAACATATTAAAGAACATTAGTTGGTTAATAAAAAAAACCACACCAAAAAAACAGAGAATAGGCTCATAAAAATAAATTGTACATATCTTAAACAATATGTTCAACCTATATATCTACATGTACATTTATTTAGCAATATTTTATTGGAGGATTAAGGCACTTAAACATGACTCAAATTCTGGCTCTACTGTATTCTGTACATTATGGCTGTATAATCTTAGGTAAGTTATTTAAAATTTCTGAAAATCAGTTTCACCATTTGTAAAATTAGTTGCTTTGAGGATATAGATATATATATGTGTGTATATATGTGCATCTATATGTATTTATCAAATATTAATCAAATATAATCCATATATCTCACTGCTTACAAATAGGAAGCTCTCAATAATAATAGGTATTATTTTGATAACAATTACTGAGTGAATCCAGTAAATCTTAAACTTAAGTACACATTAGAAGCATCTGAAGAACTTGAAAGAGAGAGTGAGATTCATAGAGACAGAGAGAGAGAGATTGAAAGAGAGAGAATATGAGAATAAACAAATAAGGAATGAGACCTAGGCACAATTTCAGAGAAGTTGAATTAGATCCTTAAATGTCAGGGTGATGTTAAAACCTTTAAAAAATCTCTCCGGGGTCATTCTAACCTGCTTTCAGGGCCAAGGACCCTGATCTGGAATCTTGTGTTAGCTATACCTAGTATGTATTAAAAAGTACAGGAGAATATTATTTTACAGTTATGGACTTCGCGTTCTGACTCCTTCATTCAAACTGTGTTTTAGTTCTCTCTTGGGCAGTTGGAGCAACTTACTTCTATTTTACTGCTCATGAATCTTGCCTCAATCACTTAATCCCTACATGGGACTTTCTTATTCAACCACACTAATTTCTGTGACTTTATTAAAAATTATTATGAATTGTACAAATTTGCAGGCAAAATATGTAAAATGTATATGAACAATTTAACAAATATGAAGTCATCAACCATGTAACCACTCTCTGACCCAAAACAGGACATTGCCAACATCGCCAAGTATCCCTCTTTCTCTTCGTAATCCCAGTTCACCCTCTTATCCCCTAGAAGTAACTGCCATATATTGACTTTCACAGTAGTCATTTCCTTGATTTCCTTATAGTTTTACCATCTCTATATATCTTTAAATAATATGGCTTAGTGTTGCTTATTTTGGAATTCATTTAAATGGAATGATGTTGTGTTATTCTGTGTCTTGCTGCTTTCACTCAACGATATTACTTTTTTAAGATTTAAACTTGTTATTGTATATAGCTATAGTTTATTCATTTCCATACATATAATAATATTATATCAATATGTGCATTGTATGAATAAGCCGTCACTTATTTATGTCACCAGTTGATTTATGGATATTTAATTGTTTCTAATTCTGTGCTACTGTGAACAATGACGCTCCATGCACGTTTCTCTTAGGCACTCTAAAGGGTGGGATTGTAGGGTTGTAGATTATGCATATCTGCGGCTCTACTGGGTAAGATCAAATTTTTTCCAAAATTAGTTGTAACAATTTTTACTCCTACCAGTTTCTTTTGCAATTTCTTTCTTTTGGAATCTAGTTTCAGTTTGTTTGGTGGTAATTTTGAAAGCTAATTTAGTGATTTTAAAACTTCCATGCTGAATATGTTTGTGTTTTGTATAGGAACATGAATGTAAATTGACTCGGGAAATTCTAGAATTGATTGACAGAGAGGTTGACCTTATGATGAGAGGAGTCAAACATCATAATCTTGAAGGCCTCAGAAAAAGAATCGCAACACTCTTTTTTCATTACATCAAAACACCTCTATTTAATCCAGAAGTTACAAGACACCTTAAGGTACTCTACTATTTTTCCTGTATTCCTTTCTCAAAATTCTAAAATGTGCTGTAGTAAATTGAAGTATATTTAAATTTTACTTTAATGCATTACTTGGGGTCCATGTGGGAGACCATCTTATTGGCGACATCTCTTTTGAATGATTGTTTTTTATGTTAATAAATTAATCATTTAACTTCTGTGTCTGTATTTTCAACCTTGAATTCTTCCCTACTCTCTGAACCAGACTGAATATTGCATTATGTTGAACGCGTTATGTCTCTCACACATTCATGCTTTTGAACACACTGTCAGTTCCACCTGGAAGGCCGTCCCCTACTTTGCTAACTCCTTTTCATTTTCTGACATTTAATTCATGGGTCCCCTCTTGCATGAGGTCTCAGAATTAAAGTCTTCATTTCTGAGATTCTATACATACTTCGTTTGCGTTGCCCTCCAGTACTTATTGCATAGTCATAGTTATTACTGAACAGATCCATGTAGGTATCCTGAGAGAACTCCAAATGTAACATGTATTTGAATGAAACTACCTTTTACAACTCCAACATGCTTAAGTTACTTTGAGGATTTTGCTACCTAGAGCCAAGGTAAGTATCTCATTGCCTTCTTACTGTGTCAAACGGTTTAAAAACACTTTTGGTGTGGTTTGGAGGGGAGTGGTTTACTAAAAAATTCTAAATGGTGTTTTATTCTAATGATTTTATTTACAGTTATAATGTATTAAGAAGCTGGCTAAATATCTATTTTGGTTTTTTTTGATATAAAAATCTTAATATTTAGTCAAAACTTTTAGAAAAATAAAATTATTTAATTTTTACATTCTTTCTTTTTTAACGGATTTTTAAAACTTAATTGTATTGCAAGAGTATTAAGACAGAACAAAAGTCAAGGATGCCTGGCTGGCTCAGTTGATAGAACACGCGATTCTTGATCTCAGGCTGATAAGTTTGAGCCTCATGTTGGGTTTAGAGATTACTTAAAAATAGTATCTTAAAAAAATATATAACAAAAGCCCAAGAGAAATGTTGCCCATTATGTTATTTCTTATTCAAATTAATGTTTTATTTGCCCAAGCTAACTTCTAGTCCTTCTCTATAGATTTAACTCAGTTTTTATATTTTTACAATAATAGAATTTAATATTCTACTCGTTCACCTAACATACCATTTTATTCAGGTTTTAAATTTACCTTTGGTCAGATTTACCATTTGGGGGCAGTTTTGACAAATGTATAGTCATGTAATCAATACTAACACAGAGTGTCGTGTAAATGGAATCCTATTATATGTAGCTTTTTGAGACTGGCCTCCTTCATTCAGCATATTGCATTTGATATTCACCTGTGTTTTTTAATGTATCCTCAGAGTGCTTTATAACAGTAATATTTTTGTTGTCTGGATGTAGTAGAGTTTGTTTATCCATTCACAGTTGTAGGACATTGAATCGTTTGTTAGAGGTTTGAATTTTTGTGAGTAAAATCACTAAAAACACTTGATTGTGAGTTTTTGTGTAAATCGATTGTTTGGGGTGAAATACCTAGGAAGTAGGATTCTTTTGAGTCAGTTGGTAAATGTGCATTTACCTTTATAAGAGATGGCCACGCTTTTCCCACCCTGGCTGAACCGTGTTTCGTCCCCATCTGTGATGTGTGAGCGCTCCAGGTGTTCGGTGTCCTGTCGGCAGCTGGCAGTGCCAGGCTTTATTTTAGTTTTGGGATTCTAATAAATGTGTGGTAGTATCCCGTTATATTTTAATCTGTGATTTCCTAATGAATATAATATTAAGCCTTTTTTCATGCACTCGTTTTGCTATCCATCTATAACTTTTTGGTGAAGTATCTGCACATATCTTTTGCTACCACCCCCTCTTTTAATAATTGAGTCATTTATTTTATCATTATTGATTTGAGGATTCTTTGTTTATTTTACATATAAATCCTTTGTAAGATATATGATTTGCAAATATTTGCCCTCTGTCTGTGGCTTGTCTTCTCATTCTTTTAACAGAGCAGATGTTTTTATTTTTATAAAGTTGACTTTATGCATTTTTAAAATGGATCATGCCTTTAGCATTTATTTTGTAGTTAAGAAATCTTTTTGTAAGAATTAATACTGTTAAAATATCCATGCTACTCCCCATCCCTGCAAAATATACATACTACAGAAAGTGATCTACAGATTTCAATGCAATCCCTATCAAAATTCCAAAAGCACTTTTCATAGAACTAGAAAAAAAATCCTAAAATTTGTATGGGACTGCAAAAGATCCCATATAGCTAAAGCAATCTTGGTAAAGCTGGAGGCATCATGCTTCCTAATTTCAAACTATATTCCAAAGCTGTAGTTCAGACAGTATGGTACTGACATAAAAACAGATACAGAGATCAATGCCACAAAATAGAAAGCCCAGAAATAAACCCACAAAAAAACTAAAAACAAACAATGGGGAAAGGATAGTCTCTTTACTAAACATGTCTACTCAGGTCTTTGTTGAAAAAACTTTGTTGAAAAAACTGGATAGCCACTTACAAGAAAAATCAACCTTTATCTCACACCAGGAACAGAAATCAACTCAAAATAAAGCTTTCAATATTACACCTGAAACCGTAAAGTTATTAGAGTGAAATTTAGAGAAAATCTTGTTGACATTGATCTTAGAAACAATTTTTTGGTCATGACATCAAAAGAAAAATAGACAACTGAGATTGCATCAAACAAAAGCTTTTGCATAGAAAGGAAACAATCAGCAAATGAAAGGCAACATACAGAATGGGAGAAGTTTTTGCAAACCATATATCTGAGAAATTAATATTCCCCCCCAAAAAAAGGATCTTATACAACTCAATAGCAAATTCATATTAACCCAATTTAAAAATGGGCAAAGACCTGAGTAGACATTTTCTCAAAGAAGACATACAAATGGCAACACATACATGAAACAGTGCCCCACATCACTAATTATCAGTGAAGTACAAAGCAAAACGACAGTAAGATATTCAGCTCACAATTTTGGAATGGCTATTATCAAGAGCACAAAAGATAGTCAAGTGTTGGTAAGGATATGGAGAAAAGGGAATCCTTGTGCACTGTCCTTTGAAATTTAAATTGATACAGCCATTACAGAAGACTGTGGAAAATTAAAAAATTAAAAAACAGAAAAAATTAAAATTAAAAATAGAGCTACTCTATGATTCACAGTTTGAAGTTTTGAATATTGGTCATTGAACCAATCCAAATTTTGTGTTAGGTTAAATGAAATGAGATATACACTTAGTTTAGTGGGCTTTCATCTATACGTGAATCTAGCTATTGCCTGTAAGATTAATGTAGCATGGCACCAAAAATCTAAATTCTTTTTAAAAATTAAGTGCCGAAGCACTTCGAAGGTTTTTTTTTTTTTTTATGATTTTGCAATCTAAAGCCTTCACCTATTAATTTTTTTTCTGTCAATTAATTTTTAGGTGAGTTTACCACATGTATCTAAGGATTGATGAATAATACAGATTTCTTAATGTTTTGGCAGGATAAATGAATACTGCTTGAATTTTAAGTTTTGTGCAATAGGAGAAATTAAGGGAAAATATGACTTTAAAAATTAACCAATTTTTTGTCTTATTCTAAGATAAGTTAGTCTTCAGTATTTCTGTTGGTTACTATTTGGCCTGACTTTTATAACTAACTTTTCTTTTTTCTTTTCTTTTCTTTTCTTTTCTTTTCTTTTCTTTTCTTTTCTTTTCTTTTCTTTTCTTTTCTTTCTTCTCTTTTCTTCTCTTCCCTCCTCTCCCCTCCCCTCCCCTCCCCTTTCTTTCTTTCTTTCTTCCTTTCTTTCTTTCTTTCTTTCTTTCTTTCTTTCTTTCTTTCTTTCTTTCCTTCTTTCTCTCTCTCTCTCTCTCTCTCTCTCTCTCCCTCCCTCCCTCCCTCTCTCTCTCTCTCTCTCTCTCTCTCTCTCCCTCCCTCCCTCCCTCCCTCTCTCTCTCTCTCTCTCTCTCTCTCTCTCTTTCTTTCTTTCTTTCTTTCTTTCTTTCTTTCTTTCTTTCTTTCTTTTTTACTGTTTAGGTCCCTCAAGACCCATTGAAGTTTTATAAGAAGATTTATTTTTGCCACAGTTGCCAGCTCTATTTGCCTTCCACTGAGTTTGCTGTATCATCCACCTCACACCGCATGTACCGGTGTCGTAACTGCATTAACCTTGACAATGAGACTCGGCAACGAGAATCATTTTTGAAGTACAAATGTTTACTTCAGCGGCTCTACTATTCAGAAGCTAATTATGAAGATGATTCTAAAATTGCTTTCCTGATGCGGGTATGATCAATAAGGGGTGCTGATCATGGATGAAATTTATTCACTGATTATTCCAGAAAAGATTCCTGCTTTCCCACAGAAACCTTTTAAAATAATGGCTCCTTGGGCCACTTGGGCGGCTTATTTGGTAAAGTGAACTGACTCTTAATTTCAGTCAGGACATGATCTCAAGATCCTGAGCTCTAGCCCCCAGCTCGTGCTGGGTATGACGCCTGCTTAAGATTCTCTCTCTCTCTCACCTGCCTAGCTCCCACTTGTTCTCTTTCTCTCTCCCTCTCTCTCTAAAAAATTAAAATAAAATAAAAGTTCTTTTCTGTGTGCTTATACTTAGTGAAGCTTGCCCCTCTGGCCATTCTAAGTTTATATATGCAGACCTCGTGATAAGAAGTCATTTCAAGACTTTTAGCTGATATGGTTTAAATTATAAAAGTTTTTAAGCAGTTATTTCATTTCCCCCATTTTCCCTTTATTTTTTCATTAAAACAACAAAGTCTTTTTAATAACACTAAGCAAATTGCTTACTTTATTTCATCTCAATTTCTTCGTTTGTAATGTGGAAATAAAGTGACATACAGTAACCCTGAGAATAAGATGATAGTGACAAATTTTGAAAAGCACCAAGTACCATATACGTGTAAGGTAAAATTAGCGTGCTGGATGAAATATATGCAGCTGTCTCCGGGCTAAAGATGCAGTCATGAGTATGAAACTAATAATGTAGTTTGGGCAGAATGAGCAGAGGTTTGGTGAAAAATAAGCTGTAAGAAGCACTGAAAACTTCATGAATAATGTTTCCCTCTTAAAAATATACTCACTATAATGTATTTCTTCAAGTGATATAATAATGTTAAAGAAATGTTATGTTTAGAAGAAAACATTATTTTTCAAACTTCTTGACATGCAGCTACAAGACATTCAGTACCTGGTAGAGAACATCTGGGCATCGCAGTCAGTCCTCAGTGCCTGGAGTGACCTCCATGACCTGGTCATGGTCAGGTGGGATAAGTCCTTGGAATGGTCCCCCTGGAACTGCATTCTTCTTACCAAAGATGAAGGCCTTGCTCATCTCAGGCTAACAAGTACTGAAGAGGTAAGAAAGTGGAGAATTTATTTGGGGAAGTAATTTAATCATTGAAAATTTTAGAGTTAGTGTGACTGCTTTTTACTACATTCCAAGAATAATTTAAATACTTCCATTGGATTGAGAAGCAGAATGGAAAACAGTAACAGATATGTGGATGGTATGTATGACTGAGATTGAAATTAAAAGGAAGCTAAGGCACAGGAAAGGACAAGATAAGAGATTAGAACATCTTACACGTATCTAAACTGGCTGCCACTCTCTCTTAATAATAGCAAGCGGAAGCACATAGTTCCACAGTAAATTCCGCGAAGACAGGGGTTTTATTTACCTTGTTCATGCCCGTATCTCTAATACCTACACCAGTGCCTGTCACAGACTAGGAGTTTACTAAGTATTTGTTGAATGAATAAATGAAATAACAGATAGGTATTATGTAACCTAGACTCTGCCTTTCTTTGATTAACCATCACGAGTCTGCCTAAAAAGCACACTAAATTCTCGAATTTTGTTCATAATGTTGTGCTCTAAATGGCAATTATACTGATGGAGTGTGGCTCTGAGGCTCCGGTTTTCATTTTCTCCCAAATGACTAGGAGTGGGGAAAATGCTGTAAAAATTCAATACCATTTAATTTCAGTAACTTACAAGACACAATCTGTAAAACATTTCGATGAACAGAATTGAGTTCATCCGAGAGCTTCATTTACACGAAACAAGCTTAGGATCCCAACAGCTGATACCGATTCTCTGCCCTCCATTGATTAAATTCCTATACTTTGAATTTCATGCAAAATGTCAGGAGAAAAGAAAGTAACGACTTCAAATGCAATCGTCATTTTGAATGTTGCTATTTCCTCCTTGTGTTTTTACTGGGTAGGGGGAGGATATAAAGAGGAGGAACAGTTAAATTTTTAGCTTTTTTGAATAATTTTCCAGTATAAGTCAGGCTAGGAAAAATTGCACTCTAGGGATTGAAAGAAAGAGCTGCATGAAATTGAAGCTGTGTTAAATACTATATTTAGTAAGCTAAGCTGCTTCATAAATATGTAATCACTGAAACCATAGCCAATACTACAGTATCATTTTGTCTAGGACGCACACTGGGATTGAAGTTCATTCCCAAAGCTGATATTCTACTGTTCAATTAATCCACACACTCCCTTTGTGTATTTAATCAAATTACTGCAGTATCAAATTAAATGTTCTCTTCATATGCATTCCTAATTTCAGGATGCCCATCTTACTGAATTTCTATAAATAGAGCTAAGGTTCTCAACCACACAAACTAAAAAAAATTGCATTTTTATGGTTTTGGACTAAGTGTAATCTTTTATTAATATTCAGCTTTTTAAAAGAATAGTTTACGTCTTGCCACAAGTTAAAGCATTTCTAGAAATTCTAGAATTAATGCACAGAGATATTTGCTTTCTCAGTAAGTAAAAAAAATACTCAAACGTTAAAAGAATCCTGGCTCCCTGTAATCATGACACAAGTTATAGGAAAAACATGGAAAAAGACTTCTGTTCTCCGAACTGTAATGAGGCAGAGCAGTTTCTCATGGCGTGCATGCTGGTCAAAGTAGGAACAACAGTGGATGGAAAGTCAGGAGACCTGACCTAGTATGTCCCCATTTCTATTACTAAAAATCTGTAGGACATTAAGACCTGCCTTCTTTGCTTCATAAATTTTTATAAAGTTTAACTAAAAACATGGAATCAATATAGAGGATCAGAGCAGCCTTGGTTAAATTCCGGCTGTGTCATTTATGAGCTGGGAGAAGTTGAGCAAATTCATTGATGTCTTAGTGTCTATTTTCTCATCGATAAGAGGGGATAATATGAAAAGGAAATAGTATAAAAAGGGGATAATATATGTTGGATATTTTCCATTTTATATTATTCTTTAAGAGCTGCTGATTGTTCCTTTGCTTGTATGCACTATAATAGTTTATCTTGCCTTTAATGATTTTTTTTTCTGTAAAGGTACTTTGAAAACCTATAAAGATCTGTATATGCATGATTTAATGTTGCATAACAGAAATGTGTTAGTTTTTTTTTTTTTTTAATGAAGTAAGGACAAGAAGTGGTTGAACATATTTAGATTAGTGCAAAAGATGAGTATTTTGACCTGGTAAATTGGTGTGTAGAACGGTAGAAAGGAGACTTCCAGCCCAGGACACTCCTACATGATCCTCTCCGCCAGAATGCTGTGTTCTTTAGCTCCTTTTCTCCGGCCTTTCTTTACTTTTGTTTTGACACTATGGAGGGATCTTTGGTGAGGGATGTCTTACTTTTAGAAAACAAATTCTAGGAGGAGGACAAGTAGTGATTTGGTTGAAAAGAAGGGTCGATTAAGATTAATAGAGATGGTATTTATTAATTCAATCAGAATTTTCTTTTGAATGTGCCAGATACTGTGCTAAGTGCTTGGAGAAAAACAAGGATGTGTAATGGACACAATTCTTCATTGTTTCAGTTGTATTTAAGTTTGGTTAGAAATAACAGACTAAGCAATTTATAATGACTTAAATGTGAATTTAGTTTCCTTAGCAAACGAGAAGTTGAGTCCAGATGGTGGCTCCACAGCTCTCTCAGAAACCCAAGCCCTTTAACTTTCTCTTCAGCCATCTTTAACCTTTGACTTCCATTCTCATGCTTATGGAGTCTTAGAGCTAAAATAGCTATGTCATCTTATGCATTCTCTTAAAAAGCTTTCTTGTAAGCTTTATCCAATGGCTTCTATTATATACATATGTATGTATAATGGCCTGAAACTTGTCACATGGCCACCCCTAGCTAGAATAAAGGCTAGGAAAGCTGAGCACATAACACAATACAAAATAAGGCCCTTCTGAAAAATAAGCGCTCTAAATATGAATAGAAGAAAGAGTGAATATTGGGTTGGCAACAAGCAGTTTTCCACTCTTAGTAGAAACAGATTATCTTAGACTGTGGCAATGCTACGGAACAGAGAAAGTTCAAAGTATGCTAATGGTGTGGAGAGACAAGAAGCCTAAACGTTAATTAAGAACAAAAAGGGAAAGATACAGAGACTTGATAAAGGCAGAATGGTTATTTTGTACTTAAAGACAGAAAATGGACTCATAAGGTAGGAACTAAGGTAGTAAAAAGGGTGAACAAAGGGAGATTTATACTGTCACAACACCATTGCGGTCTTTGTTTTGGACTCTGGATACAGGAAGATATGTACCAGTGTTAGAAAAAAATAACTCAAGTTGGTAATTATATCAGGGTTGAAGTAGATTTAAAGAGAGAACCAAGGTGACAAGATCTTTCATTCAAAAATATTGATATCTACCTTGTGGTGTCGAGACACACATATATGAAAAAGACCCAGTTTGAACCTTCAAGGAGAATTTTTTTTATCATGGAAAGACTCTCGAGCAAATAGTGAAATTCAAGGCAGAATATTATTAAATATTACAATTAAAATACATAAAAGTACTAAGTACCTGCACACAAGGAGGAAGCAGGGATTAGTTTGGACTCAGAGGTCAGAGGGAGAGTCAGGAAAGGCCTCAAGGTCACAATGTCAAAGGAGCTGAGCCCTGAAAGATATTAGACACAACTGGGAAGGAATATACTGTAGGCTGAGAGAACCAATCTGTGAAACTGAGACATGAAAGTGTTTTTATTTTTTTACTTGGCAAAATATATCTGTGACATTTAATAGAACTTGATTTTCTTTTCTTTTAGGGATATGAACCCTCGTTTATTCACAAGATCAAACACAAACATATCCTGGCTAAGAACTATTTTTCTCAAATTCCAGTGCTGGCTTCACTTATACTTGATGATGGTGAGATAGATGAGATCAGAAAGAAATATCACTCAGAAACAACACCTAAGATTATAGTGTCCCAGAGGCCTAGTCCCTAGAAGATCCAGAAGTATTTGATGATCGGCATTGTTGTCCACTGCTAATAGAGTAATACAGAGACCACACAATACGGAAATAGAATTTTATCTTTTTATTGATTTTAATTGTTTTTTGTTTCTCATATTATCATAAGTTGTATAAAGGCAAAACATTTCTGTATAAATGCTTTATTGTTACACAATTAGTGATAAATTGAAGTATAGTTTTATTCCTGAAATTAATGTTTTAAGGTAAAGCGAACATTTTATTCTTCACATTTTTACATTAAAATATTAAAAAATTTCAAGTTCACTATAGTTAAAACCAAAAACAAAAGCTAGTCTCAACTTTTAACTCAAGTAATTTATTTTCAGTTAAATGGAGCTATAGAAGAATAGGCAGAATGTAGATGGGAGGAAACATAGAATTCCCTTTTTGAATATCTTTACAGGTAAAACAAAAGATGCTACATTTTAATACAGAGATGTGAATCTTCACTTTTTATCTTCTACTTTTACTCTCCATCCTTCTTGAAATCCCAGTAAAACAACTAGAGTTTTTTATAAATAAACAAATAAATGCATTCTATGCTGAAAACTAGGGTCAACAGTAGAACTATCTTCTATCCTGGGGGAGTAAAACTGCCAGTGGGGCAACGATGAAATTCTGTAGGAAGAATAAACTTGGTTAAGTAAACTCTAACAACCCCTTTTCCCAATAAGCCAAGGGAATAACCTTACCCACATGCTTGTCAGAGGCCTGCAGTGATGAATAAGGATGTGTGAGTCAGTCTAATAAGAGATCGATGGCACACTCAAAATAGGAAAATTCAAGGAGAGTTTATTTACAAAAGGACTTATTATAAAGTGGGGGCAGCGTGTCGGGAGTCGAAGGAATAGTGCAGGAACCCTGGGCCAGGATGAGATAAGCTGTCTCCACCCTTAGCCTCAAATGAACCTGGGGAGGGAGAAGGCTGAGGACACAGAGTGTAACGTAGATAACCGAGAGGGTCAGAAAACAACCGTCAAAGGATAGCCACTCCTAGGTGGTCTCAGATGAGAACTAGAGAAATAAATACTCTGCTTTCATTTCATACTTCTCCCTTCCTCCAGTCTCCTGCTTGCATTTCCCATTGGTAGAACCCAGAAGTCAAGCAGGAGAAATGGAAGTCTGTTGGCAGAATTCATGCAGCTTTGGGGCAAAGAGTGGAGTAGATAAGGGGGAAGGTGGATCTGGATGGCTGAACTGACGATGTCTCGCTAGAGAGAACGAATTTAAAGTGAAGCTCTACCAGTCGTGTAGCAGTATTTCACATACACACACACACGCAACATAATTTGAGGGGGTGGGGTGGGGGGAGAATTTTTCTGCTAATTCCAGTCAGTAGATAATGAACTATTCTCTTTAGTGATTAGGGAATTCGATCTAAATATTAATATTTGTTCTACATATGTATCTGCCAACATTTCAACAACATATTTCATAGAATATCTACAATTTTTTTATTTAGCAAAAGCATGATACTTGGCAATTATTTTTAAGGAGCTAAACATCAAGGAGGGAAGTGCTATAATGCTGTTAATTTCAAGGTTTCATGGACAGTTCAGACATTTTGGGAACTTTCTAAGTGGTAAATTACAGATGGGGTTAGATCGAGGGCCATTCTGATCACTGATAAACAGGTAACAACCTAAGGCAGATACGAGTGGATTTACACTAGAGTGTAAATGACCAGATTGTCACAAGACAGTGTAGGAGAACGCCTCATCTTAGAGATGGAAGGACCGGGGAGGCAAACAAGGGAGATATACTCAGGTAGGGGCCAATAAGGGACTTTGAGAATTCCTCTGTTTATCCCAAGGGTGAAGCAACTGACCAGATAGCCTTTGCCTGTAGTATGGAAGATTTATGGAATACAACAAGTAGCGGGGGACCAGCCAGAGCAATTAAATTCACGTATGAACAGGGGCAGTACCCATAGGGCTAGGAGAATAACCACTTAGCAGAAAACACAGCTCAACAGCAGAGAGACTTTTCCCAATAAAGTCAGCTATTCTGGTAAACACTTTTTGATCCTTGTGGAACTACTCATTTTATACAGCTGTTTGAAAATCCACAGCAGAAGGGGCTAGAAGAGGTATCTGGCTGGAGAGCCATCAGCTGGGGGGAAAGTCGGGTTGCCACCTACTAAAATCCTAACCCAGCATACTGGAGAGCAACGACTCATGGAGCAGTTAGGTTCTCCTGCTCACGTGGTATCCGCATTCCTCGAGTTTATGACCTGAAAACGTACTTCCCTTGGCCCACTCACTAATGAAGCTGTAGAAGGCGTTTCCTTCTTTCTCCTTTACGAAGACTGCATCATGTGGATAGACGCCTAAACAGTATAATAGAACAAAATTTTAGATCCACAAATTGCAAAAACAAATTGATCAAGAATAGTCACTATATATATATATATAAAGATTAAAAAAAAAGGGACCCTTCTGAGGAATGAGAACAAATATTCATTTCACAAATCTCTTGATTCATGTTAAGGATGTTTGATTGTACTTTTCATCCTTTGGGGAAAAATTGATGCTGGGAAAAATTTGTTATACAAGATAAACAATTGCTAAATTACAAAAACAAAACAAAAACAAAAACAAAACCACATAAATGGCAATGACCAACAGGTTTGGATTTTGAAAGATGAAGCTAAGACAGAGATTTAATGGATTAGCTCAAGATAGTTCCCTAGAATTCAGAGGAAAAGGGCAAATAATGAAATAGATGAGCAAAAATAATAAGTTTAACAACCTTGCTATATCTACACTAGAAATAACAAGCCTAGAATGGAGTGGAAAAGGAGAAACAATTAGCAAAGAGAGATTTAAAGCCAATTTTCCCAAGCTAAAAAGATATATTACTTTAGCTGTATAAAGAATCTACCAAGTACTGGGAAAATTAATATACAGACACATATAGACACAATCTCGTGGTATTTCTGAATTTCAGGAATATTGGACAAATTCCATAAGCATGCAGGTTGGAGGGGGAAAGTAGCCATAAGAAAATAAAATCAATAGTAATGTCATAGATTTCTCTTCCCCAACACTAAATGCCAGAAGGAAGGAACATTTCTACTGAAGGATTTTGAATTTTGAGGGTAAAAAAGACGATCTAAGAATTTTACTTTTGGGCAAATATGTGTGAAGATAGCAGAAAGACACTGTTAAGCAGAAAGCGTATCATGACTCTCTGTGTACCCTTCCGTACTCCAGCCAACCTTAAAACTACGGAAGTAGGGCATGGGCGTGATATTGTGTATGAGAAATGGCGGTGAGCACTGTAGGCTCAGGATGCTTTCTAAGTGATCATTTGTGTGGTTATGAAACAATGTAATGAAAAAAACTAATTCCTCAAATAAAAAATCTCTACTGCAAAAAAAAAAAAAAATCAATCCACCAAAATAGAAATAGTACCCTGACTATTCCAATTAAATGTCTACTATACGAGGGTTCAGAGGGATAGAAGTGTTCCAAGTCTTTTTAATGGGAGAAGGGTCAACAGATAGAAAGGAAATCAGATATTAAAATATTTAGTTAAAAAATTTAAAGACAAATGCTCCAGAATGAAAATTGAATTATAAACTCCACATTTCTAGAGACAACAACAGGGAACAACAACAAACTTGAGAAATAAAGCATTTTTGTTTTTATTTTCTAAGGTGAGCAGGAAGAGGTACATATAAGAGAAAAACCAAATATCACAATACATAAATTCAGATAGGTTAAAGTTCTCTAGTAAAGAATAGTTATCATAATATATCAAAAGAGTGAACTATTTGCTGTATGCTAGATACATACCCCAAATGAAATGACATATAAAGGTTAAAAATAATGATGCTTCGTAAAATTCAATAGTCATATGTAAACAGACAACAAAAAAATGGTGGCAATATTAATTTCCCGGATGAAACTGAAAAGAAAAACAGCAGAGCAAAGAGAGTTGCTTTATCTTGATAAATTATTATTCACAATATAAATGAATAATTAATCTCTATGTTAGATACAAAAGTAAGTTTGAAAAAAGTCATTTGAAAGACAATTCTCCATAGGCTTCTTGCACTTCTGAATGTCTTTGAGCAGAGGTAGTAGTTCTGCTTTTTTCCAGACTTGTTTTGAAGGATGCTTGTATCACAAGCAGTCTTGAAAGATAGGGGTAGTGTTTACTGTTCACCATAGAAGATTCAGAGTCTCAGGATTTCTACCCTGCAAAGCAACTCACTGTGTGTGCATGTGTTGTTTGGACTTGGTATCACCCTGGTGGAATTAGGGCAAAATGCTGATATTCTGGCCTCTGCTATTTCTGTGAACAATAGATTGTGCTTCATCCTTGACCCAGGAGTCTCATGTCTTCCACTATCATCGATGAAATTCCTACAGGCAAATTTGTTAGCTTGTAGTTGGGTACCATCTCAGACCCTTTGCAGGTCTCGACTCAGATAACCTTAAAAATGAAAAAACGAATAGCAAGTCAAGAGGTAGAAAATGTTTCTCTTGTCTTTCCAGGGAGGTACTAGGGGACTGATCGCAGTTCTTCACCCTCTTGAAATGCAGGATTATGTAACATGCTTTGCTCAAAATGTAATGCAAGTAAAATGGTCTTATGTCACAACTGAACATTGAAAGAACAAATAATTCTAAAGGAATATCTATAGATCTCTATATGTAACAGATATATAGATATCTATAGATATTGATAGTATCTATAGATACTCCTTTAGGAAATAGAAAAAGAGTGAATACTCCCCAACTCATAAGGCCAGCATATCCCTGATACCAAAATTTGACCAGGATAGTGCAAGAAAATGATAGGCCACTTTCACAATGAATATAGATGCAAAAATCCTAAACAAAATACTAACAAAATTTAAAACCGTATTAAGAGATAAATAATGGCTTTTGCTGGATATTTGGCATTTACTTCTTCAGATCTACCTTCCACCCTTCTCTCTGCCATGTGGCCTTAGAGGCTGCTCTTTATGCATGCATCAGTGAGTGTACAATGTCCTTCAGTTGCATCTGGTCAGTGGGAAGCATCAGCAGGACATGTGAGGTCTGGAGGAGAGGCAGAGGTTGGGTATTTATTCTTCTGGCTTCTATCTGATTTTTGGTCTGTTGTCAGTGACTGCATTATCTGCCTAAGGCCGTATATCTGATTGTTATGTATGGTCAGTCTTCGACTCTATAGCTCTCTTTGAATCCTGAGACTCATTCCTTTACTCCTTGGGCTTAAGGGTGAATTACTTTCTTTCGTAGCTAGGTTGAAGTTGCTTTACTTTTTTGTTTTGATTTCTTTAAACAGTGTCATTTCCTTTGCAAACAACCCTTTCTAAATAGTTTTCGAATTAACAGTTTGAGTGTGCCTGCTGGACCCTGACAAAAACAGTAACTGGTACCAGGAAGAGTCTCAGCAAACAGACTTTAAAATGGCATCTAGGCTTAGGTTGCTCACATATTTGAAGAGCATATGGATAACCTCCTTGCCAGGGGGAAGTAGGACACTGGCAATGTGCAGCATGTGGCGGCATCACAATAACTCAGAATATCACAGTGGTGGCACAGAATGAGGTGCATGTGGAGGAGAGCGCAGGGAGATCAAACGGCTGAGCCAGCTAGTCACTTCGATGGCAGAGATTGTGGCATAGGAGGGTGCTTCTTACCCCAGAAAGGGTTCAGAAGAAAAGGATAGATTGAAAGCCTTGAAGGTCTAACACAAGGCCCAAATAGAAATTCAGGAAACCTTAATGATAACTCTAAAGAAATTACTTATCTCCTGTGTTTACCTAGCAGGGGTAGCTGGGGATTAATACTAGAGCCTGACTGAAAGGTTTACAGAGTTATGTTGTTAATATAGTGTGCGCCCAGGTTAGATTGCATTACGGTAAAGAGAGTGGTGAGGAAGAACAAACAAGGTGTCGTCTGGTATGTATTAGTCTATATGCTGAAAGAGTTGTAGGATTGTGTCAGTTTTTATCAAGAGTCAGGGCAGCATGTATAAGAATTTACTCTAAGATTATTACGACCAAAAAGGACAAAACAAAAGATTGTACCAAGGCAAATTCGTGTCCTTCCCTAGAATTCAGGATTTACTGTGTTGGCTTGAGGCCCTGTGAATTGCTAGATATGTTACCTGAAGCCTGGACTAGAAAGTGGCCTATATCAATGAGCTCAAAATGCAAGAACTTCCTTAGAAAACATTATCCAGGCAAATGGGTTGTTGAGTGGATCTATTATGTGTGACTTTTTCAGGCACATCTTGCAAATGTCAGTACTCCACAAGAGGGTCTTCACCAAGGCATTAAGAAATGCAATCGTGAGTGTTTTACCAGCTTCCCTGAAAAGGTCTGTGGTGGCTGTTACCTATAGGCTGGAGATGATAGTGGCCATATGGAATTTGATAACCTGATTTGATAGAAACAATGTGATCCCCAACGCTAAAAGCCAAGTGTGAAGCTTACCAATCAGAGAAAAAGAGGTCAGAGTTATAATAAAAAGCCCTAGGAGCAGTGTGATTTACCCTGCAGGGATTTATAAGGATGATTAAATGATAATCAGATCCACAGGGATGAAACAGACAGTTGTATTCATTTCCTAGGGCTCCTGTAACAAATTGCATCAAACTGGGTGGCTTAAAACAATAAGGATTTATTTTCTCACGGTTCTGCGGGCCAGAAGTCTGAAATCAAGGTGTTGGCAGAGCCTCACTCTCTCTGGATGCTATGTGAGAGAATCTTTTCTTGCCTCTTCCAGCTTCTGGTGGCTCCAGGCATTTCTTGGCTTCTTTTGGCTGTATTATTCTAGTCTCTGCCTTTATGGTCACATGTGGCCTCCTTCTCTTTAGGTGTCTGTTTCTTCTGCCTCTTATGAGGATAGTTATCATTGAATGATTCACTAAGTGACTACATTACTAAAAAATGCCCATAATAAACTGTGTGTTATCAGATTGACCCAGTCATAAAGTTGAATGTACACAGCATCATTCCATTGTAAAGTGGAAATTGTATATCCAAGAACACCTTTGTAGGTTTGGAAGAGTCAAGTAAACCACATGAAGTAGATACTTCAGACTCCCATGGTGTACGTTCCTACTGCTTTCCTCAACAAACAACTATGCCTTCATGGACAGTGGCCTATGATCACTGAAATGGAAGAAAAGAAAAACTGGTTTACAGAAGGATCTTCACACCATAGTGTCAATAGATGGTCCGGTTTAGAGAAAGGTCTTCACATGCGCTTCCCACCGTACTGTAGCTCTGCTTTGGAACGCCAAGGAAGAAACTATAAAGAATCCTCTCGGAGGGAAGAATTTCAAGTGCTATATCTTGTTTCCACTTTTTGTGCAATGGGACATAGCTGGTGGTGTAGATCTACAGAGATCCATGGCAGTACCTATAAGGTTAATCAGCTGGAAGGAGACTTAGAATAATATTTAAAAATTGACGATAAGGAGTTTGGGAGGGATGTACGTGGATAAGCATGTCCTCTGTAAGTGCACCCCGGATGGCGTACACTAAGAGGTGCTGTCAGTAATCGGGCGGACAAGATTATTCCTCCTGTGTATCAGTCAGCTTCTTTCACCAGGTTTCTGGTGTTTGCTCGATGGGTTCATTTGCAAACCAACCTTGACAGTATGGATGGAACTCATCTATGAGGTTAACAACAGGGATTTTGCTTCACCTACTCTCATTTGGCTACAACCACAGCCGGGTGTCTAATTTGCCAATAACAGAGGACAATAATAAGCCACAAGATGATAATATTCCCCAGGGAAAACAGCTGACAATCTGATGGATAATTGAATACATTGCATCTTTTTTTATCAGAGAAAGGGCCTTCTCATGAATACAGATGTTTAATATGCGTATGGATTTGTCTTCCTTGCTTACAGTATTTCTGTCCACGTAATCATTCATGGACCTACAGGAAGTATTACTTATCATTACGGTGTCATGTATTACATTACCTTCAACCAAGGACTCATCTCACAGAGGAGGAAGTGAGATGTTGGGTTCATGCTCACAGAATTCACTGGTCTTCCCATGTCCTTACTACCTGGAAATATCTGGCTTGATTAAATTCTAGAATGGCCTACTGAAGGGTCAGTTATGGCATCATCTGAGTGACGATACCCTGAGGGATTGGAGTGCTGTCTTATAGGATCCAGTATATGCCTTATCATTGGTCAGTATGTGCTGTCTCCTTCAGCCAGAATGCACAGTCTGGGAAAAAAATGGGCAGAGCTGGCTAGTGGATGTTGCTGTCTCTCCTATCCTAAAAATGCACAGAACTGGGAATAAAAGATAAAGTTGAGTGTGGCCCCTTTCACTGTTATGCTGTGTAATCCACATAAAACTATCACTTTTCATCCTTTCAACCTTGTACTCAATGGATTTGTAGATCTTAATGCACAAGGAGGAAATTCCTCGAATACAGTACTAGTTCCTATTGAACTGGAATTAAGACTCACAAAGCAATTGCTTTAGAGAGCACAAATGGTCAAGTCAGTGTGCCTAAGTGAAAAGATCATAATTTCTATTTTTTGTAGGTTGAGAGCTACCAATGCCAGGTTGAGAAAGAACATTTCACATAATTTTTTTGGTTTTAAGATTATTTTATTCTCATCATATCTCATAGGAGTCCCTGGCAACTCCAAATGATACTCCAGATAGTATGCTATGGTGCCCTATCAGAAGCAGTACACCATGCTGCTTTATGGGAATAATGGGCATTGTAAAACATCATTTTGGACTCTCAAAACTGTCACATATTATATTGTGTATATATATATACACACACACATATATACACACACATATATTTATGTACACAAATACATATACATATTTATTTATGTAAATTTAGAGGTAAGACTTTCGGAGGGAGAACTGAAAAAGTTTAGTTAAAATAATAATATACTGGGGGCACCTGGGTGGCTCAGTCAGTTAAGTTCCCGACTCTTGGTTTTGGCCCAAGTCATGATCTTACAGTTCGTGAGACTGAGCCCTGAGTTGGGCTCTGTACTGACAGCATGGAGTCTGCTCGGGATTCTCTCTCTCTTTCTCTTTCTGCCCCTCCCCCACCTGCACTCACTCGTGCATTCACGTGTTTTCTCTCTCTCCTGCTCCCCCTCTCAAAATAAATAAACTTTAAAAATAAGACTAATATACTGGATGCTCTTTGCTTGAGAAGAATGTATATTCTTTTGGATGATGTAGTCTATAGATGTCCAGTATATGCAGCTAATTGATGGTGTTGAATTCAGCTGTGTTCTTACTGGTTTTCTGGATGCTGGATCTGTACGTTTCTGACAGAGGATGTTGAAGTGCCCCACTATAACAAAATAATCCTAATTCCTCCCTTCCGTCCCGTGTATCATTGCTGTCATTCATTTCACTTACATATAAGCACACGTAAACACATATATGATATATACAAACACACACACACACACACACACACACACACATACAATCAAATGCATTTTGCTGCTGTTTGTAACAAAATGTTATCTGTTAAATCAGTTAGGAGTACTGTTCCAGTAGGTTGTGACTCGCTATTTGCCTGTCATTCCCTCTAATATCAGGGCCAGTGGTTTGTCTGTGACCTTACTTCTGTATGGATCTAAGAGTTGTTGCTTTTTCAGTTGGCTTAGCTTCCTATTTGTTAGGACAGAGTGGGCACTTCTAAGCATTTTTACATGCTGTTCCAAAGCCCCCTAGATGGTCTTGGCTTGGAAGGAATTCTAATAATCCTTTTACCAACTTAAATTTAATCGACTGCAGAATTTTAAAAACATTTCTTATATTACACATGTAATACATATAAAGTAGATTAAAATATTACCAATAAAAGTCAATTTAAAATACATACCTATACTCAATTCTCAGTCTTAATGATTCAGGAAGAAATATTTCCACTACAGTCCCTGTATGTATGCATTTATATAATCAGGAAAGGAAAATACATACTGAACTATGAACTTCTCAATATCCACAGTTTGTGATAATGACAGTGTCTGCTTTTCTTGGCATATTACGGACAGCCGTTGCAAGATGTTTGTGAAATCTACACTGAATTTGAACTTTTTTCCCACATACAATGTAGAATTAAATTATAATTTCAACAAATACATGCTAAGAGTGATTGTTCTCAGATTCTAGAGAGCTGATATATCTGTACTGTGTCAAAACAAAACTTAAGAGCATATCAAAAACTGAACTGAGCAATGTTTTATCATTGCTGATTCAAGTGACTTGGTGTGAAGATCAATATAGGGGATGCAGAAGCAAAGTGACACTGGACAGAGTATAAAAGTTTTTCACAAGTCTGATGACTATATTATTCTGACTCTCCAAGAAGGTAATATACTGGAATTTAGTATTTCCTGCTAGTATTGGATTAGTGAGTTGAATTAGGTACAAGAACAAGTAATGAATTAAGGAGACTGGATTATTTTTCCCTACTAGCTCTTCAAATTGTTATCTACACATATAGATATGCATTTTCACATGCTGGATATTCGCCCTTGTTGTTGTTTTTTCCCAACCTTCTCTCTCATGCTTCTACTTATTCTAATCTTATTTTATTTTTAAGGCCAGCCCAACTGTACTTCATAATGTGGACTAGTTACTATGCCTTAGGGCCACAGTGTTAAGTAGAATACTATCCGTGCCCTACGGGAACGCATGTGGATAAATAGTGATTTTTCTGGGCTTCTTCATCCATAAAGTAGGCAGCACTTCAGCAGCACGGTTGTTAACAATTAAGACTGTTTATGTAAAACATATGAGAACAGGAAATGTTAAATGTTTGTTAAATGAAGGATTAAAGTTTGCTGCCTCTAAGTGCTTTTAAAGACAGCATACTTTTCTTTCTTTTATGATTTTATATGCAGTTTTTTGCTGGGGAACATGCAGAATTGGGTCTTACCCTCTAATGACTGCTCATTTTTTAGCGGCCTGCATGCTTGTTAACTGTGGAACAGTCCCCTGGCTCTGTGGGAATTTTTCCAATAGCCAGTGCATGCTAATTCAACCCGCAATGCATCCCTTATCTTTACTGTTTCCTTTTATTCAGACTCTGCTTTAGGCAGAACTCTCCTTTCTAGAGCTGAATGTTCCAGGTGTATAAAGTATGAACAACTACTGTGATACTTTGCAGCTATGAGCTTTACAAGTGTTCAAGAGGTTATTATGAACTTCCTGTGGCGCTTCCTCAGAAAAAAACCATCTTCACAAGAGCTTTCTCTGCAAATAGTTTGCTTAGTTCTCCCCTCCACTCAGCTTGGCTCCTTACTAATGCTGCGTTTGGCAGCTCGCAGTGGTCTTCCTAACCTGCATTTATGTTTCCCAAGTTAGAAGCAGCTGGGCAATTTTAGGAAGATAACAACTCACTAATTCTCTCTTTTCTAATTTGTAAAGCCAGTAATTCTCTCAAGCTTTAGAATACTGGTGTGGCTTTGAAACAAAGAACTATGTATGGTCTTAAACTTTCTATGCTTTATAATTTACAAATATCCTCTTAATGTGAAAGTTTTAAAAATACCAGTTATTGGAATAAGAAATAATATATATTGTGATAGCTCTATTTTCCTTACCTTTTTTTAACTTGTTATAAATAAAACCAACTGGAGTTGGTCTCATATTATAAGAAACTATTTTATTTGTATTACACACAGCAAGTAGCCAGAAAAGATCCTTGAATTGAAAAAAAATTTAAGTTGCTTTTGAATAAATAGCTAAACAAAAACCCCAGATGTTTTATGTTAACAATATGTTTTTGTAATTGTTTTCTTTGGAGAAAATTCTAGAGATATTAACTATTTTTAGAATGAATTTAATGTCTGCTGTTTTTTTGAGCTTTTAAATTACATTATTATTTGACTGAACTGAAATCTTCTTCATCTGCCTTTTAAACCATCTTTTCCTTATAAATAACTGTTAGGGGAAAACTTCCTAAATAAGCCAAAATGCCACATACTGGCCAGGCTCACTCTGGGAATGGAAGTGGGGAAAAGGAAAGCAGCCTTGGATGTTTGACAAATTATAACAATACTTTGTTTTAAAAACATCAATATAGTAATAAAAATGCTATAAGAAATAGCAAAAATAGTCATGTTATATTTTAAAATAAAAACCATATTACACAAGAAATAAATTTAAAAACTCTGACTCACAAAAGGATCCTAATTCCCCCAATATACCTATCGTTCGATTGCAATGCTTGAGGTGTACATAAGGAATTTATTTTTATTGCATCATTTCATTGTTGAGGTAAAATTTATAAACAGTGAAATATATAGGTCCTATATGTATAATTTAATGGGTTTCAAAAAATGTGTCCATCTGTAGAACCATGATGTTATAGAACATAGACATTACCTCAAAAAATGGTTTTGTGGCCCCATGCAGTCAACTGTTACCCACCACAGGCAATCGCCATTCTGACTTCAGTCATCAAAGATCAGCATTGCTAGTTCTTGAGCTTTATAAAGAACTCTTTTGTGTCTGGCTTCTTTTGTGCAATATAATATTTTTGAGATTCACTGATGTTGAATGCCTCAGCAATTTGTTAATATGTATTGTTGAATGATAATTTATTTGGATTCTTGTCAGGCTTTTTGGGCTATTATAAACAAGCTGCTATGAACTTTCTTTTACCAAGCCTTTTTCTGGACACATACTTTCATTTCTATTGAGTAAATATCTAGAATTGACATCGTTAGGTTGTGGGGTAGATATATTTGCCACTTTAGCACAACGGCTAAACAGTTTTCTATAATTGGTTATATTATTTTACATTCCACCAACAATGTATAAGAATTGTATTTGCTCTGAGCCCTCACTAGCAGTTGGTGGTATAGGTCTTCTTGTTATCTTATTGGATGTGCAGTGGCATCTTATTATAGTTGTAATTTACGTTTCCCTGTTGACTGATGAAGAACAGCTTTCTATGTTCTTATTGCATCATTCTTATGCAGTCTGTTTGAATGTGTGTCACCTATTCTTCAACTGGGTTGCTTTTCTTATTATTTAGGTGTAAGTATTCTTTAAATATTCTGAATACAAGTCCTTTGTCAGATACATATATGGTGGATATTTTCTTCCAGTTTGTGGCTCTCAAAATAAGTGTATTTTGTCCTTTCACGAGTAACATTTTTTAACTTGTGAAAGTCTAGTTAATCAATTATTTCTATGGTGGTCCGTGCTTTTGTGTCCTAAGAAAAGTTTGTCTTCCCTCAAGTTTAGCAGGTATTATTTCTTTCTACTTACCTGTAGCTTTAGCTTTAATTTAGGTCCTTAACTCATCTGAATGAATTTCTGTATATTAAGTGAAATCGGATTGATTAAAGTTTCTTTTTTTTTAGTATGAATCTCTAGTTGCCAGCACCATTTGATGGGGCTTTCTCCCTTCTTTTACTGGTACCTTAATTGATTGTATTCTTTGCTAGTAGACATTCTTTGTATCTCTACTTCATTGATATCTGCTCTTTTATTAATTTATTGTTTCTATTTATTTCGGGTTAATATGCTTATCTTTCCCTGGTTTCTTCAGGTAGAAACTTGAAAGGAATTGACTTGAAGTCTTTTATTCATATAAGCATTTCATGCTATAATTTTCCCTCTAAAGAATGCTTTAGCTATACTCAACAAATCTGAGATGTTGTCTTTTCAACATCAATTTATTTTATAAAAATGCAAAATAGTCAAGTGCTGTTTGACTCTGTGCTTATTCTATTCTCGTATAACCTAAAGGCACATTTCAGAGAAGAAAAGTTTGAGGCAGGTTTCTATTCATAGGCAATTATATGTATAAATGCATAATTTGACTTTGGGCATAAAAATGACTTCCTCTAGAATAAATATGAGTATATCACATCAACCAAATTTATTAGCTTTTTAGCACTACTCAACTTAAGAGGTAAGAGTATTCACTCAAAGTAAATTTATTGTAGTGGTTACTCATTTATAAAATCCAAGCGATGAATATCCTCAACTTTTAGTATCAAATCACTCTAAGATTGCTACCTTTTCTTTCTCTCCCTCTCTTTTGTTCTCTGAATTGTTCTGATGATACATTATGAGGAAGGCTAAATATGCCTCAGGAAAGTTCATATTTGTTGAAAAAATTGACCATATCCTTGGGAAGGAGTACTAATCAAGAAATGAAATAATACACTGCGTGCAATGGTCTGTGTTTTTATTTGCCGGCATCAGAGAATGGTAGCCACATTTCACCTGTCCAAGGCAGAAAGACCAAATGGCATTTCTGACTTTAATATTTATTCCCCACAGTATGTTTGTCTCCTATACATGCACATTGTCTAGAGTAATGTGGCTAAGCTCATAGGTTGAACAGGAAATCAAACTTATAATTTTATAATGTTTCCATAAATGTCTTTTAGGCTGGAGTGCATGCACATACCACAGCTAAGGAATTCGAAGGTGTCATTGAAAGGTATTGAGGTACATTGGGAGACATGCTGCATTTTACTATGTGTTTGATTTTGGATGAGTAAATTATTTCTCCATCTTTACAATGAGCCATCTGGCCCAGATGATTCCTGTGGTGCCTTGCATCTCCAGAATTTTAAGTCTGGATAAATGCAAACCAGATCAGAATTTGGATATGCTCAGCAGGAGGGTAACGTCTGAAATACTTTGTCAGTGCTCTTCAGCAGTGGTTGCTAACCCGCTCCCCAAACAGCATCACAAAGGAAATCTCTGGATTCTTCATCATTTCAGTGAATGCCTTATGAAGTTTATGGAGGAAAAACATGCAAAAGAGTGAGACCTCATATATCTGGATATCTGATTTCCCAAGAGCTTCATACTGTCAAACTGGCCTACACTCGGCTTGTGCTGGGATTTGTCACTCAGTCGTTATAATCATTTAGTTTCCAAATACAGAGAATTGATAAGGCTTTTCAAATGAGTATCAATTATGTCTATTATTTTTTGCATAGACTTTTAAAAGACCTTTTCCCCATTTTAACCCAATAGGCCCAAAGAAGTCTATGAAAATTAAATAAATATTATTAATTTCAAAAGACCTTTCCCAATACAATATTTTGGTTAATAATGCTTTCTATTTTACATACTTTAAATATACTCTTTTCAAAACTTAAGACTGCAGACTAGAGGTTTAACTCATTCAGTTGCTGCTCTTCGGATTCACCACTGAGTTTGCACTGAGGCGGAACTTTCCTTATACCCACCACTGGTGGGGAGCATAATAGATATAGTGCCGGCCCGTTCCTGTGAACACAGCGGGGGGGGGGGGTGGGTTCTAACACACAACTTGGGACTCTGTATCCAGGGTCAAAGCTTTCTCAGAACTGCATTGCAGTCTGAGGCTCTTCCTACTTTATTCTTTTCCCTTCCTCTTCTCCTTTCAAAGGTGTCAGAATGACATTGTGCTCCGAAGTCTATCCTGCCAGCTTCTCCTCTTTCTTCTTTTTCTCTCCGTAAGATTTTATTCCTAATAAATCTCTTGCATGTTCAATCCTGCCTTGGTGAGAGGACCTGAAGTGATATAAGTTTTTGTATAATGTCAGCCATCTAATATAATTAACAAAGCCAATCCTCAGAGTCAACACAATCAGCCAGATTAGACTTCATTTCTGTCAGAAACTCTGGCTTTCTTTTCCAATTTACATAAACATTGTAGTATGAATTTTAAAAATATAATAAAATTACTTAAGGTGAGTTGCGGAGTATATCTCATAGAAGATCCCTGAAAGTAGTCAATTCAAGATTAAGATGGCATAAGAACTAATGTAATTAATGGGGCACCTGGGTGGCTCAGTTAGTTGAGTGATCGACTCTTGATACCAGCTCATGTCATGACCTCATGGTTTGTGAGATCGAATCCCACATCAGACTCTGTGTTGACACTGCAGAGCCTGCTTGGGATTCTCTGTCTCCCTCTCTCTTTACCACTCCCCTGATCATGCTCTCTCTCTCTCAAAATAAATGAACTTTAAAAAATGTAATAATGTAATAAACACTAATGTAACTAATAAACTTCTTGGATGATTATAAAAATAATAAATTTATATATTATTAATTACTTATTTTTAATAATGCATTGTATAAATAGCTAATACAATTTATTTATGAGGCAAAGATGAGGCTAAAACACATAGTATTCCTTGACTTAATCAGTATAAACATATATATTAGACTGTGATATTCAGCTTTCGGAAATAATTAAAAAAGAATTGCCAGCAACCCTCAGTTTATTCTCTGTATTTAAGAGTCTCTTATGGTTTGCCTCCCTCTCTGTTTTTATCTTATTTTTGCTTCCCTTTCCCCTATGTTCATCTGTTTTGTTTCTGGAATTCCACATATGAGTGAAATCATATGATATTAGTCTTTCTCTGACTGACTTATTTTGCTTAGCATAATACACTGTAGTTCCATCCACATTGTTGCAAATGGCAAGATTTCATTCTTTTTGATCGCTAAGGAATATTCCATTGTGTGTGTGTGTGTGTGTGTGTGTGTGTGTGTGTGTACCACGTCTTTATCCATTCATTAGTTGATGGTCATTTGGGCTCTTCCTTACTTTGGCTATTGCCGATATTGCTGCTATAAACATTAGGGTTCATGTGCCCCTTCAAATCAGCATTTTTGTATTCTTTGGATAAATACTAGTAGTGCAATTGCTGGATTGTAAGTTAGTTCTATTTTTAACTTTTTGAGGAAACATCATACTGTTTTCCAGAGTGGCTGCACCAGTTTGCATTCCCACCAGCAGTGCAAAAGGGTTCCTCTTTCTCTGCATCCTCACCAACAGCTGTTGTTGCCTGAGTTGTTAATTTTAGGCATTCTGACAGGTGTGAGGTGGTATCTCATTGTGGTTTTGATTTGACAGTAATTTTTTTTTAATATTAAGATTAAGCTTTTCCTGAGGCACCTGGGTGGCTCAGTTAAGCATTTGACTACAGGCTTAGGTCATGATCCCACGGTTTGTGCAAGCCCCACATTGGGCTCCATACTGACAGTGCGGAGCCTGCTTGGGATTCCCTCTCCTGGCTCTCTGCCCCTCTCTCACTGGTGCATGTGTGCCCGCTCTTGCTCTCTCTCTCTCTCTCTCTCTGCCTCAAAAATAAATAAATAAATGAACTTTAAAGAAAATTTAAAAAAGATTAAGCTTTTCCTACATATTAACAAAAGAAATAAGTGTATACTGCTAAAAACTAATTGATTCGGCAACTATTTTTATTTTTTGTATTACTAATTAAATATGATAAATATTAAACATTTTATAAAATAAACTAAAAGAATGAATATACTGGAAGTGAAGATTTAGTTACATATACATATTATATATACATATGTGAAATCCATATAGTTACATCATATAATTTGACAAAATACATATACATATACAAATATTATATGCATATGTACAAAATACATATACATGAAATGTATATACATTCATCACATAATTTGACAAAATATGTTCTTAATTACATTGCCCTACCATATACTTTAATTATACCAAATTTAAATGGTATCACATTAAATTCGTGCCTGCGGTTTTATTCCTTGTAGTTAGAATGGTACAGTACTTGTTCTTCGGTTGTTGGGAGGTACTTTTCATTCCACCTAATCACTCATTCTGTGGATGAATATTGGGAGAAATGGAAAAGAAGTTCTCAGCTTAAGTAAAAAATAATCCGTTTCTACATCTATGTTTTCTTTCATGTATCTATCTGCTTTACTTACATGTTCTTTAGAAATTAATTATTTTAATAGCTTAAGGATGCTGAGATTAAAACTACTAAAGGAAAGTCATCACTCTGATTAACCATGTTCTCCAGTTCTCCAACATAACTGATTTTAGGTCATCCCGACAAGCACCAAAATACTCAATTTCCTCATTTTTTACCTACAGTTGATGTGAGACACGGGAAGGCAGGACACTAAGATGGGTTTAATTTGATTACTCATTAAATGAGGTTCCACAATAACAGTATTTGCCTCAGAAGTTATTACTCCTTGGAACAATGTACACAGAGAGATTCCTAATGACCAAGGGTATGAGTTCTGGTAGGAAATGGGATATTATGAACAGGAGATGAAAAATAGAATCTACTTGGTGCTAAAGTGCCACTGCATGTTGGGAGTATGAGAAATTAATTCCTTCAAAACTTGGTGTCCTTACACCCCTGAAAAGTCTCCTATGCCCTCCTGCCCCAAGGTCATGCATTCTTCAGGTTGAAGATGGCTGATTTTGTCCACCTTTCCCAACTATTGCTTGCCCTTAACTCTTCTTGTATAAAAATTCTGGAGCCATCACTGGCCTAAATGCTATAGACATTTGAGCTTGTGAGTCCAAGTACAGTGGGAGGAAGCAGGAGAAAAATGGAGAGAAAAAAATTAAAGAAGAGGACACAATAAAAAGGAAAGATGCAAATCTTTATCTATAGAGGGAAAGAAAGCACACATGTATACACACAAATAAGGATGAGAGGATGTATCAACTAAGAAAACAGATATAATGGTAGTTGTTAAAGTACTTGATTAAGATAACTTTTTTATTTTGATGTAAATGTTAGGATAAGTTATAACTTCTCTTTGAAATATCCATTGATCCAATTGTTCCCAAGTAGAGGGCCCATTGGAATCACCAGAGGATCTTTAAAAGTACAGAGTTCACCGATCCTTTTCTGGACCTACTGATTCAGAATTTCTGGGATAGAATCCTGGATGCACTTTAACAACCTATTTGTGTATTATTATATTCTCACAAGGCACCTTCCAGGTCCAGGAAACTGCAAACGCCATGTGGGGACACTGACAAAGAAAGGAAGGGGATCTCCAGGAATTAGCAAATGAGGAAATAATGATAGAACTTGCTTTCGTGAGCATATTTAAGAAAGAGAACCAAGAAGAGGACACAAGAAGTGACCCTGACCTCCACCAGTTTCTGACATTTGAGGGACAGTAAAAGACAAAGGTTTAAATGAGTGAGCTAGGGTTCAAGAGGGACTGACTGACCAGGGAACAGTGTGCACAAGGGTCTGGAAACATAGTAGTCAAAATTAAAATCACTGGGAGATGAGCTGTGCTAGTAGCAGGTGTTGTCCACTTCATAAACACGCCTGGACCTAGATGGCTCTCAGGATTCTGCCTCTCATCTTTCTAAACCTCAGCCTAGAGAGGTCGCCTGGATCCAGCCCTCCCTATATCCCACCTAAGTGACTGCTTCTAGTGTTTTCTCTCTCCTGTCCACTCCTTACTCTCAGACTCCACTTATCATCTCATAATTTCCCTCCTCTATCAGATTTCATTCCAGTATCATTCACCATCTATATCTGCTTAGCTTTCTGTTTCCGTAGTGAGTCTTATTTTTTCATAATGGATGAAGATGAATTCTTGTTACTGATCCCTTCATTGGGGAATGCATTGGTTACCTGGGAAGAGCATTGGCAATAGGCACTGGGCTAGGGATTTATCACTCTAAAAATAGAAGTGACTAATACCTGAATGAATATAGATTCCAAAATGCTTTCGCTAATGAAACCCTGACACTTGTACTTCTTTTTTTTAACGTTTATTTATTTTTGAGAGAGAGAGAGAGAGAAGAGAGAGAGAGAGAGAGAGACAGAGCGTGAGCCAGGGAGGGGCAGAGAGAGAGGGAGACACAGAATCCAAAGCAGGCTCCAGGCTTCAAGCCATCAGCACAGAGCCCGACACAGGGCTTGAATCCACGAACCTTGAGATCATGACCTGAGCTGAAGTTGGATGCTTAACCGGCTGAGCCACCCAGGGGCCCTATGACACTTTCACTGCTTAACCCCTCCTGCAATCTACAAGTCCTCCCTGCTAAAAACATTCCTGCTGTTTAACCAACTTCTCTCATGTCACAGACCAGGCCTATGTCCTCTGTTCCACTGTAAGAATGGAACACCATTTTTACCATTTTTTTGTATAACAACCTCATTCGATACCTAGAAATTGTACAGTTAACTTTTTCACCCAATGTTCATCACTTATTTCCACACTTATTCTTATACATTTAGAAATATCTTTACAAAGGGACACACCACCCCACTCCCTTTAACTCCAGCTTTACTATACTTATGGGAAGAGCCATAAGTCTGTTTTCCCCAAGGCCATTCTTGATTTCAGGTGACAAAACAAAGGCTACTTGCTGTAGGTATATTGACTCATGCCTGTTATTTCTTCTTAAGTCCAGGTCTGCAATCGGTTCCTCTGTAAGTCTTCCTATTCTGAAACTAAATGTTCAGAAAGGACATCTGAACTGATGTAAGGCCAAGTTTTCTCGGCACAAGTGATTTCTCAAAGCTCTATGCCACTGTTCTTCATTCCAGCTATTAAAATTCATAGCGGCAAACTCTGTGAACACTGGATCTATGTGGGCTGGAGGTAAATTTAGGCCTTAATAGAGGATGTCACTCACAAGGCAAGATAATTTAAAGATGGTCTCTTTGCATTAGAATTTTAAAGCACTACCGCAGGAAGAAAGAAATGTTGCCAGTGTAAATTTATGTATGATATGGCTTCTGAAAAGTATCTTTAGAATCAACATATGGATCACAGAGATCCTATAATAAACTTGGATAATGAAAAATCACTTATTTTTATCTCCATTTATTTTTAAAGAGGATTTTATACATTTTAATATCCACAGAAGCCAAAACTGTTATTTCCACAGGAGAAAGACATGTATGGTAATCCGAAAGCTTGAAGCCAAGTATCTGCCCCCAAACTTAAAGTTATAGAATGATCTCATTTGACCATCTGGGAAAACAATATTAAATAGCTAAATTCCAAACGGCGGCCATGATCTGCAAGAGTAGTCTTTTTATCGTAGTTGTACACTGTCTCCCACATAGGTTGGCAGTAGCAACTACAAAGGTAATTTTGGCACATATAGGCATAGAATATCCTGTTAAATTTAAATGTTTATTTGCTATATTTCTATTTGCTGAATCTAGCAACTCTATTGTAGAGGTAATTCTTTGGCCTTACGTTCCTCATTTCATTTGGCAACAGGCAGAGAATTGGAGACTCTTCACTAGAATGAGAAAAATTATTCGTTGTGCCTCTGTTTTTAATAAACTTTCTTCATTCTCCTCCCCATGCCTTTTATTCTCAAAAGCTATAAAGCTCAGCAACACCGAACCAAACAGAACATGGCGAAATTCATTAATGGTGTTTTAATTTCACTCTTATCTGTGCTTATCTATATAAATAATTTACATTATTATAAGGATTTTTATCAAGACAAGCAGTTTGTGTTATGTTCCAACCAACTTACAAAGCCCTACTAGAGCAGCAGAGGGTATCCTGCTTCCTGATCTAGATTTCCGGCTGTTCTCTGTTAAGTGTCTTCCATTTTTAAATAAATTAAGAAAAGCTCTGTGCTAGTATTCTGTTAACTAAGCCAGGGAAGCCAACTCTTTGGGTCAAGGAGGGGCATCAGGGTCCTGTTTCCTATTTATGTGGAACTTACATCTTGTTCTTGGCAAGACACCAAGGAAAACAAGCCTGGATTAAGGTCGGGGAGAAGGAGGGAATGAGGGAGTGGTGAGTGAGGGCTGGAGCTGAATCAAGTGCGTCATCTGGGAGAGGTTGTTTGGAAAGGAGAAGGGCACAGCCCTCTCCCTCCCTCTCACCATACAGCAGGGGGCAGCTGTTTGAGTGACACATTGCTTGGGCTTGCCGGGCTGACTTGGATTCCAAGTTCTTTTGTCTTTCTGATGTTAATTTTAGTTGCCATGTCATCATTCTAATTTTTGCCCTACCTTTTTTTTCCCCCCTTTGGAACTGATTGCTTGTGCACTACACGTATCCCCAGGAGATTTCCCTGTGATTATTGTGGGAGGCAGTGATTGGGAAGGGAGGGTGGGCATGGGATTTCACAGTCGTTCAACGAGAGTTCTGTGATATTTTTATCGTTAGCAAAATTTATTCTGGTTACAATATTTGCAAGCAGATAGCTTTGATTTTATTTTTTAGGCTTAAATTTGAAGTGAGATGATGTAGTTTCTTTCTTGCAAGTCTCATAAGTATACCCAAGGCATTTCCTATTGGATGTAAAAGCCTAAATGATTTGCCAAAGGGCCAATGCTAGGCAAAATTCAGATCCTGGAAAAAGAGATGGAGGCTCTCTTTCACACACACACACACACACACACACACACACCCCGCCCCCGTGTGTGCACTCATCCGGCTGGCCCTTCTCTGACGTCAGAGCCCGACCCTCTCATACTGCATCCTGCTTTCCCACCGGGCGCTCTGCCCAGCGCTTCGCCTTTCTCTCCTACCTGTCAATTCATTTGTTCATTCAGTTCTGTGTTAGTTCATTTTGCAAATAATTATTATCTACCATGTACTGTTCTAGGTGCTGAGGCGCAGCAGTGAATAAAGCAACGTTCTTGCCCCTGTGTGTATGTGGGGGGGAGACAACGCATAAGTAATATAATATATAAGTATATATATATATATATACATATAGATATTTAAATATAAAATTATAAGCATATAATGTCAGCCAGAGATAAAGACCATTAAGGAAAGCCCAATCAAAGTAAAAAGAGAGAAGTTCTGTTAGTTATGGTGGCCAGGAAGGGTCTGTTTGATGAAGTGAGAGCAGGCAGTCCGACTGAAGCAAAAGAGGAAGCCAGGCACCTGGGGTGAAGAAGAGTTCTGGGCAGAGGGAACAGTAAGAAAGCCATGTGGGAGGAGAGGAGATGCAAGTGGTAGGCAGGGGCCAGATCGTGCAGGGCCTAGGAAGGACTTTGGGATGGATTCCTTTTCGTGAAAAGGGACAATATTGTAGGGTTTTGGACATAGGAGAGTAATAATGTGAAATAGATATTGTGAAACAGTATTCAGTGGCACTTCCCAAACATACCAGTTTTTTCATGCATTTGTGGCTTTCCATATACTCTCCCTTCTGCCCTATGATGTTCTCTCGCACCCCGTCTCTCTGCTCCCGTTGTGTTTTGTACATGGAGTTGCTATGTTGAGTTACAGTATGCTCTGATTCTTTGTTAGGAGCCTATCTCTGTGCATTGTGAAGCCACAGAAGATGTCCTCGTCATTAGCCACCAGAGTCAGAACCATTCGTGTAGCCCGTCCCTTATTAAAGTGTGGAGTGGGTAAACAAACGAGGTTGCTTGAATAAACAATAAATGGTTCAGATTCTTATTTCACCAAGAAGTAAAGTTTCACATTAGAGAATCCCTTTAACTCTGAAGATTGGTTTAATTGTATACAGTATGAACTTGGCTTATATAAATATATACTTTATCAAAAGACTTTAAAAGCTGGAGTCAACAGCCTGTTTACTATATATTATTCTCTAACAAATTTTTTTTCTTGAAACTATATATACTTATATCAACTCAGCACAATTAAGATATGAGCCTTTTTTAAAAAATTTAAATTCAAGTTACTCAACATACAATGTAGTCTTGGCTTCAGGAGTAGAACCTAGTGATTCATTCATCCCTTACATATGACATCCAGTGCAATTCTTGAAAAGTGCCCTCCTTAATGCCTGTCACCATTAACCCATCCACCACCTACCTCCCCTCCAGCAACCCTCTATGGCTTGCATCCCTCTCTGTTTTTATCTTATTTTTCCTTCCCTTCTCCTGTGTTCATCTGTTTTATTTCTTAAATTCCACACAGCAGTGAAATCATAAGATATCTATCTTTCTCTGGCTGACTTATTTCGCAAAACGTAAAACCCTCTGGTTCCATCTGTGTTGAGCCTATTTTAATGGTATTATTTCCTACCTTATTTTTTTCTTAAAATCTCCAAGTGTGCCAGATACTGTTGGCTGGTACTTGACTACAACCCCTCTCTTTCATGTGCTCTACTGTTTCCAGAAAGACTGAAAGCACTTTTCTAGAATCCCTTGATGGCTAGGTTTCAGATCGGTGCTGCCAGTGAGAAGGTACTAAGCAAAATGATAAGGCAGAAGGACGAGAGACACTCTTCTGCTTCCAGCTCTGGTAGTGGCAGGCAATTTCAGGTTCTTTAGTGGTGGCCTTGGATCCAGCAGTCCCAGAAACAGCTGTGCTAAAAAGTTAGCACGGCATAGAGTTCGTTTTATCCTTAGCCCAGGGAGGGTAGTGGGGGCAGCTTCTTCTCAGCTGCAGTGCCTGAATCTTCACCAGGGTCGGTGACAAGGCTAGGTTCCTGGCTCTGGCTCCACAGGACTGGTAGCCTGATCTTCAGGAAATGCCCCATTTTTGTTTTGCTCGGCCAGCTCTTCTAACACATTTGTTATGAATTTCCTGCATTAAATCCTTTCCTTCTCTTTTGGAAATACCTCAAGTGGGTTCTGTTTTCCTCACTACATGCTGATGAATAAGGAAAGGAGTAGACTGCATTTCTATATTCACGGGTGTTGGCCAAAATGTAAGCTTGAAGTCACATTCTTCTCCCTACTCTATTTCTAAACACAAACTCTGTCCAGTGTCATTCAAAATGATACATTTTCAATCTAAACAAAATTCCTGTTATTTCTAGGTTCTGAGGGTTTTTTTGTTGGTTTGTTTTTCCTTATAAGGAGATGAAATCTTCTGTTACCCCACAGAACCCAGCATGGTGCTGAGTTAGGATCTCATGTACAAAAGAAATATACCTGTTGAATTGAAGATTCAGATACCAAAAATATAGATTAACATACCAAAAAACTATAAACCCCAAAGCTAATAAAATATGTATGAATACTCAGAAGTATGCCAGGATCAATATAGATTGTTGGCAGCCTAAGTAAGAGTGAGTGTGGTAATCTTGCCTTTCCCTGCTTTAGTTTATCTGCTGTCTATGGAAAGATAATGACCCACAGCCCCTTAAATGAGTGCAATTCTACTGGTAAAACACCACTGGCAGGGGGTGAAGGGGTGAGTGTAGAACTCAAGGAGTATTTGGGTTCTTGGAGAAATACTCAACTACTGGGAAACGTGCAACAGCGAGTTGCCTTATTACTGTGTAAATAATAAAGCAGAAGTTAGTGAAGCAGGCATTTTCCAGATCAAGCAGATTGTAGATGTAATGGGATACAGGGTTGAGAGAGATAGAGAGAGGTTGTAAAAGCCTTGAATATAATGAAAAGGAGTTTGAACTTGATATTACCGAAAAGCTAATGTGACTGAAAGAGGAAGTCGAAAATGTGGCCCACTGACCTACGTTCTACCCACCTGGGTATTTTTCTTTTCTTTTTCTTTTTCTCGTCTATTTATTTTTATTTCTTTTCTTTTTATCTTTCCTTTTAAAGTAGATAATCCAATGGGGCGCCTGGGTGGCTCAGTCAGTTAAGCGGCCGTCTTTGGCTCAGGTCATGATCTCGCGGTCTGTGAGTTCGGCCCCCACGTCAGGCTCTGTGCTGCCATCTCAGAGCCTGGAGCCTGCTTCGGATTCTGTGTCTCCCTCTCTCTCTGTCTTTCCCCCGCTCACGCTCTGTCTCTGTGTCTCTCGAAAATAAATAAATGTTTAAAAAAAATAAAGTAGATAATCCAAAAAATAACATGTATCCACCAGAGAGATATAACCCACTACCCATGATAAATTTAAAGAGTTTGGTACAAATACAAAAAATGAACTCACATGCCAAATATGGAGGCACTTTAAAAAAAGTTGGGGACCCGGGATTTCTGAATTTAATCAAGGTTTTCCGATTAAAAGAAAAAATTGGTATGCCCACTTTCCTTTGCATCTTTATCTGGAGGGCATGGACTATGAACATTGTAAATGAGATGAAAAAAAGTGATCATTGTAACTTTTTTTATATCTTTCACTAGTCGTAGTTTATGGGATGTTTGGGAGAAGTACAGAATCACAGAATGGGATTAAAGCAGTGTCGAACAGATATGGGAGGGATGGAGAGAAGAGACAGCATGAGAATAGAATCAAGAAGACAAGCCGATCCACATGTTGTGGAGAGAGCAATGGGGGAAATCAAAGAAGTTCCTACAGATCTGAACCTGAGAGCCTCGGCCTGTTACAGGGGGTGAGATTTATACAGTTGTAAGGGTATAGGAAGGAGGACTGGGGCTAAGTGCCGTTAGCGCCTTGCTATTCTACAAGTTTCTAGTGAATTTTAACAGTTCTCTCGTATAAGGAAGGCTCTGCTATTGGGTGGTTAGTCACAGTTTTCTATGTTTTACTCAAGTTCAAACTTCTTCACTTCTTCTCAGGAGTCTACTGCACAGTTTCAGGAAGGTTTTCCACTTGCCAAAGCTCCAAGCAAGGACAATAGATTTTTATGAAATTCAGAGAAGCATAATAAGAGGGATTACTTCAAAGGGTAGAAAAGTCTGAGGAAACACCAAGAGATTTCTCCTAGTATATGAGTTGTCTATAACCCCTAATTTCAGGGGTTAGTAATTCCAGTGTTAACAAACTACAGTTGTAAGTAGGGACACAATAGCAGGCTTGTACTAGTGGAAAATTTGGTTTCAGGATGAAGGCATTACTAGTAATGACAAGATGAGCATTTAAACATTTAAACATTAATCTTTTTTATCACGATGTGGAGAGCTATTCGGAATCCCAACAAATGAGCTACTGGTTGCTTGCTCTGTTTTTGTTGACATGGAAGTATGCAGATCTGCAATCTCTCTAGATCTAATTACTGCAGATTCTGTGAGGAAAGGTAGCTTAATTTTTTTTTACTTCCTTGGGTCTCATCTGGTTCTTTTTTGGGTCTTACTTGGTTAAGGTCATCAAAGAGAATTTGATTTGAATTTCTTTTTCTCTTGAAACCTTCTTTGGAGCACTCTGGTCAATCTCTGTCTCCAATTTACTTTTGAATTAATTTGAAGCTTTGTTTAAGTCATCAGAAAGTGATTATTAAAACCAATGATACGTTCCGAGTGGCTGGAGAATTTATAAAATGTTAGAAATCGGGATTGAGTTTCTCAGGTAAGGAAGGCAAGTTAAAATTTTGTTTGTTTTGTTTAGTTTAATTTTTTTTTTTTGGTTTATTTATTTTGATAGAGAGAGCATGAGTGGGGAAGGCAGAGGAAGAGAAAGAGAGAATCCCAAGCAGGCTCTGTGCTAACAAGCCTGATGTGGAGCTTGAACCCACAAACTGTGAGATCGTGACCTGAGCCAAAATTGAGAGTCAGATGGTTAACTGACTGAGCCATCCAGGCACCCCCAAGAAGTTTGTTTTATAATAATAAAAGCTTAAATAGAAAACATTTTAATAGATGTAATGATATTTGCACCTAAATACTTAAAAGAGAGCTATTTTGGGGATTTCACTAATTAGTAGTCAACAACGAATTTCAATTGCTATTTATTACCATCCTTTGTGTGACTACTGCATGCCAACCATATGTTTTGTATGTAAGTCATGGCTTCTGATGTGCTTGGAAGTGTTTGTTCTCTTCCGTAGGTGAAGTGTTAATGTATTACGCCACTAATATACACATTTCCGGTATCCTATAACCAGATTTTGGAAAAGCATTCTACATATTTAGCCATCATCCAGTAAAGCACAATGAGTTGTAAGATGTAGTTTTCATCATTCTCTTCACCTAATCATTCGTTTTTGAGGATTCGTTGTTTAAAATTGTTAAGTAGTAATACTTTATGTACTCCTTTATAATCAAACCATCACAAGTATTTTGGTAGGTGGTGAATTTAATTAACATTTTGTGGTGGTTTATCTGGACCAATCCACTTACCATAGAAGCTGTCAGTGAAATCTGGTGTGTGTGTGTGTGTGTGTGTGTGTGTGTGTGTGTGTGTGTATGTATGTGTGTATACATATATATATACAGATATGTACGTATACATACTACATACATATAAATAAATACATGTGTCTTAATATCCACATTACATAGATATTCATAAATCTCTACATTAGAAGTGTTATTCATATTATGAAATTGATCAATATGGTGTGAAGAATGTGTTGATTTTATCTTTTTATAACTTGCTATTTGGTTGTCTCACACTTTTCAAAAGTTCTTTCTCTCTGATTCCAGATGATGCCTCTTACTATATACTGAGATTTCATATTCCTTTTGGATTATATCCTGACATATTAAATTGTTTCATTAGTCTGCCTATTAATGCATCAATACTATATAGTTTTATTTATACAGACTTTATAACATGTTTTAAAATTTGGTCTGATCACCTCTCCCACATTGCTTTTCTTTTACAAGGCTTTTCTGGCTTTTCTTTTTACTCATTCTGATAAATAAGCTAAATAATCAACTTGTAACTTAAGAAAAATAAGATGATATTTTATTAGGATTTTTAAAATTATTTTTAATTTTTTTTAATGTACATTTATTTTTGAGACAAGAGACAGAACAGGAGCAGGGGAAGGGCAGAGAGAGAGGGAAACACAGAATCCGAAGCAGGCTCCAGGCTCTGAGCTGTCAGCACAGAGCCCGACTCGGGGCTTGAACTCACAAACCGTGAGATCATGACCTGAGCCGAAGTCGGATGCTTAACTGATGGAGCCACCCAGGCGCCCCCAAATTTTTAAATTTTCCTCAGGAAGACTGACATGTTTATGATGTTGAATACTCGAAGCTAAGAATTCATCAGTATCTTTCCATTCATTCAGGTTTACTTTTGTGTTTTTGTTTCAAGAATGCTTTAGAGTTTTGCTCATATAAGTCTTGCACTTTTCTTTCTTTTTTTTATTAATGTATTTTTTAATTTTTTTAAACTTATGCTCCAGTTAGTTAGCATATAGTGCAATAATGATTTCAGGAGTAGAATCCAGTGATTCATCACCTGCATGTACCACCCAATGCCCACTGCTAATTTAGCCCATCCCCCCACCCAAAACCCCTCCAGCAACTCTCAGTTTGTTCTCCGTATTTAAGAGTCTCTTATGGTTTGCCTTCCTCTCTGTTTTTATTTTATGTTTGCTTCCCTTCCCCTGTGTTCATGTTGTGCTTCTGAAATTCCAGATATGAGTTAAATCATATGATATTTGTCTTTCTCTGATGGACTTATTTTCCTTAGCGTAATATACTCTAGTTCCATTCATGTCGTTGCAAATGGCAATATTTCATTCTTTTTGCCTGCCAAGTAATACTCCAGTGTATATATATCCCACATTAAAAACGTTTTTTAATGTTTATTATTTATTTTTGAGAGAAAGAGAGACATTGTGCAAGCAAGGAAGGGGCAGAGAGAGAGAGGGAGACACAGAATCTGAAGCAGGCTCCAGGCTCTGAGCTGTCAGCACAGAGCTCCACGCGGGTCTCGAACTTAACAAACCGCAAGATCATGACCTGAGCTGAAGTCATACGCTTAACCAGGCACCCTCCACATCTTTATCCATTCATCAGTCGGTAGACATTTGGACTCTTTCCATGTTTTGGCTTTGTTGACAGCAGTGCTATAAACATTGGGGTGGATGTGTCCCTTCAAAACAACACACCTGTATCCTTTGGATAAATACCTAGTGCACTTTTCTTTTCAAGATGATGTTTAGATCTGTTATTTTTTGCCAAGTAAATAAATACAGTATGCTCTTCCATTATTTCTTCTAATGAAATTCTGTTTGTATGCATAAAGGCTATGGATTTCTGTATTTTAACTTTGTATTCTGCTACTCTGTTAAGTTCTTTCATAACTTTTAGTAGTTTTTATCATGGATTATTTTGGGTTTTCCAGATATTTAGCTCTATCATCTGTAACTAGATATGTTTTTGCTTCTTCTTTTCTAACTTTATGGTTTTATTTACTACCTCTAATCTGTGTTATTACCCCAATCCATAGTTAAATTGTAGTAAAGATAGCAGATCATGTCTTATTCCAAATTTTATCACGAAAGCCTCTAGAGATTTTCTGTTATAGGAAGATGTTGGCCTTGGGACTGAGGTATGTGAGTGTGTGTGTGTGTGTGTGTGTGTGTGTGTGTGTGTGTTTAAAAGGAAATACCCATCAATTTCTATTTTATTGAGTTTTTTAAATGAAAGTTGGATTTTATCAAACTTTACTTAAATTCATATGCTTTCTCCATACCTCTTTTAATATGATGAATACATTAATGGATTCACCTTAGATTTTTCTAATAAATTCTAGTTGGTTATACATGTTGTTTTATAATATGTTTTTAAGCTCTTCTTGCTAATCATTTACTTAACAATTTTTGTACCAATTTTCTAAAAGGAAATATCTATAATTTTTGTGTAATTTTTAATATATTTTGACATAAGTGTTAATCTACTTCACAAAAAGAACCTGTGACTTTTCCTTTTTTCTGGGGTTTGGAGTAATTTAAGTAACTTTGAGATTACTCATCACAAATATCCAATAGAATTCCCTTGTTAAGCTAGATGTAACTGGTACATTGTCCTGAGACTTATTTATTCACCTAAGAGGCATGAATTAAGAAAAATTTTCCCCAGAAAATATTTTCTACTGCTGGGACCCAGAGGGTACCATCAATTGAGACTATGTGGTAGACAAGGAGATGCAGCATCAACCTCTCCCTTCAAGAAAGATCTCGCTGCTGCCCTGCAGAGAGTGTGCTAAGCAGAGAACCTCTAGTCCTAGCCATGTTAGTTCTGCTCAGCTGTAAGAAGTCATGACACCTGCAATCACAAAGCAGGTATAATGGCCTGGGTTATTATAGCCCAGCTCCGGACACTTGAACAGGCAACACTCATTCCAGGTCACCCTGCTAAGCTTGGTGATGCATGCATATCTAGCCATTTCCCCACCTCCTGCCCCATCCTGCTCCCTCTTCTGTCCCTTTGCAGGCACTGACCCTTAGTAAACCATTTTTCAATCTCTTATCTCAGCCCTGGTTCTGAAGAATCCAACTTGCCCACCTTATTGGCATAGATTTTTATGACCTTGCAATTAACGTATATATGAATCCCAGGCCCAAATGCAGGCAGGTCTGTGGTTGGAAGTTCTAAGAAGACGCAATCATTATCACATTTTCCCCTCACTCTGAGCCATGGTGGACACAGAGAGATTTTAAGTTCCCTTTGAGATTTTGCCTCAAGTAGGCAGATTTTCTTCTTATAAGTATGGCTCTTGGTGGGGATCTCAGGTTTATTTCTCTTTCTTCCCACTCTATAGAGACCCAAGGCCTGAGTCACTGGCTCTCCCACAACCTGACATTTAATTCCTCAGACTGAAGGATCTCGGATCTTCAGTTCCCATTTGTGTTGGGAGCTGTTTTGGGCTCACAGGTTGAGACCCCTCCCTGTGTGGAAAAGGTGGTTGAAGCAGTTATGAGCTGGCTGAATATTGGTGTGACTTGCATAATGTTGGGCTCCTATTATGTAAATTCACTCATTCACAAGCCAAGGACAAGCATTGGGAATTCTGTCCTTGCTGGATGGGTTGCACCTCCCACATTGTAGCCAGAAGAATAGGCAGAATGACTCCTGGCCTGTTTATAGATAATTAACATAGGCAGACCTAGGTAACTTCCTGTTCTCTCCTCCTGCCTTAAATTTATATACTAACTAACTTGAAAACAACTTGCAAGATTGAGGAAATCGCGGCTTTACTGATAAAACACATTATTGTTCAAACTATGCTTACTGATGGGATGTCATTCATTGCTGTAATGTAACTTACTACTTTTAAATAAAGACACTGAGACCTGCATGGCGGAGATGCCAGAATTGCCAGCGCTGCCTGCTTGGTCATCAGACTATATCTCTCTCATTTCCTTTCGCCTGACCGTCCATCCTTCGGGGATCCCTAGATTCGCCGGAACAAGGACCCTGGCACATTTGGCTGAATTTAATCTTTGGAATTTTAAGTGGCCCAAAGGGAGAAGACTTCTGTCCACAGAGGACTTAGATGGTTCTGTCAACTGCCAATAAGGAGCACCTTAAACTGAACTTTCAATTGGGATGTTGGGGCCTCACTGGAAATGTGAATTCATGCCCCAAGTCCACATGAGTGTGAGCTTATGGTTTTGAATTCTCAGGTGGCAGTTCTTCTGCCCAGTCCCTTTTACCAGCCAAGGCTGAGATAGATACATTTTCGTACCTGCTGCCTTTGGGTTTCTGTTTGCTTGATTTTTAACTTTACCCATTGAGAGTGTTGACTTTGGTGGTACCATGTTTATCTGGTCTTTGCTACAATTTTCCAGATGACGAGAGGGCTTGGTTTTGTCTTCTCACCTCGTATGTTCCATTAAACGAAAGACTTCCAGGGACTGACCCATGGCTTCAGAGAAACTGTAGTGTTAGCACATGCTCAGCTCTTTAGATTTGTACTTTTTTGTGGTTGTAGGCTTCTGAACTTCTTTAACTTTCTCATTGGCCAGGCTATGCATCAAAAGGGTATCTATTTCTCTAAAAAACTTTTTAAAATTTTTATTTATTTTTGAGAGAGAGGAGGGGGCAGAGAGAGAGGGAGACACAGAAACCAAAGCAGACTCTAGGCTCTGAGCGGTCACGACAGAGCCAGACACGGGGCTCAAACCCATGAGCTGAGCGTGAGATTATGACCTGAGCCGAGTCAGACGTTGAACTGACTAGGTCACCCAGGTGTCCCTCAAAAGGCTATTTAAAAGGGAAGATCTTTTTTTGTGTGTGGATATTTGGTCTTTTTTTGTTATTGGGAATAGAAGTAAATGTTTTAGTTTTGAGCTAGTTTGAACTTAATCATGAGTTCTGAGAAGGAAGCATTAAAGGAAATAAATTCGAAAAGACATTGATAGAGATTTGAAACTATATTGACATTAAGGCCATCTTTTTTATAGAGCCGGCTCTAGCTAATCAGCTGTGCAAAAGGACATTCAAGGAGAAAAGCACTGACTCTGAGCCAAAAGGACAGGTACACAAATGAAGTTCTGAGAAAAATGTCAGAATTTTCTTAAGGAAAAAAAAATCACCCATAACTCTGAGACGTGGTCCATCTTCAAGATCTGCTGCTCCAGACATTACTAAGAGCATCATGCTGACGTTAGTGACTGGGGGAAGGTAAATGTCAGAATATAGGGTAGCTAGTTAGTAGAGAAAAGCCTCTTTCAAATGACAAATTCGTAGCTCAGGGAGGTTAGATGGTTGGCATACAGTCACGAAGGATTGGGGTGCTATCTTGTGGCGGCTTTGCTGTAACAAGCAAACCGAGGAATGAAACAGCTTTAAATCGAGCCGGATGTCTTTTTTCATTTTTTTTTTTAAAAGACAATATGCACAATGGATTTCTAATATAAATGGACAACGTGAAAGCTTCAGTGGTAATCGAGGGCATACGGATCATGCCTGGTGGTTGGAGCAGAGCTGCTGGCATGTATAAAACAGTGAGCACTTTGTTTCATCTGTATATTGCACTGATTTATATTATCTCCAAACATAGTTATGGCAGCAGTTAGAACTAACAAATATTCTTGCAACTAGCCAATATTCTTATATTCTTACTCTCAGGCTTCCATTCTGAGTGAACTCTGGGTTAATGGTGAGAACCAGCCTTGGTTGACTCTGCTTTTTTTTTTTTTTTACTTTTTCCAATGCAATCTTGCTTCTCAATCTTCCCATATGTCTCAGCAAGTGCTATAATGGGACTGATGGGTGATGTATGTGTGATATCTTGCCTAAAATGAAAGTCTGAAATATATTCTGAAAAAAGTAACAGTAACAACACTTTAGGCACATGCAAAGGTGACAGATGTTAGGAGATGGGCCATATTATTCATGGATACGGAGCACCTTTCTCTGAGGCAACATTATGTTCCTTCCCAATGCCCATTTGTCAATGTCTCCAAATGCTCCTTCTGTGACAGAATAACGGAAGCACTGATCCTGGAGGCTGTAATCACTCTTGCTGTAATTGCTCTTGTTATGTACACTTAGTACCATCCACAGTGTTTTCGTTCCTGATGGGTAAGAACTTTCACAGTCATGTAGAGCTTCTGCCCTATGCTGCTTCCAGAATCTTGTTTTTATGTGCTGAGTCCCCAGCCTCCCACTCCAAAACCGCTGGGCTGAACAGGGAAGGGACCGGGTGACACAGGTCTTGAACTGGCCCTAACAAAAAACCTCCGAACTGGATCAATGTCCATTGTTGTGACCCTTCTCTAAGGATGAACGGGTAGTTCTGACTAATTCTGAATCATTTCTTTAGTCTCACTGATTTCCTTGGAAGGATTTAAATTCCCTTATTTTTTGCTACTCATTTCCCATTTATTTTTTTTTTTTAAAGGAAAGCTGATCTATGCTATATTTCAGACTCTGTCCATTTGGCCACACTTTGTGTCCAAAGGTGTCCCCTTGTAATGCATCCTGGAGAGATGTACCTTGCAGGACCAGGCTTACTGCCCACAAGATCTCCCCTCCCCTTCCCTCCTGGCCACCAGACCAGTAGCTAAGTCCACCAAGTAAAGAAGAGTCTTCTGGGCCTTCCAAGAAACATAGTGTGTTAAAAGTTGGAGAGACTTACATAATAAATCCATTCTAACAAGGCCACTCCCCAGAACCTTTGATCCTTTTCCATGCTCTGCCAAGGAAGTTCTGGTATTGCTGTTCATTTTATGGAAGCCAACCTTTTCAAGTGTCTAAGAACCTTACCAGCCATGCTTCAGGACTGGCACTCTTGCCTGGACACTAGATTTTGTCTCATTGGAAAGTGATAAATTTTGCTTAGTACATTTTGCCACTCTTGTTTGGTCCAGCATCATTAGCACCCTTCCCAGGTATACTTTCCTGGCTTTGGCTGGTAGAGTCAATGCCTATAGCTCCTGAGTAAAATCTTAGTAAGAGAAATAGTATAGAGAAGATAAAGGAGCTATGGAAGAATCCAATCCCTGGTAGTTGCAGGAAGAGTCTAGTGTCATCATGATACGATGGCGAATTCTGGAATGTAAATCCCATCACAAACACTGTCTCACCTTGAGACAAGGGAGTAGCACTTTGGTACCCTTATTCAATCAATTGTTGGTTATTGGCAATGGGATAAATGGCATAAAATTCGTTTCAATTGCAGGTACTCTTCCAGAAAAGATTGGAGGCGTAAACCATTAACTTAAGCACTCCACAGCAGCTAGGGTTTGGGCGCATCAACCAAAGTAGGAAAAGAGATTGCAGGGCATCAGAGCAGGCCACCAACACAGCATGCTGTATAGTTTATCAAAATGTTTGTCATGCTAATGCTCAGCTGAAAGATAATCTCCAAATTTTTACTAGTATTTCAACCAGAATTCATTATTCTCTTCTCTCCATGTTTACATGTTGCTTAACCCCTACTTGTAATTGATTTAAAGTTTCTGAGATACAGTTAGTTGTTTATGTAACTGTGTCCCAACTCAATTGTAAATTTGGAGGGAACGGTCAGTTATTCTCCCCTGGACCTCACAAAGTGAACTTCTACATCGTATCTAATACTTTTTAAAAAGCTGTGTTTGAGGACAGGCATCAGAGTTGGCAGGAGAAAACCTATAGAAGTTCTTGTCGTAAAGAAAAAATATTCTCAATTTATCTTTTAGGTCAATCTGCATCTTCACATGTTGTATTTGCTTAGTGGTTGTGTATGTCAGCAAAGATTTCAGAGATCCTAAGAATAAAATGGTTCTATGCGTGTACAACCTGAGCAAACTCCAAAGGGTTTGCTTTGTAATTGACAGATAATGATTGTATCCGTGGCAAAAGCCGTGGTCATGGTCTCAGAGAAAAATCCTAGAATAAGGATTAATTAAAACAAATGTGGACTTACTTAAGTAAACTTTAGAGATACCCAGAGAGAAAAACAAATTGTACCTAGTGAGTTTTCTTCTCTAGTTTGGCAGAAAAGAAATATCTGCCACCCAAATAATATCACTAGAGTAGAAAACAAACGGAAATAATGCTCTGGCAAGAAAACATCAAGGATGTTAAAGAGCTTTTCAAATTGTTCAAAGGTGGATGGGAATAAACGAACTAAACCAGTTCTCTTTATAATGTAAGTCTTCTTTAAGGCATGAGGTGAACACTTTCAACAGTTTGCTTTTTTCTTAGTTGTTTGCTTTTGCAATCTAATTAAAATTTATTCTTTGTTCAAAGATTCTATATCTGATGTTTAATCTCCCCATTTTTCAGACTAAGACACTGAGGTACAGAGTTAGTAGGCAACTTACCAAAAACCTGAAAAGTGGAACTATTATGAAGCCCACGGCTCTAAAAGGAGAGTCCATTCTTTGTATTTACAGCAGACTCTTTCCTTGGTGGGACTAGGTAAGGTGCTGCAGATCGCCAATGTCTTTGAGCCTTTTTTTTTTTTTTTTTTTTTTTTTTTTTTTTTGTGGCTTTTATAAAGTAAAGGAAATTTATTTCCTGGGGTCATGATACAGGAAGTAGATTCAGCCACAGCTGTGGCGCTCTCGCAGGGGAGGCCAGAGCCTTACCGACATGCTGGATGAGCAGGATGCTTAACGCGGAAATGTCCGGTTACCTCGGTTAGTGTTCACGACAGTGGAGAGCCGTCCCAGAGCAGAGGTGTCAGGGAGCAGATCCTGGGCATTCGTGGGGTGCAGGCGCGCGGCTCTGCTGCGACACCTCGGGGAGGGGGAAAGCGTCAACAATTTATGGAGGCTCCAGCCACCGCCGGGTCAGATCGAGACAAACCGCATGTGGTGGGTTTGGGTCATGAGGCTGGAGAGGTTTCTTCTTTGTGATCATTATCGCTTGGGGCCCCATGGCAGGGTCGCGGGGGCCACCTGAGCCCCAAAGCTGGGAAATTCTTCAGAGCTGCTCCTGGCGGTGCGGCTGGCGGTGCAGGGAGCGTCCTGTACCACAAAGCCCTAGGATGGCGCCTCGGACTGCTGGTGGGCTGGCGGCTTCATGTACACCTGCAACGCCTCGCTGCCCACCACCTCGGCCAGGTATTCCTCCTCTACGTTGGGAATGTGGTCGATGGCCACCTCCACGTTCTCCGGGAGCCCCGTCATATGACGCAGGTGGCGTCTGGGGCCCTACTCTACGCGAAGCGAATGGCCGCCTTGAATTCGTCCGTTATTTTGCGGATGGCTTTTCCATGGGCACAATGTCTTTGAGTCTTGAACAAACTGGTTGGGAATAGGATCTTCCCTGTAGCATAGAGGAGAAACGAAAAGAAGGGCCTGTGTGCTGTATCTCTCATACCAGGATCAGTGCTCCTGTTTGGCATGCAGCCTATATTTATTGAATAAATAAATATTCTTGTTTTTGTGACAATATCCATTTTATACATGTTTACCATATTGCTTAACATTTTACCTCAGTATGTTATTGGAATTTCTAAATTATTTAAAATAGATATTAAGACATGGGGATTATCAATGATCGAAATAGTTTAAACATGCTTCGACTTGGCTGAGTGCATTCGAACGATCTTTATGGGCACCGTGAGTATTTTTCAGTGAGGACTAAATTAGGGATATCTGTTAATAATGATTCAGAAAATTAAAATGAAGTGTTTAGAGTCCACATTTTGTTATAATTGGATTTTAAACTAATGCTAGGTATATTCTCAGATCTGCCGTAACCCGAGGATCTCAGGGTAACTCCTTGATGCATATCTATGGAGTTCCACAAACACTACCTTCCACGTCTTTCCGGAGGCCCAGCTTCCCCCTCGCAGCCCACAGGAGGCTGGCGTGTGTCTCTAGGACTGAACTAAACTTCCCTGTGTTGTGAATAATTGGAGGAAGCAAATTCTGCACAATTGAAGCAAGTTTCCGTATTTCTCTTTTCTTGGCATAGATGTAAATCATGACATGATCATTTTCAGTCCCTCCCTCTCAGTTTTCCCACTTTCTAAGCAGACATCTTCTTCCAGCGTCGCTGATTATAGGATTACTTTGTCAACACCAGGTGCTGCGGTACATCTACCTTAGAAATGTATGCATAGACGTATGCGGAGATGTCAGTACTCAGAGGACTATTTGTACCGAGGAAAACTGACACGTGGACCCACAATTCCATTTCAAGATTGTTGCCACACCAGTTGGCATTTAAGAGAGGTGCCCAGAATCAACTTGCTTCCTTCGTGTTGGTCACGGGTGACCATGTAGCCTCAATTCAGTGCACGTCCTTTAGGCTTAGTGGTTGAAGGACCAGCAGACTGCCCGAGACTTTTGGCTCTTTGGTCAAAAAGCACCTGTGTTTTGGTAGAAGGGACGCTTGGCTAGCCTCTGACTCCCCAGATGTTTATCTGTTGATGAGCATAATGAAGGCTTCAGCTTATGTTGTGTCTCTAACTTAGTGTCTCTTCACTCATGTGTCTCTAACTTGGTCTCTTCTCACTCATGGCCGTCTCTAGGCCACTGTTATAGCATGAATGTCTCTCACGGCTTGTTGGAAACTGGAAGGTAAATGTCTATCGACCTGAGTAGCTGAGGCAATAGTTTTCTTCTCTCAAAAATATATGACCATATAACTGGAGATTAGCTGTTTGAAATTAGAACACAATAGATAAGAATGCCAGGAAGTGGGGTGGGGAGCAAATATATGAACATATTTGTAGAGGAGAGATCTAGAAAGAAGGCTTAAACTTTCACAAGTTTATTCTATACTTGTGTAAATTAACAATATATATGTATGTGATTTGAATTCCTTATTATATGCCAAGTACTTGCGTTATTTTAGGACGCTTCTTAACCCTATGAAATAGGGAATATTATTTTCTTGATATAATCTGTCTTTAGAGGTTAAATAACTTGCCAAGGTGACATGGCGAGTGAGTAATAGAGCCGTATTGGCTCCACCCACTCACTCCAGAGGTTAGCTCTGAACCATTCTGCTGAGATGATGCACGGATTCTGTGACCGGAAGGGCACTCCTGGGGCTGTGCAAACGGCACGTTCACTCTGCTCTATTGCCCTGAGCAAAGAGAAGGGTGGACTTAAAGTTCTGGCTCCTTTGTTCTCTATTGAATAGCCTCAGATTGTAAGTAGTCTCTAGTTTTTATGCTCTAGGGCCCTTGAAGGAAAGGCAGCAGTAGGAAAAGGAGATCATTTTTTTGTTGCTCCTGTGTAGTGTTAAGTCTAGGTTTTATAGGGCATTGCCAGATTGATTTATATTCTTTCTTGCAATGAAAAAAGACAATTTTTATTTAAAAAGGAAAGAGTCTTGAGGGCGGTGGGAAATGAATAGGATTAAAAAAGGTTATATTTTTTTCTCTTTTGACATTTTCTATGTTGACATTTTTCTGTGGTGTTTGGTAGGGGGTGAGACCTTTTCTGTTTTCTTTATTTATGTTTGTCTTAAACAAATCAAACTCTTTGTTTTAAACTATTTCTATCGTTTTTCCTTTTCTGCTTTGTAGGGGCAAGTCTTTCCAAGAAAATACTAAATTGCTTTTATTTAATTCACGGTTAAAATACATTTGTTGAAAAGATCTATCTTGTTTTCCCTTGTTTAAAAAATTTACGCTAGAAATATAAATATTCTAGAAGAGAAATGAACGTTTCTCTGTTTTAATTATTTAGCTTCTGAAAAATATCACAATTATATGAACACTGGGGTGCTTTGATGTCTTGTCAGTTAAGCATCTGACTTTGGCTAAGGTCATGATATCATGGTTCGTGAGTTCAAGCCTTGCATCAGGCTGTGCTGATGGCGCGGAGCCTGCTTGGGATTCTCAATCTCTCCCTCTCCTTCTCTGGCCCTCCTCTGCTTGCTTGCATGTGTGTGCGCGTGTACTCTCTCTCTCTCTCTCAAAGTAAATAAACTTAAAAAAATATATGAACAGTAATGCCATGTTTAGGCAATACATGCAGTTTTGTTGAACTTGATTTTGATAGGCAGGGTGGATAATTTAGGGCAAAATTCTCCTTTGGTGTAAAGAAATATCAATATAACATTTCATCCCAGCCCAGACCGTAAAGCTAGCATGCCACATTTCAGAGAGTTCTTATATTAGTAAGTTGGTCCTTGTGAGGACCACTTGTCTGGTGGATAATTCCTTGACTACATAATTTTTCTAGTTTAAGAGTCAGAGGATTATAGAATTTCAAGAATTGAAATGACTATCAGTTGGCTTTAGACTTCTTATTTTGTTAGAATTTTTTTGTTTTTTTGTTTTTTGTTTTCTCTTCAAAAATGACATTAAGCAAAGTACAATAAAGAAGATTTCCTGTTTGGTCTTCCCTTGTATAAAGCCATTGACACCTATTTTGGTTTCCTAGGCCTGCCATAACAAGGAACCATAGAATGGGTGGCTTCAAACAGCAAAGATTTATTCTATCACAGTTCAGGAAGCCAGAAGTCCAAAATCAAGGTGTCGGTCAGGTTAGTTTCTTCCTGAGGGTCTGAGGCAGAATCTATTCCATGTTTGTCTCCTCTCCTCTAGTGGTTCCTAGCAGCCCTTGGTGTTCTTGCATGGTGGACACGTGACTCCAGTCTTTGCCTCCGTCTTTATGTGACATTGTTCCCTGTAGGTTTTTCGTCCAAACTTCCCTCCTCTTATAAGGACACCAGGCATTGGATTAAGGCTCACCCTAATCCAGAATGACCTCATTTTAACTTGATTGTAACTACAAAGACACCATTTCCACATAAAGTCACACTCACACGTACTGGGGTTAAGACATCAACATATCCTTTTGGGAGATACAGTTAGGCCTACCCTGGCACCACCAGGGCATATTCGAAGTAGAAGTCCTGTACTAGGAGACAGAAGCCATGCCTGAGTGAACAGTCAATGAGACACTATTTAGTCATTAGTTCCATTATTGCAAATCTTAAAGGACTGTTCAGAGTGTTTTAGTTTCCTAGAATATTGACTTGAAATGACTCAGCTAGAAACTGGTACATGGAGACATACTGGTTTAATATTACTGATATTTGCTATAATAAGATTTAAAAGCTGGTAATTTTCGTGGTCTTAGTAGTTCATCAGGCATTAAGAAAATGAGTCAGGTTGTATGTGTACCACTCTGTGGCCAGAGGAAGGATTCTGAACTTAGCACTTCCTGCTCCTCAAATTTGCTTGAGGAAATTGAAGGCTCGTCCCAGGAACAAGCAGAAGAAAGAGATTAGGGCAGGGACAGAGGCTAACACTTGGCACTGGAGGTGTGGGTGACTTCTCTCTTGGGCATGAGCAGCCTCACTCAGGAGTCCACATAGAGTGACATGCTGACATGCCTGGGTGAGGACTTCTGTACATCGGCAGCCGGCAGACATTTAGGCACCCAGGGGAATCTGGAGAGGTGTGCATGAAGAAGGAGGGTGTGCCTCTGGATAACAGGGCTGGGGAACAGGGTAGGAGGAGCCCACTGACACGAGCTGGGCCAGTAAAAGGCAGCCCAGAGGCCTCCCTGCAAGGAACTCACCGAGGAAGGATGAAAAATCCTTGAACAGGACCCGATATGTCCTCTGGGAATGCTCGTGGTTGGACATTGTGAAGCCGTTGAGAAACTGTCACTTGCTTGGTGAAGGGAAACATCTTTGAATTTTTCTACACCGTCAATTAAAACCTCCTCCTGATGTGCATCGGCGTGAGTGCCTGTCTATCTGGGAATTGAGGACAGCTTGCTGTGCTCTCCGGCAGAGACATGTTCCACAGGTGTTGGTGGGGAGGCTTTGAACCAAGGAAAGTGTTTTACGCTAATGAAGTAGCCTGGGTCTTTTCAACCTAGAGCAAATCAGGTTTGAATGTTATTCTTTGAAAAGCGCTAAAATTGTACATAAAATTTTATGTAAATTTCCATGTACTTTTCGATGAAGATCCATGACTTTCAACAGAAGGCCTTCATGACCTAGAAAAGGCTAACCTTCCCTCTTTGCAATCTATTCTGAGTTGACTAAACACAATGAACTTTGTTTCATTTAGTACTTTATGTCCTACATGGGATACTTTCCCTTCTCTTCCTGCCTTCCTTCCACTCATCCTCACTCCTGCTGGACCCCTTCTCAGACTGCAGGTCTCAGCTTGAAGTTCATCTCTTTCTCTTTCTCAGCTAAAGAACATTCTCTCCTTCCCTGTTATTCTCTGCTCAGCTCCCTATGTGTTTCCTCTAAAACATGCATCGAAACATACATAATTTGTTTTTTTTTAATCTACTTCCTAAAGGGCAAGGATCTTATCTATCTTATTTCTCTTCAAATCCCAAGTGCCTACCCCAGTGTCCAGGTAGGTGTTCATGGTCATAGTGCAGAGTAAATGTTTAGGAAATATTTATTGAATACAAAATACTTAGAGAAAGCATTCTAACCTCAGGTAAGAAACCAAAGAGCACTAGATTTATAGACTCGTAATCCTAAAAGACAGTTCCAGAGACTTGGTTTTTACACTACATTTGTAATTATTTGTGCTGATGAAATCACTGGCTGTACCCATAATCAGAGCTTAATTTACCTTTGCTAAAGGAATGGAATTTCTTAAAGTTTAAAAAAAACAACCAGATATTAGCAACTAGTGAAGCAAACTCTAAACTGAAATGAAATTTAGAGAACATTTTCTTCAATCTAATATAACTTGCAAAAAATAAAAGAGCCCAGATATTTCTTGTTAGCAATGCTCACATTTCAGGGCATATAAAAACACGATGTATTCTGTTACTCTTTCGTGTACCAATAATTTCAAAACTAATGCATAGCAACTCACATAGCAGTGCACTCACAGAAAAGGGGCTCAGGAAAGACTGATTTGGGGCCCAATTCATTGACAGGTTTGTCATTCATTGACAGCTAAGCCTCTCTGTGTCTGTTTTTATTTTTTTATTATTTTTTTAATGTTTATTTTTGAGAGAGAGAGAGAGAGAGAGAGAGAGAGAGAGAGAGAGAATGAGTGGGGGAGGGGCAGAGAGAGAGGAGACACAGAATCTGAATGAAGCAGTCTCCAGGCTCTGAGCTGTCAGTCAGCACAGAGCCAAATGCAGGGCTTGAACCCATGAACCGCAAGATAATGACCTGAACTGAAGTCGGATGCTTAACCGACTGAGCCACTCAGGTGCCTCTGGGTCTGTTTTTAAAAGAGAGATCTATACCTATAAATATTAGCCTGAGTTTCAATAGTAGTTCTACTTTACTTTTAAATTTCCAAGACAGTCAGATAGGATATGCGAATCTGTATCTTAGGTGACTTTAATTTTTAAAAAGTTCTTTAGCTGTCCTTTTCAGGACAGTGTTGACAGTGAATGATTTAATCATTCATCTAGGACAATTCTTAAATTTAGGACAATGATGACTGATGTAATGGCATTTCAGTTTAAGCAACAGAAAGCTTGCTTTCTACAGATTATTGTTGCTTCGTATAAAAATATAATGCACATCAGAAGGGAATAAGTTAAGCTTGATTACCTATGGAATATTTTACAAGAAGGTTTTTCTCCAGCCCATTGCTTTAAGAAATGTCCTCATTTTTCAACCAGAAGTCTCAACTAATTGCACAATTTGCGTAGGTTATAGCTTTACCTGTAGACTTCTAGGTTCAATAAAATGTTATGTTAAAAGCAGGTTTTGTATTTATTTATTTGCGACCTAATTTTCTATAGACCTATATGGAAATACACTTACAATTTTAAGATGGGATTCTTTTTCTAACAAAAGCACTGCACAATGATTATTACAAAAACTTAAATGTGAATAAAAAAATTCAGCATGCCCTAATAAAACTATGATGAATGTCCTTTGGATGAAATACTTTTATCCATTTTTGAATTATTTCCAGAATAAATTTTCTCTGTGTACAATTTTAAAGTATATTATACATGTTTGAAACTACTTAACTGATATTTGATTATTATTAATAAATCAAATGTAATTTTTCTTTAATACACAGTCTACACTGTTAAGATAAGGAACAAGGCCAAACAAATTGAAAAAAAATGAAAGTGGCAACTTATTCTAAAAATATTAACTAGGAAAAAATAAAATAAGCCAATTCAGTCCTCGAGATCATGTTAACTTAATTACACTGTGATTATGTTCAAGCTTCATGAGGGCAAAGATTTTTGTTAGTTTTGTTCACAAATTTTGTTCATAATTCTTATGCCCAAAACAGTACTTGCCATATATTAATACTAAAAATCATTTGTAGGATGAGTTAATCAGAGACATAATAAAATTATGATTTGTAGACAGTTTAAAGCCCCTTCTGGCAGTATAAATCTAAATAATCAAAATGGATTCATTTAGTACCTTTTGTGTTTGGAGCCCCAGAGATATTTGGCTCTACGCTACGTATGAAGAAATCACAGCTCGTATTGGTCTCTTTGGTTTATTCTTACTCTAATAGTCCAGCAAAATTAAGAACTGATCCACTCAACAAGAAATGAGTTACAAATCTACTATGATGTTTATTAGCTAAAGATATCTAAACTTGAGATCTATATCTTATACATGACTGATTAGAAAATCGTTCTTTCTTTTTCGATTTTTAATTCCAGTATAGCTAGCATACATTGTTATAGGTGCAAGGTTAGGTTGCTTATTTGAGAATTTTCTTGCTTCTTGAAGTAGGCCTGTATTGTTATAAATTTCCTCTAAGAACCACTTTTTGTGCATCCCAAAGATTTAGGACCATGGTGTTTTCATTTTTGTTTGTTTCCATGTACTTTGCGATTTCTTAGTTGCCCTGTTCATTATTTAGTAGCATGTTAATTAACCTCCATGTATTTGTGTTTTTTCCAGATTTTTTTTTCTTGTAGTTGATTTCTAGTTCCAGAGCATTGTGGTCAGAGAAGATGCGTGGTAGGAGTTCAGTCTTTTCCAATTTGTTGAGGCTTGTTCTGTGGCCTAATATGTGATCTCTTCTGGAGAATGTTCTGTGTGCACTTGAAATGAATGTGTGTTCTGCTGTTTTAGAATAGAATGTTCTGAATATATCTGTTAAATCCATCTGGTCCAGTGTGTCATTCAAAGCCATTGTTTCTTTGTTGATTTCCTGTTTGGATGACCTGCCCATCAATGTTAGTGGGTGTTAAAGTCTCCTACCATTATTGTATTACCATCAAGTAGTTCCTTTATGTTTATTATTAACTGTTTTATGTTTTTGGATGATTGTATGTTGGATGCATAAATATTTACAATTATTATGTCTTCTTGGTGGATTGTCCCCTTTATTGTAATATAGTGTCCTTCTTTGTCTCTTGTTATAGTCTTTGTTTTAATATCTGTGTTGTCTGGTACACGTATTGCTACTCTGGCTTTCTTTTGACATCCATTTGCATGATAAGTGTTTCTTCTCTCCCTCACTTTTCAATCTATAGGTGTCTTTAGGTCTGAAATGAATCTTTTGTAGGCAACATATAGATAGATCTCGTTTTTTTTTTTTTAATCCATCCTGTAACCCTGTCTTTCGATTGGAACATTTAGACAATTTATATTCAAAGTTATTATTAATAGATATGTTTTGCCATTTTGTTATTTGTATCGTGGTTGTTTTTTGTAGTTTTTCTCTGACCCTTCTCCTTCTTTCATGGTTTGCTGGTTTTCTTCATGATATACTTGGATTCTTTTCTTTTTATTCTTTGCATATCTATCAGTGGTATTTGATTTGTGGTTATCATTGGGTTTGTATATAACATTTTCTGTATATAGCAGTCTGTATTAAGTTGATGATTTCTTAAGTTCAAACCCATTCTTAATTTTCTCCCCACCATGTTTTAGGTATATGGTGCCACATTTTACATCTTTTTATTTTGTGAATTTCTTGACTGATGTTTTTTTTTACAGAAATACTTATTTTTACTGCTTTGTGCTTCCTACTTTTCATAGTCTCATTTATGGACTTCCTTTTTCACTCAGAGAGTCTCCTTTAATATTTCTTGTAAGGCTGATTTAGAGGTCATGAACTCTTAGTTTTTGTTTATCTGAGAAATTCAGTTTATCTCTCCTTCAATTCTGAATAGTAGTCTTGCTGCATAAAGTATTCTTGGCTATAGATTTTTCCCTTTCAGCACTTTAAATATATCATGCCTTTCCTTTCTGGCCTGCAAAGTTTCTGCTGAAAAATCCTCTGCTAGATTTATGGGCTTTCCCTTGTGTGTAACTCTCTCCTTTTCTGTTGCTGTTTTTAATTTTTTTTTCTTTATCACTGCTTTTTGCCATTTTACTTTACTGTGTGTCCTGGTGACAACCTCCTTTGGTTGATTTTGTGGGAAGATCTCTGTGCTTCCTGAATCTGGATATCTGTCTTCTTCCTCAGATTAGGGACGTTTTTCAGCTATTATTTCACCAAATGAATTTTCTGCTTCCTTTTCTCTCTCTGGGATCCCTACAATGCAAATGTTATTATGCTTGATGGAGTCACTGAGTTCCCTGAGTCCGCTCTTGTTCTGCATAATTATTTTTTCTTTCATTTGTTCAGCTTGATTACTTTCTACTACTGTCTCCTAGTTCATTAATTCATTCTTTTGCTTCTTCCAGTCTGGTGTTTATTCTATCCAGTGTATTTTTTTAAGTTTATTTTTGAGTGGGAGAGAGAAAGCATGAGCAGGAGAGGGGCACAGAGAGGGAAGAGAGGGAATCCCAAGCAGGTTCTGCACTGCCAGCGCCAAGCTTGACATGAGGCTTGATCTCACAAACTGTGATATCATGATCTGAGCTAAACTCAAGAATCAGATGCTTAACTAACTGACTGAGACACCCAGATGCCCCTCTATGAAGTGTATTTTTAATTTCATTTATTGTGTTCTGCTTCTCTGTTTGGTTCTTTGTTTTCTCTCTCTTTCTTAAGGGTCTCACTGATGTCCTCCACTCTTTTCTCAAGTCCGGTATGTATCTTTATGATTAATCCTTCAAATTTTCTATCAGGCATGTTAATTATATCCATTTCACTTAGATTTCATGGTGTGGTTTTGTCCTGTTTTTTCATTTGTGACATAGTCCTTTGCCTCCTTATTTTGACTGCCTCTCTGTGTTGGTTTCTCTGTGTAAGGAAAGTCAGCTAAATCTCTTGCTTTAGAAAGTAGTAGATGGGAGGTGCATTTTTACCTAGGTGGCACTGGTCCTTCTCCACAGGAGATAAGCAGCCTTCATGGAGACCTGGACTGGCCTGACCATCCACAAAACACACGCGGGCTGGGGTACAATTGTAACAAGGTGCATGTAATGTTGGCAAGGATTGCACAGGTCTTCTGGGGCAGAAGGTCTGCAGCTCCAGGACTGAGGCAGCCTGGCTGGAGGGGGTGGAGCAGGGGGTAAGCAAGTTAGATAGTGAGTGCTAGTGCCACTAATGCTGCTAGCTCTGCAGGTGACTGTGTTTATGATGAGGGACAGGGGAGGAGAATGGCACTCTCCAGCTCCCCTGTTCCTGGAGTAGTCCCACAGCGAACTGAGATCAGCAGCTAAGTCTCTCTGTTGCAAGCCCCAGGCATCCCCCTAGACCACTACTTCCAAGCTGCATCTCCACAACTGTCTGCTGCACTGTCCCTTCTAGGACAGGAGCTCAGCCCCCTGTTGCCCTCCCATCAATATACCAGAGCTGAGCCCACTGACCTTCAAAGTTCCAGGCTTCAAGTCCTGCTGATTGCAAGCACCCATGAAATTCGCTCCTTCAATTCTCAAAGCCAAATGCCACAGGGATTTCTACTCCCGCATAGGCTCGCTGGCGTGCTAGTCTGTTTCTTGCCCCTCTCCATGCCTGCAGCTCCCTCCTGCTGGCTGTCAGACACATGGAGTTTAGGTTCCCTCAGAGTCTTTGCCCTTTCTACCCTCTTCCATGTGGCCTCTTCTTGACATTTATTTGTGGAGTTTGTTCAGCCAGTCTTTGGGTCCTTTTCCGGGTTATTTGCTCTCATGAGAGTATTATCCACTTGTATCCATGGGAAGAGATGAGTTTAGGGTCCTTCTACTCTACCATCTTCCCCGGAAATTGGAAAATGATTCTTAAAACAATTTAGAGAAACTCATTGAAGCTCTTTATGTGTATATTACTTTTGGACAACTGATTGTTGTGCACTCTGGGTTAATTTGCTAATTTGCTAATTTAACTGCATTCTCATTTAGTTTCTCCGTCTAGTAGCCTCGGTGTTTGTTTACATTTTCTGATTAGGTTGGATGAAGGTAATTGTTAATAATGTCTCCCTTGTGATCAACTTGAAATGAATGTAAACCACTTGGAAAATGCCTCTTCAGAACTTGTTGAATCCAAAGTTCTCTGTCCTGTAGCAGAAAATCTCTATTAAATTTCCCAAAGTCTTATCTTGTGCATCTTCAGTCAAGCCTACTGACCCAAGTTCAGTCTCTATGCAGGCTTCCACTTGTCCTCCATCTTTATAACTTGGGTAGTTTCCCTCTAAATTCTAAATTCTTTAGCAACTTGGAAATCCAATTTTCGCTGCCTTGTCCTCTGTTTCTCCTCCTAGCATCCAATCCTTGAGTCAGAGTAGAAAAATACCTCCAGGCAGAAGTCCAGGGCTATCATGAGACTCACATTACTTGTTTTTCTTCTCCGGAGAATCATAGTTCTGTACTGCCTGTTGTTCAATACCTGAAAACAGTTACCTCATATATTTGGCCAGTTGTGTAGCGTTTTACAGCACGAATGACAGCCCTGTTTATACTGGTTGCTCTGTAAGGCCAGAAACAGACGTCTTATTTACTTTTTTTATGCTTTTTTCACGATGTTCTTCCTTTTTTTTCCTGAGTGAATACACTTATGTATTTTGATTGAATACATTTATTTCATTCTTTTTTGGTGTGATTTGAAATCAGCACTCTATTTCTATTAGATTAGTTGTCATTTATATAAATATATATGCATATATATTTGTATTTGTATATATATATGTCATTTATATAAATAAATATATATATATTTGACTAATGTTTGAACCTTTATTTTTTGTAACAACATCAATAATTAAGGAGTATATTTAAGATTGCTCCCTCTAAGAATGTGATCGTGAAAATTGAGGCATAGATATTGGAAAAGGAACTTTTGAGTTACAATGAATGCTATTATTTATACCTAGAAAATCTAAAAGAATAAACTGTAATTTATTATATCTAATAAGATAACTTAATAATCTGGCCACAAAATCAAGAGTCTTTCTGTATACTAAGACTTGTATTGGCCCCTGGCACAGAAGCAACAGCAGTCCTGGGTAGACTTCCTTGGTTCCCCTCAACTCTGACAAAGACACGCAGGATAATTGAATTTCTCCAGAGGGAGGTGAAACCCCACCAGGATGAATAGCCTGAGGTTAGAATTGTAATCCAGATACCTCAGATAGATGAACAAAAGGGAACTGCTGCTGCTGTGCATAACAATACATCAGGCTGTCATCTTTGTGGAAAATGCTTTCTTCAACATTATACTGTTTCTGATCCCCCCCCCCCCTCTGCTTTGGAGGTGTGTATATGTGTTTAAAAAGTAGTTTCCTGTTGATTATCTTGCAAGCGTAAGAAAGATTATCTTCTCTTAACACTCATAGAGAAATCTTGGAAGATACTAAGGCTTGGAGAGGTAAAGATAACCAAGACTGTTCTAGCATCTGTGTGCATAACTACTAGCTAGCCCTCAAGATGTAATTCCAAATTGAATAACTAAATCTTTGGGAAAAGTGTCGTAGAACATTATGTCCTCTGAATCACATCAGTAGGAGGAGGGTAATGGATCCTAGAGGAAACATCTATGAACAAGAAAGGGTGATGTTTTTCTAAAGGGTGGTAGATAGTGGCTCTGTGAGGGTATAAAGAAGAGATACTCTTTAAGGAGAAGGAAGGAAGGCAGCTGTCAACTCAGAGAAGCAAGGATAACAAATGAGTTGTCACTACAGAGAGGTGATCTGTGAGAAAAAAACTTTCTTTTTCCTAGGACTGTGGGCAGCCTTTTAAGTACCATGTAATTTAAATTTTTTCTCCAATGTTCTAATTTCTTTCATTTATCCTTCTTGTTTCTGGTGTACTTCTGTAGCCTGTGCATTAGCACTGTGAACGGTTACCTAATGAGGAGTTAAGGAAAGCGCAGTCTTGCCCAACTTGTGGCGTTAAAATTGCATCAAGAAGGACAGTAGGCCTCAGTGAAGCAAGAGAAGCCCAGGAGAGCACACAGAGTGCTAAGAGGATGACTTAGGGGAGGGCAGTACGACAACTCCTGCCCATTTGTCAAATGCACCAGAGAAAGGCAACACTTGATCCAGGGAAGGCTAACAATTAGGCTTTATAACAATTTAAATAAGTTCATGAATATCTTCTTCTTTAATGTAATTTCAACTTCCGAATGCTGTGATCTGCATGTGTAGTATCATTAATGACAGCAATAATAGACAATATTTACTGAGTGCTTGCTATTTCTATACTTTGTGTTGTAGTTGAGTTATCTCATTTAATCCTCAAAACTGATTTATGAGGAAGATACTACTATCTTAGAGTTTTGATGAGATTAAGTGAGATTAAGTAACTTTGGTTATGCTTACACATCTAGTTAATAAAGTATCCAGCATTCAAATTCAAGTACCTGATTTTAGACCCTACCTTTTTATATACTCTGAATAAGCCAAATATAGTGAGTACCAATATGTAGAAAAAATAATACAGCCTATAGCATAGTCCCATGGATAGACATCAGTACTTCCAGAAGTGATCTCGCATACTGGAATTTTATATCTTCATGAAGTAAGCAGAGGGAGTGTTTTCAGGAGGTAAGGTGAGCTGGGCATGCTATTTTCTATCTGCTAAAACAATAGGAATTCTTTTCTTCTAGTTAAAAATATTAAGCAACTCAAGGCCATCTATGAGCATAACATACTGGGCATATAAGGTCTAGAAAAGAACACCTGCCTTGCCAGGACTGAGGTCATCTAATGGTTTTTGCCCTAACCAACTTGAGGGAGGATATCTCCTAAAATGTATTTTTGAAGTACATAGTGTTTTATGAAAAAAATGAAGATAACAAATACTGCATATTAAAATGTTTATGACAGGTGCATTTAAAGTCTTCTCTGACCTCCTGCCCCTAAGTGTGTTCACATGACAACTTCCTTGAATAAATACTTAGTCTGGAGGCTATTCTGGAAAGTAGAGGTCTCTGATACACTTGGTAACTATAGTTACAGTCATCTCTTCTTTTCCTGGTATGTAAAATAATATATCATCATCTCAGAAATCATTTTGAAAGGCTTAATGAGATAAACACTCATTTTTCCTTGCAGTATTCTTATTGTCGAGTGCTAGTCATAACTTCCTTCTCTTAATGATAAAAACGATGTCTAGACATAAAGCAGAAGCAAGATGTGAATGCTAATGTCTTACAACTTGAAGAGCAAATCTATTAATTAAAAAAATATTCCAAGGAAAATGTTTTTCTTGTCTCTATTAAAACAAAATAACTAATTTATTTAATTAATGATTATTCTGGATAATGATTATATTGAGTTTTAATTGGCTAATCCATACAAACTTGGCAAAACATTAATACAAAACTAGTTTTTAAAATGTTCACCAAAAATTGAAATGTTCCTCTCAGCTCGGAAAAGCAATTGTAATACATAGAAAGTGGGAAATTAATCCAGTGGCTTGGTAATGTCAGTCATTCCCCTACTGCCTTGATGTCTCTTGTGGGCAGGGACTCTCCTCCAGGGGTTCAGAAGGAAAAAGGTTGACAAAACTTGTCTCTTCAGTTCTTATTCATGAGAAGGCATTTATGAGGAGATTTAAAATTTTACTTCCTCAGTTATATGAGAAGGCATATCTATACTAAAATAGAAACACTTTAACAAATATCCTTCAGGATAGATTTGCCAATCTTCCCTATTATGTCCAAGGTATGGTATTTTCCCCCCAAAGAGATAGAGTATTCGATATGCCCAGTAGAACTCTTTTCCAACTTAGTTCTACACCCATTGCTGAGGTCTGTGACTTGAGCTCAACTTGGGCTGAGAAACTGATTCGTGTGGGTCCAAGATGCTGTCCCTACCTTTTTATCCTGTTGTGAACGTGATGGACAACAAGAAAACACACTGACAAAGACATAGGAAATGATTTGGCTGCAAATTTTTATTTCTTAAGCAAGATTTTGTTATTCTGTTTGCTTGTCCCTCACCTTCAGAATTGATTTCCTTATGAATTCTGAGCCTTCCTGCCACTGTAGGAGAGCCCCACCTCCAAACACTGAAGAGACCATGACTGTCATCATGACTCCTTATTCTTCACTTTAACCCAGCTCCAAAGTGGCAAGAGCAAGTTTTTAAAAGTGAGACCAGGGGCACGTGGGCGGCTCAGTCGGTTAAGCGTCCGACTTCAGCTCAGGTTGTGATCTCACGGTTGGTGAGTCCAAGCCCCACGTCGGGCTCTGTGCTGCCAGCTCAGGGCCTGGAGCCTGTTTCGAATTCTGTGTCTCCCCTCTCTCTGCCCCACCCCTGCTCATGCTTTCTCTCTCTCTCAAATAAATAAATATTAAAAAAAATTTTTTTAAATAAAAAATAAAAGTGAAACCAAAGCCAATAATCAAGATACAAAGATGAAGTAGATTGAAGCCGCAGCTCAAGAACAAGTGAGAAGGACTACAAATAGCTTTTGATGTTTGTAGTCGTCACCACGTGCCAGCAGATGTGTGCCTCACGCAACGGGCCAGACCGTATCGTTGGTCGAACAGAGTTGAAGTGGTCATTTTTCAAGATACTAGTGGTGTCTTTTAGAGGTGTAACATAAAAGCAGGTCTGTTGAGTATATATTTCAACAAATTGCTAAATTTATTTATACAGGTGACTTTTCAGTATTTTATTTGAAAATAAACATATTGACTTACCAGAGAGTGAGCTGCTTGAAGACAGTGTTGATTCATACTTATTATTCTGTCTGTATGTCTGTCTATCTAAAATAGCGTAAACATTCTTGCAAGGCTGGAGAGCTCTCTCTTTCTGCCTCTCTCTCTATATATATATATATGTATATGTAATGTATGTTATATATCTATATCTGTATATTCTTATCTATCTATCTATCTATCTATCTATCTATCTATCTATCTATCTTACCTATCTATATGTCTATCTGTCTGTCTATCTGGTAAATTTCACCAGGGCTGGTGAAATATATATATATATATTCTCTCTCTCTCTCTCTCTCTATATATATATATAGAGAGAGAGAGAGAAGGAGAGAGACGGAGGGAGGGAGAAAGAGGGAAGGGGAGAGACAGAGAGAGAGAAATATACAAACTTTTCCATATTTTCCTCCCTTTAGTGATGGAGTGAGAAAGAGATTTGCAAGACAACTGTGTTCTTGGTTGCACTGAGAGGTTATTGCTCATTCTTTGGTGGCTGTAACTGCTGCTCCAATTTTTGGACACAGGCTCCCTGTGAACATGCAGGAAATCCAACATTACCTGCATCCTGCTAAAGGATGCTTAAGCTCCATCAGCTCTCCTAGATGCTAAGATTCTTAGAAGATGCTCTTACCGCATCTCCTTGAGGCGGTGGTGAACTACACTGTTTCGGGTTCTATACTGAGTTTTAATGTTGAGGGGGTGGTTTACTTCCATACCACCAAGCGATGTTTTGGACACCAGCTGGGTGTCCTATAATTCAATTCGGTTTGGACGCTGTTCACTCAGAAATAGCATTAGATTCCACAGGCTCTGTCTCAGAAGACTGCTCTCTACTTCAGATGCCGGTTGCAATTCTAGGTTATTGGCTGTGCTTCTGACTGATTGGCTATAAATTAGAAGTTCCCATGACCCCTTCCCTGGTTTTGATTAATTTGTTAGAGCAGCTTTCAGAACTTAAGGAACCCGTTATTTCATTATGTTACTACATAGGATATTGCATAGGATATTAAAGGATGCGAGTCAATAGCCAAATGGAAGGATACATAGAGCAAGGTGTGGGGAAGATGTAGCACACACGCCACTCTCCCTAGACTTCCTCATGTTCACCAACCCATAAGCTCTCTGAACCCTCTCCTTTTGGCTTTTTATAGAGGCTTCATTATACAGGCATCATTGATTAAATCATTGGAAATTGGTCCCTCCCTTCTCCCTGGAAATCATGGGGTGAGACTGAAAGTTCTAACCTTCTAATCACATGGTTGGGTTCCCTGGCAACCAAGCCCATCCCTAGGTGTTTCCAAAAGCCACCTCATAAACATAAACCCAGTTGTGGTGGAATGAGGCTTATTATGAATAATAAGATGCTCATTTCACCTTTATGGCTCTGAATCAATTTCAGGAGCTGATGACAAGAGACTGAATATTATAACAAAAGATGCTCCCATTGTTGTTATCCCTCAGTTCCAGAGGTGTTGGAAGCAGTGAGCCAGGAACCATGGATGAAGACCAGATATATATGGAAAATATATTTTGGTCACTAGAATGAACAAAAATATATGTCAAAAACTAAACTGTATGCAGAATAAAACGAAGTAGAAAAATGAGTTTATTGCAAGGTTTTTGACCCGCAAGCTGGGAAACTCAAGGCTACAGGAGTTGTGAGTTCTGGATTGCTCACAGACTAATGGGTTTTTATGGGGTAAATGCAGAAGCTACTTGGCTTTTTTAGCTGATTGGTTGCCTAGTGGTCTTGTTTTTTATTTGCATTAAGGTAACTGAGCCAGGGGAACCAGGAAGTCCAAAGATGCTGTGAGCAGACTTGGTGTTTGAGGATTGGCTGGTATCCTCTGCTTATTTCTGAGAAGCGCTGTAAATTCCTACAGCTCATGTTAGGTAAGATTAAGTTTTATTCTTCTTTAATGCACTTGTGTTGGTCAACTCTGGTTTTGTCCCCAACATAAATGACTCTGTTGTAGTTTTGGTCCTACATATAATTCTTATAAATATCACACTCTGCAAGGTGGTAGGTTCTACATAACACCACCTTCTGCAGCCCTCAAATCTGATCACTTGTGGGATTCATATTCTCCACATCTTGGCAAAGGGAAAACTGAAATTTAGCGGTAGTGGTAGAGGTGTGGTGGTAGTTATGTGGAGTTTTGCCATAATGTAGCCTCTAAGCAAACCTTTCATAAAAGTTTCTGATTCTGACACTTGTAAGTTCTCTCTTCCTAAAATGTGGGCCATATGTGCCCAGCATAAGCTTTAGTTGTCAAGTCCTGGAAAATAAGATCCTGTGTGGCGTATGACACTAGCCTGTTCACATTGTAGGTCAAGGTAACACTTTAAGTAACATTTCTTCATATTATTTAATTCTTATTAGTAGCTTGGTTGTTTGTTTAAATCCCATTAATAGCTAATTCATTTAATTAACTAATTTTCCTGGGTGGTCTTTTGGTAACTTATGGGTATAGAAATGTGAAATTTCCCCTAGAGTATGATAAATAAATTCATCGCTTTCATCATTGGCATATGATCTTTAATGTCAATAATCTAATAAGGGTCTTAAGTTAGACTCTTAAAAATAAGTAAAGATTAGAAAATGAGTCCTATAGGAAAAGATTAAAGGATCATTCAGGAAAACTGTGAGCCTCTTACTGATAATCTTCATTTTTATGATAGTAAAATGAGAATATTGGTCATTCTTCATAAAGGAGAATTATTGTTCTCCATAAATAATAGAAGGAAGAGTAAATAAAGTATTAATTTTAACACTTGAATGGGTCAGAAATTTCAGCCAGTTGGAAAATATTAAGGATTACTTTGGAAAAGAAAAATTTAGAATTATTCTTTCTGGATTAAGACAGGATAGCTTTCTTATTTGTTTGTTGCTAACTGGGACAGGTTAACTAAAGCACATGGACAAATCTGATAGCTTTAATAAAGTTCAGTCAGCTGTTAAATATTAGAAACCCTCTGTCATTCTTAGAATGGCCTCTGGAGGTCAGGGTTGAGGCATGGTGTATTGCAAAATTCCCTAGTTCACTGTCTTTGTTGTCAAAATACCGCCAACATTGATACTTTTGGTTCTCCATCTGGTACCATTCATAAACTCTAATTTGTTTATGCATAAAAGATAATTCAACTAACAAGCTAATGTGCAATATTCTGTGTTATTGGATATTTGCGTATCTTTTTAAACATTTTTAATTTATATATTTAAGGAAGAGTCTGTATTAATTTCTGTTAAAATAAAGTAATCAGAGCTCAAAGAACATTTAAAAAATCTATTAAGATCTTAAAATATGTATAGACTTGTAAAATAATATATATTAAGCATGAAGCCACCTCAAGTTTAAAACAGTAGGATCATTTTAAGTTTTCTCACGTTCCTAAAAATTAGGATTGCAATCATTCTTTTAATTCAAAAGTATTTGAAAGCTCTCCAAAAATTTAAAATATCATTTGTAATGAGATAGAATAATTTACCATTATTACTGTACTTTAGTGTTTTATCATCCCCGATTCAGAGAACGGCAGGCAGCCAAAAGACATCTATCCTCTCCTGGGTCCCTTCTGTGCATTCTCATGCCACAGTCCAATGACTAGTGAAGGCCAGCACCTAGGAAGGGAGATTTGACGAAGGTTCTATATTCAAGAAGCTCTCTACCTATGTTTGGAACTACATGCTTTCCTATTCTTTAGTTATATTCTGCTTTTTCCCCATTTATACTTATTTATGTTTAAACAGTCTCCCAGATATCCTTGAATATTCTGGAAAAATATGAATGGTAGTCTTATATTTTCAACATCTAAATGTTTAAAACATTTAAACATCTAAACATCCAAACGAGCTGCTGTATTTAAGTGTATATTGTATGGTAATAAATATGAGTATGATTGAGTTGTTTCCAGATATTATTCAGTTAGAAAGAGTATGCCCTGGTAATTCTGGTAATGCCCAGGCTTTTCCGAGTCCTTTGACTTCCTTCCCTCATTCCTGCCCTCATTCCCAAACCTTATTCTTTAAGGCTCCAATGTCTTCTCTGTGAAAGTTTCTCAAATTCCATCAGGTGAATCTCACACCCCTTCTGGGTTCTCTTGCTGGATCTTATACATACCTCTGTTAAAACTCACGCAGTGGCATGATTTTAAGTTCTTCCATGTTCCTAAAATTCACAATTACAAACAGCAACGTGATAGAGGATGTTTGAAACATTTAAAACCAGCAGAGTATCAGAGTCGATCAATTGGTATGGAGACCAGCTTGAGATAACACTGGTATGTTGGGGCTTCCTAAGATCTCTTCAAGCTATCTTTTGAGCTCATTAAGGGCAGGACTTCTGCATAACTTGGTATTCTTGGGACCTAGCACAGTACTTGGCATTTGGTGGATCAATAAACGTTTTATGAATAAGTGAATGAGATATCAAGAAAAGTTAGGCATTAATTCCAATTAATTCCAGGACAAACCCTGAAATCTTAGTAGTGACTTCAGGATTGCCTGACACCATTTAACGTTAGACATTAGTTTAGCTTGCGTTGTTCCTGATATGAGGTGATCCTAATGACACATTCCACAAGATCTATGCATTGAGTTGTCATCACTGGCAAATTGCCCTGGGCCATCTCTCCTCACCCTTTCCTGGTGTATTTTTGAGGGACAGAATGGGTTAATTAAATTGGATTTGTGAAAGAACAGATAGTAGACAAACCTATTTCTCAAAGAAAACAGTCTATGATGCCATTTAAAAAAATAAGCCATAATTAATTATTTAAAAGATATCAAACATTTTGAAAGCTATTATTCCTCATAAGTTACTTTCACATATGGTAGGAAACATACTAGATGAGAGTCATTCTTCATTTACTGTTTATCTATTGTGGAAAAAGATCCTTTGGATACCATTTAGAACTATCTAAATTGAGGAAATACATGTTCAGTTTGCCTCGGGGTAGCAATTCTTCAGAGACTTTTTTTTTAACCTAAAAGTTAAGACAGTATATGTCAACCTGGTTTCCAACTATCTTGCCTGTGAGCGATTCCTTTATCTTATTCATTGGGATGGCTTTGGTTTCTTTCCACCTTTTTCTAGCAGTTGAAACTTTCTCCTTAGCAGAGTGGGGATTCCTCCTCTCCTACCTCAAGCAGATGCGTGTCCCTCTACAGCGCATGTTCAACTGGATAGACTCAATTTTCTCCTGTTAGACTGACTCAGGGGAATAAAGTTTGGGGCCAATGGCGGTCAATTTGAGGTTAATTAAGCCTACATAAAACAATTATTTACCTCTGTTTAATATAGTGCTTCTAAGTGATGAAACCACAGCAAGGATTAAAGGGCATGAGTTTTGTTCCTCGGGTTAAGTTAAAATGGAAATGAGGGTGGAACTATAGGAAGCTTTAATCCTTCAGTCCAAAGGTCCCAGCTTTCTCCTGGGACACTGTGTGATAGCAGGCAAAACCTGGAACTTCTGGCAAACCTTCTTCTCATTGGAATTATTAAGCATTTGGCTTAGCTCACCACTGAAGTGTTAACCTGGCTCCAAATTTCTGCAATTTTTAAAATACTTTTTTAAGTTTATTTATTTTGAGAGGGTGGGAGGGGCAGAGAGATTAGATTGGAAGCTCTGCGTTGTTGATGAGGGAGCACATGGCAAGCTGATGCCCAGCAAATGCCCCGCCTCCAGGCGGGACACATGTGACATTCCTCAGGCACTCCTGGCTGCCCTAAAGCTAAGAAAAGGAGAAAACGGATGGCTACTGACAGAGATCACAGTCATGCAGGACACGAGTCTCCATCTGTTTACATATGTCTTAGCAAATTATAAGAAAAAGCCAATCTTATCTGTAGCCTAACCTCCAGAAACCTGTAGACTCAGTTTTCTGGAGCCTTAACATCACCCTCCCCTCCATAGTGATGTAGGCAACAAAGGCAAGAATGGAATGGTAAATAAGACTAAATTTCCTTATAACCTGCAGCCCATTGACAAACACTTGAGATAGGCAGAGTAAAACATTGCTCTATGGTCTTAATACTTTGCTAGAGAAAACAATCATAGCTTGATAATAACTAGGTCTCCAGTATAAGTCTTCTTCAATATAGAAACTCCTTTTGGAAACTTCCTCTTTTGCCTTTACCTCCCCCAACTCCATAGTATATAACCAATCACTCTTCACAACCCCAGTGCAGCTCATTTTTCCCATGCTTTAATAGAATCACCTTTTTAAAAAAAATTTTTTTTAATGTTTATTTTAGTTTTGAGAGAGAGACAGAGCGTGAATGGGGAGGGGCAGAGAGAGAGGGAGACAGGATCCAAACAGGCTCCAGACTCCGAGCTGTCAGCACAGAGCCCAATATGAGGCTCGAACCCAGGAACTATGAGATCATGACCTGAGCTGAAGTTGGCACTTAGCTGACTGAGACACCCAGGTGCCCCGACAGAATCACCTTTTTGCACCAAATATGTCTCAGGAATTCTTTCTTGGCCATTAGCTCTGGACCACCCCAACACTCTGAAACCCCATCACTGTCACGAACCATGAGATCATGACCTGAGCTGAAATCAAGAGTCAGATGCTTGACTGACTGAGCCAGGGGTGCCTCCAAATTCTACAGTTTTTTAAAAGGTAACTTTTCATAGATTTTAGTACTTGTGATTAAGCAAGTGTTGAGGAGGAAGAGTTTTCTTTTGCCCTTTAAGATCCTTCTAGCTGGACTAAGAATTAAGTTGATGTGAGACAGATTAACAAGAGAAAGTCAAATTTAGAATCCACAGAAACATGAAATTCCAAAGATAGTGAGGCAACCTGACACTTATATGAGGTGAGGAGAGGGGGTCTGAGGATAAACAGGGGAGAAAGACCATTAGCAGAAAGGTAAAAGGAGATGTTTAGAAAACAAAGGCTGCCCAATTATGCAGATAAATTTCTTAGGTAAAGAGGAATCTCTGTTTATAGCTCTCTGCCTGGTATAGGCTGGCAGTTGAAGGGGAGGTAAAGAGCTTTTCCTAGATGTGCTGGGTTTTGATTGTTTTTAATGCAAAATAATGTTCATGCACAATGAACTATCGTGGAGTGGTCCGCCCTGGGCCCCTACAGAGGTTATGAATTGAGCATGTTCTGCCTACCCAAAAACCCCAACCTGGGCTCCGTCTTCCTAAATGTTTGCATTGTGGCAGCTGGCGTCTCTTCATCACACAAACTGTCCTTTTCATTCCAGAAATGGGAGCTCCGTAATGCTTTTGGAGTTACTCCCTTTCAATCACTGATTGATTTCAGGGCACTATCCTCTTCTAAAATTATGCCTGGCACATATTCAAAGTAAGAGAATTACAAATTTGCTTTCTTAAGACATCGATGTAAATAGGTGTGTAATTTATTCTTCCAAAAGTGAGACCAAGACAATAGAAATTAGCCTGAAACATGAATGCGAAAAAGATGAAAATGATGATGCTTAATCGTAAAAATTAACATTTGCTGTGGTAATGAGGAAAGTGCAAGTAGAAGACCGAGCTGCTCTTCAAGCCTGAGTCTCGGTGCTCCCAAGAGTGCTCCTGGGGAGACATCACATGTCCGCCAGTTTGTAGATACTGAAGTCCAATTTCCTTACTTTAGTTAGGGGTAAGTAAATTCTAGATGACTGAGTCATCCGGAAGGAAGTTTTTTGTATACAATAATGCCAATTTGTTAATTTATAACAAAAAACTACTAAGAAATAGACTAGAATCCCATGGAGCTGGTCAGCAAATCGTATTTCTTATAGGAAAGTTTATTTGCAAAACTAAATCAATATTAGAAGGCTACTTAGTAACTAGTTAATAGTTAATGCTGAGGAATATTATCACCAGTCTCTATAATAAGCTTTTATTTCTAAATGAGAATTAGCCAGTCCCTTAGGCAGTAATGGAAACACACTGGTGAATTTTACTATTGAATCTTTGTATTTAGAATGCTGTAGTCACCATAAACTTTAGTCTTTATGATAACTATACTTTCTCATTAAAGATTTTCCAATATTAGAGTACTCCCAACTTAATTATATTCCAAAATGCTTTATTTTATAAGGCACAGGGAGTTGCTTATTGAGATTTAGGAAATGTAGTTGTCACAGCAACCTACTTGTAAATATTTTCCTTGGAGGGATATTTCTTAAGAAAATGTCAAAGCCAATCATGTGTATGTTGGTGATAGTTAGCACTTGTTTCTTACCACTGTTCATAAATGTACCTTACTTGGAATCTAAAACCCTTATGCAAATTGATAGAACGGACTGAGATTGGTTACACCAGGGCAAATAGCTTAACTACATTGTGGTTCTCAAGGATTTGCTGAGATTTCGATAGATGTAATTTAAATGGCAACTGTAGTTTCATCTTCTATTTTTTTAGTTTTCTTCAAGACACAATTGACCTAAAAGGCTCTCTTTGTTTTATATGTGTGCAGGTATAGTAAGACCTCAAATACCTGTAACTCTCAGCTTTCAGAATTTACTAAGGGTCAGTAATTGTAAAAATACAGTAAAAATTTGAAGATATGGCCAAAGTAAATTTCTTTTTAATTTACTTTTTAATCTGCCTAATTCAGTTAGGCAGATTGAATCATAAGCAAAATAGTGAAACATTTATAGTGTCTAAAATGAATTTTTTTTGACTAATTTGAGCAAGGTTGTTCAGGTCTCTTTTTTCCTTAAAAAAACAAAAAGAAAGGAAATTTGAATAAAGTTCAAGTTAGTTACTTAGTTAAAAATATTGATTATATTCATAGCTATTGAAGTTAAAATTAATTTAAAAACTTCCTAAGATAGTTTGGTTTAGGAACCATTGTCTTAGGATATGGGTGAGAATACGCCGTCCTTTGGAAGTGATTTTTGTGATCTTTTAAACAATATCCACGTAGCTTAACTTGCTAGCTAATATTGCCAGCAACACAGACGCCTTTTTCCTGTTAAAGCATTTTTATCTAGGACAGTTGAGACTTAAGTTTGAATTTTCAGGAGAGAGCAGAGTACTAAGACTGAGGAATAAGACAAAAGATATTGAGTATATATTGTCCTGGACAGCCAAGGTAGGGCCTAGGCAGTTGGAGACCCTAGACGGGCAATAGGGCATGAGTTGCGAGAGTACTAAAAATGAGAAAGGGGGCACAGTAAAAAGAATGGAATAATGTTTTCACACCTACATGGATCTACATATCCTAATGCATTCGTGAGTTGGACTCCCACCTATCTGGTTTAATATGTAGGACCTCTGAAGTTCCCCTTGACCAAAAATATCCCTTCTGACATTCCTTCACAGTGCCTGAAATTCTCATTGTATTTATTTTTGGGGGATAAAAAGCAAGGATGATCTAGCCCTTTTCTTCTAATCAGCCTGTAAGCATCTTATTAATAAGCATTGTGTCCTGTTTCTCTGAACCCCCACACAGTGCATAACAGTATGTATATATACATGTGACCTTGTCATGTGAAGGAAAATGGGGCATTTTCATTTGTACCTGTGGAGACTTCAGCTCACATTGGTGTCCAAGGGGCACCATGGAGAGAAGCGCAGCCTCAGTAGAGGAGCACTAGGAAACCTTGGGCCACCCTGGCCTGCTCTCAGTTTTCTTGTCGGAGGAGGATTTCTGAGAAAGGTGTTATGTTGATCAGGAGCCCTTGCATTGATCAGACCTTTGCTTTGTCTTTCTGAAGATGGCCTAATGGGAAAAGTGTGAGGTTTTAGAGGCAGAAAATGTAGAATTGATTCCCAGCTGTGGGATTTTGCACAAGCACTCTCTTGTCTTCACTCACCATTTTCCTGATCTGTAAAATGGGATGAAACAGTAACTCCCTTGGCCTTGTGGAACCCAATTTCTTTTCTAGCTACCTAGTGATTATGTCTGGTTGACACGAGTGTCCACCTCTTACTGCTCCTCATTTCCCTATCATCCCTACCCCAACTGTTCATGTGGTTAGGGATTAGCACAGTGATAGTTATTGCTTAAGCTTGAAAATTAACTATTTATTTAAATAAAAGAAAAATTCTTGCTGCATTCTGATTTCAAATAACATCAACTCAGCCCATGGACAAATTCCAAATTAGTGTAGCCTGATTTAAACATTTTATTCTGGGGCGCCTCAGTGGCTCAGTGGTTACATGGCTGACTTTGGCTCAGGTCATGATCTCATGGTTCCTGGGTTCTAGCCCCATGTCAGGCTCTGGGCTGACAGTTCAGAGCCTGGAGCCTGTTTGGATCCTGTGTTTCCCTCTCTCTCTGCCCCTCCCCCACTCACGCTCTGTCTCTCAAAAATAAATAAACGTTAAAAAATTTCTTAAAAAAATAAAAATGAATAAAAATCTTATTCTGGGGGTGCCTGGGTGGCTCGGTTAAACGCTGGACTCTCGATTTTGGCTTGGATCACAATCCCAGGGTCATGGAATCAAGCTCCTCCTCGGGCTCTGCACTGAGGGTAGAGCTTGCTTGGGATTCTCCCTCTCTCTCTCTCTCTTTCTCTCTATTTCTCTCTCTCCCTCCTTCCGTCCCTCCCCTCTCTCCCCGACTCCTGTTCTCTAAGAAAATAAATAAAATAAAAATCAAAAAATCTTATTCTGAGTCTTTAGAATACATGTGTGAAACTAGTTCCCTATGCATTTTCACATGTGAGATGCATTGGTACACATCTGAGTATGATTTTCAAGGTTACAATTTGCAGAATTATAATAGGGCAGAAAGTTTCATTGCTGTTACTCCTTAGATTTTCTGATTAAACTAGACTTGGATTTTCTTGGTTGAAGAATGAGGAGTGGAGCAAAGTGGTAGGTTATTTATTTATTCTGTTTCTAATCTATTCTTTGCATGCCGTATATTATTAGTTTTTGTAGTGTTCTTCTTGCTTCTGGTATTTTAAACTATCTTTTAATCTTACAGTTGATGTTGTATACTAAACAGATGTCTTAAATTATTTCAGCATGGTGTTCAGAGAAACCTAGAAAGAATTAGTTTTAAAAATCATTATTTGTTGCTTTTCCAAAACTTGGTAAAGTGCTTTGTCCATTTTTTTTCCCACCGTAATATTCTTGATTTCATCTTTTGAGGTCAATATGTCACCTCATATCTATAAGAATTCACGGGAGCAAGGTCTTGAGTGCATTTGTAAAATGTCCAATTTGGTTATAACCAAGTTAATGAGCAACATTTGTTATTAATTACATCAATGAAAACATCATAATCTTACAGCTCTGGTTTGAGCCTAATAGAGTAGGAGATTTGGGGGATGAATATTCACAGGCAATTAATGGACCGTTCTTCAGAAAAAAAATGCAAAGAATCATTTTAATAGCTTCTTTGCATCCTAACCAGACTTCAATCAAATCAAACTGTTTCTGGCTATAAAAAAAAAATGTAATCGGTTCCTCAAAATTAAATCCAATGAACTTGTCTCTGTAGAAGGTCAAGTAATATACTCTCATGAAGGAAAACGGTTCCTCATTTAATGCATCAGTTATTAAAAAGGTGTTCTATTTTCCTGTTTGGGTTCTGTTTTTTATTACTGCCTATTAAGGTAACCATCTTGCCAACATGCAAATGATGTGCTAACTGAACATGGCTTGGATGAAAGGACCAGAGAGACCTATCAGAGCATTATTATGCCTAAACGGTGGAAAATCACAGAGCCACGAGCATCTTTCTTTCTTCCATGCTTATATGACTCATAGAAATAAGTAAAAATTAAAATATGGTAGATGATTTTCTACTTTTTTTAAAAGAGGACATTCAAAGAGTCTTATAAAATCTTAGTTTTTGGTACCTCTTTATTGGTGAAGGAGTCAGACACCTCAGATTTAGTTAAGGAATATAAAGAGAACGAGAAGGGAGATGAGAGGGAGGGAAGAGGAGAATGTTAGCCAGGAAGGTTCATAGAAAGGGAAAAAGAGAGAGAGAATAGGTAAAAAGACCAGAGAACTATACCTTTGTCATAACAGAGAATGGAGTAATGTTCTCTGAAAACATCTTACCAAGTGCTGCTGGATACTTGGCATATTTTATAGCATTTTATCTTTTGAAGTAGATTTTATCTTCCATTTAAAGTTAGAGAAACAAAGGCTTACGGTGTTTCAAAAAACTTGTCCAAGGCCACAAGTTACCATGTGATCCTCCTCTCTTTTTGACTTTGAAGCCCATGATCTTTCCATTGTGCCATGCTAGCCAAAGGCATGTGGTGTCTAATTTTTGGTATGGAAAATCCATTCCAGTCTTACTTAAACGATATTTCAATATATCCATTACTTTCTAGCCTAACTGAAAGTTGATTAGGTTTCAGACATAATGAAGAGAAAGGAAATGGAGATTGCAGTTTCTTGGTAGATATATGTTTGATATGTGTTTGTGTGTGCACTTATTTCTTTGATGAACTAAGTCTTGATGTCCTACAGAAAAGGCCACTTGCCAGCCAGAAGCTGCAGGTACATATTATCTGGGCCGGTTGGTAAGATTCTCTCCCCGTCCTTCCTATTTTTGTTCTTGGATAGTAATCTCCCATCCAAGGACAAGAGAAGCTGTCGATGACCAGGAGCGGTATAAAGGTCACTACCTTAAACCAAACTTCTACTGGCCAAGACAGGAGGTTTCCAGGAAAAGAGCTGGGTCTCGCTCAGAGAACAGTGCTGTAATTCAAAAGTCCTAGGACCAGAGGATGCTTGGATGCTTTAGGTGGTCTGGTTGGTGGAATTTAGGCCTTGAGACTTGGCTCTCTTTTTACTTTTTTAAAAAATTGAGATATAACTCATATACCATAAATGTATCCTTTTGAAGTATACAATTGAGTGTTTTTTAGTACATTCACAGGTTGCACAACCATCACTGCTATTGAATGCTGGGATATTTTCATAACTTCAAAAACAAATCCCATTACTCATTAGCAATCACTCTTTATTTCCACTTCCCCCAATTCTTTGTGACCACAATTCTACTTTCTGCCTCTCAGGATTTGTCTATCCAGCTACATTTTTATATGCAATTACAAGGCCACACATTTGATGACATTTCCTGTTACTGTTAGTATTGCTCCCATGTGAGCCCTGGGCAGTCCAGTAGGTTATTTTCCCAGGTCGTTAAAGTGAGGGACCCAGTGTAATTTCCCCAGTCCTCTTCAAGGGTACCCAGCCTCAATTCCAGCACAGGAGTAACATTTTCCCCGGGAGTTTATAAGCTTCCTCTAGACTCCCTGAATAGTGGATATTAGAAAAAAGAATAAGGAACTCAATTAAATTTGAGTCTTAACTAGAAATATTTATCCCCTAATCTTCTGACATACGCAAATATTCACTAGACCATGAATTCAATCTGATTTTTCTCTTTGTTCTTGAATCTCATTTCTCTAAACATCATTTGTGTGTGCATTTAAGTTCTCTAAAAGACCTTCGAATCCCTTGAAATCAGTTACCAAAGCCAGAAACCCATGAATCATCTTACATCTTTCTTTGTGGTTTTATTCTGCTTCTTCTTTCACCTCAGTAACCCATTACTAGATTCTAGAGATTTTAACCACCCACTGCAATATCTTCCCTACTCTTGCCTTCATCTCTACATCCCCTACCAGTGTGAGAGTCCCTTCAACATGGAATAGTTCTGATGACCAGACTGCAACTACTACTCTTCTGGTCACCCTGCCTCCCATCTTGCCCCACTTCATTATCCCTGCTTCCAAGTAGTCTTCTCATCATCTCAATCTGTTTATTTCTTACCTGTCATATAAACATTTTTGAAAATCTCTCACAGTTTTCAGAATGAAGTTCAAAATGTACTAGTTCCTCCAGAGTCTGCCCTTAGGTCCACCTTGCACAATTCCTCACTTCTATCCTTCCCTGCACCTCCACTGACTGGCTTGTCTGCCCTGAATAGGTTACTCCGCTTAAGGTTCACTGCCCCTGTACAGACCTTTGCATTATCTAAAATGTTCTTTTCTACTTTATTCTTTTTTTAGTCTTTGTGTCCTAACATCCATTTTCTGGAAAGTAGGCCTTCAGTGGACAGACCAAGCGCTCTGCTCATTACTCTGCCACATGCTTCTGATACTTTCCTCAGTTTTCCATAATGTCGATGCAATTCTCAGTATCTACAACTTGTATTGAAAACACAGCAGCTAGTATAATTTCTACATCTAGTATTTATTGAATGAAGAGAGGAAGGGAAGAGAAATAAAGAAAGGACCCAAATGCTGCTTATCTTCATGTGCAGCATGAACTCATAGTGGGATTCAGCACTTTGTCCTGAAAGCCTACCCATGCCAGAAAGCATAAATGAATAAAACCAGTTTTATTCTGCTGTTTGAAACATTTTTGGAAGGCATGAAGGAAAGACTTTATGAAGCAAAGTCATAAAACTTAAAAACATAAAACATTTGGTAAAGTTCATAAAAGTGAGGTTTGGTTTTTTGACCTATTTGGTTTCCCCTTGTGTTCCAAGAAGACATAGCAATCCTCAATGTATGTACACATAAAACATCAAAATATATGATACATATAAAGTATATGATCAAAATATATGAGGCAAAAACTGATAGAACTGCAAGGAGAAAAGAGGTTAACCTGCTATTACAGTCAAAGACTTTAACACTGCTCCATCACAAATGGACAGATCCAGCAGGCAGAAAATCAGCGACAACACAGTTGAACTCAGAACACTATCAATCAGCTGAGTATAATGGACATCTATAGACTACTTCATCCAGCAACAGCAGAATATACATTCTTCTCAAAGTCACGTGGAACACTCACTAAGATAGACCACATTTGAGGCTATAAAAGGCACTTAGCAAATTTAAAAGAATAGAAGTTATATAATGTCTACATACTCTCAGATGATAATGGAATTAAACTAGAAATCAATAACGGAAAGAATAGCTAGAAAATCTCCAAATACTTGGTGATTAAACAACATACTTCTAAATAATATAAGAACCAAAGAAAAAAAAAACTCAAAAAAATTAAAAATATTTGAAATAAATGAAAATGAACACACAACTTATCAAAATTTGGGGATCCTGAGAAAGCAGTACTTAGAGGGAAATTAATAGCATTGAATGCATATAACAATACGAACCAGATCAGTTCACACCGTGAAACTTGGGAAAGAATCAGGACTTGGAGGCACCCATGACTGCACAAGACAGGGATGAGACATGGGGCTGAAAACAAAAAGAATTGGTTAAAAGCGTCGCTGAGAGTTAATTAGACCTAATGATCCTTTCTTCCATTTCCTGTAGCTTAAACCTACCAAGGAACTGGAAATTCACTTTGTAGAGAGTAAGTCTCAAAATCACCAGGGATAATGGCAGAAAGGGAAGAGCTACTGCAATAAAATGGTAAATTATGAACTAACAATACGGACTATATATGGAAACTTGTGCTCCCACCCCAATGCTCCTTGCTGTATAAGCATTCAAAGTCATATATATGCTTTCCCTTTTCCCTGGATGAATTTTACAGAATTCTTCTCTGGAGAAACTGAAGTGTTCGTAAGAAAAGACTGTGGATACTGTCCTAGCAGGAAAGCAGATTCATACTAGATGATTCAAGTGAAGAGATATTAATGAAGGAACTGCTTACAGTCTGTACATGAACAAATGAGGGATGATGAGCCACCTAGCCACTAGGAACAGTAAGAAGTCCTTATATCCCCAAGGTCGAAGGCACAATGAAGGGAAATAAAGGCCAGTGAGAAGTAAAATAGTGCAACAGAGCCCTCTCGGCAGCGACTGAAGTGGGGAGAGTTGCAGATACTTCTGGACTCTGTGCTAAAGCAGGCAGAGAAGTGGGGGAAAATACCCTGAGTCCAAGTTTAGGGAAAATTAATGTATAGTTCTCAGGGTCAGCCTCCTGAGACACAGAGTAGGATAGAGAAGAATACAGAAAAGACATGATGGAGAGGGCAGTGCACAGACAATATCCAGCAAGATACTGACACTTGGAAGTCTTCTAATTTTAACTCCAATTTTAACAGTCTAGAAATCTGCTAGCATGAACTTCCAAGTAGCTCTATAAGTGCCACATTTTTAAATATGGTTGGTCAGCCATACCCTACCGTTTGAAAAGGTCTCCAAATTAAAAGACAGTTGAGAGGCACTGGGGTGGCTCAGTCAGTTAAGCATCCGACTTGATTTCAGCTCAGGTCATGATCTCACATTTCTTGAATTTGAGCTCCGCATCGTGCTTGTGTTGATAGCATGGAGCCTGCTTAGGATTCTCTCTCCCTCTCTCTCTCTCCCTCCTCATCTCTCTGTCTCTCTCTCCCTCTCTCATTCTCTCTCTCTCTCTCTCTCAAAATTAAAAAAAAAACATTAAAAAAAAGACAGTTGAAAGACAAACAACCCATATCATAATTCAAAAATTAAAAACCCCAGAGGACAAAAGAAAAAGCAGGAAACTTTAAAAACAATGTATTTAAGTCTATGTTCTCAGAGAATTGATTATATTTCATTCATAAAGCAAAATCTAGAATATATATTTTTAATTTTTGTAGAGTTTACTTATTTATTTTGAAAAAGAGAGAGCACAAGGTAGGGGGAGCAGAGAAAGAGAGGGAGAGAGAGAATCCCAAGCAGGCTCCGCATTGCCTGTCCAGAGCCTGATACTAGGCTCGAACCCATGAATTGTGAGATCATGACCTGAGCCGAAGTTAAATGCTCAACCAGCTGAACCACCCACGCACCCCCAGAATGTTTTAAAGGCAGCAATGGAAACATTGAGCTTTCAGAAATGAAAAATAAAATAAATCAATAAAAGAATTATAAAGTCAGGAAATAATTGAGAGTAGGACAAAATGGCAAAGAAATTTAAAGGAGGAGGGGAAGTTAAATGATAAATCCATAAACTCTAACATCTGACTCACAAGAATTTCTAAAAGAGTAAACAGAGAAAAATGAAGGGGAGAAAATTTTCAAAGAATGTATCCAATAACATCAGTATCACTAAAGACTGTGTGACTCTAGAGGGATCATGGATAGTATAGTGCAATGAACATAATTTCAGACCACCAGGAATGAAAGGAATTTGCTGAAAACCTTTAGAGGTCAAACAAAGTGACATTCGAGGAGCTGAGGGCAAAGTGATATTAGACTTCTCAACAGCAACATTGGAAGTTAAAAGATAGCGGAAAAGGTATCTTCAAAATTATGAGGGAGAGTTGATTTTTTTAATGGTTTTGTTTTTGTTTTTGTTTTGAGAAAAAGAGAGAGAGAGAGAGAGAGAGACAGAGTGTGAGCAGGGGAGAGGCAGAGAGAGAGAGAGAGAGAGAGAGGGGGAGACACAGAATCTGAAGCAGGCTCCAGGCTCTGTGCTGTCAGCCCAGAGCCCGATGTGGGGCTCAAACACATGAACTGTGAGAGCATGACCTGAGCCGACATCAAATGCTTAACTGACTGAGCCACCCAAGTGCCCCGGAAAAGATGATTTTTCACTGAGAATTCTATACCCACCCAAGTGATTTGTCAAGAGTGACCCTAGGAAGCCACATTTTCAAAATTTAAAGTCTTAAAAACTTATTTTTTTGACCCACATCTTAGTTGTTAATGAAGATATGATATATGTGTATGCTACTAAATCAATATATTCTACTAAATTAGTGCCTCCAGGTAAGGAGAGAGAGAAAAGGTAAAGTCTCAGGTTGGCAGCTGTGCCATTATGCTTAGAGAGCAACCAGTCTGGATTGAAGGAAGAGAAGAGAGTTTCCCAGGATGGGTGTCTAAAAAAAAAGGAACCTAATTATCTTGTGTCTCTAGTCATAGTGACCAAGATGGCCTTAACCTTCCCCTCAGCTTGGCTAAATTTTAGACTGTCTTCCTGCCTGGCCTCCCTTTTCTTAAAGCATTTACTTTAGAAAACTTGGGATTATAAATTATTTCTCTGCCCCCTTGAGATTTAAATCTCTCAGACTTGCCAGTTGTACAACCCAGGAATATCTTTCTCAATGATTTGGGACCTTGGAATGTAATCATGAAGTAAGTTAGGGCCCCTGTCTGCTAGTCTCTCTGGAAGAGTAGGAGCCTAACTTTGTTAAGGGGCAATTAACAGAACTCCTAATTGTACTGATCAACCTGTCAGCTAATGTTCACCAATATTTTTCCCACTACCTTCCCCAGAACTAAAAACCACCACTTTATGATCTAGAGGAGTTGAGTTCAACCTATCTCTTAAATGGTCTTAAATTGTCTTTCTTTCAAATCTCTTCCTGTTTAACCATCCAGTGTAATTTTTCTTTGATAGATCAAAAGTAGTGTTAAGAGGACGCTTACACCCCATCTTAACTGATCCTTATAACAACCTTGTAAGGTGAGTTTTGGCACTGGATTCAGAAAGACGTAGTTTAATACCCTAGATCTAGACAAGATTTTTAATCTCACTAAGCTTCAATTTTATGTTACAGTGAGATGGGTAGTTTGAAGCCCATTGGGCAGTTGTGAGGATTAAATGAGACCATGCATATAAATGGTTTGCACAATATTGGCAGAGTCAACATTCAATAAGTCTCTTAATGATCATTGTTATTTTATAGGGAAGACTATAAAGTTTAGACTCAATAGAAGAAAAGTTACTCTATTATGAAACAGGGTTTTAAATGTATACCTTTTGATTCCAAAAGCAATTCATATCCACTATCTCACGCTGTCTCTCGATGTTTCTAAAGCAGTGTCTTCATCAGGATTTACTGATTCATTATTTTAGATTAGATGTTTAGTACATAGGTATGTTTGGAAAGAGAGTGTAGACGACAGTGTGATAGGGAAGGAGATATTGGACTATCAGTAGTGACGGGGAGGGGGACAGAACAAAAAGAGACCTAACCAGGGAGCTGTGAACAGCTGGGAGGCAGGGAGAGGGAGGAGGGGCTAAGATGGGGGTCACTAAGATGGGGAAGAGCAGAGGCATCACGATGTGCAGTAGGAGGCACCTGAAGACAAACCGCTCATGTCTATCATTCATATCCGGTGTGCTCTCGCCATCTGTGCTTCTCAACAGTATTGGAATAGCCAGACAAAATAGTATTCTTGAAAAGAAGAACCACTGGAAAGGAGAGAGTGCTCTAATTTTTAATCTGGTGTGCAAAGTGTGAATTTAATTCATCCACAGGGGCGAAGGGAATGGGGAGTTCTGTAACGCATTTTTAAAACAGAGTGCCTGAGATGAGCAGACTGGGAGGGGTGCTTCTCTAAGAACAGCCCAGACCTGGAGACTGAGTGGTCTTTGTGGTGGCTGTGCCCAAGACCAGCTGTTGTTTCACTTTCATGTCTTCATTCAAACCATACGGTGTAGAAATGGTACACATTTATCAATAAATTGACGGTGATTCCAGATTCCCTCTGTGTATATGACTTGTTTTGTCTCAGATTTATCAGTCTCTTGGAAGAGAAGATGGGCTTGAATCAGACAACTTTGGGCCCTCCAAGAACCCATAAGATAATTTTTCACTGTTTGTTTTCCTGTTTGACACAGTGCTAAACCTCAACAGAGAGCTGTTTTTTTTATTTTGCCATGTTTGATTTTTAGTAATGGAAAGGATATCTAGAATAGGTTTAACCATTCATATCCTTTTTAAATTCCTCCCTTAAGAAGGTTGTCACTGATTTTGAATTTAATTTTTTGATTTTGAGTAGTTAAGGTAACTTGGCTCTGGGTAGCTTTTGAAGACAAAACAGGCACCTTCGGGGTTCTTGAAGGGCAAAGGGTTTACTGGATAGGGACAGAGGGGGCTGGGTTAGACCTTCAGACTTCTCAGACCCTGCAAGCTCTTGGCAAAGGTTTTTCCGTATTTGTTTGTTTTTGACTGCTGAGTGATTTAAGTGTTTTTGGCCCTGATGACCTTGTGGGTAGATTCTACATGTTAGAGCTGGAAGGAGCAATGGTAATCATCCAATGCAATCCTTTCCTAATTTACAGATGAGAAAACCAAGACCCAAGGAAGCATAGCTATTTGTTCTATACATAGGAAAATATTTCATTCACTATATACATTATCAAAAAATATCTCATAACCCACACTTACAAGTACAAATAATGGCTCAGTTTTCCCATCACCAGAGGCGTTTTCAGCCCTGCAGGTTACCTCCTACCATCAAGCTCACTGATATCTGAAAGCTATCATTCTTGTGCTGTAGAGATTCCCTCTTCCATGCGCACTCTACAGCCTTCCCAATCTGCATGTCCTTCCACAGGTGCCAACTGATTAATCTGGTAAATTAATCATCAGTCTGCTAATGGGGAGGAAGAAAGGCCCAAATAGGAAAAGATTCCTCAGAAATTTCTGAGCAGACCACTGTTGTCCTTTCTATAAACATTGTTTGAAGTGTCGCCACACAGTAAGCCTGACCCAGAGAAAACCATGCTTCCCTTTCCTATGTTTCAGGTCCTACCCAAATACCTCAGGGCTCCTTGCTGTGGTCTAGGTTCTAGTTTGGGTACTGCTCCTCCTTTTCCTTTCTTAGGGGATTTTAGTCATAAAATATTTAAGTGAACGAATGCCTTTGTCTCTGAGATTCCAGAACTCAAGCATAATCTCTATCCATACCTCTGTGCTATCTCTGAAGATTCCCACTATGGTTATCTTTTCCCTGGGGTGAGGATTTTCTTTTGATATATTTGTTCAACTATACACAAATCAGTGTGTTCAAGGGTTTGCTGGGTCAGATTCAAAGTGATTAGTCACCAGATGCTTCCTGAAAGAGTTCAAGAAGTTCAGAACATAATTAGGGAATTGGCAATTGTATGCATGACCAAGTACACAGTGCTTTAGGGAAGTATTTTCTTAGGAGACTTGATGAAGGGCAAGTATTGTTCAATGGTTAAGAACGTGAACTCTGGGGCAAGAGAATCTTGGGTTCAGATCCTGACTGAGTCCATTACTAGGAGTATGACTTTGGGATAATTACTTAAACTCCCTGTGCCTCAGTTTCCCCATCTGTAAAGTGGGGTTTAAAAATAATACACATTCCAGGGTTGTAGAAATTATATAACTAAATTCATATAAAGTTACAGTAAGAATTATGTATTCAAAATCATAATACCGCAGACCATATCATAATACCACACATATATGAAATCATATATAATCTCATGCTTAAAGAAGCATTTACTATGGTTAACTCATTAGTTCTCACTTTGTTTCAGGTCAACAAATGTAAGTTCTGTGCTTGACCCTGATGTTGATAAGACTAATAAGACAAGGTCTGAGGTGTTAAGGGGTTCAGGGTTCTACTGAGGAAAACAGCTCTTTGTGCCTCCCTGGATTGACTTTCATCCTCCTCATCATCACGATTCTGTGAGCCTTGTAGACAGTGAATATGAAGAATCAAATTCAGGGGTGCCTGGGTGGCTCAGTCGGTTAAGCGTATGACTTAGACTCGGGTGATGATCTCACAGTTCATGGGTTCAACTCCCACATCAGGCTCTGTGCAGATAGCCAGCAAGGAGCCTGCTTTGGATCCTCTGTCTCCCTCCCTCTGCTCCCCCCCTCTCTCTGTCTCTGTCTCTCTCTCAAAAATAAACACTAAAAAAAAAAAATCAGATTGATGGTGGAACCTTCCCCCAGGTGGCCCATGCATCCCATATTAGCACAAGCGCCCTGTTTCTGTTTATGCAGCTTCACCTCTGAATAACTTCTGTACACTTTCTCCCTTCTGCTACAATTCTCTGAGGAAGGCAGTTTAGAAAATTGATTTCTGTAAGTCCTAATGTTTAACTAGTATGACCAGGAGCACATTTTCATAGGAAGAGATAATTAACTTGGTTTCATTTTCACATGACTGTCCCGTGATAAGTTGAATTCTTAGAATAAAAACATGGGTCACTTCCCTTCCAAAGGGCAACTATTAGGTGCTCAGCTAGACTTTTCTCTTAATATTATTTTCTCACCCTCAGAATCACCACCCTCATGGCTAAGGAAAAGTCCCTTGGATGAAACAGAACATGAGTTAGCAGAGAGTTTTTAGCATAGTCTGCTACTAAGGTGGCAGTTTGGCCTTTCCCGATACATGGAAGTTTTGCAAACAGAGGTTTAAGCAGCACAAAGGAAAAAGAAGTGTGATTCCAGTCAGACGATTTAAGAATCTGAAACCCAGAGCCGGTTACTAGTAAGAATTATAGGAATGAAATAAAAATATAGTAAAGTCTGTTATAAAATAGTTGCCTGCATAATGGATTATGTTCTATCAAAAGAAAATCATGAGCCTCAAATTAGGCCGATATATCATTAAGTCGTAGGGAGCAAATAGAATGGATTTGCTGCCTGAGGCTGCGAGAGGCCGAGGACAGTGGAACGTGGGCAATTGATACAGCTTCCTGGAGACGAGAGTGCTCGTTGCTGCCCCAGAGGTGGCACGAGCTGTCCTGGGCTCTGCGTGTGTTAAGTAACAAATGCAAAGTCTCTGGCACATAGTAAGCACTCGAAAAAGAATATTATTACATTTTATTTTTACATTATAATGGTGTTTACTCTAATTGACTGAAGGGTTTTTTTTTTATTAATATAATGTGGGCTCATAATTTATTAACCAGCAATCTGTTTTTGCAATCAATGGTGAAATATTTATTAGAAGCCAGAAAATGACAAAGATAATCCTTCATCTCAAAGCTTTTAAATTATGTAATTGTTAGATAATTTTCAATTTGTTTGGATAAAAATCTCAGTATGCATTCAAGCAAAAAGGGTATTATTTGTAGAAAGAATCAAAACGTATTCTTAGAAAGAATATCAGTCATGGTTCTCAATCTAAGTGAATAATCCCATTTAATAATGCTATCAACAGTGTGGAAAGATGGAGGACAAGTCTGTGACCCTTGTTATTATCATCGAGAGGGGCTTCCAAGGAAGCAACATTAATACCAGTGACAGAGGGAAAATGAGGAGGAGAGACAGCGGAGGGCGGGAGGGCAGCCAAGCCAACCTTCCAATGTCAGAATAAAGAAAATATTTTTAGAGAAGTAGCAGTGGAGAAAGGATGGGGAAGAGGGAAGATACAACGAAACTAAGCACAAAGGAAAGTGAAAGAATGCTAACTGTCAGTGATTCTAGGATATTATTTTACAGAACGCAGCGAACTCATCACGATAGTTGTTGTACAGTTGCTTTAGGCGGGTAGAAAGTTAAACGTTATTTTGCATGAACTGCATTGTAGTGCCAGCCAGATTTCTTTGATGATTTATTCTCAACTTTGTTAACATTAGCCTGGCATGTGAGAAACTGCGCTCTCAGCAGCCATAAATTTTCTAAAAGTTTCATTTCGTTTTAGGGAGAAAATTAAATGTCCATTCCAATAGCAATAAGAAAGAATAAATCCCGTTTTAAGCACATATTTCTTGCTGTGAGCTTAAAAATACAATTCTTACTAGCCTGTTTCTTTTTTTCTTGTGAATTAATTTTGAGTTGCTGCTTTAAGATATTCAGAGTAGGCATGGATCCATATAAAGAAAAAGGATTTTGTATCAGAGACAGTTTCTTTCTTAAAATCATCCATATTTGTATGTCATGGCTAATATCCGCCAATGCTTAGCAGATCGGTAGACTGTGGCTATATTCACAATCTCATGCTTAAACTACTACTGTTTTATCGGGACTGTTAGCTTTTTCCTAAGGCTCCCGGGAGCCCAGGGCAAACTTTTATTTCCAAGCGTCTGCTCGCCACTTTAATTCCTAATTATCATTCTGGATACAGCCAGCGCCAGTAGCAGTAGTTCTAAATTACCACTTTGGACAAGCATATAAATGATGAAACCTCATTTATGACTGACGTGTCTGCAGAAAGCATGATTTCTAGTGTTGTTTACATCCTTCATCCGTGATTGATAAGTCACAAGCCAGAATAATTTTGCCGTAATAACTAAGATAATGATTGTTCCTATTATATTTGCTTTTTCTTTGTTTCCTTCTCAATTTGGGAGACCCTTCAGTCTAGACCCCTGGAGGCTATTTTTCTCTTGTTATCCATATCATGGATAGTCACACCAATCATGCTGTAATATTGAATTGTTCCTCATTTTATTAGGAATTAAACTATTGCCTAAAATGGGCTTAAAGGCTGAGAATTTAAGTACATGTTTAAATCTGAGAATTGTGTTATACTGGCAGTAAAGTTTCTATCGCATTTCAAAGTTTAAAACCTCAGTCTGACAATGACTGCGTTTTAAAATCTCTTTGGATGGCACTAAAGGGTCAGTGCTCATGGATATCTTGGCGGAACCTGTGGATTAGGCAGCTATTCTTGAAGAGTTTGGAGGGTTTGGATAACGAGCACCAAACATAATGATGCTGACGGATGGCCTAAGTAAGTGAGGCATGGTGACCCTCTCCATGGACATGAAGGGGAGGACGCTTTTAGGAAGCGGTCCTCGTGGTGATCAGAGTCATGGTCTCCAGTGATGCTACAGCAGCCAGAACACCTGCCGGATGCAGGATCTTGTCCAGGGCCAGCCTCTTCGAGCATCACCGTGCAACCGCATGGGCCCCAGGAAGATGGAGGCACAGATGACAGTGGCGCATCTACAGGCCCAGGGAACATGACACTGCATCCCTGCATGTGTGGGGGTAAACATGCGGCACGCTAGTCAGAGGTACACAGTCCGGGAATTAATAGAACCGTTAAAATCAAAGACAAATGGAGACCAGCCTTGAAAAACACCCCCGAGCAAGATAAAATCAGTTTAGTCATACAAACAATGCTTAATTGAGCTTGTTTTGTGAGACTAACTTGACCTGGGTCAGTTTTGCTTATGCCTCTGGAAACCGTAAGCAAAACGCAGACTGTTGCCCAAGGTTGATCTGAGGTAACCACTGATCAATTTCTTATCGTTTAAGAAGATTCTAATATTATAAATTCTAACTGAGTTCTCCCATCTTTACATTCCCTGCCCGTAAATACAGCCTACATCAAATCCTCAAAAGACCCACTCGGAGCTCCCTACAGTTTGTGTGTTTCGAATTCCAATTCCTCTTCTACTCCTAAAGAAGCTCATCTTGTTGATAATTTTGAGTTTGCCTCAATTTATTACACTGTTTAGGTTGATAGACGGATGAAAACGAAAAGTAATACTAACTTTTCTCATGAGACAGGAAGAGAAACATCCAGCTATGGGGTCAGTTTGGCTCCCTCTTTTATGTAACATGTCTTTCTGGCTATGATTTTGGTTTTTCTCAACATTCTATGTAAGAAATACAGGTGTTATTGGAATGTCTGTAACCTGGACTCAGGACTGTCAGGTCTCAACAGCTCTGTCCTGTTTCTAGACCTTGAGGATGGGCAGTGGATAGGAATGGATATTTAGCTCCAGGACAAAGTCTTATTTTACCCTCCAGGTCTTTCGGCACAGAAGGTATATTTATACACTTCCACTAATACCAAAGTTTAAACTCTCTCCACTCAGTAATTTGTTGTGTTCCTTCTATTGAGCGGAAAGAAGTTCAGATACATCTTTCTTACTCTAAGCTCATTCCCCCCATGTTCCCACTGGGTTTTAAGTTAAAAAGCCAACCACTTTTCTATTTTGGTAGGTTTGTATCTGGAGCAAGTACACAGTGCTTCTATTTCAATTCTATTTTGAGATTTTTTTTTTCAAAAGAAGCATTTTTAAAAGAAAAATTTTCCCGCTGGAATAAATGATTTACCAGCCACGCAAAGGAGCAAGGAAATTGCTCATATTAAATCCCAGAACATTCAAAGTTCTAATGTGCCTCTGAAGTTTAGCTCTTAGAACTTTAGATACTATTGAAATAACCTGGAGTCTAAAAAGAAGCAATACTATATAAGCAAAAGGGTTTCCATTTTTAGGATTTAAACAGTAATAGACTTTGAAAAACCATGTTAGAAATTCATGTTTAGATACTATCTATAGATAAGTATTCAATTTCTTGAGGTATGCTTATTAAAAATTCTTATTTTACGATATTTACTTGAATAGGTGCCCCTACCATACATATAACAATTTACACACACACACACACACACACACACACACACACACACACAACCTTTTCCCAGAATTTTATTTCCTTCACTATACATGATACACATGGAATATTTTAAATAGAATGTATTAAGGAGTCAGACTCAATTCAGATTAGCTCTGTGTAACCAGCTAATGAACTAACAACCCTTACATAAAAGAAGGCTACAACTATGGAGAGACCCATATCTAGAATGAAATGTATATTATGGATTTCATTGCAGAAATACTCTTATAAAGGCCATGATTACATTAAAATCAATCTTTGAGTTTTAGACTTGTTAATTGCAAACTATTTTCCCACTTCCTCACAAAAATAATAAAAGTTTTGACACAATGTTTATCAAATATTTAAACCAGATATGAAAAGAGCAATTATTGGAATCATCAGAGAAATTTTCAACAGAATGTTACACTACAAAAATGGTAATAGATACAAGGCATAATCGTGTCAGTTTATCTTAAGTCATCCATGTTCAGAATGAGTGAGGAAAGAATAAATACTTAGCTTGGAATAGAAGACAGTATTTCCTTTGCTCTTGATGTTGCTTCTTCTTTCATGGACAGTAAAACATAAATAACTAAAACTTTGCTTATGAGTAGCAACATTTTACCTTTTTACTTCTTAGTGTGGTCCCTGGTTGATCTTGGAAATAAATAAAAGTCTTTAGAACTAAGAAGAGAAAGGAAATGGAAGCCGTTAACATTCTCAAATGTAAGATTATGAAAAGGTTCAAGGAACAGTATAAGTCAGAGGAAGTTAATACTTGAGAGAAGGTTACAAAACAGGAGACCACTTAGCAGAGTTGCCACCAGGGAAAACTAGGAAGTGCATGAAGTGTGTCTTTCTGTTCGTGCCTCTGCTGACCCTGTATCCTCAAGCTTCCTCCCTCAAATACTTCTCCTTGCCAATCTTTTAATAGTCATTTCTAACTGGAAAGTACTTGCTCCCTTCTATCCTCTCGGAGCTCTGCAGTATATAACTTGCCAAATTGCTCTGTGGTAACAACAACAAAAATGCCTAAGAGTCAAATATGTACAGTGCATGACAATTACCCATTCCAGGTATAACCATAATCCATGGTGATAGCACTCCCATTTGTTTCTCCAGCAGAAGGGATGTGCAGGCAGATTGGAAAGGCAAAACTTTGGGAGCTTTTTAGGGAAAAGATATCTAAAATCAGGGATAGCCTTGTGACTTTCCTTGAGTCACACTGTTCAAATTTATCTGCTGATTTCATGCAGCTTCGTCCATGACTTAGACTTTGAGAACACAAGAAAATCAGATGGCTTTATGATCTTCTAATCACCAATGTTGTTGTTTTTTTTATTATACTGGGTGAAAAATCTGGATTCTCAGCAGGTTAAAGGAATCATGGATTAAGAAGATAATTTTTCATCCTGCAAAGTGATTCTTAATTTCTCACAGAGAAATATTTTTTCTCCATTCTAAGGACATAATGACTTCAAATACATAGCCTGTTCAATTGATTTCTAAGAACCACTGCAGAGACACCCACACCTAACTGAAGGTAATTTAAGAGCTAATAGGAGATGTGTCTAAGAACTCGAAGATGGCACTTTCATTTTCAATTTGGCTGGAACTGTGAAAATGTATATAAATAAGCCATTATAAAAAATTTACCTTATTTATCATTTAACTCACGTCTTCAAAAATTCAGGATTGACAATTTTAGAGATCATGTGCTTGATTCATGCTCTTAAACTAATTTAACAAGTATATTAACATGAAAGCTCTTCTTCTACAGGAGAACATTAATTCCTTTTATTCAATATGCTAATGGATACTTGAAGTCATCGCTAAAGTCAACTACAAACATTCCCTTTTGACAATACAGTGACTGTTGTTGTTAAATGAACATTTATTCAGCTCTAAACATGATGAAATGCATGACTGGAGGATAATGTCTGTTCTTTAGTTCTTATGACTTCACTATCATTGTTCTAGTAAGCCTCTCAAGTGAAACGTGCACAGAGGACATGAAAGCAGTGAAGGTACTCTTTAGAACGCAGTTAGTCACCTGAACTCTGCTAACCTTCATCCAGGCAGATGACTGTGAAATTAGCATGCCTCTTTAATGCCTTGTCTTTGATAACAAGTGCAAACCATTATGAATAAAACCATTAGGTTATTTCACTTCTGGACTGCAGCAGTCTGCTGTTTAAGGACAACCTAACAGGGAGAAAAATACAGACACGTTTTAGTTTGTTTGGATTCCATTTTTAATTACTTCCTTTTAATTTTTACCTGTTACAGTAGTCAGTTTAATTAAGGACCTGTAGTGGATGCTGTAGTGTGCTCCCCAGGTTCCTCTTCCAGAAATGAGGTTTGAGAGATTTATCTTTTTTTTTTTTTAATTTATTTATTTTGAGTGAAAGAGAGAGAGAGCATAAGCTGGGAAGGGGCAGAGAGAGAATCCTGAGCAGGCTCCGCACTGACAGAATGGAGCCCGACACAGGACTCAATATCAGGAATCATGAAATCGTGACCTGAGCCGAAATTAAGAGTCAGAAGCCTGACTGACTGAGCCACCCAGGCGCCTTGAGAGATTTGCCTTTTGATGGCTCTCAATTAAAATATCCTTAGCCAAAGAGAGCTATCTGCTCAAGGCCACGCCCTTTCCTTGAGGTCAGCTGCATCAGATGACTAGTTGACTTCCCCAGGCTTGGGTCTGTATATCCCACTCCCTTGCCTAAAGACAGCAAACTCTGAGGGCTCCACCCCTGCTCCAGAGTACCCACGTCATTGGGTGAGCCTTTGTTGTGACTTCATCCATTTTAAACCTTCTTATGCTGTTCTACAAACCTTCCTAATCAACTTCCTGCATGCAAATGTCTATTTCATGGAGAACTGACTTAAAACAAATGACGGTACTCTTACATGCCGTACCATGCAAATTTGAAAATCACAATCACTTTTTGATAACTGAGATCAGAATTTCAAAGAGAAAGTTTAGTGTATGGGGTAGAGTGAGTGAGATTAAGTGGCAACAATCATAAAAGTTTTTTCTCCAGCGGGGTACAATAGAGCTGTAGAATCCAAGAGTTATCAGTCAACAGAAATCCTCCCATGAAGTAACTGATCTACTGCAACCAACAGAGTGCTGTTGAAAGAGCACTGGGCAGGAAGACGACGCTGTTCACTCCTCCAAACAGTGTGGGATGCTGGGCAAGTTGGCTTCTTCATGAAAGACTAGACTCTGTGTTCTCTAAGGTCCCTTCCAATTGCATGGCTCTATGATTTTTTTTTCCAGGCTTATGACAGAAGTACTACTTATATTTAGTTGTTAAAAATTATCAGGACGATACTTATTTCTTTATAGGTGTCTTCAGTGAGAAATCCAGAGACCACATAACAGGGCTGAATGGCAGATTTAAGAAAGGACAATAATTCACTACTGCTGAGGAGATATCAAAGTAGCCATGATGTTTATGAAGGGTTGGTCCTTAGAGGGAGGACAGTATGGTGAGACCATGAGTCTGAGAAAATGTTTTGTCAACAGGTAGAAAAGTAACTCCCACAGGAGAAAAAAAAAAACCCCACACAAAAAACGAAAGCTTATTCTGTCTTTCCTTTTCCATGCCTCTTAGTATGCTGTGTTAATTCCAAATACTCACTACGACTTCTGCTTCCAGCTATGACAAACTAGCTTATAGATCAATCATTCTTCCAAGAAATGTGAAAAGCTGGATTAAAACACACACACACACACACACGTGTGCACACATACACATATGTAATCTGAAGACATTAGAGAGATTCCAAGGCAACAAGGACTTGGGGGCCAGATTGCTTAAGAGAAGGAAAAGTGAGTGAGTGCAACATGCAGTACTGATATCCCCCTCAGTGCATTTGCCGCTTTGTAAGGCATGGTTGAGGGGCTGGAAATCTGCCCAGAGCTTTGAGACAAAAATGGAATTCAGAGATCGTTCTGGAGGACAGACTTAGTTAACAATCCAGGATTTCCTTTGTGACTCCAGAAGAGTTTACTCTTTAATAGTAATGACAAACCAGAAATAGACTGGCTCACACACAGGCTAAACTCTGCTTTGGACTAGCTCAATTTCAACGTCAGGCTGGATTAAGGTAAATTTCCCTTATCCTAACTGCCTGCTAGATGCCAAATGTCTCTAGAATTTTTCATAACCTATGTGCAGCATTCATTTATAAACTTACCAGGCTATAAGAAACAAGAACAAATGCCTAATAAAAAAAGAGAGAGATACCAGTAAAGGTCTTTAGCAATTTCAGCTATTGGGATTCTCAAATACCGACCTTTTGTTAACCGGTGAGGGCCTTAGTTCCCTCATTCTCCCTAAGACCTCTGATGTATTCCAGGTGATATGAGGTAATTTCACACAATAATTTATGCTAATATATGAGGAGAACTTTTCTTCTCTCTCATTTAACTCTTTGATGAACTTTGATAGTGCTTCTAGGGAAATAACTAGTTATTTGTGTAGCCCCAAAGAGATAGTGGCAATTTCAGGCTATGAAGGAAAGACGAATATTGGTAAAATGGCAATATATGAGAGCAATATTTTTGGGGACAGGAAAGGCACCATGAGAATCTAATAATGGCTTTATACAGGCAGCTATTCTGCCTGCCTACATGAAGGCAAATTGTTAACAGGCATAACTAATCACTGGCCCCTATGAATTTGTTTTATCTTCATACTATAGCTGCATTATACCTCAAGATCCTTCTCTGTATTTCATGCGGTTCTGTTGTTTTAAAACACTGATGAGGTATGATGTGCTTTCAGTAAAGCAGCTGTAAATCTATCAAATCTGCCACAGTCAATATCAAATCCACCAAGGCATGATTGCTGGCATAAGAAATGCAGTTTACTTTCTGTTGGCTGTGCTTGGATAAAGACAGACTTGCTTAAGGAATCTGAAAAGATGAAGGTCACAGGGTTCTTAGTTTTGGTTTTTAGAAAAAGGAGATATGACATAAAATAATATTTCTAGGTCCAGTAGAGGAAGACGAGAGACTTTATTTATTTATTTATTTTGTAAGTGATGGTGTTGAAAGGTATAACAAAATAAGAGGGAAAACAAAAAGTCCAGTTGGAAGATTGAATAGTTGGGTCCAATAGAGCTATTATTCTGGCAGTGTTGACAGCGTTGACAGCATTGACATTACAAATTCCCAGCTGGTTTATAAAATCCAGTTAGACCCAAAACAAAATACGCTAGACTCTAGCCAGCAAGCTATTAAAAAAAATTGAATAATATACTTTTAATCATTTTTAGCTCTAGGCCTTGCAAATTTCCCTACCACCAAATAACCCTGAATGTTTCCAGCTTCATTTACCTGGGATTGAACTTGATTTCTTTCAGACACAGTTTTGGTATATACAAGTATGACAACATGCTCTTCAAAGATATTTTAATATGGATAAATGTAGGCAGTAGCTTCATCACTACTGCCAGGGGGTCACCAATGGTTATCGTTTGAATCACGCAGGTTTACTAAATACTTTATAAGTACTGAACTTCATTTAAGTAATGTTCAGCATTTTAAAGAGCTGAAATTAAGATGTAAATTAAGACTTCAAGGCAATATTAACTAAGTATAATAGTCCCAGTGCTAACATAGAGGCCAGCACGAGGTTGGTGCTCAAGTGCAATGCTGGATCAATCAGTCCTGCCTTTTCCCAGCACCGTAACGTAAGTGTCGCAGAGTTTTATTGATTTTGTCTGAGAGACAGAGAATAGAAAAAGATGGGAGAAGACAACAGAATGGTTGGTTATTGAAGATATAGTAAAAGAAAAAAACAAAAAAACAAGTGGGGAAACAGAAGAGATGAGCAGATGCAGGCGACCCAGAAGCAGACTCATATCAAGATTTATAACTTCTTCAGTGGACATGTGGTGCTTGCTATAAGTATAATCAAGACCACACATTTAACTATTAATCATTAATTTAAAAATAAATAAGAATAACCATAAGAATGGTATATTCTGGGATAAAAGGAAAACCACAAAAAACCCTGAAATACTCAATGACAATATCACACAGATCAGACATGTTTGGAGTTCTAAGATCTCTGCATTGTTTGAGAAAATGATAAAGATATTTATTGATTTCAGACTTGAAGAAGATAATAGCTCATGATAGAAAGTTTAAAGGAACTACTAACGGAATTGGATTCTGGTATATATTCCCCAAATTTGTAGTTAAGAGAAATGGAATAAAAGAACATAATCAAAAGTTGGGGTGGGGGGGAAGCAAAAAAGGAGAAAAACCAGGAATATTAAAGGCAAAAATAAGACCACAGAAATAAATTCAAATTTATCAATACTGTCATGGATATAAATGGATAAATGCTTTAGCTGAAAAATTGGCTGATTGGACCAGTTTTTTTTTTCTCAGACTGAATTTTAAAACATACACATAGGTAACTTACTATATCTTATTGATAAGAAGTATATCTAAAACATAATGATCCAGAAATCCTGAAAACCAAAAAGCAGAAAAAGGTATTTCTTACAAAGAAAATTTAAAAGCCAAAGGTAAGGGGTGCCTGGGTGGCTCAGTTGGTTGACATCTGACCCTTCATTTCTGCTCAGATCATGTTCCCAAGGTCATGAGATCCAGCCCCACATCTGGCTCTGTGCTGAGCTTGGAGCCTGCTTAAGATGTGCCCTCTCTCTCTGTCTCTTTCTCTCCTGCTTGCTCTTTCTCAGTGCCTGGGTGGCTCAGTTGTTTAAGCATTCAACTTCAGCTCAAGTCATGATCTCATGGTCCGTGAGTTCAGCCTAACATTGGGGTCTCTTCTGTCAGCATGAAGCCTGCTTCAGATCCTCTGTCTCCCTCTCTCTGCTCCTCCTCAATTGCTCTCTCTCTCTCTCTCTCTCTCAAAAATAAATAAACATTAAAAAAAGATTCTCTCTCTCAAAAAAAAAGTCAAAGGGCAGAAAAACATATTCCTAACAGAATGAAAATTAGTATACTTACATTAACATACAGATAAAGCTATAAGGCAAAAAAGCATAATTAAAGATAAACAAGATCAGAATATGATTTTTAAAGGTTTTAATACACCATATTTTAAACTTGAATGTATCAAATAATGAAACTTCAAGATACATTAAGCAAGAATTGATAGATCTGCAAAAGAAATATACAAATCCAAAGAATAATGGGACCTTTAATCATATTTGTTGATAATTGATGAATCAAGTGTACAAAAATTTATACATTTGTTAAAAATGTAGGATAATGGTCCTGTGCTTAAGTGTCATTGTAGTTGCGTGTGCTTTCACAAAGCATAACTAATTCTAAGAGACTTTTGCAAATACACTCTGGACAGAAGTAAACAAATAAGCATATTACTTATAAGTGCCATTTCACACATAATTCTTTTATAATTAGTAGTTTTTGGAAAATGGAGTTTAGCATAATTTACAATTCAGTCAACATTCATGGAGGTAGAATACCACAGAAATAACATACACTATGACCACAAGAAGTTTTTTCATACTTTGCAAGTGGTTTTGTTTTTTAGCTATGAAGATAAATTACCAGAGCCAAACTTGGTCTTAACAAGTAGACTTTTTATGTATGTACATTCAAAGTCTCTTACAATGTTCTGGGCCTATTCATTTGCAGATAGGAGTAAAAGCTGTAACGAGGTTCTTCATATCATACATTCACATATGTGCACAATTTTTTAAAGAAATCTCTAATTTCTTGAAGACAAAAGGAGGACTTGCAACAGGACCACATAGATGAGGAAGTTGCAAATGTAGGAGATCCATCCTTAAATATCTTCCATCCCTTTTTTTTTTAAGTTTTATTTATTTATTTAGACAGAGAGAAAGAAAGAAAGCATCAGCAGGGGAGGGGCAGAGAGAGGGAGAGAGAGAATCCCAAGCAGGCTCTATGCTGTTAGCGTGGAGCCCGATGTGAGGCTTGGATTCATGAACCATGAGATCATGACCTGAGCCAAAATCAAGAGTCAGATGCTTAACCGTCACCCCAGCTGCCCCAAGTGTCTTGCATTTCATCTCAAGCTTCATCTGGAGCCCTTCATCTGAAATGTCATGGCCCTGCTTCATTGGGCTTCTGCTTAGCACTCTGCTCTCTTCTCTGCCTGGCACTTGGACAATTTTTCCAAACTCAATTACTTTCTATGTAGAATGGAAGTCATAGTATCTAACTGATTGCATTGTTGTGAATTTTAAGTGAGATATATTAAAAAACCTTAACCAAGAGATATTAATATTCTTCTCTCTTTCCCCCACCCCTCCTTGCTCCTTTCACTTCTAATACCCCTAGGACTTATCTTTGAATAAGAGGACTAAGACTGATGTTCTCCATCTATGATGTCATGCTATATGCTCATCCTAACTCAGGCATCTACTCCTCATTGTTTCAGTGTCCCTGCTATGGGTCATAATCTGGGTAACTGAGATGCCACGCTTACCAGCCAGGGAAGCTACATTATACTTTTCTTTCTATAGCAATGCTGTTGCTATTGCATTGTTTTGTGTTCACTGAACACCAGATCACTATTATTACTATCATCATTCCAACTGATGACAATAATAAAACAATCTCTTAGGATTTTTGCAGATGATGTCAACTCTCCTAAGGTTGTTTGGCTGTTTCTGCCCTATTTTCTCAGTTTGATCTAAAACAGATCCCTGAGTTATCTCTTAGTTGATAATATCTTTCCTAACTCATTTGATTTCACTCATTTTTCTCCTCCAGATTTTAAGTGATGAACAAGTTCTGTACAGACTCTTCTCAGAACTGATTTAGTTTAGATTCAGTAGCAGTCTTGCAGGATCATGGAGAGACTGCTAAGTTTAATGCCACAATCATCTCGGCTCCTACAGAGTATTCATTTCATTGTCAGCTGGTGGGAACAGGCAATTGCTGTGCTCTAAGGCTGATTCCCTTCAGTAATGAAGCAAGGCGCTGGGACATTTTCATTTCTGAATTCCAAGTGAGTACATATTGTCATTTCAGATGCTATTCTAAGAGCTATCATTTGCTGGAGTGCATCTGGTACCACATATATTTACAGCATTCTAATTTTTCTTTAAAACTTAGGGAATATGGGAAGAAACTGAGGTATTGATTTTGGATATGTAGAGCTCAGCTAGTAAGATAGGGTCAAGTTGTATTCTCCAAGGGAAAAATGCTCAATTTCTCATCATTTCTGATACTGAAGACAGCATTAGAAATAATAATTGAAAATAGGTAATAGACAATCAGCCAGAGGGTTTATTTGATAGCAAAGAGATGTCTGAGTCCCAGGGAGAGAAAATCAAGTTGTAAAAGTGCTACCAGGCAGTAATAATGGGAAATTGTGCAACTTTTTACTTTGATACTGAAACATTTCTTATTCTGCTCTAAATGAGATGGTAACCACTAGTATCCTGTTTAAAAAAAATAAATAAGAGAAAATGGAAGAATATTGTAAGATAATAATTGCCTTGCCCTGAGAAAAAGCCATAAAGCAAAAGAGAATTGTAGTGCAATATTGAAAGGTGAATTTCATATAATTAAACAAGTAAATGAAAATGTAAAAGACAGCCACAAATCGGAAATTCAAAACCTCTGAAATTGTCAACAACTGTATATGATGTTAGATAAAAGTAGAGTAACATTTTTTAAAAATTTCAAGGAAGAATATGTGATCCAGGAGTTTTATATGTGGTCCTTCAGTTTTCATAGCTATAAAAAACTCATTTTAACCATGTAAGAACTCAGACACTGTTGCACTCACAAGTTCTTTCTTACTGCAGAATCTCCTAGAGAACAGCCTTCATCCAATCAAGAGATAATTTTAGCCAAAATGCTTCTATGGTGTACTGTTACATATATTTAATTTTACATCTAAGAGTAAAATAAAGATAAGATTAGAATGTAAATGCTAAATCCTCTGAAGAAATACCACAACTAAAAATGGGAGAGGGAGGCATAAAGCTAACAACTGTACAAAAGGTATAAGGAAAACACTAAACACTTATGCAGTATACAACATTATATTCAAACAAATGGAAAGATACTCCATATTCTTCGAAAGGAAGGATAAAGAATGCTCAGGATATTAACTCTATTCAAGATAATAATAAGACCAACCCCAATGAAAATACCAGGTTTAATAAAAAAAAACAGAGTGAGATAAATTTAATCCAAAGTTTGTATGAAAAAAATTAATCAAACTTTTATAGCTATAAAAGAGGGGGGTAAAGGAAGGCAACGGGAAGTGAGGAGGCTAGCACTAATAGATGCTAAAACATACTGTGTAGCCTCTAATTAAAACAGTGTTGGATAGGCAAGTAAGTGGACTGTCTGATGATCCAATGGAACACAATAGAAAACCCCCAAATAGACCCCAAATGTAGGATCATTTCATTTATTCATCTTATTCACTGGAGAAAAGATAATTCAACAAATTATATTGGGTTAACTGGAGAAACATTGGAAAAAAAATAAAGTTGGATCCTTACCTCAAACTATGTATAAGAATAAACTCCTCTGATTGATCAGAGATATGAATATTTTAAAAATATGAAAATGAAAAAGAAACTGTACATGTACTAAAAAAAAAGGGAATTCCTCTATTCAATGGAAATGGAAAAATTTTGCTAATTATGTCTAAAACTCTCCTTGGAATTATTAGAGAAAAGACTGATAAATTTGCCCTCAAAAATGTGTAAGTCAAAAAAAAAAACAATACTAAATTTAAAAGATTTAAAAGATTTAGAAAGGAAAGGAAAAGAAGATTTGCCTTGTCCCTAAAGTCTTTCTTCATCTCAATTTGATCTTAAATTGGACAGATTGATCTTAAATTGTATAGTAGGTTGGATAAAATATTGTCTAAAGTTCTTTAATCTCAATATTATAGAATTCTGGTATGCATGGACTACCTAAAAAAGAGAGAAAGGAAAGTATATTCTTGGAATGGATTTTGGTCTCTCTTTTTCTTTTCTTTTCTTTTCTTTTTCTTTTTTTTTTTTTTTTTGTTCTTTCTGGTAATCTGACCACTTCAGTTTAACCTCTGCCCAATCATAAAATATAGGATGTATTCCCACTATTGCTTCCTTTTGTGTGACACTGATAGACTTTACTCTTCATTCCTCTCAATATGATAACCATACCGGCAGTGCATGGGCAGCTACTCGAGCCTCATGGATTAGAATTTCTGTTTCCTTGGGGTGCTTGGGTGACTCAGTCAGTTAAGCATCTGACTCTTGATCTCTGCTTAGGTCATAATCTCTTGGTTCGTGGGATTGAGCCCTGCATTGAGCTCAAGGCTGACAGCATGGAGCCTGCTTGGGATTCTCTCTCTGTGCTCTAACCTGCTCTCTCTCTCTCTCTCAAATAAAATAATAAACTTAAAAAAAAAGAATTTCTGTTTCCTCAAGCCTTTTAGTATCTAGGAACTTCAGAACTTCAGAGTGAATAGGCAACAGTTGATTAAGGTCTCTGGGTTTGTGGAGTGCAGGGTAATACAGTTATTTCAATGAACTTTATCCTTGGGAAAGGTGGTAGGAAAAGAAAATATCCTGTAACAGGAAATAAGTTCCATGACCTTTGACTATGATGTGTATAAATGGTAGTTTGGGATAAGGAAGTGTTAAAGGGTGAAGAAGCAGAGGTAGAAAAGAAACAATATTGCTATCGGAAATGATTTTTGTCAATGATGATGACTGTAGTTACAAGAATTTTCATGAAGGAAAAAGGAAGCTAATTGTGATTTTTTTCTAAATAATTATACAACTTTTAGCTATTTGTAATGTATTTATTCCAAAAATGGTTTGAGTTTGCTTAAAAACATAAGATGCATTTACAAAGAAAAAAATCCTACGGTGTCTGAGACTGAGGATAATTATATGTAATATCTTGGATATAAACAGTTTAAAGGTTATTTACTCACGTTAGGCGTGATATTGTAAAAGCAAAAGGCAAAAAAAAAGGAGAAAAATATACTGAGTTGTATAATTTTCATTGTCATTTAAAAGTAAGCACATAACAATTTTATTTTTATTTATATATTTTGGGGACATCTTTTTAAGAGAGAGAGGTTTGTTGTTTTTTTTTCTTTCTGTTGTTAAATTCTTTGAGAAGTTTATCTGAAAGATCCATGTATAGGAACAGAGAAGGAAACGTTCAGCAGTAAGTCTGTAACTGGTTTCTTCTTTCCTCAGGGCTGCCTGAGGTAAGATTGGCCTGAACTATTGCAAACATTGACTTACAGAACGTACAGCTGAAAGGCAAATGAGAGTTTAACAAGAATGCTTTTAGAAGAGTATCCATGGTTTATTTAGTTTGATTTTTATTAATAAATCTGAAATTTATGGAATTATGTGTCGTAGCCATGATAAAGAATAGGATTTAATTATGTAGCTGGAACAGGTGTGTGTGATTAATGAGGCATGGAAGAGACCCCAAACTCAGTGGTTTTCCTGTATTTGACTGGCACCCAAAAGATGGCATAAGCCTGAAACCAAATGAACTCAAGTACAGAAAAGGGTGCTCTAAGACCTGCATCTGATAGTTGGGGGCTCATAGATATTGATGCTGCTTGTATTATTGCTTTGATTTCTTTGCTAATCATTACTCCTTAGTAAAGCTTGAGACTGAGGAAGACTCTTATTTCATTGATTGATAATTCAGGCCTTTGTGATTGTACAGGAATAGTGAACAGCATCATCAACAGCGTCTCCACTTTGCTGCCACCTTCTTCACATGACTAGTCCTTTATAGCAGCTGAGGACCCGACGTAGTGAAAACAAACTTTCTATAAGGACTCAAATTTCCCTGGAACAAACATGTGGCTTCTTGGAGACTGGGTTCAGTTCAAGGCTAGAATTCCAGAAATCTAGAGCCATGAATCACTAGAATATTCTATAGACTCTCCTTCAAATACTAATGGTCTTAATAAGGCTTACATCAAGAGCTCTCCAGGGACCCATTTGTGATAAAGCATTCTAGAGAATGGCTGAAGTCTTAAGTATTTGTTGCTTGAAAGAAAGGTCTTTAAGATGTAGAAACAAGGTGTGCTGTATTAAAGTGGAAATGTTACACATTTTTAAAGATTTTTCTTCTTTTTTTCCTTTGGACTGGATGCAAGACAATTATTTATATGATCTTTTAACCATCTGTACCTGGTCACTGAACAACAGATAGTGATTCTGGATACATTCAAATAAAAGTCAGAATCATTCTTTTATGAGTTATACCTGCTCGTAAGGGTCCCATTTATATATGCTTTGTGTTTACAAGTTGTTAGGTACATAGTACTTGTTTCTTCTTCACTTTTTTAAAATTTAAAAAGATTTTTCCCTAGTAAATTTTCCTCCTGGGTGGAAAGAAGGTGTGATCCAGTGTGAAAAAAAACTGTTTTGCCTCTAGAGTAGTTCTTATTGCACATGAATGGATGATCTTTTGGTTGATTTACCTGAATCTGTCTTCTAGGATTTATCACATTAAATTTATATTTTTTATCTGTAAATATGAGTACCAGACCCAGGACTTATGGGGAGCCTATCAAGGTGAGGATAACCTTCTATCTGTTCCTACACCTAACAGGAAGATACCTCCTTGTTACAAAAGCAAAGGTAGGGCCAGGGTAGGGGGACAAAATAAAACGATTTGGAAAATGGGAGTTGAAAAGAGATGACTATGAAATCTCTTGAATCATGACTCTTTAATCGCTAGATTATAGTGGTGCAGTGAATTTTTACCTTCTGAATGTATTGATGTTTCATTGAGCAGTATTGTCTACATCACACCCAAGGTGCTACTTTCAATCAAATCCATTCATTTGGCAAATATTTTTAAAGGCCTGTTTTTGCTTGGCACTGGGTTTTATCTAGGGATATAAGTAATTAACAAAATAGTTAGGATTTCTTCCCTTGGGGAGACCATTATTTTCGGGGGGAAACAGATATTTAATTTAATACTCAGTTGGTTATTTATTTATAATTGTGATAAATACCTCAAAGGACAGGAGCTGCATGTGATGGAAGGCTGTTAGCAGATGATCTGACATACAGTAAGATTCAGTAAGGTTCCTTTAATTATCTAAAATCATACAGTTTAGAAGTAGCAGAATAGAAATTTGAATCCAGGAGTAATCTTACTCGGATTCTGCAACTAAACAGTGGCACAAAGTACCACGTGAGCAAAAAGAAGTTTTCTTGGACTACTGTAACGAGTTACTACGGATTTAGTAGCTTAAGACAACACAATGTATTATTTTACAGTTCTCTGGGTAGAAGTCCAACACAGGTCTCATGGGCTAACATCAGGTGTCAGCAGATTTGTGTTCCTTTCTGGAGGCTCTCTGGGAAAATCTGTTTCCTTGCTAAGTTTTCCATCTTTAAGAGGCTGTCCTCATTCCTTGGCCCATGGCCTTCTTTCTCCATCTTCAAAACCAGCAAAGATGAGGCCGATTCTTCTCATATCGCCTCACTCTGACCTACTCTTGTGCATCTTTTACTTTTAAGGACTGTGGTGATTACCTTGAGCCCATGTGGATAATCCGGGATAATCTCTCTGTTTTAAAGTCAGCTGATTAGCAAACTTCATTCCCCTTTCACACGTGTGGCAGCACATTCAATGGTCTCAGGGGTTAAGATGTGAAGATGTGGATGTGGGGGGGGGGGCGTATTATTCCAACTACCATAAAGGGGATGTTAGTTGTGGCTCAAAGGTAGAAAAATCAGAGATAGCATTTGGTGGAAAAGAGTATGATAAACAGGTTGCCATAGCATGAGCGAGACATGGAAAGGAGTTCTTTAAGAAGTATGGAGTTCAGAGGAACTGGAGTCCAAAACGCAGTTGGGCTCTAATTCAGAGAAGCAACTGTAAAATATATATTTTTTAATATTTGTAAACAGTTGGAAATCTGAAGCTTCCAAGACATTTGGTAGTGAGGGATTGTTACCTCATTTTTTAGGTATTATAATGGTATTGTGGCTATGTGTATAAAATATTCGTTACCTCTTAGGCCTACGTATGCAATGTTAGTGGATGAAATCATAAGACACCTACGATTTACTTTCAGTACAGAAAGGGAGAGATGAAACAATTTTGTCCATGGATTGATGATTATTGAATCAGAGAGTTGAGAGGATGGGGATTCATCCTGCTCTGTGGTTTGAAATTTTCCATAATAAAAAGTTAAAGTTAAAAATAAAGATATGCTTTTTTTAAAGGCTGAATAATATTCTCTTTTTTAAATTTTTTTTAATCTTTATTTATTTTTGAGACAGAGAGTCAGAGCATGAGTGGGGGAGGGGCAGAGAGAGAGGGAGACACAGAATCCGAAGTAGACTCCAGGTTCCGAGCTGTCAGCACAGAGCCCGATGCGGGGCTCGAACTCATGGACCGCGAGATCATGACCTGAGCCGAAGTCGGTTGCTTAACCGACTGAGCCTCCCAGGTGCCCCAAAAGGCTGAATAATATTCTATTGTATCTATGTACTACATTTTCTCTATCCATTTGTCTATCATTGGACATTTATGCCGCTTCCATATCTTGGCTAGTATGAATAATGTTGCAGTGAACACAGGAGAGCAAATATGTCAAACTTTGGAGACGTTATGCTAAGTGAAGTGAGCCCATCGCAGAGGGACAAATACTGCACAATTCCATTTAGATGAGGTCTCGGAAGTAGTCAAACTCATACAATCAGAGTAGAATGGTGGTTGCCAGGAGGCGACGGGGCAGTGGAAACGGGGAGTTAATGTTCAACAGATAAAGTTTCCACTATTCAAGTTGTAAAATTTTTAGACACCTGTGGTACTACATTGTGCTTAACAATACGGTGTCAACTATCAACAGCAACTTAAAAGCTTAAGAGGCTAGATCTATGTGAATTTAATTTAGAAAACAAAGACATGTCACCATTTTGCAAATTTTGATGATAAATGAATAAGCAATGACTCTATCAAATATCGTTTTTCTTACACTTGTTATGTTTTCAGATATCTTATGTAATCTGGTCAGCCAGTGTATTGTCCAAACAATTCTCATTAAAACATTTACCTTTTTACTTGGTAGGTAATGATTTTACTCCATGATGACACTGTATGTCATAAATTGAATTCATTGATGGAGACCTAGAGTTTAATTATCAACACACAGTCAATTCTGTCTTCCTTCCATCTGATAAAATTATGCCGTAGGGAATATATAGATGTCATAAATATATATGACCTTTAACCTTAGAGCCTATAAAAATACTGACTAGACAAAACTTAGCACTGTGGTCTGTGAATCATTACACCTGCCTTGTAGCCTTGGTTCTACCTACCAAAATACATTCTTTAAGAACATTAAGCTGACTCGTTTTTTGGCACAAGGCTAATAATACTCACTTAAAAGAGAATTACGCAGATTAGCATATTTAAGAATGTTCTCATCCTTGACAGTAAGCTTTGACTTAAGACTTTAAAGTATAATTAATTAGTGAAAATAATTTCAACCCTAAGCGTATTTGGTAACATATTTGTGATATGTGTTCTTGACATGCTGCACAGTTAAAATACAGACTTTGAAGTAAAAGTTAGTTGCGTTGTAGGTAACAAGTGTTTCTTTAATATGGCTCATTGCAAGAGTTTCCAACTTAAAGTAATTTTTCCCATCTTTTCTTTTGTAACAACTCATGGAAATAAGTGAGAACAACAAAGTCTAACACAGATAACAAATAGGAATGAGCGCAAGGACATTAAATGAAGATTGCCACTTCAGTTACTTACAGAGGACCTTACCGTTTTTCTCTGACTTTTCAAATTTTACGTACCACCCTAATATTCTAAGACTTTGAAGCTGGGGCGGAGATCAGAGCATCAAGTTCACAAGTTATCTTATACCTTTGATATCAGATGGTACAGGTGCTGGGTTATATAAGCTTCCCCATAGCTTTCAGCAGGAAGGTTTAGATGGTTTACTGAAAAGCCATATTTAGAATGATTTGTTTATATTCTAGTCGCACCTTAGAAATCCTAGTATTTGTATATAAAGCTGTTATCACAGGAGCAAACTTTACGGTACTGTGAGAGTAGTGGTTACAGATTTGTGGTGCGTTAGTCACATGCTTTCTTCCAGGCTCCTTTGAACTTTGGATTTGCAGAAGGCCTGGTTAAATGTCCTGGCATGACCTGGGGCTGCAAAACTGTTGTGCCTTATGTAAAACTATCTGGTAAAAGGATTGTTCTTGGGACCATGACCTCATTACTATGGCACTATCATTGAACAAACTTAACTTTTAAATACAACCATCGTACCTAGTTCCCTGCTAGAGTGACCCCCGAGGGGCTGAGGGCTGAGAAATTGTTTGAACTGAGACCTTGGCAGTGGCTAGTGAACTATTTTAATTATTTTTACTATCGCACTTCTCTCCTGTTAGTTCCCTTCTTGTGGCCTGAAGTATGTAGGGCTGCTTTACTGAACTAAGACCAAGAACAATCTTTATGTATAGTCTCCATCATAATGGCAAGTTTTGTTGCCTTCAATATTATTCATATGCCAGGGATTTTAATAACTACGGCCAGGAAATCCTAAATAAAGAGAGGCAAACATAGTGATCTATAAATCTATAAGAAAATGAGCATTTTACATTTGATCTAGGTTCTGTAATATTCAATAATGCTTTCCCAAATAATTCTCTAAGACGTAGGAATGTTTGTTTTGCAAAATGGAAATTACTTAATTTGTTCTATTATAAAGGAATGCATGTATATTCATTGCAAATAATTGAGAAAATATAAAACATATAGAAAAAGAAAATTAAAATCACCGCAATCTCATCACTAAAAGATAATTTCTGTTAACAATTGCTATGTATTTTTTCAGACTCCTAACTGTATTTACTATCTGTTCTTACAAAAATATTATCACATTATATATGCTGTTTTGTGACCTGATTTACCACCCCCAAATCCCTGCTGCCCCCTAAGCCACACACATACACACACACACACACACACACACACATCATTGGGACCTTTCTATGTCAAAAATGTGCTTATATACAACCAAGACCTAAAAAGGTTGAATAATGTCTCATCAGAGGACTTTCTGTTCAGAAGTGTGAAAGATGAAGGATTACTGCTTAATTGTTAGAAATATTAGAAGTGTTTCACTGAGGATCACAAACCTGGGTTAACAGGGCAGAAGCACCTAAGCAGAGTTTTGAGGAATATGTATGTCATGTCAGGTGTGATACAGATTACAAGAGCACCGTCCCATATGGTTGAGAACAATTCTGAATTCCATCTTACAAGTTCAAGTCTACCTTTGTGTTTTGATTTAAGATACTTTATTGCTGGGCTAGTTACCAGTAGTTATGCATAAATTTTTACCAGTTTTATGGTAAGCTCTCCATACCCTTGTCACTATATGAAAGCTGAATAAGAGGAAGATAAAATATAGTTGCTGTTTGTTTATTTCAGCAGTCAGGGGAAATGAGATAGTGCTGTTGAAGGAGGCCTAGACCTGGCAGTGCTTACAAACCCCAGAAGTCAAGTTCAGTGTGATTAGAGGAAGCCTTGAGGCATAAGCAGGTACTCTAGCTTTTAAGTTGCAGGTTTTTTAGACTGCATGTTGCAGTAACAACTTGTCTACTTTGAGACTGGCTGAAAAGACAGGTGTACTCACACCTAATTTTCCTGTATCAGACTAGATTTACCAGGGATTTGTAGTCTAAATTCTTGTCCTGAACAAGAATTTTATCTTATTGAATGTAATAAGTTTCTCCTTTTGATGTGTGATTATAAGTTAAAGAATGTTAGGTATGTACCTAAATATATTAAAGATTTATGTAGTTAAATAATGTTTAATTTACCATTGGAGGAATTAAAGACTAGAGAAGCGACCTTTTAAGACTGCATAAATAGGAGCACCTGGATGGATCAGTCCATTAAGTGTCCAACTCTAGACTTTGGCTCAGATCATGATCTCAGTGTCGTGAGATCAAGCCCTGCATCCATCTCATGCTGAGTGTGGAACCTGCTTAAGATTCTCTCTCTCCCTCTCTCTCTCTGTTCCTCCCCTGCTCATTTGCTCTGTCACATGCTCTCTTTCTAAAAAAAGAAAGAAAGAAAAAAAGAAAGTTTGCATAGTAATTACTGCCAGAGTTGTGATAGGAACCCATGACTCTTAGCACCTAGGGAGTCTACTGAACAATATAATATATTAACTATATCTTTTATTTTCTGTATTCTGATGCTTTGACATCTGGAGCCTTTCTGACTGGGGAAGGGCTGCACCTTACAGAGTTAGCCTAGCCAACTTCTAGAGATACTAAATAACTTGCTTATCAGCACACTTTTCAATTGCAAACCAATCAACCCAGAGCCCCATCCCTAACCACCTCCTTTATTAGGCCGTCACACTCTCAGTCACTATCCACCTGCCCTCATCACCCCAGGACCAGGTATCAGGAGAGTCCCTATGCTCCAAGGCCCACTGAAATTATTCCAACTGGTCAATCTCTAACCTGCTTATCCTCTTTTATTTGTTCCTTCCCATGGAAATCACAATAAAAGCTTGTCCTTATATATCACCCCCCCCACCTCCTGACTGATCTTGGTGCTTCTCTATGCACCACCCCACCCCCACCCCCATGACATGGCGATGCCCTGTCTCTTGGGACCTGTGAATAAAACAAACTATCTTTTCATTGGCAGTGATCTCCTAATTTGCTGCTCTTGTCATACCTGAGTAATAGTTAAAAACCCATATATTAAAACACACAGACCCTTCTTTTTTTTTTTTTAATTTTTAACAGTTTATTTATTTTCAAGAGACAGAGAGAGACAGAGCACAAGCGAGGGGTAGGGGGGTGCAGCAGAGAGAGAAGGAGACACAGAATCCGAAGCAGGCTCCAGGCTCTAAACTGTCAGCACAGAGCCTGATGTGGGGCTTGAATCCATGAGCCGTGAGAACATGACCTGAGCTGGAGTCGGATGCTTAACCAACTGAGCCACCCAGGTGCCCCAACACATAGATCCTTCTGAATCATGACAGACTTCAGTTATGCTACTACCACCAGGTGAACATTATGTGTGCAGAGATTACAGTCACTGCCCCTGATTCTGCTCTTTGCCAATACTGTATTATCTTTAATCATTCAAGTAGATCTAAGAGAGGCCAGTAGTACACCTCTGTTAGGATATGATGTATACATTTAAATATATATATTATGAAATGTGTTATAAATGATGCACATATTTCAGACTTCCTTTCCATTCAGTTTATCCTCTTCCAGATTCGCATACAGTTGGCAAGTGAGGTTTATCATGAGAGCCTCTGGTGAACTGGAGCCTTCAATCCAATGCCTGTAAGTCATATGGCCTTTTGGCTTTGTTTTGCTAGTCTTGGACTTCTTATGACAAAGTTCTTGTAACATTCTAGAAAAAAAAAAAGATGTGCCTAAAATCCACATTATTCACAAATTACATTGCCATGACCACAAAGAGGTCCCATTTCCTATTGGTGGAAAATGGGAAGACTGGGGCAAGTTAGAAGGATCTGGGAAAGCATTAAGAAATTCTCAGAATCAGAGAAAGTTTTCATATCAGAATTTAGACAAGTCTAAATTTTAAGACAAGTCTCATTTTAAGTCAAGGGTTTATAGAAAAATTGCTTTCACCTATTAGATTGAACTGTAGGAAATTTCCATTCTTGCAGGTGAAAAATGGTTGAATATTGACAGTTCCTCATGGTTTAGCCTATTAGTAGAGCAAGTAGGATTCTTCTCTGCCAGCAGTTTTTTTTTTTTTTATAAATGTGAGAACTAGAAAAATGGAGCTTCAATAATCAAAGATAAACTCTTATTCATGTTTTAATTATCCTCCTAAACTATAGATGGAAGCCCATCCACAGGCACAAAGCCTCTTGTCTCTGTGAATCAAAAAGTGAGGGAGACAGATTAACTATTTAGGGCTAAGAAGACAGAAGCTAACACTTCTGGTTTTCAGATTAGAATTTATTTTCTGCTGGGGTATTATTTTTTGATCTTGTTATCTCCAATCTGACAATTACCAAGTTTTCTAGTAGCTTCAGTTGATGGTCCAATACCTTTATTTTTAATCGTCCTCTAACATTTACAGATAGTGAATTTCATACTGCTTTCAAGAAAACATGGACTATTAACTGGTTGTAGAAGTTTCCTCAATATTTTTATCCCTGGTATTATATTTCAACAGGGTAGAATTTGCAAAATGGGGAGTGCAGCTGGTAAATATAGATTACATTAATAAAGATCTATACCTCCTCAGAGGAAAAGGAATTGAGTGAAGTGAAAAAGAATTTCTGTGGTGTTTATCTTAAAACTGACATCAGCAGGGCAAACCTCCTGGGAATGTTTCTGTGCCTCCACAAAATCTTCTCTTTGTAGATTCCAGGCTTTGGTGTCAGAAACACCTTGCATTTATATGCATTGACTCTCTCTGCTCTCCTGATGTTTGGATAGCTGGAGAACATTAATAAACTTACTCTGGAGCCCAATGTATACAATCCACATGATTTTACGTCTTATAGTGAACAATAGAGTAGGTTACCTGGGAGACTCACCTTGGTCAGTTCTTCAGAAAATGTAGTCTCGTCTGATTTACCTTTGTGTATAGTTTCTTAGTATTGTGTTGTGAATGAAGGCATGCTTTTTGGTTTGATATGTTGGAAAGCAAAGACCTATTTTCTTATTGCATATGAGCTTGAAATCCTCAGAAATCAGACACGGAGATAGTAGTCCACAATGATAATAGTAGCTCCACAGTGATGACCTCTTGATCACGACAGTGACAATCTGGCCAGTTGTTGTCTAAGAGTGAATCACAATCTGAAATAAAGGAGTAAAATGGAGTCAATGGTTTTTCTTAATCTATTAAAATAACCAGTGGCATCAGCCTAGAGATTTATTTCTGTTACTAGAGGTAGTATTTGCCTGAAGGTTCTTATTTCATAGGAAATAAGATATTTATTAAGATATTTATTAACAAATGGTATGCTGGGACATGTTCAAACTTCCGGCTAATTAAAAAGTTTTAAACTCAAAGGAACTGTGATGGGAATTTATAACTATTGTGATATCAAAAACTGGAAGCATCAGAATGCAGCAAACAAAATACAAAAAGTGAGGAGAAAACACTCATGTCTGAAGTATAGGAAAGGAAAACTTGAACAGGTGGTCTAAGGAAAGGCTGAGCTTCGGCAACGGTGGAGACTACAGTTTCCAGGAGATGGTCCCCTAGCAGATGGGGCACTGGCCTTGTGAATCCCCAGGACATGGAATAAGCCAACATCTCTGGCATTACTTCCCTATCTGAGCTTATTTATAGAATTCTCGTGGTTCGTATAGTCCTTTTTATGCTGTTATTTCAACCAAGTGATTATTTAAAATCCTTAGCTGTGGCACCCAGAATTAAGGTCTTCTTTTCAACGAAGTGGTACCCCAGGATCTGATATCTAGGAATAAATTAGCATCTGTTGTAACTACACATATTCTGTAATCTTGTAAAGATTTCTCATTTTAATATAAGTCGTATGTCTGCGTAAGAAGCCTGTAACATGTCCCCCCTATTTTTGTTAAAAAAATTGTATCTTACTGTCCGACTTAATAGAAATTAAGTTAGTAAATTAAAACAAATTTTAATGTTTATTTATTTTTGAGAAAGAGAGAGAGTGTGTGTGTCTGTGAGTAGGGGAGGGACAAAAAGGGTGGGAGACACAAAATCTGAAGCAGGCTCCAGGCTCTGAGCTGTCAGCACAGAACCCAACATGGGGCTTGAACTCACGAACTGCAAGATCGTGACCTGAAACCGGATGCTTAACCGACTGAGCCACCCAGGCGCCCCAAGTTAGTAAATTTTTACCTGGTTATAAAGATGTTAAAATGTGGAGTGTGACTATACTCTCATCTGTGTTAACCATTAATTATTTGAAAAATAATTGAAGGTATGTTAAAGACTCACTATAATCTGACAGTACTGTTATATCCTGTGAACTATCTCATGACTATGAAAAGTGTTCTAGGGAAATCATGTTCTGGAAGTCTGATGTTAAGGTGCCTCAGATAAGAAGGCAGAATCAGAGGTTCAGATATGAGCAACTAGAAAAAATTACAACAGCAGAAGAAGGTAGGATTGTGCTTTAGATTCTTCTAAAATAAGGAGAAGACTTTTATATACCAAACGGAGCTAACCCTGGATGATAGTTGGAACGTCTAGGACATAAAGAGCTATTCAATTCTACTTTAGTTAAAATTAGGCAGATGCTCTGAAATTCATCTAAGTGCTTCAGAGACCAGTCCTGGTGACCTGAGGTTAATACTGCTATGTGGAGAGATTTCGGGGCATTCATCTTCTCAAACTTGGACACTACCTAAAGTTTAGCTTATAAATCTCTCTCTTTGCTGAATGGGCTCAGGTAGCAGCCCAAGAATATTTTTTGATCGTTGTTTTCAGTGAACTTGCTTTTAATTTTTAAAAATTGATAGTCTATATTTAGACCAGTTTTAAATGTATAGAAAGTTGAGCAGATAACACAGAGGGTTCCCATATACCTCCTTTCTCTCATGCCTATAATTTATGCTGTTATTAATATCTTACAATAATTGTGGTACATTTGTTAACCATCAATGAACCAATATCAATACTTTGTTACTAATTAAACTCCATAGTTTACATCAAGATTAACTCTTCCTATTTTACAGAAAATTCTGCAGTTTTGATAAGTGCATAATGATGTGTATCACCCATTAAACTAAGGTAATTGTTTAGGTCGAGTGATGGAATCAAAGGTAATTTTAAAGTGACCATGATTTTATGGCATGACCATAAAGATGTTTAAATCTCAAGTATCAGTTTAACTTTGTCTTCGTAAATAGCTTAAGTTAAGCTAATATTAATTTGCAATAAAAAAGTATAATCTAGAGAAGAGGAGTAGATGGCAGGGCAAAGAAAGAAGAAAAAAGTCTACCGATAAGGAAGATGGACTGCTTGAGTCTCCTACTTAACTTTACCAAGGAGGTCAAGTTATTCCAAATCAATGCCTTTGTAAGGAAGTTCTCCAGAGCTAGAAGCTTGTGGCCATGCAACAGTGAATTGAAGTGGGGCACAGAGAAATGAGTATTGAGGTGCTCTCAAAAAAAAAAAAAAAAAAAAGGCTACTTACCAGCCAAGAACTATTCCAGATACTCTTAGACACCATGATTAAAGACAGCTTACTCCATGCTTCATTTCAGGTAGCTTCTTCCTGACTTAGAATCAAAACTTTCCTTAATTTGATACTATTAAATGCATGTGTTTTTTTCGTGTGTGTGTTTTTTTTAAACAGCTCAATCAGCAAGAGTACAGTAGATTTGGTTTATTATTCTGTCTTTAATTTGATTGACTCCATGGCAGTCCAATTTCATCAATAATTAATAAAGCTACAGTTCCTAAATTAACCATGTGGTGGTACCTGGTTTTGTTATTGTCTTAGCTGGTAGTCCTAATTCCATTGGTTGATTTCTTTTCTTCCTCACATAGTTCTGGCTTTTTCAACTTCTTTCTACTATATTGTTTTTATTTATATGATACCATTATCTTAAGTGGTTATTGTCTTTTTCTGAAGTAATGTAATGTTTTTTTTCTAGTCGTGATTTCACTAGAGTAAATCTTCTAATGTTTTGTTCTCGAGGCCTCTTTACCTTCACCTACCGAACACCCCGCTTTAATTCTTTGGGCTGTAATATTGAGTTGCAACAATGTGTGATCCATCAAGTTGTTTTCGAGGATTCTGCCTACTGGAAACAAGGTTGTTGAGTGATTACTTTTTAGACATCTAGGTGTCTTGTCCATGCCCTGCCCTCCCCCCTTTTTTTTCCAAATTGAGTCTTCTTTTGCCAATTTCTGTTCCCATTTCCAGACTCTTGGGAAATTTATATCATCTTTCTTTCCACACTAGATTCAACAACTTCCAATTTGGAATCATTGGCCAACATTGTTTTTGAGAAGTTCATTTCCTATTTCAGATGAATAATGAAGACAAAGTTTGTTCTCTTCTAACTCCTATAGAACATTGCTTCCATGTCTCTCTTATCACCTCCCGGACAGCCTTGTACATGATGAGTTGTGTTTGTTTTCCTCGTGAGATTACAAGTGTCTCTAGGGCAGAGAATATGCAGCTTTGCCTTTTCCACAGATATTAGCATAATGCTTTTCACACAGTAGGAATGTAGTAGATATGTGGGATTTACATTATTGTTGGATATTTATAGTAAACTTCACAAATGCCTCTAGAAACACTGCCATTCAGCCTAACACATAGTCTGTGTTTTTTCTTCTCAGTCTTTCAGCTGATGTTTACCACATATACTTATGCTAATTAACTTGAATTAACACTGTTTTTATGGTTTGGGATGGGGCATTATGTCTTTTAAAATCCAAGCGCACAATAAGTGTTACATTTGTTCTAATCACAACATGAAATTCAATGGGGAAGGTTTTGTTGTTGTTGTTGTTGGTTTTTAAGTTAATTGGGCATTTCCATCCTGGCATTTAAGATTCTGATTGCTTTTGTTTCAAGTATTTAAATGCTTTCCCTTGGCATTTTCTAATTATTACATAAAATAACACAGATATACAGGAGCAGTGTTTCAGCTTTCACTCTTGTTTTGCCAGGAGTCCAAAGTGATTATGTTAGCATTGAGGACTTTCTTCATAATTTCTCCCGTTTTCTCCTGCTTTCAAATGTGAAACAATTACCCTGTAAAAATACAAACAAACAGAAAACAGTAAAAACCATTAATAAGGAGATAAAGATTAATTATAATTTATAATTTGGAGATTATCGTTATCAATGTTTTAGGAATATATTCTTGCATTTTTAAAGAAAAAATTTTGTTTTATAATTTTCTCTTTTCACTTAAATGCATATATGAAACATTTTTCCACCCTTAAATATCCTATAGTAGCATTTTCAGTGTTTTCTTATTATGATATTTTGATATATCATGATTTTGACAATCTTTGTTTTGGATATAAAAGCCTTTCTTATTCATATCCTTATAAACACCAGTGTATTACTGTCAAACATACTTTACGATAAGTTAATTTTCAATGAGTAAGCAACCTGATGTGTATAGAAAGGGACCATGGCTAGTACCTGGACTACTATGAAATTTAAGTTCTTAAAGTCTGATTGCTTGTTTCTTTACTACTCAGTCATTGCTATTTTGGAGCCTACAATCTGACCTAGCAGTTTCCAGGAACTGGAATTATGGTTCTTTCATGGAGCACCATAATTAGAGCTGGTTAAAGGACTCCTCTGTGCTGAGGCATTTGTATGGCCAGAAAACAAGTGAGCAAACCCCCCAATTTATGCTGTGCCATAGAAAATGAAGAGTGTTTTCTTTTAATATTTCAATAGCAATGATAATATAAATGCTGGTACTGAGATGATAAAAAATTGAGATGTAACTAAATTGGGAAAATGAGGAAAGGAGAAGTAGGTATCATAGTGTAAGAGTGCTGTATCAGTTGTGTCTGTTATGATTAGTTTTGATTGTATATAAAATGAAAATACAAAAGAAGATAGACTTAAACAGATAGTAGGCTTATTTCCTCCCAGCAAATGAATTTGGAAGATGGACTGCCCAGATTGATATGGAAGTTCCATCAAGTACTTGGGGCCATTTGGGAGATGGACTGCCCAGATTGATATGGAAGTTCCATCAAGTACTTGGGGCCGTGTACCTTTTAAATCCCTGCTTTGTCATGCTAGTATGTTGCCTTCTTTCTCAAGGACCAAAGTGGCTTCTGGAGATTTATTTATGATAACTGCATTCCAGGAAGCAGGAAAGAGGAAGTAGAGACAAAAATACTTATACAGAAAAATACCGAATTATGAGTACAGTTCAATACCTTATCACAAAGGGAACTCACCCAGGTAGCCACAACCCAGGTCAAGGAACAGAATATTTCCAACATCATAGGAACACTTCCTGTACCCCTTCCCAATCCCCACAGCTTCCTTCTTCTCTCCAAAGATAACCACTAGTCTCACACCTACCGTGATTGCTTGGCTTTTCCTATTTTTGCAATTTTACAAATGAAAGTATACAGTATATATTCTTTTGTGTTTGGATTTTCCCATGCAAATTACTTTCTGTGAACTAATCCCTGTTCTTGTAAGTAGCTACACTGCATTCAGGAACTTGGAAAAATGCCATTTTATGTTCTTCCAGCTTCCATTGTTCCTGCTGAGAAGTAACCTGTAATTCTTATTGTTGCAATTTTGAAGGTAACTTGCCTTATTTTTTTTCTTTAAATTTCTAGTATAATTAACATATAATGTTATATTAGTTTCAGGTACAATATAGTGATCCAACAACTTTATACATTATTCATTGCTTATCACAGTAACTGTACTCTTAATCCTGTTAGTTTATTTCACTCATCCCCCCACACAGCTTGGTAGTATATCTTGAGATCTAGGATTGAATACCTCCAGTTTTGTTCTTATTTTTCAAGATTGCTTTGGTTATTTGGGGCCTTTCGTAATTCTACTTCTGTAAAAAACACTGTTGGTATTTTGATACGTATTGCATTAAATCTGTGGATTACTTTGGGTACTATGGCCATTTTAACAGTTTTGTTCCCTCAATTCATGAGCATGGAATATCTTTACATGTGTTTGTGTCACCTTCAATTTCTTTCATCAGTGTTTTAATAGTTATCAGAATTCAGGTCTTTCACCTCTCTGGTTAAGTTTATTCCGAAGTATTTTGTTATTTTTATGCCAAATGAGATTGTTTTCTTGATTTGTCTTTCTGCTTCTTCCTTGTTAGTATATAGAAATGTAGCAGATTTCTATATATTGATTTTATATCCTGCAATCTTACTGAATTCATTTATCAGTCCTAGTAGACTTTTGGTGGAGTCTTTAGGTTTTTTCTACATGTCATTTAGGTTTTTTCTATCATGTCATTTGCAAATAGCAAAAGTTTTACCTCTTTCCCTACCAATTTGGATGCCTTATATTTTTTCTTATCTGACTGCTATCACTAGGACTTATTGTACTATGTTAAATAAAAAGTAGTGAGAGTGGACATTCTTATCTTATTCCTGATCCTAGGGGAAATTCAACAAGTCCTCTGTTTTTCACCATTGAGTATGATTTAGTTGTGGGTTTTTCATTTAAGGCTTTTATTATGTTTCCTCTAAACCTAGTTTGTTGAGGATTTTTTATCATGAATGGATGTTGTACTTTGTCAAATGCTTTCTCTGCAGGTATTAAAATGATATATGTTTTTTATCCTTTCTTATTGATGTGATGTATCGCATTGATTGATTTGCGATATATTGAACCACTTTTGCATCCCAGGAATGAATCCCACTTGATTGTGGTGAATTATTTTTTAATATACTGTTGGATTCAGTTTGCTAATATTTTGTTGAGGATTTTTGCATGTATGTTCATCAGACATATTGGTGTGTAGTTCTTTTTTTTTCTGTAGTGTCTTAATCTGGGTTTGGTATCAGGGTAATGCTGGCCTCATAGAATGAATTTGGAAGTTTTCCTTCCTCTTCTATTTTTTGTAATCATTTGAGAAGAGTAGGTATTAACTCTTTCTTAAACGTTTGGTAGAATTCACTTATAAAGCTGTCTGGTTCTGGACTTTTGTTTGTTGAACACTTAAAAAATTTTTTTTTAATGTTTACTTATTTTCGAGAGAGAAAGAGAGTGCAAATCAGGGAGGGGCAGAGAGAGAAAGACACACAGAATCCAAAGCAGGTTCCAGGCTCCAAGCTGTCAGCACAGAGCTCCATGCAGGGCTCGACCTCACCAAAGGTAAGATCATGACCTCAGCCAAAGTTCAACTGACTGAGCCACCCATCCAGGTGTATCTGGACATTTTTTGATTGTTGATTCAATTTCATTGCTGGTAATTATCTTTCTTTCTGATCTGAATGATAGCCTTGCTGGATAGAATATTCCTGGTTGCAGGGTTTTTTTTGTATGTTTATTTGTTTGTTTGTTGTCAGCCCTTTGAATGTAGCATTTCTTTCCCTTCTAGCCTCTAAAGTGAAAAATCAACTGATAGCATTGTGGCATTTTCCTTTTATGTAACTGTTTTCTATTCTGTTTCTTCTTTTCAAATTCTTTGTCACTACTTTTTGCCATTTTAATTACTATGTGTTTTGGTGTGGACTTCCTTGGTGCTTTGATATTCTTGGAGGCTCTGTAAGCATTCTGGATTTGGATTTTTGTTTCCTTTCCCAGATTTGGGAAGCTTTCAGCTATTATTTTCTGTCACCTTTTCTCTTCTTCTGAGATCCTATAAGGTGAATGTTATTTGGCTTGATTGTTTTGCTAAATTCCCTTTAACTATTTTCATTTGTTATTTTATATCTCTACTGTTCCGCTTGATTGCTTTCCACTACTCTGTTCTCCAGATCACTGATCTGTTCTGCTTTATCTAGTCTACTATTTATTCCATGTAGTATATAGTTTTTAAGTTTATTTATTTATTTTGAGAGAGACAGAGCGCACGTGTGAGCGGGGCAGGCACAGAGAGAGAGAGAGAAGGAGAAAGAGAGAATCCCAAGCAGACTCTGCACACATGGAGCCTGACAGGGGATTCATAATCATGAGCCATGAGATCACGACCTATGCTGAAATCAAGAGTTTAACACTTAACCAACTGAGCCACCCAGGCACCCCTTATGTAGTGTATTTTTAATTTGTTATTGAGTTCTTCATCTGATTGGTTCTTTTTTATGTTTACTCTTTGTTGAGGGTCTCACCGAGGTCCTCCACTCTTTTCTCAAGGCCTGTGAGTTTCTTCATGACCATTACTTTAAATTCTCTATTGTTTATTACTTATCTCTGCTTCATTTAGCTATCTTGCTGTAATTTTGTCCTGTTCTTTCATTTGGGACATATTTCTCTATCTCCTCATTTTGTCTAACTCTCTGTGTTTGTTTCTATGTGTTAGGAAGGTCAGCTACACCTCCTGCTTTTGAAAGTAGTGGCCTTATGGGGGCACCTGGGTGGCTCAATTGGTGTCCAACTTTGGTTCAGGTCATGATCTCACAGTTTGTAAGTTCGAGCCCCACATTAGGCTCTGTTCTGACAGCTCAGATCCTGGAGCCTGCTGCTAATTCTGTGTCTCCCTCTTTCTCTGTCCCTCCCCCACTCGCACTGTCTGTCTCTGTCTCTGTCTCTCTCTTTTTCTCAAAAATGAACATTAAAAAAAAGTTAAACAAGTAGTGACCTTATGAGGAAGAGGTCCTGTAGTGCCCTGTAGTACAATGTCCCCTGTTCATCAGAACCTGACACTTCAGCGATGTTTCTGTGTGTCACATACATACTACTTTAATGGCAGAGCTGCATTTTCCTTCTGTGCAGTGGTCTGCCATGCCTCTCTTTGCCTGTTGTGGTCAGAGTTTGGTCCCCATGTTGTTATTGGGTCATCTGGGGCTACCTTGCACTTGAGTTGGGTCAGAACACCAGGCGTTTGCCAGAGCTTGGCAGCACCAAACTGCAAGGTGCTCTCATTATGTTTTTTCCTGAGAGCTTTCTTTGGTGGACCAGGTCTGCAGTCAGACCAGTTGTTCGCTGTAAGCCCACTACTGGGATTGCAGTCAAACTGATGTGGGAGGTTATCTTCCCCTCTCCCAGGAACAGAAGACAATTTCGTGTGGTCTTGACCCCTGTTGAGGCTGTTTGCCTACTACCATGCTTGTGGCACAGCTTTGGAATGACTTCTGCTGAGAGGGTGAGTCTGCGGGAGAATGCGGGAGTGGAGCATGCTGTTAGCAAGCTAGGTGAAGATTGTTCAGGCTGCACTGATTCCTGTCGTGGTCTGTGTATCTGGGCTGGGTGTCAGGGGAGGGAAATGGCACCTGCCAGTTCGTTTGTTCTTAGCGATGTCTTCCGAAGATCTTTGCACCACCAGCACAGGCTTTACCAAACAGATCTTCCTCCCATACACCCCAGGCATTTTTCAAACTGTTGCTTCTATGCTGTATCTCCTGAGGCTGTTTTTTGTGTTGTCTCTTCAAGGGCGGGGGATGTTTGCCACTTCCCCCCAGCTCTCACAGAGCCAAGCCATTGATTTTTAACGTTCCAGGTATTAAGCTCCACTCATTGTAGGAATCCGAGAAGTTCCTATGGTTTTTAAAGCCAATGTTATAGAGTTTTGTCTTCCTAGTGGAGGTCCCCTGTGTCTGGGGTGCCTGATGTGGGGTCTGCTTCTCTCTTTTGTCCATGCCCACAGTGTCCCTCCCTCTTACAGACAGTCCTGTGGGTCGTTTTGTCTCCCAACCATTTCTCTGCCTTTCCTATCCTCTTTGATGTGGCCTCTTCTCTCCATTTAGCTGTGGAGAGCCTGTTCTTCTGTTCTACCTTTCTTTGTGTGACTTTCTTTGTGTGGGTTATTTACACTGATGTGAATGTTATCTAGGTGTATCTGTGGGATGAGGTGAGCCTAGGATCCTCCTACTCTACAATTTTCCCTGCTTATTTCTTTATCTTTGCTGTTGAGCAGTTTTACTCTGATATGCCTAGATCTGGTTTTCTTTGAATTTTTCTTGCTTGGGATTTGTAGTGATTTTTGATTCTATAAATTATCTTTCATCAGTTTTAGAAACTATGAGCCATTATCTCTTCAAATGTTGCTTCTGCTTCATTCTGTCTTGTCTTTTTCTCCTTCTTGTCCTTCTCCTCCTCCTCCCTTTTTTTCTTCTTCTTCTTCTTCATTCCAATTATACATAAGTTAGTGGATATGTTCTGTGTTTCAATATTTTTTTCTGTTTTTATCATTTTTCTCCATACTTGTATTGTCTTCTCACCTACCTTCTACTTCACTCATTTGTTCTTAAGTTATGAATTATATCCTCTGAATCCATCAGCAAGACCTCAATATCAGTTACTTTATTTTTTAGTGTTAGGATTTTTATTTGGATCTTTTTAAAGTCTTTAGCTTTTGCTGAGATTTTAAATCTTGTCTGTTATTTAACATATTAGACATAGTTAATTTTTCAATATAAATTGGGCACTAGGATGATGCTACTATTCTCCTCAAGAGAGAATTTATCTTTGCTTCTGGCGGGCTACTAGGGTCACTAGGAATCTTAGATCATTTTACTCCAGTGAAGAATTGGACTAATTTGAAGCTCATTTCCCATAACTTTCTGTAAGGGCTGGTCTACTTCTAGTTCATCTTTTTGCCTAAAGTATAATTCTCTATGGCCCCAGTTTAAAGTCTTAATGGTGTATCAGGACCTCCCTCTTTGGAGGGTCTTGAACTCCATTATTCCTCTAACACAATAAATATGTCAAAAACTGCTCAGTTTCTCAGAGATCTTTTCTGGAACCTGCCTAGACCTTGTACTGTATAGCCCATTTATTCCCCTAGCTTTACTTCTGCACTATTACATCTTTCTACAGCTAGTGCTATTTTACCAAGCTCAAATATTTGCTTCCCATTCTATTCCTTCAATCCTCATGGCCCTAGGGACTTCCTCATTTCCAACCCTAAGGATGTCACTGTCCCTTTATTATGTTTCTCTTTTCTTTTACCACCCCCACAATTGTGTGTATAGTCCCATAGGCAAGCACACTTCAACTAAATTTTTGACTGTGCCATCTGGTTCTTGCTACACTCTGATAAAAGCATACCTGTGGGGGAAATATAGCTGCAGGTGTTATACTCTCTTCTCTAGGTTTCCTTCTTCTCCTGGATCTTGGCCCATAATTTTTATTAAATCTCTAATATCTCAACTTGTTTTATTTTTAAACTATTTAAATTATTTTTAGTGGTAGAGTTGTGAATTACATAGTCCATATTCCTGAGTATGGAATTTTCCCCATGCCTGTATTTTAAAAAGAAATATTTTAAAAATTCACAAAATATCCTTTAGTTGGTCATATGATTGGTCATATGGCTATACATAACTGCAAGGAAGCCTGGAAAATCTTTAACCGGATGGCAATATGCACATCCAAAATGGGAATTCTGTTCTCTAGAAGAAAGTGCAGCTGGATATAGTAAGGTAGCAGTTCTTGCCCCCAAAACAAGTAGATCATATCAACAATTTAGAAATTTATTGTGTAAATAAATATATTATTTAGAAATGCAAAGAGGAATATTATAAAAACTAAGAGTTAAAAAGGATTTCTTTTCTGGAGGGTGGGACTCAGAGGTGGAGAAGGGCAAGGCAAGGAACTGCCATTTTGTTGTTGTTGTCGTCGTCGTTGTTGTTATTGTTTTTATAAGTCTTACAGTTCGAATGGACATACAAATCCATCTCCATGTATTGCTTTGATACAGATAAAGTTAACATAAAAAGGAAGAAAAATTATAGTGTCTTTCTGTCCTAAATGTACGTGATCTTTATTCTTATACTTCTCTGAGTTTCAGTTGCCTTCTCTAGAAATTCTTTAAGTGTATATTGTGCTTTACCATGAAATGGAATTAGACTAAATGCTCTTTAATGTCCCTTTGATCTTGACATTTCATTAATCTGATTCAATCTATGAAAAACCTATAGTGCTGGTTTAAAATATATTTGTCACCACATTTAGATACACAATTGTTTGTATCTTCAGGTGTTTCTTTAGAACCAGACTAGGTACCTATTACCCAGAGAAAACAAAAAATCTCCACATTTAAATTTATGTAATAAGAAAATGTTAAAAGCAGGAATTTTCCCCAAGAGCAAAGATAAAATTTTATCTTAAAAAATATGAAAGTAGCAATTGGGGAATTTCAAAATATGTACAACATGCTTATTTGATAGCTTCTGATACTGAATGATATTAAAATATGAACATGCTGGCTTGTGTACCTGTACCCTTGAATAAGACTTTTGAGGGCCATGTTGAAGATTCCTGAGATAATATCTATTAAGGCACTTGAGTCCTTTATAGAAGACTTGCATTACAAAGAGTAGAATTACTTATAATTCTACTGTTCTTGGTTTAAAATTGTTTAATTAAACTGTTCCTGGTTTTCTTACTGTTTTAATGATATTAAGAGGGGAAATGGCTATATTGTGAGGTTTTCTAAAAGTTCTCTTTCCAGTTACTGTTATGTCTGGATGGAAATTGCAATAGAAATGAAGGAAATGAGTAATTGCACCAAACATCTGTGCAAGAGAAGTAAAAGTAAGTGTTATACTGGTATGACACCTACACCTTCCTGGTTATTCTAATGTGATGAAAAATATCTCTAAAAAGAGTTTCACACTTGTTGGCCTGTTTTTACTATTTGAATTTGTTTCCATTTTTCACAGAACAGTATACCACTCAGCACGTATTTTTATTTTGGTCTCTCTTATACTTGCCTGAGTCCCTATACTTTAATTTTAAATTTAAAATATTTCTTTCTATCAAATAGTCTCCATGGTACTCATGGGAAGAGTCTTCATATCACAGGGCTCACTCGTTACTGGTCACCTGGCTTACAGATTGGCAAACTTGAGGCTAATACTTACTTGCAATTTGATCATTCATGACGAGATAGTGCATTCCTATGGTCCCCATATGCAAATTATATTCAAGGAATTCCTTATGAAGACTCAGTAGGTGAGGAAAGATATTCTAATATCTTACTTAAAAACTAAAATATTGAATTCAGGTCTATCTAGGAATGTTTGGAAGATTGTTGAGGAGGATCTAATGTTGGTCTTTTTCTTTGATCAGAGGTTGACTCTTGTATTAAAAGTTTAAAATTATTGTATGGGAAAAGAGAACTGAATTTGGCTTCAAGACCATAAGGTAGGCCAGAGGTTCATGATTTAGCTGTAACCTTGGTCAAGTGACCTAAATACTCAAATCTTCCTTTTTCACCTTTTAAATAGGAAGAGTGATAGTGTATATTTTGTAAAGCTATGGTGAAAATTAACATAATTCATAGAAACACTTGGCTTATAGCAAATGCTATCTGTTATTTTTATTGCCTAATAAAGTATTTTTTAAATAATAATCAAGATTTACACAATAGTCACTAAATCTTCATTTTCTTTGATGGATTATGCTGTATTTGCTTCTTTGGTTATTTTGTTTCAAACAGACTTCTTTTGGTTGTTTTCGAATCAGTGTTACCAGAATTAACTATGCTTTCTCCAAATGTACACAAACTTTCAGCAACTTAATGTAAAGACTTCTGGGTGACTTTGTAATTTTCAATGTAATTTTATATTTTGCAAAAAGGACAGTAAGAAAATTCTAAATGTCAACTAAATATACTACCTATCATATACAGAAATTCACATGACATATATATCACTAGGTATGTATTGTTGGGAGCCGTTTTGGGCTCACAGGTTGAGACCCCTCCCTGCGTGGGAAAGGTTGAAGCAAAGCTCCTGCCAGCCAAACTGGCGCCTAATCTTACCTCCTTCTAAATAATCTTTCAGGCCTGGATTTCTTGAACTGCTCTCGTTGCTCCAAGGGATATAATGCTCTTTGGTTTTATGGCACATGGAAAAGGGGACCTGGAGTGCAATGTCTTGATGGATAAAATCTGAATGAGAGTAACCTGGCCGGAAGTAACCTCAAAGTTGCCTCTTGGGGATAGGTTACACAAATTGATCATATAGAATAGCAGTTATAAGTTGGCTAGAAATTAGCAGATGTTAGGCCCCAAGACTCCTTGAACCAAACTAGATTTTTCCTGCAGGTATCGCATTGTGTTAATCATCCCTCAGCCCCACCATAAAACCTTGAGGCACATCTCTGTAAAGCTTCTCTCAGTATTTGATTAACAGACTGATAGGAGAGACTGTAAAGAGACTTAGGACCTTCTCCGGAGGTTAGCCTAGCCCAAAAGTTAGAAGCACTGTTTATAGATATGGTACAACACATATCTTCACTGATCAACAACAGTTGAAACAGATATTGAGCATCTCCCTGAGGTTAACATTTCACAAATCCTTTTGTAATTCTCATCCCCATGCTCCCTTATAATAAAAAGGCAATAACAAAATACTCTTGCAAAAGCTACCATAAAAGAATAGATAGACATGAGCCCTTACGATTATGGATAGAATGACTCCTAATCTACCTATAGATGATTAACATAGGTCTTGCAACAACAGTGTATGTTGTTAAGAATGTCTTGTCACTGATGTGATGTCACTCACTGCCTTTAAATAAAGAAACTAAGACTAGCAGGGCAGAGATGCCAGAATTTCCAGGGCTGCCTGTTTGGTCATCAGATTCCATCTCTCTCGTGGCTCTCTCACTTCATTTCGCCTTACCGTCCATCCTTCATGGACCCCTAGATTCTCCGGAACAAGGACCCCGGCAATGTATACTAAACTTTTGTTTCCCTTTCTTTTTTTCCCACCAGTGGGTATGGATTTGCACAAATATGACCAGTCCTACCCACTCTTATTCAGTCCCCTTTATGTCCAGTAGAATGTGTTAAATAACTGAAGGTGTATATATCCAGTAGCTGAGAAAGAGACAAAGAAGACAAGAATAAATTATACTTAAGCTTTAATCCCTTTATGACTCTTCACAACAACTCTAATTATTGGCTCTTTATCTGATTGAAAGATAAGATATGGCATATCATTCTCCAGTAGGTAAATATATTCTTTTTAAGATCTTGAATCCTGAGGTCTGAAAGAACCAATCCCTGTATTACAATATGAACAGCTGCTTATGTCTGGAGCCTCCTGCCTCTAGAGGTTAGCATAACATGAGTTAACAACATACACCGTTTAAGGTCAAATCAAAAAAGTATTTACGTTTTGTTTTGTTTTAAAAGAAAAAAGAATTCAAGAACCAACAAAAGTGTATTCAAGAAAATAGAAGATCTCTTTGAACTTGGAAACTATGTCTCATAGTATTTCTGATAAGGTCACCAGGCAGAAGGTGGCCTCAAGCCCTCAATTTTCCAGAGCCTCCAAAACACAGTTTTGCCCTCCTACACTTCCATCTACTTCTGAAATATGTGCATAAGCTTCTTGGTGGGAGTCATGTGCTCCTATGTCTCCCTCTATATGTAATATAGTCGTCTTTGTGGTTCAAGTAGAAGAAAGGTGTTGATCTAATGAATGAAAAAACGATTAGCATTACTTTGGGCAACACATTAATTTCTGTATGCTTTATCTTGTCATAAACAGTCTGTTAACAGTTTGTTAAACTATTAAGTAGTAAAAGCTACTACTGTGCTCACCTCCATTTCCCCTGGAGAATGTAGGCAATGACACTTTGGTTTTACCTGACTCTGACACTTAATGGCAATTTGAACACATTATGTCACCTTTGAGGTCCTCAGTTTATTCGTCTATAAAGGAAAGATAATGGTTCCTGTTCTGTTGGCCTCACAGATTTTCAAAAGAATCTAATAATAACTGAAAATGAAAAGCTTAAAATCAGCCAGTGTACAAAAGGAATGTGTTAATATCAACCAGGCACTGAGCATATGGGTCCATGGGCTGAGAAAGCCTTTAAGCAAAGGGTGCCTGTTAGGGGGCCCTGTGTTAGCTCTACTCTTAGTCTCTTCCTCCTCTCCTTAAATAGCCTTACTCACCCTGCAATACCTAATCAACACACTTTCCCGATTAGAGGGAAACATGTAGCACATGGACAAAAACAGGAAAAATAGAAAGTCGAACACTGAATTTGATACTAAATTGATTTTAGTTTGGGCTTAGAAATTGTGTATTGTCAACATTTAGCAGAACCATTCAAAATATGCATCACAAGTCACTTCCTGGCTTTGCTTAAATATAAGAACTCTGTTTTACTATATTCTTTCCCCTTGGTTGCTCACATTTCTTCTTCTCTTCTATCTCAAATTTTTCTCTACAACCTTTTTGTTGTAGGCTTGAATCTCCACCCACTTCTCCCTTCCCCTGAATGGACCAGGACAAGCCTGACCTCTTTTAGTTCCCTCCTTAAAACCACCTTAAGAGCTGATCTTGTTTTTTTACTATGCCTGGCATATAAGCTGCTTTTTTCCAGTAGCTTTTCAGTTTACTAAGAATTCATGAAGGAGACATTCCTAGAGCAGAGATGAGAAGTACAGAAGGGAAAAGACACAGAAAGAGAGATGGAAGTCTGCGACAAACTCATATTCTGCACTATAAAAGTCTCAAGAAGTGACGTTTCTCTAGTGATTTTCCAAACAAACAGACTAGCTGAACCCTACCGAAGAACTGGTCTCCGGGACCAACACGCATTTCTTGGAACTTTACTTTCAAACATGTAGAGTCACTTCTTTCTTTGGGACTTGGAGCTGTAGAAATGCACATGTAACATATAGTGGGCATATTGTACAAATGCGTGTGTGTGTGTGTGTGTGTGTGTGTGTGTCAGAAGCTGGGCATTCGTTACAAGCCTGGCACTATGTTAGGTGTTGGAGATAAAGCTATGGATAAGACAAAAACAGCTTAGAGTGTAGTTTGCTTACAGTTTCATTACAGACCTTTTGTTTTTTAACTAAGCTTTTCTTCTTTCCTTAAAGTACTTAGCAGCAAACAGATAAAGCATATATACTACAAATATATTTGAATTTAATGCATTGCTTTTCCCAGCAGTTATTACTTCCTCAGTTACCTGCATGTGATAATAAGATACATAATTGGTACTTGAAACACTATCTGAACATATGACCATTCAAGAAAAGTTAGAAGGAGAAGGAAGATGAAGAGGATAGAGTCAGAGAACTGTAATTAACTACTAGATTTGACAATAACACTGTACCCTGAGATACGGGGTGGTGCATTGAGTTGAAGAGGAACCATCAGAATGCTTGGGTGAGAGTTCCAATATTTGCCATTCTCATTTGGCAGGTTAGTCTCTCAGGGCCGCCATGTGCTCCGTTATAAGATGGGAGGAAAAATCAAATCTTCCAACATCACTGGAGGCTGCATGGATCAAATAATATAGCATGTGTGATAATAGTTTTGTGACTTGTAGAAGTACTGTTAAGTAAGGTAGTTAGTAAAAGTTTATGCTGAATGTGAATCAGAATATCAGTAGATCCACCTTATCTAAATGTAACTAATGTTTTATTAAGAAACCCACACTACTGAATGCCCCAATTCATTGGAAAATATGAGATCTATTTTTATTTCTCAGAATGCAAACACAAGGGATGTCTGAGAGAGGCACGTATTTCTTTTATGGGAGGAAAAGATGCTTAGTTGTTTGGAAAATGGTACATGCTGGTGAATCTGTGCCGTCTCTGTCATCTCCATAGCAACAAGCTCTGATGTAACAAACAGAGGAACTTGATGGAGAAATCAAAATAGCTCAGAGATGTGGTAATGGGAATTCATAAAGTTACTAGCAAAGTAAGAAGATCGTTCCCATGTAAATATTCTCTCTTCCACTTCTGTTCTTAATGAGAAATTCCTCTTTGGAAGTTATTTGTTGCCATGGTTCTTAAAACTTAAATACCATCTCTTCTTTTTTTCTCTATTAAAAAATTGGTTGTTGCAGAGTAATGCATTTTTAGTAAAACAAAGCGTGGCAGCCTTATAATTCCTGACTCACTGAAGGGGACATGTGGTATCTCGTCCAAGGTAGCATTCTTTGGTTCCAGCAGTTGGTTCTAAGAGTAAAGGAATCAGGAATGGATCTCACTCCTCTTGACTCTTTAGTTCTCAGGATTAGAGTATTAAGGAATAAATGGACTGCTATTCAGATTACATTGTCTGTTTTGGTACTTTCAGTATTTTTCTTATTAAGAGTGAATAATAGGGGCACCTGAGTGGTTCAGTCAGTTAAGCATCCGACTTTGGCTCGGGTCATGATCTCACGGTCCGTGAGTTCGAGCCCCACATTGGGCTCTGTGCTGACAGCTCAGAGCCTGGAGCTCTGATTTTGTCTCCGTCTCTCTCTGCCACTCTGTCTCTCTCTCTCTCTCTCAAAAGTAAATAAATGTTAAAAAAATAAAAAAGAGTAAATAATAATAATAGTAAACATTTATGTAGAGGTCACAACATGCAAGCAATATTCTAGGAGGTATGTGTGTGTGTTTTCATTCATTTTATGGTAACAGTTTATGAAATAGGTACTATTATTATCCCCAGTTTACAAGGAACAGAGAATTAACTTGCCTCAAATTACACAGCTGGTAATGTAATAAATGGTGCTGTTTGTTTTCTCTAGACAATGCTAATTTATTTGCTTTGGCATCCAGAGGATCACCATCTAAGAATTATGATAGACCATACTGTAAGTAGTATGATATCCCATTTCAATCAGGGATGATGAAGCCTTTAATACTTAAGTAGGCACAGAGAAAAGGGAATGAATGATGTTTTTCCTAAATAGGAGCAAGGAGAAAGGGAGATGCAGTGTCTTTTGGTTCAGGCCAACTCCCTCTACTGCACTTTGCAATAACATTGATAGCTACTGTTTATATAAGGCATCTTCTATGTGCTAAGCAATATAATGCACATTTTATGTGTACTTCTCACTTAATTCTCACAACAGTTAATTCTGTAGGTGTTCTTTTAATCTTATGAGTGAGGAAATGGTGATGAAAGGATTTTGCATGAAAGATAGAATTATAGAATTTTCCAATTTTCAATTGAGGTTTAGAAATTTTACAAAGTTCATAATGGTGGGCGGTCTAAGGTTTAAATCACAGTGCGGATCTTTCTGCAAAATATTTTATCAAAGTAAATAGGATGTAAGGGTATAGTTGAAATTTTATCATGTATGAAGCTTGCCTTGTAAATACCCTGGAATGATAACTTATTTCGTTCCATGTATATTTTGCTCTATAAAAGTCTCAGAGCTCACTCAAAAAATGGCAAATATGCCCATGTTTTATTTTGCTTTTATTTATTCATTCAAAAATATCTTTATTGAACACCAAGTCTGACCACACACCATGCCAAATTACGGAGATACAGAGATGACTAAACCATCTTCCTTGGCCTCAGGTTGCTCATAGCTGAGTGGAGGAGATGATAAGTAGATGACGAGTGAGCACGTAGGGGCTTTGGGAGTGGTAAAGGACCAGACGTCAGACAGGAAGTGGTGTCCGTGAGGAGATTTGAAGGATGAATTGAATAATTGTTCCAAGTAGTCCAGGTATGGAAGCTGATTTCAACCATGGGGAAAAGAATGAGATTTTTAAGATATCAATATATAGAGAGAAAATAGAAGAACGAAGCTGCTTTGCCTGAAAACTGATCACTCCTCTGAAACAAGTGACTTTTTATTTTTGTGTCACCATCACTAATTTAAAAGCATGCTTCTGATTTCTCAAGAGAATATGACCCTGCAAGAACTTTTGCAGTAATATAGATACAGGAGAGAGTTCTGGATGATTTCTCATTGTTTTCTATTTGTCACACTTAAGGACATTTATCTGTTTCACAAAACATATTTCAGGATGCTTGTCATATATGTTGCAAATGTAAGTATTTTCATTGGAAAGGTAGAAAGCTCAGGATATATTGAAGTGTAATGGTTGAGTTTCAAATTGACCATTTATGATAATAAATTTCCCCACCCAGACTTCCTGGCAAATTGTAATTTATCCTTTCAAGACTCTGCTTAGACATTACTTCCTTTTTGATCTTCCTTTCCTAATAACTGAAGGGTTTTTAGAAATGTTATCATTTATTCCCCAGTGAAATTATGTGAAATACAGTTATTTCTTTCAGCTTGAGGAATAGCATCTTCTAAGTGGAGAATGTATAAACAAACTCAAGTCATCGATGTTTTCTTGATTCTTTTCATTTGCTCATGTACAATCCTGATTTGCCTCATTTTCTGCCCATTCCAATCTCTCTCTCTGTCCCCAAAACACTTTCAGTTGCCCCTTCTCTCCTCACTCTTTTTTTTATGTTTGTTTTTGAGAGAGAGGGACAGAGTAAGCAAGGGAGGGGCAGAGAGAGAGAGAGGGAGACACAGAATGTAAAGCAGGCTCCAGGCTCCAAGCTGTCAGCATAGAGCCAAGCGGAGCTCAAACTCAGCAACCGCTAGGTGATGACCTGAGCTAAAGTCAGACGCTTAATCAACTGAGGCACCCAGATACCTCTCTCCTCATTCTTAATCACCTGTTTCACTAACAATCCTCTGTCAATTCATAAATATGAATTTTTCTCTATTCCCTAGTGTTTATGAATAATGGGTTGATGGGTAAATCATTTTTTTTTTTCATAGAGCTTTCCCAAAGTGTTCTTTTTACTGCTGGTAAATTTCCTAATCCAATTACTTCATACAATCCAGTGCTCCTCAGGTATTTATTTGTTTGGAATCATAGATAATTCTAATCAATGACACCACATAAAAGCCCGATCTCATATATTCATGTGTGTTTGTGTGTGACAGTGAGTGGGCTAGAGGGAAACAAGTCTTACGTGTTTTAGAATCTTCAAACTTTTGAGCCAAAAATATAATTGAGGTATCGTTTAGTTCAGTCCTTGCATTTTAATAAAGAGCAAACAAGCCCAGAATTCCACAGCAGTATGAGCGAGCAAATTAGAAGGCAGGACAGAGGCTCTTAGCTGTGCCACCAAGCCCAGGTCTCCCAGAGCAAATCTGTTGAAATCAAGTGGACTTGACCTTTTGTAAAATGTAGATTTCTTTTTTTTTTTTTTTAGTCCTTTAAAGACCTGGCCTGAAAAACTTATCCAGTCTGACTAGGTCTGATTCTTTTCACTGGAGTGTGAGGAAGTAGAAAGAGATTACATTTCACTTGTTTGGTGATGTCCTCAGCTCCGATGCACTTTCCAAGTCCGAGAAAGGAGACATAGATAGAAATTAGGTTCTTCAAGTAATTCCAAAGCTATTTAAATTGCATGATTTAATGCTGTGTAGGGAAATGATGGGAGGACTCTAAAGAAACTGATCTTTTACCCCTTTGAATAAGAAAGCATTTTTTGGCCTCTTGGCCTTGAAATTGACATCAGGGTTTAGAGAATGAAATTCTGTATGATAGAAGTTACCTAGCCACATCGCCCTGTCATTTACGTACAATATTTATTGCTTTTTCTCTCTCAAGCCTTATCATTCAGACCAGAAATTTGAGGTCATTTTTATTATGTTCTATAGTAATTAAAGAAATTTTTTCCCTATCCTAGAAAGACCGAATTAACCCCTCATGTTCTCCCTTTGGGACTCAAAGCAAATTAATGGCTGCATAATGGGTCACTTTGCTCTTCATTCCTTCCCCTCACTGTCTTTGAGATCTGAAAATTGCATTTTTTTTCTTCCTCTTTCGTATCTCCTGAAACTTCGGACCTTCTGAGTGGCTATAAACATGGAAATACACTTGCTCTCCTCCACGGTAATTTCCCTTAGGTATAGAATTTCATTCCTGCTATCTGAGCAGTGTTAAGGGATTTGGATCATTCTTTCAGAATCCATAGTACAATATTTCACAGGAGGATGCAGAAAAAAATGAGTCTCATACCTAATTCTATGTAACAGTTGCAGTGGGAACAGAAATGTAGAAGTTAGAGTCTAGGGGAGAAACTCAATTTTAAGTTTGGTAGGTTGCCTGCTGCTAGGGTAGAGGGAGCATGAGTCTGAAAGTAACCCTACCTTTCTGGATGCGTCCCAGAAATCTATCTGAGGATATTAAAACATGCCTGGAACTCACGAAGCAAGCTGCAGTGCATTCATTTAGCCACGTGGAAGGAGGTGGGGCTGAGTATGCCGTGTCTCTTAAATGTGTTTTCTTATTTTTCCAGTGTTCACTAGGTGTGTAATACATATGCACGAACATAAATATATACATACATCTGCCCCCGAGTAATCGTTTGGGTGGTTTGTAATTTGCTGCTTTTATACAGAAGGAAGCTTTTATAAGCACAGTGTTAGCTATTTTCCATCTTAAGGTGAGTCCCCAGGTGAGAGCCGATCCTGCTTTCCTTACAAGGAAACCGCTCAGCAGGAGCTTGGAGGCAGAAACGTATACAGAAATTATACATGCGCAACATGCACTTGACTCTCCTTTGGAAGTTGTTCTTACTCGGTGATTGTGGAATCCGATCCGTGAAAGCAAGATTTTCAAAACAACTCCTTCTCGGAAACAATAATTAAGCCTGGCCTGATTCGTTGTCAAATAAGCAACATAACTTCTTTATGTTCTGTTTTTTATGTCAGTGAAAGTCTAAAACTGTGGACAAAAATGGAACTAAGGTACAGGATGGACTTGACGTGGAAAAAACCATCGCAGACGTGCTAGGGCTTATTCGAAGGTCGTTCATCTCTGGTTTGCTCATGCGGCTGAATTACCGGCCTCGCTCACTGCTTCAGGACCCAACGAGAGCAGCTGCAAGGCTTCTTTGGGGGTGATGCAAATCCACTGAATCGTTATCAAAGCGAGTTCCTTATATGAGACATCTTTTATGTTTCCCAGCAGTACATATGCTAGAATTGAAAAGAAAAAAAAAAAAAAAAACAAACAAACTCAGGAGCAAAGTTTCCATCTGAAACTACCAGAGAGCTGCTGGGATCTCTGACCATCACTAAGGTTGTTGGCAAGCAGGGGACGAGGGCACCAACCTCTCCAATCTGACTTTGTGGTATTAACCAACCCACCCTGCTATCGGCAGCTGTCTCTCCCTCCCAGGGAGTGGTGACAGTAGGGGCACAGTCAGAGCAGGTGCTAAAGGACGGTTATGTAAATGCAGAACCTTGACCACGGAACCCCACCACGTGAACAGGCGTCTTGGCAAGTCTAAAATCGTACCCAGTGTAGATTCCAGGGCTTCCTTCCGTCGTGAGACTCATGACACGCACTTAACTCTAAGGGTTATTTATAGTTTCCAAAAAGCTTTTCGTGAATGTTCCCTCATTTAATTTTCACAATAACCCTGTGGGGTGAATGTTGTTATTTTGAAAACTATCTTGTTATTTTGCCGATGATGCCTCGAATGTATTTTTTCTTACATGTTGTTTCGACAAACAAACATGACACCTGTGGTCTGCAGAATAATGCCCCAAAGACATCATCATCATCCTAATCCCTGGAGATGGTGAACTTGTTAAGGTTATATAGCAAGAGGGAATTAAGATTGCGGATGGAATTAAGGTTCTAAATCAGCTACTAATCCCTTATCATAGGGGGTTTATCTTGAATTATTCAGGTGGACCCATTGTAAACACAGGGAATTTAGAAGTGGAACAGGCACAAGAGGTCAGAGTGGTATTGCACAAGGAAGACCAGACCCGCTGTTGCTGGCTTTGAAGACGAAGGAATGGGCCCAAGAGCTAGAGAATGTGGGTGGCTTCTCGAAGCTGGACAAGGCAGGGGAGCAGATTCTCCTCTAGAGATTACAGAAGGGAAGTAGTCCTATTGATGCTTTGATTTTAGTGCAATTAAACTCTGTAGGTTAGTCTAACACTAGTTAGACTAGTTAGACTAACCTACAAAATTGTAAGACAATAAATTTGCACTGTTTGAAGCCACTAAATCTGAGGTAATTTGTTACAGCGGCCATAGAAAACTAACAGATTTTTTTCACACAAGTGAATGGTCTAGATAATTATAGTATTTTGATTGACAGTTTTAATCCTTCAGATGGAAATATCTGTTAAATATATTTTGCATTTCTTTACTACATTAAACAGGATACACTAATCACAATTTAGCTTTCCTAATAATTGTGGAACATAGTTATGAACACAACAGTACTGATGAACTCCTGAGGATATTAATGTCAGAGGGGCTGTTGGCTATTACGCTAAATAAGCCTAGCCCAACTTTTTGGTTTATTTGTTTTTTAAAGTTCTTGGGTCTCAATTCTCCTTATCAGTTCTTCCTGCTGGCTATTTATAAATTTCTACCAGCCACCTCCAATGATGCTTATAATCTGTTTATAACCAAACTTGTTAAAAAGTAACTTAAAATTATATTTAATGGAATTCAGAAAATATATGCTGAGTGATACACCCACCCCCACCCCCTCCACACGCACACACCTATGTATTTTTTTCTAAAGTGCTTGGTTTTCTGAGGATTGAACTTAATGTGAATGTATCATCTGTCAGTATTTCAGTGTATATTTAATATTCACTAAGATCCCATGAGGTAGGTGGGAGACTAATAAATGCATAATTTCTATGGGTTTATGTCTGTGTCTGACCTAAAGGAGAGAACATTATATTAAAAATCAATAGGCTGGAGGTCAGGGCTGGAGGCTCTGAGATGCTTGAAGTTTGAGACCCTGAAAAGCTTGCATGGTTGAGAAGTGAAAGAGAAGAATAAAGGTCAGGCTGGAGAGGAAGGTATGGCTGTGATAATGAGTTTGGGTTTTCTTCCAAGAGGAAAGAATTAAGGAGAGAAGAAGTATGATCAGAACAAAAGATCACTTGACTACTGTATGAAAAGTAGATTGAGTGTGGGTGGGAGGAAAGCAAGCGTGGAGAAGAGGAGAATTGTCATCAGGAAGCTCTGTCAGCAGTTCAGGCAATGGAGTGGCTTCAGCTAGCAGTGACCGGGGAGAAGGGATAGAGTCAAGACAGACGCTGAGAGAGCGTTTTATCCAGATCTTAAAGGAAAGGTTTATGATCTTATGTGGGGCAAATATTCAGCTTATTCCGTATAATAGGGGACTCTAACTTGACATAAATCACATTAACACACGGCAAAAGGCCCTGAATATCACAGCAGAGGTATATATAGTATGGAAATCTTGACAACATTTATATCAAGATTGTCTGCCCTCTTGTGTCAGAAGCTTAAAACTGGGCACCTCACCAAAGCTGGGGAAGCCCATCCCTTCACTGCCCTATCCTTCAGAATGTCCTTTCTTCTACTGTCCCCCGGGCTGGAGCTCGGACTCTTGAGTGACCACTCAGGCAGGCGAGGTAGAATCCCGCCTGCTTCCTCTCTGCCATGTATACCTATAATCCATGAGCTCTTCTAGAAGTATTTGGAAACCTGACAGGAATGTTTACATGAATCTCGACTTAGAGAAAATCCAGTTTTGGACTGAATTTATCTTGAGCTCTGAGATTTAAATGATGCTATCTCAAGCTTAAGAAAATCTGGAAAATCGATACATCATTCAGTTAAGCAAAATACACTTCAAACGGTGAATTTCAGTTTGTTTTAAAGTTTCTAATTGTTTGAGTCAGGAAGGGATCCAGATATTGAGATAATGATACAAGATTCTTTGACCTAGACATCTGGCTCTGAACACCACATGCCAAGTTTTCCTAATAAAAGTAACATTTTCTAGCAAATACTAACATTTATCATTCAAATGTATTTTTCATTTTCTATAGGGGATACTCAGAGATTGCCCAGTTTTTTAAAAAGGCATAAACTCTGCACATCTAGCAGACATTTTTTGAGTTCTATATGACGTTATGAAGCCCTGTTTCCTTTATATTCCCTTCATTGTTAGGGTTTAAGGCCAGGTCTCCAGAATGATAACTGAAGTAAACAAATCACTCCTTGCCCATTGTAGTGGAAGTAATAAGAGCACACACTAAAGCAATTCTTAGAATTCATCATTTTTCACATTAAAAGCATTTTAGGTGTGCCTGGGTGGCTCAGTCAGTTAAGTGTCCGACTTCGACTCAGATCATGATCTCACAGTTCATGAGTTTGAGCCCCATATCAGGCTCTGTGCCGACAGCTCAGAGCCAGGAGCCTGCTTCATGTTCTGCGTGTCCCTCTCTCCCTGCCCCTCCCCCACATGTTTTCTCTCTCTCTCTCTCTCTCTCTCTCTCTCAAAAGTGAATAAAACATTTTTAAAAATTTAAAAACATATCCTACCTGAAAGCCAGAACTAAAGAATTGCCGCTTTTTTAAAACCCCTAAACATGGTAACAATAGAAAGTAGTCACAGGAAAGAAAACTTGAATGTCCTTTCTAAATCTCTCAAATAAGGATAGATTAATTTTTTTAATGTAAACAAAAATCAAATGTTTTCTCCTTTAACAGTACTCTTCAACCAATTAACATTCACAAAGTGTGCTTTGCTGTGCTCTGAGAATTTTAAATAAGTAATTAAGTCAGTGCAGTAAACCTGTACACGTGTGGAAAATAACAACCAAGGGGCAGAAGGTGATTCCATGAGTGCCTATCAACTGAATGGCCTCTAAGCCTCTTGACTAGGAGAGTTCAACCTTGGCTGCACATTAGAAACCTTTGAGCTGTTTTGAAAAATGCTGAGTGTTGGGCCATACTCCAGACTAATAAACAGAATCTCTAGAGGAGGTGCCGGGGCATGGTGGTTGTGTTTCAGTCTTTCCAAATGCTCCCAAAATGCAGCCAAGATGGAACCACTGCAGCATGATCAATATTTTACCTTCGGACATATCAGGATTGCTGATCTGGGTCTGAGAACTCTGTGGATGAGAAGTTCATTCCAACAAGGGTACAAGGAATTTGGCACTATTTGCTGCTCACTGCTAATGAGAAGGTGTGCACCATATGATTGCTCTGAAGAACTGGCTAAAAACAATTCACCACCATCTGAACAAAGCCGCTTTCTCAATAGGTCAGACCTGCTCAGTTATTACACTGGGTTTCTTAACTACTAAGAAGAAGACAAGACTGTAGAAGTACAATGAAAGAGGAAGCTTAGTAATTACTTACCTGTTCCATCAGGTGCCAAGACACCTATAAGTGAGTGAACAAACACTAGGTACTCAGGCACTTGGCTTCAGGAACCCAGTGCTTCTGTAAACCAGTAATCATGGGACAAAGGAGGAGGCTGGGATTGTTTCTAATTGGGGAGAAAAATCCACTCCCATTAGAAAGATACCCCCACCCAATACACACACACACACACAGAACTGTTTACATTTGAAGAAACTGATACGTATAGGAGATGAAAACATCCTTTATGAAGCAATACTTAAAAACCGTTTGAAGATGAAGGTCACAACTGAATTCCATTTTCTCAGTCTCTCTGAAGTATAACAATCCACATTACGATAGGCTCATCAAGAAAATACAGACCGATTTTAACAAATGAAGGAAGGAATAGTATCCTTCACCACCAGCAGTAATTATGTGTTTGGGGCTCCTTTTCTAGAACTACCCAATTTCTTTCAAATTTATTATTCCAGGGACACCTGGGTGGCTCCTTCGGTTAGATATCTGAGTCTTGGTTTCAGCTCAGGTCATGATCTCACAGCTCGCGAGTTCAAGCCCTATATTGCGCTCTCTGCTGCCAGCACAGAGCCTGCCTCCTCTGTCCTCCTCTCTCTCTGCCCCATCCCACACACTCTCTCTATCTTAAAAAAAAACTTAAAAAAAATAAATAAACTTAAAAAAAACTTAAAGTTATTATTCCGAAGGTACAGGTTGGCAGAGTGTTTTGTGTGGCTGAAACTGGTAAACATCTGGGAATCCAGGTGCTTGACATTTAAATTCTCTGTGGCAGAAGTGTTCCTTCATCATATGAAACTGTCACATTATTATTTTGCCTAATGATACTATCATTATCATATTCACTTGAGTGACAAAATGCCAGAATCACGCTCATCAATTTTCTGCCGTGTCCTTCCAAATCAAAGAGCTTTTTCTTTTTAAATCTATTGAATTAGCGTGGTGGGCTCAGGCAACAGAGTGGAGTTTCAGTAGCGATATTCAAAAATTATATGCCATCTTAGGCCATCCCTGCAATTCATGCATTAAATTTAGTACTGCCAAGATTTAGCCATTTAAGCTTGAGTTGTTCGAAATTTAATTATGTGTGTCAAGGCAAATATTTAAGTGTGAAAATTTCAATCACAAGAAATGAGAAAAAAGTAAACATAATTTAGAGAGAGAGGATAAAACGAAATATTCTTATTATACCAATCTGGTAAGCTATATGATTCTAATTCCTCTGACTGAAATAAAAGAATAAATTTGTTTTTCATGTATTTTAAAATGATGTTTTGTCTGCACACATATTAAAGCAAGGACAGTTAGTAGACATTACATAAAAATAGTTATGAGTGTTGACAGGTCCCTAATAATTTAATAAATGATTTGGGGAGACCGAGTAAAGAAAGCAAAAGAAATGTAAGATGCCTTAGTTGTTAGGGGCTTGGACTCTGGAACCAAATAACGTGAGTTTCACCTTGGCTCAGCCACTTGTATGTGAACTTGGCAATTATTTAACTGTTCAAAGGCTTGTTTCAGTGCTACCCAGCTTATATGTTTGATGTGAGGACAGAAGTAGACAACATGTATGGCACATAAATGCTCATAGTGGTTAGCTATTAGTAATAATAGCAAGAATTATATTATATTTATTATGTATCATACCACATTATATGATGTTAAATGATATTGTTATATTATAAAGTAGCTTTATTTCCAGTTATAAGAGATACATAACAGCAATGAATAGACAAAGGGTATCTAGATTTCAGCTAACATTTGAAAGCTACTTTAATAATAATATTATTATTAATGTAAATAAAACCCAAACCTGCCGATGGTAGTTCAGCATGATGAGACGATGAACCCTCAGATAACTAGTTAACATTCGTGACACTGAACACACCAAATAGGATCTGCATCAGCTCTGCGAGTGGCGCCATCCTAATACCCACCCAGGCCCGCAAGGAGGAACCTTCTGGGCCTCTGAGACACTCCTTCACCGCTCTTCTCCCCAACCGTTAACTCGGAAGATGTCATTGTTTACAACTCAGGAAAACCTCCGGACTCTTCGTTCCTCCCCGTTCCTCTCTCCTGCGCTGGCGTCACATGGGCCTCTCCTGCCCGGGTTCTCTGCTTTTCTCCCCGTCTCCTGCACGCACGGTCTCTGGAGTGTCTGCTTTAAGAGCTTTCCTTCTTTCCTAACACGGTTGCTTTCTGTCTTCTCTTCAGTTCACAGAAAGCCCTTTTCTTTCTTCCCATTACAGGATGACTGACAAACGAAATTCTAGTATGAGAATTAATTAGTTAAAACCATTTTTTTGAGCACATTTTTACCAAATTCCCAAATTACTGATTTTCTGTTTCCTGATTAAAATGAGTATGTATAGTTAACCCTGTGGCTTCCCAGAAATCTAGCAGATCAGATGACATACGCAGAAGCCCTAGTCACTAATGATTCTTTAATTCAATTTATGTCAATACAGACTGGCATTTTACTGGCATAAAAACAAATGCAATGGGTTTTTGCCATGTTTCCAAGAAGAGATCTCGAGCATGAGGAAGAGTAAGGTCGGTGGTGTGGCACTTAATAGCACGGGTCGCGGGGGCAGACTGCCTCAATCGCAGACTGCCTCAGGTTTTCTGTGCAGCCTGGGGGAAGTTATTCCCTCTTTTTACTAGACATGCAATGAGAGAAACCACATAAAATGCTCAGCACAGTACCTGTTACATCGTCAGCATCTCAGGACTGGTAGAATAAAGTAATGACTCTGTTCTGTGTCTTCTGAGAGCGTTTGTGTCTGTGAATGTGTGTGTCTGAGCTTTAATTTTCCCTTCAAGGGTGATCTCTTGCACAATCCCAAAGAAAGAATGAAACAGGAGGGGACAGATACTTTTAAAGGAGTAGGAGGAATACATATAAAGACTTACAAAATCGAATTGCTGTTATGTTGGCTTTCTGAAAATTTCCATTCCTGACTAATATTTACTCATATATTTAAAATATTGTCATAAATGTTTATGGAGGGTCTACTATGTCCACTGTTCAAGCCACTGTTCAAGCCGCTGAGGACGCAGGAGTGAAAAAAACACAAAGTTTCTTTCCTGGTTTATAGCCAGGAGGAGGGAGATGGGCAATAAATTAACCAGTAACTATGCCGTGTATCAGATGGTGACAGGTAATAGAGAGAAACAAAGAAGGCAGGAAAGCAGGAGGTATGTGGAATTCATTCTTCTTCTTCTTCTTCTTCTTCTTCTTCTTCTTATTATTATTATTATTATTATTTTATGAAGACTGTTGCTCTCCTGGCTGACTGAACTTCATTAGTTTCATAAGAGGAATAGGTCACCCTGCAGATAGCTGCAGATCTCAATATAGTCTGTGGGGACGGGTCTGGGATAGGCTGGGCTTATTAGGTGGGGCACACAGCAGAAACAACATTCCTGCGCATGAGAAAATTTTGAGAATATAGCATTGTACTAATGTAATTCAGAAGAGACATTAAAGACCAAAAGAATAGAGCTAGAAGGAAACTTAGAGATGTAAATTGAACGGTGCACTCCAGTGCCTCCTAACACAGAGTTCTTTCTCCAGACATGAAGATCCGAAAAGACAGACTGAAAGAAAGGAACTTTCAGTTAGCATTATACTGGACACTTAAGAATAGATTGCATAGATTCGTTGTGTTAAAAAAAATCCTGGATTTTATAGAGAGAGATCTGATGAAGCCTCACTGTGAAGGTGTCCAGTGCAGAGGGGAGAGAAGGAGAGTACAAGGAAGGCATCTGAGGGATGAGAATTCCAGGCTGAGGGAACAGCAAGTGCCAAGTCCCAGAGGCAGGAACATAGTTGTATGGTTCCATGAATAGCAGGAATTCTGGCAGCATAGTGGAGAGGGAGAGGCAGGCAGAACACACTGATCTTTAGACCAATTTAAAGACTTTGGCTTTTATTCTGAGTGAAAATGGGAAGCCAGTGGAAGGCTTTTGAGTGGAGGAGTAAACATGACCTGACTGATGCAGTACAAGGTTCTCTCCAGCCTCTCTGTAGAGAGCAGACTGAAGGGAATTGGCAGTGGGATGGGGGTGGAAGCAGGGAGCCCTATTAGGAAGTAATTGCAATAATCCAGTCAGAGTTGAAGGTGACTGGGACCAGCGTGAAGGCTGCGGAGGTGGTGAAAGTGGTCCGATTCTGAATATAGTAGTAGTTTCAAAGTAGCGCAGACAGGACTGACTGCTGGATCAGCTTGTCACAGATGATAAAACACTCTGTCCATTAGTGCATTGTCTCACTTCGCACTCCTGACAAGGGTGAGAAGCCAGTGTTGCACTTACTTCATAAGAGAGAATTGATGCTCTGAAGAGTTAATACAGGTGTGAGGTCTAACAGCCTCAGCAGGGTAGGGGTGTGGTCTCGAACCCCCTGTTGTTATTCCTAGCCACTTCCTCTGGAGGACCATCTCTCCCCAAGAATTCTTTTAAGACTCTTTTATCCCCATACAGTCATCTAGGTAAGAGCAGAACAAACACCTCTTCGTTCAGTTCAGGAGTGCCTTCCTATTACAACTTCCTTCCCTGATGCCGTGGGATTTCCCAGGTTTCTCACACAACTTCACAGCGTCCTGAGTAGAAAATGCAAAGCCTTTGAGATATCTCAGCAGCTTTCTTTTCATTTGGTGATAAGTAATTTCTGGCTTCACTTCTGGCTGAGCCTCTCCACTGCTGCCCCACGTGCCTGTACTAAACACACACACACACACACACACACACACACACACACACACACACACACACACACACAAAGTGATTACGGTCATAAAATTACCCTAACTTGATTAGATGTAGTTTCCAGGTTAATATAACAACCCAAGTGTATATTTTCTGATCTGAATGGATAAAGACAGCAAAATATAGCAATGGACCAAAACAGAAAGTATCAATTAGTCCTCTTGCGAAATAGTTATTAAACCTCAGACATCACAAAGGAGTTCTTTTTGGCTTTGGCTTTGTCTTCTCAGTACAAAAGAACTTACTTTATACTTTTATAACATTTCTGGAATAGAGCTGGTAGGGGAAGAGGGTGTGGGGAAATAAGGAGCCTGGGAGAGTTTTAAGTGGGCAAGTTATTTCCTTGAACATAATTAGAATTTAAACAGCATGATGCTGATTTTTCTCCTCACTCTCATGGTTGAGGAATAAATGAAAATTAACAGCGTCTTTGCTGAGATGAGACATAAGGTGATTCCAGCTTAGTACCTTATAAAATCAAGTTAATTTTCATCCCTGTGATAAATAGTCCCTCAAAGGCCTGTGAATGAAAACTCAGTTACGTCTTTGTCAATTTTGTTCACTTTAGGTCCTATATTCTTTTTTATAAATGCAAGCACAGTATGGGAAGGGCAATTGTTTAGTCTCCAGACAACCTTTCAGCTCTCTCTATGAATCTGAGGCTCTGGTGCATCTGTGAAGAGAGCCATAGGAAGTTGCTCAGGTACTGGATTTTGGCATGCAGAATGGACTCCTGTCTTCCTGAGCCATCATGGCACCAATAGAAGGTGATTTGGCTGGATTGACTTCACTAGGAATTAGGCTATAATGTATGTTAGTATTTTTACCTCCTTGGAGAGTGGGGGAGTGTCCCAGCTCCTAACGGTTATTACTTATGTGTACAACTCTCCATTCTTTCATTCTCTCTTCTGTAAAATGAGCCTGAAGGGTTGGCTTGAAGTTATGGAGAGGAAAGATTATGCACAGTCTTCCAAATCATTCAGCTCTCTACTTGGTTCCTAAAGACAATTAAATTGATTCTGTTACTTCAGTACTCTATTTCTGTTGGCCTTGGCACAATATGTCACTTCTGAGAAATGGCAAGTCCTATGTTAGGATCTATCATTGAAATGATTTTTCAATCTCAGTGGTTCCATAATTACTATATAAGGAGAGTAAAAGTGTGGCTTTATTGTAGACATACAAGAAAGTACTAATTTCCGAATATATGAAACAAATAGACCAAGGGTATGGTCAGTCTGTTATTGAATGAGAGGAAACTATTTCTTATTCTGTAGCAATTATTTGCTATAGATCCCATTCATTCATTTCTCTGTAGAAATAACAGTCTTATGAAAATGTAAACATTCCTAAGAAGGTAACATGTAGGATTATTATTGACCATAGTAATTGTGGTAGCTTAAATTACTGTTTACAATATTTACATGCAGAACTTGGCATGGGACTTCCTTGGGACTTCCTTGGGGCTAGTCTCAGCCAGCCAATCTTTAGCTGATCTGTATACAGGTATACACGTATCTCTTATTTTAAGTTCATATGTTTCTGGGTAGTTTATGCAGTAATAGTTGAATAATACAATAACAACTATTAATTAGACACTTAGTAGTTAAAAGTGCTAAATATACATTATCTCTGAAAGAGTTGGTTTCATGCTGGAATAGACATTAAGTTTAGGATAGACTTCTAAATATGATTGCGCAATTATGTAAAAATAAATACATTGGAGTGTCTATGGGGGAACATCTCCTTCTTGTCTTCCTAAAAGAAAGGGGTCGTCTAGAATATTCCACTTTATTTTCTCCTCAGAGTGACTTAACAACTGTGGTAATATGATGCAATATGAGAATGGAGTATGACAGTAGGTTAAAAAGAAATAAAGAAGAATGAGGGGGTGCCTAAATGGCTCAGTCTGTTGGGCATCTGACTCTTGACTTCAGCTCAGGCTCGATCTTCTTGTTCATGGGATCGAGCTCCATGTCGGGCTCTGCACTGACAGCATAGAGCCTACTTGTGATTCTCTCTTCCTCTCTCTTTTGCCCCTCCCCAACTCAAAATCTTTCTCTCTCTCAAAATAAATAAGTGAACTTAAAGGAAAAGAAAGAAGAATGAGAAAAATGTATTAAGATCCGCTTGTTACTTTTTAGGCATAGAAGATAGAGATTATGATACACTCGTGTGCCAGCTTTTTATTTTGATTTACTCATTTCATCCTCACAGCAATGAACTTAGGAGGTTGGCACTATAATTATAGCTATTTTACAGTTGAAGAAACTGAGACATAAGAGTTCAAGGAAACTAATATCCTCACCCAACTGAGAAATGGAAGACTAAGACTAAAATCAAGGCAGACTGGCTCGAGAGCCCATGCTATACCAAATTGTGAATTCACCAGATTCTAAGTAATAGTGCTACTGAAAGTTGTAAGAAATATCCAGCATTTTCTAAATGAACAGGGAACTCTCATCCCTTGATCCTTCATACACGTGAATTCCACTGAGTGGGGTGTCTTGCCCTCTTTGCCCGGCACATTCCTTAAGACTCATCCCAGATGCACTACCTGCAGAAAGCCTTGGTCTCTCCAGGCTGGGTTAGGTGCCTTTTCTTCTGTGTTTCAGCTCTCCTTGTGCTTATGTCATTCACCTTCAACACAATGTTGTTATAGTTTATGTGCTGCGTCTCTTCCTCAGAATATGAACATCTTAAGAGCAGGAATTATGTCTTTGTGCTAGTTGCACAGAAGGTTCTTAATAATGGGCAGTTGTGAGTCATATAATACACTTGAGGATACAACAAGTAAGTGACCAGTATTTGGAAAGATTCCCCATTATTATCTTTCCAGCTTAATTTTATAACACTCTGTGTCACGAAATAAGCTTCTTTCAAACTGGTGTTTCAGTCCAGGAGCCCTCAGAGCTCTGCTTCCCCTCCGGGTCTTTTACCTGGTAGCCTCCCTACCAGGAGTGCTCCTCAGCCCTCCTCTTTCCATAGCTGCCTTCTTCGCCTCTGTGAGCCTCTGATAGCCTTGTCTGACTTCTTGTATTGTAGACTTCACCTTGTTATCACTTTTCAGGGCAGCCCCATTTGTTTCTTGCATATTGTATCAGGAGATTTCATCAAGATACTAATTTGTGTTTTCTCTTTGTTGATATAGAAGAATCAAACTACTGACAGCTATTGTGTTTTCTATAGTTTTCACTCAGGTTTTTAGGTCTAATTTTATTTTATTTTATTTTTTTAAATTTAAATCCAAGTTAATATATAGTGTAATAATGATTTCAGGAGTAGGATTTAGTGATTCATCACTTACATACAATACCCAGTGCTCATGCCAACAAGTGCCCTCCTTCATGTGGAAGGCCTAATTTTAAAGAGGAGATTATACTGGGTACTCCAGAGGGGAGAGAAGAAAGGCTCATGCCTGTGAGGTTGGGGATTAGAGAACGGGGTTCCCCCATTTTTGGCGGAAGAGAACATTTTCAAACCCTGCGAAAGGGACAGCAGAGTGTGAATCTACAGGTAATAGTTCTGTTCCAGTTTCCTGGGAGTATTTCATGGAAAGCTCAGAGTCCTACTGAGTAGGGTTCTATTGTGTCTCCAGGAATGTTGGTCCCTTAGAACTAGACTCATTGCCTCAACTAAGAGTTCTGAGTTCAAATGTAGCATGGGGGCACAGGCTGTCTGCCCTTTCAGGATAATGTGGGCTCAGTGACTTCAACAATCCAATCCCATTCATGCTGGCCTGAAGACCAAGGAGGGCGAGGTGGCCCCTAAAATAACTGAGATCGAATTTCCCACCAGCCTGATATGCTGGGGATTCAGAGGTAGGTTTAATTTTGTTTGAAGAAAACAAATTAATCTGACAGTTCAAGCTTACTTGACTATAACTCATACCTGCTACAAAAGCAATTATCACGGTTTGCAATTATATATTAGGTTTTTTTTTCTTGTTCATTGTTTGTCTTACAGATTCTAAGTTCAATGAGGGCAAGAAGGTGCTGAAGTAATTTTTCTCAAATCAGTGTCGAATTAATGAATTTTGTACATAATATGGTAGGGACTAATTGTTCACTTAACTCATTAGTGAAGTATACTTACCAGAGTGGAAGGTGGTAAACAGCATCACAAAAAAATATTCACAGAAAGGTCAATAAGCTTTCTCCACTTTTTATTCCTATTTACCAGTGACAGAAATTTGACTGAGAAAAATGCTGCCAATTAACCTTCTAAAACGTTCCTTAAACATGTAATAACCGTTGTGCTAGGTGGTCCGTTGACAATGAACAAAGGACTGGGGGTGGGGAGGGGCTGTAATAAGAACAAAGAGAACAAGGGCATGTGACAGGAATGAAAGAGAAAAGGGAAAAGGGGGGTAAAGGGCAAACTGTGGAAAGGATACTCAGTAAAGGCCTGAGGATGGTTCCTGAGAAGTTGTTCAAGAACATTCTAGAAGAACTGAGTGGACTAAGGAAAAAATCACCATGAAAAGCATAGGAGTAGGATAGGAATGTGGATGGAATTTAGTTTAAGAGTTTTCCTGAGGCTGTGAGATCTCATTACTTGTATTTATGCACCTGCCTGGACCTTATTGTATTCTGTAATCTATATGAAGGTTGATTATACAAAGGTAAAGAATGAGGGTTTTCACTCTCATCAAAAATTGTGCATAAAGTACAGACTGTGAAGTGCTCAGAACAGAACAAGTTAGGTGATGTTGGAGACTATTTGGGTTCTTTATTTGTGTTCACTTCTCCTGAATTTGCCATTTGGTCTTATTGTCACCTGCTGGATGTTCTATTCTTTACAAATCATTACAGCATTGAAGCATTCGAGTGCTAAGATTCTACCATGAGTATAGTGAGTTATGAGTTGTATCTCTAATAGGGAAGATGGCTTTGTGAAGAGTGGCCTTAAAACCAGCCTTTATCCTTGGATGCTCTGCATTTGGCCACAATGGAACCCTGAAGAGAGGCTATTGATGGAGCATGATAATAAGAAAGCATAAGTCATTCATGTCTGAGTTCCCTATAATGGGACTGCAAAACCATCTCCTGCCCCAAAGAAAGCTTTAACTAGTCACAAGGGAGTGCTGGTTATGGGGAGGAAAATTACCTTCCCCCAATACTTTGGCAATAAAAATAAGGATAAGAATCAGGGTTTGAGACAAAGGCTGCTATTCATTGACTTTCTTTTTTGTTGCTGTTTTGATGTGGTGAGCTTTGGAGTCAGGATAGAATGGAGATGTTGGGAGAGGAAGGGCATCTTTCAAAATTTACAAATTACTAATTAAAATGAAATGGCCTTTTGGCACTCTCTGAAGTGGGTCATTGTAAGAGAAAAAAATCATTTGTTTTCCTTTCACTTTGGGCATTGTAAATGAATATTCCTTCAAGAAAAGTATGTGTGGAGACTCAGAGAATTCATTCCTCTATTCATTCAATGTGACAGAAATGAAAATGATTCTATGAAGACAAAGCTGTATGAGTTAGGTTATATATTTTATTGCTGATGATCTAAATTTTTTCCAATGCCATCGTGGTGTTATCTGTTAACAAATATTTATTAAGCCCTCAGTGTGTTTTCTGCTTAAAATAGCTGGATGGGGATGAAAGGGAAGGAGGTTAGGTTAGAATAAAGACTGAACCAACAAGACTATTTGCTATCAACCCTTCCTATGTTTTTACCTTAACTGGAGATCACATGTCAATGCCTTTTTTCAGGACCTAGCCTTTACCATAAAGGAAACATTTCATCTAAAAAAGGTCAGAAAGACCAAAAAGTATGTAGAAGGAATATGAAGAAAAGATATATAGATATTTCCAGGCAATAGATAGATACTGTAATCATGTATGAATAATGACAGAAACCTGGACCTCCCAGTACTAGTTAGAAAATTCTCTTTTTGACACTCTAGATACTTTAGGTAAGGTTTTTACTTATAAATAAACACGTATGAACAACTACCCACGACAAAAAAAAATGCAAAACACAAGGAATAGGTAACAGTTTAGAGTTACTAATGTCAGAGTTAATAATTTGACCTTGTAATTCATGGATAATAAAAATACATTGACATAAAATAATTTGGCATTGTAATTCAGTGGATAATAAAATTACAGGCAATGTTAAGTTCTGGTTAGCTGTTAAGTGGTCAGATCTTTAAACCAACTAGGAAAAAGAGATATAAAGTATTAAATAGAGCCCCGGAAAACCATTCCCTAAGGATATTTTTTCCCGTGAACATATATCCTGGTTTCCAGAGTGCAAATTCAGTTTATGCCTACTGTCCCAGCATAAATATTAATGGATCCTTTTTAACTCTAAAAAGTGCACCAATTGGATTAAAAAATTGTATCTACCCATGGGTCATCATGGCTATCATGAGGTGCTCTCAATTTGAGGAATATGAATCATTTTGACTTCCAGCTGAGTTGCATTTATTGAGCAACCACTATAGACTCAGCGATGATGATGATGATGATGATGATGATGACGATGATGAGGACGACGACGACGATGATGATAATAGCAGTAATTTTGGCAGATAATGTTTACTTTGTGATTACCATGTTCTGGGTAATATGCTGGGCACTTTATGTGCATTAGCTCATTTAAATTTTACAACAATCTTGTGGAGTAAATACTCTTATCACCATTGTATAGATTTTTTAAAAAAGTAATGGAAGCACAAAGTAATAAGTAATTTGCCCAAGATCACACAGATGATATGTACTGAATCCAATTAGTGAACATTTTTATTCCAAGCCCTATTTTGTTAACCATTTTTTTTTATCAAGAAGCTTACTAATTAGTTAAGTAATTAGGTTAGGAAGTATGACATAAGCACGTGAAATAGATAAAAGGGGATAGTATATAAGATAAAATGCATGTATTGCCTATTTCCCAGAGGCTCTCCCATCTGCAGAACATAGAATTATTACAGAGTTTTTAAAAAGTTATGGAAAACATAAAACATTGTTTATAAATTGAATAAATAATATGCTTCATATTTCTGCTATACTTCTATGATTGATAAATTACACTTAAATTAAAAGTAGTACAGAATTCAAAGTAGTTTCTTTTGTTAATTCAAATATATTTTTCTGAAAACCCTACTACTTTCACATTTTCTGTGGCCAGGGGCAAGGAAGGTACCAGCAAATCAGTAAAAGCTGGATGAGCGAATTGCCCCACAACAGCAAGCACCCTGTATGGAGAAAGTGAGAGTGATTACTTGATAGTTGTATTAGGAGATTAAGTGTGGTGATGTATGTAAGCTTTTAGGCAGGCGCGTAGTAAAACCTTGTGAAATGATTATTCAACAAATACTACTGAGGATTGTGACACATGTTGTGATTAGGGTGTTAGATTAGCATGGAGGGGCGCCTGGGTGGCTCAGTTGGTTAAGCAGCCAACTTCAGCTCAGGTCATGATCTCACGGTCTGTGAGTTCGAGCCCCGCATTGGGCTCTGTGCTGATGGCTCAGAGCCTGGAGCCTGCTTCAGATTCTGCATCTCCCTCTCTCTGTGCCCTTCCCCTGCTCATACTCTGTCTCTATGTCTCTCAAAAACAAATAAACATTAAAAAAAATTAAATCTTAGATTAGCATGGAATTTGGAGATGGCAGGATAAGGGTGGAGAGATCAAAAGGAAAACCATAGAATTGTTGAAGACAAAAGTGGGTCTAGCAGGACAGGACAGAAGAACAAGCAGGAGATAGTAGATGGTGGTGGTAGTGGTGATTGGGAAAGGAGAATTTAAATAAGCGGTTACTTAAAAAGGAGAATAAAATGCTCCGAAGCACTCACAAAATCAGGGATGGTTCCTTCTTTTCTACTCTTGCTATAATTTACTTTTCCAGAACCGCTTTGGGTAACACATTCATCGCTTTAAAGCCAAACTTTATACATGTTGAATTATACATACTAACAGATAAACAGTGGGAGCATTTAGCTCAAAGAACAAGTAAATGAAGCGATTTTTTTTTTTTGCATTTATATTCCTTATTGTTTTCTGAATCTTTTGTGGCCATTTTCCACTCTGCAGTGGGGTGTGGTGAATATTCTTAATTATGGTCATCAGAATGATGAAAGAGTTTTCATATCACAGGTGTTGACAGCAGACAAATCTGTGGTTTCAGAAAAGGCAGTTTCAGTCTGAAGACAAATGACTGTTTACAAAAGCAGAATAGATACCGCAAGGGTACGAATCTCAAATTTATAGGGAGAACAGCACGTGCCATGCTGTGCAGCCCAGGTTTGGGACATTTAATATAAGGAATGGCTTCCATACTGATTCCAATGAGAACATTAATTGTTCTCTTCTTGCATTGCGTCTAGTGCTAAAACACAAATCCGCTTCCCTTAATTAGATTTCAGAGGATTCAGAAAGGTTCCACTCTTGATCTGAATTGTTGCTTTTAGTGGCATTATTGGGTTTTATCTCAGCAGCCTGCAGGTGAAACCCATCAACCAATCAGCAAGTTTATACAGCATCTCTACTGTGCAGTTGGCTTTGTGTTAGGTGCCTTCTAGGAGCCTACAATTGAACTGTGGAGGCAAAGCCTGCACATATGAAATAATAAGAGAACAATGAAGGCCAAACTGCAGAGCTGACTTTCAATGCAATAGAAACTCAGAGAAAAGAGAGATTAGTGCGGGCTAAAGAGGTTTAAAACTATTTTCTGGTAATTTTAAATTATTATTACCATTATACCTACCATTATAACAACATTTACTGAGCACTGAGTGCTCACTGTATACCAGGTACTGTGCAAAGTACTTTGTGTGCCTTCTCCGATTTAATCCTCACAACAACCCTTTTTATTATTCCCACTTACAAAGAGAAAACAACATACTCTTATTATTCCTAATTTATATATGATGATATTGACTCTTGACATGGTTATGTAATTCAACTATAGTCAGAGTTAGCAATGTCAGAATCCATACTTGAATGCGAGTTTGTCTGACCCCCACACCATTATGCACATTACAACAATATATGCTGCTATGGCTTCATAGCAAGATGAAGCACATAAAGTACATAAAAGCTACATGTAGATTCCAAAGGCAAGAGAGAAGAGGGAGGGTATTTTAACAGGAGAAGTACAATATACATGCACACTGAGGCAAGAATGAGCATCTTGAAGGTGCAGGGGAAAGGAACATGTCCAGAGCAGAAAGTTAGCGTCATGGAGGACTATAAAGGCTGAGTGGATCTGGTTTGTGTAGCCTTGTGCTGTGAATCCACACAAACCAAGGTGTGGAGCTTGTAGCTGGGTCAGGCAGACAACAGGCATTACTATTCAAGAAATTAGAATGTCTGATAGCAAAATATTTACATCAATTTTTAAAATTTCTCTATGTTTATTTTTGAGGGAGAGAGTGTGTGTGTGTGTGTGTGTGTGAGAGAGAGAGAGAGAGAGAGAGAGAGAAAGTGTGAGCAGGGAAGGGGCAGAGAGAGAAGGAGACACAGAAGCTGAAGCAGGCTCCAGACTCTGAGCTGTCAGCACAGAGCCCGATGTGGGGCTCAAATCCATGAACTGTGAAATCATGACCTGAGCCATGGTTGGTCGCTCAACCGACTGTGCCACCCAGGTGCCCTTACTTCAAATTTGATGACCGAGAGACACAGGTACACAAGAGTCAGAATAACAGAACGAGACTAGATAGGGTAGGTCATACATTTGTTCATACCCTCCCTTCATTCACTCACACTGTTACATTCAGGACATCCGCATCTATTACATTCAGGACATTACACTAGGCATTGTAAAAATTATAGAGATAAAAAAAAAAAGCAAGATTTCTTCCCTCAAACGTTTGCAATCTAGACAGGGTTGACTTGAGCTGAGGTTCTTAAAGTGTACAAATCAGGAGAAAGTGGAGCAGGAGGAGATCTTTGAAAGAAGACTAATACATTCTGAGTGAACTGAAAGCCCAATCAGAGGAATAATTTACTGATTGATTGATTTAGAGACTATTTTTGAACACATATCTTATGCTAGGTGTTGGGGAAAAATGAAGTCCTCATAAAACTTAGATGTGGATAAAGGATAAACATTAGTAAGATGAACTCACAGGCAAACGTAAAATTACAGTGTCAGGGAAGACTTCTCTGCAAGAAATTAATTGAGATTGAGAGATATATAGGAAACAACCAGACACAGAAGGGAGGGAACATTATTCTGGGCAAAGGAAAGAGCATGCATAAACGTTAAGTGTGGGGTGGAAATATGGCAACTATAAAGAACTGAAGGCCAGAGCCCCTGAAGCACGGTAAGTGACAGGGACCGTAATGTATGAGAAGGAGTTGAAGAAAGATAAAACAGAGATCTGCAGGCCATTAGGCAACATTGTCTTTATCTTAAGAACAAAGGAAAGCCAGTGAAGAGGGAAAGAGGGAAGTGACACATCCGATCTGCAGCAATGTGGAGAAAGGATTGGAAGGCAGTAAGATTGAACGCAGTGGGATGATGGCAGTTTAAATTAGGGTGGTGTTGATAGTGCTCGTAGGGCGGAGATGAAAAGAAAAAACTCAAAAACCATTTATGAGCTAAAACCAGAAAGACTTTGTAGTGGATTGGACATAGAGGTGAAGAGGACAATATCAAGGAAAACTAGATTATGCTTGTACAAATGGATGAATGATGGTGCTGTTTTCTGGAATACCAGGTTCTAGGGGGAAGACTTTTAAGTTTACATGAGGTATTTTGGGGAAATCGAAGAAAAATCTCAAGCAGGCAGCTATATATATGTGACTAGATCTGAAGGAGAGTCCTGAACTGAGCATATATATTTGTGAGTTGTTTCAGATTTACAGGATGGCAGCTGAATTCTAGAAGGAGAAATTGAAGTTTTCTTCATGAAAGCCCTTGTTTCCGTGTAGTCTAGCCACAATCAGTCTGAGGCCAGTGTTCTGCTGGTTCTGCCTGGAGACATCCTCACAGAGCAAGAAGTATCCATCCTGCTAGTATTTAGAGGCTATATGTAGCAAAGGCATATTAAAAGGAATTATACCATAATTAGATCTAAGAAAATACATAACTTGATTTAATGAATACCTGTTATGGGTGAGATGTTCTACTAAATAATCCAGGAGTTGAAATTTAAGCAAGATATGGTCCTCGATGATGCTCAGAATCTCCTGTTGCTAAATCATGGGAAATCAATGTGGTTGGTTCTCAATAAGTAGTAAACCATAATAAAAGCAGTATGTTCTTTATAATCTATCTCCTTCTTAAGTAGAGTAGAGGTCTATTAGAGCAACGAAAACTCAGGCTGAAAAGATGACTAATGTGCCCAGACTGAGAAAAAGTCTAACAAAAGGCAAGATAGAGGATTAAAGAAAAGAGATGGATACTTTTACAGGTTCTGCCCATCCACCAGATAAAGAACTGAGGACTATATTTTAAAATGCAGTGCTCACATGTACAGAGATTACATTACCACCCTGCCTTCTTTACTTAAATTTTTCATTACTGATTTTAATTGGAGAGACTCCACCCATGTTACTTTAAAGTGCGTTTCCATGTAAGGTAGAATTCCTGTAAGGAATTTGAAATATCAGAAAGAGTACCTTTAATGTAAGTAAAGATCGCATATACAATGTGACTTGAAAGAAAATGTATCTGATAAAGAACTTATGTTGAGACTATATAAAGAACACTTACAACTTAATAATAATAATAATAATAATAATAATAGAAATAGTAGGAAGACCAAACATTCCAATCTTTTGAAAAAATAGACCAAAGATTTAAACAGAGAGAATATATACTAGAATAGTTAATAAGCACATGAAAGATAATCAACACCATTACTCAATAAAGAAATACAAATTTAAGTCATATTAAAATATTATTGATATTGATTGATTAAAATTTTAAAAACTTATAACACCAAGTGTTGACAAAGACATTGAAAAACTGGAACTCACATTCTACTGGTAGGAATGCAAACTGTTTCAGCCACATTGGAAAATAATATGGTAGGTTTTTATTATACGCTTTCCAGACAACTCAGCAATCACACTTCTAAGTATTGTCTCAAAAGGAATGAAAATGTATGTTCACAAAAGTCATGTATGCAAGTGTTCATAGTAATTTATTTAGAATAGTCAAAAACTGGGAACAATCCACATGTCCACCCCCTGATGGCTGGATAAACAAATTGTGGTATATCCATAAATCAAATATTATTCAGAGATATAAAAAGAAAAAAACTATGGGGTGCCTGGGTGGCTCAGTCACTTAAGCAACTGACTTTGACTCAGGTCATGATTTCATGGTTTGTGAGTTTGAGCCCTACATCAGACTCCACACTGTCAGTGCAGAGCCTGCTTAGGATTCTCTCTCTCTCTCTCTCTCTCTCTCTTTCTCTCTCTCCCTCTCTCTCTTTTTCTGCCCTGCCCTACTTGTATGCTCTCTCTCTCTCTCAAAAATAAATAAACTTTAAAGAAAAGAAAAAGGACTACTGATGTATGAAAAATTATGGATAAAGCCTCAAAATCAGTGTAGTTCTAAGACATCGAGTTTTGGAAAAACTGAACTTTCTTTCTTTTTTCCCCTCCAAACATTATCCTGTTCAGCTGCTCTACATTTAGTGCCAAAAAGAAAATACAATCATTGTCCTACAGGCATATGGTTACCTTTTTGTGTGAAACTTGTACATGTGTCTGTTTCAATTCACAATAGTCCTCAGTGCAATTTCTCTCTCTCAATCAAATACTTTTAGAAATATCTCTATGACTGAAATACTGTTGTATTATCCAAGAGGGGAAAAAATGTCTTGAATTTTGTTGACAATAGGTTACTGTAGATTTTTCTTACTCAATAGAGAATGCTTTGGTGTAATACTTAGAAGCCATTGTCTTTATTATAGCATTCCCTTACCACCCATATCTGCCATAAGGGTAGTCTGGTGTTGACATGTACTTGCTTCTACCCCAATGATTTACGTTCATCTAACCATTCATTTGAAAACATTTTTTGAGTACTCACTGAAATACTCACTTCTATGCTAGATCCAGAGAATAGGACAATGAATAAAACTTACATCAAAGGCCCGGGCCTCCTGGCAGAGATAAGATATGCTAATAGTTGATGTGGATATAGTATAATAGTCAGTGGTTCTCAACTCTGGCTTCATGATAGAATCACTGAGGAGACCTTTCAAGAAATGCTGATACTGAGTTCCAACCAAGAGACTCTAGTTTAATTGGTCTGAGGCAGTGCGTGGACATCAGTATTGTTTTTAACAACACGCAATTAAATCTAGTAGCATCTGCAGTGGAGGAAGATACAGGTACTGTGGGAGCACTTAGGAGTTACCTAGGATCCAAAATAAATATCCGGTGGAATTGATTAATTCAGTGGATTGATTTACTCAGTGAAGAAAGAATATCTAATTGAATCAGGAAGAAGTTTCTCCCAACCAAGTGCATCAGAATAGGGCAAAACATGAAAATGTTTCACTCAACAAATAGTTACTGAGTGTTGTCTGTATTCCAGGCAGTGTCCAAAGACCTAAGAACTAGGTCTCAGTAAGCAAACAGAAATCACTCCTGTTCTTACAGAAATTATAGTAGGATGCTGGATACCAACATTATACTATTAATTGTGGAAATGATCGTTAAATTGCAATTCTGAAAAATGCTATAAAACACAGGAACTATGAGGGTGTAGTTGGGATAGACCCAACTCACTCTGGGGGGCCAGGAAGGTTTATCTGAAGGACTGATATTTAGGTTGAAACTTGAAGGATGGACAAGTGGCGATGAACATAATTAGGAATGCAGAGAACTGCTGGCAGAGAAAAGAACTGTGTAAAGCCCTGATATGGAATGCATGGTCAGTGGGTGGCTGAAGAACAATGAGTTGAAGGAGCATTATGGAGGAGAATGCTTCTTCACTGTGGCAAATTACCCAGGCCCTGTAGGCCATGTTGAGTCCTTAGTACATCGCATCCCTTCTATTCCTATGTGGTATAAGTGACGCATCAGTTTGTGCAGCTCTTGGCAGTTAACAAAATATTTCCATGAATATCTCATGTCCTCAAAAATAGTCCTGTCTATTAGAAAATGTTCAAAGATGCGAATTAACTTGCTCAAGTTCACATACATAAAATCAATCTGTAGAAACCAAGACTCCAAACCTGAGCCTTTTTCTATCACATCACAGCTAATATTTTGTTTATTAGATTATATCTATTGTGTACAACTAAGTAAAGTTTGCTCTGGTGAATTTAGAATCATTTGTCCTGATTTTATGACAGTACAAAGATGTTAAGAGCACTTTGTGATTTGTTGTTTGTTTTTATAAGAACGATGGACTCAAAAGACAAAGGGCAGATTTAACAGTAGCTACCCAGACCTGTCTAGATGAGAGGAGTTTATCAAGATAGATCTCTTCTCAGAGCTAGAGGAGCCTTATTTACTCAGTATCTGCTTCCAAGAGGAAATGATGCCTACATGCCCTGGGACTAAATGTAAAGAAAAGAGAGATTTTGTACTGCCCAGATTCTACTGATGAAAGAGAAAGAGCTTTGGCTTCTTAAACAAAGATTCCAGGTAACCTATAGGAGCTCTGAGGAAGCAGCCAATAGATAATGGTCCTCTAGGACCTCATTCTTTGCTTGTCTGGCCAGGAGGGAACCTGTGCCTGCCTAGGTTGCTTCCACATGGCTCAGGAGTGTTTTCATTGGCCACCATTTTGTTGATGGGGCCCAGACAGAACCACCACCTCCCCAAAGTGATACTTCAAGGAACTTACCTAGTGTCTATCTGAGTGGAAAAATCCATGGTAGACATGGGATAAAGCGATTCATCCCTCTTGGCACTTTTTCTTGTAGTCTAGACTGGTTAGATTGTAGTAGCTAGTACCACAAAAAGATTCAGAGAGAAATGTTCTCTATAGACATTAAATTGGGACATATACTATGTATTTAAATAAGTAAATCACTAACTAGGCAGAACTAAATGCCAGAAAAAGTAACATCTAATAACTTGCTGAAAGTGTCAACTCTTTAATATTTATCTCTGTGTCCTAAATTTGCAAAAATATAATACATGTATATTCCATAGACTGGAGGTCAGATGCTTTTGAGGTTGGGTGAGCATCTCAATTCCTTGAATATAACCAAGAGTTTTATAAATACATGAGTATCTCACTTATTTAAGCAAAATACTTAAAAAGCATATTTCTAGATCACTAAAAGCAAACTCTTCAAATGTCAAAATATATATTTCCTTATTTTCACTTTTTACCATCCTTTAGTATAACTGCCCTTTGTTTTTACCACTTCTAGTTAAGATTATCATTCTCCCTGTCCCTCAAGGCAGGCTCCCCATGGCCCTTTATTTCTCCAGATCCCTTCCTTATCCAATCTGTCTTCTGGTTTAATAGATTCCACCCCCTATTTAGTCTTGATTCCTCTTTTCCATTTCTACTGTTGGTGTCAAAGTTCATGTATCACCTGGACTACTGCAAAATATTTTAATTCCTCTCATAGTTGCCTGCTTCCAACTCTGTCGTCACTAACTCTCTTGTCAGGTGAGATGACCGTCTGCCATGATAAACCAGCACTTTGGGGCTAGGCTTGCTGTGCTTGGAGAATTTCCAACAATATGGAATCTGCCTTCCCAAGGTAAATCTCAGAAATCTGCCTTCTCTGGCTTCTTGGTAACAAGGGCACAGGCATAAGAACTGGGCCTCATTATTTAGGCTCACCCATGCAACACTTGGATTCTGAAGTGTATAAAGGGAAGAAGGAAGCTATACATATATTTCTCTTTGCCGGCAGGAAGTCTGGTTCTGGAAATAGAGTCACTGTAGCATCCAGTGGCAGCAGCATCTCAGATGGCCATCTCTGATGGAGCCAGTTCTGAGCATGATTTGGGGTGTCATTTTTCAAAGTAGCATGGAACCTAGTTCCTCAGCTCTCCCAGGGGTTCCATGAACCACTCAGTATCCTTTCAGTCAAGTCAGCTCTTTTTCTTGCCCCTTATAAGCACAGAGTAATCTTTCTGAAAGGTAAACTCAATCATTTCTCTCCCTACTTCAACTTCTTCAGGGCTTCCTACTGCCTACAGAATAAAGTTTAGACTTCAACTTGATATTCCAGGTTCATTGCCATTTCAGTTCCATCAGTGTCTCTAGCCTCTTGCCCTCCCATTCTCACCACACAGACACTAATCTAAGCATAGCAAACAACATGCAAGACCTTCTATGTGCCATCGTTTTTAGTGCTATACTCTTTGCTTGGAATGCTCCTAATTCCACTCTGTCTTTCCAGTAAACACCACTCCTCCTTCATGTCTTAACTCACCCCTACCTTTATTCCCTACAACCTCCTTGGCAAAGTTATGCACTTTCCCTCTTTCTTTCAAGTTGTGTCCTATATATCTCTATTTTAGTACTCATCACACTGCAGAAATTGTTTAGATATCAGCCTTACCTACCCAGGCTGTATGCCTCTCAAAGACAAGAACTATGTGCTATTTATCCTTGTATACCCACTTCTAGCACAATCCCTGATGCTTGATATGAACTTTACACATTGTGGATGAATAGATAATGAACGTAACTCACCCTTTTAATTCATCCAGCTTCACTTCTTTCAGAACTCCCCTCACACCCCACGTACTCCAGCTAAGTGCTTCCCACCACCACCACTCCCACCTCTGCTACTGTGGACACCTGGCATCTTTGTTCCTTTCTGCAAAGTCCTTCCTCTGGATGTTCTCTGGGAAGCATTTACACAGTTAATAAGACTGTTAAGTTATCTCTTTCATAGTGAGCATACCTGTCCCCTTTTCCCATCCTGCAGTATATTGAACCACTCCCTATTTTGTGTTTAAACTGTCCCCTAAGAGATTTAGAGTCTCTAAATCTCTAAAATCTCTAGAGTCTCTAAAGTACTTTCTTGCCTTTATTCATACAGTCTGTTTTCTTTACTATGCTATAATCTTTTAGAGAACAGTGACCATGTCTTCTTAATCTTCATATCCCTGGCACTGACCAAAAACACCTGGCAAATGAAAGAAGCTTCTTAAAAATTTGACAAATTCTTTGAATGTTGCTACCACACATTTTCTAGTGAAAGATGTATTTTGGTCTTTCTTTCTCTTGGTCTTCAATCTCTTTCTTTCCTCTTGTCTTCCTCCTAACTACTCTTTCACCAAAAGATAATGTTTCCAAAGAAAGTGAAATTTAATATTTAGTTTTAGGAGATGGTTGGATGGATGGAAGGGTGGATGAATACATAGATACATAGATAAATTGACAGATATGATAACATAATAGAGAAAAAATGTTATCTTAAAAATTATAAGGCACTGAAAGTTAATAACTGGAGAAATTAAAACAAGCAGCTATTAGGAGACATAATGAGAGAATTCAACTAATTAAAATTTTAAAAACACAAGGCCCTGTTCTAATTCATCCTGAAACCTGGGGCCAGAATTTGCAATCTTAAATGCTTATCTATTTAAGTTACTTTTATGCTTTAAATCTTCCAGTGACCCAAATCTTAGCAAAACCTATAGTGTTTAAGTATTACCTGATCCTACCTCTCTCCCAACCTGGAGAGCTAATAAGAGGAGGATTCTTTTAAATCAAGAGTAGAGCACATAAAGTTTTTATTGCTAAGTATGCCCTATAAGCAGGATGTGTGGGATCTGACTGAAGGACCTTAGGAATTGGGATGATGCAAAGGGCAGGGGCGCTGTTGGTGGAGATGGGGACAATCAACTCCAGTAGCCACACACGAAGAGTGAGAGAAGGTCTGGGTGAAATGCAGCTACCAAAAAGCTGGATGGGAAGGAACCAGAAGTGAAATAGGATTTCAGCGTTTTGCAGAACTTTGTGGTGAATGGAGATTGACTTGGTTCCTGGAAAATTCAAGACTGGTGAAAGGGAAAGAAGTGAAGGCTCACTGCCACCTGGAGACTTCCAGTTGCCCTCAGAGGCCTTCCATTCACCCTAGCAGCAAGTGCAAAGAGAACTAAGAGAGCATGCAGTTGTCATACATTGTTAGAAGGCTGTTCATGTCTTACCAACAGATAAAATGAACTAAGGAATGCCGCCAGAGGAAAAGAGAAAGCTAAAAAATGCATTAGAAATGAATACAAATTAGATGAAATAAAAGCAACAGAAATTCAAACAACAGAGATAGATTTTTTTAAAGACACATTTTTAAAAAGTTTTCAATTGGGTGACCATTGACTTGTCTTTCAGCCCTCTCTCTTTCCATTAGAATGCCATTTCCTATGCCAAAGTAGTTGGTCCCTTTAGCACCCATTTCCTTGAGCTGATGAGTTGTTTGCCATGGGTCCTTCTAGCAGAAGCAGCGCCAACAGGTGCCAGGGCTCACTGCCAGGTGCCCTCAGCTGGGCTGACGTGGGGTGCAGCTCAGAGGGGCTTGGAGCAAACCTCCATTGCAAGGCTTTTTCGGCTCCCAGTTTCTATGGTGGTATTTTTGCTGAGTTCTAAAGAGAGCTCCCAAAGAGTTCATTTGGGCCTCTGCGAAGATTTCAGTCTAAAATCAGTCAAGTTAAATGATTCTACACCTGGGATTTCAACTTGTTTTCTCCCTTTTCTTTCCCCTCTCCCCTTTTTCATTTTGTTAAGCTGAGTGACATAGGCACTGATGTTTCTTCTCTCTAAAACTGCTGGTGGCCTGGTGATTTCATAGATCACCTCATTCAGATTCTCCCACAGGGGCTAGTTTCAAATCACTGACCCTGATCTATAATCAAATTTGCTTGCTGTCTATTTCCTTGAAGTAGCAGAATCCTGCTGATGCCATGGTAAATACTGCCCCTCAGGAAGGGAACATTGTGTTTTAGGTCCTGGCTCATCACATAGAAATAGAATAGCAAATGTTGGGCAAAGTCAGCACTGCAAATTTTTCCCTACAAGACATAGATTATTTTGTTTAATAAACTCTTAATGTATATTATTTACCAGTAAAGAATGGACATAGGCTATATTATCAGACCGTGTGTCTCTTACGTTATGTGAAATGTTAAGTTACCGTGGAATACAGAGGTGAGTAAAGCATTATCTTAGTGTGGCCAATGGCTCGAGTCGGCTTTTATCTGTAAAACTCTGCTGCTCATCTCAGATAAAGGGATTTGAATCGAAGACTCAAAGGTCCAACGTCAGTGTGGCTTCTATACATTTAACCCATTTTACTGCTGCAATAAAAAATGCATATGTTAATGCAGTCCTAAGTGTAACTCATGATAGATTAATTTTAAATTCCAGAGATTGCTTAGCAACGATATACAATCAACTATGCTTCTCTTGGGATACAAGATGACATTGACCCCTCAATTAGACATGACTTTGATATTTTTTCTTTATTGATGGTGGTGATTTGTACTCTGAGTCATCCACACTCTGTGACATGTGGCTGGCTAGGTACAGATCTATCCTATGGGTCACAGGACAGAGTTTTAGCTGAAAGAACAACAACCAAGATTATATTCATGCCTTCAGTTATATTAGTATCAGACTGAATTGGTTGCTAACATTTAAATATTAAGAAATTTCATGTAAAAGATTATATTACTGAGGGTTGTTTTGTTTTGTTTTGTTTTTTTCCTAATTCAGAAAAATCTGGGGGCGCCTGGGTGGCTCAGTCGGTTGGGCGGCCGACTTCAGCTCAGGTCATGATCTCGCGGTCTGTGAGTTTGAGCCCCGCGTTGGGCTCTGTGCTGACGGCTCAGAGCCTGGAGCCTGCTTCAGATTCTGTGTCTCCCTCTCTCTCTCTGCCCTTCCCCTGTTCATGCTGTGCCTCTATGTCTCTCAAAAATAAATAAACATTAAAAAAAATTAAAAAAAAAAAGAAAAATCTGATGACCTGGGACGTAGCATCTCATGCCAACCAACTGTCTCTGAGGATGGCTGGCTCCCCTGGGGAGCCGTCTACTTTCAATTTACCAAGGTTCCCTGCTTGCTTCTCCCTCTCATAACTGACAGACTTGTACCTAAAGGCATTTGAGTTTCCAGTCCCTGCTTAAGGGCTATTTTATTTGTTATCCAGGGAAGGACACTCACCTTAATTAAAGTACTTCCACCCAATGGTCCTCTGTGATGGAGGAGGCATGAAGTTAGCAGTTACTTTCAACCACAAATGCATTTTATGGTCTTAATGGAATTAAGCTCTGTGGCCTGTGAATCAGCTTGTCTATCAGAATCATAGGTAAAATCTCTGTCTAGTAGAGACCACCGTGTCACTCAAACTAATTTTTGACACTCAAAAACAAATTACTGCAAATGTTTAAAATTCTTAGTAAAGTTTTTAGTTAATCTTAAGATTCTGTGAGCTCTCAGGATTTTTTAAATCGTCTGAACTGCAAAATAATTTACTCAGAGGTCAATCTCCATCCTCTTGCCACATTATTCATTCCCTTTGCTCAGAACCCTCTCCCCAGGCCCTCCAAAGATCCCAAATCTTTATTTGTAGATGCCCCTTAACTCTCAGTGTCTGCATGGCTAAAGGGACCACATGATGCAGTTTACCTTGAACAGCCTTAGAGTAATTATTAGTAGCATCCCTTTTATTCTCAAAAGTGTCCGGATCTGAGCAGTAAAATATATGTTTACCTGACCCCAGCTGCGTCAGTCCTTACGATATCTGTTTGTGATGATCATAACACAGAGCAGTCCGTGTCCTAGGATTTAACGATTCTCATTCACTTATTCACTCTGAGTGCGAAGATTTTTTCTTAACAACATCAAACTGAATAGACGCCTCTAACTACCCACTTCCCGTAGAAGGCAAACTTCTAATAACAATAGTCTACCTATTTGTTTAGCTCAGCACCTCTCAAATGGGACTTAGGGACTCTGTGGATCTACAAAACTGTTTTCATAATCAGACCAAGACATTACTTGCTTCTCTTTTCTCTCACTCTCACCAATACTCAGTGGCATTTCCCAGAGACAACGTGACATGATATGGCGATAGATCGAATGCAGAGTCCAACCATTTGCAGCCTCTAAAGAGATTTGCAAAAAATGTAAAACAAATACCATTATTCTCGCAGTTTTTTTGAGAAGTAAATTTAAGTTCCTGTTAGCCTGTAATAGGATTATTATTTTCGGTATTAAACAAATCGCTAAACATGTAATGTTTTTCTCAGCTTTATTTTCTAATGGCGTATGAGAAAATGTTTAGGTAAGAGTACAGAAGTGTTCTGAGACCGAATGTTTGATGACTGCTGACAAAGTGCTTTTTATTTTTCAAATAGTTTCACATTCGTTATGCAATTTTGAGTGGTTTTATCTTTTCTTAAATTGAGGTGTGACTCACATGCTGCCATGTTCACTCTTAAAGTGTAAAATTCAGTCGTTTTTCATATATTCACAAAGTTGTACAGTTATCACTACTACCTAATTTCAGCATAATTTTGTAACCCATTAGGAATTTCTCTCCACTCTACCCTTTCCCCAACCCTGCCAACCACTAATCTACTCTCTGTTTCTATGGATTTGCCTATCGTGGGCATTTCTTATATATGTTATTGTGTAATAAGCAGCCATTCATGTCTGGATTCTTTTACTGAGCATAATATTATCAAAGTTTATAGTTGTAGCAGTTAGCAGGTAGCAGGGATAGCAGGTATCTGAATCTCGTTCTATTTTATGGCCTAATAATATTCCATTGTATGCATATACCAGATTTTGCTTACCCATTCATCTTTTAGCGGACATTTGGACCATTCCCACTTTTCGAAAATCCTTTTAAAAATGCTCTTGTGAACATTCATATACAAGTTTTTGTGAGCAGGCATGTTTTCATTTCTCTTGGGTATAACCCTACATGTAGAATTGCTAGGTCATATAGCAATTTGATGTTTAACATTTGGGAAACTTCCAAACTGTTTTTCAAAGCTACTGCACAATTTTACATTCCCAACAATTGTGTATAGGGTTCAGTTCCTCTATATTGGCAACATTTGTTATTATCTGCCTTTTTTTTTATTGGAGCCACCCCAGTGAGTTTGAAGTAGTATTCTATTATGGTTTCATTTGCATTTCTTTGGTGATGAATAATCTTGACAAAAAATCTATCTGTTGGTATGCATATTGGCCATTTGTGTATCTTCTTTACAGAAATGTCTATTAAAATCTAATTCAGAAAAATCTGTTAAATCTGTTAAAAGAATTGTATTGTCTTTTTACTGTTGAATTGTGATTTTTAAAAATATATTCTAGTGGTGCCTGGGTGGCTTAGTCGATTAAGCATCCAACTCTTGGTTTCAGCTCAGGTCATGATTTCATGGTTCGTGAGTTCGAGCCCCATATCAAAGTCTGTGCTGACAGCACAGAGTCTGCTTGGGATTCTCTCTCTCCTCTCTCTCTGCCCCTTCCCTGCTCATGCTCTCTCTCGCTCCCAAAATAAATAAATAAACCTAAAACAATTTTTAAAAAATATATTCTAGATACGACATGCTTATCAGATAGATGATTTATAAATATTTTCTCTCATTTTATGGGTTGTGTTTTCACTTTCTCAGTAGTGTCTTTGGAGCACAGACATTTTCAATTTTGATGAAATTCAATTTGTCTAGTTTTTCTTTGGTTACTTGTGGTTTTGGTACCATATCTAAAGAAAACGATGCCAGGGTTGGAGAAATGGGCAAAGGTGGTCAAAAGGTACAAATTTCCAGTTATAAAATGAATAAGTCATGGGTGTGTAATATACCACTTTATGACTATAGTTAATAGTACTATATTGTAGATTTAAAAGTTGCTAAGAGAGTAGATCTTAAAAGTTCTCATCACAAAGAAAAGAATTTGTAATTGCATGGTGATGGATTTTAACTAGACTCCTGGTGATCATTTCTCAATAAATACAAATATCCCAAGCCATTATGCTGTTTACCTGAAACTAATATAATAAGCCGATTATATCTCAATTAAAAAAATAAGCTAGATTAACCCAAACAACAACATGACTGAAAGACTGAGTGAATGTGAATAAAGAAAGAAAGAAACAAGAGCTCCTGGGTGGCTCAGTTGGTTAAGCATCATCTGACTCTTGATTGCAGCTCAGGTCATGATTTCACAGTTTGTGAGATTGAGCCTGTGTCAGGCTTTGTGCTGACAGGAAGGAGCCTGCTTAGAATTCTCTCTCTCCCTCTCTCTCTGCTCCTTCTTGACTTGCACGTGCTCTCTCTCCCTCTCTCTCAAAATAAATAAATGAACTAAAAAAGATTAAATAAACAAACCAATGCCAAATCTAAGGTCACAAATATTTAAACCAATGTTTCTTCTAAGAGCTTTATAGTTTTAGCTCTTACATTTGGCTCTTTGATCCATTTTGAATTAATATTTGTATATAGTGTGAGTCGGGGGTACAATTTCTTTCTTGTACATATGGATACCCAGTTGTCCCAGCACTATTTATTGAAAAAACTATCCTTTCCCCCACTGAATTATCTTCCTCACCCTTATCAGAGTAGTTTTACTTTTACTTCAATTTTCAGTGCTTCCAAATTAATCTCTACTAATTGCACCTTTCACTCAAGTTCAAAGTGCACATTCCCAGACAGAGCACTAGCTGTCAAATAATTAGTGAAAACATGTGACAATGAAGTCAGTCCTGAGAAACAGTTTACTAAATGTCCATGAAAATATCTTCCAGGATGAGTGATCACAGCAAGCTGCTGGGTCTATGAAAAGATGAATGATTCTGTGTAAAATCATCTGAATGGTTTCCTTATACTCTGTAGATTGAATTTCTTGAGAAATGGCAGTAGATTGTGCTAAAAGCTGTTTTAAGTACCAAATCTCTTGGCTATTTGTTTGGACCTTGGATAGTTTCTTTTATATTGTCAATTGTTTGGGTTTTTTTTTTTTTTTTTTTTCATTTTTAGGAGAAACATAGCATCAAAGGTTAGAAATCTCTACATTTTCCTAGAAAGTTTTGAGAATTCTACATTTTTTGAAAGGAAAATTTTAACGTATATATTGAAAAGAAATTCTTTGAATATAAATCAGCTCTAGAAATATAGAATGTAAGAGCTGCGAGATCATGTAAATCCTTGATTTTTTAAAGGGAGAATAATGAAGCCTACAAAGGTAAATTTATTTCTCTAGGGAATGTCCACAGAAAAGTAATAAGACAATGAGAAAAATTGGTAGGAGACTATAGGCAAGGTCTTGAAAGGGTTGAAAAATGGCAGGCACTTTAAAACCTGCAGTAACTGACCAGATACAGTATGTATTTAGAGAACCCGTCTACTTAGTAAACAACTGGAGTGCTTCTCCCAATATAAGAGTTGACCTCTCAGTTATCATAATGATACATTAGCTAAGCCAACAGGAACTAGGCAACTAGGTTCATCTTCAAGATGAAAAGAGTTACCATGAGGTTATCAGACCAAGGGAGTATCACAATAAAAAATGAAAATCAATAATTGTCTTCTGTGAAAGTATGGCATGGAGGAATAGCAGACAGATGCCTTGAATGTTTTAGATATAGAGAGAGTCCTGAAGTTGAGAATGATTAAATTGGCCATTGAAAAATGAATTTTATACATGGTCAAATATTAGAATAATGCTTCTACTAGAATAAAAATCAGATGTTAGAGAATATTGGTTTTGGAGGGTGGATACTCCATCCCTCTCCTCATATGAGTCTGTTTCTGATTTTTTGTTTGCTTGTTCATTTGTGTTGTTTTTTAGACTCCACATATAAGTGAAATTATATGGTATCTGTCTTTGTCTGACTTATTTCACTTAGCATAATACCCTCCGGTTTCATCCATGTTGTTGCAAATAGTAAAATCTCATTCTTTTCTATGACTAATATTCTACTCTATATATGTATAAATATATAAATATAGATATATATCACATTTTCTTTATTCACTCATTTATCAATGGAAATTTAAGTTGATAATGTTGTAATAAATATGGGGTACATATTATCTTTTCATATTAGTGTTTTTATTTTCTTTGGGTAGGTAAATAGTAGTGGAATTACTTGATTGTATGGTATTTTTATTTTTAATTTTTTGAGGTATCTGCTTGGGTCTTTATACTTTCAGGTGATGCCTCTTTTCCCTGAGGGGAAGGTCTGAGATCCATTCACTTTTTCAGCCTTGGTCCTTCCCAGTCCAGGCTCTCTCCTTCTCCAGGAGCCTCTGCTGAGGTCCTTGAGTGGCTGATGCTGAGTCTGCACAGGAGATAACATCCCTACAGAAGAAAAGAGAGGAAAGAGTGGACAAGAGGAAAATTACTAGTGGTTTCCAGTTATATTCGGTTCCTATTAACTCCGCATGCGATCTCTTGGGTGTCTGTTTATAGAGTCACATATATGCATTCACACATATTTAATACTGATAACACTTTCTTTGTAGAAAAATGAACATTTCTAAACTTTGAGTAATTGCTGATGGATAGACCTCCTTTCTTTGGAGAAATCCATGATAAATAAGTATAATTATTAACACTTCTTATCCAGATAAAAGCATATTTCAAAATATAGAGTAATAATTGTTTAGTGAAGTTGAAAATAACTTATGCCTTAGAAAAAACTGTTTATGTTCTTTTTTGGCCTTTATGCTAGCTAAATAGTAGAGGGTAAACATAGTCAGATGTGTAACAGAGACTTCTGGGAAAGATTTCAAGAATTTTATAAGAAATGTGGATTTGTGCTTAAAGACAGGAGACAGGAAAATGCCATCCTGATTGCCAACAAGGCAAAAGTCATTGCTATTAACTGTACATCAGTGAGTGAGATGTCAATCTTGGGCCAGATTCTAGAATGGACTACATTGTACTGAAAGCACATGTCTACTCAAACAAGACAATTCAGTAGACCTGAGTTAATGATAGTGTCCAAGAGCTGCTTTCTAATACAAGAGTGTCCACTTAAAGGAAGGTCTCTGGAGAAAGGAACCTGTTGAATAGATTATCAATGAGTTTAGATAAAAATATGCAGAGTGCTAGTATTAAATATGTGTATAGCATGCATGTGATGAGTGACAGAAATCATGGCAGTTTAAAACCTGTAAAAATCTAACAAGATAGAAATTAATAGGGAAAATTTTCCATGTTTATCAGTATGACAAAATAGAGATTACTAAGCTATAGCATATAGAAAAATATTTTGAATGTTTATTGGATGGTAAGCTCAAAATGTTTCAGCAATATAATATGGCAATGCAAACCACACTCTGCAGTGCAGCCTGCATTACTGTAAGAACCACGGAAGAACTGCTCCTGTCTGCTGAACAGCATCTGCAATAGAGCTTTGAACTCAGGTACTAGGCCAGGGGTATAGAAAAAAATGGTTCATGCTTTAATCTGAGAAGAGTGCTCAGGACAGTGATAAGACTTGAAATTCAATTCAGTTGAAATCGAAAATGAAGAACAATTGAAGCAAATGGGTAAGAGAAGACTTCAAATATATAAAGGCTGTCATGTAGAAGTATAGCTTGTTTTCCACCTCCCCAACTCCAGCCCAATGATCCCAGAAAGCAAAATTTAAAAAGCAGATGGAAGTTACAGGAAGACAAAGTTTGGCTCAATCTCCGAGGAAAAAAATCTAACCAGAGAGGCAAGAGGATATTTAAATACAGAATGAGGGGTGACTCATCCATCGTTAGAGGCATTCGAGAATGGGCTAGGGGTACCTGGCTGGCTCAGTCGGAAGAGCATGTGACTCTTAATCTCAGGGTTGTGAGTTTGAACCCCACATAAGTTATAGACATTACACACACACACACACACACACACACACACACACACACACAGACTCAGAGAGGGGAGAGAATGGGCTAAAACAAACAAACAAAAACGGGGTTTGGGCACCAATATTTCATAGAGGCCTAAACAATTTTCCAAACCAGAGGTACTGTGATTACCCAAATGTAGAGGAAACCACATTAGGTCAAGACTCTTGCTGTAAGAATTTCTAATCAGTTATTTTAGGGGCTGCAAAAATGGAGATTGTTATGAAAGCCAACAAAGCAGTCAGAACAGCTGCCTTCCCGTAGGACAGATCTTATTCTGTGCTAAGCCGTGAGGAGTTCTTTGCTGTGTACATGGCGTCTTCCCCATTCGATGGTAAGCTCTCTTGTGGTGGTATCATACTTTATTCACATTAATTCACTCACAAGAAGGGGTCCGTTTTTTTAGCTTCATTTCTTTTAAAGTCTCCCAGAGTTTAGGGACACTTGGGTGGCTCAGTCAGTTGAGCATCCCACTTCGGCTCAGGTCATGATCTCCCAGTTCGTGAGTTTGACCCCTGTGTTGGACTCTGCTGGCAGCTCGGAGCCTGGAGCCTGCCTCAGATTCTGTGTCTCCTCTCTCTGCTCTTCCCCCACTCGTTCTCTCTGTCTCTCAAAAACAAATAAACATTAAAAAAGTATAAATAAATAAATAATAAATTAATAAATTAAAAAAATCTCCCAGAGTTTAAACTACTCACCACTGTCATTTTATATCATGTTTATCCAGGCCAAAAGTATAAATTAAGCCGTGTCCTCACAGTCTGTAAATTAATGTAGTTTAACTGCACAATCATATAAATTCAGAAGAAAATATTATTCTGAAAGTGTACCTCTGTAAATCTGTGGCTAAAAAAAATGGACAAAAATGTAAGCATAAATAGCTTGTCAGAATAAATGTTGATATGTTTCTTCATAAGGTCTTAAGTTGTCACAAGGCACACATTTTCTTCCTTTAAACAATGAATTTCCTCTATAAGCAACCATTTTGAACCGACAGCTGCCAAATCCAAACAATAAAGGCCACGTGGTGAAGAACAGTGAATGCTGTAGCTATGCCAACAGAAAATTGCTGCAAGAGGGCAGCCTGGCTAACTTCCTGTATTCATGTTAATGACATATTGTGAAATATTCTACGCTTAGGTAAAAAATAACTTCCAAAGAAGATGGGTCAGCATGACAGTAAGCTGGATGGTGTCAATGCCACTTAACTACACTTAAAACAAAATCACCATTAGGGACTATGTTAACACTTTGTCTTTTCACTGTCGTCAAGGACAGGAGCTGTCCCAAGCTCAAATGGACAATACTTTTGGTGGTAAAAATGGTGGGAGAAATACCAATGTTTTTTTTTTTTTTTCTGAGATAGAAAAACCAGACACAATGGCTGTAAGCAATGGTGAATTCATAGCAGAACTGAGATTACCAGGGGAAAATTTTTACCTCACTGGTTTCTCTAAACTGGTCTCTCTAGCTATACGCCAAAATAGATTCTGATTGCCTACTTTGAACCATATGAAATCTTTCTGACTTTACAAGAGGACTGAACATTTGGATCAGCCGGGATCGTGTGGGCCATTTCTGTGGCTCCTCAGCTTCCATTGCTGGGGCATTCTGGAATCAGAAGTGATCCTCTCCGAGCACCTGAAACTCTGGTCTGCTTTCCCATCCGGTGCTGATAATAATGCTATATCCAGGAGTCCTGGGCTCACCTTTGAATATCAGAAGGATGACAATACTGACTTGTGGGTGAAGATGGCTGGAACATGACTGTCACACAAGGCGATTGGGCAGGGGAGGGAGAGGTGGGCAAGGAACAGAAGTAAACAGAGTTTTGGATAATTCACTTTTCTAATGATATGCTAAGTTCTCCAGAATGTCCTTTCTCCTCTTCCCTTCTTCTCAACGTTTCTCTTTCCCTCCCTCTATCCCTAAATTTTTCCCTTTCATCTCCCAGAGAACCCAGGCTAAAGATATGGTCAACATTGGTCGAGGGAAACATTCCTCCCACCTTGGTAGCGAGTGTGACCAGTTGTGTCTGGGCTGGAGTACTAAAGTGTTCTGACAACTGCTCTTTTTGCCGGAAATAGGTGCTCTTTCGGAATTTGCTTTGCTTCTCAGTTCATGGGAGTTCAGGTCTTCACCCCACAGTACACAGTTTAATCTTCACTGTTCAGTCAGCCATTTACCTCATGGCATCAGAAGAATGATTACTGAAGTTGTGGTTAATAATCAGTGTACCAATTTAGGAGTTAGGCAGGAATCTGGAGTCTCCAGGGTGGATTGTCCTTCCCTAAATAATGACTTTATCCCTTACATTAGGAAATAAAAATAAATGATATGGTTCATTGATGCGGGCCTGGAAATTCTCCTGTCTATATTATCTATATGTTTCACTTTCATCAGGAGAATTCATCATCTTAAAGAATAGAAAAGTGGGTAAGAAGAAATTGAAAGTTTTAAAAAGTACTAACGAAAATGACCACTAAATGCCAGTGAGGAGGGAAAAAATTATCTTAGTTTTCATAATGTCAAAAAGGGACTTGGAGCACAGCTCACATACATCATTTAGAGAGTAAAACCCTTCACAGTGCAGGGTCTGAAAGCTGTGGAATTTATAAATGTAACCAGAATATATAAATGGAGATGCACCAGGAATGAGTGTCAAAATTAGGAACTAGTCGAGGCTTAGAAGCAAATGAACTCTAAGGAGAGAATCTGGTCTGCATTCCTTGACTCCATAGTCTCAACGATTGCAATCAACTAAAACTGGCATTCACATTTAACTCTAAAAATTCTAAGAATGAAAATAGAAACACATCATTGAAACCTATGCTATGTGTTTTTTTTAAATACAAATGTGCCTAATTGCTTTCACCAATAGTAAAAGAATTCTGACTTTTTTTCTAGTCAAAGTATATACTGAGTATATATACTCTGTGGATATATTTGCAATTCAGCAAATATCTCCCCATTGAACAAGCCTTGTCTCTTTGTAGACCTAGTACTCCATTGAAGAACGGCTCTTAGAAACCATTCTCTATCATCAGTGAGGCTTATTGGTTCCCACTTGTCTATATCTGTAGGTAAGTTTAGAGAAACTTTTCACGGAGTATTCACTTGTCCCTGGCAGCCTCGTAGGGACATAAGGGAAGTAAATTAATATCCCCTGGACTCAAAGTGTTTGTAGTCTTACTGAGGATTTAAGATTTACATGTATTATTAAAATAGTAATTAATGAAAGCCACTTTACTTACAGGCCAGAATATATCTGAAGGATACTAAGTCGATGATTCTCAAATATTAGTGTGCATGAAAACTATGTTGGGAGCCACCTAAACATGAAGCCACATTTTGACCCAACAGGGCAGGGATCTGTGCCTTTGTCAAGAACTCTAGATTGTTTGGATGTTGTTGGGTGGGTGCATAGAAAGTCAGGAATTGTCAAGATGGATTTGTAGAAGGTAGCAGACTGGAGATGAGTCTACAAGTCACACTTTAAGGATTGGTGGGATTTAAATATAGAGAAGGGAAGCATATTCTTGGAAGAGGGAAAGGCCTGAAGAAAAGCACAAATTTGGGAGCAAATGTAGGATAAGAAATAGACACCCAGAAAACAAGCCTGAGAGAAACATGTAGGATAGCCACGTAAAAGCTGGTTTCCACTCCCCTTGTATAGACCGTCTACACAGCTTACATATCCTGGTCAACCTAACTTCTTTATGAAGGTAACCAGAATATAAAAAGAAAAATCTTTTTTCTCTTCATGCTGGAACCTGAGTTTCACATGTTATATTCAATCGTAAGGCTCAAGGAACGTAAAAAAAGCAAGCCCTATGGCTACCATTTCTAAGCCAACCAAATCGTGCCTATATACGAATTCTAGATCTGATGGTCAGTGTTAGTGTCAGATTAACTGTCACTATGGTAGATGTATGACATAGTTCCAAAAAAAAAAAAAATCAATCCCTTAGGAACCAGAAAGAACTGGATTTAAATCATTATTATATCACTTAGTAGTACCTGGGACATTTTGAGTTTCTGAATTTTAGTTTCCAAATCTATAAAAGAGAAATAATTATTATAATACCTACAATATCAATACCTTGTATTGAGTTTTGAATATTAAGTTGGTTACGTAAGCTCCCTGACATAGTAAGGAACTGTAAATAAATGAATAATGTTTCTAATATTTTTACATTTCTAAGGAACATGTTTTAAATGAATTAATCCCTGATTACGCATTGGTGTAATTCATTTTGGATCAGATAGGTAAAACATAGCGCAGTTGAGATATATTAGGAGAGTTATGTTTTTCTGCACAAAGAAGTGTGCTTTGACAATTGTAGAACTGGTTAACAATGTAATGTGATTTGAAGGACACCCTAAGATATGTTGCCAAGGGGCCCGAAGTCTCCCATTAAGAGTGTCATTCTCTGTTGACTCAGAGAGGTATCCGGCTCGTATCAGTCATTCATGCTTAGGGTGAATTATCCTGTCAGATCTTTTCTCTCTGTGACAGTGAGGAACAAGAGATTGGCTGGACATAAAGAAAAGGTGTAACCATTTTGTAATAAGGGGCACCCACAGAAGACTGAACTGACTCAAGTCTCGGGCCACAATAGGAAGGTCTTGCAAGCCTTAGTCTGGTGAGAAGAGCCCAGAATAGAGAAAGTAGGGCATAGAAAGGAGGCACTGACAAATGTCAAGAGGTTTTCCTTCAGTCTGCATCTGGTTTGAGTGCCATTGTTCCTCCATTTCTGTTAAATGTCACACAAATGCCTTTTCATTTTGGGTATCATTTCATAAAGTAAAATCCTCTAAGATAAGAAAGTGAGGCTCAAATGGTCTCACCAGGTGGCCTAAGGAAATTTAAGAACAGAAATGGTTTCCTAAAACAAAAAAAGTATGCAATGAACTGTACAGGGTGTTATATAGGGAAAAAAAAAAGTATTGAAACTGTTTTCAGTAACTGTGTTCCTTTAATGTGTTTTTTAAAACTTTATTATTATTGCTCATTATTTATTACTATTATTTGTAATCACTGTCTCTTTTTTTCACCTGAGAAATTTATGTAATGTGCCTTTCTGGTTTGGAGACTTTTTTTCTGTGTACTCTGCTGACTTTCCTGAATTACTATCTGTGATATATCTTTAGAAATTTAGACATTTAGAGGGAAAAGTGCTTCTCATCTATGTTAATAATACAGAGAACGTTGGTGAAAGAATTATCTTCTTTGATAGGAAAAGAAAGCAGTTGCATTAGTGCGGAATTAGAAATAAGATCTAAATGCTAACCATAGACTACACAAAAGTAAGGTTATTTATACCAAGAGAAATTGACTATAAATTATAGAAAGAAATGTGTTCTGTTTATACCTAGGGCTAGGTGCATAGTAGTTGTTGAAGTGTATTGCATTATTAATTAACAACACAATTAGAAACAAACCAGAGTCCCTAGCCCTGAGCTACTGTCAGAACAGTCCCCATCTTCACACATGTGCTTACACACACACACACACACACACACACACACACACACACACTCACTCACTCACTCCTTGAATGGCCTTAATGACTTACCTCTGGGAAGATTTCCTGTTAATTATCTAGTCAGCATCAGCCCAGTAGTGTCAACTCAATCATGAAAAGGTAGAACAGGGGAAGGCTTGTAAAAGGCTTTATGATAACTTTCAGTTTCTATCAAAAGAGGCAATGGGGTACAAGAAATACACAGAATTTTGCTTTCAGATAGTGAATAAATCATTGTGCAACTGAGTGTGATATCGGGGAGAAAAATGCTGCTCAACATCAGAAGCGGTGTTATTTATCTTTTGAATGAAATCAGAGAATTCCTAAATGAGAGGGGTCAGGAGCTGTGAGCCATACTTCACATAGGCAGTGAAGAGGGCTGCCTCAACACGTTACCTGAGAAGCCCTAGAAAAATCTGTACCAAAACCTTTACTTTTCATACTGCCATACACTGAAATTCCTACTACTGGAATCGCAATTCAATTCATGCTCTGAAAATGCACTTTCTTAGAAAGGACACTGGACGCGTCCTGCAGAGATTGCTCAAGGCACCACTCAAACATGGAGCCTGGAAGTCAGGGGACATCGAAAGGGGCAGTGAGGCCTCAGGTGTGGCTAAGTCAACACACCTCAGTATTTTGCCTTCTCCTAGATATGGCCAGCAAATATTCTAGTTAACGTGAACAAATTAAATAGGGAAAGAACAGTTGTATCTTCCAAAATCCATACCAGCAAGGGGCATGTGATTTCTTGCAAACGTTCTTGGGCTTATCTCTCCATGTTTATTGTGACAGTAAAACAATAAAACTCAAGATTTAATTTTAACTCATGTTGATCCGTCTAGGGCAGTAAATGATGATGATAGGCTGGAGAAATATTAATCCACTTTGGTTATTTAACATCTGCCTTATTTTGAGAAGAGCACTATCAAAGGTGCCTGCTCAGGACAATGAAAGTCCTCAGCTATGTTTTAGTTTATCGCAAGTTTTTCCTGGTAGTTTTCACTGTGTTGATTTTACTGCCATTGCCAATCATCCTTCGCACCAAGGTAAGTGAACCTGGAGAATAGGCTGGTGGATTTCGTGATTTACTTAACTGTCCTTTAATAGCTTCTATGTAATTGCCTGGTTCAGAACTGGATGGGTGGTGCCACTCTGAGTTTGAAGTCAGGATGGTCTTACATTGTGTTTTGTCCATTTTTCTCCTTTTTAATGGTTAAAGTTGGTTGATTCTCAGTATGACTAATTAGAATAATTAAATAACATATTCAGTCAGAATTGTTCTCTGTCTGGCAAGCAGATGAGAGGAAGAACAAAGAAGCACAACCCTTGAGATCTTGTCATTCTACTTATCAATATCCAGGAAGGATCCTGGGTTAGCACGCTTCCATCTCCCAAGACTAGGCAGCTATGGGGTACTGGGGAAAGAGCTAGAAGAACAACCAGGAGCCCTAAGGTCTAGCACAGACTAATTTACTTGTTGACTCCATGCTCAATGTGGGCCACCACACCTCCTAGAAATTTAGTTTTCTTATGGAATGAGGAAACATTGAAAGCATGATGTAATTTTCCTCGGATAATTAGAAAATTGAATAAATGATTGTACCATGTTCCAATCATTTGAGATCTTATTTCAGTTCGGTACTTACAAACATTTTTCTGTTTGCTTTTAAGTGTAGTCAAAGTCCAGAACAATAAGCCCAAGACATTTTTGATCCCATGGTAAAATGATTTGAATCAGCAAGCATTTAGTGAGTGTAATGAGTGGTTGCTTGGGAAGATGACAATCACTAGAACTAAGCTCTCTGCTTTAGGTCCCAGGTATACCACTTACAAGTTGTGTGACTTGGGCAAATTAGTTAACTTCTCTGGGCTTCTATTTTCTCATATGTAAGACTGGGAAAGTAACAGGCTTGTGAGGATTAAATGCATAAGCAGTCATCAGCAGTGGCTGGCACACAGTAAGTAGGGCAGCAAGAGTCTCCCTAAATGTGTTGACCCACAGCTGGTGCAGTTCCCACCGCCCCATGATGGCTTTCTGATGTTCTTCTCTAACAAATATTAATCAAGGTTTTACCAGTCTACGTTAAAATAGAATCACAGTAATTATAATTGGTGGATCCTTCAGTCTCCCTCAGAAGCCTGCCACTGATCTAGCAATCTCTGAAGGAAATTCATGTGAGCTAATGAAAAATCCTTTTTGATTCTACCCAAGGTCTCCTCTGCCTGTAAAGCTGGAGAAGGGACTGGCCTCTACAGTCCCTGGCTACCAGTTGTCTCCTGCAGGGGGCAGCCACCCAGTTCTAGCAGCCTCCCAGGCTGGGACTCTCTCTCCTCACAATGATGACTCACAGCTTCCTGTCAAGGAAGGGAAGGGCTCCCACCCTTCTTGGTCGAACATTGTTCTGAACCCTCAAACTCTTAAAGAATTTCTAGTGAAAACAATAGGCCCTGTCCATTGCTTTGGCTTAGTTGGTTTTGTTTTTCAAATTTTGTATGATTAATCTTTCTCTCTCCTCCTTCTGCTTCCCATGTCAGCTACTTCTGAGGACTCCTAAATGAGTCTCTGGCAGTTACAGACATAGGACTCTAATCTGAATGCTGCTCTACCTGAACCCCCTTCAAAGACTTGTCACTATCTAGCATGAATGATGGCTTCCTCTTTCAAACTCCCCTGGTCCTGTGCCCCCCACTCCTGGCCTGGCTGAATTCTACCATTCTACCATGAATACAGCCTGTTTCATACCTAAACCCTGCTATATTTTAATATTTCTGGGTTGATTTCAGCCTAAGTCCTTACTTATGGCAGAGAAAACAAGAAATTAAGCTAGTCAATACAAACTTATGCTATGACCGTATATCATCTGTGCTGCTCCTTTGACATACATGTGCATGACACTCTGATTATCTTCCATAATTTTCAGAGGAAGTGAATATAAATTCGTTGAAAAGGAGAACAACTAACTAAATAAAAAGCAGTGGTTTCAGTGCATGATTCATTAATCAGAAAGTATATTCTTGTTAAGAAATGCAGTCATTAATTTTTTTTCAAGGCGCTATGACAAGAGTACATTAGGTCTGTGGAGGAACCAGGGACCGGGCATCAAGTTGCATTTGATGAACCATGTTCCTCTTTCCTTTTCCACTAATCAACTCATTTGTTAAAATTCAATCAATGCTAATGTGAGGGTTTTTTCCTAGTACAATAACATGATTTCATTTTTGTCTACTTCAAATGCATATTTAATCATTCAATCAACTACTAAATAAACTCAAAGAATATTAACTGTTGCTAACAACAAAAACAGAACTTCTTTTTCAAGCAATATGGGACACGGGAGGGTATAAACTTAAAGTAGAGGCTATTTTGACATGGATGCAAATCACTTTTTTGTAACTTTCAGATTACCAAACTGAAGACCCTTATGCTTCTAAACACCCGGTAACAGAACAACTAAAGAATTCAAGCAAAACAAAAAATCAATTTTGCTTTATAAAAATACAATAATTCTACGTGATGTAGAACAAAAAATGAATTATTGACTGATACTTTTTTCATTTTTCTACTGCTTATTGAGTTGTTTCTATAGATTGGCCTTAACCGTTACCTTAATTCCACCTCAGAAATGCACGGGATGCTTGGGTGACTCAGTCGGTTAAGCAGCCAACTTCAGCTCAGGTCATGATGTCATGATTCATAGGTTCGAGCTCATGATTCTGCATTCTCAGTGCAGAGCCCACTTTGGATCCTCTATCTCCCTGTATGGGGTGCCTGCATGGCACAGTTGGTTAGGTAGAGCCCACTTTGTATCCTCCATCTCCCTCTCTGTCTGCTCCTCCCACACTCTTGTATGTACTCTCTCTCTCTCTCAAAAATAAACATTAAAAATAAAGGAATGTAGCATCAATGGTTAGAGACCCTTAGTAGTTTTACAATATGATATTCAAAGGGAAGGAGAAGGGATTCCCTTTGCAGAATATGCCTCTGTTATAGGCATTCTGCCAGCTGCTTTGTCTGAATCATCTTATTTAACCTTCATGACAAACCAATAAGACAATCACGTATGTCTATCATTCTCATTTTCCATTTGGGGAAACTGATGCAAAAAGATATGTGACCCAACGAAGGTCACATAGATGCTATGGAAACTGGATTTAAACACAGAACCTGTCAGAACTCAGACTTCATGCTCTACCAGTGGTTGTGTTTTAGTCTCTTCTATATTTTGTATTTTTTGAAGATTTACCCTCTATTTTGAAGAGTTGTATAAAGTGTGGCTTGATAATCATTATCAACAACTCAGGCATTTCTCTTTGTGATAATACTTTAGAAGGTCAAAACACAGAAGGGGTGTATCTTAGCCATTTCCTCACTTGACCTCTTGCTACTCAGTGTGTTCAAGGTAGAAAATTTCAGTGAATCTAACTACTGGAGATGGACATATGAGAACCGAAGTAGCAGTCTTACATGTGTGTCATTGCTGAATGTCTCAGAGCCTCAGCTATACAAGCAGGTTACGTCAGCTTGTCAGCATGTGCTGCCCCTTCACTTCACACCTGTACTGAAATGTTCATGCTGAGTCACGGCATTTGGTTGGCATCTTAAGATCTTCTAGTTGGAAGAAATTTGAAGACTGCATTTTTCAATGTTTTCATGAAAATATATATAGCAAAGGAGACTATGTTAATGGACATACATCAAACAGAAGCTCAAATTTAATCCTTATGAATTAGGAATTATTATTAGTCTGATTCTGCAGATTAGAAACAGAGACAGAAACAAGTAAACAGATTACCAAAATGTGGCTACATAGGTGTTTCCAGTCAATATCTGTCTGACTCTAGAGCTGTGATCTCAACCTCAACTGAATATCTGTGTTCTTATAGCTTCCACAGTGGTAATAATTATACTCCTAATACACTGGGATAAATGTCACTTTACTAAAGGAACCCCACTTTCTTATTGCTTTACAGTGGAACATCAGTTTTTAATTATGATATAAACATAAAGGTAGTCTTAGTCCGTCTCCATTGAGTAGCTAGTGATCAATAGAACAAGCCTACATGTATTATAATTCTTATTTATGTAAATATTTGAATGAAATTAATAATTGCATTGAATTTTTCTCATTTTGGAAAGGAGGTTTCTTAAATATTTCCGGATAAAAAGTTAAAATTGACCTACGCCACATGCCATAGTTCCGGTGGTATCCTCTGTGCAGCTTTGTTCTTTTATTACTGTTTTTAGCATCTCATTAATTTTTACTTTTCTCAGTACCCTCTACTCTTCCCCTGCTCATTTTTCCAATTCTTGGCTTTTCTTTGATTTTCAAAATAAGACAAAAAGATAAAAAGAAGGCCAGGGTCTTTTGAGGAGAAATAAGAGGAGAAAATTGAGCAATAATATTTTCTGTGTGTGGAGTGCATTTCTTCCAGGTATGTCTCACTTCGTCTGGCTTACCCATGGTTTATCCCTAGTTAGGACCCCTTTTTGAGAAAAGAAGAGGAAAAGAGCCACACAGGAGCTGAACAGCATGCCCCAGTTGATCGGTTGTAAAACTGAAACCAGATTTCAGTTATCTCTCAGATACTTCAGGATCTCTCTGCAAAACATTTTACATGAAGAGAGTCTTGGAGAGAAAAGAGAACAGCCAAGTCAACACAGCAGAACATTAGTGCACAGCCATGACATGGGTTCGGGAGCGAGGGACTGTGGCATTAACGGTGGCTCTATATCTGCAGCTGTCATGTGCTACCTATGTTTCCCTCACAGTATATTCATCTGATATGTCATGAGTTTCAAAGTTATATTAGAAATTATGACAAATAGAAGAAATGATACAAATGAGAGACTTGTGCCAAATCTAAAACAAAACAAAACAAAACAGGAGAAATATCTTGCTTGTAGAGAAATGTAAACTTGTAAGTGATAAAGGATGTACCAGAAGGAAGGAAGTGGTATGTTGGAGATTCTGACAGAGAAAAGGAAAATGAAGGGGAGAGAATTTAAAATGACTACAAGTGAAAGAAGAGCAAAGGGGGAAAAACTCCTAGAAAACAGACTGAACTTTGAAAGGGACAAGCCATACAATTAAGCGTTTCAGTAGAAATAATTGATATTTTTTAAATGTTGGTTTAAAGCATGGTAGGGACTTAAGATATGGGGGGGAAATACTGTAAACTCCAAGAAAGTAAGCACTTTAGTCACAAAAGGTCATCAAAATGTTGTAGGGCAAGAAAAAAAAAAGTAGAAGTCATGCTAATAGTAATGTGGTAGATGAACAAAACCAGGAAATCCAAATCTGATATATATTTTTTCATGAATATTTTGTAAGACCTTGCTAAGCCCAAGTGTTGTGCTAAGTGAATTGTGGGATATAAAAATAAGTTTAAATTAATGTTTCTGCTTTCAAGTTGCCTGCACAGTTTCTGAAAAGTCAATATACACTGTGGCAAACATTAATCACAAAGTAAGGTTGTATATAAATACATGCCAAATGATTTAAACAAATAATTTGTGTCTAGACATGTAATTAAAAGGTAGATAGATCTCTGGGGGTTCATCCTCCTCCAGCCACCCCCTGCCCATGTCCCCAATCACACACAGTCCACTTGCCTACCACCTGCCACTGCTTCTGTTTTCTTTATCTCCCAGAACCTGCTAGCCTTCACCCCATTCCCAGGTCTGAAACCTGTGTGTTATCTCAGATGCTTCAAATCATCAGTCTGTGTTGCCTCACTTCCTAAATCCCTGCCTCCCATCTGCTTCTTCATCTCCATGCTGGCACTGCTTTCCTCAAGGCTGTCCCATCTCTCTTTCCCGTGGACCATTTTCATAGTCTTTTTTGCAACGTCTCCTGCCAGAGCAGTATTTTTTAAATGCCGAGCTGGTCCTATTGTACCCCTGGTCAAACTTGTTTAGTGATTCCCTTTTGCTTACAGGGGAAACAAATATCTAAACAAAACATGTATACACCGATGGATATTTCAGATTTTGCCATCGATTTGTCCTAACAGCCGTCTCCCAAGCCCCTAGTACCTGTCTCCCACATTCATGTTTTCCACATTAACAGTATTTCACTATTTGCAGTCCCTAGATTACTATTGACTATCTGTAGCTATTCTTGCCTCTCTGTCTTTGCACCTGCTGTAGCCTCGTCCTGAAATGCTCTCTCCTTTGCTCTGTCCTTTTTGAGAAGGCAGCTCAGGAAGTGATACAAATGGGGAATCATCCTCGATGCTCTCAGCGCATCTCAGACACCTCGGGCTCCATTATAGTACATGTTCCACTTTGCTTTTATCATTGCCTCCTCCTCTAGACCCCAAATACCTCAGGAGCAGGGAGTGTACTTTTAATTTATTTTCTCTGGCACCAAACACAGTGCCAGTCACACAGTAGATAGACTGATGATGTCTCATGGTAGAAGGATGTGGAGACTTAATCCAGATCTTGGAGGAAAGATAGGATGCAGGAGAAAGGGGATGATCAAAGGAAGGGACTCCAAATAGAGTGACAAGTGCGGCAAAGGGACAGAACAAGAACGCTGGTGTAAGAGGAGGGTGTCTATTTTTTCCTTCCATGGTACATTTTTATACCGAGTTTGGTAGTGATAATCAATATGAACATCCACTATATGCCTCATAGCAGCATTAGAAATACTCAATATTACCTCTATTTTACAGATGAGCAGATACTTAAAGACGTGAAGCAATTTGCCCAGTCACACAGTCTATAAAGGGAGTAAGAGGATTTAAACAGAAGTCTGTCTGACTCCCAAGCCCGTAAAGGATATTGCTTCCTTAATGGGATTTATATCAATCTTTAAAAGCTTGCGCACAGTTTGCCTTACTCCATTGTTTTTGGGTTTTCGATTACAAAAGCATAAAGTGGGGATGAGGTCTCCCTCTGCCTGGATTGCGGGGTAATCATGACCCATGATGGACAAATAGTGTGAGCAAGCCCTAGACTCTGGTTGTTTTACGCTGCTGAGATTTAGGGACTTTGCCCCAGCCTAGCGTCGCGCTGCCCTGACTTACCTTGCACACTCTGAAAAGCTCCCCAAGTGACTCTGTCATGCTACCCCTGCCCATTTCCTCATCTATAAGGTGAACAAAACTCTTAAAAGTGTTTTAAATGTAATCTGTGGATCAGCTCCCCCAGATTCGCCCGGGCTACTTGTTTAAAATCACAACCTCTGCATGTGAAGTACCAGACGCTGCACGCTTAACAGACTCCTCATGATCCTGAAGCAGTCAGTTCACAGACTGCATTTTGATCACCCTCTACGGCATTCTCGGGTCGGAGAACGAGGTGAACTCTGTGGTCATTTCCGGTTCCTCTGTGTGCATGCGGTGTGAGGACTGTACATCTCCATTGCTAATTAGTTGCAGAGGTTAAATGAAAAGTAGGAGTTAATCATTCCCCAGTAATTGGCATAGTGGCCTCTCCCTGCTGTCTATTTGGACTAAAAATAAGAAATGCTTGTTATTTTTCCTTGACTTCATAGTTGAGCTCCTCTTTACTCTTTATCTTCCAAAATGAGATTATTTCTAGTCATGTTAATCCTCGCAATTAATGTGGATTGAGTCTTGAGAAATCACTGCAGCAGAAAAAGTGGGTGTATCGCAAGCTATGCAAAGCCTTTTACAGGCTCTGTCAAATAATAATAGTGTTTTTCTTGTAGCACACCGATTTAAAATGCATGATTTTTCTCCTTTCTTAATTGCTTTGCGTCCTCTTTAGAAAATCAATTGCAGGGAGCGAGGCCTGTGATTGGTCCTGCTTTTCTCCAGCTGTGCTGAGAGATCATACCCACATATGTTCTAATTCATCAGCCAAATTGCTCCCTAATACCAGTCAGAGTGTCATTAAAAAAAAGGAGGGAAGGAGCGAAAGAAACTATATTTTAAAGGCCTAATTTTTATTTCAATTCCGTCCGGAGGTATAATTTAAAAGAGAACCAAGGTGATTTTTAAATATAATCAGCCACATTTCCCAAGACAGTTTGACAGTCGGAATTTGTGGAGGAGAAGCCATTATCCAAATCGCCTAGTCATAGCTTCTTTTGCCTTCCTACCTCTGCAGCAGGTACCCTGCTGCACTTAGTTGAGGTGGTTAAGGCAAGATACGACTGTGTTATTGTTAAATGGGGCCTGGGGAAGCATGAACGTGTCAGCCGTGAGGAAGTAACCTATGCAGGAAAAGTTTTTGCTCCAATGCCTGTTTCCTGGCAAGAGAGATGAGAGCTCCGGGGAAAACGTCGAGACATTCCCCCACTGCGGTGAGGGTTAAGAGATCCAGTGCCGGACAAGCGGGAGAGAAAACAAAAAAGAAAACAAGGCGAAGTAAAGAAGTTCCTAACGCTGAAGAACTCTGTGTTTAGGATAGCGATTGAGAGTTTTCTATAAGGATCAAGCCCTATAAATAGAAACAACTGTAGGGAGAACACGGAAAAACTGTGAGAAGAAAACATTTATTCAAGAAATATTCCTGAGTGCTTCCTACGTGCCAAGCACTGCTTTCAGTGCAGGAACAGAACAGTGAATAAAAAAATACGTGTTCTCGTGGCATTTTTGCTTGGATTGAATCCCAGCCCTACCACATACTAGCAATGTGATCACTGATCTCTGGTTGAACATGGAATTACGATACATACCTCAAAGAATTTTGGTGTACATTAAGTCACGTGGAACACCAAGTATTGCGTCTGTTGTGGAGTAGGCATTCGTAAGTGTGAGTTTCCCATCCTTTTACTTATTCCTAAGTCAGAAAAACACATTTGTCCATTTACTTGGCAGATGCCTTCACCTTTTAAATAAGTTCTTCTGGGGTGCCTGGGGGGCTCAGTCGGTTAAGCGGCTGACTTCGGCTCAGGTATTGATCTCACTGTCTGCGAGTTCGAGCCCCGCGTTGGGCTCTGTGCTGACGGCTCATCAGAGCCTGGAGCTTGCTTCAGATTCTGTGTCTCCCTCTCTCTCTGCCCTTCTTCTGCTCATGCTCTGTCTCTATGTCTCTCAAAAATAAATAAATGTTAAAAAAAATCTTAAATAAGTTCTTCTATCTATAAAGTTTATGATCAGCAGTGTAAATGCAATTCATACAATTAGGATCTCTCTACCCCAGCCCCTTGTCCACGCTAAACACACAGCAAATATGTGTTTCTATAGATCAGAATGGGTCAGACAAGCAAAGGTGAGAACTTAATGGTTCAAAATGCTCCCATATCATCCTGGGGTCAGTCAAGTTCAATGAGCCAAACTAAGTGCCAGAGGGTAGTTTTCTTATAGCTATGGGGAGAGTCAGAAAGCTCGACAGACAACTGTCTGTGGCAGTATTCACAGGAGTCAGACACTCCCCGGCCTGTCACCCAGCGCCTGACTCAAGCTACTGGATCCAGCTAGATGTGGGATTTGCATCATCCTCGTAGGGCAGGACCCCTGGCTGCCAAGATAAGACATTCTAGATTGGAAGCTGAGAACTTAGTGGAGGCAACTGTAAGGCTTCTAGATGAGGAGTAATGGATGTAGAAAGAATAAACACAAAAATAAAACAAACACCACTCCAAATAAATATGAAAATAAAATTTCAGCATCCAAAAAGATAATTAAGAAAGACTGAAAATGAAGTCAACACAGAGATGAAAGCACTCCAAATTTAAGGAAAACAAATACGGGAATCAAGACAAGTTTGAGAAAAGTATAAGACGAAGGACTTGAGATACAGATTGTAAAACTTGTTAAAAAGCTATAATAATTAAAAGAGCTTAATAATTTTGCAGAAGTGATTTTTAAAAAGGTGGCTGTGGTTGAGGAACAAAATAAAGAGCCCAGAAACATATATGCCGCATTTATAGAAATTTGGCATAAGAAATGTGTAACAACAGGAATTGGTGGGAAAAAGATGGACCATCCAATTTAAAAAGCCAGGACTTTTTTGCTACCCATTTAGGAAAAATAAAGTAACAGTTTCCTACATAAATAAATCAAGACCCTACACTTGAAAAGTTTTAACTTCAGAAAAAACATGGAAGTATATAATTCAGGAAGAATTTCTCATACAAGGCAGTAAAAATTTTTAAAATTAACAAAATTTTAAAATAACTACATTAAAATTAAAAACTTGTCGACCAAAAATACAAGAAAGCAAATTGCATAGATGGGCCAGAGATTAAGAAAAAATATTTGCAAATATTTAACTTCTAAAGAAATATTAAGAATCTAAGAAATAACTCCACAGATTCATGAAAAAAGGAAGCGAACAAGCAACCGAAAAATAAGAGGCTATAAATAAGGTAATTTGCAGGAGAGAAACAATTATGTTCAATTACCATGAAAAAATACTTCAATGGTATTCAAACAAATACAAATTAAATTAAGAAGAACTTTTCATACCATAAGATTGTCAAATAAATAAGTTAGCCCAGTAAACCAATGGTTGGTGAAATGGAATTTTCTCGTATTGTTGGTACTGATCTAAATGGATTCAGCTATCTTGGATATCACTTGAGCAATACTCACTACAGCTAGAAGCCACTCCTTCCATCTGGAAATTCCACTACTAGTTTTAGATATATACTCTAGCTTAGAAAATCTCTTTCCTGTTATCCACATGGAGGTAGGTACAAAGATGTTAGGGAAAGAACCCTAAACAGCGTTTAGTAGAAAAATGGACAAATGAATTGTAATAAATTCATAAAAAGAAATGCCATATCCATTTAAAATGAATTAAAAATAGGTCTAGAGTAATCCTTAATTATAAGACCACATGTTGTTTATTAATGTATTAATGTCTATAGTGTATTAATGTCTACATGTAGTAAAATCACAGAAACATGGATAGAAAGGATACAAACCACATTCTAGACAGTGGTTGACTTTGGGGATTGACCAAGAAGAAAGAAATGAAGGAATAGTTTATGTGTCCCAAACTATACGTGGAATGTTTTATTTACTTAAAAAATTCAAGTGAATGTGGCACGTTGTCAACTTTAAAAAATATAATGAAGTTACAAGTGCGTTATATTATTTTTCATATGTTCTTAATATTGTATTTAATAATTGGAATACTACTTATTTAATAATTAAGAATAATATAATTCTTAATATTTTTTTAATAATTGGAATACAATGAAAAAGAATGAAATCTTCCCATTTGCAACGGCATGGATGGATCTAGAGGGTATTATGCTAAGTGAAATAAGGCAGTCAGAGAAAGACAGGTATCATATGATTTCACTGATATGTGGATTTTGAGAAACTCAATAGATGAACATAGGGGAAGGGAAGGATAAATAAGATAAAAACAGAGAGGGATGTTGGGGTGCCCGGGTGGCTCAGTCGATTAAGCATCCAACTCTTGATTTCAGCTCAGATCATGATCTCACAGCTTTGTGGGTTTGAGCCCTGCTTTGGATTCTATGCTGACAGTGCGGAGCCTTCTTGGAATTCTCTCTTTCTCTCTGTCTCTGCTCCTCCCCCACTTATACTGTCTCTGTCTCTCTCAAAATAAATAAATAAATAAACTTTTAAAAAAATAGAGAGGGAGGCAAACCACAAGAGACGGTTAAATACAGAGAACAGGGGCCCCTGGGTGGCTCAGTCAGTTAAACGTCTGACTCCAGCTCAGGTCATGATCTAACGGTTCATGAGTTCAAGCCCCTCATTGGGCTCTGTGCTGACAAGCTCAGATCCTGGAGCCTCCTTCACCTTCTGTGTCTTTCTCTCTGCCCCTGCCCCACTCACGCTTTGTCTCTGTCTCTGTCTCTCTCTCTCTCAAAAATAAACAAACATTAAAAAAAATTACACACAGAAAACAAACAGAGGGTTACTGGAAGGGAGGTGGGGGGGATGGGCTAAATGGGTGATGGGTATTAAGGAGGGCACTTGCTGGGATGAGCACTGGTGTCATATGTAAGGGATGAATCACTGGGTTCTACTTCTGAAGCCAAAACTACACTGTATCTTAACTAAATTGAATTTAAATTAAAAAAAATAGAAAAAAATTTTAAAGAGGTATTGCTAGGAAGATTCTAATACTTGTTTTTTTTTAATGTCAGAAAATAGGAATTTCCTATCCATGTTGATAATTAGTCTGCACTTAATAGCTTCATCTCTCTCTCGATATGAGAGAATCTTCATGCAATAGAAAAAGTGGTGACGACCCTAAATAGGCCAGGGAGGCACAGTGTACACACACAGAGCAGGAGACCTTGGTTAAGGGATATTATACCTCATACTATGTAACAAATTCACAACATCTGTATTCTGCACAACTTCCTTGTGTCTGGCTGGATGTGGTTGGTTTGCTGAATTGACCCATGTAATTTTTGGAAACTGTAGAGAGTATATAAATTTTTGAACAGAATTTCTTTTCTTTTCTTTTCTTTTCTTTTCTTTTCTTTTCTTTTCTTTTCTTTTCTTTTCTTTTCTCTTCTTTTGAGGTATTTTTATTTGAAAAAGCCCTCTCAACTCCCCCCACCCTTGTTTCATGTAGTATTTTGAGAATGAATCATGATTTTAAAAATCCTTTTAGTAATATCAGTCTTAGTATTTTGAATCTTTGTTTTCTTTCTCTAATTTCCTTTACAATAAACAAAAAAGAAGTGGACATTATTGTGTTGCTCTAACTCATATACTAAAGTGCTTTTCTATTTCTAGAACATCTTATTTAAATTTTTACTGGTTATGGTTGCATAGTTCATTTTAATAAGATATCAAAGATTTCCACTAGACTTGACAGGAATTGAAAGAGAGGGGAAAGCAATTCACCCACAGTCTAACTGACTGGACCAAAGGATTGGTCTCCTTTAATTGTGGCTTTATCGTTATTTGCTGTGGTAGTGGTAGTGGTGGTTGTGGTGTGTAGTGGTGGTAATGGTGGGGCAGCTCTAGTTTAGGAATAGGGGGCTTGCTAAGAAGGTGGAGAAAGAGACAGAAGAGAAAAAAATTAAATGGATCAACAGAAGACAAATATGGTAGAGCTAGAGACAATGGGTCAGTCTACAGCTTTCTACTGATAAAATGAAGGGTTTTTCCTCCACCTCAGAGCTGGCTCTGTGACCGGATCTCCAGCGTACCCCTTCAGTAGCAGCACACACAACCTACGAGTTTTCTTCTTCACTAGAAGAACCTGGTGGCCAAAAATTACTCACCCTAATATTAATTTTTTAATAGATATGAATAACAGAAAAACAATGAAATGTTTTCATCCATCTTTTGTTACTTCTTAAGAATATTCACAGATATTTTATTTTAAAAAATAATTTTACATATTTTAATATTAGATTCTTGAAAGAAAATGCTTAACATTGTGTCTGGATTAACCTTCTGTTGTTAAATGCCTGAAGAGTGTTGATGGGAAAGAAGACTTTCCTTCTAATGACTCCAAGCCTGACCAAGAACGGTAACTTAATAGAAAACAGGAATTGGAAGGAGATAGTTTTAGGATGGTGAACCCATCAATAGGATGCCTATAATTTATTAGCCAAAAATGGGACACTTTTGAAAATGAAAAGGGTTGCTAATCAGAAAAATACCAGTACAACAGGTGTAAACCAGCACTATCCCAAGAAAACTAAGACAGATTGCCATTTTGGCCACCCAGAGAGAGATAATTCTGTATTCCTCCTTTTCTAGACTTTAAGCTTTCCTTAAGATATGAAAAATGGGGCACTTTCCACAAATTCTGGGGAGGCGGCTCTGAGGGACAAAGCAGATACGGTGCCTTAGTCAGCTGCAATTATAATCTCCTAGAACTCAAATGCAAAAGTACGAAATATGTATGAGTGTTTGGGGGAAGCTCCATAGACAAGACGTAAATTTGAACCTTACACTGAAGGACGGACAGCTTTTCAAAATATGTTCTAAATCTAGGGATTAAACTTGAGCAGGATATTATTACCTGGAAGCATGTATCTGGTTTCCAAATTGGAACCCAGAGTAAAGAGAAAAAGGAAGTAACCCACTGCTTCTCAAACTTTAACTTGTATACGAATCACCCAGGGAATCTGAAAATACTGATTCTTATTCAGTGTGCTCGGGGAAGGGCCTGATTTCTGCATTTCTCACAAGCTCTAGGCTCATGCTGCTGGTCTGTGGACCACACAATTCAAACAAATAGCCCAAGCGTTGGTTCTGGATGGTAAAGCAAGATTTATTTGCAAGGCAGAGTATCTAGGTAGCATTTTTATTACCAGAGATTTTATTCAAATGCCAACAAAGGCCAAGCAGACAAGACAGCAAAGTGAAATGGTGCAGTGGTGCTGTGCAGAACTGAAAAGCGCATGTCCGTCTCTGAAGGATAAGCTCTCCTTGAGTCTGAAGAAATGTTGACATGGAAGAATATGATCCTAATATTACCAAATTCCTTAGTTTTTTCAAGGAAAGCCAGATTCAGATTTTATCTTTACTATGAAATTGGTTTGTAAATCATGATTCAAATTAAACACACACACGTGCACGCACACACACACACACACCATCGTGAGTCAAAGTAATAATATTTTGTTAGTCTTGGCCATCAGCTTATAACCACTTCATCCAAATGGTCAAGGTGGATCAAAGACTCCGAAAGTCTAGAGTATGGTCACAGGCAGGTGGAAGCTTCTACTTAAGGGCATCTGGAGGCTTACTGGCATGACTACCTGGCTGAACATTCTGTGTTAAAATTCAGAAAAGGGCTGCATAATGAGGAGCAGGGATCAGAACCTAAGTATCTGGAAGGTGTGTAAATAAACTCCTTGAGAAATAGAGAGCTGAGTGGCACCTGGGTGTCTCAGTTGGTTAAGCGTCCAACTTTGGCTCAGGTCATGATCTCGCGGTTTGTGAGTTCAAGCCCCACATCAGGCATCGGGCTCTGTGCTGACAGCTCAGAGCCTGGAGCCTGCTTTGGATACTCTGTCTCCTTCTCTCTCTCCCTGCCCCTCCCCTACTTGTGTGCCCTCTCTCCTCTCTCTCTTAGTAATGATAAATGAATAAACACAAAAGTAAAGACTTTTAAAGAAACAGAGAGCTGATGTCAGGAAGTATTTGGGTAAGTCTTATTATAATTGGAGCAAATGTGGCCTCAAGTGCAAGTTGAGGATTTTGGATTATTTTCAATAAACAACTGAAAATCACAGGCTTGATTTTAAGTCAGGGCTGGGCCAGTGAAAATATGAAAGTTATTAGGGAAGCTAATAATTTATGCTTGAAATATTGCTTTTTACTGTGTTTTAAAAAGTCTGCCACTGAGCAGAGTATGATGTCCAGCTGAAGTAGACCCATATGGAGATGAAACAGGGCTCGTGTTAGCCAGCACCATTTTTTCTATGTATTTTCAGCAGTCCCTCATAGATTCGTACTCCAAATAGATTTCAGTGTGGCCAGTCCCTTCAGCTGGCTTTATACAGGGGAATGAGAAAATCAAAGCAGATCCTTGGAGGATGGTCTGGTGGCAGAACAGGCTTGCCTGCAGTGGAGAAGGTGGGGTGGAGGTCAGCGGGCAGATTTGAGAGAGAGAAATGACAGGGGAGGGATAGGCGATCTGGTTGTGGCCAAAGAGCAAGACAATGAAAGAGTTCGTTTTTCTTTGAAATCTGGGTGCTTGCAAATATGGTAGAAAACAAAGTCGTAAGGAGGAACTTTGGGTCATTCAGGTGTTCTCACCAAGAGAAAACGCAGGCCTGGTCGTTCTCACGCACCGGCATTTTAAATTAAGCTAGTATTCACAAAATCTCTCCAGAACAAATCAGAAGTTTCAGTCAAGGCTCAGATTTGCTTCATTGTTTTATTGTCAAGATTTTAGAGGCAGACTTTCTATAAAACTGTCAACATCCAAACACATGTATTCTTTCTCCTTTAAAAAGATAATGCGATGAAGACATAACATAATCTAGTTTATTATGGATTTCTTAGACCCCCGCTGAAAGTGCGGGGGTGCCAGATGACTAAACGCCACGCTCAGAGGATTCAGCCTGACATGGGTGAATAAGAGGGCAGCAGAGCTAGAAATTTTATTGCCCTGAGAAAACCATAAGTAAAACACCTCATTAAACTCAGACAGCAGTTTTGGTGAACTTTTCAGATGCAACTCAGAATTTGCAGAGATTAAGCACTATGGAAGCAAAACAAAGCCATATAATGGATGCTAACTTTTGTCGATCACTTAGTACATGCCAGGTGATTTCATTTCAAAATTATTTATATAAGCCAAATATAATAACACACTTTAACCATTTCTATACACATATAATTGATATCCAACATTATATTCGTTTTGTTTCAGGTATATGACACAGTGATTCCACATTTGTATACATTGCGACATGATCACCATGGTAAATCTAGTTACCATCTGTCACCATACAAATTTACATGTTAGTCTTTTTTTTTTTTTTCTCACGATAGGAACTTTTAAGGTTTACTTTCTTAGCACCTTGCAAATCTGAAATATGATGTTATTGACTGTAGTCACCATGATGTTTGCATTATGTCCTCATGACTTTTTATTTTATAACTGAAGTTTTGTACCTTGTGATCCCCTTCAACCCGTTTAGTCTACCTTCCCAACCCCTCCCCTCTAGCAACCACCAACCTGTTCTCTTTACCTATGAGTATGGCTGGGTTTGATTTTGTGTGATCATTTGTTTATTAGATTCCACATATAAGTGAGATCATGCAGCATTTGTCTTTCTTTGTGTGACTTATTTCATTTAGCACAATACCCTTGAGGGCCATCTATGTTGCCACAAATGGCAAGATTTCATTCTTTTTATGGCTCAGAGGTATTCATACATATGCCATATTTTTATTCATTCATCTATCAATGGATATTTAGGTTCTTTCCATACCTTGGCTGTTGTAAATAATGCTGCAGTGGATATGAGAGTACATATCTCTTTTCGAATTAGTATTTTCATACTCTTCAGGTAAATATCCAGTCACGGAATTATTGGATCATATGGCAGTTCTATTTTTAATTTTTTGAAGGACCTCCACACTGTTTTCCATCGTGGCTGCACCAGTTTACGCTCGCACTAACAGTGCACAGGGTTCCTCTTCCCTCCACATCCTTGCCAGTTCTTATTTTTTCTTCTCCTTTTCCTAATAGCCATTCTGACAGGTGCGATGTGATCTCATTATGGTTTTGATTTGCGTATCCCTGAAGATGAGTGACGCTCTGCGTCTTTAGTGTGCCTGTTGGCCATCTGTGTCTTCTTTAGAAAAATGTCTATTCAGATCCTCTGCCTATTTTTAATTGTTTTTTGTTGTTATTGAGTTTTATGAATTGTTTATATATCTTGGATATTGACTCCTTACCAGGTATATAAATTGCAAATGTCTTCTCTCATTCATTACGTTGGCTTTTATTTTGTTGATAGTTTCCTTCTCTATGCAAAAACTTTATAGTTTGATTTAGTTACATTTGTTTATTTTTGCTTTTGTTGCCGTTGCCTTTTGAGTCGGATCCAAAAAAAGATATCCCCAAGACCATTGTCAAGGAGCTTACTGCCTATGTTTTCTTCTGGTACTTTTATGATTTCTGTTCTTACATTCAAGTCTTTAATCCATTTTGAGCTAATTTTTGTGTATGACATAAAATAGTGGTCTAGTTTCATTCTTTTGCATGTGGCTGTCTAGTTTTCCAAATACTATTTATTGAAGAGACTGTCCTTTCTCCATTATATACTCTTGGTTTCTTTGTCATAAATTAATTGGTCATATATGTGTGGGTTTATTTGTGAACACTCTTACACTGTCCTGTTGATCTATGAGTCTGTTTTTATGCCAATACCATACTGTTTTGATTACTATAGCTTTGTAATAGCATTTGAAATCAGGGAGCATGATGCCTCCAGCTTTGTCCTTTTTTCTCAAGATTGCTTGCCTATTCAGATTTGTGTGTTTCATACAAATTTTAGGATTGTTTGTTCACATTCTGTGAAAAATGTCATTGAAATTTTGACAGGAATTTCATTGAATCTCTTGATTTCTTTGGATAATATAGACATTTTAACAACATTAATTCTTTCAACTCATGAGCACAGAGTATTTTTCCATTTATTTGTGTCTTCTTCAATTTCTTTCATCAATGTCTTACAGTTTTTAATGTACAGGTCTTTCACTTCTTGGTTAAATTTATTCCCAGGTATTTTATTCTTTTTGATACTGTTGTAAATGGGATTGTTTTCTTAATTTCTTTTTCTTACAGTTCATTGTTACTATATAAAAACACACCAAAAATTATATTTGTTTTGTATTCTGCAATTTTAATTAATTTATCAGCTTCAGTAGTTTTTTTGGTGGAGTCTTTAATATTTTCTCTATATAATATTATGTCATGTACAAATAGTGCCAGTTTTACTTCTTTCTTCCAATTTGGATGCCTTTTATTTCCTTTTCTTGCCTAATTGTTGTGGCTGGAACTTCCAGTACTATGCTGAGTAGAAGTAGTGAGAGTGGGCATCCTTGTCTTATTCCTGATCTTAGAGGAAAGGATTTCAGCTTTTTACCATTGAGTATATGATAGCTGTGGGCTTGTCATACACGGCTTTTATTATACTGAGGTACATTTCATCTATACCCACCTTGTTGAGAATTTTTATCATAAAAGGATGTTGAATGTTGTCAGGTGCTTTTTCTGCGTCTATCGAGATGATCATATGAAATTCATCATCATCATGTCAATGCGGCATGCCACCTTGATAGATTTGCAGATATTGAATCTCCCTTGCATCCCTGGAATAATTCTCACTTGATCATGATGCATGATCCTTTTAATGTACCATTGGATTCAGTTAGCTAATATTTTGTTAAGGATTTGGCATCTATATTCATTAGGGAGACTGACCTGTAATTTTTTTCTTACGTGTCCTTTACCGGGTTTGGTATGAAGGTGATGCTGGTCTCATAAAAGGAGTTTGGGAGCATTCCCTCCTCTCCAGTTTTTGGATGACTTTGAAAATGAGAAGTATTAAATCTTCGAATGTCTGGTAGAATTCACTGGTGAAGTTCTCCGTTCCTGGACTTTTATTTGTTGGGAGTTTTTGATTACTGACTCAATCTCCTTACTAGTAATTGGTCTTTTCAGATTTTCTATTTCTTCATGATTCTGTCTTATAAGATTGTATATTTCTAGGAATTTATCCATTTCTTCTAGTTTGTCCAATTTATTGGTATATAATTTTTGATAGTAGTCTTTTATGATTATTTGTAATTCTTTGGCATCAGGTGTAACTTATCTGATATCATTTTAATTTTATTTATTTGAGCTCTCTCTCTTTTTTTCTTTAGTAGGTTTAGTTAAAGGTTTTTCAGTTTTGTTTATCTTTTCAAAGAACCAGATCTTAGTTCCATGGATCTTTTCTATTGTCTTTTCAGTCTCTATTTTATTTATTTCCACTCTGATCTTTACTTTTTTTCTTCTAGTAATGTTGGGCTTTATTGTTATTTTCCTACTTCTTTTAGGTACAAAAGTAGATTATTTGATTTTTTTTCTTGTCTCTTCAGGTGGTAGCCTACCAACAAATATCTCTCTGATTGTTTTAGACTTGTAGTGCCCAGACATGCTATCCTCCCTGACCAGCAGAGCCAGGCACTCAAGGAGCATATTTTGTGCTGGGTACACTTTCCTGCTAGCTTTGGCAGGGCTGTGGGCATAGGACACTCAGCCTCCCAGCTCTGGTAGGGCTGCAGGCACAGTATAGTGGTGGACACACCCACCATTGTTAACAAGTTAAGGGAAGAATACAAAAACAGCACCAACCAGCACCTCTTTCCCTGGACAGAGTCCTAACAGGCTCTGCCCCTCTCCTTCATATATGGTCTCAGCACTTTTCAGACTGCTGGTTTTGTGCTGAGTTCCTGAGTGGGTGAATTTGTGCATGAACCCTTAAAGAGTGGAATCTCCATTCCCTACAGCCTCATGGTTCACCTGAACCTAAGCCCCACTGGTTTTCAAAGCCAGAGATTTTGAGGCCTCCTCTCTCTGGTACAGATCCCAAGAGTTGAGGTGGCACAAACCCCTTACTCCTCAGGGAGTAACTCCATATTTGTGAAATAGCCTCTTTTTTTCTTATTTTTTAAAAATATTTATTTAATTTTGGGAGACAGAGAGACAGAGTGCAAGCAGGGGAGGGGCAGAGAGAGAGGGAGACACAGAATCTGAAGCAGGCTCCAGGCTCCGAGCTGTCAGCACAGAGTCCGACATGGGGCTCAAACCCACAAAGCGCGGGATCATGACCTGAGCTGAAGTCTGACGCTTAACTGACTGAGCCGCCCAGGCGCCCATGAGATACCTCTTAATTGTAGTTCACCATCCCATACACAGGGTTTTTGGTGAGACCCATCTTTGCCTCTCTTACCTGTCTGGATGTGGCTCTTTTATCCTTTGTTGTGAAGGAAGCTATTAAGGTAGTTACTAGGTTTATTTTTCTGAACAAATTTTCTCCTGTAGCTGTAGATTTGTTGTGTCTATGGGAGGAGGTGAGTTCGGTTCTGCCATCTCGAACCCCAAATCTCAACCATTTTTAACAATGTCCTAAAACAGAAACACACAATTTTATACGTAGCAAAGCAACAGATTTTGTTAAGAATCTCATTTCTGTTGAGTCTCTCTGTGTTTCCCCAGGAGCTCAGCTGTCTTTCTAAAAAGCAAAGCAAGAAGCTCTTAACCTCCAGGTCCGTGTTACTTAGGAGCTGTAACTTGGCACTGTCCTTCTTTATCTGAAACAAAATACAGCAAAAAGTTTTTTCTAGGTTGACTTACCCCTTTTAGTAGGAGAGAAAGGCAGGTGTACAGTGGTGCCACCAACAGGCACCAGGGAATGAAACTAAAAGTCATATGTGTCTTGCCCCAGGGGAAAGCAGAAACTTGGCTATTTACACACTCCAGAAGAACTAGGAGGGTATTTTATAGGCAAATTAAAGTGAACACAAACATTTGCACACACTGATATGAGCACAGAAAATTGACTATGTACTGTTATCTGTTTTGAAGGAAATGTGAAGGAAAATTAATGAAGGAGGACTTTTCTGGTTTCAGTTTTTCAGGTGTTAAAGTTTGGCTCTTAGAGTCCCCAAGAAATAATTATTTACTGCCTCACTCAAAGGTTCAGAGACCTCCAGAGTTTCTTCTTACTTTCTCAGTGACATAGCTCCATTCAGCAAATGTGGTTGTCACTTGATTAATGATTTCCCAGCCTCATTATTTCACCTTGCATTTTTCCTTCGTTCTTTCCAGGAAGCAGAATGTGCCTACACACTCTTTGTCGTTGCCACATTTTGGCTTACAGAAGCTTTGCCTCTGTCGGTAACAGCTTTACTGCCTGGTTTAATGTTTCCATTGTTTGGGATCATGCCTTCTAAGAACGTAAGTCCTCTTGCAAATGTATGTAATAATTAGATTCCTTATTTTGTGCTAATACTCCCATTGAGAAAAGTTGTATTGAAAGGGAGGAATAATCCTGTTGATAAGGCTTCCCCCTAAGTCCTGCAAGTTTCCAGAATTCTGCATGTATGTCTGCATTCAGGTGGACAGAAACAAAACCCAGGCTGCAGCTTCTTGAGTCATGGTGTCAGTAGGAGAAATGCGTGTCCAGCCTTCCTGGACTGACATGGATGGCTGGTGTCTCCCTCCCAACAAAAGGGCCAACCCTTTCACATCCTGCCTAAGCTTTTTCTTTTCAACAGAATTTGGCCTCACACAGTGTTAGAAAAGCAATTTTTGTTTTTAATGAAGAAAAAGCTACCCTGTTTTCTTTTCCAGAAACCTGCCATTTCAAAAGATAAAGCCAAATTAACTTTCATGTGTATTTCTATTTTGTTCTTGCTGAGAGGAGTTTATTCATGCTGAGAGGTGTTTCTTACCTTTATACAATCCAAGGGCACCCGTCTGAAGAAAATGGATTCAGTTTCCCATTAAAAGCATGAAATGCATTGAAATCAGAATATCTGTCTTCATGCAGTCTCCAGCCACCCAGCACACAACTGCCCAAACCACAGCTGAAAGAGTCTCAGGAAAGATGTCACGTTCAAGATGCCAGCCCCTGCAGTTTGTCACCTTTGGACTTCTGTCTTCTGCCAGGGTGTTCAGTATTGCTAACTTGAGGTTCATCTGTCTTATAACGTGGGTGGAGATTTTTCTTTTTAAATAACCTATGTTATGGATGGCTTTTTTTTTTTTTTTTTGGTCCTGTGAGAGAAGCAATTTCTTTCCTTCTCTTCATGTCATTCTTCCTCATTTCAGAGTTTAAGATCTTTTCTTCTTTTTGCATCTCAGATCCATTTTGCTCCTCTTCTCTTACTGCATTTTCCCTTCCCTCATAATCTTGACTCTTTTCTTTCTAACCACCTTTGTTTGGGAAGACAGGATAGCCAAGGCTGTACTTCACTTCCTCTCGTCCCCAGGCTGATGCTCTGCTGCCCCAGAGAAGCTGGGATCTATTAATTTAAGAACTTTCTCAAATGCTCCAACATGCTACATGGCTCTCAGTAAAGGAAAAGTTAAAAGAAGGGGCTGGCAAGTTCTCAAAAGTAGTGTGTCAAGTTCTTAATCCCTGTCCTGCTGGCCTAGGTGGTTGTATCTCTAAAGATAATTAGTTCAACTGTGACATATTTGTCTTTTGTGATTTAATAAGAATAAAACTGACTAAATTGACTTTTTAAAAGGAACTGAGATCAAAGCAAGATTAACCGCAATTGGGGCATTTCTGTAGCAAAGAAGCTAAAGGAAGACAGGAGAGGAAGGGTGCCTAGGAAAGCCTGGCTTTGTGGGAACTGCCTCTCTACAGGATGTGGAGGCCCGACTAGAGGCAGCAAAATTCTAGCTCCCATCCGCAGTTGCGTTAGGCTGCCAACACCTGTCCAAGAGTCCTTTATCCCTAGAAGTGTCAGCCTCAGACTAGTTTAACAGTCATAGAACCTTAGACCTGGGAGCTTGTACCTCTGGGTCATATCATCCTGGGCAGGGATTGCCCTCTCAATATCTCTTACAGATGAGATCACTCAGGAAGCATTTGGGGCCTCCTCTGTGTGGGCTTAGAATACACTGCAAAGAAAAGCATATGTTTTTGAACACTTTGAATACTTAATTCACTCAGCTTTATTGAGTCCACGTTTGAAACTCAGTCACTTTGTCTCTTGACTTTCCTCTAAATGTCTAAGAGTCCACACACACAGACACACACACAGACAACAATAAAACTTCATCTTTCTTCCACATGACAGTGTTGTTTGGATGTGAAAATAAATACTGTGTCCCCTTTAAGTCTTCCCACCTCCAGTCTTTATGGTTTCCTCACCTCAGTTCCCTTTCTTAACCCCACCACCTCCACCTGTGCCATCACCGCCATCCTCACTCCTCTCCCCAGAATTACCTCTAGTTTGTCAGCAGTACTTACGAGTTAGATGGTTAGTGAATGTAATGTCTGTCCCCTCGTAAGCACTCACTGTATATAAGTTAATATTATCATTATTTGTACATTGACAAGAGTGAATACATCACTCCAGAAACATTCTGACTGTTGCAAAGCTAAGCGAGTCTATTTCCCTTCTGGCATTTCAGCCTAAATTCGTTGCAAAATTTGTGTAACTTTTTTTTTCACCCTAAGCCTAACAGGAACTTGAAACAAATCAAAGTCCTTCAGACTTTCAGTGTAGAAAACTGCTCTTCGGTCTTGGGATTCTCTTTCCAGAAAGGGCAACTGAAATTTTACTAGGAACTTTCTGATAGAAGCTGTGGGGAAAGGGCTAGAGATTTAGTCAGAAGACCTGAGCTTAAAACCTGATATTCACTGCTGATTACTTGTATGATCCTCATCCTGTCCCTTAGCGACTCTTTTTTTCTCATAATCCTGGGGTTGTTGTATAATCAAATCAAAGAAAAATGTGGAACAGTGATAGATACTAGGCATCAATTATTCTTATGTGTTTAATATCCACAGTTAAAGGTGTTAAATATCATGCCAGTCCTGCTGAAGCATTTGGAATCTCAACTTTGCCACAGAGAGTAATGTGTCTTTAATACCCTCATCTAAGTTCAGAGTCCTTCTCTTTGGCCACAATAGTTTTAACCTTACTTTATGTATTTATGAAGCCAATGCTAAATATCTATATCTTACTGAGCACCTTATTGTATTAAATAATATCAACAAATTCTGAATTTCTCTCATATCTATGGAATAAAATCTGAAATGCTAAATATTTAGTGTGCCGAATTAGATATTCCCAAACAAATATCATTATTATTATTGTTATCATCATTGAAAAAATGTTTATATATAAATTTTACACATGTAAATATGAAGACATGTATATGCAGATGTTATATTATATATTTAGGTTAGTCATGTGATAAATATTTATGTCCTAGGACTCTGCCCGGTTCTTGGGAATACATTAATGAATAAATACAGATGAAAGTCCCTGTCTTCCTAGGAGAAAAGAGACAATAAACAGTATACCTTAATGCATTGGTAAATTATAGTGAGTTAGGAGGTAATTGGTGCTGTGGAAAAAAGCAACAGGATAATGAAGATCTAGAGAGGGCTGCAGTTTTAAACAGGGTCATCAGAGTAGACTCAATGAGGTGTCAATACCTGAACAAAGACTTACAGGAGATGAGGGAGTTAGTCATGTGGATATCTGGGGAATGGCCATCACTGAAGGCCATGTACCCCCCACAAAGACCTCAAGGCAGGTTTATGTCAGAAGTGTGACTAGAGCCAAGTGAGTGAGGGAGAAAATGATAGAAGATGATGCCAGGGAGATAATGTGTACAGGGACTAGACCATCTAGGGTCAAAGTAGGCCAACGTAAGTAACATTTTAATGAAATGAAAATTAGACTCTCCAGAGAATTTTGAGTAGAGGAGTAGCATGATCAATTTGACTTTTACTTAAAGGGGCAATTTAGACCTGTTGTGCTGAGAAACAAGGCAGAAAGAAGGTAACAGGTAGCAGGTTATTGCACTAATCCAGTTAAGATGCCATGGTAATTCAGACCAGGGACAGTAATAGGGATATTGAATATATTGTTAATGCATTTTTAAGATAAAACCAATAAAATTTCCCATATGATTTGATAGAGAATATGATAGGAAAAAAAATATTCAAGGGTGCCTCAGAACTTTTTGACCTGCCAGCTAGAAAAATGAAGTTGCCATCAGTTGAAATGGGGAAAACCAGGGGCAGAGTAGGCTTGTTGCACAAGAGAGGCTGACACTGGGAGTATAAAGCTGGACACTAGGTTTGAAATAACTGTTTGATATTTAAGTGAAGGTGTTGAGTAGGTAGTTAAATACAAATGAGTCCAGAGTTCATGAGAGAGACCTGAGCTGGAAATATAAGTTTGAGAATCATCAGCATATACATGGTAGCGAAAGCCCTCAAACTTGATGAGAGAGAATAGTGAAGATAAAAAAACAAACTAAACAAACAGAGATGGCAAAGAACTGACTAACTGGAAAACTACAACATTAAGGGATTGATAAGAAGAGGAAGAATTAGCAAAGAAGAATAAGGATAGGTTATCGAGGTAGGAGGAAGACCAGGAGAGTGTGGGTTCCTGGAATCCAAGTAAAGAAATGTTTTAAGGATGAGACAGCATAAATGGATTAACCCCAGCTTAGAGAAGGAAAAATTAACACATCAAAGGCAGTTGCCTGAAGTTACATGGTTATTTAACTGCCATATAGGGCAGCTGCATGACTCAGTCGGCTAAGCAGCCAACTCTTAATATGGGTTCGGGTCATAATCTGTAGTCATGAGATAGAGCCATGCCTGGAGCCCCTCGTCGTCAGTCTCCGTGTTAACCAAGGAGACTGATAGGGATTCTCTCCTTCCGCCTCTCTCTGCCCCTCCCCTACTTGTTCTCCCTCTCTCTCTCTCTCTCTCTCTCTCTCTCTCAAAATATATAAATATACATTAAAAATTAAAAAATAAAAGTAAATAAAAACCCAGTATCTTGGGTACCCCCCTTTTTTTTGGTTCATATTTTTCCTTAACACTACTATTTCTGGCTAAGCATATAGAACTTACTTCAAATTTGTATTCTAGCACATCTACATTTTTCTTACCAAAATAGAAAGATTAACTAGTTCGAAGGTCAAAGTTAAGAGCAGCAAAATAATGCTTTCTGGGCAATCTTACTCCCCCCCCGACCAATTTAAATGATCATGGGCTTAACTATAATTTCAGGTGGTATCTTCTTATTTCAAAGATTTTCATCTACTGCTAATTGGAGTCATCTGTTTAGCAACATCAATAGAAAAATGGAATTTGCACAAAAGGATCGCTCTGAGAATGGTGATGATAGTGGGCATGAACCCAGCATGGTAAGGACTGCCTTTACTGTTCCAGGTGTGCATTCCAAACAGATCATTTTTCGGCAGAGCAAATAACTAAATAAGAAACGCACGTTCATTCATATCACAGTATAATTCAGGCCTTTTTTCTCCTCTGCAAATATGAAAGAGAGGTAAAGTGTACTTGAGTTGTAGGAGGAAACAACAACAACGACTTTCCCCCCAGCAGGTCTAATTACAGGGAGGTTGGAGTAAGTGCACACAGCCCTCTCACCTTTCATGCACAGTAAGAGGCAAAGCTGAGAGAAGCCTTGAACCTCAACAGACAAGATTGATAGACTTCAGAGTAGATTTCAGTCTTGTCTCATTTATTTGGCTGATTACCAATTCAAGACTTGCTCAAGAGCATCCTTGATCATCAGGGAAGATGTTAAGAACCAAAGACAAAGACATTACTGGCAAAATACAAATGTGTGCAGAAAAATTCCAAGGTGAACATTTTTCTTTTTAAATGAACTGTTGCAAAGTGAAACAATCAATTAAGGAGTTTCATCTGCAGAATGTGGAATCACTCAGTTGACTGATTTTCGCCCCACTGAATGCCTCCCCCACTGAAATGAATGCTTTTTTTCCATTAAATTAATTGGCTACTGTAGTTTTAATTCTGGCTCTTGTTAAGAACATAGATGTGAGCTAAAAAATTTATTTTCGATGTCTTAATCACTTGCATATGAGAAATTACATGTTTCTCTCTAAAGGCAATAACATATACACCAATCCTTGTAAAGTTTAGTGTCTCGTAAGTGGAAAGTTCTCAGGAAGTCAAAGCAAATAAAGAATTACCACAAACAAGTTCTAAATTAGAAATTATAATAATATTGATTTAAAAATATACATTTAATGTTTGCACACGCATTAAGCTTTAAAGCCTTAGATGGTTCCTCCCTTCTCACTTTTCTTGGAAAATAAGAAAATCTTATTGAATTATGTTTCATAATTCATTCTAAAGTGTATCCACATCTGTGCTTACCATTTAGGAATCAAATAGTCGTATTAAATACAAAAAATAACTCAGACGAGTCAAAATTTTTAAATATTTGTTACTTAAAATTTTTATAACATGTATGTACTAAGGTAATTTCACTCTTAAAATGAAATGGTGTTCCACAGCTCTCGGGATGCTATCGTCTCGTTTCCTTGGCCATCTTCTCACTGACCACAGGGAATGGGAGAGTGAACCGCATAGTGTAGCAAGAGTCCTGTCCATTGTATCTTTACGTGGCTTTGCAATTTAAGGCATTTTCACCACACGAAAGGTCTATACGATTACAATCTTCTTTTATCGAAAAATTTCATGTCTCGTCAATGCCTTAAGTTAAAGATATTTCTAGTTTACTTTTATTAAGAATCATTTCGTATCTAAACAGATATCTAAAGAGTTTTATTTGGTTTTACATGTAGAAATCATTCACCTGAAGTTGCAACTTACAGTGTGGAATTTTTCTTGTGGATCTACTTTTAAGGGGAGTCGAAGAATTTCACAAATGGCTTTATATGGAAATATGTGCTTCTAAATGATCCTCTGGGATCTCCTACTCAAAGGAGATCATAGTTTTTCCCCCAAGGATGATGTTGAAAGCTTATAGGTATGGTTTCAAATCCTACAGTCTTCGGTGTGTTATTTTTAAGGGAGAAGAACTACTCTAAACATAAGAGAAGACAAAATAACATATCCAGTTCTTGACTGCAGGCAGGAAGGTTAACTTCAGGAAAGCATAAATAATAGAATCTATAGAAAATTCTGAAACCTCATTTTAGCCAGCAATTTTAACCATTTCCTTTATCTACCATATATTGAACCAGAATAGTAACATAAAGCAGATTTAAAAATATTAATTTCTTCCTTGCCCTTGTGCCTCCTTGGCACACATACTAATAAACAGAGAAGTGACCAAAAGATAAGCAAAAAAATAAGGGATCCTAAACTCAAAAATTGATTACATTTCCTCTTACTAGTGTTTGAAGGTAAGCATTGGCTACAAAGGGCATTCAAATATTGGTATAATATTATAAGCTGTTACACCATCTCCTGACTTGCAGTTCGCTTACGCATTTAATCATTTTTTCTGTTTCAAGAGAAGATTCTCATGGTTTCCAGGGAGACAAATCTCGTAAGAACTCCACTCTAACATCTGCCACTTTGGTGGCTGTCTGGCTATGACCATCCTCAGGACTCATCATCTGAGAAGAACCTTAACCTCAGTGTGTTTTGAAAACATTCCCAACTCAAAAACAGCAACCTGTACAGTAAAGAATACAGAGCTAGTTAAGCCAAAGAGCACAGTCCACACTAAAAGCCCTCTCCTTTCAGGCTGGCCCTGGGGTTCATGAGCAGTACCGCCTTTTTATCTATGTGGCTTAGCAACACCTCCACTGCTGCCATGGTGATGCCCATCGTGGAGGCCGTGGCGCAGCAGATCATCAGTGCTGAAGCAGAGGCCGAGGCCACCCAGATGACTTATTTCAGTGGATCAACCAACCACGGACTGGAACTTGATGGTATCACACGTCGGTACAGCTGCAGTGGGGCCTAATCATTTGGGCGACAGGCATAAATCACATGCATGATGTGAATTCAGCCTTCCCCTTTCTGTATTTCCCAGTATTTATACAAGGGAATGACATCACCCAAGTATTTTACCTTCAGTTAATGGTCAAATCTACGTTCTCTGGAAAAAGAGGAAGAAGGCCCTTTCTATCCTTCGCCCAGTCTGATGGAAACCTCTCTCTGTCTCTCTGTCGCTCTCTCAGCAGACCCCCAGGTCTACTTTCATACTGAGTTGACATTCCTGCATAATATTGGGAATTTTCATTCCTACGCTCTATTTGGAAAGAGCACTTTATTTGGCTGTGGTTATTTCTGGCTCTGATAAATTTCCCTCATAGAGTGAAAAATTTGGGGGCAATATTTGTATTTATAAAATACATTATTAAGATGAATGTTATGTCAGTACAGGTGAATTTATTTTCAGTTTCTAGTAATGCTTCCATCTTTACACACACACACCCTTCAAATTATTTTTCTTCTACTTGTTGTTTTGCAGAAAGTGTCAATGGACATGAAACAAACGAGAGGAAAGAGAAAACACTACCAGTTCCAGGGTAAAGAATATTGACATTTTGATTAGGATTTTCTAAATCACATTTTAATAAAATTATAAACGGGGTCGATTTATTTTGCAGATACAGTAATGATTCAGGGAAAAATTCAAGCAATATGGAGCTGGAAAAGGTACATTAAATGTGACTCTTTCTAAATAATTGTATGTGAAATTATATTAGATCTGCAGTTAGAGATGTATGCATTTTAAAATCTGTTATTTGCTTCCTTGTCTATAAATTACTTTGCTTGCCTAAGTTGAAGCACAGTGTAATGGTTTGATAAGCCCTCACGGATAGACTAAAAATCAATATTCTGATAGAAAAATACTTTAGGGTTTGAAAATTAGCATCATTATTTTCTCCTTTGGCTAAGTTTGTGGTGACTGGAGGCAGCATATGTAGTTTAAAGAAATATAATTCCAGTCTCAAGATATTGTTTCATTTTCTTATTAAAAATCTCATTGGCTTGGTAGCCTGGTTTTCATTAGGACTATCCTCATTTCTTTCAGGTTATAAACTTAGAGCAACTCCTGTTTGTGTAATTACAATCCAGTTATCTTTAGTATTCCCACTAAAAAATTCAGTGCGGAATTTATGAATTGCCACTGCCAAACACAGATGGGGGAGTCGTAGTCGTTCTAGCTTTTAAAGGAAGGAAGGGGACTTTTGTAAATTATCCCATAGAATCCATTTCCCCAGAATAAATCAATATAAAAATTCTATACCGAGTCGTATTGGGAGCAATAGATCTTGAGTCCACTGAAAAATAATCCTGCATAGAAATAGTTTTACGGTAACCATGGCATTAGGTGTAGGAGAGTGGGGCGTATGTTCCTTCCTCAGGCTATAATGCATTAACATGCAACCCACCAGGAAAAAGAAAACCTTCTTGTTATTTACAGAAACCTTTAAGGAAAGAGTGATTTCTATGTAAAGAGAAGACAAATAACAAAGCTAAGTTTTAAGCCATTAGCTACAGTGTACATTAAATGATTTAAAGAATTGAGAATATATATTTATGAAAACATTATCATATTTTGTGATAGAAGTAATTCTTGTAAAACATAAAAAATCAATAGCATGCAATGTCTATCACAGAAGAATACATTAAAAATGAGCTCTAAAAATTATGAATATTGGCGATCCTAAACAGAAAAAATAGACTCGCTCTCAGTAACTTTTTGGTGGTCATCTTTAGAAACCCAGTTTTCTGGCACGATGCCTAAATGTCAAGCCCCTTCAAATCGATTTGACATACAACACAGTCCAAGGCAGTATAGGAAGGTCCACTGATGAAAAGACCTGCTCTCCACTGTAGGCAGCTCAGAGTCTCGTGGGGAAGACGGACATAGAAAGATGTGTGACATAAATACTACAACAGAAGCACGCACAGAGGCTAAGTCTTCCAGAGTGGAGGGCAACCAGCTCAGTCAGGCCGTGTTGTAGGAGGCGAGTATGAGGGAGATTTGAGTCCAGAAGGAGCCAGCATGTTCATTCAGCAGAATGCAAACTTCATGCGTGCAGGGACTATGTCTCTTTTGTCCACCATTTAATTCCCTGGCACACTTTATTGCCTAACGCGGGGTGGATTTTCAGTAGATATTTATCTTAATTAATTAATGAATGAGTGAAAAGAGAAGAGGTATTCTAATTAGAGAATGCAATGAATTCAAAGACCCAAATATGTAGAGAACAGGGTTTTTTCAGGAAACCTCTCCACTGCAGGTTCTAGGGATGAGTTGTGATAAGTGAAATGTGAAGACAGATCAAGCCATGTTCAAAATAGCTGTTTGTGGGGCACCTGGGTGACTCAGTCTGGTTAAGCGTCCGACCCTTGATTTCTGCTCAGATTACCATCTCACAGTTTCGTGAGTTCGAGCCCCACATCGGGCTCTGTGCTGACCCTGCAGAGCCTGCTTGAGATTCTCTCTCTCTGCCCCTCCCTGCCCACACTCTCTCTGTCTCTCTCAAAGTAAATAAATAAACTTTTTAAAAATGATTTTAAAAAATAGCTGTTCTTGGAGCGCATAAGTGGCTCAGTCAGTTAAGCGTCCAACTTTGGCTCAGGTCATGATCTCACTGTTTGTGAGTTGGAGCCCCCTGTTGGGCTCTGTGCTGACAGCTCAGAGCCTGGATTTTGCTTCAGATTCTGTGTCTTCCTATCTCTCTGAGCCTCCTCTGCTCTCACTCTCTCTCTCTCTCTCAAAAGTAAATAAACATTAAAAAAAATAATAAAAAAATTTAAAATAGCTGTTCATGCTATGCAAAAAGAGTTTAAGAGTTTATCCTGGGGGAAATGGGAATCTTTGAAACTGGAGAGCAGCATGGTGAATTCTACCCATTGAGAAACTTATTATGGCAACAATTTGAATGGCGGAGAGTGCAAATCTAACTGGACTTTTTTGATTATTCAGACTTTGAGGCCGAGAGGGAGAAAAGCATAGAAGATGCCTCTGCTAGAGAAAACTAGGTAAAGGTGGGCCGTGATGCCCCGATTGAGATGGGCGACCTAGGAGGAACAGGTGTTCACCGGGGAGGAGTAAGATAATTTAGGTACATTTAGGGCAATAAAGATTGAGTTCTGAGTTTGGGAGAAGAGATCAAGCAAGGCCTTTGAACAATGCTTCTATGGTCTTTGTAGGACTCAGTGTATAAGAATTCAACTTTATGTAAAAGAAAACGGATAACTTTTAATTTACAAAAGTGTTCTTTATTAGATATAACATGAAAGTGCTATTTTATATACATATTTAAGATATGTTTTGATTTTTAAAAATTATAAATTCTTCTCTAAGATAGATATATTGTGTATTTTGTGTTAAATATATACTAAATTGCGCCTGTTCTTTGCCAGGTTTAAACTAGATACTTTAACATTAACTGATTATGTGGAAGAATCTGTATCTACTTCATCTAGCTATAAAAAGGAAGGAATATTTTTATTCATAATGTTTTTTTTTCTTCTATTTTCTTCTTGAAGCAGGTAAGGAATTCAATTGAATTAAAATAACTGTGTGGTTTGGCTTTGAATATGAACTGCAAGTCAGCAAAGATCCAAATATTACTCCCTCGAGAAGGAATGGTTTAAAATAAATTTCAAAGAAGAGAAAAAATGAAGGGCTTAGGTTTTCTTGTGGTTTTTTTTTTTGTGGTAATTTGCACCATTTTGCCATGTTCTTATTTTTAAAAAAAAATTCATTTCTACTGAAAATTTCTACAATTTTGTACATGTGAATCACCCTTTGTTCAGTAAAAAATTAAGTATTTTTTCTAAATTGAATTCAGATCTGTTTACTTGTATAATTAAATCAATCCAAGATGATCAATGTTTACTTACTTTATGTTTTAGAATTATATAGTTACTTCATTTCTTAGAATTATATGTTTCTCTCTAAAGACAATAACATACACCAATCCGTCTAGAGATTAGTGTGTAGTAAGCAGAAAGTTCCCAGTAGCTGGAAGAATATTAAGAATTACCACCAAATAAGTTCTAAATTAGTAATTATAATAATATTGATTAAAAATATACATTTAACATTTTCCCAAGTATTCTCAATGAGGCTTCCCTGATCACCCCTTTTCATTACGGCCAATACATCCCTCCTAATACTCTTGAACCTGCCCTGCTTTTCTCAAAGCATGCATTACCTTCATACCAATGAAATTATGTATTTAATTTTTGTTCATATGCTTATTTCTATTTCAAATATCTAGAACAGTGACTGCCATTGAGTAAGCATTTAGTAAATATTTGTTGAGCGAAGGAATAAATTCAGTACTGTTTTTATCAAATAATTATACTCGGATTAAAATTACTCATTTTGTATATAAACTATAACAAGAAAAAAGCACGCTGATAAAGGTTGAAAGATAAAACTGTGAGTCAGATTAATTTCATTTTTTCCAGCTTTATTGAGATCTAATTGACACATAAGTATACCTTACACAGCTAACACATTGAGTAAATTTAAGGTGCACCTGTTGATACACTTATATATTGCAGAATAATTATCACCATTGCAATAGTTAATACCTCCATCACATTCATAATTACCATTTCTTTTTTGTGGTAAGAGCATTTAAGATCTACTTGCTTAGCAACTTCCATTATATATTAAGTATTATGAATTATAATCATCATGCTGGACATTAGATCCTGAGAACTTATTCATCTTATAACTGGAAGTTTGTACCCTTTGACCAACATCTCCTCATTTCCCTAACCTCAGCCCCCAGTAACCACATTCTATACTCTGTTTCTATGAATTAGACTTTTTAGATTCCACATGTAAATGATAACATGCAGTAATTGTCTTTGGCTGACTTATTTCACTTAGCATAATGTTATCATGATACCAGCCATTCTAATGGGAACAAGGTCATAACTCATCGTGGTTTTGATTTGCATTTCCCTGCTGATAGTGATAGTGAGTATCTTTTCATCCACCTGTTGGCCACTTGTATGTCTTCTTTGGAAAATGCCCATTCAGTTCCTCTGCTCATTTTTAAATTAGATGGTCTGGGATTTTTTTGCTGTTGAGTTAATTTTTATGAGTAGTATAAGAAAGGGGTCCAATTTTATTCTGTCTGTGGTAATCCAGTTTTCCCAGCACCATTTACTGAAGAGCTATCCTTTCCTTCCTGATTATCTTGGCTCCTTATAAATATGAAGGTTTATTTCTGGGCTTTCAGTTCTGTTCTATTGGTGTGTGTGTCTCTTTTTATGCCAATTCCAGACTGTTTTGATGACTCTAGCTTAGTAATATAGTTTGAAAACAGGAAGTGTGATACCTTCAGCTTTGTTCTTCTTTCTCAGGAAAGAGAAAATTGCTTTGGCTATTCATGGGGATTAATTTCATTTTTTGGTGGAAAGAGTATAAAGGTTTGGAATTAAAACTTATCAGCCCTAAGATTCTTGTTAATAAAGCTGCCAATTTCTGATATAGATGTTAAAAAATGATAATTTTGCCATTGCTGCTGCTGCTGCTACATGTTAGGATTACATGTTCGTTTTGAAGGGGGTAGATATTCAGCAGCCCCTCTGATTCCAGAAACGGATTGAAGAATAGTCATATACCACTGCTGCATACCTAAAAAAAAGATGTTTTCCATGACTTGCCAAGTTCTCTTCTTATTCTAGGCCATGACCCAAACATTAGCAGAGCTCCCTACTTGTGCCCAGAATAAAAGTGGTGGGCCTGTAAATCCTGCATGACTCCAAAAGTAGTTAAAATATTTTTTGAGGCAAAAAGGAACAAAAACAATGGAATACCCTAAAGGGACACTGTCAGTACATGGGGAAATATATTTGTCAGGTTCCGGGGAAGCAACTGAGAAACCAGTCATCATCACTCATATTATTTCTATCAGAAATGAGTTTCAGTTGTCCAAAAATCAATTTTTACATACCAAAAGAAGAATCAAGTTGCTAGGTTTTTCCCTTCTTCACAAGCATTGGTACTATTCAAAGAGATATCCCACATGTTTATACTAGCTCAATTTCTAAACCTCCAGGCATCTTCGAATGAAAGGGATTGGAAAATCGGTTTGCTTTTAATGAAAGGTCTAAGATAATTGTTTTCCTTTCATTTTATATAATTTGTCGTTCTCTAAAGGGAAGAGTTCAAAGGGAAAATTTCCTTGAACAAATTAAATCTTGTTTTTTTTTAATTAGGTGTTTAGTTTGGGGGTGAAAATCCTTATTAGTGAAAACCAAATTCTAAAAGAAAACACTTTTAATGTTCTCCAGGAATTCAAAGAACCATATTAACAGAAATAAGCATGGTTCATAATATCATGGTCTAGGAGCATTAGTTCTGCCAAGTTAGGAGGGGATAACGATTCTAGAATACCTGGTGTCTAGATCAAATAGAAATAAAAATTTGTTCTCCTTGATTACTCTTGCATTCAAGCCTGAGTGTAATTGAGTGGCAAAGCCCTTATGAGGGCTGTTCAGTCCTTACCTGACAAAGAGTAGGTGTCTTCTTTCACTCATCCAGACAAATCCTGTAGTTTATGGAGAGATGATGATAGAGAAAGAGAGAGACTACCACATACCCTTTGGGAATCACAGCCCCATCAAAATGATAAGAAACACGTGTCTGCAAGGGATGTGGGGAAAAGGGAACCCTCGTGCACTATTGGTGGGAATGTAAACTGGTTCAGCCACTATAGAAAACAATATAGAGGTTCATCAAAAAATTAAAAATGGAATTACCATATGATTCAACAATCCCACTTCTGGATGTATATCCACAGGAAATTAAAACAAGATCTCAGAGAGCTATCTGTACTCCTTTGTTCTCTGCAGCACTATTCACAATAACCACAATATAGGAACAATCTAAGTGTCCACCAGTGGATGAAGGGATAAAGAAGTGGTATGTATATACAAAAGGATATTATTCAACCATGAGAGAGAAGGAAATCGTGCCATTTGCAACAACATGGATGAAATTTGAGGACATTATGCTAAGTGAAATAAGGCAGATGGAAAAATACAAATACTGCATGGTATCATTTATAGGTGGAATCTAAAAACCAAAAAGTAAAACTCATAGAAACAAAGCATAGAGAAGTGGTTGTCAAGGGCTGAGCGGTGGGGTGCAAACTTTTGGCTATAAAGTGAGTAAGGTCCAAGGATATAATGTAAAACATGGTGACCATGGTTAACACGATTGTGTGATTGAGACTGGTTAGGGTGGTGGTATTCGAATGTCTCAAAAAAAAAAAAAAAAAAGAAAGAAAGAAAAACAGAAAAAGAGATGTACGAGGCGATAGAAATGTCGATTGGTTGGATCAGGTAATCTTTTCATGATGTGTATATGTGTCAGATTGCCACAACTGTACACTATATCTTATAATTTTATTTGTCAATTATATCTCAATAAAGCTGAAAACAATCGTGGGATTTTTTAAAAAGTTTATTTATTATGTGTGTGTGAGAGAGAGAGAGAGTATGAGCTATTGGGGGTGGGGGTTGGAGCAGAGAGAGGAGAGAGAATCCCAAGTAGGCTGGGCACTGTCGGGCGCAAAGCCCAATGTGGGCTTGATCCCACGAGATCATGACCTGAGCTGAAACCAAGAATCCAACGGCTAACCACCTGAGCCACCCAGGTGCCCAGTTGTGGGATAATTTGTGTGTACATCAAGATGACTTGATGTACACATTAACAGTGAAAGGATTCCTCCCATCCAGTTGATTGGTACCTAGATATTTATCTAGTTTAGGCACTTCACATATTTTTTTGAAATTTTTTAAAGGTTCATTATTTATTTTTGAGAGAGAGAGAGAGAGAGAGAGGAGAGGCAGAGAGAAAGAGAGAGAGGGAGACAGAGAAACCCAGACAGGCTGCACACTGTCAGTGCAGAGCCCAACACGGGGCTGGAACCCATGAACCCTGAGATCATGACCTGAGCTGAAACCAAGAGTCTGATGCTTAACGGACTGAGCCTCTCAGGCGCCCCAAGCACTTCACATATTTGTCTTTCTTGTGTCTGTGTGTGTGAGCACATCTGAGTTCTGCTCTCTTGGCATGTTTGAGTTGTGTGGTGTTGTCAGCTGTAGTTGCCATATTTTGATTTGAATCTCCAGTCCTTATTTATCTTATAGCTGAAAGCTTGTACCCCTTACTTGGTCTTTATTTTTTGATGTTTATTTATTTTTGAGGCGGTGGGGGAGAAGAGCAGAGAGAGAGAGAGAGACAGGGAATCCAAAACAGGCTGCACACTGTCATCACTGAGCCCAATGCAGGGCTCGAACTCATGAACCATGAGATCATGACCTGAGCCGAAGTCCAACGCATAGCCACCTGAGCCACCCAGGCGCCCCTACTTGGTCCTTTTTAATGTGGAAGTTTCCTATGCCTCTGGGAATGTAAGTTGAGCTTTTAAAAGAAATCATAACTATTCTATTTACTAATCCAGTTTATGACAACACATTTCATTCAAGAATTCAGAAGCCTTATTGTCAATGTTCTTATATCAGAGCAAAAGATTAAATTCCTGGTATGTGATAGAGATTCAGTACCCTCCACAAACAGTCTAGACTGGAGTGAAGGTAAATGCCTGCATACGAACAAGCAGGTAAAACCTAATTCATCTGAAATTATACCAGGTGTATTTTTTTTTTTTTAGTTTAGTTTATTTATGTATTTGGAAAGACAGAGACAGCCCAAGTGGGGGAGAGGCAGAGAGAGAGAGGGTGAGAGAGAGACTCTCAAGCAGGCTCAACACTGCCAGTGCAGAGCCCAATGCGGGCTCAAGCCCACAAAGCCCTGAGATCATGATCTGAGCTGAAACCGAGAGTCAGGTGTTTAACCGACTGAGCCACCCAAGCGCCCCCATGTGTATTTTCTGATAAAAGAAGTAGTGAGTGGCAACAGTTAGTGAGGTAAATTCACTTGTATCTTTAAAAACATAAAGGAATCACAGCAGCAACCTGTGACCATTACCTCACTCCTTATTTCAATTTTTATTGCGGTCAAAACCCTACTCCACTGATATCTAGACTTAGCTGTGTTTCCATAAAGCATTTTGTTATTGAAGAAATGATTGACTGTTGAAAATATCTTTTCTCTCATATATCTTTCATTTTTGAATCACCAAAATGCAATTCTTCACATTTGAAGTTATCGAAATATCATCTGGCCATTAACATAAGTTCAGCCATGTTGGAAGCATCTGTACTTTCTCCAAGTGTACAGTAAGCCTCCCACACTATGTAATTTATTCTAATACTGTATTCAGTTTTTTAAAATCCTCAGAAATGTTTCTCTATGCATCATCCAAAAGTATTTTCTAACAAAAGAGTGCATTTATTTTATTTTGTCCTCAAATTGGTTTTATGTATTCCATCATGAAATATTTTACACATATATGTATTTATAAGTTGTAACAGAAAAAAAAATGAAAGAAAATGCATAAAATGGTGTATTTCACACCTCGGATTAGTTAATTTTGAGAAATCTCCATGAACCCTTCCCTGATTCCATCTCCTTCCCTCACACAGTCACATCCTTCCACTTATTGAGGCAGCCACAGTCCAGAATGTTGTGTTAATCATTCTCTTGTTTTCTTTTCAGTATTTCCACTTGTTACTTGTTCATCACGACAAAGACCCAAAATAGCAATAGTTTTAACAAGATAGATATAAGCCAAAATGGTGGCTCCGCAGCCATGATGGCCCTGATTCTTTCTGTCCCAGTTGTGCCATCCTCAGCACTTGACTGCTACCTCATGGTGTAAGATTGCTGCCTCATCTCTCTCTATCCGTTCTCTACTCCAGCTAGCAGCAAAAACAGAACACAGAAGGCATTTATACTCAGAAGTTGCTCTATTGCTTTCCTGGCTTTAGGATTGTTCATATTTTCTCTTTCTACCTGTGTTAGTTGCATTTTTCTAGGAATTTATGCATTTCATCTCAAATTTACTGACATGTAGTTGTTTACCATATCCACAAGACCGATTTAATTTCTAAAGTATTTTTAGTTACAGCTTTTGTCATTCCTGATATTTTTACTTATGCTTTTAAACTTTTAAAAATAATCTTTTAAAAACATGTCTATTTTAACTAGTCTTATAAGCCTTGTCAAAGAACTGACTTTTGGCTCTTTAATTGTATTTTATGTGTATTCTAATTTATTTATTAGTTTCCTCTCTTTACTATTTTGTTCTGTCTGCTTAATTTTTGCATTCATTCTACTGTTCTTTTACTTTTTAAATTAGGTATCTACATTATGAAATTTGAGCTATTATTTTCTTTCAAAATAAGGATTTAAGGAGAGATTTTCTTCTATTAATTTAGCTATACCACATATTTTTCAGTTTTTTTAGTTTTCTGATTTCTGTTATGCTAGATTCTTTCATTCATGAGTTGCTTAGAAGTGTATTTTAAAATTTGAAATAGGGGCGCCTGGGTGGCTCAGTCGGTTAAGCAGCCGACTTCGGCTCAGGTCATGATCTCACGGTCTGTGAGTTCGAGCCCCGCGTCGGGCTCTGTGCTGCCGGCTCAGAGCCTGGAGCCTGCTTCAGATTCCGTGTCTCCCTCTCTCTCTGCCCTTCCCCTGCTCATACTCTGTTTCTACGTCTCTCAAAAATAAATAAATGCTAAAAAATTTTTTTTGAAATAAATGAGGCTTTTTGTAACTACTTTTTTTTAAATTTCTAACTTAATTTTACTGTAGTCTGACACCAGTTCTTCTAAACTTGTTAAGGCATAGCACATGGTCAATTGTGATAAATATTTCATTGCACGTAAAAAGAATTGTATATTCTCAACTCACTGCAATATTTTCTGGAAGTCTGATAGATCAAGTTTCCTAGTTGTTTTTCAAATTTTCTGTGACCTAACCAATTTTTTGTCTACTTAACCCAGCAATTAATGGAACTGTTTTGTTAAAATCTTCCTCTAGGATATAGATATGTCTATTTCTCCTAATAGTGTCATCAATTTTGGTTGATGTATATTTTTAGATTATTTAGATTATGTTATTGTGTCCCTACCAGTTTAGAAAATTTGTCTATTCCTGGTTAATTAATGCTTTTACCACTTTGCAGTACCTCTGTCAATGTATAGTAATGTTTTGGGGTTTTAGAGTTTATTCGTATGCTAATATAGGAACGCCAGCTCTCTTTTTTTTTAACCTTCGTATTTATTTTTTTAAATTTTAATTCCAGTATAATTAACATGCAGTGTTATATTTGTTTCAAGTGTAAAATATAGTGATTCAACAATTCTATATATTACTCTGTGCTCATCATGAACACCCCTTCGCCTCTTCTACCCAACCCCCCACCCACTTACCCTATGGTGACTGTTGATTTGTTCTCTACAGTTAAGACTCTGTTTTTTGATTTGTCTCTTTTTTCTTTGTTTGTTTTGTTTCTTAAGTTCCATATATGAGTGAAATTGTATATTTGTCTTTCTCTGATTCCGTTCTGTTTAATTTTTACATTATTTATTACCAGTTTTTTTATTTGTGGCTCCCATTCGGCTTATATACAAAATTGTATGCATATAGCATTCTCTATTAAGTTGATAGTCTCTTACATTTGAGCCCATTCTTTACTCCTCTACCCCCCTTACCATGTTTTAGGTATATAATGTCATACTTAAATCCTTTTATTTTGCAAATTCTTTGACTCATTTTTATAGAATACTTTATTTTACTGCTTTTGTGCTTTCTACTTTTCTTACTCCTCTTTATGGTCTCTCCTTTCCATTCAAAGGGTCCCCTTTGACATTTCTCACAAGACTGGTTTAGTGGTGATCAATTCCTTTAACTTGTTTGTCTGGAAAACTCCATTATCTCTCTTTTTATTCTGAATGACAGCCTTGTTTGTTGAGTATTCTTGGTTGCAGGTTTGTTTTTTTTTTTCCTTTCAACCCTTTGAATATATCATGCCTGCAAAGTTTCTGCCAGAAAATCAGCCGATAGCCTTATGGGGTTTCCCTTGTATGTAACAGTTTTCCTTTCTCTTGCTTCTTTTAAGATTCTTTTTTTAAATTTTTTAATGTTTATTTTCATTTATTTTTGAGAGAGAGAGAGAGAGAGAGAGAGAGCAAGCAGGGGAGGGGCAGAGAGAGAGAGGGAGACACAAAATCCAAAGCGGGCTCCAGGTTCTGAACTGTCAGCACAGAGCCCGATGCTTGGCTCAAACTCACGAACCATGAGAACATGACCTGAGCTGAAGTCAGATGCTTAACCAACTAAGCCACCCAGGTGCCCTTAAGATTCTTTATCACTACTTTTTGCCATTTTAATTATTGTGTGTCTTGTGAACCATCTTGGATTGATTTTGCTGAAGACTCACTGTACCTCCTGAATCTGGATTTCTGTTTCTTTCCCCAGATTTGGGAAGTTTTCAACTATTGTTTCTTCAAAGAATTTGTTGCCATTTCTTCTCTTTCTGGGATCCCTATGATGCAAATGTTATTACACATGATGCTGTCACTGAGTTCCCTTTATTTCATTTCATTTGTATTATTTTCTTCTTTCTCTCCTGTTCAGCTTGATGGCTTTCCATTAATCTGTGCTCCAGGTCACCGATCCATTCTTCTGCTTCCTCTAGTCTACTATTTATCCCATATAGTGTATTTTTAATTTCAGTTATTGAGTTATTCATGTCTGATTTGTTCTTTTTTGTGTTTTCTGTCTCTTTGTTGAGGGTCTCCCTGAGGTTTTCCACTCTTTCCTCAAGTCCAGTGAGTATCGTTATGACCCTTACTTTAACTTCTTTATCGAACATATTACTTATTTCCACTTCATTTAGTTCTGTTGCTGTGATTTTGTCCTGTTATTTCATTTGGCACATTTTCCTCTGCCTCCTCATTTTGTCTAATTCACTGTGTCTGTTTTTATGTGCTAAGAAAGTCGGCTATGTTTCTGCTCTTGAGAGTAGCAGCCTTATGAAGAAGAGGTCATCTAGTACCCTGTAGTGCAATGTCCCTGGTCCACCAAAACCTGGCACTTCAGGAGTGTCTCCAGTGTGTGTTGTGTGCACCCTACTGTTGTGGCCAAATCATGTTTGCTTCAGTGGCTTCTTTGTCTGTTGTGACCAAGTTTTAGTCTTTGCATTGTTACTCAGCCAGTCTAGGACATTTGCCGGCGATGCAATACCACTGAACTGTAGTGTATTTTCTCTGTGTTGTCCCCTCAAAGGCTTTGGTTGATGGGCAGGGCCTGTAGTCAGACCCCAATGTCTGCTCCAGCCCACTGCTGGGGACACAATTGGACAGGTGTATGTGGTTATCTTCCCCTATCCCTTGGGAAGGAGTAATTTTGGAGTGGAGCTGGTCCCTATCACTGCTGCTTACACACTGCCAGGTTTGTGCACCATTTTGGAAGGGCTATGGTCAAGGACAAATTGGATGGGGAAGGTCCATAGGAGAATGTAGGGATGGGGTGCATGGTGCCAGCAAAGTCCAGCGGCGATCTCTTGGGAAAACTCCCGCCCAGGCCAGCCAGATTGGAGGGAATGGATCCACAAGAATACAAGGGTGGGGGAGAGGAAGCTAGTTGGAGAGTTTTGGTGCTGTGCTGGTTCCTACAGGTATCTATGTATCTAGGCTTGGGAGTGAGGGAGGGAAATAACACCTGCCAGGTCTTTTGTTCTTAAAGTTTCCCAAAGGTCCCTGCATCTCGAGCACTTGCTCTGAGACTAGTAAATAAATCACCTTCCTACATACGCCAGGTGTTTCATACTGCTGCTTCTATGCTGTATCTCAATATTGTGCTGTCTCTTTGAGGGTGGGGACTCCACCCTCGTGGCTCTCCCAGAGCTGACCCTGCTGATTTTTAAAGTCCCAGGTGTTAAGCCCCATTGGTTGTTAGGTCTCTTGGTTTTCGAAGCCAAATATTATGGAGATTCTTCTTCCTTGTGCAAGTCCCCCATGCCTGGGGTGCTGGGTATGGGGGTCCGGTCCTCTCCTTTTTCCACACCCACAGCATCCCTTCTTGCACAGAGTCCTGTGGGTCTCTTTGGCTCCAGACCACATCTTTGCATTTCCTACTTTCTTTGATGTGGCTTCTTCTGTACATTAGCTGTGGAGAGTCTGTTCTGTTCAAGTCTTTTTCTGGGTTATTTACACTGATGTGAGTGTTATCTAGTTGTATCTGTGGGACGAGGTGAGCTTAGGATCCTCTAACTCTGCCATCTTCCCCAGAAGTCTCCTGCAATGCCAGCTTTCTTTAGGATAGACTTTACCTAGCATTTCTTCTCTCCTTTCGCTTTTAATATTTCTATGTCCTTATGCTTTAGATGTATTTCTTATAAAAAAGCATATTGCTGGTTTTTACATTTTTATTTAGTTGAAGATTTTTGCCTGACAAGTTTGATCCGTTTGAATTTTTTGTGACTTTATAAATTTAGAATAATTTTGAAGACCAGATTTCTATTTTTTCCAAATATTTTTCATCTCTCTTCCCTGCATTCTTTTGCAGTTATTTTCTTTCTGTCCTTTATTTAGTTCATCTCACACACACACACAGGCACACACATACATACATGTACACACCTGCACGCATACATACACACATACACATATACATGCACAAACACATACAGAAACTCACTTATACTCTATGTTCTGTGTCTATTATTATTTTGGATTTCACGAACATTTTTATCTTGTGTGTTGGTCAACAAGGTCTAACAAAACATAACAGACTTGGTGGTTTCAACAACAGAAATTTATCTTCTTATATTTTGTAGGATAAAAGTCCAAGATCAAGGATCCATCAGGGTTAGTTTCTGGTCAAGTCTTTCTTCCTGACTTGTAGACAGTTTGCCTGCTCATTGTGTCTTCAGATAGCCTCTGTGTTTGCAAAAGCAGAGACAAAAAAGAGGGATCTTTAGTCTTTCTTCCTCTTCTCATGAGGACAGCAGTTTTATCAGACTATGGCTTCACCCTTGTGCCCTCATTTACCCGCAATTACCACTTTAGAGTTCCTATCCCCAAATACAGTCACATTGGGTGTTAAGGCTTCAATATATGAATGTGAGATGGACACAGTTCAAACTATGATGTTACGTATGTTTGATTTATAAAAACGAAAAAATAATCCATTATTCTCTTCCTCCTGAACAGGACAAAGACCTTAGGACATTTCAACTACACCGTTTCTTCCTGTTTATGTGTGGCCATTTTCTAATTTTTTAGTTATACTCTGTCATTCTTCTATAAACTATATAATTTCATTTTTAAAATCAATGCTTTGTAGGATTATGTGCATATTTGCTAATACGTTTGTTCACCAGTGTTTCTTGCTTCTTGAACATTCTATCTGGGTGCATACTCCTCCTCCTGCCTGAATATATCTTTTGGATGTACTTCAGAAAGTACCTTTTGATGGTAAACTCCCAGTTTTGTTTTATGTAAAGATCTTTACAAATCCTGGAATATATTTTTGTGGTTCTGGATTTCTAGATTGACTATTATTTTTTCATCGCACATTGACATGTATTCCCACTGTCTTTTGACTGTTTTGCTGTTAGAAATAAGCTACCTATCATTCAAATTATCACTCCTTTAACAGACAATCCTTTCTCTTTGGTTACTTTAAAGATGTGCATGTCAATGGGCATGTGTGTAAGTTGAATTTTTTCCAATAATTCTTGAGGATTCTCGGTTATTATTTTCTCTGAGTCTCCAATTAAACATATGTTAAACTTTATCATTCTGTCTCCCATGCTTTTTAACACCTTTATTTTCCTTCCATGTCTTGCTAGACTATGTTGTGAATAACTTCAGATCTATCTCCCAGTTCATTAATTCTCCCTTCAGCTATGTCTATTTTTTGATTTGTTTAACTCATTTACTGAGCATTTAAATTCAGTTATTTATTTATTTTTATTTATTTTAGAGAAAGATAAAGAGAGAGAGAATGCATGAGCAAGAAAGAGGAGTGGAAGGGGAGAGAGAGAGAGAGAGAGAGAGAAAGAGAGAGAGAGAGAGAGGAGAGGAGAGAATCTTAAGCAGGTTTCATGTTTAGCCTGGAGCCCACCATGGGCTCGGTCCCACAACCCTGGGATCATGACCTCAGCTGAAATCAAGAGTTGGATACTCAGCCAACTGAGCCACCAGGTATTCCTAAATTTAGTTATTTAAATTTTAATTTCTATAAATTCTATTTGTATCTTTTTAAAATTTGCTGGATGATTGTTATAATCTCTTTCTCTTTACTCATATTTTCCATTTCTTATCTAGTTTTGTTAATCATAAATTAATTTACTTGTATGTCTCATGACTCTAGTGTCTGAAGTCCTACAAATCTCTCCTTGGCCTGTTTTTGTTTTCTGCGGTTTCTCATTTTTCTTGCCTTTTGTGTGTGTGTGTGTGTGTGTGTGTGTGTGTGTGTGTCTATATGTGTGTGCGTGTGTATGTGGATGAGTGTGTGTTTTTGTGCTTTTAAATATTGAAATGCTTATTTCAATATTTAAATATCTCTTTCTCTCCCCGGGTTGCTCTTTAATTTGAGCATCCAGCTCTTGATTTTTGCTCAGGTCATGATCCCAGGGTCATGGGACTGAACCCTGCGTCAAGCTCCATGCTGAGCATGGAGTCTGATTAAGATTGTCTTTCTTTCTCCCTTTGCCCCTCTCCTTCACTTGCATACTCTCTTTCTCTAAAATTAAAAAAATAATAAACAAATAAAGAAAGAAAGAAATATTGAAATGCTAGTTTTTCTTGAAACTTCTATAGGGATTTCTTAAGTCCTGGGATGCAGCTGCACAGAAGAGCTTTTATATTATTGTGTTTCTTTTAACACACAGGTAACACCAATTCAGGCTAAAAGTGCTCCTGGTTAGGAGATTTTAGGCCACATTATGTTTTCCCCTTAAGTCAGCATGAGATTTCCTCGCTGTCTATTTTTTCAAAGAATGCCAGCTTTATGAGTGTTTTCCCATATAATTCCCCATAGAGGGTGGGCCTTAGGCATTATCTGCAGTCCCCAGCTCTCTCTGCAAAAGAATAAACTGAAATCTTCAGATCAAAAAGCTGCCTAGTCATTCACTTAACATTCCCATTTTCACTTTATGTAGGGTCAAGGTAAATCCTTTATGTTTGTATAGTTTCGTGATACATTTTTAAGGTACTTTTTGAATACTTTAAACTGCATTTTATTTAACAGGAAATCTAACTTGTCATGTAGCTGAAGAGAAATCCACTATGTTATTTATATAGTATGTCAATCATTTTTACTGCTATAGGAAGAAAAAGATTTTTCCCAGTACACATATATTTTCATTTTCAGCTGTTCATGAATACATTAGAAAGGAAACTTCTAAATATTTAGCATTTAGAATAACAACATTTTGTAAAATAAACCTTGGATTTAATTAAGATTTTCGACATTGCTAGAAAAATAGACTTTTTATAAAAAGCCCTCATGTCTTAAGTGCTTAATTTTAAGTATCTTTCTATTTATCATACTATTAGTACATAAACTAATATTCCAATTCACAATATGCAAATACTTCTTTATCAACTACAGTGGATATAAATCATATATCCAGGGGTCTTATTGATAACATCAATTTTGTTACCAACTTCTCTGAATTGTTTAGGTTATTACGGATTTAATCTTTACCAGATCTTCAGGAAGAATTCATACTAGAGGCGCCAGGGTAGCTCAGTCGTTTAAGCATCCGACTTTGGCTCAGGTCATGATCTCACAGTTCGTGGATTCGAGCCCCGCGTTGGGCTCTGTGCTGACAGCTCAGAGCCTGGAACCTGCTTTGGATTCTGTGTGTGTCTCTCTCTGCTCCTCCCCTGCTCATGCTCACTTGCTCTCTCTCAAAAATAAATAAACATTAAAAGAAAAGTTCATATTAAGGGTCGGAGAAGGATCTCCTCTCATATTATCTTTCTGTTCACTTAGGTACTATCTTTGTTCTGGGCTTTCCTTACATAAATAATTTCCTATAGAAATCATTTAAAGCCATATGCATATTATGAGAGGGCTGTTTTAATTAAAACTAGAAAACATATTCTGTTGTCCACTTAACCAAGTACATGTAAACTCAATATGCTGAGAGCTAACAAAGGAGACAGGACCCCACTGAATCCCTCTTCACACTATGGAGCTTTTACTCTCCCCCCATCTTTTACCGACATCATTCACCAATGAATGCATAGGTCATGAAGACACCGAGGTCAATCCGTGCAATAATTATTAGTTAAGATTCACTTATTTCTTAATGTAAAATAGGAAATATTGCATTTTTCAAAAAGCAGCCAGATTACATAAGCCCATTTACCTTCCCCCTATCCTAAATTTCCATTAAAACGAGAACAAATAGACCTTTTATGTCATAAGTTACAATTATGTAAATGTCAAGAGAAGAGATGACAGCAAAATAATTTTGGAAGCTGGAAAGTAAAAGGATGACTCAGTTATGTCATGAAAGTGGAATCCTCAATCAATGGTGAGGAAAGACAATAAACAATCCAATTTACCTACCAGCAGCCTTCAGAGGTTTTAAAATGTTGAAAATTGGAGATAAGTAAAAAATTGTTTATGAAATGTTAAATCCCCAAATTTCTTCCTCAACTCTACATAGATGCAACTGCTTCTCCTCCACCAGACAGAAGTGGAACTCTAGATATGGTTAAGCAGAGGGTAAGGAGAACCAGAAGCTGGTCAGTCACAGGAGGGTTTCACAGTGATAATTGGGCATTCGGAGGCAGTTTGTATGTCGAATGGTGAGAAACTTGCCTTCTACTCAACTGGTGCTGGGAGCCAGACTTATACCCTCCAAGGGTGAATGGAGAGGAGACCAGGGGTCCTTCCCTGGGGAATGTAATCAACACAAAGAAAAGGTAAAAATATATAGAATTGGGTTTTCTCAGGAAAAAAAAAAGACACATTGCAGGTGTACTGCAATGAAACCCACAATCAATAACAAATCCCAAAGCACGTGTCTGGAGCTTCCAAACAGCTTTTCACTGTCTTAATTATGAGCCAACAATGAGAAAGTCCTAGATACCGGAAGAAAATCTTGGGCACGAAAGCGTTCCAAAGAAGCAAAAAGAAAGCAGAAAGTTGCAGGAAATGGAGACTATGCAAGAAGGTGAAAACACAAGGAAAAAGACTATCATTAATATATTCAGAGAGGTAAACAAAGGAATTGCGTTCATGGAATGAATATATGAAGGGTGTCCTTTTTTTCAGCATAGGTATGTTTAATATAAATACGCTGTCTTGCACCATCCTTTTTTCAGTTTTTATTTTTAAATAAATTTACACTTTCACCTATTTATCTAACTCCCCCACCCCTTGCCTCTAGCCGTCACCAATCTGTTCTCTGCATCTATGAGCGTAGTTTTTTTGTGGCTTTGTGCTTTTACTTTTTTAAAAGATTCCACATGTAGGAGAGATCGTATAACATTGTCTTTCACTCTCAGACTTACTTCAATTAGCATAATCCCTTTGATTTCCATCTGTGTTGTCAAAAATGGCAAGATTTCATTCATTTTTTATGGCTGAATAACATTCCACTGTGTACATATACCACAATTTCCTTATCCATTCATCCATCAATGGATGCTTAGGTTGTTCCCATATCATTGCTATTGTAAATAATGTAGCAATGAACATGGACATGCATATTGCTTTTTGAGTTAGGTTTTTTATTTTCTTTTGATAAGTACCCCAAAGTAGAATTGCTACATCATATTGTAGCTGTATTTTAATTTTTTGAGGAACTTCCATACTGTTCTCCACTGTGGCTGCACCAGTTTACATTCCCACCAACAGGGCACAAGGGTTCCCTTTTCTCCACATCCTCACCAACACTTGTTATTTCTTGTCTTTTTGATAACAGTCATGCTATAAGGTATGAGGTGATAGCTCATTGTGGTTTTGAATTGTATTTCCCTGACAACTAAGGATGTTGAGCATCTTTTCATGTGCCCGTTGCATTTGTATTTCTTCTTTGGGAAAATGTCTATTCAATCCTTTTGCACATTTTTTAATCGGATTTTTGCTATTGAGATGTATGAGTTCTTTACATATTTTGGATATTAGCCCCTTATCAGAAATATGATTTGAAAATATTTTCTCTCATTGAGTAGGTTGTCTTTGCATTTTTGTTGATAGTTTTCTTTACTGTGAGCAGGTTTTTAGTATGAGTCCCACTTATTTATTTTTGCTTTTATTGCTCTTGTTTTTGGTATCAGATTCAAAAAAACATCACCAAGACCTATGTTGAAGAGCGTACCATCTATGTTTTCTTTTAGGCTATGTTCAACTCTTTAACCCATTTTGAATTATTTTTAATGTATGCTTTAAGATTGTGGTAAAATGTCATTGTTTTGCATGTAGCTGTCCAGTATTTCCAATACCATTTATTGAAGAAGCTCTCCTTTAACCCATTGTATATTCTTGGTTCCTTTGTCATAATTAATTGACTATATCTATGTGGGTTTATTTTGGGGCTTTCTATTCTGTTCCATTGATCCATGGGTCTGTGTCAATTAGCATATTATTTTAATTACCATAGATTTTTAATGTAGTTTGAAATCAGGTAGCATGATGCCTCCAGCTTTGTTCTTTTTTCTCAAGATTACTTTGGCTATTAAGGGTTTTTTGTGGTTCCATACAAATTTTAGGATTGCTTGCTCTGTTTTTGTGAAAAATGTTATTAGAATTTTGATATCAAATTTGCATCAAATCTGTAGATTGCTTTGGGTAGTTTGGGTACTACAGATTGCTTTCAAGTAGTATCAGTTTTAACAATATTGATTCTTGTAATCTGTAAGCATGGAATATCTTTCCATTTATTTGCATCTTGAAGAAGACACAGGTCTTTCAATATACAGCTCTTTTCCATCCTTGGTTAAATTTATTTCTAGACATTTTATTATTTTGGTGCAATTATAAATGGGTTAGTTTTCTCTGTTTCTTCTTCTGACAGTTCATTTTAGTGAATAGAAATGCAACAGATTTTTGTGTATAGATTTTGTATGCTGCAGTGTTACTGAATTTTTTTATTAGTTCTAACATTTTTTTTTCGTGAAGTCATTAGAGTTTTCTATAGATAATATCATTTCATCTACGAATAGTCACAGTTTTACTTCTTCCTTTCCAATTAGAATTCCCTTTCTTTCTTCCTTTCTTTCTCTCTTTTCTGTTTTGTTTTTTGTTTTTGGGTTTTTGTTCTAGCTAGGACTTCCAATACTCTAGAATAGATGTGGTGAGCGGACATCCTTGTTTTGCTTCTGATCATGAAAGACTTTCAGCTTTTCATCATTGGGTATGCTGTTAGCAGTGGGATTGCCACATATGGCCTTTCTTATGTCAAGGTACATTTCCTCCGTACTTACTTTATTGAGAGTTTTTATCATAAATCGTTGCTGAATTTTGTTAAACACTTTTTCTGCATCTATCAATAGGATATTACTTTTATCCTTCATTTTGTTACTGAGGTGTATCACATTGACAAGCTGCAGATGTTGAACCATCTTTGTATCACTGAAATAAATTTCACTTAATAATGGCGTATGATCCTTTTAATGTATTCATGTATTGAATTTGGCTTGCTATGATTTTGTTGAGGAGTTTTACATATACGTTCATCAGGGATAGTGGCATGTAATTATCTTTTTTTGTAGTGTCCTTGAATGGTCTTGGTATCAGGGTAATGCCAGCCTCATAAAATGAGTTTGAAAGAGTCCCTCCTCTTCTATTTTTTGAAGTTTCAGTAAGATTAGTATTAATTATTCTTTGAATGTTTGGTAGACTTCATCAGTGAAGCCATCTAGTCCTGGGCTTTTTTGGTTGAGAGATTTTGGATTACTGACTCAGTCTTCTTGCTAGTAATCAGTGTGTTCACATTTTCTATTTCATCATGACTCAGTATTGGTACAATGTATGTTTCTAGAAATTTATCCATGAGTGGCATTCTTTAAAAAAGGAATAAGAAGACAAAAAATAAAATATGAATATAAATAAAATATAAAATATATAAAATGTAATTAAAGAATATGAAATTATATCATAATTGGAAAATTTAGTAGAAAAAATAGGAAGAAACAAGATAAGAGACTAATAGGAAATTTCAGAAAAAGAACAGAGAAGACTGAGTGAAGACTAATAAAAAATTGAAGAAAATTTCCATAGTGGAAGAATATAATTTTTAGGACTAATAGTCCCGCTGGGTGCCAGCACAAGAGATGAAACACACTCACATTGAGAAAGTTATTGATATTTCAGGATATTGTGAAAAAAAGGGAAGATCCTAAAAGTTTTCAGGAAAAGGGAAAAACTGACTCATTGAAAAGGATGAAAAATATGAATGGCTAAAGACTTCTCTATAGCAGCACTGGAAATTCAAACAATACGGAAAAAATGCCTTCAACATTCTGCCTCATATTTATTTTCAGTCTTGAAATCAATACCCGGTCATATTATCAGTGAAGCGAGACGATAGCCTAAAGTCTAGGTGGATCCTTGCAGGTCTACAGAGAAAAATGACTAGAGTTAGGACAAGTTAGGAAGGCCCTGAAAGAGGTGCACTAAGAGAGTGAAATTGGCAGAATATTTGATGTAGGCTAAGTATCTTGTTTGATTGTTCTGAGAGAAGATTTAAACAACTACAGAATGGTTGGGGCCATTTAGCGGTTATTTAGAAAACTAAGCAAAACTTAGAAAGTTAAGCAAACAAGAAGGGGTAGAAAAGGAGTACAAAACAGGAAAAGTAACATAGGTCATCATGCTCAGATGTTCATAGATCTCGACTCTAGGCAGCATTCTGACCATTGAGCTCTACTCTAAATTTACCATGGAGCCCTATTGGGAGGATAATGGGGCCATGAAAAGTATGAGTGTGTTCTATGAAACAAAGCGAACTTCCCATCGTCTAACATAGTGGAAATTTAATTGCAATGCCAACAACTGAGAAATCAATATATCATATTGGTATTTTTAAGGTAAGTGCAAATAAATATCCAAAAAGAGCTAGAAGATTTTAAACTGGCTATCTTTGGCCAGCAGAAAATGATTAGCTAGAACTTAGATTTTGTACAATTAACCTTCAGTAATTATTTAAATATGAATAGAAACCCTAACATTTTCTTACCACTCTAACCCCCGTGAATTATTATGTACATGATTGGAGACCACTGGTTTAGCCTATGCTGGTTCGTGTATGCATTTTCAGTAAGGAAGATTGGAAGGAAGTGTTTAACATGCCCCCGGAACCTGCAGTCATAGCCACCAGGTGGCAATAGTGAGTTATATCTGGACCTGCAAGATTTCTATTCTGAAATGTCCCTTGAGCACCACCCATGTGATGATGTCATTGGATTCTGCATTTGGTCATGTCCTAGACAAAATTTGTCTGTCACTTGGAAGAATTTGTAGAAGGTATATTCACAAGGTCTTAGATGTTATATTTGTGTGAAATAACAAACAGATTTGAGATTGAATAAAAACAGAGATTACAATTGCTGTGATAAAAGCAATATGAAATGTAATTAAGTATGAAGTCTTAGATGTAGGTTTAAAAACACATAAATAAAAAGTGTTCTGGAAGGTCAAATAGTACAAAGGAAATAATTGACTGGAAACTCAGATACATGGGTTCTGGTTTCAGTTCTACAGGGACCAGCTGTGTCACATTTGAGATGAATTTTTGTCTTCTAAAAAATGAGGTCTTCATACTACATAATCTCTAAATATTTGTCTGCACTAATAGTCTATAATTCTTTTATATATTGGAAAAACTTTTATGATTGTAGAAGATACAAAAAGTATCAAGAAGACAGGGATACCCCCAATTCCATTGTTAATATTTTGACATATTTCATTTTGGCATTACCTGTGTGTGGATATGTTTTTATTATAAAAATTACCTTATTCTGCATATTTAATTTCATGTAAGTCCCCCCCTCGTGAAACGTTATAAAACAAGCACTTTCCCATTCACAGTATGTCCATGGTAACGTCCTTTGGTCTCCTTAGCACAGGAAGTCCTCTCTGGCCATGTCGTCCCTGACTGTCTCCAGTTTCGCCCCTCTAGATGCTTTGCATCTCCTTCCCTCTTTGCATAGGACTCTTTGTTCTCTCCCAAACTCTTAGGAAAAAGTACACCCTCCCCCCACACACACACCAAATTCCTCCTCTACTTATGGAAGAATGTAGTGCTTATTTTGTTGTCCTGATATCTGCAAACACATACTCTTGACTTTCTACTCCAAATGACTTATTCCAAATCTCTTTTGGGCTGGGGTCAAACCCTTGATCTCAAGTTGAAACCACAGTCTTCAGCGAAAGACTAACCTGCTGAGGACTCTGTCTTCCCTTCTTTTTGTAGTTTCTGTAACAATAGTTGGCTCAATTAATGGCTTGTCATTAAATAGAGAGAACAAACTGAAGGTTGCTGGAGGGGACTTGGGTGGGGGGATGGGCTAATGGGTGATGAGCATTAAGGAGAGCACTTCTCAGGATGAGCAGTAGGTGTCATATGTAAGAGATGAACCACTGGGTTCTACTCCTGACTACTCCAACACTACACTCTATGTTAACTACCTTGGATTTAAATTTTAAAAATTAAAAAAAAAACAACACAGCTTTAGTTTTCTGCCCATTGACCTCCACTAATGTCTCTCTGGTCCTCAGTCTTTACCCCTTACTATAACATCATCTCTTCAATAAGTTCGACCCAGTAATCACATGACCTAAGCAAACAACAACAAAAAACAAAAAACAAAAGCAATAGAGCTGATTGCGTGGGGTTCACGTTTTCTGAATGGTAATGCATTTCTTGCACCCATCCCACCTCCCAACACCTGCATTTAACCATTAACATGTATATGATTTATTAGTGTTACAATTTACTGCAGAATTTAAATTTATCTTGAATTTTTACTGTGTTTCTAAATTGTCCATGATATTTGCATACATATCACCTTATATGCAGTAGCATTAGTATGTGTTTTAAAGGTCTATACAGAGGGGAAAGTATGGGAAATCCATAAAGGATAAAGCATGGCAAATATATTAGTATTTTCCTGTTTTGATTTTTAAAATTTTATATCAGCCAATGCATTTTAATCATTGCATTTTAATCATTGTGTTTTATATACATATATATATACCCCTATATGTGCATATATTTGCAGTTCAACTTTTATATGAAATCCAGTTTTTTCTTTGTAGTTTTTAAAGTTTTTTGTAGTTTTGAAAGTTTGAATGTTTTTGAATTCTAGGCAATGAGAATTATATACACACTACATCTTTAAGTGTCCATTCTTATTATCAGTTTAATTGTATCCAAATTATATATCACTTTCTGATTTCTCTTTGGTCTTTCCTATAGCAAAATAGATAATGTTTAAGCCCTAAATTTCATTTGTCACTTTGTACCACTATAAAAATTTTTTAAAGTATTTTGCTATCTTATTTACATACCCATTTGTTTTTCGAGTTTTCGATGGGAACTTTTATCATGGAAAATACAAATCATTTCAATGTAGGAAATATTAGACAAAAGGAGACACTTATAAATTAATTTATTTTGAAGAGTAGATACCCAGGGGGCTAACTTCTAAGTTAATTAGAAAGTAAGAGGCAAATTACAATCTATTGCACCTGACCCTATCTTGCTAAGTCATTCCCAATCCATGATGGCTTTCAGTGAATAGAAAATATTTGCTTTCTGTGATTTCTCCAAAAGATCTTTCAGTGCATATATCACAGATAGCATACCTATCTGTATGGAATAGGGAGGTTCTTCTATTTGTATATTTTAACATACATCTATATTTTTTTAAAGGCTGCAATGTGTGGGACAGGTCTCAAATAGGCAAGAGTTGATAATGGAGACCCATAAAGAGGCTGACTATTACAGTAACCCAAATCAGATTTGATTTATATCCAAGTGATAGTAGGGGAGATGAACACGAAAGAATCCAGACGTTATTTAAGTAGATAAAATTGACATGATTTGGTAGGATGAGGAAGAGAATGTTTTCAATGAGGACAAGCAATATAGTATAGTGGCTGAGGTTATGAATTACAAAACAAGACCAGCCAGCTTTAAAATCCAAGTCTGTCATTTTCAGACCATGTGACCTTGAGCACATCACTATGTGACCTTGAGCACGTCTCATATCTTCATGTGTAAAATGGAATAATAACAGTACTAACCTCATCGTGTTGTAAGAATAAAGTGGATTAAATTGTTTATTTAATTTTAACTTACAACAGTGTTTATTATATAGTAAGCACACTATAAGTGTTTCTAATTATAATGATGATGATACTATTAGCTTATATAGGTGATCCTGAAGAAGAACTATATTTGAGGAAGGAAATAGTGAGTTTGGTTTTGAACATTTTGGGATTGAGGTTTTATTTAAGACATTCAAATCATGTTAAACAGTTAATTGGATATATAGGTCTAACAGGAGGAGTCTAGACTGAAGACCAGAACTGGTGATCTGGTGTATCTATGTTCATTAAATCAGTGAAAATATATGAGATTTCCTAAGGATAAACATTGCAATGAAAAGAGACAGTTGCCCATGACATAGTTTCAAGAAGTTCCCGTTTTAAGGAAGAATGAAGGAAAATGAGCTGACAAGGGAGACAGAGAAACAAGGAGAGATGTAGGAATACCAGAAGAGAGATATCACAGAAGCCCAAGAAGAGTTTTTGAGCAGGAAGAAGTGATTAACTCTTTTAGTCCTGTTGAGAGGTCCACAAAACTGAGACTGAAAAGTATCTGTTGAGTTTAGTAAGATAGAGGTTATTGATAATCACAGCGAGTGCACTTGGGGTGGACTGAAGAGACCGAAGTCAGATTGGAATGGTTGAGAATGGAGTCTGTGAATGTAGACAACTCTTTTGAGTAGGTTGGCTGTGAAAACGGAAGTGAAGTAGGGCAGTAGTTTAATTGAGAAGAAGGATAAGAAAGCAGCCTTCTTTTTCCTTTGTAAAGATGACCTGAAAATGATTAAATGTTGGTGGCACAGAAGCCAAATAGAGAGCAAAGGACCCATGATGTGTGAACTATTTTCTGTTGAACAGAATTCACGCACAGGAACCAAGTACCGAACAAAGAAGGACCACATGATGTGTAAACTTATGTGCTTGTGTATTGCTTACTCTTCTACCATTGGTGGACTGACGACGATCACTGGTACTTCCACCAACTTGATCTTTGCTGAGCATTTCAATACGTAAGTAAAATTTTTGAATTGTCGACTTGACGAATAGGCAGCTCGCAACTGCGAGCGTTAGTCTTACCTGATTCAGAGAATTCAAGAGCAGTAATTGCTATCTGGAGTTAACTCTCCTTTGTTTTTGTTTTTTTTAATGTTTATTTATTTTTTGAGAGAAAGAATGAGAGAGAGAGAGAGAGAGAGAGAGAGAGAGAGAGAACACACGCAGGGGAGGACCAGAGAGAAAAGAAGAGAGAGAATCCCAAGCAGACTCCGCGCTATTAGCACTGAGCCCGTGAGATCATGACCTGAGCCAAAATCAAGAGTCAGACGCTTAACTGACTGAGCCACTCAGGCGCCCCTATCTCCTTTCTTTTTCATCAGGACATCAGGACATCTTCCCTTCTACTAAGAGTTAAGTATGTAGGGCATAGTGAATTAACAGGTGCCTACAGATTTTCCAAGTGATCTCAGAAGAGATAACTCCTGGAAAACCATTCAAATCAAATGGAGAAAACATTTATCATTACAAATAATACTGGGAATGATAGTTAACTAAAGTGAATATGGATTATTTGCATAGAAAAATTTTTGTGGGGCTTGGGAACTAGCATTTGAACTTGAAAGATGAGTGGTGAGCAAAGATGCTAATTATAGAAGTCCTGCCTAGAATTCAAAAACATTTGAAGGACTGAGCAATTACAAGAAATGGCAGTGATGAAGTGTTCTAAGGACAGAGCCATGACTCTAAATATAAGTTTGCAACCGTGATGTTAATCTGTTGCAGAACGTGGGGAATCTCTGGATGGAGTCAAATAAGTTGGGTTAGAAATTCCACAGTTTTCAGGGGTGCCAGGGTGCCTCAGTCGGTCAAGCGTCCAACTCCTGATTTTGGCTCAGGTCTTGATCTCATGTGAGATCAAGCTCTGCGTTGGGCTCTGCACTGACAGCATGGAATTCTCTCTCTTTCCTTTCGCTTTGCCTCCCCCCATGCTGGTGCATGCTTTCTGCCTCTCTCTCTCAAAATAAATAAACAAACATTTGTTTTAAATTCCGCAATCTGGGGCACCTGGGTGGCTCAGTCAGTTAAGCATCCAACTTCAGCTCAGGTTATGATCTAGCAGATTGTGAGTTCAAGCCCTGCATTGGGCTCTGTGCTGACAGCTCAGAGCCTGGAGCCTGATTCAAATTCTCTCTCTCTCTCTCTCTCTCTCTCAATCTCTCTCTCTGCCCCTCCCCCACTCACTCACACACACTCTCTCTCCCTCTCTCCCCCACCTCTCAAAAATAAATTTAAAAAAAATTTTTTAATTCCACAATTTTTGGTCACTTTTGCTTTGTGAATTTGAAGAATAAAAAGTGCATTACTCTCCCAAGAATTCATTCTTCCTATCGAAAATAGTCACCGTTCAGATGATTATTGTGAGAATTAAATGAGTAAACTATGTAAAAATACTTGATAGTATTTGTAAGAGCTGTCGTAAGAACTATTGAGATAATAGTTTGAAAGTCCATGCTTTTATGTGAGGTCTCAAACTGATTCTATACCCAAGGTGTATTTTCAAGTACTAACAGGACAGATCATTGTGAGAGTTCCAGCAGGTTGGGCAGCATTAAGGACGCCCAGGAACAGGATTTAGGTCTTCTCACAGAAAAGTTCGGTTTCGGAATCAGGAAACTACATCCTTCAAAACAGATTCACAGATTTTACAAACTTTCTGAAATTATTTGCAAAATGTGCATGCATAGCTTTTCCAAGAAATCCAAGATTCAAGAAAATGTCACACTCCATTCCAAAAAGAACAAGGACTCGTGTGCAAAGAACAGTGGCAGAGCAGTTTAGGACAGTCTCCCGTGGACCTCCATGTGTAGTTATTGTTTCTCTGATTACACATCCATCACATATACTCCCAACGGCCAACGTAGAAAGAAACTTCTAACAGGCGTTTGGTTTATAAGTGGGAGACTTCTGAAATTTGCCTTGTCAGGGAGGACTTATCCAATGTATCCCCTTGTTTAAGATAGGAAATGTACTTGATCTCTTTTTGAATAATTATAGTCTTCTATGTAAATCTCTTTTTCTAAAATTTAGACCAGAATTTTATTATTTGATTCTTGGTGTTAGAGAACCTAGTGCTAGCTTCCACCATTGGCATGAAACTGATGGTGTTAAAGTAATCTGTGCTGAATCTGCCCTTGGTCTGTGCTCTTGCACAATGTATCAGCCACGTTTTCTTTCTTTTATTTGACTGTTCCCTGGACTTTTTGGATGCATTAATCCATTTGCAATGACAGATTGAGAGCATTGTAGCACTTTGAGCAAAATGTTTCAGTAACTATTTTCCCTAATTATCTAATCTTCTAATTCTCCTAGTTATGGGAATTTGGCCAAAGAGTCTTTAAATTTAGAAAAAGCTTAACATGTACTTTGAAATTTGGTGAAGTTTTGTCTTCAAAAGTTTACTTTAACATTAAGAATTATACACAACAAGAAAGAAATTCAAAGGACCCCTTCTTGATAGAAAATACTAGAATAGAGAGGGAAAACAACCCTATGTGAAAAAATATAATTGATAATATTAAACAAGGTAGATATTTAACTATTTCTTTTTTTTTAATATTTTTTAACGTTTTTATTTATTTTTTGAGACATAGAGACAGAGCGTGAGTGGGAGTAGGGCAGAGAGAGGGAGACACAGAATCCGAAGCAGGCTCCAGGCTCTGAGCTGTCAGCACAGAGCCCGACGCGGGGCTCGAACTCACAAACCGTGAGATCATGACCTGAGCCGAAGTCTGGCGCTTAACCGACTGAGCCACCCAGGCGCCCCTTAACTGTTTCTTAAATATTGGCCGTAAAATAAAACAGCATCTCGAAGCAACAATGGAATGAAATGCATTCACTTTCATTAGGAAAAGTTCCAGGATCTTAAACCTACAGGGGAAAAAAAAAGAAGGATTTATATTCTTTGCCCAGATGTTTGGAGCCGGACAGAAATTACCCTTTATTTTCAAATCCACTACAATAATGCCACCTTTTCCTGTTGGCGCTTGCCGGGGTCCTTGTTCCGGTGAATCTAGGGATCCACGAAGGACGGACGGTCAGGCAAAATAGAGTGAGAGAGCCATGAGAGATGGAGTCTGATGACCAAGCAGGCAGCCCTGGCAATTCTAGCGTCTCCGACCTGCTAGTCTCAGTGTCTTTATTTTTAAAGGTAGCAAACGACATTACATCAGTGACAAGGTATTTTTAACAATATTTCTTAGGTTGGCATATTTGTGAATCCCCCAGACCTAGAAGGAGACAGTCTTATCTTAGATTAGGCAGTAACCATTTTTAAGACTCTGTTCCAAACAATAGACCATGCACAGTTTTTGGGGCAGAGTTAGGTAGGCTTAGAGCAGAGAAAATAACAAGATGTTTAAGAAGAGAGCAGGGCTGTTGTAGCCCTCAGTAAACAGAGGGCGCATACGCTGTTGCCTATGTTGACCATCTATAGATCATTCTATCCATAATCTTTAACCATGATGGAGGAGGTATTATTTGCTTGGTAGAGACATGATCTCTAATATTTGTCTAAGTTCTTTTCCTTTGTGAGTGAGTGAGCCTATATAGTGAAGGGCTCATGTTTATCTGTTCTTTAGACACACAGCAGTTTCTGTAAAAGTATTTTGTTATTGTCTTTTCATTATAAGGGAGTGTGAGGACGGGAATTGCAAAAGGATTCTGGAATGTTAACCTCAGGAAGGTCCTCAATATTTGTTGTTGATCAGGGAAGGTATGTGAAGCTACTTTTCTTTGGCTTCTGTTTGTGCCTTATCTATAAACAGTGCTTTTAACTTTTGGGCTAAACTAACCTCTGGAGAAGGTCCTAAGTCTCTTTACAACCTCTCCCATCAGTCTGTTAACCAAATACTGAGAGAAGGTTTGCAGAGATGTGCCTTGAGGTTTTATGGTGGGGCTGAGGGGATGATTAACACAATGCTATACCTGCAGGGAAAATCTAGTTTGGTTCAAGGAGTCTTGGGGCCTAATGCCTACTAATTTCTAGCCAACTCATAACTGCTATTCTGTATGATCAATTTGTGTAACCTATCCCCAAGAGACAACCTTGAGGTTACTTCTGACCAGGTTACTCTCATTCAGATTTTATCCATCAAGACATTGCACTCCAGGTCCCCTTTTCCATATGCCATAAAACCAAAGAGCATTATATCCCTTAGGCCAACGAGAGCAGTTCAAGAAATCCAGGCCTGAAAGATTATTTAGAAGGGGGTAAAACTAGGTGCCAGTTTGGCTGGCGGGAGCTTTGCTTCCACCTTTCCCACACAGGGAGGAGTCTCAACCTGTGAGCCCAAAACGGCTCCCAACAGGCGCTGCTTGCCATCTTTTTAAAAACAATACCAACAAGTGATTTTGTACAATTTCATTTTGGATCTTGCCCAGCTCCAAAGGTGCATGAATCCTAAGAATCAATGATTTTCCACCATTTACTTCTAGAGAAAGGTGCCATCTTACAAACAATGGGAGGAAGAGAATGGGTAACACATTTCAAAGCCTTTATTTGTCCATCTATCCCTCTATCGCTTACAGATATAAAATATATTTATGTGTGTGTGTGTATATATATATATATATATATATATATAATGTCTTTTGTTCTTTTCTTTGCACAATGAATGGAAGAACCATGAATTCGGAATTCCAAGAACGCTAAATTTCGTTCACTGCAAATAGAACCAACCTTTATTCCTTCACTCAGTCAACAAACATTAGTTGAGGACTGACAATGTGCAAGGCACTGTTTTGAATTCTTTTGGAGAATGCAAAAAATAAAACTTGCCAGGAAGCTTCAAGATTCCATCTGGTTTTCTAGACAAAACATACATATGTGAAAACCATTAAAAATGTTAAAACGTAACATTTGGTTCTTGACATACAGGAGAGAAGTCAGGTGACACGTCCTGAACTCCTGCCAGAGACTGTACATGCATTATAGTGCTCACATACTCTCTGTGAGCATATCCTTGCTGTGAAGGTGGCACATCCTGGTGAGTAAAGCGTAGGCCCTGCACTTAACGTTCTGTGTCGAAATGCCAGTTCTTCCATTTACAAGCTAGGTGATCTTGGACAGATTACTTACCCGCTTTAAGCTTATTACCATGTTAGAGAAATGGGGATAATAATAAGGTCTCTCTCTTAGAGAGCTGTTTAGAGCTTTACAATAAATAAATAAATAAATAAATAGCACTTTAAAAAGTGCCTAGCACAGAGTCTTTGCTCAATAAATGTTGGTTATTATTATTAGAGCTGAGAAAGTGGGTGTTTGCCTAGCAGACAAATGATAGGTCCAAACCAACATCATTCAAACCCCAAAGTCTGTCTCCCTACACAATTACCTCCCTAAAAACATAACTGAACATTCATCCTAACAGAGGACTGTAGCTATGTGCAGCATCCCTTGGTCACTAGAAAAAACTTGTCTATACAACATGCGCCAATCTTAAAAGAGGCAAATAGCATGTTTATGAAGAAAATGAATGCAAATAATTCATAAAACCAAAACCCAAAACGTTTGCAATCGTTTTTTTTTAGGGAGGCAGTGAAAGAGTCTGTGCATTTTGGGGCACTGTTTAGAATAGCAATGTGCAAACTGATTGGCATTCTAAGAGTCTGGGGCTAGGAGATCAATTAGGAGTCTATTACCAAAGTGCTGACAGAGCATAAGGGCAGAGCTAAGCTGGTTGTGAAGTGATAGGATTTAGACTCATGACACTGTATGTACAGTCAGGATGAGTAATTAGGTGTGAGGAGTTAAAGGCAAGGAAGGGTTAGAGCAACTCTGGGAATTTTTGCCAATATGGCTAGATAGATGATGATGTCATGAATTTCTCAGTTCATTGGAGAAATTAATAAATTGATTTTAGATATATTGACATGGCCTGCTGAGAGCCTATCCACAAGATTTTCAGTAGGCATTTGCAAATGCATTGTTGAAGTTAGTTTAAAATTTGGGGCCAGGGCACCTGGGTGGCTCAGTTGGTTGAGCGTCTGACTTCGGCTCAGGTCATGATCTTGCAGCTTATGGGTTCGAGCCCTATGTCTGTGCTGGCAACTTGGAGCCTGGAACCTGCTTCTGATTCTGCGTCTCTCTCTTTCTCTCTCTCTCTTTCTCTCTTTCTCTCTCTCTCTCTGTCTCTCCCCTGCTTGCATTCTGTCTCTCTCTCTCTCAAAAATAAACATTAAAACTTTTTTTAATTTGAGGGGAATATATATATATTTATACATATATATACATATATATATGTATAAACACAGAAATTAAAATCTTGGATGTAGAAATGGTTACAAAGGGAGAAAAAAGTTAAAAGAATCAAGACATGGATAGACTCTTGGGTAGTATTGAGAAAAAAGAAGATGAGAAATGTTTATCAAAGTAGGTGGAGAACCAGGAGCATGTGGTGTTTTGAAAGCCAAATAAGACCATTTTCAAAGTGGGGGATGAGTGGGGAATGAGCAGTGTGGTAGAGGGTCAAGCAGGACAATGGCGAAGAAAAGGCTTCGTTCTTCTATCAGTGTCCTCCGAGAAAACACATGGACATGGAAGGACGGCCAAATTTAGACTGCAGAGAGTTAAGATGTGAGTAGGTAGTGGGGAGGGGAAAGCAGCTAGCTCAAATGATTCTTTCAAGTTTGGCGAAGCAAAGAAGGAAAGAACAAGCATGGTGTGACTGGAGGCAGAGAGTTCTCTTGGAACAAGGAAGAGGTCAGCCTTGTTTACCCTCAGAAGAAGGAGACTGTAAGAGAGATATGTGACGTTTTGAAAGAGAGAGAGAGAGAGAGGAAGATTAATTGGCTGCGAGTCCGGTAGAAGCAGAATAGAATTGAAACAAGAGTAGAAATGTTAGTCTTGAAAAAGAAAGACACGTCCTCCTGAGTAATAATGAGGGCCAGGAAGAGAAAAAGTGAAGACAGAGGAATCTCAGGGCATGTGTACAGCTCCCTCCTTCCTTTTCTCCTCCTGAGAAAACCGCGGCTCAGAGAGTCTAAGTGAAAGTGACTGATGATCACTCGTCAGTGGAGGAACAGCCCGGTGATGGCAGTGGCCCGCATCCCCGTGCTCTTTCTAGTCTGCAGCCAGACCATGTTATGTGAGGGTACCAAGGTGGCAAAATTCTAAAAAAGCAAGTTTGCTGCCAGTAGCAAGAAAAACCACATCAGTATTTATTTTAATGGGTTGCATTTTCTTTTTTATAAAACTTAAGCATGCAAATATAACAAGTGTCGTTTGAAATAGTTGCAAAGCTAGGTGTGTGGCTATTTAGATTGAACCATTCTCTTCTTGTCATGAGCTGATGTATAGCTTGGAAGGATTTTCAAAATAATACTAACAAGATGAAGCTAACTACCTAACTCAACTGTAAAGTATGAAATTTCATGCATTCTTAATCTTTGAATCTAGCACCAGTGGTACCAAATTCTGGTGCCTCTGTAATTAATTCGCCATTATCCTTAACTAATCCTTGAAATAGAGCATTCTGGAAATATTCTTTGTTCTGCATACCTCCTGTTACAACCTTACGGGTTTGTTAGATTTTTACTAGCTCCTCTGTTAGGTAAATCCTGATTGATCAGCACTCTCTACCTGACCCTTGTTCCATTCTGCTCCACTGATAATACTTCCGGTCATCACCCAATCTCCTCCTTTCCTGACAATTATTGTTAGTAAATACCACCTTGTAATTAACCCGTTTCCTCCTCCTCCGGTTCTTGAAAGACCTGCCAGGACTGTCAATTTCTTTTTCTACTTGTGTGGATGCTGTTTCATCTGAAACTCTGTTTAGTTACTCCTCTGCCACCATTCCCATCTCCTCTGATCATAAAGTGTGTTCACATTCCCATAAACTTGTCTTCTCCACATTTATGCATAACCGTCACCCCCGACGATCTGCAGGCTTGGAGAGTCTGAATGAATCGCCGTCTTATTGTTTTCGCACACAAGGGGCACAGGTAGATGGTCAATAATCACCAGCTGAGATGAACTCTACCAAGACATAAGTGAAGTGCCTATTGTTCTTGGAAATCATCTAAACAACTAAATAATTTTTTGATATTAAAATTATGCTATCGAGGGAAATATTATTCGAGACAATTACTATGCGCTCATAGCAAAGTAGTGTTGGTGCATCAATATTATTTAACAAAAAGAACAGCTATTAGTTAAACCCAAAATGCAAATCTACCACATTAAAATGGAAGTAAAATTTCATGGCTTACTGATTATCAAAGTATGTTATTCAGCTTGTGGGTGTCAGCCATGTAACACGCGAGTGTACAAAGAGCATGGAAGGAACTTTTATTATCAATAATTAGCACAGTCATTGTTACTAATTACATGTTAAATTATAACTACTGTGGGCTCACAAACTAAGAAATGGTAAAATAAATGTGTTTATAGTTGCCCTAAATTCAAATGTGTTTATAGGTTCCCACCTTCCCAACCTTTCTTCTTAGCTAATTATAGAGGGAGATGGCGAACCAGTTACCCAGCAATAGCTACCTTCAAAAGTTACCATGATTTTCCCTGGAGAGATGAGCAATTATATTTCTCAGAAATAACTTCTCTGGCAAATACCGTAGAAGAAATTTGGGTATTGCCGAGTTTGGACTCAGACCTTGGCTCAGATTTCAGTCTTGCTGTATATTAGTTTAACTTCTGTGAACATCAGTTTCTTCGTCTGTAAAATGGGGGTGATACCGGAACTGATTATCGTGAGGATTAAGTGGGACAATGCACACGTGGCCCTTAGCAAGAGGGCCCAGCACGTAGGAAATTGTCAATAACGCCAGCAGTTGATGCTGTTTATTTTACTTTCGCTATCACTATTAGAAAATAAGCTTGGCTCGTGAATAACAAATAGTTAATGTTTGAAAAGGAATGTCTGCAAATACACCAATACAGAACCGAAAAGTGGCTTTGACTCAGAAATGATCAAAGCAGTCATTAATCAAAAGGACTATAATCAGCATGGACACAGTGTACAGTGCTCTAAAGGCCAAAATTTGTTTCGAGGCTATAAATTTCCACAAGTACATCCATTCTTTTAAAACAATTTCTGTGTATTTCATTAGTGTTAATGCTATTCACCACTTTGTAGTCGGGCATGAGAACTGCAACACTAACACCATCTTCCCGAGTTCCGACAATGATGGGCTCACAGGCTTTGGGTCAAAGCATGTCTCTGTTATGGTGAAATCGTTTCTGTGGTGTTCTAAAACGTCCTTAGACATAAAGTTCGTACCCTGACTTATGGATAGTTTGCAGTATATATGGAACTTTCTATTTTCACCTGGGGACTGGATTGAGGACACTATGCCTTAATGAAAAGATATTGTATTTTAAACCCTCCTTCTGGGTTGAAAATTCTGCTCGACTGTACAATCTGTGACCTTGAACAATCCATTTAACCTTATGAGACGTAGTGTCTTCCTGCGTAAAATGGAAATATAATGCTTTCCTCACAGGATTTGTGTTAGAATTAAATGTGTTTAGCTCACCGCTCGTTCCTAAACCTCTGCCTGACCTCTAAAACCCAGATGCCCCAGGGCGCGTTCCCTGTTCCTCCTACTTCCGTTTACTCCCAAAATGATCGCACCCGTTTCTGTGGTGTGCAGTATCACCTGTATGTTGGTGACGACCCCTTTTATATCTCTACCTGCCCGCTGCTCTCAGTCTCAGACTCCTCTATCTAACTGCCCATCCAGCGTGACCACTGGGAAACTAAGGGAATCTCCACTTAACATGCCCACAGCACCGTTTGTGACCCTCCACTCCCTTACCCTTCTGCCAACCTGTTCTCCCCTCAGACTCCATTTTAACAAATGGCACCTTTCCCCCGTTTCTCCACATTTTGTCCCAAATATGTTTAAAAAATCAATCGTCTTCTCCTCATCGTCACTGCTACCCAGCTGACCTCAGCGAAAAGCTCCTCTCTTTCCCATTCTGCCCTACCCCTCTGCCAAACTTCTTTTGTCTTCTAATAAATTTCCTTGCATATTCGGTTTATTTTGCTATTTTACACATTACTGTTAACTCACTGGCCTGAAACTGCATGAATTTTTGACCTCGTAATTTCTGTAGGTCAGGAGTCGAGGCACAGGTTAGCCGAGAACCTTGGTCAGGATCTCACCTGGCTGAAATCAAGGTGATGGCCAGACCTCCAATCTCCACAGAAAGTGAGAGTCCTAGTCCAAGATCACTCAGGTTATTGGCCTGAACTGAGTTCCCTGTGGTTGAATTACTGAGGTGCCCGTTTTATTGCTAACTTTTGGCATGGGGTATTCTCAGCTTCTAGAAGCTACCCCAAGTCCTTGGGGCATGCCCCCTTCCTCTGGCAACAGGAAAGCTTACTTCTTTAGGCCAGCACAAAAGGTTCTCTTTTAAGGACTCACCTGATTAAGTCAGACCCACCCAAGATAATCTCCCTTTTGATGAACTCAAAGTCAGTTAATGGGGACTTTGATTACCACTGCAAAATCTCTTCACTTTTTCCATAAAAGAACCTAATCACAGAAATGAACTCGCACCGTACTCGCAAGTTCTTCCCACACAGAAGGAGAGAAGATCATTCAAAACATGTATACTAGGGACAGAAGCCTCGGGGGTCATCTTGGAGTTCTGTCTACTGCAACTTAGCTTCCCCTCTTGCTGCCTTCACTCTTGAGGATCCTTCAACATGTTTTATGTAAATAACAAATTTACATAGACTTCAAGTTAGATCATGTCACTAACTTTCTATGTTCCAATTACTCCTGATTGCATTTGTCCTAAATTTCAAATTCCTTCTGATGGCCTACAAGGTTTTCCTGTTGGCTACTTCTTGAACTTTATTTCATGTCTGTAACTTTAGCTCAGAACTCCTAGCCACACTGACTTTCTGATCCTCAAACAATCGGCACTCATTCATACCTGAGGGCCTTTGTACTTGCTATTTTCTCTGTCTGGGGGCAGGGAGGGGGGACAAACAAACAACAACAACAAAAAAACTATTTCCCAGCTATGTACAGGACTTCTTCTTGCCATTTAGATCTCATTTCAAATATCACCCTCTTTAACCACACTATGGAAAATTTTCCCTCTCCCTAGTAATTTTCTATTATATTATTTTTGTATTTTCTGATTGTTTTTATGCTTACCTACTTACTGTCTGTGCTCCTCATTTAAATGTAAGTTTTATGGGGGCTCAATCTCAGTCGGTTAAGCCTTCAACTCTTGATTTCGACTCAGGTCAGGATCTCACAACTGGTGAGATCCAGTGCCGAGTCAGGCTCTGCACTGGAGCCTGCTTGGGATTTTCCCTCTCTCCCTCTCTCTCTGCTCCTCTCTCTCTCTCTCTCTCTCTCTCTTTCTCAAAATAAATAAACTTGAAAAGTGTTTTAAAAATATAAACTTTATGAAAGGCTATCCTACATCCATCTAATTCACCACTATATCCCCAATACTTAGAAGGTGCCTGGCACACGGTAGATACTCAAAATAAAATGGTGGGTAAAAGTAAAGGGTTCTGTCAGAATGAATTGTGCTTAACATAGTTCATGATGTTTATGCCGGGCAGATACTTGCAGTCACTTCACTTACAGGGCATGAGGAAGTGGGAAAAGGAAAAGTGAAAAACGAATCCTTCACAGTGTGCCATGCGTTCCGTTCCCATTCAAAGTATTCACTGCAGATCTAAGTAGAAAGGTTATCATCATGGGCGCCACTGTCCCGTGTGAGTTCACTTCCTTACTACTTGAGAAATAAGAAAACAGAATTTAGCCTTTTCATGCTTTCATTTACTAAATGAACTACCCCTCCAGGCATAGTATCTAAAAATCCCCTCTTCCATTAAACAAATGTTATAGGATTGAGTGAGGAGAACGATATAGCTCGATTTCAAAGTATGAGCCACAGTGAAAGATGAAATTGGGTTTGGGGTGCTGGTTTGAATCTAATTCTAGCAGCATTTCTAAATGCCTTCGAGCTGAACAGAATAGCATAGGCCAACAACCTTAACCCAAGTCTAATAAATTGATGAGAAATAAGAATAAACCTTTTCTTCCTTATTGAATTTTCCAGCTGAAGACAGTAAGCAGTTCTTTCAGTGGGAATTCTTCACAGAAGCTCATGTCCAGCATTTTTCCATTCATCAGTTCTCTGTTTTCTCTAGCATTCCTCACTGACCCTTGGTCATGTCTAACTGCATAAGTAAGTAAGCTAAGCTTCGAATCTCTTCGCAATAGATAATCATCATCCCCAACTTGGTCATGATAATTCTAGGATCTAGAGCAATTTTCGTATAACCTCAAAGTAATGGTAGAAAACACAGGAAATCTAGAGTTGCAAAAACTCATTATTGCTTTTTTTTTTTTTTTAAAGTCTTTGCATTACTTAGCAACCATCTTAAAATAGAAGAGACACTTTATAAAGTAGAAAGCGTGGCTCACGTTGATGGCTGGAGCGTGAAACATTTCATTTATTTACATGACCTTTTTTAAATGGAAAAATATGAAGTGTGATTTACATAGAACAAGAATATAAAAATCTATCATTTCTATAAAGTTCTCTATAATTTATAATTTCAAAAATAATAAAAATAGGTTAACAGTGTCTTTTTTGCTTCCATGTATTTTCTGTACTTTTTCAAAGTTCCAACTCTGTCTTCGAGTCACTGTGTCAAGAAAAAACGCAAAAAAACTATTTCTCAAATTTTCTGTTTTTCCCTCCTCTGTCATAAAATAGATAACTATACAAGAATTAATTTGGAATTTATGCTACATTTTGAAAAACTAAATGTGAGGTTACCAAAGAAACTGTGCTTATCTCTGACTTCTCCCACCCCCACTTTTTTATTATTGTTTTGTGATTATGTGGACTGAAAAGCTGAAAATAACCAGAAGAAATAAAGGAAGAGCTCGTGTTTTCCACAGAACCTTTAATCTTTTTTTTTAAAATTTTTTTAACGTTTTTATTTTATTTTTGAGAGACATAGAGACAGAGCGTGAGCAAGGGAAGGGAGACACAGAATCCGAAGCAAGCTCCAGGCTCTGAGCCATCAGCACAGAGCCCAACGCGGGGCTCGAACCCACAGACCCTGAGATCATGACCTGAGCTGAAGTCGGCCGCTTAACCGACTGAGCCACCCAGGCGCCCCTAATCATTTTTATCTGATCCCGATTTATTCCATTTGACTAAGCCCCAAAGCACTGTCTAATTCTAAGAAGGGCCAGCATGCGCCTGGTAAGATGGTTATAGTAGCTTCAGGGCAGACAGGGGGGGACACGGCTATAGAAGACAATATGGATGAATTGGAGTCCCTTCCTAAGTGCCTGGGATGCCAGCTACCCATGTGAAATGGTAGCATACGTTTCAGTTCCGTGAAGTTAATTTTCATCTGTTCCCAAGTCTGTTTGTCTTTCCTTGCTCACATCCTGATGATTTGAGTGCTAAGAACCAGGCACACATGCCCAGGCATACCCATTTCTTGTGCAGTTAGTGAGTGTGGGCACTGCGCTAGCTTTCCCAAGCCCTTCCTTACGCATTGAACAAAGGGAACAAAAATCGTAACATACCCACTCTTACGTGTGTGGGAAGCAGCAATGATCACGCAGTTACAGATTCAGGACCAGAGGTAAGAGAGAAAACCGCCTGCTGTACTTAATGATTAGAGGGTTCCACGTCTTTCCTCTCAACCGGGAGCCTGGCAAAGACGTGGAGTGCTGCTTCCGGGGGACCATCAGAAAGGACTCCACGTTACACTCCCGTGAACGCTTTTCTGTCTTTTCACACAGGCGCTACCCTGAATGTCGTTGCATTAACTTTGGATCCTGGTTTATTATTTCCTTCCCGGCAGCTATTATTATTCTACTCCTGTCCTGGATCTGGCTTCAGTGGCTTTTCCTAGGATTCAAGTAAGTAAATATTCTGTGTTAATCAGGTAACTACAGGCGTCCCCGTTCTCCATTCTCGGCTGCTCATCCAGTGCTCTTTCACCCATTTTGTGCACACGGAGTCTCTGCCTTTCCCTTCCTCATAAAACTGACACACATGGGCACATATTTTAAGGATAAGCTAAAATATTATCTAAACCGTGTTGGCTGTGGAGGAGAGTTGGTAAAAAGCAAATCTATCATCATCTCCTTTGAATCCTAAATTAATAATTTATCAATCAGCTGGAAGGGCATAAGGAACTTACGATAAGGACCCGGTCCAGCTTGTTAAAGTGGAAATTCAAGAAGTTTCGCCCCTCCTTTCTGTTCGATGTGGGGGTTTCCTCTGGTTACCTAGTTACTTCAAACTATAGCATGCATGCAATATTCCTGCTTCATCCTGGCACCGAAATTGGTATGTCCTTGAAAAAATCACATAAAGACGTGTGAGCGTGCCCCGTGGAAAGAATGTTACATTACCAAGCAGGAGACAGGGACAAAGTGGTAGCTTCTCACAGTCCAGATGAGTGACCTTTCTCAGTCTCCGTGTTTGCGACTGCAAAATGGTGGAATTTAATTGGATGATCGGTAAGATCACCTCCAACACTGCAATTCTAACACATATGGGTGCCAAGTTGAACACCTAGAAGTTAAGGTGAGAGACACTGATCAAGAAAGAGCCACTAAATGTCAAATACATGCAATCAAGGCAAATTTGCAAGTATTACCTTAGCTGGGACTGAAGCTGGTGGTTCATATGTACCAAGGGGTTACAGGACTTAAATGACAGCCAGGATTTAAAACTATGAAGGGCTCCACAGCAAAATCTCAAATGCAGCTTTAGGAGCGCCCAGGTGGCTCAGCTGGTTAAGTGTCCGACTTTAGCTCAGGTCATGATCTCGCGGTTCGTGGGTTCAAGCCCCACATTGGGCTCTGTGCTGACAGCTTCAGATTCTGTGTCTCCCTCTCTCTGCCTTCCCCCACTCATGCTCTGTCTATATCTCTCAAAAATGAATAAATGTTAAACAAAATTAAAATTCATCTTTATATATTCAACATATACAACAATACTCTAAAAAGAAAGGGGAAATGGCTATAAATCAAACCCTGAGATTTTTCTCCTGAAAAAAAAAAAAAACAAAATTCAAATTCATCTTTACCGGCTATTATTTAAATAATTTCAAGGGCTTATGAACAAAAACAACATGTTATCTACTAATCGGTGAGACTAAAGTCAGCTATCTGTACTTCCTTTGAAAAGCAAAGGTCTGTGACCAGGTGGTGTTCCATTCCCATGCCCAAATTTGCCAAGCCTGGTCACATTAAGGACTGATAGTCTTCCCTCTCCATTTCCTCTTCCTGATTTTTCTCCAGAACTGCCACAGTTTTGTTAGGAGTGGGATTTAAAAAAAAAAAAAAGAAACAAAAAAAAACACTATTTGTCCAGATTGTGAGAGCAGCGTGTGGCAGTTCTCCTGCTGAAGCAAATGTGTGGAATGTCACTGACTTCAGCGGGTGGGCATCAGTGGGGAGAAGCCAGCAGCATACTAAATGCCCCTTCCTGGAAATCCAAGCCTTTGGGGGTCTATTCAGTTGCACAGGTAGCAATTCAAGATGCAAAGGACAGGAATCCCAACTAAGGGAGAAACCATCCGGTCACAGGCCCGTAGTTGTTTCCTTCTTGATTGGTACATAAAACGACTTTATAAAAAATGTATGCAACCATCGTCATTATTATGAAACGGCCCACCATGTATAAAGGAGATATTAAGAAAATAAAGGGCAGGTGTATTGAAAGGTGTTCTCTGTGAGGACAAAAATCCTGTGAAATGCCTACATTAGGCAAAAGTCCATAAATCATGACCAGTGACATATTTATTTTTTTGAATAATTTATTGTCAATTTGGTTTCCATACAACACCCAGTGCTCATCCCAACAAATGCCCTCCTCTGTGCCCATCACCGACTTTCTCCCCTCCCACACCCCCCTCTCCCCTCAGTTTGTTCTTAGTCTTTGAGAGTCTCTTATGTTATGGACCAGTGACATATTTGAACAGTCCCGTTGCCGTCCACTATCGGTTAGACATTACCCAGCTTCGCGCTCCGGCTAATTTTGCAGTGTCCATTTCAGTCAGTCAGGATCTTCACCTCCAGAGGTTTCCGATCAACAAACAGAAATCATCAGCCACTCCCCTGGCAGGTCACCGTACATTCCGATTAGCATGTTGGCCGTTAACACAGTTAACTCACCCGTTATAAATGCCCCCAACATACTTGGGAAGGGAAGCTCATCTGTCAGTGCCACTGAACTTATTTAAATGAAGAGGTCGACGCATTGTCATATGCTGCATCAGTTCCTTGTGAAGGCATTAACCTCCATTTGTGGTAAAGCCAGCATGGCTTTGGACTTAACTATTTATCATCCCCAACCAAAGAGACCAAATACATATATGCAGTCTACTGACTGGAAAACATCTTTTAGGGAGACCCGCCTCTTTTTTTAATTCTACTTTTCTACTCTACAGATGGATCTCAAGGTGGTCCAGGGATCAATTTCTTATAATAGTAGTATTTGTATTGTGACAAGGGGTAAAACTTCAACACTGGCACTAGTCAGTAATTTAGTTGAGATTATAAACATTAAATATGACCTCATGGGGCTGAAATAGAACAACATTATGCTCAGCGGTTGGAGTGTGAGCCGTAGAATGTTCATGAAAGTATAGGATGGATGATTTAAGGATTGAGGAAATTCTGCTCCTTCAGAGGGAATAATAGTCCAAACAAGTGTGAGTGGCAGAGCTACAAAAAAAAAAAATAATAAATCACATGTCTTTATGTGATAGCTGCCTTCACGCTGCCTCGGTCTTCCTGCTTCCTCATGTACATCCATGTTCAGCCCAGCAATTTACGGAACATGCCCCTGTGCTCTTTGTTCTTCTAAAAGTGCTTTCACTGACCTATGACTGATGTATGAAAAACCATAGATATTTAACATATCCAACGCGATGTGTTTGCACATAACTATACGCCCATGAACCATCATCAGCATGAAGGCCCTAAACTTTTCCATCACTTCCAAAAGTTTCCTCTTGTCCCTTTGCTTTTCGGAATTTTTTCCCCCTTTTATGGTAAAAAGCACTTAAGATCTACCCTCTCCGTGAATTTTTAAGTGTGCAATACAGTATTGTGACTCAGTGGGCCTTGTTTCGTGCAGTAGACCTCTAGAACTTATTTCTCGTAACGGAAACTTTGTCCTAACACCTCCCTGTTGCCCTCTCCTTCCATTCCCTGGCAAACACCCATTTAACTCTCTGCTTTTACGTGTCTGACTGTTTTTGGATTCTACATTTAAGTAAGATCATACGACATTTGTTTTTCTGCATCTGGTTTGTTTCACTTAGCGGAGTGTCCCCGAGTCCATCCATCTTATTACAAATGACAGGATTTCCTTCTTCTTTGAGGCCGAATAAGATTACGTTATATGTATAAGCCACCTTTTTTTTTTTTTATTCTACTTTTTCTTTACCCACTTCTTTGTCAGTGGACATCTGAGTTGTTTCCATGCCTTGGCTTTTGTGAGTAATGGTGCAGTGAACATGTGAGTGCAGGTATCTGGTCAAGATCCCGATTTCAGTTCCCTTGGATATATGCTCAGAAATGCCTTCCCTACTGCACAGCGTGGAATCCAACTCACCGACTCACAGACATTCCAAAAGGCAGTCCATAAGAAGCTAGTCTTTTGCTCGTTTGTTTATTCCTCTCGGGAGGGATTTTTTTTCTTTTTAAATCTAGCCCCAAAAGCTGTACTTCACAAAAAAAAAAAAAAAAAAAAAAAAAAAAAAAAAAAAAAGTTTTGAAGACCCTGGACTTCAGGAAAGAAACATTAGTCACAAGGGAAAGGTGTCAGTAAAAGCAGCAGCTGAAAGAAATAGGCCCTGGCAGTTACTACTGGCAGTAGTTGAAAAGCTGTCTGGTGGATTCTGTTAGGACATAAGAGGTGAAGAATTTTAAAGAAAAAAACGTATCCAAGTTAGTTTTCATTCTGAGAACAGATCTAGTTCAGATTCCACTCTTGATCACTGTGTATGACTTTGCCGCCCTAGCGTGTGACTTGAGTTTGGTGTATTTTGTGAGAACTAACGGATCTGACCGCAGCTGTCTCATACATGTGACTGAGGTCCTGTTGAGCCAATGAGTCGAGTGTCTGTTGTACATGCCGGTTCCACGTACGGTGTTGAGAGTCACTGCACCGAAGGGAGCATCTACGACACTGCCCCTGCCTTCGAATAATTCATCATCTCACTAGTGAGATAAACCTACACGTGTACAACAATTAACAGTCAAGGGGCACTACAAGATAGTCAAGACAGATTAAACTCTATACCAATCAGGTATATAATAAAGTGTTAAATTAGAGAGGAGTATCTCATGGCAAAATCCCAATGGTACGAACAGAGGTAGAAAAGGAAGGAATCAGGGAAGATGTGTGAAAATAGGGAACAAAAATTAAGCCTTGAAAATCGAACAAACCAGGCAAAATAGAAAAAAGGGAGAGGACATTCAAAAAAGGCAATGATGGATTAAGCACTAGAACAGATTTCTGTTATCGGTGGGGATATTGGTATTTTATAAAGCTTTCACACAGATCTCATCTATGAAGGGAGAATTCTTTGCTTAACAGGCTTACTTATCCTTTTCAGTTTTAAGGAGATGTTCAAATGTGGCAAGACCAAAACAGTCAAACAAAAAGCTTGTGCCGAGGTGATTAAACAAGAATACCAAAAGCTTGGGCCAATGAGGTAAGCTACACCTGCACGCAGACGCATAAGCAAACACACTCATGCTCCACGGATACAATACTGCCTACCCTGCAAGTGTTCGTGTAAAGGGAAACAGGCACGTAGTCGTCTGTAATGTATTTAGAACACCTTAGGGCCTTGAACATGCTAGCTTTTGTATATAGAACTCAACGTGACACAATGCATACTCGTATCTAACTCAAATGTACCAAGTAGAATCAAAGGAAGCCGGAGGCTCCATAGAGGAGTCAAGTCCTTTTCTAACTGCTGATTCTCTCACATCGATGACACATAATCATCTGGTGTTTACAGTGTTCAGCGTTCTGCTGAGGTTACTCTGGCAGTAGCTCAGGGAGTTTCTACAAATGTCCTGACTGAGAAAATAAGTAAAAAGCGTTGGAATTTTCACACAGGTATCAGGAAGTTGTGACCTTGGTCCTCTTCATCGTAATGGCTCTGCTGTGGTTTAGCCGAGATCCTGGGTTTGTTCCTGGTTGGTCTGCACTTTTTTCCGAGTAAGCATTACATGTTGTGTTTGTCAAAACTTCCTGTTTTTTTTATAGAGTCCTATAACTCTGTAAGATTGTGTGTGACTTTTTTTCCCCTTCCTTTCCATTGAAAAGATTTTTTAATTCTAATCCTTTCAGGGAAAAAAAAAAGAATGAAATTTAAGGTAAGACTGCAGATAAGATAATCATACACCCTGTAACTAAAAGTCTGGCTCCTTTAGGCAAAGCTATTCCCATCCTTACAAAATTAGAAATACAATCTGCAGGACAGCCATGCCCTGTGGTGGTGAGGAGTGCAGACTGTGGGGCCTCACCGTTGGGGTCTATTCTGGCTCTTCCACTTAGGGCAAGTCACTTCTCTCTCAGTCTCTTCATCCGTGAAATGAGGCACTTAGAATAGCGCTGCCCTACACTGACAGCGCAAAGCCTGCTTGGTATTCTCCATCTCCCTCTCTCTCTGCCCTCCCCAGCCCTCTCCCTCTCTCTCGCTCTCAAAATAAATAACATAAAATTTATAAAAACAGAATAGTGCTGCCCTGACTCTCTACAGAAACGCAATATTTTATTGTTAAGTGAGATAAATGCCACTCCATTCTTGTTAACCTGATATAGATTCATATTCTGTGATTTTTGCCAGCCTTTTTTTTTTTATTGAGGTCAGTATCTTGTCTTTTTTTCTAATTATGCTCCTTTTTTATACTAGTTCACTATAAAGCCATCCCTGCCCCTGTTTTGTAGATAACGAATTCCGGAATAAGTAATAAGACTGATTTTACAAACTAACGTTAGCAGCTGGGTCGAGTTAATTTCATCTTGCAGCGTCTTATAGACCAGCAGTCCTGCTGAGTCATATGAAGTGACGGGAAGGATGATAGTGTCATTTTCTAAATTAAGGACCATCCTACGTGTCCATATAAATACTTTGCTTTGAGATGTGTGTTCCCAATCTATCTGTCACTGAGGTACTCTGGTTCCTAAATTGAGCAGATCTCAGACGGTGACTTCCTGTCTCACATCCCACAGCAAGAATCCATGTCTTTGGGGGCAGAAACCGAAATCATTTTAGTTAAAGATATCCTGCCGACACGGAATAAAGAAGTCCCTCTCTTCTTGAATCAGGGCCTTCTGGTTACACAGGCCTTGCCAACATTTTGTTAAAGGTGCAAAGTCTGTGCGCAGACCCCTAGTGAACACACAAGTGCAGCAGCGCGAGGTGGTAGCATGCTTCAAAGACTCAGCTTCAGCTTGATAAACTTTCTGTTTAGGACTAAAACTTTTCACTTTGAGAAATCTAAACAAAAGGCAGCATCCTGTTATTCAAAGCAAGCTATTCATAGCAAACTATCAGTTAAGAGTTCGATTATTACTTTTTAGTTTTGTAATAGGTCGTAAGTGAACATGAAAAGTAATTTTCCTTTTTAAAATTCCACTCCTGTTAACCTACGTGTTCTCTAAACACCAGTGTGTGAAAACTAAATGAAATCTGATAGTAGCTAATAAAAACCAGGAAGAAATCCCAGTAGGAAATCCAATGTAATAAGTTTCTAATTTCTATTCCTTACAGGAAGAAAGTGTAATTCAGATGGTATTTTGTTTGCAGCAGGAAAACAGGGTAGATTTACTATGGTCAGGTGCTCGCGTTACCTAGAATGTGGAGAGAAAACAATAAAAAAAGCAACAAAGGTTTGAGAGGAGAAGGAATTTGAAGATATAATTCTAATTGACTTTGAGTCACAAATTGCCAAAGCAAATAAAATTGGTGTAAGCTTAGTATTTTGTAATACTGAGACAACCTTAGTTCATAGTAAACTAAAAATAAAATGAAAATAAACAAATACCGAAATAATAATAGTTTTAGAAGTCTTTGGGAACAAAATTACCTCAATATTTATGGCTTGGTTTTATGTAAAGTATATTCTGCAGAATATATTTGTAATATGGAGATTTTAAGCATTTAGAACTTCCAAAGCTAGGATGATATATCAAAATTTATAGCTACCACCTAATGTTTTCATTCCATCTGTTTGAACCTGGACTGAATTCAATGTGTCTTTTCATCTAAAACAAAATCAGATTACATGATGCCTGACCTAATTTCATGAAAATACAATAAAAATTATAACTCAAATTTAAAATAAGAAGGAACAATGAAATAATAAATATTGGCTAAGTTCATTGAATAAATTACACCAAGATAGCTTTGTACTCAGAAAAGAAATAAATAAAATCTATATTTAAGGAAAACAGACCCCTTTCTAAAGTTGTTAGATTGAATAAAAATAATTCCTTGATTATTTATACTGTTCAAGTAAATCACAGGAGTAGAGAGCTTCTATAGTATGTACACATCGCTGAGTCACAAGGTAGCAAAACAATCTCTAGGGTGTACATATTTCTTCTTAGGCTACCAAGATTCACTAGTTAACATTGTTGAATCTTAAAAATGAATTTTAATTAGGTATGTCTGTTTCATTCATATCTGGTTTCCAGGTGCTTCTTAACAGTTGAGGCGTCTGGGAACCTGCCTTACTTGCTGGAATGACCCGGTGATTCTAAGACCCCATCTGTTCCTGAATCACTCTTAATTTGTACAGTGAACATTTACAAGCATCTCATAAACCATTCTAATAATTAATATTCTTGATTGAGTTTCACAGGGTGCAAAGCATTAAATGGGCTGATTTCATTTGGATGATATGGCTAGGGCCTATAATCACAGTAGCAGATGTTATATCTTAGAAAAACAGATCAATTTCTTTTCATAATTTACAGAAGAGTTTTAGAGGACTCTAGAAACACCCTTTCCTCGCTAGAAGTCAATACTGTGATGTTATACAGCAATTATACAGGGCTTTGCCTAGTGTAGCAATTTTCGGCCTCAATTCTCAAATCCTTAAGCTTTGCCTAAAAAGGAACTTGCCATGTTGGCCAGTATGTTAGCATGGGTATTCATGGTTTTGAAAGTAGGAGAAGTATCTGGCAACAATGAGAACATGGTCTGAGATTTTCAGCTTCACCAAGTTATATCGTGTAGTTGGAAATTCATAGATTTTAGACCAGGTTATCCAGAATAAGTAACCTATACCACCACTACTACTTGTATGCTTATTAGCATAGTCAGTTGTTGTTTAGTTCATTCAAGTTCTTCATGCTATTTTTAATGTATACATCTGTCCTTTTTCAGGTATCCTGGTTTTGCTACAGATTCAACTGTTGCCTTACTTATAGGACTCCTATTCTTTGTTATCCCAGCTAAGAGATTGACTAAAACTACACCTACAGGAGAAATTGGTTGAGTATTACTTATAATTCTGAATGAATTTGACAGAAGAGCAAAAATCACAAAATTCCATTGGTTTCAGTTAGCACTTAGAGCAGAAGGAATGGACATGCTTCCATAGCCCCTGGCTTAGCACGCCCTATTTGCACACTGCAACCCTTATTCAGCCAGCACGTGTTCTCCCCCTACAAGGAGAATTGGCTTACTTGGCAGAAGCGAGAAGTAGATTTCCTTATGCAACATGGTTAGGACTCCGCTACGAATGATACTATTTGGTTCACAAATAGTATCCCCTTCCCCTGCCATAAACAGAATTAATCTTACTATTGGCAAACATAGGAACAAGAACTTGGAAGTCACACTTCATGATGAGCCCTTGGTAATAAATGCTGAGGATCTAAAAAGGTGAGGAGTTTCAAGGGAAAGAGTGTTTACAACATCACAGTAATCCTCGAGAGAATGCAAATCAAGCCCACACTTAGCCAGAACCTAGTGTCACAAATGAACAAAGAAGTATTCAGTGGGAGCATTCACTGTCTTTATGATACACGGACAAAGAAGTATCCATGTTTGTGTGAGCGTACCCCTGTGTGTATGTGTGTGTGTGTCTTCCTCCGACATGCACATAGTTTTTAAACACAGGATTCACCTCCATCTGTGCTTTTTAGTACTACAGCATGTGTTTGGGGTAGTCAGATTCCTATGTTGTAATTGTAGGACAAATAGTTTAAAATTGTTTGGATATAGTCTAGCAGAGTGTGGGGGTTTTATTGTTGGTTTTTCTTTTATTTCTCCCTTTTTCTTCTTCTTTTTTTTTTTTTTTTTTTTTGCTTGGGTGGAGCCTGGATTCATGGAGTTGAGTTGACCCACCTGACTCCCTGCATCCGAATTGATAAGTGACTAATGAGTCGGATTTCTAGGACATGATGTATATAAATAGCATAATATAGAAATAAATGCCTTTTGTTCTTTACTTGAGTCTAGAACATCTCAAAGTGTGTTATAAGGAGATATTGTAATACAGAGTAATAATTTCTATGAGACCCTGAGACAATAACCATTGCAGTCAAATCCCTACAGCCTGTCAGTCACAAGTGTTAAAGAACCAAGGCTTGGCTTAATTTCCCTGGCTCCCCCATCTGAATCCTCCTCTCAGAAAGAGCCTTGCTTCTGTTGGGAAGAAAGAATTTTCTCTTCCCTTCAAGATCCTTCTAGCTGTACTAAGAATCAAATTGATAGGAGACAGATTAATGGTAGAAAATCAAATTTAATGGTGTACATACAGGGAATCCACACAGACATGGAAGTTCCAAAGACAGTGAGGCAACATGACACTTAAAGGAGCTAAGAAGAGGGATAGGGGTCTGAGGATACAAAGGGGAGAAAGACCAATAGCAGGAAGGCTAAAAGAAGATGTTTGGAAAACAAAGGTCGCCCAATTATGCAGATAAGTTTCTTATATAAAGAGGAATCTTTGTTAATCTCTCTTCCTGGTAAAAGCAGGTAGTTGAGGGGGAAGCAAGAACTTTTTCTGAATCTGCTGGGGGATTTTTGTTTGTTTTTTTTTAATGAGTTTGTTTTTTGTTTTTTGAAAGAGAGAGGGAGGGAGGGAGGGAGGGAGCACTAGTGGACGAGAGGCAGAGAGAGAGGGGGAAAGAGGATCCAAATCAGGTTCTGCACTCATAGCAGTGAGTCCTATGTGGAGCTCAAACTCACAAACCATGAGATCATGAGCCAAAGGTGGACGCTCAACCACCTGAACCACCCAGGTGCCTGAGTCTCCTGGGTTTTGGTTACTTTTAACTCAAAATAATGTTCATGCCAAAGCCACCTATCTTGGGGTAGCCTGCCCTTGGCCCCCATACCACTGTCCACCTTTCTCTCTCTTCTTATTCTTCAACTCCTGTTCTCCCTGATAAATTCATTAACACTAGGTTTAAAAATGACGAGACATTATATGTTAAATTTTACATGAGAGGTACATTTCAGAAATGTTTGCAATTTAACAAAATATATATTCCTTTTTTTTTTGAGAGAGAGTGAGAGCAAGAAAGAGAGCGAGCACACAGGCAGGGAGGGGCAGAGAGAGAGACCGAATCTTAAGGAGACTCCACGCCTAGTACAGAGCCTGATGCAGGGCTCAATCTCAAGATCATGAGATCCTAACCTTAGCTGAAATCAAGAGTTGGATGCTTGACTGACTGAGGCACGAAAACACACCTTAATAGGATATATATATCCTAATTCAAGTGAGGTATAGCAAAATTTACATCAACAGTGAAGGTAGGTTTGGTTTAGGTTTAACAAAAGGAGATAGTAAAGAATCTTATTAGTAACCCTAAAATCTCACCATGTAGAAGGCCACTTGTCACACACAAATGTTAAATGGGAATAATATATTTATGGATGACCTTTTTTCTCAACAAATCAAACGAGCCATTATCAAGAGAAATCTTTATAATTGCTTTATAAGAATTTTAAGAGTCTTATGAATGATACTTAAATTATTTAATCTGAACTTTGGTTTTAAACTGAAATCATGATGAATCTATTATGACCCTCCTCATGATCTGAAAAAATAAAAAAGATTCAAGAAAAAAGCGAATAAAATTATAGTGCTGCCGTGATAATATTAGAACCGGTGTCATATTAGACCCTTTGAATGGCAAAGAATAGTATAATCAATGCACTGTGTTACTCATAGTAGACAAAAATGTTAGCGGAATAAATGAATGAATGAATGAATGAATGAATGAATGGCATTATAAATGACAATGTTATAATCTGTCTAAATTTGTAATATGAGCCAAAGAATTTTTCCAAGACATAACTTTTTTTTTTTTTTTTTTTTGGAATGCAGTGTTCCACCTCAGCCAGGTAGAAATTACTCAAAGTTCAGATCAAGTTACTTATCTAAAAACAATATAGGAATGTTAAAAGCTTCTTATGAGATGGTGGTTTCCAGTCATGAAAAAAAGACATGTCATATTGTCATATTTTATGCAATGTATAACTGTGGGAATTGTGTTTTGCAGTTGCCTATGATTATTCTCCGCTGATTACATGGAAGGAATTCCAGTCATTCATGCCGTGGGATATAGCCATTCTTGTTGGTGGAGGGTTTGCCTTGGCAGATGGCTGTGAGGTAATACTCTGTGTCTAAGATATTTAACAATTAACTAGACTTTTCCGAAGAAGAACAGGAGACATTCGAGCTTTGGCATATTCAACTTTGTCCTCTCATCTTAATGATGCAGATTTCAATAGTCAGGCAGTGAGTATACCACACAGATGAAGTAGGTTCGATAACTTACAGGCTGCAAGTATAAAACATCATTTTTTATGATGTCCCAACCTGTCAAAGGAATAAAGCAAACAAGATTAGAATTCTTAAACCATGAAATAGTATTAGATGACTGGCTAAGTAAGAAAAAATGCAAAATTCATATCTACAATGACTCCTAGCAAAACATTTTGTTTACAACTTTACCTTATTTCATGATGAATTTGAGTAGCTCACAGACTTTTCTTCAGTGTATCATAGTCCTGGCGGGCCTGGCGGGTTCAGTCAGTTAAACGTCCTACTTTTATTTTGGCTCAGGTCACAGTCTCACAGTTCGTGGGATCAAGCCTGGCTTTGGGCTCTGCCCCGACAGCTTGAAGCTTGCTTCGAATTCTCTTTCTCTCTTCTCTCTCCTTTCTCCCTGCCCCTCCCCTGCATGGGCTTGCTCTCTTTCTCTCAAAAAAAAACATTTTTTAAAAATTTACAATATATCATAGTCCTAAGGCTGTTAAAGAAGAATGAGAAGTAACAGTACTTCATTACATCATTTATTTTTTACATATTAAGTACATTAAAAACTACTTAGTACGTGTCGGGGCACCTGGGTGGCTCAGTCGGTTAAGCGTCTCACTTCGGCTCAGGTTATGATCCCACAGTTTATGGATTCGAGCCCTGCATCGGGCTCTGTGCTAACAGCTCAGAGCCTGGACCCTGCTTCAGATTCTGTGTCTCCCTCTCTCTGCCTCCTCCTCCCTCCACTCATGCTCTGTCTTTCTCTGTCTCTATCTCAAAAATAAATAAACATTTATTTATTTATTTATGTATTTATGTATTTATTTATATGTTTATTTATTTTTGAGAGACAGAGACAGAGCACAAGCAGGGGAGGGGCAGAGAGAGAGACACACACAGAATCCAAAGCAGGCTCCAGGCTCCAAGCTGTCAGCACAGAGCCCGGCGTGGGGCTCGAACTCAAAAACCGTGAGATCGTGACCTGAGCTGAAGTCGAACGCTTAACTGACTGAGCCACCCGGACACCCCAAAAAATAAATAAAGATTTAAAAAAAAGTATTTAGTACGTGTTTATTGAATAAAGTCCAGAGAGAATTTTATATAACCATGGATAATCTTATTTTTAATTTTAGGGAGAAATAAAACCACCATAAGGAATAAAGTTGGCTATTTCTTTGGCCTATCATCTATCCAGTTGATATAAAATAGAAGTCTGGGGAGGCCTTTGTCACTTGAAAGTCATTGTAGGGCTGTTGGAAGAAAAGCATCTTCTTAAAAAGTCCGTGAAAAAGTTTTTCACTCTTTGACTATGAAAAACTCTCATTTCTGGGTCTCATAGTCATCTGTGAAACACAGAGCTCACAGCTGCTCCGTTTCCTTATTCAGTCATCAAAGTAAAAAGGAAGATGAGAGAGATGTGTTGTGTCCAACCTTTTCGTTTCTGGAAAGTTAAATTTTTATTCTTCTCAAGACAAATAACGATCTGCTATCTTCTAAATAGCCTCTAGAGAGTCTGTCTTTTGCTTCTTACTTTATTGTCAATTTTTCTGTATGGTATTTGGACACTGAGCTTTCAGCAATACGACTTAGTAATAGGTGAAAATCTTAGAAATTGTCTCAATTCTGATGCCACTTACAATGTCTTTTTCCATCTAGACTTGGCTTGCCTCATAGACCATTCAAATTTAAATGATAGAAATATAAGGCAAATACACTTTTTCCTCCCACTATTTCAGAGATAATGAGATCTGGTTTCTCGGAATCGGTAGCCTCCATTATTTTTATTGCTAATTTGAACCGTGAGGGAATCAGAATCAGTAATTCTGACACTGATGTTAACTTTGTTCATCTCTCCTTCCCGGAATATCTATCTGGATTGGCCTCTAGATACTCAAAGTGATTTTAAAAGCATTGGCCAGACCTTAGAATTGCAAAATCCAAGAAAATGAAAAGGCGTGGACTTCCTCTGATACACTAGCCCCTCCCATTGGAAGAATTAGGGAAACCAGAGAGGGAGGTCTAGTTTGCTGTGAAAATCCTAGTGCGCAGAACTCAGCTTCTGTGGGGTATGCAGAATGCCCCTACCCCTGAGTGCATATGTCGAAGCCATGAATTTCAAAAATATGGTTGTGGACCAATATGCCCCTAGAAACTGACTTTACAAGATTTGGAGACAGTTCATTTTTAAATTGTGTTCCAAACTAAGTAGTTTGGCAAATATCCAGAACTAGATAACCCTCCTAGTTGGGAGCCATGAGAGGGCAGCTTGCTACTAAAGCATTCACCTCTTTGTAATTCCCTCTCCTTTAAAGGCCTGTTAACTCTGTTTTCACATAATCACAGTACACTAAGTGACTCACGTATGAACAATACTCATATAATGGTGAACTTTAAATATTGATTTAATTAAAAATGTTGATATATGAGTAAAGGAAATGGAGGGCCAGGAAATATATGTATGGTGGATGGTGTAGGAAAGCTGAATCCTTACATAACATATTAGAAACTCAGTAAACAAAATCTAAGTTATCAAATTAGGAAAACACGTAGTTAAAAAAATAGCTATAAATAGCTAATATGAGTGGGCAGTTATCTCTTGGGAACACAACTTAGGAGTAGCGAGAGGCGGACCAGAGGGTTTCCATTTTCTTAAAGTCCTATAGTACCACATGATCTATCCATATAAATTAGGTAAAATTAAATTGTAATTGAAAAAATGTGGGAAGACAACTCATACTTCCTAAAGCACGTCGGTAAAATTAAAATAAGAATAATGGAGAACTTCTTCCATGTCAAAGTCACCTAGATCTACCAAACTATGGGAAAATAGGAAAGATTAAAATTATATTTTAAACTGAGTTCTTAGAGCAAAAGATACATTTTATACATTTAAATTGTGGCCGATTAAAAAGAATTATTAACAAATAACATTGCAAATTATTATTATTTTCTTTTTTTTTAGGAATCAGGGCTATCCAAGTGGATAGGAAATAAATTATCTCCCTTGGGTTCATTACCGGCATGGCTAATAATTCTGATATCTTCTTTGCTGGTCACATCTTTAACAGAGGTGGCCAGCAACCCAGCTACCATTACCCTCCTTCTCCCGATATTATCTCCATTGGTGAGTATCTCATTCATCTGCTTTCACGCTCATCAAAAGTGTAGTGTTCTACTCTGCTCGTTCTCGTATCGTGGTACGGAATCATTTTCGGTGTGAATGATCTTTCTGTAAGTGGCGTATAGAGTGGTCTTTATTTGCATCACTACTTTTTTGGGAGACCTCCCCTCAGGAGAATCCTGTTCTTCCACATTCAAGCAGCAGGATCGTAAGAGAAGCACTTAGCTTCTCTCTGCCCAGATTTTTCGTTTGCAGGAGAGTGCGAGGGTCAGCCTGGATCCTTTCCAGCTGTAAGACTTTGAGATTCAGGGTTTCCTGGCAACTTCAGGATTTAGATGTCTAACGCTGACACTTCTCCCTCCAAATTATTCCTCAATTTCTGAGAAGTGGTTCATATAAGTGATTTGCAAGTGAATGAAAAGCTAGGCTTTATGCTTCAGGCTTGAAGCTTAAGTATCTTAGACACAGTTCTCTATGGCCCAGGGAATAATTTTAAAAGATAAGTAAAAAGCAGATTTGCAAGGAAAGAGAGGAAAAGACAATCTACGTTTTTGCTCCCCACCTAGCTAGCAATTACAAGAAATAGCTTTAAGTAAAATGTTTCCCTTATTGGGACGGCTGAGTTTGGTGAGAGGGTAGCACTGTAAATTAAGGCTTGCCCTTCTGGAATTGTTCTGCTCCAGCTCAAGGCACGTCTGATGGCATTCTTGAGCTGCTGCTTCAAATGAGAGAAGAAATGTAGGCAGCTTATACTGGCAAAATACCATTTTGGTTTTTCTGTTTTTTATTTCTCAACATGGCACAATGAGAAATGGCAGTTAGAAAAGTGAGATGGTGAATTAAGAATAGTAGTAACTCTTCTTCTGTGATGATCCCTAAGCAAATTTCACATTACAAATGGTGCAGAGGCAGAAAAGTTCATGGAATAACGAGCAGCTTGGGGCCAGAAAGACCTAAACACAAGCTCTCCTGCCTGCCAGCCTTGTGTCTGGACGAGTTACTTTAGTCTTTCTGGGCTTTAGTTTCTTCGTGTTATTTGAGGCTATAGTAGCCATCTCATAGGTCACTGGGAAAATTAAGTTATTTTATGTAAATACACACACACACACACACACACACGAGCACCAAGCACTGGATAAGTAATAAATTGCTTCTGTTTTTTATTTAGTTCCTGGAGTAAATGATACCTTATTTTCTAAATGAACTGAGCTTATAACCCTTAAATGAGCACCAATAATCATATAAACAAGAGGAAGAGACACTTCTGAAAAATATTCTTCAAGCTATAATTGCATTTATGTGTATAATTTTATGGTTTTAGGTTTTAACCTGCTTCTGGGAAAGTTTATTTATTATAATAATTTTGCTCATTTTGAGGCTTGGTGCCTACCTCAGAGTTTTACTTAGACTCCTTTTTTATCTTTTCCAACAGGCCGAAGCCATTCAAGTGAACCCTCTTTATATTTTGATACCTTCTACTCTGTGTACTTCGTTTGCCTTCCTTCTCCCAGTAGCAAATCCACCCAATGCTATCGTGTTTTCATACGGCCATCTAAAAGTAATTGACATGGTGAGTGAGCTGGAAAAAAACAATCAGGTCCAAGGTCTTGCGTTATCGCTCCTTTTATACACTAATCAGCTTCCAGGGAGAGCGGGGCTTGAGCTCTGTTTCTGAAGGTGAGTACATGATTGGTCATAGAACTGTTTTGAAGAGGGATACCGGCAGCAAACCTGCCGTGAGAGTTTGCAGTCACAAAAGCAGAGACACTGAAGGCATCAGCAATGCCCTGGAAGAGGGAAAAGAGCGTAGAACATGTTCCACAACAAGGGCTTACACCTACACGTCGAACCACTCAGAATCTAACCTGACCTAGGCAAAAGGAAGAAAGAGGGTTAATGAAATTCAGCAGTCGCACACTGTGGTTTTCTATCACACATATTTTTGCAACCAACCAACGTTTACTTTGAAAAACATACTCGGCTCAGTGCCTGCTGATGAAAAGTCATCTCTCTTGTTGTGATCCTAATGGTGGCATCTGACATGAAAGCACCAGCAAGTCATAATGGAACATTTAGTGTGTGTCTACATGTGGTGTTTCTCCCAATCAGATGGGGGCCCCCAAATGTGGGGCGACGGTCGGGTGGAAGGCCCCTGAGGCAGAACAAAGGAGGTGGAAGTTTACTGAATACACTGCAAGGGAACAGGAAGCAGGACAGCAGAAGAAAGGCTATCTGCAAAGAGGCAGTGGGTGGAGGCCGTTTTTAAAGGAGGAAGCTGAAGAGGTTTGGCGACATATGGAATTTTCCCTTTTTTGGTAACTGAGCCTGATTGAAGTAGCCCATTGGTCATTTCGGGCCTTTGGATATTTTGGGGTGTGTCGCCTGATGGGTCTGTCTATATTCAGCCAGGTGGTCACTGTGGCCCTTTCTACATTCCATTGCTCACGGCTGTTTGCTGTGGTAGGCAAGGACCAGCTTGAGAATATTCTAGTCTCCCTCAGATCTTGATCACCAGCTTCCGAACCAAACCAAACAGGACTGTAATGAAAGTAAATTCCATTAGCTTACTCTGCAAGTGCACTCCCATGGTAAGTCCCAGCTCCTGTCTGCCACACACATTGCCATCCCTACATTCCTGCAATGTAAAAATTCTGGAAATGCCTCTATGTAGAAGTCACATAATATCCTTCTGGAAGAGAAAATGTGCATGATACCATATAACTAGTGTCCCGTGCATATGAATTTAAACACTAAAAACAGGGTTCTGGAATAAGTGAGTGGCTTGCATGGACAGAAAAGGAGGCTTCCTATAATAATCATTGCTAGATAATCCCCTTTTGCTTTGGGGCTCCATGCTTTAAAACTAGAGAATGCAGAGATAGGCAATCTTCCCCTGTAAAAAGTCACCCAGTAAATACTTGACACTCTCTGGGCCATATGCTCTCTCTGTCACTACTCAGTTCTGCCATTGTAGCATGAATGCAGCCAACGACAATATATAAACAAATAGTCATGGTTATAGTCCCATAAAACTTTATTTACCAAAATAGGTCATGGGCAGTACTTTGCCAGTCTCTGTTTTAATGGATAGAAAACAACTTAGGAATTTTTCGTACATACTGGGATGATGACATAAGAGCCAGAAAAATGGGCACTCTAAGAAAGATGAATAGAATGGCATTTTATCAGATCTCAGTAAGAGCTTACTAAAGGCTAAACTAATAACGGTATTGAGTGACCATGAAGGATCCAGTTATCATATAGTGACCCGAACCTTATCCACTGAAATACAAGAGCTTAAAACTCAAATTCTGATTTAACATGAAATGACAATTTTTTAAAGGGACTTTTTCTTGAATTGGATGAATTCCAGGATATTCCTAAGAGGAACCTCTCAGAATCTCCAACCAAATGTCATTTCGCTGGGGACAGGTTCTCCTTTGACTTGAATGGAAGAATTCATCGTTTTATGAAATGACAACAGTTTATCCACATCATTTAGGTGCATGTAATTCTGACAGATGCTTTCTGCCCCAGTATTCTAATGCTCCTCTAGGTTTTCTTTTGGGGAGACTGATTTTATGCTCTTTCCCGTTCAAGGTTAAAGCTGGACTTGGCGTTAATATTGTGGGTGTTGCGGTGGTGATGCTTGGCATGTCCACCTGGATTGCGACTGTGTTTGACCTCAATACTTACCCTTCGTGGGCGCCCGCAGTTAGTAATGGGACCATGCCGTGACAAGCGTGAATGTTGTGACTGTCCCGTGGTGAGTTTTGAGAACCACTGAGAATTCACTGCAGTTTTGGCTTTGGAAAATTGATGACCCGTTTCAGTTAGTCCTGATGGAGCTGCTGTGGTCCCAGTAAACACTCGAAACCTGCCGGCACAGCCCAGAGTTCACACCCAAGAGCATCTGTGTGCCTTTATCAAGAAGCCCACAGCTGAGACTTTGCTCATGGACCCTGCGCATCCTGCTTCAACTTACGAGTAATTTATAACATGGCTTTCAAAGAGATTAGGTGATTTGTTTCATTGTGCAGTTTGGGTTTGGTGTAACATTTCAAACATCAATTTATTATTTCGGAAACTTCCCACAAAGCTAGAAATAAGAAATAAAATATACCAGTTAATTAGGCAGTTGGATAAATCATTTCTGTAGTGTTGCTGAAGGGAGTTTGTGGAAAAAGCAAAGCCGTGGTCATCTGCTGGTGCAGAAGAAAGGTTTCATCTAAATGAAATGTGCCTTCTCTCCTTTTAAAAAGGACCAGATTATTTTTGACATATACATATGGTATATGAATTGGTAGTTTCAAAATTATAGTTGAATCCACTAAACAACAGAAATCTCACAGATAAGTATTAATTTCTACTTGACCTTATGGTTGGGTTAATATAATTCATACCTTTAATATCTCAGTGTACTAAGAAATGCATTTTGTCAAGCTGTGAGTAGTATGTGCCATGGTTTGCACTGTTGGCACAGTGTAGCTTTAAAAGAAAGCTGAACACTGTAAAACTATTTACACATTTATGTATATGTATAACAGTTTTGCTTATGCGTTTATCTTACCTCAGAAATACATAATGTCATAGGTAAAAAGAGAAGATTCAGAAATTTAAATGAACTATCACTATTTATAGAGACAGAAGAAGGTAAAATAACTCCATTATTTTTAGCATTGAGATGAGATATCAGATGGAAAATAAGAATAAAAAATTAAAACTGTTGACACATTTACAAAAGAAAAATTATTAAATTTATTATTAAATTAATAATTTAATTGATTATAAATAATTGTTTATTATTAAATTAATGATTATTAAATTATTCATGGGCAAACAGAAAGAAAAAAAGAAGGAGTGTCTGAGTGACTCAGTTGGTTAAGCATCTGAGTCTTGACTTCAGCTCAGGTCAGGATCTCATGATTTGTGGGTTCAAGAGCCCCGTGTTGGTCTCTGTGCTGACGGCATGAAGCCTGCTTGGATTCTCTCTCTCCCTCTCTCTCTCTCTGCCCTCACTCATGCTTGTACTCTCTCTCTCTCTTTCTCAAAAATAAATAAACTTTAAAGCAAGAAAGGAAAGGAAAGGAAAGGAAAGGAAAGGAAAGGAAAGGAAAAAGAAAAGAGAGATCTGAACATATTTTTTCATTTTTTTAACGTTTTATTTATTATTGAGAGACAGAGAGAGATAGAGCATGAGCAGAGCAGAGAAACGGGGGACACAGAATCTGAAGGAGGCTCCACGCTCTGAGCTGTCAGCACAGAGCCCAACATGGGACCCGAACTCAAAAACCGTGAGATCATGACCTGAGTCGAAGTTGGACACTTAACCGACGGAGCCACCCAGGCACCCCGAGATCTGAATATTCAAACAAAAATAGAAAGAGAATAGTCTCCCAGCACTCAGGATGAGAAAAAGAATAAGGCCTATTGACATTCCAAAATTCGACTACAGGGGAAAAAATGACAATGAAAAACAAAATAATGTGCACAGTTAGGAAAAGATGGAGAGGTTAAAACATAACAGTTCTCATGCTATGAGTAAAGTGGAAGACAGGTTAAGAAAACACCTTTGGTATTTTTAATCTTCATAGAAGTCATCAGCCCTCATTTGGTTTTTATGCAAATGATGATATTTATAAAGTTGTTCTTGAAAAGTAAATATAGTAAAAAGTAGTTTTTAAAAAGTAAGACATTCCTTTAAAAATTATATATGATAGCTTGTCTGTGTTCATTATTTGTCTATTAGTCAATGCAAACTTTATCATTTTTTAAAAAATTTGTCCATTTAAGCCTTACTACATATTGCTGCTCTAATGTGTACCTTCTAAGTTCCCCTATTCGTTTATTTCTTTCCCTGTCATATGTTGCACATTAACTTATGATCAATAGAATCTGTTACTTTTTGGCTTTTTTTCTAGTCATTCAATTTATCACTGCTGAATTATATTATGTGATGAATACATTTTAATTATGAAAAAATGAAACGACTTTTCAAATTAGAATGAATAAGTTTTCCCTTCAAGAAAATAATATAAACATTTCAGCTTGAATCATTTTAATGAATTGCTTCCACAGCTGCCAGCTGAGTACAAGAAAAATAATACTTAGTCAAAATTGGTTTAAGTGAGCTATACCGTTCTCTTGCTCCACCTTTATGTTTATTTGTCATATCAAAAATGGCTTAACTCATCCATTTGACATTTGTCCCATTTACATCAAAGTTCTCAAGCTATTTTAGTTTGAAAGTTGTATACTGTCTTTGAAAGTTTCCAAAAGGCAATCTGAACAGATGATCAAACAAATCTCTGTCCTCCCACTCCAGGGTAGAGAGTGTTTTTGTTATTATCCTGATCCTTACTTAAAGGTTAACTAGAAATCTTTGTCACTTTAAATCCCAGTATCTTCCTTAGGATTGGATCTTGTCTAGATAATAGTAGCAATTTCACTAAGTGCCTGTTTACTGTCAGTTCGTGCAAGTGCTTGGAGGCCCCGCTGGCATCTGTGTGTGTCCTTCACTCCCCTCGACTGCCTCAGTACATGACAGCATCTCTAGAACTCAGACTTCCATTCTTTCAAATGTCTGCACTCTTTCCACCTTACTTGGTATCCACGGCTTTGTTTCTCCTTTCAGGCTGGGAGGTAGGGAAGTATGCTTTTCACAATGATAGCAATCAACCCTGTTAGCAAAAATTGATAATACAATATCCTGGTACCTTGATAGTGTCTTGACATGTGTACTACATAGTATTATATGTAAAAGATTTATTATTTGATATATTGTTATATCTCTTCCATGGCTAAATATTTGATAAGGAATGGGGCGCCTGGGTGGCTCAGTCGGTTAAGCATCCAACTCTGATTCAGGTCATGATCTCGCGGTTGGTGCATTCAAGCCCCGAGTTGGGCTCTGTGCTGACAGCTTGGAGCCTGGAGCCTGCTTCGGATTTTGTGTCTCCCTCTCTCTCTCTCTGCTCCTCCTTCACTTGTGCTCTGTCTCTCTCTGTCTCTCAAAAATAAATAAAAATGTTTAAAAAATTAAATATTTGATAAGAATTTTTGTGATCCTTTTGTTCCAAAGTTTTATTGATTTAGTTAATGAATGACTATCTTTGCTTGACTATGTGGATTTTACCAAATTAAATGTTTTTATCTTTAGGAGGGAGAATGAAAGAATAAATCCAAACAAACTGGGTCAGTTTTAGTACTGTAACATAATCTAAAAAGGAAAATAGTTAAAATTGTTACTCTAGAACAGCATTAACCATGTTATTCAGAAATGAAGCACTTTAGGGACACCCGGGTGGCTCAGTCGACGAAGCATCTGATTTTGGGTCAGGACATGATCTCACAGTTTGTGAGTTCAATCCCTGCGTTGGGCTCTGGGCTGACCGCTCAGAGCCTGGATTCTGCTTCAGATTCTCTGCCTTCCTCTCTCTCTCTGCCCCTCTCCTGCGTGCTGTCTCACTCTCTCTCAAAAATAGATAAATATTTTTAAAAATTGTTTTAAGCAAGTATAAAAAGAAATGAAGCACTTTATTTTTTTAAATGTTTATTTTGAGAGAGAGAGAGAGAGAGAAACAGAGCATGAGTGGGGGAGGGGCAGAGAGAGAAAGAGACACAGAATCCGAAGCAGGCTCTAGGCTCTGAGCTGTCAACATAGAGCCTGATGCAGGACTCGAACTCACAAGCAGTGAGATCATGACCCGAGCCAAAGTCTGACACTCAACCAATTGAGCCATCCAGGCGCCCCAGAAGCACTTTAATCAAAGTAAAAACTGTGGGGCACCTGGGTGACTCAGGTGGTTAAGCTTCCAATTCTTGTTTTCAGCTCATGTCATGATCTCACTGTCATGGTATGGGACCCATGTTGGGCTCCATGTTGAACATGGAGCCTGCTTAAGTTTCTCTCTCTCCCTCTTCCTCTCCCCTTACCCCCACATGCACGCTCACATGCATGCTCTCTCTCTAGCTCTCTCTCTCTCTCTCTCCAAAAAAAAAAGGTAAAAATTTATTAGGTAAGTTTTCAGGATGTAGATATCAAAAACACAGGTCCCCATTGTAAAAGCAAGAGCAGACTAGATCAAGAGTAAACAGTAATACAGTGGAGAACTAAAGCAGAAATTAACGGGTTTTTCCAAATATGGGGATCATCATTTGTCTAGGAAGAAAACAACTAGGGTTTAAAAAAGAAATAAAGAAGGTGTTCTTACTTACAGTGGAGTGGTATAGATACTGGGGGCGGTTTTAGGGGCAGTAGATGTTAAGCCAAATGATAGAAAATATTGTGTAACATACATTCCTGTGTCGACAAGAAAATAATGGAAGTCCTCAAAAGAGAAAGATGATGGAGCACCAGTAAGAACCCAGAGACTTAACCAAGGACCGAGAGTGGCAACTGCTAATCCCTAGACCTCTCAAAATTTTCTTTTAAGAGGTAGATACACAGGAAGCAGGAATGGGTGACAAAGCCAGGACCCAGGCAAGTGTGGGTTGAATGGAAAACCACACTGAGTGAGGAGCTCAAAGGGCTGTATTCTCAGAGAAAATGTGTGCTAGGGAAAAAAGCCCATCCTAGAGGGAAACATCAAAAGAACCTTCATGTTTTAGGCCTATGCAGTAGGTAGAGGGGTAAAATCTCCCTCAAGAATTCATGACTGTGCAGGTTAGGGGCCTGAAGTCTCAATACCAGTGTGTATGGGAAAAAAACCTTAATCTGAGACTCTATCTCAAAACCCTCCAGGTTGGTAGTATGCCCACATATTTGGCAAAAGGAAGGAACACCTTTTTCAACTTGGGGCTCAAAGAAATTACTAAAGTGAAATCTCTGTGAGAGATTATAATCAAAACTTGTAAATTCTGCCAAGACATAAAGCATACTGTGCAAGAGCCACACATGTGGCCAAATAATCCAAAGGACAAAGACAATAGATACTACTTATCAAATACAGAATATAAAATGAGGAAGTATAATGTTTGACAATATAAAAGAGGGTATTGGAAATATAATAATTGTGTTAGGCAGAATTCTAAAAATGTCTCTCTAAGTTTTCTGTCTTCTGGTTATTCAATCAAACACTAATCCAGGTATTGCTATGAAGGGGTTTTGAAGATATAATGAAGATTATTCATCAGCTAGTGTTAAAATATAGAGATTTTACTGGATTGTCCAGTTGGGCCTAATGTGATAAGATGAACTTTTAAAACCAAAAGAGGAAGGCAGAAGAGTCAAGGGGGTGAGCTGAGACCATGGGAAGTCAGAGAGATTGGAAGCATGAAAAGGCCTGGACCCATTATCGGTGGTTTTGAAGATGAAAGGGGTTATAAGCCAGGGAATGCAGAAAGCCTCTAGAAGCTGAGAATGACCCTGGCTGAAACAGAACAAGAAAACAGAGGCCTCAGTCCTACAGAGGCACGGAACTGAATTCTGCCAATCCTAAGCCTAGAAGTTGATTCTCCTCAAGAGCCTCCAGTAGGGAACACAGGATGGCGATGCCTCGATCTTAATCCTATGAGACTCATTTTGGACGAGTCTGTTAATCTACAGACTTTAAGATAATAATGACTATTGTTTTAAGCCACTACATCTGTGGCAGTTTTTATGACAATAGAAATCAAATAAAATAAGGAATGAGAGACTGTGAAAAGTGACCAGATCTGAAAAAGTATCAAATAGAAATTTTAGATATGAAAATATAATAATTTAAGTTAAAAACTTAATGAATGGGTTAAATAGCACATTTTACAAACCAGTAAAGTATGTGAACTTGACAGCAAATTCCAAAAAAAATTAATTAGAATGCAGCACAGAGATAGACAAAAGGAACCCTGAAATGGAAGTAAAGAAAAATACAAGCTAGAATGCTAAATTATAACATATGTTTAATTAGAATTCCAAGAGTAGATTTAAAAAATGAAGGAGACACAATCACTGAATACAATGAGTGACAGTTTTCCAATACTAATAAAATAAATCAATCAAGATTTTCAAGAAGCATGATGAATCCAAAGCAGAACTTAGGGGGAAAAAATTTAAATCTACCCTTACCTACTTGATTGTGAATAGCTGAACAATGAAGAGAAAGGCAAGATCTTAATAAAGAAACTAAGGCTTAGACTAAGGCTACTTTCTCAAAAGCAATTGGAAACAGTGAAGTATCTTCAAGTGCTAAAACAAAGAATTGTGTATCTAGAAAATCTATGTTTTAAGAATAAAAGAAGGGCTCCTGCATGGCTCAGCGGGTTGAGCATCCAACTCTTGATTTCAGGCTCAGGTCATGATCCCAGGGTCATGGGCTCTGCACTGAGAGTGGAGCTTGCTTAAGTCTCTCTCTCTCTCTCTCTCTCCCTCTCTCTCTCTCTCTCTCTCTCTCTCTCTCTCTCTCCTCCCCCCTTAGCCCGTCTCCCCTGCTCATGCTCTCTCTCTCTCTAAAATATAAATTAAAATTTTAAAAAAAGAAACTAAAGAATTTTCAAACTAACAAAAACTAAGTTTACCACTAACCAAAGCTCCAAAATTACTTCTAATGGCCATATCAAAAGAAAGAAAAGGAAAAAGAAAAAGAATTCAAGGAAGAAGATAATGTGACACAAGAAATGGTGAGTGACCAAACTGATCAATATGACTTTAAAAAACCAGCTAGAATTAAAATACTGGAAGAGCATAGTTCTAAGGAGACAAAATATTCTAATTTTGCTCTCAAGCCCCATTTTTCTCGGCAGCAGAACACTTAATCTAACTAAATCAAAGTCAAATTCACCATTTCAATGCTTTAACTGATTTCAGAGTTGAATTTAGTCAAACTTAGTTTTTGTTTTTAGATCGTCTCTCTTATTTCCTTCAGCTTACAGTTTTCTCTAAGTTCTGTGGACCGTACATATGAAACTCTCACTGAGTGACTGTAATGTCTCCAGTCTTTGTGATTGGACTGGCTTCCACTGAGATGCACAGTCCTCTCAAGTGCACAGTCCTCGTTGGTGTTATCATTCACTTCCGATTCAGAGATGTACTCACGCAACTCACTTCCTCCCTGAAGTCAGCGTCTCTTCACTGCAACCGTTACAAGCTCTATTGATCCATCACTTCACGGGCTTTCAGGACTTTGTCTGCATCTCTCTGGGGTCCTGGCAGTCTGAGGAGGAAACTGTGTCTAAGCCCCACCCGTACTTAAGACACTCCTTCCGATTGGTCTACTCTACTGCGGGACTGCATGTTAGGTGCAAGGGAGAGAGAGCCTGAAGCTCACATACCCAGAAGAGTCGGTATATTAGTTCATTCATTAATTAAATAATTCATCAATTAATAATTCATTAAAAATAATGGATGTAACCCATAGCCACAGAACAGGGCAAATCGGCCTACCTAAAGTAGAGACCAAAACCATTGTCTAAAGAAGCGTTTATGAGCATAGCATCTGGAGGCCAATTGCCAGCACGGAATCCCTGCTCTACCACTCACCATTCCAGCCTCAGATGTGTTGGGTAACCTCTGTACGCCGCAGTTTCCTCATCTGAAAATGGGAAGGCAGAAAGATGTTTTCACGGAGTTATAAGGATTAAATGAATTAATTACACAGAACAACAGTAACTGGCATAGTAAAAGCTCAGTATGAGATAGTATTCTTATTAACGTTATATCATTTTTATTCCTCACCCCAGCACACAGAAGTAATTGCACTCATACAATCACTAGGTTTGGTCAGACTCCTTCTTCAGGAGACTCTTAGCCAAGAGCTCATTGAAACATTAGGATTTAAGTTAGAAAAGTTACTCCTAGTTCATAACACCTAAGCAGAGATTTCCAGAGAACCTCTTAATATTTACCCAATTAGTCCTCTGTTGAGAGAGAACACTGGAGGTGAACGGTGAATAAATATGTGATTTTTTAAGTGGAGCTCAATTTATAGAATTCAGCGCACGAAGAAAATACAGGGAAATTGAAACACCATATACAGTCCTATAAGCCAAGTTGAATACCTTACTGAAATAATGTAGCATTATGTTAGTATCGCATGAGGCTCTCACTCCATTCAATGATTCCCATCATTAGTTTTCACTTCGGGGATTTTCAAATAGTTCGAAACCCCCCATGTTGCCAGTGCTCCCTGGAGCATGGTCTGCAGGGTTGTTGATGAATCCTGACAGCTGTAGTTCTGTGCACCTGCTGAGCTGAGCCTAGCCTCTGACCTCCCCGCAGCAGCACATCTACGGCTGGGCCACTGAGTCAGATGCTATGCCTCTGTGGTTATTGTTCTGTAAAAAGGACTCACTAAAGATTACCAAAATATCAGAAATGTCACGCAGCCTCCTCCTTCATTCCAAGAAAATTTGTGTGCTCTTGCATCCGTGTGAAATAGCCAGCATTTCCATTATTTTTTCTTATTTATTCTAATTGCTTCATTCTGTCCTTTTTTATGAGGCACACCTTTCTTTCTTGACACATTGTCTTTTTTTTTTTTTTTTTTTTTTTTAAGCAAAAGTGTTTGGACTCCTCAGAAAAGACAGATACTATGTTTGTTAGAGTCTCACAATAGCGCTCTCTTACTTACAGTGCTTCTACACAAAGAAATTACAAATAGATCACTTTCCACATCTACTCCAGATTCTATTATGACCTGTGGATAAATTTTCAAATAAGGCTTGAAAATTACATACCTTATTATTTCATACAATGGCTTTCGAATTCCATGTCATCCTGATAGAAAGTGGGGGAAATTTTTGGTGGAACAGCTTAGGAAGGAAAAGAAGAGATGGTCTGAAAACAAGAAATTTGATTTATTTTAACATGACTGCCATGAATGGGCTTCTCGTTTGAAGAAAGACTTCAGTTCCTCAAACAACTTTGTGTTTGTGAGATGTTGGACTTCCAGACTAGCTTCCGGAGCCCTTCCATCCCTAACACTTCTTGACAGAGTTTAGGGACTTTTACCACCTTAGATGATTAAAATAAGCTGTGTACCAGAAGCAAAAAATTTTGAGCCTACAACAGGAATAGGAACCCAATGAACTCTAGTCATTAATGGATAAATCAACTGAAGAAAAACTGACATTTTAAAATTTTTGAGTCTCTTGACCCATGAACACACTGTATTTCTCTATTTATTGAGGTATTCTTTAATTTATGTGAGCAATGTTATATAGTTTTCAATGTACCGTTTGTTCATCTTTAAACACGTTTAACCCTGAGTTGTTCCTATTGTAAGTGCTCTTGTATTTCAGCTTCAGTTTCTGATTGATAGTTGCTGTGACTTAGAAATGCCGTACATTTTTATAAGTTGATTTTGTACTTGTACCCTTGCTAAGCTTACTTAGTATTTCTAGTTGGGTTTTGGGGTGGGTTTTTTGGGTTTTTCTTGTTGTTGTTTTGGTAAATTTCATAAAATTGTCTCCATGATATCTCCTGTGAATATAGTCAGGAATATATCATCCTTTCCAATCTGGATAGTTTTATTTCCCATTTTATTTTAAAATATCCTTGTTGTTTTTTCTTCTTCTAGTAGCATTTTTTTTTTTTTACCATTAATTAAGAATGTTGGCTGTTGAATTTTCAGAGCCTCTTTAATCAGATTGAGGGAACTCTTTTGTTGCTAGTTTTCTGAGAGGTTTGTTTTTTGTTTTTGTTTTTGTTTTTTAAATTAGGAATGGGTGTTGGAATTTGTCAAATGCTTTTGTGGCACCTTTGGAGCTGATCTTATGGTTTTGTTTTTTAGTCTGTTAATATGCTAAGTTATACTGAATTAAACAAACTTTGAACATGATATTTTGTCTTTTTATGTATTGTTAGATTCTGTTTACGAAAATTTTGTTAAGAATTTTTGCACCAATGTTCAGGAGAGACATTGATCTGTAGCTTCCTTACTTTGTTGTTGTTGTTGTTGTATTAGGATAATACTTGCCTAAGAGAAGGAGTTAGGAAGCATTTTCTTCTCTTCAGTTATCTGGAAGAGTTGTAGAATTTAAAGTATTTTAAATTTATTGAGATTTATGAAAGAAAATTATTTATCTTGATAAATATTCTGCCTTGAAAGGATATGTATTCTGCTTTTGGGCAGAGACTTGTAAAGTGTCAATTGGGTCAACCTTGTTGATACTTTTTGCAATTACTCTATAATTTTACTGATTTTTTTCCCCTACTTGTTCTACCAGTTATATATTGAGAGAGGAATGTTGAAATCTTTGCCTATAATTGTAGAGTTGTCACTTACTTGAATTTTTACCAGCTTTTGCTTCATGTTTTTCGAAACTCTATTTTTCTGTTGGTGTGTAAACATAAGGTTGCTATGCACTCTGTGCCTTTATCACTGTATAATATTCTTTTTATCAATTTTGATATTCTTCACTCTGAAATATATTGATATTAATGTAAGTATTACTTTTTAAATTAGTTTGGGCACAGAGGAGGGCACTTGTTGGAATGAGCACCGGGTGTTGTAATGGAAACCAAATTGACAATAAATTATTCAAAAAAATAAAATTAAAATTAAAATTAAATTAGTTTTAGCATAGGTAATCTTTTTTGAGCTTTTCATTTGTAACTGACATGTGTCTTTATATTTAAAGTGAGTTTCTTATTGGAAATATAATTGAATCTTTTTTTCTTATGTTATAATCAAATACGACTAATTCTGCCATTTAATTTATGTATTTAGGCCATTTGCTTTTAATGTTATATTCGGTATAATTGCATTTAAATCTACCATTTTGCTATTTTTTCCCTTAGTTGATTTGTTCTGTGCTTTGTTTCCCTCGTCTACTGCCCTCCTTTGGATTAATTGACTGTTTTTATGACTTCATTTTATTTCATTTCTTGATTTATTTACTGTAATTTTTGTAGTTGCCTGAAAATTCATAGTTTACATCTTTATCACAATTTAGTTTACATAATATATTATTACTTTATGTATAATATTCTTGAAAGAATTTATACCTATAACCTCCTCTTACCACTTTGTGTTATTGTTGTCATACATTTTATTTCTATATATATCATAAACTCAAAAATGCATTGCTATTTTTTGAATCTAAACAGCCAAATAAATTTTGAAAATATCAAATTTTCTAATTTCCCCACATTTTTCATTTCTTTTATGTAAGCTTTCTACCTGGTACAATTTTTAGTCTTTAAGCTTTGTTAAGTCTGCAAAAAAAATCTATTTTACCTTTATTTTGGAAAGATATTTTCACGGGGAATAGAATTTTACACTGATAGTATTTTTCTCTCAGAAAATTAAAGATGTCCCATAGTCTTCTGGTTTATATTATTTTTGATAGGAAAGGTACTTTTAATTCCTAACTTTGTACTTCTATGTGTAATGTGTAGGTTTTTTCTTCTAGCCGCTTTTAAGATTTTTCTTTATTACTGATTTTATACAATTTTATTGTAAGGTACCTTGGTGTAATATTCTTTGTTTTTATATGTTCAGGTTTCATCAACCTTCAGTGTATTTTTAGGAGTTTTTTTTTTAATCAAATCTAGAAAACCTTCATCCATTTTTCCTTAAAATATTCTTTCTATACCTCCTTTTATTTCAGGGATTACAATTACACACATATTTGGTCACGTGCTACTGTCCCAAAGTACACTGTATCTCTGTTTTTGTTTTCTCTTTTTTCTATCATTTTTTCTGTGTGTTTATCATTTTGAATAGTCTCTATTGCTACATCTTTGGTTTCACCAGTTTTTTCTTCTTCATTGTCTAATCTTCGGTTAATTCCATCAAGTAAATTTTCCATCTCAAACACTGTAATTTTTACTTTTAGAAATTTGATTTGGTCTTTTGTATTTTTCATGTCATTACTGAGCATATTCATATTTTTCTCTACCTTGTTGAACATATGTAATGTAGTAATAACTTTTGATGTTCATATCTGCTAATTCTATCTCCTATGTCATTTCTGTTTCTATTCCTATTGCTCAACTTTTCTCTCTTTTAAGAGTCATATTTTCCTTTTTTGCTGTCTGGTAATTTTTTTTTCAATTGAGAGCCATACATTGCTTATTTTACTTTGTTTAATAGTATATATATTTTTTAAGTTCATTTATTAATTTATGAGAGAGAGAGAGAGAGAGAGAGAGAGCACCTCAAGCAGGCTCCATGTTGTCAGCACAGAGCCCAATAGAAGGCTTGAACTCATGAACCATGAGATTTTGACCTGAGCCAGAACCAAGAGTCAGATGCTTAACCAACTGAGCCACCCGGGTGCCCTAATACTAGATATATTTTTATTCCTAACATACTTGAGTTTTATTCTGGGGCATAGGTGCATTATTTGTAAGTAGTTTGATCACTTTTGGTTTTTCTCTTAAGATTTATTGGGTGAGACCAGGAAAACCTTTAGTCTGGAGTGACCTTTGGCTCACTACTGAGGCAATACCCTTTTGAGTATTGTACTGGATGCTCTGTTAATTTACCACTCTGGCTCATAGGAACATAAATTATTCCCAGCCTGGTGCTAGTTTTTGGAATTGTCCCATCTAATAATTTGATTAGTTCTTTCTTCAGCCTCAGCTAGTTTCCTGAGATGCGTTGACCAGTATTCAGCAGATTAGTGGACAGGATTCCTGGAGATCTCTCTGCACGTGTCCCTGTTTCTCCTTTCTGATACTCTGCCTGAAAACTACAGCCGCCTGTCCCTTTCACACTCCCAACTCCATCCATTCAACTCAGGTGATCACCAGTATCTGTCTGGATTCCCTTTTTGGAACTGCTGCCTAGAAACTCTCCCCTTGTTGATATTTGGAATAATCATAGTTCTCAACAATTTCCTCTCTTTCAGAGATCATCGTCCTGTATTGCCTGATGTCCAATGTCTGAAAATTGTTGTTTCATATCATTTTTCCTATTTTTAGTTATTCAGGCAGAGGATAAATCCTGTTCTTCATGCTGTATCTTGCCAAAAGTAGAAGTATCTAGAAGGGTCAGATTTAATTATAATCCGTTTTTCCTAGTATGCTTGGAATCAGGACAAGTTGAGTTAATTGGATGGTTCTGAAGTCTCCAATTTTAATCACTGGTGTATAATTCAGCTCTTAAACAAGAGAGTAAATACTGTATGAGGAGCCTTTATGGTGGTGCTGGGAAGTAGAGAGGGTTGCTTCATGAATGCAATTTGAATTTGTTGAATTTGAAATTTATTCACCACTTATGAGAGACTTAAGAAGAAATAACTAATGAGCACTTAAATAATCCAAATGTGAAATGGCAAATAGTAGTCAGACCTGCATTTCTAGTTTAAAATTAAAGATGAAGAGAGTCTGGAACATACAAAAAATATGTAAGGACACCCTTTCTGTTGTTTCTTCAACTTCGGTACAATGACAGCTACCTCATATTCATGTCCTATATTGTTTGATATATTTTTAATTATTTTGAGTCAGAAATGAAGGTTTTATGGCCCTATTTGAAAGTATGCTATGACAAATGTAACCCATATATATATTTTTGTTTTTTGCTTATGTGTAAAAATAGTAAGGAAATATATATAGGAATATATATATATATATATGATATGCAGTTTTTAAATCTTGGAAAGATTGTTCAGAGAACAGTTCAACCCCAAAGTAAGTTCAACCCGAGGAGGCAGGTCTCTGACAGAAGCTGTGATATGTGTGGTATGACAGGAATATTTTATCTTCACAGCCATGGGGCTTTTTGGGTAGACCATCTAACAGATGTTAAATGAATAATAAATAATGACAGGTTATTCCGCAGGGTCTGGGAAGTAATTTTTTACTACAGTCCTTGATATTGCTCTCCATAAACTTTTAATCTCCATCTCAGCTGGGAAAGTAATTGCTTCTGGTCAGAGCTGGGAGTCCACTGGGAGCGAGCAACCCTCTCCTCAGGGAATCCAGTAGGTTGCTCTGACACGCCCTCATCTTCCTCTCCATACAGAACCTACTCAAGCGTCCTCCTTAGAATTTAAACAGGGCCAGAATCCATCATCAGAATTGGAATTGGAATTCTCATACTGCACCTCTAGTCAACACTGTGTGTGTGATTTAATGTGCTAGATATTTTATACTTTGAGTTAAAGCCAGCTTTATAGTTAATATATTACTGAAGGCTAATGTTACTTGTATTTACCTCCCCATATTTTTGTAAACCCAGAATTCTGAAGGTTACAAAGAGCCTAAGGGGTGCCTGGCTGGCTCAGTCGGTAGAGCATGTGACTCTTGATATTGGGGTTGTAAGTTTGCGCCCCATGTTGGTTGGAGAGATTACTAAAAACTAAAATCCCTAAAATAAAAAGGACATCAGTCATCCCAGGAAGACAGGAACCTCACTGGCCACTCTATACATTCCTTCTTCTACATCTGTCTTCTTTATCTTCATATAGTCACTTGACTAAAGAATGTAAACAAGCAAAGAAAACTATATACAATTCCCTAAAGCACTATTGAACATTTCTAGTAGACTGCTTTTTAAAGTCTGTCATTAGCCAAGTACTTCACAAAGTATAAAGCAAGTTTGCAAGAAAAAGACTTTTTAACTAGTAATCCTTGATGTGTCTCCCGGGGAAGCCTATATGGAAGACAGAGGTGAAAACTAAACACGCAAGTACTATTTGCTGTAATGTTACTAATAGCATCTTATGCAATCTCCTCTGAATCTCTTCTCCACACATTATGGATATTGTATAGCAATGCAGTGGCTCAACAAATCCAGTAACGCTCACGGAAGTTTAATATAAACTTTAAATTTAAACTTTTGAGTATCATAACAGAGTCAGACTAAATAGTTTACCCAGCTTCAAGACTTATTATATAGATAATCAAGACTGTGTGGTATTGGTAAAGGCGTGGACATACATAGTTAACACAGAATGAAAACCCATAAGCAGTCCCACGTAAATACGCGCATTTTGGACAAGGGTGCAAACGCAATTTAATGGAGAAAGACAGCCTTTACCCAAACGGTGCTGTAGAAGTGGACACCCACAGACAAAAACAGAAAACAAGACAAATAAAACATTGACCTAAGCTTTATATTGTATGAAAATGAGCTCAAGATTGATACTGAACTTAAATGCATAAATGTAAAAACATAAAACTCTTAAAATGTTTAGAAAAAAAACATAGAAGAAAATCTTCATGTATCTAAGGCTTGGCAAAGAGTTCTTAGACTTAACACCCAAACTATAATCCATAAAAGCAAAAATTAATAAACTGAACATTGAAATTTAAAAACATCACTCAGGGGCGCCTGGGTGGCTCAGTCGGTTGAGCGTCCGACTTCGGCTCAGGTCATGATCTCGCGGTCTGTGAGTTCGAGCCCCGCGTCGGGCTCTGTGCTGTCAGCTCAGAGCCTGGAGCCTGCTTCACATTCTGTGTCTCCCTCTCTCTCTGCCCCTCCCCCACTCGTGCTCTGTCTCTCTCTGTCTCAAAACTAAATAAACATTAAAAAAAATTTTTTAATAAAAATAAAAACGTTACTCAGCAAATCTCCCATTAAGAGATTGAAAAAAACAAACCACGAAATGAGAGAAAATATTTGCAAGCCACAAGGACTAATACTGACACTGTATGAAGAACTCTTAAAACTCAGTAAACAAACAATCCAATTAGAAAGTGGGCAAGAGAGGGGCCCTTGGGTGGCTCAATCAGTTAAGCATACAACTTCGACTCCAGTCTCATGGCTTGTGAGTTTGAGCCCTGCATGGAGCTCTGTGCTGACAGCTGAGAGCCTGGAGCCTGCTTCGGATTCTGTGCCTCCCTCTCTCTCTGCCCCTCCCCAGCTCATGCTCTCTCTCTCTCTCTCTCTAACTCTCAAAAATAAAGAAACATTAAAAAATTTTTTAAAAAGAAAGTAGGCAAAAGATATGAATATACACTTCACAGAGGAGCACATATAGATATTAAATAAACACATGAAAAGATGTCCAAATCATTATCCATTGTGTGAATGTAAATTAAAACCACAGTGAGATATTACTACGCCCATGTCAGAATGGCTTAAAGAATGGCATGCCGAATGCTGTCAAGGATGTGGAGAAACTCATCACTCAGTGCTGGTGGGAATACAGGTGGTACAGCCAGTCTGAAAACAAATTGGCAGCTTCTTAACAAACAATTGGACATGAAACTACCGTATGACCCAGCAATTGCAATCCTGGACATTTCTCTGCAATCCAGAGAAATGAAAGTGCATGTTCATCCAAAAACCTACATTCAAGTGTTTGTAGCAGCTTAGTAGGAAAAGTCAAAAACTGGAAACAACCTAGACGTCCCTCAGAGTGTGAATGGATAGGCAACCTGAGACACATTCATATTCTGAAACATGACTCAGCATTAAAAAAGAAGAAGCTGTGCTTTGCACTTTGTTAGATCCTTGCAAGATCTCGGGTCCAGTGAAACTGCTGAAGTGTCTTTGGCCACACAAGTTGGCAAGGCGTGCCTTTAGCACCTCTTCAGCATCGCTGATGTTTTGCTTAGTGAGGTGGTAAGCGTTTTGTGAGAGTAGCTAAATATTTAATACTGACATTGTCCTAAGCCTTCTCACTACAAATGGTAAATTATGGTGAAAAACAGATGTGGAGAGGAGGTTGGGATGGAAGGTGCTGTTGACAGATTGGCCGTCGGAAGTGCAGACATCACGTTTCAGCTACCCCTGAACTTGGATACACTGAAGAGATGGGTGCAATACTCTGCAAGTTCAGAGCAGTATTGAACCTATTTTTCTCTTCTTATTTTTATTCTTCACAATCCATCTGTTTTTCATTCTTACTGTCTGAATGGCTGATAGAGTACCTTTTTATAAAGCACTCAGAGTGTCTATGTGAATTGAAAGATGCAGCACACACAATTGCATGTTCTCAAAGAGTTTTCACATTGTTCATTTTCATTAGAGCCTGATGAAGTGCCTCCTAAGAGACGAAGCTGCAATCTGAACTATCAAAGCAATCATCAGCCTATCTTTTAACTCTTCTTCATAAAATAATGCCAGCTTGTGAATTAGATTTTCTAAAATTTTCTTGTTGACATTTTCTAATCCTTTTTTTAAAATTCCCTTAGAAAAAATATAACAAATGCTGATCTAATAGTGCTGCTGTCTCCCAAGTATCGTTCTTAATTCCTAATCAGCATATGTACAAAATTTCGAGGAAAAGGGCACCTGGGTGGCTCAGTCAGTTAAGCGTCAGACTTCAGCTCAGGTCATGATCTCCTGGTTCCTGGGTTCCAGTCCTGCATCAAGCTATCAACTGTCAGCATAGAGCCCACTTCAGATTCTTTGTCCCCCTCTCTCTCTGCCTCTTCCCCACTCATGCTCTCTCTCCCAAAAATAAATATTTTAAAATTTTTTCTAAGAAGAGTTGGAAAATCAGCTATGTCCACCACACACTCTCCTGTTCAGAGGTTAGAATTAGTTGGGGGCTGATTCAGCCCATTGTACATAGCATTGTTTTAAAGCAAGACCTTGTGATGGGTTCTAGGAGCTCTCTGTGAAAATATAACACTGCGATAAATATTTCTGTCAGTCTTAGGGAAAAAATCAGAATAAACAATGGTCTTCATTTATCTTTTTTGGATAAATGTGGGTGCACAATGAACTTTGATATGAAAAGCTCATGATCAGTTGGTTTTAAAGGAGGGATGACCAAGTCGTTTTGAATGTGTGGAGTATGAAAGCCTGGGGTGGGGAGGTAAAAGAATATAGTAGGAACATGTTTGTACAATACTATCTAAATATTATCAAGATGGCTTTGCGTTTAGGTTATTTGCCAGAGTACTATTGTCTAATTTAAAATGAGGGAAGTTAAAAAATATGAGTTAACGGCCTGGTTTGGGGATGCCTGGGCGGCTCAGTGGGTTAAGTGGTAGACCCTTGATTTCTGTTCAGATCATGATCTCACCGGCTGCGCCTTGGAGCCCCGTGTCCTGTTCTGTGTTGACAGCAAGGAGCCGGCTTGGGATTCTTGCTCTCTGCCCCTCCCCTGCTCATGCTCGCACACGCTCGTGTGCATACTCGTTCTCTTTCTCTCTCTCTAAAATAAATAAATAAACATTAAAAAAAGAAAAAGAGCCTGGTTTGGGAGTGAGAAATACCAGGGCTCAAATATTGCCATTCCCCAGTTGCATTACTTTAGCTGATTATTTAACTCTTTAATTCCCAGCTTCTCTGACTATAAAATGTAGTAGTAGTAGTTAACTAATGAGATTACAACATACAATGCTGTATGCAAGTAATATTTTATTATTGCTTATAAAATGTGTTTTTACTTATGTGGATTCTTAGTTTTATACAAGAGTAGGGTTAGGAAATGAACTCGTTTTTAGAATCCTCTTGATAATTTATTTTAATCTGTTTATTTTTAAACTTTTGCCCTGGGCTTCCTTCCAAAAAGGACTGCAATTGGATTATAGATATTACAATTAAAGAGAATTTTTTAAAAATAGAGGAAGAAGGAGTATAGGGAAATAAACACTGGAAATCAGTTGAAGCTAAATGCATTGCAGTGCATTTAAAATACATTTCATATAGTCACGTGTCTTTTTTACGCTGCTAAAGAAGATTCCATCTTTAACGACAGTATTCACTATTCATTATTCACTATTAGTGAAACTCCTGAGCGGTTTCTTAGAATGCTCTATAATCAAATCCCATAGAGGGGCACCCAGGTGGCTCAGTTTGGTTGAGCATCCGACTTCAGTTCAGGTCATGAGCTCACCGTTCGTCCGTTCGAGCCCCACATCGGACTCACTGCTGTCAGCCTGTCCGCCGCAGAGCCCACCTTGGATCCTCTGTCCCCCTCTCTCTGCCCCTCCCCTGCTTGCACTCTCCCCAAAATACATAACTATTTAAAAAATAAAATAAAATCCCATGATAATCACAAGAAATCACTCAGAGAAAGCAAATCTTGTTATAGACTAGGCGGGAAGTGCGGGTGAGCCGAGGCGAGGTGAGGGATGGAGGAGAAATGCCACAATTTTAGTTCAGGTGTCTGGTATCTGACTAGCTTGACTCTTGAGTATTTTATCTAAAGAATGACCATCACGGTCTTTGAAATATATTCCATGTATATCAGTTCCTTTATCTATTTTTAATTTTTAATTATAAAATGGTTCAAACATATAGAAAAGCACAGAATATATTAGTAATAGCACCAGTGTGCCCACTGTCCCATGAAGCCACCATGCAAATTTTTAAAGTAATAACAAGTTATAATATTCGTTCCATATATTTTTTCCAAAAGACAGGAATATTCCAAATAACATCTAAAGGCCCCTAAAACTCATTACTGCCACCAGAGGTAGTGACTAGCCCAATTCTTAACTATCTGTGATGCATACATTTTCTATAGTTGTATGTACGTGTGAGTAATTTATAGTACTGTGTTCCGAATGTTTTTTTTTTTAAGTTTTATATCAATTTTATCATTCTTTGGGGATATTTTTACAGTACGTTTTTCTTAATAATTGTATTCATATGTGTAGATCTAGTTTATTCATTTTAATTTCTGTATAGCATTAGATTTTATTTTAAAAGACAATTTTATCTACTCCCCCAAAGATAGACAGTATTTTCCCCTAGTAATATTCCTGTACACGGCTCGTTGTACACATGTATGAGTTTCTCTAGAGAAGATCAATGCCCGGAAATTGCTTAGTTCCAGAGTGTGGACGGCTCCAATTTTACTAGGTGCTGCCTAGTTGGCTTTCAGTGGTGGCCGTATTCAGTTATACTCCTGACAGCCGTGTGCAGGGGTTCTCATGTGCCCACATCCTTTTCAACATTTGTTGCTAGACATTTCTATTCTTGCTATACTCATAAGAATTTTATCTTGATTTGCTTTAACATTTTTCTAATATGTTCTGAAGTTGAGCGTTTTTCCATATATTTATTAGCTAGCCCTTGGAATTTCATGCTCTTTGAATTGTATATAAATAGGTTTTCCCTAACCTTCTACTGCTTATTTTTATTGATTTATAGTAATTCTGTACCTTAGATAACAATCCTCATGCTGTTTGGCAGGCTGTTGTTGTTGTTGTTGTTGTTGTTTTCCATGATGGGTTATCTTTGAACCAAGTCGTTAATTTTAATATAGTAAAACTTATGTTGTTTTCTTTAGCATTTTGTGTTTTTTGCCTTTTTTGCCCTTTATGGATATACTCTATGCGCTCATATAAAAAACACATCCCTGGCCCCCCAATGTCATAAAGCTATTTTTTAATGTTTTATAGCAATGTTCATATATAAAATACTTTTATAATTTTTCTTTATTTTTTTTTTGTCTCTGTCCAACTTTATTATCAAGGTTATAATACTTTTATCCTGTGAGTTAAGTATCTTTTCCCTCTTTCTATTCTCTGGGATCATTTATATTAGATATAGATTACCTTTCTTCTAAGACTTGAAAGAAATTGACCATAAAGATATCTAGAATTTTCCCACTGAATTTTGCTAGAAAGTTCTCATAGAGCAAAGCAGAAGGACTTTAGTGAAGGCCCCTTGACCTACGACCTAGATTCTGCCACTGACATTTTACTCTACGTGCTTTATCATATATCTGTCCCTCTCTCCAGCCCTCTAACCAACTAGATTGTTGATTAGTAAGTAGTTTTGATTCTTCGTTGATGTTGTAAATCTAGATTTTTAAAAATTTTGTTACAGATGACTCACCTTAGTTTTCAATATTATTGGAATAAAATTTTCAACATGATCCTGTTGTTTTGTCTGCTCTATTTGTAGCTGAGCCCCATCTCTCCATTTTTTTTTCACAAATTGAGTGATCATGACGTAGTTCACAAAACATCTCAGTAAATCACAATAAATTAATTTCAGACAATGTTTTATGACCACAATGTAATAAAATTAGTCACTAATAACAAAAAGATAGTTCAAAATGTTTAGGAGTTTTAAAAACATTTCTAATAAATGGTAATACTGTGTGAATTATATGTTATCTTGTTGTGTTTGTTACATAGGTTCTATATGTTATTCGCACATAACATCTCTATCCTGACAGCATTTATTGCTACCAGCTGATTTGTGGTTACATCCAATATGCATTTTCTTTGTACTACATTTGTTCAGATCACGTCTCATGTGCTTTAATAAGATTCTACAGTTTTATTCTTATAGGTGCCATGCTGATTTTATGTTATTGATGTTATTAACAGAACAAATACTTTTTCCTGAGCTACTTGTTTTCTGTGTAGTTTCATACAATGTTCAACTGATTCACATAATTAGTACATTCTTCCCTTCATTAGTTTCAACGTGGCTCAAAGCTGTCATCTCATCTGTTCTTGTTGGAGATGGCATGTGTCACTGCGTTTTCTTACTCAGATTTCTGTTTCAATTCAGATTACTTACTCTTTTTTCTGACTCTGAAAAGGGATTGCTTGAAGAACATTTGCTGGACACAAAGAATGACCACTATGCATTTGCCATTACTGGTCCTGACATCTCCAGGTTCCCCCTCGGCTATTTCCCCCTCGTGTTTACCTTCAGCCACATGAGGACTTCTGGACCAGAACACCGCACTTAGCCTCCTTCGCTCAGCTTAGTCACAAGATTCTTATTAGATCCGAAGCTGTCTTGGGGCCCAGAATTAAGCAAAAATAGTAGTTCACACTTAGCGAGTGTTTGATCGTGGTGCAGGCATGGTTTGAAGGGATTTACACGTACGTACTCACATACTGGGATGCAGATATTTTATTTCATAGTCATCACAAAAAGATTTTTAACCTTCCTACAGTGAGATGTATTTGATGCTTGCCTCCCCAGTTTGTTAAAGGTGGCAAAATTAATTTAGTTCAGATTCAATGGCAGCAGGATTAGTGATAAACACGTTTTCAGCATTTTCCTCTGGCCCTTATGGTTAAGATTAAGTTAAGATTGCCACGATATATTAGATTAGCATAATTTCAGTTATTATTTGCATAGCCTATGGAAAAATATGCAAAAGCAGCCAAACGTAATTTATTATTTGGCCTTTAATACACTTAAAGTCTTGCCGGTGACTGTAGATTATAAATGTTCCTCACGGGGATTTTTTATTTTTTTTTTCCTTCTCCCTTCATTTGGTGCTGTTTACTAAAGCTATACTCACTGCCTTTGCCTACTTATCTAATGTTTTTTGTTCGCATTCAAGCAGATAAGATACATACTGTATACACATACAGTCCCCAGACCCTCCATGCGGGGAGGATCCCGCCTTGTGTCCCTGGAGAGACAGCTACCTCTGACGTTGGTGCCCACTTGCTTACACTTCGTTAGCCGCATGATGTATCTGTAGATTTGCAGAGCCAAGAGGTTCAGGATTTTCATTCCCTTTTGAGTCAGATTCTTTCGGCTTACCTTTAGGCTCCTCAGTTCTGGGCAAACACTCCTCCTTTCTGATCACCACGGAGGTAAGTAGTTGCCCTCAGCCCGGCTCTGCCCCACTTCCCGTGGTGCTTCTGCCACACTTACTGGGGGAAAGAAGTAAAACAAATGAACAAAATAGATATGCAGCCCTTTAATGTGCATTCTCACCTCTCATTCTGGGAGATTCTGATTTCTGTCTCACATTTGCTCAACGGCGAGAACTAGCTTCCCAGTTGGTCTTCGAATGTCTTTCCTTCTCCCTTCAGTATGTATCAGGGGTTCTCAACAGCAGCACGCTGGTACTATAGTTCTGGTAAGCCTTCTATGTGAGGAACTGTCCTGTGGATTGTAGGGTGGCTAGCAGCTTCCTGGCCTCTACCTGCTAGACGCCAGTAGCAAACGTCCTCCACCTGTGACAACCAGAAGTGTCTCTGGACTATGTCAAATGTCCCCTGGGGGTCAGAATGACCAGTTGAGGCTACTAATATATATCATTTAAGTGTAATTATAGACACTATTAATCTAACTTACAGAGGGTAAATAATTACAGAAAACAAGAGTGGCTATTGTAACAAAATAACTTTTAAAATTTTACGTTTAAAAAAGGAAGTAGAATATCTTTTTAATTGACCAAATTGACAAAAATATTAAATAATTCAATAGGTGGGAGTAATGTTAATACAACGAAGAGCATAGCATTGCAGCCCACAAGGACGTAACCGCTAGCTGTCGGGCATTTATAGTATAGTGACTGAGATGTGCCCTCGTTCTCTCCTTCAGCAATATTGCTCTAATTACTTTGCTCTGGGAGCTGTGCAGAGGACAGGGATTACAGAAATGAAAATGAAACAAAACAATTCTTGTCTTCCCTCATTGACAAGTATCTTTTTCCTGAAGATATAACCTTAATAAATTCAAGGGATATAGAAAGTCTGAAGTCGATGTTGAATAAAAGTTTAATTCTAAATTTTGTCATTTTCTCAGTTTTTGCCAAACCACTTTCGCCAGGGTCAATGAAAAGTAAAATTTCATTAATTTTTGTCAGTGAAAGAAAGACTGTTTTGTAAGTTATCAAAAACAATTTCATAAACCTTTTTTTTTTTGCATTTTCTATTGTTATTCAAGCTAAGTTAACCAAAACTTCGCCATGATAATTTTAGGGATCTGTTTTCATGACTCAGTGAACACGACTTCAAATTGGCTTATGTTCATACGTGCTTCTTTAGTTTGTATATTTCCTTTAACAATATATATCGAAATATAACATGATAATACATATATTTCCTCCATTTGTAATGAATGTAGAAAATTTCCTTGGAGAATATGCCATGAAGTATTTGCCTCTCCTGCACTGATACACGTGGAGATCGTCTGCAAGGCTTCATTACTAGAAATAATACTGCGATGAAAAGCCTCCTTCGTCCCTCCTTGTGCACTTTCTGAACAGTAGGTACCTTGTGCCACGTACGCATCTGCAGCCTTCCCTCTAGATTGCCAAGCTATCCTCGAAAGTGCTACACTAACTTCCACTCCCACTGAACTTATTGATAATTTCCACTTACCCTCATTCTTTGAGTTGACATTTGCAATTCTCTTATAACCTTAGCCAATTCGATGAATCAATAATTAGTATTTGATGATTTAAGTGTGCATTTCCCTGACCGATAAGGAGAATAAATATTTTTAATTTCTTCTACGATTTCCTGTTCATATATTTTTCCATTGAGTTGTCTGGCTTTTATATATTAAACTGTAGAATTTCTGTATATCTTCTTGCTTGTAATCCTTTGACGCTTATAGTTGCATTTATCTTGTCTTGGTGAATGACCATATTTTGCCTTTGTCTGTTTTGTTTTTTGAATCGAGTAAAAGCTTTTAGATGTAAGGCCTCATTAAATTAGCTTTTAATCCTTATTTTTTAATCAAATTAATGTTTCATTTGTGTTGTATTCTATACGATATTTTAAAAAAGCTTTCTCTACTCCACTTATGAAGTATTCCCTATAATTTCTTTTAAAATATTTGTTTTGTTTTTCACATTTGTTTTTAATCCAATTTAATGTGTTTTTATAAATGTTGAGAATAAGCATCTATTTTTAGTTTTTCAGTATGAATGCACCTATTGCCCCAGTAACATAACTTGAGAAGTCTAATATTTTCCCCATCGATTTGTAAAATTTTCACATGCCAAACCCTCTTATAAGAATCATCCCTGTGTGGGGACTTTGTTCTCTTTCATTGACCCATTGGTCTCAGTTGTTTTTTTTAAATAAAGTTTTAATAAAATTTTAAATACATTATCTTTTTAGAATACTCTTAGATTTACAGAAAATCGCAAAGACCGTGTAACATTTATGTTTTGCACCCAATTTCCCCTATTATTAGTACCTTAATTAGTATGGTATATTGTGATTAACAAGCCAAATTGGTATATTATTATTAACTAAAGTTCATTATTTAATCCTCCTTCCTTGGTTTTACCTCGCGTCCTTTTTCTGTTCCAGGATAAGCCCACATTAAGTTGTCATATCTCCTTAGGCGCTCCTAACAATTTCTCAGACTGTCTTTGTTTTGATGATCCTGACAGTTTTGAGAGGTACTGGTCAGGTAGTTTGTAGAATGTCACTCTATCGGGATTTGTCTAATGTGTTTTTTTCTCATTATTAGACTGGGCCTCTAGGTTTTTTGATGTGCTTGGGTGCCTGCCCTGCTCTCCCCAGGAAGCTTCATTATGTGAGTAATACAAGTTTCCGTTCCCTATTGGTGCTAGTGTGGCACATCAGCCTGACATTGCGACTCGATCTGAGGAGGAGGGGAGACAGTCAATCCTGCCTCAGTAGGGCGGCCATCACCGTCTCATTGCTCATTACAACATACTAAGACTTCTTTGAATTGAGGCCCCGCACTATATTCTTAGTGAATATTTACAGAGCGACTAAATATTCTTTCAAATTTCTCACCAGGATCTCAATTATGAACCTGTGGTGCTAGATTTTGTGTCGCATCTGTCTGACTTCCCCTGGGGCTCAACACGATACTCTCCCTGAGAGCATAGTCATTCTCTTATATTAAAAAAAAAAGTGTTAAACCTTTGTTTCGAATATTTTGGTGATCAATATAGCTTTGAATTTATGTTAGGCTGCTATAAGGAAAAGATACAATTGTATTTTTCTATATAAATGACCAATTATTCCAATACTGTTTGTTGAATGCCCTTATCTTTCCTCACTGGTTTGAAAGACTCTGTCGTATAAAAATACTTCTATATGTGTTTGTGCGATATCACCACAGACTCCAAGTAGGGAAGCTTCTAGCTTGTGACCCATGCTTAAGAACGTCTGCAATGGTCCCTCTCCAGCCACATCCCTTCCTATGATGAGAGGAGGCAGCGAGGCAAGAGACATACCCACCCAGAGCCCATGTCCCAGGTTTCAATTAGCTAGTGTTAGATACCCTGGATCCCAGAATTTCATGTCCAAGCAACTCTGAGCCCACTAATAGGTATAGGGCCTGCAAGATTTGCTTTCCCGAAGAGCAGACCATACCACCAATAAGCATGAGGGCTGACTAAGTGGAGGCTGTGTTGGTGGATTCACGGGAAGAGCTCGGACGTTCAGGCTAGGGCCTGGTGTCCACACCAGGTGTGCATGAAACCTTCAGGCATGGGAAGAGAAGAGGGTCAGGCCAAGACTCAGAAGCTGGAGTCAGAGGCCTATGCCTCCTGTACCACCACATTCTGAGACAGAACTCTAGGAATCTGAGAATTACAAATTCAAATCTTGCCTTCCAAATACATATACATATAAACGTGTATATGTCAAATTAAAAAAGATAAAACATATTTCACTTAACTGTTTGCTAGCTTAATTAAATGGTATGTGGGTTTCCATTTCACTCTTGCCCTCAATCCTACAAATGTTGAGGGGTGTCTTGTGATCGTGTGTATTTCCAGGTTCTTTATCATGTTCTGTTGGGCTCTTTGTCTCTTCCGGTTTCAGTAGCACCCTGACTTAATTAATGTAATAATTAATCAAAAGGGAAATTCCCCTACCAATTTTGTTCTAAATTATTTTAGTTATTTTTGTCCTTTTTTCCTCCAATATAAATCTGGGAGAGGGTATCAGCTTATCAAGTTAAAAAAAATCTCCTTTAAACTATCCTTTTTACTGTTTTATTGTCTTTTGAGTTTAAAAGCTCCCTTTTAGGCTAATGTATGAGTTTTCTCATATTTTAACTCCTTGCCATTGGTTCCATCTTAGCCTCTAAATCGGTGGCTAAAATCAAAGGGAATTTTGCCCCCCAGGGGACAGTTGACGATATCTGGAGACATTTTTGGTGGTCACAAATGAAGTGAGGGGTGTCACTGGCATCTAGTGGGTAGAGACCAGAGATGCTACTAACCACCTTGCAGTGCATACGAGAGCTCCCACAGCCACTGTCTGACCCAAAATGTCAAAGGTGCGAAGATTGAGAACCCCGTTCCAGACGGCCCAGGAACATGCAGAACCCGTTATGACCCGGGCATACACCTAAGTGCGTGTTACAAGTGTGTGTACTTGTTTGCGCATATGTGACTCTATTGTCATCAGTCCTGAGCTAACTGCTTTCTTACCCACTGCCCTGCATCCGAGAGTCTCAAAGCAATTTACCGACATTATCTTGTTAATCCTCATCCAGAGCTCTCGAAATAGGTGACAACATGATTACACTTGTTTTATTAATTCAGAGACACAGATTAAGTGCTTTCCCAGCGTTCTTTACAAAAGAAAAACTATCGAAAAACATATTTCATGAAGTCCTCTGTTTCAGCTTTTATGTGATAGTTGATAGTTGCTTCTTTTCTTCTGCTTCTAGAAGTTGGATGACTTTTCTTCAGGCAACAATACGCTTCCTACTTTTCAACATGCTATTGAATTCTAAGTACCTAATTCTTAACATAGAAAGGAATCTAATTTTAATACATATTTAAGAATTTTATTTAGGTAGGTAGAAATATTTTCATGCTTGAAGAAAAAAATCTGAGGAAAACTTTTATAAAAGATTGAAATGGTTTAGTGATTAAGAATCTGAAAAGAACTAATGCCGTAAAGGAATTTACTGAACTTGATTTAATTTAATCAGGATAAGCAATGTCATAGGTTTTAGACTTCATTTGTAAGCTTAATATTTAACAGCAAACTGGTCTTCAGTAATTCTGAAGGGATTATTACTAAACATATTGATTGTTAAGGAATCATAAATCTGAGTGTGGATATAAAAGAATATTTCATGCTGAGGGCACTGGTCACGAGGGCAAGTACATCCTCCTTGCTCTCATAGCCAGTGGAATTATACTTGAGTATGTATGATGATTAATTTTATATGTCAACTTGGCCAGGCCATGGTATCCCAGATTGGCCCAGGTAGTCAAACATTGTTCTGGATAATTCTTTGGTAATCGTTGTCTTGGATGAGAGTATATTTTAAATAGTAACTTGAAACAAAGCCAGTTACTCTCCTTAATGTGGATAGGCCTCTTCTAATCAGGTGAAATCCTGAAAACAATAGACGGACCTCCTCCTAGCGACAGGAAATTCCGCAGCAGGTGCCCTGTGCACCTGAAGTACACCATCGGTTCTTTCTGGATCTCCAGCCTGCCGGTCCACCCCACAGATTTTGGATTTGCCAGCCTCAATAATCAAATGAGTCAATTCCTTAAAATAGATATCTCTTTCCATAGATATACACACACCCTATCGGTTCTGTTTCTCTAGAGAACTCTGAGTAATACAGTATGTAAAAAAATTCTTTATCATGTATCAACGACATGTAGAAAGATGGACTGATACACTTATACTTTGGACTTAAAAGAATTATACATAGCATCTAGTAGCCAGCTGTGTTTTCTTTTATTTAGACAATTGGTTTATACTTTTCCATCTTCTCTACTTTCAAATCCCATCAATGTGCCACGATCACAAAGTTCTACATATCCTGTTCTCCTTTCCTCCTTGAACATATGGGAAACTAAACTTCCTAGGAATTCTTGCAGTTAGGCAGGCCAGTGGGACTACTCTTGGCTAAAGAAATGTGAGTGGAAATGACTTGTGTCACTTCCAGGTTGAGGCAGTAAATCTTCCTATTCATTTCTCCAGTCTCCCCCTTTCCCTGCTCCAGCAAACCCTGAAACCTGATGTTGAATTGTCAGTGCCTCCCTTAACCAGAGTCTTTGAGTGACCATCTGTGGAGCAAAGCCTGCCTCTGCCCAGCATTGATACAGAAATAATCCTTTATTGTCTTTAACTGCTGGAACTCATGGCTAATGTTTTACCACAGCATAACTTGGTTTATCCTGACCAGTACACATGGCAATGCTTCCTTGCTGGCACACATAAATGCTGGAAGAAAAGTCAACTGCAACTGTACCCTTATGAAATAAGGTCATATTCTCTAAAAGAATAAGGTGAATCCAGAATTAATACAATATAATCAAAAATTAATTAATAAAGTTCTAAAATTAACACTATCATTTTATCTGGTACTTTGACTAAATTCAAATGCATTTAAATCAGTTTATGTGTATAGACAGAATCTTCTGTTTCACACTTTTTCTGACACTGTCCAAATCATTTCAGTTCCCCGTACAACTGTTTCCTTAGTACAAAGTTATAAAAATTAGGAAGAGACCTAGTTTTTTAACATTGTGAGCTTCTTAGAGAAATGCATTTAACAAATAAGAGAACAAGTTTTATTTGAGGCTCATACTCCAGGGCAAATACAAATCAAAGAATAGTGATTACATAACTTTAGACCCAATGATACATTATAAGGAGATATAAATAGACATTCTGTTCCTGACTCAATTCTTTCTGCTACTTCCTCTCCTTCTAGATATGATGAAACAAAGATATCACAAGGTTTTTTTCTGGTTCCTGAGTTAGCCTTCCCACCCCTGAAGGAAAAGGTGGAACCTTCCCAACATGGAAGGAAAAAAAGAAGAAAAATACTTAAATCTCAAACTTACTTTAGTAGCATCAGGCTTGGGACCTTAGTCTCTTGCCCGGCCAGAGTAAACCGCTTTTCAAATCTAAAAGTAATTTGGAGAGTCCTGAAGTTGTCTTACTTTCTGGGTATAAAGCCTGGATCTAAAAATTACTCTCTCGTGATGCTGAATTAGTCATTTAATCTCCCTTATCCTCAATTTCCTCAATTCAAAAAAATAAATGTATAAACACGTAACTCATAGTTATCGCTGGTGCTTAATAATTACTAAAAATTATTTATTGAATAAATACAATAATGAATGGGTGGCTGGTAATTATGAAATTTGTAGATCAAAATAATGTTTGTGCAAATATTTTCTAAATGATTAACAGCTATAAAGATATAAGGTATTATCAATAGAAAAGTGGTTTTTTTAAATATTATCTCAAACGTTTATTACATGAGTCTAAAACCTGCTAGGTTAACAACAAAATTCTTATAGATTCTGTATGCACTTAGTGGATGCCTCAGAAGTTAGGGAATTCCTTTCGTAGTCACCTGAGCGAAAGGGACTTCCATGCTCCACAGCCCCCAACCTGTCCCTGGAAATACATGTTCACAACATGTTTGAACTTCACAAATGGAGTTGGAGTTTCTGCACCAGGAAGGCTGGCCTTTCTAAAAGCAATGACTCAGAAGTAGTTTGAGAGGGACCACAGAAGGGATGCCTTTATACCTCACCCTTCTATACTCACCTCTCATAGAAGGTACACTCCCAGCAAAATACTCATTCCCATGGGGCCACCTGGGGAAGAACTTTCTCCAAGACAACGAATATATGTAGAAGACTTCCGACCTTGAAGTGGTGCTGGAATTAGGTTTACTCTTTGGTGTAGTTTAGGGTTTTGAAATCCTAGGAACCTCCACAGGTGAAGTAACTCTTCAGACCAGACTTTCAAAGAAAGCCTCTGACTGAACTTCAGCTGAGTAACTTCAAAACAGGTGCAGACTCTGACATCTCTGATTCTTCTAAAGATCAACTCATGTCTTGTTCTGAGTCACTATTGATTTAGAGAACCTCTTTATTTTCTTTGGGCATCAAAGTTTGTTTTTGTCATAAACAAGAGCCTCTCCTATCTCACTCTTCCCAGACCCAGCTCATAGCAGAACTCTCAAAATGATTTCATCACCGATAAAGACTGACTTTAACTCAAGAAGTTTACTTAGAACTTTAGAGTATTAGGCAATTTGCTAGTTATCTGTGAAATTGTTCTTCAACTTATAAATAAAGCAACTAACGTTGTTATCATGTTTTTTAATGCTTTTTTTTTACTTTTAAGAGAGAGAGAGAGAGCATGAGCAGAAGAGGGGCAGAGTGAGAGGGAGACACAGAATCTGAAGCAGGATCCAGGCTCTGAGCTATCAGCATGTAGCCCAATGCAGGGTTCAAACTCACAAGCCGTGAGATCGTGACCTGAGCCAAAGTCAAGTGTGTAACCGACTGAGCCGCCGAGATGCCCCATTTGTCATCTTTTCTAAGAGTAGGACAGCCTAATTAGGTAATGGCTGATGATGACAATTGCACCATCCTTATTTTTCTTTGCATGATTCTAAGCTTCACTCCTCTCCCTACACCAGTGCCATTATCACCACCACAACCAAACTCCTTTTCCACTGGTTTAGTCATATTCTACTGGGAATGCTTTGTGAGATAAACAGTAATAAAAAAGTCTCAAGAAAAAGAAAGTTTAATTAGTGATATATTTAACATTTCCACAACTCTTTAGTTTTTAAAGAATTTCAAGGAGCTCAGTTCATAATGGACAGACACCAGATACCTACAAATGAGTGTAATCTTCTCTAAATCCAAAGATGTTTTCCAAAAATAACTCTCCTTATGGTAACTACCTTCTGTCGCAGACTAGGAGTCCAGAATTCTCTCTTGTCCGGCAAGAGAGCAGATGCAGAATTGAATATGAGAGAGGCTAATGTCTGGGAGGAGACAAGAGCCCCAAACAGGGATTTCATCTCTGCATTTATTGAGCTCTCAAGATGTTACCTACGTGGTGAACGTGCAGAAGAAAACAATCAGATAATACTCATTAACTTGGGAGCAAGTAAGGGTCTGTGGGGCAAGTGGAGTTTGAAGTTGTGATCAAAGTATACTGGTGCCAGATGGAAAGTAGTTTCCTGCAGGTGGTCTAATAAGTTACTCATGATTCCATTATAATATCTCGCTAACTAACCTTGGGCACTTTCTCCCTGTGGCAGCAGCTTTCCACCCTAAGCTTTTTTTAACCTATTTATGTAAGTGCAAGGAATTCTTGAATCTATTTCCCACAACCTTAAGTCTAAACCAATTAATATGAGGGCAGAAAGCTCCCTCTGGTTTGTGGTTGTCTTTGCTATGGTCCCTGACATTTGCTCTCAGATATCTCAATAAGTCTAGACTGATTTCTTCTAAGTATACAAGAATGAGGGTGTGCCAACACAGCTCACTCGCTTGCTCTCTCTCTCTCTCTGTCTCTCTTTCTCTCCAATAACCTGTAGGGGATATAAATACTCCTCCCTACTCCAGCCAATAACGTTCCTGAAAGAATGAATTATTAAAACCAGAGACTATCAAGCTACTTGTGATAAAATAATTACACAGATAATGAAACGTAGTTTTGTTCTATTATTTTCATTAAGACTGAGTAGACAAAGTAGTAAAGACCTATCACTACATGCAAATAAATTCTTTTTTCATCGAAGCCTGTCCCCATCCTCCACCTTCTGGTCACACTAATTATATGAGACAGCTCGTAGGGATAGTAGAGGCTCTCATGCCTACCACGGAATTCACATTTGGGTGTCAAAGCAAAAATTCCACCGAGGTCAAACAAGTAAGGAAGATTTTATACTAAGCTGTTGCATAAGGAAAGAAGGCCAGAACTGAATTTGAATTCATCTCTGTTGAAATAAGAGGCAGGAGGATTTTTAAGCACTGGGGTGAGCTTTTGAAAGAGTACTGGAGGACATCAGGAGGAAAGGCTGGATAATGAACTGTGTGGAGCCCCTGAGTTATTCCCGAGTTGCAAATGTTTTTTCTGTGATTAAGCCATCTGTGTTCACCCATAGAACTTACAAGTTAGCCTCTTGTTCTCCCACAGAAAGTATGGCCCTATCTTCCTGATGATTACATTTCAAGGAAATAACTCCCAGCCCTTGGAGAAAGACATTCCTGAGTTTAAAACTGGCCACAGGTTTCTAAAAGTTTATATCTCAAAGGAGCAGAGAAAGAATTTGCATGTTTTCTAAAGCAAATGCTCTGAGAAAAGGGAGGTCAGAAGCCTGGAGTCAGCAAGAAGTCTGTCTAAAGTCAGGCAAGCTGAGAGGAATATTAAGGCTATCTTGGTCATGGGTCCATTTTAGTTATGGCTGAACTAGAGTGTCTCCACGGTATGACTTTATTATACAAGAAGGTTTAGTGTCACAGAATTGCCTCCCTGGGAGGAATTTCTCCTCTAAGGCAGATCTCCACAGAAGTACACATTGAAAAATACATGATGTCAGTTTGTTTTTCCAGTATATTCTTACTGACTGCTGTGATCAGAACACAAAACTGATTGTCAAATGAAATCAAGTCACCATATGGCTCTAGTGACCTGAAGAAAGGCAATTAGCTTCTGGGTACTTTTTGCTTAGACATGAAGGTGAAACTCTTAAAACTTTTTCTTCTTTTTAATGATATAGAGTGATGGAATGCTGGTTTGTTCCCCACTTCCATATATCACAGAATGAGATTTCTTACTAAACATCAAGGACTTTAGTTTTCATTCCTGAGTCAAACCCTCCCTGACTCCCACCTCTGGTCCTTGTCGGTTTTTTGCTTGTTTGTTTGTTTGTTCATTTGTTTGAAAGTTGAGAAGCTTATTTAATACCTTGCTCTTAGAATATAATTTGAGTTATGTTTCTTTAGGCACCTAGAAGCCAGAGACATCATATAAATAAAATTAACTTCATTTTGAACCAGGCTCTAAACTGGTTAATGGAAACCAAGATGAATTTCTTCTGAATGCAAATCAGCGCTCATCCCTGCAATTGGAACCCCTATCCCAACAAATAAAACTGTTACTTAAAAAATGATTTTGTGTATAAATCCCTGTGTATTTCTAATCATGCTTATTGTCATGTGAACAAAGCATAAGTTAGAAAGAAGCTCACTTCCCAATAGTTGGATCTTCATTTGATATTCATGCACAGTCTCCGCTGGAATTAATTACCCACACCTGTGCGCATTGTTCCCATCATACTTTTGCTTCTACTAGCAGCCATCAGTAATTACCCAGCCTCTGGGCCACTTCTCTAAGTCACTCAGAGCCACCCACTCACAGATTGCTTTTTTCCAAGGGATGTAGTTTCTTAGTATTCCTCTGGGTTTTCTTTGTTTCTTTTTCTAGTTTATTGAGATAGAATTGACATATGGTATAAAAGGTACAATGTGATGATTTGATATATGTATATATTGTGAAACTATTGCCACCATAAGATTAGTTAACACCTCCATTCCCCTCACACAGTTACCTGTGTGTGTGGGGGGGGGGAGGTGAGAACATTTAAGATCTCCTCTCTTAGCAACTTTCGAGTTTACAATGCAGTATAGTTAACTGTATAGTTATCATGCTGCGCCTTGGGTCACCAGAACTTATTTATTTTATAAGTGAAAGTTTGTACCCTTCGACCAACATCTCGCCATTTCCCCGCACACCCTCAAGTATTTCTTACAAGGAAATTCTATTCCTTTCGTGCATGTTGGGCTATTCGATTGAGTTAAATGGACACAAGCACAGCTTGTTTAAAATTCTGTTTGGCCGCATTCACCCTTAACTCAAGTCTTAACATTTCTATAATAATTATGCTAATGACCATCTAATCAGAAGAAAATACTTCAGTGTCACCACTGCAGGGCATCTGTTTGGGGCTGCTTTGGTTAGCATCAAGTCATTTGCAGTCTTCTTCAGTTTTTGATCACAAAAACTGGGAGAGACCAATGAAGGTTTTAGATACAGTGCAAAATCATGAAATGGAGTCACTTTAACAGGATTAGATATTGTTATCAAGTCCTTGAAGTAACGTGATACATTCTTCATGGGGAAAAATGCCTTATTGAATGTTAATAACAAAATTAATCAGAAGGAAGGAAGGAAGGATCTAAATAGATATATATGGGTTATAGATTTGGTAAACTACAATTTTTTTTCTCAGAACAACATGATTCTTCCTCATTTTGTCATGTTTATAATATATAAGTTATTTAATCAATATTCAATTGTTAGACATTTATAATATGTATAATTCTTCCTTATTATTAACCCATCTGCAAGAAAAAAATCACAAATATACCTTAACATGCATCTGAACGGCAAACAAGTATTTATTACCTGTTGGCACACATCCCTGACCCAGCGCAGCACTTATTGGAGAAAACTGGCCAGGGCAGGGGCAATCAGGAGCAGGTACAGAGCCCGCTGGTGCTTGTCACATCTAGGCTCAGTGCCCAAGGGTAAAGCAGGGCCAGCGAGAAGCCCTGGGGAGTTTAAAGGACGTCAGGGCTTTCCCTTCCCTTAGTCTAAGCTCTGTGGTTCCAGCATCTGGCAAAACTCTGGCCTCCCGCCTTAGTCTACCCTCTTGGCATGCCTGGTTGATGGAACAGAAAGGGAAGAACCCAAATAGAGGACACAGTTTGGAAAAAATGATGGAAGCGTGAAATTTTTAAGTCTCTAGCCAAGGTCTTGCCTCACCTGACCAACTCGCTGGAGGCATTTTCAGTTATATTTCTCTGTTTTCATTTCTTCATAGCAATTATTATTGCCTTGAATTATTTTATTATTTCTTGATTTTGTGTCTCCCTAAACTTGAAGATAAATTCCATGAAAGGAGAAATCCTGCCTGACTTACATTTCTGGAATTCAAAATAGTATCTGCATCATTGTGAAAACTCTGAACATGTGTTAGAAAAAAAGGGAATGAATAAATAAATTCCATTACCTTGAAAATCACTCATACTTTAGACATATACTATGTAATATAGTATAAACATTTATTACAAAGTAGGTACACAACACACATAGGTGTGAACATATGTGTATATAGTGTACATCTGAGTGTGTGTGTACATGTGTATTTAGAACTGGAGTAAGAATGAGCTTACTCTGAGACTAGAAAACTGGTAACTATCTAAAAAGCTAACACAGCAACATCAGAATTGAATTCTGTCTTCCCGCTGCATCATGGGGGCTTGCTTTCTTCCAAGAGAAAATGATAGGGTATTTACTTTTTTTGACCTCATGATTACACTCTGCTGTTAGTTGTCCTTCCTCATTGTAGCTCAGACAAATTGGGGGTGAGGTAAAGGGCTGTTTCCCTCTCCGGAGCCTAGGCATTTCTGGATTGACTTCACGATGTCTCAGTCACAGTGAGATCTGCCCGGTGCCAGGGACTGTTGCTGTAGTGTGGGCAACAGTCTCATTTGGGAAACATCCTGGGATGAGGAAAGCCAATCTGGGGGTGCATGCTATGACCCTGATATCTGGCTAGGTAGGGGGCTCCTGACTCAGTAAGAATCTATCGCCCTTCTCACCTACAACTTGCTGGCCGGGGATCTGGCTTCAGTGGCCCGGCTCCTGCCTCCCTCGCCTCTGACCCCATAAGGTCCCACAAAGCCCTGGTCATACTGTCACTGTTTGGTCTGCAGCACGGCTGTTTGATTTTTAGGGTTCAGCAGCAGCTTCACTAGTTGCAAGGATTTCGAGACTCTGAGGACTATGTGGGTTTGGTAGGAACTCCTGCCCATCTATCTCTGAGACCTACACTGGCTTCACGCAGATAATTCAGTTTCACTAAGCTGCATTTCACTGCACGCTGTCATTTCCCCCTAAGCTTAAACACATAATTAGGGCACATATCGACCTTTCTATCTACATGCAGGTGTGATTTCAACATGTGAACCCAGTAGTAACTGCACTCCTTGCTTCATCCTCTATGATTGATGAGTTTTCTGCTACAAAGATCTGAGCAGACATAAATATTTCCTAATGCTGGATCCTGCTGACTATCCCATTAACCTAACTCTCTGCTTAGCCCCAAGGTCTGCAAGCCCTCTTTCAATTCAATGCGTTTTCTAACCATGAAACAATGTCCTCTTGCCTCAGACCTGACACGGTGATACTGTGACATTCCTGGTGACAAACGGCTTATAGCAGTGTTACCCAAACCTACTTGATCTTGGCAGCTCGGTCTCCATGGGACTTGGTCTTGACTACTGACGAGGTTCCGGTCTCATTACGAGAGTCGGAGACCTCTGCTCTCTTTTCAGGAAAGACTCTAAATCCCATATAAATTGTGTGTCTGAGGAGGAAAGATAACACCTCATTTCCAGCCTGCAAGTTTGAAGTCGTTTTTCACACCCTTTCCTCCTGGGTATCCCTCATAACACTGCCTCTGTCTAATTCAGCTGTGCAGAGGGGGAAGGCGAGGGGGGGAATAGAAGAAAATTTGAAATATGGCTTTTGTGCATGCTCAGGACGAAATGAGGAGATCACCAGCCAGAGCCCAGGGACTACCACATCTCATTTCTTGACATGCCAGCATCCAGTTCAACCCAAGATCCCCCACCCCCCCCATACACCCTCAAGAACTGCTTTAGGATCCACAGTGAGCTTTTAACCAAAAGAAAACAAACTTCACAAAGCCGTTCCATTTCAGAAGCGACTCAAGCATGCATTTGAAAAGAAGGGGTATTAGGATAATCGATCAGAACAAAGATGATGTTGACAGTGAAGATCTATAAAGAGGTTTGGATGATTATTCAAGGGAATAAACCATTTTTAAATTGAATTTTTTTAACTTTTAGAAAGTGCGACAATGTTCTGGAGATTACAAGGGGGCTGCTGTTTTCCTCTTCAGTTCTCGAAGACATCAAATTCCAGGTTATTCTCACAACAGTTGTAATTCCAATTTCAGACTCATTTTCATGATCTGCCTTTTACTCTTCAGCAATTGCTTTCCATTCTTTAAAACCATAAATCAAGCATCCTGGAAAATGTGGTGTTACAGGGTACCAATTTAATCAGAGTATTAGTAGGCAAACCAAATAATAGATCTTAAATCTTAACATGACCACAATGAAACTGAATCACCTGGGAACTCAACAGGGTGTGATTCATCAGAAAAATGTCTATATACACCCCCGAGATCTGTTTAGATATTTCCCTTCTTAAATTTCTACTCTTGGACTCAGCTAGTCAAAAGTTAATCCTTTTTTTTTCCCCTTTCCACACAATCCTTTTAAGATCTGTTCTGTCTCTCCCATTTCCTTCCTTCCTTTTCAGGTTCCCCATTTCAGCTTCAGCCAAATCTATAAGCCGCCCTCCCGCGAGAAGTTCTTGACTTAAGAGTTGAGAAAGCCTCGGGCTTATCCTGCTATTCTTTTAAAAAGAAAAAAAAGAGAATCAGCCTCCTTGGAATCCCCCAGGTTGAATGCATGAAGCAGAGTTTAGGTTTTGGCCCTCTGGAGTCCAGGGTAAAGGCTCTTCTAACATCCCTTCTGAACAACACAGAGAAGCCCTATTGCTCCTCTGCCTCAAGGCTGCCCCTACTACGGTCCTAACTGGGAATAGTTTCTCCTCCCTCACTGGGTTTCAGAACAACACATATGTAAAGTAGCTTTTCTTGTTTTCTTTTTTGCAGTTAAGAATTTCAAGAAACTGAACAGGGTAAATAAACAAGATAAGCCTGAAGATACAAAATTAAATTCTAAAGTTTCACAGTTGATGTCCCCCGCTCCTTAGAAGATTACGAAGTTCAATTCCTGACTCTCGGGACTTTCTAGGCTCCCCGTGATCCGATTCTGGCTCTCTGGATCTTGGCAGGAAGACAGTATAGTTCCACGGTTACAGGACAGGCTACGAGACTCACAGCTCCCTGCTCCCTGAAGGGTTATTTAAAGACCATTCTGTGCCCCATTTTTCTGGGTGACAGATGATGATCAATTAGCGGCATGGCGTCAAGATAACTGCTCAGCTGGCTGTGCTGACATCCCGACACCCTGCGCATCCCATCTGCCTGTAGATAAGGTCTCTGCTGAGCTAACCTGCACATGTCGCTTCCTTGAAGTCTCCAAGATTCTAAGACACTCTTGTTCACACACAAAAAATCGGACGCACTCAGTCCCTAGCTCTTTTTCTTTTTCTTTTTTGTTAAATGTATGAAGCCACTTTGATTTTACCCAGGGAAGTCTGCCAAAAAATTGATCAGAAAATAAGTGAACTATCCTGAAAATAATGCTGATGCTTCATAGTGTGATTTTTTTTTTTAATTTAAGGATACAGTATGGATTTCTCTAAAGATGCTAGAAAGTGATTTGGTGTCAGTTCTAGCAGTTTTGAAATTTTATTCTTTAAGGAACTCTAGCAAATTTGAGGAGGAAGTTATGTCACTTTCATTAAAAGTTGCCATATGAGTCAAAAGGCACTAATGTCACTTTCTCATTTCCTGAAATTTTTTATAAGTTGCCCTTTTTATTATATAGACTTGGTAAGGAAAAAAATCAAAATAGGTAGAAACTAGCTCACCTATTTTTCTTTCCAGAGCACACATTTTTAGTGCCTACTATGATATCTTTTCTATTCCTGAATATTTTTAGCAAAAGTTTTTTTCCATTTGATATATAATTCAAGATAGGCTATGAACTATTTCTACCCTTCAGTTATGTATGCATAGACTGCCGAAAATCTATCATTGGCAAGTGGCATTTAAATGGCAATTTTGAGGGGCACCTAGGTGGCTCAGTCATTTAAACATCCCACTCTTGGTTTTAGCTCGGTCGTGATCTCATAGATCCTGAGTTCGAGTTCAAGCCCCTCACTGGGCTCTGGGCTGATGGCAGGAAGTCTGCTTGGGATTCTTTCTCTCCCTCACTCTGCCCTTCTCCCTCCCCTGCTGGTGCTCTCATGATCTCTCTCTCTCTCAAAATAAATAAACTTAAAAAATGAATAAATGGCCATTTTTAATAATAAAATATAAGGCTAGAATTAATAGCCATTATTGACGTGTCAAAATATGACATACTCAGTTCACATCTGTGATTGTAGTCTGAGATTAGCCAGATTGAGAAACAGTATGTCCCTGATATTTTGCGTTTGACTTACAAATTTTCTAAAGCTTGTTTTAAATCATATCGGTTTTAAATTTCTCTGTAAGTAAAATTGTCTCAGAAATTAGATTGGCTACAACATCAGATGCCTGTTTGGAATGGGACTTTGCAAAAACAGTGTCTATTCACGGTGCCTTTTAAGTCAATTTAACTCAATGCCATACATTAGAGTTGCCTGAGAAGGTTTAATTTTTTTTATATTAATAGTGGAAGTGCTTAAATATTTCAATTTAATTGCACTAGAGTGAGGCTTCTAAAAAGACTCAAGATCTGAATCACTGATTTTCCCTAACAGTGAAAATCGAAGAGTCAAGACAAACTGCGGGACCAGGAGTCTATACGTTAGTTGATATCTTTTTAACCGTGAAGTAAGACTAACCAATGATGCAAAAATCTCTTATCTACTTCCATGTTTGCTGTCCCTTATATATATTCTTTTTTTTTTTTAGTTTTTAAAAAAATGTTTTAATGTTTATTTATTTTTGACAGAGAGAGAGAGAGCAGGGGAGGGGCAGAGAGAGAGGGAGACACAGAATCTGAAGCAGGTTCCAGGCTCTGAGCTGTCAGCACAGAGCCCGATGTGGGGCTCAAAGTCACTAACCTTGAGATCATGACCTGAGTCGAAATTGGACACTAAACTGATTGAGCCACCTGACCACCCCCCATTATATATATTCCTAAATGTGGTTCACTCCAAGTCATGTGGGCCTTTATTTTCAAGTAAGCGTATGGGGGAGACAAACTTCACAGAGAAACTAAGAATGAACCATCTCACTTCAAACGCAGAACTCACAGATGAGTTTCCTTATGTGGCGATCTGGACCACAGCCCTTTCTGTTGTTATCTCGCTGGCGCCGGGGTGCAGTGGGGGTCTTAGGGCTGTAAAGGGTAAAATGCCAAGGAAAAAATTATGCTTCTGATTCTAAAGTTGAAAGTCTAAAGAGGTCATATCTCATCTTCTTGCTGATTCAGAAGAAGACGGAAGATCTAAAAAAGCAGGAATTCCTAACAGTGCCTGGAGAGGCAAGAGACCCAGGCAGAAATACTGAAACCCACACTTCCTGTTTCCCAAAGTATTGGAGTTCAGTAGTTTTTTGCTCACCCAAAGGACACATTTCTGGCAACCTCCCCCACTCCTGGCACGGAACAGATGCTCTGTAAATCTTTTGGGAATTGATTAGAAAAAATGGCAATAATAAAATGCTTGAATCCACAGGAAAAGAAATATTCTTTTAAGCCTCATGTAAAACCCACTGATGAGGAGATAAATAATTTTTTTGAACTGAACAAATTTGGTCATCTGTGTCCCTAGATTACATAAAATAACCCTTTAGAAAGAGTAATTGGGCTGCTAAGCTAGAAGCTGATGCTGAGAAGGAACAGCTAATATAAAATCCAGAGCTGGAAAAGTAGGGTCTCGTTGCGTTCACAGTAAAACTGAACCAATTGAAATTTATCACTTTGGTTGCATAAGAGAACTTTATATTTTGTTCAGGACACTGTACTTAACAGAACAAAAAAATACCTAACATACATTGAAAAGGTGTGACTTAACTATCTACATGGCTTAAATATAATAGTGAATAAATTCTAAGCTTTAATCATTATAAAATTTCAATTATGGAAAATAATTTATTTTCTGATAAAGCTACGTAGATGAAAAAATAGTCTTTTTCTTTTCTTTATGAAATAAAGACTCCTGGTCTGAGAGGAGCTATATACTCATCATGTTCTCCCTGAAAGCCAGTAATTGCCACACTTCCTGTTACCGTTCTCCCAATGGATTGAATGCCAGTCAATGTTAGCTACCGACTCCTGGGGGCTTCTGAGGCTCACATGCTGACTCTGTAATTAAAAGCCTGTGCCAGGAAGCAACTGTCAGCTCAAGCCTTCCCTCCTACTGGTGAATGTCTGTCAACTCAAGGATTTATTTTTTTAATATGAGAAAATGTCAGTTGCCGTCTGAAATAAAGTTTTTGATGATTCAAGCAAACATTGAATACCTGATGGTTAAATAAAAGAAATACAAAAAATGCAGCATTGCCTTGAAAGCAACGTCTTTTGCATTGTGAAAAGGATTTTACCCAAGAACTCATCATAGATCATAAATGTTACATACTCCTCTTTTGTAAATTTTACATATACACACACATGTGTGTGTGTGTGTGTGTGTGTGTGTGTGTGTGTGTGTTCTAGGGGTTAATGTCTTTTAATAAGAAGAACTGAAAAAACCCTCAGGATCTCTTATCACTACATGTGTTCCTGTGAGCATTCATAGTAGGAAACACCACGAAGTTTAGTAGCCAAGATGATATTTATTCATCATGAGTTTTAACACTTGATTGAACAGTATGCCTATCTCAATCTCATACCAAAATAGCGGTCTAATCTTTCTTAATTCAGAAAAAAATAGTTGACATATAATGAACACGGTTGACCCTTAAACAATGCAGGTGAAGACAGTAATATGAAGTCACTCATGTCAAGCAGTAACCCATGTCAAGCAGTGATGTAAGCAGCCAAGTGTGTTGCACCTATAAGACCAGATGTCGCTGAACTCACTCAGCACAAGCTGACGACACCCAGAACTGATAACCAGCAGAACCAGATGAGGCCCGCCAAGGCCCAAGATTGCTTTAACTCCTTGAAAAAGAGAGGAGTTTTACAGCAAACTGCCAGACTCTCCTGGCGCTGACCCGTTCACGTCTGACCACATCAAGACGGCAACAGCCGCTTACAGGCTCTGCCTGACTGATCTCTGAGCAGAACAGAGAAACTCCACTGCTTGAACTTAAGCAGCGTGTGTGGAGGGCTGACCCTGACTGAACCGAGGCCTCGTCTCAACTGCACACTTTCAGATTGATGTCACGTTTGGTTCGTTAACTTCTTACCCCTTGTTGTATCTTCTTGTGTGACTTTGTACTGTGCTTTGCTTTGTGTGACGTGTATGAAGCCAAGTTAAATGCGTAGTGAAATATCATTGAGTTTGGAATCCTGAAACTGCTTACAATTATGTTAACCTTGCTTTATAATTGAATAAAGCTGACATGGTGGAAAGACACAACTCATGGGGGCCTAGGTGGCTCAGTCGGTTAAGCATCTGACTCTTGATCTTAACTCAGGTCTTGCTTTCAGGGTTGTGAGTGCAAGCTCTGTGATGGGCTCCGCCCTGGCCACGGAGCCTAGTTAAAAAAAAAAAAAGACACAACTCATGTGTGCACCTTCACAGTGTCCTGGTGACAGCAAGGGTTAGGGGTAACAACCCCCTGTGCAGTTGAAAATCTGCATATAACTTTTGACTTCTCAAAAGCTTAACCACTAATAGCCCACTGCCCGACCAGAATCCTTACCAATAACATATAAACAGTCTTAATTGGGGCACCTGGGTGGCTCAGTAGGTTAATCGTCCGCCTTTGGCTCAGGTCATGAGCTCGCAGTTCATGAATTCGAGCCTCGCATCGGGCTCTATGCTGACAGTTTGGAGCCTGGAGCCTGTTTCTGATTCTGTGTCCCCCCCTTTCTCTGCCCCTCCCCTGCTCATGCTCTGTCTCTCTCAGAAATAAACATTTTTAAAAAAACAGTCTTAATTAACACATATTTTGTATGATTTATTTTGAGAGAGAGACAGTGTGCTTGTGCATGACTAGGGGAGAGACCAAGAAAGAGAGAGAGAGAGAATCTCAAGCAGCTCCATCCCCAGCATGGAGCCCTACATGTGGCTTACACAAGCATGAGATAATGACCTAAGCCAAAAATCAAGAGTCAAATGCTTAAGCAACTGAACCACCCAGGCACCCCCATATTTTGTATGTTATATTTTTATATCGAATATTCTTACGATAATTTAGAGAAAGAAAATATTATTAAGAAAGCCATTAAGGAAGAGAAAATATGTTTGCAGTACTGTACTATATTTATGGGGAAAAATCTGCCTATACATGAACCCGCACAGTTCAATCCTGTGTTGTTCGAGGGTCAACTATATATGCCCACAGAGATCTTTCTTAAACTGTGGTTTCGACAGAAACAGTGCAATGATAATTGTTCACTTCCATCTTGCCCTCCCATCAACTCCGGCTTCAGGCACATACATCCCCATCCATTAGTTCTGGAATTCCCATGAATGACATGGGCCCTCAAACAATTCTCATTCTAGAAGACATCACTGTCGCCCCATCGCAACTTTTCCCCTCCAAGTCTTCCCCAGAAAGGACACTAATATCTCAAAGCGCGGTGGCTCTGCCATTTCATGTGTTCCTCCTTGAAAATGGGTCATTCTCCTCTTGTGCACATCCTTTCTCCCATAGAAGTTTCAGCAGGACACTGACAGCACGTGGTCCCCCCCACATCCTCCTCATTCCTTCCATCCTACAGGAGCCATTCTGACCCTGGAGCCTCCTTCTTCTGTCATCATAAACATAGGCCTCATGCAAACCAATCCCTCATGAAGATCAACCTTTTAGGCTGTTTGAACCTTAAGTCATAAGGAAGGGTAGCCCCTATGCATTCCTTCCTTCAGATGGCTTTTCCTGAGACCTTTCCAAGTTACACATGATTTAAAAAAGCTACATGGGATAAAGGGTAATGACGGGATGTTAGGAAAGAGAAGCACACTAAAGGAAGGGGAATATTAAGATCATTCCTCTTCCTAAACTAGATGAGTAGCAAGAGGGTGTATATGTGTGATTATATCCAATACCTGCTTTTATGAATTGTCTCTAGATCACTTTCATTATAAACCTTCACAGCAATAATTTCATCTTTATTTCATAGTTTCATGAATATATCTAGAGGCCTATTTGAGTAGTATACTCGATAAATCCAGTTAATAGCTAATAACTCTCTAAGATCACTCAATTGATAAAGAAAGGCACACATGCTAAGTTTTTATTTGCAGGCATTGAAATAAATTACTACATTTTGATCCCACGCAGCTAGAGGTAGGGACTGATAAGGATGCTAAGTCCCATTACTAATCTTTTTCCTGTGCAATCAGTAAATATGCTTTCGAGCTCCTGCCAGATATAAGAAACTATGTTAGGTATTTTGATGCATTAAAAAAAAATAAAAATAAAGTCACTGGCCTGAAGATAGCTTACCATCTAGTTCGGGAAGGAAACCATTTACATGCAAATAAATATAAGGCCTTATACTGTATTCCAAGTTTGTAGATTTAAAAAGCTATGGATATTTAGAGTTTTTTAAAAATGCATCATATTTATACAAGAACATGGGCTCTTGTTTAGTAACAATTCAGAGATAAATTTTGTGTTCTTAATCTTTTTCCATAAAATCTCTACGTAGCTTAGCAAAGCAGACTAGTTGAGACCTTGTCATTGATATATGAATTCTTCTTTTTAAATAAGAACATGGTTTCTTTCAAATACATTCTCATTTATTTGTTTGATAGGTGATAAATGTATTTGGTAGGATATTCAAAAGGTAAAATATATAAACAGTGAAAGGCAAAACCCATCTCTTTCTTCTTCTCTAGTTACTGGTCCCCACGCCCAGCCAATACTTTTACCTGTTTCTTGAGGTATATATCTTTCATATATTTCTAGAGAAAAACTATGCCTTTACAAATTGTACATACATGCTCTGCTTTTTTTTACATAAATGGCAGCTTACTATATATAATCTTTTGTTTTATTCACTAAGTAACATACCTTAGAGTTATTGTGATATTCCCATATTTGTCCATATAAAAGTGGGTATAGCATAATGCATTTCATCAGTACCCTATTAAAGAACACTTAGTTATTTTCCAACTTTTGCAAGTACAAGCAATGTTTTAGTGTATATCTTTGTGCACTATTTTATTTCACACATGAAATAGAATTGCTGGATTAAAGAGGGAACATTTTAAATTTTGACAGGTACAGTCAGTTTCTTTCCAGCAATAAATTTCTTTGATGGCAAATGACTTATGAAAATAGCAAGCCCATGGAGCAAGTTGAACATCTGTTTTCTTATGCAAGAACCAAGTGGTTTAAAGCCTTACATTTTAAGGCTACATCTATAACCAGAGTGGTAAGGCCAAAATTATTCAAGAACTATTTCAAATGAAGCATTTATCTTTAAAATTAGCTACAGTCCGTCGAGTACAATTATTGTCAGAGGACAAATTTTAGGGACAAATTTTACTTTGGGGTATTAAAATTAAAAGTGGGGCACTTACTTTTAATTAGCACTAAAGTCGTAAGCAGGGTAAATTTGGAAATTTTCTGTCAGTGGTATCAATAAATACAATCTAATAATTTTTCTGAACATTTCCCCAAAGTGTTTTATTCTCTTAAGCCAACCAACAATATTTGACATATACTTTAAGTATATATTTTGAGTCAGGCACCCTTGTAAATATATACTGAGTACAACAATGAATATTACATGGCCTCTGACTTCAGTTAGAATAGCCACATACAGGGAGAAAAACATTTTAATTAAAAAGGCAGTGAAGTGTTACAGAAGTGTTAACAAGGACCAATGGATATACAAAGAAAAATATCAATTATATCTAAGGGAGAAGAAAAGACTTCATAGAGGAGATAGCACGGGAATCAAGTTTAATAAGTGAGTTAATATTCAACATGTACATTGAAGATGGAGATGACATGAGGAAGCAGAGGCCGGAGAATGAAAAAATTTGGTATAGTCCATGAAAAAAATTCAGAATAGTCAAAGAGGTAGATATAGATAGACATAAATATACACACAAACACACATATATGTATGGAGGTACACACATATATATTACATAACATATAGGATATATATAATACTTCATATATTATACATGATATATATTTATATATATAAAAGTATGGATAAGGAAGGGTAAGAGATAAAACTATGAATTGGGGAGGGCAGGGGAAGGAGCAGAAAATGGATGCAACTTGAGATAAGGTTGGAGAGAAGTCAAAGACTAGATCCTGAAAGAAACTTCTATGACATATTAAGATATTTTGACTTTGAATCTCCTAAAATCAAGCAGTGCACCACTTGGAACTGATAGCACTAAATCTGTTACAGTTTCATACTCCATGGACAATTCAGCTCTTGGGGTGGCTGAGGATACAAGAAAAGGTCCCAGGCATGTCCCTCTGAACAAGTAATCTCATCAGTTTACGCCAAGATACATGTCATTTTCTATGTGTGCCATGGTACAGAGAAAAGTAGAGACAAACTCCTGTAGGAAATAAGAAGTTCTTTAAGCTCCTAAATCACCTGCAGTTTAGAAAGATCACTAGGAATTGCATGAAAGAAAAAGAAGGGTTAAAGGCCAAGTACTGAGTTGACGACTGATAACGAGAAGGTAAAATTAATATCTCCCAGGATGTAAAAGGATGGCACCTTTTACCTTTGGCTTTACTGACCAAGAGAATAATAATGTCTTTTGTTGAGTTTAAGAATAAAAGATAAGAAAGAGCTTTTGCAAGAAAGATGAGTTGAATGTTAGAATAGTCCTTGCATGTCAAAAGCCAGAAGGACACATAAGATACATGAGATGCTAGTAGAAATATCAAACACTGGGGCACCTGCGGGGCTCAGCGGTTGAGCTCCCAACTCCTCATATTGACTGAGGTCATGATCCCGGGGTCGTGGGATTAAGCCCTGCAATTCCCCCTCTCTCTTCCTCTGCCACCCTCCCCTGCTTGTGCTCTCTCTCTAAAAACAAACAAACAAACAAACAAAAAAACAAAAAACAAAAAAAAAAACGAAGAAGAAGAAAGAAAAAGAAAAATCAATGTTAACAATGGCTTAAAATACTATGTTTACTTAGAGTCAAGTAATAGAAACTATAGATACTGCAATTACCTTGTGCCCTAGAAACTTCCCTAACTTTGGGTAACAAATATGTGGAAAGTGGATTAAACAAGATCTAGACTTTTTTTTTTCCCATGTAGCTTGTCTAGTCTGGAGTTGGATATTCCAGGATTTGATGCTTTAGCTCCAGGGTATGATCAATGACCCAGACGCCCAGGAGTTTTCACTGTACTACACTATCTAGTGACTTCCAGCCTTAAAGTCACTCTAAGGTCATAAAATGGCAACTGTAGTTCCAGCCAAAATATCCACATTCCGTAAAAGAAGAAGGAGAAAAAGGAGAAGATAAAGGGCCCATGCCCGTTGAGTTTAGTCATTCTGTTAAGAGTGCCCAGAAACATTGAAACTTGCCTCCACAATGAAGCTGGACCTCATGGGGGTAACAGAAGGCCAGAGAGCCTGGAGGAAGAAGGTATCCCCACAGGAAGCAGCTTTGTATGTACAGAAAGGCCACTTGCAAAAAGTAAACTCCTGCACATACCCACCGTGGGCCTTCATTTGCATCTGATCAGCTAGTCGTGAATTTGTTTTCTTTCTCAAAATGGATTGTGCCCAAACTCATTTCTAGATGCCGTGAGCATGAGTGCATTGATCAAAATAAAAGTACTGTATGTAGTTTCAGATATATTTGATTCATAAATATATGAGGTCATTTGTGCTAGTGGTTATCCTTATTTATCAATGCCTTCTTACCTAGCTCAGCATACCATAAGAAAGTAGAAGCATTGACGCAACCAATATATATATTGAGTTTTTACAAGTACACATTTCAGTTGAAGGAGGGAAGAGAAAAGACCCAGGGCCTGGGCTCTTTTTTGGATCACTACATGTCCACATGTTAATCTCCACAGCTATGGTCATAGCCAGAATGTTCTACCTCCAAGATTAGACATCCTTTCCAGCTGACAACTAATTGGAGCATCTTGGTATGGCCGGGAGAGATCTTTAAACACAGTAAGACTTGAACACATGACAACATGAGGAGTGTAAAGAGATGAGAAACAAAACTGGAACATTCTACACTGCCTTGGTGTTGGGTGGGGGCCTTTTAATTCTAGCAAAAGATACAGTCTTTTTCCTACTGATCCTTTTCTTATTTTCATCCATTTGTGGTGTTTGTGTGTTGGTAAACTTACCTTATAAGTCAGTTTTCTCGGCTTCTACTCTGACATTCTCACTGCCAAATATTGGCTAACTATTGCATTTCCTTCCAAAAAACCATTTGATATTCCTTGTCTAAGCAATTGCCCATTAAATAAAAATCATTTATTATGATCATGATTATATAAACAGATCAACTTTCGACATTTCTGCTTTTAAAAACATCATATCCACCAATCACTCTACTCCTTTCAACATTTTCCTTTTGTGACTCCTACGTTTTCTTCTCAATTACCATCCTATTTTCCTTTTAAATTAATACTTAGTGGAAACTGTAAGTGCTATGACAATGTTATGAAAATAATCCCACACAAAACCTTTAAGAATTTTATTTCCCATTAACCTCCATTGTGAGAGTTGTTTTCATTTCTTGTGAAAGGCAAATTTAATCGACCAAGACTCACAGTAGTTTAGGAAGTTAAGGAATATTTGTGTGCATTCTCTCTGCTCAGAGACAACACATCACCGATTTCCCTGAGCAGACCGCATCTCAGGGGTCACGGAGTGCTTCACGCCCCATGGCTTTCTTTAGGTAATAATGACTACTACATTTTTCAAGTGATACATACCCTTGGCAGCCCAGGTAACTTTTCAGATTGTTTTTATACTTTGGCAGGACTTATATCGTCTTTTTGGGTTTATCTGTTCTTCCAACTTTCTATTTTCTGCTCCTACTTCTGACAGCCAGGAAATATAGACTGTGTCTTTTACTTTCATTCTCAAACTTTCAGCCCTTCACAAAAAGTAGAGAAAAATGTCTAAAGTTAATGAAAGGCAATTTTTCCTTCACCCACTGGAGAAATTGAAAATATGACCTTTCAAAAAGACATATAGAGAGACAGCTTAAAGTCTGATAAAATCTATGTCAAATTAAGTGATTCCCCCATCCCATAATTGCTCTTCAGGTGGTTGAACTCCATCAGGATTACCCAGGACCCAGAGCAGCTGGAACAATTTACAAATGCTCTCTGCCTTTTCCCTGCGTATTATCCCTTAGTTTGGGCCCCATTACTTCTCCCTGTCATTTTCCAGCTTTCACCCATTTGCAGACTAAATTACACATCAGACATCAGGAATCTTGGACACCAATTTCATGCACAGAAAGTTGAAATGCAGAAGCTCATAGCAACGTCTCCTTTACCTGAAAAGAGCATCTTTATTTCTGTGCTGAGAAGAAAATAGGTGTCCTATTCTGGGCTTAGATACCCCTAATAATTTAATCGGCACTTAGTCTCATTTTCAAATTGTAAAATAGGGATAAATAATCCTTTTAGAGTGGTTATGGAATTGGAGAAAGGTCCTATTATATGACCGATAAAAGAGGTTATAATAAGGATAATAATAACAGGAAGCAAATGATTTACCTAGGACTTTCCACAATTCAAAGGGCTTTCACATGTAGGTTTCATACTGTATATTTTTAAGTTTGCCCTCACGACAATCTCAAGAATTAGATAGCTAGCAGATATCACAGATGTGGAAAGTTAGAGAATTCAAGTGACTTGATCAACATCACACACTTAGGAGGACTCCAAACCTTGACTAAAACAAGGACATCTGATTCCTCTCCCCAAATTGTCTTTCTATGCATATAAAATATAATAGAATAATAGAATAGAATAGAATAGAATAAAACAAAATTTAACTAAGTCTGTTTATTTTCCTTTTTAAAATACTATTGTTCTGATCACTGAAAAATAGATTCTAAAAATTAGAAAATCTTACATCCCTGAGTTTCTCTCCATCCATGAATCTTTTTAACAATATAGCAGGTCCTTTGGATTCTTAAATACCAGTGTCAGGGAGCATCCTACCTTGTCTATGGCAACCTGTCCCACTGTTAGTTTGAATTATCTTATTTTCTTGTGGAGCCAGTATTTTCTTCCCCTCAGCTTCAAAGTACCTATGCCGTTTGCCCTGTGTTGGTTATGTTCTTTGGATGCATCTTTTACCCTAGCCCACCAGGTAAGTACCGTATGATGGTTCTGCATATATTTTAAAATAGGTTTCCTCTCTGTTGTCTTAAGTAAACTCTAAATCCTTATACAAGACATTTACCTGCTTCCTCTCTAGACTCAGAACATGTTTTTTTGAATATTTCTTAATTGTCAAAAGAGGATCTAGTTGAAATCCCAGCTCTCTTCTCCATAAGACATTGGAGGAATCACTTTGACATTTAAAGAAGTCTCAACTGCCCTTCCCTGACCTCCATCAAGGAATGAGAAAACCAAAGCCTAGAGGGATAAGTGACTCGTCTAAGGACACAAAAGTCATGGCACACGACTCCTCGATGATATACAGTAATATTAGTCTCTTATTATCATGATACCAGTGATTGTCCCTTCTTAGACTTGAAAATATGAAAAACTAAAAGTCACTGGAATGTTAGAAGAGTCACTGAAAGAAAGTTCTCAGCTGATTCTGCACTAAATTGGTCATTTGATGTACTTATCTCTTGGGACTAACCCCTGGAAAATGTCAGGGCACCAGCAGAAGCAATCCTTGCAACGCTTCTGGAAAATCAGTTCCAAGACCATTACGGTTCTAACACCCCATGGGTCTACATTATAGGTCAAATGATATCATGCATTCTACTTCCAGGGAGAATTACTTCCAAGAGTATAGTTTAATCTCTGTTGCTGAGCTCCTGAATGACTTAGATGTCTCTGTTACTAAAATTAGCCCACTTGAAGTACTATTAAAGAAAGAGTATTATATACTTACAGCGTATCTCTAAGGTCTTGGTACAGGAAATATTAAATATACAAATAATTATTAACTGGTATAATTGAGGAATAGTTTGTTTTGATTACTCCATAAGCTTTCTGGCTAACTGAGCGTTGCCTCTCCTTACATAGTAAAATTGCTGGGGCAATTCAAAGAGCTGCCACACACATATATACAATGGACTACTATGTGGCAATGAGAAAAAATGAAATCTGGCCATGTGTAGCCACATGGATGGTATTGGAGGGTATTATGTTAAGTGAAATAAGTCAGTCAGAAAAAGACAGATACCATATGTTTCCACGAATAGGTGGGCTTTGTGAGACTAAGCAAAAACCAGGGGGAGGGGAAGAGGGGAAAGAAAAAAAAGACACAGAGAGGGAGGGAGATAAAACATAAGAGACTCTCAAAGACTAAGAACAAACTGAGGGTGAGGGGGGTGAGGGAGGTGAGGGAGGGAGGAGAGGGGGTGACAGACATTAAAGAGGGCACGTGTTGGGATGAACACTGGGTGTTATATGTAAACCAATTAGAAAATAAACTATTATAAATTTAAAAAAAAACAAAACAAAGAGCTGCCACAGAAATTCTCTTTTATGTGTATATAATTGCATGTGTTTTTTTAATGTTATAAATTTTTTAATTTATTTTTTAAATGTTTAAGTTTATTTATTTGCTTTGAGAGAGAGAGAGCACTTGCAAGCATGCATGCAGTCAGGGGAGGGGCAGAGAGAAAGGCAGAGAGAATCCCAAGCAGCCTCCGTGCTGACGCTGCAGATCCTGACATGAGGCTCAAACTCACAAACTGTGAGATCATGACCTGAGCAGAAACCAGGAGGCCCACACTTAACTGACTGAGCCACCCTAGCACCCCTGCATGGTTTTATTTTTAAACTAGGTGTTTTACCTAGTTTAAATGGTTACCAGAGGGGAGGTGGGTGGGGACGGGTAAAATAGGTGAAGGGGATTAAGAGTACACTTCTCATGATGAGTACTGAGTAATATATGGCATTGTTGAATCACCAGATTATATTTGTTGAAACAAATATAATATTGTATGTTAACTACACTGGAATTAAAATTAAAAAATAAATAAATATGGTAATTCTACAGACTAAAATCTGACAGCAAGGTAACCAATGACATTATTAATACATTTTAAAAGGAGTTTAAGTAGGTACATAGGAAAAATAAATGCTCTAAATTTTATATAAGTAGAAAGCTTAAGGAATTAATAATAATAATAATTTAAAAATCATAAAAACAAGAAGTCTGAAGTGTTTCTGAGAAATACCAAAGGGTTAAAAATTATTTGTGAGGGTCACAGTTAAAATGCTATAGTCTGTCCATTCATCCCTGCTTTATCATCTTAGAAGCTATGAGAACCATGCTTACACAATTGAAGCTTATTTCTAAAAACTCTTTATTCCCAATGGATTAAGATCACTGAAATCTCAACAAAACTTTTATTCTTTTTTTTTTATTATAACCATGATACATATTCAACTTAGAGAACCAGAAAATATAGGGAGTATGTGGAAATACACCCACAAAAATTAATATTACTAACTCCATTACTCAACTGCGATCGGTGATAATTTTGCCATTTATCCATTTAACCTTTTATATGCCTGGGTGTAAATATTATAATATGTAAATTTGAAGGATGCCTGGATGGCTCAGCCGATTAAGCATCCAATTTCAGCTCAGATCATGATCTCGCGGCTCATGGGTTGGAGCCCTGCATAGGGCTCTGTGCTGACAGCTCAGAGCCTGGAACCTGCTTTGGATTCTGTGTCTCCCTCTCTCTCTGCCCCTCCCCCACTCACTCTCTGTCTCTCTGTCTCTCAAAAATAAATAATAAACATTAAAAAATTAATAAAATATATAATTTGAAATATTGGGGTCATATGATACATAATACAGCTTTTTTCACTTAAGAAAATACCATAAAACCTCCTCCATGTTTGAATATCCTTCAAAAATGATTTTACTAAAACTACTGTTGAGACATTGTTATGGATATATCAAAATGTGTTTAGTTTCCCTATGATGTATTAAGTTATTTCCATTTATTATAATTAAATTTCTTTCTCATAAACAATGTTGTATATATATTAATACAAATATATATAATATGACCATATATATATATACATATACTTACGGGGGCATAAGAATAAGGCTATCTTGAAGTTCTTTGGTGCATACTACTAAAATGTCTTATAGAATTTCATAATTTATAGTCCCATCAGACAAATATAGAATGCCTATATATTTTTAGCTAATTGTTTTAACTTGTGCCTATCATTATTTTTATTAAGACTACTATGGTAAACAAGATAATATCCCCCAAAGATGTCCTTGCCCTATACTCCCAAAGCTGCGAATATGTACCCTGACGCCCAAAAGGACTCTGCAGATGTGATTAAGTTAAGCTCTTGAAATGGGGAGACCATCCCGGATTACCCTAGTGGGATAATCTTATAATCACGAGAATCTTACATGCAGCAGGAGGAGTCAGAGAAGGCAATGTGATAGCAGAGGCAGAGAAGACATGTTGACTGAAGCAGGGGACAGAGAGAGAGAGTGAGAGAGAGAAATAAAGATGCCACACCGTTGGCCTTGAAGATGGAGGGAGGGGCCACAAGCCAAAAAATGCAGGTAACCTTTGAAAAGTTCCAAAGCCAGGAAATAGATTCTTCCCTAGAATTCTTATAAGAAATACAGGAACACATCCCTTCTGACCTCCAGAACTGTAAGATAATGCATGTGTGTTGTTTTAAACCATAAATTAGTGGTAATTTGTTACAACAGCAATAGAAACTAATGCAGCTCCTTTCACTGATTGTGATTTTTGTTAAGTTATCACGGGTCATCTTTTAGACTACAAATACATTGTCTTTTTTACTTCTACTTTCATGAACATAAAAAATGCTTGACAGTACTCAGAGACCACCTGTTGTTACTACAGAAGTTAATAAAATTGTAGGTCTTACATTGAAGTAAGAAGGAGATTTCATCGCATACCTGAAGAGACAGATACTCAGAAACCGTTAGGTCTCCAAGGGAGTTTAGAGACTATATATAAAGTCCTACAAAAACTAAATCTTCTTACTCATGAAGAATACTTCAACTTTCTGAAGAAGTGATGCACATTTAGGTGACAGTTTCTTTTCACTTAACTTTACTTCGAATTCATAGTGAGAATCACAATAGCCTGCTGCATAGGCATGAAAACAGAAAAAGATCATCAAAGAATCTCCCAATGATAAGATGAGTAGGAAAACCAGGGGAAAAAACAAACCTAGAAAAAAGCCACACCAAATAACTGATCGGGGAAGGCAACAGCCAGTACTTTCTAGGCTTTCCTCATGAAGTAGAGAGGACATAGAGTTTGTACCTCCTATAGTGTCCAGCCCCTATATCATAGTCACTGTGCATAGCACCCAGACACCTGGACCAACGTCTCTGCAGAGCAGATGCGGGAACCACTCAGTACCCTGCAACACCCTGCACGAACTTCTTTTAGGACCTTGTCAAAATGGGAGCAACGTCCTACTTTGAATAGGCCCGATTTAATTGATTTTTAAATAAACAACGAGATGGAAGCTTCTGGACACCAAAGAATGGAATTCTGTTAAAGGGATTGTCTACCTTTACCTTTCAATATCTACTACTGTTCGAAATAACATCCCACCCCGTACCAGTGAGTCTTCTGATCTTGAATTTTTGAGCAGACACCAAACAACTGTTTAGTCCAGGTTTTCTGAGAAGCAGATATCAAGAAGGGATTAAATGTGCAAGGGCTGTAATATGGGAAATGCCTACATGAGTGAAATTAAGAAGAAACTTGGAGAAGCCTGGGAAAGACTGAGATGAAAGTCTGACTTCAAGTGAAGGAGAGACCCCATGTTTCTCTAGCCAGCCAGAGAACTCCAGAGACACTGTGCTCTGGAGAAAGGAATACCGGGTTCTAACTCCCAACCCCTCTCCACTATTGAAAAGTTGTGCAGGAGCTCCTGGGTGGCTCAGATGGTTAAGTGTCCAACTTCGGCTCAGGTCATGATCCTGCCATTCCTGAGTTCAAGCCCTGTGTCAAGCTCTTCGCTGACAGCTCAGAGCCTGGAGCCTGCTTGAGATTCTGTGTCTCCCTCCCTCTCTGAATCCCCCCTCCCCCGCCGCCGGCAGTCCGTCTCTCAAAAATAAACATTAAAAATTTTTTTAATAAAAATAAAAACAAAAGTTGTGTGAATGTGGAGAATCAAAACTTCTCCAAGACTTAGTCTCTTTGGCAACTGAATGGGGATACTAACTGGGCTAGTAAATAAAATAGTGCATATAATTCAAGCTCAGTGATTGGCATTAAACTTTTAATAAATCTGGCTACTACAAATATAACTCGTTTAGCTCACCTCTCTTCTAGATAAAAAGAAAATGGATTAAAAACATTTCTCTTTTAAGATGCAGCATAAGATAGGGAGTGCTGTAAAGATATTTAAAAAGCATGGGCTGTGCAATCCTACAGATGAGAGTTCAAATTGCATTTCAGCCCCCCGAAACTTACTGAGACATTGCAAATTAATTAAAACAGCTGAGACTTTCCTCATCTGTAAAAGAAGGGCAATAATAATATCTATATATAGAGTTTTAGTTGTTTCAGGGATTAGCTGAGATGATAAATGTATTCAAAATGCCTACCCAGTGCCTAGTACATAGTAAGAACACAATACGTTTTAGCTATAATCCTCTATTGTTCTCTATTACATGGCGTGATAATTTCATGGCTGATGAGTTAAATAGAGTCATCAACTCCTAAAACTAATAATTACAAAGTATTGTCTTCACGGTTTTCATCATCCTTTTAAAAAATGTTTTTAAATCTCTATTTACGTTGTCCATCATTCATATACTCCGTGGTCACACGGGGTATGCACCCATTTCAGAGGCTGTGCCCTCGGTGTGCCTGTTTCAGAGGCATTCTTTCTTCTTAGATTTTCTTCTAAGCTGCTTGGGTGTTTGGTGGCCAGAGATGCAAATGTAACTCAGTTGTATACAAAATAAGAATAAATATACTATGAATGAGGCAGAGAGATTTTCCTTGTCCAGAGTGTTGTGCTTGAGTGCCAAGGCTTCTGTGAAATACATTTTGTTCTCCAAAGGGCATTGTCACATCCTTCCTAACTCTGCAAAATTTCCCCATAAAAACTGAGCCTCCAGGTATCATATGATTTCACTCATTTGTGGAATTTGAGAAACTTAACAGATGAACATAGGGGAAGGGAAGGAAAAATAAGATAAAAACAGACAAGGAGGCAAATCATAAGAGACTCTTAAAAACAAAGAATAACCTGAGGGTTGATGGAGGGGGAGAGTAGGGGGCTTAAAAGGGTGATGGGTATTAAGCAGGGCACTTTTCGGGAAGAGCACGGGGTGTCATATGTAAGAGATGAATCACTGGGTTCTACTCCTGAAGCCAAGACTATGCTGTATGCTAACTAACTTGAGAATAAAAAATAAAATAAATTTTTAAAAAACTGAGTCTCAAGTGGGTTGCAGTTGCTAACTATAGTTCTGTGCACATAAAAAATGCCAATAATGGTTGTTAATTGAATGAAATGGAAGTAAGTTGAAATAAGTTGAAACTTGGTAACATTATGGCCAGCGTTCCTTCAGTATAAAAGTGTTATAGACTAAACGGTCTATGAATGTTCACATTATTTTATTTCTATCAGACACATCGCATATCTGCTCATGTGTCCTTAGGAACTTTGATATTCTATCTTTTATACCGATGAAAAAACGAAACCTTCGCTCGTCCTGTTGCAGTCCTCTGTGAGGATCCATTCCTGTGCCTGATTAGACAAGTGTTGGTATATGAGCCTACCTGTGGGCACGGCAAACATTCAATATCCCTCTGCTTATTTGCTTTTAAAAAGGTTTGTGAAGTGTACATCTGGGTATTCTCAGCACTTCATTTTCCTTCCTTTCCAAGTGGCATTTAATACTAAACAAAAGCTGATCAGAGGTTGAGAATTATCCTTGGCCCATTGTGTTTCCATGGTTACAGGTCTGTGTTGCTCATCTTCCGAATTCAGCCCCAATGACTTACGCTGCCTTTGTGACCTGTGCTTATTAAATCTTGATTACTATGTTCCGTCTGCGTTGGCCTCTTACTTATACACCACAATAGCTTCTAAAGGAGGCAGTCTTCCTACATTGTGACTGAAGCATCTGAACACAAACACCACTTTGTCAGTATTTCTCACTTCTCATGACAAAGTCCACACTAAAATAACTGGCCCCTTTCAAGTTATGCTTTGAGGAAAGTAACATCTTTTTAACCTCTTTTAGCAATGTTATTCCTTCACAATTCTCTCCAACGTATGATTAATCACCTACTTTTCTACCTTCCCATCTAGAAAAACTATTGTTTGTTTTTTTGTTTGTTTTTCTACCAGGGTAATGAACAGATTAATGTAATCTAGAAAACAATGAAGCGTGGCTACCAAATTAATAGAACATTACAACACTAACTAATAGAAGATATTTTGAACATGAAAATGTAATTCAATTGAGAGTGCCTGCTGCCTTTGTAACTAAATTTTAAAAAGTCTTAGATGAGAACATATGTAAAATAGAGAAAATTGAATTACCAAAGAAAAGTAATTGAAAAACGGTGTCAGAATTAGACAGAGCTGCGTGTAAAATGGTAATAAAAATAATAAGAAAAATAATGATGTCTTAAGTAAAATAGTTTATTTCTCTAACAAAAGGATCCTAAAAGTAGGCAGTCCCTGGAAGGAGTGGCAGCTCCATGGTCATCAGCGACTTGGGCTTCTTGTACCTTGCTGCCTCAGGATCTTTAGCAGGATGACTCACAATCCCTTAGGGTTGCTAGAGCTCCAGCTCTCACATCTACATTCCAGGCAACAAGATGGAGAAAGGGGAGGACTCCTTGAAACTCCACACATAGTATGTGTTTACATCTCTTGGGCCAAAACTTAGTTATGTGGTCACATGTGGTTGCAAAGGAGTCTGGGAAATATAGTCTCTTAAATGAGCTACAAGGTGGCCTGTCTAAAAATCAGGATTCTGGTACTACAGAAGAAGAGGAAAATGGATATTGTGAACAACTAGCAGTCTCTATCAGAAATTCCAAAAAATATAACATAAAGATTATAAAGAATGCCATGAATAGGCACTACTGACAAAATCATATTTTTAAAAAAAATTTTTAATGTTCATTTATATTTGAGAGAGAGAGAGAGACAGAGTGCAAGCAGGGGAGGAGCAGAGAGAGAGGGAGACACAGAATTGGAAGCAGGCACCAGGCTCTGAGCTGTCAGCAGGGAGCCTGATCCAGGGCTCGAACTCATGAACCATGAGATCATGACCTAAGCCAAAGTGGGACGCTTAACTGACTGAGCCACCCAGGTGCTTCTGACAAAATCATATTTAAATAACTGTTGTTCTTAACTATTTCAATTATTTCTTTGTTTTAAGGAATATTTGACAAATTAAATTTTAATCTCTTCCCCTTTTTCATCTCACAGTATTGTCTTTATCTTCTCTAGACAATTTGATAATAAAGATAACTGATATTTATTGAGCGAACTAAGTGCTAGGCTTAGCTTAATTAATGAACTTAATTTTAAAATACTCAAGCCAAATTTCGAGGTGGTTATAATTTATTCCCATTTTATAAAAACAAAAAAATTAAGGACATAAGTAATTTAACCAAAGTCATAGACCCATTAAGTGGTGAAGTGAAGACTCTAACTCAGTCAAGTTGACCAGGGAACTCTGTTCTCACTATACTACAGCACTATTTACTTACTGTAATTATCATTTGCTCCTATGCTTCTATATTCTTCTATATACAATTCTTATCTCCCTTACCTTCTGCATTTTATATCCAATTATCTTTTTCTACTCACTTTCTGAACTAGCACTCGGTAAGTAACCTAAACTGTCTACTAAGAAGCAATATAGGGTTAGTGTTCACTGTCATCATATATTGCCTAATATAGTCCCTTCCATAAAGTAGGTGCTCACTAAATAATTAGGGGAAGTATACAAGAAGGCTAGAAGAAGGTAGTGGGTAATATACGGGTGAGTGGTTTCAGGTAAATGGTGGAGGAAGAAATAGACTATAAAATGTGAGCAGAAAAAGAAAGCAGGAACATCGGGTGAGTGTGTACCCTTGAGTTTTGCTTTAAAAGATTAGAGGTTAAATAAAGGTTACAAGGCTTAGCAGGATTTTGTGCAATTTGGGTTCCGATGGTTTGGTTTTTGTTTGTTTTGATTTTAACATCTGGGAATGTTGAGAATGTTCGAGGTATAAAAAGTCTGAGGAAATAAGGAGAAAGATAATGTTAGTAAGGGACAAAATGTAAAAACAACCCCAAAGGAAGTGAGGCAGTTGAGATGAGGGCATAAATGAAGAGCGGAACCTCAGCAAAGACAGAGAAGTCCATTTTCCTGAGCTGTATGGAAAAATAGAGGCACGGGAACAATAATTTATCCCCTTTACAGCAACCTGAAATTAGTCACTATTGCCAGCTGAAATGTGGATAGGACGGGAGATATAAATGAAAAGGAATAAAAGAACAATGTCGGAATCCAGCCAAGAAGTGACCCATGAACTAGATGTGGAAAGTTACGCACAGAAAAATCATCAAAGAACATCGCTACAGATGGGCAAGTCAGTGTGGTAGCAAGAGCGATTCTCAACGGTCTCGTGGAGAAGTCACAAGGAGGAAGGGAAACTATTGACATGAAAAGTAGCCAGCGAAATGGATGAAGGCAAAGGGGACTGAAAACGGGATCGGGGTATTTGCAGAAGAAGCCTGAGGTATGTGGGGGAAGTGAGAGGTGAGTAGACTTTTCCTCTGATACGTGTTCTCTGGTCAGTCGTTGCATTAGAAGGTAATTTGAAAAAATGTTCTACTTTAGCATATGACAAAAGGAGGAAAAAAGAAGAACATTCTGTACAGATCTAATCTTTGGGGGTATTCAAAGCAACAGCATATTGTTTATTATCATATTTCCTAATCACAGAGTCATTATACCGAGCTGACATTTTTCTCAAGTACTCCTTTTATTTTCCTCCCCGCCGCTACATTTTGCTTCCATGATACTCTTTACAAATTTATCTCTTTGGTTAAATGAGATCTTGAACTATTGCTCCATGAAATAATAAATAAATCAGGATGTACTCCAGATACAAGGCCACCAACAGCCGTGCTAACGCAAATGTGAGCTTTCTCTATGAAGAGATTCCTATGATTTCAGTACCATTACAGCATTCGTGTTAAATTATTTACCCAACATGGCATGGGTTTTCAATCATTTATCCACCTTTCTTCATCTAGTCCTCTTTCTGGTAATAAGCAGATATTTTAAGAATTTAGGAATAGCCTTAGAAAAGCTAACAATAGCGTTAGCAAATTTCAACAAATCATTTAAGAAAATATTTACTGGACTCTTATTATGATCCCAACAATGAGTGGGCACTGGGGATATAGTTGTACGCAAAACAAAGTTCCTACCATCATGCATTTACGTCCTGCTGAAGCAAGGAGACAGTAAACAAATAATTTAGTTTATAGTATATCGGTTGGGAATAAGTGCTGTGAGGAAAAAAAGGGATAGGATAGGATAGGATAGAGGCAGGACTGGGGAGAGGAGTAGGGCAGGGAGGGAGGAAAAGGTAATCTTAAATAAGAGTCAATAGAAGCCTTGCTTGTGAAGGTAATATTTGAGTAAAGATCAGGAAGAACTGAGACAGTAAACTAGATATCTATAAGAAGTAGTTAAATGGGACTGGGAACAACAAATCAAAAGACCTTAGAGACCCTGAAGCTGGAGGCCTGCATGGTCAGAGAAATGACGGGGTTACAGATCATTATAATATGGGAAGACATTGGAGGATTTTGTGCAGAGCAAAAACTGATTAGGCTCACATTTTTAAAGGATCGCTCTGGACACCGGTGTTGAGAATAAACAGTAGATGGCAACAGTGAAGTCAGAGAGATGGTAGAAAAGCAATTGCAATATTGAACTGAGAGGTGACGGGAGCTTGCTCCTGAAAGGCATTAGCAGTAGTAGTAAGAAGTGATAGGTTTCTGGGTAAATTTTGGATATCCATATTTGCTAACGAATGGGATGTGGGACTTGAAAGACAGAAACAGTCAGCGGGGACTCCATTATTTTTGTCATGAGCAAATGAAAAGTGGGAGGTGCCCTTTGGGGCAGTAGGGATAGATAACTATAGGAAGAGCAGGTATGTTGCTTTTCTATTGATGCTGTTAAATCTGGAAGGCTCAAAGATGATCCACTGAAATGTAAGAAACACCAAGTAATTCTTCCAGATGGCTCAAGTTAGCTAAAGGAGTAAGGGACTGAGGACAGTTAATCTAGGTCTGCTTAAATCGAATACTCATCAAACCCGGACTCATGAAGCAAAGGTCAAACATTTTGCTCCGAAGACCAAAGTGGGGGGAGAGGCCCCATCCCTTGTTTCCTCTTATCTGTGACTTGTGGTCTAATGACAGGTTCTCCTCTCAGCCAGGGTGCCCTCCTTCAAGCCTGAGGGACAGAGGCAATATATATAAGGCTAACCGCTCCCCTTGTGCTGGGGTTCAATTAATGGTGAGATCTTGTAACATTTTTGTAGCAATAGAAACTCCAAAAATCAGAGTTGGCTCTCAAATTTTATTGAAACAGGAATGATATGCAGCAGGTGTTTGAGTAGGATTCAGGGATTTTTTAAATCTGTTTTCTTCCCTCCTGCCTCAGCATTATAAGTAAGGATCAGTACCTTCTCAGTCCTATCCACTATCACCCCCCCCACCCCATCCCCCAGCTTCAGGGTTGTTCCGTCAATAGCAGAGGCTCACTTCTAATTTGCTTATTGATTCCCAAGAAAAATCCAGTGCTTCCGAATAACTCTCTTTATTGGATCAACTGAATTCTCTTACTTAATGAAGCAAAGTTAAGGGATTCTGAAATCAAACATTTGCTGCTATATAAAAGTTGTATCCACTTTTCTTTATCCCAAATACTGTATTCATTAACCTAAATATCTTTAACTTTTTCTTGTTTCCTATTTCCCCCCTTTAAGAGGCAAGACAACCTTTAAAATATTCTTTTCTTAATGTTTTCTTTAATATTTATTTATTTTTGAGAGAGAGAGAGAGAGAGAGAGAGAGAGAGAGAGAGAGGATGAGCTGGGGAAGGGGCAAAGAGAGGGAAACAGAATCTGAAGCCGGTTCCAGGCTCTGAGCTGTCAGCATAGAACCCAACATGGGGCTCGAACTTACAATCCATGAGATCATGACCTGAGCCGAAGACGGATGCTTAATCGACTGAGCCACCCAGGCGCCCCAGCCTTTAAAATATTCTTAAAAAAAAAAAACCTTCCCAATTTAGAAATGCTTAGCCTTCATGTTCACACTCCCTGCTCTGCTTCCTTCCTTCTCATCTTCACTCCAGTCATGGAATATTACAAAGGAGGACACTATGGGTCAGGCAAGAGCCTGAAGACCCTGATCTGGATTTTGATTCCTTAGCAACCCTGTGTATGCTACCATAAAAATAAAATTTTTGCTCATAAACTACTCAACAACCAGCTAGTTAAACTAAGCCATGCATTCTTATTCCTAATTATCCAGGAGGGCACTTTCTGTGTGTACCTGGATCAAAGGAAAGAAATAAGCTGATGAATCTTATCGAAAACAGATTACATTGTGAAAAACTGGGAAGGGATATTGAAAGTGGTGTGCTCTATGTTTTCATTTAATGCGACTATATTACATATATATGTTAATATTTGAATTAACTTGAGTCTTTTTATATCCCATATCTTTCTCCAGAAGGTGATTAAAGGAAGATATAGGAGACTAAGTTGCAAATATACATATATATGAAAATAAGAGAGAATACAAATAAGAGAAAATGCATGCAAGGCACACTGATAGTCAAAATATGTTATTAACTAGATGTTGTCTCCACAGACTTATATTCTACAGCCAGAATCCTAGGGGGCAGACATTCAGATATCCTTCATCCTATATCTAAGTATTTCAGGTTTTCCCAACCAGGGCCTTGACTTCGCCCTAGCAGACCTGTCTTGGCTGAATATTTAAATAGTTCTGGATTCTGCACCATTATCAAATCTTCATTTCATTGCTCAGTTTTGTCTGTTGTTAGCTCTACCACTATAAGAGGTAAGGGCCTCATGATCAGCTACCAAAGGTGCCTCTGGCTTTCGTACTTAACCTTTAACTGCTTGTCAGTGAATCTCGGTTTCTTCTTACCCCTTTCCAGGGAGGCAGCACACCTTAGCAGAAACCAGCCAACTACTTGTAGATATTGTTCCCTCCTTGTCTTTCAAACGACTAAATTATCACAACTACAAGGGCGGTTCATTCCACTGAGAAGTTTTCCCAGGTCACCACTGGTGAAGCTTCAGCAATCCGGACACCATATTGTGCCAGGGGCTATGTGTGTCCCCAAATAATGTTCACATTGAGGTCTTCCCTGCCTGCTGGGACAAGAATGAGTGAGTCTCCAAATCCCATCTTATCATCCGCTCCTCAGACCACTCCTGGTGTTCCATTCACTTATGGAATGGCTCCTGAATGGTTCCATCCACTTATATGAATTCAGACTTCTAAAAAGCAGACACCCAAATAGTACTTGATGTGCAAGAGATTAACTGGACAAATTTCTGTGAAACAAAAAGAAAGTGACTCTGGACAAGACAGAGGTAGAATCCAGACTGAGATGAGATTTGACCTCTATGGAGGAGACGAGTGAGGAAAGATGATGAGGTAGGAAGATTCTTAGACTGCAGTGCAGTTTTACAGAAGTTCTGGCCAGACCGAAAAGAGTGTCCTTGAGCCAAAGTCACACAGTGGAGGAGTCCCCCATCTCACAGAAATGGATCTGCATTGTTCCTCCTTTTCCTCCTGCCATGCTCAGTCGCTAAATGAGAGCAGCCCATGGGAAACATGGCTTTTATGGCAAATGTGATTGTGGAACTAGAAGAGCAGACTCTGGGGTCGTCAGTCAAGTATGTTCCCAGCAGCGAGAAATCAGAGCAGCACATTTTCAAGGCCATTGTCTTCACAGCTCCTTGCTAACTAGTCTGTGTAAATGCTGCCCTCTAGAGTTCTGAAGGCACAACCCCTAGGTGGCTCTGATTCCTAAATATCTACTGCACAAATTCAACTCTGTCTTCAAATTCAGACAATTCCATCCCTTCCTCGTTCTCAGCTTGTAAGAGTGTGTTTCCTACTTCACTGAAAAATAGGCAAAATAAGAAACGAACTTCAACGTGTTATCACTATGTATATACTTCTTTTCTTCCTGCTACTGGGGAAAGAACATTCTTGCATAAAACAAAGGTCAACTCCCCCTCTCAGCCAGATCCCACTACCTCTGGACAAAGTTCCAGAAGTTCTCAGTCCTCTCCCTCCCTCTCTCTCTCTCTCTCTCTCTCTCATCAGTCTCCTTCCTCTACTAGATCACTCTCATCATATAAAAACATGCTTTTATTAATTTTTAAAGAGGGTTTAGGCAGCCTGTGAGCAACTCTAAATCCTGGGCTAAGTCAAAGACCAGGAGGCTTGAGAACTCCTGTCCTCTTTCTCTTTATTTCTCAATCCTTTCCTTTTCTTCATCTTCTTGTCTTCTTGCTTTTTCATTCTACTTGTTCCTTTTGTTTCGATGAAAATCCTTTGGGTAGCACAGAGGTATCCAAGTCTTCCATGAAGGTTGCCCACCATCGTTTGCATCCAGGGCTGGCTGATGAATTAATGACCTTGTAGTTGAGAAGATATAGAAGGAAACCAAGAGAAGACTTCATGGTTCTTCATGAAGAAGAAGCTCATCTGTCTCTTATTCTTTTTTACCATGTGTCATTAAGTAAGATTTATTCCAAAACCTCTCTTTAAGGTATTTGACCTCTGAAAATATTATACTTCCCCAAATTAGAACAAGAACTTACATGGTGGGATGTCATTTATTACAAACAAAAGGAAAACCTCACTTCTTTTATATGTGGAGAGAATCTCAGCTTGGGCCAAAATGTGTCTTCTCTTGGAGTCAAGACAAATTTATTTACAACTAGAACACCCTGAGGAGTGGCCACAGGGTAGCGTACATATACCAGGTCCTGAGTTATCCCAAGGCTAGAAGGAACCAGGTATGATATGTTCATATCAATAACTGTCAAACTTTATCAGGCATCAAAATCACCTAAAAGCCTTGTTAAAATTCAGATTGTTAGGTCCTACTCTCAGTATTTCTGATTTGATAGGTCAGAATAGGGCCCAAGAATTTATATTTCTAAGTATTTTCCAGGTAATAATGATGCTGTTAATTCATGGGATCCATGGCTCTAGACATTATTGCAAGAGAGGACTGTCTCTGAGGGTAGTGTTTATCATTCTTCCCTAACCCCTTCCAGCCTCATAGATTTATACTATGTCCTAGGGGGAGAGGGAGAGAGAGAGAGAGGGAGAGGGGGAGAGAGAGAGAAAGAGAGAGAGAGAGAGAAAGGGAGAGAGAAATAAAGTAAACATCACTGAGGCCCTGGAATATTTGGCTTTGGTAGCTTTCTAATTGAATATAACAAGAGATGGAGAAATTACTCTCATCCACAGCACCACAGGTCATCAGAGCCCTATACCTTGAGGGTTCAAAGGTTCTAAGGCATCACGGATAGTGCCTGGCTGGAATGATGAAATGGAGAGAGCGCCTAATCGAGATATATATGTCACCTGAAACACAGATGTTTTCTTGATGACGGTGGTGGTGGGCTTTAACTCCTTTTGGTCGGAATTTTGCCTCAGGCCTTTAAGTGGCATCATTTTAGTATTAAATTACAGTTTTGTACTTTCTATAATTTGCAATTTGCCAATTGACTGGGTACATGCTCCCAGGGTTTCAGTAATGTGTACATTCAATAAATTAGAGACTAAATGAATTAATGCGATGATTCTTATCTAAAGAATGAGATAAAAAGCAAAGAAAAACCTTACTTGCTTCAGGCTACAAAAGTTGGTGGCAGAATTAGAAAGAGGAGAGAGAATGCTCCCTAATCTTCTGCATGGACCACGTTAGTTACTATTAAATATTCATTTAAACTGCTGACCAATTTCAAATGAAAGAGATCAATTCTGATTGTTATTGAATGCGAGTGGCACAAGAAAGAAAATGTGGTTGGCTAACTGGGAAACATCTAAGTCCACTCTTTTTTGACAAATCTGAGATTGCTTTAACAAGGGTCAAAAGCAAAAAACTCCAGGGCACCTGGGTGGCTCAGTCAGTTAAGTGTCCAACTCCCGATTCGGTTCAAGTCATGATCTCACGGTTTCTTGAGTTTGAGCCTAGCATCGGGCTCTGTGCTGACTGCTTGATATTATCCCTCTCTCTCTGCCCCTACCTGGCTTACACTCTCTCTGTCTCTCTTGAAATAAATAAATAAATAAGGCACCAAACTCCATGACCAGCCTGTTGGGGAAGGAGTCCTATTTTTCAGGGAAGGGAGTTATAAAGGAGAAGGCAGGTAAACAAAGCGTGCTGTTCATTTTGGGGTGAAGATGCAATCGCTTTTCCCGCAGTCTTTAAGGATGGATGCAACCTTCCTCCACAGAACAGATAAATACTAAGAAAAATAAGACGGTCACAGACTGAAAAGAAGCTTCCCCTACTGTACATGAGCAAGTAGAGGCTTAAGTCACCTCCAAAGATGGATTGTCTCTGAACTTCTGTAACACAAGGAAACTTTAAAAGAGGTATATAGAGTGTAAATCTTCACAGGGTCTTCAGACAAGGCTTTGTTTAGAAGCCACAGCCCTCCATGTTGTATAATATACAGGCTCTAATGTGATTCGATAATTATAATGCACCTGGAGTTCATGAATGCTTTGAAAATATGATGCATATAACATTAAACGTATCATTTGTAGTCACAGGAAAAAACATGGCTTTTCTAGAATAATCAACATACCAGAATTTGGGATGATAGTAGAAGAACCATATGTGTGTTCACTAATTTGGAAACTGAGAAAGACCCAGCAAAATTTATATCGGGTGGATGCACCGAGGGATCAAACACATGTGAAGAAGACCACCTTCAGACTGTGGATGAACGAGAATTATTTCCTGAAGAATTGGACGCTCCCATCATTTTTCAGCTACTAAAATGAAATTAAGAGCTCACTTCGCCTTACGGATGTTCAAAGTAAAACTACATGTGGCAGTTTTGTTACTGTCACTACACATACGAGTATCTTCCCCACAGAGGTGGCTCCGAAGCAGTGGATCTAAAACTGAGCTGCCCTCTAGAATTTGGTAGGGTGATTTTTTAAAACCTGATACCCAGCCTACACACCATACAATTAAATCAGAGTGTTAGGGATGGAAATTAGGTCTCAGTTATTGGTTTTATTTTATTTTTTACAGCTTTACTGAGGTATAATTGATACCTAGTTGACTCTCGAACACAGGTTTAAACTGCTTGGGTCCACTTACATGCAGATTTCCTATAGTACAGTATGATAAATGTATTTTCTCTTCCTTATGGTTTTCTTAATAACCTTTTTTCTCCAGTTTACTTTATTATAAGAATACAGTTTATGATACACATAACACACAAAATGTGTGTTAAATGACTGTTTATGTTATCAGTGAAGCATCTTAAATAGTAGGCTATTAAGTTTTGGGGAGTCAAAAGTTACATGCAGAATTTTTTTTATTAGGAGGAGAGAGAAAGAGAGCGAGCAAGAGAGAGAAAGAGTGAGGCGGGGGGAGGCCAGGAGAGAGAGAGTGAGAATGAAAGAGAAAGAGAGATCATTTTAAGCAGCCTCCATGCTCAGCCCAGAGCCTGACACAGGGCTCAATCCCACAACCCTGGGATCATGACCTGAGTTGAAATCAAGAGTCAGACATTCAACTGACTGAGCCACCCAGGCACCCCAGTTATATGCAGACTTTCAACTACATGGGGGGGGTTGAAAACTGTACAAAGAACTACATATACGTAATGTGTACAATTTGATGAGTTTACACATGTACAAACACTCATGATAACCATCTCTACAATCAAGGTAAGAGCCATATGCAGCACTTCCCAGAGTTTCCTTGTGTCCCTTTGTTTTTTTGCTTTATTTTGTTTTGTTTTTGTGGTGAAGACACTTAACATGAGATTTACTCTCTCGACAAATTTTGAATGCATAATATCATTTTTTTAACGATACACTCCATGTTGTATAGCAGACCCCAACACTTATTCATCAAGCATAACTTAAACATTATGCTTATTGAACAACTAATCCATTTCCCAACTACTCAAACCCTGGAAAGTACTATTGTATTTTCTGCTTCTATGAATTTGACTATTTTAGATATGTTGTATAGGTGGAACCATGTATTATGCATCCCACTGCGACTAGCTTATTTCATGTAGGATACCTGTCAGGTTCATCCGTGTTGTCACAAAGAGTAAGTTTTCCTTCTTTTTTAAGGCTGAATAATATTCCCTTGTACATATATACCATACTTTCTTCATCCGTTCATCTATTGATGAACATTTGGGTTGTTTCCACTTCTTGGCTAGTATGAATAGTGTCACAATGCACATGGGAGTCCAGATATCCCTTTGAGAGCCTGACTTCAATTTTTCGGGTATATACCCAGAAGTGAGATTGCTGGATTAAATGGCAGTTCTATTTTTAGGTTTTCGAGGAATTTCCATACTATTTTTCATAGTTGTTACACCCACAAACAGTTACATTCCCACCAACAGTATTCCAATTTCTTGGCAGCTTCTCCAATGCTTATTTTTTCATTTTTTAATAATAGTCATCCTAGGGGCCCCTGGGTGTCTTAGTCGGTTAGGCATCTGACTCTTGATTACAGCTTAGGTCATGATCTCATGGTTCATGAGATCTAGCTCCATGTTGGACTCTGTACTAACAGTGCGGAGCCTGCTTAGGATCTCTCTCTCCCTGTCTCTCTGCCCCTTCCCTGTGCTTTCTCTCTTTCTGTCAAAATAAATAAATAAACTTTTTTAAAAATTTTTTAAATAAGTCATACTAGCAGATATGAGGTGACATTTATTGCAGTTTATTCTTCTGCTTTATTGTGATGCTTTTAACCTCAGAACAAAGAATGTGTAATTTGTCTTCCACATTTTCTTTATTGCACTTTTGATTTGCATTTCCTGATAATTAATGACATTGACTGTCTTTCTACATGTGTGTTGGTCATTTTGCAGGATACAAAACTGATATATAAAACTCATTGCATTTATATACACTAATAATGAACCATCTAAAAAGGAAATTAAGAAAACAATCCCACCTGCAGTAGCATCAAAAAGGATAATATATACTAAGGAATGAGCTTTCTTTTTCCATAGAAATAGAAAAACAATTCTAAAGTTGTTAGGGGACCACAGAAGAATCAGAATAACCAAAGGAAGCTTGAAAGTGGACAAACAAGCTGGAGGCCTCACGTGTTTAGATTTCTAAATATATTAGATTTCCAAATATATTAAAAACTTGCAGTAATTAAAACAGTATGGTACTGGTGTACAGACCGATGTATATACTAGCAGAATGGAATAGAACAGAAATAAATTATGTGTACACAATCAACTGATCATTGACAAGGAATGGGGAAAAGATAATCTCTTCAACAAAAGGTGCTGGGGAACCCGGATATACACAAGCAAAAGAAAGAAATTGGATCCTTATACTATACACAAAAATCAACATAAAATGCATTAAAGACTTAAATGTGAGACTATAAACTGTAAAACTCCTAGAAGGAAACATCGACGAAAAGTTCCCTGACATTGACTTTGCAGCGATTTCTTGGATATGACACCAAAAACACAGGGAACATAAGCAAAAATAGACAAGTGCAACGACATCAAACTAGAATATTTCTGTACAGGAAAGGAAAAAACCAACAAAAATTAAAAGGCAACCTATGGGATGGGAGAAAATAGTTGCAAATCATATATATATAAAAGGGTTAATTTTTCAGAAGGTATAAGGAACTCCTAAAATTCAATAGCAAAAAATCAAATAACCTCGTTCAAAAATGGACAAAGAACTTGAAGACATTTTCCCAGAGATGTCAGTTACGGGCTCTAAAACTCCACAAAGGAGTCCATGTGCACCTGTGGAGACGTATGGGTCTCTGGGGTGAAACTCAAGTATGTAGAAAGTAGCTCCTCAGTGACCTACCTATATTCATCCTTATTTGTCAGAGAAGTCTTAGTCTATTCTATTGAGATTTTGCCTGTGTATAAACTCATTATTTTAGTAGTTACTAAATATAGGTACCTATAAATGTAATTCAACTAACATAGCGTTTGGTTCCCTATTTCTTAGAGCCATCTCCGTATTAGTGTCCTACTGCTGCTGTAAGAATTACTGCAAATGTAGTGGTTTAGAACAACACAAATCTATTATCTTAAAGTTTCAGAGGTCAGAGTCTGCAGTGAGTCTTGTGGGTCTAAATCAAAGTATCCACAGGTGTGCTCCTTCTGGGGGCTCTAGGGGAGTATCTGTTCCTTGCCTTTTCCTACTTCTAGAAGCTGCCTGAATTCCTTAAATTGTGACTCTGATCTCTGCTTCCAACATCACATCACCTTTTCCGACTCTCACTCTCCTGCCTTCCTCTTACAAGGGCCTTTGTGATTACACCGGCTCTGCCCCAGTTTTCCAAGATCATCTTCTCATCTCAAGATTTTTAACTTTATCACATCTGCAATGTCCTTTTGCCATACAGTCACATAGTCAAAGATTTCAGGGATTCAAATGTGACAGTTTGGGGGCCATTATTTTATCTACGACAGTGTAAATAAACTACCATGTGATGGGGACATGACCATAGTATTGCTGAATTTATATTGTATTAACCTAGGAATCAGTTCGCCGGTCCCATCGGTTAGAACAATAATTGACAATACACATTTACAGCCATGCGGATCATGGGACTCTCTCTCCACAATGTCACGTATGATTATAAGTCACCGTTTGTCTCATTCGGTTTCAATGCATTTGTTCAAATGAAATGCCAGGCCACAACTTTTTCCCTAAAAAACAGTTGCCAATTTCAGTTGTTTGAATGGCACAGGAATATAATCATAGTGTGGATTCTCCACAGCGTTAGGCTGCGGGCCCTTCTGCTTACAGTACAGTAGGACAAATGGTTCTCTAGTCTGCTCTTCTTGTGCTCTTCACTCATTCAATAGATATTTTCCAAGTACCAACGAGGGACTGTAGCGTTCTAGTTGCGGAATCAAGGGACCCCAGAGATCGCTCTACAGGATTCACACACACACACCTAACAAAAGACTCAACCTTTGAACTCCTAACCCCACAGAACATCAACCGCCAGTCTATAGGGACTCAGTCTGTATGTGAGAATCTGGGCTATTTGATTGGCTGCTATCACAAAGAGAGTGCCTCTGTGCAGTGGAGTTGTGCCAGATCATCCCCTGAGGCTGCGGGTCAGTCTATCGGTGACCGATTAGGTCAGAAGCTCATTCCTGGTCAAACTACTGTGGCTGGTATTGTCATGAGAGCTATAGCGTGAAGATTGCACTGAAGAACCCCTCAGAAGGTCTGCAGCGTCGCGAGCATTCTGAGGTTTCTCTGAGTGAGGCAGTGCCTTCAGGAGGCAACATGTGTCGTGCATCCTGGACAAAAAGCAGATCCTAGTGCTATTATTTTGCATATTTCACTTACTATCACTTTTTTTTAATATTTCTTTTTATGTTTTAATTTTATTTTCGAGAGAGAGAGAGTGTGTGAGTGGGGGAGGAGCAGAGAGAGAGAGACACACACACACAGAATCTGAAGCAGGCTCCAGGCTCTGAGCTGTCAGCACAGAGCCCGACGCGGGGCTCGAACCAACAGACTGCAAGATCATGACCTGAGCCGAAGTAGGATGCTTAACCGACTGAGCCACCCAGGCTCCCCTCACTTACCATCACTTCTTATTCTCTTCCTTCTCCCTACTTCTGTGTGGATACATCTTAACCCATTCACCTTTTAATCGCAAGCTACTATTTTGTCATCTCACTTTTTAATTTGCTGATTCTTGCATTTTATTGAGAATGCAAAGCAGATGCTTTCTAATATTCTTTTTTCTAGTGTAATTTTTTTTAAACTAGGGGTTACCTTTGTATCATGAGTTCAGTGGTTTATTATGTTATGTTTAAGAACTCTACGTTTCATGTTGGATTACTTCTGTTTTCTCCTCCTTGAATGATTAAAAGTCCGTAAGACTTGGTGCTTAGCACACATAAGTTCAATGACTTTCACTTTGTCTCTATCACCAATTAGCAATTATTAGAACTTGCTTCTCATTTTTGAAGCCACTAATTCAATGTTTGGTATCTATCTGGTACAGTTTTCCTGAACTCATTTCCTGAATTCATCCTCTAGTCGGCCTATACAGCTATGAATTAGTTCCTAGATATTTGGAAGTAATGTGTAGCTTGTCCTTTGTCCAAAACTGTGCTTCAAGTCTACAAATTCACAGGTTCCTTCCTATAGGGATCTTTTTGTCTCTGAGTCTTTCAATTCCATTTTCATGTTCCAAGGTGCCACATATACCATGTGTTCACTTCCACACTAGCAGCACTGGATACACGGAACTGCAGTTCCAGAATCAAGTTATAAAAAGAGTTTGCTTCATGGAGGTGCCATTGGAGCTGTTTGAGAAACTGCAAGTCAAGTTTGTCTCTAGTGAGAATACAAAGGGTGGGAGGGCAAGGGGTTAAACGTCCAAGTCCCCTGTAAGAACTCAGAGTGTGAACACAGGTCTGCTTCACCACAGACCACTGGCTGCTCAGCTTGGGCTCGGGACCTGTAGGGAAGGGGCTTTGAGCACCGTAGCATGTGACGGGGAAGAGTACAGCAGACACCATGGTGCACTGTGAGAAGGAAGCAGCTGGCAGGTGCAGCATCCTCAGCAGGTGCCTGACAAATCAGGCCATCCAGCATCTGCTGCAGCCAGACTCGCTTGTGCGCCCACAGGGACCCTTCCAGAAATAATTCATGGGTACTCTACAGAGGGCTGAAAGCTTACAGGACCAGATTACACCAGAGTCAGGGACGTTTGAAGTTACCGCCATCAGTGATTCCATTGTTCCAGCCTTCCAAACAGAGAGACCAAAGCTTCTAGGCTTCTCTACTCAGTAATCCTGATTTTCAAAAATAGTTTTACTAGTGGTGAAAGGGCTTCTTTATTCATTTATTCATCCTGAGTAATGACAGCGGTGACAAAAAGAGCTGGCCATGTAAGGAGGCAAAAAACGGTGATGTCAATGGAACATGAACAATTCCCAAAGATATATAAAGCACAGACTCAAGGCATCAGAACTGGCAGAACAACAGCTAAGGATGCCACCCTTCTACTGTAGGGAGCACAGTGGGGGGTGTGCAGCTATTTCTCTGATGAGGAACTCAGTGAGCAGGTTATGAAAGTGCTCTGCAGTGGATGAGGGTACTCGAAGGTCTGGAATTCTAACAATATTGCAGGTAGAAACTGAGAGTAAAGACTTTTCTTTATTATTTTTAAATTGCACTTACTCTTTGGCTGTAGCATCCACTCGACCTCCTGTGGAAGCCAAGGAGACAGGATTTCTGACATTTGCCTTATTATGGCCCTCAGCAGAATAGAAATATTACCCAGGACATGAATGGACTGTGAAAGCTTTATCTTCCCTGTGGTTCAAATTTTAGGTTAAAAAAAAGTGAGGATATCACTTAAAGAAGATGGAAAAATAAGTTAAAGACACCTCGGAGAGATAAAGAGGAAACAAACAGCATGATTATGAAATAAGTATGTCTTTCATGGAATAATCAAGTCACCTCAGGAGCAGGAAATGACATGCAAACAGACTTCCTTGCATCCGGGCCTGCTAACAAGCCAGCAAGCAGAGCATAAGCAGATCTTGCAGACAGGAAAATAGTGAAGTCAAAAACGAGCTGGGGAAAATCTGCATGGAGAGGGAGGCATTTTCTCGCATGAGACAGTAGTGAGACTTGGAACCTATTCCCTACCTGGAAATTATTGCAGAGATTGTGAGCCTGTGTCCAAGAAGATACTTTGGAGTGGAAGAATGATGCCCCTCCAGCTCACTATCTTCTTCATAATCATCTACGTGCTCACGTCCTTGAGAGTAATTATGCAGAGCAGCTTAATTTTTGCAGTGCTGGGCAGAGAGTGGGTGCAGGCCAAAAGGCCGTCATCAATGGACTTGATTCTCACCTGCCTGGGTATCTGTTGCTTCTGTCTATAGTAAGCATCAATACTGTGCAATTTTTGCTCTTATTTTAACCCTAACTATGTATTTTGGTACTTATCAATGACCTGGGAATTTACTTATACTCTCACTTTCTGGTTAACCAGCTTGCTTGCTGTCTTCTACTGTGTCGGTCTCTCCCTTTACCAGTCCCATCTTCCTCTAGCTGAGGTGGAGACTGGTGAGGTTTGTTTCTTGGCTGTTGCTGGGTTCTTTGTTGATTTTTAGTGTGTCAATCATCTTTTCAGCTATTAGATATTATATCAATGTTCGCTTAATCATCGTGCAGCATTTCTCTACAAACAGCACTATGGTTAAGAGACTTAAGACATTCCGTTTGTATTTTCCCATATTGCGTCAAATAGTTACACTGGTTATTCCTTTCCTCCTGTTCCTGGCCTCCGCCATCTTGCTCACGGTCTGGCTGTTCTAACACGTGTAGGAGAGGCAACACCATAGCACTAGTCACTGTAGCTCCAGCATGAAAGCTCACACCACTGCCCTGAGGTCTCTTGCCATCTTCCTCATCCTCTTCACCTCTTACTTGCTGACCCTACTCATCTCTATTATGAGCATCACATTGAATAAGAGGTCTCGGTTCTGACCTTCGGAAGCTGTCGTCTGTGCTATAGTCTCTATTCTCTCCACTTCACTAATGCTCAGCATCCCTAAATTGAAAATGGTTTTAAAGATAAGGTGCTGGAGCCTAGAGACTGCCTGAGGCACAGGGTACAACAAGACCCCTGGGTAAATGGGAGATTGCATTGACACGACTGATACCAATCACCAGCATTACTCTTGACAATCCCCCATGTAATAGTGATACACCGTAAGTGCAAGCCTCATTCTCCTTTATCCCCACAGCCATTTATCTCTAATCAATTCTTTCTCTATTCTATACACTCCATTTCCTTTCCACAATCACCATTGTTGGTCCCAAATTTCACATGACTTACCCATATCTCTATAGTCCTGTCTACTCCTAGAATCTTACTCCCAGTATATTACACACACACACACTCACACACACACACACACACACACATCATCATCATCATCATCATCATGCCTACATGTTATTTTTATTTTATCCTTTTCATGACTGCCAATTACTTTACACATTAATATGAATCCCGTCCCCTCAAAACTTTATTACCCACACCCTGAATGTTCCCCATGCAAACCCCTCAACCCACTTTCCTAACTTTAGTCAGGAAAAGGTCTTACTATCTCTCTCTCTGTCTCTGTCTCTCTCTCTCTTTCTTTCTCTCTACTGTTGCTGCTTCTAAACCTTTATCCAATGACATAAATTTCCTTATTGTTTCTCTACCAAATACTGTCCCATAAGTCCTTTAAAACTCAAGCCAAATTGAACTCCTCTTTCATTTTCCTTCACCAAGACACTATACTCTTCCCGGAATAGCAGACTACTGACCTAGGCTGAGTTCATCCTAGAACCTCTCCAAATATTGGCAAACTAACTGAGTCATTTGTAGATGTTTTCATTGGTTGGATCGTTGCCTCTCTGTTGTACAAGTTGGACTGAACTTTCTAGGAAGATTCCTAGATTGAGGGTTACCTGGTTTTTGATATATAACCCAGGTTTCAGCTGGGAAACTCCTCTTACTTTGTAAAATCTGAATTACATTGGCTTAAATTTTCTATCCTCTTCTTTATGTGCTGTCATAGTCCAAAGCTCTCCTTGAATGGGTAAGGATATAAGAGCTGCATAGTACTCAATTAAAAATCACCTGTATGACTTTCCTGTGCTTTGGAAGCCCTTTTCAGTCTCCTCAGTCCCACAGTTCTCTCTCATACTCTTTCCTTTGCAAAATCCAGCCCCCAACCTCTTCCCATGACATCTCACTCATCATTTCTCCCCTCTTCGCCCTGGCTCACCAGCAACAAAGTGTCTTGGCAACGCCCAACTCTCAGGTCTTTGGGTCTCAGCTTCCATCTGCTCCAGGCACTTATTTAAGGTATTTTTCCTAAAGATGGCATCATCTCTTAAGACATTCAGGTCTTATACCTTTTATATGTGTGATGAACTGAACTTCTGGCTCTCTCACTAGAAGACTGAAACACCTGCTGAGAAAAAGCCATCCTATGGGGGAAAGGACACAGTTATCTCAGGCTAGACTATGAAAGAAAGACTTAGTCCCTGGAAGGGAACAGAAATTCCCATCTGGTCTTGGGTCCCTCACTCCAATTTGTCTCCCAGTGAAGCCTTGAATTCATTCTTGAACTAAGGATGTGAAACAGAAGCATAGACTGAGAGACCACTCTCACTAAAGACTGTGCCACTTGGCAGACCTCAGCACCACTGCTGCTCTTGCACGGAAAGGCAATGAACTATGTCTTCCCACTTCACGGCAGCACCCATGCAGCCTTGGCATTTCTCAAGCTCCAATGTTTCAACTATAGTAGAAGGTGGATGGAACATGGTGGATGCAATAATATCTGGAGAACACAGTTATAATCTGATGATGTGGGACTGAGAAGAAAAAGGAAAATAAGAGGTAGATATTAACATTGTGTTTTCTAATTAGATTCTCCAGGAATGCTTAGGAAGCTGGTGAGGAGGTGAGTTGCAAGGGTTTGAGATCTGAATTTTTGTTCCATTCAGTTAGGTGGAACAAAAGCCAGTAAAATTTGAGTTACTGCTATGGGTCAATTATAGTATGCACATCTTGCATGTTGTAAAATCTCACAAAGCTGAAAATAACAAAAACTGTAGCCTCCATATATGTATAAATAAAGAACAGGAGGGGAAAAAACCCTCCCCTTGACTACCACATACACAGCTGCGCTTCCAGAAGCTGTTAAATATTTGTCATACTCGGTCTCCTTTTGTGTAAAGTACAATGGAAAACTTATTGTGGATATACAAAAGGTGGGGTGTTAGAGGTAGCTGAGGGAGTACGGAAATCAAGAAATACAATAGAAACTGAAATAATAACTATTCCTTATATTTGTGGCACTTAATAATTCACAAAGAGCTTTCACATACATTTTCTCACTTTCAACTAAAAAGACAGGTCAAGATCATCTAATCCAATCCAGCTGGAAAACAGACCTAGAAAAGTCAAGTGAATTATCTAAACTTGCACTGTTGGTTTATACCAGAGCTAGGAACCAAAGGAAAAGAAAAGGAAACCAAGGGATAAATTTTAGAGAAGCAAAGAGTTTTAATGATTAACATTTAAAAGGGAAATACTTTATTATTTTTTGATGTTTATTTTTGAGAGAGAGAGAGAGACAGATCATGAGTGCTGAAGGGGCAGAGAGAGATGGAGACACAGAATCCTAAGCAGGTTCCACGCTCTGAGCTGTCAACACAGAGCCCGACACGAGGTTCAAATTCACGAGCTGCAAGATCATGACCTGAGCCAGAGTCAGATATTCAACCAACTGAGCCACCCAAGCGCCCCACAAGGGAAATATTTTATAAAGAACAACAGCAGCTTTTGGACCAAGAACAAAGAAAATTCTTTTGAGAATTGAAGTTAGCTAGATATGAAATTCAGGTACCAAAGGGCTATGTCCCTGTGTTGTCCAGCTTGTAAGTAGTCTAGCCTATAATACTCATTATTAATATTCACTTACATACATGCATAGAGTGTGTTGCCTGATAACTCACAACAAACAGGGAGCAGAGGATAAAGAAGGCTGTGGTCCTGAATTTTAGGAAGCAAACGTGTAGAAGCCCATGGTGGGGAATGGGGGTGGCAGTGAATTCAAGAAGAGCTACGTGGATGCGGCAGCCCAGCACCTGTATACACACCAAACCTTTAGCAACTAGAAAGTAGATTCTCCACCCTTCACACAATGCCCTATGAGTTTAATGAACGTCTTATGATACAGAGAAGACTAGCAAGTGTAGTGAATTTCTGGTAATGCCTGGCATGGAGTCTGTTCCTAAATAGACACACCACAGAATTTATTCTTTGGATGATATTTTCTATGTCCCCACCCCCACTCCTACGGTTCAAGTTACATGAGTTCAAAAACTTCAGCTGCACCATTTTGCTTGTTTCTGAGCTAATTTAAGCCTTGACAAAATCTGCCTCTGAACCACCGGCCCAGCCTGAGCTCCCAGTAATCTCCAGCATAGACCCAAGTGTTTGCACCAGAGGCATCTGTGTCCTGAAAATCCATGCATAGCTCTACCTCCTCACATTCAGATGATGCCATTCATCTTTTTCTGTGCTCCTCTTTATGACCATTGCCTACATTTTCTTCCCCTTCAAGCCCTAGTGCCAACCAAGCTGCGAACACAAATGCCAAACCCCATCACTTACTCTTGCCTCTTCATACGCGCTCCCCTTTCTCTAACACCCACCGTCTTTATCTCTTACTTGGCACTAAGTGTAAGCTCTGCCCCATTACCACATATCTCTTCCTTTCACCTCTTTTTTAAAAATGGAGATATAATTGACATATATTATCTAAGTTTAAGGTGTACAACATGGTTTTTTATGTTTTGACATTTATTTATTTTGAGAGCGAGAGCGAGAGATAGAGAGAGAGCACGTGTTAAAAGGGGAGGGGCAGAGAAAGAGAGGAGAGAGCAAGAATCCCAGGCAGGCCCCACACTGTCAGCCCAGAGCCCGTCGTGGGGCAGAGCCTATAGAGGGGCAGAGCTGGACTCGAGGATCAAATTCTCGAACCATGAGATCATGACCTGAGGCAAAATCAAGAGTTGAACACTTACCGGACTGATCCACCCAGGCCCCCACAACATGTTTATTTTATACACTGAGATAGTGCAATATGATTCCCACCACAGTGTCAGCTAAAACCTCAGTCATGTCTCATAATTACCGTTTCTATTCTGTGGCAGACATTTAAGATCTAGTTACTTAACGACTCTCAAGTACATAATACGGTCTTGTAAAATATAATCACAATGCTATGCACTAGATTCCCTAGAACTCATTCATCTTCAGAGTGCTAGTTTTTAACCCTTTGACCAGCATAACCCAATTCCCCCACACCTCAACCTCTTGTAATCACCATTCTCCTCTCTACAGGTTTGGCTTTTATAGATCCCACATATAAGTGAAATAATCCAATAGTTGGCTTTGAAGGGATTCCATTAAGTCTACCAGATGGCTTTGGGTAGTATGGACTTTCTGCAACATTAATTCTTCCAGTCTATGAACAAAGGATATCTTTCCAGTTGTTTGTGCCTTCAATCTCTTTCATTAAAGTCGTGTAGTTTTTAGTGCATGGATCCTTTGATTCTTCATTAAATGTGTCCCTATTTTACCGTTTCTGATGCTGTTGTGAATGGGATGGCTTTTAAAATTTTTTAGCCATTTCTTTGTTAATGTCTAGAAATGCAACTAATTTCTGTATGCTGATTTTATATCCTGAAACTTTACTGAATTATTGGTTAGTTGCAGGTGTTTTTTTTGGTTAAGCTTGGTCTCTATGTGCTCCCCTGTGTACTGCATCACCTCCCTTGGGACCAGACAGAGGGAGCCAACCACAGAGTCAGGGGAGGTATGGGTTTGGCACTCAGGGCATCGGGGGTGCCTGGGGCTCAGGTGCAGGGATCCTCAGGTGAGGTTTTGCCAGCAGCTATGGGCAGAATGCCTGCTGGAGCCCAAAACACAGTCAGCAGTAACCACATCCCTTTAATGTCCTCTGATATTCGCATATTCATCTTTTCCAATCTCCTCCCTACCCCGAGTCAGGGAAATCCTGCTTTCATACTCGGGGTGCTGCAGGAAAGAAATGGGTTTCATTAGTAGTGTCCCCACTGCTGGGGAAGTCACGCACTCACTTAACCCTTTCTCTTTCTCCTATAGCAAGGTAGCCAACCTGTTTCTCTCACCTACGTCAATGTGTCCAAACTCTTCTGTTTCTCTCTCTCGAGTGGAGTGCTGGAACTTCTCCTCTGGAGAATCTGGACTTCTACGAAGGCTCTCTTGCTGGGGAGTGTCTACCCAAGCTGGTGATCTCCACCTGCTCCTAGACTGCAGCCAAAAGGGGCTGAAGCAGTTCACAGGCTCCTGCTGGTTCCAAGCTCAAACAGATATCTGTTTGCCTATTACCTGAACCACAAGTGGGCAAGACTCCTCCCAGGTCCTTTGGCATATGGTGCTGGACCCTACAACTACCACATTTTTGTTCATGAATGGATGCCGAATTTTAGTTGCTAAAGGAGGGACAGAATGGAAGGCATCTTATGCCTCCTGGATGTTGATGTCATTCTATCTGCTCCTTCGCAGGGCAGTTTCTATACACAAGAAATTCAATTAATGTTAAATGGTGCTGATGACAATGGGATGATGAGTAACAAAACTGAATTCTGATGAGACAACACAGGAATTGGCTCGGATCTCATCTATTCCATAGATATTTACAGTCAACCTACTGGACACTGTTGGGAATATAAAGATGGGCTGGCAGCTGTATCAACCTGTGTTCCTCCCGGGAAATGAAGGCTCTTCCCTGAGAGTTCAATGTGAGTTTTGTTATCCCAGTGGGTCTGCTTAGATCAGCTTTGACCCTTCTTGTTTCAAGAAAACATGGGTAGAAAGAGGCTGTGGGTGTTTCACGATAGGGTAAAAGCTGAAAGAAGCTCAGCAGTAAGTGCCTTTCCTGTACCAAGGAATGATCCATCAAGTGCAGAAATTCGGCCTTGAAGCAACAGAAAACAGCCTGCCTGCATTTGCACTCCTTCCCCAACAGAGGGCACCAATGGCCAGATTACAATAGCACCAGGCAATTAGACTTTAATTTTATTTTCCCCTCAACTCAATGGTCCTGTAAGAGCAAGAAGAAGAGAGAGAGGAAGTGAAAGAATTGAATCTCCACTTTCTTCCCTGCTGGTCTCCAACCTCTGTACTAGACCTAAGATAGCAGAGGAGATGACGATTTTAATTAGATATGACTTAAAGTAGGTTTAGGCTCTTTTAAAACCTGAAAATGAGACTAGTCTTCGAAACCTGTGGAATCTATAATCCCATCAAGAGGTGAGAGAGGATGATCTCTGCAATTTGTTTGAAGGCAGAGGTTGTAGAAAAGCTTGCTTCTTTGGAGCTCGGTCTATTCAATAAATGTGTTCCATGAGACATAAAAGTCGGTACAATGTGAAATACCTCTGTATTTTCTTTGAGATCATTTATCTTGTGTTGTGCATTTCACTCCCCTTATAGAAAGGGGAACTCTTTGCTCAGAAGGAACTACACCAAAGGTCAAGGTAAAGGCCTATCTCTGATAAGCCTTCCTTTTCTTGCCACTGTGGCGATCACAACTTCTTCTACCTGAATCCAGACAGAGCAGCCTTGAATTGAAGACTCTGTCAAAATATTTGTCTAAGGTACTCCTGACACAGACCTCTGCTCTCCTGCCCATTCTGGTGCTTGTGTTTATAGTTCATTACTGGTGTTATTGGTCTCCTATGAATGGTTCTTATCATCTTGTATTTCTACTGTAGATTGTGGCAAGTTCTTTCCAACATTGGTCTTGTGAAAGATAGTGCAAGAGAAGACAAAGAAAGATTACCAGGGACAATGAGGAGTAACATTGTAGCAACAAAATGATCATGATATAACTACAATTGCAAACCAATTTTTTAAAACTATGCGGATTTATTTTTATTCCAGAAACACATATTAAAGGAAAGAGTTTATGGAACTCTTTTTTGTAAAGCCTAGAGGAGGCATCTCCTTACAATCAGTGGGAAATAAGTTATTCCTGTGACTATTACTAATGTCAAAATTCTTCCTAACAGGAAGGGAAAATGCATCTCCTTCAGCCTTAAATAGAATCCTTGAGACATATTCACCATCTATTAGCCATGTCTTAAACTCCCAAAGCAACATTTTTTGAAAGACTATTTGTTCTATTTTTAATAAAACTTACAAAATTGATCCTAAGTGTGAATTGACTTTTTTGCTAGTTTTGGTGGCAAGGATATAGTTATATAAACTGTATTGCGGTGCCAAGTTTCATCAGAACATATTTTTAAACAAAATATATCAAAATTGACAGGTTAAATTAGTTGGATGAAAGATACATCCCTTTTAAAGATAAATCCCTTATCATGAGCTAAGTTTTTCTTTAAATTTTAACCTAAATGATAGATTTTTTTCAAAGATATTTTTATTAAAATATGCTAGATTAAGTAACTGAAACACAGCCAAGATACAGTCAAAATGACTGCGAATAATCCCTTACATTGCAGGGAAAATAGATCTTAAAATTTAAGTTTAAAATTAGAAGAAAGATAAGTCTCGCAAGCCTTCATTCTTAAAGTCTAAAGATAGACTGTGTAGGTCGATATTTCTTAAGAATATTGGCAGATTGGTGTTGTCAGCACTTGATGGTTTGAATGAGGCCTACTCCAGGAACTTGGAAATGAGATTATCTTCTGAAGAGTAAATCAAGAAATCAACTTGCCTCCTTACCTCTGCTCTAAATGTAGTAACCAGAAAATGGGTGGCTAGAGCCTAAGTTTTTAGTCACTATATAGTTTCGAGGAGGACTAGGGAACTAGGCAGAAGCAATGCAACCAGCAGAAATACCCAACCATTCCACAGGGCATTCCAGCAACACCATCTGCCACTTGGCATCCATGACGTTAGGCAACAGGCAACGGATCATGCATCACAGCTGTCCTGAGAGCCTCTGATGCCTGTGACCCAAGATCAGCTCTCACCTACACAACCACTCCCCCACATCGCTTAGTTCCTCCTTGTGTGACTCTCGTGGGTGCCTCTGCTTACTCAACCTGGGTCACACAGAGAGCTCTAGCTGCAGAGTCTGAAAAAGTGCCGTGTTAATATTCCAGCCGTCACTGAAGGCTCACAGGAAGGGAGCCATAGAGGGTTATAGAGTGAGACAAAGCAGACTCTCCACAACTTCCTTATGCGAATACCTGCCATCTGTAATTTATAGACCTTACACCTTTATTACCATTTTTCACTAATAAAAAAACTAGCTAAGTATAGACAAAATGTGCTTATACCTAAAATGGATATGAAAATAAATCCTGAAAGTTCTCAAGCAATTAATATGGGAAATAAAATCTCTATATAACATCAATGAGGATAATTAAATATGGCTACCTTGGCACTGATTAAAATCAAGGATCCCAAACTCTAATGATTTCAAGGTTAGTCACAAAAATATGTGAGGTACGTGTAAGGCAACAGTACGCTTGGTGGTACACGCAGCACCACTCCCCGGGTCACTTGCTTTCTGTTGCAATGGGGGAAAGTACCTTAAATGTAATGGCAGAGAAGGGGAAGAAGAGATTATTAGCTGCAGTAGATGAGCCTCATTTCCCTCTCTGATGCTCTTTATCAAATCCGTGCGCTTAGCTCCTAGCCGTTGTCACTATCGGCTGCTAACAGCTCACAAGAGCTCACTTCTTGAGCGAATTGCTAACAAACAACAGAAACAGCCTCACTCAGGAAACTATTTTCAGCCTACATATTGTAGCCCACAGCTAATGACTGAATGATATGGAGTGTAAAAGTCCAACCCCCTTGGGTCAGACTACGGTACAATCCATACTCTACGGTACAATTCATACTCAGAACTCCCTCTGGGATCCGACATCCTTACCTAGCTTTCCCCTAACTGCTCTACCCAGCATCCCTCACTCATTTTCTCCTGAGAACACTCCTTCACTATATCATCTGAACATGACGCTGCCCAGGTTTTGTTTCCAGGGAATTAAAATGAACCAAGAAACTAGCTATTTTCGATATTATTGTAGTAGAAAAATAGTAAGGAGCAAAGAGAAAAAAAGAAGGCACTAATACTTAGTAAAAAGAAATATATCAGAGCTAAACAGTATAAAAAGTAAGTGTATGTTAAACTCGACAATCTAGCAGTAGATAATATACCTTAGTTTTAATTATACATTCAACATGTTATAAAAATCGACCACAGATTAGACCAAAAAGAATAAACCCCAAAAGTTCCAAATGAAATAATACAGCCAACATTATCTGACACCATGCGATAAACCCAGATAATAATAATAAAAATGATTAAAAGGACTTTTTTACATAAACCTCGAAAAACATGCTGAAAAACAACTCTTGGGTCAAGACAGAAGACAAGACTTCAAAATTTATTGACAATAGCTGCAAACATAACATCAAATCTGTGAGACACAACTAAAGCAGTTTTAGTGTTGAATTCCTATAAAAATACAAATACAAAATAAAAATTCATTAATTAAACACCCTACTCAAAAGCTTTGAAAGGAAAACAAAAGAAAACAAGAAGAAACTAATAAAGAGAAAAGCAAAATTGATGGATATGAAAACTGAAAAAGAGTTTAATAAAATCCAAAAGTGTTAGTTGAAAATTTTAATACAATAGACAGATTACTAGCTAATTTAATCTAAAAATGAGCAAAATTATCTGAAATTATAAGTGATAAAAGAGACATAACCATTAAAATAGAACTTTTAAAGAAAATCATGAAACTACCCTGCAAAACTCTGAGCAAATCCATTTTAACATGTAGACGAGGGGCGCCTGGGTGGCTAACTTGGTTAAGCATCCAACTGCGGTTCAAGTCATGATCTCACGGTTCATGGGTTCATGCCCATGTCGGGCTCTGTGATGACACCTCAGAGCCTGGAGCCTGCTTTAGATCCTGTGTCTCCCTCTCCCTCTGCCCCTCCCCAGCTCACTCTCTGGCTGTCTCAGTCTCTCAAAAATGAATAAACGTTAAAAAAACATTTTTTTAAACGGGGAGGGGGACAAAAACATAAGAGACTCTTAAGTATGGAGCACAAACAGAGGGTTACTGGAGGGGTTGTGGGAGGGGAGGATGGGCTAAATGGGTAAGGGGCTAATGCGAACTCACAGACCATGAGATCATGACCTGTGCTGAAGTCGGCTGCTTAACCGACTGAGCCACCCAGGCGCCCCTGTCTTTCTTTTTTTAATGTGTATTTATTTTTGAGAGAGCACAAGCAGGGGAGGGACAGAGAGAGGGGGACAGAGGATCTGAAGTAGGCTCTATGCTGACATGACAGCAGTGAGCTCCATGTGGGGCTTGAACTCATGACCTGCGAGATCATGATCTGAGCCAAAGTTGGACACTCAACTGAGTGAACCACCCAGGTGCATCTTTTTTTTTTTTTACCGATTTTTTTAAAGTTTGTTTGTTTGTTTGTTTATTTATTTATTTATTTATTTATTTATTTATTTATTTATTTTGGGAGAGAGAGAGCACACACACATGCAGAAGCAGGGGAGGGGCAGAAAGAGAGAGGGAGAGAGAGAATCCCAAACAGGCTCCAGGCTGCCAGTGCTGGGCTTGACGTGAGGCTAGACACGGGACTCAGATTCATGAACCGTGAGCTCATGACCTGAGCTGAGATCAAGAGTTAGATACTTCGCTGCCTGAGTCGCCCAGGCGACCCGTGGGATTCTTCGGTTCAGAATTATTTGGGAAACAGTCAGAACACAGCCTCTTCAACCATTCCTTGCCCTAAACAGCATTTTGTATTACCAGCTAATTATTTCTGATGATCAAGGCCGAATAACCCTGATGCCTAATATTTAAAATATTAAATACGAGGAGTTGCCTGTGTGCTTGTGAAACTATGATTTCTTTTCTGGAGATACAAACAGAAGAAACTCAGTGTTGAATTCGCCTTACAGTAAATTTTAGTGAGAAGCTGGTAGCAAGCAAACCGACGTGTTTTATTTTTGCCTGAATGATTTCCTTTAGAAAATTATTCAAGGACAAGAGAGAACCTTTTTAAACAAATTATTCCAATGCATGTAAAATTATATGAGCTGGAACAAATCAAAATTTATTCATAAACATAGGTGTGACAGAGTAGAATCCTTGCTGCAAACCTCTTGAGAATATGTCTCAGACTGAACCTAGATTGAGAGCCTCTGTGAACTATCCATGGCCACACACTTGAGGGGAAATATGTTTGTTTTACACAAAAGGAGTTTCTAACGAAGAAAACTTTGTCTTTTGTAGTAAAGATGAAAGGCATTGAGGCTTGGTTTTAATTTGGGGGAAAAGGATGAAAATACTGCAGAGACTTGTTTTGTTTTGTTTTTTTAAGTTTTTATTTACCACGGAGACGTCTTTGAATTCTCCTACAAACTACCTTCTGAGCTTTCATTGCTGACCCTTAGGTGGTATTTCTTAATGGTCGGCTCAAGATTACTGGAGTCAGAAGTACTTGAAATTAAGTGTTTGAAATGCTAATTCCTAGGCCTCCTCAGACTTAAAGAAGTCATATTTTAAGTGTGGAACCCAGAAGCTACATTTTTAAAAGCATTCCAAATTATAGAGATGAACCTTGAAGTTGGAAAAATCAGTGTACTGAAGTATGGACCAGCAAATTATTTCTGGAAAAGGCCAAATACTAAGTATTTTTACTTTGTTTTAAAGTACTTTTTTTGAAATATGATTGATGTGTGAAAGGCTGTACATATGTAGTGTATACAGTTGTATGAGTTTGGGGATAAGTGTACACCCATGAAACCATCGTCACCATTAAGGTCATGGACATATTCATAACCTCCCACGGTTTCCTCCAGCCCCCTTTATTATTATTATCATTACTATTTCTGTGTGGTAAGAATATTTAATGTAAGATCTGTCCTTTCAGCAGATTTTAAGTATCCAATACAGTGTTGATAGCTATAGGCGCTATGTTATATAGGGATTGCTCAAACTTATTTATCTTGCGAAACTTAAACTGTGTTCCCTTCGACCATCACCTCCCTCATTTCGCTCTCCCCACAGCCCCTGGCAGCCACTTTTCTACTCTCCGCTTCTGTGAATTTGATTATTTTAGATTCTACATGTAAATGATACAACATAGTATTTATCTTTCTGTGCCTGGTTATTTCGCTTAGCAAAACATCGTCCAGGTCTATCATGTTGTCACAAATGACAGGACTTCCATCTTTTCAAGGCTGAATAACATCCCAATGAACATGTGCGTGCAGGTATCTCTCAAGATCCTGACTTTAATTCCTTTGGAAAAAGATCCACAAGTGGAATTGCTGGATCATATGGTAGTTCTGTTTTTCATTTTTTGAGGAGATAATATAATTTTAGAACGTACTTATAAAGAGAGATAAACAAAACTATACTACTTTTATCCAGAATGTTTTTGTGTTGTCTACCTTTAAAAGAAACTTAATAATTCTAATTGCATTTTAATAAGAAAACTCAGAAATTCCATTCATAATTAAGTGCTTCTTTTATTCGTAGCCTATTTAGAAATGGACTCTGACTTTTGGAGCTCTGGGAACAAATTATAATATTCTCCATTGAAATCTCTACCAGTTGCCTTTTGGCTTAATATCTTTTGACCTGACTCTAGTAACATTGTGAAGTGAAAGAAAGAGGAATGTACTCTTCTGTTTACAAAACTTATTTCAAAACAAATTTCTATAATTTTCTAGAATCAGTATCAGAACATTAGCATCAGCTTTATCTTTGTTTTATACCAACATACTGCTACATCCAAGAGGCATAAAAGTCTCTTCACATGTAAACTTTATGTGATGAAAGGATTTCTAGATGCCCCAGGCTCCCAACCACTGCGCCTCTCTTTCTGCCTTCACTGCTCTCAGGCCCTCCTAATTCCCACATCCGCCACACGTGCACACACACGCCCACATGGACACACACTGCAAGTCCTCTCTTCCTCCACAGACCCCTAACCGTTGTTGCTTGGGCTTTGCCTATTTTCTAATCCAATGTTTGCAAAGGAGAAAGTGTAAGTGATTACAACAGAGAGAAAGGAAGAGAATTGAAAGGAGTGAGCAAGTATTGTCATGAAGTAACCATGAAATAAAATAACAGCATAGAATAGGAGCTGTGTGTAAATCTCCGCCTTCACGATCTTGAAAGAATCTGATGACGTGGATGTGTTGATGCAGAATTCGAGGGCCAGGAGAGACCTGTGAGTCTTCTAGTACAAAGCCCTCCGTTAGCAGATAAAGAAAAAAAGGGGAGAGTAGAGAGTAGATGACTTAATTTAGGAATTTAAATAGGTGTTGAGGAAACTAGAATTAGAAACTATATCTGTCAGTTTAAACTATACCTGTCAGTTTTTCCATTAAGATGCTTGGAGGTTTTTCTTCTCTACTCACACATCCTTAGCAGCGTGTACTCCTCCTAACCCGCATGAGACAGGACTGATATTTTCAGACCCCCTCACTATCAGCACAGTAACAGTGGTTGTATATTCGCCAGAGCTCAGGATTGGAGAGAGCTGACTATATTCTGATTGCACAAAGAAAGAAGAACTATGATTAATTAATTTGGGTTTTATTGCATAAATATACCAAGAGTAAATTAAATAGTAAACAGTATAAGTTGTCCCATAACCCGGTCTCACGGAGCACCAGAAGGTTAGTTGCAAAGCAATTCTAAGAATCCAAATTCTTGTTCCTATTCAACAGAGACATCCTTGTTCCCTATTCCAGTGTTCTGATATGATGTTGACTCAGCTAATCTCCGAATGTAATGCTCTTATTTTTACTAATAATAGATTTTCCCCCCTTTCTCTGTGTGCATGACTAATACCGACTCCCTTTGAAAAATGCCAGTCACCTTGTAATGTGGAACAACCCAAACACGACAGAGCATTTGTGTGCGCCCACTTCAAAGGCCATGACTTAACCCCCAGATCTGCTTCTTTTAGATCAGATGCCCATCGTGTTTCAGTCAGTTATGACGAGGGTGGTGGCAAAAATAACGGCATCATATGAACTAAAATACTCCTCGGTGGAGGCCATGGCTATTGCAGCCCTATGGTTTCCAAAAAGGTCATTGTAACCACTTCCCATGTTAAGCACTTCACATGGCCTGCCCTATGAAGAAACAAGCTTTAAAAACAACCCCCCCCCAAAAAAAAACCCATACACAATGAACTAATCCATAATATATATGTGTAGTACACATAAAGCGGAGAGATTGGGGATTGCAACTGAACATACAAAGTAGTCACACTGGAAACCACACTAAATGATGACAAAGGAGGGGTGGGGTGGAGGCACAAACCTACACAGATGAAGAGAAAGGAAGAGGGAACAAGAAAAATGACATTTTGTAAGCAAGAGCACAGACGTTTGGTAACTGACTCAGCACTACTGAGAAAGTGGAATCCTAGACTGACAATATTAGAAAACCAAGAAGCAAAGCAATTTATACCACATAACCCATGAAAGAAATGAAGGCACAGGGCACCTGTGGAAGTGCCTGTGGAAGTGGAGGGAGAACAAGAGATGATGCCAACGTCTGTTCAAGAGAGCAGTGGCTTCATAATTCCTCGCCCTGCTCCGGCAAAGCCTGAGGCTTATTCTCCAGGGAGGATGAAACAGGGGGTGGGTGCAGTGGCCACACGAGCACAGCCGAGATGGGGTGCCGTACCGGAAAAGTGCCTCTGCCAAGGCTCAGAATCCAGAACCCCAACAGCCGAGTTTATACCTTCCAGGCAGGAGATTAAGAACACACTTGCCTGGAGAATTCAACTACCAGGGGCTCCCTAACCAAATGCCAAGCCAGACCACCCAGCGGCGGGTCCCACCATGTTCGACACAGGTCAATCCTGCGCACAGAGCTTCCCGTCAGCCTTTCAGCGCCGGATTCTTTAACAGGATTGAAGAGCATGTCCAGATATTTGGTGAAAGCCCGTAGTAGGGAAGACAGAGAAACAAGAACGCAAGGAATGGTAGCTAGGCAGAAACAAAAATTTGAAAGGGCTTTGTGCTGAAGACTCCCCTAAAAATAAATCACAGCTCTTTGTGGCCACACCCTTTGCAAGGTAGTTATTGCTTCTCCTCCCATCAAGAGAGTCCATCTAAATGTGGGCTGGCTGGTGACGGACTTGGACAGTTTGTCAAGGGGGCCTACGAGCCTCTGTTCTTGCTCTCTTAGAATTCCCCCAGCCACCCCACAGAGTCATGAGAAACAGTAAATGGAATTGTTTTAAACCACCAAGTTTGACATGTGTTCGTAAGAATCATGGTCTTACCTTTTTAAAATCATCCTTTAGCAACAGCCAGGTCTTCATTTTTCTCAAGTTGAGAGAATGCCTAAACCTGGGCGGGGGCGGGGGGAGGGCAAAACAAGCATGTTACTTACAGTTAGTGTCAAAAGAAACCATTAAAGCTTACAAGTGTCATTTTTCCTAACAATCTTGGCAGAAAACTCTTGTTTTCTGAAAGTCTTGTGCAGATGTAACTTGGATAAAAGCTAAAACTACATCCCAAAATGTAAAAGCCAAAGAAAAAAAGATAGAGAAGCAAAGGTACCAAAATGTTCCTGATGTTATTGATTGCCTGAATGGAAGGCTTGCAAGTGATTTTTATTTTGTATGTATGTATTGACTTATATATTCTCTAACTTTTCTCTATTTTCCAAATTTTCAACAGTGAGTATACATACATAATCAGAAAAATAAAACTTGGCGAGATAGAGCAAAAAAATGAGAAAAGCATGAAAGCCTTCCTGACCATGTTTAATTCCTAGGCTCTCCCACGCCCCCATGTCATTTCCCATTCTCTTCAGGCTTCTACATGTTTTCATCTCTTTCTCTCGGGCATAAAAAGAACACGCAATCAGCTCCTCCACAATTGTCCATTCTTTTTAGATTTTTTAAAAATGTGTATTTATTTTTGAGAGAGCACAAGCAGGGGAGGGACAGAGAGAGGGGGACAGAGGATCTGAAGTAGGCTCTATGCTGACATGACAGCAGTGAGCTCCATGTGGGGCTTGAACTCATGACCTGCGAGATCATGATCTGAGCCAAAGTTGGACACTCAACTGAGTGAACCACCCAGGTGCATCTTTTTTTTTTTTTAACGATTTTTTTAAAGTTTGTTTGTTTATTTATTTATTTATTTATTTATTTATTTATTTTGGGAAAGAGAGAGCACACACACATGCAGAAGCAGGGGAGGGGCAGAAAGAGAGAGGGAGAGAGAGAATCCCAAACAGGCTCCAGGCTGCCAGTGCTGGGCTTGACATGAGGCTAGACACGGGGCTCAGATTTTTTAAAAGATTAGATCTTTTTAGATTTTTAGTTCTTCCTGAAAACAAACCTTCTCAGAAAAAGAAACTGGTCTGTACATGGCAGCTTTCTTTGATTTCTTAAAATTCTGTGTTTCTCTGCAACTTTTTGTCTCTACCCTATCCTAACCTCTAAGGTTACTGACTCTGCCATCTTATCCTATCTCCCTCATCTAGAGATACAAACTCAGATCCTCCATCTTCATGATTTGATCACAGGATAAATAGTGATTCAACATATCTGTGTTGAATTACAATCCACTTTCCCAAGTGTTTTTCCTCACTGAATCAGGGCTGATTTTGACCAGAGGAATGACAGAAGTCTCATTCGTCTCTGGTCCCACCCCTTGTAAGGTCTTTTTAAGGGGAGTTGTCATGTTGAATGTCACCATTCACCCTATAATAGTATGTCTTAGGCTGTCTACACTCTCGCTCATGTTATAGGTTGATTTGCATGAAACACATGCACTATCCACAAACCTAAGAGTCTTGCAGAAAGGATCGTTTAAGGAAGCAACCCGTATGCGAAAGACTTTTCTAGGGTATTAGTTCTTTCATTCATATAAGAAAGACTAATTTCTCAAACAAAACATTGCAGAGACAGGGAGAGCTGAGAGCAAAGGATAGATAAAGATGTGCCTTTCACTGAGACATAAATATTTTATATGTGAAAGCTAGGATTTGTTTCTACTCTGGTGTTTGAATATTTTTTTATTCTTCAGCTAAAATGTGCTTTTTCAAATTACGGCAGGAATATTATAATACAACAGCACTTTCTAAACTTGCCACTGTGTCGCTGTCAACTGTTGTGGTTCACTCCTTTAAACGGTGCTTCAGATGATACAGATAAATGATTATTAATACTGTACATGTGTACTCAATAAATTATTTTCAATATTTGCATTTTTGGTGAAGAAAGTCTCCCTCATCTTCTTTTCCCACCTATATGGAGGAGGGAATCAGAAGGGAAAGACTATTATAAACTAAGGGCAGAGCTAAAGTATGGAGTACAGTATGAACCTTCATGACTAAATTATTCACTCCTATCTAAAAAAACATACTACAGTCAATTGTTTGAATAAACAACTCTAAGAGCATGAAAAGATCCTTGTTTTTACACAGAGCACAGCTTGTATTTATACACAGTGTAAGGTATTGAAGTATAAACACGAGAAGTCGCTGCAGCCTCTCCTTTGAGAAATAACACCTACTTCCTTTGTGCTGAGGGACTGGGACGCTCTCAACTGTGTTGGAGAAAAATCACCCATGGGAAAGTAGGAAGGAATAGAAAAAAGAAAGAAAGAAGGAAGGGAGGGAGGCAGGCAGGAAGGAAAAAGGAGTGAAGAAGGATGGAATCTTACTGATTTAAACTGTATTAACCAACTCTAATCCACTAAGAAATTTTAGAAATATGGATTTATGTCAAGAAAAGCATTTTTAAAGGTTATTTATTGATTTTGAGAGAGAGAGAGCGAAAGCGAGAGCGAGCATGGGCATGCACATGTACAAACAGGGCAGGGGCTGAGAGAGGAGGAGACAGGATTTCGAGCAGGCTCCATGTTGTGCAGAGACCAACACGGGGTTCGATCCCAGGAACTGTGAGATCATGACCTGAACTGAAATCGAGAGTCAGATGCTTAACTGACTAAGCCGCCCGGGAGTTTCAGGAAAACATTTTTACCTTACATTCGGAAATGGAGAAAGGGATGTCTGGTCATATCAAAAAGGGAATATTAAAGTCTCTCTTATAAAGCTATTGACAATCATAATCTATAGTTAAGATTTTTGTTCAAAGGTACCGAAGAAAATAAAAAGACGAAAAAGAAAATTAACTTTCTTATATCTCCCAGAGTCTGTGGGCATAACCAGCTGTGTGTGGTGTGGTAGGGGGTGTTGGGCTAGGGCAGAGGGAAGGCTCCACACAATGGAAACCGACCCAAGATGGCCGACATTCCTGCCAAAAACCCTGAAGAAGGGACCCAAGATGGCCGACATTTCCGCCACAACCACAAAGGAGACAATGGAAACTGACCCAAGATGGCTGACATTCCCGCCACAACCACAAAGGAGGGACAGGTCACTCTCAGAAATCCAATACCTAACAGGGACCTAAACCTCCACCCCAAACTCCGACAGACCAATAGGACCTTGGCAAGAAGACAGAATCTCCAAAAAAGGAAAAATTATGTAGCCCACTTCAGCATCACCCCCAAACCCCTTAAAAACCCCTAACCCCAATCTCGGGGGCGACATCCCCGACTCCTCTCTTGCGAGTCGCGGAACCGCGCCCGAGGGTGCTTGCAATAAAGTGTACTCTCAGACCTCACTTTGCCTTGGCAGTCTTACTTTTATCCATCAGCGACTCGTAACCTTACAGGGGATACTGCAACACATGGGCACAGGGGCCAGCACTGGAGATGTGGGCCACAGACTTAGATTTAGAGAACTTTTGGAATCTGGGTTTTGTTGTTGTTGTTTGTCAGGTTGTATTAAAGTGTTTTAATTTTATACAATAAAAAAGATGGAGAGATAGAAAACTAAATGTGAAAGAGATTAAAATAATAAAAGAAAATCTACAAAGAATGGGGATGGATAGGGAAGTTAATTACCAACTTCTATTCTGATTCTTCTGCCTTACATTTTATCGTAGCTCTTGGATATTACTTTAAGCACAATCATTGTCTTTGCCTTGTAACCCCATTCCAAATTCCCCTTCCTTTCCCTTCAGATTTTCATATATAGCCCTCTTCTCTTCTTATTCCCTCCCCTTTTCTTCCTTGTCTTCCCTCCTCTATTTCCTATTTTTCATTCCCTAATAGCAAGAGATATACAAAGTGTAGAACAAAATAGGAATATTATTTTTAAATAAAATGGGGAAAATGTCAAGAAACAGCAGAACATTTGGGGGGTCAGTTCAATTATGCTTCCTCTCTGCAAAGACAGGATGAAAAAACAAGAAGAGAAGAAGGAGGGGAGGGGGAGAGAGAGGAGGAGAGAAGAGGGAGAAGCTGGAGAAAGAAGAGACGGAAAGGAGAAGAGGAAGAAGGAGGAGAAAGGGAGGATTTCCACAAATAGTCTCCAGTGATCTTTGGGGGCAAAAGGGACCCAAGTTTGAAACACTAAGGAGTGACCAAACCAAAGAAGGGAGATCAACTGAGAAGAGTAAGAAGAGTAAGAGAGGGTACTGATGAGGACGGAAAGGAATAGAATTAGTGGTAAATATAAAGCAAACAAGAAAATGTGTAAATTGGATTGTTAAAATTATATTCAGTGCTTTCAGTTGGATAAATCAAAAGTATGATAATCCATTAGAAAGGCTCTTGTTTCAATAGTATCAAATGTCATACCAATCAGAAAGCAAAATCATAACTAAGACCTTTGTTGAAAAAATATATTAGTAACACTTAAAATGTTATAGCACACATAAATTCTTAAGTATTGCCCACCCAAAACTATTGATAATTCAACTTAATATGTACCTGCTAGTCCAGACAAATGGTTTTAGCATATTTACTTAAATAATGAAAGACTTCATTAATTATGAATGCTGGTAGTGGGATAAACAGTTATTCAAGGCATTCAAATTTTTCTCTTTCTAGGATATGCTCTTACATGGAATGTTAAAATGAAAAGGTGAGATTTGCAATCTATTAGAACACCAAAAACTAAAGCTGTAATATTGCTAAGTACTTATTTGTATTCGATATTATACATTCTGTAAGACTTCACTTCTTTTTTTTTAATTTGATGATCATACCCAGCAAACTGCCTGATTGCTCTCCAATTATCTTGTCAAAATTCTAAATAATAAATTTTTACATAAGTAGAATTATAGCTAGGTAAGAAAATTTTTATTAAATAAAATATACCGAGATAGATAAAAAAGATTATCGATAAATTTAATTTCTATTAGTAGGACAACTGTGTTAGAGCAAACTAATTTAATCATTTTACCAAGTGGACATACTTTAAAAATACATTTAATTCAAAATACATTTAATTCAGTCAAAATCGCTGATCATCGACTCTTTGTTCAAGACCTTATTTATATTAGGCATTAAAATATGGGTCAAAAAATTTTAGGTGAGAAACAAAAATACAAGTAATTATAAAACCACACTTACTTTTGTGTATACTTTAATTTTTTTTAATGTTTATTTACATTTAACAGAGAGACAGAGTGTGAGCAGGGAAGGGGCAGAGAGAAAGGGAGACACAGAATCTGAAGCAGGCTCCAGACACCGAGCTGTCAGCACAGAGCCTGATGCAGGGCTCGAACTCACGAACCATGTGCTCATGACCTGAGCCAAAGTTGGTGCTTAACCGACTGAGCCACCCAGGTGCCCTCACTTTTGTATATACTTTAATAGTTCAATAGTACAGTGGGAGATCTGAAGGAGGAGAGAGAAAAATAATAATGGAAAGACCTGGAAATCCCGATGGGTTGGTAAGAATAATGCAGTGCCTTCCACAGACATCACAGGGAAGGACAGTTTGAAAAGATGGTGAAAAACAAGAGCTAAGGCCCAGAGGTAGGCATCTCCTATTTCTGAAGTTTCTCCCCTTATAACAATCTGCAATCAAATCCTCTGTGATTGTAAACGCCTGATAGTTTCCTGTCTCTGGAGTTACACACTCTAGACCTATTCATTGCTTTAAAAGAAGGCTTTTAATTACTGCTGATTGTGTCTGAGTCTTCTGTAAGGAAAGATCTTCTATTCCATTTTAAATGACAATTTTTTAGAGGTTCTTAACTGTCAAGATTCTGAATCACTTTGTTATCTCCATTGTGTTCCTCTAAATCAGTTTCAGATTGATCATACTATTTCAAACACATTGTCAAATGTCTTGTCAGTGGTGACAAAGCAAAAACTGGATTACAAGAGCTCCTGCTCCCAAACACAAACGAAATAAACAATTACCAAAAATGACAAATGTACTGCAATCAAGGAAAAAAAAGTAGAAAAATATGGCCTTTTTTATATGGCTCTGAACTCCCAAGAAATATTATTAAGGGAAAAAGTGGATTGAAATCTTAAAAATCTCACTAATGCTATCAGTGTGGAAAGAAATGTATTATAAGGTGAGTAGGAAGCAGGGAAAGCCTTAAGAGTAGAAAGCAGTATGGTTTCTCATGTTTTTAGAAGCTCAGCAGAGGCTGAGCTATGTGAGCTGTGTGGTTAAGGACTGCCATTGACCAGGGGTTACTCCCAAAATAGAGAACTAACGTCAAGTGTTAAACCACTGCTTCTTGAAAACACAGCGTACCGTGGACTAGTGCGAACTCCATGAGAACTGGAGAAGGCCATTAACAAAATATTAAACAACCCCAGCATCCGAGTCCCATGAAGAAGGCTGCTCCAGTTCCAGCGCTTACACATAATTCCTGTTTCAGAAAGGTGGATAAAACATAGTCCTGATCTTTAAGCAGAAGAGAAGCCAGTTTTAGGTAAAGGGTTAAAGCTGCTAGGAAGAATTCAATCACCTTAAATCAAAACATTGAGAATGTCCAGATAAAACTGCCCACATCGAACATGACCAAACTGAGAAAAAAGGCAAAAACAACAACAAAGGGAAAAATAAGAAAACAGAGGGAGAAGGAGAGGAAGAGAAGGACGAAAATGAAGCATGCAAAGATGAAAACCTGCTACAGAAGAAGGCATTACCCAGGGTAAAGAAAATCTTCCAAAACTACGTTGAGCCACAGAGAAAGAGAATATGGACAGGAATTCAGTTAAACATAAACTCGAGGAGAAGATGATAAAACATCTATATAAACGGCTAAAGAAACAAATTGAGAAAAAACACATTATTTCATAACCAATCAATAACTTAGAATCAGCAAGGAACAGAATTGACATGACTAAAAATCTATCAGTTACATAGACAACAGAACTGAATATCATGGTCACAGTGTAGAGTAGGTTAGATAACAGCCACCTAAGAATACCGGGTCTCGGTCCCTGAAACCTGCAAATATTACCTGATAAGGAAAAGGGGTCTTTTCGGATGGGATTAAGTGAAGGATCTTGACCTGGGGAGATGATCCTGGCTTACCCAGGTGGGCCCTAAATCTAATCATAAATGTCCATGTAAGAGAGAGGCAAAGAGATGACCTGTGGAAGAGGAGGAAGCGATGTGACCAAAGAGGCAGGGGCTGGACTGACGTCGTCATAGGAAAGGATGCCAGCAGCCCCAGAAGCTGGAAGAAGGGGAGCAGAACCTCCAGAGAGCATAGTCCTGCTGACATCTTCATCTCGGCTCAGGGAAGCTGACGTCAGACGTCTGGGCTCCGGAACTCTGAGAGAATACATTCCTGGTGTTTCAAGCCACTGACTTTGGGGAGCTTTGTTACGGCAGCTCTAGGGAACTAGAGAGAGATGACTGCTTCACTTTTGTCTTCCAAACCCCTGCAAAAGTTCCTCTTCTGCCCAGCTCTAACCTACTACTATACAGGAAAGGGGATTCTAGGAAAAGTAGTTCCAGTTTAACCAACTGGATTTGGTTGGTAAGCCAACACAGGAGTAGCCTGAGGTTTCCAAACAAGGACCCCAGAGGTTTGGAACAATTGGTCTGTAATCAGAAACCATTCAAACGAAACAAATCTATATTTGCTTATAAAATGACCTGCTCTCTTTTTATCTTGTTCTCTAATGATGCTTATTATTTTCGTGTCTAAGATTAAATGTCCATTCGAGCTTAACCAATTTGCTCCCGATACTCATTTCAGAGTTATACTGCAATGAGGCCAGGATTTTACTCTTGCCTTCACATACTAGTAAAATGAAGTGACTTCTGAAAATTTCTTAACGTCTAAGTCAAGTGGAAATTTGAGATGATTTGACAAGTAACCAGCACTGCCGGTGCTCAGGGAGTTGACTATCTGCCTATATGCCTTCAGAGTGAAGGAGTACATGGAAATAGAGTAAAACTATACTGCGTTTGGAATTCTTCTGACACTTCGCCGACCGGTATTTTTTTTCTGATCAGTACTATCTCTCATTTATTTACAAAAGAATGAAATCAAAGAGCGGCATTTTCTGATGTGCAAGATGGGTAGTCTTGAGTGACTTTAAGGTTCATGCAGGATTATATAAATTTAATCACATAGAGATAAAGATCTGCCCTTTCCAATTATCTTTCCATTGATTACACCGAGAGAAAGTCTCAGCTTCTTGCTAGTGCCTTAAACATATCTCTAAATTTAACTGTTCTCTTTAAATAAATAGAGATCGGATCTCAGGCCTAGGACTTATGGCAGGCAAGAGGATTTGCTATAATTTATCTAGTGTTTTCAATGCATTTAGTTTTATAAAAGTCTTCTCCTGCCTCCAAGTAATATCAATTTCTAATTATATTAGTTATATCAAGTCAATTTAAGGAATATGGTAAGTAAATCATGTTACAAGTGGACATGGATATAGCAGATACTATGAAGGAAGTACAAAAATGGATGAACTTAGGGAAACAGAGTAGGGGGAATCATACATTCACCATAACCGATTGTCACTGCCATAAATAACACAAAGAGGCAATATCATCACAGGTTATTTTCTTTGTAGTAAAACTATTGTATTTATACTTAGAATTGTTCTTCACAAGGGATATTCCACACGAAAGAATAGTTATTTACACATGTGAAACCAGATTTGATCAGTTACGATGCAGGTTCAGCTGCTGTTATTGGTAACCAAGTCAAAAATGGCTCAGGTAACATAGAATTTAATTCTTTCTCCAGTAATAGGCACATTGCAAGTAGCCCAGGAGGTTCTCATTTCGCTTGTTGCTCCTCTTGCACTGCTGAAGCTGCTACGGGATCGAAGATGCCGAAGCCCTTTTCTGCACTTCGTGCAGCAGGATGAAGGCAGAAGCCAAAGGAAGGAAACCTTCCCTGAGCGCCGTATCCTGGTAAGGGCGAAAGCGTCTCGCCACATTTAAATATAAAAGAGGTTGGTTGGTTGGTCATGTGGTCCACCAGAAATTCCATTACTACAGAAGAGAACGGATATTAATGGGCACATAACAGTCTGTTTAAAGATCCAAGGGATTCCTCAATACAGAAATGATGAAATTATATTTAGTATTATTTTACATTACAGCATTTTATTGTATCTTATGGTTCTATTCCATACTAAATTAAATACAAACCCCTTGGCCTAAAGTTCAAGTACCTCCACAGTTATCTACAATATAAAAATATGACATTAAGTTGCAAAGACAATTTGAAAAGGCAACACGTTAGAGCTTCTTCTTTTTAAAAAACTGTACAATATTACTGAATTTATCTGAGTGAATCTGATAACTAAGCAAGATGGGAATTTGAGCATTTAAGAGCATGTATATAGGGTTTATTTTTTGAAGACATCAACCGACACTAAAGCCTAGAAAGGTATTTATACATTTTAGCTCTGCTAATGACCAGCGGGTCACAGAAGGTAAACTTAAGACTCCCACAGAAGAGGCTGACACTGACAAATGAAAACGAGGTTAAACAGAATCATTATAAAAATCCCTCTGGTGAAACTTCAGAAAAACAGAAGTTAAAGCCAGATGCTTCTGTTACACAGCTCATCCAATTTAAGTCTACACAAGTATCAAAAGAGTTTTCCTTCTAAGACTTTGTAGCAAATGCCCAAAGTTTTGGGAGTGGCAGGAGGAGTGGTTAGCACTTGCCACTTCTGGGACATTTTGTATGAGGCCCCCAAAACCTATATTGAGTCATGGGAAGCCCCTGGAATCGTTCCTAGATATAAGGATCTTAAATCATATTCACCATTATGATAGCACCGTTGGGAAAATAACTTTTCAACTTTCTGTATATTGGAAATGATTGTGACACATGGTAAGCAAAAAGTTTAGTGGCACACTCCCCCACACATCCCAAAAGTAGATTCCATTCCAATATAACAGTAAAAATAGAGTGAAAACAATCATTAATATAAAAGAGTAGTATCATCACTTATTACTCAAATGGTCCCAGAATATAAGCATTCACTTATATATCGGAGCAGAATATGTACTCATTCAAGCATATATGACCTAACACTACTTCTCTTTCAAATCTTAGAATATTTTTAATATGTAAAGAATTGTGTCCATCCATCCTTAAAAGTGAGGCTACACTGGACATGAGGAAATTAGCTTAACTGTTATTAGGATTGCCGTCAATAAAATTATAGAATAGGCAGAGCTTCTGTCTTCACTTCCAGCCTATCTCTTTTGCAATTTCCTGCTGGTCTCTACCCCTAACCTTTCAAGCACCTGGTCTCCTTGCATTCTTCTCTATCCTAGCCGACGCCCTAGCCTCTGATTACATCCGTGCTATTCCTGCTCTCAGAGAAGGATCTTCTATACAGGTAATAGTGCATTACATTGTGTGCTCAACTTCAAAAAGAAAAGACTGACTATGGACAGGGTGGCTAGATATTTCCACCCTCTTACACCAACAGTATTGTGAAAGAACTCGTACCCCACTTATTGTTGGTCATGTCATTTGGGTTGGATAAATCATTCTCAGCTCCAGGGGTGAGCCATAAAGTCGCCTTTTGTCATCTGGATCAAGTGCCTATAAGAGGCCAAGTTTTCAGTGGAAATAAAGAGTAACAAGGACTGTGGAGTCCTTCTAAAAAATGGGAAATGAAAATGATGAGTTAAGAGCTTTAAATTCATAGCACAAGGTCTAGGGAGAAAACAGAAAGCTTCCTTACATCTTGTAGCTAAATGGTTGAGATTTCTGAAAACAAATCCAAAGTCCAATCCTGCAGATGACTAAATTGTAAAGCACAGAGAATTCACAACCACAGATTCTCTTATGTTATAGAATTGATTAGAAAAGAGTGGGAACTATGAAAACTAGAATGAGAGTTTCCGGAGAAGTCCTAGAGAAGCTGGGCACCTTGAACCTCCAAATTCTGTGTCTCCTTTGCCCAGAGAAGAAGCCTATTTTCACTATGGGAAGAGGTTAGACACTCTTCTTGCCTAAAAAACCTATAATGACCTTTCCAAGAGAGTTGCCTTGCAGGAAATCTTAATCTTCCTACTCCTTACCTGTAACTATATTAAAATCCAGGGCACCGAGAATAAAGTATGACCTGGCAGGAAGTAGCTTACACAATATTGCAAAATTCTGCCAATATACACAAACTAAAACCTGAGGAATATTTATCATAATGAATTCTATCACAATAGAGTCTTTGGAATCAAGTAGGAGTGCATTATTAGCCAAGGCCAATTTTATTGATATAGGGGGATTAGTGAGAAATTTTTAATTTAATGTGTTATCTTAAGTAGCTTGGATTGGCTCTATGGACTCAATTGCTTGATTGAAATTTGGAGTTAAATGTGGTTTATGCTGACTGAAGTTGAAAAACCAAAATTGCCCTGGTATTTTGCAGAGAAAGGTATCAAATATTTAAGGATTATTGGATACTGTGGTGACTTTATAATGTGTGACTTCCTCTGCCATCAAATTATGTCCCCAAGGAAGATCTGGAGGGCACTTCCTTTATAAAGGCTTTGAGAAGTAGACTGCTGAAGGGATCATCAGTATCCTTGAAGGCTTCTGTAATAGCTATTCTCTGGAGGCCAGGAGTAACAGTGGGCGATCCTGCTATTAAAATAGGTCCTCTAGGGGCGCCTGGGTGGCTCAGTTGCTTAAGCGGCTGACTTCGGCTCTGGTCATGATCTCACAGTCTGTGAGTTCGAGCCCCACATCGGGCTCTGTGCTGACGGCTCATCAGAGTCTGGAGCCTGCTTCAGATTCTGTATCTCCCTCTCTCTCTGCCCTTCCCCTGCTCACACTCTGTCTCTATGTCTCTCAAAAATAAATAAATGTTAAAAATAAAATAAAAAAAAATTAAAATAGGTCCTCTGAATCCTGTGTGGGAAGCTGCAATCCCACTGTACCATTTTCTTTGACTCTAGGTCTTAATTGTCAGAGTCAAAGAAGGTACAATTTCTATAATAGGAAGCAGACTAATTTGACCATCAGTGATCTTTGGTACTGGCTAATTGATTATGATGATTCTAGGTCTGAAATATATGTGCAGCCTATAAAAGTTGTAGTTTATTTGAATAATCAGAATGGCTCTAATAACTGAATAATAGTGAACAGAAATCTAACTTAAATAATCTCAATAGAGAGTCCTGGCCCTCAATAGATTCCCAGATTTGAGCCAGTTTACAGATAAAAAGCTCCTTGAACGAAGGTAGGGCTGGGTTTCCTTGAGGAGGGACCCTCGGATATTACCAAAAAATATCCTATAAAACTTCTTAGCCTTTCCCAAAGGAGTTGTGGACATTTACCAATGTGATTGCACTGAAGAAAGGGAAACACCCAGGTCTGAGGGAATTATTATCCCCTAAACCAAAACTAACTTGGGGAACAAAACCTTACCAGTCAAGTTAGAGGCTTATGGAAATCAGGAGACTAATAAGGTTTTGGTTCATGTCTGCCTTGTAGTGGCTCCAGTAGGACCTCTATCCACTCTAGCAATTTTTCCAATTCCAGAAAACAGAATTGAAATATACACACACCTAACAATTGTCAGAATCCCCATAGTAGTTCCCTGACACACAGAGTTAGCCAAGAATTATAGTAGGAAAGGCCAAGTGGAAACCTCTAATTTTTAAAAAATGTTTATTTATTATTGAGAGACAGAGAAACACAGAAAGTGAGCAGGGGAGGGGCAGAGAGAGGGGGAGACACAGAATCTGAAGCAGGCTCCAGGCCCTGAGCTGTCAGCACAGAGCCCAACGTGGGGCTCGAACTCACAGACCGTGAGATCATGACCTGAGCTGAAGTCGGATGCTTAACTGACTGAGCCATCCAGGCACCCCAAAGCCAAGTGGAACCCTCTAGAATAGCACTGAATTATTGTAAATTTAATCTGACGGTGGCTCCTGTCACAGTGGCTATTCTAGATGTGTTTCTTGACTACGATAGATCAACATAGTCTCTGGTTCCTGGTGTGCAGCTGTTAAACTGGTGAAGTCTTTTCCTCTGTACTTGCTAGAAACAACCAAGAGTAGTTTGCTTTCAACTCACTATCTCTCTGCCCAATTCAGTCTTCAGGCACTTTGCTAACCTATCCATCCTATAGGATGTGATGCTGCTCGAATACGATGTTATCATACTTTTTGGACCTTCCTGGTAAGCAGAAACAGAAACACTGGTAAGTCACATGTGGGTCATGGAGTAGGAAGTAACCTTCATGAAAATTCAAGGGTCTGACACCCCAGCGAAATTTCTAGGAGTCTCATAGTCTGGGGCATGTTGAAATAGCCCTTCTGTGGTTTAAAAATCCTCTCCAGTTACTAAGAAAGAGGCTTCATGTCCTCTTTGTGGTTCAGGGGCATTATATTTTATTTGGGTGTTCTCCTACAAATGATTTACTGAAAAGCCTGAGACTGTAAGTTTTAAATGGACCCAAAGCAAAAGATAGCTCTACAACAGTTCCAAGAGGCTGTACAGTTGTTCCACCATCTGAATCCTGTGACCCAGCAGATCCAGTAACGTTTGAAGTGTCTGAGGAGATAGGGACACTATATGGAGTCTATATGGACACTACATGGACACTATATGGAGACCCTACAGGAGAAATGCATCACAGAAATATATTACAGCAAAGCTATGCTACCATCTGCAGATAACTATTTTCCCTTTTGAAAAATAGTTAGTGGTTTGCCAATGAGGGTAAATAGAGACCGAGTGCATGACCACTGGCTCTTGAGTTAGTATATTTTCTGAGCTGCCCATGATGAACTGCGAATCATCTGATGCCCAAGTCACGGTAACAGTAACACCCCCTCATCAGGAAACAGTAGTATAAAGGAGAATAGAGTTGTGCAGGTCATGAGGTACAAGTTACAGAAGCAAATGGCTTAGATTCCTTAAAAAGCAATTAATTAAAAGTCTACTGCTTTCCCCACTATGTTGAGAACTCCTTGAGAGCAGAGAATATAGAGTGTTCATCTCTTTATCTGTAATGCTTGGAAAAATTCCCAGCAAATTTCAACACATTTGTATTGAATGTGTCCAAGCATGAAATAATTAGGGCCCAGACAAGTAATGTGGGAACACAGCACAAAGGAATTGGTGGGTTAAATTAAATTAGCAAAAAGGCTGTATTGGGGGCAAAGAGCTGAGAGAACAGTTGGGGAACAATCAGGCAACATGGGAAGCATGGACAATGACAGTGAGAATTCTGTTTTAACTAACCCTGAGGTAGAAAATGACATTTTATTGGAGTAAATAAATAGAAATTTCAGAAAAAGAAATTTCAGAATGATTCAATGAAGTGTAGTGTCTGTGAATATAAGAAAGAAGTAGCTCTTCCAGGCAATTAGTATCCCAAGGAAATATTAGGTCCTCCAGAAAGGATCATAATCAGATTAAAGGGGGTCATGGTGAAGCAGCAAGTAGAGAAGAAAATTCAAGAGCAAATAACGGGGGGAAATGGAGAAACGAGAAAAATATAGTTGTGTCAAAGTGGGCAGGTCTAACAGTACTGTCAAATATGGAGTAAAGAAGTGTAAGAATAGACTCTTTGCTTTAGATACCTTTGTCTTTAGCCACATTTTAATTGAATGTTTTCAGTAAAATGGAAACAGTAGAAACCACAATAAAGAGCCACAAAATTTGAAAAAAAAATAGAGAAAAGCTGAAGGGATATTCTATTTGACCAAGATGAAACAAACAGAGGAAGTAGAAGCATTCAGGGTGAGTACACACTAGGCAGAGGACATACCTCCCCATGTTTGAATAGAGCAGGACTGGAAGCGATGGAGAGGAGGTGAACAATGAGAGAGAAAGCATGGGTTCGAGGTTGAGGCAGGTGGATGGCTGTGGAATACAGCTGATTTATGATTACAATATTGGAAGATGGGGGAAAGTGAAAAAAGATTAGGTGCCAAAATCAGTGGTGTTTTCCCAAAAGTCCACCTCACAGGGCCTGGGAAGAAATGATCTATGGGGAATAATAGATTTTTAAAACTGTGAGTGCTCATTAGTGGTAAATAAGGGAAGAATGAAAAGCTGAAAATCATAGAAAAATATGCATTGTTTCACTTTGACTTGGCTTGTCAGTCTTAGAAGCTTTCATTTTAATTGTATCCCAAGTGCACAGAACTACACCTCATTATAGTCATCCATTTTGTATTGGTGTATATTTAACAATAAGTTTTATCATGACTTAGGTGCTAAATTATGCTCTGTACTTAATACATCAATTATGAAACACAATATTCCAGATTCTAGTTCAGTAGTAGGGACCATGCACATTAGTGGAATCTTTAAAAGCCTATACATATAAATTCCAAATGCAAATATGAAAATCATGTATACCATACAATCTTAGGATTAGAAGCTATACAAGATCTAAGAAGTGCTCTTTTCTCTTGCCCATTGAGGGCTATAAGATTAAACAAAGTTGTAGAGTCTTCCCATTGAAATGAAGCTTATTATCTTGAATATTTTCCTCCTGCTCCATTACTCTTATTTTCATTCTAAAAATTCAATATAGCCTTAAGATAGTTTGAGTTTATTTATTACTTTATTTTTCCCATCTTGTTTAAGAATTGCAAGGGGATAAGAGAGGAGGAGTACCCTTCAATCTCCTACACTAATGCTGCTTCCATGGAATCCCATTCAATTAATTGGCATCTGACCTCAGACCTATGAGCATCCTCTGGAAAAAAATGCAGTTAAAAATGTTCAATAAGCATGTTCAGTGATAGACGTCCAAGTGCTGATTTTCAAGACCAGTTTTTCTATACATATTAGACTACTAGTTTTGTGGTTCTCTTCTTTTACTATCAGGAAAGAGCAGTCATCAACATAGCTAGTCAGTAGGAGCTTGGGAGTTTTTAAGAAAATGAAAATTGTCTGGTTTCTATTACTAAAGATCTCTCTTCCTTTGCTTGTTTTGAATAGCAACTACTAAATGCGTTCATACTCCTAATTCTTTGCTAAGCTCTCTGAGGTTGCAAGGAAAACACATGCCAGGTTAGATGCTATTGTGTTATTATAAGGATGGCCCTGGAAATAAGGAAGCATGGGAAGTCATCTCAGCAGCTATCCCCCAGTTCAGAAGTGCATCACCTCTAGGGATAAAATTGGGTTGCATTCCATGAATAACCAGCAAGTGTCCATTTTCATCAAGATTTTTCAGACTAAGGACCAGGAGCCCACCTCCTATTGGGGTATCTTCGTATTAATGAGACCATCCAGTATGGAACGTCCCAGTTGGGCTGAGCATTGCGCCAAGCTGCCTTAGTAGCAGATGGCAAATCTTACATCCATGAGATGGCATATCTTATGTCTATACTTTATGTACAAGTTTATTTCATGCAGGGCACCTATAGCTGGATCTCTATAACTATTTCATTTTGTGCACCTAGTATAAACCGTAGGAGCTTAAAACACAAGATCATTTCCTTATAAAGGGTCTGAAGGCCATTCTTGTCCACAATTCGTCTCTGGTATCATTGCTTCTGTAGGTAAGTACTGTCTAAATAGTAAAACATCGGTTCTTAAATGTATGTAAGATTAACTTGTAATGCTTATTTAAAATGTAGGTTTTAATACACAGTGCATAGGTATTTTGATTAAACAAATTTAGAGGGAGATAGTGCTCTCATTTTTTTTTAGGGAGAGAGAGAGAGAGGGAGTACCAGCAGGGGAAAAGGACATAGTGGGAGAGAGAGAGAGAGAGAGAGAGAGAGAGAGAGAGAAAGAATCCCAAGCAGGCTCCACACTCAACACAGAGCCGATGTGGAGCTAAATCCCATGACCTTGGGATCATGACCTGAGCTGAAATCAAGAGTTGGACACTCAACTGAATGAGCCACCCAGGTGCCACACATGCTTCCATTTTTAAAAAGTACCTTCTGTGTCTCTGATGGAAATGGTAGAGGATTGCACTTTGAGAAGTTCTGTATAGAGAAAATGCAAGAATTGATGTTTTCTCAGCCTGCTATGCTTTTTTCCAGACTGATCACTTAAGGCTATTCAGAGTGTTACTAGGTCACATTGTCTTGTACTAAGTTTCTTTAAAGTCTAAATGTTTCAGAATCAGACCAAGACACCCATAGAACAAGAAGAGAACTCATTAGAGACAAAAGTAGTTTTAGAAGTTACATATCACATGAAAATAAGAAAAAATACTGTATCAGGAATTATTCTGTGCAAAATGCCTGTAATTCGCCACCATTATCACTTCCACACTGTTAGACACTGTTAGATCCGAGGCTATTAGAAGACTCCACCCAGCTGGGTTTGGAAACTTGATTAGATCATAGCTCGGTGGCAGATGGTAGCTAGGAAAATAATGCAAAGCACAGCTAAATGATAGCAGGAAAATGAGGATCCACATTGAGAAGGAACACACCGTAATCTTTAACTAATGACAAATTAAGTTCAGTCAACTAAGCTTGTCCAAGCCTTCAGTATCATGTAGTGTGAGATCTTAGAAAAACATCTTTGCTAAACATGAACAAACTGTTCTTTTATAGACAACTTAATCATTTATCTTCTTATATTGACAGCTAGATAATTTCATTACCAAGCTTTTCTTGAAATGTTTTTTTCATTGATTACTTCTATTTAACAGGTATTTATGAATAAATTTAGAAAGACATAAAATGTCATTGGGAAATTCTGCTGCTGGGTTTGCAATGTGAAACTTATAAACTCCTCTATTCAGAAGCAGTAGAGGCCAACTTTCCTCTCCATGTACTTTCCTCAACAAGATTAAGTGGGTAATACTTCTAAAATATTATAGGAGATTTAATTAAAACTACATAATTCAGCATATATGATTTGAGAAGCACTGTTAACTAGCAAGAAAGGAAATATGTGCTCTGAAGGAAAATAATCACAAAGGCTCAGCATAACAGAAGCTGGGGTAGGTTAAGAACTAAGACAGGAGAAGGGGCCGTATAATGGAGTGGTTGAGAGCATGGACCTTCTCTCCGTCTCTCTCTCTCTCTCTCTTTTTTTTTTTTTTTGCCTACATTTGTAATCCTAACCCTCTCTATCTGTAAAGAAGGGATAATAACAATATCTGTTTCACAAGACTGTTGCAGAGTCAATGAGTTACCATAGGTAAAGGACTTAGGACAGTGCCCTGCACATAGCAAGTTCCAAGTAGCTCTAACTCCTGGCTCTTATTATTAACTAGAGGAGATTCATGCTACTCTAAGACAGAAGGGTTTAAATAATAACACCTTCCCCAAAGGTAAGCCAAATCCCTTCCTCTCTTTCAATTTAAACTCATATTCTCTTATTGTGTCACTGACGGCAGTAGGGAATAGTTAGACACTCTCCTCCGCATGACGACCCTTCATACTCAGAATGATTTCATGTATTCGGAAACATTTGTGGATGTAGAGCCCTTCAGGGAAAAGCGTGTCCCAATCTAATTTCACAAAGTAATGTCTGGAAGGAAACGATCAATGAGGTTAGTCCAAATCAAAGCACTTTAGAGAAAGTCTTCTAATCCATCTTTAGGCCAGTAAAGCATGGAGAAAGAATCACTGATGTCCAAAGGAGATGGAAGGAAGGAGTTTCTTACATCTGTACTTCCTACTACACTTTGAGGCTAAAATCAAAGGTTAGGGAAAGATTTAATCGATTAAATCAGAATAATTTGGGGTCTGTTTCCACATTAGGATATCAGAATATTTACTTTGAATCTTGGGGTTTATAACATGATTTTGGTTTATCCTAATCTTGGTTTTAGTCTCCTATTTGAAGTAACAACTTGAAGGCAGAGGATCCTATTTACGCATATTCAGATTTTCTCAAAACCCAGCAAATGGTTTACCTATGACAAGTATTCATTAAGCATCAGTGCTCAATGAGTCCATAGTAGTCAAATTAGAAATTTAGGAACTAACAATAACTTCTAAATTCCGTTTGTTAAAATAATGGCAACCGGGAAACATCACATCATGAGGTAAATGTTCAATAAATATATTTTGCTTCAAGCAGTGCAAACAGTAAATAAAATGTCAAGCTCACTTTCTTTAATGAGTGCTGAGGCTGCTCATAGGCGAGTTGGGGGATTCATGGGTAAGGCAAGCCCAGCGTATCATGGGTGGATTTCTTGATGGGAATCTCTGATCCACTTAGTGGGATCCACGTTCCTTTAATGTCCTCTGAGAGTCCTATCTTCCACTCTTAGCCTTCTCCCTCTGTCTCCTCCTGCAACTCATGATTCGGTGCTTCATATATGGTGAGAAGGAAATGGGTCTCTGGGGCAACATCCCACAGGGCTGGGGAAGCTTGGTTCTCAGCCACACGCAATCACTCTTTGCTATGGGATAGATCACAGGCCGGTAAGGTCTCACTGGGCACTGAGCCATGCCCTTTGTCGAGAAAGGGTAACACAGATGAAGTCAAACTGTTCCTCTGACTCTAATGCATCCAAACTCAAAACTTTTTTCCTTTAGTGGTGGGCTAGAGCTTCTTCACCGAAAACCGGGACTTCCACATAGATTCTTGCATCCATGGGTGATTGTCTAAGACAGTCCACAGCCAAGAAGGGCTGGAGCCAGCTCACAGGCCACTGCAGAGTCCACGGAGAGAACAAAGGTCTACGTGCCTATTACTCAACACACGGGTGGGCAAGACTCCTCAGGTTTTTTGGTACATTGTGCTGGATCCCACAGTTCCTGCAAATGCAATCGGTCTATGGACTGATGCCAAACTGCTGTGCATGCAGGATACAAGGGACATCTTATTCAGCCAGGGTGCTGATGTCACACATGAACATATACTTAATTCATACAGATTCTTCCCTAATTGAGAAATGTACTTTGATTCTGTGTTACATTGTCTGTCATCCATCACCACTGAACCAATACTACACTCAGGCTTTCCCAGACTTCTTTTCATTCTCATTAAATGTTGAGGTCACTTCATTAGGTTTCTTTAATCCCAATAAGAAAAAAATCAGAGCTTTGGACACCACAGGCCCAGGGATCTTCCTTTCAAGTAGTATCAGGATATGTTCTATACATTAGACATTAATACATATAATTCTTCTGCTGTTTCCCACAAGGCAGAATGGAAAGATATAATATATTCAGGCTGATTTTTTTCTCTAAAAAGTCTAAAACGTTTTTCAATATTCTTTTATTGCTCCTATCGTATCTTCCATATGAACTTGGGAAATGGGCAAAGAGCTTTAACGTACTCAAGATCATGCAATGAGAAGCTAAAACTTAGAATCCGTTGACTGCAAACTATTTGAATTATACCTTTGCAATAATCTTCCAGTAATTGCAAGAGCTTAAGATGTCTCAATTGCATTCTGAATCTTTTAAATATAAGCTTATTTTTATATCTCATGGTCTGTAGGATTTTACTTAGCTTTTACTCATGTTCATTTTTACCTTCTTTTTTCATCTACTATATTTAAAGTTTAGGCAATTTCTTACTAAATTGTCATTTCCAAGTGAGGTTGGTGAGTGACTGCCGATGACATTTAAACTGTGAATTCATAAACCTCCAAAATATTCCTCACTTACATGGACCTTTCATTCTTTTAAATTAAAATATTTAGACTCCATAAACCTCCCATTAAAATTCAAATGTGATACTTGGAATAAGTAATATTTTGAGTCATTATCACTAACACGTTTTGTAATCAAATTAGTTGATGTACGTAGTTCGTTGAATCTTAAGTAGACACTCTTTCCAACTATTTCAATCTCTCTGTTCACAGATTTATTATTTTTGAGTGCTATTTATTAAGAGAACTGTATTTTAGCTTTTGACCAGGTTAGAGCAGGTTAATATACAATTCCTTATAGGTTAATGAATACTTATTTCAGTGATAAAAAATTTTTTTAAATAAGAGATTGAGATGAGGAGGCAGAGAAATTAGTGTACACTTCAATGTACACTACAATGTACAACTTACAAAATAAATGTTATATGAACTTAAAAACTTGATGGGTTCAAGGATCAAACACTATAACCTAAAATGGAAATTTAATAAACTCTTCTCAGCAGTTACAAATTACTCTAATAAAGAATGACTCTATTGGGGCACCTGAGTGGCTCAGTCGGTTAAGCGTCCATCTTTGGCTCAGGTCATGATCTCATGGTTCGTGGGTTCAAGCCCCATGTTGGGCTCTGTGCTGACAGCTGAGAGCCTGGGGCCTGCTTCAGATTCTATGTCTCACTCTCTCTGCGCCTCCCCTGCTCATGCTTTGTCTCTATCTCTCAAAAATAAATAAATGTTTAAAAAAATGTTAAAAAAAAAAAAAAGAATGACTCTATAGAAAAAAAGCAACTCACAAAGGAAAAATCATGAGCAACAAATGTTTAAAATCTTTGACTAAATGTTTAAAAATAAAATGTACATTAAAGTAAAAATGATAACAGGGTTTTGGTTTGTTTTGTCTTTTACCTCCCAAATTGTCCTATTTTATATATTGATAACAACAACTACGTTAAGAGTACAAAAAGAAAAAACAGGTGATCCTTCATATTGACAGAAGCAATGCTAATTGACATAGACTTCCCAGCAATTGGGTGACATATACGCAAATTTTCTGAAAATTAAAAAATATATGCCAAACATCTTGAAATATATGTCAACTTAGAAAAGCCTCTTCTAAAAAGTTGTTTGGAGGAAATATTTAATGGTATTTGCAAAAACATAGCTGCATTACTAATGGATGTAAATGTCCAATAATCTGGGTTAAGTAATTGTGTTTCACAAATTGACATGGAAAGTTATTCAAAATTATCATTAACCAGAAAGCCTATTTTTGTAAAGAAGAAATATATATATATATATATATATATATATATGCATATATAAATATAAATAGTTATAATTTCTGGGATATATACCAGGAAACTTGTGTGATATCAACTTTTTCTTTACTACTCTATTATTTCTATTTTACTATTCTATTTTGTTCATCTATAATTTTTCTCCAATGATCATATATTTAATAAAGTTTTAAAAAATAATCTAATACTTATTTTACCTATGCCTCAAATATATCATCCCCCAAAAATCTCCTTAAGCTATGATCCTTTTTTCTTTTTTTTCTTTTTCCTGTGATCCTTTTTAATGAAAGAAAATTGGGAAACGTATAAAACCCCTTTGAGCCATACACTCAGCAACGTCCCCATCTCTGACAACTGCCCTTCTTCACCCCAGTGGTAGAGCCTGACAGCTCTTATTTTCTTAAGTTTATTTATTTATTTTGAGAGAGAGAGAGAGAGAGAGAGAAATCCCAAGCAGGCTCCTTGCTGTCAATGTAGAGCTTGATGCAGGGCTTGATCCCACGAACCGTGAGATCACAACTTGAGCTGAAATCAAGAGTCCGAGGCTCAGCTGCCTGGGCCACCCAGGCGCCACCTCCCACACAGCTGTATTTGTGATGGCTAATGCCGCTGGGATCAGATGTGGACATTTGTACAAACAAGGCCACTCAAAGTCTCTCCCTGTATCTGGAACTGGAATTCAGATTGACTAGTGAGCAATACCTGAACTGAAAACAAATAAACCCAGAGGTATGGGATGTTGTAAGATAAAGGTAGAGAAAATTAGCCTACTGGAGACAGAAAGAAGGCGAGGAAAGAATAGAAAAGAGACAGACTGTGGAGTTACCAGAAAGACAAAATGGATTAATCCTAGTTCTAAGGTTCTTTTCTAAAATTTACCAGGACCGATTGCACTTCCCGTCTCAGGATTCCAGGAGCAACTTATATTCTATGATAAAGTCTGTTTCTTATTAAACTAGTTCAAGTAAGTTTCTCTTATTTGCAAAGAAAAAGCACAGATTAAGAAATAGTCTATCAGTGAAGAAAGCAGAAGTCATACCAACTATTTTAACCAGAACATTTAATAGAAGGGATTGATTGAACAGTTCCTAGAGGACCAAAAGGAGAAAAAAGGGAACGCTGAGGTTATTGTCGAGGTAGCAACTGCGGTATACCACCTGTGAGGCTGGCATAATAAAGAGAAGAAGGTGGAAATACTGTAAAAACTACTAGTTTAAGAGCAGGCTGCCTAGCCGGTGCTTGTAACTCATGATCATGGAGAAGAGGCCCCAAGAGCCTGGGACTGAGATATCCAGGAGAGGTACTGGTCTCTCTTTGAAGGCAAAATGAGAGTGGCTGTGGGAGCTTGAGGGAAAGAAGTAGAAATTAGAACCAACTTTAACTGTTATCTAATGTTACCTGCAGGGCAAAAATCACTGCTGGGGTGATGTTGACAGTGACAGGACACAAAACAGGAAAGAATGTATCCCTTTTTCCTTCTTCAGCCTCCAGTATTCCTTTAGAATTCTCTGTTGTCAAAGTCTAAGAGGGAGGCCACTGGCAAAGCAGAAATGTGTGTGGTTTGCTTCGTCCCAGCCCTAGTAATACAAAGCAGAATGGAAAAGAGTAGGTTTGAAACAAGAAAATGGCTTAATAACAAGCAAATATGGTAGAAGTAAACTTTATGTTACTTCTTAATTCTATGTTTATGCCAAATAAAGTCTAAAAATACTTTCAAATGAATGAGTAACACTGTAGAGGAACCATAGAAACCATTCAATAGATAAATTAGCAAATTCAGGGGAAATTTGCTATTTTGGCAGTCTGTGTTCTGCTAAAAAAGTCTTTTAATTAGCTTTGTTTAGTTCTACATATAATTACATTTGTGAATTTAGAAGCAATTTTGTATGTTTCAGTTGAACAAAAATGAGAAATTGCTGGCATCTTTTTGTTGTTGTTGAAAAATGTTGAATTCTGACAGTACCAAAACCTTATACAGGAAATAACTGAAAGACAAAAATTTAAATGATAACCATGTGAGGTGATGAATTTGTTAATTAGCTTGATTCTGGTAATCACTTTACAATGTATGCTTGTATCAAATCTCACATTTTACACCCTGAATATATATAATTATTTGTCAAAAAACAATAGAAAAATTAAATAATCCTAAATCTATTAAAGAAATTAAATCAATTATTTTTATCAAACAAAGAAAATCACATTCTCCAAAAACTTCACTAGTGAAAATTTCCAAGCATTTAAATAAAAAATAAGACCCATCCGAACTAACTCTTTCAAAGAATAGAGGAAGAGCGGATACTTTCTATTTCAGTTTTGCCAACAGAGAAGCTACAAGAAAGAGAAATTACAGACCACCCTCTCTTGCAAATGCAAATGCAAAAATCCTTTCAAAAAGTTTTCAAGTTAAGGGGTGCATGGGTGGCTCAGTCGGTTAAGCAGCCAACTTCAGCTCAGGTCAAGATCTCATGGTCTGTGAGTTCGAGCCCCATGTCCGGCTCTGTGCTGACGGCTTAGAGCCTGGAGCCTGCTTCTGATTCTGTGTCTCCCTCCCTCTCTGCCCTTCCCCTGCTCATGCTCTATCTCTATCTCTCAAAAATAAATAAATGTTAAAAATTAACACTGTTTAAAAAGTTGTCAAGTTAAATATAGCTATATATAAAAAGGATAATGCAACAAAACTTACTGCGGTTTATTTCAGGAATGTAAGGGCAGGTAAATATTCAAAACTTAATCAGTGTAATTTTTTACATTAACAGAATGAAGGGAAATAATGGTGATTTCAATAAGTACCAAAATATATCTGATAAAACGCAATATTTATCACAATAATTAAAAAAAAACCTCTTCACATACTGGGCCTATAAAGGAATATTCATATTCTTATAATGGTTGTCTATGAACAATCCATAGCTAACATTACACTTAATGATGAAAGTGTAGATGCTTTTACCCTGAAGGTAGAGACAAAACTCATGTAAACACTCACCATTCCTATTCAACATTGTACCAGAGGTTCTAGCCTGTGTAATAAAACAAGTAAAAGAAATATAAGATTTAAAGATCAGAGAGAAGGAAGCAAAACTCTTTATTTGCATGTGACGTGTGTATATATTTTTTTAATTCAGAAAAAAATTGCATATGATGTGTGTGTGGATATTTTTTAAAAGCCAGGAAAACTATTGGAAGTAATAAATGACTTTGGTAAAGTTGAAATATTAACGAGATTAACAACAAGGCTATTAACAAGCTTAATAAACAAAATTGAGTTTTTCTGTATACTGGCAATGAATAAATAGAAAGTAAAATTTTAAATCAGTGTCATTTGCAATAGCATCAAGATCATCAAATACCTAAAACTAAATCTAATAAAAGATGTGCAATGCCTCTACAATAAAAATTTCAAAAACTTATTAAGAAGAATTGAGTAAATAAAGTAGCATTTCACCATATTTAGGCTTGGAAACCTCAATATTTTTTTAAGTTTACATATTTATTTTGAGAAAAAGAGTGAGAGAGAGGGGGATTGTGAGTGGGGGAGTGGCAAAGAAAAGGGGGACAGAGAGAATCCTTAGAGCTCGAACTTAATGAAGTGACGTGTGAGAGCATGACCTGAGCCAAAACCAAGAGTCAGACACTTAACTGACAGAGCCAGCCAGGCACTCCGGCAACCTCAATATTTTTGAGATGTCAATTTTCCCCAGATTAACCTCTGGTTTCAATGTAATTCCAATCCAAAATTCAGAAATGTGTGTGTGTGAGTACGTAAACTGTCAAAACGTCTCTAAGAGTTACATAAAAATTCAAAGAAACTTGAAAAACCAAGACAATCTTGAATAAAAAAAAAACTTGGAAGACCCAGACTATCGTATATCAAGACTTAGTATAATGCCAAAATAATTAAAACTACAGAACCGGTGCAAGCACGGATAAGTGGAACAGTGGAACCAAGTGGCAAACACCCCACAGCAGTTGATGGAGAAATGAATTATTTTTCAATAACTGATTCTATAGTAACTGAATACCTATAAAAAATCAAAAGGAGCTTGACTCCCTACTTCATACACTATACAAATAAAAAAAATAGATCGAGGTTTATCAAAGGTAAATATGAACAATAAATAAATAGAGAAGAAGGGGGGAAAAACCCAGAGGGCAATATCTATATTATTTCAGGATAGGTAAATATTTCTTACACAAGACACAAAAAGCGGTAGCAATAAAAAATGATTATGTTGGACTGCTTTAAAATTAATAACTTCTTTTCATTAAAAGACCCCAGTGTTGGGTCAGAAAAGGTAACAGGGAATTCATATTTGCCATTTCTATAACTGTCAAGGGCTTATATAACAGTTTATACAATTGCCTAGGATATTTAAGAACTCACACAAATCCATTAAAAAAAAGACAGGCAACACAAGAGAAAATTGAGCTGAAAAAGGAAACCGACATTACAAAAAAGAAGAAACTGAAATGGCTAGGAAATAATGCACCCATGTTCAATTTTACTACAGTACCGACTCCACAAAAATGTCAGAACAAGAACAGACAAGGATGGCAAGGGTGTGTAACAACGGGAACCGTCATACACTGCAGGAGACGTTTACATTGATATTATCACTTGGAGAAGTTATCTGGCAATATCTACTCATGTGGGACACACACACACCTTACTGGGTTTCTATTCCTAGATCTGTACATGAGAAATGCTACAAATATTAATAAGAAAGACATATACACGAATATTCATGGCAGTGTTGTTTGAATAACTCAAAACTGGATAAATGTAAACGTCTACTTACAATAAAACTGATGACAAAATTGTGCTATATTTTAAAAAATGGAATGCTATAGGGGCTCTGAGTTGCTCAATTGGTTCAGCTTCCGACTCTTGATTTCAGCTCAGGTCAAGATCTCGTGGTTTGTGGGATCGAGCCCCATGTGGCGCTCTGTGCTGACAGTGAGGAGCCTTCTTGGGGTTCTCTCTCTCCCTCTCTCTCTCTTTCTCTGCTCCTTCCCTGCTTGTGTGTGTGCTCTCTCTATCAAAATAAATAAACTTTTAAAAAATGGAATGTTACAGATTTGTGACAATGATCAAACTACAATTTCATGCAACAGCACAAATATACTGTTGGAAGAAAGAAGCTATAACCAAAAAATAATATATTGTAAGATTCCATTCATAGAAAGTCTTAAAAAAAAAAACACAGGAAAACAATTTCAGGGGCGCCTGAGTGGCTCAGTCGGTTGAGCGTCCAACTTCGGCTCACGTCATGATCACAGTTTGTGGGTTGGAGCCCCGCATCTGGCTCTGTGCTGACAACTCGGAGCCTGGAGCCTGCTTCAGACTCTGTGTCTTCCTCTCTCTCTGCCCCTCCCCTGCTCATGTTTTCTCTCTCTCTCTCTCTTTCAAAACTAAATAAATATTAAAAAAAAAAATACTAACCAGTTTCATTAAGTCAGGATATTGGCTACTCTTGAAATGGGAAGAAGGATTGGGGGTGGCATAAAGGAGCCTTCTGAGGCATTTGTAACGTGCAGGTTAAGTGAGCATGCTCATTTTGTGAAAACACATTAAGCTACTCTTATGATTTGTGTACTTTTAAAATGTATGTTATAATCCAATAAAATTTACATTAGCAAGCCTGAATGGAAGGATTAAGCAGCTAATCAGACACAGATGAGAAATAATGTGATGACTGGAAAACAGATCTGAAGAAACGTGGAAAAATACAGCACAGGGAGAAAATATGAAAGATTAAGAGATGCAGGAAGTAGAACCCAAATGAGAATACATACAGATTGTTACACCATTAGATACGTGTTGTGAGATACAAAATGCCAACACACACACACACACACACACACACACACGCACAGACTTAAAAGCCACAAGAGAAAAGAAAATCATCTAAGAAAAAAAAAAAAGAATGACAATTATCCCGGAAGCCAGAAAACTGTGGAAAAATATCTTCAGAATACTAAGAGAAAGTATTTTTCACTCTAGACGTGTATACCACATTCCAGCACCCTAGATGAAAGCAAACCTGGGTATGTCAGTTCTCTTGCTTCTTGAAAGGGCTGACTTGACAATGTAGGAAATTACAAGCACATAAGCTGTTCAAAGATGTTGGACAGCCACCTCTGATCAATGTCCACTCCATTCCATTCCTTGATTGCCTGCCAACAACATGCTACCTTCTTCTATAACTAAATATCCAGATATTAATTCCCTCACCCCGACAGAAGAACCTTACTTCCACAAGAGCAAAGCAAAATGAAACTCATTCGTTTGTTTCCTAAACAGGAAACAATGCATAAGTGTCACCAGTGACTGCATCCAACTCCAATTTTAATACTCCAAAGAAATGTGTTTCCTCCTCTGGATTACTCATGATGTTATTTTTTGCTTTGCTTTTTACATTTTTTAATTGAGATATAATTGACATATAACACTATGTTAGTTTCAGGTGTATGACATAATAATGAGATATTTGTATATATTACAAAATGTCTATATATGTATATATTACAATGAGTCTAGTTAATATCTGTCACCATTCATAGTTCCAGTGCGATTTTGATATTCTATAATTTATGAACTAAATTACAAAAATAACCACCAGCCACAAATCCTATATAAAATAGTAGATGAAGTAGAGGGACTTTAAACTCGGTTAATACCTTAAATACCACCTTCATTTCTACAAATGGTCACTAGAGAACCAAACATCATTTCTTAGAGAAATAGACCTTTGATGGCCTGAGTGGATGTACTCTAGCGTGCCGTCGATTGTAGTGAACATGCCAGGACACTGGGGTATCCCCACGTTCCATCTGTACTCCTCCAACCCTTACTGTTTACTTTGTACCAAATGCTCTGCAAAATACCTTCTGCTGCTTTTTATTATCTTGAGAATAATCACCACTTACATAGCACTGCAGCTGAGAATCTTTGGAAACTCATGGCCAAAAATACATGTACACATCCAAAATTGTCTATAGAGAGCATAAATAATATGCCTTCCCCATCTATGCATTGCTATTTTTTAAATGTCTGGAAGGCACTTCCGATTAATAAAATACAGTTCACTTCATTATTTCTCTCACTTAACAAGTATCGATTAAGGGGAGTCAATTTATCTTATCACATGGGCCAAGAGTAGGGATGGAATGGATGCCCACAGGAAAAATTAGTTCTGAAGAAACTGAAGTTCTGGTTTTAACCAGAAGAAAAGTGATACATTTTGAGCAGCCAAAGACAGCAAATAGTCACCCTGTCATTTATTTTCAAAATCTATACAGGCATGGAAAGATGAGAGTCAGGATGAAGTTTTGAAATTTTGCCAGTTCTTACCTCTTCCCTTGAAGTTCTGTATATAAATCAGAAGTCAAGAAAATGACAATCATGATATAATAGAATGGCAAGAATCTGAGCATTGCCTTAGTAATATCACAACAGAATTATTTAATACATATGAATATTGGTTTCCTTGTTCAAAATAAAAATGGAAGAAGAGGAGGAGGGAGGGAGCGAGAGAATTGAATAAGATGAGCTCCAAAGTACCAAAATCTATGCTTCTTGATCTTTTGTTTTAATATTCCTGATTAGACAAAATCTCATTTTCCTTTTTATCTGCTTAAGAAATTGATATTTTTAATATCTCAGGCTCCATGGTTATTGTCCACATATGTGCTATGGTAATAATCTTACTATCTGGCATTGGGTTTTGAATAAAAACACAACTGCAGTATTTGATGACAAATAGATAAGGAAGATTTTTGTGTGTGGAAGCATGGATACATATTTTCATGGAATTGTTTTTCTGATCTAACAGATCAGACTGGATGTTTTTGCAGGACAAGGATGATGTTTTGGGAATAGAGTAGAGTTCATTATGGAAACATGTTGCACTAATATCAGGTATAGAAATAATACATTAGAGTCCAGGAGAATAGTGCCACGCAAATATAATGGTTATTTTTCAGTGATCTTTAAGTAAGATGCTATAGAACCTTGGCTAGGAAGATAATAATAGCCACCCTTTATTGAACAGTGTCTAGGTGTCGGCTGTTTTGAGTGTTCTCTGTAACATTCTCTTATAAACCATATTACAGTGTTGTAAATAGTGACCATGAAATAAAATATATGTATAAAGAAATGATGAGGGAATTAAGGCACAAGATTAATAATTTACCTAAACTCACAGATCTGGTGGTTGACAACAATGAATCCATTCGCAGGTCTCCTGGATATTTTGAGAACATCGTCTTTCCCACTTTGAGATTATGACTTTTGATAAACTCCAAAAAGAGAATGCCTTGCATTCTTCTTTCATATCAGGAAAGTTGTTCCCTGTGAAACATCTCTGCCACATTTGAATCTGAGGCAAATATGCATCGAATGAAGAAAAGTCTACAGAAATGCAGGAGTTCTGATTTTTTACAAATTGTTATTTATTATTTGGTAAACAATATAAAATCTTTTTTTAAATTTTTAATGTTTATTTTTGAGAGAGAGAGACAGAGCACAAGCAGCGAAGGGGCAGAGAGAGGGAGGGAGACACGAAGTTTGAAGCAGGTTCCAGATTCTGAGCTGTTAGCACAGAGCCTGACGTGGGGCTGGAACTCACAAACTGAGAGATCATGACCTGAGCCGAAGTAGGAAGCTTAACCTACTGAGCCACCCAGGTACCCCTAAAATCTTGACATAAAAAAGAGTGAATTGGCTCTTCTTTCTAAATCCATAAATGCAGTTGGTCTGGTCTTATAGAAACTGTCTTACCACAATGTCCTACAGAAAGATGATATTGGATTACTACTTTATGATCTGTTTAAAGATAGCAGTATTAATTTCTCTTTGTTTTCCATGTTATCCAGAATAAAACACTTTATTTGGAAGAAGAGGCTTCTGAAGCAAGAAGCACAACAAAGCAACTGAAAGTTTCTTACTCTTGAGAATAGTGATTGTTCCTTATTAAATCAGTGGTTATAGATCAGCAAAGCTGCCACCGAAGGTAATTTCAGATGAATCAAGCCCTAGGGAATCAAGGCAAAGGTTTGCTACGCACATGTTAATTCACCAGAACCCACAGCAATGCTCGTGCTAATAAAGTAGCTGGAGGTACTTGTGGGGAAACAGGAGCCAAACAGGTCTCTAGTCTAGTTCAACTGCAAGATTCTTACTAATCTAAATTTTCACAATAAAGTGGTTATGCAAGCTCAGGTAGATCTCAATAGGTTGAATAATGATTCACAAGCCAGTTGGAATGTTTCCATTTTAAATGTAGGTATAAAAATAAATAAAAATAAATGTAGTTATTATGTTGCTAATGTCATTGATTGCTTAATTCCCGCTAGTTTTTTTTTTTTTTTTAACAGTGAGAGGTAGCAGAATATGTCACCCTTCATAGGCCATTTTGGCGTATTGATTGTTTTGAATCAACATTCCTTAAGAAACAGTTAAGAAGGACATTCTGACTCTCCTTTGTTCCCCTGAAAGCAAAAATAAATCTCCTTGTAAAAATACCCTCCCTATATCTGGAGGAAAAGAAACATCATTACCACCAGAGACAGGGAATTTAGGGCTAAGAAAGCTGTGTAAACAAACCTTGTTACTTCTTCGGTAATTTACTACCCCAAGCCCAAACTTATTTATTTTGTCAATTCTCCACAAATTTATTGTTTGTCTAAAAGATATAAAAGATGCTCGCCTTGGTCACTTCTCCGAGTACTACATTTTGATGGGCTCCTGTACATATGAAATTAAATTTATTTTTTTCCTGTTAATTTGTCTTACGTAAGTTTAATTATTAGACCAACTAAAGAACCTCAAAGAGAGAGAAGAAAAGGTTTCCTCCCCTACAGCAGAAAAGGGAAATGGAAAGCATTGCTGTAACTGGCTATATGCAGCTTCACACGGGTACCCGCTGAACTGGAATGGAAGCTACGCCAGGCTCTCAATCAATTGGCATAGGTGCTGAGTACCTGCTCGAGGGGTGCACTCTTCCAGGCAAACTCTGTGTCGTTAGATTTTCTATGTACAGCCACAAGTGCCTCTCCAAAATTTGGAATAAAGGGAAGTGAGTTTGTTTTAAGAGACAAACATTGAAATCAACATAAAAAGCAACAGTAAGCAGATTTGCCTCAAAGAAAGTGAAAGCTCCCCTGGTGAGTGGTAACTTGACTGAATGAAATAGCAACATATTTAATGGGAGAATGTGTTAATGAATGGGAAATAAATTAGTGACACACACACACACACACACATAAACACACACACACAGAATAGGAGAGAGAGAGAGAGAGAGAATGTGAAAATCCAAGTATCTAGAAAAAAATGGGATCAGGGCAACACAAGTCTGGTGTAAATTAAACATTGGAATTTTGTACCTCTAAGGGTAAAAACAAATTAAAAATAAGAAGCTTAATTCTCCCTACTGAAAATAAGAGAACTTCTCTCACTTCCCCTTTCTTAGAGAGTTTACTTAGAAACTTTAAGTTCTTTCACTGCTCTTTGAAATGTATATGTCCTTTATTTTTTGTCTAGATATAATTGACATATAACATTATATTAGTATCGGGTGTACAACATAATGATTTGATATTTGTACATATTGTGAAATGATCACCACACTCAGTCTAATTAATATCCATCACCATACATACATACAAATTGTTTTTACTTGTGATGAAAAACTTCAAGATACACTTTCAGCAACTTGCAAATACAGAATACAGTATTATTAACTATAATCCCCATGCTGTACATTATATTTCCATGATTTATTTTATAGCTGGAAGTTTGTACATCTTAACATCTTAACCTCCTTTATCCCTTCTCCCCTCCCCCCAATCCCAACCCCTATCTTGGGCAACAACCAATCTCTTCTCTGTATCCATAAGCTCAGGGGGTTTGCGGGGGGGGGGGGAGGGTTATTGATTTTTTTGTTGTTATTTTTTAGATTCTACATATAAGTGAAATCATATGGTATATAAACCATTTACAAGTTCGATAAGCCTCTCGCTAGCTTCAAGAACCAGGAATGTCTTTCTCAATGACCTAGAAACTATCTCTTTGAAAATGTAATAATCAAGACAGATAACACCCCTATTTCCTAGTTTCTGTGGCAGGTTAGTGGCCTAACCCTGGTGGGAGTCTCATTTCAAGTTGTAAAACTACATCCAGTCATAAAGTTATAAGATTTTTTTTTCCTTTTGGGTAAAGCCAATTAGCTAGCGAAGATGGTTATCCCAACTACCAACTAATTAAGGGTGAACTATGTGTGACAAATGGCGCTGTTCTCTTAAGAACTAGTTATTGTTCATCTTGAGAACATGGATATAATGGATTATACCTGCTTGGCTACGTAAGACTGAGATTTTTTGTTCTTCAGTGGATTGGCTGTGATGTGTTTCACATTGTGGTTTAGTGCTTATTCAACAATAAAATTGTTTACCTTCTTGTCTATCTTCATGGTGAGGTTTTCTGGACTAGGAGATTTTGTTTCTAATTCTATTTCTCTGACGCAACTCCTTTTGCTCTGATTTTAGGCTCATTCTCAATTTTTGATTATAAATGGTTTTCCCTTAAGAGTCTGCATCCAATGCATTAAATAGGGGCAAGAATATTTGGCTTGCATTCTTATTCTTCTTCTTGTAAAATAATACGCATTCGATTATACACATCGGCCGCTAGGAGTTTGATTATTATTAGTACACTTTCAAAGAAGACTCCAGTCTTAAATAGGCTGTCAAGTTTTTAAGCTTGTAAATCTGAGAACCATTTTCCTATCCCTGATGAATTGCCAAGATGAATGCTACTCTGTGAGGATTCTTAGCAAATAGCCAACAGGCTTTCCCTAGAGAATTACTTCAGACATGCAACTTTTCATGCAAAATTTCTTCAGAGACAAAAAGATAATAGATTGGAAAAACTTGTCTACCTAGCAAAAATTACTAAATGTTAAAGAAAATGTTGTCTGTTCAGATCTTGCTCTTGGGTTTGCACTAAAAAGTGGTAAGGGTTGGGATGCCTTAAATTTCTTTCTGGAATATACAAGAGAATTCATCAGTGTGGAAAGACACAGGTATTCTACTGAGGAATGAGGGAAAGAAAACAAAACGTTTTGTTTCAGTGTTTCTATCCTAACATCTCTCTGATATAGGGCTTTGTAGACAGCCGATGGAGAATACCATCCTCTCTGCCTAATTTCATTTGAAAAATATGGAAGACCAAAGAAAGTCCACACATTATTTATTCTTTCTATTATCAAATGACCATCTTATTCTACATTTGTTTTAGATGCTCTTAGGTAGCATTGAAATATAAAGAAACACCAGTTTTCTGGGAAATTTCAACATACCATTTTATATCTGGAGCTGACCTTTTAATTCAGTAACATACTTGAACTTCTAGTAACAAGCCCTCATTTCTATTTACCCTTTCTATGTTCATTTTGTTGTTCAGCCTCTTAATATGCTGCCACACTTTTATCCAGAGCAGCTCATTTTCAGTATACCAGTTTTATATCAGTTTAGTATATCAGTTCTATATAGTATGCTATATAGAACCAAAAACTATGGATTTATGTACCTAGCTACACTCGAGCTGCACATATATAAATAGCTTAAGATATAAAATTACTGAGATTTATGTTCATTTGAAGTTTGGAGTACTTAATTTTGATTCTAGATTATCTTACTCTCCAGAATTTTAGTTTTCATTTGTTTACTAAGAAGCTTTTTAGTTTGTGGGTTCATGGCTTTGTGATTAGCTTGAATTTTGGTTATGTTCATATTAGTGGTGTGCCCTGAAATAATTTTATTTTAATTTTTTAATGTTTTAGTTTTATTTTTGAAGGAGAGAGAGAGACAGAGCAGGAGTTCAGGAGGGGTAGAGAGAGAGGGAGACACAGAATCTGAAGCAGGCCACAGGCTCTGAGCTGTCAGCACAGAGCCCGATGTGGGGCTTGAACTCACAAAACATGAGATCATGACCTGAGCCGAAGTCAGATGCTTAACCAACTGAGTCACCTAGGTGCCTCTTGAAATAATTTTATTAAACAAAGTAATTATTCATCTCAGACTCATCCAAAAACAAAATATTTGTGAGTATAATGGTTAGTTACATTTTAATCTCATCCCTAATTTTCATGCTTTGTAAGAAAAAGGGTAATAGATGGGTAAGCTACTAATCTCCAACTTCAACCCCAAAATGCACAAAATATGTAATCATTGTTATATTCTTCAAGGGTGAAAAACAACAAATGTAGAAAAAAAATGGGCATTTGATAATAGAAGGAAAAATTAATCTGTAGACTTTCTCCAGTCTTCCGTATACACTTTTTAATGGAAATTAGGCAGAGACAATGAAATAGAATGGTGAATACTAACAATTCAACATGTATTTCAAGAAACAACTTAATCGGTCCTTCTGCACTTAACCATAAATATCACATACATGTATAAACATATATATATACACACATACATTACACATACACACACACGGTTTCTCCTTTATTTTCTGAATTTTCCATATTTTGTACTTCTCTTATGATTGAGATCAATATCTGAAGTTTTATTTCTATAATTTTTTCTAAATTCTTACTAACAATTTTTTTGCTTGTTAAAAATGTTCTATCTCATTGTATCTTACAAACAGTTGGCCACTTATGTGGCTTTTTGCTTCACTGTAAAAGATCATCAGTCTCATTTAAAATAAAGCACATGATGGGGGCACTTGGGTGGCTTAGTCAGTGGAGCATCCAACTCTTGATTTCAGCTAGGGTCATGATCCTAGGGTCATGAGATTGAGCCCCACACTTAGCGTGGAGCCTGCTTAGGATTCCCTCTTTCTCTCTCTCCCTGGCTCACACACTCTCTCTCTAAAATAAAAAATAAATACAAAATAAATTTTAAAAAGCACATGCAAATCCCCTTCTCCACTTCCAAACACACTCAACTGATTTTCAGTCACTCTTCAAGTATAAGAACTTTCTTTTTTAAGCCCAACATGGGGCTCAAACTCCTGACCCCAAGATCAAAAGTCGCATGCTTTACCAACTGAGGTACCTCAAGTTGGTAGAGCTAGGCACCCCAAGAACTTTTAATAATAGCCTTAAACACCTACTTTACTCTCCTTAGGGTTAATCAAAAATATTACAAATGGAGAATGTGACTCTTCTAATTAAAATATGATATTAACATATTATGTCATAAAGAATGTGATTCTTAAAAAAAGGTATAATAAAAGTTGGAATTTAACAGTTATATTTAGCGGGTAAAATGTTATGTTATTTAATATTGCTCTACAGAGTATTAAAATGCTACATTCAAAAACATCAAGACAGAAGGAGAAATTTGGGCTTCAATTGGTAAATAGGAAGATTCCACTAAATCTGATAAAACCATTCAGATAAGTGGCAAGAATTTGATAAATGGTGAGATTCACCAGCACTCAGTAGAACCTGAGATGCCAAGAAAACCAAAAGATCAAATTATTTCCTTATTTTATCTTAGCATACCTGCTTGTCATGCAAAGAATTCAAATAATCATGTCTGATGACTTTAGTACCTTTCTGTGCTGGCTGGGCAAGGTCAGAAAAACTTCACTGAAATAAATAGGAACATCGATGTCGTCTTTCTCCAGGCCAGGGCACATGGTTAGTTATGCACAACTCTAGAGAGTGCCTCTTACGTTCATGGTTGCCCTGGACTAGCGTATTTATTACTATGGTTGTCTGTCAGATAGAAGCACATGCTTTGAGAAAGGAGTTTTCTCCTACTATGAACAAAAGCACCATTCAGGCTGCAGCAAGGCTAGACTCAGACTCTAGATACACACCGAGAAGCAGTAACACAATAAGCCAGAATCTCTGCCTGATTAGATTACAGCATCAACTAAACTTGTATCTTTTGTGAAAACATGTGGAAATTCAAATGTAATATTTACACAAGAAATTTAGTGACTTTAATAAGGATATCATATTCTGAAATAAAATAATAAAGAGGATTAGCTTTATAGTATAAATATAAATAGAAATCTACTGAGCTTATTGGTTCTTTCCTATTGCAGTCAATAGTTCCGATTTATTTCAGTTGAAAAATGGCTAAAAATTTTGAACGTCAAAAGAAATACGATTAGATAAAATACAGGAAAAAATTTTAATGAACAATACATTCAAACAGTAATAGAAGAAATACAATGAAAACAAAAGTACAACCAGAAAAATAATAGTACATTAAATTACTTAAGAATATTACAGAGAAAGAAGTAATTGCCCATGAAGTGCTATTAAAAAGAATTACATACCAAATGGCATGAACTTGAAAACAGTATATCAATATAAAGCTAAGAGGGAAGATAAGTCCTTGCATCAACACATATGCTTTGACTTAGAAGATACAGAGAAAGAACACTTGTAAGAAACTGCCCAAAATCAAAGAGCAAAAACTTAACATTGAAGAACAGTTACAGATGCTTGAAATGGAATCAGATAGGTGGGGGAAGAGACCTTGAATGACAGAAAATAAAACCAGTAGGAAGCTGTCCTGTGGTCAGGAGACCTTTGGGGAGCTCTTTTCAAGAGAAGGAGAATATTGGAAATACCAGAGTAAACTCCGGAAGTAAGAAGAAATAAAAGAGTAGGCAGAAAGGAAAAGTAGGCCCCAAAGAGAAGAAGCAAGTATTCTATTAGGCGGTAAGATATATCCTAGATTGAAAACACACAGTCCCTTGATGGCTTGAGTTCACATCCTACCTCTGCTATTCAACTGGTTGTGTGAACCTGGGCAAGGTAGTCACCTCTCTAAGGATCGAGTATGTATGTGGATGTATGATTTTTGTCATAATTGTAAGTAGTATGTGTGCCCAGCAATCCAGTCATGAGTATATGTATTATATATCTCACATTATTATGGCAAAAACCAATGAGGGAAAGACAAATGTTGCAACCAGGAACAGTATTCAAAAGACTTTTAGTTTGAATCTGGAAATTCCAAGATGTACAGGAAACAGAAAGGATGATATAGCCTTCTCACCATATAGTTAGGAATATTATGAATTATTTTAGAAAGGAGTTTTCTATGAATTATGATTCTTTTCCATCCCTGTGCAGGTTACAGAGGGAGCCATTCGGATTTGTCTGTTGACTATACTTACACTTTGCCTTCTTGGGAGTTAGTTTTTCCACTAATTTCCTCAAAATGCCACTGAATATTTAGTTTACTATACTGACAATTTTGTGGTTGATGATGTTTGTTTGCCCTACCAATCTGGTCTTCTTTCTTCCTTCCTAGAAAAACCTCTTCTTTGATCATAGCAAAACCCCTTCTTTTCCAGCGGTTGCCCTGATTGGTCTAAGAACGAAGGCGAATTCTAGTGACTGGTTCAGGGATCTAGACCTAAGTCAATCAGCACATGACACATCTTAGGCTACAAGATTCAGTCACAGATGGGTATGTGACCAAATTCTGGCTAACTGGGAGAGATTTGCTGAAGACTTTGGGTGGGTGGGGGGAGCATCTTTGTTACTATAAGATGTGTCCCTGAATCCTTCCTATCTTTCTCTGATGTAGTAACAGGCAATGTGCAATATAGCATTTTCGCTACTATGCAGACAGCAGCCTAAAGAAAAACCCAATACCCAGAGAGTAAGGCACAGGAAACTATGAAGAACCAGAACCAGAATCACTGAATTAAACAGACCTAAACTCTGTGTGGCCCGGAGTCTCAGTCATATAAGCCAATAAATTTTCTTACTGTTTAAGCCAGTTCGAATTGGATTTTGTGCTGTGTGAATTGAGGTGTGTGAATTCACTTGTGTGTGAATTGGCTTCCGTGTCAAAAGAACTTTGGTTCATTCTCTGACCAGAGTGCCCTTTATCCAGTTTGTGTGACCTCATGAATTACTGTGTTTTAGCCAGAAGGACTTTTGGTCATAAAATCTTGGAGGATCTCCTGATCAATTCCAGGGTGAACCAAAGAATTAAAAACTTCTTAGATACCACTCTCAGGAAATTCTTCTGCATCTTTGCACTAGCCCCAGATTAACAAATAAAACAACAGATTTATTTCTCATAATTTCTGTTGCTAAGTAGAACTTGAACATGGTACAAAGCCAAGAGATGTACCCAGTGATTTCCGAGTCCTCTCTTCCTTTAGATTAGTATATGGCTACCATGAGGTTTCTTCTATTCAGAACTGTCCTTCACAGGAAGTAGGCTGCTAAGAAAGAAAAATGAGATCATTCTAACCTAAGACACTTTTGCCTAAATGAAAAAAAGGCAAATAAAAATTAAATTAAAATAAATTCATTATGAATTTTATACTGTATTTTTAGACTGATTTTATACTGTAATTTGCATGTGATGTTAAATATTCTGAAATTATTGCCATTTTAATAATACAGAATGGTATTGGAAATTAGGGAAATGTAACCTGGAGGAAAAATAATTCAAAATTAATGTCTATTTTTCTTTTTTTTTTAATTTTATTTTTAAGTACTCTCTACTCCCAACATGGGACTCAACCCCACAACTCCAAGATCAAAAGTCTCATACACTCCACTGACTGAGCCAGCCAGGCACCCCAGTATGTCTATTTTCAAAAGTCAAACTCACAATATTTTTGTGTGTGGCTTTCATCTTCAAGTCACTATTCTTTCTTTTTTTTTAATTTTTTTAAACCTTTATTTATTTTTGAGAGAGAGAGAGACAACAAGAGCAGAGGAGGAACAGACAGAGAGGGAGACACAGAATCCGAAACAGGCTCCAGGCTCTCAGCTGTCAGCACAGAACCTGTTGCGGGGCTCAGAACCCACAAACAGCGAGTTCATGACCCAAGCCGAGGTCAGATGCTTTACTGACTGAGCCACTCAGGTACCCCAAAATCAATATTGTTTCAAAATGCATTTCATTTTCATTCCAAGTAAGTAGTACTTCATTTCCTTTACTTTAGTGGGTTTTTCTGATTATTTGCTCACCAAGACTTAGTTAATTTACTCTCATGGGCTTGTACCCCAGTCCTGCTACAAGTAATCTTTCACATCTATTCTATCTCTTGCTTCACAGGCATTTGGTCATGTTTTAAAATTTATTTGACAAGAAGATTATTCATTGCTGAGTTCAGATATTACCTCCTTCGGGAAGGCTGTCTGGAATCTCCTAATGTCACTTGATCTGTCTCATCTGTTCTCCCTAGAACATAGAGTCACCATTCGTACCCCTATAGCATATCATTCACCTGGTGTTCTTTCATTTAACTTTTTAAGTAAGGGTCTCCTTTACTCGCCTATGATGTCTGCAATAGTAGACTCCCAGCCTTATAGAACTTTGGACCTCAGTACCTACCACAAAACCTGACATAGGTACAATGCATAAAAGTTTCTTGTATCCCTGCTCAGTTTAAACTCATCTAAGGAATGTGCCCAGTTTCTGCCATCCTTCACCTAAAAGTTGGAGACAGTTCGCCTTCCCCTCCTCTCTATGTTGCAGCCTTTGTAATTCATAGAGATTAAGAGACTGCGTTCCAGAGTTAGACTACCTGCATTCAAATTCCAGCTTTGTGTCTTTTCTAGCTGAGCAATCTTGAAGAAGTTACTTAGTATCTCCAAGTCTCAATTTCTTTAGCTGTAAAGTTGGCATAATACTAGAACCTACTTTAATAAGGGTTTTGTGAAGATCCAGTGGAAAAAAAAATTGTAAAGCTCTTAATACAATGCCTAGCTTGTACTACACATTCTCACCCTCAAGTATATGGCAGTACTTTTGGGTTTAACATCAGCTATTATTATTACTGTTGTTATTATTAGCTATTTAAATATTTTACTTTCAGTGTGATTAGATATTACATTTCAGATAGTAATGAAATGTTGTTATGAAAAGGAAGGCTGTCGATTTAAGGTAGTTTTGGAAAAATTCCAGGTAATATTATGGCTAAGGATTAACAGTATCAACAAGAAGCATTCACGCCAGAATTGTGCTTTTATTGTTTACAGGCTATCTTTTTACAGGAAAGCAAGTTGAATATTTCCAGTCAATCTTCGACCCATCATTTGAATTCAATGGTTACTATCCTTGGGGTATTAGCATGTGGATATCCTAGTACACAAACTCCAGAATTCAAATGAACAGTTGATAGTGATGGGAGGGGGATGTGAATAGTACTTTGCTATATATTCAAAATGCTGCGAATTTGCTCATATTTCTCTGCATGATATATCATCGTGGATAAGTATGGATCGTGAGAGATCTGGAAAATGGACAACTAACTACACTGCTGATTATTTAGTATTTTCCCATTAACTTCATTTTTTTCACAATTCCAGATCTTGAAAATTTGTGAGTGCGATGGAAATATGTGTAGATTTATGTCTGCCAGAGGAAAATTTGTTTATGTATATGTTAATGCTTCTAGGTGAAAAATCCCCAAATATGCAGTCTATTAGAATTCCAAAGATATCACATGATTATTCGCTGTGGTTCTTTAATATCAGTTCTTCGAAATATTCGAGTTGTAAAAATTAAATTAGTTGAGACTCATAGAGACTGTCCTGTAAAAAGCTTAACTGTGACTTTTGGTTGGACAACAGAAAAACTGAGTTTATTTTGGAAACTAACTCTTAAAACTCTGTTATTTGTAAACTTCAAATGTAGGAAAGAAAAAACAAACGTAAGATCAACTTGCAGATTTCACTGTGCCAACCGTAAGAGAAAGCGATTAGAAACTAGTAACAGTCTCCTCAGAGATGCGCTAAATTAGGTCTGAATTTCGTTAGCTTCTGTAAGCACTTATATATTACCGTGACCTTGGGAGTACCTTCTCTGAATTCTGGAGACTGTGTATGCAATGTTTAATTCAATTTTTTTTTTTGTCAGTACTTCCAATTGCTTTAATGGGATTACATGCACTACCTCTAGTATCTTAATTTTACATCTGAAGATTGTTTCACAAATAAAAAAAAAATCAACCCTCTTATATATCAGCAGTAACTGAAGTCTATTAAAAGAGTCCCTCACTTATCTGGGGGGGGATATGTGCCAAGACCCCCAGTGGATAAAACCAAACCTTATATATACTGTTTTGGTGTTTTGTTTTGTTTTTTTTTTTTTACTATACATACAAAGCTATGATAAAGATTAATTTATAAATCAAGCACAGTAAGATGAACAACGATAACTAATTATAGAACAATTGTCATAATCTACTGTAATAAAAAGGTACGTGAATGTGGTCACTCTTTCAAAATGTTTTATTGTACAGTACTTACCCTTCTGGTGATGACGCCAGGTGATAAAATGCTTACGCGAGTAGATGAAGGGAGGTGAATGACGCAAAGCATCATGTCAAAACTAGGCTACTGTTGTCCTTCTGCTGATTCGTCAGGAGGATCTTCTGCTTCCACATTCCCATTGACAGAGGGTAACTGAAACCGCAGAAATGAAACTGCAGACAAAGTGGGACTACCGTATTTACAGAAGTTCAGCAGCGTAACGTTAATTCTCTATAGGTCATTACAGTCCATGACTTTTGGAAACCTCTTTATGTTTTATTTATTTCAAATGTTTAATTATTTAGGGGGTCCCTGGGTGGCTCAGTCGGTTAAGCATCTGCCTCTTGACTTCAGCTCAGGTCATGCTCTCGCGGTTGGTGGGTTCTGGCTCGCGATGGGCTCTGCACTGGCAGTTCTGAGCCTATGTGGGATTGTCTTTCTCTCCTTCTCTCTCTGCCCTTCTGTGCTCACTCGCTCTTTCAAAATAAATAAATAAACTTAAAAATATTTAAATGTTTATTTATTTATTTTGAGAGGGAGAGAGAGAGTGTGAACAGAGAAAGAAGGAGACAGAGAATCCCAAGTAGGTTCCAGATCCTCACGTGGGGGTGGATCTCACAAACGCTGGGATCACGACCTAAGCCTAAATCAAGAGTCAGATGCTTAACCGATGGTGCCACCCAAGTACCCCCCCTTATTTTTTAAATCAACTGTATTGAGTTGTAATTTATAAATAATGAACTACATTCATATAAACTACAGTAAAACCTTGGTTTGTGAGCACAGTTCATTCCAGAAACATGCTTATAATCCAAAGCATTTGTATATCAAAGCAAATTTCACCACAAGAAATAAAGGAAACTCCGTTGATTCGTTCTACAACCCAAAAATATTCGTAGAGAATGATTACAATATTGTAATATAATACAAAGTAATAAAGAAAATACAAAATATAAAGAAAAATAAACACATTAACCTGCACTTTCCTTTGAAAACCTTCGTGGCTGGTGTGAGGGAGACGAAAGAGAGGAGGATTATTGTGTAGGACGACTTGCATTATCGCTAAGGGAATCATTGCTATCCATTGGCTCAATGGAATCTTTTTCATTTCATGCAGCTTCAACAAGGAACCTATCCAAAGACACTTGCTTTTGCCTCCTTTTGAGTGACATCGCATTGTTGTTAAACAGATTCCTCGCTGGCACTGCTACAGCCTTCTTCAGGTAGTACTTTTCTACGAAATTTTGCACTGTTTCCCACATTTTACACCTTTCCCTAATCTCCTTTGAAGTGAGGGATTCCTCTGCCTTTTTCTCCTCCTCTTCTGCAGGTGGAGATGCAGACGTAGACTTCTGACACAATCTTGCAATTTTGGCCACTTGCATACCTCGTTCGTATGATTTCCTTCTTAACTTCCACCGTTATCATCTCTTTCTTCTTACCACCTTTCTTTTCAACTTTTTCTGCACGGGGGCCGTTGTATACACTCGCACAGATGTGGACTACAGTACAGTATTAATAAATTCTTGTCATATGCTGTATTTAATGTAACTGGCAATAAGGCAGCAGAGGAAAGGGTCTCTGTCTGCAGGCAGCCTGACCTAGAAGGGAGCAAAGCAGTCCTTTTGAAGTGACAAAAAATATGCGAGTGCCAGTTGTGGACACCTTCCAATGTTCTGAAAAATCATTGATTCCTGCCAAACACCGTGGCCTGAGACCGAGCATCTGAGCATGGGAGATGATCACGCACAACCCCGCAGCGAGCAAGAGAGAGAGAGAGAGAGGAACCATTGGCTCAGTTGGGATTATGTGACATTCAGGGTCATATACTACTCATATTGCAAGACATCGCTTGTTTAGTAAGTTAAAATTAGAAATGTTTGCTTGCTTTATGGAACATTCACTGAAGAAGTTACTTGCACTCCAAGGTTTTACTCTATATGATTTGTTGAGTATCGACAGACGTATACATCTGTGAAACCGCCACTATGAATCAAAACACAGAATGTTTTCATAACCCCCAAACTATTCCCCCATGGCATTTTGCAATTCATCTCTTCCTCTGCTCCTGGTCCCGGGCAACCACTTATCTGCCTTCCGTTATGATAGGTTAGTTTACAATTATATAAATAGAATTATACATATGTCCTTGTTTCCGCCTCTTTTCACTCGTCACAGTATTTTTGAGATTCATCCATATTGCATGTATCAGTAGTTCATTCCTTTTTATTGCTGAGTAATAATAAATTGCATTCATTTACCACATTTTTTCCATTCACCTGTTGATTTGGATAGTTTCTAGCTTTGGGCTAGCATTATTGTGAATAATGCTGATTTGAGCATTCATACATGTCTTTGTGTGGACAAGGGTTTTCATTTCTCTTAAATATATACTTAAATACATACATACATACTTAAGTATGTATGAATAGTAAATAGAATTGCTGGTTCATATGGTAATTATATGTCTAAATGGATAAGAACCTGCCAAACAATTTTCCAAAGCATTTGTCATTTTACCTTCCCACTTAGCAAAGTGGAAGTTCCAGTCCTCCACATCCTCACCAACAATGGGTATTGATGATCTTTTTAGTTTTAATTCAGATGGGTATGTAGTACTGTGTCATTGTGGTCTTAATCACTGTAATGAACATCACTTTTAAAAGTGAGGCAGAAATGAAATTCAAGGATCATTTGCTAGGTTCTCTTTCTGTCCTATCCCTAATTCTATTCAATAAGTGTAATTGATCATCTACCTTGTGTCATGTACTGTGTCAGGAAAGAGAAAACAATAAGAAACTGTTTCCTGGAAGACTTCATTTCATGAGACAGGAGTAAAAACAATGTCACATACAATCCAGTTGCGGCTATAGTAAAGGTTTAGGAAAATATATTAATTTTTTTAATGTTTATTTATTTTTGAGAGAGAGAGAGAGAGAACACGAGTGGGGAAGGGGCAGAGGGAGCCAGAGACTCAGAATTCGAAGCAGGCTCCAGGCTCTGAGCTGCCAGCACAGAGCCCAACATGGGGATTGATCTCGTGAGATCATGACCTGAGCTGAAGTTGGACGCTTAACCGACTGAGCCACCCAGGTGCCCCAAGTTTAGGAAAATATATTGACAGAGGCACCTGGGTGGCTCAGTTGGTTGAGTGTCCAACTTTGGTTCAGGTCATGATCTCTCACAGTTTGTGAGTTTGAGCCCCACAGCGGGCTCTCTGCGGTCATCACAGAGTCCACTTCAGATCCTCTGTCTCTCTCTCAAAAATAAATAAACATTAAAAATATATATATTGACAGGGGCACCTAGGTGTCTCAGTTGGTTGAGCGTCTGATTTCAACTTGGGTCATAATCTCATGGTTCATGAGCTCAAGCCCCACATTGGGCTCTGTGCTGACAACTCAGAACTTGGAGCCTGCTTCAAATTCTGTGTCTCCCTCTCTCTCTGTCCCTTCCTCACTAATGCTCACTCTCTCTCTCTCTCTCTCTCTCTCTCAAAAATAAACATTAAAAGATATTATATATATGTATATATACATATATGTATATTGACTGTCATTGAGGAAAGGAGAAAATTTGGAGAGGACTTCACAAGAGGTGGTATGAACTTAATTTGAATTAAGTTATCTTCATTATAATTCTTTTGTCTTCCTTTGAAAAGGGGATACATTCATAACAGAAAATTTAGGAAAAAATAAATAAGGACATTTAGTTCTTAATCTGTATTTTGGGAGCTAGCAGTCTCATATGGACCAAAAAGCTCAATGAGGAGATGTGCCTTAAGTAAGAAAAAGGGACCTTGTTGTCTTGTCTACAGGCCTTCCTTACAGATGAGTCATTTATATTGATATGGCCACTAGAGCTAGCTTCACTTAAGTATAAACTTACTGTCTTGTGCCAAACAAGTGTGCTTCATTGGAAAAAGGGAATGGGCATGAGAGGAAACAAGGTGGGTAGGAGAAGCCAGGAGGTGGAGATTTCATTCAACGAGCAGAGACACACAGAAATAGTAGTGCCTACTATTTACCCATCCTTCACCACGGGACACACAACCTAAGTGTTTTGTTGAATTCTCACAGCAACCTCAAGAGGGTTTTATAGAGAGAGAAGCTGAAGTAAGAGATATTAAGGCTACCATCATAGATGAAAAGACTGTATAAAAAAATTCATTCTCCCCCACCCTTACTTCCCCACACCATTGATGCTTGGTTTGGTCATCTGACTGGCTTTGGACTCATGGTGGACAGAGTGTACTTCCCTGTCCCTTTACTTAGAAAGATTTTTGGGTTTGGCCATGTGCTTTGCTTTTGTCAATGGGATGCTAACAGGTATAACACAAGCAGAGGCTTAAAATATGCATGCAGGGGTGGCTTCTCCTCTAGTGTCTCTGCCATCACAATAAAATGAACATGCCCTATGTGGCCTACGGGTACACAGAGGATGGAAACCAGATGGAACAGTCCTGGAACCAACCTGTAATTTAGAGCACAGCCCAGCCTGAAGCAAGTGACCCACAGACAAGTGAGAAAGAATAGTCGATTATTGTTTATTCCACTGAGTTTTAGGGTGATTTTGTTATTCAGCCACCTAAGTATCATAAAGAATTTGAACTCTGACAACAAGACTACAGAGTCTAAACCACATTGCCACTCATTCAGTTATTTTCAGATCTAGGTAAAGATAATTGGTTGAAGGCTGAAAGATAATCAGAACTAAACCTTGGCAAATTATTTAATCTCTCTGTGTCTTCCTTATAAGACTATGGTAAAAAAGAAAATGCGGTAATAGCCATCAGATCTCTTCAAATGTACTAAAAGTGCTATGGAAATGCTAGTTGTTCTTTTAAGTCTATTTTCTTTCCTGCTGTTTCTCTTTGCCTAGAATAGTACCTGGTGTACAATAGGCACTTAGTAAATATTAAGAGAAATTAAAGTGAATGTTTTTTCAAATAGTATTCTCAGTTTGTAAATGTAAATGACCAAAACACAACGTATGTCTATCATTAGGGGAGTAATTTCTGTTCTTGACAAGAGTGGGGGAAGTCTAGGAAGTCCTTTTCTCTTAGAGCAGCTTTGTGTGGGATAGACTCTACAGGGAGTCTTTGTTTCCTGTCTCTATCATCCAACTAAAGGCACCCAAACTAATGCTCTGTAAATCTTCACATTAAGGGAGAATGTTATTGCAGTCTTAGACTACAATGCTTTCTGCCTCAAAGATTGCTTTATTAGTGGGAAAATATTTGAATTTAATATTTGTTCTGCCATTTAAAAAAGGGAACTTGATTTATAAAATACAGATAATTCAGAAAACAGCCAAATGAGCCTCTGGGTTTGAAAGTTGGGTCACTATGACAGAAAATTTTAATTTATCCTTTTTCCTTCTGTTTACCACAAAGCAGGATCCAGTCAAATGAGATGTCTCACTTGACAACATTTGCATTTAAAGCACTTTAGGATTCAGGTCAGGAAAATGGTTGGTTTGGTTGGGTTAGATTAGCAGTTTGTTCCCTGTATCAACTCACAGAAAAATTCGAGGACTAGAGATGTTATTTAACATGCTCTATTTTCTCTTATAATTCAGACTGCTTTTTTATCCCAAAACTTTTCCAATGATTTCCCAAGAAAATTTTTGGTCATGTAAGATAAAGGGTTATATTAGCTCCAAACTTTCCTGTTAAAATATTAAACAGGACATTTGAACAGTATCGTATCATCGCCATGAAACTGACTAACAATCTGGAAGCAATAAATTTTACTTAAGTATCCTTCATTATAGTGAGCGCTTCACCCTGTGAGAAATTCTCCAGTGAGGGTTTCAAATAAACTCTTTCTGTCTCAGCTAAAAAATCTTTTAGTAGCTTCTCCTAATCCTGAACCATTTTTGGCCTCCAGTTAATATGCGTTAGGAATGTAATTAATCTATCAGTATAACTAAAACTAGTATTGAAAGACAAAAAAGAGGGGCACCTGGGTGGCTCAGTCGGTTAAGCGTCCGACTTCGGCTCAGGTCATGATCTCACAGTTCACGGGTTTAAGCCCTGCATCGGGCTCTGTGCAGACAGCTCAGAGCCTGGACCCTGCTTCAGATTCTGTCTCCCTCTCTCTCTGCTCCTCCCCCGCTCATGCTCTGTCTCTCAAAAATTAAATAAACATTAAAAAAATTTAAAAAAAAGACAAAAAAGAAAAGATCAATCTCATTATTCTTGCTGTAGATTTTCCTTATAATGAATCCATTGTATCTATTTAAAGACCACGTTTGGAAGAAAAATTTAAAAATCTGATAAAAACCCAAAATTTTAATGTTTACTTATTTTTAAGAGAGAGAGAGACAGAGACAGAGACAGAGCATGAGCCAGGGAGAGACAGAGAGAAAGGGACACAGAATTCGAAGCAGGGTCCAGGCTCTGAGGTGTCAGCACAGAGCCCAAAGGGAGCCTTGAAATCACAGACCTGATATCATGACCTGAGCAGAAGTCAGATGCTTACCTGACTGAGCCACCTAGTCTCCTCAACAATTTTCTTAATTAAAAAAATCTCTCAAGTCCAATATTGTACAAACTCAAAAATTTGGGAGTCCTTAACATCTTCCCTCTCATTTTTGTCTAATACCCATTTTTTTCATCGTTACTTCAGTTGTAGCTCCTATATTTCTTGCCAATTATTGCCTTTCTTCTATTTTCACTACCTTCACCTATTCTTGCCCTCTTGTAATCTCTAAAGTGCAACTTGGTGATTTTTATTATAAAATAAAACATGTGAATATAATTCTGATGCCTAACACCATCATTGCTCTTAGAGTAAAGGCCAAGACCTTTGGGATGGTCTACAGGGCCTGGGGTGTCTGGCTTCAGTTCTGGACATCCCACTCTGGCCTTCTTTCAGGGACTGAGAATAAACCAAACTCCTTGTTTCAGAACCTTCAAATATGTCCCCCCTTCTGCCTGAAATACTAATATGTATATCTCCATATATACATATCTGCATACTTATTATTGAAATTATCAAACCTATGTATACTAACAATACATTTCTTTTTTTTTTAATTTTTTTTGATGTTTATTTATTTTTGAGAGACATAGAGGGAGCAGGGGAAGGGCAGAGAGAGAGACATACAGAATCGGAAGCAGGCTCCAGGCTCTGATGAGCCATCAGCACAGAGCCCGACGCGGGGCTCGAACCCACAGACCATGAGATCATGACCTGAGCTGAAGTCGGCCGCTTAACTGACTGAGCCACCCAGGCGCCCCCTAACAATACATTTCTAATCTTATTTCATCTATGGCAGCACCCGCCCCTCCTCCAGCCCAGACAATTTTGAAGCAAATCCCAGGTGTAGTATGAAAGGCCCTTTCTAACTCATGCTTATCCTCATGATCTCTGCTCAAGCACCTGCTTCACTCATCCCTCTGCCAGAGTGGGTCATATCTGCCTGTGACCACTAATCTACTCAAAGTTTTCTGAAAAACTATAGCATTATATTGGATTAAGAGGTGCAATGATGGTGTCAATCAGAAGATGGCACTGTTCAAAGGGAGAAAAATTATCTGAGAGCTTGATGGAAAAGCTAATCAATAAAATTAAAACTACTCCCAAATTATAGCAGTAAATATTTTCTTTGAGATTTTCATGTGGTTATGTGATAGGGACTTGGTTCCTGCGGTGGACACACCTATATAGATATTACTGCCCTTGAGGACTTCGAATATTTCCTTTTAGGAATACATTTTCCCTTGTTACCTCCCCTACAATGGTTTCTATTCATTTGACATAAGATTGTTTATCTTAAAAGGAAAGGATTTTGTAACTAATTTTTGAGTACTCTGTTTATTAAATCTGCTTATGAGTGATAATTAGGTAAGATATACAATATTACTTCTCCTGACTACATCACCTGAAATCAGAAATACATTATACAATTAGCACATCTTAAATTATCTTTCCTTCACTGGGTAAATAATCTAGATAGAGAAAACTATTGAGTTAGCTCCTCTATAGTTCCTCAACAATTGAAAGGAAGTGCTTGCATGTGATGTCATTTCTAATTGCCATTGGATGTTTCAGAGGACTGCTAAAGACTATTGCTAACCTTGGTAGAAAGTGATACTGTATATAATTCAACTGCTTCATTTGTCTAATATGGTATGTGCGAAGTGGCTATTCTTTGGAAAATATCAGTTGAAATAATAATTTCAGTTATTTTTTTTCACCTCTACTTTGTGACTGGATCTGGGGCAGAGACATTTTAGCAATTGTGCGATATATGAAAAGTAAGTATGTAAAGATTCCAGTTACACTACTGACATCTCTACAGCTTAAGACTTATTAAAAGTTAAACTCTAACCCAGTCTTTTAACCACATTTGTAATAGATGCATTTTAGCATTCAAGTATCTGACCAAATTAAAGATACAGCACCATCTTATGGATATTTCTATATTTGTAAAATCTGGAAATCTGAAAATCATTTCGAGTTTGGGAAACGAAGTCTTTACCAGAAAAACATTGTAGAAGAAGAATATTTTAATATAACAAGGAAAAATGATATAGTACTGAATAATCTGATTATGTGTGTGTGCGTTATGAATGTGTGTGTTTGTGATGGTATATTAAATGAAGGCACAAACTGAGATCTACAATTCTTTTTCTTTTCAAAAGCATGAATTCTAATAAAAAGAAAAATAAACATACGTTATTACAATACAAATTCATAACTTTGTGAAATAAGACATGTAGCTCAGAATCCTACCGGTCTCTAAATGACACTGAAACATCACTGATTATCAACCTTGCAATGATGCTTTCAAACCACAGTACTGAGAAGTAGAAGTGTTCTTAGTAGCTGCGAGCCACACTTCCTAAAGAATGCTGAGAAGCTTAGTTGACAGTAAACCTATTAACTATCTGCTGATATTACATAACTGGTAATAGAGTCTCATTATATTTATCTAGTATTTAAATGTTTTCATAAGTGATTTACACCCATTATTTTGTTTAGGCTTTAAATACAGATATTTGTGAATAATTGCTTCTTAATAAACTCTTATTGTTGTAAAGTAGAACACAAAGGTAATTTAAGGAGATTACAGAAAAATTGCTGAACAGAACTCCCCAGTTAATGGTTAAGGTGTAGTTAGGTATGTATGTTTCATATCCACAACCTTTCATTCACTTTAGTTATCAAGTATGGCCTTGAGGCATTACATGATCTACTCAGTTCATAATTTGTAGGATGATTCGACTCTAACTAAAACACAGATTCAGTGATTCTTAGATTTTTGCTGCCTTGAACTCCACGGTAAAAGCTTTGGAACCTCTTCTTAGAAAAACAGTCCGTGGATATGATATACTTTGCATACAATTTTAGGGGCTCTAGACCCCCTGGAGTTCATCCATGCTCTATGATTTTAAGTAATATTATCCTTATTTTATTTTTAAGTAGTTTTTTTTAATGTTTATTTTTTTTGAGAGATAGAGCAAGCATGAGCAGAGGAGGGGTAGAGAGAGAGAGGGAGTGAGAGAAAATTCAAGCAGGCTTTATGCTGTCAGCATAGATCCCCATGTGGGGTTCAAACCCACGAACCGTGAGACCATGACGAATCATGAGATTTTGAGCCGAAATCAAGAGTCTGCCGCTCAACCAACTGAGCCACCCGGGTGCCCTATTCTCCTTATTTTAACATTTATTTATTTAGGCCCTATTTTGATGAGTAAAAGCCAGAAAACTTAATTGCAAAAATACCAAGTCTTCTTGTGGTAGAGAGGATCTATAACTTTTACAAACACACACACTCCTATTTGGTTTTAAGTCATTTTCCCCCACAACTAAATTATATAAAAAGATTAGTGTAAATAAGAGGGTTCTTATTGGTTTATTTTTATATAGATTTTATTTTCATGTTATTTAGAGCAAGATGTAGAAATATGATGTTGACTACAAGTAATGTAGAATTTTTAGCTTTATCTGTACAGAAAAGTACAGTTTCTAACAATGTCCTGTTAGGAACCATTTTTTATGTAATGTAGACTCTTGAATCTAAATTTCTAAATTTTGTTTTAAATCTAAACTTATTACCAATTAATAAAATTAAGTTATTCCTAGATGTCTGCATTAATAGAAAAAATATAATAGTTGAAAAATTCTAAGCATACCATATATACTTTTTGTTCAGTTTTTAGATATAGATAGGTATTTTATGGCTTAAAAGAAACCTAGGGAAATTTAATAGACATAAGAATAGTATGATGTTTAAATTCAGATTCAAGGCACTATATTAGATATTAAATTATATTTTTATGTTATCAAGTGTAGAATTGTCTCTCTATAAAAATTACTTTATTAATATTCTAGAAATATCTTGCTAATTTAATATAATGCTTTAATTTTTGGTAGAGACTGCATAAAATTTATGAAGAAAAATTTAGATATATGATAATTTAAAATATGAATGAAGACATTTTCACAATCTATGCCTTTAACTATAATAAGGTCCACAGGATATATTTGTTCGGTATAGTATAATACCTACTTTATTCTGAAATCAAACAGAGAGAAGAATATTCAAGAGTGAATATTTGCTGGGTAACAACGTTTTAGTTCTACGATAGCAAAATTAGAAACCTAACCCTGAAGACGAAGCATTCTCCAAATATGATCCTTAAACCCCCAGGCATCCCTAAGATCCTAACAGAAGTTGAAAATATTTTCATACAAATAGAAGATGTTGTCTTGTTCTCCATGTTGACATTACATAGCTGATGTAGAAGCAATGGAGAATTCATCCTGGAGCTTTAGCGTGAATCAAGGCAATGGCTTCAAAATCCACTGGTAATCACTGTGTGCTTCACCTGCGCACACTCACAGAAAGAAAAAACAAAAGTCAGTGTAACTTAAAAATATTCCTGGTTAAGCAGTAAAAGGGTAATAATTTTGTTAAATCTGAACCCTCGGGGATACACTTAAAAATACATTCTGTGAGGCGAAGTGAGATGTACACATAAAATACTTCTGCCATATAATGAAATACAATGGTTGTCTGGAGGAGAAGGAACTGTTTGAGTTGCAAGCTGAACTAGCTGCTTTTTCATTGAACGCCATTTTTACTAGAGAGAGCAACTTGACAAATTGACTTAGATAACGGGAGGCATTTCGTCAGACGTGAGTGAGGTGAGCTTGTCACTGCTGACGGTATTGTCAGTGATAAAATTCAAGCTTTGAGCGAAAATTAGAATTCGGAAAACCTTTGTCTGCAACTGTGAGCTTGATAGTTTTCTGATACTCAATGACTTTTTTGATGTAATTGTTGGTTATTGACAAGTGTCATTTTTTGGGTGTTATCTAATTAAATAAAATGTGCCAACTTTTGGACAATCTAGATTACCCAATGAACCAGTGTAAGAAAGGTTTACCGATGCTGTTTTAGATTCCACATTGCAACAAATCTTAAAGAACCCCCCACTTACTGAGTTTGGGTGTAATATCAAAGTGGAATATCCACAATTATATAAAAAGGCTATTAAAATACTCCTTCCTTTGCCAGCGGCATATCTATGTGGAATTGGATTGTCCTCATTCTTTCAAACAAAACCTATTTCAACAAATTAAATGTAGAGGCAGATAGGAGAATCTACATGATTTCTATTAAGTTAGACATTAAAAAAATTTGTGTAGTGTAAAATAATGCCACTCTTCCCATCCAACTTTTTATTTTGGAAATATAGTTCTTTTTTCATAAAAACATGTAATTTATGTTATATAATAGGTTTGTTATTTTTATGTTTAAATGAATTAATAAAGAACTGTTTCTAAATGTTCTTAGTTTTATTTTTCCAATATTAAAAATATCAATAAATGTAACCCACCTAACTAAAAGATCTTGGGATCCTGAACAACTTTTAAGAGTGTAAGTGGGTCCTGAGAACAAATTTGTTCGGCACTGCTACAGACCAGAGTAATAGTTAATAAAAATATATCTTTATTTTTCCTATGTAATCTAATTAACTATCGCTTATAATTGTCTTCAATATAAACTCTACTTCAATTTAGTTTAATTTTTTTTGAGCATTATTGTGGAAATGGTGCAAGTTCTTTTTTTTTTTTTTTTTTTTTTTTTTTTTACAGTAGTAGAATTCTCATCTCTCGAGTAAGACATCGGTTGAATTTCTAGTCAAAGGGCTCTCTTTATGGTGTCCTCGTATGGTGCTTAATATAGAATAGGCACTCAATAAATGTTATTGATTGGCAAAAAATGTGTTCAGCAACAAAGTCGATATAAGTTCAAGAAAACTATGAAAGGTAGATGGGGAAAAAAGCTCTATTATTGCTTCATCCATTTATGAGCGTAATTCTATTCCCACAAAAAACTCACATAGTTCGTTTCTCTATTAACATTTAAAATACAAACATCCTTTCTAGGCTAAATACCTGCTTCTCTGGGAGAACATAATCACCACATGGAGTATATAACTTGAATTCATATAAGACTTTTCTCATGACATTTTGAGCACATAGGTCACAATATGCTTTCAGCTTTTTTTCTCCTTATACTTCACAACCAACTCATTTCTGTTACCTCCTCCAAATTTCCACAAAATGGAAAATTAAGCACAAAACTATAACCAATCATTAATGAATGTCCAGAGATTGAATAGGAACAGAAGGAAAGTAGCTTCGTCCTGTGGGGTCAGACCCTTTTATAAAAATTATGAAATCTTGGGGGCACCCAGAAGGCACAGTGGGTTTCGTGTCCCACCCGTGATTTTGCTTCCGGTTATGATCTCACAGTTCCTGGGTTTGAGCTTCTCATCGGGCTCTGTACCAATTGTGTCGAGCCTGCTTGGGATTCTCTCTCTCTCTGTCTCTCTGCCTCTCCCCTGCTCCTGCTCTCTTTCTCTCTTTCTCAAAATAAATAAACATTTAAAAAATTTATGAAATCTTTGAGATCTTAATAAAATACCTTAACACATATTTAGGGGTTTCTTTAGTCTGGTTGTTTCAGGACAAATAATTTAGAAATACAAATTCTAAGTTATGTAAAACCCAATAAAATGCATGAAATCATTTAGTATATTATCTCCGGTTTCCTTTAAAAGTTTTTAAAAAATGTTTATTTATTTTTAAGAGAGAGAGAGACCGTGAGTGTGGGAGGGACAGAGAGAGTGGGAAACAGAATCTGATGAAGGCTCCAGGCTCTGAGCTGTCAGCACAGAGCCCAATGTGGGGCTTGAACTCATGAACTATGAGATCATGACCTGAGCCGAAGTCGGACACTTAACTGACTGAGCCACCCAGGCACCTCTTTACAGTTTGTTTCTATAGTTCTATGGTTAACAGTGAGCTAAATAATAAAGCAATTATAATAACAGGAAAATATTTGGTATTTACTGAGAATTTACTCTGTATCAAATAGTTTTTTAGTACTTTACGTGCAATATCTTTGACTATATCGTGTGTTTATGTGCATGTGTCTGTGTATCAGTGTGGACTCCTCATTTACTTGTCAATTTGTGCTAATCATTTGCAGATATTTTTACCCATTCTCTATAAAAGGTGGAACCCTGGAACAATTCTCTGCTAGGACTTAAATTCTAACTGGAGAGGAGGAAAAAGGGAAAGCTGGGCAAAGAGAGGAAAGAGATTTAAATGGGGTCGCTGGGAGGATTATTGCCTCATAAAATATAAATATTCATCTTCAGATTTGTTGTTTTTATCTTCTGTAAATGCATATTCTTTTTCTTAACTGGGTCTGTGAGTTGACAGTTTTCCTGTATATATTTGTGGAACTGGTCCTTCTATTTGACCTGAAAAAGATTCCTCTCTCTGTTGTAATATTATTTTAGTGATAACTAGACCACAAAAAAATAATAGACTGTCCAATTCCAAAACACTTAAGGGATATTTTGTGAATTTTTTCTCTATTGCCACAAGAGCATATATTACCATAATTTCTTATTTTGCTCATGTCTGTTTCATATGCATTGCCTCAGGGTCTAACTTTTATTGTTTTTATCTATTCAGAATAGTGCAGAGCCTAGACTGGATGCCCAAAAACGTCTGTTCAACGAAAGAATGATTTCATCTGTGACTTGAAAGAGTTAATACCTTCCTTTCAGGTCAAATGCACAAACCAATTTGTAACCAGAAAACAGACCACCTATAGCTATTCAGCTCACACACCTGTTTCCTTAAATATCATTGCCAAAACACATTTTATATTCTATTTCATTACCGTGCATCCATCTTTCCGTAGCATTAAAGGTGTTTCATTAAAAAGCAGTATAAGTTCAATTTGTTTTTGCATTCACCTTGACAAAAGTAAAAATGAATCACTGAGTAAGTTCATGTGTTTTTTGTATATTTATGAAATGGTAGAAACCAATCATAGTCTTATGTTGGGGATCATTTATTCGATTATTCTGGAGCATCAACTGATGTTATAATTGCCTGGAAAGCTAACATTTAAGGTAGAAATTTGGCAAGAACATCTATGTAAGCACACAAAAAATGTTAATTAAGAACAATTAAATTTTAATGATCAGGTCTTTTCAGGTTCATTTTCTTTGAACCATCCTTTAATTGGAGAAGGAGCAGGGAGGGTTCTCCAGAGACCCATTGCTGGTCTTCTTCTCACTCTTTACATGATTTCTGGACCTTATCATCTATAGCTGTAGCTTCAACTAGCGCCAAGATCCTGATGATTCCCTTATCTGCTAACAGAACCGAGTAACAGCTTTGCATCTCCTGATCCAGGGTAGAGAATTTAGGATCTCCATGCTAGGTTCCTCAAAACTTCATGTTTCTCCAAACTCATGTGTCTTCTAGAAGCCCGTATTTCATCTATTATCGGTGAAGTTACCCTCTCCTGAGAATCATATTCTTTCCTTAACCTCTTTCTCAGCTCCTCATCCATATTTTATCAATTCCTTTGTCCTTCTCTTAAGGGTCCCTCTTCTTCTTGTCCCCTGTCCCTTGTTTAAAGTCGAGCCCTCATTGTTTCTCTCCCCGATTGTTTTTTAGTAATTTCATTGGTATTTTGCTTCTGGCTTCACTGCCCTTACTCTGCTCCAGATGACTCCTGAGAGTTGAGGATCACCTTATGTTGCACCTTGCTTAAGCCTCCATGTATATCCCCATTTGGATGCCTGCTCCCTGTCCTGCTTGATGAATCTGCCTCTGCCTTTTCTCTAGTCTTACTGCCTTCATCTTTATGTCTCCTTCTCTCCAGGCATGCCAGTTTACTTGCAATTCTCCAAACATGGCAAACAATTTCATACCTTTGCAAACACAGTTCCTCCTGCCTCCGAAGGCCCTTACCCTTACAGCTCTGAATCATCCTTCAAGACATATGTCAAGCATCCTTCTTTTACTCTGTCCCACATGAGGTGATTCTTCTCTGTATTATCATTATCTTTGGGGATATCAGAATAATCATCAGATTGCAATATCAATATTTATTTTGTTTTCTTAAAATAAATCATTTTCTCATTTGCCATTCTTTAATCTACAAATTTTAAAAGGTTCAAGACTATATCTTGCTTTTCTAAATATACCCGGCATAGTTTTGACATATGTTAGTTTCTTAAGGGATGTATGTTTAATTAATGAAATCCTTAAACATTCTCTTTGTTGTCTTTTGGATATTTCTTTAAAAGAATTTATGTCCCTTAAACCATTTTCATCTTCAGAGAGAAAACACAATATACCTTTTAAGAAAATGTTTATTTAGTTTTGAGAGAGAGAGAGAGAGAATGAGTGGGAGAGGTGCGGGGGCTGGGTGGGGGGAACAGAGGATCCGCTAACAGCACAGAGCCTTATGCGGGGCTCAAACTCTCGAACTGTGAGATCATGACCTGAGTCAGTCAGACATTCAACCGATTGAGCCACGCAAGTGCCTCCACTGTCTTATTCTAAAAATTATTACATGTTTTCCAGTTGGATCCCCAAGGCTTGAAGAATCTTTAATTTGATAACTATTCTTAATAGGAAGAGAATAAGCTATCACATCACGTAGTATTAACAAATTAATAAAGGAAACAAAAATATACCTTTCTTCAGCAAGAAAAGAAAGGGCAATAAAGCTGTCATATTTAAATTGTACTTTTATGTTGCTAAGAATGAAATTGTTATTTGAGTTATCAGTTTAATAAACATCATACATTTAGTATACTGATTTATAATCAGATAGACTATAATAGGAAAAAAACTACTATTTGGAACTAGAAAGGACTCACAATGCTGAATCTTTGTTCCCATAGTTCTGTAGGAAAGGGGATTCTCTAAATCTTAGGATCCTTATCTGTGCAAAGGAACTACGAATAAGTGAAATAATGTATGTAAAGGGCTTGATGCAATATTTCGTACTAAGCACTTAAAAAGTAATTGTCATCATTATCACCATCATTACCTGTTATCCAAAGGTTACCTTGATGGCATTAGATAAGCACATTTACAAAACTTAGCTAAAAGTAAATTGTTATGTATGTAAGCATTAGACACTATGACTGAAATGAATAGGCTTATCATTTATGGTTTGCCTTGCCAAGATAAAACATTATTTAAATACATCAGTTTCTGAGATTTCTTATTCTTTGGAAAGTTGGGACATCTGCCAGCAGTAATGCCCTCAACAAACATTTTATCACTGTGGGCACCCATTAAGGATTGGTAAATAAGCAAGACTCCCTAGGAGGAAATGCCTCATTTTTTTTTACCCCATCTAGGGAGAATTTCAGTAAATGCAGAAGGAAAGCCTCTCTCTTGTATACCTAACTGTGGTAGTGGCTTAAAAAAGCGAGAACTGCGTTTTGGCCATAGAGTAGAAGGGCTCAGAGCCGATGGAGTCACTTGCCCGGTGATATTTCCCCTGCGCTTCGTAATCTCCCTGCCAGCTTGCCCATAGTTCACTGCATCATGTGTTGAAAGCACTGTTTCCCCTATTTCCCCCTATTGATTGGATTAAGAACCTCAGAGACAGAAATCACAAGAAGAAACTTCTAGGTGGTTCCAGCACTGGGACTGAGAAATCTGTGCAGATAAGACAGGCTTCAGGTGCAGCCTCGAGACGCCCACTTGAGGCCAGAACCAACAATGACCAAGTGTTGTGTGCCCCTAAGCTCCGCAAGGCTCTGCTGAATGCTAACAGTGCAGGACATCGGGCGTGTGCTCAAACATTACCTGAATATATGTCTGCACGACACAAACTGTTTGAGTCCATCTCATTCCAACCCAGAAAATAATCCAGTTATGTGTGAGCTGAACCAAAGTGCCATTTCAAAAATACAAAATCTCTCTTGCTTATGCGCCTGCGGGAATAAAAACGGTTTAAAGAGAAAGCCTTGCGTGTTTCGTCTTGGTTTTTTTTGTTTGTTTGTTTGTCAAGAACGTTCCTCTGACTTTATAACTTGGACTTGAGCATGAGCGTCAAACAGCAGCAGAGCAGAGTGAGAGACTTTTTAAAGTCTGTCCCCAACATTATTTTCAGGTGAGTGGCTCCGGCCCCACTTTTCCGCACTTGGGTTCAATCTGGGCTTCGGATTCGGGTCTAAGGGAAGTTCTGGCCGCTTTCCTTACCTGGGGGAGGAGTAGGGGCAACTCTCCCGCCCCCGTGCACCTGTCCTTTAGGAATCTGGCGGGAGAAAAAGGACGTATGGCGGGGGGTCAAGGTAGTCCAAGCAACCCCGGGTGTGTATATCGAGCGGGCACGTCCAGCCCCTCGTCGCTTTTGCAAACTGCCAGCCCCGGCGCCCGGGCTCCCGGCCCCGGCAGCAGCCGCGGCGCGCGCACGCGTACTCCACGACCCCGCGCCCGCTCAACATTTTATTCCACGTGTTGCTTGTTGTAGGAGCCACAGGTTCCCCACCTGCGTGCGGGCGCTCGGGCCGCCCTGCCTCGGCCCGCCGGCGTTGCAGGATCACGGGGTTGGCGGGCCCCGGGCGGGCAGAGGAATTCACGAGGCGCTCACGTTCACCTCCAACGCTAACTCCGCCTATTTAATCCCGGCGGCTCCCCGCTCTCCTCCTCTCGGCTCCTGCCCGCCCCTTTCGCCCTGGTGGTGGGAAACATTCCAGTCTCTAACTCGACGTGTCCGGAAAGCTCTGGCCAGTTTCCCTTTCGTTCTGCGGCCGCTGCTGCCAGCCGCGCGGCTCCTTCAGACCGGCGGGCTCAGCTGCCGTGGGTGAGGCGCCTGGGGGCCGCGGACTGAGCGGCGGGGCGCCCCGAGCACCATGCTGGACCCGTCTTCCAGCGAAGAGGAGTCGGACGAAGGGCTGGAAGAGGAGAGCCGCGATGTGCTGGTGGCGGCCGGCGGCCCGCAGCGAGCGCCAGCGGCTCCGGCTCGCGAAGGGCGGCGGGACGCGCTGGGGCGCGCGGGCGGCGGCAGCGCGGCCAGACCGGTGAGCCCGAGCCCCTCCGTGCTCAGCGAGGGGCGAGAGGAGCCTGAGAGGCAGCTGGATGAGGAGCAGGAGCGGAGGATCCGCCTGCAGCTCTACGTCTTCGTCGTGAGGTGTATCGCGTACCCCTTCAACGCTAAGCAGCCCACGGACATGGCCCGGAGGCAGCAGAAGGTGAGTTGCACGCAGGACTCGGCGCCTCCGGCCGCCACTTCTTCCTCCCCGGAGTTTTCTCTCCCTGGAGAGCTCTGGGGCGCTATGCCCTCTGCCCTTGTTTAACGCGTGCACTATTTTTGTTGGCCTTTAAGGTTCAAGGGACTCTTTACGGGGGATTCTTCGTGCTTTAGCCGGCTGGGTATCGGGTTGCAGCGGATGCGTCCTCCCCCAGCCCCCCTTCCTGTTGGCAGAAGCTGTCACCCTGGCATCGTGAGACCCGCAGCGCCCGCCGTGGTGCGGTGGTTGCACCCGGTGGGGCTCCGTTCTGGCCAGGTTACAACGCAACTCCCATGAACTTTAATTTCTAAGAGCAGTGGTGCATTCCTGCCCACCTTCGTTCAGCTGGAACTGGGCTTCGGCGTGGGTCTTAATGATTGTGTAATTAGGTGAAACAGGTGGAATCTGGCCACCCCTGTTAGCGAGAGCAGCCTACACCAGGGCGAGGGTGGGGAGTATAGAAATTTTCTTCAGGGAATAGAAAAGTTGAGCTTACTTACTGCTATATAATGAAGACTTCAAATCCAAACCCCGGAGAAGGTACGCAGCTTTGTAGAGTTGCTGTAGCTTGATAATTCCTAATCTGGGCAGGCCTGACGAAACGCACTATTAATGAAAAACAAAGGACTGATGCATAACCACCTGGTAAGGAATGCGTGTTTATTTTGCTTTGTTTTTGCATCCCAAAGAGGTAAGTATTTTCAGGTATAATGTCTGCCAACTTTAGTTTTAAAACAAGATTCCAGGGGTCTAACGTTCTGTAACAGGAAGGTCCTGACTCCAGTCGCCCTAAGTGGGTAAATGGGAATCTGTCTAGGAAATCTTTCTAATAGAGTGCTGAACCTAAAAGGTCTAGTAGAAATCTAACCGTCTCTGACAAAATGTGAAGACGCAGAAATCTTGTAATTTGCCCAAGGCGCATCTAGATGCGTAGGTGTTTATTTCCTGAAGTATTAAGCACCTAAGGCATTTCTTAGACCTCCAGGGAGCATTTGAATGGCCTTCTGAAACACCACTGCAGCTTTGAGTACATGTAGTCTTCCCGCCACCCTCCTTGATCAAGCCTTTAAAAACACACCTGAACTAAAGAGCTGTTTTGGAACTCTTCATTCCCTGGGAGTACTTGGGGACAATTCTTTACAGCTGGTGCCTAATTAGCCGGAACCTTCAAAAGGGAACCCTGTAAGTGATTCAGTCACAGAACGCTAGAGCTGGAAAAGACATTGATATCCTCCAGGCAGACTCCTTGTTTTGGAGGTGAGCAGTCGGAGCATCATTTCCTAATCCCAAACCAGGGGGGCGTGATTGAAATCATTCTTCCGGTCTGTTGTGCGCGCCCCTGGAGTTCTTGTGCGCTTTCCATTCCCCCCTTAGGTAAGTATCCTCCTCCCTCATTGTTGTGCTGCGGTCACCTGTTGCTTCTCAGTTTCATAGGTCAAATAACTCCGCTTCACTAGCCCCTCTTGCTAAGCGTAAGTAATTCTTGACCTATCTGGCCCTGTAAAGCTTGTGAATGTCAGCCTGTCCTCACTTTGATCCTTCATATTGCATTGAAGCATATTAAACTATAAAAATGTATGGTGAAACTAAAGCTAGTCCTATCCGGACTGTTCTGCTTTTGTAAAAAGTTACTGGTAGCTGACTTACACTGTGCTTGTTGTATTTTGTTACTGAAACTTTCCTTGTTCATGGTTGCAAATCTGACTGTCTAGTTAAATAGAATGTTTCTACAGAAGTTATTCGAACTGTTAAACACATTCACAATACTAAGGAAACTACCATGACCTTTTCCGGGGGTTACCAAAATCCAAACAATAAAACACTGTATCTGATCTCCAAAAATACTTCAGCTTTCTAAACGCTTGAGAGCGTTGAGTGCTGTCAGTTTAACTTTTGTGAATCTTTATAAAGGGGGAGGCCACTTAAGTATTTCCCTTATTCGAAAGGCTCCACACTTTTTTTTTTTTTTTAAACATGCTGCTTCCTAAAGGGAGCTGGAACAATTCTTGGTGGTAGGTTTTCTTCTACGAAAGTGAAGTGGGAATTGATATTTCTGTGAATTTGATGCTTAAGTCAATTAATGCAAGAAACTTTTAGGTCTCGAATTACCCAGCTGGGTTATATAAAAATCACCGCATAATTGCAAAATCACTAATCCATTGCGTGTTTTTCTGTATCTTAGTCCAGTATCTAGTAAAAGGATTCGATAGCTTGTTATTGACCATGCATGTTGCCGCTACTCCTCGCAAGTTTGAAAATTGAGAAACTGAGATCTGAAATGGTCCTCATTCTTAAATTCTTTAATAGTTACTCATTTTTGAGAGCAACGAGCAGGAGAGGGGCAGGTAAGGGGACAGAATCTGAAGCCGGCTCCAGGCTCTGAGCTGTCAGCATAGAGCCTGACAGAGCTCGGACCCACAAACTGAGATCATGACCTGAGCCGAAGTCAGGACACTTAACTGACTGAAATCACCCAAGGGCTCCCAAGGGTCCTCATTTTATAAGTGACAGAGGAGTCTTCCCTTGGCTATCTTAGACCTCCCTGAAGGGCTGGTAAGTTTTCCTGAACTAAAGCTCAGCTGTGGTGTTTTTATCATTTTACTTGGCTAGAAAGGCCCACAAAACTAGTTAGGGGTCTTATCCAGGAGTTAGAGAAAGCTTAGTGGCATTAAACTCCATTGACTAAAACATTGACTAAACCCTGGCTTTCTTTGCTTTTGGCTGGGAAACTTCAACTCCGAGGAACAGTGGCCACTGTAGGCCGGTTAGGCCCTGGAACTACTGATAGCTCTACAGAACATTCTAGAAGTGAGGGGGGACCCAGATAATGACAGCTACATACCAGGTGGTCCCATCACTTAAGTGAACACATCCACGGGTTCACACGTGATACCAATAGGAAGTAACCGCTAAGGGCAAAAGGACTTCAGTTCTGAATAGTGTCTAAGCCTGATGCTTGTTTACCTTGATGACTCTGGTACCATCAGAATGCTACAGCAATAACGAACTTTGCATGGCTCTCTAGATCATTGGTTAAAGGTAGGACCAGCATTAACTGTAAAACAATGACCCAGATAAGTCCCTTTCATCATAAGGCAAATCATGAAGGCAGTTTGTTGAGCCTTTGGAAAACCTGGAGACCCTGTAGGAAAAAAAAAAGGTGTTCATGATGACTAGAAGGTAGGAAGGCTGACCAACCTAATGACCACCATGCAGAGGGTTCAGTACATACATTCGTGTAGATACAGGTTTAGACTGCAGGTCTGTAGGCTTCTAATGAGTGATTGCACGGTTTGTTTTCATTAAACTTAAGAGCTGGTTCCTTCAACAGACTTTATTTTAAACTAGAAATAAGCAGGAATTAAAGATTAAAAGGATCTGATAACTTTCTATATGAATCCTATACCCATGTTCTTGCCACTTATACATTTATGGCCACTGTACTCAATTGTGACTTTCATCTAGAATAAGCATCCCCACCACTTTGCATAATTTTTGTCTGCGTTTGAGAAATGTATGCAAATACTGTGAAACTAGATGGGGGTGGGGAGAGTAAGCTCCTTAGAGTGCAAGAATGCGTTGTGGTGAAAAGACCTGGAACTCTGCCATCTGAATGTTTCATTACAATAAAGTGACCACTTTTAGTTCAGAAATGATTGTGTCTTCTGTTGACTGCTTAGGTGGTCCCTAAGTTCAGGGAAAGAGCCAGTTTTTTAAATTCTTTTAAAGGTTTGTTTTTTGAGACCGAGCTGGGGAGGGGCAGAGAGAGGGAGACGCAGAATCTGTCAGCACAGAGCCTGATGTGGGGCTTGAACTCTCGTACCAGGATATCATGACCTGAGCGGAGGTCGGATGCTTAACAAAATGACCATTCTGGTGCCCCGAAAGAGCCAATTTCTAAACCAGTAGTCCCTACAGATTTACAAAGGTTGAGAATCGCTTACCTAAGGCTAGGAAACCTTATGCCTTTAATGCTGTGTTGCCCCTCTTTGGTGCCTTAGCATAGGGTGCCCAACAACTTGGGGGAGGGGGGCGGGGGCGGTGCCTAGGTGGCTCAGTTGGTTAAACATCAGACTCTCGGTTTCAGTTCAGGTCATAATCTCTGGGCCTGTTTAAGATTCTCCTTGCCTCTCGCCTGCTCTTATGTGCTTGCTCTCAAAAAAAAAAAAAATCCTAAAAACTTTTCTGGATACATGGAAGTGTCAGATTCAATACATGTTGTAAAGGGTTAGGTATAGTTTGGAGGAAAGAGGAAAAAAGCCTTCTAATCTTTGGAAACTAATGTTCTTAAACGTGTTTTTGAGACCTCCAGAACTTCCAACCTCCCCCCAGCCCACAAATAGCCCTGAAAATGTAAAATTAGTAGAACTAGCGAGTGCAAATGAAACTTGGCCACTGCCAAGCTGGAGAGAGGAGCGTAGAAGCCCAGTGGTATGCCTTGGTTTCTTGTCTGCAGGTTTCCAGCAAATGATGTGACAGTCTTAAAAAAACCACCCTCTTTGGGAGTTAGGATAATTCATCCTTTGTGCTCCTCTTGATTTTGGTACACTATGGAGCAAGTGCAGAAGGCATAGGTTATGTTGGTTTTTAATAACCAGGAATACGTAGTCCTGTAGGGAGGTAGTTGGAAACCACATTAAAGTAACCTCAGACTGGACTGATTAGTATCTCAGGAAGATGTGTGTTGCTCTGATTCATCTAACCCTCCACAGGGTATCTTGATGATGGCACTTAATTTAGTGGAGTGAGTTGTGCTAATGAGAAGAACTCAGATTAAGTGACATTGGCGTTTGCTTCTTTAAAAAAAATCCGCTGTAATTCTGATACATGCCGATGGCTTATAAGTGATATAGCACAATTGTGTTTTTCCTCTTTAGTCTTTAATGGAAACCGTTCCTTTTATTTATACACTCAAAAGAGAAATAGCGTATGTAAGGTCATTAAAGAGCTTTGAGATGAAATTAAAGCCAATTGCCAGGTTATGAAATGTGAGAATTCCCAATAGAAAATGCCACCAGTTGTTTGGTAGTGAGGAGGCCTCTTTTGCATGATTGTGCTATTTTTTATGCATTTCAGATTCAGATCTTTAGGAAGGAAGTGGTGGGTCACATAGTCGCGTGTTGCCGTTTTAATGTTTAGGTTGTAAAAGACCTAATGGCTGTGAATATAAATAGTGGATGTATCACTAGAACAAAGGACACCTGTCCAAAGTTAATATTTACGAATCAAATCATGAAATTGTCTTGAGTTAGTAACACTTCATTTGAGGACCACTGTTTTGGTCCCTGTGTTTCAAAATCAGCCAAGGATTTCGTTAGGCTTTCCTTTCTTTAAAATCAACAAAAATCTGATTTTTTTTTTATCCTTAGCTGCACATTAGAATTACCTGGAGAGCTCTCAATCTCCTCATTCAAGTTGCACCCCACATTAATGAAATCAGTCTCGGGGGTTGTAATTCTAAAGCTTCCTAGGTGATTCCAGCATACAGCCAACGTTGAAAACTGTTTGGGGGTGTGTGTGTTTCTAGAAAGCTATAGGAAACTGGCTTATTTTCACGTGGGCAAGGTGAAAGTTTTTGCAGTAATGAGTGAGATTACTGAGTAATTAAACCAGTATTCCATGTTAAGGTAAAGGCAACAGGGATGCTTGCAGTGAGGAGCAAACATCTAAATAATCTAGATTTTATTGAATCCATACAGTGGGAGGCCAGTACATACTAGACTTCCGAAAGGTCTTTAATTAGGTAATATGCTAGAGGCAATTAAGTTGCATTTGCAAGTGTGTAATTATAAAACCACAGATCACAACATTAGCAATAGAAAATCTAGGGTGCTGAGGGTAAGCCTGAGTGTTGCTTTCCATTACAAAATAAACCGGGAGAGGATAGTGAAACCTCAGGCTGACGCTACGTAATGCCTAACTAAGAGTAAATTTCACCAAGGTCTTTCAAGATCCTTAGTGGGTGGAATATTTCCTTGGCTTATGCAGTAGTAGTACATATAGGTCTTTCAAAAAGTACACTTCAGAAGGCATTAAGTACTTAGATGAGTTCTTGTTTAAACAGTTTTAAGTATTTTGATATTGTTGTGCTGTTTGCAGTCTTTGCAAATTTTAGCATTAGGTGGAGAGTATGGAAAACCTGTTCAAGTTGCGTTAGTATCAGATCGCTGTTGTACACCTGAAACTAATGTGTATTGACGGTTCTTCAAGAAATAAAAAAAAATGGCATTAATAGGTTATTTGCATTTGAGAGTCTTCTGTTTGTAGAGCATAGGCCTGCTTTTTGAAACTTCTTCACATCCCTTTGTAAACCTTGTGGTTTGAATATTTTCGTTTCCTAACCTTCAGGTTAGTGATGAATTTTTACAATGAAAATGTTAGAGGCAAAAAGTATGAACAATTTAAAGGCAATCTTTGCCAGGCTGGCAGCTGAGAGAATAGTTAACTTGCTCCTTACTGATTGCGGAGATGAATGTATGTGTGTGGTCTAATATCCTTCTTCATTTTTCTGTTGAGATTTTGGTTTTTACTAATACGAACTCTTCGTCAGTATATTGAGAATAGCATTTTTTTGTGAAGGGGTTTCTATAGTCTGCCTTTTTTAGATAGACTTCGATCTTTTCCTTAACATTGCTTCTCTTGGACAATTTCCCATCTAGAATTAATGTTTGAAGCAAGTTGACTTTTCTCCCCCCAAAAGCTAAGCAGTTCTTGCAGACGGGTTCTTGATTATGCTCTACTTCAATTACTAGGCTTGAAGGCCGAGTTCACATGGTTTCCCTCGTTAATTCATTGATCAACTGTTTATCGAGCCTCTGCTTAACGCTATCGGATGTTCTGGAAACCCAGTAAAGAATAAAAGCAAGCAGAAATCCCCTCAGTGGTGTTGAATAAATTCTAGATTATACGTAGGTTTTCTTCACATCTTTTTCTAGGTTACCTATTCTAATCTAGCTCTTCTCCTGTTGCTTGTACCATACAATTTTGCCTTAGGATAATTATTTTAATGCCTGATTGGGGTTCTCATTTATCAAATTCCTTTCACCATTCTATTCCTCCCCCATTTTAAAAGTTTCTTTGTTGAGAAAGACAAGAGTGCAAGCAAGGGAGGGGCAGAGAGAGAGGGAGACCCAGAATCCGAAGCAGGCTCCAGGCTCTGAGCTGTCAGCACAGAGTCCAACGCAGGGCTCAAACCCAGGAGCAGTGAGATCAAGACCTGAGCAGAGGTTAGAAGCTTAACCGCTCAACCAACTGAGCCACAAATTGCAGTAGTTAGGAAATTGCTTGGTCTTCGGAGGGCCTGGGCTTGATTCTTTTGTAGTATCCATGCATTGTGTGAGTAAGGTGTTTCAGTTCTCTAGGTCCTGGCTCTTTCATTTGTAAAATGGGGCTAATGGCCGCATAGAATTTTTGTTTATAATTAAATGAGATGCATATAAGGTGTTTAGCTTTGTGCCTACTAATGCATATGCTCCTGATTAGATGCTGTCATTTCTTGTTAAGCCTGTTTGAGAAACTAATTTTTACTAAATCCAGTCTTGTAGCAGCATAAACATCTCTTCAGTTAGTCAAGCCTCTCAACATCTTTGTGATGCTTTGTCTGTTTTGTCTGTTATTGACCCCTTGGATTTATAACCGGGGTTATTTTTAAAGTTTATATATTTTTTTTTCCCACCGTTGCTTATGTGTTTCTATTACGAGTAATTGGTAAATGCTAAACTCTGTTTTAACTGATCATATTGCTACACACTATTTTAGTAATTAGTATCTGAGCCTTCTAGGTTGTCTACGTAGGTGGTTGAATCCTTGGATAGTAATGATTTGTTCTATCCAGTAGCTGTACCTATTCTGTTGGACATCACTGGTAAGAATGTTAAAAGCGGTGTATCCGTTGCCATCTTTTAAAAAAATTTTTAATGCATATTTATTTTTGAGAGAAACCACGCATGAATTAGGGGAGGCACAGAGAGGGAGACAAAGAATCTGAAGCAGGCTCCAGGCGCTGACCTGTCAGCCCAGAGCCCGAAGTGGGGCTTGAACCCACAGACTGTGAGATCATGATGTGAACTGAAGTTGGATGCTTAACTGAGCCACCCAGGTGCCCCAGCATACCTTATTCTTGATGCAGGCTTTACTAGGAATGTTTCTGGGGTTATACCATGAACATATTGTTAGTATTTTAGGAAGTTCTTTATTGTTACTTTTTTCTTACATTAAGAGTTTAAAAATGTCAGGAATGAACTTTATCAAATTTTTTGTCCCATCAATAGAGGTAATTGCCTAACTTTTACTGATGTGCCGGGTTTACTAGGTTTCCTGTCGTTAAACCGTATTTACATTCCTAGGTTGCTCCCTGATTGTGGTGGTTTTTAATAAACTTTTGACTTTGAATTTTGTAGGCTTTTAACTTTTTATCTCTTGGTCGATATTCAGAAAGGTCTATCCATATCTATGCTGGCTCTCAATTGTCACAGAAAGTTGACCATTTCCAGGTTTTCAGATATATAAACATAGTTGGACATAAGCTTTCATTTTCTGTCTTCAGTTTTTGGTCTTCAGATTTTCTTCTCTTCAAAAATTCATCAGCTAGCCCAGATACTCTTGTTCTTACGAATATATGTGCAGATACTCTTGTTCTTACACATATACATGTTAACTTTATAAACTTTGTTTTAAAGTTTCCTAAGGTTTTTTTGGGGGGGGACGGGGGGAGTAGAGCTGATGAGATAGAAGGTGGTTCTTTGATCTGGCAGCTTAATCGATTTTTATCTTCTGCTTTGTAATGAAAGTATGAAGCTACGAATTTACCTCTAGATACAGTTTGGCATCTGTAATACTATGAAATTTTTGCTAAATGTTCTTTCTCTCTTGAAACCAGTATTAACAAAGTTAACCAGAATACTTAAAAATTTCTGAAGTTTTTCTTTAGTAATTTCTAAACTTATGTTGACACTGTGGTTCATTGTAGTATGCAGTGGTTAAATTTTCTATCACAAATCATGTGGCAAATTTTGACTTGAGCATTTATTTACATATCTAATAATTTTATAGTAATTATTTGTCATCTTTATATTTGTTATCCTACTGCAGTTGTATGTATCTTTAATTTACTTTGTATATCTAGAAGTACTTAACTCCTAAATATTGATGCCAAATTTCTAATAGTATAAAGAGAAGTATATACTGGAGTTAGTGGAAAGAAACTGCCTTTGATTCATTTAGCGTGGGTGTTGGACGAGGATTCTTTGTCCAACTTTAAAGGTTAAAACTACTTTCTGTTGGAGTTTCAGGGGTTAACCATAAACCTGTTCACATATATGCACACATCTGCATAGGTTAGTGTGCATATTTCCATTTTGAGGTTATTTTGTATTGAAAATTATTTAATACAACAATTTTTGCCTGGTCATGAATTTTTGCTTTTGAGTTTGAAACCATTGCCAGTGTATCCTTACTCTTCCATTTTGTCCTTTTCCTTTTTTTTTTTTTTTGTCTTTAGTATATGGCCTTTTAGCTCTTCGTCCTGGAGCCAGGGACAGGTGGAGGGACAGAATATAAATCTTGCTGAGTCTTCCTCATAATTGTGCTCATTTTGATTCACTGGACCGAGCACGTGTTTTAAGAAACTAGGTCCCTAGTTCTCATGGATTATGAAGTTAGTGGACATTCATCTGAATGGGATTCAGTTTTATATTTTGTATGCAGTATTTCCCTTAAAAATACTCTCCTGTATCTGTATGAATATTGGAAGATGGGAAAATTAAATTTTGCTATGAATCCTATATTTTTATTTCACAAATTTAGGGAAATATATTCCATATTTTATTTAAAGAGAAGAGAATCTTAATTTGGTTCTGTAGAAAAATCTCTAAAACTCAAAATACTACTTTAACCAGAAAGTCTTCCAAAATGCTGAGTATCCTCAGGAACCGTTCTGAACTATAACAAGACAACTTATTGCCCACATTTGTGAGGCTCTGGTTTTCTTTACCAGAAGGACTTCATGTATTCATGAGCAGTGGGAAGTAGGGAGATAGAAAGCACTTTTTTGAGAGAAAGTTGAGAGTGGGGGATGGCAGGCAGAGGGGGAGAGAATCCCAAGCAGGCTCCACACTGTCACTGCAGAACCTGATATGGGGTTTGATCTCACAAACTGAGATCATGACCTGAGCTGAGATCTAGAGTTGGATGCTTATCTGACTGAGCCACCCAGGTGCTCCAGAAACCACATTCTTGTCTTCTGATCCCTGCTTCGACTAGTAGGCCAATGTGCTTTACATGATGGAACAATAGGTTTTAAATGACTGGGGGAGGACAAAATGTCCAAATAGCTTTAATATTTCATAATTGTGGTTCAAGTGTGTGATCCCATAAGAATTTATATGGTTGGATTACTACATTCTAGAATTCTAGGCTTTGGACTTTGTCGCCTTTTTTGTTCTTAGAAATACTTAATGTACGGATGTACACTTTAATCCAATACAGATCATGCCATAAGGAAGTTAAAATCTAATAGGTGAGTTGTTGAATTTGTGGTCCTTGAAATAAGTAGAGATCAAAAGAACAATTGGTTGGGAGCTTGGGAGAGACTTGGGTACAAGAAGTAAATTTGAGAATTGTCTTGTGGATTTCATTTGAAAGCATGGGCTTAAATGATGGGGTAGAAGGAAAGTGATCCAGCAAGAGAAGTAGCATTAGGAGTGCTACTTCAAGATTCTAATCTGAATCTAAGATATTACGAGATATTTATGTAGCATAAACCTTGCAGAATTTAGAATTAGTCTATTCATGTGTCCCCATTGCCAGTCAGCTTTCAGATTTCCAGACGGAACCTTTATAACTTCATATTTTTTTAGTTCTTTTGGAAAAAGTTCATAAATTGAAATAGGTACACCACTTTTCTCATGGATTCTTAGGGACTTGAGCCATTACTTCCTGTAGAACATATGATGGGGAGAGTCTGCTCATTCCTACAAGCATCTGGTGCCCTTTCTTCTTGAAATGTGGTTCTTTACCATTATTGGTTTCTGCTAGTTGCCTCTTTTATGTTCTCACCTTCTTACCAAGCAATAGAATTTTTAGCTGGCTACATGTCTGTCTGGCTGGAGGTTTCATTTCTTATCTTGCCCTTGCATTCCTTTTATCATCCATGGGATAGAGGATGACTGTCCAGAGAATGTAGGTCAAGAATGTAGCTTGGAGGGCGCTAACTTGATTTCTCCCACATGAGAATAGGACCAGGTTCCCTGGCCTTATCAGTTTTTACAAGGAATTGCCCAGGTAATGTCTTTGTTTTTATGCAATTCTGGAAGACCAGCCACAGACTGCTGAGACTTTGCTGAGGAGGACAGGAAGGAAGCCTTGCCAGAATAGGAGGAACAAGTTATGTGGCTCATAAATTGTTGGCTTAAATTGTTGATAGCTGGGAACAATCAATCTGATCCTTGTTCTACCTTCTCTTGGCAGTTAGCCATAGCCAAAAGACTAATTTCAGACTAGTGAGCTAGAATGGAAGTATCTGTACAAACATATGGGCTGTTCCTTGTGACGGGAAGGAAAAATTCTTCAAGGTCTTCTAGCTGGAGTAAGAATTAAGTTTTCATGAGATAGACCGGAGGAAAAGGTTTATTACATGCACACAGAGGCCCAATAATAGAGACATAGAGAAATGACTAAGGCAGCTTTTCCACTTTTTACGCAAAGATTAAATCTGAGAAATTGACGAAGAACTGGACTTGGGCAGCTTCAGTAAGGGATTCTAAACAGAATTTGGGTCAAAGTACTAAGTTAGTAAAAAAGGGTGGTTTGTATAGCTTTCAGGCTCTAAATTTCCTATCTCTTGTGATGAGGATGTTAATCTCCTGGTACAGGGAGGGTACCTTTTGTGTGGGGGATGCTCAAGGGGGACAGGAGGGCCTGAATGTCCTTGTGCAGGCTGTCCCAGTAACTTATTTAAAGTAATATGCTAGGGGTGCCTGGGTGGCTCAGTCGGTTAAGCATCCGACTTCAGCTCAGGTCATGATCTCAGAGTTCAGGAGTTAGAGCCCTGTATTGGGCTTCTTGGTGTCGGCACAGAGCCAGCTTCAGATCCTCTGTCCCTAGGCTCTGTCCCTCCCCTGCTTTGTGCTTGTTCTCTCAAAAATTAAATATGCCAAAGTGTGGTCCATCTTGGAGCAGCCTGCCTTTGGCCTCTACACCTGAAACCAGAGGGGCATGTCCCTGTCCCCTTGTCCTTTCCCACTGGCTGACTATGTCTGGCAGTTAAAGCAGCAGTTTGGATGAGGAGATGGTTACTACTTACTGAGTAGCTGAGCAACACAGCTTGCAGACAGAGCTTCCCCTCCTCTCAGATTTCTGCATGGGAGAGAAGTGAAAGTTCTCATGTTTGTGCTAATTTTTAAGTGACTTTTTACTTGTTAAAGTAGGTCCTCTCTATCCATATCTTAAGTCCAATTAGTTTTGAAGTCTACACAATCACCTGTTTGCCCTCCTCTATGAGGCAGGAGGCACTCCTCATGTGACAAGAGACTGCAGGAATTTGAGACACTGGAATGGAAATCCATTGCCAACAGCACCTGCATCTAGATTCTTTTATGAGGAAAGTATCTTCCCAAGGTTAACTTTATCTTTTAGAATTCTCTAAGACTTCTGGAGGGCCTGGGTAGCTCAGCTGGTTGAGGGTCCGACTTTGCCTCAGGTCATGATCTCATAGTTAGTGGGTTTGAGCTCCTTGTCGGGCTCTGTGCTGACGGCTCAGAGCCTGGATCCTGCTTTAGATTCTGTGTCTTCCTCTCTCTGTCCACCCGCCTCGTTCCCTCCCTCTCCACTCCAATAGATAAAGGATAAAAATCTTTAAAAATTTTTTAGAGTAGTTGATTCTAAAAACCGAAAGAGCTTAGTGGAGTTCTATCAACTACAAACCACATATGCCTTGGTTGCAGATCTTCTAAAAGTTAAAATTTTTCTTGGAGTTTGTTTTTCTTTACCTGTTTTGTCTCAAGTTGTTGCTAATTATTAACCATTGGTTCTCGGAAGGGAAGCAAAAATATAAAAACGGGTATAAAACAGAAGACTCTTAAATATAGGGAACAAACAGGGTTGCTGCAGGGGTTGTGGGGGGGGATGGGCTAAATGGGTAAGGGGCATTAATGACACTTGTTGGATCGAGCACTGGGTGTTACACATAGGGGCTCAATCACTGGAATCTACTCCTAAAATCATTGTTGCACTGTATGCTAACTGGGATGTAAATTGAAAATACTAAAAAAAAAACAAGGTTTTTTTTTTGTTTTTTTTTTTTTTCTCAATGGAGCTGGTAATAACCCCAGCAGACACTTAAAACATTTTATGGGGTTATGTTGGTTTTCTCAGTGATTGGGGGTTGCTACTGGTATTTCATGGGTAGGATTCAGGGGCTCAAGAAAACCTAAAATGAGGGTAAATTGTCTCTCATCCTAGATGACATTTGAGTGTCCTGTTGGACATTGATGTAGGTAAAGCCTGTCTATGGTTATTTGAGCCTAGAGTAGAGCTCCTTTATAAACTACAAGGTATGGGGGTCCTGGGTGACTTCAGTCAGTTGAGTGGCCCCAGGTTTACTTTTGGCTCTGGTCGTGATCCCAGGGTCAGGGAATCCAAGCCTCCTCCCCCCAACTAAGCAGAGCTTGGAGCCTGCTTAAAGTTCTTTCTCTCCTGCCCCTCTTCCTTGCTGATGCTCAAGTTTGCTCAAGTTTTGTTTTTAAAAAAAAAAAACAAAAAAAACCTCTGTGGGTTTAGTATGTATGATTTTCCTAGAAATACAACTTCTGAGTAAACTGGGGAAAGGTTGAACTTTTTTAGGAGCTTTCCTGAGAATTGCTCATTATATTGGAAAAAAAGTCACCAAAAGCAATGATGCTTGGGATATTTGTGTTAATGATATAGGATGTTGTGTCAGCTTTAATTTTCAATTGTCCCATTCTCCTGGATTTTATGGATGGGGAAACTACTTAGCCCTTCAAAATATGAAGTGTTGACAACATTGAGTTAAATACTGTCTCCCTTATTTTAAACTCAGACTTCCACATTATATATGCGGGTATTGAGTTTGTAGAGTTTATTTCCTGTAGACCAGCTATGCATATGCACTTCTATCTGAAATACATATTTTTCTTCATTTTATTATTCCAGTTAGGTTATATTTTTGAAAACATGTGCAAACACTATAACCTAGCAGTAAATTTCAGGTCTGCGTAGCAAGAGGGTTGTTTTGTTTTAAAGGAGGGAGGCTTATGAATTAGGGCCGAGTAGGAAATAACTGTCACACTAAGGGGCAACTCACAAATGAGAGGGTCAACCAGATTTCAGGGAACCAATGAGGGATGGTGTGAACCCTTGAAGGGTTAATTACAGACGGAAGACCTTGTTACCTGTAGGCCTCCGTGGGCAAAAGGAGGGAACTCTGATCTGAACTGACCAGGAAGCAGAGATATGGGAGAGAAAGCTATCTGACAGAGGGTGTGGTCTCCAGGTGGAGAATAGAATTCTGCCCAGATGGTGGATAGGAGGAAGGTGGCCCAGGGATCAAGTCTCCTGTCTTCTTGTACTGATTGCCCTCTGATTTTGTGCAGGCACCTCACCAACAAGGAAACCCAAAGAGAAGCTGAAGAACAAATCTGCTCAGCTATTAGGGCTTATTAGTTCTGGGAGTGCAGAGCTGGGTAGGTGATGGGGGAAAATGGAGCTGAGACCAGAGGGGAATCCAGCACATGGGGTATCTGATTAGGTTTGGAAATCACTGTAGGATGGATGGCTAGCCTTGATCTCTTGATCCCTTTTCTTCCCCAGATCTTTCCCCTTCCTCTGGTTTACTCTCTTCTGAACTCAGTGTTGGGACAGCAGGCTGGCTGACCGTTGTGGTTCTTTTTTCATAGTTCTTGTGAGCTATAGACCCCTATTCTTATTTGCTAATTTAGTTTGACAAAATTAGAGTGACAGGTCTTCTAAATCTACATGGGTTTGAAATTTTCTGTTTCGATAGAGAACTGAGCAGAGTAGTCTGGGTTGAAACCCTATTGCCTCAGAACTTTGAGGGCATTCCAGTTTGTTGCTAATGCAAAGTTTGAAGTCGGGTTTCATTCAGTTTTGGAGAACCATTTTTTTCCTTTCTCCTGCTTTTAATGTTGGCTTTAGAGGGTTCTAAAATGTTAAAATCTTAGTTTGAAAAGTTTGTTGTGCTAGATGCTGGATGTTGTTTTTTGCATTCAATCTGGCTATAGGCACGTGCCATTTTAACCCAAAGGAAATTATTTGTGGATTTCGAATGGACACAGGCTGGGTTATAAAAGGTGGTGATTGCTTTTCTTAAGGGTGAGATAGCTTCTTAGAATCACTGTCTTTATTAATACACTTAGGAATTTCACAAGGTTCTATTTGGATGAATTTTCACAAGGTTCTACTTAGATGAATTTTCTAATCCTACTCTTCACATTGTTTAAAGTGTTTTTGCCTGTCTCTTGGCTTTGCTTTAGGTATCGGTAATATAAAGTTAGCTTAGAAGAATCCAAGGACAGAACTGTGGATTCATGTTACATACATAATTAAAATACTCCCTGTTCCTTTAACTTTCTACAGGACTTCCCAGATTTGACTTCCGTGTATACTAACGGAGCTATTAACTGGAGTAAGGCCCATAGTTTCAAAAGCCTGCGATGATACAAACATCTGGCTGAAAAAGTGAATTTCAAAAGAAACGTCATTCCTCATGGTTTTCACTTAGGGACATTAACCAGTTAATGCAAATGTTAAGAAAAATTCTGATCTAACCAACTTTTTTCAGTCTGTATGACTCCTGTGTTTAGTCAGTCATTTATTAAATGGAGTCTTTGGGGATTTTCATGTAAAATATTGGAAACTTCTCAAAAACCCAGTTAAATGGGGTATTTTAAGCAGTCTTAGGAACACAAGTAAAGGAGTAGTGAGAGGAATCAGGAGTATATTCTGAAAAATTTGTGAGGTATGTGCTAGGGTCCAGGAAGAGATGTGAATTTTATTATTTTTAAGCAGTTAACTTTTCATCGTGCATAATCCTTAGGCCCTGCTCCCTGACACCAATATGTATTGGTTTCAGTAGGTAGTAATGACAATATTTATCTCCCAAGAGCCAAGTGTGTGACCATGAGAACATTTGAACTTTGATGAAGCAACTTTTATTTTCATTAAAAATTGCTCTTTTCAGCGTATTTGCTTAAATATGGCCTTTTTCACTTGTGTTTTTTTTTCTCCTCAGGAACCTCACGAGACTAGTGTTTTCATCAATTTCAGAATTGGGTGTTGCTGTTCAGATGCCTCACTGTAGAATAGTCTATATCTTCACAAAAACCTAGAATCTAAAATGTCAGATACATATATTGTGCCCCAAATATTGTTGACCAGGTTCTGAGATGTTCCTCAGATCATGAGGGTTAAAAAGGGATAAAATAGATAATGGCTTTCTAAAAGAAAGGAGTAGGATTAAATGGCACTTCCAAGTGTTAGACGTTGGCGCTCCTCTTATTTCTATTTCTGTATTTGTTCAGGGAATGTAAGCGATCTGCCTTAGGTCAGTAAATCATGGCGTTGGAATTAACCTCATGTCTGTGCCTCCACCCCCTTGGATCTTTATGGGCTTGCCAAGGTGTGGTTTGTTTGTCCTCCCCCGGCCCCCCCCCCCTAGAGCTGTATTTGTTTCTGGAATAGGAGCTCTTATTTAAAACTGGTTGGTTGAATTGCACGGAAGTCAGGGGTATGTGGGTATGTCACAGAACAAGTAACGTACCTCCTGATGCATTACTACTTATAGGTACAGCCTAAGTGGCTTGAATGTTCTTGTGATCTTCACAGTGACTCTCTAAAGGGAGTTACTTAGGATGGTGTGGGAAATTGTTTGAATAGGAGATCTTCAAATGTCAGGACCTCATAATTGGAATTCTGAAGTCTCCTAAATTGTGATGGAGTCTGTCACACTGGTAAGGTTATTGATCTTGATTCCAAGTGCCTGCCCTTTGAACCCTTGGACTGCGGGCTGCTAATTTCCTTCCCCAGAGCCACAGTGAATTTGGTTATGAAAAGCCGTAATAGCTCAACCTGGGTTCCTTGTAGCATTTTTTTTACTATCCTTTGTTTTTTCTCCTATCTTCAGAACTGCATTTTTTTTTCTGAATATAGAAATAATGTGCTTGTAGCAAAGTCCAGAAACAGAAGTCAAGGGGAAATTACTCAGGATCTGACTAGAGGTAACGGCGGTGAGTGCTGAGCAGTTTGTCCTTACCGTTTCCATGCCTACTTTCCCATTGATCATGCTGTAAACAACTTTGTATCTTGGCTTTTTTCCACACTTAGAATTATATCCTGAATTTATTTCTGTTCAAAAAAACTTGTTAGTGGTCTTGTACTGTTTCCTCATATATACCCTAATTTCATGAACATCTAGGTCCTGATGACCTTCTTAATATGGCTTATGGGGATGAGGGATGAATTTTCCAACAGTTCAGGATTAGGCATATAAGTGTGCATATGTTGAGACTTATAACCTACAGTTGACCCCTGAACAGTACAGGGTTAGGGGCACCAAGCCCCCGCCCCCCAGCCCGTTCTCCCATGCAGTCAAATCTGTGTATGCCTTTTAACTCCAAAACTTAATTTGCTAATAGCTTACTGTTGACTGCAAGACTCACTGATATTCTAAATGGTCTATCAATATGTGTATTATATATTGTATGCTTTAAGCTAGAAAAATGTTAAAATCCTAAGAAAAACTAAATTTACCGTAACTATAGAACAAAATCTGTATACAAGTGGACCCACACAGTTCAAACTTGTGTTCTTAAAGTCAACTCTATATTGAATAATTATACTGATCTATACATACACACACCTATGAATAGTCTGTAAGAATATCCATCTTCCTGCCTCCTTGCCAACTTCGAATATAGTAAATATGTCTTGGTAAAAAGTTTTTTTTTTTTTTTTAACAAAGACCATCTTACTACGCTCTATGAAGAGTTAGACCTCTTTAAGGTGCCTCCCAATGATCTCTTTATTTACTTCTTAAAAATGTTAAAATGCTGGCTTCTCACGTGTTTTTGTAGGCATTGTCGGGCCCCATCATTGTGAAGCCTCTTGAGAGACAAAGTAGGATCCAAGAATTCATGTCGGTGTGTCTGGAAAGTTTGTCAGGAGAAGTTTGTATGTCTAAAAAGTGTATTGGTGGTGGGAAGAGTTAGGCATTTCATTAGTTTAGAGAAGGAGAGCATAAGTGAAGGTAGCAAAGGTGATGGAGAAGCCAGAAGGGCTGTATGATGTTTAAGAAACAATGAGGTACAAATGGGCTGATGTGGATGAGAATTTAAAGGTGATTCTTAGGATCTTGCTGGTGTGGGGTGAGAAACGGAAGAACAGGATTTGGGTGATACTCCAGTGAGGATTTTGTTGGCTCTGAACAGAAAGACAGTCTAATATCTTAAATCACTGGGCTTTATTTATCTCCCTTTACAAGAACCAGAATGTTGGGACAGTGGCTCCCGTGTGCTTTCATCCCTACTATGACATTTATGCTATCATGGTCGCAACTACCTGCAGGTGAGGCATTTATGTTCCAAGTGGAAGGAAAGGGAAAGCCATGGGCTCCATCATGGAGAAGACTTCATTCTGGAAAGAAGGTCCCCTCCCCAGTTCAGCTTCTTTCTATAGCTTATTGGCAAACCATAGTTGTAAAGAAGTCCGGGTTGGAGGTGCCTTAGTGGCTCAGTCGGTTGAGTGTCTGACTCTTGATCTCAGCCCAGGTCTTGATCTCAGGGTCCTGAGTTCAAGTCCCATGTTGGGCTCCAGGCTAGGTATGGCGCCTACTTAAAACATACACGGTTACCTTTGGGGTTCTTGGGTGGCTTAGTCAGTTAAGCTTCCAACTCTTGGTTGTGGCTCAGATCTTGATCTTACTGTCATGGAATCAAGCTCCGTGTCAGGCTCTGTGCTAGCAGAGAACCTGCTTAAGATTCTGTCTTGACTTGTGCCCCTCTTCTGTTCATGGTCACACTTTCAAAAATGAAAAAAGGGGGTATTTTGTTTTCTTACCAGTCTCTGTACCAGAGGAACGTGGAAGAGTAGGGATTTGGAATTGGAGTTAAGTTACCAAGAGTATGCCAACAAGGGGGCAGAAAACTAAGTTTTGGCCATGTTTGTGGAGGAGACTTCTGAGCAATAGAAAATGCCTATATTTTAGAGGTTGTCAGGTTTGAAATATAGACGGGGCGGTCTGCACTTCATATTTAACCTTATAAGTAAAGAACTTCATGGTTTTTCTTGGTTCCTGCGGCTTCTCCTAAATTCCATTTTGTGGGTCTCCTGTCAGTTGGTTGTATCAAGACCATGCCTTCCACCTTCCAGCCATAAGGCCAGAGTCCCTGTGACAACTTCTCCTGGTCGAGTGTGCTGTTATTTCCTTAATTGCCTCAGTTCTCCTGGGTATGCTTCTGGTGTAAATGGGAGGGTCTTTATCTATGTTCAGAGCTTGGATTCCAGTCTGTAGCTTATAGATGGCAACAGCAATTTCCAGTTCCTCCCCATGCAGCTGACCTTTGAGTAACCTGGGTTTAAACTTCATGGGTCCGCTTGAATCTACATGTGGATTTTTTTTTTTTTTTTTACAGTACTGGAAATGCATTTTCTCTTGTGACTTCATAATTTTTAGCTTTATGAGAATGCGGTATGTTAAAACAGACAATGTGTGTTAAATGACTGTTCTTGGTACAGTTTTCAGTCAACCACAAGCTATTAAGTGTTTGGGGAGTCAGGTTAAACTTGGCTTCTGGACTACATAGCAGGTGGTGCCCCTAACACCTGCTTTTTCCAAGGGTCAACTGTGTATACCTTTACATATCTGGGGGATTGGATTGCTTCTAGAATAAATGCATAGTAACTAACTTGAAAGGCCCATTCTTTCCTGGTATCTGTTCACCATGCTACTACAGGGAGATCTAGCTTCCAGGCAGAATACTGCTGAGGGGTACTCCTGCTAAAGCGATCCCTCTAGGAAATGAACAATCCCTTTCCATAGGATGGTGCTTATTTCCCCCTCCATATCCTTTGCTGTCCTGACTACAGCAAATGGGGATCAAAGTGACCCTTAAAAAGCTTTGACTACCACAAACCACTTCCTCTCCAGGGACAAAGGCTTTTAAGTATCAGAGTCGTCTTAGGTTCTATTTCATATGGGTTGTATTTTCACACATAACAAGTCTGTAAACATCTAATATTTTAGGTCTGACGCAAGTCTAGTGATGTCCCTTTGTACTGTGACTTTCAAGGACATGATTCATTTTTGATTTGGTGGTGACTAACCATTGTAATGCTGAAGCAGTTTTCTGATCAGTGAGGCTACCTGTCTTCCCCGGGGTCAATCCAACATTCCCTTTTATACCAAAACGCTTCTGCAACACAATATAAACTGGAGTATGTTTTCTGTAGAACTTGTTCCTCTCGCAGCCACTCTAGGCTGAATTTTCTGTCCTTGTATATGCATCCTGTTTATCTGCAGGGCTAATGAGTGTTAGCCTGGAGGTTGCTGGCGAAGTCTCCCCAGCCGTTGTGTGTTAACAGCACATGTTGTTCCAGCCCAGCTGGATCTGATGGAGGGGTCTGGTTTGCCCAGGTTCCGTAGCAAATGTGGGTGGTATCTTTGTCTTGACACCTTAATGGCTCAAGTTTTTCTGGTTTTTTTCTGTCCATAAACTTAACCTCCTTTGACTTCTTAATTCTGTGCGGTGAGTACAGGGTAAGTGAAAGCAAGGCTCATCTCTGGCAGCTTCTCGGACTGGCCCAGGGGTGCCCAGAGCTGAGTGGTGGTGACTGATAGCAGCAGGTTCTCTAGGAGGACTGGGATGAGGTTTCCTGACTGAGCGGTAAGCCATGAGGAGCCTCCTAGACTTTTTTGCCTTGGGCTCCAGATCAAGAGCTTATTTGTAAAGCACTTAATCAGTGATCTGCAGGACATACCTCTCTGCCTCTTCTTCTCCTAGCACCCCTGCCTCCTTTTCCTTCTCCCTTCCCCTTTTCATCTCCCCTGATCTGCTTTTAGCCTGATTTCCCTGGGAAATACTTGAATAGATATCGTGTAGATCATCAGAGTATGTGCATACCTTCCAGATTCTAATTTAACACAACATGCTAACATTTATCTTTTGATATAGGAGTACCTAAGGATCTGGTCAAAAAAACAAGTAGTTTCATAGAGGGAATACAGTATAGGGAGCTAATTACTATTAGGAAAGTCAAAACAAGTATGAATCTTTTGTGCAGTGCAGAGGTTACCAGCTACAGGAAGTGGTTCCCCTTCCTTGGGCTACAGTGGGGGTAAGACAAATTAGTGTTACTAGAGCCAGGGAGAGGGTGCTGTGTGGCGGGGCCCAGCTGTAGCAGAGGAGCCACCAGGTTAAGAGCAGAACCCAGGATCTAGGGCCACCTGATTCTACCTGGAACCATGGGAGAGGCTGCCCATGGAGAGTTGAACAGTGGAGATGTAGCTACTGTTGGAGATGCCACCTGAAATAGAGGTTGGGGGAGAAACCTTGATCTTCCCACTCATGAGGTCTAGTTTCTAGCTAGCATCTTAAGCCAGCTGTCCATGAATCCTGGGCACTGAAATCTGTGGCCTTCAGTCATGTGAACGGGAAGATGGGGTCCTGTTTGCTGTGGGCTGGGCCTAGCCAGTTGACTAGGGACAGAGGGATTGTAAGGTAGGCAGTACTTAAAATTGTGGAACTGTGCTAGTGGGTGACTTGAGCTGAAAGACTTTCTATCCACTTGGCTGAACCTTTCTTGGGCCTTTGCCAAAAGCCCAGTCATCCTCTTTTCTACTTGCATCTTGTACGAGGTTGCTCCCTACTTGTTATGGAATGCATGTTTGTGTTTCCCCAAAACTTAGAAGTTGAAATCCTAACCTTCAAGGTGATGGTATTGGGGGTGGGGCCTTTAGGACATGGTTAGGTCATGAGGGTAGAGGCCTCATGAATGGGATCACTGCCTTTGCAAAAGGCATCTATGAACCAGGAAGTGGGCCAGACACCACATCTCTGTGCCTTAATCCTGGACCTCCCAGCCTCCAGAGCTATGGTGCTGGTCACCCAATCCATTGTTCTTTTGTTCATAGTAGCCCGAATGGACTGGGACCCTACTCCTTTTACATGGGTTCTTAGTGAATCCAAACTAATGCTAAATGACACTCAAAATAATGAAAGCCTTGCTGAAGATTGAGCAGAGTTGGAGGGGAGTGAGGACTATCTGGAGGAAAAATATTCAAGGTTCAGGAAACTGTAAGACCAAAGGGGCAGATGAAGAACTTGCCAGCATGTTCCAGAACACCAGGGAGATAGTTGGAAAAACACAACCATCTCCTTGTGGGCTTAGAACTTGTCCTAATGAGAGCAGAAATGCGGGTGTGGCCAGTGAGGAACTCACTGGCTACAATATGCCCTTTGCAGAGTAAGAATGGTGCCAAGGTGAATGGAGAGCATTGCATTAACTAAACTTGTCTTGCTGGCTGTTGGAGTCTTTGCTGATAGTATTAGCTTTTGAGCTTGTTTCCCCCTGCTCACACCACCCCACCCCCAATTTTACAGAAGTAAAATCCTATGATATTTGTCTTTCTGACTTCTTTCTCTTTAAGTCCATCCATGTTGTCACATAGAGCAGGATTTCATTCTTCATGGCTGAGTCATACTCCATTGCATGTGTATCCCCCGTGGTCATCTATTGGATGCTTATCTAGACTATTGTAAATATTAGTGTGGTGAACACGGGGGTACATATATCTCTGAATTGATATTTTCATTTTCTTTGGATAACTAGAAATTGGTTGCATGGTAACTTCATTTTTTAGTCTTTTGAGGACTCTCCATCCTGTTTTCCACTGTGGCTGAGCCAATTTATTTGCCCACAGTTAGTGCACAAGTGTTTGGTCATTTGCCACATCCTTGCCAACACTTGTTATCTTGAGAATAGCCAGTGTCACAGGTGTAAGGAGGTAGCTCATTGTGGCTTTGATTGCATTTCCCTAATTAACGATGTTGAAGATCTTTACATGTGCCTGTTGGCCAGCCGTATGTTTTCTTTGGAAAAATGTCTATTCATGTCCTCTACCCATCTCTTAATTAGTTTTTTTATTAAGCTGTGTAAACTCCATGTATTTTGGATATTAACCCCTTATTTGGGCAGGATTTGTAAATCTCTTTTATCCAGCGTGTTGCCTATTTTGTTTCTGTGCAAGCTTTCTGGTTTGTTGCAATTACATTTATTTTAGCTTTTGACCTTGCCTGAGGAGACTGGTCCAAAAAAATTGCTAAGACAATGTCAAAATGCTTACTGCTATGTTTTCTTCTAGGAGGTTTATGTGACTTTTGTTTCAGAGGACTTTTGACTAAGATTATAATGAAAAAATAAGTTTTAGCCAGGCATCTTACAAATTGAGGAGGAATTCAGAATGTGCCAACATTCTTCAATAGAGCTGTTCAAAATTTTGGTAAACATGAATAAATTTATCAAATAGAGGGCAACTAAAAGTTATTAATCACTGGAAATGTGAATTTGAGTGGTCTCTAGATAGCTTAGCAAGGAGACTAAGTTTAGACTCCATTTCTTAGCCTTCAGATGAAGAAAAACTGTTAGATGTAGAAGGCTGAGAGGTTTAGTAATTATTTGTTAACCTGCCTGGGACTTTAGAGAGCAGGTTCCATGTTCTGGCATCTATTCTTTTAATAGAGCTTGAAAAGCTGTTCCGAGATGCTTCAGAAACTTTTTCTTCCTTGTGAAGTCTTAAGAAAAACAATGTAGAGGAGAGGAGGATGACTTTGCTTCAACCCATTTAGGTTCTTGGCTGACACCACTGCCCCATGAAACAGAAAAGGAGGAAAAACAGAAGTTTAATACTGTGTATACCCCATACATATGGGAGAGACTCCGGAAGGAAGGCTCAACAACTCCCTAAATGGCCCAAGCCAACACTTTCAATACCATCTCCAGCTACGGACAAAGATGATGATGGAGGAGGAGGGGGCACGGGGAGGATGGAGAAAAGCCAGTTATGGTAGTTTATCAGGCAAAGCTCAGTAAACAAAGGCATGTGGTGGTTAGATTTAAGGTAGTTGTCTTCTCCATGGATAGACTTCTAGAGGTTTAATCATCCCCTTCTGCCTGGTAGGGAGAGGGGGATACACTTACAAATGGAGATTTTTCTTATAAACATCTTTCAGAACGGTAACTTCCTGGTGTTCAGAGTTTATCCTGTGTCGGCTCTTCAGTCCTGAGCTCAAGGTAATCCTTATACCAATGAGGTATATTTTTGGGGTGGCAGATTTTCCCTTTCAGTAGCTCGTATATGTAAATCTTGAAGTTTCTTAGATGAATTTTCTCTCCCCTTCCTGACATCCACTGCCTCAGAGTTCAGTAGGAGTTTACCTGAAGCTTTTGGTTGCCTAGGTGTCAAATTCTTAAGGTAAAAATCAGCATTGCATTTTGCACACAGAGGCAAAGTATTGGTATAGTTCACTAACGTGGAAATATTTTAATATGCAGTGACCTCTGAGAATAAATTCAGTGGGGCAGCACTGGAGGCTGTGGGGTCTGTTGGAATCACAACTGTGCCACTTCATAGCATCTGATCTTGGCATTTGAGCCTTTGTGAGCCCTGACTCCTCATCCATGAGAACCCTCAGCATAGACCTAGTGCATGCTAAACTGTAGATAAATGGTCTTTACTCCAGAAGGTGGTGCAGGCTTTCGCCTGTTTGAGGGGAGACTTTTCCTTTTGACTCTTCCCATGCAAGTTGAGAGATTCAGAGTCCCTTGTTCTTGTTATATCCTATTGGGGCTCTGTCTCTGAGGAAGGGCTTGTCTGCCTTGGAATGCTGCCTCAGCGGGGACTTTTCTCTTATGCCGATTACAGGCCTTGAGAGAGTAAGGGCATTGCTTTTATCAGGAGCATTTATAAATCGTTAAGAGCTTAGCTATAAGCAGATGTTGAGTGTTTAGTGAGATCCTCTCATAAGAAGATTCAATCGTCTATTCTGGCAAAATTTCCCATCTGTTTGCTCTATAACAGGTTGTCTTGCTCCCTCCGAATAGTTTACCTTGGGAGGATGGTTTTTTTTTTTATTGCTAATTTCTTTCAGTCCTAAGTATTAACCAGTACTATTCTATTACCTGTACCATTATCACCACTGTTGCTGTTGTAAGCCAGGAACACTTTATTTCAGTAAGTCTAGAAAAGAAAAACTTGAGGGAGGTTGAGTAAATAACTGATAAGGCTGTTGGGTTTGAAAGGTAACTTTACTAATGCCTACCCGTGTGAGCTGAAGCAAAGTTGCTTTCGAAAATCTGTTTTCTCATGTATTAAGAGGACAAGAATCGTCTCTTTCTCATGGGGACTGTTAATGATGAAGAAAAGTTGAGTTAGACATAGATAGGTGGCGGCTGGTTCTTGTTCAAACAAGTGAATGGTACAAAAATAAACAGAGAAACATGCAGAGCTGCACATAATTAATCGACAAAAGCAAAAGACCCATCCGTTGATCACTGAAGACTTCTACTAGGAGGTGAGTATTGAGCTAGATTAGAAGAGATGAATGAGGAATAATGGACTAGAGAGATTTCCACTCAGGTACTTATTACTTATTCAAACTTTTATTTTTTTTATTAAAAAAATTTTAAAGTTTGAGAACAAGCAAGAGCAGGGGAGGAGCAGAGAGGGAAAGGGGGGGGAGAGAGAGAATCCCAAGCAGGCTCGGCAAGGTCAGAACATAGTCTGAATGTGGGACTCGAACTCCAGAACCATAGGATCATGAGCTGAAATCCAGCGTCCGAAGCAGAAATAACTGAGCCACCCAGACACGCCTTATTCAGAATTTTAAAGCTGTGGGTTCTCAAACTGCAGCATGTGTTAGCCTCCTGAGGTGTCCTGAGGAGACCTTCAAAACGCACACTCCTGGGGACACCTGGATGGCTCGGTCGGTTAAGTGTCAGACTTGAGCTCAGGTCATGGTCTCATAGTTCAGGCCCCACATTGAGTCTCCACTCTCAGCACTGGGCACACTTCAGATCCTCTGTCTCCCTCTCTACCCTTCCCCAGCTCGTGCTCTCAGTCAAAAATAAACATTAAGAAACACATACCTGAGCCTACTGCCAGACATTCTGGGTCAACAGGTATGGGATCACAGGAATTTACACTTGAACAAGCACCAGAGTCACAGCTACTGACAACACTACCAACCTCTGGCAGGGAGATGCTGCAGGGTCATATGGAGCCTGGCCTGTTGAATGGAGGCCAACTCGAGGGTTGTCTCAGGATGTGAAAGTTGCAGCTGACAGTCCCATAACTAGCTATAAGGATTCTCCCACTGGAATCGGTTTGCATGTGGTGGGGATAGTGCTCAGGAAGAAAGAGGTTTAATAAGGGAATTGGCTCCTATCCTGATGGGGGGCCAAGCAATTCCAGTCTGCTGTCTGCAAGCTGGAGAACCAGGAAAGCTGTTGACGTAATTCAGTCTGAGTCCAAAGACCCGAGGATTGAAGGACCAGTGATTGAAGTCCTGATACAAGTCTGAAGGTCCAAGTCTCAGGAGCGCAGATGTCCAGAGGCAGGAGGTGATGGACGTTGCTGCATGGTCAGCAAATTGACCCCTCCACCTTCTGTTTTATTTAGATCTTCACGGGATCGGGTGATGTCTGCTCGCATTGAGGGGGAGGACCATCTTCATTCCATGTTGTGACTCAAATGCTAATCTCCAGGGAAATCTGCTCATCTACACCCAGTTCTCTGGGCATCCTTCAGGTCGGGGACATTGACCCTGTCATCCTCTCTGCTGTATTTCCAAGAACCTCCGTTTTGACAGTTTCGGCCTATTGGTTGTTGTTCCTGACCAAGATACAAGTAACTGGTCTGCATCTTCCTTCATATTTTTTGGCTGTTCAGAGAGTTAGCAACACAGACTTCTGTTTCATAGCTAGTATCAACTCTTAATTCTGTAATTCTCATGCTGAATCTCTGAATATGTGTATTTCACTTAAAAACTGAGGCATTTCAAATACCTCGTCTTGAGGTGCAACCATAAGCCATCAACATTGGTAAAAAAAATTACCATAATTTCCTTGATATTTGAGAGATTGGTACCATTTGCTTTAGGCTACAGTTTAGTAGACCATCTTTTTAGCATACGAAGCAGTTTTTCTTACAGGCTTGTTAAATCAGTTTTTACATCTTATTCCTTAGAGTAGAGATGAATAAATCTTACTGACTAGCTTTTATAGTACCTTTATCGCTTAAAGTACCGAGGATGTTCAAATATTAACTTCAGTGTGACTCAATGGAAGGTGTAAGCTGCAATGCTTACCGTTTAAGTACCTTGCATTATAATAAATGTCTCCAACTTAATCGTGAATCCCTGCAGAGAAACAGAACTTCACATATTTGCTTACCCCTGACTTTTGAGAGGTACACGCTCCAGTTTTCTTTTTGGATTTTTAACCATTGTGTTGATTTGTGACAGCAACACAACTTTGTGTTCCCTCCCCTTTACCCTTGGGTGGAGTCTCCACTAGACACTGTAACCTTTCCTGGAAACAAGGGTAATACATCAAATTCTCTTACTGCCTATAGTCCTACAAAATCATTTTGGTAGCTTTCAGTTTTGAGTCCTAATCAAAACTCCAGACTCTGAGGTTTTGAAGATGGTCCCTGTATGTGAGGGCCTGCCTTGGGCTGAGCCCTGTAGTGGGATAAGTAGTGCAGTTGAGAGAAATTTATAAGTGAAGCTTCTTGTGAAGAAAAAAAAGTGGGGCATTTATACAAGAGGGTTAACTTTAATTGGGGTGATTAGAAAAGGTATCAAGAAGGGGCACCTGGGTGGCTCAGTTGGTTAAGCATCTGACTCTTGATTTTCAGTTCAGTTCATGATCCTGGGGTGGTGGGGGCTGGCCTGCACATTCTCTCTCCCTCCCTCCCCCACACCTCCCCTGCTTCCGGTACTCATTCACTTGCACTCTCAAAAACACCAAGGAGATGGCATTTGAATGAGGTCTTGAATAAGACTTACAGGAGATGGTTTCCGAGGAGTAGGAGAGTGGCAGGTATGTTGAGAGGACTTGGTATAATCTGGGGAGATTGCAGTATAATGGACATGGTGGGCAGGGTTGAGAAAGTTGGAAAGGTCGAATTATGGAAGTTTGAGTACCGTGCAAAGAAACTGGGATTCAGTGGAGGGAATAATCCTTAGTTGTAAAGCATTACTTGTGAAGCCCAGCTAGAGGTCAGAGCTGGGAACTGGAGCATGAGGACCTTCAAAGGCGCAGTAAGGGGTTTACAGTGACCTCTCATAGCCACCAATCCAAGGACTTGAGAAAGATTTCTATCAGCTCAAGTTTTTTGTGGCCATTATCTGGCTTCTGATGGACGGTGAATAACCCCTTTTCTCCCTCATTCCTAGGATCTGAGCCAAACAGGATTTGTGGTAGAGAACTGAGGACATCTATTAGTGGGGAAATAGTGATTAAAAGACCTAATTTGAAGTTTTAAATCTTAGAATCCCCTTGATTTAGTCCCTCTGAACTGGAATGATAAAATATGGGGGGGGACCCCATAACTTACAATACACACACACACACATATATATGGACTTCATAACAAAAAAAGCCTTAGAATATAGAAAATACCGTTGCATCTTATTTACATATCGCTTTAGACCACATGACTATCTTTACATCAGAATTTTACTCAATCTCTTGATAGTCTTCTGTAAATCTTGTTTCCTAAGCTCGAATAACTGACTTTTCTAACCTCATCAGACCTGATTTCTAATTCTTTATTTGATGTGACTTTTTACTCTTAAAAACATTAATGTTTACTTTTGAGAGAGATCCAGAGACTGTGAGTGGGGAAGGTGCAGAGAGAGACGGAGATAAAATCCGAAGCAGGCTCCAGGCTGAGCTGTTAGTACATAGTCTGTTGCAGGGCTTGAACTCCCAGACCGTGAGATCATGACTGAAGCTGAAGTCAGACGCTTAATGACTGAACCACGCAGACACCCTTAGATGTGACTTGGGATAGTGTTGTCACTACTGCGATTGCATACATTATACCTGAATCCCTGTCTGCAAACTGTAATATAGGATGCATCACTACGTGGAGGTATTTTAAAAGAGGTATTTTCTATTTAATTGTTGTAAGCTATATTTTCCATCCTAGTATGAGTGCCAGTCTTCTAAAAATGTTTCCTGTGTGTAAATAGGATACAGGATGTGCAGTGATACTGTACTGTTACGGCATGCTCTTTGAGAAGGGAACTCCTAGAAATGTTTGGTCACCACAAAGACCTGTATCTACAATCTAGACATCAGGGATGAACAGGAGCTTAAGGATTCCTTTTAGAGTAAAGGTCAGCTGGGGAATTTATTTTAGCTGCAAAGCTGTGAAAGAGTTTACCTCTAATCTTAGAAGCTGAATTTTAATATGAATGCGGAGTCCAACTTAGTTATGTCCTGCACTTAACCCCATCTTGTAGGTTCAGCCTCACCCCTGGGGAAGGGCTAATTTGGTCTCTAGTGGGGCTTGTATGTGGAATTTAGAAGCAGAAAGGCATAGACTCAACTTTAGGCTGGGCTTACATTCAGTCTGGTTCTCATCTTGGTGCCCTAGTTGCCTGGAAACTGGATTCCTGCCTTGCTCATCTGTGACCACTTCTCTGCTGGGCATCCTAGTTTCCTTTCAGATACAATGTCTTCTGTTCATAATGCCTTCCAGCTTGCCCTCCACCTTGATCGTATTTTCATTTTCAACTTTTGGCTTCTAATGGCATCCTCTTCCCCCACCCCCTTTCATCCTGTAGGCTCTTTTCATTTCAAATCTCCTAGACCCAGGCCCTCTTTTACGGTCTCATTATTAACTGAGTCTTCTTTTCTTCTGTATTCTGATCAGTGTGGAATTTCAAGTCAAGCCTTCCAAAGTCTGTCTTGTCAGACTGCTTAATTTTATGGTGAAATTCTCTTTTCTTTGTCAGATGTCGTAATCTGGTATGATAGGATCATTCCCCAAGGAACTGGGGTCTTCATTAGTGAGCTCACACATGCATTGCTGGCTGTGAATTTTAAAATATTCTTTGCACTAAAGCACCAACTTTGCTTTATTTTCCTCTCCAGGGTATCGCTTTTTCTCCTGATAACCACTGGTCTCATGGTTTCAGATTCAGGTATATATACACATATGCCTGGTATATAGCTGAAGAATTAAAACCTTTTATGTATTATATAGCTTAGCCAGGGACACATTAGAAAGCCAGAGATGAAACCAAGGATAGGCCTCTACTCTTGCTAATATTTGGTTCCTGTAGCCCTCTTGAAGGAAGAACTGAAGGAAGAACATTAACACAAAATCCACTCTGCGGTGTGCTTGTTAAGCCGATCTTCTTGATTCTCTCTCTTTTGTCTCAGGAAGGTTGTCTCTGTAGACTCTGTAAGCTAGGACCTAATTCTCATGATCTTCTTAGCCTATGGTTGAGAAGTAACTTTATCTGCCACAGGGCTGCTGTAGTTGCTCTTAGGAGCTTAGGGAAGCTGGGTTGTAGGAAAATGAGAATTCTTCGTGGGCTGTGAGAAGAGATAACTTTCAATTATGTGAAAGATTACAACCTAAATTTTCAAGAAAAGTATCCAAAAACTAACTTTGAAGAACTAGGGTGCAAACTTTTTAAAAAATACATTCAAAATCAGGTAGTGAGAACCCTAAATCACATGTTCTTTATTAGGACCAGTGCTTTTTTTTTTCATTAACAATACCACTTTTTGTGTCCTAAAATAGCTACATGCTCTATGAATTCCATATTTAAATACTTATAACAAAAGTATAACCCAGTTATATAACGGTACCATGCCTTATATATACTATAAAGTAAAAATAATTTCAGTAAACTCCATGTAAATCGATAAGTAAATACTTGAGCACAGCTATCTTAAGAGACACACTTCGAGATGTGTGTATTCATATTTCTATAAAATCAAGGAATGTACCAATCTCCGCTGCAGACTGATGTAAGTGTATCCCGTTGAATAACATGGCCCTACCACAGGATTTTCCCAACTAGGAAATAGCTGTTAAGATTTCTAAAAATACTGTCTTTCCTCAGTTTGCATAGTTGTATTTTTGAAAAATGGTGGATATATTTAAAACCCTGCAAAAATACTTCCATATAAACTTAGGTTCCAGTGTTGATGCGGATGTCCCAGAGGATGTCCGAGGCCCCAGGACCGTCCTTCATGTAGATCATTTAGCATTACTAGCGGCTGCTCCTCTAATGCCAACTATGCCTCTTCAGCCCCATGTCCTTGGAACAACCATCAGTAACCCTCAGACTTTCAAAATGTTCCTCAGTGAGGGTGGTCTGTGGCCTCCTTAGAGAGGCGTCTCCAGTCACTTGACTGGTGACACATACCTGGAGATGAGCTTCCAACTTCAGATAAAATGTATTTTAGGTTTGGGTTTTTCCTGACTTGTGCTAGGCTTCTGGCCATTTTTATTCTTCATACTGCCAATACTTGGGGAAAAAAAGTTGGACTAAACGTGTCCTAGTCAAGGGTGTTTTATGTGTGACTAGTAAGATCTACCTGAGGGATCTAAGGAGCAAACCCTAGGGGATCCTTGGGTGGGTGTTCTAAGGGAAGTGTCTCCTAGCACTGAAAAGGTAATTGGGCCTCTTGAGGACCAGACTTTTTCTGTCTGGGGGTGGTATGGCTTCTTCTGTTTGTCTCATTCTTGGCATTGCAGTGTAGTTACCGTTTCTTCATGCATAGGACTATGACATAGCCTTGGAATTGACAGGTTATTGAATTAGCTACTAAATAGACTGCTTAGAACGAGTTGCTCTGTGTTTCTACAAGAGGGAAACTCTGACCTAGCTTATTAGGTCAAGTGTCCTGAGAAGTGGCAGTAGTGTCAGATGCACAAATAGGGCTGCTTCTGGCTGGGACAAGGACATTTTCAGAAGGACCTGTTGTGAACAGGGAAGTGCATGGAATTTTTTGAGAATTTTTTTTTTTTTTTGCCTATTAATTGACTAAGCCAACATTAGAGGAATATGTAGGGCTTGTGGGTAAAGAGAGGGTCTTCTCAGTATCTTCCCTTAGCCTTTGTTTATAGGATGGTAAACAGTAGTACTCTTGGATACACCATTTCAAGCTGTCTGATTGGTCTTGGAAAGCTACTATGAGGGTGGCAAGGGTAATGTCCATTCTGGTAGTAGAGCCAGGAAGAGTGGTTTCTGAAATACTGCTGGCAAAGAAGGGATACAAAATATGCTTCTTGGTAGCCCCTGGCCCTTTGAATTAGTGGTTGTCATTCAGATGCTGGGATGCAGTCAGTGTGACAAATGGGTGTTGGCTTCATCTGTCTCCCACTCAAGGGTAGGCGTGGAGAAGACAGATTTTTTTTTCTCTAGCCCCATGGTTCACAAGCATGTCTGCATATTAGAATCACTTGGTAAGCCTTGAAACAAAACTGGGTCTACACCAAGTGAATCAGAATTCTGGGGCTTACCCTGGATATTTAGGCTCTCGAGGTGATTTTGGTCAGTCATGATTAGAGGGGACTTCTCAATCAGTTCTTCGTTAGACTGGTGCATTGTCCAACCTAGCACTTCTATGTTCTGGCAAGATCTTTGCTAATCGATATATCAAAAATGTGTTCGTTTTGTGGATAAAACTTTACTCATTTAATAATCAAATACTATAGATCTAGGACCCGAGGATTCGCATTGCTTGAGAAAGTAACCTGCCCTGAGGGAGGGACACAAAAGAGCAATCCATTCTCAAAAGCTCCATCAGAGTTGACTTCATGAAGGAAGTGAAATTGGAGCAGCAAGATGAAAGGTGAATAGATCAGTATGTGAGTAGTGAGAGAAGAGGTGGGAGGAATTCAGATGGGATTAACTCTCAGGGTAGCAGGACATGAACTAGCACATGCAGGGGGCGGCTTTGGGGAAAGGTGCATAGCAGGAGATGAAACTTGGTTACATGGGTGGAAACTGGATGCATAGAGCCTTTTGCAGGAGTTTGGGCTTTATTCTGTAAAGCAAGACCTAGCGAAGGCTTTTTATGGAAGAAAAGGAAGACGACGAGGTGAGCTCTCTGTGGAAGGAGTATTCTGGGAAACCTAACGAGAATAGAGGAAGGCAGAGTGAGCAGGAAGGTCCTGGCACAATAGGACAGACAACCTGAAGTAAGGTGGTAGCTGTGTAGGTAGATAGAGACGCTGTTGGGATGACCAGTGGGGTTTGATCAGAGATCCAATGGGGAATTTATGGTGACGCCTACCTTTTAGATTTGAGTGACTGGGTGGGTGGTGATGGATTTCCTTCTCAAAATGTTGCCTTCGAGGTCACTGATCAGGCACCTTGAAATGGGATTCGCTGGCTCTTGAGGGCTGGGCTGATTGAAACTGAGCCCTTGGGAAGGGTGAGAAGCTAATGGCATTGTAAATAGAGATTTTGATAAGGATCACAAAGGCAAATGACCGATTTCTTTTGAAATAGGCTTCTATCTGGTTAGAGGAGGCAGCTCCCTACCCCTGAGTTAGCTTGCCCAGCGGCCAGATGTCTTTGGAGGCTTTCCCGTGGGCGACCAGACACTCACTGATGGTTCATCTCAAGGTTGTCACCTGACCATGTCACCTATCCCTTCATCTCAAAGTTTGGTTGTAACTTTGACAGTGGACAGTGACCTTTCTGAGGTCAAAGTAGTGGTACACGTGGATTAGTTATATTCCTTCTAAACTTCCCATTTTGATATCTTCATAGCTTTTTACACTATGGCAGATACATGGGTAATTCTGTGGCTTGCTTTCTCCATCCTTCTATATTGTTGAAGGCAAGTTTCTTCCTGCTTTTAGTAGGAAAGAAAATACAGTAAATGAGTACGGGCTCTTGTGTGTGTTTGGGAATGGAGTCCTCTGGTAATCACCGAGGGCGCTGTTCTTTATGAAGCCTTTTGTTTTTCTGTCCATGTATCCTTAGCTGTAAAAAGCCAAAAAAAAAAAAAAAAAAAAAAACAAAAACGGCCAACTTAAGTACCTTCTTGTAGGATATTAAAGCAGTTTTCCTTTCTGCCTTCTTCCATGTATAGTTATAATTGTTAATTTTTGCCCCATTAGAACTGTTTAAAAAAACAACCAAAAAAAACCACTCCAGGAAACTTCGCTGATGTTGCGGCTGCTGAAAGGCTTAAGTTCTGTGGTTTATTTCCTTTATCTTGAGCAAAAATTGTTCTCAAACAGAATTGCTTGCGCCCTTACTAGATAACATAGAACATGTGTTTTTTTTTCCCTTCTCGTTTACTTTATTCCCTTCCATACTTCTGTTTGTATCTTTGTTTAGAATTAAAGACCACAATATCCTGTGTTAACACATACTATTTTTAACATATATATTCACATGCTTTATAACTGTGTATAACTTTAACATATAAAGAATATGTGCTTTATTTTTCTGATGCCATCCTCTGAAGTGGCCTGTGCTCCTTGGAGCTCACAGCTCTCCACAAAGCAGCCTTTTCTATGGCTGTTTCTCAGAGTGGTGATAACTGCTCCTTCACCTGTTTGTAAGCTAGGAGTGCTCACGGCCCAGCCACTGTCCTCATAGGGCAGGTTCTGTTACACCCCCACCTTGTAAATCACTTTTCTTAAATTCTGTTAACTGCATTCCAAGTGTCTCATCTTTATTCTTGGGACCCTGACTGAAGGACTGGTCCTACTGGACAGTTGGCTTGGAGTACAAAGTTCTGAAAACCACACTTAGTAGGAACTAGGCTTTGGAAATTTGGATTTTATTGACTCAGCCTTGAAGATCCTTCCGTTCTTTTTAGATTGGTTTTAGGAAGAATAGTTGAGAATCCAAGTCAGCCCTGGGGATGGGGGTCAGGTTTTCTTTGCTATTTTATGATGGACGAAGAGGTTCTAAGTTGTTTTTCCACATCATCAGATCTTTGGATTTTTGATTCTTCCTGCTCTTAACATACTCAAATTGCATTTTCACCTCTACTTCCATAAATTGGCTTAAAATTTATGGTTCCTATAGCTTTATGCTACAAGGTGGTAGATATTTTTATTAAAAATACTTATTTTTGAGAGTGAGACAGTGAGTGGGGAAGGGACAGAGAATAATTATTCTGAGTGAAGCAGGCTTCAGGCTCTGAGCTGTCGGCACAGTCAGAGCCCGATGCAGGGTTTGAACCCATAAACTGAGATCCTGAGCTGAAGTTGGATGCTCAGCCGACTGAGCCACCCAGGTTCTCCTACAAGGTAGACTTAAATGGAAAGTTTTCTGTGGTGCTATGTTCTCAATTACTAACTTTTCCTAATACTTGAGCTTGATACCGAATTTCATACAACAAATTCCATATAATTAGATCTTTTCTGAGACTTCTAATTTTTTTTTGCCTCAATCTGCTTTAAGGTAGTTTGTAACGTAAAGGTGGGGCTAACTGCCCTGTCCCTTTCATGTTGGAGTACTTGACAACCTGTTCTTTGAAAACAAGTCTTGATTCATTGCAGTAAATTTCTGTTATCACATGTATCTGCAAGTGTACATGTACCATACAGGTCTTGTTTGTATAATACATCAAGTGTCGATCCACTTTTGAATCGTAATGTTGACCATTTCCCTTAAATCTCTAAACAGTTTAAATAGTTTTCATACAGTTTAAACTCGGGTACCCGGGTGGGCGGCTCGTCACCTAAGCATCTTCACTCACGATTTCTGCTCAGGTCTTCATCTCAGGGTTGAGTGTTCACGCTCTGCTGGGCATGCAACCTATTTAAAACCCAAAATAAGTTTAAACTCCAGTATAAGCCTTGAAAGGAAATTTTTCATTGCTAAATGGTGCCTGTAGATTACTACGTATAATGTCTAGCATGGCATTCTACAAGACAGCATTGATAAGGATGAAGTATCGACCATATAGACTGGTCCTGTATTTTCTGGAACATTAATCACAAAGAATTGATGCTTTTGCAGTCTTTTTTCATAAAGGAATTTTGTTACAGTAATGTTACATAACTTTGTTACATAAACTTTCTACCTTGTTGATACATGGCATGTAACTTTTACTATATACATGGCTTCTTTAGTGAAGATCATCTTTTCTATAGATCTGCCAGAATATTAACTCCTACAATATTCGCTGTGCTATTTCCTATCATAGTATTAAGAATTTCCAAAGGGGCATTAGTGGTAGTGGGCTTTTTTTTTTTAGTCAAAGAGAAGTGGCTTTTTGTTCAGTGTGATCCATTTTCTCCTGTTGATCAACTTCTGCTACTTCTAAAATGTTTAACTTAAGAAAATGGAAAAATTATGACTTTTTCCCCCCCTAGATACTTGTTATAGTAACAAAATCCCTCAGAAGTTGGAGGCTGCCACTTTCTCAGTTTGTGGAATGTGGCTATTTTTGCGTAATTCTTCATTAGTTTTAGGTACAATAGTAGTAGGCTCTTGGGCTATGTTGAGCATCTGTGCTGTGTACCAGTATCTACCGTAAGGAGGTTTGATGTGACTGCCACTCTTGAGCCTGCTCTCTACAGAAAAGATAAAGCAAGAAAGCCAGAAGGATTCTCGAATTAGGTGGTGGTATATTGCTTATTTTCTTAATGCTGTTGTGTAGAATGCCATGCTAGATGTTATATGCAGTGATCTATGGGCATGATTTAGCAGTCTTCTATCCAGGATAAAAATCCCGTGTAATGCTTGTATCAAAGTTTAAACCATTTAGGGTAGAGATTGTATGGGGTAATGGTCACCGTTATAATTGGAAAGTGGACCTAGAGTTCTGAAGTAAATGTATTCCACAAATGAGACCTGCATGGCACATGTACACTTGTATATACACATGAATACATTTAATCCTTTGGCTGACAAAGTGGTGTAATCTTGCAAACCAACTATTAAAACCAAACTTTAAAATTCTCTTATGGGCTTGGATGCTTTGAATCTTTATCTACAACTGAGTTGTATCAGTAGCTTTGGAAAATCCTCTGTATTCCATAGAAAGTAAATTCTAATACTAGATATAAGGTAATGGTATATAAGAATTTAACATAAAATTACTTTCCCATGCAGTACTTATTAAAATGATTGGAAGGTTCTTTGAACAGATATGGAATGGAGGCACCAAGAAATTTCCACTTTTGCTTATAAGTAGACCTGAGTAAAGGATCTGTCTTCAATTGTTTTCATCTTCATTCCTTGTTTTGCCAAAGTGTAAAACCAAAGGTAACTTGAATTCCAACACTTAAAGAATTTGTTTTCCTATAAAAGGTTTATAAAAATGTAATTTGATTGTTTTGGGTTCCATTTTAAAACTGACTTGCTTGACCTAACTAATGCTTGCCTACTTCTAGAAAAGTACTTGCTTAATCCTTTTCTGTCACACTTAAATGATTTGTGTAGTACTTTCTGGTAACTGGAAGAGATTTTCTTCATTTGGAGTCGATGGGACCAGGTGATTCTGGCTGTCCTGGGCCATGGCACATGTGCCTTGGAGACTCCGTGTAGAGCTCATTATAAACTTCAGCACAGTGAATACGTTCTTCAACACTGTTACTGTGAAAGACCAAGCATTGTAGGGACAGCTCTACTCATTTGGTTTTTTTGTTGTTCCACACTTAACGATTCTGACCCAGGTGGCTTTTCACTCTTCGGCTCAAAACCCTAGTGGTTCCCTAATTCACTCAAGCCAGAGGTCTTAAATCCCCTGCAAGATCTGCCCTGTTGTCCTTTGACTTCATAGCTTTACCTTTCCTGGTTTCCCTGATTTTTAACTCCCCACTAGCCTTCTTTGTATTGCCTTCTACATGCTAGGCATGTTCGCCGGGCTGTTTCCTCTGCCTGAAATGTTCTTCCCCAGAGATAGATATGACCTTCCCTGAGACCAACTCGACCAATCTTTGAAAAATGGATTTGACTTTCGGTGTCCTTATGCATTATCAACTTAGCTAATAATGGAACTTGGGTTTATGCTGGTCTTCCTGGAAAAAGTAAACTGCAAAATCTGCAAGTTTCCTCTGCTCTTCCTTTCGAAACTGAATTCTTGAATGTCGTTACCACTAAATCTGTTGACCTCTTCAGCTGGTGTTTTCCTGCCGTGCCGTAGCATGGGATACTGTCCTGCTTGTTAAAACTATCTCCTCACTGAACTTTGGTATAATTCCGCCCTTCCCTAGGTTTGTAATGCTTTGATGACTCTTCTATTTTCTTTTGCCCCTGGGATCTTTTTTTTTTTTTTTTTTTCCAACTCAGGGTAATTTCCCAAGGGTTAGACCTTGATTTTAAGTGATTACCCATTTCGTTTTTCTACCTTAACTTTTTCACCTATTTCTACAATGTTAGTTATCAACTCTGCCCTTGCAGATCTAGCTTGGTCATTATCTTTAGCACTCCTTTCTGAACAGTTTATAAGCTTATTTTAGTCAAATGTGTTTAAGGTAGTCTGGTTTTTGGCTGTCCCCCTCACCCCCCCATATCTGATCAAACCTAATTTAAGAACAAGCTCAAGTCTATTTCTCATCTGAAACCTTCCCAAAGCACTCAGTCTGATATTTCTTGAATTTGTATTCTTATAAAGTCAATAAATTAAGGACCCTTATTGTTCATTTGGATGAAATTTTTAAAAACCCTATTGCTGTCTAAGTAAAATTTTTAAAGGAATTAATAAAATCATTTCTTCAAGTTTAGTACTTAAAGCATAATACAAACATTTTCTTGAACTGATTCACAACATTTTAATAAGGTGAAAAAATGGTCCATTTCAGTAGGAATTAAAACAGTGCAAACTGCTAGGTATCTTTCATCTGTTAGCAAAGATTTTGAATATAATCTTCTAAAGGGGCACCGAGGTTGGTTCAGTCCAACTCAGCTGTGTGCTGACAATGTGGAGCCTGCTTGATATCTCCCCCCTATCTTTGCCCCATTCCCATGATCTTTCTCAAAAATTATCACAATTAGGTAAAATGGAAATAGAAATGATATGAACAGAACAAAGGCTAGAAGGGATTATGAAAATGTTGCTCTCACAGTCCATGTACAGCTGTCTTTCCTTCCTGGGTTATTTTCCCCAATTTTTTGGTTGGCAACATGGTACTTGGACATCCATTTCCTTTTTTGTAGTTAGAGAAGTGTATTCACATGAGCTAAGGAAAACAAAAGTGAAGAGAAATGCCTTAATTTCATCATGAAACTAAAAATTAAGGCTTTAATTTTTTATAGCAACGTTAGGTACACAAAACTGAGGGGGGGCGTACAGAGATTGCTCATACACATGCATAACTTCCCCGTGGTTCACATGCCCCACCAGACTGGTACATTTGTTACCATTGATGACCCTTCATCGGTACCTCATAATCACCCAAAGCCCATAGTTAATCTTAGGGTTCACTCTTAGTGTTGTACATTCTACCGGTTTGAACAAATGTATGATGTGTACCCACCATTATTTGTAGTAAAATTGTTATTTTATAATCTGGCAGTCTCGTATTGGAATGGCTCCCTTTCATGACCAAGGAGGACTTGGGTAATGCTTGTGTGGATCTCACTATGTTATGGCGGTTTCAGTATTGTACTGTGATTTCTTGGCTTCTCTGGGTATATAGCCGGCTCTGGTTTTGAATTACTAATTTGTATAGCAGAATTTGAACATCTATTCAGTATTACATCTGTGCAGGTTGACTTCAGTTGCCTTGCAGTGGTAGGTAGAACCAAACCACAATATTGCCATCTGTTCCCACGGTGACACTGGTAGGTTTCTGGTAACACAGGCAGAGAAGCTAGTTGATTTTCCAGTTCTTAATTCAGATGGAAGACCAGACCCAGGAAAATAAGTGCTTTATATTTCCAGGTGATTTCTGATCAGGCATAAATCGAATTTGAAAGTCTGTATGCTGTATTTCTCTTGAACAAGTATTAGGAAATACACAACCAGGTTTCTATATGCTGTTTGAGGATTCAGGTTCACACTTCTCATTTAGAATACACGTGTGCATGCTTGTGTGGTTCAGTAACATGCTTTTAATATTTAACTGTTTAACATCCATGATCTTGCAAACTGCATAATTAAGGAAACCTGATGTTTTGAGGAATTACATGATTTGTTGACATGCCATTTTACGCCCAGAATAGTTCCAGTAAGGAGTGGACTATTACTTCTTTTTGAGAGTGATGGAGTGGGAGGGGGTAGGGAGACACAGAATCTGAAGCAGACTCAACGCTGAGCTGTTAGCGCAGAGCCAGATGCGGGGCTCGAACCCACGAGCCATGAGATCATGACCTGAGCCGAAGTCAGACACTTACCTAGCTGAGCCACCCAGGCGCCCCAGGACTGTTACTTCATGTACGCATTGTAACTATGCTTGGCATGTAAATATTTTTGAATGATTTGAGGGAAATATTTCTATATAAATCATCTATACAAATAAAGTGACCGTATTTTATAGCATGACTTAAGTCGCATTTATGGTCTGTAACCAGAATGAGACCATTACTTCATGGAATGCCGACCAAGAGCTTTCCTTACATACTACCTTGGCTTCCCTTTTTCTAGACAGATTTTCATTTTTCAAAGGGGAAGATAACTTACTACCACCTTTACATTTGAAAGTAGAGCATACAGTGGCAATGTATGCTTTGTGTGTGTGTGTGTGTGGGGGGGTCTCTTACCAACTTCTTAAAGTGCTAACAGTGGAAAGGGCTCTTTCATCTTTAGCAACATTGCTTGAGGGTGAGGAGTTAGAGTTCAGACTTTTGGCCCCCACCGAGGTGAAGACTTAGTAAAGTTTATGTGACTGAAATTTTACTGGCAGTAATTCCAGGGACTTCATGTTCTCCCCCCATACCCCCCAGCTTCATAAAACATCCCGACAGGAATTGGAGTACTTTGCCATTTGGGGGGTAACTCCTAGATCTTCAGTCCTCTTACTTAGTTTTATCTGTAGGATTCTCTTAAAATTTCTTGTAGAAATAACGAAGGGTTCCTTTGCTGTGTTCCTGTCAAACCGCAAATAACCAGTTAGGACGTGATGTTTTATTGCTTGAAGTGATCGTGTCATGTAGGTAGGAGTTCCTTCTATGTTCCTTGATTATGTAATGTTGAACTTGGTTTTCCTTTTCTAACAAGGGGAAGATCTGAATAATAGCCCAGTCGATCACCTTCAGGGGGAAGAAGGAAGAGGAGGCAGCCTGTTTCCTAGTAGGTCACTGAATTTTGTATGGTATTACTACTTCCTCCAGCCTAGGTTCTAAATTTCTCCTAGAAAAGCCTAATGATATGGCCTTCAAATCTTACATTTAAAACATTATCAGGACACCTGACTGGCTTAGTCAGAGCATGTGCCTTGATCCTCAGGGTTGTGAGTTCAAACCCCATGTTGGGTGTGGAGCCTAGTTGGGAAAAAGCCAATATCAGATTTTTTTTTTTTCATTTCCACTTTAATCCTTTGGTAGTTCTTTTTTCTTAATCATAAGCTCTGTTCACTGAAAGTCCTGATTGCATTCTTTTAGTGACATTTTACAAGTACTTTCTTTTGAATTTCCTGGTATTATAGTTGGAATTTATAAGTGAAAAACATGAAAATTTTTTATTTTTTAATGAAGTTATTTTATAGCTGAAAGGGATATGTAATTATTGGACTTGGAACTATCTTTAGCCTTCTTTTATAGTCTATGAATTGCTTGCTTTATGATTAATCTTTTTGCTTTGGTGTTTTCAGAAGAACCTCCTAAATAGAAATTGAAGATCTTCCAGTGTCCAGAGGCCATTCTTTCTTGCAGTTATTACAAATTGAAGAATACAAATTACTGAAGAAAAAATCTACTGAGCCTCTCCTTTTTCCTCTTACGCACTATATATGGGAGCAGTTAAATTTCTTACTTTGGTACTTATTGCTTATTTTTAAGTTATTGCACATTCAGAATAGTTGGTCTCTGTAGACCTTTTGAAATGGTGGGATTTGCATCCTTTGATTTTTTAAATTTTTTTAGTATCCTGATGCTAATAAGGTTTAATATACTATTTCTATGGTGCTGTCAGTGAATGGAATGCAATTTTTTAAAATTCTCACTTAAAATAGAATCCTTATTCTATAGACTTCTCCTTTGCCTTTTAATCTTGCAGTAGACCTACTCTGTTGTGATTTTTCTAGGACTCGTGTCTGCGGTGTAGTGATGGGTTAGCAGCAGGGACTATGGAGACAGACTGTCTGGAGTTTGACAATTCTGCCTCCAACTGGAGGTGTAGCCTTGGGCGGCCTGGTTAACCTTTCTGTGTTGAAAGTGTTCTCACCTTGAAATGGGGAGAATAGTTCTTCCCTGTGCTTTTAAATACAGTGATCGCTGTTGTGAAGTACAGTGGATAGTTGTATGCCTCATTCTGTGTATTCATATCATAAGTACTTTGTTTTCCTGCATGTCACAATACTTGAAAAGGTATCTGCTCTTGTGCTGTTCTGAATGAACTTGGCCTAAATAAATTATAATCTTACTGTCAACTTTAGAGACGTTAGAGGCTCCACGTAAGATTTTTGTTGAATTTTGTAAAGAGTTGCATCTTTTCTGCAGGGTTAAGACTTCAAGTTGTATTTTAGAAGTGCTTAGAAATCAATTTAATACATGAAAAAAGCTAAAGGCTTAAGGTTACTTGAGTGAAATAGACCATTTATGTACCAGTTGAACTATATTGTAAGGTTTTCCTGTATATATATACAGGATATATAATACTTCAAATAATAGAAAAGAAAGCTGAATCCATCTACCAGTTTCACGTGACTGTTCATAGGGTAATTGAGAAAATAGTGTAGCTTTCGCATGCAAGAGTAGGCATGTGGGAGGTTGGCCTTGTAATGCTGTTTTCAAGGTTTCTTCTTGCTAAACACATTTAACAAAATTGATCTAGTATTCCTTCAAAGTGCGAAGGGAAGAAAATTTCTAAGTTTGGCTTTTGGATTCTCTGCGTCACTCTTTTGCTGAAGGAAAATAGAACATATTAGCCTAGAGCAAGTAGTATATACATTATAATCCCCTTAAGACGTGGTGAATAGAATCGGTGGGGTTGGACAGTGGAGAACACTGCTCTTCGACCAAAAGGAATACTCGGGTGTTCTGATGGCAGACCTCAGTCTGAACACTCCCATGGAGTTCATAGTATTCCCTCGTATTTTTAATGGCTGTAGGATCTGTAGTGTTGTATTTCATTCTGGGTATCTGTGATGTGGGTCTTTTTCACTGTTTTCGTGGCTGTTGCTAGGAGTTTAACAAAATTTTTATTCCATTGATCTTTTCCCTCTGACTTCCTATTTTCAATTTCATTAGCTTTTGCTTTTTATTTCCTTGTGCTTAGATTGTTTTTGTTCTTTCTACGTTCTTGAGCTGAGAGCTTAAATGAAGATGTCTAAAATCTATACGTTAGTGCTATAAATTTTGCTCTCAGTAATGCTTTAGTTGTGTCCCGTAAATATAGGTATCTGGTAGTCCAGTTTACCTTTTTACCAATGTTTACATGGTATCTTTTTCCTTTTCAACTGCCTGTCATGTTTGAAGTGAGTTTATTATATGCAGTATATAGTTGGGTTAGGGTTTTTAATCTCTTGTCAATTTGTCTTTAGTGTATTTAAACCATTTATATTTAATATAACCATTTATGTGTTAGGGCATAAGTCTGCCATTTCATTTTGTTTCCTCATTTTCACTTCTTAGTCCTGACTTGCTGTGGGTTACTTTAATAGAGGTTAAAGTTATGATATATCTACAATGAGTGTATCTTTATGGCCTTCTAAGAGGTTGCCATAAATACACATAAATTATTACAATCTACTGGTATCACCTTTTTTACTAGTCCTATTGAAATAGTCTCTTTGTTTTAAAACTCTTCCGTACACATCTGGAGATCCGTTCATGTCATTGGGCACTTAGGTTACTTCCATTTGTTGCCTATTGCAAATAATGCTGCAGTAAACACAAGGGTGCATGTACTTTTTGAACTAGTGTTTGTGTTCTTTGGATGCATACCCAGAAATGGCCTTATTGGATCAATCATAGGGTATTTCTATTTTTAATTTTTTGAAGAACTTACATGCTGTTTTCCAGTGGCTACACCAGTTTGCATTCCCACCAACAGTACATGAGGGCTCGTTTTTTCCTTTCATGTTTTCGTGAATGGGTGCTGTTCCTTTTTAATTTTAGCTATCCTTACAGGTGTAAAACATCTCCTTTTGGTTTGGACTTGCAGTATCTTTTCCTGTGTCTAGCCATCTGAATGTTGTCTTTGAAAAATGTCTATTCAATCCAATTCAACAGGCAGAGGAACTGATTTGATTTTGGTGTTATGTGAGATCTTCATATATTTTGGATATTAACTCCTTATCATACATACCCTGTGCAGTTCGTTTTTTGTTCAGTAGGTTGCCATTTTGTGGTGTTGATGGTTTTCCTTCGTTGTGTGACAGCGTTTTATTTGGATATAGTCCCAACGGTTTATTTTTGCTTTTGTTTCCCTTGCCTTAGGAGACCTATCTAGAAAAATGTTGCTATGGCTGATGTCAGAGAAATTACTGATTGTTTTCCAGTTTTGTGGTTTCATGTCTGACATTTAGGTCTTTAATCCATTTGGAGTTTCTATGAATAGGGTGTTAAAAAGTAGTCCAGTTGGAGTTTTTTTTTTTTTTTTTTACATGTAGCTGTCCTGTTTTCCCAGCATCATTTATTGAAGAGACTTTTCCCAGTTGTACAATCTTGCCTCCTTTGCCATAGGTTGACTGTATAAGCATGGGTTTATTTTTGGGCTCTGTATTCTATTCTATCGATCAGTGTTTCGATTCTGTGCCAGATCCAGACTGTTCGATTACTACAGCTTTGTGGTAGGTTAGGAAATCTGGAATGGAGATTTTCAGCTTTGTTCTTAGGATTGCTTTGGCTATTCATGATCTTACGTGGTTCCAGACAAATCTTAGTATTCTGTGAAAAATACTGTTATTTTGAGAAGGATTGCATTAATTCTATGGATTGCTTTGGGTAACGTGGACATTTTAACAATATTCTTCCAATCCATGAGCATGGAATATCTTTCCATTTGTGTCCTCTTTCTTTCAACAGTTAGAGTTCTCAGGGTATGGATCTTTCACCTCCTTGGTTACGTTTATTCCTCGGTGTCCTATACTTTTTGGTACTATTCTAAATGGAATTCGTTGATTTCTCTTCGTTATTAGTGTACAGAAATGCTACTGATTTCTGGGTATCAATTTTGTATACCGCAGCTTTACTGAATTAGTTTTTCCTGGAGTCTAGAGGGTTTTCTATATAGAGTAGATTACACAGCATGAAAAGGATGAGCTCTTGTTAATTGTGATGACACTGGACCTAGAGGGTATAATTCTAAATAAGTCAGACTGAGAAAGGCAGATATCATATGATTTCACTCATGTGGAGTCTAAAAATGAAAAGCATCAGACCTATAAAGAGAACAAACTGATGGTTGCCTGAAGGAAGGGGGTGGAGTTATGGGCTAATAGGTGAAGGGGAGTGGGACACGGTCTTCCAGTTAAGGAATGAATAAATCATGGAAATAAAAGGTGCACAGAATGAGGAATACAGTGATCTTGGAGTGGTATGGTGACAGATGGCAGCTACTTGTGAACATAGCATATATAGAAGAGTTGAATCAGTATACACCTGCGACTAATGTAACACTGTCAGGGATACTGAAAAAAACAATAGATGAAACAAATATTTTTATACATAAAATTGGAATGATATGAAACAGTGTCTTGCTTTAACCATCAAACATAATTTAGAACTCTGAAAAGGAAGAAAGCTTATTATATTTACCTGTGTTTTGGTTTATTCCGTTTTTCTACCTTCCTGATATTCCAGAATTTTTTCTTTCCATCTCTTTTCTGTTTAGAAAACACTTCAGTTGTTTATAAAGTTTTGCTTGTGAAAAATCCTAGCTTTCCTTATCTGAGAAAGTTTGGATTTCCCTTTTTATTTCAAGGATACAGGATTGTAGGTTGACGATTTATTTCCACTTTCGCATAATATTCCACTCTGGCCTTCGTGGTTGCTAATAAGAAACCTATTCTCAATAAAATATATAATCTTTCTTAACTGCTTTAAAGATTTTATTTCAGAGGTTTAGTTATGATGGGTCTTGGCATGGATTTCTTGGGGTTATCCAGTGTTTGGGGTTTTCTCAGTTTCTTCAGTCTGTAGGTTTGTGTCTCAGTGGAAAACGAGTGTTTTCACCATTCACTACTTTTTCAGACTCCCCCTTGTTCCTCCTTTCCTGGGATTCCATTGACAGAAAAGCTAGGTTATTATAATCCCATAGGTTTCTGAGGCTCTGATTTTTCTTTGTTGTTCAGATTGGGTATTTCCTATCCTACTTTCTAGTTCATTTTCTTTCCTCTGTTCTCTCCACTCAGTCATTGAATACATTCACTGAATTTTAAATTTCGGTTCTATATTTCATTTATAAAATTTCCATTTTTTTTCCCCTGCTGAGACTTCATTTCTATGAGGCTTTTTTGGGGTGGGGTTTAAACATGTTTATAATTGTTCGCTGATGTACTATGATGGCTGCTTTAAAATCTGTCAGTTAAATCTAACATCTGTCATTTTAGTGTTGGCATCTATTGATTGTCCCTTGAGTTTCCAATATTCCTGGTTCTTGGTTAGGACTGTTTTTCTATTGAAACCTGGATATTTTTGTATCATGAAAGACTCTGGGTGGTGGTTAAACTTTAAGTGCTTGTATTTGCTGGTGGGGAGCAGGGGGTGTACTGCCTCATTACAAGCTAGGGGGAGGTAGAAGTCTACGTTCCTCATTCAGCCTATTTGACCTGTGAGTGGGGGGTTCTTAATTGCTGGATTGGGGTAAAATTTTTGCCTTTTCTTTCTATGGACCCCATGGTGTTTCCACTGGTGGTGAAATTCTTTAGTCTGCATTAGGCCCCCTTTGTCTCCACCTAAGCAGGAGGGGATGCCACCTTGTGTGGGGGCTGAAGTCCAGGCTTACCGTGTTGCCTCTAGTGACCTAGGAGAAGGGTGCTCATTATTGTCCAGTGGGCCTTAATCCCAACTTCCCTCACTACTGGGTCGTCTCTGGCACAACCCAAGCAGGTGTGTTTCAAGAGTTCAAGTCTCTAGAGAAAGTAGAATTTTTGACCATTGTTGGCTTGTGTGGTGGGGATAAGGAGGTAGGTTTGGTGGTTTTTTTTGTTTGTATTTTGTGGTGTGTGCGTGCGTGTGTGTGTTTAAGCCATAACCACTGTATTCCAAATATATTCTGTCTCTTCGAGTTGCTTGTTTGCTAGTATATTGGTTAGCTGGAGAAGCCTTTTGTCGGGGCTTTTTTTGGGTTGGGCCAGTTGGTGTTTCTAGGTGTCCTAAATCTGTAGCTCCAAATCTGGAATCTATGAGGCAGGACCCAACAGTGTTATTTCCTGGTTCCCAGCTCGTCTTCCTTTTTATCTTTAATATTCTTATTCTGGTTTTATAATAGATGTCCAGGACTTTCTGTTGTACTTAATGGGAGGCAGAGAGAAAAGGATATCTCCGTTGTGCCAGAAGCAGAAGTGCCAGTAACAACACTTCTTACATGACAGAATCTTAGCAATCGAGGACAGGAGTTTTGACCAGGGGTTAGGGACCAGGTGGGACTGTGGCAGGAAGAGTTTGGGTGATGTTCTAAATGAGCCATCTCAAGAATCCTGGTGGTTCTGTACCCCACACACAGTGTTAGATTAGAGGAACCTTTGCTGGTGACCAGTTATTTACAGCCTAATGTGCCATACACAAGGGATACGTGTAAGCTGGGGAAATGTAAGATAGATGGATCATGTCAATGTCAATATAGTGGTTTCAGTATTGTACTCTGGCTTTGCAAATTGGTTATCATGGATCAAACTGGACATCGGACCTCTTTGTTGGAACTGTGTGTGATTATGGAGTTATCTCAGTAAAAATCCTAACTGAAAATCAGTCAATTCCAAAATAGAAAAGGGTTTCCAAAACTAAAACTATAAGGTATGTTCACAGAAACCTTGTTTTCAGAGATACTTTTTTTGGCGAAGTAACTTTTTTTTTTAAATCATTTTCTTTTGGGAAATATATTTTATATCCATTTTAACTTTGTTCCCTTGATGTGCCCACTTACGAAGAAAGAATCCTATTGAATCATTGTATATCATTCCTTTCCATTTGATAATAGTTTGCTTCGGTCACTCCATATAGACTGTTTTTCACCCATTATTGCATGGGTGAACCATAGTTCATTCGCTCTTATTGGACACTATCTTTGTGCTGTGGTTGTGTATTGAGAGTATATTTTGGAATACGGTAGAATGGGATTTCTGGATTAAGTGTAAACATTTGAAATTTTGCGAGAATCGTTCATTCTAGAGAATTTGTGTGATGTATTTAATACTAGGGTGGGACAATCCCATTCACCCAATCGTTGTGCTTTTGTAGCTGTTCTTGGTATTTTTTCCACCTTGAACTTTTTTATTTTATTTTTTGAGAGTGAGAGAGAGGGAGATACAGAATCTGAAGCAGGCTCCAGGCTTTGAGCTATCAGCACAGAGCCCTATGTCGGCTCGAACCCAAAAACCGTGAGATTACCACCTGAGCCGATGTAGGACACTGAGCCACCCAGGTGCCCCTCCACCTTGAATTTTTCAATGAACAATTGAAGGGCATCTGGATAGTTCGTTTTTTGCTATTAGATTAGGTCTACATTGTTTCATCATAAAAGTTAGTACTGTGTATATGAAAAGAAGGGCTTATCAAATCAGTGAGGGGGAAAAAAAGGACTTAATCCTGTTGAAACAACTGGATAGACCTATGGAAAAATCAGATTTGTTTCTCATCGACGCACAAGAGTTAATTCCACATCAATAAATTCCAAATACAAAAATGGAAATAGTATAAGCCCTTAGGAATAGAGAGAACATTCTTCTACAAGATGCAAAATCCAGAAGCAATTAAGACATTAACACATTTGCCAAAGATCATAAGCAGAGTTGAAATAATCAAACTGGAAATCGTTGCTATATGTCACAGACCTAGAATAAAGACTAATCTTGATTTTGTAAGGAGCTGCTAAAAACTGGAAGAGTTGAAAAGAAAAAAGGGTAAAAGAAGAAATGTAAGTAGTTCTTAAATAGGAAAGTATAGGGCATCTGGGTGGGCGCAGTCGGTTAAGGGTCCGACTTCTGATTGGGCTCTGGTCATCTCCTGGTTGAGTTCAAGCCCCGTGTTGGGCTCTAGACTGGTTGTGGAGGCTGCTTGGGATTCTCATGCTATAGCTCCCTTTGCTGCTCCCCTGCTTTGTGTGCACATGCTCTCAAAAAAACAAACAGGAAATTATAAAAGAAGTTAAAACAATGAGCAATCACATCTTCCAGATCAGAGTGACAAAATCCTACAGGTTTTTCTTTTGTTTTGCTGGCAAAGCGTTGAGAAAAAGCATGCTGACATTCAGTTCAGATTCAGTGCTCCTGCAGAAGTTTCTTTAGGGTGCAGTTAAGAGCACAGACTCTATGCTCCTGATGTTGTAATTACTCCTGTTAGCTACATGACCTTGCCCAAATTTCCTGACTTCCCTAAGTTTGTCATCTTGTCAATGCAAGAGGGATGTAAAAATTATTTTGGGTGATTTCTATGGGAATTAAATGATACATTAAATGAAAATACCATGTTTTGTTTTTTCATTATCACTTCTATCCTCACTGTTCCCTAATTGTTAAATGATTGCCGTACTAATTCTTAAGCTGAAGATCTAGGGGTTCTGGAGGGTACTTGGAGGTCAAGCTTGGGCAGTTGCAAGCCAGTGTCTTGAGTCTGTAAGTTGCCAGGTTTGGGAGGGTCAGGTGTGGAGCTTTGTGGGGGGAGGGAGGGTCGAGCAGAAACCCATGGTGCCTTTTTTTTTTTTTTTTTTTTTTTTTTTTTTTTTTGAAAACCCAGTGCTGCTTTTATCCTTCTTCCCTGGATATACTCAACTACCAGAGTAAATGGTGAGGGACCCGGGTAGAGAAAAGAGAACAGAAACTGGTACAGAGTGGGCAAGAGACTTTTTCAGAGACCCAGCTCCAAAGTTAGGTCTGTTGCAGGTTATGTTTTGTTAAAATTCCTGAGTGAACACACCCAATGGAGTCTGTGTCTTGAAACAAAAATAATCTCTTGAATTGGAGCCGATCTTCATAGTTAGAGCCCTGGTACTCGGACTGTGGATAGGTGAGTTACCTTCAGAAATTCAGAATCTCTAACCTCACCCCAAGCCTACTGAATTAGACCGCCTTTCTGCATGATTTCCAGGGGATTTGTATGCAGATTTCAAAACCAGGAGTACTGTTTATGCGAGACTTTTCTAGAAAAGCTATCTAGGAGAGAGACTGTAGTCATAACTTAAATTTTTTTTTTTTACCTGAGTAGCTTCCTTTTTTCATTCCCAGTATTGAAATTTTATGGACACATTGTAATAATCACTTATATGCTACGAGAGTGGTGAAACAAGGTATACCATTGTTCTGGTCTACGAATTTTTACCGTGGAGAAGGCTGAGGCAAGGGAATCATTCTCACCCCCTTCCTTCCTCCCCACCCCCCCATGGAAAAGCATTTATGCAATTAAGATACTGTGAGCATCAGCTATTTCTCTGCTAAGGATTGAATATTTTGGAGCACATGCCTTGATATACAATGATTTCTTTAAAAGCTAAAATAGGACTTGATTTTGAGAAAGACTTCATCTTATCTTCTAACAATAACTAGGTTAATTCCTAAGCAGAATGATTGCAATTAGAACTGCTGTCTGAGTTGAAAGGAAACTTTGCTGTCAGTGACTGCGAGGTTAGGGGTGGGGTAATTGAGCAAATCTTAAAACACGAAGGAGCTGGTGAATTTATTCTGTACTTGCCTTGTCAAGGTTTAAAAATTCTCAGGAAAATACTATAAATTTTTGTTTTTTATTAGCTATGGTTCCTCCCCGCACCCCCTCTAGGTCTGTTTCTGTTGTATTTCTCTGTGGTTTCACCTGCTTAGAGCATTTATCGCTTCTACCCCTAGCCAAGGAATGACTTTGAGAATTACATATTTTAACTGACTTATAAATGAGGGGTAATGTTTTGATCTTTGGTTAAAAATTGTAGATAAACTTGTCTTAAACACAGCTTCGTGAAGTCAGTTTTTCCAGATGTGAGGTCAAAGCATAATCATTTGAAGTGTGTTCTTGAGCATCATGTGGACCTTGAGTACACACTTTGCATTCTGGGTTAGTTGAGCGGTACATCTCTAGTCAGGTGTGCTTCGGAGATCCTCTGAACAGTTGTGACTAAGGAAAGCATACGTTATGTGTAGAATGATAATTTAGTGAGCTACAGGACGAACTGTTCAAACCGTTTTTATTGTAGCTATGTTGCAAAGTCTAAGGCATGCAGAAGTGTTTTTTTTGTCGGTTTTTTGTTTTGTCGTCTTTTTAAGCCTGCTTTATCTATTAAATACAAATTGGCTTTTGCCTGTAAAACTCCCTGCTTCAGTTTTATTTTCCTTCATGCTTTGTGCAAAAACTCTTTGGGACCGATCTAGGAGAAATTCCCACTCAACCTGTACAACAGTACAGGGATCCTGAATCAAGTGTCTAATGGAGATTTTCATGAACCAAAATACAACAATATGACAACTGTATGTGAACATCATAGTTTCTTGATTCACAGGAACTTGAAATAAAAATCGTGAAATGCTGGCTGTCTTTAAAACCATACACAAGTAATAAATTCAATTTGTATATAGTATATGTACACATACTAAACATTTTAGGCTTGTAGGCCATAGTATAGTGTCTTAGTACCCACTGTGGTAGCGCAAAAATAGTCCTAGTATGCGGATGAATCGGCATGGCTGGGTCACGGCAAAATTGTGGATGCAAGTTTTAACTTCATAGAATTTTGGCATGTTGTGAATAATATATTTGATTTAAAAAACCTTTAAACATGAGAATACCATTCTTGTAGGACATAGAAAGTATGTTAGGCCCTCAATGTAGATTTTATAGTCTGTTGACACCGTTATGGTTATGGTGGTATGATTAAGATGCTTCTTAGAGTATTTCACTTGATACTTAAAAATTCTACCTTTCAGGCTTCACTAAATTAAGATTTCATATAATTTTGCTTATGTGATCTGCTTTAGGTATATCTCCTCTTTCTGTAGGATTTTGTTAATACTACTTCCCAGAATATTATCTGCTAGATTTTTGTTGTTCAGAATACTTAGCAAGATATCAGTTGGAAAGAAGAGATTGATGTAGTTAAGCGGGCCCAAATCACAAAGCCTAAGTCTCATTTTACTCAGCTTTAAAATGGGAATGATGGCACTAGTTTTGCCCCCACATGTCTATACATACATGAATGAAATATTTAAGTTGGGGAAGGGGTGCCTGGGTGGCTCTGTCGGTTAGGCATATGACTCTTGATTTTGCTCAGGTCATGATCTCGTGGTTCATGAGTTCAGAGCCCCATGTTGGGCTCTGTGCTTGCAGTGTGGGGCCTGCTTGGGATTCTGTCTCCCTCTCTCTGCCCCTCCCCTGTTCATGCTGTGCACACTCTTTCGAAATAAACTTGAAAGCCTGGGGGAAATGCAGACTAAAACCGTGGGCTCCCACTGCATACCTATTAGAATGGCCAAAACTGGAAACTTCGACACCAGATGCTGATGTGGAGCAAGAAGAATTTACATTGCTGGGGAGACTATAAATGGTACAGCGATTTTGGAAGTGGTTTGATAGCTACTTACGAAAAGAACGTACTCTTACCATACAGTGCAACCATTGTACTCCTTAAGTGTCTGCCCCAAGTACTTGAAAACTTGAGTTCACACAGAAATCAGCACATAGACGCTTATGGCAGCTTTATCCATAATTTCCAAAACTTGGAAGCAAGCAAGATGTTACTCAGTAGGTGAGTGGGTAAATAAGCTGGTGTATCCAGGCAGTGAAATGTTCAGCGCTTAAAGGAAATAGGAAGCCATAAAAAGCGCAGGAACCTTAAATGCATATTACTAAGTGAAGGAACTTGTTTGAAAAGGCTTTTGTAGGATTCCAGCTATGATGTCTAGAAAAGGCAGAATTAGAGAGTAAATAGATTGTGGTTGAGAGGGAGGGAGGGAGGGAGGGATGGATAGGCATAGCACAGGCTGTTTGGGGCAGTGAAAATACTGATACCTTAACGATGGGCAGGTGTCATTAGGATGTTTGTCCAAAACCATAGAAAGAATACCAAGGGTAAAGCCTCAGGTAACGTAAGGCCTTTGGGGGATTATGATGTCCATGCTGGTTTATCAATTGTAGCGAATACATTATTCTGGAGGATTTTGGTAATGGGGCAGCTGTGCCTTTGTTAGGGTAGGAGGATTTCAATGGGAGACCTCTGTACCTTTCCCTTCATTTTGTTAACCTAAAACTACCCTAAAAAATACTTCTAATTAAAAGCTAGCTAGCATGGATAACATTACCTTTAAAACTTAGGGACACCTGGGTGGCTCAAGTCATGATCTTGTGGTTTGAGAGTTCAGGTCTGACATCAGGCTCTGCTGACTGCCTGGAGCCTGCTTCGGATTCTGTCTCTGTCCCTCCATGCTTGCTTGTTCTCTCTCTCTCTCTCTCTCTCTCTCTCTCTCTCTCTCTCAAAGATAAACATAAAAAAATTTAAGTCAGACTTCATTTCCCTCGGGTTAACATTTTTATTGGACATGTTTAAAGGGGAAGGCCTTTGGGGAGGGAGGGAAAACTAGTACATCCGTAACTTGAATAGATTATTTTTAAGTATTTCCCAATACCTAGTTTTATTGGCAATACTAAGAATGGTATTATCAGATAAAGTCATGAAAGGTAACTGAGACAAAGCTGTTAACACAAACTGCAGTTTTAATGCAGTGGTATTATCAGACGTACCCTGTTTTAGCCTGTGTGCATTTTTAGGCATTTACTCATGTCCAGCTTCTTGATCAGTTTTTTTTTTTAAAGGATTTTTTTTTTGTTTTTACTTACTTTTGAGAGCAGGAGAGACCAAGCATGAGTGGAGGAGGGTCAGAGAGAGAGGAAACCCAGAATCTGAAGAAGTCTCCAGTCTCTGAGCTGTCAGCACAGAGCCTGATGCGGGGCTCGAACTCATACTGTGAGATCATGACCTGAGCCAAAGTCGGACACTTAACCGAATGAGCCACCCAGGCGCCCCTGATGTTCAGTTTTTAAGAGAATATCTGTACCTAAAAGGTTCTTAACATGAATAAGATAATTCACAAGTGATAGTGCTTTTGAATGTTTTTTTGACCAGAGAACTATGAACACTACTTTTATGGTTAAACAGCTAGAAACGATGAGTTCTGTAACATCACAATAACATTTTAGCAAAAAGACTTAAATGTAAGTATCACAAACTAGCATAATTAAGCAATATAATTATAGGCTGTTGATATAATTTGGAGCTTGGACTTGTTTGGAAAATGAAAGTGTCCTCTTCACGATTATTCGTTGTTTCTTGACTGGGGGTAGGAAGAGAAGAAAAACCCTACAAATGCAGGTATTAATCTGGATCTTACAGGGAAGGGTCAAAAGGGATTTGGTACAGATAAAGACATAATTAGCTTGTACTTTCCTCTAAGATACTGTGGACTTTGTAAAATCTTTCTACCTGTGCTGCTTTAAAATCTGAGTGGAAGAAGAATGGAAAGTGGCAGGACCTTGGTCTCTCTTTTTTCCGCGCCCTCTCCCCCCCATAGCTTTTCCTGCAGTGTTCCATACTGGATAGAATACCAGAAGATTGGAGATCCAGCTTTAGGAGGTCTAAGGAGCAGTTGACAAATAGCACATCGAGAGCCAACTAGAAATAACCACTAGGTTTTCAGGGTGTATTAACAAATAGTAGTGTTGGTTGTATAGAGAAGGTTCATAGGAGGGTGCTATATTTAAATATATTTAAATTATATTTAATTTAATTTAAAATGACCCTAATTGTAAGAAACCATAATATTAGTAATGACCTAGATTTTTTTTTTTTTTTGCGTCTAATCTGTAGTAAGTGGAAGATAGTATGGGCTGAAACATGGGATGAATAAATAGTATGTGCTGGGTATTGTATAAAGATTTTGAAAACGTTGGACCTATCCTAAGGATGACCCCCCCCCACCCCTTCTCGTAGGCAGTTTTTAATAATTGCAAGTCCCATGTTAAAAAGTTCTTTTATGCTATCTTGTTTTTCACAGCATTTACCAGTCTTTAGCATTTGTTCAGAATTTGTTTTATGGCTAAGTAGAAGGAAAGGCGATTTCTGTTCTTTGAAATTCTATTTTCTGTCAGTATATCATGAAAATCCTTTAGAATAACTCCTCTGCCTCTATAACCTTCATGGATGGTGTATACCATCGTGCAGATAGGGAATCGATACCAGAAATCACTGAAGAGGTATTGGGACAAGTAGGGTATTTAGTCCATTGGAACTTTAGTCTACCAAATGGTATGAAAGGAAACATGCAGGAGGGGAAGAAATAAGTGAAATTCCCAATTAGCTGAGGACCCAGAATACTAGACTCTTTAAAAGGGGGGAAAAAGCAACTGCAAATGATCTAAAAAATTGAATAAATAATAAAAGATGTTTGCTCAGTTTAGCAAATTATCTCCCTAATTAGTCTTGCTTAGCAGTGGATAATGTAATAAAACAATATTTTCCAAGGACATTTTATCTCAAATATTAAACCATTTAATAGGCATTTAGGATTTGTCTTTTTGTGGCTTGATAGTTGATATTTGTGGGTATTTTAAAATATATTACAAAGTGTTTTTTTATTTTAAAATTTTTTTTATTTTTTTATTTTTGAGAGCTCGTGTGAGCAGGGGAGGGGCAGAGAGGAAAACAATCAAAGCAGGCCCCAGACTCTAAGCTATCAGCACAGAGCATAACAAGGGGCTTGAGCCCATAAACCTCGAGATCATGACCTGAGGTGAAGTTGGATGCTTAACCCACTGAGCCATCTACTTCCCACATACAAAGCTGTTTTCATACAAGGTGTGAGGAAGCATTTTCCCATCTTCTAAATTTTCAGTAAATTTTTTTTGTAGTATAAAACAATATATGGCATACTGCGGAAAACCACATGAAACTGATACAGAGCTTAATAAGTTACTCACTCGGCACAGCCTTGTTTTGGTGACAGGGTGGTATGGAGCTTTGCCAAGTACTCCAGAAGTCTGGCAGTGTCCTAAGACCAGCTCCTTGTGGTCCTGAATTTAAACTAGAATTATCAGTACGGATCTCCATATGTATGAATGCCTACCTGTACGTCAAAATCCTATCTCTCCCTATAAAATTAAAAGAAAAATCCGTATTTCCTAGCTTTTACTCTTTCTATTGAAAATATGTAGAAACTGTCTAGTAATGGGCATTCCGAGTGCCAAGACCGAGCCCTTGAAATACTGCTTTCCATAAATTTGTCTAATATCTTAGTTTTACCGAAGTGTAGAAATTATTGTGGCAAATGCTGGGGCTTTAGAAAAGGTCAGGTGGGGAGTGTGCCTGTGTTCAGAACCAGGTAGATTTGGTTTTACAACTATAATGAGAACTTCACTTTGTATGTAAAATTAATTGGACCTTGAGCTCGATATGCCTCAGGACCATACTCCAGTATCTGTGTTGGTATTGTCCCATACTGAAGTGGTTTGGTTTTGGAACTTGAGCAGTAGTTACAGCTGCTATTCCCCAGTTTAATGTTGTACTCCAGGACCTCCTGCTCTTGGCCAGGAAAGTGGTCCTGGTGGTCAAGAATGAGTGGCAGAGAACTCAACAGAACCGGGCTCCAATTCAGTAAAACTATACTTTCTTAATTGCAAATCAGAAAGGCACGTGTGACTGTAGGAATGGTGAAGTTCTATAAAACACGAACGTAAAAGGTGGGGATTCTAATTCAATCACGACTACCCCATCGGTGTGTCAGGGTTCAGTCTGGAGGCAGAAACAGCAAAGTAACTTGAAGAAAGACTTAACCATTTACTACGAAAAGAGTAAACAGAACTTTTGACAGTGTCTTAATGGGATAGATCAGAGCATCCAAGTTCTGAACTGAATTATGCCCCCTCAGTTCTCATGTTGAAATCCTGATGGCCCAGTACATCACAATATCCCCATATTTGGAGACAAGGTCTTTAAAGGTGTCCCCAAGTTAAAATGAGGCTGCTGTAAGCGGACCTTAATCCAATTTGATGAGTGTCCTCACAAGTAGAAGAAATGAAGACTTCCAGAGAAGACCTAGGGATTCATGTGCATGGAAGAAAGATTGATCTGTACAGCAAGAAAAGGCCTCAGGAAAAACTGAACCTGCTGACACTTTGACCTTGGGCTTCAACCTCTAAGTAGGAGAAAACAAGTTTTTGTTCAAGGCACCTAGCCTGTGGTATTGTTATGGCAGCCCTAATGAATTAAACCAAAGAAGGAACAAACTTGGGAAGGGAGCTGCCTCTCCAAGGCTGGGATTTGGCTCTCCTTATAGAAGGTACAGTGCAGCCCGTGGTAGAGCAGAAGTTTAACGAGTTTTCCAGGCTACGGCTGGAAACGGGTCCACAATTGCCAGGCAAGCAGGATACTCTTCCAGATAAGAGGCAGCTTGAGTCTGGTAGGCAGGGAATGCCTCTCAGGGATCCAGGTGGGCCCAGATGGTGGAAGGAGGCAGAAAGATTCTGGCAACGGAAACAGGCTTGTGCAGTGTCCAGGGCAGGAGGCTGTAGTGACATGTTGCCTGGACTGCGGTTTGGGGCTAGGAGCTTACTTTGAGAGTCTGATTTGGGGCATGTAGCTGGGACACAGCCCTGTATCTCCCCTGTCTTTGCACCGCTTATAGCTGGTAATAGGACCAAGAAAGAGTGAACACAGGCACCTTGGAACCAGGAAATAGTGCTCCTTCCTCCTGCAGTGTCCCACCAGCATTCTCTGCTGACAGTTTAATGCCACGTTCACTGCAAAAAGGGAAGAATATTTCTAAGTGGCCAGCTCTCTTTAAGAGGAGGTGAAAAAGGATGGATCCGGAGGCAAGAGGCAGGATGTTTGTTGGCCTGCGTGTTCTCCATCTTTCCTGTAAACAGTCTTTAAGGTTTGGGAATTAAAATTTCCAATGTACTTACTTTGCTTTTAATATTGCTCATGCTTAAGCCAAAAAAAGTCTCTTCTCTATAGAGAAGAAACCAAGGGTTACCAGAGGGAGAAATGGGGGAGGGGGGTGGGTGAAAATAGGGGAAGCGATTATAAGTGTATGCTTATCCTGCTGAGCATGGAGTAATGCATAGTTTTGTTGAGTCCCTCTACTGTGCACCTGAAACGGAACACTGTAGGTTAACTACACCGGAATTAAAATTTTAATAAAATTACCCATCTTTAGAGAATAGGTTAAACAAATTGCTAGACTTGGATAGTTCTAACTGTAGCAGAAAAACTTACAGAAGTGGTAGTTTTGACAAAAATTTAATGCTAACCTAAAACCATGAGTTCCTTATCTATTCTTTTCACCGAGATTGCTGTATTAGTGTTTCACCGACTACAGTAAGTTGCAAGAGAGAAAATCATTAGAGTCGCTTTTAATGACAAGATTCTGGATGAACAACTTGTTTATTTAGACACATTGAAGTTATTTAAGTCAGCGTTAAAACAGCATTTATGTTATAAATCCATTGTCCTTGCCAGCATAGTGAAGTTACTAGAGGGAATTAGGCAATAAATTGTAGGTTCAGACCTTTATTTTTCAATCAGAACACTTTATTAGATGTGTTTTCTTTTAGTTTGGGTGTGGTGGTAGGAAAAGAAATGACAGGTGAAATTTTTACTGCCAGTTCTAAGTAAATTTCAAGGTAGAACTGAGATCACAAAAGTGACTTACTCAAAAGAGAAAACAAATCTTCATCCTCAGAAACCTTTATGTAGGAGAAATTATAACTTAAAAAATTTTCAGTCGCATTATGAAGAGTAGCTCTTCATTGTACTTTGAGAATGATCCTGTGACACAGGGTTGCATGTCCAGTACTCTGATGCACCTACTAATACGCATAAAAAGGCATGACTCGTACTTAAACGACAAAGTACTGCTTTGTTGGAGTGTTTGCGTTTCAAGATGCTATAAAACATCTATAAAGAGCTTAGTGTTATAGGTCATTGTGCCTGTGTCCTTTTATCTTGCTATTCAGGTTTAAGCATGGGACAAGCTGTGGCAAATTGGTAGTATCCATGCACATTTTATTTTCCTTCTTTTGTTTGCAGAGATGGAAGGTGCGTATTTCCTAGTAACTGGGTAGCGTGTCATGTTGCGGCTTGGCAGTCATTCACCAGCCCTCGATAGTTCTGAGACCCTATTTTTGTGTCTTCTCCTGATACACGTCCTGATCGTCTGATTACTTGAATCCTAACCAGGAAAGATGGTTGTGACTTGGCAGGATAAACGATTTGGGAGGACTACACTTACTTAGCTGGTAAATGAATACGTGTGGAAGGTTTTGATCTTTGGTTCTACCATTAAAAAATTAGCTTAGGTTCAGATTAATCATGTTTTGCTACTGGATGTGTAGAGAATAAAAAAACAGGTTAAACCAATTGTTTCAGGTTTGTGAAGAAACTCTCCCATGCTCATCACCCATGTTGGGTGTAAGCTGTAGAAATAAAAGGAGAAAGCCTGTGAGTTTTGCTCTGACTTGTGCATGTGTCTTCCATTATTAACTAGAACTAATATTAAGTGGATAATATTGATAAATAACAAAAAACATCCTGCTGAAATACATTCTTCTGATTAAGAAGGCTCCCTACCAGTCCCTAGAGTTTACTGTTTCCCGTATGGTTCTAACCTATCTAGTTTAAGTGTACAGTATTAGAAATAGCACGCAGGTGATAAAAACTTATAGATGTAGCAAAGAGATTATAGGAAAAAAGGATAGTTGACCTCAAGGCAAGACCAGAAATGCTATCAGGTGTATAAGAACTTGAGGTGTTATCAGTCTAGTCACTAACTATAGGGAAAGTGACCCTCTGTGGTACATGGTATCCTTAGGACATTGTGACAATCTAGAGTGGTAATCTCCAATCACAGTAACTCAGAGGTTTAAGAAAGACTGAAGTATTTTCTACTTCATGGACTCAATACCACATATTCTAGTTAAACCAAAAATCCTTGGCATTTTCTTAAAATGCTATTGAAGAAATAATCTATGAAAATGGTAAATTGATCTCTTTCAACTAGAACTGTCAGCCATTTACTTGCACAGGATTTCAGAGAGCAGATTATTTATTACATTAAAAATACTTTCCTGAGAGAAAAGATAACTCTGTATCTGTGGTCATAAAAATGCAACATTGTCTTCAGTGGTTTCGCATGTTGATGTTCAGACTTAATGGTAGATATTTATAGACTGGTTTTGGCTTACAAGAAGTTGTTTAATAAGTCATTTTAGAGGATGTTTAAAAGCTTAAAGAAAATTAACTTTTCTCTCCTAGAGAAATATCTACCAGCCATGCCATTGTCCTGCACTGAGGTGGGGAAAGGGAGTGCAGGGGTCTGGATTAAAGCTTTGCTTTAGACTTTCTTAAACTTAGAGTTCAGGTTCAGTCCCATCCTCAGTCAAGGAGAGACCGAGAGCATTGAGGTGGCTGGGAACACCGACCATACTGGATTGTGGCCCTTTCCCACCGGTTGGCCACAGTGAGTATAGCTGTTGGTTACTTAAAGCAGAAAGCCTCTGTGCAAGCGTGGTAGTGATTCTTTCCATTCAAGAATCCTCCCCTGACCTCCATGAAAATTGAGCATAAATATACTGGAAGACCCAGGCATTCATCTTGGTTATTTAAAAGAATGTTGACAGCTCTGAAGTATATAATACTCAGTTGACAATGCCTGGTAAATTTTAAAGGTGAATCAAAGATCTCTTTTCTCAAACTTCTTTCCATTGAAGAGACCAGCCATGTCAGAGGCCTGAGCTAGGAAGCCCCAAGATCACCATCTAGTGGTTAAAGGTTACTGTAAGGGTTGGTCACATTATCCTACACGATTCCGACAGAAAACCCCATGGAGAAGGACCCGCTGTATGTCGGTGGTAGCAGCCCAACTTTCTTTCACATCCTGAAGGGAAATCCATAATAAAATGTTCACTTCCCTGTTCTTTTATCTTACGTTACCAGGGCAAAAGTTTAGGCAGGTGGTTATTGTCTTTACCTTGCGAAGGAAGAAATGAGTCTCGCCAGATTGTGATTAATCTCTACAGAATACTGGCAATATGTACTTTTTCACTTAAGATTTACATTTTTTTAAGCAGCATGGCAAGGGATTAAGTGGATTTCTGCACACAGCACTGAGCTGTATGACTTGTATTCACCGGTTTAATTTTTAAGTGTTTTGAGTTCATTTACAGTATGACAAGGTGATAAAGGAGTTGAGGGAAGTTAAGAGGCCTGTATCCTTAAAATACATGCATATAACGCACCCATATTAGTTTTTTCTTAGTAGAACCACTTTTTAGAAATGCAAAAATGAAAATACAGTAAAATAAAAATATAAAAAAAAAACACTTAACATGTCAATAAAGGTAGTCCTCATAAGAACTATATCTTTTTGTTCACATGAACTTAGTTACAAAAAGGGATGGTGGTCTGCTTTGTCCTCTATACTTTATCAGCTCTCCTTAACTGCTCTTCAGGGATCTCATTGTAACGGTTTATGCCATTGTGTGCATGTGTAACTATGTAACCAACCAACCACTTCGTTTTGGATGGTGGCTGATATTTAAAGTGTTTTGAAGAACCTTTTTAAACAAGACTGTGTGTCCGGTATCATGCCAGGTCTTCGAGATGACAGGGGAGAGAGGATTTCTTCACTGATGGAGCTGTGTTCTGATGGGAGTGCTAAACCGCATGCAGGTGGATGGAAACCAGGTGCTTCGGGTTTGACCCTTATAATGGGAAAGACGTATACCTAGGGTGTGGAAAGACATGTGTGTGCATACCTACATTAGATAAAGAATTCAGAAAAAACTTTCTGAGCTGAGGTCCCAGCAGTGAGACAGCTGTTAGAGAAGACCGAGGGGGAGCATTTGAGGCAGAAAGAATAGGAAGTGTGAAGTCCCTAAAACAGCATTGGTGACCTCAGCTTGTAAAAAGAGTTCTTTGAGCACCTATTTCTTCTTCCATTTTGAAAATAAATTATGGATGGGTTCAGCGTTAGTTTTGAAGGCTGGATTTTTTTTTTCTTTTTTGCCTATATAGGATAATTTCAGGGGAATATTTGGCATCCACAGTATATAGTATTGACCCCGGTATTATCCAAATAGAAACATAAATGCTCTATGCAGGTTGGTTTTTTTTTTTTTTTAAGATTTTACCCATGTTGACACCTTTTAGACATTTTAAGTTTTTTCTACCATAAGATTTTTAAATACTCTTTGTCTTTAAATCCTTACCAAAGTCTTAGGGTTTAAAAAGTCTCTTGGCTTTCCATATAGATCTATGATTTCTAGTAAAGACCAATTTAAAATTCCTTTTTTAAAATGTATATTTCTGATTAAAGTTTTCTTGCATCAGCTGAAACCCCAGTATATATGTAGTAGCGGTGGTACTAGGTATCCTGGTCTTTTTCCTAATTTAAATGAGAGCATACCTAATACTTTATGGTTAATTATTGGGGGGGATTTGTGCTACATGTACTTTGATACCCTTTACTAAATGAAGACCCTTGAATACTGTTCCTTGCTAAACATATTTTGTTAGCAAAGGGTGATGAATTACTTAGATCTTTTTAAGCACTAACGTGATCACGGGGCATTTATTCTTTACCCTGTTAATATAACAGATTCCATTAGGACATTTTTTCCACACTGGACCATCTATACATTCCTGGCATAAACTTGAGTAGGTTTAGGTGCATCGTTATCTAGGAGCTGATGAGAAATGAAGTTTCTCAGATCATATCTACTGAACCAGAATCTGAATTTTAAAAGGACTCTCAGGTGACCCACATGAATGTTAAAGTTTAAGAATCCCTGTCCTAGAGGAGCGCCTGGGTGGCTCAGTCTGTTAAGTGGTCCGACTCCTGATTTCTGCTCAGCTCGTGATCTCACAGTTCGTGGGTTCGAGCCCCACGTTGGGCTCTGTGCTGTTGGTAAAGAGCCTGCTTAGGATTCTTTCTCCCTCTCTGCCCTTCCCCTGCTTGCGCGTGTTCTCTCTCTCAAACAAACAAACAAAAAATCCTTGACCTGGAACTTGATCAGTGTTACATACGTGTTTTAACAGAGTATTAATCTGTGAGGTAAAAATTTCTCCTTTATTTTGACAGGTTAGGTTGTACACTGTGCTTAAAGAAATTGGAGATGTTAAATTTTCCAACATGACTACATTTATCAAAATATTTCTCCTAATGTGAATCAAATATGAAATAGGAATGGAAACTAGTATTGTGACTCGATGTATCTGTAATATATTCCAAGTAGTGAACTAGACTATAGACTGAAAAATCGCTTCTGTGTAAGTGATATTTATGGGGCACTGTTTGCATAGATTGTTCACTTTCTGGGATAAGGGAGTGTTAGGTGTTATATGTTTCCTGCTGAGAAGCCACAAGCAGGCTTTCTAAAGTTCATTAGCTTGTAGGCAGTGGGGCCAGGAGATGTAGATTTACCTCCCCTGACCTGAGGTTCAGTGCCTTTTTCCACACTGATACAGGTATTAGTTGGGGAGAAAGTGTAAATATAAGACGTTGAACATAACCCTTTAGAAGAGAAAGTGAACAACTGAATATCTTAAAGAGTTTTAATTGTTAGGTATATGTTGACTAATGGGAGTGCCGCAGTTAATCTTTTTATCTCCTTCAGGCCTTTTGATCAAAAAATTCTTGTTGAATTTGGTTCCATTTTAATTCTTTAGGTTAATTACATGTTGTGTATTTGCTTAATGAGCTACACTTGCTAAAAATATATTTTCATCTTATACTGTTTTGTGTTTCTTGCATTATTTGGTAACTTAAAATATGTTCAGATAAATTGGCAATATCTCTGGGTTGGTGCTATATTATTCAAAGGTAGGAAGATTATAAACCTACATCTGATATTGTTTACAAAGCCATTAGATTTATCATGTGACTGAAAAAGTGTGACCAGCATTTTAACAATAGATCATTTTTCTAAATGTGGGTTATACCCGGACAGAAGATTTCACTAGTACTCCTTGCACAGAGGGCTTTTCATGGGTCCCCACCTAGCTGTCCAAAGTAGTTCTTTTTTAAGTGCTTTCTGCAAGGGAAGACGTCTCTTCCCCCTCCTGTTTTGGAAAAATTCAGCAGGTAAAGAAAACTTGTATAAATATCTTTCATGAGCGCAGGAATCCTCAGACATTCCTCCCATAATGTAGCTCTCTTATTTTCTTCCCAGAACCAAGTATTCCATGAAGTAGAGATTAAAATAAAATGGAAGCGGGGCTCCTGGGTGGCTCAGTCGGTTAAGTGTTTGACTCTTGGTTTTGGCTCAGGTCATGAAGTTGCAGCTTGTGAGTTCAAACCCTGCGTTGAGCTCTGTGCTGGCAGCTTGGAGCACGTTTGGGATTCTCTCCCTCCCCCCCCCCTTCTGCCCCTGCCCCACTCAGGCTTGTGAGCATACTTTCTCAAACAAACTTAAACACATGTAAAAAAAAAAAAAGTCTCTAGAATTCCAGTACCATTGGGTCTACAAAACTTGTGATGGAAGCCATGGGTAGAATTTTATTTTAATAAGAGCTCCCCATCACAAGCCTTTTGTTCAAAAAGTTTATGTTGTAATGTCTTGCACTGACTAAAGGTTTGTGAAGACCAACCTTCCATTTGCTTTTGCAGTATTTGGAATAACAGAGGACCTTTATATAGGTTGATGGAGAGACAGAGACTGTAAATATCATCCAGGTAGCATTTATATGCTTACTTGGGCTTTTTATCCAGGAGAGTAGCATGTTCCCTTGCTCCAGGGGCTGAGTGTGCTGCAGCCTTGAGCAAGCGATGATGGCTGAGTTGAGGAGGATGGTGTGTTCAGCGAGGTTCATAGAGCTTTCCTGTTTTTTGCTCTTGATAGTGATAATGAGTTAGGGAAGGAAAGAACTTGTTAGAGTTTACCATAGGGTTAGAGTTCTTGAAGATAGTGTAAAGATGAGGATTCCATGTCTCGAATACTAGTCAAAGAATGTTCAAAGGTTAGGGATCGGAGGGCTGGACCAAGGAGTTTTAAACAGTGAAAGTGGGAAGAAATGAAGGAAAACTTGTGAAATCATAACGGGTCTTCGGTAATCTTTTTCCACACTTGACATCATAAATCTGTGCTGTTTTTAGGTTAGTGTTATGTGTATGTAGTCTTTGCATGAACTCAAGGATTCATACTGGGATGTTCAGACATGTAGTCAGGAGTCAGAATAGTACGAATCTTATCCATGATGTGTTGATGGGAAGTTGACATAAGATCAACAGAGTGATGTTAGGATGATCGGTTGGTCTTGAGAGACTAGATGCTTTGCTGTTTCTTGGTTTGGGGTGAGCGATCTACCTTTTGTTCACTCCTTTTATGTTTAAACAGAACATCTTATAATTCAATTTCTTGTGTTTCAAATAGTCTTTTTTTTTTTAGGCATCAGATATAATTTACTTAAAATCCATAATATCCTTCTACTAAAAACCTTTGAGAATCTTATGGATGCTGCTTTAAAGGTGGTTTGAATTTCTCGTAATAGTAGTTTAAAATGATAGGTTTCCTGGACTCTCTTTCTGTTCAGTTTGTTACCAGAGTGATGGTGATCTGTTAACCACAGCATATGCTTGGAAATCCATTTTGCTTGGTACAACGTTGTGATTCGATTGACACACTGAGCCTGCCTTGTTTTTACGTTCATTTCTTTTTAATATTCAACACAAGAAAACAAATATAATGTGGGATTTGGCCTGTTTACAGACTGACTTAGCCACTTGATTTAGTTCCGTTAAGATATCAAACACTAATATAAAATGTATTTTCTTCAGAGATTTTGAGAAATAATTAGATGCATATAAATCATTTAATAACCTTGAGATAAAGATACATTTATTTGTGATTTAATCAACCCATTTAGTAACTTATGAAACTTAACTGCCTTCGATTCTGAACAAACGTTTTACATTGTGGTTTATAATTAGATTATCTTTATTTTAAAATTTAACCTGAAATTGAAAAACTTCCAAGATGGATGTTTACATAACAATTCTTTTATCCTGTCTTGCTATTACAATAATAGCAATAAAATATTGATAAAGTTGCTAAATTGCAATGTCCTTGGTAATGGCATCCTGTGTCCTTTCTCCAGACTGTGTTTGAAAATCTGTTCATCTGGCAGTTGCTATGCTGGTGTATCTTAGTATGAGTTTCATTCTTCACCTTTGCCCAACTCAGAATGAACTCCAGGATAATGGGAATGTTGAAAAGAACTAAGAATAACAAGGTTTAAAAACTCACTCTTCGGTTATCTCTGAAAACACCATTTCATCCCATCTCTGGTTTTCCCAGTTGTTTGGTATAAAATTTGAAAGTTAGGCAATAAAAGTTTATTTTACTTAAAGAGTGTGAGCGGAGGAGGACTGGAGAGAGAGAGAATCCCAAGCAGGATCCACGCTGTCAGCACAGGGCTCTGTCTCACGAGCAGTAAGATCATGACCTGAGCTGAAATCGAGTCAGATGCTTAACCGAGCAACCTAAGTGCTCTGAAAGTTAGACAATATTATATACCATAGTGGAAAAAAAATCTTACAGAAACTGTGCTGTTAGATTAAGAACTTTATCTGAACCTCATACATTACAAATCAGTCATCTGTACTCTTAACCACCAGCACAGTCTTCTACGGGATATTTAATTTTGCCCTGGTCAGTGTGGGCTACAATGCTGAAGCACAGTAACTCGGACAACTGGTAGAATTGAGGCATATTTGCATTCCCTGTGGGCAGGCTGGATATGGAACTCTGAATTTAAAATATGTACCTTTTTCTCTTATGCTATATTTTAGGTGCTACAGTTTCCTTTCGTACTTGCTCATAGTTAAGATTCCTAAATCCTTCACTGTGAAGACTTGATAGCCAGGAAAAGTTACAAAGATGGGCTCTTGGGAGACTTTAGTTCTACAGAAGATTTGGGATCTTATGCCTGCGAATTTACAAAGAGCAGATCAGTTAGAACAGGTCATGTATTGGAATATCTTTTTTTTTTTTTACTTTTATTTATTTTTGAGAGACAGCATGAGCAGGGGAGGCGGGGACAGAGAGGGAGATACAGAATCTGAAGCAGGCTCCAGGCCCTGAGCTGTTTGTTAGATCAGAGCCCAACACAGGGCTCGAACTCATGAACTGCAAGCCATGATGTGAGCCAAAGTCGGAAGCTCAACCCACTGAACCACCCAGGCACCCCTGGAGTATCTTTTTAAGAGGTATCATGAAACAAATTTCAGACCTAGATGGTGTTCATGAATTGTAATTTCAAGAGTGAAGGTTAGAGTACTAGATTTAGATGCTTCTTAAAAAAATCAGCTTCCTATGGATTAAGTTGGATGTTTCATAAGAGCTAGTTTGATCATTATATGCCTTGATATTTTAAAGTCTTGTATTTCCTGAGTTTTGAGTTCATTTCTACAGTTTATTTTAAACTGAATTGGAAGGGAGAGAGGATTAGGAGCCTTTTCTTGACTTCTATAAGAACTTTACTAAAGTTGCATTTTTAAGGAAAAGCTCATCCACTCTGACCATTGTTGATCGAGAGCCTTCTTGCAAACTTAGATACAGGGACCTATGCTCGTGGCCTTAAAACAAACACAAACTCGCTTGATGGGATTCTTTATTCTTGTGTCAACATAGAGTATTTATTTCCTTCACCCTACCTCTTAGTTTATTTTTCTAAGAAAATGGGTTAAGTGACATTTTTATTCAAACTGTGTATGCAAGTCCGTGTTCTTTTAAGGGAACTAGCTCTACTAGCATTGCAGATACTTTCCCACACATAGTTTTGCCCCTCTGAATGGTGAATTTTTTGTTTTCATGCACAAGTTTTAAAGTCTTATGTGGTCAAATTATCTAGGCTTTCCTTTTGGCCTCTGGGTTTTACGTACAAATGACTTGTGAAAAGCATTTATTGACTATACCCTTATCTAGGGACATCTTTAGCTATATGTTCAAGCATTTTTATCCGCTCTGTAAGTGGAGGAGGTTTAAAATTTATTTTGAGAGAGCGGGAGAGAGAAAACATGAGCAGGGGTGGGGCAGAGAGGGAATCTCAAGCAGGCTCCATGACCAGCCTTGGAGCCCAACACGGGGCTTGATCCTATAACCATGAGATCATGACCTGAGCTGAAATCAAGAGTCGGACACTTAAACAACTGAGCCACTCAGGTGTCCCTGGAAGTGCGGAATTGGCATTGATGCCCTTCGGGTTTAGAAACTAAATATGTGTTGGGGTTAGGTTGTAATGCTTATGTAGTAAGTGGCAGAGCTTTTTGTATTCCTTAGCAGTTATCTCCTGTAAGACCTTTTGCTTCTGAGGGCTTTCCAAAGCAAGATAAAGTGGTTGAGGCAATTAAATAAGAGATCTCACTACTATACTGGGCCTTTGGAGTAAATGAACCAATTAGAGGCTAACCCTTCCTTGAAATGTATTGGCCTTAGGGGACAGGGGCTAGTAAAGCAGTAAGCCTGCCTTTCTGACAGATTAGAAAAGTTATAAAAATGTGAAGTCCTGAGTAGACTCTGGATGCTGCAACTCGCATTCTGCATCCTTCCAGCCCAAATGACACCCTAATACTGAAATCTTTTCCTCTGAGGACATTTCCTTCATCTCCTCATCCTTTTCTGTGTGTTCCATGTGAGTCCAGGGCAGCTAAGCTGAGGACTGAGAAATAGCCTTATCCTTGTCTTCACCAACTGATACTTTCCATCTCTGAGGACATGTGGGCTAGGAGTATCTTTAAGCCTGGGACCGAGAGTTGGATATAGGTTGGCAAGTATTTCTTTGTGGTCCACGTCTGATAGCAGCCAGGGTGCTTGGAATCTTTAGAATAAGGGCTAGTGGAAATATAGAACTGTTTGTATTGCTGAGGCAGGCAGTTCCTTAATTGTGGTGTTTGAGGGCTTAAACCTTGGGACGACAAGTCCACCTAAGCCTGACTGGGCACAAGTGACAAAAGTGGAGCCCTGCAACCCCGGAGAGATCAGAATTCATGCCTAAGACTTTGCTGGAATCTACACTCAGTCATGGAAAGGGTGGTTCCCTGAAGACTTGGCGAGGGTCTTGCCACAGCCAAATCACCCTAAGGCCATCGGGCACAAAGTCGTAGTTTAACAAAGTCGTGTTGATTCGTTGCAATGAGGGAGACCACACAGGAGAGGATCTGCTCAATCTCTCATCAATAAAAAGAAAATAGAGTTATTACAGGATTTTGGAAAAGGGTGAGGTTTGGGTGAAATTTAAATAGACTTTTTAAAAACTTTTTTTTTTAACATTTTTATTTTATTTTTGAGAGACATAGAGACAGAGCATGAGCAAGGGAAGGGCAGAGAGAGAGGGAGATACAGAATCGGAAGTAGGCTCCAGGCTCTGAGCTGTCAGCACAGAGCCCGACGCGGGGCTCGATCTCACAGACCGTGAGATCATGACCTGAGCTGAAGTCGGCTGCTTAACCGACTGAGCCACCCAGGTGCCCCTTAAATAGACTTCTTAATAGGTTTAGAGCAGGATTTTATATAAATAGGTAAACATCACTACAAGGTGGACCACGGTCCTGTTTCCTTGGAAACTACAAAGCTGAGTGACAAGAATGTATCCGTAAATCTTTTTGAAGCTCTGTGCCTGGGTTTGTAAATCAAGTTTACTTCTTTGTCCAAGTGACTTCGATCCTCCAGGTTAAAGTGAAATGCTTCATTCTCATTGTTAGAATTTCAAACAACAAAATTTTTTATTTTCTATGATTTTAGTAAACTTAAAGCTTCTTTAGGAGTAAGAAGATGGGCACACAAAGGGGGGTTCTTGTGGCACGTGACAGTAGCAGGAGGAGTCCTTGAGAAAAATCCTGCTTTCTACTAACCTGAAAAGTGGCTCTATCTGTATCTGTTCCAGCCTGATGAATGGGTGGGCAGATTTTGACTTGAAGATAAGTTGTACTTTTTCCTTCTCCAGTAGTGTGCAGTCTCCAAGGACATTTGTCATCTAATCTGAGTACGATTTGTCAGGGACTCCTTGTTCTCTTAGGACCATAACTACACAATACTTTTACAATTGTTTTAGGCTGGTGGTTGGACCTTGAGAGGTGTCAAGCGAGGGTTAGAGATCACACACTTAGTACTGCTTTGCCTCATCCCCTAACACGGATTGTTGTGCACGGTGAAAGCCACTCCTGAAGGACCCTCTATTGCCAGACATCCTGGAATGCAGTTGCTTTGTCAGGGTAGAATTTACTCCTTTGGCACTGCCCCAGACACTTCATTGGGAACTTGCTCTGGGCCCTTAATGCACTAGGCACTTAATGTTAATACAAGCTGGTTTTGTCTTTGAGGAGCTCTCTTGGGAGAGATGGATATGGAGGTGAATTATTGCAATGTATCGTAGTGACTGTTAAAGATGACCTGTTGGAGACAGAATTGGTGTTGATGAAGTGCCCATTTCCATTTGAACTTGAATAACTCTTCAGTTAATTGGAATTTGGGCCCTGCATTGGAATATGTCTGGGCTCAGAATCCATTTACAGATGAGAGTGTGTCATTCAGAAGTTTTGTGATCAGTCGTGGGCTTGCGGTTTTCATAGACCCTTCTGCAGTGCCCCAAGAAAGCATATGCTTAAAGTTCATGGTGCCAGACACGGCCGTCAAATGGCATGACAAATGATTCAACTTCAGCTTTCCCCTCTGAGTAGGCAGACACTTGGTGAAACCCTCCTGAGAGGCAGGGAGGTTAAATATCTGGTCTCCAGACACTGAGCTGGTGAGAGCATGAGCTGTTCCTGGTGCTTAGTTTTATTCTTGGAATGACTTACCCAGAGAGTATTTCGATAAAGGAATTGGGAGTTGTTTCCAATACAACAGTCGTGTGTATTCCCAGGGGATTCACTTCTTAAATGCTAGGTAAGGCGTGCCTATATGCCTGGCGTTTGCTAGCGCTGGGGATGTGGCTGTGGGAAACACCAATGCTTCGTTCTCCTGGAACCCGGTTTCCAGCAGGGAGAATACATTGCGCCGGGAGGATGGAGTCCTCAGCAGTCTTGGTTCTGCTTTTATCTGTTGTCGGGTGTGAGCTTTTATTTCAGTTTCCTTTTGAAAAAAGGGTGGCCAAAATCAATTTGAAAACCCTTTTACAGAAAAAAGTTGAATCTGGTGATGGTTTATTGCTCTTTACTTCTCAGGTAATAAGAGTTCTAAAAATATTGGTTGCAATTCTGTCTTAAACCTGGGACTCACATCATTAGTAAAAGCATTTACAATTGAAGATTGGAAGGAAAATTGTTCACAGAACTTGCCATATGTCAAAATTGGGAAATTCTGTGAGAATTTAACAATGTTGACAGATATTAGAGATAAAAGAATGTCACTCTTTATTCACCTGACTTCCAACTAAACATCCTTGTATAAATCTAATCCATAAATGTGCTGCTTATCTATTTTTTGAATCATTTTGACTTTGCGTCAGTATTATTGGATTAGTCCTTTTTCTTCCATTTTCTTGTCTGCTTGCTTAATCCTCCTCCTCCCCCTTTGAAATTAGCTGTTGGCATTGTAATGCTCATTAGCTGACCTACCATTCTCTCTGGCCTCTCACCCTTTTCCCCAGTGTTGCTAATTTGCCACTTAAATGAACAAAAAGTGTATTTAGATGTTGACTATAACCTGAGAAATCTCAAAAATGGAAGTCAATGTGATTCCTGCCTAAGGGGTATAGTTTGAAGATGTGGGTATGTTTTATTTCTCTTACGACTTTGTCACCTGGCTCTTCTGAGCCACAGGGAGCTATGGGCAGCAGGTTTAAGCGTGGGGTTTCAGGGAAATGAAATGGTATGGGGGGACTTTCTCAAGGTCTGAGCTTTGCTGGGAGAACGGTGTTGGAACCATACGATAAAGAGCCTCAATGAGATCCTGGACAAAGACTGGTCTTTGGAGAGATCTGCAGATGCCTGGGAGCAGACATGTGACAGTGTGCTGGGTGTCTGACACCCTAAAAGCCCAACTCTTGAGCCTGGGAGCAGAGGCTTCCCTCTGCTCTTCGCCAGGGACTGACAGCTTCTTCAGGGCTCACGTGGGTTGCAGTTTAAAACCAGGTTAGAGCTCAGGTTCTCTGACTTACCTGGGGAATTTAATGACTAATGCCTGAGTTACCTACTCCAAGGACTCTTATTTAATAGGCCTTAGGTTTTAGACATTTTCAGCTCTCCAACCACCCAAGTGAATCTAATGTGTAGCCAGATCAGAGAACCACCAGACTGGAACCAACAAAGATAGCCATCTACATAAGACAGCCTGCAATCAGAAAAAGGAATCAAAGCAAATTTGAAATGAAGTATTTCATTAGATGAGACACATTAAACAAAAAGAAAATTTTAAGCCTGATTCCCAATTAAACAACTTAGTTCATGAGTAAGGGAGGTTGATCACTGCTGAGACCTGAGTTGGTGTCCTTGGAAGATCGAGTACAAAAATATCTCAAGTTACAGAAATAGAAAGATAAAAATCATAAGGGGAAAACAGAATGGGAGAGTACATTCTAGAGGTTGGAATGAAAGTAACAATTTTAGTGAGGTTAAAAAAAAATTCTCTAAAAGCGAAGAGTCTCCCTGACCTGAGCATAGGGAAAGATCTGGGAAGCAAATTGAAATTGCTCACTAGGTCTAGGCTCACCTCATGAGAAAGACTTACGGTCTAGACCTATTCTGGTAACATTATGTTCTGTAAGGCTATACATGGTTCCAGGGAGAAGGAGAAAAAACCCAACTTTAGAAAACAGTGGGAGGTGGGAACCAGCCTTGCATTGGTTTTCTCATCTGCAAGTCAGAAGGAGGAGATGGGGGGATATCCACACATTACTGAGAAGTGGACCATAATCCAAGAATCCTATTTCCAGTTTATATAGTTTACCTGGCTACATGAAAGGTGTTTGAGGATATGCACGAATTCAGAGAATCACCAGTGCATAACCTATTGTAAGGATAGATAACCAAATACTAAATGAACCTGAACAGGGACTTCAAGACGGGAAAAGATACAGTAAATACTGATCGTAGACCCTAACACATTTGTACATAGATAATTAAAAATTAAACCTAAATGGATGGAGATCGCTTTCTGAGAGTCTGTACTTTAAGTGTAAAATAAGGACACTTTTAAGTCTTCCCGGAAAACTTAAAAGTATATTGTATCAGACAACCTGAGAGTGGAGGGTGGTGGGCAGAGAAGTGGAAGCATTCTAGAAAGATCATGGAAGAGGGTTGGAGGAGGGAAAATTAAAAAGAACACAGTGAGCTTACTAGGGTAGTATGAAAAAGTAAAGAGAAGGTCATGGGAAAATTTGGTTAATGGGAGTAGTCGTAATCTCATTTTCAAAGAATGGAGCCTTATCTGGTGACAACAGGGAGAAGGAAGGTGACTAATGAATGAATGTCCAAATTAACGAGGGGGATGGTAAATAACAGAGTAGTAGCCTTTCAAATAAAAGTTGCAAAGTAAAATAACCAAAAGAAGGAATAGAACTAAAATATTAGTAATTGTATTAAATATAAAGAGTAATTAGAAAATTAAAAGCCAGCCACAAGACTAATTAGAGTAAATCGTTAAATTCTGTTTATTGCTTGTCTTTTTTAGTGTTTATAAGAACATTTAAAAGCGATGCATTAAAATGATACTAGGAAATGACAGGTTAAAAACATAAATGCACCAAACATCAGTTAAACTCTAAAGCAAAAAAATATGAATCAATATCCATACATGTAATTACATCATCACATTTGGTATAGATGACCAAATACTTAGCATGTACTGATGTCATTTCCAATGAAAACTAATACAAATAGAAACTTAAAATCAATCTTTAAAATTTAGAATAAAGGGTTACTATTATAATTCAATAACAACCAAGTTATCTAGTTGTGCTATATTTAACATTTTTTGAAGATTTTAATAAAGGCAATAGTAAAGTAGCAAAGGCATTGAAAGGTTATTGTCCCTGTTACCAAGAGATGTAACTTTATACCTAGAAAACTTAACCTAGTAAAAGAATTTGATAGCGTTGCTAGATACAAGGTAAACACACAAAAATCAAGCCTGTATGCTAAGCAACTAAAATAAAAATGCAAATAATTTAGAATAGTGACAAAACCATATAGTGATAAATTCAAGGAGCATAAGACCTCTGAATAAACGAAAGTTTTTCTGACATAAAATGAAATTTAAACAAGGTAGAAGATTCTAGGGGCACCTGGGTGGTTCAGTTGGTTAGGTGTCTATCTTTGGCTTAGGTCATGATCTTAAAGTTCATGGGTTTTAGCCCCGCATGGGGTTCTATGCTGACTGCTCAGAGCCTGGAACCTGCTTTGGGTTCTGTGTCTCTCTCTCTCTCTCTGCCCCTCCCTCACTCATGCTCTGTGTCTCTCAAAGAGAAGAAAAAAATCCGAAAGATTCAATAGCAGTAAATACGAGGTCCTTCAATATACAGAGTTTTCCATCTCAGATGCCAACATGGCTGTTAAATTTAAAGAAATAGTTTATGGAGAAGAATAAGTGCTTGGGTAGAAAATTTGCTGAGGGGTACTTTGGCTACTCAAATTGGAGTATTCTCTAAATATAGAACTACAAACTCAGTATAATATAGTATTGTGCTGAAGCAGTTAAATAGGTGAGTAGAACAAAATTAAAAATCTAAGTACTTCTGTAGGAAATTTAACACTGTGGTAATTTTTTATTAAAAGGATAAACTAGGAAAGGATATTTACTGAGTGGTACTGATAACAATTGAAGGAAAAGTGAAATTCTATATTCAGATAAAACTACAAAAGAGATAAATATAAAAGTCTAGAAGGAGAGTAATACATAACAAAGACTAGAAACAAACTGAAAAGACTTTATAGTCTCTTCTATTCACAAGTTATTTTTTTAGAGAGAGGTACCTTCCCCCCACCCGGCAAATATCCTACAAATGATGTATTTGTAGTAATTATACGGAAAGACCTGGTTAATAGACAAGGAAAAGACAAAAGGGTAGTGGGTAAGGAAATAATTCAGAGAAGAGGAAATCGAAACGATCAGCAAGTTTGACAAGATGCAAGTTAAAATAAGGTTGATTTTTTTAAAAAAAATTTTTTAGTTTTATTTATTTTTGAGACAGAGTCTGGGGAAGGGGCAGAGAGAGAGGAAGACAGAATCTGAAGCAGGCTCTGAGCTTGAACTCAAACCGTGAGATCATGACCTGAGCCGGAGTCGGTTGCTCAACCAACTGAGCCACCCAGGAGCCCCAAACATTGATTTTTATTTATCGGACTGATAATTTTGAAATGACAACATATCATGGATATGGAAGGAAAGATACTCTTGTAGCTTCTTACAGAAGTGATCTACTAGTCTACCAAAAGTACATACATGTTTTAATTTAGCATTTTCATATGTGGGACTACTCTATAGAACAAAGGCACCTTAAGGATATATGTGGGAAAATGGTTATTGGTGCATTGTTTGCAGTGACCTAAAACCAAAAATAATGTAGGTGCTGTCACAAGAGAAGTTGCCATATGAACTGTGGTTGGTACAGCTCTGTATCATTTAGTGTTCTGCAGGTTCTATGAGAGGGGTTCAAAGCTAAAGCGGATTACTTGTGGGGGTGGTTTCCCTGGAGGTACTGGTTGAGTGAGAAATGTAGGCTACTGAAAACTACCCATTTTTATAAAACAAAATTATGGCTTAAACTATGTAGCTTATGCAGTTGTGTGCATGTTTTTATCTATAGTATTGAATATGGAGAAAAATAGTCAGCATTGTATTTCTGATTGAGGTTCTGAGTTTCTTTGTAAGAATATAAAAAGTGAAGGTTGATCAGGAAGAGCATGGACTCCAGCAGGAAAGAAAAAATTACTTGAAAAAAAGATTGATTTTATGTAGGGGTTTATTTAACACTGTACGTGTAGACCCAGACTTTTCAAATCTCTTAGGTGTTTGACTTCAAGACAAGTTGAGCCAAGCCCCTTATCCCTTAAAGGACCAATAAACAACAAAAACTTAGTGAAAGTGCTAGAAAACCTGAAAGGATGCCACTGAATAACCTGAGGCATTGAGGAATTTCTAGCAGTTCTGCAGCAGACCACATCAGATGAGAAAAGTCCAGTAATGGTGACTGGCTCTTGATTCATTACATGGAGCAGAGGGACCTGCCCAGGAAATGACTTGTCAGTAGAGGTAGTTTTACTCAGAAGGCTTTTTAGTAAGCCTGTAGTTTCAGGGTAGCAAGGTAGTGAAACATGATGGAGTAGTACACAGGGGGACAAAGTGAAGGCCCTTTTGAACATGCATCAATTCTGTATGACTCCTGACTTTGTCACTAATATCTGTTCTCAAAATAAATGGGACTTCTGCTGCAGTGGGTTTTGTTTGCGGGGGCACTCAATTATTTTTCTTTTTACATTTATTCCTTTTTTTTTTTAATTTTTTAACATTTATTTGTTTTGAGAGACATAGAGACAAGGAGTATGAACAGGGGAAGGGCAGAGAAAGAGGGAGATACAGAATCTGAAGCAGGCTCCAGGCTCTGAGCTGTCAGCACAGAGCCCAATGCGGGGCTTGAACTCATAGACCGTGAGATCATGACCCGAGCCGAAGTCGGCCACTTAACCGACTGAGCCACCCAGGCGCCCCATTTATTCCTTTTGAGAGAGTAAGTGGCCAGGGGATGGGCAGAGAGAGGAGAGAATTTCAAGCAGCCTCCATGCTGTCACTGCAGAGCCTGACATGGGGCCAAGACCGCCTGAACTGTGAGATCATGACCTGAGCTGAAATCAAATGATTCCAGATGGTTAAAAGACTGAACCACTCAAGGGCCTCCTGAGCACTCAGTTCTTTTTATTTTTTTGTTTATTTTTGAGAGAGAATGCAAGCAGGAGAGGGGCAGAGTAAGAGGGAGACAGGATCAGAAGCAGAACTGGATTCTGTGCTGAGACTTGAACTCATGGACCTTGAGATGACATGAGTGGAAGTCAGACCCTTAACTGAGCCTGACACTCAGGTCTTGAATACCTAGAAGGTTTACTTATCGGGTGGTGGGAAGTGGGGGCTGTGAACTAAGTCTCAGCTTTGCTGTATATTGTGGATGAGTATCTTAGATTATCTAGCAAATGCTTGCTCTTTTTTCTCATTCTGGGTGTTTACTTTCCTGCCTCTTCGAGACTGGCATTTTGATTTCAGCCATGTTTTTGGGTGTTAACTTGAAGAGAGGTTTGAAATGTTATAACCATTAGGGGTTGGCCTCCTAAGAGCTACTGACTTCCACCATGAGGAGACCTGTCTTGGTGTAGCTTTTGTTCCTGAGCCTGGCCCCAGAGTGAGACCAGTGGAACAGTCACCTAGTTGACGGAAAGCAGAGCTGCCCCAGCTGGAGACCAGTGATAGGAGAAAGGCTGGTTGTCTTGGGCTGACGTGCTGCTTGGTTGTTACACGTAGCGACAGTTGAATGAGACCATCTGTAGAGGAGAAAGACCTATTGTTTTATATGGGTAAGAACTAGAAGCTCCTCTAACTTTACTAGAAATTTTATTTGAACTTGAGAAAAAGTACTCTACCAACATGGAAAAGGGATCCTAATAAGGAACATGGAAGTGGAGTGGGGAATCAGCACTGGAAACGGAAATTAGTAAAATTTACGATTAAGTTTAAATAACTGCTCATAAGAAGGCTGTGAGTCTTAATACGGTTGTTAGTATTTTCAAAACCATAGGTCTGTTCTGTTGAGAAAAGTATCGGGAGTCTAAGCCTAGTAAATTTCAGGAGGTGGCAGGGAAGGGAAATTAAAACCTTGTTTATAGTCCTAAGTCCTTTTTTTTTTTTTTTTTTACTAGGGGGAGGATCATATACAGAGTTGATTGTTAATTGTGGTAAGCCAGTATAGTTGCAAATTTGCTAAATTAAAGGTAAGTAAGAAATGCAGCACTAAACAAAGCAAAACACACAAACAGCCCTTGGTGCCACAGGGGGACTTTGTTTCCTAACCAGGGTAATAAATATATTTCCTCCCTCTGGGAGGAAGTTTGGAAAAATGTGTGTAGCAGCTCCATTAAAAAAAAAAAAAAATTGACATTTCCTAAATCATAGGGTTTTGTAGCTGTGACACAAACCCACTGTGTGCAGCATCTTGCATCAAGCCACCTCGTGTCACTTCTTTGGGACTTTGCAAGCAGAACCCATGGACCATGAAGTTACTGCTCCCTTATGTGTGGTGAAAAAACATCTCCTTTAATCTTTAACCCAGGAGTTCCGTCTCCTGTACCAGGGTCTAGAAAAACAATGACAGGCCAGTTTGTTACTTTGCAAACAGTAAAATCTCAGACTTTTCAAATATTCCGTGGTACTGTTAAATATTTTTCATATCACCCCCAGATAAAAAGTAGAACATACTGAGAAATGAGTGTAATTGTCATCAAATTTATAAAACTTTTTTAAACTTTAGAGAGCAAGTGTAAGTAGGGGAGGGGCAGAGAGAGGGGACCCAGAATCTAAAGCGGACTCCAGGCTCTTGAGTTGTCAGCACAGAGCCTGATGTGTGGGGCTCGAACTCACAAATGCGAGATCGTGATCTGAGCCAAAGTTGGATGCTTAACTGAGCCACCCAGGTGCCCCTCATGAAACTTTTATAATGCAAAACAACATGTTAAAACTTCTGGAAATAGTTTATTTTGCATTTTAAAGATGGTTTTTGAAAAAATTTTTTTTTAAACATTTTTAACATTTTTTTTTTTTTTTTTTTTTTTTTTTTTTTTTTTTTGAGAGCTAGCATGAGCAGGGGGAGGGCAGAGAGAGGCAGACACAGAATCCGAAACAGGCTCCAGGCTCTGCGCCATCAGCATAGAGCCAGATGCGGGGCTTGAACTCACAGATCGTTAAGATCATGACCTGAGCTAAAGTGGGCCGCTTAACCAACGGAGCCACCCAGGCGCCACTGAAGAAAAATTTTTAATGTTTATTTTTGAGAGGGAAGGAAGGAGAGGCAGGGTGAGCAGGAAAGGGGCAGAGATAGGAGGGAGATGTAGAATCCTAAGTAGGCTCCAGGCTCTGAGCTGTCAGCACAGAGCCTGACTTGGGGCTCAAAGTCACAAACTGCGAGATCATGACCTGAGCCAAAGTTGGTTGCTCAACTGACTGAGCCACTCAAGCACTCCTATTTTGAAAGCCTTATTTTAGAAGCCTTAACATGGTGTTCTCAAAACCTAACAAAAATCCAGGGAAGTTTGACTACCATCCTCCAAAAGCTTGAGTATGTAAAACATTTATGGATACACATATACAATATTATATTAAATGGTAATAATTATATTAATATTTATAATATAATATAATAATATAATATATTAAACGGTAGGCTTCAAATGAAAGTTAATATTAAAAAGTAGAAACAATTCAGTCTTAATTTACTTTGCTAAATCCTTTTAAACTAGGAATTAGGTTGGAATCTTTGGATCCAAACAGAAATGAAACATTCTTCTAAATAATTTTAGGATCAAGGAAACTCCACTGCAGGAATAAGAGACCTTCTCTGTAGCAAAGGTTATGTTAAGTGGTTAAACCATAGTTGTTAGAAAATTCATAACCTTATGCTTTGGTTAAACAAAAGGACATGAAAATAAATGAGGAATTCAGACCTAGAAACTAGGGAGTCTTCACTAACTTTTCCTTGGAAATGGTTCTGGTTCTCACTGCTAAATATAAGCTTGTGCTAACACATTGTTCCATTTTTAGAAAGAAAAGAGCTTTTTAGCTTTGAAAGAAATTGGCTTGAGGAGGCTTTTTTGTCAGTATGTTTCCAGAGTGTGTATTTTTATTTTTAGAGAAAAACTTGAATATATTTTAACGTTTTTTTTTTATATTCAAAATCAGCCTATAAGAATTTACATCTACCTTTAGAGACGAATACATAGGACAACATGTAGTTATTGAAATTTAAATGAAATTGAGTTAAAAAAAAAAAAAAAACCTAAAATGCTTACAAGACTTTGATTCAGTATCTGAACTACATTTATTTTTTTTCTGGATATTTGATTTTTTTTAACAGCCTGTTAATAAAAAAAATTTGACCTATAATACGCAGAGTTTACAGAAGACAGAACTAAGCAAACATAAGTTTATAATCTGTACAGCAGGCAGTACAAATGAGGTGAAGGAAAATGTGAATGCCAGACATCAGAGAGCAACACTGTAGAGATCTGTCTTTATTCCTTTAAAATGTAAGAGGTGATTTAAGGCAAGCTTCACAAGGGGAAGGGGACTGAGAATTTGAAGTGCTGTCATGGAAAAGTAGTTTGCTACAGTAGTAAAGATTAAAAAAGTACTTTGTATGCCAGCCTTTTTCTGATATTAAAGCAGTGCCAGAGAAATACTTGTTCATTTTAGAACATTTAGGATGTGTACACATACAAAGAGTCAGTATGAAATCCTACGTTTCTTTTGTGAAGGCTTTTCCCATGTCTTTGGGCTGAATTCTTTACTTTTTTAATGTTTATTTTGAGAGAGAGTGAGCAGGGGAGGCGCAGAGAGAGGCAGACAGAATCTGAGGCAGGATCCAAGCTCTGCGCTGTCAGCACAGAGCCTGATGCGGGGCTCAAACCCATGAACTGTGAGATCATGACCTGAACCGAAGTCAGACCCTTAATCGACTGAGCCACTGAGGTGTCCCTCTCTGAGCTGGATTCTGTTCCTTTGTGTCCTAAGTGGACCCTCTTTCTTCTTGGTGTTGCATGCACAGTAGTAAAGAAAGCTGTGTTTATCTTCTCCATTTTTAGTGTAGGTAGCATTGAAGTTTAAACAAGGTTTTTTTTGAAGATCGGCAATTTAGCGCTGTCATTAATAGCACTCAGTAAACACTGATTTTTGGATCAATTATTTTGATTTATTAGAGAAGGAGATGCTTCTTTAAGCAGAATAAACTATATTTAGGCCTTAGGTCAACTAGCACTTCAGAAAGCCAACTGCCAATTTTTTTTGCACTCAATTTAGGTTTAAGAATTCCCATATCACCATGTCCTTTCCAGCACTGAGCATTACAACTTTAAGGTATTAGTCAATTTAATCAATTAAATCTTATTCAATGTGCTCTTTTCATTACTAGAGCAATTGGACATTTTAAAAGTATTACTCCTGTCTTCTCCCTTCTGCTTGAGATCTAATTCTGATAAACTTACCTTTTTAGTTTTCTTCGGGATCTGTGTGACCTACAGAAGTTTTGCGTATTCGATATCATGGATTCTTTGTCATTTCCTTTGCCTGAAAGTCCTTTCATATCAAGAGCCTACATTTTCATGTTTATTTTCTTGCAGTGTTACATGGTTAAGTATCTTACCTCGGTATAAAAGAATGCATTGTAGTTGCTGGGTTTGCATTAACTGAGCATGTGGGTTTGTGAAGACCCAATGTCTAACGTCCCATCCAGAATTCAGTGTCTTCAATTATTTACTTGAAATCTCAGTAAAGATTTTTTTTTTTAATAGATTGAGTCTTCCATACTTTTTCCTGTATTTTAATTTTGGATGATTTTTGCCCCTGGATTTTTCTATTAAATTTTACTACTCATGGAAAAATTCCGCCCCCCCCCCCCCCCACAAATTAACCTATATTCATTGAATTTACCGAACTCTTATTTACCAGAAGTTATGCAATTCAGGTTTTCTAGGTAGAAAGTAGTATTGAAAAGTAAAGTGATACTCAGGCTTGGGATTGTCCTCAATTTTTCACCCATTAAGAATGCTGTTCATTGTTTTGAAATGTAGGTTGTAATGTTATTCCTAAAATTAATCTTTAAAAATAGGAACCTATATAGAATTTAATATACAAATACCTTCTTAGCCTATATTAAGATCAAACCTACAAATACTTAAAGATCATTACATGGTGTCAGTTTGACTTGTTGTTGAAGTGATCTACTAGTCAAATTTGTATATTAAACATTTCCCCAAAGAAATCCGAACTAGTCTGGATGGATTATTTTAACGTTGGATTGAAATCAATCCACTTTTATTTTCCCAAATACTAATATCGCATTTTGTGGGAATTTTTCATGCGCTTCTCACGCTACCCGCCTGCCTCTTTCGTTCTGTTCTCCTTCCTTAGTGGCTTCAGATTATCACCCTAACTTCTAAGTTTCCTTTTTCACTCTCCCATAGTGAATTGATGAATTTAGTAACAGTTCTACCCCTAAATGAGTGCAATCCCCTTTCCCCACCAGCCGTTGCCTTGCTATGATCCCTTCTCCCTGCTCCCAAACACACATTTGATCATGCCAGTTCAGATTTCAAAGTCAATCAGTGGTGTTGTATTGCCTTTGCAGTGAAGCCGAAGCTCTTTAGTGGAGTTATTTTGAGTTTTGACTACCTTGAGGTCTCGACAGCTGCCCTCATTCCAGTCTTAGTGCATCACCTTACGTGATAGAAGCATGATGGGAGTAGAATGATCTACTGCCTTGTTGGCCTGGTGACTCCGGCAGCTTCCCTCTTAAGCTCAGAATCCACTTCATCTTGGAAGTGTTTTATGATAGCTTGGCTATGTACACTAAATTTAGCTGTCTTTCCTGTCTACTCCCATAGAGCCTTCATGTTTGTATTCTACTTATTGCACAGTATTTTAATATTCTTGCCTTGTCATCACTACACATTTGAAAGCAAGTGTGTTTGGCCTTATTCATCTTACTGCGTCTCCTGAACAATAGAGGCTCGATAAATATTTGAATGGATAGAAACATAGACTATCTGGAGCCTGCATTATAGCAGGCCCTGGTCTTTTCCTCTTCTGCCTCACTGCTACCAGTGTTCTTACTAGAAAGTAAATTAATTCTTTTAGAACAGCATTATAAATTCTTTAATGAGTCTCAACACCCACAGGAGAAAGTACTTGAAGCAGTGTTTCTCTAGGCTTGATTCTGAATGCCTACAGGTTAGAATCATCTGGAGAACTTTGAGAAACCCTGGGGATGCCTATACCCTGCCCCAGGCCAATTACAGTCATCCCTGGGGTTGGGCCTCAGCATGGGTATTTTCCAAAAACTTCCTGGATGCTAACAGGCAGCAAGAAGCAATTTGCCCAGCTCACAGTTTGGGAATTTGCAGCAGCCACCAGTCAAGTGCCTCGGTTTTTCTGGAAGTACTGGAGTCGGGGCTTGCTGGAGCACTGAGAATTCTTCCCTGGCTGTTTGGAGACCAGCTCCTCAAGGCCTTGATGTCCTGGTTATCTGGTGACCCATGAGTGGCCCTGTGGTGTGGTTGCTGTCGGGACTGCCCCGTGGGTGCTGCCATACACACTGCAGATGCCTTACATCCTGGGTGTGCTGTTCTTTCCAGCTCTCTGGAGTTCTCATTTCTCGGTTTGCTCTGCCTACCCTGTATTCACTAGGTTGAAGAAAGAGTGCTTTTCTTTGTCTTTGACAGTCTCTCTTACTTAATGGGCATCAAAAGAATTGAAGCTACCTTATGCCCAGTATGTTCTAAGTTAGTGGGATGTCTTAACTAAAATTGTAACAATATACTATTAGCTGGGTGACTTCTACAACAAACATTTCTGTTCTGGAGGCCTGGGAAGTTCAAGATCAAAATGCAGACATAATTGTTGTATTGGGAGCTGTCCTCTTCATGTGGCCCAGAGAGGGAGCTTTTTGTCCTTTTTTTTTTTTTTTTTTTTCCCCCTGAGGACACTAATCCCATTTTGAAGGACCTGTTTTCATCACCTGATCTAACCCTAGTTACCTCCCCAATGCCTGATCTCCAGGTACCATCACGCTGTGGGTTAGTATGGATTTCAAGACATGAATTTTGAGGGGAGGGCTCAAACTTTATCTAACAAGGACCAGTGGTACCTGCACTACAGATGCCGTGTGTATAGATTTACCTTCGAGAAGGTTACTTTGTCACTTGCCAGAATGATCTGTCACACTCTTGAAGGGTAACTCTTGTTTTCTTAATATGGGGGGACCCTGTTAATCCTTCATGTCCTTTTTATAAAAGTGGTTTTCTCGCTTAAGGTATTGATTTTACAATCCACATGGTAGAGGGTGGAGTACAGGTGGGTAGGAAAAAAGGAGTGTTTGGCTGGTGCTGTTTGAACAGATTGAGCACAAGGTAGATAATCGGTGAGGCAAGCTGTCCTGAAGGTGAAGTCTGTACGCCCACGCCTGGGTTTCAGTTTTTATCTTTTATCCCATCAGTTATAGCCGGTGTCTTGAGTAGCCACTTAACCTCTCATGCCTCAGCTTCCCTATTTGTTAAACGGATTCCAGTTCTCATTCCATGGGTGGTTGTGTGGGTTAAGTGAATTAACGATGTAAAGTGCTTAGAAGGATACCTGACACATTGAAGTGCTCAATAAATGTTAGCTATAGTTACAATTGTGAAAACTATAATTTCAACCCTCAGCAGCCTATTTGAGATTTCTTTTACTGTTCTCCGTTTTAAAGGAGGAAAAACCAGCTTTGGAGATGTTAGCCGAATAACCCAGGACATGCGATTTAACAGCTGACAGATTCAAATGTTTGTCTCAGTCTGAAGTCTCTACTCTTTGTTTTACCATGTTGCTCCTGAAGAAAGATGAAGGTATTTAAACCACTCATAAGGATTTTTGAAGTCTTTAATTAGGAAGTTGGCCATTTTACTTGATCGGAAAGCGGTAAGAAGACGGACCTTTGGCAGAGGGATTAATGTCATTACCAGAAAATTGTGCTGGTATGGAATGATTGAGGGGAAAGCAGGTCCGAGGGGAAAGATCTGGCAACGTAAGGTTGACAGAGCTTGAACAGAGGTGGAGTCGGGGAGGAGTACGAACATTGTGGCCTGGAGGTCTCCAAGCCCCTTGGCGGTGGTCTGCTGCAAGCCGTGGACCCAAGCGCTGCTTTCCCGAAGAATAGATCGCTCCACCATGTCGGGAATTTGAAGGGAGGAGAAATGCTGTCAAGGCCCTTTCCAAAGGGGGAGAATGAGATTTGGACTCTAATTTTTAGCTGCGAATTTTAAAGCCATGTGTTGGCAGAGGTGTTAAGAGCTGAGTTGTCTTATCCAGTAATCGTAAGACTAAGTGGAGTTGTCTTGAGGGCAGTGCTAATAAAAAACAAAGTCAGATTCTAGTTGTCTCAGTGACTGGAGTCTCTCAAACTTAAGGTGTGGATCTCACATTAAACGTAGACCAAATTTAACAGTGCAATTTGAGTGGCAGCCTTGCTGTGATCTAGAAATACTTATGGCAGCTGTGGCTTTTTTTTTCTAGTGGTATTTAACATATGCTGTCTTTCAGGTTATCTGTATTTTCTATCATAGGCTGTGTGCTTTGAAATGTGGTTGTGATTCCTCATTTGGGTTTTCTTCTTAGAATAAAATGTATTTTCCGTGCTCTCTCAGGACTTCGTGTACATGGAATCTTTGGGCTACTCGGTTCTTGAAGACAACACCCAAAAGAGGGAATACTTAAGTCTAAACATATGGCTTCTGAAGGAACTGTTATTACTTATATAATTATCCACAATATGATTTTCCTCACGTCTACGCAGACACTTTAAAAATAGCATATGTTTTCTCCTGCAAAACTGAAGACATGATTTTGTGTTCTCTTCAGGCATTTTGTTTTCAGTCTTGAGAAACAAATCATAATCTATGATTGTATTTTCAAGATCTCTATGAAAGGACCGGTGGGTAAGGGAAAGTGAGGTGACCTTCCTAAAAATCTTTCAGCCCTCCTCTATTTAACTCTAAGATTTACTGGTCCCCCTTTGCCTCCTATATTTGGCTTAAAAGAATCTTAAGTGTTTAGAACAAAGAGGAATATTTTTGAAACTCCTGTTCTAATCGGATGGTCTGTCTTCTATTCATATACAACTTGATAGTATTTCTTATAAGATTAAAGCTTTTTGTTGGCTTCACACTTAACCCAACTACTCAAGTGGGAACTAGGAAATGAAGGTCATAACCCTGGATTCGGGCTTGCCAGTATCAGGTTTTTCTGACTGACAGGTGTTTGTCTCACTCGGCCAAACTGATGATTAGACATTTGAAGGTGCCTGCTGTAAGCCGTCCTTTATTAAGGGACAGTTTGACTGTAATTATCACATTTCCCTTTGTTAATTTGTGATTGACACTTGGCTGAAGACTCTAATAAAAGCTATATGTAAGACCACAAACTCACTTTAGCCCATAACTGCCACCTGGTCTATTTTTCTAGAATTGTAAACACAAAAAGGAAAGCAAGCTTCTTGTTTCTCATGTGAAATAATGCATGAGAGGAAGTAGATCAGTCACAGTAAGAAAACCAGAATTCTAGAAGCCTAATTTTTCAACATGGATGATCTGAGTTCTATTATGAAACAGTTTCTTCACCCTTTTCAAATACAATCTCATGGAATGACTGAAAATCTGGGAGTTCTTCCAGTCAGATAGTACCCTTCATCATAGTTTTCTAAAAGTGCTTGGAGTTAAATTATTTGGAATGTCAGTAAGTGACTAATTTACAGTTGCTAAAATTATTGGCACACCACCACACCGGAGGGGTAAGGCGAAGGCAGTAAGAAACGAGCACAATGGGTGTGCCAGCTTTGTAGAGCTAAAGCCCTGTGGCTCTCACTGTATGCTTTTAAATGTCATCTCATCTATTGACTTTTCCTTGCAGAAATAATCAGTAATTCCTCTCCAACTGGGAAGTTTAGGTTTCTTGAAAAGCATAGTGGGTGGCACCTGTGGGTTTTGAGGAAATACAGGGTTAAGCTGGCACAGTGTTCAAAAAAGTAGACTTTGGAATTAACATACCCAAGTTTGGAATCCCATTTCTTCTTCCAGGAATTTGGCACTTTGCTTCACTGCTGAGCCCCCGTTTTCTTGTCTGTGAAATGGGGATCTTAACCTCTGCTTCAGAGTGAATTAGTTTACTGTCTAAAACGTCGGAAGCTTTCAATAAAGGAAGGTCTCGTAACTGTCTAGGCAAAAATAAATGTTACATGCACATTTAAAACATGCTTGGGTGGCTTAGTTGGTTAAGTGTCCGTCTTCTGACAGCTCAGAATGTGGAGCCTGCCTCGAATTCTGTGTCTCCCTCTCTCTCTGCCTCTTCCTTGGTCCCACTCTCTTACTCTCAAAAATAAAGAAACATTAATGAGTTCTTTTTAAGTTTCTACAAGTATTTTCTTGGAAGTGTTCTACAGTTTTATTATTTTTCGTGTTTGCTTTTGAGAAAGAGCACAAGTTGGGGAAGGGCAGAGAGAGAGGGAGACACAGAATCAGAAGCAGGCTATAGGCTCTGAGCTGTCAGCAAGAGCCCAACGTGGGGCTTGAATCCAAACTGTGAGATGATGATCTGAGCCAAACACAATTTGGCAGTCAGCCTTCTCCTGAATCTTTCCTTACATTATCTAGGGAATAATGACTTCTAATTAAGTAGCCGATAAATGTTAGGTGCTTGTCTTTCATAGTTGGCTTTTGTATTTTGTATGTATTAGTCATCTCATTCTTAAGCCAGTTCTGTGAAATAGGTCCTATTATCATCTCCTCTTTAAAGATAGGAAATGGAGCCATAAAGAGTGAGTTACTTCTCGAGTAACTGGAAAATGGCAGAGCTGGCATTTAACTTGAACTCTATCAACAGGGCCGAAGTGGTTAGGTGCCTGTCCCTCCTTGCATGTTAGCTAGGGTGTTGTAATCTGGTGACCTATATTCTCCTACGCTTCTGTGTTCCACAGTCTTTTTAAAAGCTTTTGAATTAGCCCTTATGTATTTGAGATTTACTGTCTCTTGCACTAGCATACACCCTTGCTAACACCTGGTCTTAGGTGTTAGCAAGATAGCTTTTCAAAGTCATCTTGGTGTTGAAGGGTTTTTCTGAGCCAAATCTGTTTGAATGTTGAAAGACAAAGGAAATAACAGTTCTCATTTCCCTGCCCCCGTGGTTCAAAGAACATGGTCTCTAGGACATGTAACAATAACTTTTGAGTTTGAGGAGAATGAACTAAATGGGTAAAATGATCACAGATATAAAAATATTCCTAAATCAGTATAAAACATTTGTTAGGAGCACCGGGGTAGCTTAGCTGGTTAAGCATCCGACTTCAGCTCAGGTCATGAAATTGTGGTTCATGGGTTCAAGCCCTGCATTGGGCTCTGCACTGACAGGCGAGAGCCTAGAGCCTGCTTTAGATTCTGTGTTTCCTTCTGTCTCTGCCTTTCCCTCGCTCATACTATCTCTCTGTCTGAAAAACAAGTATTAAAATTTTTTTTCTGAAAATATAGTTGGCTAACCATGAATAAGTATTACATTTATATGACTATGGTTCAAATGATTGAAAAACTATTGTTTACCTTCATGAGAGAGAAATTGGTCCCAGAAATCATGCACATCTGAGGATTTGCATAATGGCTCCACAAATAGCTAGCTCTTGGTGACCTTGGGAACCTTACCTGTCCTGGAGTATTGCTTCTCAACTGTAAATTGGAGATCCTAAAAATTCTAGACTTGCTTAGATTAATTTTAGCTAGCCTAGTACATACAAGGCTTTCAGTTATTTATGGCTCCTACTTCAACTGATTTTTTGTTAATACATTTTTACAAAGAGGACATAATGTTCCTAACAGAGTGAACTTGAGTTTTAGAAATGTTATATAGACCACTATTTTGAATAGATATTGCGATGCTATTAGTGAAGTACGTGCTGTGGGAAGTTCTGGAGCTGGGAAGAAGTTGATGGTGCTGGTCCTTAAGGTGTAGAAGGTCTGCAGACTAGTGACTGCAGGTCACTGACTGCAGCTCTTCTCTCCCAGTGACTGACTAGAAGCGCATGGACCCATGACTGACCAAAGTATTTAACATATTCGGGGTCCTGGTTCTATATCTTTAGCTTCCAGGGTTTGATTGAGTTTATCAATTTTTATTTCACCCACAGGTCAATAGTAAGCAGTATAAATTGACTAGGATTCTTCATGGTGACTGTAATCAGTTGTCTTCCAGGAGGAAGAATTACATATACTGTTGGACTTGAGCTTGAAAATTCTTGACTTGGACACATCGAGACCCTATTCCATGTCCCTGTTACTTGAACCTTGACTTTGTACCGGCTTAAAATCGAGCTGTGAGTCTTTGAAACTCGATCTGGCCAACACGTTGTTTGGAGCACCTGAGCTATTACATGCCAGAACACGGACAGTTCAATGGTATAATCCATCACCGTGTCAGATGAGCCCCCGCAATTGGATTGAATTTGAGAGTGTGCGTCAGGGAGTGTGATCCCACGTAGGTCTGAGAGTTAGTTTACCTGGCCCTCCATCTGCCCTCAGCTGAGTGGTAGGTAGGGCGCACAGAAGCAAGGAAGGCAGGTACTAAGATGCCCGGGCTGCAAATTTTGCTTTTAGTGTAACAAAATTGACATTTTGTAGTTGAGGGGAAATGAGACTGAGATGTGACCGTTTAGTGGCATCTCTGCCTTGAACACACCCAGTGTTTTCCCTTCTCTGGACCCTTCTTTGGCCCTTCCCTCTACCTGGAACAGACTTTCCCTTAAGTGCTTAGAATTTTCCCTTCCATTGCCATCTTCTCTAACACTCTGCACTGTCTCACACTGTTCAATATATTTGTTTGCATTTTGGGCTCTCCATCTAGAATGTAAGTTCCACAAAGGCCAACTATTTGTACTGTTTACAGTTCTCAAAGCCCAGGAAATGCCTGGCCCCATCGTAGATGGTAAATATTACTTAAATTAAGGAACACACTTGTTAATCAGACATCTATCTGATGTACAATGACCAAGTATTATACTAGTTGCTGAGGCTACAATCATAAATAGGATAGTCACTTTATCAAGGTCATGTTTTCTGGTTGAAGAGAGGGACCAAACTTATTTAGTGTGTCTTCTCTTCTCTGACAGGGATCAGGTAAGTTATCCTGAGAGTGTGATAACTTAAGCTAAGTCATAGAAGCAGCTTGAGTGAAGCCGAAGTGTGGAAGTGTTGGGGGAACAGGGGGATGGACACTAGACAAAGGGAGCTCCAAATGGAAATGCCTGTAGGAACAGGGGAGCTGAGAGTTAGGTTGCCTGGATGAGGAGATCTTAAAAATTTGTTGACCCAGTTGAATTTCTAAACCTCTAGAGAGAGTGATGAAGTAGTCAAATATGTGTACTCATAATATTGGTACATAAAATCCTATACCCTATAAAAAAAAAAAAACCTACCAAAAGTCCTCCTTCTATTTTAATGATTCGAAACGTCTCAGACTTCTCATGTGTATCTTACAAGTTAGTGTTTTCATAAATAGAACCCCTGTGGGGTTACCTAACAAAATCTTACAAAGCTTATTTTTTACTTTGCTAAAGTCATTTATTCATTCAGTAGTAAGCATTGTAGAGCAACTCCTTTGTACCAGGCACAGTGGTGGGAAATGGACAGAACCCTTATCTCAAGGATGGTTTACATTTTGAACGTTTGTGACAAGGTGGTGCTTTTTGAATGTAAATTTGGTATTCCTGACTGTTACCCTACAGATACTTGTATACAACATTAAGGAAACCTTTTTTGCTCTTTTCTGTTTCTGCCGACAATTACATATGCCCATATTTCTTTTTTTAAATAACTTTTTGAAGTTTGAGAGAGCATGAGTGGGGGAGGGGCAAAGAGAGGGAGACAGAGAATCCCAAGCAGACTTTGCTCTGTAAGCATAGAGCATGATGTGGGGCTTGTACTCAGGAACCATGAGATCGTGACCTGAGCTGAAACCAAGAGACAGACGCTTAAATGCCTGAGCCACCAGGTGCCCCCACATGCCCATATTTCTAAAGAATGTTTATATACTGATGTAATTGATCCATTTAGCCATTGTCTGCTGACTTCCTGTCGTCGTGGCACACTATCCTTTGCTTCCCTTTCCTCTACTTACTCGTATAGGGTTGTATTTTTTTTCTTCTATCACCATTTGTTAATATTTTGCATATGCATTACTACTCACAACTGGGAATTATGCAGTATGATGGCATTTTCTTAATTTTGTTTTTCTCGATGCTAATGATGACCGACTTAGTTAGAACTACCAATTACAATTTCTTCCCACGATATCCAAGACTATCTACACAGCCCTCCATAAGTTGGTCATGTTGAGGAAAGAAAATCTGATTCTTGGTGGTCCCAGGTAGACTGGTTGCAGGGTAGGCTGCCTTCTAGGTTTTGATGAAATTTCCTTTGCTGTTATTTTGGATATTCCTTTTTAAGACGGTAATATCAGATGTTCACATGACCGTGTGGAAGCCCACAGAGCTTCCGTGTACTAGATAAAACAAAAAACTAACGTCTGTTAGTTGGGTTGAAGAAATAGCATACCTTGATGGTAGTCATCATTTGCCTGTCTTAGGAACTAGATACAGTTAGAAAGTTTGGACCAAAAGCGAAATTGTTAAGCAAAGAAAAGGAATAAGATGTTTAAGAGGATAGGAGTTTTAAAATCTGTATTTAAAAAACGTATATAACAAAATTAAAATTGACATGTAGTGAGTTTGTAAATCAGTCGTTAGTGGATTTTTTCCATATGTGTTGTACTATGATGAAACTTCTCTGGCTAGTTAAGGCACAGGTGGTAAAGGTATGCTTTGATTGGATCACCAATGACTGTCAAGATACAGAGGATTCTTTATTAGAGCACAGCTTGCTTGGAAGCCTTTGATTGCTTGCTTTGCCTATGTATGGATATAAGTGTTCCTCTTCTATTAAAAGTCAGGGAAGTACTATTTTGTCTTTCCCTTCTTGCTCTTGTCCTATACATTTTCGTTGACTGGTTTATTCAACGACCCATACATGTAATCAGGAAATATAACTGGGGGGACAAACCAACGAACACACCACAGGGCATGGTGAAAATTGTGGGCAACTCAAGAACATGTGTCCTATGAAAGTGTTCATCACTTCTCATCTGTAGCTGTTACTGCCCAGTGTAGTAAATTCTCCTCCCTCCCCTTTCCCTTTTACTGTTATCCAGAAGTTCAGTTTTTATGTTTAATCTCATTTCGAAGATGACTTCTGTCCGTTGAGTTAGTTCAGAATTTGGATCAGTAACCACCAGCTAAGTTTGGCTTTCTCAGTCTTCAGAGAACACCTGTGCTGCTTCTGGCTTCCTGGGTAGAGTTGATTTAGGTGTGTTGCTTTTCAGGGCCCCTCTTGGTTCCTTTGGCAAATAGCTCTGGCACTCCAAGTTCTTTAGCTACTCTTCTGGAGGGCTGGCCATCCATGAAGGAAGAGAGGGGTTCCTCTCTTCACCCTTTCTCTTTCAAATCCTTTTCTCTCTCTTTCTTTTAATTTTTTTAAATGTTTTTTAATTCATTTTTGAGAGACAGAGCAGAGCATTAGCAAGGGAGGGGAAGAGAGAGAGGGAGACACAGAATCGGAAGCAGGCTCAGGTTCTGAGCTGTCAGCACAGAGCTCAATTCGGGGCTCGAACCCATGATCTGTGAGATCATGACCTGAGCTGGAGTCGGCCGCTTAACCGACTGAGCCACCCAGGCCCCCCCCCTCCCCCTTTTCTCTTACTAAGATCACTTTCTTGGTCTCTCTTGCTTGGGGGCAGACTTGTTCTCTAATAGCTTCATCAAGTTAAAGGTAAAATAAAGTACACTGTGATGACAGCCCTTAACTAATCTACCTTTTGAGGGTCTCCTGAGTGGCTCAGATTAAACCTCTGACTCTTGATTTTGGCTCAGGTTATGATCTCCTGGTTCATGATGCCGAGCCCTCTCTGCTGACAGCCCCGAGCCTGCTGGGGATTCTCTTTCTCTGTCTTTCTCTGCACCATCCCTGCTTTTGTTTGCATTCTCTCAATAAATATTAAAAAAACAGATTTGCATTTTGGGACAGTGTTCCAATTTGGACAGGGCTGTCCTTTGGCTGATAACATACTTATCATCCTAAAATCTCCGCCATCTTGGGAGCTCTCTTTGCTTGGCTCCTTAGTCGAAGCTTCTGTTTTCTAAGAGGATGTTCTCTTTCTTGGGAGAACATCTCATTTTGATAAAGCACGTCCTCCAGTAACTTCCTGAGAGATGGTGGTGCATGGGAGGAATATTTTTTTGTTGACTTTTATTCACTCAATTGATAGTTGGACTAGGTAAAGAATTTTAAGTCCATTTTCCTCAAATTTTAAAAGCCTTTGTTCCATTGTCTTAGTTTTTGGTGAGTCTGAAGTCCTTCTAATACCTCTTTATTACAGTGATGTGCTTTGATTCGTAATCTGAATTCAGAAACACTACCCCTACCGTGTTTTATTACAAGGTGATATGCATGATGAAGTGAACCAAGGTAGTAACTTTTTTCTTTGTGCTTTTGAAAAATCAGAAATGTAACTTTATGAAAATGGAGTTTGTCTTCTTTAACGTTGCGTTTCAGTTCATCCTTTGTCATCCTTTTTGTCCACTGACATCTTCATTCCTCTTCAGAGTATATGCTTTTTCAATAAACTCAGACATAATAATTCTACTGGTTTTGGGAATAACTCCTACGACTGACTGTATTTAGTGAGGAAACAGTAAATTTTTTGTCCTATTCAGCTTCATAAAAATATAGTTTACTGCTCTGAGACTGCATAGATTCCTTGGCCTCTTCTTTTTCCTTTAAGGGCTTTGATTTTTTTCTTTGTCCTGAAATAAAGCCCTTCAACACTATTTTTAGTTTATGCTAAGTAAAATTTTCCTTTCTAAACAAATGTACTCTTTGAATGTGTTCACCTCCGTGCTTCCTTAAGAATCCTAGTCCTTTTCTCCTTGAACTTTGCTGATGAAGATTAAGAAACATTGATGGCTTACAGCTATCACTGCGGGTTTTTTTCTTTTTTAATGCCAAAGGCTTTCATGGTGGGAGAAGAAATAATTGAATGAACTTAGTTCTTTCTAATTCTGAAAAGCGGTTTAGCATTGCTCTGAAGACTGCTTAGGGAAAGGTCAGTAAACATACACAAATCACATTTTCCTTTGGATTTAAGTTGCTCTTGTCCCCATGTCCGTGCGAGTCTGATTTCATATAATTTTGAGTGATACAGATGATTTGATGTGTGCCTGTTTAAAAAGTGGCAACAACTTAGTATATGTTGAACACGAAATCTTTCAGGAAGTGTAGATACTCAAATTTGTTGTTTATACCAAATATTTTCCACATTCCTTGTGCTTTATTTCTGGTAGAGACTTTAAGGAGCAAGGTTACATTTGCTTTGCTTCACCTCTGGTCATTACAACATGCATGAAAATGTTCATAAGAGTCTTAATTTGAATGATCAATGGTTTTAGAGGTTGAAGTAAAATGCAGTGAAAAGGTTGGTTTATTTGCAGCCTGACCATTTTCTTGCTGTGCTGGAGTTGAGTGTAAAACACCAAAATGAGAAATGATCTTGAGAACCTATAAGGAATATAACAATAAGGTCTGACAGTTTTCTTTCCTACTATTGAATTATAATCGACACACAACAATCCTAGTTTCAGGTGTACAAGAGAGTGAGTCAGTATTTTTATACATTTCGAGATGGATCGCCATGACAGGCCTGGTTACTGTTTGTTCCCATCCAAAGTTCTATTACCGTGTTATGGACTGTAGTCCTGTGCAGTACACTTCATCCCTGCAGCTTATTTGTGACTGGAAGTTTGTACCGGTTATCTTCCCTTCACCCTTATCCCCCTTCCCTGAGGCACCTACTGGATCTCTGAATCTGAGTCTGATTCTGTTGGTGGTGGTGTTTTAAGATTCCACCTACAAGTGAAATGTTTGCTTTTTCTGACCTATTTCACTTAGCATCGTACCCTCTGTGTCTCTTCATATTTTCACAAACCTCAAGATTTTATTTTTTTGTGACCGAGTAATATTGTGTATACATACTACATACTCTTAATCTATCAATGACTACTTAGCTTGTGTTCATATCTTGGCTGTTGTAAACAGTGCTGTAGTGAACATAGGGATATCTATCTATCTATCTATATATATATATTTCTTGAACTAATATTTTCATTTTTGTCAGATAAACTCCTTGGAAGTGGAATTGCTGGATCATATAGTCATTCTATTAATATTTGAGGAACGCCTATACTGTTTTCCATAGTGGCTGTCTCAGTGTACACTTTCACCTATAGTGCATGAACGTTCCCTTTTTCTCCACATCCTCCTCAATGCTTGTTATTTCTCATATTTTTGATCCTAGTTACTGCGACTGGTGTGACTGGATATCTTCCTGTGATCTGGGTTTGTGTTTCCCTGATAATTAGTGATGTTGAATGTCTTTTCATGTGTCTATTGGGCGTCTGTATGTCTTTGGAAAAATGTTCAGTTCCTCTGCTCATTTTAATTCTGATTATTTTTCTCTTGAGTCTTTTGAGCTCTTTATACATTTTGAGATTCAACCCTTTATCTGCTGTGTCATTTGCGGGTATTTTTTCCCATTTAAGTAGTTTGCTCTTTCATTTTATTGATGGTTCCCTTTGCTGTGTAAAAAAGCTTTTCAGTTTGATATTATCTTGTTTGGTTGCACTTACCTGAGGAGATATATTTAAAATAAATTTACCATGACCAATGTCAGAAAGCTATTGCCTAAGTTTTTTAATCCATTTGAGTTTTTCTGTGTGGTATAATAAAATGTTCTGGTTTCATTCTTCTGCATGTTGTAGGTACAGTTTTCCCAACACAATTTATTGAAATTTTTTTCCCATTGTGTTGTTGCTTCCTTTTGTCATAGCTAAATTAACCATATAAATATGGGTTTATTTCTGGGCTTTCTTGTCTGTTCCATTGATCTGTGTCTGTTTTTGTGATAGTACCCTACTGTATTGATAATTATAGCTTTGTAACATAGTTTGAAGTCAGGGAGTGTGATACTCCAGCTTCCTTCTTAAGATTGCTTTGGCTATTTGCAGTCTTTCGTGGTTCCATACAAATTTTTGAATTACTCTAGTTTGGTATAAAATGCCCTTGTGTTTTTTTGTTGCTTTTGTCTTTTTGATCTTTTATGTTTGGGATTTTTTTTGATGGGGATTATTTTGATTCTGTAGATGGCTTTGAGTATAGTAAGAACATTTTAACAATGTTATTCCAATTCCTCAGCATAGTAACATCTTTCCATTTACTGTGTCATGTTCAGTTAATTTCATCATTGTCTTAGAATTTTCAGAATACAGGACCTTCACCTCCTTGGTTAAATTTATTTCTGGGTACTCTTGATGGAATTATAAATAGGATTTAAAAAAAAATTCTTACTGCTTTTAGTGTATAGGAATACAATAGATTCATATGTATTTTGTATCCTACAACTTCACTGAATTCCAGTACTTTTTTGGTGGAGTCTTGAGAGTTTCCTATACATGATCTCATGTCATCTGCAACTAGCGACAGTTTTCTATCCAATTAGGATGCCTTTTTTTTTTTTCTTGCCTTGTTTCTGTGACTATGATTTCCAATACTGTGTTGAATAAAAGTGATGAGAGTGGGTCTCCTTGTTTCTGATGGTTGTTTAATTTGTTGGCAATTTGCAACCAAAAGGAATTCAAGTTTCATAGGCATGGGATGCTAGTGCATGTATATAAGTAATTCTAATTTAATCCAAGATCTAAAAACTTCAAAGAAGTTTTTAAGAAAGCATAAAGGGAAGCAAACTTGTTTGTTTCATTTGGTTCTAATAGACTTGATGCCTGTCTACTAAGAAAGTGTTAGGTTGTGAATGTTCCTGTCCAGGTGATGTTTTTTAATATCATTTTATGTAGGAAGAATATAATAATTTTGGGAAATTGTAGCTATACTTGTATGGTTATCTTATGCTTCTGCTGATCTTATTTTTTTTCTTTGAACTATGTGAATGTACTCAGGAAGACGGGGGTTTGATGTAGATAAACATTGTATAACTTTATCTTAAAATGAATTCTCTGTAAGCAGTATCAAGTGGCTAATGACCACTTCCTTTTTTTAGTTTAAAATAAAATTATAATTACCTTTAATCTTCAAGTATATAATCATTGCTAGTAAGTTTATAATTCAACTCAAGATTGAATCCAAGCAAGGAATCTTAAAAAAGAGGATTGTTCAGCATCTAGAGCAGGAACTAAGATTTTTGAGTTTGGTCAAGTGTGCCTCAACCAAAGGCATTACTATCCTCTCTGTTGCCACATGGAGGTTGGGATGCCACGTTTATTGTAGTATGGAGCACTTTGAAAAATATGCCCAACTTGTGGTAACAGAAGCTGATGATCAGTGTTTCAAAACATTGCCTTTTGGCCGTATTTCAGAGCTTTCTCACTTATGTGTTGGAATACACTAACAGCGGGCATTATGTGTATGACCAAGGGCTGCCTTTTTAGCACAGTCTTAGGAAGTACCATTCATGTTTATTCAGCATAAAATAATGCCCCCCCCCTCCCGGAGTTGTACAGGAGAAGCAGTACTGTGTACTGCAATGTGGGATGCAAACTCTAGCGGCTATCAGGGTATCTGCAATGGTTTGATGAAACAGTTCAGGACTTCTGTTTATGAGGAATGATCATGATCTTAGGGAAAACCTCTAAGTATCTGGAAATTTGATTACAGAGGGTATAAACTTCAAATGTAGCATCTCTTCCTTAGCAAGTGTGATAGGTATACTTTGATAAATACAAGTGCATTTCAAATTGAACTTCCTCATTGGGACTTTCAAAATGATTTTATTCATGCATATTTACATGATGTCCTACAGTATTAGGATACAAATAACACCAACTAAACCATGCTAGTGACTCGTTTTAACCTCGTTGTTTGAAGTTGAATTGTTTTCCGTCTATAAGCCCTGTCAGTACGTGTTGATATATATATGTGTATATATATATATATGTGTATATATATATATATGTGTATATATATATATGTGTGTATATATATATATGTGTGTATATATATATATATGTGTGTATATATATATATGTGTGTGTATATATATATATGTGTGTGTGTATATATATGTGTGTGTGTATATATATGTGTGTGTGTGTGTATGTGTGTGTGTGTGTGTATGTGTGTGTGTGTGTATGTGTGTGTGTGTGTATGTGTGTGTGTGTGTGTGTGTGTGTGTGTGTGTGTGTGTATATATGTGTGTGTGTGTGTATATATTCATCCAGTCCTTGTAATTTTCAATTAGTTCATTCTGGTGTTCCAGCATCTGCCACCTTTTCAAGCCAGCCAGTAAGTCTCCGCCAACAAATCAGCAAGGTGAGCATAAAGCATTACAATTTTCTTAAACAAAAAATCATCTTTGAGTTTCCTCTTCAGACACACTTTCCTGTGCCATCAGTACGCTGTGGTAGGAAACAATAACAAGTGATGGTCGGGTCCTGTCGCCTCACATAAAAGCTGAAAACAGATGGGATGGTAGCAACTTGGATTATATTCACTATTTGGTTACTCATAGTTTAATATAGAATCCAGGCAAACTTCTATAGGAAGGGTCTTTGGGAGAGAAATGATGTGTTAATTACATTGCAATGTTTTCAGAGCAAACTCTTGATGGCGAAGCCTTTGCATCTTCCTGTCAGTGCAGGGCATAAACACAGGTCTTGTTTATGTAATGTCTTACTGGTTTCTTGATTTTCCTCTGCCCCAGGATATTTCATCCTTAGTAGTTTGGGTATTTCTCTGCAAAACAAATAGTGTTCTAAGCATGACTTCTCTGGAATTTTAGTTAAAAAATGAGACCATTTTAACAGACTCAGATTCCACATTACGTAATGAAAATTAAATTTTTGATTTAATGTTTGGAGTTAGTATTGTCTGTCATCTGACACCTTGAAGAATTTTGACAACTGACACCTTTTAGTCCCTTACAATCTAATGTGGATAATACATATCTGTTAAAACAAGTGATGTCCTGGTTTAGGTGAGATGTTTTGATGTTAGCTTTTAATTGCATGACCTTGAATTCTTGAGTTCAGTATGATACATTTGTAACATAGCTCATAAAATTCTTCACTTCTTTATGTTTAACATGGGTGTATTATGGGCAGGTATGAACATCGTTTTGATGTAATACCTTTGCTGAACTTGATAATGTTTACGATGAAATAAGACTTTTAGACTGCAGAAAATTAGTATATAAATCGTGATCAGATATAATCTTCATACTGCCTAGTTAGTGTCAAACTTTATCACTATTATCTGAAGGTGTTCTAAATTATAAATGAGAAAGTGTATTTTAGTGGAAAGAGAGCTGTAAAAATTCCATCTATTTAAAGTTTTAAAGGAGACTATGAGCTGTTAGGAATTTGGAAACTTGATCCAAAAAATAAAAAAATCTAAGGTTGCCTGTTAGACTACTCAAAAATTTAAAAACAAGTTTAGGAAATACTGAGATACAAATACCCTGCAATATTCAATAATTAAAAATTAGAAATTCACATAAATACAGATGCTCATAAAAAAAGAAACCTATTCAGAGGCTCTAAAGGTCCTTAATGTTTTTAATTGCATGAATTGAGAAGCAGACTTTTTTTCCAAATCATCAAATTCCTTTAAGGGTCAGACTTTTTTTTTTTTTTTTTTAAGTATTAAAAGCAACAGTAGGTGGGGTTCCTGGGTGGCTCAGTCTGTTAAGCATCCGACTTTGGCTCAGGTCATGATCTCAGGGTCCGAGTTCGAGCCCTACTTCGGGCTCTGCTGGCAGCTCAGAGGCTGGAGCCTGCTTCAGGTTCTGTCTCCCTCCCTCTCTCTCTCTACCCCTCTCCCACTCATGCTCTGTCTCAAAAATGAATAAAGGTTAAAAATAAAGCAACAGTAGGTAAACTTATGAATAGTTAATCCAGTTCACAGGCAATAGTAGTAGTGGCGGTAGTGATAAGCAGTGCCACTTTCTCGTTAATAGGGAAATTGTGAAACACGAAGCAAATTAAATGGAGTGAACACTAAACATTTTACATGTGGATGCTAAACAAAACTCTTTGGTTATAACAGACTGAGGACAATTATCCTGAGTGATTTAGCTGGAGGTCAGGGGGGTGCAGTTTGTAGGGACCCTGTGCTGCTGCTTGTTGGTGGGGAGTGCTCTGTATCGAGTCTCATTTGTCAAAGTGACCAGGACCTAACTAAGCTTTATGGAAGGAGCCATGTAAATTAGGTTCAAATATGATTCAACCCTGTAAGGTTTTTTGACTAGTATTTTGAAGAAGTTAATTCTTTTTGGTGACTTGCAGCCCTCAGTTGGGAAGCCCTGCTCTCTAGAGCTTAATAGCCCCCTTACTCCCAGCGGGTGGATAGGGGGAGTGTATGTGTATGTTCTGCAAGTACACGTATGCATCGGTGCTTAATACATACACAATGGAGTGTGCTTGAAGTTGGTCCTATGTTTGGTAGCCATAGTTATTAGCTAAAGTGCACTCTTCCAAACCCAGATCCCAGAAAGGAAGAAACTTCATTTCTTCAATCGCAACTATATTTTAAAGTATCATAATTTATTTTATAAAATACTGGAAAATGAGGATGTATTTTCACCCAAATACTTAACTCACCGCAGGTAGACTTCTTTGCACCCCATTGTCATTGCAGCACTTGGTATGTGACAGGTTCTCGAATATTTGTTGAACTGAGTTACTGAACATTTGAAGAAACCTTCAATACTAACAGCCTTTCTAAATAAACGTTGAGGCAGTTATTGCTTTAAAGCTTCCTGTTGGTGTGTGTGTAGAAAACTGTAGGCCAATGTTGTAATTGAGAAGTGACCTGTATGGCTTTCGGCTTAAACAGTGAATAACGTGAGAATGAGTTTCTCTGCTTTATACGTATGTAGCATAAAGTGGATCTCCTTCTAGGAAAGTTCTTTGACTTAGTTATATCCTATCAGGTTTTACTCCAAAAATATGCTTTAAAGTGTATATTAATAAAAGACTAATTTCTAGGTTTGTAGTGATGAGTAATCTTTTGCTTGAGGACTGTTGACGAAGTCAACTAGTTGACTACCAGAATATCCATTGAGCACTTTCTCAGAATGACCTCCTTTTGGGGAGTAGAAGTTCCAATCTCAGTATCCTTTTCTCTCTTCGTTTCCTTCCTTCTCACAGCCTTCTTTCCACTTTTTTTCTCTTTCCTCTGCTGACTCATTTCCTAATCAGTAGGGAAAATTATTGGTGCCCATCTTTTAGGAGAAGGCTGCTGGCTTAGTGAGCTAATGCTAAGCTGCCATGCACTTGAAAGAACTAATGGGTTTACATACTAACCTACTCTAGGAATTAACAAAGCTGAGGTTCTGGAAACAATACAATAACCTAGAGAGTTAGTCATTATAGAATACCAGACATTTTGGTGGGCAAAGGTAGGATATGTGAATAATGTTTAGGAAGAGGGGACAAATCACAAAACTGTCACATGGGAGCCTTTTGAGTTATATGATATTTACCCAGTGTGTTTTTGTTTTAGGTCCTTTATGTAATTCTTTGCAGTATCCTAATGATGGTGGTCCTAAATTATATTCTTAACTGTTAATTTGTATTAATTTCTATACTGATGTTTATAATTCTGTCTTTGTAGCCAAGTTGTGCAGTGGTATCCAGGAACATTTCAATTATTAATAATCCTCAGGACTTCAGAAAGCTATTTCGGAAAGCATGAGAATGTGCTATTTTGCTACAAAAGGAATTTGGGTGGTATTGTAATTTAGTAATGTCATTAGATATTTTCTGGGATGAGGGTTTGTTCATAGAATTTTTTGTGAGAAACATTAAACAGAAACACTGGAATGTCTTCCAATATAAAAAAAAATTCAGATGTGCTTTAGTACAAAATATTTAACTTTTCTGTTCTATATATTCACATCCTAGATTATCTTTCAGTTTTTAGCATCTTGAATCCCTTTTGAGTTGTCTTGAGTTTTCTTGGACATCTGTTTGGTGAATCTAAATTTTCTCCTGCAAAATGGAACTGATAATAGTCCTAAACATTAACGAAGAGTAAATAAGGACTCTTCTGGTTGGCTTGGCTCTAGGTCTTTGTGTGGGCAGGAGATGGAGTAGAGCCAAAGGCACCCCAATAGACAGTTCTAGGACCAAAATGCAAATTCTGTGGCCTGAATTGCATGGCACTTCACTGTCGAGGAACCTTTATTTATATGAATTTGGTATAGCATAGGTTTTCTCTTCAGACCAGTGTATTTGGTAATACTTAAGATGTCTGGTCGCCAGTGAGCGATACTATGCAGTGACCCTTCTCCATTCCTGTGGTTTTGGTTGTATTTGGAGGTTCGGTTGGTGTGGCTAGAGTCTTTGCAAGTTGACTTGAATTGCTTTAATTTTTACAATATGGTATTCTATTTTTTGTTTTTAAACTTGTAACGTTGGTATATAAAGTCACCTTCTTTAAGGTCGAGGCAGGTTAAGGTTAGATTGTATTTGAAGGCTAACTTTCCTGGGCATGGGGTGAAGGGGGAGAGCATGCTTTTGATTTTTTTTTTTTTTTTTTTAAGGTATATTTTGAGAGAGAAGATGCGTGTGGTGGGATGGTAGAGATCCAATCCCAAGCAGGCTCTGCACTGTCAGGGTGGAGCCCAAAGCAGGACTCAAACTCATGAATCAGGAGATCATGACCTGAGCCAAAACCAAGAGTAGGATGCTTACCTGAGCCACCCAGAGGCCCCTAATTTCTACTACACTATGTATGCTCAGCTTTCTACCTTGGTTATATGTATGTTAATTCCCTCTGCCCTGGAAAATGTCATGTATCAGTATCATTTCCAATGAGACATTTGCTTTATTTGTAAGCATTTGTATGTTATATGCTTTCCAAGCAGACAAGATGTACAACTTAGTTCTTGTATCTTAAACTATGACTCATGATTATACTAACCAGGAGATAAATCTATTTTTTTGGTCAGGAGTAAAAATCTGAAAGTTGCTTGTAGTCCGATCCTGTGTGTCCCGCATGTCTGTTTTCTATTTCATTAGTTGAAAATACAAATTTACGAATTAAATCTAAGCAGTCTGTTGTGTACATAAACTTTAATCAATTCACTGATGCCTCTCTACATTTGGTTTAGTTGGGTAGATGTCTTAACTCATGGGTACCAGATCCAGTAATCTTCTAACCGAGCTGAACATCAAACCCTCAGGAGTTAGAGTAGCTTTCCAGGTACCTGTATTCAGAAGTCTGAAATAGTAGGTCTTCAGTATCTGCATTTCCAAAAAAGCTTTCAAAGATTGTGATGAGCTAGGTTTGAGAAACAACCCAGATTTTCATTGTTTAAAAACAATACCTCTTAGAGGTATCTCTTCTGTTTGTCCGGTTTTCATCTTGCATAGCATATTGAGTTGTGCTGTAAAAGTTTGTGAGCTTCCTTTTCAGATAGTACCGAAAAGATAAAGAAGTTGGAGGTGACAGTTACGGGGACACATTGTCAGGTCCTAAGAGGCAGAGGAGGACAAGCAGTCCAGAGAACAAAGGGAAGAGGTTATCAAAGCTTCAGTGAGTCAGAAGGTAGGATACAAATACAACTATAGGATACCCAGGGACACTGGAGTTTTAGGTAAACTGTGGACAACATCTAGCATAAGTACATACCAGGTATTTCCTAGGACCTACTTCTAAAAACTGCCCAAAGTACATAGTTAGCATAAGTATTTTATCATTACCCATCGCTGATCTGAAATTCAGATTTACTGGGACATCCTATATTTGGCAGTCTTACCTTAGAAGCTCACTGGTATGAAAGGAGGACATGGTAAATGCTTAGACTCAGCAGCAAAGCCAAAAGTAGCCATTCAACTAAATTAGTTCTAGCAGCAGGCCTTATTTTAAGATCCCTTATTTTGTTGTTTTTAGTTACTTGAAAGCTAGCTTTGTAGTTGACAGAATAAACTCCCTATTTGTCTTTTTTTTTTTTTTCCATGCTTTATTTTGAGGGAGAGTGCATGCATGTGCAAGCTGGGGGGGTGGGGGGTCAAGACAGGGAGGGAGAGGATGCTGAGCACATCGTGTGCCGTCAGGGCAGAGCCTGACATGGAGCTTGATCTGCGGAACCGGCGCCGTATCAACAGTCCGATGCTTAACTGACTGAGTCCTCCAGGTGCCCCCATTTGCTTTTTCTTAGTGGGGAAATAAGTTAATGGGTTACATAGTTCTTTTGATTTTGTTTTACCTCACTATGTACAAGTGTACTATCCATTTGCCTTTCTCTACTAGCAGTGTTCTGCACATGAATTGAAAACTGATTTTAGAATCTAAAAATTTAAAGCATGTTTATGTCATCCCAGTCTCCATGTTCAGTTCTTTTAATGTTAATTTTGAAGATTTTTTAATCTGTTGAATTTTCGCAAATCCTTGAGTTTGCTGATAATAAATGTTAGGCTATGAAGTTGTAGAGGTAGCATAGTATGTTTTCTTGGCTGAAATTGTTAGGTTAAAGAAGGAAATAAACAATTCTCTTTAAAAGAGTAATGTGATCTTTGCAGTAATCAACATGAGTTAATTTATTCAAATTCTTAAAGTTGCTACTAAGATTTTTGTTGGAGGTACAGACTAGAATTTTGTGAGGGAAATTAACCAGACATTCGAACATATTAGGCTTTATCTCTTTGCAGCTTTCCAATTCAAGCGTCCTTACTGGAAAGGTGAGGACAGAGCAGCAGTCCTACTTTGCTTACATAATAGTCCTTCTGTGGCTATAGTTCTTGCTTAACCAGACCTTTGGATTCATTCAGATATCATACCTCCATTGTGTAGGAGCGACTGGATTCCTCTCGAATCCCCAGGGTGACTCTTGGTCTGTCAGGATATTCCCCCTTCCTCACTTCAGGAATTGATCCATGAATCCTTTCTGGAAAGTACATGTAAGGGTGTGCTGATTCTGGAAAATTTGACTCTACCTCTTCAGAGTAAAACCTTTAATCTTTAGTTTTTGTGATGGGAAGATGCTTTGATAAGAATTAACATATATGGGTTTCTTTGGAGGCAGAGAAACTGGAGGACAAATCAGCACATGGAGGGATATACCTAGATGTAGAAGGCTTGGACCCTTGATAACTTCATTGAGTGACTTAGTTAACTGGTCTGGAAGCCTTGCGTCTTGAGGTATGTGCTAATAAACCCCTATTTTAATAGGCCCTTTAGAGTTGGAGCTTCTGTAACTCAGTCTAGTGCACTGTAACCAAATTAGAGCAAAGTGGATGTTCTCTCCCTAGAGTCTGCCCCACTGTGTGTGTCAGGGATGGGTCAACACAGATGGCAAGCTGAACGCTGGTTTGCTTCCCTTTCTTAGATAGCCATTTCTCATCCATGATGTATCTGCTTTAGAGAGAAAGCAAAAACTTCAAACATTTCTGGGGAAAGCAAATTTATATCCTATTTTCTTTCAAAAGCAACTATCCCAGAGCAGTTATTAGCTCCTGGAAAAGGCCATTGTGTGGCTTAGAGCTGGTCAGCTTGTTTAAGCTTTTAGACAAGTACACAGTTGTCTGCGGCGGAGTCTGTCCAAATTCTTTGTGACGAATATAAAATCACTGTCTCTTCAGCATACGGAACTTTGCCATGAAATACCAGATGGTACCAAGGCACAAAGTTCTTCCTGCCTGAGAACAGTATTCTCTGCAAAACAGAACTACTCACACTGCAGCTCAGCAAAGAAATGCTTTGGTGTTTCTTAGGCCTCAGTGAGTCTGACCATGAGCTTATATAGACAACACACAATCCAGGAATTTTAAGACTGTTCCCTACTTCTCATTCAGATATGTCACTGCTAGTGTCTTTTGTCAATGGTTATGACAGGATACATGTGCAGAAAAGCAATAGTGCATCATCTCTTCAACTCTACATTTTCTTCTGCTGTAGATGACTTTGTCAGCAAACATACTTGGAATGGGGATATATAGATGACTGACACCTCTGTGTAAGGAATGTGTACCCTAGTGAGGAGAAAACCATGCTACGCAAATACTGGGGTACATACGAATTGTACATGTGGCACGCAGAGGGTGGGATGACTTCATTTGAGGGGAGCAGGACGAAAGATTTCTTGGTGGTTTCATTTGGGTTACTTTCTAAAGGAAGAAAGGAAATCTAGGCAGAGGGAACTAACTTGTGTTGAACAAGCATGGCAGGATAATAATATGGAGGGAAAGAGAAGAGCTTTTACTCAACTCACCAGGCTGATCAAATCCTAGGATGGCTTTGCCAGGCTTTGATGGTCTTGTATCTTGAGATTGGTGTGAATGAACGATTTGCTCAAGAAGAAACCCCAGGGGCAGCCAGTGGCTAAGAGCGTGTTAGATGCACCTGTCTCCAAATTCTGAGTTGGGTCTTCCTTGGATCTTAGCTTCATATTTGACACAATGAACCTACCTCATGGGGGCTTAGAATAACCCTTATAAAGAGGTTAGAAATGTGCTTACTATGTGGTAAGTGGTCAATTAGTAGTAGCTATTACTAGTTATTACATGTTTATTAAGGGTGGTCAAGGGGAAGTCCTGTTGTTTCAAAAGGACAATCCCCTGATCTCCCTTGACATGGTCTACTGCAATTATTTGTAGGAAGACAGGACTAGAAACTGGTTTATGACATACTGCTTCTGACTTTGCAGGTGGTGAGGTGGCTGACCATGTGCTGGACTGCTTCCTATTTTCTGCCTTTTTATAAACCTAGTTAATCTCCAAAATGATTCTTTTGGAAAGCCTTACTGATCTTGTCAGATCTTAATGGAGGGGAGGGTGAATTTTCATTGCAGTAAGGATATCTCAGAATGGTTCATGAGGTTTTTATACCCATAGTCCTCTCTGACTTGCTTGACTACAACAGATTAAGTCTGTTACTTATAACTGGCATATTAGGGTTCTCTAGAGAAATAAAATCCATAGTATATCTATATATCTATATCTATGTATATCTATATCTATATATCATATTTGTTACAGGAATTGGCCTACACAGTTATGAAGGCCTGCACAATCTTCCCTCCACAAACTGGAGGACCAGGAAAGCTGGTATATTCAGTGAGTCCAAAGGCCCGAGAATCAGGAGCTGTGATATCCAAGAACAGGAAAAGACGAATGTCACAGCTCAAGGAGAAGAGAGAATTCACCTTTCATTGGCTTGTTTCTATTTGAGCTCTCAATGAATTAGATGATGCCTGCTCATACTGGTGAGGGTGCATCTCTTTCTTCAGTCTGCTGAATCAAGGCCTAATCTCTTGCAGGAACACTTCCATAGACCTACCGAGATACCGTGTTTTGCCAGCTATCTGTCAAGTGGGCAGATTAAAAAAAAAAAAATCCTCACAACTCGTTTGCTTTTGATGAGCTTCTATTAGTTGGGACCACTAAAGATGTTCACAGGTCCACTTCCTTCTGAATAATCAGTGAAATTGATGCTCTAATGAATAAGAAGGTCCTAAAGCAGATTGTTAGAGGATAATGATCAACACGATTTGACAGTTTGTGCTTAACCTATATTCATGTTCAGGAACATGAAACAGTCGTATTGAATAACTGCCCACTTGATGGTCTTCGGTAGGATGAAATTGAAGACTTAGAGTCAAATAACATGCCAGTGGGAATAGGCAGCATGTAGTGATAGAATAAAACTCATAGACTTGGATTCAGGATACCTAAGTTATGGTCTTGGTTCTGTGACCTAACTGGTTTTGGACCTTAACCTCTAAACCTGTTCCCCCATCTAAAACATGACTAATACCTACTTCACTCTCTGACAATGAAAAAAACGCTAGGCAAATACTTCAGTTTTGCCTTTAGGCTCTTGTGTTCTTCTGATCAGTCGTACCTAAGGCTTTGCCACAAGCCACATGCTGTGCGCCCCGTTGCTGTGAGTGCTGCCATAGCTGTTTGGCAGGATGTAGCATGGACTTGTGCATCTGCCTTCAGTGGACATTTGACCATCACACACATTTCTCTATTCCAGTGCTGTCTGATTGAACTAAAATGGGAGCCATGTAAGTAATTTAAAAATCTCCAGTGGCCCTTTACAAATGGATGGTCATTTTAATAAATTACCCTATATACACAATGTCTATCAATGTATAACCAATACCCAAGTATTAGTGAGATGCTTCATATTTTTTATTACACTATTTGAAATCTTGTATGTATTTCAGACTTTAACCAGCCACATTTCAGTTGCTTGGTGGCCAGGTGTGGTTATGTACTCGACAGCATAGCTCTGGGCAGTCTATTTTTACTGGTCCATTTGCATCTATTTTAAGGTTGGTTTTTGTCTCCAGCCTTTGCTACTGTGAAATTGCCATGTATTTCTAAAATAATAGGTAACAGTTATAGAGCATTTAATATGTGTGTGAAGTAGGTTTTTCCTTATTACTGAGTCTTAATGTATGTTGCTACCATCCTTGTTAAGATAAGAAACTGGAGATCTTGAGGGTAGAGTGACCTGAAGAGTCTACAAATTGTGGGGGATCCTGGAAACAAAGGCAATCTGACACTGGCGGAGCCTGTGCTCTTTATTTAACTGCCCTGTTTGCCACATGTAACCTTTGTTAATGAACTAGGCGAACCTATCTGATAAGCTGTTGTCTGATCCATTGTGGTGGATTGCGGTAGTCTTGAGGTTTTATGATTGCATGATAAGCCAACTCTTTAGGTGAGCATGAGAGTGGAAGATGTAACTGTCCTGGTAAGGAAGAGTTTCATAGCAGCTGGTGTTTCTTTGTAATAAGCAAAAGAAAACAGACGAGCTATCTGTGACACAGAGGACAGTGATAAACACCTCTTACTGATTGGGGGTGCGGTGAGGGGAGAGTGACCGTAAGCAAAACAGTACTATGGTGACGAGAGTATAGGCTTTAGACCAGGATACTGGTTTACATTCTTTCCCTGCCTCTTTATCAGATGTGAAGTTAGGCCAAGTGCTTAACTTCTTTGAGCTTAATTTCCTCAGGTAGAAAACGAAGATGAACACTTTATAGGACACTGAGGAAGATTTAATGAGATGTGTGCAGTGTGTTTCTCTCAATTTCCTGGCTGCCAGGAAATTGATAGAAATCGCGGATTTTACTTTCCCAGGTTTGGTATTTACCAGCATCCCCCCACACCCCCCAATACCATAATGGCATGTAATTTTGCTGAGGCTCGAATTTGGCTTAGGAGGCCAGTGAGAATGGGGATAGAAGTAGTTCACTTAGTGGCTCAGACTATCCTGGAGCCTGTCTTTATGCAGTGGGATCTTGCTTTCTTTCCTCATCACCATATACATTTCATAATAAAATATTTTAAAGCAGTATTTGCAGATTTGGGGCTTTTTAATACCCTCTTTCAATACTGTGGGACAATTGAATTCAGTCTGGCAAATAGCTTTATTTTTAATCTTCATCAGTCACTTAAACCTTAGGGTTCACTGTTCATTGGATCAAGTTTATTAGATAAGGATTTTTTTATATAAAATAACGTATGGAATGAATATTCTATTTCAGAATTAAGATAACCTTACCAGCAAGGGATGGTAGTAATATATGGCATTTTCACCCTGGTTGGGTATCTCACTGGGATTTGTATCGGTTAGGATTTGGTTCGGTCCCATATTGCAAATGAACACCAAATGAGTGTGATCTCTATATACAGAGGCTTATTTCTCTTTCATTTAAAGGAAATTGGAGGGGGGGGGGCGGGTAAATGGTTCAGGGTTACAGTGGCTCCTCCATGCCGAAAAGGACATCTGTCTCTATCTTCCACCGTCTCTATGGGCCAACCCGAGAGTTCCTGCAAACACCTCAAATTCCAGTCAGTAGAAGAGGAAAGAGATAAAAAGTATTGGCTTTTCAGCTACATTTTAGGGTTTTCTGCAAGTCATACACACTTTTGCTTCCATCTCTTAAGGTTTAACTTGGAAATACTAGATGAGGCTGTTATTTGTAGCCTTACCTAGGGGTGTTCACTGTTCCAAATATCGGTGCTTACAGAAGAGGGCAAGAAAAGTTAAATGGATAGGAAACTAGTAATAGCAGTGTCTTCCACAGGATTTATAACTTATGAGACCTGGCTACTGTCCCTCTATTTTTCTACTGATAGACAATTTGGAGTGGTTTGCGGTTTTGGAAACATGGAAGGAGTGGATGATTTTGCCCTATTAGTTTTTGTTCTGGGTGGGATTTTTTTGTTTGAGTGTGCACATGAGTGGGGAAAGGGGAGAGGGGAACAGGAAGATTGAAACTCATGCAGGCTCCATGCCCAGACACTGTGGCAGATCGCAGGACCTGAGACCATGACCTGAGCCAAAACCGAGAGTTGGGATGCTCATCTGACTGAGCCATCCCACAGGCGCCTTGCCCCATGGTTTTATGTAGATCTTTTTGACTGCCAGAATGTTGGTAGGGAGAGGAAAGATGAAAATAGCATTTCTACTTTAGTCTTTTTCTGCTGATATCTTTTAGTATTTCTCATTAATAGGCATTAAAGCTATGCCTGCGTATTTCAGAGACCATCTGTGCCTGTAGTAAATCCTTTTATTTTCTTGAAAAATATTTGTTAGTATCTCTTTGAGGTATGGGTCATGGTGTATGCGTCGAGGAGGTACCTTACCCACTAGTTACCTACCACTTGGCTTTGGCATGCATCTGTGATCGCTTTTACGTGACTGTCTAGCGTGAAGACACCTGATGGGGGAGCACAGGTCAGGACAGGCTCTGCACAGCAGCACTCGCTGGATTCCCAAATTCCTGACCAGCATAAAAGGCTGGTTTCCTGCTGTAGCCAAGATGCTGGTGTAAGTCTTCAGTTGATCATGACTTAGAAAATGCTAGAGTCTAATTTGAAAATGAAGGGGGAAAAAAAAAAAACACCTAAGAAACATAAAACATATCTGAACCTTGAAAATTAAGTGTTTTTTTCTGCGGCAGTTATTACGGATAAATTATCGCTGCCAGCCAGAAAGTCATAAAACTTAGCTTTTGCTGTCAGTATTCAGAGTGTTCTGTTTATAAGCCTAATCTCTTGGCTGTATTTAGATATTTGCAAGGATATTTATGTTCTAGTTTCTGCAACTTAATTTCATATAAAAAGCTCTCTAAAAATTCCCATTGGATAATTTCCGAATCAAAATTTTCTCTATTTGAAAAACGTTATAGATTCATTGGTAAATATACACTTGTGAAGGCAGTATATGGACAAAACTAAAATATAGGCTGAATCTTAATAAAATCGGCTGCCCCAAAGAATGTTAATCGATAGATTGTGTCCAACTTGGATGAATCCATGTAATAACAAGTCTCCTGTGTTTTTTGTTTTTTAATTTTTAATGTTTTTATATATTACTGAGAGAATGAGCATGGGAGGGGCAGAGAGAGAGGAGGAGACACAGAATCTGAAGGAGGCTCTAGGCTCTGAACTGTCAGCACAGAGAGCCTAACACAGGGCTCAAACCCACAAACCTCAAGATCATGACCTGAGCCGAAGTCAGAGCCTTAGCCGACTGAGCCATGAAGGCACTCTAGGTCTCCTGATTCTTAGTCCTCAGCTGAAGGTTTCTTAAAATGACCTGGTTTGAAGACTAGAGAATACCACCTTATTTTAGTGGACATAAAGCTAGGAGAGCTCTTTGGTCTTTGGGTGAAGAATTAGAATTCTAACAAAATATTAATCAACTGGAATAGTAGACCAAATCAAGACGAAACATGGCTTAATGAAACACATGTAAAAATGTTCTAGAAATTTTTGTTTATAAGCTTGATGTGAGTCAGTCAGTCGATGTGACTGCCAAGAAGAGTTCATTTGTTTTTGGTTGGAGTTAAGAGTGCTTAGAATGTGGAAGTGGTCCTCCCCTTCTCTGTGTTGCCCATGCTGTCATAAGAGAATCAGCACCAGTTGACCAGTACTTTATAGGACAGACATTAACTATTGTAATGAGCTCCATTTGTATGTTGCATCTTTCAACATGCTTCTTTATACTTAGCTATAACAAACTTCTATTTAATGATTGACAGTTTAATTTACGAATGAACCTTTAGGATGTTGGGGAACTGGCAGACTTTATCCTGGTAAGACGAAGACTCACAAATAAGCCAGTACCTGTCTTCCAGTTTCTGATAGCTATGTTGAAAGTAACGTTTAGTCTGTATTGTCTTAGTGCTAGAACTAGGATTGTGTGAAAGTCCCAGGGGAAGGGAAGCAAGTTTCAATTCTTAAAAATTACTATAGGCTTCATTGTGAGGCAACAAAGGTGTATGTTAGCTTTAATAGGCTCAAAGCGAGGCTGAGAGATGACTTCATAGGGATTTTGTCAAGTTTAATGTATTGATCAGGATATTAAGATGATTGCTACAGTTTTCTGATTTTTCTTTTTTTTCTGGTCCAAATTGCTTTGAAATTCTAAACCTCAAACTGTTACTACAAAAAAATGGGACCATCAAGTTCAAATCTTCTACTTGAAAAGAGAACTGAAAAGTCAGTTCATCTGTTGTCCAGCCTCCCTGCAGGCTGATGAGATCTAGACTCTATGCAATGGATCGTAATTGTTCTGTGCTAAAACATGTGCAAAGTTGCTCTCGTGGCTTATTTTAAATCTAAATTAAAATTTTAGTGAAGAGTCCTGTGATTTAAAATCTTAAATATAGCAGTACAGGTTGAAAAGTCTTTTTACTTTTTTTCCATCTGTCCAGTGCCCATAGCTATCCTCCTCTAGTTTCCATCTGCGTGTGGAAACATTCACATACGTGTTCTAATTTTGCCCATTTTCAATGGGAGTGGTGGCTTATTTTTATATCCTGTTCTATAAGTAGCTTCCTTCCCCCAAGATATTTTGCAGATCTTTTCATATCCATACATAAGAGAACTTTCTTCTTTTTATAGAGCAAATAGTATTGCCACTGTTTGGACGTAGCAGTTATTAGCCCTCTATTTATGAAAATTTCGGCTGTGAGCTTTTTTTTTCTGTTTTTTTGCTGCCACTTGAGTGGAGGGGTGGGGGATGACTAGAAGCTAAAATTGGCCTAAATTAACTGCAGTTTACATTCAAGCCTTCTCCTGTAAGTTGGAAGCCCTCAGTAGACGCCAGAATCCCAAAATATATCAGACAGAAACTGCCAGTGCAATTGTGGTCTAGGTGGGAGAACTTTCTGGTGCCTCCTACTCCACCGTGTTGCCAGAATCCTTCTTCGGTCATGTAGATCTAATTTGCATTTTACTAATTATGAATGAAGTTAGGCCTGCTTTCATAGCTTAAGAGTCATTTCTCTGAATATATCCATTTGGTCTATTTTTCTGTTGACTTGTCAGATTCTTACAGTGTCTAGGATCTGTTGGAAATTAGCTCTTTAAAATAGGAGTTATATTTATTTTTCCCCCCTTATTGGTCTTTAGCTAATGATTTTTTGCCTATGATTTTTTTTTTGCCATGGAGAATTCATGTTTACTGTTTCTGCAATTAAATTTATGGCTTGTAGATTTTATGCATTCATGGTTAGAATTTCATGTGCTAGTGTTTAAGGGAATTTTCTTTTTTCTTCATGTACTTCTATGTTTTCATCTTTTTATGTTAAAAGTTTTCATTTGGACTGTAACAGTGTATGTGATATACAATTATTTTTTCTGCTTGGTTACCCAATTATTTTAACCTCATTAATTAAATAGACCATATTTTACTTCAACTTGAGGTGCAATAAAGGTATTTTATAGTACATTTTTGAGTATATTTGGATCTAATTCTTGGGTTTATTCATTAATCTCTCTGTTGATGTGTGATATGATTTATTTTGATAATTCAAATAGATTTCAGGGAACTCTGCTTTCTAAGCAGTTATCCCTTCTGCCAGATTTTAAATTTAATTTCCTTCTCCTCCCCCTCTATCTTTTGTGGAAATATAGACTCCTATACTAAAAAAGTACTTTATTGACTTTTTATATATTATTATAATAGCGACTGTCATTGTGGGTCTTAAATGTAACTGCAGTAATTGTTATTCATGAAGTTGAAGTTGGACATTGAGCTAGGTGCCTCTGGCCCGTTGGTCAACTGTGGAATTTCCAAGAAGATTGTTTTCTCAGATCCCATGTACTTGATTGGTATTCATGAATTTTCCATGCCATAATTCCCAAAAAGAAGTAACTCATTGGTACAATGGTAAAATAAACACGGTAAAGAACAAAGTGTATCTGATGAGAAAAAATTGAAGTTTCCAGTTTTTGAGAGCTATTTACTTTTTTAATCAAATGAGAGAGATGGGGCAAAGGCTCAGTAAGATCTTTTCCAGTCCATTGTCATTTGCACATTTGTCCATGTTCATTGTGTTACCTGGACACTTGGTTTGCAAGTTGAAGCCCTTGCTGGCAGTTCCTGGGCTTGGCAGCTAACATGCTCTCCACAACTGCTGTCCTTTTGCCATCTGGTCCTTTTGTGTGAGCCGTGCTTCAAGAGCTAAAGTCATGGACTCCATTTGCCTTGCCAGTACTTAAACACAAAAGGCCCATGCTTTGATTCTCCTTAGGTTATAAAGTGGAAAGTGTAATATAATGGTGATAGTTCTGCATTTGAGCTTGGTGTAGCTTTCCCTAAAATGAAGGAGATAACGGTAAAAATAAAAAAAGTGCTGCTTCTTCGCTGCTCAGGGCAAGAGGTGTCTTACGCTGGGGTACAATAGGATGTTTCTGTATAAGTCTGTTACTACCAGCAGCATTTTCTCTACAAACTATCTTATTTGTTAGGTTTCTGAATAAAACCCACTTTCTTTTGAAAGTGCTTGTCTTTCATATTGGAATAGCATTTTAATAAGCTTTTTGAACACATTTAAACTTAGGACACACCAGCTTTCTTTTGGAAGCCAAATCATACCGGTTTGTTTAGCCTGCCTTCCGAATCCTGTAATCATTTTATCCTTAGCATATTTCCAAATGCGTCACATCTAGAATCCAGAACTGGACTGAGTTCTTTAATAGTCTGACGAGGAATGAATGAAACGAAAAGATCACTTCTTTCCTGTTCCTTATGTATGTTGGGATTGTGTGTGTTTTTGTTTTTGTTTTCCTGCAAAACTATGTTCTCAGCAGGTAAGCATTTTCAACTGCTGCAGGACCTCCTGTGCCCCTCCTCTGGTGAAGTCTATGCCCTGTAGTCCGGGCTGGCTTCAGAGACCAGTTGTACAGGGCTCCACATTTGGAAGGTCCCATGTTTAGTGGAAAGTGCTGTTACTACTGTCTTGAAATGCTTCAATTTTTAATAAGGGACTCCTGAGTCTCCTATTGCTTCGAGCCCTACAAATTAAATAGCTGACTCTGCTGGTCACTGCTGAATACAGAACATAGTTGGTAAGTGATGGTTCATGTCCCACACAACTTTAGCGGTAATTATGGCAGCCAGACCCAGGGTGAGGAAACCTGGTTGTGAACTTGAACTCCCCTCCCTGGTGCATAGCTCTTCCTTGGTGTGCTTATATAAGGCACCTGTCTGGCTGTTGTCTTTCTGTTCTCTAGATTTTGTTTTCCAATCAATTCTTTATCTCCCCTCAAGCAGTGAGATACGTTCATGGAATCCAAACTTTTGGCATCCAAAAGATGTTCTTTTCAGGGTCCTCTGTCATTTGCAGTCTTCCTTCCTGTTACCCTTCATCTAAGGCCGCTGTTCACTCAACTTCAAGGACCCTTGTTCTCTCTGTGTGCTCAGGACAGCTGGCAATTTTGCACAGCAGTTCACTTTTCATCCGAATTTTAGATTTTACCTGTTTCTACAAAGAGACCAGGGTAGTAAACACAGGAGCTCCATCTGGCACAGAAACTTGTGTTGCATTGCAATGTTAGGATTCCAGAGTATGGGGAAGGGAATTGGAAATGTTTTAAAATTGAGCCATAGTCTAAGTAGCAGAAGTTTTTAAGCCTTTTTTTTTTTAACATAAAGCTAATTCTAGGTGTCAGATCTAACTTTTAGCTATTAAAATTTTAAAGATTTGTTACATTTCTCAGATTGGCTGATTTTTTCAGCTAATTCCCTCTTTTTCTTCTAGCTTAACAAGCAACAATTGCAGTTACTGAAAGAAAGGTTCCAGGCCTTCCTCAATGGAGAAACTCAAATTGTGGCTGATGAAGCATTTTGCAACGCAGTTCGAAGTTACTATGAGGTAAGTTTGAAGAGCTTTGTTTTTGATATTTCAATGCTGCTTAAAAAGATTTTTAAAAACGACTTTCCTGTTTTAAGGACCTCACTGGTATGATAGGAAGGCTGTGAGTTTGCAACCTTCCCGAAAGCGTTGTCAGTTTTATTTTGCAATTTAAAAACTCTAATTCCACAACCTGGTTTGGAGAGATAAACAGAATTGGAAATTATTCACCTCTTTTCAGGAGAAGTAAACTGTTTAGAAAATCTTCTGGCAGTGATTGATACAGCTGAGTATGGCTATCTTTGGGTCCACATGTCTAAATTATCCCTTTTAATCGGGATTTCAATAGTAAATTGCTATCTTGTGCCATTTTGTTTCCTAAGCTTTATAATTAAGGCTGGTATTAGTTTCGATGGGATAAATTGATTTTTTTTTCTTTCTGGAGGAATAATACTACCAATACCACCTTGCTTATTTGTTCTGATTTTAGTTTCTGATTCATCAGGAATTCTCTGTGGATTTCCTATGAGCACCAGTTTTCACACATGGTCATTAGCTGCTTCAGTGAGTTGCCAGTAGATGTTAAATTTAGATAACTCTCTTTTTATCCTAAGCATTTCAGAGTCATTGGGGGGTGGGGTTCATTCCTTTTATTGTGTAGACAGTCTACATCTTGATCTATAGAAGCAGAACATGCCAACATATTAGACTCGTAGAAGGGAAGATGTGGAGATGCAGTAGGTCAGAACTTGCGTAATGCAGGGAATGTGTGTGTGTGAAAAGTAACTGAATGTGCAGATAATTGGCTGGATTTGTGATTCATTGATGGAATGCCTTCGGAGTTGCTTCATGCAACCTGAGGGAGGTTTGTATTGCCCCAAGGGTTGGCCTGTTGAATTGTATGAACGTGTAGAAGTCTCGCTTTCCAAATGTGTGTGTGGCATGGGTCTCATGACAGTAACGGTGTGTCCCACTGGATCTTGACTCAAAATATCAAAAATCTAGGAGCTCAAAAATCTTAAGTGTAGGACACTATCTTGAGTCAACGTCTGGCAAGGTGACATCTTGCCTCGAATCTTACAAGATGAACTATAAGGACCTATAGTAGAGTAGCCTTGTGTAATGAAAGAATAGCCAAAGGTCTGTGTTCAGGATGAAGGAAATGTGGTTCTGGAAAGTAATTTGTGTTATTAAAAAAAAAAAATCAACTGGTTCATTTTTGGTTTGGGAAAATGTACTGTGGTCCCTGGCTACGTTAACATTAGGAAAAACAAACTGGGTGAGGGGAATGTGTGAGAGCTTGCAGTACTGTATCTGCAACTTGCGTGTAAATCTGAAATTATTGCAAAATAAGTTCTTAATCACATTAAAAAGCATAGCATGACCTCACCACACTTTGATAGAAGGCACACTGAAGCTGTGATACTGGAAAGATTGAATTGTAATGAAAGTGTCCCCGTTGTATTCTACGTGAGGATTTTGTTCTCTTGTGGGTGCCCTATATAAAGATATGGACAAACTTAGGGTTCTCACGTTTGGAACATACCACACTTAGGTTGTTTGAAGAATTGGGAAATGTTTAGTCAGGAGATGATTAGGTCATGGTGTATGTGGGACCAACAGTAAAACTAGCACTAAGTTGCAAACTAAAGTAGGGAAATGCCAACCTAACATCAGAGTTTTGTTGCATGCCTAAAATGCAGAATGGCTGGTGAGGGCAGCAGCACTGGAGGCCAGGTTCAGGCTGCACCTGACACTCCCTTGGGAGGCATATTGCACAAACAGGTCCTGGAACTTTGCCCTGGACTTCGTGAATCAGAATTTCAGAATCTGTGCTTACCAAAGCTGCTCAAGTGGTTTTCCTACAATTGGTAGGTTTCTAAACAATGAAGTTGGATGATGATTTGCTGGGATTGTTGCAAAAAGAGTGACAGGTACTGAAGAGGTGTGGTTGGACTGGGTGACCAAGCATTTTCTAGTCTTTGGATCGTATTTCCAGCCAGTGTTTACTTCTGAGGCTATATCCACCTTCCATTTGTGCAACTCTCAAAGCCCTATTAAGATTGGTGATGTTAATCATGTGTGTATGGAGGCTACATTCCCGATTTACATTTGGGAGTCATGCTCAAGGGGGCACACAGTTGGTACTTGAACTCTTGAACAAGGGTATTTTGTTGGATAAATATGGCAAAAGACTTTGCAATTTTTTCATCATCAGTCATATTTTTATACACCAACTATGACAGTGCTGATAGTATCTCTTAATTTTATGTGGTATTTTTTATGGCTTTATAAGAATTCCTAATTTTTTTTCTTCCAGTGTCTCTGGCAAAGAGTACAAATATTACCCACAAATAAGAGGTAGAAACTAAAGCTCACAGAGGTTATAGGACTTGTCTGATAAGCATCTGGGTTAAACCTGAATCTAGATACTCAGACCCATTCTGATAGAGCTGTTTTCAGAGCTGCCATTTTGAATACACCTGTGTCCAGTAGTATATGTGAAGCACCTAAAAAGTGTTTTTATTCTTGAGAATAAACGTTTTAAACAGACTTCATCTCATTTTAGAGATGAAATTGATGAATGTTAAACTCTGTATTGCTAATTAATAGAACCAAAACCTCTTTCCATTAAAGCTCTTTTTGAGCATAGGACACAGCGGGTGGAGGGGCAGAGAGCAATGGGGAAGGAGAGAATCCCAAGCAGGCTCTGACTGTCAGTGTTGAGCCCAAGACACTCACTGAACCATGAGATCTCTCATGGTCCCTGAGATCTCTCATGGTCCCTGAGATCTCTCATGGTCCCTGAGATCATGACCTGAGCCAAAATCAAAAGCTGAGCTGCTCAGTTGACCTTCCCCTAAAGGGATTTTTATTTTTTGTTTTCTTAAATTTTAAATTTTTATTTTAGAGAGGCAGAGTGCGAGTGAGGAAGCAGGGCAGAAAGAGAGGGAGATACAGAATCTGAAGCAGGCTCCAGGCCCCAAGCTGTCAGTACAGAGCCCCATGCGGGGCTTGAACCCACAAACTGTGAGATCATGACTTGAGCTGAAGGTAAATGCCCAACCAACTGAGCCACCCAGCTGCTCCTCGCCTAAAGATTTTAAAAGTAGATTTTAGCTCACTGTATCTTGAGAAAACATGTTGAACTAAATCTTATAACTACTAGAATAGGTGTTTCCTGAAGGAGCCATTTTTGTCCTTGTCCTTGTATCTCCAGTGCGTAGTAGCAAACAAATGCATTTGCCAAGTTTTTGTTGGCTGAGAGAATATCGTAGCACCTATTTCTCTGTGTGGAAAAAGTATTGCTTCAGTATTGCGGTGGAATTTGTTTTGATTATAACTGTTCTCATTGATGGTTTGTTTTTCAAAAATTGTGATTACTTGAGCCTCCGACTATCTCATGGTCTCTGAGTTTGAGCCTTTGCGGACAGCTCAGAGTTTGGAGCCTGCTTCAGATTCTGTGTCTCCCTGTCTCTCTGACTGTCTTCTGCCCATGCTCTGTCTCTCAACCATTTAAAAAAAAATTGCATATAATTTAGAAGTGTGGTTGAATTTTCATGTTCTTTCTAACTTAGTATTCTATGATCCTATGAACTTTTTGGCTGCTCACATCTTTTGAGGTCTTTTTTCAGAGATACTTTGTTTGCTATATATAACTGTTTTCAACTACTAGTAATCTTATCAGGGGTAATTTTATTGCTTATTAGGTTTTGTAGCCTTTAGCTGCAATGGCCATTTCTAAGTATGATGACAGGCATGAAAAACCGTAATAAATGTGTATTACCAATAAAACCGACAGTACATCTTCATTCTCTTGGGAACCAAAGTTCTCCCAAAGTCTGTATGCTACTGATTTTTTTATTTTGTTTCATAAATGCTATTTCTTCAGTGATTTTATGACGTCTTTTCCAGCTTGGTTGTATGTCTTTTTTGTAAAGACCAGAGTTACCTGCCTGTGTTTGTTTTGGTTGTAACTTCAGATATTTGGTTTGCATTACTTTTTAACAACTGGGATCTTAATATATGACTCAAAATACAATCTATGTTTGACCTAAAACATTTCTTCAAGGTACGTTCATTACTTCAGAGTTAATTTCTTACAACTAGATCATGACAGAATTGGAGTTTGGTATTTTTACATGGTGCCCTCTTGGGTGTGCTTTCTCAGGTGTTTTAATAAATCCTGTGAATACTATTCAGTATGTTACACAGAAATATATATTATGAAGGTAATGATTTGTATTGGACAACGTAATTTTTATCACATTTTAATAAGATGTCTTAACTTTGGCTTAAATACTATAGTACCAAAAGTAAGTCTGTTTTTGAAATCTCACCAGTCTTTCTCACCATAAAGCTAAGCATAATTAGAAAAAAAAAAAAATGTATCCAAGCATCTAAACCACCTAAGGAGGCAGCCATATGGTACAGAGGAACCAGAACAGGAAAAGAGGAAATGGCAGGTAGTATATACATAGCTACTTAATAAAAATTAGCAGTTATCCTCTTGATAATTTCATCACTGCTAATGGTTGTTAGATTCTGCAGTATTTCTTTAAATTGAAATCTTCTTCCCTTCAAGTTTTCGTTTTCTTTTTTTTTTTATAACTGCTGCGAGTAACTTACTGTCTGGAGGAAGGCATACATGGATGTTAATTCTATAAGTATTTGGGTTTTTTGGGTTTTTTTTTTTTTTTTTTTGCACTTTACTTTTCAATTTAGAAAACATCAGCTGATTCTGGGAATGGGGAAACGTAAGTTTTATTGCAACATATAACTTTCCAAGTTATTCTTCCCATCAGATGCCTGCTTATTTCACCAAAATCACATGGACTTCATCCAAATATAACCAATGACAGTGTGATTTATAACGGATATGTGGGAAAGTAAATGGCTTAGATTTCCAAAAGTATACAATTGCTTACTAGTTGCTTTCAGCCTAACGAGCTTTCAAGTTCTGTTAGCGCAGGAGAAGGAAAAAAAAGATGTTGGAAGCTTTTCTTTTGTGGGTTGGCTTTGTTCACAACTTTTCAGAAAGGGTGTGATTTTTTGCTTATTCCACTTGTTTATGTTCTCTTCTGGTTCTGAAGAATGGATGAGGGTTACAGGGGCGTTTAGTGTTTAAAAAATTGCCAAAAATATATTTACATCAGTCTCGCCCCTACCACCACCACCACCACCACCACCACCACCACCACCATCACCATTTGCTCTTCAGATTTTCTACTTGCTAATAAGACAAAATGAGAATTTTTGCACTAAAAGTTTTCAGTATTCAAATTTCATATAAAATGAAAATCTTCATCTCAAAATACATTGAGCTCTGATTTTGGCCCTTTATTGCATACTTTTATTTAAACTGCATTTTTAAATTCTGGGATTCATAAAATGTCTACTTTGTTAAAAACACTTAGAAGTAATAATATGTTTGTTAGAGAATTAAATATTAAACAGAAAACTTTGCTATCCTAAAATTGTTATAAAAAATAATGTACTGTTTTAAAAAGGGGAAAAGAAAACAAATAATCACCTATAATTGCAAAACCTGTAAACAACTCCTTTCATTAGTTTAGCGTTTCTCATTTTTATGTAAGAAACTGGAATCATTTGAATTTCTTTACTACTATGTCATGGGTACTTTTTTTTTTAAGTTTATTTTGAGAGGGCAGAGGGAGGGATAAAGGGAGCGAGAGGATGCCAAGCAGGCTGTATGCTGTCAGCATGAATTCCAATGCAGGGCTTGAACTCATGAACTGTGAGACAATGAACTGAGCTCAGAATCGGATGCTTAACTGACTGAGCCACCCAGGCACCCCCGTCATGAACATTCTTTAACAGCAGATGTTCGCCATGAACATGGTTTTATATAGCTGCATAGTACACCATTGATTTAAAAAAAAAAATGTATCTTTTAATTTTCTTATTGTCCTAGGTTTTTCCATTTTTAACTATTAAAGTGCCAAAATGGTCATTCATACTCATTTGTTTTTGATAAATTTCTGCAGGTGGTATTACCAGATCTGAAATATGAGCATTGTTTACTCTTTGTACCGGTTACTAAATTGCCCTCAAAAAAAAAAAAAGTGGTAAAACCATGAGAGCCCCATTAAAAAAAAAAAAATAGTGCACACAAGCGAGTGAGGGGCAGAGAAAAAGAGGAAGACAGATTCTGAGCTGTCAGCACAGAGCCCAACGCAGGACTTCGACTCATGAACTGTGAGATCATGACCTGAGCCGAAGTCAGACACTCCACAGACACCCAGGCACCCTGAGAGTGCCACTTTTTTCCTTCACACTTTGTATTACAGTAAAATAAATACCAACTATTTGGTTCACTTATTTCTATTTCTTGAATTACCTGTTCATAGCTTTGTCCATTTTTCCATTTGCATATTCTGTCAAATGTTGAGTTTATAACTTTTTCAAGTTTCCTTACCTCTGATAGTCATTCATTTCTTGTTCTGGTGGAGTGAAAGACATGTTCACATACTAAGTAGAGACTACCTTATTTTGTTAGGTTGGGATTTTCTTGTTCAAAAATCATTTGTGACTGGGCTTTCCATCATAGTTGCAGCTACTGCCTTTCTTGAGTTAGTAGCTCTGTGAGTAGATAATACTGGTTTAACTTCTGTCATTGCTGTGCCTGAAGGGGGAAGATAGTCTCAAACTATTTCTAATTTTTTAAGTCCCTGAGGGTAATTTGTGTCTTGCTATTTTTCCTTTCTTCGTCCCTTATGCTCTTATATCTCCAAGACGAAAAGAACAGAGGAGCATGGGTTGATATTATAGTTCTCAGACAAATCCCTGAGCCATGGTTTTCAATTCTTTGACCCACATGCTAAAACAAAGCAAAACTATCTTCCTCGTCCAGAACACCATTCAGCCTGCTTCCATGGAAATTGGGTATGTGTTCCAGCTACTTAAAAATCAAGTACAGAGGCACCTGGCTGGATCAGGCAGTAACCGTGACCTATGAACTAGAATGAGAACCCTGGAGATGAAGATCAGTGGAAAGACTGGGATCTATTTGGAGGATAGAGATTAATCTCTGACCTTGATACTTCTGCCCCACTGTCTTCACCTTAATGATCTAATGGTCACATGTTGGTTTCTGAAACCTGAGCCTTTTAATGCATTTTTGTTTTATGTAATTATCATCCTTTTTTATTTTTATTTTTTTTAGAATTGTATAACCTGAGTGTTCCTTTGTTGAGTGCATGCTAACTAGAAGAGAGGCTGAGCAGGTCTGCATTTAAATATTTTGATGAAAATTTCTTTATCATTTTACTTTGGGATAGAAAGATTTACTTTTCTTATTCCGAGAGATGTTTGACCTGTCAAAATCTTTTAAAATGTGAAATAATGCCATGGAAAAGGCTTATTTTTTTCACAGGGAATTGACGATTGCCGAGTAAACCGAGACTGGCAGCCTGTGGCAGGAGGGTATGAAAAAAGGTCAGCACACTCACAGATGAAATCCAGTACCCAGTGATGAGAAGTGAGGTTTTAAATTTGCATTGAGCTCTGCAGATCACATGGTGTTTGCTATTTTTGATATTAGCCGTTTTACTTCACATCACATTTTCTTAAATTCTAAGGATGGCATTTTCAATTAAATATTCTGTAAGAATCTGGAAAATGTGTTTTCATGTCTGAGATTCTCATTTCTACTTAGGGGAGCTTGCCTGATGCTGTCCGTCAGAGAGTTTTGTAGACCTGCCTACCTTACTGATGGCATCCCTTTCACGGTGAAGGAGGGTTAGTCCGTAGATCGTGCGATTTTGTTGTTTGAAAGTAGCCGAGGAAACCTTGTTTGATCCTCTTCTTCCTCTTCACATTTTTATAAGAAATTCTTTGTTTTTTAAGCATACATAACATATTTGTGGCAGAGGGCATGGTTAGACCTTTATCTCTTAACTCTTAATGTTCTTTATCTACATTCTAGGACAAGGATATTGTCTTTACATTGGGCTATGGGTTAATAGACCTAGCGTAGCTTTCCGGTTTGGCTAGTGATTTGGAAATTTAATCCAAGCCAGGTGGCCACAAAGAACCGAAGTACCAGTGGCTTACTGTGGGCCAGCATTCTCTAATTCCCAAAGCCAGTGTGACAGATCTCCATTTAGCGTTACCACCTAGCAAAGGTAGGCCTGGGACCTTTGCCCTATCTCAGGTGCTTATTTTCAGGCCATACCACAGGCATTTCTACTTTGGCCAGACATCATGATTCAGGAAGAATTTCGACCTATGTTGGTCCGACTATCATGCTTTATATCAGGCACTCTTGGTTCTTTCAGTAAAATGCAAGTCAGCAAAGCCATATCCTCCTCCCAGGAAAATGCCATGTTAGTGCTTAGGGAATCTGGTCGCACTGCGGCTGCTTTCTGATGGATGAGCTGTTGGGTCACAGATTACATTTCATACGGGAAATGCTCTTAAAGCGTCTTTCTTTGAGAAGTTGTTTAGTGTCATTTATTTTGAATTACCGTGTCACCCTAAGGTTAACATATCATTGAAAAACTATTGTGCTTTAATTTACCTAATCAGACAAGTTATATCTTATGTGGATTGTTTTTTGGTATCAAAGTTTTTCCTAAGTCGAATGCATTTCCTCTGCTTATCTTCTGTTAGGTTTACTTACTAGAGCTTTTTAGGATTTAACTTCGATTTTTTTTTTTTTTTTTTTTTAAAGAGGGTGGGAGTGGCATAGAGAGAGGGAGACACAGAATCCGAAGCAGGCTCTAGGCTCTGAGCTGTCAGCACAGAGCCCGACGCGGGGCTCGAACTCACAGACCGCAAGATCATGACCTGAGCCGAAGTCGGATGCTCAACCGACTGAGCCACCCAGGCGCCCCTCACATTGGTTTTTTAAATATTTTTTATAACTATTTCAGTAAAACTGCTTCTGTCTGTAATCCTGTGAATTTGTTTAAAAGCATTATCCGCAGAAGGGATTCCTAGGCTTGACCAGACTACCAAAAACTTCCTGTTACCAAGAGAGTTAGGGATCTTAGAGGGCTTTCAAAGGCCTCATCACAGAGGAAATAGAGTGTAAGCACAGGGGATGAAAGCAGGCAGACAAAACTGTTTGTGTTGGAATTGCAGATTGAACACCTGTCTATGTGACTCCTAGAACTGAATTGAACCCTGCTACTTCATTTTCTTCATCTGTAAAACCGTGATAGTGCATGTATCTCCAGGATTGTTGATTGATTAAACCAATTAATGAATTTAAATTGCTAAGCACAGTGTTAGATGTGAGCTGTTATTACCTGGAGCATTGCTTCCCCAAAGGTACCTGCCTTTTTTTTTTTTTTTTTTTTTTTTTTTTGCCTAGTTCAGCACTTAATTTATATTATCCTGTGTTTTCCTTCCTAATTAAAAGCTCTTTCAGAACAGGAAACCATGGTTTATATGCTACTGAACAGAGATATAAAGTAATCAATTTTGAGTAAAATAGCTCATCTAATAAACATTGAAATGGTAATCAGGTACTGTCTTATGCTCTGGAAATACAAACATGGATAAGGCAAGGTCCCTTGACCTCAAAGAATCCAGTCTGTTGGGACAGACAGATGCATGTGCAGTTGATTAAAATCGCCTTGGGCCAATTTTACTGGCTTGGGGTAGGGAGGAGTGAAACCACATCGCTCTTCTAAAGTTCTCTCTCTGTACGGAGGAAAGCTAACAAGACTTGAATGTGGTGGCACCTACCTCTATGTGAAAGTTTTATGTGCGTAGAAGTTGACACTTAGTGGGTATCTCATGAGGCTGCGAAAATTGGATTGAGCATCTTAACTTACCACAGTGTGGGGCACATACTACGTTTGAAATGGTAACTTTTCAGTTGAACATATGAAACTGCTGATATGTTTTTGATGTAATAAAAGAGCTTTCTGTGGATACATCTAATAGTATTTAAAGCTGCAATAATTAATTCTACTTGCTATCTCCCGTAGGTGGTTTTGTGCGTCAGTGTTTAAGTTTCTTTTTGAGAGAGAGCAAGACAGAATCTGAAGCAGGCTCTGGGCTCTGAGCTGTCAGCCCAGAGCCTGATGCAGGGCTTGAACCCACAAACCCTGAGATCATGATTTGAGCCGAAGTCAGACGCTTAAGCGACTGAGCCACCCAAGTGCTCCTGTGAGTCAGAAATCTTATGAACATTGTATGTGATTCACTTTTAAGAACATGATTGGAGGCAGATGGTTTATCAGGGGCATACTAGAAGATTCCAAAGGTTCTTCATGGAAATCCTTCATCATACATACATTTGTAATACCTTATGCTTGTTTAGTGTCTAGGTATATTTAAGCATATACAATTTTAATAGCATTAATACTGTTTTTGTGTTCTTGATTTTGTTTCCAAATGTCTGACGTGTCCTCCCAAATCACAGTAGAAATAATACATTTAAATTATTTAACAAAATGGTGTTTATTATCTCAGAAACAGTCTCTGCTGACTCATGAGGCCTGACACTTAATCAGCATGGCATGACGATTTATTTAAGTTTGACCGACCTTTGGATATCCATTGATCATGGGCTTTGGAGTAGCTCTGCCTGTGCTCCCAGATGAGGGGAAAATTGTGAGCTGTCGAATTGAAACATAATGTTTAGGAAACATTTTAGTAATTGTGGTTCTCTATTGCAAGAACTCCTTTTCGAAGAAGCTTTTTCCATTCTGAGATGACATGTCCGTGTTTTCATTTTTTAAATTGCAACAAAAGTTGCAGGGGAAATTTTTTCCTTCCCCAATGGCCTTTAATCTCTATGCGATTTTGAAGCAGTAAGTGACGATTTTCTACTTCTGTGATTTTTTTTTTTTCTCTCCAGTCACCTTGGACTATATTTAATCCTTTATATACTGCTGAGATTTTAGCTTGACTAGAGTTCTGAAAATTTCTGTCTCACATAGGGGAATTTAATTTCCATCCTGCTTGGCTTCTCCTTCTCTTAGAAAATTATATGCATATATTGTATAGCATGGATAGGTGTTAAGCCAGTGATCATTGTAGATGGATTATGGAGGGTTCTTCAAGAGGTAGGCTGTTAAATATACTTCATCTCTGTTCCATGTATTTTGGGAAGAAAAATGGTTACCAGCCTCCCTGCCTCTCTTTGTGCCTAGTAGCCTTGGTTTTTAAAATTCATTGTGTGCTCTCAGTCACTCCAGGATAGGTGTGGTATGAACTTGGCCCCATGATTTCCTTTGCAGCATGGAGAAAGTAGATGATGCAAGCGGGCTAGGGAGCAGAGAGGAAGGGCTGTGTTAGGGGACTCCCTGCTACTCCCCTCTAAACAGAGTTCCACACTTCAGTTAGGCTGGCCCTTTTCTTTTTCATTGGCTTGTTCATTCTTCCTTTTTCCTCTTCTCCCACCCCTTTAAAGAGCTCTCAGTATGGTCAGCACCTCCTATTTCAAATCCAGTGACTGCTGGCCCCTTCTCCTCCCACACTTGACCCCGGGCTGCCCATGGCTATCAGCAAGTATGCTAAGGGGGCTGAATCCATAGAACATGAAGGGATTTACATCTCGGCTTTTTTTTTTTTTTTTTAACTAAGCCCCTTCAAAATTGATACATTGAAGGTGACAGCAGGTAGCAGTCCCTGAAAGTTTAATTTTTTCTTAACATTTCTTCATTTTTGAAAGACAGCGAGTGAGCAGGGGAGGCATAGAGAGGGGGAGGGAGACACAGAATACGAAGCTTGAACCCACGAACCGTGAGATCATGACCTGAGCTGAAGTCGGGCACTTAACTGAGCCATCTGGGTGCCCCATCCCTGAAAGTTTTATTGAAACACAATCTGTGGCCAATAATTGTTGTAAATGTAGCAGGTTGGAGGTAAAGACACGAGTCCACCCTGACCTTAGATTCTTGGCCAAATTCTGAGAAAACGAGTTTATTTGCTTCTATTCACTGCTATATCCAACCAGCTGACAGGCAGGGTCCTTGGCTCCCACATTGTCTCTGAGAAGTAGTCCATGGTTCTTGTTTCGCTTCTTTGCTCTACAGTGTGTTCGCATTAAGTGTTAGGTTGTAATACTTGGATTATACATGGACCCTGTTGATCAGTTCTTTCCAGTTTATATCTTCGTTTTAGTCTATTCAGGCTGCTATAACAAAACACCGTACACTGGGTGACTTAAAAACAAATTTTTTTTTCTCAAAATTCTGGAGACTGGGAAGTCTAAGATCGTGGTTCTGGAGTATTGGGTAACGTGGCGGGGAAGGAACTAATTCCTGGTTAATGCATGGTGCTTTCTTGCTGTGTTCTCCGTTGTTTGGTGGAACAAGCTAGGAGCTCCACGGAGTCTGTTTTAGAGAGCCCTAATCCTGTTCATGAGGGCTCTCCCCTCAGGATGTAAGTATCTTACAAAGGTCCCACCTCCCAATACCATCATGCTGGGTGTTACGCTTTCAGCATAGGAATTTCGAGGGGACACATAGACCTCATTTCACTACCTCATACATATTTGACTATTCAATGATGGGTGGGGGAGTGTGGAAACTGTAGTTACTTGAAAATAACATACGCATCTTACTTTTCATTTTCTTACGGCTTTTCCCACCCTCTTCTATCCAGAGAACTCTCCCTGTCCTGTAAGACTGAGCTCTCTTCTTACATCCTATATGTAACCCTCTCTCCCCTCTCCATCCTCCTCCCACTCTTCCCTTCCCTCCTTTTTTTTTCCCCTTATCTTCCCACGTGAGTTTTCCATGTCAAAAGGTTTCTAGATATATAGGAATATAATGGATAATGTGCATATGAAGTTCTTGGAGTAGATTACGATGTAATGATTGAGTTGCATAATGACAATCACATAAACTACACAGTTTCTACCTTAGTAAACTCTAGGTGTGAATTTTGGAAAAAAAAAAAAAGGGATGTACTACTAGTCTGAGGTAAATCGTATTTCAGTATTTTCCACCCAGTACTTTTACTGTCTCAGGAAAGCGGTTGCCATTCTTAAATCTAAGGCCCTGAAGCTAAAAGGTGGAAGGGATGGAAAGAGTTCAGTTGCTCAATGTTGTATAAGATGCTTCTGCAGTAGAATGTTGTTTACTGTATTAACTTCAAGCTATTTCATTACCATTAGCTTCTGGGTATGAAAATTAGTTTTCATTTTCAGGATAACTTCCATATAGAAAACCTAAGTAGTACTATCTGTATGCCAATATTTTTTTAATTTTTTTTAATGTTTTTATTTTATTTTTGAGAGACATAGAGACCAGCTTGAGCATGGGAAGGGGCAGAGAGAGAGGGAGACACAGAAGCTGAAGCAGGCTCCAGGCTCTGAGCCTTCACAGAACCTGACACGGGGCTCGAACTCAGACTGTGAGATCATGACCTGAGCTGAAGTCAGCCGCTTAACCAACTGAGCCACCCAGGCGCCCCTGTATGCCAATTTTTAGTCAATATTCATTGGGAGAAAAAGTTTCTGCCACCTTTTAAGTGTCATGTTCTTTATAATTTTTGTAGACAACTTCTACATGTTCTCACCATTTAATGTTTTCATTCAAAAATTAAACTTATCTACAAGAACTGTTTATGGTCTGTATTTTTAAATACTCTTTTGGCCTTCAATTTACACATTTTTGTAGTCGCCAGACGGTTAAGGGATTGCTACTAAATATCTGTACTCTGCTTATTTTGGTGGGACCACACGAAAAGAGAATCTCTTAATTGGGTTCTTGACATGCTATTTGGGAAATTAGTGTGAAGTGGTAAAAAAAAAAAAAAAAAAAAAGCCAAATATGAAAATAAGTTGGATCCGCGACATCTTGATTTCAAAAATAAATGTACAGAATAGTTAATGTTAGGAAAGACTACTTGCACTAAAAACAATCCTTGTTTTGCTGTTTAGTTCATTATAAATTTCTCTTAAGTGGCAAATAATGTTGGTATTTCGAAAAATCATAGAACACGTGTGTTAGATCACCTACTCTGTCCTATAGGTGAATGAAAGGCATGTTTACATTCTATGTAGAAACTAAACTCCTTTTCTTTGGAGGTGGAGTGACTATAAATAGACTCACAGTACTTTAGATTGGATTTGTCCCCAAATGAGTTTATTGCGAACTTCTGGGGGGGAAAAATTTTTTTTATGTCGAAATGTGTATAAAAGATATGGCCCTCAGTAAAATCTAGAGGAACACAATCATGTTGTTCGTCACACTGGATAACTTTAAGCATTAGTGGCACATTACTAAGAATAGAACATTGGGATTTTTGATCTGGAGTTGTGTATTTGGTTTTCACAGTTTTCACACTCGTTTCCTTTTTGTCCTAGCTCGTGTGAAAGTTTTAAGCCTTACGGAGAATGTTTTGGCCATGGCAGAGGATAGCTGGCTTTGTCCATGCGAAAGCTCCTCTGGATTTAGAGGCAGTATTGTATTTATACTCTAGAACTTAAAGGAGCACGCACTCGGGTTAAACTGCAGGTGGGCTACACAGGTGGCCCTGGTACACAGGCTTCTAATCTTATTGGTGTTTTTCTAGGCATAGGTGTGTGGAAGAGAATTTTTTTTTTTCCACGTATTTTAGGTATAAGCACAACAGTATCTGCTCATCTTTAATTGCAAGGCACAGAAATTCTGTTGTGTGGTTTACAGAGGAGGCAAAGTTGGATTCATGCTGTTTGTCCATAGGCTCAGATTATATACCTCTACCCAGGCCTATCCCACCAGTTTGGCTGTGAAGAGAGGAACCTTCCCCAGGAAGCAGGATTATATAAGGCCTAACCAAACCTACCTAGTGACAGTGGACAGTACAATAATGCTTGAGGATAGTGTCATGCCATTTGAGAGAATACCCATGCTGTTCAGTACTGGGGGGAGGAGTGGGTAAAGGGTATATACAAGTTAAAAGGTTTTATATATGATGGAAGAGATCGAGAGCCTCAAAACCTGGTATCAGGCATTCATCATTGCAAAGAAGGAAGCAGTGTTGCCAATGCCATTCTGAGATTGAAGATTGTTTATAGAGGCGGGTTCTTCACCACCCACTTGGTAAATTCGTATTGTTAAGGTCAGCATCTTAATAGGAGTACTTAGGTTCACGGGTCAGAGGCAGAACATCTGCCATGGACTGATCAGTGTCTTGGCAACACTAAAAGGCTTTTATTTTTTTTTTCTCAAACCTTTGACTTTTCTCTGCTATAGTCTTTGGTACACTGTTCCCTCAGATAACTGACTTACTGCTGAGTCTAGGTACTTAATTCCGTAGATAATTATAACCACAAAGAATGAACTTGAAAGTAGTAAACATAATAAAATGAGTAAACTTAATACCGAAGTCCAGTTATAGTAGACCTGTGAGACTGATGCTACTCAGATTAATGGAGAAATACACAAGCACAATTAGGTAAGCCCAAATAGCACAGTTACATTTGAGTTTTAAACTACTTTGATGCTAAGCCAGTAAGTTTGGAAACTTATATGAAATATTTTTTTGAAAACAATATGGAAGAAAAAACCTGAATGATTTATAATCCTTTAAGATAGTGAAGTGATAAGTCTATACTACCAACACGCTGGGCTCAAGTAGCTTTCCCAAACCTTCAAGGAAAAATAATTTGTAAGAACTGTTCTGAAAATTAGAAGGAATGGCTCGTTTGAGGCTGGTAAATATTTGTACAAACTAAATTGGAAGACAATAAAAGACTAAACATCAGCCTTTTCACATAGATACAAAAATCCTTAAAGTAAATTTCAGTGCTGTTTATGAAAAAGTATGTTTTATCCTGAGTTGGGTGGATGGGTCAATATTAGCTCAATGTATACAATATTAAGTTTTTCTAAGAGAAAAATGCTTATACAATGAGAAATATTGTATACAATGAGCTAAGAGAAAAATCATTATACAGTACAATTCAGTGTGTTCAGGATAAAATTGTACAAGGTAAAAATGGGCACTAGAAGGAAGGTTCTTGAATATTGGAAATTTACAGAAAGCATCCTAGTTAATGAAGACTTTGACGCTTTCAAGAGAGAATAAGGCTCTCACCTCTTACTACTCAGTGACGTAATGGAAGTCCTAGTCACTGCAAATAAGAAAACGTCTTTAAACTTGGTAAACTATCCACATTTGCAGGTGGTGCTAGGTTTTCTGTGTAGATCATTTCAAGAAGACCTATAGAGAAACTACTAAAATTAATGGCTTCAGCAAGATTGCTGGATGAAAACTAGGCCGACCTACAGAAGTCTGTAGACTTAAATGGCAATGGGAAAAAATAATGGATTCTCAAAAGTGTCAAGACTCAAAGTACCTGTTAGATATAAATCCAAATACTGCAAGGTCCTACAGAGAAATATGAAATATTGATGAGAATGTGTTTCTGAATGGGAATATTTGATGACATTACCTATAATTTAACCTCAGTGTAGTATAGCCAGGATATCATTGAAATTCAACCTTCAACGAAATTTTGCTTTCTTACATTACTTGGTAAGCTGATACTGAAACTTAGGTGGAAAAGCAAAGGATCAAGAACAGCCGTGATGATGTGGAAAAGGAGATATGGGATGGGGAGGTTTGCCCTACCAGGAATCCATGATTATAATTGAGATGGCTTATTAACTTCTCTATTACAGTGCCATAATCGGTCATAAATAAATCCATGCATAGCTACAAACTTGATATATTTCACAAGTGGCATTACAAACTTTTGAAGAATTGATGGACTGATGAATAAACCTTGCTGGGATAATTGGCTTCCCATAGGGAGTTAAAGATAATACTGGATTCTGTCCTCATGCTCTGCACAAATACATTCTAAACATATTAAATACAGAAATGCAAAAAGCGAGAACTTTGAGGAAAATGTAAGTAAAAACAGAAAGGATGACAGGATTTTTAAGCCAAAGAAAGCACAAACCATAAGTGACTTAAAAAAATGCTAAAAGCTGAAATACTTCACATGACAAAACAAAGTAGGGAGAAAAAAACAGATGGCATTACAATCAACAAGCCTATAATCCACGTAGGCTTAAGACTTTAAATACATGAGAACTCTTCTACATCTGCGTGAAAAGGCAACCGGTCCCTGAACAGAATGGGTCAATTCAAAGACTATGACATCTAAATAGTTAATAAACTGTAATAGTTTCATGTACCTGCTGTAATAGGTGCCACATACTGGCTTAAAACAAATTTATTCTCCAGTTTGGAAGGTCAGACATCTAAATCAAGATGTAAGCAGGGCTGTCGTCTTCCAGAAAGCTCTTGGGGAAACGCCTTCAAAGCCTCTTCCAGCTTTTGGTGTCTCTTGGCATTGTCGTCTTAGCTTGTGATCTTGTCACCCCCAAGTCTGCCTTCATCTTTATATTGCCGCCTTCCCTTCTGTCTGCCAAATCTTTCCTGTGTCTCAGAAGGACACTTGTCATTATATTTGGACCCCGCTCGATAATCTAAGATGATTTCTTCCTCTTAAGATTCTTAATTTTATCCACAAAGATTTTTTTTTTTAACAAAAGTAACATTTATAAGCTCTCCAGGGTTTTAACATGATGTGAAATGTATTTTGGAGTCATTCAACCTGTTACAAAAACAAGAGATGATTGATATCTCTAGTAATCAAGGATATTCAGATTAAAACGAGATCCCCTTTCTTCCAGCTTGGCGAATTTGGAAAAATGGAATTTTAATTAGGATATAGAGGAATGAGTACTTACGCATGGTTCTGGCCAAAGCTGTAATTCTTTGCAAACAGTCTGTTCAACTTGTAGAAGCTTAGGGTTTATACCTTGTGAACGAGAAATTGACCTTCTAGTAGTATAGTCTAGGGAAATTTGAGCACAAGGAAACCCCATACAGGAATGTCCGTTGCAATGCTGAAATATTGAAGGAGTGAAAACAATTGAAATACTTATCAATAGATGAGTGAATAAATATTAAGCATGATATGCTCATACAATAGAATGTTATAAAATTGGTGAATCTCGACAATGATCAAAAATTGCAAAATGATTCTTAAGGTACTATTTATATGGTTTAGCATTATTTTTCTGTATGAATACATGCACATAAAGCTTACTGAAATAATACCAGTTCTGAATAGGGTATTAATCTCTGAAAGTCTGGATTATTGGTTTGGGGATAGTGTATAAAGGGCTTCAGGTGTGTCCTATTTATTTTCATTAAATATCCTGTACTAGGTTGTGTAGTGTTCCCCCAAAACTTAGGTTCTTCAAAACCTCAGATGTGAAGTCATTTGGAAGTAAGATTGTTGCAGATGCGATTACAGCAGGAGGCATACTTGAGTAGAATGTGCTTTTTAGCTCTAGGACTAGTATCCTTAGGAGAAAGAAGATGCAGGGGAGAACGCCCTGAGAAGATGAGGATCGAGGCAGACACTGGAGTGGCATGTCTGTAAGTCAAGAGACTGAGAATTGCTGGGTCGAATGTGGCAGGAAGCATGGACCAGATTCTCTTGAGCTTGCAGTAGGAATGAGTCCTGCCAACACTTCACATTTCTATTTCTAGCTCCAGGAACGATGAGGGGAAAAAGTCCTATTTCAAGTCATCTAGTCTGTGGTATTTTGTTACACTGCTCGAGGAACTGAATATGTGTCTGAGATGTTAACATTAATTAGAGTCGGGTGATGAGTACGTGAGTGTGGTAAACTTTTTTTTTTAATATTGCTTTTTAAAAATACTTAAAAGCAAACAACTCCCACTAATTTGATTGAATTTTCTATGATTAACCTTTTTGTTGAACAAAATGTGTACATAATTGTTAAAATGAGCAGTACTCCAAATAATACAAATAGAATCATGGCCAATACTTGTGGTAAAACCCCAACAGTATGTTTTCTGTGTTTTTTTTTTTAAGTTTTAAATATTAAAGTGGGGGACTAACTTACCATCTGAAAAAGTTGCTGTTCGCAATATCCAATATGGTTAATGATTATGCATCTGGACCTACTTATGAAAGTATTTGGGCTATAAGACTTGTCAGATAGACATCAGGGTCAAATCCTGATTCACCTACTTAACACTCTGTGGTGTTAAATGATTACTTGCTTGGCTTCAGTTTTCTCATTTATAGCCTGGAGGTTCTAAATAGTATTACTTCATTGCCTTGTATATAGTAAGAGATAATCTAGAAAGTGCTAAAGCCCACCATTCAGTAAAGACTCAAATTCACAGCAATAACATATATTACTATACTTGAACAAATTATAAAAGTACTATAATTAAAATATTAGCTAGAAAAGTTTGTAAAAATACTGCACTGATAATCTTCCTTGAGAGTACTTTGTACTCCTGTGTGTGGCATTGGGTTTTGTCTGATTTAATGTGTCTCACCTTCAGTAGCCCATCTTGTGTGTTTTTGAAACATAAATGTAAAAAAAACCCACAAATTTTGTTTCTGTCTTCACAGTTTTTAATGAATTTTCTATAATTTTCACCTGTGGCCCTACTTGATTTTGTCCAATTATTGATCAGAGAAAAGTATGAAATTTGCTAAATATTTTAAAAGTAAAAATGACTTTTAGAAAATCAAGTAAAAAAAGCGACTAGAAACAATTCAAAAGTTTTAGAGAGAAGATGTTAACTTCATATACTTGGAGATAAAGAGGCTGTCACTCACCTGTATTTTCAGGTTAACTGTATACTTGCTCTCTTTTTGAAGTATTTATTTCAGACACCCAGTCTCATCACAAATGCCCTCCTTAATCCCTTTAGCTATTTCACCCATCCCTCGTTTCATCCATCCCCCCCACTCATCACCCCTCTGGTAACCATCTGTTTATTTTCTATAGTTAAAAGACTCTTTTTTGGCCTCTTTTTCCCTCTTTGCTCCTTTGTTTTGTTTCTTAAAATCCACATAGGAGTGAAATCAGATGGTATTTCTTTGATTGACTTCACTTAGCATTACACTCTAGTACATCTATGCCATTTCAAATGACAAGATTTCATTCTTTTTTATGGCTGAATAACAATCTAATGTGTTTGTCACACATTCTGTATCCATCAGTTAGATACTTGTCCTCCTTCTGTATCTTGGCTATTATAAAGCTGCTTTAAATAGAGGTGCATGTACCCCCTTTGAATTACTATTCTATTCTTAAGGTAAAGAAGCAATGGTATAATTCCTGGGTTTATAGGATAGTTCTAATTTTAAGTTTTGGAGGAACCTCCATATTGTTTTCTAGATGGCTGCACCACTTTGCATTTCTACCAACAGTGCAAAAAGATTTTTTTCTCCCCATCCCTGCCGATACCTGTTGTTTCTTGTGTGTTGATTTTAGCCATTCTGAGGAGTGTGAGGTGTGTGTCATTTTGGTTTTAATTTGCATTTCCTTGATGACAGGTGACTTTGAACATCCTTTCATGTGTTCGTTGACCATATATATGTCGTCTTGGGAGAAAGGTCTGTTCATGTCTTCTGCCAGTGTTTTTTAATTGGATGGTTTGTCTTTTAGGTGAAGTTGTATCAGTTCTTTATATATGTTAAGTAATAACCCTTTATTAGATATATCATGTGGAAACATCTTCTGTTCCATAGGTCGCCTTTCAGTTGTATTGATTCCTTCACTGTGAAGAAGCTTTTTATTTTGATGTACTCCCAAAGTTTATTTTTGGTCTTGTTTCCCTTTCCTCAGGGGACTTGCCTAGAAAAAAAAAATTACTATGGCTAATGTCAGAAAAATTACTGCCTGTGCTATTTTCTAGGATTTTTACGGTTTCAGATCTCCTATGTAGGTCTTTCATCTATTGTGAGTTTATTTTTGTGTACGGTGTAGGAAGTGGTCCAATTTCATTCGTTTACCTGCAGCTGTCCAGTTTTCCCAACACCATTTGTTGAAGGAGACTTTTTCCCATTGGATATTCTTTCCTGCTTTGTCAAAGATTGACCATATAATTATGGGCTTATTTTTGGAGTTTTTATTCTGTCCTGTTGATCTGTGTGTTTATTTTTGTGTTAGTGCCATACTGTTTTGATTACTACAGCTTTGTAATATAACTTGAAGTCCAGAATTGTGATGCCTCCAGCCTTGCCTTTTCTTCAAGATTGCTTTGGCTCTTTGGGTCTTTTGCAGTTCCATACACATTTTAGGGTAGGTCTAGTTCTGTGAAAAGTGCTGTTGGTATACTGATAAGGATTGTATTAAATATGTAAATTGCTTTGGGTAGCCATTTTAAAAATATTTTAAGAAACATTGGAATATGAAATGTCTTTCCATTTCTTTGTGTCTTTAGTTTCATAGCTTTCAGAGTTGGGTCTTTCACCTCTTTGGTTAGGCTTCTTCTTAGTTATGTTACTTCAGGTGTAGTTGTAAATGGCATTGTTAATTTCTCTTCTGATTTACTATTTGTGTACAGAAGTGCAACAGATTTCTGTAGATTGGTTTTGTATTCTGTGACTTAGCTTATCAGTTAAAGCAGGCTTTTTTTTCTTCGTGGAGTCTTTCAGGTATCTATGTAGAGTATCATGTCATCTGCAAAATAGTGAAAGGTTTCCTTTTTTTTTTTTTTTTTTTTGCCAATCTGAATGCCTTTTATTTCTTCTTGTCCGAATCCTGTGGCTAAGACTTCCAGTACTATGTTGAATAAAAGCAGTAAGAGTGAGGGGCACCTGGCTGGTTCAGTTGGTACAGCATGCGACTCTTGATCTTGGGGTTATAAGTTTGAGCCCCGTGTTGGGTGTAAAGATTACTTTTAAAAAAAATCTAAAAACAAAACAAAGGCTAAAAGGTGGTGAGAGTAGATATGCTTGGCTTGTTCCTGGCCTTGAGGGAAGGCTCTCAGTATTTCCACACTAAGGGTATTAGCTCTGGGTTTTTCATAGGTGGCCTTTATCATGTTGTGGTATGTTTCCTACTTTGTTGAGGGTTTTTTTTTTTTTTATCATGAATAGACGTTATCGTTTGTCAAATGGTTTTTCTGTGTCTATTAAAATAGAATTTTTATCCTTACTGATGTGATGTTATATTTGTGAATATTGAACTACCCTTGCGATCAGGAATAAATCCCACTTGATTGTGGTGACTGATGTATTATTGGATTCTGTTTGCTAGGATTTTGTTGAGGATTTTTGGGTCTATGTTCATCAGACATACTAGCCTTTAGTTCTCTTTTTTTGTGTGTGGTGTCTTTATCTGGTTTTGGTATCATAGTGCTGGCCTCACAGAATGAATTTGGAGGTTCCCCTTCCTCTTCTATTTCTTGGAAGAGTTAGAGAAGAATAGGTATTAACTCATCTTTAAATGTTTAGTAGAATTTGCCTGTGAAGCTGTCGGGTCCTGGACTTCTGTTGCATGTTTTTTGATTGCTGGTTGACTTTCTTTGCTGGTAATTGGTCTATTCAAATTTTCTGTATCTTCTTGTTTCAGTTTTGGTAGGTTATTTGTTTCTAGAAACTTACCATTTTTTCTAGGTTGTCCAATTTGTTGGTGTATAGTTTTTCACAAATGTTCTCATAATTGTAGTCCTGTAGTGTTATTTCTCCTCATTTGTAATTTTACTTATTACTTATTTCTCCTTTTCGTGATAAATCTGACTAGAAGTTTATACATTTTTTTTAAAGTTTATTTAAAGAGAGCACGAGCAAGGGGGACGAGTAGAGAGACAGAATCCCAAGCAAGGTCCACGCTGACAGGGTGGCTCAATCCCACGAAGTGTGAGATCATAACCTGAACAGAAATCAAGAGCCAGACACTTAACTGAGCCACTCTGGTGCCCTAGAGGTTTATTAGTTTTACTAATGCCCATGCCCTCCACCAGTAACCTGTTCCTGGTTTCATTGATCTGTTCTATTGTGGTTTTTATTATGATTATTATTGGTTTGCCTTTGTTTTTTAGTTTTTATATCCCTATTTCTGCTCCTACATTTCTTTCTCTCTGGTGGTTTTAAGTTTTGTTCTTTTAACTCTTTTAGGTGGAAGGTTGTTATTTATTTGAGAGTTTTCTTCAAGACATAGCCTGTATTGCTATAAGCTTCCTTTTAGAACTGCTTTTGTTCCATCCCAAAGGTTTTGAGCCATTGTGTTTTCATTTTCAGCTGTTTCTATATACTTTTATTTATTTCCTGGTTGATCCATTCATTGTTCAGTAGTCTGTTATTTCATTCCATTTTTTTGTGTTTTTTCCAGATTTTTTTTTCTGGGTGATAACTTTTAATTTCGTAGTGTTGTGGTCAGAAAAGATTCATGGTATGACTTGAATCTATTTGAATTTGTTAAGGCTTGTTTTGTGGCCTAATACTTGATCTATTCTGGAGAATGTTCCATGTGCATTTGAAAAGAATGTGTATTCTGTGGTTTTAGGATTAAAATGTTTCTGAATATATCTGGTAAATCCATCTGGTCAAGTGTGTCATTCAAAGCCAGTTTTTCTGTGTTGATTTTCTGTTTAGATGATCTGCCCATTGATGTAAGTGGGGTGTTAAAGTCCCCTGCTATTACTTTATCATTGATTAGTTCCTTTGTCCTAGTTATTAACTGTTTTATTTTGTTGCTTCCACGTTGGGTGCATAAATATTTACAATTGTTACATCTTGTTGGATTGTCCTTTATTATAAGCGATCTCTTTTGTCTCTTTGTTTCAAAGTCTATTTTGTACAGTATAGGTATTGCTACTTTAGCTTTCTTTTCACAACCATTTGCATGGTAAATGTTTTTCTGTACTCTCACTTTGAATCTGCAAGTGTCTTTAGGTCTTATATGAGTCTCTTAGGGACAGCATATACATGGTTCTTGTTTTTTTTGTTTTGTTTTGTTTTTGGTTTTTTAATCCATTCCATTCCATCACCCAATGTCTTTTTATTGGAGTGTTTAGTCTATTTACATTCAAAGTAATTATTGGTATGTATTTATGGTCATTTTATTTTGTGGTTGTTGCTAGAGATTTTCCCTCCTTTTTTGTGTTTTTCATGGTTTGCTGGTTTTCTTTAATGATACATTTGGATTTCTTTCTTGTTATTCTTTGCACATTTATTGATTTTTTTGATTTGTGATCATCATTAGGTTTGCATATAACATCTGTGTATACAATCTATATTAAGTTGATGGTCATTTAAGTTTGAAACCTTTCTTTACTACCCTCCTCCCCATGTTTTCAGTATATGGTTTTATACTGTCACTTTTGGTCTCCTTTTCCGCTCAGAGTCCCCTTTAATATTTCTTGCAGGGCTGTCTTAGTGGTTATAACTCTTTTAGTTTTTGTCAGGGAAGCTCTTTATCTCTCCTCTTATTCTGTGTGATAGCCTTACTGGGTAGAATATTCTTGGCTGCAGTTTTTTTTTCCCCATTCAGCACTTTAAATATATCATCCACTCCTTTCTGGCTTGGAATGTTTCTGCTGAAAAACCCACTGCTAGCCTTATGGGGTTTCCTTTGTATATACCATGTTTTGTCTTGATTCTTTTATAGTGGTTTTTTTGTGTATCACTATATTTTGTCATCTCGATTACAACATGCCTTGGTGTGGACCTGCTTTCGTTAATTTTGTTGGGGTTTCTCTATGCCTCCTAAATTTGTATATCTATTTCCTTTCCCAGGTTAGAGACGTTTTCAGCTATTATGTTTTCAAGTATATTCTGTCCCTCTTTCTCCTTTTCTTCTGGGACTCGTATAATATGAATGTTATTATGTCGATGGAATCATTGGGTTCCCAAAGTCTATTCTTGTTTTGTGTAATTCTTTTTCTCTTAAGTTTGATTTCTGTCCGTTACTTTAAGTCATTAATTAGTTCCTCTCCTCCTTTCAGCCTCCTGTCCATTCCATCCAGTATAATTCTCATTTCCTTTATCAAGGGTTTTATCTCTGCTATTTATTCTTTATCTCTGTTACTCTTTTTTCAAATCAAGTAAGTATCCTTATAATGATTGCTTTAAATCCTCCATCAGACATGTTACTTATACCTGTTTCACTTAGAGCTCTGGCCTTCTCTTGGTCTTTTATTCAGGACGTTTCTCTGTTTTATTTTGTCTAAGTATCTGTGCCTAGTTTTGTGTATTAGGAAAGTCAGTTACTTCTGTTCTTAAGGGTAATGGCTTTATGAACAAGAGGTCCCATAGTGCCCTGCATTTTAGTGTTCCCTGTTCCCCAGGGCCTGGTGCTTCTGGAATTGTCGTCAGTGTGTGCTTCATGCGCTCTGCTGTTGTGTCCTGGCTGGTTTTTTTTTTTTGTTTGGTTTTTTTTCCTCTTGGTCCAGTCTTCTGCAGAGGCTCTCTTTGTGTGTTGTGTACAATGTTTGGTCCCTGGTCTGAATGTGGTGAGTTTTAAGTAGGTATTCTCTGATAAACTTCTGAAATGAGACCTGTCTCTCTTGCCACCGGTATAGAGGACTTGAAACACTCCAGGGTCAAGAGTTGTGGTGTGGGCAGGGGTTTGGGCTGGTCTTCTGAGAGAGGGGTTCCCGCAGGGTCCAGAAAGAGGCCAGCATGGCTGGGAAGGATGGTTCCACCAGAGTGCTGAGGTTGGGGCTTGATACAAGCAAGTTAGGTAGTGAGTATGGGCACAGCTGGTTACTGCAGGTAGCCCTGTGCTTGATGCTGAGGGGTGGGGAGGGAAATGACAGCTGCCAGTTCCTTTGTTCCTGGCAGGTCTCACCCTCTATACTCCCTCTTCGGGACATGCTCTGAGATGAGCAACTGACCTTTCCACTGTGTGCCCCTGGTGCTCTTCAGATAACTGTTCCCACGCTGTTTGTCCACTAGCCCTTCTGTGCCAGTATCCTCTAGCCTCTACCAGGGCCAAGCATGCTGACCCAGGCTTTAGAACTCCCCAGGCTTTAAGCCCTGCTGATTTCCAGAACTCAGGAAACCTAGGCCCTCTCCCTTTCCAAGCCAGTTGGCCTATGGATTCATTTTCCCCACGTGCTCATCTGTCTCCCTCCTCTGCAGCTGCATTTATGATCCAGTTCTCTCCCAAGCCACATCTCTGCATTTCCCACCTTCTTTGTGGCTTCTGCTCTGTCTTTAGTTGTGGAGTTTGTTCTGCCAGATTTCAGATTGACTTCTGTGGGTATTTAGTATGATCTCCTTGTTGTATTCCTAGGACAGGGGGAGCTGGGGTCTTCCTACTCTGCCGCCATCTTCTTACAGTCTACTTTCATTTATGTGGAAAGCCAGTCGTTTCGTTTTTCCACCTGAATAATTTTAGTGTCATCTCCATTAAATAGACAGTGGAACATCAGTAATTCAATTCTGTCTTGCACAGAATGAAATTCTTTATGTAGATGTTACAAACACTGTTGCTTTTTCACATGATAACATCCCTTAAAACTCAAACATCTTTTCCTAAAAACTCATGGATAGTTTGAATTATTGGTTATCTAAATGTTCTTGGAGATTAATGTGGATTAGTAATACAACAGTTGGTGAAAAGGGCTCCTTTTCAACATAATGAAATATCCTATCAGGAAAGCTAATCAAAAAGGTTTATTTACTTCTTTGATTTTATGGGAGGTCTGTGAGTGTGAGGGAACAGAAAACACCTTTGGTTTGAAGTTGATCATGTACATTCCAACAATGATAATAAGTTCTGTGACTATTGCCCTCTTTGTGAGTCCCAAAATCCTTTCTCTAACGGACAGTCATGTTAACTGCTTAGTTGGAGATGGTAAGAGGCATTTATATAGAGACTAGATCTCTAGTCTTTAAGAGTGAATGTTACAGGTGGAAAAGTGATAGCAAATATTCTGTCAAGGTAGAGACTTTCTTAGAATTACAGGATTTCAATCCGAAGGTTTCTGGGGATTGCAAGATTTGACCACATTTTTGGCTGGGGAATATAGAAGACCTTCTGGGTTACTGAGAAAGTTGATGTCCTTTAGAGCTTTGTGTTTTAAGTATTACTACTGATCTTAGGGCTTTGAGGTGCTGAAATGCACAATATTAGTCTGATAGTTTTCTTATAATGACCATTTGACATGACTTGAGATAGATATGTTGATCTATAAAGTAAAAGAATTTTTTTTAATGTTTATTTTGAGAGAGGTAGAGAGTGAGCAGGGGAGGGGCAGAGAGAAAGAATCCCAAATTGTCTCCACATTGTCAGCATAGAGCTTGATTTGGGACTCCAACCCATAAACCCAGGAGATCATGACCTGAGCTGAAATCAAGAGTCAGATGCTTAACCAAATGAGCCACCCACACACTCCTAAACTAAAGGATTTTTAACTGAGTCTACTTAAACATTAGAAATAGTTCTTACTTTATGGGTGTATATTATTCTATTTTTCAGACATAGAGATGTAGATGGAATTTATTCCTTTGCAGAGAAAATGTAGGACAGATGGCCTCTGATCTTGTGATACTAAATAAGCCTTTGCTGGACAACTGTTGTCAAAGTAATTCTTAGCTGAGGGAAGACTTGTCACATCATTGCCTGTTTGTTTTTTAAATGGGTGGCTGTACAAAGCTGCTGATCTTTAGTATTTGGAAAAATAAGTACTTGAGAAGACAAATATTCGAGAGAGACCCTGAGTGCTAATCCCTGTGCTAGTATAGGGGCAAAAGGGAGGAAACAAGTGTTATACAAATAAGTTAACATTACTCTTCACCAGACATTTTAAGTCCAGCTTAACCTTGAACAGACATAAGCATCTCACTACATGTACTATATGGCAGGATTGACTGTCAAATAGATGCAAAGACCATGTGTCAGAGGAACAGGTGCAATCTGGGGAGATTGCAGAGCGAGGATTGAGATGAGTCTTGAAGGCTGAGAAGAATTTTATTAGGTGGAAATTGGAGGAAATAGACTTGTATAGAATTGGGAAGGGACGGAAGGGCTGGGCCTATTGATCAAGCTTCTGCCGTGCTAGTGGTGTGCTTGGTGATTTAGAAATAAATGTGAAAGTGGCCTTCTGATACTCCATAACCCATCGTGCTGAGAGGCTGACATCACTTCCCCATCTTACAAATGAAAAAACTGAGGCTCAGTGTGGCTCCCCTCACTCAGCTAATGTGGTGAAGACAGTTTCCCAGCGGGTCTGTTGCATAGCTGAGTGCTGCTAGCATGATGACTCCATACTCTTGTTTTTTCTTCTCTCCAGCCTCCCAGTAGGGTTTAAATTCCCTCATAAATGAGTAAAAGTTTTGTGACTGGTGAATTGGAAAAATATAACTGATTTAAGTGGGCAAATCTCCTTAATCACCTCTATCCTGCTATTTTGGACTGCTAAAAGCTTACTCAGAGTTAAGTGTGCTCTGCAGGATTGGTCTTATTAGGAAGGCAAAACAGAAACCTTCAGTGACTGACTTTGGCTTAGGAAGGTCTAGAATCTACTTGAGGGTTTTAGAATGACTTTAAAATGGCAGAGCCTCAAAATCAGCCTTCATACTCATTTGATTTTCATTGTTGGCTCTTATTAACTATGGAAACAAAAAGTCCATTAATAGAGCAAGTTCTGGCAGTTAATTCAAAATACTTTTTTAGTGTATTGCCTATTCAGCCTTTCAAACAAAAAATTCAAACTAAATGATTGTGTCAATATTAAGACGTATTGTGTCCCAGACTCAAAGATGATCATATCATCAAATACAGTTTTTAATCTTGTGTTTACTTAAGAATGTTCAGTTCCTTTCTCTATTCTTGATGCAGAGGTTACAGTGTAAAGATTTTTCCCTAATTACTTCTCAGACTGGAATGTGTTCCTACTCTGTTGATTACCATTCTATCTTCTAACTAGGTAGATGGAGAAGAAAAAAATGGTCTTCAATTTAGTGTTACATGAACCTTGACTTAAATTCTGAATGCAGAAGAGAATATAATTTAGGTAGTTTGATTTACACCCATTAGAATTGATTTGGTCAGACTCTAAATGCTCACTTATTTGTATTCAAGTATGGCTATAGGAAATCCAGTTTGGAGTACTAAATATACAGAATTAAATATTGAACTCATTGTGCACATTCTAATTATATTATCCTTAACCTGAAATTATCACCCTTGTAATGATAAAACTAAATACATGCATGAGGGATAGTATATGTTAGAATATGGAGGATGACACTATGAATTCAGCCTTCTGTAAGAACTTATGATAGAAACTAGATGTGCTAGAGGATCAGTACTGGAGAAATGAGATGCTGAGTCCCAGCCCTCAAGGAGGTTAGTAGAGTAGATAATTTTGTAGAGGGAGCTCTATCAGCTGCTGCTTATAAACCATTTTCTTTTTATAAACTATAAAATAAGAGTCAATATCTATTGCTCAGAAGTCTAGGGTTGACCAGGTGAGTCTTCAGTTCTGTGTGGTCACCTCACGATCACGTAGATATCTCTGCTTATCTAGGGCTCTCCTACATGTTGCTCCCTCTGTAGATTGATGTAGGGTGGGTTCACCTGGGCTATCTGACCTCTCCTCCAAATAGTTCTCTTGTTTATCAGGCTATTTTCCTTTACTTGAGAGTGGCAGGGTTCCAAGAGCTGGGGAACAGGGCAAGACCGTAAGGCTTCCTGAGGCCTAGGCTCGGAACTGGCATATCCGTCCTGTCGTTCGAGTCTCTTTACTACTTCAGTTCAAAAGGCCTAGGAGAAATACATCCACCTCCTGATAGAAGGAATGCCTCTAAGTCATATTCATTGTAAGGGGTCCTTAGAGGGAGGGAAATATTTGGTGGTGTTTGCAATCAGTGTAGCTCCCATAGGAAGAAACAGCTTACGAGAAGGGATAAGGCCCTGTGTAAGGTCTTCTATAATGACTGCTGCAATAGGAGTGCAGGAAACGGTAAACTGTTTGAAATGAAGAAGCATAAATTTCAGGATTGATAATCGTAGGAAATGAGGCTGGATCAAAGCAAAGAGCACCAGGCTGGAGAGGCTTATATTCCGTTCTTAGCCTCTTGGGTATTACCCTTTGAATAGAGCAAGCCATCTAAAGTTTTAAGCAAAAAAGGAATGCCATTGTAAACGTCATTACTTTTTGTCTATAGGTTGCTCTGGCAACAGAATGAATCCAAGGTGATGGGAGATTAGATAAGATGCTATTGCAAAGTTCTACACTGTAGGAATGATTTTGAAGGCCAGACTAAAGCAATGGAAAGTATTCATTCAAGTGTGCTAAAGCTGGCCATGTTAATTATTCAGACAAGATCTTTTGAGCCAGTACTGTTAAGTGTTGGAGTAAGGTGAGTATCCCCTTCTTGCGTGTCATGGTGGCTTCTCGGAGCTCTTACACTAAGTAAACTTTCCTCATGCATCTGTTAGGCATGCCGGCACATAGGGAGAAATTGTAATCCTGGCTCACATTAGGGATGAAATGGTGGCTGGATCATGTGGTGGTTTAAAATGTGTCTGTTTTGGGGGCGCCTCTGGGGTGCTGTTGGTCGAGTGACGTCGGCTCAGGTCTCGATCTCCTGGTTCATGGGTTCGCGCCACATGTCGAGCTCACTCCTTTGAGCGCTGAGGCCACTTTTCAGATCCTCTGTCCCCCTCTCTGACCCTCCTTCTGCTTATGTGCACACTCTTGCAAATCACCCCCCCAAAACAAAATAGAAAACAAAAAACCACAAAGGTACACACACAAAAAAAACCCAAAAAACAAGTGTCTACTTTGACTATTGTCTTCTCTAATATACTTAATTACTAGAGCCTTTCATGGTATCGAAAGTCATTATATTGATTAATATAAGGAATAATGAAGAGCCTGAGTAAATTTTGTGGTTTTCATGTGCTCTGTACTTATTCCAGTCCAGGTAATTCTCAACTTCATGTTATTTAAAAAAATTTACTCTATTTCATTTTAGCATATTTAGAACTCTTTTCTGTGTTCAAGAATATTAGGAGAAAGTCTATTTGTATGTTAAGGAATTTTTTATTGCATATGTCTGAGAATATATGAGAATAGTGATTAACTTATGAGAGAAAGTGAGAAAATGCATCATTTATGAGAACTTAATTTACAATAAAATATGTAATTTTAAGTTGATTTAGCTCTACCTTTAAAAATCTTCAAAGATAGGACTCCTTTCAGAAAAACATGATTGCAGAAAACCTACATAGTTTTCAAACTTAAAAGCAAATCCAGTGTGTTTTGTGGATTCTTAGAGATCTCAGATGTCATAGCCCTGGATACTGTGACTCGTGAAATCATTTATCAGAGTTTCTTCAATATTCTGTATCTTTAAAAAAAATTTTTTTTTAATTTTTTGTTTATTTTGGAGAGACAGAGTGAGACAGAGCAGAGTGGGGAAAGGGGCAGAGAAGAAGGAGACACAGAATCTGAAGCAGGCTCCAAGCAAGCATTTAGCACAGAGCCGGATGTGGGGCTCGAACCCTTGAATCATTGAGATTGTGATCTGAGCTGAAAGTGGACACTTAGCCGACTGAGCCACCCAGGCACCCCAGTATTCCTGTATCTTAGAGATACTATCTGGACAGTGCCAAGTGAATGCATTTGGATATTTCTCTCAGGGTAGAGATTTCCTAGACATTTGAGTAATGAAAATTATAACCTTGAAATTATAACCTTAAAATTGGAACCTGAAAGTTTAGAGATGCATGTTCCTAATTTGTGTGTAACTGTACTACTACCTAGAGGATGACCTCCTTAATAAAGGGGCTGTGTTGTGTTCCTTGTAATATAGGTTCTTCCTCCTGTCATTATAGAGTATATAGTGTATATTACATGTTTGTTGTGGTTAAGGATTATTTAAGTATCATTCCTTCGGGTAAAAGGAATTTAGAGCGTGTAGCTGCTGTTTTGTTTACCTACTCATATTGCAGTCTGTACCTTTTTCCCTTGGTGGTAGAGCAGCAATTATCTTCCTGTTCTTTCTCACCATGTGCTGTGGCAGGGGATGGGTTCTCCCCAGAAGGGTAAATCCTGATTAACCTGAGCTTAGGATGATTCTGCTCTGATTTCTGGGGGTTCTGTGAGGCATGGGTTTGTGAAGCACTTCTAGTTAGGGTGACATTAAGGGAAGTTTGGTAGGGTTCTTTTAAACCTTGTGCTTATGTAGAGATATGGAATGAGGAAAGTCCGTTGCACTTCTGAATGTGGTCTGCTTTTCTGCCTGTTGATGTGTGAAGCAGCAGTAGTCACCTTGGGGGGCGGGGGGAAAGGGGATCATGATGTGAGCGTATGCAAGAGGAAAACCAGTGTACTTGAGGCAGCCTGACCAGGTGAAAGAAGTGGAGATTTTATTAGCAATTTTTTTAATGTTTATTTTTGAGAAAGAAAGAGACAGAACACTACTAACGGGGAGGTGCAGAGAGAAAAGAGAGATGCAGAATCTGAAGCAGACTCCAGGCTCTGAGCTGTCACCACAGAGCTTGATGAGATCATGACCTGAGCCAAAGTAAGACACTTAACTGACTGAGCTACCCAGGTGCTCCTGGAGCAGGGATTTTTGAACCATTGGGTCAACCAACCTTAGGAATATATTTTATTTCAGTTCTCTTTAGCCTTCCTGCAAATTTCAGAATGAGAACTCCTCTAATACTTAGTGGTTAAAAAGGAAGGAAGCCATGTATACTGAGTAAATGATCTAAAAGTAGCAGAGTAGGCTCAGCCATCCAGCCTACGTACCCTCCCCTTTCTTTTCTCTTCCACTATTCTGGCCCCAGGGATAGAAAACTCTTGAATCTGGTCCTGAAAGACATGCAGTTTGTAGTCCAGTTTCTTGGACTAGTAGGTTGCTTGTGCAGCTCTCCATTGTTTCTGTTCCAAGGAAAATGGGAAACGGAGAAGTGATAAAGAGGTCGTTATTGACGTTTTGGCAATGATAAGAGCTTACTTTATGATAAGAGCTCAGATGTCTCATGGAGAAGTAAGTTTGGGGATGGTTCTTTCTTCCCAGTCCTGATTAGCCTTAATATTGAGATTTTAGACAAGATACTTAGTTAACTGGGCCATCATGTGCTTTTGGAGTGTTTAAAAGCATCCCTGGCATCTACCCAGTAGGTGTCAATAGTATCCTTTCAGTGTGGCATCAAAAAGATCTCAGAAACAGCCAAATATCCCCCTGGAAGGCAAAATTGTTTCCCATTTGGAAACCACCAGATTGGAGATAAACGATTGTTTCTTATAATTGCATGTGTTCTCCAGCAGAAGATCAGGAAAGTTCTAGCATTGCTTTCATCACCTCACCTTAATGTAAGAAAAATACAACGAATTGGTAAAATTTTCAAATCTGTTTTTTCAACCGTACAAAGAACCTTGAGATTTGAGATGTTATTGAGCCAGAGTCTAGTTCCTGTTTAAACTGTTTACCCTTAAGAATTAGCGAACCAAAACAAAGTCAGAATTTTTTAACCAGCTTTACTGAGGGATCATTGACAAAAATTGCTATATATATATATATATATGGTATACAGTGTGATGCTTTGATATGTGTACATTTTGAAATCAGTCACAATTAAACTAGTTAACCTATCCATCCCTCACATAGTTTCCATTTGTGTATGTGATGAGGACACTTGAGAGCTAGTTTTTTAGCGAATTTTGAGTATATAGTGTTATTTACTATAGTCACCAGACTGTGGATTAAGTCTCTACAACTTAGTAATTTTTTTTAATAGGAGATAATTCCAGTGTTTGAAATTCACCTCCAGTTTTTTTTTTTCAAGTGTAGTTGACACACAGTGTTGTATTATTTTCAGGTGTACACATAGTGATTGGACAAGTTTATACATAATGTTCTGCTCACAAGTGTAGGTACCATCTGTCACCCTACGATGCCGTTAAAATACGATCGACTATGTTCCTTACACTGTGCCTTTTATTCCCATGGCTTAGAGAATTGCTTCTTAAAATCCTACCCACAAATGTTAAATAACAGCATCTAATGTGATGATGTAAATGGTCTTCCTAATAAGGCTTCACCTGGTCAATGTTACTAGGCCAGGACTTCACTTGATTTGAAGCTAGGAAGAGTCTTCATTTTATGTGTCTTCCCAACAGTTCAGATGTGAATTGAATGATGCGTGAATAAAATGGTTATGAGTGAGACAAATTTCATTGTTTCCAATTTTATTTTTAAAAATGAATATTAAATATTAGAAGGAATACAATTAAATGCTTTTGTCAAAATCACAAAATTCTCTCAACATGTGTCTAATTTTTTTTGGGGGGGGGTCCATTTTGTATCCCCAGGGCATTATGGTATGCCTGGGGCATAGGCTACATTCTATAGAAAGTAAATGATAAATGAGTGTTACCTGTTTATTGAATCTTTGAAACAGACTTCAGGCGAAGATTTAAAATTAAACAAGCATTAAAGGATCTTTAAAGCAGTAAATATGCCATGGTTTGCAGCAGTAAACTCAGAGTGATTTGGGACTATTGTGGTCATCCTTTCCTCTACCCGCTGCTACCCTTCTTCCAGTGACCAGATCTGTTAATTCAACCTTCGGAGTGACTCTGACTTGTCTGTGCGTCTGCATTTGTACTGCCATTTCAGGAGTCCCAGTCCCCGTCTACCTCTGCTCACCTCACCACTCTGCTCCTCCTCCAGCCCATCCCAAGCACGGCAGTCAGAGTGCTTGTTAACAAGTCAACAACTTGAAATGTTGATAAGCCTGCCTCCCCAGCTTGAAACCCTTCAGCGGGTTTCTTTGGTCCTTGGGACCTAATCCGAAATCCTTGGTATAGCATTTACAACCGTGAACGCTGATTGCTGTTTGCCTTCCTCCCTCATTACCTGTTGGCTTCTCTCCTCTAGTTTTGCCAAACATGCATTGCTTCAGATCTTTGCACTTGCTAGGCCTTTCCTGTGTTAGGGTTTTGAAACTGCCCTATCCTCTGCCTGAAATGTTATTCTTGGCTTAGGTAAGTCTGATTTATCTTTCAAGTCTTAGTGGTACTACGTACCACTTCCTTAGGAAGCAATGCCTTAGACTTCTAATCAAATTCTGGCTCCTTTTATATTGTTCTGATAGGGCGGCTGAAAGCAAAGCATTCTGTCTCAACTTGCAGCTACACATTTATGTGTGTGTTTAAAATCTGACCTCACTAGAGGCACCTGAGTGGCTCAGTTAAGTGTCTGACCTCAGCTCATGATCTCCCAGTTCGTGGCTTTAAGCCCTGCTTCAGGCTCTGTGCTGATAGCTCAGAGCCTGGAGCCTGCTTCAGATTGTCTCCCTCTCTCTCTGCCCCTTCCCTGCTCACGTGTATGTCACTTGCATGCACACTTGCTCTGTCAAAAATAAACATTAACATATATATGTAAAAATATATATGTACCTGTTCTCACTAGACAGTGAGCTCCACAGAGTAGGTGCATGTCTGGTTTTGTCTCCAGTGTATCATCCATGCTTCATGTTTGCTTAGCACACAGGCTCTCAGCTATTTTAGTGAAAAGTTGAATTTGCCTTGCGAGTTGGCAGTGCATCAGGCTCACAACATGTTTATTGTCCTCCTGTTGAATCTGAGATAAGCATTTAATGTTGAGAGAGTGGAAATGATTTGTTCCTGCTGTCCATAGCTTAGCATATCGGGTAGCATGGAACCATGCATGAGAACTGGTGACTGGCCAGTCACATACACGAATACATGGGTGATTTGTGCTATGCTTGACAGACAGGAAAACAATGAATATAAAGTGATATTTGGCAGGTTTTACAGAACTAGGAACGAAACTCGGCTTAAAAACAAAAACTTCCTTGTTTATTGCTTTAGAGTTTTTTTCAAATTGTTATTATATACCATGAGTCCTGGCTTGGTGGCTTTTTGACCAATAGGATTTCAGTATGCAGTGCACTAATATCAACTCTTGGATTGGCTTAACTACCTCTGATGTCATAATATCCCCATGAGGAAGTCATAATTTGCTTGAAATCACATTGTGCTAATAACAACTCTTGTTCTGTTTCATTGCAAGAAAGATAATCTACCGAAAATAAAAATGCTGGAAGGAGGAACATACATTTGATCGACGCAGACCTTTTTCCATTTATCTGCTTTAGTTATCTACTGCCAACAATCGAAGTTAGCTTCTTTGCTTTGTTTTACAATCGATGTTTTGTTTTTTGTTTGTCAGTTACGAGGCAAATGGAGGAATGAGCCTACTTAGAATTACTCCTTCAACTCCTAGTTCTGTTTCATCTCGACTATTGAGGCTTAGCATCTTTCTACTACTTAGCCTTCCTGACTCCAAAGGAAAAGCCATTTGGACAGCCCACCTGAATATAACATTTCAGGTGGGAAATCGGATCATATCTGAATTAGGAGAGAGTGGAGTGTTTGGGAATCATTCTCCTTTGGAAAGGGTGTCTGGTGCTGTGGTACTTCCTGAAGGATGGAATCAGAATGCTTGTAACCCCATGACCAACTTCAGCAGGCCGGAACAAGCAGACTCTTGGTTGGCCCTCATCGAACGGGGAGGCTGTACTTTTACACATAAAATCAACGTGGCAGCAGAGAAGGGAGCAAATGGGGTGATCATCTATAACTATCCAGGTACGGGCAACAAAGTATTTCCCATGTCTCACCAGGGAACGGAAAATATAGTTGCAGTGATGATAGGCAATTTGAAAGGCATGGAACTTTTGCACTTGATTCAGAAAGGAGTCTACGTGACGATCATCATTGAGGTGGGGAGAATGCACATGCCATGGCTGAGCCATTACGTCATGTCTCTCTTTACCTTCCTGGCTGCCACAGTTGCCTACCTTTTCTTGTACTGTGCCTGGAGACCTAGAGTGCCCAATTCTTCCACCAGGAGGCGAAGACAGATCAAAGCAGATGTGAAGAAAGCTATTGGTCAGCTTCAACTGCGAGTGCTCAAGGAAGGGGATAAGGAGCTAGATCCAAATGAAGACAGTTGTGTTGTTTGCTTTGACATCTACAAACCCCAAGATGTAGTACGTATTTTAACTTGCAAACATTTTTTCCATAAGACATGCATTGACCCCTGGCTTTTAGCACATAGGACATGCCCCATGTGCAAGTGTGACATTCTGAAAACTTAAACCCAGACAATCTTCTGAAGATGTGACGGAGTCTTTCCGAAGATTAAAATTAAATGAATTTTCGTTTAGCATTCTATGTAGAGAGAAAACTCCACTCCATCTTCTCTACCTAAGTACTAAAGAGGACGAAATTTGTGTTTTTAAAATAAAACTCCTTATCATGCCCAGCTATTTGACCTTGTTGTTTTTAAGTCCTTAGTCTTTTTTGCCTTTATCCAAATAAGAATATTAGTATATGTTAATAGCAATTAGTTTTATCTTCAAATTAAAATGATTGTGGTGTTGAGACTACAGAGAATTAGGCATAATATTTTAAAGTTTCTTTTTTAGATTCATTTTATTCTATGTTTTTGATACCTAATATCTCTGTTAATAAACTTCATTATGGGGGCACCTGGGTGGCTCAGACAGTAGAGTCTGCAACTCTTGATCTCAGGGTCATGAGTTCAGGCCCCAAGTTGGGCATGGAGCCTACTTAAAAAAAAAAAAAAATCTATAAAGTTAGATCTTGATTTAATTCTCCATTAATAGGAACTCTGGTTTCTAAAAGCACTGAGTAGATCATGTGTTCTGAGTAATTACTTTAGATGTTAGCACCTCTGGTTCTATAAACCATTTTAAATTATTATAGGCCTCATTTAAGGACAGCATCACAAAAAATAGCACTTTTGTTTGCCAGAGCCTGTTTATCTTAGCCTAGTGAATTAACTCTGGTAGCAGATTTCCCTTCTAGAATTAACCTTAGTAAATACTTTTGTTAAAATGGTGGCGAGTGTGTTTCTGTTTGGGCATTTTGACATAGTTCGAGTGGAGCTGAAATTTTTTTCAGCCGCCTTTACAAATTGTATCTTTTGAGGAGATAAACACATATTCTGTAACAATGAGAGTCTTGAAAGACTTGAGTTTTGTGGTTGACTAAAATTTCTCTGGACGAAAGGCTAAATGTTGGTATCCAGCTTGGGTGGCACTTCATGAACGAATGCACTCTACTCCACACTTGGAAGAGGGAGTCGTATGGAAATGCAATCAGATTAATGGCTTTTGAAATAGAAAATTGACGTTTGGGAGCTGAAGTTCACACAGTAGTATTTGTTTTTATGCCACTTTGGTTGGGCCCATAAGGCCCTATTTTCCTTCTTTCCTGCCTCAAGTTATGTCGACTCCCATTTCATAAGAAGTAACTCCCTTAGTCCTGGTGAGACCCAACCACAGCTGTCTCTCTGCCTCCTGTGTTGTAAGGACAGACATTTGTGTTCAAGGTAAAAAGATTCTTGGCTTCCTAGCTAGTGGATAAGAGCCAGTGAGAGATATCCTCAAAGTGTAAGCCCCTACACTGGGGGCTGCCCGTGTTTTAGGTCACAAGTCGTCTTGGTATCAAGTTCTTTTGTGCCATTGATAGAAGTGTAGCGAAAGTATAGTCAGAACCGATAGTGTATGTGGGTGTGGGGGGTGTGCAGTTTCCATCAGGGACATTCGATTTTAGCAAATGTTTTGTTCAAAGCATCTGTGACCTTTAACACTGCTGTTGGTGTTGATCTAAATGGGAACCTTGACGTTTTTCTTACTAAAATCAATAGTTGTGTTTTTGTTTAAAATAAATTATGCTAAGACGCTCAACAGAATTTTTTTCCCTTACACTCTTCGTCTCTTCCCTCAAAATACTGTTAGATCAGTAACAGATGTCAAGGTCTGCAGAGAATAAGAGATTAATACTCTTTTATGAGGAGTATTAACTGAATACCCTCATTTTAAAATTCAAAACCAAATCGTACCAATGAGCCTGAGCAAGTAGTTATTAAATAAACTTAATACAGTGCTCTATGTGATAAATAAAAAATTCACACTGTGATCAAACATAAGTGAAAAACGGTATTCGCGTTCACTGCTTTTACCACATAATTGTTCTCATTGCTAATTTTTAATTACCCAAAACTTGCCATTTTATTACATGATTCCTTGATTTATTGTGAAGATGAATGATAATGCTAGGACTTTCTTGCATATGCTTTCAGATTGTGTGTTGTATGAATTTTGTTTTTTAGTTTAGTTTGATAGCTGTTAACATGTGGCTCAGGGATTGAATTGATGTTACAACCTACAAATCATTGGTTTGAGACTTTCAAGCCAAGAAGTTGATAGCAGACTCAAAACTCTTATCCCATTGGCTGTGTTGTCTTTTATGTCATAATCATGTCACCCCTCTGTAAACAGTGTTTGGAGTTACATTAGTGGGATTGGGATATTTTTTTCAATCTAAAGTGTTTCTCTTCCTCTCTCTAATAAAACATCTGAAGCTTCTAAGATCTCTTTAAGAATTTCTTACAAAAACATGTTGGAAGATAGTGGAACTTGTTTTCACCCCGAAGGTTTTTCTCATTTTAGTATTTTCAACTGACTGTCCACAGATGTGGAAGCCACATCTTTCGGTCGGGTTCGTTCTTCAGTCGCTAGGTAAAGAGAGAGATGAATCGACTCAAGGTTAGCACCTACAGAAACAACACTGCATCTTCCTGGCTTATGAAATTCAGTTTTCTTTGGCTTCTTAGTCAGAACTGTTGCAGAGCCGGTGCTGTCTGGACCGCTTACATGAACATCTCATTTCACGTCGGGAATCGGATGCTGTCCGAGTTGGGAGAGACCGGAGTGTTTGGAAGAAACTCTGCTTTGAAGAGAGTGGCAGGAGTCATCGTGCCGCCCGACGGAAAAACTCAAAATGCATGTAATCCCAATACCAGCTTCAGCAGCCCAAAGTACTCGGAGACCTGGCTCGCACTTGTGGAACGAGGAGGTTGTACCTTCTCGCAGAAAATTAAGGTGGCCATGGAGAAGGGAGCCAGTGGCGTGATCATCTACAACTTCCCAGGAACCGGCAATCAGGTTTTCCCCATGTCTCACCAGGCGTTTGAAGACATCATCGTGGTGATGATTGGTAACCTAAAGGGCATGGAGATTTCGCATTTAATTCAGAAGGGAGTTCACGTTACAGTCATAGTTGAGGTGGGGAGAAAACACATCATCTGGATGAATCACTATTTTGTCTCTTTTGTGATGGTCACAACTGCTACTTTAGCATATTTCATCTTTTATCATATTCGGAGACTTTGGATAGCGAGGATGCAGAACCGGAGGTGGCAGCGGTTAACGACCGGTCTCAAGGAAGCGTCTGGCCAGCTCCAGGTTCGGGTTCTGAAAGAGGGGGATGAGGAAATCCGTCCCAACGGAGATAGCTGCGTAGTTTGCTTTGAACTCTATAAGCCGAACGATACAGTTCGTACTCTCCCCTGTAAACACTTTTTCCACAAGAATTGCATCGACCCTTGGATTCTGGCCCATGGGACATGCCCCATGTGCAAATGTGACATTCTTAAAGCTTTGGGTATTCAGGTGGATGTTGAAGATGGAACAGAATCTTTGCAAGTTCTCATGTCAAATGAATTGTCCGTTGCCCTGTCCCCTAGTGAAGAGGAGACAGACCGTGAACTTCCTCCTGTAGGAGAGTCTGAAAAAGTGACCCCTATGGAGGCTGAGGAGGAGCTGCCACCACCACAGAATGACAGCCAGCCTGATTCAGTAGTGGAAGATGTTCATCCTTGACCTTGACAGGATGACCTTTGAGGAAGTGGATTAAACCTGTTTGTCAACTGAAGTCCTAATACTGACGAGCAGTTTGTCTGTTTGAAGTGTGGTTTTTGTGTCCTTCTCTGTTATTTGGTAACTTTCTACATTGTTAAGCAGAAAAAGGGACTAGCAGGATTTGTTTCCTGTTTTGCCTTTGCTAAACGTAACTTTTTGTCCATGTCTATTACTCCTGCCAGTATAGGTGTCTATTTCTTTGTACACATGCATGTTAAAATCAAGGATGAACTTTCCCCCCTAAATGTTTCTACATATTTTGGACTCCATTTTGGTAAGAAAATTGTTGGTTTATTTGCATGTTCCTTATACAGAAACCAAGAGTTAAGTTTGGAAAACATAAATTATCTTTTATGTGCTAGTAAGAGTAATATTTTTGATACTATATTTGTAGTACAATATACTACTTTTGAAGTCAGTGTGCTGTGTTTAATTCTTAGCATGAGAATTTTGCTGTACAGAATTGTATTACTCTCACCCTTGAAAGGCAGTTCTTTTCAAGCTATTAGTACATTTTTATGGGATCTGCGTATGCATGGTGATAGCAATTTTAAAAGTAAAACAGCACTTTTCAGTGAACAAACAATTCAGTGCCCAATATTGTATAAAAGTATTACATGTTCACAATTTGTAGAAAGATTTAAATGATCAAGAAATCCAATGATGTTATGGTGTATTTCCCATGTGTTTCAACTTACTAAGTATGTTTTGTCATTAAATTTTTGAGATCAGTATCACAACGTAGATGATGTTCTTATGACGCGTGGGGTTCTGTTTATTTTGTTCACTGTATTTTCAGGATCTAGCACAGTTCTGGGCACTAAATTATTTTTGAGTGAATGAATGAATAATGAGTATTTTCCCCCCGGGACATAAACATGTTAATTTGAAAAAGTGAGTAGTTTATCCCATAAAAAATAATGGGAACTTGGTCCTGACAGTTGTCATCCTAAATCACTTTGACAAAACAGAAATTAGGATTTTTAGCCCAGAATCCATTATTTCAACTTAACATATATAGTTTTAACAAGGAACTTTGGAATCTTCCTGACCTGACGGTGGGTTTTTAGTTCTTGTGCAGCACGGGGAGAGTGGGATTTTTGTTCCTGGCAACACTAGAGACAGATCTATTAGGGATTTTCTTGCGTTTCAGTGCTAACGACCCTGGAATTCAGAGGCAGCTGGTTCTAACAGCAACACCAGGTCAGACTATTTAAAAGGAGGGAGAAACAATCACGTAAGGCCAGGGAGAATCAAGACACGGCAAAATGTGTCCAAAAAGACCAGGTAGAGGGATGAAACCTGACTTAGTACACACAGGCTTTTTTTTTTTTTTTTTTTTTTTTTTGAGTGTGAGAGCACTAGTTGGGGAGGAGAGAATCTTAAACAGACTCCATGCCCAGCGTGGAGCCGGACAAAGGCTTGATCTCAGGACCAAGAGATCATGATCTGAGCTGAAATCAAGAGTTGGAGGCTTAACCGACTGAGCCCCCCAGGCACCCTTACCCATGCTCTTTAACACCTAATTTTGGAGAGGTTTGACTCAGTCAATCAAAGGAGCTGCTCTTTGAAAGAACTGCAGAGCACCAGTCCTGTGGAGGATTTCACAGGAACACTTTTGGGAAGATCTTTTTGTGTTTACTTAGGAGCGTAAATTTTTTGAGGTACCAAGGATCACTTTGAAGAGACAGGAAACTGAAGATCATTTGAGGGGCACTCCTGGTAGATAGAATCTGCTGCTAAACCCAGGATAAGTTGTCTTTCTCAGACTGGCCACTGTTGGCATTTCAGTCTCTAGGGCTAGCAGCTCGTGGGCATGGCTAGGGTGACTTCCACTGGTTGCCCAAGAGAATCATTGGAACTAAGAAAGTGAATGCCTCTTGGCAGCCCCCGAACCTAGGTTCTAGAATCATTACAGCTGTGTGTCATCCTAGCAAATTAATATGGGGTACATGTTCCATGATAGACCTAGTACTTGAGTTTATTTGTTCTTCACACTAACTGCCGTTGTGTTTTTTCATTCCTTTTTGTGCACCGTCATTGGTTTTTCCTTTTGGTTCATTGTTGTCAACCTTAAACCTGCCTTATGTATATGAAATTAACATATATTAACTTTCATAATTCAGTGTCTCGATGACATTTAACACTGTGCTTATTGTCTTGATCTGAGAATTTTTATTGGATACCCTTTAAAAAGTGTTAGAACCTGTTTTTGTGGTCAGGAAGGAAAGGTCTGTGAGCTTGGAAACTGTCATTGCAGAGTGCCTCCCATGTAGTAGGCCGTGGACTAAGTGCTTTCTATTGCTTTTTCTTATGTCCAAACACAACAGTGTTTGTCTTTAGAATGTTGTAAACAGATCAATAGACCACTTTTACTCTGAATTTAATAACTAGAAACTGGAAATAAGACAGCTGTGTCAAATTTAAGGTAGTAATCGCTGTAGTAAATTTTTACCTGTTTTGTGTGCTACTTCATTTTCTCTCACACATAGTGATGTAAGTGTATTTTGTCATAATGGCATGGGACCATAATATGAACCATTTTGCTCCTAATACCAGCGTCGTGATGCATTTCCCTTACGTTGCTTTGTAGGTACTTTTGCATTCCCTGGTAGAGGCGGGTGTGGGGAAGCCACTAATGGGGTTTGATGTTCCTTATAAAAATGCAACTTCTTTGCTTCATTCCTTAAACCTTCATAATTTAGGTTTAATTATTTACTAAACTGAAAATGACCTTAACCACTTGGTTAAGCTTGACCACTGATTGGGTGATACAATAGGTGATTTTATGTATACGTTTTCTTTTATGACAAGACATCCTAAACTATATCCCTGTCTCTTGCTATAGAATTACTGTAATGCACTTGTACTGGAGAGAAATGTTGGTCAACCATACTATTTACAGTAGTATGTGTACTTCAGTGAGCTTGAGAACTGGCATTTGTGATGGTATTTAAGTTTCGTGTACAGTTAGTATTTTCTCCTACAGACTTTCAGGTTTTGAAGTAACACACAGGAATCCAGGAAAGGCTCCGCATTTGTAGAAGCACTGGTGTTAAAAATACAAACAAAACATTCACACATGGCTACTGTATGAAGGAGTAATGCTGACTCCGTGTTCTTGCACCAGTTTCTGTATTTTGGAATTTATTTGGCTTTCTATTTGGCATTTTTAAGTGTTCAGTGCTTACTGATGAAGAATAGGGGTTATGAGTTACCAACAAAAATATATTAAAAACACATGCCTGTTTTTCGAAATGGAAGAACTTTTTTGGGAAAGGAGGGAATGCACCTGAGATTAGCTAGCTGCTTCCTGTGCACAAGTGTCTTCATCACAGTCCCTGCACAAACACCTCTCTTGTTCGTAGGATACACCTATAAGTCTTCACGATTGCGCTGTCTTCTCAGACCTCGAAGACACCGAGTTCCTTGATGACCTCAGCTGCTGACATGAACTTTCCTCATTGTTGACCAGGGGAGTCCTGATTTCAAAACTCCTCGACACCTGTAATATTCACCTCCCAGTTCTACGGCACACCATTGTTGCCACACATTGACTTCTGTTATTTTTGAGAATTTCCCAACTAAGCATCTTTTTCAGAGTTGCCTCTCCAGTTCACTTGACCTTTCTTTCCTTTCCACCTCTTGTTCCTTGTTCTCGTTCTAGGGTTTCCTGTATCCATTCTTTTTCAGCCCATCCCTTCCAGCTGCAGCCTAGAAGCAACTATCAGCCATTCGTTCTATTCTCCCACATGCCACTGAATTCCTTGCCTTCTAAACATTTTCCAGGACCATTGGCTGTCTGAGTCCTCTCTACTGATTTTTTTTTTTATCAGAACCTTAGTTCTGTTTAAAATTCTTTATTCTCAGGGTGCCTAGGCGAATCAGTTGGTTAAGCATCCTACTTTGGCTCAGGTCCTGATATCTCAGGATTTGTGAGTTCAAGCCCTGCATTGGGCTCTGTGCTGTTGCTCAGAGCCTGAGGCCTGCTTCACATTCTGTGTCTCCCTCCCCTGTTGGCACCGTGTGTCTGTCTCTCTCAAAAATATTAAAAAATTCTTTGTTCTCAAGTCCCTTTATTTCTCATGGAGCCGTGCTTCTTGACTTTGGCCACACATCCGAATCATGTTGAAAGCTCTTAAAATTCTCTATGCCCACTGTACCCAGGACCTGTGCTTTGGACTGGGGCTTGAGAATTTTTTTTAGTTTACCCAGTTGATTCCAATATACAGACAAGATTGAGAACCACTACCGTAGGACTTTTCCAGAGAGCCTTTACATTAATCAAGTTCCCTGTTTCACCTTCTGCTTACTTCTTACTGACTTGTTTTCACTTTACACTCAAAATATTGAGGTGGAAATCTAAATACCAAGTCATGAAGGGTGGTGGTTCATGAAGAGCAGTTGATAAAGGCTTCTGGGAATATGAAGGAAGGGATTTCAGCTAGAGAAGCAAGGCATACTTAGAGAAGGAAATAACATTTGAAATGGAGCTATCATTTGGGAGGATGGACCTTTTAACGGAGGGAACATTGTGAGCAGCACCCCCACCCCCAAAAGGAAGATATTGTTGGTAATTCAGGCAGTAAAATAATCATGTAAGAATTTAACAATGATCATGGATTATTTTTTTTTAAGAGTGAGTGCACAAGAGAGGGTAGAGAGAATCCCAAGCAGTCTCCATGTTCAGCCATGAGCCTGACTTGGGGCTCCATCCTACAAACCCTGCGATCATGACCTGGGCTGAAATCAAGAGTCAGATGCTTAACCAACCAGGCCACCCAGGATCCCCAGATCATGGATTCTTAATCTATTTTTTCTTTTTCAAGTATTTAAATTACAACTAACATATGGCATAAGTTTCAGGTGTAGAAATGATTAATCACTTAAAACACCCAGTGCTTATCCACAAGTTCCTTCCTTAATCCCCATCATCCGTTTAACCCATCCCACACCCCGATCTCTAGCAACCCTCAGTTCTACATAGTTAAGAGTCTGTTTTAACAACAGCGTTTTCTAAAGAAGTTAGTGTACTGTAGAATTTTGGTTAAGGAACTTGAAGGCCAGGAATTCTGGAGGCTGTTGTAAGAATCCAGGAGTAATGAAAAGAAAACGTAAAAAAACAATAGTAGGTGACTTGAGTAAGGTAATTCACCTTCAAGATAACATGTCCTTTGATTTCATTTGCTGATTTGTATTTTCTACCTGATTTTTTTTTTTTAATGACCAGGCTGGTACTGATTTCAGAACTTGCCTTTACACCCATAATTTTCATCTTCTGTTTATCTTAAGTTTAGCAATCCAGTGCATACGGAATAGAAAGGCACCAGGAGTTGAGGAAGAGTCAAGGATGACTCCTAGATTTCTGTCTGGGGCACTAGGTGATCATGATGCTATTCAGTGAGGTAGAAAATAGGTGAAGCAAGTTTTTGGGGTGGAAGAGGAGTTCACATTTTGAGTGTACTGGATTTGAGGAACCCACAGAATTTATAGTAATGTTCAGTACACAGCTGAAAATATAGATCTAGGAATTAAGTGAAAACATAGCAAGAGACAGATCTGTGCAAAGTACTCAATTGTGATGTACTAACAAAACAATCTGCCATTGACATTTATATTCGTGGTAATTTACTGAAATGTAAAATTTAATACGGCTCTTTCGGATTCCTTGACTTCATGGCATTCCTGTGGAGAGTGCTATATGACTTTTTCTCTCAAAAAGTGATGGTTAGGGTGGTAGTGCAGTGATAACACCTTCAGTATGATAGGATGCTGTTCCTCGCAGTTACCAGGCAGACCCTCATTTAACCCTAACAATGGCTCTGAGGTGTGTATTAGGTATCCCCATTCTTTAGATGATAGACCCACAGAGGCTAAGCAGTTTGCTCAAAGTTAATGACACCTGTTATGCGGTAGGATATGTGTTTGACTTTGGGCTGGTCCCACATCGCCTGGCCTTTACCACAACACTACAATTAGCCTTGGGAAACCAGTTTTTAAGGAGAAGATGCTGGGAGAAATCCTGTTTTGAGGACTTAAAGAATTGGGCCTTAGAAGAAAACTCCCAGCTAAAAAGTAGTGGGAGTGCTAGCGAGAGGTTAGTGGAAGAGATAACTGGAATCAGTTGGATACAGACAGTTGGGGATACAAGAGTATGGGTGAGTGTGAGGGTTGTGGGCAGGATGTATTTAATTGAGAAGGGTAGGGAAGCTCAAGGGGAATGTCTGCTTACATTTAGGAAGTATCGATTCTGGAATTGATCTCATGTAAAAAATGCATTAGTTGGGGGGTTTTATGTAGCCTTTTATTCCTCTGAAGTTGGAGAGGGTTAAAAATAATTTTTACAATTGCCTTAATTTGTAACACTCCATTTTGAATGTGCAGGGATAAGTACAGTTGCCTATAGAAAAGAATATCTTGCTTTTTATACATCAGGTGACTTGTATTCGTATCCAGAACATCTCAGAACAGTGGTCTTCAGGCCAGTACCATTAGAATCACTTGAAACCTGTTGGAAGTGCAGATTCTCAGCCCCCACTGTGGACCTGAGGGAGCCAGAAAATTGGGGAGGGGAGTGGGGGGCAGATACCTGTTTCAGTAAGTCTTCCAGCTGATTTTGACAGACATTAAAGTTGAGAGATCTCTACCGTCTCAGGGAGTCCATTTATTTTCAGAGGAGTATGTATCACATAGTTGTCAGATATAGTATAAATGAAAATAATTGCGAATCTTAAAGCAGTACACAAATCATAGTTGCTATTAAGATACATAGTAGGCATTTTTCATGGGCCCGACTTCTCTGGTTTTTATGCAGGACTTGTGCATATAGATGTTTACTCCTTTCCCCTGCCAGTTCTGGTTTCTCTACCAGAAAGATTGTAGACAATTCAGGAATTCCAAAATAGAAGGTTAGAAAAAAACCCTCAAAGCAGAAAGAACTTAGGGCAGTCGATGCATTGGGTAAGGATGGTTTCTGATACCATCTATTTAGTAGGTCTGAAAATAACCTAAAATGGGGCCATCCATTAAATGCAGAAGGGAATTTTGTAAATTCTTGGGTTTGGGTTCATAAAACCAGCTTCACAAAAACTAGAAGGACTCCTGGTTTAGAGCCCATAAAAATATAGCTGAAAATACCTCTGTGCAAGTCACCTGAAGCTGCTCGGCGTCTTCCGTGTGAGGAGCACCACTGCTTCTGTAGCCAGAGTTACTCCTTTTCATGTTAATGATGAGAATCTTACCCATATGGTAAGATCATTGATAATTTCATTCAACAAATATTGATTGCACTGGAAATATACAAATAAACCATACAAAACCCATCACCTGGATGGAACTTGCTTCTAGTGTGATTAAGTTCCAGATAAATGTTTATACGTTAAATAGTTAAAAGTGTGATGGAGAACAAAAGAAAATAGGATGGGAATGGAGTCGCAGGAGTTGAGAAGCAGAGTTGTAGTTTTTAATGGAAGTAGTCTTTGAGGCACCTGGGTGACTCAGTCCACTGAGCATCCAACTCTTGTTTTTGGCTCAGGTCATGATCCTAGGATCATGGGATTGAGCCCCATATCAGAGTATGCGCTGACTGTGGAGCCTACATACGATATTCTCTCTCACCCCCTGCTATCTCCCCTGCTCATGCTTGCGCTCTCTCAAAATTAAAAAAAATATATACGAAAGTAAAAATGGGGGAGACTTCACAAAGAAGATGAACAACAGAACCAAAGACCTGGTAGGAATGTCGGCCGTGCACTGGAACACATGCTTGGAAGGTGCAGCAGGTGCAGAGGAGAGCCCCAGGTTAGTAAGCGGTCCTGTCATCTGAAGAATGTTTAACCTGGCAGCTTGAAGACCGTGTTAACTGCCTTTAAAAAAACTTGAAGAATGGCCTTCCGAAGAATGGAGGTTGTCTTTGCGATAACATGAAGTAGAAGTCTATGAGAGAATGACAGCTATAAGAAAGTGTTGCTACCAGGAAACAAGGAACCTTCCAGTCATTAGTCCTGTCCTAGACAGGTTATAGCAGCAGAGAGTTTCTCTTCCCTGAAGGAGTTGGATGTCTAGATACCATTTTAATGGTGATGAGGAATCCACATTCTGAAAGGTCTTTGGGATTTGTACCTTTGAAGTCCCTCCGTATCCTGAAAACCAAATTCTGGCGTTAAAAACCAACAATGTTACTTCATGCATAGTAGCCGTCTGGTGGAAAAACAAATAACTACAAGGTATAAATCACAAAAGTTCAAGGCTTTACTGAGCACAATTATATGCCAGAGAGATTGTAGTTCAAGTTTTGGGTTCATTTTTCTTTGCCGTAGCAGAATGTTTGGTTTGAAGATTGACTGACTTTCCAGAAATATTTTTCATTTTCACTTTGAAACTTCATTTCTCTGCTGTAGGCTCCTGGCTTAGCAAGAGTAAATAACTTGGGTATCCTTAAGATTCCTGTCTTAGAAACCTAGAATATTGAAAGTGTAGTAGCTCATTCTTTGGTATCCTGATAGTATTGTAGGAAAAAAATGATTTGGTTTTTAGAAATGGTCTTTCTCAATTTCAGTGTCAACATTAGTGTATCACCTGTCTTTTCAGAAGTTTCCTGAGATACTGTGTCTGCAACAAAGGGACCAGTATTTGTTTTCCAATCCATTGTGGCTTATTTTGTAAAATAAAAACAAATGTGTTTTATTTACTGTGAAAATGCATCACAGAAATAATTTACATTGACAGAAGGGATGGATGGATGTGTGAAAGAAACACAAGAGTGAAGTGTCATTAGTAGAATCTAGGCTGGGAGGTAAATGCCAGAACAAAGGCGGTTAAGAGTTTTAGCCTCTGATTTCTTCACGTTTGATAAAGGAATGAAGACTGGTGAAACAAGTGATTTTCAAACCACCACAAGCCTTTTCAGTTTTTACGTGTGGACACTTTCATAACAAAATGTTGAGTAAAACTCTGGATTTTGGTGTCATGGTGTTGTCACATCCATTCAAGTTTCTGAAACGTCTCTGTACTGTCCTTGGAGAGATTCAAGAGCTGACATTCGTCCATAGGTCATACTTCCCATAACGCTGATTAAACTTGTCTGTTGCTATATTGTATAATACTAAAATTGTGTTGAAGAAAGCTGTTAGCTCTAGTCCTCCAGGGAGGAAACGGACCCAGATTGTTGCACGTTCTCAGCTTGTGTCACACCTTGAATACCCAGGTCTGATTCCCTTCAGGTTTTTGTTAACGTTATTTTCCAGCCGACAACATAGAAATGTGAGTGAGGATGAGGCGGACAGAATTACAGAACTGATGCTGGACTATTGTAGAGGACTGAGCACATTCTTTGTTCATACAATAAAGAATTTATTGAACATGAGATACTATGATACTCTAAAAGTAATTCACTAAGTTAAAATTTTTTTTCTGTATCATTATGGATGGTGACATCTTCATAAAATAGAATGAGGTAGCTCAACCCAGGAACTTAGTGTTTTCTGTGATCATGAAACATCGAATGAAAGAAATAAAAGTAAAGGGAAGGGTGGAGAGAGGGTGGCATCTTTTGTTACTTTATTTATGTAGAAAAAACACTGTAGAAATTCAACTTGCTATGTCGTGGCTTGCTTTTCCACTGTGAACATGATTTTTTTCTTTGAACCCTAAACCATCCCAGTCTGGGAATCCCAGCTAGCGCCCAGGGATTTTGGTTCTGTGTATGTTTGTGCTTGGAGTGAGTGGCTTGGTAACTTTTTTCAGCTTCAGCTGCTTTAGTTACAGGGTTAAGAAAAGTTTGGTTTAGGGAAGTTTAACGACATCCTTAAGGTGCAAAATAGTTGTAAAGGAAACTGAAAGATCTGCTATTGTCTGATATTAGAAAAAAAGCTTTATAAAAACTTTGTGATATTAATAATAGGAATATCATGTATATATTTTTCTAAAGTTCTATATTTTTCAAATCATCTTTATGTTCATTTGGATATAAGCTCCTCTCAATCCAACTATAGGACAATGCAAGAAGACTGTAGTAGTTTAGGGGGTTCAGGTTTGCTCTAAGGGCTTTAGATGAGTTATAAGGAAGGGTCATTTGAGAGAATCTGCTTTCAAGTTCAAGGATAGAGGTTTAAAGGTATCACTTAAATTTTATTTAATTTTTCAAATAAGAGATGGTTTGCTATCATTTTTAAGTTATCGTTTTTTCACATCTGATAAGGGGATGGGATTGATTAAATTAGTGGTTTCCAAACCTTTGGAATTCATGGATCAGTAAAAACAAAACGAGGTCAACTATAGCTTTATTATTTTTGTCAAGAAGGATTATTAACCACCACAACAAAAAACTGATCCACAATTTACGATTACTAACTTATCTGTATTGCAGATAAGTGACTTGTACTTATGATTTCTATCAAAATATTGAATGAATGTAGCTATACTAAAATTACTTTGCAATCTATATTTTCTTTACCTTGAATCAGGGAAAACTACATTCCACGGTGGTCATAAAACCATGTTTTGGATTCAGTAACTTTCCCAAATCCCTTACTACTCCAAGGACCTCATGATTTCCTTTTAAAATTTAAGTATTGAATGATAACAGGCCCTCCAGAGGCTTTTAAAGGTACAGCTCTATGAAGTTCACAGTCTAAGCAAGGGAAAGATACAGGAATTGCTGTACAGAATTTGCAGCAATGTGAGAACAGATCTGTTTCATTCCTTAAGAGAGGATGGGGAAGTCTAAGAAGGCTCACAATAAAGAGATGGTATCAAGGCAGTGGGAAGCTTCACAAAGTAGGTAAAAAGTAACAGAAATTCTATACCTCCTAATTCTCTTCATCCACTCAATTCTGTAGCTCAGTTTCATGAACCATACGTTGATAAATCCCCAAATTTGTATGGTGGAGAAGAGGAGGGCTCTCGAGGGCGACCCTCAGAGCTTAAATTTCTCTTTGGCAGTCTGGCTGTGTGACTTTGGGCATGTTTCTTGACCCCTCTTTTTTTTTTTTTTTTTTCTTTTTTACACCTTCAAAGTAGATGCCACCATGTAGTTTGTGTTGTGAGGGTTAATATATCTATAACCCTGGAATGTATCCTAGCTATTTTCAAAATGCTATTTTAATCATGTGACTCCCTGACTTAAATGTTTGGAAGGCATTCTGTGCTCTTGGGATAAAGACCAGGTACATTCCATGGCTTTTGAAGTCTGTCGCTCCTCTAGCCTTTTCTCATTCACGACGTGCTCTGTCCCTTCACTGAAGCCTAAGGAGCCTTTTCAAACCCACTTAGACCAGCTGTGTTCCCCCATCTACTATCCCTTGGTCTCCCCTCTTTTCCTAACAAATTTCTCTCCATTTTCATATCTCCCATCACCACCTTCGTCAATCGTTTGTGACCTCCTCAGATAGGTTCAGAACCTTGTTACAAAGTCTTCCCGGCTCCAGAAATTCCCAGTATTTTTGCCTTGTTGCCATCATTTTAGTTTGTTTTCTTCAGTGTAAATTCTGTGAAGGTAGCGAACTCTTGCCTTTTGCTCACTAGTGCATTCCCAATATTGAGCTCATTGCCCAGCAGATAGTATGTTTTGATAAGATATTTATGGGAGAAATGGGTGAGGTATGGGGAAGGGAACTTGTAGAGGGCTATGCCTAAGTAAGTGTTCCCTTTGTTAGAAAATACGTTCTCTAGACAGATAGAGAAGACTGTAAAGGCAGTTTGTGGGAGACCCAGGTGGAGGAAGAGATTGACCCAATACAATGCCAATAGGGAATCTGTTGACTGACCCTGAGCCTGTGAAGTGACCTGATAGATACTGGTGCTGATACTGGAGAACTAGGAATTGGCATGTAGTGGGACTAAATTCATCACTGTTAAGCTTTGTGAATTGATAACGCCTGAAAAATAGTTTTAAAAACAGCTACTCTTTCTCTGTGCACAGCCTCCATTATGGGAGTTATTAGTAGTTGCCATGATTAAAGAGAAAAGGGTGTCTTTTATAAGTGGGGCTCTTGTACTTTCTCAGTGTTTTCCTTGCTGAACACATGCTGGCAGCTTTCCCAGGAACCGTCTCATAGATAGCCACAATGATTTGGCACACAGATAATGTTTTTCTTGTCGTTATACAATCCTTCTGAATCAGAGAGGCAGTGCATGGATCAGATCAAAAGCAATGGGTGAACAGTAAGTGCTTCTGTGGGAAAGTGTATTTGGAGTTTTATTTGGACAGCTGAGCAGACTTACCTTTTACAGATAGAGTTTCCTATTGTAGTCATTACATTTCAATTTTGTTATTTCCCGTGACATGAAAGTATTCAGTGACTACTTCGGTATATAATCTGAGCAAGTAAATGGAAAGGGTGGCCGTCGGCGGTGCTTAGCGGGCTCCTGTACAAGGTGTAACTCCTTAAAATGTGGAGAAAATGTGACTACGTGGTATATTACGGTTTGGTGGGAGGTTCCTGACTCCCACACCGAATTGGTTGGGTGTGTTCAGTGGCATTTTCACATAAAGGTCACTGATTGATAATTCCACAGGTGTCCACCAGCTCCCATCAGAATATATGGCTGTCAAGGGTGAACCCTTGATAGGAGTGGGAAAGTGAGAAGAGTAAGTAAAGGAATGTTGCTTTTGGATTCCATTAGTTTCTCTTCTCTCAATATGCGACTTTAGGGCAATCACTTAACTTCACAGCCTAAAGGTGTGAAGAGAAAGACTATAAATCTATAAAAGAGAAAGGTAATGAAGGCACAGGGAGGGTGATTGTGGGGACAAAAGATAATACATAAAGAGCTCTAGGGAGACAGTGAGTTTGCTGATGTACCCAGGTCCCATAGCTGCTTCACCAATATGGCACCCTATTATATATACCCCAGACATAATTTCTTGGAGGATCCTGGGGCTCTGACCAGAAAGCTGGTGTATGTTCACCCAAGGCTTAGAGACCAATTCCTAGAATCAGCCTCTTCATGTGGCCATGCTTTACCTGCCTTTAACTTGACAATTGTTATTGTGAAAGATTAGAAGATGAAGATAGTTTATATCTCATGGGGCAGAATCGATCATTGTTATTTATAGCACCTAAAAAATCTTTAAAAACTATCATTTCTGTGATTATAGCAGATTGTCATTCAGACTGTAAAAAAAATAAAATTTTTTTGAGAGACACCAAGGCCATGAATGGGCAGAGGGGCAGAGAGAAAGGAAGACATAAAATCCAAAGCGGGCTCCAAGCTGTCAGCACAGAGTCCAACACGGGGCTCAAACCTGTGAACCGTGAGATCATGACCTGACACTTAATTGACTGAGCCACCTAGGCACCCCTAAAGTTTATTTTGAGAGAATGCATGTGCACCCCAGCAGGGCAGGGAGTGGAGAGTGAGAATCCCAGGCAGGCTCTACTCTGTCAGCTTGGATTCCAATGCTGGACTCAAACTCCTGAACTGCAAAATCATGACCTGAGCCAGCATCCAGAGTCAGATGCTCAACTGACTGAGCCATCCAGGTGCCCATAGACATTGTTTTTAAACAGTGCTTTTAGCATTTTAAACGATGTATTTTCCTCACAAAACTAGTTTTATGACATTCCTCATACTTCTGAGATGTTTTTCTGTCCCATTTGTGGGGACAAGCATATATCTTATATCTTAAGCATATAATTGAAAATTGGTAAACCTTAGTGGTTCATTATTTAAGTTATGTAAGTGCATGGTTGGGGAAATAACCATCCAAACCATCCTCATTTATTCATTCCATGGATATTTTCTAAGGGCTTGCTCTGAGCTTGGCCTGGTGGTGGGTGCTACAGATGTAGTACTGAATGACACTGTCTTTGGCTTTGGAACTTACTATCTACTGAGTAAAAAAAAAAAAAAAAAGATGTCAGTAGAACTTTCACTTAATTATCACAGTGACAAAGTGCTAAGTACTTTAAAGGAAAAAGATGGTAGGATTGCATACAAACACACCACCAGATTGGGCTGGCTCAAGGAGATTGGGGAAGGAATCAGGAAGGGTTAATGGATTGGAGATCTGTAGCATTACTAAGAGATAATTAAATGATGGTGAGACCAGTGGGGCTGGAGCTTTGGAGAGACCAGTGGGGCTGGAGCATGAGGACTGAGTGAGAGAGAGTGTGCCTTGTAATGAAGCCAGAGTGGTAGTTTGGACCTAGTTGGAGTAGGACCTTAGTGACAATTTTGGTGAAAAGTCAGTGAAGAATTTGTAAGCTGGGGGAGAATTGAAATGACAGATTAAAAAAAATACTATGATACCAGTGAAGGGAGTAAGTGGGGAAAATGAGAGTAAGTTGGGTGGCTTTCAGGAAAACTGAGTAAGGAAAGCCAGTTAAAGAGGCTCTTGCTTGGGGGGGTGCCTGGGTGGCTCAGTCACTGAAGCCTCTGACTCTTGATTACAGGTCAGGTCATGATCTCACGGTTATGAGATTGAGACTCGTACTGGGCTCTGGACTGAATATGGAGCCTGCTTGGGATTCTCCTCTCTGCTCCTCCCCCACTTGCGCTCAGTCACGTGCTCTCTTGAAAAATAAAAAAAAAAATATTGCTTTAAGTTAGTTGAGACCGAGTGAGGTGCATGAATAACTTTCGTGGGCACATCAAGAGGCAAAGAAAGATTTGAGAGGAATTTACGGGGTGGGATCAGCAGGGTTTAGTGACAAGTTGTGGGGAAATAAATATGGAAGAGATGGAGGTTTTGAGAATGGTTTCCAGGTCTCAAGGCAGGAAGTAGGTGTCTGATGTTCACTGAAGCAGATAGGCAGAGCAAACAATAGGGACGGTTATGTATTCCGTTTGAGACTTGTCCTACTGGCACCCTAGACTTAGGTGTCAGGAGAGCTTTTGGTTGATATTAGAGAGCCGTGTCTGAAGCTTGAGTGATATTTGGAGGGTTTGGTGGATCACATTTTGTGGTGGTGTCAGGATTGGGAGCATGTGCAAAGTGTAGTACCCCAGACCTAACTGATGCATGGGATCCCAGAGGAGGACAGAGAGGGAAAAGCAGCCATGGTGTCATGGTAGGTCTTCCTTTCCCTACGCCGTCAGGGGATCAGGGGAGGACTGGCCTTTCCCCCTGCTGTCAGATCACTGCTTTTCCTTCCTCATGCAAAATCTCTTGCTTTCTGGAATGCATTCCTTTCAACTATACTACAAATCTTTTAGCTTTTTTAGCATTTATACATCTTATGGCTCCTCTCACACAGACATCCATATCTCAGGAAATCTGTGAGCTAGATGCCTATGTAATCCTCTTTTTTAGCTTTAGAGAATTCAGTGTCCATAGAAAGTACTTTTTTCAACAAATCTTTATTGAGCTCCTATTATAGGACAGGCTCTGTATCAGTCCCTGGATTCACCAGCAAATAAAACGAAGTGTCTGCTCCAGTGGTGCTCGCTTGCTTTTTGGGGAGACAAATACATATGTGGTGCTAGGTACTAAAAAGAAAACTAGTCAAGATATGAGGGTAAGAATGATAAATTGAATGGGGGTTGGGGAGGTGCTTTCTCTCAGAAAATGTGATATAACTGGGACCCAAATGAAGTAATATAGTAACCCATATGGGTATATTAACGTATTATGTATTATTGTCTAACAAATTGTCTTAAAATTTAGCAGCTTAAAATGATAAATGTGTACACATCAAGTCACACTATCTCAGGATGAGGAATCAGGGCATAGCTTAGCTAATGTTTCTGCCTAGGGTCTCATGAAGTTGCAATCCAACTGTTGGCTGAGATAGCCATTATCTCATGACTCCATTGGGACTAAAGAATTTGTTGTCCAGCACACTTATGTGGTTATTGGTGACCTAGTTCACTCAGGGCCTCCTTTCTTTGCCTCCGAGCACCTTGCTTCCCCAGCACAAATGATGGGTAGAGAGAGAGAGAGCATGCCGTAGTCTTTTGTCAACAGATCTCAGAAGTGAGACAATGACCATCATTATTTTCTGTCATCTATACGTTAAACTACCTCTTTACTGACTTGTCTCTCTCGTTGCCTAACTGCAATTTCCCAATCCAACTTCTTGCCCTTTTCTCTTGTTTCCCTTTTTATTCATGCTTCCTAGAGTGCTTATATTTGCTGTCTTAATTTTGCAACTTATCCCCTTTTCTCTCCTACAGATTGGCTCCCGCTCTCTTCCACACCACGAAATCTTCTCTGTCAAAGGTGACCTCTACTAATAAAGACTCTTCTTAATTAAAACCTCTATTCTAAATTTAGTTGATTTCTCTCGTGGCATTTAATTCTCTTTCTCTAGAGATGATCTCCCCTTCATATAGCAAATAGGTCATATTTTGCCTTTTATTTCTCTGACCCTACCACCCTCTCTTGGGTCTAGTTCTTTTGCCAACCGTTTACATGTAGGTATTTCTTAAGAATTTTTTTCTTCCCTCTTTGTTCTTTGTCTTCAGAGCTGACCTCTGCCAAAACTAAACTAATAATCCATGACCCTTCCTGACACCCATCGCCACATAAAAACACCACACATACACACACATACAAGTAAGTTGTTCCATCTGTATTCTTTCATTCTTTGGTTAATGGAATCCAGGTACCCTCTAGAACTTTTGCTGCCATTCCACATTATATAAATCACATCACATGTTAATTCTGTCTTTTAACTCCCTCTTGCCTCTCCCTAGTTCATGACCTTTGCCCTAGATCAAGCCCTTCCTGTTCTCACCTGGTCTACTGTACTTGTATGATAATCGATAACCTGATCTCTATTGTCCTCTATCCTTGGTGCTGCTGCCGGTTGTTAGTGAACTCCTGCTTCTCACCATTTCAGTGCCTGAGTGGCCCAGCCATCATTGGCTCTCTGTCCTCCGAGAGAGCTCAGATCCCTTGCTTGGCGCACAGTGCATTTTGCCATCTGGTCTCTGTTGGTCTGCTTGGCACAACTTTTGCTCCCTCACCCTTACCTTTAATGCTTCTGCAGTATGACCATTCTTCACTTGCCCTCAAAAGGCCATGCTGTTTTATTCCTTTATGCTTTTACTTCTTTTGTCTTCCTGAAATGTATTTTAGGGCATTCAGGTCCACAGGTCCCTGTCTTTGTTTTGTACTTTCTTTGTCCTCAACCCTGTCCCCAAACTGTGGAGTTCTTTTCTCCCCCCACCTCCTGCCCCCTTGCATTAGCTGCCATTCTTGTTTTTATTTGATTATGTATCCTGTCTTTCTCTCGTTGTGTGAGCTTTGAGGGTAGGGTCTCTGGCCCATTCCCTCTTGTGTCCCCTTAGTACTTAGCAAAATGCCTGACACATGTTTATTTAGTAAATATGCATACATAACCTGTATTGTGACTGAGTTAGTGTGGCTTCACGTATGGTTTTATAGCAGAGTTAAAACTATAGAGACTACTCATTATCCTTGCTTCAAAAAAATGGTAGAATTTAGCACTGTGTTAGGAGAAGTTGAGAAAACATAAAATGCCTGCCAACTTAAAGTATCAAATACCAAGTAATTAAAAGCTTTTCCAAAGCCAGTCTTAAGGTATTTATTTTGCACATTAAAAATATCTTGCTGTTTCCAGCTATATACACAACTACCAAATTTTTAAGAGTTGTTTGTCTCAACTCCAAATAATCTCCCATAGAAATAATGTTACTTCCAGCATTTCACTAATTTTAATCAAGGTGCGGTTTGGAGACAGAAACCACACAATTGAGCAGGGACAATTTAGTAAAACCAATGAGAGATTGGTTACGATGGGTAAGAAAAACTGAATATGGGTGCACAGCGCCTTGGGGAGGAACAAGTCTGGAAGAGGGTCCCACTTCCCACCTCTCAAAGGCTGGGATCTGATCCTCGTTGGAGAAGCTGGGGCGTGTCCTACATGGCAGAGACGTTCACTGAAGCATCACGCTTGTGGGACTCAGGGAATCTGCCTTCAGGGGTGCTACACTGCAGAACTCACTGGAAATCTGCTAGTGGGCGTGGTGCACTGGGAAGCCACACTCAAGCCTGGGAGCAGCTGTCCAGGGCTTGGTGCCACATGCCTCCAGGTATAAGAAAGAACCAGAAAAAGAGCCCTTCTTCCTTCAGTGTCCCTCCGACACCCTGTAAGGTGGTGCTGGCTGACCCAGGCAGGGTACTGGGAGGGGTAGCACAGAAAAACAGTAAATCAATTTAGACCACTGAGCTTCTCTATGTCCCCGTTTAATATACTAGTATCACCGGAATTGGAAAAAATACATGTATGTAATTTATCTTGAACTCTAGTGCCTACTAAGAGTGTGGTTAGATGAAGATTAGAAAGGAGATGAAAGCACCCCCATGTGTATCAAAGTTAATGGTATTCTTGGATAAAGTATATTGTTAAATATCTTTGTTTTCATTGATCTGCATAAAATAAAGGCGTTATTGTTATACTTGTCACTGAAGAAGTAGTTTCAGCTTAGAAACCTAGACAATAAGAGTATTTTCTATAATAACTGAGCCATAGCTGGTAAAGAGAGAGGAAGCATTGTGTGTCTGTCTTAAATGTTTGCCTAATGTAGTATTTACAACCCCTATTTCAGTACATTAGTAGACCAAAATGTTTGAGAGTCAGGAATCTTCTGGCTAGTGAGCAGATAGGAAACCATATTTTGTGTGAATGACTTCAAAAGGGAAAAATGTTGGGGAAAAGGTTTGGATTCAGGTGACAGACAGTGAGACCAGTGAGGTCCCTTTATATGGAATGCGTATGCTGCTTACCAACATGCAGACAAGAGCCTAGCCTAAGTAGTGGGGTCATAACTTGGAGTGCCAATATTCTGAGTCAGTTCTTATGGTAGAAGTTAACATGGATTTTTGTTTCATAAGCTTCACATATGAAACTCATGGGGCTGCACTGAATAATCCTACAGGCTTTTTGGGAAGAATTTGTTAGAGGAAAAGAAGGAATAAAAGCAGTCTTACTGATTCATAGAGAATTCTTAGGGCGATTGATGAGGGAATAGATATTTAAATCTTGACTGATAATTGCTCATATTTGGGTCTGTAAACTTAGAAGAAAGGAGAGATTTAAGGTCAAGTAAGACATTATTATCCATTTCTTCTATTTCATGAATTTCTCTCCCACCACCCCCTCGTTGTCTTCCTGTATTATTTCTTAAGCTGATATTAGCAGGCAGCTAGCTGCTTCTTTGAGATTTTGCTTTTCTGTCATTCGCTCTTCTCAGCTATGAGACATGTGGGAGAAGTTGGCGGACTAGGAAGTTGGGGTTGGGGAAGGTTGTACCCTAACCCCCAGCTGTGGAGCAGTTTTGTTTAACAGTTACACATGCTAGGTATCGTTTTGGATACTATTGGCCTTCAGATCCTGGCTCAAATAACTGGAACCCCTGCTGAAAACCTAGCTTGAACTCTTAAGTACAGATAAAGAAGTTGAGTTGATGTCTCCAATTACCTTCTTAACTGTGAAAAGATTCAGTTGCAGAGATGCCCTGACCTTGAGGTAGAGGTGCATGTAGTTCAAGGTTGGCCCATGTTACAGATTTCTCAGCATTTATTACTACCTCTTGTAAACTATTCATTTTAGAAGATTGAGGTCCTCCATTATGTTATTAGTTACCACATGCTAGAAAACATTTTGAATCATTGTAGAATATTTGATGTCCTTATTCTGACTGGATTGCTAAAAGCAAGTGTTGATGTTCTCACCTAATTGTAAATGCTTTTTTGGTTTGTTTTTTTGTGTCTTCTAGGTTTTTTTGAAGAGTGATCGAGTGGCCAGAATGGTTCAGTGCGGAGGATGTTCTGCTAATGACTTCAGAGAGGTGTTTAAGAAAAACATAGAAAAACGTGTGCGGAGTCTGCCAGAAATTGATGGCTTGAGCAAAGAGACCGTGCTCAGTTCATGGATCGCCAAATATGATGCCATTTACAGAGGTGAAGAGGATTTGTGCAAACAGTCCAATAGAATGGCCCTAAGTGCAGTGTCTGAACTGATTCTGAGCAAGGAACAACTCTATGAGATGTTCCAGCAGATTCTGGGTATTAAAAAACTAGAACACCAACTCCTTTATAATGCATGTCAGGTAAGTGGTCCATGTTTTCTACTCCCCCTGGCTCAGAAGGAACATCAAATGTTTACAAACCTATGAAAGTGTGCGTTTTATGATTATTTGGCTAAAAAGTTGAGTGGGAATGAACTTATTAGTAAATTGAGTGGTGGTATTTGAAAGACATTTGATAGAGGGAGAACCTTTTATCCCATGAATAATTGTTCCCATGCATCCTATTTGAGGACATCAGATTTTCACCTATTGGGTATATACGGGGCATGCCCCAAGTAAAAAAAGTGAAAATCATCTGTTATCTGAAGAAGTTGGGCAATTTAAAATAGGTATTCCTGAGGGCAAAATAATTTTTTCATAAAGATATACTGGTCTTTTGAGTTTTATGGAAGTAATTGAAATTTCATTATTTTTCTTTAACCCAGCCATATAGAAATGAAGATATTGCTGAACCATGTAATTTAGAGATGACCAAATTTTCTCTTCAGATGTTATTTCTTATAAACATAGGAAAAATTGAATAAAATATATACCACATCGTTCATCTTTGGACCCTATGATTTGTTTAATAATGTAGTCATTTCATATGTGCATTTTATTTGCTTATTTTAGTGGCATAAATATTTAACTAAGCCTTAATATACAATTTAAATTGACAAAATTCAACATTTTGAAATGCATTCATTAAGAGCTGTACTTCTATAACGTTCATACATTTACATTTATTTTTAATCTTTTCACAAATCTCTCAATTTCTGTGTTCTGTGTGTATCATTTGCTTTGCATTACTAACTTATTGATCATTTCAAATGAATAAATTGACACTTAATAGTAAATTAGTGTAGCATCTTTGTGAACTATTTGTGCATTCATCATAATTGTTTTTCACTGTTCTCAAACCTGATGGTTATTTGATAATAGTGGAGGATGACAGTAAAACCAAAATCTTCTGTTTTAAAAGATCTTTGTACATTTAATGACACAGTAGCCTACTTGTACAGTAAAATTGATGAGTCTAACTTAAATCCAGGTTCACACATTTGGCAGGTATTTATTGAGTTGAGTGTTGGAGAAACCAAGTGAGCAAAAGAAAATACTCTCCATATGTCTAAGTCTAATAGAGGAGATGGACCTCTAAAACTAATTATTACCAATACATTGGAATTTATACTGGGCGTTATAGGGTCATAAAATTTCTGTGAACCTATCAGTTTTTTTTTAATAATAACAATGTTGTATCATTTTATATGATTCCTTTATCTTTATATAAAATCCCTGTCTGATAATTTTCTTTTTTTTTGAAATCCGCTTTGTCTTAATATGGCTACTCCAAATTTCTTTTGATTAGAGTTATCCTGGTGTCTTTCTCCATCTCTTTACTGCTGACCTGTCTGATTCCTTATGTTTAAAGTGGGTTTTTTGTAGACAGCACAAAACTGCCTTGTGACTTTTTTTTTTAATTCAGTCAGACATTCTGTCTTTCAGTGGATGTGTTTAGACTGTTCATGTTTAAAGTGATATAGGTGGTTTTCTATTCTGTTCCTGTGATCTGTTTTTGTGCAGGTACCATACTGTCTTGATGACTACGGCTTTGTAATATAGCTTGAAATCCGGAATTGTGATGCCTCCACTTTTGTTTTTCTTTTTCAGGATTGTTTTGGCTATTCAGGGTCTTCTCTGGTTCCATACACATTTTAGGATTGTTTGTTCTAGCTCTGTGAAAAATGCTGTTGGTATTTTGATAGAGATTGCATTCAATGTGTAGATTGCTTTGGGTAGTATGGACATTTTAATAATGTTCATTTTCCAGTTCATGAGCATGGGATGCTCTTCCATTTCTTTATATCCTCTTCAGTTTCTTTCATAAGCTTTATATAGTTTTCAGGGTACAAATCTTTTATCTCTTTAGTTAGGTTTATTCCTAGGTATCTTATTGTTTCTAGTACAATTGCAAGGAGACAGCGACATTCAGAAGACTGAAACTGGATCACATTCTTACACCATGCACAAAAATAAATTCAAAATGGATGAAAGACCTAAATGTGAGACAGAAAACCATCAAAACCCTAAAGGAGAACACAGGCAGCAACCTCTTTGATCTCAGGTGCAGCAACTTCTTACCAGACTTGTCACCAAGGCAAGGGAAACAAAAGCAAACATGAATTATTGGGACTTCATCAAGATAAAAAGCTTCTGGAGAGCAAATGAAACAATACACAAAACTAGAGGCAGTCTACAGAATGGGAGAAGATGCTTGCAAGCGACACATCCGATAGAGGGTTAGTATCCAAAATCTATAAAGAACTTGTCAAACTTAGGACCCAAAAAACAACCGAGTTAAGAAGTGGACAGAAGACATGAACAGACACTTTTACAAAGAAGACATCCCGATTGCCAAAAGACAGATGAAAAGATGCTCAATATCACTCATCATCAGGGAAATACAGATCAGACCCACGTCACAGTGCCACCTAGCCTCTGTCAGAATGGCTAAAATTAACAGCACGGGAAACATTAGGTGTTGATGAGGATGTGGAGAAACAGGAACGCTTTTGCACTGTTTGTGGGAATAAAACTGGTGCAGCCGCTCTGGAGAACAGTATAGAGGTTCCTCAGAAAGTTAAAAATAGAACTACCCTACAATCCAGCAATTGCACGGATGTTTACCTAAAGGATACAAAAATACAGATTCGAAGGGGTACATGCACCCCAAAGTTTATAGCAGCATTTTATACACAGTAGCTAAGCTAAACTATGGAGAGAGCCCAAACATCCATTGACTAATGAATGAATAAAGAAGATGTAGTGTATGTATATGTATGTGTGTGTATACACACACACACACACACAATGGGATATTACTCAGCCATCAAAAAGAATGAAATCTTGGGGCACCTGGATGGCTCAGTTGTTTGAGTGTCCGACTTTGGCTTAGGTCATGAACTCAGTTACTGAGTTTGAGCCATGCTTCGGGCTCTGTGCTAACGTTTCAGAGCCTGGAGGCTGCTTCACGTTCTGTGTCTTCCTCTCTCTCCCCCTCCCCTCCTCCCTTTACCTCTCCCTCTTTCTCCCCCTCCCTCCCTCTTTCTCAAAAATAAACATTAAAAAAAATCTTCCCATTTACAGTGACGTGGATGGAGCTAGAATGTATTCTGCTAAGCGAAATAGGTCAATCAGAGAAAGACAAATACCATATGATTTCACTTATGTGGAATTTAAGAAACGAAACAGATGAATATTTGGAAGGGGGTGAAGAGAAGAGAGGGAAACCACCAAAGACTCTTGAAGGATAGAGAACAAACTGAGGGTTGGTTGTTGGAGGGAGGTGGGTGGGGCATGTGCTAGATGGGTGATGGGTACTAAGGAGGGCACTTGTTGTGATGAGCACTGGGTGTTACCTGTAAGTGAGGAATCACTGAATTCTACTTCTGAAACCAATATTGAAGTGTATGTTGGTTAACTAAAATTTAAATAATAAGAAAGAACTATTACATGCAACAAATATGATAGTTTGTTGAAATTCTACAGTCTTTGTAAGTGTTGTCACTTCTTGAATCCCTGCCCCTTTTGCCCTCTCATTTGATTTGAACATTTTAGGGGATTCCATTTTATGGGATTTTCTTTTGATGTACTGTTTTTTTATACTTGTTTAGGGGTTGGTTAGTGGCTGCTCTAGGGTTTACAATCTACATTTCAAAACACTCTTAGGTCCACATTCGAATAACACTGTAAGGGTTTCAGGTGTACTACAGCTGTCCCAGTTCCCAATGATAAAGAATTCCCAGTTCCTCCCTACTATCCCTTAGGACATCTGTCATTTATTTCACTGACAGTCTGTCATTCATTTCCTGATATTATTATTACCAGCACATTGTTGCTATTATTGTTGTAAACAGCTAACTTTTGGATATTGAGAATAAGAAAAAAAATACCAATTTTACCTTCATTCATTCCTTCTCCTGACCCACTTTGCTTCATGCAGACCCAAGTTTCTGACTGGCATCCTTTTCCTTTTGTCTAACCTTTCTTGTAAGGAAGGACTATTGGCAATGAGTTCCTTCAGTTTTTGTGTTTGAGAAAGTCTCTTTTTTTCCTTCATGTTTAAAGGATAATTTCATTGGATACAGGATTATCAGCTAATTTTTTTTCTCAGCATTCTTAAAGGTTTCACAAGTTTCTTGCATGCTTTCTGATGAGTCTGAAGCTCTTCTGACTTAAGTGTTTTCTTCTTCGTATCCTACAGTTTGAATATGATATGCCTAAGTATAGGCTTTATGACATTTCCCTTGCTTGACATTCTCTGAGCTTTCTGGATCTGTGGGTTGGTGTTTGTCATTAAACTCGGAAAATTCTCAGCCATGATTACTTCAGATTTTCCTTCTGTCCCATTCTGCCCTTCTTCTGGAACTCAGGTTAGGTCACTCTTTTTTGATACTGTTCTCCACAGTTTTGGGATATTCATTTTGTTTGGGTTTTTTTAGATTTTTTAGTTTTTTCTCTTTGCATTTGAGATTTGGAAATTTATTTGACTTTTCTTCGAGTTCATGGATTCTCACCTCAAAATCATCAGGTCTGCTAATGAGCCCATTAAAGGCATAGTTCATATCTGCTAATGTTTTTGATCTCTAGCATTTCCTTTCGAGTCTTTCTTGAGAGTTCCCATCTCCTTGTTTACATCACCCATCTGTTCCTGCAAGTTTTTAAGTTTTTCCATTAGAGCCCTTAACATATTAGCAATAATTATTTAAACTTTTTTTTCTTAAACTCGAACGTCTCTGTCACCCCTAAATCCTGTTTGGATGCTTCCTTGGTCTTTCCAGACTGTTTTTTTCTTTTTTGGCTTGCTTTGTAATTTTTTGTTGAAAGCCAGATCTATTGTATCAGATAATAAGAACTGAGATATATTTCCTTTGGTGTGAGGATTTATATTAATCTGATTGGACTGTGTTTACATGTTCATTATAACCTTAGGTATGAGGCTTTGACTTTAGGCTTCCTTAAGTATTCATCCTCAGAAAGAGTCTGTCTTGCATCTCTGTTAGCTGTGATACTCTGCTGTGACCCTGGAGCGATGGTGGGAAGTAGGGACTGTTCTATAGTCTGACTGAATCTTGGATGTTCGGTGGGCCTAGGTCTCAGGGCTATAGCCTTCTCAAGTGTTTCTGTCCCTTGTCTAAGAGTATCACTTCCCTCCCTACCATGTGCCTTATTTGGTTTCTTGCCTAATGCATCCCCAGTCTGTTTCCTTGAAGCTGTGCCTCTTCTTCTCTCAGGTGTTGTTTTTCCCAGTAGAAGATATCAGAAAGCTACAGACCACTGCGGAGGGTAGCCTTCTTTCTCTCCAGCTAGGATAATTTATTCCTGTTTCCTTTTGGCAAAGTCCATTCACCTTTGTTAGGTAGAAGAATGTGGGAGGTTTAACAGTGGCTTTTCTTCCCCTCTTCCTGCCAGGTCCCCATGGGGATGTTTCTTGGATCCCTACTATGAGAACTTGGTGGGGTTACTGGAAATAAAGGCCAGTAGAGTGTGGGAGCCCCCTTCTGACTGCAGACCTAGGAGTTTCTCTCTACACTTAGCTTTTAGTGACTTGTCCAAATTACTAACCAAGTAAGTAGTCATACTCTTTATGGACTCCATCGACTTCTGTTCCCTGTGTTGTGCTGGTTTTGACTGTGTCTCTAGATTTTGGATTCAGGGTTTGCCCTGCAACCTCAGTTCTCTGAGAAGTCCGCAAAAATGTCATAGATTTTCAGTTTGTCCAGCTTTTAATTTTAAGAATGGGAGTGATGACTTCCATTCTCTGTACATGTCCGAGGTGAAACTACAGTTCCTTTTTTTTGGCTCTGAGGTTTGCGGTGCTTTTGGATTATTTTTTGATTGACTCGAAAACAAATTACAAATAATATACATAAAGGAAGAGCTTTACTTTGGAGTAACAATCATTTTATGAAATCAGTGTAGTTAAGAAAACAGGTAAGTTTCTTTTTTTTTCTTTCTCTAGGGTATAGGGATCTTATATGTTCTTCCATTGTCTTTGAGCAGAGGTTTAAAAAGAAAAAGTGATAGAAAACACAGATGATAGCCCACCCTTTACTAAGGAAAGGAGTAGTCTGAGAAGAGGAATAGGGGAGCAGGGCTTGGAGTGGAGAGAGGACCTGAAGCTAGCTGAGCTCTTGGAACCTGGCTCCAGGCATATGTCAGTGAAGTTTATTCTACTTTCCCTGGCATCTCAGATAAGGCTTTAAAACTTACTGTAACTCTTCTGTATTTGTTTACCCTCATCTGGTCCCTTGTTTTTGCTGGTACTGGTTCCCTAGGAAGTCTCATAGATGCGTGCTTGCTTCGGGGTCAGAAGCTCAGGATAGAGAGCTGTTCTGTTAAGATGTGCAGGATAGTGACAACCAGACGGTCCCTGGGACTTGAGAAAACGGGAATGTGAAGGGAGCGGTGCCAGAGCTGCAGCCTGATGCCAACGGGAACCTCTTGTGGTCTTACATCTCCTCTCCAGAGCTGTAGAATTAGCATTTGGAATGGAAAAACAGGAAGCTGTCTTCTGAAGAATAGGTGTTGACGTTACTTTTGATTAGAGCCGAGAACTTATTAATTATAAAAATTAAAGCATAAAACACTAATGTGGAAGATACCACGTAAATTATTAAGTTATGATTTGAAAGAAAAAATTTGAAAGAAAAATTATTACATGTTAACAAAAAATAAAAAAGGAAAGAATAAGAACAATCCAGGTATTTCACAGATTAGCTCTTGTGCTAATAAAGCTATCTGTCAGGGGCTCCTGGGTGACTCAGTTAAGCATCCAACTTCAGCTCAGGTCATGATCTCATGGTTTGTGGGTTCAAGCCCCACGTCGTGCTCCGTGCTGACAGCTCAGAACCTGGAGCCTGCTTCAGATTCTGTGTCTCCCTTCTCTCTGCTTCTCCCCTGCTCATGCTCTCTCAAAAATGAATAAATCTTTAAAAATTAAAAAAAAAATCTGTCATACTTTGGATTCTTTGGTTTGAAAGTAATGTGTCTGTATTTCTGCATATTTACAGAACAAAATATTAAGTAAAAAGCTCATTCTATTTTTTTTTTTAACGTTTATTTTTTTTTGAGAGACAGAGCATGAGCAGAGGAAGGGCAGAGAGAGGCAGACGCAGAATCCAAAGCAGGCTCCAGGCTCTGAGCTATCAGCACAGAGCCCGACGCGGGGCTCGAACCCACAGACCGTGAGATCATGACCTGAGCCGAAGTCGGCCGCCCAACCGACTAAGCCACCCAAGCGCCCCAAAAGCTCATTCTAAAATAAGCAACATAACAGTGTAAGAATCTGATTTGTTAGCCATGATTTACTTGAATCAGACTGTTAGAGGTACAGTAAAGTAACAGGACAGAAAGACAGTCTGCTGGTAGAAAGTTTAATTTCAGAATAATTTTAAAGAAGTATGGCGAATTTCAGGTAAATATAGTTATACATTTAGAGAAGACAAAGTTGATATTAAAGGTATAGATTTTATAATCTCAAATAAGAATATTTTCGCCTATTTTTTAAAAAATAAAATTTAATGTTTATTTTTGAGAGCATAGTGTGAGCAGGGGAGAGGCAGAGGAGGGAGACACAGAATCTGAAGCAGACTTCAGGCTCTGAGCTGACAGCACAGAGCCAGACGCAGGGCTCGAACTCATGAGTTGCAGTGAGATAGATTATGACCTAAGCTGAAGTCGGATGCTTAACCAACCGAGCCACCCAGGCACTCCGCTGCACATATTTTTAATGAAAATGCTGTTATTTAAATGGTACTAGTAATCAGCCTTTGAACAGAAATAGGTTTATTAAAGTTTATTTTAAAATTTGACAAAGGATAATATATTCAAATCAATTAATTGTCTGCATTATGTTGGTCCAGGAGGGTGGGAGAGGTGCTGGCCCTCATTTCGTGGAGTCAAAGAATGAATCTCACGGACAATAGAGAGTGAGCAAAGCGATGGAGTTTATCGAGGGAAAATCTGAAGCTCTCAAGAGTGAGAGGGATTCTGACAGCATAGCCACCAAGGATTTTTGTCCCTGACTTTATTTGGGACCTTATCAGAAAGTTTGTGAGACTTAACGCATGGCACCGAGCCCGGACAGGTCCAGAACACGTTTATCTCACTCTCCTCTCCCAAACTCTGCTGCCACTATTGCTTCTTCAGCCTCCCACTTGCAGCTGCAGTCTGCCTCCCTGAAGGTCCTTATCTTTCTCTGCCTAACGTTAACCCTTTCCCTATTCAATGTTAGAAATACACGTAATGAAAAAGTATTTACCGAGTACCTGTATTGAATAAAAGGAACACAAACCAGTCCTCGTTATAGCCAGGTTTATTAAAAAAAAAAAAAAAAAAAAAAAAAGCCAAGCACTGTTGAAAATGCACAGCGATGTGGTGAGTTCCTGGCTCCATGTTCTTGCGATCGAAAAAAATATAGTATTGGAGGAGTGTCATGAAGACACCAGAATAAGATGCTAAAAAAGTATTCTGCAAGGAGGGATGAGTAAGTGTAGAGTATCCAAAATGGCCTGGCATTAAGGGGAACTGTAAGTCTTTGTCGCTGCTGGAGTCTAAGGAAGAGATGGGGCTGTGGTGTGAGAGGACCTTCGCAGATGTAGGTAGGGGTGTTGCACACTGTAGAGAGCAATCCAGTCCTAAATGACCGGAGTCTGTGTGCAGGGTCATAGTACTATATCAACAGTAATTCTCCTCCTTTTACTTTATTTGTATTTTGAAAGAATTAGTAAGGGAGTTTTACAACTATCCAAATCCTATCTTTCCTGCCCAAGGCAACCTTCGTTAATCTTGCATAATGCCATTCCACTGACTGAAGAAAGGGACTCACCCATATTTACCCAAGCGTCAAAACAAAGTTAAGTGAAATCTTCCTCTCTAAATATTCATCCACCAGATTTCTTATATTCTGAAGACTGCAAGAACTCTAAGTGATTTTACGGAACTGTTGTGCATTTTACAGGATAAGCAGGAATAATTTACAAATGGTTGGAAAGTAGTGTGCAGGTCTGTGATACCTTTTCTCTTGAAGTTTAGCTTTGGAGTTGAAGCACTTGGGTTTAAGAGTTTTAGGGAAATCGGCAAATCTGGGCAGTTGGAATGTTTCTTGCTCCTCTCACCTTGGAGAGTCTTGCCTTGGAAGACTTGCATTCAAGATGCGAGTGGAAAATAGAAGAGCAAGCAGTGTGGGTGCTCCAAGGAAATTGGCATCCGTCTTTCACTGCCCTCTTTCTTCTCCACGAGTACTGTGTGATTTGATGATGATACTTATTTAATTTGTCTACCTCGGCAAAAGTAAAAGCACACCCTACAGAGGCAGTTAAATTTGATAACCAAAATCATTTTCAAAATTAGAAAATAAAGCTGTAGAAATGACCATTAGTAGGGTATATTTTTCAAATCTATAATTGTGAAGCTCGAAATGCTTGAGGAAAATGTTCAAGTAGATGTCATTAAATGGCAGTTATTATATTCTAGGATACATCCAGAAGAAACTGAAGACTTTAAAAACAAGTTGATTTTATAATCTCTGATTTTTCAAATTCTGTAATTAATCACTGGAATGACCATAAGGTTTATATACATGTTTACTTTTTAAAAGGACATAAAATGTCATCTTATAAATTAGATGCCTCTGATTTCTTTTCAGTGAACTTAAATATCTGATTAATAGTCCGTTTTTCTCTAAAACTTGTGAATACAATTCTAATCAAATTTTAGGTTTTATCAATAAGTTTTGCTTCATTTGAAGATGCATTATTTTGTTTTGTTTTTTTTTACCTTCGGCCTATCTGTAAGAGAACTACATAACAATATTCCTAAGTATCTCCCAAAATGTTGTAGTTTGCTTTTTCCCAAGTCTCACTAGATCACAAATATAGGCTTTTCCTTACCCAAATCTAGCTTATAGAAATTAAGACATTAAGTAGACTTTTCCATTTTTTTTTAAGTAAGAGAACACAAATCTTCAGAGGTCGGGTATCTTAGTAGTGGTAATAGTTGGACCAGGGTGGAGGTGTATTTTTGCTAATATATTTCAAGACCTGTCTCAGCTCTTCATTAAAAAGGGTCATATGCATATATTATTTAGAGTGTAATAAGCAATTGTATCTTTTTCATGATTGTTCATGAAAATGTTCTATTGAAATTAAAATGAGGTATCTAACAATGTTAGGGAAAATGCAAAAATGACAGTTTCTTTCAAGGTCTCTGCATGCGGTCATGGGACAGATCTGTAAAGAAAATGTAATGGTATAGAGCGTGTTCCTGAGACTGTGTATACTGTACACTATGGATGTGGGTATGACTGGTTTTCAATTTGATATGGGACATTTGGCCCCGATGTCTCTAGTGCTCCATCCTGGCTGCACGTTACAATGATCTGAGGAGCTTTCAAAACCACTTGATGCCTGGGCCCCACTTGAGACTAAGTGAAACAGTCCATAGAAGTGGGGCCCACTGTCTGATTTTAAAAAGCCTTCTACATTATGCTGATGAAAATGCCCAGTAAGGTTAGGGACCCCTGGCCTGACTGCCTGTCCAAGACTTAATGCCATGGTGACCTCCAATCTTAGAAACAGCTTGAGAACTGAGAACAGTCTACTATTGTGCTTAGGAAGGAGGAGTGTTTGGGTAGTGTGGAAAACCTCCTTCCCTTTGGAGCTTTAGTAAAGGTTCTAAGGAGACACAAGTTCCTGAATTTGGATGGGTGGATGGAAATTCGACAGGCAGGTGGAAAGGAACATTTACCAAGATGCAAGGAGAATGAAAAGGCTTGGAATCCTCTAGGAAGGTATGTTGTATATGTTGCTTGAGTAGCGGCAGATGAGGCTAAATAGTTAGGACTTGAACATTAAGGGCCTTAACCGCTAGCTGGAAGCGCTTAGCATTTATTAGGAGCTGGTAACACAGGTAGGCTAGAAGAACAGAAATGACAGGAATGGGTTGGGATTCTGCAAAGCTTTTTCTCTGTGGCCTAAAGAATGGATTGCCAGTGGTCCATACCCTGCCTCACCCAGCCCGTGTGCATGGCCCAGCATTATGAAGACAGAAGTGGATCGGTGATCTAATGTTAATCCTTCAAGTAATCCCCAGGCTCTGCTCCTTGCTCTCCTACGGTTCTCTTTACTCTCTCTGGTGCTCGTGAAGTTCCTACACTACTGGCTTGACGTAGGAGTCTGTGTTCACATCCTCTTGGACCCATGCTCTGTATTGTGCTTCAGAATCCTGCTGCGTTCCCTACATACTTAGGAACTTGGGCTTGAGTCAGAACCCTGGAACATGTGCTTGCAAGGAAAGGAACAAAGACAGAGTCTCTGGTGATTCAGGCAGAAACAGTCAACTTGGGTCTGTAGCTTAAGACCTACCATATTCTAGAACTTTGGTTAATACTTCCTGTTTCTCTTTTTATAGGAAAGAGCCTATGCTTTAATGGCTACCTTTCCATTTGTTAATGTTTACCTGATGCAGTGTTTATATTAGGGGCATCTCTGATTAGGATTTTCTTCCATCATAGTACCTACTCTGGTCCAACACTGTTCTAGGCTCTGAATATATGCCGTTCCCTCCTCTCAAGGAGCAACATTTTGTGAGGGAGAAGTGTGGGGGGAGAAATCAGGAGTTCTGTTTTATACATGCTGAACACAAAATACTAAATGTCCACGTAGTTGTATGTGCAAATCTGAAATGCCAGTGAGTGGTCCGCTTAGAGATAAAGATTTGGGAATCATTTAGATGTGGTTAGTATTTGCAAGCCACGGGACACTATGCGATCATTTAGAGTCTAGGGCTCAAGAAGTAAAAGGGCCAAGGATAGGATCCTGTGGACCCCAGGATTTAGAGGCTGCACAGAAGGCGAATAGCCAGGGAAGTAGGAGGGAAACCAGAGCACGTGTTGTCAGGGAAGCCGGGAGAAGACCTGTCAAAGGAGGAGAGTGTTTATGTCACAAGCTGCTCAGAGGTCAGGGAAGAGGACAATGAAGTGACCCTTGTATTTGTCATGGTAGAAGGCACTCCTGACTGTCTTGGAATGGATTAAGAACCAAGAAGATAAGAAAATAGAATCAACAGTAAATTGTTTGGGACATCAGGTAGTAACAAAAAACATTATATTTAAGAAATCCCTTCTATATAGTACATTGAATCATTTTGTTAAATTTCTTGACTTTTACTACATGCCAAGCTTATAGCATCAGACTTTCTTCTTAATTGTTATTTTTAGATTTATAGAAATGCATGGCCCAGAGAACTTAACACCTGTTCCTTTTGGTAGATGGTTAGAGCAACTTTTTGGTTTTTATAATGCACTTAAAAAAAAAAAAAGACAATTTGAAAAGGCTGAGGAAAAGGAATTGACACATACAAAAGAATACCTGATGATATTTAATGCTTTTGGCTGATTATCAATATTATAATATCCCAAATCCTGTTTGCTTTAGACTAGAAAAAATTTCCATTTACCCTAATCACATTACAGCAAGGCCAACTGATCATTTTCTCGGTAAGATTTTACTTGTGTAATTGGTGGCAGTGATGGATTCTGGCTATTTATTACAAACTTCTAGAAAGGCCTCTGTTATTGTTAAATCTTGAAAATGATGTCATTTTCTGTGTTTTCATGATTCTGATATGAAGGTCTCCAGATTAATAAGGCTTACGTCTCAGTCTGTGAATCCTCACCAGAGGTTTGTGAACTCACTTTATACATGGTATGGTACTAAGAGCGATAATAGTGTTTGAAAAACATCAATAGACTCACTACCCTATTTTGAGAAATGAGATACTGTTTTTGTTGCACTGAGTTAAATCCAGTGAAGAATACTGCAGTGACAGACACTCCTCCCTGTGCGTATTTTGAGTATCACTGCCTTTTTACCCTTTTCACATAGGTCAGCTCCTCCCTTTCCATGCCGGCTCACTATGGTCCGGGTCAAACTGATGAATCTGAGACTCCTGAGACACAACAGGTTCAAAACGCCATTTGTTCTCATCCCAAACATTCTCCTTTTGTGTGTCGGTCCTCTGACTCATAACCATCAGTCCTTCTGTGCCTTCCCAGCCCAGTTACCTGCCCTGCTGCTTTCTCCATAATGCTGTACCATCTTTCTTATTTCCATGGTCATTGCCATAGCGCCAGACTTCACTTTGAGCACAGCATATGGAGCATGGCAGTAATTTAACTGCTTCCCCCTTCCAAACTTCCATATTTTTGTTGCCAGATTAGTATTACTGGAGCACCATCCCACTCTCATCATGGCCCAACTATGAATAGAAAAAAAAAAAAAAAATGGCTCCTCTCTGTCAACAGAGTGAAGCTCATGGCACCTTGGTGTTCAGTCTGGCTCCCACCTGCCTTGCTTATGCTCTTTCCCATGTAGTGAGTCTTTACACACCCTGTGTTCCATGTAAATTGGATCACTCCCCGTATTTTCTTAGATTTTAATTTTGTCTCCTCTTCACTTGGAATTCCATCTTCATTCTTCAAGACGCAAGAGAAGTCCCACTTGCACAAAGATTTCCCTGCTCCTGCCCCCAGTCATTTTTCTTAAATATTGGGGGAGGGGAAAAATGAATTTACATTCCTTGTCAGCACCCAGAAGCCTATCACATTCTACTTTGTATTATATTCATGTCTGCCTCTTCTACTTCATTGAACATAGGATATCGAATCTTCATGCTATTAATTCTACAATAGTTAATGTGTTTCCTATTGTGGGAACTCCTAGATAGAATGCCTGAAAGGATGGAAATTGAGCGTGAGGCAGTTAAGTGGAACCTTGCAAGCAAACTGCCCTGCCCCCTTATTAACTATGTGACCTTGACCCTGGATAATTGCTTAAAGCAGTCTGGGCTTCAGATTTTTCATCCCTAAGATGGGATAGAATTATGATCTATCCCATAGAGTTGCTCTGAGACTTTTAAATGCCATCATGTTTATAAAAACACAGAACAGTTCCTTATCTGTCATAGTGCTGTATAAATTTAGTCCTTATTAGTCTTGATGAGGCTGGAGTTCTAACGTACTCTAACAAAATTCTCTAATATCCTTGATAGTGTCTGTGGTACTTAATAAACTCTCAATTTCACCTTTAATTATTAATGTGAATATAAACTCCACTATTTTATTGAAATGAATATAGTTAGTAAGTAGTTGCTCAAAAGTATTAGCTTGTTACTTTTGTCCAGAAGATAAAATGTTAATATCAAATGAAATACTAACGAAAATTTTAAAAATTTGCCATCTACCATTTTGGAGAATATTGCATGCATGTCTCCAGGCTATCGAAGTCCTATGGTTTTTAGATTTGAGGTTAAATTCTTATGTTCTTGCTCTTGAACATTTTGATCCATTATTTAATATAGTTTAGTTCAGTTCACATAGGGTAATCTTATATTTAATTAACTCATTCATCTTTTCCCTACTTTTTTAGCATTCAAATGAAAGTGTGGTTTGGGAAATGTTCTTCCCTAGTTTTATTGAAAAATAATTGACCTCTATTTTGTATAAGTTTAAGATGTACAGCATGATGGTTCGGTTTACATATATTGTGAAATGATTTCTACACAAGTTTAACCAAGTTCCATCTTCTCATATAGGTACAATAAAAAGAAAACAGAACATTTTTCCCCTTATGATGAAAACTCTTAATTTTTCCTACATATCTTGCAGGAGTATTAGCTATATTCTGTGTGCTATAGAGTACCATCCGTAGTGCTTATTTATATTATGACTGGAAGTTTGGTCTTTTTGAACACCTTCCTCCAGTTTTCCCTTCCTCCAATCCCCCTCTGTCTTTGGTGACCACAAGTCTGATCTCTTTCAGTGAGTTTTGTTTTTTAAATTAGAAAAAAAAATTTTTTAGTTTGCACACATGAGATCATACAGTACTTATTTTTCTACGACCTATTCTACTTAGCGTAATGCCTGCAAGTTCCATATATGTTATCACAAACAGTACAGTTTCTTTTTTGTGGGTGAATAATATTCCATTGTATATATACACCGCCACTTCTTAGTCCATTCGTCCATCGATGGGCATTTCAGTTGTTTCCATGTCTTGGCTGTTGTAAACAATGCTGCTACGAACATGGGGGTGCAGATATCTTTTCAACCTCGCGTTTTCATTTCCTTTGGATCTATTCCCAGAAGCGGAATTGCTGGACCATATGGTGGTTCCATTTTTAATTTTGTGAGGATCCTCCATACTGTTTTCCGTAGTGACTGCACTGATTTACAGTCCCACCAACGGTGCACACAGGTTCCCTTTTCTCCGCGTCCACGTCAGCCTTTGTTCTCTCCTGTCGTTTTGATGATGGGCGTTCTAACAGCCATAAGGTGACATTTTTGTGGTTTTAATTTGCATTTCCCTAATGACTTAGCAACTTAGGCATCTTTTCATGTGCCTGTTGGTCTTTCGTATATCTTCTTTTGAGAAATATCTATCTCCTTTGCTCATTTTTTAAATTCTGTTTTGCTTTTGATTTGAAGGTGTTCTGCTTCTGATTTCTTTATATATTTTGGATACTAGCTTCTTATAAGATGTATGCTTTGAAAATATTTTTTCGTTCCGTGGGTTTTCTTTTCACTGCTGGTTTCTTTTGCTGAGCAGAAACTTTTTAGTGTCATATAGTTAATACATGTTTATATTTGATTTTATCATATTTCCTTTTGGTATAGTATACAAAACAAACAAACAAAAAACCATTACCAAGACCCCCGTCAAAGAGCTTTATTTCTTCCTTCTAGGATTTTCATGGTTTCAGGTTTTCCATTTAAGTCTTTATCCATTTTGAGTTAAATTTTGTGAGGGGTGGAAGATATGGGTCCAGTTTCATTCTCTTACATATTAATATCTAATTATCGCAGCATCCTTTAGTAAAGAGGTTGTCTTTTCTCCGTTGAGTGTTTTTTTTTTTTTAACGTTTATTTATTTTTGAGAGGCATAGAGACAGAGCGTGAGAAGGAGGAGGGCAGAGAGAGAGGGAGACGCAGAATCCAAAGCAGGCTCCAGGCTCCGAGCTGTCAGCACAGAGCCCGACGCGGGGCTCGAACTCACAGACTGCGAGATCATGACCTGAGCCGAAGTCGGCCGCTTAACCGACTGAGCCACCCAGGTGCCCCTCCATTGAGTGTTTTTGCTTCCTTTGTCAAAATTAGTTGACTATACACTCTTGGGTTTATTTCTGGGCTCTGGAACTGTTCTCTTCATCTTTGTTCATGTTTTCATGTCCATACCATACTATTTTTGAAGACTTTATAGTGTAGTGTGAAGTGAGGAAGTGTGCAATGCCTCCAGCTTTTGTTCTTTCTGAGGATTTCTTTGGCTTTTCAGGATTTTTTGTGGTTTCATATAAATTTAGGCATAGTTTTTCTATTTCTGTAAAAAAGAAATGCCATTGGAATCTTGGTAGGGTCTTCCAGGCTATAAACATGGGAAACCTTTCCATTTATATGTATTTTCTTTGATTTCCTTAGTTTTATCAGTGGCTTAGAGTTTTCAGAGTGGAGATCTTTGACCTTCTTACTAAAATTTATGTTTAAGTATTTTACTGTTTTTGATGCTATTGTAAATGGCATTTTAAAATTTCTTTTTCAGAAAAATTTGCTATTAGCGTGTAGAAACAGTATTGGTTTTCCTGTGTTAATTTTGTATCCTGTAACTAACATCACTGATTAGATCTAACAGGTTTTTGGTTGAGTCTTTAGGATTTTCTGTACATAAAACCATATTCTCTACAAGTAAAGACTGTTTTATTTCTTTGCGGTTCTGATGCCTTTTATTTCTTTTTTTCTTGCCAGGTTGTTCTAGCTAGGTCTTGTAGTATTATCTTCAATAGTACTATTGAGGGTAGGGGCCCCTGCGTTATTCCTGATCTTAGAGGAAAAGCTTTTAATATTTCCCCATTGAGTATGATGTTAGCTATGGGCCTATTATGTTGAGATAAGCGTGTTCCTTCTTCCTTCTGAGAAATGCATTTTTAAGACCCTTAGAACTGTTCTACAAGGACCCATGACAGAACTGCTATTTCTGAGTCAGGTTTTTTAATACATAATCTATACAATAGATACAAATGAATTCTTTAAATGCTTTGCCTCTAGCAGACATGTTACCTGAATCATACATAACATCGTATATAGAAGTGTTTCTCTTGAGAGTATGGGAATAATTTCATTTTCTTATTATGTTTTTTTTGTTGTATGGAATTACAAAGAGACTTTACCATGTTGTTGGCTGATTCACAGTGACCAAGAAAAAGGGAGGGAAGAGGTTTTGTGTTTTGGACGGCAATTGACTCACAGAAGATGGATCAGCTTGGTGGGGATGTTAGGGTCAAGAACCTTTTAATCATTCTTTGTATTTGCATTAAAATTGAGACTAGTTCTGTGAATTCCGTTATTCAAGATGGAGTTGTTTTACCCCTTTGGGTAGCGTAAGCTGAATAGAGGCCTACATTGTAGTTTGAGGTACAGGTTATAAACAATAATAATATTCCTATTATTAACAATAATAGGAAACTATGAAAGATATGTCTTCAGATAGCACCCGCTTTATTATTAAATGATTGGTTAGGTAATCTCAGATTTTAAGATTGATCAGGACAATGAAGGTAGGTGAGAAGAATGTCCCCAGTAGAAGAAACATTAGCAAAATGCATGACTGGGAAAATGTAACATCTTCAGTAAACTTAAACAAACTGATTTGCATAGATACTGGGATTATCCAAGAGCTTAAAAAGATTGGTACAGAATTTGGGAGGACTTTAATACTAGGCTGAGGTGTTTGGGTATCATTCTCTCTGTTCATATTGATTTATTTAGTCCCTCCTCTCCATTTTCCTTACCTCCCTCCCTCCCTCTGAGATTGTAGTCTGATCCAGGGTAGTGGGAATCCTGTGTAGAAAAAGGAATCCATGCTGAAGAGTGGATAATAAAGAACAGGTTCAGTTTTTTTTTTAATTTTATTTATTTTTTAATTTACATCCAAGTTAGCATATAGTGCAATAATGATTTCAGAAGTAAATTCCAGTGATTCATTCCCTATAACACCCAGCATTCGTCCCAACAAGTGTCTTCCTTAATGCCCCTTACCCATTTAGCCCATCCCCTGGCCCCCAACCCCTCCAGCAACCCTCACTTCTCTGTATTTACGAGTCTCTCATGCCTTTTCCCCCTCCTTGTTTTTATATTATTTTTGCTTCCCTTCCTTTATGTTCATCTGTTTTGTATCTTAAATTCTACATATGAGTAAAGTCATATATTTATCTTTCTCTAATTTCACTCAGCATAATACTGTCTAATTCCATCCACGTAGTTGCAGATGTCAAGATTCCGTTCTTTTTGACTGCCAAGTAATGCTCCATCGTATATTATATACCGCATCTTCTTTATCCATTCATCTGTTGATGGACATTTGGGCTCTTTCCATACTTTGGCTATCATCGATAGTAGTTCTGTAAACATTGGAGCGCCTTTGCTCCTTCGAAACAGCACAAGAACAGGTTTGGTTTTAGTTTGAGGACTTTGTGGGTGCCTAAAAAGAAAGGCCCTGCCTTCAACTGGAGAGCTGGAACTCAGGAGAAAGGCCAGTGGTATGTACTGATTAATGATACTGTTTTGAGAAGTAACTGGAGATACTCTGATGTCTAGAATAGCCAAAAACCTGTGTGTGTGTGTGTGTGTGTGTGTGTGTGTTTATAGGCATGAGGGGATAGGGAGGCAGCACAGAAAACAGCAGAAATAATCAGTAGGTAGAGTTAGGTGTTATCCTTATGATAAATTTGTGGTTCAAGTAATAATAGAAAATTAACACAATTTATTGATGAAGTAAATTAACACCTAAAGCTTTTTGATTTAGTGGTTTCAGGTCCTGTTGCACAATCCATGTATATTTGGTACTGTCAAATAAACACTGGACTACTAGAAGATTACGTGATAAAGGAGTGTTCTTTTGGAGTCAGTATTAGGTTTGCACTGCTTAATTCTCATGATGTATTATCTATAATAGATAATTTATGTTATCTATAAATAATAGATAATAGGATTTATAGATAATATAAATACAGTGGACCAGCATATGGATTAATCTCAGGGAAAACACTAAGTTTACATAACAAATCCCAGTCTCCTTGCATTTTTTATATTAAATGATAAAGATGAGTATTACAAGAAAATAACAATATAATTTGTTTGAAAAGAGGTATACCATAATTGGAGTATGGAGTTGGAGAGAAAACTAATTTCTTCAGTGGGAGAAAAGGACATAATTAAGTAGGGTTGGCACGTACAAAGGCATCATTATGGGAAAACAGCTATTAATTCCCTTTTTCAGTGATTGACAATGTTAATACAGTTATCCTGGTTCTAGAAAATAGATTGATGGGAGAGGGTGATGATGTTAAACAGTGCTGTGAAAAGTGCTTTCTATAAATGATCTCTCTTTTTTTAAGATAGGAGCAAATTTAGTGAATTCAGAAGTTCGATATTTGTAGTTTTTGAAGCGTTGGAAGAATGATATCACAAGTTGCAAAATGAAGGTGTTAGGTAGAACTTGGTAAAGTTATGTTTTTGCTGTTTGACATTTTCATAAACTGTAGTAGAGTTGGGCGCCACACAGGCTTTGGGTCCTCCTGAGGCCTTTCTGCCAAGGGAGATTTGCCGATCCCTGAGATCTCCTGTCAGCTGTTTCCAAGGACGTGAGGGGAATGTGGCAAGGACAGCCTAGGGTTAGAGATTTGGAAAACCAATAGACTGCCGGTCAGGTCAGTGTTTTCTCCTCAAAGTTCACCTTTAAGTATTTCCATCTTCATGAATCCATCCTGATACTAATCAGCCAGGAAACACATCTCTTTCATTGCTGAATTCTTACAGCACCTGATCAGTAGCTTTCTTGTGGCGGTTGTATTCTGTTCTGTGTACAGTTTTTCTGTTTTCAGCGTAAAGTGTGAACTCCTGGAAGGCCCTTGTTTTTTAGCTACTGAAGAGCCTTCATAGTGGTCACCATATGGTGGGTGTAGCAAAGGGTAGAGTTGGTGTGGACCATTGCCAAAACTGTTGAGAGTCTGTGTCTTAGCGTCTCTTTACAAAGATTTAACAAACCTCTGTAAGGGTAAGGTTGATGATGTGTAGGTCTGAGGTGACCATTTTCCGTGGTTTATGTTTTAAAAGCCACATAGCTTTTAGAAGAAATAGAGGCAGGCTTCTAGAAAGATTTCCTTACAGGATTGTTCTGTACCTCATTTGAGTTAGAGAGTTGCCACCCCTTTGAGTAAGGTATAAAATTGAAGCCACTCCCCAAAGGGAAAAAATGCATAACTCTACAAAATTTTGCTCACAACTTGAGTGAGACTCCCGAAGATCCAGGTTAAGAATTCCCTAGCCTAGAGAATTTTAAATGTGTAAAAAAACATGAAAAGAAAAATTCACTTTCTGTACTAAATATTTGTCAAGTTAGTGAAATATTTTCATCATTGAAGTGGTCACTGACTTTTGAATATGGTAATTAATGATTTTGAAGTGGTTATTGAAGTTGATAATTTTCAATTGATCATTGAAAATGCTTTGTATAATAGATACTAGAGACATTGTGGGGAATGAAGGTACATTTGGGCACCTGTTATGGTCAAGGTTGATTGACCCTTTTTAAAAGACCTGAAAAATCATCCATGCCAGAGGATTCTGAATGTGGAAACCGTAATTTCTGTGTAATAAACAGGAGGGAAATAAAAGTACATTTCCTGTACTAAATATTTGCCCTTCCAGAAAAATATCTTGATAATTGAAGTAGTAATTGATTTTGAACTGGTAATTGAAATTGATAATTTTCAATTGATAATTGAAAATGCTCTGTGTGATGGATACGAGGGGCATTGCAGAGAATAAAGATACATTTGGGCATCTGTTATGGTCAGGGTTGAATGACTCTCTTTAAAAGACTGGGAAAAAACTCCGTGCCGGGAAAGGACATCTGTGAGTTAAGTCATCTGTTGTCAGAAAGTGTTGCAATCAAGAATTTAAAAGAAAATGAAGTTTAAAAGAGGTGTCCTTGTGGAGTGAAGCTTACATCTTGTCCCTGCCAAGAACTCCAGAGTCCACATCTCCCTGGTTTATCTCCTACCCCAGTTCAGCCGCTAGAGACAGATGTGATCCCCAGCATTTTACTTTTTTATTATTTCAATGTTTCTTTGTTTATTTTGAGAGAGAATGAATCCCAAGCTGGCTCTGTGCTTTCAGGACAGAGCCCAGTGTGGGGCTCAGTCTCAAAAACCGTGAGATCATGACCTGAGCCGAAGTCAGGAGTTGGATGCTGAAGTCACTGAGCCACTCAGGCACCCTGGTGTTACCCAGCATTTTATTTTATTTTTTTTAATGTTTATTTTTGAGAGAGAGCGTGCAAGCAGGGGAGGGATAGAGAGGAAGACGTAGAATCTGAAGCAGGCTCTAGGCTCTGAGCTGTCAGCACAGAGCCCAATGCAAGGCTCAAACCCATGAACCGCGGGATCATGACCTGAGCCAATGTTAGATGCTTAACCTACTGAGCTACCCAGGTGCCCCTGTTACCCAGTGTTTTGAACTTTTTTAATGTTTATTTTTGAGAAAAAGACGTAGAATCTGAAGGAGGCTCCAGACTCTGAGCTGTCAGCACAGAGCCCAATGTGGTGCTTGAACCCACTAACTGTGAGATCATGACCTGAGTTGAAGTCAGATGCTTAACCGACTGAGCTACCCAGTCGCCCCTGTTACCCAGCATTTTAAAATCTGATGTCCCATATCTATTAACGACCTAACCTGGCTTCTCTTTTTTTTTTTTCTTTTTCTTTCTTTCTTTCTTTTTTTTTTTTTTTTTTTTTTTGGGTAGTGGAGGGAGTGATATAAAACCTCATGTTCTCTTGAAGGTTCAGAAAAGAAAAGCAATTATTTTCACAATAACCATAGACACAACTGTTCGGATGAAAGATGTACTTGAAGTGGCTAAGGAAACACTCCACCCCCCAAAAAAGTAGTCCTGGCCAAGAATTCTGAGGGCCTGAATTCTGGTCTGTCGTAGCAATGTGATCTAGGTTTCACCCTACATGACTCTGGGTTGGATTGGCTGTGGGCTGTGAGGGAAAGAGGAAGGTTAACGATGACATCTAGGCTTCGGACTTGAGCATTGTATGACATACCATTATTCATCAGAGGAGTGATTGGGGTGGGCAGCTGGTAGGTAGTCAAGATTGCATTTCCGGCTTGCTAGGGCAGCGCGCCTTTTCTTCATGTGAACAGGAATGGTAAACCGGAAATCAAGTCTGAGACTCTCGTGGGGGTTGGAGCTAGAGACACATGCGTGGGAGTTGTCAGCAAGTGGGTGCGTGTAGGGCTGTGTGCCCTGAGGGAAGCACTCGGGTGGTGAACGCAAAGATTAAGAGGTCTGAGGCCCCCATTTACTGTATACAAGTGTCAACCTCACGAGAGCCCATCTCCACTTTCATAATAGAAAGTGAAAAAAAATCCATTTGCCTTTTTAGAATTTATTTTTAAACATCTTGAAAAGAGGTACATTATTCTTAAAACTAACCAGCGGGGGTTGCCTGGAGGGAAGTTGGTGTGGTTATAAAAGGGCAACTTAATGGTGTTAAAACTCTTCAGTGTTGGACGTGGCGGAGAGCCTGTGAGCCTAGATAAAAGGGTAAGAGAAATGAGTAAGCATAAAACGGAGAAACTCTGGATAAGGTGGATGATGATGTCAAAGTCAAAGTGCTAGAATAATGTAGTTTTGTACGATGCTGCCATTGGGGGAAACTGGGCAGTGTACAGTGGGTATATCTATTTCTTATAACTGCATTTGAAACTAAGTTCAGTTGTCAGCTTTCAAGCAAATGTTTATAAAAATTACCTAAACGACGTTCAGTTACTTGGAAAACAAAGGTAATACTCAAAATGCATGGGACGTTAACATTCTTATATATTAAAAAAAAAACAAACTAACCAACTGATTTACCTCTTTCAATTCTATTTAGTAATACATGACACAAAGATAAGAATTTATTTGTTTTGATTAGGTTTTCCTCTCTTTGTTAACATGTTTGGAAGTATGCTGTTCTATGTTCACCAAATGACATACCAGTAGTCACACAAATTAGTGTTCAGTCTCTGAAAATTTAATTCTATTAAGGAAAAGAAAGCTATTCAGAGGTCGTTGGGTACAGCAGCACTCTGCTTCTGTCTGCCTACATTGTTTCAGAAAATGCACTTAAGGTATTAATATGTTTTTAGAAATAACAGAAAACTGGCTCTTGCAAAGATCATCCTTGCAAAATCCAGAAGTCAAATAATCTCACTTAAAATTAGGGGCTGTTAATAAGAAGATAAAAATATTTGAAGATGTTAAATAGTGTTTTGTGACCGAGTTTGAAGGAGAACTATGACCTTTTATTTTAAAATGTTAAATACTATTTCTTAGTGGAACTAGAACTCTTTACATGCAGGTAATCATCTTATTTCAGTTTTTCTGTGGAAAGATATTTATTAGCATTTAAGCAAAGATCAGAACATTTTCCACATTACATTTAACGTATTTGAAGTATCATAGTTACAAGTTCTTATACATAATTTTTGCTTTTAGGATCTTGATTTCAGTTACCTGTCTTAACAGCTTTGTTAGTTTTAAATGTAGATTATTTTGACTTTGGACACCGTGAAAAGAAACTTTGTATCCTATTAATTAAAGTATATTTGTTTTGAGATGATATGAAAAAAAGAAAATCTTGGTTATTTTTAAACTTGTCTTTTAAATGAATTTGATTTTTTTTAATCAACCCGGAAAATTTTTTTTTTGGAAAATAACCCCAGATCTGTCATTCTGATGAGTAAAAGCAGACTTCCTATGTCCCTCTAACCTGTTGTTAGTGCTGGAGACAGAACGGTCTTTCCAAAATCCTGTTGAAAACCTCATTGAATTCTCGTTGCTGTGGGAGCCAACTCCAGACTCCCTACCGTGGCTGTGAAGGGGAGTTTATGAAGGAGCTGGTCCCTCTCCAGCCCCATCTCTCATGTATCTTCCCCTGCACGCCCCCATCCCATTACCAAGATTATTAATCTCACCTCCAAACTTTTGGTGCCCTCTTACTGGGCATCTCCCCCCTCTTCTTGACTCTTTGTATTTGCCCTGACACCACCATCCTGTTGAGCTGCACTGCCCCCACTCTTCTTTTTCAGGCTTTTTTTTTTTTCTTCTTTTTTAAGGCTGTTTCAAAGTATGTAATTTGGTCCGGTTGTAGTTCTTCAGCAAATGGAATACACCTATATTTTCCTAGGTATTCAATGTTGTACTCGTACTACTCCAGTCTTTAGGTGGACCTTTACCATATATAGTACAGTTGCGTCATGTGGTCCAGTTTTCTTAACGACAGAAGTAGGAAAGGGGAAGGAATTAAGTCAGGAGAAACCTCTGTAGCCCACCCACTGCATCCCACACTGTGAACGACTCCTGGGACGTCCTCAGTTTAGCAGTTTGTATAATGAACTGATACAGGAAATTGATTATGAATAACTGGGGAGAAGGGAATCATGAAGAGAAGTTAAAAGAAATTATACAAGACAAGGATTATTTCACTAGATAAGTGAAAGTAATTTTCTGTGTAAATATCTTTAAAAATGATGATCGCATGCTTTTCTTGCTTTCAATCAAATTTAGTACAAGAGAATGGAATTCTACTGTGGTGCCAATCTGTAAAGAGTAGAAGGGTTTCTTGGCAGTATGAGTCCGTTGATAACTAGAATGAGAATCTGAAGACTTAAAGGGTAGAAGTTACATCAGTCCATCAAATGGTACTTTTATAGTTTAGCAGTAATACACAAAGTTATTAAAATGAAGGGAATATTTTTTGAGGGGACACAGAAGTAAAACATGACTCAGTATCTCACCATCCAGAAATGCACTCTGGAAATTGGAAAGAACAAGAGACTTACCTATCTGGAACTACCTAGGACTGACCTTCAAGAAGATAGAAGGATAGACTGGATAAGCTTAATGACAGCTTAACATCAAGGAAACCAGTTACTGGACAGGTTAGGCAAAGAATGATCACAATTAGATTTTTGGTAAACTGAGCTATGACCCTCAACTGGATAAAGTTTTTAGCAATTGAATAATTTTTTTTATAAACAAAACTAAAATGAAAAGTGCCCAAGAAATTTGGACCACTGACCTAATTAAGCTTTGTTCTTTGTTCTCAATAGGTAGCTGAGAGAACTTATTAAAAACAAAAATTGAGTCTTTGTCTTCGCTTCTGCCCATCGGTCCCTGTCGTTCAGTAATCCCGTATGTGTCATTTCTGTCTTCCAGCTGGATACCGCAGATGAGCAAGCCGCCCAGATCAGAAGGGAACTCGATGGTCGTTTGCAGTTGGCAGAGAAGATGGCAAAGGTGAGTGGTTAACGCGGACACCCTGTGCCGCGCTTCCTTGTGCGTAGGTTTCTATGAGCCGGAAACGTTTTGTCTAGATAAATGCAGCATAATTTTATCATTTTCTTCTCCATGTGCATACTTCTTAAGCCCAAGTATCTGAATGCATATAGTCTAAATGGAGCATATTATCTATTTTACAGATCCTTCCTTACCCATAGGACATATTTAAATTCAGTAACTTTTGTAGATTATTCTAAAAGCGATGCTTGATTTTCTCAAAATGACAGATTTAGAAGAATTTTAATATTGCACTAAACATACTCAGGGAGTAAACTCTTGTCCCTGTGAAATATGTGAAGTCACATGTTCTTAAGTATCCAACTTGGTGATTGACACATAGTGGAGTCAGCTAATACTTGAATGGATGAATGAGACAGCTTGAAGTTTCTTGTAAAAAGTCGCTCAGATCATGTATTCAATACAATGTTTTATTTTGTGCAATCACTGTTTCTCTGTAATGGGAATAAGTTTCAAACAAAAACCATGAATTTCTTATTAGGACTTTTTGGAGATCATGGAACTTCATTATCTGCCTCATTCTTTAGTAAATTGATACATTAACTTATTAGTGCTAAGAGAAAATTTAGTCTTTACCAATACGCTTGAGGTCATACTGCTGTTGATCTGAGACTATGATATTTTTTCCCTTTTTTCCCCTCTGCTGAACAAAACTTGGAATATTTGGTGGTAGACTCTTCCTTTCCCTCCCTACATTTTTCTGAAGAATACTCCTTTTTGAGGGAATTTTCTTCATTTCTTTACAGTACACGTTACACCTTAATTTTAAAGTATATAGATACTTAGTGGACAGCTCAGTGAATATATATGTGTATACACTCTGTGTGACCACTCTCCACATCAAGGTAGTGAACTCTTCCAGCACTTGGGATGAAGATATATCCTCTGCTGATTTTAACAATTAAAATGTGTTTGTTTTTGCAAAGTAAATATATTTATGAATAATGTATAAGTATTAAGAATGCTAATATTGTATAAGTTTTAAGAATGTTAATGCTAAAGGTCAAACTAAAAAGTAGGGAAGTTGTTGAGAAATTGGAGATAAATAGAGAAGTAGAGAAAATTGAGAGACATTTAAATAGCAGAGAGGAGAGTAAGTTGGGAGAACCAAGTCAGAGATAGATAAGGAAGTATCTCCGATGAATGAAAACATAGGATGGTGTGAATTGGGGGCTAAAGAGTTACATTCACACAAAGGGACAGTGGTTAAAGGGCAACATACCCATGTTATTTATAGTCTGGATATCTGAAGAGGCACTGCATCATTCCAGAGATTAAAATGTCAGATTCGTAGCATGGAAGTCTAGTAGATTAAGGCTGTTGGAAACTTTAGAGAATAAAACACTTTCCCCAAAACCCTCAGCTGAATTGGCAGCTGACTGGAAAGACCTTTGCTCTTCTAGAAGACTCTAGGCTAGGAGAGAACCCAGGGTCGGGACTCTGGACCTGTGAGCTGCATTTCTAGATCAGCTAGGTGTATGTAGATTGTACTGAGATATTGTAACAAGTTGGATTTGCTTCTGCAAGGGGCTGGCCAAACATGTGATGCTTTAGAAAAAAGTTTAAATGAATTTCTGGAGAGGAATGAAACAGGAGAGCCTTGGGTATTCTCTCAAGTCCAGGCCTGGGGAGGAGAAGGTGGGTTTATAACCTCTGGACTTGAGAAGGGTCAGTGATGCACCTACAGAGAGTTCTCTTTGATGGCAATCTTGTGATGTCATCACAAACACTGATAATTGTCAGAAGTGTGGAGAAAGGCGGGGCGCCTGGGCGGCTCAGTCTGTTAAGCATCCGATTTTTTATTTCAGCTCAGGTCAAGATCTCATGGTTCCTGAGATCAGCCCCATGTCGGGCTCATGCTGACAGCTTGGAGTCTGCTTGGGATTCTCACTCTACCTCTTTCTCTGCCTCTCCCCCACTCCTGCTTGTCTGTCTCTCTCAAAATAAATAAAGATTAATAAAGTATGGAGAAGGGAGTGGAGCCAGTGGGATTGGAAGGGGAAAAAATGCCACCAAAAGTAAAATGCCTTTTGGTGAATATATTGACTTAGAGAGAACATGTTTAATTGTTTTTTACTTTAATTTCACCAGTTGTAAGCCATCTTCATAAAATATTCATAATGCTAATTATAATTACTGCCCATACATTATCTCTCTTTAATAATCCTATGAACCCACAAGGACAGATGATACAATGAATCTGTTTTATAGACCAGGAGATTGAGATCTAGGGAAGATGATTGACCTCAAGATTACATAACAACGTGCTGGAGGCTGGTCTCAAACCCTGGTCTTTTGACTTCAGAACCTAGTTTGCTGTCTTGGACCCAGCTGCCTCTTTAATCTGATAAATGCAGAAGTGTGGTCCATTAGTTAATCATAGGTAATCAGTAACCCCTCCTACCATACTTCACAATACAATATAATAACAACAAAGCCCAGGGCAGAAATCTGTTTGAAAGAATAGAAATACTGACGTTAATACATTAGCCAAGGTATAATATGGAAGTAGCAAGAAAGGTGTGGACTGAGCCAGAAAAACCTGTAGGAAAATCCATGATTGCTATTCCCTAGATATAGAATGTTAGGCAAGTTTATTTAACTTTTTGGAGGCTGAATTTTTCCTTCCATAAATGCAATGCATAAATGTTTATTGAACACCTGCTAAAATAGCCATGCGATGTTGTAGGTGCTTGCAATACATCCAGACAAATGTGTAGTTGTCTTGGGATAAAACCAGACAAAAATATTTCTGCCATGCCCTGATGGAGCTTGCATTTGGGAGCGCCCCACAATAAGCAAGAAATGTTCCATGTAACTGAATTATGGAGGGTGATCATTTGAGAGTATGGAAGGGAGGGAGAGTGCTTCAAATCTCCAGTTAAGTAGTCAGGCTAGACCAGTTCTTGGCAGTACTGTCTTTTTGATTACACCAAAAAAACAAAACAAAAACTTGGAATCATCTCTGACTCCCTTTTTCTTGTGCTTCATGACAAATTTATTAGAAAACCCATTTGCATCTCTCTTCAAAGTATTTCTAGAATCTGACAGCTGTCTCCATCTTCCACCTACTAGCCTGGTCCAGGTGTCATCTAGTGAAGGTTAGGAGCGCTTAAAAAAGTGACTAAATTTGAATGCTGAGAGTGTTTTTATGGAGCAAACATTTTTATGTATATCATGTATTAGGGCTGCTAATGAGCGAGTAAATTAGAACATTTAAACCATGGTTCATAAGAGCAACTCACAGTTAAACTAGAGAATAACTCGTTTTTGACTCTTCTCTAATTTAACAGATCAAGTTTAACATGTATAGTTGCCTGAAGCAGCCTTGATTTTGTTTCCAAGAAAGGCAGCATAAGCAGGCTAAATAAAGTTGATGAAATACTATTAATAAGCCTCTGAGCTTTAAAGCAGAGTTGTCTCTTTCCCCCAGAGAGGGGGGAAAAATCAAGTATAGTCTATTTCTTGAAAAGTTGGAAAATGCTGATAAAACAGTCACTTTTGGTGATTCCTGCCACTCTCCTCCTTAAAAAATGATAGTGATAGGGAATAATGAAGTGTTGTTTTCAACTAAAGCTGAATGAGTAGGAGTTTTACATGCTAATGCTAAGGTCTCCATAAAATAGCACCTTAAGAATTTGACAAAAGAAAAGGGGTGCATCCAGACTTTCAAAGAAGATACTTCTTTTTGCTTTGCTAACATGAAACTTTTAAAAAGGCAAAAGTATGACTCCTACAAATATAAAATGAACACACAATAAAGATTTCATTGAGAGCATAATGCACAAGCCAACTCATTACACACTAAAACTACCCTCAAGAACATTTAAAACTAGGTGTTTTTAGCCAAGGTTAAAAGATTCATGGGGGGCACTAGGGTGGCTTAGTCGGTTAAGCGTCCGACTTCAGCTCAGGTCATGATCTCTAAGTTTGTGGTTCCAGCCCCGCGTCAGGCTCTGTGGTGAGAGCTCAGAGCCTGGAGCCTGCTTCGGATTCTGTGTCTCCCCATCTTTGCTCCTCCCATGCTTGTTCTCTCTCAATAATAAATTAAAAAAAAAAAGATTCATGGATTAGATCTGAAAGTGGTCAATTTCCAGCAAAGTTTTAAACTATAACCATTAGATTATCTTATTCACCAGAGACACATTATTTGAAACTTTTCCAGGCAAAATTTTGTAAGGTAATGTGTAATTTCACTGTCTGAGACTTTTTTTTTTTTAATTTTTTTAAATGTTTATTCATTTTTGAGAGACAGTGTAAGCAGGGGAGGGGCACAGAGAGATGGAGACCTAGAATCTGAAGCAGGCTCCAGGCTCTGAGCTGTCAGCACAGAGTCTGGTGTGGGGCTCGAACCACAAACTGAGAGATCATGACCTGAGCCGAAGTGGATGCTTAACCGGACTTCCCTGGTGCCCCTGAGACTTTTCATCAATAAACAGTAAATTGAACTAAGTGTATTTCCTCAGGTGACCCTTGGTTGCCCTTTACCCACACAGGACATTGACAGGACCTTCCCTTTTGCCTTATTTCTAAGTTTTGGATACTTTTCATAACAATTTTTAAAGTCAGTGCCCAAATCTATAAATCTATTTTTACGGCTTATTTTGCTTATAGTTTTCTTTTTCAAGAAAACTCAGTGGCATTGAGAAACCATTCCAAAACATTTTTTCCCAAAGGAAACCAAGGTATTCTGTAACTGAATAGCTCTGGGTTTTTCCTGGGATTGCAAAGCGACTGTTACGGGATGTTGCTTCAAACTATAGAGCGATTTTGAAAGGGCACTTAAAAATTTTCCTAACGAAAGTTACTTCTGAATGTGGATATTTAATTACGATGTGATAATAAATATGCAATTTCAATATTGATTATATGTAAATTATGTTAAAAGAAATACGGGAAGGTTATATTGGGGGAGAAGAAAAACAGGTGGCTGGGACTCTGGGACTGATTTGGGAAGTGGCGCCAGGCGTCGCTTTCCGTCCCACGAACAAACTAGGGCACGTGAGTCACGGGTGAGGCGCTGGCTGACGGGAGCACTCTGGATGTGTTCCAGTTCTCCCAGAGGTGAGGGTTTCTTAGGTTAGGCTTTGATGCTCAGGGAAACTGTGAGAAAGGCACTGCTTTTCGGGAGCATTAAACAGCCGTTTGCAAGGTGGCTGCTTTAGGATTCATTCCCAGCCAGTTTCGTACAGTAGAGGACATGGTGCGTCACACTTGGTGTCATCATAAACTCTCTACCTCAAAGGGAAGAGCTAATTCCAAATCGTCAGAAGTTAGGAAAGAGCCAGTAGTGTCAGGAAGCCTCATTTTGCTGTTTGTAGTAATACGAATGGGTATGATCTTCTCTAAGGGCAATGTGGCGATGTCTGTCAGCATTTTTTTTTTTAATACCAACATATGGAAGGTCCTTTTCATCGAGTGAAAATCCGATTGCAGAGATAGAAGGATCGAATGGCAATGCTTGTGTGATCAAAAAGAAAATGAAAAAGTTGATGATATTTTTTATGTAGATGTGAAAATTCTATAAATATCCTTTTGCTATTTAATGTTATGGATTTTTTAATTTGAATGCTTATTTTATAAAAAGGATCTCCTCTTAATAATACACATCTGTGGTAAGAGAGAGATACAGAATGTTTCCTAACAGGCACGGCCTTGTACACTGAACATTTTTCTTACCGACCAATTACCCCAAGCATTTCAAAGTAACAGTGGCTAATTAAGTCTTCTTCCATGTAGGTTTTCAGTTTTTCCTAAAGCAAAATCTTATCAAAAATAAAGTTAATGTGAAAATGTTACTCATTTTGTACCATAATGATTCTGAATAAGGGATATAAGGTACTCTTAAACATAATCAAAATTGCCGAAGCCTGATGAGTTTAAAGCCTGAAGACTAAACTGTTGGGAGCTGCATTTATATTGAGTATCACAATTTCTAAGAGAGTCACATACATACATCGTGTGATCTTTTAGGATAAAATTTAAATATGCCTTTTGTAACATTGTTATTTTAATATTATCTTCAAGGAAAGAAACTTCCCGAAATTTATAGCAAAAGAAATGGAGAATATGTATATAGAAGAGTTGAGATCTTCAGTGAACTTGCTAATGGCCAATTTGGAAAGTCTTCCGGTTTCGAAAGGTGGCCCAGAATTCAAATTACAAAAATTAAAACGCTCACAGAATTCTGCCTTTTTGGACATAGGAGATGAGAATGAGATTCAGCTGTCAAAATCTGACGTTGTGCTGTCATTCACCTTAGAGGTAAGTGGCTTTAGCCCGTGCTCACCTCTGACAGCCTAAATGAGGCTGCAAAATAATTTCTGCTGACCTTCGTGGTAACTTTTTGAATTTAAAGCAGTGTAATGTATTTCAACGAAGTTATATTATTCTTCATTTGCTAGACAATTAGGTTGTGAATGCAAATTAATGCACATTGCTGTTTAAACATAACAGCAGTGTTAGGATTAAATAATAAAATACTAAGTTTTGAGGGAGGTCGTCTTGTGCCAACTAGGCTGGTGTAAGTTTATTGATAAAGTTAAACACCAAAGCACTCTTTAAACACATAATTTAATTCTCTGTAATTTGGGAATTGCTTTCAGGCTTTGGTTTAGCTTTGTTTTATCTACCTCACTTGAGTTTTTCTAGAATCAAATCACACTATCCAGCTTTGAAACACAATATTGGGTGAACACAGATGATAAGGAGAGAAGTCTTCCTTTCCAGGATGTCCATTTTCATTATAGGTAATATTTTAAGGAACAGAAACATATGTCATGCATTTCAAAGGAGCACCTGGGTGGCTCTTGATTTTGGCTCCGGTCATGATCTCATGATTCCTGAGTTTGAGCCCTCTGTTGGGCTCTGCACTGATAATGCAGAGCCTGCTTGGGATTCTCTCCTTCACGCTCTGCCCCTTCCCTGCTCACGTGCACTCTCTCTCTCTTTCATTCTCTGTCTCAAAAATAAACTTTTAAAAGATAAGTAGTACTGGGTTTCCTGAAATTTGCGAGTTCCATCCCTTCTATACAATTCACCAGAAACCAGATACTGATACGGACTCTTATTACCACAACCACTTGTTGATGTTTTCCGTGATTATGTTTTTTCATCGCTAATCTATGTATTCGAGCTAATCCATGTAATGTGTTTATGCATTTATACATAACACACACTTACAATATCAAGCTTAAATTTATAGCTCTCTCAAAAATTAAAACTTCTAACTCCTTCTGTGCATTGTTAAATCGTCCCTTTGCTGGTACCCAGTACTGCTATTTGAGTTTGTGGATTGAGAGAGAAAAGTACACGGAGCCTTAGGAGGTCCCATTTTAAATTTCCTGCTGATACTTCTTACTCTTGGCTTGCTTAGTTTGTGGCCGAAAAAGCAAATGTGTGCTTTCGTTCTTTCCTCCACTTATTCAACTCTAAGATAAATTCAGACTTGAGGATAAGCTAACTGCCTCTCTCTTTCTAGACTTCCAGGCTAATGATTTCTGTGTAGGTTAACAGATTAAATGTACTGTCGGAGTTGAAATAGGTTTTCTTCTGACTCGAGCCTCAGTTCTGGGGTTCCCTAATGGTTTTGCCACTATTCCGTTTCTTCTCGGTTTCTTGTCATTACTGGGTTTCTTCTTAATCTCTTCAATATCTTAAAGAGATATTTAAGGGGAAACTACACAGTAACTTACATGTAGAATGTTCTTAGCACACCTGTCTCCGTTTTCCTACTGACCAAGATATAAAGTTCTGAGGTTTTTGTTTTTTTTTTATTTCTTATGGCTTTGTATGAAACAAAATGAGTTACTTCATTAGAGTATAACTTGTAAAGCAAATGATTTTTGTCATGTATAAATCTACCATTATGTAAACATGCATAACTGGGAACAGTTCAAAACACCTTTTCTTTTCTCTATTTAAAAATTTTTAAACAATTATACATAATTGGCGCTTATGAGCTTTTTTCCCCTTTTAAAAACAAAATTATGTTTGTGAGTTAGTGTTTGTGTGAAACCATGCCTTGTTCTACTTCCTCGCCAGTGTCTTAAACAGGGCTGCTCAGTTAACAATAAAATGATGTTAGGGGGAAAATAGGAGTTAAAACTTCATTCTGCGTGGTCTGAGAAGCTTGCATATTTATAAAATTATTTTGATGCTCTCTATTTCTGTGGCTATATAAGGCAGATATTTTCCTTCCATAGCATAATATGAATCTTTTCCATTATGCTCCCTGTATTATAAATAGGAGATGTATGTTCAACAACAAAATGATATCACATTCAGTGCAGAGTACATACACAGTATGTGTCTGTAGACTCCTCAGAGAATAGACTAGGTCCCCCTCCGTCCCCAGGGCCTCTGACCTCAGCCTTGCTAAACTCCGTAATTATCTCTGGCCCATGATCCAAGCCTTCCTTCTCAAACTAAGAAAATTCTGAAATGCAAGCAGTTAATCCAATTTAAGGATTCATCAGTGAAGGATTCACATTTCATCAGTGAAGCTTAGAATTAGTCTGGTGGGAAAAGTTTTTTCTAGGAACTGAAGTCTGGGGCTAAGGGATAAGTGCAGATTTCAAAAACTCACTTTTATCACCCTCTTTAAAATTGCTACTGACGGCTCTCCTCACACCCCACCATATTCCGTTATCAAGCTGAATGTTTGCCGCATCTCTTACCCCACCTACTGTATAATCAGTTATTAGGTTTATTATACATCATCTGACATATTCTACAATGTAAGCTATGGAAAGTTGAGGGTTTTATTGTTTACTGAGGTATCACACAAGCCTAAAACACTGCCTGCTGCCCAGTTAACTTGATAAATATTGATTGAATTGGGGACTTTGATGGTTCAAAAAGCAGCAGTTAGCCACACACGATTACTTTTAAGTCTCTCCAGTCATGGAGACTTCAGAGAGAATAGTAAAGCAAGAGACCAGCTAACCCTCAAAACTGTAAGCCATACACTGGGATTTTAAAATTAAATATCCAAGTAGGGGGAGGACAGTAGATATTCATCTATGAAGCTGAGTCTCCATGTCGTAAGAGAAGAGGAATAGTGATCACTGGCATGAGAACAGTTGATTTTCCCTGGTTTTAGGCTTGCAGACGCTGTGACTTCCTTCTCTGGTAGTATGTGGTCCCCATATACTGCTCTGCTTTGTTTTCGCCAACCTGCCCATGCCCGGCTGCCACAGAACTCTGTGGACGATGCATTACTCAGAAGCATGTTACCAAGTTTTATATTTGGTACATGCCTCCCTTCTTTTTGCTTCTGGAATAACTCCATGTATTTTATCTTTATTATATCAGTCACAGAGAGACTGGGAAAGAGAAGGTGGAATTTAGGTTTATTTTGCATAGTTGCATTATCAAGTTTTGCAGGGAATTGGTCTGAACAGTCACCTAAAATTAGGTTAGTTGATGGTCCGTCGGATTCTGGACTGTCCTTGTAATTAATGATTGAGACTAGCTGAATTTTTTTTATTCCTTTTGGAAATCAGATCTATAGAATTGTGTTGTTTTATTTATATGTATGGATTCCAAACAGAAGTTCCTTCTTTAGAAAGTGGCAGTTCTGCAGAATAAAACCTTCCCGGCACAGATGGGAGTATTGTTTTGCAGAGCAGAAAACTGTTTCCCGAGTTGTATGCTTCAGGAGGTCCTGTTTACAGTAGCTTGTAGTAGAGGTGACAGAAATAGTGTTAAGCAGATGCTTTCTTTCTTCTCGCTTGCACTTTGACTATTAAATACACTGTAGAAAGAGATGCAGTACAAATACGCATATTCCCAAATAGGAACTAAATCATTTCTAGATTTATCATGTGTACACGATTCTGTTGCTTCACATATTTTAACTGACCTTCCAGAAATTTTACTAAGAAGTCACTGGGCCAGGGCACCTGGGTGGCTCAGTCAGTTAAGCATCTGACTTGTGGTTTTAGCTCAGGTCATGATCTCACAGTTAGTGAGAATGAGCCCCACGTCGGGCTCTATTCTGACATTAAGGAGCCTGCTTGGAATTCTCTTTCCCTCCGTCTCTGCTCTCTCCTGCTTGTGCTCACTATCTCTCAAATAAACTTTTAAAAATTTAAAAATGATAAAAAAGTCATTAGGGTCATGATGGCAAGTCCATGTGGAGTTGGCTTTTGATGGATTTGCTTACAGATCTTGTTTGTCTCAGCTTCTGCTTAGTTCTAATGAGTTTCAACATGACTAACAACAAAGTTGATAAGAATATATACCTTCTTTTGCTTACTTTCCATCAACAAGATGAAACACTTTACTTCAGCGTCCTTGAATGTATTAGAGCAGCTGTGAAAGGTAGTTCTGTTATCTTTAGTTCTTAGTCTGTTTTCAGTGAAGTCCTTATTTTTAGTCATGGCTTGGTATGCATTTCATTGCAATAAAATGACAAAAGTCTTGATTGAGGAAGGAAAATGGTTCAGAGTTTGACCTTTTTTACTGATTAGTTTCCTGTGTTTTTCATGAAAAAAATTTGGCATTTGTATTTACAAACATAATCCTTCTGTGCTGGAGAGTGAAAGGAAAAATAGTTTTAAGATGACTTCTTTGAGACCTTTTGGCTCCAGGTTCATACCACAACTCAATGAAAAGGGTAATGACTTTAACAATGCATTAAATGATCAATACATGATGTTTTTAGTGGATATTCCTGCTACATGGCATGAATGCTATTAATCTTGTTTGTACAAATACAACATAAGATCAATAAAGACATGGATGTGCAAATTATAAAAATGCCATTGAATATATTTTATGAGATTTGAGAACTGGGGAAACTTTAGGATGCAAGTTTTAGTTGAAAAAAAAAACTATAGCAAATAATACTATTTTATGTGTACACCCAGTGAAAATGTTAGCTTACAATGTTTTAAGGTCAGTAGCCTTTTATATGAATATTAAAAGTTCACTTGAAACAAAATTCTTTCCCTTCTTTCCAGGAGTTACAGATGCACAAAATAATACCACCTTCTACCCTTTTCCAGTATACTTCCTTAAATTAGCACGTATTTTAATGGTTGGGAAAGTCATTTTTTTTCCTTGTCAAGTTGGTACTAAGATATTCATTGACAAGTTAAAATCTCCGTATTGCATAATATGTTTGCTGTAATGAATATTCTCTCACAAAGACTAGTCCTCTAAAATAAGTGAATAGAGAAAATTCTGCTGATGTCACCTATTCATACCAGTGAATTGGAATGATAATGTGTACCACTCATAAATAGTATTTTGCTTGATGTGGAGCTCAACCTCTACTCGTTTTAGCGCATTCGCCGAATTTTCATTGTTAATTCTGCTTTACCTGATGCAGGCTTGCCATCATTTTTTAAGGATCTGAGTTTATACCTCACTTATTAATTCAGTAGGTCTTATATTTGGAGATTTAAACCTTAACCGTAATAGCTGGAAGGAGAGATTTCTTCAATACTAGACTTCTTCAGAAGGCGATTTACTATACCTTCCACGAATACAGGTGGATTCTAAGGAAGACAAAGTCCCATTGGTGTCACCAGTAACTTTTTTCAAATTGGTCATTCTAATTGTAGTCGATGCGGCTACTTTGTATATTGCTAAATGCTGCCAACCTGATGTATCGTTTAAAATGTTTTTATCTTTAGATTGTCATCATGGAAGTGCAAGGTTTGAAGTCTGTTGCTCCGAATCGAATTGTTTATTGTACAATGGAAGTGGAAGGAGGAGAAAAACTGCAGACAGACCAGGCTGAAGCCTCAAGGCCACAGTAAGCCACTTGAAAAAAAAAAAAAATTCTCCCCTTCCAAAGAAACTTGGTTTATTTATTTGCAGCATTGTGTGCTTTTATACCCTGAAACCGTTATTTGGCCAGGTTTGTCTGAACTATGTTAGAATCATTGTATGTCTTTCTAGAGATGGATGCCACAATTAGAACTGGGGCAGAATCCCTGTGTAGTACAAACAGAAAATCTAACATGCAGATGAGAAGCTAATTATTAGGCAATTAAATGTTAAGTCATTTAAAGGGAAAACATGTGTTGTCATTTAAAAGGTAGTGCTTGATCCTATTTCAGTTTCTAGAATTGTGACTTAATAGCTTTTCCATTTCCATATATCATAACACTGACGATGTTGAGGTGGATACAATTTTGCACAATGTCTTAGAGCACTTAGGGCATAGGTTTGAGTTAGAGAACCAGTTAATGACAACCACGGAGTAATCAGAGCAGCTAAAGCTGTTCTTTGCTGGCAGTTTTATGTTTCAAATTCTGGGAATGAGTTTAATTAAGTTTGGAAGGTGTTCTTTTTAACTGGCTGAAACTTGGGAAACATCACAGTCTCTGGTAGAAATAACCAGGCTAGTCTGCGGAATTTGAATGAAAATTGCCAGCTTTCATTTGTACACAGCCTACAGAAAAGAATTTTTTTTCCTTCCTCGGGATTTAGGATTGTTTATCACAGCAAGACAATGGGCCTAATCATACGGGAAACATTGGTTCAGATCCTTGCGAGGCACTGGTTAGATAGTGGTGAATAAAACCTTTCATTTTCTGTAGGGCAGGAACAGTTTAAGGCGGGGACACAAATTGAAGTGTAACAGGACAGATGTGCACAGAGTATTACGAGATGGAGAAGAAGCAAGTTGCAACTTCTCACCCTGCCTTGCAAAAAGCCAGACAGGTCTACCCCTAACCTGCCCCTCGTTACCTCTGGGACCTCATCTTGATCCTCTGTTCCCCTGGTCGGTTTTGGACTTCGTGCAGTTCCTTAAACCTCTCCGCCTCTTACCACTGCACTTGCTTTTTCCCTCTGCCTGCCTGCTTTCTTCCCTTTGTACGGCTGGATCCTTGATATTAAGAATCTTAACATAAACCCTCACTTGCTGAGGAAATCTTTTAGATAACCCAATATGAAGCAGATATTTTCTGGCTCATTTTAATTTTTAGACTAATGTGTTTCTCGTCTGTTCATTTTGTATTGTTTTCCCTGAGAAAGGGGCAGATGTCCTATTTGATCTTCTAATACCCAGTAGGCTGTCAGAACTTATTCAGTTACTTGCACTTATTCTTATGACTTAGTCACAGTAAATATTTTAGGGTGTAGTATTTACTCCTGCAGGCAAATAGAGTTGAGTTACAGTGTGACAATGAAGTAAAAATAATGAGGATAAGCAACCGTTTTAAGAGATTCTCTAAACTTAAAAGAAGGCTGTGAGGTAGATTGGGGCCAGTTTGGGCCAGGCATATGGAGTCCAGGAAAAGGTTTGGTTGGTTTTTGTTTTAAAGGACAACTATATTCACAGAATTGTGCAAGCATCAGCAATTTTAGAACATATTCATCACGTCAAAAGGAAACCCTGTACCCTTTTCCTATCAACCTTTGATCACCCCCATCCTAAGCAACTGCTAAGTGACTTTCTGTCTCTATAGATTTGCCAGTTCTGAGTATTTCATTTAAATAGGGTCGTATAATATGTGCTCTTCTGTGACTGGCTTCTTTACCTTAGCATAATGTTTTCGGGGTGCCTGGGTGGCTCAGTTGCTTAAGTGTCCGACTTCGGCTCAGGTCATGATCTCACAGTTCATGAGTTCAAGCCCCACATCGGGCTCTGTGCTGACAGCTCAGAGCCTAGAGGCAGCTTCAGATTCTGTTTCTCCCTCTCTATCTGACCCTCCTCTGCTCATACTCTGTTTCTCTCAAACCTTCACATTTCACCTGTGGCCTCTGAAAATTGCCGGGGTCGTTCCTTGTCCTGGCGAATCTAGGGGTCCACGAAGGACGGACGGTCAGGCGAAATGAAGTGAGAGAGCCATGAGTGAGATGGAATCTGATGACCAAGCAGGCAGCCCTGGCAATTCTGGCATCTCTGCCATTCTGGTGTCTATTCTGGCATCTCTGCTCTGCTGGTCTCAGTGTCTTTATTTTTAAAGGTAGCGAGTGACATTACATCAGTGACAAGGCATTCTTTACAACATACATTGTTGTCACAAGACCATGTAGTCATCTATAAGTTTATGGTATAAGGGAGCGTGGGGATGAGAATTACAAAATGATTTACGAAATGTTAACCTCAGGGAGGTGCTCAATATTTGCTGCTGATAAACAGTGCTTCTGACTTTGGGGCGAGGCTAACCTTGGGGAAGGTCCTAAGTCTCTTTACAATCTTTCCCATCAGTATGTTAATTCTGAGAGAAGCTTTACAGAGATGTGCCTTGAGGTTTTATGATGGGGCTGAGGGGAGCGATACCTGCAGGGAAAATCTAATTTGGTTCAAGGAGTCTTGGGGCCTACGCCTCAATTTGTGTAGCCTATCCCCAAGAGGCAACCTTGAGGTTACTTCTGGCCAGGTTACTCTCACACAGATTTTATCCATCAAGACCAGGTCCCCTTTTCCATGTGCCATAAAACTAAAGAGCATTATGACCCTTAGGCCAATGTGAGCAATTCAAGAAATCCAGGCCTGAAAGGTTATTTAGAAGGAGGTAAAACTAGGCGCCAGTTTGGCTGGCGGGAGCTTTTTGCTTCAACCTTTCCCACGCATGGAGGGGTTTCAACCTGTGAGCCCAAAACGGCTCCCAACAGAAAATTCATATCTTCACCTGCAAAATATACTAATTCCATCCCAACAACCCTAAAGATTTAATTCCAGCATCAGTTCTGAAGTCTAAAGTCCAAAGTCTCATCTAAATATCATCTAAATCAGATATGAGTGAAACTCAAATTATTCATTCTGAGACCGAATTCCTCTCCAGGTGTGAACCTGTGAAACATTCAGGTAAGTTATATGCTTCCCAAGAACAGTGGTGGGAGAGGCACAGGATCGATCTTCCCATTCAAAAACGGGGAAATCGCCCTTAGAGGGGCGAGTGACGAGTCTCAAGTAAATTTAAAACCTAGCAAAACAAACTCCTTTAAACATTAAGGCTCAAGAGTACTCTTGTTTGGTTCCATGCTTTGCCTTGTAGAACCACTAAGGCAGTGCTCACACCGTTGTGCCTCTGCTAGATGGGTGTTTTGTCCCCGGCAGCTTCTGGTGGCTGCCATCTGGCCTGTTGACACCAAGGCGATGGCCCCATCCACAAGATCCTGCTGGGAAGGAGTCTTACCCTTTGAAGCTGAGGGTGGGGATAGCCCTATCCCTGTCCCATCCGCCTTCCCCCCGTCCCCCATCCTACAGGCTTGTTGGACTAAAGGCCTGTGCTGGGATGGGCAGCCCTCATGATCTCTGAGTCACTTCTGCAGTCATTCCTCCCTTGCCTTGAAAACTGGAATGTGTTCATAGCTGAATCTATGGTCCATCTGTGTAGGCTCTAAGGAGTTCAAGAGCCTTCCTTCGTTTCTTTCCATCTCCTTTAGTTCAGTGGTGTTCCTGCTGGGATGGTTGATAAGGTTCATAGTTCATTCCTACACTTATCTCCTTATCAGATTGTTAGGCTACCACACCTTCAGTGTTCTCGTCTGTACATGCTTTCTCACTTTTTGTAATATGAACAGGTTGAGAATCTTTAAACTCTGTGATCTGGTACCTTTTTGCAGAATAATTCAGTCTTTAATCCGTTGATCACTTCTTGCCTTTTACTGTAAGCAGTGAGGAGGAACCAAGCTGCTCTTCAGTGCTCGACTTAGACATTTCCTCAGGTAAACCTCTAGTTTCACTGCATGGAAGGTTCCATGCATTTCACAAAACACTGGAACATGAACACAGTTCAGCCAGGTTTTTGCCACTGGTAATGAAGATCGTCTTTCTTGCTGTTTCCAATAACACGTTCCTCATTTCCACTTAGACGGCCTCAAAATTGCTTTTCCCATCTAGATATAGATATCGATATCTATATCTATATACATAGATATAGATACCTATTTTTACCGCATTCTGTTTATAATTATTATGTATTCTCCAGGAAGGCGGCAGCTTCCTCTATGTTCTCTTTTGTTTCTGAGCTTCACCAGAACTTCATTTAGAGTCCCTTCATTGTACTATTGACTTCCTCCAGAATGTACCTCAGAATTCTTCCAGCCCCTTCCCACTTCCAAAGCTGCTTCCACACATTTTCGTATTTGTTTCTCAGAGCATCACCGCCCTTCTCCGTTTGGGCTGCTACAGTAAAAATACTGTGGCACGGTGCTTTAAACAGCAAACCTTTATTTCTCACTATTCGAGAGCTAGAAGTCCGAGATCAGGGCACCAGCAAGGCGGGGTTCTTGTGGAGAGCCCTCTTCCTGGTTTACCGATGGCTAAGTTCTCCCCGTATCCTCCCATAGTGGAGAGACTGATCACCGCCTCCACGACCTCATTCAGCTCTGTTACCTCCCAGAGGCCCTAACTCCAAACACTACCATACTGAAGATGAGCACCTCAACATAAGAAGTGGGGGTGGGGGACAGAAGCCCATGACCGTAGTCATTCATGGAATAATCTTCAGGGAGGGGACATGCCCTAAGAATCTGAATACCATGTTACTACTTTTTACAGAATCTTTTAAAAAAGTTTTATTGAGGTAAAATTTATGCTGCATGAAATTATTCCATTGTCATGTAGATGATTTTTTGGTAGATTTATGCGCTTGTACCACTACCAGCTGGTGCCACTCTCAGTTCAATTTTAAAACCCATCACTTCGAAAAGTCCCTCGTGCCCATTTGCAGTGTTCCAAATGTCAGTTCTAGGAAGCCACTCATCTGCCTCTAGTGCTGTACTTTTCTTTTTTCTAGACATTTCATATAAATGAAATGCATTATGTAGTCTTTTATATCTGACCTTTTCCTTTAGCATAATTTCTACAGAATTTATTTGATACTTAAATATTTGGTCAATCAAATGAATTAACTTTTATATCAGTAGTTACTTCAGCAACTTTTTTCACAAATAGATTTTCATAAGGTGTTTCTCATGAAAAAGAAAACACCTTCTTTAATGTTTATTTTTGAGAGAGGGAGAGAGAGAGTATGAGTGGGGGAGGAGCAGAGGGAGACCATCGGAAGCAGGCCCCAGGCTCAAGCTGTCAGCAGAGAGCCCCACAGGAGGCTCACACTCATGAACCGTGAGATCATGACCTGAGCTGAAGTCTGATGCTTAACTGACTGAGCCACCCAGGCGCCCCAGGTGTTTCTCATTTAATTTATGATGTATTCATAAAGAGATTCTGATAATAGGGACCATGTAAGTGGACAATTCAAGTGAATTAAAATGCTGGAAGTTTGAAAATATTACAGTACTGCTCCAGTACTCTTTATTAGCCTGACCACAAGGAGATTTGGCTAAAACATTGCTATTCTCTTTCCTCATGAACTCTGAGTTAACTTAAAAATTGAATTAAATGATTTATATTTATCATGTATCCCAGGGGCAGATTACCTTAAAAATGTGTCTTCTGAATGCCAACCAACTGCGGCTTTTCAGCAGTGTGGTTACTTGTGTCTTGAAGTCACCCTGACAACAGGAAGGAGGTTCATCTCTGCCATCATTATAGCGAATCATGCCTCAGACACGTTTTCCACATTTTATTGCTTTAACAGTTTGTGCTGTATTGGATATCAATTCATCCTTCTGTCTGATACTAATTAAAGTGCCTTATTTAGTCCATATTTCCAATAAACTTCATCAAGATTTCTAGCCATTGCCTATTTCATTCCTGTAGTTCACATTTCCTGCCAACAATTAGGCGGAAACTGTGTGTGAGGTTGGTGCATAACTTGGAAAATAGAATCTCATAAAAGTGTGTTTATAGACAAGTTTGATTTACAAAGAATAGTAGGGAGTTAAAGTTTTATTTTCTAATGGATGGTAGAGAAGGTAGGTGAACTCTATTTCAGTTATGAAGGAAACTTGATGGATTTTCATAGTTTCTCGGCCAGGAAAGGTTTTTTTGTTCTCTATGAACAGAGGTACAGAAACACTGTTGCTACATGTGTATAGCTTTTCACCATTTCCAGACACTTTGTTATTTGAGTTTTAGCCTGTCCCCCTCCTGCCCCCACCCGAAGGGAAAGCTAGCATAAGAACGACAGACTGGAAGGGGAAGGGTCAGTCTCGTCATCCTCACTGACCTCTCAGTAACGCTGTGCCTATAAGTAGTGACCATCCTTGAGTGCCTAAAACACAAGAGCTGATCATTTCCCATGGAGGGTGAAGATAAATCTTGGTACCAGAGAAATAAAAGCAAGGGAATTAGTTGTTAGAAACAAACCAGAAGTGCCTAGGTGGCTCCATCGATTAAACATCTGACTCTTGATTTCGGCTCATGGTATCAGTTTGCGAAATCAAGCCCTGCATAGGGCTCTACGCTGACAGCACGGAGCCTGCTTTTGGGATTCTTTCTCTCCCTCTCCCTCAAAACAAACAAACTTAAAATTATTTAAAAAAATAAACCAGGAACTGGGAGGAAGGGGAAATGGGAGTTGTTCTTTAAGGCGTACAAAGTTTTAGCTATGCGATGTGAATAATTGTATGAGACCCGCCGTCTAATATTGGACTCACAGTTAACAATACTGGACTGTACACTTACACATTTAAAAGGGCAGATCTCATGTTACATGTTCTTATCACAATAAAAAAGAGAGAGAAGCAGCACTGGTTTGGGGGGGGGGTTGTTTTTGTTTCGCCATACTTTATCTTTTATTAAAGGTATTTGAAGGTTAATTGGTCTCTGCTCCCCACCCTCTGAAAGTAATGTAAAAGTGAGGAGCAATAAAAAAAAAACCCTAATGAGTTGCATCTTTAGAGAAATATATTTATAGATATGAAGACAAAACTTCTTCTACCTCATGAAAATGATGGGAAATACAGGCTCCGGTACTGGAAACTCTAAATTCTGAACCAGAATTGTAACAATCCGTCAAAGTATGGAAAGAGTAAGAGAGCCACAAATGGGAAGCTAATCAGAGTGTCAAGGTCCTGGAGAAGTGTATGAGAGATTAAGTACAGCCTGCGTGTAAACTAAAAGAACCTAACTATGCCTTTTTAAAACACAGTAGTTTTCATTTTAATTTAGTAATGTCAGGGTTTTGAAGTATAATTCATTAGCCTCCTACTCTTGCAGAGCAGCGATCAAATACACTACATTTTTAAGTGATCTATCAAAAAGTGCATCTGTTTTTCATGAACCTAAAGGTAAACACTAGAACAGCGTAAGCTTCGTCTTTTCTCATTTACATCTTTAAAAGCTTGAGCTTGCTTCAACTTACCTGAATAAATTCACCAGCAGAAGTTACATTTCTCTAAGTGGATGCGACTGGTATAGAACAAAACGAAGCCTAAAGAGACCAACACTGGCCAGATACAGGAATTAAATGCATTGAGAATTTGTTTGGAAGTAAGGAAGCTAATTTGGGGATCCTTGTAATTAGTGACCTCTGCGTTAAAGGGAAAACAGGATGGATTCGGGTTCCAGATGCTGGCTAAAGAGCCCTAGGAGCTAAAATGGAAAATGGCCATGAGAGAGCTTGGGAGAAAGTTTTTATTATTATGATTATCAACATCTCTGTGATGGGTTTACAGCTTGTAAATAACTGCCCCTTATAATCTGTGGCTTTTTTTTTTTTTTCCAGAGCAGCCTTTTGTAGTTATTTTCATTATTATTCCATTAAATTTATGTAACCAATGTATCGAATGGGCTAAATCTGGCAGAGTGTGAGTAAGCAAACAACTTATTTTTTATCCCAATATTACTCTGACATGCTCTAGAATCTCCTTTCCATAGGCTTTGAAGACATCTTGGTAGAAAGCAGAGCTCTTCTGGTCGTTGTTAGGTATTAAACACCATGTTCTGATATTACAATTTTCAGACAGGTTTCAATCAAAACTTAGGCCATTTCAAAACTTGTTCCTTTTATTCCAGCTCCAGAAACCTGCAGGAGGGAGAATGTCCTGTAGTCTCCTTTCACTATTCTTGTTTTTCCTGCTCTTAGACTTTTTCTACCACTTTTGGGTAGGACTGAGGTTGGGAGGAGGGGAAAAGGTGAAGGGGCACAACGTGTTTGTGTGTGGTGCTCTTGTAGTCCTCTCTTTTAACAAATGCCTTCTGCCATGGCACACGGCCACACCTAACTTTTCTCTGGTGTGGTTGATCGGAGACGCCCCATGCTGCTAGCAACTTGTGGCATCGCACTATTCCTTCCTAGAATCCTGCATCCTGGAGCTGCCATCTTTTCTTCCCCTGAGCTTAATATCACCCACACAGCCTCTTCCTGCTTGCATTTCATTTCCTTAGCAGATGGCTCAAATGATGTAGAAGCTCCTTGAAGACAGGGGCTATATCATAAACCTCCTGGTTTCTGTTTAGCACCAGCTGCAGTAGTGTGACCAAATAGCACTCAGTAATCTAAATGTTTACCTTTCAGAATATGAAAGAGTCTCCCGGTAGGTGTCACGATATGACCTCTGAGCTAGCAGCTGCTTGTGATCAGCGTATCCAGCCCTTGTGCTCCCATCCCAAGCTCCCTTTTTTCCAGAAATTCCTCAGGAAACATACTTTAAAGAGCAGTTATTTTGCTTGTACCTACTGGCGACTGGAATTGAGGACACTTCTAACTCTTGCTACCCTTGCCGTCCTGAGATGGGGGACCATCTGGGTAAACAAGACTACTTCCCCAGGAATGTAGAGGCACAAGTGTGATTTTAATAGAATCAATAGATTCCTTAGTTCATAAGGACTCATTCCTAAAGCTCTTCTTTCTAGAAACGAGCTTGCTGTATGCAAGTTCTTTCTGGAGCTTGGCTCTCTTTGACTTTTACAAAGGAAAGGCCCAGCTCTCAACCGACTTGAGTCTTACCATGGTTCTTGTCCTCTAGTGGAAAAACCTCCGGGTCACCATTCAAAAGGGGAACTTACGATGTGTTGGTTTTGAGAAAGTGACAAATGATGTCATAAACTCTCTGTAAATTAAGAGGCTTGTACTTCTTTGCTTTCAACAAAGATGAAGGGTTTGTTTTGAACTGCCAGATGATTGAAAAATAGTTTCTGCTTATCAATCATGGTAGTTGGTGACATCATATGAAAAATAATTAAGCAAATTGATGGAAATTGCTATCATAAAGTCTACTTTTTTGTGTGTGCCTACAATAGGAAAATAAAAACCTGGAAGCTGCTCAATTGAAATTGATACTGAACTCAATCTAAATTGAGTAATGGTCACAGTTTAGATACCTTAGATAGATACATCAACTAATTAGGGAAAAAACCATTTCATTAAGATATGTATATCAAAAAATGTCATTTTTCATATTAGTCACTTGTCATATTTTGGATCGTTTGAATACCATTGGTAATTGTATTAAAAATTAGAAGGAATTTTATTTCCTAGTTTATTTTTTGATTGAGTTTATGACAAATAACTATGCAAGGTGTACAACATATTTTGCACATGTAATGTATTTATCACAAACTAACATTTCACATCCCATAGTTACCTTTTACATATGTGATGACATCATTTGAAATCTACTTACTCCCTTAGCAAATAAGTAGACAGTACATTATAAACTGTAATTAGCATATTGTGATTAGTTCTTGAGGATTTACTCCTGTGACACATTGTACCTTTTGATATCTCCCCATTTCTTCACCCTGCATTTTTTGATAACCACCATTTTGTGCTATTACTATGAGTTCGATTTTTTTTTTTTAGATTCCATATTTCATGGAATATTTGTTTTTCTGTGTATGGCTTATCTCACTTAGCAAACTATCCTCCAGGTTCATACATGTCGCCGCAAATGGCAGGACTTCCTTTTTTAAGGCTGCATGATACTCCACGGTGTGCATGTACCACCTTTTCTTCAGCCAGTCAGCTATTGACGAACACTTGGGTTGTTTCCATATCTCGGGTACTGTGAAGAATACAGGAGTGAACATGGGCATGCCAATCTCTCTTCAAGACAGCGAGTTTTAGGGGCACCTGGGTGGCTCAGTCGGTTAAGCATCCAATTCTTGATTTTGGCTCAGGTCATGATCTCATGGTTAGCAGGTTTGAGACTGGTGTTGGGCTCCAAACTAACAGCATGGAGCCTGCTTGAGATCCTCTCTCTCTGCCCTTCCCCCTCTGCCCCTCCCCTGCTTGTGTGCTCACTCACTCTCAAAATTTAAAAAAGTAATTTTGGGGCTCCTGGTTGGCTCAGTTCATTAAGCATCTAACTCTTAATTTTGGCCCAAGTCATGATCTCTTGGTTCCTGAGTGTAAGCCCTGCACAGGGCTCCACACTGACAGTGCAGAGCCTGCTTGGGATTCTCTCTCTCCCTCTCTGCCCCTCCCCCGCTCATAGTCAGTCTTTTTTGTCTCTGAAAATAAAAAAACTTAAAAAAAAATGATGATGATATCAGTAAGTAGAAAAGACATTTTAGGAAACTTAATCGCATATTTAATGTGAAGCGGTAAATAAGTTCATATTTTCGGATATGACCAGAATTTATAATAATTGAAAATAGAAAGGCCTGTATTAGAAGTAAGAATTAAGAAGGTAGAGTTTTTAGGGGCACCTGCGTAGCTCAGTCAGTTAAGCATCCAACTTCAGTTCAGGTCACAATCTCATGGTAAGTGGTGTCGGGCCCCACATCGGGCTTGCTGCTGTCAGTGCAGAACCTACTTTGCATCCTCTGTTCCCCACTCACTGTACCCCTCCCCCGCTCACACTCCGTCTCCCTCTCTCTCAAAAATAAATATTTTTAGAAGGAGGTAGAGTTTTTAAATCAGATTTTGAGATTTTAAAATGTTAATTTCAGAGTGATTACAGTAGGCATAAATCAGGACAACATGGTTTTAAGGAAAAGAATGAGACCAGAATATAAATCCCAGCTTTGCCACAGAGGAGCCATGTTGCCATGGCTAGTTAAATCTCTGTCAGTGTGTGTCCTTATTGGTGAAATGGGGGTAATATGCTTGTATCAGGATTATATTGTGAATTGAGATCATGCAGGTGGGAACACTCAATCATGTTCTTCTGCTTTTACCTCTCCCCATATACTGTGTTTTTCTTTGACCCTTTCTCGTGCTGGTCACTGAACTTGATGTTTCTTTCTTTGAAACATGTATGTGTTCTCTTAGCATCCTGTTTGAAAGTCCAGAGAATTAGCAGGAGGGGGCTCACACTTGATGATGGATTGAGTGCTCTTGACAATATGAAAGAAATTTATTTGATGAAGTCAAATTTGCTTGTGTCTCTGGAGTCTGTCATGCCTGAGATTTTTGGCTGGGTTTTTTTATTGTCATGTAGTATTTATTAAGAACCCCATAACCATTTTTTTTTTTTTTTTAAGATTTGAGAGTTAGTTTCAATCAAATGTAGGCAGTTTTCAACATGAATAATGGCCTAGTGTCAGTTACAAAGGGACAGCATTCTTTGGTTGTCATATATTTACTGTCAGCACTGGTTTTTTTTCTCAGTTGGTGTCATTGAAGATTTATATCTGCTCTGGTAAAATGCAGCCGTCAAAGTATTGCTAGCACCGTGCATCAGAGCTTTCTGCAGTTGTTGACGGTAACTTTGCAGCCGTGTCTTCCGTGTTGGCACCGTGTTAATACATTATGTGCAGGGCGCTCAACTGTGACCTGTATTGCAGCTGTGGAATTGAAATGCAGCTGGGGGCTGCCACTACAATCGATGACGTGTGGATCAGCAGAAGAAAGGACAATCCTAAATTCAACGCAACCCTTTATTACTGGGATTGTATCAGCTCTAGGGAAATCTGAAACAGTTTGTAAAAATATCTTGGAATCCTTTGTGGGCCCTCGGTGGTATGAAGGGAATGCGGAAGGTCGTTTCTGTAAATTAGAGCGTTTGAAGGGTCTTGGTGACCTGGAGATGCAAGCTATGCAGGAGTCAGGAGTGCCTGCTCCACCAGGCCTCTGCACGTGAGAGCCCAGTGCTTCCTTTGGCTTTTGTCGGTCCAGAAGATCCGAGTACTGCTCCAAGACCCCTTGAACTGAGTGAAGGTGTTTTGCATCTGGATTGCACGGTCTTCTCTTTATTAAAGCACTTTGTTGTTACTTAAATACAGTGAAATGTTAACACAACATAATATATTTACACTTCAATATTCATTCTGATGACTCATATATATGTCTTCATGGACAAAAATACTCATTTTGGAGTAATATCTATAGTGTGTACATTTATGTATATATACATTATATTTTTCTCAGCTGAGGGACTGTATAAAATACAATTGCAGTACTTTTAAAGGATGAAAACTGATATTCTTTGCAGGTGAAATCTGTTTCTGTGGTAAGAACATGACATAGGATCTCCCTTCTTAACAAAGTTTTAAGTGTACAGTACAGTAGTGTTTACTGTGGGCAGAAATGATTGTCACTAGATCTCTAGAATTTATTCATCTCCTAGAACTGCAACCTTTTACTTCTTGAATGGCACCTCCTCCATTCCCCATCCCCTGGTCCCTGGCAACCGCCTTTCTGCTGATTTTAGGAGTTCGACTATTTTAGATGGCTCCTGTAAGTGGAATCGTGCGGTTTTTTTTTGTCCTTTTGTGACTAGCTAGTTTTATCTAGTCTGATGCTACATGAGAGTGTTCACATGTGGCAGGATTTCATTCTTTTTTCAAGGGGGAATAATTTTCCGCCTCTTCTTTACCCATTCGTCCGTTGATAACACATTAGGTTACTCCATATCTTAACTATGGTGAATAATGATGTAACAAGCATGGGAGTACTGGTGTATCATTGAGATCCCGATTTAAATTCTTTTAGATATATACCTAGAAGTAGGATGGTATGGCAGTTCTATTTTTTAATTTTTTTTGATGAACCTCCATACTGTTGTCCATACTGCATGCACCATTTTGTATTTCCACCAACAGCATTAGGAGGGTTTCAATTTCTCTATATTCTCTCCAGCACTTCTCTGCTCTTTAGATTAATAGCCATCCTCCCAGTTGTGACTCGATCTCTCATTGTGGTTTTCCCTTGTGTTTCCCTGGTGATTCATGATGCTGGCCATCTCTTCATGTACCTTTGCTCATTTGTGTCTCTTGCTTAGAGACACGTGTATTTAAGTGCTTTTCCCATTTTCTAATTGCTTTCTTTGGTTTTCGTGTTTGCTGTTGAGCTGCATTCTATGTATATGCTTCGGATATTACCCAAAACTATTAATATCAGATATAAGACTTGCAAATATTTTCTCCCACTTTGTAGATTGCCTTTTTACTGGGTTAATTGTTTCCTTTGCTGTATAGAAGCGTTGATATAGTCTCCCTTTGCTATTTTTGCTTTGTGACTGTGCTTTTTTAGCATCATAGCCAAGAAATCCTTACTTAGACCTATGTCCTGAAACTTTACCTTTACGTTTTCTTCCAGAAGTTTTATGGATTCAGATCTTATATTTAAATTATTAATTCATTTTGAGTAAGTTTTGTATATGGTGTAAGATAACGGTCCAGTTTGATCGCTTTGCCTGTAGATGTTCTGTTTTCCCAGCTCTATTTGTTAAAGAGATTACCTTTTTTCTCATTGTGTGTTCCTGGCACTGTTTAAAGATTACTTGATTGTAGATGTGTGGGTTTGTCAGGGCTCCCACTTCTGTTTCATCCATCTGTATGTTTATTTTTAAGCCGGTATCCTATTGTTTAATCACGATAGCTTTGTAATGTACTTTGAAATCAGGAAGTGTGATACCTAAACTTTTTTCTTAAGATTGCTTTGAATATTCAGGGTATATAATGATTCCATTTGATTTTTAGAATTTTTTTTATTTTTTCTAAATGCTGTGGAATTTTGTTAGGGGATATATTCAGTTATTAGATCACTTTGGGTAGTATGAACAGTCGAACAATATTAAATCTTCCAATCCATGAACACGGGGTGTCCTTCCATTTATTTACTTATTCTTAAGTTCTTTCATCAATTTCATATAGTTTTCCTTCTAGAAGTTTTTACCACCTTAGTTAAGTTTATTACTAAATATTTTTTTGATGCTACTGTAAATGGGATTGTTTTCCTAATTTCTTCTGTGGATTGGTGATTGTTAGTGTATAGGAATGCAATTGATTTTGTATCTTGCAAATTTATTTTTATTAAAAAAATTTTTTTAATGTTTATTTTTGAGAGAGAGAGAGAGAGAGACAGAGTGGAAGTGGGGAAGGGGCAGAGAAAGAGACACAGAATCCGAAACAGGTTCCAGGCTCCAAGTTGTCAGCACAGAGCCCGGTGAGGGGCTTGAACCCACAAACCGTGAGATCATGACCTTAGCTGAAGTCAGATGCTTAACCAACTGAGCCACCCAGGTGCCCTGTATCCTGCAAATTTACTAAATTTGTTTTGCAGTTTTAACAGTTGTTTTGTGGGATCTTTAGTGTTTTCTACATACAAAGTAATAGCTGCAAACAGGTAATTTTATTTCTTCTGTTCCAATTTGTATGCTTTTTAAATTCTTTTTTATTTGCTTAATTGTTCTGGCTAGAACTTCCAGTACTATATTGAATAAAGTGCTAAGAGTGGGGCACCCTTGACTTGTTTCTGATCTTGGAAAAAATGTTTTCTGGTTTTCGCCATCGAGTGTGATGTTAGCTGTGGGCTTATTGTATATGGCTTGTACTATACTGACTTAAATTTCTTTTATATCTAATTTTTTCAGAGATTTTTATCATGAAGGATGTTGAATTTCATCGAACGTTTTTTTTCTGCATTAGTCGTGATGATTATGCGGTTTTTATACTTTTCTCACTATGGTGTGTCCCATTAATTTGGAAATGTTGAACCATTTTTTTTTGCGTCCCAGGAATAAACTCACTTGGTCATGGTGTATGATCCTTTTAATGGCCTTATTGATTTTATTCTGCCAGTATTTTGTAGAGGGCTTTTGTATCTATATATGCCAAGAATATTGGCCTGTAGTTTTTCTTTTTCTTTTTTTTTTTTTTTAATTTATTGTCAAATTGGTTTCCATATAACACCCAATGCTCATCCCAACAAGTGCCCTCCTCTGTGTAGTTTTTCTTCATGGTCTTTGTCTGGCTTTGGTATATGGATAATGCTAGCTTTTTATAATGAGTTCGAAAATGTTCTCTTCAGCTTTTTGGAAGAGTTCGAGAAGTGATTAGTAATTCTTTTTCAAAATTGTGGTGTAATTTGCATCTGATCCTGGGCTTTTCTTCGTTGGCAGGTTTTTGATTATTCATTCAATCTCCTTATTAGTTCTAGGTGTGAACAGATATTTTATTTCTTCATGAATTAGTCTTGTATGTTTCTAAGAACTTACACATTTCTTCTAGGCCATTCAGTTTGTTGACATTAATTGTTCATAGTAGTTCTTTTACATGATTTTATTTATGTGTCATCGCTTTAATGTCTCCTCTTTTGCTTCTGATTTTGAGTCTTCTCTCTCTCTATCCTATATAGTCAGTCTATAGGTTGAGCAATTCGGTTTAGGAAATTTCTGCCTCAACCATGGAAGTGACCTTTTCTTCCCCTAGCAAGGCACTTTTACTAATGTATCGAGACTGTGACTTTCCTATTTTAAGATTTTTTTCATTACTAATTTATTAAGAATAATTAATTGTTAAGTTGATTATTAGCTGATTATTTTTAAATTTATATAATTTTTTTAAAAGATCATAGTTTTGAAGCCTTTCAGTTTAGAAGAGAGGACGCATTAAATACATCGTCTAACGTATTGACAATTATCAGCTAATTTTGGCAGAATGAGACTTGTTATGTTCGTGTTAGTTGTTCCTACTCTATGAAATTTGAAGAACTCTTTAAATGTAGGAACCCTGTTACCTGGAATATAGGACAGTGTTTTTTCTTAAGTTTTCTTTTAAGGAAACAATAAGTCTTAGGTAAACTTAAGGGGGGGCAGACAGGTTGGCGAGTTTTAATTTTTTACCCTCCTACATCTTCCACATCTTCCAAATTAAAACTATAGGCTCTAGAAATACTGCTGGAAAGGTAATGACATCGCATTATTTACAGAGAGTTTTGAAAGTTTGGGAGACAAGCCTATTTTTAAATTTCTTTTGTTCGCAGAAAAGGTTTTCATTACTTAAGAGACCACCGAAGAGGCCATAGTGATGGTTAATTTGGCAAAAGAAATAAAAACGAATCATTAATCAATTTTTAGACAAGTAAGACTTTTGTTATCTTGGCTAAGATTTCCTTATTATATAAAATGCAAGATGGATTTGGTTGGCAAAGATTTGATATCTTTTGGCTTTTATAAAATAGCAAAATTTTACCTGGAGCAAGTCTTTGAGATTCTCACTGTGTTCTAATGTTTAATTTTCCTCTTTTTGCCATAATATAGCTTTGCTGCCAGATGGCAACATTTGGATCATATTGAATTTGGCAAATTCTCATAAGAATCTTCAAAAATTTTAATATTTGCATGTGAAAAAAACACAAATTTTACATAGCTCTGCCAAGAGGTAGAGACAATCTTCTGCATTTTTCTTATTTTCATACCCCACATTGCTTCACATTTAAACGGGGTAAATGTCTAGGAAAAACATGAATTAATGTATTACAAATATAATCTTCGGGATATAAAAACTTAACCTATCATCTTCCACATTTAAAAGCTGTGTTCCTAAGGTAGCATCTTGTGTTTTTGTTAAAATAAAATCAGTACTTGAAGATCAACATTCATGTCAACATTAGACCACTTCCTGTAGATCCCCTTTAAAAATTCAAAATATTTGCATCTGATTACTTATTTTACATAGGGACCAATGTTCGAGATCACCCCATTCTCCTGTTTGCTCTGCAATGCTTGATTCCAGGAGAGGGCTGCGGAACTATCTTCTCAGAGGGAGACCTGTTAGTTCTTTAGTAAACAGAACTCGTGGTAGGTAGGACCGGAAACAGACATTTTTTAAGTTCAGCTCCAAACAAATGCATGCCATAGCTAGATTTTGGTGAATTTCAGTATTTATATGGAGCTCCTCCCTTAAGCACACATCCTACTTCTAATGGTACTAGAATTATAAATGGCTTAGAGTAAGGGACTTGAATTCTGTGGCAAACTCATTAAAATTGCAGAACTATTTCTGGAAGACGAAGAACAGGTTTGCGGACTTAATGCGATTAGTCACTTTTATGATGAGACTTACTGACAGATGGACCCTGTTTCTCCCATAACCAGACAGATTGGTGATTACATTAAAATTTCATCATTAATATTTTCTTGGGCGTATCTGTGAATGTTTCATGGCTTAGTTTTTCAGAGAAGGTTCCCAACCTAGCCAGTGACCTTTGCTGTTTTCCCTCAGTTGGTGGGATCTTTAAAAAGACAAAGCTTGTTTACACCAAGCTGAGCTTGGCTTTGTCACTTTGACTCCATGGGGCTGCTCTTTCTGTTCACAGAGAGGCTAATTCCTTAGCTGTTTTCTGTTGTGTGCTTTCTTGCCATCATGTAGCCGTGATGGCCTGTACGCAAAGTGTACATCCATTCTATAATCATTCTTTTCTTAAAACCAATCCAAAGATGTAGTACTCAAATATCACATTCTCATAAATTGATCAAAAATTTTCAGTTTTATAGTACCAATTATGTAAATGAAGATATATTACAAGGAGGATAATTAATCTGATCTAGAAATATTTATCCATATGGTGTGGATGAGCAGGAAGTTCACAGTGGAATATAATCACTCTCTTTTATTAGACAGGAGACAGATAACAATTCTGCATTATCTTAATACGTGAGTAATTCATATTGTATGTGGCATTGTTCTTTCTGAAAGAAACTTTTACACCTGGCCAACCCCTGTGATAAAATACAAAGAAAAATCCTTTCGGATTCAGAAGGCTCTTGCTGAAAGTAATTCTACAGTGGACAGAATCCACTTTTTAGTTCTCCAGATTGGTGCCGGATAGCATATCCTTCTGTCTGGGTACCTTTACTTGGGTGTCTTTCAGACCCTGAAATTCAGCACATTCAAAATAGAAACACTGATTTTTACTTTTAACACTCCTTCTTTCTGTTTACCACCTCAGTGTAGGTCCCTCCATCTAGAGAGGCGCCTCAGCCGGAAGCTTGGGTGTTCCACATTTCTTCTCCTTTCCGGTCCCCACATCTAAAATCCTGTCTGCCTCCTCCATGCCCAACGAAACTATTTCCCTTTCCACGTCTTCATGGTCAGCACATGGGTTCAGCCTTTGCTAGCTTGATTTCAGGAGCCCGTATTTGGTCTCCGAGGCTCCCTTCTTGCCCCCACTGTAGTCTGGTTGCTAAAACAGAGATTATGTCATTGACCTCCACATTTTTTAGTGACTTCCCTTTGCCTTCATGATGAAGTCTGGCATGAAAGGCTCTACCTTTATCTGACTTCCACTTAAATCTCTGCCCTACCTCTTGCTTTTTGCCAGCCACGGTATTTCCAAGCAGGAGTGCTGTGTTGCATTTTTATGAGAGCAGTTTTCATCAGTGGGACTGATCACAGGTAAGTTAGCTTTGATGGCCTCTGCCCGTGCACATATTAAAATGCCCCAAGCAGGAGGAGGTACCATTTCCGGGGGAAACCATGTCCTTGTACATGGCCTGACTGCCTTTCATTTGTACCTAGCTGACTACCCCAGGGTGGGTTTGGGGTGCTCTCCTCTGTGAGACTTCCTGAACCCCCTGCCCTCACCTCATTTCCTCAACAGGCTTCCTTAACATCGTGTATACTCTGTCCCCCAAACTCCGTCCGTTGTTGTTGCCTCTATTTGCTGCTGCCCCAAAACTGTCCAACTCCTGAAGCAGAGCCCAGGTCTTGTTCAGCATTGCACCCTCAGTATGTGGCTCTGTGACTGACCTCTATTTGATGGAGTATTTGACCTTTAATAACTGACAACAGTATTCTCTTGACTTTATTAAATGAGTATTGGTGACAATTAATATATAGGGGAAATACTGATTAACAAAACTTAGATATGCAGATAAAACTAGATATACACTGACTAGCCTTTTAGAGTTCGTGTAGAAGAAAGTTAAAAGTGAGTCTGGACTTAATAGCAGCTGGGAGCAATTGTCACCCTGAATTTCCACCCACTCCACAGTTGTCTGCTAAGTGACATTGTACAGATCACTCTCTGTGTCCCACATACCCCTTCACAAATTACAAATAATCTAACACCGATATCTCATCTTACATACCTGGAATGTTGGTACACTGACAAAAACATTATATATTAAAATCTCTAAAATCACATGCATTATCTAGGGGAAACATCCCTTAAATTTAAGCTGGAATTTTAACATTTCTTAAAGTTATCGCGATACTTTAATTTTTTTTACATATGAAGGCATTTTTCAAAAAGACATCTTGGTAGCAAAGATAGAAAATTTTTATTTAACCAAACACACAACGGTGCTTGTTTTCACTTAGAAATTTCCACCCACATTGCTTACTTATTTGGCATATGGAAGTAAGGACTAACAAGTGACAGCTAAAAATGTATACATTATAGGTAATTAAGAAAAAGAAGTTGTAATTCCCAAATAATTATCTAAACTCTATTTTGTAAACAGAAGACTTTGGAGGTCAAAGGGCCCAGATAATAATTTGGCTTCTAAAACCATATTATTTCCTTAAAAAAATGTTAAGATGTCAAGTCTGGCTTTGCCACGAGTTCTGTATGCTTCCGTTGAAAAACATGACAAATGTATCTTAACTAATTAAATTGGAATACAAATTCACATTTAATGTTGTGATTCTTCTTAAGTTATAAACATATCAGACATATTTGGTGAACTTAATGTTCGTGAGGTATTAGAATAGAAATTGGAAGTAAACTACCTTTCTCAACTTAAGTTGAATAATGTGTACAAATAATCATTGCCACAGTCTTTCATTTTTTTATGTCAGAGAAGACTTTGGTGAATAAAATGATCTATCAGATTTACCTCCTGGAGAAAATTATGGTTACTACTTAAGCAGTCACGTAGCAGTTACTTCTTGCAAAGTATTCTGTTGTAGTTCTCTACTTAAGCAGGGCACAGGTGCACTGATGGTAGGATAAAAAAGTATATCCAAAATGAAAAAATTACAACAAAATAGTTTAATTCAATCACTGCAAAGCTTTAAGACACACCTGTTACTCATTAACAGATTTTGCCTAAAGAAAGTTCTTCCTTTCACCATTTGCTGATTCCGAGGTTGGGTAAAAGATGAACAGTAGTAGTCTCAGGTAAACATACTGCAAATGTGTCCGTGTGTTTAACAGTTGTGACAGTTCTAATATGTAGATATTCACTTGTTTTAGAATCTTAACCACTAAATAAGCTAAAATGACAATATTAGTTACATATGTCATATTTTCAAATCTCCCCCACCTCAAGTCAGTTGCATTGTCCATAAACACTGTTCATGTGTCGGTATGAAAAATGTTGTGTATTTTTGTGTGTATCACTGACAGTCTGATTTAGAGCTATCGTACACGCATATTGTGTAGTTGTCCATTGCGCCAGTGGTTCAGGAAGCCTGGTTCCTGCTCTTAGTTCCCCTTCTACGTTAACAAAGTAAAATACACTCTAGAAAACTTGGTCATCCACGGGCATCTGGGTGGCTCAGTTGGTTAAGTGGCCAACTTCGATTTAGGCAATGATCTTAAGGTTTCTGAGTTTGAGCCCCACATCGGGCTCTAAGCTGACAGCAGATTCTAGGGATTCTCTCTCTCTCTTCCTCCTCCCCCCCCTTTCTCTCTCTCTCTCTCTCTCTCTCTCTCTCTCTCTCACTCAAATAAACTTAAAAAACTTGGTCATCCAAGTACTCTGGCTCTCCTCATAGTCGTTTGAGGACTGTCTAGAATAAAGTATATGGTGTCTTTCATTAAATCAATGAATAGTTTTAAGCTCTGCTCTGTGCTAAGTGCTGCATAGGTACTGGGGTTGAAAGGACTAAAATCAGACATGGCTGTGGCAAATGGCACTTGTCATCTAAAGCAGGGGAGATAGACATTAACAGCTCAGCACCTAGAATCGTATAATTACAAACTGGGTAAGTGCTTTGAAGGAAAGGAATATAATTCTATGCAAATCTGACACAATGGAACTTATTTGGAGGACTGTACAGTGGAGTAGGTGGCGATGGTTAAGGAAGTCTTTCTGAGCAAGCAACCCTTGAGCTTTCAACAGAAAGACAATGGCGGGGGATGTGGGACAATGAGCAATCAGCACTATTCATAAAGGAACAGGCAGGTGCCCTGCCCTATGGCAGGAGCATTCTGGATGGGCACAAATGGGAGTTAGGATGGTTGAGATGAGGCTGAGGAAGACTGGGGGCCAATTATGCACAGCGTTGGGAGCTGTGGTTAAGGATGGTAATCTTCATTCTGTTGTCCTGTTCCCTTATTTTACCTTGTCTTTTTCCCATCTTCTATAGTAGAAACATGAGTATACTTAAGAGTTTTTGTTTTCATTTATAAACATAGACCTTCCTAGTGCTTCTCAGAGCTGCAGGACCTTTCTAGAGAAAAGGGAATTGATTTTATACTCTGGAGTTTGGTGGGAAAGAACCATTTGTAAAGATAGCTTGTGTAAAACAACAGTTTATTGTTGTTGTGTTTTGTTTTTTCCTGCCATCATGGCAGAAGGCTAGTTCATGGTTCATGATCAGTTACTCCAGCTCTGTGGCTGGATCAAAGCTTGCTTCTCTAGTAACATTTCCCATCTTCTCCTATATTCTTTATCCTGGCTTATAATTTTCTGATTTTTCCATCCTTAGCTGATATTTTTGGATTGCGCTCAGTCTGTGTTACTGCCTGTTTCTCCCATGCCGTGTAATGGTCTGTGTGTACCACCACATCCCTCCTATTTGATTAGGCCTGTTTCTCGACTCTAATCTTTTTAGTCAGCTCATCTATGTAGCCATTCTTTACTTTTTTTTTTTATTTTTATTATCTCCACCTTCTAAAAATAAGACTGTTGGTAACCATAGGTAGCTCAAGGACAGAGTTAGTAAAGGAAAAAACAAAAAACAAAAATAAGAAAACCCAAGCATCTCCCTCTGTGAGTACCAAACCAAAAAGGGGAGAATAGACCTGCCAGGTAAAGTCCTGAATTTTTTTTTAAGTTTATTTATTGTGGGGGAGGAGGGAAGGGAACGGGGAAGAGGGAGAGAATCCCAAGCAGGCCCACATTGCTAGTGCGGAATCCGACGGTGGGGCTGAAACCTATGAACCATTGAGATGATGACCTGAGCTGAAATCAAGAGTCGGATGCTTCACAGAATGAGTCACCCAGGTGCCCTGAGTCTTATGAGAGCTTAAATTCACCTCCAGACTTTCCACCAACACACCGACTAAAGCCTGAACTACGAAGTTCTTAGACTGACCAAGGTCAGCACCAGCTTTGTACCATTACAAAATACTATGAAGGACTGGAATTTTTAGTTCTTGGGTTTCAGAATTTCTTCCCAATAAGACCTGTGAAGATTTTATAAATATTTTCAGAATTCCAAATATATTTGACACATCATTTTCCGATATGCTTCTTCCTACCTGAAGATTGGAGTACCATGACTTTGTGAAAATAGCAGTGCTTTGCATACACTGATTAAAGACTACAGGAAAGCCAGAACGTGCACTTTGCATGTTTGCTGGAGCTAATTTAACAGTGACGGACTTCCTAAAAGTCTGTCAACAAAAGCTGTTTTCCCAAGTAATACGGCTAAAACCCGGGGTGTTTCAGAACCTGTCTTCTTCTACCATACTTGATATTTGCTGCTGCTTTCCACAGAAAAGAGATTGTAGGATCACTCAGAGGACTTCTCTCCCTTTGGAGAAGCCGGGATGGGAAAGCAATCAGGAATTGCTTATTGGACCTCTGCCCTGACATCAGGAAAGTGGGGTGCACAAGCGAAGAGAGAACAAGCATTTATTTTTTATGCTTCCTAATTTTCCAAGCATTCTGACGTTTTCTTACTGATTTCACTTATTTATCTGAATACTTACCTCAGGTGGGACTTACTACGATTCCTATTTTCTAGAGAAAAGAATGGATCCTTAAAAAATATCCCAGAGCATACCTAAGTTAATTCAGCTATTGGGCAGAGCGACCAGTATTCAAACCCAGTCCTCTTAGATTCCAAAGTCCATGTTCTTCCTACACGAAGTCTCTCTCCTGAACATGTGATGTGTGCCGATCATTTCCTGGGCCGTGATGGTGGCTGCAGTGAGGAATGCAGCTGTGTAGTTGCTAAGACAAATCCTAAAGATAGAAGAGTAATGTGAGGAGTTTTCAGTATTAAAATGAAGATCACTCTTCTGCTTTCCTCAGCGCTCTTGTAATTATTACATTTCCTGCTTCTCCATTTACTACAAGTCCAAGTCATCCTTAGGGGCTGGAGTCTGTTTTCCTTCATCTTTGTATTTTTAACATTCATCCACATGATGGGCATATACAAAGTGTTTATTACATATCATTCCAGAGGTTGCACAAGTGAGGACAAAAATCACAGAAAGTGCTATTTTAAAGTTTCCTTAACCCTAACAGGACTTCTGTTACCTCATGAGTACCAAAGTTTTTTTTTCCTCAAAATATCACCACAAATGCCTTTAAGTTTTAAAAGCATGTCTGTGTTGTATTTATGTCCCAAGGCTATCTCAAAATTAGCCACTGGCAGTCAGAAATCTTCAAGTGGGGATTTCATTTCCTGAGTAACATGGGAATGGGTCTCCTAGGAACCAGGAGCAGCAAATGCCAGCGGTGACTACTTAGTTTGTGGGTTTACCTGACCAGATTTCTCCTGAGGCCACTTGTCACGTGGTCACCGCTCCCCTGATGCTCCAGGGCCGACTAGAGTGAGTGCTTGCCTCTGCTCCCTGCACTGTGCCTTTTTTGAGCACCTCTGCTTTTTACCATCTTCTTGACCTTCTCAGGAATGGTCTCCAGGAATTCTACCCTCTGGAAATCTCCAGATATTTGTATAGTTCAGAAACTTCTTTCCTCTCAAACTCCTCCTGTGCAGTTGAAAAGTCTTTTTATTTCACCGAAAGAAACTGTCATTTAGGAAAGAGGAACAAAGTTGTATCTGCAGGGAGCTCCCCAGGAGGACCATTCCTCGGAGAAATGAAGTAAACCTGGGTAGATAATTCAGTCTGGTATTCTCTCTTTAAAGCCGCCATGTTCCTGCTCTAAGGACCAAAAGTCTTTTATCTTTGGAGAAGCTGGAAGTATTGCAGGAGCATTTGCTCTTAAATGGAAACCGTTAAGAATAGATGCACTGGCACCGTAGGACTTGGGCCATTCCAAGGTGTTCAAATTAAGAAAATAGCAGAGAATTTTCATACCCATACGTCTGGCTTCCAAGAGCATTAACCCCTTTGAAATTCTATCAAATTAGAGATTAATTATTGGAATATATCTGGTAAAACAAGTACTAGTAACGGATACTCCAGTTTACTAGTAATGATGTGCTGTATTGGTTGATGACCATTACAATAGTTTCTATTTTAAATTTCGATAGTCCATTTTATCTTTGAAGGATAATGCATTGATTCTTTCACAGTTGAAAGTTTTTTTGTTTGTTGTTTTTTTGTTTGGTTGGTTGGTTCATATAACACATTCACATTTTACTTTTGTGTCAAAAAACCCTAAAAACGAAGGAACACACCAGGCTGATGTTCTCATGTTAGTTCAACGTTGAGGGTATAAACCCAGTGTGAACATACGTTAATAAGCGTGTGCAGGTGATTAATTATTGGCTTATGCAGTAGACTTGTGCTCATTTCTACATCATTGCATTTTATTATTTTGAACATCTTTCTAGAGATTCGTTGTATAAGACATTATGCATTAAAGTTAAATTAATGTACCTGATCAGTTATTTTGCTTGTATTCCTATACATAGGTTCTCGAAAATCTTGGTTTCTATCTGATAAAAAGTTACACTTTTTTGTACTGCCTTGACCAAGTAAAATTGTAATCCAAGATATAACAATTGGTTCTCTTTAAAATTAGATGCTTTAAGCTAATGTCTTTGAACTACCCTGCTATGAGGGAGAAAAAGGAAAATGCTGGTGAGAGATGACATCTTCTGTTTTTTTCTGAAACCCGATTTTGTGCTAACATGCTTGCAAGACTTTCCCAGAAGAAAATGGTATAAGTATAATATGATTACTCTGGATATGGAGGTTTAATGGTATCAATACTTCGTAAATGAAATACGGACTTTAGAGGATAATTTTACTCTGTTATTCTTGAGGCTCTAGCAATCTTTAGAGCAGCAAAATGGGAGCTCTTTGAAGGGAAATGGAAATGTCCAAGACCCATGAAGAGAGAACGAAGGGGGAAGCCGCTGGGATTTTTCTCTTATTGTAACAGTGATCATTACCCACCCCCAGCTATCCCCAAATACTTTTCTGCCTTCGTCCCAGGACTACTTCTTTGCCATGTTGAAGAGATAACTTTGTACCGTCTTTTCATCATAATCAAAAGTTTTAATGTAGTGTTTTTTGAAAGATCATCCCAGAAGCTTTGAGTGATAAAACTTAGTTACTTTAAAGGATGTTTCCTAGCCCTTTCTCTTAATTTGCCTCATGTCAGCATTTTAAACTAAATATTTTTTAAAGAAAGATTAAAGATAATGTGGAATACATTAAGATTTAATGTAACTCTTAGTTTATAACTCTCTTCATCCCAGGTTGGTCTCGTATTAATCCTCCCTCCTTTTCTCCATCTCTGTCCTTCTTATCTCTCTCTCTCTCTCTCTCTCTCTCTCTCTCTCTCTTCTTTCTCTCTCTCTCTCTCTCTCTCCCCCCCCACCCTTTCTTTTTTTGGTCTGTTATATTTTGCAGTCAGTGGAGGTCTTTGTTTTTAGTTTCTTCTATTGCCTGGGTTTTAGTGTTGCCGTTTTATGAAGTTGATTAAAACTGTACTGTTCCAAGCCGTCCATCTTTTTCAGGTAGATTTCATTTTGCTTGTGCAGTAAAGCTAGAGTAGCACTGCTATGGCTACTAATAACAACAGTGAGCGTCTGAGCGCACTGTCTGACATTCGGGTCGTACATGCCGTGCCATCGTGGGTGTTGACGTGAATTGCCTTCACTTACACCGCAGCAGTTTGAGGAGGAAAGTAGAATAAGGTTAGAGGAAAGTCGATTGCCCAGCCTCCCGTTGGATGTTGAAATTGGCCTTTGAGCGCAGAAACGGTCTCCGGGGTCTGCACTGTTTAGCCCCGTCTCTCCACAACTGTAGTGTGTAGTGGGCAAGGGCTCTGGGACGGGTTTCGATGTTCTTCCTTTCCTTTTCTGTTTTTTAATCTTCTTTTCTCCCCTCACACATCTTTATAGGAAACTATTTAGAACAACGTTACAGTTGTCTCCTTAATTTCTCAGAGGCCGTTAGCTTTGTATAGTTACACAGAACAATTCCTTTGGTTTTGTTGAAAGGATGCAATACTTTGTCTTAAATGGAAGCATAATTTGGCAGGTACATGTTATCTTCTTGACCCAGAAAGTCATGCCATGATTTCATTAATTGGCATAGCTATATTTTCTTGGAGGTACTGCTAACCCCTTTGTGGTTCAAATTTGATATCAAATTGAAATTTCAAGTACGTTTAAAGTATGTCAACAACAGTAATGATAATACATAAAGCAGTTTTTATAAACATTGTTGATCACCCAACTTAAACCAATTAAAGGCATAGGAAAATTTTATAATAATATACTCTATATTTTTAAAGAAATTTAATCTCTACATACTAAAATTGAAGGGAAGGATGTTTACAATAAAATTTTGAAATCCTGGCAAGCTTGGACTTTGTGTGACAATGAATTATTTTAAAATTCGGGCTTTTGGTATAACAGGGCTTTTGTGCTCAATTTTATTTACATAGGTACATCTCTTATGAATCAATTTTTTAAATTAGTATAATCTTTTATACTTAAGATTAGTTTAAAATCTTGGATTGTCTTATTAGAAGTCTGTCCTTGGTACTTTGTTCTTCTCAGTATTTCCATAAAAACAATTGAATATATCTGAGGATGTCTTTGCAGCATTTCTGTAATAGTTAAAATTGGAAAGAATGCTATGGTCTGTCAGAAGAGTGGTTGACTAAATTATGGCACAATTACGCACAAGGAATGTGTTACAGTCTTAAAAATTGTGTAAAATCCGTGTACTCCTAGGTGAAGATGATCAGTATGGAGTGTTATGTAAAAGCACAAGTTACAGAGCAATGCGAATATCCCATTTGTTTAAAAATAATACACGTGGTTAGGTACACACACACGCACACACACGGGTTTAGGGACACATGCAGGCTTGGATTTGTGAGATACAAATTCCTACCATCATGGAGTTTTTAATGAACACCCTTCATAGGTTCATTCATAGAGTTTCTACTACCCACCTGTATGTTAATAATTCTCAGATCTCTGTCTTTATTTGCAGCCTTTTAGCTAAAGTCCAGGCTCAAATTTTCAGCAACTTATGTGGAATCAGACACTTAGGCTTTTCAGATAAGTCCCCTTCACCTCTTACAGTTTTGGGAACGGTAAAGGATGCCACCGGCCACCCACTTCACTGTGAAAATATAGTTATCTTCACTCTTCCTCCCTTTTTCTTTGGCTTATGTCCATTGGTAATTGATAACACTGATACAGTTGGGCCCTGGGAAATGATGTAGTAATGCTGAACTTTTTAAATATCAAAAGCTCCCATTCCAAAAGTGTCTTCTGCTTAGAGCGTTCCATGAAACTCTCTTAATTGCTCATAGTAATCAGAATTGCTGTATTTAAAAGAATTTGTTCAGTGCTTAATATTATTAAAATGCCTTCCGTGTTCTATTTAATTTTTATATTATAGGCTCTTAGGGACTCTTTTTAAACTCCTCAATTTTAAATTCTTCAGTTAAAAAGAGGTATATTCATCATAGTGAGGTCTTGCATTTAGTTTGTATATTTCACAAGTCCTATTAATGTGCCCGTGTTCCATATCCATCTGTTTCGGAGGAGTTCTAGTGTATTGCTGCTGGTCATTGTGAGCAGGACACTGGCTAATAGATACCTACAGATAGAGGCGAGGATACAGCTTGTTTTATGTAACTCAAGCAAACTCAAGCTCACCTGCATGGACCTGTTATGAGCAGGGACATGACTGTGTGCCCTCAGTCAGCCAGGCACGTTTCCCTGGCCTCAGGGAAAACTCGCCCATTCCCAAGCATCACTGTTCCCTCTTGGTCCCTGTTACAGAGCTTGTGAAGCGTGTTCATCTACCTTGTCACCAAATAAGAATACTTACAAATAACTCCAAGCGATCCTGTTTATTAGGTGAATCCAATCCTGTGGGAGTTGTGGGGGCAAATGTTCCACAGGACAACAGAAAGAGACCTCAGACCTATAGGAAACTGATTACAGAAAATTTGGGAAGATTTTCCACTTCTCAAGTGAATATTGAAATCAATGCTACCAAGTATCTGATGTTTGGATATTTAAGTTATAAACCTAAACTTTATTGAGGCAAATAATCTTGGATAAACATGACATTTTAATCTTAAAATGCCTAAGTGATGAAAGTAAAAATCGGTAGTTGGAGTGTTAATATCTTTTCATGCTGCAGTTATTTTAAGGATTATGCATAATTTTTAAAAGACTTTCACTTTAAAAGATGCCTGGGTGCCTCAGTTAAGAATCCAACTATCAATTTCGGCGTAAGTCATGATCTCACAGGTCATAGGTTCAGATCCCTGCTTGGGATTCTCTCTCCTCTCTCGACCTGTACCTTGTGCACACACATGTGCTCTCGCTCTAAATAAATAAATAAATGAATAACCTTAAAAAAAAAAACCAAACTCTAATTTCTTCTCCTATAGTTAGATCCTGATGTCGTGTTTTCCTGTTAGAAAATTAGTGATGTTTTGTAATTATAGGTCATTGTTTGATTATTTTCATAACTCAGTTTTTGTAAGAGAATTCATGGTAATTTGGTAGTGAAAATATCATGTAAAAAAGGATTCCCTGGATTAGAAGTGAGGCAAAACTATTACTTGTAAAAAGAGTTTATAACTTTCTTGTATACCACCAAATGTCAGACAACATAGAAAACACAGATTCCTTAGAATTCCGAAATAGAAAATACTGTGGCGGTGGAGCGCCTGGCAGCTCAGCTGGTTAGGTGTCTGACTCTGGGTTTTGGCTAAGGTCATGATTTCACAGTTCCCGGATTCGAGCCCCACATCAGGCTCTATGCCTGCAGCGCAGAGCCTGTCTGGGATTCTCTCTCACACGCTCTCTGTTCCTTCTCTCGCTCACTCTCGCAAAATAAATAAACTTAAAAAAATGAAAAAAACAAAAAACTATGACAGAATATGTAGGACCTACATGGAAGAAGGAAACCGTTTAAGACTTTACAAAAAAAAAATAAGAATAGATTTTAATAAATGGAAAGAATTCTCTTTTTATTGACTAGAAATAAGTTGGAAATATCTAGTTCCTTCTTGTACTGCAGGTATTCTAATACCTCGTAAGGCCACAATAGTTCAAACAGTACAGCCCAACTCAGGAGATCTATCTTGAGGACAAAGTTCAAAATCAAACACCAGCTTATATAAGAATACATTAACTATATTTGATTTCTAAACCAAATGAGATTGGATAGATGAGATATTAGGAAAAATACCATTTAATATCACTTTTAAATTTTAGACAACTTGAAGATTTAAATAGTGGAAACATGTTGAAGATATAAAGGATAATTATATAATCTTTGGTTAAGTAAAGACTCTTTAGGTTTTCAGAATCAAACACTATAAATTCAAATTTCTAGAATTTGCTGTAATATTTTAAAACTATACATTTAATTTAAAAAGCCCTGGAAAGAGTTAAATAGAAAATAACCAACTGTGACAATATTTGCCATATATATCAGAAACAGCAAATGGCTTTCTTAGTTTTTTAAAATCAAAGGAATGCCTACTTAGAAAGCCTAATGTAATAGATAAATGGACAAATGATAATAAAGCAAGTCATAAAAGAAATTTAGATGACTAATAAACAGAAAGTGCTTGATCTCAGAAGAAGTTTTAAAAGTGCTATTTAGAAAGCTTGTTCAATTCCATGTGATTGGATTTATTATTTATATTTATGAGTTTATATGTCTTTCTCCCCTACCAGTCTGAGCTCATCTAGGACAGGATCTGTTTTCATGATTATTTTTTTTTCAATGCCTACCCTTTCCCAGTGCCAGCCCCACAGGCAGATGGATAAAAGGGTGGAGAGACGGATAGATGAAATAATTTTTCAAATTACATATACCTTGTTCTTCAGTGCTGGTCATAGATAAGGAATGTGGATTGAGCCTTCTTTTAAATTTATCTTCTGTCACCATGTATGCATTCTATGTTCACAATAAGAATTTCGAATTAAGGGATTTGAATGATTTTTGATAACTGTTGCAGTGTGGGTGACTCTCAACATACTTTGAAACAAATATGCTAATACTTTTGAGAATCCTTTTAGGTCACATTTTAAACCTAGTTCTCTAGATATTCTAAGACACATGCGAAGTATCTAGCTGTTAAGAACCCAGGGCAAGGTATTCTATATTATGGTATGGTATACATAACATATATACAATATATAATTGAGTTATTTGTAACCTATTAGAATATATTTCCAAGAGAGTGGAGACTTCGGTTGACACTAGCATATTGTCTGGTGCATGTGAAGTACTCAGTATGGTTTTTGAGAGAATACGAGGCCCAGGTTTTTGAGTACTTTTTTGTTTCCACATTACATCACACCTGGCCTTATATCACCTTCATAGCCATCATTTTAAGTAGCAGCAAAATATTCCATTGTGGGTCCCATAATTTACATAATCTTCCCTAAATAGTATATATTTAAGTTGCTTACTTTTGCTGTTACGCATGGTGCTGTAGTGAATACGTTCCCGCTAATCGTCTTTTCAGGACCCAGGATTATTTTGTTAGGGCAAATTCCGAGAAATCGCTTCACTAGATGAATAGACATGTACAAATATTTTGGCTCATCATGTGAATTTCTGGTATACTTAATAGCAAATACATAATTAATATCAGTTCCTTCAGTTGGTATGTGAACTGCCCTATGTTTCCATAGCCAGGAAGTCCTGCTGCCCCCATAAAGGTGCTTTGTAGATTTTATTCCTTTGAACATTTACATCGGAAGTCTGAATCCTCATAAATAATACATTCATAGAAGTAGAAAAAGGCAATGTATTTTGCGTCAAAGCAAATTGACAGCAAGGGCAACTTATTCTTTAATCACAGAATACAGAGAAAATAGTAGGAAGATAATAACTAGTGTTAATTCCTGAAAGTATTTAAACATGCCAGTTAAGTAGCAAACAAGGAAACATCTTGGTGAATATTGAAAATATTCCCCTATTATCTTCTTACCTCTTTCTCCTGTCTTTTGGAGGGGGAGGGCTGTTGGGAGTAGAAGGACCACTTTGGTTTTATTCATTTACTGTAGAATTCATGAGCATTTTCTAACTATATATATCTTTCAACGTTTAGTTCTTAGAAGTTCCCAGGTCACCTGGGCGTCTGACTTTGGCTCAGATCACAATCTGATCTTGTTGGTGAGTGTGAGTCCCGCGTTGGCCTCTGTGCTGGGAGCCTGGAACCTGCTTCAGATTCTGTGTCTTCCTCTCTCTATGCCCCTCTCCCACTCATGCTTATCTCTCTCTCTCTCTCTCTCTCAAAAATAAACATTAAAAAAATTATCAAGGGGGGGGTGCCAGTTGTATTCTGGAATATTGGGGTTTATGAGGACTATTAAGTGCCACTATATATTTATGCACCCCTTTAGAGTTGCACGTTTTTGTCAGATATCCTAAAAGCCTAGTACTCTGGCTGTTGCAGTTAGGATCTGCTAGTCTGCTTGTGCCTTCGCTTATCTCTGCCTGAAAGCATATTTAATGCTTTCTCATTTCACAGGAGCTGGTAATTAATGTTCCATGCTCTTGACTCAGGTGGCACTGGAACTTGTAGGTAGCTTAGGTAGCTACATTCTTGTGGATTGCCTTACCAGGGCCTGTGATATTCCTGTTTCCTGCCTTCATTGGCATAGGTTTTGGGAATGGATATCCTGCATTGCTTTCCAAGTTCTAGATTACTAGTGGCTTCCTATAAATGTTAGTTCTTTGTTTTCTAATAAATTACTAGCTATACTTGTAGTATGTCGATGACGTTCCTCATGTGACTTCTCTAAGGACGTTTTGTATGTTATTACCATTCTTGGCATAGTATAATGGTACAAAAGTAATCATTTACACAATTTTACACAAGTATAATGGCACAAAAGTAATCATGGCCTTCAGGTTATAAAAGATAAATACTTCATGTTCAAAGGCCATGGTTACCATTAAATCTTTTACGTCACCATATAGGATACCAAAAGTTGACAAAAAGATAAAGGGAAATGGTCAAAATCCCTAGGTTAGTGGGAGATTATAATACTTCTACCTTTCTATATAAGGGACATGAAAAAATCAGTAATGATAAAATATATTTGCACAATTAACAAGCTTGATCTAATAGCCACATAGACAACATTGAACCCACAGTGGAAAATATTTTGCATTTCTAAGTATTTATGGAAGAGTTACACACACACACACACACACACAAACCTACATATGTGGGAATATATAAAAACTAGTTTCAATTATTTCAGAAGATTAATATCCTACAAGTTCTATTATATGACCTAATGCAATAAGCATAGGGCTTTATCTAGGAAAAGGAAAACAACATTTACAAATTCTAGATCATACCTGTAAACAGCTGAATAATAAAGTAATGTCAGTTTGGGGAATGCTGTACTTAAAGTGGTTAAGGCAAATTTATAGCCTGAAATGCTTACAGTGCTAAGCTTGAATGCTTAGAATAAAAGAAAGGCTTAAAATTAATGAGCCATGCATTCAAGTTAATTCTTCTGCTGTTCTACATTTTAACACCGATAAGTTAAGATAAAATAAAAAAGAGGAATTTAATGAAATAGAAAACAAGCATGCAATGGAGAAGATCATCAAAGTCCAGCAAGGGTAATTTGAAAAGAATAACAAGACAAACTTATGTCAGTTAAAAATGGAAGAAAAAAAAACCAGTAAGGTGAGGAATGAGAGAAGATACATAACTACAGATGCCATTGATACAAAAGATAGGAGAGATTTTACAACTTGGTGCAAATACTTTTTTTTTAGTTTATTTTGGTGGAGGGAGGGGAGCATGCCTGGGGGAGGAGCAGAGAGGGAGAGAGAGAGAATCCCAAGTAGACTCCATGCCCACCACAGAGCTGACTTGGGGCTTGATCCCATGACCATGAGATCATGATCTGAGCCAAAATCAAGTTGGCTGCTTAACCAGCTGAGCCACCCAGGCAGTCTTGTAGAATTACTTTTGAAAAATGTGGATGAAATAACTTTTTCAAGTAATGAATCAAAATTGGCTTAGATAGAAAACTGGAATAGTTTTATAACTATAACCTGTGAAGAAATAGAATCAGCATCAAATATCTTTCCACAAAGAAACACAGTGCCCAAACAGCTTAATGGATAAATTCCAAGAACAGATAATTCTCATTTTTTACAAACTCTTTCAGATAATAAAAATGTGGCAAATTTCAACTCCTTCAGTAAAAGCACAACAAAAACAGGAAAATACAAGAATGTAAATCTGTAGGCCAGTCTCATTGATGAAAATGATACAAAATTCTAAACTACAGCATCCTAAATCTGCGTTTTGGTTTTTTTTTTTAAGATAGGAAATTAGATTTATCTCTGAAAAGCAAGAAAATGGATCCATATAAACCACCACAATTACTGATCATCTCAGTAGGTATAGCCAAAAGTTTAATAAGCCTTCATTTCTGGTTTACAGAGAAGTAAGATCTATGATCTAGGTCTATGACATATATATATATATGGTATATGTACATATAGATGATATACATATACACACATATATCTATGATATATATCTATGTCTATTAATGTCCATAAAACATACCTGCATCTAGGATAGAAGATCCAAAAATGTATTCTATACAAGATCCATAGGAGGTGGGTGCCTGGGTGGCTCAGTCAGTTAAGCCTCTGACTTCAGCCCAGGTCATAATCTGGCAGTTCATGAGTTTGAGCCCCACGTCAGGCTCTCTGCTATCAGCACAGAGCCCTCTTCGGATCCTCCGTCCTTCTCTCCCTCTGCCCCTCCCCTGCTCATTCTCAAAATAAACTTCAAAAAAAATCCATAGGAGGATATATATAAAATCTAGGACTTAACTGGTATACTATGATGTATATCCTGTATCTGATATATGTGTATAAAAGACCTATATTCTGATTTATTAGTTGGGTATATAATGAACTAGGTAAAGAAGAGAATTTCCTTTACCCATTAAAGACAAGACACCTGGAGCAATGATAACCTGTAGAGATAAAATGTTACAGATACTCCCTTTAAAAAGAAATTCATAACAATTTTTAATACGGAACCCAGAATCCTAGCTACTCTGGTGTGGGGTTGGGACAAGAGGAAGATGTGACCAAGGCAGGGCACAAAGAGGACTTTTCCTGATATACTGGTATATTCTGCATCCTAACCTGGGTGGTGGGAATGCTGATTTTTATTCTTTAAACTGCATTTCATTTTTAGACATTTAATGTCTAATTTACACAGTAAACTGTTTTTAGTAGGTGAGAGAGGTCTACTGAATAAAGATTGAAGATGTAGGGATGGAATGCTTTTCCTTTCTTGTAGGTTCTTTGGCTGGCCTAATAATTGACATAAGATAGATTAACAGAAACCTGGTCAGGGTGGCTCAGTCAAGCATCTGACTCGTGATTTCAGCTTAGGTCTTGATCTCACGGTCATAGGATCAAGCCCCAAGTCAGGCTCTGTGCTGGGCACAGAGTCTACTTGGGATTCTCTTTCTCTCTTCGTCTCCCTTCTCTCCCCCGCCCCCTCTCAAACATTAAAAAAAAAAAAAACACACAAATTTAATTTGTATATATATGCAATATGAGCCTCAAAGAAGTGACCAAAGCAAGCAGATTTTAGATCTGTCGAACAGACAATAAATTTGTGAAGAACTGATCGTCAAAGAAGTTTGGCTTTGGGGACAGTAAGTTAGTAAAGAAGTAATAAGGTTTGTTCATACTTCCTTGGCCCTAAACGCCCTGTCTCTGGTCATAGGGATGTCTTCTGACTTTCCAGTTGGGGTGGTGGGGGAGGGTTCCTTCCCATAGGAAATTTATTTCCTGATTCCAGGGGGACAACAGAAGAGTCAGAGTTTCCTTGTTGCACCTCCTGTTTCTTCAGTAACTTTAATTCGAGATAATATGCCAAAATGGCATATATCGGAGTGGTTTGTCCTGAGCCCCATCAAAGAATAGTCATTGAAGATCTCTGTTAATGAAGGATCTGAGGTACAGGGCAGTTGCAGGGAAGTTCATGGAATCATGAATGAGCACGGTTCCTTACAAATGCATTGTTGTTTATCTTATTCTAGCAGCGGAAATGGCAATGCATTTCCTTTCATGCATCACCCTTGCACAGGGGCCATGCTGGTCTTCTCTATATGTGCTGTCCAAGACAGCATGGGTTTCCCTTCATGTAAAGTGGCAGACAGATAGGGGTAAGAGATGAAATTCACAACATCTCCCAGCGATGGTTAATACGGTCATCAATATTTTTCTCTTTGGGGAATTGCATATTGCAGTAGTTGGAGGTTTACATACCATCATAGGAAACAGTATAAGTACTTTCAAAGGACTTTGACATTAGAGGAAATAAAATAACAAAAGAATTTTTATGAAGAGAATTAGTTTAAACGATGAGCGAGTTCTGTGTAAGACTGTTAGGCTGTGTCTACATGGTTATAACACATCTTTGATTTCACTTGTAAGAAAATGTCTCAGAGGGTTAGTTTACCAAATTTAACCACATGACACCAAGTAAAGACTGTTATGTCCTGGGAATTTGCTGCAGAGTTGTCATCTGGATAGCCTTTACTATTCAGATCTTAAGATCCTGCACACTAAATTGAGAATTTTTCTCTCTCAATTTGGTTCTGAATCTATTTTTATTATTAATCTTATTTTATTTAGTTCTACTTTAGCTCAGACCATCTTATTTCTATGAAATGGCAAAAAGATTTTTTTTTTCTAGAAAGGGGTTAGATTTTCTAACCCCTTTTTAGAAGTCTAAAATAAAAATTAAGCTGCTTTTCCATTCTAATTGAATCTCTTTTCCCTCTGGCATATGACTTTAATTTCAGGAGGACAAATTATAGCTAGACACTAGTTTCTTCAGTCATAGAGGTGACCTCTGCTTGAGTGTACACACATTACAGTATCATCGCTGTCATAGGGGAGGAAGACATCACAGTTGCTTGTTCAATTTTTATTAGACTTCTATTTTTCATATTTCCCAAGCTTTCTGAATATGATTTATAAAACTAAGTTTAGATAATGCCTTGAAAATGGTAACTTTTTTTAAAAACAAGATGAGAAAATGAGGGTTTTCAACATGGCGATTTACTTGTAGCAGGAATCCTTATTGTGTTAGATATCACGTTAGTGTGTTTTCGTCAATGGCATTTTCTTCATGCTGTGCTGCATCTGATGCCTGTGATCTCAGAGTTATGAGAAAGAGTGATAAGATTTTTTAATATCAGGTGTATGCCAGTTGAGTTTGTAAGTATGCTAGGATGAATTGGTGTGTGGTAAAGCTGAGATGCTATTAATTAAAAGATAAGCCAAGAAAAATGTTATTTTGTTATGATTTGAAAAGCCAGATGTCGACAGACTTACTCCATTCCTAGGAGAGTGTATTGGGAAATTAACTGCAAAATACTCATATTTTTATAATGATTATTTATTTCCTTTTGACAGGAGCCTTTAAAAATCATAAAGTAATAGACTTGAGATAATTACCTCCACTGTTTAAAATATAAAGTATTTAGTAAAGACTTCCCAAGAAGTTACAGGATAAAGTCTTTAACATGCAAAAAATAGTTTTTGTGATACTACCTCTTATATAAATAAACTTTTAGCAATTTCCTCCAGGCATCCATAAAAATGGGATTATAATTTGTATTTGAATTAACAAGATAATAGATTTTAGTGTATATAATGCTTTACCTTGACCTAAATTCTTATTACACACTGTGTTGTGTACTCTAATGTATTAATTTTTGGAACAATTTTGGAATTATTATAAGCTGATAAGCTGCAAAACTTTTATTTTCCTCCTTTATTCTGCCATCTGTCAGAAACAAAAGCAAAGGTAAAAATCTCATTGAGCCACAAAATATTCTGTATTGCTTAATGGGCCTTCTAAGGAGATACATCTGTCTGGAAAAAAAAAATGCTGCATTTTAAAGAAAATCTTTGTTCCTTAATTGCAGATGGGGAACTCAAGGTGATTTCACCACCACCCATCCTCGGCCTGTGGTCAAAGTAAAACTCTTCACGGAAAGCACTGGGGTCCTGGCCCTTGAAGATAAAGAACTGGGAAGGGTGAGTTGTGGTCAGCCCTGTGTGTTTGAGGTCACATAATTTTTACTTCTTGTGATTCACAGTTAAGGTGGACCAATATCTAGTGTGTGAACTTTCTGTTCATAAACTAAATAAGTTATTTGTAATTTTCCGTTTGTCCCAGATTATGGCTCTAATTTATTAAAGGTAATTGTCAGTAACATAGAAAACATTGTGATATGCGTTGAGTATACAAAGTTTGTATATAAGATCATAGTCAGGGACCCATTTTTTTCTTACACGTGCATTGGTCACTGGGTGGTTATCGTATAGGGCAAATTGTTCATTTGGGTGAAAGGTAATTGTCATTTAAACATTTCTGTCCGTGGGTTAAAACCAGCATCTTGATATTTCAAGTCTATCTGTTCAGGTCCGTTATGATTAGACTTAGTCCAGAATATCCAAGGTATTTCTCTCTTAGCCTCTCCTATTTTCCTTGTGAGAAGGTCTTTTTCACGTATCTTTTAATCCTGGATATTTTTTTTCCTGTACTCACTTCATACCTAGAATATATTTATCCCCTAATTCCGGGGATCTTTCCACTATATTCGGCTCTTTCTGGCAGTACATTAAGATGAGGGTAGATCTGCCATCTTAACACCTCTCTGTGTGAAAGATTATCTGCAGTCTCACTTTAAAAACTAGATGTCCTCCAATGAGCAGGCTATAAAGCTAACTTTTCTAATGTGGATTCTCTTACCCAGACTCGAAGACTGAATTCATAGGTTTTTTTCCAGAGGTTAAAGCCTTCAGAAATCTTACCTTAAAATTTCTGGTGATGATGGACAGGTTGTATGATAGTAGATGTTGAAGGAGACTAGGATCATTGGGTATATTGAAAAAATTTTCCCCCTAAGTTGGGCTTTTGATTCATTTCAGATCTTTATCGTCTTGTATCTCCTTTACCTGGTTAGAGTTTTCCATTTCTAGGGATTTTATGAATCTGTACCCACTCCAGAAATTGAGAATCTACATTCATATTCCAGGTTTCCTCTGCTGTTTCCTTGTTAGGTGTATTTGTTAAGACCTAAGCCCTAATCCATACCATTCATTCATTCACGTGCTTACATATTTGTGCATTTACTCATTCAGCAAAGGTGTACAGGTAGCGTAATCCTACAGAAGATTTCTAGAGACTGCGTATGATCTGATGGATTTATGAATCAGGTTTTTCATTCAAACTGTTCTTTTATCTGATTTCTTTTTATGATGATTTTTCACACTCAAATAGCAGCCATTTTAAGTCTAATACTGTAATGTAATTCTTTAGATAATTTTCATTGATTTCTCAGCTGGCCAAATATATATTTAAGCAGGTTTTAAATTGGTTGCATAAGTGGTTTGCTTCCCAGCAATATATCTGATGAGAAAGGCCTCATGCTCCTTTGCCTTCTTCATACAAGACAGGTTTTCTTTCCATACAAGAGTTTCTCAACCTCCATGGCATGGATATTTTGAACAGAAAAATGCATTGTCATGAGGAGCTTTTCCGTATACTTTACACTGAGCAGCATCCCTGGCCTCTGGTCAGATGCCAGTAGTTCACCCAGCCTTAAGTCAAGATGGTCAAAACTTCCCCCAGACATTGCCCCTGTCATTGCACCCTCTAACATCTCGTTAGAGATGCATTGAACTGCTCTGATGAGCTGAGTAGGTTCCATGATTATAAATATCATTTGTGTGTCAATAACTTCCATTTTAAAATGTTTCTTGGAGCTCCAGATTTGTATATACAGCCTGCATACCTAGTATTTCTAAGTTGCATTTAACAGTTATCTCAAACTAAATATTTCTAAAATAGAACTTACGATTAGCACCCCCATAAAGTTTTCCAAAGAGGTAGTTTTTAAGTCAGCGACTCACATATACTTGGTTTCTCCTTCCTTCACCTTAATACTCCATCTATTTGCAAGTTCTGTCAGCTTTCCCTAAATTTATTCTGAATACATCCACATCTTAATTTCTCCTCTACCCTAATTCAGGACACCATCCTTCCTTGCTGCTAATAGTCTCCTTACTACTTTCCCATTTGTCATGTTGTCCCCTCTGATTTAGCTTTCACACCTCAGCCACTATGATCTATTTAAAATTCGAAACAAATCACATCATTCTGCCCTAAATATCTTCCAGTGTCTTCTCACTTATTTGGAATAAAAATCAGATTCCTTGGGGTGCCTTGGTGGCCCAGTCATTTAAATGTCTGACTTCGGCTCAGGTCATGATCTCACGGTTCATGAGTTCAAGCCCCACATTGGGCGCTGTGCTGACAACTCAGAGCCTGGAGTTTGCTTTGAATTCTGTGTCTCCCTCCCTCTCTCTGCCTCTCCCCTGCTCACGCTCTTTCAAAAATAAACATTTAAAAATTTTATTAAAAATCAGACTCTTCATCATAGTGTAGCATGCCCAAGAATGGTTCTCAAGGTAGGACCCTGGATTAGCGACATCAGCACCTGGAAGGTTGTTAGAAATGCAGATTCTCAGGCCTTGAGCTAGATCTGCTGGACCAGAAACTCTGAAGGAGGTGTGCTGCCATGTTTTAACCAGACGTCCTGGTAATTTCAGGACACACTGACATTGAGGAACCCTGTTGTACGTGAGCTGACCTCTGGGTCTCCTGTTAGAGCTGTCTTGCTTACTGTGTTCTTTCCTTCATACTTGGCTTTCTTCTTTCCTCAGACATAATTGATTCATTTCTGCTTTAAACTTTGGGTCTTCAGATGTGTTGTAGTGTGAGCCCATGCATGTACACATGCACAATTAGGAGAAAGTGGTGATCGGGGCACCTGGGTGACTCAGTTGAGTGTCCGACTCTTGATTTCGGCTCAGGTCATGATTCCAGGGGTATTCGCTTCCTCGTGCTCCCTCCCTTTCTCTCTCCTTCTCTCTCCCTCCCTCCCTCCCTCCCCCCCAGTCCCCCCACCTCTGCCCCTTTTGCCCCTCCTTTTCACACTCTCTCTCACTCTCAAAAAAAAAAAAAGTGGTGGTCATCTCTAGGTGGTAGAGCTACTAGTAATGTTTGCTATGTATTTATCTACTTTTATACTGGGAAGCAGGAACAAGTTTTTTTTTTTGTTTTTTTTTTTTGTTTTTAATTTGAAGAAAAAAGCCTCACATAATCTGAAATTTACAGTGTGAATTTTTACAAATAGGTATCTGCAGATCTTAGTTTTAAAGTTAAGTATTCTAATTAAAATTTTGTGTAGCAGTTGAATTTAAAGATGAGCAACACAGTGCCTAAGATAGATTGCTACCGCAGGGAGACGGCACCACCGTACAGCTGGTCAAATGGCTGCGGTACAAGAAGGCTGACAATAACCAGTGCTGACGAGGATGCAGAACAAGAGAAACGTGCTCTCTGCTGGGTAGGAATGCAAACGGGCACAGCCTCTTTGGGAACACAGTTTGCCAGCGTTTTTGTTTGTTAAGTGAAATCTAGACATGCTGTATTACCCAGAGGTTGCCCTCTTAGGTATTTGCCTAAGGTTTATTAGCAAATAAATACCTGTATGTGAGTGTTGGTAACAGCTTTATTCCTGATCACTAAAAACTGGAAGTAGTAAGATGTCTTTCCACAGAGGAACAGATAATGAAACTGAGGTACATCCGTGAAATGGAATTCTATTCAGTGATAAAAAGAAATAAGCCATTGATTCACGCACCAACATAGACGACACTTGGATGCAAGAGAAAGAAATCAGACCCTCTGCCCCATCTGATTCTCTTTGAGGATGGCAGTCACATCCTGTGTTGAGACGGAAAGTGAGAATCTGATGAAGACCACTCAGCAGGTGCAAGAGTCAGTATTGGAACTTGGGTTTTCTGGTCCCAAAGCTTGTATTCTAAATCATTAAATAGTACGCCTGACAAGATGAGGAAATATGGCGGTATTTAACAAGTCATGGTAGGAGTATGGGCCCGTTTAATTTCATGGCTTAAAGCAGGAAGTGAGTAGTATTTAAGCTAGTGCCATTTTATGCATAGTTGTTCAATACGTCTTATTTTATGCCATGATTCGCATCTTGTTATAGTAATCTTTGGATGCACGTTGTTTTCTTTGTGTTTATTAATTTTGAGAGCGATGGAGGGAGAGAATCCCAGGCAGGCTCCATGCTGTCAGCATGGAACCCGCTGTGGGGCTCAATGTCATAAATAGTGAGATCATGACCTGAGTCGACATCAAGATTAGAAGCTTAACTGAGTCGCCCAGGTGCTCCTCTCTGGCTGCACTCTTCTATGTCACAGTGCCTCTCAGCTTTCTGTGCACATAAGAACCCCCTTAGGAAGTGCATGAAAAGACTCAAGCTATAGGCCCACACTTGTCTTTTCGTTGGTTGGAGGTTGAGTCCAGGAAGGAGCATTTTAAGCACTTCCCAGGAGCTAGCAGTGTACTTGCGGGGTTGAGAAGCACTGGTACAAATAGCGTCACTAAGCAGCCGGGCTGAGAACTAGTAATTCATAGGGATAAGAGAAAATCTGCTCTAGTGTATAGTTTTATAAAATGATAGTTCAAATTTAAGTAGGCAGTGGGCAGCGGAAGGGTTTGTTCTTTGGGAAGTACTTGGCATGCAAGTTTTGTTTGTAGATGGCAGGTGCAAATACCTATTTATAGGAATGGAGGTGGCATATGGAGATTTTTCATCTGAATTGGTGGCCAGCCCTCTACCAGGTGCCGTAGGGAATACCCGGAGGCAGAACAGGGAATTTTTCATATTACGGGCTTGTCCTAGTAAGCAAACAGTTGACCAGTCAAGCACCCAAAAGTATATGGTCCATCAGTGATACTGTAATAGTACTTAAAGGTAGCTACACTTTTGGTGAGCATAGAATAATGTATACACTTGTCAAATCACTGTGTTTGTACACCTAAAGCTAATGTAACATTATGTGTCAGCTCTACCTAAAAAAAAAAAAACAAAAGATTTTTTGCCTGAAAACTTTAAAAGCAAAGCTTACTTAACATAGCCATATAAAAATCTAAATTCCTTCATAGGACATCTATTTGTGGACAACGGAGTTTCCACTGAGTCTTTCAGAATTTTTGTACTCCTTGGTAACTTTTGAACTCACTGAATGGTGTTCCTTAGTACAAAATGAATATTTAAAGTTTCCACCCAAGTAACTTTTTAGTTTTAGAAGTGTTGCTCTCAAGGCATTCTGACAGTTGTTAGGAACAGTGCCTACTTTGTGCCTATTCATGTACTGAGTTCATGGTCTTGATACCACATCCTCGGTATACACAGAAGGATGCTTGTTCTTTCTTCTGCCCCCGTGAGGATGGAGGCTCCCACAAATCAGAAAAGCCATTTTCCTTTGCATTGGAGCCAGAGCCTCTTCTAATTTGATTAAATGTTTTAAGACAGCAAAAGACTAACAGATATACATTTTGAGAGTAGTTATATTTTTGAAATTAAGGTTTCGTTTCATGTATTTCTCACTTTTTACTTTCTATTTGACTATTCGCTTGTATTTAACATTTCTCAACATGAAGAGAATCATACCTAATAATTCAAAGTGAAAGTCCCATTTCTTTTACAAATACAAAAACTATAAGGAAACAGCAGCTGGTGGTTAATTTCAGATACATTTTAAATATTAAGATAAATTAAAATTGCCAAAATGATTACTCCATTACGTCTTTCAAGCAGCTTGTAATGTCTTAATGTAGCAGGCAAGTAAAAATTAGCTTATATATTTGCCTTTTCATTGAGTTGTTTCTTCTCTTTGCTTTACGAAGCATCATAGGAGATCTGCCTGAAGAATGATCAGTATATGCACAGTTTTTGTTTCTGAAACGAGAAGGGAGAAATAAGTGAGCGATGTGGTAAGCTGTGTGTCCTCTTGGGGGAGACAGAAATACTGTCTTAGGAGCTCTGATTAACTGGTCAGTCTAATATTCTCTTTATTGCCCCTCTTGTTTCTCTAGAGTATATCCTTTTCAGTTTTTCTCATTTGTGTGGCTTTGGTTGAACTGAATCCTCTAAGTTCTCTGTTAATGCTAAAACTTTCAGCAGCCACATTAATTATTAATGCCAAACTTAGCATATTTAATTGGATATCCCATATATAACTGGTTAGAACCCATAGACTTAAAATTTTTTTTTAATGTTTATTCATTTTTGGGAGAGAGAGAGAGAGAGTGTGAGCTGGGGAGGGGCAGAGAGAGACACACAGAATCCGATGCAGTTCCAGGCTCTGAGCTGTCAGCACAGAGCCCGACATGGGGCTCGAACCCAAGACCACGAGATCATGACCTGAACTGAGGTCAGCCACTTAACCACCTGAGCCACCCAAGTACGCTTAGAACTCATAGACTTGAGACATTTGTCTAATTGCCTGGTTTATACACAGTCATCATAGAACTTCTCATTTCAGCATACAATGTAATAAGTTAGGAGTAGACTACAGATGGTTTGAATAACCATTCTAAGTTTTCAAAAATAAATACACAATTAAATTCATAAAAACCACTTTTAGGCCTTGCCTTCAAACAGTCAAAATTTATATTTGAGGATTAAAAAATAGTCCAGCATTATATGAATTCGATTCATCTACATATGAATCAAGGATTAGAGAAGCTGCTAGCAAAGTCATAATAGGTATTTTTCTTCTCTTTGAAAGTGAAATTTAATATCCAGTCTTATTGAAATTGCCAGCACTGGTCGCCTGCTACTGTGGCCGGCGAATTAACATCACATACCGCAGAACGGAACGAGGATTCATTTGCATGTCATGTGCCTAGTTTCACTGACCCCATCCAGTGGACTTTAATTTTGTAGTTTCAGCAAGCATAGTAGCTTCTCTGAAACTAAAATTCACAGAAAAGGTCTCCTTCCTCCTCTAGTCCTTTCATATAGCCATTCCTGCCAGGACTCTTCTGTCCTGTCTCAGGAGCCACGCCAGTGACAAGAAGCAGGACCACAGGCAGGGGGAAGGCCACAGATAATTCACAGATGATGCAAATTCTTTCTGAATATTTTTTCTAACCGCAGTTAATTATGTCTGCTCATTAATCACATGCTGTGAAGAGTTAGAGAAGACTTCTCATTCAGAGTCTAACTTCGAAGGAAAGACACCTCTGATAACATGCATCGGTCGTTAGTGACTGCCTCAGACCTGCTCTAAGGAGTTGGCTGAAATCTTCTCTGTAGAGGTAAAGGGAGGCATTTTTGTACTTTCTCACATTCAAGAGTGTGAGCAGGTTTAAACAGGCATCTTCCATGGTGGGTCCATGCGGGTGATTATATTAGCAGAAGTTGATGTTTCAGTTTCCCCATAGTAATAGAGGTCTGCCTCTCCCCCAGACAGAATAATAGACACCACATACCCTGTACTAATGTCTTATTTCTAAGAAGTGTGGTGTTCCTTATGGTTTTAATATGCTCTTTGCTACCAGCTAATACTGATCATGTTGAACAGTTTTTCCCTGTTCGTCATACATCTTCTTTGATGAATCTGTTCAAATAGCTTCCCCAGTTTTTAATTGGGCTGCTTATCATTCTTGAGTTTGGAAAGACTATAATAAATTGTTTACACTTCCTTTATCAGATATATTTGTAAATATTCTCCCAGTCTTTAGTGTGTCTTTGTATTCTGTTCATGGTGTGTTTCAAAGAGCAGAAGGTTTTAATTGTGATGAATGAAGTCCAATTTGTGAATTTGTTTTTGTTGCTTGTGCTTTTGGTACTATATCTAAGAAATCTTTGTCTAGCCCAAGGTCAGAATTCTCCTTTGGAAGTTTTATAGTTTTAGATTTTTATATTTGGATCTTTGATCCAGTTCGAGTGAATTTTTATATCTACAGCTACGTATAGATCAAAGTTCACTTTTATGTTATATGAATATCTGGTTCTAGTACCATTTGTTTATTAGAGAGTGTGTGTGCAGGGCTCAGCGGGGAGGAGAGGGGCAGAGAGAGAGCATCTCAAGCAGGTTCCACGCTCAGTGTGGAGCTCGACACAGGGGTTTGTCCCTTGACTGGGATCATGACCTAAGCCAAAATCAGGAGTCGAACGCCCAACTGACCGAGCCACCTCTGGGTGCCCCTCTAGTACCATTTATTGAGAAGACTTTCTTCACTGGCTTTCCTTAGCACTTTTGCTGAAAATCCGTTGTATATGTATCTGTGGGTCTATTTGTGGACTTGTTCGTTCCATTGATTTTCCTGTCTTAATCCCAGCAGTATACTGCCCTGATTACTTTAGCTTTCTCTTAAGTCTGTCATATCAAGCACTGATAGTTCTTTGACTTTGTTCTTTTTGTTTTTGATTTCCCCAGTTTTGTCTACTCTAATACTTCTTTGCCCTACGAATTTTAAAATCAGGTTGTAGCTTTCTACAAGAAAACACTCAGTGTTATTTCAACTATGATTTCATTGAATCTGTAGGTCGGTTTTGGAATTGATCCAGTAGTCTTGGGTCTTTGACCCATGGATGCAGTGATCTCTCTGTCCCTTTATGCAAGGACATCATTCCTCATAGCAAGGGCTCACAGTTTTCAGGGTACAGGTCTTGCATTTCTTTTGTCTGATCTGTCACTTGCCTATTTGATGTTTTTGATGCTATTCTAAATGGCATTGTTTTGTCTTAATTTCTAAGTTCGAGATTACTAGTATATTGACATACAAATGACTTCTATATTGATCTTCCACCCTGCAGTGTCGCTCAACTCACTAGTTGGAGTAACATTTCACAGATTGTTTTTCCGTAGTCGATCTTGTATAAAAATAGTTTTTCCTTTTTGATCTAGGTAGTTTTTCTTTTTGTTGCTTTATATTACTTACTGGAACCTACAGTACAATGTTAAATAGAAGTGGTGAAAATGGAAATCCTTGTCTTGTTCTCAATTTTTGGAGGGAATGCATCTAGTCTTTTAACTTTAAGTATTATATTAGCTGTACTTTTTTTTTTGGTAGATCCCCTTCATTAAGTTGATAAAGTTCCTTCTAATTTTTACTTATTTGGGCTCTGATCTTTATTATTTCTTTTATTTACCTTGGGTTTAATTTATAATATTTTTTCTATTTATTAAAAGCCGAAGGCATTGATTTGAGAAAAATCTCTTTTCTAAAATAGACATTTAGTGCTATAAATGCACATTTCCTAATTAGTGCTTTCATAGCATCCCACAAATTTTTACATTTTTTCATTTTCATCCTTTTGAAAATACTAAGTTTTATTTGGATTTCTTTCTTTGACCTTAGGTTATTAAGCATGTGCTATCTAGTTTCCACATACTTTAGAGTTTTTCAGAGTTCTGTTGTTGATTTGAGTTGAAGTCTGTTATGATTAGGGAATATACTTCTAGAACTTTGATCCTCTTAAAATTTACTGAGGCTTAGTTTATCGCCCACAATCTGGTGGATTTTCATGTGCATTTGTAAAGACTGTATTCTTCCATTATCTGATAGGGTGTTTCATAGAAGTCACATAGTTCAAGTTATTCATATCTTCCATATACTTACTGGTTTTCTATTTACTTCTTTTTAGCAATTTTTGAGAGATTGATACTAATTTCTGAATATAATTTTGGATCTGTCAGTTTTTGTTCCATCTTGAAGATTTGTTGCTAGGTACAAAAATATTAAGGATCTCTATATTTTTTAAATTAACTGACTTTGTCATTATGAAATAACTTTCCTTATCCCTCATAATATACTTTGCTTTAAAATCTCCTTTATCTTAGGGGTGCCTGGGTGGCTAAGTCAGTTAAGTATCTGATTCTTGATCGCGGCCCAGGGCTGTGAGTTCAAGCCCCGAATTGGTCTCCACACTGGGGATGAAGACTACTAAAAAAAAATAATAATAATAATAATAAATAAAATCTTTATCTTAGCCATCCCAGATTTTTTATAACTAGCGTTAGCATATTATGTCTTTTTCCATCCGTTCATCTACTTTTTTATATTTAAAATATGTTTATTTAAAGGGTGCCCAGCTGGCTCAGTTAGTGGAGCATGTGACTCTTGATTGTGGGATTGTGAGCTCAAGCCCCATGTTGGGTGTAGAGATTACTTAAAAAAATAAAATATTTTTAAAAATAAATATATTTAAGCAATGTATAATTGGGTCTTTTTTTAAGTCAATCCTGTAGTCTTTTAATCCGAGTCTTTAAACTATATTTTATTACGGTTTTTTATATGGTTAAGTTTAAATCTGTCATTTAAGTATTTGCTTTTTTTCTCTCATGTCCTTTATTCCCTTTTTTCTCTTTAGACTAACCGAATTTTTTTTTTTAATATTCATTTTTGAGAAAGCATGAGTGGGGCAGAGGCAGACAGAAGGGGACAGAGGATCCAAAGGCAGGCTCTGATCTGACGGCAGCAAACCTGATGTGGAGCTCAAACTCCTGAACCTTGAGATCATGACCTGAGCCAAAGTCGGATGCTCAACTAACTGAGCTACTCAGGCGCCCCAACTAATTGTATACTTAATGGTTCCATTTTTTATCAATAACTGTTATTTTAGGTGTTGTTTTAAATCATCCAGCCTAACTTCAAGTGATATTATAGTACTGAGTATAGTGTAAGGTTCTCCATTTCCTGTTGAAGGTGAGGCTGAGGACATACTGTCGTTTCACCAACATCTAACAGTATCTGACCTACCATAAATGTGCAGTTAATGTCGGGAAGATAAACAGATGACTCTCTTGAACTTTATTTCTCATATGCAAAATTATAGTAGACAGTAGAATGACTCACTTTGTTTGAATGCCTGAGCTTCACGTGATAAACAATTGCGGAATAATGTAAGGCTTGGATCCTACAGGAAGAGTGAGGTTCTAGGATAGTCAGGCTATCTTCTTATAATACATGGAAGATGCAAGTTGGAAGATCCTCTGATCCATTACTAACCTCTTCTCATAGTTGCTGCATTAAGAAAAGTTCGTATGAATCTTGGAGCTATCCATAACCACTTAAGGTTGTTCACCATTGTAATCTTTTGCACTGATGCTGAAAAACTAAGTACTTTTGTTCTCTACTAGTTATTATCTGTAGTGGTTGAATAGAAAATAAATTCTTTAGGTAAAAGATGCAAGATTCAAATTGGTTCTTGAGCATGAGAAGCTGAAAATTTTAAACCTGCTTCCAAAAGACATGAATTCTGTATTGGCTCTGCCATTGTAGCCATGGGGACAAGTGGACAGGTCACTCAACTTCTCATTCTCAGCCTTAATCTTTATCTTCCATCATGCTGCCATCTTACCATATAATGAATATGAATCAAATATATTTAAGAATGTAGCTGAAGTTATCCAGGTTTAGACAGTCTGTAATTTCCTCCTTCCCATCCTACTCTCCTGTATTCTGGATTAACATATAAAATTGACTTGGCTCTAAAAATCCTTACAATATTTAATAACCACAGTGAGAACAAAGCTACATTAGTTATGATAACATTTGTGAAATAATTAAGGGAATAATTTGTTGGATTGGGGGGGAGGTAACATTGAAAGTGTCCATTGTTATCCTGAAGAAATTTCCTTAGGCATTCATTTAACTTCAGTGTCAAATTATTTACATAACCAGAGAAATGCCTATCTTTTAAGGGTGATGAGAGAATTAATTTAAATTTCACAAAGCACTTTGAGGCACTCAGTTGAAAGGTTCTTTATAAATGCCAGGCATTATTATAACCAGCCTAGTAAAAAGAAACGGGATAAAGCTACTCATGCAGTGTCCTCTAATAGAAACTGTATTGGTTAGGGAGATATAAAGGTTACTGCTATTCATAATTTATGGTTGAGGGCAATAGATCAAGAATAATAATGATGCTTTTCTGTCCAGTTAAGTCTTAAAAAACATAGATATAACAGTGATGGAATATATTGCTCTATCCAAGGAGAAGTATGAAGTCGATACCTTACAAGCAATAGAAGTGATATGGAAGGAAGATGAATAAAGGCCAGTATCTTTAATTGAGTCATAAAAATATAGTGACAGCCTTGACTATGTCTTTCAGAATCTTCAAGAAAAACTTCGTAATGGAATGATTCTCGATCATTTGGGTATAGGGAACTTGAAATTTGCTAGAAATATATGCAGATGGTCTTCACTGCAATAACCAAAATAATCAGCCTCATTGTTAATCACTTAAAAATTTATAAGTCAAAATTTCAACACAAAGAAAAAAACTTTGAAAGATTTCTTATGTACAAGGAGGATGCTTCAGGAATGTGATAGATAATCACACACAAAAACCTCTTACTAATCAGACAAAGCTACTGATTGAAGTCTCTGTGTGTAAAAATATCTTTAATGACACTTGGAAGAAGAAATTTAAAAGGTAAACTTAGTGTTCTTTTAATCTCAGCATTTAGTGTTTTTATGACCAAATCTAAGCCTTTATTTGCTATACTAGTCTCATATTAGTTTCACTTTAACAAATATTCCAAAGCAGCATGAATTTATTGTCTTAGAGTTATGGAGGTCAGTAGTCCAAAATGAATTTCAGCTAGCTAAAATCAAGATACTGGCAGAGTTGAGTTCCTTTCAGAGGATCTAAGGGAAAACAATTTCCTTTTTCAGCTTCTAGCCACTGCCTGTATTCCTTGGCTCATGGGCCCGTCCCATACCAAAACCATCAATGGCTAATTTGAGTGTTTCTCACATCGCATGGCTCCAACTCCTGCCTTTCTACCTTCCTCTTCTGTAGCTAGGAACTCTATTTTTTTTTTTTAATTTATTTGAGAGAGAGCAAACGAGCTAGTTGGGGAGGGGCAGAGAGAGGGAGACAGAGAATCCGAAGTAGGTTCCATGCTCTCAGCACAAACCGTGAGATCATGACCTAGCCAAGACCAAGAGTTGGACCTGAGTTAACCACCTGAGCCACCCAGGCGTCCCTAAGAACTCTTGTAGTTGTTTGGGGCCCACCTGGATAACCTAGGACTATCTTCCTATTTTGAGTTTGGCTAATTAACAATCTCTAATTCCGTATCTGGTACTTCAGTTTCCTTTTGCCTTAGAAGAGAGCATATTCACAGGTTCGGGGGATTAGGTCATAGGCATCTTGGGGAAACTTATTCTACTTATCACAGTCCAGGAATGGAAAAATGAGAGTTTCTTAAATTTTTATAGACTGGCAAGTAAATAGCATACGAATTCTGACATTGACTATGGTCATTTTTGTTACCAAGTTTGGCAGTACTTTAATTGGCAAGCCTTTTTCTCTTTTCACCTCAGGGAAGTATGAATTATAGGCTTATATTTTTGTTTCCAGTTTCTCTATGCATCCATCCATCCAGTCAGCCACCCAACAAATGCTTGGTAAGTATCTACTACAGGATCTGAAGGCAGGGGACCTTGGTGAGGAACCGTTTAATTGAAGATGCTGGCTTAAATTAACCTATGTATAAGCCACAGATGAGCTACTTAACCACACAATAGCTTCTGCCTTCAGGGAACAGAGTCTGCTGAATGCGTTCTAAGAAATTCTTCACATAATGCTTCATTATTAAGTAGAGATTTCAGAAAAGATTTAGGAAGAACTTCTACACCTTGGTTTTTCTTTTCCATACCCTCTCCCCAGCCCCCGTCATGCAAATAACAAAGTGTTTCATCTCTGTCTTTTAACAAATTAATGTTGGGGAAAAGTATTTAATGAAGATGATAATATTTCTTTTACTGTTTTATTTATTTATTTTCAAAAAAGGCCTTACTTAAAAAGCACTATATAGAAGGAAGCAATTGTGTGGTTCTGTCAGGTCAAGTACACATTTGGTAAGGGGTTGGGAGTTTGATCAGTTCCATATTGTAAATTCCAGGATTCTTTCCAACTTTAAAAATAAAGGGAACTGGCTTTAGCCCACGGACAATAAGGTTGACAGAAGACTTAATGCTAATCTTTCAGTATACAAAAGAGCATTGTGTTAGTGAGAATGAGCAGGTGTTCTTTGTTTCAACCAAGTAGGACAGGAAGCAGGGATATTAAGTGGAAGGGAAAATAATTTAGACAAAGCAACCTCATGTGTATTAAAACAGTGGAAAGTGTTACTAAGAAGGATGTGGATTTCTCTCAGAAAAATCTTTCTATTTACCTTCTCCATGCACCGAAGATACAGAGGCTCTTGATATTGGAGAAAATATATACTAGTTATTAACGTGCTAAATAAAAATTGAAATGAACTAAATTCAGTTATTTTTTCTCTTAAGATCATAGCTCTGAGGAAGGCACTTGAGAGGTTCACAAGGAATAGTCATTGTGAATCTTAGCTAATATATAAAATTTCTGTCATTTGAAGGAGAAAGATAGAAAAATGTCAGATGAATCCAAATCAAGGTTTCTTATCGAGACAGCTCTGTGTATCTGAGGAGATGTTCCCTTGCACATGTCCTTTAACAGCTGTGTCCCAAGAACCTCTGTCCACATAAAAGATTTTTTTTGTGGGGGGAGGGGTGCAGAGGTAAATAGAGGGAGAGAATCCCAAGCAGTCTCCATGCCCAGCTTGAGCTGGACTCAGAGCCATTCCCACAATGGTGAGATCGTGACCTGAGCCAAAATCAAGAGTCGGATGTTCAACCGACTGAGCCACTGAAGTTCCCCTTCAGAAGAAGGATGTTTAATCACAACTGAAACATGATTCCGGCTGATAGCATTTTCTTTCACTGCCACCTTACTGTCTTTTAAAGGTGTATTTCTAAGGCCTGATGATCTCCGAGTTGAATGGTAGGATACCTCACCACACCTGGAGTTACATGACTCCATCTGGGGTATAGATAGACAGAGAAGGATTATTCTTTACTCATAGGTATACGAATTTGATTGTCATTCCCTGGCTTAAAAGCATCTTTTAATTGCATGTTGTGGGATAACCTATACTCCTTCATAGCAAAACATACTCCTTTATAGCAAAACATACTCGTTTACAGACTGTCCTTAGTCTTCCTTTCTGGTCTCATCTGTCAGCACAAGCTTCCCATTTCCTCACCCTCTTCACCCTACCTGACTTTATTCCCCGTCTTGGGCAACAGCGCTCTTCTAGCCGAAGTAATCTTGCCTAACTTGCCCTAACTTGATCTCTTAGGAGTTAGGTGAGGTCTTTTCCTATTCCTAGGTAGATTTTTGTCATTAAAACTATTGCAGTCTGGCCTCACATAGTTTGCTGAGATCTGGAGTGATTTGTCTGTTAAACCAAGCAATATCCTTTCCGTGTTTACTGTGCTTAACCTCTCAAAGGTCATTTGACACTGATAATTACTTCCTACTCCCTGGAACACTGTCCAACTTCAATGTAGTGCATCGCCTTCTGATTTTTCTGCTTACTTGGCCCCTGGCCTCAATTCTATAGTTCTCTTCCTAATTCTCAAAAGTTCTTCACAGGATTCTCCCTTATCTTTAGGTTTTTGAATAGTATTATTGACTGTATTTTATGCTGTACTCTATCTCTGTCACTTATTTTATAGTTGGAAGTTTGTACTTCTTAATCTCCTTCACTTATTTTGCTCATACCCCCATCTACCTCCCCTCAGCAACCACCAGTTTTCTGTATTTTAGAGTCTGTGTTTTTTCTGTTTCTCTGTTTGTTTTTTAGATTCCACACCTAAGTGAAATCAGATGGCATTTGTCTTTGTCTAACTTATTTCACTTAACATAATACCTTTTAGGTTCATCCATGTTTCAAATGGGAAGATCCCATTCTTTTTATGGCTGCATAATATTCCATGCATGTACTGGTCCTCATCTATTGATGGACACTTGGGTTACTTTCATATCTTGGTATTGTAAATAATGCAGCAAGAAATACAGGGGTATGTTTATCTTGAATTAGTGTTTTTGTTTTGACTTCGTTCCAACAGCCTCATGTCTTTGTCTCTTATGTCTTGCCTTGTAATTCTTATGTGTTCTTTTACACTCCCAAATGGAAGTAATTCCTCTCTGAAGTCTGTCCTGATTCCTTACACAATTGCTGGTTGCACCCATCTTTGAGCTAGAATTGTACCAAGTATGTATCTCTATTTTACTTTAAGACTAAAATTCAATTATCGTGGTCATATACTCTTTTCTTCCTCTAGTGTAACAGGTATTTCTAGGAAAAAGCAGTGAATTCTTTATCTAGCCCCAGGGCCTATCTAGCCTTTTCTAGTTCTTCTAGATTTTCCCCCTTAGTTTTTACTTTTTTAGGACCTGGTTGAAATCATTTAGAAGGTTTGAAGTGGATAGGTCACAGAGTCCAACTAATGTGATATGTGCATAAATGTATATGACTTCGCTTTAAGATACTTTAATTAGAGCAATGTAGAGATGTCAGCTTGTACAAATATGTTAGAAGAGGGATCTTATGAAGTCCTATTACTCTAAACATTATGTATATGTGTATATTTACACTTCATTCTTAAGTTTTTTCTTCCTGTGTATTAAATTTGACAGAAATTTAAACAAAGCCTAAAAAAATTGTGTTTTTCATTACACCTCAGCAAACATGGCAAGTAATGTTGACATTTTATTATGAAGAAGATACATTGGCTTTGTATTTAAGATAAGGAATCAAAATGTGTGTGCCATGCTAAGTGACAAGACATTTCAAGTTTTGGTGACAAAAATAAACTAGAAAAAGCAGAAATGTATATAGAAAGATTCAGAGAAATGAATAGCAAAGAATAGACTAGTTTGCTAAATAGAAGAAGCTAACTATTTTGTATAGAGCTATAATTTAATTTAGATGTGAATCTGGAATATAGCAGAATCCTTAACAAATTCTTGTATCTGTTAAATATTTTAATTGTACCAAGTCCTTTTTTTTTTAAACAATTGGTTTATTTTTAAATATTTTTTTAATGTTTATTTTTGAGAGAGAGAGTGAGAGAGTGTGTGGGGGAGGAGGGAAGGGCAGAGAAAGAGGGACACACAGAATTCAAAGCAGGCTCCAGGGTCTAAGCTATCAGAGCCTGATGTGGGGCTCGAGCTCATGAACTGTGAGATCATGAGATGAGCCAAAGTCGGGCACTTAATGGACTGAGCCACCTAGACACTCCAAGTTTATTTTTGAGTGAGAGTTTGAGATGGGAAGGGGCAGAAAGGGAGGAAGGGAGAGAATCGAAAGCAGGCTCCACACTGTCGGCACAGAGCCCAAAGTGCGGCTCAAACCCAGGAAACCCTGAGATCATGACCTGAGCCGAAACCAGGAGTCAGATGCTTACCAACTGAGCCACCCAGGCACCCCTGTACCAGGTCATTTTCAAGTAAACAGCTTATGTTAGAGCTTTTAAGGGCTTATCTGTGAAAGAAGACACACGAAGCAAAACTGTTAATGTTCTACTTAGGAAACTATGAAATGCTGTGACAAACATTTCACTCATTGAGAACAGTAACACCTGTAGAACCGTTTACTGTGGGAGTTACTGACAGATGGGGTGGGTAGATTTCCTCCATGTGGTGATTCAGGGCTCTAGCTTCTTCCATTTTATGGGTCTCATTTCCTAGAGTATTATCATCTCTGGATTTGGCTAGCAGCTGAATAAAGAGGGATGAAAAAGGCATACCTGTATCTTCATCATTTTCCCCAAAATGACACTTACCACTTCTCTTCATATTCCATTAGCTAGAACTTTCATATGTCCCTACTTCATGGTAAGAGGAGCTAGACAACATAGCCTCTGACTGACTAGCTGCTTCTAGCAATAGCTCTATGCTAGTGAAAGCATGACTCCTGGTAAACAGATGATCGACCATAGTTTGCCCCTACAGCCAAAGATGAGAACGATTGTGTCCCCCTGCCTCCTGCATACAGAGCACATTCACTTCAACTCAAGGGCATCAACCCAAAGTCTCCTCCAGTCCAGCATCAGGCCCAGCTGTGGCTCTTTGCAGCCTGGTGACCTATGCACTAAACTTCATGTTTAACTATCTATAGCTCCATCTCCCTCCCCACCCTGCCCTAGCACAAATCCAGGCCACAGCAGTGGAACGGGAACAAGAGAACTACAACCAAGTGTCCCATTTGAAAAAAGGGAAAGTAGAAAATGCATAGTAATAACTGTCCATTGACAATATGGAAATCCAGTCCTGGCCAGACTGTGAAGATACCCCGTCCTGGCAGTGTTTGGAATCTCTTGACTAGACCCTCGTTATGCATCTGAAAAAGGACTCCTTTGTTCTTTATTCTCCTTGGCCCTTGGGGTTCGACACATTGGGAACTCCTTCTGGTCTGTCATCATCCTTGGCAACAACATGTAGAAGAGTGTAACCACTTCATGCTTGTGCGATTTGGGAACCTGGAGATGATTTTGCAGCCATTGTTAAGATTCAGTTCAGGGTTTGTTCACCAGTACAGTCCCTTTAGAGACCGTAGATCGCATCTGTATGGATAGCCATCGGTCACGTGTGTCAGCGTTTCTCCCTGACAGACAATTTCAGGTCTTTCAAAAGGTGGAAATATAACACAGGAATTGGCTTCAAATGTGATAAAACAGAGCCACCAACGAAATGACAGTGAGTAAACCCAGAGACTGACACAATTAGAAACTTTTGCACATCTTAGGGGTAGAAAGACAATAGGAGGAAGTGATATCATCAGATATTATCCAAGCTTTTAGCTCCAATAACAAGAAACTGAACTCCCTGAGGGATCTGAGTCATCCGTATTCTTTTACCTTTTTGTGGCCGCATGTAATGAGCCCCCAAATGTTTAACTAAACAAAGATAAGTAGTAAATCCCTCCACTGACTTCACTTAGAAATAGCCATTAGGAATCTAAAATATGGCAGAAATGACGGTATTCAATAGTAGGGTGATCCTTAATTTGTGGATCAGATGCAATTAGCATTGGGACCTGTTTAGTAACGGTCATCAGCATTTAGAGATTGAGAAGTCATCAAAAGTTTTCATTTAAATAATTTCTTCCTGTATAAGACTTTTGGAGTTTGGAACAACACCAGTTTTTGTATAAACATAAAAGGAAGAATTAAAAAGGACTAAAGTATGCAGGTGGCTCATGCCAAAATAAATTGGGGTGGGGGGGAGGATGTGGTGGGGAGAAAGAAAATGCTGTCCAGAATTGCTAGGGAAATGGAAGCTATAGCTTCAGAGGTTAGATCTACAACTCTGTCTTAGTCTTTGTTTCATTTTTGGAATCATCCTCTAAGTTGGTAATAACATTATCTTGTCTACTGGTTTGAGCCAGAAATTGTCACTTTTTTTCAACTGTCATTTAAGAAAGAGTCTGTAAAATATTCTATTGGATACTTTAGCAGTCACAGAGGACTAATTCTATAATATCATAGTTTTTGAAAATATCACAAATGACATTTTCTCTGTTACTGGATGTGCCTTTATATGTTCAAGTGTATAAGATATGCTGGATTTAACTCAACTGTGGCTTTTAGGATAGGCTTGAGAAAAGTCTCAATATAGTAGATACATTTAACAACTTGGGAGTTGAGAATAGTTTAAGAAGCTTTTATGACTTCTGTCTTTCCTAGAGAGAAAAAGAGCTTTGCTTGAAAATTCCTGTGCGAATACTTCCATTTATGCATGGAAATGAAGACATTTTTTTTTTGCCAGAGGATGCCAAATTTAGTTAGCAAATGTTTTGCTTTTAAAAACATTTTAGCATACCTGAGTATGTTTATAATTCTTCCATCTACATAGAAACTTCAGGTTTGTTTACATCACATTGGTATAAAATAAGAGTGGCTTAATATATACTGCATTTTTTTTAAATCTTAGAGCACAAGCGCAAGCAGGGGAGAGGGACAGAGGGAGACAGAGAAACTTAGGTTCCACTCTCCGCAAGGGTCCCGACGTGAACCTGGATCCCATGACTCTGGGATCATGACATGAGCCCAAATCAAGAGTTGGCTGCTCCAGGCAACTGAGCCACCTAGGCACCCTGACACTGCATTTCATATCTTTAGCCTTCAGGATATAGTCCTCCCATTTAAAACTATCAACGCTTTGATGTAAGCTGTGTCTAAATAATGTTCTGATTAATGAGGGGGAAATACATGTTTTATATAGAGGCATACCTCAGAGATATTGTGAGCTTGGTTCCAGAGTTCTGCAATAAAATGGGTATCATGATGAAGTGAGTCAAAAATAATTTTTTGGTTTCCCAGTGCATGTTAAAAGTTACATTTGCACTATCCTGTAGTCTATTATGCGTGCAATAACATTGTCTTTGAAAAGTACATACCTTGGGGCGCCCGGGTGGTTCAGTCAGTTAAGCATCTGACTCTTAATTTCAGCTGAGGTCATATACTCACAGTTCTTGAGTTCAAGATCTGCATCGGGGCTCTGTGCTGACAACACGGGATTCTCTCTCACCCTCTCTCTCTGCCCCTCCTCCACTAGAACTGACTGACTCTCTGTTTCTCAAACTTAAAAAAAAAAAAAGTATATACCTTAATTAAAAAATACTTCTTACCGAAAATGCTAACCATCATCTGAGCTTTCAGCAAATTATACACTTTTTGCTGGTGGAGGATCCTGCCTTGATGTTGATCAGGGTTTCTGAATGATCAGGGTGGGGTGACCCTGGCAATTTCTTAAAATAAGATACATGAAGTTTGCCGTATCGATTGACTTTTCTTTCACGAACAATTTCTCTAGCATGCGATGCCGTTTAACAGCACTTTACACACAGAATTCCTTTCACAATTACATTCAGTCTTCTTGAACCCTGCCACTGCTTTATCAACGAAGTCTGTGTAATATTCTACATCCTTTGTTGTCAATTCAGCAATCTTCACAGTGTCTTCATTAGGAGTAGATTCCATCTCAAGAAACCACTCCCTTTATTTGCACCTCCTTACCTATTAAAGTGTGATCATGAGATTACAGCCATTTGTCCTGTGACTTTCTTTCACTTGAACACGTACAGGCCATTGCTGGGTAATTAATTGGCATAATTTCGATATTGTTGGGTCTCAAGGAATAGTTGGTCAGTCAGGTTCCACTTCTGGTTATCTTGCTATTTCCACCACATCTGCAGTTACCTCCTTCACTGCAGTCTTAAAATTCCCAGAATTATCCAGAAGAATTGGAATCAACTTCTTCTGAACTCCTGCTGCTGTTATTTTGACCTCTTTGCCTGAATCATAGATGCTCTTAATGGCATCTAAAATGGTGACTCCAGGGCACCCAGGTGGCTCAGTCAGTTAAGCGTCTGACTCTTGATTTCAGCTCAGGGTCGTAGGATTGAGCCCCATGTTGGGCTCCATTCTGACAGTGAAGAACCTGCTTGGGATTCTCTCTCTCCCTTTCTCTCTGCCTCTCCCCTGCTTGTGTGTGCATGTTTTCTCCTCAATCCCCTGTTTCTCTCTCACAAAATAAAAACTTAAAAACAATGGTGACTCCTTTCCAGAAGGTTTTCAATTTACCTTGCCTAGTTTCATCAAAGTAATCATTATTTAGGGCAGCTTTAGCCTTATGAAGTGTTTCTTAAATAAGACTTCAAAGTGAAAATCACTCCTTGACCCCTGGACTACAGAATGAATGTTGTGTTAGCAAGTGTGAAAATAACATTAATCTCATTGTCTCTCCGAAAGAGCTCTTGGGTGTCCAGGTGCATTGTCATTAAAAGTAATATTTTGAAAGAATCTTTTCTCCTGAGCAGTAGTTCTCGGCAGTCGGCCTAAAATAGCCATAAAACCACGGTGTACACAGATGTGCTGTTATCGGGGCTTTGTTGTTCCATTTACAGAGCTCAAGCGAAGTAGATTTAGCATAATTCTTAACAGCCCTAGGATTTTTGGAATGGTACATGAGCTTTGGCTTCAATTTAAAGTTACCAGCTGCATTAGTCCCTAACAGGAGAGTCAGCCTGTCCCTCTGGTGCTTTGAACCCAGCAATTGGCTTCTCTCTATGAAAGTCTAAGACGACATCTTCCGATGTAAGACTGCTTCATGGATGTTGAAAATCTGTTGGGCAGTGTAGCCACTTTTATTAACTAGGTCTTTGGGTGTTTTGCTGCAGCTTCTACATCAGCGTTAGCTGCTTTGCTTTGTACCTTTATGTTATAGAAATGGCTTCTTCCCTTAAAGCTCATGAACCAACCTCTGCTAGCTTCACACTTCTCTTCTGCAGCTTCCTCACCTTTCTCAGCCTTCTTGGAATTGAAGAGAGGGCCTCACTCTGGATTAAGCTTTAGCTTGAAGGAATGTTTTTGGCAACTTTGATCTTCTATCCAGATCAGGAAAACTTTCTCCATGTCAGCAGTAAGGGTGTTTTGTTTTGTTATCATTTGTGTATTTACTGGACTACACTTTCAGTTTCCTTCAAGAACTTTTCTTTTGTGCTGACAACTTGGCTGTTTGGCCCAAGAGATCTAGCCTTCAACCTCTCTTGGCTTATGTCATGTCTTCCTCCCTAAACTGAATGATTTCTAGCTTTTGATTTAAAGTGAGAGATGTGTGGAGCCACATCTTGGCTTGGCTGTTTGGCCCAAGAGATCTAGCCTTCAACCTCTCTTGGCTTATGTCATGTCTTCCTCCCTAAACTGAATGATTTCTAGCTTTTGATTTAAAGTGAGAGATGTGTGGAGCCACCTGGGTGGCTCAGTTGGTTGAGCTTCCAACTCTTGCTGTGATCTCATGGTTTTTGAGGTCAAGCCCCACATTGGGCTCTGCTCTGTCAGTTCAGATTAGGAATCTCTCTCTCCCTTTCTTGCCTAGGGTCCAGCTCTGGCGAGTCCAGGGATCCACGAAAGATGAACAGTCAGGTGAAAGGAGATGAGAGAGCCATGAGAGAGATGTAGTCTGATCACCAAGCAGGCAGTTCTGGCATCTTCGCTCTCCTGGTCTCAGTGTCTTTATTTTTAAAGGTAGTGAGTGACATTACATCAGTGAGTGACATTCCATAGTTTGACATTTTAACAATAATACGTTTTTACCAGCAAGGTGACAACTTCCTCAATCCTGTATATTGGTTTCAGGTTAATTAACATATAATTTTAGGGTAGGGGGAGAAAACCGGGTGTTGCCTTGAGGCCTATACTGCCAACTACAATGGGGGAGGTGCAACCCATCTGGCAAGGGAACTCAATGCTTGTCCTTTTGCTTATGAATAAGTACATTCACATAGTCTCCTTCAGGTGTTATCCATCAGTGCCTCACATTCCAAGCTCCCTTTTTACTTGAATGTCATAAAACAAAAGAGCATTACCTCCCTTGAGGTCAACAAGGGCTGCTCAAGAAATCCAGGCCTTAGGGTTATTTGAAGGAGGTGGTATTGGGGCACTTTTTTGGCCGGCAGGAGCTTTGCTTCGACTGCCTTTTCCACACAGGGAGTGTCTCAACCTGTGAGCCCAAAATGGCACCCAACACTTTCTCGCTTTGTCTCTCTGCCACTTGCACAGATGTGCATGCTCGCGCTCTCGCGCGCGCTCTCTCTCTCTCTCTCTCTCTTTCAAAATAAATAAAAATTTAAAAAGGTAAATAAGGTGAGAGATGTGTGACTCCTTTCGCATTTAGAGACTATTATAGGGTCGTTAATTTTAGTATTGTGTCTCATAGAATAGGAAGGTCCAAGGGGAGGAAGAGATACAGTGGAATAACCAATTGGTAAAGCATTCAGAAAACACACATGTCTCAGTTAAGTTCACTGTCTTATGTGGGTGTGGTTTGTGATGCCCCAAAACAATTGTTAGTAACCTCACAGTTCTTCACTGATCACAGATCACCATAACCAATAAAATGTAAAAGTTTAAGACATTATAAGAATTACCAAAACTTGACAGAGATGTGAGGTGAGCCAGTGCTGTTGGAAAAAGGACACCAACAGACTTACTCAGCACAGGAGTGCCATAGACCTTCAGTTTGCAAAATGCAGTATGGGGCACCTGGGTGGCTCAGTCAGTTAAGCGTCTGACTTCGGCTCCGGTCATGATCTCACGGTTTGTGAGTTCAAGCCCCATGTCGGGCTCTGTGCTGACTGCTCAGAGCCTGGAGACTGCTTCGGATTCTGTGTCTCCCGCTCTCTCTGCCCCTCCCCTGCTCATGTTCTGTCTCTCTGTCTTTTTAAAAAATAAACCAACATTAAAAAAAAAAGAAAACTACTCTTAAAAAGACCAAAAACAAAATGCAGTATCTGCGAAGCACAATGAAGTGAAATGCAGTGAGATGAAGTGTGTGTATATGGCACGTAAGGCATGAAGAGCAAGCTTCTCTTTCCTGTGTTGGCTTTGGGAAGCTGTAGTGTTACAATCACTTGGAAATTTGGAAATTTTATTAAAAGTAATCACTTTGTAGGGGGCCTGGGTGGTTCAGTCAGTAAAGCATGTGGCTCGTAATTTCAGCTCTTGTCATGATCTCCTGATTCGTGGCATTGAGCCCTATGTCAGGCTCTACAATGACAGAACAGACCCTGCTTGGGATTCTCTCTCTCCCTCTTTTTCTCCCCCTTCCCTGTTCGCATGTGCTCCTCCCCCTCCTCCCCTCAATAAATAAAAATTTAAGAAGTAATAATTTTGTGTCAGTCAATATAGTATCTTTACAGTTTTGAAAACATCAGGAAAAAAAGCTTTTGGTGTTGATCCAGGACAGAAAGTGCTCTATGATATCAGTCTTCCATTTCTAATTGCATTGATTTCCTTTAATGCTGCTTTATGATGCAAATATTAAAACATTAGGTATATTCGTGCTGCCTAGAATAATTGGTTTTACTTTTTAAACATGCTATCTGTAATTTCAAAAAAATCCTTCTTTCTGAACTTCCTTGTCTTGAGGAGTTTAGAATAGTCTTGAGATTACAGGTGTCTAACAAGTGTTTCTCGGCTGTCAATTCAACCACAGCCTTTGTGCTCTTACCTCATTAGGAAGTGACACAGGAAGAAAACTCATTATGTGATAATATGAAAACACATATTTGTCAAAAAGATAAATGAGGCTGTTTTGAAAACCCATCTGTTGTTGTGGGAGTCAAGTGATTTAGACACATTTGGGCATGATACCTTCTTTTTAAACAGGAAAACAGAAGATTTCTGCTTCAATCCTTAGACATTGTGTTGTGCACTTAAATGTGTTCTTTTTTTGTCTTTCTTAGGTGATATTATACCCAACGTCTAATAGCTCCAAGTCAGCTGACTTGCACCGAATGATAGTTCCAAAAAATAGCCAGGACTCCGACTTAAAGATCAAATTAGCAGTGCGAATGGATAAACCACCACATATGAAACACAGTGGGTGAGTGTGTGCTTGGAGATGTTTTCTTCTGACTTACTGGATTTCATTTCAGTGTATCACTTTTGTCAGTTTACTGACAGAACAGATACATCATGAAATTTTCCCTCCCAAAATGACATTTATAAGTTAACTTAAATTTTTTAAACTTCTAGATGCTTTTATAGCTAAATACCTGTGTGTTTAGTTATTATAACTTTGTGCATGCTAACATAATATTGGTAATTGATTGCTTTGGCATTCTAAACTTTTTTTTAACTTTTTTAAATATAATTTTATTGTCAAATTGGTTTCCATACAATACCCAGTGCTCATCCCAGCAAGTGCCCTCCTCAATGCCCATCACCCACTTTCCCCTCTCCCCCACCCCCCATCAATCCTCAGTTCGTTCTGTATATTTAAGAGTGCGTTACGGTTTGCCTGCCTACTCTCTGTTACTTTTTTTTTTCCCCTTCCCCTCCCCCATGGTCTTCTGTTAAGTTTCTCAAGATCTACATATGAGTGAAAACATATGGTATCTTTCTCTGACTGACTTATTTCACTTAGCATAATACCCTCCAGTTCCATCCATGTTGCTGCAAATGGCAAGATTTCATTCTTACTGCCAAGTCATATTGGTATTCTCTGTCACTCATGTTGATGAAGAGCAGTGATAGATGGAGAGGACTTCTAAGAAATACTCTTCAAAATATAATAATACTTGAAACATAGCATTCAGCTCTCTGATAGCTAACCTTACGTAAAATATATCAAAGCTAAAATGTTGTTCACATATAACCCAGGAGACTGTGAAAGGTTTGTCAGGGAGGGATGTGAGTGTTTATCCGATGTGTGAGTGAAAAACTAAATCAATGCTGGAGGCTAAGCCAGAGTGAGGGACCTATCTCCTGTGGATCACCGTGGGTCAGAGTCCACCTTCATCTCTGCCAGGGCTCCTTACTGAAGTCTAATTATGACTCAGCTCATAATGCAGATGGAATTCTTGGGATTTAATAGTTAGAGTTCTTCTCATTCATCCATCCCCTGCTCACCATTGATTTATTTCGCAGGCATGTATTGAGTACTTTTCCACCCAGAGCAAACCTCAGTGAGAAACCATCTCAGGTCTAAGGGAAATGACTAGTCAGGGATTCAGGCTTGTATACAAGTAGCTGTAATAGTGATGTTAGTCATGAAAATCCCACAAGACACCTGACTTTTGAGATACAACCTGACGTATGAAGGTGGGCAGTGAGGAGGAAGAGCATCCAAGTCACATGACTTAGCATACCCATAGCCAAGAGTTCTGGAAGGGCTGTTAGCCAATGAAGACAAGTTGGGTGCAGTTAGCATAGTGTGCTTTGAAACAAAAGAGTTAGAATACTACTGCCCTAAAGTGCTTAGAGATTAGTAGAGCCTAGATTTAGACACAAAGGAACATAATATATTGCAGACACTGCAGTTTTCTCTCTCCTGTTTTTACATCAGTCTCTTTTGATGAATGGGACCATAACCAATTGGAACCTATCTATTATAATTCCAACAGAGTCCTTAATTTACCAGTGTCCAGCACCATGGTGAATATCCCTAGAGCCTTCAAGTTGTCCCAACAACCAAGATTAAACATGAGGTCGGGCACGTGACAAATTTTGCCCCTGCTTTCACCGTTGGCCATTTCTTCCTTTAGAATGCTCCAGGACAGACGGGACAATCCAACCCCCTGCCAAGATTTGATTTTATTGTTCTTTGTTTTTCCTTTTTTTTTTTTAATCACTCCTTTGCACCTAAGGAAAACTGGTTTATATCCTGTCTCTGAGCCCTTGACTAAATCAGGACCCCCAGGATGTGTCTGGAGTTGACATCTGTCCAAGACCACTGGTGAAGGGGATCACTAAAGCGAATATATGCTAGTCTCTCAATTTAATGTATAAAGCCCAAGGACCCCCCCTTGGATTCAGATTAGGAATGCTTTAGATCCATCCGCATCAAATATTACCTACCATTCCTAAATGATACCAACAGACATTACTAGATATTCTAGATGATAGTATATAAAAGGAAGGAATTCTAGAACTGAAAATACCTGTGATGGTGTTCTCCTAGTTGCTATGTTATGCAGCATAATTAAAAATATCATATATCATAATAATGATTCCCTAAAAACTAATTTAACACCAGTATTGGACCTAATAATGACCAATCAGAATTCAGAGTTTTCAACATCCCTGTAATAGTTTATCCCCATGGGCGGGCACAGTTGCTCACTATAGCCGCCTGTTTGAGTTCCTCAGTGCTTGTGGAAACACACAAATATTTTTAATATCACCCCAGTGTATGTGGGCAAACATGATTTGACCTACATTATAACTATTCCTCTTTTTCTGCAGCGTTTCATAAATGGATTTTACTGAACTTAATTACATTTAAGAAGAGAAAGTCCACTAACCTTTTTCTTCCAAGTACTCTATCATATGCCAAAGCGATAATAGGATATGAGGAGTAGATTAATAGCATTTTGCTTTGGGGCTGGATTGTGTTCTGTCAATAATTCATCCTATAATGAATAATTAACACATGAATAATGAATAATTGAAAAAGAGACAAGTCAAGTTAAAAAAATTAATTTATCTTTAAAATATGGCAAACCCCTCTTACAGAGAGAGTTGTCAAGTGGATTAAACAATAAATTGGGAGGGTTATGAGTTTTTAATCTTCAGAGCTCTTTGGAGAACTAGACTTTGAAATCCTCTGGGTCTTTAATTATAAAAACCTATTGGCTTTTTTAAATAAATGGGTATCTCTTATGTGAACTGTTGGAACATATAAATAGATGAATATTCATCATGTGTGTGTGGCACCTGTGTGGCCCCTAAATATTTTATCAATGTTTTTTTACATACTTTGTGTCTCCAACTGCAACCGTGTAAGAAACTGATACCTATCTGAATCCAGTGGCTCCCACAGTGTGCAGGCAGGGAGAGGTACTAATATGAGGAGGAGGATGAAAATAACCGTGTGCCGCTTAGAGTTTTAAGGAAAAAAAACTACATTAAGTTCCATTCCTAAATTGAAAAGTAAAGAGTTCTAAACACAAGTTACATAGAATAGAGTATAATTTTCATATGAAAAATAACTAATGGGTACCTGAGTGGCTGGGTTAAGCATCCGATTTCGGCTCAGGTCATGATCTCTCCGTTTGTGAATTCGAGCCCCGCATCGGGCTCTCCACTCAGCGCAGAATCCGTTTCAGATCCTCCGTCTCTGCCTCTCTCCGCACCTACTCTGCTCAGACTCTCTCTCTGTCTCAAAAATAAACGTTTAAAAAAAGGGAAAATATCTAAAATAAATGTGTTTGGTTCTCAACTTTTGCATTTTTAAATAACCTTTTTTAAAGCAGAAAAATATATTTGATCTAAAGCTCGTGTTTCTGATAACTAATGAGTCCATGACTATACATTCTAGTTTTTTTAAGTAGGCTTGACTATGTGCAAATGAAAGTACAGTTAATTTGAATAAAATAAAGACAATTTAATTCTATTAAAACCAAATTGGGCAGTACCACATGACATATATTTGATTGTTTAAAAAGGGCTCATTTATTCTTTTGGAACATATCCTGTAAACTAATTATATAAACTCATATAAATCTGTTAAGTGAATTACCAGCTAGGTTTTGAATGGTTAAATAATTCATATCCATTTTTGTGTTTATTTTCTTGCCTTTTTGGGTAGCTGAAAGACAAGTGTTCTAGAACAAATGGACTATCCTTTAGCATAGCCTAGTGGCTAAGTAACAGTATTAACTTAAGTCTCAGAAAATATTATTCCTTTTTTTTTTTTTTTTTACTAAATAACATTTTCCTAATTCAAAGGTTGTTTTTTCAGTCAAAAGACAATAGAATGGCACTAAATAAAACAACTGATTTATTATGACAATTAAGTCTGCAATAGAAAAGGAAAAAGAAGTAAGTTAAATTGCCACAAATTTAGGCAGAAGCCTAAGACCAGGATCTATCTATCTGAGGTCTGCATGTACCTGTTTTTGTTTTGTTTTTTTTTTTTAAGTAGTGAAAAGGAATGAAAACTTCATGAGTGTCTAACCATAGGAGAGTTTCGTCACAGTTAAGAGCTGATAAGACCGGTAAGATAAAATATTAGCCAGATCACTGTCCTATAAACCTCCCGTTTCTCTTTGTGCAGAGTCATGCTCGGCTCTTCAAACATTTGTTGATCAAATAGATGTATTGAAACATTTTGTAATTGTCATTTATAAGTCTCTGTTTAATTTATACCCTAAGGTTTAAAAGGCTCAGGGCCTGCTTCTTGCCACCAGGGAGAGACAGGAGTTGAGATTGCAGCACAAAGCACAGCGTCACCACCAGGCTGGCTGCAGGATTGCTATCCCATGCTTTCACATAGAGCCAGCTAGCCGTGCATTCAAGGGCTGGGAGTTAGGCTGTCAGACATGGCATTTGCTCTTAACGCGAACGGACTGCACTGTAATAAAATTGGATTGTTTGTGATTTTAAGGTTTATGATCTTCAATTAGTTTGGGGAGTAGTCCGATGATCAAAGGGAGGAAAAATCTTCCTTTTGTCAAGATGGCCTTTGCTTTCAGGGTCCAGGCCTTACAGAAAGGACACGTCTGTTTTTTTTCCCTGGAAGAAAATTGATTCTCATTTTAAGTTGACCTTTTAGAATGATTTTCCTACACGCCCTTGTCTAAAATAGCCATGTTTTGACATTTGAACCTATATATAGGTCTGTTTGCCTTCCCAATTTGAATTTACCTCATTCTGACTTATTCTCATTTCATAGAAATCCCTCTTCTTATTGCCTTGCCAAAACCTCTGACAGAGTATTTGCTAGGTTCTTAATAAATGATTGATTCCTTCTCCAAATACAGCTCTCAGAAGTCTGTGGTACTTTATAAACATCAATGTAAGAGAATGATAAAAGAATAAGCCCTAAAGGCAACTTTGTTTTTCCAGAGACCTTACATCCATATTCCTCTCCGTATGCTAATTTAAATCATTAAGAATTGTATTTTTCATTTTAATTTATTGATGACTAGTTACGTAATAATCATAGAAACATTTTCAGGCATGGCTTTAATGATCCTTAAACGACATGTTTTAACTTCCACTCCTTTGCAAAAACTTCTCTGGTTTCTCCTGAAATAAATTATTTTGCCTTTAAGCTTAAATGTGGCTTTCTCTCTCAAGATTTTTCTCCAGGGAGTGACATCTTATTTTCTTTTTCATGCATTAAATAACTATGCTTTTTTGCTTTTAGGCGTCCTTCAGTGTCCTATCTGAGCATCTTAAAAGCATGTCAGGCTAAATAATTAAAAGTAGAATTGTGGTCTTTTAAAAGTTTCTTTCAGGAACCACAGACCTTATTCATAGGTTATCTTAATGAATTTGAATTTGGGACACTTCTTAAAAGATTATAGTTCCACCTAGTTAGGAGTACTCTAAAATATTTTATAAACAGTTAACATACAGAATTAGAGCAGTTCCGTCTCCTTCATTGATGCCTTTTATCATACAGTTTTTCTATTTCTTTGCACTCATCCCCAAATTTTAAAATATTATCATTGAGTTTATAAATCAAAACTCTTGGGCTTATTAAATGAGCATTATGGGGGGGGGTCAGGAAAAATTTGGGCCTTATTTAAAGACATTTACTTTTAGTCGATTCCTCGGATACACGACTGAATGGTAGTGCAGGTGAAGACACTGCAGTCGTGGTTGTATACAGCAAGTACTAGTGTAAGATCCAGGACACTTGGGTTTGGGTCTGCGTTCTGTAGCTAAGTTGGATAAGTCACTGCACCGGTCCTGGCCTGGTTTCATCAATTGCTAAAGGAGGCATCAGACTAGGAAATTTGAATGGTCCCTTCAACCCCCCCCCCCCCCCTAGAAATTTATGACTTAGCAAATCACCTCCTCCCTCACCTCTCCAGGAGCATACTCCACTCTTTCCATGGTATGTCCTACATAGACAGGACTGCAGCATTTGCGGAGAATAAAGGACAGCCTGAGAAGATAAGATGTTTGGGGATTCATTTCAATCTTCTCAAGAGAAGGAAGTGTGAAGACTGAACATCAGGCGGCTTTTATATAAAAGTAATTTGAAAAATATACATCATAGAACTGTTTGTGCTCCAGTAGTACTAAAAACCAGATGCATATAAAAATTCAGAAATTAAATATACTAAATAGAGTAATGTGACTATGGGTGAAATTTTCTTGATTTTACAGATTTTTTGTGATATAGTTATACTACTATGATGAAAGAATGCAGTAATCAAACTAAAGATCAAATAGGCTTTCTTTTAATTAAAAGTAGATAATCACTGAGTGGCTCAGTCGGTTGAGTGTCCAACTTTGGCTCAGGTCATGCTCTCAAGGTCAGTGACTTCGAGCCCCACGTCGGATTCTCTGCTGACAGCTGGGAGCCTGGAGCCTGCCTTAGATTCTGTGTCTCCCTTTCTCTCTGCCCCTTCCCTCCTTGCATATGTGCTCCCTCTTCCTCCCTCCTGCCCCCCCCACCAAGTATGTAAACATTTAAAAAACGTAGATTATTAATAAAGGTAAAACTACTTTATAGTAGTTATTAGGAAAATTCATTTGAGAGGATTTCTTTCTTTTTTTTTTTTGAAACGTTTATTTATTTTTGAGAGACATAGAGACAGAGCATGAGCAGGGGAAGGGCAGAGAAAGTGGGAGACACAGAATCCGAAGCAGGCTCCAGGCTCCAAGCTGTCAGCACAGAGCCTGATGCGGGGCTCAAACTCACAGACTTCGAGATCATGACCTGAGCTGAAGTCGGCCGCTTAACCGACTGAGCCACCCAGGTGCCCCTGAGAGGATTTCTTAAGATGAGCCTCGAAAGACTCCTGTCCATCCAATGTTTGTCATATTATAAGTTTATTTTGAGAGAGCATGCACGAGTGGGGGAGGGCAGAGAGTGAGAATCCAAGCAGGCTCCATGCATCAGTCCAGAGCCCAATGCAGGGCTCCTTCTCACAAACCATGAGATCGTGACCTGAGCTGTAAACTTAACCAACCATCCAATATTTAAAGAGTCAGCGTGGCTTAGAAACACAAACTCTGGAGCCAGACTGCCTCTTTTCAGATCCTGGCTCCAATAGCTGTGGGATATTTTATGAAACCTCTCTGTGCCTCAGTTTCTTCATCTGAAAAATGAAAATGTTAGTAGAACCTACCTCATGGAATTATTTACAGAAGGAGTATTTTTTTTCAATATAATTAGCATACAATGTTATATTGGTTTCAGGTGTACAGCATAGCTTTAACAATTCTATACATTACTCAGTGCTCATCACGGTAACTATATTCATCATCTGTCCCTATACAGCATTATTCCAATATTGTGTGATTCTGTACTTTTTATCTCCATGAATTTATTTTATAACTGGAAGTTCATACCTCTTAATCCTGTTTATTTCACTCATTCTTTCATCCGCTTCCCTCTGAGAACCACCAGTTCCCAGAGTCTGTATTTTTGGAGTCTGGGTTTTTTTCTTTTTCCGTTTATTTTTTTAGATTCCACATATAAGTGAAATGATATGGTGTTTTGACTTCATCTGACTTGTTTGCTTAATATCCTCTAGGTCCATCTTTGTTGTTGCAAATGGCAAGATCTCATTCTTTATGGCTAAGTAATATTCCATTGTATATAGATACCACATCTTTTTTATTCAACACTTGGGTTGCTTTCATATCTTGGCTCTTATAAAACTGCAGTAAAGAAAGCATGCGTATGTCTTTTCAAATTAATACCCAGTAATGGAATTTTTGGGTTGGTAAATACCCAGTAATGGAATTACTGGGTTGTATGGAGTTTTTAATTTTTTGAGGAACCTCCATACATTTTTCCACAGTGGCTGCCAATAATTTCTATTCCTACCAACAGTTTATGATGGTTATTTTTTTTCCCCATCCTCACCAGTACTTGATATTTCTTTTTGATACTAGCCATTCTGACTGGCATGAGGGGATACCTCATTCTGGTTTTGATTTGTGTTTCCTTGATGATTAGTGAGCATCAAGACCTTTTCAGGTCTTATTTAGAAAATGTCTGTTCTGTGCATCTTTAGAAAAATGTCTCTTCAGGCCCATTTTTAAATCAGAGAATTGTGATTTCATACAAACGCTAGTGTTCTAGTTCTGTGAAAAATGTTCGTATTTTGATAGGGCTTGCATTCAGTCTTTAGATTGAGTACGATGGATGTCTCAACAATATTCTAGTTCATGAGCATGGACTTTCTTTCCATTTGTTGGTGTTCTCTTCAAATTCTTTATCAGTGCTTTATGGTTTTCAGAGTACCAGTGTTTCGCCTCCTTGGTTAAGTTTATTTTTACCTTTTTTTTTTTTTTTTGATGCAGTCATAAATGGTATTGTTTTCTGAATTTGTCTTTCTGCTATTTGATTATTGGTGTATAGAAATGCAACAGATTTCTATATAATACTTTAGTATCCTGCAACTTTACTGAATTCATTTATCAGTTCTAGTAGTTTTTTGGTTGAATCTCTAGGGTTTACGATATGTAGTATCACGTCATCTGCGCATAGTGACAGTTTTACTTCTCACCAATTTGGATGCCTTTTATTTCTTGTCTGATCCGTGCGACTAGTATTATGTTGAGTAAAAGTGGTGAGAGTGGACATCCTTATCTTGTTCCTGATTTTAGGGGAAAAGTTTTCAGTGTTTCACCATTCAGTATGATACTAGCTATGGGTTTTTCACATATGGAGAAGTAGTATCTTAATGTGTATAATGTGCTTTCAGGAGTAGCTGGCTAGGGGCACCTGGGTGGCTTAGTTGATTAAGTGTCCGACTTCAGTTCAGGTCGTGATCTCCTATTTCATGAGTTCTAGCCCGGCATCAGACACTCTACTGTTGACACAGAGCCCGCTTCAGATCTCCCTCTGCACCACCTCCATGTTCTCTGTCTCTCTCAAAATAAATAAACTTAAAAGTAGCTATCTAGCTCACGGTAATACCCAATATGTTTTAGCTATCAATAAAACCCTAAAGAAGGTATGTGTTTGGGTTGAGGCACTTAGTAAAAGAAGAAAAAGTAAACGTTAAATATTTAACATATGAAACAAAACAAAAAACCAAAAGTTGCCAGTACAAAAATGCCAGTACATCAGAGAAGACACACAATAGGACTGGGTGGGGAGTGTATTACTCAGGCAGTGGAGAAATAGGTCATAGAGAAGGCCCTTGTGGACCATACTAATGAGTGCAGGCCCCTGTGGACCTGCATTGTGGGGAGCAACTTTGGTAGTTAGGTGACATGTGAAATGTCTGCTGCTTCTTGGGCCAAATTTGGTTTAAAGCATGATCTGTGTCACACATCCAGTGATCTATCCAAGAGCAAGGACTGCAGCCTAAATTCCAAATACCAGAGACTGAAATCTCAGCCTTGCCTGAGGGAACACCTCCATCTTTGAACCTTTATCATGTTTTGTACAGGTCATTCTCTGTATGAACTTGTTGCGGTAATAAAACAATTAGCAAAACAGCTTACATTTGTATTTTCTGTTTTATACGTATCTACCCTATGTTTTTTTTTAAACCCATTCCTTTAAAAAGAAAAACTGTTGAGAAGTATGTGTTAGCTAGGATTGGTTCCATTCTACAGTTAAAGATGGCCTCTCGCTAGATCTTGACAAGGGTGGGGAGGGCCAATTCTTGAAGTTAGTTTCTGTGGGATATAATAGTCAACTCACCACTCAAGTATTTCTCGCCCATCCTGCAACCGTCATGCATGGAAGAATATTACTCAGAATTGCATGTCTGGAAATGGATGGCAGAGAAACATTTGGATTAAATCTTATTACCAATCAGATACTTTAAGTTCTCATTTTGTTATAGAATGATCTGGGCTTTGGGTCTCAGATGGTGTTGATGAATGCATAGTAGAAGTTTCGTTTTGTTTTCCAGTTAGCATGCTTTATTCCCTAATTATTCCAAATCCTTCACTTTTTTCCAGTTTTTAAAAATTTAAATCCAAGTTAACATCTAGTATAATAATTTCAGGAATAGAATTTAGTGATTCGTCACTTACAGATAATAACACCCAATGCTCATCCCAAAACGTGCCCTTCTTAATTCCCATCAGCATTTAGCCCATCCCCTGTCCCAACACCCTGCCTGCAACCCTCAGATTGTTCTCTGTATTTATGAGTCTCTTATGGTTTATCTCCATCTGTTTTTATCTTCATCTCTTATATTCATCTGTTTTGTTTCTTAAATTCCACATATGAATGAAAAACATATTTGTCTGTGACTGACTTATCTTGCTTAGCCTGATACTTTCTAGTTCCATCCACATTGTTGCAGTGGCAAGAGTTCATTCTTTTTGGTCACCAAGTAGACTCCATTGTGTGTGTGGAGGGGGGGGTATGTATATACCACAACTTTATCAGCTCGGGGCTATCCTCCTTCCTTTTTTCATGCCTTGTCCCAAAAGGGTGCTCTAAAGATGAAAGCTGGTCTTAAAAGGGAAAATGAAACTTTAAAAAAAAATTTTTTTAGTGTTTATTCATTTTTTAGAGAGAGAGAGTATGAGCAAGGGAGAGGCAGAGAGAGGGAAACACAGAATCTGAAGCAGGCTCCAGGCTCCGAGCTGTCAGCACAGAGTCCGACATGGGGCTTGAACCCACGAACGGTGAGATCACGACCTGAGCCGAAGTCAGATGCTTAACCAACTGAGCCACCCAGGCGCGGAAAATGAAACTTTTTGAGCAGAAGTCTTGCCTCCGAATGATTCTAATAAAGTCTTTACAGGAATTTAATTTAGGAACCCCATTAACAACTAAGTGCATAAAGAAAAACACTATTTCCATCTCACCTGCACCTCTGAAAACATTCTCTTTCTCCTTCTCAAGCACCCATAAGGGCTGCAGCTGAGTAGTAGAGGAGACTGGCCCTGTGGGCGACTTGGGCTCTAGCCAGCTCTGCTGCAGGTTGCTCTGGGTCTGTAGTCACGTGCCTCGTTAGTTTCATCTTTAACGCAGCATATTGAGCTCATTAAAAAAAAAAACAAACAAAAAACCTTTTTCTTCCAGCTCTGAAATTTCTTTCAATTTATGTTAAACCTAAAAGTAGGTGTCTTAAGGAAGGTAAAATAGAAATCGGTCATATTCCTGGGATAGGATAGAAACCAGAAAATGATTTTCAAGGCCCATCATTCTCTTTGAGGACATTTCCATAAACAGGAGATGCAGGGTACAGGGTAGTTAAGAACACAGGCTTTGGAGTGAGACCTGGGCTCAAACTTGAGTCCTGTCATTTTTATGCTAACTTGGTCACGATACTTCTCATAGTCTCACTTTTCTGAACTATAAAGTTTGATTTTTCTGAGCAAGAGATGAGATCTCCTCATAAAGCGTGTAGCACAGTGCCTGCTACACGGTAAGTGCATGATCAGCTAGTAACGGTTATTAGAATAAACCTTATTCAAAGACATTGTAGTCCAATGAGCTGTAATAAAACCTTCTAGTTTTAATGACATCGTTTGATCGTATTTGGAGGAAAATGCTCAAAGACAGCAAATCTTAATTCCTTCAGAATATAAAAATTATGTCCCCCATTAGGGCCCTCTGCTTTCATTGTTACGATTTAACTTTTGGGGGGACAGTTATTATGGACGTCGGTGGTGGTGGTGGTAGTTCGTATGTGTATGTTTCGCTGCTAACTTTGTCTTTTGTATGTCCAAAGGGAGAAAAATGGAAAATATTATAGAAGAGCGCTTGGATAAGCTCAAGTTCTCAAAACACATCTGGAGATTAATTCATAGCAAGTGAGAAGAAGATAGAACTTTTCCCTTTATTTTAGCCTGGTACAGTCTAACTTATTTTTAAAATGGCAGATGCTTTCAAAGCATGGTGTTTTAAACAACTAGTCATGTCTTTTGTAAGTTTAGGGAAGTTGCTGATTTTGATTTTCTTAAATCACTAGACGAGTATTGATCCTCTATAGCTCTAAGCAGCCTGTTACGCTTTCCAGTATTAAAATTTTTCCACTTTTCAGTAAGTTGTTCCCAGCAATTTTCACATAGTATTTAAGTTTTAATTTTGTTGTGTGTTTTAAGTTGGTTTTATATGTGCTTTATTTAAGGAGGGATTGAAAAAAAACTTACTCAATACTTACTGTTCAAAGACTTGTATTTTGTAGCTGCGATGGCATCCAAGACCTTCATGTAGTTGAATAATTACTCTACATATGCTAATATTTTATGAAAACAGTTGCTGGGAGAGATGGCGTCATTAAGGTTGGGGTTCCGCCGATGCTCCATGAATGTTGTCAAGTAGTTCCTGGTACAGGCCCTTGGCAGTGTGATGGACACTTAAGAGAATGCTCTTACCCCGACCTCTGCCCCTGCCCCTGTCAGTTCTCTGGTAAGATGTGATCTTTGCACAGGGGCCCAGCCTCACCACCCCACACAGAATAGTGCCGCCTTCTCCTCACTGCCAACTTTCTCTCCTAACTAGCTTAAATTTTTCTTTTCTTTTCTTTTTTGTTTGTGTATGTTGAGAGATCATGTGAGCAGGGGAGGGGCAGAGAGAGGGAGAGAATTCCAAGCAGGCTCCTGGCTGTCAGCACAGAGCTCTATACAGGGCTCCAGCTCACCAACCAGGAGGTGAGATCATGACTTGAACCAAAATTCAAGAGTGGGTCACTCAACCAGTTGAGCCACCCAGGCACTCCACTTCATTCTTTTTTATGCTCTTATCATTACCTGATACTATTTACTGGCTGTTGTTTGTCTGAGGTAGAATGCTACCTCCGTTTGGGTGATTCGCTATTGACTTGGCCCTCCCAACTAAAATGTAATTTCAGTAGGGAATTTTCCATGGCCTTACTGCTATTTTTAAACCTAGTTTGTTAAGAAAACAGTGTATTGCTTAGTAGAAGCCAAATAAATACTCGTTGAGTGAATGGTTTCTTTTCCAAAGAAAACACAGAATGCAGAACTTATGTTCACAGTTCTTTTATATTCAAAATGAGTGTTGAATTGATTGGATATAAACTTCAAATTATAACATTATCTAATTGGTAACACTATAAGTTTGTTGGTATGCTTCAAAATGTTATTTCCCCAGAGGATTTACAATAGGTTTCTATAGGACTAGAAATCTAAAGAATATTATGAAAAAATGTATTATTATTCAAAACACTTCCAAGGGATGCCTGGGTAGCTCAGTTGGTTAAGCTTCTGAATGTTGATTTCGGTTCAGGTCAGGAGCACACTGTTCATGAGTTTGAGTCCCATGTAGGACTCTGTGCTGACAACCCAGAGCCTGCTTGGGATTCTCTCTCTCCCTCTCTCTCTCTCTCTGCCTTCTGTCTTTCTCTCTTTTTCTCTCTCTCAAAATAAGTAAATAAACATTAAAAAAAAAACCTTCAAATTCAAAGTCATTATTGTCTGGAGTGAGACTTCCTTTTTTAATAATTGTTTGCCTAACTAGGATGGAGGTAGATTTGTAAGTTTATTATCTGTCAACATTTTCTTTTTAGACCATTTCTTTACTATGTGGCAGAACTGTAGGAGGAGTCTCAGCGACATTTGCCATGGGCAGGAGTATACCCCAGTGTTCATATACAAGAATGCTGGATAACCAATAACTTACTGAAGGAAAAAAAGAAAACTAGATTTGAGCATTGTTTATACTGTCTTTGTGAAATCAATAAAACTTTTGCTTTCTTTGTCCTATGGGAATTCCAGAATGAAGTCCTCTTTATTTTAGGCTTTATTCTTTCAATTCAATTCATTTTCATGAACACTTTTACTCCATTTACATTGGCTCCCCCCCCCCAAAACAAAAACAAAACAAAAACAGCACTTCGTGAAAATATTCTCCCCAATAACTGACGAAGAACAAAGAGAAATTAAAAAGAAACCAGTGCCTTGATCATCAGAGACAGGAAGAGTCATGGGTATATATCTGGGGAGGGGAGCAGAAGAGGGGAGGGAATGAGCAAAAGAACTCTGACTGCTGTCAACCTGCGTAAAGATTGTACAGGGGCCAGAGTGTGGTTCGGGTCCAAAACAGGAAGAGACTTAGGAGCCCGAAGAGGACGTGAATTAGAAAACAGGATGAAGCCTGGCAGTAGTGAGGGACCATAGCTGCAAAGAACTTGGTCAGCATGTATTGCCGTAAAGCTGGCCTCATTTGGAAGCCCATGACAAAGAGAGCAAAATATATTGGGGTTGGGGGTGATGACTGAGGTCCAAAGAGAGGAAAATGGGTGGTAGTGGAAAGTAGGGATGGGTAGAACAGCACCTGAAAATACAGAAACAAATCTCTTCAAAAGTCATCCTAACTCATCTGCCAACGTATTTTAATCCTGGGATTCTTTTCACAAATCCCACCCAGTCATAAGGAATACTTCCTAGTCCTCTTTATGATCAGAGAGTTTAGCAAAATGGGTATTGGTGACAGGCTGTAACCTCACAGCCACAGTTACGTGCCAACACTGTATTTGCGATGCCTGAAAATCATTATGTTGATAATGGGGAAGAGAGCAAATGAATCTGCTTCAGCTGCATGGGTGGATGGATGTTCTGATTATAAAAAGAATCATCACAAGGCGCCTGGGTGGCTCAGTTGGTTAAGCGTCCAATTCTTGGTATCAGCTCAGGTCTTGATCTCAGGGTCATGAGTTCAAGCTTCACATTGGGTTCCATGCTGGCTGTGAAGCCTACTTAAAAAAAAAATCACAACTTTAACATTAATTGATACAAGTGTAATTACATGAAGAGAGCACAGAGCTCATGAGTATTAAAATGTCTAATCGTTCATCCTGGAATCTTGTATATCCTTAAGAATACATTAATATTCAAATCGGAAGAAATAACTTATTTTCCTACTTAAAAACTGCTTGTATAAATATGAATATATCTTTTAGTGCCTTTGCTTATTTCATATGTCAGTACTTCTGCAAAATTTTAAGAATTGACAGTGGGCTAGAGGGTCACTCGACCAGTCAGAAAGATAACAAAAAAGTTGAATATCAGCTATTTCCACCTTTGTGAAATTGGCAACCTTCTTTCTGCCTGTTGGATTTGTAGGTTCACCGTTAACCACTTTCTGTTCACGGATGCTCACTAATCCCTAGCTCTCCTCAGTATTTCCCACCAGCCCATCCCTTTCCATTCCGTCTCTCAGGTCAGCTTCTACCCGGACAAAACGGAAACACCTGTTTCAATAATTTTTGTAGCGATCTTCCTGTATTCACCTGTTTTCCAAACCATTCAGGAATTTAGGAGTAGTATTTATATTTCTACTAAAAGAGTTCTAGTGCTTTCTGTTGCTATTGGGATTAGATTCACATTCTATATCCTTGCCTTTAAATTCTTCAAAAATCTGGCCCTAATGTTTCTCTTTCTGCTTTCAGTGCTCCATGAAAACCCCCAACTTTAGCCAAACCAATCTGTTCATGTACCCAAACGTGCTTTTACTAACTCAGTCCTGTTTCTTCCACCTTCACTTAACCTGATATGGACCCATTACTAGGTTACCTGTTTTCTCACACTAGTACAGAAGTGCCAAGAAAATTTGTTTTCTGTACAGTCTTCCTCATGAGCGTACTGTCCTCTGACCGCCAACTAACTTTGTCCTTCCCCTCTCCCCAATTTTGAGGGAACTGGTCATTTTTCACTGATCTGCTTGCGCCAAAAGAGTGGGCTTTCCTTCTTTCTGTCTGCTTAAGACCTTCCTTACATAAAACTCTTTAGTCAGCCAGATCTGCCCTTTACTACATTGGAAGAGATATGCTTATTGAGAAAATTCATTCTTTGTACATCTGGTAGGTTGATTGTGAAAGTGGATGCAGTAAATGGACTCTCTAAACTTTTTATTTTTTTAAGTGTAGTTAGCTATTTTGAGAGAAAATCCCAAGTAGGCTTAGAGCTGTCAGTGCAGAGCCTGATGCAGGGCTTGGTCTCATGAACTGTGCGATTATAACCTGCACTGTAATCAAGAGTCTGACGCTTAACTGACTGAGCCTCCCAGGTGCCCCTTAAACTACATCATTCGTCCTATAGTGTTGTTCCTTCCAACATTGGGCTTAGCCACGTGACTTGCTCTGGCCCCTGGAGCAGTAGAAACTGGACATAAGCAGAGGCTTGAAAAAGCACTTGCACATTTTCACTTCTCTTGTTCTCTGCCTTCACCATGAGATCACTTATCGGTTTGACTTCCAGAGGAACAGAAATGAATGAGCCCAGTTCTGGCCAAGGTCTCAGACGTGAGTGAGAATAAACAAAGCCAGCTAGCCAATTTGTAGCTGACCGGAGGTCAGGGAGTGGGTCATGTAGAGCGCTGAGCAGATCAGAAGTAATGCTCAGTGTAGGATGATATGCTAAGCAGCAAAGGCTGGTTCTGTGCCCTGTTGTCTCGCTACTAAATCCTATTCACTTTTTTCTTTTCTTCCGTACCTCAGATGCACAGAATTGGATTAGTCATAATCTTTGGCCCATGCAATATGCTGTATTGATCTATACATGTAATAATGTATGTAATCTTCTCTGTATAATATGCCTGTCTATAAATATACTATAACTTATCCATTTTACCGTAATGGGCATTTAAGTACTTTCCCGATTTTGGCTACATCAGACAGTGCTACTATAAACATCTTATGTCTGTCTCTCGGTATATGTATGCTCTTTCTCTTGAGTGTGTACCTAAGAGTGAATTGTGAATTGATAAGAATGCAGATGTTGTCTTTACAAGATAATGCTAAACTTGTTCAAGTTTTACCAACAGTTTGTAGCAATTTCCTCCAGTTGTATGTGAGATTGTTTTGTCATCTTTGGCTTTTACCACATACTAGCTTCTTTGAATGTTAGATTTTCATATATTTTATATATACAGCTATATTGTCTTCTGAAGGCAGGCATGGTATACTGACTCTTCCTTTGTTACTTTGTCCACACACTTCAGAACATAGTGGATACAAATTAAATATTAACAATTGGTTGATTTTTATGTACCTTCAAATTAAGAGGCAATATAAAAATTCCTTGACCTCATGTTTCCTCAGACTGATGTAGGCATCCCTAATCTGGGCTCATAGATAGCTTGAAAGTGTTCCGTTATTATAACTGTTCACACCCTGTCCAGTTATGATTAACACCTTATAGACTGGAGCTTATTAGTCACCATTGTTTGACCCAGTGCTTAACACAGGCATTGTTTCATCAAATGTTTTATTGATAACCATGTGCCAGATTCTGAGCCAAAGAATGCATGGGCGAAGTTTTTTATAAGAACTTGGCTAGCTCAGTCGGTAGAGCATGCATCTCTTGTTCTCAGGGTCATGAGTTCAAGCTCCATGTTGGGAGTAGAGTTACTTAAGAAAAATAGTGATACTTGAAAAACATTAATCAGCAGGAGAAATACATTAGATATAGTAGAGCTAATTACTTCTTCCACTGAATTAGAACAACTATTAACCTAATAGTATAGACTTAGAAGATGAAGAGAACTGTAAAATGGGAAACAAGCTGGCAAAATCTAGAGAGAGAATGTAATGGTCTTACAGATGGTTGCTTCTTCCATGACTTTGATGTCCCAGTTGAAAAGATCTAAAGAAGTGGTGCACAGAATCTATTTTAATTGGTGGTTTGAAGCTGTTTCCAAAAGCCCTTATACCAGAATTCAAAAACCCTTAAAAAAAAAAAATGGACAACATTCTTTCGGGGGGTGGGGAGAATGCCTCGGTTGCTCAGTTGATTCGGTGTCAAACTCCTGATTTTGGTTCAGGTTATGCTCCCAGCATTGTGGGGTGAAGCCTCAAGTGGGGCTCGTGGTAATATGGGGCCTTTTTAAAAGTTTCTCTCTCCCTCAGCCCCTCTTCTCTGCTCGCACACATGCATATTCTCTCTCTCAAAAACAACACAAAACAAAAACAATTTTTTTTCTTCTTTGTGGGTAAGTAATATGCACACACAAGTGTTGCTTAGGTTGGTTGAATATAATTTTCATTGGTCATTCTGGTCATTGAAAGCGCAAGAGCATGAGTATTTGAGAACAATATCTGTTTACTGAAAAATATCGTCCCAGTAGTAATGGTAGTAAGAATCATGTTTATGAATATTTATTAAACGCAACAAATATGGCACAAATTTAAGAAGAGTGAAAAATGATAGAGGAGGAAAGGTGATCAAGCCCGGAGTCACCCAGATTTCTAGGCTAATGGAGACTACGATAACCAAGGCAGAAAAAAATGGGTGAAGGGAGTCCAAAGGTACAAACTTCCAGTTATACAGCGAGTCCTGGGAATGTAGTGTACAGCATGGTGACTGTAGTTAATAGTACTGTGTTACAAATTTGAACGTTAGCTAAGGGAGTAGATCTTAAAAGTTCTCATCACAAGAAAAAAAATAATTTCTATTTGTGTAGTGACGGATGTTAACCAGACTTCCTGTTGTCATTTCATAATATGCACAAGTATCGAATATTTATGTTGTACACCTAAAACTAATGTTTTATGTCAATTATACCTCAATTAAAAAAGTAAGGATTGGACCTGAAATGAGTAAAATAGTGTAAAACGAATAAGATGGCTACAAAACAAACAAACAAAATACTGTTTCAGTTGCAAATACTGCAGAGAATATGAATAAGGTTATCATGCTTTACCATACCACTGTTTGCTTTAGACACAAATCAACCTTTTTCTTTCTTTTTTTTATTTTGAGAGAGTGAGTACGAGAGAGGGAGAGAATCCCAAGCAGGCTCTGAGCTATCCGTGCAGAGCTCAGCGCACAGCTCAGTCTCACCAACCATGAGGTCATGACCTGGGCCAAAATCAAAATCAAGAGTTGGTCATTTAACCAACTGAGCCACCCAAGCACCCCACAAATACATCTTTTTATTCAAAGGAAAACAAGTTTCCCATATGTTTAGTCTTTGCCTTGACCTTAGGTAGGATGCAGTTGTGGACATTTGGTAGGATCTGTTTATAGTTTCCAAAACTTGCACTTAATCATAGGCAGCTATACATTGTTCACTCAGAGGTTTAACCTTTCGACTTACTGAGTATATCTGAGAGAATGAAAGTGTTAGGTGCCATGATTTATGGTGTAGAATTATATGTGTTATATACTCTGAGTAAGTTTAAGATATTTTCATATTACAGTAGCAATATGCACTATAAAAAATGTAAGAAGAACATCAAAAAGGAGATAAAAGTTTACCTCATAATACTTTAAAAATTTAGGCATTTAAAAATTAAAAATAAAAATCTTTATTCTCTGATCCTATCAGCAGCATTAATGATTTTGTGCATATATCTTCATATTAACATATTCCATTTGGAGTAGTTTTACATGTCTCCTTTTCAGCACTGACATTTCTGCTATCATCAACGACTTTAATGTTCTGACCATTAAAGTCATATCGTGAATAAATGGGTTAAAAATTATTTCTTAATTAAAATTATTCCCACAACTTGAATTTCTACAAAATCAACTGGTTGTAATAAATTATATAAAATGAAAAATTGAACTTTGTGATACAGAGCACAAATTGCATTAATGATTGATAAGTAATATGCATGAAATGAAAGATTACTGGGCAGGGAAGAGAAAGTGTTTATCCTGCTACCAAATACTCAGTGGGTTATAGCTCTGATCATCCCTCTAATGCTTCTCAGAGTAATTGTCAGGAAGAGGTATGAAGAATCGTGAGACCTTAATAATATGCCTTGCCATTTTAATTGCTGAGACGAGTAAGAGAATCTTAATTGCCAGGAGACGCATTACTAATTAAAGTGTCATTCTACATTTATTCTGAAATAATTAGTTTGAATATTTGTAAGAGCTGAGATATAAATTTAGTTCCAAATTCAAGAGCATACACACAACAGACTTTGTTAAAATGATCTATGGTTAAGAAAGGTTAACAATCATAAAATTTTTAATGTTTCTTTAATTTGGTACAATTTAATTTTTATTGGATTACTGAACTTGAAAGAATAGAGTTCATATTATCATAAAACTTAGTATGGTTTTTAAATTGCTATAACACTGAGTTAAATTCCTAAATTCCTTTTGAGATTTTTGGGATGATACTTTGTTTTGGCATTTATCACAATTTGGGAAAAACCTTTAATGAATAATGATGTCAACATATAGTTACATTATAATATATGAATTGTTAAGTTCTGTTAACACTACATGGCAACTTATAAATGTAGTCATGATCAGTGGACTTTTAAAATTCAAGAGTAAAGTTTTTAAGTTCAAGATTAAGTAGTTAAGACCTGTGTAGATTGTTATATATTCTTCTAGGACATTCCTTCTTACATTCTGTAACATCTGTTACATTTTGCCTGTGCAGTCCTCTAACGATGAACATCTGAATTGCCTCCAGTCCATCATCTTAAGTAGATCTTAAATAGATCTTTGCTTCTGTCCACTTGTAGACCTAGTAGGAATTTGTCCACCACATGTAACCAAGAATCAGACATACATATACTTACTTAATTTCATTAAGTATTCCAGGTTTGCTTTCCAGACTCTCTGTTCTTCTTTACAGTCCTGCATCCCAATATCCTTACCCAAAATTCATATATGGACCTTGCTAAGTTTTGCTTTTTCCGATGAGCGTGACATAGTGTTTTATTATGTTTTAATAGGCTTGAATATCTATTCCTATGTGTTTCCACTGGTTAGGCTGCTTTTATGATTTATAAGTTCCTCTCCTCTGCCAATTCACTTTAAAATATTTTCATTGTTGTAAAACATTCTTTCTCTATATCAGCATTGTCCAGTAGAACTTCAGTGATGGAAATAGGTACCTGGACTGTCCAGTAGGTTAAAGGGCTGTGATGGTAAGTTGAATTCCTAAATTTCTTTCTGGAGTGCTTGTAGTTTTTTATTTTGTGTTTCAGGATTTATCACAATGTGGGGATGACCTGTGACTTTTGAGCACTTGAAAGGTAGCTGGAGCCAACATTTTTATTCTATTTATTTTAGTTAATTTAAATTTGAATAGCCACATTTGTCCACTCTGTTGGACAGAGAGATGGTAGATAAGCTTTCGTTGGTTTTAGCTATGACAGGGAGCCTCTTGATCTTTAATCTGCTGGATAACCTATCGAACAGAGATGCTTACCAGTCAAATCCATCAATTTTCCCCCCATGTATTTGTGCTTTTGAAGTTGTTTTTAAAGTTTCCTTCATCTCTAAATCCCGGAAATAATCTTCATTTTCTTCTTTTAGTTTTATAGATGTATCTTTTATTTTTAAGTCGTTACCCCATATAGAGCTTCCTTTGGAATACGGTATGAGAAAGGCCTCCGACTTTTCTCGACAAGCCAGTTTCCCACCTTGCATGTGAAAAGCAGTCCATCCTTGGACCTTTGCTTTCGTGGTATGAGCGTGGTATTGATTGTAGTAAGCTAATCTGATCACTTCTCTTATTCTGTCCTCTGCAAGGAGCCATTTTTTTTTTCCTCCTAATTTAGTGTCCTTTCTCTCTTTTATTGTTTTATACTATGGGCCAGGGCCTCTAGTGTTGTATTACTTAGAAGTGATGGTGGGCAAACTGGCTTTTTCCCAGTCTTAGAACTAAATCTTTGTTAGTCAGGATTGTCCAGAAAAAACAGAACAAACAGGATACACACACGTGTGTGTTTGCATTACATATATCATAAGGGATTGGCTCATGTGATTACAGAGTCTGGCAATTCCAAAATCTAGAGAGCTAAGGGCTGAAAGCCCAAAGTTACTTTAGAACCAGGAAGAGCCGATGTCCCAATTTGAAGGCCATCAGGCAGGACTTGGTGTTTTATTTCACAGAGGATCAGGAGAAATCTCTCTTACTGGAGGGAGGGTCAGCTTTTTGTTCTATTGAGGCCTTAAACTAAGATGAGGCCCACCCACTTTCAAGAGAGCAGTTGACTGGGTCTACCAATTTGAATGTTAATTTCATCCAAAAAAAGATCCTCACAGAAACACCCAAAATAATGTTTCACCAAATATCTGGGCACCACCCCATGGGCTCAGTCAAGTTGATCCATAAAACTAACCTTCACAATATCTGAAATTTCTTTTATTAGGCATATTTGCTTTATATTCTTGGTATTCAGCTTTATTAAGTTTCTTAAGCCAAAAAATGGTTGAACTTTATCAAATGCACATACTTTGTCCCATGAAGTTAGTAGTACTGTTTTTCTTCTTTAACCATCTGTATGGTGATTTTCGTTGGTGGGTTTTCTGATGTTTAACCATCCTTACATTCATGGATACAATGTTAAAGTTATTTTAAATTTAAATATTCACGGCATTGGCAAAGAACACAGACCACCAAATTCATTATCTGTAAATTGCTGACGATTCGTAGCATTCACACATAGATACTGAACAAATGTAACAACCGTAGTCTGCTTCGAAAATGAGGTCTACTTCACAGTGGAATGAAGCAAGAAAGAAAATATTTCCTTGTCTTAAAATTGTAATAAATATGGATTTTTTATGCCACATGGCTAGAGCACATGACATGTTAGAAGCAAATTCTTATCTAGCCAAACAAATTTTTCACAGATGTAAAATATTAAATATTCGTGCCATGGGTTTTAATTTTTAGGCCACAATTTTTTTTGAAACAGCGAATCTGTCAGATCTCTTTGAGTTCATTCTCCTTGGAGTGTATTGAATTTCTTTGGTGTATACACTAATATTTCTCATCAAATGTGGGAAGTGTGGGGCCATTGTTTCTTCAAATACTGTTTCCAGCTTTCCTTCTGAGGCTTCTATTATGTATCTGGTGATGTGCTCCGTGGGATTCCACAGGTCTCTTAGCCAGTCGGTGCTCTTTTTATCTTCTCCATCTTTTTCTGTTCCTCAGACTGGATCCACCTCACTTGCCTATTTTCATGTCTATGGATTCTTCTACCAGCTCAATCCACTATTGAGCCCTTCTAGTGAATTTCTAATTTCTATTCTTTTACTTTAAAACTCCAGAATTTTTTGTATAATTTCTATTTCCTTATTGACATTCTCTTCTTGATGAGTCGTTGTTTCATAATTTTCTCTGTAGACAACGTTGTCTTTCGTTTTTGAAAATATTTAAATGCTTGACGTTGTCTTGTGTCTTCTGTCTTACTCTGTGGAGATTATATCATGACAAAATTTGTGGTTGGAGAAACCCAATTACAAACATGATTTCTATGAGGATACATTGCCCTGTTACAGGTTTTCTCCCTTTCCCTAATAGGAGAATTTTTTCTAACATCTTATTGTCCCTTCATCCTCAAGTATGGTTGGAAAAGTAAACGTAAGACTTACAGTGAAATTCTTTGAAAAGTTCCATAAGTCTCCAAAAAACATGTGTCTCTTTTGGTGATGTGAGATTCAATATTGCATCCCATCAACCTGCAATTTTAACGGTATTCTTTAAAACAAGATCTAATTGCTATGGGATTCTTCTCAGAGTTTTAAATGTGTATGTCTTCTTCAGTGGTGCGGTGATATTCTTCATTAGTTCTTAAAGGAATATGTGGTCAGTGTAAATAACAACGTGTGCCCTTTCTGTACAAGTCATGGAACATACTGGAAAGAATCCTTGATGGCAGCAAGCAGTTGTTTAGGACATGTATCCGTTGTCTTATAGAGTATATTTATTTATCTGTTATTTATTATTTTGAGAGAGCATGCACACATGCATGCACATGGGCAGAAGGAGAGAATGAGGGAGGATCTTAAGCAGGCTCCATGCCCAGCACTGAGCCCGATACAGACCTCAGTCTCATGACCTCGAGATCATGACCTGATCAGAAATTGTATCGGATGCTTAACTGACTAAGCCTCCTGGGCACTCCAGGATATTTCCCTTTTAGAGTTCATATCTGTTACACTACTAATTAGCAAGATGAAGCATATGGTTTCTTATACCCATGACCTCAAAATAATGTTACAATTCAATGCGACATTTTGTATGATTTAATTTATATGATGTATTTATATGTATCATTTGATATTGATGTCACCATTATATCAACTTACAGCGAGATTACTGAGGCAAAGAAAGTTAAGGAAGTTGATCAAAGTCCTATAACTAGTAAGTGACTGTGATTTAAATCTGTTTGCCTGATTCTAGAGTTTGTTCCCTAAGCCACGAGACAACACTGCCTAATAACACAATACTTCTCTCAAGTGATTACAGTGCAAGTTCACAAGAGTCAAATGCTGCCGAAGGCCAGGCAAATCAAATAAATGCATGAAGTCGTTAAGTATAAGGTCAGGAAGAGTGGAGTAGTCAGGATTACGGGAATGAAGAGAACATGAAAAGCAACTCAAACTATATATTTTTAATGCTGTGCTTTCAAAGCACATCTGCAGGCCAGATTTGGCGCATAAGGTCACCATTTTGCCTCTCTTGCTTTATAGAAATTATCTCTCTCTGTTCTTACCTTTGAATAATGTTTAGGGCTTTGCTGGCTGCCACATATATTCAGAAATAGCATTTATTTTTTAATGATTAGGGGACCTTAAGGAATTACATAGTTTTAAATGGATTTCATTGAGATAAGAGAATGAAAGGAATTTTTAAAATATTTTTTAAACCTTCTTCATATGTTCTCTGAAAATAAGGAAGTCCTCGTCAGGGGACATTGCCGTTACTCTACCATCTAATTAAATGAGCTTCTCAGTTGTCTGTCTTGTGGTTATTTGATATTAAGGTTTTAGAGGCCTGGCCCTTTTGGCCACTGAATAACTAATTAGAAAATCCTAAACATTAGGTTCTTAATTTAGGACATAACCCAGCTTTGGTCTAAAATTTATTTTCCCCCTAAATTGCATCCATCTCTAGACTTGGCATGACGAATACCTTAACTCATGTTTTAAGTCTTCGTCTTGGCCATAAGTTATATAAAAAGCAAATCTGCATAACATCTTTTAGCCAAGTGTAATACTTGATCCCCTCTGTGTAGGTATTTTGCTAAAATATTTAGGTACTCTGTTGGGAGGGTTTTGTGGAATAGGCTTTTACTTGTTAAAGCTTAGAATTATCCTAGTTCCTAGGATGCTTTTGTACTAGAATTATCCTAGTACAAAAGCGAGTGGTTTTGATGGTTTAAGTGTAAGATTAGGTAACAAAAGTCCTCGCATTAAAATGCTCTAGAGTTTAGATAAAAATCAAAATCATCCTTTTAAAAGAGTTCAATAAATAGAATTTAGAGCATCACGCATTCAAACTCCTAAATCGTTGGCAAATGAGGGACTACACAGGGCTGGAGATGTGAATATTATATAATGAGGATAATAAAGGAGTTGAATGTGGCGCGCCTTGGGTGCGCATTAGTAACTAATTCCAATAAGAATGCTTTGCAATCATTTGTCGGTTGAGAGACCTGCGTTCAACTAAATGGAAATCTTGGACGTTCTCTCATACACCCCATTATTCGTAATTGAACACCTGATTTCTATCATGCAACAAATTAACATCTGCACTGGATCTGTCTTCTATGCATATGGATGCCCTGATTAAAATTTTGCCGATAGGCAGATACTTGAAAACAAAAAGACAACATTGTGAAACACTTCCAGCCATAATTTTTGATTACATATTGAGAATCGTTTAATTATCTTACTCCATTTAATTAGCCCTTCTACTTAGGTCAATTGCTTTTTTTATTAGCATGACGTGTTAGCAATTTGTTAATTGGCCTGAAATAACATGAGACTTTTCTAGGTATTTTGTATGAGATCCGTGTTTCATGTGTGCTGAAGGAAGTTAAGGCAAGTGCAGAGAGAGGGAGGTATTCATTAGCCTCCTTGCAGCTTTTACCTTACGTGGTGCCACCAGAACCTGGGTTTCTGCTCCAAATTTCGGTCCTTCTCTTGTGTCACATGAGTTTGTTGGTTTGAGTGATGACAAAAATTTGAAAGCCTGGTTGTACATTTTAAAACAGAAGAACCTTTTCTGAAATTAAGATAATTATAAAAAGAAGGGATTTATATGTGAGTTTATATATATATTTATATTTATATATTCATATATATTTATATGTATTATATATATTTATATGAATTTTTATGTATATGAATTTCTATATATGCATGCTAGCAGATGGGAGGGAGACAGGCGTTAAATGCACGCATGTAAGAAGGCTATTAAGAAAAAGAGTCAATATCCAGTTCTCTTTGCCAGTGTTTTCTGTTTTAAATAATTTTGGCATATCAACAGTTTCCTTTTGTAGCTCAGGCCCCCCAATTTAGTGATTCCATATATACCTATTGAAGTAAAAAATAAAAGGATAAGCTGATATGTTTTTAAAATGAATTACAGAATATAATATGTAAATACCTATGGAGTATATGTAAAGATATTATACCTAGGAAGAGAAGTTTATTTTCTTCCAAAGACTTTCTCCAGGATGTGGCACAGACAACTACCAGTCTCCTGCACTGAGGAGACAGGTGTGTAGCCAGAGCCCATTTAACGACCTTGTATTATATTCAGTCATTTAAGTACAGACTGTTTTTTTTTTAATCTAAATCCTAATTTATTATCACAATTTTGAGGAACTGTGTGATGGTGAGAATGGAGAACACAGAACAATGATAGTTTTCCTGTTAGGAAAACTATTTCTAAATAGGATTTGTGGTTACTTCATACCAACATAAAATTAAAGAGCTTAAAGAGATTTGGGGATCACTTGGCCCAGTGTTAATGTTGTATAAAACACTGAGGGCAAGAGCAGCAAGTCTTTCCGAAATGCGTGCGGGTGTTCGTTCAGTTAACCTGTGCTGAAGGTATGCCGGGCACAGCAGCAGGTTGGGCATTCTGGCAAATACGAAGGTAGGCTTATGTAAACTCCATCCCAGTGAGAATCGGTCCATTTTCCTTTCTTGTTAGTATTTTTTTTATCCACTTGGGGGCACTGTGATCAAATTTAAGAAGAGAAAAAGTTATTTGATTTGGTTTATTTCACTTAGAAAAATTACTTAGGGTGAAGAAATCTTAACTGGTTATATACTTTTAGGTAAAAATACATTTTAAAATATATAGGTACAGCTGAGGTTTTTGTTTTTGTCGAAGTTTCGAAATAGGTCTGGTCTCTGGACCAGGAGCACCAGCATCACCTGAGAACTCATAAAAATCCAGATTGTCAGGCCTGATGTAGGGATTCCAGCTCAGGGCCCAGCAATCTGTATTTCCACAAGCTCTGTTCCTGAGAGTTTGTGGAAACTACTAGAAGGAAATGCTGCCACTGAAGAGAAGACCTTCAAACCTGTAATGCTATAGTCAGTAGGGAATGTCTTCTGGAGATAGGGGTGACCGGGTGGTAAGACTGGGACCGCGAGTTCGCCCTTCTTGGAGGGATTTCCTCAAATACTACGTACTCTTCTAGACCTCGGATATGCCGTCACTCCACCTCGTTTCCTTTCGCTTCCTTTGTAGACATTCCTTCTCTGTTACTCTTTGTTCAGTTAAAGTGGTGTAGAACTTCTGAAAGTCTTTATGCTGAGGGAGAACAAATGATAGAGCCATAGGGGATATGGGAAGCTTCCTGTGAAGCTAGCCATCATTCTCAGCGCCTCTGACAGTTCACCTACTGTCATCCATTAGATGCGTGCTTCCTTAGGAGGCTGACCTGACTTACATGGGACCCTTTGAGGGTGCCCTACTGTTTTGCTTTTAGCCTTTGCTCCGAATGAAGACTCCTATCTTAACACCTGCAAGCAGGGAATCGTCTTCTGCCTAAGTAAGCACTTTCTTATTTACAACCAAGCCAGGAACTGGGACAGGATGCCTCTCACCCAATACACAATGAGTGGTCTCGATCTCAAAGACCACGTACTCCATATATACGAGGTAAAATCTTCCATGAACATAATTGTTTTAGATATATAGCAGCTGGGGCTGTTCCTTTACGATTAACTATACTTACGAAATGAATCTTCTCGCAAAGTCAAAAAGCTACTGTAAATATCCTATAGAAATTTGTAAGTCATACTTAAGGTAGTTCTTAACATAGTTTTTGTAGCATTAAAAGTATCAGAAGTTGGTTATAAACTATGTTCGTTGTAGTTTAGAGCAGTAACTATATCTACCTTATAGGATTATTGTTTTAACTGAGATAATACATGTAAAGTACGAAGCACAATGCCGGAAATTCAATAAATCTCAAAAGTTAAGATATAAGCTGTTATAAAGAAAAGGGGCATCTGGGTGACTCAGTTAAGCATTTGACTTCAGCTTGGGTCATGATCTCACAGTTCAGTTCATGAGTTAGAGCCCCATGTGGGGTTCTGCGTGGAGAGCATAGAGCCTGCTTCAGATTCTCTGTCTCCCTCGCTCTCTGCCTCTCTCTTAAAAATAAACATTAAAAAATGAAGGGGGAAGAAATGGGAGGGGAAGGAGAAAAGAGAAGAATGAAATGCATTGGGAATAGTTATTTGGAGAATATCAGTATAGAATGTCTGCTACAGCAGAATATATTCTAATGTCATATAGTCTGTCATTTTATTGGGTTTGTTGGCTATTTTTTTACTCTCACAAAGAATCAAAAGGATGCTAGCAGAATAAGTCTCACCAGAAACCTTATTTAATTTCAAACTTTATCATTGAACATTCCCTTAATATTTTCTAGAATTCTGTATTGCTTTTTAAAGCTAATAAATATTTTTTAATTCTATTTGGTGATTGAGGATCATTTATTCACCTATGCTTATCTGTCTGAAAATCTCAGACTTGTATGAATTCCCATGTTTGTTCATCTTCACTTTTCATCATACTTCCTACCTTATGTTAGTGTTTGTGGGGAGCATATCTTATGTCCTAAACTACACAAAGTAAATACTAAATATCTCTAAAGAGCACTGACTCCAAGATATGTCTTGTAATTTCCAAAGTAAGTTTGTTTTCTTGTCTATTTTCCTCTCATTGTATAGTAAAGGAAGGCAGAATACACCCTCTGATAAGTTGAAAGTTATTTGAATTTTTGTCAGTTAGTTACATTATAATTTATAAAAACTTTCTAGTAATTTATACATCCCACTGAAAAGCAGACAGCTATGTGCCAGCAACTGAATCAAACCCCACATCCCAGGATGTAATTATGATACAGACCTTTGAACAGGATTCTCTTTTTATTTTCCTAGGAAAAAATATGCCTTCTTTTTTTTTATTTTATAATAGTTTATTTTCAGATTGGTTTACATATAACACCCAATGTTCATCCCAACACGTGCCCTCTTTAATGTCCGTCACCTCCCTCACCTCCCTCACCTCCCTCACCTCCCTCACCTCCCTCACCTCCCTCACCTCCCTCACCTCCCTCACCCTCAGATTGTTCTTAGTCTTTGAGAGTCTCTTATGTTTTATCGCCCTCTCTCTCTCTCTGTCTTTTTTTCCTTTCCCCTCTTCCCCTCCCCCTGGTTTTTGCTTAGTCTCACAAAGTCCACCTATTCGTGGAAACATATGGTATCTGTCTTTTTCTGACTGACTTATTTCACTTAACATAATACCCTCCAGTTCCATCCATGTTGCTACACATGGCCTGACTTCATTTTTTCTCATTGCCACGTAGTAATCCATTGTATATATGTACCACAACTTCTTTAATCAAAACCACACTGAGATACCACCTTACACCGGTTCGAGTGGCTAAAATGAATAAATCAGGAAACTATAGATGCTGGCAAGGATGTGGAGAAGCAGGCACCCTTCTACACTGTTGGTGGGAATGCAAACTGGTGCAGCCACTCTGGAAAACAGTGTGGAGGTTCGTCAAAAAAAATGAAAATAGAGCTACCCTATAGCCCAGCAATAGCACTGCTAGGAATCTACTCAAGAGACACAGGCATGCCTTCTTAATTGAAAATGAACAGATCTCAAATTTCTTTGCAGTTCTTCTGCTCTTAAGGTAGGGCCACCATAAAAAGAATAGGGGGAAAATATTTAGAGGTCAGTGTCTTCTGTGTACTATGTTTCTGCACTCTGTTTTAATATTGTGGTTTTTACTGCTAAGAAAAATTCAGATATACCTTTGGAGTAGCTGTAATTCTTTTCCGTGAAGTAATCTTGATATTACAAATTTATAGAACAAAATTCAAACCTTTATCCCTAGCTGGAAGGCTAAATGGAAGAGGACCACTGCTTATATTTGTTTTAAAATTATATGCTGGTGTTTTTTAAATAAAAAGTTAAATGGTTATCTCCTTTCCTCCATCTGTATTTTTCTATTTCATGTACACTTTTGTCTGTGAATATGTAACTCTCGAATGATTCCATTAAGGGACGGTTGAGTTACGAACTAACATATATTTGAGTACATTTGAAATAACGTACGTTAACCTTGGGGGAAAAGGTGCCAATTTCACGTACTGACACATGCCTTCAACTGCAAGACAGAGAAGGACTGGATTTTGTTCCAAAGTTGGATTTTAAAGGAAAATATCTTTGGAAGTTACAATTTTTGTTTGACGGAAGTAGTCATTTATTTTTCCAGTAGATGGCGCAAGCATTCCCTGAAAACAGAAAAATATTTTTTTCCTTTGAGTAGAGAACGTAGTAATAAAGGTGGAACTATTTAAGGAGTATTAAGTAACCTTCAAGACATTTCCTTTTAAAAAAGAAATGTAAGAAGAAAGGTTAGAAGAAGGTGAAGTGGTAGCTCATTTTGGGCATATCAAACTTGTCAAGACATTTTATCAAATTAATGTAGAAAAACCGTGATGCTGAGTAGTAGATGAATGATCAAAGATATCACTAAGGTCAGTTTTAACCAAAAATACCTGAAACTTGAAATTCTGAATATGTTTTGTAAATGTCAAAGGTTTTCTTCTCTTAACTATATTGATTTCATTTCTCTTTGTATCTTGCATTCACAGGCAGAAATCTTATAAATATAGTCTACATAAATAAATAAATGGAATTCTTAAGCTCTAAAATTAAAGGAGAGTGGGAAATATTTTACAAGCCTAGCCCAATGAATCCCCCAGCCCATTTGTACATGGTCCCCTTACTACTATTGCCTTTATTTTGTTATTCTCCAAATAGATGTAGGTAGGAGAGAAACCGAATGTCGAAGTGCATTTTTCCATAGCATTCTGGAAGTTTTTTGTTTGTTGATAAATAACCGTTTCCTATGAACATAAGGAATTCAATAAGTGGGAAGCATATATGTACTCTACAGAAATATTACTTGTATCTGATGAATGAGAAAAACTAGTTTTGTTGTAACTTGTGCAATATCCCATTATCCTTGATTTTAGAAAAATACAGATTTTTGCCCCACTTTTAGAAAGTTTTTTTTTTAATGGACAGGTTGGAAAATTCGTTGTCACTCCCCCGCACTTATCAAACAGTCTTCCGAAAAAGTTGGATCGAAGTATTTTTCAGTACGTTCTATTACAACTACTATAATGATGATGATGATACCTTGATTTACCTTGTGCTTTATAGTTTCAAAGGGCCTTTTACATACATCATCTCACCCTGTTTTTGGAAGGACACTGTCTCTTACACTCAAAGCAAGTACTGCTGTTCCTATTTTATACACGAAAAGAGGGAAAGTCATGCCGGACACAAAGCAGTTAAAGGAACTTAAAAGTTTCCTATGTTTCTGTTTGGCTTTTCTTTCCATCTCCCTCCCTGTCTCTGTCTCTCTCTCTCTGAATATTTTCACATTTTCATCTCTGATTTGAAAAAGCACTTACTGCACACCCCTGATACTTGCCTCCCTGTGGAGGGACCTCCATGACAGTAATACTCCTGGCTTCTCTCCTATCCTTTTTTGGACTTACCTGATTAGTTAGCTTGAAAGCAGGAACTGGGCATGCACAGACCAGCCCTGTCCACTCTATCCCTTGAAGGTGAGTTGTCCATAGGTAGCTTCTCCCTGAATAAGTCTGTCAGAGGCTGGATCTTCAGGACAGGCCTCTCCTGTTCAGTACTGTCTGTGACTGGGGACAGTCATAATAGTAAGGTGATGTTTTGCCTGTTAGCTATAGTCTCAGAAGCCAATTTGTTCAGAACTTAGGCAAAGAAAAGAGAAAAATACTTTATAAAGTATCGAGGCTTCTCAGAGACCCCAACAATGTCCATATATCAGCAAATAAAAAAAAAAAAACTAAAAGAGTATTAGTGGAGTTAGAAATCTAGGAGAACTTTGAGATCTTTAGACATAGAATGTATTCTATTCCATTTTGACTAAAAGGCCTCTGTGATACTGTGACCGTGAGGCTGTTTTCAGCAGTGGTTCAAGCTGTGTTGCCTAAAGTTCAGGAGTCTCAGGCCCCTGGCTGGCTCAGTTGGTATAGCACGTGACTCTTGATCTCGGGCTTGTGAGTTCAAGCCCAATGTTGAGTGCAGGCCTTGGTTAAAAAGTTCAGGAGTCCGTTTTTTGGATAATGGGGTGGTGGGTGGACTGGACTGAAGTTCCGTGCCTGCTCTCATAGCAGTTGATTTATGCTTCCTTTATGTTTTGATCTTCCATGTTAAGTTAAATATTAGGATAACATTCTGCTAAAACTATTTGAACACTTAGATTAAATAAGTATAAAAATATCAACTTTATGAAATATCCAGTCTATCCAACACTTTTTATTTTGCCTTGATACCTATTATATAAATTTTTGCTGAAGATTTATTTCCTTTATGTTATTTTGTAATTATTCCTAACGACAGACCTGGAAACAGCCATTCAGTCATTCCAAAAATGCTTAGGGAATACTTGCTATATAAAGGCATGGTGTTAGGATGGAGTGGTGTGTCGCGACAGATGTGGCCCTTGCCCTTACAAGGATTTACGGTCTTGTGCTGGGAATAGACTAATCCAGTATGCCTCGCCATAGGCAGAGTGATGGATGAAGCGTCCACATCTTGCCTAATACATGAAGTAAGGGAATAGGACCTTACTGGGGACCAGGGAGGGCTTGTGTGGAAAGGTGGTGTCTGAACTGAGAAATGGGAAGAAATTGGAAATGTGAGACTCAAGAACGAAATTAATTTGAATTGTAGGAAATTAATGAACAATGTAAGATGCGTGTGGAACTGATGAGCAGCAAGGACAGAGTGTCTGTGCAAATGAGTACGTGGTCAAAACCAAGGGAAGTATCCGCGGGTCTCAGCACAGGCAGGATTTGCAGATGTGAGCCGTCACTGATGTCATAGAATGCCAGAGCAGGGGATCAGAGATGGATGGACAAGAACAGGAGCAAAGCTGGGTCCTTGGCCTGGAGTATTGGGTAGCTTATCCAAAGAAGGAAGGCAGGGGATAAGACACTGAGGGCAATGTATGACATCAGAGCTGGAGTGATAGTCCCTGAAGTCTTGAGCCAGAGCTCCACACAGTCATGCCTGACTACAGAGAAGATGGGTCACAAGGCATAAAATTGAAATTCAGGCGAGGTAGTGGAGGTAGAACGAGGCTATTAGAGCAGGGGATCTGTGAAACATGCTGGGTGTCAGGAGGAATTCAAATGCCTTTATAAATGACTCACTTGAGGATAAGCTACTTTAAAGATGGATCTAGCATTCTAAGTTTCAGAGTCCTCCAAAAATGTCCTCATTCACTAAGGCCAGAGAGAAACATTACAGAACAAGCGATCTTTCAGAAATCAAATATAATCCATGGAGATTATGATCCAAATTTTACAGAAAACTTTTTATCCCCCCAAACATAAATGTTTAGATTCCTAGTAAAGCGATGCTAGAAGTAAAGAAGATAATTAGGATTAGGATTTTTGTTAGTTCCGAACAGAATGTAAAAACTCAGTTGTATAATTTTACCGCTTAAAGACTCATTATCAAAATTCTAACCTACCTAATTTCCCACAGTGTATGCTGGGAAACTACTTCTACAAAATACTCTGTGAAGAAGATTCTGCGATTTCGGAGAAGCCACACCTACTCTTCTCCCCTCCCTCTTACTTTTTAGTGTCTCTTCCAGGTCTACTATAAGCTCTCACTCTTCCTCTCATGCAGAATGCTTGTAGCTTTGTTTAACTGAGTGTTTCTCACATGTATCTGCCCACCAAATTTGTTCTTTCTTTTGCATAATACTTTTTTGTATCCAGATCCCAAGAAACACAGTGGAAAACTCTGAATCTCAAATTACCTTCTCAGTGATTTTAATTTTCTTTTTTTTTTCTTTTTAATTTAAATTCAAGTTTAAATAGACATACAGTGTAGTCTTGGCTTCTTTTATTTTTTTTAAGTTTATTTATGAGAGAGCACATACTGAATCAGGGACGGGGCAGAGAGGTGGGGGGGAGAGAGAATCCCAAGCAGACTCCTTGCTGACATGGGTGCTCCATCTCCCCAATTGTGAGATTGTGACCTGAGCAGAAATCAAGAGTCAGATGAATCCAGAATTCAGATGAATCAAGAGTTAACCCCCTGAACTACCCAGGTGCCCCATGATGGTTTTCTTTTTAAAGTGTATACAGTTTACAAATGGGTGTTTTGTGTGCATATTTCATCTCAAATTTATCATAAATATGAAGAAGATAGAACAGATATCTCCACTTAGAAAAAACGGAGACCTAAAAATTTCTGCTAACTCAGGATTACCTATATTGGATATAACGTTTAAAAGTGATTATTTGTGCTTTGTTTTGGGAATATTGCACCCAAAAAGGGAAGGTATTTCCAATAGTCAGTAAGATGCAGTTTGATACATAAAAACCCGTTACTAAAACTTTTGTTTCATTTTTACCAAATCATTTGCATTTTCAGGAAGAGGAGAGCTTAATGGATCTCTCTTAATTGGTAGGTGCTCCAGAGCTTTGTTGCCAACTGCAGAATATCCTTCCTTTTGGAAGGTGCTGTAGCGTGACACCACCACCCACCTTCCCCCACACTTCCCCAGATTCACCTCTTCCCAGCCTGTACCCTTCTCTACAGGAGATGGAGGTATGGACTCGAGCTTGTGCAAGTCAGCCTGGTTGGAATAGGTTGCTTAATACGTTATTTGGACATATTTTCACTCATCCCCTTCTGAGATACTTTATAATTAACTTAGAAACCTGATTTTCTTTAACTTTTAACAAAGCAGTATGGCCTGCACAGGCAGAAAAGTATTACCTATTTTGAAGGATGTTTAAACAGAGGAAAAACACGAAACGGTGCTTACAAAATCTGCCCTCTGTGTTAGAGTATATTAGGAGGACACTGTAACATATTTGTGTAACTTTACAAAATACGAGCATTGGTGAGACCATGGCCATTAAAAAAGTGTTTTGGGGTACTTTTCCTGTTGAGATATAAAAGAATACTGCTGCTCAGTTATCAGAGATAAATGTAGAAAAAACTGCCTTTCTAATAGATTTCTCTGTGCGATTTGATTTAGGTGGTTTGGTGTATGTGTAGTTATTTAAAAGTACTTTTCGTAGAAATACTGCTATAATTTACTCAGTTTGGTTTGTTTTCTGGGTGACGGTGCATTGCTATTTATTTTTGGACCTCTTTTACAAATAGTCACTTGGCGCTCTCAATGTCTTACCTGAGGTTGGGGTATCAGTCTTCCATCATGTCAGATGGTTCATATTCTATAGTGTGCAGTGGCAAGCCCGTGTTGAGAAGATAGCTTTCATACGTTAGACGGTCATATTCTGGTAACGCTGATTCAAGCTGAGAGTTAACTGAAACTACCAGAAGATGGGACTTGTGAAGAAAGAAAAGGTGATCAGTTTAATGTTACTAATTCTATAATATGTGATCAGAAAAGGAGTGAAGAACTCTACACTCTACATTTTACTCAAGTTGGCTTTTGTAAGTCTGTTTATAAAGCATACACATTTCAACTTCTTGTTCAACTGTAGGAGTTTCACCTTTTTCTTCCTTCATAATTTCTCCTGAAATGTTAAGTAATTTCGTTTGGTGGTGAACCTTCCCTTGCCTCCCCAACCTCATGTACTCTTTCCCATAAGAATTCAGAAGGTATAAAAGCCAATTGGAAAGCATTTATTTCAGGGTTTTTTAATGCCCAGGTCACACTGTTGTCTTGAATCAGTTTCTTTCTCTCATTCTTAGCCAAAAATACCCCCCCCCAAAAGGCTTATCTTTCAGGGTTAAATAAAAGAAAGAATGCAGTGAAAGGAAGACTCCTTTGATGCAGGCAGCAGAGAACAGGGACCGTGCAGGATGACTGAAAGTGCCTGAGGGCATTTGGTCCCTATTGGTTTCCACATCAGATGCAGCGGTGCCCACAGATAGCCTGTATTGTTGTCAGTTAAATGGGATCATGAGTGTCTGAAAGGTGTTTGAGAATGAACCGAAAATCATTTTCACAAGTGGATGATTACTTCTGCCACATGTTAACCGAACTCTATCAGAATGGCCCAGATTTTTGAGCCTGCATTAATTGCTCTTTCAACCTTGACTGAGGTTTCTCTTTAAGAAAGCCCTTTCCAGGACTAAACGACTCTATATATTGATTTTTTTTTTCCTTTCTGTATTTTTCCTTGAAAAATGAAGCCTTGTAGAAGGAGAGGCTTTATCATTCAACATGTAGATTGATTGTTCCATTTCTTTGAATAAAAAGCTAGACTCAAGTGATATGACAAAAGCAATAGTCCTTTTTTTTCAAGCACCGAATAATTCCCATATTCTGTACACAATTATGTTTTTCAAATATTCATTAGTGATGATTTTTCATCATAAAGTGAAACCATGAACTCCCACAGCATGGACTCCGTGCAAATAAATTGTGGTATTCTCCTTTCTGTTAGAACTGTATGCCACCACTCTAATTGAAACTTAACCACAACATTTAGTAATATGTTTGGAGAATTTTTATGTGTTAAAGTATTTTTCAAGCAATCTTTAAGTGAGGTTTTATAAAGTGCTTTTAGAATGTTTGGATAATTGTTGTTAGTTATATCATGATCTTCCATTTTCCATTTCAGATATGACATAGAGAATATTAGCTGTTTATTTACCAGAATATATCAGGGCTCAGACCCATTGTGTTACAAAGTTGAGTTAAATCTCCTCTTTAAAAACTAATTGAAAAATGAGTCCTTGGAATTTCATTAACTTTTGTGATTATATGTTAGCTGAAAATATATGCCATTTACAGAAAAATGGTTTAATTTATCATTAAAACTCATTTTGGAGGGATTTTGGCTTAAAGGAAGACATCACAGAATGATCTATGTGAATCTACTGTTAAAAACTATTCACAGGGGCACTGTGTAAGAACAAGCATTTAAAATAATTTTATTTTACAAGCATTGCAGTGTAAACGTGTAATGAAATGTAAATATCTCTTTGAAAATTCGGCTAAAATAGGCATAGTCGTGTTGCCAATTTTTGTTTGCTTGACGCTTGTTTTTACGAAACTCCCTTTTTTTCCAGTCCATGGTCGAGACCATTTTCTTGGTAATAATCCATATTGTTAATAGGCAGCACATATCTAAAGAAAAGTGTTTATCTTTTTGTCACAGAACATTCTAATGGATTGCATAATGGCTCTGCTTTTGTTTGTCCACAAATGAAAACTTTTAAAAGCGACTTGGCTTATTAAGTTATCGCATAACTCTTTTAAGGATCAGAGTGATACCTTAAAGATTGTACGGTTTTTAGTGTTGAGATTCTCTCATGACTATATGTAGTTACTGACAGAGAAGGTGAGAAATGATGCCCTGTTTTCCTCGTTGATAGTGACTTGAGGTTTGCTGTTGCCAAAGTTCTTTAATTTTCTTTTCTTTCTTCACTTGACGTTTTCCCTAACAGTAGCCACGTCATATTTTAAATATGCAGTCAAAACCCTTCAAGTTCAGTGTCAGGTTTCTTTTATACTTGAGGATAGAGCACGACCAAGAATAGTAACACCAAAAAAATAGTCCTAGGCGAATGACACCTCGACATACATTTAGGTGGGTTTGTGCCTTTTTTAGCAATCATTGCTATGTCTCTTTGGAAAAAATAGCACTTTCCATTAGAAGCAGCCTTAGAAGAGGGATTAATTCTTTGAGATTATTGCTGTGTTGATACTGATTTATAAAACCAAATGCTTCAAGGCTTTAACTGTTATGTGTTAAATCCAAGCTTTGTGCCAGCGCTGCTAATTTCTTGGTTACCTAATCGCATGTGAAGAAGAGAAGGTTTTAAAGTTAAGCAGGCAATTTTTTGTTCAAAGGGAACAACTTCTTAATACGTTACGTTGGATGTATTGATGAAAGCAAACACCGTTAAATAGTATCTGAGCAGTTACTTTTAAGTAATCCAGAATAGTCTAGTTGCCTGAGTTTTATGCTGCATTAGAAATATTTTAATGGAAAAATGTTATGTTTAGTACACATTAGAAATGGAAATCTGTGCTTTTCCAATATGTACAATAGAATCTTTTTTCTCATTCAAATAATTCTTGGATGAAATTTCATTTTGGTTAGAGAACTTGTTTTTCTGAAGGGCATCCTCTAATAGAGGACTGGAGAATATAGCAAGGCCAAGGAAATGGCTGATATATGTGTTCCTTCATTTTCCATTCATTTGTTACTTAGCTGAAATACTTTAACAAGGGTGAGTAAAAATGCTTTGTTTGAAACCAAATTCTGTAGGTTGATGAAAATGAGTAATGTTAAAAGCCCCTTGGGGTTGGGGGGCCGGAGGGGAGGACAGAAAACAAAACTGACTTTCGTCTTTAAAACCTCTTCAAAATAAGGTGAGAAAAATTCACAGTCTGCATTAGAGACTATTGCTGTCAGGCCATATGATATTTTATTGGATAACATTATAAACTGTCCAATAAAGCCCAGTTCAATGTGTGTTTCCAGTTTGACTGGTATTTGGCAGGTCCGATTTACATACCCTTAAAAAAAAAAAAAACAACTTTCTTTTTGATTTAATCACCTAGTCAGTTGAGAAGAAGCTGATAATGATTCAGCGGGTTACAGAATAATCAGGAAGAATATGACTGCCAAGCCGACCCACTGACAGACCTGTAGCACACTAGCCAAAGTATTCGCTCTCCAGAATGACAAATATACTTCCTGGAAGATACTCTCTACCCTTTTATTGGGTAGAATTAGATTTCATAAGGCAATAAAAAACCAATTTGTTCAGAATTCAGAAAGGAAAATATTAATAATAGATTTTTTTAAATTCTGAACTATTTTTATGAAACAGAACTGGGTGAGTGGTAAATAACTTTCAAAGATCCATGTAATACTCTTGCTAGATTTATGGAATTATGCCGTTCTAATTGATGTTCGTAATAATGACCCTGAGATGCTGTAGCATCTTTTCTAAATCATTAAAGATCAGATTATATTTTACAACTATTTAAAATCAAGTCAACCTATTGTATACAAAAGTCTTTAAAAATTCGTTACGGATATAGTCTCTATATAGAGTAACTCATTTTTCAGTAATTAAGAATACTCAAACATCACTATGTGAGTGTAATGAACTGAATCTTAACTGCCTACTAGAGCATAACATTAAAGTTAAATGTAACTTTAGTATATTTGTCTGAAATTTAAAAAAATCTTATTGGATTTTTATCCATAAATGAGATGATTTGTAGCCTAACCCTCGACATTAAAAAAAAAAAAAAAAAACAGGTGAGGAGAGAATGCGTTTTAACTTTTACAGATGTTTCTCAAAAATGGATTATCTACTTATAAGTGAATATTCAAATGATTTGGGCTAACTTCTTCCTTCCTCTATCCACAATTCAACCCTTCCACAGCTAAGGTCACCAAACTATAGACTTGAGAAGCGCCGTGAAACCTGAAAAACCATTTAACTATTAAAGCTTATAGAAGGAGTTCTCCAATGTATTCAAGGTACCTATAGACCAAAGAGAAGGATCTTTGTCACTGTATTTGACTTTGTCATACCAGAAATACGATTTATGGCTCCATAACGAACATATCCCCCAAATCCTTCAGAACAGTAATTTTTTCTGATTGTGGAATAAGGTGTACTCTTGTACATTGCTAGTGGTAATACGAAATTGTACAGCTACTTTGGGAAACAAGGGTGGCAGCTTCATATAAAGTTGAGCACACACTTTAAGTATAATTCAGTAATCCCATTCCTAGATATTTACCTGAGAGGAATGAAAATATGGGCCCACACAAAGACCTGTGCATGCATGTTTATAGCAATTTTGTTTATGAAAGTTAGAAAAATGAGAGCAATCCAGTGTCCACCGACTGGTAAATGGATAAACACATCGAAGTAAATTCATACAATGAGATAAATTCAGCAGTGAAAAGAGTCAATCCTGATATAGACCACAGGAGTGAATCTCAAAAGCTTTTTGCCAACTGAAAGAAACCAGACACAAAAGGGTGCATACTGTATGTTTCCACCCACATGACATTCTGGAGAACAATTGTAAGGTTAGAAATTAGATCAACGGTTGCAGAGCTGGGGGATGTGAGGAGGAGATTGATACAAGGGCCTGAAGGAAGGTTTGGAGGGATACAGATGTTCTGTTATTCCACCGTGGGGGTGGTGGGGGTGGTGGGGGTTACATTGCTATCTCAACACTCACCAAATTACATACCTAAAATGGATGAACCTTACTGTATGTAAACTATACCAATAAACCTTTAAAAATATGGAAGATACGTTCAGTATAGAAATTGTGAAAATATAAAGGCGTGGAGAACAATATGCAGGAGCACCGGGCTGGCTCATTAGGTAGAGCATGCAACTCTTAACCTTGAGGTTTGTGAGTTTGAGTTTGAGCCCCACATTGGATGTAGAAATTACTTTATAAAATGAAATTCATCTTTAATGTCACTGGCCCAATATTAACTACAGGCTTAACATTTTTCCATATCATTTTTTTTGGCATCACTTTTCATGGCAACTTATTCCTTACCATTTGATTCGTAGACGGTTTCAAGTTTATTTTAAACAGTTTTGATGAACATCTTGTTCTTCGTTCTTTCCTTAATTTTAAATATCTCTTATGCCCAGAATCTACTTTTATACTAGTGAGAAAGCAGCTAGACAGGACTAGCCATCTAATTCCAGAAATCATTCTTAGAGTGAAAAAAACTTCAAATTAATCAAAGTTAAGTTTAATGTGTTCTTATTCAGTATAGTTATCTTTTCTGATGTATTCATGTCCGTTTTAATTCATAAAATTTTTGTCTGGCTAATATTAAAACTGAAGGGCAGGGGCGCCTGGGTGGCTCAGTCAGTTGAGCATCCGACTTCGGCTCAGGTCATGATCTTGTGGTCTGTGAGTTCGAGCCCCGCATCGGGCTCTGTGCTGACAGCTCAGAGCCTGGAGCCTGCTTCGGATTCTGTGTCTCCCTCTCTCTCTGCCCCTCCCCCACTCATGCTCTGTCTCTCTCTGTCTCAAAAATAAATAAACATTAAAGAAAAATTAAAAAAAAATAAAACTGAAGGGCAGAAACTGTCATTTTGCTACATAGCATTTATAATATTGCCTTTATGCAGTCAGTCTTATGTTGGATATAAGCTGTTTTCTTATGCAGAGAGTGAAACTCTCATGCCTAACTACTTTCTAGATATATTTGATCACCTGTGACTTCTGCATATAGTTGATTGAATTACTTCTTACAGGGCAACACCCACCAAATACCTCATGGGCCAAGTGCTTACCTTGGTTCCATTCTTAAATTGTCTCTTATTCAATTTCTTCAGTATCCTCATGTATGTATGCACCCAGTACTCTGCTGTCTTCAGAGAAATCCTACACTGTTACTCCCAATACTTGGGCCTTGATTTTGCGTGCTGTGGCAGCAGGTAGTAGTATTACTCATGTATCACCTTAGCAGGATTTACACTTGCTTGTGGTGTCGGTGGTTTGCTTGTCAGTATTCACTTCCACTTCGGTATGACCCAGTTGCCAGCAGCATGCTAAGTGAGACGCCGAAGGAGCTGAGAAGCAGGCAGTGGTCACGGGCAAAGGTGATCCCAGATGTCTTCTGTGACCCCTAGGCAGCCGTTCGGTGCACGTCTCGCCAGTGCACTGACGGAAGGCATCTGTCGCGTCCACACTGTCTGGCTCCTGAGGTCATTGCTGTCACCCCTGTAATAGGAGTCTGGGTGTGTGCATTTCAAGGACAGGGAAGTTATACAGGAAAGACAGAAAGAGAGCAGCTGAACACCTATCACCAGAAACACGAAAGAGAAATCAGAGCCTAGAGCAAAGGTGGGGCAAGGGGCTTTAAAGGGACCTCAGGAGGTGCTAGTGAACAGGGGAGCACAGCAGCGGTTGGGTGTCTCTGTCAGTCAGTCACTGAATGAACTCACATTATATATATCCAGAAGTGCGGGCAACCTGGTGTCAAGGGTATTGTGAGAGCCGAATAGAAGTTCACCTAGATAGCTGACGGGTTCGACACAAAATATATAATTGATTTGGGCAGTTATAAATGATGATTTCCAAGGCAAATGCTGAGTTTCTAGTTTAACTTTTAGTAATTGCAACTTTATTTTTGTTTTTGTTTTTGTTTTGACTCTGAACATTTAGAACCCAATAAATCAAGCTCATAGATACAGAGAACACATCGGTGGTTGCTAGAGGCTGGCGGGCTTGGGGTTGGGACAAATGGGGGAAGGGGAAAAAAAATAGAGTGTCCATTCATTTCTTGCATCACTTTTTAAAAAGGGGGCAAAAATGTTTGCTTTGCTTTGCAGAAGAGGATTGTTTTAATAAGACAGAAACTAAAGATTCAAGCTAAGATTTTAGTTTTAAAAACCGTGAAACTCTCAAGACTTTCAGGCCCCAAATAAGTGATTAACTGTAGTGCTTTTTTATCACTCAGAATCGTATACAGATTTAGTTTGAATAGCCTTTACAGTGGTGAACCTTCACTTCAGAAAAAGATGATGATAAACTCTTCAAAAATCTTATTTTAATTTAAAAACTAGACCTGTATTTGTCATATTTCAAACTTCTAATGGTGTTTTCCACTTTTGTAGGAAGTGTGTACATAGTTCCACGGTGTACTTTTTTTTCCCATGGTGTAATTTTTAAATAGCTCTCCATGACATGCTTACACTTGAGTAATTTCTAGTTTCTTCTTTTTCCTCCTTGATAAATTTGATAAGCTTACATCTGTATATATTCAGTAAGAACCAAAGATTGACTCCTTTATTCATTTCAATTCACATTGTTAGTAGCAGTGCAAAGGTAAACAAAAGCCCTGGCAAAAACTGTGTTGAATTATACCATGTCCTCTTTACCTGAATTTCATAGTTAGGAAAATTTGCAGCAAGATATTTCCATAAAGCAGCTAAACTCCCAAATTATGAGGCTGGCAGAGACCTTAGAAGTCCGCAAACCCAGTCTTGCCATTTAGAGTTGAAGAAACAGAAAACGAGATTGGTGCCGGGACAATTTGGGTTCACCCAGCCGGACAGTGACCCTTCACTCTGGTTCTTGACTCTACAGCCGCTTCCTTCTCGGGCTACGCTCCTCAGCCCCGGTCATCTGAGAGCCGAAACATTGAGTCTTCTATCCCAGTTCGTAGCCTTTGTCTCTCCTAAGAAATGTGTGTAAGAATAAAATTCCCACTGGTTCTTTGATTATCCTTTCTAGCTCCGACGTGGCTCAATTTGTGGTAAGAACTGACAAATTGATAAGCCACATAAATCAATTCCCTTTCAAGAACCTTGAATAAGCTCAGTCATTTTGTAACACAGAAGCTACATGTTGTCTCCGTTTTCAAATGAACTAAACTTTGCCTTTAGCAGGCTGGTCTCCAGAACAAATTCCTATGGAAGAAATATGATTACAAGAAGCCACAAAGGTGATCATCTAAAATATTCTTGTTTTTCTTACCAGATATTTGTATGCCCTTGGACAGAAGGTTTGGAAAAGATGGAAAAAACGTTACTTTGTTCTTGTTCAGGTTAGTAAATCTTTTTTCCTGTTATATAACCCGTCTAAGAGAGCAGTGCTCGAACTTCTGGGTTTGAAGTTTGGTGGGTTATATCTATTCGTATTCACTGTGTTAGAAATGAAAACTGAAACTTTTAAGTATTTCATTTTAAAATAAAAGTAGTAAATTTCTTTATGTGCTAACACAAGTAACATTTTTATGTATAATAACTTTTTTGAACCAAACAATTTAGGGAAATGAGTGACATTATCTTATGCGTTTACACATCTCTTTAATGTCTAGCTTAATAGAATGCAGCTGTATTTTCATATCAGCTTCCATATTCAGTCTATTGCAAGATCAGATGAAATGCAGCCTCTGGAAAATTCCACTGTGCCCACCGAGAAGAACGGTGGAAAAGGTAGAAGAAGTCTGATTATTATTATAAAAATAGTTTTGACCTCACAGATTCCTTGAAAAGATTTTCAAGTTCTCCAGGATTGCAAAACCATACATTGGGAACCCCTGAATCATGCCGATATTTTATAGATAACCTGTAATACTTAGAAGATCCCATTTTCATACAAACCTGACATTTTTATCACTTATTCACATAATCATAGCTTTAAATTTCCAGGACTGGTAGGTTTGTTTGCAATAGGATAACGAATATTACTCGGTTGTTGGAATATACATTCTGGCTGACTCTTTTTTGTTTTGTTAGTTTTTAATCATGGATAACCTTTGCTCCTAGAATATACTCATTAAATTAAATTTACATTAAAGAATAACTTTCTAAGTAGTAATCATTCCCTTCTATGATGAATCCAAGCTATTTTATTCCCAGTGGTTCTATATAAAAAATTATTCTTGGTATTCTTAACATAAAACAGTGTCTAAAATCTTATTGATTCCTACCTACACATTAAGCAAATTTAAATACACTAGATCAGAATAACATGGTGAAATGCCAAGCCAGGAAAGCTGTCATTTTCTGTCTTCCAGGTGTGAGGTTATCTGTCCACTGTTCGATGCGCCACAGTGGCATGGTAACTTCATGAGAAGTATAAAAATGCAGTCAAAACTAGTTTTATCTACATGGCAAATAGCCTATTTGCTTAAAATGCAGCATTTTCTTATGTGATTAGAACCAATATTTGGCCAGCTACTTTAACAAAAGATACACACACATGTACACGGCATACGTTGGTAGTCCTGATATAATGCCCAAGCATTTGCTTTGAGTAAGGGGTCTCCTGTTTGGAGTTCTGAGTGATCTGTCCCCCAAAAACCATACCCATAAGATGTCTTCTTTGGTTTCTGGGTTGAATTTCTTTACGCTGGCACAATAATTTAAATGCATTCACTAAGCAGTTTTAATGCGGATCTTTTGGGACATTTGATTTTATTCCTATTTATAGATGTCTCACATCTAATTTGGCAAGTTTATATTAGCGACTTGTCTTTAGCAAATCTTTCTAAAGCACTCAAGTGATTTTTCAGAGAAACAATAGCTTCTTTTTCTCAGTCATACTCAGTGCATTTATGTAGAATCATTTTTAATTCCATATTTTTAATAGCTGATGTGACTGGTACAAACCTAGCTGACTCTTCATGAACTTTTAAATTATTGTTTTTTTTAATTTTTACCTTTTTTAATAAAACTTTATTTTTTAGAGCAGTTTTAGGTTCACAACAAAATTGAGAGGAAGGTACAAAGATTTTCCATATATCCCCTGTCTTCACATATCCCATGGCCTGCCATTATCAACATCACTTGATACCATTGTCACCAAGGATGAATCAACATTGACACATCAGAGTCATCCAGTGTTCATTGTTTACACTGTGGTTCACTCTTGGTGTTGTATGCTGTATGTGTTTGGACAAATGTATGATGACATATATCCATCATTGAAATGCCACATAGAGTATTTTCACTGCCCTAATAATCCTGTGTTCTCTGCCCTTGCATCCCTTCTCTCCTCTGTGGCAACTACCGATCTTTTTATTGTGTCTATAGTTTTGCATTTTCTAGAATATCATATAATTGGAATCATACAGCATGTAGCCTTTTGAGAGTGGTTTATTCACTTAGCAGTATGCTTTTAAATGTCCTCCATGTCTTTACATAGCTTGATAACTCATTTCTTTTTAGCACTAAATAATATTCCATTGGCTGGGGGTGTCTGGGTGGCTCAGTCGGTTAGCATCCCACTCTTGATCTCAGCTCAGGTCTTGATCTCTGGGTTGTAATTTCAAGCCTCACATTGGGTTCCATGCTGAGTATGGCGCCAACTTAAAAAAAAAAAAACACATTGTCTCGATGAATTACAGTTTTTTTTCGTTCATTCACCTATTGAATGGCATCTTGGTTGCTTGTAAGTTTCATCAACTATGTGTAAAATTGCTATAAACACTCCTGGGCAGTGTAGACCTAAGTTTTCAATTCCTTCGACTAAATATCAAAGAATGCAGTTGCAGGACGTTTTAAAGAATGAATCAGAGAATGTTCGTTAGTTTGGATATCTGGTTAAGGGACAGGCTAAGAGATTTTCTGTTATATTGATCATATAAAAATTGGCTTTATTAGATCCATCTTGAGAGATCAGATGAGTGCCTCATGCTTTTGACCAGGTAAAGTTTGAGGTAATCCTTAGCTGCAAACCTTATTTTCTAACATGATCACAAGAATCAAGAGTTACAGACCAAACATATACTTCGATCACCGTATAAAAGACTTTAAAAATGAAATAACACTTTGAGATCATTAATTGGTGTGTCTTTGAAGAACATTAACCACGTCTTTGGGAAGCTAGAGAGTTCTCTCAGTAACAAAAATAAGTTTGACATTTTAAAAGGCAAAATTTAAGCCCATAATTAAAATTACAATTTAAAGCCATATACTCTGTAATTGAAATTTAGAAAAAAAAACACCACCAGACAATAACGAATTCAGATTTATTCTACCTGAGGTACTATCTTAAAATCTGAAGTCCTATTTAAGCCTTATAATTTTGCACAAATATATGTATATACATGCACTCATACAGAGAATTCCATGCCCAAATCATTGAAATACACATGCCAGTACTCTGGGAACTTTTTCGAGTTTTAAATACAATTGGATCTTCCTTTCAATTCCAAATGTAGTGGGAAGACAGATTGAATGCGCACATTTCAAAATCGAGATGGACGTGTATGGAGATTCCGGTGAGAGTGACCCATTGGGAGGAACTGGGTAGTTTTTATTAGTATTTTTAAAGAGAGCTCTCATTCTGTTGGCATGCAGCTTGTAGGTTCCTACCTGCAGGCTGCATTATTGAAAGGTGAAGGAGTCATTTTTCTAGGGAGGACACTATGCCCCTGCTGTGTCCGCCGCCGCCGTCGGCAGGATGGTGCTCTGGCGATAATGTGAATCTCATCACCACTTGTGAGTGTGTATTATATGAGTGATATAGCTGGAGATACAGCCATCAGCTCAAGAATTTGTACTCATAAAAATTGATTGAGAGTCCGGTTTGGCCAGCTGCAAAGTCATTGTTCAAAGTGAACACTCGAGGGGCTGCGGAGGTGCAAAGACTTGCACATCAACATTTAAAGCAGAGTTCAAAATGGGAAAATAAATTATTGATAAATATGGGGTGCTTATTTAGCTTCTAAATAAGATTCTAAGTAAGATTAGTTTGAGTCTACATTTAGATTCCGAAGTCAATATAGTTACTGTGTTAAATAGAATAGATCTTCATGTTTCTTAAGAGACTGCTGGCTTGTTTTTGTTTTTGTTTTTCTGAATGAAAGTGAATGTTGTTTCAAGCCAAACTGAAAGAACAATTGATTTTGAAGAATATGTTTGAAATCTTACCAAAATTAAACTTCTGTTTCTTAGTCATTTTTCTTGTACTTATTCAGTGTTTTGCTATTTGATTTGGAGGATATCTTTATTGTAAAGTACTTAGGGCACTAATACATTTTTGTTCATTGTAGTCCACGCACTTAATAGTTTTTAAATTTCTGATGTAATCAAAAAGAATCATTTCCCAACTCTGTTCTGCTAATGCCTATTCAAGTAACTGTGGCCATGTATTGCATACTCTGTAATAAATCCAGATATTTCTGAAGCACTCTCACCTACTACTATAGGTATTGCTGCATTTATTCTAATATTTATTAAGCAATAGTAGCAGGCATTTACGCAAAGCACTTTTTAACACAGAATAAGGTATGTTTGAGGGATAGGTGTTATCATCCCTGTTGTACAGATACAATTAATGTACAAAGGGGTTATGTTACTTACCTAGAATTAGAAAGTTAGCATGTGGTAGAGTCAACCATTCAAATCCACATAGAGTCTAGAGAGTAAGCTTTTATTTTCTCCGTCATTGTGTTATGATTAAATGGAGGCGCACACAAATTCAGTTTATGTGAAGACAAATAGATACAGCAGTAATCTCTGTGGATCGTTAATTTCATGAGGTACAAAGCACTTTTACTAGAAACGGCCTGTGAGTGATAGCAGAGAGAGTCTCGTGCTCGTGAAGGCCACTTACCGCGTGACGTCCCTGGAAGCCGGCATCAGTGTTGTTTTGGCCCGGTAGCAAAGTGTTCACTGCTTGTTGTCAATGTGTCAGAATCATGACTTGAAGTTCTGCAAACAACAGCAGGCTCTCAAGACATAATGTTAATTACATACACATCAGCTGAGTTGGCACAGGATGTAAACAGTCAGCCATGTCACCGAGTGATGCGTACATGCTGCAAACATGCGAGAAGCCCTCTGTTTCGTGAGATGCCATCAAAATCTGCTTTAGGCTTTAGAGAAGTGGCTGCCCTCGCCTCTCACTATTGACATCTTCCCACGTGGAAATCCACTGCGGCAGGCTGCTGTCACTTATCTGAGAGTGTCACTACTTAATGAAACTGTGGTCTAGATTTAGTCTTAGGACATCAGCTGTGTTGGCTGCTGGTCATGTGAAGTGAACAAATACACTGTTGACAGATCCAGAAAGTCATGGGATAGTAGCCCTTTAGCTTTATGTTTTAAATTAAAATTTACAAACCCAGGGCATGTACAGTGCAGGATGTACACATAAATATCATACAGAAGTACTTATGGAGAAAATGAAGGGCCCTCATCAATAACACTCCTACCAGCATTGCCACCTTATTTTATTCTCCTTTTCAGAGGACCATTGCCAAGTAACCATTGCCAGTAGAGTGGACTTCCTTTTTTTTTTTTTAATTGTTTTTTAATGTTTATTTTTGAGAGACAGAGACAGACCATGAGCAAGGGAGGGGCAGAGAGAGAGAGGGAGACATAGAATGTGAAGCAGGCTCCAGGCTCTTAGTCGGTAGGCACAGAGCCCAACGTGGGGCTTGAACCCATGAACCACGAGATCATGAACTGAGCTGAAGTCAGATGCTTAACTGACTGAGCTACCCAGGTGCCCCAGTAGAGTGGCCTTCTAAACTTCTTTCAGTGTGTGTGTGTGTATATGTGTGTGTCTGCACACACACCCTTCTTAATGGAATTATTCCATATCCTGTGTGTGCATTGTTTTGATCCCCTTTAAAAAAAATATTACAAGTTGCCATGTTAGTATATAAAAATCCACTTTATTCTTTTGACCAGATGATTGGATCCCATAGTATGGATTAACATAATTTAATTCCCCTTTTCTGGACATTTAAGTTCCTCTTTTAATCAGTGAGCAAAGGTACAAGCAGTATAATACGGTTTTTATATATTAAGCTTTGTGTGTATGTGGGAGTATTCTTGTAGAAAAGAAATTACTGGGCCAAAGGGCTTGGATACCTATACGAAGAAGTAAGATGATAAACCTTTAGATGACTCATGACTGACTACTTAGTCACCAGAACTTCAGCTTTTTTCATTTGTCATTTTTTATAGTTAATAGTCCTTATATGTCAAGTGGCATATGTTATTTTGTCTTTCAAAACGCACACCTGAAATATAAAATAAAACAAGATTCTAATGGTTTCAGGGCTTATTTGGAACAGAATGTTAGAGGAGAAGAATTTTTTTCTTAGGTTTTTTTTTTTTAAGATAACTTTTGCTTTGTGATCATTGAGTTTTCCATAGCAAAAAAAAAACCAAAAACGTCATATTATTTTATATGATTTATCCTTGGACATTAACAATGCATTTACTCTTCAAAATAGTTCTAAAATATGAACTATGACATGATCATTTATCTGTATCTCAAGAGCTAAAATTATAAAAGACAAGGTGAAGTGAGCATTGGGCTGGATTTAGTAAGGAGCCTCTCCTATGAGTCAGGTGGTGATCCCAATACAAAAACACCTCTTTTATATAGACCGCGTCTTCCCTTAAAGTTGTTGTTATTTAGATTCCAGGGAAATGTCTGATTCCTCTTACCATATAGCTCGTACCTACAAAAAAGCACAAAGGACCTATGAATGAGGATCGTCCAATATTGTAAAGTCGGCATTCAATCTTGGCGGGCCGTTTTTTTTATTTTTTGAAACTTGTTTTACAAGTGTCCACTTTTAAATGCTGTGTGTATGTGCACCGTATGTGTATGTATATTTACATGCATGTACAGTCTATCTTTTTACATATGTGCAGAGTGTGCCCGCCACTTAGTAAAAACTCAGTATACATTGAAGTGAATATTACCTGTCCTTTAATTTAGGTTTCTTCTCATTTATGTGGAACATAAAATTGACTTACATCAATTTGGGCATACGTGACAAGACCTAGGTGTGGCGTTTGATCTGCCGCCAGCACGGTGCACTACCTACATCCAGTCCTCTCTGTTTTCCCTGCTGCTGTACCAGCTGAAACCGCTGTCGTCTTCACAGAGCGACTGCTGCCACTGCCCTTCTCCTCATAACCTATCGTTTGCCTTGCCAAGATAATCTATTGGAGGCATAACTCCAATTCTGCCGCTTCTCTCTGCTTAAATGATTCTATGACTTCCCATTACACTTAGAATTACCCCGACCACGACCTGGGGAAGATGCTACAGAATCTGCTAGCTTCCTCTTCGGTGAGTCTTTCCTGGTCACGCGGAGCAGCACTTCAACTTGCAAGGTTCTGCCCCAGATAAATTACAGTGTCAAGAATTGTCGTGTAGTGTCGTGTAGTGACCTGAGAGTCACTAGCCTCCCTCCCCAAACATATCTCAAATAAATACATGATATGGGTTTGTTTTTTAGTGTGTGATTTCTATGCAAATATGCCTTTGAATTAAGTCCTCTGCCTTTCTTCCATCTCAGGTTGTTTGGCTACTCATAAATCCATCTATAGAAATTCCAGACATTCTGCTTTCATTTCTCCATGGCTGGTTCATTCTACCTACCCATTCAAGTATCAGGTCAAATGTCTCTCAAACGGGCCTTTTCTGCCCACCCAATCAGAAAGTACCTCTCAACTCACTTCCTGTACCAGTACCTTATTTATATTTTCAGAGCATATCCCTAATCAAAATGATCTTTTTTATTTAAATTATCTTTCTATTATTTCTTTACCCCTTCTGGAATGTATGCTTCATGAAAATAAGGACCTTGTCTTTGTTATAATCTACTGTGAGTAGAAACTGTTTGTTAAATAAATTAATATATGTGGATCACTCTCACTATTGTTTTAAAGACTGCCTTTCCCCTCTTAAGCTTATACATTGACTGCTAAATCTCTTTTATGCCATTTGGTCAAGACAATAAATATATATTCCCCTCAAATCCATCATGATCTTGATGATACAGTCCTTTTCCTTGATTAAATTAAGCTGTGGGGTTTTTTTTTTTTTTTTTTTTTTTAATAACTCTAGCCGCACCTTTGGCCTCTGCCAAGAATGTTTCCAGCTAAGGATTTTTTTAAGCCTTAATCTTTACTGAAATTAGATGGTGGCAGTTGCTAAGCTGCCAGCTGTTAACATGATCTCTGCAGTCGGAATACAACATGCAAACCCGAATGCCGTGGTCTCTAAAAACCCATAGTTAGCACTTACACATGTGGACACAGGTGTTGAACAGGTTGGCGATTGAAAATGAAATGGGAGGTTTCCCAGACCAGATGCGGGTCTTACCTTGTGGGACCTCAGCAACTTAAGGTGCCCTGTCAAAGGCAGGGATGCCAAAACCTGATTTAATGCTGTCCTCAGATTAAAGTCTGCTTATATCCCCCCACTTCTCAAGAAATCCATTCTTTATGTAGTTAAGAGTGATTGGGTTAAGCATATGAATGTTTATCATTGCTCTATCTTTCCATTAAAAGGATTTTCAGTTGTAGTGTAGTATATTAAACGAATTTTGTTCCGTAATATACAAGTATGCTTATAAGCAAAAACAGATACTAGGTCAGACCACCTGTTTTTGTCTAATTCCCTGGCATGTGGTGATGGGGCAGAGCGCAGGCTGCAGGATCTCCAGCTTGGGAGTCCAGGGAGCAGGGCGGCCCCCTTGCTCCCATCGCTTGTCTTTCCGCCACGTATTTTAGCAGTGCACTTCTTTCAGAAGGTGGCTTCTCCCCATGATCCGTAATTTGAATATTGGCCGGCAAACCAGTAGCTACGAGGTGTTAGCACCATTCAGAAGGATTCACTAGCATGCACTCTGTAGCTTCATCATAGGGCTTGTTTGTCTCAGGGATGTGATTTAACGTGACTTTGGGAAAGAGATGGGTAAAGTAAAAGCTCTCGGGGATAGTAAAGGAATCCAAAGGAGCTTAAAATGCAGCGTTATTTTATGGAACTAGAACCAGGAGCCTGTTAGTTAAAAGGATGGTGTTCATAGTTAGTTGCTTCTGGAGCCCGTGTATTTGAAATTCTAACTGTACTTTGTTCAGTTGTCTCCTGGGTCAGGTTTCCTCATTCTTAGCAGTCGCTTTGTTAGTCTTTGGTGTTGTGTTCCTGTTCCATCTGTCTTCTCCGTTTACACCCTCGACCCAGTTACCTATGACAGATTCTGGGTCTGTTGAGTGACTTTTGAGATATGAAAATACTAAAAGAAGTACAGAGTAAAATAAAATGTTTAATACTTTATCATTTAAATCCCTATGGATTTAGAAAGTAGGCGATTCCTCTGAAGTTGAAGGAGTTTGTTTTTGTTTTTTAGGCTTTAGAATTTCTAAAGATCTTGAATGTGCTTCTTTAAATTTTAAGTATCTATCATGGTAAATAGTTATTTGGAGCTAACTAGAAATACAACACTAAAAATAAAGCCTAGAATACCAACTTAACCTGTATTTCAAGTTATATATATATAAAGAAAGAGCACTGATGTACGCATTGCACACTGCATGTAAAAAAACAAGCCCTTTGATGGGTAATTTTGAAGATTATATCTTAAATGGCAAGCAAGCTTTTAGCATTTTAGGTGGGTTACACATATCAAGTCTGGATGCTTTGTTTTCATTTTTATTTTTAATGTTTATTTTTCAGAGAGAGGGAGAGGCAGAGTGTGAGCAGGGAGAGAGGGAGACACAGAATCTGTAGCAGGCTCCAGGCTCTGAGCTGTCAGCACAGAGCCCGACACGAGGCTCGAACTTACCAACAGGGACCTGAGCTGAGCTGAAGTAGGATATCTTAACCAACTGAACTGCCCATGCGCTCCTAGTCTGGGTTCCTTAATGCATGACTAAATGAGCTTAATATATGTAGCGATCTTTAGAGATGAAACCTTTTTAAAAAGAAGAATCATTTTAAAAATCTACATTGGAATACATGGCCAAGATAGTTTCCACTGAAATAAAAGGGATAATATCTAAAACTACTTTATAAACATCTCCACTTTATCTTCTCTTAGCTTACTGTTCATTTACATATTCATTCAGCAAATACTTTCAACACTGTCCACTGCGTTCTTCCTGGGAAAGAAACAACCTACGGGAGACAGGGAGGGAGTCGAGTGAGGCTGGGAAACAGAAGCCAAGACGGGAAAGCCAACAGCCCTCTCGTCATTCACAGCAGAGAAGCATATGGCCTCACAATCAGTTCAGGCTCCGAATCAGCCAGGTGCCTCCCCTGTGTTACAGCAACAAAGCACATCTCTAACCCCGGATGAAAGGATTCTTGGAACACACAGAGGAGGAGAGTTGAGAGAAGGAAGACGGTTTCCTGGGGGCTGGGTTTGGTTGGTTAGGAGACTGCTGCTCAGTAGGCAAGCAGATGCCAGGTGCCCCACATCAGATGCCTCTGATTGTCTGAAAACCCCTGTAGCACACGTTATCTGCAGCTCTGTTTTACAGAAAATCAGACTCAGGTATATAAAAGTTAAAGTGATTTTCCCAAGATCATGTCAAAGATGAGTTTGAAAGAATAAGTAATTGAGGGGGAATGAAAGTGTGACTTCCATTTTGCAATTACAGGCTCGTGTTAAACCTGGCCTGTGAAGGGGGGTTCACTTCCATTTGAAATACAGTAAAACCTTGGATTGAGAGCATAATTCATTCCGGAAACAGGCTTGTAACCCAAACCACTTGTATATCAAAGCAATCTCCCCATAAGAGATAATGGAAACTCAGATGATTCTTTCCACAACCCAAAATATTCACATAAAAATGAGCACAATACTGTAATATGATACAAAATAATAAAATGCAAAATATAAGAAAACTAAATTAACCTGCACTTACCTTTGAAAAACTTGGTGGCTGGTGGGAGGGAAATGAGAGAGGGCGGTTACTGTGTGGGATGACTTTCCCTATCACTAACAGAATCACGGCTATCTATTGGCTCAATGGAATCTTTATCTTTTCATGCAAATTGAACAAGGAACCTATCCAGTGACACTTGCTTTTGCCTCCTCTTGAGGAAATGGGACGTTGCATTGTTAAACAGACTCATCGCTGGCACTGCTCCAGCCTTACGGGGGTGGTGCTTTTCTACAAAGTTTTGCACTGTTTCCCACATTTTACACATCTCCCCAATCTCATTCGAAGTGAGGGATTCCTCTGCCTTTTTCTCCTCCTCCCCTGCAGGGGGAGATGCAGACGTTAGACTTCGTGTAAAATCTTGCAGTTTCAACCCCTCACATTCCTCATTCGTACTTCTCGATGATTTCCTTCTTAACTTCCGCCATAGTCATCTCCTTACTCCCTTTCTTTTCAACTTTTTCTGCACAGGGGCCATTATATATGCTCGCACAAATGTAGAGACTACAGTACAGTATTAGTAAACTCTTGTCATTTACTGTATTTAATGGAACTGTCAATAAGGCAGCAGAGGAAAGGGTCTCCATCTGCAGGCAGCCTGACCTAGAATGAACCAAAGCAGTCCTAAGCTTACTCTTGGGTGGAAAAGTAAAGGACCATCCATAGGTGCTTTGAAGTGACAAAAAGTACACTAGTGCCAGTCGTGGGCACCTTCCAACGTTCTGAAAAATCACTGATTTCTGCCAAACACCATGGCCTGAGACCAAGCATCTGAGCTTGGGGGTTAGTCACCCACAATCAATCAATCAATCAATCTCTCTCTCTCTCTCTCTCTCTCTCTCTCTCTCACACACACACACACACACACACACACACACACAGAACAACCATTGGCTCATTGTGATCATAGATGTTTGTTAGTATGTGACTACTACTCGTATTGCAAGACATCGCTCATTTATCAAGTTAAAATTTATTAGAAATGTTTGCTCATCTTGCAGAACGCTTGCAGAGCCAACTATTTGCAATCCAAATTTACTGTATCTTAATATGATTATCTTTAGAGAGCTCTTTTCTGGCCAAATTATCGAAAATAGACCCCATTCACTCTCATTCTCTTTACTCTGCTTTATTTTACTTCAAGACAACTCACGACTCAACATTTAGATACCTCTATTTGTGATTGAGTCTTCTCCATTCTCTCTGTGTGAGATTGATTTTATTTTTGTAATTTTTTTCTCTGATTCTGATGCTGGGGGGTTTGTTATAATCCTCAAGGCCTAGACATTGTTACTGTAGATGCTCAGAAAATATTTGTTGAATGAATGAATAAGAGAGGAGGGAAATACCCGTAAGAATGGAGGAAGATATGAAAATTATAAATGCTCACGAAGCTAAAGTCAGTTATTTACCATTCTGACTGTAAGCAATCAAGGACTAATGCCCAGATCTCTAAAAGATACCAAAGAAGGACCAAATACAGCTTTCTAAAAGACTAGATTACATTCACATTAGTCTTCATGCTGTTTTGTAAATATATTGTCACTTAAAATAATTTTGTGCAACTTCTAGATCATTGTAAACTTATCACCATAAATTTGTTGCCGTGGATATAGTTTTTAAACTAAAACCATTAATCAATTGTGAGCATGCCTAGTAGAATCTAAATGATGTTGTGATTCTTTATCTACCTGTAACCATGGGAAATTGACTATTAGTAGCTTTTTTTCCTCGAATTCATTTCTGTGGCTCTTCCCAACAGAACTTTACTCTTAGGAAATAACTATTATGCTTTAGAATCCTCTCTGATCACTCTAACATGCTCCTCTACAACTAAAAAGGAGTCCACAAAATTGGAATTAAAAAAAAAAAAATTCCCGTGAAGTCCTAACCACTGATGCCTTAGAACGTGACCTTAGTTGGAAGTTGTTTGTAATTAGGATGAGGTCATACTGTAGAAGGGTGGGCTTCTAATCCAGTATGACTGGCATCCTTCTAAAGAAGCACGTGTTTGGGAGGAGTTCTATACGCAGGGAGAGCGCCGTGTGTAGATAAAGGCAGAGATGGAGACGACGCTTCTACAACGAAGATATGCCAAAAATTGCTAGCAAACCACTAGAAGTGAAGGGGGAGACCAAGGATAGATGGTCTCTCACAGCCCTCAGAAGGAACCAACCTTGATTTTAAATTCTAGCCTCTAGAGCAGGGAGACCATCAATTTCTGTTTATGCCACATAAAGTTCAGCAGAGAACACAAAATAACCTGGGAAAGACAAAAACCCATTTCACCAAAAATAGCTTCGTCATTACATCTTTGTTTAATATTTTTTTTGAGAGAGAGAGCAAGCACACGTTTAAGTCGGGGAGGGGCAGAAGGCGAGAGAGAATCTCAAGCAGACTTCATGCCCACCGCAGAGCAGATGCTGGGCTTGATCCCATGACCATGAGATCATGACCTGAGCTGAAATGAAGAGGCTCAACTGCCTGAGCCACTCAGGTGTCCCTATCATTACATCTTTTTATACTAAACACCCAGATTTATTTCCCCTTCTCCCTCTGAACAAACCAGGTTAGTTAAACTACCTCACCTGAATAAAAATAAGACCATGAAAAGGAGAAAGCAAACTGTTATAAACAAAAGGATATAAGTATTATTTTACATTGATGTATATTTGTAACGATAAGTAGCAGGAAAATGATAGAAGCTTTAAATATCTGACAATTCGAAGGGCAAGTATTAAACATAAAAAGTTAAAGTTTAGGGGCGCCTGGGTGGCTCATTCGGTTAAGCATCTGACTTCAGCTCAGGTCATGATCTCGCAGTTTGTGAGTTCAAGCCCTGCATCTGGCTCTGTGCTGACAGCTCAGAGCCTGGAGCCTCCTTCAGATTCTGTGTCTCTCTTTTCTTCCCCGCCCCCCCCATCCTCATGCTCTGTCTCTCTCTCTCTCAATAATATATAAAAAACGTTAAAAAAAAAAAAAGTCAAGTTTATTGAAAATGCCCATCTTAATGAGCTGGACGTGGCTTCCCTTCCCAGTTTATCTGTAAATGAGTATTTTTCTAAAATGAGAAAGGGTTTCAGATTGACTCCTTGTTTATAGCATTATTTAGAGATGTAAGCGTGGATGAGCTTGGCTCGCTACGTAGGTTTATGTAAATGGTTTTGTCATAGCATCACTCAGTTTCTCAACCAGTGTGTGTGTGTGTGTGTGTATGTGTGTGTGTGTTTAAGTTCCTAAGTTAGATTCCCCCAACACGTAGTGATATATCATAAAAAAATATTTTTACTCTTCTGTCATCTTATAACTAAATTAATTCCTTCCATAACTTTGCCAAAAGCTAAAAATGCAAAATCTGTCTAGTTTTCAAACACTTTGTTTTGCCTCTGAATGTAGAGCACCATACCACTGCAGCTGGGAAAATTCCTGTGCACACCTCACTACGTAAATGCCTGCTAGGAAATGAAAATTTGGTTAGAGCCGCTCATTCCTACTTGCTCTCCAGCTAGAGTCTGAAGAGGTAAATCCTGTCAGTTCTCTAGTGGGAGGTGAAGGGGAATCAGTGAGGATTTCCTGGCATTTGGCAAAAATCAGACCTCGCAAGATCACTGTTGTTCAAGGATGGGTAAGAGGCAGGTGATGTGGAAGTAATGGATACCTATCAAAGGATTCTGTAATGTTAACATCAAATAGCTGATTTTGTTTAATTTATAAGAAACATGGACTGTACTGAAAAGTTTGTGAAAATGAGAGTCGGCTGAGATTAATAGAAGAGATCTAACAGAAATAAGGCAGTAAAACAGAAAACAAGTTGATGTCCACGTTTTAGGTAATGTACAGAATGTACACGACACAGACGAAGTCAGTAATATGGGAGACCAGAGAAGCTCTAAGAGTGTGAAATCAAACCCCGACCTACCGATATTAAGGAGAGAAAGCAAATATTCAAATGATGAAAATCTGCTTATCTAAATGGGAAGAGAACACATAAAACAGAAGTAGTAATAAGAGCAATGGGGAAAATAAAAATAAAAGGAACATTTTCTGACATTTCAGAGAAATTAGTCTGCAGATACACAGACTTCCCACATTTCAGGAAATTTAGTGAAAAGAAGAAATCTTCAAACATTTCTTTTAAAATATTTTTTTTCAGAGACACCTGAGTGGTGGTAGGTTACCTCAGGAGGAACCTCAGTAGGTTAAGTGTCCGACTTCGGTTCAGGTCATGATCTCATGGTTCACAGGTTCAAGCCTCTTGTCAGGCTGTGTGCTGACAGCTTAGAGCCTGGAGCTGCTTCGGATCTGTCTCTCCCTCTCTGCTCCCCTCCCTGCCCCCCACCCCACTCATGTTCTCTCTCTCTCTCTCAAAAATACATAAAACATTTAAAAAATAATAAAATAAAATTCTTTTTCAGTTAAAAATATGTGTATTGAGTGTTACACTCAAATACAGAAATTAGTAGAGTTAGGTCTACAGAGAATTAATGGGAAATTGGCTTGAGAATTTGGTATACATCCAAGATCTATATTTAAAGAGAAGCTTCTGGTATTTGAGATGAAAGAGTATAGTTTTTCATGGATAGGAAACTTAGAAAAGAATTAAAGAGTAATAAAAAAAATGTAGCTGAATCTCTATCAGTGTTACAAAATGCCCCAAATCCAACACACATAAACATGAGGATTGTTCTTGAGCAAGTTGTGGATGTATGAAGTAATTATAACAGATGTGAAACCTAAACTCAAAGTTAATGAATGGAGTAATAAAAACAGGTTGTACTCCTCGAGTTACGTAAGAAATAATAAGAAATGATTTTGTATTTTTAATAAACAGAAAATATGGGGTCAACTCTGTCCTTGAAAAGTCTTAAAGTCTATAAATAAAAATAGGATGCCTAGAAAACTTTAGTAAACATAAAACATAAGACAACAATATGTATGTAAATTCTTACTATGCACGTGGTAAACAGACATATTAGGAGTCGGATTCTCAGAATGGTATTAAAAACCAAAATCCATATGTATGATGATTTTAAGGGATAAACCACAGACAAAGAGCAAGAACACAGAGAGAAAGCATGACAATATTCAGACCAAGGAAAATGGAAGAGCAGTGTTAAACACAACGAAGGGCTGTAATTTTACATTCAGTAAAGATGCCATCAACAGTTAGTTTAAAACAAATGCTTGTTAAAATGTCAATAGTACCCAAAGCAATCTACATATTAAACACAATCCCAACCAAAATAGCACCAGCATTCTTCACAGAGCTAGAACAAACAATCCTAAAATTTGTATAGAACTACAAAAGACCCCGTATAGCCAAGTAATGTTGAAAAAAAATAAAACTGGAGGCATCACAATCTCAGACTTTAGCCTGTATTACAAAGCTGTAATCATCAAGACGGTATGGTTTTGGCACAAAAACGTCTACATAGAGACGAATGGAATGAATAGAGAACCCAGAAATAATCCCACAAATAGGGGGCCAACCAATCTTTGACAAAGCAGGAAAGAATATCCAAAGGAAAAAAGACAATCTCTTTAGCAACTGGTGCTCCGAGAAATGGACAGCGACATGCAGAAGAATGAAACTAGACCACTTTCTTACACCAAACACAAAAATCAAAATAGATGAAAGCCCTAAATGTGAGACAGGAAGCCATCAAAACCCTACGGGAGAAAACAGGCAGCAACCTCTTTGACCTCAGCTGCAGCAACTTCTTGACATGTCTTCAGAGGCAAGGGAAATAAAAGCAAAAATGAACTATTAGGAAACCAAGATAGAAAACTTATGCATAGCAAAGGAAACAATTAACAAAACTAAAAGGCAGCCTATGGAATGGGACAAGATATTTGTAAATAATGTATCAGATAAAGGATTAGAATCAAAAAATCTATACCCGAAAAACATAATTCAGTGAAGAAATGGGCAAAAGACATCAATTGACACTTTTCCAAAGAAGACATCCATAGGGCAAGCAGACACATAAGAAGATACTCAACATTGCTCATCATCAGGGAAATACAAATCAAAATTATATTGAGATACCACCTCATACCTGTCAGAGTGGCTGAAATTAACAACTCAGGTAATAGATGCTGGTAAGGATGTGGAGAAAGGGAAAACCTCTTACACTGTTGGTGGGAATGCAAACTGGTGCAGCCGCTTTGGAAAACTGAAAGTTCCTCAAAAAATTAAAAATAGAACTACTCTACAACCCAGGAATAGTACTTCTAGGAATTTTTCCGAAGGATACAGGAGTGCTGATTCATGGAGGCACATGCATCCCAATATTTATAGCAGTACTGTTAACCATAGCCAAATTATGGAAAGAGCCCAAATGTCCATCAACTGATAAATGGATGAAGAAGATGTGGCATGTATATGCATATATATATAATGGAATATATATATATATATATATAATGGAATAGTACTAGGCAATGAAAAGAATGAAATCTTTCTATTTGTAACAACATGGATGAAACTGAAGGGTATTATGCTGAGTGAAATAAGTCAGAGAAAGACAGATCTCATATGATTTCACTCATATGTGGCATTTGAGAAACTAAACAGAAGACCATAGGGGAAAGGAAAGAAAAATAAATTATCAACAGAGAAGGGAGCAAACCATAGGAGATTCTTAAATAAAGAGAACAAAGTAGGGTTGCTGGGAGTGGAAGGTTAAGAGGGTGGAGAGGTGGATGATGGGTATGAAGAGGGCAATTGTTGGAATGAGCACTGCATGTTGTATGTAAGTGATGAATCATGGGAATCTACTCCTAAAGCCAAGACTACACTGTATGTTAGCTAACTTGACAATCAGTTAAAAATTAAAAAACCAAAGGAAACAAATGACGAGGGTGTATTGAATGTGTACTGAAAAAAGATAATAAAAGGATAATGCATAATGCCCCAAATTACTTGCTATACAATTTCTTTCTCATACCCTTAGTAGTGTTAGTAGTCTTTGATTATAGATTCTTACAGATAACTGAATATCTTCTAGCTATCTTAAATAACAATGTTACCAGAACATAAGAGGTAATTGGCTTCTTTGGGGAAACGGTAAGTTTCAGAACGCAAATTGTAAGATACGGTGGTATATTAGAAGGAGTGCCTGATTGTATCTGAGGAGACTTATGTTTCTAGACTCAGGATGACAGTTTCCTTCTGAGTGACCTTGGGAAAGTCACTTTCCTCATCTGTGAACTCTGGAGTTGAGATCATGATCTCCAGGGCCTGAACCCTGATTCCTCAATACTAGTTACGTTCTACGGAATAATCTTATGTTTTCTCTTTGTTGAAGCTTAGCTCTGGGTTTTAATTACTTGTGATTTAGTGAGACTTGAGTCTTTTAGATATCATAGTCTCTACTTTCCAAATGTATTCTCTTAAAATCTTCACCAAACAATTGAAATCTAGAATTCTATCAAATATCACAGTATTTTATTCATTAATATTTACCGACTAAATACCTTGTAGAATGTTAAGACAATACTATCAGAAAGTAAACTTATAATGTTGAGAAATTCAATCCCATCTATACTATGTATAGTATAGATATGTATACTTAATATGTATAATTATGTATCTTACCATTTTTCCTGATGCATTTTCAATTTGCAGTACTTTATAATATTTTGGCTTTACTATTTTCTCGGAATAAAATTTTTACTAGCAGCTCTACGTAGTCCTATTCCAAGTCTGCTTGTTCATTTTTCATAGCATTATGTTGTTTTGTTCTTTTCTTACAATTGTGAATCAGTTTATAGATTTAATCACCCTAAGTTTAATTATTTTATAGTTTATAAAAATGACTGTTATTATTAAAATTCTTGGGTGTGTACATAATTGGTTTATTGTTTTGTAATTTTAAATTATAAGCTTATATCCGGTAGGTTAAAGGTTCACCTCTCCAAAAACATTTTTTTTATATTACTGAAATTACATGCTTTTTGACTACGTTAAGCAGTGAGTGGGTTAGACACATTTAATGAGAAAATTGGTGATGTAACTAGTGATAGAATGTTATAATCTTGAGAAATTACTCAGCACTCAGCATAGAGAAATGAGGAAACGTAAAGTATGCGAAGAGGTTAAACGACAGGAAAGAATGTCCAGTTCCAGGATACTTCTGACAGAATTTGAAGAAAGAATAAAGGACAAATGTGACAGAGTCAGCATTTGAAAAGATGATGACAGAATATGTATCAAGATGGCTAAACATCATGGTGAACTTTTGGGGGAAACGGTTGCAGAAGAAATGTGTATGATTTATTCATACAAAGTGTTAAAATGTGTGAAGAAATACTTGATTTTCTCAATTTACTTACGTGGTAATTGTGATTTATGATAAATACATAGGCCATTCTAGCACAGAATCTTTGTACTTTCCTAATGAGTGATAAAGCTTTCTTATGGTAATGAGATGATTTTAGAGCCCACCTAAGAATAGGGGCTGTTTGCCTGGAGAATCAACAGTGTGATTAGAATTGGAGCTTTGACTCCCAGCCACCGCCACACCCTCCCAGACCTGGGGCAGGAGACGGGGACTAGAGGCTGGATAAATCACCAACAGCCAGTAATTTAATAAGTCGTGCCTCTGTAATGAAGCCTCTATAAAAACCCAAAATAAGGGATTGGGAGAGCTTTCAGGTTGGTGAACAGATGGACGAGGTAGAGAGGAGGTTGTGGGAATCCCTGATCTGTAGCCAGTCAGAAATACAGGTAATAATTCAGACTGTTGTCTGAAATACAAGGAGAGAGGGGCGTCTGTGTGACTCAGTCAGTTAAGCTTCTGAATCTTGATTTCAACCCTGGGCATGATCTCATGGTTTGTGAGTTGGAGTCCCTGCAGTAAGGCTCTGGGCTGACAGCATGAGGCCTGCTTGGGATTCTCTCCCTTCCTCTGTCTCCGCAACCTTCCCCAAATAAATAGATAAACTTTAAAAAAAAGAAGTATGAGGAAAGAGTGAAAAGAACCTCTAATCTGTAGGTTACAGCCTGGGCTTATGACTGGCATCTGAGGAGGTGTGAGGGAGGGGCAGTCTTGTAGGACTGAACCCTTAACCTATTTGAATTTGAATTTGAATTCTGTGTGCTGTCTTGGTATAGACAGTGTTAGAATTGAGCGTATTGTAGGACACCCAGCTGGTGTCCAGAGAAAGCGTTACTTATTGTGTGGAAACCACCCTACCTATATATACAACAGGTTGGAATTGGGTCTAGGAACCTAAAAATTTATGTAATAAAAGTTGTAAAAACATGCGTGGAAATAATAAACACAAAATTTAGCATGGTAATTACCTCTATGGAGAGAGGAGAGAGAAAAGAAAAATGGCTATAAAAAACACACATATATATATGTATATATATAGACATTAACTGTATCTAGAAAAAAACTCTAAATATATATATTTATGCTTTACATATACATACACACCCACACATACAAGAAGTTGTGATTCAGCAAAACTGGATGATGGGTAAAGACATGTTAGTATATTATTATACCTTTGTTTATGCTTGAAATATTTTTATATTTTTAAGGTAACACTACATTGAATCACATTATGGAAGAATAATGGACTAACTTATTGTCCTTAAGAGAATGAGCTTTTTTTTTTTAGAACGAATAATAGAAATATAATATCACTGTTTACCACCCACCACCACTCTACTCCCAAACCCCTGCCAAACCCCTCACAGTCCTACCTTTTTACCCAAGGAGGCTAAAATCTTCTTGAGTAACAGACCACTGTAGGAGCCACCAGATTTCATCTGTAAGCCTTATGAATAGGCAATTGAAAAAGTTAATTCATTGAACGTAAAAAAAGAAAAGGAAAATTTAAGAGTACAAGAACCACAGGTGTACAAATAACCAAAGTCATTTGCCTCATTGTTCCCACAGAAGACTTGGGAAGTGTGTGTGTGTGTGTGTGTATGTGTGTGTGTATATATACGTGTATGTATATATATATGTGTGTGTGTGTATATATGTGTATGTGTGTATATATATATATATATATATATATATATATAGTTTTTTTTCCAAAATGGAAATAGCTGTACTCATTTTTCCTCATTAAAATATAATTCAGGGGCACCTGACTAGCTCAGTCAGTAGAGCATATGACTCTTGATCTCAGGGTCATAAGTTTGAGCCCCACGTTGGGCATAGAGATGACTTAAAATTTTTAAACACAATTCATATTTTTTTTTAAAAACTCAAACACTCAAAAAATAAGCCCATAATACCACCTTCTTACATATTTTTATGTATATATATTATATATATATGTATATGTATATAATTTTTTTAAGTAGGCTTCACACCCAGCTCAGATCCCAATGTGGAGCTTCAAGAACTGAGCTGAGATCAAGCTTAACTGACTGAGCAACCCAGGCACCCCCGTAATAGCACTTTCCAGTAATTAGTATAAATATTTTAACCTGTATCCCGTTCATATGTATGTATAGCATTTATCCAAAAAAGCACATTGTGCATTTTTGGTTTTCTCTTGCTTTTTATGTTATATCTTAGAAATAGTTCTATGTCCTGAAAAAAAAAAATCTCTCATAAGTGCTTTGATGGCTGAGTAGCCCTGAGTACTGTCGTAAGTACTTTGACGGCTGAGTACTGTGTGGTCATGCTGTAATGTATTTAACCAAACCACTGTTGGGTTTTCCAGTTTTTGCTTATATTCAACTGCAGTTGAACACACCACACGTGCATCTTTGAATATTTGTCCCATTAGTTTACTGAGAATAAGTTCTTAGATTTGCTGGATCAGAGGGATTGCGTAATAAACAGTGAGGCTTACGTACTAGTAAGTTTCCAGCAGGCGAGGAAACTCAAGACAGGAGGTGGTGTCGCAGTCTGGAAGCACAATCGCTTCTTCTCTAGTTAAGCTCAGTTGTTGCTCTTCTGTCAGCCAGTGTTGATAGATACTAGTTCTTGGTTGAATATATATTTTGCATACATCTTCTCTTAGCTTGTGGCTTTGCCTTCTTACTTTCTTTGTGGTGTGCTTTAAAAAGGAGAATTTCTTAACTTTAACATAGTCCGTGTAATTTTTTTTCATAATTAGCTCTTTTGAGTCCTTTTTACTCTTTGTCTTTTGAAAGGTATTTTTAACATAATTTATTGTCAAATTGGCTTCCATACAACACCCAGTGCTCATCCCAACAAGTGCCCTCCTCTGTGCCCATCATCCACTCTCTCCTCTCCCCCTACCCCCCATCAACCCTCAGTTCTCTGTATTTAAGAGTCTCTTATGGTTTGCCTTCCTCCCTCTCTGTTTTTAATTTTTTCCCCTCTTCCCCTCCCCCATGGTCTTCTGTTAAGTTTCTCAAGATCCATATATGAGTGAAAACACATGGTATCTGTCTTGAAAGGTATTTTTTTTATGTTTTCTTAGTTTCATTGAGGTTTAAAAGTGGAAACGGGACATAACTCACATTACCCAAACTGTTTTCCTTGGGATCCTGTGTTCTAGGATATTTCGCAGTTTAAGTGTTAATCCACCAAACATTCTTTTCTCCTGCTGGGAACAGCACCTCCCCTCTCTGTTTTCCTGGAACCTCTCAGAGCCCACCTGTTGTACCACTTGACACTCTTCGCCACAGTTGTAAGCTCAGTTGTGACCCAAACTGGACTAATGTTAGTTTTACCCCTTGGCCATAGTGATTGGTCCAAATATGGCCTTAAGACTCAAGGTGGGACAGTCAGGGAGGTGACTGAAGAGCTGTTGGCAACTGTGGTTCTAGGTCATTGAGACTACAGCACAAGAAAATGAGGCCAGTTTCAAAAAAGAAGTAGAGAGAAGAGACAGAGTGACCTTGACAGTGTTAAGTCACTGGCTGCCAAAATACTTATTCCACCCTGGCTTCCTGTGGGCTTGCTTATGCAGGCTAGTAAATTCCCAACTTTTATTGAAATCTTTGTTTTTTTTTGTTTTTGTTTTTGTTTTTTTGTTTGAGAGAGGGCGTGTGCACGCCCGCAAGCGGGAGAGGAGCAAAGAAAGAAAGGGATAGAGGGTTTGAAGCAGGCTCTGTGCTGACAGCAGAGAGCCCAATGCGGGCTCGAACTCACAAACCACGAGATGATCATGACCTGAGCCGAAATCAGATGCTTAACTGACTGAGCCACCCAGGTGCCCCGGAAATCTTTTTTTTTTTTTTTCCACTTCAAAGCCTGGAAATAAGTACACTTTAAACTGTAGTCCATGATCATATACGTTCGAGAATGCTCCTGTTACATCTTACTTTTAGAGATTCACACAGTATGTTAGCCTGCTAAAGGCCGTAACAAAACATGCAGGAGAAGAAGCCTGTTTATCTTTATTTAACCCAGTGATTCTCAAACTTATTTTTAACATGAATGTTTTTTATGATACTTCTGTTAATATCTTATAGCATCTTGGCCAGCAGATCATTGGTTTGGGGAGTGCTCATCGTAGGCACGAAAGGGCCTAACTGCATGCTGGCAGAGGAGGGATACTTTCATTTCTGAGTTAGGATTTGGAAAATGCAGACGTCTCTTGATTTATAAGCAAATCTTGTTATTCTTAAAGTTTGGCAAAGAGTCCTCTGATTAAAAAAATAAAAGAAATTTAATGCAAGCAATCTGCAAACCTTTTCTTGTGCAGGTTAGCCAGTACACCTTCGCTATGTGCAGTTATAGAGAAAAAAAGTCTGAACCTCAAGAACTAATGCAGCTTGAAGGATACACTGTGGACTATACAGATCCCCACCCAGGTAATTCTAAGTGAATCTCTTTCTCTGCCGTGTCTTGCTGAAGTTCTCATAAATACCCCGTCTCTGTTCTACGTTTCAAGCTACAGTGAATGAATAGGGTGCATATTTCACTGATGTACCTGGACAAGACTTCATGAGATTCGAATTCTGTCTTTCTGAGGACTACTTAGCTTTAGGCTAGACTCCTCATTTCTCTTATCTTTACGACAAGGATGCAATAGTGAAAGTTACAGTAATGGAAAAGTTCTGTGAGCAGTTACCAGCAATGCTTACATAAACTTCTTTCGTGGAAGGCAAAAATGTACAAGAGACAGAAATAAGGAAAGAAATGGCAAATGCACTTTTATGTAGACCACGAATTTTTTCCCAAATAGCACATTCTTCTATTTCTCTCCTTACCTCCATATTAACATTAGGTATGTACTAGACATTTGGTGTCTAAAATGGGTGAGAGAATGAATTGATGACTATGTGGACATTAATGAAATTAATAAAGCAATATTAAGGAATACATAGATTTAATAGATACAGAGATTAAAAATTTCATATAGAGAGATGAAGAGTAGGCATCTGTGATCACGTTCACTGATATTCCCTGAAAAATGCAAAATATCATCTCCGTGAAAGAATTTTGCAAAGGATAAAATGCCATGCAGATACAAGTGTCATTTTTGCCTTACCTATGTTTTCTGCTAAAATTACCGTCTGTTTCTCCCTTTCAACACTGTTAGAAAGGTGCCGGACGAGAAGACTTCCTTCTCTGGCACGAGCTTTCCGACCATGGCATATGTTTCTATGGAGTAGGTCTGTATGGCTTGCATGATGTTACTGTATCATGAACTGTTCGTTTCCCTAGGCTGTTTTTAATTTTTCAAAAAATGGAAGTTTAAACTTTTCTCTAATTAGTAGCATTGAGCTGCTGATATCAAACTGGTTCTTTTCCATGAGACCATTTAATGAATGAGCTTAAAAATCTGCCAACACATAAGTTTTGTAACGGTGTCTTTCTCCACAGGTCTTCAGGGTGGACAGATGTTCTTTAATGCGGTTAAAGAAGGAGACACTGTGATATTTGCCAGTGATGATGAGCAGGATAGAATCTTATGGGTTCAGGCCATGTACAGGGCCACAGGTCAATCCTACAAACCCATTCCTGCGATGCAGACCCAGAAACTGAATCCTAAAGGAGGGACTCTCCATGCAGATGCTCAGCTTTGTAAGTTTTCTTAAAACATAATTTCATTATCAATTAATAACCTTAATAAGATGTAAAATTGCCTGAGGCAAATTTGTTCAGTATCATAGTTTACATCATTAACGAATTCCTAATTGAATAAAAATAGTTTGTACTAGTCATAGAATCAGCTCTGTAATTTTTCATATGGATCTGGAATAAATGGTGCCTGGATTTTCAAGTATGAATTTGCCAAGGATTGGGGTACATTTGGGCATCTCAAGGGCATGTAAGAAAATTCTCCGAAACCAAAAGAAATTTTAATACTTGATTATAATTTTAACTTTTTTTTAAATGCGTTCCACCAAAATGGAAAAAGTATTGTGAAATTAAATGAGCATCGATAGGACTCCAGAATACCAAAATCATGAATTGTCACTTTCTGGGGTTCTTAATAACTCAGAAGAATAATAGGGCTATTTTCTGTTGTAGAGTGACAAAAAAGAATGAGTCATCAAGCCAACGTTCTTTATCTGAATACCTTAGTTTCCGTGTCATTCTTTTTATGCTAGTTTAAATCAAGAATTTTACTCTTCATTTGAATCTACAAGTGATTAATAACAAATGATATAATAATTATAGAAACATTTTGAAACACAGCTTTAATAATCATTAAACCCAGATATTCTAACTTATTACCCTCTTTTGCCAAACTTCTCTGGTCTCTTCTGCAATAAGATGTTTTTTGTATGACTTTAAATTCAAATTTTGACTTTTCATTCAACACCATTTACTATTAAGGTTCTTCTCCAGGGGAGTAACATCTTGACATGCATTATTTGGTTCTCCATATCAAACAACTACTCTCTTTTCTTTTTGAACCCCCTTCAGTATCACATCCAGGCATCTTAAAAGTACAGAAGGCCACGTAATTAAAGATGGAATATGAGCTCAACTCGAGTTGCCTCTGTGTGTCAGGGTTTAAAGTAGACATCTTTAAACTTCCCATGGTCTGTCTGCATGTGATACCGTATCACTTCGTGAATACTATATGAACCTTATAACAGTATACTTCTATTGCTCCTCTTCTGGCTTCTAGACTATTCTTGTCGTTCATTTTGCTTCTATGTAAGTGTAAATCCCATAGTACCTTGCTATTATAATTATTGCCTTAACAGTCACCTTTTGGAGAAATTTAAATATGAGAAAATGTTACATACTTATCCAAGTAGTTATCATTTCCAGTGTTATTCATTGTCTTGTAGAAATATTTTACTTCTTGAAGGATTTCTTTGACTTGTGGTGCAAGTCTGGTGGTGATTAAATTCTTTTAGCTTCTATATGGAAAAGTAATTTACCTTCATTTTGAAAATTTTTCTTTCAGTACTTTAAAGATTTTACCTCACATTCTAACTCCTTTTTTATAATGAGAAATGCGCTAATTTTTGTCTTCTCCCACGTACATATGTGTATTTTTTCCCTCTAGCTGGTTTAACGATTTTCTCTTTAACATGGGTGTTGAGCAATTAGCTATTTTTAATGGGCCTTGATACAGTTTTCTTCATGAAAATGTTCTTGACCTTTATTTAAGGCACAGTTACTTGGAAACAGTTCATTCTTTTCAAATTTTACTCTTAAGTGTTTTCAGGTAGAACTAAAAGGTGTCTAGTCTTGGATTAATTTTCCCCATTTCTGGAGCAGGATTCTTCTTAAAGACTCTAACTGATGACCCATGAATTTTGAGGTTTCTTATTGGCTCTTGAGAACAAGTACTATTTCAGGCTCTGTGTGAGTTTTGGGCACTGCCTCCTCTAATCCTCTAGGATGATTTCTTCCCTGGCCTCAAGGAGTTTCCTCACATGTGTGAGGCGGTCAGTATTCAGCTGAATATGGAAAGGGGAAGGGGGAGGAAACCATATTCTCGGAGGCAGACTATAGCCATTTTGGCCTTTATGAATTGTCAGCTCCATCTTGTCAACTTGGGGAGCACACTAATGCTTTGTGGGTTCTTGTTTCCTGTGCTACAGCTTTGAAAGTTTCTCCTGACATTCACCTGGGGCAAGTGTGAGACTCACCTCATTTGTTTCTCTTCTATCAGGAATCACTTTCCTGGATTACCTGATGTCCAGTGTTTTGAGAAGTTGTTTTTTTTTTTCCTAAATTTTTAGTTGCTTCTGTTCTCAATGACTATTTCTTGACAAGAAACAGAATGATTGTTTTTTGTAAGTTAGAGCAAGATTTCTCAACCTCAGCACTATTGACATTTTGAACCAGATAATTCTTTGTTTCAAGGGTTGGCGGGAGGGCTGTCCTGTAAATTATGGGATACTTAGCGTCATCCTAGGCTTCCACTCACTAGAATCCAGTAGCAACCACCCCCCACCAGGTCTGGTAGCCAAAAGTATCCTCAGACGTTGCAGAATGTTCTGGGAGACAGAGTCGAAAATGGGCTAGAAACACCCTCATGTGAGAATCATGGAGTTACAGTGATTTGAAAATTGTTTTTGTGAAAATATTTCCTCATTCACTTGTGTTTCAATGTTTTTTCTTAACATCCTAAGTGCAAGAAATACCCAAGGAGTAGATGAGCTCACGGATATCATCCATCTTGTGTAGGGGCAAGAAACGCGGTCAGGAACCACTGACCTGGAACATTAAGGCCTGTGACTGCATGATACAGAATTAACGAATACAAGATCTACTACTCAGTTGATTCAGATAGCCACGTGATCCCTTTCTAACAAAACTTTTCTGTCAGCTATCGGTGTATTGTCAAAGCAGCATTGATGAGGCTAAGTGGAACTGAGTTTTCTAGCCCCTTGATTCACCTGTTCTAGAAAATCCAAACTTGTTCTAAAAGCCCAAACTGTTTCCGTTCTATAACAACAGCTTTCTTCTATTCCAGGCTTTTAGTAAAGTTTTCTGTCACAACCCACCCTGCGGTTTTATCTTTCTTTGAGAAAGTTGAGCAGGGGAGAGGAAAAAAGAACAATGTGTTTCTACCTCACTAAATGAGAATACTGATCTTGAGGGACGCCTGGTTGGCTCAGTCGGTTAAGGAGCCGTGACCTCCTGGTTTGTGAGCTGGAACCCCGTATGAGGCAATGCGCTGGCAGTGCAGAGACTGCTTGGGATTCTCTGCCTCGCCCTCTTTCTCTGCCCTTCTCCCACTCTCTCTCTCTCAAAATAAAAAATAATAAAAAAGATAACTTCCTTCTATCCTGACTTTCTTGAGAGTTTTTATCAAGAAAGGATGCTGTATTTTATCATGTGCTTTTTATGCATCTATTGACAGGGCCATATGGTTCTTATCCTTTCTTCTATTAACGTGACGTATCACATTGATTAATTTGCGAAAATCGAACCAACCCTGTAGCCCAGGGATGCATCCCACTTGATGGTGGTGAATAATTCTTTTAATACATTGTTGAATTTGATTTGCTAGTATCTTATTGAGAATTTTTACATCCATGTTCATCAGAGATATTGGCCCAGTAATTCTTTTCAGTGGAGTCTTTGTCTGGTTTGGGAATCAAAGTAATGCTGGCCTCATAGAATGAGTCCAGAAGCTTTCCTTCCATTTATATTTTTTGAAAAAGAAGAATTGGTATTAACTCTGCTTTAAATGTCTGGTAGAATTCCCCTGGAAAGCCATCTGTCCCAGGACTCTTATTTATTGGAGATTTTTTGATAAACAATTCAATTTCTTCATTGGTTATGGGTTTCTTCAAATTTTCTGTTCCTTCCCGTTTGAGTTCTGGTAGTGCGTGGGCGTCTAGGAATTTATCCATTCTTTCAGGTTGTCCAGTTTGTTGGCATATAATTTTTCATAGTATTCTCTAATAATTGTATTTCTGCGGCGTTGGTTGTGATCTCTCCTCTTTCATTTGTGATTTTATCTATTGGGTCCTCTCTCTCTTTACTTTTTGAGAAGTCTGGCTAAGGGTTTATTAATTTTGTTCGTTCTTTCAAAAACCAGCTCTTAGATTCATCGATCTGTTCTACTGTTTTTTTTGGCTTCTACGTTGTTTATTTCTGCTCTATTCTTTATTATTTCTCTTCTTCTGCTGGCTTTGGGCTTTCTTTGCTGCTCTGTTTCTAATTCCTTTTGGCATGAGGTTAGGATCTATATTTGTAATCTTTCTTGTTTCTTGCAATAGGCCTAGATTGCAGTGTATTTTCCTCTTAGGACCACCTTTGCTGCATCCCGAAGGGTTTGGACTGTCATGTTTTAATTTGCTTCTGTATATACTTTAATTTCTTCTTTAATTTTCTGGTCCATTTCATTCTTTAGTAGGCTGTATTTAACCTCCATGTATTTGGAGGCTTTCCAAATTTTTTCTTGTGATTGATTTCAAATTTTATAGTGCTGTGATCTGAAAATATGCATGGTGTGATATGAATTCTTTTGTATTTTTGAGGGCTGTTTTGTGACACAGTATATTATCTATCTTGGAGAGTGTTCCATGTGTACTCGAGAAGAATGTATATTCTGCTTTTGGATAAAAGGTTCTGAATATATCTGTCAAGTCCATCTGGTCCAGTGTATCATTCAAGGCCATTGTTTCTTATTGATTTTCTGCCTAGATGGTCTGTTCATTGCTGTCAGTAGAATATTAAAGTCATCTACAGTACAGTATTATTATCAATAAGTTTGCTTATGTTTGTGATTAATTGATGTGTATATTTGAGTGCCTCCATGTCAGGGGTATAAATACTTAAAATTGTTAGTTCTTCTTGGTGGCTAGACCCCTTAATTATGATGTAATGCCCTTCTTCATCTCTTGTTACAATCTTTGGTTTAAAATCTAGTTTGTGTGATATAAGTATGGCTACTCCAGCTTTCTTTTGACCTCCAGTAGCATGATAGATGGTTCTCCATCCCCTCACTGTCAATCTGCAGTTGTTCTCAGGTCTAGAATTACCCTATGACCCAGAAATAGCACTTCTAGGAATTTATCCAAAGAATGCAGGAGTGCTGATTAATAGGGGCACATGTACCCCAATTTTTAGAGCAGTGCTTTCAACAATAGCCAAATTATGGAAAGAGCCCAAATGTCCACCAGCTGATGAATGGACAAAGGTACGATGTTTGTATATATATATATATATATATACACAATGGAATACTACTTAGCAGTGAAAAACAATGAAATCTTGCCATTTGCAACAACGTGGATAGAACTGAAGGATATTATGGTAAGTGAAATAAGCCAGTCAGAAAAAGACAGATATCATATGTTTTCACTCATGTGGAATTTGAAAAACTTAACAGAAGACAGTAGGGGAAGGGAAGGAAAAATAAGTTACAAACAGAGAGGCAAACCATAAGAGACATAAGGGTTAATGGTGGTGGCGGCTGGGGGGGGGCAGGGAAAATGGGAGATGGGCATTGAGGAGGGCGCTTGGGTGTTGTATTTAAGCACTGGGTGTTGTATTTAAGTGATGAATCACGGGAATCTACTCCTGAAGCCAAGACTGCATGGTATACACTGTATGTTATACCATTTTATATATGTACACACACATATGTGTATACACCATATATATAACGTATACTTCATGTTAGCTAACAGGGCAACAAATTATTTAAAAAACTAAAATAAAAAAGAATATTCATCTTGACCTCTATCGGAGAAACCATTGGACTTCCCAGAGAGTAGTTAGCCTTTAGTATTTTCTTCCGTTCTGTGACTTCCATAGCGTTCCTTTTTCTTCTTTTTTGGTCATCTCTTAGAGGAACAACTTTTAGAGTCATGAATGGAACTGAGAAGATAATGTGAAAATAAAATGACTAGTTATAGAAATAAATATTCTAATCTATTTAAATATGCTTTTTCATTCCTTTGCTGGCCGATAGCTGGTAAAGGTGAGTGTTTTCATGATATTTTTTTTTTTGCCTCATTGTATTAAAATTTTTGTAATAATGTCATTTTTGAAGGGATATCCTGGTCTTATTTGCACGTCAATCTCCTACTTTCTAGGTAAACCCAGAATTTGGTTAACTTTGCCATTTATGAAACAAAAATACCTATTTTTGCCACAACAGAAAAGTAGAAACAGCCTAATATCTACCATTCATATGGGCATACAGGTCAGGGCTGTGAAGGTGTTACAGTAGCATGCAAGAAACTACTCAGTAATGTTAAGTGGAAAAATGCTAAATTATATGATATTTTCACTATGTTAAAACAGTTTTATAAATATAAGTAGAATTATACCTAAATTATTCACAGTATATGAGTTTAATTAAAGGGACTAGTTGCTAATTCATTTCCTCTATTTTCTGAGGTATCTTTGAAGTATTTATAACTAAAACCTTTTTGAAAACTAAACATTTAGAATGTTTAGAGACAGAAAAAATAATAAATTTATACAGTCTACCTACTTGAAGACAACCATATTTTAGGATATAAATAATGGTATGTATTTATAGATTTTTCTAGTAAGTGAATCTTTTCAACTTCCATGTTTCTTTTCAGAATATTTAAAATTTTAAGAAAATAGAGTAAACTGAACGGGTAGAGGGTCTCCTTGCTATCCAGTTTCTCTTCTTCAAATAGTACATTGCCTTCTGCCGGATTGACAGGCATTCTTTGATTAAACTGTCCTTTTCTATGCAAAGCAACTGTTTTTCATTTTTCTGTCTTATGTATATCATGTAATACAGTACGTATGTGACATAATACGATACAACACGGTTCACTTCCAATAATAAATCTCATAAATTAACCAGAAAAGTTACCTTTTCATTTTAAGCCAAAATGTTTTTAAAAACTCTCAAATTGGAATATAAGCTTACATTTAATTTTACGAGCTTATTTTCTTGCTTAATCTAGTAAGTTAAATTTCACACTTCATAGATATGTTTTTCTTTACATTGAATATATTGTTTCAAATAAATGTTGAATATTGGTTTACTTTGCCTGTGATTCTAGGTCTGTATGTGTTGATTGAAATTGTCATGTGAAAATACTACTTATTTGTTATGTGTTGCAGAAAGCAAGATGTGTAAATTCATACATCCGTTTTTAATCAATTTAACAAAAACAAGCTAAGAAATTATTTGGGTCAATAATAGAGGTGTGAGCAAACTCCTAATTAATATATGTATCAGCATTTCTCTTTGGTGCTCAGCATAATACATGTGCACATAAAGCAAAATATATCAACCAAGATCTACATAAAGTTTTGTTACATGAAGCTTGCTATTAGTGGCTACATGGATGCTATAAAAAGACAGTAGGCCTTCTCTGTGCCACGTTTAACTTCTTGTTAATTTTCAAGCTCATCGAAAATTTGACCGAAAAGGAAAGTATAATCAGATGTGGGTATCTGTAAAGCTACCAGCAAACTCTTAACCATAGGACAGTTTTATTGTATTTGAAAGTTACTGTATTTTAAAAAGTTCATATGCTGCTTAGTTAAGTTCAGGATTTTCCAGAGGAGGAGATACGCTCTTAGATAGCAACATCTTTTTCATAGTCCTTTTGGTACCTGAGTCCCACGTCTGAATACCAGAGTGTTCTCAGAATGCTAACAAATGCCCGCCTCTTCTGCAGTGTCATGCCTGCCCCTCCCTCACGTCCTTTTCTCCCATGTTTTATATTCTAATTTCTCTCAACACCAAGAGCAGCACACACACACACACAGAGCATCCTTAGAATTAGTTGCAAAAGGAGAAGCATTTCAGTTGATTTTTTCCCCTCACATCCTGAACTCTGACTTAGATGCTTTTCCTGGGGTCTGCATTCTTGAGTACATAGGGGCTGGCTGTGGTCAGTGCCCACCAAAGAGCTCCCTCGCAGAAGCGACAGGGGGACCTGCCAGCCTGCTAATAGTCCTCGCATTGTTTTGTAGGCTAGCTGTTTTCAAGTCAGTGTTAACTGTTTAAATTGGTACTGTCAGCCTACTTATTCTTTCCTCTGGACTTCCAACAGCTATTCCCCTAATGAAAAATGTAAATTTCCTGGTTCCATTTGAATAAACCTCTATAATTCCATAAATCTATAGCAAATAATAATCTTTCTCAATTTGGGTTTTATTCCATCCACTTTCACCACACCTGGTGACAGTACCACCTAAAGACGCTGGAGCATATATCCAACTGTTACCATAGAAACTCTCCCCCAGTACCCTCAATTACCATGTCCCACATCTGTAGTTAGTCCATAGGTTAATCATCACAATTTATGACAGTTTTGCAGTGCATTGTTCAAGCTCATATCTTGTTGGTTTCTTTCGATAATTTTCTTACATCGTTTCGGAAGACAAACTGTACCGAAATTTGTCCTTATCAGTGAACATTTGATTAGTGCCATGAATCATTTTTCATTTAAAACTAGTCCCCATAATTTTGTGTTATAATAAACATTAATTGAAAATTATCGAGTATAACCCAGTTTTATAGCCAGTCTCCAAGATTTGCATTTGGTTATGTAATTGATTGAAAGCACAGTCCGTTCGAACCAGGTATCTCTTCGTTTTCTAAGAGTAAACGTAGGTATGTTATGCCAAGAGAAAACGATATGAAAATATTCTTTTTTTTTTTTAATTTTTTTTTAACGTTTATTTATTTTTGAGAGACATAGAGACAGAGCGTGAGCAGGGGAAGGGCAGAGAGAGAGGGAGACACAGAAACTGAAGCAGGCTCCAGGCTGTGATGAGCCAGCAGTACAGAGCCTGATGTGGGGCTCGAACTCACAGACCGTGAGATCATGACCTGAGCTGAAGTCGGCCACTTAACCAACTGAGCCACCCAGGCGCCCTGAAAATATTCTTTTACAGAAATAAGAAACTAGATAGTATTTCAACAATAGGTATTTTCCTATTATACTTCAGTTCATGAAAGGGTTTTAAAGTGAAATATTTCTCATACAGAGATCAAAACTGTTGCTTTTTCAAAATTTACTTCTTCATGAATTCATAGACACTAATAGATCAGTGGTGCGTGGTGAAGTGTATTTGCATAAAGTATTTCAAATCGTGCTTGGGAGACATGAAAAGAAAGTAGAACTGCTTGGTCTTTACAGCCCGTATTTTGAATATGGGGCAGTACCTAAGAATACATTCCACTAATAAGTCAGTCAGAAAAAGATAGATACCATATGTTTCCACGCATAGGTGGACTTTGCGAGACTTTAACAGAAAATCAGTGGGGAGGGGAAGAGGAGAAGGAAAAAAGCTAAAGAGAGGGAGGGAGACAAAACATAAGAGACTCTCAAAGACTAAGAACAAACTGAGGGTGAGCAGGGTGAGGGAGGGGGGAGAGGGGGTGACGGGCATTAAAGAGGGCACATGTTGGGATTAACACTGGGTGTTATATGTAAACCAATTTGAAAATAAACTATTTAAATAAAAAAGAATACTTTTCACTTTCATAGGAATATAGCCCCAGAGAGATTGTAGAGTTTTTTTCTTTAACAGAATATTGTTGACCTCCATGTTTTATCACTGTCAATATGGAGTCCATTTTTGGTGCTTAAACTGCTATTTTGAGTATTTTTATCACTAAAGCTAATTGTTGGCAAACTAATTTTTCATTCATGTGTGTGATTCAGAAGGGCTTAACACACAGGCAAATGTATGGCTTAGAGTTACATTTCGTGAGGAACATACTTCATTAGGTAAATTCATTTTTGAAAATACAATTTGATTGCAGAAATGAACCATAAGTCATTTTTTTCAGGAACTGGTAGATTTTACTTAAAATAAAAAAAAATTCCTTTTATAAACCTCTATAAGAGGTAGAAGTAAAAAGAGAATTATGTAGAATGTATTGTATGTATTTATATATGTATGTATTTCATAGAAGTGTGAAAGAATTATGATTTTCTGTGAAATTTATTATATCCCATTCTCAACAGATAAGCCTTTAGAGGGTGTTATTTTTAACTTCTTGTTATGACCTTCTCCGTTGAAAGAAATGATGAATAATATTCAGATGTTTTATAAAACTAGTAATTTCATAAAGATGATACTAAAATTTTTTTACTCAAATAATGGAGAAATGAAGATTCTAAGATTATTTAAAATAACAAAATAACAGTTTTTAATATATATGCCTTGAATTTTTCAAGATGCTATCTACTAACTTGATATTATTTTGCATTATTATATATGTAACTTTTGAGAGTCTATCACACATACAAATAAGGTGCAAGTTGTGTTAGATAGTCTCATTTCTCAATTCAGGAAAAGCAGTTTAATAGCATTTGGTGTTTATCTAGTTAATACTAATTTACCACATGTAATGCATTTAATCCTTCAGTAAAGTAATTAGTGACTGTAAGGGAATACATATGGCAGTTCCTCCGTGGATCCCAACCCAATACCTCGCATCATCGATGAACATCCATTCATTGCTTACTTGCTACATTCACATCACTGATGTGAGATCTTTTTTTATTTTTAATGTGATTCTGAAGACCCTTCAGCTTGAATTACATAGTTGTTCCATCCACAAATATGGCTGAAAGTTGAACTTGACATAGGATCAATATGATCTGGGCTAAATATCTAAATGTGACTGATTATGTTAGCATCATGTCCACAGATCAATATGGAGTTTTATTATGAGTCTGACTCTGTAATTGCGTTTAATCAATAAACTTTTGTCTTCCTTCCTTTGCAATTTTAGGATTGTACCATATAGGTTTTAAAAATTACATTTCGCTTACATTTAGGACTCTACTTCTTGTGATGACCGGAATGAGCTCTATCTATGAATTTTAAGGAACAATGGAGCCTCAGCTCTACCATTGTCAGGAGAGTCCACTTTTACCCTGATAACTGATTGCTTGCCCGATGCGCACTCCATTTCTAACAGAGCTAATGTAGTAACACCCCGGCACTTCTTTTGGGTGGTGTGTGGCTTTTTTTTCTCTCTACTTAGTAAATAACTCACATTGAAGACTTTGACAAAACATACCATTAATGAAAGCAATCATAAAAGCTTGCCTTTTGATAAACCCGCAGGGTCCGCGGGCGTTGAAAGATGCAATCTGCAAAGAACAAGAAATTTGGGCCTTTGATTGAAGTGCCATTTGGGACGTTATGCTTTGTCTGCGTATTGGCACAAACATGATGCTCCCTTTTTCATATCTCTTAAACTGAAGGCTCGAGAGCATTCACTGCCATTTCTACATGAAGGTTGGTCCCATTAAAGGCTCAAAAAAAAAAAAAAAAAAAAAGACTGGAAGCAATCCAGCCGAAACCTGTGTGTTCATTTCTGCCCTAGTTTGCCATTTGGAATGCAAGCTCCTAACCACCATTGCTGTTTGTTTATGAATAGACCAGGGTTCTTTTCCAGTCAGTCCCTTCTTTAAAAACATACTTAAAATGCATCTAGTTTTCTTAAAATTGGAAAATAAGATTATTTCTGTGATGAATATTAGAAGAGGCTTACAGTGAAAATAGAATTTCCTCATTTCAAATGATCTGCAGATTTTTCCAGGTCATCTTTCTGCAGGCTGCAAAAAACACTGCAATTTAGGTTAATATGCTGGATTCTTGGTATCCTGTTTTTTTATAATAGAAAATAGCGTGTTATCATGAGACATGCATTTTGTGTGCAAAAACTATTTGCCCATGAGTAAGCCAGAAAAGTAAATGTATCATACGTGCTGTTCTGAATTTACAGATGCAGACCGTTTTCAGAAACATGGTATGGATGAGTTTATTTCTGCTAATCCTTGCAAGCTCGACCACGCCTTCCTCTTTAGAATACTGCAGAGGCAGACTTTGGATCACAGACTGAATGATTCCTATTCTTGCTTGGTGAGTACAAATCTGTCCATCCAGTTCCCTGTAGGTTAGAATGAAAGATTTTTTTTTTTTTTAAGTGAGAAACACTTGTTATGAAGCGGCATTTTATTCCTGACCCCTTTGATAACTGTAGTTGGGAGTTAGGGATAAAGGATTCCAATCGATTGCTTCCCAATTTGAAAATTATACACTTGAAGACCACTGCTGTGCCACTCAATAGACAGGAGAATAGACTCAAACAGACGCTGAATTGTGGTTTATCAGTCCCTCTGGAGAAGGCTGAATGAAAATAAAGGCGTTAGTGAAGGTAGGAAAAAAAAAGCCTTTGGGATAGGATTTACTAACACCTGTATAGACATTTTAAGGTTTAAATTCTCACCAAATGTTGATATCTTTCGTTTCTCTCTTTTGTTTCTAGAAAGACAACCTAAGTGGTGGGGGAAAGAAGCAGTGGGATAAATGATATGACCTAGGAAAGCTTTGGTTTCATTTAACCTGCCAAGGACAATTCGAATTCCTTAAAAAAATTAAGTACCTAAACTGTCACTCTCCCTGGGTGTTGAAACCAGCCAAAATTTGGGATATAAAGTACCATTTACATTTAAGAAGGAATGCTTGACTCCTCAGAATGTGGGCATTAAACTGTAGCCTGGGAATTGCACGTGTCTTTCCAAGGATTTATATCGTCAGCGGCAATTATTCTGAAACGTATCCAGCCTGAATATCCCTGTTTCTATCCTCACATGGTCTCTGGGCTACTGAACAGGGTAGCTACCTACAATAAAGCTACATTCTCTTTAAGTTTTCAGATAGGATGTGCTCCAAGCTTATTGGACATGTCGGGATAGGCAGGGAGAACTGAAATAACTTATTACTGTGATCACAGTTGACTGCTTGATAAATCATTTGTGCATTCTTTATTAAGTACATTAAGCGAATGGTTTAAAACCTGATCCAGCCCGAACTTTACAGTTACATGGAGAGTGAAATCATCGCAAAACCTGATGGTATCTTTCCAGGGACAAGCACACACACAGTGGACATCAATAACGGACTTCCCTGGCAGATTTCCACTCACTGGAGTTAGTTACTGAATTACAAAAGTTGTTTTGGTTATGTGGATGACCCCATGTGTCATAAGGAGTCTGAGGAGAGCACTACAGTGTCTCTTCAACCGTATCTAGAGGGGAGTGAGCGTGGTGTGATGAGAAAGGGTGTTTGGAGGCAGGATGGCCCTGGATGTAAATCATGGCCCAATAACTGATTTTCAGTGTCTTGAGCAATTCGCTAAATGCTGCCGCACTGTAGCTTGTGTGTGTGACGTGGAGATCATACTAACTACCAGGCACGATGCTCTAATATTACGGAGCGTGCGTAATATTGTGTGCCCAACTCAGTGCCCGCACCATCACCACAGGAAGTATTTGAGAGCTTTCTTTTCTCCTCTTCGTCTTAGTGTTATTGCTGTCTTAGCTTTCTGCACTTCCCACCAATCTTTTCCTTCTGTTGTGCAATCATCCTGCCTCCTTTTAAACCCGTTTATGTTTTAGTCCATGTAATCCATCAAAACATTTTATGAACCAACTCTGCCTAATCCTGTCCTCCAATATTAGCCAAGCAGACTATCTGCTTCAGTTGGCTCATGTTCTCTCTCTCTCTATCTCTCTCTCTCTCTCACACACACACACACACACACACACACACACACACTCCTACACCTACCTTTCACATCTCATTTCAAGAGAACCAAAAACTATTATAAAAGATTAACTCTGTTATATTGGTCATAGAAGGGCAATCAGAATGAGAACAATGTCCCAAATCTGTAAATTCCCAAATAGCATGTGTTTACTGTTGCAAGACCTAACTAGAATTTTCTTTGTTCACTTTATAAAACTGCTCGTGGCAACTTGGCAATTTCGATTGTGGTGTCTGCTTTGCCGTTTTCTTTTTAGTTGATTCATTCAGGGATCAAAGTTTCTCAGAGTGTTATTCTTCGTGACTGACAATTTAGATACTGTGAATAGATTTGGTTAATTTTGAATGACATTGGAGAAAAAACAGGTTGTCGTGCCTTGCTGTGGCAATAAAGAGAGAATGGTATAAGGTTACCAGTGTCCCGGATCCAGTCCAAAACTGTTGACATTAGCTTTCTGAAAATAACGTGAAACATGCTACTGATTAAAAAAAAATGTACAAAGACACTTTGATGCAGCTTCTTCTTCTACTAAGACTGCCTACAGAAAAGCAAATCCTAGTACAGAAAGAAAAAAATTTTTTTTTTCTTTTGCAGGGTTGGTTTAGCCCTGGACAAGTCTTTGTGTTAGATGAGTACTGTGCCCGTTACGGCGTGAGAGGCTGTCACAGACATCTCTGCTACCTTACAGAACTGATGGAACACTCGGAGAATGGTGCTGTCATTGACCCGACCCTGCTCCATTACAGCTTTGCATTCTGCGCCTCTCATGTGCACGGCAACAGGTATTTTTACTTGCAAACACACAGTGCTCTGTGTAGGGTTGACTTGGGAAGACAGAAAAACGCGCTTTGCCACTATCACCTAGTAACAGATTTTAAATAACAAGCACTTCTTGCAAGAGACGGGGAAAAAAGCCCACAAAGGAAAAATGTGCATCAGTATGCTGTTGATTTAGGTTGGCTGCACTTTGTTTCTTTTTGCCGTCGAAGCCACTTGAAAGAGAAAGGAAGAGAATATCTAGGAGATTAGAAGTCGCCTTTTAGTTCTCAGGCACCACCTAGCACTCAGGTCTGCACAACTGAAGTGTCCTCTGTATTTCCATCGTGATGCATGTGTATGTCTGGGTAGAACTTGTTGATAGGTGTGTGGATACCTAATGGCCCATCCTTGCTTTTCCACTGAGGAATAAGCTCTCATTGATAAAGCATGACAAATAAGGAGGTTTATGGGGAGTTTCCCCTTAGCTCCTTCTGTGTACCTTAAGAACAAGTGTCCCCTTTCAGCACCCTAAGCCAGTGACCTCACCTCTTGCTTTACCAAAAGGATAAAAAAAAAAAAATCACGTAATACAGGCCCTCACAGCTATGTGCCTCTGAGCTTTAAATCTCTGGGGCGCCTGGGTGGCTCAGTCGGTTAAGCGTCTGACTTTGGCTCAGCTCATGATCTCACAGTTCATGGGTTCAAGCCCCAAGTCAGGCTCTGTGCTGACAGCTTGGAGCCTAGAGCCTGTTGCGGATTCTGTGTCTCCCTCTCTCTCTACCCCTCCCCCACTCACACTCTGCCTCTCTCTCGAAAATAAACAAACATTTAAAAAAAAAATCTCTCCATGTCTCACTCCCTGTCTTCTCTTAATCTTGTTCCAGGAAACCTTATGAGGGTTCCTCCCACAAAAGAGTTACCCCTCGTCCCGTCCCCCTCTTAGCTTGTTTCAACCATTATTCCATCTCTCCATCTTCATATTTCCTTTCTTCCCACAAACCTGTGTAAGCTTTTGATAGCCTCACAACGTTACAGAGTGGATCCAGGGACTCTGAAGTCAGTGCTGACGAGTTCAAAGGAATACAAACTCACAGCGTGAGGTAGGGCAAGCTTCGTAATCTATGCAAGTGTCGGGGCCTCCGTATCTGTGAGAAAGAGAGAACAGAGTATTTTTCTCGGAAGTCGCGAATTGTCTAGGGCTTAAATGCATTAGTGTGTGTCAAGTACTTAGAACACTGCCTGACATATGATCCGCCAAAGAAAATGTTCACTGGTAGCTTATGTTGTCTTAAGTGTTATGATCCTGTCAAGCTACCTTTGCGTGGTTCTCTTTATCTTCCCAACCAGTCTTCTCTCTCCAGTCCCCCCATCTGCTTCCGGCTTCCAGCTCCTCACTTGCTAACAAGGCTTCTTGAAGTAGATTGGGTAATGATCTAATCCAGTAGCCTTTTCTCTAGCTTCACCGTCCTTACTCCCACCGAAAAGCTGATGCTCTGGAATTTCCCAGGGTTTGTGCTCCTTGAAATGCTGCTGATCTCCCTGACGCCACACCGCCTCACATCGGCTCTCCTTTTATTTATTTTTGACCATCTCTTTGCTAATGATTTTCGTTCCTGCAGACTCCCAATTGCAGGATAGCTCTTTTCTCACATCTGGTTTCGAACTTGCTCTTCTTTCTGAGAATTCTTCTACTTCATGGAAAAACTGTACTTCAGGGACCTTGCCCCTTTCCACAGCTTCTGTGATGTCTCTTTTTACAGATAACTCCAACCCGGTGACTCTCCTCAACTAAAGGTCTCTGTTGACCATGGACGGCTTGAATGTTCTGGCACTTTCAACTCTCTGAGTATAAAACCGAGGCTATCGTCTCATAAACCAGCTTCTGTCCCTCTTCTAGCTCCTAGCAGGGTGCCTGGCAAAAAGTAACGAAATAAGTGCTCAGTAAACATTTGATGAGTGAATGAATGACTTCACTAGTTATGTTAATACCACTTTCATTAATGGTCTGTTCCTTTTCCATTCATCTTTTGCTTTAACCTCCTAGACCCAGTCTGTTGCCAGTGTCAACACTGTGAGCACTCCTCAAGTTTGTCTTTTTCCGTCATTTCCATTGCACTATCCTAATTCAAGCCTTCATTTTTTTTCTTGCTTATTTATCTTTATACATCTCTCTACTGCTTTTTTTAAAAAAATTATTTTCTTTTGAGAGAGAGCAGGGAAGAGGGGCAGAGGAAGAGAGAGAATCTGAAGTAGGTCCTGCACTCAGTGCAGATCCTGACGTGGGGCTTCATCTCAGGAACCGTGAGATCACAACCTGAGTCGAAATCAAGAGTCTGATGCTTAACCAGCTGACCCCACCTAGACACCCCTCTCTGTTGCTGTTTTTCTCCCTACAAAAGTCTAGCAAGCACCTTCAAAATGACAGATTAACTTTTATTCTACTTCTTCATAGAAAAATTCAGTGGTTCTTGTTTAATTATGAAATTAAAAATAAGTCCAAGCTATATTATTAGGGTTTCCTCAATATTATTCTTCTCTGATCTACCCAGACTTCTCTCCCAGTATGCCTCCCTACATAATCTTTACCCCAGACAACTCGTTTTTTCTCCATGTCATAGTTCTCTTTTTCCAATTTTGTAATCATCCTATATCCTAAAACTTCTCAAAGAGGACTCGGTTAACTCAAACACTACAAACCTTATACCTGTAGTTTTCTTATGAACTTTATCATCCATACCTACATGCTAAATCCACACCCGCACTCACCTGCTTCTGTCCTAGCAAGTCATATTTTAAGGGCAAAAACCAGTTCTCATTAACCTGTTGTGCTCCGTAGGAGGACACCACACTGCCTTGTACATCGTGGGCGCACAATAAATATTTGTTGAGTTGAAGTTGTCCTTGTTACCATTTCTCGTTGGACAGTGAATTAAAACCAATCCTGGTCTCAGGATCTGGAACCTCATTATAGAACACAGCGTCACTCAAGAATAGGGGAAATTGCAGATTGTAGTCATTTCCCATTACCCTAAACCATCTGCACTCCATAAACGTTGGTGTTTGGGGGGGTGGTAATGGGGTGGTGACAACAGGGGACAGTCAGAATTGCTAATGAATAGCCAACATGAGTAGCTTTTTTTTTTTTTTTTTCCCACTGATACTGATTCTTAGCTCCTGGCTCTGTCTTACTTCCTTCTGACCAACGGATATCAAACGATAGGACTCCCAATGTTAGGCAGGACTCCGAAATGCAAGAGGCCGAGAAGGTTGTACTGAAACAGACCTACCCGAAGAATTTTTTATGATCAAATTATTTTCATCATTAACACTGAAAGGAATAATTAAATTGAGAACCTTAAGTAGGACATTCAGCTAATGCTTCCCCAAACCGTGTGTGTATGAGACACGTTTTAATGGAAAGTTACTGAGGCAACTGGAAACTGCCGCCTCGGAGGCAGCTGATTTGAATCTATAGGTTGCCATAGTTACTTTTATTCTGTAAAACTATTGTTTTCTTTATAATGGTATACTGTAAAGTATAATTTAAGGTGTGTGTATATGTTCATGCTTGTGTTATGCTTAATATGAATCAATCCATTGATTTAACCTAACCATTTCTTAGGTTAAAATGTGTACATTTTCAGGTATCTCCGGATGGTAGGAAACAAATACGGGTCAGTCTGGGATTCAACATTTAGGTCACGTGCAGCGTAATAAAGGAAGAAATGCAGTTTTAGGGAAATTTGAGCCTCAGTTTGAGGTAGAAGTTATCCAAGATAAGCTGAAGGGTATGATGTTTCCTGTAATATTTAGAATGACAGCTGTCATTCAGAAATATCATGCCGTCACAGTGAAAGAACAAAAAGAAAAGATCACTACTTGAATCTGACTCCGAGATCTGCAAACCGACCCATGTTGGCCACATCACTTAACCTTTCTGAAACTCCCAAGTTCTCATGTGTAAAAGGGGAAATGCTAATATGAAGGTACTAGATAATTATCAGTATTTATTAGTTGTTATTCTAACAATGCTTATTCCCTGTGCCACCCAGCCACTGGGATGTAAACAGTACAAGGAAGAAAAAACATGACAGGTAGTTAGAGCTGCGATAGTTCACACTAAGTGGAAGTATTTCAGTGCCTATGTCATTATCCTCTTCATTTCCTTGCCTGTAGAATATTCGGGTTTTAGCAACCTCGCCTTATGAAAATAAGCTTCTCTTACCCGAGTCTGCAGTATCTGATATTTATACAGACTTTTGTTAAAATACCGTCAATGTCAAGTTCGTCTTCTCTACAGTGTTTGCCATAGTCTTTCTTTATGATCGTTTTTATCTGTCAAGACACATTCAGAGCTCCATTTTGCTCATTACCTGAGCTACCACCGTCAAAAACTCAAAAGGAAAAAAGATTGCCTTTTGTCATTGACTGAAGTGAAGGACAACAGTGCTGTCTGGATCTGAAATTTTTCCGGGAGCAAATCCTATTACACAGCATTGAGCTCTCGAGGTGCTTCGTGCCGACCCATCTTCTCTGAATAGCACTCGGAGTGTTTCAGGAATAAAAGAATAGAGTTAAACAGAAAAGGTCTGGCTGGTACTAAGACGGAGGAAGAGAGAGAAAAAGAAAGAAAGAAAGGAAAAAGTGAGTCAAGGACAGAAACAGACACATTACGCAGGATGATAGCCACACACGTCCGTGAATAACACAGCCACTCACTCAGCGATCGTGCTGCTAAGGACTGACAGGAAGGAGAAAGAGACTTTCAGAGACAATGCATCGTAGGGCAAAGTTCTAGGTTGATATGTGTGGTTATACATCTTGGTTCTGCTAGTCACGCTGAGGGTGGAGAAACTAAAGCAGCAACACAAAATGGCTTTTATGTGTCAGTTTAAGCTATGTATACAATGTGTTCACTGGCTCGTCCACAGTTCAGTGGGGCCACCTCAGCTGCTGCATGCCTGACAAAGGCCAGCTCACATGCCCTGTCTTTCAAGTATAGGGATGGGATTGTAACATGACTGGAGTTTATATTTAAAATAATCTCGATTTTCTGTGGGCTCGATTACGTAACAGAGTAGTAGGCAGCCTTCAGGGGACCAGTCACCTTATTATATGATGATTTCTTCACAGATAACATTTCCTCTGACGTATCACTTCAGAAATTGTGCCTTACCTTCCTGTCTCTAATTTTAGATACAGTGATGCATGTTTGAGTAAAATCATAGACAATTGCATCAAATAGACTCATCAAAAAGTTTTCCTTACCCCTTTTTTTCCCCCCTACCATTTCTTAATTCTAGTCTCTGATATGTGACTTAGAGAAAATAAGTGTAAATGTCACATCAGTTGTGAATCTGGAGGACTCACTTCTGGGACAGGTGGGCAACCAGATCAAATGCCATAAGCAAGATTCATCTTCATGTAATGTGGCCACTTGGACAGATTTCATCCTATGCGCACAAAAGGGGAAGGGACAGTGATCAATGACTGCCTTTTAAATATACTCTGAGGGTTCTTTGTCGACTCTATCAGAAACTATAGAATAACCTCAGATCTGTCTCAGTCAAGCTTGCCCAGCAATAACATCTATCCCCACCCAGCCTTGAGTTCAATACTAGAGCAAGGTAATTATGCCTTTCAAAACAAGACGGACAAAAACAAAGTGAGTGGCAGTAAGTGAAAGGACGTAATATGTTGAAATAGCACTGGGCTAGGAGTCAGAACGTCTGTCTTCCTGTCCTGGCTCTCCACTTATGAGCTATTTCCTTTTGAGTGTTTGGTCCTGGCTGAGCCTCAGTATTGCATCTGTTCATTGGGAATAATTATGTCAATGCTGCCTACCTCATGTTTCTGGAAAACCTTGTGGGTCTAATGGGACAGTGGCAAAGACCTAGCCAAAAGCAGGAGTCAGGAACTCAGTCGTCAAGGGTAAGTCGCCAGACTGCAACCTGAGGAATAGTTATTAAGATCACCTAATCAATTTCCTCTGTTTTCCTGCCACACCATTCGTTCGCAGCACACAGCTCCTCGATTTTTCTGAAATAATGCATAAAAGAGCCCACTGAAGGTAAATCACTGAAGAAAACACCAGGCAAAGGGTTTTTTTAATAATGTGTTAGAATGTAAGTCAGGTTAACCGAGGAAGCAAGAGCTACTCTACCTTTCTTTAAACCTGGGACCTTTAGAGCCTTCTTAGCATATAGAATTAGGTATGGAAAAGTTTGAGGTCTTGAGTTGGATTTCCATGTAACTTTCTAATGTACTAAAGTTGTTTTTTTTTTTTAAAGAACATAACATGTCATGCTATTACATTAAAACAAAAATCTATCTGTGCACATCTGTACCACTGACTAGTACTCTTGCCAGTTTAGGAGTTTTATATCTATGTCGTTGCACAAAATTGGTCTGTTTTTTCCCTCTCTCATACTGCTTTTATTGGGATGTGGTATCCATGTTATCATAGACAGCCATATATGATGAGTTTGGGAACTTTCTAGCTTGTTCTGTATAGATGTCAAATGACTTTTTAAAAATTATGAATAACTCCTCTTTAAAACCGTCTGGGCCTTTAGACTCTAGGTGGAAAGATTTTTACTTAACACATTAGTTAATTTTGTCATTAACTATACAGGTTTTCCGTCCATCTTTTGAGTGAGTTTTGTCGGGTTATGGTTTTCTAGGAAATAATGCATTTTATCTAAGTTTTCAAATGCATTGGTAGTAAGTTAATCGTTCTTTGTACTTTTTGCTCTGCCTACTTTTTGTACATTCTAATATTGTTTATTTTTACCTTCTCTTTTTTCCTCTCAATCCATCTTGCCAGAAGTTTTGTAAACTTTATTAGTCTTTTCAAAGAAGTAGATTTTGGCTTCATTGAACTATATTACTGTTTTTTCATTAACTTAAAAAAAATAAACTTTTTAGAAAAATAATTTTAGATTACAGGAAAGATTGCAAGGATGTTGTAGGGAATTCTATATTTGTTTCCCTATTACCGTCGTATAATAGCATGGTACACTTGTCATAAGTGAGAAACCAAAATTGGCACGCTACTGGTAGCTAACCAGCAGTTCTTACCTGGATTTCACTAGCTCATTTTTTTATTTCTTTTTTGTCTTTTTTTCTGTTCCAAGGTCCAACTCAGGATACCATCCATGTTGCATTTAGTTGTCACATCTGCTCGGATCTGGGGAGTTCCTCCATCTTTTCTGGTTTTTCACAACCTTGACTGTTTGGGGGAGTTCTGGTCAAGTGTTTTGTCAGATAACTCTCCGTTTGGGTTTGTGGGACATTTTCCTGATTAGACTGAGGTTATGGGTTTTTAAAGAGATGAAATACTCTCTCAGCAGTCCATGCTACCCTCAGAACATCACTGGTCATGTTCACTACATCACTTGGGAAAGGTGGTGTATGCCAGGTTTCTCCACTGTAAAGATATTATTTTGCTCTCTCTAGACTCTAGTTTTTGAAAGCAGGTCACTAAGTGTAACTCACACTCAGTGGGAGAATGCCACTTTCCTGGAGGCAGGACCAGCTAGGTATATTATTTGGAATTCTTCTGCAAGGAAATTTGTTTTCTATTTATTTAGTCAACATTTATCTATATTAAGCTGAATTCATATGTAGTTACTCTATACTTGGGGCTATAATCTGACAGTGCTTACTTTTGTTGCTTAGATGGTTCCAACTTGAGCCATTGAGAGCTCTTTCAGACTGACTCCCTACGATATGCCCCTCCCTTTTTTTGTTTAGTTTTTTGTTTGTTTGGTTGGTTGGTTGGTTTTTAATAAGTACTTTGTTACTTTCTGGTACTAAAACATGCTTTAAGCTCATCTTGCATTTTTTCCCATCTGGTAAGTGGAAAGCTGTAGCTGCCTTAGTGGCTTCTTTCTTCTACATATGCCAATTTTTGCTTTGTATATTTTGAGGCTGTTTGTTAGGTATATTCAAGTTTAAAATTGTTAAATCTTCTTAGTGAATGGAAATTATTATCATTACTTAATAATGACCCTTTTTACAACTAATGTATTTTGCATTCAAGTTTATGTAGATGGTTATTAATGTAGCCTTCTTTCGGTATTTGTCTGATACCTTTTTATTCATATTTTTAGCCTTTCTGTATTCTTGTGTTTTAGTCTGTTTTAAAAATAGCAAACTAGATTCTGATTTAATTCTCCACTATGACCATTTCTGTTTTTTAATCAGTTTAGTCCATTCATAATTATGTGTATTGACATAAATGAATCTATTTCTACCATTTTGTTTTGGCCTTTCTTTTTTTGGCTCATGTTTATAAGCTTTTTTTTTTTTTTTCTTTTGTGCCCTCTTGTTTCATCCAGGTTCTTTTCTTCTAGTTTTTTTCCCCCTCAATAGTTTACATTTTCCAACATTTGAGATTTTACCAAGCATGTTGCTAAAATTTTAAAGTTTTATGCTAATCAACACATTTCTTCTCCTTCTAAAGAGTGGATGGAGAAGAACATTTCGCTCCAGCCACACACCCTTCCTCGCTCACATGCCTTTATTGTCTGGTATTTTAGTTGTATCCTTGTTTATTTGTTTTCTATTTTATACTCAATACTTGTTTAGATTTAGAATTTTTTCCTTTTTTCCTGAAAGTATATTTTTTGGAATTTCCTATAATGGAGCACTTATAGGTAGTAAATTTTTATTTGGAACTGGTTTGTTTCTTCTACAGTTTTTAAAGAAAATTTTGCTAGGTATACCGTTCCAGACCCACCGTTACTTTCTCTCGGAACTTTGAAGATAATACTCCATGCTCTTCTGGCTTCCTTAGTTACCAGTAAGAAACTGTCGGCAATCTAATTGCCATTCTTTTGAGGGGGATTTGTCTCTCGTCTCTAGATACTTTCAAGATTATTTTGTTTATTAGCGTTTTGTGGGTTCACTATATCTACATGTGGATTTCTTTTACTATAATCTTTTACTATAATTTCTTTTACTACAATTTCTTTTACTACAATTTCTCTTACTATATCTAAATGTGGATTACTGTCTGGGATTCCTATGGATTTCTGATCCATGTACCCCAATATTGAGTAAGTGCAGATTTCTTTGAATTTACCTTGACTCGGACGTGAAGATCCATGTTTGCCATCATTCTGGAATATTGTTATCTCTTTAAATATTGTTTCTCCCCTGATCTCTTTTCTAAATTCCAAATATCTATACATAAGCATTTATCTTCTGTATGTCTTAATGTCTATAATACATAGTCTACTTATTGCTCCAGCTGCATTCTGGGTAATATTTTCAGTTCTGTCTTGTAGTTCAGACTTGGCAAAGTTTTTCTATAAAGGGTCAGATAGTAAACATAATACTTTGGACTTTGTGGGCCATATCTCTGCCACAGTCGTTCAACTGTATGTTTTAGTGCAAAAGCCACCAAGAGTAATATTTAAATGAATGAGTGTGGTTTGTGATCTTATTTTATTCATAAAAACAAGGGATGGACTATACTTTGCCAACCCTTACTCTACCTCATTCTCTCTTTAGCAAGGACATTTACTTTTTAAACCGCTCATTGAATTGTTAATTTCAATTTTTAATTTTTTTTAGTTCTGGAAACTTCTATTTGGTTCTCTTTAAAATTCATTTGATTTTTTTCTTTTCTTTTCTTTTCTTTTTTTTTTTGAGGGAGAGTGCACACATGCACAAGCTGGGGAGGGGCAGAGAGAGAGAGAGAGAGAGAGAGAAAGAATCTTAAACAGGCTCCACTCAGGCAGTGCAGGGCTTGATTTCACTTCTGTGAGATCAAGACCTGAGCTGAAATCAAGAGTCAGACAGTCAGCCAACCAAGCCACTCTCATACCCCCGTTTTATCATTTCTGAACCTCTCTGATTTGATTCTTTGTTTTTATCCCTCCTTCCTTTTCCGCTTAGACCTTTATAATTATTTTATATTCTGGTCAATTTCAGTCACTAAATTTTCTAGGTTTTTATATTTTGTTTCCACTGACATTTTTGCCATGGTCACTGTTTTCTTACTCAGCTAGCATTTTTTTTTAGTAAGCACATGTATTTGAAATTAATCTGTGAGAATTCTACAAGGCCTGGGTGGAGAATACTTTCTTTCAAAGAGGATGTGCTCTTGGTTTTCCTTGGTGATAGAGGTGCTCCTGGAGCTACTTTAGTTTCTCATCTTGGGGATTTCTTGATTGCACAGGTAGTACCCAGTTTACTGAGGTCAGGCATATGGTTCATATTCTCAGGAATGACTCTTTCACACACGCCGTAGATGTTGTAGAAACAGGTTTCCTTGTTGGTTCCCCCTTACAAGAATATTGATTCTTGCCCATCCTTTAACTGATAGTTAAAGCCCAGCCCATTCGTGAGCCCAATTTTTGCAGGAGCCCCTGGTTCAGTGGCCCATGGGGTTGCTGACTCAGTGGTGCATTCTCTTGAACACAGCTGTAAAGCATGTCCCCCCACGGCAGCCCTGTTGTTCACATTCATCCCTACTTTGGTTTGAGTTTCTGGTTCATTTTCATTTTCCTGGCTTTGGGAGAATTTTTTTTTTAACCTTCTTATAAGTACAGCACAACATTTAACTACTGTGTGCTTGTTATAACTTCTGCAGTGTTTCGGTGTTTTGTAGTGAAACGGGGTTTTGGAGTATCACATCTGTCTCCTATGCTAGAGGCAGAAGAGTCCTATAATAAAATTTGCGTTTTTGAAAAAAATATATTTGAACATCTTGAATATGGAGAACCTGTTGGGACCCTCTCCATAACCTCTGCTGCCAGTTCCACCTGATTAAACGCTGCTCGTCTGTTACATGGCAACTTAAACGTCATTCCAAAACTGACTCTTCCCTGAACATCCATACTACCTCCCAGCTTTGTACCTTTGCCCTGCTTCATTGTAGCTGGACATTCCTGTCTGGTTTTTCTTTTAATGCCTTTCCCTGTTCTGAACTCTGTTGGGGCAGGAGACATTTCTGTTGTGGTTATATTCTCCCCAGCACAGTACCGCAGGCAGGTACTCGACGAATACTTGTTGAGTAAGGAAATGAATGATAACAGGCCATCTGTTTACAAATTTTATAGGTGAAATGTTGGGGCACCTTGTACATAGAGTTCACAAATATTGTTCTTAATGAATCAAACGCAATGATATTTATGACCCGTGGAGAGACTCTGTAAGCCGTAAAGATGGAATCATTTTACGACACAGAAATTAATAGATTAAAACAACGAAATACTCTTTTTATGTATAAATGAAAATAATTATGACAAATGATAAAGACCATAGTCGGTGAAGTTGCAGAGAAATGAATCATGCACACGGGTCACAGTGCAAGCTAAAAAGTGCTTTCTTAAAAAGTAGTTTGGCTCAGAGGAGGGCACTTGTTGGGATGAGCACTGGGCATTGTATGGAAACCAATTTGACAATAAATTATTTTTTTAAAAAAGCAATTTGGTAGTATGTATCAAATTTCTGAAAATATCCTTACATTGTCTTAGCTTGGGCCGCCATAAAAGAATTCCATCAGTTGGGTGGCTTAAACATGAGAAATTTATTTTCTCACAGTTCGGGAGACTGGAAGTTCGAGATCAAGGTGCCCAGCGTGGTCAGGTTCTGGGCAAGACCCTCCCTGGCTTACAGATGACCTCCTTCTCCCCATGTCCTCCTGTAACAGAGAAGGAGGGATCTCCCTCTTCTTAGAAGACCACCCATCCTGTCGGTTTAGTGTCCCACCCTCATGACTGACCTCCTTTAGCCTGATCACCACCTAAAAGTGCCATCTCCACATAGAGTAACATTGGGGGCTAGGTCTTGAGCATACAAATTTTTATTCATGGTGGACACAGTTCAATCCATAGTACCACTTATCCAACAGTGTACTTTCAAAAATTAAATCTAAAGAAGCAATAAGAGATGAATTTAAAATATTACAGTGTAAGATGACGCATATGTAAGAATATAAGTATGGGGCACCTGGGTGGTTCAGTTTGTTAAGCATTTGACTCTTGATATAGGCTCAGGTCATGATCTCACAGTTTGTGGGTTAAAACCCTGCCTCGGGCTCTGTGCTGACAGTAGGTTGAGCCTGCTTGGGATTCTCTTTCTGCTCCTCTCTTGCGCGTGCACATGTATTCTTTCTCTCTCGCTCTCAAAAAAAGACTGGAAAATAAATTGTACTCTATATATGGTAGTATACATGGTAGGAAAAAATACAGGAAAAAGTCTAAATTCTAATGGAATAATGGATAAATAATGGCACATCCGTAACATGAAATATCATACTTCTATTAAAAAGTGTAAATGGGGGGGGCAGCACCCAGGCGGCTCAGTCGGTTAAGCATCTGACTTTTCTTGATATCGACTCGGGTCGTGATCTCGCAGTTTTGTGAGTTCAAGCCCTGCATCAGGTTCTGCGCAGGCAGTGAGGAGCCTTCTTGGGATTCTCTCTCTCTCTCTGCCCCTTCCTCACTCATGCCACCTCTGTCTCTCTCAAAATAAATAAATAAAATTCAAAACAATGTTTTTAAGCATAAATTAGGATATTTAAATGATGTGAGAAGATGTTTATAGTTCATTATAAATAAATTCAAATTATAACAATGTATAGATTTATAGAAGAAAAACTGGAATTATATGTACAAAATGACAGACACTTTTAAAGAAATTTTAATTTTTGTCTTTGTGGTTTTCAGAATTATTCTCCTAAATTATGTACATATAGACCTTTAATTAAAATATTGTTATTTTTGATAATATTGGGTATGGGGTAAAGGTGACCTATCAAAGAACTCTACCAATCTTAATACTCTTTATTTTAACTTAAAAATCACCTTGATATTTTATTTCAACTAAATTATAGAGTTCTATGCAATAATGAGTTTAGTTTGGTTTCAGGAGAGCCAAGTTATCAAACACCTTGATAATGGTCCATGATCTGTTCATCGCTAAACACAAAAACTGAGTCACAATATCACATATCTGCAGAGTCAGATAACTGCTTTTTTTCCCCAATAAATATCTTTTTTTTTAATAACCTCCAAAGAAAACAAACTACAGTAGGAAATTCAAATAAGGAATGGGTTAGGAGGGAGGAGTGTTTAGAAAGACAATAAGATTTTTAAATTTCATTTGCAAAATATTTTTTGCAACTCCTAGGAAGTGCTGCCTCTAGCTCAATGAATATAGGGTTCTATCTAAACATAGTCGAATTAATTTCTTCTGGATATTTAAAATATCAGGGGAAATGACACTGATTTATGTGACCAATATAAGACCATCCAAATAAGATATCGTTCTGTTTGAAACAATAAGAAGTATTCTAGGTTAGGGAACAAAACTGGGAGACTGTTTCCTCCCACCTCTTCCGTCATTTCTTTTTCTCGTGCTGTCTTTCTCTCGTTCTTATTCTGTTCACAAATGGGTATTGGTGGGAACTACACGAAGTGCAAAGTGACTTTGACCTGCTGGGCTGCAGGCCCGATTGACAATTCCGAAATGCCACTCTCTAGGTGTCTCGCCCCTTCTCACTTTGTCCAGAGGAAGCTAAGAGGTCCCGTATTCCTCATAGGAGATGCATGTGAAAGGAAGGCTCTAAGAAACACAGAAGCACCATGAACTTCGTTACCTGCCCTGTCATCGTTTACAGAATCTTTTTTGCTGTAAGCCACCAAACTGCCAGGACAAACTTACTTGATGGATGGGAAGGGCGGGCGTGGGGGGTTGGTGAAGTTAAATCTGTCTCGTCCATTTACCAGACTTTTCTATACAGCGGTAACTCCTGGTATCTTTCTTCAACCCACAAACTTCCTGAGCACTCTTTTCCAAGCAATATGCAGACTTCTAGAGATTATGAAACCAAGGACACTTCTATCCCTCAAGTATCTAGAGTCTGTCCAGCTGGTAAAATGAGACAATAACCATAGAATGAATATGTTACAATTTTCATTAAATAACACTCGTCAGCCCTAAATGACTCTTCTGAAGTGGGAATTGTGGAGAGATCGCATGACCAAATGATTCTGAGAAGGGATGTGAAAGTTAAATGTCTTTACTCTCAGACTTCACAAACGCCTTCACATGCCTTAGTTACATCATGGGCCTCCAGCAAGTCTCATAAATTGTATTGTTCAAAAAGTGCTTGGGTCTCAGGACCATCGTTTTTGAAAATCTCTTAGAAACAAGATGAAATGGATATTAAAATTAGTTTTTATCAGTCTTTATGGGCTTCTGAAAGTTTGTATTATACTGGGAAAAAAGGACCATCAGATGTGTGAACCACAAACTGTTCAAGAGAAGTAAAGCTCTGAGGTTAGACCGTATTTATACGGCCTCGTTGATGTTTGCTCTTCTGCTCCAGTGTCTGACTCTGCAACCCATTTTTCACATTCTTTCCCTTTTAGATCTTTCTTGAAATAGAATGTAATAATTCTTACCTTCACAGAAACTAATTTCTTATCTGAACTACCCCAGAAGCCATCAGAGATAATAGAAAGTGGGTTATAATACTGTTTCTCTCTCGTGTTTGTGAGTTGTCTTTCAAAGACATCCTTCTCAGGGGCGCCTGGGTGGCTCAGTCAGTTAAGCATCCAACTTTGGCTCAGGTCATTTTCTCACGGGTTCAAGCCCCTCTTTGGGCTCTGCGCTGACAGCCTAGAGCCTAGAGCTGCTTCAGATTCTGTCTCCTCCTCTCTCTGCCCCTCCCCAACTTGCGCTCTATCTCCCTCTCTCCCTCTCTCTCTGATATATAAATAAACATTAAAAAAATTTTTTTAAATCCTTCCCAATTTAGAGCTTATTTTGTACTTGTCACTGAAAGAGTTGGTAGTAATGACAGGATGTCCGGTATACATAGCAGATTCTATTTGTTTTAAAATGCCTAATCTGGGGCACCTGGGTGGCTCAGTTGGTTAAGCAGCCGACTTCAGCTCAGGTCGTGATCTCAGGGTCTGTGAGTTCAAGCCCCATGTCAGGCTCTGTGCTGACAGCTCAGAGCCTGGAGCCTGCTTCAGATTCTGTATCTCCCTCTCTCTCTCTGCCCTTCCCCTGCTCACGCTCTGTCTCTATGTCTCTCAAAAATAAATAAACGTTTAAAAAAAAATAAAAAAATAAAAATAAAATGCCTAATCTTCCAGATTGATGAATAGCACAAGTTACAAAATCCATTGTAAGATCTCTTAGTTCATGTAGGAATTTAATAAAATTAACTTGTATAAGGCCTTAATAGGTATAGGAACTATTTCTGGATGAATCTATCTTTCAAAAAAGGTGGTATGTGTGTACACACGTGAGAGTGTACCTGGGGTGGTGTGTGTGTGTATATGTGTGAATGTGCCTGGGGTGGTGTGTGTGTATATATGTGTGAATGTGCCTGGGGTGGTGTGTGTGTGTATATGTGTGAATGTGCCTGGGGTGGTGTGTGCATGTACATACGTGAGAGTGTACCTGGGGTGGTGTGTGTGTGTATGTGTGAGTGTGCCTGGAGTGGTGGGCGTGTACGTATGTGTGAGTATGCCTGGGTATGATTCTTTCTCTGAGAGCAGAATGTCACCCCTAGGGAAATGTAAGGTGAGGCTCTTTAGCATCAGAGGCAGAAGATTCCATTGAATAGATTCTTTATTTTAAAGAGTCTATCAAGTATAATTAACTTAGAGCTAACTACATTTGGTGTTCATTTGCTTATCGTGTAATGCCAGAAGGAAGTTGTATGTCATCACTTGTTTGTGTCTGTAACTAAAGGAAGTGCATCTACTGTTAGACTGTATTTTATAATTTGTTCATGGAGAGGTGTTCGTAAAATCATGTGACTTCAATAACTGCAGGCCCCAGAAAGAAAGGAAAAATTTAAATCTTGATACATGAGAATGTCCTTTCGTGTCACTGGAATGGCTTTAATATTTAATTATCAGTCATAGAATTAAGCTCCAATTAACATTTGAATCAGAAAATTGGCCTTTTGTTTTAGAATTTCCAGTAACCATATTTTATCGTCATCTTTTTATCAGTGTCAAAGAGGCATTCTTTGTTTTACTTTTATTATCTCAGGGGGAAAAATTCTGTTCTCGAGATTTAAAGCAAATGATTTCACTAATAGTTAAGAGGACAGGTAAATACTAAAAATGTTCTCGTAAGTGTTAATACAACTTTTTTTAGAGGTCTTTTTGCCCAGAATATTTAACTAGAGTTAATTCCTGTTCTGTTTGTTCATCAGAAAATTTCCTGTTTTACCTACTGTTACAGGATTTAAAACATTCCAAATAATCTAATACTAATCAATAATACTTTTGGTATTACTACTTCATGATTTTTTATAATCTGCTATAGCTGGTATTTTTATATTCTCTGTATCACTTATTCACGTCTGTAGCACTTCTGTATTGAACATCAATCTGCCAGCTACCGATCTAGGTACCAGGGTTGCAGCGCAAAGGAGGCGGATCATAAAAACAAATTAATCTATCGCATGGGGTGACGGCGGTATGCACAGTGAGCAGCAGTAATGCATATGAAAAAAAGAGAAGAGACCTGTGGAAGGGGAGATTACACCTACACCTCAGGTGGTTAGAGCTAACCTCACTGATTCTGAGTCCTGTCGGTTGAGATGAGAAGGGACTGAGCAAGCCTTGTGTGATGAGAAAAGCCCTCCTGGGCAGTAGGAGTAGCATATGCAAAGGCCCTGAGGCAGAGCATGTGTTCTGTGTTTGAGGGCTAGCTAGGAGGCCACCACTGGGGTGGGGAGCCTGCTGGGAGGAGTAGAGAAGATCAGAGTGTAAGTACGGGGAGAGGGTATCCTGCAGGTCTTGCGGAGCATTATAAGGGTTTTGGCTTTTGCAATGAGTTGTTAGCATGACAAGGTATGACTTGTACTTGGGAAAGGCTCACCATAGTGTGTCGCCAGGACTCTGACATAGAAAAGACCAGAAGAGGGAGACCAAGGAGGCTGCAACCATACCGGGATATGTTTTGAAGGTATAACTGACAGAAACTAATTTCCAAGCTAAGTTTGTAAAGCTATTATTTTAAATTTCTGTTACCTTAGGTCTACTAGATGAATGTTCGTAAAAATATAACTGGTTTTTAAGTTTGTCTTAGAGCTGCTTTCTACAAGTACAAATTTGAGAAGTGACTTTGTTGAGATTTTTTAATAGAATTACTGATTCAGTGGCAGGTGTTTTTTTGTTTTGTTTTGTTTTTTAAGTTTGTTTATTTTGAGAGAGAGGACACATGAGCAGGAGGGGTAGGGAGAGAGAATCCCAAGTGCATGGAGCCCCACCCAGGGCTTCGTTTCCCAAGCTGACGAACTGTGAGATTGTGACCTGAGCCGAAATCAAGAGTCAGATGCTTAACTGACTGAGTGACCCAGGCACCCTGTAGATATTTTAAATTGTCTTAATTTTTAGGCTTGGTGCCTTATGTAAGTAATATACAAAATATCTGATATAAGTAAGTATATTTGAAATATTCCACATTGCTTCTTAGGTACAGTTTCCATTTTTTAACAGATTTTTTTCCTCTTTATTATTTTATGTGAAAACATCGGGGAAAGAGAATAAGACATGGGCAGTGAGTGGATTTGGAATGAGTGAGACCTAGGTTCAAGTCCAGGCTCCTGCACTTACGAGCTGTATGCCCTTCGAAAACACCTCACCCCCTCTGAACCTCAGCAGCCTCCTGTCTTGGAGGGTGCAGAATGGATTGTTGTGAGCATCTTATGTTATGCATATAAAACAGCTGGCACAGTACCAGGAGCACATTAAGAATTTTGTTTCTGAGAATTGCTATGTTTATTTTCACAACTATGACAAGGAAGATCTGATGACAGAGGTATTCACATTTATTGGATGATTAATTTTAGAGCTAAGTGACTTGTTCCCAATCACTTAGGTATAGATGCTCACTGCATATACCTAATATTCAGGACATGGTCTGGTATATGCACTAAAGGCGTGTAAAGAAGGACAAGTCCAAAATACTAACTACTGTATTTAACTTGTCAGATGTGTGTACCTAACAATAAACTCACTAAAATGGCGGCCCTTCACTGTATATAACAGTCTTTAATCTTGGTAAAAGTTGACACAAGTGATGTTCCCCTGACTTACCTTTCTCACTTTTCATCACCTAAACCCCTGACTCCGTTGTTTCAGGTAGGCGAGGTGCCCCAGTGAAGTTTAATATGGCAGGGTGACTTGCTATATCCCTGTGAATCACGGTCTCCTTTGACAGTTGAAGCAAGGTTGACTCTAATATAACCGTGTGGTGTCTGGCAGAGAACAAGGCCAAAGAACCCACTATCACTCATCAGAACACTAAATATAAGTTCTTTGCCCTTTTTCATCAAGTTTGCATAGGTATGTTTAGTGACATACCCACCCACAATGTGGTATGAGTTTTTGTGCTATCTGTGTAATAACATAATGTAGCTATAGTTTTCATCTGAATGCTCAAGTTGATCATTTATATAGAACTCTCCACTTGAACTTGTGTGATCGTTATTATATTATTCTTAAGTGATGGTCTGGGTTTTGTGTTGTTGTTTTCTCAGTGGGTATTTACTCTGAAGTACTATGAAAAAATCCATTATATTACAAAGGATTATAGTATAACAAATTATTATAAAACATTGGGGTTAGCTCAAAGTTCATTGTTTGATAATTTATAGATCAGACTTTTCTTGTCTCCTTTCTAAAAAGACCAATATTTGCCATTAGTTTTTCTGGAGTTCACAATGAAGATACATTCTGATGGAATGTGTTATTCTACAAAATTAAGTAATTGATGTTTCCCTGTTTAAGGATGAAGTTTAATTATAAAATTTTCAAAGGATAAAGTCTAGCAGCATGTGAGTTTCTGAAATAACAAATTATTTACTCTGTAGTGAAAAAGAAATTTTTAGACTTAAGTGATGCTTTGATATGAATATAAAAGGTCTTTATGTCATTATGATTCAGGTATAACATTAAAATTAATTGCTTTTATCCTAATTGACTAGTTGCAAGCATCAAAGACACACACACACACACACACACACACACACACACATATATACGTGTTTATACAAATATGTAAAACAAGAGTGGGAGAACCAGATAAAAATCTTTTGGGAAAGTTATATGAAGCATTCGTTTTTCTTTATTTTCATAATCATTTCTACCTATTTTATACATAAGCATTAAAAATTAGTTAAAATTATGTAAGTCTTTGGGAACTAAAATATAATCTTTAGAAAAATAAGCTAATTGAGGCAGAAGTGATTAGTGTTAATTATCAAGTGCAAAAGATTCATTTTGTTGAAATAGACACTTTTTGAATATGAGATCAATAGGTCTTTATTTTTGCATTAACTCAGTTAAAATTTATATGTTCAAAATTTTTGATGATTGTTACACAAGCAGATACTTAAACTGATGTAGAATAAATTCTAAATCCATTATTCATTAGAAATATTTCATACTTAATCCTGATCTTAGTAAAAGAAGATGTCTGTTCAGTCTTCATAATTACTTCTAAAAATTTTAATGAGAACTTTCCAGAATTCTATAGGGCTCTTTGGCTAAGCACAAAAACCTTGAAACATAGTGTGTCTTCTCTATATGTTTTTATTCAAATATTTATTTTTAAATAAATTTAAAACATAGATAGTGTGTCTTCTCTATATGTTTTTATTCAAGTATTTATTTTTAAATAAATTAAATAAATGCCCACACACTTAAATAAACAAAAATATGGTGCAATAAACCACTACGTGTATTCAAAATTTCTGTGTTTTTACAACAATTAAAATTAAATCTCCAATTTCACATTAGCTTAATTTTTAGTTGGAAGAAAAGCAGTTATTTTAGTTTGTGTTCAGTATGCTTTTATAATATTTCTATCCAGGGGATATTTATTCAATTTGCCAAATGTTTGGTGCCGTTATAAAACACTTTTCACAGTCATTCTCAAGGACTAATCATTGTTTTCTGTAGATCTGGAAAATATTTATTGTAATCCTTTACCTTGAAGGCCGTCTAAAACAGAATAATCCCGTTGTATTCATTCCAGGTTAAAATACGAAGCACATGACGACAAATACCTCCTTTCAGTAAATTTCCACTATAGATGCAAGTAATATGTATACTCTGGACCACTATACATTTTCCTTAACTATTCTTCAGGGAAATATAAAGATTACACACACACACACACACACACACACACACACACACACACGGGCACTGGGTGCTCACGTGGTTAAGCATCCAACTCGGTTTCAGCTCAGGTCATGATCTCAGGGTTCATGAGATCGAGCGCTGAGTTGGGCTCTGCACTGATGGCACAGAGCCTGCTTCATATTCTCTCTCTCCCTCTCTCTGTGCCCCTCCCCCACTTGCACTTCTCTCTCTCTCAAAAAAAAATATATAAATAAAGATAAATATAAAAAGATGTAAAATATATGGTAACAAACATTCTATCAATATAAATGACTGATTTTGATTTTTTTCCAGGCCTGATGGAATTGGAACAGTTTCAATAGAAGAAAAAGAGAGATTTGAAGAGATAAAAGAAAGACTCTCTTCCCTTTTAGAAAATCAGATAAGCCATTTCAGGTATATATTCTGTTCATTAATATTGTTTGCTTTCTTCGTTCAACACTCCAATCCCCTAGAGATGTTTATTATATCTTTCTGCTGCTTCTCAAGAACCACCAGTAGCTTCTTCTCCAATGCCTACAAGGTAACATCCACATTTCTCAGTCTGTGGTCTGTTTCTAAGCCCACCATTCAGTTTCCCTGGTTCATTAAGGTAGGTGCCTCTGCCCTTCAGTGTCTAATGTGGATGTATCTCTCACTTGTGCATTTCTCATTCTCGAGTAGCCTCTTTCCCCAGCTCTGGTGACGAATCCTTTCTCTCTGAATCACCAGGCGAGAAGCTCTTATGTCCTGTCTTCACAGTGGAGCCCTTCTCGATCATTCCAGCAAAGACTGAAAAACCTGAAGTCTTTCAGCATCATATGTACTCTTCACTAGCCATTTATCACAGTTATAACACCCATTTTTTAAGTCGTTAGTTATCCTTTTATTTCTAAGAACAAGGGCCACACTTGTTCCTAAGCACAGTTCCTTGCTTAAAAAAATTAAACGTTTGCATATTGAAAGCTCAAAAATCTTAATATTTTCCCCCAGATTATAGTTAGCTCAACAGAACCTAATGGTTAAAAACAGAAATTTGCCAGCATGTTCCTTTTTTTTAATCATTTTTATCAGATCCTATAAAATGTTGTCAGGTCAGTATGTTGTGTCTTATAACATGCCTGTCTTGTTGCAGGGATCAGATTTGAAATCATTTCATCATTATTGAAAAAATCAGTTAATGTACTTCATTAATAGTTTGAAAATGCTGTTACTTAACCATTACTTTCTAGGCATGTTTTAAGTCTTCCCCATGAATCTGGCTAGCCCAAGAGAAAAGACCTAAGGCCATGAACAATAAAGCCTCCCCCTGGAACAGCCCAGCCAGATTCTTCTTTAGCAAAGACCACAGTCTACATATGCCAACCTTAGGTGCATGTAGCTTCCATTCAGGTTTTTATTGCCACGCTTTTGAAAATGATCAGACAGCCAAGGTCATCAGACATTTGAAGAAAGTATTAAATATGGAAAATAGAGCCTAAATGAGTAAATACAAAAAAGCAATTGGGAAAACAAAGATTATATGGGGAAAAGAAAATTAATGAGAGGGCTAAGGCAATGAAAATCTGTTATTGATGTCCTTGGAGAGGTTTAAGAAGATAGAGCGTCTATAAGACAAGAGCTGCATGTTGTTAAAAAGAAAAAAAAGAAGAAACCTCAGGGAACAAATACGAACTCTCAGAACTCATGTGCAAATGCTACACAAACACATGCACACTATTAAATATTAAGTTAATGAAACCATCTAGAAAGTAACAGGAGAAACGTTGGAAAGTAGAAATACAAAGATAAGAAAAATTAAGGATTCGCTCAGGAGTTTCATCACCAATAAGTAATAGGAATTCTGGGAACAGGTAAGGCTGAAAGTAGGAAATTGTCAATACATTTATTCAAAAACATTTTACAGAAGTAAACGCCATATGTGTTCACAGTGAAAGAGCTCATTGAGTTCCCAGCACAATGGAGTAGAATAAATACTCATCAGTATCAGTTCATTTTCATGAACTTACAGCATCTTGGGGATAAAAGAGAAGATCCTGAAATACGAAGAATCCAGACTCAGAAGAAACTTCTCAACGTTGATTTGTTCTGCAAACATATACTGAGTACTTGTTACGTGTCAGGCAGAGAACAAAGTCGAAGTTCCTTTTCTTCAACTTTCATTCTAATGTGAGGAGCAATACCGGTATTCAGAAAGCAATGCATCAGTGACTTCAGAATTCTGAAGAAAGATTATTTTCAACATAGAACTCTATACTAGTAGCAGTCTTAAGGATAGTAGTAGAATAATATTTTCAGACATCAGGGCCTTAAAATGCTTCTTGTGGTGCCTGACTGGTTCAGTCAGTGGAGCATGCAGGTCTTGTTCTTAGGGGTCGTGAGTTCAAGCTCCACGTTGGGCTTGGAGCCTGCTTAAAAAAAAAAAAAAAAAAAACTATTCTTCCTATAATCTCTTTCCAGAGAATACACAAAGTCAAGACAAAGGAAAAAACAAAGAGGGATAGTTAAGATCCTTGAAACTGAAAATCAGCATTAAAGAAGAGGGAATCTTCATCATGATGGTTAATAGAAAACCCCAAGTGATGGTTGAGCTTAGCAGCCATTTCTGATAAGAACGAGTCAGAAAAATTGTTTAAATTGACAAAATACTAAGATGTTTTAATATGTTGAGAGTCTTTACCCATTTGGAAGTGAGTTTGGAGTCATATTAATTAGATTATATCATTAAGCTGAAATTTGGAGTTAATTAGATAAGGTCTATAAAAAGAGGAAATTAGGGGCGCCTGGGGAGCTCAGTCTGATGAACCTCCAACTCTTGATCTATCCTCATGTCATGATCTCACGGTCATGAGATCAAACCCAGCATCAGACTCTGCTGTCAGTGCAGAGATTCTAGTGATTCTTCCTCTCTCTAACCCGCCCCTGTACACACATGTGCTCTTGTTCGTGTACTCTCTCTCTCTCTCTCAAAATAAAAAAAAAATTTATAATTAAAAATTAAAAACAAAGACAGGTATTAAATATAAATAAGAGGATTGCACATAGGAAGTCATAGTACTGAGTCTCTGTTATCTAGGACATTGACATAAATACTTAATTTAACCTTCCAAATGGTATCACTATGTTAGAAAGATAGGAAGGACAGGAATTACGTTTAGGGTTGGGTAAAATAGTCAAAAAAACAAACAAAAAAACTGCATATGTCTAAGATGGGATATTTACTCTGTCATCTGAAACAAAAAAAAATTTTTAAAGACTAAAATAAGCAGAAGAATGCTTTTCAACACATTAGAAAATGAATAAAAGTGGTTCTTGAGAGATGAGAAACAAATGAATAAGCCCTTTCATTGCCTCTGCTTAACACTTTCCAGGCTATGGCCCAGGGAGGAGAATCCCAGTGGGCCCTGAATTGAGACAGAGGTGGGAGTCCAGAAAGGACAAGACAGCCAGAGTTCTCAAATCAGACTTCTAAAGAAAGAGGGGAGAAGCCTACAGTATTTGTTGAGGGTTCCCTTATGGTCTTCAACTAAGTGTTGATCTGAAGAGGTGTGTAAGGAAACTATTTAAAGTCAGGCAGATAATCCTTTCTCTCTGTGGTAGAATTACAGAGGATAATCCCCAAAGCTAACACAAAGATAAGAGGAGTACCAGTTTCTACCACTCAGAGTGGAAAGCTTCTGTCATGAGTATCGGGTAGAATACTGAGAGGACTTTTGCCTCAGTAATGGAAAAAAATTAGCCCTGTTTTTATCTCTCTCGATGAGGATTAAAATCAAAATTCAGATAAACTGTTTTTAAGTAATTTCAGTGCATTCCAGAACAAAGGTCAAGAGTAAAGGAATACCAATAATGTAAAATAACAATGTCTAGCATCCAGTCAAAAATTTCTAGGCATATGAAAAAAATGGTAAAATATAACCAATGAAGAGAACAAAAGCAACTAAAAGTAGAAATGACACAGGAGATAGAATTAGTAAACCATAATATTATAAGAGAATTATTACCAAATGTCGTATGTTCAACCTGTTAAGGGCTTTAATGGAAAACTTACAACTTCATACTTAACAGTGAAAGATTGAATGTTTTTAACCTAAGATCAAAAGAAAGGCACGGATGTACCTTGAATACTGCTCAGAAGTCAGTATTCAAGGTAGCTTCACCTAGTATTCAAGGTGGTATGGACAGTTCAGAAGTAGACTCCTGCACATATATGGTCAATTGATTTTCAAAAAAATATACAAAGATAATTTGCAAAGTATGCTTTTTCAATAAATATTAACTTGGACCCATACCTCATACCTGGTTGAAAAGTTAACCTAAAATGGATAAATCTAGAAAACAGAAAATGTCACTGTCCTTGGGCTAAGCAAAGGTTCTTAAACACAAAATCATGATTCATAAATGGAAAAATTTTACCTTGAACTTCAACATTAAAAACTTTTGATTTTCCAAAGACATTAGGAGAATTAGAGATATATGCCAGAAGGGAAAAACTACTTGCACAATACATATTCTGCAAAAGACTTCTATCCAGAATAAATAACTCTTAAAACTTAGTAAGAAATGAAACAACTCAATAAAAAAGTTGATATTTCACCAAAGACATATGGTGAAAAGTCATATGAAAAGATGCTCAACATCATTACTCTTCAGGGAAATACAGACTAAAACACAGTGAGGTACTACTACATCATTAGCATAGCTAAAATTTAAAAATTACTACCCAAGGTGTTGGCATGGATGTGAACCTGGAACTCTGCATATACTGTTATAGGAATATACAAGGGTACACCCATTTTGTAAGATAGTTTGCAGGTTTTAAAAAATTTAAATGCCTATTATATGACCTAGCCATTCCACCTAATAGGCATTTCCCCGAGAGAAGTGAAGGCATACATCCATACAGACTTTTATGTGAATGTTATACCTTAACATACCAGCATTATTCCTAATAACCAGAATATGAAAACAAGCCAGATGGCCATCAACAAGGAATAGATAAACAATGGATTGCAATACTTCTGAGCAGTAAAAAGGAATGAACTGTTGATGGCATAAAAATCTATTGAGAGAAATTAGAGCAAAGAAGTACAAACTATGATTTCTCTTACATAAAATTATAGAAAATACAAATTAATCCAAATGACAAAGTAAATCAGTGGTTGCCTGGGCCCAGTGGGTGGGGAAGGAACATTAGGGGGTCATGAGTATATATATTAAATTGACCATAGTGCTGGTTTCACAGATGTTTACATATGTCAAAACTTACTATATATTCTAAATGTGTGCAGGTCATTATATATCCTTTATACCTCTAAATCTATTAACAATTAGGTACTTCCATAGTGGAAAGTTTGAATAATATTTAAAACTGAAAAACCAAGAATTAGAAACATTAGCATGTAAGTTATGAATATAACTTTTAAATACCGAAAGAAGTAGCTAAAAGTTAAAAACTTTTTTTTTCCTGAAGAAATTTACTTGGAGAGTGCGGTGGAAATGACACAAAGGACTTCTGTTCTTCATAAAAAGCCTTTAAAAGAAGTCCGTATATAACTTTGATCAAAAGAAATCCTTATTTTTTAATGGATAAGGAAAAGAAACAATTTAATTGTGGGACATGTCTATCCAGGTTCATTTATCTGTGTAATTAATTTACTATGGTAGGAATCAGGGTGATTTTAATTTCTTCAGATTAGATATTAAACTTTGTCAAATTTTATTTGATAATTGAGTATTTTCCACTTTTCTCTCCTATTAGAGAGCTATCAAAGTGGTAAAAACCCAAAATATTTATCCTGAAAGGCAGAACAAAACTATTCCTTTCTTTTAAAGCTCATTTTGTAAAGATTAATTAAGCTTCAGTGTAGTTATTTTCTGTACTTTATTGATTCAGGATTACTTGTACTCTGTAAATGTGCTGAATTATTTACACATCACGGGCAGCTAATGCTAATTCAGAACATACCCAGTGGGACCTCGGAGCCCTGAAATGCTAAATGTAATCTGGGGGTCAGTAACATTCCATTCATAAAACGTGTCACCCACAGGTTAATGGAAATAAACAATAGGCAAGACAATGGGTGGATTATGCAAATGCACTGAAAAGATTTAAGCAAGGGGAGGGGACTATAAGAACCCAATTTGCGTTTTATTTAAACGTGGATTAAGGTTTATGGGACACAAAATGATGAAAGCTACTTTGCTAATTTGCTAATGCTCTAAAAGGCCACACTGCCCAGGAAACAAAACTATCAAAAATAAATTGGTTGTTACTTTTGTGCACGGTTGCGGAGGGGAGTAAGAGAATGCATCTAGGCAAGAGTAAGTGAAGGAAATTTTTTTAACAGTAAATGAAATGATAAACAGTGTTTTGAAGAAAAATTTGAGCACCTGAATCTATGACATTTTTCGCATTTATCTGAAACTAATAAAAGCTTCATAAAACTAAAACCCTAATATAAATTTAACAACTGCTTTGTGAGAAATCAGTCTTTAATCACCCTGTAATCACTCTTCAAAATTCACTCCTATAAAATAATTTGAACTTAAAATATATGTGCTTTTAGGGAAACCTGTTCAAATTGCTTTGTGAAAAAAGTAATTTTATTGTGAATTACATCTTAGAAGATGTGTTAACCAAGTCCCAGATTAATGGCCAAGGACATGAAAACATACAAACTTGAAGTTACTAGTTTGAAGATTTCTAATGCAGAGCGAAGTGGCAGCCTGCGGACAGCTCAGCTGCCTGGAGCACTTGATCTTGGGGCAGGGGCAGTGGTTGGAGGGGGCGGCGCTTTACTGAGCCTGATTCAACAAAGCAAGGACCTCCAGCAGGATGAAGTGGCCCTGACATTCTTTGCTCTTGAAGTGGAAAGTGACCTGAAGAGGGACCCCCGTGTAAAGAGCGATAAATCTGTTACCACCATGTGTCGACCGACTTCCGAGGAGACCGCTCACTCGCCCAGCCTCTGACCCTGATTTCAGAACACCACATAACATACCTTCCAGTCATGGGGGTACTTTGGGAACACACAGGACTGGAAAGACTGAGGATGTTCCACTCTGCTGGCAAACTGCAGAGCTCCCCGAGGCTTATGGGTTTTCTCTGGGGAGATTGTAGAGTTAGCCACCGGCACAGACAAAAAAGGGAGAGCTGGAACCCATTTTGTACTAGAAGTTATGTCTGTGGGGCGTGTTTCCATCTCAAGCCACACAAGTACAGGAGGAGATGGGGTAAGTCATTTGGTTTATGACAGAGCTTAATAACAACAGACCTTAAGAAATTTTTAGGGAATATATTTTAATTATGTCTTTAATAGGACCTTGCTTTCTGAACATGTATCGTCAAAATCGTAGACTCTTTCCATCACAGTTTACACCCTTACTATTTAAAGAAATTTAAAGCATGGTTCTAGGTAAACTTCTGCTGTTAAAATTTTTCCTAGATGGGATAGAAGAGGGACTTATTTAGCAGTCTTGGAAATTAAATGTTTGACTTTTTTTGTTCCTCCTTTTGTTTTTAAAGATACTGTTTTCCCTTTGGACGGCCTGAGGGTGCTCTAAAAGCTACGCTTTCGTTACTTGAAAGGGTACGTTTGAACACTACTTTGTAAACACTGTTTGTGCTCTTCGTGGCTGTAGATTTTAGTTACCCAGACAGACAAGCCCATTCCTCACAAGTGTGTTCCCTGAGGCTGTTGGTCACATTTCATCAGTTCATCACCTGCTCCTACTACAACTTGTCCTGTCGACTACTACTTCCTCGAGGAAGCCTTTCTGAAGCCCACCCCTGCCATGCTGTGCTGAGTTGATGGCATCTTGGTAGTATCCCCACCTTTCTTTCTCTCATGAGGTTTCCTAGTTAAGTATAATTATCTGTTTTTTAGACTTCACAATTGTCTTTTATTACCTCCCCATGACTTATTTGAACTTGTATCTGTCATAATTGTCACACCTGTAAGAGTTTATCATTTAATATTTACAAACATATGCCTTTCATTCTAAGTCAATCTCAGAATTCGCTTCAACTTGTGTTACTTTAAGTGAATACATGAAGAAATTCATTTTCCTCAACTGAATAACAAGCAAGGTTTTCATATCCGTGCTAAAATAACTTACTAATGAAAATATATTCTCCATTCCTGTTTTTGTGACAGACTAAATTTGAAAGGGAAGAATCATTTTCATTTGTTGATAAAACTCTTCATATGCTAGGTGGGTCCTGACCGTTAAGTAATGTCGACAATTCCTGCTCCTCATGAGTATTAAAAAGAATTTCTAAGGATCATTTATAGCTCATGATTTGAATGTTCTGATCCTGATTTATTGACTTCAAGCACTTGGTCTTGCCCACTTTTCTGCCAAATGAATTCTAGATTGCTTATTAGCACTTCTATTAAAAGCACAAAGAGTCATTTTTCACTGATTTAAGCACTTGGAAGATGAGGGCTAGAACTGATGACTCTAATGAGGTCTTTGGATTATACATGGGTTTCATCTGTATATCCCTATCTTATTATTGATCCCTGTGCAACACGTGATAGAAATATTATTATGATACTGACCTCTTTTATTTGAATTTTTTTAATAAAGCTGCATGTAACCCAGGCTTTTCAAAAGATTCATTTCATCCAATTCATTAAGGTATCATAGAAAAAATAACATCTTTTCAGAGAGCTTTACTTTTGGAACAGTATTCCATCTTGGGGACCTAATACAGCCTGTCTGTGTGCTGGTTTCCACGGTAGAGCCTCCCTCTTCCCCCCTCCCCTCTCCCCCCTCCCCCCTCCCCCCAGCATGGAAGAATTAGTAATAGCAGAGAGGCCCTCACGCCCTGACAGGCTGCAGGATGAACAGTGACCTTTTTCCCAGTTAGAGGCACTAATCATGTCTCTCGCTGAACTGAGACAGAAATGGGAAGGCCATTTCTTCATTTTCATGTCTCTGTACTTATCGACATCTTAGAAAAATACAGTCTCCGTGTGAATTCTTCATACTTCCTATGCCGTGGAAGAAATGGAGAAGATACAAGAGACCAGCTGTGTCTCCCCTTCTGCCCTTGCACCCTAACGCTGTCCTTTGCCAGGAAAGGGGATACAGTTCCCTCCATTCCAAATTAAATATCCGGCTCCTGGATAATATGAACTATCACCTGATTTCATTCCCAGACTCACCTCTGTAACAGAGCATATACATTCTAATTTAAACAACTCTTCATATTATTTAAAAGTGTACCACCGTGGGAAGGCCCGATAGTAAAGTTCATCATTCTGCATATGGGACAAAATTAATTTTAAGTTTAAATCATACTAATAATCACATTAAAAATAATGGTACATGTTAAAGCTTTTTTTTTTTTTCTTTATGAGCAGAAGGATTTTTCTGCCTATAAAGATTCTAATGTGCAGTTCTAATTAAAGTGCCAAATATATGTAATACGTGTTAAAAATTTTTAGTATGAGACTATGAGGAATAATTGAATTTGATGGGAAGGAAATTTTTAAGTGATAAAGTTTGCTGTTTTGAAAAGGAAACCTTGCCTAACAAAATTAAAATGTGTCGTGAAGGATCACCAATGCTTAAATGGTTGAATAAATTTGAGATGATAAAATCCTTCATGCCGAGGCTGATCAAAAGAGAATGAAGTAATAAAGTGTGGATGTCTTCATGTTCTTTTGATGATCCTTGAAGGTGAAAGACTAATAGAATAGTAAGAATACTTAACTGTTCTTGTCTTCTCTCTGCTCCCATTTTTCTATCTATTTTATCATTTGAATATAAGCAAAACCAGAAAAGCTGCATTAAATATATGGAAAAATAGTTCTGGACTAATGGCATAATCCAAACTGACTGTAAGCAATTTTATCACTGAAAAAGTCTTAAGGAAAATTATTGGTGAGTCATCATAAAAGTGCTTAAATACATTATATCTTGAATTCTGGGTATGGTTGCATTTTTGCCTTGCCAACAGTAATACTTACAAAGGAAAAAAATCCAAAAATACAATTAGGAACTCAGTGGAAAATAATCCGTATTTTTTTTTTATTTTGGAAGGTCTCTGTGTGTTTTAACAGAAATTCCATTCATTTCACTGAGACAAAGATTTTCTCCCCCTCAACAGATCATGGTAATTAGAGTTTAATTGTGAGAATGAGAGATCTCGATTTTTATAGAACTCAAAAACGGTGCATGTTATTAATGGAATTCTGTTACTGTTTTCATATATATTGCTCCAAAGATTTAAAGCTTTTAAATTAGGGATGTGCAAGGGAAACTTTATTACTTGTCCCAAGGACTATAATCCTGATCTGAAACAGCTGCTCTAATGGTGTCGTGGGCCCCTGGAGGAAAAGTGACAGTCCTCACCCTGAATGGTGGCTTGGCCCCGGGGAGGTTTTGACGTGCACAAATGAGGCTTAGACAGGAGGAGCCAGGATTGGAGGATTATGTTCCCAGTTGTGAAGCGCCGACTCGTTACTTTCCCCCAGTGTTACCTAGGACCCCTTCCTAGTAATAGATATAGGACAATTTGTGTAATTTTATTTTAGCATCTATTTTATGCAGTCTCTCTCTGTCTCCCTCTCTTTAGGTCTTAATGAAAGATATTGCCACTCCTATACCAGCAGAAGAGGTGAAAAAAGTGGTCAGAAAATGTCTCGAGAAAGCTGCCTTGATCAATTACACGAGACTCACAGAATATGCCAAAATAGAAGGTCAGTGCAGTGAGCAATTGCCGAAGTGGCGGTGAGAGCCAACAATGCCTATTAACTGAATTTTCTGTGGGAAGTTCTTTCCTTTCCTGAACAAACCTGTACCGTGGCAAAGGGAAATGTCTCATTAAAATCTCAGCTGGTGAACTGAAGAGCTTTTTCCTATTCATTGCTTTAATATGCCTCCTGGGACTCTGCTTGAATGAAAGACCCAGGATTCGTGCTTAAGTTGTCCTTTGTTCTTATTTTGAGTTTTCAGGGAACCAGAAGGTGTTTTCATGGCTTGTATTTTTTGACATTACCGTAAGTATGTCTAACATTTCAACTGCAGGTAGTGTCTTCTTTCCTGATCAGTAACAGTGTAGTAGTACATAATTTTATTTTCTGTTCAACAGTGTTGCTCAGGGAAGGAGGGAACTTGTTGATTATGGTGAGGGCCAAAATAAACTGATAGAATTCCCTGCAACTTCTCATTGCTTGCAGTATGTTAACACATTGGAGCGATTACATCTCTTGAGAGGGCTGCCCGTTTTTTTCCTCTTCCTTCAGATTTCATTCATTAAGAATACTGAGAGTTCAGTTGCTTAGAGATAACTAGAATGAAATTTGTGGCAAAGACACAAAAATTCGCTTTATTCGACAATCCTTTGATAATGATTAAAAATAATAGAAAGGGCCTCAAATTTTTTGCTCTAATTATCCATAAAACTGGCTTGTGTCGTACATGTAGCATTCACTTCGCAAAAAGTTTGCAAAGTTAAATCTATCTACAAATAAAGGCAAATCTATTAGAAAAACTTTAGTAACTTTTAATATAAAATTGTACTAAATTATAAATTATTGATGTGAAGATAGTTTTATCAAAAGTGGTACAATGGAAAAGGTTGATTATAATTGGCTGTGTTATATCCTTTTTTTCTCTCCAAATCTGATCAAGCTTTCTAACACGCATGCAATAACCAACCTCCTGAGTGATTAACAAAAAAGCCATCCCATCACTATAGCAACCAATATTATATCACGAGAGTAACAACAAGAAACCTCCTTAGTTACCAGTTTAACATCATTAATTATGATATCATGTTGTGTTAAAGCAAAAGCAATGAATATTAGATCATTTGGGGAAAGTGGAAGATAAACAGATTGGTTTTCACATTGTGAATACTCATTCAGATCTTCGTGTTTTGGAATATTGTGTGTTGTGAACATGGGTTGAAAGAATCGATATCAAAATAGACCTATTAAAACCTTTCAAATCTAGGAAAGGGAAAAAAGTTTGCACACAACTTGAATAAACACAGTATCGTTTTATCCAAATGTTTAAACTCGATCCCAAAAAGACTTTTGAGAATCCTTTTGTTCTTACTGTCCATTCTAGTTAGTATCTTTGACCATTGTCCAAGAATACTGAAAAGATAGGATAGTTCTCTTTTCTAGTCCTAGTGTCCATTTGAACATGGACAAATGAAATTATTTGTCACAGCCGTGGATAGCTTTTATTAATTAGCTAGACAGACGTGTTAACACTGGTGGTCAAAAGCCATCGCCGTTCCTCTGGAGCACACATAAAGACAAGTCCGTGTTAGGGAAAATCCTATTCTAGGACCAAATGAACAGTGGGGAGCTCTCACACCTCTCTCCTTTCTGGAGTCGTCTGTCTCTTACTTCTAGTCTACTGTGAGAATATTCTAGAAAATGGATCCTTAGAAATCTAGTTGGGTGGGACTACTGAGCAGTCTCCATTTTCAGAAAAACAAAATACATGCTTACTATATGATGAAACTTCTCTGCATTTCGTTTGCCCCCTTCCTTCCACCCCCTCTCGTGTATGTTAAAAAATGAAGCACTTTTTGTTCTATGCTCAGGACCAAACCAAGAACAAAATCACATTTAAGTTAGAAGTAGGAAGTGGGCCACGCTTCTTGGCTTAATTGACCTTCTGCACTATGTGAGCAACATGGGTAGAGTCTGCTTTTTTCCTAAATTGTCTTTTCTTATGTTTTAGGCCCAGCAGAAAAGGAAGCAGGTAATGACCGTTCGTGCATGCACGTGCCGTTATTTCTGTTGTGGTGGCATGGTGTTTGATATTGATGAATAGCTGTCTACTTTTCAGGGCTCCTATTAGATGACTTTGATTAAGATGCTGAAAATACTTACATTTGGGGGAAACTATTGTTAATGCTCTGTAGGTAAAATACAGGCCATTTATCCCTGTTAAAGTTCAGCATTTTTTTATATGAACTCAAAGCAAAAAACCTGAGGCTGTATTAATGTTCTACATTACGTTTTAAGCATGGACACTAATCTTATTTGGAAGCTGTAGCCAATATTTGGAGGGCTCTTACGGCTAGAGAAGAGGACTGTCTCTCCCTTTTCACTCCTGGAAAATAACACAGTGAGAAGTGTAAATGCTATTAAATAAGCAATAAGAAGCTCTTAACTTTAAAGTCGCTAATCAGAGGAACGAGCAGGGGTTATGAAATCCTAGTCTCAGGAAATTGCTAGGAAAGTGTCCTCCAGATCTCTGAATTTTTTTAAGTTTTGTTACTTTTCTCTTATGCCGCTTATCACAGCTGTGCTTAACTATGTGCTGTTATCAGTTTATCTTGTCTGTCTCTTCTTTAGCCCCTTTACACCGTGGACACTGTTGCTTCCCAGCACCCAGCCCTGCACCACTGGCACCAAGGAGGGTATAGGTGCTTTGGAGAGAGAGGAGAGCTTAGCTAGTTAGTTCCGTGGGGCAAGAGCCCAGTGATGAACCTTTCTAGTCCGAGTTTCCCCGTATCATTTAAATCCTACATGCAGTGTTATAGACAAGTTTGGGTTGGTTTTAACTGAAGTCTTCGACTAAAGGACTCTATTTCTGTTTTCCTGACTCTTTCCGTTCCGTTTCAGCATTTGACCCCAAAAAGTGTGAGGAACAAAACACTCTGAGCCAGGGAAAGGGGGAAGAGCACACGCACAATGATCACTAAGTACACTTTACAGGCTACCGTCGCCTCTTAAGACAGCCCATTGTAATAGCAACAGTCCTGTTCTCTTTAACAAACTTTTTCAAAATCTCTTAGGGCATTTTGCCCACACTAGTGTTCCTGTAGTGAAAATAGGTTTTTGTATAGTTGACACACAGGAAGTCTGGGTTGTTAGGGCCTTTCCCACGGACACAGAGTAAAGAAGTCAGCCAGCTGGGACTTGCGTCAGGGTCCTGATCCCCAGCCTACCGAAGGTATGCTCCTTCCCCTGTGAAATGTGAAGAGGTCACAGCGCACCTTCATGAAGGATGGGGTGGAGGAACCGTGCAGAGTTGCACACATTCCCCCTTTAAGGAGAGGAGAGAACAGGAAAGTTGCCGTCCCCCGTGGATCTCACTTCCAGAGAGAGCCTTCCCTTCACACGTTTTTGGCATCCATTCTACTGTTCAACTCTGCAGGATGATGACGCTAGGAAAAATACTTTCATTACAATTAAATGCTAAGAGGGGGTGCCTGGCAGGCTCAGTCGGTGGAGCATGCGACGCTTGATCTCAGGGTTGTGAGTTCGAGCCCTACTTTGGGTGTAGAGATTACTTGGTTGTAGAGATTACTTACAAATCTTAAAAAAAATAAGTTTGTAAGTTAAAAAAAAATGCCCAGATGGAAAAGAGAAAAATAAAATCAGTGTATAGTGTAGATGATTTCAGTGGAATGAAGGGAAAGTTAATCTTATTTGAAGAATGTTGTGAAATAATAGAAGAGAGGTTTTAAAAAAAAATGTGGTTTTATTTCTTTGGTTGCATTTGGTAACAAGGTAGGAGGGTTGCCTAATGTTCTTGGAGGTGTGAGTGACTAAAAATGAGAATGTCAGTTACATGTGTAGAGCTCAAATGCTTGATAAGACTTCCAAGCGGCATTCTCTGGGGCCTTATAATCCTTTTCCTCGCTTAGTTCGTACCATCTAGAGAAGAGGTGAATTCTGCCCAACACCGGTCCTGATTTTGTCACCTGTTGACTTCCTGTTCTCTCAGAGGTTTTGTTTTTGTTTTTGTTTTCTTAATTTACTCTGCTTCATTAGTTCCTGAAACAACTCTACAAAACAGATATTTCATAGAAGGGGTAACCGAGACTTAGAAAAAGTCCGTAACTTGCGCAAGGATGTGCTGTTCTCAGTTGACCAGACGAGATTCGCACCCGTGTCTCTCAGATACAGAGCCCTCGTCGTGTCCTTTCCGCCGCTTGCCCTGCCCCTGGGGCTGTCCGATTCCGAGGCTGGCATCGCCACCAAAGGCACAGTACAAGAGCCAAGGGGTCACTTTTTCCCAAAGTATAGATATTTATTTAATAATAAGAACAGACACTCGTTACTAGGAATGGTGGTAAGCACTTTACGTGTGTCCCTTCATCCTTTACAAGAAATATTTCTGTTACTGCTTTTTTAGGAAACTGAAGCAGAGAGGATATTTGTCATACACCCAGAGACCTCCAGGAAGCATGTTAGAACACACTATTTCCCTTTTAAACTCTCATCTTATTTTCCTAGGTCTTTCTCTCTCCCTTTTCTGGACAAGCCTGTATAGTTAAGTTTGTACTCAGTTACACTGCATGGGCCTTTGAAAGGAGTCTGGAGCAGTGCGGTTCAATAGAATTATGATGAGAGCTGTAGATATGACTTAAAGTTTTCTAGTAATCACACTAAAGCGGTAAAAAGAAACAGGTGAAATTAATTTTAATAATTTAACGTAATATATCTAAAATATTCCTTTAAACTGTATTCAGTGTACACCATTATTAATGAGATCTTTTATTTTTTCACCTGTAGTCCTTGAAATCCCATGTGTATTTTTACTGTACCAGCACATTTTGTCGCCCCATTTCAAGTACTCGTTTACCACACGTGGCTAGTGGCTGCCGAATTAATCGGACAGCACAGATCCCATCGTAAGACTAGGAGCCGGACTCCAATATCCGAAGCTTTTTGTTTTTATGCTCACGTATCTCACAATGTCAGGCGTTGAAAGTGATTAAAATGTGTAACTTTCCTCCCAGCCCATACATAGCATCTCTCTCCCTTCCTTATTTTATTTTTCTCTACAGCGCTTACAATCTAACACACAATATGGTTTGTTCCTCGCGTTCTTGTCCTAGAACATTAGCTCCACCAGGGCAGGACTTTTGTATTTTAGTAGCTGCTGTGTCTCCAGTGCTGAAAACGGTGCCTGACACGTATTTGGTACTCAGTAGATATTTATTGAATAAATGAATGAGTTTATGGCAGAGAGTGATCAAGCTATTTATAGCAGAGAGAACACGTATACACTGGCAAGCTGGCTTGCAAAAGGCCATTCAAATCAATCACTAAAGAATTTATGATATAGGAGCAAAAACTAAACACTTAAAAACAAAATTGGAGGGGTGCCTGGGTGGCTCAGTTGGGTAAGCATCCAAATTCAGTTCAGGTCATGATTTCACAAGTGAGTGCGTTAGAGCCTCGCGTTGGGCTCTGTGCTGACAGCTCAGAGCCTGGAGCCTGCTTCGGTTTCCGTGTCTCCCTTTTTTCTCTCTGCCCCTCCCCCGCTTGTGCATTCTCGCTCTCAAAAATAAACATACATTAAAAAAATTGTTTTAATAACAAGATTGGAAAAATTAAACCAGAATTCAGTGCTCTTATCATGGGTGTGGGACACTGATCCTGGATGGCTGCAGCCAGAGAACAATGGCGTTAACAGTGCTAGCACTCTGACCTGTTTCCGTTGTTTCCATAATGCGGCATATGCTAAGACAGACTTCAAGTTCTCTTCCATCCTTGGGAATTCTTCCCATTCTCCATCGGCAGCACATATTTCCAGAAAAAAGGAATTTGACAACTTTGGAATAAATGAAAGAAACGACCTCTCTCTGAACGCCTTCTTTCCTTCTTAGGATATCTTAGCATGTGTTTCATGAGAACAGAGCTCATTTTGGGAACTTAAAATGTCTACAAAGCCTTTTTTTTTTTTTTTAAAGAAATATTTGAGATCTATACAGTCGCAAAAATCCACTGGTTTTCTTCTTTGATTTAATTTGATCACTACTGTTTATTTAACGATAAGATCCTTTTTACAGTATTTATAGTCTAGGGTTCAAAAAGGTACTACAACTTTATTTTCCTAATTGTGTCTTTTTTAATTTAAACCGTATACCTTATTGATGCAAACTAGCTCTTTTTAAAGGAGAATGGATTCCTTAAATCAGGGAGTTTCTTATAGACAAGAGCAGCAATCTAATAACAGTCCCTGCTATCCCGTGAAAACTATGTATCATATGAGGACTTACAATAAAAGAGAGAGATGGCTCCTTAGGGCTTGCGTTGACCTGAGCTCTTTTGCACAGATTTGGTAGCGAGGCTTATTGTGAATCTCAAAACATGGAGGTGCCCTAAACAAAAGGTAGCATGGAATGAACAGGCAAGGGCTTTGTGCACTGCGGATCGGTCTGGGCTCTTTGGTTGCCAGGTTCCCAGGTCTAACCCCCAAGTGCTCTCATTTTCAAAGTCTCGGTTGAGCAGGTAGAGATGCTTTCCCAGAGGGCTGCACCGCTTGCTTTCTTTGAGAGAAGTTGCACTTGTGGGCCTTACGTCATTAGGATGTGTTTGCCATCTGGGTGGCATTTTAATTTAGCACTCCCCTGTCAGAGTGGAGCAATAAATAATAAAGTAAAATCCGTTCTTAAGGACATGGGTGTATAGAAGTTGAGTAGATAAAAAGTTGCACAGTTGATGAAAATACTTCTTGGTCAGTGAATAATTTCTTACTGATATTTCTAGGATCACATAACCATTTTACCTCATAAAAGCTATATGTGTTTCCTTATAAATTCGATTTAAAAAATTTTTTAGTATTATATGCTATGATGAATTCTAAATCTAATCTAAATAATAGATTTATTTAGATAAATCTAAATCTAAATAATAGTCCTGAAATGTTGCATTCCCATAAGAATTGACAATACCCTGCAGGAGGTAGTTTGTATATTAGAAGAAACAGAATTTTCACCTTAAAAACTATAAAGCGAAGTTGAATTAAAGAATTTCTTTGTAGCCTTTTTTGGACAGCGTGGCTTAGACAGTAGGACTTTGGCATGAAAGCCTCTATGACCATTTCTGCTTCTGAGTCACCTGGTGATTAATAAATGTAATTTCTGACTCTAAAAGAGAATGTCTTATTGTTGTCTTTAAAATATTTGAGAAAGTCATAAATCTATAAAGAGCTTTTAGTTTATAAAACAATATGTGTATGCAGAGGAAACATTTGCCGCTTGAGCCATGTCATCTGGATAGGGACCAACTTAAAATTTATTTGTTCTGTATACAAAGGAAAAGTGGTATTTTTCAGATGCAGTGGACTCTGAATTATCTTAGAGATAAATTTTTTCTGATAGCTGAAAAGTACTTTTATTCCATTATCGAATATGCAATGAAAATGTTAATTTTAAACTATTGTTTCAACATGTTCTCATCAATATATTGAGTGAAATGTTTTTTAACACCCACTTCCTTGCTACCCCAGGAGCTTTATTTTATGTAACATATATGCCAGAAAATGTCATGACCATATTCTCTTTTCGGTACTATGTAAGTAATACAAACTCACTTTGGCCATTTCTACATCTACTTTGGAACAAATGAGGATTTGTAATGTGTTTATTTGCTTCAGCTTTTTTCCACCACCTCACCAGGCTTACAAGATAGCCACCCCACACTATATAATTTGTGTTCACACCAGTTAGCTCATGACAACGTCAACAGATTAATTCCTCTGAATCAAGAGATGTTTGGGGAACACAGTAAGCAGGAGTTACAGGGATTATTGATGAGAAGAGGCTTCTATCCAACAGGGCTTTCCAGCTGTGTGCGTACCTTCAGTTAGCTCAAGACAGACTTAAGACAGGAAGAGTGTGCTCTGTGGTTGTACAGTGGCTGTCTGCACTCAGGGAACCAACTAAGAGAAAAGTCAAGTGATGACATAAGAGGCACCCTGTATACCGGTGACCGGATGGGGTAGTGCCTGAAACACTCTCAGGGCCCCTGCACTTACTGCCCACGGCTTTAGTGAGCAAAGGACGAGGGTCCTGTCAACTGTAGACAAACCAGGGAGACGTTTAGGACACTTAGCACTCTCTCCTCTGATATTGGTTCTGTCTGCATTTCATTAATGTTCTTCTTGATTTATTTGTCTTTAATTGTGAGGAAGCATTAGTGTCTGTCCCTCCATTAAAAACAACTGCTGACAGTACCGTCCTGCTGCTTCTGGTTATGACTTTTCACCCCTTACGTTGGGGTAATATTGCCAGCCTGGACGACTCGTCATGCCTCCACCGAGGTGTTCTTGACCAAACGGAGTGGTACCTTTCCTCGATTCACAGTCACTGTCGTGAGTCGTCCACCGTCTCCTCTTTTATTTCTGTAGTAGAGGTTATAATGGGTCAGGAGAGTCTCAATCAGGGGTGGCCATAGCTAATCCCATATTCAAAATGAAGCTTTGATTGTTTTCTTTTTCCAAATCAGGCTATCACGGGAACTTGATCTTAAATTTAAATGACACCTAAGTTTAGGATATTTGAGGGCAGTCCCTTCCGTTCACCTTGGAAGCATAGTAAGCCTCAGCTCTGTAGCTCTATACCTACAAACTTATCGGCATCTGCCCCCACCCATGTCTCCTGTTCTCCAGCATCAAGGAGTGAGTTACCTTCTTCTTCTAGGTAGACTCATCCAACCTGTGATATTGATCTCAATTGCACCTGCCTCTTTCTGGATGGAATTTATTCCATCATATATCTCTTCCTCCTCCTGTGGCTAGTTCCCCCATCTTCTTTCTACAAATTTCATTTCCATCTATAACCATGGTGTCTCCATAAATAAAGCAGTCTTATCCTGACCTCTCCATCGCTTTCCATCTGCCATCCAAAAAGCAGCATATACTCACATTCATTTCACTCACCTTCACTTGTCAGCCCAAACAACTTTGGTTTCCAGTCACCAGTCTGTCTGGAGGGGAGTTCTAGCCTGGAGTATGGCTGAGCAGAGGGGGAGTGAAAAGGCATTGCCTTGAGAGAATCAGTTCCTTTTGCCCTTGGAGTTGGTAGCAGTAGGCCAGGTGGCTGGTATCTGCAGGGTTATCAAAACTGAGCCCAGCTGTGCTGCCGTGCCCAGGTGAGATGAAAACTGGAATGAGCTGAGCCACTCTCGGGCAGTCATGCCTTTGGTCCTCTGTATCCCAACATCTAGCCTAATGGATTACAACCAAAGGAGACTTTTGTCAAGTCCCGCAGCTTTGAATCTAACAGATTAACAGTGAATCCGAGTCCTTGGAAGTCGTATAATGTGTTAGTAGCAAAGGGAGATTATCAGTAGGATTGGTTTTGTATTCTGGGATCCTCTACTCCAAAGCTTAAGTTTCTCTGTCCTCAAGCGACACACAGGCAAGCACCTGCCTGTCATTCCATCCTGAGTTTCTCCAATGACCATGAGCTTCAAGTCAAAATGAACTCCTGAGGAGTATAGCCCCTTATAAAAGACAATAAACTAAGTGATATGTATCATCTAGAACTTACTCTTCTTAGGAGCAAAGTTTTAAATTAAGCATAATAAGTATACTCAAGGATATCTAGGAAGATTCTAAAAATATGCAGGAATAAGACATGAAAAAACGATTGGAAATACTAGGTATGAAATTAATATGGTTTTAAGAAACATTGGGCACAGGATGAATACAGCTGAAGAACTTGTCATCTGGGAGATGAGCGCGAGCAGCAGGAAGGTGAAGGTGTAGACAGTGTGAATGGAAAGCTAAGTAAGGTGGAGAAGAGAGACTTCCATCGGACTGATGTTGAAAAAAATTCAGGTAAATACGAGAGAGAAAAACAACTAGAGATACAAGAGGCATTGAAAATATTGGAAGAGTATTATGAAGAGAGACAAAAACTGAAAGTCTAGATGAAATTAGTAACATTTTTTGAAATACTATATTTGTGTGATCAACACAAAAAAAACGAAACTCAGGCCACTAAGTTTTAAAGAAATTGAAATAGTTGTCAAAACCCTTTCCCAGATCCCTAAGCATGGGTGGTTTTGGAGGTGAGTTCTACCATATGTTTGAGAAAAACTCAATCCAAAATAAATTCAGTTAAGTGGAAAATGAGTGAATGCTGTCCAGTTCATTTCATGAGGCAAATATAATCATTTCCAAACCTAGTAAAGGCAGTAGAATAAAAGAACGTTATTATAGGCCCATTTCCTTGTGAACCTGTATGCAAAGCCCCTAAGTACAAGCTCACAAAATCCAACGGTGTATTGGGAAAATGATCAATAGGGTTTATCCCAGGAATATAAAAGGAGTTCACCGTTAGGAAACAAACTAAAAGCAAAAATCCTATCTCAAGAGACGTAAAAAAAAGTATGTGGAAATAGTTGAGCACTTTTACATAAGATTAAAAATTATCCTGTGAGCATCCTGGAATTCCTTAACTTTATACAACCCATATAGAAAAAACCTACACCAAATATTTTACAAAGTGAAGGAAGCTTAGTGGCATTCCCGCTAGGGTTTGTGATGGTACTTCTAGTATCGTCACAACACTCAGAGTCTTGGACAGCATGAAAGAAATGAAAGAAGTAAATCCAAAGAATGAGAGAGGAGATAAAAACCATCATTGCAGATGAAATGATCAGCTTCCTAGAAAATCCAACAGGATCTACATAGAACCTTTTAGATATAAGTGCTCAGCCAGGTTGCCAGATATAAAATCAACCTGCTAAAATCCATACCCTTTCTCCACACCAGTAATTCTCAAATATTCTTAGTCTCATGAACTTAGTACACTCTAAAAATTCAGATCTGAGAACTTTCGTTCAGATAGGTTGTTTCTACCAGTATTTCCCATACTAGAAGAAAAACGGAGAAATTCATATAATATTAATGTTTACAAATAGCGACAGCAAACCCATTACCTGTCAACAGAAATAGCTTTGTAAAAGAATTTTTGCACACCTCTTGAATGGCTGTCTTCATAGAAGACAGCTGGATTCTCATAGGTACTTCTGCACTGAATCTCTTAAAATATGTTATTTTGGTTGATGTATAGTTTTTAAAAATATATATATCATACTGATACATAGTGGGAAAAGGGAGAAGTATTTTAATAGTCTTCTTGGATAATTATGGGTTTTCTTCTATGATATACTAAAGCTTGCAAGTGATAATTTTTTATGGGTTAATTTCAATGTGGAATCTGAAAGCCTATCTATGAACTTTTCATACTGTTACATCCAGTTGGTTCATCATGTACTTTGAATACAGTTTTCATCATGCATGATTTTTTAACACCATGTACTAATTATTTGGTCCACTGAGTTAAGATATTCTTAGCGTTAGCGAGTATGATAAAGGCATCCTGGTTAATACCACCCGTCTCATCAGAAAAGTCTCAAAGTCTTGGGAAGCTGTCAAGTTCATGACAGATGCAGGTTTTCCAAAATTCTAGTTTTCCTTGAAAGCTTTAACTTTATCATTAGCAACAAATACTATTTGTTTTAAGTGACAGGTTTCCTTACTTTTTCAGAAAATGTCTACCACATATCCCCAAGTCTGAAGAACCATATTTTTGGCCATCAGTGGACTTTTCAACTAAAAAATGGTTTTCTGAAAATAAAACAGTTTAGCCCTAGATTCAGACAAGGACACATTTTTTTAGACAATCATTACACGTCAGTATTCTGGTGTGCCTAATGTAAAGTTCTCATTTTGTCACAGATGGTATTTAAAAATGTATAAAATCTCTCAAGGGGAGAGATTCAATAAAGTTTTGTTTTGTTTTTTTTTTTACTGCTATATCAAGGACTTTTGTATGGAAAACTGGCTTTCTTTCTTTGCATGGGAGTGAAGAACCCAGTGATTATCATTTAGCACCAAAGCCTTGATTCATGCCGAGGTAACGACCGTTTTACCTGTCATTGCTTTTGTGCCATGGCTGTAAAGATCAACAAGGTCAACAAGGCAAAAACACTTCAGTATTCTTATGAAAATAGTTTTGACCTCACAGATCCCTGAAAGGTCCCGCAGTCTGAGAACCCCTGCTTCGCACCAGCAGGTAACTGCCTGGAAAATACTAACCAAACATCTAGGAATTAACTTTCCCAAAAGCATGCGAAACTTCCTAAAGAAAATCTTAAAACTCAGAGGTCATAAGGACAGACCTAAACAGATGTAAGATAGTCCTTGTTTTTAAGAGGAATGACTTGACAGTATGATATTCAAACTCTCTCCCCAAATTAACCTACAAATTGTGATGTCCATTAGAATTCCAGAGTTTTGTTTTTAAGAACGTGATTAATTTAAAATTTGAATCGAAGAATAAAGGATACTGAATAAGTCAACTTAAAAAGGCACAGGTAGACTTGCCTTAGCCAGCACTAAGTGTGCAAAACTGTCCCCAAAGCCTGTGACGAGGACTCTACAGACACGTATGGATGGGAGCCTGCTGGGCTTCCTCCATAATAAAGTGGACCATAAATCAGTGGAGAAAGGATGGGCTGTTTCGGAGATGATGTTCAAAAGAAGGGCTTACTAAATGGTCAAAAAATAAACGGAATGAATTCCTCTCTGATAGAAGCAGGGCCTCCAGAGAGATCAGAAACCTCAATGTAATGAAGAAAATGTCTACCGCTACAGATTTAGTATTTTTTTTTTGTTGAAGGTTTGAGAGAGAGTGAGCAGGGAAAGGGCACAGAGAGGCAGAGAGAATCCCAAGCAGGCCCCAAGCCGTCAGCTTAAATCCCGACGTGGGGCTTGATCTCACAACTGGGAGATCATAACCTGAGCCAAAATCAAAAGTCAGATGCTTAACTGAGTGAGGCTCCCAGGTCCCCAGTATTTCTCTTTATTGTAACTATTCCCAACTAATGTTTGTACCTTTTCACTTCCTTGATAATGTTCCAAGCTTGTCTAGTATCTATTTGAGTTGTAGCAAAATTGTTTTACCTTTCTGATAAAACCTAGCAGGTTCCCGTGTAAATACGTCTATGAAATAGCATAGAATTGTCAGCTAACCATCTATGCTTGAAAAAAATACTTGGCCCACTGTGAAGTGATGCCATGAAAGCTTCCATGACTCATACCGATTCCCAGTTGCAAGAGAAAAAAGATTCATAATATAAGGGAGCTGCACAAAATAATGCATCAAGAGTATTTAATTGAATACATACCAGATTGCCCAGGTTCTGGAAAAACATTATATTCTCCCCAAACCTTTGATGAGTATTTACTTTCTGTAGAAATTCTTAGCAAGAACATAAGTACCTCCTGAGAAAACCAAGGATTTATGTAACGTCTCCTCTGTCATGCCCCTTACCGGGAATTATTCCCTCAGCCATGATCTGTAACACTCTGAACAGCTCTTGCTAGAATCTTATCTCCTTCCTCTGAAGATGCATGGAAATCTCATTACAAGTGTTCAACACCTGTTCCCTAAAAGGTCTCAAAAAGGATGTCAGTTTACTCAGCTCACTTGACAATGTGTCATGTGTTTTTTTTACTTTCACATGGAATGTGGTGCACAGATACATGCAGCCTTGAAATAGCAAGTTTTCTTTCTCTCGTGAGCAATTTGGTAGAATTTATCATTCTCTGAATCCATAGTTTGAAACCAACTGATTGGTGACCTTTTCATTTATTTACTAACATGTGTCAGCAGGTAAACCAAGTGACATACAGCCCTGTGGCTCCTGCAGCACCTTGTTAATCTGAGTAGTTTAGATGTATTAAAAAGTCTTTTCCAATTGGACAAAACCAGAGTAATGCAAACTGACAGATTTCACCTTTTATGTCTCAGTAGAGATTGTAAGTACTCAGATCCTGGACAGGTGAATAGTTTTAGAAATCAGAGGTCATTACCTATAGGCCGTAACTAAGTGCCCATATAGCTTCGAGCGCTAAATTCAAAGGCCTAATAGTGTCTGTGATGCCAGATTCCTTTTTATTTCAAAAGGATAAACTTGTAAAAATACCCCAGAGGCATTTTGTTTACACACATTTTCACAGTGGCTGGCAGACCCAGGATGTTAAAACTGTAGAAACATTCAAGATATCACCAAGCCCAACCCACCTCTCTACACCTGGTCTTTCCGCTTGTCCGTGTAGGAAACATTCTCCAAATCTAAGCATCGGATATCACTACTAACACATCAGTTGACTGCCCTAACCCATCTCGTTCATATCTCTAAGACAGATATATACAGACATCACAATCTTTGACTTATTTCTTCTACCCAAGGTTCTAAATCTTTTCAAAATGTATCTTTAATCCTGTTCCCTTTCCTTCTTCAGCTTGCCTCCCAACTGGCCAGCCTCTGCAGTCCGAATTTTCACCCTCCCCATTGCCCATCACCCATCATCTTTGTCACCACTACTTCTGGGATCCTTCCTTCCTTGCTTGACTGATTATTCATGGGCAGAGGGGCAGGAGGAGAATGGGAGAGTGGAGGTGTGATGTTACTTCTTTGATGCCCAAATGACCACGGAAAGGCTCTTTTAAGGAAATGTAATTAGAAGGCAAGAACTAGGCATGAAATTTAAGATGTTATAGACCTTAATTATGTAATAATTTAGTACTGGCCTGGCAGTTACTATACCTGAGATTATGCTGATGGTTTTCAATTTCTGAATCTGAATTCTATTGAGAGGAAGTGGATATGATGTATGTATAAGAAGCAGTAAAACCAAGGAGACCACTTTTCGGTGTCAGCCACTGAATATATATCAGTGTGTGTGAGATATATGTATGATAGAGATAGAGGATACATCATGAGATATAAACACCAGTCTTGAGGAAAACCCCTGTTACACAGTTAAGCAGGATTCCCCGTGGAAAAATATGCTGTCAATAGAATCCCACAATATATTTCTAACCAGAGCTAAACAGAGTTAAATAAATATCCATTGTGGAAAGTTTCTTTTCTCTTTCAAGCCTTCATAGTCCTCACAGCCAGCAACCCTATGAAGATAGTTTCTGTTTCCTGTTAGATCCCGGGTCTTCCTGCTTCACAGACTTGAAAGCCAGAGTCTCCGTAATTAAAAGGACAACTTTAATAAAACTCAAGCCAAAGTGTCTGTGTTTCTCTACTCTTAGAAATCACGTAACTATAAAAGCCTGTGACACATGTTAAACTAGATGTTAAAGCCTACTGAAGTTTCTCTAATTCCATCACCATCCTCCCTTTTTTTAAGGTCTTAAGAGGAGACTATGTTCCCACATTCCTCCTGTAGAAAGTCTCACAAACATCACTGACGTCTACCTCACATAAGTATCTGACTTTTTATGGCCCGTTACCCCCGAATCTCCACTTGTTCTTGGCTTCTGCAGATTGTTCAGTTTGGGTTCAACCTGGCTGCTACGGGTCTATACTCCGGTGGCCAATTCTCCTTTGTTTCAGAGTTGACCGTTTGCTTAAAAATGAATTTATTGATAAGAAAGATAATCCAGGTATAGTAGTTAATGTAACTGTCACAACAGGACAATTACTCCAAAGTACTATATCATTAGCATGGTTAATTCCAAAGAGGTATTAACTGGAACTGTTGCTTTAAGTGGCAGGGTCATTAAGTAAATTAATACCAAAGGGATTCTTGGAATTAGCAGGCCACAGACCTATTGTTTCCAAACATCTATGGTATTAGCATTCTCACGGATTTTAAACAGCTGTAGGGAGGCCATAACATTCTAGATACTTTCATTCACACAGAATTATTCAAATACGTACACCATCCTATCTGGAATAACATTACCTGAAAAGTAAAACGTGTTCAGATTCTACAGAAAAAGTCACCTTTTTTTCCTAAAATGAAATTTATACAATGATGTAGCTTGATTTCAGGTAAAGGAGGAAATAATGTGAAGTTTCAACGGGTCACCCTTGTAAATGTTTGTTTTTCATAAACACTAGTAGCTCTCAGAGTGCATTCCCCACACCGGCATCATTGGCAACTCCTGGAAACTTGTTAGAAATGCAGATTCTTCCTGTATCTCTTGGGTAGATTCCTAGCAGTGCAATTGTGGGTCAACTGACGAATGGATAAAGAAATTGTGGCACATATATACAATGGACTACTATGTGGCAATGAGAAAAAATGAAATCTGGCCATGTGTAGCCACATGGATGGTATTGGAGGGTATTATGTTAAGTGAAATAAGTCAGTCAGAAAAAGACAGATACCATATGTTTCCACGAATAGGTGGACTTTGTGAGACTAAGCAAAAACCAGGGGGAGGGGAAGAGGGGAAAGGAAAAAAAGACACAGAGAGGGAGGGAGATAAAACATAAGAGACTCTCAAAGACTAAGAACAATCTGAGGGTGAGGGAGGGAGGAGAGGGGGTGATGGACATTAAAGAGGGCACGTGTTGGGATGAACACTGGGTGTTATATGTAAACCAATTTGAAAATAAACTATTATAATTTAAAAAATGCAGATTCTTGGGTCCCAAACAAGACCTGCTGAATGTGAAATTCAGAGGATGATGCCAGGCAATCGTATTTTAACAAGCTCTCCAGGAGGTTCTGGTGCCTGCTGAGGTTGAGAACCACAGACCTATATGGAAACTATGCCAGTCACTGATCACAGCAATATATATGTTCCAGCACTCTCAAAACTGTAGTGACATTCAGGTCACAGTCAGACAATCCAGGAAGGGGTCCATGTTAACACTGTTCTCTTGCAATAGCTGAGAGTACCAAGTCTTGAGGAGTCAGTTTGAGACAGATCGAGCCTGGAATGTTGGGGAAATAGAGTTTAGTTTTAGAAACCGCGTTGCCCCTAGATTCTGAGGCAGTCTTCTTAGCATCTTCTATCCTGTTTGCTCTACGTGACTAAGTTGAGAGTTCCCCCAGAATCATCGAGTCACGAGTTCTGAAAGTGGCAGACAGGTTTCAAGAGGGAGTTTTGCTTAACAGGAAAGAAAGAATTTCCTCTCCTACCCTCCTTTCCCTCTCAGGATGAGGAGTCCCATGAGTATGGAGGTCTGGCCAGGATTAGGACTCGAAGAAGCTTGGCTGTGCTAGGCTCTGGCTGTCTCATTCCCTACAGGTTGCTGTGCTAGAGCCAGAGGGTGGGTCGGAAGACCTCAATAAATTTTAGACTTTCCAACTGAGTCCTCAATCTGGATCATGCAAAGGGGGAGAACATTAACAGCAACAAGAATTAAGGTTAAATTAGGACAGGCTACAGGTCAGTAAAAATACCTTGAGCCAAGGGAAATACAAATCAATACCAAAATGAGATACCACCTCACACCTGTCAGAATGGCTAAAATTAACAACTCCGGCAACAGTAGATGTTGGCGAGGATGCAAAGAAAGAAGAATCCTCTTGCACTGTTGTTGGGAATGCAAACTAGTGCAGCCACTCTGAGAAATAGTATGTTTTCAAAAAATTAAAAATAGAATTACCCTATGACCCAGCAATTGCAACTACTAGGTATTTATCCAAGGGATACAGGAGTGCTGTTTCAAAGGGACACATACACCGCAATGTTTATAGCAGCACTTTTGACAGTAGCCGAAGTATGGAAAAAGCCTAAATGTCCATAGACTGATGAGTGCATAAAGAAGATGTGGTATATATACACATACACACAACGGAATATTACTCAGCAGTCAAAAATAATGTGGTGTGTGTATATATATACAATGGAATATTAGTTGGCAATCAAATTACTTGCAACAACATGGATGGAACTAGAGTGTATTCTAAACAAAATAAGTCAGACAAATATCATATGATTTCACTCATGAGGAATTTAAGATACAAAACAGATGAAACTAAAGAGAGGGAAGCAAAAATAATACAAAAACAGGGAGACAAACCATAAGAGACTCCTAAATAAACAGGGTTACTGGAGGGGTGTTGGGTAGGGGGACGGGCTAAATGGGTGATGGGCATTAAGGAGGACACTTGTTGGGATGAGCATTGGCTGTTGTATATAAGTGATGAATCACTAAATTCTATTCCTGAAATCATGATTACACTATGTGTTAACTAACTTGGATATAAGTAAGACCTCTAACATGAAGCAGTAGCTCAGATGAAACCTGTTCTGATCTAATTGGAACGCATCACTTAACATGCCCACAGCAGTGCATAGTGCATGTGTGTACTATGGTGTTGCCTTATATTTCTGTAGGGCGAGAAAGATGAAGACAGCGACCACTATCTACCAAGGTGGAGGGGGACAGCACAAGGAAGTGGAGAGATCCATCCTACCATTTCTCAGTTCTGAGAGTAGATAAGTTTTGCCAACCAGCAGTCCATGGAGAGGATGCTGACCATCCTTGCCACTGGATGACCATTTGGGGGTTCCAGGTAGAAGAAACCAGATGCCGTACCCTTGGCCCAACTTTCTTCGTCTCTTAAACTTGGCAAGATGAAACCTCACTGCTTGGGTCTCACTGTGTATCCCAGGTGAATGCTTCCATGTTGCTCACCTCCCGACTCCTTACAAGCTAATGCCCTGCAGCTCCTTCCCTACCTGGTGCTCATTTTTGCATTTAGTCTCAGTCTTTCCTCTTTTTCTTTTTGTTTCGGGGCCCATGGTTATCCCTATAGTTCCTCCTTAAGTCTTACACATTTCTTACCTCAGTTCCCTCCTGAGTGTCAAGGATTTCTTCTCATCCATCTGATTGGTGTTCTTTAGAGGAAGGGAGAAGCAACAGAAGAGTGGTTTTTTCTTCAGATGGGAGGAGGAAAATAGTGGGAGCCTTCAGTTAGACTGCTGCTAGCTTTCTCTGATCTAAAGTTTCTGACCTCAAACAAGGACTCACTAAAAGAAGCTTTTCTTTCTGAAGATCTCCGTATGTCACCCATGAGCAATTTAAAGCCTTCCTGTGGACATATCTCTGATCATCTTTCTTGTAAGATAATGCCATTCTTGTATATTGAATGCATTTAATTCCCTCTGTATCAGATCTTTATAGCAGAACTTCCTCATATTGACCAAAAATGGATGGTGCGGAGCTATCCTCTGTACCACATAATCCGCTGAGGGAGAAAGATACATAACTTCTTTGAAGGCAGAAATATTACCTTGTTCATCATTGTATCCCCTTAGTTGTTAGTGCACTACCTTCCAGGCAATAAATGTTGAATCAAATTCAGGGTCACAAAATCTGGGGATGTTGAAGAACCAGGCAAGAAATCTTCGTGCATATATAGCAATTACTTTTTGATGCACGCTAGCCGGCTATCATGACTTAGATGCAAGGGAGAGAAGTATTATGATAGCATTATTGCCATAGTCCCTTAATCCGACAGCATCCTTATTGTTTAGTTACTAGTATAGATATGAGTCTGTTAAGTCTTAAGATCAAATACTTTATAAATGTCTCCATATCCTATTTGAGGCAAAGGGGGACTGAAGTGATCTTACTGGTCTTCTCCCCATGTTCCCTCACAACCTTTGCTCTGAGCTTCACTGTGTGTCCACCACTAGGGATTTTGACAGGAAATGGCTGGAAGGGAGGCCACTGGGGAGAATGTGCTCGGAGTATGCAATAGGGATCAGAATTAAAGCCTACTAAAGGAAAACAGTCGAGCTGTCCTCTTCTCTCTACCTCCCTACCTTTTTTCTTTTGAGATCTTTTCTTAAACGTACAGAGGTATAATTAAAAGGAATCATTCAAGCAGCCAGGGAGTGTTGATGTAGAAAATTAAAAGTGTTCCAAAATGAAGAAAGCTCATACCCGAGAGCAATGTATTGAAAGAAACCTTGCTACTTTGGGCATATTTGTTTTAAATGACACTATTTGAAATGTATTTCAACAATCAGCTTGGTGTGAAGCTTGAAGAACATAGAGACATATGTAATGTTGTGAAAATGTTACAGAAAGTGAACATTTTGAGGAGGAATTCTCAAATATTCAATGTTCAGATTTTTAATGGGGCCATTGATAACCTTGTTATCTAATAGAGTTCTGACTGTAGAAATGCATTAAACTTCTTGGCTGTAGTCAAATGAATGACAGCCAGAGAAGGCACACACAGTGTACTTGATAAAAATGCTATTTATTTAAAGTATTAGAGTGGCCATTATGTTCAAGTATAAAGTTCTGCTCTTCTCAGTAAATTTAGTCTAGGAAAAATAAAATGTTTTAGACTGTTTTTAAGTTTCAGTAGGACACAGGGTACTCTCCAAGTTTTTACTTAAGACAGGGTCAAATGTAAAAGCTGGTTTTGACATATTCACCTGTAAACAGAAACAAGTTTTCAGGTTGTTTCTGTGATTATTTTCCATTATTGCATACTTGTGGCTAAGGACATGGTGACTTTATAAACTCTTCAAACCTGCAGCCATTTCAGAAGCTTCTATTGAATGTATACAGTCAGTTGAATGTGTGTGTGTGTGTGAGAGAGAGAAGGAGAGAGAGAGATTCCTATTCTAAGAGTTGAAAATTAAAAAGGATTCAGGTCCTTGTGTTATTGCTGCTTACCTGACATCAGAAGTAAGGTTTTAATCCTGTCTTAGCCAATATCCTGTATGACTTTGGATTCCTTCTTTAACATCTCCATCTTTAACATCTTTTTCTTAATCTGGAAATGGGGGCCATTATTTTCTAACTTGCAGAATGGTCATAATGATTCATAAAGAAGGTAGGAAAGTAAGTTCTTTTGTGATAAAAACAAATTTTGTTGCCTTTCTATTTCCTTATGAAAAACACATGATATAAACATAGAAATATATTTAACACAATCCAATGTAGAGAAAGCCCAATGTTTATATTTACAGGAAGCATAGAATTTCTTACCTAGAAGGAATTGCAGAGATGATAGGAGTTGGTGACTCTTAGCATTTGCTTGACTTATGGATCACTCTGAGAACCTGAAAGGTATAATCCTTCCCTCTCCCCCACCCCCATGCCTCCATACACAAAAATTGCCAAATGATTTTAAGGCTGTGCCCTAAAACCTGTTCTAATCCCTAAATCCCTTGGATTGAGAATTCTCAACTTAATTCAATACCTTCGATCTAAAGATGGAAAAATTAAGGAATATAAATGATAAGCTCTTGAGAATTAAAAATTATTTTGAGAACTTTTTATAAATATGTCTTTCTTGAATAATTTAAGAATACAGCATTCATCAGTTTCTTGAGCATTATTCTCACACTACAGCCGCATTTTCATGGTGGACTTGCCAGTTCATCCACCCTTCGCATGTTAGTGACAGGAGCAATTTGCAGTCTCACACAAAGTTAAATAATTTGGGTATTGACTTTACTTTTAACACAGTTTTTCAAAAAACAAAAAACAAAACATTCTTGCATTGTCAGTAAACATTCATTAGTTACCTGTGATGTTCCAAAGCCTATTCAAAATATTGTGAGTACAAGATAACAAGACCTAGTTTCTGGTTTGGATCTGGGCACAGACTCATGAGCCCATAAGAGGGGAAGTCGGAGGAAGGAGCAACTCATTCAGCCCTAGAACATTGAGAACGTCCCACATTTATGGCAACATTAAAGTTGTATCTTCAGTGATGAGTAGGAGTTTTCTAGGCAGAGAATCCAGATGTCTTAACTCCCTGTCTGGGCAGATTTTACAATGCTTAGTTATCTTTTTGGTTTAGAATCATTAACTTATATATACATGGCAGTTAGTCCTAAAATATATAGGATGTCCCATTGGAGACCCATTCTCTAGTTTTATCAACCATGCATTCTCATTCTCTGAGCCACGCGGTCTCCAAACCTCAGGGTCATTCTCCTCTCTGGCCTGCAATTTCTGGCTACTTTCAAGGGCGTGCTAACTTGTTCTTCAAAGCAGCCCCGCACCCTCCTCTTACCATCTTCCCGTGGCTCTCCATGTTGCTAGACTTGACGCTTGGGATCCAGGTCGCGTAACCTCACCAATCCTTCCTTTTTCTACACAACCGCAAATACATTTTCCTAAAATTAATTTAATCTGAAGCCTTGCTTTATTCTCCAGCATGTTTGCCCTCCAGCCAGGCAAGGGCAAAGCAGAGATGGGAAGAGCCCACATTAAGTTCAGATCTCCCCTTCTCCACTTGCTAGCTGTTGCACTTCATCCTTCCAAGCTTGTTTCCTTATCTATAAGTTATATGAATAAGTAACCAAACAAAGCTGTTAGGGAAATTAATGTGATGATGCACCGAAAGGGCCCGATCCTATGCCTGACACATAATTGGCTCTCGACAAATGGTAGCATTTATAATCATCACCTTCCTCTGAAATGCACCTCTCTGTCATATAGACATTTCTAGAAACCTGTCCTCTACCTACCCAGGTCATTCGTTACTCCTTTAGGACCTGCTTCAGGTTCTGCTTACCGTCCTGCTGATTCCTCCCCCCAGACCCACCTGCTCTCGGCGGTTCTCACATCTACGTTACTGCTGTGTTTGCTCTACATTGTTTTCAAACTTTTCTTAAGGAGCTTGTCTTTCTCATCAGACTGTAGTAGCTAGAGCTGCCCCAAATGGAGGAGACTATTGTGCAAAGTCATGAACCTCCTTGACTTCACCCTCTTTTAGGGATGTTGAAGTGATCATGAAACAGGTGGAAGATTGGATAGTTGATGTCTAAGGATCCTTTCAGTGGTGATTTGTGGAGTCTGAGTTGTTTAAGATCAGGGACCTGGCTTCTACCTCCTCTTACTTCTCCCTGCGTAAGAACATTGTAGGGGCACTCGATTATGTGGTGTTTGGCAGACTGGTTTCCGCTCTTGATCCTTGTTACAGACAAGCAGTGGCTTTCCATCCTGCAGGGAAGTTTGGGAGGATGAGTGCAGGGTTGGGGGATGGAAACCCGCACATTCATCACACTGTGTCCTGTAGTAAGCTTATAATAAATGTTCAATGAACAAGCACCAACCATAAGCAGTGTTTCGTTGCATCATTGCATATCCTTTGGAAACTAGAGCAATTGGAAGAGTATCCTTCAAATTTAAAGCTGAAGTTTTAGAAGAAGTTGAAGGAAAAGATCCATTGCCAAAAATCAAAACTCTTTAGGTTCCACAGAAAAAGCCATTTCTCAGGGCGCCTGGGTGATTCAGTCAGTTAAGCGTCAGACTGTTGATTTTTGGCTCAGGTCTCGGACTCACAGTTTGTAGGATAGAGCCCCGCGTCAGGCTCTATGCTGACAGTGCGGAGCCTGCTTGGGATTCTCTCTCTCCTTACTCCCTGCCCCACCCCTGCTCCTTGTGCACATGCGTGCTCACCCTCTATCTCTTTCAAAATAAGCAAACATTTTAAAAAGCAAAAAGCTCTTTTTGTGAAAATTTTATTTCCCTTCTTTACAACCTCCTTACTGGGACACCGAGTCCATGAATGTAAGACAGTGTTTTTCTTCATTGTCCTTATTGGAAGCTCTGTTCTTCACATCGAGTTTTGAAATAGTTTCATTACACACGGCGCTTCTAAATTCTGCCAGCTTGGTGTATCTCTGAAATCAACTGCTTTTCCTTCTCTGTTGCTGAATTTCAGGTAGCTGCTCTGAATCTCCTCGTGTGGCCTGGCCTTTTTATACCAGTTTGCCTTAATGCTGAAAGAACCTTCAGCTTCAAAGAACTCCTCCCCACCCCTCCCCAGTTGGAATGGACATAATCGTAGACAGGGAAAGATAGGAGGAAATCAGTGAATCACAGGTTGTCCGAGTTGTTTTAGATGGCTTTATATTTCTTGAATTTAAGATCAACATAAAATATAAACATTTCAGGTTGAGAATTTAAATAGCAACAAAAAACCATGGTTTTTGCTAATGTCAGGAATGACTCATCTGGTGAGACTGGTATTGTATTGGTAATACAATACAGAGAGAAGGAAAAGACTGTGGTATCTGCTCTCTTTGTGTTTCTGACCTTGAGGAGAATCGTAACTTGTTTGTTGCAGAAGTTGAGCATCTAACGTGCTGACGCACTTGTTCTTATACATTAAATGGCATAGCACTTGCAGCTCCGAGATTGCTTTGTGGGCAAAATATTTTCTATAATCTGTTGAACTGTTTTTTTTTTAAGAATGTATTTATTTGTATTTTTTGCATCTCTTATTTCTCAAAACTATGCTTTCTGTTCTATTTCAACACCCTGGTCTCCTCATTATAAATTGGAATATGTTTGGCTTTTTCTTTTCAAGGTAACATTACAATGGTTTCTTTTTAACCTAGAGACCATGAACCAGGCAACTCCTGCTAGGAAGCTGGAAGAGGTCCTTCACCTCGCGGAGCTCTGCATAGAAGTCTTACAGCAGAATGAAGAACATCACGCAGAGGTGATGACTTGCTTTCACTGTCCTATAAAGCCGCACGTAATGTTTTGCCGTAGTGGGAACAGCACTGAAGAAGTGGCCTGCCCATAGACTTTGATGTGTAGCTGGCCACCGACCTGTAAAAAAACTGAAATGTATGTGCGCTTCCTGGGTATGCAATTCCTATATGTTACAGAGGGATCGTATATGTATATAGTTTATTATCTATTCCTGACAGCAGTCACTCTGTGAGGAACATGGGAGAATTTACGGGATCTCCCAGGCATGTACAAGTAGTAAGAAGCAGAGCTGGAAAACAAACCCCACCTCTTGATGCCAAATTGCTTGCATCTGCCCCATGCCGGATGGCTTTAGTTTAGAAATGGAAATTAGTCAAGGTGCAAAAGGAAAGTAGTGACAAACTCTAATGAAGTTGAATAGAAGGCATGTATAGCTGCATGATCGATGACTAGTCTTTTATTCCTACCATCAAACTTTTCTTTAAATTTTCACTAAATCCGCATTGTTTATAATTTTTAGAAGTTTTAATTATGTACTAACATTCACTCTATAGAGTGGTATTTCACCAGGCCAACTGTTTATTCTAAGACTTAAAAGTGCTGCTCTTTCTAATAGTCATAAGTGTATTAAAAAAAAAAAAAAAAAGTGGAGGGGACGCCTGGGTGTCTCAGTCGGTTAAACCTCCGACTTCGGCTCAGGTCATGTTCTCACAGTTCGTCTGTTCGAGCCCCACGTCAGGCTCTGTGCTGACAGCTCAACAGCATGGAGCCTGCTTAGGATTCTGTGTGTGTGTCTCTCTCTCTGCCCCTCCTCCTCTCCTGTTCTGTACCTCTCTCAAAAGTAAACATTAAAAAGTTTAAAAAAGGGGCGCCTGGGTTGGCTCAGTCGGTTGAGCGTCCGACTTCGGCTCAGGTCATGATCTCGCGGTCTGTGAGTTTGAGCCCCGCGTTGGGCTCTGTGCTGACGGCTCGGAGCCTGGAGCCTGCTTCACATTCTGTGTCTCCCTCTCTCTCTGCCCCTCCCGCACTCATGCTCTGTCTCTGTCTCAAAAATAAATAAACATTAAAAAAAAATTTTTTTTTAAAATATGACTTTGAATTGGGTAGAGAAAATATATGGAATTAAATAAATATAATAAATTTCAGTGCCATACCAGTGCTTTTATTCTTGAGGAAGCACATGAAATGGGCAAGAATTTTTTAAAATCCCGAATACATAAGAATTTATAGAACATTTATATGTAATGAGGCCAAATTCTTAAAAATATGAGAAACTATAGGAAGTGCATTTTAAGCAAATTCTTGAAAAATATTCATGAAACCTTACTATAGGTAACGAAGATTTATTGTATCTGGTTATAAATATGATCATTGAAAACATCTGCTTTTAGCTCACACTATGGAATCTAGTTTTTACCTTACATCTGTCATGTGTGAACTTGTTATGGATATTTTATTTTAAACTGAAGAAACAGCTGCTTCAATAATTTGAAATGAATCCCCACGAGGGTCTTCTCTAGGCTAGTACTACTTCTATGTTACAGTGAAAATGATTATATGATAAGATATATGTATGGTTGTCTTTGTCTTTTGTTAAAAGGCATTATCAGAGTATTAGACTTTTTGAATTAAAAAATATTACTGATTGGATATGTAGTTGCAGTGTTTTTCACCTAAGCAGGTACATCTAATATTCCCATACATTTCACAAAAATAACATTTAATTTTCCTGTGCTCATAAAGAAAATAATTACTCTCCTGTCTCTTAAATGCAATGATTAAGTGTTTTCTACTCCATGCAGTCACTAAATGTGTGTTAAAGATAATGCCTCCAAATATAATTAAAATGTAAATACTATTTTGTAATCCACAAAAATATGGTTGACTTTATTGAATAGAGATAGATAATTATAACTCATGAATATCACTCTCCTATATGCTGAAATGCAAAATTATTATAATGACCTCTCTTTAAAATGCTTTGTAACACTATGGCCTTTTCCATTCCCCAATGCTTCCAAATTCTTGGACTCCATCAGGGAAGAGAGGTGAGTAAAGTTATTTTTCTAGCATGGAATAACTCTTGTAGTGAAGATGAGCTAGAACCCACTTTGACTGTAGTTCATTTTAAAGCCAAGTTACTTCTCCTCCTTACAATTAAAGATTATTTCCTTGAATGGACTGATCTCTGTTGTAGTGTTTCTGTAGATGTGTCTTAATAATTGCATGCATGATTACTGCTGGCCATCTAAGTAAAGGCCAGCTGAAAAGGTTTTGATAATTTGGTTTTATCTTTTTTTTTTTTTTGCCTTTTTCTTTTCTTTTTTTTTTTTTTTTTAAAGATTTTTATTTTATTTTTAAGTAATCTCTACACCCAGTGTGGGACTTGACCATACAACCCCGAGATCAAAAGTTGCACGGTCTACTGACTGAGCCAGCCAGGCACCCCGCCTTTTTCTTTCTGTAAGCAGCAGATCAACTTTTTCTTTGAACAATACTGGGGAGAGAATTGGTCTGATGCTGAAGTCATTTCCAGAGTAAATTAGTAGACTGCACTCTGCGCTGATCCTATTCTGCTGGATGTTCACGCCGGAGTCTTCTCACTCCATGAGAGCAGCTGCTCCGCTCCCTTGGCGGAGGTCTGCATGTCTGCCTCACGGAGCCCTCCAGTTGGCTCCTGTGGCGGCGTCTCTTGCCTTCACTGCCCCTCCATCACAGTGGCAGTTGAGTTTCAGGGCCGAGAGGTGGTTTCTATCTTTCGGCAATTTCCCCAGTCCAGCAGTTTTCACTTCCTTCACATTTTTGACAGCCCTCCCTTCTCTCTGATGGTCTCTCCGCTTCTCTTTTCAGGTTTTTCCTCTGAATTTGTTTGTTTTTTCTCTCTTTAAAAAGATAGTTTAAGATCCTTTCCAGAAAATCTTTAAGGCTGTCTCCACATTGCAGTGCCTAGACTGTGCCTGACCAGAAATTTAGGCAATGGTTGTCTTGCCCTGGGCTGCTGCCAGGCTTCGTACCGGGCAAGGATGGCAGCGTGGAGGGGTGATTATGGTGCAAGCCTGGGGATGCCCCTTTCCATTCATTAGTATTAATTACACAGTATTTGTATCTCGATAGCCGGCGAGATAAACCAACAGTTTTTAGGATGGTTTTACGTTTAGGGTTAGATTAGCCTCTAGTCCAACAAATGTCCCTTATTTTGGAAGAAGGTGACCAGCAAGTGGCTTTTAGATGGCGAAGGTAGAGAGGCAGAGTTCCATTTGCAGCAGTGACTCTCAGATGAAATTCCACGGGCATAAATAGCCTACCCAAAATGTCAATTATTTAGTAGTGTTTAATACTGTGTATGTACAATATATATACTACTATATAATAATAAAAGTAGTAATTTTCCCTGGAAAGCATTTTTCCCTGAAATATGCTTTGAAATATTTTCCGTTTACCCTCTGTCTTGGTTATTTCAATGTTTATATTCATTTCTGAATCCAACTAGGGATAGATTTTGTTGAATCCAAAGAGTTGTAAAAACCCCCTGGTTAGTTTGACGGTCCTTTAGGTGTCCCCTCTGGTCCATTCTGCTGGCTCCTCAAAAGAGTTTACATATTTCTGGAATATGGGTCCTCAGTGTTACGTCGCTCTCTGTGTATGTATATGTTCGAGCTGGGGGATCTCCTTAGGCACTAGACTTGTCTCCAGAGCTTTCAAGATCATCTACAAAATACAGGATTGCTAACTGATCTTTTATTGAGGAAAAAAATGAGCACATAATGCATTTCAAAATCAGTTTCACTCATTTATGCGGGGTTTTTTTGTTATTGTATATTATAAAATTTAACTATATTTTTAGGGTAAAAGTAATCAAAAGCCTCTGACCTCAAATAAATTAGAAAAGACATAAAGAAATAAGATATCAATAGATGTTCCGGCAAGGAAAAATCAGAAGACATTAACAGTGGTCTGACCTGCATGACATGTTAGACATACAGATAGATGGACAGGTAATAGTTGATTAAGAAGCATCTACAGGTGTAAGAGCGTGGTCTCTACACTCCAGCTGACTAAGATTCAAATTATTGTTCTGTCACCTCCCAATTGTATGACTTCGGGCAAGTTCTTTAATCTCTCTGAGTTTGCTAACATAGGAAGTAAGGATAATTATGCCATCTGCCTTTCTGGAAGTGTTGTTTGGAGGCTTAAATAATATAATGTATAAAAAGTCTTTAGAATAGGGGCACCTGGGTCACTCAGTCACTTAAACATCTGACTCTTGATTTCGGCTCAGGTCATGATCTCACGGTTGTGGGATCGAGCCCGGCATCAGGCTCCATGCTGACTATGGATCCTGCTTGGGATTCTCCCCTCCCACCCCTCACCACCCCCCCTGTCTCTCTGCCCCTCCTAAGCTCACTCACGCTCTCTCTCTCTTTTTTCCTCTCTCTCTCTCTCTCTCTCTCAAAAAATAAACAGTAAAAAAAAGTATTTAGAACAATACTTAACACATAAAACATCTAACCTCACATTATAAGATCTGTATAGAATTCAACTCATTTCTGTAATTACTGATAACGAGTACTTTTGTCGTTTTGTACAGCAAGAGATTTTCATATTCACTGGATTTCCACAACAACCCTAGGGGAGGTGAGGACACGTATGATAATTGCCAATTTGCATAAGAGGAAATGGAGATCCATCAAGGGAACTGATTTGCCCATGAGCACTCAAGTCTCACCACTAAGTGCAAAAGCTCGGTACTCACTTCTAGTTTCGGGGTCCATCCTTACCTGCCGCTGTTTTCAGCTACACTCAGAAAACAAACACAGCTTTCAAAGTATTGTCACCTTGTCACATATATCATTTTCGCCACGTAAGATCTTTTTATTCTCAGAACGTTGGTAGAAATGGTATGGCTGAAGGATTACAGTCAAGTGTTGTTTTGTATTTTCCTCTTCATCAATCAAACATTGCCTTCTGCCTCCACCATCTCATTAACAAAAATTAGTGGCTTAGTATTAGAGCCCAGATAACTTTAACCCAGGTAATAATGACTTGATTGGAGCCCAACAGATGTCTACATTTCTGAGTGGGCTTTCCTCCTCCCTGGTGGAGACCCCGATGCCCCAAAACCTCCACCATCTCCCGTGAAGTGAACCTTGAGGGAGGATTTCCTACAGCCTCTCTTCTTACTAACAGTCCATGGTCCATGGTGGGATGACTGCCACCTGGAGGGATGGCAAAAAAGTAAGGGGGTAGGTGTAGAAACCCCTCTGTTCGCAAGGTAGCCGCCTGTGACCCTTAATTTTTCAAAGACTGATTGCTTAGAGCTTTCTCTGGTCACCTTAGGAGAACAATAAACATTCATCACAGACTGGCTTACGTCCATCAGGAATACAGTTTGAGACACAGAAAGACACTTCTGCAAAACAATGAAAATTGTGAGTTGATGCCAAAATCTTTCCATCCTGAAGCTACTTTCTGCTGCACCCGGAGTCAGGGATCTCAGGTGCCCCCCATGTCGGTCACTGCTGCAGCTCTGAAAGACAGGAGCAAGACATATGTAGTGAAATCATACTATTTTATTTTTTACTTTTATATTATTTGTCATATACCCATTTGAATAGATATTTGAAAAGTATTCAAAGATAATATTTCAAAAGAGCAATAGCTCATGACGTAGAGCATACCATTTCCAACAGTTTTTCACATGTATATATTTGTAGCAGCAAAGTTCCAGTCATAAACACTGAGCTGAGCATTAAATGTCCCTAAGTCAATGTCTATTTATATTCTTCCTGTAGGCAATGTTGTCTTACCTTTACCAGCCATTAATTCATTACATGGTTATGTTTTGTATTAATAAATTGTGGGGCGCCTGGGTGGCTCAGTCAGTTGAGCGTCCGACTTCGGCTCAGATCATGATCTCAGGGTTCGTGAGTTCAAGCCCTCATCGGGCTCTGTACTGACAGCTCAGAGCCCGGAGCCTGCTTCAGATTCTGTGTCTCCCTCTCTCTGCCTCTCCTCTGCTCATGCTCTGTCTGTCTGTCTATCTCAAAAATGAATAAAAACATTAAAGAAGATACTTGTATTAATAAATTGAACATTATCTTGTGATACAAGTTTTTAAGAAAATACCAGTGGGTTAATATTTTATAATACATTTTGTTTTGTGGTTTGACACTTATGTGTTTAATCTGATTTACATTTGAAGAAATTAAATGAAGTTATACAACCCATGTATCACATGTTCTTAGGATGTTTTTGAAAGTAAATGTTGACTTCTCTGGCTATAGCATGATGAATCCTTTTTTTTTTTTTTTTAATGTTTATTCATTTTTGAGAGAGAGAGAGAGAGGGCAGGAGAGGAGTAGAGAGAGAAGGAGACACAGAATCCAAAGCAGGTTCCAGACTCTGAGCTGTCAGCACAGAGCCCAAGGCGGGGCTCAAACTCACAAACTGTAAGATCATGACCTGAGCCGAAGTCAGACACTTAACTGACTGAGCCACCCACGTGCCCCCCTTATGAATCCTTTTTAAGCGATTAATTCTAATTGGAAAAATAATGGAAATCTCTATATCACATGAGTGTAAATGTTTTCTATCTGTTTGGTTAAAAAGCTGTAACACTACCAAAAGGTAAATTTAAAAAGGGGGAGAAAGGGGACACCTGGCCGGCTCAGTAGGTAGAGCGTGCAGCTTTTGACCGTGGGGTGGTGAGTTCAAGCTCCACATTGAGTATTGACTTTACTTAATAAAAAAAAAAAATTTTTTTTTAAGGTGGAGGGTGGGGAAGACCTGAAACACAATTCACTAAAAACAGTATAAAGAGAGCCCTTATATCTATGAAAAAGTGTTCAAACTCGTTCATTAGAGTGCTCGCTTGGGCTTCACATATACAAACTCATTCATTAGAGAAATACAAATTAAAACAGAACCGAGATGCTGTAGCCAGAGAAATCCACATTTCTTGTGTGAGTGTGATAAGAGCACTTAACGCAAGATGTAGCCTCTAAGCAAAATGTTGAGTATGCAACAGAGCACTGTCAACTATGGGCGCTGTACTGCACAGGAGATCTCTAAGACCCGTTCGCCTCGTGTAACGAAATCTTTGCACCCTTTCACTATACATCCCTGCATCGCACTCCCCCCAGCTATTCTACCCTCTGAATCCACCATTCCACTCTCTGCTCCTAGGGATTTGACTATTTTAGATTCACTCAGCATAACAGCCTCTAGATTTAACCAGGTTGTTGCAAATGGCATGATTTCCTAATTTTGTTTAAAGGAATTTCCATTGTATATAAATGCCGTATTTTGTTTATCCATGCATCTGCTGATGGACATTAGGTTGCTTCCATGTCTTAGCTATTGTGAATAATGCTGCAGTGAACAGAGCAATGCAGATATTTCTTTGAGATTCTGATTTCGGTTCCTTCAGAAATGGGATTGCTGGATCATGTGTTACTTCTATTTTTAATTTGTTGAGAGACCTCCATACTGTTTATCATAGTGGTGGTAGCCATTTACATTTTCAGCAACAGTATACAAGAGTTCTCCTTTTTCTACATCTTCAACAAAACTTATCTTTTGTTTTTGTTTTGTAATAACCATCGTAATAGGTGTGAGGTGATAACTCATTGTGGTTTTGATTTGTATTTGATAATCAAATTATGATTACTGATGCTGAGGACCTTTTCATATAGCTGTTGGCCATTTGTAAATCTTCTTGAGACAAATGTCCGTTCAGGTCTTTGCCCATCTTTTAATCAGATTATTTGGGGTTCTCATGCAACCAAGTTGTAGGGTTCTTTATACACTTCGGATATTAACCCTTTATCAGATAAACTCTTTGCAAATATTTTCTCCCATTTCTTACGTTGTGTTTTCCTTTCGTTGATAGTTTCCTTTACCATGAAGAAGCTTTTTAGTCTGAAAGAGTCCTATTTATGTATTTTTGCTTTTGTTTGTGCGTTTGGTGTTATATTCAAGAAATCGTTGGGTAATTATCCCTAATGATCTTTTTTATTCCTTTGGCATTGGTTGTAATGCCTTCTCTTTCATTTATCATTTAATTTATTTGCATCTTCTTTTTCTCTTTATTAGTGTAAAGTTTTGTTGATACTGTTTATATTTTAAAAATTCATTGATGATAGTCTTCTATTGTTGATAATAGTCTTCTATTGTTTCATATTCTCTATTTCATTTATTAAGCTCTAAATCTTTATTATTTTCCTTTTTTCCTAACTTCAGACTTAGTTTGTTATTTTCCTAGTTCCTTGAGGTATGATATGAGGTTGTTGTCTGAGATCTTTCTACTTTTTTAATATAGATGTTTATTGCTGTAAACCTCCTTTGTAGTATTGCTTTTACTGCATCCCATAAATTTTGATATGTAGTGTTTTCATTTTTGTTGTCTCATGATCTTTTCTATTTCCCTAATGAATTTTTATTTGACTCAATGGTTGTTCAAGAGTGTCTTGTTTATCTCCATGTATTCATGATTTTTCTGTTTTCCTTTTGTTACTGATTTCTGGTCTCCTTCCACTGTTGTAAGAAAAGATACTTGGGATGATTTCAAAAGTTAAGAATTTTTTTGTGACTTAGCATGTGATCTCTCCTGGGTATTCTGTGTGTGCTTGAGAAGAATGTACAGTCTGCAACTGTTGGGTAGAATATTCTATATCTGTCTTTTAGGTCCATTTGGCCTAGTGTTTTTCAAATGTGCTGTTTCCTTATTAATTTTCTGTCTGGATGAGATCTCTTATTGAAAGTGTAGTTTTAAAGTCTCCAGAGATAATTGTATTGCCTTCTATTTCTCCCTTAAGATCTGTCAATGTTTCTTTTATGTATTTAGGAGTTCTGAGCTTGGGTGCATATATATTTATAATTATTCTTTCTTGTTAGTAAATTGACTCTTTAATCATTATATAGTGACTTACTTTTTCTCTTATGACAGTTTTTGTTTGATGTAATTAATTACCTCTGATCTCCTTTGGTTACCATTTGCGTGGGATATCTTTTACAACACCTTCACTTTCAGCCAGTGTGTGTCCTTAAATCTAAAGCCTCTCATAAGCATAGAGTTGGATCTTGTTGTTTTATTCATTTATTCAGTCTTTGTCTTTTGATTGGGGAGTTTAATTCATTTACACTTAAAGTTAAGTATTCTTAGGTAAAGGGTACCTTTTAATTGGACTCCAAACCTTTTAACAGTCTTTTTTAAAGGGGTAACAACTTAAATTTAATTACATACAAAAACACTACACTCTTACTTACCACACACACACACATTATGTTATTGATACGAGAATTGATTTCTTCTATACTGTGTATCCATCAACAAATTTTTCTGATAATAGTCATTATTGAAAATTTTTTATGGTAAAAAGCTTTGGCTAACACCCTGCATACTCATGATGAGGGTAATAAAAGTTGAACTGAGACAGTTTTAATCCATAACTGAAACTCACATCTTGATCGGTTGACATCAGATTTCATGTAGGCCAGTTACATTCACAAAGTGAAGAGTAACCAGTCTATTCAAAGCACGGCATTAGTAGACTCAGACATTTTGAAAGTCTGTCCTTGAAGGACTAAGAGAAAAATGTGTTCTAATCTTTGACATGAGGACTTAATGTTCTTTAACCCTCCTTACTATGTATTATATTTGTAGTTCTCACATTAAAGTATACTCAAAAGTGTGAGCTTAAAGTACAAGTCTGCCATATTAAAATTTGTGTTGACATTAGATCCAGCAAACACTCTAGGAAAAAAAAAAAGTGCTGGCTGTAATGTCTTCTACTTATATAAATATGGATTTCTTAGGAGGCTTGATTTCTCCATTAAAGATGTTTTAATGAATCGGGCCAATTTCTAAAATGTATGGCACATTTAAAATCTATACTATAGTTCGCTCCTTTATATAAGTCAAATAGACCTGAGGGAAGAAGACACTTAAATCTTCGTATTTCAGTATGAGTTATCTGATTTGGATTTCATTTTTCTTTACAAAACCCGTACTCAGTCATTAGAATCATGTTCATCTACTTAGCAGTTTAGGGAAGAACTTGGCAATTTTGTGGTTTTTGAGATTATCATTCTCCTAAAGTGCCAGTGTTTTAAAATAGTGTTCTTGTAATTGGACAGGCTTTTGTGATGGAGTGCTGTTTTTATATAATTTCGACCTGGATTCTTTCCATTTACATTTGTTTGTGTAAATTTCAGGAGAAATACTGAACATCTGAGTCCTGGATGATACTAATAAACTAATAATAGCAGAGGTTTAAAAAAAAATACTTTTCTGGGGCACATGGGTGGCTCAGTTGTTTGAGCGTCCGACTTTGGCTCAGGTCGTGATCTCACGGCTCATGAATTCAAGCCCCGCATCTGGCTCTGTGCTGACGGCTCAGAACCTGGAGCCTGCTTCGGATTCTGTGTCTCCCTCTCTCTCTGCCCCTCCCCTGCTCATGCTCTGTCTCTCTTTATCAAAAATAAACATTAAAAAAATTATTAAAAATACTTTTCTGTTTTAGGTTTTATACTAGAATTAAAAATGATTTGTGCACCCCTATTATAGTATTATATTACTATTAGTCTATATATTTACCTTTACCAGTGACATGTATATTTTCATATATATATACACATATATATTGTTTTGTTTTTTAACATTTATTTTTAAGAGACCGAGTGCGAGTGGGGGAGGAGCAGAAAGAGAGAGACATAGAATCCAAAACAAGTCCCAGGCTCTGAGCTGTCAGCACAGAGCCCGACATGGGGTTCAAAATCACAAACTGTGAGATCATGACCTGAACCTAAGTAGGATGCTTAACCGACCGAGCCACCCCAATAAATATATACATTTAAGTTTGTTTATTTTTTGAGAGAGAGAGTGCAAGCAGGGGAGGGGTAGAGAAAGAGAGGGAGAGAGAGAATCCAAAGCAGGCTCTGCACCAGAGCAAAGTGGAGAGCTCAGTGTGGAACCCAATGCAGAGATTGAGCACAAAACCACGAGATCATGACCTGAGCCGAAATCAAGAGTAGGGCACTCAACCACTCAGGCACCCCTATATTTTCATATATACTTGTGTTAATGTTTAGCATCCTTTGTTTCAACTTGGAAGAATACCCTTTAGAACTTTTCTGTAAGGCAAGTCTAGCGGTAATGAGCTTTTTCAGCTTTTGTTTGTCTGGGTAAGTCTTTACCTGTCCTTCGTTTTTAAAGAAAAAGTTTGCTGGTATTCTTGGTTGGCATTTTATTTTTAGCATTTGTATGTATCTTGCCACTCTAACCAAGCCACCAATTTTCTGCTGAGAAATCTACTGATTGCTTTGGTGGCATGGCGGGGGTGTATATGAGGAGTTACTTTTCTCTTGCTGCTTTCAAAATTCTCTGTCTTTGACTTTTGATAGCTTATTGTAATGTGTCCTGGGGAGGACTTTTTTAGGGCAAGCCATTTGGTGTCTTTGGGTTTCATGAATCTGGATGTCCATTTCCCCATCCAGGTTTAGGGGGGTTTTAGCCATTATTTCTTTTAAATAAACTTTCTGTCCCTTTCCCTTTCTCTTCTCTCCTTGGGACTCCCATAATATCTATCACTGGCTTATTTCAAGATATCTCATTAGTCTATAGGTTTTCCTCGCTTTTTTTTTTTTTTTTTGGCCCTTTTGTTGTTATTGTTCCTTTGACTAGAGACTTCAGATTACTTGTCTTCTAGTTCATTGATTTGATTCTTTCTTCTTGATCAACTCTTGATTGAAAGCTTGATTGAAGCTCTCTGTTGAATTTTTCAGTCATTGTTCTTCAGTTCTAGAATATTTGTTTCGTTCTTTTCATGATTTCTGTCTCTTTGTTGAACTTCTCATTTTTTTAATACATTGTTTTCCTAATTTTATTTAGTTGTCCATCTGTGTTCTCTTGTAGCTCATTGAGCTTCTTTAAGACGGTATTTTTGTATTCTTTCAGGCACTTTGCAGATCTCCATGTCTTTGGGGTTGGGTACTGGAACTTTATTTTGTTCTTTTGTTGGTATCATGTTTCTTTGATTTTTCTTGGTCCTTAAAGACTTGTGTTGGTGTCTGCACATTTGAAGAAACAGTCATCTCTTGTAGTCTCTACCGGCTGGCTTCCTCAGGGAAAACCCTTCACCAATCAGCCCACTAAGACATTAAGAGATTCTTAATGGGCTGGTTGGTAGGGTTTATGGGCTAGTTGGCTGGCAGGACCACAGGAAGTTGGGCTTGCTCCTGGGTTCCATTGGCAGGCAGTCTTGGTGCTGTGGTCCATGGTCAGACCACATCGTTTTCAAGAACTTTCTAAAAAGTAAATATTATTTTCACTCATCTAAACAGCAGATTTTTTTAAGTGAATATTGCCATGACCTAAAAGGCACTAGAAAATGCCTAGCTCACCCTAAAGTAATAAATAGAACATATATAGACTTGTCTTTGTAGTATTTAAGAGGCAGAAATTAAAATATTCACAAATGTAGTCATATATGCAATGCCAAGACCTGCGAAATTAAAATGCTGGGCATCAGAGAGATTATGTAAGACTAGATAAGACAAAGACCATCAGAGCACCTAATTTGCATCAGAGAGTTAAGAAATCCCTCTCTCTGAAAGTATATTTTAGCTTTAGACCTTAATTTATTTTTTTAACGTTTATTTATTTATTTTATTTTTTTTTTTTAAAATTTTATAATAGTTTATTTTCAAATTGGTTTACATATAACACCCAGTGTTCATCCCAACATGTGCCCTTTTTAATGCCCATCACCCCCTCTCCCCCCTCCCTCATCCCCCTTACCCTCAGTTTTTTTCTTAGTCTTTGAGAGTCTCTTATGTTTTATCTCCCTCCCTCTCTGTGTCTTTTTTTCCTTTCCCCTTAATTTATTTTTGAAAGTACTGCAAATAAGAAGTAATATGTTTTAAATGTGAGAAAAAATTTTATACACAAATTTTAAGTAAGCAAATTTGGCATTGAATGAAATACGAAACTTAAAATAGAATTAAAATGCAAAATGACATTTATCACTTTAATTTAAAAATACATGTTTTCCATATAACATTTGAAAATATATAAAACAAAAAGAAAAAAAGTTTGTATCTCATAATTTAAGTATAACTACTATGAATGTTTTGGTGTGTTCTACTATTGCTTCTTTCTGTGAGCAGACATGTTTTAAAATATGTCATATATCCTATTCTGTAGCATTCTAGTACAATTTCTTTTTTAATGACGTGTTTTCGGGTGGTATAATATTTGCCTGTGTTTCTAAGTAATCTAATTTTACATCATCTCTTTATCCTTTTACAGGCATTTGCCTGGTGGCCCGATTTATTAGCAGAGCATGCAGAGAAATTTTGGGCTTTATTCACAGTGGATATGGATACCGCACTGGAGGCCCAACCACAAGACTCCTGGGATAGTTTTCCACTTTTCCAACTGCTGAATAACTTCCTCAGAAATGACAGTAAGCACGTGCATCTTCTTTCATATGTGAAATGGCAGGGTGGGGGGTGAGGGAGGTCGCTGAAGAGACTGTTGTGTGAGTGAATGTGTATGTACAGAGCTCTCACGCGCACTGAACAAGATTGACATAGATAACGTTCATGTTTGCTCAGTGTCCCTGACTTTTTCAAGCTGGCTTCTGAGGGAAACCAGTAACACGCCCAGATTGCTCCACTGGCCTCTGAAGTTCCTCTTATTTCTACCCTCCTGCTTTTATCAAGAACTGATAACATAGGCATCCTCATAGTACCGTGTGGATCAGGAAATCTCCAGAGGTTAGCGTTTCTAAAGCACTTGAGAATACTTACCTCTCTGAAAGACAATTTAGAAATATGCCGTTATTCTAGGAATCATGCTATGTTAAGGCTTCTACTAATATGCATTCTGATAACAGTGTTTGCCAGAGAGGGATTTGCTTCCATCAAGACGGTGTAATATTGCTATATGGTATGGGTTCTCTCTCAGTATTTAGAAATTTAAGAGGATAGAAAGGTCCGCTATTGAGACATTTCTTTCCAATGCAATAGTAACTTTTACAACTTTTCTGGTACATGGGCCTCTAGAAGCCAGAACAAACCTAGTTTTACACCAGAACTTTATAGGGACATTTCTTAACACACAGATTCCTAGGTCTTTCCTATGATGATTCTTTTTAAAGTTCCCTTAAACTCAAGTTCAGTTACTACTGATGGCCTTTGCTTCAACACTTGCAGTGATCGTAGGGTCACCCACTACCTGTTCTGTGCAGTTCTTCCCATTATAGACTTCTCTGCCTCCTCCTCCTACCCTCTGCTTCTGACTCGTTCTACTTGATCAGTGTAACCGCCCTCTGCTATCGCGTTTTTTCTTCTCCAAGCCCTTATTGCTAGGTCATCAGTCCTTTCTCACCCGATAATGTTTCTGTGCCCATTGCCATGCTTATCGCCTTCCCCTGCAGAGACCTCACTCCGTGTTGCAGTATCACTCTGGAGTGTGTGCTGTGCAGAACTCAGTGCTTACAGTGTGACCTGAGTAACCCAGACCCCCAGGAGAGGTGCCGTCCCTATGCCCTGTCTTTGTGCAGTTCACGCGGCTCTAACTCACCAGGGAACTCAGTCACCCTGTGATACATCGAAAACTTAATGTACTTTAAAACTCCAGATCATTTGACTGCCCTCTTTCCAAGACACCACTATTATGTACTTCTGGGCTTAAATTTAAATCCATATCTTTACCTTTATCTCTGTTTTTTAAAAAATTTACTCTTGGGACACCCTGGTGACTTGGTCAGTTAAGCGTCCGACTCCTGATTTCGGCTCAGGTCATGATCTCACAGTTCATGAGTTTGAGCCCTGAGTCGGCTCTGCACCAACAGCATGGAACCTGCTTGGGATTCTCTTTCCCTCCTTCTCTGCCCCTCCACTGTTCCTTGTCCTCCCTCCCTCCCCTCCCTCCCCTCCCTCTCTCTCTCTCTCTCTCTCTCTCTCTCAAATATTTTTAATTTTTTAATAAAAAAGTTACTCTTTTGGTTTTGTTCATCATTCTGCTTGGTTACATCTTTCCCTTTCTGAAGGGTTGTTCATCCCTTTCAGTATCTGATAAAACTGTAACTGTTTTACTGGGGGGAACATCCACATTAATATGAAAGTGTGTGTAATGTTAGACTCCCCGTGGACATCAGATTTAGGACAGCAGGTCAAGAACCGCTGTTATAGTAAGAGAGGCATCATTTTTAGTAATTAATAACATGGACTGCGGTGCCAGAGAGACTCACATCTCTTCGACTTGACTTTGACAATAGCTTAACTAACCCTGTGAACTTTATCTACAAAGGAAGGAACCCTTCCTTTAGATGTAGATGAAGTTCTTCATCTACAAAGGAAGGAAAATAATAGCACCTCCAGTGTCATTGGTGATGAGGATTGAACACCATAATAGCTCACACATAGTAGAGATTAAAAAAAAATGTTACAGGTATTAGTCGGTGAAAATTTCAGTCTCAACTCTTTCAACCAATTTCATTCTCCTATCTAATTTCATTTCTGAAAGATCCTACTAGAAAGCCAAAGAACCACAATGTCTACTCTTAGAAGTAGCTAAACCTACCTTATCCACTGGCTGCAAATGATCCCAGCCAGCTTTTAAGTTGTACTTCACGTCCCTCTGTCAGCTAGCAGACTTTTACTGACCTTCTTCTTTTCCCAGTCTCTTAGCATCATTCATTTTCTGCTAAGAAATTATAAGTCAGCTTTCATATTATCTTAAGACAATAAACCTGCTGCCAAAAATAAATATATATACATATTATTCATTAAGTCCCTAACTGAAAATAAATACGTATGGGCTTATTTTCAACATTGCTTTCTCCGTTTGCATGAAAAAGTCACGAATTGACCATATTTAGATTTATTTGAGAGTTTATTCAAAAATGAGGCGTCTATTAATGTTCATAATCAAACAGTAAAGTTGATGAATCTTTTAACTTATTCAACATATCAGAATTTATTCATGGAGAAAACAAGTGTAGATTTCTTAGAAATTTTGTGGGGGAACCTATACTGCCAACTCCAGTGAACTGGCATCCTTTAATATTTTTTTTTTAAGTTTACGTATTTATTTGGGGGAGAGGGGCAGAGAGAGAAAGAGAGAGAGAATCCCAAGCAGGCTTCAAACTGTCAACATGGAGTCCGACAGGGGCACAATCCCATGAACCATGACATCATGACCTGAGCCGAAGTCAAGAGTAGGACCCTCAACTGACTGAGCCACCCAGGCATCCCTAATGTTTATTTTTAAGAAGAGTTCTTACATTGCAGGTGTGGCTTTATGAGAGTTATATCAAAAAGAACACTAAAACGAAGGGCCTCTCTCTCCCATGGGGCTGTGTGGGTCCCTTTTCTCCTCAGCCAGGGTTGGAGGCCAAGATCAGCTCTCAAGGATCATTGTCAGGGCTGTCATGACATTTTTGCTGCCTCAGACATCTGTAGTTGCTGGAAACCTCCACTTGGTCTATACCAGGCATGTGTTCCCCACAGCCACACTAGGGTCTGAGGTGCGGCACTGGGCAGGAGCCCTCAGGCTCTCCTCGGATAGTGCCAGACTCTCACGAGCTGATTGATGCTGGCCTGTGTTGCCCCAAAAATAGGTTGGCCCCCTGCCTGACCTATAGGCAGCACCTAACAAACACACCTAAACAGGGTCTCGTATGGGATTGCAAGGTACTGGGTGGTGAGGAAGAGCTGCGAGTGTTCTAAAAATGTTTTCAAGTGCTAGCAGTTTTTCTTCACTAACAAAAGTTCTGAAAGCATATTATTTTGTTCTACAAGCAATAAACCAACTTTCTGTAGAACTATAAAAATAAAAAGGAACACTAAAATGAAAATAGCAGAAAGTTAATTTTTTAGCCAGACCTGCAGATATTTAATTCCAAAGAATTAAATTTTAAATTAAATTAAAAATTTCTCATTTTAAGCCATTTCTGTAGTAGCCATTGGCTACTATTAAATGCATAAAGTATAGTTTTAAGCTGTTGGGTTGTACATTATTTGGTTAAAACAGGGAAGCACTTTTTACTGACCTCTTTTGAGCACTGTCAATTTTGGGGTAAGTCTAGATCTTGGCTTTGGTTTTGCAGTGATTAAAAGGTTTGAGAAAACATCAATTATTTCAAAGAAAAACAGCTCCTCCATGTAGTGAGGTAAATAGAAAAGTTCCCCAGTGCCATAATTTCCTTTTGGTATTGGGAGCACAGTATAGTCTGGGGAATTGAAATACAATGCAGTGACTTTCGTCTCAAACTTAGAAGTTACAATCCAAAGCCAAGACCACTGAGTATCTTGATAGTTGGTAAAATACACTTTTTTTTTTTGCTATTAATACTACTCTCGATAATAATGAAGAATATTGTTAATAATTATGTGTTTGTTTTATTAAATTCCTGAAATATTCAGATGGCGATTTAGTGAATTCAATTCAAATGTTAAAATGTCAACCTACCGCTGCCCCTGTTTTGACCTTCTGAAAGCTTTAGGAAAACATAAAACTTCTATCCTTTTAATCCCCCCCTAGAAAGAAAGAGCCTTACATCGGTGCTATGGCCTGACAGCTTTTCCCACATTGACCCAATTAACGTTAGAGTCCAAGTTCTAATTAATTACAACTTTAGCTAGGGGTAATAGAAACAGATTGCTCTGAAATGTCCAGTCTTGGAATGGGAGATAATTTGCTAAATACCGGTGCTTACTGTTAGCCCACATGTGGTACATGACTAATTATAGAGTATAGATTTTAAATGGTTGTGATTTATAATAATAATAATGCATGCTTGTATTGGCTTTTCCAAAATAAAAATTACTAACATATCTCCAAGTAGTAGATTGCTAAAATTATGGTGCAGCTGATACTCTTCATGGGTTAGAATTTTTTCTTCATTTATTTGTGCCTTGGAAACTTGGTAGCCGAGTTGTTTGGGGTTTTGTTTTCTAGTGGATAATTCAATATGTCTCCACTGGTTGTTTCCCATCTTTCTTAAGGCTTGGATATTTTTAAAATAGGTGTTCATCTTTTGGAAAGGGGACAGGATTTTAAACAAAGTTTTCTGTTTTCCAGCTTAAGAAAGTAAACCCCTAAGAGGTGACATGCCGGGGCATGGGCACACTGATGGGAGTCACAGACAGAGGTGAACGGGAGCCTGCCCCCTCGGTCTCCAGTTCCGTCTTGGCCGGAACTAACAAAAGCACTTTCTGGGGCATTTACAAAATAATATAATCTTTTAAAGGAAGATAGGAGATTCCTTGAAGTTTTATTTTTACCTCAGAAAATTTTCATAAAGCCCTTGAGTTGTGGGGGCTGAGGAGGAGAGTTGGTTAAAGGGAACAGAAAGAATCAGATAATGGTATATGTCGTCCTATCACGTATGATATGAAGCGTCCATGATGAGAATGCCTGGGACTGAACTAATTAGTGGGGGGAAAGATTCAAGACAGCCAATTCAGTTTCTGTTGGAAGGAGGAGAAAAATTCTATCGGGGTCATGCTTCTTTCCTTAGAGTTGGGCATGATTAGGGAAAGTCTTAGCCTTAAGAACCCTTGGAGATGAAATGTGGTTTTCCTCCAGGGAAGAGTATCAGCTGCACCATAATTTTAGCAACTGTCCCCAATCTCCTGCCCCTCACAGACTCACCCACTGATTCCCAGAGCAGAACTGATGATGAAAACAAACTCCGGCTCCTTCGTTTCTGTCCAGAAAAGACTGAGCTCCCACCCGTCCCTCCCTCGTACCCCCGTCCAGCTGATCCACTCCCCCCCCCACGCCCCAACTAAAGAGATAATTAGATGGGTAATCACTTTAAATGGTATCTAAGGAAACAATTTTGAGAAAGAGATGTATTAAAGTTGAAGGAAAATAAATGTTTTCATAATGAAGCAATTAGCATGATAGTTACATGATACCACGTGACTATAACGCTACTACAAATAGATTCTACCCTTGCCTGCTGTCTTCCACAATTGTCCTGTCGATAATAGATATGGCAAGTGACCGCTTCTGACAAATGAAAGCTATCTGCAAATGGCACAAATCATTTCTTTCAGCACTACTGAAAGGCAAGCCCTTGGAGCTAGTTACCTTTTAATCTGTGGATATGTTAGCAAGTGGCAAATGACCATTCTTTTGGGAACTGATTCCCAAGTGAAAAATACCACGGTGCTTCTTCTTTAATTAACAGCCTTTTCACATTGCTAGCACATTAAAGCCATCCTGAAGAACACCCGTGCTTATATAATCAATGTCACAGCGTCTCTGCCTAAACGAATAATAAATGTTCGGGCTTTGCACTAAGTGAAAACCTATTCTCCAAGACTTTCACCTTCATAAAGATGGGCTCATAAAAATCGAAAAAGAAAAAATTGGAATGTGGTCTCATGAGGATAAAAAGGCTAGTGTTAATAATTAACAAGGAGAGTGAAGTGGAGTCAAATTAGCCATAATAGAGCCCAGAGTGACTGGCAAAGTCACCTCTCATTATCAAAAAACTCATTAAGAAATGAAGAAGTGGAAATCCCGCTGGGTTATTCTCACACTTAGGCTGTATCAGAGATTATTTTTCAGATTTCTTTCAAATGAAGAACTGTTAGGTCACCATATTGTATATTAGGTTAATCTTCAAGCTTTGAAATATGGAGGGCTGACACCTGCGTGTTATCCTACCTCAAGCGTTTAAATGAGCCGTGCATCTGAGATTCACGATTTGGTGTTTATAGATACATCTGTACATGCTTCTACGAGGCACCATGCAGAAAGAAACATGACTTCTAGATGACAACAGGGCTGTGTGCCAGCCTAGTTTTATAGATAGGCACTTTCACAAATGATGAGATGACCATGAAAATGCAAAAAATGTACTTAACTCCAGTTTCCAGAGTTGACTGAATTCAAAATTACATGTCAGAATTTGTTTTGCCAGAGTGTATGGTGAAATAAATATAAAAGCAAGCAGTCACTAGCTTTTTTTTTTTCAGCCGAGTTCCACAGTGTTGTTCTAGATTCTTTACCACATGCAGACATTTAAAATTTTTAGTCTGCTTTTTATATTTTCATAGAACTTAATGCCTTAAAGAAAATAACTTGCTCTAAAATGCCTACATGTCCCTCACATGCAGCTTTGCAGAAAGCTGTGTAACCCCTGACGGCCATGAACATCAAGAAGCCTGCACTTGAAGGCTATTGATCATATTACAGCCATACGCCGTTGTTTCCATCACCTAGGGCAGGCATTGAGGAACATAATCCCAGTCAGAAAGCTGTGTGTAACTGGAATAAAATTACGGACTTCTCCATTTGAATTTTATATTAATCTCCTAAAAGACTGCATGAGAAGAGCCAGGACCATGAGACCTCTTTGTCTATCTTTACCCTAAGCCTTGGTTATATTGATTTTTTTCCTGAATTAATTTCACAAGAAACAGGTGCCAAATGCCTAAAACTTATAAATCCCAGTCACTTTGCAGAAACCTGGATTAAAAACAGTTCTGGCCCTTGAAAAGTGTGTCATCTAGTAGAGCATATGGACATGTCTACCCTCCCGACTCTAATGTGATAGATCGTAGAAATACAACTCAATTATGTGTACTGTAGTATGGCATCTTTAATTATAGTTTTAAACTTGGATTTGTTGGATTTGGAGTTGTTGTCCAAAATATAGGAAACAGTATGACACCAGTACTATCGCTCCTTAGGTAGGTTAGGTAGATATGTAGGTAGGTAGGTAGGTAGATAGACAGATACTTTTTAACAACTGCACCAAGGGAAAGGAAGAACTGGCTGTGGTTTTAGGAGGTTGTTATGCTAGTAATTGTACAAATTAAATATTACCAAACTATATACACTTACTTATCAAGCTTCTAATTAAAAGGAAAATAAAACCCGATGAGTTTCCTATTCTACTTAAACTTCGAAGGGACGCTCTCGGAGCTTCCTTTAGGCAGTGGATTCTTGTTGGTATTTATTCAGTAAACACACATTTATGTAGTGCCTGTTAAATGTGCCAGATTCTTGGCTGGGTGCTATTCCTAGATCCCAGGGGATTGTTTTGTTTCTCTGTGTGTATTTTCTTCCTTGTACATCATTCTGATCTAGCCTGCAATCCTTCTGACTTTTCTCCCGAAGCCCTCGTTCAGATTTCAGTGATCCTCATTGTCTGCATTTGTCAATGCAGTTTTATGTCTTAGTCTGCTGGATTTTCTTTCATTCTGGAGGATCCATACAGTTTGTAGTCCATTGAATAATTGTTTTTTTTATGGCCAAGTCTTGTTTTTATTGTGGTCAGTGCTGTTTATTTTGCTGGTCATGAAGTACTAGTTTCCTTCTCAGATGGCTATTTAGAATTAACGCTGACTAACTGGAAAGGAGTGGTATAATATAAAATTGGATTATAGGGGCTCAGGACTCAATAGCGTATTTTTAACCCTAAAAAGATTACAGGAACTCTTTTATCTGCCTATTCTTCATTTATCTGGTGATTATTATCTCAGTAATTGTTATTAATTGGATCATAGTTTATATTCTTAGTTGAAATCTTACTATTAAAAGCCTATGACAAGTACTTTTGGAAATGTAAGACTCTGTTTGGTATGTAAATAATCAACACTAATTTATTAATTATTGGGATGCTCAAAATAATTGGGCACATCTGCATCCCTAGTTTACCTTTTATTTAAGCCTTTTGCTTTCTTTTGGCCATTTCTAAATGTACTGTTCAGCTAGATGTCACTGATGCTTCATTATTTTCTGACAAGGTGATAGTTGGAGACGTGGAATCTTTGAGGAGAAAAAGATTATTTAATAAAGTAGATGCTAGTCCTCCACTTACATTCTTGTAACCATTTTAGACTCCTTCCAAGCAGTCCTTTCCACTTCCACACCTCAGATATAATGTCAGAAGCATTCTTGGAGGAGGCCGCATCGAGAAGTTGCCTCTTGGAATGAGCTGTTAGAACGGGTGCCTTGCAGAGGCTTGATTTGGATGAGTGGCAGCCCCAAATCACAGCCTATCCTTACGAAACCATATGGAGAAGATAGAAGCACTCATTCCGATGCCTGGGGCTACATATTAAGAGGCCTTTTGAAGGCGTCTGATAGGAGTGGAATGCACACCGGCATATGGACAGCTGAGAAAAAGAGCATACATTTACATACGCAAGTACAGTGTCGTGTTTCTGTAGTCTTGCCTTTTGACACTAAGCTTTCTCTTTTCTTCCTTGCCCCTTCTGCATTTTTTCTTCATTTCTCTTCATCTCTCCTCTTCTTCTCTCTCCCTCCCTCTCCCTATCCCTCCCTTCTCCACCCCTCCCCACCTTTCCTGAGTCTAATTACCAAAGAAATAATACCGCCAGTTGCCAGTTTTCTAAAACTTTGGAAAATAGGTCTATAATTTGATTTTTAAAACATAAAAAGGAACACCCTGCTGCCAGGTGAGCAGACTTTGGCCAGATTTAAGCATTTGTGACAGGTCTTAGGAAATATAGAAAACCTCCATTTCTCCTAATCCTCAGGAAGCATTAGTTTGCTATCAAGAGTCATGATTGAACAGAAAAAATACTCCTTTTGCCGCATTCATTAAAAAAAGAGACATAAAATAGCCACGTTCATATCCAGTAGAATTTTTAGCTATCTGGTCTTGGACATATGGACTATGCTATTTTTAAATAGGATATTCAGGGACACGTGGGTAGCCCAGTCGGTTTAGCTTCTGACTTCAGCTCAGGTCTCGATCTTGCAGTTCATGAGTTTGAGCCCCATATCGCGCTCTGTGCTGGCAGCGCAGGGCCTGCTTTGGATCCTCTGTTTCCCTCTCTCTGTCTCTTTGCACCTCCCCTGTGCTCTTACTCTCTCTCAAAAATAAATAAATATTTAAAAATAGGATATTCATACCAATATTATTTAATACCATATATTATATATAAAGTTTGAAGAAATATACAGGCTTCAGTAAGTTCTTAGACAGTTTCCTGAATAATAATGTAGTCATCTTAATGTTGTATCCAGCTAGTTACTCAACAAACATTTGAACACTTGCTTGGAGCCAGGCACTTTGCTAGATACTAAGAATACAGATGGTCCATGCCTTAAAGACCTTGCACCCTTGCAGGGAGATTAGTAACAGCAGTAGGTACAGGAGTATGGTATGGACCACCGTGGAAGCCCGTACAAGGTAGAGAGTAAACGGGGGAAACCAGTAACTGGGCAAGGGGACAGCAGGACAAGGCATTTCCAGAAAGGTTTGGAGAGTTAAGTATAGACTTGAACTGAACCATGCAAATCATTATGGCTGGACCACAGGAAATATAAGGGTCAGGCAACAGAGATGAGCCAGAGAGGTCATTTTAAGATACGTCACGGATGGCCTTCACACCATGCAAAGGCTTTTAGAGTTTGCTGTGATGATCCACTAAAGGTTTACAATCTTTAGGAAGGACATTACTAGTTTTATATATTTGCAAGTCCCTCTGCTTGAGATTTGAAGAAGATAGATTGACAGAGGGAAAATTAAGATCCTGAAGACCAGTAAAGAGATTATTGCACTAGACAAGGCAGGAGAGAAGAAGGCTGGAAGTAGGGCAACAGCAGTGACAATAGAAAGAGGAAGGAATGTGTTAAGATGAATAGTAGGGATACAAAATGCCTAAGTCTTGATTACTATTTGAATGTAAGAAGTAAAGGCCAAGCCTGTCGTACAGTCACCAACTTCAGATACAGTGATCTGGTGGACAGTCTCTGCTTTCACTCCCATGGTGGGAATACAAGAAAAGCAGGCTTATTTAAGAAGTTAATGAATTCAGTGCTTAACGAGTATATTAAAAAAGAGAGCTCTTGCTAGAAATACATTTGAGTCAACTGGTACTTAATCTTAGAATCATTATAACATTTAATAACAACACTGAGTATTGATTCTCTTATGTGGTTCTTCATTTTAACAAACTAAGCATGACTTAATAGCCAACATACCTAATCTCTAAATGTTTAATAAAGTTGCATTTGAATTGATGAGGTAGAGTACTCTCATTTGTAGATGTGATAATTTCTTAGGTGCGTGTATGTTTTGGTCTTGGACTAGTTAAAAATAATGACAGTGCTTAATAGCTCCCATCAAGATGAAGAGCCTATGGCTCTTTGCATTATTTTTTAACATTTTTATTTATTTTTGAGAGACAGAGAGTGCACGAGCAGAGGAGGGGCAGAGAGATAGGGAGATACACAATCCGAAGCAGGCTCCAGGCTCTGAGCTGTCAGCCCAGAGCCCCACTTGAAGCTTGAACCCATCAACTGTGAGATCAAGACCTGAGCCGAAGTCAGATACTTAACCAACTGAATCATCCAGACGCCCCTGCATTTTTTTTTTATTAGTAGCCCATATAAATTAAAGGTTGGGCTATAATCTAGCTACATAGCAATATAAAGTTGTCTTGCTTGCGATGTGTATTGTAAGTGCGTTGAATATTTTCAGTGTTAATTCATTTTTCACTTCATTGAGTATAGTAGTTTTGCTCAATCTCTTATTCATAGTGTGACTGAGTTTTTCAAAATTCTAATTCTAAAAACATAATTCATCTAAGATGTGGAGTAATGTGTTTGTCATTTGCAAGATTTTTCTACCTAAAATAATCTCTACATTTCTAGGTCTTAAAAGATGCTGATATGCTGCTGGTAGGTTTGATGAAGTATGAATGGATGGATAGACAGATAAGTTTATGGTAATGTAAGTTGAGGGATGGCAGTATTATGCTCTGTGGAGGTTAAGGACTCTTGTTCTATTGTCTAATGACTAGATGACTTTGCCACATGTCCCCCAAATCCTCTGTGCCTCAGTTTCCTTATTGATAAGACTGAAAAATATAATAGTGCTTCTCTCATAGAGTTTTGTAATGATTAAATGAGAGAATACATATAAAAGACTTACCGGGGCACCTGGGTGGCTCAGTCAGTTGAGCATCCGACTTCGGCTCAGGTCATGATCTTGCTCATGGGTTCCAGCCCCACATCGGGCTCTGTGCTGACAGCTCGGAGCCTGGAGCCTGCTTCAGATTCTGGGTCTCCCTCCGTTTCTGCCCCTCCCCTGCTCATGCGCGCGCGCTCTCTCTCTCTCAAAAATAAATAAATATTAAAAAATAAAATTAAATAAATAAAAAAAATAAAAAAGATTTACCGCTGTACTTTCTGTACCCCTCCAGAAATGCTGACGAGGAGGAGGAAGAAGAAGGACAGTTGTTAAGTGAAGACCCAGTAAATTGAGATACGGGTGTATTTTGTAATTTGCTTACCACAATGACTTAGATGGTTTGAATGAGAGTATTTCATCCTTGTTGTTCAACATCCTTATTTAGGTGACATTTGGCAAAAGGAACTGAATTGCATGATCTATAGTACCTTTAGCTCTTTGATTGAATCTCTAGGAATAAATAAAGCTCCTTTCGGTGTGCTAATGAAAACATCATTAAGATAACATTAGTCTCCTAAATAAGACATTTATCTCTAAATACGATTATCATTCCCACTTTAATAGGAAATCTTTTTGCATATAGATAAGCCAGAAAAAAAAACTACTTAACCACAAAAACTACTAAACCAAATTAACTAGAAATAGAAAGAAAAAAAAATGTATTTTCTTCTGCATTTAGAATTTTTTCCTACCCCACTTTCACGTGTCTATAGTTTTCTAGCCTCTGACAAATTTCAGAATCCGTTAAAGCAGTATAAATGCCACGACGGTAAGCATCACATGCTTTGCCCAAGTTTTAAAACACTAGTTCGCTTTTGGGGTGTTTTTGCCCTGAGCAAGATTATGTGGGAAACTGGCATACTTAGCCGAATATTTTACAAGACACTACTGTTAAAGCTACTGTCCTTAGATTTTGTGCATAGGCACATACAGCTATTCAGATCCACAAAAGTGAATGGGAGTTCTGGCAGACTTTTCCCCGTCTTTCGCCTCTGCTGCTCTAATCCCAGGCCCCATTCGCCATCACTGTCATCCTTTACCTGGTCTACTGCAGTAAAGCACTGAGCGCCAGCCGCCTTCTTTGCTTCACTCTTGGTCACCTGCTCCATTTCCCAAACAGCAGCCGGAGAGATTCTGTCGTGTCACTGCTCTGCTTAATAATAAAAGTAGTGATGCTTTCCTGTGGACCCGTGTCCTACCATCCAGACATTGTCATGGACTATTCTTTCCCCTCTCTCACCCTATACTCCTGCCACACTGGCCTTCTCGTCCTTCCAGAAGTGGCACCCGCTTATTCCTGGCCTAGAACTTTCATACAAGCTCTTCTCTCTACCTGGAGTTCTTCCCTCCGAATCTTCTATGAATGCCACCCTGTCATTTAGGCTCAATTAAAAGACTATCTCTTCAGAAATACCTTTCCCAACCATGGTGTATATTTTGAAATGAATATGTTTTCACTTTGAGAGTCAAAAAAAACAAAAACAAACAAAACAAAACAAAACATGGCTGGGTTTAAGATAGGTTCACTTGAAAAACAAATATGTGCCATCATCTAAAAAATTTCAAACTATTTGTTGAATATTACTTAACATTACTTAGTATTTCCTGTAGATTCTCTGTTCTTTCATGGTGCAACTTAGACACATACTGGCTGTGTTAGTCCATTCCGGCTGTTATAGCAGAGTACAAGAGATTGGGTGGCTTATAAACAACAGGAATGTATTCCTCACAGTTTTGGGGACTAGGAAGTCCAAGATCGGAGTGCGCGCAGATTCGAGTCTGGTGAGAACTTGCTTCCTAGATGGCTGTCTTCGAGCTATGAGGGTACCAGTCCTGTTCATAAGGACTCTACCCTCGTGACTGAGTCACCCCATCAAGGCTCCCCCTCCTAATACAATCACAGTGGAAGTTAGGATTTCAACCTATGACTCTGGCAGGGGAGCGGATGGGTGAGACACGAGCCGTGTATAGATAACACTAAACGTCTTCTAATGAAATTACGTCCTGTGCATAGAAAGCATCCTCCTTCTGGTGTAGGGAGGTGCACCTTACCTATCACCTACCTAGCAAACAGTCCTGGCCCAGTAGCACAAATTCTAAGACTTCCACAACTGCTTCAGGCAGGGCGTGCCACAGTAGAGTTCATTAAGGACAAATGGACACGTGAAAAATGCATGGGATATGCTGTCTTCAAAGACACATGTGGAAAATCGGATGACTAACAAGAAAATCCACAAGTAACTGAAAAGTTCATGAATCAGATTAGACATTCCCAAGGCCACAGTCACTGTCCTGGTGAATTAAATAAGTGTATCTCTTAGAAGTAATCAAGCTTAGCTCTTAGAATTAAATGGGTTTAGCTCTTCGTGATACACACTATAGCACAGGGATTGTAACTCTCTTTGTAGCTATGTTTACATGTGTCAAGACCTTCAGTATCCCAACAGCTCTCTTGAATCTCTAGCAAGTAGTCATATGTGTTAAACCTATTAGAGAGTAAAAACATACCACCTGCCGGGAACATTTTATAGAGATATCATCTATTTGCAGTTTTGACAGCCATATATAGGAGGTTAATTATACTTCTTGATTAGCTTTCATGATATATTCAATACGAGGAGCAAGATCCATTATCATCTGTATTTTATCCGTTCTTCTGTGTCAGACTCTTCCAGGAAACGTTTTTTCACCCCTATTTCCCAAATGCCTGATATGATCCCTCTGACAAACATATTTCTGCTTGACTATTTCAGCACTTTTATGTAATGGAAAATTTCACAAACACTTGCAAGAAATCTTTGTGCCCTTGGTTGTCCGCTACGTCGATCTCATGGAGTCCTCCATCGCCCAGTCAATTCACAGAGGTTTTGAGCAAGAGACATGGCAGCCTGTCAAGTAGGTATCTTGCCTAGTGTCCACAGAACACCTGTCTCTTCAATCCTTACCTTATGACTTTACACATGGCCATCTGTAGTTATTGCTTATGGTGGTCCCTTCCCACGTTGTTTGTTTCTTTACAGGAATATCGCCAACAGTCTTCCCAATGTAGCTCTTCCAAAAGTTCCAAGTCTGCCTCTTAATCTTCCACAGATTCCTAGCCTTTCTACTCCTTCGTGGATGGCTTCTTTATATGAGTCCACGTGTGTATTCCTCACTTATTTCCTGGTGGTGTGTTAGCTAGTGCATGGCCTGGGCTGTGTTCTGTGCACATGTGTTTAGATTGCATGGCATTTATCATCGTTGGTTGAGGAACACTACGTTTTGGTTTTGTTTGCGTTTTTTAAGCTATTAAGCTAAGCTTAGCATATCGATGATAAATGACACAGATTTTTTTTCAACACTCACTGGTTTGATGTAGCCCATATGTAATCTGTTGGTCTGAGGTCATTTTGTGACCCAGGTTGTAGACTCTAGCCTAAATGAGAGAGTTCAGGCAATCAGTGTGGTACCAGTATGTCTAGGAACCTTAGTTGGCTCCAGCTTTGTTACTGCCCGCAGAGGTTCTCATGCACATGTAGGAAACCATTGTAAGAACACTTTCAAGAATATAATCCTTTTCTCTTTTATCTTAGTCTCACTTTTAAAGAAGTAATATTGCAGATTGCAGAGAAGCGATGGTCCTTTATTTCCTAACACGAGCAAATTCTTCTTTTGTCCTTTCATGTCTCAGTTGATATGCCCTGTTATTTTTAAATAATCTTCATACCATTAAAAACCGTATTTATCAACTCCACCTTGTGATAGGCCTACTTGTTGCGGATTTGGTAACTAAGAGTCATTAAAACGCAAAGGACACAGGCTTTAAAATTGAGCGGTCCTGGATTTAGACCCTAGCTTGTTATTCATTAAGTTCTTTCTTAGCCTCAGTTTCCTCACTTCTGAAATGGTTATGATACCTAATTTTAGGACATTTTTGTGAGAAGAAAAAAAGAAAAAAAAAACTATCAAAGTGCCTGGAACATCCTAGGCTCTGAATCAATAAAAACTACTCCTATTCTACATTATGATTTTTATTGTTATTATTACTGTCATCAGTCATCATTATTCATGACTGTGTAGTTTTCAAAATATGAGCCTAATAGCAATCAGATGAACTCAATAATAGTCCATGTTTTTCCCGAGATCTCCTATGAAGTCAGCTAGAAAGAATAATATTAGAGGAAGAAAAACAGCTGCCGTTTATTGAGCATTTATTATGTCCCAGGTACAATGCCAAATCCTTTATCTCACTTAAGTCTTATGAGAACCCTGTGAGCTAGATGTCGTTGTCCCCATTTTACAGTTAAGGAAACCAAGTCCGAAAGAAAGTAAGAAACAGAACTTGCCTGAGATCTCACGGTAAGTGAGCGACAGAAGCGAGCTTCCAACCCAGGTGTGCCTGACTGCAGAGCTCTCGCTCTTCTCCGTCATGTTCAGGCTTCCAGAGAATGTACTAGCTAAGAACTTGCCCAGCCTCCTGTGTGCCGGTCCTGCCACCACTGCTAAACCCACTCCTGTCAAGGCTGCACACACTCAAGAAAAGAAAGACCAAGAAAGAGAAAAATAACTTGCAACACAGCTTGGCAGTACTTCTCCAAGTTAAACAATTGTCACTGTGCCCATGATAATTATTAGGGTATTGGGTTACATTTGCTTTTTCAGGCAAATGCTTTGGGCACTTACAACGTGTAGAGTGGTGTCTGCGTGTGCTTGGCAATTATCTAGGAAGTATAATGAATCTTTCTAAGTTTATGTGTTTTTGTGCTTCTTAATACTGTTTTACAATTTCACTCCTCTGCCTCCTCATTCCTCATCTGTTAACCACCCTTGATTTTAACCAAGAACACCATTGTGGGTATTACCTTGTGAAATTTAGATTTTTTTGTCATTATTATTTTATTAGCTTTGAGGTATGTCTGAAACCTGAATCTTATCATTGGGAGCCCCTTTTTAAAATGACCTGCATCTCAGGACATGAATCAGGACAGACTGTGGCTTTTAAATAAAGTGCTCATGCTTTCATCATTGTGGGTAAATAAAAAAAAAAAATGTTTTCCAAGGTAGTCACCATTATCTTTTCTTGTTAGGACTATCAACATTAGGCTCTTCAGCAGGGTGCTCAGGATTACTTATTAGTGTTATGATGTTATCACAACTAGTTTTTTTATTTGTGGGGGGCCGAGGGGAGTTGTTAAAGATTTTAGTTTTATTTTTTTAAATACTCTCTACTCCCAGTGTGGGACTTGAACCCACAGCCCCAAAATCAACAGTTGCTTGCTCCACTGACTGAGCCAGCCAGGTGCCCAGTTTTTTAAATTTTTGTTGTAAGGCATTAAATACCCCCAAATAATTCCATTTCATGTATATAAGGAATTAAAGGTACAGTACAACTATGGCTTTAAAGGTACATCCCTATCTATTACACTTACAAGGTGTTCCTCCCTATCTTCCTTCTAGGTTTTTTCTTTTAACTCTAAAAGTAGATGCCAGTAAGATAAGTTTCCTACTGGTGGTTTTAGGAACTTCTCTCAGAATCCATTATTCATATTTGCATTCTTTAACTTGTTAATCATACTTTCAGGATAGGTCACTGGTTAGAAATAATTTTAAAATGAAAAAGTTCTGAGGAAATTGAAGGGTATATATTCCAGCTCAAGAGAAAACCTATTTACATTTTTTATCTAATTATAACAAACACTTGTTACCGTGATTACATTACAATTAAGCACATTTATTATTCTAGGGTCTTACCATAGCATTAAAGAACAGAACACATATCCATACTCTGTAAAGATTTGTTCTATGTTATGAGAAAGTCCATTCTCAATAGAATTCCACCTTCACTATTTCAGATTTTGTTTTGATGATGGTTTTTGTTGTGTTGTTACGCTGTTAAGAATGCATTCATGTTTCAAATAACTACTTATATTTCTCAAAAGTAAAAAATGGTAAATAGTAGATTTGCTTCTTTAACCAATTATATTCAATTACTTTAAAAATCTAGGTCCTCTAATGTACTGTATTGTATACTATGCATATATAAGAGGATTTTGCCTGGTCATTTTTTCCTCTTATATTTATTAGATATATGGCAAAAGGGAGAAATAAATACAGTGTTTTTTCTAACACTTTTCATATCAACATCAGTATGGTGTTGTCTGATCCTTTTGATTAATGGTGCTTTGGGGGCACTGATTTTTAAGGTGTTAAGAGATACTGAGTAAAGAGCCGTGGTTGGTGTTCAGGGTTTTGCTGCGATTCTCCTTTGAGAATTTAACCTTGAACACATGTTGGCTAGGCCAGGAGACCATGAGGAATTACCGGCAGATTGGGAGGAGGACCACAGTAGGCTGGTAATGCAGGAAAGATGCTGAGGTGGAGGGAGTGGAGGCAAATAAGCATTTAATTAGCCAGAGAAGGAGTTGATTTTTTAAGCCAACTAATTAAGATCTATCTAGCTAAACAAAGTGGGTATTTAAGAGAATTTTATTTTCATAGGAGCACCTGGGTGGCTCAGTTGGTTAAGCATCCAACTTCGGCTCAGGTCGTGATCTCGCGGTTCATGAGTTCGAGCCCCGTGTCAGGCTCTATGCTGACGGCTCAGAGCCTGGAGCCTGCTTCGGATTCTGTGTCTCTCTCTCTCCCTCTCTGCCCCTGACCTGCTCACACTCTATCTCTCTCTCAAAAATAAATAAACATTTTAAAAAATTTAGAAGAATTTTATTTTTATAAAAATTTTCTACTGTGCTCTTGTGATAAGTTATTTTATTTCCCTGGTTTTCTTTTTCACACTCAAAAAAGAACTTTTAGGTTAGTATATGTGAAACACTTATGAGAAAGCTGAGGAGAAATCAATCATACAGGAATTTTTTCTCCTTTTATTCTTAAGTTTCAGTGTGTTTTAACATAGGAGTATTTTACTTTCAAAGCATCTGTTTCCTTTTTAGGCTATATAAGTGCATAATGGAAAGGAGTACTATTATCCTTTGCCCAAATGTTATACGTACTTTGATACAAGCTACCTTCGTACACGGTACGAAGCTCTTCTTCTAGAGTAATTTTGCCACAGCAGGGAACGCAAAGCAGATCTAGGCCCCACGGTTAGATAGATGGAGGAATCTGAAATTCGGGATTTGATTCCCACTTCAGAGCACCCTGAATGTCATTTGTCTGATAGACCATATACATACCTCATACTATTAGGTTTAATTATGAGCTAGAAAAGTCATAAAGCATTTCACAATGGGCATAAGATTTGCTTCCTTCCCAGCGTGTTTTTCCACGGGAAGTACCTGTTTCACCTTTACCCATAATTGAAAATGTCAGGATCTCGTACACCACGTACCTGTCCGTAGACACACAGACGCCGTTGTGATGACAAAGACACATGCCTACATACAAGTAGAAGAGGAGAGCCTCCAGTTGCTGTCATAGGGGTTTTCTTACGTAAAACATGCTTTTCTGAATTTCCAGGAGGAAACATTTATGAATTTTATCTTTATGGTTAAAGATTGGTAAAAGGCATTTATAATGTTCATCCGTGTACAATTTATTTCTTTTCCTTAGTAAAGTACCCTTATCCATTCTACCTCTTTCTATGAAACTTTAGTACTATATTCATTTCTACTTCGTTTTGGGTTTTTTGCCTCACCTTATTAAGAAGAAGTGAAAAGGAAGAGATTTAGAAGGTTGAATAAAGAAAATATTAATGATTAAGGATTTTACCTGCTTTTTATACAGAAAGAAAAAAAACACTGTCTTGTTGAACCTCATCCCTAACTGTGGCCATTCACGCTGCTCTTCATTTTTCCTTTTTCTTCTAGCAATGGCTCAGCAACATCAGAAGACCTTTTTTGGAAACTGGATGCACTGCAAATGTTTGTGTTTGATCTTCACTGGCCAGAACAAGAATTTGCCCACCACTTAGAGCAAAGACTTAAACTAATGGCCAGTGATATGATAGAGGCCTGTGTCAAAAGGTAGACCTGTGTTTTCAAGTTGCTGCTTAGGATACCAGCAGCCAAAGTGGCACTTTTCACCAAGTACCTGTTTTATTAATTGTCACAAGGACGGTTTCAATATGTACTACTGTTGCAAAATTTAATAGACATGAGTTTCCCAGACCTAAATTCTGGGGACTCCTGTAACTGACAAATTTGGCCTGAAACCTTTTTTTTTAGGCCTCCTAACCATTGCCCTCATCAGTGGCATCCATACTATATTAATCATTGCTGTTGTGCTTATTGTTGTCTCTCTGGGAATACTGTGCTTTAAATTCCCAAGGCAGTACTTCCGGAGACATACGGAAAAGGTCTGTTAAGTACTTTATGCATTAAGCACTGTCTGTACTCTGTGAAATGTCATGGCAAACTCAAATTTTGCTCATTGCTGTCAATTCTTCTGTCTTCTGGTAGTCTCTGTCCACATCAAGTGAGTTCTAAGTATCCATTTACATTCTCCAGAACTTAACCAGAAATAAGTTATGAGGCTTTGGATTCTTCCAAATGTGATTGCTTTTTTTTTTTTTTTTTTTTTACATTTCCTACAAAATCAGCATTGTATCTCTAATTAGCCAAGCATTGTTTTTCCCATTGCCCTCGTTCGTAACACGTACAAGGACAATGTGGGCAGCATACTGGGATAAACTCTGGTTGGAGCAATTGCATAATCCTGAATTCTTCAAAGTAGGAACAATCCTGCCTTGAGAATAAGGCTTAATGGCTTCCTAAGGCAAGGCCGTGAATTAGATTATTTAATGTTTAAAAAATCATGTTTGTCATATGTGATTCTGATGTCTCAAATCTATGGAGGATCTCTGGATACTTTAGCAAAAACAATTCCAAATTGCCTGTTCCACAGTTTCTTTCAAACAACTGTCTACAACTTTGGGTTTTTGAGAGAAAACCTAAGTGACAACAAAAGAATTCCGCATTCTCCATTGTACATTAATGCTGATGTTTTAGAGTTTTCCAGAGTTGTACTTTTTTTTAATTTGGTAAACCCTCACGCAGAGGATTTGTTCTACTTTAATGCAGAGAAGTAAGTGGTTTTTATACTTGGAAATTAATCCAGGCAATTAAGTAAAACTAAGAGGTCTTTCCATTAAGAGTTATCCGCGAGATGTAACAAACAGCTTCATTTGGGTAGAGATACCATCTGCGTGACTGCAAAAGCTCCGTGTAACGTAAAATATCTCCGTGATCTCTCTTGTGAGACACCTGAAAAGGAAGAGCTTCCCATCCCCTAGCTCCCAAGCAATGCGACACTCCGTATTTGCATGTTTTAAATTAGCATCTTGTAGTGTTGATTTCACGTTTACTGACAGGTGAGACATATTTCAGAATTACTTACTATGAATTCATGTTTTAATGACTAGAACAAGAACTGCATTTGAACTCAAGCTGCAAAAGGCAAGCAAAACCACTGACTTGCGCATCCCAGCCTCTGTGTGTACAATGTTTAACGTATTAGTCGATGCCAGAAAGCAAAGCGCCAAACTTTGTGCCCTGGATGGAGGACAAGAGGTAAGCGAACCGAGCGTCATGTGGATATGCAGCATGGGATGCTGGATGCCGTTTCCAGAAGTCTCTGGCTTGATTAGATTCAAAAACCAAGTTCTCCAATAGAAGTGTTTGGTCTTTTCTTTACTATAATAATAGAAGGCCCTTTATCCTTTGTTCATGTCAGTTTCTTTTTTACATGAAGACTGCATAAAATTTTACAAGTGGCCATTGAATTTCAGATATACCTTTTAACAGCTTAGGTGTTGTGTATTTACATAAACCTTGCTTTTCACAAGCAAATAAGAGAGCTGGAAAGCTACCTGCTTTGTTTATACAAATCTAGAGTATCCTGAGTTTGCATCCAAAAAACAAGGCACAGAAATAGCATATGAAATATTTTATTTATACAAAAGTTTCCATTTTTCTTAAAGATCAAGTAGAAACGTACCTTAAAAATCAGGCTTTTTTTGTTTTTGTTTTTGTTTTAATAAATATCCCATTGTTTCACTTCGATTCATGTTTTGTTTAGTTCTATGTTCAGAAACAGCTTATATACCCCGTGATTTATTTTCGTTGAGAGTGGCAATTGGTGAAAATGGATCTCGTTTTCTTAGATTATTTGTTTAAGTTGACATTTTGTTGCCTCTTTTCTCATTGTAATTACTTTTCATCATTTTTTTACTCTTCCCCTGTGTTCTCCTTCTTCATCTTTTTTTTTTCTCCATGGCATGATCCAGTTTGGTAGTCAATGGGTAAGTCTGATTTTTTGTTGTTGTAGTTGTTAAAGCACACTTTCATTTGAATTATTTTTTTTGTAAGTGTACATTTTTAAATTTTTGTCTTTTCAAATTAAAATAATTCCATTTTCATTTTTATGTTTTTGTATTTGTGAATAACACTAACAGCTTACCATAACGTAGCAATACCCAGAGATGCAGTGAAGCGCATGGAAACACACCTTAAATAACGTCAAGGAGGAGGTCTCTTCCCTGTTAGGTTGCAGAATCTACAAACCGCTCTAAGATTTTTAAGGATAAAATTATTTAAAATGAAATGAATCACCCTCTTTTAAACAAAATTCTAAATAAATTCAGAAGCAGGGTGATTACAAATATTTTCAAGGTGCATGTATCTGTAGTATATACTTTCACTATGCTAGAAAAAATTGGAGTTTGGGGCTTTGGACGACATACCGTATATGTCAGGGTACCTCTAAATTTGGGGACCAGGAGGCCGTTCCTAAGGTCACTTCATGCAGAAGAACCCAACTGTGGGTTTCAATAAGGTTCATGGCCACCAGTGATACCATCTTTCCTCCCACTCGTGGTCTGGGAAGTAACCATCATCAGAGGCAGGGAAGAGGCAGGCCCTGTCAGGAACCTTTCGCCTCTTCCCCTCTCCACAAGGTTGTCTTGAGTTACCACCCAGAATCTCAGAGGGACACGATTTGAAGACTTTTATGCATATAAAACCAACTAGATATTATATAAATATATGTAACATATATATTATATAATATATATGTGTTTTGGTAAGTCGGAATATTTTTGTGCCCTGTGGGAATGTTAAATCTTATAAGTCTTAAGGTTGCCACCTGGGAGTCAAACTCAGGGCGAGTCTACTAGGCTAACGATTCTCATCCAAGCAGAAGGGCTTACGTAGCTCCGAAAGAGGATAAGAAAGCCCACTATTTGTGAATTTCATACTTATTTAACCCAGACGTAGACATTAGCTATTGAGCATACTTCATGTGCATGCACACGTATTTCATTCTTTGAGCAATTCAAAGGGGAAAAATACATTTCTAATACTATAGCATACAACCTTACAGCTGTATTAAGCAACTGATCTGTGTTCTAGAATGTTCCTGTAATTATCATTCTCTGAGCACCTACAACATGATTTATTATCTCTAATTATCTGAATGAGGAGGCAGCCGCCTTGGATATCAACGGCTCATCTGTACCTTTTCACATTTTTCAGTACTCAGATGTAAGCCTTTTATGGTCCACTCAAAAATATTGTCTGAAGTCTTCATAAGCCCATCCATTTCTCATCAGGTTCATAGAATCATCTTGGCCCTTCCCATTAATATTGGATTTACCCGTTTGTTTTTATTTTAGCATACATGGCAGTATCTGACACATAGGCAGTTAGTAATATTTGTTGAATGAGCAGAATGGTATGTTGTCGCTACTTTAAAAATCCTCCCCTGTAAGAAACAACTTATTCTTGGACTTAAAAAGAAAAACAGGCACCCGGGGAAATGACAAAACATTGTTGCATTGTCAAATGATGTTTTATATTAACAGGTAGATGGTTTTGAAGAGTAATCTGCTACTGTTCATTATATTTGCACCTGTACTTTCTCACCAGAGACAATTAGTTCCCCACAACTTTCACACAATTAATATAGTTCAAAATGTGCAGGTGTAAAACCCATTAGCAACTATGAGAAGTGGTAAACAAGAATTTCAGTGCAGAAGACGGATTTTATACTTAGCTTTTAATCACCAGTAAATAGACCCGCATAATGGCACAGGCTTTCCCTCTCTGTGCTTGAGATGAGTTTTGGAATTGTTGCAAATTAACAAATACATTACCTTCATAGGGGAGCCAGCGGACCCCGTTCTATGGTAAGTAACAAATTAAAAGCTCAATTATTGCACAATTTGGAACCTTGTGAAATATATATTTACACATAGGTAAGCCTAGTAGAGATATTTTTCTAAATTTTAGGGAGTTACCTCTCCAAAGTGTCCAGTAAATTTGTTATGTGTCACTGCTGAAGTAAACCCTTCCCAGCTCCTTTCCCACAAGGCCGCCCCTTCTGTGCTCCTAAGTTCTGGTTCTGTTTTCTCACGTGGCACATGATGATGCAAACGCGCTCAACCGCAGCCCAGAATGGTGTCTAATGGAGTCATTAGTGAGCGAATGACCTGCTCGTGTGACAGCTGTGTGGGATGAGTCAGCAGTCTGAGGCCAGTCCCTCAGGGACAGGTGTTGAGATCACAAAACCACCAGTGTTTAGAAATCTTCATTCTGCGTAAGCTGCCTGGGTCTTAGTTCTCACTGCGCTGGGTCGGATGGCCCGTCCACTGAGGACGGAAGCACAGTAATGGAGACTACTTGTGCAGGATTCGTTCTCATCTATAGTAGAATGTTTCTGTTTCCAGAACTAACAATCCAATACCTTTCAAATTCTTCCCAAGAGAAGGACAAAATCTTTGAAGAATGCTGGATTGTATTGGCGTTTGATTAGTCTTCATTTCTGGTGTGTTTACCTTAACAAGTCAGGTAAAATGATGGTATTTACCTAAGTGCGGGGGACCAGGATTTGGGACCCTTGCCTGACCTCTGAATTCCCTGGGCTCCACGAAGTAAGAATTCTTTAAAGGTTAATCTTAATCTAAAAGTCGGAGTCATCCGCTGGAGAGGCAGGGCGGCATATACACTTCACTTTTCAGGGCCGATATAGGGAGAATTATTCTAAGAAATGAGTTGTAATTTGTCAAAACCCCGGTATGTAGGATTAGCGATCTAACTTGAAATACTCTGATAGAAATTTTATAGGTTTTTATTGTTTCAGACAAAAGCTTTGCGGATTTTTATTAAATTCGATGTATTGGAGTGCCCGGGTGGGGGGGCTCAGTGGGTTAAGCACCTGACTCTTGATTTCATCTCAGGTCATGATCTCACCCTTCATGGGACCGAGCCCCCCCGTAAGGGCTCTGCACTGGGATTCTCTCTCCCTTTCTCTGCACCCCTCCCCCACTTGTGCATGTGTGCCCGTGTATGCATCTTCTGTCTCTCTCTCTCCCTCTCTCAAAATAAACTGTAAAAATGTTTTTGTTTTTTTTATTTTAATTCAGTCTGTTAATGTAAAAACTACCCGTTTTAGGTTAGGTAATGTAAATGTCTATGCAAATAAATTCTGTTCTTATCTGTGATCTCTTTTGGTGTGGTCGTCTTTGTCTTTGGAAGCTATCTTGCTGGATTCCCTGATGAATAACTCTTTCTAGCTGACCCTCTGTCATCTCTGTGTGGCATGTGTGGGTTATTCTCTTTGCAGCACGTATGTATAAAATAGAAATTCCGAGGCCACCTGCCCAGTCCCACTTACAGTACTCCAGCCCACCTCTGCCAGCTGTGCAACTAGAGCCGACTCTGCAGGTTTTAGTATTGGTGAAAGTTCGAGCTGATCAGATTAGTTGATAATAGCAAACTCTCATGTTATAAAAACCTAACAAACCGTATGCTATTTGGGTTTGCCCCCTGGGTGGTACATTGAGTATACTTTTCTTCTTTCTTAATTTTTTGTTTCTCTTTTGCCTTCTCTTCCTCCCTCACGCTCTCCTTCTCTCACTGCTTTTGGCTAGGTAAGATGTCAAAGACAATAGCAGTTTAAAGGTGTGTATAATAGGAGAAATTGATGACTCCTAGGGTCTATGGCTTTCCCTGCCTTTTGGTAAAAAGGGTATAAGGAACCTCCTTAGTGGCTCATTTCTTGGTTTTAAGATGTGCCCAAATCAATCCAGTCAAAAAGTTTAACGTGTAGAAACCACAGTTTTATATCCAGTAGCCTTCTGATGATATCTGATTACTTTTGAGTTAAAAATACGAAATACATGGGGCATCTGGGTGGCTCAGTCTGTTACAAGCATCCAGCTCTTGATTTCAGCTCAGGTCATGGTCTTCCCAGTGGTGGGATAGAGCGCTGCATTGGGCTCTGCGCTGACAGCACAAAGCCTGCTTGGGATTCTCTCTCTCCCTCTCTCCCTCCGGCCCTCCTCTGCTCATACTTTCTCACTCTCTCTCAAAAGAAATAAATGTTTAAAAAATGCTTTTTAATTTTTTTAAGGTTTATTCATTTTTCAGAGACAGAAACAGAGCATGAGTCGGGGAGGAGCAAGGAGAGAGGGCAACACAGAATCCGAAGCAGGCTCCAGGCTCTAAGCTGTCAGCACAGAGCCCAATGTGGGGCTTGAACCCATAGACCATGAGATCATGACCTGAGCTGAAGTCAGATGCTTCATCAACCGAGCCACCCAGGCGCCCCTAAAAATTATTTTTAGTGAAATATATGGCGGGGCACCTGGCTGCCACAGTTGGTAGAGAGTGCAGCTCTTAATCTTGGTGTTAAGTTCGAGCCCCATGTTGGGTATAGAGAGTACTTAAAAATAAAATCTTCTTTAGAAAATGAGATACGTAACAAACACAAACGTATCAAGTGTATATTTAACAATTTGGAACCTCTCAGAGGTCTGGGCACCTTGATCCCTATGTGTCTATAGCACTTTCCAGGGAAGAGGGAGGTGAGAAGCTTGAAGCCCATCTCCTATATCCCTTTCCTCCTCTACCGCAAAGAGGAACCTCAATCTGATATTTCACTTCCTCCTGCTGCACAGATACAAATTTCGAGAGAGAGAAGGATATGAAAAGAGAGTAGCGGGGAGGGAGAGCCAGGGCAGGGCTCATTTGCATAAGCTCCGCCAGCTCAGCCGTCCAGCTTCATCGGTGGCAGCTGGGGACCCTTTTCGTACCTGTGTCTGTGGGGGGAGCTTCCCGGCCATCTCAACTGCCAGCCAGATTCTTGAAGCTCTTTCTCTTCTACTTTGTTTTTCTTTATTTTCTCGCCTTTCCTTTTCCTTCTCTTCAAGATGTTCTAAGAGTAAAAGAATCAATACTACTATAATAGAAATCTACTCTCCGTGTTTCTGTTCCAGCTGTCTTTGGGGAGCACAAGTTGGGGAAACTGTAAGGCTTTCAGTAAGACAGACAACAGACTATTTCCCTGCACTAGGTGAAATACATGTCTGGAAAGTTCTGTATTTATATGTGTGTGGTTAATTTTGGACCACTTGTCAACACACACACACATGCAGAAAAGAAAACTCACTTGCTTCCTTTATTATTTATGCTGGTAGATAACCACTTGTAACTGTCAGAGCCTCTGGGGGAAAATCATTCCTGTGTATTCCAAAGCAGACCTGAGCTGATGTTTTGTTGTGTGTGGAAACTTTGAGACATGTTTTCAGAAGAAAAAAAAATAGCTTTCAGAAACTTACATCTTAGGAAACCATTCAACCAGCAGCTGTTAAGTTGGTCTAATGTTTATACTGACCTGAGTACTTTTACTCCATGCATTATGTTAGCCGTTCCAAGAAGCCTTGAACCATCAAGATAGGGTTAGTCTTTACAAGTCACATTTTCTGTGAAGTGGCTATTGGGGACAATCGGCTGTCAGATAAATGCTTCTAAGGGAAGAATTAGTGTTTAAATGAATGTGCCTTCACACGCTGCAGAAGCCGAAGCTCCTGCTAATTTAAGAATGCAACTCTCTAGTATTCTCTAAAGAAAGCAAAAAAAAAAAAAAAAAAAAAAAGGCTTTCAGGTTTATTTTAAATACATCTTTTTTATATTTACTTAAAGGCGTCTTTCTCATGAGGAAGCAGCGATAAAACTATGGGGAGGGAGTGCTGTTTCATTATACCTTTTATGGCCTATTAATTTGTTACCGTCTATTCACCTCTGTTGATGAAATTTTAATTTTGCCCTTGCTCGAGCATATTGTAAGAATTGTATAAACTGCTACTCCCTACACTGACAAAAACGGTCCTTTTAGAGGGAACAATTGGGAGCTCATTTTATTTCTAGAGCACATTTAAAATAACTTATGAATGAGAGTTGTCAGACACGAAATGCTGTATTAATTAAATCTTTTTCTAGTCCTTTTGCTTCTCCGGCTAAACCAACTCTTTAGAAAAATACACGGCCACCTTCATTATGGAGAAGAAGACAAAAAGTACCCTTCACATTCCTCTGCCTGAATAAGAATAAGAACTCAATTCATCTATATAATAACCCCATTAGCTGCCTAACTCAACAGTGCACATGGGAAAATTTTCAAACCACAATGTAAAAAGTGTTGATTGGGTGGATCATTTTCAAGGTTTTGTTCTTCTCGTGTTCAAAATGATCATTTTAAGTAAATCTGATATGTCCTAACCAGTCGCTTTAAAGCATTTCTGACTTAATGACAAAAGTTTTGTGTCCACATCAACTAACACATCTTTGTCTTTTAACATCTAGCAGCAATACCATTCGAAAATAGATGATTTGATTGACAACAATGTAAAAGAAATCATTTCACTGCTAGTTTCAAAGGTAATGTATTACTTACTCACCTTTTAAAATCAAACTCAAAGATCTGTTTTGCTGAGAAGTTTTAGAAATATCTGTCTTGTGTTTCAAATACCTAAGCGAGAAATAGTTTTAAAAGCAGATACAAGAACAGTTCAGATTTTAAGAAGAGTTCTGAACAAAATATGGACATTCTTGGTCAACAACTTTTGATGTTTTTGTTTACAATTCGTTTTGGCTTTTCTTAGAATTGTCCTTTTAAAAATAACCCTGTCTTCCAGTAAGACCTTACTATTACACATTCATGTTGTCTGATTCTGTGTCTTATCTGTGCGGCTGATTTGAGTAGTCACCAGTTCTTGAATTAGCCTGTTTGTTGTGGTGACAGCGCTGAGGCTCTAGAGCCGGTCACAGGCAGACAGAGAAAGCTGGCCGCCTGGGGTCCGATGCCCTCCGCTCCCGGGAAGGCTCCCATGATTTCCAGTGTGATGCTCCAAACATCTTTGACAAAGGCTCTGGCCTTTAATTGTATAAGGAGAGATTTAGCATAAATGAGTATTGCATTGAATGATTAGATGGTTTAAAATCCCACTGAGGTATAACAGACTTCCACGACTGAGTGACACTTGAGAGCTGGGCCTCCCAGGGAAAGACACGAAAAGGGAGCTCAAGAGGGTAAGGAGTCAGAATGGACGTGGCCCAGGGGCAGATTCACAGAAGCAGATACAGCCCTTGCTCTTGTAAGGCTCGATCAAAGAACCTCAAGTCAGACTTCATAAAACAGTTGGAAGAAAGTACTAAAATCAAGGGGGAAAAAAAACGCAGTGTAATAAACGAAGGGCATGCTGTTTAGAAAAGAAAATAGCTGCCTAATAAGCGTTAAAATGGTTAAACCTCGTTGATAATTTAAAGAATGAAGAAAAATTTGGGGCACCAGGGTGGCTCAGTCAGTTAAGCATCCAACTCTTGACTTCGGCTCAGGTCATGATCCATCTCACTGTGAGTTTGAACCCCATGTCGGGCTCTGCGCTGACAGAGCAGAGCCTGCTTGGGATTCTGTCTCCTTCTCTCTCTGCCCCTTCCCCGCTTGCTCCCTCTCTTTTGAAATAAATAAACTTAAAAAAAAAAGAGTGAAGAAAAACTACAATTGATATACTGTTTTTTCTAGCAAGTTATCATAGATGTTTTTAAACTAACACTTGTTAGTTTAAAGTGAGGTGGGGCATTCATATGTCCCGTCTGTGGGAGTACAAATTGTTGCAACCTTTGTAGAGATAGTTCAGGACTTCATATGGAGTACTTTAATACTCTTTTACCTACTCATTATTTTTGCATTGTTTTCTGCTAAGAGAGATGCACAAAATGTATACACGTTACATTTAATGAAAAATTGGAAACAACTTGAGCTTCTAACATGCAGGGAAGGTGAAGTAAATGATGGGACATCTATATTAAGAAACTGTGCTTTCAGAGACTATTCATGATACAGGAAAGGTTTCATAATATAGTAGTAAGTGAAAATGAAAGCTTAGTATTTTAGAAATGTTAAGTATGGTCTGAATTCACATCACATAGAGAAAAGACAGGATAAACACCAAAATGTTGACAGAGCTTCTGTGGATGGTGAGATTATACTTGATATGAGGAGAGAAGTCTTCTTCGGGTTCTTTGAGGGGGTTTTTTGTTTGTTTTTTAGTGGGGTTTTTTTTTTTTTTTGTATTTTCCAAATTCTTTGGTAGCAAGTATTAAGATGGAAAATAGCCACACAGATGATTTTAGAGTAGCCCCGCGCTCCACTTTGTTCTTGGTCTCCTGACTTCTTCTACCACAAGAAGTACCTACACCTCCACATACAACACACACTCCCCAACGATAGGAAAGAGGAAAGGTTAAGGGGGAAACCATCCAGCAGCTGGGGGGAGAAGTGAACCACTAGAGAACGAAGCCTCAGGGGAAGGAGGGAGATTTCTGAGCCTAGCTCAGCGGCGCGCAGTGCTCCACGGACAGCCCACTAAAGCGAAGGGGCCTTAACGTTGCACCTTCATTGTCTGTGACTCATGCGGGGAAATTTTACTCGGCTGGCATCGCCCCATCTTCACAGTTCTCCTGTGGAAGTGGTCGTTTGTGAGAAGGGGGCATCATAGAAGTCATTAAATTGCATCCGGGCACCTGGGTGGCTCAGTCAGTTGAACATCTGACTCTTGATTTCGGTTCAGATCATGATCTCATGGTTTCATGAGTTCGAACCCCACATGGGCTCTGTGCTGACAGTGCAGAGCCTGCTTGAGATTCTCCCTCTTTCTCAGCCTCTCTCTCTCTGTCACACACACACACACACACACACACACACACACACACACTAAATTAAATAAATAAATTAAATAAATAAATAAATAAATAAATAAATAAAACTTAAGCATAAATTGTGTGATAGTACACAGTTGGTAAAAGGTAAAGGCAACAAGGAAAAGAGACTAGTTTGGGTTTTCTGTTGGTGGGGGCAGTGGGGGGGAGGGTAGGAAAAGAAAAGAGACTAGTTTTCTCTTGGGGAGTGGTGGGGGGAGGGTGGCAGAGGAGGCAGGCAGGGCTCTGCATTCTTCTCTGGCAAAGTAAAAACACTGATTCTCTTTTAAATATCAGGTCTAGATTAGTCTTTTTCTATGGATCATTTCTCCTACAATCTAACAGTACTTATTAACAATCTTTAATTCTTTGGTTGAAAATTATAAAATAAATTGGCTCGATAGATTGAACCAACCATCTTAAGCTCCCACAGGAGATGACAAAAAATGGTGGTTTTTTTCTTTCATTAAACAAAGACAATAACCTCTAATACAGTTCTTAAATGTTAGCATGCCAAAAAATTACCTGAGATCTTGTTAAAATGTAGATTCCACGCTCTGCCTTCCAACAGTTCTGAGTCAGAAGCTTGGGAAGAGTAGCAGGAATGTACGTGTTTAACCAGTCACTGTGGTAGCTTCGATGTAGAGGTTCAGGGAGCCAGACTTTGAGAAACACTGCTCTGACGAATCTCTATCCAGGCTATCCTGTGAAAGAACTCTAAACTTCAGTGTAGTATTTAAACACAAAACAGCCTCTAAGCTAGTGTGTTCACATGCGTTTTCTCTGAAGAAATGATATTTTAAAAGGAGGTATTTATGGGGAAGCCTGAGTGGCTCAGTCCCTTAATAAATGTCTGACTTCCGCTCAGGTCATGATCTCGTGGTTCGTGAGTTCAAGCCCTGCATCAGGCTCCCTGATGTCAGCACAGAGCCCACTTTGGATCCTCTGTCCCCCTCTCTCCACCCCTCCCCCATTTACTCTCTTTCTCAAAGATAAACATTTAAAAAAGAGGCATTTGTGAATACCTACTGTGAAACACCTGTGAAATGGGTGGTCTTACCCTATTTCACAGATAGGAACTTAATCCTCAAAGTGAGAGAGTGAGGAATCAAACCTCTGAGCTTCAGATTCCTCATCCAGTGTGCCTGCAGATTCCAGATCAGGAAATCTGTGAGCAAAAAATGTTCATTGTTTATAAGTCACCCAGGCCAGAGCATTCTGTTATAGCAGACTCAGAGTTAGTACTGGGGAAAGGAAAACCAACCATAAAGACTGCTCCTAGGTTTAGGGCTTGAAGCACAGGATGGATGCTGAGGCCATCGACTAATGCGGGGTGTCTGGAAGCGGAATGGGTTTTGAGAGAAAGACCATGACGCCAGTGCCAGACATGTTGAGACTGTGCTGCCTCAGATTCCTGAAGGAGGAGAGACCAAGGAGACGTTCACATGATAGTTGGCTCTGGAATTCAGAGGAGGCTTCTGGAACCAAACTATCAATGTGATTATAAGATCTCAGCCATTGTAAGTGATTCTCTGTCAGCGGCCACTATTCTTAGGCAGATGTCACATGACGGGAAATCCTATGGAGAAATGAAAATCAACCCTAAAGGGGAAAAAAAATAAAGACGCTTCTATCCAGAAAAAGGGACTTAGATCACTTTTAGTGAGAAATAAAAAAGTGACAGCAGGAACATTGAATCTTGCCGAGGAAAGGAAACAAAAAAATGTTGTATTTATTGCCGCCTTATATTTATTAAGTTGCCCTAATTGTGGGAGAGTCAGAAGATCCGAGCTCGGCTCCTGTATTACCATCTAGGTCTTCCTGCACAACTTAATTTCCTCATCAAAAAAGCATGAGTATTAGATCAAAAAATAGCTATAGGCTTTTGTCAGTCTAAAACAAAATCCTTATATAGAGGTCTTCATAGAAGCTTCTGGGGACCCGCATCTTTTGTCCCCAGGGTGTAGGGTCACACAGCGCACACAGTGCGGCCGTTGGAACCCCGAGACCTTCTAGCCAGGACTTTTCAAACAGTCTCATAATGTTTATAAGACATGTTTAATGTTCTCAAATATATCTTGGGTAGCACCCTAAAGGATAACATCGATCAGAGCGAAGGTGCTCTGATCCGGAAGGGTGGGAGCCTAGAGCTCCGCCTATGGGGCCCCATCCCCCAAGGCAGGCCTGACCCCCCGGGCGCACCCGGAGTCCAGTCCTCTTGTCACAGATGAGGAAACAGAGGCCCAAGTTCCCATGGTAGGTGGCTGCAGAGCCAGGACGTAATCCTTGTGGTTCCCGGGCCTGTCACCTTTCTGCCACCCAACACAGAATTCAGCAAGAGCAGAGAGGAAAAGAGTGGGCGCATCACCTCCCAGGCTCCTGGTGTCCCCTCTAGGTCTGGGTTGTACCGACCAGCCTGTGTGTCCCTCCTTTGACAGGCATACATGCTGTGGGACCAACGCGGGCAGGTAGATGACAGTGGAATTCACTGTATGTGACATGAGGATGCGGAAGAAAACGTGTGAGAGATGAGAGAAGGAAGTGCTTGGGGAAAATGGTTAACAGAGCGAAGAATGAGAAAATGACCACTCCCATAATGCATTCTGGCAACGGAGCTCAGTAAATTCTGGGTATGAAGTAGAGTAGTCTATTCAACTTCCTCAACCCTCGATTATTACATAAGGATTTAGGAAAGAAGATACACGGCCTCACTGAGTTCATATAGCTGTAAATGTGTAGGCATAAATGTATATGTACACACCTGTGTTCTTTCTAATAACGTAGAATATTTTCCCCTGAATTTCTCTAAAGAATAAGATGGGCAGAGGATACATCAAACCTGACTGCCTGGATTCCGTAATTAAAGTATCTCACCAACCCAACCTAAGATTAATTTGATTAAGTTTACTCATTCAGATCAAGGCTATATATTCAGAAGACACCTGTTCAAAAACCAGTATATGCCTAAAAGGATTATTAGGCTCCATTAGGAGAGAGGAAATACAAAATACAATAGGTCACTCTGTTCGTGCGGCAAGGGACAAGGAGAGAAGTGTGGAGGGTTTACCAGTGTGTGCTGGGTATGCCATTTTGGAAATTGCCTTAGGTACTCTGTGGAATGAGGTGTGTTACAAATAAACATTTGCTATTGAATACTATACCTCCTTGCTCAGGGGTATCATTCTGTTTCTGTATCATTCCAGTTTTAGTATACGTGCTGCCAAAGTGAGCACTCAAATAGTATCCATCCTTAACACAGATGTGGAGAATCTGGAAAGACCCTTTGGGAGTCCTTTGGGACAAAGGTTCAGAGAAATGGATTCACAGTTGGAGAAGAGTGGCTGAGGAAGGGACCATTGCTTTGTATCATGATATTAACATTCTGACTCAGGGAAGACACCTGGTTTCTTCCAGCCCATGGTATCCTGGTTCCGTGGGGATTTTTAACAAGACTACCTAGTCCTGTACTTACCAAATAAATATGAAACATCTGCTAATAGATGTCTCCAGCACCACTAATCCTCACCCCTCCCCCCACCAAAAGAAAAGGAAAGGAAAGAACTTAGTTTTTCATGATGAGTCTTATTTGAATGAATCTCTTCTCTGTGGAAGATGTTATAATTTGCAGGGCAAATGAGGCGAATGTCCCTTATTTACTTCATGAAACGTCCTAGCTGAAAAAGGAAGAACTGTGTTTTGAAGCCACCAATCTATGGCTAGAATCCTCCCAATAACTTTTCAGAACTTGGGGTCTATTTTCCGTACATATGGGAAAATGAATCCTATATACCCTGTTAAAATTCAACAGGAAATTGAAACCAACATGCCTTGTGGCACACTTCATGTTTCATTCTACTAGTTATTTCAAAGTGCTTTTCATCTTTAATTTCCTTGAGAGTGTGCACAGAGAGGCAAAGTTGGTAATTACCCAGACAGACTTTAGGTGTTAAATATTATTCAAACAAACCCAGTAAATGGCATCTACAATAAAGAGCAGGGGAACAAAGAGATTACAGTGTTTCATTCCAACCCGACACCCTCAGGAGAACAGAGAGCACGAGGCAAACCCATAAGTGTTTATGTACTCCCTGAGCTGTACTGAGAAAGTTCACAGGAAGCAGTTAAAGACACAGCAACTAGGCCCAGCATTTAACTGGATTTCTTTGGAATCTTGCTGTTTTGTGCAATTAACAGCCAGACGGAAAATGTATCATTATTAGTCAATCTTGATTTTAATAGAGTTTGGTTTTTAAGGCAGCTCTTCTACCACATATGCCTCTTAGAAATCTCACAAAGACAGCCTTCCTGTAGGAACCGGATGGCTCAGCTGGTCGATCCCGGGGGTACAGACACTGTTCTCTGCCATGTAAGCACATAAAGTCCCCACTGTATTATGTCTCCCCAAGGACTGTTTGGGGTAGAGAGGAACTCAAGGAGATGCTCTCCGCTATTGTTAAAACGGAGGCAAAGAATGTCGTGACATGCATGTGACAGCCAGCGAGACCTTATGTAGGATTTACAAGGACACCACCCAGGCTCGGTCCTCACCAGAGAGCACCAGATGCTGCAGTGGGGAACCTTTTGCCCTAAAACCATCGGCCAGTAGGCTTCCCCAAGTGTCATTTCATCTAACCCTCCATTTCTGCCATCCTGAGGCTCTGCTCCTGTGCCACCTTGTAAATGAAGCTTACCCGACGTCCTCTAGTTAGAAGCCATGCTTTCACTCCTCCTGTTTCAGTTACACTGTTTGCCCATCTTTGCTGGCTCTTAAACCTTTGCGTCTGACCTGGCCTGCCATGACCGTCTGCCTGCCCGTCTGTCCCTCTGGTTTGTGTGTTCCTGGAAGGAAAGGTCTAAGACTCCTGTTGTCTGCATTTTGCACATTAGGTGCTCAACAATAACAAAATGACATTTATTGAGCACTTACCTGCTAAGCACGTTACTTATTTAATACTTACAACTGTCTAATGGTAATGAACATGGGCTTTGGAGCCAGACCACCTATGTTCAAAGCCTCCTTCCATTACCTTGTGACTTATATATACATAGATTTCTAGACCTATATAATGGATAGTGATTTAGCTAATCATATCAATAATATCAATTCTTTGCATTTCTGTAGTATTTTGCTGTTTTCACAGTTCTTTCACATAAAAGATATCTCAAATGATCCTCACCGATCCTTCTAAGATGGACATGATGGCTGACATTTTCCCCCTTTGACTAAAGAGTCTGCTAAAGCCAGAGAAGCTCATAGGTTGACTGTTACAGCCAGAGATGGGCATGGCTACAACTTGAACTAAGATCTAAATCCATCCACAGGCTTCTTGCCTCTACCTTGCCTCGTCCCTCAGCACCACCCATGTGTGTACACGTATATTCACTTGAGGGTGCCAAGAACCAGGTGCTGTGCTAGAGTCTTCGCTGGCTCGGGTTGTCTGGTAACCATAGCAATTGTCGCTCTCCTCATGGCAAATGAGATCACCTGGAACACACCGGCTCTCAAGGTTGGAGTTAGAAGACGAAGCATTTTCCACAGAGGGCCATTAAGTTTGGAATTCCCTTCCCCTGGTCTGACATACCCTGGGGTATTGGTCTTCTGGGTCTTTGCAAACCACATCAAGTTGAGTTAGCCTACTGTGATCGGTAAGAAATCCTAATGGGCAGGGAGAAAGTGCTAAATTGACTTTTAGTAGTTGTGAGCAATTTGTAATTTTGTGTTTTTTCGCTGCTTGTATCCCTTAGGATAACTAACGAACCGTACATAATTTTCATTCTTTAAAAGTAAAATTTTAGTCCGCAGTTCGCAGGGTTTTGTTTCTGTGTTCTTACATCATGTCGCGCGTGATGTGATGGAGAAACCTACAGGGAAGTTTTCGTTTCTTTTGCATAAACTATTTTGCAGTAATTGACCAGCTATAGAGAAAAGATTATCTCCTGTGCCCTCTCAGTGCGTTCTCTGGTCACCAGAGACCAATAAGCTGTGTCCCTAGAACTATTATCACTTTGTTGAAGAAGCTGCTATGTGAACAAAAACCAGCCTTCGTTAATTTCCCTTTTCGTATTTAAAAAACCTTGTCAGTATTTTCCCTTTGGGAGTTTATAATTTGTCAATAGCAGCATATTATTTTAGTTCTGAAGAGGAAAGATATAGGGCAGTAGATTCTTACGAATTTCTTTATCTTCATGCCGGATTTTAATGTTGCCACTCATTGAGATATAATACCCTACATTTTTAATCATATTGTGGTATATATGTCTTAACTTTTACTTCATAGAAATATAAAATTTTAGAAATGTACAACGCTTTTGAGACAAATTTAATTTGTCACACACACACACACACACACACACACACAATTGAGCCGATGGAGGAACTGATGGATGCCGTGGTTGGTCTGAACCCACGTAGTCTGTGTTAAGAATCAGGCTATATAAACTCAGTCTAGTACTCTTTCCCTTGTCGCCTGCGGTGTGTTTATCTGTTCTAGCTCTCCAACTGCTTTGTAAGCTTCTGAAAGCAGGTTTGAGCCTTGTATGTCCTAATTAGAGCTGCTTGGTTAATGCCTGTTAACTAATGTCACACTTGATTGCAGTGTTACAAGAGCCTCGAAGATTACACATTCCTTTCATTATCTGGTCTTTTTTATTCTTCCTCTTCTATAGATAGAAAAAGTTGAGAAATGGTCGAGTGATTTATGATAGAAAAGAATTTTATTAAACTTCACATCCTTGCTTCTAAACATCTATACTGAAGTTGAAAACTATTTTAAGTAATAGTGTAAGGAATTTCAAGTTATTTAGTAATGGTTTAAGTTATCTCACACGCATAGTGACCTGACTGCTACATTATAGCAGTACACATTATGCTTCGTTCTTAAAAAACACTTTGTGTATTATTTCCAGCAATGGAAAAGAGCTTTAGGCTCATCTTCAAAATGAAAGAGTAAACATAGCAAGTCAGCCCTTCAGCCGGCAGTCTGTTCAAGGCGGATTTTTGTGCCAGGGGAGAAGATGGTCTGGGGATAGTTCGTCCCGTTGTTATGTGTAACATTCTAGACACTCACTCTAAACAATTACAGTTTGTTTCAGTGTTGGAAGGGGTGTTGTCTAAACTGTCAAGATATGACGAAGGCACATTCTTTTCATCCATTCTGTCATTCACTGTAAGTATTTGATTGAGTTCTCTTCTGTCTTTTGACTGTTGTCATAGTACTTATCTAACAGTTCAGAAAATAATTCTCATAATTATCTCTTTTCCACTTAAGGTGAAAGCAGCTGCAAAATATGTCGATGTTCCAGTAAGTATTCTTCCATTTGTTTTTTAAATTTATATATTCCTATATATTTATATACTTATATATAAATATATATTTAAATATTTTATATGTCTATGTATTTATGTTTATTTATTTTTTATATATGTTTATATACTTATATATATTTATATATATAAATGACCAGGTACCTGGGTGGCTCAGTCAGTTAAGCATCTGACTTTCGGTTTCGGCTCAGGTCATGATCTCATGGTTTCGTGGATTCAGGCCCCACATCAGGCTCCATGCTGACAGTACAGAGCCTGCTTGGGATCCTGTCCCCCTCTGTCTGCCCCTCCCTCACTCTCACTGTCTCTGTGTCTCTCTGGAAACTGTATGTGTGCGTGTGTGTGTGTGTGTGTGTCTATCTATACCTATATCTGTATCTATCTATATATATATATACATATATATATGTAACACATGTAACACACACACATATATATAATTTTTTAAATAATTTTCTTTTCCCACAGATTTATTTTAAATCTTTAAAACAGTAAGTGCCTGTTCCTAAGGGAGAAGTTTATTTTCTGTAAGCAAGTTCTAGCCCTCATAATAAGGCTCGACACCATTATTTCAGTGTACAGTTTCCATTTTAACTTGGGAACTCTTGTGGAGGTCAAGTCATTGTGAGAATGTCAGCCCAGTTGCCGAGGGTAGTTATAATACTCTAGGATGGGGTAGAAAATGCCTCTTTCTTTTTATAGAAAAATGCTCACTCTCTCCTCCCTTTATATGAAAGCTGTAACAGGTTTCTTATAGGAGTTAAGGTAACAATAAAGATGAACCAGTTAAAGAACTAGTTTTCTAAACACAGTTTAGAAATCAGTTTTCGCTTATTTTCACGTTTGGTTTTTCACAGAATTCTTGGGAAATAATTTGCAGCCTGTAAATCTGTTCAAAGATTAAGATACCATGAGCTGCAATTAGAAAATTCACATGATAGGGGCGCCTTAACTCAGTCAGTTAAGAGTCTGATTCTTGACCTCATCTCAGGTCTTCATCTCAGGGTGGTGAGTTCAAGCCCCATATTGGGCTCCATGCTGGGTGGGAGCACATAGTAAATATAATCAAGTTAGTGCAGCATTTTTAAGTTGATAATCCTGACAAATTAGTTTTTGCCTTCATCCTATTATCACATATATGATCAAGGCCTAATATGTTCTGTTGCATATATATCTTGGCATATGTATCACTTTTCAAAGAATTTGAACACAACGGAAATAAAGCTTACAAATTAAAACTCAATGGAAACAGAATAGAAGTCCTCTTTGCTTAAGATTGTGCTTGGGCAGGGACGCCTGGGTGGCTCAGTCGGTTAGGCGGCCGACTTCAGCTCAGGTCATGATCTCACATCTGTGAGTTGGAGCCCCACGTCGGGCTCTGTGCTGATGGCTCACCAGAGCCTGGAGCCTGCTTCCGATTCTGTATCTCCCTCTCTCTCTGCCCTTCCCCTGCTCACACTCTGTCTCTATGTCTCTCAAAAATAAATAAACGTTAAAAAAAATTAAAAAAAAAAAAAAGGTTGCACTTGGGCAGCAGCACATCTCGATGGTCATTATGAACGCTGGTGATGTGAGGCCTGGCAAGCTTTGTATACCAGCAGTAGTTGGCTCTTATTTTTAAAATGCAGAACCACATTTTCCACTGTGGACTAGATAGTCCCCAGATATATTGCTGCTATAATTATTATAAAGGGATCTTTGTAGCATTTTATTTTTTTCATCGTGATAAGTGTACTCTTTAATCCCTATTCCCCTACTTCCCCCATCCTCCCACCCACCTCCCCTCTGTAACCGTCAGTTCTCTGTAGTTAAGAGTATAAATGGTGGGGCTCCTGGGTGGCTCAGTCAGCTGACAGAGCCTGGAGCCTGCTTGGATTCTAAGTCTCTCTCTGTCTCTCTGCCCTACCCCTGCTTGTCTCTCTACCCCACCCCTGCTTGCCTGCTCTCTCTCTTTCTCATCCTCTCTCTCTCAAATATAAATAATTATTAAACAAATTTTTTAAAGAGTCTAAATGGATACTTTAACTGAAAAGGGTGTGGACTTTCCTGCCTTTGCATGGGGTTTCTTTACAACAAGGCTTTTTTATCTTACAAATGATTCCCAAAGAAGTCTTGATGTACTCCTTGTCTTACATGTAGAATCAGAAAATCAGCACTGGGCAATAAGCAGAAATACTCACGTGTAGGGTCTTGCAAAGTGAGATCACAAAAGAAAGGAAGGGAGAATTAGGGAGAGTTAAAATTTCCTATCTTAAAAAGACAAGGAATCATAGGAACGCATGAAATTCATTGGAATTCCTAGCACATTATCTTCTAACACAGTTTCATTTTTATTTTGAATCACAGTCAGAATGGGACACAATAATTATTTCTGTTCTTAAGAATTTTGAAGTTCTTATCCTGACCCCGTCCTAGTCTAGATCTATTAGACCTTCTAGAACTTCAGAGTTGAAAGACACAGAAAGAGGTTCATGTTCCTTCTAGGTGCCGAAAGCCCCCCTCCAATATCCCTCACAAAAATTCAGTCAGTCTCAATTTTTTCAGTGACTGCAAGCTTACCATAAGGCGGCAGCCTCCTCTTAGGTTTAATGAGTTGAAATTCTGTACCTCTGTGAATTCCACCATGGTTCGAATCCCTCTTCTGCATGATGCCCTTCAAATATTTGATGATAATTAATCATGCCTCCTCTTCCCATAGGAATGCGGTGGCTATTCAAAGGATCTACTGTCTGAGGAATTCTTATGTTCTATGTTAAACACACTGAGTTTCTTCACTGAACTCACTAAATAGTTATGTAACACTAAATGCTGGGCCCTGGGCTTACATGATGAAAATAGATATTGCCTGCCCACAAGCCATTCAGTGTCCAGGACGAAAGAGATAGGGAGACAGCCATAGCATGAAAACAGCTACAACTGTCCCCAAGCTCTTTGATGCCAATCACTCTGTAGGTGAATTCCAGCTTACCAGCGTCATTATTAAATCAAGTTGTGCACGCCGTGCGCGCGCACACACACACGCACACGCACACACACACACCCTCCCCTTTCGGCAGAGCTTATTAAGCCATAGACATGGACTGGCCAAGGCAGAGCATTACTGATGCCTGTGAATACCAACTTCAAAAGCTCTATGTTGCTGTTGCCTGTGACTGTTCTTTATGCTAGAACACCAGCAGGTATGTCTCCCTGAAGATTCTTTTAAGAAGAACCTCACAAGAAAAAAGAACAGTGGTTTACCTTTCACAAAAACTAACTCAAAACTGTTCAAAAATCTACCAGTAAGATGCAAACTTTAAAAACTGATAAAACATGAGAGAAAATACATGTGGTCTTGGGTTTGGTGATGATGTTTTAGGTACGCCACCAAAAACCTCCATGAAAGGAAAACATGAAAGGAAAATTATTGGACTTAATAATTCTCTGCACAGTTAAAAGAATGGAAAGACAAGTCAGAGACACACGTTTGGTAAAGAACTTGTATCTAAAATGTACAAAGAACTCTCAACAGTGTAAAAAAAAAATTAAATGGCAAAAGATCAGAATAGATACTCTAGCAAAGACATACAGATACCAAATAAGCATATGAAAGATGCTCAGCGTCATTTATTGGTAGGGAACTGCACGTTGAAATAATGCGATACCTCCGCACATCTATTAGTGTGGCTAACATTTAAATTTTTAAAAAGACGACAGTGGCAAGATGTTGACAGGGGTGCAGAGCACAGGGACTCTCATTCATTGCTGGTGTAAGAGTCATATGGGACGGCCACTTTGGAAGACTGGCAGTTTCTTTCAAAGCCAAAGAGCCTTGCCTGCAACCCACCAATTGCACTTCTAGGTATTTATCCAGCTGATTTGAAGACGTGCCTCCACACCAAAACCTGCGCATGAATGCTCACAGCAGCCTTATTCATAATACCAAACATTGTAAGCACCAAAATATCCTTCAGTAGACAAAGGTAACAATTGGAATACTAACCGGTAAAAAAAAAAAAAGAAGAAAAAGTGTGGCTAGCAGGCCATACAGAGACATGGATGAATCTTAAAGGCATATTGACAAGTGTGAGAAAGAAGCCAGTCCGAGAAGGCTACACACTATATGATTCTATCTACATCACCTTACAGTCCAGGCAAAACTATAAAGATTATGAAGCAGATTAATGGTTTCCGTAAATTCTATGTGTGGTAAGTGAGTAGGTAAAGCCCAGGAAACTTAGGAGCAGTGGGACTCTTCTGTGTGACACTGTGATGGTTACATAATACTGTGTGCCTGTCAGAACCTAACTTTACAGCACAAAGATTGAACCTGAGCATAGGTAAATTTTTAAAAGGACAATTAGGATATCACGGGATCCCAGAATGAAAAGGAGACTTTTTTTAAATATAATTCTATTACAAATGTGCAGAGTAATCTCACTGAAAAAGATGGAGAGAAAAGTGCTGATTTGAGTAACTTTGGAAATAGAGTCCATAAAAATAAAGAGAAAAGGAACTGCACGTAAGCTTTGCAATCTGGTTGATAAACCGTTTGCCCTACATCTATACACTGGAAGCGAATGGTTAAGGAAAGAGATGGTATTTGGGGAGAGCTAAGGTTTTGACTGTTGGATGTGAGAGGTTGGAGACCACACGAAGAGGCTAGAATGATCCCATGTGGTAATGGATTAGAGTTGGAGTCATCAGTGTGAACTTGTCTTGAGCTTCATACAGAGCTGGTTCCATGTAGAAATATAGATATACACATATATTTCCTTGGTTTTTTAGCTGAGAGAACCCAGAAGCAATGATATCCCAGTAGCAACGACCACACCTAGTGCCCAGATCTTAGTATCTAGTCTGCAGTAGAATGAACCAGGACTCTTTGGAGAAATGGCAGATGCTCAGACTGGGGCAGCAAATCTATGAGATGAGCCTGGAGCATCTTACAGTGACAGAGAGTAAAAAGTGTTTGAAAGAAAAGCCCCACAATGATAGGGGATATGTTAAAGAGCCACAGGAGGCACCTGAAGAGCTCCCCAGGGCCTGAGCTAGGATTATTTGAGCAACTAAATAAATTAGGTAGTATTATTATAACCCAAAGTATAAAATAAATATCCATTAGTCCATACTCATGCAACTAAATGTTTGATTGAGCAAATAAATGCAGAATAGACAAATCTCTCTTACACAAGACTTCCCAATAATTAACATAGACACTTGACTCCCAAGGAGGCAGGATAAGTCCCTACAACCTAAGGCCATGCACAAAGAATACAGTATGAGAAGGGGGAGGGGTGAAGGGTATAGATTTATTGTGGAGTAACCTGACAAATACTACATCAGCCTGTTGATTGAGGTCAACAGCAACAGTGATAAATTATGTTGACAGTATTTACTCTTCATAAATACTCAGTGGTCTTCCTGCAAAAAAACTCTAACTCCGGGCCAGTCATGACAGGCATTCCTTTCTCCACATTACTTTTTCCTAGCCTCTTCATCTTTTCATCACCTTCAAGGTGACACTTTTGGGCTTTGTTGTCTCTTGGATGGAATAAGACAGACATTAAGAGTTCTTAGAATTATAGGGATGCCTGGGTGGCTCAGACGTTTGAGCATCCAATTCTTGATTTTGGCTCAGGTCATGATCTCATGGTCACGAGATAGAGCCCTGTGTTGGGCTTCACAATAAGCATGGAGCCTGTGTGGGAGTCTTCCTTTTCCCTCTGCCCCTCCCCTGCCCACTCTCGCTCTTTCTCTCTCTCACTCAAAATAAACGTTTTTTAAAATGTCACAGAATGATAGAATGTCGCAGTAGGACTAAATGCAGTTTTTATAACATACTCATTTTATAGATGACTGAATTATAGGTTGTATTAGTTATGGAGAATGTTGAGGGTGTGTGTACAATGCCTACTGAAAATTGTCTTGTTTCCATTTGCACACACATTGCATATGATCTCTCTGCTAGACAGTGAGGTGACACAGGTAAAGAGACCTGGAGGACATAATAAGGATGACTGTGACCATGAACAATGAGGAAGCGCAGGAGAAACTCCCCATTGATTTGCTTAGTAATGCTGGTGCCTGATCCTGGTTGTCTGTCCTGAGAAACGGAGATAGTTTCTTTTTCTCTTGTCTTCATTAATAATTCTTTCAAATGTTCTCTCTTCTTTATGACACTTGCCAAAGATTTCTAATCTCCCAACTCCCCAAAGTATGACTCGGCTGACTCAGTAGTCAGCCAAAGTGTCACCTGGCTAACTCAGTAGATAGAGCATGGGACTCTTGATTTTGGAATCATGAGCTTGAGCCCCACATTGAGCATAGAGATTACTTAAAAATAATGTTTGTCGTGCCCATTGCTGACGGTTAAAAGTTGAATAAAGATTTTTTTTTAATTAAAAATAAAGCTATAGGGGGTCAGTTCAACCACAATGGTATTTTCCCTCCTTCTTTTGCTTCGGATATTTTTTATTTCTTAGATAAGGCAGCTTGAATATCAATGCTTTACATCCAAATGAGAGCCAGGCGGAACCCAGAATGTGGAGCACCTGCCTGCTGGGACATAATCTCCTGGAGGGAGAGATGCACACTAGAACCAGATTACAATCTCACAATTACGAGAGAAGAGGAGATTGCCTCTTGCCTTTTCTAGAAAGGCGTTTTGCTTCTCTCATCTTTATTCCTTCATTTTTTGTTTTGTTTTGTCTGGCTGGCTTTTCTCATGTAAGAGAAATCCATGGACTGCCTCTGGATTCGACCTTCTAACATCCTCAGGTCTCCTTTGAGCCAAAATCTGAAATGTCCCATATTGGGACTGAGTAAATCAATCCCAGTCAATCAAAATTTTAAAACCTAAATGAAATAACAGCCACAGCATTTTAATTCAGGGTCTTCAAGCCTTAGTGTAGTTTCTATGGTTGACATTGTAACAACTGTAGACAGACAAGGGAAAGGTTAGCGAACATTGTTAGAAACTGAGAGACTGAGTACCTTCATCGTCATTGTAATCATTACTCATGAAAATAAGATTACAAAGGAATTAGGTGTTATGTATATTAGCACTTTTCTTGTCTGATAGTCTTGTATCAGCACCTCTTCCTCTAAAGTTTGAGATGTTGGTGATTTATTACCCATCAGAAATAACAGAAGAGATTCTATAAGCTCATAGTCTCAAATGAGCAAGGCATAGTAAGATTAAAATTGAACATAAATCTCAGTTCAAAGCCCACCTGCCTCTTTTCCTTGAGTGTTTCAGGCTAATGTTTTAAACTATTATTTAGTATTCCTTTTAATGTTTAAAATAACCTCCTCTTGGGAAGGATATTTTCCCCCAGCGATACAACAGAATATCAAATAACAATATCGTATGTTGGTACATACAAATGCTTAGATCTGTGAATCATAAAATACATCACAATGTAGAAGAAATAGTGTGAAGCATTCATATGAAGAGTGAAAACAATATGACTACTTAAGTTATACGAGTATTAATAATATATTCTGATACACTCCCGTAGCATTATGTCGGCAATCGGCTTTTTCTACTAACTGTACTCACAGGGAGCAGACAGAGGACTCTAATCCAGAGCAAGAACTCTGGAGAAATGGAACTTTCTCTGTCTCTCAGAAGTGTGGGACCAAAGGAAACATACGTACTTAAAACACACATGTTCCTTGTCTAAAATGTTTTCCGATGGATGCGGGTGCCATTATCTTTAGTTCAGAATTTTCTACTTTCCAATTTGGAGTCAGAATGTATAATAGTGTTAACTGATGGAATTTTGAATACCACTAAATTCAACAGAGAAAAGGTGACTCTGGTCGCTTCACTGCTTGAAATAATAGTTTGGAGGGTATTTTAAGAACAATGAAAGTTGCTTCATTGTTTTAAAAAGTTAGGTAAACTATTATTAGAAAATCTTGGGAGCTTCTTATTGTGACATTTTCATTGTTCACGTTTCTTCCCCCCACTCCTTTTATGAATTATTCCTCTTCCTGGACTTCTGTAACATTTAAGATGGGATAAACCTAGTTCGAAGGTTTAGTTCCATTTATTTCATTTTGCTTTTCTGTGTGAATATGATATAATTATTCTACTTTGTACAAAATTGGTAAAGTGTATTTTTACAACATAGTCGTCATAGCGATACCTAAAATCTCTTTTTCTAAGTATTTGAGAACATATAACTTATGTAACCTACTCCAAATGCTTTTTGAAAACCTTAACTTTAAGAACATTTTCACTCAAAGGTAACACTATAGAAATGGCTCCATGAGTATCAGAGTAATAAAGAATATATTGAACAGTGAAAGAAAGATACACGTTATTGTTAAGTATGCCTGGGATTAGCTGTATGTTTGTAGAATTATGTCCTATGTTCCCTGATCAGTTATAGACCATTTCTGAACCCGAAATGCCAGAGCCGACATAGAAATTGCTCCTATTACACTTTCAAACGGAGAAGGTGTGCAGTTGTTTCAAACCTCACAAGATCCGTGCACGCAGATTCTTCTCCATCAGGGTAACACAGCTCCACCCTGGACTGTTTCTTCAAGGCGTGCTTTTCTAGGTTATGAGAAGTGCACTTTCAAATTAAGTCAATTATACTGTAGCTTCTAGTTAATCTTTGAGACTAGAATAGTATATTTGAAAATCTATCTCCTTGTTAAATAGACATCATGACAGTGTTTGCATAGTGTATCGTTAACCTCCCGTGGAAGGTTAAGCAGCTTCTTCTGCATCTAAATCCGTTGCTGTGGAAAATGACGGGCCTCGCTGCACCCACCCACCCGTGAATGGGGAGAGCGAAGACTTGCACCTGTGGGATTAGGTGGAGCAGCAGGAAGTAAGAGCATTTGCAGCGTGTAATTAACCAGGAATTTTTTTCTCTTTTTCTAAACGGCATTTTCATCCCACTAGGTTAACTAGTGATTAACGCTTTAAAAAAAAATTTGCCGGAGCCTGCACCCTTGCTTCAACTCATTCCCTCACTGGCGTATTCTGTTACTTATGCAGCCAATGTCGGGGGTGGGGGGGCACCCTCCTCACCATACTGCATTTCCCTCCACGTTCACTGATTTCTTTATGCTCACGGAGGAATTTTGTAGATGCGTGTGTTCTTTTACTGTAACTTGGTTAGCCACATTTTGTTCTTTTTCGAATCAAATTAGAATTCGGGAATTCCTATTTCGATTCAGAGATTACTGCCCTAATAAACAAGATGGAGAAGTTGGTGCTTAGTGAACCAAGGATCTCAGAGGTGTAAATGGTGGATAACGAAAAAGCACTTACTCTAAGCGGTAGTTAATGCATAGCACGCTTGCTACCTGGTTTTTAATTGTTATTTTTCTCGCATTCGTTAAAAAACTAGAATTACCAATATAGAAGAGATTTCTAAACTTAGCTCTCTAGATCACACTGTTCTTGATAAAAACTCATCCATGTCCACAGTTTTTGAGGTTTAATCGACCTGTGCTTTGATACGGTCAGTGGACACCCGCCCGCACCGACACGTGTAGCAATTTGTTGTCTCTGCCAGGCAGTCACATGTGTCCTATTCACTGACGCACCAAAAAACCAAAAACTTAACCGAGTGCGTTCAGCTGGTTTCTTCTTCACTTTTTAACAAAACTTCATTTCCTAATAAGATAACATCTAATGATGAAATTAGATGCATAATGTGTAATAATGGAATTAGATGCAGTGACTTCCAAAGTATGTAAATTTTACTGCCATAAAACAGAGTCTTTGCACAAAGGAGCACTGAACCAGTGATAATGTCTTCTATCCAAACACATTTGTACTGTAAGTAGAAACTGTTTAAAAGGAAAATTACATCTTTTTCAGCAATTTATCAGAGATAATTACCCTTCATACACCAAAGGAAGGATAAAGAACTATAATTCTAATTGGTAAATGTCACCAACTGTTGCAGTTACTCTTACTTGTGTATATTCTTTTAATGATTATAGTCTCATGCCACAGCTACATGAAAATATACTCACTAGGTGTGAAATTCCCATATGTCACAGTTTCAAGAATAGGTAAACAGCTCAAAGATAAAGAAAAAAATAATGCTAATGAGAAATGTAAGAATTCTAGGTTTTGTTTTCCAGGCAATGGATCTTAATTTGTTAAAAGGGGAGAAAGTATAATTTAAAAAAAAAAAAGAAAAGAAAAGAAAACAAAAGACAGAAACACTTAATTTTGTTGAATTAAACTTTTAAATGAGCTTTACTTCACACTTTCAACCAGAGATTTTTATTTCCTTAGAAAGTTGTAGAACTGTCTCAACCTACAGATTTCAGTTTCATATCTGTTCGGTCTACCAAAGGGAACAGCATTTAAATTTCTTTTACGCTTGAACTGTGAAGTGTTTGTTAGTTTCAGATGTTAGAAGATAAACTCTTCCTGGACAGTGTTATCTTTTGTCAAATGTTATCTTGAAAGGGATCTAAGGAAAAGTGACCTTAGAATCTATGGCAAGTGTTTAAAGTCACTATTCTCCAGTCCTCCGAGCTATAACTTAATTTCCAGTGAATTCAATGGGTCAAGTGATTGACTAGATAAAACTTGTAAGCCTACTCTTCTTTCAAAATGTAGTAATAAAAATGGGATTGGGCAGATGAGAAATGTTAGGGAAAACAAACCTCTCATTTGTATATTCTTTAACTCTCAGGTTAGCTGAGCTGTGCCCGACTGCCTTGGTAGTATATACATCATAGTGTTTTGTTTCCAAGCACCTGGTTGAGGCTCAGATGCTGAGCTATCTTTCCGTATGCTATCCACTATGCATAGACAAGTGTTGCCATTGTCATTCTGTGGCAGTCTGTTTTCTGGCCGTCCTCATCTGTGATGTTGTGACAAAGTTTGAGAAGCATGTACTTACCTTACAGGTTAACTCTCTTCAGGTATTAGTAGTAGTAATCATTGTACAAATTACCCCGCCTCTTCCCTGGAAAAACTGATCCATTTCCCTCCCCTCCCCCACCACAAAAAAAAGAAGAAACAGCCTAGGTTTCTCTTGGTTACCCATGTCATTGTATTTAAACTTTCAGACATTGCTCGAGAGAATTATGCAGGAAAATAGCGAAGGAATGAATTTGATAAGTTGCTCCATTGGGTTTGAAACCTATTCCCTACATTGTGTATGGATGCTCTTGAAGGAAAAACAATTGAAGACATTTAAGTAGTTCTCTCGAATTTTAACTGATAACTAATTTTGTCATATTAGGGTTATGTTTGAAGGGATCCTTGAATTTATGTGGCATATATTTGCCTTCAGGCTAAATATAAGAGCAGCGAGAGCTTCCTATAACTCGCATTACCCAAAAATAACTTTGTTACTAAAAAAAATCAGATTAAGTTTTATTAATGACATATGCTCATTGCCTATACTGTGCACTGGTGAAGCGATGGGTAGTTTAATCATTGTATATAAAATATGCCCCCCCACCAAAAAAAAAAGTAAGAAATTTTTGTCCTTCATTTAAGGAGAGGGGTTACCATGGTACTCAGAGTTATGCCTTATTTTTCTGGCAATAGTAATAGTTAAATGACTTGTATTCTCTTTCACTTCATTTCCTTGCAAGATTTACTTTGCAAAATGAATCTGATGATGGAAGTTATAAGTACATTCTATGAATACGAGATGATACAAGACCAACGGACTTACTGGGGCATCAGTTCCACCATTTTGTTATTATTAATGCCATATTTTTTTATTATTATTTTAGAAAGAAAGCATGAGCAGGAGAGAGAGGCAGAGAGAAAGAGAGAGAAAATCTTAAGTGGTTTCAATGCTGAGCACGGGAAGGAGGAGGGGAGAAGGGAGGAGGGCTTGACACCCACAACCTTGGGATCATGTCCTGAGATGAAGTCAAGAGTCAGGCACTCAACCAACTGAGCCGCCCAGGTGGTCCTTAATGCCATATTCTAATCAAATGAATACCTCAGTACAGATTATGAATCAATCCCAAGTGTAGATCATTCAAATGAGTATTTTTATTAACTAGTCTAGCTATATGAAACACAAAAAAAGAACTTAAGTCCAGAAGGAAAACTCTTTGAAAGCCATTCAGATTTTTTCCCTTCCTATTACTGCTTTCGTAGACTTTTTAACAAGGAGCAATGATATTAACTGCTCTATCTCTTCTAACATTACAAGACACCAGATGTTGGATAACTTCAGAAAGTTACCTAATTCACACTTTAGACTCTTCTTAGGAGACTGGCTCATTGATATTCTTATTGTATGTCTAAAATAAAATACATCTTTGAGATAGATAAATATGAATGAGTGCAAGCAGTAGATAATCCACAAAATTTTGCTTTGCATTTCACTTTGTAATCCATTAAATTTTTGCCCAATATTTTCCTAATATTTTATTTGAATTAATAACATTTAGCTTGTATGCCTTAAAGCACCTATAGTAGTTGAGGAAGGCAATCCAAGGAAAACTAACATTTTTGTTTTTAATATATATGAATAATCCAGCCAGAGATAGTGACAAGCAAATTGTATTGGCAATTAGGAAAGGAGTATTGCAAGTGGGGACTTTTAAAAAAAATTTGGTCATACTGCATGGCATATTAACCGTTCAAGATAGCCATTAGAGAAAAAAGGTATCTGGTAGGTTACAGCCACATGTCTCGACTCATTTTCATAATGACGACTAACTGTGACCTCAAGTTACAGACATCAGTAATAAACTTTTATTTATTTTAATTAGGAATTTACTGAAAGCGCTCATTGTTGATTTTGGTCTTGAGCGTAATTTGCTAATGTAATTTTTGAGATGACAGGTGAATTATTTTCTGCGGTTTTGTTTTAATAATGTTTTCACAATTGAGAGCTGATATTTAATTCCCCATGCTTTCTGCCCCCCACCACAGAAACCAGGAATGGATCTGGCAGACACCTATATCATGTTTGTTCGGCAAAACCAGGACATTCTTCGAGAAAAGGTCAACGAGGAAATGTATATAGAAAAGCTGTTTGATGTAAGTACCTGCCCTCGCAGGCTTCCTGGCCTCACAGACATACGTGCAGGGAAAATTGCATTTTGATATGTTTGCAAAGCAGACTCCTTTTCTGATCCCTTTTCTTCTACACGGCTAATACAGTTGATAGTCGTGTTTCTCTGACTGTTGACAGAAGCCTTAATTGGCTTCTTTGGTACGTGAAGAGTGTCACTGTTAGGATGGAGGTCTCAGAAACCTTCTAAGGTTAATTTTAACGAGCTGGATGGTAACCAGTTTACCATTGTGTACAGCATTGGCCCGCTTGCCTTCGCTGCACTCCGTAAACAGGATCACGCTGGCGTGGAGTCGGCCCCTCCTGTAAAAGTTTGGTGAGTCAACATAACGCTCCTTAGTTAAACAAAGACATAAGCTTCAGTAAAGCCAAATATCCACCACCACTCGACTGTTATTGAACATTTTCCCCTCGATTTACAGTACTGACATATGCCAACGGTATAACCCTGCAGTCTTCTCAGTACAAAAGTCTTCATTTCCACACGGCCACTCCTAGAAGTGGGGGGTTGTGGTTTTAGAGAGCGCGATCATTAAGTTTCATTTATCTAGTATCTGGAAAGGAAACTAAGAGAGCAATCCATTTCAATAACAATGTTGTCATTCATTCGTAATTATTTAACAGTCAATTCAAAGGAAATGGTGCTTTTGCTTGTGTTGGAACTTCCCAGAATTCACCACAAGGCTGATGCTGAATCGGAGTATTTGCTTTGAACTCTATTTATTTATGTACATCTCCCCTGCATTTTGGAAATGCTTTTCTGGCAGTTTCATTTAATTATGCAAGTTACCGCAAATGTTTTCATAACAGCAATTCACGGGCTTCGTGGTGACACTTCAGCTGTGGCAGTTACAGAAGGTCCTGCTACGTCACCGTCTCCTCCATGGTCTGTTGTGTCAGTGTTCACTGTTTGTCAGATCGGGTGGTCAAAACGAGTCTCCTCTTTCATATTTTATGCTTCTAGCCTCTACCCAGGCTGTTTTACAATAAAAGTATCATCTGTTTTAATAAGCTAAGTGTTAATATGTGTGAAAAGAATGATTTCCTAAAAGCTTTGATGCCCTGCAGGGGTAGAAAAATTATCATCTATCCAGCTGGCTCTTTTACAAAATACTGAAACCATATTAGCAACTTCTTCCGTTTGGTATTGCTCTGAATTTACAAGCATATGTTTTACTTCCCAATTCTCTTTTTACTTTTTTTGCTTATGTGGTAGTTTTCAAAAATGTTGAACAGAATAGGAAAATTGCGTTGATGTTATTTCATGTTTATTCTTAGTATAGCTGAAGCATGTTTTCTATGATGAGAAAAGGTGGAATCATTTGGAAATAGGCCATTGTGGGTACGTGTGTGTGCGCGCACACGCGCGCACTACCATCTTCAACTTTTTGTCTTGGTGACCTATTTACTACAAAGTTTGCCATCAGTTCATAACAGAGGTAGAATTTTCTCACCATAAAGATATTCCCTACTTCACCTCTCTTGCATTCACCAAAGTTTCTTTGAGGACTTTTAGTGTGACAGCAATAATCAACAGAGCCAACTGAAGGGGATGCAAAGGGGCCAACGTTAAAATTATGTCTAGTTTAGGGGCACCTGGTCGGCTCAGTTGGTAGAGCAAACGACTCTTGATCTTAGGGTCATGGTTCAAGCTTCACATTGGGCATAGACCTTTCTTTAAAAAAATGTAAAACTATGTCTGGTTTAATTGCCCCAGTTGGGTACCCTTTCCTTTGATACCTAAGCATCTGACATGGCTTCTGAAGGAAACTCTTGACAAGCAACCATTCTGTTTTGGGTGTGAAGGTTTTGTCATTTTGCATGTCCAGTAGAACACTGGACTCATGAAATAGTTACAATGTCCTTAAACATTCTAATATTTTTAAATTGCACATTTTTATTACTGTAATTAAAAATAAAAAGTAGACCCTAATTCTGTTGATATGTCATCAAGAATAACATGTATGAGGGGGTACTAAGAGCCTCTAATTAGCCACGACTGAATTTGCTTCAATTATAGTTAGTAAATGAGAGGTTATCAAGTATGTGTTGAAAGGTAAAATAGACTGTGTATCTTAAGCAACAGATCATTACCGAGAGACATGATATAATTATTGGAAATCCTCTTGGCTGAAACTTAAAATAATACTGTTAGGTGTCAAGAAACAGTTGAAAATAATGACCCTATAAATACCGTTGGCAACCTTAGTCTATTACAGATAAAAGATTGAAGAGAACAGTTTTATTCAGGCATCATGACACACTTTTGCTATTCAGTTAAAGTAAGAAGTAAGGAGAAGAAAAGGGAAGGAAGGAAACAGAGACTCATAACTTCATAGGAAAACGTGCGTACGTACGTATGTACATGCCCATGCACTACCGTGAATCAATACTTAGTGGCTTAACCAACTCAGGGAAGGGCATAGGGCATCCAATTTCTGGTCATTCAGTTTGAGAGCTTCACTCCTTAAGAAGGATATTCTTTTGACCCAAATGAGACTCGCTTCATGTTGGAAATCGCACAAATTACAATATTTTTATATAAAACAATTATTCTGAAGACACAGTTTCATCCTGCCTCCGATGCCAACACTTTAAAAAGGAACCCGTGTGTTTTACTAAATAATCTTTTTCCACGTGATGCTCTGCTCATGTAAAAGACTACTGAAAGTTCTGTGAAACTTTCTCTGAGAGTAGTAATTACTTGTGATATTTTTGGCCTCAGAAACTTTTTGATCAATTAAGCATCTTCATTGCTCCTGATATTTGTGGTGAAATACTGTAGGGTTCTATTTACCTAACTGTGCCAGTGCGTAAGGCCAAATAGTGACCATTAGCCTAGATTTGTGTCCATTGCTTTGGGATGCCTCTACAAAGGAGAATGGTACCTCCTACGGTCGACCGTGTACAACTCACGAAGCCATGAGCCATGGGCCAGTTCCCTGAGCTTCTCGCACTGCTATTATTATTGTTCTGGCCTCCATGGAGAGGGTTTTTGTTTCCTTAACATCAGAGTCTTTTTGAATTTTTTTTAACATTTTTTTATTTTTGAGAGAAAGACAACACTCGAGCAGGAGAGGGGCAGAGAAAGAGAGAGACACAGAATTGGAAGCAGGCTCCAGGCGTCAGCACAGAGCTCAATGAAGGGCTCGAACTCACAAGTGGTGAGATCATGACCTAAACTGAAGTCTGACGCTTAAGAGACTGAGCCACCCAGGTGTCCCATCCTTAACTTCAGAGTCTTAAAGACAGGAATGATTAAAATTTGTGTTATCTTTAAGCCCCTAAATATAGGATGATTTTAGACTTTTACATTAAATTTTAAGATATTAAAGCTCAATGTACCCTTGCAAGATCAAAAAAGCTAATGTTAGGACAAAGAACCAAGACATTCTGCTTCATTCCGTAAGTAGTTAAACTTCTAAAACATTTTCTGCATAACACACAAATAATTTTTATAAGGTATAAATAAACAATGGCAGATCCATGCTGTTAATAGAAGGAACCAAGTTTGTTTTAAGGTATATCCCTAATCTTCTCAAATTATCATAATTATAATACGAACCCTAGCTGTCATCACTACCATTCCCACGGCACCTCCCTGTACCAGGAAATGTGCTATGTGCTTTACCTGGATCATTTCGAACCTTCCAGGCTGCATGCCACCATCCCCATTTATCCTTATTTTCAGGTTAAAGAATCCCCCCCCACTCATAGAAGATAAGAGACTTGTTAATCATTGAATCAGACTTTGAAATTGTGTCTTTTCAGTTTCAAAGTCTGTGCTATGTCCACCATACTTTAGAGTTACAAAATCTGACATGGTCACACAGTACTATGGGGGAAGGCCAGACCAGGAATCCAGACACCTGGCTTCCAACCACGGTTCTGCCATTGATCGTCAGAGTGCATGTCAAGAAGTTATGTCCCCTGCCTAAGACACAGTATAGTTAGTGCATATAAACTGAAGAAATGGGTCTAGAACTCCAGATGGTTTCTGAAATATCTTCCATATTTTAAACCTACTAAATTAAATTAGTTTCAATTAATTTTAGCAGCGATGACAAAAATTACCAGATTGGTTGGATGCTGAGCCTTGCACCCCAGAGTAGCAGTTCTTAAGGTTTTGTTTTTGTTTTCTGTCATGCCTGAATGAAAGCAGGATATCCCACCCAAGAATCAATAGCAAGTGCAATAGATAAGAAAAGAGAGTCTATATAAAAAGAATAACTGTACCACGACATTCCATGTCCTACCTTCAGGGCTCTGAACCCCAAATTTAGGAAAATAGTTGGAACTCATCCGTTCCATATTCATGCTAACTCTTCCTGAGTGACCAGAATGTTTTAAACAGAGACTATCTCTTCCTCTCAAGTAGTCATCATTATACATGCTGAGTTTAAAAATCTACATGTTAAATTTACATTTTCAATTTAGAAAAAAATGTGTCCTCTCTAGGTAAGAAAAATCTTGAGAAAGTTCTCCTGTAGCGAGAGAGATCATGGATGCACCAAATGGTTTTTCAGCTTTCTACGCAACCTCTCTTACCCTAGTGTGTTTTTTTTTCTTACATATTAAACACCGTTGTCAGCAACCTTTTTAAAGGTTTTATCAAGTCGAAACCATCTATGACTTGTCTAATCCCACTATAGAAGTATGACAAAGATTTTCTAATTCTTAAATTCCATTTTTAATGTCTACAGTGATGTTTCTTCCTACATGCTCAGGCTTCAGGGCACGTAGTGCGAGCCAGCCACGGAGCCCATGTGTCAGGAGAGAGGCTGGGTGGTTCCTGCAAGGCTTGGGATCTCTGCTTTGGACAGCAGTGGTGTTTCCAGAGTCGAAACTGACCTATGCAGTAATTGCCCAAGAGCACCGTCTGTGGTCCTTTCCTAATGTCCACGAGTGTTACTGCCTGGAGGTAGTTAGGGGTTGACTGGAATACATTTTACTGTCTAGGATGCTCACTAAACCCACCTACCTCTCCAAATCTTTGTATATTTATTGGGCATTGCCCTTCTTGAGTCCCTTTGGAACAATTTCATTTCAGCTCTCATGTTGCTGAAGACACATCAGGGTGCAGTATTTAATTGGTAAATCATGCAGATTAAACCTTCTCTTGTGTTATAAACTGATTAAATATTTAATTGTTGAGAAGTTTCATCTCAATGAGATTTTTTTTAAATATTGTGGTGATGTCTTATAAAATTAAAAGTAATTCTGTAAATGATAGTTAATCAGTTATATTCATCCAAATCGTTTTTTATAAAGGATTAATTTCTCAGGACTTTCATTGAAAAGAAGTAAGCAACTCTAAATTCAACATTGTAAGGAAAATCGACCTCAACTATATAAATGAATTCAGTAGCCATGTTAAGATACGGTAACCTACAAAGAAAAAAACTGAACCTATGACAAGAGAATATGTTTCTCAAAAATAAAAGTCATTTTGCACTTCTGTGCTCTTCAAGACAAATAAGGAATAAGAAAGGGCAGAAATGTTCAGAATTTTTGAATGCAACGTTTCACACCGATGCCCAAACTTTGTGACTCAGGAGTTGATTCATCCCGAGTAAGAGCCGCACTACTATTCTTGATGTCCGTAAAGATTCAGTTTACTCTCATGTTGATTTCACAAGAAGAGTTGGATAATAGTGGCTGCTAGGTAAAACTTTCCTTCACGATGCCCTCCGCCATATGTATTTAAAACTCTGCCTTTTCAGTACTTCGGATACATTTCTGTGTGTGTGTGATCAGCCTCTTTACCGGGAATGCAGGCTGCAGCCCATTAAGACTGAGTAACTTCTTTGTCTTCTTGCATTTCTTATAATTCTAGGATATTCTAGATCTATTCTCTCATAGGCGAATGTCAGTTTTAAAATGGCAGTTTTCCTCTTTTCAATAATCTTTCACTTTCAACTGACTACAGAGTTCTATAAACTACATAGATTAATGTAGATTCCCATTACAGAGGATTTTCCTTTTGGTTAGATTTCTGTATAAAAAGAATTCAAATATAAAACATTAACTGTTGGGCCAGTATGCCCAACCATGATTTTCCTGTCACCATTCAAACATTAGAGGTTAATATCACTCTCAGGTCATAACCATTCCCTTCCTTCTTCATCGATAGGAAAGGATGTTCCATCATTGAACAGTGATGAGTCCAGTGATGGATTCGAGGCTATTTGAGATCATGGATTTCTAAACATGGTTGTGTTGCAGACCCTGGTACCTCATTGTGTCCTAAAGGTAGATCTCCGTTTGTCATCTGTGTTACTTTTGACACTGTTATTTAGTGGCTTTGACACACTGTTCCCCAGGTGTTTTGGTGTGTGTGTGTTTTTTTTTTAATGGTCTATATTTCTGCTTTGTTTTACCTACAGTATCTGGTCTCACACTGAAGTCGTTTGACCTCTTGTAAGCTAGTCATAGTCAAACTCGTTCTGTGGCCTGTCTTGCCGGCCTCCGTAAATGCCCTCCACAGCTTGCTCCATAGCGATTTGCTTCCTCAGGGTTTCTTTCTTTTTAAAACCTCTGCTCTCAAATTACAGCTGTCTGGTTCATTTTTGTTAGTAATCTTTATTTTAATGTTAAGTAATTATTTCTAAGTATAAGAATTTATAAGAGGGTCTACTCTTTGTCGTCCGGTGGGTGCCAGAATAGCTTTGGCAAGTCCAGACGCAGCTCAGAGCCGCCAGAGGCCCTCATTTGAATCTAAGCTGTTGGCGAATTAAAACCTGGGAAACTTGAGAGACGCGTGCCTAATTGCCTAAAAGAAACTCCGCGAGAAAATGTATTGTAGCGTGTTGATCTTATTTCTTTGATAAATCAAAAGAATCTCCAAGAAATATGTGGGCTTCTTACTTATATTCTTGAAATGTGATCATGAAACACAATTGTCATTTGGCACATTCCCAGAAACAGACGTCTTTCCATGAGGCACCTGGACATATGTGGCAGGTCTGGTAGAATCAGCTAATTAACAACACAGGCTTAAACCGGCACCTCATCTGGCAGTGCAGTTAGTTGCCTGATGGTGCTCAGCAGGACTGGGTAGTGCTTTTTATTTTTCTATCCTAATGGTCTGCTGCCCACCTAATTTTGCCTTATTGTCAGTCACTACTTACCGCAGCTTGGGGCCCTCCCAGGAGGCTAAATTATTATCAAAGGATTAGGGAGATGTAGCCTTGCAGCTCTGACATTTCTGATTACTTGTCTATGCCAGAACACTAATTAGCTGTGACTAATTAAGAAAAATGTCCCTGCCATAGAAAACCATTTAAAAGAACTGAGAAGGAGAAAAAGCAATTCAAAAGCTGAGCAGTGCTCAGATTTGCCGATGCTCTTTAGATTTTTCCACCAGAGCCTTAACTCACCTTTAATTGTGCTCAGAATTTAAAAAAAAAAAAAAAGAAAAAGAAAAAGAAAGAAAGAAAATCTCACATGTGAACTGATCTGAGGTTTTGCTTGCATAGGAAGAAAAAATTGTTGTTGATCACGTAAACTCTCTTAGCAAAGGTAAAATCGTCTCCGGTGAATAGAAGATGACAAAACTTTCATTTTTCGTGGAGAAATGTTTCTAACCCCCAAATGTGCAAATATGCGTTAGCCTTCATTCACCCAAGCCGATAACAGTGTCTTAATGGTCAATGACGAAAGTAGAATATTCTCTTGACTGATGTTCCAAAAGATAGTTGAAATGATTACAACACATGGAGTGTTTTAAAAGTTCTTTAGTATTGATTTCATGCCACTTCCACATTGAAGACAGTCTGGAAATTGTGACTTCTCCACACAGAGCCTGGTTTTTCCACAGTGATCTCGCATGCTTGTGCTGCAACTGGCCACCAGTGACTGGTTACTGAAAATACCCAGGCCTCCCTTGAGACCAGAGCCTCTATCAGTTGACCAGTGCCATGTTTTCATAGAAGTGGTAGCGACGACTCTCCTTCTCTTCAAACCTAACTTCACGAGCAAATGTCACACGGCCCAAGGCCAATTCCTGTGGTGGCTTTTGGAGCTCCTCCCGTCAGCCCTCTCCTGTGCGAGCCTTCCCTGCACCCCTGGCGGTGCCTCTCATGAGTGAACATAGCAGTGGCAACCAGACTGCCAGCCACCCTTGGCTAAGTCCTACTGAAAAAAAAATCTGTGTAAGGAAGGAGCCGTTGTGGCAAACCATTATTAGATGTGTCTACTGAATGCATTGAAAGGAAAACTCTATAAAAGAACAATATCCAAAGGTACTTATCAACACCTAGAGAGAGCCCTTAGTTTCCTGATTATGAACCAGCCCTGGGTAAGAGACCATCTAAATTTTACTGTGTTAATATGGGCAAAATATTTTGTTTGAAATAAAACTCTAACCCCATCTCACCGAAATTCTTCATGCTATTTTCGAAACCCATTTTCCCTTTTCCTCTTAGTGGAGAAAAAGCAGGTAGCCAGCATCCTCTAGGGAATAATCCTTCCTCTATATGAAGACTGTTATTAAGACACTTGTCATACTTGTCTACTCCAGGATAAATAATCCGTGTTTGTTTAACTTCTCTTCGTAGGCCCCTCACCTAGCCCTTTAATCATCTTCGGGGTTGTCCTTTGAAACTTCGCTAAGCATTCTCTGTCATGCTTAGGGTTTTGAGTCAGAATGGGTTGCAGTGTTTGAATGTGGTTGAACAAGATTCTTTCAAGCCACGTTCCTACTTTCACAGTCTAATATGTAGCGTCCCCACACTTTTGCTCTACAGATCCTCAGAAATTTGGTTTCATAGACTCCCCACAGCTCCTTTTGTTGGCTTTCCCCTCAGTGACTGCCCATACTCTATGCATATTCTGTGTATGTTGATGGAGAATGTCCATTCAGTCGATGTGTTGGAAGCATGAGGAAACCTCCCATTCACTGTTCAGTTACTATATGTATGGAATAGTGGGACTAAAAGATTTGGCATTGGGGTACCTGGGTGTCTCAGTCAGTTCAGCATCCAACCTCAGCTCAGGTCATGATCTCAGTTTGTGAGTTTGAGCCCCACATCGGGCTCTCTGCTGTCAGCACAGAGCCCACTTCAGATGCTCCGTCCCGCTCCCACTCTCTCTGAAAAATAAACATTAAAAAAAAAGTTTGACATTGTTTTATCCCACACAGTTGAGTATCTCTGTCACAGTGACAATGGGATTCTAATTAAAATAGGAAATGGAAACTCCCCTTATTAATCATTTATTCACCCCCCCCATATTTATTTTGTAGAGGCCACATGCTGTGTGGCAATATTAAGTAAGATATACCAAGTCCCTGTCTTAAAGAAGCTTACATTCTTATGATCAAACAGGTCTTTTGAAAAAGTTAATTTCCTATTTAAAATGTTTGACATTTTCATCTCCAGAATAGACATTAACATATTTTCTTCAAAACGGATGTATTATGGAAAACTAAAATGTAATTCCCTTTCAAAGGAGAGAATAGTGATTCAAGAAATTCATTTATTTATCTGTCTGTTTCAAGTGGAAGACTGGAGACTTGCCAAAAGGGCCAGTGCAAGGCTCGTCCCCAGCTCTACTGTTTGCAATATCAAGTGCCGTGACTGCGAGATAAGGGCACACTCTTCCTCCCTACCCTTCATGGGTTCTTTGCTCAAAAACCAGGCTTGTTTCAGGTCCCAGGAGAGTTCTCATGCTCCCTTAGACTGAGGTCGGCGATGCCATAGCAGTGATAGTTTTCTGCCAGCAAGTGTGGAAGTCACCCAGGACGTGTCACTTGGTGGTAAAATGCACAGGCACCACTGCCAGCCATCCTCCAGATATGTCCCCACAGCCTTAGGTAACCCCTAGGAATGGGGCCCAGTACCCCGGAGGACATGCTGGCGAGGCGGCTCCCTGCTTGCATGACGGACTCCAAGAGCTGAGCACATCAACATGTGAACACGTAGTTTTATTAGACCTCGTGCGTGTGAACTATGTATGTGGATACTCACGTATGTCATAGACATACGGGTTGATTAGTTTACAGTACTTTCTCCTTTATTTAATTCATCCTTTAAAGGAAACTAGACGGTCACATTTAAAGCTCCGTTTTAGTCCTGCGTTCAGTTTCTTTAGCCAAATGCCATCATTTGCTTTTTGGTGATTTCTGTAACGTTCACATCTATTAAATTATTTCCCGACCAATGAAACATGCGATTCAAGCCAACCGCCTGGCTCTGATACTCTCCTATCCTTTTTCTATTAAAAAGCTGCACTCTCACTATTACTTATGTAGCACTTTAGATCTCCAAGTGTTCTAAAGCACTCACTCCTTCAACAAATATGCAATGCGTGCTGCATGCCAGTCCGCTAAGGCCTGGAGAGAGCAGTAAAAATCAGACTTGGTTGCTGCCTTGGGTTTACACATGACCCACTGAGGCAGACGCGTAGTACATTGTACAATATTTTTATAGATGTCTGTACAGAGTTCTAGGAGTAGGAAATATGTGAGCGTTTAATTCTGCCTAGTAAGAGACAGTATTGGCTTCCTAGCAGAAATAGTGGTTGAAATGAGTCTCGAGGCTGACACGGACCTGGCCGGGGAAACATACCTTGGGAGAGAAGTCCAGACGGAGGCACTGACATGCCCAGAAATCCCAGACTGAGAGAGCATGCAGCAGAGGGTCAGGTCTCCCAGCTTGCTGGGGCGGGTCCTGGAGGAGTGAGCCGTGAGTTGGAGACAGAATGGTAGCTAGTTAGTTCAGTCCTGCCAGCGCTCTTAAAATGTGGTTTCCCATTTCTTATAAGGAAACGGAAGCAGGCAGACCTGCTAATGGTTCATCCTCAGGCCGAGATTTTTCTCTCAGGCTTGTGCCATTCAGTAGAAGCCCTTCCAGGCTTCTGATTTATATTTTTATTCAGATCCTACATTATGAATTTAAATGCAATACTGACCAAAATTGTGTATAATAATATCCAAAACGACTCATTCAACCCGACAAAAAGGTCATAGTGCCCAAATGAGCCATTCAGAGACGATGCGCCCCAAACTGGTCCCTACAGCAGTATAACTGGCCCCACCACTGAGTTTGGCCAAGCCAATGATTAGTCGTTTCAGTCAAAAAAGTAGCCAAACCAGCATGCATCCCATCATTTGTCATGAAGTAGGAGATAACAACTGATTATCCAAAACTTTCACTTTGTAGTGAATCTTTTTAACACCAGGAAAAGGGCCCAGAATAAACATACAGAGGCGCTTGCCTACTTGATAATAATGAATAATAAAGAACGGTATTGATTTCAATGCTCTTTGTGTAGTGTGGGGAAAGATAGGCTAGTTTAATACCACTGCTTCCAGGACATTTTGGAATGAAGGGGATTTTGGATTAATGAAATAGTGGTGGAAAAGCGCTTGTACAACTCCCAATTTACGGAACATAGCCTGTTATCTAACTTGCATTTTGTAACGTAAGAAGATCTACTTCATCTAGAAATATCTTGGTATTTATTTATTTTTGTCAATTTTGTTTTTTTTTTTTTTTAATAATCTCTACAGCCAACGCGGGGCTTGAACTCATGACCGCGAGATCAAGAGTTGGACGCTCTACTGACTGAGTCAGCCAGGCACCCCTACATTTTTTTAAACAAAAAAAAGATGGGGGCACCTGGGTGTTGGTTAAGTGTCCAACTCGTGGTTTCTGCTCAGGTCATGATCTCAAGGTTCATGGAATTGAGCCCGGCATTGGGCTCTATGCTGACAGTGCGGAGCCTGCTTGGGATATTCTCTCTCTCTCTCTCCCTCCCTCCCTCCCTCCCTCCCTCCCTCCCTCCCTCCCCCCCCCCTCCTCTGCTTGCCTGTGCACACACTCTCTGTCTCTGTCTCTTAAAATTTACAAAAAATAAATAAAAGGGAGTGTATGGGGGTAAAAGTATTGAACTTCAAGAATAGGAAAATTTTTTCAGCATTCAACAAACATTTATTAGGTATCTACTGTATGCCAATCCATACATGTTATTAGCACCTTTTACATTTTCTTAGCAGACCTCAAAATCCTCATAAACTCTCCTTTGCAGACATCCTGAGAGAGGTAGAAAATGAAAACCACCCTGAATATAAGGTTATTATTGAATATGGAAGAAGAACAACATGAATCAACTGCTTATCTGCTCTGTGTTTAAAAAAAAAACAACAAAAAACAAAAAAACTGCATATATAGATCAAGTCCCCTTATGAATGAACCAAGGATCTTTTTTCCTATGTTGCCTTGTTTTGTAACAGTAGGAAAAAAAAAAACAACCCTTCCCAGTATTCCTAAGTATTAAGATGTGTGGCACCTTAAGACATCTTAAGAATAGGGTGGCATGATGTGGGGAGCCTTGTGGCTCAGTCAGTAGCGCCTGCAATTCTTGATCTCTGGGTGGTGAGTTCAAGGCCCACATTGGGCATAGACATTACTTAAAAACAAAATCTTTAGAATGGGTCAGGTGGGAAAGGCCTAGCAGAAGAACCACTTGGTCGGCCATCCTAAGGGAGTGTGGTTCTTAAAAGAATTGATTTACATTACATATCACATTATTAGGTTTAAAATTATCTTTGGTCTTTGGAAATGCAGCCTGCGTTCACTTGCAAGAAAGTGTAGTAGACTTCTTTGAAACAATAAGCATTTCCTGTTTTACTTCACGATCCTGTGTTACAGTAGCACTCAGGAACCCCCAGGAAGGGTAGAGGTTGTTTACTTAGTTGTCTGTTGGAAGCAGCAAACTGCCCGTAAAGAATCAGAGATTTTATTGACAGAACAGAGTGTTTTCTAGAAGGGCCTGGACTAACCTAGCAGTCACGAGTACAGACTCTGAAGCATGTATCCATATAGATAAGATATAAACCTAACCTTGCCGTGCACACATATTGTATAAGCCTGAATAACACGCTTAATCTAAACTCCGTTTCCTACCTACGTAAGCTCGGTTTCCACCTACGCAAAAAATTACAGCCATCTCGTGAAGGTTGTTTTCAGAAGTAAATGAAATTGTAACTGATGCATTAAATTTCCCAGAGAGGACTTAAAAAAGAGATCAGATGTCTTTATAATCAGAATTCATAAAAGAATAGAGATAACTGTACCTCACAGTTCTTGAGAAATCTCGTTCATTCCTCATTACAACTTTGTTTCCTATTTATAATATATTTGCATTTTGCTAAAAGGCCAAAATAAGTAAGTTAATAACAAAATAACAGGCAATAGAAAGTTCTGGAACTCTAGACTTGCATTTTTTTTTGAAGAATAAAGCTATTTAAACACCATGTAAAAAGAAAAAGTGTGATAATTTGGCTTTTCCCTGCAGTTCATTTTTTTACAAGAATCACAAGCTCTGTTGGTTCTAATCAAGCCCTTTATTCTGACAGTCGAATCTAACATCATAGTATTTGTGGAGAACATCAGACTCTTCTTATTTAAGAGCCAGGTTCACAGACCTACCCTTCATATTACAGATGAGAAAACTGAGACGGAGAGAGCTCTGACCGGCTCAGGCAGGCAGGCAGAGCATAAAAGGTGCTGGCCCTTTTCCTCCCACAGCTTCCGTGTTGATGTCCTTCTCTGCTGTGTCTACCGCCAGCCCTCCGCTTCCACGTTCAGATGCAAGTCTACCTTTCCCCCGCGAACGGCTCTGGGTCTCGCTGGGAATCTCCATAGGTATAGGTTGGGTTGAACGCTCCCTGTATTTTTAACCACGAGAGGCTGGTTTCAGTTTTCCTGAAATGTAGCCCTCACTCCTATTCCAAGCCAACAGAAATTTCGCACTTAAAACTTTATAGATGCTTGTGTTTCAGGGGTGTGTTTTGTGGAACCACATAGCATCGTTTCAGTTGGGATGCCTCTTATGGAGGGGGGAGGTGTTGGTGTTACTGTTTCAGATTTACCATAAATATAAAATTTGCACTTTAGTATTTAGAAATGGGAAGTGACTGGCCACGGATTTAGTTATGTTAAATAGATGCAGTGTTGACAAAAGAGACACTCCATGTACAGTGAAGCATTTATATTTACTTTTTAATATACTGATGAAACTGGGGGGCATTAATGTTTCTAAATATTTTGTTGCCCTCCAAAGCTACAAAATGATATTAAAGAATGTCTCATCCTTATCACCTTATCAAAACCTTCAGCATTTCAAAAATATCATTTGTTCTTTTATTCAGTTCAACTTAGCATATAAAAGGTATCTGTTTCCTGAGGTGACACTTTCTAGGTGGTATCGCATTTGAACTTGGTGACCAAACACAAAACAAACAGCTTCCCTTGAAATAAATGAAGAAATACATACACACTGTGGAAATTTAGCCATTCCATATCTTAGTGCACTAAAAACTGTTGGTTTTCTTTTTTTTTTCCCCCTGTTGTTCACCTATTGAGTTGAGCATAGCTGGAGAAGAATGAAAATATATCAACTAGTTGTACCAATTCATAATCAATAAAAAGCTAAACACTTAAGCAGAAAATATATCACAGATTTGTTCCCTAGCAAAGCAGCTATTTTTGCCTTGCCATCATCATCAGAAGCCACATTCTGACAGAAATCATTTGCTCGAAGCAGCCGCGATACATAAACCCTATGTGGTCTTGTGGTTCAGATTTAGGAATATCAGCCACGGAGGGTCTACAGGCATTGTGCATTAGTATGTATTGAGACCTCATTCCAGGTGGCCAGCAGCTGGACTTTTTAAAAATAAAACTTCCAAAATAAATGCGAAGTGCTTGTTTCCAGGCAATAAGTGTTACATTTAATCGAATCATCCTCCAAAATGTTATAAATTAGGCAGAGAAGGGAGTTTGCATATTTAATATATTTGTTTTATATTTCTACTAGTCAACAGAATAATGAAATTCCTTAACTACTTCTCTTTAACTTGCATGAAGAAAGCACGGTATGTTGCTAAATCTCTTTTCACCAGCACCGCGGAGAAACAACTTTAATCCTTGTTAGAAAATTGCCGAGTCTGGGACTGACAAAGAGCTCATGCTTGTTCCATTGTTAGTGCTCCCCGGCCCCAAGAGCAGAGCCCTTTACAGCTGCGAGGATCCCGCCCGGCTCAGCTGCACTATTTAGGAGAGGAGGTTTGTCAATTTCTATTGACAATGGAGAGAGTTTTTCAGGGCCTGTAGCAGTGCTGACACAGTTGGGGATCAATGCCAGCCATTCAGACTGCACCCTCTTTCATTGCTTTGGTTTGTTAATTCAAGACTAAAGGTCCACTGAGGGGGTTCAGGGTGTTTAAGAAAGCTGATGAACTGTTTAAGAAAGCTGATGAACTGCCAGCATTTATAGCCCTGGTGTGGCAATTTCCATAGTCAGTGGCAACTCCTGGCACTGAGGGAGCTGTGTCCTTGTTGACCCCCTTGTTATTAAAAATGCACAAGTGCTGCGCTTCTCAATATTTCAACAATCTTTCATTGTCAATACCACCTTCTGAGCCCTTCAGCTTGTTGCTTGCTCTAAAGATCTTCTTAGATTGGGTTTGAAAACTTCACCTTAAACACTAGATTAGACTGATGTTCTGTTTTCCGTGCTCCTGTTGATTTGTTGAACCTTCCCAGGGCTGGAAAGCAAGTAGCAGCTTGATGGGGAGACGGGCTGCTAATATGATTTACCAGTCTACAGTCATGCACAATAAGTGTGAATAAATACAGGGGTCTCACAGAGTCAACCCTAGCCTTTCCTTTTCTTTTATTTTTGCTTTAAAAGAAATATCTCAAGAAAATGAAGTGAGTAATGCATGCCCTTACAGGAGTTGAATGAACCACAAAAAGAAAAAAAAAGACTTTTTTGTTGTTGTTGTTAAAGTGGTAGGCTGCTGTCATGGATTGATGTAGGAAAAAAATGTAGCATATACACTTACTGCTTTATTCCTAGGAAGACCAAAGCAAAGAATGAAGCTGTAATGCCATACCCACGACTCAGTGCAGACCACAGTGCCCCTTCCTTGCCGTCCCCTGAAGGGAAAAGTGAACCGGACACCGAATTCTTTTATAAAATTAACTTTTCCAAAGTGAAAGGACATTTGCTAACATTCACACTTTACTGGACATTCACCCTTTTTGGATGCTTTTTTTCCTTGGTAACCTTGGAGGGTTGGTTTTGTTTGGGGTGGGGAAGGATGCAGTTAGCTACCTTTGACTTTTTTGTCAAGATATAAAAACGGGACCTCCCATATTCCAGCAGCCCAGAGAGGAACATGTCAATTCCAGCACCAGAAATAGGAAAGTGCTGGAGATTTCCATTTGGTGGTTTTGTTTGTTTGCTTATTTATTTGCTTGGAGTGCGTGCATGTCCGTGTGCGTGTGTGCGTGCGTGCGTGTGTGTCTATTCCATCATATACAAGAAAGAAGCAGTCCTAGTGGGTTTTTTGTTGTTAGCTTGTTCTTCGTAGCAACATAAACTCTGAGCTTAAATACTGTTTTCTCTTTATTATTTGCTTGTTTTCGCTGAAAATCTTCAAAATGCTTTGATTTGGAGACCAAAAAATAGGCATTTGTTATCTGATAGAATGATTTTTCTTATAGAATTTTCCTTATGATCTGGTTGCCTTTAATATTTTACTTAACAGTGGTTCTCTTTTTTTCTCTTTTTATAGTTAACTTCAGATCATTTGATTCCCAACGTATTTTTCTCTAAAGATATAATTTTGGCATTGTGCTAAAGAAGTTATATTAATAATAAATTTCTGTGTTACACCAGGTGCCCTTCTGATTATCGCTTAATCACAAGTATCGTTGATGCGTAATGGGAAAACCAGTCAAATTAAGTTTAAATTGTGTAAGGATTTTTTAAGAACAGAGAGATGCATAGTGAGTAATTTTAAGAAAGCATTTTCATTTCCCTCAAATTCATACAACTTAAAATAAACATAGTAACTTTATAGTCTGACAGATTAACTAGTATGTTATGCTAGACGATATATCATATTTTGTTTCCCCCAACAAAAGAAAATATATTATCTCTTGCAGGAGGACTATAATTTAAGAGTTATAACCATTGTGACTCCATTTTAGCTTTCAAATTATCTGGAGAGTGGTATGTAGGTGAGGGTCTGAATTTAGTATACTCATAGTCACTGTCACCAATGCCTGGGAGGTTTATGTGTGTTAAAATAGGATTCAAGAGGTTGGGGCTATAAATTTGAAATAAGGAAGTATAGGATTTAAATACCATTAGAAATTAACATGGCAGCTGAAGTACTGAATTCATTAGCAGTTTATTTTTTTAAGAATTTAGGAGTGTATCTTATTTTGTAAAACTTATTTCTGATATGTTTACAATGTCCTGAAAATTAAGAAAGCAATCATTAGGAAAGAGCAAAATCGGGTACATGAATAAGATTTTCTTTAAATCCTAGGCTATGTCACATTTTAAAAACCTGAAACTTTCATTCATCCATGTGATGTAATATTTAATAAATCAGTTACTCATTTTAATTACCTTATCTCATTTTATGCATGTATGTTTAGTGTATTAACAAATTAATGGAAATAAGCCTAATGAAATGTGAAACTAATTCATGTTTAATTTATGCTTAAAATGCCATTTCTTATGCCAAATTTTGTCAGAACAAGGTTCATAAATACAAGTCCAGATGAATTTCAGACTTGTAACATGTAAGGTTTCTCTTAGAAATTGAATCTACTATTTTAGTATAGAAGAAAAATATTTCTTACAATTTTTTTCCTGTGTTTGGATTCCTAAGACACATGGACCACACATACATGAGGTATTGTGTCACTGTGTTTGTGTTTACAAACAAGCCACAAAATCCCTTCTCTTTTGAAAATTCTCATCATTTCCTAAGTGCTGAATGGGCTTTGAGATTTCTTACGGTTATCTGAATGAGTCGCATTATTATTTTTCCGGTACTTCCTAAACCTAGCTCTCTCGTGTAGTGCTGAATCCCAGCAACCGTTACCACTAACAGCAGACTGTCCTTAAAACAAACAAACAAACAAACAAATTTCTTCTTCTACTATACTCATAGACATTGTTACATGGGAGCAGGAGATCACACTGGAGAAGAATTTCACTTTTCCTCTTAGGAGAGTGGTAATAAACAGAGGAAAACGTATGACCCTTCCAAAAACACTTGCAAAATGAAACCAATTCTTTCCTTTCATGATTTGGTCAACCGGCATCTTCTTTTCGATTCTTATAGACACAACCATTCCCTCCCAAATAATGTTCCTTCCTCAGGTCTCACATCTTTATTGTCGGTGGTTTTAAAACATCTTGGCAAATACTTAACAACGATAGTAAAGAAAGCTGGGGTCGAGGATCATGTCTTACCATCACCTCTTTAAACTGTTATTTCTGGGTATTGACTGCATGCATCATGGCATAAATCTACTCTTTGATTTTTACATAACATACAGGCTATTAAGAAATTTCCCTTCCTAAGCAATTTACCTGCTTTTTCCTGCTGTTTGGGAATCCATTCAGTCCCATAGCATGTATTTAGTGCCCATTGTTACCTACCAATTACAAAGCAGGCCTCTGGGCCCGCAAGTGCAAAAACACGGTTTCCCATGAATATGTTACAGCTGAAAGACTAATGTTAATTCATGTAGAGAACAGCCTGGGTCAACTTAGCAGATTTTCTAGCAAAACATACAATTCTGTTAACAGGAAATTATAGCATTATTGACTTCAAGTGCTGATCCATGGTCATTTCAGAGTGTTTCATTACCCCCTCATTACCGAATCTGTTACATGAATACTGCAGAGACTGTTTTCTTTTCTCTTCTCCTCCCCTCTGCCCCCATCCTTCTTTCCAGCAATGGTACAGCAGTTCCATGAAAGTCATTTGTGTCTGGTTGGCTGATAGACTAGACCTCCAGCTTCATATTTACCAACTGAAGACGCTCATCAAGATTGTGAAGGTAAACAAAATGTGTTGAGATGTGAATTGCCCACCACGCTCTAAAGAGTAACGGCTAGATATTGGCACACAAGAAAATTGTATGTGATGCACCCGAGTGGCTGTAAGTACCTTAAAGCTGTCACTCTCAGCGATGCTCTGCTACCGTTTACTTCCATTTTCAGTTAGATTGTCCAGCAAATTTAAATTTTTCTGCAATAAATAAAAGCTATTTTATCAAGTAGTCACCTTTTAAGATAATGTACACAAAGCCTCTGGCACAGTTACCTGATTGTAGTAGGTCCAAGTAATTTGGTCTTATTTTCGTAAGTATGAAATGTTTGCTCCTCCTAATGCATTTCCCTCATGCTTATTGGGATTGCATATCATTAAGAGGGCTTTTTTTTTTTTTTTTTTTTTTGAGTGCACACATGCGTGTGCTCACGTGCAAGCTGGGGAGGGACAGAGAGAGAGAGAGAGAGAGAGAGAGAGAGAGAATCCCAAGCAGGCTCTGTGCTGTCAGCACAGAGCCCGCAGCAAGGCTCGATCTCACCACCCATGAGATCACAACCTGACCTGAAATCAAGAGTTGGTGCTTAACCCACAGAGCCACCCAGGTGCTCCAAGAGGGCTTTTGAGTTCTGTTTGCCCACAGCATAAGGAGAATGTCCATCATTTTGTTCTATCCTGACACAAAAGTAACAGTGTCACTGCCTAACTTTCTGTGGAAGCATGCCCCATCTGACAGGTAAGAGATGGTCAGTTTGAGTGTTGGGGACCATCCCAAACTACCAACGGGTGTCACATCCCTTAAGGCCATTTTGTCTTTTGCTCTTCAAGAGAAAAGGCAATAACATATGTATTATATTCAGTGAGTTTTTAAAATAATATATTTCTTTAACATGAATTTTTGCACTTTGGAATTCTAGCGGAAGCACAAAATTTGCCCCAAGTATGACTTTTTCTTAAAATTGAGACAAATCCTACCTTATGGCTAAAAACATAACTCTAAGCTATTGAGAATCGGCTGTTCTTTTAAGAAGATGACCTTACTTCCATTTTAGTGCCATTTGACAAATGGGATTTATATATATATATTTATATACATACTTACATGTGTATACAAATATATATATGTCTATATGTGTGTGTTTATAGGCACAAATATGTATATGTTTATGTGTATGTATGTGCACGTGTGACACACATACAGTCAGTAGTTCTCAAAGTGTCATTCCTGACTTACATTATCAGCATCACCTGGGAACTCATTAGGCATCTACATTATTGGGCACCACCCCAGACCTACGGAGTCAGAAACTCTGATTCTGGGGCCTGGCAATCTATATATTAACAAGCCCTCCAGACAGTTCTTATGTTAAAGGTTGAGAGGAACTATTGCATTACATCATTAAGTTTTATCCACATTAAAATAGTTTCCATCATTTTCTAGGTTCCTATAGTCTAATTAGGATACAAATTCTTTTGTGCCATAGACACACAGGTTATCACAAATTAGAAAGACCTGTAAATGGGAAAGTTCTGTTCTAAAGTGAGAAATTGGCAAATCTACCAGAACACAGAACCAGACTCGTAATGTCACAGTGATAGCAATCATGATTAGTCACAAAGAACAAGTAAAATTATAGCCGCCCACTAATTTTTAATACCTCTGAACATATTACATTTCAACGAACAAAATACCTTTGGTCCAGAACACTTCTTACCAGGTGTTATTTGTTTTACAAAGAAACCGAAAGTGCACTGTGATCCATTCCTATTTGCCTTCGATCTTGCAATGTTTCTTCCTTGTTTCTATTTATATGAGATGGAGAGCTTTCAAACAAAGTTTGTTTTTCCTAAAAGAGAATCATATGTGTATGTTAAGGTTGCCATCTGTACTGTGACTAATATTGGGATTAGATGCTTACCTTACGATCAGCCATATTTTCAAGTTAATATCTATTGCATTCGAGATGTCAGAAATTACGTGTTCAGCCGATTGGTATTGTTGGCTGGATTGTTGAGCTCTCTGTTTTTAGAATAAAAACTCTATTGTTTATTAGCCTATCATTTGTTTCTTTCAGAGTTCTTCTCATATTCACATATGTCATTACAATTAAGGATCAAACTCCAATGAATATTTTAGCAGAATATAATGATAATGTCACGAATTAGGTGGTGGCATTTCCATTGTACTCTATGCCAATCGGCTTATCTTAGTTTAATATATTCTTCATTATGGCCACCAAGAGTCAAGACCGATAAATATGGAAATAGATTTCATGAATAAGTTTGACTTTCCATGCTTTGTTCTTCACAAGCAGGTCCCCAGACTCAGTCAGTGCTTTCTTTGGCTGATACATTTAATCAAATTGTAGAGCTTTATTTAATAATTAAAAATTATTATTTTCACAAAATCAGGATGAATTAATAATTTAATGTTTTGATTGTTTCCTACTTCAAATATAAATAGACTTTAACCAATTTCATACATAGATTCATAATTCTTCAGAACTTATATAGTTATATTTATAATGTTCATTTTTCAGTGAATTTAAGAAGCTATTAAATAGCACATGTATACAGGGGTTCCTGGGTGGCTCAGTCGGTTAAGTGTCCAAATCTTGCTTTTGGCTCAAGTCATGATCTTACGGTCATGAGACAGACCCCCATGTGAGACTCCACAGTATGGAGCCTACTTAAGATTCTCTCTCTGTCTCCCTCTGCCCCTCCTTGTCCACTTGTACACATGCCTGCACGCTCTTTCTCTCTCTAAAATAAAAAATTAGGTATAAATAGCAAATGTATACAATTGTGAGGTCCCCTGAGTAGGCTTTCCTTCCATCCACTTACTCCGGTGTTAGCCTGCATGTTACCACAGAGTAGTGCATTCTACCAAGGAGCCAAGCTGCTGGTTTTCTTTACTCTACAGGCATAATCATTCTTTTCTGCCCACCGGAGACCCAGATGCCATCAAGATGTATATTATAGCCAACTTTGGCCCACAAAGATGCTCAGATCCTAATCGGTTCATTAATGTTGCTGAGAAAAAAAAAAAAAAAAACAAATTCCACTAACAGACTCACAAAGAGTTTAGGGCCACGAAGTTATTTGCAAAGTTTTAACATCAGAATGATTTATTGAAGGAGGGGGAAAAACAGAATCCTCAAACCATCAAAACGCTGATGGATTTGTGTTCTCCCCGGTGGCCCGATGACATTTAAAAGCAGTTAACATAGATCCGCTGCCTCTTTTACTAGGAGAAAAGAAGACAAGTGAGCAGCACCCCGTGGCAGGCCCTGGTCTTACATAAGAGCTAAACAGACCTTCGTTGTCAGCCACAGAGGATGTCCAAGAGTCAATAATATATTACGAATTTGAAAGAGACATCGCAAGGATACCTGTCCTGCAGCTCTGCTAACTGCCTGTTGCTTGGCGATAAGATAAGGCAGTAGAGTCTTAATTACATATAAATTAGCCTTGAGGACTGCAGATCCACAATACAAATCTGTCCTGGCCAACTTACTGACAAGCTAAGTCTAAGAAAAGTCAATTCTAATCAAAGAAGAAAAGTACAACTTTTAAACTCAATATATAATTGTCAATGGAATAATAATACCTCATGTCAGATGCATTATCTGTACATGAATCTTTTGTGTACTTGACATATTTTTAATCAAACTATGAAGCAGTTACAGTCTTGAACACAAATCTCTGTGGTAATAATATCATGTCTATTAGTTACCAGATCTTCTGGACAGAACTTACCCTTCAGAGCCAGGCTTATGTGTTTTGATGCAAACGACCATAGATTTCGGTGTAAGAGCACCACCTTAGTAATAATGAGATTCACACCTTAGAAAGAGAACATGAGGATGGTGGGGTATAAGTATCTTAAAATATTAAAATGTAAGTAAAAATAGTTTTGATCATTTAAGAAATCACTCTCTGAATCAAATTTTCATTTGCTGCTAAGATACCTCTGATACTGTACAGTTATTTCTCACAGTTCAGTTTATTTTTGGACATGCGATAGACTTCAAATATGAATTTTATTTACAAGTAATGAGAAAAAATTATTTTTCACCCTCTATACTTGCTTTTGGCATAGCGCTCTGAAACTTATAATGATACCGTGGGGCATAAGTCAGATTAAAGAAGACAGGAAGATTAAAATGTGAAAATAACAATGGCCCCACGACCTTGTAATGATTTTACCCCTTCCCAGAAATCTGTTAGTAAGCCAGGTGTGTACAACAAGGGGATTCAGATGCTCTTCATCAGCATTTGCTACCTCATGTGAATAAGTAGCTTCAACTAAACTGTTGTGAATATTAAAAGTTTCTTTCCATATATTGTGTTGAATGAAATCAAGCATGCCTTCATATTAATTTCCAGCTATCGGAGTTGTAATACTGGGCCAGAAAGTACAACATCCCTTCTTACTTGACTTTTTTCATCTATTAAGTGTAAAGCAGACAACAAAAAAGAACCTACTAGAAATCATTTAGAACAATAGTGGCTCGTTGATACTGACACTTGAGGCCAGTCCATTGAAATCTGAATGCTTAATATTCTAAATCTAACATAGGACAGTAAACAAAATCTTAAAAGATATCCTGCATTAAAAACAGTCTTAGAAGTGCCTCTACACAATGGGGTATCATCATTTGTGTTTTGTTTCCACATTGAACTAATTCTAGACTTTTCCTATGACTTTAAAAATCGGTAATAAAATACCAGTCTTGTTTGGTCGCAGAAAAATCTATGAGGAAAATTGCACATAAGAGGATAAGTGAAACAAGGAAAGCTTTATAGGTGACATATCTTAAGTGCCACAGAACCCGGAATTCTGTTGTTCCTGTCATTCTTAGGATTCATGAGATAAACACTAACATGGTGTTTGTTCTACTTTTGACATATAATACATCAAATAATAACTGACTTTTTACAGAAAATATAAATACATGTTGTATTTACCATCCATGGAAGCTCATACCAGAATTTGACACTTCACATTCCAAGGGAATTTCAAAAGGAAAGGGCAGAATTCATACAGATACAAATTTTTACCTGGTGGTACATAAAAATTTTTATAATTCACAAATGCTGAAAATGCAAACTTCTCTTACTGATAATAGGATTAATTCTCGCCCTCCACACCTCTCCCCAAAAGCTAATACATTTCATAAAATGTATTTTCAGTATTAAAGGAAAGGCATCTCAACTGAAAAAGTAAGAATTCCTTCACTTAAAAAATGTTCCTAAGTGCATATCATTTTACCTTTGTTACAAGCTATTCAAATAGCAAAGTCTGTGCAATTAGTAACATTTTGAAGGAAGGCTCACCTGTCATCAATCACATTTTGATCTATTCAGAGTGCTTCTAGTTTGAAAAGCAGGATCCGAGTTCTCTCATTTCATTTTCTCCCCAGAAATAAAATACACCAACAGGTTGATTGACATGGGCAGCTACCATCTGAATCACGTGTGAACTGTCCAACATTATTTTTGAAATGCTAACCGAGGATGCATACGGACATCCATACATACAATTCGTGAGCTATCTAAGCAAATTCCCTCTTCTTCTTCCAGAAAACGTATAGGGACTTCCGACTGCAGGGTGTGTTGGAAGGCACACTGAACAGTAAGACCTATGATACTCTGCACAGACGCTTAACAGTAGAGGAGGCTACAGCCTCTGTCTCGGAAGGAGGAGGACTTCAGGGCATCACCATGAAAGACAGCGATGAAGAAGAAGGCTGAGAACTCCCAGCTCTGTAGGAGAAGGAAGACCTTGACATTGTCTATTTTGTACCCTGTCCTTGTAATTACGTTGATTGGACCAAATAAAAATGTATTTCGCTCCACATTGTAAAGAGTGAACCTGGAAGCAGAGTTAAAGGGGAAAATGCCAAGTTTCTTGGTTTGGGGGGATTTTTTAAGATGAGTCTCTTCTGTGTAGTTTGACCTAAAATGAGCTTTGGCTTTGTGATTGGAACATGACTTTTTGGGTTTTTGGAAGATTTGACTTTTCTGTCTGTAATTACATCTAAGTAGTGTCTTGTGTGTGAAATGAGATCTGTATTTCTCATACTATGACATCGTGAGAAGAAGCCACTTCGGGTCACTGTGCCAGCTCTATTGTACCCTTGTTCTAATGGTGTGTATTTAATAGTTTATCATTTATATGTGAGGGTTTGTTGTTTTGTTTTGTTTTTTTTTAGTTAATTTGCCATTGTTGTGATGTGTATAAAAACTTTAACCTTGCTTCTTAGTATTCTGAATTCATCTGCAGGCTTCGAGGACTGCCAAACCCAAATATAGACTAGATTATCCGTCAGCTTGTGTCTTGTTTTATTCTGAACATTTCCTCTTTCGAGTGTAAGAAAACTTCCCAAAGTGTAAGGTAGTAAGTATGCTGCCATCAACATCCCATATTCTCCTACTTCTAAGTGTAACAGCTTGCAGGCAATAAAAATCTATTTGGTCAGAACCACTCCTGTATTTATTAGACTTGTATAAATTCAATGCAGTAAAAAAAAAAAATGTTTGCAGTATTATAAACATCCCAACAATTTGGCGCTGTGTTTTTGTTTCTTTTTTGTTTCGTTTACAATCAAATGAGTAAAAGATACCAAGAGTGTTTTGCACCTAGAAGGTGCACACATTTGATAAAAGAATAAGTTACTGCGACAATGTATTTCCATAGCAAGGGTAATGTTGACTACGTTCTCATATGTGTTATTAGTTAACAGTAGCAGTTAGTGTTAACTAATACTGAGTAATACTAGGAATGCTAGGGATTTAACGAGCAACTGATGTATTAACCGTTATTTCTTCTTCCAAAAGGTTTTCTTGCTATAATTTTGAAAGATAAATAACAGTGTTATGCTTTGTAATTTCTCTATGAGTTTTAATTTCGTTTTTCCTCAAATGCATATCGTGCTACCACATTCATTCATAAAGAATCTTTAAATGAGGTAAGTTAATGCAGAATAAGTAGAGGTATCCCCCAATTTATGTAAACTGTAGTTCTGGAATTTTGGAAGTGAAACTGACTTCTTAGACCTCCAAATTCGTTCTCCTGTGGTGTTACAAATGGCGTCTCAATAGCTGGACTAGCCCACAGAAGTCCACTTAGTATCGTTTTTATACACTACTGGTTTGGGCTCACACCTGGGTCCTAGGGGTCAGACACCCTGTGATACAAGATCAACGTGAAAGGGCAGGTCTTCCCCTTTCCTGGATTAGAGACTGACTCTACCAACTCAGTACCGTGGAAAGGAAGTTTTCCCTGAAATGTTCTCTTTCCGTGTCTTCCCCCTCACATCCAGTATCCTCCTCTCTTTGGGCCCCCAGGTGTCCAGTTAGGCCACCCTAAACTCCTCAGGGGTACCATCTCCATGGCTGCCGCCCCACAGCTCAAATGGCTGTCTACTTGGAAATTACTCACGCTTATTTTCTTATAAATGTTTGGTTCAGCCCATCTCTAAGTAATTGGCCTGTATTGTCCTAAGGTATGAATGATGAACAACGGATGCCCCGCCCCCCAGCTATGTGTATAGATACTCCAGGAAATACCTAGCTGATCCAATTCAGAAATGCAGAAGAAAGCCCTTGGGGCCAGGAGGGTCTTGCTGCTGATCTAGTTCGCCTGCCTGCTGGCCCTCTTCACTGGTCAGCCTCTCGGAGCTTCTCCCCAGATTTGAGTGTTCTCTGCCCCTTCCCTTCTGCACTCAGGAGATTTCTAAAAGCTCCTTTCCCCGCTCCAACCTTCAGTGGCTTCCACAGGGAGAACAGAGCCTGAGTCGGGGAGCGGGGACGCTCAGAAGTTCATGAGGACTATGTGGACTAAGCTTGGAGCCACAGAGAGGTGTATGAACAGAAATCTGTAACTGAAAAAGAATGAAATGTCATTTTTGGGTTTTTGCCCAGAAACTCTCTTGAACATAACTGCAAATTGCTTGAAATGACTTAATAATTGTTTACCGGCGTGTGTAACCGTTAGGCCGAATACCCCAGCATCTGTCTATTAAAGGAAGCCACGTGTTATTATTTTTTAAGTATTTCATTTACAGGGATTTAATTGAAAGACTAACAAGTTTTAACAAAAGTTTTGAAATGAAAATCCTTTTTAACTCAAAGAAATAGTCCTACCCTCCTAAATGGTTTTGGGGAAGGGCCAAAAAGTGCATTTTGGGGGCAGTATGGTGAGTGTTGCAGGAGAAAATAACTAATGCAGTCCAATATCTCGCTGGGATGAGTCTGTTAAATAACACGTCTGAATGGAAAGTTTCTGCGAACGCATGGAGAAAAATAAGAATGTCTTCTCCCGGAAAGGGAAAGAACCGCACAGAGCTTAACGTAAACCCCTCAGCTCCAGCTGTGGGTCGTTCTTGCATTCACGGATTTTTCCACTCCAGTTCCCTTTAGCTCTCATTCATGGTCCCTCGCTCCGCAGAAAGGATTTCCTGCAACTTTCTCAGTAAACGCCCGTGCGGAGTGTCTCTGGGCACCCGCCCCGCCCCCCGCGGTCCCAGCCCGGCCCGGACTGGCGCCGCCCTCCGCTCGCGCCAAGATTCGGGTCCCTGAGCTCCGGGAAGGTGCGCTCGGTGGCAAAGAGGTCGCTCGGCCGTCGCTGCTCACGGAGCCCCTCCCTGCTGCGACCTCGCGCGGTCCGAGAGGCGCGCGCCGCCAGCCCTCCCGCCCCGCCCCGGGGGCCGCGCGGGGACCCGGGGTGGGCGCCGGGCGCAGGGGCCCCGCGAGCCGCGGCTCGCAGCCGGCCTCCCCTGCCCCTCCCGCCGGGCGTTTGGGAGAAAGACCTGCGCCCGCAGATGCGAGCGGGAGCCCCGTCGCTTTTATTTCTCGCTCCGCAAACTGAACGTGGAAATTTCCCGGCCCGGGTCCCTGAAGGGAGGTGATAGATCGATGTTCCTGAGAGATGTTCACGCGCCGCTGGTGGCGGGGTAAACACTCGCCCCGAGAGCGAGCAGATGGGCCCCCGCGCGCCCGGCGCCGCTGCCGTCACCGCACGCCCCTGCCCTCCCCCCACCGACTGCCCTCGACCCATGCCACCCCCGTTAGTTCTGCGCCCAATTTGGAGGCCTGGTCTGTGGGAGTTCGAGAAGACAGTGTTCATCCTATCTTTACATGGGGTCCCCCCCCAACTCACCCCCTCCCCCGGCCCCAGTGCTGTGCGGTGAGCCGCGGTGGAGAGCGGGTCTCCTTTCCCCTGCCAGCTCTGCTCGCTGGACGGCGGAAGCGGACGTCCGAGCTGGCCCCGGGGCTTCGCTGCAGCGAGGGTGGAGCCCAGGGGCCTGGGCAGCCTGGCGGAGGCGAGGAGGAGCTGAGACCCCGCGGTGCCCAAAGCGCGCAGCTGGCAGCTGCCTTCCTTCCCCTTCCAAGCGTGAGGCTTTCCCCCAGCGTTGACTGAAAGATGGGGTGCAGAGATGCCTTAATCTGCTCCTCTCTGTGACGCGGAAGAAAGGCACTTAGAGGAGCAGAAGCGGGTACAGACTGAGCGCGGAGTTCTGAGCCCGAGGCCCAGAAGTCACGAGCGACAGTCGATCGCGCCCTTTGTCCGCGGGCAAGGTGTGGTTGTTTTAAGGGAATAGGCAGTGGAGTGTGAGAGTGTAGTGCCCAGAAGAGAGGACGTGAAAGGAGAAGAATTCGATGTGTTTCCCAAATGAAGAAGACCCCCGATTTAAAGAAATACCCAGAAAACAGGAGCCCATGACACAGCTTGGGGATTGTAGTTAGCAGGGCCTTGCAGCCGGAGAAACCTGGGTTTGGGGCTTTGAGTCCTCCAACAGCTACACCTCTTCCTCGCGTCTGAGCTCTGTGTCCTTGGGCAAGTCACTTAACCTCTCTGTAAAAGGAACACTTGATAAGGCAGGTAGTTGTAAGAATTAGAGACTTGTAATGCAGTAAGTTGTGGCCAATACTAACTAGTTCTTTGTGAGGAACGGATTCAAAAGAAATCGTGGCGGGCCTGCCTCTGCCAACGTGCACCACCACCCGGGGTGGTTTCGGGGTCTTTCTAGATCACAGCCAGCTCAGGGGATCTTCATCACCCCCCCCCCACCGCCAGTGTCTGTGGACTGGAGGGTTCCACGGTTATATATAGGGCCAGCCTAGTGGGCGGAGATGCGGAGGGGCAAACCTGCTTGGGTCTCCTCCAGACAGGGCCACGTCGCCGAGAGAAGCCCCCCGTAGAAGCTGGAAGGAGGAGAGGCAGCTGGAGAGGTGCCTTTGGGGGATGGAGTTAGTCCGAAGCTCTAAAACCAACCTGACGAGTGTGATCCCGAGGTGCTAGACCACAAGTGAGGCATCTCAGGACCTCGGCCTGTGCCGGAGGTTCTAAGTTCAAGAGAATTTAAGGGACAAATTGGTGTTCATTAATGTTTTCCAAAGTTTAAGGAGGCCTAGAACGGCGTTCTGCGTCTCAGGCCAGAGAGGCGCACACAGTGAGCGCTTGGCAAATTCGTAGCGGAACCGAGAGAGAAGCAGAGGAGGCCGCAGACCTCCCCAGAGCGGCCCAAGGCGGCCTCACCCACCCAAGTCGAGCGAGAGCGGCGGGCGCCTAGGGCAACGGTCAGGGCCCAGAGCGCGGAACTGCCGGCCCTTGCAGGCTGTCGGAAAACGCCAATAACCGGGAGGCCAGGGGTGGGCCGAGGGCAAGCCCCAGGGGCTCATCCCAGCGAGTCCGCGGCGAGGGAGACACGCGCCCCGGTGATGCTGGGGCGGGCACTCGGCGGCCTTGGGGACGGAGAAACTCGCCACTTAGGAAGGGGGAAGATTCCTCCTCCTGCTTCGGGCGGGGACTCCAGCTACTTAAATAACCGGACGGATAGATACTCCTCGTCTTCACGGTTCCTGTAACGTAGCCTGCCTGTGGCTTCTGCCTTCCAGATCCAGGGAGCAGAATGTTATCCGCACACACTACTCCCGGAATACCACGCATGCCTTTCACCTCCCAGTACTTCGCAACTTTACACAAGAGTGACTGTATTTATGTGCTTATTTGTGGGTGATTTTTAAAATTTAGTAAATAGGGACACCTGGCTGGCTCAGTCCGTGAAAGGGGGGGGGAGGGGGGTCCTGATGTCAACTCAGGTCATGAATGCAAGGTTTGTGGGATCCAGCCCTGGAAGGGGCTCCAGACTGAGAGCACCGAGCCTGCTCTCTCCCTTCTCTCCCTGCCCCTCCCCTGCTCACGCTCATTTTCTCTCTCTCAGAATAAATAAACCTAAAAATTTTTTTTAAATAAAATTTAGTAAATAAACATCTAGAATATCATCTAAAATGTTTTTCCATCCCGAGGTGCCTGGGTAGCTCAGCTGGTTGAGCATCTGACTCCGGCTCAGGTCGTGATCTTGCGGTTCTTGAGTTGGAGCCCCGCCTCCGAACTGCTGCTGTCCGCACAGAACCCGTGGGATCTTCTAACCTTCTCTCTTTCTCTCTCTCTCTCTCTCTGTCCATCCCCTGCTCATTCTCTCTCTCTCTCAAAATTAAATCATTAAAAATATTTAAAAACCTCAATAAAATAACATCTTTTGCCATCCCTAGGATTAGTGGTTCTCAAGTCAGAGAGGAAGTGAAGAGTTTATTTTGAATTGAAGAAACATTAAGCAGAGGAGTTAACCTTTCCTGGACTCAGACACAGACTTGTTTATGGATCCCTTACACGAAATTTGTACCTTTGCAAAAATTAAAAGTGGTGTGTCAAATTATTTCCTTTTCTGCTTCAAATCAATTCTGGTTTGCCTTTTAACACTACTTCCTTGCTAACACCCAGCAAGTAACCCCTATCGTGGGTGTGATTGGCAGAAAGAAACACTCAACTGCGGAAATTTGTTTTGTAGGGCATTTTCCTAAAATGCCAAGGAAGCACAACTAATTGTAACTTTGGAAGGAAATTTTGGTAGGGAGGGAAAAAAGGTTTCATTAAACAGGAGTTACGTAGTAAAAGGTCAGAACCCAACAGGACTGTATTTCACAAACTGGAAAGTGAACCGTGGAAAGGCCGGAGTAGCAGCAGGTTGTGGGAAAAGACAGCTTCATCGGGTCCTCCCCGCCCCCAAAGCCGGGTACTAATTTTTTAAAACACACTTCAAAGTTGTCGTATTAACAAATCTCATTCATTGTCATTCGTTCCAACTGCCCAGGTTTGTTGTTGTTGTCGTTACATTGTGTGATTGCCGGGTGGGTTCTTTCCTATAATTAGGATAGTCTATTAGAAAGTTGATTAATTTTAGAAATGCATAACTGCTTCTAAAGAGATGAAATCTGCTTTAATCAAACTGAGATTTTTGAAAAGCTTTTGTGAAAGGTTAATTCGTCATTCTGCAGAAGAAAGCGTCCCCTGGGGACCTTAGGACTGAATGTGGGAGAGCAGGCCCCCAAGGATAAAGGAAATCCTCAAGGCTGTGAAATATAAGTTAGCAAATGCAATTCTTTCTGTGCATTTTCACATGTCCATGTGTTTAACCAGAAACCAAACCATTGAGCAGAAGGGGTGTTTTTTAAATACAGTTGTCTGAAAAATATTTTGGAAAAGTTTATAGCCTAACTTTTTAACAAGGTGATAGATAGTTTTTCATACGTAAAGTAGTTTTATTTTAAAATCTCTTTTCGGTCTCCAAGCCTCCCAAGAATGAAATAGGTTGTGATTTTAGTCCCATTTCACAGAAAAACAGTTCAAGGCAAAGGAGAATTGCCGCCGTCTGTTGTGGTTCGCAGGGGGGCCCCTAGCTGTTTGGCCTTCCCCAGACCAAGGCCCTGTGGTTTCGGAGACCAAAGCCAGGCAGGAAACTAGCATCATTTATTCCGGCCCTCAAAATGTGCGGGACAAATTGGTGGTAGAGTACATATGAAGAACTTTCTTAGAAAGAGGGAAAGATTATTCTTCATTTCAATGGATAATTGAAGAATCCAGCTTTAAAAGGATAGTAAGAGAGGCACCTGGATGGCTCAGTCGGTTAACCATCCGACTTTGGTTCAGGTCATGATCTAGAGGTTGGTGGGTTCAAGCCCAGCATCAGGCTCCGTGCTGATAGTGCAGAACCTGCAAGGGATTCTCTCTCTCTCTCCCCTTCTCTGTCTGCCCCTCCCCTGCTTGCTCTCTCTTTCTCAAAATAAGTAAATAAACATGAAAAAATTTTTAGGATAGTGAGGAACATGGAGGAGGAAAAGGGATTACAATGGCTGGTTTTGCAGAGATAAGGGAAGCTGGAATGAGGGTAAGATGCAGGAGAAAGAGGAGGGGGGAAATGGTCTTTCCGGTTTGACATTTCCAGTTTCCGCCACCCCCACGGCTAAATGACAAGGGGAGAGCTCCGATGCTCACCTCGCTGGATGCCAGGCTCATTGGGGGAGGCCCGCCAGCATCTTTGGCGGAGGCTGAGCGCAAGACCAAAGGCCACCAGCACCAGTGCAGCCATCGTGGCTAGAATAAGGGGAAGCTCGGGTCCCACAGATCACGCGGCTGGATTTGCCTATGTCCCGAATATGATTCCACAGGGACTCATTCCGAAAATGGCTCAAACAGGGCTCCGGATTTGGAAGTCACTAGTGGTATCCAAGTTCAAATTCAGAAAAATCAAAAACACTAATTCTAGAAAGGCAACGAGAGCAATCAGTGTACTTGGTAGCTGCCGCCTTTCACTTTTTTATCTTATATGTGAATTGGCCGGTGGGAGCCCTCTTGCCAGAGGAGTCCCTCTCCTCTTTACTCATGTAAAGAAATAATAAATTGGAATGTTCTGCTCATACTAAAGGGTAATGATTTTGCTTTTCAAATAAAACGTCAGTGTCTGCCAAATAAAAGGGGACGAGATCGTTTGGAAAGTAAGGAACCCCAATTATTATCATGCCTGCCGCCTTTTGAACGCAGCATATGCTCGCAGTTTTTAAAATTGTTTTGCCTTCCGTAAGAACTCTAGATCAGCGTCATTAAAGCCAATTTCTCTTTCTCTCCCTTTTTTCTCCCTCTCCGCCTCTTCTTTCAACGGCGGTGTGAAAGTTCAGTTATTCTCCGTCGTGAGTAGAAAGCTTTGGAAATCAGCTAATGTGCCAACACCGGGAACTTTTCCAGGCCCACGGTGCGAAAATGGAATATGTGCTGTTGAATTATTATTTTTGTCCTTTAGGTTTACATCTACGCCTTTGTATTATGTAAATTCTCGAGAAGCTGTGAATCGCAGGGTTAGGGAGAGGAGGGGTTTCTTCCCCCTCCACAGGCAGCGGGAACCGACCCCATTCAGTCTTTGAATGATGCACAGCCTTCTTATTCTTCGACTTTTTTTTTTTTTTTTTTTTTTTTTTAACCCAGACCCGGCTTCTCTCCCCACCGTCGACCCCGCGGGCCGGCAGGGGCTCAGGGCTGCCACCAGGAGCCTCGGCAGACACGTTCGTGACAGCAGCCGGCGGCCCCGCGAGGTCACCGGGGGCCGCGGGATGCTGTTCCCCGTTGCCGGCGTCCACACCGACGCGGGGTGCTGAACGCTTCGCGCTGTTTCCAGTTCCCTCTTCTTCTGGGAGTCTGATGGGAAACCAGGAGGGCCGGCCCACTGTTAGCGCAAGTCAGAGAGTTAACCGAACTTGAAGAGCCCGCGGAGGGAAGAGAAAAAGAAAAACGATTTCAAACGAATTCACACAAACTAAGACGGCAGTAATTTAACTTAACATCGTGAACGTTGGAGAGATGCTTAAAGCCTCTTCTTGGGATTTGCAGTTCGACTTTCGAAGTCTGTGCAGTGGCCGTAGCATCAGGCCTGAGAGAGGCCTAAGGGGGCGGCGGCGGTTTTCGCAGAAGAACGTCCACCTCCACCGAGACCGGGGCCCCCCAGCCAGGGGCCGAGCGTGCCCCTCCCTCCTCGAGGGACCGTGGACGCGGCCGCAGGTGGCTGTGGGGGCGCTGTGCTCCGTGCACGGTCACCCCGCCTCCCCGTGGGGCAGGGGGGAGCTCCGGACCCGGAATGAAAGTTCTGATCGGAGCGGGGGCGGGGGCCAAAGGGGAAGGTGGAAGGAAACTCCTCCGCCGAGGAATCTAGTTAGAAAGCCCTCTCGCTGTCCCCGCGACCGTCAGGAGACCCCGAGCAATTCGAAGCCCAAGCCGAACGTCTCCGGAGGGAGGATGCGCGCGGCTGGGGCGGACGCAGAAACAAGACAATGGACACGAAAGGTTTTCGGAGGCGAACGCGCAGGTGTCCCCACCGTCCCGTTTAAAATTGGCTTAGGGAAGTGTTTTCCGGGGAACTGGAAGTGACAGGCACGACTTCTAAAAAGATGCCGTGGTCCCCTCTGGGGCGCGCCGCGGCGTCAGGCCCGCGTTCCTCCTCCTGACATCTAGCTTAAATGACCCTTCAGTTACACCCTGAGTCGTCGAAGCCAGGCTATTAGCGACGGTTCTGTTCAAAAACTTTTCAAACGGGAGTTCTCCGCCATCTGTTACTTGGTCCTTTAAACCCGATCCGGCATCCTCCCTCCCCGAAACCCTTTGGTGACTGCCCCCTTCTCCCAGCCTGGGGGTGGGGGTGGGGAGGGGAGGGGAGGGACGGAGCCGCCGCTGGGGCCGCGGGGGTGCAGCGGGGGGAGGGAGGAGCGCGGGGCGCGCAGGTGAGGGGGCGGCCCCGAGGCCGGAGGCTGGAGGGACCCGAGCGGCGGCGGCGCGGCGCGGGCAGCGGGGCGCGCGGCGCGCAGGGGGTGGGCGGGGAGGGCTGGCTGCCGGCGGGCGCGGCGCCCCGGCTCTCCGGCCCCGGCTCCGGCCTCCTTCCGCAGCCCCTCCAAGGCCGGGTCGCGGAGCCTGGCCGCCCTCGGCCTCGCCAACGTCATTTTTAACCGATCGGGACTCGTGAGCAAGAACCAATAAGTGAAGATCCCAGCCGGGGAGAGCGGTCGACTTTGCGGCTTCACTTCGGGCTCCTGGTAGATGGCTCTGCTCCGGCGAACGAATCGCGAGTGAGGCCGGGCCCCTGGGCTCCGGCGCCCGCGGCGGGGACGCGGTTCCCCTCGGAGGCCGGGGCCGCGGGGCCGCCGAGGTCGCCGTCGTTATGGACGCCCAGGAGGCCGGGGACCGCGGGGCCGCGCGGGGCGCTCCCGGCCGGGAGCCTCCGACTGCCGGGGTCCGGGAGGTAACTACGTGGATAAGCGGCTCTCGGATTGTCATTTACTCCTGTTGCTTCTCCATTTCTTTAAGCTCCTCCTCTGTTCTGTATTATTTGAATTTCTATTATACACACTCACTTTCGTGGGAAATCAGAAAGTTCGAAAAGAACATCGAAACTGCTCTCAACCTTGTGAGTAGTATCAAGGAAAGAATCGGGCGGTGTTGCATGTAGGTTTTATTTTGACCACAAAAATGACTCGTAAGAAGGATCCGGGGACTCTGCCGCAGAGCCGCTAACCGGCCAGTTGCAGAACCGGCGACCAGTGCAGAACAGGAGAGCGTATCTGGGGCGGCGTCTTCAATTGTTCACTTCCCAGGCTTCCACGACACCGCTGGAAACTGCAAGCAAAACGTGTCTGGCTTTTGTAGTTTGGCTTCCAGGCCGCTTCTCGAATGAGGTGGAGAATCTGGGTTGCTTGTTTCTGAACTTCTTTTTCCATCAAGTCCAGCCCTGAGTCGGAGTCTGTAGGGAGCACACCTTACAGGCCTGTGGGAACGGGTGAGAAAAACCCCAGCATTAGTGGAGGGGCAGAAACAAACCCGGGGCAGGCGATCCTTGTCTGGTAATGCTTGCCGGCTCATTAGTAGCTCTGACCTCTGGGGCTCTTACTTGTACTTTTACAACCTGATTTAATATGTAAATGCTGTTCTGAGAACAAGGATTCCACTAGGTTGAACTGAGACCCCAATAAAAAGAGATAAATGGTAAAAAACAAAGGTCTAAACAGCAAACCACTCATCGTCCTCTCCTCCCCCAGAAGAGAGAGCTCTGTGAGTTAACTGACCCCTCCGTTACAACTAACCCGTGACACTGCCCTTCGCAAGCTCTACGAAACTAGCAAAAATTCTTGATTTGCTGCTAAACTAAAAGCGCACTAGTAGTCTTAAATCAGAACGTGTCGCTCTTGTGTTTGTTGATATGCTGGAAAGTTAGTTCCCACTGTGTATTCATTAACTTAATCTGAGGTACTCAAGGAGACTCTTCCTTTGAACCTTGCAGATCCTGCTCTTTGGGGCCCACTCCAACACCCCACCTCCGTCACACACCACTGGAAATAACAAAAGATGAGTCGGAGATAAAGACTGGGTAAAACTGTAGAAGAATTTACAGATTTTTTGCTTTTCCTCTTCTGGAAGGCAGATAGGTTGCTATTTATTAAACAGGAAGACGTGAGGAGGGGTCTGAGTGTCTGGGGAGGGAGGGTGGTGGGAATAATAATACAGGCTCCCCCATTTAGCTCACAGTAGCTAGTAAGAAGCAAAGGGAAAACAGGCTATTATATCTAATGAAGAGGCAGGGGCGGCGGATGTTGGAGAGGCCTGAAAATCCTAAAAACATGACCAAAGATGAATTAATGCCCTTGGCAGAAGGTTGGATAAGTTATAATACTTTCCAATCCATGTCTTCCTTTTAAAAAACCCAACGGTACTTTGTGGCTTATGAAGGAAGAAGAGGGGAAAGATTGCAGATTATAACCAATGGCTCCCTCATATTGCCTTTTATTTCAGATTGCAATAGTCTTGACCAAAACCTGCATTTGCTTGGGATAGGAACCTATGTAAAAAGCCTGTGAAAATCATGCAAGTTCTTGAACAATCAAGAACACAGTTTACGAAGCACTGAAATAAAATTGCGTTCCCTACGCAAAAAAAAAAAATGAGAACTCGCAATTATTTTAGAGGAGTAGAACTTTTTCTTCTTTTCTCAGAAAGTCTTAACTCAGAGTTTATCTGGTCTCTTCACATCAAGGACCACTCTGCTTCCCCCAGTCCGTCTCAGGCAGGATAAACCACACACGTAATACTCACCTTCCACGAGGATTTAAATACTGGCTTTCTGTGATTGGGAGGGGGAGAGACACTTAAATCACTGCCTCTGACCAAAAAGGGGATTATAAGATTCTCAAAGCAGTCCAAAGAAACTATAACTGAGTTTGAACAAAATGAACAAGGCTGTCTTGCATTCTTTTAAAAAACAATTTTTAAGTGTTGAATAGTTTTAGAAGCTTCTAAATTTGCCAAATAGTCTCTGCTTTTCTTTTCTTTTCTTCCTTCCTTCCTTCCTTTCTTTTTCTTTCTTTCTTTTCTTCTTCTTCTTCTTCTTCTTCTTCTTCTTCTTCTTCTTCTTCTTCTTCTTCTTCTCTTTCAAATGTGTTTGGGGAAAAAAACCCAAAGTACTGGACAGATTTGACAAAAAGATGGAAGCTCTTCCTAAACACGTTCTGCGTTTTGTTTAAGGCAGTCCTTACTTAATAGAGTTTTTTTTTTTTTAAGTAACAGTTTTAAGTTAGGCTTTGACTAGAAAACACTCATTCACAAATGTTGGAATATCAAGACTTTGATTTATAAAAGCATCTCTTCAGTCTTTAGGATTAGCGAGCTCAGGCCGGACGTTTTAAAGGGAGGGCATAATTGCTACTTTGCGTTATTTGTGTAACTCAAATGACACCATACTTTCAAACACTTGTCAAAAAGGCAGATCCCAAAAAGCCCAGTTAAAAAGCAAACGGTTGAAATATTAACTATACAAAATACGTATAGCCCTTAGCCAGTAATTTTCCTTTTTAGTTCAGTGTCCACCGAAGGAGAAATGTACTGAGGTCAAAAACAGGACTCTCGCCGTTAAGAAGGGGGGAGTGGGGGAGGGGGAGAGGGGAGTGGGGAGGGACACGCGACGAACGTAAAACAAACTGGTGGCATTCAGTCCAGCAGGCAGGTAACGCTCCGGAAGCGGGTGAGTTGGACGAGTCAGCTGGGCGCTCCGAAGCTTTCCGGAGCTTTGCTTTTTCCTTCAATCCTGGCCCTACGCTGGAGGAGTGAAGCGTGAGGGGGGATTTTTCGATGTTGGGAAGTGGCAGGTAGGAAAGGAAATCTGACCTGCCCCAAAAGGCAGCAATTAAAGTCTTAACTGCGACCCATCTGTCGTGGGACGCCGCCGCCCCCACCCAACCCCGCCTTTCCCCTAGCAGAGCCGTCCCCGCGCTCTTTGTCTGAGCGGGGAGGAAGAGGAGACAGGTTCTGGGGCCCCAACAGCAAAAGGAAAGGAAATTTCCAGCTTGGGCGCAGCCCGGCTGACTGAGCCCAGGCCAAAATCCGCTCCGAAGCGGTGCGGCGCCTCTCTCTGGACTCGGCTCTAGTGCCCTGTGCTCGCCTCACCTTGCACCTGTGGACCGCTGCAGCCTCCCAGCCCGGAGCCACCCCGAGACCCTAAACGAGGCACTTCCCCGGCCTAGTCGTTAAGGCCGGTTGCCTCCAGACCTTTCTCTCCACTTAGCCCTTTGGCTGCCTCCAACTTCCAATAGGACTCACGCCTCCTCCCCCACGTCCTTAGCCACCTCGTGTCCCCACCGCCCATCCGGCTGCTCTGCTCCGCCGCTGGACACACGGCGCGCGTCCCCAGCCCTGGCTCTCTGCAGTTTCCACCCCTCTTGGCTCGCCGGGCGGGGGCGGGGCAGACCCTCACGAAAAGCCAGAGTGAGTGGCCTGTGCTGAGCAATGTGGTAGGGAGGAGGGATTGTTTTGAGGCAAATTTCCTCCCTTTGGGGTCCTGCTTGGCATTTTGGGGTGACATTGCTCAGAGGCTCAACGATCCCAGGTTTTATAGTCGGCTCGCCTTCGGGCCCCTACTGCCGACCCTTTCCAGGCCTCTGGCAAGACGTCGCCCACACCCGCCGGTCACCACCCGTTCTACACGCACGCACTGAGGGTAACTCACCAGGTAGATGGCCCTGGGCTGCAGCGGGCGACCACTCCCAGGGGCGCGCAGGCCCCAGGGTTCTGAACCGGCACGTTCGCACTCTGCCTCCACCTCGCCGCGCCGCCGCTAGTCCCGGGGCTGAGCTCTGCAGGTTCGCAGGCTTGCGAAGGGGAGCAATCGGGAGCGGGAGCGCTGCTGTTCCCGGCGCGCTCCGCTCCGCGCCCGCCCAGGCGGCGAGAACCCGCGCGGCTCCGAGGAGCGGCCCCCGGAGTCCTCCCGAAGCACTCCTGATGCTCTACCGCGCTCGCCAAGAGTTTGGACAGAGGCGCCAGACCCGGGTGGCCGGCCGAGGGGGGCATTGCTGCGGCTAGGTCTCCGGGCGCTCGCGAGCCCGCAGGGCCGGGTGCTCGCCGCCGCGCAGTGCGCACTCCCCCGGCTGCCTCCCGCGCTGCTTTGATCAGCCCTGCGGACTCCAGTGTGGGGACGTGGAGGGCGGGGGGGTGGAATCAATAGGTCGTTTCCCTTCTCTGCTCAACTTTCAGTTGAATGCTCCGAAAGAGCTCTGAGAGCAGATACCTACAGAAATATTTTTTTTTCCTGGGCTCTCAATGGAAACGTATAAAAGCGCGCGCGCGTGTGTTTGTGTATTTCGGGGGTGGGGTCGGGCCGTGGCCGAGCTTTCTTTTCGTGTGACACCCGCCTATCCCTTGCAACTCCTTCTCAACTTTGTGGATGGAGTGCGTCTTTCCCAAACTTCTGCCAAGGCACCGCATTTACAAAACCACAAACACAGAACAAGCTTCCCAAGGCCTTTAATTCTCAGGGACGTTTCGGGAGGCCAGTTACCTGCTGGCGTCTTCCAAGTGGTCCAGACTCGGCTCGGGCCTCAGAGACTCCGGGATGCCAAGAGTCCTCAGCCCCCGGGCCCCAGAGGAGCCCTAGAAAGAGGGCTGCGGAGGCGGCGGCGCGGCTCTGACCCGGGCCCAGTCTCGGCCTGGCGGAACCGTGCCGAGAAAGCTCGGATTTCGTTGCGGTCGGCTTCGTGGCCGTGGCTTTCTGGAGCCTGGCGTTTCATAAATATAGCCGGGCGTTTGCCCCTGAATTAGACTCCGTTTCCTTATTTAGCCCTTGCACAATGATTTTAGATGATGTCACTTAGAGCTAAACGAGAAAATTGATCTCAGATTTGCTTGGCCTTTAAAGCCTGGTTAAGCAGATTGAGAATTAAAAAGACAGAGGAAAAAGCAAAGGGGCGGGGGAGGATGGCGAGTGTGCGCCCGAAAGACTGCGAGCAGAGGGGAGGGCGTGTCGCGCGGCGAAGAGCGCCCCCGCCTCTTTTGGGCGGGGGAACTTCACTCACCAATGAAAAGTAGTCACTGACTGCAGAGGAAAAAAAAAGTTTTCCTGTTGACTGTTGGAAGCGAATTGAGCAATTATCTAGTTTACCTTCTCCTCTTGGAAGTTAACGATTGGCGAGATCTTGGCTGCGTTATTGACACAACACTTTCTATTGATAGAAATAAGTAGTGATTGTCCTCGAGTCATTGGTGCGCCAAGAACTCTGCGATGGGCTGGCAGGAGTCCATTGGGCTGGGCAGGCAGGTTCGGCTGGTGATGCTGGGGAGGAGGAGGAGGCGGCTGCTGGTGGTGATGGTGCCCGTCCTCCTCTCCGCAGGTCTGTGACAAGCAGGGAACGAGGCAACGACGGCGCAGCCTGGCCCCGGCTGACGGACGCTGGCGACTCCGACATGGACAGTAGCTGCCACAACGCGACTGCCAAAATGTTAGCTACTGCTCCGGCCCGGGGCAACATGATGAGCACCTCCAAACCCTTGGCTTTCTCCATCGAACGAATCATGGCGCGCACCCCAGAGCCCAAGGCCCTGCCCGTCCCCCACTTCCTTCAGGGAGCCGTGCCCAAGGGGGACCCCAAGCACTCTTTGCATCTTAACTCGTCGATCCCCTGCATGATCCCCTTCGTGCCTGTGGCGTACGACACGAGCTCCAAGGCAGGAATGACGGGCCCGGAGCCGCGGAAGGCGAGTCTGGAGGCTCCGGCGGCGCCCGCGGCGGCGCCCGCGGCGCCCGCGTTCAGCTGCAGCGACCTGCTCAACTGCGCGCTGAGTCTCAAGGGCGACCTGGCTCGCGACGCGCTGCCGCTGCAGCAGTACAAGCTGGTAAGGCCGCGTGTGGTCAACCATTCTTCCTTCCACGCCATGGGAGCCCTGTGCTACCTGAATCGGGGTGACGGCCCGTGCCACCCGGCCGCCGGCGTTAACATCCACCCGGTGGCCTCCTACTTCCTCAGTTCCCCTCTGCACCCTCAGCCAAAAACGTACTTAGCCGAAAGAAATAAACTGGTGGTCCCGGCGGTGGAGAAGTACCCCTCGGGAGTAGCTTTCAAAGACTTGTCCCAGGCTCAGCTGCAGCATTACATGAAAGAAAGCGCCCAGCTTCTGTCGGAAAAAATCGCGTTCAAAACCTCTGACTTCAGCCGAGGCTCTCCTAATGCCAAGCCCAAAGTGTTCACTTGCGAAGTGTGTGGAAAGGCAAGTACTGGGCAGGAGGGGGGGGTCTTCCTTCCATCTATTTCTTCCTTCCTTCCTTCCTTCCTTCCTTCCTTCCTTCCTTCCTTCCTTCCTTCCTTCCTTCCTTCCAGATGTCATTTTATTTTGTAATTTTTGTCTACATTTTCTAATAAGATGATTTCCTCCCTCCCCCTGCTCTGCCCCGTTTAATTTCAAAGTACTTCTTGGGCTAACCTGTTCTCTGTGTGTTTAACTTTAAGGTCTTTAACGCGCACTATAACTTAACCCGTCACATGCCAGTGCACACAGGAGCCAGACCCTTCGTTTGCAAAGTGTGTGGAAAGGGCTTCCGGCAAGCCAGCACCCTGTGCAGGCACAAGATCATTCACACCCAGGTGTGTGCATCTGCTTCAGTTCCACCTGGTTTACTTCCGAACGGTTTGTAGAAAAATAGCGCCAAACTCTAACTCTTTAGCATAAGGTTTAAAATGTGCTAGCCGGACAGGAGGAAATGCCGTGTTCTGCCTTTGTTCTGCTTAAAAGCCTGAGAGACAGCATCACTGTGTTTTCGAGTTTGCAGGACTCCCCAGCAGACCTTAACTTCTCTGCTTTTCTTCCCTTCCTCTTAGGAAAAACCTCACAAATGTAACCAGTGTGGCAAAGCATTTAATAGAAGTTCCACTTTAAACACGCATACCCGAATACACGCAGGCTACAAACCGTTTGTGTGTGAATTCTGTGGCAAAGGATTTCATCAAAAAGGTATAGAATCCAGGAGGTGTTGCCTTTCACCGGTAGTCTTACTTCAAGTTCTAATCTTTTCCGGATGTTTTAGAAAAACGATTTTCGAAGTGCGCCTAGTTACTGACGCATATTTTGACGTTCCAACCTCCTGTCCGTGCATCTGATTAGTATTAGAGAAAGGCATGGTTTATATACTGAGGAGGTCTTTCCGAACTGCTTGTTCTCGTTTTGTACAATTGGATTAATACATGTGTTTTTAAAAGGTGGAGGGAACGGCCTCCTTGTTGATAGTTCCAAGTAAACCTGGGGAGAGAAGGGCAGGCGCAGGGCCCCGCCGGCACCTGCCGTCGGAGCTGCAGCAGTGCCTCCTCTTGTTTTACAACAGGCCACTCGGCTCTTTCCAACTGTCTTCTCAGCCCCGCGTCCCTGTCGCTTGTCTGTTTCAGGGAATTACAAGAACCACAAGTTGACCCACAGCGGGGAGAAGCAGTTCAAGTGCAATATCTGCAACAAGGCTTTCCACCAGGTTTACAACCTCACCTTCCACATGCACACTCACAACGACAAGAAGCCCTTCACGTGCCCCACGTGTGGCAAAGGCTTCTGCAGGAACTTTGACCTCAAGAAGCACGTCCGCAAGCTACACGACAGCAGCCTGGGGCTGGCCCGCACCTCCGCTGGGGAGCCCGGCACCGACCCGTCACCCCCTCTACAGCAGATGCCGCCTGCCACCCTGCCACCTCTGCCGCCGCCGCTGCCACCCCCCGGTCCCCTGCAGCCCGGGCTCCACCCGGCCCACCAGTGATCAAGGCCAAAGTCCCTTCCCAGCCCCATTCGGGTCCCCACTACCGAGGCAGCGGGGGAAAGAGCTGGTTCTGCAGACCCAAGGTCATCTGCAGACCCCAGGGCATGTTGGGCCCCACATGTTAGCGCCTACCAGAAGCCTCTGCATTTCCCCGGCCTTTCACCTCTTGCATGCACCTGCTAAATGGTTCTGTGTATTATATCCTATGTACGCACTAACGATTATGAGAAAATTGGGGGTTTTGTTTTCTGATTTTTTTTTTTTAATTTGGAAAGACTTCATCTCGGGTGGAGAGATGGTGTTTTGTTTCATTTTTTTTTTAAACAAAATTCTGCTGTATTTATTGAGATCTGTATTATTCTACCCGGGAATGCTGCACCATTTTAATTTTATTATTGTATATATTTCCATTGTGTTATTCTGCGGTCTCAAGATGCCTGCCGATTGTTTATTATCATTTCCTCTTTCCCTGAGGTAACAAGACACTGTGTGTATGTTATATATACACGCATAGATGTGTGTGCCTGTAAAGGCACATTCCACAATCCTGAGCGCGTGCGCGTGTGCACACACACACACACACACACACATTAGAGAAAGGTGGTTCATTATGGATGAATTTGAATTTTGGTTTTGAATCTTGCACGTGAAAATTAATTCATTGACTGTCGAAATAAATACTTGGAACATGCTTATTTAATCAACAAACGTAAGGGCTCTGTTCAAGTTATTCAGCTACACATCACTATTCTGACCCCCCCTCATCCTTCCACATTCTTTAAAAGTTCAACCCTAGGTTAGTACCACCTAACTGTTTGTCCTGAAAAATTCACCAAGAACAAAATAATAGTCTCTTTAAACAGTTACAACTTTGGTAAAGTAATGAAATTCGACAAAGTTTAGAGACAGAAGACGTGGAGTTTTCTAATAGAAATGTCTTTGTCCTGGGCCATGTGATATGTTTGACGTGCTCCGTTAAATGGAAACAGCGTATCTAGGGGATGTGTGTAATATACATCCCAAAGGTGCGTTAGGACAATACCGGTAGCACAGAAGGGTCTCTATTGTTTGCATCTTGAATGCACATACGGACTTGTACACAGCTGGCAAAAAGGTCCACACGTGTTTTTATGTGTGTATGTGTGTTTATAGACGAATATACTTCCAATCAAGGAGGAAACATGGATGAAAACCAAACCGTGGCGGGTGCCAGGTCCTTGAAATGCTTCAAGTGTTAATCAGCAGCTCCACTGTGAGCTCGGGCTCTGGTGTTTTCTAACTGCAAGTCTCTCCTGTTTTCTTGCCAACACAGTGAAACAACTGCTAAAGACTTTAATTAAGAGGGGTAATTAGTTCAGATTTATCAAAGCCGGGTTGTTATACTATTAGCTGCTCAGTAGAAGCTGCCAGACAAACTCAGAGCACAGCACAGCCATCCCGCCGCGGCGGGACCACATCCGGGGAGAGAGGCCGGGGACCGCGGACCGCAGGGGTCCCCGCCGCCCACCGCGGTCCCGGCGCCCCGGCTCGCCCGCTGGGTGTGTCCCGACCCCTCCCCTCGGCCTGGCGCTACCCGCAGTCCCGGCCGTGGCGAACACTCCCCCGCGGATCCACACCGCGGGCGCAGGCGCCGGAGCACCCGAGGTTTCCCGCCCCGCGCCTGGGGCAGCCGGCGCTGCCTCCAAGGCTCTCGGAGGGTCCCGATGGCCGCGAGAGACTGGCGCGGGGAACGAGTTTAAATTTTGCCGTGCCGCCTCCCTTTCGCACGTCTTTGTGGCGCTCGAGGCCATGTGGCGCCTGGAGCCAGAGGCGGGACGGAGGACGCACCTGGGCCGGGGGCAGCGCGGGGGCCAGGCGGCGATTTCCTTGGCAACCAGACTCTGCATTTCCAGGCGGGGAAGGATTGACGCGAGCGCGGTGAGCCCTCGACCCGAGGGGCTCCTCTGCGGCCCAAAGGGCAGGGAGACGACAGCCCCGGAGAGCACCGCGGGCGAGTGGGTGAGCGGGCCCCGCTGGACGTCCACGCCAAGTCCAATCGGGGCCCCTTTCGGGCAGGGCGAGCCCAAGACGCGGGGCGCGGAGTTACACCTGAGGGTTCCGAGAACCGGGGATTTCCGATTCCACGCGCAGAGGGGCCAGCCTCCTCTCGGCTCTTCCCCAGAGACGCACGCCCCCCGCCGTCCCACCGCCCTCGCGCACTAGGGTGTTTTAAATCCCGGCCCAGCGATCGTTAGATGGCATCCCCACGTTTTTTCTTTTCCTGACCTCCCCGCGCCCCGTCTTATCCTTCGCGGCGCCCATGCAGATCCGCTTTGGATTTGCCTCAGGAAGGGATGGAGAGTTTTTGGAATTCCATATAGTTGAGTGGTTTCTGAATCTACGCGGCTGGCGGAATTGCGGTCTCTCCCTAAATGTAGCAGCCGATGGAAAAATCTTGTCCCAGGCGCTAGCTGCAGTCCCTCACAGTTGCCTACGCCGCAGAGGGAATTTCGGGAAATGTCTCGTAGTTTAGAAGTAACAACCTTTAGGAGGTGGTTTAGGCGGATCTTGAAAGCATTTGTTCTCTTTGAGTAAACATAATGAGGTCAGGGGTCATTCTAAAAGGCAGAAAATGGCCTTTGCGTCGTGAACTTATTCTCAATAAGTAGTTGAACTTATTCTCAAAACCCCGGGAAGTAATTCTTCCAGACTTTCAAGGTGACACGATTTTACTGGTGAAAAACAAGTTGAACAATGTTGGGGGAAATTACTAAACCATAAAATAACTTCCAGAGAGGGAGGCCTTATGCGAGGTAGTATTCCCGCCTTCTAACCCATGCCAGTGTGCTTTGACTAACATTGAAAATAGACAACTATGGAAGGATAACATTGGGTTGGGGGAGTGGGAGAATGAGGGGGGGGGAGAGAGAGAGAGTGTGTGTGGAGTTGGGAGGGGTCTGTTACTGTAATCTGGAATGACTGTATAGGTCTAATTTGGGGTGGGACACTACTTCTAGAGAAGGCAGGCAAAACTTGCTCACAGGTTTGAGTAGCCTGAAGTGCTGGTGATTAAGTAGGCGAAGCCAGAAGAAAATTCTCTAAAATAAGCACTCAAGAGGACTACTTGTCAGGAGGCGAATTATGGATGAACTTCGATTTATGACAAAGCCGTTAGAGCTTACTAAATAAACATCAAGAAGAATCTCCTTAAAGATAGTATGAGTTTACAGATTAAGTGGGAGAGGCAGGTAAAAATGGATGAAGAGGGATACTTAGCTAATAGTTGATGGAAGACCTTACAATTCTCCCCCGCTCTGACAAATATTAAAAGGTAATTTTTCCCCCTAACTGTCCAACCTGTGTGCGTCCATATGTGCTTATATAAATGTTTATGTTCTTTCGTAAAACAGGTACTATAAAAGTATGAATAGCAAATTGGCTCATTCCAGTGCAGCTTCTTCTCACCAGCACTCACTCATGTTTAATAAGGAAGAGTGGGCAATATTCAGATTACCTGCAGAGGAAAATGGTTGATCTTCAACTCTCTCTGTTGAAATTAACCTTTGGTACAATTGAAGGTGGACCATCGGGCTTCAAGGACCAATTTTAGAAAGTTACTGACCTTATGTTTTGGTCAGTGTTGGAGATCAGAATCTAGTACAAAACTAATAACATAAGTAGTTAATTCCTACCAATTTTAACACAGAATGCAAATCCTGATTTCCAAAAATATCGTAATTTGTTCGGACTTTCAAAATTTTAGTTTGAGTTATTATTAATCACTCTTGCACAAGTTATTGTGCAAGATTAGAACTAAAGTGTCAATTTTTCAGTAGTAAACAAAAGCATTATTCAGGGGCCTCATCAAAGAAGTTACTTGTTAGTGAAGTTTGAAGGTTTATGAATTTTTTATAGAATTTTGATCCTTTACAAATGTGGAAGAAATCAATCCAAACGGTGCAATGGAGTCATGATTCCCAGAATCTGTGCGCCCTGTTTGATAGATGCCTCTTTTATTAATAGTAATTAGCAATGTCAGAAAGCATAACTTTGTTAGATTTGGTGACAACTCAAAGCATTGACTGAATTATAACTGTAATGGATATGTTTTGTCTTTGTAAAATATTCATCCTAAAATATAAAATGTAAATTACTTAAATTCAAAATTGAGGAAGAAACAAAAATATTTTCATCATCACTTGTAAACCCCTCTAATGGGGAGATTTTTGTTACACTTTATAATCTTAAGGGATCATGACTTACTTTGTTACCCAACAGTGCATATTTATAAAAGTATGAAAATTAAAGACAAACCAAAATTTCAATGGGTAAGAACATGAAGTTGTTGACTGGTCCTGAAAAACAATTTTTTTTGAACCAGATAAAACGTTGCCTTTTTGCTCTGTTTCTGCCAAACCCCAGATTACTTTCACACAAGAAATTATATTCTTCTATTAGGTTAATTAAAAACCAAAAAACAAACCATATTTGTAAGGAGAAGCTACCTTATTATGAATTTCATTGCTTCCAGAAATCAATGCCTATGTTCATTCCAGCTGCAGGGCATACTAACTAAAAACAAATACTGTAAAGATATATTAATTAACACGCTGGTCCCTGTGTACTCTTAGTGTTGAAGCAATTGCCAGTTCAAGCCAGGGTAGGGTACCTCACTCCAGGCAGTAGAGAAGAGGAGGAGGCCTGGTGTTTAAATGACCGTGATAGGAAAATCTGCCTCTGTTATTATATTTTTCTGCTTCTATTGAAATGATATGAGCCACATTGATATGTGGCTCATAATGAACTTTAAGCAAAAGTCAGAATCCGTCATGCACTCGAATGGGCACAAAGTTTTTACACAAACCCATGTACCTTTTCTGTTCAAGTTCGAGGCGACGTTGAGATCAAATGAAATCATATTGTTATCGGTATTATGGAGATTAAGTTACTAAATAAAGATGAAGTAAAATTCTGTCAATACGAGTTTCCAGGGCTAATATTCTGCCGTCAAACAAACAAATGTTGCTCATGGCTACAAAGGTAGGAGTGGGGAGAGAATGCATCATGTATCAGGTCCTAACTGGAGCCAGAAATTTATACGAAGTGAAGAACAGGTCTCCAGTTTGATTTAACTGTGTCCTTCTTGATAACCATAATATAGACTTTTGTGTGTGTAAAAAAATCTGAAAGCTCGTACCCCTCTGATGCAGAGCCCTCTAATCACAGTAAAAAATATGGTGATATCTTTTGATACTCCCCCCCACAGAAATGTATTTTTTCAGTTAAATGTAAACCGAATCTGGAGTATAGGTGAGACATTCCACAAATTTTTTTACACAAATCTCTGGATGAGATCTGTATCTTTAAAATTTCCGCAACAACCAGACTTTGGAACAAACTTCTACAGGACAAAGAGCCTAGTTTCTTCAACAAATAATAGTGAGGGAGGGATGCCTGGGTGGCTCAGTTGGTTAAGCAGCTGACTTCAACTTAGGTCATGATCTCGCGGTTCCTGGGTTTGAGCCCTGCTTCGGCTCTGTGCTGACGCCTGGAGCCTGCTTCATTTTCTGTGTCTCCCTCTCTCTGCCCCTCCCTGGCTCGGGCTCTGTCTCCCTTTCTGTCTCTCTGTCTCTCAAAAATAAACATTAAAAAAAAATTTTAAATCATAATAGCGATGGAGAGGAAGAGGAAGGGGATAAAGGGGAGGAAGAAAGGCAAGATGAAAGGAGAAGGAGGGGACCAGGTCAGGGAGAACAAGAAAACCTATCAGTTAAAAGAGATTGGAAACACAAAATAGACAGTTGCTAAGTGAGAGTCTTATTTCAATCCCAACTCAAATGAACTGTAAAAATAAAAGTCGGTTATAACTAGTGGAAATTTGAATGCTGATTGGGTGTTTAATGAAATTAAGGAATCATGTTGAATTTTTAAGGTGTGGAAAATAGTGTTTTGGTTTTGTTTAAAAAATAGCGTTTTTAGAACTACGCATTCAAGTGTCTAAGGGTGAAATGATTCTATGTCCAGGACTTGCTTGCAAATAATATAGAAGAAGGGAAGTGGATTTAGTTTCAAAACCCGTATTTAGGTCCAGATCAATAAGATTGACCATGAATTGGTAATTGTTGAAAGTGGGTGATGGTAAACAAGTTTATTATATCCTGAATGCTTTTGATTAATTTTAAAATTTCACATAGATAGTGTTTAAATATCTTTTATGGTGAGTTGCATCATGTCACAAAACAGGTTTCCCCATAAAGACTCTTAATCCTATCACCTTAAAACATTAATTGTATTTTTACATTGTTTGTTTTTCATCTGATTCCAGGACTACGACCATTACAATACAGAGCTTTAAGTATATTGTAGAAATGTTTAAAGGTTAGGGTAAAATAAGATATGTAGAAAGATTTGAGGTGGGGACATGGACTTTTAGACGCATAAAAATTTTAATAATTGTCAGTTTATGATGTGAAGAAGAGAACCAGTGAATCTGTTACTTTCCTGAGGTGAGAAAGTTGAGAGGAAATGACAATAGAAAACTTATATTGGCTAAGCAATTTCAGGTACTGAGAAAGAAAGGCAATACATAAAAGGAAAACCACCTCAGCGTTGTATAGTCGCTCTGGGTCCTAAGAAAAGCAGAACTAAATCTCAGTATTCATTCGTCATTTCATGGATTCATTCAAAGTGCAAGGGGCCCCAGCTTAGCTGCTGGGTACGCAATAGGACATAAAACTATTGTTATTTTTGCTTCCTGGAATTTACATTCTAGCAGGGGAAACAGAAGTCAGCAGTGAGTTTGTTATTTACAAGTGTGAACAGAATGCTTATGTGTTCAGACAAGAGTCATCTTTGGGGTAGCCTGAAATCCAGTGATCTATTTCTCTTCATTCACCTCATTCCAGAGCTATGGTTTCAGGAATTTTCTCCCAGAGGGCAATATTTGGAGACATTGTGTTTTTCGTAACTGTGACAGGAGTACAACGAGCATCTACTGAGTAGAAGCCAGAGATGCTACTAAATATCCTAAAAATGCATAGGACAGTTCCATACAACAAAGAATCATCTGGTCCAAGACGGTGATAGTGCCAGGATTGAGAAACTGACTTAGAGGCCCTAATTCCTCAGGTAGGTTCTGATGGGGTCAGTTTGGTCTTCTCATTTCACCTGTTCATTCAGTACTGATTCATGGTCCACTACACTGTAGCCCAGAGTATCCATTTTTTTCTCCTGCAGTGTCCAATATGCCAATAATCTCATCAGTGAAAATTTTATTTCAGATATTATAGGTTTTAGTTCTATGATATCCATTTATTCCTCTTTTATAGTATCCTTTTTCAAAGTTTATTTATTATTTTGAGAGAGATACAGATAGAGAGAGAGAGAGAGGATGAGCAGGGGAGAGGCAAGGAGAGAGGGGGACAGAGTATCCAAAGTAGGTTCTGCACTGACAGCAGAGAGCCTGAAATGGGGCTCAAACTCATGAAATGTGAGATCACGACCTGAGCCTAAGTCAAACGCTTAATTGACTGAGCCACACAGGTGTCCCTTATCGTATCCTTTTCTTTTCGACTGAGATTCCCTATCTATTTTCTCATTATATCTGATAATTTCCCTTGAATTGTTGAAGACTTTTATAATCGTTGTTTCAAAGTCCTTGCCTGCTAATGCTGACATCTCTGTCATCTTGGGATATGTTTCTGCTGCTTATTCTCCAGATCACGTCACATTTTTTTTTGCTTCTTTCTAGGTCTATTAATTTTTTTATTCTATGCTGGATATGTAATATGAGTTACTATATTATTGTTTTTATATCCTTTAAATCGTGATAGTATTTTTTAAAGCAGGCAGTTGATTTGCTGGTGAGTCAGTGTGATCCTGTAGGAGCTTGGATTTAGGTTGTGTTAGCACAGTCTGTAGTAGCCATAGTTAAGATAATAGCTTTTCTGGGGTTTCTGCTGAATGATTTGGTATTCAGCAAGTCTCTCCACACTTGCCGGTCACAATTCCAACATCTCCCAGCACTGGCAAACTCTAAAGTGCCTGTTTAGCTTAGAGTTCCCCAGTTATTCTCTGCCAGGCTTCCTATAATTTCTCCCTATGCATATAGAGCTTAATATTCCGCCAAAGGCTCAAGAGGACCCCATCCATATTTCTGGACCTCCTCTCCTCTACACAATTCATTCCTCTCCCGTACTTTATCCTCCAATTTGTAGCCACTTCAGCAGTCCCACAGTCTGGTATTTCTCCATCCAGTGAGATGGTTCCTTTCTGTTTGGACTCACTTCCTTGTGCCTTGCTTTGTAAAGTGTAAGATACTACATTGCTAAAGGTAGAAGATGGAATACCACATGATTTGGGTGTTGGATATTTTTAACTTTGAGGAAATGTAGTCTTTTATTCGTATGATCATTTATATAAAAAAGTTAAAAAGTAATATGAGAAGCGGACCAGAAGTCAGGACTATCCTTAATCTCACACAATTTGGCGGAAAAGTTTGCATGATCCATGGTGCATCATGGCACGTTTATTCAGTATACATGAATATTTATTGCTGTTCAATTAAGCACGTTTTGTAGAGTGAGTTTACAGTATAAGAAATCATATATATAATTAGAAATAACCAAAAATAATTAAAAGTACAAAAAAATACAGTGGGAGAGAACTGAGAACCTCTGAAAGAAGATTTAATGAAGTCTTCGAGTGGGAGGGTGGATATTTGAAAAGGTTTTCCTGAGGAAGTGATTCTAATGGGAGCATTTTTACCACCTTCTGGATTCTTCTTTGTCTACAAGCCAGTCTTTTTTGGCAAGAGAGAAATATGAGAAAATACCAATTCTAGAACAAAAAGGTTACCATTCAACTTCGAGCCTCGGAGTTGACCTTTATAGTGAGACAAGTCTTACCTACGGTGAGACAAGTCTTAAAAATCTAGGCTTTTTAAAGAGACAAATGATTTTTCTTAGTTTCAAAACCTGTATTTAGTCCTTCTAGCTATCTTGTGGGCAGTTTTAAGTATTAGTCTCAAACATATAAAAGATAAAGAATATAATTGTTTGTATAGCACCTGTTTGGCTTATGCCCAAGGTAAGTAGTTCTTGGAGAATGACACTTAATCAGGGGCTGGTTCTAATTACAACTGCTGTCCATTGCCAGTCTGTCTTCTGGAGTGCATGAACATGCACCTTGGGCCGGCATACTGTTGTCTATCTACTGAATGCTCCTTTCCTCAGTAATGAGGAGTAAAGACTGCCTGAAGCCATTTGTTTTCACTTGGAAAGGACAGCAATACACTTCGTCTTACTTCTGACTGATGTAATTTCTCATGCTTTCCGCACAACCTGAACGGCTAGAAGCTCGAGTCTCACTATCCCCCAGGAAGTCATGTCGATCCACTGTATTGATTATATCCTGTTGACTGACTTTGTTTAGCAGGAAATTGCAAGTCTATTAGAGGCCTTGGTAAGGCACAAATGTGTCAGACATTTAAAGATAAACCCAATGAAAATTCAGGAGAGTGTCATTTTAGTGATGTTTAAGGAGTCTAGAGGTCTGGGGTTTATTGAGATAGTACCTTCAAAGTGAAAATATTGCTGTATCTCATCTCATGCCTCCTACCTTTCAGAAAAATGTCACAACATGGTGGCTTTGATTATGCACTAACATACACCTCTGACATTGCTTCTTAGACTTACTTACTGAGTGGCCCGAAAGGCTAAAAGGTTTGAGTGGGATCAAGAGCAAAGTAAGTCTTCAGAATTGGTACAGCTGCAGTTCAAACAGCTGTGCAACAAATTCAATAGTGTTCTAAATGTCAGTGGCAGATTAGAACGCTGTATGAATACTCTTTCAAACCTCAGTAGGAGAATCTCTGAGCCTATCTTTGAGTTTAAAAGAAAATCCATATCTTCTTTTTCAAATACTTATGCTCTATTTCAGAAAGAACTTTTGATATTTACTGAGCTCTGGAGGAAATTTGGTGCCTGACAATTGGATGTCAAATAGTTTTAAAACCTAGTATTCCTAATGTGAAACTGGGTGTCTCTGGTCCACCATGCCACAGAGTTGAGTTTGTGAAAATATTCCTTTACCAATTGAAATTGGGCCCGATTAAATTCTAAAAGCATAAGTAAGTTGCAAGAGGAGTTGCCTGAGGCTTTCATGTCACCAAATTTATGTTCTTTTGGGAGGTGTTCTTTACAACAATTGACTGAGGGAAAAAGAATATGAGCCTAGTTTAAAGATTGCTCTACATGACATGCTGACACCAGTCAGAAGTGAAACTTGGAACATTATAGTCCCAAATAATGGACAACTTCAAAGGCAAGTAAGGGAAATACTCCCTTGGGAAAGAACTTTTGAGTAATATATCTGACTGCCCATTTGAAGGAGAGATGGCACGAAGTATGAATATACATTTATTTTTAATCAATAGGTAATTCTTTGCCCAGATGTTCAAAGACTCAGAAGTAACATGATTGGAAATTTTATGAAAATGAGATCTGGAAAAACAAATATGTGGATGGACCTTAATGTATGGCCCAGCATCTGAAGATATTTCTGTCTTATATGATTGAGACAATCAATATCTGTGATGAAATGTAATTATTATCAGATAGGTGAGATTACCAGTTCTCTTTCCCCAGTCATCCCATACTTGCCCAATGGGTTCATAACCAAAGTGGCTTTGATGACAAGGGTGAAAATTTTGTGTGGGCTCAATGGAGCTTCCCTGTCACTAAGATTTATGTGGCTTTCGTAGGTGAATGACATCCTTACCAATAGCAGGATCTAATGCAAAGCCTTCGGTATGGCACTATGGGACCAGCCGACTCCCTGGCGGTACACTGATCACATTGGACTCCTTCCTCATGGAAGACAGCATGTTGTCTTTGCTGGAGTAGACATTTATCATGTATATAGATTTGTCCTTCTTGTACACAGTTGTTTTTTTTTTCTGCCAGAACTTCCATCCACGGATTCTCTAAATTCCTCACTTCATGCCACATGAATTTTTTAGACTGAGAAATATTATAGTAAGAAAATGGGAACCGTGACTATAGAGTGAGTTTACAGAAGGTATTTGCAATGAGTGCAATGGCTAAAACATTCAACACACACAATTGGCTAATAGTATCCAACGTATATAAAGAAACTTGTACATTAAAAAGAAATGACAAAATAAAACTAAAAGAAAAACAGGCAAAAAATTGACAACGAATTACAAAGGAAGAAACCCCAAATGCTCATATACATGTGAAAAGATGCCTAATCTTCTTAGCAATCATCGTAATGCAAATGATCACCCCAGTGAGATCCATTTTCATGCTTAACCAATTAGACAAAATTTTAATAATAGCAAGAGTAGTGAACACATAGAGCACTCACAACACTTATATGCCCTCAATGGGAAAAGAACCCATAATAGCTTTAGAAATCATTTTAGAAAACATGTTGGCTTTATCTAGCAAATTTTTCTATACACTTTTCCTATCACCTAGAAACTCCTCCATTAGCTGTATAACTTAAGGAGCTTCTTGTACACATGGGACATAGAGGCACAAGGGTAGAAGACCTCATAATTGCACCATTATAAGTATAAAAAATTGGGAACAACTCAAATATCTGTTAATAGGAAAAGAAATAAACCGTGGTATGTTTATACGATGCAGTAGTATACAGGAGTGAAAATAAATGGATTACTGTTACATGCAATAACATGGCATGAATCTCAGGAACATAATTTGAGTAAATACGCAGGTGACTGAAGGATGCGCTCTATGTGAATCCATTAAAAAATTTTTAAACTATTTGTGGTAAAATTACCAATAAAACACAGAAATGAAGAATAAAAAATTTAGAATAATGGCTACCCATGATCAGGAAATAAGCGAATGAGATAGGATACACAGGAGGCGTCAGTGCTAATAGTTATGGTCCTTTTGTTAAAATAGATTGCCTGTAGGGGCGCCTGGGTGGCTCAGTTGGTTGAGCGTTGGGCTCTTTGACCAGCTCAGGTCATGATCTTATGGTTCCGGCCATGTATGTGACTCTGCACTGGCAGTGCAGGGCCTGCTTGGGAGTCTCTCTCTCTCCTTCCCTCTCTGCTCCTCACTCTCTCTTCCTTTCTCTCTCTCTCAAGAATAAATAAATTAATTTAAAAAAACCTTTAAAATAGACTGTGTGTATACAGATGTTTGTTATGAAGATTCCCAACAGATTTTATAGCTATTGTTTTCTATCTGATTAACACTTAATAAAAAAGTTTAGAAAAACCACTGCATTTCGGAACCTCTAGTATACATCTAAACCAGAAGAAAACACAAGTCCTTAAATATAGAATGTAGATAGAATTATCTTTAAGATAGTTTTTTCTTTTGTTTGTTTTTTTAATGTTTAATGATTTTGAGAGAGAGTGTGTGTCTGTGCACTTGAGTAGGGGAGGGCCAGAGAGAGAGGAAGAGACAGATCTCAAGTAGGCTCTGCACTGTCAGTGTGGCCCATATGGGGCTCGAACCCAAGAGTGAGATTACGATCTAAGCCAAAATCAAGTCTGACAGGTAACCAACTGAGCCACCCAGGGACCCTAAGATAGTTTCTTTTTAAGTTTTATTTATTTAAGTAATCTCTACACCCAATGTGGGGCTCAAACCCACCACCCGGATATCAAGAGCCATATGCTCCTTTGACTGAGCCAGCCAGGCGCCCCTTCAAGATAGTTTTTAACCAACTAAATAAAACCAAACCAAACCAAGGTTTTATGGCAGTGTGGCAGTATGCCATCATTGTGAGAGAGAAAAAAAAAGTCGTCTGCTTGTACGGGAACGTAATATTCCTAGGGGGATATGTGAGAAACTGGTAACTTTGGTTACCCAATCTGAGAAGAGACAGCTGGAAGGGTGGGAAAGTGGAGGGACTGAGGCAGGGAGTGGTGTGTGGGGGGGGCGGGGAATTTTACCTAGAACAATTCCCCCCATCTGCAGTTTCGCTATCCGCAGTTTTGTCAAAGGCAGTTCGAAAGCGGTGATCCTCCTGACGAATCTGCAGAAGGTCAATAGTAGCCTAATCTTACGTCAAGATGCTACGGTACTCACCTCACTTCATTTTGTCGCGTAGGCGTTTTACGGTGTCTCGTCACCACAAGACAGGTGAGTACGGCCCAGTAACATGCTTAGACGGAGAGAGAGAGCGCAACAAAGAGAGAGACAATATTCACGTAACTTTGATTATAGTCTATTGTTAATAATTGTTTTATTTTACTAGTTGTTAATCACTTACTGTGTCTAATTTATAAATTAAATGTTATCATAGGTGTATATATGTAGGAAAAAACGTAGTATATATGGTGTTCGGTACTATCTGCAGTTTTTGGGTATCCACTGGAGGGTCTTGGACCATATCCACTGAGAATACGGAGGGGGAGCGGGGGAGGGGGCCGGCGGGAGGGGCGGGACTATGGTATATCCTTTTGAACCAAAAGTGTACTATATACTCTTTTGAATTGTAAATCAATATATGTGTGTCCAGACACTGTTACTAGCCTATTAGTCATTTTCCTTTCTTCCGCGCTGGAAGAGACCTGATTTGGTTCAGGTGTTCACATTCTGACTTGTAACTCAGCTATATTTTGCTTAATTTATGCCTATCATTGTGGTTTTTACCCTAGTCGGGGGTTGTTGAAAATGAGCAGTGGGGTATTGGTAAATATTTAACAACTGACTCTCAAAAAAAGTCCTGATTTGTAGCGATCAACAGTATCTCTGGTGTAAATACTCCCACTGTGACTGATTGAAATCACCGGGCTCACAAAATTCCTGAAAATTTAACAATTGACTCTTGTAAGCCAATATGTGGCAGCTACAACACACGCCTGAGAGTGCCTATCCGATTGCTTCTGCCAATGAGAAATGAGGCAAGTTAGCCTGGGAATCATTTGGGGAGAAAGTTTTTATTATTCGTAAAAAAAGATGTAGAAGAACAAAACAATCCTTTTCCTTCTGGCTGTTTTTTTCCCCAGCGTTTTGTTCTAAAAAAATCCTTTAGCAAAGATGAAAGATTTTTCTAGTAAAGGTATATATTTATCACCTCGATTCTACCATTAATATTTTACTATATTTGGTTTATCCCATATCTATCCACCTATAATTCCATTGATCCATCTTATTTCTTAATGCACTTCAAAGTAAATTACAGATGTCAATGCCCTTCTTACTGGATACTTCATGTACACTATTGACTAGAGTTCACTATATGTTTGTAATTTTTTCTTTTGAAGTAAAATTTACAAATGAAATGGAAAAATCTTAAGTGATAAATGCGTACACTGTGTCACCCGACTCCTCCCCAACATACAGAACATTGTTCTCACTCCAGAAAGTTTCCTTATTCTCTTTTTAAGTCAATCCCCACCTCTTGCCCCAAGAAGCACCTATTCTGTTTTTTTTTCTATCATAGATTAATGTTGCCTATTCTAGAAGTTTATATAAGTAGAATCATACAATATGTACTCTTTTGTGTAAAACTCTTTTCAGTCCCCATTGGGCTCTCAAGATTTATCCACATGCTTCGCCATGTCAGTGATTTCTTCCTTTTTCAATTATGTAGCCATATCGCATCATGTGAATAGTCCACCGTCTGTGCATTCTTCTACTAGTGGACATCTGGGATTTTTCCAATTTTCGACTGTTTTGAGTAAAGTTGCTATAAACATTTTATACACGTCTTTTTGGAAACCTGTTTTTCTTTCTCTTGAGTAACCACCTAGAACTGGGATTGTTGGGTCAAAGGGAAAGCGTGTTTCAATTTTCTAAAAAAGTTTTACAACGTGATTGTAACATTTTACGCTCAGCAAAAAATATATCCACGTTCCAGGTGCTCCACATTTGGCTTTGTGGTGGTGGTTTAGTGATATCTCACTTCCTTGATGACTAATGATGTTGAGCACTTTTTCCTGTGCCCGTTAGCTATTCTTTTAAATGAAATACTTATTAAAATGTTTTATCTAGTTGTTTAATCTGGTTGTTCATCTTTATATTATTAAGTCATAGGAGTTATTTATATATCCTAGGGACCAGTCTTTTATCAGAATCACATTTTGCAAATGTTTCTCTACAGCTGCAAGTCTATAGCTTCCATATCACCGTCTTAATGGTGCCTTTTGATAAGCAGTTTTAATTTTGATGAAATTGAATTTATCAGTCTGTTTTCTTTTATTCATCCTCTCTAAGAAATTTATTCTTACCTCGAAGTCACAAATGTTTTCTTCCATTTTTCTTTACAAGTATTATGATTTTAGCTTTTATGTCGAGGTCTAGAATGCATCTCGATTTAATTTTGGAATAGATATGGAGCAGGGGTTGAGGGTCATTCCTTTTCCGTACACATATTGAGTTGTCCCGGAACTATTTGTCAAAAACCTTTCTTTTTCTCATTGGATTGCTTTGGCGCCTTTGTTGAGAATAAGATAACCTGAGAGGCTATAGTTGGAACCAGTATGCTATTCCATTGATTTAAATATTATCTTTCCTCTAATAGTATACTATCATGATTACTGTAGCTTGATAGTATTTATTATTTTTTAAAGTTTATTTTTATTTATTTTGAGAAGGAGCTAGAGAGCAAGCGGGGGTGGGGCAGAGAGAGATGGAGATAGAATCCCAAGCAGGGTCCGCGCCATTAACACAGAGGCCGCGCAGGGCTCAAACTCACGAACCGTGAATTGACATATTAAAAATACTGAGTTTTCCAATCCATGAATATGGTTTCTCTCTTTATTTAGACATTATCTAATTTCTCTGAGAAATGTTTTATAGTTTTCAGTGTAGAGGTTTTACATATTTTGTTGAATCTATGCCTAAATATTTCATGCTTCTTTTGGTCCTATTATAGATTGAATTATTTCTAAATTTAATTTTCTAATTGTTTACTTGTAGTTTATAAAAACACAGTGGAGCTTTGTGCATTCACCTCATATCCTGTGACCTTGATAAATTTATTAACTTGTATAGTTTAATAGATTCCATTGAGTTTTCTGCGTAATATCTGAGTAATATCATAATCTGCAAATAAAAATTCAATTGAGTTTTCTAATATGTGAGTAACATCATAATCTGCAAAAAAAAAATAGTTCTACTTCTTTCTTTCCAATCCTTTGCCTTCTATTTCTTTTTACTTGCCTTATTGAAATGGCCAGTGTCATCTTCTGGACATTTTAGTGTTTTTATTTGTTGCCTAGAACTTAAGCAGCCACCTTGTAATATGAAGGAAGATAACACGAAAAGAACATGTCGAAGATGGCAGAGCGTAAATCTGCAGGGAACCTACACCTTATGGACTTCATCAAGCTGCTGAATTAATTCCCTATTTCAAATTTACTTCTACACTTTTAGTGAGAGGAGGTAGGTTTAACATAAAGCTTAAAAATCAAAGTGTTTCTCTTGCATAGGGCTTTCTGAGACCTGGAGAGTGGCCTTGCAGTACTGAATTTGTAATTGTATATTCTTTTGCATGAAGCGACCCTCAGAAATGGTAGAAGCCTCAGGTTTCATAATGCTTGAATCTGCCTAAGATCTTCCATTGTTGAAGCTATTTTGAGTTGTGATTTCTGTTACTTGGAGCTACAAGCACCCTAAAAAATAAAGAGGTAGTATGGCAGTTGTGTCTTTAGCATCTTCTGACAAAAAAATAAATTCTGTCCTTTCTTGGTTTTTCCCTCCGTCAGAGCTTATCTCAAGGTTAGGATCACTTGTCAGATATCATCATCATAGTACATTACTTTTGAATCAGAACGTGGGGCCTCTCCCCTTGAGAAATAATGACCCTGTGTACTAATTAGGATTTCCGAGGACAACCCCCAAAACTGGATTTGTTTGTCTGAGAAGAAAAGGAATTTGTTGAGTGGAAATTGTTTGTCTCACAGACGCAGTCGCTCATGGTTTGGATCCCTAAGCTTTGAACTGAACTCAGAGGGAAGGAACAGCCATGATCCCGCCCGGGATGATGCCACAGACACCAGCACAGCCACGGGGCCCGCTGCTAATGTCTCAGAACAAAGAATCCTGGCCGGAAATACTACACTGACCTTTCAGAGATGGCGCTTGGGTGTTCACTGCCGTCATCCTCCTGAGCTTCCCCAGACTGTAGATTCGGGGCTCATTACAAAGTTCAAAAACGAATTACAGAAGATCCTTTCTTTCTTCCCCCATGACGACATTCTGTGCAGGCCGGTTGTGTAGATTGAAGAGTAGCATTTAAAGGAGGACCTCTGTAAAGAAATTCAATTTTTTTTCCTACTTGGCTACCTGAAGTGCCTTCAGAATTTTTTTTTTTCCTGAAAAAGTTTTCAGTAGGGGCACTAAAAATGATTTTCTTTGTTTCAGGAGGAATTTAAAATAGATTACCAAGACATATAAATACAATAATAAAGTCTAAAGTTAACAGATGAAAAAATGAAGGCAGGAAAGATAAAATCAACCCTGGACTGGGTTTAGGACATGAAACTGTGTTGGCAGATCTTGTTAGCTTATTGGCACTGAGACACAAATTATGTTTTACGCTTTTGAAAAGCAAACATGAAAAGAGAGAAATCCTCAGTAGTGTGATTGACTGTACAAAGATCTGCAAAGAAATAAAACTGCACGAAGAGTGAGACGCAGTAGAAATCTCACAGTGGGTCTTCCTCGAGAAGACACTGACAGGATGCGACGAATTTCATCCTCGAAGATTTCCATACAGGAAACTCCTAAAAATTGTGTCATATAGCTTTGCTCAGCCTGGGCCATTGGTGAGCTATGAAAGTAAGACTTAACAAAAACAACTGCTGACGGGCCTCGCAGTTTGGTTCAGGAATTCAGTTCTTCGCTTTTTTCTAAAAACGGAGATTCTACAGGTAGAGTTAGACTGTATTTCAGGTATTTTTTCATGAATGTTGATTTTCCCCTAATGGAGATTTAAAAAAGTTTGAGCATCAGTGAGTTAAAGTAATATAACCTGTGGTATAAATTGCTAAGTAAATCAATAAATAATGTTTTAAAAATCAACAAAGATGGAAGATTGAATCAAAATCCCATTATGAAAGTTGAGGAATCAGATTAGGTTATGGGCCAGAATAGATTGCTATACTATAGTGTATACGGGAGGTCTGAGGGATATCTTTATAATAGGGCCAAGATTCCTGGAAGCTGTAATTTCGACTTTGCTCTTACCAACAATCAATCGTTGAAATCTATTTTTTGTTTTTTCTGTTATAGGGCAGAGCTGCAATGAGTGTAGACTGGAGAAATTTCAAACCAGTTGTAACCAAATACTCACCTCAACCATAAAAAGCAATAATAATAACAACAACACCACCCCAAACCTCAGGTTATTCTATAATATATAACATTGCGTGATGTAACTTTGCTCATTGCTCATTGGTGAGCTTTCCAAATTAAGTTGGTTGTAAGTTTATAGCCAAGTAGGACAGTAAGTTGACCATACTGCTAGTTTGGGAGGCGGCTCATCCTCACATTGTAGCAAGTTATTACCTTATAAAGGAGAGAAAACAAGTCTTTATTTTGCACAGCTACCACCCAGCATGACCCTGAAGTTTGGACATGAACTTAATGGGTTTGAGAGTTCTGTAACTTGTCTTAAAATAATTTCTTTTTCCTAAATTTAAAACATGAAAAAAGATCAGTAAAAGCCCAAAGCAATTTTTTAAACAGCTTTATTGATTTATAATTTACATATCAGACAAAACACACATTTAAAGTGTACAACCTGGGGTGCCTGGGTGGCTCAGTGGGCTAAGTGTCCAAATCTTGATTTTGGCTCAGGTTTGGCTCATGATTTCACAATTCGTGAGATTGAGCTTCATGTTGGGCTCCACACTGACAGCGCGGAGCTTGCTTGGGATTCTCTCTTCCTCTCTCTCTGCCTGCACGACCTAATTTTTAAAAGTAAGCCCACAGAGTTGCTTAAAATCATTTAGTAATGATTGCACACAATCATTACTAAAATCTAATTTTAGAACATTTTTATCCCAATTTAGATATAGATTTATATAGACTTCCGGAAGTCCCAAAACAATTGTTTTGGTTATTCTTAACAAATTTTTCACCAAGTCAAAGGTGGAATAATCATGCCTAAATCTTTTGCCACATCCTCTCTCATTTACCCCGTAATTCCCGCACTGGTATTCTCTTAGCTTCTTCAATGTGAAGAGAAACCTGATAACATAGCAAAGCCCTTCCCACATCGGGGATTTTGCTTATGCTATTTGTTACGATTTAACAATCATTCTTCTCTGCGGGGACCCTCCATCCTCACCTCCTTACATTCAACTTTTTGAATCTCAAGTTAAAATATCAATTCCTTGAGGAATAAAGTTTTTCTTGATTACTAAGGCTACATCAGCAACTCCTTTATAATTTCATAGCTGCTTATAATTTTTCTTTATAGCACTTATCTCAGGGCGAAGTGATACATTTCTGTAATTATTTGATTAATTTCTCTGTTCCCCACTACATTATAAGCTTCTAATGGCAAGGTTAATGGGACAGTGCTGATTTTAGTACCTATCACAGGGCACACAATAAAAACTGTGGAATCAATGTGTGAATGAATTTATTCTGTTATATATATATTAATATATATTATGTAATAATATATATTATTTATATATTAACAATATATTATATAACAATATATGATTATATATATATGTGTGTGTGTATATATATATATATATATATATAAAATAACTGCTTTTCAGAGATGTTTCCCTTCATACTCTCACCAGCACCCTATCCAGCATCAAGTACCACCTTATAAAGGTTAGAACTAAAATGTCAGAATAAAAAGCATTTTAATGCCTTTTTATTGATAATGAGCTCGAATAGTTTTTGCATGTTCATTAACGATGTATATATTTATGTCATCAGTACCTTGTCTCCGAATGTTCTTTGTCCGTTTTTTTTTTAATGTTTATTTATTTTTGAGAGACACAGAGGCACAGCGTGAACAGGGGAAGGGCAGAGAGAGAGGGAGACACAGAATCGGAAGCAGGCTCCAGGCTCTGAGCCATCAGCACAGAGCCCGACGCGGGGCTCGAATTCACAGACCGTGAGATCATGACCTGAGCTGAAGTCGGCCACCCAACCGACTGAGCCACCCAGGCGCCCCTCTTTGTCCATTTTTTGAAGTCTCGTTTTCAGTAGAACTTCCCACCTTTTTGCTGCTGCTGACCACTAGCTGGTCTTGCCAAAGTTTCCTGAGCACAGCCTCTGCCAGAGGGTGGGACTCCTGCCTCTGGCTTTCCTCCCAATGCCGCGGTGATCTGCGATCTTGTGCCACAGTCCATTTGGCCAGTCTTATTAGACTGATGGTCTCCTGAGTTAGTGAAGAATCAAGTCAGGAGTGCATGTTCTTCGCCGTCAAGCTTCTTTTTTGTGCAGCTAGCTCTTTCCATCTGCCTGCTTGTTTCTAGTTTCTAGCATGTTCCAGTTCCTGTCAGTCTCCTGCTTGCTGCATATTCGCATGGATTTGGGGGTTGCTCTTCTCTTGGTTTCTGTTGGAGTCTCTGCCTTCTGCTGCTGCTTCACTAAGCATCAGTCTCTCATGAGTTCTGCAGTTCCTTATCCAGGCTTCCCGGTTCCTTTACCTTGATTGGCTGCTGCCAAGAACTCACTTGCACAGTAGCATTGGGAGGTCAGTTGGGCACATTCAAACTTGGATCTAGAGCAGAGGAAGCGACAATATATCATCATAGTAGGTGCTGCAATGGGCAGGTCACAAAATCAAGAAACCTTGAAGAGGTATAGTAAAGGGTAATATTTTGTGGAGCATCCCAGTCTTGCTATCTAATTAATGAATGCCAATAGAGTCAATTCAATTAAAATAGTATAGTAGAGGCTAAATTCCTAGCATAAATATAGAGACGGGCTTTCGGATGGCATCCTGTGGCCAGGCCTCCTTACAAATTCTTATTTGGTTCTTCATTATTGGCATTTGGAATTGGTAGTTGTGGTTGAAAAACTAGTGGTCTGAAATTCCCCTATCGTGAGTCTAGTCAGCACTGACTTCCCCTTTGGACTATGCTCCTTAACGAGTCTTCCTCACGTTTAGCCATGATGTCAAACCCCCTTTCAGTGCACACTTCTCTTATTTAGGAACTCTCAAATCTGCTTACTTCTCACGTAACAGCAATCGCTTCTGGGGCCTGAAGTGTGCAGAGATATTTCTTCCAATTTTATAACTGGCTGAGATCAGACCCCTGAATGATACCAGGAGATTCTAGAGCAATGTGATGGGACACTGATCTGCAGCTCTTGGGGAAAAGTTGGACAAGTGTGTCATTCTTAATACCTTTATTTCGTATATGCTAGTTGAACACCGATTACTGTGGTAAATAAAATTAGGGCAAATGTGAATTTCGCCTTTATAGAAATTCCAGCTTAATATTTATTTATAGAGTAAACTAAAATCGAACATACACTGTGACCAATTCTGTGAAAGAAGTAGAATCAAAGGCTTATTGAATTCAATATTATTGAGTGCCTACAAGAGAATGGAGATACTTCTGCGAATAGGTAAACAAAAGATTTTTCCGTAAGTCTCATAAGTAAGGGAGATGTTGCTTTTCATTTGGGAAAATCAGGGAGACCGTCAGTGAAGAGTTGGTATTCAGGAGGGTCCTTAAAGCACAGGTAACATTTATCCATGTTTATCCACCCACCCACCCATCCATCCATCCATCCATCCATCTCATCCATTCATCCATCCATCCATTTAATAGAGTCTGGTATGCAGCTCACATCAAAGAAGCTCAGATTTCAAAGTGGCAAAAGAACCAAAACTGTTGTAGAATAGACTGAGAATGTTTTAGAAGATATAGCCTGAATTTGCGTTTAAGTGGGTACTACTGATTTCTTCAAGGGACCAATTTCCTGCCTTTGCTGCATCAGTCTGTGTCTTCTTTGGGGCCTGGATGCACTTCACTGTTGAAAGTGAAAGACTCAAAAAAGACAATTGCTGGAAGGATGCGGAGAAAAGGAAACCCTCGTGCACTACCGATGGCAGTTTAAATTGGTGTAGCCAGTATGGAGGTGCCACAAAAAGTTAAAAATAGAATTAATAGAACTAGTGATCCAGCAATTTCACTTCTGGGTGTATATCCAAAGGAAATTAAATCACTATCTCAAAGAGATATCTCCACTCTGTTCACTGGCACATTACCAAGATACAGAAACAACCTAAGTGTCCATCAGCAGATGATGAATGGATAAAGAAGATGTTACATATATATATACAATGGAGTATTATTCAGCCCTGCCCTGCCAAAAGAAGGAAATCCTGTCATTTGTAACAACATGGATGAAACTTGAGGATCTTATGCTGAGTGAAATAAGCCAGAAACAGAAAGACAAATACTGAATGGTGTCATTTATATGTGGAATCTGAAGAAGAAAGTTGAATTCATATTAGCGGAGAAGAGAATGGTGGTTACTAGGGGCAAAGGGGTGAAGGAAAAGGAGGGATATTGGTCAAAGGGTACAAACTTTCAATTATAAGATGAATACATTCTGGAGACTAAGGTACAGCATGATGATTATAGCTAATAATAATGTACTGTATGCTTGAATTTGGTAAGAGAGTAGATCTCAAGTGTTCTCACCACTCACAAAAAGGTAACTTTATGAGGTGATGGATATGTCAATTATCTTGATTGTGATAATCACTTCACAAGGTATATGTTTATCAAAAAGTCACATTGTACAACCTAAATGTATATAATTTTGTCAACCATACTTCAATAAAGGCTGGAAAAGAAAAAAAAAAAAAGACTCAGATTCATAGCCAATGAAGCACTTACCAATGCTTTTGAGAAATAAGCAGCTTCTCAGAGGAAGATAAAAAATTGGCAATCTCCGATTTCAGCCTTTCAAAAGCAGCCAGGTGGTTTCTACTACCCTTTCATTTGTGGCATTAAGCAACCAAGGCAAAATGCTCAGTTAGGGAGAATACAGTTGCTGACACCCTTCAAGGCTTCAGTGAGCTGCTTAAAATCTGAGACCTAAAACCATTTGATCCTGCTGTCTTCTCGTCCCTGAATCCCCTGCCACACTCAAAATGCAGGTCTCCCTGGTCAGTTTTCTCTTATATAAAGTAATTGTCATCTTTCAAGCCATTCATCAATTCCTTTGCTAACCTCTCCTCAATACACTTCTCTGAAACCTCTTTATTCTTTTTCATCTAGGTCATTGCTACTCCATGGTCTTGCCTCCTTCCCCAGTTAGCCTACACTTCACAGCACATGATGTCAGCCACTTCCTCACCAGTATTTTCAGCATCCTAATCTCCTAATTTTACTGCAAGCCTCACCTCAAGCTTCAGTCTTGAATCAATTCATGTACCTGCCTTCTTTCTTACTGTACACAGGTTGCTAACATGCTGCTGAAGAAAATCACAAAACTGAGTGCTTTATGCCACTGCATAGAATTGGTTTCAACCTCAGGGGGAGTTCTACCTCCCTGAAGGCAGAGCTTCTACATAAATTATGTGGAATCCTTCTGCACAGGAGATTTGCCTTTTCTTGGTTTATTAATTTATCTGTTTCAGCATTTGTGTATATAAGTGTTGACTCAGAGATGTTCACTTTATACTTTGGGTTAGAATGTGATACTAACTAATTTATTGTTTGCTCCAATTGTTCCAGTTTTGGCAACTGAGAACTTTTTCAGTTGGCTCCTATGTCCCTTTGACATAACCCCATCACTGTCAGTGTGTGCGTCCGTGTGTGTGTGTGTGTGTGTGTGTCTGAGTGTGAGTGCTTCCTTACATGCTGGCACTAGAAGACATTCCAGGCTCATCTTATAAACTTACTACCCTAGTTATAGACTTCACTGTTTTTCCAAGGATTCCTGGTTCTTTTTATTGGGGAATGATATTAGAAATCAAGATTTGGTCACTAGGTATGCTCTTTGCTCCTGGGCTGTCACTGCTTCCAGGCCCTCAGAGCTGTCAGAGCAAGGATATATAGGTGTGTATAATAACTGACATATACATGTGTGTGTACTTACAAATGTGTCTGTCTGTATCTATATGAAGCTAAACATGAGTTCATATTGATCTCTTAAACTTCACTCAAGTAATACATGCATCACACTGGGCCTCCTTTATTTCTTATATGTAATCTCCCACTCAAAGAGTGAGAAATCTCATTCCTACCGTCCTCTATCCATTTACTTATTTGTTCATGTAGAGTGGTTTCTGAATGGTAACCTGTACACCTATGGGGAAAAGCTTCATCAGCTAGAATATCATGCTTGTGAACAGTTCATTTTGTCTGACATTGTCCACTTATTTCCAATATGATTTAGATAAGCACCTTTTATCTCATCCCTTTCAGTGAGGTGGTTGTGTGTGTGTGTGTGTGTGTGTGTGTGTGTGTGTGTGTGTGTTTTAACATATATTTGTTTTTGAGAGACAGAGACAGAGCGTTAGTGAGGGAGGGGCAGTGGGAGAGAAAGGGAAACACAGAATCTGAAGAAGGCTCCAGGCTCTGAGCTGTCAGCACAGAGTCCAACGCGGGGCTCAAACTCACAGACCGCAAGATCAGGACCTGAGTTGAAGTCAGATGCTTAACCGACTGAGCCACCCAGGTGCCCCAGTGAGGTTTTTAAAATATATTTGTAATACAGTTAGATCTTGTCCCAGTCTGCCTTCCTTCCTGGGATTCTAACAACTTTTAAGTAATTTTTTAAAAATTTGCACACATTAAATTTTACTCCTTGTGCTGTAAAGTTCCAAGGGCTTTTGCAAACATATAGTATCATAAATCCCACTGCTGCGCCATACAGAATTATTTCACCCCCACCCCCAAATCTATGCCTCATCTGTTCAGCCCCTCTCCCCTTGAACCTCTGGCAAAAACTACTGGTTTCCAATCCATGGGTACACCCTATCTCTGCATTTATTTAGATTTCTTTCATTTCTTTCATTGATGTTTTATAGTTTTCTGCACATAGATTCTGTATATATTATGCTAGATTTATACCAGAGTATATCATTTTTTGGTGTTATTATAAGTAGTATTAGGAAACATTTTCAGGTTACAGATGTTCATTATTGGTTTATAAAAACACAATCTTCCTTTTCACATTGACTTTGTATCCTATGACCATGCTATGCAAGCTTATTAGTTCCAGAAGTTCTTTGTAGATTCTTCAGGGATTTCTCTATAAACAGCCCTGCCATCTGTCACTAAAAATATTTTTATTTGTTCCTTTCAAATCTGTAAATCTTTTTATTTCTTTTTCTTGTCTTAGTGCATTAGCTAGGATGTCTGATACAATGTTGAACAGGAGTAGTATGAGAGAACATCTTTGTCTTATTCCCAATCTTAGAAGGAAAGAATCCAGTCTCTCATCAGTAAATTGATGTTAGCTGTAGATTTTTTGTAAATGTTATTTTTAAGGTTTTTTTTTTTAAACTTCCAGTTAATTCATGTATGTAAATGTTATTTATCAAGTTGAGAAAGTTCTCTCTTCCTAGTTTGCTGAGACTTTTTATCACTAATGGGTGTTTCTGCTTTCTTCCTAAAGCAGAAAATTGATGCCTTTTCTAAATCAATTGATATGTTCATGTGACTTTTCTTCTTTAGGCTACTGATATGGTGGATTAAACTAATGGATTTTTGAGTGATGAACCAGACTTGGACATTTGGAATAAATCCCACTTGGGTGTGGTGTATAATTATTTCTATACATTGTTGGATTATACAAATATGAATTTAAAAATCTCCTGCCTTAAAGAATCTTATAGTTAATTAGAGGGAAATAGAGAGATAAACACATACTTAACTATAGAATCCAAGGTGGAGCATAGCAAGTGTTCTTAAGGATGGGGCAATCCTACAGGTTTTCAGTGGAGGGAAAACCCGTACCTGGTTTGGAGGAGTTAGGAGACACTGCTGTATGAAATGTGGCTAATGTAGATCAGAATTTGAGACCTGGGAGAAACTTTTGAGTCATATAATTCAAGCCCTCTCCTTTTCTTACAAATGGGGTAGAACACAGTCTCTCTCTCGCTAAGTAAGGAGCTGGGATCTGATCTGAGTCATCCCATCCTTATGTCAATAAGCTTTCCACTGCCTCACACAATCAACTACTAAAATAAGTAACATAAATCTCAACTTTTAAGTAGCTTATTTAGAGCATGAGTATGGCTGTTCCTTTGAATTTCCTCATTCCTTCAATAGAAAAAACTGGAGGCACTAGGTGGGTATGGAATTGCCTAATTCTTCAATTGTGTCCCATCGTGTTCCTGTGCCTCAGACCGATAAAGCCAAACAAAGAAAACATAATCCCCATCTGCTACAATCTGTAGCTCCCCTGCTCCTCCCTGAGGGAGGCGATTCCCGGCTGATGTGATGCAGCCATTACTGCATATTCTCTGCACAGACTTGCCTTTACCTGTGAGTTAGCTCTTTTTTCTAAACTTGGGCCAATTTCTTTCCCACAAAAAATTTACAGAGAAATTTAAGTTGAAGTTCACCTGTGTTTATTCTTTGTAATTTAAAGAGATAAAATTCACTTTGCCCTAAGGACATTTTAAATAAGGAATTTATAATAGCTTATTCCAAGAAAGGCACATTCTTAAGGCTATTCAAAATGAAAACTGTCACTTCATATAATTGCTGATAATTGGCTTCCTTCTATCATAGCCATGTGCAATAGAGGATGGATATTCCTACTCATCTCCTATAGAGAATTAATTTTCCTGGAATTATAATTATGATAATGAAGATAACGATGATAGTGTCTGCCATGTATATTGAATCTTTAATGTGTCCAATACTTTCTATAGGTGATTTTTTAATTCTCTCAACCGCCCCATAAATTAGGACTTGTTAATATCATCCCCATTTTAGAGAGGGAGTAATTTTAACTTAGACAAGGTAAGTCACTTGCCCAAGGGGGTGGAGTTACGAAGTAGCTGAACCAGTATTTTAGTTGTGGTTGGTCTGACATCATCAGTTCTTCGGTTTTTACTGTAGTGCTCTACTTACTGGCACTTCCAGCCTCTCCCTTGTTAGCCTAAGTCCTTGGCTGGCACCCATCCCCTACACACACTCGTGCGTGCACACACACACACACACACACACACACACACACACACACACACTTACTCACCCCAGTGGCCTCTGTGGCTTCCAATTATCCTGACATTCAAATCCATCCACAAACAACCTCCTCTGCCACAACCAACCACTTCCCCACATGAACTCTTCAATCCGACCAAAGGAGTCACTTTGTTTTTAACCCCTCTCCATGTAGTATCATCTTTGCTCAGGCAGCTCCCTTCAGCTGCAGTGCCCATTCCCACCTCCTCACCACCTGTCTACATTCTGGCTGGGTCAGCTCAAAAGAAAAATTTCCAAGGATGGAGAGAAGATAGGCAGTGGGTGGCTGAGCCCAAGGTGAAATAAAATAATGTTTTCTCTTATTGATTTACCAATGTTTGTCTTTTAATTTCTGGAGAGCCTCAATTGCATGCAAAAATGTTAATAGGAGTTGAAGGTCTCTTATTCATACAGTTCCAATCTATTCTGCAAATAAAAAGCAGTGAAAATGATTCACATGTGAATAATTCCCCCAAACCTTTGCTTATTGAAATGGATCCGAGATAATTACCAGGTTGGAGAATTTGCATCCACACAATTTTCTAGTCTCACAAACATAATTTTCTTTAGAATGAATAGAAAATATTTGCTCTTTTAAAAGCTGTTGTGAATGACGGAACTGTATTCTTTCTGTATCTGCAGAAATGTGGCTGCACCATGTCCACCGCTGCCACCCGTTTGAGCAGGGGACTTCTCTCTCCCGGCCAGCCTCTCCAGCGCTGTGGAGCTCAGACCATTTTAAACTCCCATCTGCATTCTTCTCCGTGTGGAAGTCTGTGTATTCTTTTGGTCATTACATCCACAAAGGAGAAGTTCATGTAACCTTGTACTTTGGGTGTTTGTAATTTCTTCCTCCAAGGTGACGTCACATGCACACCACTGGTTGGGGGACAAGGATAACTTGTCACATCCTTGGCGTTTATTAACTTTTAGTATTTAGTGGTGGGAGGAAATTTTAATTGGAGTTGCTCTGAGAAGGGGGTGGGGACAAATGCTTTTTGTCTGTGATCCTTCAGAACCATCTGGAATACACATGAGATTCGTTTTCTGCCATTGTCTCTCCAAAGCATCAGGCTGTTGTTCCAGGTGTGCAAAGTGCCAGTATGGCTTAGGTTTAATACTTGATTTTCATTATGCCCAACAGCTTGGTCCTTTATTCTCTGAGGGATGTGTTTTCAATACCACAGGAGATTTCTTTATGCCCAACCAAATGAATCTTTACAAACAGCTCAACTGGTATAAGGCCTCAGGTGGGCTTTAAGGGACCCACAAGAACAAGGTTTTATGTATAGGCACAGGGGATATTCAAATGGGGCATTACATTAAAGGCATTTTAAATTTCTTTATTCTGGTGTTTTAGAAAAACAAGCACCCTTCCTTCTGAGACTAAAGAACAGATTCCAGGGTTCCTTGAAACTATGTTGGAAAAAGAGAAAGCAACGCATGTACAAGATACTGAGTAAAATAAATGAGGATATTGTGGGAAAAGAGAGGAAATAAAGAACAAAAACTTAATGTTTTTAAAGGAGAAGATGAGACAAAAGATGACGTCCATAGATGAATTGCCGGAAATGGATTAGGTTTTGTGTTGCTCCAGGTTAACACATTGTCTGTAAAATGGAAAAGGAAGTCAATAAACGAAATGAATGAACATTGCTATATATGATGATATGGGTAAATTTTAGGAATATAATTTTAAGTGAAAAGTCCCCAGAGATTACATCCTGCATGATACCTTTAAATAGCCCTTTTTGTTGTGAAATATAACACACTAAAAGTGTATAGAGATGCCCTATTTATAAGTTTAAAAACAACCAAACCAAAGGTATATGCTATTAATAAATACAGATATAATTACATGCAAAGGACAGCAAGGTAACAATGAGCTCAGGTTTCAAGGTGAGAGGCAGGGAGTTACGATGGGCAAGGATCTCATGTGGATATCAGTTATCATCATCATTTTAACTTTTGCTGGGTGGTGATTTCATAATTGTTTGTTATTAAAGTCAACAAACCAACAAATGAACAACAAATAAAAGAGAACCTTTTATGTATAAATGATGGGAGGCTGTTACGAATTTAGGATTATGATTAAAGCAGTTCTGTGCACCTGAGGACCAGTTTTAAAAATCTGACAAAGGAAAAGGGGAAAGAACTATTTCTTCTTTGAGTAGCATACTCTAAGCATGGCTTTCCTATACGGTATGTTTCTTTCCCCAATACATATATATGTATTTAAAGATAAGAAGAATGATTAATATATATATATATTTGAATTCATATATTCACCCATATTATCATATGTAGCAATGTTCATTCATTTTGTTTATTGACAATGTGTATTTATATATGTAAATCTGTGAAGAACTCTCAGTTCTACCAGCTAGTGTTAGCCTTTTGGGAAATACTCTCCCTCTGCTGCAGAAAAGGAATTCGTTGGCACATGTTTCAGGCAAAAGCGCCCTCTGCTTTCAGATAGTGGTATGACACTCGTATGAACATCCCTAGGTCTATAGTGGAGCTCAAGGTATATAGGTCTCCACTATCAGAAACAGAAGAACTAAAAAACATAAGTGTCAAAATGGATAACTTTAATTTCCAAGCAGAGCTAATATTCTCCCTGCCTCCCCAAAACTTTCTAAATGTAGAACTTTTAATCCTAACTTATTACACCGATTCTTTGTATTAATTGTTGCAAGTTGGGTTTCCTGGGAAACAGACTGAATTGGAGATTATTGCGATGTGCTCTTGGGAAAAACATCTGTAATCATATGAAGGAAGCAGGATTGGGCAGGAGAAGTTGAAGTGTGATGCAGTCATAACGGAAGCCTCAGCTGGTCCCACAATGTACTAAATAGCTGGGGGAATTCCGCAGAAATGTCTCCAACTGAGGCAAGGGGCCTGAGCCTCTGAACTCCCCTTCTCCAGGGGAAACCCACATCCAAGACTGCCTTTGGGGAGGATTTCCTGAGGCCATTTTCTTTCAGACACTTCTCCTCCCTCCAAGTCAGGATGTAGTACAATAGCAGCCAATTTTTGTCTTGCACATAAATACTGAGCCAACCCACCTGTGAGCTCAGCATGGCCTTTTCTCACCTCTGGACTCTGAGTCTAAGGTACTACTTGCTATAGGTGTGAGCAGGGGGAGGCATAATTGCAATATTAATGGATGTCGTAGGAATCTGGATCTTCGACTCATGCAGTTACTTGTGCCCTCTGGTCTTGCTTATGACAGATCTCCGACGTACCGCTTCTTTGTTACTAGAGCCAGTTCTCCGCTGCAGATGCCGTGACCTTACTCCAGAACCTTAGGTGTCTAATGTTATAATCCTCCTGTGGAACTTGCCATAAAATCCATGCAACATTTCTTCTCATCACAGATTCCTCTAGAGTCTGTTAGATTATGTAGCCCAACTGCCAGGACTGACTTGTACTACAGCCATAGAGTCCTTTACATGTCCGGATCTCATTACAGGGTGTCAATCTCCCACGTCACTCAGTAAATAGGTTGGAGTAGTATTTGCAAGTATAAAATGTGTTGTCTCCAGAACTCATGGGTGATAATCCTGGTATAGCTCAGACCACTGAAATCCTAAACAAAACAAAACAAAACAAAACAAACAAAACAAAACAGAACTTTACTGAAAGTCTCCAACATACTAGCTGTTTTTGCTCAACTGGTCCAATTTTCATGATACCATTGGTATAGTGGGCCAATGTTACCTCATGCTGAATGTCAACATCCAGATGGCCTAGGCCTTTTTGGACTACATTGTGACAGAGAGCAGGAGAGTTAATACAGCCTTGGGAAAAGACTAGAAATGTCTACTGCTGCCCATCTTACATGGATGTGAATCACTTCTGGTCTTCCTTGAGAGAGATGGAAAATAAATCATTTGCCAGAAGAATGGCTACTTATCATGCATCTGGAATCATGTTAATCTGCTCTAGAAAATATTTCATATCTGGCACCTTAACTGCAATTGGGACTACTATTGAATTGAGCTTGAAAATGTCTGCTGCCATTCTTCAGGAACCATCACTATCACAGGGACCACACAGGAGAATGAAATGAAAATGTGCTGAACGCTTCCACCCAGGCAGCCTTTCGCTTTCTAAGGGTGCTGTAAATCTCTCTTTTTTTTCAAGAACAATATATATCCAGTTAACTAATTAATGTGGTAGGTTGGCTTTCACTGAAGTATAATTCACATATAATGAAGTCTTAAGTGTATAGTCCAGTGAAATTTGACAGTCGTGTGTAACTATGTAACCCAACACAGTCAAGATATAAAACATTTTTACGTCCAAAATGTTTTCATATACCATTTTCAGGTTAATTTTACCTGCCCTCTCAACATTGACCCCAGGCAGTCATTGATCAACTTTCTGCTTATATATTATATTTGGCTTTTCTAGAGTTTTATATAAATGGAAACATACAGTATGATTTTTTTGTTTTTGGCTCCTTTCTCTCACCATAACATTTTGCGATTCATTCATATTGTTCATGGTATCACTTGTTTGTTCCTTTTAAGATTGAGTAGTATTCCAGTAAATACGTATATCATAACTTGTTTACCATTCTCCTATTAATGGATCCTTGAATTATTTTCCAGTTATGGCCGTTATGAGTAAAGCTGCTATTAACATTCATGTCAGAGTTTGTGTGTGTGTGTGTGTGTATGTGAACATATATTTTCATTTATCTTAAGTAAACTTCTAGGAGTTGAATTATTGGATCATAGAGGAGATGTTTATCTTTTTAAGAAACTTTGCGAAGTGATCCCCAAAGAACTTATACTAATTTTTCACACCCACTGGCAATATTTGAGGCTCTATGTCTTCATCAACGTTCGGTACTGGCATGGTTTTTGACAGAAGCCACTGTAATAGGTGTGAAATGGTTTTTTATTTTTAATGAAAACCATTTAATTTGTGGTTTTAATTTGCATTTCCCTGATTAATGATTTTGAGCACCTTTTCATGTGATGTTGGCTGTGCCTAGTCTTTTATGAAGTGTCTCTTTAACCCTCCTACCCATTAAAATTTTTTTTAATAGTTGGTCTATAGCAGTTTTAAAAAGTATATTGCAGCTATAAGTTCTTTCTTAAGGATATGCTGTTAATATTTTCCCCAGTCTGTGGGTTGACTTTTCTTTTCTTTTTTTTTTTTTAAGTTTTATTGATTTAAGTAATCTCTACACCCAACGTGGGTCTCAAACCACAACCCCAATATCAAGAGTCGCATGCTCTTCTGACTGAGCCAGCCAGGTGCCCCAACTCTTCATTTTTTTAAATTGAAGTATAGTTTACTTATAATGTTATATTCATTTCGGGTACAACATAGTGCTTGATGATTCTATACATTATTCAATGCTCACCACCATTAGTATCGTCACCATCTGATGCATACAATGCTATTACAATGTTATTGACTGTGTTCCCTTTGCCGTACTTTTCATGTCCATGACTTGTTTATTCTACAACTGGAAGTTTGTATCTTTTAATCCCCTTTCTCCTATTTCACCCATTCCCCCACCCACCTCCCCTCTGGTGGAGAACCACTAGTTCTCCATATTTAAGAGGCTGTTTGCACTTTTGTTTATGCATTTTGGCTATTCATTTTTTTTAGGTGTCTTTGATGAGCAGAATTTATTCTTTTATAGTTAATGCTTTTTGTGATTAAGAAACCTTTTCTTACCTCAGAGTTATGAAGACATATGCTATATTTTCTGCTAAAAGCTTTATGAATCTAGCTTTTACATTTAGGCTGTGATCCATCTCAAATTAATTTTTGTGTTTGGTCGCATGAAGGCAGAGGTCCATTTTTTCCACATGTTTATCCAGTTTCAGATTCATTTGTTAGAAAAAAAAAAACAACTTCTTTTCCCCCTGAATAAATTTTGGATTTAATTTACTCTCTTTAAAAAGTAAGTTTTTAGGGTGGAAGCTTAGATAATTAATTTATACTTTTTTCCCTAATACATGTATCTAGACCAATAAATTTTTTCTTGAAGCACTACTTTTGCTATATCTCACAAATACATTTTGATATGCAAATGTATTGCAATATTTTAATGATCTTTCAGTACAAAATATTTTCTGGTATTATGTTTTTTTCTTATTTGACTCATGGGTTATTTAGATGTGTGTTACTTGATTTACAATTATTAAGAATTTTCTAGATGCCTTTTTTTTTTATTGATTTCTGATCTAAAGCCACCATGGTTAGAGAACATACTTTGTTATATACTTATCATTTTAAATACTGACATTTAAATATTGACATTTTAAATACTTAATTTTTTATTTTTATTTTTTTAAAGATTTTATTTTTAAGTAATCTCTACACCCAATGAGGGGCTTAAACTCACAACTCCGAGATTAAGAGTTGCATACTCTACCAACTGAGCCAGCCAGGTGCCCCTTAAATACTTTAAATACTGAGATTTTAAAGATTGACAAATGGTCCTTACCCATTTGAAAAGACTGTGTATTATGAAATTTTAATTGTGATTTTCCCCTCAGTGTTAATTAAGTAAAGTTGGTTGCTAGTGTCATTCAAATATTCTATATTCTTAGTGATTTGGGAGAAGTTTAACTTTTCTACCAGGTACTGAGAGAAACCTGTTAAAATCTTCAACTATAATTGTGGATTTGTCTACTTTCCTCTTCTAATTTTATCATCTGCATTTCGTTTCCTTTTATCCCCCACTGTTATCTCATTTTTGATAAAGTAATTTTTTAGGACCCTGGTTTATCTCCTCTATTGTATTTTTAGCTATATCTCCTCATTTGACTTTAGTGTTTTCTCTAGACACTATGATATGTATTTTGTCATAAAATGTCTTCAAATAATAGTCTATTACCTCATGAGAAGTATAATAACCTTACAGTACAATGCAAGTACTTTTATTCCTTTTTCTAACTTCTGTTCTCTTATTCTTATATATTTTACTTATGTGTATGCTATAAACTTTACATTATTAATGTTATTGTTTTTATTTTTCATAATGAATAATCTTTTAAATAAAAATTTAAAAATGTATAATTATGTATTTTGGTGCTTTTTTTCCTTTCCTCATATTCAATATTCGATAGTATTTTTCTTCAGCTTGAAAAACTTCTTTTAGTGTTTCTTGTACAGATCTCCCGGAGACAAAATCTTTCAGGTTGCTAACGAGAATATCTTTATTGCATCTTCATTTTTGAAGAATAATGTTGCTGGATATATGGGATTTTAGTTTGGCTTTTCCTTTTTCTTACAGCACTTGAAAATATTTTTCCATTCTCTTTTGGTCTTTTCCACTAGCTTTTTTATTGTTTCTGATGCCAGAAGGGATGCCAATTTTCCTCGGTATATAATATGCTTTTTTTTTCTTCTGTCTGCTTTTTTAGTTCTCCTACCTTTGTTTTTTAGAAGTTTGACTATGTTGTTCGTGTGTGTGTGTGTGTGTGTGTGTGTGTGTGTGGTATTCCACTTGTGGTTCACTGAAACTTTATATCCATGGAATGATGTATTTTTATCAGTTTGGGGAAAATTGCATTATCTCTTTGAGTATTTCTTTTGTCCCAGTTTCTTACTCCCTTACTTCTGGCATTCCACTTAAATGTGTACCAGAGTCTCGAATATTTGTTCCAGAAATTTAAGATGTTCTGTTTCATTTTTTATTCTTTTTTCTCTTGATATTTCAATTAGAAAAATTTTTATTACTCATCTTTATTTATTTTTCCTATGCAGTATCCAATGTGCTGTTAAGCCTATTGCTTGAAAATTAATTTTGATACCACATTTTTCTTCTATATAATTTCTTTTAACTTTTGTTTATGATTTCCATCTCTCTTCTAAAATTCTCCATCTATTTTCACATTTTATCTATCTTTTCCAGTATCTCTTTTTAATATTTATCATAATTACTTTAAAATCACTATCTTCTAATTATGGGATATTTTACAGTCTGAGATATAGAGGTATCTATATAGAGATATAGAGAATCTGCTTCTGTTCATCGTTCTCCTTTATAGGTGATGAATCAGATTTTCTTGCTTCTTCCTATGTCCTATATTGTTTGATTATATGGCCAGATATTATGTGTAAGAGAATAGTAGAGACTGAAGTAGATAATACGGCGATCCTTCTTCTGGCATCAGTATAGGACACTGAGACTATCTAACCTGGACTTTGAACTGGACTTTGCTGTAGCTTTAGTTAAATTCAGTTCACCTCTGGTTTGAATTTTGTGGGGTTTTTTTTTGTTTTGTTTTGTTTTTTGTGTTTTTTTTGGCAACATCAGAACTTTTTACTCACAGTGCTTGGTATCTGAGCTCTGTCCGGATTCCGGAGTCTTTATGCCCCGTCGCCCAGTTGCCAGCTTTTAATGTTCCGAGGAGCACTTCGGGGGGTGTTTTTTGTTTTTGGTTTGGTTCTGCCACATTGTCACCAATCTTTGGTATATAATCCTTGTGCACTTTGTGAAAACTTGTGGGAAAATGTTAGACTAAGGTAGATGCAGGCTCGCTCTCGGATGGGGGACCCCTTGGGATTCTAATCTACATGTTCTGCTCTCAGAGGCTTATTAAAGGTTTGGTCGGTTTCCCCTTTCCATTGTCGATGGTGTGTTCCTCCTCTTCCCAGTGCTCTGCCAGTAATAGAAGCGTCTCAGCACTTTCTGTTTTTTAGCTTACTTTGGTTTGTGTCCTAAGCCCTCTCGTCAGTTAAATAAAACCATGATTTAGTTTTTACAGCTTTTTTAGCTTCAGCTTGTTGGCAGTAGTGTTGAAGCAATAGTCTCATTACTGTATATATTCTAACTAGAAGCGGAATTCTCTTGTTTATTGCCTATCTCTGATAGGGTAAGGCAAGATTCAGAAGCTTCCATTTTGTTTCCTTCACTGCAGCATGTCTTATCTCACATGTCAAGGAATTAATGTGTGAATTCTGCCAAGCACTAAGTTATGTTAATTCACGGCCCAGAACAATGACCATTGGATGACTCCGTGAATTAACTGGCTCCAGTGGATGTACCCAGAATCAAATCTAGGCCAGGCAACCATTTATTATTTCGTTCCTATATGCCTTCACTTTAACAATTGGGCCTTAATGGAATGTCAAGTCCCTGGGTATGAATTTCAACTCAGATCATTTGTCCAAGACTCCTAAAATAAAACAAAAACAAAAAATCAAACTGTGCATTTCCCCTCCCCAGTTTACCGTTACCCAAGTATCTGAGCTTCTGAGCCTTTGGGGAAGGATTAGAAGAATTATTATCATATATACTTGCCAGAAAGTCTCTTTGTCACAGCACTTTCTCTCTAGGCTACATTATTCTCTAACTCTCTAAAGTGACAATAAGATGGAAAATTGAAGGACACCAAGAGACAAAACATGCCAAAGATCTTTTCAATCCATTTGTGCCCTGCCACATAGAAAGCTGAGCAATACTGAGATGTTTCATTGTTGCTTCCAGTCCTTTGCCTGAAGGTAGGATTCTTCAGTTATTGAAGAATTCTGAACCATGAGTTCTCATTACCCACTCCCTATTGGGAATGGACCGTGAACAGAGAGGTTCTTGAAACTTCCAGGTGAGTCTCTGCTATCTTGAAGTACTATCTCCTGGAGAGATATTATGACCCCCCCTTTTTTTAATGTTTATTTATTTTTGAGACAGAGAGAGACAAAGCATGAGTGGGGGAGGGGTAGAGAGAGAGGGAGACACAGAATCCGAAGCAGGCTCCATGCTCTGAGCTGTCAGCACAGAGCCCGACGCGGGGCTTGAACTCACGGACTGCAAGATCATGACCTGAACCGAAGTCGGACACTCAACCGACTGAGCCACCCAGGCGCCTCTATGACCCCCTTTTTAAAATTTTCTTGGGGGTGCCAAATTCTGGCTAATGCTTTAGGTAACTTGGAATCTACTCATTACTCATTTTCTCTTGATAATTTCTACCAAACAGGACACTAGAGGGTAAGTTTCTTCCTATTCTTTAGAGGAAACATAAAGACTAGGTTTACATAATTTCTAAACAAAGAGGGACTTATAATAAATTTGCAAATGTTATATGTTCTTTTCCTTTGTTGCATTATGTAGTCTGTCTTCTGGGAAAGAAGCTCACAAATCTTAAAGCTATGGACCCTAGTCTAGTTCCAATCTATTAATTCCATCTCCTTCTCATGGGTGGAATAGTAGTTATATATTGCTTATTAACAAATATTCGGTGAGCATCTACAATCACCCATGCATTGTTCCAAGTAGTGAAGATACTTTTGTTAAAAGAAACAAAAGCTTTTATGGAGCTTACATTCTAGTGAGGAGAGGCAGTCAGTAAATAAGTTAATATGTGAGATGGTATTAAGTACTATGGAGAAAAATAAAACAACAACAGGGGAGAGAGCTTCTGGATTGGATCTGGTAGTGGTTATAATTTTAACTAAGGTAGTTAGAAAAGATTTTACTAAAAAGGTGACATTTAAGATTCTCTGTAGGAGGGTGTCAAGGAGTCTGAAGGCCTGGTGAAGGAATTTTTCCAAACATCTCCCATATCACCTAAGGTAGCAGCAAACTGAGACCCAAATCCAGATATTAGTATCCTTCATCTCCTGCTTTTTCCATTCTGTGACACTGTTACAAGGCCCTATAAGGGATTCACTGAAGCAGTATATCAAGCGATGTGGTGTAACTGTGAACTGTTGGCAAACAGGAGTGGCAAACAAATTAGCTAAACAAGTCCTCATTGATTACCTACTGTTCCGAGAAGATCACAGCTTCCCTAGGGATCTCAGAAAAATACACACCGGATTTCCTGCCTTCAGTAAGCTGGCAACATGGGGTAGGGGTGGGGGCAAAGAACAAACAGATCAAGCAGGTGTTTTGATGATACAATCTGAACAGTGCAGACACAGATCTACAACCAGGGATGTTCTTAGGGCAGTGTCTTTTGCCAAAACCCAAATGACGGTTTTCACAGGCTTGCTGTGAAGAAAGACAGTTCTGTTCACTCACCTTCTTTTCAGCCTTGCTGACACACATGGATTATCATACTGTCAACAGCATAATCTAATAAGAAGGATGGCAATATATTGTCTTTTGTTAGCTGGCTGAAACCCAAGGACTGTGGTGGTTGAATACAGAAGGGCAGACAGATGGAAGTTTCACGCTGTCCTGTAATTGCAAAGTAGCCTTACCTTTGAGAGTCCTTTTCAGAGCAGCATCTATTACCTGTGGCTAAGTTGGGATGGTACATTTTAAAATAATATGGAATAGACCTACTGGTGAAATTTAATTGTTACCAATTAGATCTAGCCGAGGGAGAATTTATATCAAGCACCATGACTTACCTAATTAGACTGCAGAATTGAAGTTGTCATTATATTCAGGAAAGCAAATCCTTGTTTTAAATGCCAGTTTTTACACTGCATGAAAAATAGTGGCTAGAAACTAGGCATAAGTTGTCTCCCCATGCTGTACCATGGTGCCAGAAGTAACAAATAGGCGATTCAAAAGGTGTTAGAAAGTTATTCCTGTGAAAAGAAGAAAAATTTGGAAAGTCTAAGATATATCTACTTTGCAGCAAACCGGGATGTGTATTTGATCAAAGAATTCCATTCAGGAAATACTAGCCAAACCAGTGATTGTCCTTATATTTTCATTAAAACTTATAATATAATTAAAACAATCTGGTATTTGTCTTTGGTATCCTGAAGAGGACTTGGTCAATCTCAGTTTTTTTTTTTTTAAATGTGTTTGGCTTTGCCTTTCTCAGTTTTAAAGAAAAAAATATATTTACGACAGTTCAAGTTTTATGGCCCATTTAAACATTTGCCCCTTCACCTTGTTATCTGTTTAATAGTAATTATCAAAAGAAAAAGAATGATGGCTATATTTTAGGATATTTTAGGATACATAAAGCATTTGCTTGGAAGGTGTTAAGAACTTAATATTTGGGTTTTAAGCTTAACTTCATTCCTGATTTTGTGTTTATTTTTTCAGTTAACATAAAATGGGCCCCACGGGTCCTACTTCTAATATACACAACACATACATACATATATGTGGATAATTTCCCTCATATTACACATTTGTTAATCGAGAAACATTTGTTATCTACTAGGTTTTCCTATTATTGAAATGTTATTAAAGACCTACCTTTTGGAGTTTGAATAAATTAACTAATTAACATTTAAAAGTCTTAAATACCTAGATTTGTCCATTAAAATTAGGTACACCATTATTGGATTTTTTTTTTTTTTTGGAAATTTTATTTAAATTGTTTCGAGATAATCTTCAACAGGTCACAGAAAAAACAGCTTCTAACTGCATTCAGATGAGAATCCCCTGGGAAAAGGACTTGCCTGTGCTTCATGGAATCAGGCACCATCCAAAGATTTGGTTTATTCTAATTTTCTATAGGCTTAGAATTTGTAGGTAATTGGAAAGGTCAGTTCATCACTCCTAAGGTTGTCTTAATGAACCACAGTGAATTGGAATAAAAAGTTCTCTTGGCCTCTCCCCTTGAGTCCCTGTCTCTACTGAGGAGTAGCAGGAGATGACCTGGTTACCAAGTCAGGGGCAGGTTAGAAGTAGAATTGGGCTGTGTTGTAATTAACAGATTGTAAACAACAAGTTCAAATGCAGCATGTCGCCACTTGATAATATGGTATGAGTTGGAAAAACTATTCTTATGGTGGTGGTGGTGTGAGATCTGTGAATTGCAGAATTATTGCTAAAGGTGATTGGTGATTGCCTAGCAACTTTCCTCTTGCATCTCCCCCTCCCCACCTAAACACCTAGATTGGGAACGTGTGGTGAGCCTAGGATCGGGCATATGGTATCACTGCAAAGAAAGAAACTTTTTTAAGGCTCTGGAAAAAAAAGGGTTGGGTTTTAAGTATTCTGAGGAACCAAGAACCCAGCTGAGGGCTTGAAAGAAATGGTGCTGTATTTGCCAGGAGCAAATCCAGGTGGGCCCAGAAAAGTCTGGATATGAAGGACCTCCAGGAGAGGAGATACTGACAACATGGGGAGTTTCAGTTTCTGATGGCAGTAACTTAGTTAATGCTGTTATCTGTATTTTCTCTTAAAGAAACCTTTTGTTGTTGTTGTTGTTCCCAATCCACTTGTGATCATGAGGATAGCCGTATTATAGGGCAAGGCTCTTCCTTTCCCAAATTTTAGATCTTTTAGGGATGGTGGGGTAAAGGTGGGGCTAGAAAAGGGTTCGTAAAGACTAGCACGGTGATTATTTCACAACGCTAATTAATTTGGGAGCCTGTGGCCCACACTTATGTGGTTGGTATAGAAGGTTGCTGATACGCTAAGCCACTGCAGAAGTGTTATCACCAGCGTGTGAGTGAAAAGGTGATGTTCGGCAGAGGGAGAGACTTGCAGGTTGTTTTTTCTCACTGCTTCTCGTATCCAGTGTTATTTTACCAGCATTATCACATGGTTTAGTTCACGAAATGGGCCTTCAGTTATTACCGCTTTGTAGTAGAAGTTAAAGTCTGGGATTGTGATGCCTCCCGCTCTGTTTTTCTTCTTCAATATTACTTTGGCTATTCCGGGTCCTTTGTGGTTCCAAATAAATTTTAGGATTGTTTGCTCTAGAAGAAACGGGCCTTCGGAAACTGTCTTTACTCTTACTATGTTTATAAGATGCAGTGGGGGAAATGCTCAGGTGGAAGAATAAGAGAGGGCAGGCTTCACCATATTGTGAGTTTCCTCCCTATACTCACAGCTTCCCAGCAGCACCTTAGTTAAGGTTGAGTGCGTGTAACGTGGAGGCAAAGAGAGGAGTAAAAAGCCCATAGAAGTTTACAGGAAAAGTTAGGGGCCTGGGATAGAAAAGGAAGAGGGTGTATAAGGTAATAACTGCTAACAATTACTAAGCATGCATCTGGCAGGGTCTGGAAGGTAGAAGAATGAAATACAAAGTGAAAAGGGGCTGGTAAATGGGTGGGAAGTATGCACTGAGGTGTTGGGTGAATCACAGAACCTAGGTTCACAGAAGGCGTATACTCTATCTGATGTGCGTCTTTTCTCTGCTATGCCTGGCCAAGAGGGTGAGACACATCTGGAATGAACTTCGGGGAGCTCATTGCTCTCTGTTTCTGTTTCTCTAGAGAGGTCTAGGGGTTCCTAAGTCCCTCTTTAACTGAGAGTGATTAGTGTCTCAGAAAGCCCTGCTTCTCAGGACCATTCAGAGCAACTTTAATCTCTTGTCTACAGTTGGCTTTCAATCTTTGTTTCCCATTCGTTTTATGGTGAATTCTTTCCAGTTTCTTCTGAATGCGAAATGACATGGGGTCGTTGATGATCCTGCTAATTTCTTCTGAGTAGTCTTTAGTTTGGGGAGTGTGGTACCTGAATTGAACACCCCAGGTGTGATCTCACCAGCTTGGAGGAGAGCTAGGCAGTCTCTGCTTTCCTTTTGACTTCATTGACAAAGGCTGCTATCTCATTAGCCCCTGAGCAGTCTCTTTATAGTTGACTGAAATGAGCTTATGGTCAATGAAAACCTAAAAGTCATTTTTAATATATATTTTTCATCCTGTATTTAAACTTATTTTTGGGTTGCCTGGGCAGCTCAGTCAGTTAAGCATCCGACTTAAGCTCAGGTCATGATCTCGTGGTTCATGAGTTTAAGTCCTGCATCGGGCTTTGTACTGACAGCTCAGAGTCTGGAGCCTGCTTCGGATTCTGTGTCTCCCTCTCTCTCTCTCTGCCTCTCCCCCACTCATTCTCTGTTTCTTTCTCTCTCTCTCAAAAATAAACAAACAGTAAAAATATAAACTTATTTTTAACAGAAGACATGATATTACATATTTCTGTGACATATTTCATCGTGTAGGTTTCTCTTATTGTTTAATCTTTTTGGATATGGGTTCTGTCACACAAAAGCTACTTCCTCCAAGGTCTGTTTCCTTCAAGGTTTGGTTAACATGACGTCAGTGTCTCATCTAAATGATTAAAATCTGTGGTGGAAAGGCAGGTCAGAGCCTTCTGGTCTGACCCTAGGAGCTTTCATCAGAAGCAGTTTTTGTTCTCTTCAGAAAGCTAAAGCATCCTACAGGTCAGGAGAAGCTGCTGTTCTTAATTTTAGTTAAAAAGAATCCCAGAAGATGTCTGGGAAAGGCCCTTTATGACTTCTATATCTTCCCTATGCTCCTGTGAATGGGTCTGCGGCTGGGGTGAATCACTGAGCTATATGCGGGTTCGTGGGCCTTGAGTGGGAGCTTGTTTTCCTGGCGTGCATCTCTCCGAACTCCCCGTGTGAGGACACCAGTCAGAATGCATTAAGGGCCCACTGTACTCCAGTATGACCTCATCTTAACTACTTTTGCAGTGACCCTACTTCCAAATAAGTTCACATCCTGAGGTCCTAGAGAGCAGCGGTTCAACATATGGATTTAGGGAGATACAATTCAACCCATAAGATGTGGTGAACATGTGGTGTGCTGCTCTGACCTCTTTCAGCTGCGGGAAGACAGTCTGCAGCTGCTACACCTTGTTGGCACTGTCTTCAGCTGAAGAAAACTACCTCTCCCGAGATCTGGCTTCCTTCTAGAGCAGCCTCGAAAACCTGAGCAGTCAGTAGGTCTAGTTTCCCAGCACCTTTGCCTCAACTTGGGTATCGCTGAAGGGCCATCCCAGCCGCACAGCTGCCTGCTGGGTCAGATGGAGTGTCCTTGGGACTGCATCTCAGCCCACCTTCTCCCTTCGCTCTGTCTTGCTTCTGCCCCTTCCCTTCCGCAGAGAGTGATCCTAAGAGCACTTCCTAGAAACCTGCAGCAGGGGGTGCCTGGGTGGCTCAGTCGGTTAAAAGTCTGACTTCGGCTCAGGTCATGATCTCATGGTTCATGGGTTCAAGCCCAAGCATCAGGCTTTGTGCTGACAGCTCAGAGCCTAGAGCCTGCTTCAGATTCTGTGTGTCCCTGTCTCTCTGGCCTTCCCCTGCTAACGCTCTGCTCTGTCTCTCTCTCAAAAATGAATAAACAGGAAAAAAAAAAACCTTCAGCAAGCCAATCACTGTTTCAGAGACAGCTTCCAATCTATGACACAAGGTAGCATTTATCAAAGACTCCTAAAATTTCGAAGAATCTTGCTCTTGAGTCACTATCTGAGCCCATGTATCAAGCTGGCCTATGCCACAGATAATTTTTTCTATCACCTTTCAAACTGCTGAAGGTATCAGTCTCTTACCTTGCCTTCTGGGTCATCCCTAATGTATTTCATAGCATTTGGTTTGATTATAAAGTTGTGTGGATAGGGGAATTTAAAATGTTTGAGGAGAGGAAGGAAGACTGATGGAGAGTTCAGTGGTAAGGTATAAAAATGCCCGTTTGTTACAAATTGATTAGCTGCCCCAGTTTTTTAAATGCCCATTTAAAATTAATTTAAATTTAAAATTTAATTGAAAATTACAGTGAAGGCTGATTTCCAACCAAGATGAAAAACTATGGTTTATATACAGAAACATGGGAGGATGCATCAGTCATTAAAGAGAGACTTTTAAGGTGGCTGAGCTCAGGTGATAGGCCAGTGCTGTCATTTTCCTGCAGTGGGACCTTGGGTCACTTTTCATTTGCTCATCAAAGAATTACAGAATTGTGTGGATTAGAGAAGTAGATTATTGACACCGACTAGACCATCAATAAATTATATTTAAGGAACAGTAACAATAATATAAATAATAACAATAGTAACTATATTTGGAAGAAGAATGATATATTGTTTCAAGTGGCTCCTGTATATATTTAAAGTGTATCCTAAAATGAATTTAACAACGTATAGATTATTCTAGAAACATGGCTTGTTGTTGGCTCATACTTTTAAGATTCTTCTGCTGAAATCACATTTGTGCCAGTAATGCCGAGATTATGCTGAAGGATGTTTTTTCGTGCGTGTAGTGTTTCAAATAGCATCTTCACATCCAATCTCCTGAATTGTCATTTCAGCAGTTTGTAGTGAAAGAAGTAAACTATCACTTGAAAAGAATGTATTATATAAAATGTGTTTCTAAGAAAATTGAATTTATTTGAAAATTTTTGTCGGGGCTCAATTTGCTAATGAAAAACATTATTTCACGTAAGTAGCTTTCTCAAGAATTGAAACTTCTCCATTAAGTGCTAAAGATTTCATATGGTACCAGGTTTTTAAAGACTTTTAAAAGAACACCTAAAAGCATCAATAAACAGCTTATTCTGGCTGTGTATTCAGAATTAGAATAAAGCTTTTGACCATATCATCAATGCACTGACATTATTATCAAAGGTCCTTAACTTTATTATAGAACAGTTGAACAATACTTGTTTGTTCATCCCAGACTCATGTAGGAAAGATCATTGGGTTTCAAGGTTTTGAGGCAGTTTTTTCTTTTCTTCTTCTTCTTCTTCTTCTTTTTTTTTTTTAAAGCAAAAGCGATGTTGGCAACGACAAAGAATAGAGTGACAAAAGCGGATAGTACCTGTGGAGACAAGTTCTCATGTTATTGTTAATAGTGGTAAGAGTCTCTAGACATGGGTAATTTTGTTTTCATCCAAAGTACTTGCATAAAGTTGCTTTTCTTCGTCTGAAATTCACTTACTCTTTGAGAGGTTGTAAAATAACCTGTTACATGAACTTACAATGGATGTCTCATGGCATCTCATGTTGTCTCAAGTGAGGAACACAGGAGTTTAATCCGGGCATTGCTAGGTTTAACGTGGTCTCCCATCCCCCCCCTTGTAACTAGGACTCGTAGCGCTTACATTTTTGAGAATGTAACATTCTAACCCACCTCTCCACTTTATTTTTTAGTTTCTTAAAAAAATATCTAGAAATGCATAAAGAACACAAAAGTGCTATTGTGCCATCCAAATACCTCCAGTCGAACTTTTTAATTAAAAACAAAATGAAGTACCACAGTCACACGATTAGAAAGTTACAACAGAACTGAAATCTCGATGTATTGGTAATGTGTAGTATTGGTAATATTCTAAGATGCGTGATTCACAGGAATTCATTTTATTATGCTTCAAAATGTTACATTGAATAATTCCATTACATAGTTTTGTTTACATCCAGTGTTACATGAAGAACAATCTTTGCCTCTTCCTCAAGTAAATCAACAACAAAAACAGAGAGATTGATATAAAAAGTAAAAGTTTCTTCCATTCCGAGTTACTCTCCTTAAAGGAAACTACTGTTTTGCCAATTTCTAGTGTATCTTTCTTGAAAATGTTCTATGCCTATAAAAATACATATTTTAAGTAGTCCTTTTATTGGATGGTAAAGACAGCATAGGACAGCCAGCTCCAGGCTCGAGCTGTCAGCACAGAGCCTGATGGGGGCTCACACTCACAAACCATGATATCATGACCTGAGCCGAAGTCAGACGCTCAACCAACTGAGCCACCCAGGCGCCTCAAGCAAATTTCAATTACACAGTACAGTGTTACCAACCTATGGTTACCATGGTACGCATTAGATCCTCAGCCTTTTTTATCTTATAACTTAAAGTTTATACCTCGTTACCAGCGTCTACTTGTTTCCCTCATGCCCTAGCACCTAGCAACCACTTTTCCACTCTGTGTTAGGAATTTGACTTTTTATTTTATTTTATTTTTTTTAGATTTCATATCTAAGTTATGCCATGCAGTATTTGTTTTCTCTGTAGGGCTTATTTCATTTAACATTATGTCCTCCAGTTTCATCCATATGGTTGCAAATGAAAGGATTTCCTTCTCTTTTTTAAGGTTGAATAATATTCCTTTATACATGTATATACCACATTATCTTTTTTTAATGTTTATTTATTATTTTTATTTATTTATTCATTTTTTTTGAGAGACAGAGCATGATCAGGGGATGGGACAGAGAAAGAGGGAGACACAGAATATGAAGAAGGCTCCAAGCTCTGAACTGTCAGCACAGAGCCCAATGCAGGGCTCAAACTCAGGAACCATTAGATCGTGACCTGAGCTGAAGTAGGATGCTTAACCAACTGATCCATCCAGCTGCCCCATTTATTTATTTATTTTTGAGAGGGAGGGTCAGAGAGGGAGACTGAGAACCCCAAGCAGGCTCCCAGCTCTCAGCACAGAGTCCTATGCAGGGCTCAAACCGTGAGATCGTGACCTGAGTTGGAATCTAGAGTTGGAAACATAACTGACAGAGCCACCCAGGCGCCCCTATACCACGTTTTCTTGATCCATTCATCCATTAATGGACACTTAAGTTGTTTCCACACCTCGGGTATTGTGAGTAATGATGCAATGAACATGGAAGTACAGATACCTCTTAGAGAAACCGTCTTTGTGTCCTTTGTATATATACCCAGAAGTGGGATAGCTGAATCACACGGTAGTTCTATTTTTAATTTAAGTCTCGCATTTAAGTCTTTAACTCATTTTAAGTTTATTTTTCTGTGTGGTTTAAGAAAGTGGTCCAGTTTCATTCTTGTGCATGTAACTGTGCAATTTTCCCAACACCATTTGTTAAAGAGACTGTACTTTTCACATTGTATATTCTTGCCTCCTTTGCCATAGATTAATTGACCCTATAGTTGTGGGTTTATTTTTGTCCCTATGATCTATATGTCTATTTTTGTGCCAGTACCATACTGCTTTGATCATTACAGTTTTATAATAGAACTTGAAATCTGGAATTGTGATACCTCCACTTTTGATTTTCTTTTTTCAAGATTACTTTGACTATTTAGGGTCTTTTGTGGTTCTGCACAAATTTTTGGATTGTTTGTTCTAGTTCTGTGAAAAATGCTATGGCATTTTGATGGGATTGCATTAAATCTATAGATTGCTTTGGGTAATATAGACATTTTAACAATATTTGTTCTTCCAATCTATGATCATAGAATATCTTTCCATGTGTTTGTGTCATCTTCAATTTCTTTCATTAATGTTTTATAGTTTATACAAGTCTTTCACCTTTTTGGTTAGATTTATTTTTATGTATCTTATTTTTGGTACAATTTTAAATGGGTCTGTTTTCTTAAGTTATTTTTCTACTGCTTCATTATTGGTGTATAGAAATGCAGTGGATTTTTGTACATTGATTTTGTACCCTGCGACCTTACTGAATTCATTTATCAGTTCTGACAGGTTTTTGGTGAAGTCTCTATGGTTTTCTACATATAGGATCATGCCATTTGCAAATAGTGAACGTTTTACTTCTTCCTTATCAATTTGGATGCCTTTTCTTTTCTTTTCTTGTGTGATTGTTGTGACTAGGACTTCCAGTACTATGTTGAAAAAAGTAATGCCAGTGGACATCTTTGTCTTGTTTCTGACCTTAGGGGAAAAACTCAGTTTTTCACCATTGAGTATGATGTTAGCTGTGGATTTTTCATATAAGACTTTTATTATTTTGAGGTATGTTCCCTCTAAACCTAGTTTGTTGACAGTTTTTGTCATGAATGGATGTTGTACTCTGTCAGATGCTTTTTCCCGTCTATTAAAATGATCATATGGTTTTTATCCTGTCTCTTATTGATGTCATGTATCATGTTGGTTGATTGGCAAATATTGAATCACTTTTGCATCCCAGGAATAAACTTGATCATGGTGAATGATTTTTTCAAATGTATTGTTGGATTTGGTTTGCTAATATTTTGTTGAGCATTTTTGTATCTATGTTCATCAGCGATATTGGCCTATAGTCCTTTTTTGTGCTCTGCCTGTATCTGGTTTTGGAATAGGGGTATAGAATGAATTTGGAAGTTTCCTTCCTTTTCAATTTTTTGGAAAAGTTTGAGAAGAATAGGTATTAATTCTTCTTTAAATGTTTGGTAGAGTTCACCTGTTCATCTGGTCCTGAACTTCTGTTTGTTGGAAACTTTTGATTTCTGATTCAGTTTCACTGCTGGTAATCAGTCTGTTCAAGTTTTCTATTTCTTACTGCTTCAATTTTGGTAGGTTATGTTTCTAGGAACATATCAATCTAGGTTGTCCAGTTTGTCAGCATATAATTTTTCATAATATTCTGTTAAAATTGTTTGTATTTCTGTGGTGTTGGTTTTTATTGCTCCTGTTTCATTTTTGATTTTGTTTATTTGAGTCCTCTCTCCCTTCTCCACTCGCCTCTCTTTTTATGAGTCTGGCTAGAGGTTTGTCAATTTTGTTGATCTTTTCAAGGAACCAGCTATTGGTTTCATTGATCTGTCATGTTGGTTTTTTTGTTTGTTTGTTTGTTTCTATTTTGTTTATTTCTGCTTCAATCTTATTCTTTTTTTTTTCCACTGAGTTTGGGTTTTGTTCATCTTTTCCCAGCTCATGTAGGCATAAGATTAAGTTGTTTATTTGAGATTTTTTTGCTTCTTGAGGTAGGCCTGGATTGGTATAAAGTGGCTTTCCAGAGCCACTTTTGCTGCATCCCAAAGATTTTGGGTCATTATGTTTTCATTTTCATTTGTTTTCCTAGAATTTTTTGTTTGTTTCTTAGTTGGGTGATTCACTGTTTATACCATATTATTTAACCTCCATGTGTTTGTTTTCTTTCCAAATTTTCTCTTGAGGTTGATTTCCAGTTTTATAGCATGGTCAGAAGTGATGTGTGCTATGACTTTGATTTTTATTGTTGTCATTGTTGAGACTTGTTTTGTGACCTAATACATGATCTATTCTAGAGACCGTTCCATGTGCACTTGAAATGAATGTGTATTCTGCTGTTTCAGGATGGAATGTTAGGAATATGTCTGTTAAATCCATCTCATCTAAAGTGTCACTGAAAGCCACTGTTTCTGGGGTACCTGCCTGGCTCAGTTGGTAGAGCATGCGACTCTTGATCTCAGGGTCATGAATTTGAGCCCCATGTTGGGCATAGAGATTACTTTTTTAAAAAAAGCTCAAAGCCACTGTTTCCTTGCTGACATTTGTTGGATGATCTGTCCATTGACATAAGTGGAGTGTTAAAGTCCCCTACTATTACAGTATTACTATCAATCAGGTCTTTTATATTTGTTACTCACTGTTTTTATTTTAAGTTTATTTATTTTGAGAGAGAGAGGGAGAGTGAGTGCAGGGCAGAGGCAGGAGAGAGAGGGAGAGAGACGATCCTAAGCGGGCTCCACACTGATAGCACAGAGCCTGACACGAAACCTGAACTCATTAACTGTGAGATCATGACCTGAGCCAAACCAAGGGTCAGATGCTTAGCTGAATGAGCCACCCAGGTGCTCTTGTTACTAACTGTTTTATGTATTTGGGTCCTCCCATGTTGGGTGCATAAATATTTACAATTTTTGTATCTTTGTGTTGATTTTCCCCCTTAATGATTACATAGTATCCTTCCTTGTCTCTTGTTACAGTCTTTCTGTTAACGTCTGTCTTGTCTGTTCTAAGTATTGCTACCATGGCTCTTTTTTCACAACCATTTGGGTGATAAATATTTCTCCATCCTCTCACTTTTATTCTGCATGTGTCTTTAGGTCTGAGGGGAGTCTCTTGTAGGCAGCATATAGATGGGTCTTGTTTTTTAAATCCATTCCATCACCTTGTGTCTTTTTTTTTTCACCTTGAGTCTTTTGATTGGAGCTTTTAGTCCATTTACATTCCAAGTAATTAGTGATGGGTATGTATTTATTGCTATTTTGTTTGTTTTGTGCTTATTTTGTGTTTTTCAATGTTTATGTATTTATTTTGAGAGAGAAAATGAATGCACAAGGGGTGGGGCAGAGAGAGAGAGGGAGAGAGAGAATCCCAAGCAGGTTCGGCACTGTCAAAAGCAGAGTCTGATGTGGAGCTCAAACTCACGAACCATGAAATCATGACCTGAGCTAAAATCAAGAGTCAGATGCGTAACCGGCTGAGCCACCCAGGCATCACTGTTTTCTGTTTGTTTTTGGGGATCTTCTCTTTTCCTTTTTCCCTTGCTCTCTTCTCTCACCATAGGTTGGCTTTCTTTAGTGATATACTAGGATTCCTTTCTATAGTTTTGCATGTTTATTACCGGTTTTTGATTTGTGGTTAACTTTAGGTTTGAATACTACATCTTCTGCATATAGCAGTCTATGTTAAGTTGATGGTCACTTAAGTTTAAACCTATTTACTCCTCTCTTCCCCATGTTTTAGGTGTATGGTGTCATACTTTACATTTTTTAAATTGTTGACTGAATTTTAACAGATATGCTTATTTTTACTGCTTCTGTGCTTCCTACTTCCGTTACCTTCGCTTATGGTCTTCCCTTTCCACTAGAGTCCCCTTTATCATTTCTTGTAGGGCCAGTTTAGCAGTCATTAACCTCTTTAACTTTTGTTTGGAAAACTTTTTATCTCTACTTTTATTCTGAATGATAGCCTTGCTGGATAGAGTATTCTTGGCTGCAGATTTTTTTCCTTTCAATGCTTTAAATATATCATGCCACTCTCTTCTGCCCTGCAAAGTTTCTGTTGAGAAATCTTCTGATAGGTTTATGGGGTTTCCCTTGTAACTTTTTTCTCTTGCTGCTTTAAATGTTCTTTATCACTACTCTTTGGCATTTTAATTACTATTTATCTTGATGTGGACCTCATTGGGTTGATTTTGTTGAGGGAGCTCAACAAAAGATCCCTCCTGGATCCGAATTTCTGTTTCCTTCCTTATATTTTGGAAGTTTTCAGTTACTATTTCTTCAATAAATTTTCTGCCCCCTTTCTCTCTTCTTTGGCGATCTCTATAATGCAATTTTTATTATGCTTGATGAAGTCACCGTGTTTCCTAAATATACTTTTATTTTGCCTATTAGTTTTTTCTCACCTGCTCAGCTTGATTACTTTCCCTAACTCTGTCCTCCAGGTTGCTAATTAGTTTTTCTATATCTTCTAGCCTGCTCTTTATTACATCTAGTGTACTTTTTATTTCAATTATTTTGTTCTTCATCTCTGATTGGTTCTTTTTAATCTCTTTGTTAAGAGTCTCACTGATGTCCTCCACTCTTTTCTCAAGTCCGGTATCTTTATGATCATTACTTTAAATTCTCTATCAGGCATATTACTCATCTCTGTTTCATAGGTTTCTTGTGGTTTTTGTCCTGTTCTTTCATTTGGGATATATTCCTCAGTCTCCTCATTTTGTTTAACTTTCTGTGTCTGTTTCTGTGTGTTAGAAAAGCCAGCTATGTCTCTTATTCTTGAAAGTAATGGGGAGGATCCACACCTTGAAAAATGGGTGTGAGTAGGGCTTGCAGTTTTAACAAGGTGCATGCATCTTCCTTGGGAGGTGACTGGCCACCAGTGCTGCTAGACTGAGGCACTGCAAAGCTCAGAGTAGGAAGACATCATGTTGCAAGGTTTGCACCTGTCTTCTGAGAGAGGGGGACACATAGCACTGAGACTAGGCAGGCCCAGCAGGAGGGGGCAGGGAACAGTGTAAGCAAGTTAGGTAGTAAAGGCTGGTGCAGGCTTAGTTTCCAGTAGGTGACTGTGTGTTTATGCTGGGAGGCTGTGTAGGGAAATGGCACCTGCCAGCTCCTTTGTTCCTAGAGAAGTCCCTCAAGAGCTCAGAGATTAGTAAATAACTGTCCCAATATGCCCAGGTGTATTTTCAAACTTCTGCTTCAATGGTGTATGTCCATGGCTGTTTGTTGTACTATCTCTTTCAGGATGAGGAGTCAGTTTTCTATCACCCTCCCAGCTCTCTCAGAGTTGTGCCTGTCTCAGACTTTGAGTCTGGAGTTCTCTCTTGTCCAGCAAGAGAGCAGACACAGAATTGAATACCAGAGAGGCTAATGTCCAAGAGGAGACAAAAGCCCTGAGTAAGGGTCCTTGCTCTGTATTTATTAGGATCAGAAGACTTACAAACGTGATGAACGTGCAGAAAGAGACAATGAAACAGTGATCATTAACTCAACTGTATGAGAGAAAGGGGGCTTTGAAGATATGTGGTGTTTGGGGTTTGGGTCAATACAAAACAAAATCCCGGTGCAGAAGATGGCTGTTTACAACAGGCACCAGGTGCCTTGTCTGTTTATCTTAACTTTCCTGGGAGATAAGACAAGCATTCTATCTCAGGGTCAACGAGGCACTTTTTTTTTTTTTTTTTGGCTAGTTAGCTCCAGGCAATTTCACCCTTCTGTGGTGGTCTTTTGCCCCATTTACTTTCGTCCTGTGGAAGCAGGTTCCTGCTCTACACTTTTGTTCTACGCTGGGGGCACTTTTGCCCTGTAGTCGCTTTCCACTCTAAGCCTTGTTAACCCATTGGTGCAAGCTCAGGGAATTCCTAAGCTTATTCCCCATGTGTGCCCACTGAGTTTTTAAAGTTCCAGGCTTTACATCCTGCTGGTTATAAGAGGTCATGAAACTTGGCCTCTCTGGTTTTCAAAGCCAAACGTTATGGAGATTTGTCTTCCCTATGCAGGTTTTCCAATATGATAATCCATTCCTCTCCCTCCTCCACACCCTCGACTCCCTCCCTGTGTCTCTGCCCTGGAATGTAACTTGAATGTAACTTCTTTTCTACCTTTAGTTGCAGAGTTTGTTCTGCCAGTCATCAGGACATTTTCTAGGTTATTTGTACTAATGTGAGTGTTATCTAGTTGTCTGTGGGAGGAGGTGAGTTTAGGGTTCTCCTACTCTGCTGTCTCCCTGGAAGTCTCAATACCCTAATGTTTTGATTACTATAGCTTTATAATAAAAATTTGAAATCAGAAAATGTGATGGCTCCAGTTTTATTCTTCTTTCTTTGGCCATTTAGAGTGTTGTGGTTCCACATAAACTTTAACATTATTTTTTCTGTATCTGTGAAAAATGCCATTGGAATTTTGGCAGATTGTATTGAATCTGTAGATTGCTTTGGGTAGTATGGGCATTTTAACAATAGCAATCCATGAACCTGGAATATCATTCCATTTATTTCTGTCTTCAGTTTCTTTCATCTGTATCATAGTTTTGAATGTATAGGTTTTTCACCCCCTTGTTTGTATTTATTCCTGTTTTATTGTTGTTGATATTTTGTAAATGGAATCGTTTTCATCATTTTTCTTTCAAATAGTTCGTTGTCAAAATGGATTATATTTTAATTCTTGCTTTATTTTATTTAGCTTTGTTTAACCATTTTTTTATATATTCTCATTTTTAAACTTCTGAATCACATTGTTTTAAGTGAATTTCTTACAAATAATACATCATTTTAAAAAGTATCAAATATGAATTTTTCCTTTTAACAGATGAATTTACATTATATTTACTGACAGAACAAATATATTGGATTTTATTTATTTAGTTAGTTATTTTATGTTAAGTTGTTAATGCATTCACTACAGTCTTTCTTTTGTCACATGGATTTTTTTTTGATGTGTTCATGTTTTTCTTTGAATAATTTGGACAATTAATATCTATTTTTAAAAGTACTTACCTTTAGAACTTTTATATTATACTTGATCTTCTATCTTTATTTTTAAAATTTATTTCATTTTATTTATTTACTTTTTTTTATTTTAGAGAGAGGGTGCACAAGTGGGGGAGAAAGGTAAAGGGAGAGAGAGAGTGAGAGAGAGAGAGAGAGAGAGAGAGAGAGAGAGAATCTTAAGCAAGCTCCATGCTCATCACATTCAAACATTTCTCTGGACTCGTTTTGCTTCTTCCTGAAGCATATCTTTAGGAAGTTCTTTAGTAGATCTCCGTCATTAGATGCTCAGTTTTCTTTATCTTCCCTCAAAGATGACACTAGACCCAGACAGTTAAGAACATTTTTGTTCCTAAAAGATAGTCTTTTTGGTTCCAAAATTCTAGGGTTTTTTTTTCTCAATGAACTCAATATATTATTTTACTCTCCTCCAGCAACTATGGATGCTCACATAGTGGTTGTTGGTTTATCCATCAGTCAGTCCTGGTTTTCTAGCTGTTTTAAAATGTAAAGTTTTGGGGCACTTGGGTGGCTTAATTGGTTAAGCCTCCAACTTCAGCTCAGGTCATGATCCCACAGTTCATGAGTTTGAGTTCCATGTCGGGTTCTGCTGACAGCACAGAGTCTGGAGCCTGCTTCAGATTCTGTACCTCCCTCTTTCTGCCCCTCCCAAGCTCCTGCGTTCTCTGTCTCTCTTTGTCTCTCAAAAATAAATTTAAAAAAATATTTAAAATGTAAAGTTTTAAATTGGAAAATGTTTTCTTCAAACTTCTCCAATTTTGTTACAGTATTTCTAGGTGTGAATTTTTATATATTATGTTTTAGTTTTGATATCTTTAAAATGTGAGACTTAGTATCTTTTATTAGTTCTGGAAATTTGTTAGTCATTACCTCTTCATATTTTTCCTTTTCTCCTCTTTTATCTTGTCTTTTCTTAGATTCCAATTAGACCATGTTATTTGAACATTTTATCTCTTAAATTTCTTTCATTTTTTTCATATTCTCGTCTCTTTGTGTTGCATTGTTAATTTTTAAGCTCTCTTTTTTGGTTCTTCACTTTGCTCTCAACTGTTTAGCATGCTGTTAATGTATTCATTAAGGTGTTATTTATTAGTAATTGTAGAAGTAGCAATAAATGTAAGTTAGTAGTTCTCAGGTTAGATGTTGAATTTCCAAGTGTTCATTATATTTTTAAGATAGAATAATATTTAAAAAGGCAGTTCGTGGCAAATGACTCTAGTGTGTCATGATTCAAGGGTTATGATTAAGCCAATTCTGTGCACCTAATTTCCAAAAAAAAAAAATAAATAAAAGAAGTTTTCAGATCATCTTGAGTGTTTTATTTTTTGAGCTATTTTGTTATATTTTAATTATTTTTTACTATAGTTGACACACAATGTTATACTAGTTTCAGGTTTACAACATAGTGATATGACAGTTCTGTACATTATCCAGTGCTCATCATGTTAAGTGTAATTCCCACCTGTCATGATACAAAGCTATTACAGGTTTACTAAGTATATTCCTAAGCTGTACTTTTCATCCTTGTGATTCATTTATATTGTAACTAGAAGTCTGTACCTCTTAGTCCCCTTCACCTGTTTGGCCTATCTGCCCACCCCTTCTCCTCTGGCATTCAGAAGTTTTAAATAATTGTTTTTCTCATAAAAAAATATTTTCTATTTTAACGTATTTCCCACCTATTAACTTTATATTGTATATCTTAATTTCAATATCTGAAGACTTCAATTTCCTGAATCTGCTGTTTGTTTTTAATGCAATTTGTTACTCATGTGTCTTGCAACTAAAAAGGAAAAGATAGATAAATTGGACCACATTAAAAACAAGAACTTTAATTCATCCAAAAAAAGCCATTAAGAAATTAAAAGTAAAGATTTAGAGGGAAGAAAAATTTTCTCACCCATATATCTGATTAAAGACATATCTAGAGTAAAAAAAAAAAAAGCACCACAGATCAGTGATAAAATGACACACCCCATTAGATAACTGGGCAAAGAACTTGAATAAGTACTTTAATGAATATTAAAAGTATTTGAATAAATACACAAAAGAGGGTTTCCAAATGGTCAATAGGCCTCTAATAAAATTCTCAACCTCATTACAATGCCAGGAAATCAAAATTTAAATTAAATGATTAAGTATCAGTACTCACCTGACACAATGGCTAAAACAAGAAAGACTGGCAATCCCAAGTGTTTGTGAACATGTGGAATTCATATATGCTGCTGCTGGGAGTATAAATTGACGTAGCCTCTTTGGAAACCAGTTTGGCAATATCTACTGATAATACACACAATGACCCAGCACTTGCACTTCCAGTGACACGTATACATATATGCACTAAAAAGCATGTGCAGAGAATCTTCGTAGTAGTATCGTCCAGTAATGCTCCAAGAATCCATCAACACTGGACTGGAGAGACAGATTGTGGTATAGTCATACAATAAAGCAATAAAAGTGAGGTACTGTGACACCACAGCAACATAAATAAATCTCAGGAAATAATGTCAAAAGGTAAGAAGTCAGACACAAGAGTACATTCTGTATACTCCATTTACAGAAAGTTTAAGAATGGGCAAAACTAGTCTATAGTGTTAGAAGTCAGAATATTGATTACCTTTGAGAAGGGGGGTAGTGACAGGGAGAAAGAACAAAGGAGTGGGCTTTTGGAATACTGGTAATGTTCTGTTTCCTCAGTTTGGTTCCTTGGGTCTGTTTATATTTTAAATGTCTATTGAGTAATTCATTTATTGCCTGTGTACTTTACTCTATGTATTTGTACCTCGGTAAGAAGATTACTTGAGAAAACAACCTATACCTTCTTGAAAACAGTTGAATACTAACATATTTAATATTTGTTTTTAATTTTTTAAATGGCTCAAATTGGCCTTTGTGGGGTTTTTTGTATATAACATCTATTGTTTACTAGAAAGTGTGCTAAATATTTTGCATTCATTAAATCTTCACAATAATCCTTTAAGTTAGAAATTAGGTCCATTTTATATATGAAGAATTAAACTCAGAGAAACTAAGTTTTTTGGCCAAGATCATACAACTAACAGTATATGCTATCCTACCCTTACAATATTTAAAGCTACAAGCTTTTAGAACAGAAACAGTTTTCAAATTGGAGTCTTGGGCGTGGAGACACAGATAAGTCATTTAACATGGCGTCTTCACTTACTAGCTATAACATAAATTACATTTGACAAGCAGAGCAGTGTTGGATTTTGTGGGGTTTTTTGTTTTTGTTTTTAATTTCCTGAGCGTTGAGCTCTTGTGAACAAAGTAAAAGTCATAAAAAAACACTGTTAATACTAAATATTTTATCTGCACATGTTCGCCTGAATTGCTTTACAAATAAAATCCTTGGAAAGTTAATATTAATCTCTCTGTATCTGTTGTTGGCTAAAGAATTCCTCCAATCTCTCGGTTTCTGAAGCGGTGATAAATACTTGCTACTGTTTGTCTTTTGATGCCTTATATAAGAGGCAAACTGCAGAACACTCCAAAGGGATTCTCTTTCCACTATGAAACATATTGTCTGACATTAGATTAAATAGCTTGAAAATACTATAACCATTGATGCACTGTTGTTGTTACAGTATCTTAGAATCAATGAAAGAAATTAATAAAAAACCCAGTCTTAAGAGAGATCTTCTCCTGGTTTTCTAGTTAAGAAAAAATAAATTAGCGCTCTCAACAGGGGGGAAAGCAGTAGATTGTGTGGGATTCTTTTGAAAAAGAAGAACTTCACTTCTTATGTTAATTTAATTTGCTGCACTTCTGGAGAAGTCATTTATCACCTTACCGTGCGTATACCTTGGATAATATTTATGCTTCTATATAAGCTTTTAATAAAATATACTACCATCTCTGGAATACCAATTCAGAATTGGTTAATAAAGGAAACAATGAAAGGAAAGTTTCGACAAAGAATTTAGTATAATCGCTTCGCATATCATTTTAGGGACTGTTTCATCATGTTATGATCAAAGACCAAGAACAAGGAGCTTCTGGTTGTATTTATCCTCTTCTAGTGCTGTTTATGCTGCCCTGGACTTCTCTTTGATTCACACAAGGCCATCTGTCATCAGTATGTTGATTCCATTTTTAGTAGTCATGAATTTGGGGAGCTCAGATAACTTAAAAAGAAGACTAAAGCCGATTTGCCTTGCAGAATCTGAGCAGTATTACTGATACAGTGCGAAGTAGGGTGTAAGTAAGTATTCTTACCCTATTCCTGAATGTGTGTGCTGGGCAAATGGTTATATCGGAAAGTGAAAACCAGTTCGCCACCTTACCTTTGACTGTTTCATCCCTACCTGGGACTTGCTGTTGGGATCCCCTTTCTTACCTTCATGCTGTGTGAGCTCTGAGTTCCAGGTTGCTTTCTGCTTAAAGGACAGCTGTCCAGTCTTTACTAGGTATCTATCGTAGTGTTTCGGTTTTCTCACTTACGTAAATTGAGCCCTCTCTCTTTGCCATTATATCCGGAGTAATAGGTCAGACTGTCAGAATGACCTTATAATTTATAGGAAAGAGGTAAAGGCCAATATTTGAAGACCAAAGGAATCTCAGGTATTTACTAGATAAAGAAACACCAGAAGATAAAGAGGACTGTGCCTGTGCTGCCAGCACATAAGCTCATACCTCTACTCACTAGCAGTGAGACTTTGGAGAAGTTACTTAACAACTCTTGAATCCTCAGTGTTACTGTCTATAAATTACGAGTAACATCTGATTTTTAGGGGTGATGTAAGGATGAAAAGCAACCCTACAATATTTATGTTATTATGTGATTATATTTAAAGTTACATAATATGAAGTTATATATATTTACATATAAAATTATATATAATTATGTATAGTTATAAATACATCTAATAATTGATATGTAAATAAATAAGCATTGTATCATTTTTATTATGTTACATTTACTATATTATGTATTCATCCTGTTATATACAAATATTAATATGAGTAGGTGTAACTATAGTAATTAGATTCATTATATTTATAGTCACTGGCCTGTTTTAAATAGCCAATAAATATTAAATTTTTTAAAGTTGGACATTCTTTTAGGTCTTTTTAGCATCGCCTTCCCCCGTCATCTGGGAGAGCATAACATTTGGGCCCAGAATTTGGACATAGCCTATTGGAAAGTCCCACATTGCAGATTTGAGTCTTCATAATTAGTTTAAGTTGAGCAAGTGGCTGAGCTGGGTCAGTTACTTTAGATCGTTTTTACCTTCCTTAGCCAAGATAGTTGCTTAATGCAACAACTATGGTTTATATGTTTGAATAATAATGTAAATAATAGTGAATAAATAGTAAATAATAATGAACTAATTTATCACGTCTTACGTGTTAAAGGGGTAAGAATGGGAAAATAGGTTGAGTATTAAGTAAACATCAGTCTCTAATGGAACTAACGAGTATATGAGCCCATATATTTCCTTCTGTTTTATTTTATTTTATTTTTTAATAATCTATTGTCAAATTGGTTTCCATACAACACCCGGTGCTCACCCCAACAAGCTGTTTTATTTTTTAAGTTGGTTCGAGTAAAGTTCCATCACTCATAAGAAGACTCCTGACCAGTCTTAAGAAGTAACGGAAGTAGTCCATGTCCAGCTGTCCATCGGGCTTTGGGAGCGGTCCCCAGGGCAGCTTCACCGTAAGTGCTGTGTAAATCAAACCAAGGCCAGATTTGGAACCTTAATGAAACCATAACATGCTGGTCGGTTTTGGCAAAACAGATTTTCTTTGGGGTTTTAAGAATTTTCACAAATTAGATTTGGCAAGTTTCAAATGCTTGGATGCTGAGATAATTGATATTAGAAGTTAGAGTCTTGGGGCACCGGGGTGGCTCATTTGGTTAAGCATCCTACTTCGGCTCAGGTCATGGTCTCACAGTCAGTGAGTCCGACCCCTGCATCGGGCTCTGTGCTGACAGCTCAGAGCCTGGAGCCTGTTTCGGATTCTGTCTCTCTCTCTCTGCCTTTCCCCCACTCATGCTCTGTCTCTCGAAAATAAATAAACATTAAAAAAAAATTAGAGTCTTCACCTTTTTGTTTTATTAAAAAAGAAAAAAAGCTGCTTCCTGACTACTTGCTGCAGACTGCAGGTTTTAGGGCAAATGTCCTTTTTTAATATATCATGGAATTCATCATTTTAGTTAGAATCCCTGATGTTCCTGACAATAGCTTGTATAATTCTGTCTCCCAATTAACTAGAATGTATTGTTTGACAGCTACTTATGTTCAAATTTTACTCATTTTTTTTTCATGACCCATCTGAAGTTTTAAATGAAAATATAAATACATATAAATTTGAATTTTAAAAATTGCATATTAAAATAGTTTGGAATGATGAACCAATTGACTTATATGAAGAATTTTAAGCCTGAAGTTTCCTTACGTTTGTTTTCATCCAATGGTGATCATTTTCACCCAGACAATTTTCAATACTTGATTGTGAAAACAATGCTCCAGAAAATCTGATGTTCTGATGATAATGAGATTGGCCAGTGACATTTAATTGTGTCTTTTTCTTTTATCTAGTCGTCTGTCACCAATCATTTCATTAGTCATTCCAATATCTGGCCCATTCATGTTTTATCTCCAGGACAGAAAATTGCCTGTATTAGAAAACACTGTAAGTAACTGAGGGCTCTGGGCTCTCTGCTGCCTTTTGAGTAAATAATGCTTTTTAAATGAAAAGATTGTGAAATTTAAAGGTCACATCATAACGACTCACTTTAGTCTTTAATATGACCAGCCATCAGAGCTGGAGTTAGCAGTGAGATTTGGATAAGAAAGATTCACAACTCTGATTTTCATCTGTGCGCCTTGGCAACACTTCCTGAGGACAGTGTGAACAAAATTCCAAGACCAAATAGCCAATAGCATAATATACTTTCCAGCATGCTGAGAAATAGAGAGTGAAGAAAATTAAAGCTCCAATGGTCTCCTATAAGGATTTCATAAATTATTTTCTAGTAGAAAGTGAGTTTGAAATAGCTCTTACAACATTTTTTATACCTGTACTGGATTTAGAACTAAGATAAAAATCCAATTCTGTGAAGGTATTGATACTTATACACTATTTAAATACAAATGACTATGATTTTAATTGTAAGTACTATATATTAAATAACTTACTATTTTCCAGCAGCTGGGCTTAGTGCTCTGTGGACATTAGTTCATTTAATTCTCACAACAGACCCAATGTGGTAGGTATTATGAGGTCCATTTTACAGATAAGAAACTGAAGCATACAGAAATTATGGAGCCAGGGCTCCAGCACAGTCTTGTTGGCTTCAGAACCTGGCTTTTCTTGACAATGCTGTTCCATGGAAATACTAAGTTAATTTGCTTATCTTGTCTACAGATACTGATATTTATCATTTCCCACAACTAAATACAATTTTTTAAAATTGTTCAGTTCACACATACTTAGATATTTTTGTAACTTTTTACTTTAACATAATTATAGCATATTAGGGTTCTCCAGAGAGGCTCAGGAGGAAGATATATATATGATAGTGGAGGCTGGGAAGTCTCACGAACTGTTGTCTGCAAGTTAGAAAACCAGGAAAGCCAGTGGTAGTAATTCAAGAACTGGACAGGCAATGGTGTAAGTTCTGATCCAAGGGCAGGAGAATACTGATGTTCCAGTTCAACCAGTCAGGCAGAGGGAGGGGATTCCCCTTTTCGCTGCTTTTTCTGTTCTTATTCAGTCCCTCCATGGATTGGATGATGCCCACTCACATTAGGGAGGGCAGTCTACTGAACCCACTACTTCAAATGCTCATCTCATCGAGAAACACCTTTACAGACACACCCAGAAATAATGTTTAATCTGAGCGCCCCATGTCCCAGGCAAGTGCACTCATAAATGTAACTATTATATACAGATACACAGAAAGTTGCCACAAACATACACGAAGTTCATAGGGAGACACCAGGAGCTCTTGACCCTGCCTCCACCAATGGTAACATCTTGCATAACTACAGTACACTGTCAAAATCAGGAAATTGACATCGGCACCTTCCGTGTAGTTTATCCTAATTTCATCAGTTTGCGGGTGCTCTTTGCCCACCATAGTTTATTTTAGGCTTGTGATGCCTTCTGTCATATGGAAAGTCTTAATTTTATTTGGTCAGATATTTCGGTCTTTTTTTTTTTCATTGCTCTGACTTCAATGATTTGCTTATTACAAGGAATTTCCCCATCACCAAATTATGAAAACATCTTTTGTTAAATATATTTTCTTTTGGTGCTTCACATCTTTTAGAATTTACATTTATGTGTCATGTAAACAGAATCTAACTTTTCCCCCAAATGAACAGCCACTTGTGATAACACTACTTATTGAATACTCAACCCTTTCCTATTGGTTAGAGTGCCATTTTTATCAAATAGATTTGTATGTTTCTTACCCTCCGTTGTGTTCTATTTTGCTTTTACTCTACCAATACTGTGTAATTTAGATGTAGTTTTCTCTTTTTTTTAATGTTATTTGTTTATTTTTGAGACCAAGAGCATGAGTAGGGGGGAGAGAGGGAGAGAGAAAGAGAATCCCAAGCAGGCTCTGTGCCATCAGCGCAGACCCCGGATCACGACCTGAGCTGAAACCAAGAGTCAGATGCTCAACCAACTGAATCACCAGGCGCCCCTAGATATAATTTTCAAAAGCATATAAATATTACACTTTCTAACAAGGAAATAAAACTGATATAAGGTAATGGAGCATGCATGACCTCTCTTTTCTCTAAGGCCATCATGGTGCTGTGCAGAGCCCCAACTCACATGCTTCTAGAAGTCAGAAAGGTATCATAAATATATAAGGAGGTCAGCACTAAGTCAATAAAGATTGATCTATACCATAAACATATGACTACATATCTCTCCTAAAAGCATCCCATTTCAACTTTTTAATACAATTTTCTGTCCAAACACTTCTGTGGCATTTAAATGTCCACTTCTAGTCTAGTGGAAATAATTTGATGCTAGAATCAAAAACTCTCCAAGCTTCCCCATTTATTAACTGGGAGACATTAAGCAAATTACTTCACTTCTCAGAAGCTCAATTTCCTTATTCTGAAAGAGAAATAATATATATGCATGTGGTTGGATTAATTATTACATGAAGTAATGCACATCAAAACACTATATACAGTGCCTTGTACATGTTCTTTGCTGCAGAGATATTAGTGAAATTTAAGCAGTAATTTATTTAGGGAGAGAAACGTATCTTTCGATCTAGAGAAAGGCCCCTTTTAACCCATTAAATCCAGGTAGCTAGGAAATTTGTAAATAAATATTTATTTATGAGCTTTTATATACAGTACTATTTTGGGTACTATCTGGGGAATACAAATAATTATCAGATATAGTCCTTACTTTTGATACATTTGTAGCCTGGTTAAGACAGAGGCATTGTAGAGTTAAGAACATCTTTTCTTTATTCTTTTCTTCCTGTCCAGCACCTTTTCTTACTGTTTCAGGATTTGACCATCTTACTGTCAATTTCTGTACTAGGTTGGGGTTTCTGCGGAGTTAGGCAATTATATCACAGGCCTGGCATTTTGGAGATGACCACTTCCCAACTATCATGATTGCGTCAAGTCTGGGCATGGGACCCACATCAGCTCAATAAACTCTGAAACTCTTGATACTTTTGCTGGAGCTGTTGGGAAAGAAACTCTTTCTACAAATTGTTACCCTAGGAAAATTTGAGTCTGAAGCTGTCCATGGGCCATCATAAACCAAAACCAAAACCAAAACCAAACCAAACCTCACCAAAAAGCCAAAACAACAACAGCAGCAACAACAACATGCCTGAGAAGGAGGCCAGCATAGAAGTTTGCTGAGCGGAGAGACCGCAGGGGAGACCAAGGCTGATGCCATTATTAGGGCAGCTGAATTCAGCTCTGTGCGTTCATCCCTTGAACTGTCTAGTTACCTTTTTGTTTGAAAACAGTTTGAGGTGTCTCTGTTATTTTCAACTAACAGTTCTAATCAATATAGAAATATAATACATATATGAAAATATGCAAAGAAGCTTACAAAGCAACATATATAACCAGTTCTTGAGAAATCTGAAGATCCATTTCTCTTCCTGGGCATAACCGTTCCAAGTCTGGTTGATACAAGCTGGGGAGCAGTTTTGTTTTTTTTTTATGTAACTTACTTTTTATTGAAAGTATCTTGGATTCATGTTGGATGCTTTCTAGGTTTTGCCAGACATTTTCATGTTAAAGGTTAAATTATTTTTACATGCAAGTAGTGTGACTTTCCCCCCACATGGGATCACTGATTATAAAAAGATGACAATATCACAAGGGTTATTTGTCCTTTTTAATTGAAAAGCTAACAGACCATCTAGTAATATTTCCCCCAAAACCACAAACTGAGGAGTAACTGAGTCTCTAGCCAACATATTCAAAGATGAGGATTAAAAATGCAAAAACAAGTCCTTAGATCCGATGAAGAGATCCCTGCTACATACAGGCTCATCAATGCCAGTGGTACTCCTTGACTCCAGGACGCTGGAAGACATCCTACTAACCCTTTCAAAACATCTACCTCAAGTAGCCTTTTTCCAGTTTCCAACTCATGAATAAAGATAATATGTTGTTAATTCTATTTCAGAAAACTTTTTGCAACTTGTTTTATTTACAATGCCAACTTTTAAAAGGTCATTAAACTAAAGTTAACTGACAACAAACTAGGAGGAATTCGTTTTATAAAGAGCAGGAAATCCCAAAATGCCACCTTCTGTAGAAAACCCACAGTTGAGTTTTATTCAGAGTAAAGAAAAAAGAAACTTTTGATCATACTAGAAGAAACTCAGCCATAAGTTTGGAATCTGTACTCAAACTACACATGCAAGGAGGACAATATTCTGCTAAAACAACTGTTTTGCTGCTGCATTTGTCTACGGTTTGTCTAACATTAACAATTATAAACAGAGCAGTGCAACTAGTATTTGGAACAATCCTTACAGTGTTCCGGTGTCAGGCATAACATTTCACTTCTCTTCACACCACTGGTTCTCTTTGCGTACCTGGGCTTCCTCTTCTTCAGTAAAGTCATTTTTGATACTGAAGGTCTTGCGAATCTCCTCAGGAGTTTTCCCCTTGATCATGTTAGCAACAGTCTTGCATGTAACATCAAGCAAACCTTTAATGTCTAAGTAGTTCACAGCCAGAATACGTTCAAAAAGTGTTCCTTGGTCAACTTTCAGGAATTCTTGGTCCCAAATAGGAATATCATCTGTTCGCTTTTCTTTGTTCTCATCATCCTCAGGAGGAGAGGGGTCATCCTTGTGGTGGGTGCACCACTGAATGACCTTTTTTAATGTTGCTGCATTAACATTTGGTAGAGGAACTGGGTCATCATCCCCTTCATCATCCATTCCAGATCTTCCAACATGGTCTTGATAGTCACGGACTGTTTGGCAATTTCAACATCAACTTCAAATATCTCTCCATCAGAACTCTGCAACTTAATTGAAGGCATGGTGCTCGGTCTCAAGGACAGTGTGGGCTGAAGGCTGACAGGAGGAGGGCAGCCTCAGCTCCGAGAAGAGAAAGGCAGAGGACAAGGCCACTACCTGAGGAGCAGTTTTGAGAGTAGATGATAGGCATTGGTACGATTAAAAAAATACCCTTTAAATATTGGGGTCCCATTGATCCTCAGAGATAATGGGACCAAAGATTTAATGTAGGGGAACTTTTCTTCCTATAACTAGTGTGTATTATGTAGCCTACAGTTTCAGCATATTTCCTGAGTATTTCCAGCATATTTCCTTGGTGGGGGGGAGTAGTAGTGAAATGGAATTAATAAAAACTATGAAGAGAATTCATTTTGATGTAAGGACTAAGATTTCGTGGGCCACATTTAGGTGATGACAGGAAGTGTCCTGTGGTGGGAATCGCCTGCAGAAGGGGCTTTCTTCTGCTTGCTCCCCCAACACTGCTTCCAACAAAGGAATATCTTTTGGGTACTGGAACCTCTGCCTGCCCAATATATCTCTCTCTGCCACAGAGTTCAGCACCGGGGCCACTCTTTTGCTTCAAGACATTACATCTTTACATCAAGACATTTATATCAAACACATATAACTGTGTTTAAAAATGGACACTGGAATCCATAAACCAAGTACGTTTTTGTCCTTGAGGTCAGATAATAAAATTTCCCAGCCCAAAGCTGAGACACAGAATGGGGAAGTTCTGACCCAAGTGAAGTGGAAGAAATGATGGAAACTGAAACACAGACACAGACCAGCCATGTGGTCTCTGGCCTCCCTGTGACAACACAACAGGGCATTGTGAGAACAAGGGCATAAAGAATAGGCCGATCTAGTTTTCAGCCATGGCCCTATTGTTCATTGCCCTTGACAGTTACTAGGAGCTCAGTATTCTTTTCTATAAAAGAGGAGAATGATAATACCTGTCTCAAGTGATGCTGAGAACATTTGGTAAGGTATTGGCCACAGACCATGGAGCCTGGGCATATATATACATGCTCAATGTATGTCAGCTGTTGTCATTACCATCGCCATCATGGTTGTTGGTTTTACTACAATAGGAAAGACAGATGCTTTAAGGAAGGGGCTGTGATGAAAGCCGTTTGACTCATTTTACACGTTTGCTTCAGGAAGGCAAATTGTTGCTATTAGGAAGTACAAAGATTCATCTTGAAAATCACAAACTTCCCAATCAATAAGGAAGAGAAAGCCAATGGAGGATTTTGCACAGCAGAGTGACATTTCACAGTTAGCAGGATCACTGGCAGCTGTTGACAGTAGACTGTAGGGAGGGAAGTTGGTGGCAGAGAGATTGGTTATGGGGCTGTTGAATTAACTGAGGCAAGAAATGGTAGTGGCTTGGAGCACAGTTATAGGAGAAGGAATAGAATGAAGTGGCTGGGTCCGTGTCCTGGTCCTTTGCGCTGCTATAACAAAATACCCCACATACCGAGTGCTTATAAACAGCAGAAATTAATTTTCGCAGTTGTGGAGGCTGGAAGTCCAAGATCATAGTACCAGCATGTTTGGGTTCTGGTGAGGCCCTCTTCTGGTTGCAGATTTCTTGTTGCGTCTTCACTTGGCAGAGAGGGCCAAGGAGCTCTGTGGGGTCTTTTTATGAAAGTAGTAATCCCAGAGGACCTGGCCGGCTCAGTTGTTGGAGGCTGTGAGTCTTGATCTGGGGGTTGTGAGTAGGAGCCCCATGTTGGATGTAGAGATTGTTTAAAAATTATATATATATATATTTTTTTAATATATATTTTAAGTACTAATCTCATTCCTGAGGGCTCCACCCCCATGACTTAAACACCTGCCAAAGGCCCAATCTCCTAATATCATCACATTGGTCACTAGGATTTCAACATATGAATTTTAGGGGGACACAAACATTCAGAGCATAGTAGTCCTGAAGGCAGAGAAATAGAGCTAATAGATTGGATCTACAGTGTGGAAAAAAAAAAGAGTCAAGGATAATTCGTGTATTTCCAGTCTGAACAACTAGGAGGAAGGAACTGTCCTACAGGACTTTTCTCTTGTCTCCCATGCACTATTCTTTTCTGGTTTTCTTCCCTCTGTGCATAGGTTTTCTTCATAGTATGTGAGAAGGCTGGTTACAATGCATATATAACCAACCCATATATAAAGTACAACTTTTTACTCCTGGTTTTATTCAGATATAATAGACATATAACATTTTTGAAATTGAAGGTGCAGAATGCGATGATTTGATTGATGTATATATTGTGAAATGATTAAAATGCAATTTTGGATTGAATGTGTAAATTACCGTCAGAAGAAAGAGGAAAGGATGAGCCAAGAACCTGTCAGAGGTTTATTTCCTTTAAGAAAAGGCCGCTTTGACAGGGAAATCAAAAGATGACTTCCCAGATCACAGCAAACTCAGAAAGCCTATCAAGGGCACAAAACATTGGAGTGAACTCTTAGAGCAGATTGTTCAAGAAAATAGGTGATTATCGGGGCACCCGGGTGGTTCAGTTGGTTAAACATCCCACTCTTGGTTTCAGCTTAGATCATGATCTCATGTTTTTGTGGGTTCAAGCCCTGCATTGGGCTCTATGCTGACAGTGTGGACCCTACTTGGGATTCTCTGTCTCTGTTTCTCTCTCTCTCTGCCCCTCCTCCACTCACACTGTCTCTTCTCAAAATAAATAAAATAAATTTAAAAAATTCTTTTAAAAAAGTGGTTATCATAAGTTTTACATATTGTCCAGCCTGAATTCACAAAATTGGAGCATATTTGCATTATTTTCTGTGTCTTTGTACCATGAGTTAGAGTTTATTGTGACTGATGAAGTTGAATGGTTTTCCTCTGGACTAATCTAATTTCTAGTTTAAACATTCATTAGTATTGTTATATAGAATTTACTTTGAGTCAGCACTTCTGAATTGAAATGTTCATTTATACACATAATTTGTTTCTTCAGTTATGAACATGCAATGGTACTATTCGTTTTTAGCACTGACTTGGGGATCAGGATGTGATTTTACCTGATTGAAGTGTTTAGTTCTTGATTAACTCCTGTAATTTAAATATTAACTGCTGTGCACCAGTCTCAACTGCAATTGGAAATTGATTTTAAAAGGTAAAAGTTGGTGCCATCCAGTGGCAAAATTGAAAATTGCAGCATAAGCTCATTTGTGAGAAAGAATTACAAACCGAAATGGTAACTGGTTCATTATTATACCCTGTAATTCACAGAGATATTCATAATTAAAAATGAGAAATATTATAAATTTGGAATTTAACTGCAATGTGAGATAATGTAATATAGAAATGAAAACATGGAATTAAGAGACTGGAGACAGATATTTTGGAGTTGTTTCATTTGTGAATTAGGAATACGTTATCTACTTGGCGGCTGACAGTTGGAAAATTTATGTTTTTAAGATACGAATTATGATTACATATCATACTTTGGCATTGACTGAATTAGATTATAAAATAAGATTTTTATATTACACTTTGTTAGATAACATCTTTATACTTATGTGTTTGAAAAAAATTTTTTAATGTTTTGTTCAACATGCAAGAGTCCTGCAAAAGTCTGAACTTTTGGAATTCACTCACAGGCAATATATGAGGCACTTCACCCTAGGCACCAAAATTAAAAGTGAAAATCTCCATTGTGTAGGAGACTCTGTGCTTGCTCACAGATGCGTTTTGTTGAAGTATTGAGAAGTTTTTGGTCATCCAGGTTGAATAACAACCATATGCGTTAAAAACACTTTTTCGAATAAGAGATATACCTTTATAGCAAGACTACCTGGTCAGGACCTGTATTGGTTAGGGTCTAGGCTTGGCTGTTGAAAGGTACCCAGTAATAACAATGTTTAAATAAGATAGAGAAAAGTTCTCTCTCCTGTTAAAGCCTGAGTAGGTGATTTAGGACTGTGGAGCCATCCTATGAAATCTACTATCATCCAGGACTCAGGCTTCTTCTATTCGTGACCTTTGAACATGCAGCTTCCATCTAATGGTCCATGATGGCTGCCCTGTTCTTCTCATCCGTAGTTTTCTCTGCACTTCTCCATCTTTAAAGACGTAGGAGGCAAATGAGCAGAGGAGAGTTCTCAGGACTCATTGTATGGTTCAAGTCTTACTGTGTCTCATAAATTCACGTCTCTTTTTTATAGAAAGTACTGCTCCCAGTAGAATATCTGGTACAAAAACAGTACCAATATACTCTTTTATTAATGAAATATACATATACACATTAATTTATTTATACCAAATTATGAAGGAAGGTAAACTAATGCAATTGGTCCCATTAGACCAATGGTTCAAAAGCAGTGGTTCTCAACCTTTGTTGCACATAGTAATCACTTGGGGACCTTTAAAAATACTGATGTCTGGGGGAACCTGGGTGGCTCAGTTGGTTAAGCGGCCAACTTCGGCTCAGGTCACGATCTCACGGTCTGTGAGTTCGAGCCCCGCGTCGGGCTCTGTGCTGACGGCTCAAAGCCTGGAGCCTGCTTCAGATTCTGTGTCTCCCTCTCTCTCTGCCCTTCCCCTGCTCACACTCTGTCTCTATGTCTCTCAAAAATAAATAAACGTTAAAAAAAATAAAAACAATACTGATGTCTGAATTGAGTAATCAAGGTTCTAATCTAATTGGTCCAAGGTATGCTTTGGCCATCAACAAATTTCAAGGCCTCCCCAGCTGATTCTATCTGCAGAAAGATTGAAAACCATTGTTCTAGGCGTTGGTGTACATCAGGATCACCTGAGGGGCTTCTAAAAACTTTTCTCAGCCCTTCCCCCATCCAACCCCTCATTTAATTATGCTGCACTTAATCTGGAGTGGGTCTTAGGCCTCTGTGTTTTTTTAAAGTTTCTGAAGTGATTCTAATTGCAGGCAGGGCTGAAAATCTCTGTTATAAATGGAAAAGACTTTCTTTCATTATTTTTTTTTTCCCACTCTACATACTGACCCTTCTACTTGAATTTATAGAGCTATTCTAGTAGATTAAAAGAGCAGTTCCTGGGATAAGACAACTACAATTATATTGTAGATTTAACCCTCTCTTATGAACACTTCATTAAAATCTCAAATTTCCCCCAACTTCAAATAGAATGCTGAGTAGTGTCAGCAATAAAACTGACTACCATTTTATGGACTTGTGTTTACATACTGTTTCCTAACCTTCACAATTGTCAGGTAGCTTTAAATAACTTGATTACAGTTAAATGGTTAAAACTTTCTTTTGTCATTTGAATGTTTCAAAGAGAGACACTTTTATCGATGGAAGGACTCTTCAGAAACCATAACCTTTCTCTTCTACTGCCAACACATAGGGTTATTCTGGATTGGGCTGGAAGTTCTATAGCCTCCTGAAGGAATTCTTTTTACCGTTCACATCCTCCTTCTATTTTTATGTGCCAGCTATCCTGACTGCTACAGAGCCAGTTGTGCTGGGAACCTCAGAATCTGGATGGAATCCACTTTACCAGGACATTGATGGCTGAACACCTACGAGAGTCTATAATTTCTTTCTGCTCCAGATTTCCACTTTGGGGGCCAAAGGTTGTTTCTTTTTTTTTTCCTCTCAGTTATGACAATTAAAATGAATCCCAGCAGGGAGATCTAGTGAGTGCTTACATAAAACTGGCCAGATTCTTTAAGAAATGTCTCAAAGAAATCCCTTAACAAAGAGCGCAGAATGTGTATCCCACTGTGTCCTGTTAAATACTGCTGCAGTCACCTAGACCTGACTCCTCATGTTTTCTTAGAGGAAGGGAATTTCCATTCTCCTCCTAAAGAAGAAAAGTCTACAAGTAGGACACTTCTAACCTCTTCCTTCCCCTTTACCTTCTCTCCCGATGAGGAGACTGACTTATCTGACCTGTGAGTTTTGGAGAAGTTGCGTATGTTTGGCTCTGCCCCTTCACATTCTCTCCTTTTGAGATCTACTTGTGCAAAAAAGAACTGTATCCTGGTCTTCTGTGGATAGTGCAGCAGCCTGATAAAAACTGTGTCCTTACATTCGTGTCTGCTAAGCTCAGGTGTCTCCCAGTGACTGTACCACAGTTTTCTAGTCCTGTCCCACTCCTACTGTCCCAGATGAATTCTTCATGCTTCTCTTCTCTCATCACACTTCTAACACTTCCCTACCCAAACCACAGGATCAGCTGATGATCCTTATTCTTTTTTTGCTGAGAAGATAGAAGTTATTAGCAAAGAACTTGCCCAAGATCCTACTACCTAATATACTAAAGAATCCATACCTTCGATACCCTCCTTAATGCCTGTCACCCATTTAACTTAAACTCACATAACTCTCTTTTCTCCACTTAAAGGAGATGAACAGTTTAAGTTCCATTCTAAGGCCACTTTCTCCACTTCTGCCCTGGATTCCATTTCTTCTCACCTTCCCAAGGGCATTGCTCTACTAAATTCTCCCCTCCCTTTTCAATTATTTTTTTTAATTTTTTTTAATGTTTATTTATTTTTGACAGAGAGAGACAAATAGACAGAGCATGAGCAGGGGAGAGGCACAGACAGAGAGGGAGACACAGAATCTGAAGCAGGCTCCAGGCTCTGAGCTGTCAGCACAGAGCCCGATGCGGGGCTCGAGCTGGGAACGGTGAGATCATGACCTGAGCCGAAGTTGGACGCTCAACCAACTGAGCCACCCAGGCGCCCCTCCCTTTTCAATTATTAATTTGCATTGATCTACTCGCCCATTCACATTAGTGTATACATGTGCTATAATATTTCTCACCTTAAAAAAATGTCCGCTTGACCCCTACTTCCCACTGGCCTCCACCATTTCTCTGCTCAACTTAACAGCAAATTTTCTCAGGAAAGTAGACTGCCTTTTCCGTCTCCAGTTTCTCTCCTCCCATTCCTCATGAATCTGCTCTCTTAGGCTTCTATTCCTATCACGTTGTTTCAATTAAAGTGAGAAATCACCTCTCCATTGCTAAATCTAGTGGTATATTTAAGTCCTCATCTATCTAGATCTACCAGAAGCATTTGACAGTTGGACATCATTTTCTCCATATCCTTGGTTGCTTCTTCTGAGTCTCCTCTGATGGATCCTCTTCATTTTTCCCACTCTTTTTCCTCTTCCATTTTCCAGCCTCAGATCACTTTTCCTCTCTTTCTACATTCATCCTTAGGTGATTTCATCCATTTCTACAACTTCAGTGCTAGCTATAGAACTTATGATACTTAAAGTACCATAAAATGTACTTAAATTTTAAGTACTTAAATTCAGGATGACTCTCAAATTTTTATCTTCAGTCAAGCCCTCTCACCTGGACTTTAGACTTGTAAATCTAAGTGCTTACTCAACACCTCCATCTAGATGTCTGGTAGGCATTTCAAATACAGTATTGCTGTAAACATGTTATTGACTCCCTCCTTAGAGCTGTTCAGTCTCAGCCTTCTCCTTTGCAGTGAATGACAACTCCATTCTTCCAGTCTCTCAGGGAAAAAACCTTGAAGTCAGTCTTTTAAAAAAATTTTTTAAACCATTTTTTTAAATTTAAATTCAAGTTAGTTAACATATAGTGTAGTCTTGGCTTCAGGCATACAACCCAGTGATTCATCTCTTAGATATCACACCCAGTGCTCATCCCAAAAAGTGCCCTCCTTAATGCTTGTCACCATTTAACCCATCCCCCACCCACCTCCCCTCGAGCAACCCTCAGTTTGTTCTCTGAATTTAAGAGTCTCTTATGGTTTGCCTCCCCCTCTGTTTTTATCTTATTTTTCCTTCCCTTCCCCTATGTTCGTCTGTTGAGTTTCTCAAATTCCACATATGAGTGAAATCATATGATATCTGTCTTTCTCTAGCTGACTTATTTCACTTAGCATAATACACTCTAGTTCCATCCATGTTGTTGCAAATGGCACGATTTCATTCTTTTTCATCACTGAGAAGTATTCCATTGTATATATATACCACTTCTTCTTTATCCATTCGTCAGTTGGTGGAAATGCAAACCAGTGCAGCCACTCTGTAGAACAGTATGATAGATGGTTCTCCATCCACTCACTTTCAATCTGCTGGTGCTCTTAGGTCTAAAATGAGCCTCTTGTAGGCAGCATATAGATGGATCTTGTTTTAATCCATTCTGATACGTTATGTTTTTTGATTGGGGCATTTAGTCCATTTACTTTCAGAGGGATTATTGAAAGATAGGAATTTAGGGGCGCCTGAGTGGCTCAATCGGTTGAGCGTCCGACTTCGGCTCAGGTCATGATCTCGCTCATGGGTTCGGGCCCCACGTCAGGCTCTGTGCTGACAGCTTAGAGCCTGTAGCCTGCTTCAGATTCTGTGTCTCCTTTTCTCTCTGCCCTTCCCCTGCTCATGCTCTGTCCCTCTCTCTCTCTCAAAATAAATAAATGCCAAAAAAAAAAAAATAAAAAAAAAAAAGAAAGATAGGAATTTAGTGCCTATGTGTTATCTGTAGATTTCAAGTTTGTGGTGATGTTCTTTGGTCCTTTGTAATCTTTGCTGCTTTCCACTCACAGAGTCCCCCTTAGGATCTCTTGTGGGTCTGGTTTAGTGGTCTTTAGTTTTTGTTTGTCTGGGAAAGAACCTCTCCTTCTAGAGCAGAAATAAATGATATAGAATCCGAAAAACAGTAGAACAGATCAATGGAACTAAGAGCTGTTTTTTTTTTTGAAGGAATAAACAAAATTGATAACCTCCTACCCAGACTTCTCAAGAAGAAAGAGAATGGACCCAAATAGATAAAATCACATATAAAAGAGGAGAGATCACAATCAACACCACAGAATTACAATAATAAGAGAATACTTGAAGTCTTTCTTGATCCCTTTTTTCTCTTGTACTAAATTCCATATGTTTAGCTAATTCTGTTGGTTTCATCTTTGAAATATATTGTATTAGGATTCATTCAACGAGAGAAGTAGAACCACTATGAGATCTGTATCTATATCTAAAAAGATTTATTGCAAGGATTTGATCTGAAAGAGCAATCGTGGGAGATTGTTGAGCACTCTCTATAAAACTCTTATCATTAGATCTGATACTGGGTCTTGAAGTCCACAACTCAGGTAGTCAGAGTGGGAAGATGCCTGTCTCTGTCTATATGTAGCTCTATTTAGAAATATCTATATAAATATTTATGGATATACTCATAGATATCTATAGTTACATACAGATGGATAGATACAAAAATCATTATGCTTCTGTCTCTTTCACAAGAATCTATTCTGATCCACCCTAATAAAAAAACTTATCTGAAAGGGAATTCTAAAAAAGTGTAGTTCAACCTAGCCAAATCAACAAACCACCATAGTCCAGTCCCTGTTGACTTGGCATCCTTGCACATTTCCTTAAGCCATACTTAATCTCACATTATGACAGTAAGAAAGTCACACTTCCACTTTACTTGCTACAGTGATATCACACAGAACTGAAAAATATGCTAACCCTTTCTCCAGAAAAGGTTGTAAGTCTCTCTTTTTTTTTGTTTTTTTTTTTGTTTTTGGGTCTCCATTCTTCTCTTAGCTGATTCACATTCCCCCTTTGATATCCTTTTAATTTAAATAGTAGTTAACTACTAATAGTATATCTTACATTAGATAATAAGGAGTAAAGGAGGTAAGAAAACAAAAATAGTCATACAAACCTAAGTAAAAACGCTGATAACTATTAAAGTCCTCATTTCTTCCATGGGTTCCATGGATGTAGCTAATATTTATATACCTTCTTCTACTACCCATTCCATATTTCCTTTGCTCTGAGAATTTACCTCCACTGATTGTGATTCTTTGCCTGGTGCTGTGACCCTAATTCTCATCCTTGAAGGGTCTGAGCCATTAGAAGTTCTACTTAAATCGATTGTTGTAGTTTTCCATGGACTTTACTCACATGAAATGATAGTAAGGGCCCTACAAGATCTCCTGTTTTCCAAACTTCTCATTTCTCTCATTGTGTACTAGCAACCTTAATTTCCCCCTTTTCACTCAAGATCAATCAACCCCTGGCCATACAATCATCCCCTCCTTTGCCTGTTGAGTCAGGTGTCATGAGGAACTCAAAATGGCCAGGTGCCAGTATCAACCTGCAGTACAGCGAGTTCACTGGAATGTCCCTTAAGCATAAGCTCAATATGGTGGCAATGTATTAGGAAATTTATTGAGGCTGATCATTTAAGCCTCATCCTCCTAACTTTATCATTAATAAAGTTCATGCTTTCATCTCGGTCAGAGTTTTGCATCTACTGGCGTAAGAAAGAGAGGAGTGCTGTTTATTGGCTCTGTGAAGCCAGAACCACAAGATCCCGAAGAATGAAATGTTCACTTTTTAAGATTTACCCAGTAAAGCTAGTATAGAAACATTTAGGGTAAATGCTTAGGGATCTGTAGTTTTAGGACTTATGCTGAGTTCACTGAAGCTCTGAATTTTCAGAGATTCTCTTGCATATGCTTGTAATTCTATATGGGGGCCTAGTCTAACCCTTACAAAGAGAGTTGGTGAACCCTGGGAGCCTTGAATCCTCAACATTGCCAGAACTTAAGTTCCAGGTACCAGAGCTCAATTTCCTTGTGACTGATAGGTATATCCTTTCCTCAGTTGTAATTCATCACAGAGTGTCGTCTGGTTTCACACAGTGCAAGGGAGGTTGTCTTTTAAGTATGTTGTGCAAAGAAGAAAGGTGATGGGTTAAAAAAATAAATAAATACAAAGGTACAGCAACGGCATCCTTTGAATTCAGCCTGTCAAGCCTTTACTATATCTGAAATATTTTGTACTTCTTTTTCAGTTACACACATACTTTCTGCCTTTGGGCTACTTTGATAATCGTAACCAGAAAGACAGGAAGGATGGAGGTTTTATTTATTTTTTTAATGTTTTTAAGTATTTATTATTTATGTATTTATTTTTTTAACCATTTATTGTCAAACTGGTTTCCATACAACACCCAGTGCTCATCCCAACAAGTGCCCTCCTCAGTGCCTGTCACCCACTCTCCTGCCTCCCACACCCCCCTCAACCCTCAGTTTGTTCTTAGTATTTAAGAGTCTCTTTATGTTTTGTCTCCATCCCTCTCTGTGGCTTTTTTTTCCACTCTTCCCCTCCTCCATGGTTTTCTGCTAAGTCTGTCAAAATCCACCTACGCGTGGGAACATATGGTATCTGTAAGATGGACCTTTTAAAATAAAATTGCATTTGTAAATCATTTGTACCAGAATATAATAAATCTCTCAGATGTCACCTGTGCTGTTAGAAGGCAACTGCATATTTTAATTGCTAGTGACAAGCTATACAACTGAAAAAAAAAAAGATCATCTAATATAATCTAAATCCAATGTAATCTAAATTCCTTTTCAAGAGCAAGAGAATCAATCAATGATGTTGCAAAGAAAATGAATAGAAAAACTGTTCACCTTGTAGCCGTTATTGCACATATATTACTGAGACTTCTGGTTTGGTTGCCATTGAGGGATTGTTCTTTGAAAATGCGAAAATCAAGGTAACAGTTTATTGTTAGACTTTTGTTGCTATGGAAGTATTCATTATCTTGGAACATCGAATGCAAAGGAAACAAGTAGAATTATTGGAGACATAAATGGAATATGAACTTGTGACTTCCTATACTGTAGCTAGAGCAAATCTCTTTCCTGACTTTTCTCAATAGATTATCTGAAACTAATCTGGGAGAATATGGGATGGTAGTTGGAGTATAGTCCTGAGTCAGGCCTATACTGCTTGTTAATGCTCATAGAGGGTTTCAGTATAGGACATGGGGAGGTAGAGAAACGAAATTGTGAAAAGTTTGGGTGTTTGGTTTGGCAATGTTGATATGAATAGAGGTTGGCCACTGTGTCTTTTGAACTTCAAGCGAATGATCCGAGCCCCGGTTTTAGCCAGTTTTGGTCACTTTCTAGGTCTTTTAAAGGGATCAAGGCAACAAATGAGACATGTCACAAAGATCACATGAAAGCCTGGTTATTCTCCTTAGTGACTGTCTCCAAAGCAATTCAGACAGTATCCCATTCATCCCCTCTAACTAATCATGTCTTCCTTATCATGTTACCAGCTCTTGGTTCTTAGCACTCAGTACCAATCTCACTACAAAGCTTAGGTCTTACCTCCAGATTCTGAAGAGCTGTTTTGGCCCTTCTGTTGGGTTTTTCTATTGAGGAAAATTTTGGCACTAGCTTTTAGCTGGTATAATTCCAGAATTTCTATATGAGAAAAGCATACGGGTGGCAAGAAGGTAAGAAAGCAGGGACTGGAGCACTGTAGAGAAGTTGCACGTGTGTGACTAACACATTGTTTTGATTCAGCTTGTTTGTTAAGAGCAACTAATATGTAAAGTTTTAAAAAGATACTTTAAGGAATTCTGGTCTAAATATATGTGATGGTTTAGAGATGGACAGGTAATGGAGATCATATAAGAGAACAAAACCCTAGCATCGCCCTAGACCTTCATTGTTAAGCACCACAGATTCCCATATCCTGTTCTGCAGCCTAGGCCTTTGACTGACTATCAGAAGGATCTGACACAACTACTAGCTGTACCCACATGTGGTGGGGTATATCGCCGATACCACAAAACCTTCTACGATATATCAGAGCTTTTATAATCATGGTGACAACAGTGTGGAGCCTCCTCAAAAAATTAAAAATAGAATTACCCTATGACCCAGCAATAGCACTATGAGGAATTTATCCAAAGGCTACAGGAGTGCTAATTCATAGGGGCACATGTACCCCAATGTCTATAGCAGCGCTTTCAACAATAGCCAAATTATGGAAAGAGCCTAAATGTCCATCAACTGATGAATGGATATAATCATGGTGACAGAAAATCCAATCCAATCTTAAGCAAAGAGGCGTTTGTCAACTGTAAGAGAAATGTACAGGGGTAGTGCTATCTTCAGATCCATATGGCTTTAGAGAGAAAATGATCTATCTCTGTCCCTTGGCATTGTTCTATTCTACAGGTCAGTGTCATTTTCAGATGGGCTCTCATCTTGCCACAGTGAGAGGGCTGCAGCAGCTCCAACTTCACGTTGTCACCCAGAAGCAGTCAGGGACCTCTTTTCCTGGTAATGTCTGTGTAATTCCATGAAGTCATGAAAAATGGACAAACTTGTGTCATACACACCTATCCCTGAGCCAACTTTTATAGTTGCTGAGATGAATTTTACTAATTGGGTTCATGTTCATTCCTGAACCAGTCACTGTGACAAAAGGAACTTGGTATTCTAGTAGGTTTGATATGAGTCACACTGAAATCTGTGGAGCTGGAAATAGAGCCTCATCTTTTCTCTTTAAATTTATTTATTTTTAGAGAGGGGGGAGAGAGAGACCACAGTGGGGTAGGGACAGAGAGAGAAGAAGAGAGAAATCCAAGCAGGCTCCGCGCTGTCAGTGTAAAGCCCAACATGGGGCTCGAACTCACAAACCATGAGCTCATGACATGAGCTGAGATCAAGAGTTGGTCACTTATCAGACTGAGCCACTCAGGCACCCGGAAATAGAGTCTCATCTTAAGTTCCTGGACTGAGGGCAGTAAAAGCTGGACTTAATAAATGCACTTGAGGTGCTATTCCTGGAAGAATGGGGAATGAATGGCAGATGGCAAAACTACAACTGTCCACTTCATGTGATTAATTAAAACTCAGGCATTGCATCTTTTTCTACCTGGTATTTTCACCTTGATCTTAATGTACAGTCATGCATTCCATCATTTTTCCCCTTCCCCTTAAATAGCTACAAAGCATGAAATAGGATGCATATGGGATTCCATGCAGAAGCTTGAATGCTTGTCTTAGCCTGTCACTTTTAATTCAATACATTTGTATTAGGTGCATTTATGTAGGGCATTGTATTATATTGCCTGGCTTCAGAACAAGAAGACCCAGACATGTCTACTCTTTACACGTGATAGGCTTTTCTTTCTTGGTACCATAATAATTTGAGGAAGGTATTCCTAGTTGGCTTTCTCCCGTACAATGAATCAGGAAGCCAGACTCCTTCCATTTTGTGGCATCACCATCCCAGGGACTTGTGGTCCTGGGAATCTAGCTGGTGAAGGTAGAGAAGGTGCATGTGCTTCTTAAAAGCCTCGATTCATTGATGAGTGAGAGCCAGTCACATGGCCACACACAGGTGCAAGGGGACTTGGGAAATATAGTTCCTGGCCATCTTTGTCATAGATACTATACAGGCCATGGTATCAGGAAATGTGAAAAAGGCACAGTCTGTTTCTTTAGAAGGCAGAGTTTTCCCATAGACACAACAATAGTGCATAGCAGATAATAAAAAATCCATTAGGGGACCTCAGCAGAGGGAGATAAGATTCATTCTGAAAAACTGAACATTTTGGTGTCATTCCAGATTTGACTTCGTGAGTGCTGGGCATAAAATATGTTGAAATTCCTTGGCACACTGCCATTCCCCAAACTATGCACATACTTAGCATAGTGACATTTGAAGGTTATATTGTTCCTATTACTCAGGTCAGGTTCTGCTTTCTTTGAAACTCCTCAGGTATCTGGTACAATGACCTGCTCACAGCAGGCACATAGGGAGAGTTGGCAGGTACACATGGGACAGCTCTACCTTTATGTTATTAACCTTTTTACAATTTCTTTCCTGATTTTCCCTTTCTCTCCTACTGGAGCTGTTCTCAGCCTTTGTCATGAGCCTTGCACTTCCTTATTCTCAAGACTATCAATCCTGGATTTTCTCAAAGCAGCCACTCAGTGGTGCATATAGTGTCACCCTCAGGTCCACTACTCCCTTGAATGAACCATGGCAGCCAGGCAATATCACCTAAATATTATTCTGAATGGGAGTGAACTGTGGTGTGAGGATCCATCCCATCATACTGGAACAGGTTAGATTTTCTCATTACTGTAATCTGTTAATGAATGACTACACTATCTTCCCTAAGATCATACTTAAAAAAAAAGTAGAGAATATATCATTTCAGAGTTTTACATAAAATGTTTTATGCTTTTTAAAAAATTTTTTTAAAGATTTATTTTATTTTTGGAGAGAGAGAGAGGGAGGGGGATAGAGAGAAACTCAAGCAGGCTCCAAGCTCAGCGCAGAGCCCTATGTGGGGCTCAGTCCTACAACCTTGGATCATGACCTGAGCCAAAATCAAGTGTCTGATGGACAACCTACTGAGCCACCCAGGAGCCCCTTTTCTGCTTTTTTTTTTTTTAATGAAGTTCACTAATATCAATTTTAATGCTTTCGTGTCCTTCTATCCAGGTGCCGTTTACCCAAAGTAAATTTATTCTTAGGAGAATCTCACAATTCTGCAGTAAGGACACATCTCTGTATCCTAATGTGAGCTGTTTTCCATGTCATGTTAGTATAGCATACCTTGAATCACATTTATTTTTAAGCTTTTAGCTCAAACTATTTCATAGTCTCTAACAGAGAAGAGAACCCTAAGTGGATGCATATTAGGATAAAGAACAGGTTCGGGGCACCTGGGTGACTCAGTCAGCTAAGCGATCAACTTCGGCTCAGGTCATGATCTCAGTTTGTGCCCTGCATCGGTTCTATGCTGACAGCTCAGAGCCTGGAGCCTGCTTCAGGCTCTGGGTCTCCATTTCTCTCTGCCCCTCCCCCTCTCACGCTCTGTCTCTCAAAAATAAATAAACTAATACTACTACTAATTATTATTATTATAATAAAACCAGATTTGGTTCTTATAATTGTAGAAATCTCAAGTATGGAAAAGCCTTTCATGTGATTGAGTCCTGACACTTTATCCAGTGCTCGACCACCTGACTGCATGGCTCTCCTTTATAACCATCTTTTCTACAATTCCGATCCTGTACTTTCTGTGGCCAAGAGAGTTCTGACAGTGGCATGAACATTGACAACTCCTTCCTGTTTGCGGAAGAAAAAGGAAATGAGAATTGAGGAGGCAGAGGTGTGTTCTCAGTGGGAAGCTCTAAGTAGTAGAATAAAGTGGGGGAAATGTTGACGGACACCAAAATAAACAAACGGCAAACATGGAGGTGGACTGGGCAGATCCTGGTTCTGTGAGGTCTGAGGCTTACACAGTTTGAGGGGCCCTCTTTGAGCAAAATAACACAAAATTATAAATGCACTATTAGGTACAAAAGTGAATATTTATTTAGAATGAGAAAAGAAATCACAAGTTACACATTTTTGAAGAGGTGGTAAATTCTACAAAATCACAAAATCAAGAAAAATCAAGAAATACTATCGGACACACTTTGCTCATACTTTTTTGGTCTATATTTCATGCTTTTTAATCACTTCATATGAAATGACCTTTGGTATAAAGAGAATGGAAAGATAGTTCAGTATTTCCTCTAACGTGGTTAATTGAAATTTGTTTTTCCTTGACTGTTGAGAGGCATAAAGCAAGTGACATCTGCAGTACTGCTCTAAGTTTATACTCTATAATCATAGGGATTGTAATCGATTTTTATTTTAAGTACTTGGCATCAAAAAAGAAAACTCGTGCAGTGTGTTTACGATTGTACACAAGTGTGTTATCGAATATGTTCTTCGTGGCAGGGAGCTTCCATTTACATACGATGTCGTTGGGATCATCTCCTTTGCTTAAATTTTACATGTCTCACTGTTGGAAGGATTTTCCACTCACCAGCTTCTGGCTCCACCCATTTCAACCTGTCCGACTCTCTGCTATCCGGATATATCTGGTCCTGGGTGCTGTGGCACATGTTCACGTCCTGATAGGGCCTCTGGCTCCGCACTTTTCTGTTGGACTCCAGATGTATTTGCAATTAACATTTTAGGGATATCTGCAGGAAGGTGTTCCTCTGTTGCAATAGCCAAATAGAACTATTCATGGAAGTGACTGCATCATAAATATATTGGCTAAAGTCAAACTAAATATATCTTCAGTTCAGTTTCCCTTCAGCAAGATCCCCCAAATGCCTGTGGCCACTGCAACGCCACTCCACCAGTGTGGTAGGAGGCAAGTCAGGGTGGAAAGAGATCATTGTTGCAATTCATTGTAATTAATATATCTTACTTTTGTATTAAAAAATACATATACATTAAGGCCTGTATGAATCAGGGTTCATCCACAGAAACAGAACTAGTAAGGGATATATAGCAAGAGAGTGATTGCCAAGAGTCAATTTATACAGTTGTAGTAGTGTGAAAACTTTAGGGCAGGCTGAAACCTTCAGGCATGCCAGAAACTTTCAGGCATGCTCTAGAGGTAAAATGTCTTTTAATTTTTTTGATATTTTTATTTATTTTTGATACAGAGAGAATGCATGAGCTGGGGAGGGGCAGAGAAAGAGGGAGACAGGAACTAAAGTGGGCTCTGTGCTGACAGCAGAGAGCCCGATGTGGGGCTCAAACTCACAAGTGGTGAGAGCATTACCTGAGCGAAGTCTGATGCTTAGCCGACTGAGCCACCCAGGCGTCCCTAAAATTTCTGCCTCATCAGGAGTGTCTCAGCTTGGCTCTTAAGGCCTTTGACTGGTAAAATCAATCCTACTTAAAGTCAACTGATTATGGACTTTAATCACATCTATAGAATATCTTCACAGCAACATCTAGATAAGTGTTTCATGGAATTACTAGGGATTGTAGCCTAGCCAAGTTGTCAAAAAACCTCGACCATCACGGGAATGTTCCTAGACTTTGAAGATGATCTATGTAAGAGAGGGACCCTGAGGCTTAAACTTCATTCACTTTATTTATTTTTTTTGGTTTCGTTTTGAGTATAGTTGACACATGATGTCACATTAGTGTCAGGTGTACAACATAGTAATTAGACAAGTTTATACATTACGGCTGTGTTTACCACAAGTGTAGTTATATCTGTTCCCATACATCGCTATTACAAAATCATCAACTATATTCCCTATGCTGTACCTCTTATTTCCATTACTTACTCATTCTATAACTGAAAGCCTGTATCTCCCACTCCCCTTCAGTCATTGGGCCCATTCCTCCACCCTTCTGGCAATTATCAGTTTGTTCTGTGTTTTAATAGGTCTGATTCTGTTTTGTTTGTTTATTCATTTGGTTTTTTAAGTTCCATATGAATAAAGTCATATGGCATTTGTCTTTCTCAGTATGGCTTATTTCACTTAGTATACCTTCTGAGTTCATCGATATTGTTGAGAATGGCATGATCTCATCCTTTTTATGGCTGTGTAATATTCCATTATGTATCTATAACTGTCTCTCTCTCTATATATATATATCTATGTGTATATATATATATCTCCTATTCCATTACATATATATTTCATTATATATGTATATCCCCCTGTCTTCCTTATCCATTTGTCTATTGATGAACATTTAAATTGCTTCCATATCTTGGCTATTGTAAATAATGCTGCAATAAATATAGGGGTGCATATGTCTTTTTGAATTAATGTTTTTGTTTTCTTTGGGTAAGTACCCAGTGGTGGAATTATTAGATAATATGGTATTTTTATTTCTATTTTTATTTATTGTTTGATTAATTTTTCCACTAATTTTGTTTAAAACTTTAAAAAAATTTTATTTCTTTGTTTTATTTATTTTTGAGAGAGAGCAAGTAGGGGAGGGGCAGAGAAGAGGGGGACAGAGGATCCAAAGCTCACTCTGTGCTAACAGCAGAGAGCCTGATGTGGGGCTTGAACTGTGATATCATGACCTGAGCCAAAGTCAGACACTCAACCAACTGAGCCACTCAAGTGCCCCAAACTTTAAAAATTTTAATTCCAGTATAGTTAACTACAGTGCCATATTAGTTTCAGGTGTACAATATGATATATCTTCTTTGTAGAAATGTCTGTTCATGTCTTCTGCCCTTTTTTAATTGAATTACTTGTGTTTTTGGTGTTGAGTTTTATCAGTTTTTTATATGTTTTGGATAATAACCCTTTATCAGATATTCCACTTGCAAATATCTCTTCCCATTCAGTAGGTAACCATTTAGTTTTGATGATTGCTTGCTTTGCTTAGAAGCTTTTTATTTTGATGTAGTCCCAATAGTTTATTTTTGCTTTTGTTTCCCTTGTCTCAGGGGACCTATCTAGACAAATGTTGCTATAACCAATATCAAAGAAATTACTGCCTGTGCTGTCTTCTAGTATTTTTATGGTTTCAAGTCTCAATTTAGGTCCTTAATCCATTCGGAGCTTATTTTTGTGTATGGTGTAAAAAAGTGGTCCATTTTCATTCTTTTGCATGTAGCTGTCCAATTTTCCCACCACTGTGGGAAATTTCAATTTTTAATTTTTTGAGGGAACCTCTATACTACTTTCCATAGTGGCTGTACCAATTTACATTCCCACCAACAGTATATGAGGTTTACTTTTTTCCACATTTCACCAACATTTGTTTTTTTCTTGCCTTTTTTATTTTAGCCATTCTCCAAAGAAGACATACAGATGGCCAACAGATATGTGAAAATATGCTCAACATCATTCGTCATCAGGGAAATATAAATCAAAACCACAATGATATATCATCTTACACCTGTCAGAATGGCTAAAACAAAAAAACTTCATTCATTTTAGATAAATCTGTGCCTGGAGAGGACATAGAGAAGGAAGAGGAAGGAGTGGAGAAGATTATCCAGAACTTCACAATTTTGGAACAGATAAGTGTTACAGCCCCATTTATTTATTTTGGGCTATTTAGTTAATATATTCCTGTTAGTCTTCAGTGATTTCTCTAGGTTGAATTTATAGAAGGAATTATATTGGATTGCTCATGGCGATCCAATTCCCCTAAGGAATGGGAAATTTATGGTTATATGAAGTAGCACATCATATAATAAGAGTATAAGTAGAGTCGCTTGCTTCTATTGTTATGTATCTAAGAATAATAAAGGTCAATGCCTATGAGTAGCTAACTTATGAGAAATTTTACTAGTTCTAAATGTTCATCATTCTCTGCCTTGGCTAGGTTTTTGAAAAAATAAAGACTTTCAATATCAAGATGGCAATAAAAATTTCCAAGGTTTTGAAACTAGTGATCTTTCAAAATCAATCTGTTTGACTGCATTTTCTCATTGAATTGAAAAAAGGAGTCTTTTAAAATAAATGCCAGAGGCATGAATAATGCTTTTGAAACATTGTGCATTAGGGTGCAGCACTTAATACTCTCCTTCTTCTTCTTCTTCTTTTTTTTTTTTTTTTTTTTTTGTAGATAGAGTTTAGTCAGAGTGATGTTTTGTAAGAGCCACAGTAATGCTGGTAAGTGGCAGTATTCAATATATTTGGACCTTGGCTTTGAAATGTTAGTAAAAGTGTGTGAAGGATTAATTTTTGTTCCTTTTGTTCACGGCACAAAACAGGCTGCTAGTGCATGGGAGGGAATTGCTTCACTGTTTTCCACTTCATGTCAGCGAATCTTTAGGTATATTCGTAATTTCATCAATTCTTTTAGTTTGCCAGAGTTTGTGTAGCTTTGCCTTTGGTTCCCTTGACCAATGCTAACTTTTAAATATTAGGCTTTTTAAAAAGTCTACATGAATACATACTTAAAACTGAGGAGAAAAAAAGCATATACATACATGTATCTCTAAATCCATATTAAGATCTCTTAACAAATCAGATTTCAACACTTTCTTAAGATGTGACCAAACAAAATATACCTCATAATGCAAAATAGAGAAGACGTTATATGGCTATATTGACATCTGTCAGAAGTTAGTAAACTTAGGTTTAAATCACCAGAAGAAAGACTTAGTAACAGGGGTAGGCACTGGTGTTCTGATAAATCAGCTCTCTAAATAAATAAATAAATAAGTAAAATAAAAAAATAAATAAGCCCTGATTTCATAGTGTTTGCTGATTTCCATAGTGTATATACTCCAATCATGGTGACTTTTAAGCTAACGATGACTTTTAAGCTCTCAATATTTCTAAATATTTAACCATCAGTAACATCCAGCCCCAGTTGGTTCCTACACATTGCTATTCATTTCTTCCTCTAATTAAATTAATAAACATTTATTGAGTATCTAATATGTATTAGCCACCACGTTAGATCTTTATGAGAATAAAGAGATTAATTGATTTGTTCTGGTCCACAAGGAATTTATCATTCACTCCCTCTTGAAGTGAAGAAGTTATTTAAAATTTGGAACATAAAACTGAGGAACAAATAAAGAACAGCATCTCATGTTTTGGGAAGTTTGTATGAGCTCATGAAGTAAGGTGTGGAAACTTTCATTGCCAACATTCAAGGATTGCAGTGAACATCTGGTTACCGTTTTCATTGTTCCATAATTTACGAGTTTCCATGAAAATCATGCCAGCTGACCTTGTCTTCACTTAAAACACACTACAACCCCATAACTAATTCTATTTCCTTGATATTTAAAATGAACCTAAAACCCAACTTGCATCAGGTGCTCTTCCTACACCAGTGTTCGTATCAACGTCTTTGGTTAATTAACTACTGTGGAAGAGGGGAAACATTTCCCCTTCTTTCCTGTGTTTCCATGTCTGTTCATAAGCAAGAGACTTGTGGTCCAATCCACACGCATACTTCCGAGGAATTTTGAAGTAAGACCCGCTTGCCCTCCTCTTTTTCTTCACCCCATCCTCACTCCTCTCCAGAAGAGGAGGAGTTACAAACCTGATTCATTGAAGCCTGAGTCATAGTGCTACATCATCAATGCCTTTTGGTAACACAGTCTCTTGGCCTCTGACATGCTCTTGGATTTAAATGAAAATTGGATAAATTGGATAATGTCTTCACAACAAGCAGAAGACTGAGTAAATGAAGTAGGCCTGCTCTTCTCATTCATGTGGCTGGTTGGGTTAGTGAATTAGATGAATGCTTTGCACATCATTCCTCCCTCCAGCTGTCCTTCCCTCCTTTCCAGTACTCATAAGAGAGTAGATCTCCCTTTAAGTTTGAACTTAAGCTGTATCTTCTTATTCATTATTTACCATTGAGATCTAAGATGTTAATAAAATTGACAGTAAATTTTTGCTTAGCTATTGATTTTTATAATACATTCTTTCCATCAGACCAGCTCGGAAGGGAGGAGGTATTTTACAGGAACTAAAATACCGCCGAAAACCCTCCAGTTACCTTTAACCATTTTTTTCATCCTTTTCCAGTTCAACCTAATTTTTTGTGTGAATTCTGCCCAGACCTATGTCTCCTTGACAACTGTCTCCTCTCTTGATAATTCTGTTGTCAACAAATTTTGAAATATTCCAAATAGACATGTTATTTTTTCTACTCAAAATTCTGGCTTTGATGAAACTACATTTATATTTTGCAGTATCTCAGTTGGAGACCATTTTAGCCCTCCATATCACAGGATGAAGATAAAAGCGTTTTAGGTTACTTTTATTCTTCCTCTTAACCACTTCCAGCAGCAGTATGCAAGCCTTTACTCTTAAACGGCAATTCCAGTCATTGGTGATTTTCAGAACTGGAGAACAAGGAGGGACAGAAAATCATGGGTGCAATAAATGATTAAAAAGATGATATTTTGTACTGATATGCTAAGTTGGGACGAAAGAGAGACAAGGATGTGTACTGTGCTTGGAGTGAGACTGATCAGTGAACACAGATGTCATTTCCATTTATTTGTTTCTTTTAAATCTTCTTTCATCAGTGCTTTGTAGTTTTTAGGGAACAAGTCTTTCACTTCCTTGGTTAAGTTTTTTTTCCTAAGCGTTTTAGTCTTTTTGATACCACTGTAAATAGTATTGCTTTTTAAATTTATTTTTTGGATTGTTCACTGTTAGTATATAGAGATGTTAGTGTATACATATTTGTGGGTTGATTTTGTATCCTGAAACTTTGCTAAATTTATATATTAGTTCTAACAATTTTTAAAATGAAATCTTGAGGGGTTTCTACATGTAAGATCATGTCATCTGTGAATAGAGATAATTTTATTTCTTCCTTTCTGATTTGGACGTCTTTTATTTCTTTTTCTTGCTTAATTACTCTGGCAAGGACTTCCCTTCAATGTTGAATAGAAATGCCAAGAGTGGGCATCCTTATCTTATTCTCGACTTAGAGGAAAATCTTTCGATTTTTCACCATTGAGAATACATGTTAACTGTGGACTTTTCCTATTTGGCCTTTATTATGTTGATGTAATTTCCATGAGTTCCTAGTTTGCTGAGTGTTTTTATCAAGAAGGGGCTTTCAATTTTGTCAAATACCTTTTTTTTACATCTATTTAGACTATCCATACAATTTTTACCCTCTGTTCTGTTAATGTGATGTATCATTTTGATTTCCAGTGTTGAACCATGCTTGCGTTCCTCATAAAAATCCCATTTGATCATGGTATCTGATCCTTTTGATGTACTGTTAGATGCAGATTACTGGTATAATGCTGAGGACTTTTGCATCAATATTCATAAGAGCTATTGACCTATAATTTTCTTGTAATGTCTTTGTCCAGCTTTAATATCAAGGTAATGCTGGCCTCACAAAATGAGTTCAGGAGTGTTCCAAGACTAACTAGTGATAAAATTTCCATACTACTGTAAGCACTTTATAGATTCAATACAATTCATATCAAAATCCTAATAACATTTTTATAGAAATAGAAAAAAATAAAATAAAATTCATATGGAATAACAAAACATCCCAAATAACCAAAATAATCTTGAGAAAGAAGAATAAAACTAGAGGCCTGACATTTCCTGACTTTCAAACATATTACAAGCTACAGTAATCAAAAAGGTATGGTACTGGCATAAATACCGACATGTACATCAATGGAACATAACAGAGAACATAGAAATAAACCCACACTTATGTGGTCAAATGATCTTTGAAAAAGATGCCAAGACTACACAAAAGGGAAAAGATAGTTTCTTCAACAAATAGTGTTGGGAAACTGGATACACACCTGCAAAAAAAAGAAACTGGACCCTTATCTTAACATCAAACACAAAAGTCAACCCTAAATGGCTTAAATACTTAAATGCAAGACTTGAAACTGTAAAACTTTGTCTAAAAGAAAAATAGAGAAAATCCTTTATAACACTGGACTTGGTAATGTTTCTGGGATAGGATGCCAAAATCACAGACAACAATAGAAAAAAAAATAATATATGGGACTACATCAAACTAAAAAGCTTCTACACAAGAAAGGAAACTGAGTGAAAAGAAAACTATGGAAAGGGAGAAAATATTTGCAAGCCATTTATCTGTTAAGAGGTTAGTATCCAAAATATATAAGGGATTCCTATAACTCAAGAGCAAACAAGCAAATAACCCAATTTAAAAATGGGTAAAGTACTTGAAGAGACATTTCTTCAAGGAAGAGATACAATGGTCAACAGGTACATGAGAAGGTGTTTAACATCACTAGTTATCAGAGAAATACAAATCAAAGCCATAACGAGATACCATCTTACCTCATCTGTTAGAATGACCATTATAACAAACAAACAAACAAAACCCCAAATAAAAAAAGTAAGTGTTTGAGAGGATGTGAAGAAATTGGAACTCTTCTACACTGTTGATGGGAGTGTAAAATAGTGGATCTTCTACGGAAAACAGTGTTCAGGTTCCTCAAAAAATAATAAGCAGTACTACCATATGGTCCAGCAATCCCATTTCTGGGCATTTATCCAAAAGAATTGAAAAGAGAATTTCAAAGGGATACTGGCACTGTCATGTTTATTATAGCATTATTTGTAATAGCCAAGAGGTGGAAACACCCTGAATCGCCCATCAACAAATGAATGGGTAAAGAAAATGTCACACACACACACATGTGCACACACACACACACACACACACACAGGGAATATTCGGTCTTAAAAGAAGGAAATTCTATCATAAATTCTATCATAAATTACAACACGGATGGACTTTGTAGACATTATGCTAAGTGAAATAAGCTAGTCACAGAAGGACAAACACATTGAGTCTACTTATATGAGGTATCTTAGGGTAGTCAAACATTCTCAGGCGAGGGAAGACTAAGAGACTTTGTTGCCAGTAAACTTGCTCTAAAATAATTGCTAAGGTACATTTTTCAGACAGAAGGAAGATGATTCCAGAAGGAATCATGGCGTATCAGGAGTGATGGAACATCAATAGGAATGGTAAATATCTGGATTAACATGACAGAATGTTCACTTCTTCTTGCGTTCTGTAAAATATGATCCATGGCTGAAAACCGGATGTAAGATCAACAAAAACATATATTTCCATATATTAAGAATAGCAGTTGAAACTGACATTTAAAAAATACCTTTTAAAAACACTGAAACTTTAAGTACTTGGGTATGAAGCTAACAAAAAAATGTCCAAGATATGTACACTAAAAACTTCAAATTTTGAGGAAAGAACTCAAAGAGGACCTAAATAAATGCTTACAAATTAAAGGATTTCACGGTGAGGGTATTAATTCTTCCCAAATTGATCTACAGATTTAATGCAATTCAAATGAAAATCACAACAGGATTTATATATGTATATGTATATATATATATATATATATACATATATATATATATATATGTATATATATATATATATATATATATATAAACATTTATCTACGAAGGCCAAAGAGTTAGGATAGCCAAAGCACTTTTAAAAGAAGGAATAAGGGGCGCCTGGGTGGCTCAGTCGGTTAAGCAGCCGACTTCACCTCAGGTCATGATCTCACGGTCTGTGAGTTCAAGCCCCGTGTCGGGCTCTGTGCTGATGGCTCAGAGCCTGGAGCCTGCTTCAGATTCTGCGCCTGCCTCTCTCTCTCTCTCTCTGCCCTTCCCCTGCTAACGCTCTGTCTCTCAAAAATAAATAAACATTAAAGAAAGAAAGAAATAAAAGGAGGAATAAAGTTAGAGGAACTATAACATTGATTTTAAGAGTTTACTATAAACTCTTAATTGCCAGAGCAATCAATTGCCAGAGCAATCAAGATAGTGTGGTATTGGCAAAGAGACACATACATCAATGGAATAGAAGAGATAGTCCAGAAATGGACCTTTACAAATGTTGATTTATTTTTGACAAAGATGCACAGGCAATTCAATAGAGAAAAGGGTAGACTTTTATTTATTAAAAAAAATTTGTTAAGGTTTATTCATTTCTGAGAGAGAGACAGAGTATGAGCAGGGGAGGGGCAGAGAGAGAGGGAGACATAGAATCTGAAGCAGGCTCCATGCTCTGAGAGGTCAGCACAGAGCTCGATGCAGGGCTTGAACTCTTGAATCGTGAGATCATTACCTGAGCTGAAGTCAAATGCTTAACAGACTGAGCCACCCAGGCACCCCCAAAAACGATAGTCTTTTAAACAAATCATGCTGGAGCAATTAGACAAACACTGATTGTTTGTCTAATTAGTGTTAGTGCAAAAAAAAAAAAAGAACATTGACATAGCTTCACATCTTATGCAACAATTAATTTTAAAATTGGTTGTAAGTCAAAATGTAAAACTCAAAGCCATAAAAAATTTTAGAAGTAATCCTAGGAAAATTTTTATGGGTTAAACAATAAAGTTCTTGGATAAGACAGCAAAACACAGGTCATAAAAAATATTAATAAATTAGGTTTTAATTTCACTAAAACTAAAACCTTTCTTCCTGTGGTAAACCCTAACCAGGGAGTAAAAAAAAGTTACAAAAAGAAAATATTTGCAATCCAGATACTCTATAAAGATCTTGTATCCAGAATATATAAAATCTCACAAAACAGAAAATAAAGAAAACAATCTAATTAAAAATGTGCAAAATGCTTAAAAAGACAGATCACCAAAGGGGATATATGGAAAACCAATAAGCAAATCAGCACATGAAAAGATATTCAACATCATTAGTCATTAGGAAAACACAAAACCACAATGTTAATGTCATTATAATATATGTATATTAGGCTATCTAAAGATGACTGAACATAGTACAGGGGAGGATACAGAATAACTGTAACCTTCCTGGCCTCCTGGTGGCCCTAAAATGTGATAGAGCTATTTCTGGAAAACAGATTGGCAGTTACTTATAAAGTTAAGCTTCCTATAAATCTTCTAATCCCACTCCTGAGTAGCAAAATGAAAACACAACAAAGTTCTATTGATTCTACCCCTGAATCCGCTAGCACCTTTATTTTGGACTCTCTAGCCCCCAAAGCTATAAGAAATAAATTTCTGCTATATAGATTGCCCTGCCTATGGTATTTTGCTATAGCAGATTTAGCTAAGAAAATGGAAACTTCAGGGATATGTTAATACACCAACAACGATAGATCTTGTAGTCATAGCAGCTTGGGTAAGAGGTGCCTGGATGGCTCAGTTGGTCAAGTAACCAACTTCGGCTCAGGTTCGTGGGTTTGGGCCCCACATCAGACTGCGCTGACAGCCCAGAACCTGCTTCGGATTCTCTGTCTCCCTCTCTCTCTGCTCCTCCCCTGCTCTCTCTCTTTCTTGCTGTGTCAAAAATAAACATTTAAAAAATAAATTAAAAATATTAAAAAAAGAAACTTGGGTAATGTGTCATAAATTATTCTCTCAGAGCTTCACAATAAACAATAACATATTAAAGAATCTAGAAAATATTTTGTCGTAACAAAAAAGAAACTTGTTTGACTGAGTTGAGAAAGTTTTTTTCCCATCAAAGCTATTAATTTCTCTGAAAGTATTTCCCTGAGTAAACCAGTTTGGGAAGTTCTAGTGTTCAATAGTCTTTTGAGAAGTTCACCAGCAAGTGAAATAAGGTCAATGGGTCTTTAATCTGATTGGGAAGAAAAAAAATCAAATTAAAACTTTTTATAACCATTACTTTATTTTTAAAATGAACATACAGTAAAACTTACCCTTTTTTTTTTTTGAGAACAGCTCTATGAATTTTAACACATGTATAAATTCTTAAACTCTAACCACCACATAGTCAAGATATAGAAGTATTCTATCATCCACAAAACTCCCTCATGCCAACAACGTCCTACTCTCATCCTTAACCTTGGCCACTGATGATTTATCCTCGGTTGCTATAATTTTGTCTTTTCAAGAATGACATATAAATGGAATCATAGTCCAGTCTAGAAGGGTTCCAGGAGAGTTCGTGTCCTCAACTCTCTTCTTTTCCTTTGCTCTCAGTATCCTCACCAACCTCTGGTTTGTGTTATCTGTGCATACACATGCCAAATCCTTATCTATAGCCTTAGGTTTTCTAACTAGTCTTGAATTTCCCGGTTCCTAGTGTATATTGTCAGGTAGGTATCTTGTTGGAACACTGCATTTGGATTTTCTAATACAACTCTCCAGTTCTACCTACTGTATTAGGCACTGTCCTCCTACTTAATTGTTTTCAATTTTGCTGTCTCTCTCCCTGTCTTCCCCTGGTTTCCAGGCACATTCAAAGTTCTGTTGATTCTACCACCGCACTATTTTTTTCATCAATATGAGCCTTCCTTTTCATGACTACACATTCTTCTTCTGCTTTTGAAGTGCTCCAGGCACAGCCATGCTGGCAGTCGTGAGAACTGAAGAGTCTCTTCAACTGCCTGTGCTTTGTTTTGGAAACTTCTTCAGACAATCTCTTATTCTTGTATCAAACTTTCCCTTGTATTGGCTCCTTTTGGTTTCGCATCATACTCTCTTAGTACCTTTTTTCTTCTTCACGACTCCAGCATGTGCTCCCCAGGATTCTCTCCTATCTACACAGTCAGACTCTAGCCCCATGCCAATATTTTTATGACTAATGATTCCTGATACGTATCAATAGATCTCAAGAGAGTCTTAAAAAGTTATTGTCTGTCACTAGGCTACTTCATCACATGCTTTCACAATAAGAACTGCATGTCAGTCAACCCAAGGAGGAAAGAAAAGGAGGTAAACATTAGCCTGGCATGGACAGAGAAGCAGGAATGTGATTTGTACACAGTGCAAGGCTTATGTTGCAATATAAACATATCCATTATGGGTTGAATTGTGTCTCCTCAAAATTCATATGTTGAAGCCCTACCTCAGATGTGACAGAGTCTTTAAAAAGATGATTAAGTTAAGGAGTATCTGGGTGGCTCTGTCAGTTCAACATCTGACTCTTGATTTCAGCTCAGGTCATGATCTCATGGTTTATTGAATCAAGCCCTGCATTGGATCTGTGCCAACAATGCAGAACCTGCTTGGGATTCTCTCTCTTCCTCTCTCTCTGCCCTTACCCCACTCTCTCTCTTTGTCTCTCAAAATAAATAAATAAACATTAAAAAAAGAGATTATTATGTTAAAATGAGGCCGTTAGGTGAGACCTAATCCAGGTTAGCTGGGGGCCTTATAAAACGAGGAGATTAGTACATACAGACACCAAGGATGTACATGCACCAAAGAAAGGCCCTGTGGGAATACAGTGAGAAGTTGGCCATCTACAAGCCAAGGAACGAGGCCTCAGGAGAAATCAAATCAGTTGATGTTTTGATCTTGGACTTGTAGCCTCTAGAATTGTAAGCAAGAAAGTTTCTGTTTAAGTCACGCAGTCTATGATATTTTGTTATGGAAATGCTAGCAAGCAAGGTAATACATCATCAATAAAAACAGTAAAATGTGTTCATGGCTCAAGCCATAAAGTGGTGTAAATATTAATGGCCAAGCTTCAGTGAAACAGGCCCTGGACAAATTTGGTGATCATAATGAAGTAGGGAAAAAGGAAATTGCATTTGTCCAGTTTCATCTCTTCATTTACCGAGCTAATAATAATCATAACAGTCATTTAAAATATACATATGTTGAAATTTATCTTTGCAACAATAGCAGCAGCCCGAACACAAGCCATCTCTTTCTTACTTCCGCTCCTTCACCCAAAATGGAAAGTTATGGAGTGTTGCCGGTGAAAGGCTGAGATAAGGATGTGCAGGAAAGGAAGCTTTTTGCTTACTCTTCCTCAGATTGGTTTTTGGCTCCATGAAATGGATATAACTGGGTGAGAATAAAGCCATCCCCGCCAGGTGATGAGAAATTTAAAAAATGGTCACATTTGCTCTGGTGGTAATTTTGTTTGCTCTAAATAACATTGGCAAACATATATAGTATTGTTGAAGGAATATTTCTAGTTGTAATTATAGCAAATATAATTTGTAATAAATTATATTCTAAAACTGATAAATTCCATTTTAACAAAATTGCACCAGCAAATTATTCAAACTCATTAAACCTCAAAAGGAAAATATAATCAAAGTGAAATAATTATAAGTCATGTTGGCATTTTCTGAGTAATCTTCCCATTAAGAAGTGAATTTAGTTGCACCTGGGTCACTCAGTCAGTTAAGCATCTGACTCTTGGTTTTGGCTCAGGTCATGATCTCATGGTCCATGGGTTTGAGCCCTACATCGGGCTCTGTGCTGACAGCATGGAGCCTGCTTGGGATTCTCTCTCTCCCTCTCTCTCTGCCCTTCCCACTCTTGCTATTTCTGTCTCTCTCTCAAAATAAATAAATAACTTAAAAAAAAAGAAATGGATTTAGATAGTGGGGTTTCAGGCCTCTAGAACAGAGAGCATCTTCCATACACATGTTCATATAGTCTTTTATATTAATTGATTTTAAGAGACAAATACTGATATTTTTCCTCAGTAAAGAGATTTAAAAGTCTTCTCAATCTTAAATTTTATAATTCACGAATTATAACTTAAAAAACAAGTTACTTTTTAAAAATGTGTGGTTATTACTGACTACTCTATCACCTCCATTCTCCAGGTTTCTCTGACTTGCTCTGTACCCCAGGAGGCTTACTTGTTCTGTGATTTTTATGGATTGCACCCCCGGAGTTTACCCTAAGGTTTCTTGTTGAGTTGGGTTGGCCAAAGTCTGGAGTATGGGAAGAAAAAGATGCCGAGTGACTCTTTGAGTGAATTATCATTTTTCTGCTGATATCCTGGCTGATGTTCTTTTGAGACGTGCCCTCAGAAGGCAGGTCCTGGAAGCAGCAGTCTAGGATTACAATGCTCACGTAGTTGAGTGTGTGGATAACTTCCTTCGCGGGGGCAAAATGGGATATAGTGTATCACACGTTAACATTATGTTACTCAAATTATCATTGAGGGTAGCATGTGATGGAGTACAGGGAGAGGATTAAATAGTGGCAGAGCAAATAGTTGTGGCACTTAGTTGCTACAGCAACCATGAGATAAATTGTGAAAGAGATTGGACACTTCTGGCTTCTCTGAAGAGGGTACATAAGGGATAGATGTAAAATCTACCATTCCCAGCTCAAAGCACTAATGAAAAACAGCAATAGCTTAATAAAGTCAGAAATATCAAGGACTCAGGTTTTGTAGGAAATAAGGTTTGAGTAACTTAGTAGATAGAGAATTCTGCTCATGCCATCAATAGTGTATGAGGATTCCTTTGTTTCCCACTTCCTCTCCAACACTTGTCATTTCTTGTGTTTTTTATTTCAGCCATTTTGACAGGTATGTACACACACATGCACATGCACACACACACACACACAGGAATATTACACAGCCTTAAAGAAGGATGAGATCATGCCATTTGCAACAACATGAATGGACCTAGAGGGTATTATGCTACGTGATAAGAGTCAGACAGAGAAAGACAAATACCCTATGGTTCCACTCATGTGTAGAATCTTAAAAAAAAATCCAAATGACTAAACAAACAAAAAGGCAGAATTAGACCTATAAATATAGAGAACAAACTGATGGTTGCCAGAGGAGAGGGGCATGGCGGAGGTGGGGGAAAATGGGGGAAGGGGAGTCATTCCCATGACTTATTCATTCCTTAACATGGGAGTAAAAGTTATAGCATAGAGGATGCAGTCAGTGATATTGTAGTAGCATCATATAGTGACAGATCATTGCCACACTGTGGTGAACATACGATAACATATGCAGGAGTTGAATCACTATGTTGTACACCTAAAACTAATGTAACATTCTTTGTCAACTATACTGAAATAAAAAAAAAAAAAGAATTCTGTACTGCTCAGGTATTGGTAGTGGGTAAGGGAATGAGTGATAAAACGGGGAGGCTATTATCATCAATTTAGTTCTTGTGACCAGCTTCAGAGCATTGTAGAAGCTAGTTTTAAGTTTTGCTTCTTCCATTTTAAGAAGAGTGCTAATGGTGGCTAACATTACAATTTAGGTTCCAATAGAAAGTATGGAAAAGCTGACATCACTCAACAATGATGCTGTGGCCGATGAGACTTTGTGTTTCTCCATGATGGGGCCAGAAGCTCTTCATCCACTAAAAGGTCAAGAGTGGAAGCAAAAGAGAGATGGACTGTATTGGTTATTCTCTGCTTGCTTCTCCCCACCCATATCTTGATCCATACCATGCCCTCCACCTTTTGTGACACTGACCACTATGGATTGCATTATCAAGGTTCTTGTGACCTTTGGCTTCTAGATCAGTTTGGCCAAAGGAAGGAAGCCATGGAGTATTGGAAGATGGGAGGAGAAAGAGGTTACAGCATATATATTTCCCCTCTCCCACCTTTTCTTGGTCACATATCTGGCAGAGGCTCTATTCTATGGACATACCTTCTATCAGCAATTCCTCTTTGATGGCTCCATACTTTTTTCAGTCTCTGGAAGCAACATTCACTATCCTTGCTTCTCGAGTTCTGGGGTGGCCATGATTTCCCACTATTGCTGGTCCTTGAGTGTTTCCCCAAGCTTTTTGCTCCCCTTAGCCTTGTCCACATATCTTAAATAATACTTCCATTAAACTCTTTCAGTTGCAGCCTTCGTGCTTACCCTTTCTTTCCTGCTAGTACGTGGACTGCTACATCATGGAAGGAAGGACAAATTGCGAGGGAACGAGTAAGGACTGACACTGGCATTGGGATGCAGCTGCAAGTGGCAGGGGAAAGGCAGATCTGAAGACAGAGCCCAGAAAATAGAGACTACGGGCAGATAACAGAATTCTAGATGAGTAATCAGACTACGGAGTAATGGCAGGGAGTAGTGGTATGAATTTATGGGCATGGGGAGTAAGGGAGTGAAGGATCCAAGAGAAGATAGTTTTTGGGAGGATCTGATGGCCAAGTAGACAGAGTGAGAGACTCAGTTTCCAGACATCAGGGCTTCAGGTACCAGAATTCTGGTCTCTCTTTGGGACTTGGCAAATGCATGGAAAATCTTCAGTCTAGAAAATTCAGTTCCTAAACAGATGATCAAACACTAGTTAGTTTCTTTCATAGATCTGTTTGTTTTCTCATTCATTCATAAAATATTTATTGAGCTCCTTCTGTATTGTAGGCTCTGAGCTGAACACTGAGAATATAAAGGTGAATAAGGGACATGAGCTGACTTCACGGGGCTCACAATCTACCAGAAGGTAAAGACATGCATGAATGTAACTTCAGTACACAGTGATTAGACACTTGTATCTTAAGACATATTTGACAGTGTCTCAAATAAAATATGCATGAAACTTAACTCTTCTTCTAAAAACCACATCCTCTCATCCATCACTCCATTTCGTGAATAGCGCTGCTATGACCTGTCCCAGAGAAACAAGATGTGATTCTTCTTTTTTTTTTTTTTAACGTTTATTTATTTTTGAGAGACATAGAGACAGAGTATGAGCAGGGGAAGGGCAGAGAGAGAGGCAGACACAGAATCTGAAGCTGGCTCCAGGCTCTGAGCCGCCAGCACAGAGCCCTGCGCAGGGCTCCAACTCACAGACCGTGAGATCATGACCTGAGCCGAAGTCAGCCACCCAACTAACTGAGCCACCCAGGCGTCCCCAAGATGTGATTCTTTTTAACAAGGTACTAATTTATCCCTTGGTCCAATGTCGTTGATTGTTCTTCTTTTTAAAAAATCTATTTTGGGGCGCCTGGGTGACTCAGTCGGTTAAGTGTCCGACTTCGGCTCAGGTCATGATCTCACAGTCTGTGAGTTCGAGCCCCGCGTGGAGCTCTGTGCTAACAGCTCAGAGCTTGGAGCCTGCTTCAGATTCTGTGTCTCCCCCTCTCTCTCTGACCCTCCCCTGCTCATGCTTTGTCTCTCCTGCTCTCAAAAACAAAACAAAACAAAACAAAAAAAAAAAACATAAAAAATCTATTTTGTGGGGCGCTTGGGTGGCTCAGTCAGTTAAGCATCTGACTCTTGATGTCAGCTCAGGTCATGATCTCATGGTTGTGGGAATGAGCCCCACATTGGGCTCTCAGCTGACAGCATGGAGACTTCTTGGGATCCTCTCACTCTCCCTTTGTCTCTGCCCCCTACCCCTGCTTGCACTCTCACTCTCTCAAAACTAAATAAATAAACATTTTTGAAAAAAGATTCTTTCCCCCTTCCTCTCCCCTCCCCTGCTCATCCTTTTGTGCTTTCTCTCTCTCTCTCTCTCTCTCTCTCTCTCAAAAAAAAATCTATTTTATGTATCACTATTAGAACATTTTTCTTACTTGTAATTCTGATGCACAGCCAAGGCCAAGAACACATTAGATATAAATTATTCCTAAACTGAGATCATAATTGGTCTTTTAAAAATGGAGTGAGCTATATTTTGTGAGGGGGTGTGTGTGGGAAGGGGAAGAATTGAGTGTTTCTTGCTAAGTGGATATGTGGCTTTGGAATCAGGTGGCACTTGTTGAAGATGTTAAATATACAGTGTGGCTGGCTGGTCAAGTAGTGATTCTCAGTATATTATTAGCTAGGGCTCCCCAAATTCCACCTCCCTCATTGTTGTTAGCACTTTTTGTTCTTAAGAAGTGACTCACCCAGATTGAGATTGAAAGCCAAAAATGTCAGTTTGTTACTAACTTGCAGTTAGAAGTACATGTCACTGCTTGACAGTGTATCCTTTCCTGTGCAGGGAAGTCTGTGTCACAACTGGAGGCAACCTTCTCTATGGAGGTAATGCAACAGAAAGTAAAAAATACCCTTCAGCTTTGGCCCCTCCCTTCCATGAGCCCTGGGAGCGCTGGGAGCGGCAGTGTTTTGCTTAGTGGGAAAGCCAGAATTGCAACTGCTCGTTATTCTATGGACACATTTTTGGTTAATTGCTTAAAGAGATTTCAGAAGAATTAGACTTGACTTGGCAAGCCTCTAATAATTCATCGTTTACATCCCCAGCATGGAGCCTAACACAGGGCTTGAACCCATGACCCTGAGAGCAAGACCTGAGCCGAGGTCAAGAGTCGGACCCTTACCTGACTGAGCCACCCAGGCGCCCCTCTTTTCTTTGTATAAACAAATACTTACTTTTGTACTTCATATTGAATTCGCAATTTTGCCTTTTTTTTAAAAAAGAAGTTCCCCCAGGGGTGCCTGGCTGGCTCAGTTGGTAGAGCATGTGACTCTTGATCTTGGGGTTGTGAGTTCAAGCCCTATGTTGGTGGTAGATCTTACTTAAAAAAAAATTCCTTCAGGCTCCTCAGTGTCTGGCTCTGTCCCTGTGTTTCTAGTGTTGGGACATAGACACTGCTGGTTTGGCCCGAGGAAACTCTTTCATGCACAGGCCTTGTTTACTTTTTTTTAGATTCCATAAATTTCGCTACTCTTGTTACCATATCATTCCTTCAGGCAGAAAGCAAGCAATTAAGTTATGTTCATTTATATAATTGTATCTCATGGAGGCCCTTGTGAGAAGACAACAGGGAGTCCTGAAGAAGAACTGGGAAATATCTTAGTCCTTCACCATTCGTTTCGAAACAATTTCTCAATATGGCCACTTCTCCCTCCAGTTCGTTGCTGTTCACCTGTTTCACTTGAGGGTGATACTTTGCTGACTTTTTTCTCACATTCAGGGGGTAATTGTAACCAGTGTACCATACATAATAACAATGCTAGTTTCAAGAGAGTGTTCACCAATTCTCCATTAAGGTTTTTTTTTCAGCCTACCTAATGAGGGAGCATAAGTTACAGACAACTTGTCAAGAATGAAAATGATTAAAAACAAGGTTGTTTCCATCACTTTTCTTTCCACAGTTTATTATAAGTGAGATGCTCTTGCAGAATGGGACTGTAGAAACTTAGGTATAAGGCTGCTTCTCCGAAATCCTTAGGCATAGGTCTTTTAAAAGTAGGATCAAAGAGCCTCAGTGTACCTGTATTTCAAATTGATTATAGAGCTCAGAGTGAAGCTCTAGCTTAGCTTCTATTTTTCTAGACTTTTAGGGCGAACAGTCTGTCAAGGATCAATCCAACAAAGTGATCCTGACCTTAAATTCTTGCTTATGCAGTTACCGTACATTTGCACTTTCTTTGTTCCTTGTATGATTTTGTTTTGTGTTTTCAGATAATGGTTCATGAACGATCACCCGGATATTGGAAGACAGCCTGGTTCTTTGGCGATTTGAGAGCGCATTAGTTTCCTGGGGCTGCCATAACAAAGTGCCACAAACTGGGTGGCTTAGAACCACGGAAATTTATTGTTTCATAATTCTGGAGACCAGAGGTCTAATATCAAGGTATTGGCATGGCTATGCTCCCTCTCTAGGCTCTAAGGGGAGAAGGAGAAAACTCTTTCTTGCTTCTTCCAGTTCCTGGGGCTTTGGGGTTCCTTGGCCTGGGGCAGCATGACTCCAGGCTTTGCTTCTGTCTTCACACGGCCCTCTTCCCTGTGCCTCCATGTGTTTTATTTTCTGTCTCTTATAATGACATTTTCAACGATTTAGAGCCCACCTGAATCCAGTATGATGTCATCTTGATTCTAACCTCAATTTTACCTGCAAAGACTGTATTTCTAAACAAGGTCACACTCTGAGGTTCTAGGTAGACATGAATTTTGGGGAGACACTATTCCGCTCAGTATGAAGGCCACTGAACTCAGTTAGGTGCTTAGGATCACAGTTCCCTTCCTGTCAGTCGAGAAGGTATTTCCCTGTTGTCGCTCAGTGGATAGCACAGCCAGACTTCCACAAGCCAAACCATGGTGCCTCACAGCAGCCAGGGAGAGGCTGGGGCTCAGAGGAGAGGCTGAGGGTGTAAGCCGGCAAGGGCAGCCTTGTGCCCAAGAGAGAGAGGTAGTGAGCTGACGTTTTTGCTCGCTGTGAAAGGTTTCTTGAACTAATTCCCTTCTTAAAATTCAACAGAAGTATTCTAAGATTCGAGTGTTTTCACAAAACCTTTGACTTATTTTCCCCTTTTGAAATACTTTTCTGTGCTCGCCGGCAGCTGCTTGTTTCCGTTGCCCTGGACTCACACGCAGTGAATGCATTTTCCATTCCTGCTGTAGGCCTGTGCCCCCCCCCGCACTTCGTTCTTCATCCTTGTTTTTTCCACTCTCCCTCATTTTGTTCTTGTCATTTCCCTGTATTATCCATGGTCCAAATCTATTTTTTTCCACGTAACTGCATGGACCCCTCAGGCCTCTGTGTGTGTGGGGTGAGCAGTAGACACTGGTGGATTCTGAAGACACAGAGCACAGAGTCTCTGACTCCTGGGAGTTTATACATTGATGTGGTGTTTGTCTTGACACATATTTAACATCGTGGGCGTTTAGCTTTTTAGGGTAGGGGAAGGGTTTACTTAAACCATGTTTACAAAATAGCTAACAAACATTTGCAGTTACCCCATGTATATTAATTAGCCTAGGCAGCACTCTGGTTATTTCATAAATTCTTGTCTTTTGCCTTTTGTTTTGTTTTAGAGGGTTCGAGAATGGTGAGTGCTGGTGACAGAAAGGCCTGTAGCTGTCGTGGGCAGTGTCGGCATTCACCTCCCAAAGGAACATCCTCCTCTGGTGTTCAAGTTCTATTTCATTTTTTCTGAGGAACTATAAAAATGGCAATTATCAGGAGAGTCAGTTCAGTGTCAGAGATACTTTCTTCCCCTGACTTTCTGCTTTCTGCTATGAGCTTGCGTATGCAGAGATTATTTTTCTTAGCTGCTACTTCTTACATTGCAAAACCCCAAATTTTATGGTGTTGTTTTTTTTTTCTCCTTCCTATCTCTATGACGTGATGACAGTGGTAAAAGTCTGGTTTTATTCAGTACCTGACCCAGAATGGGACTCGTATGAGAAGGTCGTGACTCTCCCAGCTCCTCTACTTGGCCTGCTGGTTGTCTCCGGCTCAATCACCCTCCAGAAAATACTCTAGAAAAACTAGACGTGTGTTTTATTTTTGGTTTAGTTACCTTTTCCCTCCTTTCTCCAGTCTTTTCTCAGTGCTTCAAGGCACCTTAAGTCTTGAGACTTTCATTCAAACAAGGCTGAGAGAAGAGCACTGGGTTTTCTTCCTGGATTTGAGTGTATTAGAGCCATCATTCGTCAGGGAGATATACTCGAAAATTTGCATTCCCCAAATTTGCTTATATTATTACAGCATATAATTCTCAATCAATTTATAAAATACAATGATACATAACTGAAAATTTGTAAGTCCTAGTAGACTTCTTTTTCTTTTTCTTTTTTTATTTTTTTTAACATTTTTATTTATTTTTGAGAGACCTAGAGACAGAGTGTGAGCAGGGGAAGGGCAGAGAGAGAGGGAGACACAGAATCCGAAGCAGGCTCCAGGCTCTAAGCCGTCAGCACAGAGCCCGACGTGGGGCTCGAACTCACACTGTGAGATCATCACCTGAGCTGAAGTCGGCCGCTTAACCAACTGAGCCACCCAGGCGCCCCCTAGTAGACTTCTAATAACTGTTACTAAGCAGGCGAAGATGGGCCACAAACTCAGTAGCCAGTGAGGTGCCCCTACACACATAATTCTCAAGGGATGCCAACACCCTTGAGGACTTTGTGAAACATTGGAAACCAACAAAGGTTGCATTTTATTTTCTTCAGGAATGCTCTTTAAGGGCTGCTAATGGGAGAGGAGGTAAATTAGGAGTCAGTTTTCCCTGCTTTCTGATGAAAGGGTGGGAGGGGAGCAGTCCTCCAGGACATCATTATCTCCACCCAAAACCTGTTTGCAGGAATTACCATTTATCTGGGGGTGGTTTCTGCTCTTGCTTTATCCTGATCAGTGTTTTAAATTGCTTGAAGATAAAGAAGGTATGTTTCATTCCTAAGATAACTGGGGAGGCAGCAATAGTGATTGTCATTTCAGAACTTTTCCTCCCTAAATGATTTTTTATTTTGTACATTGGACTTTGGACTTTCTGCCTACACAAGAAAATTGTCTTTATAATAGAATAACTTATTAGGGTGGACAGATTATGCATGATACAGTAAAAATTGCTGTTTGTGTAAGAAACATAAAATCTTGAGAAATACATAGAACAAACTTAACAGTATGCTGGATTCCTTGCATCTCTTGCCTCCAAATGTCCACCTCTTTTCTCTTTATGGCAAAGTTCACTTAAGTTTGAGAGTGAATTCTGATAACACACAATAATAGAGGAGGGGAAGATGAGATAGAATAAAATAGTAAGCACCAATAATAGCTCACATATACTGAGGACATGCATCACTTAATCTTCCTGTGAACTCTGTGATATTTCCTGCTGTCCTGATGGGGAAAATGAAGAAACAAAATGGCTCGTTAGTGAGTGGAAAAGGAGGAATTACGTCTAGGTCCAGCTTACTGCAATGTTCAGATGCATAACTACTACCCTCATTGTCTCTCAGGAAGGACAAAACCAGAGTAAGGAGCCATTAGGGAAGAGAGGAAGTCAGGGAAGTGGGGAGAACGAGGCAGCTTGAGGGGCCCAAAATCAGCTTTCTCAATTAAGAGTGTCAACCTAGCACCCAACATGGGTGGAAGGGGGTCTCTCATATTGAAGGTGTCTGAGGGTTTGACTGTGGGGGCTGAGTTGGGGTGTATCTGAGCTTTGTTTTAATCTCATCTGTTGCCCCTTTTCATTGTAAAGAAATTTCTGAGAACTGTCACACTTGTTACCACAAATATCACTCTGATGAAAAACATTTTAATTCTCCATTTGAAGGACTAGTATTTCTCATATGCATATTTAGCAAAATTCCTGCATACCATAAGCATTTGAACAGTCGTTTAGAATTCACAGAAGAGGGATTTGGGGCCAGGTTAATATTTCTTCAAGGTGAAGGCTGGGCAGAAGTGCATGGGACTTCAAATGAAAGCAAGAGAGAGGCTGACTGAGCACCATGGTCCAGGGCCCATTCCCAAATTTGTCCATTCAGGGAAACAGTTTTCCCATGAGTGTTCAACCATTTGTAGAGTAGCTCACAGTAACCAGTCATATGATTCATTGATTTCAACAAGCGTTTGCTGAATACCTTTTAATCTTCTAGAATTTCTGCCCCCTTTGGTACCTGCTCTGTCCCTGAGGGACTAATATTTGTGGGGCTGCACCAACCCTCTGCCTTTCCTTGTGTTCTGGAGAATGAAGGGAGGTTATTCATTACCTAGGCCAGAGGTCTATAAACTACAGCCTTCAGTCCATATATGGCCAGTAATTTGTTCTTATAAATAAACTTTTATTGGCACCCAGCCACATGCGTCCATTTAAGTACTGTCTATGGCTGCTTTTACTCTCTAAATGACAGATTTGGGTAATTGTGGCAGAGACCCTATGGCTTGTGAAGCCTAAAGGTTTTATTTTCTGGCCCTTTACAGAAAGAAGTTTGTTGACTCCTGCCTTAGGTAGCTCCTTCTGGGTGGAGTTATCAGTTCCTAAGGCAGCTTTCTGCCTGCTAAAAAAAAAAGCCACCGTTGTCACTTCTATAGCTTCAGCTACACCACAGTTAGAGCTCAGAAAGATTCTGAGTTCTGGTAACGATCTCTTACCTGGCTGCAGGCGGCTTGCGGGTGGTTCTCGCTGTTGCTAGTCCCAGCGTGTGGCAGCACCTTTTTTTTTTTTTTTGCCTTCCTTTAGTGCTGCACACACTTACTCCTACCATGTCTCCTAATTTACCCAATTAGATGGTTTCATCTCTTTCCTTCTGAGACTCTGATTGACCTGTTATATGCATAGTATTGTGTTAGAAGCAATGGAGTAAAAATGACTAAGGATACACACACACACACACACACACACACACACACATATACTTGCTTTTATTAAATTTTTTTATGAGCTCATGGTGATGAAGGTGAGGGATGGAGATAAGATAGAAACAGCTATTGTATAAGGAAGACCGTGGTAAGTACAACCAGAGAGGCAGACACAGAAGAGAGAAGGGAGAGATCATATCTGCTTGGTATTCAGAGACAGTTTCATTGATGAAGTAGCATTTGAGCTGAACTCTAAAGGATGGATTAGTTTTAGAGAGGTGGATTTTTTGTAAATAAGAATTATAGATAGGTGGATAGCATGAGGCACTGAGGGAAATAAATAATAAATGTCAGTTTCTTTAGGCACTTGGAAGAGCACTTTGGACATCATCTTATTTTATCCTCAGAATGACACCCATGAAGTAGTTCCTCTTATTAGTCTATCAACAGATAAGGGAACCTAGGCTTTTTTAAAAACAAAGTAACTTTCCCATGATTCACCGCTTAAGGTGAGAAAGTAAGGGTTCTGATCCAGGCTCTTAATCCTTAAGAATATAGCAAAGCACAGATTGTGTTTCAGTGTCCGTTAAAGGCTGGTTCTTCTATGGAAATAAAGCTGAGATGGTTGATTTGGCCATATCTTAAGCAACTCACACATTGTGTGAAGGACTTTGCGCAATGGTCTGCAAATAGTGGATAGTCCTAGGGGCTTTTTCTCAGGCTAGTGAGATGATCAGAGTTGTGTCCTTCAGGGAATATGATCTAGGGGATATATAAAAAGGGTTTGGGTAAGAGAGATAGTAGAGGGATTTTAAAGGACAGAGTCAATACCAGGGGTAAGGTTGACAGACTGGAGGAAGAATTGAAGCAGATTTGGTGTTTCGGGCTGGCTCAGTGGTGATTAGAAGCTGGTGATACCAAGAATGGAGCTGGGAAACACAGCACGAAGGGAAGACTTTAGAACAGTGATTTTAGATTTAGAATATGATTTTGGGTATGTGAAGTTAAAGATACAGAAGACAGTCTCAGTCTGCAGAAAAGATTTTAGTTTTCTCTGCACTTGAGTACAAGTGGAGTTTATAAGAATGTTCTAAGCTCTAGATTGTTTTTTTTTTTAATCTTTTATGTTTACTTATTTTAGAGAGAGAGAGAGACAGCATGAACAGGGGAGGGGCAGAGAGAGGGAGACACAGAATCTGAAGCAGGCTCCAGGCTCTGAGCTGTCAGCAAAGAGCCCGATGCGGGCTTGAACTCACGAACCTGAGATCATGACCTGAGCCAAAGTCGGGTGCTTAACCGACTGAGCCACCTGGTGACCCTAAGCTCTAGATTGTTGACATGAGAGTTTCATGGTTAAATACATCTGTGGTAGGTATGAGAAAAGCCTGCGTGTTGGAGAAAGTTATAGAAACAGGAGGGACAATTTCTCTTTGGCCATTGGCTCCTTAGGAGAACCACAGATGAGCATCTGGCATTTCTTCAGCGTCTAGTGCTGAGGCTTGTCTTTAGGAAATGCATTTCCCCCCTGTCTTTTCTAGGGCCACTTAAGACTTTTTAAGAATAGTAGACTTCGTCATATACACATAGATTCTTAATATTCATTGGATGTGGATACACTACACTTAATTTCCTAATCTCAGTTCGTTGGACCCTTCAACTGTTCTAAGAACTGTCATCTGGCTTCATAGGCTTGTCATGAAGCTGTGAAAATGCTTTGAGGAGTGTGTGTCGCTAAACAAACGTAATACACATGAGCTTTTGCAACTTTTCCCAGCAGGTACACACATCTATTTAGTGTATAATGCCCGGGCTGTTTTCGTCCTTCAGTGTCTCCGCCTGTCCTTTGCTACGGAGAGTTACAAAGTCCCGGGAGGACGCGATGCCCCCTGCTAAGGACGCACGCAGGTCAGAGATCCAGAAGGCAGAAGGATTTTCGGGGAGGAGCAGGGGCAGGGCATGACCTAGCACCTGGCAGCGCCGCCGATTGGCGGAGCAGAAGGTTGTTCCCTCAGGGCGGCCGCTGATTGGCTGCGGGAGGAAGAGGCATGACGTCCTCAGAAGTTGAGCAAACACCTCCTCCTCCCGGCTCCCATCCCAATTTCTGCTGGGCGTTCGCAGCCTACCCAGTTCGGACCTAGGCGCTCGGAGGCGGCAGGACCGGTCGGCGGAGCAGAGAGGACAAGGTGAGGCGGACCGCGCGGAAGGCGCCGAGCCGGCGGGCGGGAGGCTCAGCCAGCGAGATGCGCTCGGAGGCCGCCGGCGGGGCTCGACTGTCCTCGGAGGGGGCGGGCGCGCGCTGCCTCCCCTCCTGCGCCGCGGGCGACCTGGCCACTCGGCGGAACCCGGCCGTGGCCCGGAGCGGCGCTGGAGAGCGTGGCGAGCCTTTGGGCCTCCCTTCCGAGCGTTTCCCTTGGAGCGTTCCAGTGCCGTTCTGGAATTTCTGAATAGGAAAGGGAAGGGGCGGCAATTAGAATTCTTTTCTTTTCTTTCTTTCTTTTCTTTTTCTTCCTTCTTTCTTGTTTTTTCTTCTTCTTCTTCCTCTTCTTCTTTTCTTTTTTTCTTTTTTTTTGGCGGGGAAAGGGGGCGGTTGCTGGGGCGTTGAACCTGTAGAACGAACACTCTGTTCATTCTCCTACTCTACGCTTATTTACCAGGTTGGCGGGCTGCAGGGTGTGGTTGATGGAGATTGGAGGGGGGCAGTCCTCTCCCTTACCCCCAGCTTTCTTTGTGCGCGGCTGCCGCTTGACCTTTCCAGCTCTGGCCATCTTAGCCAAACTCTGATCATAAACTTCTCACCCGGACCATCTTGGGCTGGCCAGTCTCTTTGAGATAAGGATCCCTCGCCTCACCCCTCCCAGCAAACTGCCTTCGCCAGTCTGCTCTCCAAGGGAGTTAGAAGACATGAGAAAGTTAAATTCCCGAGACCCCGTGGGGCTGTGAGGCCGGAGTGAGCACTTGTGCGAGGAAGGGGTGCAAGCAGACGGCCATTTGTTACCTACTCTGCTTGACTGAGTTGGGCTAAACGCCCTGTCAACTTACAGAAGAGATGTGCTTTTCAGACACGGATTTTAGGGGAGTTGGGTGGAGTGTGGGAGAGGCAGGAAAGGGGAGAGCAAGTTTTCAGTAACCTGAACAAAGTGAAGATTTTTTGATATTGTGAGTCATCAGTTATCAGAATGTGGGTTAAGATGTAGCTGTGATTATGCTGATGTAGCCACTCATTGGACTGAAGTGTTGACCCAGGGGGTAGCTTTCGCATACTTTATAGCAAAAAAAAAAAGTCACCAATAGCACTTTGCATGGATGCCTGTATGTCTCCTTGTGTCTATTTTGTCACTTGCTCGGCTCTATCCCTTTTTTTCCATAACAATTAGTGACTCTAAGCGTACATGACCTAATGGCAGCGTATGCTTGTGGCCATTCTGTGAAGTGAGTCAGGAGGATAAAGATTTAGGCCAACTCTTCCTAGTGACGTTCCCACTCTCCAGACAGTCGGATTTGTTGTCAGTCTTCCTTGTTATTGGTGACAGCATCATCAGAACTTTGATTTATTTGCAATGGAATCCCCCCTCCCACCCCCAACTAACAGACCTTGGTTCGGGATTTTGGAAGTGATTTTTGATTGTGTATACAGTGCTCATTTAACAAAAGTTTTCATTTTTCCAAATATTATCTTATTAATTATTTCATAGAAACAAGATTGCAAACAGTGGCAAGTTTCCTTGGTGAGATCACAAAAAAAATTCTGTGGAATTCATGGAATCATAGAAATGGTATATTTTGCATGGGAAATAACAACCTTATTACCCTTTTCATCTAATCTAAGATGCCATCGATTGTAAAATGCATTCCACTTTCAGGGATGCTAAAATGTGAAAAAAATGTCATAAATTTAATGAAATACAGTATTAAAATGGTAAATTATTGATCTTGAGCACCCATGCCTGTAGGGTGAAGACTCTGTTTGTTTTCCTTGAAAAAATGTAGAGAAGGGAGGGGGATCGATGCGCAGCCCTCTTGAAGGCCTTACTACAGTGTGACAAAGATGAAGGGAAGGGAGTGCTTCCTGTGAGTGGTGTGGTTGTGCTCACCTTCGAGGAGGAAGCAGGCTGGAACCTTTTTCTGTTCTTGACATTTATTGAGCGTTAACAGCATGCAAGACAGTACTCAGTATTTTACGCATATGAGGCACAGATAGGTCAAGTTATGTACCAAGGTCACAGAGTAAGCATTTACAGTTAGTTTAGCAAAGGGACGGTCAAGAGGATAAACGTTTTGGATTAGAGTCCAAATTTAAAATGAACTTTGCATTCCATCTCAATGATACTAAATTTGTGGGCAAAAGACCAGAAGAGTCCTGGGTCTTAGATCTTCCGATGACTTTGAGAAGCTGCTTGAGAACATGAATATTCTTTGATTAATTAATTAACATTAGATTCCCCCTGCCCCGAGTATATTGCTTTTTGTTTGTTTGTTTGTTTGTTAGCATATGGTTAACAGTTTTATAAAAGGTTTCATGTGGAAGCATTGAAAGAGTGTACCTCTGCAAGAGGAAGTGAAAGTATGGAGGACGGTGTTGCTGCATGCCCACGCCGAGTCCTAGCAAGCCTCCGGGTTGGGAGGTATTTGGATTAGTCCTAGGCCGTCACGAGGTGTTCTATTAATTTGGAACTCTTTTCGGCCTCTCCAGGATTATTATGGTCTGGATACGAAATATGTAGCGTGGGCCAAAACTCTTGGCCATGGAGCTGTGCTTCTCTGCCCTTGTGGGCGGCTTTGCCTCAGATATAATCTTCGATGAACCCATCTCATAACATCTTTGGTTCCTTCATGGGATTTAGGGTGATGATCTACTCAGTGATCATGGTTTATTTCATAGTAACTGAAAGAAAATGGTGGGATATGTATGGAATGCCAGGCTCGCCTTGTCTGTCTGTCTGTCTATCTGTCTATCCATCCTAGCATCTAATGACCATTTTCCTTTTCACTTCTCTTGAAAAGGATAGAAAACACTAAGAACATTTAAGCATGTCCTCCCCCTGCCCCGTTCTCATGTGTACATCGCAAAGATAGATAGTTTAGAAGTTAAAAGAAGTTCTTAAGTCTTACCGCCATTGAAAGATGGAAAGAGAAGTAAGGTGTTATCACAGACATGTTCTATTGCTAAGTCCAGCCGCTTAGCTCAGTCTTGCTCCTATCGCGGTACGTGTCTGTGTAATTCACTATAATACTCCCGTAACTTTTTAGAGTCCATTCAGATTCTTGATTGATCCTAGGTAAGTAAAAATGTATATCTTAGTGCTGATCTTGTTTTATAAAAACATAGAGAAGAATCTTCTAAATTTCATTTTTATACTATTTGGAACATTGGTCTTTCATGTGTTGAGGAAAAGATTGTTTAGAAATTGTCAGGGGAAGGATCTTATTTCTCTCCGCTGATTATGTGACACTTCTCTTTCTATCCCTTATTCCTCTTCTCCTGCTCCTCCTCCTTATTCTCCCCTTCTTTTGTCTTCTCCTTTCATTTTCTTGCTTTCCCATATTCTCCTTGCTCATGCTGCAGACTGTGATTAGCACCCGGCACTGTCAAGTGAACTCACCAGAGCCGGTAGATAAGCCAGGGGTCTTCCTGCTTTGTTTCATTGAAAGTACTGCCGGAAATCGACCTCACGTTTACTTCCCGATATTCTTGGAAAAGCCCACAAAATTCAGGACAGGGAAATCCAAAACAGCCCACCTGGGCATTTCCATGAAATACGAGACACTGCAGTGCCGTCCCTAAGAGCAATTAAGAAATCCTCACTGCTACAGATTTCTTGATGAACTTAGGATGAAATGAATGGTTGGGCCTGGAAAGTTCCATGTTGAGACCCAATTTCAAGTTTCAAGCAATTGCTAACACATTAATACCTGCTATAATCGAATCTTTCCTTCTAAGCACCCAGAAACCTAGAATTTACCTTGGCAGTGAGTCAGGAAGGGTTTTCGGTGGCACAGAGGAAAGGGCTCCACAGAAGCATCCCATCCTGGAGAGGAGAACGGATCGTTCACTCTAGTAAAGTTGATGCCATATGGATCTAATTTATTTCTGAAACGAGCTGGCGTGGTAGCGCACATCAGACCTACACGGTGTGGATCTGCTGGCTTCGGCAAAGAGAAATCCTGAGATTAAATATTAACCCAGGAATCCCGCTTCTGCTTGAAAGCAACGACTCGAGTCAGATTCCAGTTCAGTTTTTTCATCTGTAAAATGGAGATAATAATCGTTATCTACTCTTTAACATTTTCACAAGGAGGAAATGAAATAATGTCAATAAAGTGCTCAGCATAGTGCTTGGTACATAACCCTGAATCATTGGTAACTATTGCTGCGTTTATTTAAAAGCAAAGCTACAGGAATTATGGGTTGAGAATTCCCTACAAGAAGTGAAAGTGAAAGCAGCTTCCCAAATAAACTTCAGAGTGTGGCTCCCTGCTTCTTTCCTTTTCTAGTCTGCGTGGAAAGTTCTGCCTTTGCAAATACATGTGTCGTACGTGGGGAGGGAGAGGTGGGATGGTCACTCGGTGAGGGGAGGCAGTGATTGTAAATCAAGTTTGGGATGAGGAGAGAGACTAATTTATCGGAATGTGTTCCTCATATTGGCTCCAAGAATTGCTACTAAGGACAGTGGATGCAGGGTCATTTGGTCACCTATGGTGTGTGAAATGGAGCCCCTGCCTGGAAGATGGGACGGTTTCTGGGCTCATTTGTGTGTTCAACAAACCTCACTTGTCTTTGGAATTGGTTTTGCTTAGGCACATAGGGATTTCAGTTCTATGGGCTGTTGCAGTTTCTCCTTTGGTTTGGGGAGAAGAAGCTGTGGGCTCGGGTTTGGGTTTGGGCCTAATATAATCTCTTTTGAAACCAGAACTATGAATAAACCAAACGTTAGATAGAGTATGTGGCAGTCTTGCTCATCAGCACTTTGGCCCAAGTAAAAGTCAGCCTGAGCCCTAGCATCAGCGCGTCCGCCTGCTGTGTGCATTGCTTTTCTTCCGGCCCCTCTTCTTTCTAAAGCTCCTCAGCGGATCTCCTTGCTGTTTGCTTCATTCTTTTAGTCTGTTGTGTTGTGAGTTGACCTATAATTTTTCTATCTCAAGTGGCAAGTAGTTGCCCCCAAGAAATGCGCCACCGTTCAGACAAAGCTTCCCATCTGTAAAGTGAGTCTGATTTAAAGACTGCAATCTGATGTAACAGAAATGGGTTCCATAAGAATTTTGATCCATGTTAGCAGTGATTGCTGGCAAATTTCTAGAAGGCATGACATCATTTAGTCCCCATATTTTCATGCCATCCTTAAACATCAAAAAACGTTGAAACAACCCAGCAAATTATCATCCGACATGACATTTGACTGCCAAGTGTATGTGGCCATTTGAAGAGGAGCAGAGTATTGTTTGATATTTATACTTTTATATAAAATTTACTCTCTGCTGACACAGAGTAAGCCTTTTGTAAACATTTCTTGATTGACTAAGTGAGTGGAATTATGCAATCTGGAATAGCAGTTAGAAAACTGGCTGAGATAGGTCTGGCTTTAATATAAAAGCAGGAGGAAGTGGTGTGGAGAGGAAACCCCAAAAGGGGAACAGCATGTTTATAGAAACAAGAGGGTCAGGGAGGGTTAAGACAGTGCTTCTTAAACTTTTAACAACTATGGTGAAGAAACATGTTCGTTTTGTTTTCTTAAGTTCCCAAACAGCCAGGACTGATACTTTAATAAAATTCAATAACAGTGAATTACTACAAAAATCATCATGTGATATAAAGCCTTACAAGTACTTATTTCTGTACATCACTCATCCAGGACCTGTAAAAAGCAGTTTGCTGACCTACAACAGGCTCCAAACACTCTGAGTAGCACTAGTTTAGGGAATAAGTCAGAGATCAACCTCAAAAGAGGTTGGAACTGGATTGTAAGAATCTTGCACATGACTACAGGATTCCAACTTTTATGCCATCAAAATTGGCACAAATTATCTTCCTGTATTTGCATTGTAGGTTAACATACTTAAAACTTTTGTGTTGAATACACGGTCGATGAAATGTATACAGTAAAACCTTGGATTGCGAGTAACTTGTTCTGCGAGTGTTCCACGATGAGCAAACATTTCTAATAAATTCTAGCTTGATAAAAGAGTGATGTTTTTAACATAAGAGACTCTGAAAGACTAAGAACGAACTGAGGGGAGAGGGGGCTGTGGGAGGGGGGAGAGTGGGTGACGGGCGCAGAGGAGGGCACATGTTGGGATGAGCACTGGGTGTTGTATGGAAACCAATTTGACAATAAATTACTAAAAAAAAAAGAGTGATGTTTTGCAATACAAGTAGTACATGACGCTGAATGTCACGTGATCACAACTAAGCCAATGGTTCCTCCCTCTCTCTCTCTCTCTCTCTCTCTCTCTCTCTCGCTGCGGGGTTGTGTGTGATCGATCATCTTGCATGTTCAGATGCTCAGTCTCAGGACACGGTGTTTGGCAGAATCAGTGATTTTTCAGAACGTTGGAAGGTGTCCACGACTGGCACTAGTGCACTTTTTGTCACTTCAAAGCACCTATGGACAGTTGTTTGCTTTTCCACCCAAGAGTAAGCTTAGGACTGCTTTGGTTCATTCTAGGTCAGGCTGCCTGCAGATGGAGACCCTTTCCTCTGCTGCCTTATTGACAGTTCCATTAAATACAGTAAATGACAAGAGTTTACTAATACTGTACTGTAGTCTCTACATTCGTGCGAGTGTATACAGGGAGTGTATATATGCAGAAAAAGGTCGAAAAGAAACGCAGTAAGAAGGAGATGATTACAGTGGACGTTAGGGAGGAAATCATTGAGGCTGTGAACGAGGTATGCAAGCTGCCAAAATTGCAAGATTTTATACAAAGTCTAACATCTGCATCTCATCTGCAGGGGAGGAAGAGAAAAGGCAGAGGAATCCCTCACTTCGAATGAGATTGGGGAGATGTGTAAAATGTGGGAAACAGTGCAAAACTTTGTAGAAAAGCACCGCCCCCATAAGGCTGGAGCAGTGCCAGCCATGAGTCTGTTTAACAATGCAATGTCCCATTTCCTCAAGAGGAGGCAAAAGCAAGTGTCACTGGATAGGTTCCTTGTTGAAGCTGCAGGAAATAAAAAGATTCCATTGAGCCAGCAGTTAGCAGTGATTCTGTTAGTGATAGGGAAAGTCTTCCCACACAGTAACCCTCCTCTCTCGTTTCCCTCACACCAGCCAGGAAGTTTTGAAAGGTAAGTTCAGGTTAATTTGTTTATTTTTCTTTGTATTTTCTTTATTATTTTGTATTGTGTTACAGTATTGTAATCATTTTTTTTGAGTATTTTTGGGTTGTGGAACGAATCATCTGAGGTTCCACTATTTTTTATGGGAAAATTTGCTTTGATATGCAAGTGCTTGGGATTATAAGCATGTTTCTGAAATGAATTCTGCTCGCCAACCAAGGTTTTACTGTATATAAAAAATGGTTTCTGTTAGCAGATCCTGGTTAGTGTCCTATGATTTTCTCAGTACCTTTTTATTTTGGAAATAAATAAACTCATTTGTGGAAATTTGGGTTTGTTGGGTACAGGAACACTTTTTATCATCTAGGGTTTCCCTCCCCTTTTCTTTGCCTTGTATCTGTTACATCTGAGTCGGTTGGATTTTTACAGCAGATTTCTCGGGAGACCAGAACTGATCTGTGAGCCCTTCTGCCTTTTGTTGTCCTGTTGTCTTATGATGTCTTTACAGTCACCAGGTTTCAAGATGCTACGAGTACAAAGGACCAAACTGGGCAGGCTGGGGCTCAGCTTGTCCAAAGGGCTTCACCACAAAGCCGTGATGGCCCTGAGGCGGGAGGACGTGAACGCCTGGGAGCGGAGGGCACCTCTGGCTCCCCGGCACATCAAAGGGATCACCAACCTGGGATACAAAGTCCTAATACAGCCTTCCAATCGGCGGGCCATTCATGACAAGGTAAACACTTCTAATTTTTTAAATATGTGGGGATAAAATGACCCTGTACATGACAATCCAGGAGCATCGAAGTAAAAATAAAATGTCCGCTAGTGTCACGTAAATGCCACGTGACACTGTTCCTTTCTTTCGATTATAATGAGATTTCTAGTTAGAATTTTTACTTGAGTCCAGTATTCAGTCAATAAGTATTATTTTCACCCCATTCTGTGCTTTCTCCCTCTGAGGGGTGGAGGGATTGCCTTGAGAAGGATGTAGTGTCCTAGGTCATTGTCTCCAGGTGTGACCCTGGTTCTGGGACTGGGGAGACAAAGGCCAATAAAAAACTACTGCATTTCCTAGGAATAAATCACTTTCCTACATCATACCTAAGAAATGAGTAATTCCATGCTATAATTTCACATAGCCCATCTCAAGTTCCCCATGGTCTCAAAGGTCTTCGTGATTTTTTAAATTTTAACCGAGGCTTAATTATGGTTCATCACATTCATCGTTCTGTCTCTTTACTTCTTTTAATCTAGAACAGCATGCCCTTTGATTTGTCGCATGGACTCCTTTCGAAGAGTCCAGGCTAGTTTTCTTGTAGAATAATCTGATTCTGGGCGTAATTAGTCTGATTTTCATCCTGGGGATTAGATTCAGGTTACACACTTTTGGTCGAAATCTTAGATAAGTGATCCATATTCTTCCCATCGTGTCGCATCGGAGACACAAAGTATCAGGTTGTCCCAAGGCTAGAAAAATATCGGGTTGTCCCAGGTCTAACCCAAGGTTAGAAATTCGTGGTCACTTGGCTGAGGCGGTTACCACTGGGTCTCTCCATTTGTATAAGGACCTTTTTCCCTTTGTAATTACTGAGGCATCTGTGGGATGATATTTTGAGACCTGTGAATCTCCTGTTTGTGTCTCAACCACCTTTGGCTAAAGATGTTAGCATCCACTGATAATCTTGGCCTGAATCATTTTTTCCCATGGAAGTTTGCAAAGTGATGATTTTCTAATTTTATCACTCTCCTAAGTTCATTTGCTGATATTCTTCTGAAGAAAAGAGACTTCCTTTACTTTTTCTTTTCTCTTTTGCTCTTTTGAGTATCATTATGGATGCATGAGCCTTTTCCATTTACGATAATCTATTAACCATTTTTTTAAATGTCCTAATTATCCCACATTTGAAATGGAGGTTCTCTTTAAGGGTGCTCCTGTGTCCTTTGGGCATGAATCCATTTATTTTTGAGCATTCTGTTTCCTGCGACAACAAATGGTCTTAGCCTCACCTGTGCTTTTTTTGCCCCACACCTGGGATTAGCCATTTCATCAGGGAATCCTGACTTCTTTTAGCATGTAGAAACCAAGATCTGATATCTGGTGTTAGGTGTGCTTATTTTTACTGGGAAATTGTTGCTCTTAGCCCTTTTGGTGGACAAAGCTAAGAAATACACAGTTAACACACACATGTACACACACACACATACACATATACATAGGATATATATATATACACACACATAATACATATATACATACATATGATATACATATACATATATATTATTTAATCATGAGTTAACACTGATATTTCCAATTAAAATTTTTAATATTGCAGGGTTTTCATACTTTTAAAGTTTTATATTTGCATCTGTTTTCTCCAGTAGTGAAAATTTTAATTCTTTATAACATTAATGCATGCTTTTTGCTCTATCCTATATTATACATAAAATAATTTTGGAATCACAATACTATTATTGCAACTGACAATAAACCTAATAATGCTAAGAGAGTAGATCTTAAAAGTTCTCATCACAAGAAAAAAATTTTGTAACTATACATAGTGACATATGTTAATTAGGCTTATTGTGGTGATCGTTTTGCAATACATGCAAATATCTATTATCATGGTGTACACCTGAAACTAATATAATGTCGTATGTCAACTACACCTTGATAAAAAAATAAACCTATTAAATGGAGTTTAATATTTTTTGAGTTAAAAATTATTTTTTTTGGTTTCAGAATACATCTCACAACAAATATTCAGAGTGCTGTATTCAAGTTATTTGAATTATTCATTGTGTAGTTACACCATCAATGTGATATACAGTTGGATTTATTTGTTTTTTCTATACGTTTTAATGGTTGCTTTAATATCCTTTTTGATTTAATTATATTTTTAAAATAAGTGAAGCATTTATAAGTTTCAAAGATTGAAACTATGTAAAATGATGTGCTGCAGAGAAGTCTTCCTCTTAATTCCTTACATCCTCTTCCACCCACTCCATAGGTTACTATTGTCATTAGTTTCTGATCTATTATTCCTGTGTTTCTGTTTGCAAAAGTGTGTGTGTGTGTGTGTGCGTGTGCGTGTGTGTGTGTGTTCTTATATTCCCCTTCAGTCTTATATAGAAGGTTGTATACTACACATACTCTATTGCACCTTATTTGTTTAGTCAGCAGCATACTCTGGCCCTCACTCCATGTCTGTTCATGGACACCTGCTTCATTCTGTCTAATGGCTGTGCTGTAATTATTCTGTTGTCATTACTCCATGACTTATTGTGATTTATTTAACCAGTCTATTATACATGGGCAAACAGATTATTTTCAAAGAAGCAAGGTATGAATTAAATGTTCATCCTTGTAGTGTCTTTCTTATGCATCTACAGCTTCCTTTAAAGTAGATTCCTAACTGGATTCATCTTCCTTTTATTCAGTTGCTACTTCTGATGCTCTTTTAATTCTGCCTGGATCCTGCTACCCCCTTTGTTTAGAAATCTGAAATGACTGTCCATTGCCTCCACGTACTAACTATTCAATCTCAGTTGAACGTGTAAGCCTCAGGTTTCCCATTGATAAAATGGCCACAACGATAGTACCCACCTCATGGGAGTTTTATGAAAATTAAGTGAGGTAATTCATGAAAAGAACTCAGTAAAGCATGTACTAATTTATTAACAAATGGTGATGATTTTATTTTTTATCCCATCAAGATCATATTCACCATGATAATACTTAGTTTACTTTTCCAAATTGATTTACCCACTATGCCCTTAACATCTCCTTATTTTCCTGCCTCCATATTTGTATATATATATCTCAGTGCCTCTTACTGATATTCCCACCTTACGTTTCCCACCTCCATCCCTCCAAGTCCTACCTAGCCTTTAAGATTACTTTAAATTTTCATATTTCCTTGATAATCTCACTCAGGAATTATCTCAATATCCATTCAACTACTGTATCACTTAGATTCTGCTGTGCATAATTCTTTGAATTTGGTCTCATTCACTATGCTCGTGACTTCTTTTTACTGTATTTTGTTAGTTCCTTTACAGGAAGGATGTTGTCTGCCTTTTTTGTGTGTCTTATCATCTCATCTCTAGCCAGTAATAAATACTAATAGAACCAAAAAAGAAAGAAAGAAAGACAGAAAGAAAGGAAGAAAGAAAGAAAGAAAGAAAGAAAGAAAGAAAGAAAGAAAGAAAGAAAAGAAAAGTAAATATTGCACATATATGTCTTTCTTTTAAAAATACCTGAGTAAGGGGCGCCTGGGTGTCTCGGTTGGTTAAAAGTCCATCTCTTCATTTGGCTTACGTCATGATCTCACAGTCATGACATCCATGCCTAATATGGAGCCTGCTTAAGATGCTCTGTCTCTCCCTCTGTCCCCCTAACACTGCTCGCGCTCTCAAAAAATATATAAAGAAAGAAAGAAAGGAAGAAAACTTGACTAATAAATTACTATTTTACATTTGCTATTTCAGTGCATTGTTGATACAAATGATATATTTCACAAGTATTTTTAAATCATGTGTGCTAGTGGTTATGATTAAACTATTAACAGCTCTTAAATAAGAGTAGGTGGTAAATTTTTTAATTTTTTTTTTGCTACAAAAGTCAAATGTGTTAAGTTGATCTTTAGCCAGAAAGTAAAAATATTAGAAGCAGTTGTTCTGTTATTTGTTCTAGTCCATACAGAGTCTATGCCTTCAAAAGGTTGTGCCTTTAATTGATACACTTATTAAAGAAAACATGTCCCTCTCTCTCTGCCCCTCCCCCACTCATGTTCTGTCTCTCTCTGTCTCCAAAATAAATAAACATTAAAAAAAATTAAAAAAAAAAAGGGGCGCTTGGGTGGCTCAGTCGGTTGAGTGTCCGACTTCGGCCCAGGTCATGATCTTGCGGTCTGTGAGTTCGAGCCCCGTGTCGGGCTCTGTGCTGACAGCTCAAAGCCTGGAGCCTGCTTCACATTCTGTGTCTCCTCTCTCTCTGTCCCTCCCCCACTCATGCTCTGTCTTTCTCTGTCTCAAAAATAAATAAACATTAAAAAAATTTTAAAGAAAACATGAATACAAAAAGCCAGGGAATTAACTTTTAACCAAAACTGTATTCCCAGGAATACGTTAAAGCTGGTGGCATTCTTCAGGAGGATATTTCTGAAGCTTGTCTAATTTTGGGAGTTAAAAGACCCCCGGAGGAAAAATTAATGTCTAAGAAGACTTACGCATTCTTCTCCCACACAATAAAGGCTCAAGAGGCCAATATGGGCTTGTTGGATGAGATTCTAAGAAAGGTAATTAGTGACCAGTAATCATAAATGTTAACATAGAAACAATATTTCTTTTTTACTTTTACATGTCAAGTGGCCTTTTAGTTTTCTTTCGGCATCTAGGAAATGCATCATGTTACTCATCTCCGTAGTGAAAGGTAATCTGTGAGTCAGTGCTCGAACGGTTCTGCTGCCGTTAGGGCTCTTCTGCGGTGCAAGTTTGGAGCTTGGAATAAGAGAAACCAAACATGCTTCATTCTTTCTGTATTCTCAAATGGGAAGAATGATAGAAGTGTTCTCCCCAGACGACTAGCAAGTAGAATTTTGTTGCTGAAAAGAGCCTCAGCAACATATAATCCACCTCCTTCATTTTCCAGATGGAGCCCGGAGAGACAGAGACTCAGCTCAGGTTGCACAGTTCTGTAGTGCCAGACTTGGACTGGGGATTATTTTTACATTTATTAACATTCATAAAGGAAAAAATCATTTTTTGAGATGCAAATACCATGGAAAAACTATCAGCTGTTTAAAATACAGAATATGCCTTCAACAAATATTTGCTTAGTATCTGCAATGTGTCGGGCTCTGTTCACTGCAATGGCAATAAAGTAACTCTGTCTTCATAGAGCTTGCATTCTAGTGGGAGGAGACAGACGATAAATATATAAATAAGATATCTCCTCTAGCACTTGGAGATATGTGTGATGGAGATAAATGTGACACAGAAGGAGAAAAGGGGTGCTGGGCACCATGAAGGGTGACAATAGTTTAAACAGGATGATCAGGGAATGCCTCACTGATTTGGCATTGAGCAAACATTTGAAGTAGGTGAGGGATCAAGTTTTATCCATTGGAGAAGAGTCTTCTAAGCAGAAAGCAGAGTAGTGCAAAGTCCTGAGGGTCTGATTGAGTGGGGGTTAGAGTAAATCATGTTCTGAAGTCCTTATTCAGCCTGCTGTGTGGAAAATATTGGAGATGGGAGGAGAAAATTGATAACATTGGATGCCAGGTTACAGATGACAGTGGCTCACGTGAGGGTGGTGGCAGTGGAGGTGGTGATACACAGACCGATATTTGGTTTATTTTAGAGGTCAGATCCTGCAGGGGCCACTGGAGAACAAATGTGGAGTATGAGAGAAAGCAGAATCGGAGAGGAGTCCAAGGTTTTAGCCTGAGAATTTGAAGGAGTTGCCCCAGCTGAGATGATGCTAGTGCAAGAGGGAGCAGGCTTGGATGGGAGGATCAGGAATGGACTTTAGGGCCTGTGGAGTTCAATCTGTCCGTTAGACATTTAAGGAGGTTTTAGACTTTAGACGTTGGATTTTAAGGAGATACTGAGTCGGCTATGGATACGAGTTTGTAGCTCAGGAGGGCGGCTCCTCCTGACATGCATTTTGTTGTCAGAGACTTGATGGCATCTAAGACCATGAGACTGGATGAGGGTAGATAGTGAGTGTGGATAGAGAAGGCCAAGGTCCAAGTCCTGTGGTAAGGATGTTAGGGCTTTAGCAACTAGACTAGAATCTGAGAACAGGCAGGGGACAGGAGTCCTCACAAACAGTAAGAGCAATGGAGGAAAATGTGTTTTGTAAAGGTCTATAGATAGCATACATTCCTACTAACTTCAAATATGCTAGACCCTGGCTAGTTCATTTCCAGTGGTTCTGAAGAACAAGTTCAAAGAGTAATTAATGGAAATAATGAGGAAGGTTTCACTTAAGTAGATAAACTCCTTAAAAGGTACTTTAGAAACATTTTGTTGCTATATGAACTTTTGTTCATTACAAGAGAATTAATAGAGAAGCAGAATAGGCATGGCCCCTTTGGGCAGCATTTTGTAACAAACTACTTGGAGTTGGACGAATAGTAAACATTCTGAAATTCAGGCACATGGTAAAAATCATATGATATATAAGGAAATATAATGACTGTTTAAAACAGTCTATAATTACAATGTGTCACTAGCTTTTAAGGATGAATTAATAGGACATGCCTGAGAGGGAAGATTCCCAAAGACAGATGAAGAATGTGGTTTTAGTGAAGCTGAGAAAGTGAAAAGCAGGCAGTATATACTACTACTTGGTAAATGACGCTTATTTGTAAAAGGGTGGAGAGAGAGAAAAGAGGGAAGGAGGAAGGAAGGAAGGAAGGTAGAGAGAGAAAGAATGAGAAAGATTTGTGTGTATGGACTTGAGAGGGGGTGTTGTTATTTTTAAGGTAGGAAGGGGCAGTGTACAAAGGGCTGAGGCAGGAAAGAGAAAGTTCAAGAGTGGTCTGGGAGGACATGGGAAAAAGCTGGGATCCAACTGACCCTAGGAGGGACTTGTTTTCTCTGACTAGAAGGACAGACATGGGGAGGGGTGGGGATAGATATATTTGTGCTGGCCTGAAAGTTGGAGGAATTAATGCTTTTCCTATTTCATTAACTACCATCAAGGAGCATTTAGCACCCTGCTAGGACCATTCTGTCATCTCAAATCATAAACCTATTCTTGGCTTGTGACCCAGCATTTTCTAAATATTTTATGGTGCACCTGATGGTAACTTCTAAAGTTAAGTGAAGATATATTTTATAGGAGGAAGAAATGTGAAAATTTACTTGCTCATATATGTGCTGTGCTCATTGATATTAAGCTTGATGGGTCTGAGTGAGAGTCTTTTATTCTTTCTTCAGGAAATCCGACTTATTGATTACGAGAAAATGGTGGATCATAGAGGAATACGGGTGGTGGCATTTGGACAGTGGGCGGGTGTAGCAGGTAGGTGTGCCAGGGCTATTACATCACCCGCTTTCTGAATTTGCCTGGGGAGTAACTGTGTGTTTTCCTTTTTCCTGTGGCAAGGGCATGGAAATGCTCATTTCCACCAATAAAAATAAACATGGTGTGTGACTAAGGGTGACAAATACTAGGAGAATAAAATAAGAAGATAAATCATTAAATATATTTATTACAAAAGTTAAAAAAAGAAAAATCAGGGAAAAGGAGAACTAGCTGTGAATAGGGTTAGGTACTTCAGTCTGGAGGACTAGGAGAGGTCAGTTTGGTGATGAGAAATTGTGGAGAAGAAGAAGGGGGGAGAGAGGGAAAAGACACAGGGGTGGGAACCAAAGGAGGAACAGTTGAGAAAGAATAAGAATTCAGGGGAAACTACCCTTGATTTTGTGCCATTAGGACTTTGAACCTTCTTTAGTTGAGAAAACATCACCTTATGTTATAACTCTGCATCAGATTAAACTACTTGAAGGTCTGTAATTGTTAAGACAAGCAGACAGAAAAGTTGTGGAGACATAGGACAGTAAGACACCATCGGCCACCCTGACCTAATTGACAGTTATTGAGTACTCACCCAGGTGGCCCATATGCTGGGTCACAAAACAGTTCTAAATAAACACGAAGTGTTTGAAATCATAGAGTATGTGCTCTGACTATAATAAAGTTGATCTTGAAATAATAATAGAAAGATACCTAGAAAATTTCCAGATATTTGGAAGATAAAAAATTTAGTTTTGAATAATCCATGAGTCAAGAAGGAATCACAGGAAAAGTTAGAATATATTTTGAATTAAATGAAAATTTAAAACAGCATACCAAAATTTATGAGGTGCAAATGAAGCAGTGCTTAGAAGGAACTGCTTTTATTAGAAAAGAAGAAAGTCCAAATTAGCGATCTAAACTTCCGCCTTACAAACCAAGAAAATGAAGAAGTAATTAAACCCAACGCAAGTGCAAGGAAAGGAGTAATAAAGATAAGAGGGGAAATCAGTGAAATCTAAAGCTAGTTTCTGGGTCTCCAGTTAGGCTGATTAAAAAAAATAGAGAGAAACCACAATTTACCAATATTGAGAATACAAAAGGGGTCACCATTATACATCCTATAGACATTAAAAGGGTAAGAAAATATTATGAATAGGCCAATAAAATTTGACAATGTTGATCAAATAGACAAATCCCTGAAGAACAAAAATTACCAACACAAACCCAAGAAGAAATAAAAAACGTGAATATCAATATACAAAAGAAATTTAATCATAGGCATTTATTAAGATAAATGAATTATTTTTTTGTAAATACTTCTTTCTAGTAGCTTCGTTCATAATAGCCTAGAAACAATCAAATGTCCATCAGCAGAAGAATGGGTAAATAAATTGTGATATATCCATAAAATAGAAATCTCCTTCATCAATAAAAAGAAGTAAACTACTAATGCACTCAGTTATGTATAAGTCTCAAAAACATTATACTGAGTCGAAACAGACACACAAAAAAGAGTACATACTTATAATTTCATTTATATGAAACTGTAGAAATAACTACTCTCTAAAGAGGGAAATAAGAGAGTAGTTTTCTGGGACAAAGGGCTGGGGAGGGTTGAATGGGGTGATGGAAATATTCTATATCTTGATTATGTCGGTGATTACATGGGTGTGTACATATGTTCACAGTTATCAAATGATACACTTTATTTTTTAAAGTTTTTTTAATGTTTGTTTTTGAAAAAGAGAAAGAGTATGAGTGGGGGAGGGGCAGAGAGAGAGGGAGACACAGAATCTGTGCTTCAGGCTCTGAGCTATCAGCACAGAACCCCATGCAGGACTTGAACTCCTGAACTATGAGATCATGACCTGAGCTGAAGTCGGGCACTTAACGACTGAACCACCCAGGTGCCCCTCAAATGATACACTTTAAATTGGTGCATTTTATTGAATATAAATTACTCTTTTAAAAGTGACTTAAGGGGCACCTGGGTGGCTCAGTCGATAAAGCGTCCGACTTCGGCTCAGGTCATGATCTCACAGTTCGTGAGTTCGAGCCCCGCGTCAGGCTCTGTGCTGATAGCTCAGACCCTGGAGCCTGCTTTGGATTCTGTGTCTCCCTCTTTCTCTGCCCCACCCCTGCTCATGCTCTCTCTCTCTCTCTCTCTCTCTCTCTCTCTCTCTAGCTCTCTCTCTCAAATAAATAAACATTAAAAAATTTTTTTTCTTAAAAAAGTTGACTTAAGAAAAAAGATCAAAGAACATTTGGAAGGGTTACAAAGAGGGAAAATTATGTTCCTAAAAATAAGAAGGGGAGAATGGATGATGAGGTCTTTGCTATGGATGTGCTGAGTTTTCGTCATTTGAATCCAAATGGAAAAATCCATAAGTAGTTGATTAATTCTTGAAATGAAATATCTGTGTCAGAGAGACAGACTTGGGGTCAGCAGCATACAGAGTACTTGAAATTTAGGACTGGATGAGATTAGCTAGGAGAAAAAACATAGAGATTGAAGAGAATAGGGCCCTGGACAGAATCCTGAGGCTGATTATGGTATAAGGAAAGGGCAGGGGACACTAATTTAAAAGAAATGGGCATGGGAAGAGGCACCTACAGAAATATGGGAGGAAAATTTTCAAGTCAGAGGTGCTGAGGGAAAAGAGGGTTCGAATAAAGAGGGATTCCGTGTTGCCAAATATCTCTGACAGGTAAGTCAAGATCTGACAATTGTCCGCTGAGTTTAATTACCTGTTGAGGTCCCTAAAATTGCTGACAGCAGTCATAGGTAGGGTCAGTGGTGACCTTGGTTTTGTTTGTTCATTAGTTTTGGTTCAAGAGGAATGTAAGTATCTTTAAATGTTGATAAGAGTGAACTAATAGAGAGGGATAGTGAATGAAATAATAGTTCAAGAGTGAATTCCTTAGAGGAGGAATGGGAAAGACATGGGATCTGGAGCAAAGGTGGAGAGATTAACCTTAGAGAAGAAGAGGGCTGCTCTTTCCATTTGGGCAGATTGAACGTGGAAGGGATAGGTAGAGATGCAGCTGAGTTAGTACTTTTGATGGTCGTAAGTTAAGGGGATGGGTAAGGGCCATGTGCCAGGGGCCCCTTCCAAATCTGGGATGCTGTGGTCTGTGCTCAGAGCGCTGAGCAGGTTGGCGAATGGTCAGAGAAAACAGCTTCGACTCCTCCCGACTAATGGTTTTTCTGTTCATCTGATTCTGCAATAGGGATGATCAACATTTTACATGGAATGGGGTTAAGGCTCCTTGCTTTGGGACATCACACACCTTTTATGGTGAGATGTGCATTTTAGTTTTTGAAAATACATATCACACTTTCAGAACAGGAAAATGTCTTAGGATGTAGACTAACCTGAATTCATGTGTGCTTGCTTTCAGCACATTGGCATGGCTCATAACTACAGGAACAGCAGTCAGGCTGTGCAAGCCGTCCGCGATGCCGGCTATGAAATATCTCTGGGTTTGATGCCAAAATCGATAGGGCCCTTGACATTTGTGTTCACAGGGACTGGTAATGTATCTAAGGTAACTTCTTAGATACTTCTAAGAATGTCTGCTTTCTTTTTTTTTAAATTTTTTTAATGTTTGTTTATTTTTGAGAGACATAGAGACAGAGTATGAGCAGGGGAAGGGCAGAGCGAGGGGGAGACACAGAATCTGAAACAGGCTCCAGGCTCCGAGCCGCCAGCATAGAGCCCGACGCGGGGCTCGAACTCACAGACCGTGAGATCATGACCTGAGCCGAAGTCGGCCGCTTAACCGACTGAGCCACCCAGGCGCCCCTGTCTGCTTTCTGTAAAGCAGTCAAAATTCTAAAACTAACCCAAGGGATGTGAGCATTTTGTGGGTATTTTAGAGCCCTGCTTTTGGATGAGTAGGCAGTCTGTTGTTGGTACTTTTCTTACCCATGTACTTTTCCCACAGTAAAGAGCGGTAATGGTCCAAACTTATTTTCTTTGCTTTTAGTTGACTCCAAGCTGTCAGGGGCTTTGAACCCTTTCTCTTTTTAAAGGGATAAATCAGTGTTAATTGTATAAAGGCCTGTTTTACCTTCATCACTGGGTTGTCCAAAAGTTTGGAAGTGACCACAGGATATAAACATTTTTTAATGACTCGGAGTTTTGCCAGTAAGATTTTAAGAAGCTTAATTCAGGACTGGAATTAATACTTTCTTCCTTTTGGGGTGGTTTTGAGAAGCCATTTGTGATCTCCCAGAGAAACTTGTGATTGTAAAAGAGATCTTTCAATGAAAATATTTTGCAAACAGGACATCACTAGTTGTATTATACTGTGAGATAGGCATCTAATTTTTTCCATAGGAAATAGAGTGTCCTCTCTTGAAATAATTCTGCAGTTGAGCAAACATGAATAGAAATATTTTGTTGTGCTTTCATTTCGAAACATCCTTGTGTCTACTCTGAGTAACTTAAATAAAAAAAAAGTAAAAGTAAAGCTCCTTCCGATTCATGCCATTCATGCTGGCATAAAAGCTGATTTGTAGTCTGTGTGCAAGAAGCTTATCTGTAGTTCTGGGTTGCAATCCTCGCTGTAGGGCAAGACTAGTGGAGCAATATAATTGTGGGGGAAAGTGAATTGGAATCCTTGCGGGAAACCATGTTGGCTTTTTTCCTACTGAGTTTTAGATTTGTGCTCCTGCCTTATTTACAGGGAGCCCAAGAAATCTTCAATGAGTTACCTTGCGAATATGTGGAGCCACATGAATTAAAAGAAGTTTCCCAAAATGGAGGTAAGGGGGAGGAGGACGACTGCATGTATCTTTTACTGTTTTTAACAGTTTCTGTGTTGTAATATTTTATCACCATAAACCTTTATCATTTGTCACCTACTTTACTAATTTCTTTCTCTTCTGCAAGACCTGAGAAAAGTCTATGGGACGGTGTTAAGTCGCCATCATCATCTTGTCAGGAAAACAGATGGTGTGTATGATCCTGTAGAGTATGACAAATATCCTGAGCGCTACATAAGTCGTTTTAATACTGATGTGAGTATCACACTCAGCTTCTGAGTTGGTTGCTCATAGTACACTATAGTTAGGCTGTTTTCAAGGAGAGAAATTATGAATGTATATATTCATTTTCAGTTCCCCATTTTGACCTGTGAGTCCTTTGGGTTGGCCTTAGGGGTTGTTGGCTTTTATTGATGTTTGGAAGGGGTGGCCTTTGCTTAGTGGTTTTGCCGAATATGCCCTTTGCTTCACTGTCTCTGTTTCTACTTCAGGTCTGCATGTGCCCAGTAACTCTAAACCATATCCCGTGGGATACTGTTTTCCGTATTTATCTTGGACTAGTTAGTGCTGTTGGCAAAGCACAACATCTGTGAGGTTTCATCTCAACCTAGGTTTGTCCCGCCTCTGGTCACAAACTGCACTCATAACCTCGGCCAGCTGTCTTGAGGCATGGCATTGGTTACAGGGGACTACTGCAACTACATACGCACAGACCTGTCCCCACTGTACAGAACGTTACGTACAATTCGAAACCTTCTGGTGGGGACACACTGGCCTCAGCTTCTAAGATGAACAATGTATAAGTGTGTTCTGTACTAATTAGTCATGCAAAGTTCTCAAAATAAACCAACAAATGAAAAGAATAAATCAAAAAGTGCATGCATTTCTTGTGAAGAGGAATGTTTTAAATAACTTTAAGTATGTTTGAATAACAAGATTCTGGATTCTGGTATGAAATTTAGCTGTTCTAGCATGTAGAGCATGTTATAAAGAAGGACTCTTACCTGTAGGTTGAGAATGCTTGCAATGCTTGAGAAACAAAAATTATGAAACTAGCTTCAAACTGAAAAATTAAAAAATCTAGTAAATTTACATCACTCCTCTTTTCCCCAATCACAGAAGTGTTAGTGATTGGATGCATCCTGAAATTTATAAGGACCTAGTTACCATGTGTGCGTGTATGTAGCACATTTGTCCGTGGAGCTTACAGATGTTATCTGATTTAATCTTTACAGCATTCCTTTGAGGAATGGGGTACGTATTATCCCCACCTGGCAGGTAAGGAAAATAGAGCCCAGAGAAGTTGAGTCGGCATGATGTAGATCACCCTACTGGTGGCTGAGCTGGAAATAGAGTGCTAGGTCACTTGGTTCTGTCCTTTCCTTTTTCTTGGCCATGCAGTACATTAGAGAACAGAAATATTAACATACTTATGTTCATATATTTCTCTATCGTGGAATAATTCTACACTGAAATCTGGGCGGGTATTTATTGTCTTCATCTCACAAAATGACCAACGCCCTGGCAAAATAACAGAGCCAATTAGAAGTAACATTAAATTATTTCTCATGAACTTTACTGATAGTTCTTTTTCAGACTGCTTCACTGAAATTCACTATTGCCTCTCTTGTTGAACTTGGCACTTGCTTTACAGATTGCACCCTATACAACTTGTTTAATTAATGGGATCTACTGGGAACAAAACACCCCTCGATTACTAACTCGCCAAGATGTCCAGAGCCTCTTGGTTCCAGGCAAGTCCTCGGTTGCTGGTGTGGAAGGCTGCCCTGCATTGCCACACAAGTAAGGACTTTCCCTCGGTGATGATGGCAGTTTTTAGCAGCAGGGCCCACTATTTAGGGTATCGTCTATAGGAGATTCACGTATCACAGGACTTGACTGTTAATGACTAGTTGTCTGCTTTATCTACTTGACCTCTTGGCAGCATTTGACAGTTAACCTTCCTTCCTTCTTGAAACTCTCTTCTCTGAACTCCACACGAAGCTCAAAAGTAACCTCAGAAAGATCTGCGTCCCCATCCCCATCTCTCCCTAGTCTGTTACTTTTTTTGTCTCTGAAATTCATGATCATTTATTTTCCTGTGTTTGTGATTTTTCTCCCTCCCATTAAAATTTAATCTCCTTAAGGATAGCAGCCCTATTTATCTTGGCTTCAAGTACCCAGTATATAGCCTGACATATAATTTGCATTCAAATAATTATTAAATGTTGAATTATATAATTAATCGATAAATACTTGTGCACACTTCATCTGCCTGGCACTCTGCTAAGCTGAAGGATAGAGAAAATACATGATTGCTACCCTCAGGCATGTAGCTGGCCAGAAGTAAATGCCAACAGAATGCTAGAACAACAAACAGCACATGAATTTAGAAGAAACTGGGGACATAGGGCTCAGCAAAGCCTTGAAAGGGAAGACTGAGGGGAAAGAGAATTTCAAGTGATAGGATTGGTGCTTGATAAATACAGAACCACCAAAGCACAATTTAAGACACAGCGAGTGCAACAGTCTAGCCCAGGGCACAGGGTTTATAAAGGCAAGTGGTAGTTGGAGACTGGGTAGGAAAATTTTGGTCAACTACTAAAGGATTTCAAAAACTGCACTAAGACTTTTGTCCTTAATTCTAGAAATTTCCCTGTATTAACATGGAAAATTATGTAATAGCTCTATACGCACAGACTCATCCCCGCTGTACAAAAATTTACCTATAATTCCAAACCTTCTGAGGGGACACGCTGACCTCACTTTATATGAAGATAAATATATCTGTGTGTTCTATATCTGTTTGTTCTATCTCAGAACAAACCTCGTGCCACTAAGCAGGGTGTGTCATCAAATATTCATAAGTTTTAGAGTTGGCTAAATAGGTTAACTCTAACTAGGCTGTTTCTTGTGATTTCTCTAGAGAAGGGATTTTCCACTTTGATTTTCGTTTTTCTCCTCCTTCTCTTTTTCTTCTTATTTGTGTGTGTGGAGACTACAACTCATCTTGGGAAGATTGTCTCTATCCCAGAAGAACACAGTGTCCTGAACAGTGAACTGTAGGGAAAAGAGCTGAAGAACCCAGGAAATGTTTGGCATCCATACTGAAAGTTGTTCCAAGCTCCTTTCATTTTTATTCATTTTAAATCTTGTTGAGAAGTTGCACACTTTTACCTGAGTGTTGATGTTATTTTCAGACTTGTGGCAATATGCGACATCTCAGCTGACACAGGAGGATCTATAGAGTTTATGACTGAATGTACGACAATAGAGCGTCCCTTTTGTATGTATGATGCAGACCAGCATATTATTCATGACAGGTAAGTTTGCTGAGGCTGCGGATGACAAGAAATACGTAATAAAACATCACTGACTTTGGTATAGTAGTTTAAAATATTCAGCATTTTACGTTTTTGTGAAGGCGATGCAAATACCAGATATATGCTCAAACATATTAAAACATTTGGTAGAAAACTACATGCCAATTCAAACACTTAAACACATGCATACTATATTTAAATGGGAGACGGGTGGCCGAAGAACGGAAGTTTTGTTTGAAAAGTCTTGTTTATTTTCTCATATCCTTTGGTACACGCCTATAAATTATCATGAAACAAATGTAATGGAGAAGACATCTGGAAGGGTTAGAGCCTACAGAGAGCATTGTACACATCTGAGTAAAGCATATTGCTTCTCCTAGTGTTGAAGGCTCTGGGATTCTGATGTGTTCCATTGACAATTTGCCAGCCCAGCTTCCAATTGAAGCTACAGAATACTTTGGAGACATGCTTTACCCTTACGTTGAAGAAATGGTAAGTTGACTGGTAGCATCCACAGCAATCCTGTGGCTTTAAATAGAACTGCGGAGTGATCCTAGGAATGTTCTGGTCTCCTATATCTAAGAAATCTGTTGTAAAATGAAATGCCAGCCCTTCCTCAAAAGTATTTATAGATACTCTTTTATATAATCTGCTAACTTGTCTCATGGGGAATAGAATTATATAACTGCCTTCATAATGAATTATAATAGCATTTATCTTCCATTATTCATCTTTTATTAAGAATGTTCATGACTCTCTCCTGCTGCCTCTCTCTCCTGCTCATGTGCACACTCTCCCTCTCTCTCTTTAAAAGAAAGAAAGAAAGGAAAGGAAGAAAGAAAGAAAGAAAGAAAGAGAGAAAGAAATACACATGAGATAAGATTTTCCTTTTTTTCACTCTTCCTGCTGTCTAGGTCAATTTGTGTGAGAACATTCTTACTGTGCTGTGATTAATAGACTTGAAAAATCAGAAATACAGAAACTTACTGGATGTTAGTCACTAATGCTTAGTTAAGTGACAGCTTTTGTTGTGGTTCTGTATTTTTCACTGTAACCAGTGATTGACTACTGAAATACTGTGTTATCTAAATTCCATTTTATTTGCCGAAGATAAGCGCTCTTATTTCAGTATTTATCACTTTTTCTTTCTTTCTTTCTTTCTTTCTTTCTTTCTTTCTTTCTTTCTTTCTTTCTTTCTTTCTTTCTTTCTCTTTCTTTCTTTCTTTCTTTCTTTCTTTCTTTCTTTCTTTCTTTCTTTCTTTCTTTCTTTCTTTTAAGAGAGAGAGGGAGAGTGTGCACATGAGCAGGAGAGAGAGGCAGCAGGAGAGAGAGATCTTAAGCAGGCTATATGCTCAGCACAGAGCCCGAGGTGGGGCTTGATCCCACCACCCTGGGATCATGACCTGAGCCAAAATCAAGAGTCAAACACTCAACTGACTGATCCAGCCAGGCGCCCCTAGTATTTATTTTAAGTGTTCATACTCTCTTTCTCTGCTGAGAATTTCTATCTTTTCATATCTTACTAGTGTACTGTTCTTTATCACATAGTCATAGTTAGAAAAGCCAATTTGTAGTCTTTGCATCATATTTCCAAAATTTTGGGTCAGCTTGGGGTTGAACTTTATTGATTGTCTTTCCCTTGAAAATGGGTTCGGTCATAGTTTTCTGATTTTCTCTAGTTGAATAATTTTGGAGTGTGTTATGAGTAATGTGGATAGTCATGCTGTGGAGATTCCGAATTGTTACATTTCTCTGCAAAGTGCCGATTTTTTTAGATTTTTAATTTGGCTACGTTTAAATGGAAAACTGTGTCTCACCTGAGGTGGGGAGTAGCTCAAATAAAAGTTCAGCTCTTTGCTTTACCTCGGCTGCTTGACCTGCAGATGCTCAGTTTGGGGGTTATCCTGAGACTTGGAACAGGGTTCACATGAAAGTTGGACTTCCCTTTTTCTGAATCTGTGCCCTCTGGCCTTCCCCCCTCATATTCTGGAGGCTGTGGTTGCTCTGGGTTCCATTCCTGTTTCTTTTTATCAGAAAGTAGTGAGCTGCCTGCATGTTTCTACCTCTTCGCATCACATCGCCCATCCTTGGCAGTGCCAAAGGCTGGGGAAAGGAAACTATCATGATGATTATTTCTTCCAAGTTTTGACATTTCTCTCAAAACTGCTTGCTATTTTTCATTCTCTGAAGCCCTCAGGTAGTTGGTTTTGTTTGTATTGTGTCCAGAGTTTATGGTTGTTATCTGCAGGAGGAGTGGTCTGTTAGAGCTACGCACATGCCTAAAATGAAATGCTCCCGTCATAATACGTTGAATCAACGGGGCTCTAGTAGACTTTTGGAGTAGATAGAAGAGCTGTTGGTGAGCCTTTGGCTTTAATTCATCTTTTGAATGCTTAGATTATGTATTTTCAGTGGAACTTTTACTTTCTTGGGCCAGGTTTTAGAAAATGTTGAATTTTAATTTGTCTCGTGGATGGATCTTAATTTTATTTCCAGTATAGTTAACATATAATATTATATTAGTTTCGTGTGTACAATGTAGTGATTCAACAATTCTAAACATTACTCAGTGCTCATTTTGCTAAGTGTACCCTTAATTCTATTGACATATCTCATGCATCCCTCTACCCCACCTCCCCTCTGGTAAGCATCTGTTTGTTCTTTATAGTAAGAGTTTTTGGTTTGTCTTCTTTTTTCCTCTGTTCCTTTGTTGTACTTAATTCCACATATGAGGAGAATCATATGGTATTTGTTGTTCTCTGACTGACTTATTTTGCTTAGCACTACACTCTAATTCCATCCATGTTGTTGCAAATGGCAGGATTTCATTCTTTCTTTAAAAAAATATTTATTTATTATGTTTGAGAGAGAGAAAGAGAGCACAAGCAGGGAGGGGCAAAGGGAGAAGGGGACAAAGAATCCGAAGTGGGTTCCATGCTAACAGCAGCCAGCCTGATGTGGGGCTTGAACTCACCAACGTGAGATTGTGACCTGAGTCAAAATCAGATGCTCAACAGACTGAGCCACCCCAGCACCCCAGGATTTCATTCTTTTTTATGACTGAGAAAAATTTCAATGTGTGTGTGTGTGTGTGTGTGTGTGTCGCGTGTGTGTGTGTGTGTGTGTGTGTGTACCACATCTTTTTTATCCATTCATCTATTGATGGACATTTGAGCTGCTTCCATAATTTGGCTATTATAAATAATGGTGCAATAAACAAGAGGTGCGTATATCTTTTCAGATTGGAGTTGTCATATTCTTTGGGTAAATACCCAGTAATGGAATTACTGGATCATATGGTAGTTCTATTTTTAATTTTTTGAGGAACCCCCATACTGTTTTCCACAGTGGACGCGCCAGTCTGCAATCCCATCAACAGTAACGGTGCACGAGGGTTCCTTTTTCTCCACACCCTCCCCAGCACTTGTTGTTTCTTGTGTTTATGATGTTAGCCATTCTGGCAGTGAATTTCCAGGACGGTGAGTGATGTTGAGCATCTTTTCATGTGTCCTGTTGGCCTTCTGTATATCTTCTTTGGAGAAATGTCTGTTCATGTCTTCTGCCCATTTTTTAATTAGATTATTTGTTTTTTGTTGTTGAGTTATATCAGTTCCTTATATATTTTGAATACTAACCCTTTATGGGATATGTCATTTGCAAATATCTTCTCCCATTCAGTAGGTTGCTTTTCTGTTGGTTGTTTCATTTGCTGTGCAGAAAATTTTTATTTCGATGTAGTCCCTCCCAATAGTTTATTTTTGCTTTTGTTTCCTTTGCCTCAGAAGACTTATCTAGAATAATGTTGCCATGGCCAGTGTTAGAAAAATTACTACCTGTGCTGTCTTCTAGGATTTTTGAGGCTTAAGGTCTTACATGTATGTCCTTAGTGCATTTTGAGTTTATTTTTGCATATGATGTAAGAAAGCGATCCATTTTCATTCTTTTGTGTATAGCTGATATTCAGTTTTCTAAAAACTGTTTATTGAAAGACTGTCTTTTTCCCATTGGATATTCTTTCTTGCTTTGTCAAAGATTAATTGACTATAAAATTAAGGGTTTCTTTTTGGGCTCTCTCTTTTGTTCTGTTGATTTGTGTGTGTATTTTTGTGCTAATACCATACTATTTTGATGATTACAACTTTGTAGTATAATTTGAAATCTGGGATTATCATATCCCTAGTTTTGGTTTTCTTTTTTAAGATTGCTTTGGCTATTTGGGGTCTTTTGTGGTTCCATAACAATTTCAGTATTGTTTGTTCTAGTTTTGTGAAAAATGCTATTGGTATTTTGTGGGGTTTTTTTAATTAATTATTTTTTAATGTTTATTTATTGTTTTGAAAGAGACAGAAAACAGGGGCAGAGAGGGAGACACAGAATCCGAAGCAGACTCCAGGCTCAGAGCTGTCAGCACAGAGCCCGACACAGGGCTTGAACCCATGAGTTATGAGATACAACCTGAGCCAAAGTTCAAAGCTTAACCGACTAGGTCATCCAGGCGCCCCTGTTTCCAAGTATTTTTTGATTTCCTCTTTGAGCCATTCATTGTTTAGAAGCTTGTTATTTAATGTCCATGTATTCGTAGTCTTTCCAAATTTTTTCTTGTGGTTGATTTCTAGTTTCATAGTGTTGTGGTCAGAAAAGATGCTTGGTGTGAATTTGGTCTTTTTGAATTTGTTGAGACTTGTTTTGTGGCCTAATATATAATCTGTTCTGGAGAATATTCCATGTGCACTTGAAAAGAATGTGTATTCTGCTATTTTAGGATGGAATGGTCTGAACATATCTGTTAGATCCATCTTGTCCAATGTGTCATTCTAACAGTTTCCTTGTTGATTTTCTATTTGGATGATCTATTCATTGATGTAACTGGGTATTGAAGTCCCCTACTATTATCATATTACTATCAGTTACTTCCTGTGGGTTTGGTACTAACTGCTCTATGTATTTGGGTGTTCCTATGTTGGGTGCATACATATTTATAATTGTTGTTTTTTTTTGTTGTTGCATTGTTTTCTGAATGATTATATAATGTCCTTCTTTGTCTCTTGTTACAGTCATTGTGTTAAAGTCTATGTTGTTCAGTGTAAGCATTGCTATCGCAGGTTTCTTTTCACATCTGTTTGCATGATAAATTCTCCATTTCTTCACTTTCAATCTGTATGTGTCTTCGGGTCTGAAGTGAGTCTCTTGTGGGCAGTGTATAGATGGGTCTTGCTTCTTTATCCATTCTTTCACCCTGTCTTTTGATTAGAGCAAGTAGTCCATTTACATTCAAAGTAATTATTGATAGATGTGCACTTATTGCCATTTCGTTACTTGTTTTATAGTTGCTTTTGTGGATCTTCTCTTTTTTTTTTCTTCTCTTGCACTTGTCTTTCATGATCAGTTGACTTTTTCTAGTGATGTGTTTGGATTCTCTTTTATTTTTTTGCATATCTATTCCTGGTTTTTGATTTGTGGTTTCTTCTTAGTTTGTATATAACATCTTCTGTGTGTATCAGTCTATATTAAAATGATGGCCACTTAAGTTCGAACCCATTCTTTACCCCTTTCTCTCCCACATTTTAGATATATAGAGCCATACTTTACATCCTTTTATTTTGTTATTCCCTTGACTGATTTTTATAGATATACTTAATTTTTCTGCTTTTGTGCTTCCTACTTTTCTTACTCCTACTTATGGTCTTTATTTTCCACCTAAGGAGTCTTCTTTAATATTTCCTGTAGGGCTCGTTTAGTGATCATGAGTTCCTTCACCTTTATTTATTTTAGAATGCTTATTTATTTTGAGAGAAAGAGCATGAGTGGGGAAGGGACAGAGAGAGATGTAGAGAGAGAATCACAAGCAGGCTCCATGCTCAGTGCAGAGCCTGATGCGGGGCTTGATTTCACAACTGTGAGATCATGATCTGAGCTGAAATCAAGAGTCAGATGTTTAACCAACTGAGCCACCCAGGCATCTCGGAATTCTTCACCTGTAGTTTGTCGGGGCAACTCTTGATCTCTCCTTCTATTCTGAATTATAGACTTGCTGGATAGAGAATTCTTGGCAGCAGGTTTTTTTCTTTCAGTACTTTGATTATATATATCATGCCACTGTCTTCTGGCCTACAAAGTTTCTTTTTTATTTTATTTTTATTTGTTCAAATGTTTATTTATTTTTGAGAGAGAGACAGAGTGTGAGTGGGGGAGGAGCAGAGAGAGAAGAAGACACCGAATCTGAAGCAGGCTCCAGGCTCTGAGCTGTCAGCACAGAGCCTGACACCAGGCCTAAACCCACGAACAGTGAGATTATGACCTCAGCTGAAGTCAGACACTTAACCAACTGAGCCACCCAGGCACCCCTGGCCTACAAAGTTTCTGCTGAAAAATCTGCTGATAGCTTTATGAGGTTTCCCTTGTATATAGCTGTTTTCTTTTCTCTTGCTGCTTGTAAAATTCTCTCTTTGGTACTACTTTTTGCCGTTTTAATTATTTATGATTTTGGTTGGATCTCCTTGGGTTGATTTTGTTGGAGGCTTTCTGTGCCTCTTGGATCCAGATTTCTGTTTCCTTCTCCAGATTAGAGAAGTTTTCAGCTCTTCTTCAAATAAACTTTCTTCCCCCCTTTCTCTCTCTTCTTCTGGGATCCCTATAATGCAAATGCATTACACTTGATTGTGCAGCTGAGTTCCCTCAGTCTGTTTTCATTTTGTATAATTATTTTTTCTCTCCTCTGCTCAGCTTAATTGTTTTCCCTCATTCTGTCCTCCACGTTCCTGATCTTTTCTTCCACTTTCTCTAGCCCACTATTTATTCCATCGAGTATATTTTTTTTAATGTTTATTTATTTTTGAAACAGAGGGAGACAGAGCATGAGTAGGGGAGGAACAGAAAGAGGGACACAGAATCTGAAGCAGGCTCCAGGCTCTGAGCTGTCAGCACAGAACCCAATGCAGGTCTCAAACTCACAGACCACGAGATCATGACCTGAGGCAAAATAGGATTCTCAACGGACTGAGCCACCCAGGAGCCCCTCCATGTAGTGTATTTTTAATTTCGATTATTGAGTTCTTCACTTCTGATTCATTCTTTTTTATGTTTTCTGTCCCTTTGTTAAGGGTCTCACTGAGGCCCTCCACTCTTTTCTCAAATCCAGTGAGTATCTTTATGGCCATTACTCTAAATTCTCCTTAGGCATATTACTTATTTCTGTTTCACTTAGGTATCTTATTGTGATTTTGTCCTGTTCTTTCATCTGGGACATATTCCTCTATCTCCTCATTTTGTCTAACTCTCTGTGTCTGTTTCTATGTGTTAGGAAAGTCAGTTACATCTCCTGCTTTTGAAAGTAGTGACCTTACGAAGAAGATATTCTATAATGTCTCCTGTTTCCCAGAACCTGGCCCTTCAGGGATGTCTCCTGTGTGTGCCGCGTGCACTCTGCTGTTGTGGCTCAGCTACTTTTTCCTTTAGTCTAGTTGTCTGCAATGGCTCTCTTTGCCTGTTGTGGGCAAGATTTTGTCCCTGTGATGTTAGTGGGTTGGTCTGGGGCTGCCTTAGGCTGGAGTTAGGTCAGACCTGGCATTTGCCATGGATGCAATAGCACTGAGGTGCAGTTTGCTTTCCCTGTTTTGTCCCCTGGGAAGCTTTTATAGGTGGGTGGGGCCTGCAGTCAGATCAGCTATCTGCACCTAGCCCGCTGCTGGGGTTGCAGTCTGACTGGTATGTGTGGTTCTCTTTCCTTCTCCCTGGGGTAGGTATCACTTTGGAGTGGTGCTGGTCTGTCAGGGATGCTTGCACCCTGCCAGGCTTGTGGCACTGCTTTGGATGGGCTCAGACCAAGAGTATGTCGGAAGGGGTGGATCTGCAGAAGCCTGTGGTGTCAGATATGAGGTGTTAGCAAGGCTTGCACAGGTCTTCTGTGTGAGGAGACATCTAGCTGAGGGAGTGTGTCTGCAGGGGAACACTTGGATGGGGCACACTGTTAGCCCCACCCAAGGCAAGTTAGGTAGGAGTGTAGGTGCTATGCTGCTTTCAGCTGGTGGCCCTGTGTTTAGGCTGGGGGTGGGGCAGGGAGATTGTGCAGGCCCTGCTCCTTTATTCCCGGAGAAGTCTTTCATGGATCCTTGCCCCTCCGGCACACACTCTGGGATTAGTAAACAAATCTTCCTCTTATATACCCCAGATGATTTTCAAACAGCTGCTTCTGTCCTGTATCTCAGCGGGGCTTTTTTTTTGTGCTGTCTCTTTAAGGTAGGGACTTAGTTTCATCTTGCCCTCCTGACTCTCCCACAACCAAGCCAACAGAGTTTTAGAAGTTCCAGGTTTTAAGTCTAGTGCTTGTAAGAACCTGTGAAATTTGGCCCCTCTGGTTTTCAAAACTGAATGTTATGGGGATTCATCTTTCCTGTGCGGGCTCCCAGTGTGAGAGTCTGTCTTCTCTCTCTGTGCCTGTATTGTCCCTCCCTCCTGGGGAAAGTTCTGCAGGTCCCTGTGTCTCAGCCCTTCCTGCCCTCTTGGATGCAGCCTCTTCTTTTCATTTAGGCGTGGAGAGTTTGTTCTGCCAGTCTACAGGTCATTTTCTGGGCTATTTAAACTGATGTGCTTCTTATCTAGTTGTATTGGTGGGAAAAGGTGAGCTTGGGATCTCCTATTCTGCGTCTTCCCAGAAAAGAAAAAAACATTTAATCTATCTTTTGAAGCTAAAAATTGAGGCTTGTCATGTTTTACCTCATTTTACTCAATGGGAAGATTGGTCTGAAAAGATCTAATTCACCATTGTTGGAAGGGAAATGTTCATTTAAAAAGATGATATGTTTTTGCTTACATAAATCAGCAGTTTGATAGACTCTTAGGCAATGTGACAAGGTTAAAAGTATCTGACAGTGAGGTGTTGGAGGGTTTTGGTCAGACTGAGGCAGGGGACACTGCTTAGACGTCTGATGACTTAAGCCAGCGTCTCTAAAGCATCACACATTTTTCTTTTTATACATCACAATAGACTCCCAAACAGGATGGTGGGGTTCTCTTAGGGGCATCTCAGCATTATCTTTAAGCACTGGACATTTGTGAAAATTTATGGCTATTTATTGTAGTCTTAATATGTGTGTATCTGCTTACCACTAAAAAAAATAAGTATATTGTCTCTTTTCTCTTCTGATAACTGTATCAGAGCTGTATTTTCCTTTTTGATGTAAGGTTCAGACCCTGTGGCATTGCCGGGCACAGGCTATCATTTTGAACCAATAGAGAAGTTTGTTTCACATGAATTAGTTATTGTCTTATGGAACAAGGCACACATATGGTTGAAGAAAATGAAAATACACCTTCTGAACTATAGAAGCAAGAGGTCCAGGAAGGGAACGAGACAAGTGTGCAAAGCTGGATAGGTGGAAAATGACGATCGTTAGAAAAATGCTAATGAAGTTGTGGAGGGAGAGTACTGTTGGGTAAAGTCAAGAAAGGATTTATGAAAGAGGTGACATTTGAGCTGGCTGCTGATAGATGTATAGGATGTGTTCATTTGCGTGAGAGTGGGAGGCATACTCTCCGATGGAGACAGGAGAGCAAAGGTGGGAATTAATTTAACAGAGGGTTTCTGTGAGCTGTTAAGTCTGATAGAGTAAAAGGAAGTATGTTGGTTCCATATTGCAAAGGGTCTTAACACCAGGATTAATAGCTCAAAATTAATTTAGGAGAGAGTGATGAGTTCTCAAAGGTGGCATATGTGAAAGTGACAAAGTGTACCATATGCTCTAGGACCCTTGTGCTTACGGTTTTGTCATGGTCGAATTCTAGCAAGGAAGACAGTTAATACAGTATTTCCGCAGCCTTTTGTTTTAGGTTTGCGTTTCTGTAGGTGGACTCAAGACAGTTATGTCATTTTCTTAGGAAAAATCATATGATTATTGCATGTATCCACTAATACATTTATTGAATACTTATATTGCACAGGCGAGATGCCAAGTGCAGTTCTTACCTTCAAGGTATGCTTCCAGGCAGATTTTGATAAAGGCTTCGCAGAGGACGCAGTTCTTCAGCTGTATCTTGGAGGATGAAGAGTAGGAATTACATGTAGAGGAATAGCAGTTGAGGCATCCACCTGGCATAGCACAGAGGCATGGGAAAGCTGACGGAGATAAGCAGCTCCACACTGTTGATAGGACTCGAGTTTCGAATACGAGACAAAAGGGAGAATTGAGGTTGAAGAGACAGACTATAGAGAGTCTTGGAGGCCACATAGGGAACTAGAGACTTTATCTTGCAGGTATTAGAAAGCTACTGAATGATTTTAAATAGACACAGAAGAAATCATCAAATTTGTGTTTTAGAGTGAAGGTAAAATGGATGGAGAGAAGCGTGAGGTAGGGCCCATGGTCTCAGTAAGACCTAAGTAAGGCTGGATTAATAGCTCGAAATTAATTTAGGAGATACTGTTTAGAGATAAACAGTAGAGAAAATGAAGATACACAAGAGTTCAGTGGTTTAGCCATATGCCAAATGAAATTCAAATCTCGTGTTATCTACTAATGGCTCCTGGCCTGTAGGCAGGGCCGGTAGGTGGAGCATCCAGCTTGAGGAGGGAATACTCCATGGGTGCCTGGGCAGAAGAAGCAGTGGGAGGACCGCAGGTGTGCCAATGCCATGGAATTCCCCAAAAATGCCCTGCCTTATAGATATGTCTCTCTTTTTTTAAATGCCCACATCCCAGGAATAGATAGCCTAAGTGTCGTATGTTTTAGATACATGAAAGTAGTTTTGAGATTTATTTTAATATAGTAAACAATTATTCTTCTGCCAGTATCTGGTAGGTACATTTTGCCTTTTCTCAGCTGGGTGTGTGCTCTAGACTTCAACCCGTAAGGATAAGGGGGGAATGGTTGTTTCACCGACGCTGTGGCCCTGACCATCAGAAGCAATAATACTAACTTAAATGACTTCTACCCTTTGGCAGTCTACTCAGGAGTTGGATACCTTGGAAGAAAGGAGGAGGATTAGAAGGATGCTGGGGTGTTAATATGAGAGATGTGGCTTTTGTTGTTGGCCATCTGCCTCAGTCTTGTGAGATTAATGGGAAGACTGGATGACTTTTTGAGGTCTACTTGGTCAAGTCATTTTCCCTGACACTTTTGAAATTCTGATGTGCCTATACATAGAACTAATCTTGACCTGAGAGAGACTCCCTATTGCAGTGTCAATGGCTTTTTGTCTGGAAGACCCATTCCCTCTTCCGATAGAAAAACATGAGCCTTTGGGATGGGATACAGGCCTTCTGAGTGGGGAAAATGACTGCACGGCTCGTGGTGATGTTCGTGGCATGTTCAATATGACACATCTAACTGGAGGGGAAGGATCAACTACTGTGTGTTTGCCCCAAGCAAATATGATTGTAATGAGCTTTTAGTTTTAAAATTGGAACTTGTGCTGAAATAGCATGTTCTTGGGGGACACAGTCCATTGCTTGTAGACTTCTATTAGCGATTATTTATATTCAACGATCTTTAGAAAACTTTTCTAAATTATTTTTTCCTTTGACTAATATTTTAATATGTAAACAAACACCAAGAATCCTTTGCAATGTCATTTATTTCTTATCAACCTCATTTTTCTTTCAGATATTATCAGATGCAACACAGCCTCTTGAAAGTCAGAATTTTTCTCCTGTGGTGCGGGACGTAAGTTATGATAGTAGTTTTTTTTCCATGAATGTATTTTTTCCACTACCTTCTTCTCTCCCTTTCTCCCTTTTTCTCTTCATCTTTGTTCCCTCTGTCAGTCATGAGCCCGTGTTTGTGGGTCTAAAATATGGACACTAAAGAAATGTCTTGTGTCATACACATTTAGGCAGTGATTACATCCAACGGTACATTGCCTGATAAGTATAAATATATCCAGAAACTCCGAGAGAGCAGGTAAGCATTATTCTTATCTTGGATTTGTTGAGTATTTTTAAATGTTTCTATGTGAGTTCACGATACTAAGTTTATACAATTTTGAAAATATCTTTAAACATAGGAAATCCAAACTAAGGGACTGGCTGAAACCAGTGGGAATTATTTTCCTCTGAACATCATTTTGGTTTTCTAATCTCCTGTGTCGACTTGTAGTGTAAGCAAGTGAAGTTCAAAAAGTTGTCCTTCGGGTAGCACCTTGTTCTTTCTCTCGCATTGTGCAGTGTTACGTCTCAGGGATTTTCTCAAAGAACATAAACGCACTAACCTTTTCTGTGGTGCTTCCATTGTGGTTTCTAGTTGAGAGTTTGGACTCCGTGTTGTTTAATATAATGTTTAGACAAGTGGGCTCTTATTTAGAAATTAAGAGAAGTAGTAAAGAAAGAAAATGGTGAGAGGTCAGTTTTCCCTGGGGATTCTTCTTAGGAGGAAGATGCCAAACAGTAATGTGGTAAATCTACCCGAGAGAATAAGTCCTCTTAGAAAAGTACTTAGCTAAGGCCCTTGTTTCTTTAATTGATTTTACTATTCAGAGTTTGAAAACATTGACATTTCTTTGGGATGTTCTGGTCCTCTTCAGCTGATTGCACTTGATTTGTGTTTATATCTGCTCCATTGGTCTATTCACATCTAATAAAATAACCCATGCAACTGAATTCTCAGGAGAGACCAGAGTGGAAAAATTAAAAAGAAACAAACTGCCTTATCTTCTTTCTCAGTTCTTCTATCTGTAAGAAATAAATAAAGAGATCTGCTGTGATCAAGTATACTACTGCTGTACTTGTCCATCCGTGTTAGTTTTCTTATGCTTACTTTTTATGTGTCAATGAAATATTCTGGCATAAGATACCAAGAGTGATTTTTTTTTTAAGTGGCTAGTAGGATAGCCCCGTGGGAAAGCTTCTTAGAAGGGAAACTTCACATGTGTTTGTTTTTCATAACTCTCTGTATCTTTTGATTCTTATCATCTGATGATCTCTTATATTACTAATCCTAATAATATGTCTAACATGACTAGTCACGATGATGTTTTCACTCTTAGATACCATGTTTCTTGTAGCAGCAAGTCTGTTAGGACTTCCTGCCCTTCTTCCTAATGGAATCTTCTGTCAAGAAACTGATAATGAAGATTGTATTTTGAAAGGAAATTTAAGTTATCTTAAATATCTTCCTTATTCGAATGTTCTCTTCATCACTTAGTACCATGACTTTTAACCTGGAGTGTTTGAGGTTGCTGATGGGGTGGACAGTATTAAAATGTAGGAGCAAATTTTTAAAAATGTATTTTGAACATTTTATTTTTGGGCATCAAAAATTGTAATTGAATTACATGGACTATAGAAGGTGTTGTTAGAAAGAATATACAATAACCAAATAATAGTTCCTTTCTAGGGGTTGAAATGGATGCGGACAGAGGTTAGAGTAGAGTCACTCATCAGTAACATGAGTGTTGAGGGTGGAGAGGGGAAGGGACATTTTGTATTTAAATTTATTTGTATTTGGAACACCTGGGTGGCTCAGTCGGTTGAATGTCTAACTCTTGACTTCAGCTCAGGTCACGATCTCACAGTTCCTTGGATCAAGCCTTGCATCAGGCTCCACACTGACAGCACAGAGCTTGCTTGGGGTTCTCTCTCTCCCTCTTTCTTTCCCTCCCCTGCAACCTCTTGTGCATACACAAACACACTCTCTCTCTCAAAATGAATAAATAAGCATTAAAAAATACATTTATTTGTATTCACTTATAATTAATGGAAAGGTTAAAATTTGAGAGACATCTTGACCTAAAAGATTCCAACAGCAGAGCCTTCTGCTTCTGTCCCTGGCACCAAGTCATTTCCATGGTCTTACACTGTTATCTGAGAATTTTATTCAACAGAGTTTTAATGAGTATCTTCCATATTTAAGACAAGATTCATTGAGCATTAAGGGGTTTATAAAGATGAGTAAGATAGTCATGGTCTTGGAGGTCATAATTTGTAGGAAAGACAGAGAGTTAATCTAACAGGAAGGGACAAATTCCAGCAGAATAATCTGTTCAAGCATTAAAATCCTGCTCATCGCAGGTTTTTACATTTAACTTATGGCATTTGTGGTTTCGAAGTGGTCCTAACGATAAATTTTATGACAAATGATGCCTAATGTGGCTAATAATTTCCTTCTCAGATTGTTGTCTCCTCAGATTGTTGTGAGGAGGAAATAGGGTTTTGGATAGAAAGCCCCTGGCATGGTTTTAAATCATGTCCCCTGGAAGGACAAAGTGTGAAACCACGTTACTCAGCTGTGGGTAAGCCAGGCTGTGGTTCAGAGTCTGCACCTCAGTAGTGGTTGGGAATTCATGAAAGTTTATGGGCATTCACTTCAGAGACATCAGGGTCTGTTGTTCATCATACAAAATCTAAAATAGTTAATGAAAAATATTGGTATAAAGAACTCCTGTTGAAGTTCTTATTGTAAGAAGTGTGGGAAAAATGATCATTTAATAGTCTAAGATTAGGTTTGTTTTGGAGACAGAAGATTTGTTATTTAAATTTCTTTGATTGTTAAATTTTTTTCTTCCTCCCTTCTTTTACTTATAGGGAACTTGCTCAGTCACTTTCAATGGGCACCAAGAAAAAGGTCTTGATTCTTGGATCTGGTTATGTATCTGAGCCTGTAGTGGAATATCTGTCAAGAGATGACAGGATACAAATAACAGTAGGTAAATAGCCCTAATATTTAGAGAAGAAGGAAAACTGATTTCAAAACATGCTTACTCTGTGAATTTCAGATGACTATCTTGTTTTAAACTTTGAGAAATTATTTTTGGAGCTATTAAAATGTGTTTTACTCTCTGACTAGTGAAAGGTAATCTAAAAATTGGACTTTTGTATTCTTGAAATAGGCTCTGATATGCAGAACCAAACTGAACAGTTAAGCAAGAAATATAATATTAATCCTGTTAGCATGGACATTAGTAAACAAGAAGAGAAGTTGAGCTCCTTGGTGGCAAAACAGGACCTTGTCATCAGGTTAGTATTTAGGTAGAGAAGATTGCCACATATTTTGCTGTTATTTCTCTTTCCTTATTTTTTCTCTTTTCAAATGAAGTGTGCACCCAAATGTGACCGAGTCATAAGCATCATAAGTTCAGTGAATTTTCACAGTAAACACACTTTGTAACCTTTATTCACATCCAGAAACAGAACAACATTACTCCAGAAGCCACCCATGTGTCCCTTTCTGTTATTAGCCCTATCCCCCAAGGTAAGCACTATTCTGGCCTCTCACATACTTTAGTTCTCCCTAGCTTTCAACTTTGTACAGTTGGAACCACTCAGTATGTCCTCATTTGTGGCTGCCTTCTTTCTTTAACACTGTGATTGTGAGAGTTGTTTGTATTGTTGCTTCTAATTATAGTTTATTCATTCTCATTGCTATGTAACATTCCATTGTGTGAATATACTATTATTATCCATTTGACTGTTGGATGTTTCTGGAATTTGGCTATTATGAATTGTGTTGCTATGAACATTTTAGTATTTGTCTTTTGGTTGCTATATATATACATTTCTGTTGGATGTCTATCAGAAGTGGAGGTGCTGGGTCAGAGGTCTTCATGTTTCATATATTTTGGTGGCCATTTTGTCCTTTGAACTTATAAAGCATAAATGAAAATATGTAGGTTCTCTGGCCTTATGACCATTTTTAGTCTTATCACAGGAACAGATCTTGAGATATAGTGTTTATTACTAATAAAATTGCAGATCTAGCTTTTAGGTACAGGGCTACATGATAGTCACTCTACAATTCAACCTAGTTTTGAAATACCGGAGTGATGAGAATAATTATTTATTCCTAGAATATGATTTTTCCAAGATGGAAGGAAGAAAATACCTGCTCATCCACAATTAAGTCACTTTCATAGTTAGATTAGATTAAAATGATATCTTTGGAGGAAGTTCTGTGATGTCCTACTTTAAAGAAAAAAAGGGGCTCAAAAGCACAATGAAAGGTAATTTTGTGTAGGAACTTGTGCATTATCTCTTGATGTATTTAAATTAAAGTCCCACTTTAGGCACTTAAAATATTATTCTATTTATACAAATTTAATGTGCAATAATTTTTATTCAGCAAATATTTACCAATGACCATAGACCTGACTGTCATTGATATGATTATGATTCATAACGGAATGTTCTAACCTCCTGAAAAAAAACAAAGAAATTTGTTTTACCACACATAGATACCTAAATAAAACATTTTTTTCTTAAAAAAAAGAAAACATGTAAGACATACTTGAAACTAAATCTGAAGCAAAATATGACAATATAATAATCTATTAATATGTTGCAAATTTTAAAATTCGGCAAGCTGATGGCCTTGAATAGGATTTAGCATTATTAAAATCTGTTTTATTTAGTTTATCTCAGTTGGTTGAGTTTCCATGCTGAATAGTGTTAATGTTCTTGAACATTATTATCCTGTACTCTTCTTTAAATAATTTTTAAATTTTTTAAGTTGGAGGAGTGTTTTGATGAAAACACAGTAATAATGAACACCAAAATAAAATGAACAAAGAATGTGTTTCACGAAAGAATTTATAATAGTATGTCAAATCCTCATGGTTTTAATTTTGCAATCTATTTTTAATGATTTAGTGCAAAGTAGTAATTGAGTTTCATACATTACTTTCAAAATTCCATTTGTGTTTTGTGTATGTTTTAATAAGTGGCATTTCCAACTATTTGGATTATTTGGGTTGGCGTCAACTCAAATAATTGAAGAGTTATGTCCTTTTGAGTAGGTGCTATATTACATACTCAGTGAGTTATGAATGCAAACCCTTTTGTCTAAAACAGGCACCATTAATCAAAGTCCTGGCATTCTAGTTCTCAGCATATTATTAGGTTAGTGCAGATTACGCCAGAGTTTAAAAATGTTATTAGATCTTGATAAAATTTTTATCAAGAAAGGTTTTAATGTGGGGAGTGTGACAAAAAATCCTTACTTAATCTTTAAGATGATGCCATTTTACATTTTCTATGAATATTTTTCCAACAGAGACTTGCAAGTGTTTTGTTCATTGGCTTTTAGGGGCTACCATGTTTAGTAATAATTCTTTTTGATTAAAAAAAACAAAAAACAGGGGTTCCTGAATGAGTCAGTTAATTAAGCGTCCGACTTGATTTCTGCTCTAGTCATGATCTCATGGTTCGTGAGATCGACCCCTGCATCCGGCTCTGTTAATAGTGTGGAGCCTGCTTGGGATTCTCTCTCTCTCTCTCTCTCTCTCTCTCTCTTTCTCTCTCTCTCTCTCTCCCCCCTCCTCAAAATAAATAAATTAACTTAAAAACTCAGAAAAACAGAGAGTAAGAGTTTTCCTATTGATACTGGCAAAATAGGTACACAGTGTTAGTCCACATGATAATAAATCTAAGTATCTATACTCTATTAACCTGAGGGGGCATAAGTATCTCAGAAGTGCTTTTATTGTTTTGTTTGATATAAAATAGAGAAAATCTGAAGTTTGCAGGATGAATTTGTCAAGTACAGTGATATAGTGTGATAATGTTTATGTTTGTATTTAGATTTTCATTGTACTATGTAGATTGCTTCACCAAATAGTCATTAAGCTAGTAGAACTTGAATATTGTTATGCAGTTGACAAGATGCTTTATTATTCCTTGGATAGAATACGAGTATATTCATTTATATTCACATTTATGAAAATTTATTTTATTTTTTTGTGATTGTGTAGTCCCAGTGCCAAATTAAAACACCAAAGCCAGTTTTTTTAAAAAAACCCAGTCGAAGTTGAGTTTTGAGCACAGTTTCATTTGCCTAGCATACAGACTTCTAGCCATTTTAATGGCCTTTATACCAATTAATTCCATGAAAGCTTTTTTCCTCCTTTGGACCTTCCTAGATTCTATTCTGTAATGTAACATATGGGTTACTTTGATTTAGTTTAACCCAACCTGGTAGCCATTTGGGAAGTCTGGTGGAAAAAGAAAAGAAACCTTATCTTTTAGTAGGGGGTTCAAGACAGAAAATCAGAACTATAAAGATGAATGGAATAAATCCCGTTTTTTGTTAACGTTACAAAAAAAAAATAGCTGAATGAATGCAGAAGAAGGAGGTCTGGCTTTGGGGGGATCTAGGAGCTTCTTGGAGGAGATACCTTTTCAGACATTTCTTTAAGGAGAGTTTGGCCTAAATGGAGGTGGGTGGGTGGACAGAATATTGCAAACAGAAGGTATAGTGAAAGTAAAGTTTCAGAGCTAGAAAAGTACAGACTGTGAGTGGAGAATTACAATAACTTCTCTTCTGGTTACCATATGTGGTTTATGAAGAAGATTGAGGGAGAATAATGGAAAGGTTAGGTGAAGGTCAAGTTGTGGAGCATTTTAAATGTGATAATAGGATGAATTTATTCTGTAGTTCTCAAGGACTCATTGGTCACCTTGGAGAGAAGAATGAGAGTGATAGCTTCATTGCAGTTCAAGGCGTATTGGAAGGTAGGCTTGGGGACGTTTCTGATAGTTTCTCTCTGTTTTGAAGCTTGTTGCCTTATGCGTTGCATCCTCTTGTGGCCAAGGCGTGCATCACAAGCAAAGTTAACATGGTCACTGCAAGCTATATCACACCGGAACTAAAAGAATTAGAAAAGAGGTAAGTTCTAGTCATTTTCAGCAAAGTAGTTCCATGGCATTATTTTTGTTTTATATCCAACTTTTTCTTCTTCCTCTTTCTGCCTGTTGTAGTGTGGAAGACGCTGGCATCACAGTTATTGGTGAACTGGGACTGGACCCTGGTCTTGATCATATGTTGGCAATGGAAACCATAGATAAGGCCAAGGAAGTGGGAGCCATGGTGAGCCCAAAGGTCCATTTAGGAAAATATTAAAAGATCCAGATTCTGTGTACAGAAATAATCTTTTTGTGATTTTGAGTAAGGAAGCTGCTATACTCTAACTCACACTCTGACTAGAAATTTCAAGTAAAATCCTGTAACTGCAGAAATACCTGTGTGATATAACAATGTCCACGGCTTAAGCATTGATTTTTAGAGAAATAGATGCTACTATGATATTTTGGTTTAATGAAAGGTTTTAGACTAGTTTGGGGATTCTGCAATATTTGACGTTAAAAAGTGGGAAAAATTCTTTGGAATACTGTCAAACTTCTGGTTTATGGAGTGTCTTTTACACATGAGAAGGAACTATTGGATATGAAAATGTGATGAGGCAGATTTAATGCTTTGGGTTATATATATTTAATATGTGTGTAGTCAAATATAGAATCAAATTATAATTATATAAAGATTAATTATATTTTACATTAGTTATATACTAATTAATTATATATTATAAAATATATAATCAAATTATAATCAAATGTATTATTTGAACACAAAGGTCAAAGGAGGAGCTGACCAAGCAGAACTGAACTAATAGTTGGATTTTTAACTAGCAAAATGTTGGTCACACTCTCAGGTGGATTTTAAAAATAAATACATTAGGGTGCCTGGGTGGCTCAATCAGTTGAGCATCTGACTTCAGCTCAGGTCATGATCTCATGGTTTGTGAGTTCAAGCCCCACGTCAGGCTCTGTGCTGACAGCTCAGAGCCTGGAGCCCGCTTCAGATTCCGTGTCTCCCTCTCTCTCTGCCCCTCCCCCAACTCGTGCTCTGTCTCTCTGTCTCTCTCTCTCAAAAATAAATATTAAAATAAATAAATAAATAAAAATAAATACATAAAATGTAACCGACTTGATCAAATGGTGTTTGGCCCTAAGGATGTACTTTCGAAAGCCTTTGTAACTTCAAGAAAAAAAAAACAAAACCAGCAAGGTTACCTCATTCGCCCAGTTTTTGTCATGCTCATTAATTTAACTTTAATTTAACTTAAGATATATCAGTCTCCCTAACTTAATATTAATCCTCCTCAATTTATTGACCCCTTCCCTTACAGATTGAATCTTATGTTTCCTACTGTGGCGGCCTTCCAGCCCCGGAACACTCGGACAACCCTCTGAGATACAGGTTCAGCTGGAGTCCAGCGGGAGTTCTGATGAACATGATGCAGCCCGCCACCTACCTGCTCAACGGAAAGGTGAAGCTTTAGAGATGTGAACCCACAGAGATGGTCTCACAAAGTCCAAGCTCTTTCTCGCGGATGCAGGGCCTTTGACAGTGGCTGTGCTGTGTGTCCTCCGTTCCCTCCTCCACTGGCGTTTCCCAGTGGGTCTTGTCTGTTCCTCTCAGTGTGGTCTACTTGCTGTTCCCCATGAAGCCTGCACTCGTTCTTTCCTCTTCACCTTCATGCAAGGTGTTTCTGCAGTTTGAAAACCCACTTCTCAACTTCACTGCATGTATAAATATAGGCCGCCTTGTGATTTCTTTCAGCAGGACAGACATTTACTGAGTCCTAAATATGCTCTGAGTCCCTACTATGTGCAGGGCACCAAAGGTTGTCACACTGAACGAAGTTCCCGACCTCGGAGGACTCACAGCTCGAATGGACCGACTGGTTTGGTCGGTCAGGGAACGAAACTAACTTCCTTTCGCAGCTGTTGTGTGCCAGAATGCAAGAGCTCTCTGAGCTCAGCGTCTCTGTCGTCATTATACAGTAAGGAAACTGCAGCTCAAAGAGAATGTTCAAGGTCATTCAGCTGGGATTCAAACCCAGAGCCACCTAATCCCAAAGCGCTTTCTTTTCCCTTTTACCAGATTGCCTCATGGCAGGTAAGACAGGCAGTAGGATAAGTGGCTAAGATCTGGTGGGAGAAGTTCTGGGGAGTGCAGATGAGAGGACAGTTGATTTGACCTTGGCGAGGATGGGGGAGAAGAACGTGAGCAGAGAAGAGAAGATGTGCTTGGCCTTGAAGGATGAGCAGGTACTAGCCGGGCAGGGACACGGCCAGCCAACCTTGCTGAGTGCTGACCTCCCTGGATTCTTACGACTGTCCTAGTAGGCGGCATAAGAAGCGTAGTTAACTCAGCCACAGTCCAAGGGACCTCAAGGGGCACAGCTGGTGCCTGTATTGCACCTGTCTGCCTTCATAATTCATGCCCTTAGCCAGAAGGAGCCAGTCCTGCGAGGAGCACATGTGACTGGACTGAGGGTTCCTCTTTAAATTTTGTGCCCTGGGCACCTCCCTGTCCCTAGCTCTGGCCCTGCAGGGAGTAGTGAATTATTTCACCAGCTGTGACTTACAAAGATTCTTCAAGCAGCAGTTTTCCAAATCCCCAGTGTACCTGACTTAAATGTATTTTGTATACAAAGGAGTAAATTGAAAGAATTTCTCAAGACACAAAGTGATCATTATTATCAGCTGTTGTCCTCTGTGCCGATGATTACAGAGTATAAATTGCAGCCTTACATGTGCATTGGAATCAACAGGGCAGTTTGGAAAATAATGATGCCTGGGTGCATCCCCAGGTGCTGATTTTCCTGGGTTTGGGGACCTTCAAAGACTCCCCAAGTGATTCCGACGTGCAGCTGGATTTGAGAAGAGCCGGTTTAGTGACCAGAGGACCGTAGACGGCTGCGCTGAAAACACTCCCAAACGAGCAGGACACTTTGATGCTGGAAAGATACATGCATGTGTTTCAGGATATGAAACAGGACCCCTGAGTTCTGGCCCAATTGCTGACATCCCTCACAGTGCCACCAAAGTCCAGGCAGTTGTCAAGTTCTACCGGGTGTCAACCTCCTGACTGTAAAGGGGCTGTGAGGACTCCTGCAGTGCTCCAGTCCCGGGAGTCAGGAAGGTCTGGGCCCGAAACGGTCTGCCGTTCTGCCAAGCACCTCCTTATACGCCACCGCCTGCCTCCTGTCGCATTTAGAGCTCCTTCCACCTGCTGTCCGGGAAAAGAGACCGGCCCGTGTTTGGTTTACACTAACATGTGGATGCAGGGGAAATTCCTGCTTCTGTTGGGCAAATGCTTATTTTCAGGAGGCCATATAACTGAAACGATGATGACTGTGGACGGGTGAGCAGGGCCTGTGTGAGAGAAAGAGCCCGGGCTTTGATGGAGGGGGCCCGGCTCTGTGCTCTAGCTCTGCGCCTTGCCAACTGGGGGCGCTAGAACCGTCCCTGAATCTCTCCGAGCTCTGGGCTCCTTGTCCGAATAAGCAGAATCATATGGGCCGAGCAGGGTACTCAGCCCTGCTTGCAGTAGGGCTCACTGAGGTCAAAGAGAAGGCAATCTGCCGAACGCAGGTTCTCCGGCAAGGCGTGAGGCCCCAGCAAAGGTGAGCCGCACGAAGAGATTGATGGTGGTGAGCGCTCAGGAAAAGCAAGAGGTTGTTTTCAGGCAGCAGAAGTTGTACAGATTGAATTTGAAGTTTTCCCTTTTCATCCTCAACTCCTTTTGTAAAAAGCGAATGCTTTTTGCATCTCCCTGACACCGTGGAGGAAGCCAAGAGAAAACATGAGGGTTTTCTTTTCTTTGCTAAAAGGATACTTTTTTTTCAAGGTCCCGCTCAAGTTTCCTCTTGTGGAGGCAGCTTTTCCTGACCACGCCAGCCCCCATTCACTCTTCTTTTGTCTGGACTCCCACACTTCGTCTGTTGTAAGAATTTTCCGGATGCTGTATTATTCACTCAGTAATTCAAGTGTATCTGTCTGTCTCCCAGCCCAGATTGTTAAACTTCTTAAAGCCTCTCTTGTGTTCTTGTCCCTCCAACCCCTCCGCTGCTCTCACCCCCACCACGGAGCAGGCCTTATATAATTCAGGGAATCGTGATGGAGGATCAGGGGACCTCTCTGGCTTCTGCTTAAAAGTTGAACCTTTAAACTTTTCCAGCAACTCAGGCAGTGGCCTGTGGAATAGGATATGATCCATTGCCCCACATCCTTGCAGGAATTTCCAGCCACTGGCACCGTTTTTAACTTCTGACTTCTAATCCTATTTCTAACAAAAATGATTCCCTTCCACATATTTGGAAGACAGTGGCTGTGTCTTTCTTAGTTCTGTTTTCTCTGTGGGTGGTGGGACATTGGTGGGACCTGAGGGTGGCGTGACAGAGCTCTGCCATCACGTCCTTCAGCCTCCTCTCCCAAACTAGTCGCAGTGAAACAAATATTCTCCAGATCATGCTGGCCCTGAAAATGCGGTTCTGAGATAGGTTTTGTAGCTTTCTCCCCACTGCTCGCCCCTGCCTGCCTGCACTGCGGCACGCAGGCCTCCTCTAGGAAAGAGCCGCTGCTCTGCGTTGCCTGCAACCAGTTTGAATGCAGTTTGCAGGTGTGTCCCTGGTGCCATAATCTGAAAGGCTGCACCGTGTCGGTTGGTAGCCTTCTGAAATTACTGATCCAAAAATAAGCACAATTAAGGGGACAGTGTGGTGTAGTAGAAAGAACATAGACATCGGAGTCAGATGGACCTGGGCTCCAATCTGCCTCTGGGTGACTCTCGGTCCCAGTTTCTGCCTCTGGACGATGGGTTATTGCACGAATTAAAGGTAAGGTATATAAAGCACCTAGCACAAAGCAGGTCCTGAATAAATGAACTGTCTGTATAGTTCCTGTGTTTAAGTGTCTTCTCTGTCTAGCTACCGAGCTTATTGTTGGTTAGTGGTTGGGAGACATGTGGGTGTGGCTGGGGGTGCACGTGTGGGAAGAGCTGGATTTAGGGCGGTCTGTGGCAGCCGTGGGTAAGGAGCCACTGTTTCTGTCGGCAGTGGGTGTTGGGTGTGAGCATTATTGAGTCAAAAAAATGCATATTCTCTGCCAAATAGATAAATATGTCCTTTATCTGAACCATTAATAAAATATTAAACAGGATAGGGCTTATCAATGAACCCCATGACATGCCATTAGACTCTGTATGAATATCACAGGACACACAATTACCCAGTAATTTTTCAGGTCCGCTTGCTTTGGCAGTTTTCAGTCTCTCTAAATGAATCATTATTATTCAGCTTGTATTTCCTGTTTTCCTCCAAGAATCTCCTGACAAGCTTATGGACCAGCTGATTGATTTCTGATTACTAACGTGCTGGTGTATAGTAGTTTTTATTGACTTTTTCTTTAAAACAAATTCCTCACCTTCAAACAAGCAAACAAAAATTGCCATAAGTCGTAGAAGTGAGGTGTGCGTGGAGACCCTAACGGTTAACGTTTTCTTCCTTATTAGATTTCTTTTAAATTTATAATTCTGATGGAAGAAATTTGTTTGAAGGCAATAGTAGCGAAATGGTCCCTCTGAAATGTTTACTGTGCGGTCCAGAGGAGTTTCCTAAGAAAAGTACGTGAGAAGCTTCCCTCACCTCCTTCAGCATGTCACTCTTGGAATTGTAGTGGTGCCCGGGGCTCTGCAAACCCAAGCCTTTTAACTGCAGAGACACCGCCAGGCCTGACACCAGTCAGCATCGCCCGTTTTTCATGGGCCTTCAGTCACACAAACGTTTCTGTTTTCTCTCTCAGAGCAAGGCACGTACAGAACCCGTCTACAAATAAACTCTGGGCATCATTAAGTTTAGCAGAAGACTCTTTCGGGTGGTTTTGTGCAGCCGCAGATACATGGTGGGAAGCTGTTTCCAGTGGTGCAGGGGACGAACCAGTTCTGCCAGCAGCCCCCCAAGCCCTGATTTGATCATGAACCTCGCAAACCAAAAGAAAAATTTAGGCGTTTCATCAAAATCAAAGGGAAAAACCTGCATCAGTGCATTTTGAGTGCACGATGGAGGAGGCGGTGGTGGGTAAGAGGATTTCAGAGCGAAATCAGAACAGCTTGGTAATCAACTTAAATCTCAGCAGCAGTAAGACCAGCGGGCAGTACTTCTGTGGGTCTTGCTGTCTGTTCACACATCATTTTCTTGTAAGGGAAAGATGAAGCTCTCCATCCCCGTCGGTTGACTAGTCTAGGCTGTGAGCTCCTCATGGGTGTTCTAGCACCACCGCTGGCACTTGGTGGACGTTCAGTAAATGTTTGTTCAATGAATGGAGGGAGCGGAGAAAGAAATTGAGACTTCTTCATCACTCTCCTTCCCTCCACAATGAGTGTGACCCCAGCACATACGTGGTAGGTGCCCCGTTAGTGCTAGTGGAGACAGAAATGTACAAGACTCGTGCCCGATGCTCAGCGTCCAAAAGGGGACATACGTGAAGAATGAAGTGAGAATATGGCTGTGGTTATTGGAGCATAGTTATTTATTTATTTTTATTTTTTGCATTTTATGGTTGATTTATTTTTAAAAATTATTTATTTAAATTCAAGTTAGTTAACAGAAAGTGTATATTGGTTTCAGAAGTAGAACCCAGTGATTCGTCACTTACGTATAATGCCCAGTTGGAGCTTAGCCGTTTAAAAGTGTCCGTTGCTTTCAGCTTACTGAAACCCTATAGGGCCGCTCTTCAGTGCCATCTTATCCAGATTTAAGTCGGATTTGATTTTATTGTTTTTAAATGTTTATTTATTTTTGAGAGAAAGAGAGAAAGAGAGAGAGTGTGTGTGTCTGAGCGGGGGAGGGACAGAGAGAAAGGGAAGCACAGAATCTGAATCGGGCTCCAGGCTCTGAGCTGTCAGCGCCGGAGCCCCACTTGGGGCTTGAACTCACAAACCTCGAGGTCATGACCTGAGCCGAAATCAGACGCTCAACCAACTGAGCCACCCAGGCGCCCATTAAGTTGATTTTAAAGCTTGGGAGAATAATGGCATCGTGAATTATATTAGTAAAATAGCTTGAGTATGAGATGTCGATTATGGTAGTTTCATTAATTTTTTTTTTCAAATCTCAGTTTTCTGTTAAAGTTTTGATTTCATTTTTTAAGAAAATGATGCAGATAAGTCCACAGGGAGCACAATATTGTAACTCCATCCATGCCTTTTCAATGTTCTTCAGGTTGTGAATGTCGCAGGGGGCATCTCCTTTCTTGATGCAGTGACCCCCATGGATTATTTCCCCGGATTAAATTTGGAAGGCTATCCTAACAGAGACAGCACAAAATACGCTGAGATCTACGGCATCCCATCTGCTCACACCCTGCTGCGGGGGACACTGAGATACAAGGTAAGCAGCTGTATTGGGGATGAAACATGTTGCCTGTTTTAAGGTCAGTGAAGTGTGCACTCAATTTCTCTTAGTAACCAAACTAATTAAGATAATACACCAGCCTGGAGTCTGTTTTTTCAGGATTCTTTTGACTGAATGTTTTAGGGGATGACTCAAAATGACCTGAGCTAAGAGGGAATTTTGATTCACGAGGAGTTTCGGAGGGGTGCAGGTGAAGGGTCACCTTCAGGTGTAGCAAGATTTTGGGCCAAGCAGTCTCATGGGGACTTGGGTTGTCTTCAGCTCTCAGCTCTTCCTTTACGTGCTGGCTGCAGTTCCAGGCTCCACACGGTGGCAGGGTAGTGGTGGCATCCCTAGCCTTTTTAGTTCAAATCCAGTAAGAATTAAAAAGCATATGTTCATAGCTAAAAATAGGATTTTCGTCTCAGCCCCTGAAGATCAGTGGGATAAAATATGCCCATCAGCCTTTGCCTTTGCTTCGCGTCCCTAGAGCTGAAGATGTGGTCAATGTCACTTTCCGCAAAGCAATCCTGAAATGTTTCTACCATAAAATGGGGTGTAGATTCTAGGAGCATAAATACAAATGTCCAGCACGCATTTGTGTATTAATACATTATGTACTAATCACAAAAGAGAAGCGGCAGGGATGAGCGACGAAGACAGTCAGCGTAACAGTTTCCTGGGGCTGTTTTCACAAATGACCACAAACCAGGTAGTTTGTAGCAGAAACTTATTTTCTACCATTCTTGAGGTCAAAAGTCTGAAATCAAAGTGTGGGCAGGGTTGGTACCTTCTGGAGGTTTTGAGGGAGAAACTGTGCCAGGCCTCCGTCCTCACTGCTGGTGGCCACCTGCAAGTTCTTTAACTTGACACATTGGTCCAGTCTCTGCCTCTGTCTTTGTATCGCCTTCTGTTTGTGCCACTGTGTCCTCTCCTCATCTTGGAAAGACACCAGTCATTGGATTTAGGATCCACCTTACGTATAGTTTGGTTTCATTTTAAGATCTTTAACTAACTTCCTATAAATATCCCAAAAAGGTCATGCTCTGGGTTTCCGGGTGGATGTGGATTGTGAGGGAGACTGGGATCTTTCTCAACTCCTTCTTGGCACCCCTCCCCAGCATTCGTGTGGTTTCAGAAGAAGCTCTCTGATTCCTACCTCTCTTCCTGCTATCTATATGCGTTAGGATAGAGGGTCTTAATCAGTAGAATGGATTGTCTGCTTTTGGGTGATAATATTCTTACCAGCTCCTTCTTCCATCATAAGAGGGAACCATCCTATTCAATACTATTCTGCTGAACTGAAAGCACATAGCACGGGAGGAAATTTGCCCTTCTGCTGCCAGAAAATACCCCTCCCTGCTACCTAGAAACAGAAGTAAAGAACAAAGTCTTTCAAGGTCTGTTATGTAAACTCGCAGAATTGCCGTGACACTCTGAACCTGAAGGTGTTTGCATCCATATAGGAGCAATTCAGATGACTACTTTCAGCCTCTTCTCTAAATGAATTACAAAGATAGATTCCTGTTTTCAAAAAAAAAAACCCAACTTTTTAATTGTTTTCTTTGAAAGGAAAGATTTCATTTACTGCTTAATAATTCTTGTTACAGGGATATGCCAAAGCTTTGAACGGATTTGTAAAACTGGGTCTCATAAACAGAGATCCATCTCCTGCCCTTCGACCCGAGGCCAACCCTCTCACCTGGGTGAGTGACCCCAGAATTATATGTTGTTTGCTGCTCTTCAGAAACGGTCAGATTTGAACTTTGGTTTGGACCAGCAAAAGTACCCATTCTGTGGCTTATATGTGGGAAGATAAACCATGACCCCCAGGCCCTCTTTCCTTCCCCTTTTATGGAAGAATGGAGAGATCATGGGCCTGACCCACTGGGCTTATTTGTTGCAACAACTGGTACTACTTGAGTGCTCCCTTGGCCCTGAGAAGAGATGGATTTGGGCTCTGGGCTCTACTGCTTGTCTAACTGGTGACCCAGTGACAGGAGTTAACCTTGGGCCTCCTGGAACTAATAAGCTGGGAGAGCTGCTGGTGGTTTCACAGAACTAGACTCTCCACCCCAAATCCCAACAGTTCTATCATTTGGTCATTTTTAACCGTGAGTAATGTGAGTTTTTAGTTACTGAATTTATGCCCAAATCTGTGTTGCATTAAGATCGTTAAGATCTCGGAGTCTCAAGGTCAGAAGGGACTTTGAAGGCTTGGAATTACATGTCAAGTAGAGCTTCCACTAACTGCCAAGTATTACTAGTCGGTCATCCAACTTGAACAAATGTGCCCATATTCCAGTAGAAATGCCAGAAATTTATCACAAGGAGAAAAGGATCAGTATTGCTAATTTTGCTGTTCTTGCTAGTGTTGCTTTAGATTCAGTTTTCTACATTATCTGAAAGCCTTCCAAATCTAAGCTTTACCTTTCATAAGTGCGTGTGTTGGACAGGAGTGAGTAAACATCTATAGAGTGAATTCTAAGATTGAGGCAGCTGGATCGGGAGGGTTGATACTTGTGAGAAATAAGCCCACTGACCCAATCAAAGGAGGGACGCAGAGACTCGGAGCACAGTGAAGCCAGGCTTTAATCAATGTTCTTGCAAGACTGGGCGTCTGATGGACAGGCACACTTGGGGCAGTCACAGCAGGCAATTAATCTGGCATGCGAGTCTCTGCCCTGATTCCTCATTGCCTGAGTCCTACAGAGGTTACAGCCTTACCCGAAAGTCGCCTATGCCCACATAAGGCAAAAAGTATATTCCTTGAGGTGATGCAGAGACTTCAGTTCTTCGGCGCATGCTCATTGCAAAGCCCACGAAACTAAGTCCGCAAAATGGAACAGGGAAGAAAAATCAGGAAGTGGAGTGTCTATGCGCTTGAGAGTCCATTTCAGAGGGGGTGGGGTTTGTACATATTAACAGTAGGTTGTAAATCTATTATTGTTAACTAGACAGCACTGCTTTTATTTGGTATTTCTGAAAATGAATCATCTAACTTCTCACAGTACTGGGATTCATAGGGGGTGGATTACTATTTTGGTAGGTATAGAATAGGGGCTGGTGGACTTTTTGTTTTTTTGGTAAAGGACCAGGTTGTAAATATATTAGGCATTATGGCCTGTACACAAATGCATATAGACAAATGAGTGTGGCTGTCTTCCAATAAAAATTTTTCTTTACAAAACCAGGTGATGAGCCAGATTTGGTCTGTGAACCAGTTTGTTGGTCGTTAATCAAAATTATACTTTTTGCCTTGGGTTTCTGGAAAAAGCCTTGTTTAGAAAGTAGAAAAAGCTATGACCACTGCTTAAGTGTTCTTGCTTTCAGGTTTTATTATCTGCAAGGTCTTTCTCATCTCTTGAACCTACAGAAGAACTCTGGTTGCTACTGGCAACTGTAGCAATGAGTCCCTTCCACTCGATCCTGCCCAAAATGGGCTACTGGAGGGTGAGGGAGAGTGGGTGAAAAAGTAATGGAGAGGATATGCGAAGGCGAGAATGTGATGGTAAATATGGGACCATCTATTTAGTATTGACTTGATGTTATGACCTATTTTTATTGCTGAAATATAATTTGGGAATATCAGTTATTCATGTGTGGGTGTGCAGACATGTGTATGCATAGGTACGTGTTACAGTTTACTATTTCCAGTCCTTTCTCATTTAAAATTTGAGGTGCATTTGTGGTCAAATATCTTAAGATAATTTTCTCAACTGATTTTTTTTTATTAGGAACTTAAAATTGTATCTTTATTTTCATAACCAGAAAGAACTCCTTTGTGAACTAGTTGGGATTTCACCCTCCTCCCCGCATGATGTGGTTAAGGAAGCTGTCTTTGAGAAATTAGGAAGAGACAATACCCAGCTGGAGGCTGCTGAACGGTAGGCATCCACCCATCAACTTAGAGAGCGCAATACTGGGTTATCTCAATATCAGTGATTACTTAGCCCTTTCTAATCAAAGAGAGGTCAAGATAAAAACCAGACATTTTGCATTGTCTTTGATTAACTTGCTGCTCTAGTGTTGGCCTGTTGTAGAAAGATTACTGTGTACTATGTTCATGCAGGGACTAAAAGCAGATAAAAAGAGAAATTTAATGGCAATTATAACTTGGGAAATACTTATTTTGAGACACTACTACTCAGTTCCTGAGAAAACGGGGGGGGGGTATTTTTTTCTCTCTAGTAGGAGATTCTCTTAGTCTTCTGGAACCCACTTTAAAACACTCATTCACACAGCTGTGGCCTATTATGCTGGTCTCCTTAATGTGGGAAAACACCTGTAAATTAATCTCATAAGAAGCTTTGCAGCAGCATGGACTTACAATGTGTCAGTTCTGCTCCAGGGAGCACTGCCCTGGGGAGTCTGGGAATGATTCTAAAGATTAGAACATTACTGTTGTTATTGTTATTTACAATTCAAGAGAGTCCTATAACTTGGATTGTCGCTTGTGGTTCTTCCCTTTCAAGATAAAATCTAAAGAGCTCCCTTCTGCTTCCCAAGTGAGATTATGTTTAGGACATGTCCTAACTCAGCTGCCTCTCGTGCTTCTCAGGTTGGGCTTACTTGGGGAGGAACAAGTCCCTCGAGCAGAGTCTGTGGTGGACGCACTTTCCAAGCATTTGGCCAGGAAACTCTCCTATGGTAGGTGGGCCTTGGGGAGTTAGCTGCGCATCCCGGAAGCAGCAGCATTCGAGGCAGTCAGCACAGCTCGTGAATGTGCTGGGAGGCTGGAGCCGGGCAGTAGTGGGTGGAAGTATGCGAGGGGGGAAAGGGCGCTTGGGCTGTTTTCCCAGATGGAAGAATCAGAGCTATCAAATAGGAATGAACTTGGGGAATATGGGGGAAAAAAGGGACAAGTTATTAGCTTCACTTTTCATGCATTAGGGAAATGCCGTCGGAGCATTTCTGAGGGAAGGGTGGGTGTTCTGTTGCAGTGCCCTCATGGCTCCAGTGCCACCAGCCTGGCCAGAGGACTGCAGCCGCATTGCCATTTCTTGAGTTTTCACTTGGTCTTTGGACTAAAAAGCCGCATAGATAGTTGTCTAAGGACCACATATGATGGGAGGAGAAACTTGTGAGAGCAGAAGGGCAGGAGCAGATGAAATGCGGTATTGGAGTTGTAATGATAATGACATTTAATAATATCTGTATTTATTCTAAGGCCCAGGAGAGAAAGATATGATTGTGATGAGAGACACTTTTGGAATCAGACATCCTTCCGGACATTTAGAAAATAAAACTATTGACCTTGTGGTTTACGGGGACATCAATGGCTTCTCAGCTATGGCCAAAACCGTGGGGTTACCCACTGCGATGGCAGCCAAGATGTTGCTTGATGGTAAGTTCCTTCACTGGGGAACTGAGTGTGCCTCCATATCATCTCTAAGTCCTTTGGTGCCTGGGTGTCAAATAATTACTCGTACTTGAATATGACTCTGGAGTTCACTAAAAGTGAGCCATCTCAGTTCTGAGCGCTGACGGACTGGGAGATCATGTTGTGGTGAGTAAAAGCCATGGGTTTTGGAGTTAGCAGCTATTTCTGAGTTCAATCACAAGAGGAATGAGGTCTTCGTGGACTTTAAGGAAAGTACTCAGAAAGACTGTTTTAGTCTTTCGCACAGAAGCCTGTGCCTGAATCATCAGACTAGTTTTAATTCATTCTGTTGGTGTTATGCTTTAAAAAAAAAAAAGAGCAAATAAAGCAGACAAGTTAAGTTGACTTTCCTTTCATACTACTGTTTATTCTCTGATCATTTTGGCAATAGTGAATGCAGTTAGATGCGTACATTCTGACTCTGTCCCTAAGTCCACTTGTGCTTTCAGTCTACAGGTAACCCCTTTCCCTGTTAACGGTTTGGAGACTCTTGCTGGGGAAATTAAGCTTCATAACACCTTTAAAATGGTAACTACAAACTTATTTTCTTCTAGGTGAAATTAAAGCTAAAGGCCTTATGGGGCCCTTTTCAAAGGAGATCTATAGACCAATTTTGGAGCGAATTCAAGCAGAAGGCATTATATATTCCACACAGAGCACCATCACACCGTAATGGAGAATTCTTGTTATCTTCCCACGTAGCATCGTTTTGAATATTTGTGCAACAAACGTGCTTGCTAATGTGCTACTTTGAATTATAAAGCATGATATTTTTTTGAGTCAGTCAATATAATGATGTTTTTAAAATGTAAGTCTCTATTTTAATATGAAAACATTTGGAACAGGAGATGCCAGTAATTACCAGAGACGTTTAATGATTTTACGTGTATTTTTCTCATGTGTATGTAAAAGTGATGATTGTGTTACATGTTAATTTATTGTGCAACTTTTTTTCTTATCAGAATATATTTTCCTATGATCAGCAGATAAACTTTTATCTTTTTGGCAAGAAAATTTTTTTCCACGGCTCTATTTTTGTATTTTTTAAATGATTCAGTTAGATACCTTTAGATTACCTATCTATAAACCTTTGTAACAGATCTCTTTTATGGCTTTTTGGGTAAAATTATGATTTATCTAGTAAACGACATTTCTTAGAGTTTTCTTTTGAGAATGTGGAAAAGGAAATAGGTAAGATTAAGTGAAAATCCATGTGATCACCCCATTAGAGACAGAAAAGGCATTTAACAAAATCAAACACCCTTTCATAATAAAAAGAGTCAACAAACTAGGAATTGACTTTTTCAATCTGATAAAGAACATCTATGAAAAACCCATAGCTAGCAACATATTTAATGACAAAAGGCTGAAGGATTTCCCCTTGAAATCAGAAACAAGACAGTAACATCTGCTCTTGGCACTTTCACTCAACTTGTACAGGAGGGTCTACCCAGGGCAATGAGGCACGAAAATAAAATTAAACACATCCGTATTTGGAAAGAAGAAGTAAAACTATCTCCATCTGGAGATAGTATGATCTTATACATAGAAAATCCAAAGGAATACTTTAAGAGAATATTAGAAATAATACTTGAGTTCAGCAAAGTTGCAGGACATAAGATTAATATACAAAAATTGATTGTATTTCTGTAGAATTATCAATAAGTGAAACAAAAATGATACTGAAAAAATAATTGAATTTACAGTAGCATGAAAAAGAATAAAATAGGAATAGGTTTACAGTCCAGAAATAATCCTTATATTTATGGTCAATTGATTTTTGAAAAGAGTGCTAAGACAATTCGGTAGAGGAAAATAGTCTTTTCATCAAATGGTGCTGGAACAATTGGATATCTACATGCAAAAGAATGACGTTGGACCCCTACCTCACAGCATATGTAAAAATTAACTCAAAATGGACCAAAGACCTAAATGTGAGAGCAAACACTATAAAACTTTTAGAAAAAATCATAGATTTAAGTCTTCATGTCCTTGGATTAAGCAATGGTTTCTTAAATAATTGAAACCAAAAGCGCAAGAAACAAAAAGAAAGAAAATAGATAAATTGGGCATCATTGGAATTAAAAACTTTTGTGCTTCTAAGAATACCATCAAGAAAACAAAAAGACAAGGAATACAATGAAAGAAAAATTTTTGCAAATCATCTATCAGGTAAGGGTGGAACCCGTAGTTTGAATATATAAAGAACTACTATAATTCAATAAGTAGACAAAGAACCCAATTTAAAAAGTGGACTAAGGGTATGAATTAACAGTTCTCTGAAGAAGAGAAAACCAATAAGCACATGAAAGGATGTTCCACACCATTAGCTACCCGGGAAAGGCACATCAAATGTACAGTGAGATACCACTTCATACTTACTAGGAGAGTTGTAATGAAAAAGGTAATAGCAAGTGTTCGTGGGGGTGCGGAGAAATTGGAACCCTCATAAACTGCTGGTGGAAATGTAAAATTGTGCAGCCACTTGGGAAGATGGTTTGGAAGTTCCTCAAAAGGTTAAGCATAGAATTACCACATGAGTCAGCAATTTCACTCTTAGGTACATACCCGAGAGAATGAAAGCATATGTCCACACAAAAACTTGTAAACAGATGTTTACAGCAGCATTATTCACAACGGAAAAAAAAAACAAGCCAAATGTTCAACAGATGAATAAACGAAATGTAATATATCCATATGATGGAATATTATTTGGCAGTATAAAAGAAATGAAGTTCTGATACATGCTACAAGATGATTGAACCTTGAAAACATTATGCTAAGTGAAAGAAACCAGACACAAAAGTCCACATTATGATATGGTCTCATTTATATGAAATTGTCCAGAATAGTAGATTAGTGGCGGCCTAGGGCTGGGGGTTTGGGGAGAGTGGGAGTGACTGCTAATGAGTTTGGGGTTTTTTTTAGGGCTATGAAATGTTGTAGAGCTGATTGTGGTAATGGTGTCGCAACTCTGTGAATATACTAAAAATCACTGTATTGTATACTTCGTGTGAATTACATAGATTGTGAATTATATCTCGAACTGTTATAAAATGATTGAATTATAAATAAAACCTCCTTTTTTGCTCCTTGGGGGAAAAACGTTTCCGTTTAGAAATATAACCTAAACCCTTGTTTGGCTTTCCAAGACTCTACTCACATCCTGGCTTACGGAATAAATTCTGCATTTTGTGTGGGGTCTATAGAAGTTGAGAAAACATCTATGCTATTTGAAATGGATCAGAGTTAACTAAGGCCTAGTGCCACCTGTCAAAAATAATTTATGGAGATCAATATTAATAGGCAAAGATATTTCTGTTATGGGGTGTTTTTTTTTTAACCACAACATTGAGTTCAACATAGTTGATTAGAAAATATGAATGTCACATCGATTCTACCTGCAATCTGGAAGAGTGCCCAGATGGAACGGGAACTGGGAAACCAGCATCTCGGCGGGTGAAGGAAACGTGTTGAGTGTTCAGTATAATTACCGGTTTGGACTTCATAACAACAATGAATGCTAAAGGGGGTCTGACTGAAGAGCTAGTCTGTTATCAGTGCTGGGGCAGTGCTAGAGAAGGAAATGTCAGTAAGCTTGAGGAAAGATGGATGGACTCACGCCCTGCATTGGCTCTCAATAAGCTTTCCAGCAGAAATGTCAATAATGAAGGTGGTGGTGGCAAGATCTAGGGATGAATGGGTAGATTATACTTACAAGAAAATGGCTCACTCAGGGATAAGCAAACCTTTACTATAAAGGGCTAGATAGTACATATTTTAGGCTTTGTAGGCCAAAGGGGGTCCTGACTTCTCATTTCTGCCTGTGTAGTATGAAATCAGCTGTAGACAGTACATAAATGAATTGACATGACTGTGTTCCAATAAAACTTTATATTTAAAACCATTATTTTTATATATAAAAAAACTTTATATTTAAAATATATAATTTTATCAGAACATTTTACTACCTTCATAGTTCATATTATAGTTGGGCAGACTTGGCCCTTTAACTATACTTGAACGTCCTGGCCCTTTTAGAAGACTGAATGCTCCCATCTTCCAGATCTCTCTTGGCCTCTTTCATGTAATATCTGTATTTGTGTTGTCCAGTTTTCCTTGCCCTGGACAAAGGAGACATTAGAAGTTCTTCCCCTAAAAGGGGAAGTTGGTTGGTTTTACAACATATGAGCTACTTTTCTATGAAACAAGGATAACAGTAACCTGCAGGATAGTTATAAAAGTTAATGAGAAAATGTAAGGGAAAAGTCTGGCCCCTTGCAGATGTTCAAAGTTAGTGTTCCTACCTCTTTTGCAAGAACATTTTTGCCTGGCCTTTATGCTAATGAGATTTAAGCTTAGAGATGTTTTTTCCATCTTCTGGATACCTTTGGAAGACTCCTCAAGGATCCATGCTACTCAAACAAACTATAGGTATATCTGCTCCATAATGAGAATCTTAAAGCAGTAGAGTGGAAATGACCAGAATAATCATTTGTTTGGGCCATTGATTTCATGGAAGAGAAAATGTGTCTCACAAACTTAAACAACTTGCCTACGGTTACAAGACTTAATATTGAAATTTTATTGTCATTTGAAGTCATTCAAAATATGTACTTGATAAAATTTGGGAAGCACTTCGATTTATAATACCTCTCTTATGGTGGGTTATTAGGACTACCACTAGCCCATATGGTGCCTCTTTGAGAATTAGAGAAAGATACTGCTCTTTCAAGACACGTCTGTCAACAATTGTCAAATATATAATTTTATCAGAACATTTTACTACCTTCATAGTTCGTATTAATCATATTAAATACATGTCATAGTTCTCGATGTCTGTGATGTACTAGCTCCCTCTTACTTGCAGTGCACAATTTGCACCGCCAGGCGGAGTAGCCAGTATCGCCCTTGTATGTTGTATAGATTGGCTTTCTTTACAGGGTTTTACATTTGTTGATTGTCTGCAGTGGAACTACATTTACCAGGCTTGAAATCCACCATAAAGGATCCAGTGAGAAAAGCTTTCTGTTTTGGGGCAATACTTGCTAGTCACTGACTTCTAATCTACTAACTCCCCTTTTCCAATTTCGTATTAGTCCTAACACTCGTTTTTACTTTTTTATTAATTGGCAAGAATTATGAAACATAGTGTGGGGTCCTAATTTGCAAGGTTAACAGGTTCTGACCTGTTATGACCCTGACTTTATGTTGTTGGTGTAGTAAAATAGAGGGTTTCTGGTATCTTCCAGTGTTGTGCTGATCACTGGATAATGCATTCATAAACCCTGAGAATCTCACTTCCAGCCTCAGAGCTGATAAAACCGCATTGATATTGCTCTTCTTTTTGTTTGAAGATGATTCTGGGCTGTTGCCAGGCACAACCAAAGCAGCAGCCCAGCACTTGGCTTCAATTCATTTGAAGTTCATTTCTTCTAACGACGCCAGGTTCTTGGTGAAGCTGGCACAGGGTGAAGCAAGCCCCCATACTTGATCAGAAACCTGGTAAGCCCAATACAGAAAAATCATGCTTGTCTTATTAACCGACTGTTGATAAAAGGAGTTTTTTCTTCTAAGTTGAGGGAAATACTTAAAATTAGCTATAAATGGGAGTTGATAGAGGAAAGAAACTGGAAATAAACAGAGGCTATAAAACAGAGAAGACCAAGAGAAAGGATAAGGGGCATGGATTGTTACAATGCTATAATAATGCTTAAAAAACTTAAATATTGTGACTAGCACAGAGTGGTTCTATTTAATTTCTGGTCTATGAAATTTTAAATTTAACATTGGCTGAATTATGCAACCATTATGCAAATGGTTCAATATGTAAGATGCTTAATGAAGATAGGCTTTGAACGTCACCTTTATCTCTAAGGAATCCCAAACATCCTCCCCTGAGCTTCTGAGTATACACCCACCTACTACTAATATCTCTGTTGGGATATCTCCCAGTATAGACTTAAGAGTCTATAATATAAACTAGTGCTTCTCAGTGGGGCCACTCTAGGGATTTCCCCCCAAAGTAGTTCTTTTTTTTTTTTTTAATATTTATTTATTTTTGAGACAGAGAGAGACAGAACATGAGTGGGGGAGGGGCAGAGAGAGAGGGAGACACAGAATCCGAAGCAGGCTCCAGGCTCTGAGCTGTCAGCACAGAGCCTGACGCGGGGCTCGAACCCACAGACCGTGAGATCATGACCTGAGCCGAAGTTGGACGCTCAACCGACTGAGCCACCCAGGCGCCCCTCAAAATTATTTTTATAATGAAGTAGTTCTTCCACCTGACTGCCCATCTCAGGAAATGGCAACCACTATCTCCTTCCCTGTTGAGGATGGAATCCTTGGTACTTTCCTTTCTCTTACTCCCACATTCAGCAAATCAGGATTTCTTCCTCTTCTCCACTGAACCCATCCTCATCCATCCTTGGACCGCATCCCTGTCTTTCTACCCACATATAGGTAGTCTCATCCAAGGTCACTATCATCTTGTATGTGGATTATTGCCACAGCCTTTCACCTGGCCTCCCTGTATCTAGAATTACTTCCTTGAGGTCCATTCTCCTCACAGCAAACACATTAGACACATTAGTCTCTCTAAACTACAAAAATGATTATGATACTTCCCTAATTCTCCTACTTATGGGTATTTTCTGGGATGCCCAATGGCACATCCGGAGTTGCAGAGGAAAGCATTGCAGATTAGCATATTTGGAAAGTTTTTCAAAGGTCAGTCTTGGGGCCTGCTTAGAATCTGTCACCACGGGTGGACTGAGTAGAGTGTATTGTTGTGTTTGCAACGAGAAGTTTCAAATTCACACCCACAGTCTTTCTTACTCCCACTTCCATATCTTGTGTTACATTTTAAAAATGATTACTGTAAAAAAAAACTTGTGAATTCTAATTTAATGCCAAGGATGTTTAGATTCTTAGAAGTGGTATAAACATGTCACTCATATGCTTTAACATGTAATACCACCTGCTCTAACACACCAATATCGTACTAGTGAAGAGACCTCTACTGCACCAGAATATCTTGCAATTAGCAAGTGAGGGGATGATATGCAATGGGGGTTTATGATAATAAAAACAAATGCGTTTTGTTTATTTTGACAAATATGTAGATTCTCCAACTTTCCCTAAAAAGTTCATTTTAACCTAATAAATGATCAGCACTTCTGATTCTGTGTGCTATTTGCAAGTGGAATTCAGTTCTAATAAAATATGCAAGATTAGATCCGCTTGTGACGAGATCTTATTTTCCAAGTTCTCTAAGTCATTTAGACTAGTGAATTAGGGAGTTTCAGATCAGAAATACAAAAAATTAAGATTCCTTTGCCATAATAATGAGAGCTTATGTATGTAGGAAATGTCTGTATTAATTATACGTGAAGAAGGAGCTGCTGTACATTTTCAGGGAGTATCGCACTGCAACTATGATGGACCTTATAGTTCTGGTATATTTATTAGAATTTGTCTATAAAACGCTGACTTACCATACATGTTAGTTCATAATTATTTGCCTTTGAAAGAGATTCTGCAAGGTACCTCATTGATAAATAACCATGAAGGCCAAAAAAAAAAAAAAATCCATATCCCCCAAAGGGCGTTTGTTCTTAGGACAAAGGCCAAGGGAAAACCAGACAAAATAATTCAGGTGACATGTATACTCTTGGTTCAGAGCAACTTGTGATTAAACATTGTGGGTTATGAGGGAAAGAACATAAAACAGGACTAGATTAGGTTAGAGAAGCAACCAAGAAATCAATATTAGCTTCGTCTTTCCTCCCAGGGAGGGGGAGATAGAAGCACAATAATTTTTGTTGTGCCCGGTAAAGCAGTGCTTACCAACCTCGTGTGATCTGTGACACACTCAACGATTTGCTGAGCTTTTTCCTATTTCACATCTCTTCAGGACTATTGCTTTAAAAGGAAAGCTAATTAATTTCGGTTCTATTTTAAGGATTTGGTGAACATTTCCCGACAGTGCTTAAGGAAACTGGAGGCTCCCTGAATTGTTGCGACAGAGCAGTGGTTCTCAAGCTCGAGCATGGATTAGATTGTAGAGCTTCAGCCTCAGAGTTGCTGATGTGGTCGGTCTGGGATGGGATTCAAGGACCGGCATTTCTAACAAGTTCCCGGGTTTTGCCGATACTGCTGGTCTGGGAACCGTATTCTGAGAGCCGCCGGTTTAAACGAGACTTTTCCTGGCCTCCCACTCCGGGCCCCTGATCTGGGCATTCTGGAGGATTAGAGCCCTCCTCATCAGGCAGCACTATAAAACACTCCTGGCTGCGACGGAGGGTCTCAGAGACGGCCTGCCACCCAGGCCGAATCCCCTCGCCTGCACTGCAGCTCCACACAGCTCTTGGATCCTGACATAGGATTCATATGTCAATTTGCCTTGACATAGGACTCTGGGGCTTAACAGTCTATCAATCCACCTGGCTTCCAAACCAGTTTAGCTTGTTCCTGACTGGCAAATCTGCCCGCTTCTAAGTCCTAGTTCTTTCTTTGTTAATGTTTATTTTTGAGAGAGAGAGAGACAGATAGACAGAGAATCCAAGCAGGGGTGGGAGAGAGAGGAGAGGGAGACACAGAATCTGAAGCCGGCTCCACACTCCAAGCAGCACAGAGCCCGATGCGGGGCTCGAACTCACAAACCGTGATATCATGACCTGAGCCGAAGTTGGGTGCTTAACCGACTGAGCCACCAAGCGCCCCAGTCCCAGCTTGGTTCTAAGTCAAAGTTGCCCAACATTTCTTGGTACACGGGAGTTGGGCCCAAATAAGTCAATAATAGTAGTTGTGCAGTATCAGTACCTGTTTCTGTGTTGTTCTCAAAATTTAAAATTTTCTGAGTTCCCTGTGTGCCCCAATGCCCAGACCGGGCCTCGCGGCTCGGCGCGCTGCTCCATCCCATCAACTGTCCTCCACTGCCACCATCACCGTGGACCTGTGCCCACAATTTTCTGCTACATACACGTGGCCCGGCACCGCACTCCCCAAACAAACGCAAGTTGCTAGCAATATTTATATTTATTTTTGCAGTGCCTTGGATAAAAACCATTGAAACAATGTTGGGTAAGGTGTTATTCTCATAAAAACATCTTTCAAAACAAATGTATTTCTATTTCCCATAAAAGTTAACGTTACATGCTAAACAGAGTTAATTACTGAGACAACGTGGAAGAGTATCAGAAGACTCGCAGGGTGAGACCAGATAATGAATAACATCATTAAACTAAACCATACACGGAACTAGAAAACTGACTCAGTAGTAAAATATAAAAATCTACAATTATAAATATAAATTTGGTCCATGGAGACACTAGAGCAGTATTTACAGTAAGTATCAGATTATTTCTACTTCAGGTGAATACTGCAGTTGTAAAACATTGAATATCATAGGGAATGGAGTGTTTTATTTACAATCTACTATATTAAAAGTTATATTTCTAGCAAACCTGATGATTGCTACAAATACGGCTAAAAATTGGACACTAAAAACAAACATGTTTTCTGTAGTTGGGAATTCCTAATATCTATAAATTCAAATTTTCTGTTAAAATCAATATGAAAAAGAAAAAAAAAACACGATTCCATTCTTAGAAACACTGTAAAATTCAATCATTTTAGTTTAAACACAATAAGTGAATTACAAGAAGTTTTGCAAAAAGGCACACGTTGTTAATGATGTAAATTTGGCAGCAGAATCCTATGTCATGAAAGTTACTGTCAGGTGACGGAAAGTAAACGGATAACAGAACTGAAGCGACCTTCCTGTCTAGCTTTAGAAGGAGGCAAACGATGCTCAGACGGATTCCCCTCGCGCCTTTCTGCGCTACACTAACGACTCCAAGCTCTCAGCGATGTTTCCATCGGGCAGTGCTGCGCCATTACTGTCCAGGGAGGTGGATGGATTCTCTTCCTGCCTCGTGCTCACAAGACTGAGGACCGCTTTGTAGAGAAACTGATACTGCTCCTGGGGAACAGAGAATGGAACATGAACAGGGAGCTCCGCGAAGACGGACGTTTGTGAAACGAAGGGGTATTTTCAGTCATGCGTTGACGCTGCTTGTGGAAGGGCGTTGTGTTAAATGGTCTGTTAAACTCAGCAGAGGTACCCAATCTATATTAATATCTCTTTCTAAAGAAATTTAAAGTAGCTTTTCACGTAGCTAACGTTCAATTGACCTAGAAAATTGGCCAACATACTTTTGCCAATGGTAAGCGCTCTATTCTCCTTGTTTAAAAATTTTTAAGTTTATTTATTTATTTATTTTTAGAGAGAGAGAGGGACGGAGAGAGTGAGCGGGGGAGGGGCAGAGAGAGAGGGAGAGAGAGAGTTCCAAGTAGGGCTCCTCACTGTCAGCACAGAGTCTGACTCTGGGCTCGAGCTCACCAACTGCCAGTTCATGACCTGAACTGAAACCAAGAGTTGGATGCTTAACCAGCCGAGCCACCCAGGTGCCCCAGCACTCCGTTCTTATTTATTTATGTCACGGAGTCAGAAAATGATGTGACAGTTTCCTGGTACTGATTTATCGACTTGTGTGTAATCCTTAGGTACAAGGCACCTGTAAGCCACTCAGAAATAACTTATTCGTTCTCCTTTTTCCACTTGTGAGGAAATCCATCGGGTTTCTCTGTTTATGGAGACGTCCCAGAAAGGACGGCACTGTCAGCTCGGGCTCACACAGAATCGTTTTCTACAAGGTCCACTGTTTACCGAGTATTCTTCACACTTTACCAGACCGATAGGTCCTATGCCTTGCTTTGAGCAAAGGGAGAGCGCGGTCTCAGAGTAGAGACATGGAAGAATAAAGAGTTCTCAGATCAGTTGGTGCTTTTGAGGGTATTTCTCAGGATTACAATAAATCTTGCAAAAAGACACGTGAAATTTAAATTTTATCTATTTAATTTTCTGGAAGATAAACTTCCAGAAATGTTTACTGTCCCAGAATGTTTATTGTTTATTATTCCAGTTCTATAGATTGTGGGCTGAGCAACCTGTAATGCAGCTTGAACACTACATGGAAGTGTCAGCAGTCAAGGTGATCTCTTTTAATACATGATAAAATGATTCTGGCAGCCTCTCGGAAGTAAGCAGTACTCTAATAGTGAAAGTTTAGTCCACTGTTCTGTTACTTACAATGTCAGCAAAGACTCCTGGCCTCATCAAATTGATCATCTTGGCTACCTGGTAAACATCCATGGAATTTTCTTTTTCTAGTTGGTGCATAAGGGTTGTCAGAGCACAGAAAGTTCCCGCCGTCACTCCTCCATGCCTTGAAGCAAAGGGACAAAGACTCCATTCAGAAGCATCGAACATTCACATTTGGAACTCACAAAGCACGCGGCCTTGGAAACTTTGTAGTGGAAACACGGAAATTTATCATGAAATGTCTCTGTTTATGGTGCAGAGAACTACAGTTTAATTTGAAACATTAGCATTTATGATATTAGTAATGGGATACTTATAGAAATTTAATGCTTGCTCATTTATTTCTTATTTTTATACTCTGGAAGGGGCTGGCAATAAATCAAAATGATCTGACAAGTTATCATACTTATCATATGCATCATATGTAACATATATATAACACATAATTCCAGCATATGCATTTTTTATTTGTTCATAACGGGAGCCTGGGAAGATTTATCAGATAGGTTCCTGTTTCTGATAAATAAAGACTGTATCAATTTTCATCCTATCTAATAATTGTCAATAACTGAGAAATGTCTCTCTGGTTAGCACCTGTAAAAATTCAAGTGCCCACACACTGACTCATCACACAAAGCGTTCTCAGCATACGATGCAAGAGTAAATTCTTGTGATCATGTACCCATCGTCTGCCTTCAACGGGAGCCCCAAGAGAAGTAAGAAAGTCTAATTCTGTGTTAACCTTCTTTGTAGGAAGCAGATCATCTACCCTGGCTGAGTCACCACGATTGGTCCAAAGCATTAGGTTAGTATGAAGACGACAGAAATATATGCCCACCCGGAGAATGCTCAGGTATGAAACAGTTTAAAGAGAGGAACTTACTCGTCATGAACAATCACAGGCCCATCCCTGTTGGCAGCTTCCTCTTTGATAACACTGATAAGTTCAAAAGTTTTACTAATAGGGCTATCTGGATTTGGCCATTTGGGGCACTGAAAATGCCTCACTTCAAGTACATAATCATCCTATAAAAAGAAAGGAAAATCAGTATTTTAAAAAGAGTCCCACTGGTGACAGTCCATTATGACTTATGGAATGAATTATGGAGTAATTGGGGGAATCAGGAATTACAGGAAGGTGATAAAACCCAAGCAGACGCACGCGCCCGCGGCAGTGCTTGTAGTCCGTCCTCCATCTTGGGGAGAAGAAATTGCTGTGACGACTCATTTCCCACAAGTAGATATAATCCCTTTTTCATTCTAAAAATGTCTTAGTTTTAGGTTTTTTATGGTAATCGAACTTTGAAACCATGTACCAAATATGGGTCTGTGCCAGTAAATTTAATACAAAAAGAAATCTTCAGTGTTAAAATTTGTTTTAAAATAACATAGACTTCTTCAAATCTCAGCCTTACTCGGAGAGTAGTTGAGTGGAATTACATGACACTGTGGGGAAATGCTGGCAAGCGGGGAGTGGGGTCCCACTCTTGGTTCTTGTGCAAGAGACTGTGTGACTTTACATCCCTTCAACCTCTAGCTGCCTAAAGTATACTCGATAAACTGCTACATTTAAAAATAAGCAGCAGAACCTGAAATTTACATGGTTTACCCATTTCAGAATTAGATTACAGGAAAGAGCAACATTTAAACCATCTAAAAAATGATTTAACATTTTTCTGAAAGGTACTTTGTCTCTCCCATACCTTACTCCTTATTATTAATATCTTTTAGTATTTTATCATAGTCATACAATAAATTCTGTACTGCAATCGCATAAATAATTCTTGGCAGAGAATTTAGAATGATGCCTCACAGATAACCAAGAATTAGTAAAACACTCCTAGTTCACTGTACTGCACATTATCAAAGCACTTCTTCACTTATAAAACATCGTCTCTTGGTCGACAGCGGTAAGCTCATTTTGGTCGATAATATTTTTCCCATTTTACTTAGACGAATTCAAGGTAAGAACTTACCTTAAAACATGAGAATTCAGATTAATGAAATTATTTTTTTACTGAATTTATTTTCAATTTAAGGTCTATCAGAACTACTCTGGAGTAAAGAGAGAAATCTTTGATTTTCTGTGTGTGGACGGTGTAGTTTAGTGGCGACTGGTGTTTAACGATTCTATAGGATTTTAAAAATGAAAGTGACCAGTAAGATAAAATTGATTATTTGGACAGTCTGTCTTAATTTGTAAGAAATTAGGTTCCTTTGTTTTATTTCTAAGAAAGATCCTTAAATCAGCATATATTTAACAAAACATATACTTAAGATGAGAAGTTTGTCATTTCAATTACGTCCATACCTGTGTAGCTTCTAAGATAAAATCTTGAATTATAAGTTTTTCTTCATTAGACAGACATTTGTGCTCTTCAGTCATAAGAGTGACCTTAAAACTCTCACAGTTTATAGGCTCATCTTTATTCGGCCAGTAAACAAATTCATCTTCTGCCTGGAGGATTGAATACCAAAGAAGAGTCTAGATTTTAATCAAATGTTTACTAAGACTGTGAAACGAAGCTAACTGGTTGACATAGAAAATTCAACGCAAAGTTTTCTCTGAATCTCAAAATTTACTCTTAAAATGTTGAGCCTTAACCAAGTTTGGTGTGCAGAATAAACTATTACACTAAAGAAACCAAACTATTGCTTGGTTGTTTTGCTCTTAGCTCATCAATGGTAAGACGTTGCTTCTCTAAATGGTAACTGAGTAGAAAAGATTCAAGTGATTTTAAGAGCGCAGCAATTTCCAGTGTCATTTGGAATGGTCAGTCAAACTTTACAGATAAGAAATAAATCTCCAAGTTACATATGTGTGCGGAATCTAAATAAAATAGGCCTCTTTTTTTTTTTTTTTTTTTTTTGGTATTTATATAGATCTCCTTAAACTGAGGGACTCTCCAAATATTTTAACAAGTTTTATTTTTAAAAATGTAAATAGAAGCATATGAACTAACTTCATTCGACTGCAGTTCTAATTTTTGATAAGTAGTATCACAGAATACTTAAATTTGAATTAATTTTAACTTACTTCTATTTAAAACTGTCATTCAACAATTTCAGACCTGGGAGGTGGCATCACCCAACCAGGCCCAAGAGGAGACACTAGTAGACAAGTAGCCAACCAGTGATATTAGTTTATTAGTTGAAAAGAAATTGTTTGTTTGTTTGCTTGGACTTCTGGCGGATGTGACTTGCTATTTCTCCTGTAAGGCAAGTACCGAAAGTGACGCGAGGTGGGGGACTTACCATGTTTTGACCATCAGGAAGCATAACTACCAGCTGGGCATTATGGTCCCATATCATCCTCCAGAAATCCTTGATGGTGTGAAGAAGAGGATGCTGGGTGATGATGAATTCACCGCTCTGGTAGTAACCCTACGAAACCACAGAGAAGATACAAAGAGCCCCGGCTTATAACTTTAAACGTTCAAAGCACATTTATAAGTTAGTGGACCTTAGGTCAAGGCAATCTCTTCATTTTTAGATTGCGTCTGTAAATAACAATGCGATTATTATAGCTGTTGCTTACAGGGCACTTTCTATACACCACGCACAGGAGTAGCATTTTCTTTCTTTTTTAAAAAAATTATTTATTTTTGAGAGAGAGAGAGGGAGAGAAAGTACGGAGCCCAGAGCAGGTTTTGAGCTCACCTGAAGTTGGGGCTTGAGCTCACAAACCGTGAGATCATGACCCGGGCCGAAGTTGGATGCCTAACACATTGAGCCACCCAGGCGCCCCACAAGTAGCATTTTCTTCCCCTGAGGTCCCTTATGCCTCACAGAGGTACTATGCGATAAGAACTGTGATCCCCATTTTATAGATGGTTAAACTGAGGTTTAAGAGGTTAAGGGTTGTGGGGTGCCTGGGTGGCTCAGTTGGTTAAGCATCCTACTCTTGATTTCTGCTCAGGTTATGCTCACAGTTTGTGGGATCGAGCCCTGCATTGGGGCTCCATGCTGGCAGTGGGGAGCCTGCTTGGAATTCTCTTTCTCCCTCATTCTCTGCCCGTCCCCCACTCATTCTCTCTCTCTCTCTCAAAATAAAAAAAATTAACTTAAAAAAACATTAAAACAAAACAAGTGTTATGCCCAAGTCTACACAGCTATCACCTCTAGGAGCAGACTTACCAAAATGGCATGTGGACCGTGTCTCCCACACTAGATAGAATGGACATTAAGAGGAGAGTTTATATTTCTCACTTTCCTAAGTCCCAGTGGCAAAGGGTTAAATTCACATCCACTGACCACAGAACACCCTTGGTGTCCAGACACGCTGGCTTCCTCCATCAGGGAGGAATTGGAGGGGCACCTTGCAGATTTTGCTGCAGAAACCCGAAGCTGGGGCCTCCGGACTGGTCACGACTTCCATGTTGCTGCTTATTAAAATCACGGCTCATTTATCCTCCTCTGCTCTGGGGTCTCTCAGATCCTGTTCCTAGTCCCCGTGGGCTCATGGGAAGTGCAGCATGTGTTTAGATGCTACCACCACACATCTCTCTGTTTCCTGCCTGGATATCCTGAGATATTTTCTTTGCTGGATAAACGAAACAGTGATTCTGGCACGGGAATGACAATGTTCTCATATGAAGCCGAGCTCTACGACGGACAGACCTGAAATGGAAATGAGGGTCACGCAGCAGCTAACCAAAACGCTCCCCCCTTTCTTGCAGAAGATCTAAACACAGAAGGGAAGTATTCTGTCTAGAAATCCGGGTCTCCAAATGAGCCCGGTCCGCAGTGTGAACGCTGCGTTGCAAACCTGGAGTGGTAAAGGCAGGGAGATGGGCTTTCCAGAAGCGGGTCTGTCCCGGGTCTGTTCAGGGTAAACGCAATGGAGCCTCTTCGTTGGCCGAGTATATATTGTGTATCTTCTCATTAGTCCTGAATGGTGAGTTTGGGTCCTGCATTTACTATTTTGTCTCGCTCGAGGGCTCTCCGGTCCCGGCACACATAAAAACACCAAGGAATGCTGTTGCTCTCTTGGCTGCGGTGGGCCGTGGTCTGCGGTCATCAGGTTTGATCTACCCGCCAGTGGTGCTGCAGCCACTGCTTCAGGAAGCCCGTTTCGGTTTTGGTTCTGGCAGCACAAACTGGTAGGTAGTTTCTCCAGCGACTTCGCGACTTACCATGATGTAGGAAGCATTGATGTAGTCTGTGCCTTCCCCACTCAGAGATGAAATGCCAACCCTCGATCTCTCCACTGGAACACAGAACATTCGTCATGAACCACCACGCTCACAGCTCTATACCCTTTCCCCCCCACCCCCGCATGGCAAAAGCATGTCCCAAGCTGAGTGACTTTGATCTGTAAGCTAGTTTTTCTATGTATTTTGCATTTTTAGATGGACTTCAGGATTTAAGAGTCCTTTTTAACAGGTATATCATCAGGTATTATTAGAAAAGTACTGAGTGAATTGATTCATTCCAAGATGTACAAATATGGTCATTTTCTTCCTTTCATGATTCGACATAACCTACCAGGGATGATGGAAGAAGTTCTGTTCTTTTCCCTGTTGCAGTGCTTCAGGGCTGTAGAATAGTCACTCTGTTGTATATTCGACTGACTCAGGAGCTGAGAAAGGGAGTCAAGGAAAAATACAGATTATTTCACTTCGGTCGCCCAAGTACCCACACACACACACACACACAGACACACGAGACCCAACCAAGAAAAATAAGATGCTGAATATACATGTATCTGACTTGTTTTAGAATTCCCTGGCACACCTGTGCTCTACACCAGGGAAGCTGGAAGAAGCAGACGCCACCCTTTAGTTTGAAGACCCGGGAGGGCCTTCCCTATGGGTTCCTCCAGGGGTGTGCACTCTATGTCCCCCCACTTACATCTCACACTGCAGTTGGAGTAAACTGCATGGCATGTGTGTGTATGTGTGTGTGTGCATATTTATGTATATGGTTGGATTTCATTCATTCTTTTAGTACTCCATTACATGAATAATCTATTTGCTATTCAACTAGTGAATGTTAGGATTATTTCCAATAGTTTGCTTTTCTAAACTTTGCAGTAAGGACCATCTCTTGTATACTTCTTAATGCATACCCATGGAATTAGGAGTCCTTAGCATTATTTTTTGACAGTCTGATAGATGAAAAGTGATAGACCATAGTTTTGATTTGCATTTCCTTAATTACTGTCTGATCGTGAATTTTAGCATTCATGAGCCATTTCGATTTCTTCTTTGATGGTTGCCTTTTTATATTTCTACTTCACTGTCATTAATTAATTTGCAGGAGGTCTGAGGTCTTGAATTTAAGTCTATAATCTGTGTAAAAATTTGCTAATGTCTCTGTTCTCTTTAATCACACAGACATTTACGGCCAATTAATTAATTTTTTCTTTAAGATTTCTGCCAATTATGTTTTTATTTAAGAAGTCCGTTTCTATACCGATGTCTTCGAAATACACATTGCTAAAATTTTCTTATAATAGTTATAAAACCTTGCTTTCACCTTTAAGTACCTAATCCATCTTGAATAATTTTAGTGTTTAAGGTGTGGTAAGAACCCAGTTTTACTTGTTTCCACATGGAAATTGTCCCAACATCACTTATTGGTTAATATGTCCTTCCCTCGCTGATTTGTAGTGTCCTATCTATCACAGAACCATTTCCACAACGACATGGTTCCTCTGGCTGATTTGTCGGTTTTTCAGCATTAATTATCGTATCTGCATAAGTCTTCCATATACTGCACAACACATTTCTATTTCGTTCCTTATTTTTAGTATTCCTTTGGATGTCTTTCTTTGTTCTTTACTTCTCCAAATGTTAAATTTAAAATCGGTTCTTAATTTCCCATGAAAAGTTCCTGCTGGGAATTCGATTGGTACCACACTGATTTTGATACTGAATTTTGGAGAATCGACATTTTCAGAATATTTCCATTCATGAAAATTGTATCTGTATTTATTGGGTCTAATTCTAGGCTCTTCAATTCAGTTTTATAGTTTTTTCTCTATGCATTCATTGCACCTTTTGTTACGTTTATTTTTGAGACCCTAGAGTTTTTGTTTCTGTTTAGTGTTGAACTCTTTTTGTTCTAATATCTTTTCTAACAATTCATAGCTGATGAGTTACAATGCTATTGATTTTTATATATACTTGTGGAACTGTAATAAGAGTTGAGTTCTAATAAGAGATATCTTATTTTGTTTCTCTTGATTCTCTACATAGACAAGTGTATCATCTATATATTCTTTTCTATTTCCACACATTTTTTTGTTTGGCCCAATTTCCAGGACAATGTTGACTAACGAGTCAACAGCTGGCATTTCTTCTCTTTTCTTAAACCTACAATGAAAATTTCCAAGTTTAAATTTTGTATGTGACATTTATATTGTAGCCTAAGATGAAAAAAGCTTCCTTCTAGTTCTAATTTACTAAGAGTTTTTTATGAAGAGTACTGAATTTTATTTCTTGCTTTTTCTATATCTTTTAAGAGGCCCATACCATTCTCATAACTAAATCTGTTCATATTTTCTATTGTTAAATCATCACTTCATTCCTGGAACAAACTCTATGACTCCTAATTGGTCACAATATTTTTTTTTTAAAAACATGCCGCTGGATTCGAGTTGCTGATATTTTAAATAGGATTTTACTGTTTAAGTTCGTAAGTGAAACTAGTCAGTATACTTCTTTACGTGTAGTATCCTTATACAGTTTTGATATCAAAGTTATACTTGCCCAGTAAAATAGTTGGGTTGGCTTTCTACCCAGATATTTTACCAGAGTCCGGAATTTTCTGTTCCTTAGAAGTTCCTCAGAATTTTCCAGCTCTGATTTTATTTGGGAGGTGAGATTTTTGGCAACTGATACAATTTATTAATGGTTCTTGGTCTAGTTGGATTTTGCATTTCTCTATGAGTGTATTTTTCTTACTTTTTCTTAAAAAACATTTCTTTCAAGGCATCTGGGTGGCTTAGGCGTTTAGCGTCCAACTCTTGATTTTGGCTCAGATCATGATCTCACGGTTCTTAAGCCCCTGTGTTGGGCTCTGTGCTGACTGCATGGAACCTGTTCTGTCTCCCTCTCTCTCTGTCCCTCCTCTGCTCATGCATGCACACTCCCTCTCTCTTGAAAATTAATAAATACTAAAAAATTTCTTTTGTGTAGGATTTCAAATGCATTGTCATAAATATGTTCATAGTTGCTTTTTAAGTTTAGAAAAACATTTCTAAAATATTTATAAATATATCCCTAATTTTTACCCTATTATTTATTGGTGCATAGCCTCTCCTTTCCTTACCAATCTGGCCACAGGTTTGTCTTATTAGTCTTTCATAGAAACTGCCTCTGGTTTTGTTTCATTTGTTTCTATTTAATTACTTTAACCTTCTATTTAACTGAAGAAAGCTTTAACTTAAAATTTTTCTGTCTCCCTCTTTGCGGGTACCATGCTTTTCTTCTAATTTTAACATGATATGCCTATTTCATTTGTTTTTATTTTTAGTTATTCTCAAATGAATGTATTTAAGGTTATAAATTTCTTTCTAGATACAACTTCAGTTGTTTCTTACAAGCTGTGCTATGTAGTGCTTCTGTTGACCTTTAATTCTAAAGATTTTATGATTTCCTCTTTAATATGTCAACTATGTAAAAGAGCATTTTTATTGTCCAAATATCAGGATTTTTTTTAGGGTTTTTCATTTCAATTTCCAATTTTCCTGTATTAGGTTCTGAGAATATGGTTAGTACCATATAGATTCTTTGAAATTAACTCCTCCTCCTCCGTTGGCTACTTAACAACTTTATCTTAGAATGTGTGTACACACACACATATACACCCCATGCCCACACATGCACGCGCACACACACACACACACACACCATATGCCATGCCCACGTACACACACACACACACACACCCCACACCCCACACACTCACCTCCTGTGTCACAGAGGGAATAGAGGCCAGAGTATCCCCTCAGTCTGCAGCCTTGGAGCCCATAAACTTACTGCTACATACACCCACTTAGGTGTCCCTGCATTTGTTCTTTAATCTCTTTTTGCCCCCTCTCAGGATTTCCTCTCCCTCTAAAAGTCTCTGCTCCCCCCACCCTTTACGCCCCCCTACCTCTGCCTTAGATCTCTTTTCATTAGTTTTTTTTTAATAATCTATTTATTTTTTAAATGTTTATTTTTGAAAGAGAAAGAGAGAGAGAATGTACAAGTGGGAGAGGGGCAGAAAGAGGGAGAGAATCTCAAGCAGACTCCTCACTGTCAGCGCAGAGCCCAGTGCCAGTCTCAAACTCACCGAGAGATCATGACCTGAGCCGAAATCAAGAGTCAGACGCCCAACCAACTGAGACACTCAGGTGCTCCTATTTATTTTTTCAAGTCAACTCTAGTCCCAATACGGGGCTCGAACTTATGACCCAAGATAAGAGTCGCATGCTCTACTGACTCAGCTAGTCAGACACCTCACTTTTCATTAGTTCTTAAACAAACTCAGATGCCTCTCATTAAAACATAAACAACAACAACAAAAAATCAACCAAAAAAATTCTTCCTTTCTAACTTCAAGTTTCCTTCTAGCTATCATCATTTTCTTCAGAGTCAAAACTGCTCAGAGTTATCTAAATGTGGTCTTTAATTCCTCACAGCCAATCTCTCCTTACCTTCCCACAGGCTGGCTTCAGTGCTGTCCTTCCCTGAAGTCGCTTTTACTCGGTCCAGTGGCCTGCTCTGTCCTCACCACGCCTGATTTGTCAATAGCATTTGCCACCTTTGTCCATTTCCTCCTTGAAATGTTATTTCCTTCAGAGTCTATTATATCCCCGCTGTCACAGATTTTCTCCTACACTCCGATGCCTCCTTCTTCCCTTTCTTTTGCAGGCTGTCCATCCCTTGGTTAGTTATAATTTTTCTTAAAAACCCCTTCCCAAGCCTTCTTGGTGGTTTTGTCCAATTCCGAGGCTTTGAGTATCTATCTCTACGCTGACTGTTCCCAACTCCTTGCTCTTAGCCAACCTCTCCTTTGCGGAGTGGACCTGTTTACATGACACCTTTTGAGTTCCTAGAATTAGGTTGGTTCCGAACAAATCTCACCATCTCCTTCCCCACCACACCCAACAAGCGTGCACTTTGCGGTCTCAGTAAACACTACCTCATCATCCCAGGTGCTTAAGTTAGAATGCCGGAGGTTAACACTTGTCTTTTTCTCTCCTCCCCGTGATGTCCGATAAATCGCCAAGTCCTGTGTTCAACCCTTCGCTATATCCTACGCAATTCTTCCCTGAAGAGTCGCATCCTATAGCACCCGTTTCACCTGTGTGATGGCACTTCCCCCCGTGTTTGGTAGCTGTTCTCTTGCCTGTATGTATCCCTAGATCAAGAGTAAGAGCAAGAGTCACCAGAGCAGGAGCTGGGTGTGCTTTGAAAAAATTCACGTTTGTATCCTAGTATCCAACACAAAAAGCCTGGTATGTGGTAGGTGTCTGATAAATACTTGTTTTCTTCTCAAAATGAGGTATGACTGACATACGTTATATTAATTTCAGGTATATATCATAATGATCTGATATCTGTTTATGCTGCAAAATAATCACCACAGTAAGTCTAGGTAACATCCCTCCCCATACACAGTTATGAAGTTTTTTTCTAATGATGAGAACTTTTAAGATCTACTCTCTTAGCAACTTTCAAATATGCGGGACAGTATTATTAACTACAGTCACCATGCTGGACATTAGATCCCTGTGCCAAATTTATTTTATAACTGGAAGTTTGTACATTTTGACCTTCTTCGCCCATTTTGCCCACCCTCTACCCTCTGCCTCTGGCTAGGGATCTATGAATTTTTTTATTTCCACATATAAGTGATATCATGTGGTATTTGTCTTTCTCTGTCTGACTCGTTTCACTGGGTTATTTCTGACTTACTTCACCTTCCGTAATGCCCTTAAGGTCTATCCATGTTGTCACAAATGGCGAGATTTCATTCTGTTTTTTGGCTGAGTAATATTCCATTGAATATATATACTTCATTTTCTTTATCTATTCATCCATCAACGGACCCTTAAGCTGTTTCCATATCTTAGCTGCTGTAAATACTGCTGTAATGAGCACAAGAGTGCAGATATCTTTTTGAGTTAGTGTTTTTCTTTCCTGCAGAAAAATACGCATGAATAAACACACGTAATTTACTTCAAGGAATTGTTTCTACAGATAAACTTGAATGACTAACATCTTATAGGACAGTGCACACACACACACACACACACACACACACACTTCTATATCTCCCTAGTAATGTGTTAACAGGAAACAGAATCAAATGTCTTCCCCTTACATAAGATTCTGCTTCATAATTGATGTTTCCATTTTGATCCTAGGTTACCTACTGTAAGCCGTTCCAATTCTTTTACGCAGTTGTGTAGGGGTAAGTCATACTTAAATGAGAATTGTGTTGAAAATGGGTGATACTTATATTTATATATATAATTTTTTTAATGTTTCATTTAATTTTGAGAGAGAGAGACAGACAGGGTGCTAGCAGGGTAAAGGCAGAGAGAGAGGGAGACCCAGAATCCGAAGCAGGCTCCAAGCTCTGAGCTGTCAGCACAGAGCCTGACACAGGGCTTGAACCCACAAACTGAGATCATGACCTGAGCCGAAGTTGGCCGCCCAACGGACTGAGCCACCCAGGTGCCTCTATATATTTTTTAATGTAGAAAAAAGCTATCCTAACAACATAATGCTGATGTTTTATACTCTTTTATTACTTATTTGTAGAAGTCAAATTGCATACTTTTTTTTTCTCTAAAGTGTACTGTTTTCACTCAGATGAGCTTTGCCGAATAGTAACATTTATGTCTTCCTGACGGCAGGTTCAAAATCCAGCATTCGCCCCTAATCTTTCTCTTACTTCTCCAAAAGCACAAAAGGCTCTGATAGAAATGACAACAAATCCTAGTCTTAGTGACTAACATCTTTTACGCTGTAGTGTGGGGGAGGAGAGGAAAATAAAAACCGCCTGCAATCTCAAGGTTTGTCAACTCCCCTGGGTTTTTCCAGGGTCTTTCATATTCTTCCTAGATATTCCTTCTTCAGAAATTGGCCCTGTTTCTCCAGGAATCCGGGGAAGTAAGAGGTTAGTGCAGGAATAAGGTGCAGCAAATAACACAGCCTCCATGCCTGGGGAAAGTCACAACTGTGCGGACCCCACTTAATTAGTCAGAGGGTCCGGTGACATCTGCTTTCTGAACTCTTTGCTGGCCGATTTCTGGAAGTCAGGGAACTAGGATTGTAGAAGGTACAATATTGAACAAAGCATACTCCCTTCTCTGTCACTGCTTCGCGACAAGGTGGGTGGGAGAAACCGGGGTTGAAGAGCTATTGTTCTGGCGTGGCCTCGTCTCCAGTCCAGGGGCTCAAGTGAGACAGATTTTTCCAAAGAACAGCATGAACAGCCTGAGCCAGAGCACTCCTTGTTAAGTGGTCTGGTTCTTTCAAAGGAAAAAGAGCACTTACAGAGTCTGTATGATGAGGGCTGCCTGTCCCTTCTGTTATGCTCTGTGCCCTCCTTTCTTGGACCAAGTTTACTCTTGTAAACATTAATCTAGAGTTCCTGACAACTTTCCTTCTTGCTCTCAAAATTAAGATTCTCCTTGACACGTACCACGTGGCTTCGCTGCCCACTCCAACGAATAATACAAAGCCGCTGTGCCACCCGCGCCCTGAACCCATCACATGGCCTTGTTGGCTCAAACGAGAAGATGGGGGAACACTGAATGGCGTGGTAACATCCAAGCGGCTTCCAAGAGAACTCACCTTGAATTGCTTCTCTAGCTTCGTTTTGCCTGTTGGTCCAGGAATGAGGAGCGCATTGACATAGGCGTGGATGTGGCTCTCGGGCACCTCAGTCTCTTTACTCAGAATGGCCTCAACCAGAGCATCATGAATGAAGACGTACTGTTCCTGGCAAAACAGTGACAATGAGGAACATTACTTCGGGTCTTCTCTACATGTGTCTAAATACCAAAGTAATTTTTTTTTCACTGACAGACAAAAAAAGTTTTACACAATGGTGGGGACGGACCCACAAACACTGCTTATTAGTCCTGCAGGAAAGCAGCTGTAGGAGAGGAGGCAGTCAGGAGAGAACACAACGCTCCCCTCTTTCCTTCTGATGGGCTGAGTTCGCGAAGCAACGCTCTCGCTGCCCCTCCTTCACACCCGCGACCCTCTTCCGTATTTTGCATGAGGACTGTCCTGACTTGTGTATTTCTCCTGAGTCGTCTTCTTCTGTCCATCCCCATTCTCCTTTTGGCCAGTCATATATAATTTAGGACCATTTTATGTACGGTTTCGTCTTCTGTTTCCTGTAGGGGACCCTTTCTTGGTCTAATCTGACTAGTGTGCCGTTTCCTTCATGGAATGAGGTTTGGTTCGGTTTGATTTTTGCCCACGCCGCAATTTATCTTTGACTGCTCTTAAGCTGCCATCCATAGTTTCCAACTCCAATTAATTTTTATTTAGAAATAGGAGAAAAAATACAGATATGCAGACTTTATCCTGTGTCATGTAAACTATATACGATAAACTATATAGACTTCAAAAAAGATATAATTTGAGCATAATTCCTACTTTTAAAATACGAAAATAAAATATGAAAACGAATGCATTTATTCACTATAAATAGGAAAAACTTGAGGTGTTTGCTAGCAGGGATGGGCATTACCTGATCCACTTCTTCTTTTTTTTTTTTTAATCTTTTCTGTCATCCGTGTCATCCCAAAGATATTCCCTATTTGGTCACAAAATAGACAAAATGTAGCTGGTCCACGTATGACATGCAACGCAACCATCTAGTGTTATGGGTTGAATTGTGTCCCCTCAAAAGATACGTTGAAGCTCTAACCCCCGGGAGTTCAGAATGTGACCATATTTGTAAATACGGTCGTGGTAGATGTAATTAGTTAAGATGAGGTAGTGACTGTTGTTCTTCTAAGAAAAGGAAATTTGGCCACACACACAGAAAAGCCGGCCCTGTGAAGATGGAGGCAGATACGAAGGAAGGCTGTCCCATCCAAGGAACACACGGGGCTACCAGAAACTCAGACAGGGGAAGATCCCCCCTAGAAGTTCCAGCGGAAGCATGGCTCTGAGAACACCTTGACTTTGGACTTTTATCCTCTAGAACTATGAGACATCAAGGTTCCATTTCTTAAGCCAGGCAGCTGGCAGCACTTTAATAGGGGAGCCCTATGAGACTCCTCAAGTCGCAAAACAAGGTCTGGTCCGTCCAGCTTTAGCATTTTGGTTACATTTCCAACCCTTAGATGAATCAAAGTATCCTTCTTGGTGGGGGAGGGGGAGAACAACAACAACAGACAGTATCCTTTTTCTCCTACCTCAGTTTGCACCAAATAATTTCTTTGCGAACGAATGTGTTTTAAGAAGCCAAATATGTTGACAGTTCCTTCCTGTTGAATTTGCTGCAACATACTGTCTAGCACAATGTACGTGCCTGTTCTTCCGACTCCAGCGCTGGAGAGAGCACGAAAAAGAACCATTTCAAGGTCGAGCGTAAAATACGATTTGAAGAGAGGTAACTCCCGCCTGTCTTGTAAATTAAAATAATTTTCTTCCCCCAAGCAACTGAGCCACATAATAAATAGTTAGCAATCCAAAAGTATAAACAGTTCAGCTGTGAAGCATAATGCTTCAAAGAACAAGTAGTTTTCTTTTTCTTTTCGGCTGCAGGTTAAACTGTAAAATAACCTATTTCTTTTGGAGATTATTTATTTACTTAGAGATTTTTTTCAATTTTCAATACTTATATTTACTATTTGTCCTATATTGTACAATGAAAACATTATGTATCAGAGCAGAGCAACTAGACATTTAATCTGAGAAAACTGAAAGCATCAGCTTCACCCGACCCTGAAAATAAAAGGTCTTGGGTCTGTATTGCCAGGTAGACATGTTTGTAAAAGTTTTCATATTAATTGGAAAAAGAATTTGATAAGGCGTTCGGCTGAAGATCGTGAGGACTAAAGCATAACTTCAGTCATTTCTAAAGAGCCATTATCTATGGACTTTTCAAAGCCGTACGGGAGGGACAGAATTCACAGGCAGGGATTCTTTTCAAATGCTCCGACAAGTAGGAAGTACTAGAGTGGAAAATTAGCACCTGCTCCGTACAATACCCTGGTCCTTCTCCGTTTGCTAAGAAACAATCCCTGACCTTCAGAGCTCCCTTTCTTGCATTTTCCTGTTTCTCTCAGCTTATCGTCAGGCTAACAGATGAAAAAACTCAAGATAAGTCTCTCCAACTTTGAGGGTTACTCCTGGGATCGGTAATTACAACGAGTCAGATAAGTTGTATATCAAAGGAAAGCTTTGATAAAAACACAGACACCGACCGCTTTGACAAAAAATACTGTGCACAGAAATCGATTTGATTTGTATGGTCCAAAAGTTCGGCATAGATTCAGCACTCAGTAAATGTGAACCGTTAATTTTATTTTAACCGAAAAAAAAGTAGATTAAAACCTCTGACATACTTTTGTCTCTTTCTTCAAAAATACCATCCTTCCTATCCATCAACTTATTCTTGGAAATAAAGGAAATGGGTAACGATGGGTTGATAATCCCTTAATATGATACAGTAGATAGAACTCGGGGAAATGAGAAAAAGAATTTTGATCCGAAACGGTTTCAAAGAACATAAAAGTATTTTGCCAAATTCTTCACCCTCTGTGAGCTTTGGTCTCTGATATGAACCTGACATAATAACTCTACAATAGACTACTAACTCTTAAGAACAGTGGTTACGTCTCAAGCACTTTTCTTCTCAAATTTATTTCTTTTGCGGGGGGGAGAGCATGAGTGGGGGAAGGGCAGAGAGAGACGGGGGACAGACGATCAGAAGCAGGCTCTGCACTGACAGCAGTGAGCCCCGTGCAGTGGAACTCACGAACCCAACCGTGCAATCATGACCTAAGGCAAAGTCAGATGCTTAACCGACTGAGCCGCCCCGGTGCCCCAGGTCTCAAGCACTTTTACCCCATGACATTATGTTGTAATAAATGTTTGTTTAAGGACAAAACACTGTTCTTCCTGCCTCACACACTTAATAAGTTCAAGTCCAATTCAACAACCAAATAGAATATAAACATCATAAAAATACCTTGTGCTTTGAAATATTTAGCAATCAAATTCCGAGTCTGGTATACTCACTCCCCCATGATCGGTACTTCTGAAAATGGGCATGTAATTCCGTCCCCTCACTTCACGAAAGCGCTCCAATTTGGCAAAACTTTTGTTCCACGGCTTCCCTTTTCATCAGCAGAAGCCATTCAGGGGGGTTCGAAACACACCCCTGAGACTCACCTGCAGTGGACCACGACAGGCCCCACCGCGTGGCGCTTGGCGTGGGACGCCTTTCTCACAAAGGTCAGCACCGGCAGCGAGTACTCCGGCACTCCCATGTCAGGCCACTGCGTGTAGTGGTACTGTGTCACCACACGCCCACTGGGTCTTCCTTTCTGGGAGCCCTGGAAAAGTTCAGACAGCTTGTAACAGGAACACACACAAATGTGCACGCATGGAAACACACACGTGCACACACGGGTCCTTAAATATCAACTTGATTTTGGTGGTATATAAAGAAGCAAAAAAAAAAAAAAAAACCACATACACCGTCATTTGTGATGCTTAATTTTATGTGTTAACTTGGCTAGGCTATGGTAGTCGGTAGTTTGGTCAAATACCAGATACACCAGATGGTCCCATCAAGGTGTGTCTGTTTTTTTCCAAGACTTTTTTTTGTTTTTCAAGACCAGTTAAAAATAGTATCTACACCCATCATGGGACTCGAACTCACAACCCTAAGATCAAGAACTGTATACCCCGCGGACTGAGCCAGCCAGGCGCCTCCACGTGAGTAGACCCCATCCAATTAACTGAAGGCCTTAAGAACAAAGGCTGAGGTTTCCTGAAGAGAAGGAATTCTCCTTGAGACTAAAATATAAAACTTTGCCTGAATTTCTGGCATGGAGTCAATTGCTTAAACAAAATCTTTCTCTCTTTCAATCTCTTTTTCTCTCTCTCGTATTACACACGCATACATTTCTCTGGAGAACCTTGATTTATGTATCACTTTAGTTTTCCTTCCCTAAAATTTTAATCTCCCCTATTTCTGGTTGGATGTGCAGGTGTCACACGGGGCAGGAACTTTCCTTTGGGCATCAAATCCACTGCAGCCACTGGCACCATGACCAGTCTGGCTCCAAAGCCTTGGCAGCATATAGAGACTCAGCAGAGACCTTTGGGAATGAGGCGTGGTTGTGATAAGAACTCTTAATGCCTTTAGTTATATATATATATTTAGCCTCCCTGCGTTGTACCATCCACTCACTTAAAAAAAAGACCGGATGTGTCACTCAGTTGACGATGTCCTTCATTTGTGGACTCACCTTTTTTATCTTTGTGTTTCTCACAGTAAAACTCCTCACAGTATAATAAGCAAGCATTTGCACGCTCTTCTGAGTGACCAGAAAGCTCCCGTACTCTTCGCTGCCATCGGCAGGCCAATACTGGTCACATTTTCTCTGCAAAAGAGAAAGTAAAGATATTATTTCCTTATTTCAAATGCTCCATATAAGCGTCACCCCTGAAATCTGGGGAGGTCTGGCACTGGGATGGGACTGAGCGTCCTCAATCTTCCAAACATTTCCTTTTCTTTCTGTGTGATGGGGGAGTAGTTTTGGAGGAGCCCAGGGACGGAATTACAGAGCTGACAGCCTTGAGATGATCTGGTCCAACCGCCCCCTCCACCCCCCACCCCTCACCCCCGCCTCAGATGAACTGAGTCACTCCACGCCAGGATTAGAATCCAGCTCCTGTGAATTAAAATCTATGTCATTCTACAGTGCTTTGCAATGAGCCCCACTTACTTTTCTTTTCACAGTATGAAGAATGCATTAAGTAGCAGATAGCTTGACTTATAGTGAAACTTCCTGAGCCACAAATGTTACACTCCCTTTAGCCGTCACACTTACTAGAAAGGAACCCTGATCGGCCTTCAGAACCTCTCCTGCTGCCTGGATGCGGAGTCCGTTAAAAGCAACTTCAAGCACTTCTGATCACTATTCTGGGGAGGAGATATTAGATTACCTACATACCCTTCCTTTCTCCACGAGGTTTGTTATCATGACGATAACTTCCACGTTATGCTCCCATATCATCCTCCAGAAGTCTTCGGCTGTGGATTTCAGTGGGCCCTGGGCAGCGATGTAAGCTTTTGGTCTGTTGTAACCCTGAAGAAACAAACGACCAACATTTTTTACTAAATTACTTTCTTTATGCCATTTTACTGTGCAATATGTAACCTTTTAAGGTCAGCACATTTTTTTTTTCTATAAGAGAAGAACCATAAAAAATAATCTTGCAGTGCTGGAAAACTTGACAGTACTAGCAAAGATAATAATTCTTTAACTAGGATCTTTGTTGAAAAAAAAATAGAAAGTTCTCTTTGCCTTGGCACAGACACTTTTCTCTGCACCTTTAATCCAAGTACATTTAATCTAAGTCTGTTTACTATCCCGGTCTTTAATTGTGTGTATACTGCTTTGAAATGTGTATTGAGCATTGGGGCTCAGCTGTCTACAACAGTTAGGAAACGTCTGGGGTCGTCTCCCTACCCTCTCCTTGGTGGCACGAAGCAGTGCTGATAACTGATCACTGTCCTTCACTGAGCACCCACTGTTCCCCGAGATGCTTTGTGAACGTTAACCTGCATCCTGAATCTGCATGCAAAGTGGAAGCATCGTCCTTGATCTGGAGACGAGAGCAGCAGCTCAGGGGCATTAAGTGGCTTTCCCAGCTTTCAGTGCCACCCAGTGACAGGGCTGGGACTCAAAACCAGTTCTAACTCCAAAGCCCACGTTGGCTCTGCCATACACCCTGCCTCCTCCGGAAGCACGAAGTGCTGCCTCTAATGAATACACCCTATATTTGGGGGGGCTCACTTCTTTGAATTAACTGTTCCCCACAGCATGAAACCTGAAGGCAGCTAGACTGCAAGGTCAGTGTCAGGAAAATAACTGAGCTCCTTTGACATTCAACTGACTACAGTGAAAAACCAGTACATGAGTCAGCGGTCCCTGTAGGTCGCTAATAAGCCCCACACAGGTGGGTATCCCAAGAAGTGGCAGAGATAGTAAGGCTGATAACCAGCTTAGCAATCACGTGTCTGCCTTTCAGCCAGGACTACCTTTGGAACTTCTCAGTCAGGATTTACTGATTACCTGCTCCTTACACAATATGGTGCTAGGAACTGGGGGACATTTGAAATAAGCACTAGTCCTGCCCCTTGCAGTTAAGGAGTTATAAACTTATTCAATATATATATATATATATTTCCAAATATATATATATATATATATATACACAGATAATACAGATATATATATATATATTTTCAACCTTGAATGCACATTGCAGCCTGAATTACCTCTCTCACCCATGAGAGAAAGCAAGTATAGGGCTTGAACGTTATTCAATCTGAAATCCTTTAGCCACGGGATGTCCTACTGCTGATGTGTATTGTTTATTACCTGTCAGAAACCATGCATGGGCACTAGTATAAGTACAGCACAGTGGTGCAATAAATTCATGGTCTAATATAATTTCCATAAACGTCCCAATTGAAGCATGCTTACATCAACGTAATTGGCATTGATGTAATCAGTCAGTTTGCCATCTTTCTCAGCGAGTTGTGCAAGCTTAACCCTACTATGATCATCTGTAATAAAAAAAGAAAAGAAAATACGTCACTATAGCATGGATGACTTTTCGGCACAAAGGTCATTTATGTTTACATAATGATACATCAAATACAATTAAAATCAATGCAAATATAATTTCCTTTCAGTAGGCTTTATGGATTACAGAGGTGACAAAGATAAATATAACAAGAGCTTCTGCTTTAAACAAGGTTTCTAATGTAGATGATGAGAACAGACAAATAGAGAGAAAGGAATGTTCAGGTGTCAAGACGGCAAAGTTTGAGGGGGGGACTTGAAGGCAGAGATTGTGATGGTTTGGGATGAGAGTAAACGTTTTCAAAAAGGTTGGAATGTGACATTGGCATCTTAGATGGTTTCCAAAGATGGATCTGGGGGCTGTGAACAGTGACAGGGAGAGAAGAGTGTCGGGGTGTCTTTGAAAGCTAAGGAAGCTAAGGAAGGAGAGCAGCAGGTACACTCTGAACTGGAGGCTGGTGGAGGAAGAGAAAGTAGACAGGGAAGGAGAAGGGACCCAGGCAGTTTCTGTGAAGGGTTAGAGCAAACAGCTCTTTCCAGGGGACAACCTCAAGGAGCCGCTAGTGTGCAGCCAGGCGGGAGAATGGCTGCCCGAGAACAGGGCGTGTGGGTCCCACACTTGTCTATTGAAAGGGGGTGAAAACTATGATAACTTAAACACGGTATACTGAGGTCTAGCCCCTCCTTAATTACCTGGTAGTTACTTTCTCTTCAGCTTGTAGAGCAAATCATTTAATAACTTCACCCTCTCCAAGAAGCAGCTGAGTTTTTATGTGCAGCTAGGAGGGTGCTTCAGTTGAGAGGGACAAACATGAAGCAGAACATGCTACTATAACCTTCTAACAAAAATTGTGTGAGTCCTGCAGGAAGGAAGTGGCATCTATCCAAACTATTTAAGAAAATGTGAGAATTAGGGGTGACTGGGTGGCTCAGTCGGTTAAGCGTCTGACTTCGGTTCAGGTCATGATCTCAGGGTTTGTGGGTTTGGGCCCCATGTCAGGCTTTGTGCTGACAGCTCAGAACCTGGAGCCTGCTTTGGATTCTGTGTCTCCCTTTCTCTCTGGTCCTCCCCTGCTTGTGCCCTGTCTCTGTCTCTCAAAAATAAATAAATGTAAAAAAATTTAAGAAAATGTGATAATTAAATGTTAGTATCTAAAATATATAAAGAACTGATACAACTCAATCCCCCCCAATGAATAATCCAATTAAAAATGGGCAGAAGACATGAATTGTTGGGAGCCATTTTGGGCTCACAGGTTGAGACCCCTCCCTGTGTGGAAAAGGTTGAAGCAAAGCTGCTGCCGGCCAAAATGGCGCCTAGTCTTACCTCATTCTAAATAGTTTTTCAGGCTTGGATTTCTTGAGCTACTCTCCTTGGTCCCAAGGAATGTAATGCTCTTTTGTTTTATGGCATTTAGATAAAAGGGAAGGACCTGGAGCACGATGCTTTGATGGATTACATCTGAATGAGAGTAGCCTGGCCAGAAGTAACCTTAAAGTTGCATCTTGGGGATGGGTTGCACCTCCCCCATTGTAGTTGGAAGCCGTAGCCCTCAAAGCAACACCCCGATTTCTCCAGTTCACAGATAATTAACAGTAACGCCTTAAGGAAACACCCTGTTCTCTCCCCCCACCCTAAATTTATATGCTAATTAACCTGAAACCAACATATAGGAAGCTGCCACCTTGCTGGTAAAAACGCATTATTGTTAAAGAGATCAAACTATGGAATGTCATTCATTGACGTAATGTCACTCACTACCTTTAAAAATAAATACTAGTCCTTTATCTGATATGTCATTTGCGATTATCCTTTCCCATTCCGTTGGCAGACCAAGTGCCCATCAACTGACGAATGGATAAAGAAGTTGTGGCACATATATACAATGGACTACTACATGGCAATGAGAAAAAATGAAATCTGGCCATGTGTAGCAACATGGATGGAAGGAGGGTATTATGTTAAGTGAAATAATTCAGTCAGAAAAAGACAGATACCATATGTTTCCATGAATAGGTGGACTTTGTGAGACTAAGCAAAAAACACGGGGAGGGGAAGAGGGGAAAGGAAAAAAAGACACAGAGAGGGAGGGAGATAAAACATAAGAGACTCTCAAAGACTAAGAACAATCTGAGGGTGAGGGAGGTGAGGGAGGGGGGAGAGGGGGTGACGGATATTAAAGAGGGCACGTGTTGGGATGAACACTGGGTGTTATATGTAAACCAATTTGAAAATAAACTATTATAATAAAAAGAAATAAATAAAGACACTGAGACCAGCAAGGCGGAGATGCCAGAATTGCCAGGGCTGCCTGCTTGATCATCAGACTACATCTCTCTCATGGCTCTCTCATTTCCTTTCGCCTGACCATCCATCCTTCGGGGACCCCTAGATTCGCCAGAACTGGACCCCAGCAATGAATAGACATTTTTCCAAAGACATATAGACACAGGAAAAGATGCTCAACATCACTCATCATCAGGGAAATGCAAATCAAAACCACCACCAGACGTCACCTCGCACCTGTCAGAATGACTAAAATCAACAACACAAGAAACAAGGGGTGTTGGTGAAGATGTGGAGAGATGGAAACCCTTTAGTACTGCTGGTGAGAATGCAAACTGCTGTGGCCACTCTGGAAAACAACACGGAGCTCCCTCAAAAAGTTAAAAATAGAACTACCCTATGATCCAGCGACTGCACTATTAGGTATTTGCCCAAAGAATACAAAAACACTATTTCAAAGGGATACATGCACCCTGATGCTCATAGCAGCATTATCTACAATAGTTAAATTATGGAAACAGCCCAAGTGTCCACTGACAGAAGAATGGATAAAGAAGGTATGGTGTGTATATATACATATATATATATATATATACACACACTGGAATATTACTCAGCCATAAAAAAGAACGAAATCTTGCCATTTGCAATAACATGGACAGAGGTGAAGTATTATGCTAAATGAAATAAGTCGGTCAGAGAAAGACAAATGCCATATGATTTCATTCATAAGTGGAATGTAAGACAGACAACAAAGGAGCAAAGGGGGAAAAAGAGAGAGAGAGAGAGAGACAAACCAAGAGACAAATTCTTAACTATAGAGAACGAACTGATGGTTATCAGAGGGAGGTGAGTGGGGGGACGGGTGAAATAGGTGATGGCAATAAGGAGTGCACTTGTGCTGAGCACCGGGTGATGCATGGAAGTGCTGAATCACTGTATTGTACACCTGGAACTAATAGTACACTGTATGTTAACTCACTGGAATTTATATAAAAACTTTTTTAAAAAGGGAGTACAGTTTCATTGGCTTCCAGAAACTAGAAAGAAACCGGAATTGAAATAACCAAGCTGGTAATACTGTGTTCATAGGATTCAGGGAGACCCACTGAATATAAAAGGAAGGAAATAAGTATCCACTTCAGGGGAGGGGAGGTAGATGGATTTCGAGAGATGGAGGGGCATATAAAGAAAATAAAAGGGAACATAGGCAAACATAAGGTGCTGTAGGAAGATAGAAGAAAGATGGTAATTTCATAGGACAAATAGGTAAATTTGCATTAAACAAAAGAGACAGCTGGTCATTGAGGAAAAAAGAAAAATAGCCAAAAAAATAAAGGGAAAGAAGGAATAAAAATAATTCAACTAGGGGCGCCTGGGTGGCTCAGTTGGTTAAAACGTTCAAATTCAACTCAGGTCAGGATCTTGCAGTTCGTGAGTTCGAGCCCTGCGTTGGGCTCTGTGCTGACAACTAGGAGCCTGAAGCGTGCTTCGAATTCTGTGTCTCCCTCTTTCTGCCTCTCGCCCACTTGAGCTCACGTTCTCTCTCTCTCTCTCTCTCAAAAATAAATAAAACATTAAAAAAATCCAATTAGCCCATTATAAGACCCAGGGAAAAATGGCATGAAAAGGAGGAAAAGGGTAAAAAGAAAAATAAAGTCTAAAGAAAATACTCTATTTGAGTAAATAGATCTCGAGTGAAAATAGGAACAGAGAATATAAATAATGACAGACACCATAAGAACAGAGTTACAGCCCATTGTGTCTGAAGAAAGGCCTGGATTAAAATTTGAGTTTGCTTTGTTTAAAAAAACCATACCACTGGGATGCCCAGGTGGCTCAGTCAGTTAAGCGTCCGACTCTTGACTTAGACTCAGGTCATGACCTATGGTTCTTGAGTTGGAGCCTCACATCGGGCTCTGTGCTGCTGGTGCACAGCCTGCTTGGGATTCTGTCTCCCTCTCACTGCCCTTCCCGTGCTTTCTCTCTCTCTCTCTCTCTCTCTCTCTCTCCTCTTAGAATAAATATAAAAAATAAACTTCAACAGAAAAGAAACCTATCACTAACGGCAGAATGTATTTTAGTTAGAGTAGCAGAATGCTATGTACTATATAACAGAAGTCTTTTTCTCTGATGCCAAGGGCGTGAAACAGCTCTGCTGAGGTCTGCCGACAGACTACCGGACAGCGGGGAGAAGCATGGCAGTGACCATGATAACGTCAGGACTGTGTTAAGGAGATACTTACAGGCAACGATATTTATGTACCGGTTCTTGTGCTTGTTGTCTGGGTGATTGGAGCTGTCTGCTGTGATACCTAAGTCCGCAGTACAGCCCTGCACTTCCTGTAAAGAAATTTATGTATAACATTTAACGCATATCCTTTCAAACAAAGTGCCTTCAAAATATAACGTAGAAGACAAAACAAATTAGTCTATCCCCCCAAAAGTTTTTTTTTACATGTTATAACTATTTCTTGGCTAAGAGAAAATGCAGTGAAATAATGCCTTACCTGGTAAAACTCTTTCAGTGTCTAATGAGGGAATGAATGCCAAAAAAGTAAAGAAATCAAATTCCACAGCACACGACAAATGAGAAAAAAAAGCGTTCATATTAGGTTTACAATGGAAAACTATGATCATGCAATAAATACATTTGTCAAATAGTAACAAAACAGAATGTTTCAAACAATTGCATGCAAATAGAAACTTCTAACAGTTTGGAACCTTAAAATTATGTAAAAGAAAAAAAACAACACTTTTAAAAGGGGACGGTGGTATAATAATATGATGAATATAAAAAATGCAGATGAGAACAACCATATATTTGATGGCACATTTTGTTGTATTAGTTAGATTCGCTAATATCCAAATAACATTTTATTTGACCGCTATAGCACTATTTGAAACTCTGAATTAGTGACACAGTTATTTATTTTTCTTTCTTATTTAGGGTAATTTTAAACAGCAAATAACTTCCTGTTAGGTGGTTTGTAACAGATTTAGGGTTGTCAGAACATTACAAATTCTTCTAAAAATTTTCAACACACATACTATAGCATTTTGAAACAAAATGCAGATAGCATTACTTTCTACATATTTAATTGGTAGACTTTTTAATTGCAACTTCCATGGGTACAGAAAAATTATTTCTGCCAATTATCTTTTAAAATGAATTCAAATCCTTTTCAGAGAGGTTTTCTATCTAAATACATTAGGTAGTAATTTATAATTATTTAGTATTAAGATAGTAAGATGAAATCTTTATAATTTTTGAGAAAGTGTATAACCCAAATCTGACTCATTGGCAAATGGCCTGGTCTCTCTCCAGGTAAGTGCTTATGGCTCTTCTGCAGCAAGTCATTCTGACTCTAGATTTACAGACAATTTAATGTTGTGAACCACTTAAAAGGCATAGTATTATTAGTTATGAAACTAATCATTAAGTTAATGAAACGTTTTCTTGAATCAGACTGTGAGTTAAAAGCGATGGAATTAAGAATACACTTTTGAGTAAAAATGTGAGGTTCTTTTATTAATTTAACTATGAGCTGCTTCCTAATCCTGAAAATTATTTTATGGTTGTAAAAACTACGAATCTGCCTTTGTGCACAGGCTAGCAGCAACTTTTATTATAAATCGCCTATTTTTCCTTGTGGTTTTTAACATTTGGGGAATTAGATCCTTGACATAGTCTCCCTCTTTCAGTTACGATTTTATTTGTGAGCCTGAGAGTTTCTGCGAATTAACACGGCACCACCTACCCTCTAACCTCTAACACGGTAAGAAAAAAGAATTTGATGTTTTAAATAGGTAATTCTTTATATTATTCCACTTTACTCAGTCATTACCTCACACTGCTTTCTATTTCAGTGTAGCTATGATTTAGATTTCTTTTAAAATTAAATGAATTGGCTTCTATTATTTTTAACTTATTGAAAACCTATCACATTTCCCTTCTATTTCCTTTGATTTCTTAAAGCTTTCCAACCTATGGCGTGTTCCTTCCCTAAATGTATCTTGGTCGATGTGAGTCCTGGGAAGCGGTTGTGGGTGCAGTGGGGGAAGTTGGGACACTCTCTCATCAGGATCAGAGCTCAGAGTGCTTCCGAGAGGGAGGTCCACAGAGCACTTCCGGGCTGAGGGGAGACAGAAAAGCAATGTGATGCTTCCTAGAAGGGAGGGGCCCATGGGAAGGAATGGAAAACGTAGGTGTTTAAGGGGGCGCCTGGGTGGTTTGGTCTGTTAAGCACCTGACTCTTGATTTTGGCTCAGGTCATGATCTCACAGTTTGTGGGTTCGAGCCGCACGTCAGATCTCTGTTGCAGTTAGTGCAGAGCTGTTTGGGATATTCTCTCTGCCCCTTTCTCTCTCTCTCCCAAAATAAACTTTAGATTTTTTTTAAAAAAGTATGTCTATATGTTGTAAAATCACAGACCTAGGTTTGAATCCCAGCACTGCTATTTTTAAAAATTATTTAAATTGAAGCATAATTAACATGTAATGCGATATTATTTTCAGGTATACAATACAGTAATTCAACAACTGTACACATTACCCAGTGCTCATCACGGTAAGTGGTCTCGCCTTGCTAGTTATGGGTTGTTAATTAACTTCTGTGAAAGTTGATTTCATCAGTAGGATGAATAGAAATAAAAACCAATAACTTCTAGGGCTGGGTGAAGATTGAATGAAAAAGCATTTAGCACAATGCCCGGTATATTAAGGAGTGCTGCGTAATGGTAACTTCTACTTTTTTGTGGTTGTCATTGTAAACCCAGGACTTATGTTACCCTATTTTGAGAACTCTGCTTAACCGATAGTTCAGTGCGCCATGGTAAATTTGCAGCAAATTTCTCTGCCTCTTCTAAATATGAGTATTTTATGGAATATTACTAGAAAAATTTTTTACTGATTGTGCAGTTCAAATGTTTTTTAGAAATGCATATTTTCTTGAGAAGAAGATGGGACCTTACCTTGTATAATATTTATTACTTGTATTATACCATTTAAATCAAATGTTTCTGTAGTTACTTACGATGGTGTAAAACTAAGAATTTCTGTGTGCTGTGGTTGAAAATCATGACATTCAGTAGTTTAGTATAATTTATATAATTCAGAAAATTAAAAGGAATCAGTGTTACTAATTCAGATGAAAAGAAGGATACTAGAATTCTGTACTTTATGGGAGAAAATTAATAGTTTTTTTTTTCTACTACTACAACTTGGTTTTTTAAAATGGAAAAACCAATTTTCTAAATTATACGGTAATCATAACACATCTCCAAAACACATAAGTGATTACGGAACTAATATTCTTTCTAGAAGTGAAAATAGTTTCAACGTTTTTAGGTCAAGAGATAGCCTACTGCTATTAAATTCACTATTTTTGTATTATTTAAAAGAAGTTTATTAAAATCATACCTCAAATTCTTCAGTAAACCCACTACTTGCATGTAAGTCTGCAACATGCTTTGGAAAGTGCTTTATTGGAATTGCTCCAACATCATCTAAGTAAATAAAAAACAATTTGTTTGGAAAGGGTAATTCAACAGAAAGGAATATGCCTCTCATTTATAAAGATTTATAAAATGCCTTCTTCTAAAGCAACTTCAAACGTCAAGTATTCCTATAATCCCGAGTGAATCTCAGCATCCAATGACACATTAAGCCATGGTTACCAATTTTCTCTGTACTTGCTATCAATAATTTGCATTATATAATTCTGATTTGATCATGAATCTCTTTTCCTTTCATATCTAAAAAAGCAAGAATTTGTAACATTAAATAATAAATACCACCAAAGCCTCACATCTCATCAATGGACTGCATCTTTTTATGGATAACTTTCTTTAACGTGAGTAGAAGTTTAACAGATTTAACACGAATGTGACTTCTGGGTAAAAAATGCAGAAATAATATATTTTCAATTTTACCATGAACTAAACATAATATATAGTATAATTTCAGTTTAACATAGTTTAATGTTTTACAGTTACATAGTCAGATGTTCACATTTTAAACCATTTTTTTCTTTTTCTCTGTAAATAATAGAAAACATTGACATGCAGGCTATTCATTAAGGATAACATCGAAAACCTTCGGGACTTTTAATATGTAAAATTTCAAGAACTCTTACTTGAAAATAGGCTATGTAAACAGTGTCATTCGATCTGTTAATTAATCGTGAAGGGGCCAAATTATTTTAACTGGCTCTGTTCTTTCTCTTTTCCCCCTCTGGAAAGACTTTCTTAGATTAAACATATCACTAGTTCACAGTACGCGATTTCACAAGTGATTTCTCTGACAAGGAAACATCAAACACATTTCTCTAGAAACACTTATTTACATCAACAGATGTTCAGCATCTAGGCCCTTTCATATTTTTAAGCTTCAGTTACTAAGAATTTGTTGATTTTTTAAAAAAGTAGAATCCATCTGTTCTCTCTCTTCCGTGAGTGTACCTGAATACTAAAACTAAATTAGCCAGTTAAGCTTAAAAAACACTAGACAAAGGTGCAATTCTGCCTTCACATCTACGGAAGGACCTTGCCTGGAAGTAGCTTTTATAATTAGACAAGAAAACAGAAATAGCTTGTCACAGCTAAATCATTAGTTCTTCTCGTAAAGGTCCTTCAAGCCCATAGGTACTATCCTGCACACCTAACCTCTCTTCACAAACCGACTACTTTTGATTTACAGTCGTGTAGTTTGTTATTTCTTCCACCGACTGGTCTGCAAGTAAGTGAGACTGACATAACTTTCAAAGTTCTAATCTTAACATGAAAAGGTGCATATTTGGGTGATCCAGAGTGCAGGGGACATGAGGAAATGCCCTTGATCACAACCCTTCTGAGAAGTAGAACAGGAGATTCTGGATTTTCTGGACGGGGTCCTGATTCGGGATTATTTACTGCTAATAAACGAATTTTATTGGACTTTGGATATTTTGGATAATATCATGTTAACGTGCTTTGCCATGCTGGGGGAGTCTGTAGAAGAGGTATGTTTGAAAGTGAAGGGAATCAAAATGCCACAGATAACTGGGAGCTGTCCATCTCACAACTCTTAATCTGCTGATGGGAAACTGTGCTGTACTCAACAACCGTACAGAATTTTAAGAGAAAAAAACAGAAGTAAGACAGTGGTGGCTAAAGACTCAGAGTGGACAAAGGACGGAAAAGAGCCAAACCCTTCTAATTCCTATGCCTGCTGAGAATTACACAGAAAAAATGCTTCTCTTTTTTGTTTTTTTTTAAATGTTTTTTAAATCATGAGATTTCAGAAAATAACCTCTTGTGGAACATGGGCCTCTAACAATAACCTAAAGAGTATCAGACAATTTAAAAAGAGGCCTCTGTAAAAGAGCCACGTTGACAAATTTTTTCCTTCTATTTTCCCTGATTTGGTGGCTCTCTGTGTCTTTGTTTCTGCCTCTACCCTTCGGGGCTTCTTCCCTTGTTCACGTATCTGTAGGCAACTCCTTCACTGTTACCTGCTTTTCATTCTGAAATGTTCTGAAATGTTAATTAAATAAGTGTCTGTGATCTTACAGTGTGAACCCCAGGGTCAATGGATGTCTCAGGCAAAACGACCCTGGCGAATTCTTGACTATCGCTAACCAGGTAAGTTCTGATAAAAATAGTCCGTATGTCCCCAGGTATTCAAACTGTTTGACATTGTGGCTTGAAGTATTTCAGGCAATTACACATTTCTTTGTGTGCTCATGTTTTTCTTTCTACCCCACCATTTTATAGTTTTTCATAGTTGAGGGGGTCTTTCTCACATAAATTCAGATGGTCAGAAGGAAATGAAACACTATCCTTACCTTTGTTATTTTGTCCTATCCACACTTACTGCATTGGGTTAGCCTGACTTTTGTTGTTCAGGTTTCCATTAAAGTAATGGAAATAACTGAAGGTCAGCCTTATTCTTAAATAATCTTTTACTGCTATGTTCATGTCAACACATTATACCTGAAGAGTCTTGAGTTATTTTGCCATATCGTCAATCAGGCTAAGAATGTCCAAAATTAACGAGAACAAGGTAGGAACTCGGGTGCCTGATACACGGCTGTAATAAATATTGTGGGCAACTCAAGTATTTACTTATCTACATTAGAGCCATTTGCAAAGTACTCCAACAGGGACGAACCTTCCAGCACGTGCTTTCCGTTCAACATCTACCAGCTACTCATGGTCACACCTTAAGCTATTACCTGAAATTGGAAAGATAGGTGTTGGAGGTGTGGATATTACTCGAGGGGATGTACTGTCCTCTAAATAAAAGTGTGCAGTCTGAAAGCATTTCCTGGAAAGAAAAGAAAGCAATTTATGTACTAGCTGCCGTAAGACAACTTCTGAGCTGAAAATTGCTTGAAAATTATGACAGAAATTCTCCAGAATTAAAACACAAATGGGAATCTGTATTTTACAAAACACGAAGCGTTACGGAGTTGTAGGGCCTCCAAGTTTGTCTCAATTTCACATATGCCAGATGCATACGAGGGAGTAGGTATCAGAGACGCTGAAAGCAGAGACGGCATTCCAAATTGTAACTGGTACCAAACAGTGTTTTGCTGGGATCAGGACACCTCAGAGCCCTGGTTACTCTCCCACTGATGCTATACACCAGTGTGCCCTACCACTCTGGACTGGACCAGAGTGGGAGAGAAGCCAGGTCCAGAGCTCTTTTCACTCCATAGTTAAGTGACCATACCTTTTCTGAGCAATTCAGCTGCTAGCAAAAGGGAGCTATGACTGCAGAAGTGAAATTCGACAGTGGTGATATTTTGATGGACAAGGAAGGCAGCTTTATACTGAGAGCATGATAACGCGGTAATGACAGAACGAAGTGAGGAAATAATGAGCATATAACCAAAAACGGGCGTGATTTTCTTTCCAACAGATGCTAGCCTTGTTGATGAGGGTTTTGAGAATGAATATATTTGGAATCAACGACAACTATGACCTACGATGTCACCTGAATCTATTTTCATTCAGATAATAAGAGTAACATCTGGTAAGAGCACACCACAAACTACTGAGAAGAGCAAAGAAACAACTGCTGCTTTAAACTAATGCAAACCATACTTAATTAAAAATTTTTAATAATTAAAACTGCTAATGACACTCTTTGATGTGGGTCATTTAATTTATATGAAATATTATTCATGAGTAGTTAAGCTTAAATAGAAATATCTGTGAGTGAAGATGCCAATTTCACTTTCCACTGAAGACTCAAGCTACAAGATATGTACTCTAATGAGCTTGAACATAACATTTGCTCTTGCAGGACACACCTAAACCGTACCATTCTTCCAGCAACCAGTTCCCTGCGTAAAATTCTTCAGTGGCTTCCCCAGTGGAATCAGAATGACATTCGAGTATTTCAGCAAGGGCTACAAGATCCTCTATGACCTGGGCCCCCACCTGCCTCCGCAGCGTCCTCTCCTTCATCCCCTACTACTGGGCTCGGGCCCACACTGGTCTTTTGTTCCTCCTTCCGAGAGGCTCCATCAGTATCACCTTGGGGCCTTTGGCTCTTGAGGTTTCTTCTGGCCACCTGCCTCCTTCCCATTGTTTTCGTACTTCCTGCGACACTCTTTCCCTGACAACGTTAACTAAAAGTACCAGCTCATCCCACCACGTCACTATTCTTTGCCTTTTTGTCAGCTTTATGGAGCTTAGCACTTTCCGAAATTCCTTATATATGTATTGGTCTTACACGTTTTTAGTTGGTCCTCCCTCATCGGAATGTGAGCCCTGCAAAGGCAAGGTGGTTTGACTTAACGCAGTGTTAGGCCTCAGTGCAAAGAACAGTGGTAGGTCCCTCAAATCTTAAAGTTGCCCATGCCCCAAAATACTTGTTCAATGAATTCACTACTATCAGTAGTATAAAACTATGCTGTTTATTTATAACCTTAATGTCGAAAGCAAAAAAACCAAAACAAACAAACAAAAAACCCAAAACAAACAAACAAACAACAACCCCAAAGCAACAATGTACGGGGTAAGGACTAGCCCCCTGCTGTGATCATATAAGCCTCTGACAAGAGGACATGATCAAGAGAACACAAGAATGTCTTCTAGAGAGAACAGGTAGTATAGGAGGAAGATGAGTGGATGTAGAATCGAATGTCAAGGGGACCTGAGCCAGGTTTATGTTCTGTAAAGTGGAAAGAGTACAGGAGACTAGAAACGATGGGAGGGATGAGGGCCACAGGTCTCACAAGGTCTCTGGAGCTGAATCTAGTGGGGAAGTTTGGTAGCATGTTTGGACACAGTGATATGAAAACACTGGATTTGATACTTCTTTTAAGATCAAGTTAAATCTCTTTGATTCCTCTAAAATGGGTTTACACAATCTGGTGAAGGAGTTTTTATTTATTTTTCAGTGAAAGGTTGTAAAATGTCTTAAGGGACCTGGAACGACATCACAGCAGATAGAAGACTTTCTTGGACGGCATCTGTGACGTAGAAAGATTATCACTGGTGACAAGGACTCACTCCTTTAGGAGTGTTTTTAGTTGCCAGATCCTGCTTTTTTGTACTAACTGAAAACTCATTGTAAGTACCTCTAAATGGTACCCAAAGAGGAGGCCTTCACGTTCCATTGTTATGCCTCCTGCTGGTTTTGTTTTGTTTTGTTTTGGTATCAAGTGAAAAATCTATCTCCCTGTTACATGACATCTTAGTTCTATTTCTGTATCTGACAGGTTTTTAGCTAATGGTACCCAAGATCTCTCTTAACACTTAAACACTTAAACACTACCTATCTATGGCCCTGACCACTTCTGACTTTCTTCCTGAATTATCCTCCGCTAATACAAACAAGTTGTAGATCACTAACCATGCCTTGTCCTGTCCTCACTCAGTATTTCTCCTCCCTGCTTCAAACATGGTTCTCCGGACCAAAATGCCTCACTCACGAATACTACCTTCCATCAAGGCAGCTCAGTGGTATCTTCTCTTGTGAAAAAGCCTTTCGTTTCTGCGGCACCTGAGTGGCTCAGTTGTTTAAGTGTCTGACTCTTAATTTCGGCTCAGGTCATGATCTCACAGTTCGTGAGTCCGAGACCTGTGTTGTGCTCTATGCTGACAGAGTGCAGCCTGCTTGGGAGTCTCTCTCTCTCTGCCCCTTCCCTGCTCTCTCTCTCAAAATAAACGAATCAACTTAAAACAAAAAAGGGCTCTCATTCCTAAGCAACCTCTAGCATTCCAGTTTCTCGGTTTTCACTGCACCCAATGCAAACTTTCATTCACCCCCACCTTTACAAAGACTGTTTTGAAAAAATATGGTTAATTAATCCAAGGATGGATTACTTCCTGAACTCTGTACTACACGATTTTAAATATATATATTTTTATTGATTGTTAGTAGGGTAATTATTTTGCAATATATTTGTTTTGTGCCTATATCCTCATTACATTTTTTAAAAGATGGGGCCATGTCTTTTGATTTATGTAAGCCCAACTCTGAATACAGTGCCAAGAGTACAACAGGTGTTAAATGTTGAATGATTAGATGGATTTCAAGTAGCAAGTAAATCCCACCAACCATAAGTTACTCAGCTGCATCCTAGACTTCTTGCTTACCCTGTGCTTCAAATGGGATAACTTAAAATCTCAAAATATTTGGGAAGGAGAGGTGAAACATATATAGCTAGAGGAAGATGGATGGATGGATGGATGGATGGATGGATGGATGGATGGATGGGTAAACAGAGGATGGCTCTGAGAAAATGGGAAGAAGGCAGCACCTCACAGAATAGAAAAAGGTAAGTTACAACTTATTGGTATTAGGATTTAACATGTTCAATATTCATTCTAGGATCTGGGTAAATACCAACTCTACTCTTTTTAGCTATGTAAACAAATATTTGTTGGTTTAAGGAAATCAGTGGTCCCCTAGTGTTACCTGCATAACAAAAGAACGTTATAAAATCATACCAAAAAACTCGTACGTGGGAAAAATCAAAATTATACTAGTGTAGGATCAAGCCTTGCAGAAGGTCACGTGTATATTCAGTCTATTTCATAGTGAGTTTTACCTAGGAAGTGACATTCAACTTAAGAGGCAGCATGGTCCCGGGAGGCCTCCATTCCGGGTTGGTAGCTACGCCGAGTGTCTCCCAAATTTGAATTTAAGACCATGAGGGAATTCATAGTGTTCTTTCTCCCTCTCTCCAAAGCCAAAACAGCTGTCTATGGAAAGTTCTTTTCTATACTGTTTTGGATGGAGTGCTGTTTGTATTTTTTAACTTTTTAACATTTATTTATTTTTGAGAGACATAGAGACAGAGCATGAGCAGGGGAAGGGCAGAGAGGGAGGGAGATACAGAATCTGAAGCAGGCTCCAGGCTCTGATGATCCATCAGCACAGAGCCCGACGTAGGGCTCGAACTCTCAGACTGTGAGATCATGACCTGAGCTGAAGTCGGCCGCTTAACCAACTGAGCCCCTGGAGTGCTGTTTTGTTGATTATGCCTTTGGTCCTTTAGATTCCAACTCTTAAAAAGGCTCTCAAAAATTTGCCCTTTGTCTTCTTTAAAAATAACTTTTTGAAAATCTTCCTTATTGAAGTCATTTTGCATCTTAGAAACTTAGGATTTGGCTCATGTAAATTCTACCTTAAAACATCTGGAAAATAATTTCAGGGCATATTCTTTAATGTATGACAAGATTCAATATCTATAGTCCATCTGTTCTGTATAAGCAGTGGATGTCTTCACGTCTATGTGCTAAGTGTTGATAACTATGTCTCTTGCTAATTATCACTCAGCCATAATGAAAAAAGTGATGACTGTTTTAAACTTGAAGACATAGGTCCTATCAATCAATGTTAATCTGATTATTTGATTTACACCTTTTCATCGCAGTAAGTATTTAGAATTACAAGCTAGAAATGTATAATTATTATTCCAGTTTTTGGATACTTATACAAATATAAGACCATATTTATTCATTATGCTGCATTCTTCGCAGAAACCCTAAAGAAGGTCTGACTGCAATCTTAAAGCTGATCTAGTGCGCCCTTCCCTGAAAAGGCAGAGAGAGGAAAATCACTTCCCGGGTGGATAAGTGACATGCCCAAGACCACGTAACAAATGGCAGGCAGAAATGGGGAAGGGACCCAGATTTTATTACCTCTACCTTGTTCTGTCTTCCTGCTACAATATGCTTTCTCTCAAGGTTTACACAAAACCTCGGGGGCCACTTTGAATTGGGTAAAGAGACAAAAAAAGAAAGAAAGAAAAAAGACCTAGTATACCACTTTACAATATTTTTTTTTCCTACGAAATTAGGAAAAATTCATAAATGATCATGTTAGTATGAGGACTTTTGTTGGTATGTCATTCTATTTTGAACCCTTCCACAAGCTGTGCCTTCCACAAAGGTCTAAAATATTTCCATACTGGCTAGTGAGATCATATTGTTTACAAATGGGTCTACATCAAAACTGGAATATCTCCCAAAAACCCTGAAGAAGGCACTAACATTGTCATCTCGTGTTTCCTGATCTAAAAAGTTACATTTTGAAGTGAATTACTTTCAAATGGATGTGAGAAGGACAGAGGTGTTCAATTTTGAAATGGGGAAGTAAAACAGGGACAGAATGTTTGACAGATAGATATAAAATACATACATAAGATCATCGAAGTGCTCATTTTCTAAGCTAATGCACTCTGTATTCAAGATACATAATGTGGTATTTGTGAGGAAAAGAGAACCATCTTCTCGGTGAAGGTCAAATTAATATTTTTCAACTAGTCGTTTTATCTTTTTTCTCCACATAATACAGACGAGATAACCCATTATTAATAGAAAATAAAAACCACTCCAGATTTTAATTTTCCATGAAATATCAAATCATATTAAATAAGACACTTTCAAATCTACAAAAAATAAACATGAAATACTAAGCAACAGAGATTAAAACTCTCATTCTTATTTCAATCTTATAACTGTAAACCATCTGACATTTTTATTGGAAATTTATTTTAACACTCTTTACTATGAAGTAGAATTTAGGCTTATTTCCCATCTTATTTAAAACATTTTTAACTCTAATTCCAATTCACTTCAAAAATTGGTTTGCCAGGGGAAATCAGATTCAATATAAGCCAGTAATCTGAACAAACACATCAAGGTCGATAAAAAGTTTGGCCAACAAACCGAATGGGGAGTAGGGAGAAAAGCAATATGAATTCTCATTGAGCAAACATGCATACATTTTGTACTATGTCCATGGTACTCGGCTGAGCATGGACTCTTCTGTAGAAAGAGTCACTGGCAATTATAGGAATCAGTGAAGGAAGCAGCATTGTTTGCATCATGTTATGGACGAAACAGACTACCAGCTCACCCATGATAACAAAGGTATGATCTGTTCTCTGACTGCAGTTTACTCTTTTCTGTAAAGGTTCTTAGATATGAAATACAGTTGGTCATGAAAACATTCTCCCTTACTCAACCCATGTCCAACTACCTACCCCAGGCCTCACTGTCTCAGACACACCCAGCTTACTGCTGCTTCCAGTTCTTTCCACCTGCTCTGCCCCTGCCTGGAACGCTGTCTCCCGTGTCTCCACTTTTGAACCCTGTCCAGTGCAAGTCCTCCATTTATATTCACTCTGCGCATCCTGCCTATCGAGATTCCTTGCTCTCTGATCGCTCTTAGCTTTCGTGATTTTAGCTGTCGTGTGTTTACTTTTGTATCGTAGGTTATAAATTTTTCATGGAAAATTCTCCATAAGCATAAATTTCTCAATGATAGGGAATCCCATTCATTCATTCATTCATTTTTGATATTTTCCATAGCTGTCAACATAGTACTATGCACATGAAAAGTAGCCCTTAAATATGGCAAAGATTTTTGAATAAACTGAGAGAATATATTTTAGGATAACACATAAAGAGATAAACGGTTATATGAACTTACAGAGAGACATTGCTAAACAAAAAGGAATTAATTATAGATCATCTGACAAAACTGTCTTTTAAAATGAAGGAATAAATTACGAAGCTATGATTCTTTATATCACCATAAAGTTTTTGTTTTCCCAGACACAGTTATAATAGTTATACTGATTTACACTGTTTCTCCAGTAAACCTCCTAATTTGTAGTGTGTTCTGATTGTCATGGGATGGGAAGTTTTCAGTGAGTGCAATTGTCTTTGTCCTTTAAAAGTTTTAGTAGGATATTGGGGTGCCTGGGTGGTTCAGTCAGTTAAGTGTCCGACTCTGGATTTCGGCTCAGGTCATGATCTCATGGTTCCTGAGATGGGGCCCCGTGTGGGGCTCTGTGCTGACAGTGCGGACCCTACTTGGGATTCTCTCTCTCCCTCTCTCTCTGTCCCTCCCCTGCTTGCACTCTCTCCTTTTCTCTCTCAAAATAAATAAACATTAAAATCAATCAAGCAATCAAAGTTTTAATAGGATATTGAGGACAGCAAAGCTATATTTCATCCTCAAGGCAAAGTATAATAAGTTTTAAAATTCCATGCATCTTAATATAGTCAACTTTATTTTCTAATTATATTAATATTTAATTGCTTGATTTTTACTCTTGCGTATGGGCTATGTGTTTTTGCTATTAGCATGCAGTTGATGTGCCTCTTGTACAAAACCCACGATTATAAATAAACAAACCTTGTTTTTGCTGTATCAAAAACTATGTTTTTCTAAATAGTAACTTTCGAAATTGTAACAGCTGGAGCATTTAAGCTGAGAAGCTTAGATTTACGTTAAGTGCCATGATAACGTTTGAAGGTTAATTAGATTAGTATGAAAGTACAACTGTCAAAATACTGTATTAAATATTAACTGAAGCCAGGGTCCCTCCATTTTACCCTTTAATTGTTTCATTGGAGTATGAAACACAATCAAGGCTTGTATTATTAGGTCTTTGGATTTACAAATTCACCTAATTCATCGTTACCTGGATAAATTAATGGCAGCTCTCAAGGAAAAAGAATTTTGAATACACTTTGAAGAACTTTCAGGTAAAAAAAAAAAAAACAAACACAGGCAAAATCTGAGCTCTATGAAATACATTTCTGAAACAAGCATTCAACTTACCTCCAGTAGATGAGAATACCCACAAGAACCACTAGACAGATAAAAGTCAGGGCTGACACGATCACGAGGGGTATAACTGCCTTCTTCTCGGATTCCAACCCCTCAGCTAGACCGATACGAGATTCATGGCTACTATTACTGGCCTCTGTAGTCAGAGAAAATCGAGAGAGTTGATATTTAAGCTTAAGGAAAAGGCACAACATTTTTCAACCGAGTATTTGCAACCCTCATCACTGTTATTTTCCTTTAAAATTTCAAATCTATGATACAAAGAATGTCTATGATGATTAGCCAGTTTAAGTAAAACAAAGCTTAAGAAGTAAGGCCGAAGAACTGGAAGATCCCAACACAGATTAGCACCTAGGGACGGGTGCTGTGGCAGGAAGTGAGCATAACACTGCGTTGAAAAGCTTGTTAAAAGGGAAATAGAAGTATTAAAATAAGAAAATAAAAGAAGTATTAAAATCAGTTTTTAAATAAAATAGTCAGGAAAAACAATACTACTTACTGCACCATATATAATCTTGATTTTCCAAACTTAATACAAGATTTCTAATCCTGCAATTAAATAAATAGCTAGGAGCAATTAATAATTTCATAAAGAAAGAATCTTAGGATAACCCTTCTTACATTAGGATAACCATTCACCCAGAAAACTATTGAATCTGTAGATGTAGGTTGCTTTGAATGCCTTTCTTATCAACTATTTTTCTCTTTCAAAAATAAAAGTATAGGGTGACTGGGTGGTTCAGTTAGTTAATCATCTGACTTTTGTTTTCAGCTCAGGTTCTCATGAGTTCAAGCCCTGTGTCAGGCTCCGTACTGACAGTGTGGAGCCTGCTTGGGATTCTCTCTCTCCCTGTCTCTCTGCCCCTCCCGTGCCTGCACACACTCACTCTCTCAAAGTAGATAAATAAACTTAAAAAAATAAAAAAAGTATTGCATGTGAACTGAAAAAGTCCATAGGTTGAAGAAATTCTTTTCAAATATGAAAGTCTAAATTATGGTAAATGTTAAATTCTGTTTTTGGGTTAATTTCAAAAGACACAAATGACCAACTGGGTGCATTACTATTCTAGCACTTTCAAAATCACCGGAACTGGAACTAACCTTCCAAGTTCAACAGAGTTTCAGAGCTTCAGGATATCAGGCCAGTCACAATGCTTCCCTTTTACACAGAGGTGTGTGCAGGCGGGGAACCAAGACAAAGGCACATGAGAACAGCTCCGCCATGGTGACATGCTGACACTGTGGCAAGTAAAAGCCCTCATCCTGTCTGCTGCCGAAGTTCTGGAAGAACTCCTTAAGAAGAACATTTAAGTTCCCCATGAGAGTCCACATTGCTTTCTACATACCTGACATATTAGGTTCTTTTATACCAAGTATCTTACTTTAGTGACAAAGGGAACAAAGGGAATTGATTTAATTTAAGGATTTACAATAAATTTGAGAGTAACAAATTCATGAACACAGCACTGAGGTATATCTAAGGGCAGAGAACTTAATATTTAAAACTGTAGCTTCCTTCTGAAAGATGATACAGAAAGGGCCAAGAATTTAATCCACGCATATAAGAAATGTATCAATGGACAACGGATACCCGTATTTCCCTAGACATTTGTTCTTACAATTCTGGATGCATTTGCCTGAAAAGAGTAGAATGTAAAGGTATGACTAAAAAATCACAAAACTGAATAAAAAGTGGAAATATTGTAAATCTATTGATCCCTGAGCTGTAGTTAGTATTCTTGTGAGAGAAGCCCGAGCTTTAGTTTCTACGATGTTACTCATTCGCTCTGGTCATTACGCACGGCAACGAGGCTCATCTCGAAGCCTAAATAATCTGATGGTGAACGCACTGCGTTTCCATATAAAATTCAGAAAAGCATCTTGTGTTAATACATAATTGTCTTCATACTTTTTTTATTGTAACTGTTATTATCTAAATGGAAATTTTGTGGCTAAACCATGAAATAATCCACTTAGAAAACTCCCTGGTGCCTAGAAATTACTAATGCTAGTTAGTAACATGATGTATATCAGTCATTCTTGAAATGTGGCTCCCAGAATAGTGGCATTGGCATCACCTGGAATTTGTTAGAAATGCGAATTTTGGACCCAATTCCGTCACAAATCTGAATTAGAAACTCTGCGGACGAGGCCCAGCAATCTGTATTTTAACAAATCTTCCAGGTGATTTTGACCCACATTAAAGTTTGAGAACCCATAATGTACATTAATTTCTACACAAAGTGAGCTTATGTAACTACACAGGTCTTCAATGACCACAAATCTTTATAGAAATTTGTAAATAGGTGTGTAAGTATATATTTATATGTATGTGGATACATATATATCTCATTTATGTATATGTATGTGCACACACATATATGAGATATGTGTGATCATATATGTGATATATATGTAATATGTGTAATCTGTAACAAATAACCATATATATCACACACTATATACATACACACACACGTATAATCTTGAACTTATGACTTTACTCGTAAGTTCTCTGGGAGGTCTGATTTAAAAATAAACCCTTTCATTGAGGAGTGTGATAAATCCATGCTAATTGTGTGTCATGAAATCTGGCTATTTTATACAAGATGAGGTACCACATGAAACTGTGACTGGGTGGGTTGAGTAAGCAACTCTTGATCTCAGGGTCAGGAGTTTGAGCCCCAAGTTGGGTGTAGAGATTACTTTAAAAAATAAATACAGAATAAAATATACCCCCCCAATAAAAAAAATATTTATAAAAAAAAGAAAGTACGGACAATCAACTGGTTGCTTTTACATACTATAATGAGGAACTAGTTGTATTGATTTTTATATTCATTAGTTGAGACTAAAATATCTATTTTGACATGGTTCAGCAGTGTATATGAGCTACCTAAATAAGACAAGAATCTATTTGATTAGTAAACAAAGATAAGATGAATACTTTAAAATACATTTTTAGAATAAAACAGTATAATTTTGGTATTACAAATTAAGCATTATATATACTTTATTGTCTTCAATCATGAAACCATAGTCTCTAAGAGACAGACACCAATAACACGTTTCCAGTCTCAGTTTTGTGTTAACTCTCTGTGTGACCTGGATCACATAATTTAGTTACCTCTGGGTCTCAGTTTATGCATTCACAAATTGCAGATACTAATACTGGCCTCATCTATATTGTTTTAGGGAACATGTCTAATACTCTACATTCTAGAAGTACCTAATAAAATAATAAGTTTCAGAATTAGTCTGCATGCATTTGATAAAGAGCCATATTCAATTATTTTATAAGAGAGTGTACATATGACTTTTTACAACGCAGTTTTTAAAAGAGGCAAAAAATTTTCCCTAATCGTGTTGGATTTCACTTACTCCATTAACTGTGCTACCTGATGATTTATATTCCTACTGTTTTGTCCTCCTCAGTGCGAGAACATACACTTAGTAATTAATCAAATCAGTGCATTGGAAAGAAATTGCTAAGTTTCGGTCAATAATTCTGGGTTCAGCATTTTGCAATATATATAGTCTCTCCCTAACAGCATAATCTAACAAGAACATACTGACAATGTCACTACTTAGTAAGAGAAAATAAAAAGGATGAACTCCTGATATGTCTTCAAAATAAATCTAATAAAAATGAAGAGAAACACGTCCTATAATTGAAGCCAGGTAACAATTCATATATATAGCAACACTAATGAATATAGTGACCTATGGATTCATTACTCATTCTCACATATCAGAGCGTAAGTGTTTAAACTGATATGCAATGTTAAGTAGGTATCAAGTCAGAACGTAGAAAAACTTCTCTATCAAAATGCACAAACTTTTAATTGCTGCTGCACTGAAGGAAAAATACACAACTAATCCAAGAGATGGAAATGACAAAGAGAAAAAAAATATCCTAATGAGGCTGGTGTCTATGATCTGGCTTATAAAAATCCACTTTTCTGCAATAAGATTGCAAGACGCTACCTCGATCTATCTTTTGACTCACTACATTAAGATTTAAATATTTTGTTGTTAATTTTAAAAATGCCTTAAAATTTAATAAAAGCAAATTATAAAATTCTTGTGATCAATTCAGTGAAGTTATCTAGCATTTCATATGCTTAATGGTATTGAATTTCCCTTTTTCTCCCCACTGGCACTTAAGGCAAACATCTGTATTATATACGTTGCAAGTAATCTGCTCTAAGAAACATCTGGCCAATAAACTAATTTGCATAGAATACATTAACAAATGAAAAGCGTTTCTCCAGAAAACGGTGCTTTACATCTTGTCATACAATACCTATACATACGATGCATATTAATGACCATTATTTAACTTCTTAGAAAGGGTTGTAAAACCGCAAGTACAAAGTAGAATGCATCTTGTTGGTTCACACTGCCCTCTGTAGGCAACATTAAGACAACCAAACAAAGGCAATTTCAAAAAAATTAAAACCTTCTTTAAAGAAAACCTTACCGTTAACCCTCAAAACTCAGAAACAGAAATTTTTTTAAAGTTCCGCAAGCTGATGTGGACGTGCAAATTACCATAGCTTTTCCACTGGGCGGGTCAGAGGGGTGTTTACATCGTGTTACTATCAGAGTTTAGTCATTCATTTTATAATTCAATGAAATTAGCTCACAACTTATTTTAGAACATAAGTGAATAGAAAAATTAAAACTGTCCAAAAACCGCACACTCCAATCGATCATTTAAAAAGCAGTACGTTAAAAACACACTATGCACACCTAAGTGGTCCCGCATGTAACTGGCATCTCGTAGTATGTGAAAAGTTGACAATAAATAAAAACCATTTTATCCATCCACTAACCAAACCATGCCGGATATTCATTTGAAATAATGAGTAAAATCATACTTTAAAAACTGTAAATGGATTTGTCGAATGTTTTACGAAATAAAATGATGTGCCGCTTTACCAAATTTCTCTTTTCACGATATTTTCTATTTTTTGAGGAGGAAAACCACCACGCCTCAGTCTATCTCTTGGATCCATAACTAACCTGCTTCTGAAATGTTGAACACTTCTGAGTGCCTGCTAGTAACAGTCGGGGTTGAGGACTGTGGGGATCCAGGAGTTATTTCTGTGTCGGCTGCTTCCGGGACCCCATCAACATCTCTTTCGTTAACGTCTGGGAAACTGAAATCTGTGGAAGTCTCGTTATCATTAAGGTTATCTGAGACAGCTTGCCCTGATCCGCTCTCTTCATCACCGGCAACGAGTACCCATGCTTCGGATGCTGGGGCGAAAGGAAGCAGGGCGTTACCGGTCTGAATGCCGTTTTCCTGTTTTCCATCACTGGGGCTTGGGGGTAGCACATTTGTTGGCGGTGATCTATCAGGACTTCTGTCCATATCGGTCTGGCTGTCTGATATTACACCTGTGACTTTATTTTCTTCTTCAGAGTTTTCAGATCGTGAATAGGAGGTTGGATTAGTCTGATCCACAAGGTGGTTGTCTTGGGTGTCTGAATCATTCATTCCCTTTTCCTCTGATTCTCTATAGGAGGAGCACGCCATACACTTATTTATGGATAAGCCGTCTCTATCTCTGTCATCATAATCATCATCATAATCATCAAGATCACCATCGTCACCACCACCCACTAAATCACTATCAGATCTGGCACTCTGAATGAGCTCGGAAGTTGTTTTGGAAGGAAACAGGAACTTTGTTGAGGTTACAGAACGGTCTCTGTTGGGAGAAACAGCTGTAACGGAAACATGCACATTTCCTACAGGAGCAGAAGGATCAGCACTTACGACTGTGTCAGAAACCGCTGGAATACCAGCAAACACCTCATCAGTGAGAGACCCCTTGGTGGAGGTGAAAACTTCATCAGAATATAGGAGCTTATTTGTAAGTGTATTTGGTGGTACACCGATCGATAAAACGGGAGTAGCAAATGCCTGCCTTCCTTCTGGAGGAAAGCCATGGCTATTCTCCAAATTGGTAGTTTGGAACAACTCATCATTACTGTACAATGAAGGTACCACTTGCTGGGAACTTTCACTTTTAAGCACAACTGGTTCAGCATGTTTGTCACTCGCGTAAGAAATGGTTAAACCTTGAGGTGAAGTAGCATGCACGTTAGAAGCAGGCGATACGTCGACAACAGGCACAGACGGAGAGGGCAGCATGTTTTCCCTTGAAGCAGAACTTGAGGCCGTGAGATGCAATATGGTAGAACTAATTTGCTCAACCTTGGGGGTTTCAACCAAGAGTGGCTCACTAGGCACAGGTGGAAGAGCAGTTTTAAGCAATGTGTCAACATCAGAAGCCTGAAAGGAAGGTTGCAGCAATACTTCAGTATTAAAAGCAGCGGAGGGCTCATACAATAAGAGCTGAGTCGAAGGAGGTAACGTTTCACTAGAAGCGGGGTCAGAGGAGGCTGGCTCTGAGCTCGCACTACGCACGGGTTTAAGTGGAGTGTCACCAAATGCTTGAGATACAGCGTGTGTAGGCTGAACTGAAAAGTTATTCTCTGACGCTTGACTAATCTCCTGAGCAAAAACCTTAGTGGCGGTCTGAGCAAGAGACCCTGGAAGTATGCCCTTTGTGCTAGAAAAGGAAACGGGGGATTCTTGGAAAGATGTGTTCAACTGATTTATATCATCGTACGGGCCGGGCACGACTGTGCTTTCAGAATGGTAAACCATCTCACTGAAAGAGGAAATTTGCAGTTCAGTCTCATTTCCATATATTATGTCACTTTTAGAAAGCGGCTTATTATCATCCCCAAACACAGATGTTGTATATGTAAATTCAGCTACAGAAACAGGTGAAGAAACGTTAAGGGCTGTCGGACCATCTGTGTCAGGTAAAAGAAATTCACTATCAGAGGAGGCTCCAGACCACTCCCCATCCCCAGAGGGGCCATGAGGCGGCAGCAGCAACGACGCGGTTGGGGTTATTAACGAAGACTCAGGCACCGGAATGTGGCTAGGCCTGCTAAATAAGGAAGTCGGACGCGACACACCAACAGAACCACGCACCGGTATTGCGGAACTGTGAGGCACAGTGAAGAAGTGTTGGGAGCCCTCGTTATTAGATAAGGCATAGGAAGGTTCAGGCCCTGAAGAACGTGCATGCATCATGACATCACTGCTGGGCGGTTCAACTTGAGAAAACATAAGCGTTTTATAAAGGACACCAGATTCACTACCACCAAATCCCAATGTCTCTGAAGCAGCGCGAGTAGTGGTCTGATGCGACATCACATCAGAATACTGAGCAAGGCTGGGCTCTAACAGCACACCACCCCCAGCCACTGGCAGAGAAGCATGCAGGGACAGCTTATCACTCTCCACAGCTGAAGTAACTTGTGGAAGGATTTGAGAAACTGTATACAGATGGTGAAACAATTCACTACTGAAGGAAGCAGAGGAAAATGGAAGCAAAGGTGCACCATCATAGGAAGACAGGATGGATTCGAATGACACATCGACACCGGGAAATACAGGCGTAGCATGCAAGGCCGAATCACTACTTGAAGCAGCAGGGGTAGTGTTGAGGATCTGATTGTCAAGCAACAAAGGGGTGACTAGAGGAAAGACTTCACTACTGTAGAAAGGCTGAAGAGGTGTCTCACCATTGTATACTGGCTGAGTTGTCTGCGAGTGTACCATGTTGATGGTGGGGACCGAATCCTGTTGTCCAGAGGATGGAGTAAAAGCATGAGGCGTTACCTCGGTCGGGAAGTAGGCAAAGGTCGAATAAGGTGGCATCTCCATATCTGTGACTGGGGGGACCTGTGACACCAGTGGGGCTGGAGACGAGGACTCAGCTGTCTTCTCGGATTCATCAATATGTGTCTCGGAGTAATTAGTCTGGAGAAAGCTCTCTCTACCTGATCCGGCATCGGGCTGTGTTATCACATCTGGAGTGCTAGCAAACCACAGATTTCCATCAATGGAAGGATCCTTTAGAGATTCTTCCGAACCTGATGAGGCTGAATCTTCTGAAGCATTTCTTGTAGATTCTGGTAGAAGGACATCATATGTGATTGTCTCTGGGCTTTCTGAAGAAAACACAAATCCACGGGATATGTTCTCAGAGACGAATGCCATAGCAGAAGTTGCCGGACTGGAGCCTGAAGAATCGTCGGCTCCCGTATCGAGCTTGAAACTTGTCAATAAACTCTCTTCCTCATTGATATCGGTAGACACCTCTTGAGATTCTGTTATAGAAACTGTATTTAAAGATTCCACAGTCCCAGTCAAGTTCATCTGCGGAAATCTGAGAACAGTTTTAGAGCTGTCGTTTAAAGAGGCTGAAGGGCCTTGCAGGGTGTGAGGTGGCATTTTAGTCACAGTCTGTGAAGTCAAAGAAAAATGTTTTTCGGGGGCTAATTCAGTGACTGGTTGGGAGGTGGAATCTAAAGATGAGTTGGGAATATCACCCTTCCCAGAGAATTCACTTCCTCTTGTTGGGGATCGGTTGGTCTTGGCCTCATTGTATTTAGTCCCTACGCGGTTGTAGTTTGTTGTCGTAGCAATCCGGGGTTCCTTTCTCCTTATTTGGTTTGTGGCACTGTCTCTACCAGGATTCACAATAGTGTCTTCTTCAATGTCTCTTCCCTCTTCTTCCTCCTTTGAAAAGCAAACGAGGGTTCATTAAACATAAGGAAATAAAAAAAATGAATTCTTAATAATATCTTATACTGCTGTTAATCTTCACTCGTGGGATCTTGGGAACTTCTCCTCATAAAGCACCATCTCACAGAGGCCATGCCTCTATCCTATAGCCTTTATCACCCACCTCCTAGTGACACTAATTAAACTTAATGAAAATACCCTATTTATGGCTGCCTTTCTTTTAATGCTGTGGAAGTAATTAAATTAATAGATACCACAGCTTTGAAAGAAAGGGGTATTATAATGTGTTTATTGACAGCGTTATTTAACATCGTATTTGTTTTGTTTTAGCTGGCAACAAGCTAAAGTGCAACTGCCTTCTTATAATAGGAAATGAAACCATTTATTTCAAAGATCTAATTAGTTGCATATTCAGAATATTTCATTGTATATATTCAGAATAAATCACAATTTTTTAAGCCATCATAAGAGCAAGATTTAGGACTGGAAGAAGTTTTGATTTTTGATTTTGTTTTAAATATTTTCCACTCAAGAACAGGCAGACATTCTAAAGACAAATTGTCAAAGTAGGCTTCTAGTACTAGCTATTTAATTTTGTGTTTTCCTTACCAACACCATTCGGGTGACCCAGTCTTTCGGTGACCCAGTCACTGAAATGGCCCAGGAGCGTTCCAAAGAGAGTTCAATCAAGACCCATGCTTGGGGCAGCTGGGTGGCTCAGTCGGTTAAGCGTCCGACTTCAGCTAAGGTTATGATCTCATAGTTTGTGAGTTCGACCCTACATTGGGCTCTGTGCTGACAGCTCAGAGTGTGGAGCCTGCTTCAGATTCTGTGTCTCCCTCTTTTTCTGTCCCTCTCCTACTCATACTGTCTCTCTCTCTCTCTCTCTCTCAAAAATAAATAAAAATTTTAAAAAAGACCCATGATTTATGGTTTTTCTTTCTTTTTTAACTCCGCATTTTATAATATGTCGACTCATATGCTTAGAAAGCTATCAAGACACGGTATTTTTAGTTCACGGAGAATATGATTTTGTCAGTTTGCTAGTGTTATCATTTATTAGATCTTTAACTTTTTTATTTTTTAAATGTTTTAATGTTTATTTATTTTGAGGGGAGAGAGAGAGAGACAGAGAGAGAGAGAGACAGAGTGTGAGTGGGGAAGGGGCAGACAGAGGGAGACACAGGTTCCAGGCTCTGAGCTGTCAGCACCGACCGGATGCTGGGCTTGAACTCACAAACTGCAAGATCATGACCTGAGCCGAAGTTGGACACTTAACCAACTGAGCCACCAGGTGCCCCTCATTTATTAGATCTTTTAAAGTCATGTCCCTAAAAAGAAGAAAAGTGACCATGTATAAATTAGTAAGAAATTGACCAATATCAGCAGAAACAATCTCAATCTTAAACCATGTATGTCCCTCTCCCTCTCTCTCTGCCCCTCCGCCACTTGTGTTTTCTCTCTCTCAAAATAAATAAAAACCATGCTCAGATAACTTTCATAATGTGATGAAAATAATGCACACTCATTAATCCCACCTAACCAAACCCTGTAGGTCTCTCTTTGGAAGGCATATGACCTAATGTGAACGTCTCAAGAGCAGAGAATTCCTGCTCCATGATTACTTGGTTCACACCTGAAAACACATATATTTTAGTGTATACTCCTTCCTATCATTTCTTATGAAGTTACTGTGACTCTTCCTTCCACTCTGGTTTTGACCTGTGTCTCACCTGTTCCCCTTCATGGCTTCGATTTAAAAATTTTTACTGTAAAGGCTTTGATCATGCTGGAGATACTTTGTCCTTCAAAGCAATGCATTTTTATTTGAGGACAATCTGAGAAACAGCCCCCAAAATATTCATTTCCACATTCAGTTTTAAAACCCGTTACAGATACATTCCAGGTTTTTGCCAACCTCCATCATTGATTCCTGCACGAATCAATGGTAGTGGAGAGTGTTAGGGGCTAAGTGTTTGTGCCCTCCTCCCCCAATTCATATGTTGAAATGATGATAGTAAGAAGTGGGGGCTTGGAGAAGCATCTGGGATTTGATGAGGTCATAAGCACAGAACCTTCATGAATGGATTGGCGCCCTTACAGGAAGACAGAACCTTCATGAATGGGACTAGTGCCCTTATAGGAAGATAAAACCTTCATGAATGGGACTGGTGCCCTTATAGGAAGATAGAACCTTCATGAATGGATTGGTGCCTTTATAGGAAGATAGAACCTTCGTGAATGGGACTGATGCCCTTACAGGAAGACAGAACCTTCATGAATGGGACTGGTGTCCTTATAGGAAGATAGAACCTTCATGAATGGATTGGTGCCCTCATAGGAAGAGACATGAGACAGCTTGCTTCTTCTTCTGCAATGCTCTCTGCCATGTGAAGACACAGTGAGAAGCTGGCAGTCTGCAACCCGGTGATCGTTTCTAGGTATATGCCTATCCATATGCTCATGTACACAAATATCCTTGGCAGAATTTTGTGAACTCTTTCAAAAGGTGGACTGCTCACTTTGGTAAAATAATCCTTTGCAAGAGAGAACTGCCATAAGATAGATAAACTATTTAGATAAATATACATGTGAAAACCACTCAATTACTATTTATTGCCAGATAATAGCATTAGTTATCACGCTCTATGATCTCATACACACATATGTACATACGTATAGATTTGTACTACATTAAGAATAGCATCTGGATTTAACATATAATCTCAGTTAAGATGAACAGTGTATTTGGGTTTAGAATGAAACAGAAGATACATCAGTCATTTTTTCCTTATTTTAGAAATTAGGACAATGTTAAAATTTATAAATATTCTTTTTTTAAGGTTTATTCATTTTTGAGAGAGAGAGAGACAGAGCGCAAGTGGGGAAGGGGGAGAGTGTGAGACACAGAATCCAAAGCAGGTTCCAGGCTCTGAGCTGTCAGCACAGAGCCCCACGTGGGACTCAAACCCACAAGCTGTACGATCATGACCTGAGCTGAAGTCGAATGCCTAACTGACTGAGCTACCAGGTGCCCCTATAAATATTCTTAAATATCTGTTTTCTTACAGGACATTATGCTAGCAACAGACGCTATAATATAAGTAATCCAAACACAAATATTCATACTAAATGGGTGAAAGAATATATACAACTTATGTTTGGGTTCATCTGTATTATCGATCTATCAACTACTGGTTAAGTTATTTATAAATAAACTGTAGAAATATTAAGAATTGGTTGAATATTGTTTTAATCTTTTATAAAATCTTGAACACTGAAAAAATTCTGATTTACAGCTACAGTTGATAGGTATAATTATCTTTAAAGTTAATTTTTTTCATTATCACCAACCCTTTTCTATCTGTTATTTTTATTATACTATCAAAGTGACTTTCACCTTCTCATGAAAGAATCATGTGTATTGATTACATCACTATCTATAAAGCTCAGCAACTAACCCTACAACAAATAATGAAACACGAACTTTTATTAATGTAACATCTGAAGCCTAACTAACAATTGAAAAAAGGCTTTTTAATTTTAAAACATTTTAATATAAAAAATAGCAATAATACCTTGACTATTTCTTCAGTTCCAATTAATTCAGGGAAGAGGTCAAGTTCTACAAAATTAGAAACAAAATTATTAAGATGTTTATTCAATTATTTCAGCTGTGTGGGTTTACCTTTGGATGGAAAGAGGGAAGGAGGGGGAGAAAAGAAAAAGACTTGTTAGCTTTGAAAATACAGAATCTCAAAAATAAAAATTTCAGATTTGAGTTTTTAACACTACTGAACACTATGTAACACACCACTACATAAACCTATATGAAACTGCATTCAAAACCTTCATTTCTTTTCTCTAATCCAACTCTCTTCCCCTCCACTCTCCCCTCTATGTGTGATTGAGCTAAGAAGGGAAAGGGAGACAGGCTGAGTATAGAAAATCCAAATAATTTTTCATCAGCGTAGACGGTAATTGGGGAAATGCCAGGGATTAGGAGGAGAATTTAAAGAATTTATTTTCCTATTCAGCTATTTATTCTTTCAGCTCCTCTTCTGTTGGAGGGCCCAATGGTTCTTTTTACGCTGTGAATTTGGGTTTCATGCTTATATGTACACAGGGTGCTGCACCAAATGGACAGTGTCCTCCAGCAGGTCCAGCCTGCCTGGCCACAGGAAGGACTGACCAGAGGGAATTGGTTCCTTCTCACCGGGGAAACTCAGCTGTGCACATCTATGCAAAGATCCAGCCAGGGTCATTCAAGTCTGCTGTTCCCAATGACCAAAATTCGTATATTTCCAGTACATGATATCTCAATCCTAAAATAAAACCTGTCGGTAATGTGAGGAAAGATTAGGAGCTGGCTCCCTCTCTCCAACAAGGAGTCTAGCCCTGATGTCAAGTCACTGACATCTGGCCAACTGCAGAAGCACTGTTCCTCACGCGCCACCTGTGCCGCGTGGGGCTCAGGCTGCACTAAGCATTATTGCGGTAATTCTTCCCTTATTCCTGTTATTTTATAGAATTTCACTCCATCTCCAAGATTCATGCTCTTCACTCCCCCAGTGCTGCTTAGGTTCTGTGTTTTATACCTCTAGGTATCCTCAGAGGAAATGCATACTCCATAAAGTTTTCAAAGGCAAAACTGAACTAACACGAAATGTTTATCAAATCCAGGCCCGTGATCTAACGGACTTTACTGAGTCTATTTTTAACAGAAAATTTCCAGATATTAAGAAATGTAAAACCATAAAATGTGGTCCTGTGTGTGCATTCCACTTAGAGGAGAATTCAAGATGAATTTAGAAGTGAGTCACGCTCTCAAGTGAACTTAGATAAAATTAATACTCTTGACTATTTAGCTATCTCAGAGTTACTTACCCCGAACAACTTTCATTTAGCCCTGAATTAAATTTTAACACTCAGTTATTATTTTTTTTTCTTGTTAAACCAGACCGTGAAAGAGTTTGGAAACCATTATTTGAGTCATTAATGTTCTCCATTTTCTATTTTTCGTTTTCCGTGTTCTTTATTCTTCACATATTCAAATTAAAGTGATTTCAAATCGTCTGAAACACTTGTATCTCTCTAACCTCTAAGGAAATAAATACACGTGAGCTTAAAGATGGGACGCAACTAAACTGTAAAAGACAAATAAGACATTTCAATATGATTTTCTACCAACCACAATTAGGGAAGTTCGTGCATATGAAAACCTTCAAATTCAGCATGTGAGACAATACATAATTTTATTGAAATGCTTTTAAATGCAGCCATACCTTTTCATGTACTTTTAAAATATTTTAATGTTAATAAGGGCAAGTCACAACAAATATTTGTTAGTGATACATAGGTTATACTGTAGATTTTTCTCTGGTAAGAGGCTATGGGAAAAAAACCCAATGATAATCCATTCTCTTCAACATGCTTAAGGAAATGTCTTAAAATTAAAAACGAACAAGGGAGCATAGAAAAACATGATCTAACTTTACCTAACTTCATACTTTTGATAAGCAAAAGTAATTTTCTTATTGGCTGTCAAGACCAGCATAGGGTATGCATAATTATCACAGTCAGGACTGATTTCCTTTTCTTTGACTGTTCTCGCAGCGTATTATTGCATTTGATTTATTTTTATCTATTTACTGCAGCGTAAATTAACTATATGGATTCTGTGATTTTACCCAGTCATTTCCCCCAAAGAGTATCAGCGAGTTCTACTGAAACTGACTTTGCTGTTTACTGCAGTAAGAGGTAAGACGTCTCCCTCAGGCTCGCTTTGGAGCCTAGAGGCAAAATGTATGGGTCCAAGCAGTCCTTTGGTCCCTCTTTGCACTCCCTTCATGGCACTCTCATGGGTGAAGATCCCAAGTCGGGGTGCCTTCATATCTGTAAGTATTAACCCTCTTTGAAGGATCTTCATTTTGGTTTCTATTAGATTATTTGAATTGACTAAAATTCCATGGTTGCCCAGGAGCGATTCAATACACTTTCCTCTGAACAATCCAGAACTCTCCCGCTGAGCCCCTTCTGAACAATTTTGAAATAAAATAATTTTAGAAACTTTTTTTCTAGCTTCCTGGAGATTCTGAGGCCATACTTCTGAGTCCGAGAGTTCACAGCACCCAAGGTGTAGCTCTGGTGATCGGCACAAGAGCGCATATTGGGTACCCTGTGGTCTGCTGGTTCCTCACGAATACCTGATATTTTAGTTGCCACTGATCTGAGTCAGGCACTACTGACACATTAAATAGTTCAACAATTATACTGCTTTATAGTCTTCTCACTCACTGCTTCAAAATAGACTGCATGAAAGCTACAAAAAGTTTTAACAGTAAAGGTTAATACTTTTTTTTTTTGAGGGAACCCTTGAAATTCATGTATGTGTGACAACTCAGCAAAAGCTATTGGTTTTGTTTTCTGCACACGTAATGTTACATTTTCTAAAAGAGCATGTTAGTAACACATTAATATGCTGTTACACAAAAAAGCAACACTGACATGGGTTGGCAAGCAAGGCTTATTTAATTGTTTGAAGGTGAGCCGAGTTTCATAGTGCAAAAGGTCAAAGCAACTTAGACTGCAGTCTCTTCAAAATGTGATTTTAAATATTATTGTAACACTCATAGCACAGGGTGGTACAGGCAGAATAAGGACAGAGGTGTACAGTGATTTAACAAACACAATTGTTAAATAACTGAAAAGCACGCAACAACAGAAAAATGTGCTGATCTAATTCACCACGTATGTAAATTTAACACATGTAATTATCAAGGTCCTAAAGCATGTACTTGAATAATATCCTCTATAACTGTATAATAGTTAACTGTACATTATAGAATAGAAATGACATGATTAGTTTAGTTACAATGACATAAAATATATTTATGAATTATTTATTCAGAAATACAATTTTCTATAAAGTATTTGGAAAGAATATACATATCGGTTTAACCTTAAAAAGGTTTCCTGGACAAATTAAAATGGTTTCTTAATATGCATTTATGCATGGATTTTGAAATAGCAATTAATAGTTACATTTCATGGACACCAGTTTTACGGTGATACTGTTGTACACAGCAAGTGTAATTAAAATACATAAGCAATAATCAAATTAGCCAAAGTTAAGTGCACAATTTGGAAGATTGAGTTTTCCTTCATGGATATTGATTAAAATATGTGAAATCTACAATTGAAAGAATGAGGGCAGTTATGAATGACCTCTTTCATTTCCTTTTAACAAAAGCAAAAAACAGTACAGTATTTAGAAAACGGCTTATCCAAAATAATAAAAAAATAACTCAATAGGGTACATTACAATGTTACTAAGATAATGAACAACATAATTAACAGGATGAAATGGTGCTAATAAAAACGATGAAACAGGCAGCAAACTCAAAAGCCACTTACGTCTCTATTAACCACATAAATCCTAAGACTCTTGCAGGCACCCTCACACTACACGACAGTACTTTGGTCAAAACTTTTACCGTGATGTATTTACCACAGAAGTATTTAAAATAATGTAATTTGTAACAAATTGAAAATACGTGAACCAAAATGCCATTGCAGCCTTTGAGATCAGAAAAAAATGAGATCTAAAGGAAAAAATATTTTCTTTATGAAAAATATGAAGACCTCAAACTTTGGGTAAATTTAGCTTTTGATGAAGGACTTTTTGGTAGGAATAATTAAGGAATAATCTATCTAAGTTTTTAACCTTCGCTTTTAAGAGAATATCATGGTGAAACATCAAATCAAACACTATCTTTTACTAAAACATCATTACTGTACAAAATGCTTTAAGGGCCTGAGACATCCCTGGAGATTAAACAGTATGCCCAAACTAACGTCCCGTTAGCTCAACAGTGTCCCCAGCCTCTGAATAACTGGAAATCAAGTTATAATATTTATTATTTTGTACAAATGTGAAAGTGCTACAAATGATACAAGAATGTTGTACTTCGTGCAACGCACACCCGGTCTAAAAGGATCACTCAGAAATCACTTCTGTAGAAAACAGACATTCGATCTGTTTTTCTTTATGCAATAAACATCTCAAAAAGAAAACAGAAACACAATTCAGAAAGTTTAAAATTTTGGCATAGTGGCTAGAACGAGAAAGAGCATAAGATAAATAGCTAGAATTATTTTTTGTAAACTCCTGGGGAATTGTTTTATGTGAGGAAATGAGAGTGATATAATTAAACCAAGGTAGTTAGTTACATGAATGTATTTAATATAATTCACATCCTGAAATACACAATAGGATTTGAGGAGATTTTTATGCCACATTTCATCAATTCACCTGTGATACTGGCCAATACGGTGAATGATGCCTGCTAAAGATGTGATTTTTTGGGCGGACGCACACGGGCGATGTTGCGGGGGATGGCACGGAGCACGTGATGGTACCCTCGAAGCCATGGTCAGCTAATTAGATGCTCACCTCTCAATAACATTTAGAGCTCACATCCCATTTAAAAATAATGCTAAATAGAAGCAATACATTATACGCAGGCCATGAGGCAGATCTGAAGAAATATCAAATAGCGGTATTGCCATCATGACAGTAGTAATATTCATTAGCCGTCGACATTTTAATTTGGGAAGTAACTTGGCAAGTTTGTAGTCTATGTTTTAGAAGGATACCTAATCTATCCTCTAATGCTCTGACATATATACTTTAACCTAAAAGTTTAACTAGTGAGAACAACTATGTTGAGGTAATCAGTGAACAAGGTCATAATGGATTAAAGTCCATGCTGTATCATACAGACCACAAAGGCTAATCAATACACAGCAGTTCTTCAATATGCCAAATAGGAATATGCTATAATTAATAGGATTTATTACCATCCATGTCCATTAAAAATTAATAAAAATATCAGTGTGTAGACCCATGGTAGGGAAGACCAAAGAATATCTACATTTTGCATGTATGTTTGCATATACCTATAAATGTGCATATATGTATGTACACATACATACATAATTCCATTCTTTAAAACTGCTTATATTGGCAAAAGAAAGACTTCAATTACACGCATTTGTAAATTGTCAAATTATGATGCTCTGTACTTCATTCAGTTATTGCATAAGGTTTTAGATCAAAAGATGTCCCCATAATACTTAGAGAAGATGCATGCAAAAAAATACAATTAGAAACAACATCTTTGTTTTACTTTGTGAAATAGCACTGGTAAATCAGCTAAGAGAAAAGCACTCTCCCCCACTCCACACAGAATTACGAAAAGTGGATAAAAATATCTAAGATCAACTGTTGGATGCTTTGTATAGATATTTCAGAGTACCTCACATGATCCTAGGATCACGTATATACTTACTACAAAATGTTTTGGGGGCTGAAAAAGGAAATAAACACAATTGAAACCAACTCTTCATTATCAAAATAAAAGTCAATATTTACATAGCTATTTTCATCCAATGACCATTACAGACATAACGATCAATTTTGCTATTCTTATTTTAAAAATAGAAAAATTCAATATTTAGAATAAATTTACTTTTTGTCATGACCCAGATCTGGTGAATGAAAATGGTTTTCCATGCTTCACAAAAATAGCGGATGATTCAGGTAAAAAAAAATCACTTTGCCTTTTAGCCCAAACAATATAAAATCAGAGAGAAAGCACCACTGTATCCAGTAAGTAAACCTGTTGCCTCTGTAGATTGTGGAAAGGCACGTCAGGAGAGCACTTACCAGGGTCATCAGAAGGCATGTCGACTATAAGCTGGTCACTGTACTTTCCATACAAGCCATTAGTGCATATGGCTACTATCTGAAGCACGTAACTCATATTGGGGAGCAAATTATTGAGAATAGCACCCTAAAAGAAAGATGTCAGTAATTATATAAATGTATTATTTTCTAAATTTTCTTAAATATTTATTTATTTTTGAGAAAGAGAGAGTGCACGTGCAAGCAGGGGAGGGGCGGGGGGGTGTAAAATCTGGAGCAGACTCGGGGCTCTCAGTGTAAAGCCCCACCTGGGTTCAAAGCCACCACCCTCGAGATCATGACCTGAGCCGAAGTCGGAGGCTCAACGGACTAAGCCCCCCAGGCCTCCCAAATGTATTATTCTCATAAGAGTACTAACATAATAGACATCTCTCCATGAAAAATATTTATATTTTATTAATCTAAGAAAAAGTTTATGCAATGTTGTTAACTTGAATTTGTTGTTAACGTATTTGTGAGTTATGAAGATACTGGAAAACTAGGCTTTTTTGTTTTTTAAAAAATTTAGATTTGGAAAGTTTCATTTTCAACTAGAACTCATCAAATTTATAAATGAGTACCCAAACCTACAAGTTAATATCTTAGACAAATAAACATGGGCCATTTGCAAAGAACAGAATGTGAAAAACACAAGGAAAACCCAATTTATCTCTTTATCATAATAATAAAGAAGCCAGATAGTAATAGAATTATCTTCTTAAAACCATTATGAAATGAAAAATGATGAATTCCCATAAATTACACAACATCCATGGTTCATAGTGTCTCTGTTCCAGATACCTGGATTAAAAAGTTGTTAAGTATTTTATCAATTTGTCCACATGATATTCTACACCATGATAACAAGGGCAGTTTTTGTTTAAATGCAAGTTCCTAGGCCTTGTGGGACTCTAGTTGTTTGAATGCATAGTCCAGTGTCTTTGACCTGCAGTGGGGTTTTCCTGGAGCCCTAATCAGATAGGGTTTTCTCAACTAGACGCCAGTCTATGGCCAATCCTTCCCTACCAAGGCAAAGTTTAATACTGAGATACTTAGGTCAGAAGGAATCTATACTTTTAAAAAAAGTTTTAATTTTAATTCCAGTTACTTAATATACACTGCTATGTGAGTTTCAGGTGTACGATACAGTAATTCAACTATTCCATATCATACTTTGTTTTCTTTAATTTGTGCGCATGATTGGGGAGGAAGAGGAAGTGGATCTTTCCTAAAGATGATCTGCCTGATATTAAAAAGTTCTGACACAAGTCATTTCACATCTATTACTTGGAAATATGATGCAAAGTGTCCCCTACTCTATTTTCTTGTATCGGAAGAGTACGGCATGAGAAATGATATATGGTAGTATCAGAGCATGGAGAGTCCAGATCCAATTATTTCCACAACTGTGAGATCACAGTCAACTGTTCTTTGAGTTCCTTTTCTTTTTAAAGAGAGGCTACGACAGATGAACTCCAGTTGCTAAGTCTTCTCTACATGTCTACTCTATAATGTTCTTGTCGGCAAAGCTGTGATCTTCCTGTAACTGAAAACAAATAAGAGCCTAGTGGAATTCACTGTAAGTTTGGACCTGATTTAGTATTGCTTCTGTTTCCCCTCCTCACCACCGGACAGTTTCATACAAAGTTTAGGGCAACAATATATAAACATTTGTAAGTTCTTACCTTGAAAATTAAACTATAGTGTTATCAATACATGAAACAATTGATCTCATAGTTACCAAGTCCTGATAGCCATCTGTCAAAAATTCATGCTTGGTTTGGTCTTCTCCTTCTAACTGCTGGTACAGAACTGCAAACTTCTCAATCATGGTATCATAAACCACTCGAGGTCTCTCCCACGTAACGAGAAGGCTGGTATAATTCTCTGGGTCAGCCTGAACATTTTCTGGTTCGGAACTACAAACTTCAGAGAAAAAAAAAGTATAGTTATTGACACAACTGTCAGCCTCTGGGATTTTAACAGATAAGACATATTCTATGAAAATTTCTGTTGTTTTGTTTCAACGGAAGGTAAAACGTTACACTTCTCCACTGTGAAGCTTTTTTGCTGCCATTTTGTGTATCTGAAATACGTCTTCCTTCTCTCCTACCTATCTGTGTCTACCTTCCCATTCAGGAAAGGTCTAGGTCAAGTGCTCCCTCTTGTTACACATGCTTTGATCTCTGCCAACATGATCTGTGTCATTTTGAATTGTCTGTTTTGTTTTCACACTACTATTGCTTCAACTGCGTGTTCTCTTATATTATTTCTACACCCCCTCCTCCCTGAACAGGTCTTAACTCCTGTAGTAGACAATAAACACAAGAACCATAGCTTTTATTTCTATATTATTTAGAACCCTATCTTGAATATATTTGGCATATGAATTCAATTTTAGAAATAAACAAAGGATATCTTCAAGCTCATGATGTTTTGGTTTCTCCTGTTTGGTACCTGAAAGATATGTTTAGCTCAGACTGAGGAGAATTTAAATTATAAAAGATGGTCTATTATCCGACATTCTATCGTTTCAAAATCTTTGAAATAATTTAAAGTTCCCTATAAGAGAAAACCAAAGGAGAACGACTAAAACTATCATTTCTGTTATTTTTCGGACCTAATGATAAAAATCCCACTTTGGCTTTTTAAGTATATCAAGCAATTAATTTTAGGAAAATGTATCTGTCTGATCTGAAAAAAAATATTTTGAAAATTTTCCAGGGACTTCTTAAAATGGATTAAAGTCTATACTGAGAATCATGCCAAAAATTTAGTCCCATCAAAAAGAGTATTTTGATATTTTCTGAAATGCACTCATAATATGGTAACTTGGAATAATCATGCTAATAGAGCAAAGCAATAAATATAATCTCTTCATAGGCTAGATAAATTTGCAAAAGAGAGGAAGAAAGATCTCTAAAGCTAAAGACTGGTGTGCTCACAGAATCCAAGCTTTGGTTTTGGGAGATACCTGAAGTTACAAAGCTACTAGATGGGACTGTGCAGTTGACTTAAGTCAGTCAAAGGTCACCGCTACACTCAATGAAAACATGCCAACAACCCTCCTACACTGTTAGTGGGAATGCAAACTGGTGCAGCCACTCTGGAAAACGGTGTGGAGGTTCCTCAAAAAAATGAAAAGAGAGCTACCCTAGGACCCAGTGATAGCACTGCTAGGAACCTACCCAAGAGACGCAGAAGTGCTGATGCATAGGGGCACGTGTACCCCAATGTTCATAGCAGCACTTTCGACAATAGCCAAATCATGGAAAGAGACCAAGTGCCCATCAACTGACGAATGGATAAAGATACCATATGTTTCCACGCATAGGTGGATTTTGTGAGACTAAGCAAAAACCATGGGGGAGGGGAAGAGGGGAAAGGAAAAAAAAGACACAGAGAGGGAGGGAGATAAAACACAAGAGACTCTCAAAGACTAAGAACAAACCGAGGGCGAGGGGGGTGAGGGAGGGGGGAGAGGGGGTGACGGGCATTAAAGAGGGCACGTGTTGGAATGAACACTGGGTGTTATATGTAAACCAATTTGAAAATAAACTAAAAAAAAAAAAGAAAACATGCCAACAACAGCACCAGAATGTGACCAAAAAAGCCTTTGTAGTTTTGCTTGTGAACACAGGAGGGCACCCCAAACTAACAATTGACCTTGTAAATGGACCCTTCAGTCGTTACATACAGTATTTATACGAGGAGCTTTAGCCTATGCATGCTAGCTATGCTAGCCACGGCATGTAAATGATCCAGAAAAATATAAGTATCTATACTTTAAATAATGCATGTATAACTTTTATGACTTGGAGACAGGATTATTCACTGGAAAAAAGCTTACTTTTTTTTTTGTTAGTTTTTTGTCTATTAAGGATTTAGGATGGGGTGTTCCTTTGGGAATAAAAGTACAATTCCTCAAAACCACAGATTTATGAAAAAGCATGAATTCAGAATAGGAAAATGTATTCTAATTTAGTTCTAGATTACACCATGATTGCTCTACCTAGTGACACTTCCGTATTGGCCACCAGATGGCAGAAGACCGTCGAATCATCTCAAAAGGGAGCTACTCACATCAACTGTATCATTGGAGGAAAAGGATTGTCTCAGTCTTGCTTCTAATGAGCCCGAGTTCATTTTTAGAAGGTTGAAAGTGATTCTGGACAGTATAACGTCTACATTTTGTCCTACAAAAATCAATCCCACTTTTTAGAAAGCAGGAATGATTTAAAGTGAACTATTCTCTTCCTACAAAATGAAACTATCTTAAAACACATTAAAGTTTTATGCATGCACATAAAACAAAAATCTCTTGAGAAAATATAAATTATTAGCTGCAAAATACCCAAAGGACTGCTGCCTAATTAGCGCAAAATTACTTTGGTTGGATGTCTGTGTTTATTTTGCCTGAGTTGTAGAAATCAGCAGATGTTTCAAATTTTAAGAATCAGCATTAATATAAAGTAGGACTTCAAAAAGAAAATTGTATTTCCTTGTCATTAAGTTTTTAGTCCTTTGCTATCTTCTTTATAAATCTGTAAAAGCTTATAGGTAATTTGTTTAATAGTTTAAACTTACATTTTAATTAGAAATTTAGTTTTTTAAATGTTCCTTTTGTTCATGGATAATCACAGTAGCTTAGTAATATGTTATAAAGCTGCGGCTAAATTTCACCTTTTAGATGCTGAAATAGAGGATTTTATGGGGGAAAGATAATATACTTAAAATGTATTCAAGGGGCACCTGGGTGGCCTAGTCGGTTGAATATCTGACTCTTGATTTCAGCTCAGGTCAAGATTCCAGGGTCGTGTGACAGAGCCCCACATCAGGCTCTTCGATAAATACCAGCATGGATTCTCTCTCTTCTCTCTGCTCCTCTCCTGCTTACTCTCTCTCTCTCTCAAAATAAGTAAATACACTTAAAAATAATAAAATAAAATGTTTTCAAGAGAAAAACCTGTACTTCTGTATATTGTTTATTATCTTGCCACAGGGCTGACCTTCTATAAGGTAGGAACGGATTTTTAAAATAACCATCTAGTTTGTTCCATATTCACTACTTGGTGTTCCAAAGAAAGCAGGGTAATGACCATGGAATAAATTATTAATCTGCACTAAATTTTCCAGGTTTTCCTTAGATTTCTTATTGAAATTGACTTACCTTATTAGTAGGACATATATATATTCTGTGTAATGTGCATAAAACACACCTGGATTGAAAATCAAGAAGGGTTTTCCTGATCAACGTAAACTCAGACATCAAACACAAGCTACAATTGACACAATCAAAACAATAAATTTCCTCGATTATGGGAGTTCGGAACTAGACTGACGTCAGAACATTTCCTTCTTTAGGCACGGAATCGCGTACCCCTATTCCTTTCCACAAGCTACCCATGATGTGGGTCACGGTTACTGATTCTTTCAGGAACACTGGCCGAGAAGGAGAAACTGGTACCTGCAAGCCCCTGGCCATGAGCCAAATCATGTGACAAATATGGGGTCCATGTCAAGTCACACAGAACACAAGTAAGTCCTTAGAACAAATGCAAAGGTTGCTCACACATAAAGAATGAGGATGTAGCTTCCTTCGTAACGGAGCTGTAAGTGGTCAGTGTTCTTACTTCAAAACTTATTTTTAACGTTCAGTTCTCACCTACTTGGTTTCAGGCACTCTGGACATACAGCTATGGTGCTGTTCCTGCCTTTAGGAAGCCTGTTCCTTATGCTAACTTCTAACCTTTAATTTCAGCAAGCTATTAAATGTAGTGGGTGCTTTGAGTTTCTACGTCCCAGACCCCATTTACAGAAGAATGCAAAATAAACTTGTAAAAAATATGCCATGTAGACCAAGTTGTGTTCAAAATTACACGTTTCTCCCACTTAGAGTTGTAAAAGTTTCACAAAATTTCGGCTGATACAAAGTCATGTATTGCCTTGTCACTTACAGGAAGAGTGAGTATCTCAGAGAGGAATGCACATTACTTGCAGAGTGAGTACCAAAGAGCGAAGCACTGAGTTAAAAGGAAAAAAAGTGGAAAAAGAAGAGGGAAATAAACGAAGCAGGAAAAGTAAAAAAGACAAGTCTGGCTGAGACCAGTCTCTCAGCTAAGAACAAAAGCTGATGCGGATGGCCGAGGGACAGGGGTCCCCTTCCGCCTCTGCCATTCTGTGTGCTCACCGTGGAAGAAGGGCGGACGCGCTGGGGGAGAAGGCCAGCCCTAGCTCCAGGGACTAGGAGTACGACTACGGATGCAGGTAAAACACAGAGTGGTGATTCTTGGGGAGTGGCAGAGAAAATGTCACAATTACCTAAGATGTCCCTGGATTTTACCATTATTTCCCACTGAGTTCAAGACCGGTGCAGCTTAACACAGCCCAAGACAGAAATACTTTGTGACACACACTGATGAATCTACCACATCCTCGTCTGAAGCTAATGAGCCTCACTTCAGAAAATACTGAGACAGGCATCTGATGACTTTGTTGTGAGGAGCTTGAAGATTTATAGACTCAAGAGACAACCAATATTAAGGTCATCATTTCCCTTAAAGAGAGCTGCGGATCTTAATAAAACAAACGCAAACATGCCCACAAGTGTTAAAAATAGTAATTAGACGTGATCCCCCATGGATCTGTACTTCTGAAGGACTGCATCGCTCACTTCAGAGAAGTGGCCAAAAGGATTTTCAGATTCTACCTAATTCAGTCAAGGGACACACCGTAACTTCATCAACCATTCAATTTGTAATATATCACCTTCTAAGAAGCAAATACTCTTCAGGTCACTTTTCTGCATATAGTTGGAGTGCAGGGTTAACGTACACGTGTCCTTAATGAATGCTATTTAAAACTACTGACCTTCAAGAAGATGAGTCTAGTGATGTTTAATTCATCATGACATTTTTCAGGAAGTTACAGAAAATTTCTCATAGCTTAAATACGATATTAAGCTATAAGGACACTCCTTTCGTGCAAAACCTGCCTCAAAAAGCATTTTACACTGCATTGTTTTTTAAAAGAAATTTTGCATGGGATATATTGCAGGGCTAGCAAATGAGATCTGACGTGCGTTTATGATTTTATTCAACAAAAGCCTTAAACACAGGAAACTTGAACCCCATACTTGTGATCGCTTGCCCTCATCTGTATGTGCACACACACACACACATACACACGCAAGAGTGTATGTACACACACATTATAATAGTAGCTTTAAGTCTGGGACATGTTATGTTCGAGAGACTGTATTTCTTTGCAAACAGCAGCCCACTGAAACCTCACAACGAGGTGGCCCTTCTAACTCATGTTATAGGTGAAGTAAGTTGACAATTTTTATATAACTAGTAAGTAGTGGCACTGAGGTTTGATACCAAAAGTCTACGGATTTTAAAGCCCAAGATTTTTCCCCACTGTGCTCCAGAGCACCCCTGCTTCTTAGCGGGAGAGTCTTCCAGTGAGATAAGAAGGCAGCGGAAAGCATCTGGTGTCTGGAAGGCACGGGATGAAGTTGAACTTCACCCTTCACCTACTCTATACTTTTGCTGTGTTCATATGGTTATTCACACATATTTCTCATTATCTAAAAGACAGTTTCTATTAACTCCTTCAAGGTTCTATTAAATTCTGTGATTCTTAGAAGAGCCAGAGGCCATTCCATGATGCCAAAAAGAAATGCCTCTACTAATTGGGAGCTCTATATAAAAATGCAGAAATAAAGGACTGAAGTTCTGGTAAACTACGCACTCATTCACAAACATTTATTGAGTTCCTGCTATGAATGCAAGAATGAATAAAGTTTGATCTCTGTCCTCAAGGAGTTTACATAGATATACCGGCCTCATGTGGTTTTTGCAATTATTTGCAATGTTTTTTGCACAGTGTATTTTTCTATAATGCATTTACTGAAAATTGACAACTTTCACGCCACCTGTTACTTCCGTCTTGGTCAAAATGAGGATGCTAGATACTTATAGCATCAAAATATATAAGTATAACCTGAGTGTCCAAAATTGAGGAACAGGTTTAGTAAGTTGTTGTAAGCATACAATGGAATATCACACAAAATAAAGAATGGTGTATTAATGATATTTTTGTATCACTGAGTAAAATAAAGTCAACAAACATATATGTGGTACAGTCTCACTTTTGTGAGATATAATAATATATATTTATTTTAAGCTGAAAGCCTAGAAAGATATTCACCAAAGTCCTCATAGTGGTTATCCCTGGATGGTGACATTATAGGGAATTTAAATTTTTTTCTGTGTACTTATTTGTGTTTTCTGCCTTTTTAATAATGTTCACATAATATTTCACTTTTATAAAAAAATTAAAATTTTCAGATTAAATTTAATGAAGATTAAATCCTGGATATAAATGCGATCCTCAATTTTTATTTTCAAATTCAGAAAGTAGAAGGGGGATAGTGTGTGCATTAAAAAGAAAACCATGGCGCCTGGGTGGCTCCATCCTTTAAGCATCTGACTCTTGATATCAGCTTAGGTCATGATCTTGTAATCATAAGATCAAGCTGAGCGGACCCTGCTTGGGATTCTCTCTTTCTCTCTGCCCCTCCCCACGGTGAAATATATAAATAAACTTATAAAAAAAGAAGAAAACCATCGCAGGAATATGCACATGGCAAACGACAGTAAGTGCTTACTGAATGCAAAATATTCATGATGGAAAAATGAAGGATTTGACCACTCCAGTTTGTGAAAAAAAGCCAATGCTATTTTTTAAACATTTTTATTTTTTTTAAATGTTTATTTATCTAAAAATTTTTAATTTGAGAGAGAGAGAGAGAGAGTGGTGGAGAGACAGAGGGAGAGAGAGAATCTTCAGCAGCCTCCATGCCCAGCTCGAGCCTGATGTGGGGCTCCATTCCATGACACGAGGATCATGACCAGAGCCAAAATCAAGAGTCGGGTGCTCATCCTACTGAGCTCCCTTGGCGCCCGGACCCAATGTTATTTCTTTAAAAGTTTCATGTCATTAAGGTCATCGGTTTTTATTACAAAATTTCATCATAAATTATGTATGCAGAAATTATGTTCCCTTATAAACTTTGGAAGGTTTTAGAATCAGATCTGTGTTTAAATACGGACTCCAGCCCTAAAAAGTTCCATGAACTTGGGCAAGCCACTTAATATAAGCTTTCCAAACTGTAAAATGAGAAAAAAAAAAAAAAAGGCCAACTTCATGATGGTGTCGGGAGGTTGAAATCGAATCCATATGGTTCAAAGCCTGGTTGAACACACTGGTCCACAGGATACATGGTAGTCAATACTGTTTTTGTTATTATTACTTTTAGCCTTCATCGCTTAACTGTGAAATGAACACTATCCTACACTGAATTGGAACTACATACAGGTTTACACATTAAATAGTGCAAGAGGCACCCATCAAACATAACTGCTATGTTTTTATTTCATGAAATGGATTCTTTCCGTCATGTGGTATTTGGTGAATAAGAACTTTACTTTAGCTTAGCAATGGTGGTAAAGACTTAGTTACTTCTTTCATGGGCTCAGAGTCCAGTGGAGGAGACGAAGAAGTAAACAGATAATATTCATACTGTGGCAAGTGCTACGTACTTTGGATGCACAGAACATAGGAGCACTTGGGCACAGGACACAACTCCAGCTGAGCATCATTGATCTTGTACTTTATGAGGATGGCACCTTCACGGTGCACAGTCCTGTGCCACGGCCACGGCCAGCCTTGATGAGGATGGAGGAGAGTCAGAGAGGGCTCCCCCGTGATGCAAAGTCTGCTTGAGTCTCAAAGGATGAGGAAGAGAGAAGCAAGTGAAGACGGCAGGGAGGAACATGTCATGGCAAGGGCACAGCATGTAAAATGTAACCTAGGAGAACATGGCCTTCCATCTTCAGGGGACGTCCGAGAGTTCAGTACGAGAGAAGGAAGCCGTGGCGGGGAGCAAACTCGAAGACTCGTAAGTGCTAAACGGGACATACCATGTAACGATGAATGGTTTGGATTTTATTCTGAAAGCATTGGAGAGCGACTGAAGAGTTTTAATAAAATACAACTGACAAAAGTACACAGCAAACAAAAATCATATTTGTTTAATTTGTTATTTGGTACATTGTATTTTCTTTTTTCTTTTTTTTTAACATTTTAATTTATTATTGAGAGACAGAGACAGAGCATGAGCAGGGGAGGGGCAGAGATATGGGGAAACACAGAATCTGAAGGAGGCTCCGGGCTCTGAGCTGTCAGCACAGAGCCCGACGCAAGGCTCGAACTCACAAGCTGCGAGATCATGACCTGAGCCGAAGTCGGACGCTTAGCCGACTGAGCCACCCAGGCGCCCCCATTGTATTTTCTAAAAGGAGACGGTTAAATCCAGGTTTTTGTTTTTTTTTTTTCCTAATCAATTGTCTATTATTTACCAGACAGAATGTTCTAGTATTTAGTATTGCTGGTAGAAATGTAATGAGATTTCCTCCCTTTGGGGCAATTTAATTAGAAATTTATTGTCACGTTAAATGTAGCTATTCATCACTGTTGTCTTGGGCTCTATTTTGTTGTTAGAGGATAAGTAACTCTCACGAACAGTGCATTTAAACATGTAATGTTCTTTAAAAACATGCTTTTTTAATGCTAATCTTCAAAAGAAGATGATTATTAGATTAATAATTGAGATGGCCAAAAATTCATTGTATGCCTGAGATCAAAGAAGTCCATGTACTTGGAAATGTTTTAAGTCCCCAAGCAGAGGCCACGTCACCTATTTCTTTCATCAACCGGTACACTATCAGTGTAAACTGAAAAGGAAAAGCCAGTAGATGCGTCTGATTATGTCCTCTGGACATTTTCAAAGGCTTCTGACTGTTGTGTCAACTTCAAAAGACACAAAGGGCACTCGCCTGGAGTTGTCTTCATTGCTTGGGCCTGACAAACTCCTTTTCCCCCAAAGAAGGAAACCGGGGCGAAAGACTCCCTTTGTATTCATTAATAATTCAGTGCATTTGCTTTCCCTCCCTACCGCGTGCTCTGCTCTTCCTTTAGAGCTGCCGACACAAAGATAGGCACCTTCAAACCCAAATCCTGCACCAAGACTCAGCTCAAAGGTCGTTCTTTCGCAGAGTCTCTTGACCGCCCCAGTCAGAAGTGATCTCCTCAAGCTCTGCACATCACGGCTTCTTAATCATTCATTTCTAGAGCTCTTAGCACAGGCAAACACCATGAAGTGAATTTGGAAGTGTGTATGTGGCTTTGCTATCTATTACTGCGCGTTTTAGAAAAAATCAGTTTCTTAATTGATCTCAGTATTTCTCATCTGCAAAATGGGGTTATTCATGTGGGGAGGAACAGCTATTTCTAAATGCTATTTTATAAATGTGGCACCTGAGATTTAAGAAGTTAAATAGCAGAGCTAATAATCAAATATTTCTAAACATCTAAGTCTTGTATATTTTGTTTATTACACGATTACCTCCTACAACATAAATCTGTAAAAGTAGTAGGAAGATTATATTTTAGTACATACCTGCTTCATGAATCTCTTCCTTTCCAGTGTATGAGGAAAACACCTGCCTAGAAAACTTGTATTGTTGTTCTCGAAAATTATTTTGTAAGTAGTCCATCAGCATCACATAGCCAGACTGTTGCATCGTAAGAACTTCACAAAAAACAGCCAGCTGGAGAAAAGATCATTTAACATATAATTTAACATATCTGCTTCAAAGCCATCTGTAAATGCTTTAAAATAGATATTCAGTAGTAAAGCTTAGAAACTAATTATTTTTAAATTGCTTCGAATTATGCGTTTGTTTGAATTTCCAAGATTACCTGGCTTTCAGAGATGCTGACTGTATCTTTAAAAATAATCCAGTCAACAGTGTCTGTGCAGGGAGGAGACGTCAATGAGCCATTGTAAGTGTAATACTTGTCAGTCGAGTTTGGCAGAAGGTTCCGCAATATGAAGGGATCTAATGCAGCCTGTTTCCCTACAAAGAACAACGTACATCTCAGTTGGGATCGCAACACTGGAACTTAGCGGTTCAAAGCTTCTATGAAACAGAGATATACGGTTTGCTATAAATTTAATGAGAAATGAAATTTTAAAAATATTTTAGATATATTTCAAAAACGGTGGGGCACCTGGGTGGCTCAGTCGGTTGAGCGTCTGACTTCAACTCAGGTCATCATCTCACAGTTCAAGAGTTCGAGCCCCATGTTGGACTCTGTGCAGAGCCTGAAGCCTGCTTCTAATCTGTGTCTCCCTCTCTCTCTGCCCCACCCCCAACTTGTGCTCTCTCTCTCTCTCTCTCTCTCCCTCTCAAAAATAATAAAAACATTAAAAAAAAATGGTGATAAAACCAACATATTCTGAATTTCCTTACACGTACAACTACATATACTACGTATAACTACAGAGTATATAGCTTCTTTATACTAGCAAGATGCCGGAGAGATTATTTTACATATAAAAGATATTCAGAAATCATATAACCATCTTAATAGATAGCGTAAAATCATTTGAGAAGACTTAATACCAGTTTGTGGAAAACAAAAACAAAACTTCATTCTGGTGGAGATTATCCTGAAAAGCCGATAACAAACATTGCATTTAAGGATGACCATTGGGAAGGCTTTCCCCTAGAGATTAAGAATGAGACAAAAACATCCTGCTATCGCCATTTCTGAGTAACACTGAATTGGAGGACTGGGCCAGTGCGATAAAGAAAAAGTCATAAAGATTGGCTCTGAAGAAATAATACCATCATATTTTGTAAATACATGATTGTGCATGTACAATATTGAACTTACAGCCTATTAGAATTAATAAGTGCATTTAGTAAAGTCACCACATATAAGACCAATATGCAAAAATTAATTATAATGCTACGTACCAGTATCGAACAACAGAAAATGAAATTTAAAACAATCTAACTCATAACAACAAAATATCAAATGCCTACAGGTAAATCTAACAAATGATGTGTACAACATCTATATTAAAAAATTACAAAACTTTTTTGAGAAAATTAGATAAAAATTAAAATTATGGGAAATACCGAGTTCTTGGGTTGGAAGAGTTAGTCCTGTGAAGGTGTTAACTGCCCCCAAATTGATTTATGGAGTCAAAAAAATCTTATCAAAATCCCAGAGGTTTTGATACACATGTGTTTTATACAGCATGTGTTTACTGACATGCTGATTTTAAAATTTAAACGGAAATGAAAAGTTAAAACAATCTTGAACAATGACAGTTACTGTAGGACCTTCATTAACAGGTAGGAAGACCTATTATATAAAACTACAGAAGTCATGACAGTGAAATATTCATGCAAAGACAGATAAAGAGAACACCGAAAGAGAAAAGAGAACCCAGATCCCTACACACATGGTCACTTTATGTAAGTCACTTTTTTCCTTTAGGACAGGCAAAGTTACTCTGTAGTTGGAATGGACTGCCTCTGCAGCAAAGAGTGCTGTATCAACTGGATCTCCTTATGGAAAAAAGTGAATCATGATTCCCTACTTCACATCTTAAGCACAATGAGTTCTAAATAGATGTAGATCTACATGTGAACAGAAAAGTAAAAGTTTTAGAAGAAAACAAACTTCTCTTTATAACCTTAAGGTAGGCTGAGATTTCTGAAATGGCACACAAAAAGTGTTAATTATAAAGGGAAAAATGATAAATTTTAGTACATGATAATTAAGATCTATTTATCAATATTTATCTATTTATCAATAGTCACTATTAAGTGAATAAATGGTAAGACAAAGTGGAAAATATATTATATATAATATGTTATTAATATATATTCTATATATTATGTATACATATTTTATATCTTGTATCCAGGATAGAGAATTCCTATTAAAAATTTGGTAGAGCTTCCCCAAGAGGTACATCTGGCCTAACAACTCTCAAACAATCCAATTATATCCATCTCTTTGAATCACCCCATTTTTGCTTTTGGACCTTTCCAACAGCACCTGTCCATAGCCATTTAGCTTTTTGTGTACCAGCCCTCACTCATATAGGCAGCAATCTGCTTACCAGTGAGATCTGTGTCTAACTTATTTTCCCATCCTAACTATCTAGCCCAATGCATGTCCTCTGTTCTTTCTAGTAGATTTATGGCATTACGAAGTTGCCCCAGAAACCAGTTTAACCTAGTCTTAGTGAGGTGGCACAGTGTAGGGCAGTAGTTTTGTCAGACTAGGTGGTTAGATAGACATGACAGGAGGGGGAAGTAGGAGGATGATGACGGGCAATTGCCAGAAACCACAAGGTCTCCACCCAGAGTCCACCCTATCTCCCTCAGACCAAGCCCTCTGGCAGTACAGCACAGACCCATGAGCAGAAGATATGGGCCACAGGGACGGCCTCTAACTTTGGAGCAAGCGCACTTAAGAAAGATCGTGCAGGCTAGCAACCTCGAAGCTATTATAATATCATTAAAATATCATTAGCATTGAGGTCAGGACCCGCCCCCCCATGGGTTACACTTAGGCGCTTATGGGAAAATAACTAAGACAAACTTGCAGGGGGGGGGTAGGGGGGAAGTTGAAGGGAGGAAACCAAGGCAGTTTCAAGGGTGGAGCGATAACAATGAGATGGGAGGGAAAGGAAGAAATAACTCCCCATAAAAGAATACGATGAGAAACTCAAGAGTGTTGCCACCCCTCCGTGGATCAGCCCACTCCTCTGTCTCCGGAGTGTGCTATCACTTTTTTGCTAAAAAAACAAACAAACAAACAAACAAACAAAAACAAACCCTTTGTTACATTAACTCTATCAGGTCTTTCGACAGAGTTCTTTGAGAAGACTGAGAACTGAGGAATTCCACAATCTAGGGCCTGGTAACAGTTTCACCCCTTATTTGAATAATCTGGGGAGCTCTAAAAAAATAACCAATATTGCAGGCCCCACCCTAGCCCACTTAAATCTCTAGCAGGAGGGCAACTGCATTTTCAAGACAGCATTCCCAGGTGATTCAAATATGCAGCCAGCATTGAAAACCCAAAGCAGAGTAAAGCCTTTGCAAGATATCAGTATTTTGAACCCACTTACCACATTATAAAATAAAATGACCGACCTAGATTATTTTAATAGTCTATTATGGCTCTAAACTCTATGAAGACTAGACCTATCCAGAAAGCCTTAAGGAAAAAAAAATTCCATTTAAAAATTAAATTATTGAATGTTAATATTCCTACAATCCAGAAACTTTTGAAGGAGGAGGGATGCTGGTCATAATTACAGTGACAGATAGCTGCTTTCATTCTGAATTTAAGACTGATTGTTAGAAATGAAAATCTGCACGACTGAACAGACAGCATTGTGTATCTACAACCTAAATCTAGTTTTAATCTGTTAGAATATTCCAGTTACGCTTGGTTTAATGGATGAATTTGTAATTTCTAAAAGTAGATCTTCTTCTCTAATATCAAGATGAGATGATGAGAATTCAGACTTGGATTCAAGTTCTCTGAAACTGAGGAAAATATTTTTAACATGTGAAGGTTTCCTATTTTCAGATTTATGCTTTTAACGGCTGAAAAATGTTTTGAGTAAATAACCTCCTGCTTAATCATCAATGGGCTACAATTGTTTCTTGTTTTCTGCTGAAGATGAAATTTATCTTACAAATGTTCTGTGGAAATGTGAATGTGCAGAATACTAATTAAGGAAGGAGCCAAACATGGACTCACTGCTAAATTAGGTGGGAAATGAAATGACACCAGGAAAGCTACAGGCCAGAAAAGGAAGAAAAGAAGTAAAATCTGAATAGGGATGGTGATATAGAGAATTTTCTTGAAATGCTAACTGTTTGTACCTTATTTTAAAAAAACGTTTAGAGGGTTGCCTGGGTGGTTCAGTTGGGTAAGCAACTCACTCTCGGTTTGGGGGTTGGAGCCCCATGTTGGGCTCTGTGTCAGCTTGGGATTCTCTATCTCTCTCTCTGCTCCTCCCCCATGCTCTCTCTCTCTCTCTCAAATAAATAAATAAACGTAAAAAAAATGTTATTTACATACATATCCTAAATTTTTGTCTTGGATATCACAGGACTTTTCAATTACAGTGGAGTTTTTTTTTTTTCTTTTCTTATTTTTTCAATGTTTATTTTTGAGAGAGAGAGTGAGAAACAGAGCATGAGTGGAGGAGAGGCAGAGAGAGAGACACAGAATCCGAACCAGGCTTCAGGCTCTCAGTTGTCAGCACAGAGCCCGACGTGGGGCTAGAACTCACAAACTGTAAAATCATGACCTGAGCCAAAGTTGGGACACTCAACACACTGAGCCACCCAGGCGCCCCAGAGCTTTTCAATTAGACAACCATCTTTTGAGAAAATAGGAATAAGGCGATTTTTTGAGTATGTGTCTAGCAAAAACATTTGCTTCACCTGAATCACCTCGTTATTGTTAACACAAGCGAGACTCACACCTGAGTCAATGCTCCTGTATCTGTGAACATTCATTCATTATTCATTTTACCACATATTGGTGACTAACCAACAATCAGATGCTCCCCTTCTATAGGAGGTCGAGAGCAAGAGGGGGAAGATGAGTAGCGAGAGAGATAAGGAGATAAAGACAAAGACCACAATACGGTCAAGCACTAGGTAAGAACCATTAAATACTTAAAACCAACTCTTCCTACTTAGGACAGTAAGATTTAAGATTGTGCCATGTCATGCGGTCTGTGGAGGACTTTTCCAAATACAAATTCCCAGGCTGAATTTGTGATTAAGAAAGCACCACAAGCCATTCTAATGACTCCCACTTGAGAGTCACCGATGATGCTACCTGGGGTGTGTCTCTTCCTTTGCATCTTGGAAGCGTTCAACCAACACTTCTCTCTTTTTGTGGAATCTGCTTGGGGAAGATTAAAATGCTATCTCTGTAAACTGATGCAACTCCCCGGCCCCCCCCCCCACCTCTCTCCCTCCAAGGGTAGAACAAAGCCTGACATAGAGCAGGTATGATGGAAAGAAGGGGAAGAAAGAAAGGAATGAGGGAAGGAAAGGGAAATGGGCTTGTCATTTGGAGAGGAATATAGGAAATGAGTCATCAGCCCACATAGGAGTAAGATTTTGTAATCTCGAGGATGGTTGAAAAGTGCTGTTTCTTGAATAACTAACATCATATAAAGAATGTGGAGCAGGGTTTGGGACTTGAGCTTCAGTTCCAGAGTCACTGTCCACAGACAAGCACTGCCCTCGCTCTTCTAGGTTGTCGGCAGCAATGGCTAAGAGCCGGTACTGGGGAGCCTCCCGTTTATTGGGCATAGGGGATTTTCTAGACTCTGAAATAGATTTAATCTAAGAACTCTCAAAACAGAAACATTTACCTTTAGGAGGACTTACCTAATTTCGTTTGTACAGATCATATCTGACAACCATTCGAATCAAACTGACAGGTTTCATATATGTCCTGAAGCAGAACCCCACAGAGCATGCAGATCTCCACAGCGTGGTGGGACAAACTTCGTGGACAGACCCGGATCGAGACTCTGGCTCTGCCACTTACCAGCTGTATTAGCTTAGCCGCCCTTGCCAAAGACATGGAAATATTACATATCTAGCGGGTGAGTTGACGCACACGGAGGGTTTTATTTTTCGGTAAAAGACGAGGGATGAAGTCGGTGCCCAAGTAGCAGGGTAGAGAGAAAGAAAACAGAGTAATGGAGGGCAGATTAGGATGTGTTTCCGGGCAGTCGGAGAGACTATCAGTTCTGCTTCCAGATTAAGAGCCAGGATACCGCCAGAGTAGTGCTGCTGGGAACCCACACTCTCGCGGAGGCTATGAGGTGGCTGTGATGGAGCGCCTCCCTCAGTGGCTTCCGGGTAACCGACACTGAAAAGTACACCTTAGCCACGGAACATGAGCAATTTGGTTCTTACACTTATATGATCCTCGTATGACCCTCCTAGAGAGCCCCAGAAATAACTGAAGAAGCATCCAGAAAAAGAGGCCAAAACACTACAGCGATGCAAGTCAGGACTAACAACCCAGTGTTAGCACCACTCCTGTTGGCCCCACAGGCTGATGTAAAGGCCTGGGAACATTCAGAGGTTACATTTTCTACAAGTTTCGGTGCAGGAATTCAAACTAGCTGCCTTCTTTCAGTCTGGATAGAATCCACTTTCTGACTAAATGAGGGAGAAATGAAGTGTGGCTTATGGCATTCAATGTTGAATTTTGCAATGCAGGTGGATGGAGGGAGAGGACTTCACTTGCGTTTGACTGCACCTTTCAAAAAACACAGACAAACAATGAAAGCTGCACTGCATGAGTTCACGTGTTCCTGACTTCTGAAAAGTTCTGTCACTTAAGGTCCTCACACGTGATTGACAAAGACCAATCAATCCTAGGCTCAGCTTTTGCTTTCGAAAAGGATCTATATGAATTCTGTTCCTGATTTCAAGATTTTGCAGCTTCCCAGAGAGGAATAATCCTTATTTTGTTGATAACTCAGGGCAGCATGAATCCCCTGTGTGTGGATGCTTACTAAAAATACAATAACAATAATAACGGGTTTGCTGTCTCTTGCCGATGTTGTTAGAAGCATTTGCTGTGACAAATGACAAGACCCATGAGCTAGCAGGCAGAACAGTGAAGCATTCGGCATCTTGTTCTATGTGAGTGTTTGCCTTCTTCCGAAACCCTTGCCATCCTGGTAAAACAAAGGACCTATCAAGGAAACCACCAGGGAATAAATTTTTCCTTGAGTAGCAATTGTCTTTTCACTTTAAAACATGATTTTTATAAAACTAACTGGTTTCAGATTGTAAATTAGAGTCTTTAACAAAAGTACAATGCAGATAGAATAAATACATTTTAAATGCATGGTGTAATTAGATTATTTTTAAGAATAAAATTAGAAAACTTTAACTTCCTACTTATATTAACATTTTACGATTTTTACATGACAAAAATTTCAGATACAATGTTCTTTAGTGAGACATGCATAAGTCATCAAGTGTGAGAATTGGAAGGCTGCTCCTCTTTGAAAAGGTCTTTTCTTCTTCCTTTTGGAGCAAGTGACTTTTGTAATATTATAAAAATTCATATACATCCAAAGTAGAATCTGGAAGAAAGAGATTTCTCCAAATAGCTTACCAAAACGACTAACTCTCTCGACTCCATCAATAATTGCTTTGTAATCCAAATTTTCTTCCATTCCAATCTATTAAAGAAGAATGACATTCTAAGAATGGGATAAAATGTTTGATTAACTCTTCAATAAAATGAAAAGATAAGTGAAATCCATTTTAAGTATCCAAAAGTAATGTCCTCCAAATGCCTACTTTCTTTTTTTCAAAGCAAAATAAAACAATAAACCAAACAAAAAACCAGCTACCTTTTAAATTTCCCACTGAGAAAAGTACGTTTTAAAATGCTGATTCGCAGTCACTGCTATCTCATTACGAAGCTTCACATGTGCGCACACGCAAATCTGTGCGCTCACAGACAGGCTGCTCCAGCTGGAAGTGATGCACCCCGTTAATGAATGCAAGACTCCCCTTTTCAATACCCCGGCCAAGGGGTTGTTCCATTTGCAAATGATCGCCTGTTAGCATCTCACTCACAAGCTCTTCTATTTGTTGAAAAGCATGCTTTGATATGTCACATCAGTTCTTTCACGGGATTAAAGAGTTAAGGTAGTGTTACATCTATGTATAACGATTACCTCAAATAAAATGGATAAAGCTCTTAACTTCCCTTTTCCTTTCACCGCTTCCTCAAAACTTGAAAATCGGTCTGCATCAAAGCAGTAGATTTGCATCTATAAAGGTAACAATGACACGTCTATTATATACAAAGACATCATAAAAGTTACCAAAGAGACAATAAAATAATTTACTGATTCAATATGCTATTTGAAAAATTCTGTAAACTGCATAATTCGATACTCTGTATAGTTTCAAGATATTTTATCAATTACATGTATATACGACTGCAATTATTCTCACTTATCACCCTTCAGGGAGGAAAGAAACACACAGTTAGATACATCTAGGATGGAAATGACCACCTTGAGATTACTAGAGAATACTGAGGTAATAAGATACCAGAACAATTATTGAATGGAATAAATTATCAAATGCTGTTTTAGCTATTTTGCTAGAATTCTTTCAAATATTTTTTCGTTCTTTCTTGACTGGGCGTGCCTTTCTTGATGGTCCAGGTTACCCTTTTTGGACATTATCATACTATGCTCTATTAATGGTGAACTCTCAAGGACTTTCTGCTTCTACCCACAAAATACCAAAAGAATTTTAAGTTCCTTGTTTTAAGTGTCCTCTCCTGCTGCCAGGCGATACTCCTTGTTAATTTCTACTTCAGCCCCTGTATTTGTTGACAATGGCCTCTACTCTCACTTATAATTGGGTGCTCCCCATGTCATGAGCTTAGGAATCAGATAACTTAGCTAGTTTAGACGAATAGTTCAGGGAAGAGCAGAAAGCCTCTGTGAAGACTAATGTTTGGTTAGGGCTTTGACTGGAGAAACAGCAGGTGTGGGGTGGAGGATAGCAGTGGCTCCTGCCTTGGGTCGTGAGCACAAAGCCTTTGAGGACGGCTAAACTGACTCCTGTACGATGAACGGCTTAAAAACTGCGGATGAAAAGGCGGGGCAGGCAGCGGCCACTCCTGGAAGGCCTGGGAGGCAGTCCCAGCCCTCTGCTCTGGAGAGGATTAGAGAATCCTTGGTGTACTTCACCTAACAGGGGTTGGGGGGTGGGGGGGGGGGAGGGTAGCAGGGCTGGGCGAAAGAGGATGAAGAGCGGGAAAGATTAAGACCAGAGAGGGGGAGGGGTGCCTCGGTGGCTCAGTTGGTTAAGCATTTAAATGGCAACTCTTGATTTCGGCTCACGGTTCCTGAGATGGAGCCCTGAGTCAGGGTCCATGACACTGTGGAGCCTGTTTGGGATTCTCTTTCTCTGCCCCTCCCCTGCTTGTGCGCATGCTCTCTCTCTCTCTCTCTCTCTCTCTCTCAAGACAAACAAACATTAAAAACAAACAAACAAACAAACAAAACACTAGAGAGAGGGAGACTGGTTCGGGGACATTTAGTAAGTAATCCAAGTAATAGATAAAGGTGGTTGGAGCTTTTTTCTGCCCTCGCACGTCACACAGGGGCAGAACTGAGAAGACTCCATTGTAGGATGCAGGAGACCAGGAAAAAAACACCAAGTCAAGGATGCTCTGCGCTTCCCTGCTTGCACAATTACATGGACAGGGTTTAAAAGAGACAAACAACAAACAAACAAGCCATCTGAGAGGCAACTCAAGGGCCTTCTAAATAAGGAAAATATTTGAGGTGTAGTGCACAGATTCCATACCCTTTATTTTACTGGTTCAGGGCTTTTGTTACCATGAGGGTCTTTCTTGATTTTCTGCTTTGCTCTAAATAAGTAGTGTTGTGACAGAGCTAAACTCTCCAAACTGAGAATTTTATGTGTTCAATAAATTGACTTTTATTTCTTCGAAAGGTCAAATTTGATAAGTGTGCTTTTCCTTAAGGATATTTAGTATATTTAAAAAACAAATTTATAAGCTATGAATTAAAACATACTTATCCACAGTAAAATATTTTTAGTCCTTTAAGAGATAATTCGCTCTTCTTATCTTTATTATCAATAACTATTTTGACTATGAAAGTAATATAGTTTTGTTTTAAGTAATTTTTAAAATATGGAAATTTTAAAGGAGAAAAGCAGGGACCTATTAGCCATCACCCAGGGAACATCCCTGCTTGGGTCTTCTTGGTTTCCCTCGGTTATTTTTACAGCAGTAATAATTCTTTCTCTTATTTAATTTTTGTAATAATTTCATAAGGTAGGTGCTACTACTCTTATATCAATTTTGGAGGGGAGACATGGAAGCTTAGGTAAATTAAATATTTGTATAATGCTGTGTCTATAACTAATATCTAAACGGTGAAGTCAGTATTCAAACCTAGTCCATTTGACTCAGACTCTGGGCCCTCAGTCACTATTTAATAAGTTTTCATGTTTTACAAAATCAGAGTAATAATAGTGCACATACTATTTTATATTCTCCTTTTAAAAAGCATTAATACTCTAAAAAAGAAAAAGACATTAATATCTTACGATGAACCTTTTTGTGTAAATAAATCATTCAACACATGATTTTTTATAAGATCCGTAATACTCCATCATAATGTATTTCATCATTTCCTTTTCTTTCGACTTTTTATTATTGTAAAGAAACCTTTGCACATACATTTTTGAGCATGTCTTTCGTTTTTAGACTAAACTGTTACAAGTGGAAATGGTAGGTATCGGGATTCAAACATTTAAAGCTGTAGGCAGAGTGGCGCCTGGCTGGCTCAGTCGATACACTGTGAGGCTCTTGACCTTGGGGTTGTGAGTTCAAGCCCCACATTGGGTGTAGAGATTGCCTAAGTAAATAAACTTAAAAACAAACCTTTCAAAGTTCTAGATAAAAACAAGCAAACTGCTTCCCAGTCTACCAATTTATACTCTCTCCGGATATGTAGGAGAGTGTTTCTTTTACTGCATACTCATTATTTATTATATTTATTTTTCCAATTTAAAGCTGAAAATGTTCTCACTTTATTTCACATGTATTTGATTCTCCAGGAAATTGATAAAATTTCCCCCTTTGTTCCTTCTAAGCTGTGGAAGGAAATTCATTTATTCATTTATGCATCAACATTTGTTGGTCGTCTATAGTGGGGCACTCTGGATTGCCAGGAAGTGGAAAATCAAATGTGAGTATGATTGGGCTTCATCTAGTGAGGAAGGCAGATATTAACCAAGTAGACAAAACATAACCGTATAATAAATTAAAAAATCAGATTATAAATTAATCAAATTATACGCTAAATAAAATCTCAATGATTTCAGAAAATGAAATAGGAACCAGCGAACCGATGACTTACCTCAAGTGGAAATTTTTGTCCTTCTAAACTATGTTCCGATCCATCCGAAGACATATTGCATTTTCCCCAGTGAAAGGTTATCTTGCTCGCTTTGAACACCATTTCTGAAACTCCTCCACTGAGCCGGTAGTCATTAGTGAGATTAATTTCCACTTAAAAAAAAAAACACACACACACACACAGAAAATTGCATCCATGTTTCTGAAAATCAAAATTACAAATTTCAACTAAATTTTTTTGTATCAAACATACATTGAGAGAATCATTTATTTGATAAATTAAAACAATTCAGTCACCATTTGGAAGCTGAACTTGTTACTCTGCAAAGTATACTTAATGGATCTTATTGCCCCAAATACAAACTGAAGCAAAGACCTTAACTTTAAGCAGAAGACAGCCAGTCCATCTGCCCTGGTCGTTTGGTGTTCTGAGATTGCTATTTCCCCAGGGCTCTGCTTTCCTAAGGCATTTTATGGCAGTGAGGGGACAGAGCAAAGGGAGAAGGAACAGAAGAGGGGAGAAGAAAAGTCTTCTCTTGGGAGTGCCCCCCACCTTCTCACTTTCAGCTCTTTCTAGTCCTTATCAGGCAGGTGTTTTTGTCCCGTTTCCTTATCCCTGCAAGCAAGCATCATACCAGGCTTCATCAGGCTCCAGAACTTCTGTCCTACACTGTGGCAAGGAAGGTGGGAAGTCCATTCCCACTGAAGGGGTTTTAGCCATCTGATGTTTGAACCCTGAGTAGCAGCTCAGAATCCTAAACTCTCCTATTCGAATTCCACAGCAGGTATCTCTATTTCACAAACGGTCTGAAGATTAATGATTCTTTTGAGAGCCTTATGTAAGATTTTAAAGTCTCTCAATCGGATTTAAATAGTCTTTGTTCCATGAGGCAGAAACCAGTGTTTGCATTAGGGACCAAATCCAACATCTTGGCCAGCAAGCTGGAGATACAAACTTCCATTAACAACAACAACAACAACAGTATCAATAATGCTCAACATTTATGTATCACTTACAATGTGCTATGCATTACACTGAGTGCTTTACGCATGTTAAACATTTGATTTTTACTCACACAAGAAGGAAATACCATAATAGTCCCTATTTATACAGATAAGGAAATTGAATCACAGACAGTTCAAATAACTTGCTAACAGTTCCACACTTTAAAGGTTCCACTTGAAAGAGCCAGTAATGAACCCAAAAAGTGTGGCTCTAAAGATCGAGTGCAGGACCACACTTCACGAAGAAAAATAAGGCAGGGGTGCCGGGTTGGCTCAGTCGATGGAGCAACCCTCTTGGCTTCAGGGTTGTGAGTTCAAGCCCCACATCAGGTATAGAGTACTTACAAATAAAATCTTAAAAAAAAAAGGAAAAGAAAGCAGAGGTCACGTGCTTTACTTCTTTGTAACATTCTTCAAACCTAGTAATGAAAATGTCAAGATTGGGGACAATATGCTTTTAGGTATTTAATTAATATCTCATATAATAATTTAATTATTTATTAATTAAGAAACACCTACTGAATGCATATTATATAACAGGAACTGATATAGAAAAGTTCTTACCCTCACACACATAAAATTAAATTACTATATTCAAATAATTGCATTACCAAAATATCAAGAATAGAGAAAAAATTCACTAATGATAAGACCATTCCAACATAGCTACTATTATAATTTAGAATACTTTTTTCTTTTTCTTAGGAGTACGTTTGTTTTTATATAACTTCCTGACAGTCATACAATTTTGTTTAAAATATAATATCAGAAAAGGAAGGCTATTCACTTTGAAAACTCGTTTGTTTCTCTATTGCTTACTGGAATTTTTCATGGAATTATACTTCGCATGTTTAGAAAAAAGGACAGTCTTAAAAAAAGCATTTAGACAGTGCTTCCTAAAGATAGTATATAATTTTAAACTTTCTATCTAGAAGCACTACTTACTTCCTTTCTTATACTTCAATTATAGCTGATTGGTTTTTTGTATCCTGATATTCAATGTAGCATGAAGCTGAGCAGACAAGAGCAAATAGAAAAGGAAATTCTGATTAACTAACTAAACCAGAATTACATAAGTTATATGTTGCGTTATTTTTATCATTTCTCCTGGTGAAGGCATCAATTCTCTTTCTATTACTGGAGAACATGATGTGATGACTTCGGTCATTTTATTTTTTGTACAGATCAAAATGTTACGTAAACTTCTAATTTACTGCATCCTATTTGGTTTCTTCTACCTAGAGCTTCCATGCCCTTACAGTACACTATACTTTATACAAAGAAGATGAAATAAAGTGAAGAAAATGAAAGTAAAATGAAACTGACATAAACATACTGTAAGCCCAATAAACATATTAAAGTCATAAACAAAATGCAAACAATTTTACCTGTTTTTCCAGTGTTATGAATGAATGTGTTTTCCAGAGATGTTTTATCCCAACCCTGAAATTTCAGTTTCTTAAGATTCACATTGACTTGGGTAAGATCTTCATCAATATTGATAGGAGACTGTTTGGGGCTACTACATGTTGGATATTTCTTTCCCCAGTTTTTTTGATTCAGGGCTCCTAGGGGAGGGAAAGGGGAAGAAATTAGTTTCTTAAATTACTATGTGAAAGCTAAATTTTATATTATAAAGTGATTAACATATCACATAAAAATAGATACAATAGTAGAAAAAAATTGGAATACCTTTGAGTCAGTTCATAGAACAATTATGCCCAGGTTTGGATTCTGGGCTTTCCTGTAATACACTATGAAAAGAGGCCTATACAACAGCCACATCGAGTTCAATGTTCGACAGTGGCTTTGCTTAGCCATCACACTCTTCCAAATTAACAGAACGCCTAACTGTCATGTTGGGTAGTCAGTCTGAGCCCGGGTTCCAGGCTGAAAGGTGTCCCGATGACGGGTGCTAAATTCTGACTTCTTCAGCACTCTCTGTGGGGGTAGTTCTTAGACCTTCTGTCTGTCACCCCTGCCCACTGAATGATCTGGTTTAATTTTCATCTGCTCAGGGTCTGAGGTATAAAAACATAATTACCTGCTTTCCTTGAGATATCTCCCCTCTCTGGCACTTTTTTTTTTTTTTTTGGTCATAAAGCCTAGCAGGTTTTATTGCTTGCCAATGAGAAACAGGGAGCGGGCTTTCTATAACGATTTCACCTATACTGAAGTGAATTTCCACTGTTCCACAGAGTGGACAGTCCTCTAAAGCAAAGCTGCCCTGTGCTGCCTTTACTTCACCCCTACCTGAACCCATGAACCATCTCTCGTAACCTTATTCCACAGGACGTTACCTTAGCTAGAGCCCAAGCAGCACTCAGGGCAGGTATGTTTTGTTTAAAGATCATCAACTTTTCTCTTTCTACATTTCTGCAGCCAGCCCAAGAAAGAGCAGGGTGGCAGCACCGTTTTTAGCTTATCTCCTTTCAAATGCTTTATGTTTAGATAATGAGTAGGGGGAAGGGGCGCCTGGGTGGCTCAGCAGGTTGAGCATCCTTTGGATTTTGGCTCGGGTCATGAGTCACGATGTCGCTATTCGGTTCCAGAGACAGAGCCCCACATCGGGCTCTGTGCTGACAGTGCAGAGCCTGCTTGGAACTCTCTCTCTCTCTTTCTCTCTCTCCCCCTATCATCCCCTGCTCATACTCCCTCTCTCAAAATAAATAAATAAATTTGAAAAAAGAAAAGAGAAAACGAGTATGAATAAAGCCAAGATTTTACGTGGTTAATGTTTAGGGAAAGCATATGTAAACATACCCTCCCTACGCCCTAGTCTATGCCATCTTGTTTTAGTCATAAAGGCATCAAAAAAGATTTTGATTTCCAAGCAAAGCTCTCATAATGTGACAAAATGACTTTGCATAATTTAGTCCCAGAAAGAAATACTCATTAGTCATACCGTGAAATGGCCTATAGAGCCAGGACAAATGAGGTGATTCATCTCCTAGTGAGGCATCTACCAAAATCAATAGATGTTGAGAACTTACTTTATTTTAAAATCTAGCTCTGTTCCTAGAGAGTGCTGGAATACAGTATGCCTTAAATATGCACAGCAATGCATATTTTGGCTTCTAGGAACAGCTTTAATGATTTGAGTAATGATATGTTAATTTCACTGTAAAGAACAGGGACATGGGGAAAAGAAAATACTGCTTGTTTTACTAACGTCTGTGCAAGAGAAGCAGAGAAACCGCCACATGAATCAATAAGACCCTGTGTACGGCTTAGATTTTTAAATGCGCTGCAGTAAATTTCAAGCACCGTTCGTAAGAGTCTCATGGTTGTGGCACTGCAAATATAAAATTTTAAGTGGCCAGTAACACTGCATATAACTGATAAATCTGCTATTTCCCACATCATATAGTGGTCGCCTCTATGTCGACTCTAATTTGGCATATCTACCACTAAACACTTGACTTCTGCCCAGAAACAAACTCCTCCTACCATCTCTGCCACCCCCTGAACATGCCTCCGTTTCCTCCTCACCAAGCCCTTTTGGGTCTACCTTCGAATTATATTCTCCATCAGACAGTTTCTCCTCTCCACTGTCACCACCCCAGCCTAAGCCACTGTCCCCGTGAGCCTGTCTGTGTTTTGCTATTTCACAAGCAGCATTGCCATCACCTAGGAGATTGTTAGGGAGACTCAGGCCTCCACCATAACGTTGCTATCTAAGCCAGAATCTAATTTTAACTGGATCCCCAGGAGATTCATATGCACATTAAATTTTGTGAAGCAATGGCTCGAGTGCCTTCTAACCAGTCTCCAGCTTCCTCTCTTGTCCCCCATCCACAATTCCGTTTTCCACTTTCGTGGTGGGCAGAATTCTGAGATGTCCCCCCAAATTCCCACACTCTGTTGTACCTGCCCCGTAGAATCTCTTCCACTCAAAGGTGGGCAGGCTGTGAATATAATGGGATAGTAATTCCCTCGCTTAGGTTACATTATGAAGAAGGTAACGGGGAGACCCTGCAGTGATTACGTTCTGTTATAGAAGGTTCCGTCACCGCAAACTGGAGACAGAGAGAAAGATTCAGAGTGTGAGAGATCTTCCTTCTGGCTTTGAAGAGGTACGCTACTAGGTTGGAAGAGGGGTACCTAGAGCTAGGATCTGAGAGCACCCCCAGGCTGACAGCCAGCAAACACAGACACAATATGCCAGTTACAAAAAGACAAATACTGTGTGATTCCAATTACATGAAGTAGCTAAAATAACCAAATTCATGGAGAGGGAAAATAGAACGCTGGTTACCAGGAGATGGGGAGAGGGGAGGGGGGAAGCTGTTCACTGGGTACAGAATTTCAGGTCTGCAAGATGAAAAAGTTCCGGGGAGCTGTTTTACAACAGTGAGAGTATACTTAACACTACCGAACTGTACACTTAAAAATGTTAAGACGTTAAGATGTTAGGATGGAAAATTTCATGTTGAGTTTTTTGTTTACCACAGTGGAAAAAATGGTTAAGATGGCAAAAACAAATAAACAAAAACGGGTGGACCCGGACCTCTATCTCGCAACGAGGAAGTGAATTCTGCCAATAGGCTGCATGAGCTCCAGGCTTCAGATGAGCACACAGTCCAGCTAGCATCTCGGTGTCACACTTATGAGACCCTGGGCAGAGAACCCAGTTAAGCAGTCCCTTTCTGACTCCTGACCCATGGAATCTGTGAGATAATAAATATGTGTTTAAAAGCCACTCAGTTTGAAGGAATTTGTTACGCAGCATAAGAAAACTAATACAATCAGTAACTAAAGTAGTCTTTTAAAATATATATCCAGGGGCGTCTGGGTGGGACAGTTGGTTGTGTCCGACTCTTGATTTTGGCTCAGGTCACGATCTCATGGTTTGTGAGTTTGAGCCCCCTTGGGTTCTGCAGAGCCTGGTTAGGATTTTCTCTTCCTCTCTCTTTGCCCCTTCCTCACTCCTCTATTTTTCTCTCAAAAATAAATAAATAAACATTAAAAAATATATATAGTGTGTTACTTTCTGATCTGGGTCTCCTCAGTCCCTTTTCATCCCACTCAGAAGAAAACAGAAGCTCTTTACCATGGTGCAACGATCCTGTACTATACCCTCCCTCCCGTCCTCTCCAATCTCATTTCCTACCCCTCCGCCGTGATCCCTCTACTCTAGCCACACAGGCTTCTTCCCCTGGAGCATGGGAAGCCTAGGGGCTTGGCACTTGCTGCCACTCTTCCTGGAATGCTTCCTGACTGCTCTGCCCCCTGCCCCACGTCTGCATGGCTCACGCTCTCACTCTCCTGCTTCTATCAGGTCTCTGCTCAAATGCATCCCCTTGGAGAGACTTTCTGTGATGGGAAACACATATGAAATGGATGTTTCCATGATGAAACACACATCATGGAACACAACCCTCCCTTGGTCATTCTCAATCCCCTCTCCTCACTTTATTTTTGTTCTCCTGAGATAGTATGTCTATTTATTTGTTTCCACTTCCCCCCCAGAAGCTAGAAAAAACACCTGGCACATAGTATGTGTTCGATAAACACTGGCTTAACGATTAAATCAGACAAATTAAAAAAATGACAATTTTTTTGTTTATGAGTTTAAAAATCTCAAAGAGACCTAATATGAAATGGCAATAGAAAAAAAGAAACATTTCTAAAATTAGCCGTAGGTCATATTTGACTGTTTGTTTGTTATCTGATAGTTTTGTTGAGTAGTACCTACCAAACGCCTGCTGATGGATATCCAGAAGACCTGATGTCCAAACTGTGGATTTGCACACTTTATAGCACAATGATCCTAAGTGACTGGATTACATTTGAAGTGTATCAAACGATTATGCCGAGTGGGGATTCAGTTTAAAACACCAACTAGATCACGGTGCCAAGTAGAATACATGTTCAAGAAGCCTCTTGAATTTTTGTGATTAGAAGACCAAAAAAAGGGCGCCTAGGTGGCTCAGTCAGTTAAGCGTCTGACTTCAGCCCAGGTCATGATCCTGAACTTCGTGGGTTCGAGCCTCACATCAGGCTCTGTGCTGACAGCTCAAAGCCTGGAGCCTGCCTTGGATTCTGTGTCTCCCTCACTCTCTGCCCCTCCTCTGCTTGCACTCTGTCTCTCTGTCTTCCCCAAATAAATAAACATTAAAAAATTTTTTTAAAGACCAACAGAAAAAAAAAACCCATAAAAAATAAGAACTTGAGGTTCTTCCTGCAGAGGACTCTGGAAACAAGGTTTTTTCAAATCATTGTAAGTAGAAAGCCAAAGGAAGTAAACTAATGAAGGGTTGAAACCGCTCACGGGAGTGAAACGTAGATCAAGAAGCATTAAATAGATTTTACTTGTCTTTACTGATGAAATATTAGATTAATCTTATGCTTAACTACCATTTTTTAAATTCCCAAATTAATATTTTTAATGTTGCGGTTGGAAACCTCTGTGGTTAAAGCCAGGATGATGTGCCTGAGAAAGCAGGTGTACAGAATTCATTAGAACTATATTGTAGCCACCTGAGCGTGATTACAGACGGCTGTAAAGGAAGAAATTAGGACTCACTGTGGTTGCAACAGAAGATTATCAAGGTGATTTACCCATAAGGAGGACTGCAGAGTACTAAATGTCAGCTCTAGAAAATTAAAATAAATTATTCATTCACATACTCATCCATTCTTTCATCCATATATTGATTCATCTGAATTAGTAACACTCCTATAAATTTCCTGTGCTTTTCTCTATGGGATCACTTAACGGACTGTATTTTGTTCGTTAATGTATCTATTTCATCTATATCTTATTGCCAAACTTTGAGTCTGGCACATAGTAGAAACAAATTAAATGCCTGTGATTCGCTCTTTGTGCACCAAATAAATGTATTCAATATTTACATCCTGTGCACTCTCTATTCCAGACAGAATGGAAAGCAATGCTAGGCTCTGTGGGAGATTCGTAGGAGTTCAAGTTTGTTTGCTTGTCTGTTGATGCCTGCATTCCAGAAGGATGGAGGGTGTGTTAACTACCAAGTAGACAAATGTCTAAAGGAGTAGATGAGATGGAAATAAACGTGAGGGCAAAAGCATACAATGGAGGCCTTGAGGGAAGGGGAGGATCTTGACAGGCAGAGGGAACCAAGAGCAAACCGTAGTGGCAGGATAGTTTGGGCAGGACTCAGAGAAAAGCGAGCAACCCAGCTTGGTCCAATGAGCAAGAGTGGATATCAAGCAATCGTAGAAGGAGATGGAAAGGCACAGTGATCAAATGTCCCCGGTCAGGCCAATGGGAAGCAGGAAGGCTTTCGAAGAGTAAGAAACACAGCTGCCTTGTCAGCTGGCAGGTATGCAGGGTAAGAAGAAACAGGCTACTTAATTTGGGGCAGTTTCAAAGGCATCTTCTATTTGTCTTCGTTTGATTTGTACAGCACCCCTGTGCAACGGATTGAATGCCCCAAAATTCATGTTAAAAATTATAATCCCCAGTGAGATGGTATTCAGAGGTGGAGTCTTCGGGACTTGATCAGATCATAAAGACAGAGCCCTTGTGAATAGGGTTAGTGCTTTTATGAAAGAGATCCCAGAGACCTCTCTCAGCTTTCCCACCCTTTGAGGTTACAGGTAGAAAGATATCGATCTGAGGAAGCAGCCCGCAGTACTACCTTATTCTTGAACTTCTAGTCCCGAGAACTGTGAGAATTAAATTTCCTTTGTTTGCAAGCTACCAGTCTATGGTATTTTGTTTTAGCTGCCTGAGCTCTAAAAACTTTGTACTTATCTGAACTACAATATGTCTGTCTCTTACTCATGTTATAATTTCAATACCTTTCTGAAACCTTGGCACTTAAGGATTCCATAAATGTTTCCTGTATGAATATGTACCTCAATAAGATGTCTGTATGTCTGTATGTACCCGCCCTTCGATGTCCTTGTACTGCATGTCATGACCAAGAGAAACAGAATTCTAAATAGAAACACATTTTTAAACACATTCTGTGTAGGAAATATTTCACCAGTATCTAACTTGGGATTCTCTCTCTGCCCCTCCTCTGCTCTCTCTTTCAAAATAAATAAATAAACTTTATAAATATTAATAAGAGCAAATATAAAGATAATATTGAATTGTGGACTGCAGTGATGATTGTAGCATCTATTGCTAATTGCCTTGAATTAACTTTATTCAAAATTCTATACACCATAAGTCAGAGCTTTATTTTTTTTCATTTTTCATTTTAAGTTTATTTTTGAGAGAGAGAGAGAGCAAGCAGGCAGGAGAGGGACGGAGAGAGAGGAAGTCACAGAATCCGAAGCAGGCTCCAGGCTCTAAGCTGTCAGCACAGAGCCCAATGCGGGGCTTGAACTCATGATCTCCAACCACGAGATAATGACCTGAGCCAAAGTCGGCGCTTAACTGACTGAGCCAACCAGGCGCCCCTATAATCCACAGCTTCATAAATTACTATGGGCTTGGTTTACACATGCTAACAAATCTACCAAAAAACCAAAATTTAAGTCATGGGTATAGTATAAAGCTATTGGTAGTGAATGACTTTTCAAATATCAGTTAATTCCAATATAAAAAATGAAATAAATCAGTGTTATTTTCAATGAAAATTTAGTATAGAATTTAGAACTCCAGCAAAACAGAAAGACCAAGCATGACCATGTTTAAGTTGACACTTTTCAGATGCTGAGGTCATCTGCTTGAGGAAGGAGGCTTTCTCAAAGGCAAGAAACCAAAACCGAAAGTACTGAATAACACATTAAGTGATTTTATGTCACATCAGTAAATGTCATCACATAAACTGACTGAAAACAAAGGACGAAGGATGTCTGACTAACCTCCCATGGCGGAAACAAGAATGAGGATGTATTCACATGCACGAATCAGCATGCCTGTTTCTGGTTCTGGCCACAGAGATGTTTCTGGAGCTAATACGAGCGAAGCAGTCAGCGAATATAGATCATGGCTGCTATTCTAACGGGACTGGAAGCTCATCAAATGCAGGCAGTTCCAGAATGAGAAATTGTTTGGTCAAGATCACATTTTCCTTCATCGTCTGTTCTAATGGGACCCTCACATCAGGATGGCAGAAAATCTTGGCAAGCCTGGCCGATAGATCCCGTTGAGACATGTCAGGGAAGGTAGTTATCAATTTATTTAGAAAAATGCTAGCACCAATGTTCCTTAAGCATTATGATATTTAAGAAAATAGACCCAGGGGCGCCTGGGTGGCTCGGTTGGTTAAGTGCAGAGCCTGCTTAAGATTCTCCCTCTCTGCCCCTCCCCTGATTTCTCTTTCTTAAAAAAAAAAAAAAAAAAAAAAAAAAAGGAAAGAAAGAAAAAGAGTGTTCCATTAACATAGAGAACAAACTAGTGGTTGCTAGAAGGGAAGGGAGGGGGTGGGTGGACACAAAGGAGTTAAAGGGAGTGGAAATGCAGACTTCCAGTTATGGCTGAATAAGTCACAGGGATGAAAGGTACAGTATAGGGTATATAGTCAGTGATATTGTAATAGCGTTGTATGGTGACGGACGTTAGCTTATTGCGAGCATATAACATATATAGTTGGAAAAAATGAACTGAAGTTCAATATAAGTAGAGAAAGAGATAGATCAAAAACTTACTTCAAAGTTCCTATTTAAAATTTTAGGACTTTTTCATGTTAGAAAAATCCAAACTACCCAAATAAACACCCTAGAAAACAACCACAGTAAAGACTACTGCTCTATAATGCAGCAAATAATAAACTTAGGTTTTTGTAGACCACAGGAAAAAAATAAAAACACTAAATGAAAAGGTCTAAGGACACTGACATAGTAATATACTACTAGTCTTAATATAAGTAATCAAAACCTGATGATCTGTGGGTATAAATGAAGTCAACAAGTGAAACAAGAGAATGATGCTCATAATAGGCCACAATTAACCACGCTTTAATCAGAAAATGAAATAAATCCTATAAAGAAGTAAAGAAGAATTTAGTTAAGGCAAGAAATTATGAGGGCACAAACTGACACAATAAACTACTAAAAGCAGTATGTCATTTCGGGGATTTAGGAGTGTTTTAAAGGATTCTTATTTGGAAGTGATCAAAAGAGAAGGGCAAAGGATGACTTCCAATATCCTGACTAGAGCATGCCTGGGTGGCCAATGGTACCAGTCATATTGGTTGTGAGAAAGGATGGAAAGAAAGACTTTGCATCTGGTTTTGGACCTATGGACTTTGGGATGCCCATGGAAGTTCATTAAGCAATAAAAAGTATGGGTCTGGGAGCCATTAAGATGTCTGGACTAGAGAGAGAGGTTAGGGGACACCATCATAGAAGTGCAATTTAACGGATGTGGATATATTTCAATTAAAGTTGATAGAGAAGAAAATGGCCAATGATAAGACACTGGAAAGCACTAACATAAGGAGCATGAGGGGAGAGGAAAGCACCAAAAGAAATGAAAAATGGATGAATCGCAAATTTAGGAGAAAATGACATCATAAAAGTCATAAAGAATAGTTTCATCAATGAGAGATTATTCCAAAGTAGATAGCACACCCAGTGGAAAGCCCAAAGAGTCATGATTGAAGAGTAACTACTAGGTTGGTTATTTCTGGACTGCAAATCTCACGTTCCCAGAACAAAACAACTTCAGTGAAACGACAGACCTGGAATTTAGACTACAGTAGGCAGGAGAGTGAACTGGAGGCGACAAAGTAGAGTTAAGAAAACACTTTTCAAAGCTTGTTGTGAAGGAAAGAACAGCAACAGGGGAGCATCCAGAGGCAGATGCAAGGATGGGAAATGGATTTTAACACAGAAAGAGATTGATGCATGCAGAGAAAATTATTACAAGAAGGAGTTTGAAGTTAAGGGAGGTCCATGAACAAGGTCCACCCAAGGGAGGAAGATACAGCCCATGATGGAGGATTATTACCTTATGAGAGGAAAAGAAATGTAAAAAAAAAAAAAAAAAATCGAAGAAATATGGATTTGTATTTGAATGCTTAAAAAAGGGAAAACGAGAATATTTGACCGGTCATACCACAGAGCCTTGGCTGTAAAGCAAGATCACATGACACGGAAAGAAAATGGGTTTGGGAGTTGAGCACACCATTTAGAGGCGCCGCACACCTGTCGCCTTATCTGTAATAGGAATAATACTCTCTCGCTCTCAGACTGTGCAATACATGTACACAGGCTGGCAGATATGTGAATCTTCCTGCCCCCATCCCTATTTTCTCAGGAAAACTGGAGGGAGACTGGGCCATCAGCTGTGGGGGTGAGGCAGGGAGGGGACTGAGCGTGAGGAAAATCGTAGGAAATAGGAAATCGAATGAAACAGCAGACAGGTAAGACTGATAGCAAGCCCCCAGAGCTCCCCTGATGTGGAGGCCATGAGTCTGCAGAGGTACCTCTCAGAAGTGTGTCTCTGTGTTTTTTCTCCTGGCAAGTTCTGTGGTCCTGATGGGACAAGCACAGAGGGTAAGGGGCTGCGGTCCTACAGCAGCCGACACGACCACCGGTAGGCTGGAATTCTAAAAGGTCGGGGAACCATAAGTTCAGCAAAAAAGTGCTAAAGCTCCCTTCCCTTGCACCCCACCAATCTCAGATCTGGTATGGGGAGATAAAGGTAATCTTTTAAACAGTAAGCATCCTGTGTCGTTTTTAAGCTAGACATTAAGAGTGATAGTGATGAAGCCCAATGTTGCAGTGTTTCTACTGCCACAGGCTGGTATCAAATATTTAACTAATCAAAAGCGGAAAAATCCTCGTTGAAATTTAACAATCACCAGAAACCACGGAGAGTTCTTGCTGCTCTTTCATCTCCTGACAAGCCACCACTTCTAAAAGGAAGAAAAGGCTCAGGGTTTAGGTGACTCGGTGATTAATGTTATGACCTTTATCTTTGCCTGATTTTCTCCAAATGAGTCAACTATTTAATATTCAGGATTGAGACCGAAGGCAATGCAGGCTGATTAATTGCAGGACTTCTCTGTAGCATTTGTTGTTAACTGACTGACCTCAATGAAAAGCAGGCAAATTATCTGTGGGTTGAGGAAAGGCACACAGAGCACGATTTCTTTTCTTTGTTGCTACCGTCTGGCTACTACTGATGAGATTACAAATGCAGAACCCAAAAAGGAGCCCTGGAAATTACTCCTTGGATGGAATAAAAAAATAAAAAACTCCTTTTGTAGAATAGGAGCTCTGAAAGTCGCCTTAGCACCACTGTAAAGTCCCCTGTGATCATGAACTTCTCCTCTGGTGAGCCAAACTCTCAAAGCCAGGGAAGCAGCAGCACAATAGATAATAGTGTCTGTGTTGGTGGCAGGGATGCAACCGTCATGACTGTGCCCAATGCTTATTGTCCACATACTTTTTATCAATATGGGCATGACTGTGCCTCTTTTTCCTACCTTTGGAGCAAGGACCAAGGGTTTGGAGTGAAAGTTTGAGACACAGATATGACCTGATACCTTTCTATATGTGATACGGCTTTGGATCAATTTTCCCATAGTATGGTTTCATTGCTTTGGTTAAAGAACATGCTGCCTGTAAGAGCAAAGAGATTCTGGCTTACTTCCTATATAGAACCATCATCTCCTCCTCTCTGTATGCACTTATCGCAAAATACTCTCATAAACCAGATGGATGGTATTGGTCATAAGCAAGGACGAGGAAAGAGGCTGCGGGGAAATACCACAAATTCATTGTGCCCACCAGGAATTCTTTATTTCGTATTATCTCCAGATCCCATCAAAGCTTAATTCCATTAAGCGCACCTTTTATTTGTTCATTTGTTCACTGATTCATCAAATATTTATGGAGTGTTTAATGTTAGAACCTAAGTGGTAAAACAACTCAAATAAAACAGTATCCATTATCAAAAATTCACGTTCTAGTTAGGACCCAAGACATAGCAACTATTAATTAGAACATAATCTAATGTGTACGATAGCAGAAATATGCATGGAATATTCCAGGGACACAAAAGAGTTGTACATAACATAGATGGGACGAAGGACAAAGGAGTCCTGAATGACAAGATGCCTAAGACAAGTCTTAAAAACAATGGACAAGTATTATCAAATTAAAGGTGGGGAAGTAGGTTAGGAAGAGAGGACAGCATGCACACAGAAACGAGAAAGAATGAGTGTTTGGGAAGAACAGTGGGAGGTTCTACGTGCTGACGCACAAAATGCAAGGCAGAAGGAGAGGAACTGGGTAAAGGTGAGCAGATGCTGAGGTTGTTAATGCCAGGACAAGGGGCTGAACATTTTCTGGTGGGCTGTTGAAGGGATTTAAGTTACAGTTGGCATGGTCCTAAGTTTTTTTAAAAGTCCATTTGCCTTTTGCAAAAAAATCCCTTTCCCAGTCTTGCTACATGGTCCTTCCAAACCAAGTGAAAGTTCTATAGACAGACACTCAAATGGACATTATTTGAGGGAAATGACAACTAAAATTTATTTCTTCATGAGCAATTTGTAACAAATACTCCAAAGGGAGGGCTAATAGAACCTCTGAAATATAAAAGAAATAAATGATTAAAAATATTAGCCAAATTAAAAGCCTGAAACAAGAAAACAAAAAGTCTTTAACTGATAATTAAACCAAACTTCTCTTTAAAGATAGCAAATTTATTGCTTGTTCTTAAAATCTTAAAGCTGAATCATGAATTATAACGAATTCTTAAAAATATGGCATTAAACAGGGGCACCTGGGTGGCTCAGTGGGTTAAGTGTCCAACTCTCGATCTTGGCTCAGGTCATGATCTCATGGCTGGCTCAGTCGGTTAAGTGTTCAACTCTTGTTTTCAGCTGAGGTCACGAGCTCACATTTCATGAGCTTGAGCCCTATTATGGGCTCTGCACTTACCGCATGGAGCTTGCTTGGGATTCTCTGTCTCCCTCCCTCTCTCTCTATCTCTCTCTAAACATAAAAATAAAAAATGTGGTGTTAAACAGCTTGTGAGAACTACATAGACTACTGCTATGAGTCCAGCCTTTTTGTTTCTGAATCTTTCTTATTTTTAAATTAGTCTCAGGAAACTCCTGTAAAAGAACAGAATTCTTTTTTTTTTAATTTTATAATAGTTTATTTTCAAATTGGTTTACATATAACACCCAGTGTTCATCCCAACATGTGCCCTTTTTAATGCCCATCACCCCTCTAAACATGGCTCTTTTCATTTTTTTCCTAATGTATTTCTTAGTGATGACATATATTTTTAATGTTTATTTATTTTGAGAGAGAGAGAGAAAGAGAGCATGAGCAGGGGAGGGGCAGAGAGAGAGAGAGAGAGTCCCAAGCAGCCTCTGTGCTGTCAGGCAGAGCCCATAATAGGGCTCAAGCTCATGAAATGTGAGCTCATGGCCTCAGCTGAAACCAAGAGTTGACCACTTAACTGACTGAGCCACTTAGGGACCCCTCTTAGTGATGATGTTTAATTTTTTTTTTAATGTTGATTCATTTTTCGAGAGACAGAAACAGAGCATGGAGTAGGGGAGGGGCAGAGAGTGAAGGAGACACAGAATCCAAAGCAGGCTCCAGGCTCTGAGCTGTCAGCACAGAGTCCAACGCAGGGCTTGAACTCACCAAGTGCAAGATCATGACCTGAGCTGAAGTTGGCCAATTAACAGATTGAGCCACCCAGGTGCCCCTTAGCGATGATGTTTAAACAAAAGAGTTTTTGAATATAAAAATTTCAGTCCATGACAATTTATAAATCTGATTTTAAAAAGCTGGCAACCAGTTTACATTGTGAAGAGATTTACTGCGATAGTCCATTAAACTAGCAAGTGCCCCTATACATATGTATATAAAAAGGCTAAAGAAGAGAAAGGCTTTAAACTAAGACAGTATGAGTCACCGCCAAGGGACTATCAATCCCAAATAAAGATAAAATTGTTATCCAAGCCAAGTATTTTTGATTTTTAATAAATTGATAATTCAAGGTTTTATCCTTTATGCAAAATAAAATATACTTGCATGGATTCAAACAAATCTTAACTTATGTCCAGCCCAGTGCAAGAGTCCTTAACAGTCTTTTCCAGTAATGACAGATTTAAGTAGACTCTCTTTTTGGAGGAGCAGATTCATGGCGCTGGGCAAAGGAAGGGAAGCAGGCCCAGAGAAGGGAAGCCCCTTGAGAAGCTACAGAAATCCTAAGGAGGGTTTAGGGTTTCCACAGGCAGTGGAACATAAGGGAATGAAGAGGCAGACTGGCTTTTGATCAGCACAACCTGCTTTCTTGAAAGGCTGGAAGGTCCCAGATGACATATGTTTTAGACATTTTTAACTAACTGATGCGAGAGATGGCCAGATTAAGAGCAAGGTAAAAGTCAATGATGCATGCACAAAAAGAGCCAGTTCCTGTGTTTGCTGCGGTTTCGTTAATGCAATTCCGTATTTCATGTACGCCACTACCTAATAATAAATTACACCACATTTCTAAAACGTGTTCAAGGGGCGCCTGGGTGGCTCAGTCAGTTGAGCATCCGACTCTTGATTTTGGCTCAGGTCATGATCCCAGGGTTATGGGATCGAGCCCCACATTTGGCTCCTCACTGAGCCTGGAGCCTACTTGGGATTCTCTCTCTGTCCCTCTTCCCTCCCTCTCTAAATAAATGAATGAATGAATGAATGAATGAATGAATGAATAAATGGTGTTCAAGACAGTCAAATTAAAAAAGTTCTCCAATAAGCCATTTTCACTGCCCAAAGACAAAACTTTTAAAAAAGTTCAGTAATACCAAAAAGTATTGCAACAAAGTATTTTTTTTCTTCAGTGGTAGGTAGCAATGAGGTGGTAATTCTCAACTCCAAGAAGCCACAGATATCCCTTGTTTAAGAAATCTATCTGAAATTTTGGAACTTTCAAAGAAGGTGACCCTAAACCATATCTCTATACAAATCAGCGAACTGGCTTAGCATAAAATGTTTATTTTCAACTAATTCACTGTAATTTCATTTGGTAGAACTCTAGAAAACCAAATGGAGAGAACTTCCAGATCTAAGATCTAATTCCATATAAATCATGCCTTTTTACTGAATCACTTGGATTTCATAATCTCCTAAATGAAAAATGTATTTTAGTGAATTAGTCTTCTGATACCATGTTTACGGAGCACACATCTAGGACCTGGATGGATAACTGGAAAGTGGACACTGGCCACAAGTTCACTTCTAAATCCAAGTTTGACTGGCTAAGCCTATGCTCCGGACCTGTAAGAGCTTGCTACTTACTGTCTTAGTTACTTTTTTTCCTAATATTTTAGGTCTGAAAACAAAAATATAAATTTTCCTTCAATGAATCTAAGGTCTACAAGAAGACATATGGACAAACAAATCAATGCAGTCCAATGAGAATTACGGGTAATCTAAGAAATCTAATAAAGACATGAAATATCAATTCTCTGCTTTCTGGTCTCTTGATTACTAGAGAAGACACTGGGGTTTTCAACACCTAAGTGCAGCCCTCCTGTTTGGGATCTTACTTGGCTTCTTCTGCTTCATCTGGCATTGAGGGTCTACCATGCTCTGCCAAGTCAGACTCTCATGGTCTCTGGTCATAGCTTGCCTGTCATAGAATCTCAGGATTGGGAAAAACCACCCTAGTTCAATTATCCAATGACTGCTGGAGTTTTCTACAGAACACTTTAATAACAGGGTTTTCTGTCTCAGCCTAAATACCTCTGATGTTGGAGTCTCTTTACCTCGCCCAGAATAGCTTATTCCAGTTTTAGAGATTTTGGATGTTGGAAAGTCATTTCCTCTACCAAAATAAGTTCCTCTCCAAAAGTAATTTCTCCCAAAATTGTATCTACTAGGAGGCCATACAAAACATTTAGTTATTTTTCCACCTGATAGTCCTATAAATATATGAATAGTGACTAAGAGATGAATAGTCTCCTGAGTTTTATCCTTTTCATGAGAGTCACACATACTTCACAAATGTCAAGACTCTTCACTAATTCTTCCTAATACTCTACAATTTGTCTATATTCTTTGTTTTTTGTTTGTTTGTTTTGAATTTGTCTATATTCTTTGTAAAGCTTGGCAAATAGAGCAGGGCACACATTCTTTATGGAAGGAAATATGGAAATATAGATGAGTTTTTTTAAGCTATAAAAGGTAGCTGAAAGTTTATCATAATAAAGACAGTAATTTACATTTGTACAGAGCTTTCTTTGGGAAACAGCATGGGACGAGATTGCAAGCACAGGTTCTGAAGTGGGTGAAAACCAGCTGCTCTCTTTATCATTCTGTTTCTCCATATCACCCGCTTAAAAATATAGACCATATGAGGATGAGCCTCATAGGATTACTACGAGGTTTAACCGAGCGAACACAGAGAAAATCATTAGCACAATGCTTGACACAAAATGAGGGGCTCTGTACTCTCTTTACCCTATTCCACTCTTCCTCACTCACACCACTGTTTTTGTTCATGCCCTTGCACTGGCCATGCCCTTGCCTGAAACACTCACCCCCCCCACTCTTCATTGGCTGGCTCCTTCTCTTTCTTCATAGTTGAGCTGAAATATCCCCCTCTTGGAAAGGCCCTCTTACTCTCGCTAAGCTCTTGTCTATCACATCATTGTGTTTATTCTTTTCATAATACTTCTCATACTCTGGGGGTCCTTGGGTGGCTCAGTCGGTTAAGCATCTGTCTTCAGCTCAGGTCATGATCTCATGGTCCCTGAGTTTGAGCCCTGCATCAGGCTCTGTGCGGACAGCTCAGAGCCCAGAGCCTGCTTCAGATTCTGTGACTCCTTCTTGCTCTCTGCCCCTCCCCGACTCATGCTCTGTCTGTCGTTCAAAAAATAAATAAATGTTAAAAAATTAAAAAAATAAAAAAAAAAAACACTTCTCATACTCTGCAATTATCTTGCTTCCTTATTTGTTTTTCTTTCGCTAATAGAATGTAATCATAGCAGGTACCTTTTCTGCTCTGTCAATGGTTATATCTACAGAGACTAGTACTGAATGAATAAATTGATGAGCATCACCTATAATTATTATTTTTGTATTTGTTAGCATTCATCATTTCTCTTAGTTCTCATGAGTACTCCGCAGCAGATGGATAAATGAATTCCCATTTTTAGAATAACTAAAATGTGTAGGAATATGCATTTCATAAAAGTAAGAGGAAACATGGTCACAAAAATGAATAAATCCACTAGAACGCTCCAAATATTTCTAAGCAGCTACAGAGAATCCAGTTCAATGGAGCATAAAACTCCATTTCATGTGCCCCAGTTTGTCATATTAGGAAGTTTCAGTATGCGTATTAAAAGAAAACACTTATTTAGAACCAGAATGATAATGTTACCATGGCAGATCTATTTAATTTTCTCTGGATTTGGCCTCACAAACAAAATTCTTCTAACAGAGGCTAAATAACCAAGTTTTAAAGACTTACAAAACAAATTCTCACGGCAACATCCTGTTTTCATTTATTTTAGTTAGAATCCCTGGCAGATCTGAATAAACGGAAGCTCACATTAAATGATGTATTTTCGAGGCCCTAGTATTATTTTCCAATCCAAATTATTGCTATAGAAAAATCATTAAACTCAACGTAGAATTAGCAATTGAATTATCTTTGTTTTTCAATTAAAACTAGAGGGTAATTCAACAGAACTGAAACTAGTATAATTGAATTTCTGCTTTGGTAGGCACATATTTGCAGGCTCTATGATAGTATTTGTCCATTTCTTTTCTATTAAACAATAAAATTTGCATGTATTTTCAAGTGAAGGAGCCACACAGAAGACTACAGAGTAAAAGAGTATAAAAGTCTCCATTTTAACCTTTCCCACCACCTACTCCTCTTCTATTTATTTTTTATTTCTTTTCCTGGGGAAAAAAGGTGTTTTTATTATAGCAGGGGAACAGGACCCGTGGGCAGAAAAGGCTGGCCTGGAATCATGAGGAGCAATTGATTATACACTTTTAAATTGGGAGGGGCAAAGATAAAGGAAGTTTCCAAAAGCATTTTCAGGGGTACCTGAGTGGTTCAGTAGGTTGAGCACCCGACTCTTGATTTCAGCTCAGGTCATGATCGCAGGGTCCTGGAATCAAGTCCCACATCGGGCTATGTGCTGACAGCGCAGAGTCTGCTTGGGATTCTCTCTCTCCCTCTCACTCTCTGCCCCTCCCCAACTTGTGCTGTCTCTGTCTCTCTCAAAATAAATAAACTTTAAAAAAACAATTAAAGAAGACTTACAGTAGCCCAGAGGTCTGGCTATTGTCGAGCTAAGGTTACTTTTCGCCTCTAGCAAAAGCATTAGCATGAAGAGAATTGTGAGTTCCTGGAGGAAAGTCATTTTCTGCCTGTCTCAAGTATTTGTTAATGGGCTGCAAATTTTAAGGAAATCGAATTTTATCTACATTTCTTTTTGCCTTCGTTCTCCTTATTCTTCCTTCCCTGAACGATTCTGACCATTAAATCTCTAAGGTTGTTGAGAGTGGGAGGTCTTATCTTCTGTAACTTCTTCCTGCTAACTGGGGGCCTAGAGATGTCCCTACTGAGGGGTCCACGTTGGTCATTTATATATGCGTGTATATATATAAACCCAAAGGCAGAAGTAAGCTGAATCCAATGAAGACAACACATAGGAACCCCCTTGCATCTATAATAACTGGTTGTTGTTTGCTGTATAACCTTTTCTTTGGAAACAGTTTTAAACTTACAGAAAAGGTTCATGTACACAAGAAAGTCATTTCTTTTCCTTGAACCACTTGAAAGGCTGGTGCCCTCTGTGGAGATGCCCTCATCTCTGTTCTTAGGTTCTGACACCCATGCAAGGCACTTCTCCTATCAATGCCCTTGCTCTGACATCCCACCCCAAGTCCCAGTGGACTTGCTCAGTGTGGACAAATACCTCATAATACATAGCTCCTCCCCGAATGACATTCTCTTCACCCTACGTGGATTCCCATACCTCACACCAGGCAGCTCTCCTACGAGAATGCTGTCCTCATCCAACGAGCGCTCTGCTTCCCCAGAGCCTCCATCAATGCTCTCCTCACCTCACTTAGCATCTGACACTCTGCCTTGGCCAGTACTCCTTTGAGGGTGCTGTCCTCCTCAGGCTTGGAGCTGGCACCTGGCTCTGGGCCACCAGGGACCCATTCCACTGCCACAGGCATTTGTTTTGCTTGGCTTCTCCTAATATTAGGCTTTAAAACGAAATATTCGGGAAGAAATCAAATGGAAGGGAAATGAAGGAAAAAAGAGAAGAAGAGTTCGAGTTCTTTGCCTATGCACTGAAATTTCGATACATGTCCACATGCCTATAATCATTTTTCTTCTTACTTTCCGATGTAAACGAGAGCGTGTTAAATGTTGTATCATGTGGTTGTGGTCTTGAAAATAGCAACGTCTCTGAGATCACTCCATGAATTCTGCCACAGTTTAAAAAATGCTACATGGTATTTCACAGAAAGAATACCCTATAACTTATTTTACAAACACACGCACACACCCACACATACACACACACAGTATGTTTACCCACTCTTTTTTTCTTGAAAATTATGATTGATTCCAATTTTCCTTATTAAAACCTAAGCTTCAATTAACATCTTTTCACACCTATATTTTTAAATCTCAATATAGAAGTCTCATCACATGAAAACAGAGTGACGAATTTTACAGAAGCTATAATGCACTAATAACTTCTTCGATCTATGGCTTCTGGAAGGCTGCTCAAGCATGAAATAACAAGCGAAATGTCCAATCTTTTCTGATAAAAACGAAACGATTCTTTCATCTGGTATGATCTGAAGGGCACAAAAAGGCTCCCGGACCAAAATTATCCCCTACGCAAACTGACACATTGCCTGAAATTCTCATGAAATTATTCTTCTAAGGATTCTACCTCTAAAGGTAATCTGAAAGGTAAGCATCTTTCCCGAAAGGCTCCCGTGAATGTACGAGTTCTTACTGTACCAGGGTGGAGTTCATCCGCCAGTAAACCAGTATTTGAGAACAAGTACTGAGAGATGAAGTTGTCAAAGACATAGTGAACCCCAGACAGACTTTAGGTGAAAGTTTGAGAAATGAAAAAGCAGACATCTGGCAAATTCCTGAGAATGAGGCGCAGCCTGAAGGGCCAGTCCTCTGAGAGAGGGTATTCCGGGCACTGGAGGGAGCTGCGTGTGGCATGGCCGAGGCTCGGAGGAGGCTGTAGGGAAGAGCGGTGCCCGAGGAGCATCTCAGGCCTCGCTTCAAGTCCAAGTGCACCTGTTCATGCTTCTTTTCAGGAATGGAGAAAGGCGACCAGCTTGGAGATTGAGATGGCACCAGAAGTTGCACTTTGCGTTCAGCGGTTAACTATAACTCGTTATTTTTGTAAATGACATTTCTTCCATTTTAACAGTTTTGCTACATAAAAATAAGAAACCGTGAAGTAAAGAAAAACCAAATCTAATTTATTAACCATAAAATAGAATTACAATCCAGCACCCTTCAGCACTGTTACCTGAATGAAAGCCTTACACGACCAGTTTTGTTGGTGCGGTTGTAGTGCTGTTTCGAAACATTAAGACTGTGGCCAATGTGAAGACATTGCATGAAGTCACAGTTAACAAGTACTGTGATACAATTCTGTTGAAGTTTGAAGGAATACAGGAGTTTTAATTAAATGAAATCATGCCCTTGTCAAGTCAATTTTGTGAAGTAACTCTAAATATGTTTAAAAATAAATTCTCCATTCAAAAATAGTTTATTTAAATTTTATCTCTTCTGTTTACAAGGATAATTGTATAGAAAAATATCAGTCGCTAATTATGTCATCTTGGAAAATCCAACACCCTTCAAGGATAAATTAACCTAGGCAACCGGACTATCACATGTAGACGGCAAATCTAAAGGAACATTTTACTCTAAGTTTCATCGACAGATAAAAAGTGGGGGGGGGGGTGGCGGGAATCAGTAAGTAACACAATAACCAAGACACAGGCAAGGAAGAGGCTATGAAGAAACTGATCTGCGTGTCAGATTATAGGGACTGAAGCAGACATACATACATGCTAACAAGGCGTTAGCAGTAACAGACATCTAAAAAACAGAATGAGGTTTAAACAGGTCAGACTGGGTTCTTCACAATCAGAGTGAGGGAATCAGGTGTTCTTACTAGGCTGGTAACAGACTTTTAGAGGAGTTGAACTCATACTTCCTCCTTTTTGTGATTCCCCTCCCCTATTGTCCCTGAAAGGGCAATGCCAGGATATATCCAGAGAGCTGGTAAAGAGTAAGTGAGGGTGAGCGCCTGGCTGTGCTGGTTGAGGCTGTAGGTGTTGAGGGTTGAGGTTACAGACTAGGGTTTCTGGACCTTTCAAGGATAATGCCATCAGCCCCCTTGGCTTTTTGGTGATCTTGTAACTCTCAAAGTTAATTTGAGATATAAAGATAGACCTGGCTCTTCTATTTCTCAGATGCCCTGGGGATTCTATAAGGAAACGCCAAGTTATACTGAGACTCTTTTGTCTCAAGGATCCTGAGTTTCCCATTTTATTCTTCTGTGTTGAGACCCAGCAAGTCCAGGTGGTCTTTCAGAGTGTAGCCATTTTACCAATATCCCTACCCTACCAAGGGAATACCCCTGAATCTTGGGGACAGCACCGTTTCTAAAGGAAGATTTATAGAACCTTTCCTCTACCCTCTAATGTGCAGTATCTTTTACAAGAAATGGATTAAGACCCATGGCAACTGATTTTAAGATTAGTATAAGAGATAAACAGCTCCTACATCCCTCAGGCTATCATGAGGGAGGTTTTGAGTTCCCTCCCAGATTTATATTCTCCCTTATGTCCTTTGGGGTATGGTCCTCAGAGTTCAGGAGAGGCTTCCATTAGAACTACTATTCTGGGGCCATCCTTGCATCAGGAATATGGGGGTGTGGGGAAATGTTAAGATCCTCCACACTGCTGAATAGTTTCTTCACCTTTTAGGTAATCACCAGAACCTTTCTTCATTTCTTTAGTTAGATAGACAATGCTTATTTCAAATTCAGGACACTTAACAACTATTTCCCAATCATAATCAGATCTGAGTAGGAGTGTTCCTTAGGATTCTCTTGGATTAACAATCTAGAGTCCTGACCAACATCTATTAGTACAGACATGGTGAGGACGTGCAGAACTTTTAAACAGTGAAGGAGACGTCACAATCGGGGCATGGTTCCTACTGAATTCTATTCTGAATGCTTAATGATGAGAACTTGACCAAAATGACAAGCTGCTTCTTATACACTTTTGAGAAAATAATTCTTTTAAAAAAATTTATTCATTTAGAGAGAATGAAAGAAATAGAGAGATAGCAAGGGAGGGGGAGTGCAAGGGGCAGAGAGAGAGGGAGAGAATCCCAAGCAGGCTCCACACTGCCAAGCTCAGAGTCCGACCTGGGGCTTGAACTCAAACCTCACGCTCGTGAACTGAGCCGAAATCAAGAGCTGGATGCTCAACCGACTGAGCCACCCAGGCAACCCTTGAGAAAATAATTCTGTCACTAAGTCTAACATTTCTTCCCAAGGTTCTGGAGAAGAGGCTGTCTTCAATCCACAAGATACCTCCTGGCTAACAAGGGAGAGAAAATTTCTCATCGACGGCACTGGATGTGGGTAGAGATGTTATGCTTGGCGCACTGCCTCCATATATGGATGGGGGGGGGGGGGTCCGGAACGCAAGAACAGACATGGCTGGTTACGGTGCCAGTGAGAACTGAGGTATGTTCAGTAATTTTTCAAGAGTTCCCAACATTGACCAAGTCATTACGAGGCATGGCTTAATTGGGACTTTTCATAGAACCTTGGAGGTTATGAAGTATGAATCTTTCCAAGTCCAGAGGGTAAGTGAGTCAAAGGAAATTAAAAAAAATTTTTTTTACTAAACTGTCAACTTTGAACATTATAAAAAATAATATTTACCTTAAAAAAGATAATACCTTGGCTTTAGAAATTTTGCAGTTGTTTACCTGTAGTAATGGTTTCAAGTTTTAAAATTCTGGAATCTCTCCAGAGCCTAAAAGATTAAAACGACTGTACTCCACATTCGTGAACAGGATGGCATCCTTAGGCAGTAGAGTTTAACAAGTCGCCATGAGTCATTTCCTTGACCTGTACATATTTGCATTGAGTCTTTTTTTGTTTTTTGCCGCCAGGTAGGAAATGCTCAATTAAAATGTGTTGAATGAATGAATGAGCGAGTTTAATTATCACCCAACAAGTTCAGGCTCTGTCATCCGCTTTAAGATTTTCAAACAAGTTCTGTGCTAGAATAATGAGATCCGACAGATGTTTTAGATTTTTTTTCTCCATTTCTATAGATAACTATTAAAATTTTCAAAAACGTTCCCCAGGGTGACAGACTAAGTTCCGAGAAAACTACAGCCCAATGATGGAAAATGTAATTTGTATGTGTAGCAGTAAAATAACTTATCCTGTGGCGTTGACATTAGTAGCTGGAAAAGTGGGCAACTACCTGAGGTACTTACTTCCAAACAGCTGCTAAAGAAAGGAAGGAATAACAACCTTTACTAAAAAGAAGTCTAGAAATATTTCTATCCTTTTTTAAAAGTTCTGAAGGTAGCACTAATTTACATTACCAGCAGCCAAAAAAAAGAGAGGAGAAACTCATTATTAATGAGAGAGTTTAGGAGGGCCGTAACACTGGAATTTAGAAAGAAGAAAAAGAGACAGGAAGGAAGAAGAGAGGAACTGGTAACACAATCTTGTTATCACCAGGACCCAGGAGCTTTAGAAGGCAGGTCAATAAAAAATGATTTTAAAAAGGTTACCCAAAAAAAGTGTTCCTTGGAAATTGCTAAAGATAAATGTGTCTAGAATAATTCAAGATAAAGATCGCTTGCAGCCAGGCTCACAAGTAAGGGATTCCCACTGGAGCTACCTAGCTGAGGAACTTCCCTGTGTAAGGAAAGAGGCCCCTGCCTAGATGAGCAAATTAATGGGGAAGCTGTATTAGCAACTGTTCCATTACCTCAGCCCTCTGCTGATACACAGAGAAGGTTTTGAAAATAGCATTATTATATAACGTTATATATTAAATGGAAGCTGTAACATTATTTCATATTGATGTATTGCAGCTAGAGAACTAAAGCACTTTCACGTATACTAATTTATTCGTGAATATGCTTTCTTTTTTTGAATCTATCATTCATTCATTCATTCATTCCACAAATTGAAGCAATATAAGGAGAGACTGATCTAGATTCTGGATACCACAGTATAAAATTTCCCAGCCCAGTGGCAGCAGGATCACCTGAGAATTTGTTGGATATCAAATCTGTAGGCTCCATCTCAGATTTACTGAATCAGAAATCCTGGAAGTCAGACCTAGCAATCTTGTTTTAGTAAGATTTCCAGGTAAATCTGGTGCACACTAAAGTTTAGAAGCCACTGTTCTAGATTACAAATGGTCTATATTTAATGTTCTCTTTACTCTTTACCATTGTACCTGTTCCTTTGGTAATTTTATTTTCAGAAAAGGAGCAAAATGTAAAAGTTTAGGAGTACTCCAATTAAGAAAATGGGATTCCTCACTAATCTAGTATTTTATTTTTTAAGTGTTATTTAAATGTATAGCACTTCTACATAGACTGTTACAAAGAGTTAGTTTACTTGACCTATGTTCATATCCTGGGACCAGGCATACGCTAAAGAACTATCTGTGAAAACTTAGCATGAATCTAATGCTAGGAAACAGAATAGTTTAATGATACTCTACAACAAACAATCTTTCTAAGGTGTAAGAGTTGTCGACATGTCTTGTTGAATGTAGTCCAAATACGGTGAAAAACTTCCATATACCTGTCTGGCAAAGTTTTACATTTATCTGGCCAACAGCTGCTTGCTGTTTAATTGCTTAAAATTAGGAAACTGGAAAGTGGTGTGATTATCTACTTAAGGCCAAATATTAATGAGGATTAAATAAATATAGTTCCTTAGATCTCTGTGGTTTCTAATCTATATAAACATCTTGCAGCGATGACTCATAAATGATTAAACAAAGACCAGATACATTAGAGGAATTTGCTTCATAAGCCAGGACTTAATTTTCTACTCAATTTACTTTTAAAAATGTTGATGGCATAAAAACATGTCAATAGGACGTAGGTTTTAAATCAAACCTTCTTTTTTATACTTAAACATGAACAAGCAATTACCATGAATGGAAGTAATCGAAGAGTTATTATAATTTACCGATACGTGCATGTTTGGGGGATAAGAGATCATAACTAAAAGTCATAGAAACTTCTCTAATCTACTCTGAAGCCACATAAACATATCCCAAACTGGAATGTGTTCTTTCTTCGTTATCTCCATAGAAATTAGAGATGTAATTATTCTGCTAAAAGGAAACAATAGAGCCTGTTCTCTAAAGATTAACTGAACTGTTCTCCTTTCAAAAGAGAATGAACTCTTTCATGTCAATAGAGACTCACTTAGAAAATGGTGCCTTGGGGTGGGGAATCCTTTCATCCACAGGTCAGCAGCACCGTCACTGGATTTGGAGAAGAATTTGAGCTCCAGGGGTGGGTGACTGTTCTGAAGCACATTTGGAGGGCACACCAAGGCTACAGGTTACCTGCATAATTGTTCCGACTTTTAAAAAAAACTATACTTTCTGGTAAATGATGTAGAAAATGTGACTGAGCTGGCAGCGATTCAGACAATCAACTGTGAGGAATTGATTCTCACTGAACTGGCGTAATGACCCGATTGTGGAGATTGTGAAACGAAGGTGAAGTGGGTACACTGGGCCATAGCAGAGAAGAAAATCAAGTTGTGTGGTACTCTAGGTGCCCTCAGTGGCACCCTGGCCAGGTGAAGTCTGGGTGAAATGCAAAGGTACAGTGATATGACCATTTTTTTCTAAGAGAATATTATCTATTTCCACATGAATTGTAATTTATCACCCCTTAAGGATAGATGGCGAATACAGTATTTCTGACTTTATCGATCAGTAAAGAAGTTCGTCTGCCACAGTCATGTAGAAACAGGTCGAGATATAGGCCCCTCGGATCCATAACCCATTAAACCTTTACAGAGTGAGAAGATAGGAAGGGGCAGAAGACTTTCTGTGATACAAACCAACTTGTTAATCGCCAGAGAATACAAATTAATTTAAATAGATATATGTTATACTAAATAAACATTCATCCCTTTTCTCCAACTCGATTACAAAACAAATACGTTTAGTGTAGATAGGCTAGGAGATACAGAAGAGCAAAGAGATGCAACAAAAGGCACCTGCAATTCCACGTTTTAGAAGTGGCTGCTCTTAATATATGCCTTGAAAAAGACACAGGCAGAGGTGTCTGAGTGGCTCAGTTGGTTGGACATCTGACTCTTGATTTCAGCTCACGTCATGATCTCGCCATCGTGAGATTGAGCCCCGCATTGGGCTCTGTGCTGAGCCTGGAGCCTGCTTGGGATTCTCTCTCTCCATTTCTCTCTCTGCTCTGCCTCTACTCATGGGTCCATTTGTGCGTGCATACTTTCTTTCTCTCTCAGAATAAATTAATTTAAGAAAAGACACTTGCAGAAAACAAAAAGAGACCATATCAAACACAAGGGCTTTGGAGCCAGTAATTTTTATATCGACACAAAATTCAAAAATCCAACAGCTTTCTGCCTATGTTGTCAGTCACATCCCTGAACAAAGCAATCATAAGTGGCCAGGGGATTCTCAGGAAAGAGCCCTGGAAGTCAAAACTCAGGTTCAAGTTTTCAGGCTTCTGTTCGGTTTGTGATTCTGGGCAAGTGACTTCATCTCATTTCTCCACTTGTAAAATGAAAACACTGTCTTCTCAGCTTTGTGTAGTCATGCCATCAACACTTACTGACCACATCCCCACGCGCCATGTTCCTGTGCTATGTGTCCCCAAGAGGAGGGCACAGGGACGGTATGTAAAAGTGAGGGATCCTCACTGGTCTGGGGGCAGGAGGAATCAGGAAGGCTTCACTTTTGGAAGGAATTACGGGGATACAGTGAAGGCAAAAACAGTGAAGAAGAATTAGAATCAGAGAGCCTGCTTTTGAAAAGGCTGGTATGGCTTAGGCAAAGGGTAGAGAATTCTGGGGGATGGCTGTATGGGCTGGGAGCAGATCATGAGAGTCACTGTATGCTACACTAAAGAGTCCATTTTTCATTCTGTAGGTGATGGAGATCATGAGAGTCACTGTATGCTACACTAAAGAGTCCATTTTTCATTCTGTAGGTGATGGAGAGCAATCGAAGAGATTTAAAGAGGAAAAGAATATCATCCCAGATGTACTTACAAAAAGAGCAGTGTGATGCATATAAACCTGGTATAAAAAAAGTGTCTGACTCTCATATCTTTATCAAGCACTTTGTATGTACCAGGTACTATTCGAAGTGTTTGGTATATACGAACTCATTTAATCACTGCTGCACCCTCTGAGGCGGGTTCTATTATAATCTCTTTTTACAGATGGGGAAACTGAAAGGAGGCGGTCTACAGAGTCCAGATTTGAAACCAAGGCTTTAGATAACCCAACCCCAGAGCTTGTCTCTCTTCAGACACAGTAGCAAAAAAGCTTCCACTGAAATGTGCTTCCTTAGAAGATGCCCAGTTCCATAACTTTACCTCACTGAGACCTCCCTGCAAAGTCATGTGACAAGTGTTGATTAGTCCTGTCTTCTTGAAACTCCCCCTTGGATCCTATAATACCTCCCCTTCCTCATACTTGTCTCTCTCTCTCTCTCTCTTTTTTTAAGTTTATTGATTTATTTTGAGAGAGAGAGAGAGAGGGAGGGGCAAACAGAGAGGGAGAGAAAGAATCCCAAGCAGGCCCCGTGCTGTCAGTGCAGAGTCTGATGTGAGGCTTGATCTCACGAATGAGGAAATCATGACCTGAGTCAAAATGAAGAGTCAGATGTGTAACCCACGGAGCCAGCCAGGCGCCCCTACTCATACTTGTCTCCTTTTGGTCTCTCTCACTTAGTCCCTCTTCTTCAGTTTATTAACTAAAATGTTGATAGAATATCCTGCTTAATATCCCTTAATACAAATAAGTCAATAACTAAAAATATAAGTCATTGTCAGGCAAATTACAGTGCAAATTTTATTACCCAGAATTTTGGATAACACAAGAATACCAGTTAAATCAGAATTAGTTTTGAAAAATTTCTCTCATCACATCCCTGGTTTTCTGTCCAAAGGCAGGGAATATTCCAAATTTCTCAATCACCTGCAGGTTAGCGAAGCTGCCCTCTTTGCCTAGAATAATCTTTCACCCATGTTGGCTTAGCTCCTACTTATGCTTTATCTCAATTTAAAACATCTTTCCTTGGGAAGCTGTCCCTGAACCCTGAAGCTACGCAGGAGTCCCTACACCTTGTAGTAGACCAGTCAACTCCCGGGCATTTGTCATACTTCGTAATTGTTGCTGTCGGGATGCTCGTTGTGATTGCTTTCATTCTTCACTGCATCCCCGGAGCCTGGCACAGGACTGGCTCATGTTAAATACCCAGTCGGTATTCGTTAATTAAACTAAAGGATCTCAAAACTTACAACTTTCCTTTACTGAAGAATATATAATAACATTCAGGTAGGAAGCAAGAAATCAACTCCTTCACATCCTAACACACATCAACTGAAGCTAAAAATCTTCTCAAGGATATGGGAGGGTATTATATGCATAAATGTAACTGATCATCCAGAACAAACTTTGGGGTTTTGACAAAGCAAAACTATATGGTACCTATAAAAAATGGCTAAAAGCAGCTCTTCCTTCCTAGGGATCCGGATGAAAGAAAATACAAGAGGACAGGAACCACACATATAAAAAAAGCTACATTAGTCATTCCCAGTGGAGAGACCATCTAGCTTGGGATACGCCAGCTTCTGAATTTGCTCTGATGCTCATTCTGGGTGGCTCTGCTATTGCTTCAAGGTACAGCCTCTCCTGTTTTTCAATTAATTAAGATTTATAACTGCTTCTCATATACTAGAACTTGCTCTGAACTCACACCACGATGCTTTTGTGTATCCTATTTGTTGCAAGAAAGATTTGGGGTGGTTCCCTAAAATTATGGTATGTTATTCCTCCCAGGTGAAATTAACTCCGTGTCCCAATGAGACTGCAGGAAGTAGGGTAGAAACTACTAACTATTTATTGGGACCTATGTGTGAAGCTCTGCTTTAGGCAAGGAGATACACTGAAGAACATAAAGCTTTGCTCTAGTAGAAGCCTCGTCCTCTGTTTCCCCCACCCTTAGTTACTTGCTTATGTTATTAGGAAGATATTCACAAACTATGATTGAGATAAAAGTAGATCGGAGAGTGTGTATATAGTAAGAGGTCATACAATGTCAGAAGGGATAGTTAGGAAGGACAAATAGACATTAAAAATAAGAAACAATTCAGGGCACCCGGGTGGCTCAGTCATTTGGACATCCAACTCTTGATTGAAGCTCAGGTCACGATTTCACGGTTCGTGGGTTCCAGCCCTGCATCGGGCTCTTCTCTCACAGTGTGGAGCCTGCTTGGGATTCTCTCTCTCCCTCTCTTTCTCTGGCATTATTTATTTTGAGAGACTCATGCTTGCTGTCTCTCAAAATAAATAAATAAACTTAAAAAAAAAAGACAATTCTTACTGAATATGGGGAAGAGAATTCTCCCCCTCCTTAGAGCGTTTAGTTTAGAAAATTATCACTGTAAGAAGTACGTTAGCCTCTCTTTGAAATATATATAAATTCTTTTGAAGACTCGATAAGTCTTTTGTCGGCTTTATGATCTGGGAATGTCTTTCTCAGAAATCTGGGAGCCATCTTTGATGAAGTGTGAATGCCCAGGAGGATAGCACCTCTATCTCTTCTTAATTTCTGTGGGAAGGTAGGAGCATAATTTTGGTGGGTGCCTGGTTCCAAGTTGCAAAGCTACCTCCTATCATAGGGATAAGAGGTTTGCTTTTCCTCCCAAGAAAGCCAATAATCTAACACATGTAGTCACTCCAATTACCAGATAAAATTAGGATGTCCTACATGTGATCAAAGTTGCTATCAAGTCTTTACTTGAAGACCAGTCATAGATTGTCTTGAAAACATGGATGTAAAAAGTTATATCTGCTTGGCTATATAAGAGGGTGAGATGCCTTTTTGTTTCCGCAATCTTCTAGAAGATTGGCTTAATGCGTATCACATTCTGGTTTAATGCTTATTCAATAATAAAACTATGGTCTTTGTCTACTAGCTTTATGAAAAGGATTTCTGGGTTGTTTTTAATTCTATTTCCCCAAGAAAAGACATTAATAGCAGTTATCTCTGGAGGATGAAATTCTAGCTATCTATCTAAAATATATATTTATTTTTTTTTTTATTTTTTTATTTTTTTTTTTAGCGTTTTTATTTTATTTTATTTTATTTTGAGAGACATAGAGACAGAGAGTGAGCAAGGGAAGGGCAGAGAGAGGGAGATACAGAATCTGAAACAAGCTCCAGCCTCTGAGCCGTCAGCACAGAGCCCGATGCGGGGCTCGAACTCACAGACGGTGAGATCATGACCTGAGCTGAAGCCGGCCGCTTAACCGACTGAGCCACCCAGGCGCCCCTAAAATATATATTTATTTAAATATTTGTATATTTATACAAATGTATTTATAAATATAAGTATTTTTAAATATATTTGTTATATTTACATTATGTATATGTGTGTGTGTGTGTGTGTGTGTGTGTGTGTAATTTAGAAAGAGAGTGCAAAAGAGGGGCAGAGGGAGAGAAGAAAGAAAGAATCTTAAGCAGGCTCCATGCTCAGCTCAGAGCCCAGAGCCTGATACAGGGCTCCATCCCCAGACCCTGGGATCATGACCTGCGCTGAAATCAAGAGACGAATGCTCAACCAACTGAGCCACATAGGCTCAGTTTATTTACATTGTATTAATATTATGTTTATGAATATATATTTATACTTAAAATATTTTAGTGAATATATCCATTACTTGTATTTTACATATTTATGTATAAACCAATGTATATTTTTATATAAAAATTACATATATATGCTATTTTCTTAAATGATCATGTATTACTTCATAATGAGAAATAAATGCAGTGGTTTTCATTTTGGGGGAAAATACCAAATTGCACTTATGATACTCATTAAGGTAATGGCCCGGATTTCTACACTTCATAGATTTCATCACTGGGGGAAACTATTCAGAAAGGCATCTAGAGTCAATCACACTTGGTGTCCTCAGCCTGGGTAAGGTCTCTTTTATTCGTCAAAAAAAGTTACTCTGTTAAATTAGAGAACCGAACAGCATCCTCTCAGGGAATAAAGTTTAGCCTGTGTGGACCAGAATCTGATTTTAAGTTCAAAGTTGCTGCCCCCTGCCTAGACCATCAGTCCCCACCCTGGCCATGGCAGCTGTTTGACTGGACTGGATGCCTGCTCTACCACACTGCCTGCCTTGGAACCCCTGGGGTTTTCCTCTTCTCATTTCTCCGTCTTTGTGAAAGAGCCCCACAAAGGAGTTGCAGGGGCTCTTTGTTTCCAGCCTGGTGCCGGCAGGCATTTAAGAAGCGACTGAGGCTCTGGGTAGGGAGTGGCCCAGCAAAGCAGCCAGGAGCATCACAGGGAAGCCGGAACCTGCTCTCACGGACAAGGCTCTGCACTCAGCTTCTGCTGCCAGGGTTCTCCCTCAGCCACAGCAATTGCTTCTCAGGGGCTCCCTGTTGCCTTCTCTTTAGGTTCTGGCTTCCATTTGGCCCACCTTCCCTACATTATCAGACAGTGCTTTGAACCCTAACTCTACAGTGGTTTCAAGTTCCCTTCCCTTTCCATAGAATCCTAGGCTTATACAATTGGAGGAATGACTCTGAACAGCTGTTAAAAGTGTCCCAGAATTGGGATGCCTGGGTGGCTCAGTTGGTTGAGCATCCGACTCTGGCTCAGGTCATGATCTCACGGTTTATGGGTTCAAGCCCCACATCAAACTCTGTGCTGACAGCTCAGAGCCTGCAGCCTGCTTTGGATTCTGTATCTTCCTCTCTCTGCCCCTCTTCCCGCTTGTGCTTTTCTCTCTCTCTCAAAAATAAATATTTAAGAAAAAAAAAGTGTCTCAGAATATTCTGTGATAGTTTAGAAGCTCCTTGCACAGTCTACAACACTTTGCAGGCTGGCATGTCAGAGGCCACAAAGGACCTCTAAGATTCTCTGCATTTCAGCCAGGAAAAGTCCCAGCTCTGGCCCAGTTCTGGAGTCTCTTAATTGAACAAAACACCCTGCATGGTTAAAGCAGAAACTCGGTATTCATAGGTAGCAGGATAGAGAGATAGCCATATAGATACATATATGATTTAAGCTCAGGTCATGTTCAATGGAAGAAGGAAATAAAATCAATGAGTCCTAAACATATCTGAACAGATTTCAAAATTATTTCTGTAATTCTATGCTTCAGTCATAAAAATATAGTTCATTTAATATAAAATCCTTCTGAGTATAAGAAATGAGTCATTTACATATTTTTCATCTTTTTGTTCTTTTGTGTCTCTTTCCAGACCTTTCTTCTATTCCTGTAAAAATATACAATTTTTTACAGAAAGGCTATAATGCTATGCATGGAGTTCTGGAACTTGCTTTTTCATTCCTAAGTTGGAAATGAGACATGAACAGTCTGTTTAATATAAGAAGTGATGAAACAAAAAAGAAAATATAATATGTTAAAGAGATATTTCAGGTTCCAGAAGTAAAGAAAGCCCTGGACAAGCCAGAAATCAGTCATTACTCTACATGGATTCAAATCTACCTTCAAGTTACATTTGGCCTACTTTCTTCTAGGTTAAGAGAAGAAAACGCTAAGCCTAACTATGTCTAAAAATAAATGCCCAACATCTAACCACATTATGCACCACCTTATATTGTGGCTCTTTTGTTTTCCATAAGTAGTATCTTCTAGCCTACATATTTCTTAGAATGGGAATGCTATTTAGACAGAATATTATATTTAAGGAAACAGAATAAATTCAGTGTTTAAGGCCTCTTTCACTCTGCTGTATTCAGCCAAGTGTCTAATAGTGACGCTTGTGTGGCCTTTCTTGCTTTTATCCAATGCAGTTCTTCAGCTAAAGCTTTAAAGGTGTCTAGGCTTAAGAACACTTGAGATATATCAATATAAAATTTTCAATTTCAAGTTACTTTACAGTATGATAAAAGGAAACAACAGAATATTCTTTAAAGTCCAGGAAATAAAGACTACATTTCAATTGTGACTACTTTTAAAAATGAAGCAGTAAAATCCATCCATTTCTGATGATCTTATTGCTTGACGTTGCAAAGGTCTAAGAACACAAACAGAAGGAAAATGTGTTTTCTTGGAGTATAGTTGACACTCAGTATTACCTTAGTTTCAGGTGTACAACATAGTTATTCGACAACTGTACACATTATGCTATGCTCACCACAAGTGTAGCTACTGTCACCACGTAATGCTATTACAAACAATTGATTGTATTCCCATGCTGTACCTTTCAACCCTGTGACGCATTCGTCCGTAACTGGAAGCCTGGGTCTCCCACTCCCTTTCCCCCATTTTGCCTATCCTCCTACCTCTCGCCTCTCTGAAAACCATCAGTTTGTTCACAAACAGAAGGAAATTTTACCATTTCATGTAATTGTGGGCTATGTGTTCATGGTATCAAAAGAAAGAAGAAAACCAAATGACTCATTTATTTTCACTGAACTTTTTTTAGGCACTGTCATAGAAAATTTAAGGTTAATAGAAAGAAGGAAATTCATTTTCTGAAACCCTTAAATGCATCCAGTATAGAAAGAATTAGATTTTAAGTGCTGACATTCCCACATTTACAACTGACTCTTTTATAGCACGGTGGCAAAAAACCTTGCTCACCTTCCTATAATAACTTTAAAAATGGGATTGTCAGCTGTATTTACCAACCCTGTCATTTCCCAGCATAATTATAGCATACATCCAGAATGGAAAAGTTGTTTTTAATCTATGTAAAAAAACACAACTGCGCGAGGACTACCTTCTCCACCCCCCACACCCCCACGGTTCTCCACCCATCTGATAGCCAGCAGGGATTTGTATTGTTTCTTCACATAATTGTATAATCCTTCATAAACAACCCTAGCTGTAATGATTCCATTTTGATAACGTTTGATATTTGCTGTACAGTAATCTTTAAATGGCTTAGAGTAAAGTTAGGAGCCCTCTTACTGACACGTTATGATTTTCTTAGTAATTTTGTTAATAGACTTCTATATGTACAAACATTCAAGAGCAAGTCCTTCCTTCTGAGATTGCAGCTAATCTGACAAATTTAAGTGATAAAACTATAAGAAAGAACAGAAACATATAAGCTGTTAGGAACAAAACTAGGACTAAAATGTAGTCAGACCCAATCTACTCAGGCCATTCATAAGATTAGTTACATTTAATTATCTTAAAACTAATTTATCTTGAAATTTTACACAGTTAGCATGGTTTTTCGAATTCTGGGTAGAATAATAAGGATAGGAAGGGAAAACACTACCAAGTTTTAACTACTTGCATTAAAAATAAAAAGAGATAATAAACTTTATAGTGAATAATCTACATTTTAAATGTCTGGCTTTAGTGTGATCTGCTTGGGAGAGATATGTTCATTTGGACAATGGCTTTCATTTGTTTTCATTTTGCTGCGACACTAAGAATTCATACAGCATAATCAATCCACACTCAGTCTGAGCTAAGTAGCTATAAAGTGTCCTCATCTAAAACTCGTTCTAGGATCTTCAAAGATTCTAGGAACAGATCATTTTTCAAACCAATTAGAAGCACCAACGTAATAGAGCAATCCATTCTTTAAAACTCTAATAAGCTTCCACCCTGGCCTTAACTCTGGAATATCCCCTCTTGAGACCTACCATCCCCCACCCTGGCCCCCAAGCAAATGACAGTATTTAGGGAGTCCACCCGTTTGATCCTTTAGGAGCTAAAGCCAACAGGCCTTAAGTTATGAGTAGGATAATGACCTTGATTATAAGTCAAAAAATTGTGCATTGTTTATACATAGACCCACTCCTGAAATCCTGGCAGCTCTATAAGCACCACGTCTATACACAATTAGCCCATTAAAATGGAGAGCTCTGACTTCCTCCTAAGCTAACAGGATATGCCCAGTAACATCTGCCTAAACCCACTGGTGAAACTGCTGTCTTCTTTTGACCTGGTGGGGCACATCCAGCTACTCAAGGACCCCGGGCTGCTGAAAAATGCCCACCGTTACCACTCCATACAGAGGCCCTGGTTTGGCGTGGTGAGAACTTTAACCCTCTGTCTTTCTAGGCTGTCGGCCCTCCATTTTCTAATTCCAGGTTTGGGGATTGGAGGATGCCCAGATGGTGACATCACCAAATAATTTCCAGGAGAACTAGAAAGCTGGTCATTGTGATGCCATCTTCCATGGTTAGGGAAGTACCCCAAGCATTTATAATCTTAACTAACATGTTTTGTATAATATAAGGGGGGCAAAAATTATTTGTAAATTTTATAAAGTCCTAGGATTTTGATTTTGTAGAAAAAGAAACACAAAATGGGTTACAGTTGTCAGATATAAAGTATGCATCATTTGCATGTACAAAATATATATAATTTGTGTGTAACATATTATTATTATAACTACTATTTATATTACATATAAAACTATATAAAATTTACAAATTAAAACAAAGCGTCATTTTTTAACCTATCAAATTAGTGAAGATTTTCAAAATGACAATCATTAAATCCTGGCTAGTATTCATTGGGGTTGTCACTTATTTACACTATAAATAGTGTAATCTTTTTGGAATGCAATTAGACCATAGTATCAAGAATGTTGAAAGCATTTATTTTTTTTTCCTACTTAGTAATTGCCTATCAAGGATTCTCTAAAAACGAAATGATAAAAATAAAATGTATGAAAAATACAAATTATACATATCTGTCTATTCATCCATTTGTGTTTGTTTATAGTAGCTTAAATTTCCAAAACTAACAGATGGTCAAAAATAAAACATTTATTCAATGGAATATTAGGTATACATTAAGTACTATGATCATTAGGAATCATCACTGAAATGAGGAAATGTTCAAAAATAATTTCTAGAGTAAATTGGATGCATAATTCTATGTATAAAATATACAAATATAATAAAAACTTGTCTGAAAGGAATATACTTTTTTTTTTAAGTGAATATCTCCGGAGTGAATAAAGACTTATTTTTATGTTCTTTTTTTGTGCTTTCATGTATTTTCTAAATTTTCCACAGTGAATATTTACTACTTTTAAAGTGAGAATAAAAAAAGAAAGGAAAGAAATGCATGCCTAGCTACTAAGTCCATTGTGCTGTTGCCCTTCAGCTCTAAACTAAAGTCCAAGTTGCCTAGGCTCACATTAAAGTCCTTGTAATGCGATCGTATCTCATCACCCAATCGTACTTCTAAAGCTTGTGCACTTTGAACACCCGGTTCTGGCTCAGATGGTCACCAGGCCTGTCATGGGGCATCTAGATTCTACTCATGCTCTTCTCATCAGGCCTAGAACTTCTCCTCTCCTCTAGTTTCTGATCATAACTCCTGACTGTAGCCGTTTTAAGCCAACTTCAGATATTCATGATGCTCTAAACCATGCCTGGCAATCATACAAAAATCATTTTAGACCCTGATTCCGATTAATTCAGTACAATAATTTAGAAGGAAGCTCCTTCTGAAAGCAAGAATCCCATCGATATTTGTTAAATGAATGAAAACTGCCACTCCTGTAATCATAATAGCAACAGCACCTAACATTTATTGGGAGCTTTGTATTTATAAGGAGGCGGTGTGTCAACTTCATTGACTTTATTTAATACTCTGAACAATCCTCCATTTCACAGATGAAAACACTGAGCCTCAGGTAGGTTATATATATATTTCCCAAGGGAGTATAACCAGTGTCGGCTTGGGATTCATATCCAGTTGTGTCTGATACCATATGCTCTCCAGGACCAAATTTGCAAATGGAAGGTCTACCAGAAATCATTTTGCCTATGATACATTTTTATTAATTAACCTAACTGAATATTCATGAAGCGAAGTAAAAATGATGTGCTGAATTACAAAGTTTTCTTTTACATATAAAAATAGATACAAAAACAATAGAATTTTCTGTTGAATCTCATACCTGTATAGGACCAGCCAATCTCTTCAACAAGTTTCCTTTGTTGTCTGTAGTATCCATAAGCCCAATCTACAATCAAGAAAAATCAATTGATCAATGTGTAGAAAAATATGTGTCCAAATGAAAATATATCAGATGTCCAAATCATTCATTCCATAGATGGTCCTCAACTAATCCTTCCCAGGTCACCTTCCCAATGACTCCTCTTAATTCTAACCACCAAATTTACAGTCTCTGTTGTTCCTTGTTCTAGTAGTTGGTATAAATTTTAGGGGGTACATTTAAAAAATGCTAAAGTTCAGGTAGGGACAAAGCAAACATTCTGGGTAAACCAGGAGCAACCTAGAGGTGTTCATCCCAAAAAAGATGGATCAGAAAGAATAGTTTTTCCTATCTCCAAATACTTCTTACTATTCCTTAAGTCTAATATCTGAGATCCTGTTTATTAGAGATACCGTAAGGTTTACAAACTAAGTCTGATCCATCAATGCATCTAGGAGACCCAGAGGTTATCATGTTTTCAAAATTTGCTTCCTTTCTGCCGAAAAATGAAATTAGCTGCTTTGAGGAAATGAGAATTTAAATGTATGTATGTTTGCTGGGAAAAAGGCTATAAGACTTTGTCTCTTGGAGGAACCTAGATGCCCGAGTGAGGTAATAGAGTAGGAAGTTTAGGCATCATAAAAGTGGATGATTCATGACTCAGAGAGAGTAATTTTGGATCAAGATCACGGGGCAAGAGGTATAGAACATGGGTGGAAACCAAGGTCTCACTCTACATAATTCATAATTTTGCTCACACTAAAAAAATATATACGCTATATATCTGCACACACACCATATATATAGGTATGGTATAATCTTTCTCACTATTTGGGAAAGAAATCCTATTTCTTGCTACATGGTTATTTTCTCTTTATTGACAATTCTCAATTTCAGGAATGCAAATATCTAAGCGCATTGCAGAAATTATTTTCCTCTTGTCCATGTTATATGCTCTCTGTTTAATACAGCATGGTAATTAATAACTGCTGAACTATTTCATAAAAGGTAAAATCAGGCTTGCTATCAGAAATACATATTCTGAATTGATAGATTATTCAAAACCAAAACTTACTTTTAAGAAATAAGGGTTTTATATTTGTTCTAAAACTTTCATTGTTCATAAACATAGGTAAATAATCTATTGGGCACATAGCACATTTCGGCATGTATTTATTTTTATAATAGTTTTACTGAGATATAACTTACACATCACACAACGCACCCACTGTATACAATTTTGTGGTTTTCAGTATATTCAGAGTTGTGCAATCATCACCACAATTTTAGAACATCTTCATCATCCCCATTAGGAACTCCATAACCTTTGGCTGCCATTTCCAATTCCACCCTCATATCCCATAGGTCTAGGCAACCACTATCTAGCTTGTTTCTATAGATTTGGATATTCTAGACATTTCATATAACAGAATCACACAATATAGCCTTTTGTGACTGGCTTCTTTTTATTTATTTGAGACAGAGGGGGGAAGGGGGGAGGGGAAAGAGAGAGAGGCGGCAGGGGTGGGGGGTGGTCATGGAATCTCAAGCAAGGTTCACACTCAGTGCCAAGCCAGATGCAAGGCTCATTCCACGAACCTGGGATCTTGACCTGAGCCGCAATCAAGAGCTGGAGGTTCAACTGACTGAACCACCCTGGCATCTTGTGACTAGCTTCTTAAATTTAGCATAATTAATGTTTTCAAGATTCATCCGTGTTGTAGCATTTATCAGTACTTCATCCTTTCTAATTGCCTAATAGTACTCCATTGTGTGGTGACCCACATGGCTTTAAAGTTCCCTTCAGCTTGATTAAACATTGGACAGACTTCTTCCTGACTCTAGGCCCCGATCTTATTTTTCTTAGAGCATTTAGTTTAGAAAACTTTGTAACTGTAAATTCCTTCTCTGCCCCTTTGAGATGTAAATCTTTTTTTAATAGCCACATGCCAGTTTTACAACCAAGAATGTACTACTCAAGGACCTGGGAACCATCTCTCTTTTTTTTTAAATTTTCATTTATTTTTGAAAGAAAGAGTAAGGGAGAGGCAGAGTGAGAGAGGAGAGAGAGGATCCCAAATAGGCTCCACATTGTCAGTGCGGAGCCTGATGCAGGGGTCCATCTCATGAACTATGAGATCATGACCTGAGCTGAAATCAAGAGTGGGATGCCTAACCAACTGAGCCACCCAGGTGCCCTGGGAACCATCTCTTTGAAAGGAAATAGGACCCTCATCACCCAGTTTCTATGAAAGGATAGGAGCTTAACTTTGGTAGGGTGCCTTGCTCCAAGGTGCAAAAACTACTTCCTGTCATGAAGATAGGAGTTTATTTTTCCGTTGGATAAAGTCAGTTAGGAAACAAAATGACTTATAGTTTCCTGCTAATATCCTGCTCCACTGGGGCTCAACATCAGCCATTGAAAAACCTTTTCCCTTTTATTTCACCAAGTTGGGTTCTGACTTGGTTCTGGCTTCTCTCCCCACCGCAATATCCTTGACTTAAGTCTCCCTCGTTTGTTTAACTTGGTCCAGTGAGATTTTTGTTTTGACAATGGATACACCCCATTTAATTTGTCCATTCATCAACTGGGGGATACTTGGGTTGTTTCTTCTTTTTGGTTACTATGAATAGAAGTATTAGTATCTGTGCATATGTTTGTTTTGCCACTTAATAAGTAAATATTAGGTTCATAATTTATTTTCCAAATACAGTTGTCCAATAAAATTGTAGTCATTTAGGGTTAAATTCTGAGAACAAGTGTTTCTTTATGATCAAGGAATACATACAGTTAGAGGTTAGAATGGGTCTCAGAGGTCATTTGACTGAGACTGTAACAGATTACAAAAAAAAATAAGAATTCCTGGAGATAAGGTAATTTACTCACAAAAAAAATGTAAAGGACTTGTACAGGTAATAATTGCAAAAATAGAAACAATAATGCATGGCTCCTGCCTCCTACTCCAGAAAGTTCCCAATATCATGGTCCCAAACAATCTTGAGCTATTGGTTACTCACTTAAAGTGTTTTGCCCAAGAAAGACGCCTAGAGAATATATGCTTTCAAGAGAAACAAAATAAAACAGAATAATATAGTAGCCTAGAATTTAACCAGAAGAGAGTATTTGGACAAATAAATTAAAGAGAATTGATTATATCTGATTTGACCTGGCAATCAGTTAATTTCTTCCTCTGAAAATTTGCATTGACCATAAAGAAAAGATGTATTGTCATTTATTATATGTTTTAAATATAAATATTTTAAAAGACATTTTTTACATATAAATGCATTTTGAAGATTTCAGAAAATCAAAACTTACATTTAACAAGTAATCCATTGAAATAAATAAAACAGTAAGTGTTTGTTTTAATGATTCAGTCTAAAAGATGATAGCAAAATATCAGCAGATTTTAGCTTTCCTTGTAGGGCTTTGTCACTACACAATGAGCATTTGTCCTTGGTTTTTAATTACTTACATTAAGAAAGCTTTATTCAATACAGGATTCCCAGGTGTTGGTAGCTCTCTTCAGTTCCTTTATGTATTGTTCCCCTAATTGTTACTTCAAACAATCCGTTACACATTCATATGCTAATTACACAGTCCTTGGGCGTGAGAGAGTACCCCACTTTTAAAATTCTGCTTAGAGGTCTGATAGATGAGATGTGATAGCTTCAATGAACAAGAAAAAAGAAGCGAAGTTCACTTTTTTGTTGTTGTATTATATACTTTGAAGACCAGTAAATCCTATATGAAATGAATCTATCAAAGTGCTTACTCATTTTTAAATCAATGAAAAATAATGAAATATAGAATGTTTTTTTCAATTTATGTGAATTTCAGTTTCTTTCAATTTAAAAGCATTTACCATGTCTGTACTGGCGTGTTTTGTAGGGAAAAAACTGAGCAAGAAATTTCAGAAATGAATTGTACATGCAGTAAAAAAGAAAATATACATTAAATTTTTTAAGGCTACTCTAAAATTTGTTCTGAAAAATATTCTTCATGATGTAGACTTTTAACCTGCTACCAAACTTAGGAGAAATTTCAGGCAACCTGAAATGTTTGCTTCAACATATTCCATCTTCTACCTACGTTGAGCACCTCCAGATATGTAAATATGTAAACGCATGTGTGCGCCCTTTATTTTTCCTTACATTTGGATAATGAAAATCAAAGTCTACCAGATGGAAGATATAAATTAACTTAGCATTTATTTTTTTTTTTGCTCAAAGTTTTTTTTTTTTTAAAAAGAACAAAAAATTTGGGTGCTCATTTCCTACTAAAAATATCATTATAAATATTTTGAATTAGAAAAATGCCTCTGAGTCTGCTATTACCCTAAAGAAAGTCTCTGTTCCACGTTGATTAATAATTTCACCTGCCTCCTACTATATAATCTAGCAGCAGTACTCTGACAAAAGTGCACGCATGCGCGCGCGCACACACACACACACACACACACACACACCCACGCACACTTTAATGCTATAAAGTGGCCAAATATATGACAGGGAGAAGAAACAGACTGGTTTTCTGAAAAGGAAACTTCAGGTAGACAATAATCACAGATAACATTTGAAGACTAGGATTCTAAGACTAGATTTCTCAATGCAGTCTTTCCCAGGGTAAACAATACTTGCAAATTTCAGTAAGAACTTCAGTGGAGGGGGAAAGGAAGTTAGTCGATAGCAATCTGGAAAGGCAGAGGAGAAGAAATAGAATTAGAGATGAATTTTTAAAGCCCTTGAGTATCACTTTGCCAATGAAAGACTTGGGGAGAAAGGTTAGAACTATTCCGAGTAGAGGAAAAACATTGTGCACCAAGAAGTGGCGAACTGTGGGGCCAAAGGTTTGAAATGCCACTTGGGTTCTCCTGTGATCTGCATATAGGACACTTGGTACTTATTCTTGGTGACAGCTCACCAGTATATACAAGGCTCACAACAAATTTCACACTTTTTGTTCTCATCCTACTGTCTCCTCTTACCTCGATTTCTTTTGAAAAATTAAAGGAGATAGTCTGCTGTATTGATCAAAAAGTATTGCATATATTTAGTATATTCTTAAAATGACTAACCAAAAACCAGGGGGGAGGGGAAGAGGGGAAAGGAAAAAGAGACACAGAGAGGGAGGGAGATAAAACATAAGAGACTCTCAAAGACTAAGAACAAACTGAGGGTAAAGGGGGATGAGGGAGGGGGGAGAGGGGGTGATAGGCATTAAAGAGGGCACGTGTTGGGATGAACAGTGGGTGTTACATGTAAACCAACTTGAAAATAAACTATTAAAGAAAAGAAGAAAAAAATGTTAAAGAAGAATATTAAGTAAGTAAGTAAATAAATAAATAAATAAATCTAATCGAAGTGAAAGAGGTTGGGGGTGGGCAGGCCAAGAAAGGTTAGTGGTTGGTGACCACTTGCAGAAGGACTTGGAAACCCCTAGAGACAGTCTAGTGTCATAGAGCAATTATCATCCACTAAATCCTTTGGCTGTTGGACATGCACAAGACAGAAGTGGCAGTGACAAAAAAAAAAAAAAGTCGATAGAGCAGTCATAACCATTCCTTATTGAAAACAAAGTAATGAAAAACCTCTCTCAGAGAACAAAAAATAAAATAAAATCGGAAATATGAGTTCCTTTAAGCAGAGAATCAGCTTTTGATTAAAGACCACCTGTGAACACATCACCTGGTTACAGAAGGTCCTTTATTTCTGCAGATGCTCTATTGCAAATGCCTTCTCTGGTTGGATAAGAAAGCTGAGTTTATGATCCAAGTGATCTAACCCAAAGCCTTGTTTAGCTAACTAGAGCAAACTTTCCAAGTAAAATTCAGTCTGCCCATGAGCATGATATAGAGTCTATAATACCGTACATGGCAGACATTTTTCTATTGATTTTCCTATCATTGTATGTTAAGAATTAGCATGCTGTCAAACTGTGTTATAATATAGCCGTCTTTACCTATCTGGGATATAAATTTTTACCTGGTATATATGCAGACACATTTGTGAAACTCAATTTAGTTAATTATGATCATTCAGATAATAGGCTTGTTTAAGATAGTTACAATGCAAACATTATATTACAGTTATTCACTTCAGATGCAACCAAACTCCCTAAAAACATACTGCATTTAAAAACATATGCATATTATTTTCCCCCTAAGTTATCTGTTTTTCTATTTCAGCTGCTTTCTAGTGTTAAAAGAAGAGTTTCATTGGTTTTCTCCCCTCTGCAAAGGCCTGAAGATAAAAGTACTTTTTACAGTTTCAAAAGTTAAATTGCAATTTCTTGCCAAATAGGATGGCACATGAAATCACATGGTTAAAGAGATGGAAGGAGATGAGTTTCTAGAAGCCAGGTGACCTCTTTATTTAAGGATAAAGTTAAAAAGATGAAAAATGTAGATACTTGAGGCACTATATGAACAAAAAAAAATCAAATGGTAAATTATCAAAGGAGACTGAAATGCTGAGCATATGGATAATGGAAAAGAACAAACGGAGCTGTTTCTTCCACATGCTTGTTTTAACAGACATCCAATTAAATACATATTTCTCACAGGAGTAGGAGTGTGGAGGTGAGCAATTAGATTTTTATCGTCCCTTAACACAGAGGATGTGTATGCTTTCACAGAGAGGATTTGTATATTGACATTCTGTCTACCAAACCTATTCAAAACTTTTCAATGAAAGCAGAAAATATTTGCAGGCTTGTCTTGGAAAAGTAGCCAGTGTTTTCTCTTATACTTAGATGAGTTTAGCCCAATGTGATTTGTCTATATTCCTAAAGTTGAGGTATTTTCTGTTAAGACATTTTAATAATTTTGATCGTTATCACATGAGCAATAATACTGTTTCAGATAAATTAGAAAATGTCTGTTTCAGATAAATTAGAGAAATACAGATAAGCATAACTGTAAAAGTCATCTATAATCCCGTCTCCTGAAGATAATCATTCTTTGCCGCTGTGCAAATATAGAAAATTTACACTTTACATAAATTGAATTACACTATTTCATTATCGGGTTTCCACATAATGACAAATCGCCGGTATCTTCTCAAGTTAACAAATATGATTTCATAGCATCAAAACAGTTCACTTAAAGAATTCTCTGCTTTTGGATATTAAAACAAAAAGTTGATTTAACTTGAGTAAATTTATTCCTTAGGCTTAAATGATATAAGGAATGAAAGTTTCCAGTAAGCTAGTGTGAGCTTTATGGATAAAATAAAGTCTGTAGGAGATTAAGTACCACATTTTCCTCCTGTCAACCTTCTTCTGCAACACCAAGTAAACAGTAAAATGGCACAAATTCATTGCTATGACGTCAGAGTGAATTTTTTCTACTGTAAGAGAAAGCCCAATTGTTGATAAAATAGTGATAATGGCAGCAGAAATAGAAATGGCAACATGTGTAAAACAACTATTAAAAGAAGAGCTAAAATTAATATTAAGAGTAGAGAGAGAGGCAAATCTGTGAAGCAGATGAAAATGGGTAGAAAACATGGAATTCAGCAAATTACAAAAATAATGTTCCATTCATTATATGTTCCATATTATATGTAATATATATAATATATATTATATACTATTATATTATTATACTGTTATATTATCCATGCTGTAATAGTGTGCCATTATTTGCCAATCTAACTAATGTTTCTGTTTGAAACCATTATGTACACGCACTTTCCTCGAAATCAGAAGTACAGCAAAGGTACCTCTACGATTAGGATTACTTGGGAAGTTCCGGACAACTGACACCCTAAAACCACCAATTAGAAGATATAATGGAATTCCATTAACACCTGCTATGAAAATCATAAGACACCAATTAAAGTGCATAAATAAACAAAATACAAACTATTATTAGAAAATGTGAATAAATCAAGAGACCCACTCCTATCCTTAAATGGGAACACTAAAATATGGGTAAGATAGGAGTTCTCTCCATACCGGTGAGTAGGTCAGATTTCGATGGGATGTTTTTAATTGCCGACATTATTCTAAAGTTTCTATACAAATCTTAGTGTAAAATAGTGCTAGATAAGAAAGTTTGGGAAAAGACTGAAATAATGGGGGCTTGGTTAATGAGTTATTAAAAGGTAAGCTGACAGGCAGCTCAATGGAACAAAGCTCTTAGCACTAAAACCAGACCCAGTATGCCATGATAAGGGAAACATCACAATCACGTAAGGAAAGTATAAAGTTCAACCAATATTGGGAACACTGGTTATTTGAGAAAAAAGTTAAATCGCATGTCATACATACATCAAAATAAAATCCAAGGGGATTAAAAATGACTGATAAAAAAGGATGCACAAAAACTACAGGAAAAAATATAAGATGTTCAATTTATTGCTAGATGGGAGAGTCTTTTCTATACACAAACAAAAGAAATCACAAAGAAATACTCATGGCTTTGATTACCTAACATTGAAAACTTATACAGAAAAATGTTTAGTGAATTGCAAATTATAAATGTTAAGCTATTGGTAGCTGCTAAAAAGCGTCAAACACATATAATGATATATTCCAACATATAAAATTCTTCCAAATCAATAAAGGCAAATATATGAGGAGACAAGTTTTAAAAATGCAGATATAATTAATTAATAAACCTACAAATAACTGTTAAGACTTTAGTGGGTATCAAACATTAAAATGACACTGAGATAGCATTTTTCCAGTTAACAATTGTCCAGTTATTATTATTGTTGTTGTTATTGTTGTTTATACTTTTAAAATATTGAAAAATGCCCCAAAGATCTTGAGATGTTGCTTACCCTACAGGTGGAAGTACGAACCAGTATGAACTTTCTGAAAAGTAAGCTAGCATGAGTTAACAAGAGTCGTAAAATGCTTCGTAGCCTTTGAGACAGTAATTCCATGTCAAGGAATACAAATATTAACAGAAATGAGAACAGTTTTCATTAACCAAGGTATTTAAAATTGTTTAAGTCACCGTCAACAACTGGAAAATACGTTTAAATGTGCAAAAAGTGGGGGAAGTTTAAATAATGTACTGTTCATAATATAAAATAATGTGAATTCATTAAAATTGTGTCTCAAAAACACATATGTGGAGAAATTCACATGATAGAAAACATTATCAACAGTTTCATACAATTTTAAATATATTACATATCCAGAAATGCAAATCTCTATGTATGGTGCCATTGGGAGTGATTTTTTTACCTTTTTAAAACATGTTCTAATGCTTTCTGTGTATTTTAGCAGTTTGCATTAGTTGAATATTTTAAAAATTTAAAGTGAATGTGTATTTCTAAAGGAATATCTCTGCTTCTACAGGCAAATGAATTAAAAGACAAATATATAAATACGTTTTGAAGACGGGGTAAAGAAAAACTTCGAGTTTCGAGTTTCTTATTTTGGATTTTACAATAAAACCTTCTCTTTATTCCAAGATACTGCATGCAGTAGCGAGGAGTTTTAACTTCAGCTTTAGGAAATCATAGCCAAGCCTACATATGGCTGAGCATTTCAGCTCCCAAGAAAATTGAACACAAGAGCCCCAGCAAAGTAGACACTGTAACAAATTCACAGGTCATCTTATTGGCTGTGATGATCAGACTGACTAGATCTACTATTGGGGGTAAATTTTGAAACAGTCTTATTTTAATTTGTGCCTTCTTTCTTTTTTTTTTTTTAAATCTTTTTTTACTGTTTAATTTTAATTTTTTTTTTTTATTTGGGGAGAGAGAGAGAGAGAGAGAGAAAGAGAGAGACAGAACATGAGCAGGGGAGGGGCAGAGACAGAGGGAGACACATGATTCAAAGCAGGCTCCAGGCTCTGAGCTGTCGACACAGAGCCCAACGCGGTGCTTGAACTCAGACTGTGAGATCATGACCTGAGCTGAAGTCAGCCGCTTAACCAACTGAGCCACCCAGGTGCCCCATGTGCCTTATTTCTAAAACAATACTTCTTGCTTAGATAAAAGTAGGTCCAAACTTAAGTTATATATCCCTTACGTAGGAAAACCTGGCAACTTTACAAGTTGGCAACCTAATTCTGAAATACGTGTGGATCATATGTTAAAACTGATTCATTATACGGTATGTCTGGGCAAGGCTGAAAAATTTTCTTGACTTCTTTCCAGGGTATTGACTGAAAATTCATTTTTGTCATACTTTTTTAGACTGCATTTTACTGGTCTAGAAAAATAAAACTTTTATTCATAAGAAACGTATTCATTTTAATAAGCAGACTATATTTTTTCATTTTTTTAAGGACTTGCTTTCAATTGCCAATACATTTTATAAGCTTACTAAGCCACATGCGATTGCTCGCTAAGCCTTACTTGGCTTTCGGAAAGAAATCGGGAGCGGGGGGGGGGGGGCATGGTGAATCCATCTAACTTAAACTATAAACATACATCAATACTTGGTGCCTCTTTTTACTAACTCTTAGGGTCGGAAATTTAGGCTCTCCTTTTGAATCCTGACTTTGGACAAGTCAAATGTCTTTCTTTATATATCTACAATTGTAAAATGAAAATCACTATCACCTGTGTGGTATCAAGTATACTGCAACAAAAGATAGGGCAAATGTTAAGCCATGTTGAACTCTTCGTAAAACATGTGCTTCCATCACCTCATTCCATTCTTGAATTTATTTTTCAAGCATTTAGTTTTTTCTTTCAACAGTGAAGAAAAATTAAAAAAACAACACTGTGATGTTTATATCCTCTGCATGGTGTATGCTTGTTCGGTTACAAAATTATTCATTTGTTTACGGTTGCGTCTGGTTCTTAACCTAAAGTATTCTTTAGTCTTAAAGATAAGTACAGACCCTCAGTGAAGATGGAAAATACAACTCCCTAAAATGTTGAACTGAGTCCTACAAGAACAATGTGAACAATGAAAAACATATTTAATTTTAATTAAACTTAAAGAGGCTATCATTATCTAATTTGTTAGCTACATTCCAAAATGAATGCATTTTTAAGAGCAAAGGTTTCAGACTATCTAGATTTTCCTCATTTCAGAAGACTGAGAGAAGGACGAGAGCATATTTAGAACTTCCTGTTGTTTACGTTTTTAAAGTAGTTCATTTTAGAACCACCTTTCCCACTAGCAATTTTAAGGAATTAAATGCCTTAAACATTTTTTTAAATGTTCATTTATTTTTTTTTTTTTTGAGAGAGAGAGAGAGAGAGAGGGAGAGGAGAGGGGCAGAGAGAGAGGGAGACACAGAATCTAAAGTAGGCTCTAGGCTCTGAGCTGTCAACACAGAGCCCTAAGTGGGGCTGGAACTCATGGACTGCGAGAGCGAGATTATGACCTGAGCCAAATGCAGATACTTAACCCACTGAGCCATCTCGGTGCCCCAGTAATTAAATGCTTTGATGATATCTTTAACTAGTTTGCTTTCAATTAACAAGCACTTACCTGTATTAGTCACTGATTTTGTTTATAGCTGTATAAAAATGATGATATCTATTACTTTTTTTGGTATAGATGTCTCATTGTCACTAGACTATCAAGTGATAATTTTTACTCATCTTCTTATTTTGCTCTGTTGTAGAATTTATTTGAATAAGTGGAAACTGCTGAAATCCTCTTGGCTCAATAGACTGGCACGATGTAGGGATGCTCTATCTGGCTAGCGGAATCATTTTATTTGCTTCACTTTCTTCTGCTTGATACTTTTGTGCCCCTCCCCCCGCTCCCTGCTCAAAGCCTCTACTCTGCAAAGCATCCCCCCTGTACCTTATCTTTCTCATGGGCATTCTCCACAGAACTTGGGGTCTCCCTGACACTCATTCTGTGAACCACCAAAGTCTAAGAAAACAGGAGTGAGTTCAACCATCAATCACAACACACCTATCTTCAGGACTTGCACTGGTGACCTATCCTGACCAACGACAGAACTGGGTCTTACCGGGCCACCATTGCAACAACTTTTCCCAACTTTTGCTTGAAATTTGAAAAGTTCTCTGCAGTGGTAGATGCTTATTAGGTTGACTGGAAAACCCAGGTTTATTGCAGTCTGAGGAAGAGTATCTAAAAAGCATTCCTGTTAGTACATAATTAGTAGCCTTGGAGAATACATCTCATTAATTACTTTTTATACACAATCACAAACGGTCAGCCAGGGGTTGGATATTATTTATTTTGGAATGGTTAACTCAGTTGGGACACATATGTTTTCTCCCCAGGTTTACCTTGCCGTTTGTGAAGATGTCAAGAGACTGAACCAGTTAGTGCAGGGTTTTGAACCTGGATTGCAACCAGGCCTCTGCTGGCATTCTGCCCTGAAGTGACTGGGCCACTGGGACTCCTTAAGATAATTAACATACTCCTGCACTGTCTAATGTGATAACAGTGGCGGTTAAATGAAAAAGAACATCCTACAACAGACCGAGGGTAGCACCTTTGCACCTCAAGGGAAAAAAAAAGGTGTCTTTTTTGAAGGGATTTAGGCCTTATGTTTATAGAGGAGATATCATGAAGACTTAAGATATTGAAATAAAACTTATGTTTTCTTTAACATACTTTTAAACATCTAAGTGACTTCACACCTTTGTGAAGTTTATAACTTTAGCCATTCATTTCAATAAAAGCAAATACTTTTTTTGGTGGAGAATGTTTAATTGGTCCCCTCTCACTGTCTAGCCAAAGACATATTGATTTAACCTTGGAAACAAAATCTCGTAATGCCTACTCTGTTCAAGGGAATGCTATTTTATTGATGTCTTGATTTTGCAATAAAGAATGGAACGACTGAACAGATCTATGATTACAAAGAAAATGCTGTAAGCGCCACTCCAAGTTTAAAGTATAAACATGGTAAACTTTGGACTAAAAACAATACTTTTCTCCCATATTTATTCTTTAAATGGTCACACTGGCAGAATATAGATTACAGAAGATAAGGCAAGAGGCTAACTGTTCAGTGATCTTGTGTCTTTAACATGTAGTACTAATGTGCCATTAAAGATTTTGTATTCAAGTTATCTAGTTCATAGCTACTTGTCTCCTACAATACCTCAACTTTTTCAGTCAAGGGTGCGTCTCCCAAAATAAAAAGCTGGTTTTCATTTGTGATACTCCGAAAGGATATGTATCATAGTGAAAAGAAACTGGGACTAGCGATGGGGCCAGAAGAAGCTGGGATGTAACTCCTGGCTTTAAAACTTCCTGACTGTGGATCTTTGGAAGAGTCATTTGCCCTCTCAGGTCCTCTGTCTGATAAATAAGGCCCTCCTGTACTGGGGAGGTGGGTGTACTAGAATGAATGAATTCATTTGAGCGTGTAAAGGATAAGACGATATATTGACATAGGCAATAATGCTATCTTCTGGGAAGTAACTTGAACTCATTTATTTCTAAAATGAACAACGGTTATTTAATGTATCACGAAGGCAGGTGTTTTCTCTCTTTTCTTTTATTCTCCATGTGGGACAGTACCCAATTACACTGTTTAAAATGGCTCTTGTATTGCTTACTATCTCTGTGGGCAAGCTGTTTCTAAGTCTCACTTCCTATGCCTACAGAGCAGGCATAATAATTATACTGACACGCTTGTGATAAGGGACATATGGCTACAGGCCGTATATATTATATTAATTTATAATTAATATATGTTAGATGTGTAATTATACATATAGGAATTTTATATTTATTTATTTTATATTTATATTTCACTAGACATCATTCTGCTATTGCTTTTTTTTTCATTTCAGCAATTTCCTGATTCACTATTTTCTGTATAAAACCACAAACTTAATTTGCCAACAAATAGGATGCGGTGAGTCACTTTATACAAAGGCCTTTTCAGGAATATGTTCGCTGAATTCCAGTACAAGGTAACCGCCCCCCATGCTTATATTGTCCTCAATCTAACTGAAAAGATTCACAGGCAAAACAATCAATAATATACAGATTTTAGTTTAATTAAACTGAAAACAATTCATTTCAAAAGCAATATAGTCACAGAAATAGCTTTGAAGCAACTGAGTACATAAATTTCTCTTTATATCCCATTCGCGATGCCCAGAGTTTAGATTTTGACATCCTCTGCATATATAACTATCGTGAATCCAGAAAAAAGTGAGAGTCACACAGAGTATCCCACAGTAATACATCTAATAGCGGAAACTGTCTAATGTGAAGGAGAAAATCTGAGGCAAGAAATTCAAACAGCATCAAAAAGTGACAGTAGTTGGTTGAAGAAGTGGACCGAACAACCATTACAAATCAAAAAGACGACCTCAAGAATAGTAATGGACTATTCAACGACATGAAAAATGACATTCATTCTTCAATAGTGTCTTAAGGAATTATTATAGATGAGAATATCGGGATACAGATGTCATTGAAAAAGTTACATTATTAAGGATATCTTTAACAAGGTGGAAAAACCAAATTATATGTTAGAAAGATTTTTATTATAACTGTGGAAGTTTTTAAATAAATATTTTGTGCTTTGAAGGATATATATTAATTACTCAAAAAATTCAATTCTGTGAAATGTCTCATTCCATCAGAACGATGCCAAATGGAATGTCACATACAATTAATTTAACAGTTAGTGGCTTTATACTAAACTCCATGAACTATAGACACATAGTTTAAAAAAAATAGGGCCTTTTCAAGGAGGGCACAAACTAGCAGTGTAATGCCTAAAGTTCTTTAACACATTCAAGCTCACTGACAAGAAAATTGTAATTACTGAAGTACTAATTATTTTAAACTATCTTTTTTAACCTCAAAAAAAAAATCCCAGCTTACAGAAACAGTCAACTTATTTAATCTTTTTTATTTTTTAATTTTAGAGAGAGATCGACAAAGTGAGGGTGGGGGAGAGAGGCAGAGGGGGAGAGAGAGAGAGAGAGAGAGAGAGAGAGAGAGAGAGAATCTTAAGCAGGCTCAACGCTCAGGATGGAGCCTGACGTGAGGCTCTATCCCAAGACCCAAAGATGATGACCTGACCCTAAATCAAGAGTCACCCAGGCATTCCCTTCTTCAATTTTATAATTTTTTTTAATGTTTATTCACTTTTGAGAGACAGAGAGAGACAGAGTGCCAGTGGGGGAGGGGCGTAGAGCAAGGGAGTTGTAAGCTCCATCCTGGCTCTAAGCTGTCATTACAGAGCCCTACATGGGGCTCGAACCCATGAATGGCGAGATCATGAACTGAGCTGAAGTTGGCCGCTTAACCGACTGAGCCACCCAGGTGCCCCCTCTCCTTCAATTTTAAAGGGTATCCATGTACCTTCCACTAACTGAATGTTCACTTCACATAGTACTTAAATGAAAGGAATATTTCGTATGAGGATGGAATTCCCAGAAGCCTCTCTGGTATCAGAGCAAGGAGCACTAGCAGGACAGGAAGCTGGACATTTCCCAAGGACATCCCAGCCAGGCTCCTTCAGACTTTGTACACTCACTTTATACTTGAACATCCCTAGTTACTCCAGTGGCTGGAGAATGCACTGTTCCCTCCTGCTCAAGAGTGTCTGGTGATTGGTGGTAGTGGTCCACACAGGAAAACTGATGCTAATACCATCGTCCTGACACAGCTTTCCCATCTCCCTCGGAGCCCCTGTCGGTCAGCTGGAACCCGTGTGCAGGGGTGCAGGGCATGGTGATGCCCTGTGGGCCTTGCTTATCTACCTCTCCTCCAAGGGTGAGAGACCACCCCAGCTCGCTGGCACACGCAACAGGAACCAATGTAATTTTACCAGCCCCTCCTATGATGTTTCTCTTTAATGCCCAATCTACCAAATTCTTTATGGGAGACCCAGCAGTGCTTTCGCATATAACAAGAAAACCTTGGGATGTTTTTATGTGTAAAATCAGAATGTGCCTGGCATATGCGTGAATAAATGAATGAAAGTTATAAACGTCACCTAGTGGTCAGTTCTGCAGCCTGAAGATATATAGCAAGTATCCCCTAACGACTCTGAGGAGAAAAGGCACTGGAGATTTTATTCCGTGGACTGCGACAAGCCTCCTAGCTCTGATTTTAATCATATTGTTTATTTTTGTCTTTAAAATGTCACTGACCAGCAAGGACATTTCAGCAAAAAAAAAAAAAAAAAAAAAAAAAAAAAAGATTAATAGATAATGTATGATTTTAATGAACTTGATGCTTTGAATTCAGGGCATGTCTTGAGGACTTTTCACAGAAACAATTGACCCTTTTCATGGCTTAATGCGTCCGTAACTTCCCGCACACAGCTAACAAATTGCCATGGTCACACACCCTCCCATGCTTTTCATACTCTGTGGGTCTCCAGAAGTTTACACTTGGCTACGAGAAAAAAGAGCTGAGGACCTTTTCTATGCATGAAGCTTCCTTAGGACCTCCAACCACATGCATCTTTGTATGAGACAATACAAATCACCACTAGAAATTTAGCCCATGCTAAAAACTTTTTCTATATAAATAAAAAAGTAATGCTTTAATAATTCACATGCTATCAACCAGACACAAGCCACTGATCGAAGACAGTGGTAGACACAAATGATTTCACAGAGGTATAACAACCTGCAGCTCAGAAAACCAATGCCAGGTTTTTGCCTTTTTAAAACAGGCACTACATAGGCAGGTAATGAAGATACATACACAATCATAAAAACAATTACAGTCTGTGTAGCTGGATAATTCAGGCAACCGTTCCAGTTTTTCCCAGCGAAGAAGGTGCATTATTTTTGCCTGACCTTTATGAATAACTTCCTGAATCTGCGTAAATAAATTGAGAATTCTTTTGGTTAAATATTATATTATTCGAAACTCCAGTCAATCTTATCCTATTGTACGGACAGTACTCAATAAAAAGGAAATGAGAGAAAAATCTTCCCCACATCTGTTGTCTCAGGTAAGAGAGTTGTCTCATTCTCTATGTAAGGAATCCCAAAATAAACTCTCATTTTACATGCCATCCGGGTGTAGACTTAGGGTATATATAAAATTAGCACAGGGTACATGTAGCATCGTTTTATCAAACACATTTGTTAAATAAATGAATTACATGATTGTAAACATAAGAAGTACCCAATTAAGCTGAACAACGAGATGTCTTCTTTATTCCACGCACCCTGCTGGTGATACAGATGAAGACATTTGGGGTCATGCCCCCTAATGCGGAGCTTCTCAAACTTTTTCATATGTCACTTAGAAAATGGCAACTTCTGCAGTGCATGAGGTACACATAAAACTGAACAGATGAATATCAGGCACACCCGTCACCCGCTACAAGCCCCATGGCACAATGGGTGGGAAGTACTGCACTAATACCCTCAAACAACTTACCTCAGGGCCTTTGCTCAGCCGTCTCTCTGCCTGGACACCTCCACTCTCTATCTCTTTACCCACACCAGATCATCCTCATCCTTCATGTGGCATCTTAATACCACTTCTTTGAAGTTCTTCTATGACTCTTATAGTGTCTTTCTCATAATTATCATCAAGTAACAATTTGTGTAATTGTTTTTTTGATATTTGCTTACTGTGCCAGGCTGTGAACTCCTCAAGAATTAAAAATGTGTCCATCTTGTTCTGTTGTATGCTCAGTACCCAATCTAGGCCACGCAGTATTATTTAGTAAATATTCATTGCATGAATAAACTACAAATTTAAGATTTACAATCTCAGAGGAATGTTCCCTGCCACGCATAATCATCTACCCCTCTCTGCTCATCAATGTTTTCCAGACTAGGAACTGTGCTAAATCTCTCCCTTTACTATTTGGAGCCGACTCAGCATTCTGTTAGCCCAAGAAAATAGAAGACACTGTATAGAACTGGGAACGTTTCCTTCTCTCCAACTCGTAGCTATTTTTGTCTTCACTCCTAGATCTCTTTCCTCTTCTATCTCACAGAGTCCCCACACGTCCCCATCCTTCTACCTTCTACCAGATTTCTTGAGCTTCAGTCTCTTCGTCTTCACTGTATTGCTTTCTTGGGCTCTTAAAACACACTCAAATCTGGTACCCTAAAAATTCCCCTTCCCTTGGCCCCTCTTTACCAGATGTACTAAGCATCTGTTCTTCCATATATCCGCGTAATGGCAGCTGCCTTACTCCTTCAGTGAATGTGTACATGGCCCTTCTCTCCTCCATCTGGCATTTATTTTAACATCAGAAACCAGTGAATCCTTGGATCTGTGTCTAGTACCAGACACAGAATAAGTGCTCAATACACATTTAATACAAAAAAATTTTTTTAATCCTTGCATATAGAATGACGCAAAGTAGTACTAGACACAGATGAACTTTATAAATATCTCTTATTGTTTCCCATGCTTGACTGCTCTCAAAGAACATGAATACAATATAGATAATGGTACCCAAACTTCACCTTGTCATTATTTTCATATAAAATGTTTGCTGTTAAAAATAAACATATAAAATTTAAAAAAATCAATATATAAAATTTACTTCAAACTTGCTCCAAGATTGACAAGGTTTTTTTCTTTTTTAATTTATTTAATACTTCTGTTTGATTATTGAAATCTTTAGTTATAAACTAGTCCCTTATTAGTCAAAGAATCTTTGTTTTCATACTACCAGAGAATGTTTCATCATAATTTTCTATTTTTTAAAAAAAATTTTAATGCTTGTTTGTTTATTTATTTATTAATTTTGAGATAGAGACAGAGAGTGGGCAGCGGAGGATCAGAGAGAGAAGGAGACACAGAATCTAAAGCAGGCTCCAGGTTCTATGCGGTCAGCACAGAGCCCGACGTGGGGTTCGAATTCATGAACTGTGAGATCATGACCTGAGCTGAAGTCGGACGCTTAACTGACTGAGTCACCCGGGCACCCCAAGTTCAACTAGAGCATGGAAATAGACATTTCCCTTTTCAAAAAAGCTCTACTTTTTATTATCAAATCTTTAATAGAATTTTGATGAATTTTATCACTCAAGTTGTCCTGTGTAGATTTGTCATTGAGATAAATGTAGTGACTGACCTTCTAATTGTTGAGGTGCCTAAAATACTGAATAGCTTATTGAAATACGACATAGCTCATTAAAATGAAAATGTAGGTGTATATATAATTATAAGGCGATATATATACACATACAGAGAGAGAGAGAGAGAGAAGGAGAGAATGCTTTTTCTTATGTGATGAATGATATACAAGACGACAGATCCTATGCCCTGAAAGGCACAGTCATGAAGGAGAGCTATGAAAATCAGTTGGTTGTGACGACAATTGTGTCTATATTGCAAAATACTGAGAATGGGATTCTTCCTCTGTAACTTTTTCTTTTTACTTGGAAACTTCTCAGCAGCCCCTGGCAGGGGAAAAGGCCTTGAAAAGTTTGCAGTCTTTCGTAAGCACACTTTCCTACCACTCCCCTGCTACCTATCTAGGTTCCAGAAAAGGGAGGGACTATGAACAACAGAAGAAGTTAAGAATCAGAGCTGGAGGAGGGTTCTGTACATCTGCGCATGCATCAGGCTTTCGGCATGAATACTAACTATGTATGTTTCCAATATAGGAACATTTGTTCTTTATGTGAAAGGAAACCACAATGTATATATACTAGTTACTACTATCCTTGGGACAAAATGATGAAGGAGTGTATTTTATTAAACTGACTGATTATAATGTAATCACATTAATGTATAATCAGTATTTTCATATATACGGTCAAACTGAAAGAGTATTTTTCTAATTATCTCACAGCTTAAATCAGTGTATACAACTGTGTATATAACTATCAAGAAATGTATATGCTTCCTTTTCTTTTTTCTTTTTTTTTTTAAGTTTACTTATTTATTTTGAGAGAGAGACAGCATGAGTGAGGAAGGTGCAGAGAGAGAAGAGAGAGAGAGAGAGAGAGAGAGAGAGAATCGGAAGCAGGCTCCGTGCTGGCAGTGTGGAGCTCAATCTGGGGCTCATATCCACAAAACCACGAGATCATGAAAACCAAGAAACCAAGATTTGGAAGCTTAAGCAACTGAGCCACGCAGCCTCCCCTAGGCTTCCTTTTCTATGTAAATGTTATAGAGGTTTATAGATAACAATTTGTTTCCCTAAATTGTTAACAATAAGAACCAAGCCAAGCACCATCGCAGGCACCCATTTTTATTCAAACCGTTTTTTGAATAAAAAGACTATTAATAAGTCTAACCTTTCATTAACCTTAGATATGAGCTTTTATATCCAAAAGCAGAAAAATCTTCATCTTTGTAAACTACAACCAAGCTCTATAGATTAGGAAACACATTGGAAAACTTTTTTTTTTAATTATTTTTTAATGTTTATTTATATTTGAGAGAGAGAGAGACAGAGCATGAGCGGAGGAGGGGCACAGACAGAGAGGGAGACACGGAATCTGAAACAGGCTCCAGGCTCTGAGCTGTCAGCACAGAGCCCGACATGGGGCTCGAACTCAGGAACGGTGAGATCATGACCTGAGCTGAAGTCGGATGCTTAACCGACTGAGCCACCCAGGCGCCCCCACATTGGAAAACTTTTGACAAAAGTGTTTGCTGTTGTTGTTAGTTAAATTATTGTACAGTTCATTCCATGTCCAGAACTTCCATGGGTTTAAATGAAAATTATTCTTAAATTTCATTTTTGCATGGCTTCTTAATGCTGTTCACTTCTAACAACATATATTAGAATCTGTAACTTTTTCTTTTCACTTGGAAACTTTTTAATTTTCAGATATTTTCTGCTTACAAACTTGCTGAAATGTTGGTTTGAGACACAATGCATATTTTCCAACCATTTTACCAATTCCATGTTCAAAACCTATCTCAAATTACTTCTCTCCACTTCTCTTGTCTCTCCTCAGACTCAAACTACCACCATTGTCTATGAAATAATGCAACTGCCTCCTACCTCATATCTTTTGTTTTGCCCATCCCTCCATTCTTTCCCTCCAGCCTTCCTTTAATCCCTTCATTGAGTTAATCGATTCACTTAACCAATATCTATTGATTGCCTGTTGTGTGCCAAGCACCATCCCAGGCACCCGGGATACAGTGGTGGAAAACCAACTGACCCACCAAACACCTAACCAACCAACCAACCAACCAACCAACCAATATCCTGTCCTTGTGGAGCGTTTGCTTCAGGAAGGGGAGGCAGGAAGTAAAAAAGACAACAAATAAGTCAGTCATACAGTATGTACGAAGGTGGTACTACTCTGGACAAAAGTATTAGAGCAGAGTAAGACGGATGACTGAGCAGGTAGAATTTTATACTGGATGCTCAAGGGACACCTTGCTGAGAACATGGCACTCATGCAGAGGCTTGAAGGAGAGGAGCAAGGGAGCCTGCAGACACCTGAGACGCGATCACGCCTGGGGGACTGGAGAACAGGACGGAGACCAGTACGGCTGAGGCAGAGAGAGGACAGGGCTGAATAGTCAGAAATGAGGCTGGAAAGGCAAAACTGGCCTGTTCTCGCCTACTCTACAAACTTCCTGGTGCTACCACAGTAATTTTTTTTCTTTTTAAAAAATGTTTAATTTTATCGAATAATCCATACTACAGTTGAGAACTTACAAGTACTGAGAATGAGAAACAGCCCTGCCTTACCTCACTCTGCCTCTCTCAACGGGCTTCCCAGAGGCCACGATTTTCAACTCTTAACAACTATCCCTTCTGTAATTTAACTTCATAATTTTACGTCATAGTTTTAGTGTGATTTCTTGTCTTATGAATTTTATTTTATTTGTTAATATTTATTTATTTTTGAGAGAGAGAGACAGAGTGCGAGTGGGAGAGGGGCAGACAGACAGGGAGACACAGAATCTGAAGCAGGCTCCAGGCTCTGAGCTGTCGCACGCAGCCTGATGCGGAGCTTGAACCCAAGAATTGTGAGATCGTGACCTGAGCTGAAGTCAGATGCTTGTCCAACTGAGCCACCCAGGCGCCCCTTATGAATTTTAAATATTATATATTGCCTTTTAATTTTAATGATGTGTTTATCTTCCAAATGAAAGAACCCCCTCTTTCCTCTCCAGACTGGCAGCACAGAGATCATTTTTTAGGAATGTTCAACATTATAACTATGTAAATATTGATGACTGCCAAGAAAAGTAGTGCACTATGATTACACTTTCTAAACAACTCCTTCTTGGGGCGCCTGGGTGGCTCAGTCAGTTGGGCATCTGCCTTCGGCTCAGGTCATGATCTCGCGGTCCATGGATTTGAGCCCTACGTCGGGATCTGTGCTGACAGCCTGGAGCCTGCTTTGGATTCTGTGTCTCCCTCTCTCTCTTTTCCTCTCCCACGTACATGCTCTCTCTCTCTCTCAAAAATAAAGATTTAAAAAAATAAATAAACAACTGTTTCTTTTCCTTACAGCTCGTTATGCCTTTTTAAAGTTATTTGATTCATTTTCTCAGCACCCATTGCTAATTTTCCCCAAATCTGTAAAATCTCTCCAGGTCGCTAAAACACCTGTAGGTTTCAATGTTGTCTGATGTGGTCAATGAAGTAGGTAGTATAGTAGTTCTATTTTTTTCCCCTTGAAATCCTTCTGTTCCAATTGGTGGCACCATAGACCACCGCCCAGCTGGTATCCTCAGGTTTTCCTTCATTCCTTCATTGTTTCGTTGGTTACCGCCCTGGTTTTCTGAATTTCATGAATCCCCCTCATTGACTTATTCCCTTGTTTTTGGTGAAGTACTGAGGCACATCCTCCAACAGCTTCTAAGAAAAGGTACACAGGATAAAAGTTTCTTGCAGAAATCCCAGGTCTTTCTGAATGACCTTGTCCCATATTTACATGGTTTTGTTGTAGGCTGCAGCAGGGAAGTGAAGAGAAGCATCCTTTATCACACACTGGACCATGAATCACTTGTCTCTCCCTTGTCCAGGACCGTCTTCACAAAGGCTAGAACGTAATGAGAAGGACACAGGGGGACAGCTGACCGCGCAGGATCTGTCCGTCTGGTAGGCTCTGGGGAGCTGCTGCTTCTAGTTATTGGTTTTCTATAGAACATGGAACACAGGCACCTTTGTTTCCACCCAATGACAAATATCAGCAATTCCATGGCAAGAGGAAAAATCTTTCTCAGTATCTTACTGGAAAATTAAATTATCTATCGCGTCTTTGGTTAAATTAACATGAAAAGTATATACTAAGGCTTAAAGAGCAACTGTTTCAAAGGTAGACAAATCTACATAATATAGTTCACTTCAAAAGATCTTTTAAAACAATGAATAACTTTCATAGGTAGCAAAAAATGAAATTATTTTGAATCTATAAAAGTCAAGCTAAGTATCAACCTAGAGTTCTTAGGTACCTTAAAAACTGAAATATTATGGATCACATAATGTAGTTATTTTTCTAAGTAGTTGAAAAAATTGTGCTTACATTTATTAAAGTAGCACCAACATGAACGTCATGTTTCCTACTAAGAGTCAAGTTCTCATTATTATTAGACACCAAACCATAAATTCTAGATATTATAAAAATTATTCCTTCAAATTCTAGAAACTCTAGAATCTATCCTTTTAAACTTAAAGACAAAATTATCAGAGTATCTTCTGATTATTATGCCCACTGAATTTTATTAATAAAGAATTAAAATACATTTCCTGCTTCATGGAAACAAAGAGTTAAAATTATTGTGTTAAAGTGGAATAAACAAATAAATTGTTAAAGCTCAAAACAATTATTATATTACTTATGGTCACCTAAGAACATAATAAGAACGCAAAAAACATGTGTTTTGAAGAAAGATATAGCACATGAAGAAAGATACTGCAGTGCCTGGCTGTCTTAGTTGGAAAAGCATGTGACTCTTGATTTTGGGGTCACAAGTTTGAGCCCCACGTTGGGTATACAGATTACTTAAATAAATAAAACTTAAAAAAAAGAAAGATATAATACATAGTAGATGTTCTCTAAATACCAGTTGAAAAAACCTGGATGAATACATGAATAATAAAATAAACAGAAGAAATTAAATTCAAGGTTTTACTGAAAGTTAATCTGAAATATATTAACTCCGTTCCAGTCCTTAAGTCACAAAAAACAGTAGGCCTTGTGGACCTTAAGAGTCTGAAGAAAAAAGGTAAACATGGAAATTCAAGTGAAAGACGTCCTTTGACTAGAGATTACTTTTTCTATATTATTCTGTTAAATGAGTATGCCTCATGCCTCGGAAGCCTTCACTGATAGATCTCCAAATAGTTCCCCATTCTGTTGGGCCTACGTTTAGTAAGAGGGTGTGTTGGTTTTCCACTTCCTCCCTGAGTAGGGGAAAAAGGATTTGGAAGACGAGGGAGGGTGAGCCATTTTCCAGGTATCCCACTCAAGAGACTGGCTGCCAGTTGAGGGCTGCCCAGAGGGAAGAGAGTGGGAGACAGATCATTGGAGGTTAATACTGCGATGGAGGAAGAAGACAGTGGGAAATCAGGTCTCCCACGTCAAGGATCTGTGGAGGCTCTGCCTCAGGCTCCTGCAAAGAAAGCTACACATGCTCCAAAAGAGATTCAGCATTTGGGCCCCACCTGTGGGGAGCATTAGCCAGAGAATGAGCAACTACTAACAAGGAGAGGATTACTAGAATAATCCTTTCTTTTTCCTCCTCTGTGATTCTCAAATTAGAGGAGTGTTTAAGAGGGAGGAAGGGAACGAGCCAAATGGCAGATTAAACCTCTCTTTATACTGCAAACTCCTCAGGCCTGAGCTCAGGAATGGGTAAAAGAGGTGGTCTGAATTGAGTTTAAAAGTGATTTTTTTAAACAGAACTGGACTTTTAAGAACCAAAAGTGACGAGAAGATTGTGGAACCTTCCCAGGATGCCATTATGTGATGGAAAGTGAAATTCAACCTCGTCTGGTTGGACCTAATGACTTGGTCAGAAATAAACATGCTTATATTTATATTCCACGGAGTTGATGGTTAAGAGGTACAATGTTACTCAACAGTGAACAACAGAACCTTCGTTTTCCTTCCTTGGGTTAAGATCTAGTAATCTTTGACCATTCAAAGCAGAGAAATCAACACTTTAACTACAGGAAAAAGCTATCATGACATTAAGTTCTACCATGTTTTTCACTTTGAAAAAAATGAACATGACAACAGCTTTCTAAGTAAGTGAGCAATATTGCAACTGGTAAGTGGTAGTTACAGAATTCCTAGCAAATTCATGCCTGCCAGAAAAAAAAAAAAAAGAATATGCATTTTTATCAAGCTAATGTATTCATTTTGAAAATCGCCATTCAATATGTTATAGGATACTTAGCCACAAAGAACAGTTGCCCAATTTTAATTAAGTGATACTATCATAATTGCCCTGCATTAGTAGCAAGTACGTTCAACACTACGTTCTACAGGGGCGAGGGCTGGACAGTCTCGTTCTCCTCGATATTCCCAGCACTGAGTCCCAGGGCCTGACCCATAATAAGTGCTATGTATGCAATGAAGGCACAGAGCATTCAAAAGTGGGAACCTGTAGTAAGCAGCTCTCGTTTTTCTTTCTCCTCCATTAATAAGCAAATCTGTTGGGTTTTTTTCTACATGGTTATGGAATTTCGAAGAAATACAGAAAGCAATATCCTAAGGTTTTTGCAGCACTGTAGGCATACAAGAAGGACATTACAAATAAATCTTTACAAATAAACAAAATAAAGAAATTAATAATACCTTTTTTTGTAATACTGGATTATAAAAGGTGGAAGAAAATATAGGATAACAAATTACTGGGATAAAATAATTTTTCATACTCTTATGTACGTTTATGGAATAATTCCTACAATCATTTCAGTAAGTAAAATCAAAGGCCAAATAATCAACATTTTCTAAAAACACTCTTCCGCAATAAAAGTTCAGAAGACCTATTGTAAACAAATTCTGGTTTAATTTAGGAAATATTTCCTTCATCAAATTTTTGAATACTAACCAATACAAACATTTTTGATACAATACATGGCCTTACCTCTAATTTTAGTTTTGCTTTCTCACTTCGAGTAGGTTGTGAACATGGAAATGAGACTACTGGCACACATAACGTCAGCCGGAATTATGGAAGGGACATCTTAAAATATTATTCTCTGTTACTACTTTCATTCTCAAGAAAGAGACAGTATTCAGAATCTAAGGGCATTCATGGTGGGAAATATCAGAAACAGAGAATGGGGTACAAACACGGACTTACTAAGATCCTCCCTTTTCCTTGGGCTCAGACACTTTCATCCAAGGTCTCCTACTTACTAGCTACTTGATACTGGGGAAGTTATTTGACCTCTCTGTACTTCATCTTCATGTGTGAAATGGATACAACGAAGCTTCTGGTTTGTTGTTGAAGTTAAATTAGATAAAAAAAAATGAAAACCACCTAGTAGGGCTTGACACACAGGTCCTAGGCAAGAAACAGTGGTCATCACGCTTATTATTAGGCTTTGCAGGTAGGACTTCATCATCTGTACTTTGTATCCCAAACACTGATTATAATGCCTATTAACAAATACATAAACACAACTTCTGATTCTAGGTATGTCCATATATTCCTATGCCCTTCTACCGATGCAAAGATCTAAAGCAGGCAAAGAAAGACATCTGAATGGATTGTGGCAACATGACTTAATCTTATCCATATCCCAGAATGAACCAATATGTCAAGGTTATTTGTTGTTTTTCTCTACTAACAGATACTCCCAACATCTCTTTGACAATTCAGAATCATTCCTGTGAATTGCCATGTGGTGACACAGTCTCAGGCACCAAGAAGTTCAGAGACTAGAATGGGAAGAGAAATGCACAATCATCAAGTAATGGGATCCAAGCAACAAGAGGTACATCAGGACAATATGATTTCACAGAAGAGGGAGTGACACTGTCTGAGACTGTGAGAAAGGAACCAGAGATACTTGATGTTTGTATTCTGTCATGAAGGGTAAGAGGCCTCTCTTGGGTTGTGCTGGTTTTCTAAGTTGCCAGGGCTTTGACCCTCGTTCATATTTATGACTGTCTGTGGATCTAATTACAGTTCACCCTTTCTATTTACCCTTTCCATGGTCATGTTTCTTACTTCCCTCCAGCTCCTAAACCTGACCTCTGCACTCTGTAAACCGAATACGGATTCTTGACACTCGTATCTCGGGTTTCAATGTTTGTTCTTGTGTCCTGTTCCCCTTCAGTGAACTCAGTAGACTTCCTCAGTCTTATCGCTACTCAGAGTTTGGCCATGAGAGCATCCGTTGACCGAGCTCATGTTTTCTTCAGAAGATGGATCTGGGTCTGTTCCAAGATCGGTGCAGACCCCCACGTTTACTGATGGAGAACACAGGTGCCGCTGCTGTTACACAGCTTGGTCCCAAGTCAGAAAGAATATTTCTAGACTTATCCTGTACTTTAAAAACTCTCTCTTGTCCCAGGTCCCAAATAGAGTCTCCAGTAATCCATAAGACGTGTCACGTGTAACATTACTTCAGGGGCATGCCAAGTTCCTATTGAAAGCTCTTCCACAATCTGGCCCTGGCCTGCACAGAGCTTCAGGGCCTGCCAGTCAGATCTGATCCTTGCCGGGGCCAAGGCCCGGGTCTCCCTTGTCCCAAGTCCACAGCCACCACCCCAGCCACAGCTCTACTTCCCAAGAGCTCCAGGAGCCACGCTTTCTCAGAAGGGAGAAAGTCTGAAAGAAACTAGAGCAACTTTCTAAGTGATCATTCATTCAAATGAAATCTGAGCTTTTAAATAACTTTAAAAATAAAACAAAACTTCTGATAACATAAATAAGATATGAGTTGTATAGAGAGCAGAACTTATTGTTTAATGGGTTCAGGGTGTTCCATGTAAAATATTAAGATATAAGGAAGCAAGGAAGATGCAGAACATGTATTTGAGAAATCTGGAAGTCATTTTTGAATCTATTTCTAAGCATTAGAAGCTAGAGACATTCTGAATCATGAGTGAAAATAAATGCAATCAATTTGAGTTGGCCTGTGAATCGCAATGCCTAATAGGATTTGCAGAGAACAGGAAGCAACTTGAGCTATGTTCTCATCGCTACTGTTTCAGTCCAACGAAAGCCAATGGTACTGAGGGCTCTTGAGGCTAAGACATTTTTAATACTCTGGAACGTAAATGGTAAGACAAGGTGATAGCGAGAGAGAGAAGGAAACAGTGATGGTAGGTTCTGTCTAGGAAAATTTAAGAACGGCAATGATCTAGTCTTTATAATAATGAATAAACAGAAGCATTGCACTGGATTTTCTGAGTCTTTCTGTAGTGTCCCCTCTTACCAATCCCTCATGAGCTCTCATTAACTGTTCTGTTCTACTTCTCTACTACTACTCTGCGTTAGTTTTCCCCTAAAGTTCGTCAACCTGAACCACTTGTGAAGAGCTCCCCTGCACTCTTTGGTAGATTATAAGTAGATGAAATACTTCTCTTTGTAGCAAGCTGTGCTTATCCTCACAGTAGCATCCACCTTGTTCTGATGTATAAATCAGCGGCACTCCTGGAAAGACTTCTCGATTTACTCAAAAGAAACACATTCAAGAATATTCATTCCTTCATCTACCCCAAGGAAGTGTAGTGATATAATTGAAGTTGATGCTATTCTTTCAGGCAAGAAAAACATTATTAAAATATAAAAAAGGCAAAGGTCGACAGCAAGCATCAGTTTCTCATGAAAACTGATAAAATACTCTAAAAAATACTATTTGAATATAACAGAAATGATACTTATACGTATAGCGTAGCTCCTTGAAACAGCAGATGAAAAGACTTCCAAGAAATTCGTTTAATAGCAAAGACACCTTCTGAAATGTATGGAAGGATACTATTTTTAGATTGGGAAATCATCTATGTCCTACTTCTTTTTGACCTGTGTCATAACAGCACCATGCACAGAACATGAGAAATCTATCGACTACTTCCATGGTTAAAGGAGATCTTCTCTGATCTGCAGGGAATTCAGTGAGTAGGGTGAAATCTCTGAGAGCTGCACGGATTCTTGGATGTCCCTAAATGGTTAAATGTTTTATTGTTTCAGCACCAGGATGGGTCATAACTCTGCACATTTTTAGGTATTATTTTTTGCTAGTATAGCATTTAAATACATCACCAATGGATGTTACTTTCCTACTTACTAAGAAAAAATTCTTCTCCTCCTCCTTCTCTTCCTTTTCCCTCTTATTTTTCCTTAAATTAGGTCAATGAATGGGTCCATTATGGTATCATAAGGTTTTAGGGACAATGAGAAGTGTCCCTTAAAAACTCTAGTTGAATGAGTAATAAATGCATGAAATGTATCACTTCGCCTTATATACTATCATGCCTCTTTGTACTTCTGGTCACCACAGTCACTTTATGTTTCTTGATCACTTGCTCTTTTTGCTGGGGAGCAGAAACTTCATTCACTGCAAGCTGTCTGGGGAAGAGGCAGAGAAAGACGGTGTGCACAGCTCTAAGGGAAGGAATGCTATGAGACAGGCAGGAAGATGGGGACTCAGCTTTCCCTCTTAGTGGAGAAAGTGAACCTTGCAGCTAGTTAAAGAGAGGGATCTGATGAAATATGGCCACTGAGACAGGCAGTGGAGACAGCTGACTAACCGACCAGACTGTGTTGTGCTCTAGGCCAAGGGGAGAAAGGAATACACCAAAGGGGGGTAGAAGAACAATAATGACAAACGTCCATATTTCTGAAACCACCATGGCAACAGTAAGCCTGAAACCAGAAGTATCCACGTAAAAATCTCAAGATTCTGGTTCTTTTTTTTTTAATGTGCTACATTTTCTCCAAAGAAATTAGTGTTTTGAAATGTGTATCCTATGAAGTGTTAAATCTGAACTCCTACCACTATTATGAACAAAGCCAAGTTCACTGAATGGTACAAGGGTTAAAAGTAGAGACTTTAGTATCAGCAGACCTGGGTTCAAACCTTAGGTCTGCCACCTTCTAGTTATGAATTTAAGGAAGCTAAAAGATTAACAAGATGAAGAACAGCAATAATGTCTATCAGGGCATCATAAACTACATGAAAAATATATAAAGTGTTTGGTATCATATATGTCTTAAAAATGGGTATCATTAATAATGAAAACGTTAAGCTAGTGCCTCTCTTCACACAGGCAATGCTGATTATCAAATTGGCAATGGAGAAAAAACAGAGCAGTTTCACAGGTATGGAGCAATGGAAAACACGCCACCCCAAAGAGGCTGTGGCCTCAATCCCTCCAACATATCTCCTCTGTATTCATGCCGCTTGTAGATCACCAACACTGGGTGCTTCTCCTTTAATATACATCTATTCTTATTCATTTTGGTCATTTACAATGAATTACACTGATCAGATAATTAGTGAAAAAATATACAACTGAGTAGTCAAGATAAAGAAATGGAGGTTTAATTGGGAAAAGAGGAAGAACAGCTGACTAATTAGGAAGCCCAAAACACTCCGCAAGAAGGACCCAGAGAAGCAAAAGCAGATACTGGTCCTGCAAGTGCAGCTTGAAGAACTGTGTATCTGGGGGTAGTGGGAAAAGAACACATCAAGGGTGAGGAAAGACACTAAGCTAAACTTTTTTGTTTTTTTAGATTTGTCTGGATGTCTGGAAGACCTGGTCTTAGATATTATTTTTTTGAACTTTTTGGTGTACCAAATTGGTACAATTGGAAGGTTGCCAATTCCTTGTATATCATACAGCCAATTTGAATCCTCATGAAGACCCTTGAATGATCCTTTAAGACAAAGAGATCTTTTCTTTCTTAATGTTTATTTTTGAGAGAGAGAGAGAGAGAGAGAGCGTAAGTGGGGAAGAGGGGGAGGTAGAGAGACAGACACAGACAGACAGACAGACAGACAGAATCCGAAGCAGGCTCTAGGCTCCAAGCCGTCAGCACAGAGCCCAATGTGGGGCTCAAACCCATGAGCAGCAAGATCATGACCTGAAGTCAGACGCCCAACCGACTGAGTAACTCAGGTGCCCCAACACAAAGAGATCTTTATTTCTGAAATTAATAGTGTGCAGCACTAGAAGATTCATAAAATTGTAGCACTGAATACATACAACAACTTCATACACTAAGCCTTCACTACAACATATAATATATAAAAATCTCTCCTCTCTTTCTATGGTTCACATTTCCTTAAAATACTATTTTTTTATATCTCTCTCAAATATCTAAAAAATAAAGAAAAAGGAGCATTGCTATTTTTGGTGTCAGTGGTCTGCAAGAATTCTAATCCATTTATGGAATCAATCCCTCCCAACACTATCAACCTCCTAGGTGTCCCCATTTTCTTACCCTAGAATTCCAATACCTGTCTCTAAAAATATATATATTCACGATTATCCCACACCCTGACTGGAGGCAAAAACAGGACTAGAAGAGAACAGCAAGGAGAGATGGGTCTTATTTATTTTTCTCATTAGGGTCACAGCCAGACTTGTTTTAGGCCAATCCCTTTTCTCATGGGCCCTAAAACCAAGGGTGCATCCTCTGTTTTCAAAAAGAGACAACATATCTTTTCTAAGTATTGGGATCTCAAAATAGCTAAAGATATTTAAATAAAAAAGATAATTTATATGGAAATAAAAGCAACCATAGAACATAATTCACTTCTGTTTTCCACGTTCTAGGAGGGAAGTGTTATTATTTTTAATTAGGGTGATACTTTCATGAAGAGTTAGCTATCATGACATTTAAGCTATCTTTCATTTTTGGTCTATTCACTTTCTGAATGATAAATCCCCAAATTACTCTAAAAGCTAAGTGGCAAAAGTAATAAACATAAACAGAATACTCTCCCCCAAATCCAACAGAGTATATAAAAATCCAAGGATATGGGGAGAAATCTGATAGATAGATAGACAGATAGATAGATAGATAGACAGATAGATTTGACATACAGAGTTCTAATAATCTAGAAGTAAAAGAGCAAACTCTCAATGGGATAAAGAGCAAATGCTTTGCACAAAAGACAATTCACAGCAAACAACGTACAAAGAATAATAAATGCAAATGTGCTTAATGTTACTCATCAATAAATAAATGTAAACTAAATGCAAAATAAAACAAGATTTTTTTCTATCTTTCATTTTTCTCCCCTCCCCTCCCCTCCCCTTCCCTCTCTTCCCTCTCCTCTCTTTTCCTTCCCTTTTTTTGCCTCTGCATATCTAACCACAAAGGAGCACTCTCATCTGCTCTAGACAGGAGTGCTAACTGCTACCTGGTTTCCAAAGGGTGGTTCTGACAGTCTGAATCAACGGCCTCAGCCATATGCATACCTTTGTGGCAGAACTTTGTCTTCCAATAATTTGCCCTAAAATAGTAATTAGACAGTAGGTGTTGGGACTTGGATTCAGAAGTCAGATAGTCCCGGATCTCGATCTCATGTTAATCAACCATTTAATAGGCCTATGGAAGTGACCAAGCTATTTAACACCTTCTCATTTCCCCTTGTACACATTCTGCAGAAGACTTAATCTTCTCAACTTCCTCACTCTTATCCCTGAATGAGGATAGAGAAGGGTAGCTGCCTAATCAGATTATTATATTCACCTGAAAAAACATATGTAAACTATTAGCATACTACCTGGCACCTGACAAATATTCAGAAGATCTTGCTTATCATTAAGAAGTTAATACTAGAAGGGAATTATGAAGATATTCATTAATACCTGGTCATAAGGACCAAAGAACTGGTCAGAACAGTTTAATGAAATACTATTTTGACAGCAATTGTTAGTTAGGCCTCAATGATCATTCTCCCCTTCTGCATTAGCAAAATGTTTAGCTGGGCATCTGGCCATCTAAAAGAAACTTTAAATTTTCAGGTGTTCCTTGCGGACAGACAGGTAAGTTCGGCAACATAAAAAGTTCAGTTTCTGTACTGTATCTTTAAAGTGAAAATGCAGAGCATGCCATTTTCCTGTTTCTTTTTCCCACTGGCTGGAACTCTGAGGTGGCTGTGACCCATCCGACACACACGGAAGAGGATAATACCCCAGAGATGGTGGGACGACGACATAAAAGACTCTGAGTTTCGACACTGGGAGGCACCAACCATCTCCAATGACTGTAGGTGAACGCTCCATCAAGTCTGGGCTGACAAGGACAAGGGAAAGAAATGTGATTCTTGTTTGAAATGCACATTTGGGGTTTCTCACACATGCGATCGAACTATATTAATTCAGCATTTTAAAATGAGGATGTGTAACGAAATACAAATTATTCCTATATAAATTCAAAATGCAAATCACCATTTGAATAGGGCAAGCTTTGTTCAGAATGTATGTTTTCTCATTTTTTCTTTTCTGCTTCTCTCCCTATTTTGGTATGTGGTATGTATGTACTTAGAAAAACTTCAGGAAAGAGGTACACTAAAATGTTAAAAATATTTATCACCAGTGGAATTATGGGTCACATTTGCTTATATACATTTAGGCAATTTCCGAATATTTGCAATGATAATTTTATAATCATGAAATAGATCTTTTCTTTTTTTTAAATTTTGTTTAATGTTTATTTATGAGTCAGAGAGATAGAGACAGAGCACAAGCAAAGGAAGGGCAGAGAGAGAGGGAGACACAGAATCTGAAGCAGGATCCAGGCTCTGAGCTGTCAGCACAGAGCCCAACGTAGGGCTCGAACTCACAGTCTGTGAGATTATGACCTGAGCTGAAGTTGGACGCTTAACCAACTGAGTCACTCAGGCACCCCATGAAATAGATTTTTGCACAGAACAAGGAAATTCATTATCATGCAGAAAATATTATATATTGTCAGGGTGCCTAGTTGGCTCGGTTGGTCGAGCAGCGACTCTTGATTTTGGCTCAGATCATGATTCCAGGGTCTTGGGATCGAGACCCATGTCAGGCTACGTGGAAGGAGCCTGCTTAAGATTCTCTCTCTCTTTCTAAAACAAATAAATATAAAAATAAAATATTGTTGGAAGGTTATCACATTGTTAAAAGTTTTAAATTATAATTATCTTTATTTTAGGCAAATCCCAAGCACCTTATCAGAAAGACTGAATTGTTTCCTTAACAGTCACTGCATGAAATTTACACACACACACACACGTATAAACACACACATCTCTGTCTATGTGTGTATAGGAATATGAATATATGAGAAGTGCTTGCAGAACTCGAAGACATATCAGGCAGATGACTTTTCCTTTCAAATGATGAAACAGAAAAGCCAAATTTAATACTTGTGAAATAATCATGTTAATATTATAGTTGCAAATATGAAATTTTTAGTGTATTTAATTAGTTGACAACGGAGAGATGATACATTCTGTAGGTCTAATGTCTCCGTTAATCAGACGTCCATGTACCCTCCTTTTATCCTGCAGCCTCCCGTTTTGAAGAAACCAGGGTGTCGTTCCATTCCCAACACTTCTACCCTGTCTTCCAGCCATCGAATATGCCAGTTCTGGCGGAAAAGAAGGGGCCTTTTGTGGAACTTTTTGGTCTTTTCTCAGTAACACTAAGGTCCATAATACTAAAAAGCATATATTTTGTAAGAAAAAAGGTTGCAATCAAATAATTTTATGTCCATCCTGGTTATCTTTCACATGTGGAGAAGAAAAAGAATTTAGCATCTGTGTCTTGATACTGAAAACAAGTCGCCTAAGTCTCCTTTAAACAATTACTTCAAAGAGGAGGCCAGCCAAGAATGATAAAATTACAGTATGAAACAACAAAACTGTAAACTCTAAGGCATAAAAAGTAATCCAGAAATATCTTACACAGCTGGTTGCTGAACTAATTATGAATGTCCAAAGAAAATGTAAAAAATGGTGACTTAATAACAGTGTTCTATATTTAAATAACTAATCTGTATTTATGACGCCAGGTAACAGTAATAGAGGAGTTGAAGGGAGAGGAAAGAAGGCAGGTAAAGGGAGCTGGTGGAGGGTGGGAAGAGGCTATTGAGGGTAGGTGATGCCTTTCATACCTGCCGTGGTGAAGGGCTCACGGGAACAGCTTCTTGCCAACCAGTGGAAAAAGTTTTAAAGCATTCTACTGGTCAAAATTAAAGAAGAATTTAAAATATGACCCAGGAAAAGATAAATATAAAGTGTAGACAGTGCATAAAACAAAAACCACAGAGTTTGTAGACAATGAGGATACATAAATAGGACATAATAACACAAGATGAAGGGAAGGTGTTTAAAAAGAAACTACAGATTTCACATAAAGTCAAAATTGACCACATGATGTTTTTAAGGGTCATTTAATGAAAAGTTACATGAAATGTACACAATAAAAGGATGGCTTAAGAATATAGCAAAGTAATGGTGCCTGGGTGGCTCGGCTGGCTAAGTGTCCAACTCTTGACTTTGGCTCAGGTCATGATCTCATGGTTCCTGAGTTCAAGTCCCACATCAGGCTCCCTGCTGACAGTGCGGAGCCTGTTTTGGGATTCAGTCTCTCTCTCTCTCTCTCTCTCTCTCTCTCTCTTCCAAAATAAATAAAACACAAAAAATAATACGGCAAAGCAAAGAATGACATGGTGACACCGGCCAAAATAGAATTCGAGGAAAATTAAACTAAAAACAAACAAACAAAAAGGGGTTGTTTTATTTATTATTCATTGAGCACCTATTCTGTGATGGGCGCTGTGCTGGGGACTGGCTTCAGAAGTAACAAACACACAGACCCCCCTGAGGCTTACTAATGAGGAGAGACAGAAAGAATATAATTCAGAAAAATGAATGCGATAAGAATAAGGAGGAAAATAAAGACAAGGTGATTGAAGCCATCTGGGGGAAGTGGTTACAATTTTATAACAAGGTGCCCAGGAAAGTCCTCAATAAAAAGGTAAGACGGAGTGAAAGCCAATGGAGGTAACAGGGTGGGACATAGTGAGTCACAGAAGGGAATTTCAAACAGAGGGAACAGCAAAAACACAGCCCAGAGGAGACTGCCTGGGTGACTCAGGAGCAGCGAGGAGGCCACTGAAACTAGAACAAGCGTGCGGAGCAGGAGAGACCAGAAGAGAAGTAACAGGGTGGGCACGAGATCATTCATGGCTTGACGAAAACTGTAGAGATCTGGGCTTTTACTCTGAGTCAAACAGGAAATGGGGAGTGACACGATTTAACCTACATCTGAACGAAATCAGCTGGGGTGATTTGCGAGGCAGGGCAGGGAGACCAGTTGAGAGCTGGTGAAGTAGCCCAAGGATGAGTGGATAGCAGCTTGGCCTGATGGCGGTGATGGCTGAAGATGAGGAGACAAGATAACGCAGGAGACACCCTGAAGTGTGCTGATAGATGGGATGCAGGCTGTGAGAGAGGAGAAGAATCCAAATGACGGCAAGATTCCTGGTGTGAGCAACTGAAAAAGTGAAGTCTTCATGTACTGAGATAAAGAAAACCGAGCAAGTTGGGAATTGGGATGGAAGAAGAGCAGGAGATCAAGTTTGGGCAGGTCAAGTTTGAGAGGTGGACAGTTGGCTCTGCAATCTGCAATTCAGGCAAAAGTCCTGGTCTTGTGATATAAATCTGAGAACCACACATGCAGAGACTAACAGTGTGAGCAGCGTAGACAGGAAAGAGAAGTATCCCATGGAATGAGTCTCAGGGACTCCAACATGTAGAAGTTGGGAGATGAGAAGGAACCAGCAAAAGTGAACGAGGTGACCAGTGAGACAGCCAGGAAAACCAGGCAGGCGTGGTGTTCCAGAAGTCAAGCGAACAAAGCTTCACCAACAGACAAAGTGATAGCTGTCAAAAGATGCTTACAGATAGTTTAAAAAAAGGGGGGAGGGCGGCACCTGGGTGGCTCAGTCAGTTAAGTGTCCAACTTCGGCTCAGGTCATGATCTCATGGTTTTTGAGTTTGAGCCCGGTGTTGGGCTCTGTGCTGACAGCTCAGAGCCTGGAGCCTGCTTTGGATTCTGTGTCTCCCTCTCTCTCTGCCCCTCCCCTGCCTGCCTCTGTCTCTCTCTGTCTCTCAAAAAAGAATAAACGTTAGAAAAATTTTAAAAACTTGTAGATCAATAAAATGAGGACCAGGAGTACTGACCATTGGATGTAGCAATGTTAAGGGCACTGGTGAGACTGAGGAGGACAGATTTTTGAAGTGTTAAAAACAGAATCCTGCATACAGTAAGTCCCGCAGCAAATGGGAAAAGAACCAATGGAGACGGTGAGTACAGGAAACACTTTTGTTCAAAAGGTCAGTGGAAGGAGACAAGTGCGCAGAAGTTGAGAGAATTTTTTTTAACGGTAAAAATAACAGTGTTATGGAACATCCATTATTTTAACCAGGATAGTTTGTATTATCCTATATTAAGCCAATAATTGGAAAGAAAACACCAACACTTCAAATATGAATGGATATAATGTTAAAAAAAAGAATTTTTCTGGTAAACATACGACCTTTAACTTCAAGCATCCACACAGAGCCTTGGTTCAGGACGGGAAGAAGTCCTCTTAAAGTCTCTCACGGAACTCTCGTCTACATCGCCTAAGACTGTATTGTCCCTTCTGCTTTTGCACAGAAGATAATTTCTTACCTAAAACTTCTGGAATCATAGTAAGCTTTTCCAAAAACATAGACTACACATAACTTGATGACTAATATTGCTTCCAAAGAACCATAACCGCAGGGGTAGAATTTTGTGCTAGGCTTCTCATACTGAATGTTTAACTCCAACCTCATTTTAAATAATGAAATGAAAATACAGTGTCCCTTAAAAATTAATGTGAAATCCACCTTAATTCTTGTCCGTGCTCAGAATTTTAAAACTTCAATAATTTAATTAATTTCCTATATAATTGTATTTGAAAATCTGATTTTCTTAAAGTGCCACAAGAACCTTAATTATCACTTACCACGACTCATCTATTCTTCATCAGATCTCACAGTGCTGCCTCTAGCTGTTATATAATAAAGCAACAGCTTTTTGAGGGAAGCCTTCGTGGCCCAGTCAGTTAAGCATCCAATTCCTGATTTCAGCTCAGGTCATGATCTCACCATTCATGAGTTTGAACCCTGCGCTGTCTGTGCAGAGCCTTCTTAGGATTCTCTCTCTCTCCCTCTCATTGCCCGTCCCCTGCTTATGCTCTCAATCTCTCTCTATATAAATAAATCTTAAAAAAGTGTTTAGTAGCTTAAAATTTTCTTTTTAATTTTTAAATTTTACTTTAGAGAGAGAGCAAGCCTGCACGCCACCTGAGTGTGGAGCCTGCCACAGGGCTTGACCCCACGACCATGAGATCATGACCTGAGCTGAAATCAAGAGTCAATGCTCAGCTGACTCAGGTACCACTAAAATAATAGCTTTTAAACTTTTAATAACATAGTTAATATTCTATCAAGCATAGCTACTTATTTCAACAAATCCTCTCTTTCTTCAGGGTCGTCTTGTTTTTTATTCTTCAGTGTCTCCTAATAAAACATCTGAATATTTTTTTTTTCCTCAGATGGGTTGTTTTCTCTTAATTTTGTATTTCTTACATTATAATGATTACATTTTGTCCTGGGCATATTAAAACAAACATTTGAAAAGAATTTTTTAAATCATCTGTCATTCAATATTAGTACAATTTACACTGAGTTAAAATAATGACTTTTTTACAGTATACGTGATTATGTATTTTATGGATCATCTGTCTTATTCTAACCAGGACAGGTTTTCCTGAAATGAGTTTTCTCACCCTTCTTTTCACAGAATTGGGAAGTTACAGAAGTCTGTGCAAATAATTTTTATTCCCTATTAGTCTCATAAATAAATTACTTTTATTGACCAAAACACTAACTTCTATAGCATGCGATTAAACCTTTGCCCTATCTTGATAGACTTTTGTTTGCAGCAATCTATTTATTTGTAATCGCTTCGTGTTTTGCAGGTCTTACTATGGACTCTCCAACGACACTGTAAGCAAGCTCAGCGGTCCAAAGAGAACAAATTCTGATTCCCGTCACACGATGTAGTTTTAGAATCTCTCTTAGTCCCCCAAGCAGCGCAGGGCATAACCCTGCTTTTCTCACATTTTTTTAAAGCTTTGAGGTATCAAGAATACTGGTCTCTTTTCCAAAGAAAATAGCTTTAATCCGACAGATCTAAAACTTACACTGTTCACAAATGTCGAAGCATGGGATCCATGATAAAATTCTGACAAACCAGCTATTGACGGCGACAGGTAACCAGTGACTGTAAAATATACAGTGCTTTCTCCTAGCTTGAATCAAACAGGACCTCACATATCTCAGATCTTGTTCTTGGTTTTAAAAAAAAGGGGGAAAAAAAAGAAGAAGAAGGATAAAAGGAACGGAGAGAAATGCTCTTGGCTGGCACTGGCTAGAGTGTTGGAGGGATGAGGAGGTGTTAGCGAGAGGGATCCGGTATCTTTTTGTTTCATTAAAACCCTGGCTTGACAGGAAGCATAGGGCAAACTTAGCCATAGAAATGGTGCATCCGCTGTGCAGCCCAACAAGTAGATTCTCCCACCGCTACTCAGAATAAAGGAACTTATAGTTCTCTTTCTCTCATGTTTCTGGCCACAGTCATCTTTCCTCCCTTCTTCTGCATTCACTATTGTACTCGATTCCAATCACTTAATTTTCTTTCTTAAAAGTCTGAATGCGAAGAGTAAAAGCCCTTAGGAAGTCGTCCGAGATCGTGTGCCAATTCAGTTCAAAATCTATATAGACTCTTGGACCTGTAAAAATGAGAATGTAATTTGATTGACCTACTTTTACTTTACTTTTTTTTTTTAAATAAGAGGGATTGAATGAATTTGAGGGTGAACTGAATTCTAATTCCAAATGCTGGAAATGTGATCTCAAGTTTCTTCTGCTGCTAAAAAGTGTGCTGAATCAGTGGTAACATTTCACATTTGACAGACGGATCCTACTATATTTCCTGTTTTTGTTTTTGTTTTTTTTTTAAGTGACTGCTTTGGAAGGAGTTTCATTCACTGATTTATGCTACAAGTATTTACTGAGCACCTACTACATGGGTCAGGGATCTTCAGAGCCCAGTGTGTTAATCTCTTAAGACCAGACTCCTTCAGGGAAGAGAGCTATAGAAACAACTGAAATAGGACGTGAGTGACACTTCACCTTTTCTGGCAAGGAATGGTGATGCGTTAGAGAAGATTTCACAGAGGAGGTGAAAGATAACTGGGAACACAAGGGATGGTAAGCCACAAAAGAAAAAGGAAAAGCTTGAGACAAAATGAAGGAGCAGAGGTGTGGAAGTTCAGGTGTCGCTGGACAGGTAGCCTGAGTTCAGGGTCTGAAGTACCTTGCACACCCTGGCAAAGAAATCCTATGACGGCAAGGGTTACACGAACCTATGGGTCCTTTCTAATGATGAGTAGAAATAATACAGAATCCTGTCTATTATTTTCTTAATGGTTTCCACAGATGGAGACTTTTATTCCTCTACTGTGTTTCATTACTCAAGTCAGCTGCCAAAGAATTTCTTTCTGACAATTAGGAGAACACCCTATGTAAGAAGAAAGACCTTCTCCCAAGATGCAAATTTTTCAAAGCATTCCAATATCCACTGCTACAAACTTGCAAAACACCTTTGTAACACTGGCCTTAGGCGAGCAAGAGCTCATGTCAAACAAATCACGACTACAGTGTGTTTATTGAACTGTATACATTTTGGCAAGAGAACAGGCTGGTGAGGGTTTCCTAGGTTAACAGGGAAGCAGTTGTGCTATTTTTGTGGCTCTGTGCATATGTGTGAGTGATATTTAATAAAGTGCAACTTTCCAACTATGTTTTGATCAACTGATATATGTAGAGGTTTATAGGCGACTAAGCAAGAACATACATGAGAAAAGTTTTCATTCTTTATTATTGAATACCGTAGAAGGATCTTGAGAGGGTTAAACAGAGAGAACTTAAACTCCAGTCTAAAAATCCTAAGTGGGATTATATGTGAACATATTTTCTCATCAAAACTGCATAGTCTGGCATATTGGATGGTAAACAGAATGCAATAAGCAAGCATAATTACTTCCACCCAAGAAAGTCTAGATCAATCTTTTCTTGATGACCTATTTTTGGTGAGTTTTCTCCAGTAATGCAATCACTGAAACAAATCTCCAGCAGACTGTGTACTACAGTCTCGAAGCCTCACATTTAAAAAGCCAGCACTCTCCATGTATCTCTAAGGGAAAACTCCCCACACAGAGGTCCACTTTCTCTGCCAGCATTCAGAGAAGACCCAGCCTGTCTCACCTTAGAAGGGTTTACACGCCATTATCATTAGTGGAGGGATTATCGGGCTACAAAACTTTTAATCTTCACCTGCTCGAATGGCATGGAGTCTAATACAACTTAATCCCTCATCATGTTTGTAAAAACTAAGAGTTGTTTTATTTCTTCAAATTGACAGGTGCTGTAGGATTCTAATTAAAAAATGTAAAAGGTGGGGGAGGGAGAGGGGAAGAAGAGAGGAGAGCTGCAGGCCTGTAACCTCCTGCCAAGCTGGGAACGGGGATACCTTCTTATGGGTGTTTTATCATTTTGGGGAGTGGGGGATGGAGGGGTAGGAATAAAATTTTGAATAAATTATTAAGGAACACGGAAGCATCTTGTGTTTTGTCGATGTCTTCTGCCAAGAATACTAAATAGCTACAATGTAATGAAAGGTTGGGAAGAAAACAAATTGGAATCACAGGCAAGAAAGAAGCCTGATGAGATGCGTCTTGCCATCTCCCTCGTGGGATAGATGAAGCCCAGATTGTGCCGTATCTTAAAGGATTTAAGGACAACATGTGCTAGACATTCTTGGCTAATTAAAAGTGATTTCGTTTCATTCTCTGTGCTTCCATCCAGGAATCCATTTCGCAGACGGCACTGACATCTATGTCCAAAATTCTTGCCCCATTTTGATGGACTTTTACCAAGACTCACGTGCACAGCAAGTCATTCTTTGAATGTTAGCACTGAGAGTTTACCTCTGTCAGAGAATAGCAGCTGCCGCCACCAAAAATTAAGCCTCGATTCGGGACAGAATTCGGTATGGCAGTTACATGACATTTTCTTAGCAGCAGGTGTCGAACAGACCATACAAGAAGAGTGTTTTTAACTTGCACATTTTACTTACATATTTTGCCGCTTACCCTATTATTTTGAATGTGGCAAAGCAGAATATTGAGGAGAATTAAATGCATGTCAGACTAGAGCTGCAAAGCCCAACCAATATGGGGGTTCGAGCTTCTTTGAGTGAATAATCTAAAATGAATAATATCGATGTGTCTTTTTGTTTTGTATAGAACAACAACAAAAAGGAGGGGTGTGTGAGAGAACACAAAAGAAGCTTAAATTATTGAAACGTGCAGTAAATGTTCCATGTTCAAAAGGAGGAAGTGCTACTCATACGCTCACAAAGACATTTTAAAAACGAATTTACATCGTTGTCTCCCCCTGATATGCCATTCCACAGACTTAAAATCTGATTCATATAATCTAACATTTATTTCATTATTTTCCATCCTGGTGTGCTCCCACCGGGGTTCATTTAATACCTGCAACCAGATCAACTCATCAAAAGGAAGAACTACTGAAGTCCAAGCACAGTTAGGCACACAGTAGCTGTTCAATAAAGACCTGGTGGAATGAGTTCTATTGATCTCACCTGGACTTGACCCCTTGTAGAGGGACAGAACCGTATTCAGCTCACAGAGGAAGCAGACCTTCTTCCTCTCCTTTCTTTACGTTGGAGGCATGAAAAAGTAAGGCTGATCATATCCAGGATAATTCCTACCATTAAACTTAATAATTTTCCCAAAGGACTTAATCTTTTAATGCTCAAAATAAAACATAAGAGCATTGAGAAGCAGAAAAACATATATTCTTTATTTATTTATGGTGCATATATATATGCATGTAGATACAATATAAAATGCATGCATATGTACATATAAACACATAAAATAGTTATACAAATATATATTATATGTATGCATACCACATGCCATTTACTCACTCCAAAAACCAAACTTGGAAATATTACCAAAACCAAATATTACTCATTAAGAATCTATTCAGCCATATTTCGTACATACAGAAGTCTTGCATCCAACTTTCATACTGCACGATATAAATATATTACTTCATTGTACAGCTTAATACACACCAACACTTCCATTCTTGACAGACATCTCTTACCGCTTTCATAAATTGAATCATTTGTAAATTTATCACTTCATGTATCATTAATATATGTTAAAGACATACAGTAGGTAACAAAATCCTTTGCATTTTTCATGGATTAAAAAAATTGCTAAAGTCAATTTTAAAAATTCTGGGAAGATTATTCCATGGACTCTTTTTCATTGCACTGTTTTTAATGTAAAACACAAGTTGCAAGCAATTTACGAAATACTAGTCTATGTGATATGAATATGATACCTCAAGCAATCTGAAATTGTGGCTATTAGGAAGGCCTATTTATTGGCAGAGAGCTGACTGAAATGTCTCAAAAGGACCTGGTGCTTATTTTTAAGAGCACGAATATAAGAATTTTAGAGGTGAAGTAAATAGTTTTGATAAGACTTGATAAAATTAGCCTGACATTATGAATATACTCAAATTCTTCCCATCCTTAGGAAAAAGAACAAAAAAGGTTTTTTCTTGTCGTTGTTGTTACTATGTTACTATTAGTATACTACTGATATACATTAAAAAATAGATCATTTTAGGGGTGCCTGGTTGGCTCAGATGGAGGGGCATGTGGCTTTTGATCTCAGGGTCATGAGTTTGAACCCCACATTGGGTGTAGAGATTACTTTTAAAAATTTTTCAAAACACTGAATATTTTAAGCGGTACCATTTCTTCTTATAAATTCTCAAGGCCCTGAGTTAATTTCAGAGGAAATATTTAGCTTCAACTCCTACATCTTATGGTAACAAATTTGGAGTTCTACCATTCAATAAATGAGCAATCTTTAAGCTACCAGGCTCTATTTCTCTCTCTTTTCTTTCCTTCCAATTATCAATTTCAGTAGAACAGTATGTATTTGCTTGCCTCTACTTTTTCTTAATGGATATTTCTTTGACTCTATATGGTCCTTGCTACACATTTAACTTTCCAGGGAAGACACTGCCTTGAAGACTACCAATGACTCGCCAAGACCCAGCAATTATGCCAACTGCACTTATATCAAATGAGGTGATGTATTTGATGTACCTGTTAATTATTAAGATATTATATAGGGGCGCCTGGGTGGCTCAGTCGATTGAGCGTCTGACTTCGGCTCAGGTCATGATCTTGCGGTCTGCGAGTTCGAGCCCTGCGTTGGGATCTGTGCTGACAGCTCAGAGCCTGGAGCCTGCTTCAGATTCTGTGTCTCCCTCTCTCTCTGCCCCTACCCGACTCATGCTCTGTCTCTCTCTGTCTCAAAAATAAAGAAACATTAAAAAAATGTATTATATAAAGAGGATGGTATTATTAAACCTCCAAATGATCTATCAAATTTCCCCTTTGTCACACTATAACAGCCTTTTAATTGCATTTCCTGATTCCTAGTCTCACTCTGCTCCAATCCACCCTACACTGATTCTCCAGGCGTCTTCTTAATAAAGAAATCTACTCAAGTCATTCCACTACTCAAAGCCCTTCAATGGTTCACCATATATAATGGATAAACTCCACACCCCAAATCATTCAGTTAACCGTTGGAAATCCTACCTGTTATTTGACACTTCCCTACTAGTACATGTCTCTCCCGATTTTTTTCCTCCCTCTAACAGCACACTCGCCCCCATTCCATGCTTCTGTGTATGCCATCTTTTTGTCACTGATGCCCATTCACCCCTTCCACCCTACTAACGGCCTACCCAGGCGCCCTGCAGGGTTTACATTCAGCCCCACCTCCTCCTAGAAACCTTCCCAGAGGTGAATTTGGCCTACAATCCCTCACGCTCACACTTTCATATTCTAAGATCTCTTCTGTATAGGAGAACCACTTAGGTATAGATTTTTTCTCCCTTGCAAAAGCTTAGAAGACCACTGGAGGAATATTCTCTCTACGGGAAATATTTATGACAAGGAAGGTACTCCGTAAAGATTCAGTGAATTGATTTGTGCTTGTGTCTTCACCATTAATGATTATACTGAAGTAGTTGTTTGGACCACGTAAAAAAAAGATCTTTGTTAACTTTTAAGTAGAGCTATTAGTGCTTTTAAAATACAGTAAAAACAAATTGCCTAGACTTGATAAATAATGCAAATGTAATTTTAAACACACACACACAAACCAAAGTGCCGAAATGAAAAAATGTAACTAAATCTTGTATCTGCTACATCACAGAGAATACCTCTGATTCTAACAAATTATATCTGGAAAAAGAAACTAAACAAGACAAGGGAACAACAAGAACCTGTATCATTGACAAAATAAAATCTATTATGTGCTCGTGTCCTGATACAAGTAATTGTTCTTCCCACCTGCTGAGAGACTTGGATCTTTGGACCAGCTCCAAGAACGTCTGACCTCTTGAAGTGTCTCTGGCTTGCAGAGACTATGAGGTCAACCACTGCAGCCCATACTCCTCCTTCTAAGGTTACCCTGAAACTGAAGCTGCCTTAAGAAGAGGAGAGAGGGATGGGAAGTTTTCCAGGGCCTTTGTCCTGTGGCACTAGCTTTGTTTCAGGATAGCATGAAACTTGCCAATATCTCTACCTCAAGACAAATGAACTAAGATTAGTAGTATCATGAGGTTGACCTAGAATGGTGGTTTTAAACTCTGGCTGTACTCCGTAATCACCTGGGGAATTAAAAAAATATATTCATGTCTGGGCTCTGCACCCACGCATATACTTGATCCAGGGCGGAGCCCAGACATCAGCATGTTTTAAAAGTTCCCCAAGTATACAGTCAGCTTAGGCTGCTATAACAAAATACCATAGGCGGAGGGCTTAAATAACATTTATTTTTTCATAGTGGTAGAGACTAAGAAGTCCAAGATCAAGGGGCTAGCTAGAGAGAGCTCTCTTCCCTGGCTTACAGATGGCTGCCTTCTCACTCTGTCCTCACATGATAGAAACAGAGCTCTGGTTTCCCCTTCTCTTCTTATGAAAATATTAATCCTACCACGGGGACTCCAGTCTCATGACCTCACCTACACTTAATTACCTCCCACAGACCCTACCTCCAAATACCATACACATTGGGTAGGAGGATTTCAGAACAGTAATGCTGGGAGGACACAAAGAGTCAGTTCATGATACCAGATAATTCCAAAGGGCAGCCAGGATTGCAAACCACTGAACTAGATCAATGGTTTTCATTTTTTTTTTTTTTTGCACTGAAACAGATATAACAATGATATCGCATGTGCAATCTGCTCCTCGAGGCGGATCAAGAGTCTGTAGAAGTCTCTGTGTCAGGGGAATGCTACTTTTATATATCCCACTTAGAAATGCAAGATGGTGAAAATGTCCCTACAGAACTAACTTTTAACTTTCTGATGACAATGTGATTGAAAACCATGAGAAAACCTAGAAAGTTCCTTATATCTGGCCAGCATTTTGTCACTCTAAGCACACAATCAGGACTCTGGTGGTGATCATGATCTCTGCTAAAAATTGAGGTTATTTTACTTTATTATTTTTTTTAATGTTTATTTTCAAGACAGAGAGAGACAGAGCATGAGTGGGGGAAGGGCAGAGAGAGAGGGAGACACAGAATCCGAAGCAGGCTCCAGGCTCAGAGCCGTCAGCACAGAGCCCAACGCGGGGCTCGAACTCACAGACCGTGAGATCATGACCCGAGCCGAAGTCGGATGCTCAACCGACTGAGCCACCCAGGCGCCCCAAAACTGAGGTTATTTTAAACAGCAACATTTTCTTTTATTCCTACTGGCAGCACTGAGTTGATTCAGAGAAAAGGTCTAGTATCAAGACCCATCTTGAAGTAAATACATCAGAGCTTTAGAATTCAAGAAACAAGTGGTCCAGTAAGTGACAGTGAAAGAACAGAAAAATTCTGGAGTACATGTTAATGGGGAAGGCAAAGAAAGAGAAGGATAGAAAGATTCTCCAAGAGTGGAGCGGTATCTGTGGTCATTGTCATGGATGTTTTAATAGAAAATCTTGCTTGCTTGCTAATTAATAAATTATTCTTTTCAAATATATAAAAGCTACATTTCCAGGGAAACTTATAAAAAAATTTATCTTTTGTCAATGCGTACATAAATTGATGCATGCTTATTGAATAAGACCAGAAAGCTCACATTAATGAGGACTCTGAATAATTGAATTTACTTTAATATCTGTGTGCAAATATCAAAAGCAAAAATAAAAAAAAAACAAAAAACAAAAATAACATGCCTATTTTAACATACTGGAATTTTTAGTAAGAAAAAAAATGTTAACCAATACTTTTAAAACCGTGTTAACTACAAAGCTCCCTGAATTATGTTAACATAGTAAAAATATTCTTAAATAATGGTATCGAATAGTATCAGCCTCCTAACAAACTCTTCATTGAGATGCTGAGCAATGTTGAGGTTTTTTTATTTTGTTTTGTTTTGTTTTTATCTTAGATTCATGCTTAAAGGAAGTGAAAGTGGAAGGGAACAGCGCCACACACACACACACACACACACGTAAAAAAGTGAAAGGAAGGACGGAGAGTGAGAGAAAATAAAGCAAATATCCAGACATCAGGATGTTTTAAAAAAGAGCAAGGCCTTTTTACTGTTTTTAACTTCTGTGTTTCTAACTCATGCCATTGCCTGTTCCATATGAATTCAACTCAACTCAAATATTGGCTGAACATCTCTATGTGCAGGGCTAAGCTAGGTACAGTACATCATCACTGCGATGAATGATAAAACTACAGACACAGTCCAAAAGCATGCATATCCACATAATACAACTGCACTTCCTGTCATTTCTCTGGTTTCCAGAACTGCCTTGGGCCCCTGCCTCTTATCGCCAGAGTGACGAGAGAGGACTGAATCCAATATGATGGCTTTTGGTTGATTGAAAATATAGTCTTCATGGGTTCAAGACACTTCATTTCTCATTACTGACCACCCCTCACCCCCACTACCTTCTCCCCCCTAACAGGTGAACATGTGCACACACACACACTCACACACACACAGGCACAGACACACTGCTCCCTGGGACATATCCAAGCTTCACTGGTGCTAAGACATCTATACTTAAATGTCAAACTGCTCCTGCTACTACACATGCAGGATCAATCATGGGGACCTCATTTTTCATGCAGACAGTTACTGGATCTATGTGATGCTTACGTGCATTTGTGGGAGAATCAAAGAAAGTGAGGTTCTGTGCCTGAAGGAGCATTAAAAATGGACGGGTCATGGTGAACACAGACCTGCCTCAAAGACTGGATCAGAATCAAAAGTAGGAAAGGCTGGCGGCACCTGGGTGGTTCAGCTGGTTGAGCATCTGCCTCTTGATTCCAGCTCAGGTCATGATCCCGTGGTTGTGGGATCAAGCCCTGCATTGAGCCCTGCATCTGGCTTTGTGCTGAACATACAGTCTGCTTACGATTCTCTCTCTCTCTTTCTCTCTCCCTCTGTAACTTCTCCCCTGTTCGCATGCTCTCTCTCTCTAGAACAAATAAAAATAAATAAAATAAAATAATAAAAAAGAAGGAAAGACAAGAGGAAACAGGCTGATCTCAACAGCACAGAACTCCTGCTAAGCTGTACAGTATTATCTCGGTATGACCTTATGCATTAAAGATTTATTAAGCACCAACTGTAGGTATTAAATCCAAGAATGTTGAGTCCACGGACGAAGAAAATACAGTCTTTGCCTCAAGGAGCCAGTCCAGAGAGGGAGGAGACAGACAGACAGATAGACACTGCAAAAACAATATAGTGAGTGGTAGAACAAATTATGGAACATGAGGCGTGAGGACAGAACACTCACTCCTGAACTAGCCGCTATCTCTCCCGTTCAACCTGAGTCCATAAAGGCCACCAAGTAGCCATGAAATCTTCTTCATCTATAGCTGCTCTCTACCTATGGTCACCAGAATGTCTCTGTGACTTTTAATTTTTTTTTTTTAGCATTTATTTATTTTTGAGAGACATAGAGACAGAGTTTGAGCAGGTCAGAGAGAGAGGGAGATACAGAATCCGAAGCAGGCTCCAGGCTCTGAGCTGGCAGTACAGAGCCCGACGCGGGGCTTGAACTCACAGACTGTGAGATCATGACCCGAGCCGAAGTCGGCCGCTTAACCAACTGAGCCACCCAGGCGCCCCCTCTGTGACTTTTAAATGGTCGACACAACACAGGACAAAAATAGCCTACGTATATCAACACTTCAAATAATTTTAATGACTTTAGAAGTGTTTTTAGTTGAGTTGACAACTTCTTATCAGTAATAATAACATTTGTTCAGGTTTTTTTATTTCTAAAACAGCACAGTTCACAGACTTCCTGCAGGTGGCAGGTGGTGGTCGAAATGTCCTGTATCTACCTTGCCCTGTGGAGCAGCCACCGGCCACATGTGGCTACTGAGCACCTGAAATGTGGCTAGTGTAACTGAGGAAGTGACTTAATTTATTTTAATAAACTTAAATTAAATGGTTACATATGCCTAGTTGCTATGGTATTAGAAATCACAGTTCCAAAATATAAGTGTTTTAGGATCGTGCAATACATTCAAATAATTTTCCCCTTAATGCTTATACACTTTGTTATATATTTCTCTGAAGAATTACAAACATGAATAAAAACTGATTTCCTTTTGTAACCTGAAGTTGTTGCTAGGGATTATTCCCAATAAAACATTAAAAGTTAAAAAAAAATTAAAAATTAAAAGTTAAAGCACAATCCAAACATGCATATGTGTTGTTTAAATGGACTCTGACTTTTACCACTGACTTTATTGACGAAGTGGGAAACACTGTAAAATATTTGAAAGTTTAGATAGTTAACCCATTAAGAGATATTTGGAAAAGACCACTAGGCTCAACTAGTTCTAAATGAAGAAAGTATCTTAAAAGTGAGATTTAAAGAAGGTTTTCATAGTGGGGGCTGGATCAGCTCAGCTGGACTGGAGGCATCACGAGTGTCAGGACTCTGTGTGCTTACACACTGCTTAATTACCACTGCCTAGCAGATATCAGGCACTTAGGAAACACATAACGAAAGAGTAGTTAAAATAGTATTCAAGGGAACGCGCTACCTCTGGATGAAGGCGGTGAAGTGACCATATGCATTTGTCAAACTTCCAAGACGGTACACTAGAAAGGGTAAATTATGCCTTTGTTTTCTTTCACCGTTGTTGTTGTGGTTGTTGTTTTTTAAAGGGGAAGAAAATAATATGGGAGCACACGAGGAAAATCATGAATGGAGGTCTGCAAGAAAGCACACATGAGAATGGGAGCCATAACATCATATCTCACATGAAGCAGCTAGGAAATTCCAAGCAGCAAACTGCCCTCCTTGGAAAGAAAATGGAAAAAAGCTCAGGCTCGAGAGTCAGAAGAAACACACAGGCTAAAACAGGCTGTGTGATATTAGATTAAGTCATTTGACTTTTCTGTGCCTCACTCTCCTCAGCTGTAAAATATGTAAAATGAAAACATCTACCTCGAACAGCTTGGGGGAGAATGAAATGAGAGTATGTACATAAAATACTCAGCCCCTGGAAAACGCTTTGTAGACGGTAAATGGAAATAAAACGCAAGCTCATCTTCTTAACCAAACCCTTCTTTTGAGATCCTCTGTTTTGAATGAGGGGCTCCATTTCCACAGTAGAGTCTGAACAGTTGGCAAATGAATGGTCAGGCGAAGCTACCAGATTAGACAGAACTCAAGGCTCTTCGGAGAAAGGGGGATGGGGAGATGCAGCTCCTGTGTCCGGAAAAACCTGAACCTGAATTTTTGCCAGAAGCAAAATTCCCACGACATAAAATTTTAAGAAAGTTCCCAAATGTCTAGCGCAGGCATGAGAGCACAAATGAATTCATCAGTGAAATGATTTATCCTGGCAAACTTCCCTGATCGAAAGCAAGTACTGTCTACATAAAAAGGAGAGAGGGATGAAAAAAGAAAATGCTCCTCTTCAAATCGTATGTAATTAATTTCCTGAATGGAAACTAGTTATTATTTGGGGAAAGAAGCATGAATATTTTCTATTCCTAGCTGCAATTTGTTTTCAGAAAATAAATAGACTGAGCTAAGAGTCACAACATTTTGGATTCTACTGATTCTATACTCAGGATAAATTAAGCAATTAATTCTCACAAAGGAATTGGGTGCAATTTGTGGTTAATGTGTTCCTTAAAGCAATAAGATATGACTTAAAAGCTCAGAATTTGATTCATTACATATTTCGCAGTAATGTTTAAACTCTTGAATTTAGAGTACCTGGCATGGCTGTAACTCACTTGACTCAAAGATCCTGAATTCTCATTAGTTGAGGGAAACTATTCCCTAAAAGCTCTCAAAACGCCTACCTCTCCTCTATGACTCATAGTTAAGCCTCCTCACAGCAAAGCCACTGCAATTTTTCTTACTACCTGTTCAGTGGGTCAAGATTAAATAATGACGGAGTTGGGTAGTCATTATATTAGTTCTCCACCTCGTAGAAAACCTCTCAATTATTCCTGAGGAACTCCAAATTCACTTAGGGAATTATCTTGGCGTCATCTTCAATTTCTGCCTCTCTGATTAAGCATCTCCTTAACATTTAAGGTTGTCTAACTCATGTGATTCTTAAAATTACTATTGAGTTGCATATCAGAAATCAATTCCACAGTAAAGACTTGTCAATAACCCAGAAACTTTATTAACATTTAAATGCTAAACTAGCTCAGTAGTTGTCAAAGTATGGACTTGAACGAATAACATCACTGTTTTCTGGGGATCTGTTAGATATCAAGATTCTCAGGCCCCACCCCAGACCTACTGAGTCAGAAACTCTTTGGAGTGGGCCCCTAAATCTGTGTTTTAATAAGTTCTCCTGCTGATTCTGATGGTTATGCAAGTGTGAGAACCGTGATCTAGCTAGTTCTGGCAAAGACACTGGGGGCCACAGGCCAATTTGGTAGAACTACCCAAACAGATGAACCCACAAATATATTTAATCCCCACCCATCAAAAAAAAACCCCAAACAAACCCATAATGTTCCTCTTTAGCCTCCAGTGATCCCCGGTATTAACTTGTAAAGACAGGATTTGTTTCAGTCCAAATTACTTAATGGTAATTTTTTTCTGTTTGGAGAGTTATTTGAAAGAAGCACTTGGTCTATATGTCCAGATCAAAACATCAGGACTTTCAAACATAGAAACTGGGAAAGTCACTCCTTGCTAATGGACTCTTAACTGCTAACAATGAACACCTTAATGAATGCTACAACTTGTCGTAGGATAATAGTAAGAATGGCAGCCTAACATTCAAACTGTATTGGAGCTCTCATCCTACACGGCATGTCTCAGTTGACAGACATTTCCTGAGCATCTATTACGTGTGCCAGGCCACCCCAGTGGCTCCAAAGACCCTGAAGATGAGCAACAAATATACTTACAAACACTCCAGTACATGTTGAGGGAAAAATAATTGAGACGGAGGCTGCATATTTTACTTGTAGATAATATGCTTCAGTTTTTCAAAACATGTTACCCTGAAATCAAGATATTCATCCCATTTGAGGTGGCCAACACCCCTGGGTCAAAGTGTGGGCGACAACGTAATAGGGCCACTTTGTTATAATGCGAAGGGAAACAAAAGTAGTCACCTGTCAGTCACACAAAAAACACACATTTTGAGTTCTAATACAGGCTTACATTCAATACCGTTACATAAACTTGTGATACTCTTAGACATTAATTTAATTCTTTGTAGTTAAATTTTACATCATCAAAGCATTAAAGAAAGCATCCAATAAACCGAAATCTGTATAACCAAAAATAATGAGCTATAAAGAATGTGTATTGAAAAAAGCCTTTGCAAACTGGAATACTGGGATGGAATATCATTCAGCCACAAAAAAGGAAAGGAATACTGATCCAGGCTACAACACGGATGAATCCTGAAAACGTTACGCTAAATGAATCAAGTCAGATACCACGGGCCACGTATCGCATGATTCTACTTACATGAAATGCTCAAAATAGGCAAATTTATAGAAAAGGAAAAGTAGCTTAATTGTTGCCAGGGCTGGGGTCGGAGACAATAAGGAATGAACGTTAACAGAGGTTCTTTGGGGGTGATTAAAATGTTCTGTAAAAAATAGCAGTGATGGTTTTACAACTTTGTTAACATAATAAAATCCACTGAATTGTACACTTTAAAAAGATGAACTAGGGGCACCTGGGTGGCTCAGTCAGTTAAGCGTCTGACTTCGGCTCAGATCATGATCTCACAGTTTGTGAGTTGGGAGCCCAGTCAAGGCCTCTGTGCTGGCAGCTCAGAGCCAGAAGTCTACTTGGGATTCTGTGTCTCCCTCGCTCTCTGCCCCTCCCCCACTCACATTTTCCCTCTCTCTCTGTCTCTCTCTCTCTCTCAAAAATTAACATTAGGGGCGCCTGGGTGGCTCAGTCAGTTGAGCGGCCAACTTCGGCTCAGGTCATGATCTTGCTCATGGGTTCGGGCTCCATGTCAGGCTCTGTGCTGACAGCTCAGAGCTTGGAGCCTGCTTCAGATTCTGTGTCTCCCTCTCTCTCTGTTCTTCTCCTGCTCTGTCTGTCTGTCTGTCTCTCTCTCTCAAAATAAATAAATGCCAAAAAATTTTAAAAAATTAAAAAAACCATTAAAAAAAGATGAACTATATGGTACGCAAATTATAACTCAATTTTTTAAAATGCATAATATATTCAAAGCGGTGGTTTGCATGGCATACAAAGTAATGTTCTCTGGCTTATTTCTGGACCACAGTGAGATTCACTTTAACAATCTAAGTACCAAGAGGATCTAGCTTTCTTGTTAAAACAGATCTATAACAGAAATGCAAATTCAACAGGTGTGTATTTGATGAGCACAGCACTTTCAAAAAATGTCTTCCCCCCTCCAGAATCAACTCCGTGGTTTTAGAGAAAACCAGGACCAGATTTTCCTGCAAGTCTTAAATGTCAACCTCGTGTATCACATCACCCCTGAGTATTTTTGTAAATCGTTCAGAATTTAAATTATGTCCATATATGGGGGGGGGCTGTCGGCAATTATCAACATATTTGAAATGTAATTCTCATTAGTTAGAACATGAAAATGTTCTATTTCTGTTTGTAAGGGTTACCATCCCAAGAGCAGCACCATCTATTGAATAAAAATGTAGGTTAATATCTATTTTATAATGAACAATCTAAAATTTAAAAAAAAGGGATCCTGTAACAGAAAAGAGTAAAATATGTGCATTCACAAACTGAGGTACCTTTTCTAACTTTCTGGCTAAACCTATTAAACCATGTCTATTATAATAGGAAATCTTCACGAAGGAAAAAAGATTTTTTGAAACAAAATGTAAAAACCCAGTCTTAGCAATTTTTCTGGAAAACGACTAGAACACTTGAAGCTGCATCCCAGGTAAATATTCTAACTGGTTGTTTCAAAATGCAATTTCAGTATTGAATGTATAACCTGGAAGGTGGTGGATGAAAGATGAATCCATGACTAAATATATCAACCTGCAGGTTTCCTCTGACTTTGGCGGCAGTGGCGGACGTTGATAGAAATTTCGATGGTAAGTTTTTTTTTTTTTTAATGGAAACTGCCCAGACTTGAATGTGACTAAATTAAAAGTACTGGAAAACACTGAAAAGTCAGGTTGGTGCTTGTTCCTGTTACTACCTTTTGGGCGTGTGTGTGTGTGTGTGTGTGTGTGTGTGTGTGTGATTCGCACCGGGCACGTGTATTTTCATCCAAGTCCATAATGAACTTAAAAGCAAAAAAGCGATCTAGTACGTGCCCCGCACCTTGGTTTTATTTCTTTTCTTACGTGTACCTAGAAAGCTCTTTCCACACTTTGCAGAAGAGGAGAGACCCCTGAGGGCAGCGACCGTGAAAGACGAGCCTCTCTCTTCCGGCCGGAGCTCGCATCCCCGCGGGCGGATGCAAGGTGGCAGAGGTGCGAGGTGGGGAGGAGGCGCCCTCTCCCACGCCGCTAAACACCCCTCGCGGCGCCGTGGACCCCGCGGGCTCCACCATGCCTTTTTCCTCCTTGCTGGATGGCGGCGGAGGCAGCAAGTATCTAAGGCTCTCCAATCCCCCCACCGTGTCCCAAACGATCCCGGAGAAGGAACCGTTCCCACCGAGGTCTGATCACTCACCCAGGCGGCAAACACAGAGGAGCTGGATACAGGCGAGAAAGCGCTTTAGGATTAGCATCTCCAGACGGTCCGAGGGCCCCCACCACGCGGCTGCTCAGCTTCTTGGGGTGTAGAGGGAGGGGGCGCGAAGGAAATGTTTCCTCCTCCAGTGTACAGATTGGTGTGAGATTGTGTGTGCGCGCGTATAAGAGAGTGTCTGAGAGTGAGAAAGAGAGGGAGCGCGAACGAGCGAGCTAGCAGAGAGAGACTGGGAGCGAGACGGGAATAATCGCAGGCAGGACGCGCGGTGGTCGCGGGAACCGGGAGCCGCTAGCCGAGGCGCATGCCGGCGGGCGCGCGGGAGTTGGCGTCCTCGGCCGGCTGCGGCCGCGGTCTGAGCGCTCCGAGCGCAGCGGCGCCTGTCTGCCGGGGGCGCGCTCCGGCCCGGGTGTGCGCGCCGCGCGGCGGCGGGGGCGGGGGCGCGGCCGCGCGCCGCTGGGAGCGTGCAGCCCGCCCGGGGTCGTGCGCAGCGGGCGCAGGGGCGCAGGGCGCAGGGGCGCGGCCGTCCCTCGGGGCCCGAGTCTCAGAGTGGCGATTCGCACAGCGACACCCCTCCCCCCACCCCGGGCTCTGCCGGTGGCTTCGCTGCTCTGGAGTTAGTGGAACTCGCTGGGGTTTAGAATCTTCGCGGAGAAAATGTCTCTTATTAAGACTCCTTCATCCTTTTGGAAGAGAAGAGGAGGCCAGACCCCCATTGTCCCGCACAGCCAGAGACTGACCCTTGGGGTTCACCCCTGGCAATGTTTTTCATTTTATTGTTGTCCTCCCTGCAGATGCTAAGTGAGTCCAATCAGCCAGTGGTGGGGGCTGCTGGGTAAGCCGAGTCCCCCACTCCGTTTTCTTTCCTTCTCTCTTTTTTTTTCCTTTTCTTTTTTTTTCTTTTTCTTTTTTTTTTTTTTCACCAAATCACCAAAGTAGTTCCAAACCCCATTACCTCTAGGGCAGTTGACTGCAAATAATCGCCAACCCTGATTGTGGCCAGTGAGACCCTGCCCCCTCCCCAGGCTCCAATCAAACTGTCGTGCTGTGCGCAGCTGCTTGGGGGAACTTTCAACCTTGCACTGTTCCTCCCGGACGGAACTACCGAAGTGCCTCCTTTCCCAGGGTCGCACGGAAAGATTCTTTTTTTAAATGCTCCATTGAAGGATATACAAAAGAAGTGTAATACGTACCTTCTGCTGCCTCCGCTCTGGAAATCTCATGCCGTACGTGCTCGTTTCTATGGCGGTTTTCTGGGACTAGACTGTGAGCTCCTTGATGGCAGGGAGTTTGCCTTATTTATTGTTCTAGCCGAGCTCCTAGCACAAAGGCGAGAATAGTCAGTAGGTGTACTCTAAAGTGTGTTGGAATTACTTTGAAGCCTAAATGAAGAGATAAGGCAACTGGTATCTTCCATGAGTCTGACTGCTGGGAGCCCTTAAAATTTGTGTGCTTTTCAAAGATTTTCATTTATATATCCCTTAGGCATAAATACATTTTTCTACTTAAGTGAGACCCAATTTGGAGCCTTTTCGGAATCCACTCTAAAGCACAGAAAGTCAAGTTCTGGAATTATCTCTTATATTCTTAAGAACCATTGAGGTAGGTTAACTGTACACTGTGTATTCCTGTGTCCTGTTCTTGGTTCAAAAATAGTATAAAGTATTTTAGCATAAATATTTCAAGAAAGCTTATCACATACAAAATAGGGTTCTGAATGTATTTTGAGTATTACTACCCGTTCTCACTAACATACACAGTCTTTCAACACTAGGTTAAATTTGCAGAGCTAATGATGCAATTTGCTGTTGCTTAAGGAATTGATTATAGCCGTGTAATAACAAATTTCCAATCTATCTGGAATGTTCGTTCTGGAATACAGATAAATATTAAGAAATTGACATTTGATCTTATTTTTCCCATGAATAAGAATAGAAATGCTGTAACTTTTATAAGTTATTATGGGGATTGATGATTGTTCATGCGAGTTTCCACTTGGGAAGAAAATTTTTGCTAGCATTAGCGGGAAGCGTAGATATAAACTAGGAATGCACTGAGAGCTTGGAGAAAGTGTTAACATGGGCTGGAGTAGGCAGAGAAGGTTCCCTAGAGATGCGTAGTTAATGGAGGAGGACTAGCCAGGAAAAAATTGATATACAAGGACGTGGGGATGGAAATGAAAAGCAGGTGTCATGTGCTATGAAAAACAATGTGAACTAAGTTTGAGCAGATCGAGTGGAGTCAAACTATGGGAAACACTGATTTCCTAGTGGAGGAGCTTATACCTGAAATAATAAGCAACAAAGAACCACAAAAGAACTTCCGAGAACTCCAGCTGTTCAGAAGCTAGGTTTGCGCTGAGGTATTCCAGGAGGTCTCAGTTACCAAGTCTACCCCAGCCGACTACCAGAATAATCCAGCAGTAATCGATATCATATAACTCCCCTCACTTGGTCACAAAAATCACATCACTACTCACTCCTTTGTGTTAGATCACAAAACAAAGGCACTGCTGAAATCAAAGTTACCCTGGTAAAAAGGACAGGTGGATCCTGGGGTTTCTGCTAATTCCATTCCCATATTTAGAGATTGTCATCTACCTGGGAAGGCACAAAAGTCACCTTGGAAAGTGGCGAAGTTGCTCTTAAGGTTTGTATGGGGAGAAGAATGGCAACCAGTTCTATGCGACTGAGTGACGACAATGGAAAATGGACTTCAGGACCAGGCAATGTGGATCTGATAGTCCTGGGAAGGGTGATGGAGTGGGAGGCTCTGGAGGTCAGGTCCTTAGAAAATTAGGTCATTGCAACAGCCCAGGTGTGGGAGAAGAGAACATATCAGAAGGGCGGCAACAACAGAAACATACTATATCTCACATTTCACAATTTTATTCGGCGAGGGGGGAGGTTCATGATCATTTCTGAAATGTGTTACCACACATCATAGTCCAAATACATTAGCCATTGTGAGTTAAAGTTATAAACCTCTAAAACCACATGGTTTCATTCACGGTCTAAGTTTATTTATCTTTCTATCAATTTATTCATGCATCGATAGATATAAAAATATGTATTTTATAATACATATTATTTAAAAATATATTATACATATATATTTCCTCTGTGTGTATATATGTGTGTATGTGTGTGTGCGTGTGCTGTAAAGTTTATTTATGTTATTATGCCCTGTTATGTCAATCACATTTCAGTCCTGAGAATTTGTGTTTGCGTGCAGAGTTCTGCACATTCCTGGGAGAATATTTTTTCCACCCAAACAATAACAAAACAGGGTACAATTAATATGATAGTTGGGTAGCTGAATGGACATCCTGCTTTTTGAGAGTCTCATCTGGGAATTTAGAGTGAATTGCATCCAGACACAGCCAGGGGCGATTCATGAGACAGCCCTAGAGTTCTTTACTTTTCACCTGAAGCTCTTGAATTCCTCAATATTCAAATGGAGATTTGGATCTTCCAGTGGGCCTTCATCTTGGTTTTCATGCAGAGCTGTGGTTTCCTCAAGTGGAACCAAAGTTTCAGCTGAGCATCCAGAGGTCACACACGCAAAAAGAAGGTTGTGTCCATTTCCGTTTATGGCATGGCCCCAGCTGTAGCCAGAAAGAGAATAACAGGTGTGCTGTTTTTCATGGCAGTTGGCCAAAGGGATAACCCTGGTGGGGCTGACACTGGCTTCACTCTGTGACGGTACCAGTAATAGTTATTTTGTTGAACTAGGCCAACGAAATAAGCTATAAAATAAATACCTGTATCTATCTATATCTATTTCAGTTCTTTAAAACTCATCCTTTGCATTCATTCATGCAGCGCATATTTATTGTGTATCTATTTTGTATCAGACATCGCTTTAGGGGCTGGCCATTCAAATATGAATTACTCCGTCCCTACCATAAAGGGACTCAAAGAGGAGAGAAAGACGTTGCTACTACAAGATGTCTTTGTGGAGGACTGCCAAATAAAATACAGCATGCCTGGTTAAATTTGAATTTCAGATAAACAATGAATAATTTTTAGTACAAAATAATTTTTGTACACTATGATGCACTCAATATAATGAATAAATTTTTGTGTAATGAATAATTTTTTAGTACAATCTAATCTTTTAGTGCAGTTCATGCAAAGTTTGGAACATGTTTATATTTTAAAAAATTTATCGTTTGTCTGAAATTCAAACTTAACTGGGTGGCTTGTATTTTTATTTACCGAAGCCGACCGTCTCTCTTTGGTGTGTCTGGGAATTGTCAGATGTATCATTTGTGGTTGTGGAATGTCCATAGTTTCCCATAAGTTTCCTTACTCTACAAATTATTTCCTAGGTATCTTTAACATGAATAAAGTTAGGTCCACAAGGGAGAAACAGAATGTTTCCTTTGCAGAATCTATTTGGCTCATAAATTCAGTGGAAGTGCTAGGAGACTGCAGAATATTGTACAGTCACTAAATAAAACATGGAATTAAAGAGGAAGTAAAATATCTCTACTTCTCATACTACGGCAGTAACAGGTTGTTTCTGTTTGGCTCATGTACATTAGTGCACATTTTTTTATCCATGGTTATTGACATATATTTGAGTAGAAGTCATTAGGTTAGGTCGCTTAAATATTTACAGGTTGAGAAAGTAATTGTTACTTGCTTAGAAGTTTTTGGAGTTACAGGATGTTTGCCAGAAGGAGATCTCATGTTCCTTGAAACCCTGCATTTTGCATTGTTGAGGATAGATTTATCTCGTGTTTGGTACCTTAACACATTTCGTTCACTCTGATCAACACAATGGCATCTACTCATGACATCTTGTAGTGAAGTTTCTGATAAGAGTTAAGAGTAATTTTACTTTCTGTAACATAGTTAACACTTTTATTTGCATTTGTCCTACTAGTAATTTTCTACCTAAAAAACGATTACTTCGTATCCGCCCAGTGACCCTCAGGAGTTTAGTTACTGCCTTTTCCCAGTGTCAGGCATAAAACTGGTGAGAAGACCCTCAGTGCTTAAGTCCAGAGCCTAGCGTGATGTGGCACTCTGAGTCCATTTGAAAGAAGCATAATTATGATTAAGAGAAAACCATAGCATATTATATACTCTGCCTTTTCGTGTCCTGTTATGATTGACTATAAAATAATTTACTCTTATTATATGTCATGTATAGAATTCAGTGATTAAAATTGTATTAAAAAATACAAAAAGGTAGGAATCATTTTTTGTCCACGTCAGGAATACTTAGTAGAGTACAAGGCTCAGGATAATTCTTCTTCTGTATACTAATAGAATAACATTTTTTCATATTTTATATATTTTCATTTTTAAAAAGTTTAAAAATTAAAATTACGGTTAAAAAATAATCATACACTTTGCAAATTATTTGTGGATGAATATTGCTTCAACATAAGTCCAAAATGTGCTATGTTGTTAATTGTCGGTTGTATCAAGATAATTGTTCGTTGTACTAAGAGAATTGTGTTCTTTAGAATAGAAAGGTGGTTCCTCTTCTACGTTGTCCTGGTCATAAGATAATGACCGATATTTCAGTATCTGCACATCTGGCTCCCTTCTCCCTACTTCACTAACTCTCCATTATGAATCAGAATAATCATATTTTTCTTCTACCCCAACAACCATGATCTGAACTTCAGTATTCAAATAAGTTCCAAGAGAATGTGTCTCCAAATTTGTATTGCATCGCAAAGACCCACATAACCAAATTTTGGTTTCATAACCCTAAATGCTACTTTCATTTCCTTGCCAATTAAAGGTGAAAATGCACTTCTTCTTGTTCTGCCAGAGGCAAGCATGGATTTAAAACCTTCCAACGAGCTTAATTTAAAATCAATATTTGTCTGCTCTCTAGGTCCTTGAAAAATGTCCAAGATGGTGTTAGAGTAGAAAGCAAATGTGTAAAACAAGTTCTGCAAATCAGAAAATCAGCACTGGATTGGGTCATTCAAGTGAGCTGCTATATTTCAAATGCGTAAACATTTTTGAAATATGGTCATTTAGCTGTACCTTGCCTATCTCCATTCAAAAATAATGTAAAACCACTCTACATGATCCATTATACTTTTGACATTAAAACCACTTCGTTCATCTTTATTTTTAGCTAAAAATCATCTATTTATAACTGCCATCCATTTGATTTTAGGGACCTAGAACAAAACTCTTCCCTTCCCTTGTAGAAAGAACTTTTGCTTTCCTCTAATCCCAGATAATGAGATTTTTCCCCCTTGCCTTGCTAAATTTGATCTGAACTCCCCAAGTCTTTGGGAGCTGATGATCCATCATTTCTCTGAATCTCTTTCTCCCAATTTATTCTTTTCACCAAGCTATTAAAATATTTTTCCAGTTAAAAATAAATTCTTCTCTTGACCACATGTCTCATTATATAATTAAGGTACCAGGTGTGTCTTCGTTTATAATTTTCTTGTAAGAATAGACCATGATCATTATCTCCATTTCCTCCCCTCCCGGTTTCTCTCAAACCACTGAGGTTTCTGCCTTCCTTATTCCATTTATAGGGCTCTTTAAAGGGAAAAAATCATATTCTAATAGTCTTGTAATTATATATGTATATATTTACTGAGAGAGAGAGAGAGAGCTGGGGAGGGGCAGAGAGAGGAAGAGAGACTATCCCAGGCAGGCTCTGCACTGCCAGCATAGAGCCCGATGTGGGGCTCAAACTCACGAACCATGAGATCATGACCTGAGCCAAAATCTAGAGTCAGATGCTTAACTGGCTGAGCCACCCAGGAATCCCTCTAATAGCTTTGTAAATACTGTGCACCTGAAACTAAAAACTCATCATTCCTCCCCAAATGTATTTTCTAGAGTCCACAAAACCTGAGAAGTCTCCTTGGCCATCATGCCTCGCTCCCCCAATGTAATCAGTCCTCATGTTCTACAGCTTACTCTTAATTTCCTTCCTGTTTCTATCATTATTTCTTCACCTAATCCGTGGGCCTGGCACATATTCCATGATGTTTAAATATGTTTAAGTGTTTAAATATGTGAACTAATTTATCAAAGAAGGGCAACTCTCAGGCCAATTCTACTGGCTACTTCTCTTGCCCGCTTCTAACAAGGTTCCAGAGAGCTCCTTCATGGTTCCTTTTTTAGTTCCTGGTCACTAACCTAGACCCTTGGACTAAGGAGGCATTGCCTCTCCCTTGGTAACAGACTTAGACTGCTCATAACATATTTGTCTTGACTTAGAACTTACACTTAGAACTTAGGCTAACGTGCCGAGAACACCTCTCTCTCCTCTTCCTTCACAATCAATAATTCCTCTGCTGATTCCAATCAGGCAGAAGACCGGCTAGGGCCAGAAACTTCAAGTTTTCCCTGATCTTTCCAGTAGCAGTATTTGGCCTTTAGCTATTTTAAGTGTGGGGAGTTAAGAAATATCTATAATTCTTGGCTGTTGCAAACCCCTGACATTTGCCGTTGGCCATTCTCACTAAGCATCCACTTTACTAACATTATTTCTAGACAGCTTCTTCCTGATCCTTAAAACAGGAATACAAGCTGAAGAGGCCCATAGCCCTAGAGGAATCTCTCATTACTCTCATAAGAAAGGATATAACTCAAACAGATCATGTACAATTAAGAAGCTGGTATAAACATAAATCAAAATTCCAGAAAACTAATGATCAGCCTCTACTGAATCTCTTTCTACCACTGTAGTAACAATAGCCACACTAACATAGCACCTATTATGTGTCAAGCAGTGTTCTATAGGTACTGTATATAATTGTTTAATCCTCCATCAAATGATGTGTGTAACCTTACCATTTTCAATATCATTAAAAAAAAAGCAATCCTCCAGCAAATGATGTGTGTAACCTTACCACTACCAATCTCATTTAAAAAAAAGCAACAAAAAACTGAGGCAAAATTATTTGTCCAATCACATAGCTCGTAAGTGACAGACCTCGGGTGTGAACCCATATACTTAATTATTAATCGACGCTGCCACTCCCTGAAGAAAATCAAGAGATTCTATGCCAAGTATTCCCTTACCAAACTCAGACTGGTGCCTTAGACGGTTGGAAATGTGTTCCTACTTTGCTTTCCTGATACATAGTATACTTTACAAAGCCCGTCCCATGTCAATAACATAAACAATGTGTGATGTGAGAAGTAAACGCCACTCCAAGAATTCAAATGTGCTGTTTGCCCAAATAACGTTATTATTCGCCTGGGAAGAATACAGTTACTCCCCCTTATCTGCAGTTTTCCTTTCTGCAGTTTCGGTTCCCTGCCATCAACCGCGGTCCAGAGGCCATGGACGAGCCTCCTTCTGACGAATCAGCAGAACGTCAATAGAAGCCTAACTTTACGTCAGAGTGCTGCGTCATTATCCCGCTTAGTTTCACCCAGGCGTTTTATCGTCACACTTCCTCTCAAGAAGAAGGGTGAGTAGAGCACAGTAAGATATTTTAAGAGATCGAACTCACATTTGTAGAGCTTTTGTTATAGTCTGTTGTTGTAATTGTTCTATTTTATTATTCCTGTCGTTTCTCCCTTACCGTGCCTAATTTATAAGATAAACTTTATCATAGGTAGGTCTGTATGGGAAAAAGCATAGCATACATAGGGGTCAGCAGTATCCAGGCACCCACCGGGGGTCTTGTTATGTATTCCCCATGGATAAGCAGGAACTGCCGTATTGGCTTGTGTTTCTCTTGGTTACATAAGTAAATATATTTGGAACTAATCCCTACAAAGATTTGTGAAAACAGTATAGTAGCGTAGAACGGAAGGAGACATCAAAACTAGAGAACAAAAGGGTACCGTTAAGAACCTGGTTTCCTTCCCTGAAACCCCAAACACCTAGTAAATTTCCAAAATCTTATCAGAAAACAATGTATTGAGAGTAGTATTTGTCCTCTTGACTAATAACTCTTTGCCAGATATTCTTGCCTATAATCTTTAATTACTCCCAAACTCCACAAATTAGATATATCACCCCCTCACCCCATTTTGCAGATGTTTTCCAAGGCTGAAGAATTTAGCATTACTAACAAAGAACTTGTGGTGGTGGAATTGGAATGAAAAATGGAATTTCTCTGATTCCAGTGTGTAAATGTACTTTGAATTGTCAGTGCTAGGAAAGCATCTTTCTCAAGCAGCAGTAGTCCAGTATTTCCCGTATCACCTAGCGAGGACTTGTGGTTCAAGCTGAGTTGACAAGATTCCTGCCAGCTTTATATGATGGAACTGGTTGTTCATTGCATTTATGCCTGTACCTCTGTGTATATGTATATCTGACAAATCGAAATTTGCAGAGTGAGCGAGCATGTTTAGTAATGGGAAGAAATGCCTAAGGATAAGAGCAAATTCAAATGAACACCAAAATAGACAAATAGGTTATGCATAGTGAGTATATCAGGATGAGCTAGGTTATGCTACAGTAACAACAATAACAAAAAATTAAACTGTCTGTGATTTGACCAGACAAAAGTTTATTTCTTGCTCACCTGAAGCCGGTTTGGGGTTCAAGTGACTCTCCAGATACTCGCCTTGAATGTGGTTGTTTGGCAATCCAGGCCGCTTTGAGCTTTTGGCTTCTTCTCAACACGTGTTTTCACAATTTCATGGAAAGAGAGTGCTGGTGTGTCTTGTACTGTCAACTTAAATATCTCCACACAGACATGACATATATCACTTAACTTCCAACCCATTGGCTCTCCAATGTGCCTAGAAGGAAAAGAGAAACAAACAGTGGTGAGTAATAGAAGCGTCTCCTACACGGAGCAAAAATCGAAAGAGAGAGAATATAGAGTATAAAATAAACAGAAAATCAATAGAGTGCACTGTTTTATGATTGCATGATGGCTTGATAATGTTTTTGCTATTTTAGTTGCTGAATGTTAAGAATTATCCTAGGCGTGCCTGGGTGGCTTAGTCAGTTAAGCGTTTGACTCTTGATTTCGGCTCAGGTCACAATCTCAGGGTTCCTGAGTTCAAGCCCTGCGTCTGGCTCCCATTGGGCTCCCATCAGGCTCCCATTGGGCTCTTCACTGACAGCGTGGAGCCTGCTTGGGATTCCTTCTCATTCTGTTTCTGCCCCTCCCCTGCTCTATCTCTCTCTGTCTCTCTCAAAATAAATAAACTTAAAGAAATTCTTCTACAGTCTTTCAGGGGGGAAATATGTGAATTTCCGCTGTGAGAGTTGCAACAGCTCCCTCCGTGCTAACCTGACCTTCCATCAGTCTTGAGATGTTGCTCCGCCCCTTAAGCCTTTTTAGGAGGTTGAAGAGGTGGATGATAAGAGTAAAGAGACCGACTATGACAGCAGAGCAGATAGTTTGTATTACAAATGTAAATGACTTCCTTGATTTTTTTCTTACCTTTTTTCACGTTGGAAAAGAAAACTGTTTATTCCATTTATATACTTTAAGATCACGAAGGGATGAACTTATTGCTTGTATTTCTAACAGCACGAGTCTTTCTATTGCTGCTTAGAAAATGAAAAATGATTTTACCACGTTTAACTTGAACCACATTTTTTTCATTTTGCAGAATATAGTTTTAAAGAAAACTATGGCTGGAAATAAGAGCCTGAGGAAAGAACATGGTCCTTCAACTCACTTGAGGGACATCGAGTTCCTCTCTATTGTACTCCCCAGAGCTAATGTCATCTTAGTGACATACAAATTGAATTGGCTTTCCAGATTTTCATATACTCGTAACAGGTTGTTGAAGAATATAGACTCATAGAGGGAAAGATATAAGTTAAACTTTTTTCACTAACTGCCCTCAATAGTTACTATGCTATAAATTACTTTTTCCATCTCTTATTGCATCTTCGTCAGTGTCTGTAAATTTTCCAGCCACTTTGGCTTATTAAGGCTCCGATCAAGTCTAGAGCATCAATATTGTATGGATTCAAAAGTCTTCTTTCTTCTTCAACGATAAAGTTCAGTGGCTTAGTGGGTTCCGTCTCCTAAATCTCGTAAAAGTTCTGACTTCTCTAAGGCTGGGAATGGAGATACCATAGAAAAGCGGCAAACCTTTCCCCATTTGTTGGTGCGATGACACAGTCCTCCTCCGACGGTATTTGTTTTTGTTCTGCTTTGTTTTTGTCACTTTTCTGACTGTCATTGATTGGCTATCTATGCCTTTTGGAGAATATTGAGTCTACTGTTGATAGTTCAGCAAATATATGGATCCTTTTGAGGTTCTCCACTACCGAGTTTTCTTTTGTACATGATGTAGAGTGGTCTCCACTTTTCCCCCTTAAAGCACACAACCATTGGCCTACTCCTCGGAACTTTTTGACTGGTTATCTTACCGTACCTCAGGGGGAATTGGGAATCTGCCTCAAGTGAAGTACTACAAAGATAGCAGAAGCCCAGATATCTCCTGAATTGTCCATTCTATCCCCGGATGTGTTAAATAATGGTAAGAATAGATGGTCCTCCAAAGATTTCTACCTCGAATCCCTGGAATCTATGAATGTGTCATGTTACACGGCAAAGGGAAATTAGGGTTGTGGACAGAATTAAGGTTCTCATCAGCTGACTTTAAGTGAGAGATTTCCCTGGATGATCTGAGGGGATCCATTGTAACCACAGAGGTCCTTAAGAGTGGAAGAAGGAGGCAGGAGGTTAGGGCAGCGTGGTTTGATGTGAGAAGGACTTAAGCGGCTGTTACTGGCTGTGCAGGTGGGAGAAGAAGGTTATGAGCCAGGGAATGTGGGAGACCCTAGAACCTGGGAAAGGCAAAGAAACAGATTATTTTCTAGAGATTCCAGAAGAGAAGGCAGCCCTACTGGCACCTTGACTTTAGTTGAGTGAGACCTGTGCCAGACTTCTGATCTACAGAACTATAAAATTATCAATTAAAACTGTAAATTAGTTTTACGGCACTAAATTTGTGGTAATTTGTCGTGACAGCTAGAAACCTAGTACACTAGACAGTCCTTGCATTCTTGCCATGCCAGAGCTGCCGGCCGCTCCTCACGGCTGCCCCCTCTTCTTTCAGCCTCGTGCTCCCTTTTCTCAACTTAGGCACGCACAGGCACAGCCTCGCAGCCCAGGCAGGTGTCTACACAGGGAACCAGGTGCACTCGCCCTTCACGCAAACAGTAGCCCTCTTTTTACTTTTAAGTTCATTTTTTTCCCCAAAGCATGCATTTGTCAGTAGAGTAAATGTTTTACAAAGCTCTTTGCAAAAACATAGCAGCCTCTTGCCATCAATACCTTCTATCGTTTCCTCCTTTACAGAGGCAACCGACTTTAATTCATTTAGCTTATGTCTTTTGGTAGTCATACCTCTAAAAGACATGCTTATACTGCTACTTCTTGGTTTTCTATGTCTGTTGTCTTCCCCAAATGGAAAACTTAACCATACTTTACCTACATCCTTGCCCACCATACATAAACTTTCCTCCCTCCCATCCTCTCTAGAGGCTTATGTTATAACTTTGTCTTACTCACTATTAAGAGTCTGCAGTGTTAAGGTGCCTGGGTGGCTCATTTGGTTAAACATCCACCTCTGAATTTTGGCTCAGGTCATGATCTTGCGGTTCATGGGATCAAGCCCAGCGATGGAATCTGTGCTGACAGTGGGGAGCCTGTTTGGTGGTTCTCTCTCTCTCTTTCTCTCTCTGCCTTCTCTCCCCCCCTCAAAATAAATAAATAAACATTAAAAAATCTTAAAACAAGAATTTGCATTGTCATGGTATGTAAATATTCACATAGTATACTGTGATTATTTTCTTGTGTAACATTTCATCATCTCTGGGATTAAAATTGTCTTTTCTCTTTCTTTATTTTTTGATTTTCTGTGCACACATTACACTTCCACCTCAAATATTTGCCAAATAATAGGAGTCCTCTCTCAATACTTTTAGAGACCACAGGTGTTCTATTTGTAGTGTTTTTGGAGAAAACGCAGCCATAAACTGATCTGCTTCAGTCTGGACTGGTTGCCTCTAGGTCCCTGCAAGCCATTCCCCCTGAGATCTCCTTCCATTGTCTTCCTGAGGATTCTCGTCACCTCTCGCTGTGCCGGATCTGTTTCCAGGGTCCACTACTGAGAAAGTATGAGCAGGAGGTAAATTTCGAGGATTTCGTCTATCTAAAAACATCTCTTACCCTTGTCTCTACCCTTGTCTTGATTTTGTCTGAGAGTTGAACTGAAAATAATTTTTGCTCAGAATTTTGGAGCAATTGCTCTGTTTTCTTCCAGCTGTCAACAATATTGTTGTCAGATGTCCAAAGCTGTTCATATTCTTTTTTTTTTTTCTTTTTTAAGTAATCTCTACACTCAACATGGGGCTTGTTCTTTGAACGAGGATGTTAGTCCTCAGGAGACATTGACTCTGCCAGTGCTTGATTTTGGATTTTCCAGCCTCCAGAATTATAGAAAATAAATTTCTGTTGCTTATAAGCCTTCCAGTATATGGTATTTCTGTTATAGCAGCCCGAACAGACTAAGGCACTCTCTAAATATTCCTTCCTCCCTCCCTCCCTGCCTGCCTGCCTTCCTGCCTGCCTGCCTTCCTGCCTGCCTGCCTGCCTTCCTTCCTTCCTTCCTTCCTTCCTTCCTTCCTTCCTTCCTTCCCTGGGAGATTTTGTTTCCTAGGAGATCTCACCTCGCTTCCAACATGCATATTAAGTTTACTGTTTCTCTTGCCATATTTTTAATTCTCAAGGGCTCTTTTTGGTCTCTAAATGTATTTTAAAAGCAGTATCCTATCATCGTTTCGTGTATGCTGCATTTTACCATCTATTTTATCCTCTCCAGAAACTAAAACCTCCATTCTCTATCAGGTTGAAGAAGATATAGTAGTCTGAATACATGAAGTAAGTGAGAGGATCTAAGATTCTAACTTCTTCTTAAACAGACTTTCAGCCAATCTGCTGTTTTTAAGACCATCTTTTCCCCCTACTTCCAGAGCATCTGGTGCTTCCAACTACTGGAGTGTTTTCAGGGATGAGCAATGCAAACTGGGCCGTTTATTGGCTTTCACCATCGCCAGTTCAGGATCCAGCTCTCTCAGGGCTGCTGGATCCATTAACATTCATCCTGACTTTCAAATTCTGATTTTTCTCAACTTATCTGCTTTTGCAAGTATTTTTTCTCCTATTTTCTTTGTTCTTGTGATATCATTCCTTTAAAAATTCTGTAAGCTGTTATTTAAGTTGGGTTTTTATGATGAGTAGGGATAAAAGTATATGTTCAGATGACTATATTAAATACCTTTAATTGGGATGGCACCATATATGTTTATGAACAATTCACTTAGAATCATCCTCCCTATTCTAATCGTTTGGCTTTGGTGGGAGTGGGGAAGGATAGCACAAAAGAAAAAAACCCTATCCACACAACACTGTAGTCCTCAGAGAACTCAGTGCCCTCTGCCATTTCCCAGTTGGTGGTTGCGGACCTATTTCTATAACCTCTTAGAAAATGTTGCGTTAAGGGTCTCACCCTAATTTTTGTTTTGTTTTAGAATTTTGCATTTAATTTTTGGCTTTGTACCTTAGCTAAAATTTTGAGATGACAGGGAAAATTCCACTCAATATCCTATTATATGCTGAACTGGTTATTATATTTCCTAAGAAGTCTTTTTTCCCCAACTTAAATTACAGAGTTGTTCTGAGTAATCAAACAGTTGATGATAGTTATTTTGTTTGGATTTCTTTCACCTGTACCTTTTGATTATCTCATGTCCTTGGTCTTAAACATAAGAGTAGGAACAAATTCTTTGTTTTTATGCCCCCACAAACTTATGCAGGTCTTCAAATGCTATTTATTTGGTGCCAAGAATGCATATGTCATCCTAAACGAAGATCTGATTAGGAATATTTCATAACATATGGTTCCATGTGTTAAAGAGTGGAAGTATTGAATTCAGACTTGTAGGAAAAGTCCTTGTATAAGACCTTCAATCAAATCAAATAGACTACACTTACTATTTTTGAAGTATTTCTTTTTTCCCTTCTTAATTTTAAAAAATATTTAATGGCTTAAAACAACTTTAATGCTAGTTCTAATCCCTTGAACATATATATATACACATCATAAATTCTTAGGACATAAGGTTAAGTGGTATCATAATTAATGGCTTATAGCTCTGTAACATCACTTCCCCTTTTAATGCCCTCTAACTCCATTTAAGGAGCTCACCCTGGACCTGCCTCTATTTCTAGCAATAATAATTTTTATTCGTTGTCATCGTTCTTTTATGTTATTCTATTTTTATAAGGTAAATTCAGATGTGAGTTTGTTTTTCTATATGATGGAAAATAGACTATTGATCTATCCATTTTTACATACAGGGGTTTCTTATTTTTTTCAATTTTTTTCCTCGGACAGTATGGTGTTCCTAGATTTTCCTCAATAACAATATTATCCAAAAGACAGCTCCATTGCTTTTGTGCCTAGTACCTGGAGTTCATTTTCACCCTCATTTTTTATCTTACAAGCGTCCTACAAATGTGACATTGGTAGAAGAACGTTTTCCTCATCCTGTATATCTTGCACAGGCCTCTTGACAGTGTTTTACAATGTCATTTTTTTACAAAAATTTAAATTGTTAGAACAATCATTTCTGGCCGTTATTCAATCAAAGTAAAATAAAATAAGGTAAAATTATTCTGTGTTGCCATAAATTGATCATATTAGGATGCTTCCTTAGCAAAGCTTCAATCTTCGTTTATGGGAATGACTACATTTAGTAGGCCGCCAATCAGGAAATAAACATAATGGGAGCAAGTGCGGGCTTTGCCTGGAATTGAGCCTTCGTGCCCAAAGCAAAAAGGGAAAATGGCCTCCTGCAGAGCAATGTCAATTCATAAAGGTTTTTCTTCATGTGCAGGAGACAAAATATTACAGTTAAAAGGCCAATGTATGTTTTGAGACACAGAGACCTGCCAGGTCTTAGCCATTTGCTGGCTGTGTGACCTTGGGCAGATTACTGACCTAAAGCTCACTTGCTTCCTTGGTAAAAAATTGATATCTTACAAGATTCTCATGAGAATTCACTGAGATAAAGTTTGTGAATGTCCTTTGTAAATTTAAAAATTCCATGGAAATCCACCCACTATATCACTGAAGGATAGTTTAGATCACATTTCAGGACTATCTAACACAGCATCTGACAAGGCATATACTCAGTAAATAGTAGTTCCTTTCTTTAGCCAAGGAAGAAAAATAAATCTCCCAGTAATGAGCAATTTTAAGATACCATAGCGATTCTAGCACAGCATAAACATTTTTTGGGGAAAAAAGACAATTATATGGAATATTCTAAAGTTCATACCATCTAGTTTTCCAAGGATTATCATTATTATAGAAAAGAATAACTATGCACATATGGTATATATGGCACAAGTGGTTTTTCTTTTTCACAAAAATAAGGCTAATTAAACCAAAATTTACTTAAGTCAATAGATTAGATGATCATGATAATAATAATGGTGAAATTTAACACTTTTGAGGAGTAGGAAAGAAACAGAAATCTCCTCTTCTATATTTCAATAAATCGGTATTACTCAGAGATATCATATAAGTAACTAGTTATTTATTTAAATGACTAAGTTACTAAGTAATCTGTTTACTTGGTAATAAAACCAGAACTGAAACATGAATCTGTTGATCCTTAACTTAGTCCTCTTTCTACTGCACTAGGCTGACAATTCTTTTATGATTTCATTCATTTGACAGTACTTTAGACTACATTAGTCATTGGCAAGCATTCTATTATTATACATTTCATTATAAAGTAATAGTAACATTTTTCCTGAATATGCTAGTTTTAGAAATTGTGCTTCCTGAAAAATTCCCGTTGATCCTATACCTGTGCCTCGTTGGTTCCTCCCCACCTATGAACTGTACTGGATAAAAGCAACTGTTGATTTCCTAACAGCAGCAACAAATCCTGTGGATTACCTCCCTCGACATATATTCCAACCCCTTGTAGGGTTGCAGAATGCAGAAGCTGGAAAGCTAAATAAAACTTCATTTCTCAGACTCACTTGAAGCTAGAATTACACTCATCAGATGACCTGAGGGAGACCTCTTTGGAAGTGAGTGTGGGTAGGGATGTGGTCCCCCCCACCACTTTTCACTGCAAATAACACCAACGTGGCATAATTCTGGGGCTGGCAGCTGTGTTGGAAGTTCCTCACTGTAAAGGTGCCTTATTGAATCAGAGGCAGCAGACTTTTATACTTTACAATCTAATGTTCATAACCATAATGTTTCCTTGATATTTCATTAAATAACTAAATCATAATTTTATTAAAAATTTCCCCATTGCAATTATTGACTCTTCCCACTTTTTACTATTATGAGCACCGTTGGGGTATAATCTTGAATGTTTAAAGTTATCTCCTTTAAAATTCATTTTAAATAAATTCATAGATATGAGATTATGAGCTGAAGGGCATACTCACTTCAATAGGATCTGGTTCTGAACAGATCCCTGTGTAAGGACCTCTTCTGGGCAGAGGACAGAGAAATGGATATATGTACAAACTAGGAGACATGTAAGTTATCCTCTGAGGCCAGGCAACAATTGTTTTGTCCTGACTTCCTCCGCATACTTACGCTGAAAAGATATGGAATGATGTAGGGCCAGTCAAAAGTAGGGCCGGGAAAGATGGTGGAAGTGTAGGGAATCCCCCCTCTGTACAGAGTAGGAGTGGAGAAGAAAACTTCAACTTGACTTCTATGCAGACCCTGAGAAGAAAAATTAGGATCTACAGACATTTATAGAGTTAGACACAGTTACTCTATATCTACTTAAAGAATGTATAATTTTTACACAATTATGAAAAATTTGAAATTTCCCATTTTAAGTCATTAAACTTTGCCAATTTTCCTTAGTAGCGTTCATGAAAATAATTTGAATGAATAGGGATGCGTTTATGATTGGGAGCACCAAGAAAGGGAGGAAGCAGAGGACTGTGCTACTTTTCAGAGCCCTCCTGGAGGAGCACAGCTTAATTGTGGACTACTTGGAGAGGCGAACTGGCTGGTCCCTTCTCATGTGTGAGCCTGGGATCTAGTGTCTCAGTCAAGTGTGTCTGGAAATTGAGAGCTCTTCTTCGTGAGCAGCCAAATACACAGTGGGGTCTACCTAAGTGGGATATCCAATGGGACTAAAATCCATTAACAGCATATATATATATATATATATATATATATATATTTTGCTTTGTTAACACTAGTGTTCTTATGTCTGTCTATCTTCATGAGGTTTTTTTGGCAGAACAAAAATGTCTAAAGTCATATTTAACACTGGAAACAAATAAATTCAGTTGCAATGTATCTCTGACATAGTTAACACAAAATAAGATCTAGCAGTAGATAAAAAGCTATCAGATTGAAAAAATGTTTGCGTGAGCATTGTCAACTCAACTAAAAATGTGTATTAATCACCTGTTTTGTACTTTGTGCTATACCCTGGTGATGGGGAAAGAAGGTAGGTACCAAGAACCACGAGAGAGCTCTGCCCTTGCCCTCAAGGAGCTAGCAAGCTCTGTTTTAATGAGTACTAGCCAGATGGACATTAGGTGAAATATATATTGTGAATGCATGCATCTGTTCCAGTTTTGCTCTCTGTAAATACGGTGTGGAAGTGCTGAAGTCTCTGCTGCAAATGTATACATATATATAAGCAAATGAGGCTCCTCTTCAGCTATGGTTCTTAGGCTTATGTTTAGCATATTTTTTAAAAGCAGTTATTGGATATACCTAAGAACATGCTCCTTTAGTGTGGAAATAGATTTTTTATCAAGAATTTGGGCCCTCCATTCTGTCTGATGTGTTGATTTTTCAAGCTGTCATTCAGGATAAGTGAGTTGCAAAATATAATGATGCATGCCTGCATTGTAGGTGAACAAGAACAAGTTTAAATGTGTGCTGAAATTATTTTAGAGCAAATTTCACAATGCTAATTGTCCTTCAAATAATCTCTCTTAGGAGTCAAATCCAACCAAAGAATTGAATGTCATCTAACTATTATAACCAATGTAAAACTCGATCATAATTTATTACTGTGACATAGGATAACACTGCATAAGTATAAACATTTTTAATAGATACGTAAGTTAGATTATGTTATATGAACTGATAGTATTTTCTTTATAATATCTTTCATAAATATGAAGCATTTGGCAAAAAATGCATAATAATCCTTCAGTATCCACTCAATCTCATAAATAAAGATAGGTCCACATTTTTAATGTATATTATCCTTAAGAAAGATACAAAGGAAACATTTTGTAATTTCATCACATATGTAGAGAAAACAATATTATCTAAAATTTTGGTTATCATATGTCACTATATTTTATACAGCTAAGATGAGAAACCTCATATGGTAAAATTGTATTTTTATAAAATAACTGTTGTTTTGTTTTACAAAGTCTGTTTGGGAAATTATCAATTAACTGTGTCAATTTGATATTCATTAAAATATTTATTCTGGAGTTGCCTAAAATATCCATTAAACATATAAACATATACATGCCCATCTGTAAAATAGGCAACATTTGTTTTGATTCACTTAACTACTTTTTCTGACAAATACAATGACCTTTTAAACTATCTTTACTATAGTATGTGTTATCATGTAAGGCTTCATTTTTTAAGCAATATGATGAATTAAAAGCAATACTTGAGCAGGAATTGTATTGCACCTGATTAATTATCGCTAAAATTTTCAGTTTATTTTTGGCTTTATTATTATTGAAGCTTTAATTGCTTAGAATTAAAAATGAAGTGAACAAAACTAAATTTTAGTGGAGTCATCCTGTGCTGAAAGTGCATTTTGTGGCTTGTGTCAATTATGCCTTATACTGACTTGCTTTTGCTTCTGAGAAGTACCGAAAACATGCCAAATATGGTAAATCAGTGTGGGTTGGGAAGCTATTGAAATTTCAAAAGTCTTTACACCTTTTGTAGCAGCCTACATACTCTCACAAAATGAGAAATAAGTCATTGTGCCATAATATAGTGGTATTTTATGTCTTCAAACACAAAATTTGTTCTCATGTGACATTTTGTTGCTAAAGTAGAAATACCAGATTCTTAAAATTATTATGATATAGAGTAAAAAGAGGAGACATTGTTTACAATTTTATGCACAAATAGGATGAAATGTAAATTACGCCCCGAGACTAGGGAAGACTGTTTTTTCCTGATTGTTCCACACACCTATAGGCTGAAAAGACTCCTCTTCCTAAAATGATACCAATCAAAAGTAGGCGCAGGAGGATGGTGGAAGTTTGGGGGACCTTTCATCTGGATGGAGTAAAAGTGGAGAACAAATTGTGAAATGTTCTGTGAAAATAGCTTACCATCTGTATTAGCTATGTACTGCTGCATAACAAAATACTTCACAAATTAACAGCTTAAAGAAACTAACATAATTATCTCACACAGTTTCTAGGATTAAGAATTTAGGAATGGCTTTTCTGGGTGGTTCTGGCTCAGGATCTCTCGTGAGATTGTAATCAAACTGTTGGCTGAGATTCCAATCCTTGAATACTTGAGTGACATTTGGCTCAGCTTCCAAGTTCATTCATATGGATGTGGCAGCAAACTTCAGTTCCTCACCATGTGCTGCTCGTGATGTGTCTTCTGTCAGCAGAAATAATCCAAGATGGAGGCGATAGGCTTTATACCTTTCCCTCGGAATTGACACCCTGTCTCTTCTACCATAGCCTACTGCTCACACAAATCAGCCCTGAGAAAATACGGGACACGAGTACACAAGGATGTGAACACCAGGAGCAGAGCTCATCGGTAGTTATCTTGGAAAGTGGCTGCAGTCGCCTTTCCCAGCATCCTTTATTCCGTCAGTTATTTCTGCATTCATTCTTCTGTGAGCAATTATTAAGCCTTTCTGTGTTCCAGGAACTGTGTTAGATCTTGAGATAACCAAGATAAACACAGTTTCTATGCTCATGGAGACCAAGAAGTACCAGATATTTACAGTGATTGAAGCTATGTTAAGGAAGCCCACAGATTATCTCATGGGCTCCCATGGTATTTTGTATTTCATTAATGTAGCTCTGGTTCTTGTCTGACTGCACGAGTGTAGGGAATATTCCTACCCCAACTGATACGCTTCCTCTTCTCTGATTATTTTCACTTCTGTTCCACCTTACTACATGCTCACTCCGTGCACAGCGTGGAACTTTTCTTCACCTAAAGCCTCTTTGCCTTCGAAAGTGCTAATTTAAATAATCCACTCTTTAATCACAGTTGATATTTCCAACTTCCTTATTTAACTAATTGTACTGGGATTGTACTTACACTATTGGTGATTTCTGGTCCATTTATCCTCATATTTTCTTCCCATCTGTCAGACTTCTCCTGTCTCTACTTCCGTTTCTAGCCTCATCATTTCTACAATCCATCATTTTAATTTTCCTGTTGCCAGTATCCCAAATTCACTTCCCTTTGTTTGACAAAATGCCAAACTAGGATGAACCCGATTATCTATTTCTTTATGCCTTTGGGTGACAGCTAGAGCACTGGAAGAAGAATCCAAAATAGGGTATATGGATTTCATTATACATGTATAATTACCAGCTCAAAAAGTATCCCGAGTGTGCCAGAAACCTGATCTCATTTTCCAAGTCAGCTTGTTCTTCAACTACACACTATTCTATTCCTTTTCTCTTCTCCTTAAATATCTGACCTGTCTCCACACTTACACTCTCAACTCTTCAGCAGAAAACTTCTAAAGAGGAAATAGAAGCCGCCATCTGGAGGTGACTCAACTTCTCTCTACTATATTTCCAAATGTGATTCTAGCTGCTCTCATTCTGTCTTCCGTCCCTCCTCTTTTAGTCACTGGAGAAAAAGAAGTTTAACATTTCGAAAGAGAACGAGTATTCAATGAAACACGTATCTGGGGGAGAGAATCAGAAAACCTTTGAGTTTTAGGTAAAGATTAAAATGGTATAGTTTTAAAGCTCCCGTTTTAAATTAGAGATGAGCAAGTTCATGACTGAACCTAGAGAGTTACAGCCACAGAGGTTCTTCTGCTGTGCTCTCATGGCGCCCCGCCGCACGGCTCCCTGCTTCCTCTGTCACTGTAACTGTTCACACACCTAACTCCCTAGCCTCCCGTGTCTCCTGTTGAGGAGAGCGCCTGAGTGAGAAAGAAAGGTGATCCTTACGGTGACACAAGCCCTTAGCAAATGCAACTTACGAGGCCAGGTTTTTATGAGTGAGGTAGAGCTGTGAAGTCCGTGGGAGAAGTCAAGCAAAATGATGCAGTTTGAGAAAAAAGAACTGATGTAGGATTTAAAAAAGTAATTCTTTCTTTAACTTTTTAAAAAATGTTTTTATTTATTTTTGAGAGACAGAGAGAGACAGAGCACGAGTCAGGGAGGGGCAGAGAGAGAGGGAGACAGAGAATCTGAAGCAGGCTGCAGGCTCTGAGCTGTCAGCACAAAGCCCGAGGCGGGGCTCGAACTCACAGACCGCGAGATCATGCCCTGAGTCAAAGTCAGATGCTTAACTGAGCCCCTCAGGCGTACCCTAAAAAAAATAATTCTAACTGCCACCCCAACCCAACAATGAAATGAGAGAGAAATGAGTGGAAAAATGAAGAAATAAGTTAAATCATGTATTAGCAATTATTAAAGATAAAGGCATCATTTCCAGAAAAGCAGTGGATTCAAATGCTCGGTCTCTTGGGAAATATTTTCCAAATTATTAAAAACCTTGCCCGTCATCTCAGCATGAGGATTCCTCACCTTCAGTGGAAGACCCATCTGGATAATTGCTACAACTCTCCACACCACACAGGATTTCATAACATTGGAGTCAGTTTTATGAAATTTCATGGGTACCATTTATTTTCTGGTTGTATGACTGACTTCATAGGTGGTCTCCCCATAGGCCCAGGAGACACATGAAAGGTAGATATTTGATGATTTATAGTTATCTGTGGTGTTAAGTTTGTTTTAGTTTTTTTTGGCCTTTATCATTCTTTCTTTGAGGGAATCAGATGAGAAAACGAGTTGAGGGGAGCGGCCCTCTTCCATGTTCTGCTGTTTAGGACTGTCTGCACATGGGTGCACGTGCAGGTGTGTGTGTGTATGAGCTGGGAGGACAGGCTTGGTTACCTCTTGCTACCACATTTCTCCCACCATCCCCTCACTTTCACGATTTCTTATATAAGAGGATTGGTCAATGTTAAAATACAGAGTTATCAGAGACACAATAGTTCTTAATAGAACTATTAGGTCCACTTAAAAGTGAATCATAGTCACTAAAGGCTGATGAGATTCATAGCTGCAAAAGACAACATGATAAAGAAACATGATAAATAATGAAAAAAAAGTAAAAAACCTGGAGAAATACTTAAGATAAGACAAAATGGCAGCCTAATTGGTGAGAGTTCTTTGAAAATAATTGAAATCCAGATCAAATCTAATACCCAAAGGTATAATCCTAAAGTGATTGATATGGTACCAGTTTTTATTATTCATTAAACAATAAAGCTCTATTATAAACAAAGAGTTTTTTTTAATGTTTATTTTTTTATTTCGAGAGAGAGGAGAGAGTGTGCAAGCACACACGCACCCCTATGTGTGTTAGTAGGGGAGGAGCAGAGAGAGAGGAAGAGAAAATCTGAACAAGCCCTGTGCTGTCAGCGCAGAGCCTGATGCAGGGCTTGATCCCACAGCTGTGAGACCATGACCTGAGCCAAAATCAAGAGTCACAGGCTTAACTGACAAAGCCACACAGGAGCCCCCAAAGACAATATTTAAATGAATTATAAATGATGACACTTTGTAATGCTCGACTTTATTTTTAACTGATTTTACCTTTTCCCTTTACTGTCAACATTTTGAATCCTGATAAATCCATAATCAATGCTAAGAGATTTGTCACACACACAAAATTAATTATATAGTAAGTAACGAATAATTTTAAGAACAGTATTAATACAATTTAAAAACTAAAAAAAATCCATTCATCAGTCGATGAATACTTGAGGTCTTTCCATAATTTGGTTATTGTTGATAGCACTGCCGTAAACATCGGGGTGCTTGTGCCCCTTCGAATCAGTAGACCTGTATCCTTTGGATACATTCCCAGCAGTGCAATGCCTGGGTTGTAGGTAATTCTATTTTTAATTTTTTGAGGAACCTCTATACTGTTTTCCGGAGTGGCTGCACCAGTTTGTATCCCTACCAACAGTGCAAGAGGGTTTTCCTTTCTCCACATCCTCGCCAACATCTGTTGTTTCCTGAGTTGTTAATTTTAGCCACACTGATAGGTGTGAGGTGGTGTCTCATTGTGGTTTGTATTTCCCTGATGATGAGTGATGGTGAGCATCTTTTCATGTGTCTGTTAGCCATCTGCATGCCTTCTTTGGAAAAGTGTCTATTTCATGCCTTCTTCTCGTTTTTTCATTGGATTGTTTTTCAGGTGTTGAGTTTGGTAAGTTGTTTATAGATTTTTGATACTAACCATCTGACACGTCATTTGCAAATATCTTCTCCCGTTCCATTGGTTGCCTTTTAGTTTTGTTGATTGTTTCCTTGGATGTGAAGAAGCTTTTTATCTTGATGAGTCCTAATAGTTCATTTTTGCTTTTATTTTCCTTGCCTTTGGAGACATGTCAAGTAAGAAGTTGCTGTGGCTGAGGTCAAAGACATTGCTGCCTGTTTTCTCCTATAGGATTTTGATGGTTTCCTGTTTCACATTTAGGACTTTAATCCATTTTGAGTTTATTTTTTGTGGATGGTGTAAGAAAGTAGTCCAGTTTCATTCTACTGCATGTTGCTGTCCAGTTCTCCCAACACCATTGCTAAAGAGACTGTCTTTTTTCCATTGAATACTCTTTCCTGCTTTATGGAAGATTAGTTGTCCATATATTTTGGTGTCCATTTCTGGGTTCTCTATTCTATTCCATTGATTTATGTGTCTCTTTTTGTGCCAATACCTTATTGTCTTGATGATTGCAGCTTTGTAATACAGGCTAAGGTCTAAGATTGTGATGCCTCCAGCTTTGGTTGTCTTTTTCAATTGTAGTTTGGCTTTTGGGGTTTTTTTTGTGGTTCCATACAAATTTTAGGATCATTTATTCTAGTTCTGTGAAGAATGCTGGTCCTGTTTTGATTGGGGTAGCATTGAATGTGTAGATTGCTTTGGGTAGTATTAATATTTTAACAATATTTGTCCTTGCAATCCATGAACATGGAATGTTTTTCCATTTCTATGTAACTTCAATTTCTTTCATAAGCTTTCTATAGTTTTCAGCATAAAAATCATTTACCACTTTGGTTAGGTTTATTCCTAGGTATTTTATGGTTTTTGATGCAATTGTAAATGGGATCAACTCCCTGATATCTCTTTCTGTTGCTTCATTATAAGCATATAGAAATGATACCAATCTGTGTACATTGTTTTTATATCCTGTGACTTTGCTGAATTCATGTATCAGTTCTAGCAGTTTTTTGGTGGAGTCTTTCGGGTTTTCCATGTAGAGTATTATGTCATCTGCAAAGAGTGAAAGGTTGACTTCTTCTTTGCCACTTCAAGTGCCTTTTACTTCATTTTGTTGTCTGATTGCTGAGGTTAGGACTTCCAACACTATGTTAAACAGTAGTGGTAAGAGTGGACATCCCTGCCGTGTTTCTCATCTTTTGTGGAAAGATCTCAGTGTTTCCCCATTGAGGATATTATTAGCTGTGGGCCTTTCATATATGTTTTTTATGATGTTAAGGAATGTTCCTTCAATCCTGACTTTCTTGAGTGTTTTTATTTTAACGGATGCTGTATTTTGTCAAATCCTTTTTTGCATCTATTGATTTGATCTATTATGTTGACTGATTTGTGAATATTCAACCAGCCCTGTACCCAGGAATGAATCCCACTTGATCACGGTGAATAATTCTTTTAGTGCACTGTTGAATTTGATTTGCTAGTATCTTGTTGAGAGTTTTTGCATGCATTTTGATCAAGGATAAGAAGGTGTGTGTGTGTCTGTGTGTGTGTGTGTGCGTGCGTGTACACATACACAATGGAATACTACTCAACAATGGAAAAGAATGAAATCTTGCCATTTGCAACAATGTGGATGGAGCTGAAGTATATTATGCAGAGCAAAATAAGTCAATCAGAGAAAGACAGATATTACATTATTTCACTCATACATGGAAATTGAGAAACACAACAGGTTAACATATAGGAAGGGTAGGGAAAATAAGATAAAAATAGAGAGGGAAGCAAACCATAAGAGATCCATAAATATAGAGAACTAACTGAGGGTTGATGGGACTGGGGAAAATGGGTGATGGGCATTAAGGAGAGAACTTGTTGGGATGAGCACTGGGGGTCATATGTAAGTGATGAATCACTGGATTCTGTTCCTGAAGCCAAGGCTTTATTGTATGTTAACTAACTTAAGAATAAATAAAATAAAAAAATAGAAGAAACAAAAAATGTAAATAATTTGTACTAAAAAAATAAACACACACACACAAAAAAAACCAACCAAAAACCAATATAGCATTGAACTCAATAGAGACAGGGTAAATTTCAGGTGCCAAAATAAGAAGGGGCTGGGGAAACGAAAGCAAAGCAATAAACAGGTGTTGATATCGACACGACTTAAGGGATTTGGAAGGTGGAGCTAGACTTTTAATTCTCATGTGGGGAAAAGACATAGGGCCGAGGAAGTAGGTGAGTTGGGGACTGAGAACTGACTTACTCTCTAAAGCTCACGATCTCTAAAAACCAGCCTCCTACTCTCTCTTCCTTGTGTCCAGGAGAAATCTATTACCTATTATTTAGGATAAGTCAGTGTCTGTTATTGAGTAGATATTTTTTTCCAGGGAAAAGGAAACTAGTTCAGTTAAATGGTCCTCGTAACAAGGGTAGATCTCAATGTAAGACCATATTCGTCCCATGAAAAAAATCATTGACTCCTTTTTGCTTTCCTTCTTCCCTGCCTCCCTCCCCTTCATTCCTATCATTTTCCCATTGTTTTTCTCCTTTTCAGAATAGTACGTATTCCTGGTTGATGATTACAATCCCAACAATTCCTGTATGGCACAAACTTGAACATAATTTATGATTAAAATCAAACGTGGAGATAGTGATGTTTTGTACTTAAAAATTTAAGTTGCTAAGCAGGAGTGGCCCCAGTAGACGATTCAAAATCAGAAGGAAATTAATATAAAAACTGGTACAGGATGTATGAAAGCCCTGGTGTATGGATATTTGTGTAATTCAGGTTCTATGAGATCTCTCTCTCTCTCTCTCTCACACATACACACACACTTTCTGTGCTTGCAGTTAAAAACTACATACAACGTAAGAAGAACTATTATATAGGGAGAGTATCAAATTTTGAAAATAGGAGGATTTTTACCATAAGAACCAGAAATATGAAAACAATTAGAAAGACCTTAAACATTGTACTTATATAGATTATAGGGAGTTTCCTGTGACTCCACTCACTGGGAACCAGTTCCCCACCTGCCAGAGTAGAGGCTCCTGTACTCACTTGTGGAGGCGCTAAGGGCTGTGGAAGGTGGGGGTGAGCTCTAGCAATGTGACTGTGAACTTGGGCTGGAGCAAATCAAGAGTTTTCTTTAGGCGACTCTGAGGCAAGGCCACCGTGGTCAGTGAAGCAAAACTTCACACTCTCTGTTCTTGCTTGTGGTGATCGACAAGAGACAGAATACTACCACAGCAGGTGGAACTCCCACATACTCTCTGAGAAGAGAGGCTGGTTTCTTGGATAAAGAAATGGTTACAAGGAAGTAATAGATAGTTCAATTAAGCATCTCTTTCCAGATGACTAATATTATGATACATAGTTCCTTTGTAATTTTTTGCAGTAGATGGTATTAGTGAACCTGGTGCCCTGGCAAATAGTGGAGCTTCTGTAGCCCTCTTGTCATGAGACTTTTCTTGGAATGGGTATTGTTGGAGTGATATAATTAGGAATGATTGATGGAGAATGCGTTAATGTGGTGTAAACATTGAGACAAATATCTTCTCATACTCTAAACCTGACAGATGCAGAAGCACCAGAAAGTCAGATTGTTATGCTGGAAGTGTCTGCAAAAACTGTAGTGCCTCAGGATTCCTGCCACAGCATCAAAGTGGCAGTGGGCTCCACCCACTGAATAGTGCAGGCCGTACAGCAATGAGAGAAAGAAATTGGTGTTACAACAGAGGTAAGTCAGACATTACTTACTGCTTTCTGAGAGACTCTGAAATACAGTCATACACGGACCTTGGAAAGAAAGATGATTTCATTTTAATTCTGAACATATAAAATTTCCAGAGATAAAGCTATCAAAAGATACTATTGGATATGGAGGAAAACAAAATGAAAATATCTAGAGGTCATTCTATATGAATGAATCCTTTAATATCATTTTGCAGGAGGTTTTTAGAAGTGCTGTTTTGAATGACTGCAAAAGGTATGATGGTTGAAATATGACTGCACTTAAAAATATAAATTGTAAGATTGATGTATTTAAAACTCTTCATGGATTGGCTCTACTTTAAGAAGGACAATTGCTGGCACTCCATACGGTCACATTTGATTTATGAAAATTCACTGTGAAGTGTGATTTTATCATAGTAGAATGGAATAAGAGGTACAAGTTTTATGTTGCACTATGAGGTTCCTACTTACACAACTAATGAAACCGATGGAGTCATTCCTATCAGCAGAAAGGAAGTGGGGCAGGGTGCTCTGGCGGATTAAAGCCCTCTCCGCTGTTACTCACTGTTACAAAGATACTGTTCTCACTGTGAGAGTCACGGTCGAGGTCCTTGAATAAAATGGCTCATCTTCTGCAGTAGTGTTCTCGAGTAGAACTCTCTGTGATGTAAAATGTTCCATATCTGCATTGTCCACGGTGGTGCCACCAGCCACATGTGGTTCCTGAGCTCTCAAAACGTGGCTAGACTATCTGAGAAACTGAATCTTTAATTTATGTTTAAATTTGAATTTAAGTAGCTGCATGTGATCAATGATTACATTATCAGGCTCTCCATGTCTGCAGCACTGATCTCTACTGAAAGCTTAGAATTAACGAATGCAGGGATTCCAGCTTGGTCCGCTCTTGCGTATGTGGCAGTGCGATTAATTGCCAAAAACAATCCTGAGGGTAACATAGATTATCATTTGTTCAGAATTAATGGAAATTGAAGTTTAAAATTAAGTGATATGGATTTTAAAATAGCTTACATCCATAAGGGAATAATTGAAATGCAAACCCATATTAAATTTCCAGGGGCACCAATAAAAATTTAAGGGAGGCCGTTTAACAAGCCTCAGTAGTAAAGAAGATATAACAGGTAATGAACAAACAATTCAAAACCTCGAGCATCTGAAAAGTGAAACAGGCCTGTTGTGAAAACTGTCCAGATTCCATTATCAAAAATGATCCAAGCTTTTTGGACCAGGGAGACATAATTTTTAAAACTTCAGGTTAAAAAAGGGAATAACTATTTGTCAGTTGGATGAAGAAACATTTTCTGTATTTGCATCCCCAAATAGTGCTATGCCTGAAGTAAAAGACTTCATTCCTCCTGTCCACAAAGATAATGAGGGGCTGCAATTAGAATCTGAGGCAGTTTCCACTGACACAGTAAGTGGCACCAGAGACACGGGAACAGTGACAGAGCAGTATCCGTTCATGATGGTAGTACTTGTTCCATAGGCCCCAGGGTGGCCAGTGAAAGATTAAATATCCCACTGTCCTGCAGTCAGAAATCAAGGTGAAAGATTGTGGACATTATGTAGCTGGTGATAAAAAAAATATGCGTTATTAGAAAGTAATTGCTGTAACTCTTGTCAAAACGCTAAAGGATAGAAGCAAGATAGAGATAGAAGAGGCAATTCCTCAGTTATTGTAAATCCTTCTTTCTCATGATTTCTTAAATAATTACGGGCTAGAATTTGCCACACCAACAAAGATTTTTAACATTTCAGGTGCACGTCCTTGTGTGTGGATTTATATACAAAATAAATAAGTACTAGTATTTTATTAAAAGTAAAATAGAAGGAATTAAAAAAAAAGAAACAAAGGAAAGACTTGGGCAGTGTGAAAATAGAACAGGAATATGTGAAGCATAGTGGTGAATTTCTGTAAATGAAAAATAATAATTATTTAATTAACAATAAACAATGGGTGATTTAGACAGAAGAGTAAATAATTGAAAAAAGTGTTAGTAAATTGAAAAATAGGTCTAAGGAAATTTTGGGGGGAAAAGTACAGACAAAAAAAGAGAAGGAAAAGTTTGAAAGATAGGTCAGGGGAAAGATAGGTTAACAACCCAAATTTTCTTTGAAATGATGTGTTTTTAAAAAAAATTTTATTTAATTAATTTTTAAAATTTACATCCAAGTTAGTAGCATATAGTGGGCCAATGATTTCAAGAGTAGATTCCTTAATGCCCTGTACCCATTTAGCCCATCTCCCCTCCCACAAACCCTTCAGTAACCCTCTGTTTGTTCTCCATATTTAAGAGTCTCGTATGTTTTTGTCCCCTCCCTGTTTTTATATTATTTTTGCTTCCCTTCCCTTATGTTCTTCTGTTTTGTATCTTAAAGTCCTCATATGAGTGGAGTCATGTGATATTTGTCTTTATCTGACTAATTTTGCTTAGCATAATACCCTCTAGTTCCATCCATGTAGTTGCAAATGGCAAGATTTCATTCTTCTTGATATATATATTATATATGTACCTCATCTTCTTTATCCATTCATCCATCAGTGAATATTTGGGTTCTTTCCATACTTTGGCTATTGTCAATAGTGTTGCTATAAACACTAGGGTGCATGTATCCCTTCGAAACAGCATGCCTGTATCCCTTGGATAAATACCTAGTAGTGTAGTTGCTGTGTTGTAGGGTAGTTCTACTTTTAATTTTTTGAGGAACCTCCATACTGTTTTCTAGAGTGTCTGCACCAGTTTGCCTTCCCACCAGCAGTGCGCTCCTTCTCCGTATCATCACCAACATCTGTTGTTGCCTGAGTTGTTAATGTTAGCCATTTTGACAGGTGTGAAGTGTTATCTCATTGTGGTTTTTATTTGTATTTCTCTTACGATGAGTGATGTTGAGCATTGGTTCATGTGTCTTGGCCATCTGGATGTCTTCTTTGGAGAAGTGTCCATTCGTGTCTTTTGCCCCCTTTTTCACTGGATTATTTGGTTTTTGGGTGCTGAGTTTGATCAGTTCTTTATAGATTTTGGATACTAACCCTTTATCTGATATGTCATTTGCAAATATCTTCTCCCATTCCGTCAGTTGCCTTTTAGTTTTGCTGATTGTTTCCTTTGCTGTGCAGAAGCTTTTTATTTTGATGAGGTCCCAATAGCTCATTTTTGCTTTTGTTTCCCTTGCCTCTGAAGACGTGTTCAGTAAGAAGTTGCTGCGGCCATGGTCAAAGAGGTTATTGCCTGCTTTCTCCTTGAGGATTTTGATGGCTTCCTGTTTTACATTTAGGTCTTTCATCCATTTTGAGTTTATTTTTGTGTATGGTGTAACAAAGTGATCCAGGTTCAATTTTCTGCATGTCACTATCCAGTTTTCCCAGCACCACTTTTTGAAGAGACTGTCTTTACTCCATTGGATATTCTTTCCTGCTTTGTCAAAGATTAGTTGGCCATGCATCTGTGGGTCCATTTCTGGGTGTTCTGTTCTCTTCCATTGATCTGAGTGTCTGTTCTTGTGCCAGCACCAAAACGATCTGTCTTCGTCTACTGTCCAACACTCTTTTCTTTTTTTTTTAATTTTTAACGTTTATTTATTTTTGAGAGAGAGCAAGAACGAGAGTGGGGGGGGTTGGGTGACAGAGAGAGAAGGAGACACACAATCTGAAGCAGGCTCCAGGCTTGAGCTGTCAGCACAGATCCTGACGCGGGGCCTGAACCCACAAACTGTGAGATCATGACTCGAGCCGAAGTTGGACGTTCAACCAACTGAGCCACTCAGGTGCCTCTCCAACAATATGTTCTTAAATGAAAGCCAGAAGAAAAAGTGATCTAATAAATCAACATTTCAAAACAGAAGAGGAGATAAGCTACTATGAACAAGAGTCACTAGAAAGAATAAATTACAAAATTAGACCCTCAAGGATCAAAACATAGTAATGATCAGAAATATAAAACAATTTATGAATATATGTTTAAGGAGATAATAATAGAAAACCACAAACATAATCAAGTGGTAAGATTTAAAATAGCAAAGCAAATCTGGAGAACACACCAGAAATTTAAAAATAAAAAATATATATAACCATTGAAACTACAAGATGGATTTAAAGAAATTATTAAGGATTCAGAAAAGAGAAGGAAAATGGAAAAGACAAGTTAGGACGTGTGGATAGTAGAATGTGAAAGGGTTACATACTTCTAATCAGAGTCCCCAGACGGTAGAAGTGCAAGGGTGGAAAGAAATAATATTTGAAGAGATAATAGCTGATTATTCCCAAATTGAGCAGACATAAATTATCAGGTTCAGAAAGCATCTCAAATACCATAAGAATAAATAAAAATAAATCCAATTCAAGATACATTTAGCAAGCTGCAAAACTCCAAAGATAAAGAGAAGGTATCAAAATGCCTGAAAGAGAACTTACCTATAATGCAATGTCAGTTTGATTCACTGCAGATCTCTTAAAAGCAACGATAAAAAATCAGAGGATGATAAAGTAATATCTTGATAAGGCTTAGGAAAAATCCATCATCATAGAATCATATACAAAGCAGACTATTTCTCAAGATTGAGGAGTATTTCTTCAAGGAAAGAAGAAGCAGAGTTAATTACAAATACACATTCTTGAGAGGAAATAATATAGAAAGAAGAAAAAAATCTATCTCAGACTAAACAAAGTCTAAGATGCAATTAGGAATGAAAAACGAAGACATTTTAAAACATGTGGGTTAGCCACAAATCACCAACCATAACAATGTCTAATTTGTGGGGTTAGTAAACAACTAGATAAAATTTATTTCTGGGCTAAAGAATTATGTTAGATAGGCCTTGTGCTGTAGGAGTTAAAGCCTTGTATGTTAAGTGTATGTTAAAAATAAGGTAGGTACTGATTAATTTTGATCTTCTTAAGTTAAATATACATGTTACTTGTAGAATACCCATTAATAATAAAAATAGAATAACATTCAAATCAGTAGTTGAGGGAAAAAATGTGATTTAAAAAATGCCACTAGAGGGGCACCTGGGTGGCTCAGTTGGTTAAGCGTCCGACTTCGGCTCAGGTCATGATCTCACAGTTTGTGAGTTCGAGCCCCACGTCGGGCTCTAGGCTGATGGCTCAGAGCCTGGAGCCTGCTTCAGATTCTGTGTCTCCCCCTCTCTCTGCCCCTCCCATGCTCATCCTCTGTCTCTCTCTGTCTCTCAGTAATAAATAGTTGTTTAAAAAAAAAGAAAAAAAAGAAAAAAAAATGCCACTAGAAGGCAAGAAGACAGGGAAGAAATGAAGGTTAAATATGTCAGTATTTTTATTAGTAAATATAAAAATTAGGAAGGTTAAATATATCAGTAAAAGTAAATGTAAGTGGATTAACCTCCCCTTAACTCCCATACATAGAGCTAAAAGATAGACAGTTGGTTGTATGTTACCTTCAGAAAATATATATATAAGCCATGAAGTCACAGAAAGTTGATATACTTTTAAAGATGGCCATGTAAATTCAGCTATACTTGTTTTTCTCTTATAAACCATTCGAAAGCAATAAGGAGAATAAAAACTAAAACTACAAATACCAGTTTGTTTGTTTCTCTTAAATTGGGTAGCAACAAACCATTAAGTTCCCCACGTGGAGAGAGGGCTGGAAAAGCAGTAGTCAGAACAGGAGTAGGAGGCAGCACCTCACATCGGCCAACTTCAGAAAGTTGTGGAAGACATATTCTATCCTAAATTCCTTGTTGGCAACAATTGAAATGTGCTACCCAACTGTTTTATGATTTTCCTTTGATTCACCTTCTAAAAGTTAGAGGAGTCCAAGCTAAACCAGGAACCACTTGATGAAGGAGCCACATTTCTAGGAAGTAGGGCTGTCTCCTTAGCCCTAGTGGGAAGGCAAGTATTATAAAAATGCTATATTGCCCATCTCCATTGGGGTCATAGGGAAAATGCTTGCTAGCCTGAAACTCTTCCCTTTTCCTTCCCTTAGTACAGGACTGGCTAGATAATTTTCAGAGCCTGATGCAAAACAAAAACATGGAGCCTTTTATTTGGAATTATTAAAATTTTTAAGACAGTGACAAGCAAAGCCTTAAATCTAGCCCAGAGCTTCTCTGTGGACAGGATGCTGTGCTCCTGTATGTGTTATACGTTATCTGTGAAACCTCGACTCAATGGATCTCCCTTTCCCAGGAAAAAACTCATCTCCTTAAAAGAAGAAATAAAGAACAGCCAGTAGAGGGTTTAATTCGAGGCACTACCAAAAAATGGAAGGAAGGAAACGGGGAAACAATCACAAAAGCAAAACCTGCAACAGAAAATGTCACTGGGCTCCTGCGTGGCTCGATTGGTTAAGTGTCTGACTCTTGATTTTGGCTCAGGTCATGATCTCGCTGTTCAGGGGTTCGAGCACCGACTGGGCTCCGCACTGATGTGTGGAGCCCACTTGAGATTCTCTCTCCTCCTCTCTGTTCCTCTCATGCACTCTTTCTCTCAAAATAAATTAACTTAAAAAAAAAAAGAAATAAAATGTTGTTATGAAATGCTGGAAAATTGTCAAGCTTTCACCCTGAAAACCATACAAAAGGAAAACTGCCTCTTTGTGGAACTGCGTGGTAAGAAATGGTGACGCACCAGGTAATGGAGACCGAATTGACAGAGTAAATGAAAACAGTAAAACACTACCGTCATGTGAATCTGCAGTTCTCGAGCCTGGCTGACTGTTAGAACCACCCGTAGATCTCTGAAGTCACAACAGTGCCCCAAATCCACATCTGCGCGTTTTTCTTTAATAGTTCTGAGCTGGAGCCCAGTCACTGGTATGTTTCAAAATTTTCCCAGGTGACTTTAAAGGGAAGTCAGTGTTGATAGCCACAATATAACCAAAGGAAAAATTAGAAGGCAAGGAAGGTGATAATATAATAAAAAACAGTAGGAGGCAAAGGACAAAGAAAATGGAAGCTGCTGCGAATGCACCAATTTCCTTATTTTTATCAGCTAAAGATAACAAATGTAAGCCTATAAACCAATTAATGTATATATAACTATTTCAGCACAAATGCAAAATCTAAGAAAGATATTAAGGTATTAAAATTACCGAGAGTGAGGTGCAGAAGGAAATGGAAGGGGGTACAGATAAAATGTATTAATAATTTTCAGAAGGAAATTTGGAAATATATTGCACAAAATGAAAATGATTATTTTAATAATAAAATTATAGAGGTAATGGCTAGAATATAACACTACTCAGTGGTCAGGAGAAACATATACCAAAAACTAAGAAAATAGACAACAGAATGAATAATTAAGATAAACAAAGAGAGATGGTATCAAATAATTTAATGTAAATTATTATAACTCATCTATTAAAATAAAAATAATTGCTATTTTGATCACACAGCATACCCCAACTCTATGATATGTGTCTGTATGTGTGTATATAATAAAAAAGTGATTAAAAATTAAAATAAAAGGATGGATAAAGAAAATCTAGGCAACTACAGACAGAACAAAAAAAAAGATTTTTGATAACAGCTAAAAAGATGATATACTTAATACAAAATGTGTGCATCTGAAGAATTACAAAAACCTCTTCAAGAGACACACATACCCAAAAAGTCTAGAAAATTTCAACAAATGGAAATGTACTACCATGCTCTATATTGCAAGGTTGCAATTCATAAAGATGCTAATTCTGCCTGAGTTAATAAATAACCTAAATAGTAAAATGCTGGTAAGAACTATAAATAAACCTGTGCTCACTCATGATAAATGGAGCCTCCATTTGCGCATCGAAGCCACTGGCCACACCCCCATTCTCTTCACCCCCACCTCTAAACCCCAAGGATAAAAAATACCTAAGAATAAAAACCCCCAAGAATTAAAAATACCCAAAGATCCAATATTTAAAAATACAGACATTTTATGAAGCCACTATTATGTGGGAGAAAAATAAGGCATAAAAGACTAAATAATGAACAATATTGATAATAGCAAGTTTACTTCTTTACCTTCAGTCCAGACTAGGAAGACTAGGACATTTTATGCCACTCTTTTCCTGAAGTTGGATCAGGTCTCTGTAGAGAGCATTTCAAAGACAAGTAAAAATACTAAGATAATTCAGAGTATGAAAAAGTAGGTATTATTTTTTTGAAAAGTAGGTAAACATTTGACTAAATTAATAGCTTAACATTATTTTATATGCTAGATTATAAAAATTTTATTTGTATGAGACCCTAGGAACCAACAAACCTCTCTGTAAGAGGACTGAAGGAACAAGAATTAAAGAAAATGATTATGATGTTTAATTTCATATATTGTATTCTTTCAATTGATTTTATATAGTCCAAAAATGTTTCACTTAACTTAAATTTTTCTTCCGTATGTTCAGTTTATACTGGTTTTTCTTATTGTTTACATTGTTGGTGTCAGTCATTAATCATTCATTCACTCATTTAAACATTTGTAGGGATAATTTTTATGGTTGCTCCTGTATTAATTCTTGTAGATGAGAGATGGTAAAAGAAAGCTGTTTCTCTACTCACAGTACTTCTGACACTAACTACCTGGAGTTAGTATAAGCTCCACAGGTTAAAGCTTAAAGTTCCACAAGATTGTTCCCCCAATTCAGACACCACTTGAAAGTTCAGACTTCTGGTACTTCTGACCAACTGGCTATAAATGAGGGGTTCACACAGCCCCCTTCCTGGATTTGATAATTTGCTAGAATAGTTCATAGAACTCAGGAAAGTGCGTTACTTACTATTACCCACTTATTAAAAAGGATGTAGCTTAGGGGCAACCAAATGAAAAAGATGTATTCAGCAAGGTACAGGGAAGGGGCGTGGAGCTTCTATATCCTCTCCTGAGGTGCCATCTTTCCAGCACCTTCTGTATGTTCACCTGCCCAGCAGCTCTCCAAAACACTTAATTTCGGATTTTTATGGAGGTTGCATTACATAGGCATGACTGATTAAATGATTGGCCAATGAGGATTAAGTAAATCTCCAGCCCCTCTCCTCTCCCTGGAGATAAAGGGTTGAGGCTGAAAGTTCCAACTTTCAACAGTTGGTCCCTTTGGCAACCAGTCTCCTTTCCGCAAGAATCACCTCATTAGTATACTCTTAGGTATCATTAAACAGGACTTCTCATAATGAACAAAGATGCCCGTCTCATCCTTATTACTCAGGAAATTCTAAGCGTTTTAGGAGATCTATGCCATGAATAGAGGCAGAGACCAAATATATATTTCTTAGTATCTCATAGATTGTTAAAAAAATAACAAAAGAAGGTACAGCTTGTATATTTTTTTTTCATTTTTTTTAACCTTTATTTATTTTGAGAGACATAGAGACAGAGTATGAGCAGGGGAAGGGCACCCCACAACTTGTATATTAAAGAAACATAATTTTATGGCAGAGAATGGGATAGATGGAGAGGAGAGGACTAACATGAAACTACTGGAAACAACTTAGAATCCAGAAGGAGCATGCTCTTTAAATTAATATGTGCATACATTAAAATGTATGTATCCAATTTAATTTTCTTTACATTTAAGGTATATTTAATACAATCTTTAAAAAAACATGCTAGGGGGCCTGGGTGGCTCAGGTCGGTTGGGTGGCCGACTACAGCTCAGGTCATGATCTCGCGGTCTGTGAGTTTGAGCCCTGCGTCGGGCTCTGTGCTGACGGCTCAGAGCCTGGAGCCTGCTTCCGATTCTGTGTCTCCCTCTCTCTCTCAGCCCTTCCCCTGTTCACACTGTGCCTCTATGTCTCTCAAAAATAAATAAACATTAAAAAAAAATTTTAAAATAAATAAATAAATAAACAAACTAAATGTTTTTTTTTTCCTGTCACTGAAAAATTAATGAGTAAATTTGACTGCCTGTTTTTAGTACCTAAAATGCAATCTGTTAGTTTGTGGGTGGAACTTGTTATTATGTTATTGTATCATGCACTGACCAGCTGTTAATTTATATTAAGCCAGGTATATTTGTTTAAAAAGAGCAAATTATTAAAAAAATGATCAGAAATATTCCCTCTTTGTTCCAATGAAATTCTATCCTAGTCTTTCTGTTAATTGCCCTTGGCTTTGTACATAACAACAGATGGATTCCTGTGGCTGAAAGGAAAAATCCCTGCATTCTAAAAACAATTTTAGTAGAAATTCTCAAAGAAAAAAAGAATAAAAGCGTAAAAAGCATAAAAGAAGTATTTGAAGGCAAAATCATATGAAATATATACATTGCTTTTTGTGAGTCAAACATAAATATTTAAAAAGTATACAGATAGAAATGGATACTTTTCAAAGCACTTGGTATAAAGTAGTAAAGGACAAATATTTCAATTGATAACTTATCTATAAATCTCTGCCTTTTAACTGTATTACATTCTCTTGGTTTTTTAGATTTGTTATTCTATTAAAAATCCATGTTTGTTCGAGCTCTATATTTTTTATTGTTTCTTGTTCTTTGTTTGAGGAAAAGGGTGCTCCTTGTGCAATCCAATATTTTTGTATTAAAGGATGACTGACTATGGCCTTCTCTTCTTGTTCACACTTTTCGCGAGGCAGATGAAATGTTTTGCAAATTTAGAACATATGCACCATCTGGCTTTGGTGTGCATAATTCATACCCTGAAAGGCAGTGCAGTTACATGACTTAAGGGAACCAATTTGGGGTCAGATGGACCTTCATTTGTCACAGGCAGAGTGAATATGGAGGAATACTTCCGTCTTCGTGTTTAGTGTCCTCATCTGTAAAATGAAGGACACTACTTACTACAGAGTTGTCCTATTGATTAGATGAAATAAGTATAGTAAGGTGTTCACTTAAAAACACGACATACATCGTTTAGAATTGAACGTAAACTAGCGTTTGGCTAAGGTTTTACTTATGTGTCAAGAAAATATGATCATTTATCTATGAACAAATGACTAAAGACAACAGTGTAGGTGATAGGAGCAAACTTTATTTAACATTTCATGAAGCTGATGGTCTCCTTCTGGAGAAAGTGCAAAATGAAGCCAAAGGCAGGAAGCTTTTACAGGGTACAGAATAAAGAACAGGAGGAGAAAAACAGAAAACACCTGACTGGCTGGGGCCCCTAGTCAGTCTTGTTTGCGATGTGACTCCCTGAGAGGAGTGGCTTCATCTTTGGCCTAGAAAAGTTATTTCAACAAATCACAATCAGTATTATGAGAGAATTTTTTTCCTAGTCTAATACCTGTCATGACTTGGTACTGGTTCCCACGACGACCAGGAGGGCACGAGTGCTGTGGGAAACCTAGGGAATATTAGTTTGATTTGGGAGACAATAAAAGACCTAAGGAAATATAGAGGTGTTTCAACTAAAACTGAAAATTGTTTGAAAAATTTGCTTAATTTACCAAATATTTGAAGATGTAGGCACCAAACCAGTAGAAAAGCCTTGTAATCTGCCCTTTTAAATGGGGAAACCAGAACTAGAGCTCTCTGTTGAGAGTAAGAAGTGAGAAGTTCAATGTTCAGATAAGTTTGTACTTTTGTGGGTACATTTTAAAGGGAATGTTTTCATAGAATGAATCCTATTCCCATTTTGAGTTGTGCTTGTGGTCCAGACCCTGTTCTTCTCTGGAAAAGTCAACGATTATGTCTGTCACCTCTGTTATTAAGGACCCTTCTTTCTGAAGGTCACAGCAGTACTGCTGATTTGAGGGGTGCCTTTTGTATGAATGATTCTGCCTCACATGATCTTCATAGATTTTCCCAGACAAAATATCTCTGTAGGCTGCGTAAGAGGTACAACCTGGGCTGGGCAAAAGAAATGAGGTGATTTCCTCAGGATTTGCAGCTATAGTGACTCTTAGCTACAGCTCTACAGACCAGCACCATCTAATAATACACAACGTGAGCCCCAGATGTTGGTTCAAATTTTCTAGCAACCGCATTTCTAAAAGTAAAAATGAGCAATTGAAATTAATTTTAATAATTTGTTTTATTTAACATGACATATCTAAAATATCATTTCCATTTCAACATGTAACCAATATAAAAACTGTGTTGAGGTACCTTCATTCTTCATTCATGTGATGTTTTCAAAATCTGGCATGTATTCTACGTTCACACTGTAAGTCACCTCAGCCCAGCCACAGTTCAAGTGCTAAATAGCCCCTTGTGGCTGTTGCCTTCCATATTGGACAATACGGAGGACCCATGACCAATCCGACTTAAAGAAAAATGTGGTTGTGTTGGGAAAGATATTCTCATTCTGGAATTCATGATTGGCGATGACTCTTATTTTCAAACAACTTTCCAAAATATATAAACTGGGCAAAGGATATGTAATCTAGCACATGATATTTTACCTCCTTAAAATTCAAATTGGACCACCTGGAGATTCATAGCATTAGGATGAAATATCAAATGTCAAAGTAATTTCCGATTGCCATTGACCCGAAAGGAAAATTGATATCCTAGACTAGAGAAGATTCCAGAAAACAGTGTAACTGTCTTTAACCATCTTGAGAAGTGTCACAAATGCTTTGTTCAAAAGAAACAAAGATATATATATATATATGTGTATATATATATATATATATGTATGTATGTATATATATATATATATATACACACACACACACACACACACACACACACATATTTAAAGTTTATTTGTTTTGAGAGAGAGTGTGCACAGAGGAAGGGTAGAGAGAGAGAGAGGGAGAGAGAGAATCTCAAACAGGCTCCATGCCGTCAGTGCAGAGCTCAACACAGAACTGCGTCTCACAAACTGTGAGATCATGACCTGAGCCAAAATCAAGAGTCAGACACTTAACAAACTGAACCACCTAGGTGCCCCAAAAGAAACTGATATTTTAAATGTATATTGAGAACTCCCTTGTTTACATTTAAATCTAATGGCAGAATCTTATGTCTGCTGACAACTGACTTCTATTTTCATCCTAAGGAGAAGCCTCAAAGTACCCAATTCCCTTGTTCTGTAATTGTAATTCTTGTGTCTCAATCTCCTTCTGGAAAGAGCCACCCCCACCTAAATGTTAGGAAGTCATTAAGAATTCATCTCTATTCAATCTTTCTAATCTCTGCCAAGATTGCCAACAGAGTGCCAAACGACTCTTAGTTGTTTGTAGATCTGGACTGAGCGGACAGGCAGGCTTACACTAAGTCTTTATTTCACTCAGATTCTGAGTGATCTGACTTCCCATCAGATTTAATTTTGATAGCTTTTATTGGTTTCATTAGTGAAAACAGTGGGAAAAATGAATAACAACTATGAAAAATGTCTATGAATCACATTACTAGCGTAGATATTTCGTTTCTCAATGGTTGTCCTTGTCACGATTTGCAACTCAGTGTCAGCTGGGTATTGAATTTTCAACAAATACATTTCCCTCTATTGTGAAATTACTTTAATTCTTTTTTTTTTGGATAACTGTCATAAGTATGGAAACATATTAACAGGACTATTTTTAGTATTTTTACTTCATCATTAAGAATATGTGTGACATCAGGGAGAGAAAAATTAGACATAGTTTATGTTTTGTCACAATATAGACAATGGATATTAAAATATACTAAGAGGGGGTGCCTGGGTGGCTCAGTCGGTTAAGTATCTGACACTTGACTTTGGCTCATGTTATGATCTCACAGTTTGTGAGATCAAGCCCCATGTCGGGGCTTTGCTGACAGCACAGAGGCTGCTTGGGAGGCTCTCTCTGCCCCTCCCCCACTTGTGCTCTCTTTCTCTCAAAGTAAATAAATAAACTTAAAAAAGCAAGATATACTAAAGAATGCTTTTTATTGTAAGCAGTCTGTTTTCTATGGTATTGAAGAATTATACCTATGAACATATGTTATTCAAAATATAACTCTGACATCTTTCCTCCTGCCATGTAAAAACAAATCATTACCGTCAAGCAGTGTCTACCCGGGAGTTTATCAAGCCACATGCACTTTAATGACAGATGAGTGACAGTTCACCATACAGAGCTGTTTAGAGTGAAAAAAAGACGCAGCTTACTACAAGCACTTATCTGATCTCCCTTTAATTTCTGTTAAGTCTCAGTGTAAAAATAACTTGAATAAATGCCCGAAGGGTCACAGTTAGAGATGACATGTGCTAAAAAGTTTTACATTTGAGGACTATAGAAAGTAATACAATATCCAAATAACTATGAAGCTATTTGTATATTAGGGGAATATCTTTGATTGAACATTTATATACTTCCTTTGAATGGCCCCTTACATCTTATATGGCAAAATAAAAAATGAAATATGTCTATCATATTATATCCTAGAAATTGGTTATTAAGGAGTCTGAATATACTAGAGAGATATTTAAAAATGGAACAGCTAGTTGGAAGTTGCCCTTTTCTGTGGTTCTTTAAAAAAGGAGAGAAAGCAAGTCATTGCTTAAAAAAGACAAAGCCATTTAAAACACTCAGCCAAAAAATGGAAATAAAAACATATACACATAAATATGTATTTATATAAGTATGTATAAAGGGGAAATTTTTATATGTTTTATGTACCTATATATTTTTGTAATACATATATATGTGTGCGCGTATATATGTGTGTGTGTGCGTGTGTATGTGTGTGTGTGTATTCCTCCCCTGCTTTAAAATACCACAAATGTTGCATCATGAGCCAAGATGAGCACTTTATGTCTTGTAAGGTCACTTTTTATGTAGATTGCTTGGAAAATTACTGTTTGCCTCTCTTGTGTGACTTCCATGAAATCAGCATTCAGCAAGCCTGGCTTCCTGGCAAACAACGGAACATTCAGCTCATATGTGAGGGAAGAGATCGCTCCAATGAGAAGGGAGGGCAGGAGTGGGAAAAGGGGCGACTCTGGTACAAAGGAGCAAAGAACGGTGATTCATAAGGAGGCTGGGAGCGCGCAGCCTGCTCCATGACTGCCACAGTATAGACCCCACAACTGGCACTTACTTGGCAGATAATCCACCAGGCGCTGACCTTGGCAGCTTTGCAGAGGTAACCTTTATGTGAAGAGGAACTGTTCTTCAACAATGTCTCCAGTATGCTGCCACAAAAATTCTCTCTCTCTCTCCCTTTTTTTTTTTAATAAAAAGGGGGGAATGCATGGAAAAGCATACTTTATTTTTCCATTCCCCCTTTACCCCTTGTTGCAGAGGCAACAGTCAGGGCTCATTGTGGAAAATTTCCTATATGCCCTGTGTGTTCATCATAGTCCTTAGGTTCGCGTAAATGACATTTAATTATAGGACACAACAGCGATGACTTTTATTAGCTCACTACATTTTCCTTTCAGTTCATGGCCATAGAATAACTAGTTTTCCCTAGTAACCTTTTGTGTGTGTAATTCTGCTAGGCAGTCTCATTCCCAGTGGGGCAGCCTCTACCGGAAATGTTGCCTTCTGTCCTAGTGTCCCTTCTTTCACCCACATGCCACATTATAAAAGTGACCATGATGGTGCCTTCTTGCTCCATTTATAGGTCTATCAACTGCGACATTCAGAGGTGCCAAAATATGTCTAGTACCTTGTACTTGGGAAAGAGAAGGCCCTTGTTTAAGAGAGCTGGAGGTAAGTTCACACTCTCACAGTTAGACGCATTAATGCAGAAGGAGAATGCAAAAATGAAAATCTAACCTTGTTTTTTTGGATGATTATACAAATACCAGGAACAGTCCCAACATTGGGAGGAAAGTGTATTCGAAGAGTTTACATGCCTGTCATGCATAACATAGCAGGCTGCCAGCTGAGACTGGTGGTGTGCCCATTCAGAAATTTCAAGTCCTAGTCCCTTTGGGAATAATGTGCTATTGTGCCTGGGAGCTCTGAGTCAGAAAGGGCTTTTTCCTTTACAGCTGGCATCGGGCTTAGTGATGAATCACTTGCCTCTTTAAATTTTTGCTCATCTTATTTTGTTGGAGATTACTGGCCATGATTGATGGCTCCATGCAACTAGTAAAAGCAGAAAGTAGCTGCTTTAGAGTAAAACAACAGGAAGAGAAAAGCAATATACTTATACTTCTGCCTTAGGTTTGCAGTTAAATTAGTCAGTTATGCTTGCCCTGGAGTGGGAATTTAGTTTCCTATTTTGTCCCTCAGATGTTATTGTCTTTCCTCGTAATGGCCATATCATGCCGTAAATCAAGGAAAATAGTTGCTACTAAACTAGCAAACACTTTTAGGCTAGACTAAATATGGCTCCATTGTGAAAGGGCGGTTTGCAGTATAAAGCAAAATTATCGTATATGTGCATGTTCTATATAGTTATATAGCATCATATGCTTTTTATTTTTAGTATGTATCATAATTTTATTTAGTGGGCTACTTATTAGCCGTTGTGTATTGACAGTCTTCCATGCTGAATGAGGTCCTGAGGAAATAGGGACAAAGCCATCTTGTTCATTGTTATCCCCATCACCTAGCATATATGAGGCGCTTAATAACCATTTTGAATCATTGGATGAGTAACTAATACAAGGACGTATTATGTATGGATTATGTATTAGGTCTCACTATTTCATATATTTTTCTGAAAAATCAGTCACATTTATGGATTCCAATGAAACTATGAGGAAGAGGTAAGAATAACAAGAGAGAAAGAAAGTGATACAGAAGTTCAGAGAAGGAGAAATTACCTTTTTGACTCAAAGGAGGGGAGATTAGAATAGACTACAAGTCGGGGGATGGTGTTTGAAGTGTGACTTGAAAATAGAGCTATGGAAAAGTTGGGGGGCTGAGAAGCATGAAAGATATTTACGTGGAACAAATTGTTTGAAGCAGAGGTTGATTTATGGAAGTTGTTGAAAATCATGATGGAAAAGAGATTAGGATCAGCCTGTCAAAAGCTTTGTGTGACAAACCAGAGGATTAAGATTCTATTTAGTCAGGAAGGAAGCCAGTAAAGCATCTATTACTGTCAGACTGATCTTCCCAATTCCCCACTTTCCTCATGGTATTACTCCCTGAAAAGCCAGGGAGGCGTTGGGAAGACCAGTCTGAGACCAATAGGAAAGATTTGTGGTGTGGAGAAAGGGAAGTAAGGAGTCCAATTAGAATGCTTTTGTTATATTCCAGAATGTAGATTCAAAGAGTATGGTGAAGGAGGAGCATTTGCATTTGGGAGAGTGATAACTTGGAGAATTTAAATATTAGTTAATAGGGCAGTAATAGCACTGCTACCAGAAACGTGGAAAACTGTATGATGAACAAGTTTGGATGACAAGATGATGAATATTGTCTTAATCATGTTACTTAGAGGCACTGATAGGCCATTTGTTTAGAAGTTTGACAATGCAATTGGCGTTTCAGAGTTTAAAATCTTGATAGTTCTAGTAGATAACGGGTAATGCCAACATGAGGAGCAGTGGCTGGATCAACTGGATTGGGGGTGAAGGTCATTGGAGATAAGATGAAATTTTTAGTGCTCAGTAGTCTGGAGGTAAAGGATGAGCTCAAAGAGAAAACAGATAGAAAAGAATTTCTTACTTGCCTCCTAGATCCTAGAATCTGCTTCTAGCTATTTATCCAAACTTTGGTAGGGACTACAAATTAAATATAATCAACCACTAAATATTTACTGAGCCTTCACCATACACAAAGCATGGTAATAGGTTCTGAAGGGATAGAAGAAAGTGTAATTCCTAATTTCCTCTCATAAGAAGCTTATAATCTAGTTAGCTATAATCTAGTTATAAATCTAAATGACATTTATTTAATTACTGATTATTTATAAACATGAAATAAGCACCTATGTTGTGTTTAGGTACAGGCTGCTCTTTTCTACGTTCAGAAGCCTCTTGTCCAGGCTGGTTATTTCAGTTACTTCAACTACTCATTTTAGAAATGTGGTGTCAAGTCCTTTTCCTACTCCCGTCGTCCCTCTGATTTATCAATGCTGCCCTTAAAGTGTGGTGTCAAAATCGTGTGCAGAGGCAAGCTGATCAGCAAAGGTCAGAGTGTGGCTCTGATGTCTAGTGGTAGAATTCCTTAGAGTTATGTTTTTATTGGGGCGCCTGGGTGGCTCAGTTGGTTTAGCAGCCGACTCTGGCTCAGGTCATGATCTACCAGTCTGTGAGTTCGAGCCCCGCATCGGGCTCTGTGCTGATGGCTCATCAGAGACTGGAGCCTGCTTCGGATTCTGTGTCTCCCTCTCTCTCTGCCTCTCCTCTGCTCATGCTCTGTCTCTGTGTCTCTCAAAAATAAATAAACATTAAAAAAAAGGATTATGTTTTTATTAATGCAAGCAAAGCTGCTTTTTTTTTGCCATTTTATGAAAGAATATATATAACTTTTCAGATTATACATTTTATGGTCATTATGGAAACATTAGGAAATAAAAAGAAGATAAAAGTAACACAGAATTCCATATTCTCGAATTCCGGTTTTAAATACAGAGCAATCACTTTGCCATTTAGCTCAGGTTTTTGTTAGCTTCTGTGGCCAGCAGCTGCGGGACTGCAGGACGGACGTTCCTGCTCCCTCGTAAAACATTGAGACTCCTGGCCAGCACCTCCCACTCTTCTCAGCCCATCAGCCGCTATGTGCGCATTTCCTTTTCCTTTGCCCCGGGTCTTAGATCTTAGGCCTGCTCTCAGATCTAGGCTGCCACCTCTGTCTGCACTGACCTGCTGCTCAGAGAGCATCATCCTGGTGCTGCTTGTTCCTGTACCGGCGTCGTTTCCCTGCATCGAGGAGACCGCCTGCAGCCCTTTCTGGGGTCTACTGGCAGTTGCTCTTTCTTTGTCAGGGTTTGGCACCACTGCCATTCTTTTCTAGAGTATTCAGTGGATTTCCTTTCTACGTATATGCTACCCACATGGCTGTCAGAGTCATATGGTGATGCCCATACCATGAGAAAGTGTTCCTAGCTGTTCATTGCCATTGCGCAGTAGCTTCAATGCCTGACATATGACTCTTTTTGACATTTCTAATTAATGCCAATTTGAAACCCAAATCACTCTTCTAGGAGACATTGACTTTGAGGTTTTCCTCTGATCACTTCCTTGCCTCTGGGTCTTCCTATTGCACTTGTCTCAACTCCCAGGAAAGTTGCTAGACGTATGGGCTATGAATGCCATCTTGATATTTCTCTTTCACCCCCATACTGGAGAAATGTCTACCTCACTGGGGTTTCAGATGACTCTGACTCCCTCTATAATAGGTAGGGCTGGTCAGAGGCCACATCAGTATCCTCGATAGAAAGCTCTAGATTTATTGTCAGTTTATCACAGCATATCATCGGAATACTTAGGGTTATAAGAACCAGAAGATCCTGTTCAAATTGGCAAAGCCAAATAGGAGTTTATCAGGAATTTACCAGCTGAAAATTCTAGAGTGCGAGATAAACTGATTCCAGGTAGAGCTATAGACAGGGGCTTAAATGACAGCTTCCAGGATCTGGATTCTCTTTGTATATCTGAGCTCTACTTTCTCTGTTGTTCCGTGGAAATATGGCTGCTATATGGATTGAACCAACATCCTTCCAGGTTCAAATTCAGGGAGGAATAAGGTCTCTCAGGTTCATTCAGAAAGTTATTATTAGGCTCATATCTGTCTGTTGACAATTCCTGAACTGATCATTACAGGGGAGTGAAAAGTACTGGGTCATATACCAACCTCTAGATCTGTGGGTAGGGCTAGTCCCAAAGGGAATTGGATTACTCTTAACCAAAAGAATAAGTGGATGCCAAACTGCTTGAAGCCAACAAATATCCACTACAACTACTACTTTCCTTTGTCCTTTGGTATACTAGTGAAAATACAAATGAGTGCGGTAGTATCCATCTATACCTGGAAAAGTGTACTATATACATATATATACACACACACATATATACATCTATATACATATATATACATATGACATATATACATATATACACACATATATACATACATACACAATATATATACACGTATATACATGTATACATGTATATACACATATATACGTATATATACATGTATATACATATATATGCATATATACATATGACATATACATATACACATATATACATATATACACTGTATATACACATATATACAGTGTATATACATATATACATGTATATACATATATACACGTATACATATATGTGTATATATACATATATGTACACATACATATATACATACATGTAAGTATACATATATGCATATATGTATATATATGTATATTTGGAATTCTGAGATAACCTGTTATCATTTTTATTTATCAAAAATAAGTTCATACTAGGTACATTGTCTGATAAACCTGTTTTTACTTTTTTATTTCAATAGTATATTATGACTATCTTTTCATATGGGTATCTATAATTGTATATAAACACTGTTTTGGTTTTATAAAAATATGTTGAAATGTTTGTTACAACTTATTCAACCATACCCTCTTCTTATTGTCGAATATATTTTTAAAAATTTTGAGTAAGTACAAATAATTCAGTAATAAGTATTTCTGTAGCTGATACTTAGGAATGTATTCTTCATTGCCTTCTTAGAATGAACTCTATTAGAAGTGGAAACTTATGGCTTTTAAGGCTCTTGATACATATTGACAATATGATGCAATGCTTACTCTCTCTCTCTCTTTCTCTCTCTCACACACACACATATATATTACACTGTTCATACTAAATTTGAGGTCATTATTGCATCTTTGCACATATAAAATAGATATTCTCAATTGGCATGTAAAAGCAATCTATAAGTTTTAATATCTTAAAACTTTTTTGAAAACTTATATCTGCACCACATCATTTTAGTTACCCAATTCAGATTTTGTGTTATCTGTAGATTCCATCAGCAAGTCTTCAGTATCTTCATTAAAAGTGTCTGATAAAAATCCTAGGCAATGCAAAACCAAGACAAGGTCTTGTTACAGTCTAGTAAAGGTCTTCTTATATGTTGTTATCAAATCATTAGAACTTTAGAATCTTGGAATTTTAGAGCAGAAAATCAGCTCTAATTAAATAACCTACGTGCTTACTTTTTCTTTTTTTTAAAAAAATGTTTATTTATTTTGAGAGAGAGAGAGTAAGTGAGCATGAGTCAGGGAGGGGCAGAGAGAGGGAGAGAGAGAATCCCAAGCAGGCTCTGCACTGTCAGTGCAGAGCTGGATGCGGGGCTTGAACTTATGAGCCATGACATCATGAATAGGCCCATTGAAGCTATCCAGGAGCTCCCAAGTGATTTTTTTTAGCCAGTTAGGAAACAGACCCAGAGAAATTTAATAATGTTTACAAGGTCACACAGTTAAAACAATAAAAATACATACATACTACTACTATTCATATTTAATTCCACTCTTATTTTTCCTCTACTCTCTAATTGTTTTATTTAAAATGATATCATTGGAGGATTCATCACACACTTCATTGAAATCAAGAAATTTTATGTCAGTGACATTTTCCTCTCAACACATTAGCAGACACCACGTCAGTATGACATGCCTTATTTTCTAGTGTATTTACGGTAACTGTTTGATTTATTGACTCAACCTATATTTTCTCACTATGCTATGAATATAATTAAAGCTCTTTAGTATATACACTCTCTTTCTTAGCTTAAAGATTATTATCCTTTTTGAACACTGGAAACAAAATTAATTTGAAGGGGACCTTGGTGTCCAACACCCTTTCACCTGTTGAGGAGGCAGGAAACTGTGTCATGGAAAGATGAAATGACTTTCCCAAAGAGGAATATTGAGTCAGTTGCCTTTTTTTTTTTTTGTCATCTGTGAACATTACATCCTATTCCCTGAGTCTTTTTCTCTTCTTTTTATTTGGAACACATCTTTGAAGTTTTCTTTGTTGTGTTTAGAATTTTTGAGCCTCCTGTTGTTCGGTCTTCCTGATACTATTCATACAAGTTCACACTGATCTTTTGCCTTAGCCTTGGGTGTGGGGCCACATTCCATGGTTTTTCCTAGTCCCTTTTAGAAATTTTCTTTCTGTGGAAGTTGCTTCCCTCCTTAAAATTTTAGAGCATTTTAAATGATTTCTTAGTTATGATTCTTTCCCTCTAGACCATTCCAGATCATCCCTGTTATCACAAGTTCTCCTCTCCCTTTATAGGAGCATGTTTTTCTATTAACTTTGAAAATAACATTTTCTTAAACTCAGGAAGAATTTTCCATTCCTATTCCTTACTGTGATTCGTCAAGAATCATTGTTACCAAGTCCTGTGTAGCATCACAGCCTTTACCCAGCATTATTGCATTTCCACATTGTCTGTTTGTCCTTCATTGATGATTAAGATTAGGTAGAGGGTCTTACTTCCTCTGTAGACTGACAGTTGTCTGAGGGATTCTTTTTCATTTCTGATATTTCCTAGCAGTGTCTGTGACTTGGTGTGGAAATCTGTCCAAATCTGCAGTTCAGTATTGCAAAGCCTATTTAGTTACTGATATAACCTACCCTCTCCACAATCAGCCTTATTGGTAAAAAAGAGAATATATATATATACATATATATTTTTCCTTTTATGTTTGTGTTCCGGCCAGCTCTTCTGTTAACTCAGGAAGGGAAAAATGGATGAGCTCCTCCTAACTCCACAACCTGGGAACCATGTGTGGACACACTGAATACAACCCTAATACCCGCAGGAAAAGCATGTTCACCTTCCACTATGCTGTTTCCTAGCCATGGTTCTGACCAGGGCTAGAGGAACTCACTGAAAGTAAGGGACTGTGTGGCAGTAAATTGAAGAGAGAAGGTCCTGTGTTGTATGGAAAGAAAATAAAAAGTAGATAACAAAGGAAATAAAGAGGGAAAAAATAGAAAATGAGAGGTGATAAAGAAACAGACAGATAAAATAATCATACAATAAATTCCCTCAAAACAGCTTCAGATGTGTCATAGATTGCGCATAGAAGGAGTTTGATGGTAAAAGCAAAAAAGGTAGTCAGAAGGTATATCAGGACAATAAAAGGGCTAATCTTTTTTAAGATAAAAGATACTGGCAGGAGAAGGAGTCTATGAAAAAAGAGATCGAAAAATGTTAGGTGGGAAGGGTGCCTGTGTGTATGTGTGTGTCTTTCAAGAGAGAAAGAAGAGATTGGAGAAGATTGTGTCAATGTTTCTTAAAGTAATTTTAAAAATTCATATTCCTTATTGGGCACAGAGATCTATATTTTAACACAGAGATGATTTTTGAGCACGCTAAAGGTTAAGAACTATATCTAAGCGGGTTGAAAAGGGATTGGATTTAATATCTACAGGCAAGAGAGCAGCTTTAGATAAGGGGTAAATCTCCTCTGAAGCCAGTGGGAATGACCAGAAGATAGACATATTTATTTATGGTGAAGTACAAAAGGCATGTGCAAAGGAAGGTAAGAAGTCTGTTTAACTTGTGTATAATTTTACATCTTTAGATCCTGGACCAGAAAATGAGAAAGCAGGTTACAATGAGGATTATAGTGCCTGTCATCTATTTGTGTTTCCAGATTCATTTTCAGTGTTGCTCTGAGACTGAGGAGGCTGACCTGAATGGATGCCGCCTTATCCTTTTGTTTTTGGTTGGGGTTGGGCAGGGAGGAGCACCAGGAGAAAATGAAGGGAAGGGAGGAGAAATACAGTTTGGATCTTTCTTCCTCTGTTCCTTCCCTGAGAGGTCCATGCAGGTTGGATGTTTTTTCTAGGTCTTTGCACCCTTTTAAGTGTCCTCTTTGCAGGACGCCTACCCCCAGATTCCAGGAACCACCTCTCTCCACTTCCAGTCTAGGGAAATTAAGGGTGTCTCATGCCACTAACCACAGGATCCCTCATATTTTCCCACATTTCCTTCACACCCCTGTATATAGTCTTTTCATTGATCTCTTCCCAAGTCACACAATTCGAATGTGCCCTCTGTTTCCTGTGGAGACTGTGCAACTGGGTGTAGCAATATCTGTTTAACTGACTTCTCCAGAGTACCTCATCCTTTGCGTCCACTTGTACGTACCCTGTAATATATTCTTAACAGCTTCGCTAGGGTTTAACTGATTTACAATAAACTGCATGTACTGAAAGTGCACATTTAAAAGGTTTTAATGTATGTGTATACCCATGGAACATCACCAGAATCAAGATAATGGACATCTTCATTACCCTCAAAATTTCCTTGTGCCCCAACTCCTCTCCCTGCTCCTCTTGGCCCCATGGCCCTGTCCCTAAGTAGTCACTTGTTTACTTTCTGTCCTTAGAGATTAATTTACATTTTGTATTATAAATACATTTTGTATTATATATATGTATCAGGAGAATTATTCAGTATGAACTCTTTTGTCTGGCTTCCTATTTTTTATTTTTATTTTTATCTTATTTTTTATTTTATTTTAGAGAGAGAGAGTGGGGGACAGGGGCAGAGGGAGAGAGACAGAATCCCAAGCAGGCTCCATGCTCCATGCAGACCCAAAGTGGGGCTCAATCCCACGACCCTGGGATCCACACCAGAGCCGAAATTAAGAGTCAGAGGCTCAACCAACTGAGCCACCCAGGAGCCCCTTTGCTTCTTTTTCTTAGCATAACTTATTTCTTGTAACATTTTCAGTAATAGCATTAGTGTTTATTACCTATACATGTCATGATATCTGTTTGCCTCTGTTTAGACTTCAAGTTCTTTAAGGCATGCTGTGCTTGTCGTTGTACCCCTAGGACCTACCATAGTACCTGTCACACGGGAGATGTGCTATGGCAAGTAGCCTCTATCCCCTGAACTATTTGCCTCTTTGGCAGTGAAACTTTTTTTTTTTTTTTTATTAAGTAATCTCTATACCCAATGTGAGGCTGCAACTCACAACTCAGAGATCAAGAGTCGCACGCTTTACTGACTGAGCCAGCCAGGTGCCCCTGGGCAATGAAACGTCTCAAGTATTTTCTGCAGACAGTGATTAATAGTCTGTTCATAGTTGAAGGCTATCAGTAGGACTGACCCTCCATCAGAAGATGAAGCAGATGAGTTTCTTACTCCTTTCCATGGGATTTATGGTTCTGCACCCGCCTCATCCGCCCTCTCATCCCCTCTGTCTACAAGTTCCAGAAATCTACCTCAGTTTATTGTGGTATATAAATTATATAAATGATAGAAACCAAGGTACACCCATCCCTGGTTTCTCACTGTCCACGTCAGCAGTGGGGAGCAGAGAGGGGACCTCCGGGGAAGAATGGAGAGGTTAGACAGTGCTGAGGCAGAAATAGTCTTGCATCTATGCATGTGAGTTTTGGTAGGGGTGTGGATCACATACCTTCATAGTTTCTTTCTCTTTCATTCTGAACTGCTTCTGTGGAGTCTGAAGGATTATGGGCACCTTTATTATTGAAAGCTAAATGGTATGATTCCTTCCATTTAGGTTTCTGAACTTCAAGACAGCGGACTAGCTTCTGCAGGACAGCACAGGCCCTGAGCAGCGATCAGCTTTGACTTCAGGCTACAGTGAGTACAAGACCTGTTTTGGTTAATGAAATGAAAATCCGGTGATAGGATCTTCTTCCCTTCTTCAGGTCTATGATATCTATAGATCTTAGCCTGCTCATGTTTGGTGTGTCCTGGATAAGTCCTCTCCCTCCATAATCTCTTCTCCCATGGGTTTTCAATATCTATTAAAACCTTGCCTTTACAGAGGTGGACAAGGAGAACCTTTAATAGGATTAAAAAGGTAAGCAATTCCAAGTTGCCCCTTCCACCTCCTCTGTAATGCTCCATGGTCTTCTGTTTTCACCCCCTTAATAGAGTCAAGACTGAGCTGGCACTAATTATTTACACTTTAATGTCACTGAGTTTCATAGACAAGCCCAGGCTTGCTGGGACAGCAGCCAACTTATCCCCAAGGGACCCTGGTGCTGAAGGAATATGTGTAACTGAAATGTCAGGCTATAGATTTCAGCAGAGCTGTCTCCAATTCTTTATAACCGCAATAGATACAATAATTTATATAAAGACTAAATACATTTGTGAGCTACCCTAGAAATTTAACCACCACGTATAGCATCCTGCAGAAGTTTCCTTCCATTCTGCTTTGCTAAAGGTTGGGGTTTTTTGTGTGTTTTCCCAATGAGGAATGGGTATTGCATTCTTTCCAGTGCTTTTTCTGTCTATTGAGACAATCATGTATTTTTTTCTCTTTTGGTTGTTGGTGCGGAAATACCTTTGATGGATTTTTGAATGTTAAATCAACCTTGCATTTCTGGAATAAACTCCCTTTTGGTCATCATGTATTCTCTTTATGCTTTGTTCTATTTGATTCACTAGTGTGTTGCCATGGAGTTTTGCATCTAAGTTTATGAGGAATAACTATGTATGATTTCTTCTCTGGTATGCTCTTATCTAGTTTTTGGTATCAGAGTAATACTGGCCTTATTCAAAAGAGTCGGGAAGTATTTACCCCCTTTCAAGTTTCTGGAAAAGTTTGTGTAGTGTTTTTCCTTCAATGTTTGGGAAGATTTACCAGTGAAGCTTTATGTTTTCATTATTTTGGAAGGTTTGTAACTATGAACTCAATTTCTTTAGTAGACATAAAGAAGCTATTCAGGGTAGTCAAGCCTATTTTTGAATGAGCTTTGTTAGTTTGCCTTTCAAGTTATGTCCACTTTATCCAAGTTGTTGAATTTAACAGCATAAACTTGTCTATAATATTCCTGTATTATAATATATATAATTATATATAATATAGTAATATTATGTATCCTTTTAATATCTTCAGAATGTGTAGTGATCTCATTTGTTTTCTTCTTAATGTTGATAATCTGTGTTATCTCACTTTTGTCTTTTGTAAGTCTCGCTAGAGGTTTATCAGCTTTAATGATCTCAAAAACCAGCTTTTAATTTCATTCATTTTCTCTATTGTTTTTGTTTATTAGTTTTCTCTCTGATATTTATTATTTCTTTCCTTCTGTTTAGTTTGTTTAACTTGCTCTTCATTTCTAGTTTTTTTTTTCATTGGAAGCTGAGGTCATTGATTTGAGACTTTTCTCTTTTCTAATACAGAATTTAGTACTATAGACCTGTATAGACATACAGGCAGCCCACAAATTTTTATATGGTGTATTTTCTTTATAATCAGTTTAAATTTTCCAATGTCCCCTTTGACTTCTTTTTTTGACCTATGGGTTATTTAGAAATATGTTTAATTTTCAAATATTTGGGGATTTCCCCAGAGATATTTCCATTATTGATTTCTAACTCACTGCTATTATAGTCAGAAAACATACATGTATAACAATTCTTTTGAATTTGGGGGACATTTATTATAACACAGTATATGGTCTACGTTGGTAAAATATAATGTGTGCATGTGATAAGAATCTGTGTTCTGTGTTAGGCATCATGTTCTATAAATGTTAGTTGTACCAATTTGGTTAATAATGTTCAAATTTTCTATATTCTTGTGGATGTTTTTTATACTTGTTCTATCAATTATTGAGGGAAGGATATTGAAATCTCCAACTACTGTTATGTTTGCATCTATTTCTGTATGTGCTTGTCAGGTTTTGTTTCATGTGGTTTGAAGTTCTCTTATTATGTGTATAAATGTCTAGAATTACTATGTCCTCTTTATGACTAGACCTATTTTTCATTATGAAATGACTTTCTTTATACCTATTAGTGTTCTTTGGTATGCTTTCTTTGGGATTAATTGAATACTTCTTTGTGATTTAATTTTGTTTCATTTGTTGCCTTATTAACTATGATTTTTGTTTTTGTTCAGTCATCTTGGTAGATGCTTTAGGGTCTATAATGTACATCTTCAGCTCATAATACTCTACCTTCAAATGATACCATTTCATCAGTAGTGTAAGAACCTTGTAATATTATGCTTCCATTTCTTCTGTTCCAGTCTTTGAGCTAACACTGGCATGCATTTACTTTTACGTATTTTATAAACCCCATAATACATTTTTTTAAAAATTTTGTTTAAATAATCACTATCTTTTAAAGAGCTTTCCATAATAGGAAAAAAGTCTTTTTTTTTTACCCATTAAGTTATGGTTTCTGGCGCTCTTCATTACTTGATGTAGATGAGATTCACTCCGGGTAACATTGGTTTTGCCTGAAGGTCTTTCTTTAACATGTCATGTAGTGCAGGTGTGCTTGTGGTGAGTTCTTTCATCCTTTTTTATGTCTGAAAAAGTCTTTATTTTGCCTTGCTTCTTGAAAGGTATTATTTAAGTTTTTTCTTTCAGTATAATACGGATCTTGCTCCATTGTCTTCTCACATGTGTTAGGTCTGATGAGAGATCTGTTGTTATCCTCGTATTTATTCCTCTTACATAGCGTGTCATTATTTTTCTCTGACTACTTTTTTTTTTTAACTTTTTAAAAATTTATTTATTTTTAAATTTTTTTAACGTTTATTTATTTTTGAGAGACATAGAGACAGAGTATGAGCAAGGGAAGGGCAGAGAGAGAGCGAGACACAGAATCCGAAGCAGGCTTCAGGCTCCGAGCTGTCAGCACAGAGCCCGATGCGGGGCTCGAACTCACAGACCAGGAGACCATGACCTGAGCTGAAGTCAGCCACTTAACCAACTGAGCCACCCAGGCGCCCTTTTAAGTTTTTCTGTTTCTCACTGGTTTTGAACCATTTAATTACAGTGTCGCTTGATGTAGTTTTTTTCTTCATGCATATCATACCTTGGCTCATCGAATTCTTTGATGTGTTGGATTATAATTTTCATCAAGTTTGGAATATTTTTAGGCATTATTTCTTCAAAATATTTTTATTCCCATTCTCCCTCTCTTCTCCATTTATGACTGCTTAAAATTGTCCCATAGCTCACTGATGCTTTTTTCTTTTTTTTTCCTCTAGCTATTTAATGTTTGATAGTTTCTGTTGCCACGTCTTTAGTATATTAATCTTTGCTTCTGCCATTTATTCCCTCCGATTTTTTTTTTAATTACTACAAACTTGACTGGGGTCTCTCTCTCTCTCTTTTTTTAATCTTCCATGTCTGCACATAACATTTTGAATATAAGAATATAGTTACAGCTCTTTCACAATTTCTGGTTGATAATTCTAATGTATGTTAGAATTCTGGGTTGGTTTTCCTTAATTAATTTATTTCCTTTTTATAAGTCATATATTCTTGCTTCTTTGCATGCCTGATAATTTTTGACTGGATGTGAGACATTTGAATTTTACCTTTTTGGCTGTTAGATATGTTTGTATTTCTATAAATATTCATGAGCTCTGTTCTGTGATACAGTTACTTTTTTGTTTTTTTGAGAAATTGATTGTTTCAGGTGTTTGTTTTTAAGATTTGTTAGGGCCCAGAGCAGTGCTCATTCTTAGACTAATCATTTTCCATCACCAAGGCAAAAACAAAACAAAACAACTGTGTATATTCTACCAATGTTCGTAATTTTCGAGACTCAGAGCTCAGTACAACTTCTTATTCTTAATCAAGACTCCGGAAAAAGCGTCAAGTGAAATAAGGCTTATGTTTTCTCTTCATCCTTACTGCAGATAACACACACACACACACACACACACACACACACACTTCTTTGATGCTGTATGCAAATAACAATGTATAAACAAATATCATACTTGCATTAAAGTTTCATTTAAGGATTAACTAGCATGAGTGGAAGAGAAAGCCAAAGCTATTGTGAGTTTTAAGTGGGAAAACGTCGAGATATCAGAGATACCTGTAAATTGTGATGCTAGCTGTCAGATATCAAAGGTTTCTGCAGAGGCTACAGTGTAGTAGATGGGATGGTTAGGAGGGAGCTCCGTTCAGTTACTGACCTACTCATCTTCAGTGATCTTTGATACCCAGGGAGAGATAAACATCTTAAGAGGAGTATATAGAAAAATAACATCTAACTTCAACATTATAACTTAAAAGAAAAATCACTTCTTTTTGTAGAAAGAAGAGAAATCTATGGCAAAATTGCTAGAGTGGGTTGGCTACAAGCTTGGAACATATTTTTGGGTCAAAAGTCTGAAACATATTCTAGGGATGAGTAAGTGGTACTATTTGACCTGATGTACTACTAAAAGCTAAGTTTTGTTTTTAGAGGTTGTTTGCGACCATATTGTGAGAAACATCTCTTGAACTCTGTCTGGCAGAATTGAGAAGGGGCAATGCTCGTTGGAATATTTGGGAAGCTTGCCTCATGTAGTTTCATGTTTTAAACATTGATAAGCCTTTGATCACTGGGCATGGTCTCTTCTGGCAATTGGACCCTAAGGTTAGAAGCACGAAGGAAAATGAGTAGTCCTCTGTGGCATATTCTTAACTACAATTCAAAATGAGGATTAAAATGACTCCAGACAACTATAGTCTGTAAATGATATCCCAGAAATTGGTGACTCTAACACTGATTCTCCAAACTGTGTTGCATGGAATCCTAGGAAGCTCTTCTAATGCTTCCTGGGGACGAAGGTTGGGGGTAGAAAAAGTTTCAGTCCCTCTGATTTTACTCCAGTTAGTAGAATGTGCTTTTATATATTTCATGTATGGAGATTCTGTGAAAACTTTCATTTCAAAAAAATTTTACCCTTTCCTGGGATTAATCCGAGAATTATTCTTTCAGAGTTAGCCAAAATAAGTGCTTGAAGTAATTCCTAATTAATGGAATTATCGAACTCTGTAGCTCTCTCTTTTATATTACCCAATAGTGGTTGAAATAAAAGAAGACAAGAAATAACTAGAAGGTAGATAAATATCTGTACTTTGAATTTATAGATTAAAAGAAATCACTACATCATTCTGTAACTTCAAGATAATTCTTGAATTCTGTGTGGAGTAATTTTGATTCTCACCTTAACAAGAAAATAAAGATAAGAGTACACTTATTTCCTTGTTGGGTTTTACCAATTTAAATGTGTACATCAAAATATTTTCGGGCCACCAGCTGGTCATTTTCTAGTTACTCAAAAAAAAAAAAAAGCTGTATTGACTATGAACAACCTGAAGATTTTTGGCCTGCTTGAAACACCTTATTGTGTTTGGGAATATACTGATGGCAAAAAGGAGAAACACTAAATCCAGAGAAGATTCCACATGCCTGACATAATATACATTTTGCTCCTGTTTAAATAAGACAAGTGTGAAAAATTTTTTAAGTAGGTTCCGTGTGGAGCCCAACATGTGGCTTGAACTCACAACTGTGAGATCAAGACCTGAGCTGAGATCAAGAGTTGGACGCTTAACTGACTGGGCCACCCAGGAGCTTTATACAGTGTAGGACCATGCTACTTTAAGTGCCAATTCATGATGGAATAAAAAGCTTGTAAGAGAATATAAATCAATTCACTACATCCCTCATCAAGAAAGTCTCAATGTGGAACAAAATGTCAGCTAAACTAGGTAGTGTGCTTACTGATTGCAAAGGACTGAATGTTTATACCCCCCCCCTCCGCAATTCATATGTTGAAATCTTAACCCCTAAGGTGATAGCAGTAGAAATTGAGTCTTCCTGAAGTAATTAGATCATGAGGACAGAGCTCTCATGAATGGGATTTGTGGCCCTAAAAAAGAGGCCCTAGGAAGCTCCTTTGCCCGTTTTAGCTATGTGAGGTCACAGCAGAAAGACATTTGTCTAGAAGTGGGATCTCACCAAATCTCCCACATCTTGATCTCAGACTTCCAGTCTCCAGAACTGTGAGAAATAAACTAATGTTGTTTATAGGTTACCACAAGCTATGGTATTTCATTATAGCAACCTGAACTGACTGAGGTAGTGATATAGTTGATTTACAGTCTGACAGAAACTCCTTATCTTCTCACATAGTGCTAACAAAACACTTCATAGTCTTCAGACTGTGCTTTGAATAACACTAATATAGGAAATCCTATAGATACTACCTCTGTCCCTTGAGTTATCCTCGATTTATATATTACTACTTTGAGCAATTACCTTATTAGCAATATGGAAGAATAAAGAGTTTCTTTTCCATAAATGATGTGAAGGTAGATGCACTAGAAAAAAAAATATATATGAGGTCACAATGGTAGAGGTGATGTGTAATTGGAGAAACAGGCCTGGTGTGGGTCAGAGCCCACGTAGGTCACATGTACCTGCTGCCATCGGAGAGAATAGGATAGTATCAAGAGGTTAAAGTGTCAGACATTACACACCGTGTTTGTGTTAAAGTTCTAGAGATTCAGAATTTAATTAGGGGACTCTCTAAAGGGAGGCAGTATGGTATGACAGTTATGTGGATGAGTGTGGTGGTACACTGCCTAGGTCGAAAAGCTAGTGACCGTACATCCCAGTTTTGCAAATTCTGGGAATCACTATAGCCTCACCATGCTTCATTTTCTTTATCTATAAAATAGAAGAGATGATAATTGTACCTACCTAATAGGGTTGTTGTGACGATTAAATAAAATATTCATCTAGAAGAAATATTACTAAATAAAATAATTTTTATATTATATTATTATTTGATATATTTTATATTAAAGTATTCATGTAGAATAAACTAAGTATATAGCATGCTTACTACATGTTAGCTATTGTTATTCTTTCATATCAAACTAAAGTACATTTTGTACTACTTGATTCAACACTAAAATGAATCATAATAGTTTAAGTATTATTGAATAAGCAGGTGGACAATGCATTCTATGGGGGGTATCACACCAAGATTTAAGGTTTATACATTACAAGGATATACATTCATTAAAAGTGATAAAATTCTGTACCTAGCTTTGCTAAGCTGAAACCTGGAGAGAAGTAAACTAATGTATTTCAGCCTCAATAATTCTGAACATTTCCAGAAACAAATATAGATTCTTCCTCTGAAATTTTCTATTTGGTCATAACTGGAGTCACCTAGGAAAAATCATCCATAAGACATTCGTCCAAATCCACTCCTCGATGCTTTCCTAAAGGTTGCAGTTTCAGGAAAATGGTCTCTTTATTTGTAATAACAATTTTCCTCTGCTTCAGAAGAGACTCTTACCTTAGATGCCAGTAAAGCAACACTCACTGGTAGAGACAAAGAGTATAAAATGTCATTTAAGTCAAGAGCTTACACCATGGCAAACATTAATCCCATGGCATCAGAGCGGTGCTTGGTAGCCCAGGAAGGAGACTCATTCAAGGGCTAAGCATGAAATGGATAATTGCTGAACCACTAAAGAAGAAAACACCAAAAACATTGACTAACTTTTGCTTGGTTCCATTGGGAGGAGTCTAATTGGAACCAGCCTTAGGCAGGTATGACAGGTGCACTAAGATGCTGACTACCACACCTGTTCTCAAAGAGAGAAAGAAATGGTGCCCTCTTCCCACCATTCGGGCACTCCCATGACTGGGTCTGGTGATGAAGGACTAATGCTTACAGGAATCAGTTCTTGGGGGAAGCGCTTGGAAACTAGGGTATCAGGGACATTCGTCATGACACAGAAACTTCACCTGGATCCAAGCCCTAGCCATGTCCTAATGCTGCATGGGAGGCATGTCATCACCTGTCAACATCTCTCTTTAGTTACTACCTTTGTACTATGACTTAACATGTGACCTCCAATTATTGCCTCCATATATTCCTCCCATTAAGTATTTTACACTGCTTCCTCTAATGGCTTTTGACTATAGTCTTCCGTGTTTTTAAAAAGGCCCCACTTTGGGAGAGAGCGCTCAGGAAGATTTGCTCACTTACTTCACTCCACTCTGCACTCTGCCTACATGTTACCTCTTCAAGGATTTCCCTGGCTACTCTCCTTAAATATCACTCCCCCACCTCCTCTCTCACTCACCCTTTTCCTAGTTTCCGTTTCTTCTTAAAATTTTATCAGTACCCTATGTTATTTCTGGTCTATCCATACAACTTAACTCAGCTTCTCAAAAGTACTGATTCTACAAAACAAAGATCTATGATTTCAAGATCCGGTGCTTTTAAATCTTCTCTGAACTCTGATTCTTCCTCAGATGTGTTTCTTCTATGAGCTGTGTTTCTTCCTCAAATTTACTTTTAGGACTATTCCTTTGCTGCATCCTTGTAGCAGATGTCTTGCTATAAATGGGGTCAGCGGGGGCTTGGCAGGAGACTGCTTGGGTTTCTGTGTCAACCTCTAGAACTGCTCCTAGCGTTTAAGGTGTCTACACCATTGCTAAAGAGCTGTTAGATCCCCGGTTACATAATATTTAGAGGCACATGGCCTCTAAATCCGGTTCTACAGCTACTGACAGAAAAGGGTGGGCAAGAGTTGGCCTGGGAGCTGGCTAATGCCTCAACTAAAATTGTCCAAACGGCACTTTATGATGAGTCACGGAGAGTCTGTGGACAGGGTGTTCACATGTCATTACCAAGGTTACTGAAGCACCCTGCCCTCAGCATATTTTCAGCAGGGCTGGTTCCATAGAGAAACAGATGAGGCAGCTACTTTGTTTAATCTGAAGGCCCTTCAAAGGCCAGCCTGAATACAAATTTGGTTCATATTTACTTGATCTGAAAATTCCTGCCATAGTCACCTTCTGGAGATACACATCTCCTAAATAAAGATCCCCCTCCTCCTCTAAATGCTAGAGTTACAAATTAGCTAGCTGACACATTAGCAGGGGCTGGTCACCTGATCAATATTTCATCACATCTCTCTTCAATCAGGCGAGCTCAGGTATCTGCTGTGTGAATGAAGAGTGACAGTTTATTATGAGAATTAAATAAGACCTTGTATGCAGAGCACGTGGCACTTAGAAGGTGCTGAAAAAATAGTAGTTTTTATTGCAGAGGAAAAAACAGGTAGAATAAATGATTGCTAGGTGTCTAAGGCCGGCCGAAAACCTCCTTCTGATACTGTTCTTCAAATTCTGCATAATTGCTATGAGAACCGGAGAAACACTTCTGCCGCATACGTGCTCCTGCGGTCCCAGGAACTCTTAAAAAGGAGGCTCGGGTAGTTCCCTTTATCGTTTCTGAATCTACAGCTATTCATACTGAGATACCAGTGATTAATATCAGATTAGACTTTGAGATTGAGAGAACACAAAAATACCAGGAATCCTTCAGGAGGCCTGCGTGCAGCAGTGAAAACAGGCCGATTTTCTCACTTCAGCCTAAGCTGTCTTCCTTTTCCGTCGGATCTAGCCTCAGGGTCTTCACTCCCTGAGGGCCCTGCCCAGTGACTCCGTAAACTCTGGATTTCCTGAATGCTAACATTTCCTCAGATGTTTGCCAACTGAAGACTCCAATTTACTTCTGTTTTTTGATTTTTTTTTAATGTTTGTTTATTTTGAGACAAAGAGAAAAAGAGAGAAAGCGCGTGCGCACACAAGTGTGCAAGAGGGGAAGGGGCAGAGAGAGGGAAAGAGAGAAGCCCAAGCAGGCTTTGCCTAGGGCTCAATCCCACAAACCCTGAGATCATGACCTGAGCCAAAACCAAGAGTCAGACGCTTCACCTACTGAGCCACCCAGGTGCCCTCCCAATTTGCTTCTTATTTCAGGTGACTTTTCAGTCTCCTCAGTACCATTGTCGCTTCTCCCCATGCTGTTTCTTAAGACCCAGGTAGAATGAGTAAAGCAAACACTTGAACAACTTTCAGATGATCTGTGGGACATCATGCAGGTGTTGATTTTCCTTTTGGCTTTTGGAGACTTGGGGCAACAACAGTGATCTGTAGGTTGTAACCTTTCTGAACTATCACGTATGTGCCCAGTTGGCTCCCTTTATGTAGGCTTTGTGACCAGAAGGGTTAACAAACACATGCTTTTCCATAAGACTGATTAGAGAGGAAAAAATAGTTCTATATAGGACACTGAATGGGGTCTCACTTCCTATGAGAGACAAGATCCAGCTTCTCTAGAAAATCACCAAAGCAAACTTCTTTCATTAAACTTACTGATGTCATAGCTCTTTGGCGTTCTGGCCAAGACATAAAAGCCTAGGTTTCTTTTACATAAAACTCTTATTCCTGAGCAACTCAACCTATGAGACTTGGTTTCCTCCTTTGTAAAATGAGTATAATATCTACATTAGCTATTTTACCAATTATAAAAAGCAACTACGTAATATATGACATTTTTATTCAAGAAACATATGGAACAAGATATGTCAGGTAATCTCCTGGGCATTAAGGGTGTGACACTGAATAAAGCACAGTCCCTTTCCGTAGATAGGAAGTCAGACAGTAAATAATGGCTGTTTATGTGGAGCCTGGGTGGCTCTGTCAGTCAGGTATCTGACTTCAACTCAGGTCATGATCTCAAGATTTGTAGGTTCGAGCCCCATGTCAGGCTCTGTCCTGACAACTCAGAACCTAGAGTCTGCTTCAGGCTCTTTCTGCTCGTCTTCTGGTCACATTCTGTCTCTCTCTCTCTCTCAAAAATAAATAAACATTAAAAAATAATGGCTGCTTATCATGATAAATACAGAATTAGAGATACAAAGAATCCCACTTACCCATTAGATTCAGACTGATAAAAGATTGGTTATAAAAAAAAGTGATTTTAAGTAAAATATCATATGAGTGATACGTATACATATATACATATAATTTTAACTCAACCCATATAAATATACATTTATGATCAGTCTTTTAATATTTTGTGTAATTCCTTTGAGTATGGCTCTACTGATTGAAGTCTGATTACCTTTCTTCCATAAACTGTAACCTATAAGACATTCTGTGTAACTCCTAGTAATTACAGTTTTCTTAGTGTAGGATGAGATCTCAAAGACACTTGGAAAACAGATAAACATAGAAACCACTTATGGAATCCTGTCATTTTTTAATGATTTTTTCCCCTTATCTTTTATTATTGCCTAGCCCACATCTAACTCAATAGAAGTTTTTCTTAGAGGCTTGCCCACCAGATGACTTGGTTTTCATTTCATTCATATTTTCCTGGCTCACATACTATGTAAATAAAAGTATTAAATACAAATGGCATAAAGAAGTTTGGGAACAAATCAACTGCTTCTTGGTAGCATACACCTCCTAGCAGAGGCAGAAGGATGCAGGCATACTGGAGAGAGATTACTCATTAGGATCTTTGATTAGGCAGTGGACAGCTGTCCATGTGCTTTCAGAGGGAATGGAGAGGATGTTGGTGAATTCAGCATCCTGCTGCAAGTTTGTCAAGTATAGTTAAGAGACTTTCACAATGCGTACACAGTGCTTTGAGAGCACAGTGAAGCTACTGAATATTTCTGCTTGGATCTGGTTAGAGATAGATGCCACAGAGAACATGTCATTTGCAGTGAGATCTTAAAAAAGCTCAACACGTTACAGAAAACAAGCAGCTGAGGGGTTGGAGAAGGGCAGGAGGACTTTGACAGCACAGAAGCAGTATGTGGAAACCAGAGAGGGATGAACCACGGAAAATACATTTCAGCCACCCTTTCCTAATAGCCACTTGGGAAATGTAGCCAAAGAATAGAGGACCTGAGAAGTGAGCAAATAGGTGTGCTTATAATCACTGTGTTCAGTTTTTCAGTGACTGAACTATTCACACTGGATCATGTAACCTCTCTAAACATTCAGTTCATCTTCATGTCACCTTGCTAAAAATTTTCAAACAGGTTCATCTACCAAAGCTCCTTCTTCAATTGATGGGAAAGGAGGGATATCAATAAAAACAATAAAGGCATATTCCTGGCTTGTAGGACCCAAGGAGACCCACCGATGGGCTGAGAGAGTCAGAGGCCCACTTGTCCCTAGGCAGAGTGCACCTGTAAGCTTCTCCCAGTCATCCTGCTGAGAAAGTATGGCTGCAGAAAAGGTGTCCTATGACGCTTTGGAATGTTAGAAGACTGACCTTTACCCGCTAAGCCTTCCTTTAGAGATCATTCATTACCTAAGTAAAATCTTGCTCCTTTTCCAATACAGGCTCATACCACTTACCCATAGGCCATATTTCCTGAACTGTGTCCTTTGGCCCTGAGTCCAATGTCATTACTCATTTCTTTTGCTCACCCATGCCTTATTTCTGGAGCCTCTATTAGAACAGTTATTTTATTATGTCTTGAATCAAGGGCTATTTGGTACATATTTGTATGTCAAGGGATTGTGAACTTACACTGGATCTTTACTTTCAAGACTCTGTATTTCCCTCAACAGCTTCTCCCACAGTTAACCAGAAGTTTCACAGTAGGTTTTTATTTGCTCAACTATAGATAGGAAGCTATGAAAGTCTGGTAGTCTGGAGGAGAAAACCAGTTGCATTGATGAAACATGCTCCTAGAAATGATGGAAAGAAGAAAGAATTTAGAGGAATTTTAGTATCCAGATAGAAGGAGATTACAGGTCTGGGAAACAGCTACTCAGAGAAAGATCAGAGGAACTGGGATGATGTAGCATAGAAACAAAAGGATTTAGGGAAATTAAAAAAAGGCTTTAGTTATATACATCAAGTGATTAAGCAAAGAAAGATTCCCAGATGTTTTCTGGTTCTACTGAGGATGCAACTAAGGAGAATACAATATAGTTTGTCTAATTTTCTTTCATGTATTTTTCAACATCAGGGTCTTTTCTTTGTCCACCATGTAACTCTGTAACTTTATAGAAGCAAAAGGAGCAATGATACTTTACAGGCCATTAGGATTTTTATTAAGCTGGTATGTGAGAACACAGAGTGGCCAATGTCTGGCCCATTGTCCATGTGTCTGAAATTCATTTAAACATTAGTTGGTGTTGACTGTTGCCTTACAAGTGTCTCCTTGAGTGCTCTTCTCTGGTCTGGGCCCCCTCCCACATGTGTGCTCTTTATGTAAATGTGTCTAATGACCATGATTAGACTAGACCTGGAGTGGTGGTACTTTCTCCTGATGACACTTTGTGGCAGTGTGGGTCTAGATGAGCAAAAGACAAATCCAAGAATGTATTGCCCAATTATCTGGAGTATGACAAAAGAAGCCTCAGAACTGTTCTCTACCTGTCAGAATGAGAAGACTGGCCAATCTCTTAGAGATTTAAGAGACTGGGGAAGAAGGAATGGCCACCGTCTGTTAGCTGTTCAGTCAGCCTGTACTGGTACACGTTGAATTCGGTGGTACTTGAAAAATCACTTAGATCATAATGTAAAAGTTATTCTTCACAGGAGCATTAATTCTGTCTTAAGGAGCAAGAACTGTTAACAAATATGGTTTTGCTATTAAAATGGGAGCAGGGAGGGCAGATTTATTTGTGGGGTTGTGTGTCCGCATGTACGTGAATTGCATATTTACTTCTTGTCAGAAGACAAAGCTTCATAACTGCAAAAGCGATAGACGGACCCCAGAGTTAGCTGAGTGCAGAGAGAAATCATTTACATAAATACTTTTCCCTACCCTGGGGCAGATCTTTCCCTCCTCACTGAGGAGCTGTAGTGGGAGGATGAGGAGGGAGAGGATTATTTCTTTCACTTCCTCAGTAGCTTGACCTCACTTTTCCCTTGAATAAGTGACTCTGTGGTGGTGCCAGCATTCATTGCTCTCCACAACCTGAGTTGTGCAAAGAACCACAGCCATTTTCAGTAGAATCAGACCCCAGCTCAGTGGCATTCTGCCCTTTTACTTTTTTCCCAGAGCTGAAGAAATACAAAATGGCCTGGCACTAGACAGTAAGAACAAATGCACGTCTCCCCTTGTCCTGTTCCTCCCAGAAGCATATTAAGGATAACGACAGAGACAACATGTTATTTCTCCCCTCACTTAAGACTCACTGAAGCATACTATTTACTATCTGAATGATTTCCAGATCATTTTGGTTTCTTAGATGGCAATTAAAGTCAACATTCTGGTAGTTATTCCCTTTTAATGGAAGTAGCCCTATCTTTTTAGATCTCAGCAATAATCAGGAAACAAATCAAAACAAAACAAAACAAAAACCCTCTCAAACACCCTAGAACTGATTAAATTAAAACAAAGGAAAATTAGCAGGGAGTCAATTTATGTTTTCAAATTGATGAACAGTATTCATGAATGTTTTAAGGCTCACTTTAATGCATATTTCATCAATTTTGACTACATCACAAATTTCTCTTTTAGCCATTTAAAAATAGTAAAACTGAAACTGTCTTGCCAATATTTAAAGGGATATTAGTTCTCTCCTCACATATTCTGTCTGGTCTTGTGAGAGCGGCCCATTGTGCCCCAGGACAAGGGTTTCTTTGCAGTGCTGAATCTTAGACACTAAAGACAGCCTCTCTTCAATGGGGTTACTACAGGGGAAAAAGGAAAATTTCAGTGCATCATAGAAGGGACAATCTAATCCTCTTTGCTAGTACATCTGCTCTGGCAGTTTTGCTCTGCAAATCAAAAGACATCCCATTAATTAAAGTTCCTTTCCCTTTCATTTTTATTCAGCTCATGAAATGTGACCAGTATTCATAAAAAAAAAAAATTAAAAAAAAAAAGTTTCAGGCCACTTTAGCCACAAATATCCACCCGAAGGGTAAGCACTTTGATTTGTTGTCTGGTTTCCGCTTACTGTTCTTCTTCATTTTTTTTTTTTTTTTTTTTTTTTTTTTTTAAGAAGGAGCCCTTCTCCTTTGGCAGAGTGCAATACATTCAGAGAGCTTTACAAAACAAAGCTTTCAGCTCTGAGTCAGCAACAAACTCATCTTTGTTCGTGTGGCTCTATTAAGGAAAGAAGGCCAATTTTATGCAGGTTTCTATGGCTGGCTTCACAAAGGCATCTCTCTGTGTGCAAGCTCTCTGGCAGGAACAGCCGACTCTGAGATCATCGTTTTCAGTAATGACCAGCTGCAATGATCGGAGAAAGAAAATCATAAACTGGTTTATATAGTGATTTCATTAAGGAGCCTGAAATATAGATTCATTAACTCATAGGCACTTAAGGAAGGCAACTCACTGGATGTGTTTAAATGTATGGCCCAAGGCCTCCCCATTTTCCTTTATCACCAAACACGCGTTGATTGGCTATTCACGTCATTTGTCTTGAAGAGGAAGTGAAGCTTATTTGCATTTCCCTGGGTGTCCCAGGAAATTCCCAGGAATTCTTATCCTTCATTCCATGGTATTTTCCTGTGTTTGGGATCACATTAAATTATAATCTCACACTGTGTCTCCAGGTACTGAACATTTGTTTAACAATAGAACTGGGACACTGTTAAGATTTCCAGTTTGCCCACAGAGAGATGGCTTCAGACTTCTAGGACATATGGCAAACATTTAGCATAAACAAAATAGTCACATATTCCTAGTGCAAGCTTTAAAAAAAATCAACATAACACTATTTGTCAGAAAGTTTAACAAGATACAGTTTGGAGATACAGCTTAAAGCAACTGTGGTAGTGCCCTTGTTCTGTGATAGGTACATACGTATTTTGACTTAAATGAGAATTTCCAGATTACATAAACTTGGGCGGGAAATGCTGGTCTTGACAAAGTGAAACTTCTTTTAACTGCATGACTTCTTAGAATCTTAATATGCTAATGTTCATTGCCATTTTTAAAAGAAAGATTCCTTTTTCTCCCCCTACCCCTATGGGAACATCTGCTTAGACGAGTACCCCACTTCTGGGGAAATGCTGCCCAAAACCAGTGGGGTGATTGACAACCAAAGGCTTCAAGAGCTTAGGATCCTGGATAAAGTTTACAAGAGAGACTGCAGACAATTGTGTTAATATGGATTTATCAAATATTTATAGTCAGATGTTATCTGACACTAGCTATTCAGAAATCAATTACGGTGTGAAATAGGAGAGCACTGTACTTTTTTTCCCCCAAAATGCTGACTTTCTTTTTACAGGTAAAGCCTTAGGAGATCTCTATTGGTTTATAGGTACATTGGTTGTATGACTCTCATTTCCGAGGCTTTATGATGTAGAAAAAGAACCATGATGGACTGCACGTGAGAAGCTGGAGCTGCTAGGTACATGGAGCCCTGGCAGGTACCATCTCCTCCTTCTCCACTCATGGCTTCCAGAGATGCCAGAAAACATTTTTGCCATATTTAAGTGTGAGTTAAGTGTCTTTGTTGTTTTCGTTGTTATAAGAGAACTACTAGCAAAGACTTTTGTTCATTCATCTTTTTAATTAATTCCAACAAGAAACTTAATCTACTGCCTGCTTTGTACCAGGTACATTGTAAATAAGACAGACACGTTCCCTGTTCTCCTGGAATTTACTGACTAGAGGCGAGAAAGGAGAAATGCCATGTTTTATCATTTCTAATCACGCTATGGCTTGTTCATTTTCCCAAAGGGATTTCTGTGTATTCAGAACTGAATAGGTGGGCAAAAATTACTAATATTTTGAAAAATGAATTGAAATCCAAAGCTTGCCTGATCCCGGGGGTCATTCTCATAGGCACTAAGCCCATACTCTGTTGTTCCTAACATCTTGCGTAAATTATGACTATACTTTGGGGCAGAAATTGATGATGGTTAAAGATGGATCTTTTGAATTATCTTCTGAGCACTGTTCCTGTTTTTCAGTCACTGATGAGTCACAGTTCAGGGGAGATACGATCAGTGTGCCAATTGATATAAAAAAATAATGAGGGTGATTTCTACCTTGGAGTCCCTGATACAAGTTTAAACTTATCGCATGTTAGAAAATAAATCCTCAAGGCACATACCTTGGTACTTGATATACTACAACACATAAAGGATCTCTGCACTGTTGAAGCAAGTTGGGGCTTGGTTCAAGGGTGTTTTTCTTACAAAAGAGGGAAAGAGAATGACTGAACTCTGAAATAAGACAGCAGTAGGGAAGCTGTGATAAAATGGCTCCAAGATATAATATTTGCAAAAGTTTTAATCTACAGTGGTTGAATGTAGCCACCTCACAGGGAACTTAGATAACCTAATTAAGCAAACTTTAAAAAGTCAAGGAAATGACTTGGTATTAATTCAGAACACAATTTAGAAAAATATAACCTAGGCTTCTAGCTCCTAACTATATGTGTTTTAATGTGTATTTCTTCATCCTTTCTATTGTTTCAATAAATAAAGCAGTTATTTGTGTATTTTCTACTGTAGTTTTCAATGTTTATTTTTCTGCTCTGTTTCTGTACATTTGTCTCTTTTTTTGAATCCAGATCGATCTAAGTCGATATATTTATTTAATTTAAGAAATATTTGTGAAATGCCTGCTAGTGATTAAGCACTAAGAATAAATGTTAAAAAAGGAAAGGGCGTGTGTGTGTGTGTGTGTGTGTGTGTGTGTGTGTGTATCTGAGAAACACTCCTTGAGAAACCAGAGGCAAATTCATATCATCTATAATAGGTTATCAAAGAGGATGGAAAGAAATGTGATATTTCTTTGTGTCAAACTGTGATACATACTTTAGATTTTAAAGACCTGTGCCAAATACAGGCGCCTGGGTGGCTCAGTTGGTTAAGCATTGACTTTGGCTCAGGTCATGAATTCACGGTCTGTGAGTTCAAGCCCTGTGTCAGTCTCTGTGCAGACAGCTCAAAGCCAGGAGCTTGGGATTCTGTCTCCCTCTCTCTCTGCCCTTCCCCCGCTCATTCTCTGTCTCTCTCTCAAAAATAAATAAACATTAAAAAAATAGAAAAGAAAAATAAAGTCCTGTGCCAAAAAGCTAAATCATTTCAATTGTCTATGTGCATATTCTGAACATTATAAGTATTGGAAATACCGTAAATATTATATATGGTATCATAAATATTATAAATAACATCGTGACTTCAGAATTTAAATATATTTATATATTTCAAAGTTTGATCTCATATAAAATGTATCTTCTATTAAATTTATAACATAGAAATTACAAAAAATGAATATTGAAGACAACAGCCTCATTTTGTTTCCTGTTTTTGTTTTATATACATGTATATATTATGATGTATATTTTATATGATATATCAGGTGGAGACTATTTCTTTTCTTTAGCTTTTATGGCTTCATTCCACTCACATATTATTTATTAAGTGATAGCAAGTACTTAAGGGATTAGTGCATGCAAATGGCTTCTCCCCTCACAAATCTGTGTAAATCTCTGAGAAACTACAGTCAGTTGTTTGAAAGATTTAAAAACAATTTTTTAAATGTTTATTTATTTTTGAGAGACAGAGTATGAGTGGGGGAGGGGCAAAGAGAGAGAGGGAGACACAGAGTCTGAAGCAGGCTCCAGGCTCCGAGCCGTCAGCAAGAACCCTATGCGGGGCCCAAGCTCACAAACCACAAGATCACAACCTCAGCCAAAGTTGGACTTTGAAGTTGGACAAGTGCAGAGCCAGATGCGGGGCTTAAACCCCCAAAGTGCTAGATCATGACCTGAGCCGAAGTCAGATGCCTAACTGAGCCACCCAGGTGGCTCCCAGTTCACATTTTAATTGCCGAAAGAGGAACACTTTTATTTTTTACTAAATTTTTTTTTTTATTTTTTAAAAGTTTATTCATTTATTATTTCAGAGAGAGAGAGAGAGAGAGAACACAAATGGGGGAGGGGCAGAGAGAGAGAGGGTGACACAGAATCTGAAGCAGGCTTCAGGCTCTGAGCTGTCAGTACAGAGCCCAACACAGGCCTAAACTTACAAACTGCGAGATCATGACCCGAGCTCAAGTCAGAGGCTTAACCGACTGAGCCACCAGGTGCCCCAAGACAAAACACTTTTAAAAAGTTAAAGATTGTGGCATCTTATTCCTTCTGCTTAGCTAAAATTCTCATCTTGAGCAAACTGCAGATTAATTCATTCACTTGTATTGTGTGTGTGTGTGTGTGTGGGTGTGGGTGTGGGTGTGTGATGGAGCCTAGTACTTGTCAAGAAGTGTATTAGCAGCTAGGTTTACAGCAGTAAATAAAACAGATAAACTGCCTGGCTTTGTGGAACTTAATTCTAGTGGAGGGAAGACCTTTTATTTAATAAAAGGTCAGGCAGTGCTATGTTCAAAAAAGTGCGATGAAGAGAATTAAAGTAGTGTATAGGAAGAGAGGACAGTGCAGAGCAGATTTCTAATGTGGTGAAGGAGGATGACCTCTCTAAGGAGGCCAGATTTGAGGAGAGATTTAAATAAAGTCTGGGACCAAGTCTGCTTTTGGTGTTCTGGGGAAGAGTATTCTAGATACAGATAACCTGTAAGCGCAAAGTCTCCCAGGCAGAAGCTGGCCAGTTGTGGTTGAGTAACAGAAAGGCAGCCCACAGAAGCAGGGTGAAGGAGGAAGAGGGTAGTAAGAGATGCACTAACTATGAGGCAGCTCGCACTTAACATATGTGAGACCAAGGGCAAAGCACATGGAGGCCTATGTGGGACATGTCTGAATATTTAAAAGTTATAAATCAAGCTAACATACTCTTAAATAAAACATGTTGTATCTTCCTTTTGTGTGTGTGTGTGTGTGTGTGTGTGTGTGTTTTATTTTATAATAGTTTATTTTCAAATTGGTTTACATATAACACCCAGTGTTCATCCCAACACGTGCCCTCTTTACGGGCTGTATCTTCCTTTTTTAACCTTTATAATGCTCAGGAGGCCAGGTTTAAATACAACATTCTTGGACTCATTATTCCAGGTCAGTGAATAAGGAATTGGCCCTCGTTCTCGGTCTTCTTCCTTCTCTTTCCATTTTCAGCTCTTGTTCTATATTTTGTGATATTTTACATACACATGGACATCCAGATCATTACTTCCAAGATCCACTCTCACCCCTGCGAACAACTGCCTCTGAGCTACCTCGTAGGTCTGTGTCTTGGATCATATACAAGAATAGATTGCAAACTGGGAAGCAGGCTTGCAGACACCTGGGCGAGGAATTCCAGACCCCTGGGAAACCAGGGCGTATTCTGTAAGTGGGCTGTAACTCCAGTTGTGCACATTCCACTGACTTGTAGATTCCTCATCTGTTGGTGGGTGGGTGGTTTCAATTGGTAATGCATTTGGAGAGAAACTAAAACTGGGCCCTCTAAAGCACATACTCTAAGCTGTGTTCAAGGCTTTGTTGGCTTTGTTGGTCTTGGCAAGGATTCGGCTTTTAATGTTGACAGAGATGAGAAAACATCGAAGTGTTTCACTGTGGATTTTCACTCTCACTCTGGCTGCTGTGTGGAGAGCAGCCTGGAGTAGGTCAAGAATGGAAGGAGGGAGCCCAGGGAAGATGCTGTTGTAGAGTTTCCAACAAGAGATGGTGATCTCTATGGGTTCCTATGAACACCCATTAGTTAGTGATAAATAAAATGCCCTCGCATTCCTCAAAGCTCTTGGAGACTATAGAAAGCAGAATCTTTTATGGGGGGGGGGAATAAAAGTGAGAAATGAAAGCTTTTATACCCACACTGTTTACCATTACATTAGCATGTCTTTTATTCAGCTGTCTTCACTATCATAATTTTACTGTTCCACTATTTTTATCAACATGACTTTATTATTTCAGGAAACCCTTGCCCAAGAAATATAAATTGAAAATACTTTATTGTTTGCTCCAGGAGCTACCTAAAAATATTAAATGAATATCAGCTTGCTCAATTTTTGGATAGATAGCATCAAATGATTCTTACTCTGCAAGACTCCTTGCATGCTTTTTAAAAAATTTGTTTTTATTTTAGAGAGAGAGTGTATGTGAGTGGAGGACAGGGGCAGAGGGAGGAGGCGGGGGAGAGAGAGGGAGAAAGAGAGAGAGAGAGAGAGAGAGAGAGAGAGAGAGAATTTTAAGCAGTCTCCACACTCAGCACAGAGCCCAATGCAGGGCTTGATCCCACAACCCTGGATCATGACCTGAGCCAAAATCAAAAGTCAGATGCCCAACCAACTGAGCCACTCAGACGCATCTTCAAGACTCTTTGAAACCAACCTCTAGAAAACATCATCTTACCATGTTCACCAATTCTAATCATGATCCTGACACAATATCAATGAAGTTCTCTGTGTTAAAAGATTGTGTTAAACCAGTCTCAAAATCTCATGTATCTCTCAACTTTGCAGTCTCCCCTTGGAAAGGCTATGAAAATGCTGCTAAAATAGTGTTCTCCTTTATCTCATGAGGAATAAATTCAACTTTGTCTCATCAAGAGTTTAGGGGCGCCTGGGTGGCTCAGTTGGTTAAATGCCTGACTCTGGATTTTGGTTCAGGTCATGATCTCATGATTGTGAGATCAAGTCCCATGTCAGGCTCCACGCTGGGTGTGGAGCCTGCTTAAGATTCTCTCTCTCTTTGCCTCTCTTTCTCCATCTGCCTGTGTCCCCTACTTGTGTGCTCTCTCTCTCTCTAAATAAACATAAAAAATAGGTTATTTTGGTGATGTTTATTGCAAGCCACTCTGACAATCTTGGATGCCCACTGAGATCTGACAAGACATCATACTTCTGCAACCCAAGACTCTCAATCCGGAAATGGAGCACTTCTCTGAGACCTCTTGAGCTTTCAACTCAGGGATATTGCATTGGGTCCAACTTCCTCTTTCTATCTTTTCTTTCTTTTTCTCTTTTCCTTTAGTTCCTCAGATAGTGACTTGCTCTGCCTTCTAGGAAAAAACAAAATACCCTCCTACTCTTCATAAGCCTTTGAAGGAACTCTCTGATGATCTAATCAGACTTGTGAACTGCCTATTCTTCTGGAAATCTGCCTTATTACTGCAACATTGTGATATATATGAAATACAGGTTTGGTCATTTCTCATATGTATTTGGTCTTTACCCACAGTTCCTGGCTCACAACATCCCAAACTCTTGGAATTTCCTAAAAGATAGGAGCAATGGGAACAACGTTTGTTATATTTGGCCTCTTGTCCTCAGTTTCTGAAAATACTTCAGAGCCATAAAGGTGAAATGGGTGTCTTGTTATTCATAACAAGCCCTTTTCCACTCCTGGTTGATGCTAATGAGGTGACTTTCTAAAGCACCTATAGATGGGAGCTGATTGCCAAGGGGACCAACCATGAATAGATGTGTGATTGACATGCATATAGAACCAACCAAGTTGACAGAAGCCTCCATTAGTTTAGCTACTGTGGCTAGTGCCCTTAGGCATCATAGGTAGGCTTTTGCCACTGCGTCAGTAGTAAGCTATTAATTCTGATGATTTTGATGAAGTTGGACCAGAATACCAGGCCAACTGTAGCCCCTCTCCCCTTGCTGGAAATCAGGGCTAGGACTTAATGTTCCAACCTTCTATTCATGGTTGAGGTAAAATTGACATACATATAGATGCACATTTTCAATATATACAATTGGATGAGTTTGGAGATAAGTACGAAGTAGTAAAACATCACCAGATTCTATGCCATAAACATATCCATCTCCAAAAGTTTCTTCCTACTTTATTTTTTTGTGATAAGAATACTTTATTAGATATATCTTCTTAGAGAAGTTTTAAGAATATATACAGTACTGTCAGCTATAGGCATGATGTTATACAGTAAATCTCTAGGACTTCTTCATTTCAGATAACTGAATCTTGGTACCTTTGACCAACATCCACTCTAGCCTACCCCTGGTAACTAGCACTCTAGAGTTTGACTATTTTAGATTCCTCATATAAGTGGGATCCTGTAGTACTAGGGTCAGAACTGAATTGTAGAATATCCAGCTGGTATTAGAAAATTTCTTGGCATGAGGAAAAAAACCCACACTTCAGAATTGGTGAAAAGAATCAAAGTCCTTGTCTCAGTCAGTTTAAGCTCCTATAACAAAAATAACATAGACTGGGTGGCTTAAAAAATAGAAATGTGTTTCTCACATATTCAGGAACTAGAAAGCCTGAGATTAGTTAGGGTGCCAGCAGGGACACTTCTGGTGAGGGCTCTCTTCCTGGTTGCACACTGCTGCTTCTGGTCATATCCTCACGTGGTAAAAAGCAGAGAGCTTTTCCCAACAGCTATTGAAGAGACTATTCTTTCCCCATTGTGTGTTCTTGGCACTGTTGTTGAAGATCAGTTGATGGTGTATGCATGAGTTTATTTCTGAGCTTTCTGTTTCATTGCATTGGCCCAGCAAATTTTTGATATGTTCTGGTCATTGCTTATTCATAGGATTTTTGAGGCATTTTCTCCCTGGAGAACTAGAAACAGTATCAAAAATGTTACTTAATTTTGTGTTCCCAAACTAGGAATTTCTATTCTATGTTTCTAATGATAAGAGTACCTATTTTACTGTGACTGTTGTTAAAAAGCTTTGCAAAATCCTGCCACTTAGAAACTTTCCTGTTCATATTGCCCCCAATCTCTAGAAAAGGAAGAAAGAACAATCAGAATTAGAGAACGCACTGGGAAAATTCTCAGAGAGTCTCAAACTTTCAAAGCGTATACTGCCATTGAGATCGATCTCCCTTTGAGATTCATCGACTCTCCCACATCAATTAATAACGGTCGACTCCTACATCTAGAAACAACACTTGCAGTTCTGGACTCCATTTACTAAAAATAGACATAGTACAATATTGCGGGAGATTCTAGGAATGCATGCAGTATTTTTATCAAGAGGTTTGAGCAGCCTTTCGTATAGTCCTTCTAAATAACCCTCAAATGATCTAAAACCTGAGACCAGGTCTTCTAGAAAGAGCCCATTAAGTACTGTTCACAACTGAAACAGCAATAAGATTCCAAGTGGTTCTTCCTTAGATTCATGTCTCTCAAGTAAAGAGGCACAAACTATCTTTGAATCACCGGAAGGTGGTTCTTAAAGATCTCAAGATGAGGATTCTTTGAACATTTCAAGAGTCAGAAAATCTTCAGAAGGGGGTAACTTCAACTCAAGATCTTTGTACCAAGTAGATGACTAGGTGTTACACAGACAGCTTTCACCCAGGATTCACAAAACAATACTGTAGATTATAATGCTTTAATAGGCATTATTTTGTTCTTTATTTTTCTGGACATTTTATTTCCTTTGTTGCTTATTTAAGGCTATCTTTAACTAAGTTATTATAAGAACTCCATTCTTAATTTCAATATTTGCCACCTTAGTCACTCCATGAGTTCCATGAATGGCTACAATTTATTTTTGTTAATAAATGTATGCATATGACTAAGCAACAGAAAACACTTCCATTTGGAGCTACCCAGCTTCCCGGTACCAGTTCCTTATAATAAATCTCCTGGTTTCCAGGGTAACTGTACTTGACTGTCAGCTAACATTGTAGTTAGTCAACTCCACAACAGACTAGACAGAGAGAAATCTGAAACCCCATATCACATCGTACTCAGAAAAGAAAGTTCCTGTCTCCACTGAAACAACATTCAGTGATCTTTTGTTGGGCCTCAGTTTTGAAATTGAGCTTGCACAAAAATAGAACTGAGAAGAACACTAGAGTAGAGATGGAATACATTGAAAGACTTTCAAAGAACTTTCAAAGAAAGACAGTATTTTTCTTTTGCCTTAGGTCTACTTAAGGATCTCAATCCTGCAAACTCGTTGCCTGGTACTGGACCATGCTTGATGAGTAGTGCCAGATTTTACAACACTGCAGTCTGTTGGAGTAGATTGTCTAAAAACAGATCATTGACTGGCTCCCAGTGACTGATATTGGATTTGTGTACAAAGGACTACTCATTTCTGACTGCCAAACGGGCAGAGACTTGTTATATGTTGGTAATCCAATTCCTTTCTTTAGGATAGTCTCCGCATCACTTAGGGACCATTTTGGCCCATCGGTTTTCCCTTTTAGAAAAATTTCACCTTGGGCCTTAAAATAGGCCTGGCAAGTAGGAAGAATCCAACATGCCATTGTTTACAAACTAGCTAAAGAACTAGAGAATGCCGCCAAGGGAACTGACACTTGAGATCCTCATTAAATTGGGCAGATGCTGGTTCAGAATAGAGCCTCTTTAGATATAACATTGGCCTCTTGTGAGGGAATCTGTGATGTTTTAGGGGAGGTGTGTTGTTCTTAGATTCTTATAGGCCTCTTTGGTATCTTTAATATCATGAAAAATATTTGGGAAGGAACAAACCATAGGATTGTCAGTTTAGCTAATAAATTTCTATCTGGTGTGTGGATTCTTTGCTTTAGAGCTGAAATCTGTTTTCTGTCTAATTTGGGCACCTTGTCTCCTGGCTGACAGGTGAAATATAAACTCTAATAATAACTATGCCTTTAATACTTGCCTGGTTGTTGTGATCACCAGATGTTTGAATATTGCTGAGCAGCCGCTGTGCCGTCCAATCATCCAACAAATGATCTTCCAACAAAAGAACAAGAAAACCTGACACTTGTCGAGGTTGAAACAACAATCTCTGGAAACACGACACAATATCATGGCAATGCAAATACTGATGAGAATTTGGACTGAACACGTTCCCAGATGTTAATGAACCCTCTTGGGGCACCTGGGTGGCTCGGTTGGCTAAGCGTCTCTTGGTTTTGGCTCAGGTCATTATCTCACGGTTATCTATCGGGTGCGCTGACAGCATGGAGCTTCCTTGGGATTCTCTCTCTCTCCCTCTCTCTCTGCCCTTCCTCTGCTTGTTCTCTCTCTCCCTCCCTCTCTTTTTCTCTCTCTCTCTTTCAAAATAAATAAATAAATGAATAGACATTAAAAAATGAACCTTCTTATAGGTCAGGTTGAAGAATGACTGCACGGCGGGACAGTGACACTGAAAGCGTCCACATGCATACAGCTTATGGTCTACATAAACAGGGCTTTATTCGGCCGTCTTAATTAGCTTGACTTTATTGTTCTTCATCAATATGGATTTACTCTTCCAAAAAGCTCTTGCGTAGAAAATTAAAAGATGCAAATAATTTTATAGATTATTCCAGGGACTTTTAGAAAAACAACAACAACAAAAAACATTTAAATAAACACCAAACTGTTTAACTGCTTAACAAATAGCATCAAACAACTGTGTACTTCCCTAAACTCTTTAAAACTCATGCTTCAAAATTCTCACCTTGCATGTCCACCAGTACTAAATTATAATGATCCATACCAATCCTAATCAAGCTCCTGCATGGGATCTCCACCTTAAACCAGGCTCCCACTCCTCACAAATACCCTGATTTTTCTGTCCTTTTTCTGAGATACTACTAAAACTCTCTCAACAGTGTGTCCTCCCTAACTCTGGTAGAAATACATTCAACTTTATGGTATCCATAGAAAATGATAGATATAGATAGATATAGATACAGATACAGATAGATACAGATATTAGATATAAATTTACTCTTTATTTTTAGCCATGCTAGTAAGCTCGGTATTACCCCATTTTTATTTTAATTTGTACTTCTCTGATGACTGTTGAAGTTGAGACCTTTTTCATATGCTTAAGAAAATCTGCATCAATACAAACTGAAGGAGAAAAAACCCTAAACAATCTATAAGAAAAAAATGATAAGAAAGTAAAATGAGTAATGATATAGAATTAAAGGCAAAAAAAGAATAGCAGCAAGTGAATGCTGTAATTGACTAAAAGCTGTACTGATGATACACTGATAATAGTGTAAAATTTCAGGAATCTTGACCGTATGAAAGGATCTGCTCAGTAGGACTTATGTTATCAAGCAGAACACAACAGCCAGGCTTCTTAACAGATCGCTCCATTAAAGCCTTAAGAAAAATTTTCTAACAAAGTAATTTTGGTTATTGAATGGAAAATATTAATAAACTTTAGAGCTCACTTAATAAGTTTCTAAATATTGAAGAGAACCTTCATATCAGTCCTCAGGTCCTACTCTGAAGATCACTGATCTAAGGCTTGATTCCAAAAGGAAAACCAGTGGGATATAAGAAGATTTATTAATGTGCTTTCCATTTATAATAATAAAGTTGAATCTCAAAATACTCACCTTGGAAAGATGTTCTAGGTTCTGATAGCAATATATGTTTGGGTATTAGCTATTCATATCCTATATGCCCTAATAAAAATGACACAGTTTTATATTTGGGGGACTTATTTAAAAAGTGGTACAAAGAAACAGGCAGTTATCAGTTATGTATACATTTCTATTTATTTATTTATTTATTTATTATTAAACAATTTTTTTAAACATTTATTCAGTTTTGAGAGAGACAGAGCATGAGTTGGGGAGGGGCAGAGAGAGAGGGAGACACAGAATCTGAAGCAGGCTTCAGGCTCAGCACAGAGCCCGACGCGGGGCTCGAACTCAAGAATCGCGAGATCATGCCCTGAGCTGAAGTCGGATGCTTAAGCAACTGAGCCACCCAGGTGCCCCTAAATTTCTACTATTAACATACTGATAAGGGGTTGATCCACTCAGAAACATACCAGAATGTACCTGCCAAAGTGAACATTATTCTCTTGGGAGGCTATTTTTCTAGCAAATTTAGCTGCTAATTTTGACTAGCAATATATTTATATAAGAGAAAATTTTCTTCTATCCCTTAAACAGTTTCCATAACAGTGCTGCAAACTACAGCTTAGCCTATAGCAAAGACAGCTTGGTATTATTTTGAATTTACTTTAGAATTGTTAAAATTGGAGCAAACCAGTTTTTTTTTTTTTCTTATGTGGAACAGCAGTTCAATAACCTTTAAATGAACCATAACAAAAATGTCCAGTAGCTTCTTAATGAGCTTCAATAGAGTTGTCTAAAGTGAACTGCCAAAGACACTTTTTTCCAGAAATTAGAAATAGACCTGTAGGGGCCAAACTCCCAGTCTGAGGCTCTGCCCCAGCTAGTGTTCCTAAAAGCTTGATCTGAAATATCAAAGCAAAATTTATTTTCATTATCCTTATGGGATAATCCTTAGTGGCAGCCTAGCATTACTATTTGTAGCTCGCTAAGGGCTCAAGATCTCCCAGTGAATATAGTGGTCTTAAGTATGCTATTTATAACCAGAAAATATACTTTCGGTGTAAGCCATTTTGTAAATCTGTAGATGCAAGAAAATGGCAATATAGATTTGTGTATGTGTGCAACTGGGGTATTTTATAAACTGCACCATAGGTCTCTAGAGTATGTAGGGAAGTTTTGCTTTATTTTGTTTTATTATGTGAAATATCTTTTGGAAATGTTTCTCTTTGGCTTTAGCAAATGTCTTGGCTCAGCTGCTGTGATACAGGTGCTCCTGGAAACTGGAAGACCTGTCTAAGATCTTAGTACCCTTTGCTTGTCTAGTCTGTGGCCCTGAATGTCATGCTGATGGTGGACATGGAGAAACTCAAGAAAACAAACAAGGCAAACAAAGAATTGAAATGCTTGGATGTTTGTCTGGAAAACACAGCCCAAATCTGGGGGAGCAGAAATGAAGGCTGCATAGTTACCGTGCCTATCTTCTCTGCGCAGTGGGGGATGACAGAGAGTGGTTACAGCTTTGCTGAGACATGAATCTAGCGGTCCCTGGATACCATGTTCTGCAGCATAAAAATTGGCTTGTTCAATAAAGATGATGATCATATCGTAGGAAACCCAGAAAAGGCCAGAAGCTTAGTAGAGGACCAAGATTAGGATCGAAGAAACCGTCTCAAAGAGTATTAAGGTTTTGTTTGTTCATTTGTTTGTTTCAACTATTCAGAAGCAAATTTACTGTGCAGTTTATGAATCGAAGCTTCAGGGTGCCTCACCTGGTGGGTGCCGAGAGTTTCTGAGAGTTTTTGTGAGTTTCAGGGAGAGAGGAGAAGCCAGGTTGCCATAAAGAAGCATTTCTGTTGATGTCACTGGTAAATGGCCCAAGAGGTCTCCCAAGAAAAGGACCTGGATCTGCATTAATTTTCGGTCTTTTATTTTCTCATTCTAAATAAATGTTTGTTTTTTTCTTATTGATACAGTATTTATTTGTCTTCCCTCTGTCAAACCCTGAGCCAACCCCAGGCAGCCTGGGGAGGTATAGGAAAAGGGGCATATGAGACACTGGAGAAAGACCTATGGGAAGTGGAGACAGCTCTGTCACATGGAGAAGAGGAAGAGAAAGGCCAACATCAGGCAAGAGTGCCACGGCCTCTGGGAGGGCAAAGCTCAGAGTGGTGTAGGAGAAGAGCTGTTGCTTCAGAGAGGGTTCCTGGCATAACCATAATGATGAGGTTTCCAAACACAGTCCCAGTTCCAGCCCTAGAGCCAGCCACCCGTACTATGGCAGCCCCAGCCAGTGCACTTGGCTGCTGTGTCATCTTGAAATGGCACTGGTTTGGAAGCTGCAGCTGGGAATATGTGAGGGCAGAGGGTGTGCAGCTGCCAAGCTGCTAAGGCTCCATCCGTCGTGTCTCCAGTGGATTTAGCACCACTGCAGACAGTGATGGTCAGCAGCTGAAGGTGCTCCTGAGCACGAAGGGGGCAGAGACTAACTTTGCACAGGCGGTCCTTTCAGAGGATGAGGGGCTGTGGCAGGAGAGCTGCTCCCAGGGCAGAGAAGACAGAGTGAAATGTCCACTTTTGTACCTAATGTTGTCTTTGGATTTCTGTATTTCTTTGTGGAAGTTCTCCCAGTGTTGTATAAGCTTCAGGTCAAACAAAATCTGGATTGGCCCTTTGTGGTTTGTTCACAATTTCAGACAGGCAGATGGACTCTTTTTTGACACTTGAGAAACACATATCCTGTAAATAGATGGTTTATGGAAAAACGTCAGAGTGACTGCTTTTAGAAAGACCCATCTCAGAGACAAGGTATGGTATGGAAAACCATAGGAGACTGCCTTCTAGCAGTTTTGATTGCACAAATGCTGTTATTTAGGTTTCCAGTACATAGCTATTAAGAGGTGAAAAAGATGTTCATGATACATAGTATGTAAGAGAAGTGAGATCCACACTAACAGGTGGCAGCTGGACACATCCAGGTCACTGACACTTGATGTATGGCGAAACGTTTGGGGTCAACGTGGAGTTCATAGGTTTATTGCTGCTGGATGACTACATGGCAGAACTGGTAAAGGGAATCATGTAAGGGAAACCAACAGACCTGTACCAAGAAAGTATAAAGGAAAGAGTCTAGAAACTTAACAGGGTAATTAATGTGTACAAAATACAAATTATTTTGCATTCACTGAGGAATTGTGATAATTTTACTTTAAGAACATATTTTAGTACCCAAAGGATTTCCTTCCATAACAATTAGTTGGGGTCTTAATTGGTTTAATTGTGTAAGCCGTTCAACTGTATAAAATAAATATGGCTTTCTTGGTTTTGACTTAAAATATCTTTTTCTTTCCTAAGTTAAGAAAATCATACTTGCATGTTCCTAGAGAGTTTTACAATGGAGAGTGGGTAAAGTTTTGGTCTGCCTTTGAAGATAGAATAGTTGATATTTAGATCATTGATGTTATCATAAGGAAGATGTTTGGAGTTTTCATTTAGCATGATACTATTAAATATGTAGAGTAATTTGTAATGCTCCTAAAAGTAAGAATTCTACATTCTTATATATTTTGTCAATTTTTTTAAAATGTAAAATGTATTTGCTCTGACAAAGGATACAATAAGATAAAAAAAAAAAATCCTCATTAAGGAGCTTGCTTATTGATGTATTCTGCACCTGGTAGATACTCAATAAATATTTGTTGAATGAAGGAATTATTTTAACTATTAGATAAATACCTTTTAGAAATAAAGTGCATATATTTTTAAATGACCCAATGATAATTAAATTCTAAAAATGACTAGTGCCCGCTTATGGAAGGGAAAATAATTTTAAAGAGGAGCTTTTCAAACTATTGAGCACATTTTTATTTGAGGGTTTTTTTTTAAATATATCTTTTTATTCCTAGCTGCTGATATAGTTGCTGCCATGTAGTAGATATTAAATAAATGTTCGTTGATTTCACAGATAAAGGAGGCGTTTTAAGGGTTAGTCCACTCATCTAAAATTATAGATAGTTTGTTTACATTCAGGTTGACAATTTTATTATGTAATGATATGAGGTTGTCAGTTATCTCTGATGAGTGCTAGGCATGAGACCCTCCAAGAAAATTTTTAAAAAAATAAGCTAGATGAATGTAGAGGAAATTTTATAGTCTCAGGAATGAAAATGCTACAGTAATTATATGGCCAGAGATAGTAAGTATGGCAAGTAATAAGCATGGGCTAGTAAAAAGGACAAAGGAGGGAATTTGAGGTTGTGAGAAAAACACAAAGGGGATGATTAAGATATATGTGGGAAGTGAGAGTTTACTTGATGAAGCTAAAGCAATGGTATGTTGAAGAGTAATGAGGTATTTGGCTAGAAAATACGGGGACTGTGGACTCCATTGATGAAGGGCCTTAGATTCCAGACTCAGGAATTTAGATGAGATGTCATAGACAAGAGATTCTAAGAGACTAGCATAAGAGAAGTGTTTGAAAGACATAAAGCTGGCAGCTGTGTGCAGCATAGAATGACAGGTCGAAAAGCTAGAGGCTTAGCATATCCCAGTAAGATGAAGGTCTGCTCTTGAGAAGTTTCTGGGGAAAGGAAAAGTTAAGCTATAAATGCAGGAGAGGTGGGGGCAGGACAGCATTGACTAGGGGCAGATTCAGGGTGCTGGTTAAAGGAGTAGGGTCATTTGTTTGGGTTTAAGGCTTATTTACATTTCAGATGTCACAGGCTCCCTAAGATATGTCCCCTGACATAGATGATGGGAAAGGATGAAATGTTAAGACATAAATTGTAAACTTCGGGAATTACCAACGTGAGTGTGACAGCTGAAAACTGCAAGAATGGGTAACATAGAGAATCCATAGAAAGAGGAGAACAAAATATTAAAGTGAGCTTTGGCTGACCTCAAGGATGGGTCAAGAAGAGGGGAGGAGATGGGAGAGAGTGAAACTATAGCTGAGGAAAGAGGAATATCATGTTTTCAGAGGAAAAGGAAGATTTCAGGGAAACAGTGACCAAGTGGGTCAACTACAGTCAAGGAAACCAAAAACAAAGTTGGACACATGAAAGCTCTGGGGAAAATTCATTCATTTAGGGGCAGAGGAGGGGGAAATTTTTTGTCTTATTTTTTTAACAAACTTCTTGATGTTTCACTGAAAAATTTGAGGATGGACATTGTATTATTAATGTTTTCAAGGAGATTAATATGGGGGATACATAGTGTTATACAGACTTGATTCTTAGAATTTTGCTCCTGAAAGCTATATGGTTCAAAAAAATCAGGGGCACCTGGGTGGCTCAGTCGGTTAAGCATCCGACTTGAGCTCAGGTCATGATCTCACTGTTCGTGGGTTCAAGCCCCACATCAGGCTCTGTGCTGAAAGCTCAGATTCAGAGCCTGCTTCAGGTTCTGTGTCTCCCTCTCTCTCTGCTCCTCTCCTGCTCACACTCTGTCTTTCTCTCAAAAATAAATAAAACATTAATAAAAAAATGACAAACAGAATTTCTAAAAAAAAAAAAATCAGATAATTCTAATCTTCAGATGCTGAAGATAAGCAGTTCAACCCAACTTCCAACTGGAAGAATTGACTACACGTTAGGGGGATGAGTCATTTTAAAAGGGTTGGACTTGTTCTTAGTGACTTGTTCCAGAGGCTGGTGGATATGTTTCTGTTGCTTTGCTTAGTTTTCAAAGGGCTGGAAGTGGAAAACAGTAAAGAATTTAACCTTGTAGAAAACAGGAAAAAAGGCTCATTTCTATGCTCCCTCAAAATATATAGGAGAGGGTCATGAAAACAAGTCAGAAGTTGAAGTTGACAGTTAAACTCCTGGCCCTGTGACTTTGACATTCACAGGGAAGGTGAGACAGAAATGGAACTTTTTTTTTTAATTGGAGTCTATATGCATTTGATTACAAACAGTAAATCATGTTTAAATACATTTTTGTAATACACGGTGAAACATGAGTTCCTACTAAACTGAAGATTTATGGTCAATTTTCTTACCCAAGCTTATTGGTAATGTGAAGCTAACAAGGCTGAAAGTTATTTGCAGTTAACTCTTTGCAGTACCACTGTCAAACAGATATTTTATCATGCTCAATGCTTACATAGGCAACTGGTTTATTAAGCAGTTTTACTTTGGTAAAGTATATGCATAAAATGATTATATATTTTCTCCAATTGCTATTTTCAACCATGCTCTGTGAAATCACTCTTTTTATTCCTCTTAAAATTATCTCAGATTGTTTCCATAACTTTTCATCCATTCTGAGATATTAAAAAATCAGTTCCATTCTGGAATGACATAAGTTCAGCAATGTGCCAAATTAACACAGTTCCTCTCTTTATGTCTTGTGCTTGGTAGTCTAAGGAAACTGCATTGTGGGTCCCGTTCTTTCATTTCTTCTCCCTTTATCATTCTGTCCCATCTCTTTCTGGGTTTCTTTTCTCCTACGCTGGAGCCTTGGAAGAGAAATATGAGAAAGGCCAAGTGCTCATACCTGCATTCCAAGGCTGGCTCTCTCTCATGGAATGTAAGTATGAGTTTTTAAAGAGTTCTACCCAGGTTCCTACTCCAGGGTACCTCTCATATCCTCTTGTTGCTGTGGTCCCCTTGTTCATAATATTAGCAAGACAACTCCAGCATGGCTACCCTCCTGGCGATTTCTATCTGAGAAGTACAGACTGCCCCAGTAGAGTCCCCCTACTGTTGTACTTCTCCAGTTCAAATCTTTTTTTTTTTTTTTAATTTTTTTTTAACGTTTATTTTTGAGAGAGAGAGAGACAGAGCGTGAGCAGGAGAAGGGCAGAGAGAGAGGGAGATACAGAATCCGAAGCAGGCTCCAGGCTCTGAGCTGTCAGCACAGAGCCCGATGCGGGGCTTGAACTCACAGACCGCGAGATCATAACCTGAGCCGAGGTCGGCCGCTCAACCGACTGAGCCACCCAGGCGCCCCTCAAATCTTTTTTAACCAAGTAGGCACTGAAGGCAGATCCCAATCCTGTTGCCCAAGGGTAAATTAGATGCATTCTCCTCTTTTTTCTCATCACTTGGCTTGTGGTGGCTGAAAGAATGGAATCACCATCTTTTCTCTTTTGCCCTTCATGTAAGAGATGGCAATAGCTCTCCACCCACTGTGGCTAGCTCCCTAGATCCTGGAACCCGTTGGCTTCTCTTCATCCTGTTTACACCCTTGTACATTGTTCTTTTATTAAGCCCCCTTCATGACCTATTAGAATGTGCCATGTGTACTCTGTCATGGCTCTGACTGAAACAAATAATAAACAAAATCTGAACAACTGTATACTACAAATATTTTAAGGCAAAAATGTGACTTACACATATCATCTTATGAAATTTGCATATCCGAATGTTAGTAGGGAGAAAGAAAACTTGAATAGGATAACTTGAATGAAAATCTCAGCTCTGATATATATAAGCTCTTTTGTAAAGTGGACCTATGCATGCCTACTTCACGATGTTGTCATGAAGATTCAACGAGATAAAGGAATCACCCACACAGGTCATATTCGATAAATATTCATTCAACATCTACATGATGCCAGGCACTAAGTGCTTTCTATACAATAAAGTATTCTATAAATATGTTAATTTAATTCTTAATCTGATGTAGGAGAAATATCTTGCAGTCATGAAAACATTCTTCTTCATATAGAAGGAGGAAGACTAGACTGGAGGAAGTGTAGCTAGCTCTTCTTAGTGTCCTTCGCTTGATTCTCTTACCATAAAACATCAGCATCTTCATAAATATCCGGCTTATACTCTCTGGTAATGAAATTTAGCAACACAATATGTTTTAACACATTAAAATTGCTGGAACTTATTTTTATATATGAGAGCAACAGGAGTAAAGGAAGAGTATCAGAACAACCCATTATAGACTGTTCTTTTTTTTCAATGTTTATTTATTTTGAGAGAGAGAGAGAGAGTGTGAGAGTGGGAAGGGGCAAATAAAGAGGGAGACAGAGGCTCTGAAATGGGCTCTGCACTGACAGCAGAAGGCCTGATGCAGGCTCAAATCCACGAACTGCGAGGCTGTGACCTGAGTTGACGTTAGACACTTAACCAACAGAGCCACCCAGTCGCCCCTGGACTGTTCTTAAATGCCACTATTAATAAGTGAAAATATGGCAATTGTATTAAGTATCCATAACTTAAAATTTTTAAAGTAAATTTCAAATGGCAAATTTTTAATTAATATTTGAATAAATATTCCAGAAACTTCAGTTAAAGAAAGAATCTTGTACAGAGCATTAGAGGGCTTGGGATTTAGATCTATTTTTGCCATTAACTGGCTGTTGACCTTTAGTCATTTAACTCTCTGAGGTCTTATTTCTAATTCTGTGGTTCAATTAATATATTTTGATGACATATTAATTTATAAACAATATATTTAATATTCTCAAAATTACTAATTCAATACAGGTGAAAAATGTGTTAAACTCAGTGCGGCTGTGGGGAGAGAATGGGATAAAGAAGGTCTAGTCCTGTCCTCAGTGGGTTAGAAGAAGTAAATGTCAGTGCCAGTAAGAAATGAATTCTCTAACTGACATTAATAAAGTACTTAATGAAAGTGCCAGAAGGAGCATTTTTTTTTCCTACTTGAGAGAAATGACATTGCAGGGTAGATAGCTTTTATAGATCAGTATTCTAGTTGAAAATTGTCTCACAGAAAAACCTTGCGTTTAAAAAATATTTCCTCAAAACTATCTGCATCATTTTTGGGGGGATGAAAAGAAAATACTAACTTGCAAATTTTTGATACCCGGTAAAAATGAATGTTTGTTTTTCTTTTAATAGATTTTGACCTAATGCCTGACAAGTGCCTTAGTTCATTAAAATAGTTGTTTAGAGTTAACACCAAAGTGGAGGCTTCTGCTTTTGCTGTTCAATATTTCACCAAGGATCCTAGCTCTGCACTTTAAACATAGGAAAAGACACAGTTTGTGCAAAATCATCTGAGGACCCCTACTTGATGAACTTGGCGATATACCAAACCCTGCAATAATAATAGTTACAAAATTTAAAAAATATATATTTATTTACTTTGAGAGAGAGAAAGTGTGCGAGGAGGGGAGGGGCAGAGAGAGAGGGAGAGAGAGAATCCCAAGCAGGCTCCAAGCTACCAATGTAGAGCTGCACATGGGGCTCAAACCCACGAATCCATGACCTGAGCCAAAATCAAGGGTCCAGATGCTTAACCGACTGAGCCACCCAGGCATCCCTGCAATAATAATAATTTCTTAATGGGGCGCTTGGGTGGCTCGATCAGTTAAGCGTCCAACTTCAGCTCAAGTCATGATCTCACAGTGCATGAGTTCAAGCCCCACACTGCGTGAGTTCTGCACTGACAGCTTGGAGCCTGGGGCCTGCTTCAGATTCTGCATCTCCTCTCTCTGCTCCTCCCCTGCTCATGCTCTCTCTCGATGGATGGAACTGGAAGGTATTATGTTAAGTGAAATAAGTCAGTCAGAAAAAGACAGATACCATATGTTTCCACGCATAGGTGGACTTTGTGAGACTAAGCAAAAACCAGGGGGAGGGGAAGAGGGGAAAGGAAAAAAAGACACAGAGAGGGAGGGAGATAAAACATAAGAGACTCTCAAAGACTAAGAAAAAAACTGAGGGTAAGGGAGATGAGGGAGGGGGGAGAGGGGGTGATGGGCATTAAAAAGGGCACATGTTGGGATGAACACTGGGTGTTATATGTAAACCAATTTGAAAATAAACTATTATAAAATTAAAAAAGAAAATAAAAAAAGAAAATAAACATTAAAAATTTTTAAAAACTAATAATTTTTTTGAAATGCTCAAATGTTACTGTACCACCATTGCAAGAGTCTAAATTTAAATTATAACCACAGGCATCAGGGGGTTCAATACTCAAATATGTGCTGAAATTTCAGTGTTTGGAAAATTTTAAATTCTAGAAGGGAAGATGATGTTTTTTTTTTACTTGAAGTATAATTATAATACAATATTATATTAGCTTCAGGTGTACGGCATATCGATTTGATAATTCTATACATTACTCAGTGCTCACCATGATAAGTATAGTCACCATTTGTCACCGTATGACATTACTACAATATTATTGACAATATTCCCTATACTGCATCTTTTTTCATCTCTGTGACTTATCTATTTTATAACTGAAAATTTGTATTTCTTAATTCCCTTTCTGTTTTTCCTATCCCCTCTCCCAGATTATCCTTTAACTATAAGAATTCTTCAGGGTCCTACTTTTATGGGTCAAGTATATGATGTGATTATATAATACATATATTTAAAATCAATTTTTAGAGTTGCAATTCAGCTTTGTTATGTTATTACCAGTGTTTCTAAAGTCACAGATATATCCTATATCTGGATTTGCATTACAGTTGTACCAGAACAGCGTAACTACTTAAAAGAAATATGCAAAGTACCCTTATAAAAAGTGAAACATAATGTCTAATTTAATTTTGAGTAAGGGCATATTTTATTCATTCCTTCTTGCTTAAGAAAAAGACACACTTATGTGATCATTAAATTTCAAGGTCTTGAAAAGCCCCAATAAGAAATTTCTTCTTTGGCATATACAATGGCTGGGCAAAAGTGGCGGTGTTGGTGGTAGGGATGTGTGTGTATTTTGGAGGGAGAGTAGGAGTTCACAGCCTTCCCTCTCCCTCCCCTTGGGAAAGAACAGGTATTGCCAGCTTATCTTGTCTCCTTCTCCTGCTCTCTAAAAAGAAGAGTGCAATTCTCTTGAGTGAAGCTGTCACAGAGACGCTAACTGCGTTCCCCCAGGAGGATGTGCAGGTACAGGGAAATGTAGCTGCTGGGAATGTAACATGGGACAGGCCCTTGTGGAAAGGAGACCTCGGTCTAGGGACCTTGATCATAGAGATAAGTGAGGTCTTTTGTGCTAAGAATGTCAGAGGTATGTGGGCATTTCTAGGTGTTACAAAAAGAGACAGGATTATAATTAGCGTCATCTTGAACCATGTCCTGGATTGCTTAATGTTTTTAAAATGAGCTACTCATGACTAGGGTTTGTGTTTAGGGCATGCTGTACTCAACCACATGGCACATGGCAACAGGTTATATTTGTAAGACATACTCCCTTATAATAAAGGAAGAAAAAATCCTTCAAGATGCTTGGCATACAGTAGATTTACAAATATTAGCAATTATGAAGAATTTTTTTCAAGAAGGCAGGCTTACAAAATGCAGGGTACTTGCAGAAAGAATCTCTTTTAAAAAGGATTATTTCATTTACATTATAACACTACAAATTCTTTGTATTTCCTTCCCTCTTTCCTTCCTTCCTTCTTTCCTTCCTTCCTTCCTTCCTTCCTTCCTTCCTTCCTTCCTTCCTTCCTTCCTTCCTTCCTTCCTTCCTTTCTTCCTTCCTTCCTTCCTTTTCTTTCTTTCAGAAAAAGAGAGAGAGAGGGAATGTAGGGGAGGGGCAGAGGGAGAGAGAGAGAGAGAGTGTGTCCCAAGCAGATTCCATGACCAACTTGGACCCCAATACAGGGCTGTCACCAGTGGTGAGATCATGACCTGAGCTGAAATCAAGAGTTGGACGCTTAAATGACTGAACCACCCAGGTGCCCCTGTATTTTCTAATCTGTTTAACTTTCTATTATTTCAAGTAGTATTCTGTACGATAATATTCTAGCACATGAAATAATTTGGGCAACTTCATGGAATTTCCTAATTTACAATTTGGCCCAAAGCAAACTGTTATGTACATTTACATTCTTTTTTTAAAAAATAATTATTAATTATTAATTTCTCCAGAATGTATTCCCTTCCTGTGAAATACCTAAATTATTAAAATTATAAAAACTACTGTAGATATAGCATATTTCTAAAATCCAGTATTACAGAAAGTGTGGGGGAAATTTGTACACTGTTGGGAATATTAATAGCAGGATATGAACAATATATACCAAAAGCTTTAAAATGGTACAGATCCTTTGGCATAATCAATTAAGTTCTAGAAATTTATCCTAAGGAAATAATTAAGCATGAACTTAGAGATTCACCTACAAGATGTTCTGTATTTATTACTTATTAAAAAGTTATGACAAGGAACAAGTAACAGATTAATAAATAAGCCAAAATTTTTCTACTATATAATAGAATTCAGCCACTAAAAAGTATATTATAGGTAACTTTGGTATTTTTTAACATGTAAATAACACATGAATAAATGTTTAAATGGTAATTAAAAATTAAAGCCTCCAGTTGCTATTTGTAGTAGTGGTGTTCTAGGAAATTACAAACAACCCTCTCTCTAGGGACATGTATGAAGTTGCCAAAAAAAAGTTTTTTAAACACCTTCAAGGTATGTAAACCTTCACAAGATGGTAAGAATTTACTGCTAATAAAGAAAGCCAAAGGACAGTGAAATAAAAATAGTGTGCTGGCAGAAAATAATTTCCAACTTTGAGTTCCATACTGAGAAAAGTATTTCCACAATGGAGGTAAGAAGAAAAAGAACCAGACAATTCAAGAGAAATTATAAAAATCTGTTTTGGGCAGAAGGAAAATTGTCTCAGATGGAAATCAGAAATCTAAGAATAAGAAAGAACACAGCAGTGATGGAAAATATATTGACATATATAAATGAATATTAACTGTATGTAAAAATGTTGATGATCTGAAGTTTCTTAAAAAAAGAACTGAAATAAATAAAAAATAACATTTAGTTGAGAGGGGAGTACGAAGGAACTGTTGTTAGGAATTTGTCCAAGAATAGGTCCAAGTATTGATTAACATTAAACTTTCTAAGTTAGGAATACATGTCAGAATTCCTGGACTATGAATTAAAGAAGAGGGACTGTATATCTAACTTCCAAAATGATAACAAATTTAAAATATTAAAAATCTATTTAAAAGAAGGAAAAAAAGATGAAAAAAGGAAATAGAAAAGTGTGTTAAATGGAAAGCACCATGTAGGTTAGCTGACTTAAAGCCGCATGTTGTACTCTATATTAAAAGAAAGGATCGGGGGCGCCTGGGTGGCTCAGTCGGTTAAGCGGCCGACTTCAGCTCAGGTCATGATCTCACGGTCTGTGAGTTCGAGCTCCGCATTGGGCTCTGTGCTGATGGCTCATCAGAGCCTGGAGCCTGCTTCATATTCTGTGTCTCCCTCTCTCTCTGCTGTTCCCCTGCTCACGCTCTGTCTCTGAAAAATAAATAAACTTTAAAAGAAAGGCTTGAATGCTCCAGTTAAAAGACAAATATTGTCTAATTGTATAGTAAAAAAAAAATTACAAATATGAGGTTAAATCATATGAAGTTGCTAATGGTTGATAATTTTCTGACATAGGCATTGCAGTTTCATTTGGTTCAAGCTAAAATATTATTTGGAGGGTGCCTTGAGTGGCTCAGTCAGGTAAGCGTCCAACTGGCTCAGGTCATGATCTCACAGGCTGATGAGTTCGAGCCCCTGTGTTGGCTCTGTGCTGACAGCACGGAGCCTGGAGCCTGCTTCATATTCTGTGTCTCTCTCTTTCTCTGCCCTTCCTCACTCATGCTTTGCCTCTCTCTTTCTCTTAAAAATGAGTAAACATTAAGAGAAAACTTTAAAAAAATACATAAAATGTTATTTGGAAGAGACACATATAAACTGTTAGGACAGAGAAACATTTAAGTTAAAAGAATGGAAAAGATAGCTGTACAAACTAAACTAACTAAAATAAAGCTGATTTATCTAGATTCGTAGACAAAATAGAATTAAAACCAGAAAGCATTATCAGAGATAAAGAGAGTCAATAATGATCAAATTTCATTTCAGTGAGATATCACAATTTATAATTTGTCAGCACCTAATTCCAGTAGCCTCAAAATATAGAAAACACAGGGACAAAAATACAAAATTGACAAATCCAAATCAGAATAGGGTAGTTTAGCATGAATTTCTCAGTGATTGAAAAGACATGCAAAGAAAAAAATCAGTTAAGAACTCTTACTTTTAAATTTTCTGATTTAAGCAACATAATTTGCAACAAATTAAGGGATGGCTAGAGAACACTGTATGCAACAACTTGTCTTTAAGCCCTACAAGTACAAACCGAAGGAAGAGATAGTGAACTTGAAACAGGTCAACAGGAATCAATAGGAACTTAAGAAACAAAGACAAAATTAAAAATAAAAGAAACCAAATTGTTGACACATAAAACTGTAAACAACCCAAAAGAATACACAAATAGTAGAATATAGAATATACTATAAATGTAGAATACATAAATAATCCTATCATATATTAAAGGAAGAAAACTCCAGAAAGGTATTTACCAAACAGTTAACAGATAATAGGTAACAATTATTATCTCTTTTTCCTTTATTTTTCTATATTGTCAATTTTTCACTAAATATTTGTTGAATAATCTTTATAAATAAAAACCTTGTTTTTCATTTACCAAAAACAAAACAAGGGACAAATTATTCTAATATTTAAATGGGGCACATCTTTCCAAGTGTGAGGCAGAGATATCTGTATGAGAATCATCTCGGCTATTTTAAGGTTATCAAAGCTTCATGCCAGACCTACAATCAGAATTTTTGGGGGTTGTGCCTAGGAATCTGTAGGTTAATATTTTGACATTCAAGTTAGAGAACCATGAAAATAGAAGAGAAGTGACAATGGTTAAATATAGGAATGCTAGCAATAATCTCAGTGATTGATAGTTATAATAAATGCCACATAGATCTCCTTCACTTTAATCCACTGATACGGCAAGACGGGTCAATTGTGGATATAAAATCTATTATTTTGCCGTCATATTCTCAGAGCTTGGTTCTGTGATTTCAGAAATAGAACACCATAATGGAATTAATTTTGACATTCACAAATAGTGATGATTTATTTGGCTTTAACTTACATACATCTGAAACCATGATTTTGAGGGGTTGTTTTCTTATTACTTCAAGCATACAGGGCTAGACTTTTGAATGATCAAATCCTTAACTGTAATTAATTTAGATATACACTTGTGTATTCCTGTATATGCCTAGCTAAAGACTAAATATTATGATTTGGAATATATATTTTGAGTGAGTTGGAGGGAATAGTATTTTTAACGGAGGTTCTAAATAATAGGCACTAAAAAAATTGTTTCCAATTTCTAAAAACAAATAAAGTAAAGCTCAGTGGTTTGATAGATGTCTATGAAGTATTACCAAGATTTCCTTACACTGCATACTGAGGAAACTTAGCCGAAATCCAAACGGTTAATAGCTTTTATTTTCCAGAAAGTTCTCTGATTCAGGTGAATAAAGGCAGATTGTCTCAAGTACAGGAGATTGCATCATGCACAATGCAGTCTAGCAGAAATAGTGTGACATTGTGCTTAGAAACATTAGTTCTTGGAATACAAACTGGTGCAGCCACTGGAAAACAGTGTGGAGACTGATCAAAAAATTAAAAATAGAATTACCATGTGATACCACTAGTGGATATACCCAAAGAAAATGGAAACCCTAGTTTGAGAAGATATATCCACCCCTATGTTTATTGCAGCATTGTTTACAAGAACCACGATATGGAAGCAACCCAATGTCCATCTAGAGATGAATGGATAAAAAACAGGTGGTGTCTATATACGGTGGAATAAATGGATTATTACTAATATCACTAAATTATAGCACATCTGTATTAGCCAAGCCACACTAGAGAAACAACCAATAGGAACCCATACAGAATAGTTATACATAAATACAGATATAGTTGCAGATACAGATATAGTTGTGGCATATCTATAATGTATACTGATGTGTGTGTGTGTACATTTATGGGTAGGGGAGAGATTACAGGAGTTGGACCACGCAGTTAGGGAAGCTGAGAAGTCCCATATCTGCCTTCTGCAAGCTGGAGAAACAGGAGAGCCAGTGGGGTGGCTCGGTGATGTCCCAGGGCAGAAGATGATGTCCAGCTCCAGCAGACAGCAGATTCGCCCTTCCTACACCCTCGTGTGCTGTTCAGGTCCACAAGAGATTGGGTGACGTCCACCTGCCCTGGTGAGAGTGATCTTCTGGACTCAGTCAGTGGATTCTAATGCTAATCTCTTTTGGAAACACCCTCACAGACACACCCAGAAATAATGTTTATTAACTATTTGGGTGTCCCTTAGCCTAGTCAATAAACACATAAAATTAACAATTACAATGTCACACTCCCATTTTTCTTTTAATGAAAGTGCATTTATATCTGTGATTATTTTTCTTACATATCTGTCTTAAAAGCTTATTTGTTAGAACTCTTCATTGAGAGAGTTCTATACATGTTGGAAGAAATATTTTGATATGCAGCTTGGGGCGAGGGCACGACACCTGCACAGGGCATTTCTGAGACCGTCTTGTCTTTCCTAAGAATTCTGTTCCAGTGTCGATCACTTTAACCCTCTTCTGTTAGTTTCTTTAGCCATGTTAGCTCCATCTTTTTCCTTTTGTAAGCCTCCCCTTCACATCTCCTCTCTTGGCATCTGACTCTACTTTGAATTAAAATTTGGCTTTCTTTTGGTGTCTTTAAATTTCACTTTCATACTCATTACCAAACTTGGCAAATGTTCTTGGATCTTGCTCCTTTTAGAAGAACTAGAAGTAGTCTAAATTTTAAATAATTCCCCTGATACATGGGGTGTATAAAATATACATATTGATGTGCACGTCTACATATACAGATGGTCCCCAACTTACAATGTCTCAACTTAATGATTTTTTGACTTTATGATGATGCAAAAGTGATATGCATTCAGTTGAAACCCTACTTCAAATTTTTAATTTTGGTCTTTTCCCTGGCTGGCGATATGCCGTCTGATACTCTGTTGTGATGCTGGGCTGTGGCATTGAGCCACAGCTCCAAATCAGCCACGCAACCATGAGAGTAAACTATGATCCACTTAGAACTCATACTTTCTGTACCCATATAACCGTTCAGTTTTTCACTTTCAATACAGTATTCAATAAATTACAGGAAATATTCAATACTCTAATATAAAATAGGCTTCATGTTAGATGATTTTTTGCCCAGCTATTGGCTGATGAGGGTTTATCTGAATGTAGCCCCATTGTTAATCAAGGAAGATCTGTGTATAAAATCCTATACATGCACACACTATACATATATACTCAACTGGCTTTATAGTCATGGATAAGATAGGTAAATTTAAGAATACTCTATAGGATTGAGCTATTACTCTGAACACCCTGATAGAGTCCCTTGTTAAAGAGTACTGGGACTATAGCAACCCGTGGGGAAAAATGGCATGTTATCAAAACAACAGCAATAACAGTCTATGAAAACATCCTTTTTGTTCCAGTTCTCTTTCCTTACCACCCTTCACTGTATAAAGTTCAGTAGTTTACATTAAATTTGATTCTACTGATTGGCCACAAGAGAGTGAAACAAATCAATCAGGATTTTCTTCTCCACCAAGAATGACATGAGATGGCATCCCTAGACAGGGACACTTCAAAGACCCATGAATGATGAATTAATGAAGAAACATTAATTACTACCTCGATCAAAATATGGCTATTTATTGTCCAACCCATTCATGCAAGTCATGACACTTGTCACTACCAATTACTGCCAATTGCAGAGGAATAACAAGGTTTTATTAATGTTAGCATCTCCTAATCAGTGGGACATATTACAAATATTAACATCAAAAATATCACTTCAGGAATTCAAAATGCTCCCTTTACTGTGGTTCTCTGCAGGCTCCGGAAGGGCCACTTTGGGGGTGGGCGGTGTGGAACATGAGGCACAAGATATAAGTCCACAGAGAGGAGCCACAAACTATCAAGGAGATGTGAATGTGGAAATAAGTTAACCAAACACTTCATTCTCCCTGTGACCAGCCTTACCCAAGAATGTGCAAATACCATCATTCTTGGGAAGAATTAGGCCATCTCAAAGCTTCTGTCAAGAAAGCGTATCCCCAACTCAAATTACCAATGCCTCACCCACAATAGCAGGATCTTAAAGAGCTGTGGGGCACCCCCCCTCCCATGGGAGGTTACATCCTTGATATCAAGGTCTTTCCTGCTGGTGTTCCTCTGATCATACCTCTTACTGTAACGCAGTGTCTACTAAAAGGTACAGTCATAGTCTCTTCAAGTGTGCACTAAGCGTTACTGAAAATTGAGAGAGTTTAGATTGTTAAGCAGACCGGTTTATGACATTAATTGCTCACTGTCTACTTACATGTGTCTCAAAAGTGCCCCCTTTGCATCTGATGACCTTTGGACACGTTTCCCAATGCTGCTCATTATGGCTTAACTGCTCTTCATTTTAATCCGTTACTGTGGATATGCTTGTCATGGCCCTGCAAATCCTGGGACAAGGATCTGGATGGACTTCAGAGCCCCTTTACTTCAGAGGTGGGATCAACAGAATCCACTCTATACATAATCCTACTCTGAAGACTCCAATCTGGGCAAAACTCTGGGTTCTGATCACACTGTTGATCTAACTAACCCAAATTCTCATGATATTTTCTTTGTTTGGTTCAGATATATTACTATGGACAGGAACCTCCTTCCATACTCAACTTATTTTATTCCTCTTTCTGTCTCTGAAGGTCACTACATGCTTACATTCATTCCTAGACGAACCTTCCTTTCTTCCCTTGACCTCACACCCTGGAGAAGCAGTATCATATTGAGTCAGGAATTCAAATACCCTTTTCTCAGTACTAGGTCTCAGATGTTAATAGGTTGTATCAGCAAGCCTTAAGATGAGGAAAGATGGAGGAGATGAAGCTGAAAACTTCAGTGGAGTTTCGATCTATAGTGCCTCACCTATTTAAATTGACAAACTCGTCATTTTTACTTAGTGGACTCTGTCTGGCCTCTAGATGATCTAGTTTGACCTTGGGTAGTAGCCCTTTTCTTTTATTTATTCTTGGCTCTGACAGTCAGGCTACCTCTTGAGTTCCTGGTTTCTAGACCACAAATAATAACTTGTTTTGTCCTGGTCTTTTTACCCCATAGTTAACATATTTTGTAAGATTCAGATTGATCTGGGTTCAAATCAACTTTGTGCTTTTTACTGGCTCAGGCAATGTGGATAACCTAACCCTTTTGAAGGTTCGTGTTCTCCTGTGTAAAATAAGGGTGGCAATGGGTAAGTTTCAGGGTTTTTGAGGCATTAGTAGAAACTCAATAAATGGCAAACTTTTATATTATTGTAATTGTTTTTATTATGATACTCTGCATCTCCGTTTACTACCTGTCTCCAGAAACAGTGTTCAAGTCTTTTGGCTCTCTACTCTTTCCTCCTCTCACTATTTGTTACTTACTGACCTCCAGCAATTTTAAGTTATAACGAACAGTTTGGGGTTCCCATTTTGGGAATTCTGTCCTCAAATACCCTGACTTATCTGTGAGAGCTCACTCATAGTAATCTTCTAGCTTGGAGTGATTTGTTTCCCATTTCCTGGTACAATCCTGGTAAGTACCTTTTGTCTTGGCATATCAGTAACATACCTTTTTTTAGTTCCTGTACTCAATTTGTGAAGAGTGGAGTGGGGGCTTCTACACACATTCAAGCAATGCTTTGACACCAACAGGATGTCCTACAATTCAACTCGATTCTGATACTACCTACCCAGAGATAGCATCAGATTCCACAGGTCGAGGACTTAGTCATATAAGACTGCCTCACCCTTAGACACCAGTCACAAATACAAGTTGTCACCTGTGCTTCTGACCAACAGACTATGAGTCAGAGGTTCCCACAACCCCATCCTCAGATTTGAGTAATTTGTCAGAGTGGCTCACAGAATTTAGAGAAACTTTTTACTTACTAGATCATCAGTTTATTAGAATGTTAACTCAGGAACAGCAAGAGGGAAGAGATGCATATTGTAAGGCATGTGGGAAGGGGCCCAAACTTCCACCAGGCATACCACTTGCCTCACATATCCACATCTTCAGCAACCCAGAAGCTCTCCAAACTCCATCTTTTTGGGTTTTTATGGAGATTTTACTACGTAGGCAAGATTGATTAATTCATTGGCTATTGGTGATTAATTCCACCCCCAGCCACTCTTCCCTCCCTAGAGGGTGGGAGGTGTGAGTGAAAGTTCCAACCCCCTAATCACATGGTTGGCACCATTGGCAACCAGCTCCCATCTTTAAGTGCTTTCCCAAAGACACCATATTGACATAACAAAAGACACATTTATTACCAATTTTCATCAAAGGAAATTCCAAGGGTTTTAGGAACTTTCTGTATGAAATGGGGACAAAAACCAAATACATATTTCTTATAAATGCTAATCACGATATTGCAGGATCCCTCTTACGGTCAAAATAGTTTAAAATATATGACCATCCAACTCTGAGCAGACCATGCCTCGCTTTTGAGCTCTATAGTTTTTAATACTTCCCTGACTTAAGCCTGCCATTTTGATAAACACATCCTGCTCTCTCTTTAGTTCATGCTTGTTTGTGTGACATATATAACCATTCTTGAATCTTGCCAAATAAAATACGGGGTCTAGTCCTATGTCTTTACACTCACCGTCCCTGAGACCTAAGGAAACAAGACCTTTGTAAAAAGGGGAAAGCTGAGAATGAATGTCTGGACATGGTGATATTATGATCCTCTTCAATTGCATTGTTTAACTGAGTCATGTCCCTGGAAGATGACAGGCTGATGGGGGTTCACACTTGATGGGAGTCATGTCAGGGCTCACAATCTTGTGCAAATGTGTGTGGTTTTATCCCCTCACTTCTCTCACAGGGCTTAACTATTAAATTATGCTGAAGCCATGGTATTGCAGGACTGGATTAAACCTCCATCTCCTCATCTGTTTCCCTTCACTGAAAATCTGGGGCACAACTCATGCCTCCATTAGCGTCTGATGGAAGAGTTGAAACTCCCTCGGCTTTCTTTGAAAAATGCCACGCTTAATGTTCTACTACAGATGTTTGCCTTGAGTCAAATATGGAACTTATGTAGAATTATATGTGGGCTAGTGGTGAGCATTGCTGTTATAAGATAAGGAATCATTTCACATTATTCTTATTTTACTTTAATGCTTGGGGTCATGTTAGCCAAGCACTAGCATTTAACTCTGAAGAAGCCGTGGTAAAAATGCAAATAAATGCCCCCCAAATATAATGTTTTGACCTCCAGGAAATTCATCCAAAAGTAGAAAATTATATTCAGAATCAAACATTTCCTTAAGCATCTGTGTTATCATAATGTTTTGTAGAATTTCAAACTTACTGTTACTTTGAAATTGGCTGTGCAGTACTATTTCTTAAATATACATTTAGTGTAGGATATGATTTAGAAATTTTTTATTTTTATTACTAAAATTTTTTAACGTTTATTTATTTTTGAGAGACCGAGACAGAGAGAGACAGAACACGAGTGGGGGAGGAGCAAAGAGAGAGGCACTCACAGAATCTGAAGCAGGCTCAGGCTCTGAGCTGTCAGTACAGAGCCCGACACTGGGCTCAAACCCAGGAAGCGTGAGATCATGACCTGAGTCGAAGTTGGAGGCTTAATCAACTGAGCCACTCAGGTGCCCTAGAAATTTTTATTTTTAAAACAGCAAGAATCTGTTGAACAATTGGCAATGGAAATCATTGGTGAGTTTCTTAACCACAGCAACACCAATTACTTTAAGAAATTCAGTGAAAAAAAAATCAGTAAAATATGATTGATTTTTCTACATCTATATTATTCTTTTTTTTCCAGACCCTTTTATTGTTGGTTACTATCTAAGACATTGGGAAAATTATTAGTTTTTTCTCATCTTAATTTGCTCATCTGTTGAATGGGATGGTTTTAAAGATCAAATAATTTAATCTATGTGTATGGCACAGAGAGAGCATTTCATAAATGTCAGCTATTATGATTAGTTAAGACAGGTACGTAAAATCTCATATCTTTGATAGGATACTTTTGTTTTTAAGGCTTAAAGTAAATGTCAGTATGAATAATTAGATTTTAGAATCATTGTTTGTTTTACTTTCACCAAAAAAAATTCTACTTTTCTGTTGGAAACCATATTTCCTATCGTCTTTAGTCTTAAACCACTTTGGTGTTAAAAGTGTAAGTAGTCAATGGTTTTTGAATGCCCGCTATGATTCAAGTACTTTTCAAGGCTCTCTGAGAGATTTAAACATAAAAAACACATTCATTTCCCTTAACTACTTAAAATTTATTGGCAGGGATAAGTATATTAAAAAGCAAGTATATTATAAAGCAGAGTGGAAAAAATGCTTTAAGAGAAACATAGATCAAAATGTTTAAGAAAGGTGTGGAGGTTCCTCAAAAATATGAAAATACAGCTACCCTATGACCCAGCAATAGCACGTCTAGAAATCTACCCAAGAGACACAGGAATACTGATGCATAGGGGCACGTGTACCCCAATGTTCATAGCAGCACTTTCGACAACAGCCAAATCACGGAAACAGACCAAGTGCCCATCAACTGACGAATGGATAAAGAAGTTGTGGTACATATATACAATGGACTACTACATGGCAATGAGAAAAAATGAAATCTGGCCATGTGTAGCAACATGGATGGAACTGGAGGGTATTATGTTAAGTGAAATAACTCAGTCAGAAAAAGACAGATACCATATGTTTCCACGCATAGGCAGATTTTGAGAGACTTAGCAAAAACCATGGGGGAGGGGAAGAGGGGAAAGGAAAAAAAAGACACAGAGACAGAGGGAGATAAAACATAAGAGACTCTCAAAGACTAAGAACAAACTGAGGGTAAGGGGGGTGAGGGAGGGAGGAGAGTGGGTGATGGGCATTAAAGAGGGCACGTGTTGGGATGAACACTGGGTGTTATATGTAAACCAATTTGAAAATAAACTATTTAAAAAAAAGAAAGAAAGCAGACAAAATACAGATTACACTGTTAGAACAAGAAGAACTTCAGATATTAGTAGAATTTTGGTTCAAGAAGAACATTTCAGGCAGAGGAGCAATGAAAGCAAAGGCATTGACGCAGGAATGTGCATAGCATGTGCAGGGAAGACATCAGGTGTTTGATACTGACGCATGGCAAGAAAAGGGGTGTAAACGTTGAAAGTTTGGAGCATGTCTCAAGGCTGGTCATGTCCGGATCCAAAAGGATGAGGGCAGGAATAATATGCTCATGGCAGCAGTGGGGGTGGAGACGTGGGGGCAGCTAAGGGAAACTTTGTAGAGACAAAAATAGTAGGGCTTCAGAACTAATCGAATGTGAAGAAAAAAGAGAAGGAGATGAAGTTGCCCCTGAGTCTTTAGCCTCATATGCCTGAACTATTAATGATGCCATTACAAAGAAAGGTAAGAAACGTTGAAGGTTTGGTGCAGCAGTGGTAACCATGTCAGCTTTAGCCTTATCAAGTTTAAAACTCACTGGTAGGATTTTCTGGGGAAGGCATCTTGGGGTTGAAAACCTGGTCCTGATATCCAGAGGAGTATTCAGGCTTCAGATTTGGAAGTAATCCACAGAGTGATAGTGATGCTTTGAGAATAAATGAATGAAAGCCCTTCAATAATTCCAACAACCTCTACCATAGATAAAGCCAGTTTTAAAAATTGATTTAAGTTTAATTCATAAAATCATATTATTATTTCAGTCCCTGCTTAACAATTCATGAGTTCTTATTTTATGTATATTTTATTTGTAGTCCATGATTTTTAACTTTTTATTTCTCTTTGTTTCTTCTCTTTCTCCATTCCTTCACACTAAATTTCTTTGTTCTTTCTGATTCCCTTTGTCTTTCATCTTCTAATATAATAAGAGATAAATTTCTATTTTTGGACCATAAATCTATGATATCCTGTAAGATTCACTATAATCTTTTGAATGTCAGTTGTGAAAATATGGAAATGTATTAGTATATTTTTGAAGGATGCTTCCAAAAGCCTACAATCTACAATCTCAGCTGAAGTTGGACTTAGGAGATATTCCTATTTCTAGATACACAAAACCTAGCTTTTCTCCTTAGAGATAATAGATCTTGAGCAAACATTGGGTACTATGTTCCAGGTACTAAGGATATAAGCTGAATAGCACATGGTCCCCTTTTTTTAGCAGCTTACTTTGTAATGGGCTTTCAAGACAGAATTTGCTTGAAACTTGTTTCTTCCCCAGAGCCCTCATTTCAGGCATTGGTGTTTGCCAATTCATTGTATTCAAATGCATTTAATTCCATAGTTTAAATTGTCTTTATCACTTGTGGTTTGTTGCCTCTTTCTTCTATTCCAGATTATACTTGAAATGGATGACTACATTCTCTTTATGTCTTAAATGAGCCAGCAAGTATATAAATACACCACAAAAGAACATTAAAATGGCCAAAATCTAGACATTTAAAATTCTTGAAAATTTCCTCCTGTAACTTTTTATCTTAACCACAGTATTTCTGGAGCTTATTCTTTGTACCTGATATTAAAGTATTTAGTGGTTATTTGTTTGATAATCTAAATCTTTTAAAATCATCTTACTGGTGGGGCACCTGGCTGGCTCAGTTGGTAGAACATGCAGCTTTTAATCTCAGGGTAGTGAGTTCAAGCCTCACGTTGGGCATGGAGCCTACTTAAAAAAAGTTAAGTAAGTGTCATTTTACTGGTATATGAGAAAAAGAAGGGAAATTTTTGATTCTCTGCCCTTTTGAAATATCTACTAGAAATACAGTAAGTGTATAGAAAAGCAGATTTTAATGTGCTCAAAAAGGTCAGTGTGGAATGTTCAGAGCAGAGTTTTGCTCTTTAGCTCTTATGCATCCTGGAGGCAGTGCTGTTGCAGTGCTCATTATGGTAGACTGGAAACACAGAGTCCTGCCAGGGCGAAGTGCTCAGGCCCTTCCATTTGACACTTGGTCATGTGTACCCTAAGATTCCCTGCTGGCTGAGAGTCTCTCCTTTGCAGCTCCCAGATGCAAGAGAGTGTTGAGTTAGGCATGACCTCCTCACTTGATGTAAAGAAGTATAGGGTTTAAAACACTTCATTTCAGGGCACTTGGATGGCCCAGCCGGTTAAGTATCTGACTTTGACTCAGGTCATGATCTCATAGTTCAGGAGTTTGAGCCCTGCATTCCATTCTGTGCTGACAGCTCAAGGCCTCAAACCTGCTTGGGATTCTGTGTCTCCCTCTCTCTTTACCCTTCCCCCATTTATGCTCTGCCTCTGTATCTCTCTTTCTCAAAAATGAATAAACATTAAAAAATTGCATTTCATTTATAACTGTTTTATTAAAAATCTTGGTTTGTTTTCTCTTATATCCCAGCTGAATCCTTTTGACTTGAGGATAGCCATAAAGAAAATGAGCAGAATAAAAAATTATGTGAAACTATAATAGTTTGTAACATTCATTAAAACACATAAAATTTAAGGATCACAAACTATGCTGTGAAATGATATTGGGAAAGAAAATAGCATTTCACAGCATAGCACTAACCTCCACCTCTAGAAGACTTTGTTGTTAATTTCAGCAAAGTCGCTGCATTGGTTCCCTGCCCATCTTACAGAGAAAGATCTCAGCCTGTTTCCGGTCCCCTCCAACACAGCCAGCCTTGCTCAGCTATGAAATTTGGGAAAGGATCCATGGATGTTGGCTTGATTAGAACTGGCTTTTCATGTTTTTCTAGCTTGCTACATGCCTTTCTCCATAACTAATTGGTAAAATAGTATTCTCCGGTCGTTTAGAACTTCAATTTAATTGTACATTGATGTGATCCATAGTAAGAAATAATTTTAAATTGACAGTCAAGGTGGTGTAGTTGAAAGAGAATAGAATTTAAAGTCCAGAGAGCTAGTTTCTAATTTCATTTACTCCATTTGCTGTCTGTATAACCATGGACACATCTCTTAAACTTTTTCAGTATGAATTATATTTTTAAAAATAAGGATTATAATTGTTCTCCTACTTTCCACATAGAACTCTTGGGTGGATCAAAAGATAATGGATGTAAATATGTTTAGTATAGAAATTACTATTAAGAATTTAGAGAATTATTTTTAATAATCAGTTAAAAAGTTAGACTATATTTGGAAATTGAGATTTGGACTGAGCTTACATTTCTTTGTCTATAAGAAAATGGTAAGAAGGAATAAAACTAAATACAATCACAAAATTACAGAAGAAAGGTTTGAAAGGTTTTGGTGATAAAAATAACATTTTTGAGAACTTCTTTATATTATTATTTATATATAACATTACTAAACGTAAATACATTTCTAAACATGAATAAACCTGTTTGCACATACTCCCATTTATCAGGTTTTAGCAAAAGGAATCTAAACAAAAAAGTTTGATTCAGAAAATTAAAGAGTTGTTCATTTACTTGCTTGTTTGTGGTTTGTTAATTTAGGCTGTTAATCATTATGTGAATTGTACCCTGACTCATTATCAGGAAGATTCAGGAGAGCAAAATAAAGCTGATTTTTAAAATGCTTTCATTTGGGGTGAAAATAACAGTGAATCAAAGGTAAACAATGTAAAAAATATTCTAAAGATCTTCTCCTTATCTTTAAAAATGATTAGCTCTTCTAAACATTCCATTAACTCAATGTTTCATGACTTTGGTACCTGGGATACTGAGAATGGTGTGGAATATTTATTTAATTGCACTTTGTTCAGACTTATTTCATCAGAATCTCTGGAGGTGGTGGTAAGAATACCAGCATTTTTTGTAAATGGGAAGATTTCCTTCTTTTTTAAAAGCTGAATAATATTCCATTGTATGTACAACCCACTCTTAAAAATCTGTTCATCTGATGATGGACACATGTTGGGTGGGTGTACAACGTAGTGTCTGTAGTTAACAATATTTTATTAGGCACTTAAACAAATTTTAAGAGGGTATATCTCATGTTAAACATCCTTACCACAAACAAAACAAAAAAAAGGTACAAGGAAACTTTTGGATGTGACAGATATGTCTATTATTGTGTCTGTGATTGCGGTGATAGTTTGGGCATATGCCTGTGTCCAAACTCATCAAATTGTAATCATTAAATAGGTACAATTTTATGGGTGTCCATTATATCTCCAACAAAGCTTTTTTTTTTTTTTTTCCTTAAAGAATGACAATGTCTGAAAATTAAACCAATATGCCGAATGGAGTCTTTGCCACATTAATTTTTTTTTAATGTTTATTTTTTTGAGTGAGAGAGACAGAGTGTGAGCAGGGGAGGGGCAAAGAGAGAGGGAGACGCAGAATCCAAAGTAAGCCCCAGGCTCCAAGCCATCAGCACAGAGCCCGATGCAGTGCTCGAACTCACAAACCATGAGATCATGACCTAAGGTGAAGTGGGACACTGAACTGACTAAGCCACCCAGGAGCCCCTCTTTGGCACATTAAAATTGCTCCACATTGACACAAACACCGCCTTGGTCTAAAAACATACGTAAATGTGTATATATGTGCTCCACTTTTATTCCCATGCTCATGCAACCTAGAAAGGCACTAATAAGTGGTGTGGGGACCACATATTAATTTAATGTTTCTAGGACACACATTGTGTTGAAAGGTTCATCATTTAAAGTAAATAGTTCATCATTTTAATTTGAAGAATTTAAAATTAAGTCGGTAGTAGTAACCTATAAGGAGTGTTATAAATTAATTTTTACTTGCTTTAATGTGTTAACTATTTGCATTTGAGCACACTTGATAATGGGGCAAGTTGCCATAGATTACATTTTATCATTAACAGAGGGTAGAAAAATCCTCTGTTTGGCCATATTCTGTTAAGAATATTCTACGGTAAAGATTTTTCACTCTTCTAGCTAGACTTTGCTCTCATTTGATGTCTAAGTTGAATATGTTACATCTTAGAAGCTTGACTTTGCCCTCTGATTCATGTTGCTTCCCTCTCTTTGCATTCATAGTTTTGAGCCCCAGAGCACTCATTAGGCAATATCCTGCACGTTATGCTTCATGTCAGAGTCTGCTTCCGGGAGAACACACCTGTAACAGCGTCCCGCTAGCACCCCTTTGGCCCACCCCAGAGGTCTCCTGCAGTCATCTCTTGACCATATAGGCAGCTTCTTGTGTACCTCTCCCTAAACGTGTTCTCTAGCTGTGGAAGCATGCTCAGTTCTTTTGGGTTCAGACAGAAAAGGTGGGAGTTAATACCCATATGAATTAACTGCATCCAAACTTTTCTGGGTCTGCTTTGGGGACTCCAAACTAAGACAAGATCTAAGGATTTGTAGTTCATAATTCACTCCCTTTTGATCTGTACATACTGTTATTGTGTCTTTCTCACCTTCCTTTATTATTGTTGGAAGTTTAAATAATTTAAGTCATAAATAATATATAACACAAAAAAGAATAGTATAGGACTCCACATACAGACGATGAAAATAACACTCAGGGGCTGCGGGAGGATTGTTTTAATAGTTCTATCACACCTGGTCTCAGTTCATTTATAGAGAACATTGTGAATAGTAATATTTAAAGAAAACCCATCGTGTCAAATATAGTCAAATAAAAAAAAATTAAGAAAACCCATTGTAGAAGTTTCCATTTAAAACTGTCTAATGAAGATACCAAAGGAAGCACCCATTTCCTTTGCTGATTGCAATGAAATGTGTTTTTACTGTGAATATTTTTATAACTTTTATTAGTAAGTGAGGTAAGATGTATAAAGGTTGTTATAAGTTTTCAGTTTGTATACTATTACATTTGTTTTCCTTGAATCATTTTATTTTACATGAAAGTAAAAGTTAGAGTGAAATCTAACAAAAGAAAGGACAAAAAAAATTACTTTTTCTTTGACTTGCTAACAAGACTAAACAAATGGAAGATATATAATAACCCAAGAAATCTAAAATACTAGGCTTTCTATCATCTTAATTTAAACTGCATCAAAAAAGTCTTGATTATGTGGGTTAAAAGAAATATAATTTGACAGCGAGGCATTGAATTAATAAGAAAAGATATAACTATGCAATTAAAATATTTAAATTAGTTTCTTTAATCATGTATTTATTTCAAGGTGATGGAAACATTATAAATTTACAATCATATAAGGTATAATAACTGAGTTGTTGACTCTAAAGGAAGTTTGGGAAAGAAGGAAGGTGCTGTTGATTATCTTCTTGGTCTTCTGTGTACCTCTGGTTTGGTTTTGTTTTTTAATCGAAGTGAAATTCACATAAAATAAAATTAACCATTTAAAATGTACATTCAGTGGTATTTAGTACATTCACAATGTTGTAGAAATCATCACCTATGTCTAGTTCCAAAATATTTTCATCACCTCATAAGAAAACCCATACCCATGAAGCAGTTCACTCCCTATTGCCCCCTCTCCCAGCTCCTGGCAACCACCATGCTACTTTCTATCTCTAACCATTTATCTATTCTGGATATTTCATATGAGTAGAATAATTCAGTAAGCAATCTTTTGTGCCTGGCTCCTTTCACTTACCAAAATGTTTTCAAGGTTCCATTATGTTGTAGCATGTATCAACACTTTATTCATGCAATTATTCCATTGCGTGTATATACCACAATTCACTTATTCATTCATCCATGGATGGGCACTTGGGTTGTCTCTACCTTTAAGCTGTTGTGAATAGAGCTGCCATGAACATAGGTGGATAAGTATTTGTTTGAGAATGGTTTTCAGTTCTGTGGGCATGTATCTAGGGGTGGAATGTCTGGGTTGCATGGTAATTTTATGTTTAACCTTTTGAGGAACTGCCAGTTTTTCATGGCAGCAACATCACTTTCCATTCCCACCAGCAATGTATGAAGGTTCCAGTTTCTCTACACGCTCCCCAATGCTAGTTATTTTCCCTTTTTTTTTTTTAATCATAGCATCTGAGTGTGTATAAAATGGTATCTCATTGTGGTTTTGATTTGCATTTCCCTAATGACTAATAATGTTGACCATCTTTTTGTGTGCTTCTTGGCCATTATATATCTTTGGAAAAATGTCTCAATTCTTTTTCCCATTTTTTAATTGGCTTGTTTATCTTTTTGTTGTTGAATTGTAAGAGTTCTTCATATATTTAGGACACTTGACCCTTATCAAACATATATTTGAAATGTGTTCTCCCATTTGGTAGGTTGTCTTTTCACTTTATTGATTATGTCCTTTGATGCATAAAAATTTTTAATTTTGATGAAGTCCAGTTTATGAGTTTTGTCTTTTGTTGCTTGTGCTTTTGGTTTCATATCCAAGAATCCTATTGTCAGATCCAAAGTTACAAAGATTTACCTCTATGTTTTCTTCTAAGAGTTTTATATTATTACTTTTTGTATTTAGGTCACTGATGCATCTTGAGTTAGTTTTTATGGTTTTCAGCTTTATTGAGGTATAATTAATGAAAATTGTATATATTTAAGATGTTCAACTTAATGTTCTGACAATACATGTGTATTGTGAAATGACTGCCACATTCAAGCTAACTAGCATCTCCATCACTTAACAGAGTTACTATTTTCTCTCCTTTTTAAAAAATTTAAACATTTATTTTTTTAGAGCAGTTTTAAGTTTTACTGCAAAATTAAGAGGAAGGTATTTTTTTTAATCATAGCATCTGAGTGTGTATAAAATGATATCTCATTGTGGTTTTGATTTGCATTTCCCTAATGACTAATAATGTTGACCATCTTTTTATGTGCTTCTTGGCCATTATAAATCTTTGGAAAAATGTCTCAATTCTTTTGCCTTGTAGAAATCCCTTATAGAGGGATCTCCTCTATATCCCTTGCTCCCACACATGCATAAACTCTCCCATTATCACCATTTCCCCACCAAAGTGGTACATTTGTTTTATTTGATGAAGCTACATTGACACATCATAATCACCCAAAGCCCATAGCTTACATTAGGGTTCATTCTTGGTCTTCTATGGTCTGTGGGTTTGAACAAATGTATAATGACATGTGTCCATCATTGTAGCATCACATAGAGTATTTTCAGTGCCCTAATAATCTGTACTCTAGCTACTCATTTCCACCTCCTCCCCTCAGAACCCTGGCTTTCACTGTTCTTTTTACTCTCTCCGTATTTCTGCCTTTTCCAGAGTGCTGTGTATTTGGAATCATTTAGTGTGTAGCTTTTTCAGATCGACTTCTTGCATTTAATAACATGTGTTTAAGGTTCTTTTATGTCTTTTCCTGGCATAATAGTTAATGATATATGCATACGTTGTCATATGTATACATTGTGAAATGATCACTACAATCAGGCTAGTTAACATATTCACATAGTTATTATTTTCTTTCTTTCTTTCTTTCTTTCTTTCTCTCTTTCTTTCTTTTCTAATCTTTATTTTTTCCTTTCCTCTGCTAGTTTTAGGTTTAATTAACTCTTCTTTTTCTAGTTCTTTACAAAGCAAAGTTAGGTTGTTGTTCTGAGATCTTTCTTCTTGTTTAATTTTCAGCAAATACTTTCCTGTGAGCCCTGCTTTTGCTGCATCCATAAGTTTCAGAATGCTGCATTTTCATTTTCATTTGTGGGGGAAGGCAGAAAGAAAGAATCCAAATTCATCTTAGGATATGTTGACTCGAGGCACCTGGGAGACATTAAAGTAGAGGTGCTGTTTAGGGAAGTGTATTTGTACCTGGAATTCAGGAAAGACGGGTATGAACTCCATATACAAACTTGGAAATAATTTGCGTATGATTAGAGATCATATAGGTGGGGAATAATTAAACCCATCTCAGTAACTGAGAGGTGGAAAAAATATACAAGAAGAGAAAAGCCTCTTAGCTGTGCCAACATTTGAAAATTGGTTCGGGTAGAAGCCAGCAGAAGAAGGAGATGTCAAAGAACTGAGCGTGGGGATGGGAGCAAAAACAGTGTGCCATGCGGAAGTCACCATGCGTAATTGACACTTCAAAGGCATTTGCTTCTAGCTTGACGGTCCAAAATATTTGAAGGCTAGTAGTGACCTACAAAAGACGTTTCTCGGGGATTCTGCCACTAGCTTTTTCTTCTATTGTAATAGAAAATGATAAACCATGTTCTCATTTCCTCATTAGTATTCAGCAGCAAGAGGTGAATACTAAATCCTCACTGAATAATTTAGCTTGATATGTTTACCCTTTGATGTACAAGTACAACATAACTGGAAAACACCATGTATTGAATCTATTCTCAGAAGCTATTATTTTAGTATATTTAACACTTTGAATACCAGTTGAGACTGAGAAACAAAGCACAAAAAGCTTCAAAGAGAGTTTCAAATTCCTGTTGATGCATTTTCTCCAGTCTTCCTAGTCCTTCCTCCCACCCCCACCCCACCTCCATTTTACACTTGTCATTGAAAGCCTGGCCGGGGATTCCTCTTTATCATGGTCTCAGATATTGGTGATCAAGAAGTTATTATTTATTTCCTAACCCCAACTATATTTTTAAGACCCTGTAATTGTCTGAGCACCAGGATTCACCACATGGGGGCACTGATAGAGGCGTTGCAATTAGTAGGAAGAGAATGAACAAAAACAGATCCAGGTTCAAATCCTGCCTGTGCCGTTTAAAAACTCTGACTTGGACAAGACACTTAATTGAGCCTCCATGTCCTTGTTTTTAAAGTGAGAAAACGTTTAACTTACCTTAACTATTTAAGGTAGTTACTATTTAACTATTGTCAAGATTCAAAATAAGTGGCCTGGTGCACTCTGAACCCTCAATGAATACTTGCATTTTACTGGAGCAATGAGCAGTTTCTTTCATCTTGTTCCTGCCTTGACCTTCATCAGGAAAATTATGTGCTTTCGGTTCCCTCTGTCTCCTGGATTTCTCATTTGGGCCAATTTATGCTCAGAACTGTGATGGGCTGGTGGAAGGTCCTGGACCATTTTTTTCCTGTTCTTATGTGTGGTGATAAGTGGAACATACTGTTGAAATTCACTGACTGGTATTCAGCAACTTTACTTGACAGCTGACCCTTATTCTGTTCTTTCATGTCTTAGAAAGTAACATTTATTAATATTTAGCATTTATTTATGTGCCTACCTAGTGGTGTGTGCTATACAGATAATGCAAAAAATGCCCACCTTCTGGGCTTCAGGAATGTATTCTCTACAGTGACGGACAGCTCTGTTCATGCCCTTGAAGAGTGAAAAGCGGAGAACAGCCGTGTGCTGGCAGGGGGTGCCACTCTCCGACCCAGTGCGCTTTCTCTCCGTGTCCTATATATACTCTCAGTCTGTTTCACGCGCACATTCTAGCTTCCAAGAGGTCCGCGTGAGAGCATTTGGTCAGTCCACAGTGCAGTGCGACGGCCTGCAGGGTTTCTTCCAGGCTACAGACACAGGGGCAGATGTCCCGTTAAGTTGTCGCCCACCTGTGATTCCTACGGGGCGTGGCTCTATTGGGCTGTCAGTGAGGGATCCTGCTCGGATCCCAGAATCAGGCAGTCTCCAGAAAGCAACTGAACAGGAGGTAGAACAGACAGGAGTCAGAGTTGAGGACTCTTAGGGCCTTACGAGACACAAGCCTGACTCCTACAATCCTGGCTGCAGATACAAGCCAAGAGCTAGTGAGAGCTTGTCGCCTAGCAACATGACACTGGCTAATGAAGGGGAGTCGGAGACTTTTTGTTTTCCTAGACTGCAGGTAATTTTTCCAGGGGGAGTTTGGAAAGTGTGTTCCTGTACCTTTTTTTTCTGAAATCTTTCATTTTCTCTGCATGTCAATTAGACAACAAACTCTAGTGAGTTCTCCCTGTATGCAGAGTGATACCCTTGGGGGGTTCTGTTCCTTCAGCAGTGTGAGCATAGATACTATATTTAAAATTGAAAGCTCAGGAGTAAGTTAGTGAGCACCACTTAATGCAAAGTAGCAGAGTTGGCTGCATACATTTCTGAGCTGAGAAGGCAGATGGAAACTAGCAGCTGTGATGAGAGAGTGGTAAATAAAACATCAGCCGAAGTTCTCGAAAGAAATATTTTACCAAAGAGTGATGGCATCGTATACCGAGGAAACATTTATAATTTCTAAGTTTCATTGTTGTGCAACTAAACAAGCTGTCCGAAGGCAGGTCGGGAGAGCTGCCGGGAAATGCCGGGAGCTGACTGTGCCCCTCTGGCCCGTGAGCTTATCAGAGTGCCGTCCACAGGCCACAGCGTGTCTACAAACAGGACTCCATCTGCAAGAGGTACGGACGTCAAGAGTAAGCACTTGACAAATGTCCTGAGCAACTTGACAAAGTAATTTCATGTTTGTGGAACCTAATATTTTAAAAAATCAGGCCTTATACTTTTGTATCTTTATGTTTTGTAAAAACTCATTTCTATTGTACTTAAGTAAAAGCACTGGCCCACTAAAGATTGGGAATTAGAAACAAAGAAAGAAAAAACAGGCCCTTCGACACAGAGAGTTTGAAAAGTACTGCTTTAGACAAGGAGTCAACTTTTTTGTAAAGGTCTGATACTAAATATTTTAGGGTTTATGAGCTGTCCTGCCTTTGTTGTAACTAGTAACTCAGCTGTCCAAGGGCTTAGCCTTAGGGAATCACAGTCTCTGACAGGAGCGGCAAGAATACCAGCATCTTTCACAAATGGCAAGATTTTCTCTTTTTTTTTTTTTTTTCTTTTTTGTCAGGTTTTGTCAGAGTCCCTGCAAGGACAGGACTGGGACTTCACCTAGCTTATAGAACAGGCTGCATGAGGTTTTTAATGTCTGCCCGCTAATAAATAGCTGCATAAAAGGCAAGATACAGGGCAAGACCTGTTTCCATTGCTTAGTGAGGTTGTGCGGGAAGAGACACGTAACTCCATCCACTTCCAACTTCCCGAACCTAACAGTTGTGAATGGCCGAATGGGCTTCAGACAGTTTGCCCCATAAAGAAACATTATTATCTTTACAACATAGTGGGCCTTGCTAAAGATTAACATCTTTCCTCTAAACGAAAGTAGGAGGAGGCCATCTAAGATTTAAGGAGAGAAGCTACCTCCACCCCATTAGAATATGAAGAAGAACAGTTTGGGTCGTTTTGTGTCACTGTGTTCAGAAGGCAGGAATAGGGCAACTAGGGCAACTTTTTTTGACAATGTGGATGTATAATGAGACCCTTTGTAGCTGGCAATTACAGAATATAACTTTGTAGAGTAGGAAAGGTTCTCCAGGATATAACATGGAAAAATGGGCAGATCTGAGTAAGAAAGATTTCCTTGGGGAAATAGGAATGAGATTCAGGATCCTAAAAGGGGAGAACTACTGAGCCAATTCTGACACAGTGTTCTCAAGGCCAATGTGCTTGGAGAGTGAACTGAAAGTGAGGTGCACAGGGCAGGACTATAGTTGAGGACTGGGCCTCCATCGTCGCATTCCAAGTCCAGATTCCTTGGTTTCTTTATGACACACTCTCCAAACCCTTTCTTGCGTTTGTAGCAAGACATGAGTCCCAGAAACCTTAACCTTGGAGACAAAGTGACCTGTGAAGACTGAGCAAGACATCCCCAAGGAGAGAGGGGAAGGCAGGGGTTCTCGATGAATGCGTTGTTAGGCTCAACAACCTTCGTGGGACCGGATCGTAAACTGAAAATAATGGTGTAGGGCCTGAAAATTAGGGTTCAGTGATGCAAACTTGCTCAACTGCGGCGTCCTTTGGACTAAGTTGGTCTAAGAGAATGAGACCCTCCATCTACAAAGGTCCACAGGTGAACATCACCAGTTAGAGTAGCACCAGTTCTCAACAGTGACACCATGTGGCAGAAAGGAGAAAAAGCCTTGCCTGAAGCCTCCAGCGTTCTCCCCACTTCCATATACGGGTTGGATTGACCCCTTCCTTTCAACTACTATCCACTGTGTGGCATTTGGTAATTCATGGGTGAGAAAGACATAACCCTGAAAGTGAGATACCTGATAATAAGGTAGACAGGACCTTTTGTCGTTACTTAGGAAATAAAAGACGTGATCAAATTGGACTCCCTCATTTGTGAGAGAGTTCATGGTTTGTTGTAGGAGTCAAATGAAGTATCAGATTTCTTGAAAAGAACAAAATAAAATAATACTAATAAAGGCATTATAAGCAGTATATATTACAATTATCATCATAGCCTGGCAATTTGATGTCAGATGGATTAAGTGCCCTAGCCAACTGTTTTCCTTCTTGCCTCACTTTGTGCTTCCTAAATGTCCATTTCTGGAGGAACTACTATCCCTCAAAAATATATGTGCAAGCCCTAAACTCCACTAGTCGTGACTTTATTTGAAAGAAGGATCTGGCAGATGTAACCAAGTTAAGATAAGATCATTAGAGTGGGACCTAATCCAGTATAACTGATGACTTTGTAAGAAGAGACACAGAGAGAAACACACACGGGGGAAATGTGCGTGACACTGGAAGCAAATTCTGGGGTTATGCAGCCAAAGCCTAGGAACGCTGGAGCTATCAGGGGCTAGAAAAGGCAAGAAGGATCCTCTGCTAGAAAAGTCACAGGAAGCGTGGCCCCACCAACAACTCGATTTCAGACTTCTGGACTCCAGAACTGTGAAAGAATAAATTTCTGTTGCTTTAAACCATCGCATCTTGGTGCTTTGCTATAGCACCCCTAGAAAATTAGTACCAAAACTAAAAAAAAATTAAAAACTGAGAATTTTCTTATCGCTCATAGTGAATGGTGCCAAGGAAACACAGACAACGTACTGATAAATGTAAAAATAAAATGACTTTCGCCTGTGGCTTGAAGTAGACCAAGTAGCTTAATGGAAGCTGGAATCTCCTTGCAGAGGGTGCAGAAGGAAGCTTCCAGGATAATGGAAGGAGCCCACTAGATGGGACTCTTCAGGCCTTGCTGGGGAATGGAGATGGGACATCGTTCAGTGCCTGCCTTCCTCAAGACCTTCTGCTCGTCTTCCTGTCTCCTGCCTTTTCCCAGCTTTTCCTCTTCTCTTTCTCTTCCCCCTTGTCCCAGTAACCTCTGAAAAGGTTTCTCCTGATCTCCAATATCTTTAGTAGAAATGAAAAAGAAATGAAATGAAATGAAAAACCTAATTAAAGATTAAAAAATCTCGCTAGCTGAAAGATGGCCAACAGTTCCCTAGAAAGCTGTTCTGGGACTTTTCTTACCTTGGGAACTGAAGTGTAAGCAAACAAGGAAAGTCCCCGAGACCCAGCGATTCTCTGGGACTTCAGTTAATGAGCTGAATCCCTTGTTGTTTCTCAAGGTTAGTTAATGAATATACCAGACAGTTGGTTTCTTTCCCTGAAGAGGGGCCTAGTTATGAGCCTGGATGCCTTTAAAAGAAAGGGATTGGGAGCAGATGTGTCAGCATCCGCCCTGTGCTTCATGGGAAGGGGATTTGACGCAGGTCAATGAAAGGAGCATGGAGCCTCCCCTCACACACCCAACACGTCCCCTCACAAGGCTCTCACTCAGAAGTAAAAGGAGATTGTCTGAGGGGGAGAAAAAGTAAGACACACAAATTCTGTGGCCTGAGATGGAAACACCAGCAAGGGAATCTTTTGCGTTAGTTTCCTAGCAGCACAAAACCAACGGAGTTTTAGCATTTTGGTTTCATTCCTTGAAAATAGTAACTCCTGAAAAGAGTCTGAGCAATAAAAACGTGAGAGGAGGAAAAACTTTCTGGCGCCTATCATGCTACTCAACTCCTGTGTCTTAACGGCAAAAATTAAGTTATAAGAATGCCTAGATGCTCACTAATATGTGTCTTTTCAGTGATTCATTAGGGCAGATTCTGGCTTTAAACTTGGAAACTGGGTATATTCTCATTTGGAGCCGAAGTGTTATGACCTGACCTAAGCCCGTTTGGCTACTCGCCAGTGTGAGAGAGAGAAGAACCTAACCTTAGAAATGGGAAAGTCTGTAAATCTCCTCTTCCATGCCTTCATGTGGAATGTCAAATCAAAGCAAGTGTCAGAACAAATCCAGTGCAAAGATTTATGAGGCGGCAGACCCCAACACATTATGCTGTTATTTTTCCACTCCAGGAACCTCCCCAGGTCTCAGACCTTTTATGTATACTTGGGTATGTTGTATGAAACATTCACTAGAGACAGATGTGATACTATTCTAGGAGCAGGATGTAGCTAGTTCTGACCTTTGGGTCAGAACTGAGGTCCGGGACCCTCAGTGAGGTCTGCAGTATCTTTAGGTGGCGAGACCCAGCACTAAACTGAAATCCGTAGCCTCAGGCATTCGTATAGTTTATGCAATGGAAGTGCTTATACACTGTTTCATGCCAGTTCACAAATCTCAGACACCTTTTATTCCACCAGTTAAAAACTCTTCCTAATATCCTTCATGCAGTTAAGAACCCTCTAGTGAAGACCTGGATATGGAGTGTTGAAACGTTTAGAAGCTGCCTCCGGAATCTGATCAGAGCTTTACAGATACTAACAAACCATCCTTGAAGTATGTCTACCTGAGGCGAGTCCTTAAAATGTTTGCTAACTGGGTGCCTGGGTGGCTCAGTCGGTTAAGCGGCCGGCTTCAGCTCGGGTCATGATCTCACGGTCTGTGAGTTTGAGCCCCACATCAGGCTCTGTGCTGATGGCTCATCAGAGCCTGGAGCCTGCTTCAGATTCTGTGTCTCCCTCTCTCTCTGCCCTTCTCCTGCTCACACTCTGTCTCTATATCTCTCAAAAAAAATTAAAAAAAAAATGTTTGCTAACTTACCCCCCATCCCCAGGATATACATAAAATTAACTTATGTACATACATACACATCACACTGTTCAAAATATTTTAAAGTGAATGCAGATAACTCAACATCTAGCCTCCTTGTTCCATCAAAATGCTCGTTTTCGTGAGTCATAAAAACCTGCTCTCAAAGTTTTATTCACACAACAGAATAAATAATAATAGCTTTGAATGTGTGCGTGTGGGAGGAGATAGAAATAGAAATCTTTGCTATTTTCAAAGATTATTTTAAATACAGAACTGATCTTACAAAGTCAACTCCTTTATGTCACACAGCACCCTCCTCTATCACCCTCAGTCAATCCGTGATTTGTGCCGCCATCCCACTAGTCAGAAGGAGAAGAAAAATTTTTGTCACCTTACCGCATCTGTCTCTAAGTTTGGTATTAGTGTTTAAAAAGTGCATTAAGCAATGAGACCGAGATATCACAAGCAGTGGCCACTGCTATGTCTAATCAGGCAATATTTATCCTGTTGAACTCATTGAAGTCCAGAGACTGACTTTTAGGCTAAGAGGCTCAGAATTTGAATTTGCCAGTGCTCTGGAATGGATTGATTTAGGGACACCACTGATGCTAAATAAGCAATCATGTGACTGATAAATACTGGAGAAGTTTAATTCACAGTGAAAACCACAACCACCAAGTGGACCTAAGGCTAACATTAATTTGACCAGTGTATCTTCTCCCTTGGGGAAAATCAAGTTGAACAAGGGACCAAAACAGACGGGTTTGGCGATCTGATGTAAACGTTTATATCATTGAGTTCTGCCAAGCTGATGGGTTTCTATTACAGATATATAGCGGCCAACGGGACTGTTTTTTCATCTTAATCCAACAGATAACTGATGCCCACCCCTATGGAACTGGATGAGAAATGATGTTGTCTCTGGAAATCTCATTTTTTAATGCTTTCATGACTAAGAAACATTCCTTCTACAAGACATCCCTTCTTTAGAAATCAGTGCATCTTCACTCTGGTTAAAATAAAGTCTGATGGTTCTTACAGCCTAGTAACTTTGCATATCTGTTGAGCTATTTATCGATTTTATGGTTCAACTCACACGGCAGCTTATGTCTGACAGAATGCATTATTGTAGGCACCTCTTGTTGCACATACCACTTATAGTTACTGCTATTCTTCTCATCAACACGAAAGAAAAGCGTAAATACTTTGTGATACTAAAAGTGAAATTTTAGGAGAATAGCATTTACAGTAGTCTCGTGTATAGGCATCAGTAAATAACTGTTGAATTAATAAGTGAGTGAATGCTTCTTATACTAGTTCTGGAAGAACTTATTTTTTTTCATGTGGTCAAAGAAAGGCAGGGGTGTCTTTAAAAACCAAGGTAACCTGGCACCGCCATCAAAGGCTTGGAGCCCATGCACTAGTCCACACTCGATGTTCCGAGTGAGTTTCCTTACTGTCAAAGGGGAGAGATTATACCCAACAACCAAGTATGAATCAAGGAGTGAATCATGAGAACGAATCTAGGGACCTGAAAACCATATGCTGTGTTTCCAGTAGCCTCCATCCTGTCCCGCAGGAAGGAATGCTTCGTCTCTCCTCACGTCCCCTCGAGTCCAGCAAGAGCTCCCTGCTTTTGTTCTCCCTCAACAGGAGACATCGTGACTAGAGATAAAAGGGAGAGAAAACATAGTGGAAAGAGCTTTGAAAATTAATTAGAAAAGAAGGGTAAATAGTTTTGTTAAATCCCAGAGCTGTAAGTAACCTACTTTTGAAGATCATGCATGTATTTGAAAAAAACTTCTGTTAAATCAGTTTTATTCTACCATGCTCTGATTATTTGCTTAATCTTTGAAATATGATATCCTCTTTAGAGGTTTTAGCCTCTAAACTTAACTATGTTTTCGTGATGCGTTATGATACTGTTCTGCTTTCTTTACTTTGTTTCAAGAAAGAACCATACTAAAAAAGGAACAAATCATTTTTATTGTTTTGTTTCTGTACCCCGTTTTGTTTGTTTTAGCATGCTCTTTCTTCTTTATCAGGAGCATGCTTGCCCAAGATAAAAGTCTTTTTTGTTTTGTACTAAAGAGCCAGTTGTATTGAGTTGGAGTTACTTGGAGTTAAACATTAATAACGAAATTTGAAATATAAAAATAATACTCTAGAAAAAAATCAAAGTGACGACTTTCTCTATAATTCAAAATTAAGCCAGTGGGATGTTTTTAAATGCATATCTTATCATTGCTTTCTCCTGTTTTAAAGGCTTCAGTGGCCACCCAGGTTGTCCCAAATGAAAACTACTTGTGCTTGCCTGGTCCCCTCACCTTCCTCCTCAACATTTCTCATCCCTGCTGCTTTCTGGGCTTGAGACATACTGAAAACTTGCAGCCTGGCGAAGGAGCCACCCTTGCTCTCCCCGTCCAGTCCTGCACTGTCGTTCCCTTCACCTGTGGCGCCAGCTCCTCAGCACTCTACGGTTACATGTTACTTTTCCTTCATGACTCACAGGACTCCGCCAACCAGGGCATGGTCACTGATCTCATAGGACTCAACTTGCCTATAAACTGCATCCTCCAGAAATACTCGGTGAATGGTCATAACAATGAATGAAAAAATGAGCACTTCATTAATTCTAATTGAACACATGCGACTAGGAGTTTCTTCTCACCCTTTCCTATTTCACAAAATTCACTCTTGCTGTCCATGTTTTGGCACCAATAATTTCTTCATAAATATTTAGAATTTTGCTGTTCTGCAGATATCATTTACGTATAATTATGGTCTTAAATTCAGGGGCTTAAATTCCTCCTTTGCAGGGGCGACTTTAGCTCAGGTCGTGAGCTCACGATCTCCCCCCGCTGTCAGCATGGAGCCTGCTTGGGATTCTATTTCTCTCTGCCCCTCTCTGTCTCTTTCTCTCGTTCTCTTAAAATAAATAAATAAACTTAAAAAAATTCCTCCTTTTAAACATAACTTTTAAGCATTCATTCATTCATTCATTCAGCTATTTAATAAAACTCTTAACATAGCTCGATGAATCACTGGTGATTTTTCAGAACTGTCTTTAGAGAATGTCTTGTCCTCACCGCCTCTTCCTTTTCTTTCTTATTATTCTTTATTTCAAGTTACTTCATATTGGAACTCATCCAAAAATCAAAAATTACAAACAAGAGAAAAAATATGTATGTTAATATCACTACTTATTTTCTCTGGTAAAACATGTTCTAAGGAGCATCTACTATACAGCTTGCAGAGAGGTGCAGGGGAGGAGAGAGAATGTGAGAAAGACATTAGTTACGGTTTGTAAATGGCCATCACCAGAAACATTTAAATTGCTTGAACTGAAGAACTCGTTTTAGGGCTAGTTATCCTAATTTTGAAATTTGAATCTTGATCTACATGTTAAAAAATACTGGATTTATTTGGCTTAAAAAAAAATTAGTAGGAGCACCTGGGTGGCCCAGTCAGTTTAGTTTCTGACTCTTTTTTTAAAAAAATAATTTATTGTCAAATTGGTTTCCATACAACACCCAGTGCTCATCCCAACAAGTGCCCTCCTCTGTGCCCTTCACCCACTCTCTCCCCTCCCACACCTCCCTCACCCCTCAGTTTGTTCTTGGTCGTTCAGAGTCTCTTATGTTTTGTCTCCCTCCCTCTCTGTGTCTTTTTTTCTTTCTCCTCTTCCCCTCCCCCATGGTTTTCTGCTAGGTCTCTAAAAGTTCACCTATGTGTGGAAACATATGGTATCTGTCTTTCTCTGACTGACTTATTTCACTTAGCATAATACCCTCCAGTTCCATCCATGTTGCTACGCATGGCCAGATTTCATTCTTCCTCATTGCTGCGTAGTATTCCATTGTATACATATACCACATCTTCTTTATCCATTCATCAGTTGATGGACACTTAGTCTCTTTCCACAATTTGGCTATCGTCAGAAGTACTGCTGTGAACATTGGGGTACACGTGCCCCTATGCATCAGCACTCCTGTGTCTCTTGGGTAGATTCCTAGCTTCTGCACGGCAAAGGAAACAACCAACAAAGCTAATAGACAACCAACGGAATGGGAAAGGATAATTGCAAATGACATATCGGATAAAGGACTAGTATCTAAAATCTATAAAGAACTTACCAACTCCACACCCAAAAAATAAATAATCCAGTGAAGAAATGGGCGGAAGATATGAATAGACACTTCTCCAAAGATGACATCCAGATGACCAACAGACACATGAAACGATGCTCAATGTCACTCATCATCAGGGAAATACAAATCAAAACCACACTGAGGGGCCCCTGGGTAGCTCAGTCGGTTAAGCGGCCGACTTCAGCTCAGGTCATGATCTCACGGTCTGTGAGTTCGAGCCCCGCGTCGGGCTCTGTGCTGATGGCTTGGAAACTGGAGCCTGCTTCGGATTCTGTGTCTCCCTCTCTCTCTCTGCCCTTCCCTTGCTCATGTTCTGTCTCTATGTCTCTCAAAAATAAAATTAAAAAAAAAAACAAAAAAACCACACTGAGATACCACCTCACACCGGTTAAAGTGGCTAAAATGAATACATCAGGAAACTATAGATGCTGGCGGGGAGGTGGAGAAGCAGGCACCCTCCTACACTGTTGGTGGGAATGCAAACTAGTGCAGCCACTCTGGAAAATAGTTTCCGACTCTTGATTTCAGCTCAGGTCACGATCTCATGGTTCTTGAGATAAAGCCCCATGTTGGGCTTGACGCTGACAGGGTAGAGTCTGCTGAGCCTGCTTGAGATTCTCTCTCTCCCTCTCTCTCTGCCTTTTCCCCCATGCTCTCTCTCTCTCTCTCTCTTAAAATAAATAAACTTAAAAAAATAGTAGTTACAAACCATGTTCTTTGCAACTTAAAATTCACTTTGTTACATAAAACACACACACACACAGACACACATTGCAATCTGTACCATCTAAAAACTGATTCAATAGTAAGTGACTTTATTTCTTCAACTCTAAGATTCCATTTTGGATAGATAGAGAGGTAAAATTAGTACCTCATTCAGTGAATATACTGATTGTAAGATATATTCCCAGTTTTAGAACATTAAATGCATAAAAATGAGCACTTTGAAATCAAAGATATACCATGTTTTTTTTTTATTTCTGCCAGAAATCAAGCTTAATTATGCTGTCCTTGCTCTACAAGTGTATTCTACATTTTTCTATTTAAGTGTGTAGAACGGACATAGAGAATTTCATCTGCCTTTTAAATATGACAAATGAAAGGCTTGCTTTCTCTACAATGAAGAAGTGGCAGTACTTCAGATGACTCTGGTCAGAGCCGAACTACTTTTCTGTCTGCACGGGTACAGGTTGCGTGCCTTGCGGCTGAGTATTTCAGGGTTGGTATTTTGCTACCAGTTCATTATTTCACTCTGGTGCATTTTCTTGTATCTCTTATTTTATCCAAAAATGTGTCAAAGTCCAGACTTCATTCCAAAATGGAACAAAAGTATTATTTGGGGTTTGGTGGTATTATTTAAGTATCACCTTGATCTGAAGGCTGACTGATTCTCATTCCTGCCACTCATTTAAAGTAGAGGCCAGTTAATCAGATTCTTGTTTTGTCATCACTATGGTCCAATATTTTTTAAAGTGTGAGCTAGGGGTCACCTGCACCGGAGACTCCCAGGTGCTGGCAGAGATGGTCATTCCTGGCTCCCACCTTCAGCCTTATATGTTTGAGTATCAAAGATGGGGCTCTGGAATCTGTATCTTCTAGCAGGTTCTCCAGGAGACTCTTACACACTGAAGCCTGAGTGAAGTTCTTACACACTGAAGTTCTGCGTAGTGCAGCATGGATTTAGGGGCTAGCCTGAGTTTAAATCCCTAATAAGAGCAGAGCAACTCAGACAGGTTATCTATACTATGCCTCACTTTCCTCCTCTGAAAAATAGAATATTAGTGCCTCCCTCCTAGGGATGTTGTGAGAATTTAATGAGTGAATATTTATACAACACCTAGAACAGTATTTAGCATGTAATAAATGCTATATAAGTGTCTTTCTAAATATATAGAGACCATAGAAAAGTAAAAGTCATTTAACAGATATTTAGTAAACACCCACTGTGTGCTGGGCAGAGGCCCTAGTCTGCAAGATGCTTGCTTCTGCTAGAGGGATTTTATGTGAGCACACATGCACTTGGCATGCTCGTGTGCTAAGACCTTTAACAAAGATGACCTGATTAATCTGTTTAGTCCTAAGTGGTAGGTGACGTTATCCTCCTCCTTTTGCAAATGAATAAACTGAGTCACAGAGGTTAAGTAATTTGGCCAAGTAATCAACATGGACAGCTAGACCCCAGTATATGCTCATTTAACGTCGCTATCCAGACAGGTGTATGGTTCCATTAAAAAGAATGCTCAACTGACCACGCCTGGGCTGACTTTTAGTTGAATGATGATTTATCTGGAGGTCAGAAAAGAACTGGACTACAGAAGATTTACTTCCCAGTAGGTGTGAGGTGAGGTGGATTGTTAATCCTCCCTTGGCTGGTAGGCACAGATGCTAATATATTCATAGTAAGTGAAGAGTCTCAAAAGTTGTATTTTAAATAGATACAAGTTTGACTCAGAGTTAAATCTTGTTTAAACTATTCACTGGATGATGAAAACCCTAATGGTTCCAAATAGCTATGTTAACCCTCCTAAGTCTGTAATCAGTGTCACCTTGTAGTCAAGTTGATCAGCAGGCTTTTCGGGGGTTGGGCTCTGTTTCTTTTTCTTTTCTATTGAAAGGAGAAAGTTATTTAAGGTGTGGTATCTATGAATAGTACCTTGTATTTACATGAAACCTCTCTCTAAGCTGTCGAAAGGCTTTTATTCATGCCTACTTTCTTTCAGTTTTGTGATGGGTGGTTAGAGGTCATGATTAAGAATCAAGACTAAATTATTTTCTGGTTGATTATCCGACTTCTAGGATGACATTTGTTCACATGGAGGGTAGGTTTCACAATAACAGACAAGAAGAGATCATGTGAGGTAATTCACCCCTTTGCTTCCAAAGAGAACTTTTTCTTTCTACATTTGAAATGATTTGGGAAGGAGAACGGAGGAGTGTGTCCTTAGTAACATTTTTGGTGTATGGTAGTTGGAGAGCAAGGTGCTTGAAAACCAAATGGGTCCAGAGACAAGAGCACTAGAATATCTATTTGCTACTCAATATAGGGATTAAAGTATACATTTAGTAATCTTAACATTTCTTTTAGCGGAAACGGTACTAAGTTTAAGAACTCATAAAGTAAATCTTAGTGGTTCGGCCCCACTCCCCACAGTCTTTCCTGCTCCAGCTGCTGCTTCCTCAGGAATGTGGCCGTGTGGACTTGTGGACAAAGCATCACCAACTCTCCACAATTTTAAAGAGGTTTCAGAAATCTGGATTTTTATGTGAAATTCTCTGAATTTTAAATTTGCCATGTATTATTTTAAACACCGGGTAGCGATTGCTGGACGCGGCTCCCTGATCACCAGTGGTGATCTGGTTTGATCTTCTTGTAATTTATTCAAGATGAACGCTTTTTAAAAAGTGAACGTCATCTTTGCTGCTCACCATGCTCTTCCTCTGGACTCTCTGCTGTTTTATTTTTCAAATAAATGAATATCCACTCAATTCTTCAGTGGCTTCCCAGTGCCCACAGTCAAATCTAAATTCCTTTAATGAAATTCAAAATCTATTTCCTGCTCCATGCTCCACCTCTGCCTCTGAATGTCATAGTCTTTTCACCATCTTGCTCTTCCTCTCCTTGTCCTGCTGGTGAACTCCTGCCCATTATCAGCACCAGCCGAAACGTTGCCTGCAGCGTGGAGCCTGCTCACTGAATGATATGGTGGTTATACAGTTAACCAGAATAGAGTGCAAGGGGAAGTACATAAATACAAATACCTAGTGACCTGGTTTGACTCACTTTTGTTATTTTATTTTGCTTTATTAATTTTTTAGTGTATTTTTGAGAGAGACAGAGCATGAGCAGGGGCGGGGCAGAGAGACACACACACACATAATCCAAAGCAGGTTCCAGGCTCTGAGCTGTCAACACAGAGCCCTACGCGGGGCTCAAACTCCCGAGCCCCGAAATCATGACTTGACCCAAAGTTGGACGCTTAATCAACTGAGCCACCCAGGTGCCCCGATATTTTATTTTTATTTATCTATTCCAGAGACAGAGAGAGAGTGTGCATGTGTACATGAGCAGGGAAGGGGCAGAGAGAGTGGGAAAGAGAGGATACCAAACAGGTTCCACCCTGTCCAATACTGTGCTCCATCCCAGAAACTGCGAGATCATGACCTGAGCTGAAATCAAGAGTTGGATGCTTAACCGACCGAGCCACTCGGGTAATGCAGATTCAGTTTTGACATTTTAAAAATCAATTCAATAAATATATATTGGGCCATTCCTATGTGCCAGGCACTCTATGAGGCACTGTAGTTAGGAAAATTGAAAGCATGGTTTGTCTCTGTCTTCACATTGCTCACAGCCTAGGGTGGATATGCCATCAAACAGCTGAAATACAGCATTAAAAGTGCTTTAATGGAGTTTGTCAGGAGATGCCTAGGAGAACAGACAAAGAGAGGCTGAGGAATACTTTTCAGAGAAGATACATAACATGAAATGCAAGGATGTGAAGGATGGGGCAGGAGAAAGGGAAGCCGTTTCAGGCAGTAGGAAGAGGAATTTCAAGCAGAGGAATCAACATATTTCTATAAGAAAGCCTGGCAAATTCAGAGAAGGGCATGTTGTTTCCTACAATGCAGATTCATAACAATGTTTAAGTGACAGCTAGTGTTGAGTTCTTACTGTTACCCCATGCTGTAGTGTATATGGAACTTGACCATGAAATCATTTTCCTGAGTATTCCTGGTATGAGGTATGAAGCCCTTATGGACTCAGTAGATAAATAATGCTCTTCTCATCTCTAGTCTGCATCCACACTCAAGGACCATTGCAACAAACTAAGGTGTTGTGTTAAAACAGGAATGTACCTTTGTTTACAAGTTCTCTCTTGACCCATTCCTTGGCTCAAACTATGAAAATTTCCACACTACACTCCCCGCATGCTGCTGGGTTGAGCCCCAACATTTCCTTCAGAAATTTTAAATAAACTTAGTGAAATTTCATTACAGATATTTTGTGGAATTGGGACCCTTTTTGATGTTTGAAGCGTTTTCATAATATTTAAACTTAAAATCATTAAATTAATAATGCTCCCTGGTCACTTAATCTCTAAGAACCTCATTGGAATATTAAATGGTTTGCAGTTAGGTATATGAAATACTCCCGAAGCATTAGTAACAGCCCCGTCAATGAGTTTTATTGCGTTGCAGAAAAATAAACATCCTCCCTCGTTCTCCTTAAAAAATTAAATAATAATATTGTTGTTAAGTATAACATTTTTGAATTATAAGATTGTGAGGTGGTGTTCAATTTAGAAAATCAAAACAGAAACTAGGACTAGCTTTTAGCACCTAGCGCTACAAGAAGCAAAAGCCTCGAATATGCTTAGTGCTCAAGAGATGTATGTAGTTTCATGAGCAAAGCAAATCTCCTTGGGGCATATTGAGTCAGCTCGTGAAGAGGCAGTGAGCCATGCTGTTGCCATTCATAGTTTCAACCCCATTAAACTCCTTTTCAGAATTAGGTCAAGCCTGAACATAGGCAGTGTGAAGTTTAAAATGTCCTTGAATGATGGTTGGGGTAATTGTTGATGACGTGCTATCTTATCTACACCTTTGCCTCTCTTCACCTCCCTTCTTTTCATATAATTTCTTCCTCACTGATATACTTCAGGCTCGCCAGTACAGCCAGAGGCATTAATTCAATCTGATGGTCAACTTGAATTAATTCTACCCTTCTGCAATGTTACACACTACTATAGTCAAGGACATGTTGCTGTTCCTGGCCACCTGTCTCTATGTCTAGCAGAGAGCCTGCCATATTACATTCAATAACTCAACAAATATTTTTTATATGTGAATGGGATGGGGCGGGGGTGTGGTCAAAGTTGTAAGTTAAATAAGTACTGGGGGTGTAATGCATAACATGGCAACTAATAGTCAACAGTACTGTATTGGATATTTGAAATTTGCTAGGAGAGTAGATCTTAAAGGTTTTCATTAAAAGAAAAAAACATGTAACTATATGAGGTGATGGATGCTAACTAAACTTACTGTGTTGATCATTTCACAATATATACATATATCAAATGTGAATGAAAAATGCTTTCTTAGGTGTTTAACAAAATTTTAAATATTTGAAATATTGACTGGGGGCACCTGGGTGGCACCTGTAGTGGGGAGGAGAATAGAGATAAATTACCAAATAAAAGAAATTGAATCTTTTCTAGTACATTCCCATTCCCCTTCATGGACAGTATAAATACTTTGTACTGCATAGTTTCTTCCGTCTCATCCTTTTCAAGATAGCTTCTAGATAAAGAAGGAAGTTAAGTTTTATATGCCTTCTTGTGATGGGGATGAGAACTCATGTTGGTGAGGAAGCACTTATAAGCTTTAAGGCATTATGGGCTGTAGCGCTGTAAGTCCATGGTAGTGAAATATTGGCAAAGCTCTCAGGTTGTGTAGCGATCTATCTCCTCTGCTGCCTCAGCCTAATCTTGGCTTTCACTGTGTCTAGAATCTCCCCATGGCTTGGATGAATGTCTCATTCGATGCATTCATTTCAGGCATCTCATCATGTGGCCACCATTTTTTATTCTGAGGTACTGCCCCATTTTGGTTTCCCATGAGGCGATCTCCTTCCAGAGTCTGAACAAGGAGGTTGGAGTGAAGCTTTACTGTATACACCCCTCCATGCTTCTTTTTAAAATGAATCACTGCTTTGTCATACATACTTGAGGATTGGACTTGGCGGTACACATGGAGGGGGAAGTGGTTTGGGATTTAGTTGACTGCATGATCCCTTCTCTCACAACCTGTGCCCTTTCCCACCTCCTCCTCTAGGTCCAGAAAAGCTTTCTTTTCTTTCCCATTATTATATGTCAGGGATTTTCCCCCAGTGTCCTAGCCTCTTCCTAATGGAGGTGGCATCAAGGGAACTTGATTTATAGAAAGAAATAAAAGCACATTGATTTAATATTTTCCAGGTATTATATTCATTTTACCCAAGAGAAAGCTAAAGCTCAGAGAGCTTAAAGTAACTTGATTGCAAAGTAGCAGAGCCTAGCCTCAAAGCCCAGCTATAAAGCTTAACGATAGCATGATGCAACTTGAAGTTTTGAGTATTTTAATTCAAAGTTAGCAGCTTCTTATTTGTCTTTGCAAGTTTTATCACCAGATATTATTGCTTCTTAACAAATTAAAAACATAATTTGATAGCACTTCTCCAACCTCATATAATGTTTGACACATGAGACCAGAAGCAATTGCCCTAATTAATTAATTTGACAAAACATACTTTATGTGTGAAAATGAATTAATGATCAGGTGAAATTAAAATCTAAATTAGAGAAGCACATTCTTTACTTTTCACTCATGGTGGGGAGATTTGTTGCAGTTGAGTATTATCCCTGATACAAAATATAATTACATAACTATAATTAGCAAAATTCCATCCATTTGACTGTAAAGAGAAGCTGAGACACACTTTTCCATTTAAAACCACTGATCTAGGGGGATAATGAAATACAGGATCCATACCATATTGTTTAAAAAGCAATTGACTAGGTTATTATTAAAATACAAATATGATATAAAATTCATCTTTAAAAACACATTTAAACACATGACTTAACAATATATACCACAGATATGCAACAGGTAGGTTGTCCCACCCTGCCTTAGGTTGCCCCAGCTTGGTGTTAAAAAAATAAGGTCCCAAAAACAGTAAAAAGAGAGTGTCTCTGGCTCTATCACCACCACATCCTAAGGACACGCCAACTCCCTTTTAAATTAGTTCTACATACCCAATTTCACGTGTTCTTCACCAATCAGTCATCATAGTCACTGTATAGCACTTCCTATTTTCATGGTGGTAGTTCCAGTCAAAGCTGCCGTATCTACCTCTGCCATCCCTCAAGCTCTCTGTGAAGATACCCCTCTGCTAGTGATGCCAGTGGGTATGTGAGCCAAGATCTGCTAACGCCTGATGTTTCAGGGATTTATGCTAGATCTCATAAAGTCTTCCATTTGTCTGCACAGCTAACTCAACTGTCACCAAGGCTGTCAACACCCTGACTTCAAGGGATCATGAAACATTTATTAAAATCACCCTTTTTAGCCATTACATTTTTTGAGACAGTAGGAGGAGGGGTAAAGAGAGAGGGAGAGAGAAAATGTCTAGGAGGCTCCACCCCCAGCATGGTGCCCATTGTGGGGCTCAGTCTTATAACCCTGAGATCATGACCTGAGCCAAAATCAAGAATCATACTCTTAACTGACTGAGCCACCCAAGTACCCCAGCTATTATATTTTTAATGTTGACTTTTTAAAGTAAAACTCATGAGAACTTAGCCAAGGGATGTGTTGAAAGTAGACAACATACTACGGAAAAGACTATTTCATCTCCACAATACTTCTCTCATTGTCCATTATCCAAAATCACTCTATCTCTTTCTTTTCTGAGTTGAGTGCTTTCCTATGAAGTTTTCCGTTCCTTTATTCAAAATGGCTGCAGTGAGCACATCTTAGGCTCCAATGAAGATCTCTCCAGTCTTTCTTCCTGACCTTCTACTTATATTTGCAACCGTCTACTGGATATTTCTGTTAGATATCCCACAATCTTCTTTGAATTCTGAATGTCTAAATCGACTTCATCATCTCCCCTAATCTCCCATCTAAGTTTCCTGTCTCAATAAATACAATTACTTCTTTTTTTAATGTTTATTTATTTTTGAGAGAGAGAGACAGAGCATGAGCGGGGGAGGCGCAGAAAGAAGGAAACACAGAATCCGAAGCAGGCTCCAGGCTCCAAGCTGTCAGCACATAGCCCGATGCGGGGCTCGACCTCACGAACCGTGAGATCATGACCTGAGCTGAAGTCGGACGCTTAACTGACTGAGCCACCCAGGTGCCCCTAAATACGACTACTTTCTAACTGGTTACCTGTATCAGCAACCTGGGCATTTTCTGTCCTCTTCTGAATCTTGCTACCAACCATATCCATTTCCTTACAGACTTTAGTCCTTCTCTAATTATCTTTTTAAGCGATCCACTTGGTTTCATTTCCACCATCTTATGTCAGGGCATCACCTCTTGCTAGATTTCTGTAATAACCTCCTAGTGGTTCTCTCCACATTTTTTCCTTCCCCTCCCCTCCAATATGCTTCTACATTGTGTACCAAAATAATATACCAGAAAATGCAGTATGGTAAGCAATTGCTTATTTAAAACTAGTAAATTTCTTCTTATTATTCTTAGTCCCAACCTGGTCTTGCCATAATTACCCCTTTTCCTCCTTGAAATTGCCATATCCTTTCTCATTTCCAGGCCCTTTCAAATACTTTTCTGTTTGCATGGAGTGAAATTGATAAATATTTGTTGAATAAATGACTAATTGAGTAATATTTTCCCAGAACAGAGTACATTAAAGATCCAACAAGCAGATTCCTTGAATCTATTTACTTTCAACTGAACAATTTCACTACATTTTAAAATATGTTCAATGTTTCATAAACTGAAACTTAAATTGTCAGTTCAGTATGAATCTTGCAGACCTATTTGGAGGTTTTAGCAGGAGTGTTCAGTTCTTTCTATTGCTTAGGTTACACACTGGTCCTCCTCCATCTGGGAGTATCACCCTCTTTGACTTGAGTGACATCCTGAGGATGCGGCCAGTGCCAAAGGCAGGAGGACAAATATAGCATGGTGAGGGAATCACTGGACATTTTCCTGCTAGCCAAATCCCTCGAATCAAACCTGGCACACAGCGGAGTGACAGATGTCACTGTCAGATTGCTCTAGCATCCTTGATATGACCTACCACTAGCTGGTCTAATTTCATTTCAAAAACCCTGAGTAATCTTTACAAGTTTGCATAATGAAAAAGAAAATAATTTTATGATTCTGCAAGGCCAATGGAATGCAATCCATCTAGCAACAAGCCTAGCAACCCCATCGTTCATAAGAGCATCTGGCTGTCATTTAGAGGGTGCTGGGTACGTGCCATCCTTGATAATTACATTCAGCTTGCCCACCTTCCCCGATCACTTCAATTGGATGACACCCATTCGATTCGGTTCAAAAGATATACTATGTATTATTGCTAGTAAATTCTACAAGGCAGCTCTCTTACTCTAGAAACTGTAGTATTTTATGGGTAAATGAAGTTAAATAATTGTACAATAAATTCCCAACTGTGGTTTAAAAATGGCAAATTATGAGATAGTAAAATTGCTAATTATATTAAAATTTAGATATGTTAACTGGCATTGCCTTTCTGGTTTATTAAAGGAGAAAAAAATTTTTTTTTACCTATTCTGACATTTCAGTTTGATTTTATGATACTTAGACATTATAAGATGTATCTACTATGATAGTAGACACATAGGCACATACACATAAAAGAGGTTTGGTTTGGTGTGAGCTGGATCTGTAGAGTTTAAAATATAACTTAGCACACAAGTATTAATTGTACTAGACTATAACAATAATTATGAAATAGTGATGCTCCTTTTATACATTTCCCTGAGCTTTAAAAAATTTTTTTAATGTTTATTTTTGATTGAGAGACAGAGTATGAGTCGGGGAGGGGCAGAGAGAGAGGGAGACACAGAATCTGAAGCAGGCTCCAGGCTCTGAGCTGTCAGCACAGAGCCCGATGTGGGGCTCAAACTCATGAACCGTGAGATCATGATCTGAGCCGAAGTTGGATGCTTAACAGACTGAGCCACCCAGGCGCCCCTCCCTAAGCTTTTTTTTTTTTTTTTTTAGCTTTTTATGTTTATAGGACTTGCATAATTTTGTCAGGTCTGACATTTTATTTGAAATAGTCTGTGTTTCCAAAATTCAGATATTTTAAGAAATAGTTATATTCTTTCATGCTATTCTGAGAGTTTGAAAGTGGAAGAATGTTTTATAGTTGGCTGCTATTTCAAAAGAATTTACCATTCAAAAGAAGGGAAGCTTAGGAAAGTATGCTAACCATAGGCAGTAGTCAGGGGCGCCTGTTCGGCTTAGTTGGTTAAGCATCTGACTTCAGCTCAGGACATGATCTCATGGTTCATGAGTTCAGGCCTCTCATTAGGCTCTCTGCTGTGGTCATGGATCCCACTTTGGAACCTCTGTCTCCCTCTCTCTGCCCCTTCCCTCTGAGTATGTATGCTCTCTTTCTTTCTCTTTCTCTTAAAAATAAATAAACATTTAAAAAGTTTTTAAAAACCATCAGTAATAGCCAATACTTACATATGCTTTATCATGTCAGGGAAATGTTCAGTGTGATTTGCTTATATTCACCCGTTCAATCCTCATATGAATTCAGTCAGGTGGGTATTTTGAATATCCCTATTTTACAAATGAAGAAATTAAGGCACAGAGAAGTAAGTTTCCCAGGGTTACATGACTAACAAATGGCAGATCCAGGATTCAGACCCAGAGAGTTTGGCTCTAAAGTTGATGCTTTTTACCCACCATGCTCTACTGCTTGTCACTGAAAACACCATGAGAACCAATTACTCTTCTTATAAAGCATTAAATATCCCCATTGAAATGAATTTGATGTCAGAACATTGAGAATGTCCCTTGAGCAGCATCATTATCTCCAGAAATGAGATTGAGGTGGAGTTGACCCATAAAAGACTCTCTTTTTCAGTAAACTTCATCTCCACTTGGTCAGAGTAGGACTAACAAGTCAGTACAACTAGCCCACAGGAACTAATTGTAAAATAACATGACCTGCATATATAAACATCTAGTTCACTTACTGAAAAGTCTTGGGAAAGTTGGGAGCTAAGTAGAACACACCCTTATTTGGAGCCTAGTATGTGCAAGGTATTATGGTAAAAGCTACAAAAAATGAGTGATGTCTAATCTCACTCTTGAAGGACCTCATAGACTACTGGAAACACAAGGAAGGTACATAATTACTTCTAATGAAAGCTATGCTGTGGTAAGTATTAAAAGAGGAGTAAAATAAAAATACAAAGGGAGCACCAAGAGAAAGCTTAGGTGGAGGTGAGAGATTGGCTGTCAGGAAGTTGCAGCCAGCAGTAGAATTTTAGGCTAAGGTTACTGGGATGAGACTCCAGACAGATGATACAAAATGACTGAAGTCATAATATATAAGGGTGTTGGAGATGAAATTGGAGAGGTATGTTGGTAATAGATTATGGAGAGCATCGTGTATGTGTGTTACACACATATCTTGGGGCACCTGGGTGGCTCAGTCGGTTAAGCCTCTGACTTTGGCTCAGGTCATGATCTCAGTTTGTGAGTTCAAACCTCACATCAGGCTCTGTGTTGACAGCTCAGAGCCTGGAGCCTGCTTTGGATTCTGTGTCTCCCTCTGTCTCTGACCTTCCCCTGCTTGTGCTCTGTCTCTGTCTCTCTCAAAAAATAAAATAAAAACATTTAAAAAATCTATCTAAATATGTGTACAGTATTACATATCCATAGTCTTCATTGAAGACGAATCCCCTGAAAGGGATGCCACGTTCGCCTGGATTATTTTGTTGAGCCTTACAGGGATCCTAATGTGATGGATATTATTGTCCCCATGTTCTAAATCAGGAAGCTGAGGTCACAGAACTACACCGTGGATATAATCTAAGCACTGCATGTGTGGACTGTGCTTGTTTCCCTCGATGTTGAGGATGCAGTTGGCAAACAAACTTCAGGCATTGCCTCAGCTGTAGAGAGCCATCTTCCCGTGGTCACGCCCCTTCTCCGTGTAGCTCATATCCAATGATTGTTTGATATAAGGATAATTCTTTTTATATGCCTTTGAATTTGATTTGCTAGTATCTTAAAAAGTTGTCCATCTTGGCCCAACTAGGGACAACCTTTAGCCCCAAAAGTTGCTATAGTGTCAGCCGAGGTCTACTTTGGGTCTATATGATAGGCTGACTTCTGGCCTTGGCTAGGCCTGACTCCTTCCCCTCTCTTGCACAGGGGATATCCTGCATGTTAAACCCTATCTTAGAGGAAAATCAACTTGGGGCATCCCCTGGTGGTGGTGGTTCCAGTGTGGCCATGGCGGAAGTGGTGGTGATTTCCCAGTGCTTGCAAAGGTCAGTTTGCTTGTGCAGCAATTGCACTGGTGGGCAAAAACATTAGCAGCAGTTTTGTGTAACATGTTGTGGGTCAGCACTATTGTGGCAGATTTTCATTAACTCAATTCTGAGGCAGTCTTGACCATTCTGCCTAGAAGCTTAACCTTAAGTCTTGGTCTCTAGTTCCTTCAACAATTCTGTGACCCATCCAATATTCATTTAACAAACTTCTGCTGAATCAGCCTAAATCAGCTCCTGTTATATAGTAATATATCTTAAACAAATTAATGTTAAACAAGTTCCCTAACATTAGGCCCCTAATAGCTGGTTGATACGTTCTCCAGGACAGAACAATGATATGAGTATTATATGTATAAATGATATAATGTTCTCCTGAAGAGTGTTCTAGGCTACACTGGCAATAGTGAAGGAATTTGGTGTGTTGGAGATGGAAAACAAAGACAAGCAAGTTCGGTGATGCATATGAAAAGAAGATTGAAGTAGCCTGAAAGAAAATAGGAATGATGAGACAGAGACTCTGACCCAATGGAATTTTATTTATATTTTGAAAACGATTAAATTAAAACTAAATCTCTGCATATATGGGAAATTTTAATTTCATTAAATGGACATGATTTTTAAAATACATATATTTTATTTGTTTGTTTGTTTGTTTGTTTGTTTAGAGTGTCCACACACCCACACAAGTAAGGGAGGGACAGAGGGAGAAAGAAAGAGAAAATCTTTTTTTTTTTTTTTTAATTTAAAATAGTTTATTTTCAAATTGGTTTACATAAAACACCCAGTGTTCATCCCAACATGTGCCCTTTTTTGATGCCCATCACTCCCTCTCCCCCCCCCATCTCCCTCACCCTCAGTTTGTTCTTAGTCTTTGAGAGTCTCTTATGTTTTATCTCCCTCCCTCTCTGTGTCTTTTTTTTCTTTCCCCTCTTCCCCTCCCCCTGGTTTTTGCTTAGTCTCACCAAGTCCACCTATTCGTGGAAATATATGGTATCTGTCTTTTTCTGACTGACTTATTTCAGTTAACATAATACCCTCCAGTTCCATCCATGTTGCTACGCATGGCCAGATTTCATTTTTTCTCATTGCCACATAGTAGTCCATTGTATATATGTACCACATCTTCTTTATCCACTCGTCAGTTGATGGGCACTTAGTTTCTTTCCATGTTTTGGCTATTGTCGAAAGTGCTGCTATGAACATTGGGGTACACGTGCTCCTATGCATCAGCAATCCTGTGTCTCTTGGGTAGATTCCTAGCAGGGCTATTGCTGGATCATAGGGTAGCTCTATTTTCATTTTTTTGAGGAACCTCCACACCGTTTTCCAGAGTGGCTGCACCAGTTTGCATTCCCACCAACAGTGTAGGAGGGTGCCTACTTCTCCACATCCTCGCCAGCATCTATAGTTTTCTGATTTGTTTATTTTAGCCACTCTGACTGGTGTGAGGTGGTATCGCAGTGTCGTTTTGATTTGTATTTCCCTGATGATGAGTGACATTGAACATCGTTTCAAGTGTCTATTTGCCATCTGAATGTCCTCTTTGGAGAAGTGTCTATTCTTATCTTCCGCCCATTTCTTCACTGGGTTTTTTGTTTTTCGGGTGTGGAGTTTGGTAAGTTCTTTATAGATTTTAGATATTAGTCCTTTATCCGATATGTCATTTGCGATGATCTTTTCCCATTCCGTTGGTTGCCTATTCGTTTTGTTGGTTGTTTCTTTTGCTGTGCAGAAACTTTTTATCTTGATGAAGTCCCAATAGTTCATCTTTGCTTTTAATTCCCTTGCCTTTGGAGACGTGTCAAGTAAGAAATTGGTGCGTCTTAGATCAAAGAGGCTTTTTCCTGCTTTCTCCTCTAGGATTTTGACGGTTTCCTGTCTCACATTCAGATCTTTTATCCATTTAGAATTTATTTTTGTGAGTGGTGTAAGAAAGTGGTCTAGTTTCATTCTTTTGCAAGTTGCTGTCCAATTCTCCCAGCACCATTTATTAAAGAGGCTGTCTTTTTTCCATTGAATATATTTTCCCGCTTTATCAAAGATTAGTTGGCCATATACTTGCGGGTCCGTTTCTGAGTTTTCTATTCTATTCCATTGGTCTATGTGTCTGTTTTTGTGCCAATACCATACAGTCTTGATGACCACCGCTTTGTAGTAGAGGTTAAAGTCTGGGATTGTGATGCCTCCCGCCTTGGTTTTATTCTTCAGTATTATTTTGGCTATTCGAGGTCTTTTGTGGTTCCATACAAATTTTAGGATTGTTTGCTCTAGCTTTGAGAAGAATGCTGGTGCAATTTTGATTGGGATTGCATTGAATGTGTAGATTGCTTTGGGTAGTATTGCCATTTTGACGATATTAATTCTTCCAATCCATGAGCATGGGATGTTTTTCCATTTCCTTGTGTCTTCCTCAATTTCCTTCATAAGTTTTTTATAGTTTTCAGTGTAGAGGTCTTTCACATCTTTGGTTAGGTTTATTCCTAGGTATTTTATGGTTTTTGGTGCAATTGTGAAAGGGATTAGCTTCTTTATTTCTCTTTCTGCTGCTTCATTGTTGGTGTATAGAAATGCCACCGATTTCTGTACATTGATTTTGTATCCTGCAACTTTGCTGAAATCACGGATCAGTTCTAGTAGGCTTTTGGTAGATTCCGTCGGGTTTTCCATGTAAAGTATCATGTCATCTGCAAAAAGTGAAAGTTTGACTTCCTCCTTGCCAATCTTGATGTCTTTTATTTTGTTTTGTTGTCTGATTGCTGATGCTAAGACTTCCAACACTATGTTAAATAGCAGTGGCGAGAGTGGACACCCCTGTCGTGTTCCTGATCTCAGGGGGAAGGCTTTCAGTTTTTCCCCATTGAGGATGATATTAGCTGTGGGCTTTTCATATATGGCTTTTATGATGTTTAAGTATGTGCCTTGTATCCCGACTTTCTCGAGAGTTTTTATTAAGAAAGGGTGCTGTATTTTGACAAAAGCATTTGCCTACAGTTTTCTAATGCCGAAAATCGGCAATGAACAGTATATGTGAATAAGTAGCATCTTTTGCTTTTCATTTATCAAAATGCCCTAAGAGTAAAAATAAAAGATGCTCTCATACACAATAGAGTTCTGAGCTTAACTAGACACTGGATAATAATCGTGCTTTTACATTTTATTAAAATACGATTAGGATACAGAGATAACAAGACTCTTAAAGTTAAAAGGAAAATTCATAAGGTAAAACCACATTGTGTCATTTCTGTATTTACTGTTTTTACTATGTGTTCTATTTAAATGCCTGCCTCCACAAACTCAGCCATTTTGGGAGAAATTTTCTATTTGTTCACTTGAAATGTTTTCTTTTTCTGGTTCATAGACCAGTATTTTTAATGGAATCCAATAGAAATAAAATAGCAGTGTTAAGAAGTCCTGTATTAGGTGGTTTCCTAGGGAAATGGCTATGTGCTTGGGTGAATCTGGCACCCTGCCCCGAATGTCAACAGTACTCAGGTTGTGTCAGAGATCCCTAGAGAAAATGTGCTCCAGACTGCAAAGGATGACTTGGCTTCCATGACTCTGCAGCTCAAACCTGGAGACTGTCAACAGAGATGCCCCAGCTGTTCTTGCCTGCATGAATGAAATAGAGGAACAGAAGTCAATTTCCAAATGAGGCAAGAATCAGAGCCTGCATAATTTTATATAATAAATTCAGAAACTCAAGTTATGCCCAGAGATGAGCCAGTGGCTAATATAAGCTATGGAGCCCAGGCACACCGTGTCTGTCTTGGCAATGGCTACAAACAACCAAACTCCAAAGAGTCTTTGTGGCTCTGGGCCCCTGAAAGCAGAAAGACACAGGCTCTTGGGAAGGAAATAATACAGTAAAGAAACGGAAGTGAGATTTGCCTTCGTGCCCATGATACAGATGTAACATGAACCATACAAGAGAAAGGACTGTTATTATCATCAAAAACAGTGATGTGAAACTAGAAATAGACCCCCCTCCCTTTTTGGTTATTTTTGTACTGTTCTCCGCAGTTCTGAAAATCACCAAACTCAGAGAAAGACAGGCAAGTTGTAGTGCTTGGATGTCCTTTGTAATTTGGAATGGATAAATGAGATAAAGATTTAAAGGACAAATGTAGCTGCATAAACAAAGCTTGCTTTCTTCTCCTCCCAAAGTAAACAGGAGAATTGATGATAAAAGTAAAAAATTCTATTTGTAGTGAAATTCGAAGACAAACTACAGATATTTTGAAGAGTATCTAAGGCTTCCAGTGGAATGCAGTAAATAAGCAGATAGATAAAGAAAAGCTGAGGAGAAAACCTAGCAGCTGCAGATTTCAGAAAGCCCCCCCCCCCACCGAAGAATGCATTTCCTGAAGGCAATGGACACACTTTATACATGCCTGTGTGTAAACACTATGCTCTGTACTGGAATAGCAGGTGAGAGAAACGGAGTGAGCAGCTTGATGCCGAGAGTCCCTCAGAAACAAGGTGCAGTTGGAGAAGCAGAGGAGATGGATTACATGAAAATCACATTTTCAGAAAGAAGTTTATCTTTGTGGCAAGTTAGAAGAAAGGCCTTAGGTTTTGAAATATAAGTATACTACATTCTGTTCTGCCCCAGCAGGTAAGAATTTCTGGCAAATAGCTGCCCAGCACCCCAAAGACAAGTAATACAAACAATCTGCAAAGAACTTGTGCAGCTCATTTAAAGGCAAATATAAAAACTGATTAGCACATTATTTATGTAAAGTGGCTAAAAAGGAAAAAGAAAGGAATATGTCAGAAGATTTAAAAACAAATGGATACTTCCCCCAAAAACCCAAACAAAAGTTGACATGGAACTTATGAAAAGGTGGCCTAAAAATTTTTCCTGAATTAAAGCAAAACAACAAACAACCACGTTTAATGAAGCAGCTGTTTCTAGAACAAAAATGCAGATCTCAGGGAAAAGATCGTAAAAGAGCAGAAGAGATGACATTGTGCTCAGTGAACTTGGGTTAAAAAAAGGAAAAAAAAATCAGCAAGTAAATAAAAAGGGTATTAGAAGGAACAAGCAAATAAACAATGCAGAAAATATAATAAGAAACAGAGAATAGAAATGAGAAAAGTTCTTTAAGTGAGATAAAACTAAAGACAAAGTTAAATAGAAAATAATAAGTAAAAAAAAAAAAGGCAAAGATGATGCAACATACAAATAATTGGAGTTCCTAAAGAAAACCAAGATAAAATTACAAAATAAATATTTAGAGATATAATTCAAAAAATTTTTTTGAAATTATTTTGAAGGATGACTGATGCATATATATTGAAAGGACATATCACATTCCAGGGAAAAGTAATCTAAAAAAGTCAATACTGAAATATAATTTAGGAAATATACCAGATTACAAAGATAAAGATCTTTCTGCGTAGTCAAGCAAACTGATCACGTCACTTAAAAGGTGGCAAAAATTAGGCTTCCTCGGCTTCCACCATAGTGTGCAATATCAGAAGATAATGATCTAAACAAACCTCTAAGGAAAAAAATGTGAGTCAAAGCTTCTTCATATGGCCAAACTGACTTCGGGTATAAAGCCCACAGACAAGTAGTTTGCAACATGCAAGGAACCAGAGATTTTTATTCCCATGACCCCTCCTTAAGGAAACCACACGTGGATAAATTTAGCCACTGTGAGATAAGGCACATTTAATATACTTAACAATAGAACTAAGGCTTTATGGTGACACATCAGAATATAAGTATTATATGTCCTATACATTAGAAATATCATGGACAAAAATTGAAAGAGAAAGAAGGAAGGAGACACTAAATATACTTATTGTCTCATTCCTAATTACTGGATGACAAAGTACTAGAATTGTGAGCATATCATAACATGATATGCATTACATGAAAGTAAAAACAACAAATAATATTACTGACTAATATAAAGTTGTGCAGGGGAGAGGGAAGATGAATAGGAAGGAAAAAATTGCAACTTTATTATTTTTTTCTTACTAGGGAACTAATGAAACACACACACGGACACACACACACACACCATTAAAGAAAACAAACCACATACTGAAAGATAAAATGATGATGATGATAATTATGGTATCAGGAAATATAATTTAAAGTAACATAATAAATGTAAGGCTAAACATATCTGTGTTTTGGATAACTGAATCCACTTATTAAGGAAAGTAATTTCAGATTAGATCTCAAAACAAAACCCTATTCTATTCTGAATAGGGCTCAAGGTGACAAAATATGTGGTGCATCGAACAACTCTAAAGATACCAGTAGGGGCGCCTGGGTGGCTCAGTCGTTTAAACGGCCGGCCGACTTCAGCTCAGGTCATGATCTCAGTCTGTGAGTTCGGGCCCGGCGTCGGGCTCTGTGCTGACAGCTCGGAGCCTGGAGCCTGCTTCAGATTCTGTACCTCCCTCTGTCTCTGCCCTTCCCCTGCTCATGCTCTGTCTCTGTGTCTCTCAAAAATAAATAAATGTTAAAAAAAAAATTAAAGATACCAGTAGTCTGTGAATGAAATCCAAGATTGTGTGGTACACAACCATCATTAATGTAGATGAAGTACATGGTTCTAATACACAGAACACACAACAAAAGTTGAATATGAAAGAATGGGCAAAGCTATATCACACAAATGCAAACAAAAAAGCAGAGGTCATGATATTAATGTCAGACCAAGTTGAATTCAGGACAGAAAGTGAAGAAAGATGTGTGATGATGCTGAAGTATGCAGTTAAAAATGAAAAGACACATTGTAATGCTTGAGCACACAGTTCAAAATGAAAATAAAATAGTGATGAATATCTGCCAACCAAACAACAGGGCATCATCGTTTCATCATTTGTCAAAAAATGCAGAAAATACCAAGGATAAATAGAAACATACTAGTAATAGGAGAAAAATTTACTACCATTTTTCCATAACAGATCAGTTAGACAAACAAAAAGCTAGTGTGTGTGTCTGTATGTATATATATGTGTGTGTGTGTATACTATTCAATACAACTATGTACATTTTGTCATTTATCAGTGTATAATTTAAAATTATTTGTACCAGTACAAAATTAGTGTATACATGTTAAATAATACAATCAATAGATAAATATCAAATACTGTATCTTGAAAATAGAGATAATGCCCTTTTCTCAAATGCCTAAGGAATATTCACCCTGAATAAAACAGCAGTATTTTCCCAAAAGTAGCAATTACATCCTAGTGCACTAAAACTAGATCCTAATATCAAAAACAAAAATCCCTACCTACAAATGACTCTTGAACATATAAAATAATATTTTTCACTCATAAGAAGTCTGTAATTGAAAAGTATAATGGGATCTCATATTTTACCTATAAGATTCACAAAATAAAATTTCAAAATTTGATAACACAGCATTCGTAAAGATGTAGAAAACAGGTATTCTCATGCATCGATTAAGAGATGGCAAGTTGGTGTGGTATCCATGAGTAGCTAGCACTTTGACAGTATATAACAGTATCGTAATGGTTTAAGAAAAACAAACCAGTCCGGCAAATTCACTACCAGAAATTTATTTAGAGGTTTACTTGCATTTATATATAAATTCTTTTTTTTTAATTTTTTAATGTTTTTATTTATTATTGAGAGACAGAGAACATGAGCATGGGATGGGCAGAGAGAGGGGGAGACAGAGAATTCAAAGGAGGCTTCAGGCTCTGAGCTGTCAGCACAGAGCCCAACACGGGGCTCGAACTCACAAACCACGAAATCATGACCTTAGCCGAAGTCGGACGCTTAACCGACTGAGCCACCCTGGCACCCCTACCTGCATTTATATAAATGAAATTATGTACAAAGATATACATGTGGAACAGAGCAACTCTGTGACAGCAAACAGCATATAACAACTTAACTTTCCTCTATACAGAATGAGTTAAATAAACTGTACTGCATTTCTAATGGAATATTGTTCAAACCTTAAAAAATAATAAGGAAACCCATGTACTGATGGGAGAAGTCTTCGAGATGCATTTAATGGAGATCAAAAGAAATCCCTAACAGTATAGTATACTACCATCATGTCAAAATATGTGTGTGTTTTCCTTACTTAAAGAAAAAATACCTGAAAAAAAACAAAAAAACAAAAAAACGATGAAGAAATCAGTAGACCGGTTACTCAAAAGAAAAGATGAGAACAGTGCAGATGGTGGATGGGGAAGGGAAGAAGACTTTCCACTGCTTACTGTTTTAAACCCTTTGATACTTGTTCCATGGTTATCAAACAGTAATGGCTTATTAAATAAACAATTTTTAAAACTAAAATAAATATTCTCAGTCTGGCTATTGCAAAGCTGAACTTCCTGAAATGTAATCTAGTTTTGTTACACATTTATAAACCGAAGGGGTGCGTGCAGCATACATTTACCTCTTCATGTGCCTTCCTTGGCCTTCTCCAATCTAGGTTCGGTGAAATTGCTCTCTTAAAACTCACTAACGGCCCAAATCCAATAACCACTTTCTAATCCCCCTCTCAGTTGAATTTCCTGCAGCATTTGATGCCGACGTTCACCTCCTTCATCACTGAGACACTGCGTCTTTGTTGGCGCTCCCCCATCTTCCAGAGTCCTCATTCTCAATGTCCTCCTAATGCTCAGGTTCTCCTTCACAGAAGTCACTCTCCCCTGGGTCCTGGGAACAGTGGAATGAGAAAGATTTTTTTTCCGTTTGTTTTTCCTGGTTGAACGTCCTACTAGTCTCAACACTGGCTGGAGCCTGTAGTGGTAATTGCCTCAGGCTTTTAATGATCAAATAACCCCTTGCCAAAAACTACAGATTATCTTTGGTTGAAAGGGCAGAACATGGTTGGGAGTTCTATTGTTTCATTTCCTTATAGTCAGTATTCTCTGTTTGCAAGTTGGCACATACAGTATTTGGAAAGAATAGAGTTGGGGCTGAGGCTTGAGAAGCAGCAAGGGCGCAGCCTCTGGAACCAGATTACCTGGTTTCAAATTCAGCTTCATTAGTATGTAATCTTGAGTGAGTTATTCAGCTTTATCCAGCTGCACTACTCCACCTGTACACATCTCATTTGCTCCTCCTGAAGAGGGAGGTGTCATTCAATTCGTTGGGCTTTGGGGTAGTATTTCTGAGGTAATAGATGTAAAATAATTTGAAACTATTCCTGGCATCCAAGTTCTCACATTTATTGCTGACAGTGTTCTACATAGAATATTCTAGAATACTGAACCCAGAGTCAAAACCCTAAATCCCAGTCCATCTCTGCTACTAATTGGATCTGTGTTTTGGATAAATTCTGTTTTACCATCTGTAAAATTGGAGGCTCTAATATCATCTCTAAAATTTTTTGTGTTTCTATAAACACCAACTGTTTTGAAGAACAATGTCTTAAGCATGTTTACTTCAAAGTCCAATAGCCAAAGTGCTGTTTTGTGTATAAATTGGCAAGCTGTTCTAAAGGTCATAATTAATAGCTTCACAGTATGAACAACATACAGGCTTGTTCTATGAAGACATTTAGTTTTTGACTTATTTTTGACACAGTAGCCACAGCAGGACAGTAAAATAATCCTATTCTTATTTTTTATTATAATTACTTTATTTTGAGAGAGAGAGTGAGCAGGAGAGGTACAGAGAGAGAGGGGGAACAGAGGATCCAAAGCAAGCTTTGTGCTGACACCAGAGAGCCCAGTGCAGGGCTCGAACTCACAAATTGTGAGATTATGTCCTTAGCTAAAGTCAGATGCTCAACTGACTGAGCCCCCCAGGCACCTCAAAGAATCCTATTCTTAAAAGATAAAGTGGCAGGGTGCCTGGATGGCTCAGTTGGCTGAGCGACTAACTCTTGATTTCGGCTCAGGTCATGATTTTCCGGTTTATGGGATCGAGCCCCCTGAGGGGCTCTGTGCTGAGCATGGAGTCTACTTAGGATTCTCTCTCTTTCTCCCTCTGCCCTTTCCCCTGTGTGCTCTCTCTCTCTCTCTCAAATAAAAAAAAATAAGTAATAAAAGCACTTATATTAGAAAACAGATATTTATTTTGACATTACTAAGTTGTAATTTGACAACTGGACTTAGATTATCTCACCATTATTTTTGTAAGTAGGTTATTCCTGAATTCCACATTCTTCCAGTCCCCTTGGTTAAAACCTTAAAGCTTTATCTTTAACAATTCATTCTTTATGTTCAATGTAGCCTTGAGCCGTGGCCTCTGTTTTACTTCACACTTCATTGCCACTGGCTCCAAATCTTTTTCACATCTTGAGCTGGCAGCAACAGACTGACTGACTTCAGCTTTTCTATTTTCAAGCTGTCAGGCAGTCTTCTGCCAAATATCTCCTTCTTTAAAGCACTTTCTCCTAATATTCCTATCTCATGAAATCACGCTGGTTCATGTCTCCCTGTTAGTAAAGTCTAAATTTCTCTGCCAGACTTTGAAAGCTCTTCAGACTTAGGCCTTCTTAGCTGATTTAGCTAGCCTCTTCCCTCGTCACTCTTCTCCTCCTCCCTTCAATCCCCTCTTACATATATTTCAGTTTCCGCATAGTGTCTGTACACAGCCTCTTTCCTGATTCTACGCAGCAATTCACTTCCTCTTCCTGAATAGCTCTTTCTTATCTTCTCTACCCACTCAACCCATTCATCCATCCATTCTCTCCACCCTTTATGACATGCGAACTCATAGTTTTGCATATTTACATATTACAAATATTTACAGATATATTTACAGATATTTTGAAGCTTTACATATTTACTGATACCTTTCTATGCACTTACTATCAAACACATAGTTTTATGACTCAGCTTATTTCAGTTTCATGCATTATAATAAATTTAAATGGGCATCATAATGTAGTAGCAAATCTAATGACTTAATTTAAAAATCAGTTCTGCTATTGATCAGCTGTGTTTCCTTTGACAAATAATTCTGAGTCTCACAAAGTTGTAATAAATATTAAATGAATAAGATAGAAAGTAATTTTGTAAGCTCTAAATGCAATACCAGTGTGATTGTTGTTAATATGTTATTTCTGTGTAGAAACACACATCCTATACAGTGTTTATATAAAGAAGAGGCCTGTTAGAAGGTATCAAATAAGTATGTGGAATATGCTTCAAGAAGCCACACAGCAAAGTTTACATTAAAAAAAAGAAGAAAGAAGTTAGAATTCAGTGTAAAGCCATTGGAATTAAAATACTTCAGTCCTAAGTATTGAATTGAAAGGCAACTCTCATGAGAAGGAATTCTCACATAAAAATGATGAGACATCATTTATTCAAGTGCTTCCCAAAGAAACATTAGTGTCAACTGACTGCACCCATGGCAAGTTATAGGAGACCTTCCCTAATTGCACTGAGTTGTCATTGATGAAAGATCTACTTCTATGAAAGGGAGAACCCAATTAGGGCCTCTTTGCAGAGTAATTCAGATTCTATATATTTTTCCCTGTGACCGTTCTATGTGGTATCCACAGGCAACCACAATGAAAGTCCTGGGGACTTGACCTACTGAGAAAAGAAGTTGAATGGGAAATGGTTTAAAATCAGGAAATGTTAATGAGCTGAGAACATGTGTCATATTCTAATTGAGATGAGCATCCTATGAAAATAATTAAAATGGCAAATTATAATTTGGTTGCCAAAGTATTATATAAAAATCTAAGATTTTAGTACCAAAATGCAGAATATGAGGTACTTTCAAAGACTGTGTACTCATTGAAGGGTCTTTTCTAAGAAATGGATAAACTCTAAGGATTCTTGAATATTTTCCTCTAAATTTTCCACAGTATTTTAACATATACATCTGTTCAACCCAAGATTTAGAATTAAAGTAGTAACCAACGTGACATTTAAGGATATCTATAGAAAGCTAACACTTTTGGTAAGTATGCTGGAGATAGCTAACTGTCCATCAAAACCGGTGCTTCCCATAGTGTGAGTTGTGGGAAAACAGTTGCCCGGACAAAAATTACGTTGCCAAGCTTCCCTTCCATCTTGGTAGGGCTGCGTGACCAATTCTTCCTAAACTGAACTGTGAACAGAAGTGATCAGTTGCTGGCCAAGATTTTGATGAGATTGGGATGTCTTCTCTTCTCCCACCTGTTAAGAGACTCTAAGGGAATGGTGCAGCTGCCAGATGGAAGGATCATGTACCTAAATCTCAAGATGAAGGAAAACCACCTAATTGCCAACTCGGAGCCCTGGAATTGGCCTGGAATGTGGGTGAAAAATAAATTTGTATTATGTTAAATCTCTGAAATCTGGGGTTAACAGATCAACATAATGTAAACTAACAAATTAAACATATCTATGTAGTGAATGGCCTAAAAAAGTAGGTAAATAGCAATATATTGGAAGTCAGTCTAGCATGATTTCTAAATATGTCTCAACCACTAGTGAAGGATTCCCTTAATACATTTATGGAAATTGCCCCAAACACAAATACTCTGAAAAAGAAGTATAGATAATCTTTCATTGCTATCTTCACTATACCTATTCCCCTTCCTGAAAACTGTTCCTTATCTTCTCCTCCACCCATCCACCCATTCATCCAAATTCTAAGCACTCTTCATTCCTCACATTGAGTCTCACAGTCTGAGTGAAGCCCTGCACATCTACCAGTATTCTGGACTTTGTGTTTTTACTATGCATTATCAAAAGTTTCATGCCTTTCTAATTACTTCAAGCTCATGCACGGTAGAGATTTTAGTGAAGTTACACATTTTTCTAACACGAATTAAGGAAGAGTGTGTTATACCACTGAAAAGTAAAGTACACAAAGTATAGAGGAAAAAAATCACAAGGCCTTTAAATTTTTCATAGAATCTCATTATCAAACCATTAGCCTTCAAACAAAATGAGGGAAAAAATTCCTTCTTTGGGCCACTTCAGAGGATTTGTTTGGAACTATTTTTGGTTCATGGCTAATTATTTTGAGAAAATATCCTATTCCATTCATTAATGTTGTTTAGAAGGTCAGCAGAATAAAAGAAAAAGAGTGCGGTGAGACAAAGAGGGAGGGAAGGAGGAAGGAAGGAAGGAAGGAAAGGAAAAAAGAGGGAAGGGAGAAAGAAAGAGAAGAAAGAAAGGAGGGAGGGAGGAAGAAAAAACAAATTAGTTATTTAAAAAATCTATATTGAGAGTTGCTTTATTTTTTCAGTAGTATGAGACAGATTACTTAACCAAATTGTTATTTAATTCAGTAAAACTGGCTTAAACAGAGATTAGGGCATACCTTAAGGGCATGTCTTAATCACAACCCCCAGATATCCTGGCCATTGAAGATAGTAGCTTTTTTTGCTAAATAAACCATGATCAGTGCTAGATTTCCTTACCAGGGAGAGGTTTGTCACAGTTCAGCCAAACAAAGCGCAGAGCAAAGAACTAAGCGACGCAAAATAAAGGAGCCAAATACTTGAGTAGGTGTCATTGCAAATGGAACTTTAACCCCTCAAAAACAGTGTTCGGTATGTATAATGCCCGTGGTAGGATTGGGGTTGTGGTGAGCTGAGGTTGCTGAAGGAGAACCAGAGCGTTAGAAACTCAGAAATGTGCTACTTAAACCTAAGTCCCAGCGAGTGTGAAGAATGAGCCTGATGACTTCAGAGAAGCTTTAGATCAGAAAATAGGCAAGCAGCCTCCAACAAGAAGGAGGGCTTTGAGTAGGGAGGTTAGAATTGCACTCTTGAAATTTGGGCCCTTAGAGAACTTGAGTGTTAGAGTGGATCCCGGAGCATAGATGCCAAATTTACCAGGAAATAATTGTTTTGTAAATAGCAGCCGTTAGTTTCAAAATTATGGCTTATAATATATATATATATATATATCAACCCAGATAATTCGTTTCATTAACAAGAATATTCCACGTTGATTTAACATAACCAAATATAATTCTAATGTTATTAGGTATAGCCAGAATACTTCACTTACTCAAATATAGGAGGCGGAATTGGAATTCTTGAGTTATTTGTCACAAGCTTCTAGGCTTTGAATGTAAATTGTTAATATTAACAGTATAATGAAGTATTTTTGAAGTTAATGTAGCATACTTTACATTTACCTCTGATGTAAAAGATAGACTTTTGAGAAAAACCATGCTTGCTTCATCCAAGAAAAAGCCTCTTGTAGCACTATATATACATAGCACTATATATATATATATATATATATATATGCAAATGTCATACATACTTGCCCCTATCTCCACCTAAAAGATTTCCACGTGTGCCAGATAGTGGCCACTCTATTTTAATTAATATTTCTAAGTATGATATTTCAATGCAGCTGAAAACATAAATTAGAAATATGACCAGTAGTTAAATACAAATTTAGAAGAGACTTGAAAAGATCAACATTCAACTATTTGTTCTTTCAGTGTATAAGAATGATAATAAAGCCTGTATGGGCTTTGTGGTTTGTAAAATAATTTCTCATATTGTACTCTTTTCTAAGTGATTGTGGGAATTGTGTTCCTACCCAACTGTATGTTTTACTCAGTCATGCCCCAGCCTTTGACGAGTGGCCCTTTTCAGAATTAATCATTGTCACTCTGAGTATTACCTAGGAGATCTGCTTTTCTTTTGACCTTTCTTAACAGTTTACAAATAATCTACACCATTTACAGTGATCTCTCAGTATGCCCCTGCAATGTTCCTCCCTCCCTCCCTCCCCCCTCTCTCTCTTTCTTTCTTTCTTTCTCTTTCTTTCTTTTTTTTCTCTCTTTCTTTCTTTCTTTCTTTCTTTCTTTCTTTCTTTCTTTCTTTCTTTCTTTCTTTCTTTCTTTCTTTCTTCCTTTTTCTTTCTTTCTTTCTATTTGAGAAAGAGGGAATGTGTGAGCAGAGGAGAGGAGCAGGGGGAGAGCAAGAGAAATCTTAAGCGGGCTCCACACTCAGCACCAGAGCCCAACACGCAGCTCCATCCCATGACCCTGGGATCAAAAGTAAGCCGAAATTAAGAGTCAGATGCTCAACCAACTGAGCCACCCAGGTGGCCCATCCCGCAGGTGTAGTTATAGCATCCGCCTCAGCTGACCCGCAGCTGTTGTTTGGGATCCTGGCATTCACTGGCTGCACATACCAGCTAGGCAAGGCATAAGACGCTTTGCTTTGAGGAACTTAAGCTGGTTGTGGTAAAGTACTCTGTGGGTAGTGATAACCTTTGGCTTCAGAGCTGATTTTAACTATGGCTGAGCAAGAATGAAATTATTTTGATGGCGTAACATGCAATGGGAGACATGAATTTGGTGGGACGCTATTCTGCTCAAAATACTTTTAAACATTTCAAAAAAAATGTTTAAGTTTCCTCAGAAGCATACTAGAATAGAAATCTGGATTTAAGACAAGTGCAGAGCACAGATTATGAAATATTTGGAGCCAGTGCTTAACGAAGAATTGACTCAAGGTAAATTAACATTAAAAAAAACACTTAAAGGAGCAAAATATAAATGATGTATCTGCTAATAAGGCAGTGAGAAAACATGTTCACTTAGTAAAGACAAGAAAATCATGGGTTGGACATAAGCTTGTGAGTTTTCTGTATTTCTCTTTGTGATCTGAATAGGAGAGAGCAAGTCTGCAAACAACTTAAAAAGAAGTTATAATTCATAGATATCTAATAAGGTCTGGAGAGTGGATAGTCAGTGTATTCTAACTAATTAGCCTGAATTGGAGCAGGCCAATTAGTTAGAATAAACTGAGAGCTGGCTAGGAAGCTCTGCAGTTTACAACACAAATTCTAGAAACACTGAACGTGTCAGAGGAGCTTGTGAAACTACAGATTCCTCAGCCCCACCCCAGATCCTGATGCAGAAAGTTTGGGGTAAAAACCTTGAATCAGAATATTTAATTTGGAGACAGATGCTCCATGGAATACACTTTTAAAAAACACTGCTAAATAGTATGGCACATTTATCATTTCCTGTTAAAACAAGAAAGGGAACTGGTTTGGAGAATAAAATGAATGAAAATTAGCATGAAATGTGAAATGTAGCATTGCTTTATTTGCTAGAATTGCCAGAGTTCTACAAGCAAAGCAGCTGTGTTTTGAGTATTTTTTTTTGGTTATTTTCAAGCTTTTTTAATTATTTTTTTTTTAATTTACATCCAAGTTAGTTAGCATATAGTGCAACAATGATTCCAGGAGTAGATTCCTTAATACCTCTTACCCATTTAGCCCATGCCCCCTCCCACAAACCTCTTCAGTAACCCTCTGTTTGTTCTCCATATTTAAGTCTCTTCCATTTTGTCCCCCTCCCTGTTTTTATATTATTTTTGCTTCCCTTCCCTTATGTTCATCTGTTCAGTGTCTTAAAGTCCTTATGTGAGTGAAGTCATAAGATATTCGTCTTTCTCTAACTGACTAATTTTGCTTAGCATAATACCCCCTAGTTCCATCCACGTAGTTGCAAATGGCAAGATTTCATTCCTTTTGATTGGCGAGTAATACTCCATTGTATATATATGCCACATCTTCTTTATCCATTTCATCCATCGATGGACATTTGGGCTCTTTCCATGCTTTGCTATTATCAGTGGTGCTGCTATAGACACTAGGATGCATGTGTCCCTTAGAAACAGCATACCTGTATCCCTTGGATAAATACCTAGCAGTGCAATTGCTGGGTCGTAGGGTAGTTCTATTTTTAATTTTTTGAGGAAATTCCATACTGTTTTCCAGAGGGGCTGCACCAGTTTGCATTCCCACCAGCAGTGCAAAAGAGATCCTCTTTCTCCACATCCTCGCCAACTTCCATTGTTGCCTGAGTTGTTAATGTTAGCCATTCTGACAGGTGTGAGGTGGTAGCTCATTGTGGTTTTGATTTTGATGATGAGTGATATTGAGCATTGTTTCATGTGTCTGTTGGCCAGCTGGATGTCTTCTTTGGAGAAGTGTCTTTTCATGTCTTTTGCCCACTTCTTCACTGAATTATTTGTTTTTTGGGTGTTGAGTTTGATACATTCTTTATAGATTTTGGATACTAACCCTTTATCTGATATGTCGTTTGCAAACATCTTCTCCCATTCCGTCAGTTGCCTTTTGGTTTTGCTGATTGTTTCCTTCACTGTGCAGAGCTTTTTATTTTGATGAGGTCCCAATAGTTCATTTTTGCTTTTGTTTCCCTTGCCTCTGGAGATGTGTTGAGTAAGAAGTTGCTGCGGCCATGGTCAAAGAGGTTATTGCCTGCTTTCTCCTTGAGGATTTTGATGGCTTCCTGTTTTACATTTAGGTCTTTCATCCATTTTGAGTTTATTTTTGTGTATGGTATAAGAAAGTGGTCCAGGTTCATTTTTCTGCATGTTTCTGTCCAGTTTTCTCAGCAGCATTTGCTGAAGAGACTGTTTTTATTCCATTGGATATTCTTTCCTGCTTTGTCAAAGATTAGTTGGCCATGCATTTGTGGGTCCATTTCTGGGTTCTCTATTCTGTTCATTGATCCGAGTGTCTGTTTTTTGTGCCAGTACCATACTGTCTTTTTGATTACAGCTTTGTAATGCAGCTTGAAGTCTGGGATTGGGATGCCTCCTGCTTTGGTTCTCTTTTTCAAGATCGCTTTGGCTATTCGGGGTCTTTTCTAGTTCCATATAAATTTTAGGATTGTTTGTTCTAACTCTGTGAAGAATGCTGGTGTTTTTTTGATTGGGATTGCATTGAATATGTAGATTGCTTTGGGTAGTATTGACATTTTGTTCTTCCTATCCAGGAGCATGGAATATTTTTCCATTTTTTTGTGTCGTCTTCAATTTCTTTCATAAGGTTTCTATAGTTTTCAGTGTACAGATTTTTTCACCTCTTTGGTTAGATTTATTCCTAGGTGTTTTATGGTTTTTGGTGCAATTGTAAATGGGATCAATTCCTTGATTTCTCTTTCTGTTGCTTCATTATTGGTGTATACAAATGCAACTGATTTCTGTGCATTGACTTAATATCTTGTCACTTTGCTGAATTCATGGATAGTTTCTAGCAGTTTATTGGTGGAATCTTTTGGGTTTTCCATATAGAGCATCATGTCTTCTGAGAAGAGTGAAAGTTTGCTCTCCTCCTGGATGATTTAGATGCCTTTTACTTCTTTGTGTTGTCTGATTGCTGAGGCTAAGACTTCCAATACTATGTTGAATAACAGTGGCGAGAGTGGACATCCTGGTCTTCTTCCTGATCTTAGGGGGAAAGCTCTCAGTTTTTAGTGTTAGATTAGTGTTGGGTCTTACATATATGGCTTATGATCTCGAGGTATGATCCTTCTATCCCTACTTTCTTGAGGGTTTTTATCAAGAAAGGATGCTGTATTTTGTCAAATGCTTTCTCTGCATCTATTGAGAGGATCATGTGGTTCTTGTCCTTTTTTTTTTATTGATGTAATGAATCACATTGATTGTTTTGCGGATATTGAACCAGCCCTGCCTCCCAGGTATAAATCCCACTTGGTTGTGGTGAAAAATTTTTTAATGTATTGTTCGATCCAGTTGGCTAATGTCTTGTTGACCTCTCTTGCATCCATGTTCATCAGGGAAATTGGTCTTTAGTTCTCCTTTTTAGTGGGGTCTTTGTCCGGTTTTGGAATCAAGATAATACTGGCTTCATAGAAAGAGTTTTGAAGTTTTCCTTCCATTTCTATTTTTTGGAACAGCTTCAATACACTAGATGTTAGCTCTTTATTAAATGTTTGGTAGAATTTCCCTGGAAAGCCATCTGGCCCTTGACTCTTGTTTTCTGGGAGACTTTTGATTACTAATTTGATTTCTTTACTGGTTATGCATCTGTGTACTTTGAGTATTAATAAGCAGATTTTTGCATATGTTGTACAGTGCATATACTCTATTTCTTTTATAACCAACTCAAATGTTGGAACAATTGAGACAATTTCCATATTTACATATATAACTATAGCATTGAGTGTGGACTCAGATGACAGACTGCCTGGGCTCAGGTCCTGGCTTCATCAGGTAATGGATGTGTGAATTTGGGCAATTTCTTAACTTCATTGTACCTCAGATGTTTTATCTGTAAAATGAGAATGGTGATAATATTTACATCATAGAGATTATTGAACAGTGAATTATTTTACACATATAAAACTCCTAGAAAAGTTTCTGTAATACCATAAGCCCTCAACCATTTACTTACTATAGTGATTTCCTAACAGAGATCTGCTGAAATAAATTGAACTGATGGTTTACAATGACAGATTTGGGATGGATTGAAGGCAGTTACTGCTCAGCCTAAAACGTGAACCCAGAGGGAGAGTGAAGTAGACAGAAACATTAAGATTAGAATGAAGGCTGCACTCTGATCCTAAGTGTCATCTGTCTCCCAAGTTGTTTATTGGTTTATTTTCTCTTAGAGTTAGGTTTTTTTATTTTTATTTTTTTATTGTTTAAAATTATTTAAAAAGAGTTTATTTATTTTGAGAGAGAGAAAGCGCAGTCAGGGGAGTGACAGACAGAGAGGGAGAGAGAGAATCCCAAGAAGGCTCCATGCTGTCAGCACAGAGCCTGACACAAGGCTCAATCCTGTGAACTGTGAGATCATGACCTGAGCTGAAATCAAGAGTCACATGCTTAATCCCCTGAGGCACCCAGGCAATGCCTAGAGTTAGTTGTTTTGTTTTCTTTTTTTTTATAAAACACGTTAATTATTTATTTTTAAGGGAAAGAATTGACTACAAATCATTTAGAGATACCGAAACAGACCTCTAATTTGTCCCCATTTTTCTTTTCTCTGGAATCCATGTTTCTCTTATTTCCTATTCTTTTCCCCAGTGAGAGCCATGGAGAGTCTGGGGCAGAAGAGCCCTCAGCCATGAATCCAGGATTCAGGGAGTGGGTAGTGGGTTGAAACTCAAGAAGTAGAATTAGGCATTCTTTTTTTTTTTTTTTTTTAATATTTATTTTTGAGAGAGAGAGCAAGGGAGGGACAGAGAGACAAAAGGACAGAGGATCCAAAGCCTGCTCCATGCTGACAGCAGAGAGCCTGATGTCGGGCTCAAACTTGCAAACCATAAGATCATGACCTGAACCAAATTTCGATGCTTAACCGACTGAGCCACCCAGGTACCCAAACTGGCTTTCTTTTAACATAGAACAGTGGAAAGACTAAAAACAAAGACTTACAGAAGTCATCTTTAGAGAATGGGATTTCACATCTGGCAGAGGAAACTAATGGTAAGCCCTGTTGTATAAGGCATCAATAGCTGTTACTTCCCACCTGAATCAAAATTAGCTCAGGAACCAGAATTGGATAGAGCCTTCTTTAAGTGGACCTTTCAAACATGGTGGGTCCAAAGAATTATGTTGAATGGAATAGGATCAAAGATTATTTCTGCAGTGCCATACTGCTGTGCCACATTGTGATTCAGGTGATAACAAATTACATTCTAAGTAGATGGCAAACAACTCTGGAGAGGATATTGCCAGCAAAAGATGACAGGCATAGAGATAAGACCTCACCAATGAAAGGATGACACACACTTGACAATATGTGTTTTATGCCATGTGACTTCAAACGATTTTAAAAACTGCTTTGCTTTGCTTAATAGAATGATGTTTAACTGTTTCTAGAAAAATTAATTGTTGAGTGAGATTAAAAAAAGAAGTACCTGTATACAATATTTATTAGGAAGGAGATAAAATAAAAATCAGTTTGATGCCCCAAAAGGCTTCTTATTTTAAGTGTTCTGGTTTAGATGCCCAGTTTCATTTTAGCTTTTTGTCAATTAAGCATTGAAGCGCATTTCTTAGGGTATAATCTTTCTGGCGTACAAAGAAGATGGGCAGTATTACTAATGGGGAATAACTCTAGGCGGACATCTTAGATAGTGAAGAGATCTTTCCTCACTGTCTTGATTTCTTCTCAGATTTCAGTATTTCTCTGAAAACTTTCCTTTTGCACGAACTGAGTACCCAGGAAAGAATTTTGACCATAACAATTCAAGGAGAGCACTAAACTCTGTGATATATTACTGCAGGGCTTGTCTCTTGGCAAGAAGCAAGAATGGTTGGTATTAATGGGAGCATGACGGTTCTGAAAGAAAACCATCTCATGCCACTATGAATCATAGGGCTCTAAAACATTTATAAATGAATGAAAAGGCTCGGGGCTGACATGAATTATGAGTCTCATTATGGCACTGTAATATCTCCAGCAATGCCTCAGAGGGGCATGACACCTCCTAAGAAAAGTGCTAAGACTTCCATTACGTTATTTTTCTACTGGTAATTGGCTATGGTCAAGGTGGAATATGATCTGTATCCCTGGAGTACACATGGCAACATATCTCTGCATATAAATTTTTCCATCAGTCAAGATCCTGCAAGACTCCTCTCTTCAAAGTGCCAAGCATTACTTTTGACCTTCAAGAAGTGATAGCAGGCCCTAGCATGAGGACAGAATTTCTAACCTTTCCATTTCTTTAAACAGCACTCCGGTAGGCTGTAATGCTCCTGTTATTGTTCACATCCCGACACAAACTTACTGAAATATTAACAAAGATATTTCCCCCCAAAATACATTATTTAATTACTTAACAAGGTTGTGAAAGGGAAAAAAAATAGGGTGAGCTATTAATTAGTGCAAATATAAATGCTCTTAAAATTAGTACATCCCTGACTTTTACTGTCCCAGTAGAACCCAGGCTAATATAACTTCACTAATTGCAAACTGAGAAACTGGGGAGAAGTCTACCTGAAATAACTAGAAACCTGCATTATCAATCGTCCCAAGAAAAATTTGCATTATTTTCAAGTAAATAGGCTTATGAAAGGATGGACTTAACCAATGGGAAGCCTCTTTATTTTCAGTTTTCCACTACATTTTTGTATGCATACAATTATTTCTGATATCTGAGTGAATTTGTTAGATTAAGGAGGCAAACATTCTATCTGGAATTTTGGTTACACTGTCAGTGCATTAAGAGCCCCTACACACACCCACACGTGTGTGTGTGTGTGTGTGTGTGTGTGTGTGTGTGTTATGTATCCATCTATCTACATCTCACCTATTTTGATAATGGCAAATTAGACTTAGTGTGATTCCAGTGTGCTTTATGGCTGTTAAACTTCTTTTTCTTTTTCTTTCTAAAGACAAGAGGTACACTTTAGAAACTAACTTCCCCTTACATGGGGTCATGTTGCCAATTTCTGGTCCATGAATGAGTGGGGTGGTATTTGCCACTTCTAGCCTGACCTGTAAGAACATCCTGGGTGAGGGGCATCTGGGTGGCTCAGTCAGCTAAGCGTCCGACTCTTTATTTCAGCTCAGGTCATAATCTCATGGTTCATGGGATGGAGCCCTGCGTCAGGCTCTGTGCAAACAGCACAAAGCCTGCTTGGGATTTTTTCTCTCTCCTCTCGCCTGTTGGTGCTTTCTCTCTCTCAAAATAAGCAAATAAACATTAAAAAAAAAAGAAAAGAACATCCTCGCTCACTCGCTTGTCTTACCAGCTAAACATGATATGGTGGAGGACTCTGAGGCCTTAGGAAATGAGGAAGCTACCAGATTAAAAGGATCAAAGCTGGGGCGCCTGGGTGGCTCAGTCTGTTGAGCGTCCGACTTCGGCTCAGGTCATGATCTTGCGGTCTGTGAGTTCGAGCCCCGCGTCGGGCTCTGTGCTGATGGCTCAGAGCCTGGAGCCTGCTTCGGATTCTGTGTCTCCCTCTCTCTCTGCTCCTCCCCGACTCATGCTCTGTCTCTCTCTGTCTCAAAACTAAATAAACATTAAAAAAAAAAATTAAAAAAAAAAAATAAAAGGATCAAAGCTGCCTGAATAATGGCACAACTTCTTGCTGACCCAGATCTGATACAGCATAAGTGACAAACATTGATTATATTAAGTCATTGAGATTTAAGATATATTTGCTACAGTTGTTAGTCCACCCTCAAAAATTAATAATTATATAGTTTTTCTATTTAAAATGTGTAAAAATGATATTAAAATATACCTATTTAAGACCTACGACAATATTGAAGATATATTTTCCTTCCTTGGCCATGCGTTAAAAGAATGTTTTCTCAGAGATCTGTGGATTCTATTTATTAGAAAATTGTGCTATTAGACAGATAAATTGTTGGACTAAATTAAGAAATCTTAGAAGCAAGCATATCCAGGAACGTGGTCTTGGCAGATACTTGGGGCACAAGGCCAATCACTATTTGGATCCTACCCTCCCTCACTTTATTTATTCCTGGATCCTGGTTTTCTGTTGCTGTCCCAGCTTCTTGGTCTTCCAATCACATTACTGTTCCTAAGTATCCATATTCAATATCTGACCGCATTCCCTCAGAGAAGCCCTGCTCTCCGTTTTCCATTCTCTTTCTATCGCAATTAGAAAAGGAGTTTGGCTCATTTGCTGAAGGACAGCTACAGTGATTGTATGGGCCTTTGCATATCCATTCGGATTTGTTACACTAACCAGACGAACTTAAAGTTTGCAGACTATGAAAGGCTTTTTTGGTGATGATTAATACCTACATTTTCTTTTCTCTGTGTGACCTCTGAGTATGGATCCGAATCACTGTAGTAACTACAAAAGAAGTTAAAGAGAAGGGTAAAATAACATTTTTACTTTGAAAACAGCTGTAGAGTATAAAACTCATTGGGTATATTGAAATCATAAGATATAAGTATGTAAAGCACATACACATAAATTAAGGAATTCATCTATAATATTTCCAGTGATTTCACTTAGGCTCATTTCTTAAATAATAGTTTCCTACACTTCAATAAGAACTCTACTTGTTTTCCGGAAATCTCCACATCCCCCTAAATTCGTACGTTGAAGTCTTAACCAGCAGTACTTACAGTGTGAGCTTAGTTGTACGTAGGGTCATTGCAGATCGACGTGTTAGATGAGGTCATACTGTAGTAGGATGGGCTTGTGTTCCGATACAGCCGGTGTCCTCATAAAAAGGGAAAATTTGGAGACACACGCACACGCGCGCGCGCACACACACACAGAGAAAACAGTCATGTGAACCTGAGGGCAGAGATCAGCCAAGGGACATCACAGATTCCCAGAAGCCCATCAAAAGCTGGGAGAGAGATGGTAGAGCAGACGATTTCTCACAGCCCTCCGAGAGAATCAACCTTGTAGTGTTATCAGTAGACAGTGGAACAGGAGGTCTCTTGCTCATATCCCCTGCCAGCAACAATAATTTGGCAAATATCCATGGACAAAAGTGCCTTTGTGGGAGCTTTGAGATCCAGGTAAGAGACTCTGAAACCCCAGTGGAGCCAACCCAAAGAGGGCTGTTTTGAGATGGCAGGCCCATGCCCAGGTTGCAGACGGGCCAACTCAGGTCCCAGCAACAGACCGGGAAACAGCCACAAGCGCTGACATCAGTGCTGTCATCAGCACCATCCACCAGAGACTCAGCAAGAGTGTGTTTGCCTGTGCCTTGTGTGATGGGCCAGCCAACCTCAGCCCTGGCTGGGGACCCAGAATTGGCCTGTGACCTGGCTCCAGCCCCTCTTAGCCACAGATCAGTAATACTCCTGTCCACCCACGGACTCACCAAGATACACATCCTTCCGAGTACCCAGCGGTAGACCCACTGACCTAAGTCCAACAGTGGCTGTGGAAGTGGCCCTGACATCTGCCTCCATAGTCTGGGAACAGTCACATCTGCCCAGGGACTGCTTTCAGCTTCTGGCGGCTCCACACATTCCTTGGCTTAAAGCAGCGTAACTCCAGTCTATACCTTTGTCTTCATTCATGGTCATCCTCCTTGTGTCTCAAATCCCCCTCTCCTTTTCTCTTTTAGGGACACTGGTCATTGGATTTAGGGCCCACGTTAAATCCTGGATAGTCTTGTCTCTAGGTTTTAACAAATCACCTCTACTAAGTAAGATCCTATGTCCAAACAAGGTCACATTCACAGGAAGTGGGGATTAGGATTTGGACACATCTTTTGGGGGGGTCACTGTGTAACCCACTGCAACATCTTCTAATAGGAGATGAAAAGTGGTGAGTCGTAAACCTTGGGTACTTGTAGAGGGCTGAAAATATGTAGTGTAACTGCTAAACAAGGACTTTTGAAATAGAAGATAATTTTTGGAATACTGCAAGGGAAATTCTAATAATAGTCTAGGACTAAAAATACTCGTCTATCTCAGCAACACTTGGAGGAGAGGGGAGGGGGGAGTTGAGGGAAATGAAAGTGTTTCAAACTGCTTCCTGGTTGGAGGGAGGACCAAAGCAGTGGCAAAGGAGAACATCTTGCTGGAAAAGTAGTTGGGGCTGGTTTTCTTGTGTCGGAGAACTGAGTGCTAACCTACGAGATCCAGAAAAAGGAAGGCAATTTTCTCACCTTTAATAGAGAGGAAGAGGAATGAGTGATGCTTCAATCAACCGTCTCCAAGAAAAGAAAAAGAAAAACAGGAAAGCTGCACTGCAAAACAACTAATAACATAATAAAAACAGAAGAAATAAAGTATATCAAGTAAATCATTAAAAAGGCAGTTGTACCAAAATTATTACATAAATCTAATACATGTACAATTCAATTTGGAATGAGAGTTTTTAAAAATATTGAATTACAATTATCTTAGAGTTCATATGGAAGAACAAATAAAATCTAGACAAATACAGAAACTAAGGAAGGGAGAAAGGGAGGAAGGCACTCATCTACTCAACTGAATTGAGTTGACATGAAGGAGTGAAGACCTTACACAAATCAAATAAGTGAAAAGCTGTTGTTGGAAAAAAAATGAGAAAAATAATATCAGAAAGCCAGATATAAATCCCAGAATATATGAGAAGTTAATATGCATGCAATAAAGTTGGTACTTCAGTTTAGGTGAGAAAGGTGATTTATTTATTAAATGACAGTATTTAAGTGCCTGCTATCTAAAAGAAAATACAGCTGAACATCGATCATATAATATATGCATAAATAATCTCATATTTGAAAATATAAGGATAAGACATAGTTCTATCTATAGAACCCAAGTTATGATAGACATATTAATTATGTAATTTTTAACTATATGGCAACAATCTTATAAACAAAGGCAGTGGACAAATGATAGGGAAAATTATTCCCAGCAGAGGGGAATTATATTATGTAAGACTAATGCCATACATAATATAAATAGAACTATACGTTGGCCAGAAAAGCAAACAACTCAATAGAAAAATAGAAAAAGGATATAAGTAACCAATTCCAGTGCTGGTGGGGATGAGAAGAAAAAATTGCTCTCATATATTCTCATGTATAGGTGGCATAAACGTGAATTGTTACAAAATCTGTGGATATCAACCTGGTACTATTTACTAGATAATTCCACATAGCCACTGCACTCTTGGGAATCTATCCCATTCAATAAAAGCCATGATGTTAAGTACTATGGACTGAATTATGTACCCCCAAAATTGTATTTTGGAGCCTTAAGAACTCTATGTGATGGTATTTGAAAATGGAACCTTTGAGAGGTAATTAGAGTTAAGTCTTATTAAAACCAGTTGCTGGTCCCCATCCCCAGAATTTCTGAATCAATAGATCTTGGTAGAGACCTAAAATTGCATGTCTCACATGTTTCTAGGATACTGCTGACGTGGACGGTCCAAGGCTGACACTCTGAGTACCACTGCTGTAAAGTAATAAACGTGAACCACCTGCAGCTAGAAACAATACTGATGAATCTCGCAAACTGATGAATAGGGGGAGATACAAGCACGCACCTAAGCTGCACACATTATGAAGCAACATATATAATATTCAAATATGCATAACTATACTGTATTTAGGAATGTAATCGTAAGTGCCAAAACTTCTTTAGAAAGCATAGAGATGATTATTGCAAAAGTTAGGATAGGGGAACCGGGGTGGCTCAATGGGTTAAGTGTCCAGCTTCGGCTCAGGTCATGATCTCACAGTTCATTCATGTGTTCTAGCTCTGCCAGTCTCTGTGCTGACAGCTCAAAGCCTGGACCCTGGTTTGGATTCTGTGTCTTCTTCTGCCTCTGCCCCTCCCCCACTCGCACTCTGTCTGTCTCTCAAAAATAAATAAGCATTAAAAAAATATTTTTTAAGTTAGGATAATGGTTATCTCGGTCAGGATAGAGAAAGGCATACTGGGAGTGCTGAGTTGTGAAAGCATCTTTGATCTTTATGTGGATAATGTTTACATAAGTGTCGACTTTATAATTATTTTTATCCCAATTATTTTTTATTTATGTTTTATGTAGTCTTATTTTTATATCTTACAATAAAAATATAAAATACAAACCAGTAATATCACATATGTCTATATATCTGTACCTATGTCTACATCCGTATCTATAGGCCTGAATGTAGTTGTATGAGCAAGGACCGAAGTATAGAAGGGTCCAGCTGCTGCCAGGCTAGTAACACTGATTTTTAGAATAGGTGGGAATAGGAAGGAGAGGAAGACATGATTATTTTCGCCTCAAATGTGATTTATTGTATTGTTTACCATGTTGCAACAAATACTTTTTAATTTTGAAAATATATCAAGTAAGGAACAAGTCAAGAAAATGGGAAAAGTTGCTAGTAAGTTAACCCTGTCAGTCACTCTGGTCTATTCTCTTGATTCTCTTAAAAGGATCTTATCCAAGTTATGTAGCATATTTTAAAAACTAAATTAACCTCTGCTTTTTTTCTGTTTCCTTTCTTTCTTTCTTTCTTTCTTTCTTTCTTTCTTTCTTTCATTCTTTCTTTCTTTCTTTCTTTCTTGCTAGAGATATAATTATGACTGGAATTAATAAAATAATATATACAGTTCTGCTTAATAGTAACAGCTTCATAAATTCAGCACAGATTTGGAGCAGGACCGTGAGCTAGTCCCTGTGCTGAGACCCGGAACACAGGTGAGCAACAAAGAGCAGGGGCCTGACCCTCAGAGCATGAGCAGATTAGTGGGGGAGACCGGCTTTAATCAAATGGCCTCCCAAATAAAGGTGGAATTATGATATTTAAAGTCACGCCACATTTGAGTGTGAATAACCCGGAACCTGGCCAGGCATGCTGGGAAGCGCTTTATAAACAAGTTCTCCAACAACTTTCGCACAAACTCTGTGAAGTGGACACAGTTATATCCCTTTTGCTGAGACCTAGAGACATTAAAAACCTCACTGAAGTCTCTGTAGGTAATGAGTGGTTGCAAGGATCCAGAGTTTCATCTGACTCTGGCCCTTTTGCGATTATCTGCGACATGTGCCAACACAAATGTTTATGTATTACCCAACACTGGATCCATTCAGGTGGTAAGAATCATAGAAGTGTGGTTAGCAAATAAGTCTACAGTATTTCAAAATACATGCATTTTTTTCTCTAGATAAGCGCACCCTGCTCAGTTTTCTTGTAGCTTCTAGCCTTTCTTCTTCAAATGGTGGTCAGAGTTATCTATGAAGGGTGAAGATCAGACTCTACCTTGACTTGGGCCCTCAGTAACTACAATGAGCAAATAAAATTAGATGAAAATAATTTTGGAACAAGTGATCAATAAATGTTCATTTCCCTTTCTGTCCCCTTCTCTAAACCACTATTTTCTAGAAAATAAAAACAAAGTTCTTTGGATTGATATTTAAGGTCTTTAGATGCTTTGACCCCAACCTACCTTTCTTTTTTAATGTTTTATTTATTTTTGAGAGAGAGAGAGAAAGAGAGAACCTGCAAGAGTGGGGGAGGGGCAGAGAGAGAGACACACACACAGAATTTGAAGCGCCAGGTTGAACTTTGTTAAGTTCAATTCTTGTTTTTGTTTTAATGTTCAATGTTGCTCTCTCAACCAGATTATAAGTGGTATTCCTTCATTCCACAAGCCTCCCTAGAACATTTGTCCTGTGCCAAGTACTATACCAGATGTTGCATGTAAAAGTATATGTAAAACAGAGTCTTTGAGTTTTAGGAAATCTTAGTCTGGAGAAGGAAAAATTCAGATCTATAATTATTTCAAGGTACTATGTGTGCTGTTCTTGAATTATTTTACCATCAGAGACCATGTTTATATATTTTAATGTTTATTTATTTTTGAGAGAAAGAAAGAGAGTGGGGAGGCACAGAGAGAGAGAGAGAGGGAGAGAGAGAATCTCAAGCTGCCAGTGCAGAGCCCAGTGTGAGGCTCAATCTCACAAACCATAAGATCATGACCTGAGCCGAAATCAGGAGTTGGATGCTTAACCAAATGAGCCACCCGGGTGCCCCAGAGGTCATACCTTTTTGACAAGAGCATATCATTCGACACATAAACTAATGTACTGATCGGCATATAGTACTTCTTTATAGGTAACTTTGTATTCATGAATAATTCTTAAATTATTACTAACTTAAAAGGCTTAATTAAGATAAAATATTTATAGCTATATAAAGGTATCCTATTACCTAAAGACACTTCACTTGATTTACATGGTAGCATAAATCACTGAATTGAGAAAGCAAAGGCAATCTGAATGACAGATGGAAGAACAAAAATTATGTGAATACCTTTGAACATAAAATCTTGAGTAGACTGTTATGGAATTAGTACATATCATAAGAAGGGTTTAACTTTCCCTATTGACTAAATTGTCTACTGAGTTTTCTACTGAGCCATTTTTACAGTAAAATAATACTAAGTAGGTAAATAACCTGTTCTGCTCTACACATGGTGGGTGTCACAGTAAGTATTGGTTAGTGAAGTTGGTGGATATTTGACTTACAGGTTGCAAATAGTGATGGGGAACAGATTCTAAGATAACACCTTTCAATTATAAGAAAGACAGTGGGCCCCTGAGTGATACACTCTTCTAAAAATATTTATTGTACTCTGAGATACTTCCTGTCTACCCTGTATTCTGGAAGAAGCTCTTTTATTCATTTCAGAGCAGCTAAGTCATAGGCTTAATTTCACTGAAGTCACTGCAAGTAATTTAAGCATGTGGTCGTGTGGACAGATCACTCTTCGATTCACATCAGAAATTAAGCCTGGCTTCTTCCTTTTGTGAAGGTACATGTGTGTACACCCCCCGCTACCAAAAGATAGGGATTATAGAGGTACAATTCCATTACTGCTTGTGACAAATGCTCAGAGTATGGGGAAAAATTAGAATAAGGAAACTTCTAACTGAACCTGATTTTACTCATGATAATATCCAGTCTACTAAATATGAGCCTCAAAGTATGGAAAAACGGTTGAGAAGCCAATAGAAGATGCATTTTGAACTGTGAGTTTTGGATCATATCACATATGTAATCTAATATGTTAAAAACAAATAATAAGCATACTTGTACTTTCATTTATGTATTTTTCTCTGGGATGTTAATTTCCTGGAAACCCAGAACTCCTCTATAAATTGAAAAACTGTATGTGTGTATATATATAATATAAATATAAATATATATATATTTAATTTAGAGAGAGAAAAAAGTATGTACATGAGTGAAGGAGGGACTGAGAGAGAGAGAGAATCTCAGGTAGGCCCAATACTCGGCCCTCATCCTGACGCTGAGCTGGATCTCACGACCCTGGGATCATGACCTGAGGCGAAATAAGGAGTCGGACACTCAATCGACTGAACCACCCAAGTGCCCCCAAAAGCTGTATTCTTGAAGTAGTATTAACTTTGGCCATAGTGACCCTCATCATCCCAGTGAAAATGCTAAGTGATCTCTAACCACTCCTAGAATATCCACCTTTGTAACAAGTAAAAGAGGAAGACACATATAAAATAATTTCCTTATATATCTCCCTCAGTAACTTTCTTGTATTTAGTACTATTACTTGGTTTTGGAACTCAGCTGCAGAGACTGGAGCAATCAAAGTCCTTACTCGGCAGTGCACTGTCCTTGCACTGTCCGCTGGTCCTTGCAGAGCTCGTCAATGTGCTCTCTCAGTTTACTCTCCCACCAGGCAGGCGAGGGTTCCCTTCTATCCACACCCTCGCCGTCACTCACTATGTCCACCTCTCTACATTTGTGAAATAGGAAAAGAGCAAGTTTTACCTGAAACTGAGATGATGAACCTTGACCCAGAGCAGATCTTATGGCACATGGAATATGAAGGTGGTCGACTAATGTGAGGAAGTTTTTCATATTCCATTTAAAAGATTTTCATGTAATACTCTCCCATTACACATGGAGAAGATACATAGAAAAAATTGAATTTATTTCATGGAAAACATACACCTTTCATTATTTGGTCAGATCTCTTCATTGGGAATATATCCGAAGACTCATTTCTACATGAGTGATTTTCCCCTTTTTAAAATTCTAGTGATCATCTGAAAATAAATAGAAGAATAATTATGTAATAGAAAGGAAAACCGTGTTGATATAATGAAGGTCCTTTTCTTTCCTAAAGTTATGTTCTTTATAGACTATGACCTTAAAAACTGAAAAAAAAAAAAGAGGCAGTCTTTTATTTTAAAAATTACATATGAGTAGCAGGTGGTTTTAATACATTAAGACTGTCAACTGGAAAAAAGTGCTGTATCACAAGACAGCTACTGTATGGAAAGTAATTAGGAAAAATACTTTGCAAAGAGTTATAGATTAAAGACAATTATTTAGTAATGAATAGAAACAACTATCTAAAATGACTCATATAATTGGCTTGACATTTGAAACCAAAACTCCAAAGAAGGAGAATGTAAATCACTCTGTGATTAAAATAGAATTTAGGCTTCTGAACTAATTTAGCTGGAAATTATTAGAAGTAGCTAATGGCTATAGTGCATAATGAAGTTGGGTTTTGTGTTTTCGTGAATGGAGAGAAAATAAGTAATGGATTGGTGCCAAGAACGGTTTACTATGTAACTGTCATCAGCTCTGCCTGTCCAATGACTATGAGAGCCAATATGGAAATCTTGATATATTATTTGACCCATGATACCAAATAGTAAATTTTTCCGAACCCGTTTCATGGCATAGGGAGAAAAAAATCCCTCAGATTTCTTTTCTCAAGTTTCTGTAAATTAATAGTGATCTGAAGATTTTTAGGCAAGTATGACTAATGTGTATATGGTGGAGTTTCCAGTATTCCACTAATGCTTCAGGAAAAATGCTAAAGGTAGGATGGGAATAGCCTGGGTTTTGTTATGTTAATGTAGCTGTAGGCAACTTTTATTTCATACTGGGGCCAAAGTGCCAGATCTATGAGGAGGAATCCTTGAGCCGGGCAAGAATCATGACTTTGTACTTTCTTGTACATAAAATCAACGCCTGTGAGCTGAGGGCTCTCCTTACTCTTCAGTCATTGTGAAATAAGACAAAGGGGAAATTGCCTTTCATTAATCAGATGTTAGCCTTTCTTTCTGCTGATGCTATTTCAGGTCTTTTTCTCCTTCTTCTCTGACCTTAAATGGAAGGAGGCACTAGAGTCTTATTGGGACTGATCCCTTTCCCTCTTCTCGTATTAACTAGGGAGGGTAGTTGTCTGACACTTCCCAATCTGGGCCCTAATGTCAATTCCAGGACAAGAGCAAAAGTCCTATTTCACGTCTTCTTATAAGAGAGAGAGCACATGGATGTGAGAATGAAAGTGGTTTGGGCCAGCAAGAGCCATCAGTGATGCTAAGAGTACAGATTTGTGTGGTTTATAATAGGAAGGATAGCGGAAAAGGAAAAGTCATAGAGAGATCCATCAGCATTCTAACCCTTTACTGTAAGAAGTAGGAGATACCACACTTGTTCATTTCCTAGTGAGGAATGCATGTTAAATTCCTTCCAGTGTCCCCTGTATGTTAATAAGAATTTTTGTTTGTTTGTTTGAGGTGACAGATTGTGATATACTGCAGTGGACACTTAGGGGTAAGGTTACCCAGAGAAGAGAAGATGGGATCATTCGGGGAATCCTAAATACGAGGCAGTTAGAGTAGAAACCACTTATACTCTCCCAGTAAAATAAGCTAGAGAAGCAGCAGTGCAAGCCCCAGGGGATAGACCAGGGTCCTGCAACCATCAGGGTCTACCATTCGTATCTCGCTTCGAGGGAGAAGCTGCTGTGAGGAGTGTAGTCAGCCAACAGCACCCAGCTGCTATGCCGGCAGGATCTGCTGCAGCACAGGTGCTGAGGCCATGTTCTCCCCAGATGATCTCAGACAACGACTGAGTATGGTGACCACTTCTGCCCAGGACAGCACTCCTCTGGTGGAAAATCATTGTGGCGCCCTCTCCCACCTGCCCTGGCTGAGACTGTCTAAGAGCTGCAGTGCAGTCTAAGCTTCTTCTTACCAAATCTTCCTTCCTACCCTCTCTTTTTTTCACAAGTGTCTCACCTGCATTGTTATCTGAAGACCCTCCCAGCTTGCTCCTGCTTGCTCTCCCTCTTTTTGTACTTAAATCTCTGGCATTTCTAGTTCTGTCCTAGTGTCTGCTTCTGGAGAATTTTAAGTGACATAGGAGATGATTTGATAGTACTTATTTGTCAAAGGTAAAAATAGTAAAAAGCTCTTAATGGTAGTATTAAAACAAGTACCTTTCTTTCCAGTGCCCAATTGTAAACCCGTGTCTGAAATTTCCCTATCTTTCACTGTGGTCAGACTAGATATAGTACCACCATTTCTGCTAAAAGGTAGAAGTGATAGATAAAATATTTTAAAATATGTTTTCATTCCACCAGTGACCTGACATTGGTATAGAAACTCAGAGACCAAACTAAGATGGAAATGGTACATCGATATTTGGGTAAGAACAGAACCAGATGCTGCAATAAACTTCAGGTTCAGGTGGCTCAATAGTGTCAGTTACCACTGTTGCACCTGGGGGTGATAGTTAGCCGGCGTTTGACTGATGGCTTCAATTTGGTACAGTTCTGAAAAGCCATTTTTAGTCCCACAGTCCCTATCAACACAGGACATAAGCCTCAATGGCACAAAGGTCTTAAATACAACTTGAGATTAAACACTGGCTAAAAATTAGGTCACTCTGATCCAAGAATGGGAGCCAGGCTTAAAATTTAAATCATAGTCCTCCCTAACACTCTGGAAGAATGCATGCATACTAAGACTATGGCCTTTAAAGAATGGTCAGAAAGGGAACCTCAAAGATGCTAGGTCCTGGAAGAAAATGGGGCAAACACACATAAAATCCCTGACCTGAAATAGCAGCTTCCAAGTCATGTATCTACATCCAACGTTAAAGGGTAAAAATATAATAAACTAAGGAAGCTTAAGCACAACTTTTAGCCAATGAGTGGCTCATGCCAGCACAGGCCAAATCCTAGTTTACCAGACTAAAAGATAAAAACAAGAAAAAATCTGAGCAGGGGCATCAAAGTTTGCATACAACAGGGGAAATAGACTTCACAAAATTAGTTCATCCAGGTCACTCCACAAATAAACAATCAACCAAACAACAACAGAAACAACCTTGGGGTGGGGGTGGTAGGAATCAGCATCCAGAGTTGCTAAAATATATTTTATAAAATGTCAATTTTCAACAAAAAAAATTACAAGACATGCAAATAAATGGAAAAAATGTTACCTACATACAGAGAAAACAGCAGGCAACAGAAATTGGCTTTAAAGGACCCCAGATGACTGATCCAGCAAACAATAACTTCCAACCAACTACTAAAGATATATTCAAAAAAGCAAAAGAAACTATACTTTAAAAATCAAAGGAAGATTCCAATGTCTCATCAAATAGGGAATATCGATAAAGAGATAGAAATTATTTTAAAGAGCTAAATAGAAATTCTGGAGTGGGAAAAAACAATAATCAAAATGAAAAATTCGCTAAAGAGACTCAATAGCAGACTTGATCTGGAAGAAAAAATCATCAGTAAACTTAAAGATGGATCAAGAAGCTTTATAGGGATTGTGAATCTAAAGAATAGTGTGAAAGAAGAATGAATGAAAAGGAACAGAATTTCGGAGAAATGGAAGAAACTATTAAGTCCACCATAATATATAAATAAGAGTACCAGGAGATGAAAGGGACAGAAGAAATGATCAGAAAAGTAATGGCTGAGAAGTTTCCAAGTTTGATGAAAAACATTAATGTATATATCCAAAAAGTGAAACCAATTTCAACTGTATTAAATCTACAGAGGTCCACATGAAGACTCATCATAATCAAAATGTTAAAAGACTAAGAGTAACTCTGGAAAGCACATAAAAGGGAACTGATAAGATTAACCGTTGATTTTCTTTTTTTTTAAGTTTGTTTATTTATTTATTTATTTTTAATGTTTATTTATTTTTGAGAGACATAGAGACAAAATGTGAGCAGGGGAAGGGCAGAGAGAGAGGAAGATACAGAATCTGAAGCAGGCTCCAGGCTCTGATGAGCCGTCAGCACAGAGCCCGACATGGAGCTCGAACTCACAGACCGTGAGATCATGACCTGAGCTGAAGTCGGCCGCTCAACCGACTGAGCCACCAGGCGCCCCTGTTTATTTATTTTTTAAGAGAGAGATAGAGAGTACAAGTGGGGGAGGGGCAGAGAAAGAGAAGAAGAGAGAGGATCCAAGGCAGGCTCCGCACTGATAGCAGAGACGCTGATGTGGGACCGGAACTCATAAACCACAAGATCATGACCTGAACCAAAGTCAGATGCTTAACCTACTGAGCCACCCAGGTGCCCCAACAGTTGACTTTCTGTCGGAAGCAGTGAAGTCAGAAGGCAGTGGGATAATATACGCAAAGGGCTGGAAGGGAAATAGCTGTCAACCAAGAATCTTATGTCTGGCAAAACTATCTTTTATAAAAGAAGGTAAATAAAGGCATCGACAGATTTAAAAAAAACAAACAGAGGGTTTGTTGATATCACACATGTCTTAGAACAAATACTAAAAGAATTTGTTCAGACTTAAAGCAAGCAACACCAGAAAATAATTCAAACTCACATAAAAAAGTAGTGCCGTTATAAAAGTAAGGGAATAAAAAGCATCAGCCTTAGACTGAGACAGGGTAAACTCTTGGGAAAGTTGACCCCTTTCTCAGTTTGTATATGTTGTCCTTAGTAGGGTTTTGTTTTGTTTTGTTTTCTATTGGGTAACACGTGAACTAAAATAATAACCACCAACCAATAATATCCACAAAACTATTTTGAGAATTGAAGTAAAATTCATACAAATGCTTCAAATCACTAGAAATAAGTTAAATATTGGGTTTTAATATAGAACTTCAGTTTCTTCCTAAAGCTATTTCCTACCTCTTAAAAGATATTCTGTTAATGGATATTATAAGGATTATATGTTTGTTCTAATTTACAAGCTAAATGCTTTATATCATTTATAGGAAAAATGTTCCAAAAGAGTGAATGTTATTATCATAAAAGTCATTAATAATCACTATTTTGTGAAGCAGCATAATGTATAGGAAAGAATATGAATAGAGAATCAACATAGAAATTGACAACACTGATGAATTAAATTTTATTTCCTTTGCATTTCTTAAGGTACATATTTCAAAGCTGCGTCGCCTCACTTAGGCATATACGACTGAATAAGAAACACTACATTTTATGTCCTTCCCCAAATGCATACAAGTCGATATTTTCTTCCAGGCTACAGCTCTGACTTGGGTTAAGCAAGCAAACAAATTCAAAACCACAACGTAACGAAGCAAAAAAATACCCTTCTTTACTGAAACCTGATCGTGATGCCTTTGTAACTTCCAAAACACATTTCTTAAAGCCAACATGCCTCCAAATCATCTTTTGATTGAATCTTTTCCCTGTTTTATAGAATTTAATTTAGGATTTTAAGTACTATTTAAATCTGTTGATAATTTAATTCCTTTGATTTTCCCTAAAATGACATATATTTTGGGATGCTGGGTGGCTCAGTTGGCTAAGCATCCGACTTCAGATCAGGCCATTATTTCATAGTTTGTGAGTTCAAGCCCTGCATTGGGCTCTGTGCCGACAGCTTGGACCCTGAAGCCTGCTTTGAATTCTGTGTCTCCCTTTCTCTCACTACCCTCCCCCAATCATGTTCTGTCTCTCTCTTTCTCAAAAATAAATAAAACACTAAAAAATTTTAAAAATAAAATGATATGTATGTTTGTGAATACACAGATTCCTACATACAATAAAAAATTTTCATTAGTCCTGTATTGTAACCATTGGACTAATTCCAAAGGAACTAATTAATTCTTTAAATTCTGAGAAGGCAAATATTTAACATGAGCTTTATATTAGGAAACTTGCTTTGAGAAGGAATTTAATAGCTTGCATATTCTTCACAATCTAATTTTGCTTCTACTTCAAATCCTTTTAAGTCTTAAGAAACATGTTTTAAATGATTTAAATATATATAACCAGGAGACGTTCCTCCTCTTATTACTCTGAATTTTATCATTTAATTATAAAAGTTGTGATTGGCGGAAAAGACATAGGTATACTTAGGCCCTTGGTCATCTTTTCTCTCATCACTTAGAGCTACAGCCCCGTGATTTATAAATCTTGACTAACAGAATAGTTTCTGCATGAGTCATTATCTTCTGAAAGCTAAGGAATGATATCATAAGGAACAAAATTATATATGCACTGCCAGGAAATCAACCACCAGGAAAAGCAGACACTTTTTGACACATTTGGACTCTCACAAACTGTGGTATTTTAACTCTTACATTTTGTCCTTCTGTTTCCCACATCCAATTTAGATTAGACAGGCTTCCTGACAAGGGCATGTCAAATTCACCCCTATTTGGTTTGTAGGAATACAGTGGTTATCACTTTTAAAATGGAAATCTGTTTTGCTGATAATAAAAGTCACATACTATTTTAACATTTACAGTTGTATCAAGTCAAAAGTGAATTCTGCACCATAGTTTACATTTAATAAAAACACTCTAAATAAATACAAGTATTCTAATATTCTTAATAAAATGTTTCTCTTCAATATATACAAATATATTGGACTTTGGAAAAAGTAAGATGATATTATTCCTAAATGCCTATCTATGCTAATTGTTTAAAAGGATTACAATCTATTTATCAGGTGTCAAAATAATTAGATTTGTCATTCCCGCTAATGTTTTTATGTAACACATAGTAAAGATTATATCTCTATATACTACATAAGATTTTCAGTAGTAGTCCAGAGACTAGTACTGTAGTTCAGGTTATTTGATTCAAAACTTGGAACTCAAAACTTTCTATTTTTTGTTGTGTTTCTTGCCAAATCAAAAGCATTATCATCATATGATGACACTGATGCTTTTGCTCAGGAAAAATAATTGAACCAAGCCTCAAAATGATGTTAGGTAACAAGATTTAGCCTCACATAAATTTTCCCATGATCCCTCTTACCCCTCAAAGATTTGACCGTACATTACCATTAGCAGTAACAAGTGGGGATAAATGACCAAAACCCTAGTTTAGGAAGGTCATGGTATGATTCGGCTGAGTTATGTCAAAAATTGTTTTGAAGCACAGTATATACGACACTAACTGGAGAGATGGAAATGATACCATGGATTGGGCCAAACTTTAAAAATGTGGAGAAAATCGGATTGTGGTGGTTATAACCTGTCCAGATGAGTGAGCTAATAAATTCATCCTTATAGCTGCTTAGACTGAACTCACTGAAAAGTATTTCTGTAATACCCACTTCAGCATCAAATCACATTTGCTGCGAAACTCACTCATCTTGTTCCATAATTCTTCAGTTAGTGAAGAACTTATAGTTGTATAAAGTCAAAAGTGAATTCCGCACCATAGTTTACATTTAATAAAAATACTCTAAATAAATACAAGTATTCTAATATAGATTCCAGTCCCTGTAGCAGAAGAATATACCCGGTGACTGGTGTTCCTGACCCTAAATCTCAACTAACCAGTGACTTTGGCATGTATCGTCTGACGTTCTGGACCATCCACTGCCTGGATCTCCACTTACATCCTTTATTTGGTGATGACCTACTCTGGTTTCACATATGTAGATGGTCTGAATCCTGGACTCAGTTTTGCCTGTGTGTCACTCACTGTATCCCAGTTTCACTCTTCTTGCCTGTGTCCCCATCACACTCTCAAACATGACTCAAATAATGATCTCGCCTTTTGTTCCCATGTTTATATTCCCAAAGTATTACTCAAATCTTTGATTTAATACCCCAGGCTGACTCCCAGGCATAATCTGTTGATTACCCACTAGGAACAATGTCTATTTTTTCTTTTGCCCAGAATTCTTTGTATGCCCCATAATGACACTGTTGTCGATAAAGTACCTCATTTTCATATATACTTGAGTTTCTATTTAAAAAGTATTGTTAAATCTATCATCATCAAAAAAGCCCGAAGCATTCAGTTGTATATGGCACTATTAGTTACTTTAAAAAAGTAAATTTGACAGCATAGGTTCCTGTCCTTCAGGAAGTTATTTTATGATGTAGGCACACATATTTTAAAATAAGATTCTACATTAGTTGAGGGGGGTAATTTGTTATATTTATAGTCTAAGGGCTTTAGTAGGCCCCACCAGAGATGATGGATGATGATTCAGTATCATCCTATTTTGAGGAATTTATTAAATGTATCTATCAATGTTTTTATGAGGACAGTGATTCATAGCAGAGTAATGAAATAGAACTTTGCAACGAGTTCCTAAATCTGCCATACTGCCGATCATTACCCTCACTATGTTTCTCTTCCCCCTTTCTCATGTTTTCGGAAAGTTTATTTCCTCAGTTAGTGGTTACAGAATTTAAAATATGTGATTAAAAACAATAATCTTTATATATATAATATTATATTATATTGCATATTGCATATTATATATTATATTGCATATATATATGCAAAGGAAAAGACTCATCCAGTATTATAGAGATGTTGGAGGACTAATATGGCTAGAATTTCCCTGGCTTCCCATTCTCCAGCCAGTGTCATTGCCAGTAAAGCAGGATCACAGAAAGAACATACTTCTTTCCCCCCACCTAAGGCTTATATGGTAAATTAAAGTAACAGGCTGGCCCAGGAAAGAATCATGTCAGTTACAGAGTGAGTAAGACATGGGTTCTGTTAATCAACAAGAAGCAGATGAAAACTTCTGTTACTGTAACATGAAAAGGTCATCAAATCCTCTCCATAAAAAAAATAAGAATAAAACTGGAAAAAAAATGACAAAAATAACCAGAGGTCTTGAAATCAACCAAACACAGATAAATTGAGTTTTTATTCTTGACAAACTGCTAGAGCTTCAAGTAAGAATAGCACAAGATTTCAAAGCAGCCATTATAAATATGTGCAAAGAATTAAAGGCAATTATATTCAAAAATAAAATTAATATATAAGGAATTTCAATAGTGAAATAAAAATATGAAAGAAAATCAAACCGAAATTTAGATTTAAAAGTGTAATGATTTAAATAGAAGTTTCACAAGATAGGTTTGATAGCAGATCAGAGAATGTAGGACAATATAAAAACAGGAGTGGAAAATAGATAAACAGAAGTTATCCAATTTAAATAACAGAAAAGATTGAAGCAAAATGAATAAAGTCTCAGAAATCCTTTGGGTTCCATGAAGCACATAAATATATCTGTCATTGCAACTGCAGGAAGAGAGAATAAAAAAAAATACAGAATAAATATTTGAAGAAATGATGCTTGAAGACATCCCGAATTTGTTGGAAACCATTAATGTACACATTAAACTAACTCATCAAATTCTAAGTTTTACAAACACAGAGAGATCCACACATCATAGTAAGCTACCGAAAGCTAGACACAGAAAGAAAATCTTGAAGGCAGCAAGATCCAGATAACTCCTCATGTGCAAGGAACAGCAATATGATTAACAGCTGACTTCTCATCAGAAACCATCGAAATTCGAAGGCAGTAAAATGACGTAGGTGAAGTATTCAAAGAAGACAAAGTGGTCATGGATTAGTCGTTTCAATAATGGTAATATGGCAATTCCTTTCAAAGAGATATGAAGATTCAATTAAGTCCCCATCAAAGTCCCATCCAAGTTTTTAAATAAGTGAACAAGTTAAAATTAAAATGTATATGAACACTCAAAGTACTTAAAATAAACAAAGCAATTTTGAAAAAGTGGAACAAGGAAAAAGAACTCATGCTACCTAAATTCAAAACTTACTATACAGCTACAGTACTCGAAACAGAATGGTATTGTTTTGAGGGTAAGAACACAAATCAGTGTAATAGGATGGAGAATCTAGAAATGAACCTACACGTTCAGGGTCAATCAAATTTCAATATAGGTGCCAAGATGATTCAATGGAGAAAGGATTCTTTTTTCAACAAAACATGCTAAACATGTTTATTCATTGTGAAAAGTGAATTTAGAACGTTTCAAGCACCATACAAAAATTTTCCTCCTAATGAATCATTGATATTAGTTATAACTATAAAAGTCCTAGAAGGAAACATTGGAGAAAAATTTTTGACCTTGGATTAGTCAAAGACTTTTTAGATAGGGCACCAAAAACATGTTCCACAGAAGACAAAATCGAGTTAGACTTTCCAAAATTTAAAATGTTTATTATTCTAAAGACTTTATTAAGAAAAGAAAAAGAGGGGCACCTGGGTGGCTCAGTCAGTTACATGTCCAACTTCAGCTCAGGTCATGATCTCATGGTTCATGAGTTTGAACCCTTCATTGGGCTGTCAGCACAGAGCAGGCTTCGAATCCTCTGTCCCCTTCTCTCTCTGCCCCTCACCCACTCACCCACTCATTCTCTCTCCTGCTCTCTCTCTTTCTCTCTCTCTCTCTCAAAAATAAACATTAAAATATTTTTTAAAAAAAGAAAAAGACAAGTCAGAGACTGGGAGAAATTATTTGCAAATCACATATTTGATAAATATTTGTATCTGTTATATATAAACAGCACATCAATCAATAATAACAAAAAGGGAGGGGGTTGTCTGGGTGGCTCAGTCAGACTCTTGATTTCAGCTCAGGTCATGACTTCGTAGTTTCTAGGATCAATCCCCACATCAGGCTCTGTGCTGACGGTAAGAAGCCTGCTTCAGATTCTCTTTCTCCCTCACTCTCTGTCTCTCCTCTGTGTTTGGGCTCTCTCTCTCTTGAAATAAATAAACAAACATTTTTTTAATAACAAAAAACAACCAGTAAAAATCAACAAGGTATTTAAATAGACATTTTATCAAAAAATATACATGTGGTTAATAAGCAGATGAAAATATGTCCCACCTCATTAGTCACTAGGGAAATGACAAAATGACAGTGAAGTCAGAGAATGAGTCTGGCAGCCATTCATAAGACCGACGATACCAAGTGTTAGGATGTTATGATAGGCAGAACAGTGACCTCCCCACCCCCAGAGATGTTCTCGTCTAATCCCCCAAACCTGCGTATGTGTACCGTCGTATAGCAAAAGAGACTTTACAGATATGGACAAGCTAAGGATGTTAAAATGGGAAAATTACCTTGGGTCGAGGTGGGCCCAATATAATCACAAAGTTCCTTATAAGAAGGAGGCAGGAAGGGTTGAGTCAAAGAGTTGTGATAACAGAAGGAGAGGCTGGGATGATGTGAGGCCAGGAGCCAAGGAACACGGACGGCCTGACAAGGAACACATTTCCCCTGGAGCCTATGGAAGGAAGGCAGCCTTGCTGACACCTTGGTTTTAGCCTCAGAAGACGCATTTCATCTTCTGACCTCCAGAACTGTAAGATAATACGTCTGTGTTGCTGAAAGCCACTAAGTTTATGGTCGTTTGCTGTAGTAGTAATAGGAGGCTAATATATATGTGGTAAAACTAATTTGGAATGGGAATTTGTAATTCCCATCTCAAGTTTTTAATGGGAATATAAAATGAGTCATTTTGAGAGAAGTTTGATAGTTACAACCCAGCAATTCCACTCAAGTATCTACCAAAGAGCAGTGGCAGCATATGTCCGTTAAAAGACTTGTGCACCAATGTTCACCACTGCATTATTCATCATGGCCAAAACCTAGGGGAAAATATCCAAACACCCATCAGTTTTGTGAAAGGACAAACACAACACTGTATAACGATTGCAGTATAACCGTTATAAAATGGAATAATACCAGTGAGAAGAATAAACTGACCATATGGCCACAGGCTGAACCTCAGAAATCATGTTAAGTGAAAGAAGGCAGACCCCAAAATCTATATACTGCATGATTCCATTTACGTACAGTTTCTAGAAGAGTCAAATCCAAACTCTGTAGAGAGAAAAACAGTGTTTGCCTGGGAGTGGGAGCCGCGGTTGACTGTAAACAAGTACAAAGGATCTTCTCAGTGGTGATTAAAGTGTTCTGCAGCATGGCTGTGATTACTGTTGCACAAGTGTATAGCCTTACCAAGAATTATCAGCCTGTGGGTATTTATAATGGGCACATTGTTTGGTGTATAGACAGCTCTATAAAGCTGATAAAGTGAAAAAAAAAGGAAGATGGAAAAATAGATTGATAAATTCTCACTCCAGAATTTAAAAAGGAACTCCCTTATTCAGAAGAGATTGCATGAGAAAATTCCTAAACCATGTTTCTCTCCTTAATTGTGGCTTAAGTTTATTGCATTTATTCCTTTGTTTACATACTAGGTGTCTGCTTTTCTCATTTTATGAGAAAGTGCTGAACTTCCTGAGAACAAAAATAATAGTTGATATTGAATCTATACCACCTTCTCTTCTCCAAGAATCTTCCACGTGTCTGGAACAGATTTGCTAAACCACCGAGTAAGCAGTGCTCCCAGCTCACATACTAGCATCTGTTCTAACTACATGGGGATTCCTCATGAATTTTCTCAAGGTTAACCCTTGGTGTCATTCTAGATTTTAGATGTTGTTTTGTTGAAGCCTGTGTGAGCACACAAGGAGGAAGGAGTTTGGGCGGGAGGAGAGTTTATCCTTTTTTCGCAAAAGGAATTCTGTTCCTCCATTTTTCAAAAAGCATATTATCACTCTTAGAATTTCTTCAAAAATGTTTCACTTTGTATCATTTGACTTTACCTGCCTTGTGTATTTTTTTCTAGCTTTTCTCTTCTAATGATAGCCCTTCCTTTGAAAGGAAAGTTACCATATGACCAGGCATTCAAGGTCATAGTTGGAGAATTCTCCCCATCCACTATTTCCTCCCATAAATTTCTTCCACCAAGATTCCAAATAGAATCATTTAATCCATTCCTTTTTTTTATTGCCCATAAAAGAAATCATCATGGTCACATCTGAATCAACCATGTGATAAGTCATATCAATTTTTAAATGATCTAAAGTGAATGAATTGGCTAAAATGAAATTGATGCACTTCAGCATGTATTGATACTGACAATATCAATTGCCATCAAGCAACTTTTAAAAAAATGACAACTGTCCAGTCCTGCAAGCGATATATTTGGGGATGCTAGATATTCAATCCTTTTCTTTTTTTAAGTTTTAACTTAAGTTCCTCTTAGTTAACATACAGACTGATACTAGTTTCAAGTGTACAATATAGTGATTCAACACTTCCATACAACACCCAGTGCCTATCACAGCAAGCGCTCTCCTTAAACCCGTCATCCAGTTCACCCATCCCCCACCCACCTCCCCTCTGAGAACCATCAGTTGATTCTTTATAGTCAAGTATTCAGTCTTTTTCAATCAACATGATTCAGTGTGCTCCAACCTCCTGCCAAGTAGTGTGCAAGATTCAGGAGACTCAAAATTGGAAGAAAAAGGCCCCCAACCTTGGAGAAGCTCTCATTCGACTAGAAACAGACGTGGTAAAAATAATTTGCTTTATGGTGTGATCAGAGTTATAATGTGGTATATAACCAAAGTTGGAACGATTTAGAGATGGTGTAGTATGTTCTCCTGTTCCTTCTACTGATCTGCCTCGAAACTCCAAATTTTAACCAAAAATTTTTCATGGTTTGTTTGAAACTGAAGAGACAGCAAGAGAAGGATTATCATACGTGTACCCCAGCAGGATGCTGTTTATGGCGGCAGCAGCAGCTATACATCCTGATTTTATCTGTATCTGTCTGTATCTATCTACAGATCGATCTTTTTTTATCATCCCTCGAACAATATCAACATTTGTGTTACTTATGTTCACATAAGATATATTATCTCATATATATATATATATATATATATATATATATATATATACTCACACACATACATACACACATATAATATAGCCTTATAATACATAGTATAATACAGGGTACATATAAATATAGTACATATACATTCTCAGGTTCTATAATCTGAAAATATCTGAAAAAAGAATGACTGGGCCCAAATCACTCAGATTGGTGTCAGTTTTTTCATTAAGAGAAACTATTCGGGGACTATTGGATAAAAAATAATTGAATGCAAGTATCTGCTTTTATTTCCTCCTAATCCTGTGGAAACAATAATAAAGGGACTTTTAAAAGGTATATACTCCCAAGGATGTGAAGAACAGAGGAAAAAATAACAGCAACAAAATTTCGGAAGGCCTAAAGAAGATGAATCAGTAGATTTAGAAAACTCTTCAAAAATGAATTCTAAACTGGCTATAAGGAGAGCCAAGAGCAACCTTTAAATCCTTTAAAGTTTTAGGAATTAGTGATACCATCCTCTGAAAGTAAAAAATGGTTAGAAGTCTGTGTGAGTAATAAATAGGTCTTCACATCCATCATCTCCAGCTAGTAAATAAATAAGCTAATAAATCATTGAATTTTGTTTTCAAATATAGGCTCTTTCGACTGCCAAACATGAGAAAAAGTAACAGCTATGCTTGCATAGCACTTCCCGTGTGCTCGATAGTTTCTAAGCATTTACATTTATTGACTCATTTCAACTTTACCCCAGCCCTATGATAAACATGTAATTATCCCCCAAATTACTGATGCAAACGGATATAACTGAAAAGAGGAGTAATAGGTGATGGTCATATACTAGGATGCTGAGACAAATGTCCCCTCCTCATCCAACCCTCTTTCATCTCTAAGACGCACGAATGCAGCCAAAGCTCCACCCTCTAGGCAGAAAATGGAAATACTCTTCTCGGAGGATCCTGACAGACCCAGTAGGAAAAACTTAAGAGTTATCGACCTCAGGGTTTCCCAACTGCATGGCCCACCAGTCGCCTGCAGTAAAACCCACTGTTTCCCACCGTGAGCTCAGGGTCTCCAATCAACTCTCTATTGAAAAATATAAACAATAGATGAGGATTATTGCATGAGGAAAACTACTAATTTGAAAGTTTGAGAACCAAACAAGCATAAATTAAAAAAATAATAATTTTAAAAATCAATTAGGAGAAAATAAAGGTCTTACAGATATAAGGAGACAAAATAATCCCCACTACCCATTTATTACCTACCCAATAGGTAACAGAAGATATCTTAATCATGAAACAATAATACTATTTTAAAAAGTAATATTCAGATTAATAAAGAGGCATTTTAAATATATATATTTTTTTCAATAAATAAAAACTCAATAGAAAGGTTGGGATATAAAAATTTAGGAAATCTTTTAAGAAATAGTGCTAACAATAGGACTATGAACTATAAGAACAGAGATAAGAAAATCTGACAACCAGCTCAGAAAATCAAACATTTATATAACAGGAAGACCCAAGAGAGAACAAGATTGAAAAGGAAGTAAATTAGCAATGAAATAATTCAAACAAATTTCCAGATATGTGGTCCATGTAACTTTTCAGACTGTTAGAGCCCACTAGTTGAGCTATATGGATGAAAACAGACCCACACTGAGGCATATAATTTGAAAATTTCAGAGAACTCGAGACAAAGAGCTAAGTTTTTGAAAAGGAAGCTGAATCCATCTAAAGAACTGGGAATCACAGTATCTTTAAACTTCTCAGCATCAACATCAGAAGCTAAAAGGTACCAAAGCATGGTCAGGATAGAATAAAGATATTTTCAGGAAAGCAAATTGCAGAAAATTTACCTCCTATGCATTCTCCCTCAGGAAGCCCCTGAAATGCGCCCCACCAAAATGAGAGAGTGAGCAGGTACAGAGGAAGGAATGCAACGTGGAGACTAGGAGAGCCAACCCCGCAAGAGGGGAAGAGGGCTCTAGTGTAAGAAAGGTGCACTGAATACAGGGGCACACAGTCTCATTTGGAGCATGTTGGAAAGTTCCCAAAGTGATGTCTTCAGGAAGGTACAATTGACAGAATACCTGACACTGAATGCATTTAGAGCAAAGTGAGGAGATTGGGGTTGAAATAGGGAAAGGTCCCTAGGAAGACTTTTCCCTAACAAAGAGATAGTGACAGAATGCAATGACCCTAAATACCAGAGAACAAAAGATGTGCAGGAAAGGCAAAAAAGCTCCCGGCTTACCACATGGCTTTAAAGGCATTCTATTTGCATTCTTATGCTCATATAAACACAAGATACTTATTTATCTAAAATTAAAATAAAATTACACTGAAGGAGTAAACAGGATACCTACCATTAGGAGGTGAGGGCAAGGAAAGCAAAGAGAGTTACAACCTTTTTTTCCAAAACAGAAGTTAATAAGTACATCCTAAAACTAAAACACCATTAGATGACAAAACAAGCATGTGATTTAGGGACATGACGGTAAACATCAAAATAATTACTTAAATTGGTGAAATGGAGAGATGGGTGTGCTTGGAGTAGGGGGATTCTGTTGTTATTTTTTTTTCTATAAAACCTGTAAAATATTTGACCCTTAATCTATATCTATGTGGAACTATGACAAAAATAATAATTTTACAAAAAAAAGAAGCTGTGTAATATCCACGCTGTTCATTTGTCATTTGCTTTATTCTTGATCTTGCCTGTTCTTTCTAATGAGAGGAAAAGCCTACTGATTTTTTTCATCATAATTCTTAACTAGCTTAATGGGATTATTGAATTTTAGGAACTTGAAGTATGATGCTAGCTATAATAGAGATTTAAAATTCATTCCTAAACAGTTATATATATGTAGGAAGATTTCAATTGACAGATATTAATAACCCAACAAGCTGCAACAGAAAAAAAGTACCAAGATTTTGATGTCCCGAAGAGATACTGGAGGTCACAAAGTAACTATATAAATATCTAGTATACTGATGCTTTAATACCAAAACTCTACCTATTAAAATGTTTTTATTCTGGAAGCTATCTGGGGATCAGGGGAGGAGGGAAACATACAGTAGAAGAAGATAATGAGAGAATGAAAAAGAGCAGTCAACCTAAAAATCCACAAGGAACCCAATGAAGACAGTGCTTTCAGTATTTATGGTCACTGGTTGGTCTAGGAAACATTGTATTTGTATTCAGCATCATTTGTTAATCCTGAAATCAAGCTGCAAAAATTCCTTACCTATTGCAAGCCCCAAGTATACGTCATAAAACCAATCAATTTATGGCAGTGGGATGGTAATAAATTTAGACAAAGAAAGTCAAAGGTGACTTCCAGAATTCTTGCAGCAGAGTCACTGAGTGCTATGGTCTGAGTGTCTGTGTCCCCCAAATTCACACATTGGAATCCTAACACCCAGCGTGATGGAGGTGGGAGGTTGGGCTTTAGGGAGGTGATTAGGGTGATTTGGAGCCCTCATGGGCGGGAGTAGTGCCCACAATGGATCCTCATTCCGCCATGTGAGGATACAGTGAACGGTCTGCTACCCAGAAGAGGGTCCTCACTTGATCATGCTGTCATGTCGATCTCAGACTTTCAGCCTTCAGAAATGTGAGAATAAATTTCTGTTGTTTGTAAGTCACCCAGGCTATGGTACCTTATAGCAGCCCAACTGGACTAAGACACTGAGAGTTTATATCAATGGAGACCTTGTTGAGTGCACTGAAAAATAATTGAAGGCAAGTAGGACTCTGGCCTTATGTAAAAAGCCATTATAGTTATCAAGAATACCTTAAGAACATGATTTTGCAATACACTGATATATGCACTTAAAAATGTCACTATTCCCTCCCATTTGTAATCTGACACCGATACATGAGGAAGAGAGTGAAAAGGCATCTCAGGTAAACCATTGAATAACACATATTATTGATAGTGTTGTAGTGATAGTGATATAGTATGTGATCAGAATACAGCATTTCAGGGAGTAGAAAAATAAGTACTAAAACATTGCTACACCTACCTTTTGATCCAACAAGTTCACCACTAGGAATCTTTTCCCCCCAAATCCCACATATGTACAAAGATTATCAGAAGGATGTACATTGCAATATTATATATGAGCGAAAATAGGGAAATATTTGAAATGCCAAATGGTACATCTGAATTATGGAATATTAAAAATCCACCTCAAACGTATATATGGTAATATAACCATGACATTTTTTAATGAAAACAATTTTTAAATGTTACTGCAATCCCATTTATATTTTTAAAAGATATGCATGTATATATAATATGTATTCAATGCATAGAATGGGCCCTAGAAGAATAAACACATCTTGTTTGTAGTGATTACCTCTGAGAGGATTATTTGAAAAGGACCATATGGAGTACTGTGGTTAAGGGAACAGTAGCCCCTCCTTACCCACGAGGAATGCATTTCAAGACACCCAGTGGGTGCCTGTAACTATAAGTAGTATCAAATCCTATGTGTATTGTGTTTCTCCCTATACGTACACACCTGTGATAAAGTGTAATTTATACGTTAGGCACAGTAAGAGATTAATAGCCATAAGTAATAACAAAATAGAACAATTGCAGCCATTTACCGTAACAACAATTATGTGTATGTCGTCTCTCTCTCAAAGTACCTTATCTCGCCACACTCATTCTTCTTATTGTGATGCGAGATGACAAAATGCCTACGTGAGGAGATGCTGGGAGGTGAGTGACACAGCATTAGGCTACCACTGACCTCCTACACACACTCCTACCACACGTCAGCAGGAGGATCATCTGCTTCTGGATGGCAGTCGACCGTGGGTAACTGAAACTGCGGATAAGAGGGGGCTACTGTAGACTTTGGTGCCAGTCTCCTAAGTTTGGATCTTGACCACCACAGTGTGTCCTCTCTAGATCTTTCAGTTTCCTCATCTATAAAGTGTATCGTTGTATGTGAGTATTGCTTAGAACAGAGTTGGCACATAGTAAATATTATATAAATTAGCAATCAAATGGTCATCAGTACAATTAATGGAGAGTTTTGGTTTTTACTGTGTAACTGCAGTTTTAACTCTTGTGCAATACACCAATGCATTATTTTTTTAAAATATTTTTTAATGTTCATCCATCTTTGAGAGAGAAAGAGAGTGTGAGTGGAGTAGGGGCAGAGAGAGAGGGAGACACAAAATCTGAAGCAGGCTTCAGGCTCTGAGCTGTCAGCACAAAGCCCAATGTGGGGCTCGAACTCACAAACGGCAAGATCATGACCTGAGCAAAAGTCAGACGCCCATCCAACTGAGCCACCCAGACACCCCTATTTTATCATCTAAAATAAAGAAGACCAAATCCAGAAATTTAATATTATTGTCTAGTGGTGATAAAACTGTGTAAAGATGCCAGGGCATTCAGTACCAAGACCTCCTGCTCATTCACTGCTAAATGAACTAGAGTATTCAGAGTAAATAATTACCCCTCTACTATCTCAAGGGCAGGGAATTATTGCTCTTTCTCTTTAACGAACCCTACAGTGCTGTGTACACAGCGGGTGTGCACTAAATGTTTGCGGGTAATGATAATGGTGAAGCTGCTGACAGCTGTGACAGACTATAAAACTTAATTTAAAAGCTATCAGGAAAATGTAACACAAAATACAGTCCTGAATTTTGGCTGCATGGGAAACAAATTCGTTTAGATTATTAATAAAGTAATTTAGTGTACATTGTAGTATTGATTGCTTTGGTAGCATCCTGAGTTTTGCTCATTAGCATGACCTAATTATTATTTCAAATGAGTCAAAGGGCATAACAAGGTCCTTCTATTATTTCAGTATTAAAACTTGGTCTCCTGTAAGAACTTTATAAATTAAATGCACAAAATGGATGTTATCAACTGAATTATACTTCATCCCTGCAGCAAGATTTGCAATAGCATGACTATTTTCTGTTTCCTTAAATTGCAATGTTACTTTGTTTCTACAATGACATACGCCTCTTCTGTGTGTTTAAGTATCTCGTGCATGGAATTACTTTGTTGGAAAGATGGTGATGTGTCCCCATTCTAGCTCCATCCCAGTTTTGGCGGGTGGGGCTCTAACCACTTATTACTAGGCTGCACTGCCTCTCTTCTGCAATCACTGAAGCATCAGTCAGGCGGTATATCAATGACATTTATCCTTCTGATCAGATCTGAAACTAATCTTTCATAATGGATCTCTGTCTCCTTGAGCCTGATATGATGGTGACTTGAGTGATTGGAAGAGACTCTACAGGGCAGATGCACTGCAAGGAGCAAAAGCCAGGACCGTGGGGCATAGGTGACCTCCTGTGGTGGTGGGAGATCCTCCCTCCTCAGCTGTAACTATTAGCATCCTGCCAGTAACTACAAGATACGCTAGTTATCTGACCAGGGAAATTTAATACAAAGAATTGTGACTAGTAGCAGGATATTAACTACTTACAGGAGCAAGGAGAACTCTGAAGATTACAGGAATAACAGATATAGGGGGCAACTACCACTCTATGGTGGAGACACAGCGCCCAGGAAGGAAAAAACTGAGAAGAGAGTCCTATCCATGGTGAAGATTTAGACCTCATTGGAAAAGGTGCCCAAGTGGCCCTCTAGGTGGCAGAGAATTTTGCTGAACTGCCTCAGCACGGACCTGGCACCCAGGGTTCCGCTCACCAATAAGCAGCCGCTGGAGCATCTGTTAGACTCATTGGAAAGTTAGCCGGGGTACCAGCAAGGACTGAAAACTTGCTTGGAAGCCACGTACGGGGACAATGGGTAGTTTTGCAAAAAAGCCACCCTCTGGAGTGCCCATGAAGCCTCCCAACGGGAAAGCCGAGCACTGAGTGCCTTCCTAACGCACTGGATGGCCACTGACTGGGGTGGTGGGAACATTCATTGGGGAGGTGAGTGCCACTTGCATCTGCATACTGAATGATACAGAAAAAACAAACAAACAAAACCAAAACCACACCATCTCTGTGACAAGAAGTGCCCTGCCTCCTGCACTGTTCCTACAAGGCTCTCTATTTGCAGTGCCAATAGTGTGCTTGCTGGCGAAGAAATACTTGCAAGTTTGACTTTCAGGACCACAAAGCAGGGCAAAGAAGGGTGGGCTTGGCGCTCAGAGGCAATACGTCGACAACTGGTGCAATAGCCAAGGCAGAAATATTGAAATTTAGTTTTATTATAGGATCTTATAGAAATGACTTTCCTATTTTCTTGACCATTTATTCATCAATTTATTAACTCAATCAAGAAATATTGATTGATCACTTACCATATGCCAGGTACTATCTTATGAACCAAAGATAGAGCCATAAATGAAAAATATGGTTCCTGGACTTGATCTCCGATGGCTGGTCTTCTCCCTAGGTTAAAAAATTTTTTTTTCTTAATGTTTGTTTATTTTTGAGAGAGAGACAGTGTGTGAACAGGAGAGGGACAGAGAGAGAAGGAGGCGCAGAATCTGAAACAGTCTCCAGGCTCTGAGCTGTCAGCACAGAGTCCCATGTGAGGCTCGAACTCACGAACTGAACTGCAGATCATGACCTGAGCCAAAGTCAGACGCTTAACAGACTAAGCCACCCAGGTGCTCCCTCCCTAGGTTTGTTTGTTTGTTTGTTTAGGTTTTGTTTTGTTTTTTGGTGAAAAAATTTATATTTAGATTTAGCTAGCTGGATTTAGTTTAGATTATCTCAATTCTGTTGGCAACATCCAAAGCGTTATAGTCAGGAACCAGTTGAACATATGCCTACTTTTCTCTATCATGCCTGATCAGGATGTTGACCTTGGCCATGTCAGTGTCTTAGGGCTTCTTCACAGCCTGTTTGATCTGGTGCTTGTTGGCCATGACATCCACAATGAACACAAGTGTGTTGTTGTCATCTATTTTCTACATGGTTGATTCTGTTGTCAGGAGGAACTTGATGATGGCATAGTAGTCAAGCTTGTTTCTCTTGGGGTGCTCTTTGAGGATATCTGGACTGCCTGCAGGGAACCAGTGTCCTGCACTGCAAGAATGTGGGGGGCCTGTGGATCTTCATTTTTTGTGGCTGAATGCCTTTCAGCACCGCTTCCTTGGCCTTCAAAGCCTTCTCTTTGGCTTTGGCTCTGGAAGGAGTAGGGGCTTCCTTATTTGTCTTCAGTGCCATCTCCATGAAAGGGCTCCCTAGGGTTCCTGATTCTACCTCTGGTTGGCTCAATGTTCCTGTGGGCCTCTTGATCAGCCCCGTTCCCCTGCTCTGTTACCAAGACGCTTTTCAGTCCTCTTTGTTTTGGGCTACCCCCAAACAAAACAAATAAAATAGTATTAAAAAGTATACTTCTTTCATTATTCAGACAAATATGTTTATATAAGAAACTGGAAAGATGGTCAGGATGCCTAGGTGGCTTAGTAAGTTAAGCATCAGACTATTGATTTTGGCTCAGGTCATGATCTCATGGTTCAAGATTAAGCCCCCAATTGGGCTCTGTGCTGATCATGGAGCCTACTTAAGATTCTCTCTCTCTCTCTCTCTCTCTCTCTCTCTCTCTCCTCCCCTCCCTCTCCCTCTCCCCCTCTGCCCCCACTAATGCTCTTTCTCTCTAAAAAAAAAAAGAGAAAGAGAGAGAGAGAGAGAAATAAAGAAACTAGTAAGATGGTGGTATCCTAAACTAGAACTTTGGCACTTGGAGACAGGAAATGAAGGAAAATAGGAAGGGTACTTAGGAGATAGAATAGACAACTCCTAGTGAACCCTCGAATGGAGGGGCTAAGCAAAATCAGGGTTTTTACCAAGAAAGAGTCTACTTGGTTACCCTCTGGCTCAGCCTCCTCCGGAACCCACTCTATGTTCTTGGTACAAGGCTTTTAAAAAACAATGAATGTAAATGTGTTTCCCCTCCATAACTTCAGTCAGTATGAAAGTAGAGATGTTAGTAGCACTAGTCTCCAGGGACATAAACGCCATCGTTTGTGATAAAAGTACATCAGCACAGTGGTGGTGCTTTTAGGACCCTCTGCACTAGAGAGAGTGCCCTGGACGGAGCTTCTAGGAAAATTGGTAGTGTGTTTAATGGGCATTGGTGGAGGGTGGCCGTGTTGATGTTTATTACACAAAGGAGCTTTAGAAACACATCCCACCGATGCCAATTTATGTAAATAGAAGAGGATCTTCCTGGAGGGAAACTTACAAACAGCCAAACAACCGAGCACATGTGAGCCTTTCAGCCATCACAGCCCCATATAGAGCTGTGCTTAGGCCAGGTGTAACTGGATGAACATCACGAGGAAGTCTCCTTGAGGGACCTGCCCAGACACTGCCTGTTTATAGGACTGGGATATATCTGGACCAGTATGTTACAACAGAAGCTTTCTGACCTCCAAGAAAGGGCTTGTTAGGAAAAGTCTCTGGAGTTGAGTAGCTGGTTTCAGCCTGTTTATCAGTTGAGCTCACTCATACCTGCTGTGCTAGCTTTTCTCTAGGCTATTAGAAAGGGAGAGAAAATGAGCCTCCGGAGCCCTCTAGATTCATCTTTCCTTAATGATGGTCTGTGAAAGATACACTTGCGACTGCAAACCTTAGCTTACAGGGAAGAAAATAATTGGTGCTATATGCAGACTAGTAATAAGAGGACAAGAACGATCTCTTAGGAGAGGGCACACTTCAAAAATTTCCATTAAAGAAGGGCTTAGATGCATTGTCAATGCTTTAAAAACTCCCAGAACTATCTGGAAAAAATTGTAAGGCAGACTGGTTATTAAAAAAAAAAAAAAAGGCATGTAGACGAGAAGCCAGAGGAATACTTTATCGTATTTCAGAAACACATCGCCTGGGGGAAATGGATTATTTGTATGCAGAGATACTTAGTTGATCCAGCAAAATGGGTTATAGAACAGACAGACACACATGACCACACGCACGCCCACACACATACACACACATGCACATATACATATAGAAAGGAAAGTATTAATTATCATATGGTCCCTCTACCAACATGTCAGTAAATTTAAATCTGACACCATTTTGCTTAAAGTAGGTGATACCTTGACCATCGAAAGTGGTCAGTATTTGAGTTTTCTTTTAAAGGAGAAAATTCAGATACCATGGAAACATTTTTACTGACCTAGTTTTGTTTCTGTATTGAGCTGGAGATGAGGAGTGAATGTGGAAAACAGGAAGAAGAGAGGAGAGAAAAATTCATTTTTGTCTCTTTCCATTTTTGTGTTTCATTTGACTCTGCCTCAAGCTCTATGTCAGCTTGTTCTCTGTGTTCCTTTTAAACTTAAATTGTCTCCACTGGTTAGTAACGTACTTCCTTTTACTTACAATTGGTAGAAATAAACCCCCAATTTATTTGTGTGTGTTTGTGTGCAAGTGCACGTGTGTGTATATTCTTAAATCCTGAATCTTTACAAATATTATAAAGAACACAGTCAGTTGGACCCTCGAACCATTCTCTGCTCTTCCTTTTGTTAGTAAATCACATACAGTCCTCACAGAAGCTTGAGCAGGCACAGATCACCCAGCTAGACTGCATTCCCTGGCCTCACTGGCATTTAGCTGTGGCATTATTAGCAGATTCCCACCACGCAGGAATCTGTGCACTGCCATGGTACCTCCAGGACCTCCACTTCCTCTCTTTTTCCCCGTTTCCTATGGACCAGAGATGAGGACAACTGGAAAAACCAGTTGACGAGGGGAAAGGTGAACCTCATGGAGCAGAGATGTTACATAAAAAAGAATCAAACATCTATTTTATTTAAGCTCCTTCATTGTTACACCTCTGTTAAAGCAGCTGAGCCTGTATGTTAACTGCAAACATCAAACTGGAGAGAATTGCCAAACTATCAACAGCACTCTAGTAGAGGTACACAGTTCTGAAGTCTTTAGGATATATTTTCATCTAATTCAGTCTTCCTTTACGTCTCTTCATGTCTACTTCATTATGTAAAAGTTCAGTTGCTTCTCAGATACCTAGTTTCTTGTTAACACTTAAGTCTGGCCGATTTAAGACTGAGACCTAATCATAAGATGATAGAACACGTCTCCCCCCACACATACCTTTCCACCACATCAGCAAAGGCCACCTTACAGCAGTTCCCTTTAAGCAGTATATCAATATGTCCAACTATCAAGAAAAAATTGCAAGACACACTCTAAAGCAAAAGCATAGTTTGAACTAAGCTAAGCATTCTATTAAGTAAGCTAACAAAACAAAACAAAAAAGTAATAAAGTAGAAGGAAGGAAGAAATAAAAATACAAACATCAATGCTGCAGAAACAGGAAAAAATGACCAACAGAGTAAAGAGCTAGCCCTTGTTAGAAATCAGTCTTTTACCACAAAAGACACAAGACCGATATGTTTTTATAGATACATTTTACCAACTTTTGTGAATCAAATAATCCTTATATTAAATTTAAAATCTCAAAGCCTAGAACGAGAGGGCCAGCAACCAGATTTATTGAAGTTTAGTCATTAACACCCAAGCCAGTCAAGTAAAGAAAAAAAAATCTAAACCAATTTTACTTGTGAATATAAGTACAGAAAAATCTTATAAAAAACAGCAATGATAACTAAATGCAATGCATGATCCTGAGCAGGATCCTTTTGCCAAGAAGGACATTACTGGCAGAATTTGAATGGAGTCTAGGAAATATAGTAGTAGTACGTTTCTGCATCCAACTGTTTCACTTAATTTGGTGGCTGTATGGTACATATGGCGGAGAATGAAGGACGTAGACGCTGAGTTATTCGGGGATGGTAGGACATCAGGTCCCAATTCAAATGGTTCAGGGAAAAAAATAAAACTCTTTGTACTAGACTTGCAACTATTCCGTAACCTCGTGAATGGTTGAAAATAAAAATTTGATGGTTGCCGGAGGGGAAGTACGGAGGGGGGTGGGCAAAATGAGGGAAGGAGAGTGGGAGATAAAGCTTTCCAGTTATGGAATGAATAAATCATAGGAATAAAAGGCACAGCATAAGGGACATAGTCAGCGGTATTTTAATTGCGCTGTAACGAGACAGATGGTAGCTACACTTGTGGGGAGCATAGCATAATGTTTAAGCTTGTCATTTCACTAAATTGTACACCTGAAACTAATGTAACATTACGTGTCAACTATACTCAAATAAAAAAGGGGAGTAGGAATATTAAAAAAATCAACATTGAAAGAAAATATTAAAGAGAATGTCCATATCATCGGTGTTATTTAAACTCATTTGTACTTCTCAAATAATGACTTACTACTTTCTTTCTGTTATGCAATCTGTGTATGCTGAACTTTGACTCAGTATCATAACCGAGATTGAGTACAGAATCCATAACTAGATGATCTGAGTTCGAATTCCATTCTGCTACTTACGATTTGTTAGGATATAGGCAGATTGCCTCACCAATCTGTTCATCAGTGTCCTCATTTATAAAAAGTAAGAATAAAATGAGTTAACATATACAAAGTATTAAAGTACTGACTGGGATGTATTTATTGATAAATACGTAATAGCTGTAGTTAGTCAACCTTGTTACAAAAAGGATTTGGGTTGTTCTACATATAAACACAAAATTATACTGATAACAGCAATAGTAATCACAATAATACTAATGATGTATTCTAAATCCATGTACGACTAATAATATATATTTCACACTATGTCACAGTTTTCATTTTACCTGCATTAAATATTTTGCTATTTCTCCTAGGATTAGTAACTCTATTTCTCCGATTTCAGGGCTTTAGAAGTGATGTACAATAGATATAGAAACAGCAACATTTTTCTAGGGAAGAATTGAAAACTGCTTGAAGCTGCAGGTGAAGGGCTGTATGCTTTAGATAATGACTCACGTGGGACAGTACTTCATAAAGGTTACACGAGCCAACTCAGACCATAAAAGCAGTAGTAGTGGTTGCCTGGCATCACGCTATTTTCTCGGAAGCTGTGTTAATGAAATGCAGTCTCAATTTCTTGGGTTGGTGATTTTTGGTTCATTATGAAAGAAATATAGAAGGTTTCCTGCCCAGAGCCCTTTTGCCGAGAATTTGATGACCCCCACAAAACAGGCTCAGCGCATTCCCATGATGTGAGTCCACTGGGCAGTTTTCCGAGATGGCAGGTCATGGCCGTGCCTTCTTAGCCCTATTCCCACAAAGTGAGGAAAAGGTGGGGGAGGGGAGAGCAATTCTGTCCCCTCTGTCCACAGAATAAATAAGTGTGTCGTAAGACACACTGAGTCTGTCTCGCACTGCCACAGACTTTAAGCAAAGAATCCCTACATAATACAGTTTTTTTTTTTCTAGTAGAAATCGATTTCTCTGTTTTCTTTCTAGATCAACCTTACTCTGACTCAGTTATTTAGAACCCAAAGCAAGAGTGTAGGAAGTCAGGCGAAGGGCCCCAAAGTGTCATTTCCTCTGAAGGCGTGCCTTGTTGGAACCAGATTAAGCCCCAAAAGAAGCAGTGGGTGAGAGACAGAACCCGCTGCTCCAACACGCTGGTTTATTATACACACAGCTAATGGGTTTACCCAGTACGATCTGTTCTCTTTCCTCGATTGTTGAACTTGAAGATTAGCAGAGGATGGGCCCAGAAAATTGTGTAAGAACCCAAACTTGGTTTCATGTAGAGAGGAGACGATTTTGGATTTAGTGGATATAAAAAGTAAGAATTTTCTTCTTATGGTAGACCATTGCTGTTTCAGATTCTCTTTGTACTTACCTCTATTAAGCTCTTTGTTGAAATGATCTCCTTCTTAGACGGTGGGAATTAAGGTTAATGTTCACTTTTAACTTTCTATAACGAGAGCACCTTGTGCAAGTGACTGACAGATTGTAGATATTCATTTGCACACTTATTACAATTTTTTATTTCAACTCATTAGTTCTGGTAGGTCATGGAATTGGTCCTCAGCCAAAGTTTTTTTCTTTCCTGCCCTCTGGGATTATTGGCTCTTTTCTGATCTCCCTAGAAAAATACCATTCGGTTCATCAAAGACCTGCTGTGAACCATACCTGTCCTTGAGGCTTCCTCTCAGAGCAGACTAACCAGTCAGAGAGGCACTGAGTCAAACACTGGTAGTGTCCATCTAACCATCGCCCGATGGAGGTGTCATAGCCAGAGAATCCCAAGGATTTTGGTATCCTTCCCAAGACCATCTCTACCGTGGGACTAAGCACGTGACACTACTTGCCCATGATTCTGTTGAATATCCGTTTCTCCTAGCCAGCTTTCTTCGCTTTATCTATATTTACTAAGCAGACTTTTAATTATCATTTTCAGCTTTCCACAAAATTCTTCCTGCAAGGAAAGAATGTGTTTGCCACTCACAATTAATTTTTTTGAGCCCTATATTAGTTATTTCTCTCCCCAAATTAAAAAGTTAATATTCAGGTCTTTTATGTTGGTTTTGAAGTTTAATACCGGTCTGCCACCAACTGAGGTCTTCTAAGGATGCAACAAAATTTCAATATGCCTGGGAGAAGTGCTTTTGGAGAATGGTCCGTTCCTGAGGATAACAGTTTTGGATTGGATATTGCAGGAAAGAATTTGTTTTCCTAGAGCAACATAAAAAACTTGGGAAATTTTGACATTTTGCTTCATTATTCTAGAATGCCCTGAAAACTGTTTTCTCTCTCTTCATTTTTGGTCACTCTAAAGGCAAGAGTGAAAGTTAAACACCATCTCCCTTTCTCCCTGTCTTGTATTACACTCCACACCTCACCCCCAGATAGGATACACATCCTTTTGTTTTCTGTATAGGGTACTTTCCAGCCATGAAGTTTCAAATATTCAGCAGCACAGCAAGTGAGGAGATTTTTTTCAATCAATTGAATGCATTTCTCTAATATTTAAAGATACTGTCATGTTGAAGCAATTTTCGCCTTACTTCCTGTGTGTTGAATTGCGGATGAATGGGCTCATGTGTAACTTGTATTCTATCTTTGCATCATGGCTGCAGATATTTATAGCTAACCTTTTAAACAATAACACTGTTCCCGAATCTAACAATCCCATTCTGTTTTCCACAGCCTTTTCCATACCAGATGCATAGGACCTGAAAATAGAATTTCCTTAATTCTGGTCATTTCCCCCATTTTCTCCATTTTCCACTTTGCTGTTGAGTCTTTCTATGCTCTGTTCTCCCACAAAGTAATTTTGCTCATATTTTCTCCCAGTAATTCCAAATCATTGAAGTATATCTTTTAAAAATAAATTTTATCTGCACAGATTGAAAATATAATTGTGTTGATGAAGCATTACTTTGGTTATTGCAGGAAAAGGAACTAAACACCCCCTATATTTTTGGTCAAGTGTACATTGAACTTATTCTTGCTTAATTGTGTATTTTAATTTTATATCACAATAATAATAGATTCCTATTTAATGTGCATGTAACACATTTTTGTATTGAGGGTTCTGAGTATAATAATTTAAGGTAAGAAGTTTACCTAAAAACCAAGTTCTATTGCTACCAAAAGGATATACGTTGAAATAGTTGCGGGTGCAAAATAACCTGCCTGTTTTTACTATAATAGACTCATATTTTTAAAATACAGACAACTGAGCTAGAAAATAGTATTAAAAGAGCTCATCAAATCAACTGCTTTTGAAAACTTCATTTCCCTTATATAAAAAGTAATTGTAAACTCACTTTGGTTAAAAATTTAAAGAAATTTGAACTGGTACTGATACAGCAACAAAATATTTCACCATTAAAGATCATCTGAGAATTTGAGGAAATTTCATCTTCCTGGTAACTAGCAGTAGAACATAATTTCTTCACTAAAAACAAGTCAAGTTGTACAAATACAGGTGATTAAGTTTTAAAAGGATCCTCAGTATGGAAATAATTTGCTAATATTTTCTCAGACTTACCAGAATACCGTTCTACCTTGATGTCCAGTGTTTAGTATGTTTCAACATAAGGACTTCCTGCGCACCACATCCTTTTGCTTATAACAGCAATGTGTGGGGAAAAAGTAAATTGATTATTATGAATCATTTCTCTTGAGTTTTTTTCAGCGTATATGAATGTCCTTCCTCTTCTTGTTCTATGTCCTATTTTCCATGTCACTTTCCAAATGAGAAATGTCAGCTCTGTTTTAGCTTTAACAATGTGTGGCTTTTAGATAGCACTTAGGGTTAATTGGAATTTTCTGTTTGGTTACCTTCTGAAAATTAAAGAGTTTATCAATAAGCCAACCCTATCGTTTCCATTTCTGCTGTTCCCTGAATCCAGTCTGGGAGGCTGGCTTTCATCTTTTATGAGAGTAACTGCCAAGTATAAATTTCTTAACTGTAGTAATTTTCTGGGACATAGTTTCCTTTTTTTAATAAGAAAAGTATGGCATCTTTAAATGTTTTATGTCATTTATTTTTAAAAATAAATCTTATGTGACTATATAAATTAAATGGAACCGTTTTCGTAATTAAATAATTAAATTACCTACCATACTATAAATGTGTTTTTCACCTTTAGTGTAATGTGTGTGTCTGCGGCTGAGGTAAAGAATCAACTAAGTTTAGTAGACTGGAATTTTACAGGAATGAATGTCATATTTTCTGTGTATATTTTTACAATTATTTAACAAGAACCACACAGTACAACCTGTGAAAGAAAAGACCTGGAAATTGTATTAGACACTAAGCTCAGTGCAAGCCAACCACAGCATTGAAAAAGTGAATGTGCTGGTTTACTACGTTAATAGAGTTGTGTCTCCAATAATCCACTCTTTTCTTTACTGATTAGATCACACCTGCTATATTGCTTAATCTAAGTATTACTATTTATGTGTTTCTTTTAATTTTTTTAATTTTTTATTTTGAGAGAAAGAGAGAGAGAGAACATGAGCAGGGGAGGGGCAGAGAGAGAGACTCTCAAGCAGGTTCCATGCCATCAGTGCAGAGCCCGATGCAGGGCTTGATCTTGCAAATAAACCATAATATCTTGACCTGAGCAAAGTTCAAGAGTTGGATGCTTAACTGACTGAGCCACCCAGGAACCCAACAATTATGTTTTTAAAAGAAGATACAGGCTAGGGTTCCTATGCAGTATTCCAGGAAACATATTTTGTTAATAGCTGCGGGGGCGGAGGGAGGTTAAGAGAGTCTGTGGTCAACCAGCAGATTAGACAGATTTCTTTGCTGCAGGACTTTCTAATGCTTTTAATATGCCAAGGACATTTTGCCTCTATGTGAGGATACAGTATACATATTTGTTTCAAAATAAACAATAGAATTCTTTTTTCTTCATGAAATGTCTGTTAACATCCAGAAAAATAACTTGGGGAGTAACTGAGTTCTACAGAACACAATGGAGAAATGCTGATATAGCCAACTGGAAAATGATTAAATGAGAAAAACCAGGAAAACATTCCTCCACTCCTCACCTGACCTCCCCATTGCCCCGATGCCTCTCTTCCTGACTTTCTCTGTGCCCTAGGTGCTGTTTTGGAGATTAGCTTATATTCAAATTAAAAGAAAGATAATTTTTTTAGCTTACAAAATATCTGAACTAGACACGAGGACATATTTGCTTATTGTGAACCTCAAAGTTTGTGATTAAAGGTCAAAACTTGGGTATTGCGATGTGTGCAGATTGTTGAAGGTGACGTATTTACATTACAGTGTTTCCCACTAATGTGGAAAATTTCTGTTGGGATTATCGTATCTTGTATTGAACATTCCATAGCGTCAGACCTCTGTGAATCCAAAATGTTATAACTTTTGGATTATAAAAAGTCCCCTCTTTTCCAAAATGTTATAAACTCTAGAAGGATTAGAATTAATCCAAAATATGAAGTAAATATGAAACATAAAATTCTACATATTCCATTTAAATAATCTTACAGACTCTGTGGAAGGCAATTACTGCCATCAGTGCATCACTTTTTTAAGCAGCTATTTAGAAGATGGCTGTTTCATTCACACCGCCTGTATACACCACAGAGGGGAAGTGCTTCAGGGAGGAAAGGGAGAAGGGCTCATGTTTGAGGAAGGCCCTAAAAATCAATAAGGGACATATTTTACTTTATATTGTTTCTTTGCATCCAAGCGATATTTGGTCTGATAAGGGCATTTGTAACACTGAGCGATTCCTGCTTGAAGCTGATGCCACCTTCAGCTTAGCCATTTGGCGAGTCCTATGGAGCTCCTTCCCTCCCAGCTTGCATTTCTCAGATGTTGTTAATGATTTTAGAGAGTGCTCAGAATTTCCACTAATACTGGAGAAGTGTGAACATAGAACTTTCCAGAAAGTTTGAGGAATCTTGAGCAGAGACAACGTGTGCCCTACGCAACAGGATATTAAAATGGTTTCCGTGTCGATGAATACTTTATTTCAAAGTGAAGTGCAAGGTTATGATACAGGAATTGTGAAGGGGGGTTCTAAAAGTCCACGTGACTCTTAACCCCTCACTCTTATCAAAGTTGTAGAGAAAATTAGAAGACTCTGGCTCTTGACAGAGATGTTAGTGTGTTAGCAGAATCTCTTCCTGCTCCCCAAGTCAGGAGAGGTGAAGGTGCTTTCCCTTCAAACACACCGCACATAGTTTCTTCTCGCTACAGGAGAGACAATGGTTTTCCTGATGATTATCCACGTTCCCTTTCCAGGCACTACCCTAGATATCTTAGTTTGGATTCCCCCAGAAGCAAGCCCTGGAAATGAGGGTTTAAGTGCATGTTGATTAATGTGGAGGTATCCCAGGAACATTGGAGGCGAAGAGAGTGGTGAGACAGAGAAGAGAAGGAATCCTATAAAGGGTGTGTTCTCCGGTGCATTTTGCCACGCGGGTGTATGAGGCTCGGCCCCGCTGGGCAACTTCGGAAGACAGTGTGACAGGTGACGCAGAACTGCATCCCTCCACTGGGGGAGGAGGCTGGAGTATTTAATCCCCAGTTCTCGTCATTATCACCTGAGGCCCACGCCCAGAGATACTAACGTTTTGGCATAGCTGGCCTGCTCACACTTGCACTGAGAGAAAGCCCTTGGGTAAAAGTTGCAGGGGTTTACAGAAGGAAGCCTTGGACATGAACTCTAAAAGTGAGTGCCAAGGAGTATGAGTGGGACAGTGACAACATCTGCCAAAGTAGGTGAGCGAGAATATAAATAAAGTAGCATGTTCAGAGAGGCTCAGTGATTTAAAGATAGTCACATAGCGAGTAAGGAGCAGCGACAAAATGTGTTCCCCCGTCACATTCCAGATGTTCCAAATGACCAGAGGATAATTTTCACATCGTGATTTGACTCTAGAATAACATTTAAGTAAGAATGTTGGGTGCTGAAGAAAGGGTATTTGAGTAAAGAACCAAGAGGAAAAGGTCTGTGCTGAGAATAGGACTTAATGAAAAGGATGTCCTTGCTGAAGGAGTTGAGAAAGTTCAGAATGAAGAAGTCAGGGTAGAGCCATCTTCAAATTCGTGAATGACTACCGCTGTACAGACAGGTCTCTCTGTATAGAACAGGTCCAAAATATAGAACAAGGACTTACTGCGAATGAAACCAGAGTTTAGATACCTCAAGTTGAGGTTCATGGTGTCTCCCACCCACCCTTCCCACCCTCCATTGCCAGATGTATCCCATAATGCACTCAAATCCCCCAGATCAGTGCTCTCCTCTCAGTTCCAAAGCTCTTCAGAAACAAGTTCTGGAATAAACAGCTCCCAGACCCAGGGTGACCATTCCCAGTCCCCACTTACCTAACCAGATGCACGGGTTGGCTCTTTCCATTATGATATTTTTTTCGGGAGATCATTACCATACTCTACTCTTAGGTTTGGTCTTAGCCATTTGAATCCACATTTTTAAAATTTCCCTGATTTTAAATCTTAAGAAGAAGCTGTTAGATATCTTAGACTCTTGTCCTTTCAGAAAACCCCAAAGCTTACTCTATCCCAAACTTTGCTCAGGACATTCATATCCAGGAAAGAGGCGTTTTTCCTACAACATGGAGAGTGAAAGGGATGTGAAAGTGGTGATGGATTTCCTGTTACCCTGTTTCTCCTGGAGCATTTATTTGAAGTGGTTATTGCCATCCTTTTTACTTCCGTTTCCAAATATACCTCTAACAAAAAAAGAATGACTGCTTGTGTTTCTATCACTGGAGAGTTTCAAACTGAGACTAGATAACACTTGTCAGGAATGTTCTAGAAGTGATTTATATATCAGAGGAATTGAACCAAATGACCATTAATCTTCTCTTCCAATTTGGAGATCCTATCTTTCTATGAGAATTTTCCAGCTTAAGAACGTATTTTCTTTGGGGGAAAGTGTCTTTGTGTTAAATTTTATAAGCAATATTTCCATCAGGCCAAAACAGTACTTTCTCATCACAACATTTTTGTAAAACTAAGATATCCGAGAGGAAGTGGTGCCTCATTATCTGAGCTCTTTGTCTTAGTACTGGCCTCAGCATTAGCCACGGAAATGCTTGTGTGATTTAGCTAGGGGCTGGCAGATGGACTAACAGACAAATGCCCAGCTGCTTGTCCCAGTTCTGATAAAGGAAGCCTGGCCCACACACTCGCACAGCCAGCTCCTGACAGCGGGGACCACAGAGCAGTGGACATGGCATCTGCCTTTTCTAACTGCCGCATATTGCAAACAAGAAAGTGGAATGGAAGGTTTCATGAAAAGTTAACCAAATGCCTGGGCGAAATATATCAAATGCATTAAATTAGCTGTGATGCACATTCACTAACATTAAAGAAAGAGACACGGTGTCGGGAGGGGGATGAAGAGACCGAAATAGAGACAGAGACCAAGAGTCAGTTGTTTTGGAAACAATGAGTTATGGTGGTTTTAATTAATGGAACCCGTTTTGTGTTGAGTCTAAGTATTCATAAACTTAGCCTTCGTGTTGCTAATACCACGCTGATTTCTGAATCCTCTGAGATAAATCCATACCATTTAGACTTTCATTTAGGCAGGTTGTCCAAAGATTGTTAGAAAAGCCGTGATGCCTGTCTAATTAATACCAAAGCCTCCTGATGTGAGCCTCTTCTCACAGTCTCCCAAACACATGAAATTTCGTAATTGGTATAGATATTGCTTTGTCCAGAATTTTTAGTAACTGGTGCAAATATTGCCTTGTCTAGACTGATTTTAGCAGTCTGCAATGATTTTTCCCTGATATATATATATACATCTCATTTAAAATTACTCAGCACCCATTCCTCTCACTACTAAAATAATTGAATGTTATAGCACTGAACATGGGCTGCGTGTTCCATTTTACTAATTAACACATTAATTTATAAGTTAGAAATATTTAACAAAACGTTTGCATCAGTATTTTTTAAAGCCTGATATTCCAAAAACGTGTGCCGTGAATAAATAAATCTGCAATTTAATTCTTCTGTGGTAAGGTGTTACCTAACTTCAGGAACTGCTAAGAAAACTGTCTACATGTAAACATACGATTGAAGTTTGTCTTGAAACCTTTTTTGAAATGCATGAATTGAGCTCATGTACATTTAAATGAATTCCTAGGAAATACAACTAAAGTAGCGGCTACCCAGCCGAATGACAAAATTAGGAAAGAAAACCATGCAGAAAAATTTAACCCGTGAAGTTGTGTTGCTTAAAACAGGAGAGAGGAAAAGCCCTCTCGATAGAAGGAAAGCCTGCATTGGAAACCCCCCTCTTCAGGGGCTTTCTCCTCTGTGCAAATTAATCTTTAATTTAGGGACTCCGGTAGACTAAATGACATTACTATTGAGTCAAAGTCAAGTGCTCCATAAATACCTTTTATAAGCTTATGTAGGGGTTTCTTTGCAGAGCCCCTTCCTCTCTCCTGCTGAGAGCACCCATTATTTTACCCTCCACCCCTTCGCCTTCCTCCATGCCTGTATTTTTGCCAGGGCTACTACTACCATTATATGATCTTGGTGCCCTAGCCATACAGGCACAAAACTCAAGCTACATCAGTTAGAATCCTTCCCCGATATTTTAAAAATTAGAACTAGGATGCGGGCACCTGGGTGGTCGAGTCAGTTAAGCGTCCAACTCCTGATTTGGGCTCAGATCATGATCTCACAGTTTGTGGGTTCGAGCCTCGCGTTGAGCTCTGCACTGACAGCAGGGAGCCTGCTTGGGATTCTCTCTCTGCCCCTCCTCTGTTCATGTGCACATGTATGTGCAAGTGTGCGCTCTCTAAATAAATAAATAAATAAATAAATACATGCATACATAAACATTAAAAAAAATAGCACTAGGAAAAGCGAATTTCTTTCTTTTTTGGTGGGAAAGCTGGGATGACGTGAGTTCTGAATCTACAGCCAGCCATGCCGTCGTGTGTAAAGAAGGCTGCTGAGGAAATGAGCGTAAAACACAGAGGAAAGAGAGAGAGAGAAAGATAGGGAGTGCATGTGATGTTCAGTCCTGGGTTCCTATATTCTGAGAAGTCCTACCTTTAATTTGGTAACTGGTGCAAATTTGGCTGCCTGACAAACACTTCCTCTTTTGAGTCAAGCTAGTTTAAGTTAGTTTGCCATTATTTGTGATCAAAAAGTTCTGAGTAATATCCTTTGTGTGCGATGATGACTGATCGGAGCATGCCGCAGTTTGGTCAGAGAAAATAAATACATACCCCAAACACGTGCTGCACTCACCTTTCACGTACCTTATCATTTGTGACCCACACAGTTGCTCCGTCCACTATGGCAATAATGACACATTACCTGTGTATCCCAGTTACCACCTTTCCATCTGTATCCACGTTTAATTCAAAGAAAAACTCAAACCAAACTCACATAATGATTTCCCTGTCCCGACTTCTATACATGGTCTACAACAATAGAAAGTACAGAACTACCCCCGCTCCCCCCCAAAACCATTTACCTCTGTTGCGCAATCTTTTGTAAGTCTGACCATTCTGCTAATCAACTCTTAAGCATATTTAAAATAGCACGATCACTGATGTTTCCAAACAGGTGCTCCGAATTGTCTGACAACCACTGAGACACTCTTGGGTTCCCTGGGCAATGAACTGTCCAAGGCTTAGGGCTGTCAGTGCAAAGAATGAAAGCAAACTCAGCTTTCCGTGTGATTGTTAGGGCTTCCTCCCTGGGCACCAGGAGCTACACCCTCCTGGAAACCCCAAGCTCTTTGAGCACCAGCAGCTGGCCATCCCAGAGGACGCTTATAACAACCAGCACCTAACACCCACTTGCCTACCACCCGAGTGGACTCTAGATCCTCACATGGGTAAGACTGCTCTCATAGTCACCGTTTTGGGAGAGCAAGATACAGAGGGGTAGCGTGTCTTTCCTGCAGCATATACTCATGGAGGGTCCCGCAGAGCTTTGCCCTCACCCGGCTCTCAGCAATAATAAAAGATACACTGCTGTGTGTCCTCTCTTTTTGATGAGCATGCTTCATAAGTTTGGAAAATCTGTTCTTTCACAGACAGCGTGCGACCTTGTGGAATTCATCTCAAGCCTTGTTGCAATACAAGTGGGAACCAGGAAAAGACCCGCCTTGCTCTACATGTCATAGAGTGAGATGGCACGCCCTTGACAGACATCAGTAGTGGCTCTTCTTAACCACTCATTTTCTCTGAATTGCATGCAAAGAATGAACATTAGCCGAGCTGATTTTTATGCCTGAACTAGAGCAGAGAAAGGTCAAGGACTATGTCATAGCTCAACTGTGTAAATATGGTTCGAACTGAAGAGATATGCTCACATCCGCCATCTCTCGGCGATACTGAGCATCGGCTCTGATGAATTCGATTGGCCGACTATACATCCCTGTTTTGCCATGCAGTCCCACGCACTTCACAGGATTAGAAAATGAGTCACATTCTCTAGCTGTAAACAGACTTCTGTGTGATCACAGATATTACATTCTTGCAGCAGCTGGCTTGTTTTATGGCTTGAACTTTTTTCACATCAGAAAGACTACTGCCTGGCTTTTCGCAGATGAACGGCTCTGTATGTGGGGTAAAAATACAAACCTACCAGCTCAGTAGTTACCTAACACTCCTCAGAGAGGAACCAAATGGGCCCTGCTTGGACACAATTGCAAGTCTTGGGAGCTGAACCAAACAGGGGCCCTGTATTGTGCTCAGAGTACTAAACACAGGAGAAGCTTGACATTGAATATGAGCAAAGTCTGCAGGGAGTACCCAAAGTCCAGATTCCTTTAAGTCACTCAGTCTTCAAGGCCAAAGGTGAGCCCGAAACCAGAAAAGGTTTGCTTTTTAACAAAGCAAAAGGGGTCAGCAGGACTGATGCCTAGTAGGGATGGTAGGTGAGAGAGAAATAGAGCATGGGGGCAGGGGGGATGGAGCAGAGAGATGGTGTACAAGGCATATACTGCAAACAGAGCGGCTTTTATTTCCCAGGGGACTTGGGGGTACATGAGTCAGACTGGTTTAAAAGTTCAGGGCCAGGGCAGACAGCAGTAAATGAAAACAGTTATCATTCATGCATTTATAGTGTACCTGAATTATTAAATTTTCTTGAGGCTAATTCCAGTACTGTAGAAAACACAAAGAGGTGCTTTCTGGCTTCATCACCTTGAAAAGTGCAGAAGCTACAACACAAAGCGTTTCAAAAAAGTCTTTCTGGCAACATAAATGAAAGCTGTAAAGCAAATACCTTTGCTGAATGGCAAGATGAGAGAGTTATTTCTGAAGTGGAACCTAGAAGCTAAGGGGGAACACTTCAGACTTCGAAGTGATAAAGCAATTTTCTGATAAAAGTTTTTACAAAGCATTTTCCAGTAAAGTGACCTTCTGCATCTCTGGTCAAAGCCCAATTACTCATTTTCTTGCTCTTTCTGTGAAATGTTTGAACCGATGACAGCTTATGAGCTCCCACTTAGGGCAAAATTTTTCAACTTCTGTTTTTAAAATATCTTCCACCTATTTTACCTGACATTCTTTCTCTAGGTGTCCATCGTCTAATCTTCTATGGACATTAAAAGTAAAGTTAGCAAGTTAAAAAAAATCTGCAATAGCTAAAATTAATGCAAATAATGGCTAAAGAAAAACACCTCCAATTATGAAAGAAAGTAGAACTACAGCGACTCTCATTTGAACAAGTTGCTATGTGCAGACGTATCCAACAAATATGTATTGGCACTCACACTGTGCCAGGCACTGGCCAAAGCCCAGGAGATCAGCAAGGGACAAAATATGGAGGCAGACAGAGTAGGAGATGTGGGTATTAACAATACATACACAATAATAGTAAACAGTACATGATGATATATGTAATAATGTAAAGTATATGGTATCATAGCATAGCATAAAGCTATGTATAGTAATGGTAAACAGTGAAAGGAAAAATAAAGCAAGCTAAGGACGGTGGCGAGTGATGGAAATGTCATTACAAATGGAAAAGGTTCTCTGCAAAGCAAATCCAGAACCAGTATCCTATAAATGTTAAGGGCTAGAGATCTAGAGGCAAACAGATTTGGATTTTGAATCCCAACTTGACAGTTCATTAGCATTGTGTGCGGTTTGTCTTCCTACACTTCGTGCCCTAATCTGTGAAGTGGGGATAGGGAACCTTCTTCAAAGATCTGGTCTGATGCTTAGCCGCATGCTCGGCATGCAGCAGTGCTCCATAAATGTTCATTCTTATTGCCTGACACTTGAAACTGTGTGTGTGTGTGTGTGTGTGTGTGTGAGAGAGAGAGAGAGAGAGAGAGAGAGAGAGAGAGAGAAAGCATTCATGCTCTATGTATCCGTGCCAATTTAAGGAAGCTTCTTCAGCTATCATGGCACCATGATTACATCTGTGGCTTTAACAGATTAGAAGCGCAGTGCCCGATCTCTCTACTGTCCCTCTGCGTTTCTCTGGAGATCAGTAGACCCACAGTACTTCTGATTAAGTTATTTTCCTTCGGGTGCTCCTAATTCATTTTTACTGACTGTCTCTACTTAACAAAAGGAAGTGTATAATTATTGAACTGCCAGAGGTTATAGTTACTGTTTTATTTTCCTATATCATTTCCAATAGGTGAACATTTTTCTACCAGCTTTCAAATCTATCTTCCAACTGGGCAATGCTATATCCATCTCACACCCAGTGGAGGTGATTATAATAAGATATGAAAAGAAACAAACTGGCTTATATATAAAAAGACAGCTCCATCCTTCCAGACTGGATTCTTCGCAGCATTGCCACAGCTAATAGATGTGACCTTCCTGAACCGAGAAAGGTTTTTGTGGGGTTTTTTTCCTGGAACATCTGATGACGATGGCGGGTTATGGCGGACACCCCCTTCCTGTACTCTGACTGATTTCCCTAGCACCTCAGCACCTTACCCAGGAATTTTTTATTATTTTTATTTTCTTATTACTCAGCTTGACTGCATGCTCCTCAAATCCCTTCCCACACAACCTGGTTATTCAGTTTACTTGAAGGGTCATCCAGAAAACTGCTTTTCCAGAGGAGTTTATGAGACAGATGAAGTGACTGGGACCGAATCGTACTCGGTGGCGGAACCAGACCTGAAAACCAAGGTCTCTGATTCCCGGACCCCCATATCCATTCATTTTCCCTCAGCCTCCTGCCCTGAGTGCATATGCCTCGCCTCCTGCAGGATCAACAGGCAGGAGTATATTAACACAGAAGGAGTTGAGGTTTGCACTGAGTGTGAATTTTTCTGCAAGCCAGCCACGAATGCCATCAACACAGCCCCTGTATAGCCATAATATTACTTAAATGTATTCTACTTTCATAAAAATGTGTAGTAATACAAAACACTAGTTTTAGTGTTTTGATCAATTTAACAGATAATGAGATTATGTGTACTGAATAATAGCTCCAAAGACTACAATAAATCCTATGAAAACCGAAGTTCTAGCAAAGAAACTGGAGTGTGTCACTACGTTCTAGGTAGTTGTATCATTCCACACTCAGTCACTTATGGGATGAGGTTTCATATAGAATCCATCTGGTGCCTGAATTCACAATGACTTTTTCTTTTATGCTAACTCACATGCGTACATAAGTTGTTATAGATCTATTTCTATCAGGAGAACCCATTGTGAACTCCTGGTAACCATTTCAAGGGTAAACACGTGCAGGAGGCATCAATCCTCACAAATAAAAGCAAACAAAGAATGTAAACGCCATGTACCTCCGCACACGTACCGTTATTGATAAAATTCCTTAAACTAAATACTGCTTGAAAACTATAAGTAAAAATTGTCATCGTTCTATGAAACAGTGGGTGTCCTCTATGCAAAGCATACTTAACCGAGCATTTCCCTGGGTCCCGTGCTCCAGGTGGCCCACATCACACCAACACAAACAAAAAAGTAAATGTATTAAAGAGCACCTGGGTGCCACCGCCACTGGGAACCGTTCGGTGCTACTGCAGCACAACCTGGGGCTCTAAACACCCGTTCTGATGATCACCACCGTTCAGGCCTCCGAGACACAGTTGTCTACATCTCTTGCTTTGTGCGCTAGCTGCCGTCATGAGGACCATGCAGGTTTGCGGGCTGCGCTCCCGCAGATGCTGGCAACAAACATGACTTCAGAGAGGAGAGGTGAGCAAGGCGTGTTTAAGCAGGAGAAAAAACAAATCGACCTACAACTTAAGATTCTTCCTCTCAAACAGCATGAGTGCAATATGGTCTTACATTACAAAGAGCAGAACATCCCCTTCTAGGAATATATTGTAAAGCAAAAATTTAGAGTCTGTTTTTTTTTAAGTAGATGCAATGATTTTTTTAAATCGGAATATTTATTATATACATTTTAAAAGAACAACCAAGATTTCCAACAATAAAGGTATGGTTAAATGTAAGTATTCCACAGGATGGAATATTGTAACCAGATTTTTCAAATTATGTTTTTAAGGAGTATTTATTACCTTAGGATGCTATTCAGGGGGAAAAGAGCAGAATACAAAAACTGTGCTTCATATGTTCCCATATTTTAAAGTGTTTATATACTGTCAAAAGAAAATTCAGAGAGCTTTCCTTAAAATGAATATTTTATTGAGCAGGAAGAAAACTCTTTGCAAACAGAGAGACTTCAAACCCAAAAGTCAGAGCATGACATTGCAGGATGGGTAATAGAGTGAAAAATGAGTAACTCATGGGCACTACAATGGAGGCTTCCATAGGGTGGGGGATTAGTTACAAGTGATGTTCTTGTCCCATTTTAGGAAAATGACTTTAGTTTCATTATGATTATCAGAAGCATTTATAAGAAATAGCCTAAGTCAAGTTCCACTTGACATCTCTGAAATATGCTAAAGTAAGTTTTGCTTACATGTGGTAAATGGTTTTGTCTGATTGGGGTATCTTAAAACCTGGCCTCTATTTTATTTTTATTTTAGCAATATGAAAGGAAATACATCAAAAACATAATAGGTACGTGAGTTTGGATGAGTTAGGGTCAATCAAGAGTACTTAGTTAACAGCTACTAAAAATGGAAGAATATTTATTATTAATCTAACAAAAGTCTGTAGGTAGTCTATAATATATTTGTTCAAGAGCTCAACTTTAGGGGCGCCTGGGTGGCTCAGTCAGTTAAGCATCTGACTTCAGCTCAGATCATGATCTCGTGGTTTGTGAGTTTGAGTCTCACCATCAGGCTTTGTGCTAACAGCTTGGAGCCTAGAGCCTGCTTTGGATTCTGTGCCTGCCTCTCTCTGCCTCTCCCTCCCCCCGCCCCTTCTCTCTCTATCAAAAATAAATGAGCATTAAAAAAAGAGCCCAACTTTATTATCAATGATCAAAGTTCTTTTTCCATCTTCTGTTATGTTGTTCTCAACATGATAGGTTTGACCTTCAAATTGTTGCCTCGTGGTTGCAAAATAGCTGTTACAGCTCCGAACCTTACTCACAAGACTACATTCAAACAAGGAAGTAAAATGGGTATTAGCAAAAGAGGCTTTCTCCCCCTTAAATGCGGTCTTTTACGAAGCAAAATCTTGCCACAGGCTTGATGTTCCCCTGCACCTCCTAGGTCAGTATGAGTCACAGACTCAACCATGGGGGAAAATGGTACTGCTCATGCTTACTTTAGAGTCAGAGCCGTCTCCTGAAGGTGGCATTTTGTCACTTCTAATCTGGTTTACTTTTGATGAGAAAGAAGTATAAATGACCATAATATAGGTAATCAAGAATAACTTCCAATTAGAATTATCACTAAATAGCAGAACTATAGCTTATTTTTACTCTTTATGTCTCTCTATATATTTCCAAATTTTATATAATAAGCATGAATTATTTTATAATAAAAAGGTTATTTTAAAAAAAACCTAAACATTGTAAAGCTCCTAAAGAATTCCTCGACTTGATGACAAATGTAATGAATTAACCGATCTGAGAACCCTCAACGGTTACAAAAACGTAATGCAGTTCATTTGCAGAAACCAGCTCTGGCTTCATTCCCTTTTACGACCTCGAATCAAACTGGCCTGCTCAATGTGACTTAGATTACAGCTAGGGGAAGTGTTTGTCCTGCTAAATTTAAGGAACGATAAAAAGGAGAGGATAAATCCGAATCTACGCCTCGTCGGGCAACACTGCTGTCTCCACAGCAGAGACCCCCGTTCACGAGCTTTACCTCTCACTCAGCTGCTCATTTCCTCCTCCTTCGGTGGCCGATATCTCTGGGTTCCAGATTTCCCTGGCAATGTAGCCAATTTTAAAGTCCAAATAAATATTTTAAAATACAGCCTTAAGGAAAAATGGAAAGAGAAAATCCAGGACAGGATTTCAGGCAGTTTTAAAGCAGGACTCCAATTCTAGTTCCATGATCTTTGCTGCCTTCGGAATAATGGATTCGTCATTACTGAGAGCAAGCAGGAGCTACAAAGGCAATTAAGAGCTCATTTTGAAAAGATCCACTTAGCTTTCTCATTACAGTGTTAAATAAAATCAGAAATATGATACTATTCCTATTTTTAAATCTAGATACCACAGCATATAAAATTAGAAATTAGTATACACGTTCTGCCAGGGTTAATATCTGCCTTAAATTCCCCTGCCTATTAGGGTGAAATGTGAATTTTACGTCATAAATGTGGACTGAAAACCAAAGCGAGGTAAGGCAGTTTAGATTTTAGAAAGACACTGTATTACAGTAGACTGTTCTTTCAGAAAGACTAAGGGAAAAAACAAGCTTTGTATTAGCCGGTAGATAGTGTTCGATGTGCTATGTACAAGGGAAAGTAACTTATGTATACATGTAGAATTAATTTAAAAAAACATCTGAAGTGGGGCACCTGGGTGGCTTGGTCAGTTGAGTGCCCAACTCTTGATTTCAGCTCAGGTCACGATCTCATCGTTCATGAGTTTGAGCCCCACACCTTGCTTGGGATTCTCTCTCTCTCTCTCTCTCTCTCTCTTTCTCTCTCTCTCTCTAAAAATAAATAAACATTCAATAAATTTTTTTTAAATCTAAAGTAATGGTGAATTGTTAACAGTGGTTATATCTGGGAAGGAAGTGGCATAAAAAAGCAGCTAACGTGAGTTTTTGCAATAAGTATATATTCATGTATTATGTATGTGACTTGAAAGTGAGTAACATTTTTGCAAGGGAGCGGGTGTTGCACATCGTTTCCTCTCGTTTCCTGCTCTTACACAGCATGTATCTCTGCCTGGCTTTTCAAATTGTGATGGGCAGTAGGGTGCCAGTGTGCTCTCTGAGACACAGAACAAACATGGCGGATTTACTCCATAGTCGGTTAGTTAAAGGCTTATTTTTTTTAATGTGAAAGCAAAACTTAAAAGGTAAAGTAAATAGGATGCAAAATTTGCTGAAATTATTCACATAAAACATGAGGCCTCACTCAATGTCGTATTTGCCATGCCCCAACTCAGGGGCTCCGGTTTGTGGGGAAATGGGAGGTGCTAGGTGAAGCTTGGAGAGGCTTAATGACTTGCCCACGTCATGAGTTACTCATATCCATTTGTTGAAGTATACAAATAAACTTTGTTATTGAGGCATGATTGACATGTAACATTAGTTTCAGGTGCACAACAGAATGATTCAAAGCTTTTATATATTGTGAAATGATCACTACAATATGTCTAAGTTAACAAAAGAAACTTTTTTTTGAGAGAGAGAGAATGCAAGTTGGGGGGAGGGACGGGAGGGGGCAGAGAGAGAGAGAGAGGGAGAGAGAATCCTAAGCAGGCTCCACACTCAGTGTAGAGGTGACACAGGGCTCAATCCCACAACCATGAGATTATGACCTGAGCTGAAATCAAGAGTCAGATACTTAACCGACTGAGCCACCCAGGTGCCCCAAACAAAAGAAACTTTTCAAAGAAAAAATGCCTTAATTCGTTTATCCTTACCTATTGCTTTTTAAGTTTTTTTTCTTAATACTTTTCTTTATTGAAATCATACGTACATATTTTTGCATACATGTAACTGAATATAATTTTTTGTTATATTTTTAGACCAGAGGTGAAAATGGTTAATTCCAAAAAGTGTGGGAGAGTTATACCAGCAAGCCGTTGTTCTCGGGGTGGCAGTGGACTGTGTAGAGATAAGAAGACATCATAGGTGAGTGATTATTTAAATAGTAAATATTAGAGAACAGTAATTTTAAGGTTCAAATAACCTTCAAAGGTTATGTAGGGAATATTTATTTGGTTGAGCATTTGTAGTTTTAGGATCTTTAAATTCCTGATGTTTTTTCCAGTGTTAATTCCTACTCACATCCCTCGTTAAAGAAGAATCATTCTGACACTTGTTAAAAATGCCAAGGAAGGCTTTGTGCGAGACTGTTACAATAGGGAGAGAAGTCAAGTTGAGCTCTGAATACAGCAAAGGCAGACAGCACTAGAAAATTACTCAGAGAGAAATCAAGGTGAGGAATTCTTGTGAAAGCTGGCTTCACAGGCTTCTTGCTAAAGGGAGACCAAAGGTCTAATGCCAAGGACAAGGGATGAGGAGTTTGATCAAATATCAAGGGGAGGGATTCTCAGTCAACTGATTTAGTAGGATTCTTGCTAAAGGCAGGCCGAGGAGGGAGGCTGGTCAAGAAGCGGGCTCAGAGGAACCTGACTACAGTGTGGTCACGGAGGGGGTCTTCGTCGCTTTGGGCCCGTTTTCTATTTTGTTTTACTCTCTTCTTCCAACCAGTGGCATCTGCCTCCACGAATTTGTTCTGGCTGAATGCCAAAACCTGTCTTTGGTGGGGAGAGTGAAAATGGTAAGATATGACAAATTTTAAAACAGCTTTGTGGATTTTGGAAGCTTTACGACAGTTAAAACACACAAAAGTCGTTCTCTGACTTATGAAGTATTTGTAGGAAAACAAAAGCACACTTCTCATCAAGTGGTTAAAAAGACTTTTTTGGAATGATCTTCCTTACATATTTGTCAGGAAATCATACAAGTGTTGACCTTAATCCAACCACTTCCTACCCAGACAGAAAGCATGTAATAAATGATGCTTCTGCTAAAGATGGTGGAGCTTTGCTTTTAATCCCTCCTCTCCCAGTTTTAAAAACAAATTCCCAGGGGCACTTTTGAAAGTGCACCTCATTTTTCGAATACGGTGTTATTTCCCTCATCATGCGGGCTGAGGTTTCGTGCAGTAGCTCATGTAACCTTTACAGCTAAACAGACGGCCCGCGAACACCACCGGCATGGCTGTAGGAAGCCTGGACACTTACCGTCGTGGCGTCCGGTGCTTCACTTAGCTGGGCTCGTACCGATGTTCTTACAGAGCAGAGGGAGTACACAGAAGAGTCTCCGTGATTTAAGTATCTCGGGGAACTGTTCTTCATGGGAACCAAGTGAAAAAGAGTAAATTCGTGTCAAGTTTATCTTTAAAAAGATTTAGTGTTAAAACTCTGATGGCCGATTTGCACCATATTTATGTTTAGTTTTTGAGGGGTTCAGTTCTCTCTTTATGCACCTTGGCTTCTGGCCGTAAGGCGGATACCCATTTTTTTTTTCCCTTGGAAGAGATGTTGGGATTTGAGGTTGGGCCAAGAAAAGCCAAAGAGGCTAGGAAGCACTTACAGATGGAGATAATTAGCATATTAAAAATAGGCCAGCCAGATTTTGTGTGTGTGCGTGTGTGTATGTGTGTGTGTGTGTGTTCTAATCAGGAAGTAGAGGGGTAAATGCTCTCTCTGGCAAGACTATAGAAGCTGTGTGGACGGAGGAAATGTGATTCACACTCTGGTATGAGAATGGTATTTTATTTGAACCAGGTTTCAAAAGACTGGAGCAGGAGTTCCTTTTACTGAAAACCATGGAGTTGGCGGGCTCTGCAGGGGCCTCCCTTGAAATTCTGCTCCAAGGCCACTGTTTTGAATTTTGTTTGAAAGTCTTAGAATGGGAGATGCTTGGTTTCCGAAGACACAGGACAAAAACATCGCTGTTGCTCTGTTGCTTTCTAATGCATGGTAGCGGAAGTGGCATTTCTGATACCACCTCCCATTGAAAGGGGATTAGAGAAGAAGGCGGTAGGTGGGAACCATGGCCCTAGAACAAAACTCTTTGGGCTTCCAGGGGCTGTCTTGCCAATCCTAAAGCAAAGGCCCGAGGCTGGTCTGGATTCAGGCTCTATCAATGGGGTGTGCTTAATTGCCAGATAATTCACTGTGGTTTCCTGAAGTTCTGATTCAGAGTCAGCCCTTCAAATCATATGTTCCCCCCATTCTCTGAACTCTACTGTTCTTCAGAATGGACTTAAGAGGTGTCCGTCTTGGAGCAGGGCTTCTCAATGGGTGCTATGGGCACTGGGGACTGAATACAGAACTATCCACGTGGGCCGGGAGACTTGCAACAATGACGCAGAATCAGCAGTTCCTCCATTCTCATGGCCTCCTCAAAGTGTAGTTGGCCATCTCCTGCCGACTCTACCTACCGCGGATTTGACAAATACGGCATGTTCACAATCACTGTTTTCTAAAGCCGCTTTTTTTCTTCTTCAGGTAATAGAATCCTGCAAAAAATGTAGAGTTTATGGAATTTCCATAAAAAACTTAAAAAATACAAGGGAACATTTTCAGTCTGAGTAATGTCATTGGTGACCTACTTAGAGGAGAGAGACCAGAGAGGACTCGCCCACGTCAGTGCCCCTGGCTCTGTGATTGCACAAGCAGCCGTTCCTCCGGCCAGATTCGGTCGTGGGTGTGCTTCATTGGTGAACCAAAGCAGAGTAGGGAAAAGGGGCAGCGAGGCACTGCTTATTTTTAATATGCCTCAGGATGTCTGTGTTTCTAAATTTTCATAAAACTGGAAGCTTTAATTTAAAAATGGCAAATAATAACAGCCAAAATTGTGGGTACATATTGTCCTGCATGAATAGCTCTGGCCATTTAAGGAATATACTTTTTTTTTTAATTTGAGAGAGAGAGAGCGTGTGTGAGCAAGCACATGCAGGGGAGGGGCAGAGGAGAGAGGGAAAGAGAATCTTAAGCAGGCTCCACACTCAGCATATGGGCCCCGACGCAAGGCTGGATCTCACAACTCTGGGACTGTGACCTGTGCCGAAATCAAGAGTGCCGACTGAGCCACCCAGGCGCCGGGGGGATATACATTCTTACTTTGTTAGGTGATCCTATGACAAAAGGATAGAAGCAGTGTCTTCAAATGTCAACTAGTCTGCCAGCTAATCATCTTATAGTCTCAAGGTTTGCAAGAAACCGTTTACAAAGGAAAGAAAGATTGGCTGGTGTATAAACTATCGAAAGCTGTGAAACATGGAGCTTGGTTTTGCTTGTGTCTAAAGTGCATTTATTTCTTCGTTTTTCATTTGAATATTGACATTTGACCTGGTAGAGTGTGTAGAAATACATGTTATAAACTTAAAATTACTTCAACTTGACCTTGGTTAAAATTTTTTAAAAGCATAGATTTCAAAATCCCAATGATAGTTAATGAGAAACCTTGAATAGGAAATGGGAGAATTCGAAGTACCGAGCTGGTCACGACATTGGAGTCAGGATGGAGAAACGGATAATATTTTATTACCAGTTACCATAGTTATAAGCAATATAAAAAGCACTAGTAGGAGGGCCTAAGACCCAGTTTCATTAAAGTTTATTTAACCTCTGTATCCTGTCATCCTGAAACAAGTTTCTAGCTAGCTCGTTTACTAAGAAGGATGCAGGGGAAAGACTCCATGATGACATCCTGGTGACCTCGGGGGTGTCTTTGGAGGGGAAGGCTTGAGCTTCAGCTTACCTGAGTCTGCATGGAGCATCTTGTGACCCTGCTGTGACAGGAGAGGGTGGGGGTCTGTGGGGAGCTGCTCTGAGGCCACCTCCTGCTCGCCCCCGTGGCTCCCCTGAGAGCCCAGGCACAGGGAAGTTTTCTCTAGACTCTCCTCTTTGAGGCTTAAATAAACAAATAAAATAAACTGATTTTGCCACAAATCAATCTTTAAAAACACCATCGAAATTCTGTTTCTTCCCCATGTCTGCTTGACTAAACAGATTTTGAGTTGGATACATTTTGGACAGTAGGAGGAAGCAGGCGAAGGGATAGGAACACTGCATATTAATGAGTTTTCTTGCTGCAAAGTGTGGCAGATGAGAAAGAGTAACAAGGACTGCACGTCAGTTAATCCAGACTATTTGAATAAAATATTAAGTGCGGGAACTTTTTAAATTTTTATCATCATTAATCCATATTTATTAAATTATTTTTTTTCCTCCAAAGTAGAACTTAAAACCAAACCATGGGCTAAGAAATACACAGTGCCCCAGCTTAATGCATAAAAATATTGTTAAGATTTCTCCAACTGCCTACAATTTCCCTGATAACTGCTCACCAAAGTGATAAAATATTTGTATCCATTCATCAAGCAGACACCTTAACCACCCTGCTTTGAGATATGTATATCTCATTTAAAAAGTGAAGTTATTACTGGGTGGCTCAGTCAGGTAACCATCAGACTTTGGCTCAGGTCATAATGTCACAGATTGAGAGATTTTTGTTTTTTTGTTTTGTTTTGTTTTTTGATGTTTATTTCTTTTTGAAGGAGAGAGACAGCAAGCAGAGGAGGGGCAGAGAGAGAGAGGTAGACACAGAATCCGAAGCAGTCTCCAGGCTCTGAGCTGTGCTGACAGAGCCCGGTGTGGGTGAAGTCGGATGCTTAACTGACCAAGCCACCCAGGCGCCCCATGGCTAGAGAATTTGAGCCCCTCGTTGGGCTCTGTGTTGACAGCGTGGAGCCTGCTTTGGATTCTCTGTCTCCCTGTCTCTCTGCCCTTCCCCCACTCATACTCTCTCAGAAACAAATAAATATTTTAAAAACATTAAAAAAATGAAGGTGTTAATGTTTAAAAGGGTTTCCAAGCCCTAATAGATCTTATTTTGCTTTATAAGAAATTCTGCTTTCAGCCCGCGAAGTAAAGCATGACTGACAGGTTACCGAACCAGGGGGCGCTCAGAGAGGTTGATGAGCTGCGTGTTGTCCTCATCTCTGGGAGGGTGTCTGTTTTGAAACCTCTCGAGGTACATGGTCTACCTTCTTCTTTCCATCCACCAAGCCCACAGTGAAGGTCCTCGGGGATCAACTCTTCCAAATGCTGTTTTTTCTTTCCCCACCAGTTATTAGGGAGCAAAAATATCAATAATATGCAAATCGGGATCCTGATTGTACCTGGAACAAAGAGATGTGTACTCTTCCCAGGAGCCAAAACAATTCTAGTACTGAATGGCTTCGAGAAGGGAATACACTGAGGATTCCAGTGTCAATGGAGGCTTACAACTGACAGTCCAAAGCAGCTGTCATGCAAAGAAGTATTTTTTAAACCTCTCCATGTGCTCAGCAGTGAACTAATGAGAAAGGAGGACAAAATGGGAAACATTTTGAGAAGCATAAGTTTTAAGGAATCCTACTGATCTAATCTTCTATAATTTAACCACGCTCTTCCCCTTCTTACAGCTTTAGCCTTATGGTGGTTGGAAGGGAAATGAATTCTGTGTGCAACGGGGACACCGTTTTCTGAGTTACTATTTGCAAGTCATTTAAACTTCTTGTACTGCCGGGGTCGGTCCTCGTTCCGGCGAATCTAGGGGTCCACGAAGGACGAACGGTTAGGTGAAATGAGGTGAGAGAGCCTCGAGAAAGATGGAGTCTGATGACCAAGCAGGCAGCCCTGGGAATTCTGACATCTCTGCCCTGCCGGCCTCAGTGTCTTTATTTAGAGGTAGTGAGTTACATTACAACAATAAGTGACAGCCCATCAGTAAGCATAGTTTGAACAATAATGTGTTATATCAGTAAAGTGGAGATTTCCTCAATCTTGCAAGTTGTTTTCAAGTTAGTTAGCATATAAATTTAAGGCTGGGAGAGAGGACAGGAAGTTACCTAGGCCTGCCTATGTTAATTATCTATAAACAGGCCAGGAATCATTGCCTATTCTTCCAATTACAATGGGGGAGGTCCAACCCGTCTGGCAAGGACAGAATTCCCAATGCTTGTCCTTTGCCCGTGAATGAGTGAATTTACATAATAGGAGCCTAACATTTACACAAATCACACCAATATTCAGCCAGCTCATAACTGCTATCAATCTGTGCAACCCATCCCCAAAATGCAACTTTAAGGTGGTCAGGCTACTCTCATTCACATGCAATCCATCAAAGCATCCTGCTCCAGGTCCTTCCTTTTATCTAAATACGGTAAAACAAAAGAGCATTACATTCCTTAGGCCAAGGAGAATAGTTGTAAGATTAGGCGCCAGTTTGGCTGGCGAGCTTTTGCTTCAACCTTTTCCACACAGGGAGGGGTCTCAACCTGTGAGCCCAAAACGGCTCCCAACATTGTACGGATCGTTAAGAAATCCCTGGCCTAGAAAGAAAAACCTATGTAAATCAAAGTGCTATTGACCAAAAAAGGAAAGAAAGAAACAAAAGAAGAAAGAAAGAAAAGGAGGAAGAGGGAAGGAAGGAAGGAAGAATGGAAGGAAGGAAGGAAGGAAGGGGGGAAGGAAAAAGAAAAGAAAGAGAAGAAGAGGAGGAAGCAACTAAGAGCCTAGGAATACAGGAGATGGATAAATTTGGGATTAAAATGGGTCAGGATTACAAAAATAATAGTAGTTAATACCTAGCCTGGGACGCCTGGGTGGCTCAATCGGTTAAGTGTCCTACTTCGGCTCAGGTCATGATCTCATGGTCCATGGGTTCGAGCCTGACGTCGGGCTCTCTGCTGACAGCCCAGAGCCTGGACCCTGCTTCGGATTCTGTGTCTCCCTCTCTCTCTGCCCTCCCCAACTCATGCTCTGCCTGTCTCTCTCTCTCTCTCAAAAATAAATAAACATTAAAAAAAATTTTAAATACCTAGCAAATGCTTCCTTATCACTAGCATTTTGCTAAACGTGCCGTGCTTATGATCGCCTTTAATGGAAGGTGGCATCACTATCCTCCTTGTTCAGAGAGCTAAATCTCAGGCCTGCACAAATGTGTGTTGCAGTGGAGATAGAAGTTGAAGCTCGTGTCCCTGCCTTCAGAGCCAGTGGTCTGGTGTTCATACCTCTGCAGGTGTTTATAAGCTGGAGCCTTAAATCTGCCAAAATGTTGGTCAGATTTAAATTGTTGGAAGGACCCAGAGTGATTGCTGTTAGACACAACTAACTATGTGCATTTCACTTTCAACAAGTAGCCAAATAACTCAAGTGAATTGTGAGCTGTTGACCTGTCTCTCAGTCATTGTGCCACGGCCCTAGTTCTCGAGGACCCACAGGGGCTGGGGGGCCACTTCCTGGGGATGTTCCCTCTAAAGGAAGGGCCCGAAAATGCCAGCATTGGCACTGCGGGGAGTCCATCATCCCGAGAAGAGGAGAACTCGTGGCTCTCAGGGCAGAGCCTGAGACAATGAAAGAAAACCTTAGAGAATAAAAGAAGGAAAGAAACGATACAAAAGCTGTAGCAGGAAAGTGTTAGTGCCCTTGCAAAAAAGAAATTCATGAAAAGGAAGTAAAAATTGAAGAACCTCCAGAAGATAGGAAGAGAAAATGCAGAAGTCAAGGATTTCTCTTTTCTTTTTTTAAAATGTTTATTCATTTTTGAGAGAGAGAGAGAGAGTGCAAGTAGGGGGTGGGTAGAGAGAGAGGGAGCCATAGAATCCGAAGCAGGCACCAAGCTGCGAGCTGCCAGCACAGAGCCCAACGTGAGGCTCGAACCCACAGACCGTGAGATCATGACCTGAGCCAAAGTCTGATGCTTAATGACTGAGCCACCCAGGCGCCCAGTCAAGGATTTCTTCTATGTTCTGTCCACGTCTACAGGTGAGTATTATCAGCCACAAACACACCACACGTGGAGTGAGATCGTGTAGCACCCTTGGATATCTAGTAGCGCAATTTATCCTCTCCTCTTGGATGACATCGAAATATGTGGTCACTACAGTTACTGTTAGTTACTGAATGGTCTCGCTTCCGAATGTTCCGTCATGTGGTAATCAAGATTCAGAACATGGGGAACAGTTGAAGCCACTCTCCGCCCCTGGAGTATGGTCAGTTCTCCTATCCTTGCTCTCCACTGGCTTGTCCGAGCATGGAGTGGATGTTGCTGGAGAGAAGGGGAGAGTAAAGGGGAACAAGGGTCCTCTGACTAGGCATGTGGCAGCAGCACTACCTGGACTTGGTTGCTGCTTAAAGCTGATTCTGTCAAGGAACACATTTATGGGTTATTTCGAAAACCCACTCATTTGCTTGGAATCAGCCACCTGAAGTTCTCTGGACTTGGGTCTTTCCATGCTGACTGGTTTCTTATGCTTTCCTTAGCCCCTAGCAATTCGGCAGTACCCCCACCCCTCTAATTTCTCTCAGCAGCCCTTCTGCAAAGAACCTAGGATGCCTCCAGGCTCAAGCTTTCTCACCAATGGCCCACAGAAGGTGCACACCTGTTGTAGCTCCAGTGAACTCCAGGAAGCTGATGGCTCCTAATACACCACTTCTTCCGCTTGTCTGTTGCAACCAGTCTAACCCAGGAGACTTCTCTGGAGAGTTAGATGCCCACTGTGTCCATCAACCTTGGGGAACACCTGTCAGATTCTCCAGTTGGTCTGATTAAAATCCTGGCTTAAGGTGAGGGGCAGACATCCCTTAGAACCTGCCCTTGTAGAGGACATAGACTCTCAGTAGAATTCTCGTAAGATATCCTCCTAACGTTATATTTCAATGACCAACAGACATGTGAAAAGATGCTCAACATCACTCATCATCAGGGAAATACAAATCAAAACTATAATGAGAAACCACCTTGCACTCTGTCAGAATGTCTAAAATCAAAAACGTAAGAAAGAAAAAGTGTTGGCAAGAGTGTGGAGAAAAAAGAATCTTCATGGACTATTGGTGGGAATGCAAACTAGTACAGCCACTGTGAAAAACAGAGGCTGAAAAAGTTAAAAATGGAACTATCCTACGATCCAGTAATCATGCTACTGGGTGTCTACCCAAAACATTCAAAAACACTAATTCAAAGGGCTAGACCCACCTCTGTGTTTATAGGAGCATTATTTACAATGGCCAAGATATGGAAGCAGCCCAAGTGTCCATCAGTAGATGAATGGATAAAGAAGATGTGGTGTATATATACAAGGAATATTATTCAGCCATAAAAAATGAAACCTGGCTATTTGCAACAACATGGATGGAGCTAGAGAGTATAATGCAAAGTGAAATAAGTCAGTCAGAAAAAGACAAATACCAAATGATTTCACTCTTATGTGAAATTTAAGAAACAAACAAATGAGCAAAGGTAAGAAAAAAAGAGAGAGACAAACCAAGAAATAGGTTCTTACCTATAGAGAACAAACTGATGTTACCAGAGGGGAGGTGGGCTGGGCGGATGGGTAAAACGGGCGATGGGAATTAAGGAGTACACGTGTCATGATGAGCACAGGGTGACGTATGGAAGGGTTGAATCACTGTACTGTACACCTGAAACTAATATAACACTGTATGTGAACTCTGCTGGAATTAAAATAAAAACTTAATAAAAAAAGAAGTTATATTTCAAACTCTTCTCTACCTTTCTATATTCCTGATAAGAGTGAGGAGTATAAAAATCACCTCGTTCTCAATCGCTTACTTTTCAATCCTGGCTCAGCACTTCAACTTGGAATAGGTAACTGTTGTTTTGAAATCAAAATTTCCATTCCACCATCCTGTTACAAGGTATTGCATGTGTTATATATTTAGTATTTTCACGTTTTACATATAATCTAAGTCTCCCGAGCCTCACCAGATTGAGACTATAAAATAAAGTTGCAGTCTATTTTTATGCCCAAAATATGATGGTAAGAGTTCCAACTGGTTTGATGACTAGTAATTAGCACATCTCCAAGTGTCCCCAAGTTATTTTTGGGAGTTCCCCAAAAGGATGCCACACACATGCCCACAAACCAGTAACTGCATGGTGTCTACGTTTTCCTTCCCTTCCTACTCTGGCTTATAATTTTCCACAATGTCTGCCTGCAGATTTGAGGAGTGTCAGATTATTGCTGGTTTCCAAGGGGAAGTGGGGAGAATGGCCTCTCCAATTGTGTGCCACATTTGGTGTCCAGAACTCGAAATGGCTCTTATTCCCAGAAATGAACTTCTGACCATCTCCTATTTCCCATAAATCCTCTGCTTTTCTGACCTTGGACATATTACCCACTCTAAGGTTGTAAAATAACTCTCCTCCTTAGCTCTGCACCAGCCGCAGACACTCCCGCCCCAAATTCCTTCTCGCTCTTCCCTCATGCCTGCCTCCAAAACAGAAGCCTCCGTGCCTGTTAATGTCCGGAAGGGAAGGGGAGGCAGAAATCTCACTGATAACTTGAGGGCCAATGCTTTGTTCCTAAGGATGTCTGGTAGGATTTTTCTTACACTTTCCTAGTTCGGGGACCATTCAGAAAAAAAGTAATATAGGTGACAATGTATATAACCTGCACTTAATTGAGGGATATGTGTAAATACAAGTGTACAGTCAAAGAATATGTTCAGAACTGCCCACAAAAGACTAATAACAGTGGTTACCTCTAGGGCGGGGACTTGGTGAGTGGGAATCAGAGCCTTACTTTTCACTCTATTTCATTTTGTCCCTTGTGAATATTTTATATGTGTATGTTCTTCCCTAATCAAAATAAGGTTTTTTTAAATAAATATCTTAATGTTTATTTTATTCATGAGAGAGAGAGAGAGAGAGGGAGAGAAAGTGCAAGCAGGGAGGAGCAGAGAGGGAGACCCAGAATCTGAAGCAGGCTCCAGGCTCTGAGCTGTCAACACAGAGCCCCACGTGGGGCTCGAACCCATGAACCATGAGATCATGACCCAAGTCAAAGTTGGATGCTTAACCGACTGAGCCACCCAGGCTCCCCTCAAAATGAAGTTTTAAAGAATACTCGGCAAAAATATTTTCTTTCAAGTTCAAGTATATTTTAAAATTATGGCCACAATATTTCTGATGGCTTCGTTGGAAAAGGATTTGCAGTGAAAATAAAGATAAAAACCCTTCCCTTTTCTGTGTGTGATCCTATTTTTCAAAGCAAAAACATTTTCTCCAAAACATGGCTCCCAAGTTTTCCCTCTTTTCTAGCGTTCTAAGAGAATATATTTTTTTTCAGTAAGTCTCATGTCCCAGGAATTTAGATAGTGACAAATTGCAAACAGTTGCTGACTCATTTACTTGTTCTTGGTATTCTTTGTATTGTGAATTCAACAGCCCCTGCTGAATCCTGCCAGTGTCCTTTTGAACGAACAGATATCAAACATTTCGAAACCGGAAGCAGAAACTTCGACAATATTATCCCCTGTGTTTTTAATTCAGCAGCTCTAAATCTATGTATAGCATATCTAGAGTGTGCTAACACTTCCAGTGAATAAATGCATCGCTTTGTTAATTTGCTTTCAGGCGTTGTCTATAAGGTAGCACAAAAAGGGTTTTATAAGTAAAAATGGAGAGGATGATTGGTTGCCTTTAGAACACTCTGGTATTTTCACTGACAGGGAAATGTAACTGCGTTTTCCCAGACCCATATCGACTGGATAGGGGTGGTGGGAGGGAAAGATAAGGACAGTAGTTGGGGGAACAATATACACAGTCAAAGTGTGTGGGTCATAAGGGCACAGGGGTGGCTCAGTCGGTTAAGCATCTGACTTTGGCTCAGGTCATGATCTCGAAGTCAGTGAGCTCAAGCCTCACGTCGGGCTCTGTGCTGACAGCTCAGAGCCTGGAGCCTGCTTGGGATTCTGTGTCTCCCTCTCTCTGCCCTCCCCCACTCATGCTTTGTCTCCTTCTGTCTCTCAAAAATGAATAAACATTAAAAAAATTGTTTTAAGTGTGTGGGTTATAATAAAACTGAGCAAGAAGAATTCATCTTTATTTCCGTCCTCACAGGCAAAAATCACAGAAACCTCAGCCCTCTGGGCTTCTCCTTCTCCAATCGCATCGTGAGGCTTAACAGGTTTCTCATGACTTCTCACTTCCCACTGACATTTTCTCCTCAACTTGGGAACACATTCAAGTCTGTTCCACCTTACACACCCTACCCTCTCACAAACACACACATACCCGGCACTCCCGGAGACACACACGGACATAGCTTTACCCACAGCTACATGTGGACACAGATAGACAGACACAGACACACACACATTGTCTGGCTCACACACATGCACACGCAGGCACACCCCCAGAGTTACGGTCTCTACACACTTACTCCATCTCTAAGTGCTCTTTTTCCCCTGGCTTCTCTGTTGCTTCACAGCCAAGCTGCTCCAATTTCTCCTCTCCCTTTCATTCCTCCTCCCTCTGCAATCTGCTCCCTGTTCCGCCGCATCATTAAATTGCTGTCTCTTAGGTCACCACTAATTTCCTAATGGCCAAACTCCATGTATACCTTTCAATCCTTTGCTTCCCTGACCTGTCTGTTAGCACCTGACACCGTTTAATTATCCCTTGTTGAAACACACTTGTCCATTGAATTCCATGGAATTACTCTATCCTGGCTTTTCTCTTATTTTTTTAAAACAAGTTTATAATTATTATTATTGTTGATGTTTATTTATTTATTTAATGCAGGGTTATGTATCAGGAACCATGCAGCTTCTCTCACATGGCCTACTGACAAGTAGGGAGGCAAGACAATAAAATCAGCAGTTACCGTAAAGGGAAATAAATACAGTAGTCCGTACCCTTATTCACAGGGGATAATGTCTAAGACCCCCAGAGAACACCTGAAGCCACAGATAGTGCTGAACCCTATATATATTATGTTTTTTTCATATACGTACAGACTTAGGATAAAGTTTAATTGATAAATTAGGCATGGTAAGAGATTAACTACAATAAGTAATAATAAAATAAAACAATTATAGCAATATACTATAATAAAAGTTATGTGAATGTGGTCTCTCCTCTCTTAAGATATCTGAACATCTTACTGTGCTGTACCACCCTTCTCGTGATGCTGTGAGATGGTGCCAGGCCTCCATGAGGAGACGCAGCGAGGCGAGTGATGTAGGCGCTGTGACGCAGTGTTAGGCAGGCACTGGTCTTCTGACAAGAAATTAGGAGGATCGTCTGCTTCTAGACTGCGTTGATTGTGGGCAGCTGAGACTGTGGAAAGGGGGGCAGGGTGCGCTACTGTGCCATGAAGGGAGAAGTCCAGGGTGCTAGAACAGGATGGGAGATACAGCGAGAGCATCTAGCCGTTCGGTGCCATTGACAAAGATAGATTCCCAGAGAAGCAATGTGTAAGCAAAAACTCAAGTATGAGTAGGAGTTACCATAGTGGAACAGTCTTCCAGACAGAGGGAGCAGAGTATACAGTAATCTGGAGATGAGAGAGCATCACTCATCTGAGAAACTGAAACAGTTTCACTACAGGTAGGACACAGATATTAATAACTATCATCATTGAGGGCTACTTGGTCCCAGGCCCGAGATTAAGTGCTTTTAGATATAATATCTCTTTTGACACAGGTGTGATTCATAGTTACCAGTTTTACTTTTACAGAATATAAGAAAAATAATAGCTATTATATAAGTGCTATCAGTTATTTTTATAAGTACTTAATAATATCTCCATTGCAGCAAATCTTCACAGGAACCTTAAATTGTGTGTATATATATGTACTATATATGATAGGTATTATATATCTATAATAGGTACTATCGTTATCATCTCATTCTGCCAGATCACACAGCTTCCCATGGGCAGAGCCAGAGGCGAACCCTGGCAGTCTGTACCTCTGCAGGAGTTAGGGGGTCTTATAGGTGAGGAGCACGGGACTGGAGGAGAGCGTATTAGCAACGGAGCTGTGCAGTCAGGAGGAGGCGACAGCGAGAGCTGAGTGAGGAAGAGGAAGAACAAAGGAGAATGAGCAGAGAGCACTGGAGAGGGTGGACGCACTGAGGGACTGTCCTCTTAGGGGAGATCTCCAAGGGACATCGGCTTCACTACAGCCATCTTCTCCCCTCTAAAATAAGTTCTCATAGTTTTGTCACTTTATGTTTCACTAGGGGCTAAAACTGATGGACAAATCTCAACCCCTCAATCCTGTGAACAACTCTTTATGAGGGAAATAATTAATTCATGAAAAGTTGTTCTCACTTCTAAGAAATGGTATCCTTTTTTTGACCTTGAGAAGTTGATTCTCAAATTTAATTTCAAAACTGGAAAAGAAAATGTATAAAAAATTAAAAGGAACACAAAAATTGAAATTAATATGATTGAGTTTGGGGGGCGGCAGGCAGGGAACCTATGATTTTTCCCTCTATAACCTAACTTTGAAAATAAGAATGGAACAATTTAATGAGCACCTAATACATGCCAGCACAAAGCCACAACAAGCTTTACTTGGATTATCTCATTTAATCTTCAGTACAAGCCTATATACAATTGTCTTCATTTTACAGATGAGGAAACCAAGGTATGACATAACTTCTCTGGTGGCATTATCAGATAAGCTCAGGTGGCAGAATTGAATCCCAAATGGCTAGGTCCAAAGTGCTTGTTCTACTTCCCTGTGTTCCCTTTAGGAAGAATAAATGAATCTTGGGTATCCTGCTCAACGCTCCCATTCATTCTGTTTTGGAGAGGCGGGATCAGTGACTTCCTGCTCGTGCTGCACGGTAGCTTCCAGCGTCCTGGTCTGCTGTAGCATGGCCTATAAGACCCTGGCTACCTTACGAAACAGCTCAGGGAGACTTCCCAGTTCATCTCTCACCACTTGCATTTTTTTCCCTTTGTCCCCTCCACCCTTACCTCACCCCTACAACCATATTTCCAAAGAACATTTAAGTCATGGAAATTTTTCATCATATTGTTTTAATTATTTTTTGAATGTCAAATAATAGGCGTATTATCCCAATTTTGGAGATTACATATATGCACATAAAAAAGATTGAAAGGATATGTTTAAAATATTATCAATGGGCTATTTCAGGAAGATTCTATTATAGGTGGTTTTTATTGTCTTGTTTATGCTTTCTATGTTTCCCTAATTATCATCAATAAAAAATGTATTTCAACAATAAAAGTTCACCAAAATGTTTACAATAGCTGTTACGGCAATGTACCTTTTTAAAATAGCATAGTTATCAAATTCTCTGCAGTTTGCTCTACATAGGAAATAAAGGAGGTAGTTCCATTCATAGCCATACCGCTGAGGTTGGGTGCATTATAGGTACTGTGTATGTTAGTATTTAAGATGAAAAATGAAAACTGGATCCATTTTCATTGAGGTAGCAGCAGCTTCGTTGGCAGGCAGCTTGTCCAGCGGTGGGCTGGTCTGACACCAGTCATTTCTCAGTACTTTCTTGGTCCTACAGAGCTGAAATCACAGCACGTATCTTAATGCTTTATCTCCCAACAGGGGCTCTGGTAAGTCTGTCTCAGCTGGAAGCAGCTCTTTGCACATGTGTCAGAATCATAATGAAGATAATCTCTCTCCCGGAAAATTGATGCATCTAATGTAGAGGTCAGAAGTACACAAGGAAAAAAGCAGTGTCATTAACCACCTTGACCCCAACCAGTTGAATCCCTCTTACACTCGTAACATCTTTTCTTCCTTCTTTCAACCTATTGCTCTCTGGTTCAAAGATTTGGGCCTCGTAATGCCATTAGAAGCAATCTTAGAAACATGTAATTTACATGCATCAAGGGTTTTAATGCCAATGAGCTCTATAAAATATCCTGTGAGAACCCCACTTTCCAAAATACATTACAAGAGCAGTGACTTTGTCTTTCTTTCTGAACTTAGTTTTAACGATGGGATTATCTTTTTCTGTCTCTGTCTCAGATTGTCCTGGACCTATGCACCTCAGGGAGCCGTTCCCGCGTATTACTCTCATCCGCTCTCACCACCTCCCGTAGTCTGGCATGAGCTCTTCAAAGAGAATCTCAGGATCACACCATTTTATTATTTAATTTCATTTTTATTTTATTTTGGATCCCAAAATTTTAAAAGGGCCCTTCTGATCCTCTGTCCAACCTGATTTTATTATAAATGAGGAAACTGTAGCCCACATATTTTAAGGGACCTGCTCAGGGTCATAGAGATAATTAGCAGGAAAGGAGGGTGAAGACTTAAGTCTCCTGATTCCAAACTGGGTGCTCCTTTCATTATACCACACGCTGTCTCAAATGAATCAGCAAATTCTGTGTGAGGCAAAGACTTTTCACACAATACAAGGGCATCGAGCAGATTTCCCTCTCAAGAAAGCCAAAGCCCTTTTGCCATAGTTCTCTTTGAAGCTCAGGGTCTCAGTGACATTAATGGCAGCATTTGTGAAAGGATACTGAACACCAAGGTATTACATACGTTATCTTTAATCTTCCAAACAGCCTTCAAAGTATCAAAATTCTCATTTTGCTGACGAGGAGACTACCTTATTAAGAGACTTACAGAATTTGCCTAAGATCATATAGCTGAAACTAGTAGAGTGAGGATTCAAGCCCAAGTCTTAAATGCTTTCCACAATATGCTAGATTGCTTCTCCTTCCATGACACTAGGTCTTAATGTCAGGGACAAAGTGATGGCTCTATGCTTCTTTTTAAAAGACAGAAAGAGAGCCGCCTGGGTGTTGCAGTCGGTCGAGCATCTGGCTCTTGGTTTCAGCTCAGGTCACCATCTCACAGCTCCAGAGCTCAAGCCCTGCATCCGGCTCAGCACTGATAGTGCGAGCCTGCTTGGGATTATCTCCCCCTCTCTCTCTGCCCCTCCCCTACTTGTGCATGCCCATGTGTGTGCACTCTCTCTCAAATAAATTTAAAATACTAACTAACTAACTAAATAAATAAATAAATACATGGTAGAAAGAATTGCATATGTACAGCATGTCAATCATACCTCAATAAAGTGATTTAAAAAAATAAGTTACTCTTGTGCTGACAGCATGGAACCTGCTTGGGATTCTCTCTCTCCATCTCTCTCCCTCTCTCCTGCTCATGCATGCTCTCTCTCTCTCTCAAAACTAACTAAATAAAAAAAGTAAAACATTTTAAAATGAAAAAATAAGTTACTCTTCTTCAGTCGTTGGAATTTCAGTTGTTGGAATCTCAGGGCAAAAACAGAATTAGTGAAGGAGAGGCAGGGCAGCACACTGAGGTCCTGCTGTGAAATGGGGCACTGACAAATCTCTGTGAACAGTACCATGTACTTGGGACTTTCTGAGACATACTGAAAGGAAGCAGAGGAGGAGGCACTGAGTCTGGAGAAACATTGTTAACTCTTTGCACCCTATTTTACTGTTTTTATTCTTCCGTGAGAGTTTGCACAAAGCCAGGACTTGGGCCCGAGGATATTGAGGACATAGAAAAGCACATATTGGAAGTGGAATAACTACCCAGCCACGGGCCACCTATTGCTAATCCTGCCAAGTAATCAAGAAGAGAGCTCATTGATTCGACTATTTATAACAAAGCTATTCTTCACGTTTCAGATTCTATACACCTTCCAACCTTCAATCTACCACTCATGTATTTCATTGGTCTTCCTTTTGATGAATTTGTTTCTCTTGAATAATTACATTCTGAACAATGTTTGACTTTTCAAAATAAATTTTTAAGTGAACTGTCCCCAGAGCACCTGAAAAATTGCCTACCCAATGAAAAAAAATTATCATTTCTATGCTCCAGTAACTCAAAATTGGCCGCATAGAAACTTTATCACACATTTCAAGAGGAGAAAAAAGATCAGTTTTGCTTTGAAAGTAAGAGTAAGAAACTTAGAGCCCGTGGGGGACAAGAAACTTAGAATGAAAAGCGCTTTCTCAACCAGAGGACTCCTGTTGAGACTTGTTAATAAAATGTTCCCAGCGATGGAGACACTATGCCTACTTGGCACAATCTGAACAAAAGAAAAACAAAAGCCTTCATATTTCTAGAAATATATCTGTTTGTCCAGGCATTTAGGTCTTTCTTTAGACAAACACATGTCACTTTTTTATCGCTCATCAAATATTGAATTGGTTGGATTAATTCTTTTAGTTTGATTGTGTTTGACAAAACATAAGACCATTCTCCTATAGTTGAGTAAGCCCGTGGATAGATGACATGCGTAATTTGATATTAACTTGTTTTACAATGTAGCTGAGTTAACTGGCATGCAATATCTAATCCATTTCCCCATTGTGTTTAAATTTAAATAAGAAAAAAAATGGAAAAGATTTAAAGCCATCTGCAAACCTAATTAGCATGAACTCTAAGGATTGTCTCAATTCTATTGTCATACTAGAATGCTATTATATTAAGTATTGTTTGAAATAAGTGGGCCATAGCCAGAGCTGAGAAACAGTTTTTGGTATTTGGAAATTTTCATCGCTCTAGTGGAATTTAACTTGCAATAAAAATTGTATTTAGTGTAAAGTTTGCTGGTTTTTGTTAGCCAGAAACCTTTCTTTAAACGGCTACTGTATTAAATTTACGATGGCAGATCAATAGAGGATCACAGAAATAACATACCATAATCAGAGTATATGTAATTTTTAAAAGAATAATGACATTTGTTGGGCAATTTTCACTTATTTTTTTAAGTTTTTTTATTCTGAGAAAGAGGGAGAGTGAAAGAGCGAGAGTGGGGGAGGGGCAGAGAGCGAGGGAGAGAGAGAGTCCCAAGCAGGCTCCACACTGTCAGTGCAGAACCTGACACAGGGATGGAACCCATGAACCTTGAGATCATGACTGGAGCCAGGGTGAAGAGTAGGGCGCTTAACCAACTGAGTCAACTCGGACTGCAATTTTCACTTATTTTTAAAAATCTTTCCAAAATGAGGAGAGGAAGCTTAGACTGTAGTTGAAAAGCTAAAACAAACATATAATACGTGATGTAGTTGGGAAAAATATATACATATATATGCTATTTCATAGCCATATGTGATAAATGCCAACTAGATGGCCAGATAATAAAATAGAAGTTCAGAAGAAGAGATCCCTTCACATTCAGGTAGGAACAGTGTTCTCTTCCCTCTAGGAAATGCTTGCCTAAAAAGATTAAATTGATTGGGACTTTAAAATGAGTGCTCAGAATTGTGGAGAGAATCCTATCTCTAGATAAATGTAGACATTCCCAAAGCAGAGAGAAAGTGTAGTTTGTTTCCTGAGTATAACCCAGAGAGAGTAGAAGTGTGGAGTCAGAATAGCAGTTTCTAGAAATGAGTAGTGTGGTGCCGAAGGAAGGGCTCAGTCTCCATAACATAGAGACTTGGGCAGGTAAAACAGCCAAAGATTTCTTGGCTCCTAAAAAGGCACAAAAGACACAGAAAGCAGAGGAGTCTAATTAGGGGGTGAAGAGAATGCAGTGTAATTCATTGGACATATGTGAGGCTATATTGGGACTGTGATTGTCTCAGCGTACCAGGTATGAAGGCCAGTGCCCAAAGATCACATAATCCATAACAACTCAGCGGTGGTCCTCAGATGTCGTGGGATGGTTAAAGAACTGAGATTTCTTTACCAGGATGACACTTAAGCTTCCCATTACTCAAATCATTAGAAGGGTTAAGGAAAGAAAAAAAATTCCAAAAACTATGTTTTAATCATTTTAAGATGTCTCTAGTAGAATATAAAATGAAATAAACATTTACAAAGTTAAATACTAAATTATGATAGAATATTTTTAACCTGAAGAATGTAAGAATTTGATAAGCCTTGTAGCGCCTTAAATCATTAGTCCTCCCCTCCCCATTGTAAAAAAAAATATATACCACCTCTTCTCTCTTAGATAGTCCTTAATATCTCTCTCCAGTTGTCCAATATAAGACTGATTCAATGGAAACCATATGGGCCCATTTCCAGAAATTGATTTGGTTGGTCTCAGGTAGGATCTAGACACACATCTATATCTCTAGGACAGACTTTACTGGGATTCAGAGCTATCTATCCACATGTCTCCTGGGCATTTCCACCTTCTGTCCCACAGATACCTGCAGTACATACAAGACTTTTTAAACTCATTTTTTTCCTCCGATACCTCCCCTTCTCTATGTTTCCAATCCAGGAAATCAGTATCACATCATCCAACTACCCAACCCCCAAACTACCCAAGCAAGAAACCGTGGAGACACGCCTGATTTCTCCTGTTCTTTGCCCCACTCCCACGAGGGTCTTTCAGGACCAAGTCTCATGCATATTCACTCCTTAAAATCTCAAAGTTCCCCAAGTTCTTTATGTTCATGACTAATGGCTTAGTTTACATTTATCATCAGTTTCATCATCAAAAGATTCTTCTCTTCGTCTTATATCCTTGACACTATTCTCCATAGGCCTCTTAGTTTAGAAAATTTTCTGGAAATTCAAATCTGAGTATGTTACTTATTTCTGAAGACTCTCAATGACCACTTTTTGCCTGAAGAATCCAATACAAGGCCCTGGGATTCCATCTTTCCCCTCTAATCCTTTCTGGTGGATTCCCTATCCCATGCTTTTACGCACACCCTAAGCTCCAGTCATGAAGAAATATCTGGAGTTCCTGGAAATTCCTCTATAGATCCATATTTTTTCATGTGGCTTCTTCCATTAAGTATGTCCTCCACCAGACATCATGTGAATGGAAAACATCGCGTACTCAGAAATCACAGGATTAGATCTGCTCCTTACTAGTTACATATCATTTAACTTCTACAAGTCCTATTTACTCTTATGTAATATGGGGTAATAAAAGAAGCTAGGACAAACATTAATATAAAATGCTTAGATAAGTTTTTCTAAGATTAAACAGAGCATGGTTTCCTGTTTCTCTAAGGTTGAGCTAGGCATGACTTTTATGTAAACATTCCTTCCAGTAAATACACAAGTATCAGATTAAAACACACACACACACACACACACACACACACACACAAACGCCCTATGCCTTGGGAAAACATACCCATGTATTTTTTTATATTTGAAGAAATTGAGCTGAGCAAAAGCAGAGGTGGCCGCAATAACAATGACAATGATGATACATGGGCAAGACTTGAACCTCATGTGCAAACTGACTATAGGCTGACCACTCTGATCACCTACTACTGGTACAGATATCCTGATGACATCTGCTGCTCCCTGCCACCATCCCTGTCCAAGCATCTTGGTAGCTTCTGCTTCACTCAATAAAGCAAGGTTGGAGAGGGGTGGGTGTGGGTAAACTGTGCTGAGATTACTTGAAGCCTTCAGAAAGTCACCTGCTATCTTACCTAGGTTTCCCCAAGGTTCTGTCGAGCTGTTTTACTAAGCTGCCTGCACAGCACCGATGCCCGAGGCAAGGCATGCATTGTACTGATTAGTAGTGTTGCCTTGTAATCATGGATCTGAGGAAAGTGTGTACCAACTTATCAACATCATTGTTTGGTAAATGGGGAAATGGATGCTTTATGCCTGTTCCTGTTGAGACCCCAGAAGACTCTGTCACTGGTTACATAGGAAAATGATGTCTCGGGGAGCCTCGGTGTCTCAGTGAAATCAATCGGACTCTTGATTTGGGGTCGGGTCATGATCTCGTGGCTGTGAGATTGAGTAGAGTTCTACGCTGACAGCATTGAGCCTGTTTGGGATTCTCTCTCTCTCTCTTTTTCTCTCTCCCTCTCTCTTTCTCTCTCCAAAAATAAACATTAAACATTTAAAAAATTTGAAAAAGAAAAAAGAGGAAGAAAAACGGTGTCTGTGTGGCCAGCCTAGACTCCTTTAAAGGGACCGCCTGGTTCTGAAGTGTAAAGTGCACATATTGATCATCACTGATCAGAGAGAAGAAGTGCATCTTGGCACAGCCCTGCAGAGGGGGGAGGACAACTAAGCTTGCTCCCAGTCTCCCCAGGTGCCTTGCCTGAGGCTGCGTTTGGTTGAGATGCATGGTCTCATTTAAGGCAACAGCATTATTGCTGTTGCCTTTCCCTGCAATAAACTATAAAACCATAAGATTTGATATTTTGGGACCTATATATCTTCTTTTTCCTCTTTTTTTTTTAAACACAGTTTTTTTTTAAGTTTATTTATTTAGTTTGAAAGGTGGAGGAAGGGGCAAAGGAAAAGAAAGAAACCCAAGCAGGCTCCACGCTATCAGCACAATACCCCTTCCAGAGCTTGTTCTCATGAACCATAAGATCATGACTGGAGCCAAATGGAGTCAACGCTCAACCGACTGAGACACCCAAGCATCCTCTATGAACCATTAGTAACTAAACAGTGTCTCACTTAACACCATTTGTGCAGTTGGGTTTTAGAAGATCGTCCCAGCTATTAAAATGTGCAAATATCTAGCAAACACGTTAGAAAAATACCTAGAAATTTATAAATGTTATCAATGTATAGAAATAATCACTTCTTGTATTAAAAAATACTATTAGGTTGAAAACATCACCCATACATATAACAAATATTTTACCTTAGTTACTGTGCAAAAAGTGTTTATAAATATTGAATGGAAAAAGTAGCTCTCACCACATGGAATAAAGTAAGGTATGATATTCAAAAGTGAATACCACAAGAGTCAAAGACCTAACTAGGAAAGTTAAAACTTAAAGAAAATTTTTAAAAATGTAGGAGATATTTTTATGAACCAGGAGTACAGGAGAGCTTCTGAGAACCCAGGAATAATAAAGTGAAAAGGGGCCATATTTGATTGCATTGATACTAAGGTTAGATGAGGTTAATATAAAACATAAAACTTAAAGAATAAAGCAAGGCCTAAATCAATAGAAAGATTTTATATCTAAATACATAGGAAACTTGTATAAATCAATCATAAAAAGAAAGGAAAACAGAGAGTTAAACCTACTGGTAGTCATATGAATGAACATTGAAATAATACTGACATACTATTTTATGCCTATCAGATTGGTAAAGCATAGATTACAAAAATACCAAATGTTGAGACTTATGTGGAGAACTGGGAAGCCCCTATATTGCTAGCGGTAATATAGTTGGGTATAAATTTCAAGAATAATAACCTGCAGGGGCACCTGGGTGGCTCAGTTGGTTAAGTGTCTGACACTTGATTTCGGCTCAGGTCGTGATCTCATAGTTCTGTGAATTTGAGGCCCACATTGGGCTCTGTGCTGATAGCATGGAGCCTGCTTAGGATTCTGTCTCACTCTATCTCTGCACCGTCCCTGTTTTCTCTCTCTCTGTCTCTCAAAAGTAAATAAATAAACTTTAAAAAATAATAACATACAGTACTCAGAGAACTTCTGTTCTGACAGACTCATTCTTGCATTTATGTCACAGAGAAGTCCCCACACGTGTCTGTGAGGGTAGTGAACAAGAATAATCATCAATTTATTTGCATAGTTGAGAGTTCGAGGCAATGATGGCGTCCATCTCTAGAGCAGTGTATAATAAAATTCAGTGGATACGCACTGTGGTACACTAGGTAGCAACTCAAAACAAAGGATCAGATATATAAATATGGTGACACGGGTAGGCCTCAAGATATATGGTATGGAAATGTAAAAAAGAGAATTAATGTTATGGTACAACACCATTAATGTAAATTAAAAATAAATATATACTTAAAACACTACATATTTGTCAAGATTCAAACATCTCAAGGATATATATCAAACTTATATAAAGAAGGGGAATAAGAGGAACAAGAAAAGAATAATAGAAAAAACAAGAGGAATCTAGCAAGGACATATATTAGTGAAATAAACTGATTAGTATATATTTAACTGAAATTTTTGCACATCGGGTTTAAAAAAATAACATGGAATCCTGAATTCTGCCTTAGTGCCAGGCTTTTGACAGAATCTTTTTAGATTTTGAAAGCTGTGTTTAATCAAAGATAATTATATAGTGTCATTTCAAAATTCAATCAATGGGCTCTTTAGTTAATGCATGTGAAAGAAATTAAGGTGTTAACACACTTTCTGATTTTATTTGAATTAAAATATATAATCCAAAATTTTATGAGTGATTTTAGTACTGGACATCAGTACTAATCAAATACTGTTAAAATGCTAGAATTAGTTACCAGCTAATTTATCATCCAAGCTGATATATGTTTGTGAGTAAAAGAAACATAAAAATAACAAAGTATATACCATCTGCAATATTTATTTACTGACTGGTCACTCAATGTTATTTTGGTGGACATAAGTAATGATTCTACTCCAAACCATTTTCAGGGACTTCTGTTTCTAGCCTTGATAAAGTAATAAAGACTGGATTTACCGTCTCAAGGAATTTTAAAATGAACAAAATATGTGAAACAACAGATTTCAGACACTGGACAACAGGCGGGCAGAGGGATCCCTGAGAGGAGGGAACAAATGAGGTGAGCCGACAATCGTTCCAGCTTACTGCAGGGTTTCCAGAGAAGGGGCCCAAACCAGACGCTGGCAGACTTGCCTCGCTGAAAAGACACAGCTGAGAGTTTGGGGAGGGTGAGGAAATGGAATTTGCAGCGCTCTATCAAATAATTGTATTAAATGTTTCCAACAGATTTTGAACAGAATGTTAAAAAAAAGAAAATTGAGAGTACTCATTTTATAAAAATTTGATACCATTATAAAATACTAAAGGATATTTATAAGGTAGATCGTCAAAGGTCAACATTTCAAAATCTAGTTAATGGGCAGCTAAGAAGAAAACGTGGTCTGGTACCATGACATATTTTTCTTATTCAACATTAGCCTGTCACAGGAAGTTCACGCCTCAGTTACTTGGCTGCGCATATATGAAAATGGGTAAATTTCAGCAACTATAGGTTTTGGTTAATACAATATAGATGCTTATTTAGAGACAATTATGAGTTGAATGTTCATGGCAATTAGTTCCAAGTATTTCTGCTCCATAAATTTCCTAATTTAATGACAGCATTGTTTTTACTATGACTTTATTCTCCACAGATATAATATTGTATTATCATGTCAAAACATATAATTTTTTCAATGCTAAACTTTTGACGTACTCTATAGTACCAGTCATGATAGCATCAGATATGTCACTTACAACTCAATGACAATTTAAAAATATTTCATTGGTTTCTGAAGTTAAATTAAAAAGTTGAATGGTTGGGGGTTGATGGGGGCACCTGGCTGTCTCTGTTAGAAGAGCATGTGATTCTTGATCTTGGGGTTGTGAGTTCGAGCCCCACATGGGACGTAGAGATCACTTAAATAATAATAATAAAACTTTTTAAAAAATCAAACCATTAGGATTAATTTACCTGAATTTCTATTTGAAGCATCTGATGTCACTGATCTAAAACAGGCTTTATTTAAGTGTTTGAACAGTTCTGATGGGGCCAACACATTAATTGCTATTGTTTTACTTTTTGTACATGCTTAAAAATAATGGAAATCAGAAATGAGTGAAATGAATTAAAAAACTCATGTGATTTTTAGTGAAAAGTTATTCATAGTCTTCCTAAAATAACTACCTGGTCCCACTTTTGAAGTAGATGCTAATGCGTCTGAAGCGTATGTTTATTTTTGAGGGATAGCGCTATAGTTTCCATGTTGAGATGGTAAAAAAAATCGAACTTTTTTTAGTGCATTGCTGTCAAAGGAGTTTATTGCAAAATAGGAGAGACTAATCCCAAAATATAATTTTATATTTTTTATGTAACGTATATTATACAATATTATGAATAAATACCATTATACCCTACATAATAAAAGACTAACCCACTGTAGGAAGAACATCACATCACTTTTATACAGTCTACAGAATGACTGCCCGGACTCCTTTTCTCCCAAAAGCCACATCCTCAGCCACATCTGACTTACAGTTTCCCGTGGTTCCCAGTAATGCTGCAGACGTGTAACTTCGTGGGTTTGTAGATCTCCAAGACTAAAGCAGAGTCCGTGGCTCCGTGGACTCATTCGCCGTGTGGTCAGCAGAGGCAGAGCTTTGAATATTTTTCCATACCACTCTGCACCGGAAGGAGTTGCCTGGTCCTTGTCGCTTACCCCCTACACACTTTATTTTGTTAGTGAGTGTCTTTCGTGCTGTCCTTGAAGGGAAGGCGATCATTGTGTCCTTTGGAAAGAGATGGGAAAAGAAATCTTTTGATTTAAGCCCAAGCTGAAGTGAGAATTCTGCTCCCTGCACACCAGACCTGGAAGTACAGAGTGACGTCTATCAGATCTGCTCTAGCTTATTTTAATGCAGCCATTAGTGTCAATATTTCATTTTAAGATTAAATAAATGACCCTGCAAAATGCAAGGCGTATGCTATAATAGAAGGGATACCAGGACAATCAAGAATAAATGAGGATTGTTCCGGGCAAACCATGTCATGAGATTACCCTCACTAGAATGGTAGATACCATACCAGGGCAACAAATTGTTTTTCGCTTTTATTACTTCTACTCATACGTGTTAAAGTTAGGCATTGATTGATTGCTTACTTTGTGCCAACAGCGTAAAAAACACTGTCAAGCATTATCTCATAACACTTATGACAAATCCCTTAGAAGGGCGCCCGGGTGGCTCAGTTGGTTAAGTGTCCAACTCTTGATGTCAGCTCAGGTTGTGATCTCAGGGTCCTGAGTTCAAGCCCAGCATTGGGCCCAGTGCTAGGTGTGAAGCCTACTGAAAAAAAAAAAAAACTTAGAATTTGCCTAAATGACCCAGTTATTTCATCATAGAATTGAGATTTTTAGCCTGCTTTAACACTAAAGATTGCGCTCTTAGGAGTGATTATGTTTTGTTGAAGTGTTAGGTATTCTGTAAAGCCTTCCCTGAAATTCTCCTCTTCTGATTATCCATTGCTGCCTAACAAACAGCAGAAACTTAATGGCAAAGACAACCACAATTTTATGATGCCCCTGGATTCTATGAGTCAGAAATTTCTTTTTTATATATATACTTTATTTTATTTTTTAAATAAAGTTTATTTTATTGTGGTAAGAACACTTAAAATGAGCTCTACCCTCTTAACACGATTGTGGTGTACAGTACATTGTCGTTAACCATACATTAGGGCGTTGTACAACAGCTCTCCAGGGCTCGTTCCCCCCACTCACCGGGACCTGTATGCCCATCGCTTAGGAACTCGCTAGATCCTCCTCCGTGCATGCCTCGGCAGCCACCATCCCACTCTTTCATTCTGTGCGTCTGGCTAGATTAGATGCCTCATGTAGGTGGAATCATGCAGTATTCGTCCGTTGGTGACTGGCGTATTTCACGCAGCATCATGTCCTCGAGGTGACTCTGTGTTGTCACACACTACAGGGTATTTTGACAGGGCACAAGCAGCGCAGATGGTTTGCTTCTGGTGAAGACTGAGGCTCAACTAAGAGACATACAGGTGGCTTGGTCTGGGCCATCTGAAGGCTTAGTCCTGTGATGGGACTCGACGAGGCCGAGGCGGGGTTCAGCAGGAAACAGAAAGCCTGCATACGCCTCTCCAAGTGGTTTAGGCTTCTTACTAAATGGCTATTGAGTTCTGAGAGGAAGTGTAACAAAAGGGAGTGTCTGGAGACATTACAAAAGAAACAGGAGGAAGCCTCCTGGTTTCTTGAGACTAGACTCAGAAGTTACATAACTGCTTTTACACCATGCTCTGTTGGCCAAAGCAAGCACAAAACTGCCCAGGTTCAAGGGGAGAGGTATAGACCCCACCTCTCAAAGGGAAGAATATCAAAGAATTTAAAGCCATGTTTTAAATGACTACATTCCCTTTCTTTCTCCCATCCACCCACAGATAGAATGACCACTCCTTTGTGTTCCCATAGGACCTTGTAGACAATTGCTTAATCACCTGACCTATTTTTAGCACTTACCTGTTTATATATAGACTCTCCCTATGGGCTAGAAGTTTCTTCAAGTGCAGGTCTCTTTTATTCCCAGAACTTAGCATAATGCATGGCACATAGTAGTTGCTCAATAAATGTGTTGAAAAATTGGTTGATGGATGGATTGGTTAAAGCAAACAAACAAACAAACAAAAACATACCCTTCCTCCAGTTCCCGACTGTAGTTACATTTTGTGCTTTTATTTTTTTAATTTTTTTAGCATTTATTTATTTTCGAGACAGAGAGAGACAGAGCATGAGTGGGGGAGGAGCAGAGAGAGCAGGAGACACAGAATCCGAAGCAGGCTCCAAGCTGTCAGCATGGAGCTCGACGCAGGGCTAGAACTCACGAACCGTGAGATCATGACCTGGGCCGAAGTCGGACGCTTAACCAACTGAGCCACCCAGGCACCCCCATTTTGTGCTTTAAATTATCAACTGCCTCCATCCTTCCTCTGTTCCAGAAGGATGCCCCCAAACCTCCCTTAGTGAGGGGTGTATGAACAAATAATCTACCTTCCTGTCAGAGATTTATTTTCTGAGGGTGAAAATCACACAGTAAGCTCGTTATAGGCTTCCGAAGGAGATGTTGACATCTCCTTTCTCCTTCTCTTCCTTCCAGGTAAAGAACAACTGAGGCCTTCATATTTCCCTCCAAATATCCTCTGGTCTTAAGACTCAGAGGCATGACAGGGCCCTCACAAGACCGCTTTGTGACCTAGGCATCTGGCCCTGGAAAATGTGGCTTTGGGTTCGACTATACTTGGTCCTGTGGCTTCCTCTATGAAAGTATTTAATAAACCTCCCTGCCTTCCTGTCTTCTGCTTTCTTAGTTTTCAGTACCACCCCAGGGTCTAAACTCTGTTCAAAATTTCCTGGTCTTCACTGAATTTTAACAGTCGATAAGTCTGCAAGCCCTATACACAGGAAAATGCACACACACGTTATAGGAAAATGCACATGGATGTTAGGGAAGGGATAGTCTTTATTCCATGTTTTCTATCTTGACATTTTTCTGATTTATGAAATGTACTTATTTTACAGTACTTTGGCATTTCAAATTTTCTTTCTTTCTTTACAAAAAAAAGTAGTGTCAAAAATACAATTGAATGTTTTCTGGATTAAAACTGTGCACTTTTTTGGTGTCATTCAACTACACACATTGAATTTTCTGGATCAACAAATATGCCTAAATTTATATTGCTGTGCAGTTGAATGTCCTGTAATACCTTGCAAACATAAAATAGATGGTTGGGCCAGATTCCTGCTGCCGGGGAGAACATGCCGTAGTGGGTTCTCTAGGTCAGTCTAACTGGAGTGACAACCGGAGGCTGCCTCCTCAGCCTGGAGCCCCTCACCCGCCTCACGTCCCTCAGGGAAGGCTTCCCATGAAGGCCGTGATGGGCCCGAAGGGAGATGGGCCCAGGACTGTGGTCCCGTGGTTCTATGTAAAATTTGCAGAAGTAAAATATTTACCTGCAATTGAAGTTTAATAGAACCGTCTCTTTTTACTGTCACCTCCTCTGTAACATCACTCACCTTCTTGTTCAAGAGGCTGGAAGAGCAGTGGCATTTTTTCGGTTCAACAAAGCAGAGGCTGAGTCGGGAGTATGTCATTTCAACCGCAATTTGAAAATGCGTTCTAGAATGTGTTAGTAAATCAAATTATAAATGGCAGATTCTCAATTTTCTTATATACGCGGAGTAACTTCCTTACACGTCTTTACATTTAAATTATTTATTTAAATGAAATAAATGAGAAAAAATTTTAAATTAATAAAATATAAAGCAACAACCATAAATCTAATAAGTAAGGATGGAATCAAGAATAATTAAAATGTAATCGAAAAGTGAATTGTAGCCAAAAACTCAGATTGTATCAAAAACAATAATTCATTAAAAAAAGAGATACATTTACAGGAAAAGGCATGAATAAATAGACTCTCGGATTTTTTGATAATCCAAATAATGAAGAGGGGCCAATTGTATGAACAATTCAGAAAATATTTAAAATTCTCCCTCGCCTGACATGAAATATTAATATTAATGAATGGACATATATGTAAAAGCACCTGTAGGGCTTTGTAAGATACAGATTGCTGGGTCCCACCCCCAGAGATTCGGAGTCTGCAGCTCTGGCTGGCGAGCAGGCAGACATAGTTTGTGTCTGTTAAGGCCGATGCTGCTGATTCAGGGGCCACAGAGAACCTGGAATATTTTTTAGATAATTAACTTAGTTGTTTCTTTCTTTCTTCCTTTTTGCCTTTGTTGTAACAAATCTAGTAGCCTGTTCCATACTTTATAAAACATACCCATAAACATCATCTTACAGTAATAGTGGTAATATTCTGGTCATTTCTGTTTCTATTCTCTTTGTTTCCTTGTATAGAAATCCTTGTCACCCGAATATGTTTCTCACCATGTGTTGTGCTGTAGCAATCAGTTACAGACCTCAGTGGTACACAATTGGAATTCTGAACAGTGCCAGTGAAAAACTATGCCCATGTTCCACACTGTTAAGAATTTGTAGAACGCCTTTAAAATTGTTTTGGTTCAAGAGATAAAACAAAACCTGAGAGTCATTGCATAACGAAGAACTGTGTTGTTTTCAATATGATCATATGACTGAGTGCGGGTGTTATGATTATGAAAGGGGTACTTATATTTTGTGAAATTGAGGCTTCGGTTAACCTTAAGTTCCAGAGAACCCACAGGAACGAATGACTTTGGGGCATTCGAGTCATCTTTATTTAGTTGGCAAGGTGATAATTGATTCTAGATTGCTTGGCGCAAGTCAGTGTCCTTGGCAGGTTTCACGTCCTACCAGATGTTGGGTGCTTGTTTTAGAAGGCTTATGAATAGCTCCTCGTGTCACTCCACTGCTACAAGAAAACAAGAGCTTCATGTTTCATTTCATCAAAATGAGATTCCTTGGGCATTACTGTCTCCTATAGTACATTTCTTACTCTCTGATGGAGACAGAAACCAATTTGATCTGTGCAGTGATTGATAGTGTTGATTTAAACCCAGAACTATTCTGACGTCCCAAAGCTAGACTCTGAAAAACGAAACCAACAAAACAAACTATAATCTAGGGAGACTTAAGTGAAGACTCCTCTTCCACAGCAGACTAATTCCTTACTGTTCGTCTTTAAAGTTTATATGTGAAATATAACAACATAGAGTTTTTCATATGGAGTTTTATGAAGGAAGATGAGAAATAAATTATTTGTGGCTCTTTCATTGGACAAAGCAGACAGCGCCACTTACGACAAAGTAACTTCCTGCTATGGTATTGAATTTGATTATTACTTCCAAAAAGGACATTTAGGAAGCAAGTGTAGGACTTCCACTTCTTGGAAGTCGAAGTATATAAATTCCTCCTGCTAAATACAACCAAAACTCTTGTTCATTAGTTATTAAAAAAATAAATAAGAAATCTCTGAAAGGTTGAGAGAAGGCAGACCAGACAGGCTCCTCAGGACACAAAGAACAATATGGTGATAAGTTCCTTGGGATTTTCCTGTTTTCTGGGTTTTTTGGAAGGGGGCGGTTCTCATCTATCCCTCGACTTAGAGGTGAAGAACCTAGTTACCTGGAAATGCCAATGGATGCAGACTAAACAAATAATTAACAACCAGAATTCTCTTCTTTCAAGAGAAGAAGCTTGAACCAAAATACCAGGAAAGGAATATCTAGAAAGAAAGGTTTTTAGATGACAACCACTTGATTTCAGTCAAAGACCACAGCAGATTTTTGGCTCCATCACTACCTGTGCTGACAAAGGCCAAGAGGGGAGCCTAGACTTGCACTCCTGTCCAGCAGTGATGAAGTGCCTCCATTTCCCCACTGGGCTGGGTCAGAGGAACGGAAAGTCGGGACTTGCCTCACTCTGCAGTGGTAAAGAAGCCACTGCCCTCCTCCCAGGGGGTGGAGGCCGGTGAGGCTGTAGGAAGGATCTCTCCCAGCCAGGGAGAGGTCCATGGAGGATCTTGTAGTTCCAGAAAATAAGAAAATAAACAACAACAAAAAGGAAAAAAAAAAAAAACAACTACAGTGATGGAGATATGCGAAAGGGGCCTTTGCCCTTTGAGCCAACTAACTGAAAGAGTTCCAGTGACCAAGACTGGAAAAATCTGAGGAACAAAATAAATTTCTTAAAATAAATAGAAATGTAACCCAAAGTATAAAATAAATATCACCTAGTCCAAACTGATATAAATGATTGAGTAAATTAATAAATAGGGATGAAAAGGCAAATTTCTCAAACATTAGAATCCAAATAATTTATGTAGACACTTCACCCTCAATGAAGGAGCACAATTCTTCACTCCTTAAGTGTGGGCTGCACCTAGTGACTTGCATCGAAAGAGTGCAATATGGAAAGGAGAACAAAGCCATGAAACTTTACAACCGGAAACCTCACAAACGCTAACTTAGCCAGATGACCAAGGTCAACATCAATATAAATAAACTATGTTGTACCCTTGATATGTACTCTGATATGATGTGGTGAAAATAACACTTTTCCTCTGTCCTCCTTTAAATATATAACCCCCATCTAATCATGAGGAAAACATCAGACAAATTCCAGTAGAGACCTATCCTCAAAAATACCCGACTATTACTTCTTTTTTTTTTTAATTTTTTACAAAAATTTTTAAAGGTTTTTATTTATTTTTGAGAGATAGAGAGAGACTGAGCATGAGCAGGCAAGGGTCAGAGAGAGAGGGAGACACAGAATCCGAAGTAGGCTCCAGGCTCTGAGCTGTCAGCACAGAGCCCGACACGGGGCTCGAATCCACAATCCATGAAATCATGACCTGAGCCAAGGTTGGAAGCTCAACCAGCTGAACCACCCAGGTATCCCCCTTTGTTTTATTTTATATTATTTTATTAATAAGTTTTTAACATTTTTACCTGCCGTTACTTCTTAAGAACTGTCAAGGTCATAAAAACAAGAGAAATAATCTGAGAAACTGTTGCAGCCAAGAGGAGCCCAAAGAGAAATGATGTCTTACTGTACTAAGTGTCCTCAAGGGAATCCTTGGAGAGAAAAAGGACATTAGGTAAAAACTAAGGAAATCTGAATGAAATATGGACTTTTGGGTAATTGGTTAATTAATTGTAACAAATGTACCATAATAATGTAAAATGCTAACAACAGGGGAAACTGGGTGTATAGTATGTGGTAGCTCTGTATTAATATTTTTAAATATAAAATGTTCTGTAGGGGCACCTGGGTGGCTCGGCTGATCTGTGCTGACAGCTCAGAGCCTGGAACCTGCTTTGGATTCTGTGTCTCCCTCTCTCTTCCCATTCCCCACTCATGCTCTGTCTCTCCTCTCTCCCTCTCTCAAAAATAAATATACATTAAAAAATCTTTTTTGTAATGTAGTAAAAAAATTTTTTTTAATGTCCTGTAAAATAAAGACTATTTCATAAAAAGGAGAGGAGGGGGCACCTGGGTAGCTCAGTCAGTTGAGCATCCAACTTCGGCTCAGGTCACGATCTCGTGGTTTATGGGTTCAAGCCTCATGTCGGGCTCTGTGCTGACAGCTGGAGCCTGCTTTGGATTCTGTGTCTCCCTCTGTCTCTGCTCTTCCCCCACTTATGTGCACACACGCTCTCTCTCTCTCTCTCTCTCTCTCTCAAAATAATAAACATTAAAAAAAATAAAAGCAAGAAGAGAGTTGATGTTACTAATTAAAACCTAACTAAAGTCAGAGCTAGAGTTGCTAATGGTAATTCCCAGGAAAGCGAATTTAAGAAGGTCTATATGGTATTTTCCTGTCCTATGGCACCTATGTGAATAATCAGGACAAACATAATAAAACCGAGATAACCATTATTTTGAACAAGAGTAATCTCTCTCGCTCGCTCTCTCTCTCTTTTTTTTTTTTTTTTTTTTTGAGATTATCTTTGGCCAGTGGTTGTTGACTGTAGAGAGAAATTTTATGTCAGTAGGAAACTATATACACCTTTCTGGGTCATCAGATTCTGTCCCTACTCATTGTCTTTGAATTATTTTGTACCTCTTTATAAATTGCAGGTAACTGATCGATAGGCAAACTCCATTTTGTGTTTTTTTTGAGATTTAATTGACTTCCTTCCCAACTGTGGAAAAACTAGTTCCGTTACTCACCTGTAAATTGGCCTGGATGCTGTTACCATGCACAAATGGTCACCCCTCCCCAAACTTGAAATTCTTTCAGTCTCCTTCACTATTTGGCTGCAGCCCTCCAATTAATGTTTCCAGCTTTCCTCCCTCCCTCCTGACTTGGCATCACTGAGAACAAAAACCCGACCGCACAGATCGTTATGGAGACTCTAGGTTGCCTTGTTGCTGGCTCTTTCCCATAGGCTCTAAAGAAGCAGTGTGAGCTAAAGTGTGATGACATGGTATCAGCCTTGGAGGACTCCCCGCCGCAGGAGACCATGCGCGGGCCAGGTTTCTCCCCGGACAGGTTGCCGTCTGGGTGTGTGACCTGTGCAGTCACACGGGACCCTGCACTAGGAAGGTTCCACAGTTGGCTCTGTTGTTTCTGTCTTGAAATTCTTAATTTTTGAACGAAGAGACCTGCATTGCCATCGTGCCCTGGGCATTGTGTAACTGGTTCTGATTGTGGCTGGTACAGTGGTATTTGTAGCATCAGGAAGCAAGAATTCCTGTCCCCGTCAAAGTCCTTCTAGCTGACTAAGAATCACATTGACTTGACAGATTAACAGGAGAAAATCAAATGTAATACTGTAAGTATGGGGAATCCACAAACCTGGAAATTCCAAAGATGGTCGGGCAAAATTCGGTATATGTATGTTACCCTGAGCTGAGGAGAAGGAGGGAGAGTTTGGGACTTCAGAGGGAAAGGATGCAGTCATAGGGCCATAAGAGGAGCAGATGCTCAGTAATTAGATGTTTGCCCTGGGATACTAATGGCTTACTCAGATAAAATTTATCTCTGCTAGGATTCCCAGTTTGAGGAAAGACCCCCAATTTAGATTTTTCTATGTAGTTCAGGGAGGAGCAAAAGTTTTCCTTGAGCCTTAAGAGTCTTGATTGCCTTCAGAGTAATCTTTACGCCAAAGTGGCCCATCTTGTGGAGGCCTGCCCTCGGCCCCTACGGTGGTATTAGCCACTGTGTTGATCTACACCATTACTCTGTCAGAAAAGTGAGTAAATGTTTATCGAATAAAGTCTTGTCACATTTCTTGATCGTCATCTTGTTAAGCTTGCAATGCAAATCGTATGTAGACTGTCACTGGTGTAGTATGACAAACTTAAATATGACTAGGACTCCAGCCAGCCACGCATCAAGAAAGGACCCACTCAAAGGGCACAATCCCAGTTCACTCACTGCAATAAACGATGTGAACTGTCTCTGCTCATGGAGAAGACTGTCAGTCAGGGAAAGGTGATCTCAGGGTCCTCCACATCCCGTTTCTGCCACAGACCCCCTTGTGCCTTCTGGCAGGAACTCGGTCCCTCCCATCTCAAATCTGTCCTTGTAATAACGTCTTCCCTGTCGTTTTCAGCCTTGCAATAAATTATCACCAATTAGCTCTTTCTGAAATGTTTTTATTTTGTTAATTCATTTCTAATTTTGAAACGCAACCTCCTCCCCAATAAAGAATTATAAACATCGGATCTCAAAATGACAAGCAATGCATGTTGGTAAGATCCAGCCTCCTGCTAAAGGACACATGTACCAGGTGGCAGACATTTTCCAAAGGGAGGGGATGTTTTCCCCGATTATTTTATTTTTCTTAGTTATTTGTTTATTTATTTATTTATTTTTTATTTTAGCGAGAGAGCAAGTCGGGGAGAGGGGCTGAGAGAAGGAGAGAATCTTAAGCAGCCTCATGGCTCAGCATGGAGCCCAACAGGAAGGTTGATCCCAAGACCCTGGGATCATGACCTGAGCTGAAATCAAGAGTCAGTCACTAAACCGACGGAGCCACCCAGGCAGCCCTGCTCTGATTATTTTAAATTCAAAATTTTGTAAGCTACAGAGGGAAGTCGAATTCATATCTTAGTAATACAGTTTGACTTAAATAAGTAGAAATATTATTCTCTGATTTCCAAAGTTCTGGAATTGTTTTTCTTTAGAAGTTTCATTTGTTTGTTTGTTTTAGAGAGAGAGGGCAAGAGCACGTGTGCACACACACATGCTCGAGCCAGAGGAAGGGTAGAGGGAGAGAAAGAGAGAACCTTAAGCAGGCTCCATACTCAGCATGGAGCCAGTGCAGTGCTTGATCTGAAGACCCTGAGCTCATGATGTGAGCTGAAATCAGGAGTCAGACTCTTAACCTACTGAGCCACCCAGGCGCCCCTGTTTGTTTTTATAAACCATGAGTATTGCAAGGGTTTGGTTATAAATATCTGTCTCTAATGGATTGCTTTACCCCATCCCACATACTTCTAAAACAAGTGACTGGGGAGGGGGGGATGTCTAAATTTACAGTATAGCTGTTAGCACGGTGTCCCTATCAGATCAAATTTTTACCAGAAAAAAATGCTACATTTGTGCTAAAATAAGTAAACCAATAAATGCTAAATGCATCAGATAGCACTCCACTTGCAACCTATTCTGGGGGTGGAGCAAATGGAAGGTCTTTCATTCTCAGGTAATTCGCCGTTCCTAGAGCAGCTCAGAGCCACCCAGACATGGGCCCTGCTTTGTGACAGACAGAGCTGACCTAAGAAAGAACCAAAGGCATTTTATACTTCTCTTTATTTCTGTCTTAGGTAAGTTCACATATTGTATGTCTACATGTCTTTGAGAAAAGATGTTTGTGATACTAGAAATCAAAACACAAAATGTTTTTACATCCGGCACCTCTTCTCTGGCCCTCATGTTTTCAACCCTTTCCAACTTCACCTTCCTCTTTGCTTTGCTTTTCCTCCAACAGAAATATCACTTATACATACCAAGGGTCTGTTTTCTAAAAGAAAACATCCTGTCTTTTTCTTCCACAAGAAAGTATTGGAGCATGAGAGTCCTAAAGAGTTAAATAGAACAATTTCCTCCTGTTTTCCATGTTACAACCTACATTCTGGTTCAATTTTTGATCTCAACTATGTATTCTAGCCTTCCATAGATTCAGTGGGAAAGGTGGATAAAATGTATTTCAAGAGAAAATTGTACCAGAGGTTGATAAACATTCAAGGGTAAAGGTACAATTGAAATGCTCAGTGAGATCTAGATCTTCACTAATCAAAGGACATGAAATGTCCATCAAGGTTACAAGATGGTTTCTCTTAGTGCTTCAGGTACTTGATCATGTAAGTAAGGGTTACACTATCCTTCACAGAGTAAGGTCTGGAGGTACCAAGCATGTGGTTAGACATTGGTGATATGGCTTGTAGATGTCACTAGATGGCGCCAGGAGCATCTAAAATAGCTGACTACCGCACTCTAGGGTCCTCAAATAATCCTTTATTTCAGCATTTCCTAAAATTGTAGACTGTTCCATTTCTGAAAAAAAAATTTTTTTAATTACTTTGCACATTCTTTACACCTCCATATACCCAAACAAATTCTTTTCTTTCAACGCTAAAAAATCACAGTATTTCATTGAAAATTGTGCATTTTTTACCTATGTGAGCACAGACTTTTTTCCCCCCCAGAACTGGTTTCCCTTCCTTGCTTACCAGCCATTTATGATGATCATTCTAGTTGGTAACATTCTGCCAAGTGGCCAAGGCTGCACTTGTCTTCCCTTGAAAGCTTCTTTTTCCAGAATGTATAAATGTCTACAGGAAAATTAGAAATAGCGGTTGATGGAAGGTGAAGGGCCTTATTAAAAGTCAGATAAATAAGCTAATGGTCACACTGAACTGAACTTTTCAGCCTACGTAATCAGGAATCATTACATTACAGTTTTTCTAACTCTAAGACTTCTCGCATGAAGTAAGCGGTGGAAGTGGGGTGGAAAATGATGGCTACAAGCAAAAAGAGTGGAATCCCTCATTTTGCTGATGTTGGAAAACAGTTTCTAGTTTCCAGACTGCTGACCCGCCATTAAGTAGTTGAAGTTTGTCAGTATATAACTTCCACTAGAATATAAGACAGATTTTTTTTTCCTGTGTATTTGTTATTTAATCTAAGTATCAGTGTTGTGGATAAAGTTTGGTGTTCACAGGGCCGGCATAGGCTTTCCTTTGGTACGGGCAGCAGGACAGGACTGAGAGGTGGGGATTGGAAGAGGGAGCATGGAGACACACCTCCACAGTCAAGCCCAGAATGTTCAAGAAGACAGTAAGAAATCTAACAGTCTCTTGAAGATGATTATACCAGATGATCTCTCATAATTGACCGCAGGGATATTTACAGTGCCTTAATGCCAAATTGTTTGGACACGAATATGTTTTTATTCGTTTTTCACAGTGCTGTTCTGGAAGGAGATATTTTCTGATCAAATAGGTCAAATACTTAAAACCTTATTTTTGTTATCAACCAAAGATTTTTGTGTTGATCCAACTGCTCATTTATATTTACTTAATAATCTGAATGCTGGGTTTTGCAAAGAATATTCAAAACAGTGAGAAGTATTTTTTAATAGGTTGTATGCAGTAAGTTGGACTTCTGAAAAAATCTGCCATTTTGGAACAAAAAAGGCAAACGAATGGACATCTTGGGGGATGTTTAATAGACACCATTCAGGTAGAAGGCACAGCTGTGTGTTTGTCTTAAGGAGTGAGTTCTAGATTCACAGATTGTTTACTGATTTCTGAAGAGTTAGCGCTGCAGGTATATCAGATACTGAGACAGCCTGAAACTGCCAGTTACTAGATGTGTGATCCTGAGTGGAATATTAACACCTATGAGCCTCAATTCTGTGTCTCTAAAATTAGGATATCTAACTTACACAGGTAATTAAAAGGATTAAGTGAATTTAAATGTCTATCCCAGGTTGGCACTTATTGGATACTTAGCCAATATGATTTTGTCCCTTCCGACAGTATGGGTGGGTGTTATGTGGTGTTTTTTTAAATGAGCAGGCACACACTGAATCAACTGTATTTTAAAATAACATAGCGGCCTTTATTTTGTCAATGAGTAGATTCTTTATAACTGAGCAATGTAAATTTCTTTAAAAAACATAATTGCTTGCATCCCTATCTCTAAAGTAGAAATTATGCAAATGGAATATATCAGTATCTCTCATAGTCTTATCTGATAGCACTGTAAGCTGCTAGCTTTTTGCCTTTATTTCTTTTACTGTCTGGAAAGTGAAAAGGCAGACAATGCAACAGGCACTGGCACCCACTTCCCCATGCCACACAGGGAATGCCCTTGGAACTGTGTAAGACAAAACAAATAAGACAGTTGGGATTATTTCATTGAGGCTATTGCAATAGGGAAAGCCCCCCAGATGAGAAGATCAGAATGTCTTAGAAAGGAGGTTTGCCTTAGACTTTTATAAGGAAAAGCAGACATGTTCTAGGTAAGGAGGTTATAGTTGGTATTGGTTTGCAGTAAGGAGAACAGTCAATCATTAGCTGGACAGGAAATGTTTGTCTCTGTGTCTGGCTAGTTTCAGGAGGAAAAACGGTTCTAATCTTAGCTAATCACTTATGAGACAAAGAACAGGAAATTGGGTAGGGGCTGAGGGGAAGCATGAGTCTAGCTTTATCAGTGGTCTCAGGCAAGAGGGAAAAAAAGTTCTGTTTGGCTTTGTCACAGGTAAACAAGAGAGTCATTTTTGAGTCTTATTGGAGTCATGAGAACTAGTGGACAACAAACCTTATCTAAGTCATATGTGGAGGGTGGTTCTTTTCAGTAAGTTGTTTTTCTAGAAGAAAAATGATAAGGGATTTCAGAAAACAAAATATTGGGAAGATTTCTCAACCATCACTATTTTCAAGAAGCACAAGGCTCAATCAGGTAGAATTCAACATTGGCAGTCTCCTCTCCCCTTTTTGTTCAAGACAAATGAATATCATTAATTGCTGAACAACTCAGAGATGACTATAAATCTCCTGAGAAAGGTGAACTAGGAACTAAGAAATACTCTCATGAAGACTCTTGCTAGAGTTGTACTTGCAAAATTAATTGGATCATTTATTGAGAGGCAGTGGCACAGGTCAGTTCTTTTAGAGTTGAGGCGCTCAGTCATCTTACAAGAGGGATGCCTTAAATGAAAATCAGAAATATTGACATAAAAGGTTAACGTGAAGAGCCAGGAGTTAAACCCTGAGAATATTTGATCCAGTGGATTCCAAGAGTTGATGGTTAGAAATCTTTTGATTAGGCAGCACTGCTCATTTGGGTTAAGACATCAGTGCTCTTGGCGATATTATCCAGTCTTGGCTACTTCTCACATAAGGACAAGCACAGCACAAGCATCTCACTGGACTTCCTCAGTAGCTCAGGCAGCAGCTTGCCCAGGGAGAATTCGTGATCTGCTGTGGTGATGAGTCCTTCAAGGCTGGTATCATGTCATTAGGCTCTTGCTCACAGCGCTTCCTCAGATCCTGAGGGAAAGAACCAGCAGCAAGGCAACCTAGAGTCCCCATAGGTATCCCTACGGATCCAGTCAGGTTTTTGTTCTCAGTGACGCCATGTCGGGAGGAAGAAAAGTTGGAAACATTCATTGAAGGGCTGTAGGCAGATAATGAAGGAAACTGAAACAGTCGCAACTTTGGTAAGAGATGACAATCCGTGCAAGCCCACAGCATCTAGTCCAGTTCACGGTACGTAACAGTCTTTGCAGGTGCGGAAGGGGATCAGTTAAATCTCAAACAGGCACAAGACGGAGCTTGCATATCCATCCACCTGAAATTTACCAAAAAGTGCAAAATAGTTCACAACAGCGAGCATACTGTTGTGTCATAATTCTTATCCATCCTAATCAACCTCCACAGTGAAACACTCACTTGAAACCAAACTTCAAATTCTCTGTTAACAGTAGACCTTCCTTTGCCTTTTGAAAGACAACCAAAACTCTATCGAAGTTGGTATTCTTTCTCTCACCACGATAAACAATAAGCTCAGGTCTATTTGTCAAAGCTCATGTTGGTGATACAATTGGAAAGATGGCATTTGACAATTGAATCCTAGACTCTATTAGGTTGGGGAGTTGGGTGACTTCAGATACCAAAATGAAAGGAGTCTAGAGTAGGGGACTGGGTCAGATGTTCAACTGAAACTTCTTCCAGATATTGGTCCTAGTAAGTCTTAGAATTAACAAATTGGAGGCCAGTCCCAGCCTGAAAAACAGGTAAGGTATTGGGTATTTGCATATCAAACAAAATTTACTGAAGTCTTGTAAGTGGTTGATTCAGTTAAGTCTGTTTTATGTAACGTTAGCCACTATAAAACATACTTTATGAACCTTTTATATCACGGTTATGAGAAGGAAATCTTCCGTTTGGGACTAATCACAATCCCCAAACAAATAAAATGCTGAGTTTTAGAGTAGCCATTTGCGTTGTGTTTAACTATGTTTAAAATCAACATAATTTCTCACTAAAGTTAATTTACCATAAATTAACCTTAAAATTTCAGAAGAATAACCTCTAAATAATAATTTTTTAAATATTTTCTGACACTTTGAGGTTATAGGAGATTCTTTAAAAATTAGAATATGCAAATATAAATACTTCCTAATTTCTGCATTCGGAAATTCCTTTAATTAAGGTTTTATTCCAACTTTTGTTTGAAAGGGGCTTAGATAATTCCTAATAAAGGATAGTATTTATTATTTATGACTAGATGATTCCTATAGAATAGACAAGAGAATAAATTAAACTCTATCATATGATCATTGGATTTCTAGGCATAGCATTGCCTCAATTCTGAGTTTCTTTGGGTTCACATGTCCCTAATGATACTATCTTTACACAATAATTAGTCATTTCCACCTAGTTCCAAGTTATCTCTTCATAGCTGGCATGCTCCTTTATTAGCTTAAATTAGTAGCTTTAGTCAAAACTCCATTTGCATAGAAAATATTTATGACATAGAGGGAGGAAAAAGTAATTTTGAAAAGATGAAGAAAAGGGTAATAAATTGATACCAGCATGTATCTCTGAAATAAAGATATTTTCCAAAAGTATTATAAATGAGAACTAAAATTAGTGCTTCTTTGGTATAATCACAAGGTAGGAAAATCTTTAGCCATTAAATTGTTTCTTTTGTTCCCAGTGTCAATATAGGAAAAAAAAACCACACACACAATAAAACAAAAACAATTTTAAGAACACAAAGTACAACCAGAGGAAAACAATTCAATAAACAGATCCAAAAGCTAAAAGCTGTTTTCTGTGAGGGTTGGACATTTAAAAACACGAGTATGTTACAAGAAGATAATTCCCCTCCACCTCAGGCTTTAATTTTTGTAGTTATAACTGTAGTTGAACAGATACAATGCACTTTGGCTTTAAAGCCATCGGTGAGGTATACCTCGGGCCGAGCTCATGGGAATTATTGAGTAACATCTGTGAGACTTATCTAACCACTGTGTTTGTCTTTAAATGTCAGAATGAGTTATTCATTAGTATATTTAACAGGTACAATCAATACTACTAAAGGAAGTTAAAGTATTTGATCCTTAATTGTTTAAAAACACACCTCAAAGGTATTTATGATGAGAATTGACAAAATTTCTGCAAAATAATCATCAGAACATACTTCAGAAAGGTTATTCTACTCTGACATCCTTATTTTCACTGGGAGGGATATTTTCTTTCATTCCAATTCTTCTAATTACATGCAGTAATATATACCTGTACGTGTATACATAGCCATTCATTCAGAGAATATTCTGTGCGTGTCTTCTATGCTGCTCACCACTGTGTTGGGTGCTGGGCACTTACAGTTGATGACAGAAGTCTGCTCTTACCTTCATGGGGCTTCTAGTCTAGAGAAGGACACAAGTATAATATACTGTGGGGAAGTGTGATAAAATGGAGGACGTTCAGGGTGATCTGGGAGCCTTCAGGAGGTGCACCAAACAACTTTGGGAATGGAGAAAGGAGGAGTCAGAAAGGATCCCTGGAAAATTCAGCAAAACAGGTGAAAAAATAAGTAGGAATAAGCTATGCAAGGGTAGGCAGAGACGACAGTCACTAGCAGAGATTTTAATGAGTTGTATGTATATATATACATATATACATACATTGGTGAGAGTTGTATGTATATATATGTAGGTTGTCACTAAAATCAATCATTACTCGATTGTAAGCACTTTCTGAGCAAGAACTCTGCCTAATTTTATATGTAACTTTGCTGCCTAGTTCAGGGGTTGGCACTAGAAATGTTTGATCGAAGAAATAGAGGAAAAGATGCAGAGAGTTCTAATGTGTCCAGAAAGCAGACACAAATCTGCTAGGGGATGAGATTTCCTGACACCTTTGTACAAGTGATCCTAGGAAGTCATGCAAGTGAAGTAACTCGGGTCACGAATGCCAACAACACAGGCCAGGACACCCCTCCTTAAGCATCATGCCTTCCATTTAGACAGGTGTAGATCAGGCCTCACGTGAGAGATGCTTCTTGTGCTCAGAGGGGACCCAGGGCCAGAACAGATCAGGATGAGACAGTTAGGCGTATGAACCAAAGAGAAATAATGGACAGGCAGAAGGAAGGCCTGAGAGCAGGAAAGAGTACAAACAATAGATTATAAAAGAGAGGGAAAGGGAAAATAAAAGTCTTTGAGTTAGATGTTTAAGGAAAACTGGGAATAAAAGGACAAACAAGTGAAGAAAGAACAAAACACAAAGCAACCGGAAGCACGGTTTGAGAATCCACCCCAATGTCAACTCATGGAAAAGAGTACAAAGAAAGAGCAATTGAACTTTGTTGGCTGTGTTATCAGGGACCTAAAGTCCTTTGACTAGAAAAAAAAAATACACCTTTTATAATGACAGGAACCAAGGGTTTCTACAGTACTATTGAATCAAATATTTGTCAGATAAGTAGATGTTGATAATTGTTGGAAACTATTGCCCTACTTTTTCTCCTTCAAAAAGGATTTTTTTTCCTAACATATATTTATGCCATTTGTTTAACCACAAATAAACAGTCAAATTATTTTGTTTATAACCTCAAACCCAAAAGCTTGTTCAGAACAGAAATATGAACCAGAAATAAATTACATGGTAAATCAAACCCTCATTTTGGGTCTGGGACACTATGCAAAGTGGTTTACAATTTGTTCTTTGCAGTGTAAATGAAAACCCCACGATATTGGCAAGAGAGGAAACTTTTCTTTCTTTTTAAATTATGTTTTTGTGTACGTGAGATGCAGACTTCACAAATAAAAATTTTCCCTTTTTCTACAAATGTGAAAGAAAAGTGACCCTTGAGAAAATGGTAATTTTTAAATATAAAAAATGTGTTACTTAAGAGATATGCAAATTGAAGCTACATGAAGATACTGCTTCTCACCATCAGATGGCAAAAATCCAAAGGGTTGAAAATCTACTCTGTTGGTGAAGTTACAGGGAAACGGGCCCCCTGACCTAGAGCTGGCGGAACTGCTACATGCCATAAGGAAATCTGACTCTAGCTAATAAAAGGACGTCCACGTTTACTTTGTGACCCAACAGCTCACTTCCAGGAAACTACTCCAAAGATACACTGGCAAAATATGAGAATAAATATGCATAAATGATTCATTGCCATTTTACTATAAGAGCTGAAGAATGGAAATAACCTAGATGTTTGATTACAGGACTGGTTGAATACACTATGGTGTATCCACATGATAGAGTGTTGTGTATCAGTAAATACAATAATAACAATATGTTAAAATAGGATTTTCTATATGGTACAAAGGTATCTCTAGGATGCATTGAATTAAAATAGTAAAATAAAGGAAAAGAATGCATAGCGTGCTATTTAGCTTAAAGAGGGTATATGAGAAGACTTCTATATTCTCTTATATTTTAGACTGTGGAAAGATTATATATATTATATATTGTATTTCAAGTTATCTATAATTCAAGAAAGGAAATAGGGTGAAAGAGATAAGGAAACTAGATTTCTTAGTATATACAATATTTTCTAGGAGTGTCTTTGAAACCGTGTAAAATATTTTGTTTTAAAACATACTTATTTTTTTAATCTCTAAATATTTAAAGTGAAATAAATGAAACTGTGTATCTGTTGGTGACACCACCACACCAGTGACTCTAAAGCACAGTGATTTCCCTAGTGGTATGCACCCTAAGAACAAAAAACATTCTGTGAAATAATAGTAAACTGTGTTTAAGGAACATCTTATTGTCATGGTAGCATTTGTATTGAAGCTTGGAGATTAGTATGTGTATCGTGGGACAAATTAAATACTTTTATTGATAGAGATTTTCACCATAAGAAAAAGTAGGTCCATATATAAGGTCACAACAATTAAGTAAAAGAAGTCTCCAGTCCTGAATTCTGTTGGAAGTATCACAAGTCTGTATAAGCTATAATGTATTGTACATAAAAAGGTTAATGAGCTTAAAGTTGACTTTAGAGAAGCGATGCAAACTGAAATACAGAGAAGGGAAAAAAAAAGATTAAAAATATAAACAGAGTCTAAATGTCAACTGGGGAAACATAAAGCAGTCGAACATCAAGCATATGTCTAGTTGGAATCCGAGGTATAAAACAGAGAATACAGCAGGAAAAAAATATATGTTTAATTAAATAAAAGCAAACATCTTTCCAAATTCAATTTAAAAAAAAATCCACCCAGAAATCCAAAAGCTTGTCTATCCCCAAGCCATGGAAACCACATATAGACATATCCACAGTCACATTGCTGAGCCCCAAAGATAAAGAGAAAAACTTAAAAGCAGACAGAGAAAAAAACACACACTGTATTTGTGAGGCAATAATAAGAATGACACTTCTTCTCAGACACTATGCAAGCTAGAAGATAATAGGATGGCATCTTTAAAGTGTTCTAAAACCAGGGGCGCCTGGGTGGCTCAGTCAGTTGAGTGGCCGACTTCGGCTCTGGTCATGATCTCGCAGTCTGTGAGTTCGAGCCCCACGTCGGGCTCTGTGCTGACAGCTCAGAGCCTGGAGCCTGCTTCGGATTCTGGGTCTCCCTCTCTCTGACCTGCTCATTCTCTGTCTCTATGTCTCAAGGATAAATAAACGTTAAAAAAAAAAAAAGAAAGAAAATTTAAAGTGTTCTAAAACCAAAAAGAAGGCATAGTCAAAGAAAATAGTCTTCCAAAATGAAAGCAAAGTGAAGATACATGCATAAACAAAAGCCGAGAGAATTTATCACTAAAAGACCCAACATTACAAGACAAGTTAAAGGAACATAATCCTGATGATAAACTATAGGAGAACATTACAAAAAAACCCCAAAACAACAACAACATAAAACAAAACAAAAAAACACCAGGAAATTAGAAAAGAGTATCACTCATAAACATTGACATAAAAATATTTTTTAAATATATTCATAAATAAAATTCATTAATTTATAAAAAGGATAGGACATTGTGCTAACTAGGGTTTATTCTAGTAATACAAGATTGGTTTGATATTAAAAAATTTCACACTTTAACAAATATAAAAGGAAAAAATCTTAATGATCATTTCAATGGATGCAAAGAAAAACACATTTAACAATATTCAATACCAATTAATGACTTTTAAAAAACTTCCAGCAAACTGTAGAGAGCAATTTTCTCAATCCATTCAAAGGAATGTTCAAATAACCAACTCCCAAAACTTTGAAAATTTTTTATATCTAACCACAAAAGAGTAAACACTTTCTTTCCAATGTTAGAAACAAGGACAGGAAGGTCACTCTTACCACTTGTATTCAGTGTTACACTTGCTATACTCTTCATGTTGTGAGTGCAGAGCTCTCTCTCCTAAAAGTACTTCAGCCAGCCTACTGCCCCAGGTAGATCCCTCTCTGCTGAAACTTTAGCCTGTGTACATTCAGAACATCAGTATTCAGCTGGTACTTTGGGATAATGGGACTTCAGGGGCCTGTATCTACTGTACTGCTCCGTTTTCAAGTTATCACCTATAGAGCCTATATTCTGTCTACACTATGTAATGCTACTGGTGTATATCTGTGATCCCTTTGTGTGGGGACTGAATATATCTCGGAACTTATCCATTCATGTTTCTTCCATACGTGCACTAAATAGTATTTATGAAAAGTTTTCATATCATTATTTTTAGTAATAGCATAATACTGAAAGCAGCTAATTACCCAAGAATAGAGTAATGGCGAAATAAATCACATACATCTAGAAAATAGACTACCCGACAGTTTTTTAAAAAATTAAGAAATTCATTATGTAGTAACATGTAATTATCTCCAAGGTATAATGTTAAGTGAAAAGACAATGCAGAGAAAATGTGTATAATAAAAGAGAAAGAAAGAAAGGAAGAAAGAAAGAAAGAAAGAAAGAAAGAAAGAAAGAAAGAAAGAGAAAAATGCATTTACTTGTATATATATTTCTGTAAAGGTACACAAAAAATCTTTAATATTAATTAATTCCAGACAGGGAACTTGGTGGTGGGGTAACACGAATGAAAGGGAAATGTTTACATAATAGTCTTCTCTTGCTTTTGAATGTTGAACCATCTTACTGTATCGATCCAATACTAAATCAAGTGGATCCCAAACTAAATCAAATTGGAATTTAAAATATGTGGAAAAAACTCCCTTCTCTAAATCAAAGTATTATGTGTTGCTATTCCTAGCACACGGGGTGTCTCCTGCTGTGATGCATGGGACAGGTTGAGATGTGATAACAGGATCAGAATCTAGACAAGGAGATAAACCAGTGAGAGAAATATCATGGGAATGAATATTATCTGCCAAGTTCAATGGCACCGTTAAAGTCATCCTCAGTGTCTGTGAGCCAAACCTGAGGTCTCTGACATGAAAGGCTGTGCCAGATTGGCAGGTAGGATTCCCCTTCACCCCCAACCTTCTTGTACATTGCCGCTACAATCCCATCTTCCAGCGTGACACTCCTGCCACATAAACACAGCTGTCTCTCACCCCCGCCCTTGACGTCATTTTATTTGATGCTTCAGAATCTCGCGAATGCAGTCAAAGCTAGCCAAGAAGATAAAGTCAGATTTGGAAGGAGACGGATAATAGAAGGGAGAGAGGAAGAGAGTTTCTGTGATCAAATCTGGAAATCTAACCCCCAAATTATAACGTAATTTATATGGAAAAATTGATTTGCATTTCAACACAACCAGCATATATATAAAACACTTTGGTGATAAATTTTTGGATTTGATACTACACGCAATGACAGCAAAGGCAAAATAAACAAGTGGGGCCACATCAAACTAAAAAGCTTCTGCACAGCAAAGGAATCCATCAACGAAATGAAAAGGCACCCTCTGGAATGGGAGAAAATACATGTAAACCACATATCTAATGAGGTTTTAATCTAAGGAACTCATATAACTCAATAGCACAGTGGAAAACAGTATGGAAGTTTCTCAAGAAATTAAAAATAGGAGCACCATATGATCCAGCAATCCCACTTCTCGGTATTTACCCAAAAGAAAAGAAATCACTATCTCAAAGAGATATCTGCACTCCCACGTTCACCACGCCATTTTATGTACATATAAGATAGAATATTATTCAGCTTTAATAAAGAAGGAAATCCTGTGATTTGTGACCACATGGGTGACCCCGGAGGGCATTATGCTGAATGAAATAAGCCAGACAGAGAAAGACGAACTCTAAATCTAAAAAGGAAGGCAGGAAAGAAGTGAGTGAATGAGTGTAGACGGTGGTTGCTTGGGGCTGGGGAGGAAGGGGCTGGGGAGAAGTGGGTAAAAGGGTACAACTTTCAGTTGTAAGACGAGTAGCTCTGAGGATGTAATATGTAGCACCATGACTATAGCTGATAATACCGTATTCTGTAATTGAAATTTGCTGAGAGAGTAGATCTTAAGCATTCTCACCCCCCCCAAAAAAAAATAAAAGTAACTATGTGAGATGATGGATATGTTAATTAGCTTGAATACGGGAATTCCTTCACAATGTATATGTATATCAAGTTATGTTGTACACTTTGAATATATTCCAATTTTATTTGTCAGTTATACCTCTAATAAAGCTGGTGGGGCTTAGACAACATTTTGAAAGATAACTTGTTTTAAATTAGGTTTTTATCTCTCTGTTTATACTCCCATACAGAGACATGAAAGACCGAAGGTCATGACACCAAATCAAAGTCAAGGTTGATATTTAGACCCCATTAGTAAGGTTGCACGCATTTTCTTCTTAAAAAATAAAGCTTATATTGACCCTCACTTATGCTGGTCAGTTTATGGAGATCTGGGCAGAAGCAAAAGATGTAATAGCACAGGTCTCAAGGGCCAGCAGACAACTCTGAAGAGCCTCAGGTTGGCACTTTAAGTCACTTTTTTCCCTCATATGTCACCGACACAAAAATATATGAAACAGATGGTACTGTGTGGCTATTTATAGTTTGTGTGGAAACTTGTTAAAGACAGTTTGGATCATGATTAAGAAATCTTCTCACCCCTTAACTGAAACACAGCACAGAGTTTTTCTTAGAAGGTGTCAGAAAGCCAGCTGATGATTATAGTCAATGTTTCTTCTTTCTACAGATAAAAAATCTAAAATCACCAATGGCCTTCTGTGGATGCAAGAAAATATACACAAAAAGTCAAACGCAGAAGTGTTTGTATCTACTGAATAAGCAGATATACCCTGGGTCCTTGATACGTGATAGATTAGTTAGATGATAGGGAGGCAGGTAGGTAGGTAGGCCCAGTGGGTGGGTAGATGAATATAGACACATATTCTATTTCAGTGTTTCTTTTTCGGTGAATTAAGGTACTAGTTATTACAAGAGTGTGACAACTGTTTCCTCTTCTTGCCCTTCTGGACACCTCGTACATTTATGCTTCTTTGCTCCTTTGTGTTTGGATGCGGCCGTGACCACATCTGGCCACCAAGTCGTGGACAGATGTACGATGTGACAGCTGTGGGCTGTGTGGCAGTGCCAGACCTCGAAAACAATAGTTTTCCTTTTGGTCCTTGAGTGGCCACAGTAAGCAAAACCACTGCCAACCTGCGACGGCCGTGCAGGAGAAGGCAGTGAAGCTGTGTTACTTGGGGTTCTGCTATTTTTCGGGGTATTTCATAATTAAAGTGTCATCTGGCCTATCCTGACTGATTCAGGTCCTGCTAAAGTCAGCACTCAATATGAGGCAGCAGCCGATGACTTAGCAACAGAAGTGGAGACAAAGAAAAAGCCTATCCCTAGAGAAAGCATTTCTTTCTGCACATGAAGTAGGATAAAAACCAAAAGCTACAACAGCACACAACACACAGACACTCCTAGGCAAGTACCTGCAGTGCCACAGCTGCCCTGTAACTCGCTTAGTTCTCTTGGCCGCCAAAACACAGAAACTACTAGAACTCATTTGAGTAAAGGGGACTAAGGAGTCATTAGCAAATGACTAATGTTTAGTCTCCTAAGCAAAGGAAAAGGTAGAGAAAAAAAAAAGAAATAGACATTAGAAGAAATATAAGAAAATTAGAAAATCAGTTCAGGAGGTTGATTAGGATTTCCAAGAGAAAGGAAAAAAGGATATTGAACTAAAAATGAAATAATTCAAGTTCATTTTCTAGATATGAAAAAATAACTTTTCATAAATGAAAAAAATTCAGAGTCATCTGCATAAAGATTGAAAACCTGCCAAGCACACTGTACTAAAATTTCAGAATACTGGGAACACTGAGAAGATCCTGAAAGGTCTAAGAGAAAAGGGATAGAGTGGGGGGTGGGGGAGAAAGGAAGAAGAGGAAGAGGAGAGAAAGAAAAAGAAAGAAGGAAGGAGTGGAAGAAAGGAAGGAAAGAAAAAGGAAGGAGGGAGGAAGGAAGGAGCGAGGAAGGAAGGAGGGAGGAATGGGAGGAGTGAAGGAAAACAGATTTCTCCCATCCAAGTACTAACCAGGCCCGACCCTGCTTAGCTTCCGAGATCAGACGAGATCGGGCGCGTTCAGGGTGGTATGGCCGTAGACATGGAAAACAGATTTCTGACAAGCATCAAGAATCAGAGTGCCTTCTGTGTTAAAATATTAAGTGTTGTATAAAATAGACCAAAATATAAAATGGCTCAAATATATGAATTTATTTCTCAGCAGCTCCTCCATATTTAACAATTCGGGGACTAAGGCTTTTCCTTATATTGGGAGTTTCTGTTCTCTAGAACCCCATTCCCTCTGAATCCAGCTGGCAATATAGGCAAGTATGTAGGAAGCATACCCTTTTCTTAAGAGACATCCAGAAAAGAAAACACATCGTGGGTACCGATATTACCTTACTACCAGGACAATCATAACTACAAGAAAGGCTGGAGTATAGCGTAGCTACACAAGGTGTAAGAGCAACAGAATTTTTGGTAACCAGCTGGCAGCATAGAGGGAACAGTAGGGCCCATGAGGCCACTAGCAGTAAAAAGCCTTGTTCCTTTCCGGATCTAAGGAAATGAAGTGATGCTTCTGTGTGTCATTTTTACAGTAATATACTATGATCCTTAACCTTGGTAAAGGCATGCTATAAATATTCATTTGTTCCAGCCTCTAAATCTTTACCTATTAAGTAGAATATGATCCAGGTATTAGGAAAGAGTAGGAAATACGCATAATAAAAAAAGTTGGTGAATCGAAGAGACTCAGAGGAAGAATCTGGAAGGGAGAGAAGGGTGGGGGAGGAAGACACTACACAGAGTAACTAGAAGAACCAGAATTCTGCTTGGCCCGAAGTCTGAAGGCTATGCTTCTCAAAGCAAACAGAGGGAGCCTTGTGCCCACAGAGAACAAGAGAGAGTAGCATGATAGCTTGATTGAGGTTAGAAACAGGGTTAAATTGAAGGGGGGAAAAAAAGACTCAAGAAAAGTCCAACAAGAAAAACCCATGTTCAGGAGGACTGAAATTAGAAACCCGGTTAGAACCGCTGGAACCGAAGAATGGCCTGAGTCAGACCAGGGGATTCAGCAGCCCGCATTTCTTTTGCCATCATTGACCTCAAACATGTGCGTTCTTTGCCTTTTCTGGTTTTATTACACTTTTTAAAATGTGCAGCAACAAAATGGACAAAAAAAAAAAAATAGAAACCAAGTTTCATAAGAAGATAAACAGTGGTTTTATAGAGAAATAGAATAATGGTTCCAGTTTGTTTCCAAAAGCGTTTGCTGTATCTCAAAGGGGCTGAGAAATAGAGAAGGAGGATGTTAACCAGTGCAGACAGTGAGCGCCGATGGCAGGAACTATAAAGGCAGGAGAGTTAAAGGCAGAGGATCTTCCAAGGAATCAAAGGACCAATGTCTACAATCAACCAGTTGAGATGCAGATACTTTCTTGAGTCTACTTCATGCTAGACACTATGCTATGGACTTTTCATGTACTATTTCAGATATTCCCCCCCACCCCAGTAACTTTATCCCATTTTACAGATTTGAATAGTAGAGTAGTAAGTGGCATACAAGTTCCATCTCGCTCTGTCTTATTTCGCTATCTACTTGGATTAGCTGCATCAGATTGGTAACCAAAATGAGTGCTAAGGATTAAAAATCGAACATCTTTGTGAGAATTACAAAGAGGATGACATGATCTATTATGCGCATTTCAAAAATCGCGCTGGCTGTTGTGCTGAGATGGAAGTGGGGGGAAAGGTACAGACAGAGAGAACCTTGGGAAACTATTGAGTAGTCTTGGAGAGAGAATGGGAGATGGTGAGCAGAGGTCAGATGTGGACCTCATCGAAGTGACTTGCTAATGCACTGAATGTAGGCATGAGGGAAAGAAAGTATTCAAGAATGAGTCCTCCATTTCTGTGTTGAGAAATTGAGTGGAAGCTAGTGCTGTTTAATATGTTGGGGAAGACTGAGGGGAAAACAAGTTGTTGTTTTTTAAAATGTTTTAATGTATATTTACTTTTGAGAGAGAGAGAGAGAGTGAAAGTGGGGGAGGTAGAGAGGAGGAGACACAGAATCTGAAACAGGCTCCAGGCTCTGAGCTGTCCACACAGAGCCTAATGCAAGGCTTGAACCCATAAATGTGAGATCATAACCTGAGCTGAAGTCAGACGCTCAAACAACTGAGCCACTCATGTGCCCTGAAAACAAGTTGTTTTGATGGGAAAGAGGGTCAAGAGTTGTATTTGTATTTGACCTATTAAGTTTTAAAGATATTAGATGCTTATACTTTGTTTCTTTATTTTTAGAGAGGGGAGATAGGGATAGAGAAAAAGAGGGAGAGAAAATCTTAACCAGGCTCCACACTCAGTGCAGAGCCTGATGTGGGGCTTGATCCCATGACTCTAGGATCATGACCTGAGCCAAAATTAAGATTTGGTGCTCAACTGACTGAACAACCCAGGCGTCCCCATATTAGACATGCTTAATCCTCACAAAAGTTTTACAAAATAGATATTATTATCATCCCATTTTACAAGCAAGAGAGTTGAACGCCCAGGGGTACAATAAATTCCACCATCCTAAGTAGTGAAGCTAGAATTCCTTCTCAGGTATTTTCGAAGGTCATGGAACTTGAAGAGTTCCAAAAGTGCCCCACTGCACCTCTAGAACATACCCAATAGATTTCTGGATCTTTGAAATCCAGGAAGCAGAGACTACTGAATCTGGGTCTTCCACATCATTTAGCATCAGCCTTAGAAGAGCCATAATTTCAGAATGTTCAGTGTTTTAAACACGTATGAGAATTGTTTGAAAGTGAAATCACTTTCCCATCCCAAGAAGGATGAGAAATATATTCTTGGAAATATCCTTCCTTCAATATCCTGACTAAGGAGTGAACTTGGGAGGCGAGAGGAGTGCCTCCCACGTGTATATAAGTGCTTGAGAACTGCTTCATTATTGTACCTTCTGCTTCCAAGGAAAACCTAAACTGCTATGTTAGTAAACAAAATAAAAGAACCAAAACAGAAAGGCAGACTTTACAAACACAGAAGTTACAGGATAAAAGCCTGCTTCATAATCTCCAGGTCACCTCTGGAAATACCTTTGCACCACAGCCATCTTAAAAGCTATGGTCTTATTAATAATTTAAGCAACTATAACAAAAAGTATGGCTTAAGTAAATGTCACAAGTTTTAAACAGGCATTTGTGTATTCCTAAAAGCCTTTATGAATCAGATAATAACCTTTCTGAATCTAATAGCTAGAATCTCCCTATTCATTAGTCCTGTGACACATTCATGATTTATACCTAAGGCCTGAGTTTCCTCTCTACTTGGAGAGCTTCCTTCTGTATTAATTGGTGTGTGTGTGTGTGTGTGTGTGTCTGTGTGTGTCTGTGTGTCTGTGTGTCTGTGTGTGCCCATAACCAGAACAACCTTTCAGTTCTCTTAAACTTTCTAATAGTTGGTATTTTGTTCCACAGACACAACCACGTTTCTCTGAATATATTTGCGATTTCAATTGATCTGGTCTGCTCTCTCTCTGAGACTATTAAACTAACTGTAGAGCTTTAATCTTTTTCAATATTCTACGTGAATGAGTTCCCATGAAGCAAAATGATTTTTTTTAATCTTTATTTTTGACAGAGAGAGACAGAGTGTGAGCAGGGAAAGGGCAGAGAGAGAGGGAGACACAGAATCTGAAGCAGGCTCCAGGCTCTGGGCTGTCAGCACAGAGCTCGATGCGGGGCTCACACTCAGGCTGCGAGATCATGACCTGAACTGGAGTCGAACACTTAACCACCAGAGCCACCCAGGTGCCCCTGAGAGCAAAATGATTCTTGAGCAGCAATGACTGTAGCTAAGTGAAGTGCATATGACAAAATACCCCCCTAAACACTCCTTTGGCTCTGTGAGACATGTGTTGTCACATGACTGGGTCCTTTGATTCAGTCCAGTACATTGATTAAGACACTGATAAAGGCCCTCGAGTCCCACGACCTAGGTCTCAGTGCCAGATCTGTGTGTGGCCGGCTCACTGAGGCTGGTGTTCCTCCGCAAGAACAATAGTGCCCTATCCTGGAATATAGTATCCTCAACAATTCATAGATTATTTGAAAACTTAACTAGTAAGTGCCCTTAAAACCATTTCTAGCACATATATAAGACTAAGTATTGTTTTTCTCCCTGCTCGTTTCTGCAGTTTGGCCACAAATATGTGGCATGTATGTAATTTGTGTTTTACTCGGTATTTGTTTTTTTCTCCTTAAAACAATTGTCATCCATCCCATGAAAGAAAAAAAATCAGAGTTCTTGGCCTAGTTGTAGAAATGAATAAATACAAGTTTGGGCTAATTAAGACCTATGAATCAATAATATACCTCAAAAAACTAGAAACATCTATGAACTTCAACTGAAGATTTTTTAAAGATAATAAGTGTGAGAGTTGTTACATATAACATGTTTGGCATTTAAAAGATAATGCTTGGGTAGTAGAAACTATACATTCTCAGCTGAGTGACCACTGCTCAATTATGCACTGAGAAACCAAGCAGAATTTGAACCAGTGTCGGGACTCCTGGGTGGCTCAGTAGGTTAAGCATCCGACCTCAGCTCAGGTCATGATCCCACAGTTCATGGGTTCAAGCCCCATGTCAGGCTCTGTGCTCAGAACCTGGAGCCCACTTTGGATTCTGTGTCCTCCTCTCTCTCTGCCCCTCCCCTCCTTGCACTCTGTCTCTCTCTGTCTCAAAAATAAATGGATACTAAGAAAAAATTTTTTAAAGAATTTTTATCAGTATCTTTTTCAGGAAATTATAAGGCAGAAAGTGAATCAATGCACGATTACACTGGTCTGGAGGCACAGTTCCTTCACGCTCCTCCTATGGTGACCATTCTACGTGCTCCCAAATGTAGCAACAACCGTACAGCCGTTGCCCAAGACTTCACTGAGACCTGGCCGCTGAGTTGCTAGAAAACATCTTGTAGAGTCACCAGTGTAAGAGAGAAGGGTAGCGCGCTGACTGTTTCCTTGGCCTGAGTTCTCTTCCTTCAGATGCCTGCCTTTCTGTGTTCCATGTCACCTTGCAGACAGGCTCTCAGGGACCACACTGTAGAAAACAGAATGCCATTCTCCACCCCGAACGCTGTAGCTTTCAGCTCTACACTTCTTCCCAGCTTTTATGATCACTAGACATATGTTAAATTTATTTATGAGCATTGAGACTTTTTTTTGTTCACTGTCTGGTGCTTAACAAATAGGTGAGGCTCAATAAATAAATATCTGTTAAGCAAATGAATAAATCTTTCTATGCATTTAAATGTGCATACCTGTTACATAGGATACAGAAGGTGGTCTTCACTCTGACCAGGGTGAGGAGCCGTCATAATGACTGTGCAAAAGCTGAAGCCTTGAGAAGCAATCTTAATAATGGATGAGAAATGTTTTTTTCTGGAATCTTTCAAATTTTTTGTTAAAACATTAAAAAATTCTCCGTCAGTTCTAGATGTATAGGTACATCAAAAACACAGGAAAACTAATACTTATTTCCTTATTATTTTAAAAATGTTTATTTTAATTTTGAGAGAGAGGGTGAGAGGGAGAGGGCAGAGAGAGAGCAGGGGATGGAGTGGGGGATACAGAAGATTCGAAGCGAGCTCCCAGCTAACAGCAGTGAGCCTCACGCGGGGCTCAAACTCGTGGACCACGAAATCATGACCATCAGAGGGACCAAAGTTGGGCGCTCAACCCACTGAGCCACCCAGGCACCCCTAAAACTAATACTTATTTACTACGCTTATTTTCTAATTTAAAGCATTAGAAATACTGAAAACCAAACTGCTCTTTCTTTGTAAAAATGTGAATCAAGAATAGTTTGGGGGCACCTGGGTGGCTCAATCAGTTAAGCGTCCGACTTTGGCTCAGGTCATGATCTCACAGTTTATGGGTTCGAGCCCCATGTCAGGTTCTATCTGGAGCCTGCTTTGGATTCTGCATCTGCCTCTCTCTGTGCCCCTCCCCCACTCATGCTCATGTTCATTTATGAGGTCACCTAGGCTAAGTTCTTTTGGCCCCATATCTAGAGACCCTGGAAGCGATGCAATTTCACCATTTCCTCAGGCGGCTCTTTTAACTCCGTTTACATTTGATTTGAATCCCGCCCAGTTACTTGCACAATGTGGTGAGTGTTTCTCTCGTACTGCACAGATACTGCCTGCTTTTCCCTCCTGCCATAATACTTAAATGTTTTCAGTTGCATGCTTTATGACACATTTCTCCCCAAACCCAGTTAAAGTTATATGATCTCTAGTTATAGTATCAACAGCCTGTCCTCAAGTCCATATACAAAAATAGGCTTTCAAAGTTAAAACACCCTCATGGCCCATTGGCTGGATTAATGAAGTTGTGTTTGGTGGTAAAAAGCAAATTTTCACATTTTCAAGTCCCCAGGAGAAACAGAATGACAGTCATCATGCTTTAAAAGTTAAACTGCTTGGCCTACATCATCTCTTTACAGCTGGGAAACCAGGAGTCAACACGATTGCATACTTCCCTTTCTGTGCATGGGCTGAATAAAATCTGTGAGGTCACCAGTTACCAACAGCTTTTGGAAAAGGTGATGTGAAGGTCATTGATCATGATTGTCATTTCCTATTTACGTAATTCTTTGTGGGCCAAGGAACTAGCAGCAAAGTTTATACTTTATGCAATTGCTCAGTAAATATACTGTGAACACTGAACTTTAAACTGTGTCATTGAGGGAAGTCGGTTGTGTTGTTTCACTGAGGTAACTGAAATTCATGCATGTTGGAACTAGGCAAAGTGAGGAATTCATATACTTCATGTATATGGACATGAAAGTATGTGTTTCCGGAACCCAAATTTGTATTGTCCTGAAAGAGAAAAACAACTTAATAAAGTGTAGGGCAGAGAATATAAATCTAGCCAAGTGATAACAGAGGGAAAGAGCTAGAAAGAAGAGAGAAAAGGAGAAATTCACATCTTGTCGCAGTAAGATGCAGGAATTTGCTTAGACTGCATTCTTCAGCTAATTCAAGGAATTTATGGACACAGGAACCAGGAAGGATAGACTGAGTCATCCTGTCCCAGCATCAGGAGACTGCCTGGAAGAATAGTTTTAGCCTAAATCTGAAGATTTGGCTTGTTTTCAGTTTCAACGGACTTTGTCTCTAGAGACTGCTTTCAGGCAAACATCCAGCAGGCGGCAGGGAGTGAAGCCGGGGGACTTCAAGCCCCAGAGCGCCTACCACCAGGGAGAGTCAGCAGTATACCGGTCATGCCTTGGTGCTGGGAAATAGGAAATGCACACCCGACTGAGAGCAAGAGCCAGGCCCTGAGCAGGGGGACGATGTTCTATCAGGGAAAGGAGAAGCATACCTTATTTTGCTGTCAAAGGTGGAACACGGGCTCCTGAGCTCCGCTCCAAGTCAGACAAGCTAGTCTCACTCCACCGACATCTTTCCTTCTCAGCACCGTCTGTAAGCACAGCTTTCCAGCCTCATAGGAGGCATGGAGTCTCTCAGACTCTTACCTTCTCCCCATTCACGTCTGCCAACTAGAAGCCTTGGTCCACCCCGCCTCCCAGCTATTGACTTTGCTTTCCCAGTTGGAAAGGAAAAATTTAGCCTCCTAGTCATTTCCTAGATCCAGCTCTACAAAGATCTGGTCAATCATTTCTATCCCTTTCCCTAGAGAGAGCAACATTAATGGCCTACTTCTCCCGCCCCCCAAGCTCCCCCTCCGTGGTTACTTTCCATCTCCAAGCTTTCTGTCAGATGTCCCCACATATCTCCACTGATTTCTGATTTGGAGTCTTTCACCACAGACTGTAAAATGTATTTAGTTTTTGTTCCAGAGAATTGGGTCAGTTATTCTCCTTTACCTTCCTTTATCTTCATGCATTTTGGAATACTATAGGTAATACCCATAGGCCCCTGAGTGAGCTGCAGCCCGTCGACTTCTACAATGAAAAATTCCGTACTCAAGTAAGCAAAATGTACTTGACCTTTACTTAACCATATGACCTATGTGACCAGGTGACCCTGAGCAAGTTATTTAGCCTCTGAATGCTTTGGTTTTATCATCTGCAAAATTGGAATACTAACAAAGTCTACCTCGTAGACATACAATAAATGAGTTACTATGTACAAAGCCCTGAAGTAATGTCTGGCCCATATTATGTGCTCCATATGTTAGATTTATGTTTTTTGGCAAAATATGTCATTTAATCCTAACAACACTACAATGTGGATGCTCTCATCGTCTGTTTTAAAGAGGAAAAAAACCGAAGCACAGAGGGGTTAAATAAGTTTTCCAAAGTCACAATGTAAGTAAGCATTCACCTCTATGAACTCATGCAGTCTGACTTCAGAACTCATTTTCTTAATCTCAGTGTTATGCTGCCTCTGGAGAGAATTGGTTTTGAGAAGGCAGGGCTCATGAGAGAATATATATTATATGGAAATATACTTGGGGCATGTAACTCAACTGCAGGTCAGGTACTTTAGAAACATTTCCAGCAGATCCACGCTCTCTTCAGACTAATGAGGAGATTAGGCCATTATTGTAATTATTCTTTTCAGAATTGAGGTCTCTGTAAAGGAAGCCGTGCAGTTTTATAGAAGGAGTATTTCCTTTAAAGTCTGACCCAGCTCTATATCTACAGGCAAGTGATGTAAATTCTCTGACTCTGTCTGTAAAATGTTAGTGGCAGTGCCGATCTCATGGCATTGTCCTGTGCATTAAATGAGACAATATATATAAAGTAGTTAGCACGGTCTCGTGCACATGGTGGATACCAAAATTATTACTTTTTTCCTCCTCCAAAAATTATATGAGAGTTTTTCTGGTGATAAAAACAGTAATGCCCTCCACAAGGATGTTGTTCTCATAGGGAAGAGAGCCCACGCCATCCTTTCATATACACAGTCAGTCACCAAGTGTAAGGCTCAACCTAGGAACGGAGCCTCCGAGCTACTGCTTTGCTGGGGGCAGGGGGAGCCTTCATCCTGAGGTGGCAGCTGCGGAAGGGAGAGTAGAGGCAGAAGAGTATCTTCCTTTCACTTTTGTCCAAGGAGCAGAAGGGAGAATCTTGTTGAAATTTCCCTCTCTCCTTAAACACTTGACATTTTCAGTATCTTTCCTCCTTTTAATGTCATTTTGATATGATCATTTGAATTATCAGGTTTCCCTTACAAGAGTACTTAGATTTCACTCCTAGAGAATACAGCTCAATAGCTATTTCCTTTGTAAGCATTACCAGGTAAAATGGGGTAAAACTGGGGTTGGGAGGACCAGCAGTGAGAAAAAATGAACAATTCTATGAACTATAAACTTGTCACCAAATATTACATCTACCTTCCTGATGATGGAGCTGAGTGATCCCATGTAGCCAGGACCAGGCGTATCTGTATACACACACGTATGCATGCACACACATACACATACACATGTATATGTACGTATGTGTACACATAGGAATTTGTTATAAGGAGCTGATCTTACTCAGCTAGGCAAGCTGACTGTGCAGTCTCTGGAAGGCTGTGGTCTTCACGTCTGAAGCTGAGGCTTAAAGAGCATAAGCAGGCGGTTAGGAAGGACGGATGAACATAAAGTGGAGGAAAGCGAGGACAACCTGGAACCCAAATGCACACGCTAGAGCCCATGAGGACAGGCTGAGGCCGAAATCAGTCCATGCTGTCTTTGATCTTGGTGACGTCGATATCCTACAGAAACCAGGTTCTTCTTCACAGAGCTAAACATGCACACCTTAGCTCAGGCAACAGAGAAGCTGGAGAGAGATCCAGGACACTGTGGAGCAGTCACAGGCCCAGCCACCGCCACACTTCAATGAGATAAGCCAACAGCTAGGAGACAGCGTGGGTGTATGCTCCAAAATGGCTGCCACCTCACTTCCACCCTCAGAATCTCCTGCAAGATTTGCTTTCAGTCCAGTGTAACTAGAAACATATAAAAAAGGGAATTCTGGTAAATGCGGTTTGGCTCAGCTGTATATATATATGCTTGAAATATATATTTATGTGTGTGTGTGTGTGTGTGTGTATCCCCAAATTTAGCAGCTTAAACAAGAAGCATCTCTTATCTTAAACAGCGTCTGAGGTCAGGAATCCAGGAATAGTTTAGGTAGGTGGTTCTGCCTCAGGGTCTCTCATGAGGCTGCAGTTAGCTGTGGCTGAAGTCATCCGAAGGCCTGACTGGGTTAAGGATCTATTTTTCCCAGCTCCATCACGTAGCTATTAGCCAGAGGCCTAAGTCCATTCCCATGTAGACTTTTCCACAGGGCAGCTTACAACATACCAGTAGCCTCCAGTGGAGGGAAAAATTGGAGACAGAGACAGAGAGGCCGCCGCGTCTTCTTAACTGAACCTCAAAACTGACATACTACTATTTCTGCCATATTTTATTGGTCACACAGTCCATCCCCAGTACTGTGTAGGAAGGAATTACACAGAATGTGAATACTGGAAAATAGAAATCATTAGGAAACATCTTTTTTATGTTTGTTTTTTTATTTATTTTTGAGAGAGAGAGAGAGAGAGAATCCGAAGAAGACTCTGCTATCAACACAGAGCCCAACACAGGGCTCAAACCCACCAACTGTGAGATCATGACCTGAGCCAAAATCAAGAGTCAGCTGCTCAACGGACTGAGGCACCCAGGTGTCCCTAGGGAACATATTAAAGGCTGCCTGCCACAGTGTCACATCTGAACAGTTCTATAACACCACTAAAAAAAATGCCTTCGGGGACACGGTGGTGACTCAGTCGGTTAAGCATCTGACTCTTGATTTTGGCTCAGGTCATCATCTCATGGTTTGTGCGTTCGAGCCCTGCGTCAGGTTTTGCACCGGCAGGGCAGAGCCTGCTTGGAATTCTTTTTATCTCTCTCTCTCTGCCCCTCCCTCCTCATGCTCTCTCTCTTTCTCTCCCTCTCTCTCTCTCTTTCTCAAAGTAAATAAATAAACATTAAAAAAAAAGTGCCTTCAATTTCAGGGTAGGAAATTGGTTCTCTTGTGATTAAGGAGTGGTCTCCTCTATTCATTTTATCTAAGAACTCCATCCACTTCTCTGGAAACAACTTTAATACCAATGTTCTTCTTTTGTATTGTATTCTCAAACATTGTCACATTTGAGCCTCAGACAGCTAGTAAGAGTCCAAAGCTGGGGTTCAGATGCAAGTCATTCTGTTTCCACGGTGAAAGTTAATTTTACACATCTACAGCTAACTTTATAATATTTGGCTTGTCAAAATAGTCATTCTGTAATATTAATATTACTGAAAGGTTCATAACCAACTGACAGAGTTTAGAAAAGTTTCTTTCTTCTTCACTCCCATTACAAGTAATTTTTTTTTTAGCTTGACTAGATATATTCAGTACTATTTTCCTATTTGCCAATTTAGAATTTAATTACATGCTTTATGCTAGTTTGTATTTTTGTATCTGTGAAGAATATGGGGCATATCTTTCTCAACTACAAAACATCTTGCCAAATATAGTTACATACATTTTAATGTTTTCGTTGTTTTGGTTTTTTTTTTAAGTCTGTGAGTCTCCTTATGTAAATTATTTCTTGGATGTAAAGTAGACAACTTAAAGTGATAAACTACTTTTCCAATTATAGCTGGTATTATTTAGCTAGTCAATATCTTTTTGTTATGGATGCAACCTATATAGCTACAAAGTGGCTTCTCTGGGGGCGCCTGGGTGGCTCAGTTGGTTAAGTGGCCGACTTCGGCTCAGGTCATGATCTCGCGGTCTGTGAGTTTGAGCCCCGCGTCGGACTCTGTGCTGACAGCTCAGAGCCTGGAGCCTGCTTCGGATTCTTTGTCTCCCTCTCTCTCTGCCCTGCTCATGCTCTGTCTCTATGTCTCTATGTCTCAAAAAGAAATAAAATGTTTAAAAAAAAACCACAAAAAACAAAGTGGCTTCTCTGAACCACGGAACCATGGTTGGATTTCCAAATTCCAGCCTCTTTCCCTGTTTGGTGAATTGACCCAGTAATTCAACAGGACGTGAAAAAAGAATCCTAACGGCTTGCCTTCTTCTCACCTCTGAGCGGTGACCCTCTTCTCATCGGGCTCCTGCCTGTTCCCTATAATTTACTATAGCCCAATTTGCCTCTAAATAAAGATATTTCCAGGTCTTGAACCCCCAGAGGAGTCCCCAAAGAGTTTTTTCCCTTGCCAAAATGGCTACTCCTTTCCTAGTCCTGAGCGAAACTGTATTAATACTCTAGCACTTTGAGTAATAATGTCTCTTTGCTCCATCTCCAGACCTGCCTCCACCCTGCTACGATGCACTTTGCACGTGACCATCAGGGCGGGACATAGTTTCATCTCTCTGCAGTATTTTCCTCTTTACTTTTCTACCATTATTCCACTGAATACGCTCCTTGGGCAGCTGGTTAACTCCTTACAGGGCTCACAAGGCCGTGAGTTCTTGAAGCAATCTACCAATCCTTCTTGAAGTTTCCAGGTAAATAGGGTAGAATGATCTCACTTTATAGTTTTAGTATTTCATTAAAAATATGTTTACAATGTGGCCACTTGTATTTTGTGGGTTTATCTTAAGATATATTCTTACCTAGCACTTTATTTAAGTGACTTCAATTCCTCCTACTGTGTTATGCTGTGATTTATCTACTGACAGAACTCTTCTTTCTCCAAGTCACTTTCCCTGCATTTTTATTTCAAAAGTGCAGCAAAGGGTCTGGCCCATAGTAATCATTTATTGAGCAATGAATGGAATAAGTGTGCTCTTCAATGACCAAAGTCTTCTGCCAGGTTTTATCTAATATCCGTCCCCCTTCTCATCCTGGGGTGGTGGTCTCTGAATCAAGGGGGTTGTTGACCCCATCCCAGTCATTTACCTGTAGCTCTACCCTCCTACACCCCAATGAGAACGGAACACTCAAACAATCTCCAGGGAAAAGGATTTGTGCAGAAATGCCGTCTGGAGGTCCTCATGATATCCCCGGCCTGGTATGAAACGTTTGTCAGGGTTCCTAGTTGCAATCAACAGATAATGACTCTGGCTGATTAAGCAAAAAAGAGAGTTTATTCAAAGCATATTCGACAATCTCAAAATTGCCAGGAAGGCTGGTGAACCAGACTTCGGGCTAATTCTCAGGAAGAAAGCCCAAAACCTCACAACAGAATTGGCCTGATGGAAAAACCTGCTGTCGCGGCTGCTTTCCTTCCCACTGAGGACTAGAGAAAACTTGGCAGCGGCCTCCCCTTCGATGCTACTTCTATGCCAGGAACTCTGCCTTAAACCCTCTGGGAAACTGCCCCTGCCACCGCCAAGGCTCAAAGTTCAATGCCTCTGTTGCCACATGCCCAGGCCAAAATGGAAGCTCCTGTCAAGGCCAGTACTCTTGTTGCTTCTTGAGTGACACAGCCCGGCCCCAGTGCCTGCGCTTTATCAGCGAGCCAGTCTGGGAAATTGAGTTATGACACAATGAAGAAGCAGGACGCACTATAGGAATTGTGTAGGGATATACCCAAATCCTTAAAAATCTTTCAAAGGTAATGGTTCACTGTTAAGGTTACAACTACATTACCAGAGACCAATTCAGACTTGTTGCTATGACTTATTAACCTCCATTTTCCTTTCAATGCTCAGCTGGGAAATCTTACTTTCCCTAACTCTAGGTGAGAGTTTTACTCCAACACCCAGGACGATGAACATTGGCCAAAACAGCCCATCTTATTTCTCTTTGTAGAATCATGAGACTAGATTATGACAGAAACTGTGATTTCATGTCCCTACTGATAACCAACTTCAGACGGCCTGTTTATGGTATCTGTTCATGAATCATTTGGTTGTGGCATGATGGAGCTGCTAAAAGGAAGGCTATACTGTTCATCTTAGGGCAAATATTATTTGTAGTTCTTAAATTGGAAAGGATTCAGCACACAGGTTATAATTTCCTTTGTTTTTTTTTCTATAGAATGATAGGATGTATTTTGACATTATCAATTTAGATGTGCCACATTAAAAAATACTTTTCAGAAGTGGAAAGTTGGCAGGATCATACTGATGGAAAATGTCTAACTCACAGTCATCTTTCAGTGCCTTGTGCTTACAGCCATATTCTAGAACTTCAATAATTATTCATGAAAAATCTGAGAACCTGGTGTCATAATTTTTGCTTTAAATTTCAATTTGTTTTCTTTTAACTCCATTTCAACCACATGTTTCTATGGTCAAAGTCAACTCATCATCTTCCCACAAAAGAATTCTGCTTCTGAGTTCTCCAAGTCAAGAATCCCTTCTCTGCTCATGCCATTTCCCCCTTCTCTCCTTCTGTGATATTTTCTGAACCCCATCTCACTGAGACTTCCAGACCCCACATGTCTCCCTATTATCCTATGGTACCATCTTTTTATAACTTTCCTGCCATCCAGCTGGGCCAGAATCCCATAGTCACATCATAAACTTTTACCATTAGGTAGCCCTCACATTTCTCTGTCTCAGCTTCCACACCAAAGCTGCCACACTTTGCTGAAGAAAGTAATAGTATCATACTGATGAGATTGTTAAATGTGTGCTCTCTAACTTTGGGTGATGGCCCTGATGTAAGTCTATCATTTCTTGTCAAAGTCCTGCTACCTTTGGCAGATGAGTTTTGTTTTGTTTTTCTTTTACTCAATTGAACAATCATTTCCACCAAACCCATGCTACCGCCTCCCCACCCCCACCCCCACCCCAGGGATAAAATGCTGCACATATTGCTAAAGTCTATAGCATGAGCATGTGAGATTTTAGTGTACTGTCCCCGAGGCCACAACTCTGGTTTAGGCTTATATTCAAAGGCAGATAAATCAAATACATTAAACTTTGAGGCCCTTCATTTATACCAATATCAAGACCCTGAAAGGGACCTGTGTCCATCTTCTATTACTATGTAATAAATTAATTCACAGTTTAGGAGTTTAAAGCAACATACATTTGATCTCACGTTTTCTTTGATTCAGGAATCAAGACACAGCTTAGTTGAATCCTGTCATTCAAGATTTCTCATAAGGCTTCAATCAAGAAGGAGACTAAAGCTAGTATCTCATCTAAAGGTTCAACTAGGGAAAGATTGATGTCCAAATTTATGTGATAGTTGACAGATTTTCAGTTCTTCAAAGGCTGTTGGACTGACAGCTTCAGTTTCTAACTGGCATTGGCCAGAAGCCACATTCAGTTTCTGGCCACAGGGACCTCCCTAGTTACATGCTTTATAAAAGCCAGCAAGGGAGTCTCCCAGCAAGATGGCATGACTATCTTACATAACTTAATCCCATTACCTTTGTCACATTCTATTGGTTAAAAGCAAATAGCTAGGCCAGGCTACACTCAAGGGGAAGAGATTACACAGGATTATTAATTCCAGGAGACAGGGACCGCTGGAGCCATATTAGAGTATGCCTAGAGTCACAGCCTCTAGGAATTTGTTCAGTAGGTTATATATTTTCATAAAATTTTCAAAAATAAGATGTCTTAACTACAGTTGGTTAAGACTACGTCTCTTTCCACCTCAACATCCCTTCCATCTCATGTCCCCCAGCAACACCCACACCCCTTTGTCAAGTGGCATGGAAATGATCATAGGAACTTTGTAATAGACAAGAGGAAACTGAGTTGGAGATTATTTGGGGTGAGTTTAGCGTGGTCTGTTGAGTGGTTCATGGTCACTTCCTTGGGCAGCTAACTTACTGCTCGTTTCTCAGGTATAGGAACCATTTCCAGGAATATGCCCATTACCTGCTATGCTGACTCAGTCAGCCTTGCCATACAAAGCAGAGGTCATGTCTTGATATGAAGGTGTTCTCAGGTGTTCAGCAGTGTCAGAGTTAGGAAATAAGTTACAAGATTCAAAAGGTATAGAGCCTGAAGCTTGTGTGTGGGAAATTTAATCATTGGTGTTCAGTACAAGTGGAAGATTGGATTCTCATCAATGCCTAGTCAAAACAAGTCTGACTTGTCAAGAATGTATGCAATGATGTAACATATACAATTTTATTTTGTTTTCTTTTCTGATAGCTAATGTGTGAAGTAGAATTATTAGATGTCCTATGTGTAAAACAATAGCATATACATCTCTGGACAAACTTTCATACATTCCGTCATATCCGAATCCATCTTAATGTGGCATTATCAATAGAAAATTGTAAAATCAGAAGAGAATTTACTGAATTATCAATATTTTTTTAAATTGTGGTGAATCATACCTCAGGATAAAAAATTATCCTTCCATTCTCTCTATCGACTCATGACTTTTTTCCTTTAAATTAATATTTAATACTTGGTTTTGTATTACTTTTCTTAAACTGTCCAATTATGTAGGCTTCAGGTCCCACAAAAACTGGATCCCCCAGCCTCCACCATTTCTGGCCACCATTGGCCTAGACTAGTACATCCAACTTCCTAAATGACCCATTGCCACCCCAAGGAAATACTCCAATCAGGTCACTGCCCTGCGGAACAGTCTTTGCTGTCTCCCCACCACACAAGTCATCTAAACTCTTTAGTTCATCAAATGAGGATTCCAGTCTAATTTTTAGTTGTATTGTCAACAACTCCTTTGTTTGGTTTTCTTTTGTTTCCTGCAATGTAGCTACCTGCTATCACAGAAGATCACTTGGGTGTCTTCTCTCCCTGTTTCCCGTTTTCTTTCATTTTTATTTTTCACAGTCTTGCTCAGTCATTAACACCTACTTCACATACTTCCTTTCTGAACCTCCTCTCCTCAGAATGTGATAGCCTCTACCCCCTTCTATATGTCTATTAGTGTTTTAATCTGTGAAGAATAGACTTAGGGATTCCCTGAGCTTGCTCCATGGGTTAACTTTATGCTCAAGGCATAAAGAATTAGAAAGCCACAGGATGAACACATCCCAGTTTGGATAAACAAGATTAGGTAAAGCGGAGCAAAGGCTCCATTATAGGACAAAGGTACAGGAATAGGAAATCTCAGGATGAAAACATCCAAGGTAAGGTAAACAAGATTAGGTATTCAGGGCAAAAAACGCACCCTCCCCCAATTTAGTACAATAGCAGAAAGCTGCTTTCACAGGAAGGAAGGACCAAAATAGGTAAATAGGTAAACAGGACTTCAGATACAGCAGGGCAAAGTTGCCCAGAGCAGAACTAATTAGCAAAAGAAAGGTGCCTTGTTGACCCTGAGATGCATGCTCTGTCTTTCTGGTCCCCTAGGCCAGTTCAGGTAAGCAGAGGTGGCGCCTCATGTTCAATGTAAACAACCTTCCACCCAGCATAGAATTTTGTTTTGTATTGACTGAAGCCCCTGTTAACACTGCATATCTTCAAAACCCCCTTTGCCCCACGCCCATGAGTTAATGTTCGTGGTTTCCCCTTGTCTCTTTGTTCACGCCCATCATGCTTTTGAGCCTTCTGATCCTAATAGAAAGGGAGCAAGGACCCTTACTCAGGGCTCTTATCTCCTCCCGGACATTAGCCTCTCGAATTTTCAAACCTGTGTCCCACTCTCTCGCTGGACAAGAGAGAGCTTCAGACCCTGAGTCTACAACATTAGTCTACTCTCAGTGGGCTTATGTTTTATCATTGCATACTGTATCTCCTGATTTTGTATTTTTTGGTTCTATTTGTAAATCCTAAAATCTTTGAGAAAAAAATGTTACTTCTTTTTCATCATTTGTAACCTCTCTAGCGCCTCATAAGCTATACTTGCAGAACAATAAATATTAGCTATGAATGATTGGATGAATAAATAATGACTCATTTAACAAATGAATCTATTCAAATGCTATCTCATCCATTTGTTCATAATAAACATTTATTAAGGCCATTCAATGACCCAATACCTGTGGTTGTTTCTGAGAAGCTAAAAAAATAACAAAACAACAACAATAAAAATCCAATCTTTGCCCAAAAGGAGGTAACACTCTAGTGAGACAGGCAAACATTGATCAGAAATATCCCACAAATTAATATAAAATTTTATTTTTGATGGGGCGTATGCAAGAAAGGTAACTGGGATTATGGAATCGTACATGTCAGATTTCAGCCAGCCAAGACAATTTCATGGGCATTTCCCATAATGAACGAGAAGATTACAGTTCTCCTGTTTATTTTTAAATTATTTTCTCCAAGAAAATAGCTAAATTACATGGCATTTCATTAAACACTTTCATAAAGTTTATTCCTTAACTAACAATTAATTTGATCTTGTAAATCTTACAAGATTAGAGCAATAGTTTGTCTCTTTTTCTGAAAATTGGCACATTCTTGGTGCTGCTATCTGAGGGCATGAATGACACCGAGAAGCCCCAAGGGCAAGCTCGGTCCTTTCTTTGGGTACAATACTCCTTTTATCAGAGACCTTAGCTACTGGGGACTGGCTTACCATCTGTGATGCTCTTGCTCGGTCTGTCAGCCACTGGCCAGTGCCTCGGCTTGTGTGATCCATGAACCGGCCTTGTCTTGCAGCTGACGTTGCAAATAGTCTGTCTGCTGCTGGGGTTCCCAGATTAGAGTGTGATGGGTTGAATTCTTTCCCCCTAAGAAAAAAGTGTTGGAGTCCTAACCCTCAATAACGTCAGAATTTAGCTTTATTTCCAGATAGAGATCTTTATTTATAGAGGTAATCGGGTTAAAATGAGGTAATTAGGGTGACTCTTAATATGGGACATATTAAGGGACATTTGCACACAGAAACAGAGAAGTACAGAGGAAAGATGATGTGAAGACACAGAGAGAATGCCATCTCAAGCAAGAATGCCTGAGGCTTCCAGAAACTCCGAGGTAGGCCCTCAGAAAGAACAGACCCTGTTGATGCCTGATCGTGGACTTCTGACCTCCAGAACAGAGACAATGCATGTCTGTTGTTTAAGCCACTTAGTTTGTAGTACTCTGCTAAAGCAGCCTTAGCAAACTAAGAGGCTATATTTCTATAGAAAAATTTATACCAAACTTATGTCTCCTGGATGTTTGTCCTCTAGGGTTTTTATCTCTCTGTGATTATTTACATTTAAGCCTAAGTGCAAATTTAGAAACAATCCTTAGAGTTGAAACGGTATATGGCCACTAAAAAAAATAGCAACTAAAAGCTCTCTTGATATGAACATTTCTTTTCTGGAACTATCTTCAGGGTCACCAGGCCAACTCGGTGGGGGCTTTCTCCTCTGTGTGCTGCTACCTCTGGCAGCGTTAAGAGGGAGCTTAGCCATTATACCCACAGGGCACAATGAATGACGCCAGAAGTGCTCCTGAGCCGGGAATCAGAGGGGAGTGTACCAGGAGCACAATGTCATTTTGTAGTGAAGTCTCTTAATGCTCAGGTTACTACCATATTAACTTTGGAAATCGAAGAAACCGTTGTATATCCCGGCTCAGTGTGAAAGGCATTTTAAAATTCATCCAGCTGGCTGTTCCCTGTGAAGGAGTGGCTGCAAACTTCTTTCTTTTCATAATAGGGCGGTGGGGGGGGGGGGATACTTTCTCCATCTGGGCTTCAAAGGGGGACAGAGAGTCAGTAAGTATATTCACCAAATAAGAGTAATTGTTATTTTTATTTAATCTATTTGGGTAAAAATGCATTTTCGTAAGTTAATAACTCCTTTCAAAAAATATCTTTTGAGTATCTACAGTGTATCAAATGTTGGGAATGCACAGGTGGGCAAAAATAGGCACAATCCTGTTCTGTGGGAGCCGGCGGACTATTAAAGAAAATAGATAATCTCCCGTGTAATAATCCCTCTCTGCCTCTTTTTATCGGGATGCTTGTGATGGCATTCAGGGCTCACTTGGGTAGTGAAGGGTAATCTCCCAATCCCATGACCTTAAAGTAATCACATCTACAAAGTCTTTGCCGTATGCAGTAGATTAAACAATGTCCTAGAAAAATTCTTGTCCACCTGAAAACTCATAATGTGACTTAATTTGGAAATAGGATCTTTGGAGATACATTAAGCAGAAGGATTGAGATGAGAGCATACCGGATTAGGGTGGGCCCTAAATCTAATGAAAGTGTTCTTGGGAGAGACAGAAAAAGACACACAGAGTCCCAGGGAAACAGGCCACATGAAGACAGAGATGGAGATTGGAGTGATGTTATCACGAGCCAAGGAACAGAAGGATTCACCAAAAACGGGAAGAGGCAAGGAAGGATTCTCTCCTAGATCCTTCTGAGAGAACACAGCCCCGCCAGCAAATCGATTGCCAACTCCCGGCTTCCAGAACTGTGACAGAATAAATTTATGTTGTTTAAGCCACCAAGTTTATGGTAATTTCTTGAGCAGCCCTGGGAAATTAATACATCATATAAGCTAATAAGCACAGACCCAGGAATTAGGATGCGGACATTTTGGGAGGCCACTCGTCAGCCTGCCACACCTACTTCGCTTTCAAAAGAGCAAGTGACCTCAACTGGCCCTGGTTGGTACAAGCAACTATGCTAGCCTTTTATCAGACTTGATGAGAAAAAGAGCCAGTCACAAACCTGATGGTGTGCCATGATCAAACAAGCAACTCAGGAACACAGCAAGACGATGGACCTCCGACCCCAGCGTACTCAGGAGCTGATAAACAAAGGGAAGGAAATTATTTGAGTATTATGGGAATACTCATTTTTAATTGTCAGATTGGTTTCCATATAAGACCCAGTGCTCATCCCAACCCATGCCCTGCTCAGTGCCCGTCAGCCAATTCTCCCCCTCCCAAATCCTCCTTAACCCTTGGTTTGTTCTTAGTATTTAAGAGTCTCTTATGTTTTGTTTTGTTTAGAAGTTTATTTATTTTGAGAGAAAGAGTGAAAGTGGGGGATGGGCAGAGAGAGACAGAGAGAGAGAGAATCCCAAACAGGCTCCACACTCAGCACAGAGCCCAACGTGGGGCTTGAACTCACAAACTGTGAGATCATGACCTGAGCTGAAGTCAGACACTCAACCAACTAAGCCACCCAGGTGCCCCAAGAGTCTCTTATGTTTTGTCTCCCTCCGTCTTTGTGTCTTTTTTCCTTCCCCTCTTCCCCTCCCCCCTAATTTTCTGTTAAGTCTCACAAAGTCCACCTGTGCATGGAAACATATGGCATCTGTCTTTCTCTGGCTGACTTATTTCACTCAGCATAATACCTTCCAGTTCCATCCATGTTGCCACACATGGCCAGATTTCATTCCTTCTCATTGCCGCGTAGTATTCCATTGTGTGTATATATATATACCACTTCTTCTTTATCCATTCATCAATTGATGGACACTTAGGCTCTTTCCATGATTTGGCTATTGTCGAAAGTGCTGCTATGAACATTGGGGCACATGTGCCCCTATGCATCAGCACTCCTATATCTCTTGGGTAGATTCCTAACAGTGCTGTTGCTGGGTCATAGGGCAGTTCTATTTTCATTTTTTTTGAGGAACCTCCACACAGTTCTCCAGAGCGGCTGCACCAGTTTGCATTCCCACCAACAGTGCAAGAGAGTGCCTGTTTCTTCACATCCCTGCCAGCATCTATAGTTTCCTGATTTGTTCATTTTAGCCACTCTGATTGGTATAGGGTGGTATGGTATCTCAGCATGATTTTGATTTTGATTTCCCTGATGATGAGTGACATTGAGCATCGTTTCATGTGTCTGTTGGCCATCTGGATGTCATCTTTGGAGAAGTATCTATTTATATCTTCTGCCCATTTCTTCACTGGATTATTCGTTTTTTGGGTGTGGAACTTGGTAAGTTCTTTATAGATTTTAGATACTAGTCCTTTATCTGATATGTCACTTGCAATTACCCTTTCCCATTCTGTCGGTTGTCTATTAGTTTTGTTGGTTGTTTCCTTTGCCGTGCAGAAGCTTTTTATCTTGATGAGGTCCCAGTAGCTCATTTTTGCTTTTAATTCACTCGCCTTTGGAGATGTGTTGTGTAGGAAATTGCTGCAGCTCAGGTCATAAAGATTTTTTTCCTGCTTTCTCCTCTAGGATTTTGATGGTTTCCTGTCTTAAATTCATGTCCTTCATCCATTTTGAGTTTATTTTTGTGAGTGGTGAAAGAAAGTGGTCTAATTTCATTCTTTTGCATGTTGCTGTCCAGTTCGCCCAGCACTATTTGTTAAAGAGGCTATCTTTTGGGGCGCCTGGGTCGCTCCGTGGGTTGGGCGTCCGACTTCAGCTCAGGTCATGATCTCGCGGTCTGTGAGTTCGAGCCCCGAGTTGGGCTCTGTGCTGATGTCTCAGAGCCTGGAGCCTGCTTCCGATTCTGTGTCTCCCTCTCTCTCTGCCCCTCCCCTGCTCACGCTCTGCCTCTATGTCTCTCAGAAATAAATAAACGTTAAAAAAAAATTTTAAAAAAAAGAGGCTGTCTTTTTTCCATTGGATACTCTTTGCTGCTTTGTCAAAAATTAGTTGGCCATATGCTTGTGGGTCCATTTCTGGGTTCTCTATTCTATTCCATTGGTCTATGTGTCTGTTTTTGTGCCAATACCATACTGTCTTGATTATTACCAATTTGTAGTAGCGGTTAAAGTCTGGGATTGTGATGCCTCCCCTTTTGGTTTTCTTCTTCAATGTTACTTTGGCTATTCGGGGTCTTTTGTGGTTCCATACAAATTTAGGATTGTTTGCTCTAGCTTTGAGAAGAATGCTGGTGCAATTTTGATTGGGATTGCACTGAACGTGTAGATTGCTTTGGGTAATATTGACATTTTAACAATACTTATTCTTCCAATCCATGAGCATGGAATGTTTTTCCATTTCCTTGTGTCTTCCTCAATTTCCTTCATAAGTTTTTTATAGTTTTCAGCATAGAGATCTTTTACATCTTTGGTTAGGTTTATTCCTAGGTATTTTAAGGTTTTTGGTGCAATTGTGAATGGGATTCGCTTCTTTATTTCTCTTTCTATTGCTTCATTGTTGGTGTCTAGGAATGCAACCGATTTCTGTACATTGATTTTGTACCCTGCAACTTTGCCAAATTCATGGATCAGTTCTAGTAGGCTTTTGGTGGATTCTGTCGGGTTTTCCATGTAAAGTATCATGTCGTCTGCAAAAAGTGAAACTTTGACCTCATCCTTGCCTATCCTGATGCCTTTTATTTTGCTTTGTTGTCTCATTGCTGATGCTAGGACCTCCAACACTATGTTAAATAGCAGTGGTGAGAGCGGACACCCCTGTCGTGTTCCTGATCTCAGGGGGAAGGCTCTCAGTTTTTCCCCATTGAGGATGATATTAGCTGTGGGCTTTTCATAAATGGCTTTTATGATGCCTACATATGTTCCTTCTATCTCGACTTTCTCGAGAGTTTTTACTAGGAAAGGGTACGGTATTTTGTCAAATGCTTTCTCTGCATTTATTGACAGGATCAGATGGATGTATCACATTGATTGATTTGCGGATATTGAACCACCCTTGCAACCCAGGGATGAATCCTACTTGATCATGGTGGATAATTATTTTTATATGGTGTTGGATTCGCTTTGCTAATATCTTGTTAAGAATTTTTGCATCCATATTCATCAGGGATACTGGCCTGTAGTTCTCTTTTTTTCCTGAGTCTCTATCTGGTTTGGGAATCAAAGTGATGCTGGCTTCATAGAATGAGTCCGGGAGTTTTCCTTCCATCTCAATTTTTTGGAACAGCTTGAGGAGAATAGGTATTAACTCTGTTTTAAATGTCTGGTAAAATTCCGCAGGGAAGCCATCTGGCCCTGGACTTTTATTTGTTGAGAGATTTTTGATATTGATTCAATTTCTTCACTAGTTATGGGTCTGTTCAAGTTTTCTATTTCTTCCCATTTGAGTTTTGGTAGCATGTGGCTGTTTAGGAATTTGTTCATTTCTTCTAGGTTGTCCAATTTGATGGCATATAGTTTTTCATAGTATTCTCTGATAATTGCTTGTATTTCTGAGGGATTGGTTGTAATCACTCCCATTTCATTCGTGATTTTATCTATTTGGGTTCTCTCTCTTTTCTTTTTGAGAAGCCTGGCCAGAGGCTTATCAATTTTGTTTATTTTTTCAAAGAACCAGCTCTTGGTTTCATTGATCCGTTCCACTACTTTTTCTGTTTCCATATGATTAATTTGTGCCCTGATCTTTGTTATTTCTCTTTCTGCTGGGTTTGGGTTGTCTTAGCTGTTCTGCTTCTAGTTCCTTTAGGTGTGCTGTTAGAATTTGTGTTAGTGATTTTTCTTGTTTCTTGAGATGGGCCTGGACTGCAATATATTTCCCTCTCAGGACTGCCTTTGCTGCATCCCAAAGCATTTGGATTGCTGTATTTTCATTTTCATTTGTTTCCATGTATTTTTAAATTTCTTGTCTGATTGCTTGGTTGACCCATTCGTCTTAGTAGGTTGTTCTTTAGCCTCCATGTTTGTGGGGGTTTTCCAGGCTTTTTCCTGTGGTTAATTTCAAGTTTCAAAGCATTGTGGTCTGAAAGTGTGCATGGTATGATCTCAATTTTTTTATATTTATTCAGCACTTCCTTGTGCCCCAAAATATGGTCTATCTTGGACAATGTGCCATGTGCATTTGAGAAGAATGTAAATTCCTTTGCTTCTGGATGAAGGGCCCTGAAGATGACAGTCAGGCCCATCTTTTCCAATGTGTCATTCAGGGCCATTGTTTCTATGGTGATTTCTCTGTTTAGTGGATCTATCCAGTGCTGTGAGTGGGGTATTAAGGTCCCCTGCAATTAGTACATTTTTATCAATAAGATAGCTTACGTTTGTAATTAGTTGCTTTACAAATTTGGGTGCCCCAGAATTCGGTGCATAGATATTTATAATTGTTAGCTCTTCCTGCTGGATAGTCCCTGTGATTATTATATAATGCCCTTCTTCATCTCTTATTACATCTTTTACTTTAAAGTACAGTTTGTCCGATATAAGTGTGGCTACTCCAGCTTTCTTCTGAGTTCCTGTAGCATGGTAGATAGTTCTCCATCCCCTCACTTTCAGTCTGAAGGTGTTCTCAGGTTTAAAATGGGGCACGTGTACCCCAATGTTCATAGCAGCACTTTCGACAATAGCCAAATCATGAAAGCAGACCAAGTGCCCATCAACTGACGAATAGATAAAGAAGTTGTGGCACATATATACAATGGACTACTACATGGCAATGAGAAAAAATGAAATCTGGCCATGTGTAGCAACATGGATGGAACTGGAGGGTATTATGTTAAGTGAAATAAGTCAGTCAGAAAAAGACAGATACCATATGTTTCCACGAATAGGTGGACTTTGTGAGACTAAGCAAAAACCAGGGGGAGGGGAAGAGGGGAAAGGAAAAAAAGACACAGAGAGGGAGGGAGATAAAACATAAGAGACTCTCAAAGACTAAGAACAATCTGAGGGTGAGGGAGGTGAGGAAGGGGGGAGAGGGGGTGATGGACATTAAAGAGGGCACGTGTTGGGATGAACACTGGGTGTTATATGTAAACCAATTTGAAAATAAACTATTATAAAAAAATAAAATAAAATAAAATAAAATGGGTCTCTTGAAGACATCAGATAGATGAGTCTTGTTTTCTAATTCATTCTGTTACCCTGTGTCTTTTAATTGGAGTGTTTAGTCCATTTACATTCAGTGTTAATATTGAAAAATGTGGGTTTAGGGGTGCCTGGGTGGCTTAGTCGGTTGAGCGTCTGACTTTGGCTCAGGTAATGATCTCGTGGTCTGTGAGTTTGAGTTTTTTAATCCATTCTGTTACCCTGTGTCTTTTAATTGGAGCGTTTAGTCCATTTATATTCAGCGTTAATATTGAAAAATATGGGTTTAGAGTCACTGTGTTATCTGTAGGTTTCCTGCTTGTAAGGATGACGGGTACTCTGTGTTCCTTGTGACTTTTCCTTCATAGAGTCCCCCTCAGGATCTCTTGTAAGACTGGTTTATTTGTGATGTATTCCTTCAGTTTTTGTTTGTTTGGGAAGTCCTTTATCTTTCCTTCCATTCTGAATGACAGGCTGGCCGGATAAAGGATTCTTGGCTGAATATCCTTCCTGTTCATAACATTGAAGATTTCCTGCCATTCCTTTCTGGATTGCCAAGTTTCTGTAGATAAGTCTGCTACTACCCTAATGTGTCTGCCTTTGTATGTCAAGGCCCATTTATCCCTAGCTGCCTTCAGAATTCTCTTTGTCTTTGTATTTTCCCAGCTTCACTATGATGCGTGGTGCTGAGGGTCTATTCAGGTTACATCTGAGGGGAGTTCTCTGTGCCTCTTGGGTTTCAGTGCCAGTTCCTTCTTCATATTGGGGAAGTTCTCAGCAATGATTTGTTCATGTACCCCTTCGACTCCTTTCTGTCTCTCTTCTTCCTCTGGAATTCCTACAATACGGATGTTATTTCATTTGATTGCCTTGCTCAGCTCTTGAATTCTCCTTTCCTATTCCTGAATCAGTTTCTCCCTCTTTTCTCTGCTTCCTCTTTTTCCATAATTTTATCTTCTAATTCACCTATTCTCTCTTCTGCCTCTTTAATTCACACTGTGGCCGCCTCCAATTTGTTTTGCACCTCATTTAAAGCATTTTTTAATTCCTTCTGACCGGTTTTTAGTACCTTGATCTCTGCCTTGAGGGTCCCCCTGCTTTTCTTCTATGCTTTTTTGAAGCCCAGAAAGTATTTTTATGTTTATCATTCTATATTCTTGTTCTGTTAAGGTGCTTATGTCTGCTTTCATCATTTCTTGCACTGTCACTATTTCCTGTACATTCTTTTGAGGGAATTCTTCCGTTTCATCATTTTGGCTAGGTGTGTATTGGTTTATTTCCTAGGTCTCCCTCCGTGTCTCACTTTCTTTCTCCCAGATTGCACTCACTCCGTCTCCCAAGATTTTCTGGAATTCGCGTTCTCTTCCCCATAGCTTCTAACTCCTCTTCCTGCAGATCTCTGGGATTGAGAGTCCCTCGGTTTCAGTCCGTCTTAGTTTGAAAGACACGCAGCCCCGAGTCCCCCTACTCCTTTGCCATATTGGCCTCCCTTCTGAATACACATTTTTAAGTGATAAATGAACTACACCATGAGACACGTACAGGAGAGGACATATTATCAGATATTACTTCTGTGATTCAAACAGCAAGACTCCATCAAGTTTATAAAGAAAAGAAATTTTGACTTGAGGCAAGCTGTGGAAGTTTAATGAAAGAAACAAGAGAGAAGTGGGTATTCCCTCCTGGCTGATAGGAGACGGGAAACCATTCTGCCCTCACTCAGGAAGCTTGAACTAGAGTTCCCCACTGTCTGAGCCTTATGATCTGCTAACCTTAGCGTTTCCAACCCTTGCCCCTGTGTTTCCTCCATCTGCAAACTACTCTCATCTTCCCTTTCTTGCCTGTCACTCGACCCATTCTATTACTATGGCTTCGATCCCACCCATTTCATTATTTCTTTCCACCCCCTTGCCTACTTGGTCTTCTGCCCCACTGCTCCTGAAACCTCCCTCTCAGGAATTAGTCTACACATCTCCTCTTGCCTCCTCTGCCTTGTAGGAAAATCACAAACTAGGACAGATTGAAGTAATTCCAAATTTCCTGCTCAGCTGGGTCTCCAGTGCTGCTCACGGTCTTTAAGAGTCTCCTCTTTCCTGGAAACTAATGTTCACAGTAGCCAACATCACCACATTCTCAACCACCTATCCTAGTGCTGTTAACTTCTGCCCTCCTCAAATGATTTTACCTCCTACTTCAGAGAGAGGACTAAGGCTAAATTCCTTCCTCTTCCTGCTTCTTCCATTTGTTTTCATCCATTATCTTCTGAACATACCCTTTTTCTTTCACAACAGTTTTGGTAAAAGATGTACTAACTCAAGGTTAGTACCTCCACCTGTTCTTCTCAGACAGCTCTGTTAATCTCTGCTGATGGCTCGGATTGAAGGGAGGAACAATGAGAAGCTGCTCAGAAACTCTGTGCCCATGAGTGGGGCTTGTTGATAGTCAACCTCACTACAAGGAGTCATCTTGTGTCAGATTCGTTTTTCTTTGGCTGGTCAAATTAAAGAAGGATCTCCTACTTACTTCCTGGAATAAGTAAGCCTTGCTGCCACTATCTGAGAATCAATAGGGGAAGAGAGCTGGGAATCTCAACATCCAGGATGTAAACTTTCATTCAGTCTCCCTCTGTACAACATGGTGTCATTGTCCTGGACTCTACCTCTCTCTGGTTTACTCTTTCCAGAGAATAACCCTCCAGTAGGAACGATTCAGTCTACAAGCAGATTTGGGGAACTCACTGCTTCCGAAACCAGCATTCAGCCAACAGTGTTCTTTTCAGCCCTTGCCCTACTTCTGGAGCATTGAGGGACTCCTGTGACTAATTAGTCCCTCAGCTGTCCCCTCTGCTGACTTGACATTCAGTTTTTTCGGATCTGCTAAGTCATTTACCATTGACCACTGACTACTTTCCAACTTCCCAAATTTTGTTCCTGTCATCTCCTCTCACATAATTTATTTGTTCTTAGGCTTTTATGTGTTCTTGAAAAAATCTGTTTACAGTCATTAGCAGAATCTTGAGGATGAATGTAGGAGACATATGTTCTCTAAATACATTTCTGTCCTAAGATCAGAACATATGGATTAATATTTCATTCCTGACCCTGGTAGTATATTTTAAAATTTTTTTTAATGTTTATTTTTGAGAGAGAGAGAGACAGAGCATGAGCAGGGAAGGGGCAGAGAGAGAGGGAGACACAGAATTCAAAGCAGGCTTCAGGCTCTGAGCTGTCAGCACCTAGCCCAACGTGGGGCTCAAACTAATGGGCCACAAGATCATCACTTGAGCTGAAGTCAGACACTTAACAGGCTGAGCCCACCAGGCGCCCCCTGACCCTGGTAGTATATTAAGAAACATTCTGCTATGTTTAACTATTTTACCCATTTTGTCTTCAACTTTACTGTCAACCCTTCCCCAGCTCTATATACACAGATTAATTGCACTATCATGTTCGGAAAGTACAAAGTACAAACTGAACCGATGAGGTATATTACAGGAAAAGTTTTCTCCTTGGGAAAGGATTAAATCTTGCAGTTGTTGTTTCCAGGCATTCCCAAAGGTTGTTCCCAAAGCTCCCTTCTCTGTGTTCTTATCCCACCTTCCAGGCTGGAGTTCGCTAAACTCTACATTCGCCGCAACCCTGACTGCACATTCCTTATGACCAGCCTATTTCACAAATGAACATTCCTGGGATATTTTCGATCAGCCATCTTCCTAAGAGTCCTGAAATCTTAATATATTTTTTATTTTGACTATTTCTAATGAAAATTGTATCTTTTCCTGCTTTGGGAAATGGGAAAATTTCAAACAGTTATTTTTCTGGGAAGCTCAAGGTCATCATTACAAGCATCAGTTAAAATACAGTTGATGCTTGAACAAGAATGGTTTGAATGCAGATTTTTGACGTCACAGAGGGCTGGGTGCCCCTAACCACCTCGTTGGTCAAGGCAACTATATTCTCTTTTTGCAATAGCTGCTGGTGGCCCTGCCAAACAGAGGTATTCCCTCCCATGTGCCCAACTCTGCACCTTACCCTTATTAATTCTTTGTCATTACTACCCTTTTGAGATTAGGATTCCTTTTTTTTTTTTTTTTTTTTTTTTGTCCCTCTTTGTTGACTTTGAGCTCCCTGGAAGCAGGAGGCAGGAAGGGAGTGACCATCCCTTTTTCATGTGAGCATTCCCTACTCCTAGCTTAGTACCTTTGTTTAGTAAATGCTCAAAACTGTGTATTAAATGAATGAATGGGACTGTGAAATATATTAAACATAGAGTCAAATAAATAATGATACTATTCACTTAGTGGTGACCATGTAAATGTAGTTCAAGTTAAGTACATGAGTAAGTTTTCCTGTATGGAAAACATTTGTTTTTTTCTGAAGTTAACAGTTGTCCTTTTTTATTCCATTTGCTTAATTTTTCTATTTACATGTTACTAAATATTCTTAAATATTCTTTACAAAGTCTATAATCCATTAGAGAGTTGTATCTTCCCCCCAAACCTCTCTCCAGCTGATTCAGGACTTTGGGTGTTCTAGCTCCACAGCAAAGCCATCGCCCTGCCGCCCGCTCTTACCTTCCCTGTGGTGAGTATTCTGTCGCCCGCGTCTCACATCTTTTTCTTATCTTTCCTTTTATTTCTTTTTTAAAAAATTTTGCTCTCTATTGAAAGAGCACCTGTTTCTGTATCATTTTAAGAAAGGGCTTGGGGCATCTGGGTGGCTCAGTCGGTTAAGCATCTGACTTTAGCTCAGGTCATGACCTTGCAGTTCATGAGTTCAAGTCCCATTGTCGGGTTCTGTGCTGACAGCTCAGAGCCTGGAGACTGCTTCAGCCTTTGTGTCTCCCTCTCTCTCTCTCTGCCCCTCCCCTGCTCATGCTCCGTCTCTGTCTTTCAAAAATAAATAAACGTTAAAAATTTTTTTAAAAAGTGGGGGGGCAGAAGTTGGGGTGCTTGAGTGGCTCAGTTGGTTAAGCGTCCGACTTCGACTCTGGTCATGATCTCGCAGTTTGTGGGTTTGAGCCCCGCACTGGGCTCTGTGCTGACAGCTCAGAGCCTGGAGCCTGCTTTAGATTCTGTGTCTCCCTCTCTCTCTGCCCCTCCCCTGCTCATTCTCTGTCTGTCTCTCTCTCAAATAAATAAACAAACAAATAAATAAATAATAGAACATTAAAAAAGAGGGAGGCAAAAGTGAGTTTAATGTGCCCTTTAACTGCATGAAAATACCTTCATTCTATCTTCGTGTTTGATCGATAGAAGTCTGGCAAAGCATTCCTAAATCCAATATTCTACCAGAATGCTGAAGGGACAGCTCCACTGTTATCCAGCTTGCAGAGGCTCTGACGTCGCTCCATGTCTTCATCTTCTATATACAACCTATTTTTTTTCCTCTTTGGAAGCTTTCGACATACATGCTTTGCCCAAGCATGCTAAAATTTTACAGTTATTTTCTTTATTACAGTTCTTTTCAAGTCTATCATGCGAGGCTTTAAGTGGACACCCTCCATATGAAAATACATGTATTTTATTAAGTGCTGGGGAACTTCCTCGTACATTTTTGTTGATAGTTTGCTCATCTCCCTTTTCTCTCTGTTCCCTTCCTTCCTTTGATGTCTGTTGGTCAGATATTGCATCTTTTGATTGTTTCTTTCATTTTCATATATTTTCTTCCATCCATTATTCTTCTTGTAATTCCTATGTAATTTTCTAAGAAAAAAAACAGTCTTAAACTTTAATTGAAAGTTTTATTCTATTCTCCTAATTTTAATATCTAATTACTCTGTTTTCTAGTGTTCTTCTCTCATGCCTTCTTATCCTCCTTCCTTGATATAATATCACATGTTTCATCTCGGAGGCTTTACTTTACAGGGTGTTTGTTTTGTTTTGTTTTGTTTTTTGAAGCTGTCTTCTATCTACATTCTATCGTGACTGTCTACATTCCTTTATTTATCACCTGCTTTCTGTGTTTGGTCTCTTATACTGGAGGCTTCCCTGAAATGTCTAACTCCTGGCCGTCCATTCTCAGTAAATTGAAAGCAGGTAAAATAACTGAAAATCCGGTGCACAAGGGCAACCCAGCACAGGGTGGACCTCTCTCTCTGAGGCATAATCAGCAGTGAGTGGGGTCTTTCATTGGGTGACCACAATGTCAGCAAAGGAAGGCATTTTCCCTCGGGTGTCAGTCCTGTCCTGCCTGGGAGAGTTATGCCTGAATCCTGGAGTTCCGGGAGAGTGGGGGCGGGAGGGGGGGAGGGAACTAAGGGCTTTCAATTCCATTCGCTGACATTCACTGTATTCCCTATTTTTTGGGTGCTCTGTTTGTCTGAATAAGTAGACTTTCAGTTTCAATTTCCCCGGAGAATAACCAACCTCCTTCTTCAGTGGGGGAGGGTAGAGGCAAGGGTGGTTGCCTGGCCCTGCGACCGGCAGAGGGGCCCCATTCTACCCATTCCCTCTGCCTCCAGCTTCTCCTCTTTCAGTCCTCCCCCAGTGCCTGGTGCCCCAAATCCTGGGTATTCCGGGTCTTCATCCTGCCGACACACTCCCGTGTGACCAGCCAGTGGCAGCCAACTTTTATCATTTCTAGCAGCAGCCACTCCTCTCCTCCTGTCTCCTAACCAGGACCTAACATCTCTCGTCCCATGTTCTCTCCTTTCCTGTGGTCTCCTCTTCTGTTCTTTGTGCCCTTATCCTCTCCTCTTCATTTCCTGTCAGTTTAGAAGAGATTGAGCAAAAAGGAATATTAACAGGCAGGAACTGAACTAAAAACTCTTTGACACTGCCCTTTCTATACTGGTTTAGATTCTACATTATTTAGAAATAATGTACCTCAGGTAAGGTTGTGGCTGTGAGAACACAGTCTCCACTGTGTCATCAACCACCACAAACGTTTCTGTGGCCGAACGAGCACCAGAGGTCACCTCTGGAGGCAATAAAGTATGTTGTACTAAAAAGCTTGAATGTGTCTAAATGTCCTAGACAAAAGTTTCTAGATCTTTAAAGGAAAACATTAAGAAATGAGTATGTACGAAGTGTTGATGTGTGCACGTCACTTACAGAGCTCTCTAATTCAGCCCTCACAGAAACAGCTCTCATAGACACTTTTGAGATAGGTTCTACTCTATATCCATGACTATTTTTAGAGATGAGAAACCCCAAATCAGAGGTAAAAAGAACTTTTGTAGTGTTCTACACAGTCAGAAAATAGTGGGTAGGGTCCATCTCAGGATTGACGTCTAAATCCACTTTCTCTCACGAGTTAATTCATGTGATGCATCAGCATGGAGATGAAGCATCCCGCTAAAATCACTAGACTTCGTCAGCATTCAAGTGATAGGTTATGTTCATTTTGATCTCTTCTGAAGTTGTCCTGTAAGTCAGGCTTACAAATTGTTTTTTAGGTATTATATGTCTCTCTAAAATTACGCATTTACGTTGGAAAGTCAGAAGTACATTTCAAAAAACACACGGTCAGTTAAACTCATTTTTCCTTTTGAAATATTTTGCTTTTCAGAGTAGTTTTGGACTAAAGTTAAGGACACTTCCTTTCTTTCATTTTCTCTTTCTTTCCTTTTTTTTTCTCTCTCTCTCTTTTTTTCAACTAAGATCCCCATCTATTAAAACTACCTAAATGAAAAAAATCAATCAATCAACTTGAATGTACTACCTTGGCATTTGTGGAAGACAATGCATTTACCAACTTTGAGCAAAGGGGTTTTTAGAATTCATTTTGTTTTATTTGTTTTGCATCTTCTTTTTAAAAAGAATTGTCAAAAGAGCTTTGGCACATTAGAGCCTGATAGTTCTGGGTTCGATTTTCAACTTTGACACTTAGTAGCTGTGTGAATTTAAAAAAATTTCTTAACTTTGGTTTATCTTCATATTCTAAGTTGGTGGTAATTGTAACTAACTTGCAAGTTTGTTAAGTGGGTTAAAAAAAGCAATGCCTTAAAAGGTCTAGTGGAGTGTGTCCTTAGCCCTGATCTCAGCCAGATTCGTTTGTTGCAAAAAAAAAAAAAGAAAAAAAGAAAAAAAAAGTCAGATTCAAGCTAGCTCAAGTAAAAGGAATTATTGTGAAGGCGTGTGTAAATAGAAACTTCGCCAAAGACCCATTAGAACGAAGGCAACTTGCAAAACAAGCTTGCCTGCTTTCCTGTGTACAATGCATGGGCTCTGCCTGGGTGTTATGTCTGCTTCCCTCTGGACTCCTGTTCATTCTCCTCTCACTTTACTCACCTGTTTCCTCTACTTATTTGTCATTCTGCTCTTTAAAACTGCTGCTTGCGCATAGTTTGGACTTAAACACACTTCTAACTCTTATTTATTTATTTATTTATTTGAGAGAGAGAGAGAGAGAGAGAGTGCACATGCGAGCAGAAGAGAGGAGCAGAGGGAGAGATGGAGAGAATCTTCAGTAGGCTCCACACTCAGTGTAGAGTCTGATGCGGGACTCAATCCCATGAGCCTGGGACCATGACCTGAACTGAAGTCAAGAGTTGGACACTCAACTAATTGAGCTACCTGGATGCTCCCCAGCTCTTTCTTATGATATTTTCCAATATATCCTTTTCTTTCTGCTTCTACTAATAATCCACAGGCAGATTACTTCTGTTTTAGTTTAGAATTTCAAGAGTAATTCTCTTAAAAAAGAAGAACAATTTGTTTCATTGATATTCAGAGTTTACACTAATTCAAAGGGATACATGCATCCCTCTACAATAGCCAAATTATGGAAACAGCCCAGTGTTGTCCATCGAATGGATAAAGGTATGATATATATATATATATATATATATATATATATATATATATATATGCATACATACATGAAATATATAGAGAATATATAAAGAAGATGTGGAATATTAGTCATTAAAAAGGATGACATCTTGCCTTTTGCAATGACATTGATGAAATAGAGGGTATTATGCTATGGGAAGTAAATCAGAGAATCATGTATGGAATTGGAGAAACAAAACAAATGAGCAAAGGGAAAAAGAGAGCTGGTCCACCAGAGAGAAGGATTTGAGAGTTTAATTGTTCCTTATACAGATTTTAAATCTTTCTTTGTTCAGCTCCATTATGTGCCCTGAACTACAGGGGTACATTTGTGGGGTCTCACGTGGAATTTCCTGTTTCCCCTCGGATCCCCCATCCTGCTCACCCACTACCCCCCACCACACCCACTGGTAGGTGTACTACTCTGACAGTTCCCAGGTAGCCAACTTCTTTCCATCTCCTCAAAACATTTGCTTCTCCTTTGCCTTCTGTTGCCTTTAGCTCATATTCTTCTGGCCCCTGTGGGTTTACACCAATTTTTAAAATGTTTTATTCTTATGTTAGCAGGGTGTCTGGAGGGTAAAGAAAAATGTGTACATTTAACCTACCCATGTTAAAATGGCATTTCCCACTTTCCAGGGTGGAATAACTCACTTCTTCGCAGCCCCGTCCCAAGTTCAGATAACTGCCTTTCTTTGTGTCTCAAGGACCTAGCAGAAACTTTCCAACATGGAAGTATTCAGGTTTTTGTTTTTTTTCTAGTTTTTGGACCTTCAGCTAGGGTAGAAAGAGAAGGGTCTTTATCTCACAATCTGTTTCAGGATAGTTAGGAAGGAGGAGATATAGCCTCTCCCTTTAAGGTGCTTATATTCTAAGAAACAAAATATGCTGACCCGAGGCAATATGCGAATACAATGACATGATGGTTTTCTACTCTGCTTAAATCCAAAATGGAAGTTGAACATTTTGGAAGATACATCTCACATCCCTAAGGGATCGTTTAATGTATCAATTTATATACAGTTGCTAAAAATTACTTCCCTGGGCCTCGAATTTACCGTCTCTAAGACTTTAAACTCTAGTTTCAGTATACGTATGTGCCACCATGGGCTGAGCCTAAAACAATGAAAGGGAATGATTGAACATTCAGTTGGTATGTAAGTGCTTTGGGAATAGTATGGAGAGGACATTTGGTTTTACTTTTCCTGCAAACGACACACACACACTCACACACAGACATACACTCTCTCTCTCTCTCTCACACACACACACACACACACACACACACACACACTCAGAGAGGGAGGGAAAGGGGGAGGATATGAAACTTCCCTAAGTAATAAATAACTAGAATTACTTTGATAGTGATGACACTGTAACTTGGTTCTAACTGATACATATCTTTAAGTCCTCTCTTTGCTGGTTTTCCTTTAAGCCAGAGCTCAGATTTGACCTCCTCGGCCTTTTATTCTCCTTTTCCCGTCTACTGCCTTCAAAAGAACTCATTTCCTTGCCCTACTTAAAAAAAAAAAAAAAAAAAAAAAAAACCGCAAGAAGCCCTTCCTTATTCCTTATCTCTTTATGGTGATTAAGGGCAATTAACCTGGATTGCTGGGAGTCATTCGTCCCCTCCCTTCTCTCTCTCTCCATGACCAAGTTGCTGCCAACTCCTTTCATTTCTACTGGCTGACTGGATGTCGAAGCCATATGCTGCTCTCCACAACTGTTTGACCTCAGACCTTCGTTCCCAGCTGGCCAACCCCTGGACCCTCCTAAGTGGTCTCCCTGACCCTAGACTCTGCTTTCCCTCCACACTGCCATGGTTTTCTTCCTGAAACATAGGTATGATCATGGATTTCCTTGGTTTCAGATATTTAAAAAGATTTCCATGATCTATGGAATCATTCCCAAATGCCGTAGGCAAGAAGTCTAAGAGCTTTCTAATTTGTCTATACTTTTCTAATTTCCATGAGGGTGTTTCCTCCATTTAGCCTCTGATCCCAGTCACATTACTTGACCTTTAACGTGTCTGTGCCTAGTACTTGGCTATTCTCTCTGCCTCGAACACGGTTTCCTGTCTTGTCTGCCACATAAAATCATGTAGCCCCATCTCAAATACTACCTTTCAAGACATCTTCTTTTACTAATAAATTTAGCACCTGTGGTCTCATGGTTTTTGCATACCCTTCTGTTTTAGAACATCTCAGATTATATGGTAATCTTCTACTTGTAAGTCTTTTCCTCCAGCTAGACCAAGGGAAAAAAATATTTTACTCATCTTTGCATCCCTAGCATCTAGTACAGTGCCTGAGACAAAGTATGCACCCACTTAATCTTGGATGAATGAATAAATGACTTTTCACTGTAAGTGTTTTTGGGAGAAATGCAATTATTTTCTTTGAAATAGGAAGTACCTCCAAAAAGAAGTTTTCACTGTGGCAAACCAAACACAATGATTTCAGGACATGTGTCTGTGGTCAGAGATCTAGGAACACAGCCCTCATTCTTTGATGTCTTCCAATACATTTCTTCTGAAGGAAATAATTAGGGATATGATGCTCAAGCATTCTTGTCCACTTTGCCCTACTAGAGGATTATGAAATCTTAGTATCCACAGGGATGTTGGTAGCAATATAACTCTTATGAGGTGAATTGCGTTCCCCCAAAAGACATGGAGAAGTCCTAACCCCCAGTAACTATGCTCGTGACCTTATTTGGAAATAGGGTCTTTGCAGATGCAGTCGAGTAAGATTAGGTCACGGTAGATTAGAGTGGAGGCTAATCAGTCTGTCTGGTGTCTTTGAAAGGAGAGGTGAGGCAGAAGCAGACACACAGGGAGAATGCCGTGAGATGGCAGAGGCAGAGACTGAAGTCATGCAGCCACCACCAGAACCTAGCAAGAAGCAAGGAAGGCGTGTGGCCCTGCTGACCCCAGCCTTCGAAACCGTGAGAGGATACATCTCGGCTGTTTAAACCACCGAGCTGGTGCCTGTGCCCTAGGAAACTAATATAGTGCAGGCCTTCCCTGATGTCTGCAGCATCCCAGACTATGCTTGCATAACTCTTGAAATGGGAGACTTACTTCCTCCAAAAGGGGTGACTTCCATGATAGTAAAGCCCAATGTGCTGGAATATGTCGGAAGGATTTTCAGTCGGCTCCTTAGACCTTTTGCTTATGCTCAGACTGAAAATCATGACATATCTAAGTCCCATAGTTTCAATAGCTTTTAATGACCGTTTACATAATGGTATTTCTACATGAAATGACCAAGAACTGAAAAATAAGTTCTTCACTTTTCAAGCATATGGGGCTTGGCAGCTGTTTTCCCTGGATTGACAAGAGCTACTGGTATTTTTTTAGTACGACCTTACTCTGATTGACTGATGGTTTCTGTTTCTAATCACATCCTTCGGGGAAGGGAAATTAACGTGGCCTCCTTCCTCCTACCTAGGCCTGATTAATTATAGGGGAGGAAAGATTTGCCAGTTTTCTGTTTCCCTGGTTGCTCGGGCACCCAGCTGGGTGGAAGACAGGTATAGGTATCAAGAAGTACTAACACCGGATTAAAGGAATTTAAAATCAAAGCAGCTAAAATTCCAGTAAATATTATAGGATTAAGGGAAAAAGCAGGCTCCGTATGAAGTAAGTAAGCATCCCATGGATAGAAAAGAAGAGGGGAAAGCATCACTCAAATGTAAGATTACCATCCCTCAAAGTGCAGTAAGATATTTGTGTGTGTGTTTACTCTCAAATGGCCCATGATGTTGGTGTCAGTTGTAATTTGGAGATCATTTCCAGTGTTTTTCGTTATCAGAGCTTCGGGGAAAACTGAAAACCAGGACCGGGAAGGTAAATAAATACTTCAGACGGCTGCCAGCTGAGGAAAATAAATGTTATCTGTACAAGAGGTGTTAACAACGGTAGTAGTAGATAAGGCAGATGAGTAGTAGTAGGCCGCTGGGCTGACCACTGCAGATGTTAATCTGCAGCAACAGCTACTCTGGGCGCGTCTGTAAACAGCAGGGCTGCGTGCCGATTCTCTTCTCTCTCCGGCTTCTCCGCAGGCACCATCCGCCCCTCCCCGCCCCCAACACAAGTGATCCATTTCCCAGACAATCCAGGGCACTAAAGGAAGCAAAACCTAATTCCCAGCCTTACCCTTTACACAAAATAACTAACAGAGAGGAAAACGGTTTGTTGTGGAAAGTTTGACCTGGAACGCTATTTTATCTTATTCAGAGTTTGACACTTGGCGTTGCTAGTCCGGACCCGTGGTGTGGTCAGCACCTGTGCCACCGCGGCCCCCGGGAGGAGTGGTATTTTTGTGTGAGGCCCTGGCTCTTCTCCTTGATGTAGTTTCCTGCTGCTGTACTGAGTTCTCTCATGTCATTGCTGGGTCTTCGGTATTACACTCACTTTCAGTTCTCCGCATTCCTTCGGGATAATTTTCAATAAACTCATCTGGCTAAAGCAGAAAACAAAATTCAGCATTTCTTAATTTAAAGAAAAGCTTTCTCCGTGCTTGGGTTCAGCCAGACTCACACAGAACTGGAGGCAAGGAAGGGCTGGGCAGGTGCCACCTCTCGCACAGTTCCTGATTCTTAGCGTGCAAGGAGGGATGCCACAGCCTCTGTTTCTGGGTCCCAAAATCAAGAGTAGAAACATGCACAGGGCGCCTGGGTGGCTCAGTCGCATAGGGGTCAGACCTCGGCTCAGGTCATGATCTCACAGTTTGTGGGTTCGAGCCTACTTCAGATTCTGTGTCTCCCTCTCTCTCTGCCCCTCCCCCACTTGCACTGTCTCTCAAAAAACGAACAAACGTTAAGAAAAAAAAAATAAAAAAAATAAAAGTACTCTCTGAGTGTCAAGAAGTACAAAGAAAACTGAATCTATGCCTAGATGTTTTCTAATGTAACTGCACATCTGTCAAGGATAAAGAGAAAATCTTAAAAGCTATTACAGAGAAAGATCATTTACAAAGGAACACGAATTAGGCTGACAGAAGATTTTTGAACACTGTAATAGATGCCAGCAGAGAATTATATAAAAATAAAGGGGAAACCCCACCCCAAAATTTGTAACAGTATTACACATTTATTCCTAAAGCATAATTTTCAGGTATATAAAACAAAAACTGAAATTAAACACTGACAGTGAGAAATTCACTGTCATTGTGGGAATATTCATTGTAGCCCTCTTTGTGGTTTTGCAAACTTGGAAACAAAGAGAATGTATATCATCAGGGCGATGATTCAAAACATTGTGTTCTACCCATACCATAGAATATTATTCAATCATTAAAAATATTGAGGGGAAGCATCTCAGTTTCTGTTTTATTTCCACCTAAGCGAGAATATCGCCACGCAGAGAGGTAGATATGAAATGATGCCAGTGGTTTAAAACAAACCCCACTCCACCCATGTGTGTACATATTTGTATATGATTAGATGAGCATGAAGAAAGTCATGGAAAAATATATACAAGATTACTTTAATTACTCACGGTTGAGGGGGAACGTGGGTCACAGAAACTGTGGAGGGAATGGCAGACTTACTAAATTTCAATTATTACAGACAAAAATAACTTTGATCCAGAGTGCTCATCTAAGATTCCTCAGGAGAGGCTCTGAAGTAAGAAGGGACACGAACTAGTAGGAGGAACCCCGCCTGGGCACAAAGAAGACCATTCGTTTTACCAGCATTAAGGGTACAGAGGGTCTGTCTGCTGCCTAAGTAGACAGACAGACACAATTTACCAAATGTGTTCGGTGGCCAACTTTGCCACACCTTCTTGTATTGAAGGCTTATGTCTTCATTTCTTCCTGTTATAATACCTTTGTCTTGAATATACATTTCTGATTAAAAACAGCTACTTTCTGTTATAATTTGATGGAGAAACGAGGAGAGAGTCATTAAATAATTCCTCTTCATTTTCGACTATTTTGTTTTTGGAAAAAAATGCAAAACATAAAGACCACACATTTTTCCAAATCAAAATTTCATTCTTATGTAGAGAATAGGAGGTTACAAGGAGAGCCGTTGATTATCGAGAACTCTTGTGGAATTTGCTCTAGAACAAAGCAGAGCTATGTGTCAGTAGCCGGAAATGTTGGAATTAAGAATGTTTGAATAAGTGCCATTGTTGTTTCCATAAGGGTGATATCAAAGCAAGTATAATGGAGAGGGAAAAATCTAATGGAGAAGGAAAGGGTCATGAGAAAGAGACAATAATTTCAGAAGCAACACGCCTCAACAGCCAAGTGGAGATGGGTTCGGATGCATCTGTGAGGACTTGGGCCCGGATCACTGTATGGGCAGTTGACCCATCATAAAGGGACATAGTGGGAGGGAAAGCAGAGCGTACTGGGTAGACCTCTAAGCAGTTTATCAGAATTGTGATGTTGGAAGAGAAGTGCTTTTCTAATAGCTTATATTTCCTCAGTGAAATCAGAAGCAGGGCCATGAACTAAAACTGAGGAGAGGAACAAGGAGTGTTGGAAATTTAAGGTTACTTCAAGGAAAAAAGCAAAACTGTAAGAAAGAAAAGGTCAGAAGGAAAAAGCAATAATGCAGTCGATAAATATACATTTATAAATGAAGCTACTTCACTTTTAAAAGGATATAAAACTATATTTATTTAAGATTATCGAAGGCCCATAGGAGGGAGGGAAGCATAAGGCCAAAGCTCTCTACAAATTCACAACTTGGGGCGTTTCTATCTGCAAGAAGAGAAGAGTGACTCCTCACTTACTTCCTCGCTGATCTAGTAACTCCTTCTGGCTTTTAAGATGCTTTAAACAGTAAACTCAGCAAAAAATGTAGCCCAGATATGAAGCAGAAGTTGAAATGAACTGGTCAAGTTTCATATTGTGTATATCCTTAAATATAACATTTCCATGCCAATAAATGTGGCATACCTAAATGAAATGCTACACTGTCTTACGGCTTAGCAGCATTGGTCTGGGTCTCGGATGGATGGTCAGAACTCAGCCTCTTTGAAGACGTCCCTTGGCAAAAACGTGCTTATTCGCCATCTAGGTACTCCATGGTTTTGTTGCTGTGCCCGTACGAATTTACTTGAGAACAGACCTAAGTATCTAATAACCTATTTTTGAAGAAAACCATAAATTAGTCACACAGGGCTAGCATTCCTGTGGGAAAAAAATGTATCTCATCAGATAGCTCTGTGATGCATAAAAATGAATGCGGTGGGGAAGCACTGGGATTCCACTAAGAGCTTCTCGCCCATCAAATGCTTTCTCAAACGTGAGGATCTACCCAAGTACCTTGCACTTCTGTCTCAGAAACCTGTTAGACTGACACCCAAATTTAGGGATGGTCCAGAATTTATGCCACTAGCTCATGTAGTTATTTAAATTTGAATGTAAATAAAGTTAAAGAAAGTGAAAATTCTCTTCCTCAACTGCGCTAGCCCCATTTCCATGGGTGACCAGTAGCTAACATGGGACAGCTCAGATGGAGACCATGTCATCACCGTAGGAGGATCTATTGGGCAGTGCTTCTCCAGACCCTGGAAGGCCCTTGTGATTTATACCATCTTCAGAACTGTTTCTAGTCCAAGGATATCATGAAGGAATACGAACTTCTGGTGCAGTCTCTGACCCCAAACTGGAGCTCTGAGCTTTCCTAGGCTGGACCTGACTCAACAGAGACCCACATCAACCATCAGAGTTTAGGAGGATAAGGCAACATTTATACCTCAAATGACATAATAATGCCTGGAAAGATCTTTTTAAAACTATGAAGTGCTATGCAAAAATAAAATATTCTGTCTATTTCCCCATGCAATTGCCTTTACTTTGTTGTGGGAATCTCCCTAGGTTATTACATTCAGTACTGGACTCTACAGCTTGAGACAAATGCGGAAAATCTGGAGGCAGTTCAGAGGAGACCCACAAAGATGATGAAAGGCTTGGAAAACAAAATATGGTGGTTACCGACAAAGTCATTCATTTCAGGAGAAAATTTTGTAATTATCTTCAAGCATAGGCCTGTACAGCACAGAGAATTATGTCCAGCTACATTAAGAGATGCTGTGGACAGAATAGAAGAATCGGGTCAAAGTAAGAACACAAAGGCAATTTTCTGACAATGGTGGCTGTGCTGGAGTGGACCACTAAAGAAATTTAAGAAGTCTTCTTTGGAAATATTTGAAAGCAGAAGAAGTTCCATGTAAAATGTTTCCTGGTCACTGATTCCTTCTGAGGAAAGTAGTCAGACATAATTCATTAAGCATATGTTCCCCTGTTTCGTATCATGGGCAAGTCTGGTCCCAGTTGGTTGGCCCAGAGATTGGTTCTGGCCCATATCAAGCTACCTATAGCCAGACCTGTGCACTTGATACTGGGATGGATACAGAGGATGAGGTTCTTCCCTCCCCTAGAATCCACGTCTTTTCTTATAACAGAGTCCATTATTTTTCTTAGGGAATCATCCCTGACCCATTCCATGTAGCCTGGGTCCAATTAATCGGTGTATCAGTCCTCCCTGGCCATAGTGATGGGTTCAGAAATAACAGATAACCGAAGACAATCTCATGAGACTCAATTCCAGGATTTTTTTTTTAATCATTGGGAGGAGAGACTCTCTCTTATGACATGTTTGGAGGTATGAGATAGTGAGTCTCATGGTCGTGCCCTGGGGCGGGTTGCCGCTGCGCCGAGAGTAGAGAGCAGTAGTTTTCCGTATATGCAGTTGCATTTCTCCAGAGCAGACGCATTCCAGCTCTGCCAGGAAGCAAGCAGCTAGAGAGCCTTAGCTGCAGAGCTGGGGAAAAGTCAGAAGGAAGAGACGAGCCACTTTTCAGTACCCAGACCCTCAATCCAAGGCCTTCATTACAGCAACACACTCTCCCACCTCCAGGGGCCCTTCTCCTCTCTGCGGTTCTTTGGCTTCTCCTGAGCTTCTCCTGAACTTTCCTTCTGTCCCTTAATTCCATTACCACTGTACTATGCTTACCCTTTGTTAAACATTTACTGAAATTTCCCAGTCACGGCTGTCCTATCTCTGTTTTGTCTTTTTTGCCTTTTAAATGTTTTTTTTCTTCAGCATCATTTTCATATGCTCTTTGGAGGGAAATGTACTTGGTGAATCCATCATCTTTGAACTACTTGTATGATGAGAACAAGCCAAAATGCCTAAGAAGAATGAACAAGCATGAGGAGAAAGAAAGAGAATGAAAGCAAGACTTACTGTGTGTTAGCTGTTGTCATGTGGTGTTGCCAAGATGATGAAGGCTGGGATGCTTTTATTCAAGTGGCTCTGCAAACCCATTTTGTATGTGCATATCCTCAGAGTAACAGCTAGTACTGCAGAGACGCTGGAGATCAAATCTTGATGGGCTCTGGAAGAGACCCAGTTGTGTGGGTGTTTGCAACTGCGATTTGCCCCCAGCTCCGTGAGAGCAATATGTAAGTTAATTGGGTTGGTTGTTTCTTTACTTGGTTGGTTTTTGTTTTGTTTTTTACTTTTGGATTGACTTCTGGTCTTTTTTGTTAGACTTTTTTTTTGTTTACTTGACAAATATTGAATAACCAACAAATAGGTTCAAAGTGTTATGCTACATCCTAAAATACAGTGATAAAGACCCAATCTTGCTTCTAAAGGTGTTTGTCTTTTTGAGAAAAGTAATCTGTATACTAAAAAATACAAGGGGAGAAATATTTTGGGAGAAGGAGGAGAGCAGGTGGGAAAGCAGATGGAGATAAGGTAGGTAGGGCAGCAGTTACTTGAATCAAGAGGAAATATTTGGAAGTAGTCAGCCCTTTGGTGCCAAACTGGAACATTGGCGTTTCCAGATGTCTCTTTAAAATGCCGACTCCGTAGCAGGATTAATATTGGAGGGACTTACCCAGATCTAAGGGCGGGGGAATTTGTCTGGTGCAGGCACTCTCCTAAAACACAGAATTTCACTCTACTTTTGAGCTATAATCTACAATTTTTTATGCCCCTTAGTTTTCTCATTTAAAATGTCTAAGGTTGTTTCAAGTTCTAAAATTTTAGTATTTGAACCCAAATTCTGGCTTCTGGACAGTCTTCCCGTAGTCTTCCTATTTATACCACATCCTGTCCCCAAACCAATGAGTTATTTTACTTTAACCCTGACTTGGAATTCTACATTAGTTATTTCAGTCCCCACCCTAAACATATTTCTTCTTCCCAATTTATTTTCAAAGTTGAAGTAAAGTTCAAGTGAAACCTAGCAACACATAAACCTAGAAAAGAGAAAGAAACATATAATTTTTTACATTGTTTGCAGCTAAAATCATACCAAATCCACGAGTAGAGTTATATTAATTATATTTTCAGGGATGTCCTGAAATGGGATTTTTGGACCTAAATGAATCATCCATAATAATAGCCCTCCCAGGCCGAGAAGCCCAGGGTTTTGATACTATAATGTACTGCAGAGCCATTTCTCTATCATAGAATTTGGACAACAAAATCTAATTTTGTTTTCCTCCATAATTAAAGAGGAATATTTAAAATTGGATGACTTTTGGAAATGGCTGGGAATTCTTCATTTTTGTTCTCTATTAGAGTTTTCCAAGCTTATGCCCAAAGAAACTCTAATTATAATAATATAAAATTCTCTGAAAAAACAGTGCTGTGTCAACAGTGCTTCCCACCTTTTTCTCACTTTGACACGCAGGAAAAATAATAATATTTGCATAGCATACAGAGCTAAGCAAGTTGTGGGGGCTGCTGTCAGCCAGAGGCAACAAATCCAGGGCTGGTGGGAGCCCTGTAGACAGATGAGACCGATATTTCAGCACTGAGGTTCAATAACAAGGCACCCCAGTAGGGAAGCTTTGGGGTGCAGCATGGACTTTGGTTAAAGAGCTGCTAAAATTTCCTTCTACTCCTCTTCCAAATCAGCCCACTTATCTCCCTACGCCCACCTCACACTCCAAAACACTGTTTCGCTCAGGGTGGGCTAAGCATATGTCATGTTTACATTGGCTTAATCATTTTTAAAAATCAAAAGAAAATACCAGATGAAAATAGAATTTTACTCTTTTACTTTAAGCTAAGATCACTGCTTTACACATTATGATTCTGGAGATAGACCTACTATGAGGGACAGTGAATAAAACTGTTGACCTTTTATAATCTGTATTTAATAGTAATCATATCAGTGGTCAGAAGTACATACTAGTTTTCTTGTGTTCTCATTCACATGGCTTGAGTTGCATATCTAACCAAAACCCCAGCAAGGCATTAAGAATTAAAAAAAAAAAAAGATGTTTCTGCTGTTACCTAGGAGATTAATAAAATCTCTTAAATTTTCTGTTCATTACCTCCTACTGGCTTAGGTTTGTCAAAGATGCTACCAAGATAATGAAATTAGATGCCAATTTGTGATTGCTGTTGTACAATACTCTCACAAAATCACTCCTATTTTATAGAACAAAAGAAGAGAAGGGGAAGGAAAGGGAGAGTGAAGGAGAGAAGGAGAGTCTCAGCAGTGATCTTTTTTCCTCTTTCAGAAATTAATTTTGTAATTAAAAAGAAATATATATTCATGATGAAATCTTTAGATAATGAGGAAAGAAATGCCTGCGGTAACATTCTCAGGTGACTTATTTGAAGACTTCTTTCTTGTAAACAAGAAATATAGACTCAAAAATCTAGCAGAATATAGTGATGGCTAGAATGTTAACAAGTTCTGGGTATCAGACTGTGCCATGGATGTCCCCAAACTTACCAAACTCTTCTCATCCTCAGAACAACCCTATGAGGTAGGCATGTTATCTTCATTCCATAAATGAGAAGATAAACTACCAAAATAGTTGGCCAGTCTGAGGCCATGCATGGAGCCAGGAAAGATGGAGCAAGATCACTTTGAGCTGTTTAAGTGCTTTGCTTTTGCTCATATTGCCGTAAGCCCAACTAGTGCAAGAAAGGGGCTGTACAGAAGCTACACCATCTATCTTTATTAATTTATATCGTGGTGCTCAAACTTCGTTCCACAGTGGAATCACCGGGGGAGTTTTCACGATTCCTAACACCGAGGCCTTACCTCACACTACTTTGGTGGGGGTGGGAGGAACCAAGTATCCGTATTTTTAAAGATCTCTGGGTAATTTCAAATGTAGTAACATTTGGGAACTCCTGACTGATGTTGATTTTGGAAATCTCAGGCTAAAGCTGGTTCTACAGTCCTTAATGTTACTTCAGAGAGACCATTGTGCGGCGTTAGGGAGCTAGACATTTAGCTACAGGCTATGACCACACCCTGTTTGTGGAAATCCTCCCTCCAGTGCCAGCCCCTTCCGAACGACTACTCTGTATGCATTACTTCCACAGTGGGATATGCACAGGGGGTCTCAGCAATCATAGCACGTGTTTTGACATACTGGAGCAGTTTTGGCTAAGTGTACAGAAAAGCAAGAGAAAATTTTGGCAATTAGCAGTTATTTTGATACTGTCAGACAGCCAAACAGGAAAATTAGGCCAGAAAAATCCACCTCGGAATTGAATTATCCCATTTGGCTGTCAACCATGAACAAACTAGTCACCAAATTGCCTGTTCACTTGCTCCGTGCACTCCAGCGTATTATAAATGAAAATGCTCATTTTAGAAACTTTTATTTTTGCCACCTTTTGTAGAAGGTAAGAAATGAAGAAGATCTTACAGATAATCCAGGCCAATGCCTTCATTTTATCGTTGAGGAAAATGAGGCCCCTTCTTCATTGCCTTCTTCTCCCCGTGAAACCGCTGGGGGTTCCCTGATGTCCTGCTGCGGCCTGTTGTCACAGGGAAGGAACCTGGGACTGACACTGTCGGTCAAGGTGGCTCTTCCAAAATTTACCTGGTATGATTGATTTGTTTGTGTACATTTTATATTGGCTCCACCTAAATGTGCCATTTAGGATCTAGAATCAGGTAGGTTCTGTTTTCCGGGTCTGTACTTAAGCATTTCTAAACCATTTATGTATAAATGGTCCTCTTCTTTTTATTGCCGTATATCCCCCACGCTACTGCAAAAGAACTCTTATCCACCTCCCGCTGAAGAACTCCCATAATCTCTTCTACTCCTTTCCCACTGCTCTAGGCAAAAGCCCATCACTCCAAAATCTTCTGACATTTTTTTCCATCCATCCATCCCAAACTCATGCCAAAACCTTCCCTCTGTTACTCCCTTTGGCTGCAATGCATTTGTAACAGGAAAGAAAAATCACTATTAAAAAAGATGACCCAAACTTGTTTCCACAACATGGGGCAGCTGCGTAAATTATGACTCTTCTTCAGGCTTATTTATTTATATGAAAGTAGACCTTAGACCTCGGTTGGAATTGGAAGAGTTGGAATGATGGAGACATAAAATTCTCTGCATCATTAAGGGTTGTTTCCTCAATTTTCCCCTGGAAGTCAGGAAGTCAGGGGAGAAAAAGGATTGGGAGTCCTGGAACTGGAAGAGATGCTTCTGGGGAAAAAAAAAAAAAAGATTTAAAAAGAAGGTAAGAAAGGGGTAGGGGAAAAAGCACAAGCGAGACTCTTCTTCTGGTGAGGATGTCTACAGATCTTGGAAGTGACCTGTGGTTGAGAGGTGCTTGGGAACCATCTTTATCTGGTCATAGACCAGAGACCCCTCCCCTCTCTTATCTGGCCAGAGAACTGCCCTTTTCTGCACCATTTTATGACAAAACATACAAATTTCAAAGCTACCTGTATGAGTTACAACACAGAGAGAAATCTCACCTCTGTAAATTACTAAGATAAAGTAGAGGAAGTACATTCACTAAAAATATTAATCCTACATTGGGAACTGAGGGCATACCAGAAAAAAAGAGCTGTCATAATACTAAGAAAAAATCTTCTGTCAGTGCAAACATGTAGGGGAGGTGCTTCATATAGATAAGGAGGAAAAGAGCTCCATCCAGAGGAAGGTTTCAGCTGGTACTGATAGGGGGTAACTTCATATGTCAGACTACACTCATTTGAGGAGATAAAAACTGCCCCAAGACAGAGTACACCCACAGACTCCTCTTCAGAATCCTGTGAAGGGAGCCTTTCTTTACTCAGGGATGTAGGAGTGCAGGAGAGCTGCTCAGGGGGGTCCTGTATCATCAGCAACCTCTACCATATGACGTTTCTTTCCTCCTTCTGTTCTTCAGAGAAACACAGGGCTGTGGGAAAGAATAAGCAACGCTTTAAAGAAACCAAACCCACCCCCCCCACCACAACACCTAGATTCTTAAATAGTAGTGGAACTACTTGTTTAACTAAAAGGAAGTGAATTGTGACCTTAATGTAGTTTTTTAAATTACTCATTGTCTGCATCTTGAACAAAATATAAGCAACATGAAGACAGGAATTTTTATCTTTATTGTTCAATGCTTTATGCCCAGCACCTAGAAAAATGTTTAGATGATAGATGGTGTTAAAATCGATTTACTAAAGGGAATAAATGAATGCTGATATGGCTCTGTTATCCTCAAAACCTGTGTGGATATCTGTTACATAAAACAGTCTAGCGTTGGTGGTGTGCTTTGGTGAATCCAAGAGGAAGAGTAGCGGCCATATGTGACATGACACCAGGCAAAGGTGACAGCTTCAGGAGTCAAGAGCGTAAGCAGGGATTAGGAATTCAGAGAGAACAGAAACTATGAGTAATAGGAGACCAGAAAGATGTAGAAGTATGAGGGATGAGGAAGGGTATTTTCTTCCCCACAGCACGTAAGACAGTGGTGGCTGAAGCCATTATTTGGATGACGAGAAAGGTGACTCAGAAAGGCAGGAGAATTTAGGAACAACTGAATGGATCAATTGTGAAACCATTCTTTTATAGTGGACAAACTTCCCTTCAGTTTTGACCTTTATCTCAACCTGAGATTTAGAACAAGAGACCAAACATCAATCACTACTTATCAGATGAAGGCCCAAGAGTAAATTTCACTCTGTCCCATTGTTGGTTCTTAAAACTAGACCAACACCCCTATACACCAGGAATTAATGACAATGAGCTGAAGTCTTACCAAGGTTCTGTCTCTGTGCAGCCTCCTAATTTTTTCCCCAAATTGCTCTCTATCTCTGGTCCAGACTATCCAGTGCCTAACTAAGCAGAGATCATTTCAATCCTATCTTTGACCTTTCGAATGTGAAACCAAAGCAAAGGCAATTAAAGTAAAAATAAACAAAATAAAAATAAACATCAAGCTAAAAAGCTTTTGTACCTCAAAGGAAATCATCAACACAATGAAAACACAGCCTGTGGAATGGGAGAAAATATCTGTAAACCACATATACAATAAGGGATTAATATTGAAGATATACAAGGAAGCCATAAACTCAATAGCAAAAAAACAAATAACCAAATTAAAAATGGGAAAGGACTTGGATCACATGCAAATGGCAAACAGGTGCACAAAAAGGTGCTCACTATCACTAATTTTTCAGAAAATGCAAATCAAATCCGCAATAAGGTATCACCTCACAACTGTTAGGATGGCTATTTTCCTAAAGACAAATGATAACTAATACTGGAAAGGATGTAGAGAAAAGAGAATCCTGTTGGTTTAAAAGTTAATTGGTATGGCTACCATGAAAAACAGTTTAGAGATTGCTCAAGAAATTAAAAGTAGAACTACCATATGATCCATATGACTTATGGTACATATCCGAAGGACACAAAATCATTATCTTGAAGAGATATCTGTATCCTCATGTTTTTAGCAGCATTATTCACAATAGCCAAGGTAGAGAAACAACCCAGTTGTCCCCCAAACAATGGATGGAAAAGGAAAATATTTATATGTGTATCAATAATAGAATATTATTCAGCCTCAAAAAAAGAAGGAAAAACTATCATTTGCAACATGAATGGATCTGGAGGGCGTTATGCTAAGTGAAATAAGCCAGAAAGGGAAAAACAAATACTTTTACTCTTTCACTTACATGTGATATTTTAAAAAGAAAAAAAGTCAAACTCATAAATTAAAAGAGTAGGAAAATAGTTTCCAGGGGACAGGGGATAGGGGATAGGGGAAATAGAGGTTGGTAAAAGGATACAAATTTTCAGTTATAAGATGAATAATGTCTGAGAATCTAATGTATAAAATAATGACTATAGTTGATAATACTTTTGTATAATTAAAATTCACTAAGCGAGTAGAACTTAAGTGCTGTCACCAAATAAAAAGGTAAATATGTTAGGTGATAGATGTGTTAACTAACTCAATGAGAGAAATCCTTTCATAATATACGCATATATCAAATCATCACGTCAGACACTTTAAAGAGCTTTATCAATTATACCTCAGTAAAGCTCAGGTGGGGGGAAGATCTGAGCAAGATTTAACACATTAATTTAGCAAGTAAGTATATATTCCTGTGGGAAACAAAAAAAGACCAATGTCCTAATTGCCATTAATAAAATTCGGTCCCCCAGGTTGGGGACTGTCGTTCCCATGTGATAGTTGTGCTAATTCCAACTTTCTGTTCTCCAGTCACGGGGAGAACTGCAGTTCTCCACTCTCCCTTTTTTGTAATTTTTTTTTATTGTGACAAAATTCACATAACAAAATTTACCATCTTTAAGTGTACAGTTGAGTGGAATTAAGTATATTCATATTGTTGTGCAACCATCACCTCCATTTATCTCCAGAACCCTTCTTCATCTTGCAAGATTGAATGACACCTGTTAAACCATAACTCCCCATTGTCCCTTCTCACTTGCCCCTGGCCATCACCATTCTGCTTTCTGTCTCCCTGGATTTGACTACTTTAAGTAGCTCAGGTAAGTGAAATCATACAGTATTTGTCCTTTGGTGATTGGCTTATTTCACATAGCATAATGACTCCAAGGTTCATCTGTGTTGTAGCATGTGTTAGAATTTCCTTCCTTTCTGAGACTGAATAATATTCCTTGTCTGCACATACTACATTTCGCTTATCTGTCCATCTGTCGATGGAACGTAGGCTGCTTCCACATTTTGCTTATCGTGAATAATGCTGCTAGGAACATGGATGTACAAATATCTCTTTGAGATCCTGCTTTCGATTCTTTTGGGTGTATACACAGAAATGGTTTGCTGGATCACACGGTAAATCTAGTTTAATGCTCTGAAAATTGCTGCTACGTTGTTTCCCACAGCGGCTGTACCATTTTACATTCTCACCAGCGATGCATAAGGGTTTCAATTTCTCCATGCCCTTGTCAATACTTGTCATTTTCTGCTTCTGTTTCTGTTTTTTTTTTTGGTAGTGGCCAGCCATCCTAATGGATGGGAGGTGGCATCTCACTGTAGGTTTGATTTGCAATCTCTTCATGACTGTTAAGGTTGAGCATCTTTCGTGTGGTTATTGGCCATTTGATGTCTTCTCTGAAGAAATGTCTACTCAAGTTCTTTGTCCATTTTGGATCGTGCTGTTCACTTTTCGTTGTTGCATTTTAGGAGTTCCGGATATATTCTGGATATTAATTCCTTATCAGATACGTAAGTTGCTAATATTGTCTCCCATCTATGGGCTGCTTTTTTATTCTGTTGGTAATGCCTTTCGATGCACAAAATCTTTAAATTTTTATGAAGTCTAATTTGTCTATTTTTTCTTTTGTTGCCTATGCCTGTGATATCATATCAAAGAAGTTATCGTTAAATCCAAATCATGAAACTTTGACTTGTGATTTCTTCTAACAGTTTTATAGTATTAGGTCATATGTTTAACTCTTTGATCTATTTTGAAGTAATGCTTCAATACAGTATTGGGTAAGGATCTGACTTAATTCTCTTACAAATGGATATCCAGTTTTCCCAGTACCATTTGTTGTAAAGACTATTCCTTCCTCCCACTGAATGGTCTTGGCACTCTTGTCAAAGTCATTTGACCATATACGTAGGGTTTTACTTTTGGGCTCCCTGTTCTAGTCCATTGGTGTATATGGCTGTCTTTATGCCAGCACCACACTGGCACAGTACCACATGACTACTGTAGCCTCTTAGTAAGTTTTGAAGCCATGGACTGTGAGTCCCCTAGCTTTTCAAGATTGTTTTGGCTCTTTAGAGTTTCTTGCAATTCCATCGAATTTCTACATCAGTTTATCAATCAATTTCTGCAAAAGAATGTGCTCAATATTAAAGTTAAATGTGCAAACAACCCAATATAGAATTACCTTAGATCATTCAGTCCAGTTCACTCAATGCTATAGATGAAGAAAGACCCAGAGAACCTGGATGACTTTCTAGAGTCCTGACATGAGCTGGTTGAAGACCGAAGACCAGAACCCAGTTACCTAATCTTTCAACCCCACCCCCCAATCCAACATTCTTTCTACTCTACCATGTTGTTTTTCTAGAAGATTATAGCACCTCACAGTAAAGAAGAAGAAGAAGAAGAAGAAGAAGAAGAAGAAGAAGAAGAAGAAGAAAGGAGGAGGAAGAGGAGAGAAAGAGGAAGAGGAAGGAAGGAAGGAAGGAAGGAAGGAAGGAAGGAAGGAAGGAAGGAGAAGAAGAAGAAGAAGAAGAAGAAGAAGAAGAAGAAGAAGAAGAGGAAGAAGAAGAAGAGGAAGAAGAAGAAGAAGAAGAAGAGAAGAAGAAGAAGAAGAAGAAGAGAAGAAGGAGAAGAGGAAGAAAAGAAAGCCAGGTTGACATGATTCTGCAATTAGAACTATGTAAGCTGATTTTCTTCTCACCTTGAGCCCCCCAAATTTTGCTTTAATAATAAAAATTATTTTTAAGCATTTACTAGGCAAATGTGCTAAATTATTTATATTCTGTATTACTATGGAGTCTTTGTTTACAAGCAATAGACAATGACATGGCCATCTTAAGCAAGAATGCTGTGCTCCTAACAGAATCAAAGGAAACACTTAACAATCAAGTTTTAGAAAGTCTTTTAGAAAGAACAGAATGGCTTCCAAGATTTCAGTAGCAACAACTCTCATAGAAATGTACTCATCTCAGTTTGTCTCCACTTAAGATTCAAATTTCCGGAAAGAGATTCTGATGACCCTAGCCTTGATCGTATGCACGTATTTGACATCACGGGGTGGGATCCTCTAACCAGCAGACCTCTAGAATCAAATATAGTAGTGGAGAAGCATGGCCTCAAAAGATGAGATGCTGCATGATCAAAAACACAAGTTTCTCACTATAAATACATTATCGCATTTAATTCTAACATCATTGTGTGGCAGGTAGGATTATTCCGATTTTACCAAGGAAGAAATTGAAGGTCAAGGAAGTTAATAATTTACACAATTTCACACAGACAGAAAGTGGCACTGTAATGTCTAATATTTCTCCTGGCTCAGGCCTGAGGCTCTTTTCTGAGTACCGTCTCTCCTACCTCTGTGTTTCCCTCTCTGGGTAGTGTTCTTACCCTGTTGCTGAATTAGGGCACGTTGTAATAGGCTCCCTTTAGTAGGAAAGGTCACTTCCTGATGGTGTTCTGGGATCAAAATGGATGCACAACTATGATGCTCTATTTCTAAAACTACGGAGTCTTCCCTTGCAGTAGGATTATTATTTAACTCCTTCACATCCACTGCAGTGTGGGCGCACCAGTAGGCAATTTATCTGTTTTGCACAGTTTATTTCTATTTCTGGTTGTGTTCTTATCTATCACTTCAACAGAAGGTGGGAAAATTTGATAGAGATAAAATTCTGTGCTTTTATAAATGCAGGGTGATTGTTAACAGCTGCATAATGGGACAAAAATAAACAGTGTAGGTTGGGGGGAAATATAGGTCTATCCACAGTTTTGCAAGGATCTTTATTATGGCTTCTTCCTAAGTGTTGATAATAGCCAGCTCATAATTGATGAGATTTAATAGATAAAAAATATTATCTGGCAAAAACCAAAAAAAAAAAAAAATACTTTCCTATGAGTTTCTTGCCTCGTATTTTAATGGCATAGCTTTTTAATTGTTCACTTTGACTTGTATAAAAACTGACAAGTAGGCAAGCTACTTAAAAAGATGCTAAGGGTTTTTTTAACCTTTAATTATTTGGTATAATTAATAGTGATTATTTCACAGCATAAGTAAAAATCAAAGTTTTCATAAATCACTTTTATCTAGTATCAAGAATGCAGCTAGCAGTAATATCAAGATAAAATTACTTAGGACATAGCTCTTTTATTACTATTATCATCATCATCACTATTATTATTATTATCTGTGATGGTTAATATATGTATCAACTTGGCTAGGCCACAGTACCCAGGTAGTTGGTCAAACATTATTCTAGATGTTTCTGTGGAAGTATTTTTAGATGAGATTAATGTTTAAGTCAGTTAACTTTGAGTAAAGTAGATCACCCTCCATAATGTGAGTAGACCTCATCCAATTAGTTGAAGGCCAAAATAGAGAAAAGATTGACCTCTTCCAAGCAAAGAGGAGATTCTGCAAGTCCTGACTTATTTATCATGAGATTGGTTTAGTTACTGGTTTCATGCATGAACTAGTGTTTTTTAATCTTGGCAAACTGAGTTGCAAATACAACGCATGGCATATAGAGTTGCTCACATATTTTTTTTTGTTGTTGAAACGACTTATTAACTTTTGTCATTAAAAAATGTTTTCCATGGGCACCTGGGTGGCTCAGTCGGTTAAGCCTCTGACTCTTGATTTTGACTCAGGTCGTTATCTTGTGGCGTGTGGGTTCTAGCCTTGAGTTGGGCTCTGTGCAGTCAGCTTAGAGCCTGGAGCCTGCTTCAGATTCTGTGTTTCCCTCTCTTTCTGCTCCTCCCCTGCTCACACTCTGTCTCTCTCAAAAATAAATGTTAACCAAAAGTAAAAAAAAATTTTTTTTCTACACATGTTAGACATGTTGATGAAATTAATTTTCTACACATACTATAAATGCTTTTTTACTAAACCATTTTATTTTTATTTTTTATGTTTATTTTCGAGAGAGTGGGGGAGGGGCAGAGAGAGAAGGAGACAGAAGATCTGAAGCGGGGCTCCGTACCGACAGCAGCTGATAAACTGTGAGATCGTGATCTGAGCTGAAGTCAGATGCTTAACTGATTGAGCCACCCAGGCGCCCCATACGCATACTATACATGTTGATGAAGTTGGCTTCTCATGGGTGAAGAACACATCAAAGAGCATTTAACTTGGAAATTTAGAATAAAGCGTTGAAAACAAATTTTGTTGTCATCTCCAGTTCTACTTTCTTCGTTGAAATGCTTATTCTCCAGGGAAGATGTTATGTCAGTCATGTTCCCTTTGAACAAAAATTTATTGAGTGCTAGGGCTGTAGGCCCTATTCTATGTCCTAAGGAAAGATTGCTTGGACAAGATAAGTAAGTGGAACTTAAATTCTCATGGCAGAGATAAACAATGAACACGTAAATAAATAAATAATATCAGTCTACTACTAATACTAGGAAGAAAATAAGAGAGAGTAAGGGTCTACTGAGTGTTGAGGTGGGGAGGTCAGGCAAGGCCTCCCTACCGAGAACCGATGTGAGGACAGAATGGCGAGATAAAGCAGTTGTGCAAAGATCTGGGGGAAGAAAAGTCCAGGTAGGGAGAGCAGCAGGTGCAAAATCTCTGAGGCAGGCGCCAGCCTGGCAGGTTGAGGAACAGCACGAAGGCCAATATGTGTGGAACAGAGTGAAGAGGGGAGAGGAAGGAGCAGGGTCAGGGAAGAATAAGGAAGTGCCCTGATGATGTTGGGTATGTAAATAACTCCTCTCCCACTCGTGCACACTCTTTTACTCAAAAACTAATAAATACGTAAGTAAACATATAAAAATAAAGAAATAGAAACCTCATTTGAGTCTTCGGGGTGGTGGCAAAGTGAACTCCCACAAAAAAATGGCAGCGTCCTGGAGTAGAAAGATAGAGATATGGAAGGAATGAACGTTCCCATAAAAAATTGAAAGTGATCCATTATCCTATGTGCTGTACACTGTACACTGAGGTTTGCACTCATCTAGGAAAGTTTCGAGTTGGATTAAATCTAAACAGAATACTAAGTAAATGAATAAAACAAGACAACTATTATATAGAAAAAAATTAGAAAGAGAGGCACCTTGGTGTCTCAAGCAGTTAAGCAGTCAACTCTTGATTTTGGCTCAGGTGGTGATCTCACAGTCTTAAGACTGAGTCCCCATGCTGGGCTCCACGCTGACAGCATGGACCTGCTTAGGATTCTCTCTTTCCCTCTCTCTCTCTGCCTCTCCCCTGGTCTCTCTCTCTCTCTCTCTCTCTCTCTCTCTCAAAATTAACTTTAAAAAAAAAAGAAAAATTATAAAACGGCTGAGCTTCCAACATAATTTACATAATCATAAACAGTGAATAGTGATTCAGTTCTTTCATTGTTGAGGAGGCATCTTTTATTTCAGTAAGTTTTGTCTTGAACTATTGGGAAAATTAATACTACATGAAAAATATCAAACTGATAATAACTATAAGAGAATGATATAGGAAAGTGAACTTGTGTGAGTGTTTGTGTGGGATGGGAGTGAGTTCATAATACTAGAAGAACTAGCTAAAAGTATTGAAAATTTAATAATTAGTGGTGACACTATATTTAAGAAAAATTAGTTATTGCTCATTGTATTTGAACACTAAGGTTACATCAAGCCTGTCAAAAATGTTTTCTGACAAAATGAAAACTCAGGATCATAGGCCAAACAGCCTAAAAGCTAGCTGAGGTGATCACCATGTGCTCTTAACTGGGGATGCTAAGAGCAACAGTAGGTGTTGGGAGCCATCTTGGGCTCACAGGTTGAGACACCTCCCTGTGTGGAAAAGGCAGTCGAACAAAGCTCCTGCTGGCCAAGAAATAGCACCCCAATACCACCTCCTTCAAATAATCTTTCAGGCCTGGATTTCTTGAGCAGCCCTCATTGACCTCAAGGGAGGTAATGCTCTTTTGTTTTATGACATTCAAGTAAAAAGGGAGCTTGGAATGTGATGCGCTGATGGATAACATCTGAAAGAGACTATGTGAATGTACTTATTCATAAGCAAAAGGACAAGCATTGAGAGTTCCACCCTTGCCAGATGGGTCGCACCTCCCCCACTGTAGTCGGAAGTATAGGCCTCAAGGTAACAACCTGTTCTCTCCACCGCGGGGGGCCCCCCCCCCCGCCCTAAATTTATATGTTAATTAACCTGAAACCAACATACAGGATTGAGGAAGTTGTCACCTTGCTGGTAAAAACGCATTATTGTTAAATATATCAAACTATGGAATGTCACCACTGATGTAATGTCACTCACTACCTTTAAAAATAAAGACACTGAGACCAGGAGAGCGAAGATGCCAGAACTGCCTGCTTGGTGATCAGACTACATCTCTCTCATAGCTCTCTTATTTTCTTAAGCCTGACCGTCCATCTTTCGGGGACCCCTGGACTCACCCTCGCCGGAGCTGGGCCCCAGCAAGTAGGCAGAGAGACTAAAAATTATATATATATATAAAAGACTGGCCTTTAAAAGAAAGATCTAAAAAAAATACAGCATCTAATTGATCAATCATTTGTAGCTGCCAAGAGTCCAGGGTCTGCAAGTTCGAGCTACTGATAGACTCCATGAAAAGTAGATCTTGACGGCAGATTGAGAGAGTTTTCTTTTAACCTTAAACATTTGACTCTGAGATACATTATATAAATTTCAGGGTTTATCTATGAAACAGAAACTTGAAATTGATGCGTCACAGATTGAATGATATACCCATGTTCTAATCCCTAGAATCTATAAATGTTACCTTATTTGGAAAAAGAATTTTTACAGATGTAATTGAGGTAAGGATCTTGAGATGAAAAGATCAGCCTAGATTATGCAGGGCTTTTTTTTTTTTTAATGTTTATTTTTGAGAGAGAGAGACAGGGCATGAGCAGGGGAGGGGCAGAGAGAGAGGGAGACACAGAATCTGAAGCAGGCTCCAGGCTCTGAGCTGTGAGCACAGAGCCTGATGCGGGGCTTGAGCTCACAAACTGCAAGGTCATGACCTGACCCGAAGTCGGACACTTAACCGAGTGAGCCACCCAGGTGCCCCTATGTAGGGCTTCTTAATCCAATGACAAGTGTCCTTATAAAGGCAGGCAGAGGATAAGGGGATGTGAAGACAGAGGCAGAGCTTGGAGTGATGTGGTCACAAACCAACAAAACAAGGCATCCCATCAACCAGCAGGAGTTGGAAGGGACAAGGAAGGATTCTCTCCTAGAGCTTTCAGATAAAGTGCCGGTCCTGCCAAAACCTTAGTTTTGGACTTTTAGCTTCCAGAACTGTGAGAGAAAAAATTTGCTCTGTTAAATTGTTATTTTAAACCATTAAATTGGTAGTGCTTTGTTAGGGTAGTCACTGGAAACTAATAAAGTGCATTAGTTTCCAATGGTTATCCTAACAGATATTATGTGGAAGATATATAAGAGATTATAGAGCAGATACTGGCCAAAGAAGTGAACCTCAGGAGTAGGAAGGCAACACACCCGGACACACAACTGGGATGGGCAGTGGGGAAGCAGGCTCCAAGCGTGCCCTGATAATAGTTCACACTCTTCAGGTATAAATTAAAATAGACCCCAGTCTTCTTTTCATTTGACCAGCTTCTATGATTTTGAGGGGAGGGGAATATATACATATATATATATACGGATCATCGATACAAGCAGATTTACATCAGCGAAATATTTACAAAGGTTGGTTCTTAATATTTTCAGAGATCTCTGATTTGGACACACCACCGCTGCCTCCATGGTGCTTCTCTCCACCCATCTCAGTACAGATTTGCTCTTTTTCTGAAGATAGGGCTAAGACTAATCAACAGATCAACCTCACTATTAATTTAGTATTTCTCAGGAAGGATTTGAATTTTATTAAAGGACTATTGAAAAAGAAAAATGAAACTTTTTTTTTTAATTGTTTTGTGTAGTTTTGTGTGTTTGTTTTATTTCGGCCTTGAAAGAATGGAAATTCAGGCCATCAGAGACAGACCATCCTCAGATTATAGTAAAATGAAATCTGCTGTTTCAATTCCCTCATGACTGGTGTTGTTAAAAAAGACCTAAAGTTCATATCTATAAACACGGCTATAATTCTTCTCTTCGTATCAAGTCAAGACAACTGAAAAATGCATGGTTATTCCTTCCCCAGGCTCTAAGACCATACTCATTCCATCTATAATTCCTTTCTTGTTTCGCCTTTTCTCTTCCAGGTTAAAGGTAGCCTTTCGTGCTTATTCTTTCTGTACCACATTTCATCTGTTTAGACCTTGACATGAGGAAGCACACTTCTCTGAGAATGGTACTTGTTCCACACTCTTTTTTTTTTTTTTAATTTTTTTTTAACATTTTATTTATTTTTGAGAGACAGAGAGACAGAGCATGAGCAGGGGAAGGGCAGAGAGAGAGGCAGACACAGAATCCGAAGCAGTCTCCAGGCTCTGAGCCATCAGCACAGAGCCTGATGCGGGGCTCGAACTCACAGACCATGAGATCATGACCTGAGCCGAAGTCGGCCGCCCAACCGACTGAGCCACCCAGGCGCCCCTGTTCCACACTCTTTAGAGAGGATTCGTGCACCGGATTAGTCAAATAAACTCTCCTAAGTGGCTCTAAGTGGCTACCCGGTCATCGCGCACACTTTGGTCTCCTTTGGGTCGGTGCAAGCCATGGCGAGTAAAGAGAAAATCAGGGCAAGGAAACAAAAGTAAGATTTGTTTTACTTCTCTAGGTAAATGCCAGGTACTTCCCTCAGTAAGTGCTCAGGACTAGACCCAACACTGTATAAATATGATGACGAATCTAGTGCATTGAAAAATATACACGACCCTATGATAATCAATTAATGTTTTTAAGACTGCGGATAAAAGTTTATCCACATTCCTTTCTTTTGAACTTCTAAATAATTAAATTTCACATGAATAATTGACAGCAAAAATTGTCCAGACATATGAAACATTATCAAGAACATAAACATAACACAGCCTTGTTCAAGATCTTAGCAACATAGGTATGCTTGGCTAATCTTTTTTTAAGAGTCTATGAGAGGAGAATTAGGCCAAATGTGTCTATTTTCTAAATATTACTGACAAAGGCTAAATACAGTGCACTTACTTCTCCATGAATTATAGGATCAAGAGTTAAACATATCTATTGAAGTATTTTAATTGTGAATGGAAAGACGTTTATAATTAAAAAGAAAATGTATTTAACCTTTCCTTCTCCTCGTCTTTTGTAAAATTTCCTCCAGGTGAAATAGAAAACAAAGCTATAGAAATCATAAAGCAGTTATAATAAATTAGCAAATTTATTTCTAGAAATCTTAAAGCAGTTATAACAAATTAACACAGATCATGACTAGAGTAGGCCTTCTGATAGATTATATGCTTTGAACTGAATTTCATCTTTAAGCACACACATGCTGTGAGACAGTCATCTTCATTTCCGTTTGGTTCTGAAATCTAGTTTCTTATATTGTATAATCTCTCTCGATTTTGATTCATGATGGTTAGAAAGATACACAGAATCCACGGAATCCATCGCCTTTTTAAAAATTCTAACTGTGGCCAACCGAGAGCAGAATTGGAATCCAGAGCCTTATACAAATTCATATTTACTATTTCCTTGGGACATACTTTAGTCAAGGCTAAATGGATACTCACATTCTTTGAGTCTCCAGAAGTCTTCTCTCTCCCTGAGCCACCCTTTCTCTCATTTTCTATTAGATTTCCTCTAGGTGCTGGTCTTGACCTTTGCAGAGCTTGCAAAACTGATCAGAGTTTCATGCCTTGGAACCTTGCCCTCTCAAGTTCCTCTTTTCCTCAAATCCTCTCAGCCTTATTGTAAGCTACATATTCCTCTCTACATCCCCAACTCCTACAACTGTGCTTGGCATACAATAGGTATTCAGTAAACATGTGTTCAGTGAATAAATTTTTACAGTCATCATTGGAGTAACTAAAAGAACTTTCTCCTACTACGTTGGTCACTTTTTGCATGAGGACCATGGGAGATCTGAATGGAAAAGACAAGGAAGGTGAGGGAAACAGAAAATCCTATCCTACTACTATAATAAACCACTTCTGGGAGGGGAGTCATCAGGCAGCATCGGGGAATAGGTGGGATCCTTACTGGGTGCGGGTGCCTTGACCGATCACAAACCAACCAAGATGAAGTTACACATTTGAAATCTGAAACCAAAACTCAGTGGGGAATGCATGAGCATATGGGCATTTGGGAAGGAAAAAAAAAAAGGTAATTTTATCATGGCAGAGAGCAAGACAGACATGAGATGGATAGCCTTTTAAAAGATGCCACCACCATCAGAGACCAGGGATTAGGTCAAGATATTATTCTGGGCCAGCAGCGAAAAAGCCAGATCGCAGAAAGGCGAGGTCACATTAGTGCTCCACTGTAGCACTGTTCGCCACAGTGTTCTCATCAAGAGGGGCTCCTCCTCTCTCTTGGCTCTGAGTCAGTGGGCATGTAGGAAAAGCGTTTTGGTAATGGGAGGGAGAAATAACCAAAAAGATGTCGAAAAAGTAAAGCACAGTTATAAGTAAGGAGAAAAGGCAAAAACAGGGCAGCCTGAACGCTTGGTTTAGCTCTAATAACCTGATGGGGCACAGAGCTCTGAAGAGAGTGAGGGTCCCTACGCCATGGGAGGCCAGCCAGGACCAGGTGACAGATAAAAGCATAAACTCGAAAAGAAAACTAAAAAGCGAAGTCTTGGAGGGACAGAGATCCCGCTTGGCTCACCCACCTTCCCCTGCCATGCCAACGACACAAAGATACCAGAAAGAACGTAGGTGTCTCACTGCCTTGGTTGCTTGGAGGTTTGGAGGTTTGTCCTGAAAATGTTTTCCACTCGAGTCCGTGTGTAGCTTGACTTTTCTTTACTTTAAAATATGCTGTTTTGCTCTGTGATGTCCTTCTTCCTATGTTCTTCTGTTACCTCTCTTTATTTCATTTTCTTTTTCTTAGCTCTTAACAAATTCACTTTGTCAAATTTTAATTTGCTTGGGGTAACAAAGGTGAAAGGATTGTTTTCCTCTCCTACCTAGACAGGTAAAAGGAAGCGGTCAAAATCTGCCTAAAGATGGGCTTCCAGTAGTGCCAGTGACGTGTGGGATCCACAGAGGAAGGTGGAGAGCGGAACTGGTGGAGGAAGTCGCAGTTAACTGGTAAAACGAGCCTCCGGGATTAGACCTGCAAGAGAGACTCTGGTAACTGTGTCTTTCCTGTCTACCTTCTTCCCTTTTTACATATAAGACACGTTAAAAGCATATGAAATATAATTCTAGTGACCATTTACAGTTGTTGAAACCTTGCAGTGAAAAGTGAAAATGCAGAAAGTACAAAGGTGTTAAAGGATGACTTTTTAAAAATGTTTATTTACTTATTCTAGAGAGTGCGTGTGTGCGTGAGAGCACACACAAGTGAGGGAGGGACGGAGAGAGAGGAAGAGAGAGAGAGAGAGAGAGAGAATCCCAAACAGGCTCCATGCTGTCAGCACAGAGCCCGACTCGGGGCTCCATCCCACAAACCGCGAGATCATGACCTGAACCGAAATCAAGAGTCGGATGCTCAACCAAGTGAGCCACCCAGGTGCCCCTAAAGGATGACTTTTAAAAGTCTTAAAGGGGGCGCGCCTGGGTGGCTCAGTCGGTTAGGCATCTGACTTTGGCTCAGGTCATGATCCCGCAGTTTGTGCGTTCAAGCCCCGCATTGGGCTCTCTGCTGACAGCTGAGAGGCTGGAGCCTGCTTTTGGTTCTGCGTCTGCCCCTCCTTCACTTGTGCTCTGTCTCTATCTCTCAAGAATAAATAAACGTTAAAAATTAAAAAAAGAAGTCTTAAAGGTTATCTAACTTAAGAAGCTAAACATGTCAGGGATGCTTAGTAATATGTTTTTTCAGTATAGAAGGTGATATGTAAACAACCAACCACTTAGCCTTTGCAATGTGGCCTTTATAAAAGATCTCATAAAATGCTAACCCTATGCAGTGAAACTCCAAACACAATTACTTCCTTTGCATTGCATCGTATGTCGTGGAGACTGTTCTTTAATATCATATGTCAGAGAAGCTATTTAGTGTTTGGAAAGGAAGTAATGGTAGAGGGAAGGGGATTCGGCCAGTGGGGTGATTTGCCTAACAGTCTTTTGACATTTGAAATGGCAGTTCGGGAGATTGTAATCTTTGTTCATGGCAGGGTTTCAGAAGGTGCATATGCCTTCTGAAATCATAAGCATATCAAAGAGAAAAAAATGTTTTGAACCATAACTTCCTTCTAAAGGAGTTGAAACTGTTAAAGAAAACTACGAGGTCTCAGAAAGTGCTTTGATGTTGCTACAGGGTAGGTGGGCCCTTCATTCAGCCGGGCACCTGGATTCTTTCTTCCAGTGTTTTTTTCTGGGAAGAGAATTTCATGGTATTTATCAGATAATTATCTATACACACAGGCAAAGGAATTGAAAAGGAAAGAAACTAATAGAGAAGAAAACTTTAAAAACAATTTTTTAATGTTTATCTGTTTTCGAGAGAGAGAGAGAGGCAGAGAGAGAGGACACAGAATCCGAGCAGGCTCCAGCCTCTGAGCTGTCAGCACAGAGCCCGACACGGGGCTCGAACTCAAGAGCCATTAGATCATGACCTGAGCGGAAGTCAGACGCTTAACTGACTCAGCCAGCCAGGTCCCCCAGAAAACTGTTTTTAAAAAAGTAATTTTATATTGCATATTTCCGTACTCCTTTTGTATTTAAAATCTTCATGTGCCTTTTTTTTTACAAAGACATGTCAACATCTCCAGGAAATCAAGATTTATTTTGTCATTTCCTCTTTTCCTTCTTTCTAGATATGTGTACTTTGACCTCGCTGCAAAGACCTTTTTGGTGCTAAGATGGCCCGAAACCCCTTGGGTTTCTCTTTCAAATTTCAAAGACAAATCCTCAACCTTTTCTTTTTAACACATCAACTTCTTATTTTTTGTAAATTTATTTATTTATTTATTTTTTAGAGAGAGAGCACGAGTGGTAGAGGAAGAGAGAGAGACTCTTAAGCAGGCTCATGCCCAGCCCAGAACCCAGTATGCGGCTCGATCTCACAACTGTGAGATCATGACCTGAGCTGAAATCAAGAGTCGTGTGCTCAGTTAAGCCACCCAGGTGCCCCTCTGCCTTTTCTTTTTGAAACTCATCTCCCAAACTTCCATTAGCTCTGGACTCGAAACACACCCAAGTGAATAACAACTACCCCATGAGAGTCTGTATGTAGCTGGTATGTGAGGTCATGAAGGGTTTAAACTTGTCCTAAGCCAATTTGCTCATTACAAGTTCTAGATTTTTGTGATAGATTAATGGTTGTTGCCAATACAGGTGCTTAATAGTTAACTCATATCTACAAACAGTTTATAATGAAAATAAGTCTTGGAGCAAAGTCTGCCACCTAGACATTTATTAAGCAAATGGTTTTGAGCGGTGGGCACAAAACAGAATAAAACCATTCGTACAAACTCTTCTATAAACTCCTTGAAATCCCGGTTCCCTGTACCCTGCAGAGGTGTGACACAACTTGCAAAAGAGGTTCTTTGAATACTGACACGACACTCTGGAGTCAGGGACATTAGAGTCAGCGCCTCCATGGATACAAGCTTGCTAGATTCTCAAACTGTGTTCATGCAGTGCGAAGGGAATGTTCTAAGTGTTACTTTAATATTGTGTCTAATGCATAGGTCACAAAACCTCTCATTTCACCAGTGAGTGAACTCAATTTCTGAACACTAATTAGCAAAACCTTTGGTGTTCAAGGGAGAGTAAAAGGTATCCATAGCACTTGTAGTATAGCTGCTTTTGGCGTGCACCCTTTTTTTCTAAAAAAAGGTTTTATTTTTTTAAGTAATTTCTACACCCAATATGGCTGTCACTTACTCCATGTCATAGTCACATGCTCCACTGACTGAGCCAGCCAGGTGACCTGGGTGCAGCCTTTCTTAAATGTGAACAGATAGATAATCCCAAAATTGTGAATTTATTATTTTTTTAATTTTTAAATGTTTGTTTATTTTTGAGAGAGAGGCAGACAAAGTCAGGAAGGGCCTAGGACACCAGAGGTGGTGAGGCCGAGAACCCATCCTGGGGAGATGCAGAGTCTGGGAGGATGGGTGGGGAACGCAGGGAGGGGGGCAAAACTGACATCCCTGTAAGAGAGTGTTCCTCTCCTTCGTTCTACCCTCGTGCCTATGCTATTGCCATAACTCGCTTGTCCTGGATTTCGGTTCTCATTTTTGCTGGTTAAATAACTGGCAGTTTTATTTTTAAGTTTAACAAGCCACCCCTCATATCTACTGTCATTCAGCTTTGGTATGTGTTTTCTCCACAGTGTGATTATAAGCTATTAATAGATGCCATGGTACATAGACCATCTTTCCTAGCATGCTATTGGGTTCCCATTAGGAGCTCAAGGAATATTTCATGAAAGAATGAGTAAGTAAATTGATTATTGCTCATCGGAGTAGGAAGAATGGTGCCCCCAAAATGATATGCCCATCCCCTCACATCTGGAACTTATGAAAAAGGTTCTTGTAGACATAATTAAATTAAGTATCTTGAAGTGAGATCATACTGGTTTTTCCAGTGGGACCCAAATCCAATGACAAGTGTCTGTGTAAAACACAGAAGAGGAGAAGACACAGAGAGAAGAGGAAATGGACAGGTAAAGACAGAGGCATGAGAGTGATGCTTCCACAAGCCAAGGAATGCCTAGAGGAGCTGGAGGAAAGAGAGAATCCCTGCCCCCACCCCAACAGAGCTACTGAAAGGAGCATCAGCCTGTCAACACCTTGGTTTCAGAATTCTGGCTCCAGAACTGTGAGACAATAAATTTCTGTTGTTTCAGCCATCTGGGGCATGGTAATTCGTTATGGGCAGCCCTGGGAAACTAATATAGCCATCATTTCCTTGGGCTACTTGTAGAAATCAGTCTCCCATCACATCTGTATATAAGACTAGAAACATTTTTATCTTAGAAGCTAAAGACAGTTGCCCCTGGCTCCTGGTATAATATTACCACTTGAATTCTTTTAAATGGCAGGTGTAAAAAATTTCTCGAGCTCTCTCAAAAACCGACATCCCATTTACATGCTTCTCCAAGAATGCCGTCTTACTCTGAGAGTCTAAAACCCTTATTTTGAGGTCATCGCAGACTCACATGCAGCAGTAGGAAATAACGGGGAGTTGCCATGGACCTCTTACCCGGTTTCTACAGATGGTAACATCTGACAAGGCTGCAGTGCAGTGCCACAGAGAGGATATTGATATAAGTATGATTCGACAACCTCATTCTGATTTCTCCAGTTTTAATTGTATTCATTTGTATGTGCGTATATAGTTTATGTAAGTTGATCACTTTGATTTCTGTATCACGTATATCACCACAGTCAAAAAACAGATCTATTCTATTGTTACAACAATCCTTCATGTTGCCTTTTTAAAAATTTCTTTCTGATGTTTATTTATTTTTGAGAGAGACAGAGTGTAAGCAGGGGAGGGGCAGAGAGAGAGGGAGACGCAGAATCCCAAGCAGGCTCCAGGCTCCAAGCTGTCAGCACAGAGCACGATGCGGGGCTCAAACTCATGAACTGTGAGCTCATGGCCTGAGCCGAAGTCGACGCTTAACCGACGAGCCGCCCGGGCGCCCCTCATGTTGCCTTTTTTTATAGCCACATCCACGTCCTTTTATTTGTGCCTCATCCCCATCCTTGTCCTCGAGGATAACAAATTGGTGAATCTCAAGAGAATTGTGCTGTGTGAAAAAAGACAGTCCCCAAAGGTTACATACCACTTGATTTCATTTATGTAACATTCTTGAAATGACAAAATTACAGAGATGGATAACAGGTTGGTGGTTGCCGGCAGGTGTGTATTCTCTTCAAAGTGAAATTTATTTAAATATTTTCAAGGGACTCAAAGTCGTCCTATACAACAAGTTAAATTTTTCATTCACTAAACATTTGGGGAAATGGTTTTTTGTGCCTGATGCTATTCTCACAATGGGAATAATCAATCTCTGCCTCAGGCAAGGCACTAAGAGGTCAGGTGAGAAGCCTCTAGATGTAACTACCTGTGAAGCCCCTTGGTTGGCAAAATGACTCACCATGTATGAAAGGCTCCGAGAGAGGTGGGGCATGACTGAACACTGACAAACAAACACAAACCAGAAGGGGGTGGGATTGATGAGGAGACACATTGGTGATCATGTAAGAAGCATATTAATGTTCTGTCTCCATTAAGGAGCTGCGAGAAACTGTCAGAGGATTTGGAGTCAAGGATTTGAGAGCGTAAGCAGCTTAGGTTAAGAAAACAGGACAGACAGCTCATGATAAACCATCTGGCCTCTGGACTCTGCAAGAGGAGTGATGGAGCGGTGATGAGCCCGAGCCTCTGCAGGTACACCACTGATATGGAGACAGGACTGTTCTCCCGGGTTGGATGGTGGCAAGAAGGGGGAGGAGGCATGAGGTGTCGGCTCCTAGGATGCCACAGGGGGGTGTGTGATGGGAAGCACAAGAAATAACTGAACAAGCAGGTGTCTCACCGAAGGTTTGCAAGCAGGTCGGGGGGAAGTGGGTGAGGGCATTTAAGAATTTTCGAGATCATCTATGGCAAATGAGTTTCATCTCCTATTCTAAAAACTGTACCAAATTCTGTCTTCTACTAAAGAAACACACACACACACACACACACACACACACACACACACAACCAAAACTCTGTGCGGGATTTGTCACTGTTCCGGTTTACAGGGAGGAAACTGGCTGAAACAGACTAGAAAACTTGCCTGGGGTCACTTAGCAGCTAGTAATAGACAGAGCCAGGATCTAAATTCATCTTTTGACTCCAAATCCAACCCAACTCTCCCATCTCAGGCCTTTCAGAAAGATAAACAATGATGGCATCAGGGAGGGGTGTCCTGGTGGGATGGTAGAGAAGGGGAATTGGGGGAGGTGACATTATTTGGGAATCTATAGAAACTGAAGGTTAAATTTCCCACTCTCAGTTTGTTAAAGTGAAGTGAGCAATTTCCTTGGCTTTTGCTTCATGAATAGAGATGGAAAATTTGACTATTGGATAGAACTCTACAAAATACCAGATGCACTATTTGAACAGGACTTCTCTGGGTAAATAAATTACACTTAAAAATATGCACCAAACCTCAGCGAGGCCACAGCAGTTCTACAAGAAACATTTCAAAATAAAAGTGCAAAAAATGAACAGCTTAGGGACACATAAATAACCTTTCAAGTTTAATCAGGATACAAATTCAGAATAGCTCAGATGTGGTATCTTTTAGAGGGAGTGCAGAAACTGCAATGGAAATCGGCCTAAAATTGGAATCTCAGGTCCTTATTGAGGCTGCAGGTATATCAGGGAAAAGCATTTTGCACGTACAACCTTGCAGAAACCATATGGCCTGCAAGACTTGACAGTGTCCATGGCATTGTCTGGGATTCCAGTGTTTCCACCTGCTTTCTTGGAATATTTACAAAGATGGCAACAGTGCATAGACTAGGTGTTGTGTTGTTTTATTTTGTTTGTTTTGCTACTTCTATATTTCTTAGATCCGCTGTAACCACTGGCCTCTTGGCGTGTTGCTGTTGTCTTTAGTGACCATGAAATCCACTAGAGAATAGATCTTAATGCAATACTAATAACTGGATGATATTTTGTTACTCATATTCCTATGGCTTTGCTTTTCAAAGCAAACAACACATCTCAGTTTGATGTAACTAGAGATCTTAAAGTTTAATAAAAAGACCACAGTCACAGCAAATCCTTTGGTGCTTGCACTAAAGGGTTCCCAGATTCAGTTCTTAATCAAGAACTGAGGCTACAGACTGAAGCAATTATATTTTAGGGAAACACAAACTGTATTCCATATTTGTTCAGTTGCTTCTTGTCAGATGGCTTTCTGGTGGACTCTTTTTTTTTTTTTTAAGTAGGACATGGAAAGAAGTGTTTTTGGATGCCTTAATGTGAGGATTGTTCGTTCATTTACTTAGAATTCTACGAACATCAGGGGTGGAGTCACTTTTTCCCATTCATTCTGTGCAATAAAAAAATAAGTTACTTGCTCCCAAGGTCTGATAAATATATATATTTTAAATACCTTATTGACCATGTGTATATTATGCTTATGCGAGGGATGTGTGTGTGTGTGTGTGTGTGTGTGTGTGTGCGCGCGCGCATGCGTGTCTGTGGGGGGAGTGTGTTTAGGCTGATCCATGGTTTCTTCCTCTTTGCTTGGCATTACAAACAGGTAACATCACCATATAAGACTTCAAAAAGTAGTTTTTAGATTATGGTGCTGAGTCAGAAATTTTTCTAGGAGGTAATATTTTATAAGACAGAACAATAAACTATTCTTCTGAAGAAACCACTGGTAATCTTAATAATTGTTTATAATGCGCACTTGCACGTAATTTCAGGAAAAGTAAAGTTACTTTGTAGTTATGATTCCAAAACATATTTTGGATGTGGGTTACCATAGTCAGTATATCATTTAATATGATTTATCAACAAGACAAAAATGCCAAATTTTGCCACACTGAAAGATGTATTAAAAGATGTAATCCAAACCAGAATCTCCCAGGGAGTAGAATCAAAAAGACATTTTAAAAATCCAATTTTTTACGGTATCCAGAATTTTCTTAGATGTTGCTAGAAAAGTAGCGATAGGGGGCGCCTGGGTGGCTCAGTTGGTTAAGCGGCCGACTTTTCGTTGTTTTGGTTTTTTTTTTTAAGTCTGTGAGTCTCCTTATGTAAATTATTTCTTGGATGTAAAGTAGACAACTTAAAGCGATAAACTACTTTTCCAATTATAGCTGGTATTATTTAGCTAGTCAATATCTTTTTGTTATGGATGCAACCTATATAGCTACAAAGTGGCTTCTCTGGGGGTGCCTGGGTGGCTCAGTTGGTTAAGTGGCCGACTTCGGCTCAGGTCATGATCTCCTGGTCTGTGAGTTCGAGCCCCACGTCAGGCTCTGTGCTGATGGCTCGGAGCCTGGAGCCTGCTTCGGATTCTTTATCTCCCTCTCTCTCTGCCCTTTCCCTGCTCATGCTCTGTCTCTATGTCTCTCAAAAATAAATTAAAAAAAAGTTAAAAAAAAAAAAGAAAAGTCGTGATAGATGGAAAACCAGAGTCCTTCTTTATGCAGACACATGTGTTATAATAAGATTTCATTGTATCTGACATATGCTTTACAATAAAAAAATCATGTATTTTGTATACACCGTGTTGCTTATGTATCAAATATGGTGTCAGGAAATCTATGAGTGTTTCAGCTTTTTAACTATACTGTTTTGCTCATATGAGACAGAGAAAGTCAAACTCATAGCAAGAGAAACTAGAATGGTAGTTGCCATGGACTGAAGGGACCGCGGAATTGGGAATCATTGTCTCGTAAGTCAGAGCTTCAGTTTTTCAAGAGGAAAAGAGGCCTGGAGTTGGATGGTAGTGTTGGTTGCACAACAGTGTGATTGTACCTAATACCCCTGGACTTTACATTTAAACAATGGTTAAAATGATGTGTTAAAATGGTAAATGTATCAAATGTGCTGTGAACTCTGTGGATATTCCAGCTTTTTAAAAACTATACTATTTTGTGCGTATAGGTTCCTAGAAAATAGAAAAATATAACTATTAACAAATAAAAAAGATTATATTTGTAGCTGAATCAAAAAAAAGTATGTTAAAATGGGTCGAGGTGACCCCCAAGCTGAGAACCCTCAACTGGTTCCAAAGCTGATTTGGGGATGCTGGCACCACGGGGAATGAGAAGGATTTTTTTCCTCCAAAGACCTAGTCCTTCACTATAACTCTTAGCCTTCCCCTTCACCGATGTGTCCCTGCACACGGTATGCTTGTGCGGTCTGCCATTTAGGATGCAGGAAATGACTGGATGGTAGTCTGAGGGATACTCAGAAGAAAGCCTTCGTTGCACAGTCGAGTTTTTGTTCAGGCGCTCCACTAAGTCATCACCAGGTCTTTCCTCGGTGTTCTAGTATACTTCCTGCGACAACTCGGGTAAACTAAGAGAAATGTCAGGGCTCCAACATTAAAGACAGCGAGAGTGGGGCTAGGCCTGCGAACAGGGACCCGGTATGGAGTCCGTCTTTGGCAAAAACACACGGAGTGAGAGAAAAGGAGGGGAAAACAGGGTGAGGCATTTAGCAAAGGCCCAGCCAGCTCACTCAGCCAACACAGGCTGTTGTGAGAAAGAGAAGTCAGGAAGTTTGGAGTCTACGTAGATACCTAGGACTCAATTTGGCTCAAGTGATGACTGGCCTGGCTTGGCAGGAAAGGAGTCGGTAGGATGAAAGGAGTAACGCTAGTGTCCTGAGACTTACACGAACAGGCTGGGTGACGTCTGGGAGTTCCAGATGCACATTTTTGAGAACATTCTGAGCGATAGTTTTTAAACCACGCCTGGGGGTGGTATTTTACCCAGTGTAGGTATCACATTCGACACTTTTACGCTTGTTTTTTATTATTCTACTTCTGCTTTTTTTCCCTGATATTTTTAAAAAGCTAGGCAAGTTTCTGGCCATATCTCTACAGGATTGACTTTATGATCCAATATGAACATGTTTTAATATTTTAAAGTAACCCTACTCCCAGAGCTGGTCGACTTTTTTTCCTTTCCTTCCATGTTTCAGTTATCTGTTGCTATGTTAAAAAAACAACAACAACAACACAAAATTTAGCAACTTAAAAACACAACAGTGATTTCTCAAGGGTCTATGGGACTGGCTGGTCTTAAGTAGGAGGTTCCCAAGTGGTCAGCTGGCACTGTCTGGGGTCACTCAGGTGCTACATTCAGCTAGGGGCTTAGCTGTGGCTGGAACTTGTAAGATGATTTCACTCACACATCTGGGGCCACGGGTAGGGTGGCTGGGATGGGTTGTGCCTAACTAGGTCTCAGTCTCTCTTCTGTACAGTTTCTCCTCATCCAGCAGCCTCATCTGGATTTCTTTATATGGTAGTTGGATCCCAAGGCAGTAAAAATAGAAGGTTCAAGGCTCAGAAGTCACAGAGTATCACTTCTAGGGCATTCTATGGATCAAAAAAAAAAAAAAAAAAAGAAAAATCCCAGGGCCAGGCTAGGTTCAAGAGGAGGGATACAGACTCTGTCCCTTGATGGTAAAAGTGGCTTGAATTTGCGAGGACGAGAGGAATCATTGTGGAGCCTTCTTGCAGGCAATCTACTATTGCATATACAAGAAACTGATGCCAAGTGGAATATTCTGCTTGAGAATGGGTCCAAGTAAAATTCTGAGGCTTTTCATCAAGTTTTATATTTAACAGTATTATGTAATCCTTATATGGGAAATAGTGTAGTATGTTAGAGTTCCATATAAAATTCTGCACCCATTGAAGAGAAAATCGACTTTTCTTCTCAAGGCTATGAAGGTGGTGTTGCTTTGAGGTTGACATGTGGGCTGAATCCCGGCTCTGCCAGGTAAAAGCAATAGCACCTTGGGCGGTTTTCCCTTTCAGTCTTGCACGTTCTCCTCTGTATTTATAGGACTGTTGAGAAGGTTACATGAGTCGATACAGCTAAATTGCTTAGCAAAGAGCCTGGCACACAGTAAATATATAATAAATATTGATTTTAAAAATACAAATTATTAATGCTTATTATCATGTAACACCTGTTTGGATTAAACCTCCTGGAACTGCAAAGTTTCCTGTTTTCTGTAGTCTTACTAAACTTAATCATTAATCTCGATTACTTCTTCTGCCTCCCCTACCTCTTGTCAAGCAGAAAGGTAGGTGAAACAACTGATTGCTTAACAGGTGTTTTAAGAAAGTGACTTACCAACTTTTAAACACTGCAGTCCATATGAAGACCTATAATTTACATTGTAGCCCAGGACACTGTAACCCAGAAACTCGTCCACACTTAAGTATTGTACAAATATTTCATGAAACAATACTTATCCTCATGTTGTGCTATGAGCACTGAAGTTTTCGTCCGATTCAGGTGATTTGACAACCACAAAATGTTGGTCGTGACCCACTATTATTAATTTCATCACCTCCTGAAGCATTCTCACCTATATATTATGGCCTTTGGCAAATAGCGTATTCAACACATTTTCCGACCACGAATTGTTTCAAGTGTGGTACTATAAGAATATGACATACGTCCTTTCTATACAGGCCAATTCAGCTTTGGGTCAGAAAGCCATTTCACAAATATGGCCTGACCACTCTATTTGAGAGGCTTCATAAATTCTTTCAGTGGGACATGGGGCACTAGGGAAACACAGGCACACGAAGTAATGTGGTCTTAGGTACCGTGAGAAACAAAGTGCCTCGTTTGTTTGAAGCTAGATGGACCTAGGCTGGAATTCCAACTTCACAGCTCACTACATTGTATTTTTCTACAAGTAATTTAAACTCAGTTGTGGAGTCTTGATTTTTGTTTTGTTAAAAGTAATACGCAAATAATATCTATGTCGACTGAGTTGTGGGCATTAAATGTGAAGATATATCCAAAGGCCCAGCAAAGTAGCGGGCACAAAGAAGGCTCTCAGAATGCATTTCTTGCCTCCTCCCCCTATGATGAAATACAAGCTGCAGAATGCATAGCTATTATTTATGTTCTGTGTTTTATGCTTTTGGAGAAAAGCTAAGACTTGGTAGAATTCTTAACCATGGTCAAAACCTGTTATTTCTTCAATGCAATTTAACTTCTACAACCATGCACTGTCTTGATTTTCTACTTAATAACATTTAATAGTTATTATTGTTCTGGAATGTGGAAACAATTTTGTGTTGTCAGGTCAGGTTTTCTATAACAGGGTTCGGACTGACTTCCCAGTTATCAACCCTATTGCAGGAAAAAGAAATGTGTGTAGAGGAGACGAACAATTCTAACCCAGTGTTGCTAAGTAAATTCAACAAAAATGACGTGCAAAATCCGCTACTTTTTTCCCCTTAGGCCAAACGTTTAAGGTTATCAGTGTTCTAGCGCTCCAGGCAGGTAGGATTTTCAAGATAGGTTAGCTGGCTCCGGTAATTGCGTAAGATCCTAGGTTGATTAAGACCCTCAGACGTAATCAAAGTCTGTGAATGAAGCAAAGAGGGCGTGACACATCTTTCCCACTCGGGTGCTAGCCTCCGCCTCCCGCCGCCGCCGCTGCACCCACGTGGCAAGTCCAGAGAGCGCAGCGCCGGGCGGGGGACGGCTGGACTGCCGGCCGACCCCTCCCTCCGCTCGCCGGCCCTTCTCTCCCGCCGGCCGGGCGCCCGCTCGGTCCTCCACCGCCAGGGGGCGTGCGCGGCTTCCCGGCGGCGGGGGCCCATTGGTCGCGGCGGGGAAGCGGGGAGGAGGCCCAGCGGCGAGCTGGCTTCCTCCTGGCCACTCGCGGGGGTGAGGGGAAGCCGGAGGAGCCCGGGAGGAAGCGGAGGAGGGAGCGGGAGGCGGCGGCGTTGGGTCCCGTCGGCCTCCGGCACGACTGACAGCCGAGAAGCCGGAAGACAGGCGCGCGCGGCGGAGAGGCGGGCGGGAGGCCGGTGAGATGGACGAGGAGGCGAAGGGAACCGCGGCCGAGGGCGGGGAGGGATGAGGGCGTCTGGGGGAAGCCGGGCACCCGCCTTCACCTTCATCCTCCTCTCACCCAGCCACCGCCGGCGGGGGGCGGGCCCCAGGGCGCGCCTGGTCGTCGTGGCGCGTCCCGCGGAGGCGGTGGTGGGGGAAGCGCTGGCACGACCGGAGCACCCGAAGGAGCGCGGCGGGCCGGGGTCCGGGCCGCCGTCCGGGCCGTGCATCTCCCGCTCGGCGTCCCCCTGCCCGGGTCCGCGGAGGGCGGGGCGGCGCCTGCACCTGGCGCTCGGTCTCGGTGCCCCAGCCTGGTGCTGGCACCCGGCGCGCGCGCGCCACGCGGGGGCTCCGGCTCGCCGTGGGAAACCGGGGCCGAGTGCTCGCAGGAGGCGAGGGTGGAACTGGATGTTGCACTTGTACTCCGTGGAGGGCCGTCTTGGCTCACTTGTAAAGTTTTAGCGTCTCCTAAACGGGAGGCACTGCTCATTTTTAAAATTTATCCAGCTCCTTGATATTCGGTGTCACTGATGAATGTGCTGTGCCTTCTTTCTTTTTCTTACCCATTGTTTGGCTACTATCCCCAAAATTCTCTGCTGTGTACAAGGGTGAGTCGCCTTAGGTCTAAATAATATAAATGACAAATTGACGATTTGAGATTGAGATCTCCAGCTGTGTTTCATCATCTTATCTCCCACCTCCGCTTTTTTAAGTTTCATATAATACAGAGCTGTTGTCTAATCGACAGAACCTTTTTTTATTGTATTTAGTCAGGAATATATGGATACAATATATGGATACAAGATACTAGATAATATTAGATTGCTTACTAGGCACTGCGATAAATGCTTTCATATGTACATTTGTTCCTGAAAGCCAAAAAGTCCTTTTATCTTTCTTAATTTTGCGGATGAAAATATGAACTCCTCTAGAGGTTAAGGTTGATGACAGTAGATGCCGGACCCCTTGGAACCCTTGCCTACTTGCAGGGCTAGTGGTATGCCGCCAGATTTTCCAAGTTTTTGGAAACATTACAGATACTCATATGGCACACTACAGAGTACCAAGAGATCTCCATTTAACTTAGAAAATAAAGTTAATAGCTTATGCTTTTTAACAAGAAATTGGCAGAATTGGCATGGTTTTGATCACATCATTAAATGCACTTCTTTCTAAAGGCTTCCATTCTCTTGCATTCTCTAGCTGATTACTAAAGTTACATTCTTCTCCACGTCCAATTTTATACAGGTGTTAGAAGCTTTGTTTCACAAATTCCATGTAATGTTTTCGCAGCACACTAAAGACTAGTGTTTCTTGATAGGAGAGAAATAAAAAGAGTTTGATACAATGATTCTTAACCTGGGGACCTTACGGAATCAAACACAAATGAAGCTTTTTAAAAAGGACACAGGCCAGGTTCCTCCAAAATCCCCATTGTTAGGGGACTTGTGTTGCAAAGGGACATCAAAATAAGACTGAGCACCACCAGGTTAAAGGGACTTTCAAAATAGACTCGATGGATGTTTTATTACAATTATAAAATTTGGATTGCTACCTTAAGCATGGGTAATTAATCTTTCATAATTAACGAAGGTACATTTAAAAGGAAAGGTACTTGGAAAGAGGGTCAAAGGGCTAAGAGATTGTTGAATGGCAAAAAGTAGTCTCGGTTTGGGCTCAGAAGAGTCTTAACCTTTCTTTAACCACATATTTTTAGATCTTAAATGGTAAGTGTCAGTGTTCAAAGACTTTTATATTCTGTTAAACATATTGAAGTACCTGGTACGTGCCAGGTATGGGTCTCAGGGATGCTATGAATAAGACAACCAGCCCTTCACTAAGCAATTTTCTTTGAGGCAGTGAATCTTTCTCTTTTTTTCCATTTTTATACCCATTTCTTAAAGCTGAAAGGTGCAAGACCCAAGAACCAACCGATTTTTCCCAGGTCTCACAACAGGCAGTCTAGCTCAGAGCTCAGTACAGTAGCAAACATTTGTCTCGCACTTAGTCCAGACGGCTCCTGTCGCTGGGGTCACCTCATCTGGATTTTACGCAGAAGTTCTGCACTCAGTTGCTTCATGAATGGCATTGACCAAATTACTTCATTCCAGCCAGTACCTTATTTTCTTAGTTTCGGGAGATGCAGCAAGAGTCCCAAGATCTTTAAAAGGTTTTGTGATTTTTATTCAGCCCCTAAAATACAGTCGGCCGACTTTCTCTTCAAGGAGGAAATTAAGTGTTCCAGTCCTCTAAGCTTCCACTGTTTACCCCACTAATCTTCTTTCCTTCTCTTCTTCATTGGGCTGTTCCATTTGATCGACGCTACTCTGAGATGACTTACCTTCCCTTATTTCTAATCTAATTATTTTTTTTCCTCTACTGTTTATGAATTTTTTTCATTTTTTACTCTAGTGAGTTCTTTCCAGTTTCCTTCTTTAGGAAATTACATTTAGTACATTCACAGGGGTGTGCGATCATGACCTCTGGTTCAAAAACCTTTTCCTCATTCCGAAAGGAAACCTCACATCCACTAAACAGTTATCCCCATTCCCCCTTCCCTTGAGCCCCTGGCAACCACTGGCCTGCTTTCTGTCCCTGTGGATTTACCTCCTCTGGATATTTCATATAAACGGAGTCATCCAAGATGTGATCTCTTCTGTCTGGCTTCTTTCACTTAGCGTCATGTTTTAGAGGTTCATCCATATACAGCATGCGTCAGTACTTCGTTCAGTTTATGGCGGAATGATATTCCATGCATGGTTACATTCCGCATTTTGTTTAGTCAGTCATCCATCGATGGTCCCTGGTGAGTTTTTGTGTGCTGGTGAGAAAGTTACATGGACAGCAGCCAGTCAGGTCCTGCATCGATTTTCGCCATAAGGTCTACAGGACCTCACGTGTCAGGTATCCTATCAATAACGTTCATGATCTGCAGTTAACTGATTGTTAAATGTGTTTTTGAAGGGCCTGTGATTAACAAAGATGAATTTCTTAAGTGGTTCAGGAGGTTTCCCGCTAGAAGCTTCTTACTACCTGTTCTTTGCAAATGGCCGCTAGCCCTCATCAGTTTTGGTGGTAGAAATGGCACGCCACGCGCCGCTCTGCTCCTCCAGTTCTTCGGGTGGAAGGTTTGACCCACAGAATTCTGTCCACTGCGGTTCAGTGAAATTCTGCAGCCTGTTTAAAGACGGTGGAAGTGGAGTAGGTATGTAGGGGAATTCTTAAAATACTCATTCAGAATAGGAACTTGTAACTTCTCGCCTGATACAATGCAAAATAGTTGCAGGAGTCGAAGATAGTTATATTGTATGTAAACGTGCCTTTCTGTAGTCTTTTTTGTTGTTGCAACTTGCGAACCTGACACTTCTCTACCCTACATACGTTCAACTTCTTACAGTTAAAATGTATTTAGTTTTGTTTTTGCCATTGTTCTCAATGATATCCATTCCTATCTGTCTTTCTTTTCCTGGTTGGTATAGAGGAGGATTAAGGTTTACATTACAGCTGTTGAATGCACAGCTGTAAACTCAGAAGGAGCTGGGAGAACTAAGTGTCATTTTCTTTTCTGCACGTCGCTGGTGCTCCCAGTGGCAGAAATCTGGTCACCATTTCATTGCTTCCACTGGCTTTTTAAGCAGAATTCCGCTTTGGTAGGGGAGGAAAAACTGCAGGAACACATTCGGGGGATTTTGAATCTAATACTGTCGTAACCATTGCAAACAGGAGTCTCTCCTCTGTTCCTCAGCACATTGTGTCCAGATTTATTCACTGCCCGCCTCTCTCTCCTCACCCCCACGGGAGACCTGGCCCGGAGTCAGGTTGATTTCCATTCACTGTTAAGGAAAGAATGAAATTCTTGTTCTATGAGTTTTACCTTTGGGCTTTTTTTGGCCTAGATTTGCCACGCTCCCCGTCCCCAAACTTGTCCGTGTGTTCAGATTGCTGTGCTGGAGATCCCAGGTTCTCAGATGGAGGGAGAGTGAGAACCACCTGGGGAGCTCCTTGAACTTGCACGCGTTTTAATCCTTCTAGGGGTTCTGGGCTCAGGCATTTGCATTTTAAAAAGCCCACCAATAATCGTGGTGTCCATGCAGGGGGTACGTTGTAGTTAGGGCTTCGGAGAACCAGATAATGCTGTTTCCTTGAATCTAAGACCTTTCTAAGGCGCACCATTATTTTGTATACTTCCTTGGGAGAAAAATATGGTTGTAAACCTCAACCCAATTTAAGACCTGTTACAATGAGGGAAGTAGTGTGCACCTTAGAATCAAGAAAATAGTCTTAGGACCTGAGGAACCACAGGCCCCTTTTAAGGTAAATGATTATTGTAAATCAAAGAAGCTGTATGATAAAAGAATTATAGCGTAGCGTTTTTTCAGACCTTTTACCATGTAAAATATTTGTTTATAGTAGAATTTTATGTCCTTAGTTGACATTTGTGTGTGGTGAAGATTATCCTGATGACTTGTTTTCAGATGTACGGTAGCTGGATAGATGGGGGCAGTGCACTCTAGTTTGGCCCCGTATCGTTTTCATCACAGTCGTTTCCAGCCATCCACGTGTTGACAGTTCAGTTCAGAAGTCTTATCTCCAATGTCTACAGAGACATTAGTGATTTCCATTTTGTAACTACAGTTCACTGAGATAATGTCACATGTGACATCACATGTGGACAATATTTGATTTCTATCTTTTTTTTTAATCACCCTTTTTCTGTTAAAGAGTCCTTAGCCCTCAATGCCAGGAGTTGATAATCTGCCTAGACACCACCCACCTATTATCTTATCTTGGATAGTTCTAGGAGGGAGTGGCCATAATCAGGGTAAACAGCAATCCGTGTCTGAGTAAACCTGAACTCTGGCTGCCAACTCAAGAAGTGTCGTGGTGGCATATCGTTGACCTTATGACAGAACACCTGTGGGTTAGGACAAATTTTTCTCCATTAACGAGAATTCAGCGAAGAGCAGCCCCACCTAGCTATGGTGCTTCCTTCAGTGGCGTCCTCTTAGAAAATGAAATGTTTTTGTCATGAAAACCTTGCTTAGTTCTGTTAGGTTTGGGAGGGGAGGCAGAACACTTGTCCATTTAGTCTTTAATCACCTGGAATATTTACAGAAAACATGGTTAAAAAGCTTGTTGATTAACTGAAATATTTCCAATACCTCAAATGTCTGAAGAGGAAGGAACTTTAGGTCTCTAGCTGATTCACAGTGGTTGGAGGAGTTGTACTGTGAACTCTTAATGTCGAGGTGAACCACGTTGCAATACTTTTGCTGTCAGGATGTAGTGTGTGTGGTCGGTCAAGTTTGGTTACCCCCCCCCACCCCCCGTTGAGTCTTTGGGGTGAAGTCAGTGTAGGCGGGACCCTTGCATGATTTTAAAAGGGCATCTTCCCTTTAAGTGGAGAGACAGGTTGATATTATAGTTCTACTTTGTCACCTTTCATTCTTAGAAGAAAGGAGTTTTATCTAGCTGCCGTGGCTCAGAAGCTTTCCACAGCGTGGTTCTCTCCATTCCCTGCCAGGAGAACCAAGTAAAAACAAGGTGTAGGTATTTATGGTAGACTGGCTGTGGAGGGGGGTGGTAAGCAAGATTCACCCGGGAACAATCCCAGGGTGCTTCCTGTTAAGCGTTGGTTAACATCCTAGAGGGGAGTTACAAGCATTTTCTGGCTTATTTGTGCTTTTTCATAGTATGCTTCTAATTCTGTTTCTTAGCCTTAATTAGATACAAATCTTCTTTTGAATGTAATTTCACTATGATGCTGTGTTAGAAAATAAGAAAAGCCATTTGACGGTAGTTCACATAACTTAAAAAATCTAGGCATAGATTATGTATATTCCTCCCTTCCCAAGGTTTTTAACAGAAAATTAAAATTCTGAAAGACTCATTGGTTCTGTTGAGCCATTTTTTAAAAGTTTTTAAATAAGGTTTTTGGTTTGTTGCTTTGCAGTGTGACATATCTGAAAGCCACTCTGCAGAAGGAGTAGATGCATTTGTGTTTTCCACAGGGATCATTTGAAAAAGTGGTTATTCTTGCCGGTAGAGAATCCATCAGATCTCTCCCCCTTCCCAAAGAAAAAGTATGTTGTGTTTTGTTTTGGGCTCCTTTTTTCTTCCAGTCAAAATGTAAGATGGGTTTGGTCCTTTAAAACCCTGGAATACTTTTCTAGTTGTTAGGTACTCATTTAAAAATTTTTTCCCTTAATTATTACCAGGTTAGGCCCAGGTTTTAAAAGGTGTGTAATATGTGTGTATTAAAGTGGTAGATTCTTTAAAATTTTTTTAAGTTTTATATTTATTTTGAGAGAGAGAGAGCGGGAGAGACAGAGAGAATCCCCAGCGGGCTCTGCACCGCCAGCACAGAGCCTGATGTGGGGGTTAAACTCACTGTGAGATCATGACCTGAGCTGAAACCAGGAGTCTGACACTCAACCGCCTGAGCCACGCAGGCGCCCCAGAAAGTGGTGGTTTCTTTTACATGACTACCTTTTCAAGAATTGAGAGTCAGAGTGGCCTTCTAGTACTAAATACTCTCTGAAATTAGCCATTGGACTTTTTTCTATTAGGCCTTTAGTATTAATAACACCAAATCCTATTGCATTCACACTATTTGTAACGGTGAGAACAGCTCAGATATCATAATTAGTTTTTAAATGTTCAGACTTTTTTCACATGAGTGCAGTGTTCTCACCCCTCTTCCTTTTGTTATTTCAAAAATGTGTCCAGCCTGGCAAGGATGAGCGCGTGGTGGTGTCTGCGTGAGCCAGGGGCCTCGGTGGCAGCCCGCAGCTGCTGTCGCCATAGGTGCTCGGTTTGGTTTGGCTTTGTTTTGGTTAACTTTTGGCTTTGTTTTGGTTTTCGAAAGCTTAATATTTGCGGTTTTAATAGTTGACCAAACATCAGGTACACAGTAAACCTCCTCCCCGGCTTTACACAAAAACACTCACTTTTAGTTGCCTGTGTAAAGAAAACAATAGTGTCAGTTTCTCCTCACCAACATAATTTACAGTTAATGAAATGGGTCGTGATAAAACTAATTTATATCTAATTTCTTTATACCCGCCAGGACTGCTTTGGAAAACGTTTCAAAGTCTAAATTATACCTGTCTTTGCTATAGACGGGCTACCTCGTCTATAGGAGCGGAAGGATTTGTTGTCCTTCCTTTGAAGGGAATCCGTTGTTTCTCGTGGAGTAGATGCTTTTCCCACTCAGAGCAGCCGATTATGAATGTGTGTGCTTCGCAGGTACAGAACACAGAATTTAGGGCTGTTCGGTCTGTCCTGCTTCTACAGTAGTACTGTGAAGAGCCCCAGTAGAAGCCTTGTGCGAGTTGCATATTCAGCAAATCACCCTGCGAGACATGTTGGAATATTAGAGCATGGTCTGTCTTAAAAGTTGTTTTTAATTTAAATTTTACTTTTTATTCATCTGTCTCAGGTTGTCAAGTTACGACCCATGGGTCTCTGTGGCCCACAAGCCAAGACAGGTTTTTACATTTTTAAGTGATTGGAAAAAAGTCAGAAGAAAAACAATACTTGGTAACACGAACACTTGATGAAATTCAACTTTCAGCGTTCATAAATAAAGTTTTATTATAACACAACTGAGCCCATTCGTTTACATATTATCCATGGCTGCTTTCCAGCTATAACTGCAGAGCGGAGGAGTTGCTATGGAGACCGTATGTGTGGTCCACAAAGCCTTTTACGGAAGAAAGTTTGCCAACATTTTCTCTGTTTTGTTCATGTGAACGCAGGTATTTTTTTTCCTTTTTTTTTGCGAAGAGTGTTTTTAATACCGTCCTTCTGTTTATGACCACATCAGAATAGCTCGCCCTCATGACTTTTAGGTACAGCACCCTTTGCTTCCAGTGTTACCTCATGTCCCTCGTTTTCTTTAACTGTTCTAGGACTGAAAGTTTAATCTCCATTCTGATGGTGAGGGAGCCTGCTAACAGTCTGGGTTCTCCAGAGAATCCGAACTGGTAGGAGAGAAGGTGCCTGTCTAGGATCAGTAGAAAATCGTGAGGAGTTGCCTCATGCGGTTGTGGAGGCTGAAAAGTCCCAGCAAGCAGGAGAGTCAGTGCTGTAAGTTTAAGTCCAGATTTTTTTTTTTAATCTTTTTTAACATTTATTTATTTTCAAGAGACAGAGCATGAGCATGAGCAGGGGAGGAGCAGAGAGAGAGGGAGACCCAGAATCTGAAGCAGGCTCCAGACTCTGAGCTGTCAGCACAGAGCCCAACGCGGGGCTCAAACTCATGAACTGTAAGATCATGACCTGAGGCCGAATTGGACACTTAACGGGCTGAGCCGCCCAGGCGCCCCAGACCATATTTAAAGACCAGCGTTCCAGATGGAAGACTAGACAGAGGGAGCGAGTTCTCCCTTATTCAGCCTTTTTGGTTCTCTTCAGGCCTCCAGTTGGATGAGGCCCGTTCATCTTGGGGAGAGTAAACTGCTTTACTCAGATGTTAGGCTCGTCCAGACGCACCCTCAGACACTCCCATAATAATGTTTAACCAAATATCTGGGTGTCCCATGGCCCAGTCAAGTTGACACATATAATTAGCCATTACTGGGCCTACATGTGCTTAAAGCTATCTGCTTGCACTTTTCTTTTCTCTCTCAGTCCTCTGAAAAGCCCCAGTTTGCATGAACAAACGGTTACAGTCCTCTGAACGTCACTCAGTTGATTGATTTGAAATTGCTGTTTGGCTAGCACTGAGTTAAAGTTGGATTGAATTGAGTGATGGTGTCTTTGTGTTTGTGGAATAGGATTTATAGCATTTTCTCCTGGCTTAGTCGATTGTTGTTTATTAATATTGAATACATCAATGGGTGTTTTTGTATGCTTCATTTTCTTCTATCCTTTCTGTCTCGGAGGGGTGTTCTAATACGTGTGCTTAATCATTTTGACAAAGTGTCACATCTCCGGAGTGGCTGGTTGGCAGGAGAGAGTAGCAGTTCCCAGAGCACTGTGCGAAGGCCCCATTTGTGGCATGGAATTGTGTCAGCAAGCCGCTTGTATTCGAGTGCGTCGGAGAGCTGCTGAGGGGAGAGGGAAGTGTATTTGTTTGCAGTATCAGCTTCTTGCTTACCCTCTGTATGACCTGACCCATATCCCTTGGCCTCATCTGTGAAGCCATTGACATACCCACACCTGGAGGGCTGTTGGGAAGATGCCATCAAGTAAGAATGTGTACATAAAGTTCTGCTGAATGTCTTATTACCTAGTTTATTTTACTGGCAAGACCTTCCTCTCCTGGTAAATAATTGTTTCTATGGCTTATTTTGTTGCTACAGAATGGTGTTCTTGTCGTTGACCTGTTGTAGCTCAAGTCGGCTTCGCAAGGAGAGAATGAAAGTATCATTTGACCTGTGTTTTTATCTGTTGTCCTGAAGTTGATCGATTCTCAGATGAGGCCTGCTGATTCAGGCCGATCTTTTTTTTTTTTTAATTTTTTTTAATGTTTATTATTTTTGAGACAGAGAGAGACAGAGCATGAGTGGGGGAGGGGCAGAGAGAGAGGGAGACACAGAATCCGAAGCAGGCTCCAGGCTCTGAGCTGTCAGTACAGAGCCCGATGCGGGGCTCAAACTCACAAACTGCGAGATCATGACCTGAGCTGAAGTCGGACGCTCATCCGACTGAGCCACCCAGGCGCCCCTGATTCAGGCCGATCTTAATAAAACCTCACCAGATTGGACCAAAGTAGGTAGTTGGGTTAAAGGAAATGTTTAAATTACAAGACACTCAAAGAAATTCAGTATGTCTGTCTGAGATCCTAATTTGGGCTCTCTTCTTCAGTGCGGGTCACCTATCTTATCAGTGTGTCACTGGGCAGGGCCCCTGGTGGCCTGCCGCCCTCGCGTGTGGTGGACCCAGATGATTGTGCCCTTTCACACATCAGCAGCCTGGTTGGTTTGAGCATTTATCTGAAACACCGAACCTTGTTCTTTTGACTTACACCACGCTTTGGGGGGCAAACGTACTATCGGACTTTGTTTTCTTGCTCATTCTATCCTAAAAGTACTCTCTCTACCGCCAGCGTTCTAATTTGGGTAAATAGCTCTAATTTCCATATCTCTACCTTTTTAATGAATGTATAAAAATTATAAATTAGTTCACCTGTTGATTCTGGGTTAAAGAGCTGTGAATTTCTAGCAGAGGACTTTTTACCCTCTGGTTGTGTTCATTTTCTTGGAAGCCATTTTACCCCTACTGATTGTCAGGTTCAACGCCTGAGGTTTATGCTAGGTTTATTCCACTAAGTTTCTGCTTTTTTCTTCCTAAGATGAGTATATGTGGTGATTTTCTTTGTTTTGAAATGTCATCCTAAAAAGACAAGTTAGGAATGCTTTGAATTAGCACATTATCAACATGCTCCCTGATTTGCTCTCAAATATATTCAGTACTTTTTCCTTATGCTGATCTACATTCTTGGTCATTAATTTGCTTCTTAAGCAAACTAATTAAAAATGTGTTATGGCTGAGGTTTTACGAGATTTTAATTTAAGAGATTTTATAAAATGTTTTCTCAGAAATTTAATGGAAAACACGAATTCCACTAGACAGTTGCTTATATTGTGGTCTTATTAGTATCAGCGTAGAAGCAGGCTTGCCGGGCAGTGACTGTGCTTGGACAGGTGTGGCCTCCTCAGCAGGTAATGGAAATAGTGAGAAAGAACAGCAAGGTGTCTGCCTAGCCGAGCATCCAACTTTGAGAGAAATTTTCCTAATCCACACTCAGATAAGAATGAAGGGTGTTTTGGAATATTACTGGGAGGAAAGGTGTGTGCGTGTCATGTACGAACGTAGCGTTCCATTTTGCTAGAAGTCGACAAAGGGTTTAAAAGCAGTCAGAGATTTCATTTGAAAAGCCAAGGAGTTTTTTCCTGCTTTTATGGGATGGCTTGTGGGTACATTAGGGTCTTTTATTTCCTTTTAGTATTTCCTAGCCTGTGGATAAGTAGTTAGCTTAAATAGATTGATAACATTGGTTTTTCGTATTATGTGCACGACGTTCCAATAACTAACAAGGAAAAGAAATCAATAACGCTCAATCCACTATTAGTTGAAATGTTGATATTTTTGTCAGTGTAAATTGGGCAGAAGAAAGGGAGCTCCCTCAAGAGTAGTGGTCCTTGAGCTCCCTCCCCCAACCCCACCCCAGCCTGTTTCTTACTAGTGAATGAAAAAGCCGGATGTCTCATTTCCTTTCTGTGTCCTTTGGGGGGTGTGCCTCTATTTTTCTTCGAAACATTGGTGAATTACTACATCAGACATAGCATTGAAACATCAGTATCAAAATACAGTATAAAATCAATATATCAGTTATCAATGTGACTCATTAATCAAAATTTTCTTTTGAATCCCTTCTTGTACGATAGACTGAGTAGATCATGGCATCTGTCTTGTTAAACTTGAGCATGAATTTGCTATCAAACTCCTTTACTTTTTCATTTTCTTTTTAAGATTTCACCTATCTTGAGTATTTCGTAGGAGGGAAGCATACATACCCATATAAAGGTTTTTCTCCAGCATCTATTTCTTGTTGTTCTTAGAATAATATCAAAGAGGAGTTCTTTATTTGACTCATAACGTATACTGTAAATAATGGTAATTGCTGGAATATTTAAAATGGTGATTCTGTACTTCTGAATATATTCTTTTACAAACTCGAAAACACGAAGAGGTAGAGGATCCTGGTACTAACAAGCCTTTGCTGTAAGTGCTTGTCACAGGGACACCAGAATTCTGTCATCCTAAACACGAAGCAGCATCACACCGGAGTGAGCCTTAGAGCAGCAGACCTGCATCCCAGCCCCGTTCCTGCAGATAGTTTGCTCCCTGCCTGGACAAGCAGCCTGACCTCTTTGGTCAGCTCATCACTAGTAAAATAGGCTGGGGTGGGGAGGGAGCTCAAGGACCACTGCTCTTGTGCGAGCCCCCTTTCTTCTGCCTACTGTGAAGAAATATCAATATTTCAGCTAATAGTGAATTGAGCGTTATTGATTTCTTTTCCTTGTTAGTTATTGAAACACCCTGCACATAATACAAAAAGCCAACGTTATCAATCTACTTAAGCTAACTACTTATCCACAGGATAGGAAAATACTAACCGGCAAACTGGAAGTTCAGAACTCAGTATCAAAGGTTCCTTATAAATGTAGAATCACTGAGAATAATAAGAGGCGTTATCTTCTGTTCCCATGCTCGATGACAGGATTTCTCACATCTGTTCACCAGAATTAGGAGAGCGAGGGACAGAACGGTAGAAAGCACGGGCCCTCCTCTCGGGCTTTTATGTTTTATCACAGGCCTGGTGATAAGAGGTTTTTCGTTCGGTGTCCATGTTGGTAGAATACTTCGAAATGGCATGATGTTTATCCGATCGGTTTGTTATATAGTATACTTCAAGTCAAACGATCTAGGCAGGAATGCTCGTGCTAGACCTAATGATATTTGCCTTCTCTTTTGATTTTAGGAGGTTATTTAATGAGAAGTGCCATCGACTGAAAAACAAAACATGAGGGTAGCAGGTAAGATATTTAATTCAATAGAAATAATTTTATTTTGTGTGTAACTTGTTTAAATGGCTAAAGGAGAGGGTAAATTGTCTTTTTCTGTAGTGAGTGCAAAACTGAAATATAACAAACCAAATCACTACTTTGCCTTTTTATTTTTTTATAGAGTTGCTAAATCACAAATTGTTGAAACTTGTTGCAATTACTTATGCTAGATTTTTTAAGTTATGGTTTTAATGTTTATGTTCTTATACATTAAGCTTATTTGCCTAATAATATATATACAATGCCCATATAAAGAACAATTTTGACGACCTAGGGAGACTGATTTTTATTTTTGCTAAGTTCTAGCTTCTTGAGAAAAATATGTTATAAAGTTCAAAAGCCTGAATCTTTGCTATATATGTACTTAAAATGGAAACTAGTGTATGTGAACCATTCAGTGAAATGTATTTTTGCTTAAGTGGCTATTTGCTAGTTCGAGCTCAGTCTGCATAATCGAGGTTACGTGTGAGAACATCTGTTCTCGGGCGGCGTAGAGAGGAAACTGCACACTCGACGTTCATACTATTAAGGTAGCGGTCTTTAAACGTTATAAAAAGCTGCATAAATAACCGGAGAAGCTGATGACTGCTTCCTGCCTTAAGAGTGAAAACGAGCGTGTTCGCCCTCCCCTCCCCCTCCTTTAGCACGGCCAAGGCTCTAGAAGATGTGCACACTTTACATAGAAATTTCTGCTACTTGTTCTTCCAACATAGAAGATAATTTGTAACTTCTCAAAATCGAGACAGTCTTCCTCTGAATTATCATCTTCTCACCAGCAAACCATATTTTCCTACGGGGGCATCTCTCAGAAGTGCCTCAGTCAAGGTGGGTGAGCAGACGAGTCTTCCTGCCTCGAGCGCTGTTCTGTAGAATCAGGTGCAGGTGATGAAACATCATGATTATTAAAAAACATAACCGGATCATGCCCAGATGCCTTTGTAGAAATTTGAAAATCTGGACCCTTCGGTCATGAACTTGGAAAATATCCTTTTTTGAGTAGCTGTTCAACTAGTGAAGGAAAATATTGCCAGAAACTAAGAGCTTGTTTATGTCTTAAAAAACATACTACAGGGTCTTTTTTTTTTTTAATGGTCTTTGAATATGGAGGAACTGACTTGGTGATGATGTCTCCATGATTTTAAAAGTACATTAATTAAACATAATGATTGAAATAATCAAAGCAAGTTTCTCTTCCTCACATAATTCTCCACTCATTCTAGTTGAAATTAAATTTTCATTGAGTTCATTTCTCTGATTCTAACAATTAATATCAAGGTTAATTGATAAGTATTATTCACTGAGTACTTATTTTATGGTTGGCACTGTTCCTAGTAGGTCTTGAAGGGTTTGCTTTTAATGAAGAAGGAAGATTAACTGTTAATTTATTGTCTTTAGAGTGATTAATCTCTTCTAATTTGAAAAAAAATTGGTTGCTTTGAAACATTGTTATAGCCTTTATTCTTACAGTGAGGCAACAGTGTCTAAAGTTTACGGTTTTTGGTTTGTGAAAATAGGGACACCCTCAGATTGGTGCAGTCCGTGGCTAGAAGGAAGAGAGAATCTCGTGGGAAGTTAAGAATGGCGATGTGGGGTGGTGTGGTTAGGCCCTTTATGTCCAGAATTGGCTGGTGACCAACTCTGGAGGAGACTCCTCTGTCACAGACGTTCTGGAACTCTACCATTACGGGGCTCTGCCAGCCTTCACCTGCCTGCTCCTCTCTGGGACCATCTGCGTGTTCCTTTATTAGTTCATTTTTCCACCTCTCACTTGTTTCTGTCTTAGAGCTTTTCTTTCCTCCTAGTTCCTATGATGGGTCCAGTGTCAGTGAATAGGTCTTGGTTGAAAACTCAGTTCTGCCACTGACTAGTTACGTGACCTTCGGCACATGATCTAAAAATTTTCATCCTTGATTTCTTAGCTGTAAAGTGAAAATAATTACCTGGAAAAGCTGTGAAAATGTGATTATACTATAAAGTATTTAGCTCTATAGTAGGCAGTCAGTAAATGAAATATGTGTATATATTGTTCACCTGTATGTATATACGTGTATATGTGTATATATGATGTACATAGCTTGTTTAGTGTAAGCTCAGGTCTAACTTGGCACTGAATTTAGTCTACAACTTTCATATGTTACAACCTTGATATTTTATTCATTTTAAGATTTTAACCTTAAAGGTTTCGTTTATCTGCCATAAGGGACAGGGAGAGGTTATCTCTGGTTGCACGTGGCCATGATGGCTAGAAAACGAGTGGTTAAGACTGTCATGTGATATAAAATCTTCAAGCCCTTGGTCTTAAGTGATCAAGAAGGAATATGTCACCTCTTACCGTTCATCTATGTAGCAAACACTTGTTGAGAGTGTGACTATGTCCAGGAATTCTGCTCGATCCTGTGGGGGCCAGAGTTCAAAGCCTGTTGGAATTTTGCTCTCTTATACACTAAACATGTAGGCAACTTGTAGTTGCTCTTGAAAACAGGAAAGTAATTTTCAGAGAGGAGAAGGTCGGACACAGGAGGTGAGGGAATTGATTACTTTAGCTGTGAGGCTTCCTCACTGCCATCTCATTTCTGTATTTATAGAGTGTTTCTAAATAGAAGAGAGTACCTCTGTGAAACCAGTACTTCTCAGCGTCACTGGCCTTTCCGAGCATCAGCGGTTCATTCTCGTCCCTCCCCTTTAAGGGTGCAGTCCTGGTTCTTTAGGTTTAGGAGATTAGAATGGTCTGAAGGTCTTTTTTACTGCTTTTTTACTGCTCCTTAAAGCACTAAGTTGAGGTTTGGTAGTTTCTTTTAGGAGAATGTGGCAATTTGGTGTTAGGATGGAGTACTGTACAAAGCACTGGGCTGTGTCAGGGTCCCTGGATTCCAGGCCTTGTGCTGCCGCTAAGTTGTTTGTAATCTTGGGAGATGCCTTACCTCTGGGCTTTCGTTTCCTTAAGGATAGAGAGATGCCGGCTGCTCCCGTCCGCCTCCTTTAGATCAATATAAATTAAACTTTAGGTAAGAGAGGGAAATGGAGATTGTAGGGGCAAATAGTGCATTCGTCCTGAACAGCCTAATGAGATGGCTCTGAGATCCTAGGGGGAAGAGGAAGATGTTTCTTTCCTGTCATTTTCCATTTCCTTTCCTGTCTTGCACTTTTTTTTTCTTTCCTAGATTTGCTTAGCTATGGAGAAAAAAGACAAATCACCAATTCCTGTTAAACAGTTAGCTAATACCTGGCAGCGCTATTTGCGAGGCACCCAGAAGTAGTTTCAGATAGAAAGGTATGAAAGTCCACGAGTGCATCTTCATAGAACTTATTATGGAACCACGTGACGAAGCATGTGTGATAGCTGCCAAGTTAAGTCCTCTAGGATCCCAGAAGGCCCGTCTTAAACTGGTGTTCAGTGTGAGGAGGAACGCTCTCGTTCGCCATGTCAGGAGCACTCATGTTGCTCTAAGAGATGTGTTGGTTGGTGGTAGGACAGCAAACCTGGTACATTTCACTAGAGGGTTCCTTGCTTAGTGAGCATCCTGCTGGCTGCCTTAGTATCTCCATAAGGCCCAGTGTTTTTGTATTATCTCTGTATAGTATTGCCCTTTATATGGGAACGGGATTAGGAATGCATTGTCCAACATGCTTGGTGCTGGTGTTCCGTTAGCCACGATGCTTTTCTGCTTTCATATAGTCAGCCAGCACTTGAGATCAGATGTTTTTTTTTTTGCAGGAGAAAACTAGGCAGGTGACTCAACCAGTCCTGTGCCTGGGTTACTAGCCAATCTGATAATTCTTTGATCAGGAAAATCCCTTATCTTGATGGATTGTTTATACAGTTTTTATTGTAACTCAAGTAAAATTAAGATCCAATACATAAACTTTATTGAAGAAATTTCTTTGTAAACTTAAATTTTTCATGAAAATGCACTAGTAAAAGTTCTCATAAGCTCCTGCTGAATTATTTCTGCCCTTTATCTAGGTGCTGCAAAGTTGGTGGTAGCCGTGGCAGTATTTTTACTGACATTTTATGTTATTTCTCAAGTATTTGAAATAAAAATGGATGCAAGTTTAGGAAATCTATTTGGTAAGTTCCATTTTTTACCCTTTCTTAAATTTTATTTTCGATCGGTTGTCTGTAAATTTTTACCAGTTACCAACATTGAGTCACTCTGCGGTTTAGTTTGTCTAGAAAAGAAGATGTAATTATATCAGTAAGTGTGATCCCTTAGAATATTCTAAAATACACAATAGAAAGCCTTAATATTAATTCAGTGTAAAGGGTGAATCTTCTTTCAACATTCTGAATATATTAATGGGTCTGTTTCGTTCATGTCTAGGATGTTAATCATGGCATTCTGAGCGAACATTCTAGAATCTATCAAACAGTATTTGTGTTAACTGATAGAAAACTTGGAACCAAATCTAGCCCTCAGTTAGTAGGTGGAGTCATGATAATGCATTTTAAATACCAGCCATTGAAATCCATCTTGCTTTCCTATACTTATTAAATTCCTTCTGCATCATTTTTCTCTTTACCCATTTATTTAATGTAAATTAAACACACTATTGTAAGCCACCTTAACTCAGTGTTTAACAAAATTTTTAAGTTAATAAAATAAGTTAACTGTTGAAATGTTACAGTAAGCTCTGGATGAAGCATTGTTTAAGGTATTAAAAAATTATATGTAAGAGGTGCCTGGGTGGCTCAATTGGTTAAGCATCAGATTTCAACTTGGGTTATCTCACCATTTCTGAGTTCGAGCCCCACGTCAGTCTCTGAGCTGTTAGAGCCTGTTTCAAATGCTGTTTACCCTCTCTGTCTCTGCCCCTCCTCTGCTAATGCTCTGTCTCTCTCAAAAATAAATAAACATTAAAAAACAATTAAAAACAAATTCTGTGTGAAAAGTGAGACCGTGAAACCCAGAAATAGTATTTTCACCCATTTGGCAGAAATCAGATGAAACAACTTTGAGATCTCTGGAATAGCGAGGTTTGCTTCCCATAAGTTAGTGTTTGGAAGGATCCCAAGACCTCCTTCACTGCCTCTCACATCCAGTTTCAAGACTCCCTTAAAGCAGTGGTCCTCCAGTTTTAATGTCAAAAGAATCTCCACGGAATCTTGGTGTGCAGATCAGTGTCTGGGATGGGCCCCGAGAGGCTGCGTTTCTAACCGGCTCCCGGGGGATGCTGAGATTTGTACCCACAGACCACGTACTGAGGATCGAGACTTCAGACAGTTCTGATGTGTAATCATGAGTTTCTGTAGAGACGTCTTCAGGTGACTTTTCTTACAATGACTACTTAAAAGCACTTGTGTGTTGCACTGAATTCTGTCTTTTATACTCCCAAGTAGTTTCAGTCCACTAATCTGTGATCTGCTAGGGTTCTCTTCTACACTAATGATCTCTCAAAGAGTTAAATTGTAGTCATACTCCTTCAGGCCATCTTTTTATAAGTCTTCATCTTCTCCAGTTATGGAATCTCCCCCCTTTCAACCATTCCTCTCAATATATTGGCTGTTTTCCTCCTGAACCATCTGCTTTTCAGCACCATTTTAAAGCAAAGCATCCAGGACCCCGCCTAGAGTGGTCATTACAAAGTATAGTGACATTTGGCTTTACTTCTGGTCTGTCTACTTCCGTTACTACTAAGAGGCCAGGCTGGTGTCCTTTGAGATCACAGCTGGTTGTAGTTGAATAAAGAGCAGAAAAACACTGAATGCATTGAGGACTCGGGCAGTGTTGCTGGGGAAACCGTGTATAACCAGTTCACATAAGAATGGTTGATGGTAAGGGAAGAAGGTTATGAGATGGTAGCTTGAGGCAGAAGCAAGTTGAGTGGTTTTTTTTCTTTTCTGGAGTAATGTAGAGATTCCTTTGTCTATGGGCTTTGGGCAGGGATTCAGGGAATTACAAAGCAATGGGATGAGAGTGAACAAGCAAGAAAAGGAGGATCCTTGAGAGAAGCAAGGCAGTGGGACCATTGGCACACTTCTTGTATTGCAAGTAGTAAAAACTGCTCTGGGGAAAGGCCTGCTGTTTTCAGAGAGAAGAGGTTTGGGTGAAGCCATAGTGCTTGCCCTAGTTCGGGTCTTCATCTCTGGCCCGGACTGTCTATTTAAGCATCAGAGGGATGTTCCGTGTCTATTTCTCATCCCAGGTATCCGCCTGTTTCTCTTAATAACACTCATGAACCTTTAGCACTTCTGACTATGAGAAAGTAAAATCTAAGACCCACTCAAACCCCCAACCCGCCTCTGCCCTTCTCACTTTCTCGCTGCCCCTCCCCACCTCCCCCCATGTTTCGCAGTTGCTTGTGCCAGTCTGCACAGGACCTACAGACACGTACCCTGTCCTTCCATATCCCTACCTTGCTCATGCCGATTCCTCACACTGCATGGCTTTCTTATCCCCCCTTCATCTGTTAATCCTTCTCATTTTTGAAACTGCCTAAATGCCCTTTCTTGAGAGAAATTATGGGTGAACCTCCCTCTTTTCCTATTAGAATGTATTCCCTTCTTTTTATGAACTGTTTCTTCTAATGCATAGTACTTGTATCTCAGTTTGGCACTGATTTTATTCTGCCTTACATCATAGAATTTATTCTATTTTTTTATGTATCTGTCTCCTCTTATTAGAGAATGAATCTTGAGGGCAATATCTTGGTGCTTCACCCAGCATCTAGCGCTGGGCCGTACGTGCAGTCCATGCTGATTGAATGGAAAATGAATGTAGGTGACCAAGGATTAGCACTTTTAGGTGGAGAGGAAGAGTATTTCCAAAGTGGGATTCGTTTAAAGGTGTATTAGTTGAAAAGCCACTGGTAGTCAGCCATGAACAAACGCTGAGCTACTTTAACTAGGATAGTTGTCTCTTAACTTTTATTTTGATTTTTTCCTAATGTTGGGAATCTGCAGGGTTTTATTGTGTGTGTTTTAGCTATTTGGTTTACTCATTCTTAGGGCAGATGGCTTATTTTGTTGTTGTAACTAAAGTTGTACACTGTGTCCACAAAACCTTATTGGATGCCAGTTTATCAGGTTGGTGAAAATTTAATTCGTTTGTTGTATTTTAATTCTCATTCCAGAGTAATTGAGTAAAGATGGAGATATGGTCTTTTGCCATTTGCTTATTTAGCATCTAACTCAATTTACCAAAGGGTAATAAGTTTAACTCAACATTAGAATTATTTCTATAATCAGTGTATGGGGGGGAGGGGGTCCCGTGAGATGAACTGTACTTCTTTTGGTGGTGAATTTTTTCATTTTTTTCTACTGTTGATATAATAGCTTACTTGATAGTGTCTATAAATTTAGATTCAGGTTGGTTATATAGTAGTGTTTCAGAAAAATAAAATGAGCTCATTTCTAGAAAGGAAGAATGAAAAATTTTGCTCGGAATTGGTAGTTGAAGTACTAAAATACATTGTGATTTTTTTTCAAAAAAAAAGCAAGTTTTTTTTATAAAACTTTTTGAGACCATTGTAGATTTGCATGCATTTGTGAGAAATAATATGGAGGGATCCTGCATACCCTTTATACATATAGTGTCCCATGTTGGTAACATCTTACAAAACTACCCACAGTGTCACAACCAGGGTAGCGGCATGGATACATCCATGAGTTCTAGTTATGACTGCGTTTTAACAGAGTTCATTGTCAGCCTGGACACTTAACAACTAGTATTGGACGAGTTGATCTGAACTAGCGGTACTGAACACCGCCCAGATTATTTTTGCATATGTTGCTGCCGTAAGTACTTACTGTTCTATTGAGTTGCTTAATTTTTACCCTTTTAAATTTAAACGATTGAAATAGTATATATATAAATTACTTGACATTATCAAATGTCAGGTACTTCAGTACCAAATAGTTCTGATTTCTGTAGTTTGACTTGTTGAAAGACATTCATTGATTGAAACCAGATCTGAAACAAAACCTCCAAGTGGATTAATTTTCTCAGCGCATCTGATGAGAGTAGATAATAATGATAAACCATTAACCTTTTTCTCGAAGAGGTTAATTCTTTTTTTTTTTTTTTAATTTTTTTTAACGTTTATTTATTTTTGAGACAGAGAGAGACAGAGCATGAGTGGGGGAGGGGCAGAGAGAGAGGGAGACACAGAATGGGAAGCAGGCTCCAGGCTCTGAGCTGTCAGCACAGAGCCCGACGCGGGGCTCGAACTCACGAACCAATGAGATCATGACCTGAGCTGAAGTCGGACACTCAACCGACTGAGCCACCCAGGCGCCCCATCGAAGAAGTTAATTCTAATTGATATGTTGCTTATTTCATAGATATTGGAGACCGTTGTATTTCAGTCATTTTCAATGACTTTTGAAAAATTGTTCAGTGATTACGTAAGACATAAAAACAACTGGTAATGTGAAAATTAAACTCAGTGAATGTAAAAGATTTAGCAGTCAGCTTATTTAGTTGTTCAAAGATATGTTTTATCTAAACGATACAAAACTACATTTATCTTGATACAATTAAATCTTGAGTGATTCATGACAATTTTTCCACCATAAAAATAAAATGATTTCTGGCTGTTTATTTTCTTAACATAAAAAATTAACTGCCCCCCCAAAAAGAAACCAAATCAAAACTATTTATTATTATTCCTTAAAGTAAAAAGTTGTATATAGTAAAAGAAATTAAGAATTAAAGCTATTGGGGCACCTGGGTGGCTCAGTCGGTTAAGAGTCCAACTTCAGCTCAGGTCATGATCTCACAGCCCATGAGTTCAAGCCCCTCGTCGGGCTCTGTGCTGAGAGCTCAGAGTCTGGATCCTGCTTTGGATTTTGTGTCTCCCTCTCTCTGTCCTTCCTCCACTTGTGCTCTGTCTCTCAAAAATAAATGTTAAAAAAAAAAAAAGAATTAAAGCTATCAAGGTAGTTTGATGATTACAGGTTATAGGAAGGGAGAGATTTTTGCTGGTAGGCTGTGCCCATACTCTACATGTGGAAAACATCCTGTTTTATTTGTGAAAATTTACCTGTTTGACCTCCAGGTGTTAAAATTCTCAGAATTGCAGGCTTAGTAGAAGACTTTTGGTTTTGATAAATATTAGATAAAAATTACCTTTTATCTGGTCTGGAAAGAAAGGTCTTTCACAAGACTTTTTGTTTGTTTTAAAGTTGATTTTTTGAGAGAAAGCGCGCACTCGAGCTAGCGGAGGAAGGGCAGAGAGTGAGGGAGACCGAGGATCCGAAGTGCCTCCACCTTGACAGCAGAGAGCCCAGTACATGGCTTGAACTCATGAACCATGAGATCATGACCTGTGAGCCGAAATCAAAGTCGGATGCTTTACAGACTGAGCCCCTGTTTGTTCATTTTAAACCTTTAGTGTCTTTTCTCCTTACTCTTACACAAAGTAAATGGAATGATGTTATGTATTTAAAAGCCTGATGATTAAGGAACTGGTTTTCCCAAAAATCCTATCCCAGTAACAGTTTTTAAATTGAGTAACAATTGCTTTTTTTTTTTTTTTTTTTAGATCTCTTAAGTTTTACAGGCAAAGTAGTTTGACCATCTTACTGGCTCATGCCTGGCTTTCCCTCTGCCTGTCTTTCCTCAGCCACACTCTTCTCTGAGTATCAGTTGATTATTGATGTCTCTAAGATTTTTCTCATCAACCCTCTCACTTTAAATCCTCTCTCTGGGTGGCCTCATCATTTGTTAACTTTCCAGTTTATACCTTCAACCCAGATCTCATTTAGAGCGGGGTTTTAGACTTTCCCACTTGGATCTTCTCCAAGTATCTAAAATTCACAAGTCCAACACAGAACTCATGACCCATCCCCTACCCCAGCTCAGATGATGAGCATCCGAGTGCAGAAATGGTGTTTTTGTTCACTGGTCCATATGAATGAATAAATGAAGGCTTCTAAAGCCAAATGCCCAAGAGGCCAGCTTGATTCCTCCCTTTCATCATCCCTCCATCTGTTGCATCGCCAAATCCCATCAGTGTTGCTTCCTTAGTTCTGAGCTGGTCTACTTGTTTGAAACCCACAGTCATTACTTTGTAATGACCAAAGGTGCCCTTTTTACCTGGATTACTTTAGCCTTGTCCTTGTCCTTGTGGACTCTTTGTCTCAAGTCTTGAACCCTCTTCAGTCAGAAGGGTTGTTCTAAAAGCTCCCTGTTCTGGCTTCCTGATCTCAGGAGGACCAGCAGTTTTTTATACATGTGATCAGAAGACCTCAGACATTTCCCATTTTGCAACGCAATATGAGTTTGGGTGCTAGAGTGAGATACGACTTTGAAAACTAGTTCTGCCGATTATTAATTATGACTTGGAACACACCAAATCAGTAAACTTCTGGGTTCCCAGTTTCTCTCTATTTGAATCAGGGATGATGAATAAATCAGTAATGCATCCAAAAGCACTTGGTGGATAGATTTCCAGCATATGTGAATGAGCTATGTTATATCACCCCTGTTCTGATCCCAGTGTCTTCTCTGTATCTTGTTACCGTAAGTCAGGTATACCAGAATTCCTGATTTGAACAATGTTCTGTAAATATCTTAACACCCGAGTCTGCAATTATGTGTCTATTCGGGACAGAAGTGAAATCGAGAATGTCTGGTGTTCGTGCTGCTAATCAGTGGTTGCTAATCATTCTCTGGGCTTTCCTTCTCTTATTTACACAAGTCAGAGCATTGGACCAGATATCTCTAGAATGTTTCCTTACTTTTATGGCATAATGAAGGAAATTGAAACAGTGAGCTCAGTAATCCCAGCACTCCAACTTACTTACTGGTCATTTGTTTTTGTTAAGTCTTTGTCCTTATCCATGAGTATTTTTCGTACTTACAGATAAGGTTTGCTTTCTGCTTTATTTCATGCGTTAGACTTTTCCCGTGTTACCCCATTGCCTCTATGGCTTCGGGGACACGTCATCATAGAGTTAACGAGCTTTCGTTTACTTGGTCATTTCTCCTCTTTTTAAACATTTGCATATTATTTTTCAGCTTTAACTTTCTGTTCTCCACTTTGAGTTCTGGACTTACAGGAAATTCTCAATCATCTAAAATAATACAGAACTAAAAACCAAGGGACTATTTATAGTCAAACAGCTGGCAAACATTTATGACACTGCATGCTTATTAGCCAAATCAGGAAATGGTTGCCCACAATACTGTTGATGATCTGAACAGTAATCCCCCAGGCTGGGGTCAGATGCTGGTGCTTTTAAAAAGCTCTAAGTGTAGGTGGCCAGAGTGAGATCTGCTTCATTAAGTTAAGATGTAATCGCAAGATTCTGTCTTTCTTGAGCCAATAAATTATAAAAGTCTTGGTAACTGACCTTAATTGTTTTTTATTATACTCAATACATTTCTATTTTAGAGAAATTAAACTCCTCTCCCATCCCCCAAATCTGCTACCCTAAGCTCCAAGATCAGTTCATGTATATTCTCCAGGACTTCAGTAGCCACTTAATTTTTTTTTTAACATTTATTTATTTTTGAGAGACAGCATGAGTAGGATTGGGGTAAAGAGAGAGGGAGACACAGAATACAAAGCAGGCTCCAGGCTCTGAGCTGTCAGCACAGAGCCCAAAGTGGGCTTGAACCCACAGACTGTGAGATCATGACCTGAGCCAAAGTCTTACACTTAGCTGACTGAGCCACCCAGTCTCCCCTAGCAGCAGCCACTTTTAAACATCCTAATAGTCACTAAGTATATATTTAAAGTCATTTAAGGAGAAGTTTGAAATAGTGTATGGTATCAGATATATGTGAAATCTAAAAAGGACAAACTCAGAGATACAGAGTAAAATGGTGGTTTACCAGGGGTTGAGAAGGAGGTAAGGGGGAGACATTGCGCAAAGGGTCTGAACTCCCAGTTATAAGATTTAAAAGTTTGAGGATCTAATGTAGCTAGGCGATCATAGCTAATCATACTGTATCGTATACTTGAATGTTGATTAGAGAGTAAATCTTAAATGTTCTCACCACACACACACACAAAAAGGTAACTCTGTGATGGGATGGATGTGGTAGCTGATGTATAATGGTTATCATCTAGCAATTTCTAGATGTATCAAATCAACATGTTGTATACCTAAACTTGTATAGTGTGATGTGTCAATTATTTCTCAAGAAAGCTGGCAAAAAATTGAAAAATGAATTTAAAAAGAAGTTAAATTTGTAGAGTAACTTTCTGATTGGGATTTAAATTTATAAGTAAAAATAAAAATAAAATGTAAAGATAAGAATAAATCATTCTATCAGTAGTAAAATGCTACCCTCCATAATTCCTCTGCGTAATGTTTATAGTGAGTTTTGTAGCCTGAAGTTACTTTCTTACTTTTTCTATAGAGCGATATTCTGTTTTATTTATTGTATACTGAGCAATAATTCAAGCACTTTCATTTTTATAGGGCCATTACTGCCAAGCATGTTTAAAATGTGGATATTTGCCAATAGTTTCATTCCTTCTAGCAAAAATAACTTTTTCTTTTTTTTTCCTAGCAAGGTCAGCATTGGACGCAGCAGTGCGTTGTAAGTATTTCATCTCCGTATTTTGCAGATGGATTATTTTATTTTATCTTAGGTGTATGAGCACTTACATTCAAACAATGGAGATATTTCAACGTGAACAAAATTTTTTGAAATTTTTAAAGTTATAAAGGAAGCTATTTGAATAGCTCAATATTCATGGTATATAATAGTATTCATAATGGATATTTTGTTTTATTAACATTTTTAGGTTCAGTAGCATAAGTGCAGAAAATGTGTAAAAGGAGAATTCCTTGTTAGAACTAGAACGTGTTTGAACAGATATTCAGTGATGCGTTAGGCTTTTTACTGGTCCTAGAGTAACCACGGTGTGGTGCATGCATGGACTAGAAGTGTAAAGTAACAATTCAAAACCTCTCCGATCTTGAATTTAAAAAATAAACTTAAAAAGAATTAGATAAAATGTATATACCTTCATCAAGATCAGTAGATACATTTATGTCAGTTATTAGCTTGTTTCCTAGGAGGTTCTATGTTTGTTTTGTTTTGAGGTTCTTTGAAACCCTCAGGGTAAAAAAAGGCATGTATTTTAAGATATGTGTATCTCGGTGTTTTTACATAATGCTCTTTTTGGTTTAACACCTGAAACAAACTGACTCTAGAGTCTATTAACGCTTTTAAAAAAAAATTTCTCCCCAAAGCTACAAAACCTCCCAGATATAAATGCGGAATCTCAAAAGCTTGCCCTGAGAAGCATTTTGCTTTTAAAATGGCAAGTGGAGCAGCCAATGTGGTGGGACCCAAAATCTGTCTGGAAGACAACGTGTAAGTATCCGCCAGTTTGGAAGTATATGGCGTGCCATTAAAGTTTAGCAAATTGAACCTGAATTTAATGGATCTTTGGAAAATGTATTGGGCATGTTTTACTAAAGAAAAGCCATTTCAGTTTTCATTACATACTTTTTTCTCCCACACATTTTAAGAGTCTTAAAATTCTGAACTTCTGTAGTAGAGTGACGTAAGAACACGGCATTTGTCTCGCTTCAGGTAAAGATGAGGGATTTCCTCCATGTGACTTCTCTGGATCTGTGCCGGCCCATCTGGAGCCAGAGATGCATGTGACTCTTTAATCCTGATTCTTAAATAGTAGGGGAAAAGTTAACTCATTTACAGTAATTAAAATGAAAAGTTGAGCTCCTCAGTCATGGAGCCACATCGCAAGTACCGAGTGGCCTTACATGGCTTGTGCCTGCTAAACTGAACACTTTTTTTCCACCCTTGAAAAAATCCCTTTTGACAGCCTTGCCCTAGATAATGAATGCTTTATCTTACAAACATCTTTCGATTCGGGGCGCCTGAGTGGCTCATTCAGTTAAGCCTCTGACTCTTGGTTTCAGCTCAGGTCACAATCTCATGGTTCATGAGATCAAGCCCCATGTCAGATTCTGCACTGACAGTACAGAGCCTGCAATTAATAGGAAAAAAGAAAAAAATTCTTTGTTTTAAATGTCTGAATGCTGCTTGTTGAAGTGTAAAATAATCCAGTAAAAACCTCAAGCCTGTTGTGATACTGAACTATTTGCCACTAAGCTGAACGGTTTTCTATACTGAGATCCTCTACCAAGTACAGTTTTTAAGTAGTGTTGACTGTCATTTGCATGTGAAGTTTGTGTCTCTGAAATCCCAAGGGCTGCTTTTAGTTGGTTGTTTTTAACCTGCTCTTCTTTGGAAAATTAGATATATGAGCTTATTTAAATTTCATGTTAAAATAATAAACATGCCATTAATTATGCAGAATAAAGAGTTAATTTTACAGCAGGAGGAAACAGAAGCAGTTTCTCCATGCAGTTTGTGCCTTTTTTCTTTTAACTTTATTTATTTATTTTAGAGCTCACATTGGGGAGGGCCATGGAGAGAGAGATTTCCAAGTAGGCTCCATGCTATTAGCCCAGAGCCATGCACGGGGCTCAGGCCTCTATCCCATGAACTGTGAGACCATGACCTGAGCCGAAATTAACTCAACCCACTGAGCCACCTAGGCGCCCCTGTGTGTCTTTTCTCTTTAATGTAGAAGCTCTTAAATTTTTATCCTAAGCCCTTTTTCAATTAGCTATGGGCATTATTTAGCCTTAGGATAATGCTTTTCTTGTAATTAAAGATCTGAGCTAGATGATCTTTAAGGTTCTTGCTCATTTCCTTTCTGTTCTCTCATGCTAATAGTCCTGTTTTACTGAATTATGTAACAAAGAACTTGGATTTTAGAAGTTCCACAAACTTAGAAGTTTGCAGATTTTACATTAATTAATACCCTTCTCATTAACTTAGAGTGTTCCCATTCCCCTTTCGCCTTATTTGGCTAAGGAGGCCTCCCATTTGATTTGGAATCATAGGTAGAAATTTCCCTTAGAATGCCTAGCCCATGGCAGATTTTCCTTGGAGACTTCCCCTGCCCCTGGAAACATGTTAGTTTTAATACAAAGAAGAGATCAAAGTCTTGTTACCAGCAGGCTCTCTATTCACAGAGAATAGGTCAAAAAGAAAAGAGTATATATGTAGGCAGTGGAATTCGGCACAGTAAGTACTAGGCTCCTAGCTAGAGAATTTGGTTCTAGCATGGTGGGCATGTCATGTGGAATTTGTATTTCAGTTTCTTTAACTGTAAGATTGAAGCAGGCCAACTATCCATCCTCACTTTGGGAATCATTCTGATACTCCCAGGAGAGATTAAATAATTGATGGGATTTTATGGGATTTTAGAGCTATGCATCAGGCCTCAAAGTCTAGTCTTCCAGAAGGACTAAATAATTGGCCAGGGTTCCCTAGTGAAAAAAACGGTGGGGACAGTTCATAGTCCAGTACTTTTTCTCGTTATGTTCTGTTTCTGTATTGAAAATTGTTGTAACAAAGAATTTAAACAAAGAGCCTGACTTTCTTAGCATCATTCATTCAGTTATTCAACAAGTAATTATTGATTACAGTCCCTCCTCTCATGAAACTCAGTCTAGTAGGGGAGACAGATATTTAAAGAGTAAATGCAAATCAGTCCTCGCAAGTCGTGGCACAAGCTACGCAGAGCTGTGTGGTGAAGACCGGTGGGGGTGAGACCTGAGATTGAGGAATAAGGGCCAGGGCAGTAGCAGCTGAAGGGCCTTGAAGGTAAAGAGATCAGATCTTTTCTTTCTTTTTGGTTTTGAGTTTATTTATTTTTTTTAGTAATCCCTACACCCAACGTCGGGCTTGAACTCACGACCGACTGAGCCAGCCAGGTGCCCCGAGGTCTCTTTCTGAGTGGGTTGAGTCACTGAAGGTTTTCAGATTCTAGCATGTCATGATTTCATTTATGTTGAAAAACTTACCTGACTGATGTGTAAAATGACTAGAGAAGTAGAATAGAACAGTTGGAAGGCCATTGCTGCCGAGGTTTTTTGACACCGCCCCTCCTCCCAGAGGTTTTTTTCATGTGCATTCACTAAATATATAAGAAGACACTGAAAATCCATGAGTAGAAATTGTACTATTTTCCTGCACATGTCCTGAGTACCTGCACACACTGCTGGTCCAGGTCAGTGCTTCTCAGCGGGGCGTTTATCCCCGTGCTTCCCCAGGGGACATATGTCAAGGTCTGCAGACATTTTGGAATGTAACAGCTATAGAGGCAGTACTTGTAAAGACTGGGATGTTCTTAAACATCTTCCAGTGAGGCCGGGCAGCCTTTACACATAAATTGTCAGATCCATAATGTCATCATAGGCTAAATTTGAGAAACCTCTGTACAGACAAAAGATGAGAGTTAAGATCAGGGTGGTGGTTATGGTTTTAAGGACAGGTTAGATGGATCAAGATATATTACAGAGATTAACATAGATTCCAAACCTCTCATTCGTCTGTAATAGAAAATCCTGGGGTATAAACATCAAGTGTCACACAATACAAGAATTGTAGCTTCTTTTTATTTTGTGTTAGAGATCCCATAGAATTTACTTATGCTCAAGGTACAGCTCTTTTTTTAGGAATATACTCATTTGATTTCAGTTTATATGACATTAGTATTGGGATACTTCACCTTTTATTCTGTTCTTAATGTTTGGTATGGGAATGTACAGCAACTATTTTGAGGGATTTATTTATTTTTGTACATTGAGAGGCCAGATAGTATTTTTGGCTGTGAGGGTAAATTCAAGGATAGTGTTATAAGTACTTAAAAAATCATTTAAAATGTAACCATTTAAAAATATAACAACCATCCTAAGCCCGTAAACGATAAAAACAAAAGGAACCAGGCAGTTGGCTAGCTTTGTCCTGTGGGCTGTAGGTTTGTTAAACCCTGCTCTAAACTAATCATTTTAAGATGTAGCAGCTAAAACATAGAGTAGGTATTTGAAGCAAAACTATGTTCAAAGATGTAGAATCTTTCTATAGATTTATAATATTTTCTTTAGATTTTTGTCTGGGGCTGTGGAATGGTGGTGGGGGAACCTTCATATTCGTGAAAGATAAAATATTTCAGCTCCTGTAAGTGAGTAGCCTTTACACATTTAAAAATCTCGAGTAGTTTGTCATTTGCTAGCTGCAGGTTTTCCCTGATTGAATTCCAGTTAAAAATCGATTAGCTACTGCCCTCTTGTGGGAAGCCCATGGCATAGGACTTCTTTGTGGCTTTCATCTCTTTGCTCTGTGATAGACGCAGCAGCTTACTTACCCCAGGGTGATTCGGAGAAGACACTGTGATACTGAATTATTAATCTAACAGGTTGATCACAGCTCTTGCTTCTTAATATTAATGATGGAGCTCCCTTATCCCCCATATTTCTGAAGGGAGCAGAGCAAATGCATTTTGAAACTTCCCTGTTTTGGGGAGCACATTTAGTGAGTTTCTTTATGGCTCGCCTTTCAGAACTGCTCTTGAACACACATGAAAAACTATGCTTTCTTAGCATAAAAATTTTAGAGAATGAAAAGTGGGATTTCGAAGGCAGATATGCAGCCCATATGGGTAGGTATATAGTTAAATGCTACTAAGCTTTTCAAAATCAGATTTTTAGGCTTTTCCTTTTTAATGGATCTTCAAGTAGAGTTTTAACTTTTTATTTCGAAATAATTACAGAAATCACAGTCGATTGCAAAGATCATACAGAGCAGTCCTGCATACTCTGCACCCAGCTTTCCCTCCGGTTATATCTTACTTAGAGTACACTATCAAAAACAGGAAATTGGTGTTTGTGGCAGTGTGTGCATAGTTCTGTGTCATTTTGTCACACGTGTAGATACATGTAGCCAGTACACCGACTGGCATACAGAATTATTCTGTTGCCACAAAGATCTCCTTCATACTATGCTGTATAGTCGCCTCCGTCATCACTGACCCCTGGCAACCACTAATTGTTTGTCATTTCTATCATTTTGATGTTTCGAGAATGCTATACAAGTAGAATCATACAACATGTGACCAGATGAGATTGGCTGTTTTCACTCAGCGTGATGCTCTTGAAACATTGGTGCATGTTAATCCCTTCTTTTTTATTGCTGAGTAATATTCTGTGTTACGGATGCACCGCAGTTTATGCATCACCTCTTGTGCTCAGCCAAACAATTTCGTTGTCTCCGGTTTGTGGTAAGGATATGTTTAATTAATGTGCTTTTTTTTTTGTCACCTGTATATCCTCCTCAGTGAAATATCTATTCATGTCTCTGTCCATCTTCTAATTGGATTGGTTTTGTTTGTTTTTTTATTGTTGCACTTTGGGAGTTTTTGAAATATATTCTAGATCTGAATCCTATGCGGATTCTAGATATGCGGCTCGCGACTATTTTCTTACAGTGTCTAGCTCATCTGGACATCCCTTTCACTGGGATGTTTTGTAGAGCCAAAGTTTTTAATTTTGATAAGTTCCAATTTATTGATTTCTTTTTCTTTCATGGATGTGCTTTGTTTTTTATGGATTGGTGTCATGTCTAATAGTCACTCACCGAGCCATAGATTTCAGAGAATTTCCTCTGCATGATCTTCTAAAATTTTCAGTTTTATGTTTTATATTTATATATTTAAATCTATGATCCTTCCTACATTAATTTTCGAATAAAGTATGAGATGTAGGTTGAGGTTCAGTTTTGGCCTATGAATATCCAGTTGCTTCAGCATCATTTGTTGGAATGACTATCCTCCCTCCATTGAATTGCTTTTGCTCCTTTGTTAAAAAAATAAGTTGGCTATACTTCCACTGGTGCATTTTTTGGTTCTACTTGGTTTTGGGTTCTGCATTCATTCCATTGATCCACTAATTTATTCACGAATACCTCGTGCTCTTGCCTGTATAGTTATGGAGTAAGTCTTTAAGTGGAGTCAAATGAGTCCTCCCATTTTCTTTTCTTTTCTTTTTCTTTTTTCAAAATTAGCTACTCTAGTTTCTTTGCCTTTCTATATACATTTTAGAATAACCCCTTGCCTCTGAAGTGCCCGGGTGACTCAGTTGGTTACGCATCTGACTTTGGCTCTGGTCATGATCTTGAGTCCCACATCGGGGTCTTGCACTGGCAGCGTGGAGCCTGCTTGGGATTCTCTCTCTGTCCCTCTTTCTCTGTCCCTCCCCCATTTGCGCTCTCTCTCCCTCTCTGCCCCTCTCTTCTCTCTGCCCCTCTCTCTCTCTCTCCCTACCTCTCTCTCTCTCTCCCTCTCTCTCTCTCTCTCTCTCTCCCTCTCTCAAAATAAATAAACTTAAAAAAAATAAAAGACTAATATTGCCTCTGTCTACAAAAATTCTTACTGAGGTTTTGTTAGGAATTGTGTTAAATCTGTATACTTTCGGAGAGAGTTGACCATCTTTACTACTTCGAGTCTTTCAATTGATGAATATGGCATTTCTCTTTAAATATCCTTTGTTATCTTTCATTACCATTTTGTGGGTTTCAGCTTACAAGTCCTATATATATCTTACTAGATTTATACCTAAGTATCCCCCATTTTTTGAGCAATCGTAGATGTCATTGTATTTTTAATTTCAGTTTTATGTGTTCATTGCTAGTATATAGACACACAGTTGATTTTCGTGTGTTGGTCTTGTGTTTTATAACCTTACTGAATTAATTTATCCTAATTCTGTTACTTCTGTTACTTTCCTTTTCTCACTTTTTTGCTTTGGCTAGGATTTCCAGTACTATGTTGAATAGTAATGGTGAGAATGGACATACTTGACTTGTTCCTTTTCTTAGGGGGAAAGTGTTGTCCTTCACCATCAAGTATGATGGTAGGTGTAGATTTTTGTAGATGTTCTCTGTCATGCTTACAAAGTCCCCTATTACTAGAGTTTTGAGATTTTTTTTATCATGAATGGGTGTTGAATTTTATCAACTGCATGTTCTGTATTGAGATGGGATTTTCCTTAAACCTGTTAATATAGTAGATTATATTAACTGTTCAAATATTAAAACAACTGTATTTCTGTAGGCTAAGCCTAACTTGGTCATAGTTTATGAGTTTTTATTATAATGCTGAAGTCTATTTACTAATGTTCTGTTAATAAGGATTTTTCCCTGTATATTAATATAGTTTAATTTGTAGTTTTCTTGTGATGTCTTACTCTTGTTTGAGTATTATTGTAATATTGGCCTTATAAAACAAATTTGGAAGTATTTTCTGAAAGAGTTTGTGTGGAAGTAGTGTTAATTCTTTTTTTAAACATTTGGTAGAACTCTCCAGTGAAACCATCTAGGCTTGGAGATTTTCTTGTGAGGTGAGTTTATAAACTATGAATTCACTATCTTTAATAGTTATAGGACTATTTAAATGCTCTATTTCGTAATGGAGGAGTTGTGTTAGTTTGTACATTTTGAGGAATTGGGTCTAATTCATCTGAGTTGTCAAATTTACATGTGTAAAATTGTTCATAGTATTCTTTATCCTTTTGATGTCTGTAGGGTCTATAGTGATATCCCTTTTCACTCTTGACATTGGTGATTTATGTTTTCTCTTTTTTCTCTGTCAGTCTTACTGAAGGTTTGTTAATTTTATTGATATTTTTAAAGAACCAGCTTTTTGTTTCATTGATTTCTGCTCTTTTTATTTTCTTTGCTTCTGCTTGCTTCAGGTTTATGGCATTCTTTTTAGTTATTGGAGATGGGAACTTAGTTGATTAATTTGCAACTTTTTCTTTTTTAATTTAAGCATGGAGTGCTATAAATTCCTCTCTCAGTACTCTTTTAGCTATGCCTCACAGATTTTAATAAGTTGTATTTTCATTCATTTCAGTGTGTTTTTTAATTTCCTCTCAGACTTCCTCTTTGACCCATGGATTGTTGAGAACCATGTTGTTTAGTTTCCAAGTGTTTGGAAATTTTCCTGTTATCTTTCTGTTACTGATTTCATTGCGGTTGGAGAACATACTTGGTATGATTTCAATTGTTTTAAAAATGTTGAAGTTTATTATGTGGCCCATGATATGGTCTACCTTTAGTTTATGTTCGTGGACACTCGAAAAAAAAAAGTGTATTCTGCTGTTGTTGGGTAGACCTTTCTTTAAATATCAGTTAAACCCTGTTGGTTAATGCTGGGGTTGAGTTCGTCTGTACCTTTGGTAATTTTCTGTCAGTTGTTGAGAGAGGGTTGGTGACATGTCCAAGTGAAACTGTACATTTGTCTCTTTCTCCTGTCTGCTCTGTCTGGTTTTGATTCACATAGTGTGTACCTCAGTTGCTTGCTGTATACACATTAAGGTTTACTGTGTCTTGCTAAAGTGACTCTGTGATCATTATGTAATCTCTCTCTCTGTCTCTGGTAATTTTCTTTGCTCCGAAGTTTATTTAATTGGTGACAATATAGTCACTCCTGCTTTCCTTTGTTTAAACAGCTTTATTGAGATATAATTCACATGCTAGAGAATTCACTCATTTAAGGTACACAGTCAGTGGCTTTAGTATATTCACAGATATGTGCAACCGTCTCTACAGTCGTTTTTTTGTTTTGTTTTGTTTTTTGAGAGAGAGAGAGTGTGTGCATGTGTGAGCCAGGGAAGAGGCAGAGAGAGAGAGGGAGACAGAGGCTCTGAAGCAGGACTTTGAACTCAACAAACCATGAGGTCATGACCTGAGCCCAAGTCGGACGCTTAACCGACTGAGCCACCTAGCACCCCTAGAATATTTTTTAAGTTCAAAAAGAAATTATGTCCTTTAGCTATTGCCCTTCCACCCCATTCTTGTTCCCTCCCTTCTCCCCTGCCCCCCAGCCAGCCCTAAGTAACCACAGTTTACTCTCTGATTTAAAGATGTACCTCTTTTGGACATATTATATAGAATATTTTATATGATATGTAACTTTTTTGTCGTCAGTGTCCTCACTTAGCAGAGTGTTTTCTGGTGCATCCATGCTGTGGCACGTATCAGTACTTCATTCCTTGTTATCATGGAGTAATTCCCCATTGTGTAGATGTATCACATTTTGTTTATTCATTCATCAGTTGATGGACATTTGGTTTGTTTCCACTTTTTGGCTGTTATGAATAATGTTTCTTTTTTAAAAAAATTTAAATTTTAGTTAACATACAGTACAATATCGATTTCAAGAGTAGAATTCAGTGATTCATCACTAACTTAGAATAACCAGTACTAATCACAACAACTGCCCTCCTTAATAGCCATCACCCATTTAGTTCGTCCCCCCACCCACCTCCCCTCCAGCAACTCAGTTTGTTCTTTGTCATTAAGAGTCTCTTATGGTTTGTTTCCCTCTCTCCTCTTCCCCCCCTTCCCATATATTCATCTGTTTTGTTTCTTAAATTACACATATGAGTGAAATCATATGGTATTTGTCATTGATTGATTTCGTTTAGCATAATACATTCTAGCTCCATCCATATTGTTGAAAATGTCAAAATTTCCTTCTTTTTGATGGCTGAGTAGTATTCCATTATATATATATACACACCACATCTTCTTTAACCAGTGAATAATGGTTCTATAAACATTTGTATACAGGTTTTCCCTGAACATGTTTTCATTTTTCGTGTATATATGCTTGGGAGTAGATTTTGATTCATATAGTAATTCTGTGTTTACCTATTGGAGGAGCTGCTAGAGTATTTTCCAAAGCGGCTGCACTAATTTACTTTTTGACAGCAGTATATAAGGGTTCCAGTTTTTACATATAACACTTGTCATTAACTTATTAATTGCAGCTATCCTAGTGGGTGTTGAGTGGTACCTTGGAGTTTCAATTTGCATTTCACTGATGGTTAATGATCTTTAATATCTTCTCATTTGTTTGTTGACCATTTGTGTATCTTTGGAGAAATGTTTATTCAAACCCTGCCCATTTTTAAATTGTATTATTTAATTATTAATGAGTAGTAATGCCATGATTAATGTTTATATGATTTATCTCTTTCTACTCTTTTACTTTTTACCTACCTGTATCATTATATTTTAAGTGAGCTTTTGGACCCAGAACCATAAAACTACTAGAAGAAAATCTAGGGAAAAGCTTTATGACATTAGTCTGGGCAATGCATTTTTTTGGATAAAACACTAAGAGCCTAGGCAACAAATGCAAAAATAGGCAAATGGGATTATATCAAGCTAGAAAGCTTCTGCACAACAAAGGAAACAATCAAGAACAGAAAGTCAACCTATGGAATGGGGGAAAAATGTGCAATCCATTTATCTGCTTAGGAGGTTAATACCTAAAATATATAAGGAACTCCTACAACTCACTAGCAAAAAACCAAATACCTGATCAAATAATTATTGAAAGGCCTAAATAGGCACTTCTCAAAAGTATACAAATAGCCAACCGGTATATGAAGAGAGGTGCTCATTGTCACTAATCATCAGGGAAATGCGAATCAAAACCACAATGAGTTAATCACCTCACACCTGGTAGAGTGGCAGTCATCAGAAAAATGGAAGATATCAGATATCATCAACACTTCATTAAGTGTTGATGAAGATGCGGAGAAAAGGGAGCCCTTGTACACTGTAGGTGGGCATGTAAATTGTTACAGCCAGTATGAAAAACAGGGTGGAGGTTATTCAAAAAATTAAAAATAGAACTCTCTCATCTAATAATCCCACTTCTGGATGTATGTCCAAAGGAATTAAAAACAAGATCTCGAAGAAATATCCGCTCTCATGTTCACCGCAGCATTATTCACAGTAGGTAAGATGGAAACAGTCTAAATGTCCATCGACAGATGAATGGATAAAGAAAATATGGTGCATGTATATGTGCAATGGAATATTATTGAGCCAAATAAAAGAAGAATAGTCTGCCATTTGTGACCACGTGGGTGAACCTGGAGGACAGTATGCCAAGTGAATCTAAAATAGTCACATTCATAGAAGCAGAGAGATGGGTAGTGGGTACCAGGGATTTGGGGGAAGAGTAAATGGGGAGACGTTGGTCACTGGGTACAAAGTTTCAGTTATGCAAGATGATTAAGTTCCTGAGATGTACTATACAACAATGTGACTGTATTACAGTACTTTATTGTTTGCTTGAAATTTGCTTAGAGAGTAGCTCTTAAGTGTTCTCACCATACACACTCAAGGGGTCATGAAGGTGACGAATATGTTAATTATCTTGATGTAATTATTTCACAATGTATATCAAATTGTACACTTATATAAATACAATTTTTGTCAATTAAAAATATACTTCAGTATACGTATATACTAATATACCTCACTAAAAGAAAGAATTTCTCGTAGACACTACATAGTTGGGTCCTATTTTAACCCACTGTGTCAATTTCTGTCTTTATTTGGTATGTTTAAAGTACTTACATTTATTATAATTATTGATATGTTAGGACTTAAGCCTACCATTTTATTATTATTCTCTTTGGGTTTTTTTTTCTTCTCCTGTTTTCTTTTACTGGCTTCCTATGAGTTCCATGAACATTTTTTAAAATTTCTTTCTGATATATTTTTAGTGTTTTTTGTGTGTATCTCTTTGTAGAACTTTTTTAGTGGTTGCACTTGCTAGTTACTTACCTGCCCTCTGATGGAAGAAGTTTGCTGACTCAAAGTCTAGACTTAAGAAAGAGGAGGAAAATGTTAGCTATGCAGGTTAAAAGTATATTATGTCAGTAACTTTTATATTGTGAATAGCACAAAAAAATTAAAGAAATGAAGTTGTCTTCTAGTATTTAAAACTTAATACATGACTCAACAAAAACATCACACATCATTGACAGGCGGGTGAAGTTCCAACATGCATTGTCATCATTTCAGTTTTTCCTTTGTCTTACTCTTCAAATGAAATGTTCTCCAACATTCGTGTTAGAACTGCATTCATCCATTACTTGACCATAGGTTAGTTACAGATACAAGTTCTATGAAAATCAGCACAGTCTATGAGAATCAGTTGGTTATGTGGAATTCATAACAATAGAGTATTATAGCTTTTCTTACTTGTGAAATTGTGTGGCACAAATCTTTTATATCAGTAAAGTTACAATAAACATACACACCCGCATGTGTATGTATAGATGTACCATATGTGAATGTGTGTGTATTCCCACATATGCATACTTCCCTCTCTCCACCAACCGCAAACCATTGAAAAGCACACCACCGGCAGTATTACTATTTCCTTGAATTTTTAGAATTAAAGATACTTACAATTTTAATGTAATACTTCTGACTCAGCAAACTGAACCAACTCCACTTGGACCCTCCATTTCACAGTATCATAGTGGTCTGTAAGCTGCCAGTGCTGGTGATTACCTCAGTTACAACAGTACAAGTGAGTGTGGTTAGAGGCAGTAATTAAATGAATACAAGATTCCTTTTTCTGAGTATAGAGAAATTTTACATTGATAATCACTAGAAGATGTTCACAATTATTGGGTGAAGGAGGTGAAACTCTTCTGGCTTTCAGATTATAAAAGCACCTCACTTCTGTTTCATGTCACACTGATATTACAAAAAGTAGAAGAAAGATTATCAATTGTTTGATCCATTGAGGATGGTGCAAACTATGTGCGTAATGTCCACATGTTTTAAACATTTTCTAAAGTGCTATTTCATAACACCAAGGAGCAGCAAAAGATAGTCTAGTATTTGGGCCTTGATACTTTTTAATGTATCTATTTGTGAATTCTTATGTAAGGACATTGCTTTAAAATTAGATTGTCTTCTCTGATGTAGTAGAGACCTTTAATCTTTACTGCAGTTCTTAAAAAATTGTGTGTGTATATAATATCCCCAACTCTTTTTTGGCATGGCTTTATTTCTCTGATCTAGATTTATGTACAATATCTAATTCTAAATTTGTCTTTTCCGCTTCAGTTTAATGAGCGGCGTTAAGAATAACGTTGGAAGAGGAATCAATGTTGCCTTGGCAAATGGTAAGAATAATTATTTTAGCTTACAGGTGTGGTCAGTGGATACTCCTGTGGCCCCAAGTAAAATGCACTTTAATATCAAGGGATCAGGTCAGAAAGTGCCGCACTCGACCCTAAAGCCCTCTTCCCACCTTCGTCCCGGAAAACCACCTGTAGGGGGAGACTTGGTGTCCAAGTATTATAGCATACTTTTGGGAAGCCGCCTGCTTGTCTGTGCGGTTTGTGGAGAGCTTGCCAGGAGATCGTCAGGGTAAAACCAATCTAAATTGATGAATGGTGAGGAATGTGGAATCTAACAATATGAAGATAGATCGACATGGTGAGGGTGTGTGAATGACAGAGGGTGATGGACTACTGGAAGGGCTGGGGAGAGGAATGAAGAGTAAAAATTGACTTTAAGTTATCAGTATTATCCACATTTATATGTAAGTTCGTTAGTGAAGTAAGTTCATCGAATCCTGAGCATCTCAGGTATTCTTGCAAAATCAAATCTGAAAACCTGAACCCGTGAAGTAAGGCCTGAGTGCATCTTTGTCTTTTCCTCCGGGTGCAGTAAGCCTGCAAGGCTGTATAGGGCGATTAGGAACCGCGGCCGCCTTACCCAGTTCACGGTATAAGAAAATGTTTTTTACTTCTTTCACAACCAAAGATAAGTTTCTGCATTTCTACTTTCTTCATTTTTTTAGGTAAAAGGTTCTATACCTATTTGTCTAATTGATAGAAAAAAAATACACTTTAAAAGGGAAATAAGTGAAAAAAATGTAAAATGTGACTTTAATGGTTGAAAATAACATCAATTCATCTTTTTATAAAAGGCTTACATATTTTTGGTAATTTTTAAATAAAGGAAAGTGGTAACACATAAAAACAAAAAATATCGAACTGAATTTGGTCTACGGCCCCTTGTGAACTTCAGTTGCTCCTTGGCTTAAAGATTAGTGAGAAAGTGCAAAATGTTTGTTTGTCCAAAAATTGCTCTTTTAGAAATATATTTCAGATGCACACAGTTCAGATTTTAAGTCTTTTTCAAAATAACTCTTTCTTTGTAAATGAATTCATACCCATCATTGGATAAGATCATTTGCCCTGTACAGTGTAGGGTATATTTCAGTTGCATAATTTGATACGATTTCCATCTCTTTCAGGAAAAACAGGAGAAGTATTAGACACCAAATATTTTGACATGTGGGGAGGAGGTAAGTATAAATAACATTAACTGTTCTGTTGCTACTAGCACTGACTTTTTAAGCCTCTTCAATATACCATAGCCCATTACTGAGAGAGTAATGGTATTTTTGTGTTCATTCATTGTCTTTTACTTTTCACTAAACGTTCAGCTATGTTTAATCAGTCATATTGCATATACTTGGCTTTTTTACAGAAACTGTGTGTGTACCTAGAAGCAATAATATAAAAATTGAGATTTAAAAAATCCAAGTCCTATTCTCTGTAGCACAACTAATTAAAAGCTTTGGATCCTTTAGTTTCCTGGCTAAAAGTTTTAAAAAAGAATAAGTAATTTAGAGAAGGGAAGAAGCAATTTAAGCATTTTTACTTAAAATTGATTTTTTTGCATACTTTTTAGTCTCCAAAATAAATTATAACCAGGATTATTAGTAAAGTAGATGAATATTTGAGAGAAAGAATAGTGTTCTTTATAGTTCGTTGCACTTAGAGTGACTCACCATATCCCCCTAATGTGGAAGTTCCTCCAGGAACGGGTGTAAGTCATTCACCAGCATGGGGAAGCAAGGACCTAGCACCTTGAACGAGAGTGTACCCCAGAGACCTTGCTTTCTCAGATCTGATGGAAGGCCAACACTGATTTATCTTTCGATTCTTTTCCAAGTTGTTGGCTTGGGGTATATATCGGCACAAGGCTGTCCCCGGCGCCTCCTCGTTTCCATTTCTTCTATAGATTCCCTAGAAACCTGTAGCTGTTAGTCTTCTTGAAATGTATGTTAGGTTTTCAAATCATTTAGCTTTTCGAATATTTCTTCAGTTTGTAATGAGATGCAGTGTTTTTTAATGAGATTAGGACTTTTCATAGCTGTCAAATGGTGTATACTTTAACTGCTACCATCAATTTTATATTCTCACGGCATAATTGGCCCCACCACAACTTACTACCCTTCCAAAAGCAGCCACATGACTAGAAGCTCTGATGTTTCATCACCGGTAGATGGTAGATTAATTACTGCCAAAAAGTCGTCAAGTGAAGAAATAGGTGCAGTTTACTTCTGTCTTTGCATTTAAAAGGAAGTGATTTGTTAGCTGCTCTGTTTCATTTTCTGAGAACTGAAAATGCTATTATTATAACAAAGAATGCAGCTAGAGGACATCTTTGGAATCTGCTGTGGAAAGAAACGGAGTATATTTGAAGTTTCTCAGTTCTGAAGTAGTGTTAGGTTTGGGGACGGCACAGGGACCTGATATTGGAAAGTTCAAGATATGAAATGATTGCTGGTACCTGATATCTGACCAGTTCGTAGTCACCAGAGTGGTCTATTTTTAAGTTTTTGTGAATCTTGGTGCACTAGATGAAGCAGGTAATGACTGTATTATTTGCCATAATTAGATACAACCTTCAGTCCTCTCCCAAGTCTATAGTAATTAGATATGCCCCAGAGGATCCCTTAAATCAGGGTGTGTGTGTGTATGTGTATGCGTGTATTTATATACTTTTTTAAAGAAATTACAGAACTTTTTATGAGTTAGATAAAAGCTCTGTGTCCTCTTTTTAGATAAGTACCCATACAATTTTGCGTACACTCAGGGAGTCCTTGAGCCTTTCTTCTGCCCCCACCCCAAGTTTCTTTCTTTAAATTTTAAATCATGCTTTAATATGACTTTGCCATGGTTTTTTCATTTAGCCCCTGGAATGTCAGTACAAAAGACTCATAAGATGAGTCAGGATTGGGAAATTCTGAGTTGATGGTGGGATCCTATTAAGGCACAAACTTCATTTTTAACCTGTTCGTAAGATTTATTTCCCCTTTGGTTACTCTACATTTCAAATTATTGATTTACAAATACTTCATGTGTTAGTTTATTAACTTTTAGGAGATTATTGTGATGGCTACTTAGTCACTAAAAAACTCCATCAATCCTTTCTTTTTCTTCAGATGTGGCCCCGTTTATTGAGTTTCTAAAGTCCATACAAGATGGAACAATAGTCTTAATGGGAACATACGATGATGGAGCAACCAAGTATGTAAACTTAAAAATTTATACAATTTTTGGAACTATAATTAATTGTAAAATCAATACATTTTCAATGAAATAATACATAAAGCAGAGAAAAGTACTCAAATTCCAGATAAACACTATTAGCATTTTTTAATTTTGCTACCTTCTGTCTTTCTCTGTATTTATTCTGCATATATGGTCATAAAGTTAGAACCACATAGTACTTAAAGTTATACCCTTTTATATTCTATTTTTATCCACCTTAAATTGTTTTCTCCAACATGAAGAGTCTTCAGTAGCATTTTCCATGGCCCACCAAGAGTTGATCACATGGCCCCACCTTTATTTAAAAGTTTCGTATTATTGCCAAAATTTTTGTATTCTAAATAACATTTTGATAACCATCCTCCCGTGTAAATGTTTTTGAATCTTCGATTATGTCCTTAGGGTAAGTTCTTAGAAGTGGCGTTAACTGTGGAAGAATAAGTGTGATAATATTTTTCATAATGTTTAATGCACGGTAAACTTTTATACCTTTTTTCTTAAAACTGTACATGCTGTAAACCTTTGAAAGTACAGAAAAACACAAAGAAAACAAGTTACAGCTTGTCTCCCCAGCGATCACCCTTGAGAACTTAGTCTCCATCTCCAGTTTCCTTAATGCACGTAGTTTCTTCATCTTAATCATTTGGAATGCTAGCATTTGTAGCATGCCTTTTTATCTATTTGTGTGGCGGATATTTCCCCAGAACATTAAATAGCTGTCATAACAAAATTATTCATGTCTGCCTCATTTAGTTCTTAAACACATGTCATGATTTAAAATGTATTTAATAAAATACCTGCTGCTGGACCCTCAGGCTGTTTCCAGGTTTCCACATTTGGCAGAAATGTACCGTCTTATGCATTTTTGAACAATCATCTCTATTTCTTTAAGACAGATTTTTTTTGAGGTAAGTTATTGAAGCAAAGGATGTTTATGCCAACATAGGGCTCAATCCCATGACCTGAGCAGAGATCAAGAATCAGACGCTTAACTGACTGAGCCACCCAGACTCCCCTGTTTTCGTGTAATTAAAAAAAAATACATCTGTTATTTCCCAGCGTCTTATAATGCCTATTTTCATGTAGATTTGACCTCGTTTTTTAGAAGTTTTTTTCTGTTCATCTATTTCTTCCTGCCCCAAAAAGACACGATTTCAGTTTTTTTAATAACTATTTTATAAAAATTAACTGTACTTAATGCCTTTCTGGGGTGATTAACGTCCCTTTAATGGTGTTTCTCAAATCCCTTCTATGATATTTTATATAGATGAAAAGTATGGTACTTTTATCAGGAATAAAAAATACCCCTTACAGATTTTAATGGGAAAGGCTATAAAACTGTAAGTTCAACAAAGGAATAGGCATGTCTATTTATTGATTTTTTTTATACATGCGTTTAATGTGTAATGACATTATTGCACTAAGAACACAGGGCTACTTTGAATGTTTTAAGATGGAAGTATTTTCTTTGACTACATTTTATCTGGTTCAGCTAAGGAGGTGTTAAATCCATAGATCGAAGGTTAAATAAAACTGACATATGCAACCATTGCCAGTTAGCTAGATAGAACTAAGCAGAGCGTAATTAGGCTTTCCTTATGAAAAAACAAGTAACTTGCTATTTGCTTTTGCTCATAGAATAAGATGTTACAAATAGAATTTAAGGTCGTTAAAATGTTTTTAATCTTGCTTTCCTGAATAGGCACACATGACCTCTCTTTTTTCATCATGTTATTTCATAATCATACCTGTCTGCTTCAGACCTATTTCCCTTCTTCTAATAAATTGTGGCAATACCTAAGAACTAAGATAAGATGATGTTTCTTCTTTAACTGCTGTTTCTTGGTGCCCATCCTATATACCAAAAGCAGACTCAGAAGACATGCAACCTGTAAAGCAAAAGTAGAAATCTAAATTTTGATGTCTTGGAGCACCTGGATGGCTCATTCGGTTAATCGTCCAGCTTCGGCTCAGGTCATGATCTCACGCCTTGTGAGTTGGAGCCTGACATCTGACTCTCCACTGTCAGCACAGAGCCTGCTTCAGATCCTCTGTCTCCTTCTCTCTCTGGCCCTCCCTTGCCCACGTGCACTCTCTCAAAAGTAATTAAAAAAAATAAGTAAGTTGTAATCCCTTTACACTTAGCCAATATATGATCCAACTTCTCTATATTTAAATGAATTCAGTTGCCTGCATTTTCAATTTGGGCACATGAATTTGTATTTTGAATATTTCCTTCTTCCAAACACCAGTGAAATAAATTGTAAGTATCGTGTCCTTTATACAAAAATGGATAAACAGTCTTTAGAAATGGCCGTCTACATCTATTAAATGTAACAGAATATAAACACACACCTTGGCACGTATCTGTGGAACATTCGAAATGATTCATCAGCTGTGGTATACCCAGTCTAATGTGGGAATAGAAACTGTGCTTCAACTGAGGTGTTAAGGGCTTTTCTTTCCAAAGGCTTCTGGATTTTACTACATAAGGAATGGTTTGTTCCCTGGTTAGAATTTGAAATGGATGTGCCTTCCCTCTCCAAGACTGGGAGTTGGTATCGGTTCTCTGTAGCCCTCCCTGTCTGAGGCCAGTTCCTGCTGTCCACACTGAGCTCATTGGCTGTACTATGAACTGCTGAGAATGGTTGGGATCGGTCTCCATCATAGCACTTCCCAGAGTGTGTTCTAGTGGGATCTCAGCCCTCTAAACCTGTAGCGGTTAAATAAGTTTGGGGGACAGCACCTTGCCTGTTGCCTCTTTCAGGGATTTCCAATGCAGGGCCCTGAAGTTTGCCCCTAAGGAAACCTCTTTACCTTTGTTTATCCCAGTATTTCTTAGTTTTAACAAGGAAGCCCATTTTAAAAACAAAACAGAAAAAAAAAACCCACTGTGTTTGAGAAAGCTTACATTTTGGAGAGTGCAGATTTCCAGTGATGCCTACCCCGCCCCGCCCCCCCCCCCCCCCCCCCCCCGCACTGACCCTTCGAAAATAAGTCGTTATTTGTTTATTTAGTGAAGAACTGTAATAGTTTGGGCAAGCGAAATTTCGCTATCGTAGCCCTCCTTTTGGAGGGCGCCAGTATCTCATTATTGCTCTATCTGAAACAAAACAGAGCAAAAAACTATTATTAAGTAAACGTTAGTTCTCAGGGTTGGTCTCCCTCCGAATACCACCTGTAGTCTTAGCTTGAGTAAGTGGAACAATGAATATGTTCCTGAAATAATTTGATACTTCACGTGTTTGAAGCTAATTAGCATTTCTCTTTCATTTTTCCGTTTTCCTGCCCCATACACAGGACTCTTGTCACCTTTCATCATGTGAAGTTTCCGGGTTGGTTTGCCCTCCCGGCCGCAGTTTTTGGGCATCAGCTCTCTGGCTGATTATCAGCGCCCTTAAAATGAGTGCCCCAGATCAAACACAGCTCCAGATGTGGTCTGGCCAGCGCAGGGGAGATGCTAGCTTTTACCGTTCTGGAGATTACATTTCTTTGAATATTCATGAAGGCTGGTATTGTATGAGTTTTCTTTAAATGGTCACATCACATTTTTGACTCATGAATTTTTGGTTAAGTTAAATTCTCAGATCATTTCATTTGATCTCAGACCTTTTTTTTTTTTTTTTTAAACCACTGCCAAGTCCGGTCTTTCTCCCCATTCAGGACTTGCTTTTGTTTAATCCAAATGAAGGACTTCATTTATCCTTGTTATCCTTGCTAGATTCAATTTTGCTGATTTTAGCCCATTAAGTCATGATTCTGACATTCATCCTACGAGATTTCCATGATCCAGGCTTTGTAGTCTCTCCAAAGTTGTTCTTGTGTCTAAATCGAAGTCATTGATAAAACTGTCCACCCAGGGCAGTGTGCCACCCTGCTAGGGGCCTCCTTCCAGGGGTCCATCTATTAATCAGCTACAGAAACTGGTTTTTACACAGCTGCCTGTGTACCCTGATCGGCATATCACCCAGCTGCTGCTTCAGTATTTTATTCATAGAAGCTATTTTCTAAGACTCTCAGAGGCTCATCTGAAACTTAGGAACTATGCTAATTACAGTAGCCTGATCTACTACCCTAAAACCTCTTTACGTGCTAAAATACCTGAGATGATATTAACTTGGCTTGATTTATTTCTCCCTCCTCCTCACTACCCCGTCTCTCTTCCCCCTCATGTTTTGTTTTTGTTTTTGTTTTTGTTTTTTTAATGTTCACTGGATCTCCTTGCTGTAATCTAGAATAGATATTCTAGAATTCGCCAAGAATTGGAAGTAGTTCTGTTGAACCATTGTTTCTAAAAATTTCCTTGCCTGTTTTGAAGACTGGAATAACTTTTACTGCCCTAGCATCTTCATTTTCCATAATGTTTCTAAAATAATGGGCGCTGCCTTGAAGATTATGTTAATAAGTTCCTCAGAGTTTCATTGTGTGACGTGTGTGGGCCTGGAGTCTTCACTTTACTTTAAAGCACTTATATAGACATTCCTGAACCACTCTTCCCTTCTTATGTTGATCAGAGTGTTGGCCTCCCCAGAAAGGACAGGCATGCTTTGATCTCGATACTGTACCATTCTTGTGAAACAGTGGGCCACTTCGTTGTTTGCACTTAGTAGCAAAAGTTTTTTCTGTGGCCTTTTATCGTTTTATGAGTCACGTCTTATTCTGAGCACTACAAGTCTTCCTGGTAGCAGTATTTAAAGTTTTGCCATCAATAATACGATTTGCCCTACATTTTTGGATGCTTTTCTGAGTTCGAGTCCATCAGAGAACACTCCTATAGCAGCACTAACTTAGAACCTGTCCTCCTTTTCTGGGATTGTTAGCAGTCATATAGTGGAAATTATTGGGGGTTTTGGTTTGTTTTCTTAGAGTCCTTTTCTCTTGTAAGAGCTTCTAATCCAAACTTTGTATAATGTGCTCTCTTTAAAGTCTAGGCTCCAGGGTCACCTGTGCCTAGCGTTGCTTATTCTCCAATCTCCGGAGGTAGTATGGTGATTTTCTTCCAAAGTTATCGACACCCACCCTTCTCCTCCCCAGGTGGTGCTTCCCTGTTAGTCAGCAGTGAGCCCAGAACAGTAATTCTCCATGTTGCATTCCGTGCTCTTCAAGACGGGGAGCACTGGCCTGTCAGGACGGCGTGGCTCTGGAGCTCCCCGCGGCTTCTCGTTCCCCAGGAAAGACGGAGGCAGATCTGAGTCGCCCCCTCTCCAGTACCATTCCACTGTTGTGCTCCAGATACCTCTTCTAGGAAAACTTGATCCCTGTCTCTGTCTGCTTGCTTGTTTGTCACAGGATAATTTTTAATTCATTTTTAAAAAAATTCTTAACTAAAATAATTTAGTCTGTTGAAATTTTTCACATCTCAGCTAGTTAAGACCATTAGTGGGGCTCCTGGGTGGCTCAGCCGATTGAGTGTCTGACTTCGGCTCCGGTCAAGATCTCACCGTTCCCGAGTTTGAGCCCCACGTTGGGCTCTGTGCTGACAACTCAGAGCCTGGAGCCTGTTTGAGATTCTGTATCTCCCTCTCTGTCTGTGCCCCTCCCCCGCTCATGCTCTGTCTCTCTCTCTCTCTCAAAAATAAATAAAAATTAAAAATAAAAATTAAAGACCATTAGTAGAGATTAATATGTATATAACAAACTCATGGTGGTCCTATATAGAATAAAAGCTTATATTTTTAAAATTATGTATATATGAGTTACATTGGCTTTTGAAGAAATGGGAGGGGCACCTGGGTGACTCAGTCGATTAAGCATGTGACTTCGGCTCAGGTCACGATCTCCCAGTTCGTGGATTCGAGCCCCACGTCAGGATCTGTGCTGACAGCTCAGAGCCTGGAGCCTGCTTTAGATTCTGTGTCTTCCTCTCTCTTTGCCCCTCCCCTACCTCTGCTGTGTCTCTCTGTCTCTCTCAAAAATAAAAAAAAAATAAAATATTTGAATTAAGTGCTGAGAATATTGGTTACATTATATGATTTTAAACTTCTTTTTGAAACATGGAATCATCTTTTCCTTAAGTAAAAGATGTTGGAAAGGAGTAATGTAATCCTCCAAATTCTACATAGGCAAAGCAGACAACTTTAGAAGTTACTGAGAAACTTACCTTGCTCTAAAACTATAGTAGATAGGGTGAGTGGTGGGGGCACCTGAGACCACCCCCAGGTTCGAGGATTTGCTAGGACTCAGCATGTGGTCCAGCTATTTGTTACAGCAAAAGGCTACAAAGCAAAATCCGCAAAATGGGGAAGTGCGCACTGAGCAAAGTCCGGTGGGAACCAGGCTCCCATTCCAAGAGTCCCCTCCCAGTGGAGCCACACAGGGCAGGCTTAATTCCTCTGGCAACCAACAGTGACAACTCTGTGAAATGCTGTGTCGTAGGAAAGCTTACTAAGGACTCAGTGCCCAGGGATTTTACTGGCTGCTGGTCGCATAGGCACCCTCTGCCTAACACATCCCCAAATTCCAGACTCCCAGAAAGAAAGTTCAGCATAAATGGCATTGGTTGTGCAGTACTGGCACGGTGACCCATGCCGATCAGTTCTGGGAATGGTGGGAGCCCTCCCCAAATCCAGGCTACCGCCGGGGACCAACCTGCCTTTAGGCCTTTCTAAAAATAGTCATCGTAGGCCGGCTGTGTCGCCTGCTTCCGCACAGGACCTCAAAGTGTTCTCGTTGGAGTCGAAGTAGAGAGACAAACGGAGGGAGTCAAAACAATGTGATTTTCGAGTTGCTTCTAGCTCTCTGCTAAATTGACTTAGTTTATGCATGTACATCAAAAAGACCAGTTTTGAAATTCAGAAGTAAAGAAGTAAAAATGACTTCCCTTTAGTATATTTCTTAATTGATATAAAATTCATAGGGGCACCTGGGTGGCTCAGCTGGTTAGGCGTGTGACTCTTGGTTTCGACTCGGGTCATGATCTCATGGTTCGTGGGTTCAGGCCCCGCATTGGGCTCTGCACTGGCAGTGCAGAGCCAGCTTGGGATTCTCTCCCCCTCTCCCTCTCCCCCTCTCCCTCTCCCCCTCTCCCTCTCCCCCTCTCCCCCTCCCCCCCTCTCCCCCTCTCTCTCTCCCCCTCTCCCTCTCCCTCTCCCTCTCCCTCTCTTCCTCTCCCCACCCCTCTCCAAATAAATAAATAAACTTAAAAAAAATCATAGATGAGGAAGATTTTATTCATACTTTTTGCAGGGAGCCAGGCCTGCAGTCAGAAAACCACCGACTTTGCAAGCAGTTTTTGCGTATAAAGCAGTCCCTTGGCATTTGTGAACTTCACATTCAGCTATTTAGAAGCAACCCCAAAGCCCATGAGGTGCCAGTTTGTAATTTTTCTGAGATGTAAATGTGAATCAAACCCTAAACCCTTGGGGTTCCTGGGTGGCTCAAGTCAGTTAAGCGACCAGCTCGACTCAGCTCATGATCTCCCAGTTTGTGAGTTCAAGTCCTGTGTAGGGCTCTGTGCTGACAGAGCCTGGAGCCTGCTTCAGATTCTGTGTCTCCCTCTCTCTGTCTCTCTATCTCTGTCTATCTCTCTCTGCCCCTTCCCCACTTATCCACTCACTCTCTGCCCCCCCCACCCCGGGAAAAATAAATTAATAAACATGAAAAAAAAACCCAAAGCCTCTGTAGGCGGTCATCACTAGGCCGCCCAGTGAGCCTACTGCCCAGCCTCTGCATTTTAATACTATTGATTCTTATTATTGCGGCAAGACTCACCTGCTAGTGCTGATGATGCAAGTAAAATGTTCTAGGAAGGTAGCCAGAGAACAGAATGTTTGGATAAACTAGAGTGGGATTTGACAGTCTTGCAGATCCACGGCATCCTAACACCATTTGGAAACAAGAAAACGGTTCAGGCCACGCATTCAGGGAGTGTCCCTCTAATACGCAGGTTCCTCATTAAGCGAGCAAACACATGAAAAGTGATGGCTGACTCCTGTAAGGGTGGGCACGGGGAAACCCTGCTGCGGACCTCGGGGAGAACGCCGGAAGCATGTACACCTGATTTCTCTGAAGGTCTCAGATCTTCAGAAAGGAATGACTTCAGGGTTTCTTTTGCAGAGGCATCTCATTTATTTTTATTTCACCAGGTTGTAAGGGCATCCCTTTACATAGATTTGAGTCTGAAAGTCTGGATATTCCAGGGTTATAGCTGATTTTCTCAGTGATTCTACTGAACTTCCTCCAAGAGGACCGCAGTGCCCAGGCTGTAGCTAAAACAGCTCCACTGCCGAGTATTGACCCCATCAATACAAAAGCACTAATTCAAAGAGATGCATGCACCCCTGTGCGTTATTGTGGCATTGTTTACAATAACCAAGATACGGAAGCAGCCCAGTGTCCATCAACAGGTGGATGGATAAGAAGATGTGGTGTGTATCCATGTATACACATGCACAATGCAATACTACTCAGCCATAAAAAAGAATAAAATCTTGCCATATGCAGCAACATGGATGGAGCTACAGAGTATAATGCTAAGAAAAATAAGTCACAAATATTGTATGACCTCTTTCACTCATGAACTTTAAGAAACAAACAAGCAAAGGAAAAAGAGACAACCAAGAAACAGACTTTAGCTAGAGAGAACGAACTGATGGTTGCCAGAGGGGAGGTGGGCGGGGGGATGGGTGAAACCAGTGATGGGAGTAAGGAGTGCACTTGTCCTCATGAGCTCCGAGTGATCTGTGGAAGTGGTGAATCACTATATTGTATGCCTGAAACTAATACGACACTGTATGTTAACTGCACTGGAATGAAAATAAAAATGAAGGGAAAACACAACCCAGCTCCACTGTCTGTGGATGTGGTTTGCATAAATTGTGGAAATCTAATATGTATACAGTTTTCTTGTTTTATGAAGTGTTTTTTTTTAAACAAATTATTTTGTTCATTGTTACATCAGTTAAATGAGAACTCTGGTACCCAGTGTTTCTTTCATTAGTACCTTAAAATAACTGACTGATATTAGCATGAGATGTTTCAGAGAACACAGTCAGATAAATAAGTACCTTCCTCACTGACCCTTGTGCTATTTGCAAATAGAAAACTTACCTTGCCTCAGATTTTAGCAGAACAGGCCTCTGTAAATGACCGATGAGTACCACCTACTCATTGGAGAGATATATTAGGACCTACCACCAGATACCCTTAGCCATCTTTTGTTCCTTTTTTTTTTTTCTCAGCTCTACAGCTAGGGTGCATCTACTGAATTTTTTCCTTTTTGTGAGACAGAGGAGACCGAGAATACTCCGCATTAGGATGATAACCTACACAACATTTCTTAATGCCGTCTTTCAGTTAGCCGTTTCCCTACCAGTTAACTTTGCCACTGCCCTTCCTCGTTAGCAGGCACTTAACTGCTGTGTGGTTAATATTCATTTTTATTAAGTAACCATTCAGCAGTTATTGCTGAAGTACAATTTATATACTTCTCCTCAAGCTTCATTTTCTTTTAAATAAAACATAGTATTTGAAGCACCTAGATTTCTGTCAGCATTTATCTTTTTTCAAATGTAATTTAGAAAGGGATTAGTGGAAATTCAAAGTGACTTTTTATTTTACAAAGATCTTGGTTGCTTGAGATCTTGTATTAACCTAGGTAGGCTTGTGCTAACTGCGGTATCTTTTATTTATTTGGTGGATGTAGATGAAAGTTAATTACCGTAAAAATAAAGACATCTAAAAGGTATTTCTTAATAGAATAAACTTAAAATTAATTGCTAGGTTTCAGGTCTTCTGTCTCTAAGGAACTCAAATAGTAGAAATGTTGCTCTGAATAAAAATACTTTTTTAAGTTTATTTGTTTATTTGAGATAGACAGAGACAGCACAAGGAGGGAAGGGGCAGAGAGACAGAGGGAGAGAGAATCCCAAGCAGGCTCCATGCTGCCAGCACAGAGCCCGACACAGGGCTTGAACTCACAAAACCGTGAGATCATGACCTGAGCCAAAACCGAGAGTTGAATGGTTAACCAGCTGGGCCACCCAGATGCCCCTGAAAAAAATTCTTTATTCTTTTTTTATGTTCTCATTTAAGCTGATACGTTCTCATTTTATCCCATGTTCTATGTTAATATCCTGGTGAATCCGTATTAGATAATGCATAGTGCTCCGTGTTTACCGTGTTACTCTTTTTCTTCCGCTCTAAGACTCAACGATGAGGCGCGGCGGCTCATTGCTGAATTGGGGAGTACATCTATTACTAATCTTGGTTTTCGAGACAACTGGGTCTTCTGTGGTGGGAAAGGCATCAAGACGAAAAGCCCCTTTGAACAGGTTAGTGTCTTAGACTTTCAAAATTAATGGACAGAAGTAAACTGTGAAACTATACAATGCATATTCTACCCCAGTTGTTTGAAACTTAGACAAAGCAGCCATAAAATATGTTCACATATTTTTCATAAGCTCTTGGTAATCAATCATTTGAAATAACCATGGCACTGTTTTTTTTTCTCATCTTTTTTTTTTTATAATAGTTTATTTTCAAATTGGTTTACATATAACACCCAGTGTTCATCCCAACACGTGCCCTCTTTAATGTCCGTCACCCCCTCTCCCCCCTCCCTCACCTCCCTCACCCTCAGATTGTTCTTAGTCTTTGAGAGTCTCTTATGTTTTATCTCCCTCCCTCTCTGTGTCTTTTTTTCCTTTCCCCTCTTCCCCTCCCCCTGGTTTTTGCTTAGTCTCACAAAGTCCACCTATGCGTGGAAACATATGGTATCTGTCTTTTTCTGACTGACTTATTTCACTTAACATAATACCCTCCAGTTCCATCCATCTGGCTACACATGGCCAGATTTCATTTTTTCTCATTGCCACATAGTAGTCCATTGTATATATGTGCCACAACTTCTTTATCCACTCGTCAGTTGATGGGCACTTGGTCTGCTTCCATGATTTGGCTATTGTCAAAAGTGCTCCTATGAACATTGGGGTACACGTGCCCCTATGCATCAGCATTCCTGTGTCTCTTGGGTAGATTCCTAGCAGTGCAATTGCTGGGTCATAGGATAGCTCTATTTTCATTTTTTTGAGGAACCTCCACACCGTTTTCCAGAGTGGCTGCACCAGTTTGCATTCCCACCAACAGTGTAGGAGGGCGCATAGCACTGTTTTAAAATCACAATTTAAAAACAGTCCTATTCCGCATGGAAAACTTTTTCCTGTACGGCAGCACATTGGCTATCAGTGCTTTCACCGGGACCATTAGGAAGCGCCGACTACTAAGGATTTTAATCGAGCTTTTGATACAGTAATCAGTTAAGTTTAGACATTAGAACTTAGAAGAATGTAAACTTCACTTTTTGACTAACAGATGATCCTTTAGAAAACTTCTGCAATGTTTTGTTCTTTCGGCCATTTGAAGGCCTGCCAGGCCCCAAGGGCGGCTCAGTGACCACCTGGCACAATCATTGGTATGAACTCGGCATCAGCACGAGTGTTGCTGACACGAGGGCCCTGAAGTACATTAGTGCTGGGCAGCAGCTCACACAGGTTCTTAAACCTGTATTATCCTGTCACCGTATTCCAACAGCACATCAAGAACAATAAGGACACAAACAAGTACGAAGGATGGCCCGAAGTCGTTGAGATGGAAGGATGCATCCCGCAGAAGCAAGACTGATGTGGAGGAAGTCGAAGGAGACGCACTTTCGCTATGAGTGGCGGAGCCGTGACAGAGAAGCTACGTGTAAATACTTTAAGAGCATGCAGCCATCTCGTGTGTGCATGAGCATTCTCTCTTTTGATACCAGGATTATTTATTGCTAACGTAAATAGATGCCTTTGTAAATAGTCATCATAATGAGCAAATCACTGAACCATTTCTAAGCACATTTCCATAATAATAGTACAGTGATTAGACTGCTACAGTAATGACATCTTTTAATTCTAAAAGCATACCCAATGGATAACTGAACCGATTGTGAAAAATATATTGATATATATACTGGTTGCCGTGAAAACCTATCATGGAATAATATGAATTTTAGGGAGGAGACTTTGTTTTCTTTTATATACATATCTATATCTATATATATAGCTTTTTAATGATAGTATCTTTTAAATTAAAAACATATTTCGCTAGTTGTGTGTGTAATGTTACTTTACAGTCTGACTCTGCTCTGCCTTTTTTCTTAGTCTTTCTCTTCTCTTCCCAAAAAACCTAGAAATAAAATGATATGAAAACCTGTATCAGATATGTGAAAAGCACAACAAAATTCTTTTTTTTAATGTACACAGTAAAAAAGTAAATATGTAAATGTAGATGGTATTCAGGACTGTAGTTTGCTGGGGTTCGTGTTAGCGTGTGAATAACGACCTCACAGAAGCTGCTTCGAGTGAGGCTGGGGGTGGCAGCCCCCCGGAACTGGGAGAGCCGGCCGTGTCCCTTCCCCGTCCCAGCCAGGTGGTGCAGCACAGCTGTGGCGGTATAGTTAGAGCAACACTGGCGTAGACTTCCTCATTGAATTGTGGTCCGCATTGACCAAGTGGTTTGGTCATGAAAGAGGCATGCTTTAATATCACAATTATTTTGATGGTCAACCAAGAAATATAATTCTGTATTTACTTATCTAACTTCGTAATAGCAATTTTTGCCTAAAGATATAGGGACTTAGAAAAGTCGGTGTAATTACTGAGTGGAGTGGTACCATTTAAAAAATAATTTTATTTGACCCCAGATGGCTTCATACTCAATTCTATGTAAATTTTGTTAACTTGAGATATTCACTAAATAACTCAAGGGGTGTGTGTGTGTGTGTGTACAGACACACACACACATTTACACACTCATAGAGCATTAAGTACCTATTGAGCATGCAGTATCTTAAACTGGAACATAAATGAACGATCAAACTGCTATTCACAATAAAAGGCAGCACTTAAATTTTGAATATAAATCTTAGATGACTTGTATAAAAAAACTAAAGGCAGTATTTTTATTTTGCTATAAACCAATTTGGAAGCTAATCAGCTATTTCTTAAATATTAATGAGCTTTGGGGTACTGGTTCTTCTCAAACTGAATGTAATTCAAGAATAAATGCACCTTATACGTTTAAAGAATTTTTGTAAACCTTTCAGATTTCTGGTGCTCATATGCTAAATCACATTCAGCATGTATATTTTGATGTTTAAAATACTTCCCTAGATTATGTAAATTAAAAGAATAGCTATTTTCCAGTTCCAGGGATGGTGAATTGATGTTGCATTTTTTGCATTTTTTTTTTAAATAATGGAAATACTCTTGGTTTTGCATTGTTGTATTTCGTTGTATTATCTGGCCAAGTAACGTACCTACAGAACGTCACGTTAACGTTTGTCAAGCATTTATTGTACTGCTGACCTTGGGACATTTAAGACATTCCTGTGCTTAAACACTCTGATATTGTCCTCAGGATATATGTATAGAATTTAAGTATCCAGACGTCAAGGCATCCGTTTAGCTTTGCGAAGCTGTACAAAATGTCACAAGGAGGGACGAAGACTGGTTCTGTGGCAGCTTCGGTGCAGTTGGCTTTTGTTTCAGTTCTCTCGTGTATAGATGGTGCCAACTTTGGAAGCAATAATTTTCCCACGTTGCATTTTCAGATGTCTTGTAAAAGTCTGCATTGTAAATGTAACGATGTTCACTTAATGTTAAGAATTTTCTTTATTAAAATCAGAAATTTGGCATTGACATTTTGGTATATTAAATGGTGTATAAGGACTTTGGGATGCATATTTTTTATTTGAAGTCACAATTTTTTTTCCAGAACAAGTGTATTATAGTATGCCTAGTAAAACTAAGCTAAGACCATAAGAAAATAAGTGATATTTCAGAAATTAGAGAAAAATCGAGCCAGAGTCTATATTCCTGAGTTTAAATTCATTAAGGTTTATCATTGTTCTGTCTACATTTTGTATTTGTTTCAAAATGAATCAGCTACTGTCTACATTTTGTATTTGTTTCGAAATGAATCCGCTAATATTATGCCAGATGAAACTCCCGATTTAGTGTGTATTGCATCTCACACCTTAATAGTTTTTACAAATTCTAATTTGAACCCCTCCTGAAAGATGATAGTTGACATACCCCACTTTTACCTGAAGGAATGAGAAATGCGCTGTGTTCAGTTAGAATGTTAGGAGGAGAAATGCACGTAGAATACTTTTAAATGAATAGGAAAGGAACAGTTCCCTGTGTTGACCAGGGAAAAGGTTTCCTGCTTACCGTCTTCAGCGAGGCCTCGGACAGCACTCAGTACGTGTACACTCACCGTTGCAGAGTAACGTACCAGATTGTACCTTTACTTTAAAAAAAAAAAATTATTTTATTTTTGAGAGAGTGAGAGCGTGAAGCAGGGGAGGAGCAGAAAGAGGCAGAGAGAGAATCCCTAGCAGGCTCTAAGTTGACAGCAGTGAGCCTGAAGCAGGGCTCAAACTCTCATACTGTGAGATTATGTCCAGAGCCCCCCAGGTGCCCCAGATTTTACCTTTTCTAAAGCACCCCTCAGAATTTTGCTGCCTCTTCCCAGCTTGATTTTTCTGTCACATACTTGGGTTTTGATTGTCACGTGCTAATAGCTAGTTAATCGCCGTTCCCCTCAAAGCCCTCTTAGTCTCACTACTGTCCTAGCTCTGGTCTCTCCTTCCCCCACACCCCCATTCTCGAGGTTCCTGTCAAATTGAGGCCAGCTAGAGCAAAAAGCAGGCCGGCCTGGCTTGGGAGTGGCGGTCTTGCTAGGCAGCTTGGAGGAGCCTGGGGAACGCCATCCGGGAACCTAAGAAACTTCTTCCACCAGAACCTTCCTGCAATCCAGTGAGGGTGCAAACTGGAGGGCAGCTATTTGGAGGAAACGCTTTCAACACTAGGCTGTCTCTTCTAGAAAGGGAAAGGACCTGGCTGATCCTTCAGTTAGAGACAGAAGAAAGGCTTCTCTTGGCTTTGTTCCCTGGGCAGTTTATAAGCAAACTTACTATGAAGATCATCTTCCCAGTACAGCAAGTTCACTGGTGCAGCTTGCTGCCGTTACTAAACTCACTGCTGAGAGGCGCCTGGCTGACTCCTTCAGTAGAGCATGCGGCTCGGTCTCGGGGTCTGTGAGCTGGAGCCCCACGCTGGGTGTAGAGAGTACTTAGGAAACAAAACTCGCTGTTCGGTTCTGCATAAAGTATGCCCATCACTGGAGCGCACTGAACATTGAAAGAAGTTGGGACTAAATTGGTAAAAGAGGGCACCTGGGTGGCTCAGTCGGTTAAGCGTCCGGCATAGACTCAGGTCATGATCCTCGAGGTTTGTGAGTTCGAGCCCCGTATCGGGTTCTGTGCTGACAGCTCAGAGCCTTGAACCCGCTTCAGATTCTGTGTCTCCCTCTCTCTCTCTGCCCCTCCCCTGCTTGAACTTTGTCTCTCAAAAAATAAATATGAAAAAAATTTTAATTGGGAAAAGATAGTCCTATATTTGGGAAAAATAATTTATGAAACTGCAATCTCCAAATGCTTCATGTAATCAGCCCGTATTTATTTCACTTGATCACCAGAGAAAAAAGGGACCTAAAACCTTAAAGAGGAGTGAATTCTGTAAGGGTGAGAGTGTAGCACACTGGGGAAGAGTACACACTCCCCGAGTATGTGTCTCTGCTTCATTGCTGACTACATGAGGAACTTGAGAAAGTCCGTATCCTCACTGCTGTGAGGTAGGGATAATACCACATGTTCGTGGTGCCTGTTCAAGTGCCTGGTACACAGTAAATGCAATTGCTGTATTGCCCTTCTTATTGACTGTGTTTCTTGCAGGCTAATAGTGTTCTGGCCAAAGAGAAAAGCCAACCTCCTTAAGCTTTCCAGTCCCATCTTACCAAACGCTACCGTCTTCATGTTTGTGCCCAGCTACCCCTCTCCCCCCTCCCGTCCCTTTATCCATATGTTGAAACTTAATCTCCAATGCAACAGTAATTTGGAAGTGGGAACTCTGAAAGACAAGTAGGTCAGAAGAGTAGAGCCCTCGCTGGGGGTGAAGCCCTTATAAAAGAGGCTTTTATATAGGCTCCCCGGTCCCTTAACGCCATGTGAGGACACAACAAGGAAACACATGAAGCAAAAAGCAGGTCTTTATAAGACACTACGTTGGATCTTGGATTTCCCAGCCTCTAGAACTAGGAGAACTGAATCTCTGTTGTTTATAAGCCACCCTGTCTGTGGTGTTTTCTTATAGCAAACTGAACGGACTAAGACACCAAGCCAAAAAGGAGCCATTGAATGGCTTGGACAGTAAGGTCATGAGAGAGGACACAGCTCTTCACCGGAGCCTCTCCTTGACCTCAGCCTCCGACCGTATCACCCGTTCTTTCATTCAGTCTGCACTGACTCCAAACCGCTTCTCATGTGCAGAAGTCAGGCTTTTGTGGATCTCCAGGGGGCTGCCAATTCAAATGATCACATGACATAGTTGCACCCGCTGTCCCCTCTGGAGGGGAAGGTATGGGGAAGTGCGTGACTTCAGCCAGAGGCGGGGAGCGTTTTCTCCCTCCCTTCTGTGGCGGCAGCTGGTGGACGAGCCTCGCAGCGAAGCCCTCTGCTGCAGCCCCGACCCGGGAGAGCACAGAAAACACCTGGACCCCACGCCTCGTCACCTGCTACCTAACCATCTAACTCCTGCTGCAGGACAGCCACTAGGCCACAGGAGGTGCTGGGACCCAGCGGCACCCTCTTGCACACCAGCGTTTGCTTCTGGCTCAGGAGGCCTGGTGGACATTCTTACCCACTAGCGAGGGTTGCCCAGGCAGGAGAGGAATGTCTTGAGTGGACTTGGAAACGATTTTTGCTTTCTGAGACCAACTTTTTCCTTATAATAGTAAACTCCTTATTCGAACTTTATACATTTGACTTGGAACATATTTTCCGCAGTGTGTTACGCTTTCACGTGCTGTCGCTGCTGCTTGGATTGAGTATACTCGGGTGGACACGCTAAATACAGGGGGTGGGGGCTGCCGAATTCCCTGCCAAGACTTCTCAGCCTCAGCGTCACCAGCGGAATGGTGAATGGAACTGTCCTGTTTTCTGTAGGTTTATTGCTCAAAGCTGAGGAGGGGACATGCTGACCTCTGGAAATCCAGTTCGAGCGAAGAGCCCAGTCTGGGTCTGAGAGGTTTTTGGTTTATTTTATCATTTACAGAGGTTCATTTTAACATAGAAATCTTTTCAATTACTTCAAGTTTCAGCGTCCAGAAATGTTTCGCTTCTGCATACCCATGTGTGCCGGGAGTCCGGCTGGAGAAGTGCTATGCGCAGTGTTTGACCAGAACAGAAATAAGCCCTGAGGAAAATGTCTTGCAAGTCCAGGCTCTGAGCAGAGGAGAGATTTGGAAGCAAGTGCTGCTGAGAGCTATAGTTAGAAGTACGTTTTTTCACTTGGCAGAGAAGGTAGTGGTGCTGAGAGTTGTGGTTCTCAGAAGTAGGAGAGGTAGGAGAGTCAGCAGGTGAGAATTTCCTGAGGGGCGAGCGCCCGACCCTCAGTCCTGGTGCCTCTTCCCAGGGGAATGCAGACAGCCCTCGCTGGCTTTCCGTCCTCCCTGAGGGGGAAGGACCTAAGGTTTAACATCAGTAAACGAGCTTGTACTCCTATAGAAATCTGAAAGTTTTTTTAACGTCTATTTATTTTGAGAGCAAGAGTGTGTATGTGAGTGAGAGAGGGAGAGAGAGAGAATCCCAAGCAGGCTCTGCGCTATCAGTGCAGAGCCCAACACGGGGCTCCGTCTCAGGAGCCATGAATGAGATCATGACCTGAGGCAAAACCAAGGGTCAGAGGCTTAACTGACTGAGCCACCCAGGTGCCCTGAAATCTGAAACTTCTGACCCAGGAATGAGGTTAGAAGCCAATTCTTGTGGAACTATTAACACCTTGCAAGGGAATGTTAAAATTCTCTTCTGGAAATAATCTGTTTGAAGGAGGAGGTTCCCTATAATTCTACAGCACTGGGTGTGTCAGACGTGGACACAACTACAGTTGTGACAATCAAAATTTTAAGGTTGTAGTTCTCTAGTCAACAAAGTTCAAAGTAGTTTCTCAAGAAATGATACAGTGAGCATCTGGGGGGAAGGAGAAGTGTTCAAGCCAGCAAAAGGAGAGAATTTCTCCGTCTGAGTAGTGAAATTTATCTTTCAGCTTGTACAATTATTTAGCCCATACCCATTAAATAGAGGGCGTGTTAAAGAGGCTTTATCACATTCACTTTTTCAGTCATTCCATTTTGCTGGCTTGCCTTGTATAAAGCCGTAAGGAACAAACAGTGGTAGTCTGCCAGAGAGCTTGAGAGAAGCACTTGCAATGGATAGGACCTCACGCTTACATAATGTTATATGCCAATCATATCCCAGGAAAGCTGAAGGAAAAATAAAAACAGTACAACTTAAACTTTTTTTTTTTTAAAAGAAAGGTCATGATTACGTACTAGAAACAAATAGGTAACTACTGACTTACGTTTTGTATATTTACACCTTTAATTAATGAAGAATTAGCGAAACTCCCCTTTTATCAGAGAACAGTTAGGGGCTACAAGAGGCCACCTTCCTTCATCGTGGCTAAACATGGCTGACTGGATTTGGGCATGACGATGGGGGTTCGATTGTTACTAGCACACAAAAGGGGAGGCTCCTGGGCCTGCACGGAGGGGAGGGGAGCCTCTCCAAGGGTTCAGAGCAGCAGTTAACAGAGGGAAACGGGCAGCGCTGTATCCACCATTCACACACCAATCAGGTGCTTTCACTTAACTCTGCAAATTAAAAAGTCACATATGAAACTGCGGTTTGTGTTGACGTGGTCCACCTTTAATATTACTTTCCCTTTACCATCGGCGGGAGAGGCTGTTTTTTCAATCCTGGTTTTGTTTCGAGAGGTTTTAATCATGCAAACCGCCTCTAGTGGTTTCCCTTTGGATGTGAATGTAAATCGTTACCAGTGGTCATTTTCATCCATGTATTAAAAACGACACCTTATGTAACAATTGGCTGTAAGCACAACAATAAAAAGGTTGTAAGTATTTATTTAATGTCACACTAAATTAGTTTGATCTTCACCCCCAGTCATTTCCTTTTGGAATGATTGTTAGGCTCTTGCATCAGCCGACCGTGAGCTGGTCCCCACACTGGGACCTAAAATAGCAGGCGGTTTAAATCACTTTGAGCTTAGAAACCAAGAGGCAGTGTCTTTTAATTCTATTTCATGGGGAATTCAAAGATCTCACTTCTTCCATCGTCTCACTACTGCTCCTCAATGAGGTTTATATAGCCAAACCATGCAGGAACATCCTGTAATTTTCATTATATTTTACAGAGGCCCCCAACTCTTTAAATGGTATACTGTAAACTCAGTGTGTGACAATTTTGACGCTGGGGGAGGCACAATACCACATGGTGGCGAAGGACACAGACTCTGATTCACACATAGAAGTTACTTAGTGCCTGGTACATAGTAAGCGCTAAGTGTTTGCTGTGACTTTCTGTTTCAGAGGAAATGAGTCCCTGTGTACAGCCACATCCCCCATGTTTCGCCACAGGCATTTGTCCTTCTCAGCTCACCTCAGCATCCTGCTCTTAGAAATGTCATGACTTATCACATCCGGTCTATAGTGAAACTGAAATTAAAAAAAAAAAAATCAAGGCATCTTAGCCAACTTTCCTTAAGAAGGGCGCGCCCTGAGGAGTATTCCCGGTTCCTGGAGATCGGACTTGAATTTTTCTTCCGGACTTGAATTTTTCTTCTTTCAGGTCAGCGAAGGGGATTCTAGGGCTCTGGGTCACTAACTAACTGGCTCCAAATGGCTGGTTTAACTCCGCAGTCTCTGGGCCTTTGGGATGCGATGCAACAAGCTCCAACAGCTCATCGAATTGCTAAAAATAAATATTTTGATGGGAAGCTTTTCTGGTTCCACATTTTAAAAGAAGTAAAACCAAACACACCGGTACGGACAGTACTTCAGAGAGTCAACGTGTGTTTCTAAAATATCTACTGTGAATATCACATGACTACAAAGTAAAAACACAGAGGGTCATAGCATCTTATATAATTAAATTCTATTGTTAATCTAAATATAGCTATTCCTGTTCTTCATCAACAAAACGACTATCGTCCAGATTGTGAATAAGGAAATAATGCAGTTATTTGTAGTCAAACACGTAACAAATGAAATCATTTTTTAAAAATGTTTTGTAAAGTACTACTGCCAGGGAAATGTTTTAATTAGCAAACTTATTTCTAGAGGTTACAGATAATGCCATTTGATATGTATTTCTTGGTATCATTTTCAGACAATCATCATTGCCTCTTACCACTATCTCTACTAAGCATTTCCCACTTTACAGAATAGTTGAACTCCCAAGTTGAAAATTAATAAATACTCTAGAGCACCTCCCCTCTCCTTTTCCCCTTTTAACATCATAAAGGGCATTTAAACAAACGAAGGCACTTTGCACCCTCTACATAACGCACAGCGCTTTGGCTGGCTGGAAGCCTGACCCGAGTGCTGCCAGAAAGCCGTTTTCGAAGCACATCCCTGGAGCTGAGGACACGTAAAGTCTGTGCCGCCCAGGACCCAGGTACCAGGTAACGTTAACCTCACACCCTGCTTTTCCTCTGCGGACTCGCCCCTTCTCTATTCTCAAGCTATGTGGGTTGAGTTGGAATGAATCACTCCCTGACCCGTTCCATCCCGGATCTTTGATTGCCTTAAGATCATCGGTGTATTTATCCCCTAACCCTCGTCTCCAGTGACCGTTGTGACAGGTTCTCAGATGGACATATTAATCAATCAGAGCCAATGAGTCTCAGAACTACCTTTGCTGGGCATTTTGTGAAGGGAAAAAAAAAAAGTTTTCCATCTCTCATAGGAACAACCAAAAAAGAACCTCTCTCTTTTCTTAGAATGAGTGGTAGGAAAATGTGAGGTCTGGAGGGAGTGGAGCAACCATTTAGGTAAGAGAAGAGGAGAGCCTGGGGCCGCTGCGGGTGGCGCGAGGTGGTGAGGGTCCACCCCACCTTGTGGGGCCCGAACTAGAAGACAACTCCGCAGAAGCCAGCCTGTTTAGGCTGGAGCTGGAAAGACCTGAACTGTGGGAACACAGCGTGAGTTTTCCGATCGAGCTTCACTGGAACCAGTGTACACTCTGGACTCTTCGGTTACTGAGTCAATGCATTTTCTTTAACATTTGTCAGTCTGGGGTGCGTCGTCTGTCACTTGCAACATGAAAAGCCCTAAACAGTGCAGGCAAAATAGCCTAGATTGAACGGCAACATCTGGGCCCCACAGCTCGTATTCCCGAGAGCACCATAGTGCTAGCTGTAGCATGACGGGGAGTGGGATGAAAACGGGCTGAGTCCAAGGCTGTCCGTCAGTAAAACTGGTGAGAAATTCAAGAGTGGCTTCCATAGTGATGCCAGGCAGCAGAAGGAAAGGAAGCTGAAGACACAGCTTGGGAGTTGGGAGATCCTGCTGGGGCAGCCCAGAGAAAGACTAAGTTGGCATCACCGTCTTCAAGAAGCCATGGCTAAATAGTAATCAGGTGTTTAGGAATCAGAGGCTGCCCGATTCTACCAACTGGTTGGTAAGGTAATTATGAAAAGTTGTCTAGTAATAGAAGAAATTGGTTGTTAATAAGAACTATTCTTAATCTTTAAAAAAAAAAGTGCTTATTTTAATGCAGACAAAATTTAGATTTACTGTGCAAAAAAAAAGGCATGAAAATAAGTGTCTCTCTTTCAGGTTATTCGAATCAGTGGATGCTAAAGATTAGTAAACCACTCTTTTAAACAAGTACTATATTTATTCAATTGTCATTTCTGAGTTTCTAATTTATAAATAATATTTCTTTGTTAAACTGTGAGGGTCACGATGAAATGTTTAGCCTTGAATTTAATATGAAGCCTGAGACATTTTCCATGGGTTTGCTCTTTTTCGCAAATTATTGCTCTGCCTTGGGAAATAAGATTGAAAGGAAATAGGATGAGACTTATGGGCAAGGAAACATTTCTTCAGCTTATTATTATAAAAAGAATATTCTTTCTTTGTCCTTCCTGAAGTTAGAAGATTTTTCCTATAGAATACTGAAATAGTTAACAATTCATAAAAAAGATAAGCATCTAGATTAAAACACAACCTTAAATATAGCCCCGTAATTTTTACCAGGAAACTTGTAAAGTATGATGAATATACATGCATGAATATTAAACTTAGAAAGACCATTCAACATTCACATGGAAGTACAGCATTACATACAATATAATAAATATTCAAGATACCAAATACACAAATTGATCATTGTTTTGATTTAGATTCTTTTATCCAGTTAACACTTTACTGCATAATTTATTATCATAGCCTAACAAGTTAAACATAACTAATTAAAAGCAGAATTTAACTAATCTGCTGAAATAACACAACTTTCAGTATCTTGCAGCATATTTTAATCTATAATGTGTAAAACTGTCATTCTGACAAGAAAAACACATCCATATAACCAACTGCTCAATTAACTTCTTTTTCAATGTTTAAAAAAGTCAGAGTTAATAGTATGAAAAGAAACAGAAGCTAATCTTATTTCTGAGATAATTTTATTGCCTTCCCTCTTGGGCTTTAGCAATAAATGTCTTCAGTTTCAATACATATCATCGTATAACTTAAATACTGTATTTACAAAATATATAACTTTTTTAAGCAAAATACTGTACAAAATACTGTCTTACACATTTAAAGGGTCCTTTCCCTTACAATATATGAAAGCCTTTTATGTTTTTATCTTTAATTTTCCCACACGCTTTCAAGATCCCTATTTTCTCCATTATTTCAGGGCTGGGGTTTTAATAGTAGAAACTGGTCTACGATTAAAGAATAAAGCCAAAGATAAAAGATTGCTGTCTATCTCGCTGAGATTTTTCTAGATAAACTCTCCTGGTTAAAAGGCACTTAAAATCCAAATCATACATTTTACATTCTCGGTTTAGATTCTTCCCTTTTGTCACTAACCACCTCTAGCAAACCCATTTTAGGGATACCGTATCGGTTATGAAAATTCTTTATAATAGCTCTCCTTTTGAAATGCATGAAAGGGTAAATAAGCACCTTCCACTTCTGTTAACTTTTCAACATCTGTTTCTACGCACGGTATGATTTCTTCATCTAAACTACTGAGAAAATAAATGAGATCGTGTTTACTGTTCTTTGCTGCTAGAAGATGCGTCTTTTAAAAACGTCTAATATTAAACCCACCACTATCGAGTTCCATCGCCGAGTTCCATAGACAAGGCTCGCATCCTGACCATGGACCAGGCCTCCCCGCATGAAGGCTCCTTCCTGTTCTTTCTCGTTTAGGAGACAGATGATCTTCCTGGCGGGTCGATCCGTATTTCCAAACGACTGAAGGATGAACCCGAACCTTGTCAGCTTTGGCATCCCCCAAGCTCCACGCGCTCAGTGCGTGACTGGATCTCCAGCGGGTAAAGGGAGCTCTGCCGCAGGCCCGAGGGGCTGGGACTTCCGGGGCAGGAGGCGGCTTCGCCGAGCCCTTCCGGGTGACACTCCCTCGCTCGGCACCGGCACCGAGGACCGGAGCGTCGCTGGGGGCCGGACGGAGGGAGGGGCTACTTGCAAGTGTGGACGTCCGTCATGCTTTCGCACCTCCGGCAGCGGACGTAGCAGCACCAGATGAACTTGCACTCGCACCTCTCCACGTGCCGGACCACGTGGGTGTTGTAGCCGCGGCCGCAGCACAGGAGGTTGCAGCCGTCCGCGCCCTCGGACGTGCGGTTGCACTCTCTGCCCTGCGTTCCCGGGATCCCGAGTTTCTTATCCTCCACACAGTAATTGGGAGACTTGTTGATGTAGAGCAGGTCGTCTTTGCGGATGGGAATCTTCCTCTGATCTTTTTCCCTCCTGTGCATCTTCCTCTTTATTTTGTCGGAGATCTGCACACTGTTTTCGTATTTATCCTTCAACAAATGGCCAATCTTTTCAAAGGAAGACATCGTTTTCCAGCACGTCTTCACGGCACAGGAGCCGGACACTCCGTGGCAGCGGCAGTCTACCGACATCAGCTTGGCGACGGCCTGCAACCGAGAGTACTGGCGTTAGAAATCATTCGTGAAGCGTTTTGCCCGACAACAGAAGCGCGGCTGAGCTCATCGCTTCGCTTTCCGGGTCTTTTTAGTCCTGTGTAAAAACGATACTTTTGCACCTAAAGGATCGTACAACCGCTTCAGGGTTCAAGTGTTTCGTCCTTCTCCTGACCATGCAGGGCAAACATTTCCAAGTCTAATTTAAAGTAGCGGACCAGGCTCATACAGTCATCAGGGATCATCTGAGACAACTGAGGAAACTACATTCTGTTTGTTTAACTGTGGGTGTGAGAGGATGTTGGTGCATGCCTCCGTGTCCTGATGCCATCAGCACCTTGCTAACTCAGAGTGCGGTTCGTGGACCCGCAGCACCAGCATCCCTTGTGAGAAATGCAAATTCTCTGGCCTCACTCCAGTCCCGCAGAATCAGAATCTGCATTTTAATGAGATTCTCGGGTGACTCGTGTGCACATTAAAATTTGAGAAGCCCTGATAGAGCGGTCTTCCTCGCCTCACAAGTGCATAGAAGCATCCATGGAACTTTGCAAATAACCTAGCCGCTAATGGCTGAGATCCTGACTTCCTTGGCCAAGGTGGGGTCCGGGCAGGGGCACTTCCACAAAGCCACTCGGTTGATTCTACCGGGCATCCAATCATGACGTCTGTGGACTGAGAGTTCTCAGCTTTGATCACTGTAAAAGTCCGTTACGATCACGCGGGCTTGGGGGAAGACCGCACGAGAAACCCTGACTAATCAACGTAAATTGGTCAAAAGGAGAAGGGGCTGGAGGGTGTGGTTGCTCCCAGCAAATTCTTCCCCTGTTCTGGAAAATTAATTCAAAACATATGTCCTATTCTTGATGGATCAGTAGCACCATCCTAACATAGAAAAGGAATAATACATACGTACATAATTTTCCAACTCAAAGTGCCGAGTTTGGTTCATTCAGCCTGAGGAATTAAATGAAATTACATATATCTGTAAGCGCCCATTGCCTGGCATGCATTAAAGTCGAAACAAATGCCCTCTTTCCCTGGAGAAGGAGGTCCGGGAAGAGTTGAGAGAAAATTTTAAATGGGACTCGCCGTACAAAAGCAATAGAGAGATTTCAAGAATTTTGGGGTTCTAATCTGTTACACAGCAGGCTGGATAACACAGCTTCCTTCCGTCCCCAGAGGACGGCGGAGCAGATTAATAAATCGCCGGCCCTAGCTGTAGCGCTGACGGTCTGTCAGCATGCTGGGTAAAAGGAGAAATTGATCTGCCCATTCAGTAACTTGGAAATTATGTGTGTTGTCTCACCAGAAAAAGGCGAAACCTCACAGCCTAAATTCCACTTACAGTTCTTATCAAGACTCTAAAATGACAGGGGTTTGTGCTTTGCTATTTTATTCTAAACCTGACACCGACACATTTGTGGAATGTTAGGTTTCCTAACAAATTAAAGTTTCTGAACTATCTCATGAGATGGACTATTTTGGACAATTTATAATATTTGCAACCTTGAGGGAGAGCATATGGTATTGATTTGTGTAATATTCGATACTTCTTATTAGTGTTGAAAATAATAAACAGAATAATATTTAAACCCTGTCCTTTATGGAATAGAGCACATATGCTCCTTTTGAATTCATAAAACCGAGAAGCAAGTAGCTCTGTCTATCTCTTACTAACTCAGGCAAAAGATAGCTTTCATTGATGTGAAAGCAATCTATAAAGTATGGCACACACACAAGCTTATTTGCTTAAATTTATGGCATTTGATAGTCACAAAGACTTCCATTCTTTAAAATGTCTCCAGGCAAATAAATGTTCAAATTAATGCAATCTGCCTACTTTTGTTCAGATTTTAAGGGCTTGAAGAATATGAGAAAAGAGAGCTCAGCTCATGCTCGGCAGTAACAAAACAAATTGTCCAAAGAAAGCCAAAAATCTAAGAATGTCTGTTTATGTATTTAAACCTGATCAACATTCCTCACAGTCATCACTTAGTGATTTAAAGCTGCCTCTCACTCAGGATCTTACTGAGGGGCCGACTTTTTGTTTCGTTAACCAGTTCAGACATCACGTATGGTGTGGCCAATTTGCAGAGCATGGAGGACAGAGTAGATGCTCACCAAATACTCATGGAATAGTTAGTCCAGCTCACGCGAACGGCATTAACTCATCCTCTGTTGGTGCTCCGAATCTGAAGGAAGAACTGAAAACCACCTCAAAGGAGTCACTGCCCGGACCGTCAATGGTACGGAGAGGTTTTGACCCTGCGGGGCTCTCCTCCGATTCCTCAGCCCACTACAGGGTTAGTCCACAGAGTGACACATTACCTCCCGGGTTTGAAGGATAAAAAGAGAGACTGATATTCAGATCTAATGACGTCACCTGCTGAATTTGTATCGGAATTTGGGGAAGATTTTCTTGCTATAGAAAACTAGAATCTCTTAAATACCTGGAGTTAATTATAACTTTTCCGGGATGATATTTTTAAGTTTTATTCGATTACCTTTCAACTTCATTATCTTCTTGTCCTTAACAGTAAGTATAAATATAGTATGTTTATCATATGTATATTTTATTTATTTACATTTTATCATATAAACATTTTATCATATAAATGTTATATTATATATAGTTTACCACATATTATCATATATATGTATATAGATATAAATATAGTCTAGGATAGAAAGACAAATAAACATCAAGGAGAAGAATTCCAATAACTTGACATAAAATTTAAATGATTATAGCCCAAAAAATCTCTAAGGAAGAAACTTGGACTAATAGGGATTAAAATAGAGCAAAGTAATTACTGTTAGGAGAATTTGATGAAATACAGAGTTCAAGGCAGATCTCACACACACACACACACACACACACACACACACACACACACACACAGTTTAACTGCAGAACTTAGTGTTTCTCAGAGGAACTTTTCATAAATTATTTTACTTGGTGTAGCTTTACAGAAAGAAATGCCTCGCACACAGTAGGTAGTTAATGAACATGTACTTACACATTATCCCAACTGTACAAAGGAACGAACAGCATGGCTAAGACACTTGATCTGCATGAGGAAAGCTGGTGATATATGATGTAACGTCTATATGTGCAGCAGGAGAGTTTTAGTAGAACAGAGAAAAATGAAAGTGGAAAATGGAGTACATTTAAGGAAATGGCATGAACATTCCAAAAACAGAAAGTATATTCTGGAGCTTTTCAGCTAGGATTCTTAATTAACGTCAAATAGCCGCTCTGAGCTCTAGTGATAGCAGCCATTTTCTGCTAACAGGCAAAGTCCACGAACAGCCTTTGTGTGAGTAATATGTGGTTATGAGAAAATTCCTTTCTCTACTCTAGTTGAGTTGTTAAGGTTTATAACGATATTAACAGAGGAATGTTTTGTTAACTATTGCAAACAGATGTGCACATTTCGGTGGAATATTTTTCAACTATGGGAGAGCAATTAGGAGGGTAGCATTTAATTTACTGGGCTCTTCGTGTTAAGTTTTGGTTTGATGAACTTCTAATGAAGTGAACTAGGAAAGATGTATCATTAATACTTCATGTAAAAATAGAAACTGCTTAAGGAGTGGTCTAAGGAGTGACTGGCCCCACAATTTTGATTCAGAGGTAACACAGCAGGCAATGATTGTTTTCCAGTATATTGCTTTATCCAAACTTCACAGAAATGACCAAAAAAAAAAAAAACAACCAAATTCTTGTGGAACATTTTGTTATGAACATTTCATTTTGTCAACTATCAGATGATCTGGTTAAGTTTTTAGGAAAACTGTGACATAAGGTTGGATGGTTATATGTAGAATTCCTGTTCCTCTGACCCATTTTGTGTCTTTCAGTCCAAAAATATATTTGAACCTGCTGAAAAGCAAAACACTTATGTGTTGTTCAAGTACTTATAAATATTCTCGAAACAGGTCAATGAAAATTTGGGGTTGGGCCCTTCCCACTTTTTTGAGTTACTCATCATAAAACAAATTATGGGGTAGGGAAACTTAAAAGTTTATGAGGTGGACATGGGAAGAATGGAAATATTTTAAGCACACCAAAAGAAATACCCATAAATATTCCAAGTCACATTATTCCCAGAAGTTCTGCCCCTGGAAGACATCACATCATTCTGTTAGCCAATCACCATTCAGCAACATTATTCTTGGAGTCATAACTTTAGGAATGGTGTCAGAAACCAAGTGGGAATCAGAGTATTTAAGGTCAGCGGTTAGAAAATCATCTATCCTGCTCACAGCACTACTAAGCGCCAGTACCCACATTTCTCTGAACGCTTTCCTACATTTTGAGTTTGGGATTTTGAGACGAGGAAAATCAACTCAATTGAATGCAGACCTTGAACTTTACTCAGAAGAATATGCCTATTAGATTAAAATCCTGATTGCCAATCTTAAAAATGGAGTTGATTGTTCTTCCATATTAGATAATAGCCTGGAAACCTGGTTGGTTTTTGTTGTTGTGGTGGTGGTGGCTGCGGTGGTGGCTGCGGTGGCGGTCGGGGGCGGGGGGGAGGGGGTGTTGGCTGCCAGTGGAAAGAAAAATACAAAATTGCCTTGAATTGTAATATTTCATGAAAACAGACCAACAAAAACACCATTCCAGGTAATGTTTTGGAATATTTTTAGACTCTATCTAGACCAATGAGGAACAAAAAGACTCGGTAGAGAAAACTCCAAAATGTACACAAACTGCATATATATATATATATATATATATGTAGGCTGAATTATTTTCTGCACGATTAGAATAATAGCAAAAACCTCAGTAATGTGAGAAGATTGTTTTTTGCCAACAAACAGTGGATTAAAATTGATGCTAAATCGTTGTATGTTTTTAATAAACTTGGAATATAAATACTAGTTGAAGATCAAATAGTTACCAAGGCAAATATCGCTCCCTAATTAGAAACGACACACAAGACAGAATAACACTAAATACCTGCCTAATAATACTAATAAAAACACAGAATATTGCAGAGTTTCTCAGAAGTTTAAGGATAACTTTATTCAAGGGAATTAATTATGACATGAATGTCCAAGTTTTGTTTTCTAGTGAAATTTTAAAAATCCCTACGAAATCATTTAAGGAATGATTAAAGAGGATTTAAGATCTAAATCGATAATCAATATTCATTTGTGTTTTTTTAAAGATATTAATTTGACTTAATGTGTTTCTCATCCTAACTCTAGAGTTTTAAAAAATAGGTATTACAAACATAAATGTATGTTGAACCTTTTTTGTATTTATATGTTAGAGATAATTTTAAAAATCCTTTAGTGTGTAATATTTAAATTGAAGCAGAACCTCATTCATTTAATTTTTTTTACATGGAAAACTTTAAGAAGAGACACGTACAGAACTAGAGTATCAGGCAAGAGTTGCTTTATTAACTTTTAAAATTTCTAAACAAAAATATGAAAAGTTACTGACTTTCCTAGTTTCAATTTTGCTATTTTGAATCCATAATTCGCATTGGATTAAAAATTCGAATTTGAATTTGAAGTGTCATGGTGATAACAACATTTACTGAGATTTCTGTTTTCGCATTATAAACCAGAATGGCTAAGTAAAGAAAGCTGGCTGAAACTTGTACCTATTCTAAGTGGGTTCTGTTTATTCACTTTCCAAAAATGTAAAACAAATGTATCATATACGTTAAATATTTCTAACAGATATTGCAACTTGTTTTAATTTATTTCAGGAGAATGCGGCAGATTGCAATGACTACTTTGGGATCTTCACAGGTTATTGGATATTTACAATAATATAGGATATGTGCTGATATCCTGTCCTAAAAAGATTATTACAACATAGAAAATGTATATTCGTAAAAAGATTTTGACTGTTTTAGGAAATTCACTATGAATTGCCAAGTAATTCAGCTATGTCGTAGAACTCAATCTTTATTGTGTCAATATTCATTAAAATAAATATGTAAAAATTAAATTAAGCTACAAATTTATTCCATTTTAAGAAAACTTAGTATAAAGCACAGAATTCATAAAAGAGGTTAATTAGATGGTGGTTCTTCAAATTTAATAAAGATTAAACTCAATCTTTAATTTGTATATATTTAAATATTCATATGTTTAATATATCTATAGCTTCTTTACATTTATCCGCATTTATCGTTTTTTACAATGAATCTATATCACTTTATGATAAAATAACTAATTCTCTTTAAAAAAGCTCTGTTTTGCCAAAATATTAGTTACGAGTTATGTATTCTCTAATGTATTCGAGGATGTTGCTAGCGAAAGGACTGACAAATCGATCAATCACGTGATGTTTAGGAGCCATCGCCCACTAAGACCAGATTTAAAGAAATAATCAAAAGTCATATTTAAGATGGAATTTGATTCGGTATCATTAGAAAGGCAGATCCTATAGATGTTATTCGGGCTCTATCACTAAGGGGCTGGACCAAAAATCACCCATTATATAATTATTTGATAATTAGGGTTCCAGGTAGACGAAGTATAAAATCACCAATACATCCTATAATAAGTTTCAACCGCTAGCCGATGGAGAACTTAAACTAAATCAATGTAGAAGTCATACATGTTGTTTATGTATACAGTAACCATACATATGTATTATACGTATAGATGACATACATGTTTCTCGACTGCTGGTGTAGGTTTTTAAAATTATTTGGACAGATTCATTCAGAAGTGTCATCCCAGTGTTACGTAATGGCACTAGATTTCATTCCATTTTCTGATACATACCTGCCTTCCGGCTTCATTGTTGTGTAGGTGCATTGCTAACAGTACTTTGCTTTCTTTTCCTGTGGTGTTTCTGATGGGGAAATCTAGGAACTTTCTGCTGAACCACATGCCATACTGGACATCATCGGAGCAGCCCCCCCAGTGCCAGCCTTCACTAGCTGAGCCGCCATTCTGCAGGGTGGTGTCACAGGAGCATTCCGTCATGTTGCCTGCGCTGCACGACCTGGTCACAGAATGCACCAGGCCTGCAGCCATCACGGCATAAATAAATGCTGTTTCCTTGGTGCCTAGAACAAAACATAAATTGCTGAATGGAAGAGCCATACCTCTGTCTTCTCATGTTCATAACAAAGCCTCCTACTTAACCTCTTAGCAGGAAAGTGATTTTGCAATTGCTTTCAATGGATGCTTTAATAAGTACACATTTAGAAAGGACAATTTCATATTGCTTTAGTCTTATAAAAAAAGCAACAGTAATTTTCAGTATTTCACTGGGGGGAATTTTTATATACTGTAGAGCATAAATTGCCCTCATGACAATTAGAATCATCTGTTGTTTTTTTTTTAAATTTGAAATGTATGCCAACACCTAGCTCAGTGCTTAATAGACAATAAAAGTGCAATAAGTACGTATTGAATTTAAAATCCTTTGCATGGACACAGCAAATGGTAATACAATGCCCAGAGAGTCCAGAGTACCTTTAGTTTTACATTTCAAATGTGTTCTCACAAAACACGAGCTGGAAAATTTGGTGTGATTTTTGTTTGTATAAGTAATACAAGTTGGAATGCAAATTAAAATTAAGCAAAGGCCAAGGCAATCTGTAGATGTTACAGTTTACTTTCGCATCAAAGACTGGTCTTTTTTTTTTTTTCCAAGGATATCATAAATAACAATCACTGATATTAATGTGGAACAGTTAAATATTTTATATAGTGCTAGCTAATCCTTTTACAGTCTTAAAAGCAATGAAAGTCACTGGCAAAGAAATGAAATGTCACCAGCAAAGACAAAAAAAAAAAAAAGAATTGTTATAGAAAACTACTGAGTATTTTAGCACACCTGCAACAGAGTTTGAGTTAAAATCTTTGAAAATTAAAGTCCCATTAAAACATTAGTAAAATGGGCTAGAAGAGACTCAGCAGGTGGCCTTTTTTTCTTATGAGATGTTAAGATTGGAGTAGAAACAGTTGTATGCCCGTTCTCCAATAAACCTTTTCAACAGCTGATGCCCCTGAATTTCAGTAACTAAAACTTTTCTGCTGCTGCTTCTGCTGCTGCTTCTGCTGCTTCTTCTTCTTCTTCTTCTTCTTCTTCTTCTTCTTCTTCTTCCTTTCTCCCTTTCTCCCTTCTTTCCTTCCTTCCTTCCTTCCTTCCTTCCTTCCTTCCTTCCTTCCTTCCTTCCTTCCTTCCTTCCTTCCTTCTTCTTCTTTTTGTTTTTTTTTTTTCCTTCTTCCTTCTTTTTTCTTCTGCGGGGAATCAGGGCTCCTTCGGAAGGGCGTGTCGGCCAAAACGCAGCGGGGCAAATGCAATACTTTGGCGGCGATGCGTGCAGGGAACGGGTGGAGAAGGGTCAAAGGAGGAGGGAGAACGGAAATGAATGTGAAAACCAACAACGAACCTTTCAGCGCCCAGGTTCTAAAATTCTTTGAATTCGCTGATATTCCTAGAACAATCCTGGCTCCCTGAACTTTTATCCCTACAGAGTCCCTGGGCACGTGGACGTGGAACTTGGTTTTACTGCAGCTTCCCGCGCCGCGGGTGTGATCTCCAGAGGGAAGATATAAAAGGAAAGGAGAACAGAGCCGAGAGCCAAAGTAGTCGCGCTCGGTGAGCCGCACGTTGAGTTGTCCAGGACGTTCCCTTTTACAATCACCATGATTCCGTCTGCCCCGCGCTCCGAGGTGCCAACAAACGCGGGGCTTCGCTGCAATTAGCCCCTTGTCCAGGGCTCGGTGCGCAGCGAAGCTCTTAAATCAAAGCAGATGCGGCAGCAGCATTCCCTGCTGCCGACATCATGTTTCTCCAGCTGGTCCCCCACGTAGGGGGGCGCTACGGGGTCCGAGGGGTCGGCGGGGTGGCGTGCCAGAGTTTTTCTGCAACTCCCGCCGGGCGCCGCGGGACGGAGGAAGGGCTACAGCTCCTAGCGCCCCATTCTGGGACCTGGGGAGTCACCCCCCGTGCAGGACCGCACCTGCACCCGGGCCTGGTTTCCGTCCCTACCCCCAACCCCCAATTCTCGTCCCCTAACGGACCTCTTTTGGGATTTAGAGAGCGACGGGCCACGAAAGCACTCCTTCCATTTACCGCCCTTGGAGGAGTCGTCGCCCTCCATCCTGCGCCATCCCCGAGGGTCCGGGACTTACCGCTGCTCAGCTCGTAGCCAAAGAGGGGGCCGGTGCCCGGCGGGGCGGCGGCGGTGACCAGGCAGTTCCATCTCTCGTGTCTGAACTGGCTCCTGCACTCCTGAATGCCCAGCCGCGCGCCCTCGCCGATGCTCGGCAGCAGGTACGGCTTCCTCCTGCACAGCTCCTTCTGGCGGCTGTTCAGCGGCAAGTTGGCACAGCCCAGCTTCTCCGGAACCCCGAAGGAGGCGATGCCCAACCACCTGTAAGACACCGCCGCCCCTAGCGTGAGCCGCGCCCGGCTCTCCTCTCCAGGGCCAGATGTTCCGCCGAATGCTGGGTCACCCGCCCTAGGGTCCCCGGCCCTGCTCCCCTGCGCCAGCTGGAAGCTCCCCGAGGCTGGGCACCCCTTTTGCCACAGCTCGCAACTCGTGCTGCCCCATACTCACATCCAATTTCCTTGGGCTCCGCAGGGGAAGAGCGCGAGCAGGGCTGCCCACAGCGCGCACAGGCGGGACAGTCCCAGGAGCGCCGCTCTGTCCATGGCCCCAGCATGGAGTCCCCCGGCCCCAGCCTCTCCACTTGTGCCCTCTCTGCCCAGAGGCCCGCCAGGCCAGAGGTCAGTTCCCCAGCACCAAGTGGTCCCTCGCCCTCGTCCTCCCTGGAGACGACATAAAAAGAAGGCCAGCGGTGGTCGGGGCGCTCAGCAGCCTTCCCCTCGCCTGCAGGGAGCACTCGAAAGGAGGGGCGGAAAGAAGCTTGGGGCCCTCCTCCCGCGCGGAGCTGGAGGTGTGCAAGAGGTGCGGGAGCGTCCCTCGCTGAAATAGGTGAGAAACTTCTGTCGGTGTAGCCGTCTCCATCGCCCCCGGCCTCTCCTCCCATCCCCTCCCCCTGGCCGCGCCTGGAGCCTGATTGGCCCGGCCTCGGCCCCGCATCTCATCGTCCCCGGACCTCGAGCTCCCATTGGCTGCGAGCGGGCTCCGCGGGGGGCGCTCGGGCCCGCCGCTCGGGACAGCGCGTCCACACCCGGGTGTGTTCGTGACCTTTCCTCCTGCCACCGTCTTCCAAGAGCGGGTCTCTGCGGGAGGGGCATTGATTCACCCCGAAGCCTGCGAGGGCCGCTTCTGTCTTAGCAACCCTGGGGGAAGGCGTGGGTCGGATGGAGATGTTTGAGTTCCACCCACCCCACTCGCGTTGGGATTAATTACCCTCTGGGTGGAGTGGCTGGAAAACCTCACTGCCCCCGTTTCTTTCCTCTCCTTCACCTCGCAGGAGAGTAATCTTTTTGAGTCAGAGTTGGTACCAAACAAGTTGACCTTTCAACACGCTGCTCTGCTTGAGGTCTCGACGACGTGTCAGGAGACTTCGGATGGGTGAAACGCTGTCAGGCTTGAGGTCGTCGTCATTTAAATAGACATTTATTTTTAGCGAAAGAGACGTTTCTGGCCTCGTCTCTAATCTCCCGTATTTACGTGGTGTTATGTGATTTCGTTTTCCCGGTTTGTCTCATTTTCTGCAGTCTTTGAGAGCATTGTCAGAAGCCGCAGGGCAGAGACAGAATGTGCGAGAGAGCTTCTGGGGAGCTCCTGAGTAGATGAGGGTTGTGTCCTCACCCTTATCGCACCTCCGCGTTGTGGCTCTCCTGGAGACCTGGGACAAGGCTACGCATTGAAAACACAGTTTAAAAACTTACTTATTAAACGCTTAATGTTTGTCCGGTACTGTGGGAATTTTTAGACAACACTCCTTCCTTCCCTCAAGTTCACAGACCAGCCACAGAGACAAGTCTAAAACAAAAGAATTTGAGATTTCAACGAAGGAGAGTAGACAGTCCAGCGAGGTACTCCAGGGAGCCAAAGAGAGTTGGGAAGCCAGAGAATGTATGGGAAGGCTAGTTAACCAGTGGTTTTCAGGATAGAAGCTCTCTGCAAGAACTGTGAAGGCAAGCCGGACCTGCTCAACGGTGGTCCTGCCTCACCTAGTCCGTGTCATGAACTGTTTCTGAGAGGTGTCACCTGCTCCCCGGAGGGCTTCTCAAATGGTAGTAAATTCTCAGGGTGGACACAGCAGCTTAGTGGGTGCCCAAATCCAGGCTTCCTCAGAGAAAAGATTGGCTTTCCTTGGTGTGTCCTCAAACAGAGGGTTTTGTTTGCTGCACGACTCCTCCATCAGCCCAGGGCAATAAAAGCTCACTGAAATTCCCATCCCGTCCCATTCATGCCTTTATCCAACAAATATTTGTTGAGTGAACACTATGTACCAGGTCCTAAAGCCACATTGTAATTTTTAGAGAGTCAAGTTGATGATAGGGTGTAGTTACTGATCCAGACATATTTTGGCTAATGGCTAGTGGCCTCTCTCAAAATCAGAGCCTTCATCCAAGCTCACTTTATTCTCTGAGCCTCTCCAGGGGGATCACGAAGCATTCTCTGCTGTATCCCCGCCATTGGGCCCTACGCATGAAATCTGGGTTTTGAACAGAATTTATTGAGTGGATTAACATGATGAGGAACGCCCTGAGCACAGACCTAAGTGGTCTAAACGATGAAATAAGAGAAGTGACTTCCTTTTCGGGGGGATGGGGGCGAGGAGAACATTAATACTTAGGGATTATTCTGTCCGTACCTCTAAAGCAAAGGGTATTTATTTCCAGGAGTTGATGGAGCTGAAGAAATACACTTTTCATTCAATGAACAGACATTTAAGTGCCTCTTTTTTTTTTTTTTTTTTTTTACCAGACATTGTGAACATTCATGCACGGAGAGCCTCATGAGTGCCTCTAGTATTCCATCTCTTCCTCTCGCTCTGTTTCTCTCTTCTCTCTTTCCACACAAAATTTCAACCCTCCCACATTGGTACTCACTTTCTAGATTAAAACATGAATTTGGAGCTGCTAAAAACTTGCTCAAGGTCACTCAAGTAAGTAGTAGAGTCAAAAATCGGTCTTATTGTAGAGGCCTTGTTCTTTCCGCCTCAATAGACTGCTGCCTAACCTAATTCACAACTGTCGTTTTTCCGATTAAATCCCACATCGCTGGGCCTCAGGGGCTAAATTTCTCATTTGTGTCCCATGGTTCTTATCACAGTTCGCGGACATCTCCATCAGAGGAGTTGGTCTGTCCTCTGAAGATAAGCACAACCCACGATGGGTCACCTTGAAGTGGATCTGACTGCGGCGGATGTCCGTCTACAGGCCCATCCTGCCACTTGCCCCGTCATCACTGTCTGGTTTTCGCGGGCTGGGCGGAGCGGTGGGGAGAACGATGGGTGAGTTGGGTGACTGAGGCGCCAGTCGGCCAGTTATAATTGCAGGCAATTCATTTCAACGTTGAGCCTCGGTTTTCTCACCTTTAAGATTATAAAAAGCTCTCTTTCAGATCTGAATCTCCTACTAGCGTTCATACGGCTGGAGGGAGGGAGGTGGTGTGAGTGTGTGTGTGTGTGTGTGGTAATGGGGGTTGGGGGACTACATTTGCTAGCGGATATGGAACCCTAGGAGGAGAAAGGCTTAGTCATTTACAAGGGCGTGTCTACCTGAGTGATGGCCCAGTTTCAGGGAGACACAGGCTAGAGTGTTTTGGCCTCCATCCTGCACCCTCAGTTCTGCTTTTGCTTCTGAGTTTCAATTAAAATGAATTCTTTTAATAGTAGAAATCTTTTTAAATGGTTGAACTTTAGGGGTACCCGGGTGGCTCAATCGGTTAAGTGACCAACTTCAGCTCAGATCATGATCTCACGGTTCGTGGGTTCAGCCGCGTGTCGGGCTGCTTCAAATTCTGTGTCTCCCCTCTTTCTCTGCCCCTTCCCCGCTCCTGCTCTGTCTCTCTCAAAAAATAAACATTACAAAAATTTTTAAAAATGGTTGAACTTTAAAATACATTGTAATGTAGGAGCGTCTGGGTGGCTCAGTCAGTTGAGCGTTTGGCTCAGGTCGTGACCTCCCAGTTCACAAGTTCAAGCCCCACATCGGGCTCTGTGTTGACAGCTCAGATTCTGTGTTTCCCTCTCTCTATGCCCCTTCCCCACCTACTCTCTCTCTCTCTCTCTCTCTCTCTGTCTCTCTCAAAAATAAACATAAAAATTTTTTTTAATGTTTATTTATTTTTGAGAGACATAGAGACAGAGCGTGAGCAGGGGAAGGGCAGAGAGGGAGGGAGATACAGAATCTGAAGCAGGTTCCAGGCTCTGAGCCATCAGCACAGAGCCCGACACGGGGCTCGAACTCACAGACCGTGAGATCATGACCTGAGCTGAAGTCGGCCGCTTAACCGACTGAGCCACCCAGGCGCCCCCCCCAAATTTTTAAAAATAAAAATAAAATACATTATAATGTTACCAGGCCATGTGAAATTTTATTTATCTTTTTAAAATTTTTTTTAGAGAGAGCACATGTGGGGAAGGGGCAGAGGGAAGACACAGAAAGATAGATAGATAGATAGATAGATAGAGAGAGAGAGAGAGAGAGAGAGAGAGAGAGAGAATCTTAGGCAGGCTCCACACCTAGCATGGAGCCCCATGCCCACTGTGAGATCATGACCTGAGCAGAAATCAAGAGTCAGATTCTCAACCAACTGAGCTACCCAGGTGCCCCAATATGAAATTTTATCTTGAGGATAAAGGAGGTTTCAGATATTTTATTTATTCTGGAATGTGAAAGTGAGGAGTTCTTTTATAATCTAATTTATATCTCTAATAGAATATGGTTAATGTCTCCTATCATTAATGAGGATTATGCTATTTAGAGAAAAATACATGATGGGTCAAATCCAAACATATACAGAACCACACATTTCAAATTGTTAATTTTTTAAGCAGCAAGCAGGAGCCTTGTTTCCTATTTATCATTTACAACTTCATAATTTGGAGAGAGGACACACACGCTATTAACAGACCAATAGAATATGACCTGATGTTTTACTGTGTTACACAAGCTTCAGGTACCCATGTCTGTAAAATGTTGCAAAAATTTTATCATTCATTGTTCATAAATACAAGCTTACACTATGTCATCTCATGATCTAAACCCAGCTACCTAAAATTTGATTAATGCTAAGAAAAGCACCGTGTGACTTGAAGTTTGCACAGGCTGTTGAGATACTTGTACCGTCTTGATTCCGTAAGCAGAGCGTGTATTTGAACCCATTTTCCTAGCAGGGGTAACGGGTTTTGAGCTACATTCCAGAAGAGGATATTTAGAAGGGGGAAAGCCCGATTTCAACCATATTCATTCACTCAAGAGCTTCTCTCAAGGGACTGAATCTGGGGTGGCCGGGGTCATCTCTGACCAGCCGGGCCGACTGAACCAGATAAGTAGCTGGCTGGCCATAAATGCTACTGCCCACTCAGGACTGTTGTAAATTATTCGCTGTGGAACCGAGAGGAGCCTGTTCCTTCTGGTAGTTTTCTCTCAGTCCCTGGGAAACTCAGCAAAAAAGTCAGCCTGCACAGATACGCCTTGGACTCTGCCTCTGGCAGTCCATCAGAGAACGAGACTTCTAAGGGCCCTGTTGTAAGAATTTCTGCTCAGATCACAGAGACTTATGCACTGCAAACTGATACCAGAAGCACCCCAGCTGGTCTTAACTCCCTTGATAGGACACAAGACCAGAGGTGACTTTTTACATAACTGGGTCCCCATGCATTCTATTTTAAATTCCACCTGGATGCTACCCGTGTGGAACAGAGCACAGGCCTGTGAACACCGGCTCTCGGGCAGGGCGTGGGGTGGAGAATGATATTCTGGAAGTCCTGCTGTCTTTCGGTGGCCCAAAGAGCCAGTGACTTGGAGCAGCAGGGGGGACGCCGGGCCGAACCAAGACAAAGAGGAGTTGAAAAAGGAGGCTGTCTTGCTTTTTAAATTTCTGCAAGTTTGAAAGTGAAAATTTTTTGTCTCCTCGTCCTAAAAGTTAAGGTTGAAGGAGAAAAGTGACTGATCTCCCACGGCAATCTTTTTGGAAGGAGGGAATGAAAGTAAAACGCCATCGCTGACAAATGAGAGCGGCCCTCTTTCCCGTGGGCACAGGGAAGCGGGACGCACAAAACTGAACCGGGCGGAGGATGTGGCTTTTCAGCGTCTCTTTTCCAAAATGGTTTTTTTGAATTTTGCAAAACGAAACAACTCAATCAGTGAATAATTACTGATTTTAGTAAGTTATCAAGAAAATGACCTCAGCAATCTGGCGTTTACATGTTTTAGAGTACGATTTTTAGGGTGATCACGGGGGTGTCTCTAATGGAAAAACACAAATTTTCTTTTTTTCCTTTTTACTAAAATTGAGCAAGCTTAAACTTTAAGGGAGAAAATTTAGAGAGAAGAATCCTTTAGAAACTTCCCCATGTCTGTCTTACTATCTTATTCTAACTGCTAGGTCAAACAATTACACTTGATTGTTAGGGTGTAAGAAATATTTGGCCAATAAAAGACCATTTAAAAATCAGCCCAGGCTGAAGTTGCTTTTGATTTTTCTTTTAACATTTATTTATTTTTGAGAGACAGAGAGAGACAGAGCATGAGTGAGAGAAAGGCAGAGAGAAGGGAGACATAGAACCCAAAGCAGGCTCTAGGCTCTGAGGTGTCAGCACAGACCCGGACAAGGGGCCGGAACCCACAAACTGCAAGATCACGACTTGAGCCAAAGTCGGAGGCTTAACGGACTGAGCCACCCAGGTGCCCCTGAAGTTGCTTTTGAATCCAAGGTTGCTGTTCACATTCTATGGCTGGCTACCATCCTCATTGTGAGTGGGCTGCGTTTGAGTCTGCCCAACCAATTAACAGCATTTGGGGTTTACCGGGGTCTCTGTCTTCACAAAGAGGTGAATCACATTTTTAAAAAGATTTTTAAGCTTTATTATTTATTTTGAGAGAGAGAGAGAGAGAATCCCAAGCAGGCTCTGTGCTGCAGTGCAGAGTCCTACGTGGGGCTCAATGACGTGGGGTTCAATCATGATCTGAGCTGCGATCAAGGGTCGGTTGCTTAACCAACTAAGCCACCCAGGCGCCCTGAGGTGAATCACATTTAAAGTTGACTTTAGTGTTTTCACATTCCTGACTGAAATCCTTCACAACTCTTTTTTTTTTTAAGTTTATTTATTTATTTTGAGAGAGACAGAGAGAGCGTGAGCAGGGGAGGGACAGAAAGAGAGGGAGAGAGACAGAATCCAAGCAGGCTTGGCACTGTCAGCACAGGTCACTACTTGGGACTCGAACTCATGAAACTGTGAGATCATGACCTGAGCCTAAATCAAGGGTCAGATGCTTAACTGACTGAGCCACCCAGCCGCACCCCTGTTTATTCCTACTTAAGTTTTAAACACTTGGTTTGACGACTAAATCCTTCATTTAGGATTTGTTGATAGCAGTCATTTCTGATGAAATTCACTCAATTTCGGCACATTCATTCTTCCTAGACAGCCCAATTTCTTTCTCCTCTTTTCCATAAGCAGGGCCTGCATATTCCTATTTCAATTTCTTGAGAAGCACCGCCTTCATTGTTAGGAGTTTCTTCTCTTTCCTTTTTCATGTACCCAAACCCACCTACCCATCCTTTGGGTCATACCACATCGGGAAGCCTTCCACGGTTGGCCGTATTAATGTCTTTCTTTGTCCAGTTCCTATATCATCTGAGGTACCTACCAGGAAATTTGTCATGTAATTAACTTTTACTCTCTGATTATCTTAAATCGTAAGTCACCAAATAGATTGTAAATGTCTTCAAATCAAAGAGTAGGAGTAATTTTTTTTTTTTTGCAGCTCCCCTCCCCCATTGCCCGCAAGGCGGAGTGCGTATTAGGCATTCAATAATGGTTGTGTGGTTGCTGTTTTAACAGACAAGGAATTTCTCATAACAGTGGAATCAATGAAGCATTAAGTTGAGAGCTGTCGGCATTGACATAATCTACTCATTTACCACTTTTCAACTGGCGATTTGCCAAGACTTGTACCTAGTACATTGCGTGGGTATGTGCCACAGATTTGCTCAGGTTCCGAGGGGACCACCAGATGGCTATGTCTAGAGTATTCACAGCTTCGGTTTCTGCTCCTGTTAAAATCGGTAAATAAACTGATACCCTTAAGTCTTTCTGACAAATCTGTAGCCGTGCCATGTGCTCCTTCCAGGTAAGTTTGTTGAGCTGGGCTAATAACTCAACCGCTTACTGGAGTTTCCTCCGGAGAATGCTCGTATTTGAGTAGGCAAGGGCTCCAAGCCCAGGAGATTTACGAGGGCTCAGAGACATAAACACAAACGGCGTAATAGGTGTGAGCCGTGTTCCAAGCGCGGCCCTCTCACCTTCTGTTAATGATTACGAAGGGAGGCATCAATACAAAAACAGCCGACTTGAGGCTCTCAAGTTCGCAATCTGATGAAGTCTTCTGGTGCCAGACCAATTTTGGGGGCTGTCACATGGCTTAGTGAAGCAGCTTCCAAAATGGGCTGAAAACCACAATATTGATATGCTGGGCCACGTGCCAGAACAGAGCCTGAGTCCAGCCGACTGGGTAAAAGATTCCAGTTGCTACTTTAGCACCAGCACATTGTCTGGAATCCCCAGGGCACAGTCATGAAACCAGCACCAGACAAATTCAGCGGAGCCACTTTTTAATGCTGTTTTGGGGAGAGAACTAATATTTGCCTTATAGGTTAACTGAGTTATGGCAGGTTTCAGCTGGAAGTTTTCCTTCAGGAACTGATTTGGCCCTCCGCGTATCTTAATCTTATAGGAATTGCTGGCAGTCCAGGGTGGGGTTCAGTGCTGGAATCTTACCCTTCCTCCTCCACTCCCCTCCCTGCCCCAGGGGTTCTGATGAATAACGCATGCACAGAGAGAACTGAACCGGTTTGGGCAAAGTATCGCTTTATCAAGTGCAAGGCTTCCTAGTAGAGCTAGATTATGCAAAGTGTAGTTTCCTCTTCCTTCCCCCTCTGTGGCCGCCCCCTCCGTTCGAAGACAGCAAAGCTGAGAGAGCAAGGCTGATCCAATAGGTCCACCCAGCCACAGGCTGAGAAGCTCTACCTGAGACAAGAGGCCAGGATGAGACAACAGGAAGTCAGAAGAGAGCTCATGCTACTTGAACACATCCAGGTCTATGAAGAGAGAGGGTGGGACTATCTTGCTGTGGGGGCACCTGCTGGTGATGGGCACCTGCTGACTGGCCACTCTTTCTCCACAGGGGAATAGGGGACAGACTTCATGACAGAAGAAAGAAATGAGAATACAGACATGTTGAAGGAAGTCCTCACTTCCTTAGGCAAAGAGAGCAAGTTCATTAGCCCTGCCACGTACTATAAAATGCAGTGTCGTAAGTCCTCAAAACAGATGGGTTGGCAGATTAAGAACCTTCACAGAAGCCATAGGCAGGATACCTGTGACACAAATGCTCTGGACCGTATTCTGAGGAAAGACAAGTTATACAGTGACACGGTGGTTAGGGAGGGGTTAGTATAGCGCTGTCACACTATCCACTTCTGCACGTGGAAGCCATGGGAAGACAAGAGTGGTGTGTCCTTATCAATCACTCTTGACTGCATGGCTTAAACCCAAAGGAGCAGAGAGATGATTTCACACACAAAACATCAGTGTCCCTAAACAATGTCCTCCTCCACTTTTTAAACCTTAGAACACATGATTTGTTTTATTTTTCTCCTTGTGGTTTCCCTTGGTAATGTTAAAATGCACTCGTGGTCCTTCACACATTGTCATCTCAGGCAAGTGGCCCAGAAGCATCTTGGGTGGCCTAGAGTAATCGACACACGGTTAGAAAGGTAGTTGAGGCCGAATCACAAAATAGATAATCAACAGGCGGCTTAAGATTGGTAGGCTGAATTTGAGAAATATCTTGTAATGTGGATGTATATATTCATAAAAATGCCAAAGAAATACTTTTATTTATTTAATATGCACAATTGTTTGTTGATATGTATGTTTATGGTTGCATAAATTGCCAGGCTAGACAAAACATGTGATGGCCACTTGTGACGGTTTATAAAGAAATATATCTGCTTTATTTTTCGGGATAATTTAAGCCATTTGATAACACCTATGATGGAGGGTTACTTTTGTTAATTATGTTTTAAGGTGCATCTTGACTTAGAATTCAAACTCGAACAAAAGAAAGGAGTGGAAGGTCATAAATATATTTCACAGCTGGAGAAATCAGAAGAATCACTTAAAAAGATTAAGGTCATGCAACATTTGTTTATCTTCCTGACTTCGTTTTTTGCAGCAGCCCTGGGCAAGTCTTAGACTCTTTCTGTGACTCCTTTCCTAATATTTAAATTGTCCAGCTCAGTAATCTAATCAAAGGGGTACAGCAGTGAATTGATGGAACTTCACAGAATGACTTAACGAAAATGGCGCTCCCACTGAAATTCTCACAAAGCCATAGGCTTTTAAGACTTTTAAGACTTTTAAGAAATCATATGGATGAAGTAATTAAATGATTGTCGAAGTCTTATAATGAAAAACAACCTTTTCCCACTTCCACACTGGCCATTTATCCCTCCCCAGAAGTAATAACTTTCAGCTGAATTCTTTTGGTATTCTGCACCAATTTCCTAAACATCATACTTATACTGTTCCTTCTGAATTTTTACAATTTTAGGCACTATCTGCCCGCTTCTGCTGTGGAAGTGGAGGCTCTGCTCTGTTCACCCCTCTCTCCCTCCGCCTGTACATATGTACTTTGATATCCTTTACGTCCCCAGTATGGATGTCTCGAAATTGTGGTCAGATCAGCCGTCCGTCTTTATTTTCTTCTGACCCATCACGTTATTCATGCTAAGCTGTATAATAGGCTGTGACTCTTTTCCTTTTCCTCGCTTGTGTTTTTTCCCCATTTGTCTGGTTGCTACGTGCTTATCACAAGTCCAATGCCAATCCTTGACAGTTCCCAAATCTCCTCGTGGGCATCAGAAGTTCTCTTAAAATCATCTTTTATGACTCAGTGTCCCCCAGTGTCCCCTGACCTATTCCAGTATGGAATGGGGGCCCCCGCATCTGTTGCCTATGCCATCTGAGGTCTGGTTCACCAGCAGCCCACCGGTCACATGTTTCTTGGGTCTGTAGCGGGAACGCGAAGTCCGCTTCATTGCCATTTCCAGCTTCTGGAGGCCGCCTGCCTTCCTCGGCTCTGGTCGCCTTCCTCACGTTGTTCTGACCTCTGCTCCCTTTGTCAGATCTCCTTCCCTGCCTGCGACCCTCCTGCCTCCCTCTCAGAAGGACCCCAGTGAGGACTTTGGGACCATTTGGATAAGCCAGGAAAACCCTCCCCTCTTGAGAGCCTTCACTGAGTCACATCTGTGAAATCTCTTTTGCTATGAAAGGTGACATATTCATAGGTTCTGGAGATCAGGACGTTATCGCAGGTTGAGCGGTGGCCCTCCGAAAGATATGTCCACAACCTAATACCCAGAACCTGTGAATGGGATCTTGTTTTGATTTTTCCAAAGTATACTTCTTTACAGATGTGATCAAATGAAGATGCTTAAATGGAATCGTCCTGGATTATCGGAGTGGGCCCTCAACCCACTGACAAGAGTCCTTACGAGAGATAGAAAAGGGGAAGACGTAGATACAGAGAAGAAGAAGGTGGTGTGAAGGTTGAGACGGACAGTGGAGCAAAGACACAAGGAATGCTGGGAGCCACCAGAAGCCGAAAGAGGCAGGAAGTGTTGTTCCCTAGAGCCTCCAGAAGCTGTGCAGCCCTGTGACACCTTCTTTCAGATCCCTGGCCTCCAGAACAGGGAGAGGATGCATTTCTGTTGTTGTAAGCCTCTCCGCTTGTGGTACTTTGTTATGACGGCCCTGGAAAACCAGACAGATGTGCACATATTTGGGGGGTGACTATTGTGTTTAACATAGTATATTAATGATAAATTTTTTGCGATTTTCTTCCCCCTGCTTCTCCCAATTCACTTTATTCTCTTGGCTTTGTAGCCATCTGGCAACAAAGCAAGGAGGCTTTCTTTTTGCTCTTGATTCTAGACCTAACTTTGTGCTAAAGTAAGAGTATCTTTCTCATGGCTTGCCGTCCTCTGTACATGTCCCAGATTCTATCTGTCCTTCTAGAAGGTGGTTCAGATGTCTGGTATTCCTCAGTTGTTGCTCATGATTACGGATGAAGTACTTAAAAGTCAGAAGCTCTGAGCATATGTGTAGGACTTACTGATTTGAGTTTTACTTTAGGGTGGTCTCAACGGGTTCTTTTACTGGTGAATCTTCCGGAACAATATATTTATGTCTTGTCTCTTAGGTGGGTCACATTCCCCAGAGAAGAATATTCCATCTCCTATGTGGATGATACTGGTTAAATGTTCTTCAGTCGAGAGGAGGAGGGGGCTTGAGAGGCTTTAGCAATCGCGGTCTAAATTGAGTTTCTGTTTTTGTTTTTGTTTTCGTATAGCTGGCCTCGTACTGAAAATCCAGTACAGTGCTCACACTGAAATAGCTCGATAACTTCAAGAGTTAAGTTTCTACACTGGAAAACTTGAATCAGAATAAAGGACAACTTTTATTGCTGGGAAATGTGAGAAATGCAATTAGCGAGTGAGTTACAGTGGTTAGGTTTATTCCAAAAACAAGAAAACTCATGATTCTGAAGACCAAGCTAAAAAAAAAAAAAAAAAAGGATTAGTCCTTTTCGAAAGGCAGTTATAAAAGCAGCAGATTAGTTAGTACAAAATGACATTTTCCTTTTGTGACTACAATTCTGCTCTCTCTGATTAAGAGCATCTTTGTATTCTGCCAGCAATGTAGTAACTTAATGGCCATAAAAACAAACATGCAGCTGGATAATAGAAAATTTTAGTTTTCAGCTGGAGACTGTGACTTTTTCTTGTTCGTGGCACATCCTCTAAGAGGCACACGCTGACTCTGGTTACACCGTAGGCCATGTGTGCTAGCTGGCCGTCATGGTCCCGGGTGACATCTGCCACCATTTCTTAAGGTTTCTGAACCTCCTCTTTCTTTCTCCCCTGAATTCCTCTTGCTCTCATTGCCTCACTTTCTTATCCTTCTCATGTTCTGTGACCTTCTCCTCTTTTTTCCTTTTTTTTTTTTTTTCCCTTTTTTCCTTCTCATAACCTGATGGACAAAACCGGCTGGCTTACCTTCCCACCTGGTACTCTAGATCAAAAACAAAACAAAAGAAGTGAACAAGAAAGCTGGTATTTCTGGAATCACAAGAATGGGTGGTGTAAGGGTGTGTGCATCCTGTTCCCCCAAGAAAACAGAGGCCGGTGGTCAACCGTTCGTATTGCTTAGGAACAAACACTGCGAGAAAGAACACACTCTATCTAAGTAACGGTTATGCTTTTTATTTGTGTGGAAGGGATGGAAGCACAGAAGTTTCCAAAGTTTGCCTTCGAACCACTAACCTACCTAACTTCTCTGGGGAGACGATCCAGGCTCGATCGGCATGTCCAGTCAACACTTAAAAATCCTTTAAAACATAGAATTTCACCACAAAAATTTGCAACCTTCCTGAGTTTTCAGGGACCACTCGTGTCTTAGAAACTTGATGAAACATGTTCTCATATAAATGATCTGTAATAGATTGTGTGGAGGCTCTAGAAGGATAGAATCGTTGTTATACACTTGATCGAATAACTCCTTTTCTTTCTGAAAAAAAAAAAATGCACCTGCTCGGAGCCATGAGAACGGGTAAAACATTTAGGACACTCAGCCCCCCAGCACCCCTAAATTGATCCTGGCAGTCCTGGAGACGGTCGGTATAGCAGCAAGATTGTACTTATATTCAAATCCTCTGAGCAATAAAGGACAGATACGGATATTTATTTTATTTCCATCACCGGTTAAGCAGATGACTCACTGTGTTCACTTGAACAATGCTTTCCATCCTTGGCAACCCTCTGAAGTGGCCTGCTTTTACATGCAGGGGGCTGCTGCTTGCAAAGTGCCGAGCAATAAAGCCCAATCTGTTGTCGCTCTGGGCAGTGGTGGAAACCGACTAGAGGGGACAACAAATGGTGTTTATTAGGTCTTCCGACTGAGCCGAATTGGTAAAATGCAAAATGATGGGTAATGGGCGTAGCCCAGTCAAGTCACCTCTCTAGGTGTATAATTTAGATTCCGGTTGTGATTCCAATAAAGCATTATGTTCCAAGTCCATTGCCCAACTGTAAGTGATTTTAAAGTTCAGCCTGTAGAGGTGAACGTGGCACCGCATGGCGCTTGGTCATAGTGGCTCCCTGGAAACCGATGCCCCTCTGCTTCTCAGGGTCCCCCTTCCTCCCGGAGGAATCTCCTTTGCAACAGGGTTCCCTTCATAATTATACCACATCCTCTTATTTACCCAGTGTGGTGAATTTCCCAGCTGTTTGGAGAAAAATAATGTGATTAAATTCACTCATACTGCAAATGTCTAATAGCTCCAACTTTCCAAGGATATTAGCCTTTTAAAAGACCCTGGAGGTTAACCTGAGTGATTTCACTAATTGAATGATTTCAAACAGAAGAACCTGGGAAAATAAAGAATTGTGGACACAGTGGGGGGAGCCATCTGGTAACAAAGCAAGGAAGCTTTCTTTTTGCTCTTCATTCCAGACCTAACTTTGTGCTAAAGTAAGAGTATCTTTCTCAGGGCTTGAGGTCCCCTGTACAGGTTCCGGATCCATGTTTAAAAGGCATATATTGCACCACTTGCAAATTTAAGTTGCCGATGAACAGATCTGCCATCTTGTTTCAGGAAAAAATATGCAGTTAACTCACTGTTGCAAAAAAATTACGGAACCAGTGAGTGTAAAGGATGCAAGTACCCATTTGAAACGCACCAGAAACAGATGTCTCCCTACCTGGGCTTTTGAGTGAAAATGTGATCCCTCTACCCATAGCATTTTCAGTTCCGTAATTAAATTCAGTTGCATTGTTAATGTACTGTTGACATTAACTTGTATCTCATATACACAAGACTGGGAATACACACATGTTAACTTGAAACAGCTGTTTGCAAAATTACTACAATATGGCCAATACTTCTTTTAACCATTATTTCCCTCCATTTAAACATGATTTGCATCTGTAAGCACTTATTACATATAAAATTATAGGGAGATTTATGACATAAAAATGATGACTTTTGATGCTACATTACTATTGCATTTGACAATAGTATGGTAGAAAAAGAAAGTTAATAGAATGTTTCTACAGATCAGAAGTCATGCCCCATTGGTATGCATGCCTGGAGGGCCGGGCTTGTGTGGACATCTTGCCGCACACCCGAGGATCTGGTTAGCGGACAGCCCTTGGCCATCACTGCGGCTTCTCTCCTGTCTCCTCTGTTCTTGAGGGCGGCAGAACCTTTGGGACAAATTATGTGATGCTCCCTGCTTCTTTCAAAAGCCCCATTTCTGGATTGCCGGTGTCTGGGAATTCCACAACGAAAACTGTCTTCATTTGTCCTCTTTTAATTTTTTTTTAACGTTTATTTATTTTTGAGAGACACAGAGACAGAGCATGAGCAAGGGAAGGGCAGAGAGAGAGGGAGATACAGAATCCGAAGCAGGCTCCAGGCTCTGATGAGCCATCAGCACAGAGCCCGACGTGGGGCTCGAACCCACAGACGTGAGATCATGACCTGAGCTGAAGTCGGCCGCTTAACTGACTGAGCCACCCAGGCGCCCCTCATTTGTCCTCTTTTAAAGCTTCAGAACCCTTGTGAGGGCTTGGGGGATAAGGCCTGTTGACTCATTAAACCTGGGTATCATGTCATGACATGACGCCCTTTCCAGCTTTGCTAGGGGCAGGGCAGAGCGCATCGGCAACTGCTGAGATGAGCAATGAGTGGGTACAGCCAAGAGCAAGTCCGGGGCACCTCAGATCTGTGTGGACCGCAAGTCTTCAGGCCCTGCTCCTGGTGTCCGCGGCTCTCCCAGCACCGGGCAGCCTCCCTCGAATCCAAGCAGGCGACTTCCAGATGGGGTTCCCACCTCCTCCAGCCACTTCTATGGGCCCCACCTCACTCGTTGGGGCACAAAGGGAATAAACAAACAACTGGCACTTGCTACAGAGGGTTTGAGGAAGTGATAATGCGATTTCTAACACAATGCTTTTTCAAAGCCTCTTAGACAAGTTCCATTTTGAGTACAATTTCTACCCCCAGAAAATGTTAAAGTATGTTAGTGCATTTATTTTTTTTCATGCTATAAAAATTCATTGAGTGTCTTTTCTTTTGCTAGGCAACGTATTTCCAAACTGAGAATGCAAAGATTAAAATACTGAGTGAAAGAAGCCAGCCGCAAAAGACAACATGTTTAATTCTATTTGTATGAGATATTCAGGATAAACAGATCTATAGAAACACAAAGCAGATCAGCAGTTGCCTAATGTTGAGGTGGAGGAGGGGACGTGTAGAAAGTGATTGCTTTATGTCTCTTCGGGAGGACAAAAATGTTCGAGATTTAGATTATGGTGACGATTGCAAACCTGCATACGTTTACTAAAAACCATTGAACTGTAGACTTTAAACGAGTGAATTTTATGGTATGTAAATTGTATCTCAATAAAATGGTTAAAAATAAATAATAAATAAACACAACCAACCAAACAAAAAAGTCCCTTCTTCCAGGAGTTGTTCCAGGGGGTACAAAATATGAAACGAAGAAAACCAAAAGGCTGGCATGGGGGTGAGTAGAGTGGCTAAGGGAGCACAAAAAAGGACACTTTGGTGTCTGGGTAATCGGATAAAAATTCCTAGAGGAGATGACATCTAAGCTGAGAAGGGGCAGACAGAGAAGGGAGACTGGGAGAGAAGTATTTGCTGAGTTCCTACTCTCTGTTAGACACTGTATGATAGAAAGAGGAGTTCAGACTCGATCCTAGGCCTTGAGGGGCTAAGGCTTGTGGGGTGGATGGAAAGAGGTGATTATAGATGGGCACGGAGACTGTGGAAATAACAAAAAAGGGAAACAAATCCAGTCAAGGAGGTGAAGGCTGAGTAAAAATTCAGACTTGGGGGAAGGCAGTGATGGTTTAATCTTACGAGCTATGGAACCACTATCTTGCCAAGAGCCTCTCTCCCAGAGGTGACTCCATCACAGCTTACAGCATTCTGTTACCACTAATGCCTCCTCACTCTTCACTCAAGCCTGCATTGGCCAAGGGGAAAGCCCTGTGAGATCAGAGTCACCCAGGAAAGCTCTGAGGTGGGGAGGTGGGCAAAGAGGCGGAGTGCATGACGGGAATCCCTACCACAAGAGAGCTCTATTGACCCATTTGTTTTCAGCCCAGTCCTTTTTTCTGCACATTCTTCTTACAGATTTAGTAGCTTTCCATGACTCTGCAGTTGAAACTTTCCTAAAATCTTCCTATTCTGATGATTTCTGGCAGTTGGGTCACTTGTCACCTCCTAAGAGAAGCATCTACCAGACACCTCTTCTAGCTCATTCCTCCCAGCTCTGCTTGGCAGAGGCCTCCAACCACATTCCCCGCGTGTCCAGACGAGCACTTTGTTAGGCATCTAGAGATAGAGAACCTGTTATTCTAAAGGTTTTACAAGCTACTATAAATTTAAAAATAAGAGGCATGCCTTAAAGAAACGAATGCAATGACTCTAACAATTACCTAGTACTCCTCTATTACTTATTACATTTTGTGAATGTGTGCACAAACACACATATTTACACACATAAGTGTGTCTGTATGTTTATTCATTGTGAGTTTTGTTTAAAAAAATCCAGAATTCCCGTTTCTGAGTCCCTTATTGATACACAGTCTGCCCGGACACAAACGAAGGAAGGCTTGGGTTGGACCCCACAGATTTGGCTTTCATGTCTGCAGAGGCAGCATAACACGTTAGTGAGGGAAGGGCATTTTTTTTCACTGCATTTGATAACAGTTTACTGAAGACGATACCCAGGGGAGGCTTCCATCAGAAGAGAAATTGACTTCCAGAAACTCAGGACTTCAAAGACTTATGATGACCCCAGGAAACGGAAAAATACCATGTAAGCCATCGCCCACTTGAGACCACCCATTCTTCTGGGAAACAGGAGCCCGAGATGCAGTGTCCCTATCGGTCTCATCTTAGACTCCATAAATAATTCATGGAAAATACCAATTTATTTATAGGACAGGTGGCCAAGAGAGAGTTCCAGATGTTTGCCGATAACATGGGCTTGGAACGCCATCCTATTGAAATGATTCCTGTTCTTGGCAGGAATGACTTGTGCTCAGGGTTGTGTCCACACCCTTCTATAAACATGCCATTGATTTTGCATAGCGAACATGAGCATTGAAATGGGGACTCTTTAGAGACAAGTATGAACAGACACCAGGTTTTCCCCAAGGGGTGTGCACATGTGGTAGAAACTGACGGACCCAAATCTGTCCCATTTGGTGACTATACTCGTTTTAGTTTCCAAAGGCATTGTTTCAATTCCCCCCTGTACTGTTCCTAAAATCAGATCAAATCTTATCTTATAAGTAGAAGAAGTAGCTGCAAATAATTCCATGCCCTGCCAAAGACATAGGCATGGATTTTTCACAAAAGGCTTATAAAACTTTTTATGATACCGTAAAACTGGAGAGCTTTTGCCCATTAAAAAGTAAGCTTCACATTACATGTAATTAAAGCGAGGAGGAAAACATAAGAACTGTAAGTTTAAAAGTGTATCTTGTATGCCATATAAAATGCACACAGAAAACACTGCACAAGTTCCACCTCGAAGACAAAGGTAAAGACAAGCAGGCAATGTCTTGGTGGTGAGTCTCCAATGTCATGGTGGGTGAATGATTCCATGGCTGAAAAATGAATTGCTATTTCAAGGTCTCCAGGGGATACAGTGTATTGGAGGTTAGAAGTCATTTTCTATTTTTCCAAATTGTAAATAAGAAAGTATCATTAAAGTCACATTCAGCTGCTATTTTGGTCCCCTGGAGTTGGAAAATTATTCTTTATTTTTTTCCCTAGGAATGAGACTTGTGGATTAGGAAGAGGTTTGAAGAAATGGGCGAGGGGTGTCAAAGGCAGCTAGAGAAGGGGCTCATAACCTTTATCCCTCCTAGAACCCCGCGGGAGAGGGGGCCGAGAATGGCGCCTCTCCTGTCCACCCGCTCAGATTGCAAGGGGCCGACTGGATTAACTTAAGCCAGTTTGCATCCATGTGGGCATTTCATACCATCCTCTCAACTAAATGTATTCACTGCAGACAGATGTCAAGAATTCTGAATTCCAGCTATTAATGTGAGATCTCCCGGAGACCAAACAACCTCTTATCTCTAAGTGGGCATACGATTGAGTAGATGTCACAACATATGCCCTTTTTACTTGAATGCTCTGAACTTTTTTTTCTAATATTCAAATTTATGATTTATTTTCAAAAGCATATAAATTATAGACCAAATAAAAACTCACATCGTAGAGTGTGAATATTAAAATGTTGATCTTGATGCCATACACTGAGATTTCAAATCTATATATTTTGAACAGATTTCGCTATAGGGAAAAAAATGGAAATACAATTGAACAAAATGTATAAATAAGGCATATCCCATCATCATTACATCACGCAGCCCACCACTAAAGGCTACATCAAATAGATGTATTTCACCAGCCAACCATAAAATAAGGAAATTTTTCACTGAAGAGTTGAAAATCAATTGAATACATTATATATACATGAGACCTTGTTATTTCTGAATTCTGATGTACAAATAATTGTAATTTCTTTGCTTCTTAAAAATATCAAAACATTTAAATAAATTTTATAGAAATTACCTTTTAATATAATAAAAATAACAACATGTTGCGATCCTGAGAAAAATGTCTTGGTTAGAGATATAACTTGTCATAACCAGCCCTTCAGCATAAATCAAATTCAAAACCTGATCTACCTAAATATGATGACCTTGTAGGAATATATATGACACCCCTTGTATGGTGCTTCCTCTAAAATCAGCTGTTTAATTTTGTTCTTCCTGTTAGTTGGGTTTAAGTAATTATCTTCATTTACATTGCAGATATACTTACAAGTTGTAAATATTCTTGAGAAGTTTAAGCATTAGTGTGTGTTGATTGTGTATTGTGTGTGTGTTAAAACATAGGGATCTGACATTTAATAGAGTCATAAAACAAATTCTTTATATTTCAGCGAACATCAAGAAAACAAATGGAGCCCCATTTTAGGAGGATTGCACGGTCTGTATCAGTTAGAAAAAATGAGCTCTACAGCCCCCCACGCCAGGTGACTGAATCATAAAAGAAATATGGAAGTTGATAATAGTAGTTACTACGGCAATAAAAACATGATAAAAGGTTCCTTGACAGTTTGAAACATTGGAAGCCTCGCCAAATTGAAAGTCTAGTTTGGAAGCCCTGGTGCTATCTTGCTGTCTTTCGTAGGTCTTTGGGTTTTCTGACAACTTCTGGTTCATCCCCTTAAGTCAAAGTGATCTATCAAAATGCCTTAGTTTCCAACAGCACTCAAAATCAATTGAATTTAAAACACATTAAAAAAAAAAAAGACTACTGTAGTATTTGCAGAGAAAGGACCCTCGATTGAGTCAGAATGGTCAGAATCTGCTGTAGTACGTTTTGCAATTGGATATATATTTTTTGGAGTTATCAGCCCACATGAGCTTACTCAAATTTACGTTTGTTCATTTTAAATACGATAATCCTAGCCACGGATTTTGATGACATTTTTGTTTTTGCAAGGTGGAAACTTCACAGGGAAAGTTTTTAGATACTAATGATTCTTTAAGTCTTTGCTCAACTTGAGCAGCCCATAAGATGATAATTAAGATCCTAACCCTCATCAGCTCTCTAGACTCTTACCCCTAATACTGTATTAGACCCCCGTCTCCCGACCATGCCGAAGCATTACTGCTTTGAAATAACTCTTAGTGGGTTATGTATTTTTTTTGATCAGCTTCTGTTTTTCTTCTTGGAATCCTACAGCGAAATGGAACTGAAAGAGGCAACTTCAAATGCACAACAGCGTTATGTTTTCCTCATAAACAATACCAGAACTATTTCCATTTCAAAAATCAGCGATTTATTCCAACACTTTCTAAGTGGAAATTATTGTTTTGTAGAGATGACTGCTAAGCACAGGGGTAACTAATGGGACGAAGATAAGATGACCCAAGGAGAAGCCCAACTGGCAGGCAAAGGTTAACCCTTCTTTTTTATATGTCTCTACAGGATCCTATTAGCCTACCTGGATGGCTTGCAAATAGCTCACTGTGCTTTTAAATGCACACCCCCCCCCCCACACACACACTGTCAACACTGATGCTTGGAAATGCTTAAGCAGTTATTCTTGACTTTTAATATTTTAAATGTTTTCTTTGGTTCAGTCGAGATTGGATACTAAGCAATTCTCACCAAAAATAATACACTTCCTTAAACTTTTACATCTAAAAATCTGTTTAATTACCTATTCTTATTTTTTTCTTATTCAAATTATAAGTTGCTAAGCACATACAAATACGCATGCACACACAGACACACACACACATACACCTATTTCCCCAAGGTAAAATAAAATGTTTTTTTCAATTAGGGAGTAAAGGATCAAAAATGATCCTAGCATTTCAGTGCTATCATTAAAAAAAAAAGCACTTTACTGCACTATGTTCAAAAGTTTCGGCCATTGGACAGCAGGGAGTTCATCTGATCAGAATTCAGAGGGCATCAGGATTGGAAGGAACTAGACAGTTATCCTATTAAACCACATTCAAACAGTCAAGTGGGTATGATAATATCTTTGCCAAGTAATCACCGTATGGTTATATACCTCCAGTAAAAATGAAAATAAAAGATACTCTTTGAACACAGGCTATTACTAGTGAGACGTTTATTAATAGTGTTATTACACTTATTTTTAAAATCTATTATTATTTCAATGGTAAGGAGGTAAAGGCCAGACTAACCTCAGTCAGATGGTTATTATAGGTAGGTTGACAGCAAATTACAAGAAACATCCGCTGACTATAAACCTAGTATAGAGGATGTAATAACATTAAAACACCATGGAGAGGCTGCACGGATTGGCAACGTTTTATTTAACTTAAAAAAAAATAAAAAACCTACAAATAGTGTTTGCATATAGTTGCAGATATTAGAAAAATCTTTCATTAATTTTTTTATGTTTTATTTTATATTTGAGAGAGAGAGAGAGAGACAGAGAGACAGAGACAGAGAGCAAGCAGGGGAGGAGCAGAGAGAGACAGAGACAGAATTGGAAGCAGGCTCCAGGCTCTGGGCTGTCAGCACAGAGCTCAATGCAAGGCTCAAACCCACAAACCTGTGAGATTATGGCCTGAGCCGAAGTCGGACACTTGAGCGACTGAGTCACCCAGGTGCCCCAAAATCTTTCATTTTAAAGCTTAATTCTGTACCACTTAAAAAAATCTATCATCTGTCAGAGGCAGATATATAATGTTTATATCAAGTGATAGTTGTGCTTAAGTATAATTTAAGACAGTTAAATATAAATCCATGTTTACTTCCATATAAAAATATATATAAAAATAGAGTATTTAAAGAGGTGTATAGTCATACCAAGGAAGCAATCAATCAAAATAGTCTTTTTTTTTGGTATGGTAATGAAATTGAGGTATCTGTACATTTGGTAATTTCAGACATGTATTGAATAACACTCCCAGCTTTTTTTTCCCCCGAAGAAAAATAATCCTTTAAAAAACAATTGTAACCGTGGGATAGCTCACAACGAAACACTTGTAAAATAAAGAAATTCACTATTTTGAAATTAAAATATAGAAGAGAAAGTTCTCAATACTAGAATTAGATATGTTTTATATATGTATGCCACAGTTTTGATAAAAAAATAATTTTATGCCTACTCTCAAGTTAGACTAGACAAGTCAAAATATCGTTACTAGTAACATAGTATTCGTGAACACATACAATTGCTTTACGAAAACAAATGCCTATGCACCTACAAAGGCCTAATCCTTTGAAATATTTACATAAAACATGACCTTAAATTACATAGGGCTCTAACGGCAAACTTTTGTAAGTAGTGTCATCAATAAAACGTAATAAAGTAATACATGAGGAACTATATTTTGCTTCTCACTTTAAAATTACATATTTAATCAACTTAGACTGCAGTTACCCATCCAAGTTCTCAGAGGACAGGAGGGAATGTTACTGAAAAGTATAAAGAGTGCAAAGTTAAATACACTGGTGTTTTAACTGTAAATTACTACACTTCCTATCTGCCTCCTAGAACCGCTGCGAGTTCCCTGCGGAGCATTCCTGTTCTTTTCCTTTCAATTGTAAAATTTAAAAAGTAGAGGAAGAAATGTTTTTCCTAAGCACTAGATTACAAAGTCTAAGCTCTCACACACATCACTTTTTCTCCTGGTGAAAAACAAAAGCACAATCGCTACTTGCAAATGGAATGTAACTGCTTTTTTCCCCTTTTCGGTATTAATGAACCGATAGAGAAGATAACACAATACTCTCGAGCATTATCCTTTTTGTCCGCATAATTCAAGTGTCTATATTTCTCCTTATTATGACCATGCAATACCTAGCCCACAGTGGTTCTAATTTACGATTATACTTCAAGTAACCTTTTTCGAACTCTAGCTTTCCCCTTGAAACCAAGTGATTTTCAAGTGCACTACCGACCTTATAAAGCTGTAGGACAAAAAGTGTTATTATTACTTTTTTTTAGCCATGTGTGCATTGGTGTGTATGTGTGTGCCAGCATGCGTGAGTGTGTGGTCAACCCAAAATACCCATGATGTACAGGATTTGGTTCTTAGACCACGTCCAGGTGAGTGACTTGCCGCCAATTCCCAGCTCAGTCCTCCTGCAGGGAGTCTACACGGTGCTTTCACTCGCACACATCCTGCTGAGAAGGATTTCAGAGCAAACCTGATTAATCGGGCCTCTGACATGATACGGTGATTGAGAATTTGTCACAGAGTCTTGTTGTCGTTTGCTTTGATTGCTGAAATATTTTCCCACAATATGATTTCCTGATTGTTTCATTTGAATAAAGTGATATTCTTTGGATAACTTTGATTTCACTACCTGCAAATAGAGAGCAAAAAAAAAAAAAAATAACAACAGTCAAAATCAAGGTTAATCAAGCCCTGCCTAGATTAGAATAACTAACTCACAAACTCCAGCGGCATCTTTGTCACGCAGATGTTGCCTAAAGGTCATAAAGATGATCTACATAGCCAAGAGACAGAGTAACTTCTCTGCCAAAAGAAAAAAAAAAAAGGTTGGAATTAGAATTTCTGCCTTTTTACTTACCTCGGGGTAGTTGGTTCCAACCAAGGAATAGTTTCAGATGGTTTCTCTACCACACTGTTGTCTCTGTGTATGTGTGTGTGTGTGTGTGTGTGTGTGTGTGTGTGTGTGTGTGTGTGTGTGTTCTGAGACCAGATGCTAACATATAGAAAAACACCAAGGTGCCCATGCTGGATCACTGAATCAAACATGGTACTCTAAACCTGTCATGGCGTCCTGTTATAGAATGGAAATTAAAACTGTTTGCGGGGAAAAGAAAAATACTTTTCCACTGCACAACCATAAGCTGACGCTATTACAATTAGTGGTTTCATTTTTCTGGGCACTTAGTAAGTAATGGAATTTGTAGAAGCAGCCTATGCCATATTAAGCTGGTAACTTATATATGTTCGTATGTATGTAAATATATTTTACCTTTAAAATTTTTTGAATCAGCAGAATTAAAAAGCATTTGTATGACATAAAAAGATATATAACAAAAATTTCCCTCCCATCTCTGCTTCCCCACCTCCATTCACTCAAGTGCCTCCCTAGGGGCAACATATATCAGTAGTTTCTTTGTGTTTCCATTCACAGATATTTTACGAATATCAAAACACATACATAAACAAAAAGGCCATATTTATAGTTCATTTGTACGAAAAGTTTACAAAAAAGTTGCCCTGGTGATATTCCGTAATTGTCAGTTTTAATCATTGGGTTAATGTAACTCAGGTGGTTAAGGCGGAGGGAACCCGGGGGATCAGACAGGTGGCGGGGAGGGTTGGGAAGTAGGGAGGAGAGAAAATACTGGTAAACATGTTTGGAGCATCTTTACAAATGAATAATAAATCACTAAGTCAATTTATGAATGATTAATAATGCAATCGCAAGACACTATTTTAGACCAATAGGGACACATAAACTACATATTACTGGTGACTAATTAAGGCAACAGTGGCTCACGTGGATTTTAAAACTCCTTTAGTGCTACATGATGATTTAGATCCACATTTTTTTATTCCATATGAGGATACACTGAAAACAGCTCCAAAAATACGGAATATTCAAACTAATCAAGATATTTATGTTGAAGATAAGTATTTTTAGCTATATGCAAGGAAGCCTGAACCTTTTTAGAAGATTTATTTGAATAGAAATTCTGTAAATATCTAAACCAAAATGTTAACAGTAGTGACCTTTGGGTAGAGGAATTATAGGTGATTTAAAACGTGTTCTTCGTAACTTTTAGTCTTGACTCTTTTATTTGAATACAACAAATGTACATTCCTGTCTAACCATAAAAATGTGGAAGCTATTCCCATTCTGAAGAAAAAGTGTCCTAGTAATGCATTTTAAAACCAATTAGACCCTGCTAACCCCAAAGAAATGAATTGTTTTCCTGTAGCTATGGGAGGTTTGGTGTTTTATGAACAGGCCCTCAGATGAAGTGACTCTTAAGAAGACCAGTGAAGTCAGTGGGCTGCGGTAAGTGAGCCCCACGGATGGGAATTCAGAGCTCAGTTTGCAGGGAGCCGCTGATTAATATTCCAGCTCCCAAGGTTGTACGTTTCTTTTATGTGCAGTTCCTTCCACCCTGTTTGGTTAGACTACAACTTTAAATACGATAGGCCGGGAGGTGCACCAGTGTTTTCCTGAAGGTTCTGTCTGTTTTGGAGGAGGCGTGTATTCAACGATAGCGAGATTAGCGAGCATTTTTAAGGAAGTTTATTTAAGGAAACACTTAAGCATAAATATGACATTCGACCTTGAGTAAATGTTATTTCAGTGTTCCGAAGCCAAAATAAGGTTACTTTTGTTTATATAAGCTTATCTTAAGGTCTGGCTTTGGCCACTGCCAGATGATCTACATGCTAATTAAATGCAAAATAGTTAAAAATACATCCCATTGCAAAAGGTTATATCGTTCTTAAAAATTATCTCAATGATTTTTTGTATGATTTCAGGGTTGCATTTGATGTTGCATTACAAATGTTGGATAACACTAGTGCAGAGGCTTACAGCAATCTCGAACGTGACTTATAAAAGAGATAACACAAAAATGTGTATTTCCAGGGTCTTTGTTGAAGCATATAGCTTCTCCTCAAGAGTAGTGTCGAATTTTGTCAGATCCCATGGGACAGTTGATAATGTACTTCTTTTTTTAAACCACTAAGGTGATCTCTGAGAAAGGAAGATGGGACGGTGGAGTCTCCTCAGCTGCTGAGGGCCCGCCTAATGCCTCGCACAATGCCGCTGTTCGCAGTACGCTCTTCAAGGCTGATTCCTACACATCTATTCCAGGGCTTGGCCCAACGGCACTTAATTCAGTTGGTTTCCTCTGAAAGCTATTTTGCAAGAAATAAAGACGATAACTTTCCTAATTCCTTGGTTTCCTAATACTTGGCCAGTATTACTTTGAAGCTGATCTCTGAAAGGTGACAAACTTACAGAGTAAGAATTAGTTCAATTTTGATTTGTCAAAATAAAGATGTAAAAAGTCCTCCCAAATACTATTGTAAATTGAGTCCGGGAGTCTTTTAAAAAAATCCAGGGGCGCCTGGGTGGCTCAGTTGGTAAAAGCGGCCAACTTTAGCTCAGGTCATGACCTCACGGTCTGTGAGTTCGAGCCCCGCGTCGGGCTCTGTGCTGACAGCGCAGAGCCTGGAGCCTGCTTCGGATTCTGTGTCTCCCTCTCTCTGCCCTACTTCTGCTCACGCTCTGTCTCTATGTCTCAAAAATAAACAAACGTTAAAAAAAATTAAAAAAAAATCCAGCATTATTATGCCCTATACCACTAGCACATACGATGTATTTCAGAAATGCAAGCTTTGACATTATTAAATATTCTGTTAAGTGAAATTACCAAAGAATTATTTACAGCTATATGATTGTTTATCTTGCAAACCCAAAGGAATCTACCAAAAATAATGAGATGTTATAAAGTTAATATTTAAAACTTATATAGCTTTTCTATATTCTATCAATAATTAGTAAGAGATATATTAGAGAAAAGATCCCATTACAATACTGAAACAATTTCATTCAGTTCAGCAATTATGCAGGTAAAGAAAACATGAAGTTTAATAAGAGGAAACCATGAACAAATGGAAAGACCACATCAGGTCCCCCCAGATTAACTAAAATACTATGCCAGTTGGAATCCCAGCAGTATTTGGGGAGAACATGACAAAGAAATCCTAAAATACATCTTAAAGAATAAATGTAAGAAAATAACTAAAACCAGTAACCAAAGAAACAGTGTGTATGGGGGGTCAGGGGGGCGATTTTTATTACCAAGTGTTCACTCATTAATATTAACTGAGTCTACCATTAACCTACCATAGACCCATTTTTTTGTTGCATAAGCCAAGTATAAGTAGAATTCAATACTGAGAAAATACAGGGATGTCCCTACTACAGATTAAAGTGCATTTCATAAACTGCTATTCTTTCCTAAAAGTGTTTCTAGAGCAATAAGGCAGTACTAAATAAAGCTCAATATTATATAAATCTAGCAATCATAAATGTTGACAGTGTACGACTATTAACTACACGAAATTAAAATCAAGAGTGTATGTCTAAAATGGAGCTATGTACCAAACTGCTAATAGAATCTCCAATGGGGAAGGGAGTGAGAATTGAAGTGTATACATGACAGAAAGGCAGGAATTTTTTTTAAAGATTTTATTTTTAAGTAATCTCTACATTCAGTTTGGGGTCTGAACCTACAACCCTGAGATCAAGTTGCATGCTCCACCGACTGAGCCTGCCAGGTGCCCCTAAATGCAGGAATTTTTGTTTTTATTCTATATACTTATTTTTACATTTTTACAGTTAGCAGGAATTCACATAATCCTTTTATAATAGAAAAGCAGTAGAAGAGATTTACCGATTTATTTTTTTCCATATAATATCCAATTTTCAATATTCAGAGTTCTCTGTGAGAAAACACATGGAGTAATTCAGATATGGTCCCTCCCCTCAAGGGGACTATATAAAGACACATGTCTAAGATACTTGAAGGAAGGACAAGAATGAAATGACTTCAAAGACATTGTCTGAGACTAGCTCCCCAAGGTCAGGCACCATGTTGTTTCCATGTAATGAATAGTTCCTTCGTACATTACTTAGTGCTAATTTATGGCGGGCACGATAATCTGTCCACACGGCTATTATTTCTTTGAACTTATTTGTCAAATTTAGTCTCCAACATTGCTGTCAAACTGCTGTCTCAAAAGTTTCAAAATATTACCTTATTTTACCTACTCTTATGGGCTGTAAAGTGAAGGAAAAGGAGTTAGCTACAATTTTAAGGCTTGGAAATGTTATGCAAGTGAAAGATGTTTGATACCTGTACAATACAGAGCTAATTGCTTCTTTTCTTTGATCTCTTGTGTGGAAATGTGCCCATTTGGGTCCTTCCCAAAATCAGAGGACCACTGGGGATTATTAAAATCCAACGAAAGTGTCAACTGGAATGTGGCTTTGAAAGAGAGATGTTCGCAATACAAATGGTAGGTTACCTCAGGGCATAGTAATAATAGTAAACAACAAAAGCGAGCTATTAGAAAATATCATGAAAGATTTAGACCTTGAACCAAAGACAAAAGACTCTAGATGTTTTCGCATAGTGATCATCTCAACCAGACAAATTCTCTTTGACACTGCCAAATGCTTCTTTAAATTTAGGTGCGTATGACCTGGCCACTGCGAAAGAGACGTGTACCTAGAGGGATAAGGAGCTATCACATATGATTAAGTAATACATGTGATTCCGCAAACGTTTACATTATTCTAAACATGAATGTTAAATGACAATTCTTTTGACACTTTACTTATTTTTAATGTCTATTTATTTATCTTTGAGAGATAGAGAGCGAGTAGGAGAGGGGCAGAGAGAGAGGGAGACAGAGCAGGCTCTGCTGCTGTCAGTGCAAAGCCCAAAGCCTGACGCGGGGCTCAAACCCACGAACCATGAGATCATGACCTGAACCAGAGTCGGAGGTCAGCCGACTAAGCGACTCAGACGCCCCTCTTTTGACACTTTAAAATAATCCAAAGTAACTCTTTGTTTTTAGCTTTGTGTGTCTGTGTTTGCTGCTGTTTATTTTCTTTTTATGAGTTTATTGTGTCACTTAAATTACACTTAAAATTAGGAAGCAGTAGGGGCACCTGGGTGGCTCAGTTGGTTAAGCACCCTACTTTTGGTTTCGACTTAGGTCGTGATCTCACAGTTTTGTGAGTTCGAGCCCCGCATTGGGCTTCGCAAGGACAATGCAGAGCCTGCTTGGGATTCTCTGTCCCCCTCTCTCTCTGCCTTCTCCCCACTTGAGCAATCTGTCTCTCTCAAAATAAATACATAAAGTTTAAAAAAATTAGGAAGCAATAGTGAAGGACAATTGGGCTTCATAATGTATGATAACCTGTTTGATCAGCATTGTTCTAGAATCACAAGTATAAGTGTAATAATAAAAATTATTTTTCTCATGGCAATGTTCAAATTTAGATTAAGTTACATGAAGGAATAAGTAGACTTTCAAGTAAAGATGACAATGTTTCAAAACAATAATATATTTTTAATATATTAACTATAGAAGCTTGGAAAGGAGCACTTTTGGTGCTGGAATCAAGGGATGTCCTGATAACATACCATAGAATATCTGGGTGATCACATTTTCTGTGACCCAGTGTGACGAGAATTGAAATTCTGAGCTTTCGCATGCAGAAGTAAGTTTACTTTTTCATACGTTCCTTGCATGCTAAGAGCTCTCCCGGTTGACGATTGTAAATCTTTCCACATCTCTATGCAGTTAAAGACCTGGGCACACAACATTTTAGAAGGCATACAAATACCACAAGTCAACTTGACCTGTTTTGTCCAAAGGTTGTTGTAAGACTACCCAAACAAATGAAAAACTGTTATAAATTACACAGCAAAACGAACACTGTGGCTTTTACTATTAAATGCGTGTAACTTCAATGCTCGAAATTGATTTCACATAAATTTTAATCAGAATGAGTATATTGCCACGTCAACTCACTGCTGCATCTGAAAGAACTTTGAATTTTGAAAAAGTTAGTACAAACAGGGAGAGCTTAGTGAATTATTGGAAAAGCGTCAGGCAGATTATAAGCAAATACCTTTCCTAAAACTGAGCTTAACCTGAATAACACCCAAGGAACTTCTGACGTGGTTCCAGATCCACAGAACAAAATAGAAAACAATTTTCAGCAGTGCGAGCGTTCCAGAATCTCTCTAGACTGGATTAGGGGGGATGTTCTGATTATAAACGTGTTTCACGGACATGGATGGGATACAAAGAAGAATGAGAGTAATGGCTTCCCACGGCTGGAAAACATGAGCTCGACCAAAATGCGCTAATGTGGTCTTCTAAAACAAATGGATGCCATTGAAGTACTTGTTCTTTGGTATAGTCATTCTGCAGACATGACATTCAATCCAAGATCCAGTCACCAAATTTATGACCAGCTGAAAAAGTAGCCCAAGAATTCACAGAAATGGAATACAAATAGAGCAACAAACAATAGCTAGAAGCCAGTCCTTATAATTCACGGTTCCATTTCAGGAAATCGTGCAATTTTTACAGATAATAATGACTTTTTTCAACCACCTCCCCCCAATGTTTAATCATGGCCACATGAAATAAGCTATGTTTTCATTGAAGGGAGTCCAACTTCTGAATGGGTCAAAGATGCTGAGGATTAGAGGGCAAGAAGGAAGTTTTCTTTAGGAATGAGGAATTGTTTTTTGTTTTTGGTGTTTCCAGATTTGCAAGGTCTCAGTCTCTCCCCCCTACCTCCAAACCTCCAACCCTTCTTACTCGGACAGCTGAGCCTTTTTAACTCCTCCTCCTTAGGCAGACCTCAGTTTCCAGCTCTGGGAACAAATTCTGCTTGAGGTGAGCAGACTGATACTAAGGAGCTATAGACTAGTAGTTTACCAATTTAATGTTACACTGTTGGTTCTATCTTGTACTCCTATGCACTTCTGCAGGGACGAATTCCCGTTTTAAACTCAATTTCCTAAGGCTGAATACTCGTGTCACTGGATTCTTGATATTATTTAAATGGCCTTCATTAGTGTAATTATTACAATCTAAGTTCCAACCTTGCTCTGTTTAGATGTACATCTTGGGTCTTGGAATCTATTTTGACCTTAACTCACAGGTATTTGTTTCCATCGATCTCTATTGAACTGAGAAGTTTTATTTAAGCAAGAAAATGTTACTTAGAACCAATTCCAACTGCCGGCTTCGCCGTAGGGATCCGCTGATCACTACTCTGACCTTTGAAAGGAGATCTTCGATCAGGCCACTCCGTTTCTTGTCAGAAGGTCCTCTAACCGTTTGCGTGAGGTGGTGCGCTCCTGTCTGCTGGTATTCTAGATGGTTTGGGGAGAAGCTGAGGGGCTCTACCCTTCAGGTGCCAACTTGTATGTTCATTTTTCTCATTTGGCCTCTAGATCAATTTGTTCTTTTCCATACCTGTGTTTCTGAGTCCGTCTCTGATGTTCAATTTTAAAAGAGATCATATATATGGACGTATGTATGAACAGCCATGGGGTGGGAGGGGTGAGGAACTCGGGGTCCACCAGTTTTGCATACAGACTGACCCACGTCTCAGCCCCGCCTTCTTCTGCACTGGGCACCTTCAGGTCTGGGTCATCCAGAGGCTCTGCGGGCGAGTGTGCCTTCCCCTCTAGTTGGTATCTCTCCTCTCTCTCGTTTTCCACTGTAACTTCCTTTGTAGGCTAAGTTAAACTTCTTAAAATGAATTTCTTGTCTCTTATGAGCTATTTCTTATTCTGTCTTTTTCGGGGAAGGGAGGTGAATAGCTTTATGTCTTTAAAGTCTTTTGGTGGAGTTTCAAGAGGAAGAGAAGATAAGTGCTTGTGGTCATTCCGCCACATTTAATCTGTACTCCATGCATGATTTTTGACCTTCTTCTGTATGCTCGTTTTTCCAAAGTGTGTTTAGTGAGGTGTTAATAGCTGTTATTAAAAAAAAGAAAAGTGGTTCTGTGGTCAAGAATGTTTGGGAAAAACTGGGTCAAACTAAGCTAAATAGCTTCTTTGCTGTAAGGACTTTTTGGATCATTTAAAATACTAATATTATTTGAGAATCTTTACAGTGGAGGAGTACACAGAATTCCCCAAACCACAGATTCTGTTTTCACTTGGCTAGAACATTAAAACATAAAGTAGGAAATGCTAATCAAGGCAGTGAAAGGTCCATCTTAGCTCGACTTTTAAAGGTTGCTGGTAACCCCCGCCTCCCGCCCCAAATGAGGGTTTATTGCAAAAAACATGAAATCGTTATGGGTCAACAACATCTCTTTCTTAGGCATCCTGACAGTCTAGGTTCTGGTACTGCAGAGGCTGGCGTGTGTTGCTGCCTCATGGGGTCCTAACACTAGCTAACATCGAGTGACTGACACTCTTTGTTCATCCTTTATTTAATTATCCTTTTTAAGAGAGAGACTCTGATGTAATTGGTGTTACCATCATTCAATAGAGGCTGCTCCTTCCAGAACAGGATTTTGTACCAAACCATCTCAGAAAAGGCTGGGCTCCCTTAGGGCCCATTTGTTTTCAGCAGGCACTGATTTCTAATCTAATCATCTGGTGGAAACAGCTAGAACTCACTTGGAGATGATGGAATGAGCACTAATTATTTCACACAGAATAAACTGTTTAGAGTCAGTTTCCACCAAAAGGGGTTTGGGACTGGTAGGCAGTGACAGCTCATGTGACCCCTCGTTAGTTACAGGGCCATCGAAAGGTTTTGAATGACAACATGGGGTTGGAACTATACACACGTCCTGGTGGGGATATGAAGGATGAATCTGAGCAGTTGAAAGTGAAAATTCTAAGATGAAAATATTGTAAAAGTCTAGGGCAAATGAACGATAGAGAAGAAGAGGCCCTCCGGCCAACCTTGTTCATTTACCAGCACCTTACCAACTATTTACAGTGTCCTTGACCTGATCCTCCCCCCACATTATCAGGGGCCTTCCTCCTATGCCCTCTAGTGTCATCGATGTATTCCTTGGTATAGATTATTCCCTTTCTGCCCATAAAGACGAAAAGTAGTTCCTCCTATAAACTGCCCCTAGACTACTTCATTTTCTAAATCCAGTATCTTTCCCTTCCTCCCTCCCTCCCTCTCTCCCTCCCTTCCTTCCTTCCTCTTCCTTCCTTCCTTCTTTCCTTCCTTCCTTCCTTCCTCCCTCCCTTCCTTCCTTCCTTTCTTTCATCTTTATTTTTTGAAGGGGGGGGAAGAGAGAGAGAGACAGAGAAAGAGAACCTGAAGCAGCCTCCACGCCCCTGGGATCATGACAGAGTTGGACAGTTGGACACTCAACCAACTGAGTGCTCCACCTTTTTCTTATTTTCACTTGCTGAAAGGCTTTACCAGCCTCCTTTTCTCATTTCTTATACCTCCTCAATCTATTGTAGTCTAATTCGTATCCCTAAAATTTTATTGAAATTACTCTTTTTTTTAAAAAAAGTTTATTTATTTTTGAGAGAGAGAGAGAGAGAGAGCACAAATGGGAGAGGGACAGAGAGAGAGAGGGAGACACAGAATTTGAAACAGACTCCCGGCTCCGAGCTGTCAGCACAGAGCCTGACACAGAGCTTGAACTCATGAACTGTGAGATCACTACCTGAGCCAAAGTCAGATGCTTAACTGACTGAGCCATCCAGGAGCCCCTTTACTGCAATTACTTATTTTTTTTTAAGTTTTTAATGTTTATTTATTTTTAAGAGAGAGATACAGTCGAGTGTGGGAGGGGTAGAAAGAGAGGAAGGGGCAGAGAGAGAGGGAGACACAGAATCTGAAGCAGGCTCCAGGCTCTGAGCTGTCAGCACAGAGCCTGATGTGGGACTCAAACCCACAAACCCTGCAATTATGACCTGAGCCAAAGTCGGACACTTAACCAACTGAGCCACCCAGGTGCCCCTGAAATTTCTCTTAAAGTGGCCAGAAAAGACCTTCTCGATGCCAAATCTGTGACTGCTTAAAACTCCTTATCTTAATAAATCTATCCATTACACTGGACAACATTAATGCTATTTCGATCTCTCCTCACAAATTTTCACTTTTTGACTTTTCTGTCGTGCCACACTCTACTAGAATTTTCCTCTATCAGTTTATTTTCTAAATTCAAATGTTCCTATTTCTCCAAACTTTGCTTAAATATTGGTGTCTCCAAGAGTTCCTCCCTAGTTCCTCTTACTCTACTCACTTTTTCTGGATGATCTATTTTCATTGTTTCAACTGTTCTGCTTTCTGATGACTTCCATCTTTTTATCTCCAGCCCCACCCTGCACCTCAAGCTTCAGACTTGTGTAGCCAACTGTCTGTCAGAGATCTCCACCTGGATGTCCTACAGGCATCTCAAACACAACATGTTCAAAGCTGAATTCATCATCTTTCCCCTGAGCTTGTACCTTCTATCATTCTCTGACTCAGTTGCTTTTTCAACTCTAATTCATCACCCAAGTTAGGAGTCGTCTTTAAGTCTTTCTACTCCCTCTTGCTGCAGATAAGATCTACAGGTTTTAGTTTTAAAACAGGGCTTGTATTTGTCTTCTTTGCTCTTATGCTTACAGTCTCTGTCCTGATTTGGGTGAGCTTTTATCATCTCTCACCAGACTTCTGAAAATGTCTCCTAACTTCCCTCCCAGACTCTGTCCTCTTTCACTCTGTCTCCCTTGATGTTATCGGACTTACCTATTTAAAACACAGATGTGACCATCTCATTTCTCTTTAAAAGCTTTCATTGGTGCTCCACTATCTATAGGATAAAGTCGAAGCTCTTCACCATGATCTGGCCCTAGCCCACCTTTCCCAGGATCCTATTATAATCGATGTTCTACAGTAAACAGAATTGCATGTCATTTCCTGAGAACATCAGGTTATTTCAAAGCTAACGTGGTTTACATTGTCCCATGTGGTTGAATGGCCTCCCTTCTGCCATCGCGCTATAGCCTGACTATTCATCCTTTAACAATCCACTTGGACAGTTTTCAAGAGAAGTTTCACTCAATTTTCAGATTGGGTTTAGTGTCCTTTCTTGGTGTTATTACAATATTTTAACATGCTACTTACCATACTGTTGCATTATATGGGCTTTTATGCCTGATCCCCTGACTACACTGTCTTGAGGGAAGAGATCGTTTGCTATTTATGTTTGCATCACTACCATTTACCAGTCAAGAACTGGACTCACAGACAAATGTTGGACAATTTAGTAAAAGAATAAACAAGGTTGAAGCAACTGGAACAGAGTATGAGGAAAGGTTTGGTAGAATATTTAGTAGGTAAGGACTTGGTAAGTAGCTGGTCAGAAGTTGTTGGGGGCTGAGGGCAGATAAGGAGGAGTCATGAATGATACTCGTTTGTAAATGAGAGTGCAATAGAGTAACTTCTGGCCTTCTAGAGAAGAAAGTTTAAAGGGACTATTACTTGTCTCTTCGGGGATATGCTAAGTTTGAGATACTCAAGGAGACCCTAAAAAAATGTTCTCCTAGCTCATTTTACAGTAGTTAGTACAGTGCTCATGTAGACACTCAAAAATTTGTTGAATTAAATTGCCATTGCTAATTTATTAAAAATAGCCCTGCTGATAAATCCTGGGATCTGCTATCCAAGCTAACTGTATTTGGATCAGTTGTTCTTTTTTCTCTAAAAGTCATTACCACAGATTTCTAAATAAGTGAATTTAAAGGCTTTTTTCTTCATTGGGTTTATGACAAACTTTTAGAGTTTGAAGGAGAAAGGAAAAAAACTTTAAGCGCATAACACAAAAAGAAAACTCTTCTAGGGCAGAGAAGCTTTTGTTTACATAACTAAACTTAAATAATCAGGAGTATAAGATGAAGATTAAATAATAATAGGAAATCATCTCTGACAAAGAACTAACAATCTTTTCTTCTTTCAGTGCCAGAACGAAAGGAAACCTGGTGGTATTAAAGCTGGGTAGTGATGCCAGAGGGATTGTTTTTTGTTTATTTATTTACTTTTTTGGACCGAGTCAAGAGCTGTAGCTACATTGCCAGAAAACAGAGATATCATATCAGGTCTGTACAACTGATTAGACTAATTAATAATCATGTAACTGTCGTGGTTTTGCCCCTTCTGCAGCCAGGTTTGGGCTGATACTCTTTCTGTATCCTTCCCGGGTTTTAGCTTGTTCACACTAGATATTTGCCACATAACCAACAGCACCATCCAAAACCACTCTTGGGCAAAAGCTACCTGGATCCTGTGTGTTGTCCTATATAAATACTGGGAAAACAAAATTCCATTTCTGCCCATGAAGAGAAACACCTGCTTTTCTAATCAGCAGGAATGTTTTAGTCAACATCGATACACACCAGTTGGGAAACTGATTAGAGACTCATGGCGGCAACATATTCCCTCTCGCCGTGACTTGACAGATGAAAGAGGTGCCCCGAGACCTCTCCTCTTACCTATGGAAACAGGAGTCAACTGACACAGGTTTGTTATGTCTCTGATAGAATCCTCACCACAAATCAGAGGACTCAGCAAGATCTTGCTGTAATGGTTATAGCAATCCTTCCTAGGTATGTGCGAATCTATTGTGGGAACGGTTTAATTGAACGCCAGAAGATACAAACTCAAATTCTCAGGGTTCTAGCACAGCTGATTTTAATTCTTGCTATTCCTGTATGACAAATTGCTTTGCCAGCTCATAAGATGAGCGTAGAGGAAAAAAATGGTTATTATTAACAAATTTCTGCCTTTTAATATGTTTTGCATGAGACCAATAATATACTTTTCCTTGGCTTGCTACATTAATCATCAAATCATCCTTTGCAAGGGCCTTTAGATTTTCTTGATTGTTTATAATAAGCTAACAGTGATTTAAGATGTTGGGTGATAGCTTAGAGAGATTATAAAACCTCGGCGTCAGCAGTAGAAACTTCCAGAGCTACAGGAGGTGCATATTGTTCAAGACTTAAGCAGCAATTATGCCGAAGTGATGAACGGGTTTAGAGACTTTGTGATGAAGAGAGCCAGTTGTGAAAGAAGATCTTATCACTGTGCGGTGTAACTGGAAAGGCAAATGCTCCCAGAAGTATTATAGCTCAAATAAGAAAACTTCAAAATGGTAACACCGCTCCAGAATCAACTAAGATAACTTGGAGGATACCTATGTAGCTTGCCAAGTCAACATGCATTAAAAATAGGGCTTGGGGCTCCTGGCTGGCTCAGCCAGTTAAGCATCTGACTCTTGGTTTTGGCTCAAGTCATGATCTCATGGTTCGTGAGTTCGAGCCCCATGTTAGGCTCTGCACTGACAGTGCGGAACCTGCTTAGGATTCTCTCTCTCTCTCCCTCTTTTTCTGCCCCTCCTGATCTCTCTCTCTCAAAAATAAATAAACTAAAAAAAACAGGTATTAAAAATCAATTTGTACATGATGATTACACATAATTAGAAGTCAAATAACTGACATAATTTCACCTGACATGCTTAAATCGTTGTTATGCAAATTAAAGCTGTTTTTATAAATAGTATTTATAAGCCATTATTCTAGTTCTGATCTTTCAAAGAGTCTTTGTTGTAGTTCTCAAATTCCATGACTATTAGCATCAACCGGTTGGTGCTGTGGCAGGAGATACTTGTAATGCAATCACGTGGGAAGGGCATCTTCTGTTTCTAATTGGAGCCATGCTGGAAATCTTTGGAAGACTTCTCCTTTTTAAGACTTCCAGAGCACTAAAGATGAAAAAGAAAAACAGATCCCCTCCCCTAAAATACTAATTGAAGACACATTATATAAAACATAGGTAAATAAATAAGCCTTTTCTAAAAGAGGCAAAAAAAAAAATCAGTATGCTGTCTTTCAAAGTCCCTGTTTTATGTGGGTTTTGGCAACCTTTGACTTGTTTTTGCAGCCAACTATGATACTGGGCTGGCTCAGCTGCAAGGTTATTTTTCCCCCTTCCTGGCTACCTGCTCTTCTGTCTCCAATTCTTGACTTTTAGCATATAGGATAAGAACTCAAAGGGTGTTATATTTTTTTTGTGGAAGAAACAAACAAACACATAGTCTCCTATAGTGTAAAATTCGGACTGCAACAGCATGGCTAAGCTTCAAGTTACTAGATCAAAACTTAAAATGCCATGCTCTCCACTGTCGGTGCAGGCTCTCACTTCCCTGAGATGCAGTTCTACTTGTCATACAAAATTAGATGTAAAAAATATAACATAGATCATTCAGAAGAACCAATGAACCAAGGCAGTGTCAATAACTTTGAGTAGTCATAAAAATCTGAGGGCCAAAATGGATTCTGACAGACATCTTAGGACTGAAAAACAGGATCTAAGAAACCTTCACTGGTCATGTCCCTAGTCAGCCCAATGACTGCCTTCTGGTTTACCAAAGGGGCCATTTGTGAAAGAACAAGAGAGCCCGCATCTGACAAAATGATCAGACGAGACATCTTCCATTGCAGTTCCAGCAGAAGCTCCTGAGATCTAGAGCAAACAACAGAGAGCCAGTTGAGAAAGATGATCTTATCACTCTGCAGTGTAACTGGAAAGGCAAATGTAGAAACTTCATTCTACAAAGCAGTGTCTGGACAATGTATGCAAAACTTGAAAAAGTGTAGACAAAAATCCAGTTTTGCAAACCTTTGTCTCATTAAAAGAGTAGGGAAACGAAGATGAAGGGAGAGACAGATTTTCTATGTGAGAGGTTGTCCAGATACTTGATTCTCTTTTTCCCTCATAAGGAGTTGCTTTATCCTTGCTTCAGGCCAAATGAGAGGGGCTTCAAGAGACCCTCTTTAATAAGTGGACATGTGTCCTTTGGGGTTTGGGGAGCACTAAAATTGGTATGAGACCCTGTGGCCATAGATGAGCTTTAAGGTGGCTGGGAGAATGAAAGAGCAAGAGTGAGACCAAGAGTGAGGAAGAGTGAGAGAGAGGCCTGCACTGGTGGCTAACTCTATTTCTAGCAACAGCAGAGCAAGCATGCATGAGTGTTTCTGGTGGACCAAAGGTGGGCAACTGAGTATAGCAAACGTAGCGCAATTTTAAATAGTTTTCAGGAGGGTGCCTGGAGGGGCAAGGTGACCCACAATGGAGGGAGGGACAATTGGAAGCCAATGGACCCAGATATTGCCCCTATCAAGGAAACTATAGTCAGAGGGCCCCAGTGGGAAGGAGAGTCTTCAAGGAAATCTACAAAAGCATTTTAACAAGAATTAGCATGCTCTACCCAGAAAGCACATCAATGTGTTATGTTTACACTAGTCAAGTAAGACTTTTATTTTTTTTAACATCTCCCTAGTCTGCCCCAGTGAAGAAAGGGGTGAGAGAAAGAGGAAAGATGGCTCCTACTCTCTTTCTCCTCCTTTGGACTTTGAGACACAAGCAGGCCTGAGTTGGGGGAGGATATGACTTCATGTGGTTATACCACAGGACTGGGCAATTCTAGTACTGAATGATATTCTTCTTATGCCTGAAAGTGATTGAAGTCCTTTTATTATCTGAAAGTGGTTTTAAAGTTATGGGACTTACCAAGATTTTATTCAAGTGATAAGGAGGAAATAAGCACAGAGTTTGAAAAAATGGGGAGGAAGGGAGGCTAAAATTATTGTCTGCTATTACCTTATCAGATTAGCCTAATACATTCCAGACTACAAATAAAACCATTTTCACCACGGGGTGTTGGAGACTACTCAAAACACAGGCCCGCCTGCTCAATGCATTGGATAAACCAATGGAGGAAGGTCATTCATTCGTTTAGCACATTAAATTGTCTTGATATTCAAGCTCCACCAAAAGCATTTTCTACTTTCTTGGGCCACAATTTCCCATGGGAAGGTCGAGTCTGTTAGTCAAGGCAAGTGGTCTCCGGGTGTCCATCTTCCTGTCTGCATTGACCAGCGATCCTAGTTCTTAAGTGTCTACATAAAAAGAATTCTTTTTTTAACATCTTCTTTGGTAGAGTCTCAAGTTGTGATCGCTAAATGCTTTGGCTGAGTGATGTCGAATACATCATTTAATCTCCTCCTGACATAGTTTTTCAATACAAAGTAAGGCTGACAATACAATTAAAGATACAATGAGGAATTTAACCAATCAAGAGATACAATAAATAAAAAGCCAGCGTAAATACCTCATGGAAATGACATCCGCACGTCCCCTGCAAAAACTCTTTGTATCGCCCCATCGTTATAGTAAATGTGTCAACCACTTCATAGCCATACGTTTTCGCAGCATCCAGAATAATCAAATTTTCTTTCCATAAGTTCTGAACTTCACTCTGTATTGCAAAGGAGAAGAATGAGAATTTTTATTAATCATAATTAATTAATTAATTAATTATAATTAATTAATAATTATCTTAACCAGCATAAGATGTTTTATGATTTAATAACTCAGGTAAAAATCATGCAAATATCTTTTTTACAGATAGGTCCCACTGTAAGAAAAATAATTAATTTCAAATGCTTTTTTTTTTTTATTTTAGAGAGACAAAGAGAGATGGGGGCAGGGTTGGGGTAGGGGTAGAGGGAGAGAGAGAATCTTAAGCAGACTTCACGCTCAGCATGGAGCCTGATGCAGGGCTCGATCCCATGACCCTGGTATCATGATCTGAGCCCAAATCAAGAGGCAAAGGCTCAACCTACTGAGCCACTCTGGTACCCTTCATATGCACTTCTTAAGTAAAGATGTATTATCAGGTTTTTACTCAAAATATAAATATAAACATTTATGTATATATAAAATACCAACACATAAATATCTATAACGCAGTTTGTAACTTTTCCTTCTATGAAAAGTAATTAGGTTTATTTCCCACAAGATCTATTGAAATATTTAAAATTCTCACTTTAAAAGTCAAAATTTGAAAATCACAAAGGCTATCTCCATCTATTTAGACTCATTCATTTAGACATTTGAATATTAATTAGTATCTGTTTTGTGCTTAGCTCTGCTAAGGGACAACAATACAGGGAAAAATAAATCACGGCCCTTGCTCTTAAGATTTTGTGTTCTAACAGGAGAAGTAGATTTGTAAACATTTACCCAGTCTTTTAATGGATGTAAATATACTGGGCTCTGGGCTCCTAGGGAAGAGGGAACAGCTGTGCAGGGGCAGGGTGATAGCTGGACAGCGAGGCTTCGGGAAGGGGTTCCACAGCAGAGTGACATTTGCCTGTTGGATGGAGGCGGGGGCAACAGAGAAGGGGAGTGTGCTTCAGGGGGCAGCAGAATTGTGTGAAGGTTCCAGCCGCTGCTTCTTTGAATCATATTCTTCCCTCCCTCCCCAACCAAGCCCAAAGCAATGACAGTGCTTGGCAGAAAGTCTAATTCAGATCCACTGCTGAGAGGAGGGACCCTCCACTAACTACTCTAGCTCTGAGATTCCTCATCAGCTTAGCTAGGATTTTCTTAGACTGACCTGTAGACTTTCTGAGACTCTTCCTACCTCATCCATCCTTCTACTCCCTTCATTTCAGACATATTATAGCCAACCACAGTGAATAGTAGACACTCAAAAAATATTTGGTGCAAGATTGAGGGATATGCACTGGGTGCTGTGACCTGAAACTCTTCCTGCCTACTTGGCACCTTCCCTTTATCATTTCCAGACATTCTCCTTAATAAATCCCCTTATTATGCTGATCTTGTCTGTTGTCTGTTTCTTAGAAAATCCAAACTGACAGAGAGAGGAGATTGCTCTTGCCTTTTCTAAAGGATAAAAATGCTTTTCATTTTCCAGGTGAAAAAGTGAATCACTAGCATCTGTTGACCAGGCTGAAAGTAATAGAAGCAGTACGCATAGGTCTAATTTTCCATCTTCTCCACTGTGCTTGCATACCTAATATTTATGTGACATTGTTCCCCCCAAAATAAAAGCAGCGAATAGAAAAAGTTCCCAGTGCTTCAGCTCAGGTCATGCTCTCACAGTTTGTGGGTTCAAGCCCCACGTTGGCCTCTGTGCTGCCAGCTCAGAGCCTGGGGCCTACTTCGGATTCTGTGTCTCCCTCTCACTCTGCCCCTCTCCTCCTGGCTCTCTCTCTCTCTGTCTCTCAAAATTATATAAAAACATTAAAAAAGAAAAAAAAAGAAAAGAAAAAGTTCCCAGCAAAGGAATCTAGAGGGAGGAAACATATATCATGAATTTGGTCTGTGCCAGCAGGTGAACAGTGATGCTCAATATTGTTTATAGGCTTCTTCTTGTCCAGTTACAAGTATTTTCTCAACTTTAATATATCTGATCATGAAAGGTATATGGACCTTTATAGTAAGCAGTTTATAAAGTGAGTTTTCTAGAGAAAGGTTGGTTCTCTGGGCAATAGATTCTGAGATGGGAATTTGTATCACAGGAGAGTGCTTTGGGGATCGACATTTATGAGGAAGTGGTGTAGTTCCAACGGAGGCTTTTCTGGATCCCACTGGGAGTTTCAGAGCTGGCATGGTCCCTCCACGATGGAGCAAATTGGGAAAAGGGGGCTGAATCCTGCAATGGTGAATTGGGGCTCTGTCCAAAAGAAAGGCAGTTCCTGCCGGCAGTCAGGTATGAGTCCTTACTGGTCACACTCCCAGGAGCCCAGTTGAATGAATAGCTCAGCCTTGAAGGGGTGGTCTGGGAACAGCTAAATGAAGTATCACTCACTCTTTCTTGCAGAGGATATTTTTTGAAAGTCTACTATCTGCTGAGAATTGTGTTTTGCGTTTGGGGTACCAGAGTGACCAATGCATCCCTCCCTCCCCAGTCCTTGCTCTCACAGAGGTTAGTCTAGCAGGGGAGACAGACAACCAAGGATTGTATCTGTTGAGTGATGTGAACAAAGACACAAGACACTATTATTGGAGCTCGTAGCAGGAGTAGCCAATTGAGTCTAGTGCATCAACTAAGTCTGCTCCATGGTGAACTAACACTGAAGGGTGACTGGAAGTTGTTGAGGTGAGGAGTTGGTGAGAGAGTGGGCTCCATGAGGAAGGGACAGTGATTTCAAAGTCCTGGACATCTCTGAGAGCATGGTGTGCTTGAGAAACTGAAATTTTCCCAGTAGGACTGAGCTCAGTAGTGGTGTGTGTGCGTGTTTGTGCGTGTGCACTGAGCTCAGTAGTGGTGTGCGTGTGCGTGCAAGTCTGTGTATATGTAAGGATGAGTCTACAGAGGAAGGCAGATGTAAGCTCTTGAATGGCCATGGAAGCCTAAGATTGAGTTCAGCCTTATTTTCTGCCTCCATTGCTATTATCCCTTTCTCTTTCATTCTATTTTTTTCCTCTCTGCTTCTCCCCTCCTTTTTGTCTTCATTCATGTTTTCAAACTTGAAAAGAGTGATGAGGACCATCAACATCCTGGTGGGAAGAACAGTATTTAACACAGGATCTGGCACAATGTAAGTGCCGTGGAAATGTCTGCCGAGATGAACTGATTCGGAGTTAGGAGCCTCCCTATAAGTAGGGGCCACAAGTACTCCAGTTTCGGCGAGGAGGAAAGTGGGGCTCAAAGCAGAGTCCTCAAGAAGCAACTGTAACCTCGCCTATAGGCTTCAAATAACATTGAAGGAGATTCAACTCAAAACGCATAGCAAAAATTACCAAAAGATCCTCATCTAATCCCTCACAGTCTCCAATCCGTCAGCTACCCAACATGCAACATACCTCCACTCATTTTAAGTGACCCTAACCTCTGCACGCTAACTCCAAAAAGCTGAACATGGAGGCTTGACTTGGGCCACTTTCTACCAGTTCTGCTTTTGCATCTCAGATCCGGCACCCAGGAAGGCAAGGTTGCAAGAAGGGAGAGGGGGTCGTGTCATCTGAGCCAGGAGCACTGAACGTTGCCACAAAAATAAATCTCACTCAGTTTGCACAGTAAATGGACAGCTTCCTGTCTCCCCAGTTCTCAGTGCTCCCCTGAGCTCCCTGAGCTCAACTGCACACAAACCTGCCTGCCCGGGAAGTCTCCTCACTTGAACAAGAGCAGCTGGTTCTCTTGCCTACAGATGTTGCCTTTCTTTTCTTAGACTTCTATTCAGTGTTGAGACTAATTTACTCTTTTCTAGAAGAACTGGTCAGAGGCTTCTAACTCCTCCCACTTGTGAATATCCAAGCAAAGGAAAAACTAATGATACTACTTCAAAGACTTTTTTTTTTGGAAAAGCAATCAGTCAGAAATTATCTTCAAAAAAGCCACTCTTCTCCCAAAGTACTCATTGATACTGACAATTTCATTTGTGGTTCCAGCATGAGTCTTGAAAGGTGTATGAAACATTAGTGGGGTAAGGGGATACTTAAAGCTTAATCTCTCTCATCTACCCCCCAGTTCTTTGTTTTTTTCATAGCTCGGCATTCCCTTTCTTCTCTTATGAGCTCAAAGCATTATTCACGTGTTCATGGGATATGATCTCCTTATTTCCAGGAATAATTATAACTGATTTGAAATCATAATCCTTAACTATATTATCCTCCTTTGATTTTTATGAAGGCCGCTGAATATTGCCTAGTGTTTTGTGGGTTCTTTTTCAGACACCAGCAAAAATCCTCACAGGAACCACAAAGTTCACATAGCCTGGAGGGAATGGACCTACCTGTGTCAAGAAATGCAGTCCATCCACTGGGAGATGAAATCCAATTCCCAAAGTTTTGATGATCACAAGGATATTGAGTAAGTTTTCCCTGTGAATCAGAATTTTGAGGTCATAAACTTTGATCACATTTCTAGATGTTTGTGCTTATATAAACGAATACACTGGAATTCTTTTAGAATGTGATAATTGGCATATAAGACTGAATTCTCATTTTATAAATTTGATATATTTTAGGGGTTTTTTTTTGTGGATAGAATTTTACCTGTCAGTGAGCATTCTTTTACCTGTAGTAAAAACAAATATGGATACTGAAGAGCCACCCCGTTATTGGATACAAAAGTATTCTGAAATATTTTAAACTGGACTTCAAGTCATTCTATGTCATTCTAAATTACAAACTGCTCTTTAAACAAAATCTTGATGAAATTTAGTCACATCAAGGGTGACTTTTCTTTTCAATTTAGAATACTAATGACAATTATTACCGTGGAAGCCTACCTCTTCAAAACCTTGTGAATAATTTGCAGGTGATTGGAATTAAGCCACTGAACACCACCAACGACCAATACAGTCTGGTCCGTATTCTCCAGGGGACGTGCTCTGAAATCCAGGAAGGAAAACAACACATGTTGCCTTGAAACAGGTGGTAAACATTTTAACAGCAGGGCCTCACATTTCGCTGAACCCTATCTAGCATCCTGATCACAGGACCCCCTTGTCGTTTCCAACTCATTTTCAGCCATATTACTTGGCATTTAAGCTTTCCAGCACATTTGATATACAGTGAACCATTATGGCCGCTAGCATTGTGCCCTACATAAGAGTCCCATTGTACCTTTGCAAGAGATGTTCAAGTGCTTTTTCAAATGTTGGTCTCAGGGAAGGGCTTATCCAGAACTGGGGATAGTAGGAATAACTGATCAAAGTCTTCCCACCATTCACATTGTGATAGAATTTCGTGCCATGCACCTTCTGCCATTCTTGCAAGGTTTCATTTAGTCTTTCGATCAGATAGTACATTATTCCTCTGTTGGTTGAATCTCCAATGAAAAGAATCTGTAAATTAAAGAAAAATACTTGCTTTCAAATATGATGTTTACAGGATGAGAGACAATATAAAATAAGTAATTTCTTGAGGACTCATAAAACTGCAAGTCTAATTTTTTTAAGGAAAGCCCTTTCAACTGTTAGAAACGACATCCATCACATTCTCCCCCAAACCTGTTCATTTTCCTCTCTTCCCTATTCCCAGTAACGGTAACAGCCACTGACCTGCTAACTCGTGTTTAAAGCTTTTTGCTTTATCCTACCTTCGGTTTCTCTACCTTCTTTATGCTGTGTGCCTTCCCATCTAATCAGCTTCACAAATTTTATTGATTCAAATAGGCATGAAGTATTTTAGTGCTGTAAGAATACTTAGAGATTTTTCCAACCACTTGTTTTATAGATGAGAAAATTGGGGATCCACAGAGGTTAAATAGCTCAGTAAGAGTCATGCTACTACTTGAGAAAAGAGCCACAGAACTGGAGCATGAGTTTCTGAACAGCCGTCTACGTCCCAGGGAGCAGATCCCAGCACCATTTGCCCTGAAATCCTCATGCTCATCACCTCATCCACATCCCTCCCCCACCAGCGCGGCTCTGCTTCAGGCTCCATCAACTCAATCTGTGCTAATGGCTGCCCTTGAATTCATTCTACACACACAGTACTACAGGGATAAATTTCCAAATCCCTACTTCTGGTCATCTCATTTCCACGCTCAAAAACCATATTGGCTCTCCATTTTCTATAAAATCAAGCCTATGTTACTTAGGATCAACTAACATTTGCTAAATTTTTGTTGCATATCAGATTTTGCTGGGTGGAGATTTCACACAGGGGACTCACTTCTAATCTTCATAATTGTGAGGTTTGAGTCATTATTTCTATTTCACAGATGAGAATTTGAGGCTCAAGGAGATTGAGGTCATAAAATCTAGTAAATGGGGAACACAGGACTCAAACCTAGGCCCTTTAACTCCAAGTGCAAGGTCAATGGCCCCATCCTCTCAATGCTTCCCATCATGTAAGACTCCTACTTTTTCACTGAACATGATTTGCACTTCACAACATCTGTTTCTCCTTGTGCTAATCTGCCTGTCTAGAAAGCTCCTCCCTCTGCCACCCCACCTGTGTAAACGCTATACAACCTCCAGACCCGAAACAAACGTCTCTCCCAGTGTGTCTTGTCCAATGCCCCAGCTTGTCCAATGACCTCGTCTGTCCTCTGTGATTTCATTACATTTTTAATTTCCATGACGGATGTTATCAAAGACTACATGAAATTATGGCTATTTGTGTCTGTGTCTTTTTTTCTCATATCCTATCAAGAAGTATTTGAGGTCAGAGTCAGGGTTAATTTCTAAATTCTAATTTCCCCCATACTACCATGCATGCACTTTAAAAATATTTATTGACTTGAAAGTCAAAGGGACTTTTGTTAGAGACCATCCTTTTTAGAGTCTTTGAACAGGTTTATTTTGTCCTGCAGTTTTCTCTCTCTGTGTTGAGATTTCTCTTTCCATTAGCTGTGCACATAGTTTCCTCTGATTTCAACAGCAGTCATTGCTGTCATTCCTTGGGCACAACTGCATTTGTCCATGCACAGCAAGATGGGTGAGAATCTGCAAAGGTTTCTTCTTTCTATGGTAAATGTATTCAATTAGCTCTGTGAAGAAATGCCCCAAACGTCTCCGATTTGCCCTCCAATCAAACACCATAAGTATCATCAAGCTGAACTGAATAACATAAGATGCCAAGGGCCCAGTCACCGATCCTCTTGGTCAAGTTCTATTTGGGGCAATAAAATTCCAGTATGATTAAATAACTTGTGGAATCATCTGAAATTCTTCTTACTGGATTTGCCCTGTCACTATTTGGCTTTCTAGTCTAGATTTCTGATTTTTAAAGGGGGAACTTTGAATAATCAGGAAGACTCTTCATTTCAGGCACAGTAGTAGTAATTCTCCAACTCCATCTGTATTAGTTTGCTGGAGCTGCCATAACAGAGCACCACAGGCTCAGTGGTTTATGCAACAGAAATTCATCTTCTCATGATTCTGGAGGCTAGAAGTCCAAGATCAAGGTATTTGTATGGGCGACTTCTTCCGAGGGCCTTTCTCCTTGTCTTGTAGGTGGCCGTCTACTCTCTGTGTCTCCACATGGTCTTTCCCCTCTGTGTCTGTGTCCTAATCTCCTCTTTTTGGAGGACACCGCTCACACTGGATTAAGGCCCACCCATAAGACCTTATTTTACCTTCATTGCCTCTTTAAAGGCCCCGACTTCAAATGCAGTCATATTCTGCGGTATGAGCAGTTAGGATGTCAACATATGAATTTGGTTGGGTGGGAATACATTTCAGGTGTTAACACCAGTAAAAGGCCTTTAAGATCAGCTTTTTTTTTTTAGTTTTAAAATTTATTTTGAGAGAGAGGAAGAGAGTGCCTGTGTGAGTGGGGGAGGGGCAGAAAGAGGATGAAAGGGAATCCCAAGCAGGCTCCTCGCTGTCAGTGCAGAGCCTAACCTGGGGCTAATCCTGTGAACCAGATCACGACCTGAACTCAAATCAAGAGTCAGGTGTTTAAACAACTGCGCCCCAAGATCAGCTTTTAAACTAAATTGCCGCTACAGTTTTCCTGACAGGTTCTTTTTGTTATAATATGAAGCTGCAATCCCTTGTTCGGATCTTCGAGCAGCCAGTGAGATCACTGGGTGTGTGTCTGTGTTGCGGGCTGCAGAGAGAGATGGAGAGGTTTAGGAAAATCAAAGTAGCTGCATGCTGTGGAGAGAAGCACATCTCTAGATATTCAGTCTTTTCCGTGGGATTATACAAAGACACAGCCCACCGAAAATGTGAGAGGCAAAAAGAGTTAAGGGTCAAAATTCTTAGGTATGGTTATTTATTAACTAGGCAGTTTTAGACAAATTATACGACCCTTCCAAAGATTCATTCTCTTATGTGTAAGACGGGGAAAATAATAGCACCCCTTTCGAGAACCTTGAGGAGATTTTGGTACCTGTCCTGTTCCTGGCACACAGCAAGTCTACAAAGTGAGCTAGCATTAAGACATAGGAAGGGCACAGAGCGCTTTTGAAGGTATTCAGTGTGCCTTGCGGTGTGCTGCTAGCTCCTGTAAATTCATTAACTTGTTTAGGGAAAATGTCAGAGAAGATGGGGAATGGCTAAATCGCGTCAGTCTCTTGCCCTACTAACCTTGCTACAGGTCCCCCAGCAGGATGCAGAGGGTTGCTGGTGAAACTGGAGTCCCTCACGTCTCCATCCCTTCCTAGTGACCAACAAGAGCTGCACGGATGTGGGGAGGAAGCCTTACTACCATCATCTGCAAAACAAGTTCTAAGTTGCAAATACCTAGGGGCGCCTGGGTGGCTCATTGGTTAAGCATCTGATTCATAGTTTTGGCTCAGGTCATGATCTCACAGTTCCTGAGTTTGAGCTCCATGTTGGGCTCTGGGCTGACAGTGTGGAGCCTGCTTGGGATTCTGTCTCCCTCTCTCTCTGGCCCTCCCTTGCTTTCTCTCTCTCTCTCTCTCTCTCTCAAAAATAAATAAACATTACAAAAAAAATAAATTGCAAATATCTGGACAGCATTTTTCAAGTCTAGTGGACACTACTCTGGGAAGAAAATTTTCTAGAGAATTATTTTCTCCCATTACTTTCCTATTCAATACAATACATTCAGATACAAATGATTAAATTGTAAGTAAAATGAAAATACAATTGTGATTTTAAGATTGCCTGTGTTGTAGGGGAAGCAGTTTTTGTAAGAGGTTGATTGATATTCCTAACTAAAAGAGTTCTAACTTCAAAAGGTCAGCTCTTTTAAGTACGCATACACGATTTAAAACTAACATCAGGAAATAGAGTGGGTTTTTTTTTTCAGTTACATAGCTAATATTCAATCTTCATCTGTTTTATTTTATTTTTTTAAATGTTTATTTATTTTTTAGAGAGAGCATAAGAGTACGAAGGCTAGCAGGGGAAGGGGCAGAGAGAGAAGAGAGAGAGAATTCCAAGCAGGCTCCAGCATGTGAGCCCAATGAGGGGCTCGATCTCACAAACTATGAGATCATGACCTGAGCTGAAATTGAGAGTCAGATGCTTAACCTACTGAACCACCCAGCCCCCAATCTTTGTATCTTTTAGGTCATTCAGTTCAGGAATTTTTTATAAAAGAAATTTGTAGATTATTTGTTTTAAAGGTCCACTTTAAAAGGTCTAAATTATCATAACAAATATTCATAACAGGCCATACAATTTTCAAATAACTCTTCTGTCTCATGAATAGTATTTCCTTACACTGGCACGCACAGGTATTGACTGGCATAGGCAATTGAAGAAAATAAATGTGATCATTAAATACAAAGAGCCAGTCGGCAATTAGAAAACTAAGCCATGTCAGCAATGAAACAACAAAACAGCTAATTTCTCCCCTACCAAAGTAGCAAAGACTTTTAAAAGCCCCAACAATCTTAAGAGTCCAGGGAAACGAACCCTCTCATGAATGACTATGTAGGGATCATGAGGGAGAGTTTTTATCTTCTTTCTTTTCAGCCGTTGAATCCCAAGTTTCAGAAGAGCTCCTGGCATTAAAGTCGGTTCTCATGTGTTAAATGGGTGAATGGAAACCGCTGTCGTGTGTATAAATCAGCAATTTTTAAGGAATTCCACTTCTAGGAAGTAGTTAAGGATGTCTATTAAAATGTGTTTTAAAAGCAAAATAAACTGAAAGCAGCATAAATGTCTGCCAGACTGCTTATATTAAGGTGTAATCATACACTTAAATTTTTTTCCTCTTTCAACAATGGTATCATAATATGCATACATCGCAATGGGGAAGATTTCAGTTAACTTTTATAAAAAGCTAATTACAATCATGATATAAACGACTGCATTTTTCGGTAAAACTAAAGCATGTGGATGCCTAGAAAAAGTCCTGGAAAGTTAACTGTGGTTATTTTGCAAGGGGAACCATGACAGTTTATTCTGTTATCTAACACGAACATGTATTGGCTTTTTATGATAATAATAGAACAACACAAAAGCAGCAACAGTGGCCGCAATGACAGTCAGTGCATTTTGTTTAAAAACATTGTGAAAAGTCCCATGAAAACAACCAGCTTAAACTTTTGTGGAACAATGGCTTCAGCGCTGGTTCAATAAACCCAACACGGGAATCACGGGAATCATATTCCAGATTCCAGTCGCAACTTCCCTCCATGATTGAACGGCATTTTCCCACGCTGCGTCTTTTCTCGGGTTCCGCAGTGCAGGAGGGGCTCCGTCAAGGTGGGCTCTGGAGAGGAGCAGAAGCATCGATGTCTGGATGTGTCCTGAGAGGCCGGACCTCAGCGCGTCAGTGGGCGACAACGATGTGGTCACAGGAGTTTTGTCTCTTTTCTATTCCCGAGACTCAGCAGGAAGCGTGTCATTGCAACGTTTACAGGGGCTGGCATGTTCCTGCTCTTTTTCATACCACCATGGGCCAGAGGACCTAGAGGCACATCGTGTTCCTAGGCTCTATTAAAGCCTGGGGCTTTTTAAAAAGTCATCTCATTAAAAACACATGACATGGTTTAATTGTCTTTATCTTCATCTCTTTATTATCTAGTCCTTATATGAGTTGGGGCAGGCTATGCGCTATAACAAATAGAGCCCCGAGAGGTATAATGGCCTGAACGCAAATGAAGTTTATTTCTCTCTCAGGGAAACAGTCCAGGAGGTTCGAGGCAGGTGTACGTGCGGGGCGGGGGCAGTGTCCCAGGATGATTAGACCGTGCCTGCTTCAGTTACGGTTTCAAAGAGCTTCATGGGCACCCATATCCAGCTGAGAGAAGGAGTAAAGAGCTGCCGGGGGGTCTAGGGGCCCACCGCGGCAGCCGGGCGCATCACGGCCGCTCGCACATTCCCTTGGTTAGAACTCAGTCGTACGGGGGCACCTAGCTTCAAGGGAGACTGAGGAATGTAGTCAAGCTACATTCGCCAGGAAGAAGAGGAAATGAGTCTGATCAACACATAGCTGGTCTTTACCACTTTCTCCTACATACTGCCTTTCTGGGAAAAAAAAACCCAAAACCTAAATTCGGAGTTTTCAACATGTGAATTAGCAAAAATATGAAACATATGAAAGGCTAAATTTATAATTCACGTGATGCATAGAAAGACTTCTAAGAAAAATCAGTTCCCTGAGACAAATAACGGTAAGAAGTATCATTCGTATTGGTATCAGTATTGGTATTAGTATTATTAATATTAGTGACAATGCAACCAGAAGTTGGGAATTTCTGACTGAAGTATAAAATAAGATGGTTTTCATTCCATTCCTCGTGAATGCAGGGAACCGGCCATGGTGATGCTTAAACACGCAGATATTATGTGCTCCATTGCCTCCTTTCTGCAGAGCCATCAAAAGTAACAAGGACACAGTTAGCAAAGCAAGTTATAGAGAAATGGAAAGAGAAGGATTGGTGGCTATCTGGGCGGAGTCGATATAAAGGCGGTAGAATGTCTGGAATGTGTTAGCTTTTCACATTCGCCTGATCTGTTGAGGCTGAAAAAGAATTTGGATACATGAAGACTCAACAGACAAGGAAAAAAAAGACCCTTGATTTTAAATAATTTCCTTCTTCTTTCCACTCGCATAGGTTCTATCTTCGATATTCACAGAAACAGGGATATTTCTTCACAACCAACAGAATGCATGTAGATGCCAAGGCAGGACTCAGCCCAGCTAACAGGAACTCAGTGAAACCTTCCAGGCAGGGAAGTTATAGAGGAAAGCATGAAAAGCTACTTCTCTGTTAATCTAGGCAATGCCGGCTTACCGGAGTGCCCTCTCACAGGTAATTAAGGAGATGACAGTGAGGCAAAGGGGCGTTTTACTCATTACATCTAGTCCAGGGCCAACCGCAGCCCATCTATTTAGACAGCTCCACAGCAATTCTGATGAGCCGGGTGATTGAGCACCGCTGCTCTCATAAGGTAATATTCATCTCTACAAGAAGCAAGGGGTCACCTGGTCCTAAAATGAAGCTAGGGCTGATCAGATGGCTAATGATATTTAGGGCATGATGAAAATCTAGCTCAGCAAAGCATCTCCCTGTGAAATATAATATGGTTACAACAAATGTTTTCCAATGATGCATTTTGATTAAATTGGCTGTAGATAACCAACCACATTGCTCTTTGGGGTCAAGAACAAATGTAAATTGCCATTTAGGCAAATCACCCTCAAATACATGAAATTTGGCAAAAAAAAAAAAAAAGAGGGGGAACAAACAATTAAGCAATAGCACCTACATGTAGATCTAGCTGCCTGGAACAAAATTGTTTATCTACATTGCCGTTCAATCTGGATTATGGGCATTATGGACAAGCCATCCTTTCCTGGTGAGAGTGAGGTGATTTCTTTCCCTTTTATCCTTCCTTTTATACTGAAACTGACAAGCGACAAGAATTGTGTAACTATAATGGAACTCACATATTAGTCACATATTATTATAAATTAGCCACACTTCAAAAATTTAAACACCTTTAAGTCCAAGACACTACTTAACTTGAAAATATTACTTAAAGATGTTATGTTAAATTTCCTGTCTTAACAGTTGAATTTAAGTACTTTCAGTAAATACTGCCTTTTTATATTTCCCTTTCCTTTTTTTCTGTTTTTTTTTTTTAATTTTTAATGTTTTTATTTATTTTTGAGAGCAGGAGAGACAAAGCATGAGTGGGGGAGGGGCAGAGAGAGAGGGAGACACAGAATGTGAAGCAGGCTCCCAGGCTCTGAGCTGTTAGCACAGAGCCCGACGCGGGGCTCAAACTCACAGACTGTGAGATCGTGACCTGAGCTGAGGTCGGACACTCAACTGACTGAGCCACCCAGGCGCCCCTATATTTCCCTTTCTTAATTGCACTCTTCTCTCAGATACTTTATTACTGTTTTAAATTCTGAGCTATGTTTTCAACTGACAAACAAAACAAGGACTTGTTTAATTCAGTTTGGTTCGGCTTCTAAGTTTTTTTTATTGTAAATTTGATTATCATGTTTCCAAACTATTTCCTATAAATTTTTCACTGTGATTACAGAGTTATTCTCTGATAAATTTTTATATGGATGTTCCATTCAGAGTTTATTAAGTAAAAGGTGGATATCTATTTAGAGAAATGTGTGACAGTATAACTGAACACATAGCTTGTATTTTTCAATTGATTTTGCTTTGATCCAACACGGTTATCCAACACAAAACCTATACATATATATAAAAACCTATACATGAAGTAACTCCTATTTGGATAAGTTTAGAGTTTAAAAGGAGTCCCACATTTACTTGCTGTCCATATACAATTAAGTATGACCTAGAAATGGGATACAAATTCAAGGAGAACCTTTTTTCATCTTTTCTCCGGAGACCAGCCTCCTGTTTACATCACTGTAGTGAAGGCAAATGACGGACGATAGAAAATATAGTCCTGCGCACGTGCCACCAGGCACAGTGGGGTTCCTGGTCAAAGTTCCTGGAAACTCGAACCCCTTTTTAAGTCTCAACTGATTTGCGCCTTGTCCCTTCCCCACAGGTGGGCATGTATTTCTTAGCAGAGCCTTGCGTTCACCAGCATAAAACAGTAGTAAAAAGATATAAAAGGTCATAATAAGAACATAAGGAAATTCAGTTGAGGGAAATGACCACTTAGAGAGTGTAAAGAAAGGAGAATGCTAGAAGGTCTAACTCTCCAATACTTCTCACGAGCCCAGTCAAATTCTATGGCATTGAAATCTGATTCTTTGGAGAAAGATAATTCCATTTAATGCATCCCCAAAAGCTGAAGCTTGCCTTGATTAGCATTTAAAGTAAAGTTCTAGTTTTTTTGTGGGACAACATTTGCACTACCTACTCACGGCAACAGTGAAACTTGGCTTCACATCGTAAAAAGTCTGAGTCACATACTAATTGGCAGTCTTCGGGTTAGTAAGGCTACTCTACCATTAGAATTTGCATGCTTAGGTATGTCTCCATTTTTACATAATCCAAGAAGCATGAACTGCAACAAACTGAAAAATGAGAAACTTGGATTCTTCTCTTGCACGCCTGGTTGGTTCCTGCCCATCGTCTGTTCTCTCCAATCCGAGAGAAATCGAAGATGATGATAGGACTCTCCCTGCAGATTCTTTTTTTTTTTAACTTTTTTTTTAAGTTTGCTTATTTATTTTGAGAGAGACTGAGGCAGCGTGAGTGTGGGGGGGGGGTTGCAGAGAGAGAGAGAGATAGAGAATCCCAAGCAGGCTCTGCACTGTCCACATAGAGCCCTATGTGGGGCTCAAACTCATGAAACTGTGAGATCATAACCTGAGCCCAAACCAAGATGTTTAACTGACTGAGCCACCCAGGCGCCCCTCCCTGCAGATTCTTTTGGGGGAAAGAAAGGAAGATCCCCTTCTTTTTTCTTCCAGTTCAGTTACAGTATTTCAAAGTAGTGTGTTTGGTAGATTGCCTGTAACTACCACCACCGCCCTATGTAGGCACTTTCTCTTTTACCAACTTTTCCAGAACCTTGAGTACAGGTCCGGTGCCAGCCTCTGAGCTTCTTTCTGCCTTTACGGTCATCACGCTATGTTGAAACAATTGCTTCTCTCATGTGTCTCCTTCTACTAGAAATTTAGTTCCTTGGAGGATCATGTTTGTATGCCCCTAGAACAGGTTCTTAGCTCAACAAAAGCTAGATGAGTGAATGAAGAGGGGAGCATCACAAAAGCTATAAAAGTATTGTGAGCTTAACTTTAAGCAATCAGGTGGCTAGACCACTCTGGTAACATGTTAGGGATAACAGACATTACAAGGTTTCTGATGTGGGGCAGCGGAGTTAATCTGATGGGGTTGACGAATAAAAAATCACTTCGTTTGATGGGATCGGTTAGAGCAGGCTTCCTGACTGTAGGTCTGAAGTTCCTACCACTCCCTGACTCTGCTATCCCTATGCATGTGTGAGGCGAATTTCTGTATAATGTCGCTCAGATAATGTTTCTTTTGAATGTCTGATGGAGTAGAAAGTGACCCCCCCCCAATGTCAGTATATAAGGCGTTTAAAAAACAAAATATTTATGTGACTTGGTTTTCTATTTTTGTAATTAGTATACCTTAACGCGTATTTGTCTTTGGAATAGGATGATGATTTTGAAAAATTCTGGGCAGGATGAGAATTAATTGTCTCAGTTTAGTAATGAAAGAGTTTCAAGATACTTTGTGTATTTATATTTTTCTCACGGAGAATGAGAAATCGATGTAGTGGGAAAACTTTTTACTAATGTACCTCTGTGCATAAATAGTCTTCTTGAAATAAGTGCTATCTGATAGTCATAGTTGTGAGGGTTCACGCAATTATCTCTGTGCTGTGTGGTGTACGTGGGCATGCACCTGTCTCTATATTACCAGGTCCCATGATTGCGAATATATAAATTTCAGGGTCTCTCTCCTTTGCATTTCCACTGCCTCTGTCCTAGTTCCGATTTAAATTTTAAAATACAGATTTTTAGATTAAAAAATATGCACCCATTGTAAAAAAAAATGAAAAGCATACAGATATATTAAAAGCTCTCTTTGTCCTTCACTGACCATGTTCTGCCACCTGAGCTGGCTTCATGGACACGTGACCCTGGGTGTCTCACAGAGTCCCTGCGGCAGGAGGGTCCTGTGCTCATGCTATTGCTCTGTGGTTGCCTTCTTGGGAATCTTAATAATTTTGAACACAAGCGCCTGCATTTTCATTTTGCCTTGGGCCTCGCAAAATATGTAACTGGTCCTGTCACCACCCCACAATTCTCCCATTCCACTTCACTGATGTAATCATTCGTTTTGTTGTTGTTGTTGTTTTTGAGAGAGACAGAGCTGGGGAGAGGGGCAGAGATTCAGATGTTCTTTGCTCAGCGCTGAGCCTTTCACAGGGCTCGATCTCATGACATAGGACCGTGACCTGAGCCAAAATCGAAAATCGGACATTCAACTGACTGAGCCACTCAGGCACCCTCCTGTGTAATTATTCTTAACCAGGTTACCTCCAAAAATGTTCTGTATATGTAGGCATGTTTGCATGTGTGTATTAGCTTTTACATCTGTGGCATTATTCTATACGTGTACTATAGAATATATACTATCTTTGAATCTTTACTTCTTTGGAAATCTATACTTAGAATCTATACCATCTTTGACTCTTCAGTGTCGCATGATGGAATTTTCCCATGGAACAGCCTCTGCTTCCCCAGCACCCATTTCCTCCTCCCTGTAGGCAGTCTCTATACTGCTGCGGAATGATTTTTCTAATTCTGGTGGAGTCACTCCTCTGCTAAAAATGTACAATGCTTCCCTGTTGTGTACAGAATACTTGAGCATCCTGGTAAGCAAATCAGACTGTGCAGAACCGCTGCCAGTGTGCTAACAAATTGGAGTTCTGAGCACGAAGGTCTGAACGGCGCCTCTGGACTAGGAGGATCTCTAAGAGACGCCCTCACTGCTAGGCAGCCAGCCAGCCGGTCTCTGCCGGATCACCTACTCGGCACATCGGGTTTGTTTTCAGAGTTTGCAACATTCTCTCTCCCTAACAGGGAGAAAAAGGGATCTTCCTTTTTTCCTATCATTCCTTTGTTGAGCTGCTAATAATCAACCTTGAAATTGGCAAACACCGCATCATTTGTGCCCCGCACCCCCGGTTTATTTATGTGTTGAAACCCTCTCCCCTTGAGTTGATGGTATTAGGAGGTGGAACTTTTGGAAGGTAATTAGGTTTAGATGAGGTCATGAGGGTGGGGCCTCCATGATGGGATTAGCATCCTCGGAAGAAGAGGAGGCCAGCTGCTCTCTGTCCTGTGAGGACAGCAGAAAGGCAACCAGCGGAAGCTGGGAAGGAGCATTCACGGCACCCAACGCTGCTGGCCTCCAGACCTCAGATATCTCAGCCTACAGAACTATGGGAAAGGAACATCCGTGTTTAAGCCACCTGGTACTTTAGGACTGACGAGGAGAAAGGCTTTTAGCTTTCTACACAGCTGATTAATCTACAGCATAGGATTAGATCATATAAGCTTCTTTTATAGAGGAAGAAATGAGCCCAGGAAACACTGTGTGTCATGACAAAAGCCATGGAATCTAGTTATGAAATTAAATGAACATCTACTGCCTTTCAGGTTAATAGACTGTGACATCTTGGAATTTTCCTGAACACTCTAAATTCTGGAAGAGTATTCTGGAAGAGTTTAGAGAAGTCTGATTGTTATAGCAACAACTATTTCCATTGTTTCCGGTCCTGCATTTCTAAGATGTGGACGTTGGGTTATCCAACTTGGTGGTTAAAAATGCCAGAGTAGTAGCCACGCATACACGTGTGATCATGGGACAATTACTCGATCTCCCTGAGCTTTACATTTCTTAAGTAGAAAACAGATACAATCTACCTCACAGATTTGTGATTAGAAATAAACAAGATTTTAACCTATTTGTTTACTTGATGGTATTTGTTAAGTGACTATTACGGATTAAAAAGTTATGCTAAGCAGTGAGGTTGTCAGTGATTCAAACATGTTCCCTGTCCTCATGAAGCTTACAGTTTAGTCAGACGTAAGGTATGAAAGTTAGCAGCACACATAGTTAGTTCCTTGTACACAATCAATTCTCAGTTAATAATAGTATTGACTGACAGTTAATAAATGTCTAAATGTTTGGTTTCTTCTCTTTCCTTTTCATTTTTAAAAATTTTTTAAATATTTATTTTTGAGAGAGAGACAGAGCATGAGCAGGAGAGAGGCAGGGAGAGAGGGAGACAGAGAACCCAAAGCAGGCTCCAGGTTCTGAGCTCTCAGCAAAGAGCTTGACGCAGGGCTTGAACTCATGAACCATGAGTACATGACCAGAGCTGAAGTTACTCGTTTAACCAACTGAGCCACCCAGGTGCCCCTCTTTCCTTTAAAAAAATTTTTTTTAATGTTTATTTTTGAGAGAGAGAGAGAGCAAGTGGGGGAGGGTCAGAGAGACAAGGAGACACAGAATCTGAAGCAAGCTCCAGGCTCTGACCTGTCAGCAGAGAACCCGATATGGGGCTTGAACCCATGAACCACGAGATCATGACCTGAACCAAAGTCTGATGGTTAGCCACCCAGGTGGCCCCCGCCCTCTTTCTTTTTAAAAGTAACTAATACTGATGCTTTATCTTTAGAGATACTCTCAGTCCTGAAAATTGGTACATTTGTATTGGAATCACCATGAAGAAGATGTCCATCCTCCCGTCCTGTCCCTCACCCCCTGTCATTCTTTTCAAATTATTTGCTAGTAGAAAGTCAGAACATAGGCCTAATCTGAAAACCTGGCATACATTCTTCCAGTACTCTTTTCCTTTAGCATCGACAGAACTTAAAACACATCAATTCTGGAACTCAGTCTTGCCTACATGGGAGAGCTTACCAACAGTTTGTAAGGAAATGTCCACCTAATAAAAAGTACTTTGAAAATCTGGGTAAGAATTACTTACTTCATGTTAACCAAGCATCTCAGTCTATGTGCCCAGTTCGCACGTCCAAGGGCTCTGCCGGAATCTACCTACGCAGAGCGCGCCTAGTAAGAAGACACTGCATGTCCGACAAATCAGCTTAGAAGCCTCACTAAAGGAAAGGCAGCCTAGTGAGGTCCGTTTGAGACCTGCCCGGGAATGCGAAAGAAGATCAGGAAGGTTAGTGTGTCATGCACTCAATAAGCTTCAGCAGAAGTGAGTCTTACATGCAAGAACATTTCATCGCCTGTGCAAGCGAGCTGCGGGTGCCTGCCATCACCGCAGTGCCCTGCTAGAGCCTGTGGTGGACCAGGCCAGCTGCTCTGAACTGCCACCTGTCAGTTGACGTGGCAAGCGCTCACCAATTTGTGCCGAGAAAGACCAACACGGAATTGGGTCAGCACAGGACATGACTTTAATATCCTCCATCTGTCAAGTAGACTTCTTTGGAAATAATTGAGCATTCTGAGCAAGAATTGTTAAGGCTCTTCTACGATAACATTTACCCATGATTCCCAAAACCAACTGCATTCAGTCAGTTACCCTCCGCAGAATAAAAGAGCAGGAATTGGTCTAGCGAATACAACAGTGTGGCCTTTGGTGATGCAGGTGGCAGAGATTAAAGGCTTCCCCTGCCGGGTCTGGAACCTACCTTCCTTCCCCCCAGACACCGCTGGAGCTGAGGCTTAGTTAGGACACCATACTGGCAGTTCTCAGGCTGCCACGTTATCTCTCTCCAGTCACAGGTCCTGTTGTCTGAACAGCTAAGGCAAGGCACGATCCATTGGCCTGGAATAGACAGCAAAATCTTTGTTCAGATTCCACTAATGAAATTACAGCTTGCAAGTTACTTTAGAAGTCAGTTACAGCACTGCATTATAAATATTACAGTGAGAAGACCACTCTTGCATAAACGCATGGAGCGACGTATGCCCACACCCCCCCGCCAACCAAACAGAACTGCAACATGTACAAATGTTCTGAAAGAACACAGTCCACGCGGAAGTCAAGTATGGTCCTGCTCTGTGAAACTGCATCCTTACAAAAAACTAAGTGATCGGATACTACTTAATTATTACTTGTTTTTACAAAGTACACTAGGCACTAAATAGAACCAAAGTAGATGGGAAGCTACTGATATTGAGGCAATTTGACCACAGATCTTTATTAGCCTAACACATGCTTGGGTTAGCAATCTAATAACTGATCTATTCCCTGCTTTCAAGAGAGTCAAGATACAAGAGAATTACTTCAATGTACTGATAATTTGTTATTTTGAAAACTAGTTATTGCTCTTAACTTGATCGGTGACCTTTTTGGTGTGAATCTCTTCGGGTCTTTCTGGCTCTGTTGCCTTCATTTCTTTAGCTCTTAGATGAGGTATGTACTGTTCTCACACGGTTGATGGGAGGGCTGAGTGGGATAATGCATTTAATATATCTAGCACAATTACATCTCATGTTTATCTTCGTTACTAGCTGACTTCAGGCACAAAGTAGGTCACAAGCTTTAGTAAATGTTTATGAGATAAAGGAATATTCTCAACGCATTTAAGATCTTTTCTATTTTAGTGATAAAGTAATAAGTATTCAAAACGCTTCAGCTTTTAGTATGAGTGGATATGTTAATAATTAGAAAAAAATCTAGAAATGATTTTTTAGTTTTGTTTTTTCCTTCTTCCTCTTTTCAGAAACGGAGTTCGAAACCAGAACATTGGATACAGAGTGGTTATTTATATCCTTCGCGGAGAACATCCTGACGTCTCCAACAATCACATGCTCTACCCTAAAGGTCTTGCTTATGTTACCACTAGATGTTTCTCTTCAAAACACTGAGGAGCCAAATATTCCCAGCTACTTTTTGAGTTAGAAAGAAAAAAAAGTTGACAACGTTGTCCATTCTGGCTTTGATTTGTGGTGTTGCTAACAAAAGTATCGGGTGCGACATTAGTGAGAAGAATCCCTACTTTCAGGCAATGAATACCGTGCGCTTACATGACACGACCTCCAGGATGTCAGAATTGTGCGAGTGTTTGTGGAAATAGTTAGAAAAATGAAATATGAGAGAAGGTTTAGCTTATGGCCTCCTAGTTGATCAAAAAAGAAAAAGAAAAAAGAAAAAGAAAAAAAAAGCATGCGTATATTAAGAGAGAACTGGGGGAGGCGAAAGAAAATAGTATTTTCTAGGAGGATTTTATCATAATATGATATTGAAGTAGCTACCCTACAAGACGTTAGATTGCTATTGATGTTAAAATAGAATAATTAAAAAAATAGTTAACATTTCAATAGCACCTGCCAGAGGTTAGGGATACTCTGAACACATATTTAAGCCTCTTAAGTGCAATGCTAACCCTCAAAAAATTTATAATCAGGTTAGAGGGTTACAATTTATATATGTAAAAAAATGACAGCATAATAAAAAAAAGGCATAACTGAATAAAAATATCTGTGTGGTACGAAGAGTCTGGGCTCCAGAGGCACACACACCTGAGCTCTGCCTCCAGCTAACTCTGGGGACCTCAACACTGCATGTTAGAGTCACCTAAAAAGCTTTCTAAAATCCCCACTCTCAGATTGTATGCGGGGCCAATTTAGTCAGAACCACTGGGTATGGAACTCAGGCATCGGTATTTTTAAAATTTTTTTTCAGGTGATTCCATTATTCAGCCACAGTTGCGAATCACTGTTTAACTTGAAAAAATTACTTAATATTCTCTCTATGAGGAAAATATATATAGCCCTGCCACAGTGCCCGATATCCAGCAATTGGTGAGTATATTTTACCCCTCCGCCCCCACCTTAAGCAAGCCAGGGTGGTTCAGAAGAAAGAAAGCATCATGGATGTCAGAATTGTCATGGAGCCCGTGAGATGCGATCAAGCCTTCTGGAGAGGTAAGGTTTGGAAAGATGGAATGGGTGGTACTTTGGGGTCAGTGACGAGGCAGCCCTGACAGCAGGGACTGAAGAAGTAAGCGGCCTCCACAAACGATTACATAGAGGAGAGAAAAAGGTCTGCTCGGTAGGAGGCATTTCCAGTTTCCAAATGTGGAGAAGAGCAGAGCGACTGAAAGACGGAGAGGTGCTGGATTTTGAATGGCAAAGTGAAGACTCCTTAAAAATGCTTGTTTCTCCATCCACCCCCATTTTGTGATTTTTCTGTGATTTTCATTTAGAATATAACTTGCTTCTAATTCTAACTTTGCCCTGGAAATAGGGTTAGTAATCAACAACCAATTTCTTCACATCTTCACGAAGATTCGTGTTCGGTGGGCATCCTTTTGAACGGAGTTGGAATGGACTTTGAATCTTGTGTCCACTCTCTTGTTTTACAGATGAGGTAAACTGAGGCCCCAAGAATGAAACGACAGAAATGGGGTCATGCTGTTAATGACAGCTGGACCAGGACTGAGGTCTTGGAGTCTCTAATCTTCTGATTCTTTGGACATGTTCGGCTAGGTCAGCAGAAAATCATCAGTTGAAAATGGAATATGGCCCAAAGGTCTCTTTGGTAGCACTTATAGAAAAGCCCACAAACAGGCTGTTTTAATGAATTTCTTTATTTTAAAAAGCTGAATTTATTTATTGGGTTCATGTGTTGACAGAGACTATGTTTAAAAAAAAGATTGCTAATTTTCTCTCTAATAGGAGGGTGGGTATGTTGGGGACATAAATGTGTTTCTGCTGATGAGATTATATTTAATAATATTTTGAAGGTCTCTGTTTTCATAGGATCCTTGAGTATTTAAGGGCACAGGCATCCTCTCCCCCAGACATTTTCTCCCCCTCTAACCTGCTGACGGCTAATTTTGTACAAGCTGAGGTCTTCTTTGGCCCTTTGCCTCTAAAGCTGAAGAAATAAGTGGCCAATTGCATGCACAAAAATCTAAATATGGGTACAATTAGTTTGTGGGCATAAAATCTCATGCACATCAAAAGGACTCCTGATTGGGTCTCTGAAATCTTGGCCCCAATGGTTCATACTACTATATATTTATACAGTCATAACTCTTTGTATTTTCGTATTGGTTTAAAATGCGCCCCCCTTTTTTTATTGTGATTTAGTAATACTGCTTGAAATAGACATCTGTATAACATCTGCAAGACTGGAGTTTCTTGACATTTTAAATGATACCAGCTCTTCGCTAAAATTGTCAAAAAGAGGGACATAAATTCTATGTTATATATTTAAACACTGAATGAATCAAAGCTGTGATTTCTGAAATAGAGTATGACATATGTTCTCGGGAATGACATTCTGAGGAATAAATATGGCTTTGGGGAGAAGTTATTTGGTTTATAATTATAGCTTTATATATATATATATATATATATATATTTTAATTTTATAATAGTTTATTTTCAAATTGGTTTCCATATAACACCCAGTGTTCATCCCAACATGTGCCCTTTTTAATGCCCGTCACCCCCTCTCCCCCCTCCCTCACTCTCCTCACCCTCAGTTTGTTCTTAGTCTTTGAGAGTCCCTTATGTTTTATCTCCCTCCCTCTCTGTGTCTTTTTTTTCTTTCCCCTCTTCCCCTCCCCCTGGTTTTTGCTTAGTCTCACAAAGTCCACCTATTTGTGGAAACATATATATAGTATCTATCTTTTTCTGACTGACTTATTTCACTTAACATAATACCCTCCAGTTCCATCCATGTTGCTACACATGGCCAGATTTCATTTTTTCTCATTGCCACTGTAGTAATCCATTGTATATATGTACCACATCTTCTTTATCCACTTGTCAGTTGATGGGCACTTGGTCTCTTTCCATGATTTGGCTATTGTCGAAAGTGCTGCTATAAACTTTGTGACTTAGGGCCATGGTGAGATGTCAGATCCTATAGATAGCACTAATTCCTAACCCTATACTGTTATACATAAAACATTTTTCACTTAAGAAGAAAAAAATACATCATATTTTCAACGTTAGAAGTATTAAAGTGTAAATTGTCATATTCCCTTGCTACAAATAAAATAAGATAAAATCTTTTTGTGTATGTATCATAAAATGCATTTGGAGTTATTTTCCTTTAAGGTCATTATCATTCAAAAATCATTGTATAAATTTTCTTCTTCAAGTTAGAATTATTTTTTTTCTTAAGCAAGAACTTTTATTCTTAGGTTTTGTCTTATAGTTACATTATTTTCTAAAGGCTAAAAATCAACTTAAAAATACAAAAAAAAAAGTCACACAAAATGATATTAGCTAGTGTCATTGAAAAGACACGCAAACCATCACTTCATTGGCAAGGGGAAAAAAGGGATCCGGTTCTGCTAAGTAACTGTAATGTGCTATGAAGAGAAGAGTTCAGAACTAATCTGTGGCCATACAAGTTAAGGCCGGAGTTGCTAAATCAACTTTCTTCCAATATCGTCCACCATGACAACTTCTTTCAGCAGGAGGGGATCCCACCGTCAAGGAAGGAAATCATCTCTGGTAACAAAATATCCATTCTCGCAAACTGCTGTTCCCGATCTCACTCATTTGTTTGGAATCCTTAGATCTTTAGGACCCTAAGGGTCCACTGGGCCCTGACTGCTCACAGGCTTCCGTGGAAAGGAGGAGGGCTTGGATCTTGGTGTTAGTTCAGCAATCATTTTTAAATCATCTTAGACACTGAAAGATGAATAAGGGACAAATATACAATCTTGGGCAGTCATCATTAAAAACTAACTGCCCCTTCACTATATTAATACCCACCCACTGTAATGTATGGACCGACATTCCCATATCGATGTATTATGTCCATTATAAAAGAACAATAAGAATGATGAGACATAGATAAATGTATGTATATAAATCTTTACTGACTTCATCTTGGAGACTGTCCCATGCCACTCCCTCCCCTAACTCAGATGCATCATTCCACTTTGAAGACTACTGATTAGAGAAAGAGAGAGAAATTAAACACTTGAAATGTAATGAAGTAAGTGCTATGGTAGACAGGTGCCCAAAGCATTCAGGGAGTACAGTGGAGAAGCTGCTCATGGGGTGGGGTGGTGAGGAAGGGCTTCCTAGAGAGGAAAATACAGCATCAGGAGCATTTTAGACGAAGACTTTTAGGAGCACGGACAGCATGGACAAGAGCGTGGAACCCTACAGCAGCGTATGGGTTTGAAGTGAAACCAAGAGGCAGGGAGGCGCTGGGAGAGAGGAAGGGCCAGATTAAGGGGGCCTAGAAGGGTTAGATTATGAGGCCTGGCATTTTCAGGCTGAGGGACACGGGCTGGACAAGGGAGTCAAATTTAGGGTCTTCTCTAAAGAAGCCTACCTACTCAAGTTACCAGAATGTCCCTGTCTGAAGGCAGCCTCTCCTGTTAAGGACCAGGCATGGAGATAGCTTCATGACAGGGCCTGGCATAAGTTACAGCAAATTTAACGAACAGAAAAAGATGTCACTTCTTGAGGAATCTCAATACCGTACCTTCAACTTTTTGTTGATGAACTTTTGACTTGGTTCAACAGGAGAAGAGAATTAAGTTGTTTTATGATTCTCGCAAAATGTCATCTGATAAAAAATTCCTTACCTAGACACATCGGTGTCTCCTTTGTATGTAAAAGTCTATATCTCATTTAGCTGAGAATCATAAATCATACCACCTGACATGTCATAATGGGTAAATCCCTCCCTATGCGGCGACCGTAATTTATTATTTAGAACACGTGTTCGAGAATGGGGATAAGCCCACGCTTGCTAACTGGGCATGCCAAATTGCAATTTGTGCTGCTCATTTGGGAAACTCATTTCCCATTCAAGTTGTGGTGTGAAGTTCATGGCAAGGGTAGAAAAGCTCCCGAGTGTTTTCTTAGACTTTTTAGATGAAGGGAGACTTGGGGTCATGAGGCCAGAAGGGCAACCCAGGAATCTCAGAGGAGATGCTCCCTCTTCCTCTTATCTTTTTGGAGGCATTTTTTGGTCCCCACCTTTGGATTGACCGCGCTAGTCTCCATAGTAAGAAGAGGGCTGGGGAAGGAGAGAAACAGGGAAAGCGGACAGTGGCACCAGCGCGTCTCACTCGAGGTCTGTCCTAGAATCAGGCAGGATTCAACATCGTAGTTCCAATCTGACATTAGGATTTTCCTGCTTCCATTAACACTCAATATGTAGGAGACATGAGCCATCGTTCTCAGGATTTTTTTTTTTTAATTAAAGGAAATGATTTAAAACTAGGCTTGCTTCCTTAAGGCAGTTCTTTGGCTCACATAGGCTACGTACTCTGTAGAAATTACTGTGCTAGGTGAACCGATTGTGTGAGCAAGTCAGACTCCCTGTCCTCATGCAGCTGACAATCTGGGAAGACTGATATCAAAGAATTAATCATATACTTAGCATTGAAGTAATTGTGGAAACTGTCACGGAAGAAAAGTACAGAGTACTATGAAAATGTATAATAAAGAAACAAATCAGAGGCTTAAGAAAGGCTTTCTGGGAAAAAAAAGACACAGCAAGGGAGGGAGATAAAACATAAGAAACTCTCAAAGACTAAGAACAAACTGAGGGTAAGGGGGGTGAGGGAGGGGGGAGACGGGGGTGACAGGGCATTAAAGAGGGCACAGTGTTGGGATGAACACTGGGTGTTATATGGAAACCAATTTGAAAATAAACTATTATAAAAAAGAAAAGAAAAGAAAGGCTTTCTGGCACAAGTGACTTTTTGGCTGATACCTGTAGATGAATATGGATTCACGAGGCAAAGAGCAGAGGGTGACGAGAAAAGCATTTGATTAATAAAAACAGTTCACATATTAAAATAACACATTAATTACATGTATTACAGTTCATACTCATGAAAAAGTCATGCAATACCTTGATTTTTTCATATAAGGATAGTCCAAATAAGTGTATATTCATCTATACCAAAGAATTTTTTTTAAGAGAAGTGATATCCAATGTAATAGTCACCTTTTGTGTCCCCAGATGGACAGATCTTTAGTTCAGGCTGTGAAATGGCTTCGATGTAGTCAGAAGAAATAGGCTGTAACCCACAGGCTTCCTCTGGGTGAATCAGCAAACCGCAATCCTGCATTAAAATGATAGAAATTAGCTGCAATTAACATGACCTATAGCAATAAAAACTAAAGAATAAGACTCTTTTGTGCCAAATAAACTTTACAGATAAAAAGGAGCAATTGCTGGGGCGCCTGGGTGGCTCAGTCGGTTAAGCCGGCGACTTCAGCTCAGGTCATGATCTCATGGTCTGTGAGTTCGAGCCCTGCATCGGGTTCTGGACTGATGGCTCAGAGCCTGGAGCCTGCTTCAGATTCTGCGTCTGCCTTTCTCTCTCTCTGCCCTTCCCCTGCTCACTCTCTGTCTCTCAAAAATAAATAAACGTTAAAAAAATTTTTTTTTTTTAAAAAGGAGCAATTGCTTACCCTTCTCATGGTATTGGCTTCTTAGTAGTTGTTTGTGCTAGAAGTAACTACTTGCATTGAGGGATTGATACAAATTCTAATGGCAATTTAATCTTTGTTTTGACAATGATATTCCTTATTGCATTAACACTGTCACTGATATTATTATTGCTCTGCCAGTGTTTAAAGAAATGGATGCAAGTTTTACTTTAAAAACATACGTGGGTGTTGTTGATTCATTAAAAACATACTATATTAGAAGACCATATATCAAGTGAATAAAAAGTCAATAATGTGAACAAATGGGAAATATTTGAGGAGAATTAACAGGAAAATTCCCTTTCCATTCACATTTATTAAGGACCCACGATATGCCAGAAAAGGAATCAAATACATATATTTTATTCAAAACATGTTCATGTATTTATAAAAGTAGGTAACAACTCGCTGCAGGGAATATCATTGTAGAGGCATGATATGTACAAAGCGATGCGTTCTCTAGGCTGACGTGCAGTGGAGAGCCGCAGTGTGGCTCCCTGAACCCTCTCTTCAACTACCCTCTGCTCTGGCAGTCAGAACACACTCACTTTCCCTTAGCTTTTCCTTCTTTCCTCCCTCTCTTCCACCCTCCCTCCCTCCCTCCCTCCCTTCCTTCCTTCCTCCCTTCCTCCCTCACTTCCTTCCTTCCTCCCTCACTTCCTTCCTTCCTTCCTTCCTTCTTTCCTTCCTTCCTTCCTTCCTTCCTTCCTTCCTTCCTTCCTTCCTTCCTTTCTTCCTTCCTTCCTTCCTTCTTTCCTTCCTTCCTTCCTCCCGTCCCCCACCCCCTTCCTCCTTCTCTCTTTCTCGTGCACATGCATGCTCTCTTTTTATTGAGGTAAAATTGGTATATCACATTACATGCATTTCACGTGTGAGACATTACAATCCAACATGGGTGCCCACTACGAAGTGATCTCCTAGCTTATTCTTCCAAGGCGTTGGCACCTGTACCTGGTCTGGGTCCCTCCATCCTCCCTCACCTGATTTCTTGCCTCCCTTCTCGCCTGGCTCTCTCGGTCTATCACATTTTAGGGCAGGTAAAAATGCTCTTATTTCTATCGGGAATGCTTCCCCTCTAATTTTTCCTGGAGAGCATCTTTTTGTGTTTTAGGTCTCCGCAAGGCCCTCTTGAAACTCTAGCACGATTATGTGCCCCACCTGTCCCTGTCATCCCCGCTTGTTTCCTTCATACCCTTCACCGTGATAAGGGTGATAATTTGTTATTTGTGTCTTTCCACTAGACTGAATACTCCATGAGAGGAAATAATTATTTTGCTCACACATATACCCAGTCCCTACCATATAGTAGGCAAATATTTATTGAATGCATAAAAGGCTAGGCTTAATTCCCTCCCCTTCATATCATAAATTCTCAGTAATGGAGAGAAATAATTGGTTTGACCTCTTCTTTGCTCTGTAACTCTGTCTCTAATGAGCAATTTCTAGTCACCTTCCCTCACCCTCTCACGTATCCTTACGCCCAGCTCAGATTTTCACATCTCACATGAGAGGGTCCAGGGTAGGAAAGAACGAAAGGAACGAGAGTGATGTACAGACTTCTTAAAATCTTGATTCGGTGCATATATTTCCATTTTTAAATTCATGATTGAAACTGGAATTTAGAATATTGATTAAAGATTAGGAAAATGATTTGTATTAAAGTGCTCATTATTAAAAAAGCAATTAAAACACAAAGTTAATAATAGTGTTCTGAGGAGTTTTGGCCTGAATAAACATCTATGTACGATGTGTGTGTGTGTGTGTGTGTGTGTGTGTGTGTGTGAGATCTATCTATACATTTATTTTCGTGCAGGCTGACCTTTTTTTAAGGCTAGAAAAAGTGACATTAAGCATCTATGAGACTGCAAAAAACGTTTACATCAAACGTTAGGAAAGAGAATGAGAAATATCATTATACACTGTTGATGGGATTGCAAATTAGTTCAGCTACTTTTGGAGGAAAGTTTATACTAAAATTAAAAAAATCACAGACTCGATAGCCTTGGTTCAGACTTCTCAGAGCCTACTCTAGAGAAACCCTCGTGTAATGCATAAAGACAGACCTAAATGAACTACAAGTAAGAAGAGATTTCTAAGACACATGATTAAGAAAACAACTAAAGAAATGCTTTGTTACGGAACAACATATGCCACGTGAAACACACCATGAACATGCCGCCGAGTCACCTACACTCAAGTACCTCAGACCATGATGCTGTGTTCAATGTTTTAATAAAAGATACCTTTCAGTGCATATATTTTTGTGTATAGATACAGATAGATGATGATGATGATGGTCACGATAGACAGATAGATAGTAGATTGATTCATACAAATGATGTTGAGACATTTCTAAAACTCTGGGTTTAGACAAGCCTTTGCCTGATAATTAGTTTGTCTAGTGTATGTATGTGTGTGAGTTTATGGACAAATCCTAATGTTCACCTAGAGAGCGTCAGAAAGTCCAGACCACAGCTGACAGAGTCCCAGCCACTCTCTGTTGAAGCCCACCATGTAATTGACATGGATGAATCACTGAGAAAAATGTACCGTTACATGTGCTGATGGCTTGTCATGTGGGGCCCTGCCCAGTCACCGACGAGTGGGTGGAGGCTACGTGGGGTAAGTTAGTCACGCGGGCTTTTCTGAGGTAACAACTTCTGAACTGAATAATGAGAAAACCAGGGAATGAGAATTATAAGAAGAAGAAATTTCACATCAAAAGCCATAAGATAAGGCAGGGAAAGGATTTATCTGACATCTTAAGTAAAAAAAGAAAGTTATTTTTAAGGAACTCGTATACTGCCAATCTACGTTTTAGTGATCAAATCACGGAATCTTTCTTGAGATGGCACCTCAGAGCTGTCTACCACAAACTCCTACTCAGAGGGAGAACAATTAATTCATAATGTGGTCCTAAGCATTTTTGAACACATCTTCAAAATGGAAAAGTATTAATACCTAGAACATGCAAAGTGCCGCGCTGAGAATGCAAATTCCTGACCTCAAATGGTATAGTCTAGCTCACTGTCAGAACTGTCTTTCTAACCCTGCACTGAAATCTACATCTCATTTGTTCTAATTATCTTCATAGCTGCAGCTTAGAAAAAGTTTACTGTAATAATACAGAAGCCTGTTCTGACTTCAAAGCTTGGGAAACAAATGGACGGCAATAGGGCGTGGTAGTCTTTTTACGTATTTTTAAAAATTTAAAACAAATCTTTTTTTTAATCTTTATTTACCTTTGAGAGAGAAAGAGACAGAATACAAGCAGGGAAGGAACAGAGAGAGAGGGAGACACAGAATCCAAAGCAGGCTCCAGGCTCTGAGCTGTCATCACAGAGCCTGACTCGGGGCTCAAACCCATGAATTGCGAGATTGTGACCTGAGCCGAAGTCAGACGCCCAACCGACTGAGCCACCCAGGTGCCCTGAGCATGGTAATCTCTTAAAATGTTCAGTCAGTTAAGAGTCTGACTTTGGCTCAGGTCAAGATCTCATGATTCATGGGGCCCCGCGTCGGGCTCTGTGCTGACAGCTCAGAGCCTGGAGTCGGCTTCATGGATCCTGTGTCTCCCTCTCTCTCTGCCGCTCCCCCGCCTCATTCTCTCTCTCTCTCTCGCAAAAATAAATAAAACATTAAAAAAATAAAAAATAAAACAAAATAAAATGTTCAGTGTTTGCACTTTCTGAATACTCGGGATCCCATGTATGGAGCCCACGATAATAGAGTAAACATAACGGAGAACACAGAAGAGCACAGTGGGAGGCAGACTGAGTGGCCACTCCCAGACTGGGTGACCTTCAGCCTGTCTTTGTGTCTGCATTGTTACTGGTGTGGTGCTATTTCGGCCTCAGACGGAGGTGCCCACTAGCTACTGTTCTGTGACAGTTGGGAGCGTCAGACATGTTGATTCTAGCTAAACAGCCATGACTCTAGGATTTTCTTTAAGTTTATTTATTTATTATTGAGAGAGAGAGACTGGGGAAGGAGCAGAGAAAGGGAAAGGGAATCTCAAGCAGGCTGTGCACTGTCAGTGCAGAGCCCGATCGCAGGGCTTGAACTCATGGACTGTGAGATCATGACCTGAGCCAAAACCAAGAGTCGGACGCTTAGCTGACTAAGCCACCTAGGCACCCCCTACTCTAGTAAATTCTAAGATAGCACAGGAATCAAAATGATATTGCAAAGGATAGACATAGCAGAGGGTAGGAGACGGAGAGCTGATTTTAAGGTAAATGAAATTTAATTATATCCTTCTTTCTGTAGCTTACGTCAAAGAATATTCTATTGTATTCTGTGTTTCCATTTGAATTTCTCCATAGCAGTTGATCTTTGTTTGCAGTTCATAAATCTTACCCTTTAGGTCAAAGCCTTTGCTGTTTTGGAAAGTCAAAGCAGCCTGCTGAAGTGGATATTGTTCATTTTCCAGCTGCAGCCAAACAATCTTACTCTTAAGGTTGAATGAGACAAGCATATGGTTAAATACAGACCTGAGTCTGGAGACAGAGTTGAGGGAGTCAGGAGAAAAATGGTATGTGTAACTGGGTGGGCTCTGTGCTCCGCTTATGAAATAAGAGAACAGTGGCACGCATTGGAAAGAGCACCACTGTGTGAAGGAGTCATATTTCCAAATTTCGGTTCCAGCTTTGCCATGGACTAGCTGTACGATACTGAGTAAGTCACCTGATCTAGTTTTATCAACATAAAATGACGAAGGGTGGAAGGAAAAAAGGGTGGAAATTGCATTAAATGATCTTCTTAAGTACAGCAGCAGATCATGTTAGGGGCCTACAGAATAGCCCATTCTCCTTTCCTCCTTTCTAACAGAAAGACCTTTGCTTTGTTGTGTGGAGCAATCTATCTAGCATTAAATGGTAATAATAATAATAATAATAATAATAATTGTCAATTCTATTTCTATTGACATTCTATTTCTCAGTCTTCTATGTAGCTAGACATAGCCATGCAACTCTATTCTAGCCAAAAAAATAAATAAATAAAGTTAGTAAGTGAATGTGGAAATTGGCTATGGATTTCTAGAAAAGTTTTGCTTCTCTGACACATGCTTTGCCTTTTTGATGCCGGACATCTTTGGTCACCCTGTTTCTTGATTCTGCTTGGAATGCAGATGCGAGCCTGAAGGGGGAACGGCCATGTTGTGACCATGAGACAGCCATGAGCAGAAATTTGAAAGAATCCAGGGCATAGATGAGGCTACAGAGATTCAGTGCCAACTTTGGTCTGTGCTTCTCTGTGCTTCTTGCTGTGGAAGAGAAACAAACTCATACTTGGTCAAACCGCTGCGGAGATAGAATAGGCAGCCAAACCTCTCTTTTCCTCCAAGAGTCTGTGAAACCTATTCTTCTCGGGCCATATGAGTCTTTTTGAGTACTGCCTTAGAATTAAAAGTACGTAACCCTACTAGTAACAAAATTTAAACTATCTTGAAAGAAAAAAACTCATTAGCCTCTCTCATTTCTTTCTTCACCGGGGTGATTAAGTAATTTGCTCAGGTTCGGGCATATTCAGAAAAATGAATGACAGCCCTTTGGTCTTAAGTGTCATCTCTTGGAGCCTCAGAGTCTAGATACACAGAAAAGGTGGTAGTTAGCAGAATTGCTTAAAATGGCCTTAACCCCAGAAAGCTCTACATTTAGAGTACAACATTTTGCTGGAGGTTTCACAAATTCCTGAGTGGGTTGTCATAGCTCTCACTAGAATTCAATGAGATAATTATCAGGGATTTCCGTGTTCAAACATGTGTAGGGTATATACAGTTAGTACATAATTTTAAAAGTTTACTAACTTTTCATGAAATGTTGCAGTGACTAACAGGAGAATCTTAAGATGACCTTGGTTTTACCCTCATCCATCAATGTATGATCACTATTTCTTGTTATCAATTTTTCTAGAAACTTATCTAATTCCTTAAAAACGTGTTTAGCCATAAAGGAATTAGTAGCGTTTCTCATTTTTAATGGGATGTTGTCATATCTTTAGAGGCATGGACTATTTGACCTGGTAGGTATTTTTAACTCTTACTTGCTTTTCTGGCCTCATGGGATCACCCCTTTATGATGAAACAATTCTCTCCTTCTCCTACTGAATAATGAAAAATGCCCATCTAAATGTAAAAATACACATTCACTCCCTACGGCATCCAGCTCCTTCCGAGGTACCCATTTCTTCCTCTTCCCCTGGCTGCTGCTTTTTCCTGTAAGTCAGTAGCGACTTCTCAAACCTGGCAATCCTGGCACTGTTCCTAGGGAGGCAGAGTCCCCGTCTATACCAAGACTGTTCTTTCCGACAAGAAATTAGGTTCCTAAAGGATCCTAAAATTTGTATGGACCCACAAAAGACCCCAAATAGTCAAAGCAATTTTGAGAAAGAACAAAGCTGGAGTTTCCTGATTTCAAACTATATTGCAAGCTATCGTAATCAAAATAATATGGTACCAGCCCAAAAACAAACACATAAATCAATAGAGTAGAAGGATGTGGAGAAAAGGGAACGTTTGAACGCTGTTGGTGGGAATGTAAACTGGTGCAGCCGCTTTCGAAAACACTACTGAGTCTCCTCAAAAAAAATTAAAAATGGGACTACGATAAGTTCCAGCAATTCCACTTCTGGATATTTGTCCAAAGAAAATGAAAATACCAATCCAAAAAGACATACGCATGCTTATGTTCATTGTGGTATTATTCACAACAGCTAAGATATGGAAGAAACCTAAGTGTCCATTGATAGAAGAATGGATAAAGAAGAACTGATATGTATGTATGTTTGTATATGTATATATATATATATAATTTTACACAATTTATATAAATATATAATAGAATATTACTAAGCCATAAAAAAAGAATGAGTTCTCACCTTTTTCAACTACATGGATGGAGCTAGAGTGCATTACGCTAAGTGAAATAAGTCAGAGAAAGACAAATACCATATGATTTCACTTATATGTAGAATCTAAAAACCAAAACAAGTGAACGAATGAGACAAAGCAGAAAGAGACTGACAGATAGAGGAAACAAATTATCGGAGGACTTGCAAAATAGATAAAAGGGTTTAAGAGGTACAAGATTTCAGTTATAAAATAAATGTTATGGAGATGTGATGGATGCCCAGGGAACGTAGAAATGATATTGTAATGATTTTATAAGGGGCAGATAGTAACTAGACTTATTGCGAGGGTCATTTTGTAGTGTATAAAAATAGTGTGCCACTATGGTGTACACCTGAAACTAATAAAATACTGGGTGTCCATTATATTTCCATTAAAAAAAAAAGAAAGAAAGGAGGTTCCTGAGGAGTTATTTTCACTATCTTGTTCCAAAAGCAATGAATTATTTTTTATCTTCACATTGTCTCTAAATTGAACAACTGTTTTCCTTGTATTGTAGTCAGCAAGCTATAAAATACTGAATAGTTCTTATATGATTCACGTTATTCGACGCCTAATGAACACCTATAGAAAATTAGCTGAGGAATACACTAGCAATAAATAATTACAGCAGAATCCACCTGAAATCATTCTTTACATACCACATGGATCCTGAAACTGAACTTTTTCGTGAAGAAAACAGTGCAATGCCTATAAATTCATGCAAAAGGAGATTTATACCCTTCATGGGAGGCATTTTGAAACTCTCTTGCAAATATAATTATTCTGCTAAGACTTTATCCTACAGATATACTTTATAAACTCTGCAAGGAAATCTACTAGAGTGCTTCCTTATAGCCACAGAAAACTTGACACAACTCAAGTATCCATCAATAGGGAACTAGTTAAATAACATCCATGTAATGGAATATTGTGTAATTCTTAGAAAAGAAGGGTACAGAGTAAAGATATGGAGAGGGACAAAAGATATTTTATTAAGTGCAGTAAAGCAGGTTGCAGGGCATTGTGTATACCAGGATCTTACTTATGTAAAAGAAAACACTAAAGATTATACATGCTTGACTGTGCCGACATACTGCTGCCGTGACGCACAGGTGACTGGGAACAGCGGCTCTGCTAGGAGATCAAGAATGGTAGGCCAGACATGAAGAAGCAGAAACAAGCTCCTTACTTACGTTTTTAAAGATTTTGCCATTAGTATGGCTCTGATTATATTTTTAAAAAATACCTCTTTAAGTGAAGAAGATAATATTTAAAATTTTTAATGTTTATTTATTTTTGAGAGACAGAGAGAGAGAGAAACAGAGTGTGAGCGGGGGAGGGGCAGAGAAAGAGAGGGAGACACAGAATCCGAAGCAGGCTCCAGGCTCTGAGTTGTCAGCACAGGGCCCGACGCGGGGCTGGAACCCACGAACCATGAGATCATGACCTGAGCTGAAGTCGGCTGCCTAACTGACTGAACCATCCAGATGCCCCAAGAAAATAATAATTAAAATGGAAAAGTAAAAGAACAGAAAATCAGAAAAGCCCTGATAGCTCCTTTAAAGGTCTATTAGTTTCTGTGACTGCCGTGACAAACTGCCTGGCTGAGAACAACAGAAGTGCGTTTTCTCACATTCCGGGGACAGGGAGCCTGAAATCAGGATGTCGGCACATGTGGTTCTTTCTGAGGGCTGTGAGGGATGAGGGACCAGCCCAGTCACTTAATACTGCCCCGGGTTCACAGTGTTTGTAGTTGATCAGTGGAAACATAATCAAAAGAGAACCGATGGAGTCCATGTTCCGGGTAGAGAGAGGAGTAGCTGCCACATTCGGGAACTGAGGGAAAACATGGCCATTCCAGTTCAGAGTGGACGGTGTTCGAGGACCAAGATAGGAGGTGGGCGGAAATCAGTAAAATTATTCTGGAATCATGATTTTCTCCTTGGCTCATTCTAATGACACAAATTCAGAATGGTGACAATGCACTAAGCTTCTTCAATGTTTAAAACTTCTTATCAGATAAATCTGTAAGCTCTATCCCCTTATAAAACTTACAAAACTTGCTACTAAGTAGAAAAGAAACAGTATACAATTGGGGCGCCTGGGCGGCTCAGTCAGTTAAGCTTCCGACTTCGGCTTAGGTCATGATCTCATGGTTTGTGAGTTCAAGTCTTGTGTCTGACTTGGCTCGGAGCCTGGACCCTGCTTCAGATTCTGTGTCTTTTTCTCTCTCTAACCCTCCCCCACTCTCATTCTATCTTTCTGTCTCTCAAAAATAAATAAATTAATTTATTAAATAAATTAAAAAAATTTTTTAAAGAAACTATACAATTGAATATTCTTACTGAGGAGCAGGAGACACTGTGACTTTATTTACAGTTTGTTCTAATACATACGCAGTGAATAAACTTTACCTATGTAATTGCCTTAGTTTGAATTTCAATGCAAATGAGTAACTGGCCAAGTCATCCTACTTTGTGCAGAAGGGACGGCTTATAACATTGCTTTAAAAATTGGAACTTTTCAATGATTGCTGCTCCTGTTTTAATGAGAGTTTATAAATAGGTTTTTAATTTTAACGACTTTTAAGGAATAATGGAACTTGGTGTTGGGTAGCAGAATTGTAAACACAACTTGACTTGCTATTTTGCTTGGAATTCACAGTCTTACGTGTAACCAATTAGGACCCATGTAATAACGAGCCATCCATAGGATAACACAATTGTGTGCTTCTTTCCTTGAATACCAGCTGAAAAGTGTCCATATATTATACTACCTGAGACTATTAAGCAGGTCCCCAGTGAACTCAAGAAAAGGGGAAATTGCAACAAATTATAAACAGATGAATTAGTTCTACTCAATTAAATTTATTAATATGACATCAATATTTGGAATACTTCTATATATTTCTCATGCATTCCAAATCCCTGAACTAATTTGCAATTTTCTCTTTTTTAACCTAGATGGCCTCTCACTTCACTAGGATGGGGCGTGATCCTGTTTGCTGGAGTCTGTTCTGAAAGGCACCCTGTATTCTCAATTTAGAAATGCATCTGAATGTCTGGGTCTGTGGAATAGGGTCTGCAAATCCAGTGAGATGGAGGCTGCGAGAAGACGGATGCTTCCCACTTCCGGTGAGGCTGGGAACCCGAGGAAAGCAGCCTTTGTTGTGGTCTTTCAGCACTGCTGGTTTGGGTTGCAGATGGAATCCAGAGGGTAGATGCGAATGCAAATGAAAACAAAGAATGGATTTATAGGTTTCGATATTTGAAAAAGTTCCGTTCTTTTTGATTTGTGAACAAAGGAGTGTGGAATTGGAACTGAATGCACGACCGTGGGGTCTCTCGTGTTTCGAAGCATCTGGATCAGTTTGGGAAGTGACAGAGCAACGACAGTCACAGCAACTAGAAAAGGTTGTTTCATGTTTTGAAAGAGCAAACCTATTATTTGTAGACTGAAGCAGAAATAGTAGTGCTCAGAAAGAGGCAGGAGGCTACAGAGATATTTTAAAGGACAACTTTTCATTGATGTTTACTGACCAAGAATGGTGACACAAAATATAACAATGTTTGCCACATATTAAGTAGCAGGCAGGTCGTTCCGGGAAATACCGACCCCTCATAGTGAGTGTAACTGCTGATGGATTTCAGCAGGGACTGTCCCACTTGTCAATAGCCCACTAACAAAACACATGAGGTTGTGATCCTTAAAAATGTAGCTTTGGTAGGGAATCATCTGTGGCACAGACAGACCTGAATATTTTAAAACAACATCCAGTTACACTAGTTTGGAGCACCACAAGGGCACTTCCTGCCTACATTCGTCTTGATGACTGTTACACAAACACACCTACACCCACACACACCCACCCATGCACACGCAGGTGCACGCACACGATGATCCTTAGAATTGTGGAATTTTGAAACTTAAAGGGAACTTATACCAAGTGACATGTGAAATATGCTACAAAAGAATGATCTCGTTACGTGTCTTCAGTTATAAATTCACCTCTTTTGAGACTTTACTAGTAATTATTTAGCATGAATTTAAAGATCACCCACTGATACATCCACAGTGAAGCTCAAAGCATGCCAAATGTAGCTAAATTCTGTTCAGAAGAAAATGTTGATGCATTTAACACCGAACATCCAAGCTACTAGGACATTGTAAGCTCAAAAGTTAATATTAATTTTTAGTGTAAACATATCCTAATGATGCAAGTATTAGACAGCTATGAAAATAATGGTGCTATAAGGGGATAGTCCTTTCTATGTATAGTTTTATATGTTTATACATAATCAGACTTTGAAAAATACTCTAGGAGCAATCTAAAGGTCACTCCCCTAAGTCATTATTACACAGAGAAAAATGTAACTTTACAGTGGAGAAGCCCAGCCACCACTCTCCTCAGTAAGTGATTAAGAGAAACACATCGCTTCTGCAAACTTTTTGCCACAAATGTGTAAGTTCGCTTGATCAGAGAAAAATCAATACTATTCCAAATAACTGACCTGCATTCTCCAAAAGTGTCAAAGTCTTAAAAAGCAAGGAAAGACTGTGGAACTGCCACAGATTTGAGGAGACTAAGAGGCATGATAACTAAAAGCAATTTGGGATCCTGGGACAGAAAAAAAAATATTAGAAAAACGAATGAAATCCACATTAGGTGTTTGGGCAAACAAAGATATTATATCAATATTAATTTTTTAGCATTTTTTTTGTTTTATTTATTTTGAGAGGGAGAGAGTTCCAAGCAGGCTCCGTGCTGTCAGCGCAGAGCCTGTCATTGGGCTCGACCCCACGAACTGTGAGACCGTGACCTGAGCCGATCAGGAGTCAGACGCTTAACTGACTGAGCCACCACATGCCCCTAATTTCTTAGTATTGATAGTATTGGTAAAGTACCATGGTCATGTGGAATGTTAATATTAGGAGAAGCTAGATGAATGGGGATTTGGAAACTTCCTGTAATTGTAAAATTAACTTGACAAGTGACAAGATGGTCTAGGACAATTTGATAGTCATATTTTAGGGTTTTTTTGAAGGGCAAAAATATATTAACTGTAGAAGAATGTTCTAGCCACTAGAAAGCTTTTAAACAGTTTTGTCGAAGCGTCATCAGGCGGAGCAATGGCGTACGGCAGTGTACTGTTGGCATCCATGGGGGTCCCACGGCAGAAATTGTCATCTACAAGCATTTCGCTCTCAAAAACAGTCTACGGGCTAAAGAAGAGCTGAGGTACACCTACTGTATTTATGGACTAACTTTGGGGGAGGCACCAATCTCCTGGGAAGTTGGTAAGGAGAAAGGGAAACACTCTTTAGAGAGAACCCGGATTAAGCCAAGCACCAGAAGAGGTACTTCATATACGTGACTGCACTGACTCTTTACAACTGTTTGAACCTTCATTCACCGAGGAGGAAACGAAGATTTGTAGCCTTGGGAGAAGCTCTTCTGAAGTCAGACAGTTTAACAAGTAGAGAAGCTAGAGTTTGAATCCTGGGCCTAAGTTTCAACCCATGCTTCATGGACTGAAAAACAAAACAAAATAAAACAAAACACACCATACTAAGAAATGGAGATCATGTTTATGAAACATTTCCAGACCAATTAACTCTTCATCAGAGAAAACTCTTTCTTCATGGCTACAGATGGCATCTCTAAACATAACCAGCTGCACTTTAAAATGCTTACAGTTGGTCAAAAGTGGGACTAAGCAAAAATGCGAATGATTCAGGTCAAATCTATTCTCTCCAATGGAAAAAAAAAAAAGCCTCAAAGCACCTCTCCAGCTCATGCTTGGTCACTCAAATATTTTTTAGTTTTGAATAAAGGCACATTAGGAAGTCACTTATTAACTAAAGACATAAAATTAATTCCCGTGGCAGACAATTAACAGTTATTTACATATTACAGCCCATCATCGAGGAAAGTCTCTGTTTTAATATGATTTTCAAAATCATCAGGACTCGCATGTCATGTGTTTTTAGTTCTCCAAAGAAGTTTATAGTTTATGACATTTATTCGCTTGTTGTTTTTTTTTTTCAACTGATTCCTTTAGCAGACATTTGTTCAGCATCCACGTGAACTAGCCACAGCCGCTGCCCTCACGGAGTTCTGGTAGAGAAAATGATACGTAAACACACAACTACAGTGGAAAGGGCGAAACGCTGTAATGAAGATTGTTCTGGACATAGTGTTGGCGCAATGGAATGTGATCAACTCTGCTTTACAGAGGAGATTACAACTTGACATACGCGGGCGTTCACCGGGCGGATGGGGGCTGATGGAAGCCACGGACACAGGGGCGAGGGGGGCAAAGCGGTCGTCTCTCTGTAGTTCTCAGGCCTACAAAGGAGTGAGAACTCTGTGTATCTGAGGGCTCACTGCACCCTGACTTACAAATTGCTAATTTTTCTTCTCTGCTGTAACTATTTTTAGTTTGGGATTCAATCCTGAACCGTAAAATACGCAAGACAATGTGTGCCACACTGAAAATGGATTTTGATTACTTGTGTTTGGGGACAGGGTAAACCATATGGTGGCACTTAGGAAACTCTAAAGCGGTTTCTTCACAATGTAACCCAGCCATATCGCTTCGGGCTTCGAGACTGCCAGTTATCAGCAAGTTTGCCCAGCAAGTTTTCCTGTGGAAAATGTGCTATCTTCCTTGGCACGCAGGGCAGAATTAAGTGTTGCCCATTCTAATGGAGGAAATCGGGACTCCAGGATATCAGTTACAAGAGAAGGTGTCCTGGAGAAATTTTAAGATATAAGATTGTCATTTAGCCTGTCTTAAACTCCCCATGGGTTTTAAATTAGCTCGTTATTTCCTGAACTTGAATGCTATAGCTGTGATTTGATCATTACTGTTAAGCGGTTGTCACAACTCACTGTGTGGGATGAAGTGACTCTTTCATTTGAAGCCAACTCTAGAGTGAGTCCTTATAGATCACATATCTCTAAGTCTGTACAACTTTAGCCTCAAAGCCTCCTGTTATGTATTTTGCCTCGGGTTGCCTCTCTCCACTCAGTTAAAACCGCTGGGTCTTCTCTTCTTGGCCACACGCTCAGTGGACTTGTCTTCTACCACTGCTTCTCAATAATCCACAACCACATGGCATTTCAAGCTGATTGCCAGAATATGTCACTTCTCTGCATTAGTCCACAGCTGTTCTGGGATCCTGCTGTCACCAATCAGATATGCCTGCTTGGCCCAGCAGAGCCAAGTTATAGCTAACACTGCTTTAAAGTCAGAGGCCTGGCTTTGTTCTAGAACTCTGCAGTTGTTACCCTGCTCAGATCTGATACTTTGTTGCTCCTTGGTGTTTTATCTCTAAAAGGCCAACTGTGTCTTAAGGCTCCACTGTATTGGCTAACTTTGACAGGTCAAAACCAAAGCGGACATAGCATTAGACAATATTAATTCCCACTGAGTCCCCTTTCCCTATGCCAAGTGTTCCTTGTAATTGGAGCTGTGTATATAACTGAATGGTTTAATAGCTAAGGCTGATAATTGGGAGAAAAATAGTATCTTAGAGGATAAATTGTTCAATAGATGGACCATTATTTTTTTTATCATTCCCCATGGTGTTTCATAAAGTTTCAAAATCCTATTTTCATTGTACTTTAAATTTTTTATTGAACTAAAATAATTCAAAGAAGGGCGGTGTGTTCCCCAAAGTGTGTTCCATGAAATACCGGGTTTTTTTGTTTTTGTTTTTTGGAAGTCAGTATGTAGGTGTTAAGTCAAAAAAGAATGGTGTAGACCAACCAAACTTTGGGAAAAAAAACTTTAAATAGATTTTTGCCTGTGTTTGCTGTCAGTAGTAAAGCATTCTAGCAACAAATTTTTATAATTTAATAAAGCTGTTTCTTTAAAAATGGTTAAGAAGTTGTCATTGTTTATACTGGAGGTAATTCAGCTGTCTCAGAGAGTTTTAATTTCCTGAGGAGGAAGTAATTTTTGATGAAATCTCTTTGACTATCAAAGAACTTATGACCAGGGGAATTTTTACCCACTTACTTCTCTGATGACTAGTTTGTGTCGAAAACACTGAGCTAAGACATCATGTGGGATCATTTGTTCTATCACGTGGTCATGAGTGAAAAACTCATCTGTGGCAGCTAAGATCAAAACAAAAGAAAATATCACAAAGCTATATGGAAACAATTGACATCCATTTACTATTCTTTTTAAAATTATAAACAAAAGACAGATTCTGTGATGACAGACATCTGTCTGGCATAACTAAGGAATCATTCCTGGATGGTTTCTTGAGTTCTGGAGTTAACTGCAAGCTTTCCTGTTTCAGTTAGTCACCAATTACGTACATGATATCATTCATAGTCTATGAATGCACCGATCTCTTTGTTAATTTATAGCAATCCTCCTGGACGTCAACGACAAAAGTCACTATGCAGTCGGTACACTATGCTCTTAAATTTATTTTTTTAAATAAGCTTCCTTTTCTGAAAAATATTAATCATATTTCATATGCTATAGAAGACGCTATTATTATGCCTCAGAAATTGGTTTACATACTACAGAGTTCTCCTACGAAATTCACATGAGTGAGAGCATGGGAAAGAGAGTTACTGAGGCCAGTGTAGCACATAAGAGAATAGAAGGGTCTCGATCTAACTTTATCAGTAGTATGGTGGGTAAGGGTGGGGGCTTTTGTGTCAGGTTGCTGAATTCTGATTTCAGCTCCATCGCTCGCTGTCTTTGTGACCCTGGGTCAATTAAATCCTTAGTTGCTTTAGTTCCCTCTTCTGTGAAAGCCGGCCTCATGAAACTGCTCAGAGGATTAAATAAATGAGTACATGTAATGGATGCAGAAACACGCATGATCACAAGAAGGGCTCAACAAATGTGGTTATGATTAAAACTGAACATCGTGCACCAAAGCCACCTTACGCAACATATCTGTGCATTAGTATTGGCTCCATTAACAGACATTCTAAACGAACAGCACTGTGGAGTAATTCGTCTGATGGAAGGTTAGAACTTAAACATGAGCCCATATAATTCTAAGACCCTTACTTACTTTCGTCTATCATTTTACATTTATTTATTTATTTAAAAAAATTTTTAAAAATCTTTATTTAATTTTGAGAGAGTGAGAGAGAGAGACAGAGCACAAGTTGGGGAGAGGCAGAGAGAGAGGGAGACACAGAATCTGAAGCAGGGTCCAGGGTCTGAGCTGTCAACACAGAGCCTGACGCAGGGCTTGAACTCACGGACCGTGAGGTCATGCCCTGAGCCGAAGTCGGACGCTTAACAGACTAAGCCACCCAGGCACCCCTCATTTTACATTTAAAAGCAAACTACCTGGGTATGTGCTAGCTGTGCAACATGGCACAAAGAAATCACTTTTTCTGAGCCTCAGTTTCCTCACATTTAAAATGGGATACCAACGATTATTTGTCATATACCCCTTAGAAATTTTTCTGTCGTTCAAATAACGTGTGACCAGAAGGCACTGGTCACTGGTAACCACAATGCTTTGTTTTTATTCTTAATGATCACCATCTGATTACCGCTCAGCAACTGGCATATGATGAATACACAGGGTGGCAGGCCGGTGAACTCAAATACCCAGATAGTTCAAGTTTCCTTTGAGGTGGGTCAGCATTGTCAGGGCTTTCCTCCCTTTGGGAAAGTTTCTTACACACATAGGAGGAAAATTTGTTTTTATTTGCAGCTAAGTTTTATGAAAAGTCAAGATATAAAAGTATACAAATATCATTTTTATTTAGGTTGAAAATAAAAACAATTTGTTACCTGTAATGAGAATTAAACAAACACTTTTCTCACATTTTAAGAACAATTTTGTAAGTACTGCGAATCAATAGAAATCAGAAGGTGATTTGATATTGTTGAGCAGTAAGTATTAAATGGTAAAAGTGGACTATGGGTTAGAAAATACGGTTGTTAATGAAGTTTTGTGTGATTGGATAGACATAAGAATATGTATCCAAAGATCATCCCTTCGTGAGCAAAATATGAGTGAAAAAAAGCTGTGTGTTAAAAATCTGCTTCAGGGGTGCCTGGGTGGCTCAGTCGGTTAAGCGGCCGACTTCAGCTCAGGTCATGATCTCACGCTCTGTGAGTTCGAGCCCCGCGTCGGGCTCTGTGCTGACGGCTCAGAGCCTGGAGCCTGTTTCGGATTCTGTGTCTCCCTCTCTCTCTGCCCTTCCCCTGCTCATACTCTGTCTCTATGTCTCTCAAAAATAAATAAACGTTTAAAAAAATTAAAAAAAAATCTGCTTCAGGGGGTGCAGCTGTGAGGAGCGATGAATGAGCAGAGTGCAGAGGACTTTGAGGACAGGGAAATACAATGTCTCAGATTGTAATGATGGACCCAGGTCATTACACATTTCTCCCAATCCACAGAATGTAGGATGCCAAGAGCGACCTGGAATGTATTTTGAGGATGGACTTTGGGTGATTATGATTATCAGTGTAGGGTTGCCATTGGCTTTACAAAAAAAAAAAAAAAAAAAAAAAAAAAAAAGTACCATTCTGGTTAGCAATACAATTTTATTGTCAACTGTTAAAACTTCTTTAAAAAAATAGAGTATTTTTTTTAAAAGCAGCTATAAAATCAGAAGTAGAGGCAGGATGGAGCTTATAGGGAACCGAAAGTAAATACAACGCAATTACAATGTGTGTGAGCAGCTGAGAACTAACGGACAGCTGAGGGTGCTCAGATGGACGAGGTCAAAGTCGTGTCAAGGACGGTTGAGATAATTTCCTTGGGTTAAGTTTTTCAGAACTGAATTATTGTCAAAAGTGATGGTCATATTTTTTTCTCTCTTACAGCCACACATAGGAATTAAATGTATTCATTTAACAAATGCAAACCAGGTATGTAAATATCAATTTATTTATCACTCATTTAATTCTCAATGACAAGTGATGCTTCTTGTATTATACATAATAAGAAATAACGAATTTGGAAGAAAAACTGGTTTAAAAGTCCACATATAATACTGAATCATATTGGTTTCAGTAAGTACACATGTAAGTTAGTAATATTTATATGCTTGAGAATTAAGAAATTGTTGTCATCCTTCTTAATTCCTTTAAAATCATCCAGCAAATGTTAGCATATTTTATTCTCAGTGAATTTAAATAGCAATATCTATGCGGTTAAATGAGTCCTTTCTAGTGGTGTTAAAAATGACTGTCGGCAGTTCCATACTAAGGAAATAAAAGGCAATATACATATAAATAATTAAAATTAAATAAAAAGTTTCAAACTTCAAATATGACTTATCAGAGAACACTCATTGGTTTTAAAAAAGAGAGGACTGAGAGGGTTAGAAGTCAGTCCATGCTTTCCAGAGCTATGCCTACCATATGCAGACTTTATCTACTTTAACATTGCTGAAAAAGTCATTTGGAGTTGTTTCTTTGACATTGTATAAACGGTATTAAGGTAAATACTGAGGGAGACTATATCTCCAATTAACTTTCATTTATGGCCAAGAGAACATTCCATCATTCATTTCCTCCGGGATCATTCACTTTGCTCCCACCCTGTGAAGGGACTACCCTGGTGAGCAGGATGGAAACAGCCCCAATGTTGAAGGAATGTGGTGTTTAAAAGGGGAAATCAGTTTGGAGGTTGAGTAGGAAGGGAAGAGGAGACCAACATCTTCAAGAAAAGGGAATAAATACGCGACAGCAAACAATGAGAAAGGAGGGTGTACTTTAAGAACATCCAGGACACAGGTTACAGGTCAACTTTAGGTTTTGTGGGAAGCAGGGGCCAAAGGATGGAGTGACGCAAACTATACGAAAGGGTTTGAGTTTTATCTTTCCTCTTATTAATTAATTAGTTAATTAGTAATATATGCATGCACATTAGAAGGTTGGGAAATAAAAAATGATTTTTAAAAATGGAAAGTTCAGATGACATTTTGGATTTCACCATACGTGCATACACGCCTATATGCTTCACTTGCGTGTTATACCCACAGTATTTGTTACATGTGCATACATTTTACAGAAATGAAGTTAAACTGTTCACTATGTTTTGTAATCATTTTTTTTTACCTTTATGTAGTATTAACACACGATGGAAGGAATTTGATGGTGATGGTGGTGGGTTGGGATCTCGGAGTGTAATAGGTCTGCATATTTTTAAAAAACCCTAAAGACGTCGGTGTGCCTGGGTGGACTCAGTTGGTTAAGCATCCGACTCTTGATTTTGGTTCAGGTCATGATCTCATGGTTCGTGAGATGGAGTCCTACATTGGGCTCTGCACTGACAGTGTGGAGCCTCCTTGGGATTCTCTCCACCCCCCTCTCTCTCTGCCCCTCTCCCCTGCTTACTCTCTCTCTCTCTCTCTCAAAATAAAGCAATAAACTTAAAAAAAAAAAAAAGGAGGAGTGGAGACTGCTCGGTCTAGAGGCAGGCAGTTGGTGAGGGGACTACTGTAATCATTAAGGCAAAAGGTGATGACAGTCTTGATTAGAATGGCGGGGAAGGGGCCAGGGTACAAGAGACCTTTAGGAGGAAGTTATAAGTAGTGGCGGTGAGGGAAAAAAATCTATGAAATCTTTTGGAAATCTTTGGACTACTGGAAGGACACACAAGAAGGGAGAGAATAGTTTGTTCACGAAGGGAGGTGCAGGAAGAAGCGTTCGGTTTAGTCGTTAAGGTCAAAATGCCTGGCAGTGTGCAGGTAGGAGACTGCCCAATGGACAGTGGAATAAAATGCTTAAGCATCAAGTACCGAGGAGGACATATATGGTGATGTTTATTAAAATACTGTTTCTTGGGATCAGAGTTGTGTTCTTTGATGACCCCCTCCCTGCGTGTTATGAGAAGCTGCATGAGTCTACCTCAGTGGTGACTTCCATCTTCCTGGACTGATGGTGCTCTCTCATTACTCGTTCCCATTCACATGTCCTCCTCGCTCAAAAAAAAAATCCACTGGCTCACCAGTGGGGATGGGCTCAGGTCCAAACGTTTGGCATAACAACTGAAATCCTTCACAACTGAGATCAATTGTTCTCACTTGAGTGCCTCTCTTCTTCTTCTCCTTGTTATCCTGTATCCAGCCCACTGGTCTACTTGCTGTTCCCTTATGACTTCACCTCTGTCTAGAAGTCCTAGGATGCTCTGGACCACACAAAATTGCTATCTCTTGTGAGAAATCTTTCTTGCCCCCCCCCCTTCTTGCCTCAAAGAGGTTGTTCTCTCTTGGCTGTAATGTCATAACATTACAGACATATCATACTCTACGGTAACTACTTATCCATAGACAGGTGCACCTTTTTCTTCAAGCGTCTTCAGAGATTGATATATATGTATCAACATATATATAGTGTAAAATATATATGTACACATATATATACATACATAGTGTAAAATCTGCCCCAAGAACTAGACAGTCTAGATAGTAAACAGACAATAAATACATATATGTACATATATGGTGTAAAATTTGCTCCAAGAACTAGACAACCTAAATACTACACAGACAATAACAACTGCTGAATAAATTTGGGTTTTGAGTCAATTTGGTCGCAACCAAATTGAACATGAACGTGTGGTTCTATATGTATGTAATACAACATATATGTAATATATGTATGACACCATATTATATATGTATGACACCATATGTACTACTGATATTTAGTCAGTACTAAATATCCATTCACTTCTTTTCCAGCTTCTTGATATGTAATGAAACATACCAAGGGTACGTAATGATGGGTTATAAGACAGCCTGAAATTAATACTTTTGGAGAGAAGAATCAATATCTCTTCGTGATGTATATAAATGAATAGAGCCCTTCCTTGTGCAAGTTTTTGTCAGTGTGTCTGAGAACCACGATGGACATCTATTTATATTCTTCACCTTAACTTATACTGTTGTAACTAACACCAATGTGCATGAGAGTGTGGGGAAACAGGCAAGCTCACGCACTGTTTATGGAAAGTAATTTGGCAAGATCTATTAAAGTTTAAAATTCTCCTTTTTAATCTATCAGTTCCACTTCCATTCACTTTTTAAAAAATATTATTTATTTAAGTATCAATGTGGGGCTCAAACTCACGACCTTGAGATCAAGAGTCACATACTCTTCCGAATAAGCCAGCCCGGCGTCCCCTCCATTTTCTTTCTTACAGAAATAAGAGTGCACATATATAAAGATTTATGTGCAGAAGGGTGATTATTGTAGTCATATTTATGGTAGCAAAGCCTAATAAATCATCTGAATGCCTGCCAATGAACTAAATAAGCCAATACATTTTATTCACATAATGACAATTATGTAGCTACTAAAAAGATGGAGGTGATTATCTACTGATCTGAAAAGATGTACACACGTATTAAAGTCGGGGAACAACAGTCAGAAATTTCAGACCACTGTTATAGCAGTTTCACTTTTATTTAAAAATACATATATTTTACAGATGTATATCACTATCCAGATTCTAAGTGTGGGTGAGTAGGAGAGATTTCCACCAACTATTTTAGACAAGGTTCTTCAGATTATGAGTAATTTTTCTCTTTATTCAGTGATTCTCTGCATTTTTCAGACAATAAAAAGAAACAAATTACAAAAAGAATTAAGCATACGGGTATGTATCGATCTAAAAAGATATCTGTAATATTGCAAGTGAAAACTAGAGGTTGCAAATAAAAGTTTACACTGAATTGCTTCACTTTTAGGTAAATATATATAACAGGCAACAAGCTAGATGTGTATATTCCAGACCATGATGTTTGGGGCAGAAGTGGAAAAAAGTGTTTGTAGTTTGTTATGTTATACATGTTTTGTATTATTTGGAACAAAATCAATAAAAAAATAAAGTTACTAACCATTAGTAAAAGGTTATCATGGTTTGCTTTATAGCCTAGATATGTTTTTTAAAAGTTCTGTGCAAATTAAATTTTATTAAGGAAAATTGTATTTTAATTGGAATAATAGAGTTCTCAATTATGCAAAATATTCTTCTGTAAAGAGAATATAACCTTTTGTGATATTAATATTCACGACTCCCAGCTGCCCATTTTGGCCTATTTAATGCTTGTCCTTCAGAGAGATAAAAGTCAAAGTTTCTTAATTATCCGTTTAAAATTTATCAGGCAAAAATGTCATTATTTTGCTTTTATTAGCACTCTTAGGGAATGCTATACATTCATTCCCTATACATTCATTCCCTTTTCCTTTTTGAGGGAGAGTATCTGTCCCTGGCACTTGAAGTTCCTTTTAGCATTGATACAATTTCAATTTCAAGATGGAAGAAGGAAGGTTACTAGTGCCTGTACTTACATACAGGGAGCGGATGACTGGGTTTGCTTGAGTTAAAAAAATTCCTGTGGCAACAGCTGTCCTGTCTGGCTTTCCTTTCTCATGGATGTTGAAGCCTACATTTGGTCCAAAATCAGTCTTAATCGGCCTGTTTAAGGTAACCAACTAGTTGGTTGGGGTAACTTGTAGCTGCCTCCTTGCTTCCAACTCATGATTTAAAGAGCTTTTTTAATATCTGAATAGTTAAGTTACATTTGAACCGAGAGGCCACAGTGCCTTCTGCTTTCAAAGTGAGCAGAATCTGAGCTCACTCCCGGGAAGCACTATAAGTGAATGCTTTTGAGAGACTCAAGAGAAGCAAGCCAGATGAATGGGCTTTACTTAAAATCGTATCTGACTCTGTTCTCCAGCTCAGGACAACCAAACGAAAGAATTACCTCTGCCTGAACTGGAGCTCGGTTCCCAGACAATAAAGACAAAAACAATACCAGAAACTTCCGAAAGTGTGAAGAAAAGATTACATCGCAAGTACCTGAAAACCGACTTTCCTAAATATCGACTGAAGAGTGACCAGAAAATTGTTCCACGGTGTGAAACAGAACGCAGAATTCAGAGTTCCTTACAGGGTGACAAATAAGAGGGATGAAATGAATAACTTACTCCAAATGGAAGTACTGCCTCACTGACAGATAAGCGGGATTTATAAAATCCGAAGCTACAGATTTTTTTTCTGTTTCTGAATTATAAAGGAAAGGTTTCTAAGGGTCTCATAAAACACAGGAAGACTTCTTGTGCATGGTAACATGTACAGATGTAAGAGAAATTCCTCAAAAAGGGAGAAATTACGATAATTACTTTACCCATTAATAAGCACAGCCGTGTAGTTTTCTCAGGATCTATAATTCATCGGAAATCTTCATCATCAAAATAATTCTTGCTTTCCAGAGTGGAAATTAATGCAACCTTTTCTTGAATTAATAATGAAAAGGAACTGTGTCTCAGAAAAGAAAACCAACGTTTTATGGAGGTGGCCTGCAGCCCCCAATTGAATCATCAAGATCAAGCAATGACTCCTTTTTGGTTGTATTTATCTGACCGTTTTCTGTAGGAAAGGCACAGTAATAGCTATATAAAGCTTCCACACATGGTGCACAGAAAGGACTATATAATCTGCTATTATTTCTGCCTGTAAATGACTACATGTCTAGCACTAGCCTGGGGCAAAATTGGCTGCCGGGAAATTTGACCTGCATCACGGGCTTAATGAAGCTGTAACTTTCTGTTTATAAGTCTTTCCACTTTTAACTAATATTGTATCCAAGGGAAATGAGATAATGTGCGTCTCCTTTTTAGATCATCTGGGCTACTGATGAGACCGGGGCAAAGGGACGGTGCTCGTCACCTGGACGCTCTGCGGGTCCTGGGACGCGCTCAGCCCGCCACTCGGGAGGATCAGTTCAGATCTGGCCCAGGGAGGACACCTGAGGATTTGCACCCGCGGGAGCCGAGCGTGAGACCTGGTCGCCTGTAGGTGTGTGCTAACTGGCCAGCTTGGAAATACCTCGGTGCAGAATTCCTCCAGCCTCCTCCCAGAAGACAATGAACACGAGTGGGTCTTCCCAACACGTTTAGTTTAGAGTACTTTTCCTTCAGCGTCTCGAGGGTTTTTCCAACCTTTTTTCTCATTCAGGGGCTTCTACTTGGTAAACCTATTGTAGACTTTTAGGCTTCCGACATGCTCAGAGAATTTAGGTCACCGCAACAAAAAAGCAAAAGGCATTATTTTTTTTCTTACCTAAACTAAATGAATTTTAATTTGTATTTAAGCCCCCCCCTCCCCAAATTTGGAACAAAGGGCTTTTAACTGAGACATTTATTAAGTACATGAAAGAAGTTTTTAGAGTAGAGATCCATTCTCCTGGGTGTCCGGAATGTTCAGGAGTTTGAGGGAAGATAGACTAGGGCAAATCTCTTCTTTCTGAGGCCATTCTGCCTTCCCTCCCTGGGAGTGGGGGAAGAGGGTGGATGAGAGCCAGCAAATGGAGAGCTCAGGTGGAGAGGGGGTCCTGGCGTTTTGACGCCATGCAGGGACATTCCCAAGTCCTGAGACAGCCCTGCCACACATCCCCAACCAGCAAGCAGCTTCTCCCCTTGTTTCCTTTCCATTTTTAACCCTCCTCTTCCACCTTCTATTTTCTGCCCTTGGACACCCACATAAGACATGGCCTCGTAATCGACTCACTCAACACAGTCACCCCCCTCCTCCATCATTCCTCTGGTCTTGTGTCCTCCTGTTAACACGAAAGTTGTCAATTTCATTAGCCTTGTTTCTCTGAGAGAGAATGCAGCGTTTCCATAGCACCACGAAAACCAGAAGTCGTGCAGGAAGGGGACCGAAATTTCTCGACTTGTTGCTCAAGTGCGCTGAGAGCAGTTGGTGATTTACTTAACTTAAAGGGCAGAGCTAGAGAGGGAGCCACTGCGGCTCTGGGGTAGTATAGAATGGTCTGTTGGCAGACCGGAAGTCATATTGCAGGGACTTGGCTTTTGACAGGAGAAAAGGTGGAAAGATGGTAAGATAGCTCCAGAAGTCACAAGGAAAAAGAAAGAATTACTTTTAAATATGGAGGTGACTTGGAGGTTTGCTGACACAGAGGAAGGATGGATTTGAAAAATAATATTCATTGATGGAGCAAGGTTTCCAGGAGATAGGAAGTCCTGAGGTCTGAGAGAAGAGGAGAGATTAGTCAGAGAATGGAGGAATCTGTGAAGGTATAGAAGAATTTGGAGACATTGTGAGTTCATACCAGCTGACTTTGATCTTGTTAATGATCTGTTGAGACTTAGGGCACAGGGATGAAAGCCTGAGAAGAGTGGAAAAGATTTGGAATGGGTGGCTCATGGCCTCTGGTGGTGGGCCAGGTGTGTCATCTTTATTTACTACGGGCTACATGCCAGCGGGTCTTCAAATAGGAGCAACTGGTTTTAGAAATTAATAAAAGCCTAAGCCCGAAGGAGGGGATAATTCTAGAAAAAAAATGTAATGCCTGTGTTTTGCATCAAGCATGTTTTGAAAGCTTACTGAGGACACAGCCTTCCTAGAAGTGCTTTGGAAAATGTATCAGATGACGTGGGTCATAGCACCAATTCGGCTACTTAATAACTTTGTTGTCTTTGGCAAGAGCATTCATTATTCCCAAGTCGGATTCTCCATTTGCAAAATGGGCATCCATGAATTCACCCAATAAATATTCACTGAATGCCCACGCATGCCGGAGCTCTGGGGGTACTGCAGGCACAGCAGTAAACAAGACACTCTCCGTCCTCACGTTTCCGAAGTGGCTCCCTACCCGACTTCCTTTACCAGGAGGATCATGTGAGATAATACACCAGAATGTGTTTTCATATTTCTGGAGCCCAACTATAGGAGAAAAAAAAAATATATATATATATATATATATATATTTGAAAAGTTTTTCTTTTCTTTCTTTAACAATTGTCTTCTTGTGATCACGATCTTAACAGTGGTTGTACTTTCTGGATAGAAGACTCTACCTCCAGATAACGCCCCCGTGGCTCTCTCAGACTTAGACTTCCTTCCTACACAGCTTCCCATCCAGGAATGGTAGCACTGCCTCTCGCTGGGAGGCGGGGAACATGGCTTTCCAGGGGGCTCATGGAATCTTCACCGCTTCCCCACGTCTCCACGTCTCCAATGACTGGTTGCCCTATTCCTCTGGCTGGCTCCTCTGAAGACATCGGTGCTAATTCCAGAGAAGCACAACACAGAGCTGTCCCAGCGGCCAAGTGGCAAGCAGAAGCGTTCTTTGATCTTCAGCCTGGTGCATTCTTTGGGTGGTCAAAACTTTGGAAGGACAAGCTAAAAGAGTATGTCTGGCGACTGGAAGCCAGGTCAAGGGTAATGTGCTGGAGAGGATTTCTGGGAGTAGGATTAAGGAAATTGCCCTTTTTTTGAGATGTTTAAGTCTAGTACAGCAAAAATCTTCCTGAAATGTATCCTGGAGTTCTAGGAAGAATCTTTCATTACAGCTCTGGTCAGAGTTTTAATTTCTTTATAGTACACCCAACTTTTTTTTTTTTTTTATCATACGCAATCTTACTCCATATTTCTGTTTTATCAAATATTGCAAAACTGTCATCCATGGCAGAGAGCAGTAGGTGTCTTTCTCTTCTTTTGTGTTTAGGCTAAGAAAGGGAGTGAATATCTCAAAGCAGATTTTTGCAGACAAAAAAAAAAGTACGGGCTGCAGATTAGGTGAAGAATAGAGGAGGAAAATGAAACTGACTGCTTTACTTGGTGCTTTCTGTCTTCCTCTGGGGAGGACTGTGTCTACAAGGGGATCCAGAAACTAGACTCTGAGAGAGAGCTGGACCGGTGGGGACCTGGGCCCGTCGCCCCGCATTGAGACGGGGAATAAGCCGTTGAGAACACAATTTCCCGAGTATTCCTATCTAAATAATCCACCGCAGTAAATCGTGTGATTCTGGGGTATCTGAGGAGAAATTATACTTTCTAGAGATTCTTCCCCAAGTTCTGGATGTTGACTTTTTTTATGTGAGACCCCTCCTCCTGCCTTTTCTCTCAGATCTCATTTTCTCAAAACACCTAAAGACTTACTTACCAGTTAAAAGTTTCTACTCCCCTATGTGTTGGGGGGGAAACGTTTTTATTAAATTTTGGCATATTATTCCCTTGCCTCCTTTTGTCTACCCTTCTCTCCATGGCTTTCCCTGCTGTCTCCTGTTCTCTGATGCACCTCGACTGTAAATACCCTCCAGTGAATGAGCTGGCCACGTGAGAGGAGTCAGGAGGGGCTTCCCTGCTGTGTCAGGAACGACAGTTTCTCTCACTGTCTTCCCCTCATTCACCTCAACTTGGTAGTGTGATTCGCGTCTCTTCCTGGACTTATGAAGTCCATTACTCTTCAAGCGCTCTACTCTGCACGGTCTTCATCAAAGTTTCTATTCAATTCAATCCAGCACAAATTTACTCATAATTCTGCTCGGTCCAGTGTGAGACCAAGATGCGAATAAGAATCTATTTCTTCTTTCTAAGGTACTAAGAAGGGGGCGGCCACGTGCGGAACATGCCGAATGCTAGCACAGAGATTCTGCTGGACACACCAGAGCAGAATTAACTGAAGGTACGCCCACATCCCACAAAGGCTTCCCAGGACCACTCCACTTCGCCTCCTTCCGATTTCCAAATTCCTATACCACTTATTTGGGCTTACATCAGCATTTTCCACAGTATGTTCCTTGTAACACTAGACTCAGGAGATGTTCTGTGAAAGACCGATTTCATGACCAATTAAGAATAGGAAATATCGTATACACAGTCTCTTCTTGGAAATCCACAATGTACATCAGCACATCGAGGTTTCAACCAGCAGAGCGGCAGAGGAGAATTTGTTTACCCCGGAATTCTCTGAACCTATATAATCACACCTCACTTTTTTTTTTTTTTACATAACAATTTGTAGGAAAAGTCTGTTTCTCAGACTACACCCTTGGAAACATCGCACCAATCAATTAATTAAATGATGGCTATGAGGGTTATGAAAATCCCTTTGTTTGCAAGATTTTATTTTTATCACCAAGTAAAAAGACCTCTTATACCAATTGGATTTTTATTTTTTAATTAAAAAAATTTTTTTTAATGTTCGTTTATTTTTTGAGAAAGAGAGAGACAGAGAACACACGAGCAGGGGAGGGGCAGAGAGACAGACACAGGATCTGAAGCAGGCTTCAGGCTCTGAGCCGTCAGCACAGAGCCCGACATAGGGGGCTCGAGCTCACAGTGAGATCATGACCTGAGCCAAAATCGGACGCTTAACTGACTGAGCCACCCAGGTGCCCCTCCCAATCGGATTTTTAAATGCCTAGGATTGTGCTGTCCAGTCGGGTAGCCACAAGCCACACACCTCATCCCACTGAGATGCACTGTTGGTATAAAATACCCACCGGATTTGAAAAACAATATGAAAAAAAGAATGGAAAGTATTTCATTAACAGTTTTATATTGATTACAGGGCGAACGGGTGGCTCAGTCGGTTAAACCTCTGCCTTTGGCTCAGGTCATGATTTCACCATTTATGAGTTTGAGCCCCGTGTCGGGCTCTGTGCTGACAGCTCAGAGCCTGCAGCCTGCTTCGGATTCTGTGTGTGTCTTCCTCTCTCTGCCACCCCCCCCGCCCCCCCCTCCCCCGCTCATGCTCTGTCTCTCTCTTCTTCAAAAACAAATAAACATTAAAGAAATTAAAAGAAAACAGTTTTGTATTGATTACGTATTAAGATAATACGTATAATAGATAATTTGGGTGTGTTTGGTTAAAAATTTATTGAAATTAACTTCACCTCTTTTTATCTCAATAAAAAATAGGGTTAAAAAAAGAACAAAGTATTGGTAAATGTAATTTACCATCAGCAAAAAATAAACACATGCATACAATGGAAAAACATTTTATGATAAAGCAAGTGGTATTTCAACTATTTTGCTGATGTGTTCATGAGAACACGTTATCTCCCTGTTCTTGTGTTATTTTCAGAGCTCAAAGTCTATAATAAAAGATTAAAAGTTTATTAACTTCACCTCTTTCTACTTTTTTACTATATATGTTTTTAATGTTTATTTACTTCTGAGAGACAGAGACACAGAGCACGAGCAGGGCAGGGGCAGAGAGAGGGAGAGGGAGACACAGAACCTGAAGCAGGCTCCAGGCTCTGAGCTGTCAGCACAGAGCCCAACACAGGCTTCGAACTCCCAAACCAGAAGATCCTGACCTAAGTTGAAGTCGTACTGAGCTACCCAGTTGCCCCTCTTTCTACTTTTTAAAATGTAGATACCAGAAACTTCAAAATTATACCTGTGGCTCATATTATTTTTCTACCAACAGCCCTGGCCTAGAAAATAAGAATTGCATTTTCCATATATCTTGTTTATCTTCTACAGCACACGGAAAGATGCTACACCCAATGAAGACCTGGAACACACACTTGTTGGCTGGATTAATTTGGTTTCCAAGGTTGGGATCCGGCTGAGAGAGCCAGTGAACTGAATCTTCTTCTCCAAGGTGCTCACAGTCTTGTTCACGACTGTACCCACTGTGTGCATTGTTCCTGTTGGGCGTTCCCTTCTTCAGCTTATAAATCTTGGAGAACGACATTTAGCAATGTTAAGCTGACACTGACCCCCTAAGACTGTCAGAATCTCCTTAGCCGCCCGGACAGAATGCTAATGTGCACCTGTAATTCCTATTTCAGCGCAATCATCCTGACGGCATTTCAGTGGGCTCCAATAGTTCGGGGCATTTACAGACTGTCAAGTTGTTCCCTGGCATTGAATCTGCATTTCCTAAAGGAATGACCATTGTTTCTCAAAACCCAGAACCCTATTCCTTGGTGGTTAGGGGAAAAACACAGAGTTGATTTTAACCTACCATTACCGTACTTGCTCCAAAGGGATCTTCATATACGTGGCCTGAACTCTGAAGGTTCAGAAAGCTAGGCTAAGAAAGCGAGGGCATAACTGATTCTCCCCGTGTTTTGAGTTACTAACAGAAATGAAAGGGGAGATAAAGATCACACTTTGATAAGCCGTGCCACATCTGTAAGAACAGCCTCCGGGGCAGTGAGTTTCAGACAATGGGGAGAGGCGGTCTTGGCTGCGGCTCCTGCGAAAGTTGCATCAGGGGGAGAAAAGCAGGATCGGGCACTGCTCTCTCAGGCATGAGTCAGAGGGGAAAACAGGGCACAACACCATGGAAAATCAGCTGCAGATGCTCTCAGTCAGACAGAAGTATGCCCGCTCTGCGCGCACCGCCGTCTGCAGAGTTATGGTGAAAATGATCCGAGAGCCTCACTGTACACGCAGGAGACGGCGCGTGCAAGAAACCATACTGAACGCAGCGACCAAAGGGGGGCTTCGCCTACGGAGCTACAGAGCCATCAAGAAAGGCATATGCCCATGACCTTCGGGAGTTGGCGTGTAAACATTAAAGGCTTCTCACTGTGTCAGGCTGGCCCTCTAGACTCATTGAGAGTTTCTACTTTATGGATGCCGAGATGTAGGGTCTTGAGGGGCTTTTACCCTGAAGTAACAAAATTCTCTGCTGGAACCAGCTTGTCTTTGGCATCACTGCTATCCCCAAACACTATTTGCTGACTTTTTTTTTTTTTTTTTTTTTTTGCAATCGTATTCTATGCAGGCTGTATCAGTCTTTCTCCATCACGACGTAAACATTCTGTTATCAGACTTAAACTCTGAAATGCATTTCAGAGTGTATCCCTAATATTAAAAAAACCGGTCAATGATTTTTCTGTTGGCATTAAACAAAGGCCGTACGCCCCGGCCCGACCTTTAGAGTTTTTATAATTTGGCCCAGCCTACCAGTCTTGCTTTACACCCATAATCACTTGGTACACCCACAGTCTAGGCAGCTTGCTCCCCCACTCCTGTGGCCTGGCAGCCCCAGCCTGCAGCTCCGCACACCCGGCTCACGTGCATCGTCCGGGCTTCAGCCCGGTTCTGTCGCTCTCCTGACACTGCGGTTCTCTGTCTTCTGGGTCCCCTCAGCAATCTACCAAGGATTCTGCCCATTCCCCTGCTCTTTCTCTCTCTCTCTCTCATTCTCTCAAGTGTAAACAATTCTCCCTGAATTAAATCTCTTTTCTGCCAATTACCTGCTGCGTGAACTTAGCCTTTACTTAACCTCTCTGTGCCTCGATTTCCTTAAGTGTGAAACTCAGGATAATAATAGCACCTACTTCACGGGGTTGTTGCAAGGAGTGAATGAAATTCTGTAAAGTGCTTCATACAGAGCTGGATACACAGTATGCCTTTTGTAAGTGATTTGCTATTAGCAATAGTAGTCATGGTAACGGTATTAGTGGTATTAGTTTTATTCCTGACAGTCCTTCATGTGATTTCATACATTGTACCTGATCAATAAGCATTTATAGAATAAAAGAATACGTAGATGAGCATAAAGCAAGAGGTTTTGAAGTGAGGTTCAATGCACTCGTTTGTTACAATTTGAAAACCCTGCTTCAGGGATTGTCTCTTAACAATGTCAGGACTTACTAGATACTCTTTCGGAAAAAATGAAGCTTTTCTAAAAGGAAGAACTAAAATAAAAACGAGGCTCTACTGCTGGCAATCTGTGGATTAACTACTTTTTGAAAGCACATATTTTAGTGTACAAGTCTGGAGAAGCACACACTTGTCTTCATTTATATTCGATATCCTTAAACCGCAATAAACTTACGCACGATGAAAACGGTTAAGGCTGAATGACAACTGAATGGAGGTTTTTAACTTTCTAGATTGCTTTTATGCCCGTTATCTCATTAAAGCTTTCTTGCTCTAATGAGCTAGACTGATGGGAAGGATTTAAAAATAAAACTAAAAAAAAAACTGTGATCGAAAATGCGGTCATGTGTATTCTTCTCTAGGCGCGTACAGTAGCGTGGGGACCGAAGAACCACTCTCTGGCCTTTGAAAATCAATGTGCCTTTCGTGGAGGGAACCGGTGCCTCTCAGTTACAGTATTTTCCCAGCTGTCTTATAACGAGGTCCTGCACTAAATTTAACATGTCCCCAGACTCCTGCTTAATTCTCACAGCTGGGAGACAGGGCTAGCCCAGCCAAATCTATTTTCCTAGAGTACCTACAAGTCTGCCCTTTAATAATTTATTTTCTCCTCTATAGTGGTCTCTAACTTAGCTCTAATAGATTTTGCCACCTAGTTGCTGCTTTAATCAGGAAGAGAATTCTACGGGTTTATTAATCGTGCTCTTTTTCAAAAGCTGCTGATTAAGTATTTGCCTCATGGTTGCAAGCAGCCAGAAGGTACGATGGAGGCCGCAAGCTGACGGAGCGGGAGGCTGCAGGTAGCGGGCACCTAGGGCCCGCAACAGACTGCATACAGCTAGTGCCAACTGAGCAGGCTGAAGTTTCAAGTCTCCCAGCTCTTAGCAACAGAGTGCTCCCAGCACTCTCCTGCCTCCCGTCTTCTTCACCAAGAGGTTCCAGCAGGCAACGGCAGAATTCCTCTCTTCTCCCCACATCCCAAAAGAGGTAAATCATGTCTGAAAACTGAATGACAGGCTTGGCAAGAGAAGGCAGTCGACCACGAGACAGCGCTTCCAACAAAGTTTACTTTGGCCTCCTCAACCAGCGGACCCACCAAACACCATCTCCCCTGCCTTCTAGGAAAGCAGCAACTGAAGCCACATAGTCGCTTTACGTGTCATATTCATGGTACCAAAACAAGTGCCAAACAACACAACGAGGCTTCCTGTCCTCCAGAAAACCCTACTTCTCCGCAATTTATAGCACGCTGGTGAGAACACACATTCAGACGAACACCAACCAAGCTGGAGGTTTTGTCAGAAGTCAAGACACCAGGAATTAAGCAGTGAGTAGTGTTTTTGGAAGAAAAGTAACCTTACATTTATTCGTTTTATGAAGAAGATAAATATTTTCTTCAAAATTCATAGCTGTCTGGATGTCCTTCAAATTTCTCAGATATGAATGCCAATCTCTCTATCCCTTCAATGGTCGTCGCCGGGCAGAGACGAGTGGAAATATTCTTGAGGTAAATTTGGTTATGATTGGTCCATGACTTGCCCAAACTTTTCTACACTGGGCTCCAGAGCAAACATTTGAAGCAGTACTTCATATTCTGAGCCTACCGTAAGTGTGTTAGATTCACTTCTCTGACCTACGACAATCAGATTTTTAAAAAAATTAAACCTTTACTTGAATCATCACTACTAGTTATATGGATGTGCCTTCAATCACTAAGCAAATGAACTGCTCTTTGTTTCAAAAAAGGTTGCTGTGTGGTAAAAGGTGCTTCTCGCCACCTTCGAGGACAATGAGATTAATTAAACTGTGGAAGAAGAAAAAGGAAAAAAAATAATTTTTAACTTACGTGTCTTTGTAATTAACTCTACACAAGGATTTCTGGAGTTAATATTATAGAAATCTGCATAGATATTTTACCATGTTTACTAAGTGGGGCTGAGACCCTCTATGTTTATATTTGTATCTTATAATTTTTAAATGAATTAATAGACTGATCAACAGAAATGGAGACTTTAGTGGGGTGGTTTGTATATCGTAATATAGTAAGGAAGAAAAACATACCATTTGTAGAAAACCTAATAAAAGGGGTGTAATAGACCATTTTAGTTCTTCTCCAATAGAATTTATAAAATTAAAACCTCCTTTTCCTAAATGACACATTTGAAAGTCCCAAAACACAAATGAATTCTGCTTCATTTCTATTCTTCACGTTATATTATATTTTCTAATAAGCAATGAGACATACTGAGTTGAAAAGCTTGACAGATTTAACAGGAAAAAAAAAAACAAAAAACCAAGCCATGTTCTGCTGGTGATTGGAATGATTACCCGTCATAGTTTTGCTGTATGGAGACAGTATATGCTCTGCTTCAGTGGCCTGGAAAACTAGTAAAATAAGTTCATAGTCTGGTCCTGTGGTCATTAATTATTTTTAATCAGTATTATTCAGGAAGTGCCATGAACATTTGTTACTGCTATGATTTTAAAATATATATAGTCAGTGTTTGCTCATCCGTGCTAATAGAGGCCAAGCCTGCACAGATAGATTAAGTCCACAGATATCAATTTCTAACTCTTAAACACATGTAAGAAAATACATTTGATTTATTTCTGGGTTTTTATATCAGGCATTCATTACTCCTGTATTCCAGTTCTACAGGTAATATGAAGTAGTGAAAATATGGCATAACTCAGAACGAGGATTAAATCTTAATTCTACCACTAACCCTGAGCAAACTGCGTTTGCTTTTAAAGTTGTAAGTTCCCCATCTTGGAGTTCATAACACTTCGATAGCGGGGGCAGTTGTGAGGTAATGGATATAAAGCACCTAGTCAAACCCAACGCACAGTAGGTGCTGAGGAAATGACAGTTCTCTTTCTCCCATCTTTGCTCTGAGTCTCTCCCACTGCACTTGCTTGGAGCCTGCTCTTTAGAATGAAGTAGCTAGCACACCATGTCATAGCTGCGATTTTCAGATGATCCACAAGAAGACAAAGAAATTTAAGAAGAAATTGAATTAATGTGATTTTGGTTTTATTAGTCGAAATGACCCAAGAGAAACTTCCACCCCAAAGAAAGAAAAGCTTGAACATATACCAAACAAACTTTCAAGGTATTAGGGTACTATTGATAGTTTATTTCTTCAACTAAAGTGACCCAGCTTGTTCACATTTTCCATCATTTAACTTGGTGTCTTTAATACAACGTTGGCCGGTCTAACGGCTCTCACATTTCACTCTTGGTTCTTTCTCTCTTAATTTTTTTTTTTATCAAACATTTGTTCATATGCATTGTAAAAACAAACAGAAATTAACCATAGTGATGGCTAAAATATAAACCACAAATTCGACTGAGTCAGAGGAGGTCGTTTTGGGTAACCCAAAATTCCACGTCTCCGTATTTCAGGCCCTTTGTCAACTTATTAAATGATAAATGAAAGAGATCAGATGAACAGAATAAAAATTAATCCATCTTAAGAGTTCTATATGCTCTTGGTCAGATCCCAGATCCAAAAGGAAATTCGACCTGGGTTTCGAAAGCAGCAGTGCCTTAGAATGATTGCACTTGATGAAGTTCCCAGAAAGTACATGGCCGAGCCTGGCAGCAACTTGTCAGAAACTCAGGCGGGGAAGGGCTCTGCTTCTCCTCAACTGAAAACATAAAAATCTTATCTATTTAGTTTCTTCTTTCATTTTGATATAAGTGCTCTCTCCATCACTAGGGAGCAGCCTTTATTTATCTATTTTAGAGCATGTGTTTTGTATTCAGACCCGGAAATGAAGAAAAGGTAATTTTCCCTGAAAATGTCTTCACCTTTTCATCCCTCTACTCCCCTGCCTTCTAATAAATAAATACTAGTCTGCCTTCCCCCGTAAAACTGGACTGTGGTTACTCAAATTTGAAGCCTATGTATCAGCATTTAATGCAAGATATTAAGCTAGGTGAAGGGTACAAAGGACAACATAAGGTTGGCCCTTATACTCAAGGACCTTCATACCAGTACCTCCAAAGTAGCATGTACATCCGTGTATCCCCTCCGCCATATAACTGGCATTTGCGCAGACCCTGTGGCCGGAGAGGTTGGGGAAAAATGGTAAGAGAATGAAATGTTGCAGCGCAGTATCCGTGATATTGAGGGAATGACCAAACGTGTGCTGTTGAGCAGCTGCAAACTCAAACACAGTGTTGAGGATTTAGCGACTTTCCTCTCTCTAGTTTCATTCTCCTTTGCTTCCGGCTCTCCAATTTACACGGAATACGAGGAATGGAATGACTACACAAGGCATTTTCAGTGTATGTAAAAGTCCACGTGTAATATTACTTGTTACCCAGAAACGGTTTTCCTTGCTGCCCTCTAGACAAAGGAGCCAACAACATTTTGATGAAAATATGTATCGTAGACTTAATTGTCATGTCATTTTTGCTGCTATACCAGGGAAATAATTCAGAAGGAATGTGTATAAATTGAATTGTTCCAATAGCAGTGTTTCCTATTTCCTTTTACCATCTTCCTCAATTTCTGGGATGAGCGTGCCAATTAAAAATACATTTGGATTGAGGTCGGAAACTGATATACCTCCCAGAGTTTTGGGCCGAAAACTCAATGAAAAAGAACCACAGAGGCATGTAACCAATAACCACCCAAATTTGAGCGAATTAGAACTATTCTGTTTTGCTACACTAGTCAGAAAGCCACAGGCATTCCGCCACTCCGAAAGTTGCTGAAGAATTGACGGAAAGCATAAAAAGTGAACACAGATTGTACATGATTGTGCTCTTGCACTTTTACTCCAACAGCCACAGAAAGAACCCCAACTTTCAATTCGAAGGCTTCCCTTGCAAAAAGAAAAGTTCTTTTTTAAGTTTATTCACTTATTTTGAGAGTGGGGGAGGGACAAAGAGACAGAGACAGAGGATCTGAAGCAGGCTCTGTGCTGACAGCAGAGAGCCCAATCTGGGGCTCAAACTCACAAACTGTGAGATCACGACCTGAACCAAAATCAAGAGTCGGCTGTTTAACCTACTGAGCCACCCGGGAGCTCCAAAAAAATAGCCTTTCTAAAAACAATTTTTTTTAATATTTATTTTTGAGATAGAGAAAGAGAGAGAGAGCAGGGGAGGGGCAGAGGCAGAGGGAGACAGAGGATCCGAAGAGGGTTCTACTGGACAGCAGAGAGCCCACTGCGGGGCCGGAACTCACCAACAGTGAGGTCATGCCCTGAGCCGAAGTCGGACGCTTAACCAACTGAGCCACCCAGGCACCCCTGTAATAACAATTTCAACTAAATTTTTCACTCAACAAATTTATAAAATATGCCTTTAAAAATACATCCTAGGGGCACCTGGTGGCTCAGTCAGTTGGGCGTCTGACTTCGACTTCGGCTCAGCTCATGATCTCATAGTCTGTGAGTTTGAGCCACACGTCAGGCTCTGTGCCGACAAACTCAGAGCCTAGCCTGTTTCGGATTCTGTGTCTCCCTCTTTCTCTGCCTCTCCGCCGCTCATGTTCTGTCTCTCTCAAAATTAAATAAACATTTAAAAAAATTTTACAAAAATACATCTTAAAATACACAACTCATATTTTTGATATAAACATATGCAAATTTATAAAGATGTACCTTTAATTTTTCCTTTGTATTTTTTACACTTGAAAAGTATATATATATATATATATATATATATATATATATAATGGCTTTTAGGGAAAGAACACATTAATTCATTTTATTGCATGAATACTGACTGACAAGTTGACTACATCAAGACCCTTCAGTGGGTGCTGAAAATATATAAATAAAAGACAAAGTCCCAGCCATTAGAAAGTTCTTAACTGGGGACAGAAACTCATATAATGCTGTGTGATACATGCTCTCGAACGGATAAGGAAAGATAATCTGAGGAAGCCTGAAGGGTCTCTCTCACACTTGGTCTAAAACCTCAACATGAGTTCCTCGGAGAGATAAACTCGAACTGAATGTATCCGCAGGAAGAAAAGAGGAGAGTAGTTCGAGCAAGCAGGTAGAGCTTGTGAAACACAGCAAGTTAGAGGAAATGACAGTAAAACGAGGAGTCCAAAAGTTGAGGCCCAAGATGAGAATCGGAACCACGGGCGCCACTATATAAGGAGACTCGATTCTATCCTGAAGGCAGGGGGGCCAAGAGTTTTATGGGCAGAATAAAATCATACTTGCCCCTTAGAAAAATCGCTTACTTGTCTAGAGTGGCACGAGACTAGAAGTAGAGAGAAAAGTTTGTCAGAAGCCCAGGTGAGACATGGTGAAGATAAAGTTCACAAGATATGAAAGGGGTGGAAAGGCGCAGAGAAAGAACCTCACGAAAATCTCAAACGAGTCTTCCTGTGTATATTTTTTAATGTGTTTCTTTCTTCCGTTGAGAACTACAGCCATATGTGCTGCCTGACTTTACAGCTTGGTCTCATTTAAGCTCACAGTAATCTTGGAGGTAGACAAAAATGAAGGTTTGCCCAACCTGCCTGAAAATCCTTTATAAAAAAAACACTTGTTTTCTACATTGTTTGGGTATAGAAGATTACCATTAGTCTTTCTTTGACTGGTTAATATCGCTTTTCTGCCAACATGGTAAATGAGTTTCAGTGCGTATATACCACCGGGTAGAAATACCACGATAGTTTTTGTTGGGTTTTGCATATGGGCAACATGGTACTACTTATAGTTTTTCAGATGTTTCACATTGTTTTTCATCTTAACTTCTGATGTCCCCGGGTTTGAGAATGTACCCTCCCCACCCTCAGCCTGCCTTCAATATCATCCCAGACATCACCTCCTCCAAAAAGTCTTCCTTAATACACTTATATGGATGCTTTACAGTATGGACTGCAGGATGTAGATTTACAGTGTCCTCTGCTCCCTAGGGCATGAATTTCCCTATAAACCTGTAAAGTATTTGTTAATCTCTGAAAATGCCGTCTTTGTCCTATACTCAATATTTTTAAAAGAATTTGGATGTTAGTTTATATTCCAAAAGGTGTCAAAAAGCATGCGTCGAGCAGTTTTTTTTTTTATGTCCCCCAAGTACCTATCCTCTGAGACTCGGGAATATTTTCCTCCTTCCTTTAATTCTCCCTCTCTAATAGCACATGGCCCTTACCTTCAACTGGCCTTGACATTTACAGGCTAAAGGGCTAAAGGAACCAATACTGTAACAGCCAAGCCTGGCCAGACAGGCTTGAAAACTCACCAATGACAGGGATGGGGAAAATCTGATTTGTCTGTGGGTGACTTTTGCAAACTAATTTGTAGTTGAAATCACATGACTTTACCAAGATTTAATAAAATTCTGTCATCACATTCAGGTTTCAGACTTTAGATGTTTGCTAAATGTAGAATAATTCAGAGCTGATTTCACTTTTCAGAGTTTGAGAGACTATATTATTTGAGAGAGTTTTCGATGTTCGAAAAAGTATATACTTCTCTGATAATAGGAAATAGAAATGGGTGAATAAAAACTATTTGTTAAATATCACCTGGTTATTGATTTATTTTCTCATTCTCCTGAGTTTAGAAAAACATCGTTTCTCTAGTTTTTAAAGTTAGAAAGTTAAAGTGAAATTAGTCACTGTGGATGGCACACGGAATGAGAGGCAGTCTGTTGTCTGGAAAACACAGGACTAGAAGTGAGAAAACCTGGGCCTTTGTCCTACTGAAAACACTCAGTTTCTTTTTATACAAATAAGAAAGAGATGATAGAGAATGGGCTAGAAGTTTCTTTCAAACAATATGGCCACATGGAATTTAACAACTTAATATTTAGGAATACAACGTTGCCATGTAAGTAATACCCCACAAACACACCAAATATTTTATATATTTGCCACAAGTTACTTTGTGAGCTTTTCTAGAACTTTAAGTGGCCTTGGTGGAGTTGCTAAGGAATAAAACACTGTTCACACTTTGCTTGACCATTTCTAAGCAATGTCCTTAAACTTTATTCACAGTGTCAGATACACAATGAGTGAATACACGCAAACACCCAAATCTTTTAAAAAATGTCAGATCATGCCATGCCTCTTTTCAAGATTATCTAATGCTTTCCCACCACCTCCTCCCCCCCACCCAAGTAAATCAAATCTTTAGCATGGTCTACAAGGCTTCCATTTCCCTATGCCCACCTCATCCACTTTCTCTCTTCTCCTCACACCTATTGCTAGAGCCGAGCCACACTACCCCCTCGTTCCCTGTTCTTCAAACCACCAAGCATGTGCTCACCTCAGGGCCTTTGCACTTACTGTTCCTGCTCCCTTAAATGCTCTTTTGAGAGAGTAAGGCTCACTTTATCACTTCATTTAGGTCTCTGCACAAATGCTACATCATTAGAAGAATTTCTCTGCCAACTATTAAAATAGCACCCTTTTCACTTTTACTGTGCTTGATCTTTCTTCATAGCATTTATCACTACCTGATAAATTGTATTTTTACTTGTTAAAATTTTTAAATATCTCTTCAACCCAAATGTAAATTTCCTGAAGGCAGGGATCTTGTCTGTTTTTGTTTACTGCCTGGTTCTTGTCCACTGTTATTGGCTGGTATCTGTAATAGTGGCCTGATATTCAATAGGCACTCAACAAATACTTGTCGATTTACTTACAGAATGAAAAAATACATCTTCACATCTTATCCTAAATCTGCATAGAGCTAAGATGGCAAAGAAGGCAATAATATACAACTTATATGAAAAAAAGAAAAACTTAAGAAAGTAGAATAAGAGTATGGCTAGAAGGAATCTCATCTCTTTTCCAAAAATGTGGGAACCTAAAAAAAATCACCCATGGATAAGCTCTTTATTTTTTCACAAATTATAAGACATCATGACTACATCATATTTGCTATTTCTTTGATTTTAAGGAACTTCTTCATACTGACATCAGAAATATCCTCCATAAATAAAAGAAATAAAAAGTTCTCTTGGAACATGGAAGATGTTGAAATTGAAGATAGAATTGACCAGTATTATGTGACGATATATACTCAGGATTGAGGAATGCCTGAGCCTTCCCATAAGATGTAGCATGAATGATGTAACTCTTTTAGAAATTCCTGAGATACAATACAAGGCACGATGGCAAATGGGAACCAGAGTTATCCGTGCTCCCATCTGTGTCCCAGCTTTCCTTAGTGGACCGGGCAGCTCACATACTCAAGTGCCAGGAGCAATGTGTCCTTGCTCCAAAGCCAGTACCAATCTCATCATCTTTCCACTCTGTTTTTGTTTACATTGTTTTTGAAAGAGAGAGAGAGAGAGAGAGAGAAAGCGAGCGCAGGAGAGGGGCAGAGAGAAAGGGAGACAGGGGTTCCAAAGCTGACTCCACACTAACAGCAAAGAGCCTGATGTGGCACTCGAACTCAGGAACCGGGAGATCATGACCAGAGCCAAAGTCGGACGCTTATCCAACTCAGCCATCCAGGCACCCTTCATTTCTTAGTCTTACAAAAGACTTTGTTTCTTTAATAAACTGCTAAGCACTGACAGTATTTGACATCTTATTTTGATTATTTTTCTAGATATATGTATAATATCCTATGTGTTGTGGGTTTTCTAAGAATTACGTATTATTTGGGTGTTCAGTTTTTCAGGCACCAGGAAATAAGAAAAAATTCATACTGACCTAAGGACAGCATTTTGGTGGAGGCAAAAAATATCAGGAATTCCAAATAGAACCATAGTGACTCTTGTACTAACCATAAGAAGGTCAGTGCTGCTGTCTCATCCACAATATTCAAGGATCTTAGAGACTTTGAAACTTATGAAGAAAGAAGTTTACTACAAATTCCTGTGCATATAAGTTTTAGGTAATTTCCAAGTCTTGAAGTAAAATTTGAAGCATATTTTACCAAAGCAGAGAAAGAATAAAGGCTGTACCAAAAATTTGGATAGGATTTGCAAATTTGTTTTCCCTGTCTGCTTAAAATTATAAATAACCAGATCTTGAATACAGAATAATGTTTTGGGCAGGAAAGCAAATAAAAAATCAATGAAACTCAATCCCTTTCTTATCCTGGGTCTATTTTCTTAATGATACTATGGAGAAGCAGCCAGTGTTATTATCAAAAATATAAAATATATGTTCCATAATAATCAGTGTGGTATCCAGTTCATTGGGTATAATTTTCAACACTTTCATGCATTATCACGTATGACTAATAATTGTTTCCAAAGCATTTGAAATGTCCTGTGACAGACTACTACCTGTCCACTGCAATGTCCCCAGCACATCGCTTCCTTCCTTCTTGTTGGAAGCAGGCTTATGGATTTTTCGAGCACAGAATCCCAGCTAGCAGCAGCATGCTGTGGGTCTAAAAACCCATTAGGAAACTGTGATAATTGGACACATGTCAGCAGTAGCCATTCATCATAAGAGCCCCCAGTAAATGCACCGTTTGCCCACGTGCACCGAATGCAGTTGCTTGCTGAGTTTGGCACTCCCAGATTATGGTGTTTTGTAGAGACTGGGAATGAAGTGCAGGAGGTAGTCATACTGAACTTTGTCTTTTCCTATACAGTTTCTACCAAACCTCTACAATTACTGAGAGATATTGAATCCTCAGCAGAATGCCTAAATTATGAATTTTTGGCAATAAAATGTATTTTATTTTTAGCTCTAGCTATTATATGTTACCATTCCTTGCATATTACATATTTATATATTGTATCTATTGTGATTTAAGAGAGATTTGAGAATTGAAATTCAAACTTGTCCGAGGTAAAAACAGATACTTTGAACCAATGTTACAATGAGTGTTTTCCTATGCTATTTGGCATATTCATTTATGAAATGTAGAATTACTGAAGAGTAAGAGAATTGATTTTCTTGTATCTAATTCTATCTCTGTAATAGAGATACATCATTTGTTACATTTTTGGTCTAGTAAGTCTTTATATCTGTATATGCCATTTAACAATTTCCAGGGTCAGTATACTCTTCTCCATATAGAACATATAGAATCTTATAAAACTGGTGCTATTGATCTAGAGAACTTGTATTCTGCTTTGGGTTTCAGGTGCAGTGACAGGGTTGCAGGCAGCCATGTCTTTTCTTGCACACACTATACAATCGTTTCTGGTGAACAGCATCTATTTCTGAAAGGTTTGGTTGCAGGCTGGCGGTAGTTTAACTGCAGAACAGAGTGAGGTTAATCTCCTAAAGGAATCTCTGGGTCTTCTTCACTCTTCATTTAACCATAGGAATTAAATTGTTCCATAGCAACAATTATTGTTACGCTTTCAATCGTATTCTTAATTGAACACCGTTCCTTCTCTAGGCTTTGCAATGGTCACTTTGTTAAGAAATTTAACTGTCTTCAGAGAGAAGTTGTTTAAAACTTATTTATCCTTATTCCCCCATTCGTTTACTCTCAGTGAGACCCGAGCACGCTTCCAGCACATCCGCTTTGTGATGATTCTCTGTTCATCCACCCCCACTTCTTTCTCCAAGTTATTTGCCAGGTTTTGATTAAGCCAATTGTTAAGTGTACTCAGTAAAACAAGGTATAACTCAGAAAACAGTTACAATTATCTTTACTATTGTTAAAGCTGGAAGACATGGAAAACGTACCCACCGGTTCTCTGTGTGAAATACAATGCAAAACTTATTAAGAGGAAATGCGAGTCTCCTTAAAAGTTTTACAAGAAAGGTTAACCATCGTACGGGGTTTGACGGGTGTAGTAAAACCCAGAAATAATGAAAAGCAGCTTCAGGATTAAATTAAAATAATAAAAGTATTTATTTTACGTTTATCTGAAAGTGGACTAGAATCTCAACTGTGTTTACATGTTTCCATTTCTACTGTTCACATTTTATCTGTTCACAAAAACTGCTGGTTTGGCCTTAGTTTTTCTGTGGCCCTAAGGGACTCTCATCCCCTTTTACAAAGTCAATTTATCATTTAAATAATAGGGAAAGAATGGCTAAATCTAAATCAACATGCAAATAAAGAATGCAACTGTAGTTCTCCTTCCTTCCTCCTGGGAGAAGGGAGTCACTCGAAAGAAATCGTTTGTAAAGAAGGGAGGAAAACAACTGGATTTTCACTCAAGTGAGTTGCACGAATCTTTTACTTTTAATGTTTTTGTTTGTTTTTATTTATTTTTGAGAAAGACAGAGGGTGAGCGGGGGAGGGGCAGAGAGAGAGGGAGACACAGAATCCCAAGCAGGCTCCAGGCTCTGTCAACACAGAGCCTGATGGGCTTGAACTCAGGGACAGTGAGCTCAAGACCTGAGCCACAGTGAGACGCTTAACCGACTGAGCCACCCAGGTGTCCCTGAGTGAATCTTTAATCATCGACACTCTGGTACCTCTTCAGTTATCAAAACTTAACTGTATTCTGTGCCTTATTTTTAATATATATTATAAACCAGCTTTGAAAGTAAAATTGAAATTCACCTGGAAAAAAATATCAGTTATGTCTCCTTTTAAAAAAAAATTTAAAGTCTATTTATTTGTTTTGAGGGAGGGAGGGGCAAAGAGAGAGGGGGGGAGAGAGAGAGAATGCCAAGCAGGCTCCACGCTGTCAGCAAGGAGCCTGACACGGGGTTCCAACTCAGGAACCGCAAGATCATGACCTGAGCCGAAAACAAGAGGGACGGTTAGCGGACTGAGCCACCCAGGCGCCCTTCAGTTATGTTCTTCTATTTACATCCAATCCCCACTAATAGGTGAGGTGTTTCATATCACTTGTTTATTTTTATTTTTTAATTATTTTTTAATCTTTATTTTTGAGAGAGAGAAAGAGCGCACACACGAGCAGGGGAGGAATAGAGAGAGAGGGAGGCACAGAATCCGAAGCAGGCTCTGGGCTCCGAGCTGTCAGCACAGAGCTCGAAGCGGGGCTCAAACTCACGAACCCACAAGATCATGACCTGAGCCGAAGTCTGAGGCTTAACTGACTGAGCCACCCAGGCGCCCCTCAGTTAATTGTTTATCTGAGCAGTTTGCTACACGTATTCATCCATTTCCCCGCTGCCCACTGCTCTATCGATGAGGTATAAAGACCCAGGAGGGAGCATGAAGACAAATCCCGCCCCTTATGTAACTTACAGAAGACCCCAGGCTTCTGGGATGCTCTGCAGCTACCTGGAATCCCTTCCCTTGGGAAGGGGCTTTTTTTGTTGTTTTGTTTTATTTTTCCATTGGGAAGCTTTTTGAGGGTGAGGGTCCCTTTATGTTCTCAAATCTATGTCCAAATTAATATTCAGTAAATATCTCTTGGGTGACAACTGTTACCAGGTCTACTTTTCAAAGGTTTTAAAAACTTGGAAGCAAATATCCCTTAAATTTTAAAATTTGCATCGCCATATGCTACTCATTTCCTACCGACAGCTATAAAAATTAGAATTTCAAAACTGAATGGAATAAGGAACTGTAAGAAACCTTGAGCGAAAGAACTAGTGGATCACCAAAAGCGAAATGATTTCTCAGCCCACAAAGTTTAGATAAGCCGCTGGCATTTGGGGAAAGCTTTGGGTTCTACTGCACATAATTACTATGAATTATTTACAACCATTAATAATTCCGATTTTTGGCAGTTTCTTACATTTTTGTAAAGCTTTGTAGGAAAACCAAGTGAAATTTTTTTTTTCTTCAAAAGGACAAAGGTTGGAGCTTAGAATGATAAATAGGAATAATTCCTTGAAGAAAAAAGTGCTATAAAAAGGGGAGAAAGGTAAAAGGAAGGGGCTAGTATATTTCAGTCACCTTCCAGGTCCCAGGCACAGCGGCCTTCAGGCTACATATGTTGTAATAATGCTCACAACAGCACAGTGAAGTAGGTACCAGTGTCCCCATCTTAGACATGTGGTCAATCAACTTGACTGAAGTGACGTGAACAGCAAGAGGGAAACTGGAATTTGAATCCAGGGTCGGCTGACTGAATCTGTGGTGTCACCAAAGGTGCTTCTCTGTGGCTTGCTGCTTCCAGTTACACTGAACACCAGGTAAATCAGAGGAGAGGTCTCAGGTTAAGAACCCTAATGATGCTCAATAACCACAAAACAAATAAGGAAAGGAGAGAAGGAAGGTGGATGGGAGAGAAAGGAGAGAAGGGGGAAGGAAGGAAAGAAGGAAAGAAGGGACGGAGGAGGGAAGGGAGGGAGAGAGGGAAAGGGGGGAGGGAAGGGCTGGAGGAGGGAGGAAGAGAGGAAGGGAGGGAAATGATTTACTGAACTGTTAACCAGTTACTCCATTAAGTGGATTTCTTTCATTCTGACAAGGACTGATCTGGTTTTAATGAAGTAGTAAATACTTTAACATGGTCTACCTAACTCTTCTGGTATTATTTGCATGTATCTTATATGAATTTTTATTTCAGGAAATGTAACATCATTAAACTAAAAATAAAAGGCTCTCATTTAACTGTTTAGCCTGGGCAGACATGTCTAATTCCACAGTTGCTTTTATAGTGGTTTTTATTGTTTCTTATTGCCTAAAAGATCAGAAATATTTTAATATGTTGGATGTCCAGGGCAGAATATTTTTATGAAGGAAGTACACACGTGTGGCACAGCTGAGGGAGACAGACAGAAGTGGCCTCTAAATACTTTCCCATGTTTATTTTGGAATAGATACAGCTTTAGAATTTCCATATATCAGCTTTTTCCAGAAATATCTAATTCAGAACTATATTAGGAGTTGTGAGAGAAATATAGTGAGTTAATATGTATCCAATGTTCTTTTATGTAGAGTGTTTTAGAGTCTGACAATTATAGCCTTGATCTGCCACAAACTAGCTGTGTGATCTTTGGAAAGTGGTTTGACTCAGCCACTTTGGGCTTTGTTTTCCCCATCTGTAAAATGGACCTAATAATAGAACCTTTCTCACATTTTTTAGAGGCTATATAAGTTTTAAAAATCTTATATTATTTGAAATTCAATTTTAATTAAAATTTTTTTAATGTTTACTTATTTTTTGAGAGAGAGAGGGGAAGACAGAAAGAGACAGAGAGAGAGCATGAATAGGGGAAGGGCAGAGAGAGAGGGAGACATAGAATCTGAAGCAGGCTCCAGGCTCTTAGCAGAGCCCGATGTGGGGCTCGAACTCATGAGCTGTGAGATCATGACCTGAGCTGAAGTTGACGCTTAACCTACTGAACCACTGAGGCGCCCCCTAACAATCTTATTAAGATTGATTAAAATCTTATAAACGTATTCATGCAAGCAACAATACTTGCAAACTTTTAATATTAGCCAACCCGACATTTTAGCTAAGAATTGACTCTTAATTTCTTGGTTGGCGATGAAGTTAGAAAGCACTTCCTATGGCATTTTTCTGGTATAGAAAATAAAAAATGTTTTAAATCTTGTGATTGCCATTCATAATCAGTAATGTACTTATGTATTCATCATAGCAATATTTTGTGAGAAACGCATTTTATATTAATATCTTGAATTCATCCAAGGAAACATACAGATTCCAACATAACGCAGGGATTGCTTGGAGACTGTGGGTCTTTACCCGGCAGTATGTCGATAGTTCAATATTTGAACCACTGGGAGCTTCGGTTTTCATGCTCCGGTTTTCACATTGCTGCCTGTGCAGGGACTATCCTTTTCCTCACTGATGGTGAGCTGAATGCTCCTAGACCTTCGGGGATGCCCTGAAGAATACACATCTGTGTCAAGCAAGGTGGGGAAATCAGTCACTTTAAAAAAATTTTTTTTTAATGTTTATTTATTTTGAGAGACATAGAGACAGAGCATGAGCAGGGGAAGGGCAGAGAGAGAGGGAGACACAGAATCCGAAGCAGGCTCCGGGCTCTGATGAGCCATCAGCACAGAGCCCGACGCAGGGCTCGAACTCACAGACAGTGAGATCATGACCTGAGCTGAAGTCGGTCGCTTAACCGACTGAGCCACCCAGGCGCCCACTTTTTTTTAAAAAAAAAATGTAATTAGCTGAACACAGTTTTCTCTTCTACAGTGTGATACTCACTCATATGAAAACAGTAAATCACTTTAAGAATCATCACACACGATCTCATGCAGTTTGCCTGACAGCAATAGAACCGTTATTCTTGGTATTTCTTAAAAATGATGCAAAAGTAGTAGCTTGAAAAATTATTTTGTGAAAAGAAATCAAGTTAGTTGGAAATAGCTAAATGCCAAGACACGCCCCTACAATCACCACGTTAATTTTTTAAATGACTAAGAAAGTATTAGAGATGAAGTATTAACATAAAAAATTCTGGTTTTTACTTATTGATCATTTAATGACAGCATCCGTTCCTACCAAAAAGGGCAGATTTAATGCTCTTCTTTTTTCCCTTCACTTTTTACGGTTGTAAGAAGTGTCTACGGCACAGACACTACAGACAATAGGAAGCACAGCAGAGGGAAGCGGTACAGTGTGAATCGATCTGTGATTCACTGAGGGAAGCGGCCGTAAGACAGGAAACACTGGGAGAATAAGAGTGTACAGAAAACATACCATGTGAGTCTATATTTTTGTCACAAATGCCATGTAGTTATATTAAAATAGTTTTTAAGCATATTACTATACTATTGGCTTCAAAACACTAAAATAAAAATTTCTATCCTCACCTAAAGGACTGCTTACTCTGTTCTTGACTTCTCTGAAGTCTAACTTTTGTTAGATCTTTAAAAACATTAAAATTAGATAAATGGTGAGTCAAACTACCAATTAAAGTGATAAAACCTAGAATCTAGGTTTTAAAAGAAAATCAAACAAAAGAGATACATTCAGACTGAAAAGAAAAATTGTATCTCTTTGTGCATGAATAATGGAGAAAGACAAATTAAGAGCCTCAAAAGTCCTGAAACAATATTAGATTTGCTGCTCCATTAAAAGTCTATTTCTGTTTTAGTGTTGATATTTTCCCATAGAAATAGACTTCTAAAAATCTGGGGAAACTATTCATGTTTTGGCTTAAAAAAAAAGTGAAATAGGCTGTCAGTTGGAAAAAAAAAAAGTGAAAGTTGGCCAATGGTTGTTTGTTGTGCTGTTGGATAATCACCTCACATGAAGAGCTAATGAGTCAGTTCAAGAGTCATCAGACACATCTCTCACAGTTTTCCCAAGTGCAAGGGGACCCTTACTGTTGAGAATTCGCCAGGAAGAAAGCTAGACATCATCTAGGCCCCATCGGATACTATTCCAGGATTCTGGAAATACAAGGCACCTCATTCATTGAGAGAATAGAACTATGGGAACTTTGACAAAGTCATACAGTAAACAGAAAGGCACACCTGCAAATCTGCTCTATGCTCTAAATGTAATGTTTTTGATTCCAATATGTATCATAAACACAGCACAAGGAGTGTTAGCTTCTTTTTTTTCCTTCACAAAGTTTGTGAATAATTTAGTTATTTTTATTAAAAAAATTTTTTAATGGTCATTCATTTTTGAGAGACAGAGCACAAGCAGGGGAGGGCAGGGAAAGGAAGACACAGAAGCCGAAGCAGGCTCCAGGCTACGAGCTGTCAGCACAGAGCCCAATGCAGGGCTCAAACCCGCGAGCTATGAGATCATGACCTGAACTGAAGATGGACACTTAACCAACTGAGTCACGCAGGCGCCCCAAGACTGTGAATAATTTAAGACATTAAGCATTTACTAAGGAAACTGCAGACTATCAAAGTAATGCAATTAATCTGACTCCTTATTAATATAATTAAAACGCATGTCCCTTTCTACCTTCGACTAGGGTTAAACAATAACCTTTAACACAGTAATTAAGAAACTAACGGTAAACTGCTATGTTCAATTTAAAAGCCATTGCCATTGAGTTATTATTCATGTTAAATTTTAAGCATTCGAACACACTTAAATTCATACAATAGAAAATCAAAAAAGGGTATGAAGCAAGTAAAGTGAGCACCATAATTAAAGACTTAAAGGTGTAGCTTCATGAACAAGCTGTCTCTTGGTGCCTTTAGGAAGAAGGCACCAGAAACATTCCATTCTGGACACTATTGTGATAGTACTTCAGTAAGATGCGGGGCATAAAATCACCCTCAGATAATAACCCTCCCATCCTTTAGATTTATGGCACATATACATTAAAACATAAAGGGCTGTGTGGAGTTGGATGCTTTCTGACGTGCTTTGCCTGACCTTCCTGTCATTCTCTACCTCATTCACTGCCAAACTTCTTACAAACAGTATTTATATCCACTGTGTGTTAATTTCTCCTCATTCACTCCTTTCTAAGGTTTAGCAACCTGGTTTCTGCCCTCGCTCTCCCAGGGAAGCAGTTCATTCTAAGGTCTCTTACCTCCTAGCTGACCAGGCCAACGGGCCAGCTCATGGTCTGAATTCCCTCCACTTCCCCACAGCCTTCATTCCACTGATGACTCACTCCTTCCTCCCTTCCTTCCTTCCTTCCTTCCTTCCTTCCTTCCTTCCTTCCTCCCTCCCTCCCTCCCTCCCTCCCTTTCTCTTTCTTTCTTTCTTTCTTTCTTTCTTTCTTTCTTTCTTTCTTTCTTTCTTTCTTTCTTTCTTTCTTTCTTTCAATTTTTTAATGTTTATTTATTTTTGAGAGAGGAGAGAGATTGCACGCGCGTGTAGGCATGAGTGGGGGAACCGCAGAGAGAGAGAGAGACAGAATTTGAAGGAGGCTTCTGGCTCTGAGCTGTCAGCACAGAGTCCGACGCAGGGCTCAAACCCACGAACCATGAGATCATGACCTGAGCTGAAGTCGGATGCTAAACTGACTGATCCACCCAGGCGCCCCTAATCACTCCTTTCTGAAACATCTTTCACTCTTGATTTACCAGATACAGTACTGCTTGGTTGACCTCCCGTATCTCTGACTTTGCTTTTCTATTGCATCTGCTGGCTACTTCCTTTCTCCTACCCTCTAAATATAGGGCCCTCTGCTCATTCTCTTCTTGGACATCTTTGCTCTACTCTTCTCCTTGGATAATTCATCTGGCTTCCCCTGTTATACCAATGACATACACATCTCCAAACCTCATCTCAGCCTTCTCCTTGAAATTTCTATCCAGTGGCCTGATATCTTGGTTTCATAGTCTCCCTGTGTCTTCACCTCAACGTGCCCAGTGAACACCCTTACCTGCTCTGCAAACTCAGCTCATCCTCTTTCCTGGTGGATTTACTGGGCCACCAGTAAATCTTGTCTTCTTCTTCTTTTTTTAAAGCTTATTTTTTGAGAGAGAGAGAGAGAGAGAGAGAGGGAGAGAGAGAGAATCCCAAGCGGGCTCCACGCTGTCAGAATAGAGCCCGACAGGGGGGCTCGAACCCACGAACTGTGAGATCATGACCTGAGCTGAGATCAAGAGTCAGCCTAACTGACTGAGCTATCCAGTCACCCCATAAACCTTTTGGCTTCTAAACTCAGGTCCTTCTATCACTTTTCACCGCTCTGGTTCCTTCACTCCCTGTGTTTATACCTCCATCCCTTCATCAATACAGTCCTATTCATCACCACTACAGTTCAGACCACGGCATTTCCCACAGTTCCACCCACCTGTCTGCATAAATTTGTTTTTCATTTGTAATAGGCGGCTTCAAATGCACTTCAGATAGGTCTTTCTGACCAAGCAGCCCCCCCACTACCTCTCTGCCCTGACATTACAGCGTGAGAGTAATGCTCTTCAGCAGAACCAAAAAAACAGCTGCTACTTCCATTTCTCAAGGAAGTCAGGGGATGGGAAACTTCCAGATGCATTTGCATTTGGCGGTGGGGCCATAAGACCTGTGGCGCATTGTCTCAGAGGCTATCTCCTGAATATTCCACGGTCACCTCTCCTGCTCTCACAAGGTGCCGCCTCCACCTACCCCCTCCTCACAGGCTTCATTCAGAAAAGTGAGGGGGAGATCCCTGCTGATAGGATCCCAACCTCTCTGTGGCTCTGGGGACACAAAGGGTCTAATTCAAGGGCCTCTTCTTAGGGACACTTTCCAGCACCTAGCACTCTCTCTCCCCTGCTGCCTTTTCCTTCTGCTCTGCAATCGAAGAACTGTAACATCTTGGGGTGGTTATGAGGGACGGGGTCCTAGAAACCTTTTCCGCAGGGCAGACTTCAGCTTACTGAACTGACTTCATCTCCCTGCTTGTGTTTATGCTCTGACACCCTTACCACCTGGGGGCGTAGACGGATTCCTGGGTGGAAGGCAGGTAGGGGGGACAGGGGAAAGGGAGAAGAAGTGTTGCTAATACTACAAAATATCATCTCGTTACATTTTAAGTAGTAGAACTTAAAAACCATTGGCAAACCGATCCTCCAAGACAGACAGTCGCCCAGCTGCGTTCGGCATTTCCCTCCACCCAGGGCACTTCTTTTCTTTAAACTCTGTTCATTTGCATCTGATGAGGTGTCTCTTTTCTAAAAGTTTTTTTATTTATAATATGTTTGAAGACCTTAGCTCACCCTATACCTGACCACAGCATTTACAAAACTCTTCATGGAAGAAATCGTTTAAGTCTGTATTTGTATTTAGGGAGGGGGTGGTGGTTATACAAGGTTTTAAAACTTTTCTTTTGAAAACTTTTTTTGAATTGAGAGTTTTCAGATAAAATCAGCTTTTCTGCTTCTCTAGAAAAATATCTGAAATGGGCAATTCCAGGAATTTGTACAGATTCAGTTTCAGTAGAGGCTTTAAGGATGAAGAGAGTGGGGTGCCAAGGAGAGAGAACTAATATAAACTAACAGGTTCTTCTATGAGCTGGACAACTTGACACACAGCACATACTCCGTTTAATCCTTGCCTGAGGAAGGTACAATTTTATTCTTTCCATTTTTATTATTTTATTATTTTATTTAGTTTTTTAGAGAGAGAAAGAGCAGGGGAGGGGGCAAACGGAGAAAAAGAGAGAGAAAGAGAGAGAGAGTCTTTAAGCAGCCTCCACGCTTAGTATGGAACCCAACGTGGGGCTCGATTCCACAACTCTGGGGCCATGACCTGAGCCGAAATCAAGAGTCTGATGCTCAACTGACTGAGCCACCCAGGTTCCCCTGTTCCCATTTTAAGGCACAAGTGACAGAGCTAAGAGAGGAACCCGTATTTCTCTCACTGGGAAGCCATTCTACTAAAGAGAAAATACCTAGAAAACAATTGGGTCCCGATGCTTCTAAATCCCAGTGGCACTTTTCATGACAACCAGCAAACCGGCCCAAATAGAAAACATAAGCCGGCCCCGTTCCTTGCTCGTCCTGAGCAAGCACCTCGTTGCCAGAATCCTCTCACTTCTAGATAGTCAACTGAAGTTGCTATAGATCAAAACATGACGGGTTTACTTTAAAGCTATCAATCCTTCTACTCTTTGGAACACTTCCATTCACCGTAATCACAGATGCTTCCTTTCTGAGAATTTCAGAAATTCCCAGGATGAAAATAATATACAAGTAACTTAAATTTTACTTCCGATCCACCTTGTCTTTTTCAAAAATGGGAGCGTATCTGCTGGAAAAGTCCCACAAGCTACACCAGAGCTGTTCTTTCCACTTCCCTATAAATGCACAGAGTAGCAATTTTTCTTGCTAAACCAAATCTGTTTGACAAGATATACTTGCTGTTGTGCAGATAAAAAAACGTGTCTCCTTCCAGGAGTTGCTGCGTCTCTCAGATACTTGTGCGCTGTCGTCATGCCCCTCGCCTCTCCTTTTGGACCTATTTGGTTCCTTTAATCATGGCGAATAAATCAGTGCTTCCATTCTCTTAACGGATTTTCCTGCTTTTCTCTGAACTCCAGCCAATTGGTTTACGTTTTTAGTAATGAGCAAACCAAAACTAAATGTAATATTCCAACCGGTTCTCTTTTTTGGGGTGGGGGGGATAGTATTCCAAATGTGATATTATAAAAGCTATCGATCCCCTGTAAAACAATTAAAAAAAAAAAAAAGAATGAAAAAAAAAAAACAAAAAACAAGCGAACCAGGAGAAAGATAGTGGTGTCTTGTCTGCTTTGAAATATTTAGAGACATTCCCTTCTCTTGCAGTGTTATTTGGTAGGATTTGTTCGTTATCTTTTTATTTATGTTGGTTATCTTAGTGTTTTGAGCACTAAAAAGTCTCTTTTAGTGAAAACATCCTGCTATTACTTTAACCCTACCCTGTGGACACGGTCCGTTCAGTGCTTTGACCTGCCTGTCCTAAATCGCCAAGTGTCATTCATTCCAAGCATAGGAGACGACTCACCGCAAGTCAGCTGGCTGCTTCCCGCAGTCCTGCTGCCAGCGTTTCTCGGAAAGAAGATAAACCATATCCCGCGGTCTAGCTGCCTCACCCAACAGACCTATTGTTATCAAGCAGGGCTTCAGCTTCTGTCTCACTCTGTCGGCTCGTTTGGGCCCCAGCTTCGGTCTTCCTCTATCACTCTTCCTATGCCCGGTAAACAGCTATGTTGTGCGGACAAGTTCCAAAATACGATAGCCGTTAACTCAAAATTTATTTTAACTTAAAAATTAAGCCTTCGTTTTAAAGATAATTTATCTTTAATGCGGCACCTTTCTTGAAATATTCATATTGGAATCCTAGAAACAGAAATGTCATTGCAGTAATAAGCTTGATGGCTTTTAGCTAAGGTGGAATGGGAGAGGAGTTGAGAACACAATCTTCTGGAACCAAACTGCATTTGAATCCCAGTTCCACTATCCCATGTAATTTCAGTGAGACACGTAACTCCCCTTGTGCCTCAGTTTTCATAACTATAAAATGGGGGCACGAATAGTAACATGTATTTCACAGGACTGCTATGGTGATTAAATCATTATCCACATGTAACGTGTTATTATTTTGTGAGTTCTTACAAGGCCCTCTGAAGAACTGGATGTCATTGAGCTAAGTGATAAGGTAAGATATAAACCTCCTTCCAGCCCCTGCCCCCCAAAAGTGATCTCTGTCTCACAGACATTGGTTTCTAGTTGGAAATTCAAAATATGCACACGCACAAAGAAAAAGGACAATCATAAGACTGTGTGCATACAAACATATGTGTAATCTAGACCCATTCTCATTTGTAGAAAGTTTAAAATTATTAATCACTAGAGACTTGTAAATGCTTCAATAATAAATCTAGATGATTCTTCTTAGCCTGATAGTCAGAGCCAGCTGGATCTGTCCATACACCCAGTAATAGATTACATGCATTTACTTCTGCTTATCATAGATTATATTCTGTTCGGGACTTGATTTTGCACAAACGGAGTATAAAACCCTAAACTATTCAGGTATTTAGACTAAGCTATCTATCTATCTATCTATCTATCTATCTATCTATCTATCCATTTATGAAATTTATCCATTGAAAGATCTTCCTTATATTTTGGACAGACAGGCACATAAATTACAATTCTGAAAGGACATATAGCATATTTGTTAAAATATTTTATTGACACCAATACCACTATATCTCTTTGTGAGAAAGCAGCTTTCTGTAATCTTTAAGTTTCATAGGAGATTTATTAACTATAATAAAGCAAAAGAAGAAAAAAATTTCCAGTATGGTTACAACTTGAAATAGAGAAAAAAAATAAGAAAAAAACATAAGGAGTATTTCAGTCTGAACTGACAAAACTGTGAGATAAAAGAAAAATATCCTTGGGTTTCAATACTCGCCTAGTATTGTGAATTAAGCACTAGAATTATAGTTATTTGTAAATCAGCAAATACATGTCTCCAGACATTCAATCCGTAAGACACGGACTTCTGCGCATCCAGGGTAGAGGACAGGGACTGCGCCTGTTGTAATCCACACTATATCAGATACGCTGCAATGATAATAATAACAAGTGTTTAAGTTTTATTGAGTGCTTATTATTTTGCCAGACTCTGTTTTAAACATTTGATATATATTACTGTAAAGTTTATTTTTAATTGTTAAGGCAGTAAGTGTGTAAATTTATAATGAATCAAAACAATGTAAATTTATATTATAGAGAAGCACAAAAGACTTTTTAATGCCAGGAAGAAGGAGGCCGATGGTGAGGTTGTGAAGGTTGCCCACATCACATAAATGATGAAAACAGGGCTCAGAGAGGTACGGCTACCTGCTTAAAGTCACAGGGGAGTATCAAGAACGTAGATATTCTGATGATGTATCTGGTACTCCTGAATACAGAGCATCCCCTCAACTTTGTTGCATTAGGTTAATCACTCTGAAAACTATATGTATTTCTTATATGAATTCATTCTCTGTCACTCATACATTCACTCAACAAGCATTTGCCGGACATCGACCTTGCGCCACCGTGTTTCGCAGGGTAGCAGTGATACTCAAGGCAAGGAAGAAACGCGACTGGGGAGATATGCCTGCTAACAACAGTGTCACTAAGGTGCGGTCAGCGTAAAATCCGGAGGTGTAAGCTATGGTGGGGGTCAACAGAAGAAGTGATAATTCCCACAGACACCGATGAAATCATTTGCTTTAGTGGAACTCTCCCTAATGGGGGAGAAAAAGAAATTTCTACGACAAAAAGAAATTCCTTTAATGTAGTAAGAATGTATCTTGGAAATTAACTCAGGGTCGGTTTATCACTGCCCTGGAGAAATCACATCTCAGCACAATCATTCTGAACACAGTGAAAAGAATGGCTTCGGCTGTCACTCTTCCTCTCCGCGCATATTCACCACAGATGGATGAGCTCATTCATTTATTCGACAAATATTTACTGGATGTCCATCATGGGTTGGGCACTTTGCCAGGCACTGGGATACAAAAATGATGAATTTAGGTGATCGGCCATTAATTTTCTCAGAGGCCTATTCATATTTGATATTCTTGTTTAAATGAAAAATACTATGACATTTTTCTCCCATGTCGCCACTATGTAGCCTCTTTTATTGGAGGATCTACCTTTCCTTCAGTCGACAATTATTTATTAAGCACTTACTCAGGCACTGGATTCAGCAATGAACACAACAGATAATAACCCCTGTCCTCACAGAGTTTTATGTGAGAAGTCATCTCCCTGTGATGGGATAGATGATTATTTGATTTGAAAACATGCAAACAAATGATTGGAAATAAATCAATTACCTCCATCAACCTGACTTGGTTAATTCCAAAATCCGAGCCCCTTCCTGATAACTGGCCTGGGTCAGAGGCTCGCCTGGAATGCTCACAGGTATGGCACATAAATGGGAGAGTATAGAGTGGTCCAGGTTATAGCTCAGTGGAAAGTAAATCAGGTGATGGTAATAGCTGTCATCGGGGAATACAGGCCTGGGTTTGCCAGATCTTCATCTGGAATTAAAATTCAGATTTATGTGAATCTTTTCTTGTTTAAATTCTGGCAGCTAATTAAAAAATGAAAATGATGTTTCGATCAAACATTTTATCAGAGCTTTATGGAACAAAGAAGTTTAGATAATTTGCTATAATAAATTCAGTGCCGTGCTGTTTTTAATATAAAATCAAAAACTCTATTTAAAAACAAAAAGACATTTTAAAGAGGGATATAAGCAAGACCAAAACTTTCAAAAGTATGAATAATAAAGTTTTTTCTTAATTAAAGTTAATTTTTATAATTGCCTTCTTTATAGAACTTAATAATGTATTTTCATTTTATAATCATTTTCATACTTTCTTAAGAATATGATTTAAGCTAGTTTAACTTATCTGTGAACGCTAGAGGCAGCTTGTGAATTTGTTTGACAATTTTATAAAACGATGATCTGAAATCTATTTAGTGTTGGACCGCGTATACATATTCATTCATATGTACATTTTGACCTGTATTCAATTGCATTTCATATTTTTAAAACAACCTTGTAATTTTAATGCTGTTTTGTCAGAGCATTTTGCAAGTATGTGCACATATACTGATGCCCTAGCTGATGTTAATTTCAACTGTTATCGGTCATTACAAATTTAGAAAATAAAAAGACCTAGTTAAGGTTTTTGTTTTTTTTTTTAATTTTTTTTTTAACATTTATTTATTTTTGAGAGACACAGATACAGAGCATGAGCAGGGAGGGGCAGAAAGAGAGGGAGACACAGAATCGGAAGCAGGCTCCAGGCTCTGAGCTGTCAGCACAGAGCCCGACGCGGGGCTCGAACCCACAGACCGTGAGACCATGACCTGAGCCGAAGTCGGACGCTCAACCGACTGAGCCACCCAGGCGCCCCGAGGTTTTAAAATTCAGTTTGGTTTTCCCTTTTCCCTGTTTTTATGACCATGAAACAGTTGTAAAGTTGTCATATTAAAATGTCTAGCTTAACAAATACGCTTATTTCTGAAAAATTATAGAGGAACACGGTTTGTCAATTAAAATCATGTATTAAAAGTGGTAAGAGAATCCAGAATTTTGATCCTTTGGATGGGGAAGACTACTTTTGAAATCGTCTTCTCACTAGTATTTTAAGAACTCTACATTTTAAAAATTCACTTCAGGTTTTCATTAAAGGAAAGCTTAAATACCCAACTGGCAAAGAGGTCAGCTGATAAATAGCTTTTATGCGAGCAACTCTCTCCACATATTAAAACTCTGACCAGTAATAAATACTTATGCTATTATGGTGTCTAAAAAGTATGCCGGTAATGATGCACCCTGCACACACAGGGAAGCTGAGTCGAGCAAGGATCTCAGGAACTGAACTCAGCCCTTGCAAGTTTAAAAGCAGCAGACTCTCGAGGTAAACTAAAACTAATAGATTCTAGTAGGTTCTTTCATACCTTAAAACCCACCCAGAATTGTTTAACTTCTATATCAGATCCCAGATATGTTAAGGCTCTGCCTCAATAGCTATAGGATGCAAATAACACATCTATTATCTGCATTAAGTTTCCCAATTAGACTCTAGGCCATGATTCTTTCCAACAATCCCATGGTTTTGAAGCTGGTATCTCATCTTGCTAGAATATGATGCCTGTGTTAAATAAACAGCCTGAAACTAGTGGAGGGTGAAGGGTTCACCCTTGGTTGCATTCCAGAGAACTCCTTTTTCCATAGAGAAACGCATTCCATTGACCGCCCCTTATTCCTAAGGTTCCTCCTCTTTCCTATGGGGCAGAGGAAAGTTGCTTAGGTTCTTTTGCCATCATCATCCTGGCTGCACTCTGATTTCATGACTGCTGAGTTAATCCTTCTTTTTTTCCTATTAGCGAGTGTAAGTGGCCGACTTCAAACGAAATGCAGTAGGTCACAAGGTTTCATGGGCACGGAGATAATCATCTAAATTACATTTCTAGGCCTGATGGGCTAGACAGACTTAGAGGGTGACTTTACCAGCATATTTGCCGCTAATCGGCAAGATTGGTGGGTCTCAGAGTGTCGCTGCCTGTGCTTCTCTCCCTGAAGGGCCGGGTCATACTGACTGATTAGCAAAGGCAGCTGCGTTAACTTTAGTCTCCCACAAAATGTGTCGTGTCCCCAAAGGACATGAAAGTCAAATGTGGCCACACCTCAGACACCAGACGTACTCTTTTCATCTCTGGGGAATTATCTGCCCTCCACCTGCAGATCATGGTCCGCGGCACAACAGTTGGTGTTGATGTTCACGATCTGTTAACACTTAGGAATTTTTACATTAAAGAACTTTTTTCTACATTTATTTCCTGTAGCATTTAGGGAAATGTCATAGTCTATCGCATATATATATATTTTTACTGCATGATTCTTAACTTTACAAGGAAGCAGAAACATGGAATAGTCTACAGATATAAGGAACCAAAATAACTTCACCTCTTAAAATTCAAAGATAAACATCTCCTCGGAACGGGCAGAGGGACTATCGTCATGAGTTTTACAATTACAGGCGGATCCAATTTGGTTACCTACTTCAGTTCATTATCAAAGAAAACAGCGGTGTTTCCTCTGATAGAGTATGATATTAGAATATAATGTTTAACTGAAACTCCCAAAAAGAATGAATGGAATCATTAAAATCAATCAATATGCCTAAATATAGGGGGTCCTGGGTGGCTCAGTCAGTTAAGCGTTTAACTCTTGATTTTGGGTCAGGTCATGATCTCATGGTTTGTGAGATCAAGCCCCGCCTCGGGCTCTACACTGACATTGTGGAGCCCACTTGGGATTCTCTGTCTCCCCCTCTCTCTCCTCCTCCCCTGCTCACACTCTCTCTCAAAATAAATAAATTAATTTTAAAAATAAAATCAATCAATACGCTTAATATATGAATGAATATAATACAGTATCTTTCATCTCTATAACACCTTCTAATTTCAAAAAGCTGTTATAGTCATTGTCATTTTATTCTTAATAACAACCAGTGAAATATGCTGGGATAAATATTATTATCTTCATTTCACGTATCATGGCAATTTCCTGAGAAGTTAAATTGTGGCATCTCAATGTTGCTGCACAAAAATCCAGATCTTCTGATGCCACACCTAATCCTTCTGTGTAATTGAATAACATTTTGAGGGGCGCTTGGGTGGCTCGGTTGGTTGGGAACCAACCAACTTCGGCTCAGGTCATACTCTCACAGTTCGTGAGTTGAGCCCCATGTCAGACTCTGTGCTGACAGCTCAGAGCCTGGAGCCTGAAGCCTGCTTCAGATTCTGTATCTCCCTCTCTCTCTCGTGCTCCTCCCCAGCTCATGCTCTGACTCTCTCTCTCTCTTAAAAATAAATAAACATTAAAAAAATTTTAAATAAAAAAATAAAATTATTTTATTTTTTATTTTATTTAATAAAAAGAATAACATTTTGAAAAATGTGGTCTTCTAATGGAATGCATTAGTGGTTTAAAAAATACCACTCACTCCAGGACGATCTATTGGCAAGGGTGGTAGGTAACCGTTCACTCGGTGAGCATTCTAAAGTGAAAAAGATACACTCAACTGATTTAATAAGAAGGATGTCGATTTGTGAAAATAGCTACATACATTAGAGTGTTTCTAAAAACTTGGATGACTGAGTCTGTATAGCATGGAGTTTATAAAAGCCACAAATACATGAAATCGTAGTTTGGTTTGCTATTGAAGAGACCATGTAGACATCTAACAAACAAATGAAATACAAATGACTTTAGTGAGAGCCAGAATCAAAAGAAATGTTGGGCTTTATAAATCCCAATCTTAAAATATTTTAAGACATTTTCTGAATTGTAAAAATTTTATTTCCTCCCAAACCACATACTATAAAAGGAGAAACAGAAAGAAAAAATAATTTGGAAACCTTAGACTCCACGGCGGTTAATCATAGGACAGAAGTAGGCATGGATGTGTTGTAAACTCTGTGGTGAAGGCTCTCGAGATTGGGGACAGAAGAAAAGAAAAGGAAATTTGAGTGTTGGGAGGTGAATTTCTAAGCAAAGGCCTTTTTAATGACATACAGATCGGTCAAATGATTGCTAAACATGTCATCACTCTTTCATGACTGAATAGTAGGAGAACAGAAGATTATCGGAATATATTCACACGGTAGTGTGTCACCACACGTGAATCTGGTCCACTAATGAGCACTGTATTTTCATTACGGAACAATTTAGAAGTTTCAAATTTTTAAAATTTGACAAAAAGAAGTGTACTTTTGCTTACAGAAGTTGCTTTCACCAAAACAGACAAAATCAACAGAACAAAATAAGAAAAAACACTGGATCCTCAAATAAAGTTTTTACCCAAAATATACTACTCTTTAGGATATGTCCTTTATCTGGTATTTGGTGAAGTTTCCCTTTAGGTTTTGTTTTGTTCTGTTTTTGTTTTCACATATTTAAATAATGTTTAACATGGGCAAATAAAACTAAAATATATAATAATTGATGTTATCAAAATAATTATTTTTTAAAGTTTATTTATTTTTGACAGAGAGAGGACAGAGGGTAAGCGGGTGAGGGGCAGAGAGAGGGTGAGACAGTCTGAAGCAGACTCCAGGCTCTGAGCTGTCAGCACAGAGCCCAACATGGGGCTCGAACTCAGGAACCGTGAGATCATGATCTGAGCCGAAGTCCAACCCTTACCTACTGATACACCCAGGCACCCCTAAGATAATTATTGAAATATTCAGCCTGATATAATACGTTACCTGCACAAAACATGAATGCCTTTGACAATATTGGAGAATTCAAGAAAAAATACAGAAACACATATTTGCTGTTCAGAATCACTTACAGGGAAGGTTAGGAAATGTTAAGAAAAGGAACAAAAACACATTTGTGCCATAGAGAATACAGAGTGATCAATATAGAATTGAAAGTTGGGGGGAAAAAAAAGAAAGAAAGAAAGAAAGTCAGGCTATGGGAAGCACCATAGAAAGTATTTATTTTGTTTCCTGGAAAACTATCTCCCTGGTGACATTACCTAGAAATCTGTCTTTTTGCACACAGCAATAGAGTTTTTTGAGAAGTACAGAAACGAGCTTTCCTATCATGCAAATAAATGAACTACAGAACTGTGTTGGAAAGAGCGTGCACCTGGACTACATAATCCTCAAAACAGGTACCCTGGGCCACGTGGGCAGAAGGCAGGCCCTGGGTCTTCTGGAAGAGGGAGGGATCACAGGGTCTTATGCCCTTCAGATCAGACTTGTAATGTCCTGAACTTCTGCTCAGCAGTATTTAGAAACACACCAACAGTGAAAGTAAGAGCCCAGCATCTAGCAGCAACACAGATTGGGATATCCTTGTAAGTTTTCATTTATTTAAAATGTATAGATTAGTAAGATTTTAAAAAGTCATTTGGTCCACCCAAGCTTGTGGTGCTTGAATTCTTTCTTTGATTTTACCACCGAGTAGTCAACGGGTCTATGCTTTGGACACTTTAAAGGGAAATGTATTGCCTTCGGAGGGGGCCGTTTTAATTTTGTCTTCGGAGAGAGATAGGTAGAACACACTTATATTGAATTGGTAGCTGTCTTCCTACTGTGACGTTCAATAAAATACAAGAATTGGAGACATTTGTCATTTTTTTCACCGTGTATTACTCAATGTTTTCTTAATTATTGGGAATCTTCTACTATGAAAAGCAGATACTCCTGTTCCATCTATTTGATAAATTAGACATGGACATGTGACCTAAATTGGCCAACTGCATGTCCCACCCCAAGACTTTGATTTTGGAGCAAATGATACAAATAAGAAGGGACAGTTCTGAATTCATTTATTGGAAGGAAGTGGTGGCAGAAGCAGCAGCCTGTAGCGTCTGGAAGAGGGAGTATCTGGAACAGACAGTGTGTCCAGAGGCAGCAGGAGGAATGGGGCCAGGAGTGGCATCCAGACCAGATGTTTCTCATGGTGTGATACTCTCTGTGGCTTCTTCCACTTCCTTTGATTCCTGTCTCTTTTCTGGTGCTTTAGTCTTCCCTCAAGAGCTTGATTCTGTAAGTTACCAGATACGTTTTGAATAAGTTCATTTCCCGCTTAGGTTAGCCAGAGTCGATTTCAATTTCTTGCACTCAAGATCCTTGAGCAATGGATGGAAGATTGTAGGAAGTTGAGGAGGCCGGGGCGGGGGTGGGGAGAAATAATGAATTTGACATAAAAGATGTTGACTGCAACAGAGAATTCTTTAAGTAAAAGTGGTTCATATATATAATTAGAGAAGTGGATGGAATCCGTGAGGACGACTGAGACTGGAGGTAGGCATTTCACAGTCATCTTAGATTTCAAGTCCTAGGCCCTGGAAGAAGTATTCACAGAAGAAGATGAACCCTATTTGAAATATGTTCTTTGCTTCCTAGCACCCATCTTCTCTGGGAAGACTATTCCTAATTTCTTTTGGTGATTGGTTCTTGTCCATCCTTAGCTATGCGCTTTGGAAGACTGACTCCTTACCAGTTCTAGAGACAGATTGGATTAATGCAATTAAAATAATTAATCGGGCACAAAATCTGATCAGAGATGAGATTTGTGCAGATCTTTCAAGACCTCCTAGGAATGTGATCTGAGGATATAAAGTCTAGTATGGCCACAGCCAGGTGTAGACATGGAAGAGGACCCACACTGCCCAAAGGCTCCCAGGCCGAGTCTGAGAGAGAAGCAAAGACTAGAATGCACTGTAGTGAGACGGAGAGGAAACAGAGGACATCATTTAAGTACTGAATCAAACTCCAACTGAAGCCAAAAAAAAAAAAATCTCAATTTTTCAGTAACATCAGCAAGCAAATCCCCTTTATCTTAAAATCCACATCAAGTTGGATTTTAACACAAACAATATAAATTGCTCTAACCATTTAACCTTTCTCCTCAGCTGTCATCCTTTCCACCTCCCTGGCCGATTAAGTTTATCATTTATAATATGACTGAATCGGGTTACATCAGAATACACACAAACTAATGGCCTGTGAGTGGAATCTGATCACAGAATTTTTATTTATTTGTTTGGCTTATAGAGGGTTGGTTCCTTTTTAAAAATTATTACCATTATAAAATTTGGGAGGTCTTCCATTAAAATCCATATATTTGATAGCTTTTGAAGACTCAGAAGATCTGACAATACAGAGCCAGAATTCCAAAAAGGCAACACTCATTCATCTTGAGCTGCACAGGTGCTCCTCACTTTCAACAAGGAATATGTTTTCCACTTGCCGCAGTCCATACCCCTCCCTACTGCCTCACTTTGGGCTTAATTCTATCAGATATTTTACCCACCTCTGGAAAGATCTGTGTTTGCAACACAAATAAATAGTCAGCGAGGTCTGTCTCAGGTCTCTGAAATTATTTCATTTAAGTAAAAGGCAAACAAAGAAAGGCAAGCAAAATGCAGTGAAGCCGCTAATCTTGAAAAAAGAACTAACAGACACTTGGAATCCTAATCATCCTCTATTAGGCTTACAGGAATTTATTGGAGGGCAGAAATGATTTGATTATGAAAATATCCAAAGCTCTGATAACAGGCATTTTACTTTGTGTCTAAGCCGGTTTCCTCCTTTGTCATCTGAGGTAAAAATAAGTTAGTAGTTTAAGAGCAGCTTATCGGAAAAGAATTAATACCGTGAGTTTTAAAACCAGACAGACGTGAATTTAAGTCCCAGGTCTGTCCCTTGTTTGCTGTGATGAGAGCCCCTGTTGCATATGGTTGTCATGGCGATAAGAAGGGCCAAGAATAGTACGTGGCATATGGACATTAGGACAGACTGCTCCACGGCACGAGCTTATTCCAATCATGTGCAAAAACTTTGATTGAAGAGTCTCAACTTGGAAGTTATAAATAAGTAATAATTTTATTTTTTCCATTAACTACTACTATCACACTCCGTTGACTGAACTACCCTTTTTCTTAATGGGCCTGACTCCCTTAATGATATTAAAGCCCTATATATCATTACACTTTAGTCATTGCCAGTTATAAAAAGTCTCATTTTCATTATAAAGACTTGGGCTTATTCACTAAAAGTTTAATTTCGTATTGCATCCAAAGTTTTCCCCCAGGAAAGTGATTTGTAGCTTCTACAGTTTATGATGTGTAGAGAGCATTTAGTTCTAAGACAGCTCTTACAATTTCTGGCCTCTGGTGTAGACACATATACCTCTAGTTATTCAAACACTACTCTAGGGGTCCCTGAGTGGCTCAGTCGGTTAAGCATCTGACTTTGGCTCAGGTCTCACAGTTCGTGAATTCAAGCCCTGTGTCGGGCTCTGTGCTGACAGCTCGGAGCTTGGAGCCTGCTTCAGATTCTGTGTCTCCCTCTCTCTCTGCCCCTCCCCCACTCACACTCTGTCTTTCTCTCTCTCAAAAATAAATAAACATTAAAAAGAAATTTTTAAAAATTTAAACAAATACTACTCTAGGCGTTGCTAGGGAGGGATTTTGCAGATGTCATTAAGATCAAAATCGGTTGATTTTTTTTTAAATCATTTTAATGTTTATTTATTTTTGAAGGAGAGAGAGACAGAGCATGAATGGGGGAGGGGCAGAGAGAGAGGGACACAGAATCCGAAGCAGGCCCCAGGCCCCGAGCTGTCAGCACAGAGCCCAATGTGGGGCTCGAACTCACAAACTACGAGATCATGACCTGAGCTGAAGTCGGACACTTAACTGACTAAGCCACCCAGGTGCCCCATCGGTTGATCTTTAATTAGGGAGATTAAATGCAGGTTTAGGGAAGGCAGAGAGACAAAACTTGAGAGTGATTCAAAGTGTGGGAGATTTTTCCATTGCTGGCTCAGGAGACAGAAGGAAGCACATGGAGGGAATGTGTGCAGCCTTTGGGAGCAGAGAGCAGCCCTTGGTTGACCCCTGGCAAGGAAACGGGAACTTCAGTCCTACAGCCACAAGGAACTGGATTCTGTGACAGTCTGAATGAGCTTGGCAACCCATGCTTCCCCAGAGCCCCCAGATAGAAACTCGGCCTTGATTTCAGCTTTGAGCCCCGGTGCAGAGAACCAAGTCATGCTCTCCCTGGCATTCTGAGCTACCAAACTGTCAACTAGCTCATGGATATTGTTTTCAGCTGCTAAATCTGTGCTAATTCATCATACAGCAACAGAAACCTAATATTGGAAGGTTGGAGGTAGTGGGTGGGCTTTGCTCTCTCATGGTCTCCCTAAACTCAGTCCTCTCGATTTGTGATAGGATGAAGGAGAGAGGAAGACAGATCTCCTTTTTGGGGGTCATCACTGTTGATCTAGCTCATTGTTCACCTTTGATGCAGATGAGGTCTTCTCAAATAAGCCTTGATGATGAAGCAGCTGTCTGGAGCCTCGAGAGTCTCAGTTACCTTTTCCAGTGGATCCTGACATACTTACAGCCTCAGGGACTTTTCTTGCCCCATGATTGGTCCCTGATAGGCCTTCAGAACCTAATAGGCCTTCTTCAACCTTCTATAGCTTGGATTTTGGAGGCTGTGGCCTGGGACAGATATACTTTCAGCCCTAAGATACATACCCTTATTCCTTTAGGTACAGACATGAGTCTAGGTCTTGCCCCTTGTTAGCCCGGTGAACCTCACCAACAGCAGTATCTCAGAGACCTTTACTCCCTCTCTGGTAGTGCAAGACCACTCTATGATAGCCCTGCAAACTAAACTGACATCCAACCAGGTAATCAATTATCTGTCCTCCTTCTCGAAGTCATGTCCAAATGTCACAGGTGACTATCTCAGAGAGGAGAAACTGGGGACTCCCCTTCCTTCACCCCTTGGGAGCAGAGGGGAGAAGGCAGCCTTTCCTCACAAGGAATACAAGCTCCGTAGGTCAGCTCTTCTCTCTCAGTGCCTCTCTTGCTGCTGAGTATGTGAAAGTCTGAGGCTAAGAAAGAGGCCTTCTTTCTAATACAACATGAAGAATTTAGAAACTGAATTTTTTGGTAAACTTCAGGGACAGGAAAGGTGCCATCATTATACAATGATGTTACAAATATAACAATGCATTCTAACATTTTTTAAAGAGTTTTACTCATATGATCTAGAGCGTAATAGCTTTAAAAATAGAACATATATTTAATTTTGTATCAAGTTTGGAAGTGTCATTTAATATTTTAAATATTAATTAAGAACCTTCTAGGCATTGTGCTAAGGGAAGTGATCAAAGATCTACATTGTGGCCTGGAGAAACTGTGTGTGTGTGTGTGTGTGTGTGTGTGTGTGTGTGTGTGTGCCTGCACGCACGTGAAGTGGGGGGCACAAAGAGGTAGCAGAAAGACATAGAGTCAGCTCCAGGACAAATATAATGTCATAATAAAGATACCCACAAAGATTTCACTATCTCGGACAATGCTGTGCTGATGGGTAGAGGAACCCACTCTATTTAAAATAGGATTTGGTGCGTCTGGGTGGCTCAGTTGGTTGAGCGTCACACTCTTGATTTTGCCTCAGGTCATGATCCCAGGATTGTGGGACTGACCCCTTTCTCAGGCTCCACATTCAGCATGCTTAAGATTCAGTCTCTCTCTCTCTCTCTCTTTCTCTTTCTCTGCCCCTTCCCCACCCTCTCTAATGAAAATAAATAAATGAATAAATGAATGAATGAATGAATAAATAAATATATAAAATAGGATTTGAATGAGGTTGTACTTCTTTGATAAAAAATAAAAAGAAATAGTTTCATTTAAAAATGTATCTCAGCTAAACATTTTAAGATTTAAACATGGATGTTACTTCAGAGGTTTTCTTGGCATAAAGAATCCATGTACTTTGCTTTTGAAAATGCAAAATACAACACACAAACTTCTGATCAAGTTGGCGGCACTTCTGGTCTCGCAAGAAGCGGAATCTAACTGAAAAGAGGTCATCACTCTCTCCCTTTGGGTCCTTGGGGCAGTTTTGAAAAAGCTGACTTTTATAAATTGGAAATATCTTTCTCTCTATTTTTAACGTAAAATTTAAACTTTATAGCATTTGTTTTTATACCTAATAAAAAGGGAAATCTTTCTTCCGCGGGTCTGCAAAAGCAACTTTTGAAGTAGGATGTATCTATCAACATACTTAGTAGAGGCATTTTTTTCCCCTACAGTTTTAGAGAGTCTGAAAACCAGAGCCAGTATGGTTTAGATATTCGTAATTGTTTACACATGTTTCAATAACAAAATATATTTGGGGGGTTGGTGCTTTACTTTTAGGATTTGGGACAGCTGGAAATTATTATTATTATAGTTAAAAATGTTCTTACTGGATAATGGTGTTAAAAAGAATATAATCTTTCAGACGCTTCCTCTTAACATGGAATGCATAGTATTTTATTAAGTTGAATTAAATATGGATTGGCTATTGTCTGGTCAGTTACACACGAAGGCATCTAAGGAAACAGATTTTCAGAAAAAGCATCAAATAAAAATGACTGTGGTTTATTATTATTGATATTATTGTTACACAGAGAAACCCTAGTACTCCTTCTAAGGGCTAGATAGTTAATATTCCACATATTGCAGTGACAGATTCTAATTAAATATGTAGGAAATGGGACACTGTTTCCAATCATGATACAACGTATCAAATACCTTGGAGATGTGTAAAAATTCTTTTGGTATTTGCTTATCCAGAAAAAAAAAAGAGTGATTAGTAAGGGAATCTGTGGCTCCCAGAACCCGGAGTGTTTCTTGTAAGGAGCCAGACTATATTAAGAGCCAAGAGGAAGCCGGGTTCAAAGGAAATTCATCTAATATTTGTGCTCTGGTTATGAAAGGGGTGAGAGGCTGTTCGGCAGCAGCATGTGGCCAGTTGGCACGGAGGGCTGTGGGCCAGGCCGAGGGGTTAGCGTGATCACAGATGAACTTTGCATGGGAAAGAAGATGCCAGAGAGTCCTAGGCAGTGCCTGCTATTTTGGGGGCTTTGCATGAATCATTTTTTTAATTCTGTGTCAGCACTGACGTAGACAAATGTATATGTTGATTGGCTATTGAAGATTTGCAGATCACCCAAGTTAAGTCCCATCTTTGGGGACATCCCTGAAAAAGAATTTTTTTTAAAGTAATGATTTATAACTACCTCTAAATATAATGCCTTTTTTTCATCAAAGATTTTACGTACAGTTTTTATATTTTGTTTTATGAAGGGGATGCTACTAAGACTTAACAAATAAGGGTCTGGAATAACAGAGTACATATTCTGAAGAGGAAATAGGGATCTCTTTTTAGTCAAGTAGAGTGGCCAGAAAATTTGCAATTGATGGCTCATTTAATGCATTTAGAAAGAGCAATTTTGCATTGGAGACTTAAGGATGGAGCTGGCTCAAGAACTCAGGAAACCCGTCTAGGTCTGGATTTTGATAGTTCTTTTACATGAGATACAACTACTAACTGCCAGAAGGTTTGATAAACAGTACATTGGTTCTCATCCTTACCCAGCCACTCACTGGCAAATTATTAAGGACGGATCTTGGCAAGTTATTGAAGTTTATTCTGATGCAGGATGAGGGGCTGGGTATCTAAGATCTCCCCGGTTCTTAAGTTTAGTGCGATGTTGGAATACAAGATTCACAAACGACCTTAAAATGAATACACCTGCTGCCCACAGAGCTATTGGTCAGTCCCTCCTAGAGACTGAGACCTGCCCACTACTCACATCGTGCTCTCTTAGCATCTTCCCCAGTAATGGCCTGGGCCGCTGGAGCCCTTCATCCACACAGAATCGTGGCAGGGCTCCCCGGCATAATTGTCCCTTTCCTCAGGACCCTTCTCACTGTATCAAATATCGTATGTTCGGAGGATTTTTGGAAGTCCCCGGTAACCCAACCTCACTTGTAAATTTTCGTCTAAAGAAAAAAAAAAAGACAAGTTCTAAACAATAACCAACAAATTAACTTTTGAGGCCAAAGTCTTTTGGAAACCATACTTATTTCAGCAATCTAGTTTTGGAGTGGAATATAGTGGCTAAGAGCAGAGCTTTAAATAGCAAAACCCATTGCTTGTAGCTTTGCTACCAGGAACCAGGCCGCCTGGGTTCCAGAACGGGCTCTGCTACTTGTAAGCTTTGTGACTGTGGACATTTCTCCATCTGTGAAGTCATTGGGCATTATCAAAGTATCTGCCTTGTCGGCGTTTTATTTTGTGTTAGGAACCGAGTTAATGAACATAAAGCAATTAGAATAGGACCTGGCACACAGCAAGGCCTAAAAACATGTTAGATGCTATGTATTTTAAGTACTCTCTAAAGTGACAAATCTCTAATCTGTGAAGATGTATTAGCATTTGGGAAATACCCAAAAGTCATTTGGAGCAGACGCGGATTTTAAACAAGTGGGGGAGAGTTTCGCAGTTTGGGTTGAAATTATGATGTGAATTACACATATTTTCTTGTTTAGATGATTATCAGGCGTGAATACACTTATTGTTGTTTGAAGTGAAGTGTTGTTTCAAGTGATAGTGCTTTTTAAAAAAGAGATTATATATACCAAAAAATTAAATTACATTATAGTTATACCTCTGTCTGATAAATTTAGGTATCGTAAATCTTTGTCCTTTGCTGCTCATTTATAAAAACAGCACAGGGAAGACTGATCTCCTTACCTTTATTTTTTTTTTATTTTTTTTAATGTTTGTTTATTTTTGAGAGACAGAGCGTGAGCAGGGGAAGGGAAGAGAGAGAGGCAGACACAGTATCCGAAGCAGGCTCCAGGCTCCAAGCCATCAGCCCAGAGCCCGACATGGGGCTCGAACTCACAGAGTGTGAGATCATGACCTGAGCCGAAGTCGGCCGCCCAACCGACTGAGCCACCCAGGTGCCCCTGGTCTCCTTACCTTTAAAGTAATCTACCAGAAGATATCTGTGAAGAATGTCCCAGTGTTGGCAAAGAAATACTTCACCTCTTTTTGTTAAGTAACTCTGTAATTCTCAGTCTCTCTATGAGACTGCTAATATGATGACATACAAAATGAGTCGTGCGACTATCCAAATTTGTTCAGGACAAATTTTACATTTCATTCTGGAAGTTTCATTTTATTACATTTACCATAAAATTTATTGTATAATTCAGCACAGGTGGTTGTCCTGCAAAGCCCTTCATGTTTTTATATCTTATTAAATCTAAACTTAAATATAAGCAATTTAAAAGTCTCCAGTTCAGTTTACTAGACCTCAGCTTTTTAAAAAGCTTATTTTAAACTTTCCTCTTATGCCAACCTGAAGACGTTTTGTCTACTTATGCTTTGCAAACTTGTATATTGACCTCTGTCTGTAGTGAAGACACTATTCCAAATTCTAACTATATTAGCTCCACTTTTCCTTAAAAACCACTCTATGAGATTGGTTTTATCATATCCCTCCCTGATGGATGAGAAATTGGTCCAAGTTCTCCAACACGTAAGTGGTGAGCTGTGACTCAAATTCACACAGCATAATACTTTGATCCGGGTATTTAAGAGAGGTTATTCCACTTTAAAGAAAAATGTTTCCCTCCTTGGCGTTTCTTAAACCTTTGCAATCTGGGTCTCCTAACTTGATCAGTAATTTAACTTTAAAATAACCTATGAGGTCTGGAAAAATCATTCTCAAGCATTCGGGTCAGGAGAGGGGATGGTTGGACGAGGTAAAAACCCAGGAATGTCAGTGAAAGTCTGCCCCGCATTGCTGAAGAATGAGATCCTAAAGAGGTGGGGGGCCACTGGGGTGGAGAGACCTGGTCTCCTTTGAAGAATGAGGTCATGTTCAATGTTTTAAACTCATTAGTCCTGCCTAAAAAAAGGATGTGGATGAAAAAGAAAAAAAAAGACAAATTAGCATCATTTTCCAAAGAAGTTAAATATGTCAGGCAGTAGAGCGCCCTAATTCTGCCTTCGGGGAACATATGTCAAACCAACTTGTAGTTCTGGAAGCGGTGAAGCCATCTGCAAGAAATACCCATCCCTCGTCCTTGTTCCTACAACACACACCTACTGAGGAAATGTTGCAGATGGTCAGACGCATGTGGAAATGTTATCTGCATTACCTAATTAAGCCATTGGGCCAACCTTTCTTTGAACAAAAAACAATTTGCTACAGCTTGATGAGAGAAAGCACGTCAATGGCTTTGACTAATGAGGACAGTATAAACAGTCCAAATGACGTACTATTAATTTTCCCTGTGTTTCCAGGACCACCATTACCTACAACGTATAATCCCTTTCTGTGAGAAGAAATCAATGGCCACCTAGCTCCTCGCAGATGCTTATTTCCAAGACAATATTAGACTTGGTGGCATTTTGCTTTGAGCCCCATAAAAATTGCTGATTCATTGTGCTAAAAGAGATCCTTGAAAAACCACACAGAATTCCAAAATGGTATGTAGTTATACAGATACTAATTTTTTATCACTAAAACAACAAGTGAGATAACATATACAAACAGGAGAGTTTCTAAGACAAGGTAGGTGCTCAATAAATTGAAGCATAATCAGGTATATTTATGCACGAAACTATCCTTATTCTGCCTGTTGTGGCTAGTGATATTCGGCATCAGATTGTAAGTTACCAGGATAAGAATTTTTTACTTGGGGTCTTTTGAAAGTTTTAAATTGTATGCAGTATTATGTAGGTTTGTATATGATTGTTTGGAACAAGTGATGAAAACGTTCATTAGATATTCACAAGAGTACCTCGCTTCCTCCAAAAGGTGCAATAAAGACCATGGGCCCAGGGAAATCATTTATTTCAACTTGTCTTTTTTTTTTTTTAAACGAGAGAGGGAAAGAGAGGCAGGGAGGAGGGAGAAAGAACATCTCAAGCAGGATCCATGCCCAGTGTGGAACCCAATGCAGGGCTCCAGCCCCAACGACCCTGAGATCATGACTTGAGCAGAAATCAAGAGTTAGACACTTAACCAACCGAGTCACCCAGGTGCCCTTAAGTTGTCTGATACAGAGCCAAGCTCAGTTGTTTGATGGGGCTAAAATGTTGTTTGTTTGTTTGTTTGTTTGTTTTCAAACATAAGTCATGTTCTAGGCTTCGTTTGGTAGGGAGAGAACTTATTAAATGCCTAATCGAGCACCCAAGCTTTCTCTCCTCTCTTGCCACCATCCTTGCTATCCTGCTGTGTACCTTTGCTAGAGTTAGTCTGGACTTGAGAAATGGGGAAGAAATGGAGACTCAGAGTTCAAGGCTTGAGGGTCCCTTTGGAGCAATGAAAGCCCACAAAGAAGTGGGCATTAGGAGTCAGAGTTCTCAAAAAAGAAACCGAATTTATCTGCTTCCCTTTTAGCCACCGCTTCCTTCAAAGTTTCAAACGTCGCAGTTGAAATCTGGTTACTCTAATAGAGTATTTTATTTAAAGACCTGCCAGGGTTCTTTTCTGTTTCCCTGTGATGTTTAGAAATCAGAAGACTAATTCGCTAACTTCAAACAAAAGTGAGTGTACGTATACAGCAGGAGATTGTGCTCAGAGAAACTTCTGGATGCTGGAGCCAAGAAGATCCCATTCTCTTCCACACTGTATTGGTGCGGCTACACTGATGGTAGTGGAAGATTGTTTCTTCTTGTAAAGGAAGCAGATATAAGTTGGAGAAACGTGGAGAACAGATGTGCTGAGCAAAAGTTTTTATTTAAATGGTAATTTATCTGACCATAAGTTATATTAACTCATGAGGTGAGTGTTTAACATAGCTCTTTTTCACCAACTAGAAAGATAATTTATATAAGCACTCAAACAGATCATGAACTTAAGAACATAGCCCTCTCCATCTTCACTTGCTTTTTAAGTGAGCTAAATGCTAAATAAAAACTCCCAAGTCTAGGATGTATGTGAATGCTTACTGGTCACCAAGGAGGCTACTGCCATCAAAATGTCTGGGTGTGCGAACTGCTCATGGAAATACCATTTCACTCCCCTTGCTGCTACACAGGCTCTTGAAGAATACCGGTAAAGGTGTGCTCGGTCCCTGCACACAGAGTTTAAGTCAAGAGCATTTGACAAGACTTGAAAGAATGCCTACAGCTCAGGTCATTAATAATACTATGGATGCCTCTGCTATACATCCTTTAGAGCGAAGTAGGAGAATGAGGCCAACGTCTCTATTATGCATAATGGGAACCATGCCTACAGCACATAGTACTAATTTTAGGAGCCCAAGAAAATATTTTAATTTCCTTTCTAATTAGAAGAAAAACAACTCTTCAAAGTGTGTGTGTGTGTATGTATACATGTCAGTATATGCATATATATATATATATATATATATGAATACATATATATTCATCTCCATACCAACACAGATGAAAAATATAATTTTAAGTATTTTTTTCGTGAAAGAAGGGGTCCACAGAGGCAAAGGTGCCTAGGACTCATGAATGTCTGGAATGCAACCGTGTGGGTGAGTCCAGGTCACTCATTCTCCTTTCTGCTTCCCAACCAGTTCTTCCTGTCCTGATTCCTTTAAAATTCCAGCATCCTTGCTATTATTGGCTCCTACTTCTTTTGCTATTCTCTATCTTTCTTTCTCCTTCTTCTCCTTCTCTATATACCTGCAGGTAAGTCCTAGAGGTGCATCTAAACAAAAAGAGTTTTCATAATGATGATGATGGTCATGATCGTGATGAAGATGCCAATTCAATACTGACTGAGCGCTTAATCATCCATGAGGCTTGTGATAAAACTTTGCACTTATTATCCAGTTGAATCCTTTGAATGAATCTATATGATATGTTTCATTACTAGTTCTGTTCTTAAAAATAAAGAAACTGAGGTTTAGAGAGCTTATATGCCTTGCAGTAGGAGATACAGCAAATTAGGCTAGTTAGAAGCGGAGACGGAACTGAAACCCAGGCTTCCCTGATAGCAATTATGGGCATGACCTTGGAGTCCACGGCTTTTAACTTATGATTTTTTTTTAAGTAGGCTCCGTGCCCAACACAGGACTTGAACTCAGGACCTTGAGATCAAGAGTCACATGCTCTACTGACCGAGCCAGCCAGGTGCTCCTATGGCTTTTAACCACTAGGTTAGGAAAATGGCCCGACGTAATTTGCTAAGATGAAAAATTTGCTCTAATAAAATAATTTCGACAGAGAAAATTGTTGTTCACAGGACAAGAGAAAATTCTGACATTTACGAAGAAGACATTCTCTTCTACATGTGTGAGTACTAAATGCAGTATTTATTCACAAATTCAGGAACCTGTTAATATTTACTCATTAAAAGCAGATACCATAACAAATAATTGAAGATGGAAACTGACCCTTGAGGGGCCTGTTCCTAATACCTTTGAGACATATCACCAAAACAGAAAATTAATTTAACATAATTAAAATTAAATATGAATATATAAATTAACAGAAAAATGCATATATTTATAAATGAATATAAAAACATAAAATAGTCTAAGACTTAATTGTCTCTTAGAAAGGAGTGGGGGGAAGTAGATAATAAAATTCACCCATAGAATCTTATCTGTTTGTGTGAGGATTAAATAAGAGTGTGAAAGTAAGGTCCATTCACACTGACAGACGCACTATTGAAGTATTGCCAAATTGTCAGCTCCACAATACAGTCTTCTCATTACGATAAAGTTTATGAGGACAAAGAGCTTTTTTAAGTTTTGAAAAAATACATTGTGAATGTTTTTAATAGAAACAATAAAGTAGTGCATTGTGTCAAATAGTAAAAATGATTAACTGTTAATTGCTCTAATGTGTAATCAACCATAATATATATATATTTTTAAAAGCCTGTGCATTGGAAAACATTTTAACAATTAGTAGTAATAATAGTAGTTTGATTAATTCTAATATGTAAGATATTAGACCTGATTTAAATATTGGGACCAATAAAGATAGCCAGATATTAGGATATATATGGTGTCTAGTAAAATATTAGATGTTAGCTCTTAAACTTTTCCAATAGATACACTATGGAAGGGAAGATTCTGATTCCATGACATTTCTAATCAAAATAGAGATTATGAAGACTTCAGAACTGATTCTAGAACATCATAAATCTATCATTGTACATGTCTCTGAAAACAAACTTTAGCTAACTGAATTTTAACAGGTTAAATTCTCACCAAATGAGCTTCCTAAATAGGTTAATTAGATTATAAGTACAAGAAGAGTTTCAGATTCTACAGTCCAGAGTACTAAGGGGATCAGTTTGAAGTCTGTCAGACCTGTATTCCAACACCACCTTTGCTACTGATTACATATGTTTTAAAGTCTTAGGGTCTCTATATGTTAAAGGCTGGGGCAGCTGTTACCTGCCTTCAAGGCTGTGGAGAACATTAAATAATAAAAAAAGGTAAACTGCTTAGTATCATGTCTGGCACATAACAAAAGTTCTATAAATGTTGCCACGTTCTGCTGCCATTGTATCTCCTAGAGTATATGACATACCGGTAAGAACAAAGAGCATAGCAAAAAAATTATTAAACAGTTACTACAACACAGGCTCTTGTTGAAAAACTGAAACACATTTTTCTGGTGTCCTGCGGTAGGCAAGGAATATATTCACTAAAATGAATATATTATAGATACTACAACTTTGGAACTGAACAAAGGCATTTTAAGTAGTCATTGATAAATGCCTTTCTATTCTTTTATTATGATACTTGCTAAAATATTAGACAATTATCACATGTTCTGTTTTGTAACCTTTGTGTTGAGAATAAGTACAAAAATAAATGGGAAAGTTATAAGGCATTTCCAAATGCTGTAGCTGGAGTCATTTACACATCATTTAATAGCTCGGCATATACATCATTAATTATTTTTTTCAATAAGGCAGCAAATGTCAGTTTTAAATCTATAGCTTAAATACTAGACAAATCCTTTTCAAAAGCTGAAATTTTTTCTTTCCTTGGTACTTTCCCTTTATTAATTGTAATTTATTTTGAAATGAAAGCTGTTTCTAACAAACGGATCCCTAAAACGTAGTCTCCTACGCTTCGACTACATGACCTTCCTGTAGACTTTATTTATGGCTGTATTCTGGCACAACACTTTGGGAGCAAAATGTATATGAGGCCATAGATCATTTATACAAATCAATTTCTATGGACGCTGTATTGTTATCCATGTCAAAAATTTTTTGATTTGGAAAGAGATATTAAAAGAAATATTTCCCCATATGTGTTTTAATTTCCTCAGAACATAAATATATTTTATTAATTCTAAAGTATGACATATTCCAGCCATAATAACAGTTTATTACTTTCTAAATCCTTCTTCCTAACAGCAAAACATTCTGCTATTTATGGGTAAATCAAAATGAAATAACAGTCTAGGTATGTTATATGACTTTTTTATGTTTCATTAAGAATAATGTTTTCTATAATTAAATGCATATTTCTGATTATAATTACATTAGACAGAAAAGACGGCAAATTAACGAGAATAAAGAGCTGTCACAGTATTACTGACTACAGAAATCATTAAAAATACAAGGATGAAAAAAGAGAAGAGTGATTCTTCAACATTCAACGCTGAAGCATTACCTCTAACCTATTCATACTTTGAGTAAATCCACTACAGATTTACTAGATTTATAAATGGAAAGTAGAAACGTAGGCCTGTTATTGGTATATATCAGTGGTTCTCAACTGGGGTCAATTTTGCCCCCCCTGGGGACATTTGGCAATGTCTGGAGACATTTTTGGTTGTCACAGCTTGGAGAGGCTATGCTTCTGAAATGTACTGGGTTGAGGCCAGGGATGCCACTAAACATTCTACAGTGCTCGAGATAGCTCCCCAAAACAAAAAATCACCTGGGCATGATATTGATAGTGCTGAGGCTGAAAAACTTCGGTCCAAATCTAGTTGTTCTCTATCAGTCATGTAAATTAGCCCTTTCTCCTTCGCTGGTAATAACTAACCTACAAGTAGCCTCTATGGTAACCGTATATAAATTCCAACTGGCAGCGTAATTAGAAACAGACACTAAACTCAAGCAGCTAATTGTGGCCAAGTAGGTATTTAACAGTATTTGATCAGATAAATGATCTAAAATGTCTATTAGCAAATTAATTAAATTATCTTATTATTCACCAAAATGTCAAAGCAATTGATTTTTTAATTGACTGGTATGCCTTATATTTGCCTTCTCCTCACTATTAGTCTTTCAGTGAAAAGCTAAAATGAATAGTTGATATCCAGAAGATGAGATAGTGTTAGAAGGAGAAATTAGAAGGCTTGATTAACCATAAATTGGATACTCTTTTTTGGCTATTTTAAGGTAGATCACCTTTAATGCTTGTTTAAAATTTAATAATGGCATCCATTAACAAAATCTAATTTGAAATATAAAGAAGAAATGTAATTTTTCCCTTTAACCAACAAATAAAATATAATTAAGGTTTAGTTCATTTTCTTTCATTTGCTACCTATAAGCTTTCGGGATTCAAATACAATGGTCTACCATTTCATATGCAACAGTTTGGACTCTAGACTTCGATAAGAATATAGAGAAGGCACTACAGTTCTTGACAAAAAAGATAAAGAACAATGTAGAAGAACACAAGTTCATGAGTCTCCTAATGTACATCTGTTTATCTATTAATTTGGAAACTCTGGAATAGCTGAGAATTAATAGGAGTTCAGAAGTTGTATCCCTTATTCTTTGTATTCTGAACCTCATCATGGAATCGGCTTGCAGCGAAAGCTGAAGACTTGAATGAGATTAAGCATAAAGGAGAATTAAGGGGAAGGTCTCTGGATGAGAACCATCGCTGGGGCCGAGGGTGAGAAAACCTTACCTCTGCTATTGACTTCTCCAAGTTCCTGAGGCCACATATGCCTCATTAAGTGTCTAAATCAATCCTGATGATTCATTCATTATCTCTTCAGTCATTTGACAGTTTGTAAAAGGAAGGCTAAAAAAATTACTAGTGCTTATTAGACACTTTTCCATGTTATAAAGTATAGCACTGCTACGGGACCACACATAAACTTTAAATTAAAACCTCCTGGAAAGGATTCTTATAAATGACTGAAATACTTTTCTGCAATCATCTGTAGGATACATCCCACAAGAATTTTCTAATATTTTTCTTCATATCATAGTAACAAATTCCTAATATAATCCATTGTCTAAAGTAACTGCATGGTAGTTAACTTATTTTTGATGAATATACTATTTGAGAAGGGAGGCGTGCCTTGGAAGGTAATGCATACTTCCCCACTAATGCTTTTCTCTTATTGAAGTATACCTTATATTCAGCATACACAATGTATGTATAGCAAGATACATTTATATATACTTTATATACAATAAATTGCACAAATCTTAAGTTCCTAGTTAATTAAAATTTTTTATATATTTATATACCACCTGGTTATGCACATAACCACCATCTAGATTTGGAAGCATGTCTGGGGACGAGTGATCAGGCCAGATGAGCGGAAGCATAGAATACACTCTGACAAAGAACGGGCAGAGGGAGAGAGAATACTTATCTGGCCACTACATTTAAGGAACTATGGTATTCATCCTACTCACTGAGTCTCAGTCAGCTACTTCTCTCCTTTACTAATCCTCTGCGTTCAGTGGTCCCAACAGGCTGTCAGTCATTAAGACATGACATATTTGCAATTATACTTTCTAAGTGACTTAGGAGATATGATGAGAGTATCAATTACTACTTCTCCGGAAGGACCTACAGTGAGGGTATACGATATGAGGACATGCGGTAGGTTATACCTAGAATCCTAACAAAAGGAAGAAACAGAGGAAAGAACCACCAAAATAGACAAAGTCTCTGGATAACAGTCATCTTCCAAGAGCAACAAGGCTACAAAATGGTATGTGTTGCTCACAAAAGAAACTGCGGCCTCTAGGAATGATTAAGATACAGGAAGTGCAGGAAAAACATACACACCCAAGCAAATTTAATTTCATTCATCTGGTATCCCTTCCATAAAATAGCTTCACAAATTTTCCTCTAATTCTTTAAAATAAACTCCACTGAATCTAGTTTAAAATTTCAGAGTAGATTCAGGTACAAATCCAAGAAACACAGCACGATTTAAAATGAAAATGTAAAATCAATTTTATAACTAAGTGTGAGTACTCAGACATTTTTTTTCGATATTAACCACAATGCGTCCACTGAACACAGTACGTGTAGGGAGTAGCCACCACACTAAAAAGAAAACCACTCACAACAAGGACCTTAAATACCTGGCCGGGGCCTTTCTCTTTTGAAATGAGACCAGTTTGGATTTGAAAGCATACATTTTTTCCTAACAATTTTCACTTGGCATTTTGCACCTGGGTTAACAGATCACTCCCAATTCAACCCAAGTGCAAATGTAGAATTCACTTACCTGCACAAAACCACATGCTGAGAAGTCCTCAAACAAGGGCAGACTTGGACGGTCTTCTCTGTAGATGGTGAGTTTGTACGTGATCAGGGTCTCGCCCTGCGCTGGAGACTCATCCGCCACAAACATTGAGATTTTGTTCATTCCCAAGCCCAGAGGGTAGTTGGCAAAGCTGAAGAGAGACAGAGAGAGAGAGAGAGTAACATTTCAGCCCAAATTCAGCCCAAATGGATTTATATATCAATATCGTTAAATGCCTAAATTGCATGCCAAAGCAGATAAGGTCTATACAACTTCATAACCAACTTAAAGTATGAAAAAAGTTTTAATTATGTTTCAAAGTACTTTGGTATGCCAACAGTTATCTTGTAGAGCAATTCAGGTCCTTTATCAATTACAGGGAAGGAAACTAATATTTATTAATCACTTCTCGGGGTCAGACATTATTTCATTTAATCCTCAAAACAACTCTATGCCCAAAGTCCCACGGTAGGGTCAGGGCTGGAACCCAGGTTGGTCTGACTTGAATCCTCTTTTCTTTCTACTAGACTCCCTTAGCTCCCAAGATTCCACGTGTATTTCTTTTCCTACAGCATGGGAACATGAGTATCTCCCTTGCCTTGGACACGGCATGTCATAAAGTTCTATCCGCTGTTCAAAATTCTAAACAAAAGAGTTGGTGACTCTCAAAAAGGTCAATGGAAAAAAATCCCATGAGACTAGGAAAGTTGGTGTTAGTATGGTCATAAATTGTCATGACCATGTTTATCCAACCCCTGCATATTCGAAATCTTGAAGAGTTGGCTTAGGGTAGAAGGAAGCTACCCTTAGTGAGTCTCTTTAATATTTCAAATCACATGATCCTCTCTTGTTCCACACTGTTGCAAAGATTAGATACAAATATTGCTAACAGATCAGTAGAGCAGCAATGTGCTCTTTTTAACCACGTGACACCGGCAAGGTGAAAGGATTTCACACCCTGGTGATCTCTCCAACTGGTCTTATGCCTCAGGTTTTCCAAGTCTTTGAAGGTTGCTTCAAATATCTTCTTCCCATTATTATGTCTCCACTCAGCCCTGGTCAACATCCCCATACCTCGTTCCTGGCCGATCATGTAGGTACACCTTGCACTGACACTTAGAAGTCTCTGCTCCGATTGTCACTGTTACCACGTCAAATGGGACTTCAGAGTAATAATCTTTGATCTTCGGGTTAAATTCAGGATTCAGTTTCAAATGTGGATGTGTGAGGATCTGTTTGATATAACACTGTGTGTCATCTATTAAAAAAAAAACAGCAAAAAAAAAAAAAGACAACTGTGAAATGGATAAATGTTAAAAAATCATATACGATTATGGTGGGTTTTGTTTTTTAATCCTTTGAACAACCTTGGTTGTTCATTTAGCGATCACTACTGATTTCCGCTTGGCATTCTGGTCATATTTGATTTGTGGCTTCAGCTGGATATTCTATTTGTCGGATTTTGTAGAATTTGCCTTATACAACAGCTGTTGACTTTAGTGGCATTAGACAGATGATAGTTTTTGCTCAGTCTTTAAAAGTTTAAAGGCAGAGAGAAGGTGGGAAAATGTCTCATCAGTGGATTGATAACATTTTCATGACATTTACTGCATGTATCAAGCAACTGGTGAATGACTCTGTGAAGTGGTAACAGAAGGGCATCAGCAGGGAATGAGGAAAATTCCTTAATAGGGAGAGTCATTAAACTGCCGTTGAATTGATATAGTAGCGTACAGGCAGTTGGGTGGAGTGAAGAATGTGAAATCCAATATTATACCAAATATTTAGATACAAAAACATCAGCAGGACATCCTGAGACCTCCCAGGTCACCTCAGCGTAAAAGTACCCTAAAGTATTCGAAGGAAATGACATACTCTGTTCACTCTTGTCACAGAACCTAGCATATTACTTCATACCATTGATTCTAAGCCATTTTAAAAATGTTTCCATTTTGTACTTTTTACAAAAGTACCTTGATAAGTGAAAGAAAAATATATTTGTGGGTACACATACCAGCCACTGCTAAATTATATTGCGTCCATATTTGGGATAAATAAATTACTCAAAAGAAGCTTAGCAAATGTTTTTCAAAGAAATATTAATAAGTATTTTGTTCCATAAATACTTTTCAGTAGTGAACAAAATTCCAGAAAATGAAGGAAACACAATTCGCTGCAGGAAGCTGTACACTGAACTTAAAGCAGATAGATTCTTATTAACTGTGTCTCTTCCTCTATCTGTATATGGTTATCACAACGATTTTTCTACAGTCAGGTTTGTGTCTGCTTCAATTCTTTAATGGTTTCTCATTATCTCCAAAATTTAGTCCAAGCTCCTAATAAAGCAGATGAGGTGTTTTACAATCTCTTCCTGGTCTTCCTCTCCAGTTATATCCCCGTTATGTCCTGCACTTTGTGACTTAACAATGCCAAACTTATTATATTTCTTTGGCAGACATGGGGATGAACCACCAAATCCATGGCAGCGGAAACCACCAACCTTCTTGATATCTTATTTCAGTTCTGAGGGCTGTGTCTCAGTACAACTTCCATCACGCATTAATGAGAATGAAAATGGAAAACGAAATTGAAAAAAAACTCTATGTACTTCTGACCCACATTCTATAGTTTTCTCAGATTTTGAAAGGAAAAAGGACTCAGGTACAAATTAGGAACAAATAATAATACAATAGATACACTGCGATTTCATTGTAGGAGAAAGTCTTAATAAAAACCAAACAACTAGTCAATTTGGTTAAATAATTGGGTAAACTACCGACTTGATTGATTTTACTTGTTACCAAATATTTGATCTGGCTGAAAAACGTAGGCAGATTGTATCTATAATTTTGATGATCATACCAACTTCTGAAATTTTTATAACAAAAGAGAAATCAATGAAAGAATGAGGGCAAGATTATATTATTAGATCTCATCCTAAAAAGTACCATACGTTTTTATTCGAATTCAACCACTTATTAATAATGCATTCATTTTCTTTTCAAAAAATTTTTTCTAGCACATTCTGTGTTCAAGGCACTGAGATAAGCACAATAAAAAACAGGCTATTGTTGGTCATGAGATCTGACTCAAATGGAGACTGCGAACCGAACATAACTTTAAACAGGCTGGAGTCCAGAGATATAAAATGTGCTTTTGAGAGGACCATTTCCTAGGTAGAAAGGGAATTTAAACACCGGCATTACACTGTTATGTTCAAAACCAGATAAGCGAATCACAAAGTAAAAGATTTATTTTTTCAAAAGAGTAACCACAGAAGATGTACTTTAACTGAAGATGATATATTTTTATAAAACAGTCACTGAGAGTCGATTTCCCTGCAATTCACACCTTTCACTTAAAAGTGAAAGTTTCCAGTGGGGCTTGCCCATTATAACACTGAAACTCTGCCCTACATGAGACCCAATGTGTAATCAATTCTCTTAAGATTCTAGCAAGTGCTTGTTTTTGGTTTCATGAGAAACTCTCCACCTCTGGCTGAAGTGCTCCATCCTAAACCCCTGCTTAAAAGCTGATTTATCTTGATTTTATCTTCACCTGAATCATCAGTGTTGCTGCCTACATACACCTGGAGTTTCCTTGGCATCCTTCCCTGCCGGGTGCCAGCGTGCCTCAGGCCAGCTTACCTAGATGCACCGAGAACCCAGCGTGAGCTGTGGCGGTAGCAGGCTGCTTAACCTCTTTGGCAAGAGTATTTGGGAGAGCTGTTTGAAGTTTTGGTTGTTTTTAACGAATTCTTTTAACCACAGAGTTTTATTGCCCTCTTGAGGGATAATCATAACTCATGTTAAACACGAGAACAGCCTAGACGCTAAAGGATAATCCCACCTGTTCTGAGGCATCATCAAGTTATTTTTTAAATCGTAAATTGTACCATAAAAGCAGAAAGATTAATTATGTGGACCCAGGTAGGACTAGTTTTAACAACATAAAAATACGAACTAAGCTAAAGAGCTTATCTGATATGTTCACATCCTCTAGAGCATGTCACCTGGGAACTGAAAAAAAAAAATGAGATTATCCCCATACAGTTGTTTCATTTTATAAATTATAAAATAGAATACCAAAGAGGTGACATGGCTCTCCTGACGCTGCATCTACTCCAGAGCCTAGCACTCGACAAATGTGCGTTCTTATTTTTTAATGATTATTCATTTTTGAGAGAGAGAGAAAGAGAGGGAGAAAAAGGGAGAGGGGCAGAGAGGGGGTGTGTGGGGACAGAGAATTCGAAGATGGCTCCGTGTTGACAACAGAGAGCCTGATACAGGGCTCAAACTCATGGACCATGAGATCATGACCTGAGCCGAAGCTGGAAGCTTAACTGACTGAGCCACCCAGGTGCCCCCAAATGTTGCATTTGAACCTTGCTCCTGGTTTTCTCTCTAGTCCTTTACCCGCCATAGCCTAGGCACCAGTGTCCCAAGAGTTGCATATATTTTTCTAGAAGTAAGAGACTGGATACCAAGTGCAAGGAGGGAAAGGCATAAGTAATATCTGTTCTTTTTTCCCGATCCACAATACTTTATTTAAAATGCTGTTTTTTTAACTGGATGTTTTTGTTGATTCTATTAAGTTACACTATTATATAACTTCTCAATCTACCCCAATTTTAATGATACTGTTAAAACATAATGAATAAATCGAATTGCATTCTAGAAGATACAAATTAAATTTTATTAAATTGGAAGACTTTTATTTATAATAAATTAAACTTTAATTCATAAATTTTATTTTTTTCCAGCATTTATGTTTTACTGGGATAGATTTTTTATTTGTGAAAGGCTAAATTTTCTAAATGAATGTTTTAGTACCAAATATATATATATTCAAAAAATATATATGTATTCAAATAGCAATACATATATTCAAAATGCAAATCTGCTAAGTAAGCTCTTATTCTTCATCATAGTGTTATAAAGCATTAAGATAATTCATGAGCTTTAGACAAAGAATTAGAAGATCCAGTTTCGTGATCCAGCTCAGGCATTTAATAGTCCTGTGATTTTGGAAAGATCAATTAGATTCTCTAGAATGATTTATTTGCAAGGTCACTGGAATAATACTGACCAGAGTGAACAAAACTATTTTTACATTCTAAAATCTACATAATGTATATTATACATGGATATTATTGTTATTGTATTGTATATTATTATACATATATATTACATGTATATGTATAATGTATATTACATACAAGATATTGTATTGTATATTATTATACAGGTATATTGTATATTGTATTGTATATTATTATACATATATATTATTGTATTGTATATTATTATACATGTATATTATTGTATTGTATATTATGCATGTATATTACATGTATAATGTGTAATATATATGCTATTTTTCTTGATTATACCTTGTTTAAAAAATCATGAATAATAAGAAAATTAATTGAAAAGCAGCTTAAAAACTTTCCATTGTAAAAATGAAAATTCAACTCAAGTATTATCCATTATGTTAACAATCTGGCAGAAAAGGAATCCCTGTGGGGTGGCGAGAGCCCTAAAAATCAATGTATAAAGCAGATAAGTTTAAATATTTCCACTTGAGCAGTCTCCAAGGCACAGCCTTAATACCCCTAAGGACTCCTCAAAACGAGTTTGAAAGTCACTTTCCTTAATCACACATAAGCATCACATTTCATGTTCAGAAATAGAAAATTAAAAATGCTCTTCTTATGCAAAAGTGACAGATAACGACTTAGTCAGAAACTTCTAAAAATTTACTTAATATATTATTATTTATTATTATTTATTTATTTTGCTGCAATATTAATATTGTAGTCTAAAATTGTCCAAATAAGAAAAAATGATGACTTCTTCAAAGCTGGGCTGTGCCTCACTATAGATTAAGCCACTGAGACACTTTAACTTGAACTCACCATTCCTGCAATGAACTTCTTTGGTTTCATTCATAATTCGTGGAACAGAAGCTAAAAAAAGAAAAGTTAATTTAAAATGAAAACTATTAATCAAAATAAAAAGAATCCATATTCATTAATCTCAAACAGCACAATTTAGTAAAACATATTTTATTACTTAACATACTCCATCAGAAAACACTTCTTAGTTAAACTGAAAGCTACATAAAATAATAGAAGTTACTCAGTTCAAATCTCAGAAGAATGATTATTTCAAATAGGAAAATATTAGGGGAAAAAATGAATGGTCTAAATGTCATCCATTGTCTGAGGGTGATCTGTGGAGATTCCTTCTAGTTCTATGATTTTATGACTTTAATATCCCAAGTCATTAGAATTATAGAAATTCTATCCAGTTGATTCCACTGACATTTACTCCTAAGTTTCTGCATTGAACAAAACATCCTATAAAAAAACTCCTTAGTAAATACTGATGGAACAAAGGGATGAATAAAAATACTCAGAGTGCTTAAATCATTCATTTAAAGAGAAAAAATGGTGGGAACGAGACAGTCAGAGTAGCATTTTATCATCAGTTCTTCACTGGGCTTACCAATTCATTCTATTGAATCAGTTTTTCTCAGAATCATCTGAAGAGTTTCTTAAAATACAGAGTGCTGACGGGGCGCTTGGGTGGCTCAGTCAGGTCATGATCTCACGATGTGAGTCCAGCCCCTTGTCGGACTCTGTGCTGATGGCTCAGAACCTGGATCCTGCTTTGGATCCTGTGCATCCCTCTCTCTCTGTTCCTCCCCCGCTTGCACTCTGTCTCTCTCTCTTTCTCTCAAAAATAAAAATTAAAAAAAAAATACAGGGTGCTGGGGACACCTGAGTGAGCCTATCAGTTAAGTGCCTGAACTCAGGTGTGATCTCACGGTTCGCAAGTTAGAGCCCCGCGTCAGGCTCTCTGCTGTCAGCACGGAGACTGCTTTGGATCCTCTGTCCTCCTCTCTTTCTGTCCCTCCCTTCCGCTTGCATTCTCTCTCTCTCAAAAAAAATAAAGTAACACTCAAAAGAAACAGTTAAAAAATATACACAGTGCTGGGTCTCATACCCAGAGAGGTAGGATCTGATTCAGCAGATATGAATGGTCCTCAGGCAGGTGAGGTGACGCCTCTGGTCGAGAGGCCACACGCTGAGAAGCACTGTATTGTATTAAACCTTGATTTGTAATAGGAAAATTTTGATTTCTAAAAAATTGTAGACACGTAGTACTTCTTTTTGTCTTTTATTCTTAATATTAGAAACATTTTCTTTTTTTATAACAAAAAGTTTACATGTTCTTTTTAGAAGGAAAAAATTAGAGCATGAAGATAAGTCCAGGAGAGAAAATTACAGTCGGCATTAATTTTCCCTAAAGCCCATGTTGCTTGTAGCCAATCGTTTCATTTGATGATATACCATAAACATCTTTCATATCATAAGTAACTCTTTCGCAATATTAGAATGGCCTTACCATATTTTATCGGAAATTTATAACTTAATTTATTGATCCAATCCAGTACTTACAATAGAAGTAACTTATTGTGGTAATTTTAGAAGTAATTGTAAAAAATAGATGTTTCTAATTTTTTAATTTATTAATAACTTATGTAAGTAAACTGTAAACATTCTCAATTAGTTCCTTAAACTGAATATCTAGGAGTGAAATTTCTGTGATGTAAGAATAATTTCTAAGGATTTTCTTATATGTTGTTACATGGTCCTTAAGGGAGGTTTCTCTAGTTTAACCAGCACAAGTAGCATGAGATACTTCCTACACTCTCCCTAACTCTATTATCTTTAAGAGGCAAAATCTTTTCAAATTGGAAGGAAAATCATGTTTCGCAGTTTAACTTCCATTTTTGATTGCTAATGAAGCGAAACACTTTCTTATGTATTTTTTGGGCCACGCGATACGTATTTTCATCTTGGAATAAATGAGAATATATCTTTTTACCTTTTTTATTTTCAATTGCATCAAATGGCACTTGTGGTTTTTCAATGTTCTCATCCTCTGTGAAAGAATTCCTGCAAATGCAATGCCAGACAAATCTGGATCAATGAAATGAACACAATTCATGGAAATTGCATCGAACGCACTATTTTTTTTTTTTCCTGTGTGGGCACAGATATTTTGATGAACACAAAGAAACACTTTCTGGATTTCACTCCTCAAACTGGCAATCTCGCCTGGAGTGAGGTGGGTGGAAATCTCATCATCTCCAATCAGCAGAAGTACATTTGAAGAAAACCAGGGCAAAAAGTCACTCGGCGGTCCAAAAGTGAGCAATCTCTGATAGCCTGGGTCCAACAGAAGTGAACTTGGGAACACCCATTCTTATTGGAATTTGTTTGGATAAAATTACACAGTCTTGAAGCACGAAGCCTTGGGACCCTGAGACACAGACGCAGAAAAATATACATATAAACTAAGAAATAGATGCAGAAAATGACCTATGTCTTGCTGCATCGTCTGTCCTTAAACGCTGACTAACTATGCTTAATGGTTAAGGGCTAGTTCTATCTAGCGCGTTTGCCTCATTTTTCTATTGTACAACTAAATGCCTGGCCAGATGGCCCTTTAAATTCTCAAGTTTGGGACCCAATAATCTAAACTGCAGACAGAAAAATTGCTGGTCCTGATGACGGAGACTACCGAACAGGAGGCGATTTGCCTTTCCCAGGCTGGGCTGTGATTCTCTGTTTCTCTTGCAGAAGAACAGAGATAGCAGCCCTGGCCTTACTTCACAGGGATGAGAATGAAATCAAATGCTCTGTGTTAAATTACATTTTATAAATATTTATTGTCCCAGATATTGTGCTGGGCACTGTGGTAGAGAAAAGATGAATAAGGCATATTCCGTTCCTTCAAAATATAAACATCAGCAAATCATGGAGAATCAAGGAATTAAAAATATTGCGAATGTTGGAAGGTGTGATAATTTTACTGCAGTTTACTTTGTAAAGGCCTTTTTGCCCCCTTTGATACATACAGTGAAGTAATTAGGGGTGAAAGATAATAATGTCTAAGACTTACTTTAAAATATTTCCTCCCTCCCAAGGAATGAAGAAACAGATAATGCAAGCATGGGGTGAGATATGTTTAGTTGAAGGTTGATTGGGTGCAGGCCAAATTAAAAAAAAATAGCTCTGAATTCATGTGAAGCAAAAACTCTAGGGGCGCCTGGGTGGCTCAGTCGGCTGAGCGTTGGACTTCACCTCAAGTCATGATCTCTCATTGTGTGAGTTCGAGCCCCACATTTTGCTCTGTGCTGATGGCTCAGAGCCTGGAGCCTGCTTTGGATTCTGTGTCTCCCTCCCTCTCTGCTCCTCCCCTGCTCATGATCTGTCTCTGTCTCTCAACAGAGAATAAACTTAAACAAAACAAAACAAAACAAAAAAAACCTCTAAGCGAAGCTCCTAAAAGACACAACCCTGAAATGCACATGCACTGAATTAACATCTTAATGGAAAGGGGTGCTTTGTATGTTAAAGCATCCTGCAGTGATTCCTTGTGCAATTTTGTGAATAAATTATTTGTTTTAAAAATGGAGATTTTTCATGGAAAGCATATGAGAGCAAATTACACGTGCGACTTTACTTCTAGTAAAGTGAAAATTAGCAGATAGTACACAAATATATTGATAAGAAACAAAATATTCATTTTGTTCAGATTTACACTAATTCTGTTGTGACCTCTGGATTCTAAGCCTCAGGGCACAGACATAAGTAACTGTCACTTTTTCTAACTCCTGTTTTTCTGACTTTATCTCTTCTCATCTTGTTGCTCTAAGCAAATGATCTTTAATTAAAAGGAAGCATGGGGGACATCTGGGTGGCTCAGTCGGTTAAGCATCTGACGCTTGATTTCCTCAGGTCATGATCTCCTGGTTTGTGAGATCAAGCCGCCCGCATCAGCCCTGCACTGACAGCATGGAGGCTCATTGGAGAGTCTCCCCTCTCTGCCCCTCCCCTGCTGGTGCATTTGTATGCACTCTCTCTTTCAAAATAAATAAATAAACTTACAAAAAAAAGGAAACATGAAGTTATTAATCCCTACAGGTAGCATAGGTATGTAAAATTGGCTAGAAGTAGAAAAAGCTGGAGGTGACCATTGTGAAGATAAGGACAATGACAAATGATGACACATGACCTCCCTTCTGCAGGATAAACTGAAATAAAGCACTGGACCATGGACGAGAGACCAGGGTCCTAATCTCTCCCCTGTTTCTCTTGGCCATGTGGCTCGAGCAAATGACCCACCTTCCCAGCCTGTTTCCTGGTCTGGACAATGTGTCTAATATGCATCCTCGTTGTAACACAGCCTGGATGATAACTAACAGCATGCTCCCAGGTAAATGCGAAGATAATTAGAATCGAGTATTAGTTCTTGAAATATTCTCAGAGTGATTTACCTAATTGCTTTTTGATAAAGATCTGAAGTTTAATTTTCTCAGTGTTAACTTAGATAAATCTTTTGAACTTGTCTTACTTTTCTTATAAAAGAAAGAAAAGTATTTCCCCCATTGTAGATCCTAAAGTGACCTTTGGATGGTAGAGAAACATGAAAAGTCAATATTAATATTTATTACCTACCTGCCCTGCAGCATACCAGACTCCAGCGGTACAGGGAAATTATCTTACGTAATTCTTGTAGAATAATACGTGGTAGGTAGTATAATCCATATTTTACACATGTAGGGACTGAGTCTCAGAAGGGTCAAAACTTTAGCTGCTATAAACAATAAACTCCTGGGTTGGGATATTTTAATCCATGTCTGTGTGATTCGAAAAAGTCCTGACTCTTTCTACACTGATCATTTTCAACACTGACCACTAATAATTTACTTAAAGGGAATAAGTTAGGGTTAGGGTTAGGGTTAGGGTTAAATTTAAGATAAGACCCTTACGTAACCTTATACTATATGTGGAGCTTGAGAAAAACTTACTGGGAAACAAACTTTCCAATGTTTGCGTCTCTTAAGGGAACGTAGTCAAAGTTAAAAAAATGTACCTAAATCAAGTCTGCTTTTCCCCACTGATAATGATGAATGAGACAGACTCGGGTTTCTTGAGTGAGTGCAAAGAACAGAGAAACAGGCACTGAGCTCTATTATTTAAAACCTTTTTTCAAACAAACAAATAAAACCTTCAGTCAGGCCAACTTCACAAAGTTGTGACAATTAAAGTGAGTTCTGATCCTGGGAAGTGTCCTAAGTATTCATCAAATATACGATTATTTATATTTTGTAATTAAAAAATAATTCTGGTGGACCTGCTTTCATGATCTCCCGAGGCAGAGGGAAACGAAGCAGCAGTCAGGAGAACCAAAGCCATTCCTTCCTGAGGGAAACTGCGAGAGACATAAATGGTTATGGCCTGGCTATTTCATCTTTCATCTCCCTAGGAGGTTGTAGGTTTGCTTCTGTTTTCCTGGCAGTAGAAAAGTCAAATATTCCCTGAATTCCATCATATAAAGGAAAAGCAGACTTAGCCAGTGTGTCAGGCAGTGTCCATTTTCAACAACTACAGGAAGTGTTAATGTGTTCACCTGGCCTATCTTTTCCCCATCTGCTCATTCCTACCTTTCATTAAGATGAAAGTGAAAGGGGAAGGCCAAATGTCTCCCTCTGAGATTCTACCTTCTTCTTCTTTTTTGTTTTTTTTTTTTACTTTTTTTTAATGTTTATTTATTTTTGAAAGGGAGAGAGCAGGGGAGGGGCAGCAAGAACGGGAGACACAGAACTCAAAGCAGGCTCTAGGCTCTGCACTGTCAGCACAGAGCCTGACATGGGACTCGAACTCAACAATGTGAGATCATGACCTGAGCCGAAGTCAGATACTTAACTGACTGAGCCACCCAGGCGCCTCAAGATTCTACCTTCTAAAAAAGAAAAGTTCTATTCTCCCAGAAGGGACAGACAAATTTATAAATTTGGAGAGATTTTGCCCACAATAAAGTCATGCCTCAAAAACTCTCTAAATAAATGTTCATACCATCTTGGGCTCCATCCACACTGACTGATGGTTCATTTAAACAAAGAAAAGAAGGAAAGGAAAGGAAAGGAAAGGAAAGAAAGAAGTCACCCAAGTCTGTCTGTTTGATACTCTTGTAATTCAAGGATATATAGCACAGAATGAAACAAATTTGAAGCTTTTAATTTTAAATATTACTCTTTAGAGTCAAGTCCCGTTGGCTTGAAAAACTGTTGGATGTGTTCTTATTATAGTATTTGAAGACCACTAGAATTGTTATGGTTTCAATGCTTTAAAGAAGCTTATTTTCCAGAGCACAAATTTTTGGACACATTTCTTTTTGTTGCTTTCTTTAATGCAGGCAAAATCTTTTGAAATCAATCTTGAGAGAATTTTTGGATTGCGCGATTCAAATTTGTGGCTATCTTACCATTCCAGTGGATGTAGCTGTGCCTTTTTATTCAGGAGCCGAAATTGTTCAAATACATTTAAAAGAGACCAGTACTGAGTCAGGGCTGAGCCAGGTTGTCCCATAGGCTTTGCCGTATCATAAAATTCACGCAGCAAAGATTGAATCCCAGGAGCAGCAGATGGGAAGAGCTGAGAAGAAATAGTCAAAACGAGAATATCAGAATAAGTTATGAAAAAATAACTTAAAAGGTATTATTACTAGAAAAGTGTTTTATTTTATTCAGCTATTTTTAAAAATCAGATATTTATTTAAGATCCACCGGCCAGTATCATAATATAATTTTCTGTGCGGTTGTCAAGGTACATGTCACTTTTTATAAGGAACGAATTTTGTTGATCGTATTTCTAACTAGGATGAGTTTTCTTTCTCTTTTCATTGAATAGAAACAGACATCTCCTTCCTAAAGATACCTGAGAATAGGTGAACGACAGACTGAGGCAGGGCGGTAGGAAGGACAGGAGAAATCTGCTTTGGATTACCACTGAACTTTGTCAGAGCGAGAAATATTAACCCCAGGGGGAAAAAATCTAGTGATCTTCTTTCTACTCTGACAGTCAGGAAATCAGGGTTTGCCCTTACTCCTGCGAAACAATTCCTCAGTCTGTGCCAAGGGATGGTCCCTACATTCCCAATATCTTAATTATGAACTCCTGAAGAAGGAGACCTCTCTCTTTATCTTTACAGAGTTTTGATCCCACTGTCACACACGTAATATGTGTATGTTTAAATTAATTAAAACAATCCATCAATTAAATTATCTTTGGGGCAAAAGCTTACTTTGAACCCTCCAAAATATGAGTCTAGTATGATGAGCAGTGAGTGTTGTATGTGAGTGATGAATCATTAAATTCTACTTCTGAAACTAATACAGCACTGTATGTTAACTAACCAGAATTTAAATAAAAATTTGGAAAAAAATAAAATAAAATGAGTCTAAATTATAAAAACTAGTGCCAAACATTCATTAATTAACTTAGTAAATTGATTATAACTCAGACAAGTAGCATGTGAATACATGTTTTTTTAAGTAAAAAATAAATGTTTGATCCATTCAGATTAGTAATAAATTATCAATGGACTTTTAAAACTTCTGTTTTAAGTAAGAGACTTTCAAAGACTAAGCACAAACTGAGGGGAGAGGGGGGTGTGGGAGGGGGGAGAGCTGGTGATGGGCACAGAGGAGGGCACTTGTTGGGATGAGCACGGGCTGTTGTATGGAAACCAATTTGACGATAAATTATTTAAAAAACTAAAAAATAAATAAAAGTTCAAAAAATAAATAAATAAAACTGCTGTTTAAAAAGATGTTTTGTATAAACAAATCTTAGGTAGAAAAATATAAATCCATTGTAGTCTGTCTAGATAAGTGACAGAACTAGAAACAAAGCCAGCACTGAACATGCACACATACATGTACTAAATCATATTGGCAGTGACCTTGATACTGAGCAATACATTAACAGCACCCAAGAAAATACATACGACAGAAAGTAAATGTCATTGATTTTTTTTAGGCTGAAACCGGTAAAAGCTATCACAATGATTTACATTTTCTTTCTTTGAGGTTTGCTATAGAGTTGCAACAAATTAAGATTTAGGTAGTTTTCTAAGATGTGGTTATATTCTGTAATATTTGCTTTTACACAAACAAAAAGGGCACGATGAGCAGAAAGAAATTTTTGTCAGACATAAATGTCCCAAAGCTAAAAGCAAAACTTCTCTAGAAAAATGTGGGCATTTCCCCCTTAAGAACTGCCATATCCTGGGAGCTCTCCTGATCTCATATCCTTCTAGCTTTATTAAGCCATGTATTATTTGCAGTCTTAAAGAATATGGATTCTGCTCATTTTAATATTTAAATCTCTGAAAAGAAGAGGGAAGCCTACAAAGGTTTCCAGTTCTTAAAGAAATATCTTCACCAAGTGAAAATCGAATAGCTTATGGCTGATCTACTATAATCTCAGTAATCACGAGGAATCAAATGTCACTTTTGTTTTACCAGTTGGAATGGCCCCAAACTCCCAAGCTCTTTTATGAAAGTCATAATCGAGTGCATCTCCTCTAAAGACAGGCACTGATTTGGCTCCTTCTGATAGTTTTCACCCTATAATGGGGGAGGGGAACAAATCGTAAGCAATTGTTACAAAGTCAAACCATGTTTAGCCCGATTGCTTTTCACTTTATAAGCCAAAGTTTGAATTCTATAAAAAGCTGAGCTAATTAATGCCAACTAATACGTCGTAACCTCAGCTTGTCACAACAGTGTCTGACTCTAAGAAAATTTCATACTTGAGAAAGAGGAACTGAATGAAATTGCTCAATAGTGCTTTGGTAGTAAGCTTGGGGAGACGAGCCCAGTAGGGTGGACCCTGTGTGACAATTTGGGAATGCAGGAAGAGTCTCCTTCGGCCCTCAGAGTACTGGAGATCGGAGCAGCAAATGAACATGTGAATCTCCTCTCTGGGACATTGCGATTTTGGAGTTTGTGAATTCTGATAAACAGACAGTCCCCTTGCCCCATATCCCCCCACATCTATTTTTTTCTGATGCATCCGAGAGAAGAGAAGTTGCAAATATTTTCCATCCCTTCTGGACGAAGTGGTTTTAATGGTTTTAGTGACAATCCTCTCACTAATGAAGGAAAACAGGGAACTAAGGGGAAAAATTAATAAAATCTCAGGGAAATAGTAGTCTATAAAGTCGTATTGTCTCACAAACAACTCTCCATAGAGCATCAATGTTTGTTTGTGGGAACTTTTACGTTCTGCTCTTCCAAGTTCTCTGAATATGGATTTTAAAACAGAAAGGCATATAGAGATTAATGCTGTACTTAGTAATCTGTACAGATGTTTTGATTCAGACCATACCATAAAAATTAACCAATGCTACTATGAAGCCCTACATCCCAATCATCAGAATCTAAGGAAAGATGTTAGCCTGATGTGAATTCATTAAAAATCAGAATTATAACTCCAGTCCCTTGGTGTCAATCTGGAGCACTCACTGCTATTGTAGATTGACTCCAAAAAGTTCTTTTATTTGCTCTATTCTTCTTAAAGAATTCTAAATAACATAGAATATGTATTATTCATAATATCCACAAACATTCCTTAGGAATTAGGAACTGTTTTATTCTAACCCATAACTGCATCAGAATGAGTCACTCATACTTAGTTGACATAAAATAGTATTAGTCTTCAGGTCAGAAAAATATTAAGAGATGTGATATAAAGGATACCAATTAGTTTCAAATGAATTATGTCTGCTTGACTGCACAATAAAGAAACCGGCACCTTCCGAAGAATGACTTGAAAAAAAATATTTGTCACTACAAAAATATGCACTTACCTTAAAAACACCTGATGTATACAGTCCCTGAAATATTTCAGAAAACATGGGAAGTGAAGATTCATTAGAGAAGAGAAAATTGAAAGTATCTTGTAAAAGGAATTCTTCTGTGTTTTGGTCCTCAAAATCTGTATTATCATCATCTCGAAAATTTAAATGCTCATGCACCTGCGAAAGAGTAAAAGCACAGCAGATATTTTTCATTGACTTTTATGCAGTGGAATCACTTCTAAGACATGATTCATTCCTGTTGGATGGTAGATCAGAACTGACATCTAGTGGCCTTTTCAGAGGTCAACAGTTTTATAAAATATAAGTAATATTCTTTTGAAGATACAATTTTTATCAGAAGATTAATGGATTATAAAGTCACATTAGTTTATCTCGAAACTCTTGAAGAATTTGTGTCTGTGAAAGATAATATGTAACATTGCTGGACAATATATGGTAAAGAACACACTAAGATGTGTACAGAATGACGAATAATTTAAAATGTAGATTCATGAAGTTTCAAAATTTTATGAATGAGTCTTTGAACTATTCAACTAAATGTCTGAGCCACATATGATCCAATCATTCACCTTTACAATAGTTCGAGAAGCAGTCAATGCAATACGACATTGAATTCTGGTTGCACATAATATTATTTTGCTCTTCCCTTCTTCCTACTCCATACCCCCACATAAAGTTTTCTGTAGACTTATTCAATCAATGATTTTTAATCTTCTTGCCACTAAAGGATATTTTAGATGAAAAATATGTTGGAGGTGATCTGAATGAGTTCATTTAATCCGAAAGGAAGTTTAAGAATCAAGGTATACCAAAAAAAAAAACAAAAAAACAAACCACTCTTCGATTTACACATATTTTATATTAGGAAAAAAACATATATTTCAAAAGTACCTCTGGCTTTTTAAACTAAAATATACATCAATTTAAAACTAAATATCTAGGGGTGCCTGGGTGGCTCAGTTGGTTGAGCATCTGACTTCCACTTAGACTGAGATCTCGGGATTCGTGACTTGGAGCCCCTCATCGGGCTCTGTATTGACAGCATGGAGCCCACTTGGATCCTCTGTCTCCTCTCTCTGCCCCTCTCCCACTCACACACTCTCTCTCAAAAATAAACATTAAAAAAATAAAACTAAATATCTACATGTAAAGAATAAGAGTTACTTTTTTTTTTTATAAAACCAAGTAAATAAACTGGGTAATCTGCTATTTTCTATTACCCAAATGTTTACCACTTTATTTCATAAACAGTGGCTGAACCATAGAAAAATCTGTGTTTGTTCCACAGTGAAGCATAGTAGGGACTGGACCTCAAAGCATAGATTCTCCAAACATTAGTCAATTGTCTGAACTACAGTAAAATATAAGCCTATAGTGACTTTAATACAAGTTGCTATTTATTGATTGGTTACTATGAATGCAAACACCGCACGCGCGTGCGCGCGTGCGCACGCACACACACACACACAGATCACTCAGCATAAGGCAGAATGTCACACGAAGCCTTTGGCACACCCACCTGGAGCACAACAGGGTACCTGAAGTTGTGGTAACCAATATCAAAAGTTAAAAGTTGAAAACATAATCTGCATCTGAAATAAAAACACAAGGTTATATAAAAATATATTCTATTTGCTACATTTACTCTATCATTTGATGCATTATTAACAGTTACTATAGTTAAATTTCAAGGTATGTACAAATTAAAGAGAGTACTGGCTTGGATAATATGAAATTACATGCAATTTATTTTTAAATTGGAATTTGTTTATAGAAAATTCAAATATATCTAAAGTATTCATAACACATTAAACAGTGTGGTTACTTCATGAAAATCCAAATACAGAGAAGGAAACTCTCCTACTCCTACGTGCTGGGCATTCTTACTCACATAGGAAGCATGATAAAGCTTACTTGAGCCATCTCCTTTTTGTAGACATTGTAAATTTAACATTTTTTTCTAGAAAAAGGGCATTAAATTACATTGAAGTAAGCCGAACCATGGACCTAGTAGCTATTGAAAATTGTTAATAAGGGTCGTAAGTAAAATTATACCTAGGCAAAGCAAAGTGCATATGATAGAAACACCTAAGCTTAAAAAGAAGATACAATTAAAATTTAAATAATGTGTGCTCTTTTTCTTGTCACTATTATTTAGATGCTAACAAGTTTGGAACGTGCTTTGTAGTTTAGGCTCTACAAATATGGAAAGATGCTTACAAATTCATACTTCTAAACTGATGTAATGTTTTCCAAATAGCACCTACTTGTAATAATTAAGATATATTTCCACTAACAGTTTTTAGGTTGTTTTTTTTTCTTTTTTTTTTAATATTAAATTTTGCTTATACCTATTGAAGGCCTTTGGTCCCAGAGTAGATGTTTCGCTGAATACTTCAGCTGCTACGAGGAGTTTGGTAATTGCTTCTTTCATATTATCAAAAGCCTGAAGAGGTGAACTGGCTGTCAGGAATGTCTCAAAAAATGTTTGCAACTGTGAACAAAGTAAAGGGTTAAACATTGAAACAATCATCTCAGTTTGTCTATCATTTCCAAGGTGACCAGTCTGAAAGATTCTTTTAGGTTATATCTTCCTGTCATGTTCAAAAAATCTCCTTAAACAGGAATGTTTGGTAACCTATATTTAGTATATATGTATATGGTGTGTATATACACATGCATATATCTTACACATAGTATACTGAAAGGGATATAATATGCTAAAAGTATGTTACATAACGAATGTTACCTACATAATATGTAATGTCTATATATTATAATATAATGTGCAATATGCATAGATTATACACATTAAAAATTTTTAAGCCTTTCAATTGAATACAGGGGGTCATTACATCTTATAATTTAAATTACTTTAGAGTTGTTTGCTTCCCTTTTCCTCATTTCATGGCATCTAATCATGGAAAGTGAAAAGGAACTATTAACAAGAGCTTGTGATCAGAACTTCCAGGTTTAATTTGTGACTCTACAAGCTAGATGAACTTGGACTGATGACTCACTTTGAATTTTTGTGTCCTCTTTAAAATGGGTAAATACTACCAATAAGAGAGCTGTCAATACAAATCAGAAGAAAATGTACTTGAAAGCCATGGTAAGGTACATAATTCAAAACTAAGCTTTTTAGTATCGTCACTTTTCTGAACATATCAGAACAAAAATAACTGCATGAAAGTTGCTTTTTCACAGTACCTTGCTATGGGAGATCTGGCCAACTAACAAAGAATCAAAGAGAGTCTCAGTCCCCTCTTACCATTTTCGTTTGAGGAAAGTTTCACGTGGATAGAAAAGATAGGGCAATATTACAAAAAGGAGAATAAAGCTCAGGCTTCTATTTTCTTGGAAACACTGTTGTTGATATCATAAACAGCCATTTTTATTTGCTTAAGTATTAAAACGATCACAACAACAAAACTACCTCTTGAGGATGCTCAACATCAAAGTTCAAGTCAAAATTTTTAAAAAGCGTAAAACAAACCTCACATTGAGTCATACACTTTCTTTGGATAAACATAATCTCTCAAAGATGAAGAACAAAAAATATTTTTTGAAACAACATGCAGCGGGTATCCTCTTCATGTTTTTGGAAGAACAGACTAGATCTATCTGAGCTGTGTAAGACTACAAAGTGAAAAACTTTTGTTGCTATGATAACGAAGGCCAGACAAGCGACCTGAGGGAAATGGTAAATGTATCTTTAAAAATACACAAGTAAAACCCCCCAAGAGAAACGAATCCCGACTTCATCAACTTTTACCAGCTGAAAAACAGAAACCTAATGAGACGTACATTTTCAGACTCTACGGACACATCATTAGCATTTGGCAATTGGGATGTTTTTCCATTTCACTAAGGAAAATAAATGCAATAATTGTATGATCAAAAGAAAACAAATTAATGCGAACACTAAAAATGTTAACACCCTTGAGCCAAAACAGAGTAATATTGTTTTTCCAAATAAAAATAACTCTTATTTCACTCAGTTCAGCATGATTTTGTAGAGAGGGTTGCTGATTGTATTACTGCATTTTCTATTTTAATGTTTCCTGAATATCGCAAAGGTCAAGGTTAATAATAATTTAAGAAAGTTGGAAATGTTTGTGTAGCATATAAAATGTATAAGTTTGATTATCGGATTCTATCTTCCATGGCAAAAAAAATAATTAGAAATTAATGTCTTAGGGTTGTATTTATTCTCCCACTGTGGAAAAGATTACTTCTTAATTTCTGTGTGTAACACTGAGCATTGAATATGGGCTGTCAGTATACAGATTCGGTTCCATTTAATTCACATTTTTTAGTGAGAATTTTACTACGTGGAAAGTACTATACTGTTAGGAGTCATGGCACATAGCACAGTGGCCACACTATAGATACTAGCGGCAAAAAGTCCTGGGTTTAACTTCGGCTCTATGCCTGTTACTATTAAATCGTGAGAACTGGGATTAATGACAGTATCTATTTCGTAGAGGTATCACTCAGATTAAATGAGACAATGTACCTAAGATACACCACCTCCCAGCACGTCAACATTCAGCACATGTTTGCTCCTTGTATTAATCAAAATGAGAGAAGTTCACGGCCATTTAAAGGAGTGTCATTGAAGTCACCACTTCAACGATGCATTTGTGGAAGTTCAAAACTGCCGCTGAGAAGTCAAACACGTGTGACACCAACCAAAATAGAACATTTAAAAAATATATGATAAACCTTTCAATAGAAATGTTTCAAAAGGGAGAATAAAGAGGTGTGATGGTTGAACGGCCCCCTCCAGTGAGATGCCTCCCAACAGAAGTGAAAGAGCAGAACTGAAGGGTCCAAATCACTGGCTGTCCCCCAATTCTCCCAATTCCTCAAGACCTAGTCTGCTAAGAGAAGGACCAACATCAACCACCAACCATGAAAACACGGCGCCAGAACATAGCTGTCTTCACGAACAGAAGAATGAGGACAGGAGAGAGAAGCAGAGCTCCAAAGGCAGGAGTCAAAATGGAGCAACTTGTTTTACTTTTGTGTTAGTTCGGTTCCAAATTGTTGTCTCTGTGTGCATTTCCTTCTGTCTCATTGTACGAATTTCAAATGATCTAAGCCCTTTAGTTCAAAGGAAATTCTAGATGAGTGATCTATTTAATTTATTTAGTATGGTGGTGAATTGTGCAAGGGCTTAATAGGGATTTAAAATCAACTTTCAGTGAGTGACCCAGAGAAGGCGCAATACTTGTATCAGTTCTTGTAACTTAACTAATCCACGTAGGCTAAACGTAGGCTAAAGAAGTGGAAGACTTCTTTGTATATCTGGTCCCATTATAATTTGGGATACTTACTGCATTTCCTTGGTCAAATTACTTGAATTCTGTGCATCTCAGCATGTTCAGATGTAGAAAGAGAACTGTGCTCAATGATCTCATTAGACAATGTCAAATCCGAAATTATTTGATACTAATACCACCCACAGTCATCAGAACTTGAAAACCACATTTCACCCTGGAGCTTTCTTAACTCAAGAACAGATACTCCGAAGGAGCACTTTCACTTTGGTTGCTAGTTTAAAATAATGAAGCCATAAACTCAAATATCAAGGAGACTTATCCTTCTCTAGATCAAGACTTTTCATGGATGTTTTTGCGTTGCAGAGATATGAGAATATAAGATCCTAAGGAAATCAGTGCCTTGGCAGGAAGGTAAAAATAAATAAAAGAGTGTCTTAAAACTTTTAAATGAAACAATTTTATAAGTTCTGAATTCTCCTCTCAGTGTAAAAATGAAATACAAATTTCATGCAAAATAAATTTCATTAAAAACGACCTTGTAAGATCAAGGTTGTGGAGTGCCCGGGTGGCTTAGCCGGTGAAGCATCCCACTCTCGATTTCAGCTCAGGTCATATTCTCCGGTTTGTGGGTTCGAGACCCATGTCGGGCTCCACACTCGAATCCTGCTTGGGATTCTCTCTCTCCCTCTCTCTCTTCCCCTCCCCTGCATGCTCTCTCTTTCCTTCTCTCTCTCAAAATAAATAAATAAACTTAAAAAAAAAAGATGGATCAAAATTATTAATTAAAAATGGAAAGACAAGGGGAACTGAAAATCAACTTGAAAATATTTGTAGGACAACGTCCATCACATCTTTGATACCTCAAAATATTTCTAAGGAGCCCCTGTATTCACCTCATTTCCCCTTTCCCATCTCTGACAACCCTTCTCATGCCAAATCCTGGGTTTCACTTGATTAATTAATTCCACTTATCTTCCCATAAGACCTTGGGCAAATTGCTCTCAATGACAATACATGTCATTCTGCGTCAAACTTGCTGACTTTCTTGTCTGTTCTTACCACTAGACTGTGAAATCATTTAGGGCAGAAACTGAACCATTTTATCTTTGGATGGCTAGTACCTAATGCAGACTAGATACTGAGTGAATAAAGCTAAGTATAACATTACAGAAACCACAGAGACTTCAATAAGAGAAATAATTTACTGGAGCTTCTGGATAAAATAATTTTTCTTCTTAGGACATGTTTATCTCTTACTCCCATCTCACGAGGGAGGGAGGATATGCATCTTTCTGGTGACTTGTAATAAAACCTTTGAAAAATAGAAGCTTACAGCTGTTCAAGAGGATTTTTGAGATAAGAAAATTTAATCTAGGAGTTAAAACAAAGGATGAAAGATTAACCAATATTAGAGGGTTTTTTTTTTTTAAGTCATGTTCTTGACCAGCTGGAAAACTATAGCAGAATACTGATATTTCAGTATCTTGAACTTTGAGTAGTGTTTAATAGCATTGTACCGTACTAAAGTTTCCCAGAATTTCTCTCAATATTATTGCATGAGAGAGAAATTTTCATCATTTCCATAAGAAGAAGAATATCAGTACTTTAAATCATTTTGCACCAAAAAGCATATGAAAGGATGTTCAATATCACTAATCTTAAAGAAAATACAAATCAAAACCACAATGAAACATTACCTCACATCCATTAGGACAGCTGCTACTAAACACAAAACAAAACAAAACAAAACAAAACAAAACAAAAACATAAAATAATAAGAGTGGGGAAGAATGTGAAGAAATCAGAACCCTTGGACACTGCTGGTGGGAATGTTAAATGATGCACTATAGAGGTTCCTCATAAACTAAAAAATAAAAGTACCATATGATCCAGTAATTCAACTTCCAGGTACATAGCCTAAAAAATTGAAAACAGAGTCTCAAAGAGAGATATGCACCCCCATTTTCATTGCAGCGTTATTCCCAATGGCCAAAACACGGAAGCAACTCTAGTATCGACCACTGGGTGCATGGATAAACAAAATATATAATGGAATATTATTCAGCCATAAAAGAAAGAACATCCAGACACATACTATGACTTGAAGAACCTTGAAGATACGATGCTAAATGAAATAATCTAGTCAAAAAAGACACTGTATGATCCCCCTTCATGAGGTATCTAGAGTAATCAAATTCATAGAAACAGAAAATAGAATGGCAGTCGCCAGTGGCTGGTGGCGGGCAAGGTAAATGCAGGGTGGTTTAACGGGTATATAATTTCAGTTTTGCAAAAGGTTCTAGAGATTGGTTGCACAACAATGTAAATGTATTTAATAATACTGAACTGTTTGTTCACTTAAAAATGATTAAGATGGTAAATTTTGTTATGTATATATTAACACAATTAAAAAATTTTACTTAGCATAATACCTTCCAGTTCCATCCATGTTGCTACACAAATAAGTCAGTGAGAGAAAGACAGATAACAGGTTTCTACGCATAGGTGAATTTTGAGAGACTTAGCAGAAAACCATGGGGTAGGGGAAGAGGGGGAAAAAACAAAGCCGCAGAGAGGGAGGGAGACAAAACATAAGAGACTCTTAAGTACTAAGAACAAACTGAGGGTTGAGGGGGATATGGGAGGGGAGAGAGGGTTGCGGGCATTGAGGAGGGCACTTGTTGGGATGAGCGCTTGGTTTCGTATGGAAACCAATTTGACAATAAATTGATGATACAAATTTTTAAAGTAATTTTGTAGTTTTTACAGCCTCACTCCCTCCAACAACCATGGTTAAACACTTGCTAATTTTGTGCCACCAAAGTCCAGGAGAGCACTTCTTTAATGGTTAAAAAATTTGCAAAAGAAACCAAACAAAAATAACCCCTCCCTTGTTCCATTTCTCAGCTCCTGCAAACAGTGGAAATAGTCTCCGTCTCTACTCCATCTCTTGCTAGTCACTGCCTTATCTGTGAACACTCTTCGATTCTTGAGTTTTTTTGGTTCATTTGTTTAGGATAGGAAATAATCACATAGCAAGCTTGAATGCTGACAGGAATGATTCGGAAGAGCAGGCAAATTGATGATGGGACACTAGGTGAGTCTAGAGGATGATTGTTACAGGTTTTAATCAATGCTTAAAAGAAATATCACAGAAAGCTCAGACTGTTCTAAGGGTAGAACTAAGGGCGCTCATTTAAATATATGAAATCCAAGATCGTATGTTCTTTGTTCCAATTAAAAGGGGAATAAGTATGCATTCAAATCTACCTATTTGTAATATCCTTGGAATTTAAGTCTATTGTTTTTGACTGATAATATCATTCTTTCTGCCTTTTACAGACTCAACTAGGATCTCCCTGTCTGAATCTAACCTAACCAGTCTCTCCCCCAGGCCCTTGCAAAACATTCACGATGTATCTAGAGAAATACAAATACCTCAGCATTTTATCCCAATGTAATATATTTTATAAAAGAAAGGATTTTTTGATCACCCTATAATTCTCAATACGAAAAATGTGTTTATAAATTTAAGTGTTTAAAATTACAGTTACCATATGGCTGTAAATTTTAAAATATTTTTTCTTCCCCAGAGTTATAATTACAGTTACTGCTTGTACACAATTGGTCAGAACAATAGAAATATGTTGTAAATCTTATTATATAATCTCTGAAATTAAAAAAAGTAAAATCGTAATGAAAATGCATCTCTTAGATGGATATAATTTCTTTTTATTCAATGAAAACACATATCCATTGAGAGAATATTACTTATGACTAGAGTGAGAAGGGTTTGGCATCAGTGTTAATATTACTTTTAATGTAAGCATGGAGAAAGCTTGCCCACATAAATATAGATACGAAATATATGGATGGAAGAGTGTATATATATGTGTATGTGTGTGTGTGTGTGTGTATGGAGAGAGAAGGAGACATGGGAAATGGAAGAGTTTAGTTACAGCAACATGACTTAATTCCTTGAACTCCCTCCAAAGTATATGGGAAAAAACTCCACATAGTGATTTATCGTGAAATATTTAATTTTGTTAAAACCTGAAAACAATCCGAGTTGTGTAGGATTTGTTACATAGTGTTATGTGCTGTTTGTTACATAATTACTATTGGCATCCTTCACTTTCTCAAGTTTTGTTTCATTTGTTTTGTTTTGCAGAATTTTTTCACCTTGAACCAATCCTCACTATAATATTAATAATATCAAGGATAGGTGAAAGTTGGGTCTTTTTTTTTTTTTTTTTTTTGAGGAACAGAAGAGTATCTAGGAAAGAGACGGAGAAAGAAGATTCTCTCGAAACTATCCGTGTGCCTGCAAAGCCCCTCGAGAGGCTTCATGGATCCCCAGAAACACAGGACACCCTGCTTGAGAATCACCGGAAGTGTCTGGCCTGCGGAAGCTATCTACCACACATCAGGGGGCTATTATAGGAGATGAAGTGTCAGTGAGCACTCTGGACCCTAGGAAAAACTCTCCTTTGTGTTTTCAAGGGATATGATTTAGAGGGAAAATCAGATATTTAAAAAAAGAGGAAAAACGATTTGAGAAAGGGAGAAAAAAAAGACTAAATTATGAACCCAAGTACTGACGCAATTTTTCATTTAGTGCACATGTGATATTTCGATATAATTCTATGTTGCATTTAATAATAATCGTTAACATTAGCCAAGCTGACACCATGTCCCAGACACCGTGCATTTCTCATGCCCTTTTTTGTTAATATTAACAGCAATGCTATGAGGTTGACACTCATTTCCCCCATTTTATAGATGAAGAAACTGAGAGGTGAGAACACAAGTAATTTGCCTGTTACATAGCCAAGAAGTAACCCATATGGGTGTTAACTAGTCTGCTTCACTGCAAAGCCCTAGCATTGCCTCCGTCATTGTGGTTTTGATTACACTAGATTTAGAACTGTGGATGGACTCTGAAATACAGAAGAATGAATCATCTGTGTTTTCACTGTCATGGAAAACGTGTTTGAAACTGTCACAATTCTCAAGCACGTGACCTTACACCCACACATCTAAAATATCAAGTTAATAACTTGAGCATTTATGTAGCCTAATCACCTTTTGGAAAAATTAAGAATATTTCTTTGTAACTTAAATCAAATTGCCTGGATTGAGAACAAATTTTGTGTTAAGTTAAATGATTTAAGAACATAAATATTCTCATTATTTGTTTTAGCTCATTGAAAATTGGCTTGCTTTAGGGTATGCCATGGAAAAACTGAATTAATTAGCTGAACCTAAATTAGGATAGTTTTTACTCATTCTCTGGAATTAGATCAAAACTCCAATATTTAAATAAGTTTCATGCTTCCCGTGACATGAATAATTTTATTCATTTGTACTTCTTAACAACCCTAAGCCTTAAAGCATCTATTAAATTTGGAAACTCACAAGATTCGATGTGATTTAATCAGTTTCATAGTTGGAAATTTTAAATTCTCCCACATGTATATCAGAGACTTGATCAGAAGCAAGGTGCAGAAATACAAAAGGCTGTGAATAGCATAAAATTTAATTATTTGCTTTGAATGGTAGAACCCTGATTGCATTATATTCAGCCTTCTCAGAGAACTGACAGGTTATTTTTATGGCTCCTTCTGGAATCTCTCAGTGGGATATAAAGGAGCAGAGAGATTTAACAGTAAAGAGCAAAAGTTAAAGTTGTAAAAATTTTATCATTGGACTTTGTATGTATATGTCTACTCATTTTCTTTATGTGAATGCCATTGTTTAAGCAGGTCACAACTCTTTCCATTAAAGTGAAAACACAGGCTTTCTTTAACCCTCCAGTAAAATAAGGTCTGACAGTTGTTTGGAAAACCTTCCATTTTTTATTAACTGCCTTGAATAGAAAATGACATTGAAATCAGGTAACATTTCTAAAAGGAAATATTTGTAACAGGCAGTACAAAAATTTGCAAACAAGGAAATATTTGGCAGAAAGAAACCCATCTCATATCTATAAATACTCTTGAAAGAGTAAGAAAGTAAAAAGGCAAAATGTTTTTCATTTATGTTCTGGATATTTTATGCAGGGTATCTATTTTAGTTCTTATCAAGTTTCATGGTCAATCACAAAAGAAAAGGGAATGTATTCATTATGAAAATAATGAGTTCTGGTTGTACAATAAAGAAAGTGATAGAGCAATTTGCCCTAATTTATGAGGCCTGGAGTGTTAGAGTCTGTTGAATTCACGGATTTACTACAACCCTCCGCTATTTTCTTACACCTCCCTTCTATCAGGTACCTTCCACCTCCCTCTCACCAGTGTTCAAACAAAACTCATTCTTTTACATGGGATATTTTAAATGAAAATTTAAATATCATGCACAATTACAAAGTTGATAATTTAGTACTCTAATTAAATATACTGCTATATAGCCCAAATCAATGTCTTCTCAATTTGGTCCCAAGTACTGACTTTTGATTTCTCTGCCCCCAACCTCTTTCTCTTTCATTGCTGCCAGAGTCATTTTTTTTCAACATTTACTTATTTTTGAGAGACACAGAGACAGAGCATGAATAGGGGAGCAGTAGAGAGAGAGGGAGACCCAGAATCCGGAGCAGGCTCCAGGCTCTGAGCTGTCAGCACAGAGCCCAGCATGGGGCCTGAACTCACGAACTGTGAGATCATGACTTGAACCAAAGTTGGATGCTTAACCGACTGAGCCACTCAGGCGCCCTAACCAGAGTCATTTTTATGAAGCACATTTCAAACATAAAGAACAGAAGTCCCAATCTTCACAGAAGGAGGCAATATAACAAACAGTAGAGGCCTCTTTATCTTTTTTGCTACAAAGAGACAGCAATTTTTATAGGAGTATTCAATAAGAAAGAGCAGTGCATGAAATTTTTAAACATCTTATTTTAATTTTAAAAACTTTATGTTATTCCTTCGTCAACTTTGTAACACACGGCCAAGGTATTTTATTTGCATGAAGGTGAACTAATTGGAATTGCCAGTCACCTACCTTATGGAAACCTGACCCATAATGCATTGGTTATAACCACAATTACATAAGAACATAAAGACACTTGCGAAGAAATCTCAGAGCAGAATCCTAGGTTTCACAATTCTCCCTGACCCCACGAAAGCTGCCACGCCACATTGAATTCACCTGCAATGTTTCCAAGAAAATTTCCCAGATGGATTCCTTTATAAATATTCAACTTGGCGTTTATAGAAGTCAGTCTATCTCTTTTTGCACTGATTGTTCATCAGTGCATGACAAGGTAAGCGTACAAATGCTTGCCTCAGACACTGAGTTCTTGGGTGCAGCAGTCAATATGCTTTATGGAGGGCATACAGAGCACTGCTTAAAACTGCAAGTGGTTAAGTGGCAATTAAGAGGGATTTTATTCACTGGAGATCTGAGTCCTAATCCTAATCACATTTATTAGTTCTGTCATCTCTATTAAATCACGAATCTTGATTTCCTTATGTATAGAATGGATATAAACATATCACCCTATCCCTGAGGATTCTCAAAAGTATCAAATGAGATCTTACATGAGAATGCATTCAGCAATGATCCCACTGTCACTTTACAGGGCATGAAATCCCAGCTCTTCAGGATCTGACTCTAACATACCTGTGCTGGTTTCCCCTACTCCACAAACCCAATACCTTTTTCCCTTTCTTCTCTCTCCATCCCTCCCACTGCAGGCTACCCCAGGATTTTTCTCACCTTGAAATATATACACATTCTAGCCAAATAAATAAGGCAGCTCACACTTCTGAGACTATAACGTATGTTTCCATGCTTCATGATGTCTTGCCAAAGAAAATGCAAACATCCCTTCCCCGTTTCTAAAGAAACACTACTCATTTTTCCAAACTCAGCTAAAATGCCACCTATTTCATGAAACCTACCTCATTTTCCTCCAGCTAATAATTTTCTCCTACTCTTGACTGTCCCAGCCATTTATCGCACTCCACTCTGTATTAGTTTTTTGTAAATGTCTTTCTCCCTCCCTCTCTCCCTCTGGAGGGTTCCCCGAAAGCAACATTCAACATTTCTCTTTTGAGTCCCTCTCTACATTGCCCAGCACACAGGTAGCCTTTAAACCGCTGTGGAATATAAGTGAGCTGAATTGAGTATGAACAACTATTGAATAGTCAACATTGCTTTTCCCTTGAGTTGTTTTTGACACCATGATTAAGCATGAAACTTTCATATATACAATAAGATACAAATTAAACACATTGATTCCCCACCAATTTTTTTATGGGGAGAGATACTGTCTCTCAAACTTATTCGATTAAGAACACACAACTATTAGAAGCTTCATTCTCCTCAAGGAGGAGAGAAGCCATCAGATAAAATACTCTTCCCTTTCTCTCTTTTGTTGTCTTCTGTCCCTAATTTATTTTTAAGTTTATTTACTTATTTTTTGGGGGGTCGGAGCAAGCAGGGGAGGGGCAGAGAGAGAGAGAGAGAGAGAGAGAGAGAGAGAGAATCCCGAGCAGGCTCCACACTGACAGTGTAGAGAGCCTGACACGGATAAGAACTCACGAACCGCAAGATGATGATCTGAGCTGAAATCAAGAGTCAGACGCTTAACCAACTGAGCCAGCCAGGCCCCCCTCTCCTGAGCCTAATTTAAAATTTTCCCTGTTCTCTAGTCTAAAGAAATCCCATCCTGTGAAGCCTGCTGACAATCTGCTCCAATGCGAAAATCCTTCTTTACGGTGGTGTGGCGATTTGGAAAAACCGGCCACAAACTCTTCCAATCCCTGCATGCAACCCCTCCCCCACACCCCTGCATGCAACCCCTCCCCCCTGCCGCCTCCCATGCAGAGGTGGCATCCCCTTTCCTTATTTCTTGCATCTTGGTTTAGCCCCGTGAGGCTCTTCAGTCAATGAAACATCAGCAGATGCAACGCAAACTGTTTAATTTCCTAAGGCTACTGTGATAAACTACTTCAAACCTGGTGACTTAAAACAGTAGAACTTTATTATCTCCCAGTTCTGGAGGCCGAAGGTCTAAAACCAAGGTGTTTTCGGGGCCACATTGCTTCTGAGGGATCCAGAGAACAATGCATTCCTTGCTCTTTCCATCTTCTGGTGGCTGTAGGCGTCCCTTGGCCTGACAGGTAGAAATACCATCTCTGCCCCGTTTTCTCATCACTCTCTCCTCTTCCATCTGTGCCACATCTCCTTTTGCCTTTCTCATATAAGGACATGTGTCATCGGATTTAAGGCCCGCTTGGATAATCCAGGATGATCTCATTTTGACACCCTTAACTTAATTATATCTGCCAGGAACCTTTTTTCCAAATCAGGAGACAATCGGGGTTTCTGGGGTTAGGACATAGACATATCTTTCGGGGAGCAACTATTCAGCCCGCTACACAAACAAAAGCTTGAAGAGAACCTGCCTTTTGGGGCTTGCTCACTGTGTCTTGGGGACCCTGACACTACCACCATATGAAAGAACCCTGGGTAGCCTGAAGGATGATGAGAAACACATGGCCAAGTCATCCCCATGGTCCTCGCTCACGCCAGGCCGACAGCCAGGCGTGTGAGGGAGACCAAGCTAGACCATCCAGCCTCAACTGAGACACAGAAATCAGCAGGGCCTGCCCAGCCAACCCGCAGGATCAGGAGAATAATAAATAAATATTTGTTGTTTAAAGTCACTAAGTTTGGGGGTGGTTTATTATGGTGCAAAAGCTAACTACTTCAGTTTGCTTTTTTGTTTGCTTATTTGTCCACATTGGGTCTTGTTTTCCTCTCATTTTGTCATGGAGTCGGCATCTCTTTCCCTCCGAAACCTCCCACATGAGAAAGAAGGGGATCTGAGAACTTCGTGCTCCTTGATTTTCAGTGCTTAGAGTGTAGGGTAATGCCTGCTGCTTCTGGTTTGGCTTCTCCATTTCAAATGCCTCCGACTTCACTCTGACTTCCTTTCCCGACACTGAATAAATTTCACCCTTTCTATGGTGGAAGCCTTCTCTTCTCACCTTCTTGCCTGAATATACCATAGTCAACAGCCCTGTGATCCTCAAGGGAATCATTTGAGGATTTGCCTTATGATTTGAGGCCCCATCTATTTGAAAGTAACCCTTGAGCCTATGGTGTCTGAGAAACAGGCACTTCTGCCCCGGCTGTTTTTACAATGATGGGAATCTGGACACAGGGGACGTGCCTCGTCACGCTAGGAAGTGCAGGCGACAAGTGATAGGATACCTCTGCTGGAAATAGCAGGAGGGAGAGGGAAATGGAGAGAAAAAAAAGAAAGAAGAGGAAGTGAATGAGTTAAAGAAACACAAAAGTCCCGAGGCGAGAATTTTTCTGCGTAGGGCCCTCAGGCAGGGTACGAGTCGAGGAGGCCGAAGAACCCAGCCAATGGATGGAACCCACCTGTGGGTAAGCGGCTGTGAGCTCGGGATCCCCTCTCCCTCTCTGCTTCCTCACACCTCCTCATTGCACATTCCTCCATCCCACTGCCTTCCGTCTGCTCCGGCTCAGGCAATGACACCACCATCCAAATATTGGCTAACGAGTGATCTTCGAGCTCTCCCTATCCTCCTTCTCAACTCGTCACCAAGGTTTGTTCTACCTCCAACAGGTAGACACCTCTCTCCTTCTGTAGACCACCATCCCACCGACTGGTCCAAGTCACCGACCTTCTTCCTCTGACACCTAAATAGCCTGGCAATTGATCTATCCGCCTGTGCTCACGATTCTCCTTGATATGATCTCTGCACAGCAGCAGAGTGGGCGTGGAGAGGTAAGTCAGAGGTATGACAGCCCCCTGCTCACCATCTTTCCGTGGCATCCCTTTGCCCCTAAAAAAAATCCAAATTCTTTACTTCGTCTATAAGTCTCGCTCTATTTGGCTCTTGCCTTTCTCTCCTACTTCCTCACTACCACTCTCTTTTTGTTCAACGTAATACATTTTCAGTGCCCGTGATGTTCTGTGCATGTGCAAAGACCCTCCTACCTCAAGACGCTGGAATTCTCCACTCGTTGGCAATGTTTCATCATCAGTTCTTCAAATGCCACTTAGACTTTAAAATTTTTTTTTAAACATTGATTTATTTTTGAGAGACAGAGAGCATAAGCAGTAGAGGGGCAGAGAGACAGAGGGAATCACAGAATCTGAAGCAGGCTCCAGGCTCTGAGCTGTCAGCACAGAGCCCAACACGGGGCTCAAACCCACAAACCATGAGAACTGTTATAACCTGAGCCGAAGTCAGACATTTAACTGAGCCACCCAGGTGCCCCAAATGCCACTTAGTCTTATCAATGAACTACAGCCCAAATGCCCCCTAGTCAGGGAAATCTTTCTACCACTCACAAAGTGGGAAAACCAGTTACTTTGTATGCCTCACCCTTACTCATTTCATTCTTAGCTATATTAAACATCTGTCATTATCTGTATTTGTTCATATGTGTATAACTAGTTCTTTATCTGTATTTCGTCTACCATTCCACAGAATGGAATAAACTCCATGAAGGCAGAGTCTCTGTCTTATTGCTACATCAGTGGAACTTAATTAACACCATGTCTAGTATGTGAGAAGTACCCAGTAGATATCCGTAGAAGACATGAGAAACCTCGTTCAACCCACCGGAAGCAGTTTCTATTTTTACAGATCGAGAGAGTGGTTTGGAAAGACTGAAAGGCTTGCCTGAGGTCATACCGTTGGTACAAGAACACGGCTAGCGAGCGCCCATCCCCAGGCCCCTGGAGGTCATCAGGCCTGGGGGTTTTCTTCTCAGTCTTGCAGATCCAGCACGGCACCCCCAGTGCTAGTGGTTTATTCCCTTTTCCTTTAGAGTAAAAGCGCAGCCAGATATTTGCTTATCGCTCAAATTGAAAAGATGTCATCATTGTCCTATTCGTATTTCACAATCACACCTCTTTTCATTTTAACAGTAACTCACGGAAAGCATGGACATGTAATGTATTTCCTCAGTGTACTGTTTTCCTCGTGTGACTTCCAAATTTAGAGGAATAGTTTCACTCTCTGTGACTTGAGTACATGTTCTTTCTGTGGATGATTCGGGTAATCGAGCACATGAGAAAATTCTCACACCTTTCAAATATATCAGGCATAAAATTTCTGGTAGAAATCATTTTGTTACAGTATTTTTTAAAACAGGTAGTGGAGGCCGTGGTACTTGGAACTATTGGATTCTGGAAAACTAGGCGCCAGGCGTGGGGAAGCTGGTTTAGAGAGGAAGTCACGCCGCCCCTGGATACATAAACATAGAGGGACACCTGTGATTTCCTCTCCTGTTTGCAGTCCCTTGTTCCAAATTTTAAAGACCTGCTTCTTAGAGCCCCTAAGAACTGCTTTCGTGAGTATGACAGGCGGACGAGAGGACGAGCTGTTAGGAGACAAAGAGGACAGAGTGGTGGGCACGAAGATGCTTCATATCAGTAAAGAGGGAAGTCAGGGAACGAGCGAATCAGGCCAATACTCCATAGAGATAGAACTAACAAAAGCGAGGACATCTATCTGTATAATGTAGTAGACATAGAATGCAGCATGAGGTATGTGTGCAGAATTCTGATAAGTAATTCATCTTTATCTGCCTTTAGCACTCAGAAAAATAGAAGACGAATTTTCAGTTTCATATCATAATATTAGGGCATTTACTATTTCAAAGGAATTTGAGTTAACCAACGATTTGAGGTTCAGGTTGAAATTGAATAGAAGTACACACAAAACGTAATGCATTTTCAGATACGAAGCCTAAAATGCTAATGCTAACTTTACAGTAATTAAAAAGAACCTATGTATCACAAAATTGTCTTAAATGGAAAAACAATCTCCAATGACTGACGAATGCTGAAAGCATTTCAAGTAATTTTGCGGGGTAGGGATTTTAAGTTGCACTGAAAATGTATCACCATTCAGAATCTGTACTTAGCACTAAGCATGGATTACCAAATAATGTTTTAAAAATAAATGTGTACAATCTAATGGAAGAAAAGGGCCAAAGTGTCCAAGCATTATTGCCTTTTTTCCTTTCACTGTTGGATAGCTCGGGCTACTAGTGCAATATCTAAAAAGACCACTTGGGGGCAATATAGCATTCTTGTTTTGCTTTATCTCCTAGCCATGTTAGTTTCTTCAGTGACAAAAGACTGCTCTTTCTTTCAAATTTGAAACCATCTTTTAATATATGGGAGGGAAAAGGCTGTATATCATTTTAAACTTACAATGCATAAATCACAGAAGACAAATGCAAGTCAGATTTTCTCCTGAAGGGAGCAAAAGTCCGTCTTCTTTCAGCAGACAAATCAGTTTTACCTAGTTGGCACATTTGGGGATATTTTCTATTTACAATTTGTCACCAGCTTTGAGATAGATCTCAAAGAATAAAGGAAATTGTTAATAGAAATGTTTAAAATGGCAGACATGTAAAAAGCTTTGAAATGTAGTGGAGGAAAATTATTTTGTTTCTATAACCAAAGTAAAAATGTAAGTATCATCCGTCTTCTCCACTGGGTACATATTTTATAATAAACTTAAGCATTAAAGTCATTAGTTATTTGAGATACTTATTGCTATCGCCTTCTTGGGTATTACCTCGCATTCCCAAAACATTTGATAAAGGGGTTATTTTATAACTGATTATTTTTTTCAGCAGTTTGATTAGTGGGGTCTCCATTCCAAGCCGTTTCTCTTTCCTTGTCTTCTGCGTACTAGGTATCATGTCAGGCACTAAAGGTTTGTTTCATTTTTAAATAAAAAATAAACATAATCTATCCTTTCAAGGATTTTAAACATATTTAGGCCAATACATTTTTCTTCTTTGTTTTCATCCTCTTGATTCTTTGGTGGATTTATCTGACTCTTTTTTTCCCAACATATTTTCCGATCCTTCGAAGATATTTATCATTACTACAGCAATGGAAAACTCAGGTGCGTCTTGTAAAAATATAGGTATCAAGATTTATAAAATCAAATTTAACTGTCTAGGTGCCTGCACAGAAGTGGAAAAATTCAGGAAGAGTGCGGGGAGTTTTGCCTTAATTCACGGGTCCGTTAACCAAAGCTCCATCTCACCACTGTTTATGGGTGCAGGGTCGTAAAGGAAGGGATTGCAGTTGCGCTGTCTTTGAACATCTTTCTGGCTGTGCTAGTTCATCTATTAAAGAAGTGATGAGAAACTCAAACATTAAAATTAAGGTGATGCTGTTTTCTTGATGCTTAAATGCTTAAAATATTACTTATATGCTTTTTCCATGCTCATTTTTTGCTCTAAATATTTGTTTTATAAACTCGTGATTGGCGACGTGTAACAAATCAGAGCGACACTCCCATGCTGGACGAGCCTGCACTGAGTAATTGATAAGAGTTCTATGACGTCCATATGCCATTAGACTCCTAGGCTCCAGTTTGGAGAAACAACAGGAGCTCTTTGCAAGTCCTCTGTTGGACCCCTTCCGCATCCTCGCACAGGCATCCACTAGATGGCGCCAGAGAGAAGCAGGTTTTGAACAAGACCCGTGAAGGAAGAGAGAAGCAAAGTAGAGAAGTACACATCCTAACATCTAAAAGCCACTGAGAAATTCCCTTTTCTATCTTTCAACCATTCCGAAGGAATTCATTTACCTCCCCTGATTTCACACTGAATATTAGCTAACCTCCATTTTTCTGGACATGTAATTAATATTGCCCATCAGTTTTCTGGCGTTAAATGAAATAATAATTAGCAAATTTATTCATTAGGGTTAAGTTTTACATTACGCTGTCATTGTAACACATGTTTGTATACGTAATATATAGTATAATATATCATGCGCACATACTGGTTAATTTTCATTTGCATAAATTAATTAGTTCACTACACTGGTTCTGAAAATATACATCTGAATTAACAAAGATGTGATAGGTAAATTCATCATATTCATCTTTTGTTGCAGAACCTACTCTTAAACCTCTTTTCCAAAAATGAGAGGGTTTTTTGTATATTACAATTAATGAAATATCCCTAATAAAAATAATAATGATAGATAACCATTCATTTTTTGAGTGCATGCCACGTTACCGGCATTTTCTGAGGCTCTTGGAATACAGACACACTGATTGCTGTTCTGTAGCGTATGGTCACGGGTTGAAATGATCATTTTTTGATCAAATAAATATGACTATGATTAATGAATAATTCTCTTCCTATTTAGAATAATATCCAGATGCAGTATTAAGAATTAATGAATGTACATAATTACCTGACAAACCTTTTATGCAACAAAGCTGGGAATGAATGAATGAACCAAATGAAGGAGTGAATGGAATTTTTCAGAATAAGAAACAAAGTTGCCATCAACAGTACCAATGCAAAATAACAAAATTATTTTAAAATCATGTGCAGTTGCAAAACATTCTTTTTCTAGAGCAGTTATATATCTGAAATAATATTAACACCAAGGTGAGCTGATTAGGTATGTTTTTATTTTACAATTATTATTTAGTTTTTATTATGTCAGCTTTAGCCACATGCTTATTTAATTTTGTGCTTGTTATCTATAATTTTTATTTGTATAAAATCATACTTTAAAATGACCACCCTGATGCAGTTTTTAAATTTAATACGAATAAGAGTAGATGAAGTAATACATCAACTCATTTTACAAACTCCTGAGAGCAGCCTTTTATTCACATTCTTTCTACAAGCTGACATAAATCTCCGGGGCCGGCAGAACGGCCAGATGCTCGGTAAAAAAGTCTTTTACAAGGTCAGTTCCATAGTCTGCAGTTTTAGATGTAAAATGAAGCTCAGAAGAAGAACACTTCCTAAGTTCAGTATGGTTTTTCATGCTGTAACTTGAACCTGCATCCAGAGGCATTACTCATTTTTACCCGGGGAATATACGAGCAATCTCATCTGACATTATGAAAGGCACTGCAGAGATACTGATGACAAATGAGGCTAACTTCGTCCCCTGCAACTGTGTGATGTCTCCAAACCTCAGTAAGAGATACATGCATTCTTTAAAACGGGTCTTTGTAAATAACAACATCCTCTGCTTTGCCAGAGTTCACTCCCTCCTCTGTGCACATCTGCTGACTGCACGGATGTCAGAGCAAGTGGCGGGCGCTGGGGATGGAAGAACGGTCCCCGGAAGACCCCAGTGGTGGTGGAGAGCTGGCGATTCAGAGCTGCAGCTTGGGCGGGATCTTGCTTTAACCTGGGTTTCCCCAGGAGATGATTCTTCCAGATAGATACTGACTTAAGAAAAGCCTGCAGTGTCCCATGTTTTCCCCTTCCTATCAGAGTGGCCCCGTCCAGAAATTCAAATCCTGACATCTGTCTAAGGCATTTGCCAGAAACCCACGGAAGACCATTGAAACATAGATGAGCTAGATTAGGACGGTTAGGGATTAAATAGATTTGGACAATTTCTTCACACAGTTAAAAAAATTTTAAATGATAGTGACTAGACTTATCAAGGGGGTCATTTCATTAGGTATAAAAATATCGAATCAGTAGGATATATATCTGAAACTAAGAAAATACTGTATGTCGATTATACTTCAACTAAAAAGAGCACATTATCTCCAAATAAAGACAGTTTTACTTCTTCAAAAAAATGGTTGAAATGATCCTCAATTGAATTCAATCCAAGACACATTTATCAAGAGCTGATTACATTCAAGGAATCATCTTCATCTAACTGTGAATACGAATATCAACAAACGAACGTCTTTAACTGTGAGATGACTGATCAAACAATGAGTTCATTCAAGTTATGTCTCAACTAGACAAAATAAGGCTTTTGACAGGTCTTCCTGCTGGAAGTCACAAATCACTCTAGCAATACATTTTCATCAAAGCAGTCTGTTCTCCTCACAGGTATAAAGAATCTCCAGACGTCATAAAGAAGTTACAGATATGAGAGCTTCCTCTCTGCTGGATAAGTAGAATGGATAAAGGGATAAATCGTGACTTTTTACTGTAAGAGCCAAATTTAAATTTATGCCATTTCTTGCAGTTAATCTATATGACCTGTGCATAAAGACAGCCATAGATGCATTTGACCAAAATTTACAGTCAGAATGTTCGTGCAAGAGTTCCACTCTTGAATTCATGGATAAAACTGGAGGGTTTTATAATTGAATTGAAGGCATGTTAAGGGAAGAAGTTTTTGAATAAAATATGGCTTAAATTTGGATTTATTATATTCACCAAGAAAATGACATTGCCTAACAGCACATTTTTTTTGAGAGAGAGAGAGAGAAAGAGTGCACACACACAAGTGTGAGGTGGAGTGGGGAGGGAGAGAAGAGGCAGAGAGAGAATCTTAAGCAGGCTCCACACCCAGAGCAGCCCAACGCAGGGGGCTCGATCTCACGACCCTGGAATCATGACCCGAGTTGAAATTAAGAGTCAGATATTCAACTAAGTTACCCAGTAATACCTAAATGGTTGTTTTAAAACTGAATCAAAGGATATAGTAAACAAATGTTACATTTGCTATTTTCTTTCATTTTTTTCTATGTTCCTCTCACTTCTTTTTTTTTTTTTTAAGAGAGAGAGAGTGTGTGCAAGCGGGGGATAAGGGCAGAAGGAGAGGGAAAGAGAGGATCCTAACAGGCTCCCTGCTCAGTGTGGAGCCCGACACAGAGCTTGATTCCACCGCCCTGAGATCATAACCTGGGCTGAAATCAAGAGTTGCATGTTCAACCACCTGAGCCACCCAGGCGCCCCTCTTCTCCTCAGTTTTAAATTTGAACATCCGTTGGAAACACCTAACACATTTTAAATTGTTTTTATTGTGTAGAAGGAGATTTTAGAAAAATTCCATTTATAAAGCATCCACTTTCCATTATTTCTCAAATTTGCATTTCTTGATATTTTTCAAGTTTCCCTAAAGCTTTGGCAGGTAAAATACCTCAGCAGCAAACCTAATTGGAAATAAATGAGCTCATAGGTATGCCTGTTATTACTTTCATACTTGCATTAGCTGCCAGATTATTCTATAAGTGGCCACTGATAACCAGTTTAGTTGGTTTGCCTCACTGCACAGTGCATAAATCACGACTGATTTAACTGAGTAATTCAGCCTTTGAGTCAAGGACTCAGTACACACGCGTGCACACACATACACCATTGTGCTCGGCGGAATTTAAAGACAGTAAGACTTTGATGTCACATACTTAGTCTTTAGAGTGGATCTTGGTCCTGTCTTCCACATTAGCATTGAGAGCTGTTTCCGTGTATTTTGCACATCTAACAATATCAGGAGGAAGCAGTTTTGGAAGATGGTCGAGTGATTTAACAGATAAGTAAGATCGGTTTTAGCTGATGCAATAAGAACTTCACTTGAAGGGTAAACAGATACTCCCTTGTTTTCAGAAATCTATCTGTAGCATCATGGATAACTTTGACCTTGTAAGGAAATAATCGTCTCTCCCGCATTAACCCGGGCAGCTGTACTACCTCCCTGTGAGAGCGGATAACAGTGTTGTCCAGAGTAATCAGGCAAGATCTTGAAAAGACAAATTCCAAGGAGAGGAAGAAAATGACAAGAATTGTATACTTTCCAGTGCTCCATGTACAGCTTGCCTCTCTCCTGCGGACGCGACGAGGATATGAATAAGAAACACACTAGTGAATAAAGCACGAAAGTCGAAAGGAAACCAAATCACAACGAGCTTTCTTTTCTCATGCTTTATCTTCAAGAAATACAGTAGTGTCCCGTTGTCCACAGGGGGGTATGTTTCAAAACCTCCAGTGGATGCCTGAATCCACGGATACTATTGAACCCTATATGTAGTTTTTTTCTTACACGTGCACACCTAAGATAAAGTTTAATTTATAAATTAGGCACAGTAAGAGATTAACGACAATAACTAATAATAAAATAGAACAATTGTAACAATGGGCTGTATGAAAAGTTATGTGACGGTGGTCTCTCTCTGAAAATATCTTACTGTGCGGCACTCACCCTGCTCCTTGGGACAATGTGAGATGAGAAAATGCTTACGTGAGGGAGGAAGTGAGGTGAATAACGTAGGCATGTGACGTATGGTTAGGCTACTGTTGACCTTCTGCTGATTCGCCAGAAGGAGGGTCATCTGTTTCTGGAAGACTCTGGCGGCGGGATGGAACCCGTGGAAAGTAAAGCTGTGGATAAGGGGAGACTGTCGTACTTAAAAGGGGAAAAAGTGTTTCATTTCTACCTGTAATTTCTACAGGGGTAAGGGGAAGTGGTGCTTAAACAAAGAAAAAAAAAGGGGGGGTAATTCAAAAGGACAAATACTAAAAACCTGTGTGAAGGGGATGGTGAAAGCTGTTTTGAACCGGTCTGTCCAGTGGTGACAATGACCAGGATGACTGAAGTGTCGGGAGGGTGGGTGCCAGAGGCTTCTTTGAGAGGACAGAATAGAGGAAAATATTTTTGTTTTCCTCCTGCCTCTCCCCTGTGATCCCCTGTAAAGTCGGGATCCAGGCTGCTTAATTTCGGGGCGAGGATGTCCTGCTCAGGTGAAGACTTGATAAGGAGAAGTGTGAGACTATGATACATCTGGCATTCACGCCTCCACTCTCTTCTCTCTCAAACCTCAAGTCTGATGGATTCTAATGGAGACAAGTGCTTCCTCCCAAGGCTTTATTTACTTCCTAAGAGTTTAGGGAGTAAAATTCTGACCAGAGACACTACGGGCAAGAGTGGCAGCAGAGAGAATTGATGGAAAGTGGTTTTTGTGATGCCTGAAAGTCACCTATACTGTCTCCTTGGATACGCCTCCAGCACTGGCCTTCTGCAAACAGTAGACCAGTTGGAATACATAGTATCTGCAGAACTTCAGGTCAAAGAACAAAATAGGGACACATGAAAAGTACAGCTACCTCCTGTAGGAGGCAAGCAAAGTGAAAGTAAGGCCACTAAGTAAAAGACACATATCATGCTACTAACACTAATAATGGACTCAGGACCCTTTGGTGCAGTGGATAGAACACTGACTTCTAAAACTAATGGACTCGGAATTTTTAGAAAGCATGATCAGTATCCTCAAGGAAATAATATATTCAAGGAAGACAGGAACAAAATCAAATGTGAAAAAGAAATTATAAAGAACCAAGAGGAAATAAAATAAGAAATCAATAGATGTAAGTAAAAACGGGCATACTTCTTAAGTGAAGGGCTTGCTCCACATGAAATAAAGGGGTCAAAATCTGGACAACAGAAGAAAGGAAGAAAAAAAAAAGTGAGCAAAAATTTTTCAAGCAATGATGAACACACATTTTCCAGAATTAAAGAGTAAAGACTTCAGGCCCAAATTGTAAACACTCAATAAAAAGACAAACAAATCGGGGAGGATGTTATAAGCGATTAGGAAGGGTAATTCCTATCCTACACAATAAAACTGAAAAAGAGTGAAAGTTATCCAGTTCTATTTTATCCAGTAATCTCAACTCTAAAAACCGGGTAAGAGAAATATAAGAAAATACAATTATAGGTCCATATCATTTATGAACATAGATATAAAAATCATAACTAAACAAATCCAACAGATTATTGCAAAATAGCCCCAAATAATCACATAGGTTTCATCTCAGTGATGCAAAGAGATTTTATTTAAAAAAATCTAGCAATGTAATATACCACAAAATAAGCCTAAGGAGGAAAAAAATCATATAATTTTATTAATCCAGAAAAAAGCATTTATAAAGTTCAAAATCTTTTTTACGGCAAAGACTCCTAGCTAACTAAAAACAAAAGGGAACTTATTTAACTTCGTGAAGTTTATAAATCTGTCTCTTTCAGAATTACACTCTAAAAAGGTTTACAAAGGAAATCATGTGATGTCTGGGATTTGTTTCAAAATAAACTATTGTCTGGGAAGGGGAGTGGAGAGGGGGCAGATGAAACAAAATTATCCATAGATTGCGATCGTCCATAACACACTAATGGATACTTTGTGGTTAGTTATATTATTCTCACTACTTCGGCAGGAATTGTAAAGATTAAAAACCAAAAACCTACTGCGAGTATTTTACTTAACAGAGAAGCCAGAGTTATGTTCCTTTTAAGATGAGGAACAATTTGAGAACACTTAACTATCATTTCTACCCATAAAAAAAGTACTGGAGGTTCTGACCAAAATTAGTAAAGGGAAAAAAAAAAAAGGAAGAAAGAAAGAGAGAAGATAGACAAGAATTAAAAAGGAGATTAAGGAGCGCCTGGGTGGCTCAGTCTGGTAAGTGTCTGACTTCAGCTCAGGTCATGATCTCACAGTTCGTGAATTTGAGCCCCATGATTGGGCTCTGTGCTGACAGCTCAGAGCCTGCAGTCTGCTTCGGATTCTATGTCTCCCTCTCTTTCTGGCCCTTCCCTTCTCATACTCTGTCTGTCTCTCTCTCTCAAAAATAAATAAACATTAAAAATTATTTTAAAAAGGAAATTAACATGACTTTTTATTTGCAGATAAAATAATTATCTGCCTTAAAAACTTAAATGATAAAATTATTGGAACAAGTTTACCAAATACAAGTTCAACATCAAAAACAGTATTTCTCTGTCCTAGTAATAACCAACTTATACAATATAATTTCAAAAAGAATATCAATAGTCTAAGGAATCTAGAAATAAACATAACTGAGAACATATAAGATCTTTCTAGAGAAAAAAATTTAAACTCTAATAAGGGAAAAAGAAAACGCTCTGACTCTAGAGACAATATTATGAATATAATAATATAAAAATAATATAATATTATTAATCAAAAATTAATCTATAGAGGCGCCTGGGTGGCTCAGTTGGTTAAGCAGCCGACTTCAGCTCAGATCATAATCTTACAGTCTGTGAGTTCGAGCCCCGCGTTGGGCTCTGTGCTGAAGGCTCAGAGCCTGGAGCCTGCTTCCGATTCTGTATCTCTCTCTGCTCTTCCCTTGCTCACTCTCTGTCTCTATATCTCTCAAAAATAAAATAAAAAGAAAAAACGCTAAAAAAATTAATCTAAAAGTTTTATGTGATTATATACTGAAATTACTGTAGGATCTTAAGTATATACTTGAATTTTAAAATATTTATGAGGAAATAAATGTCTATACCACAGTTAATTTAATTTTGAAAAGAAAAAGTAGAGGGCAGCAACCTTCCTGCCAGATATTAAGATATATGTATATTGTCAAAATATTAAAAACAACTGGACCAACTGGAACAGAATAGAGAGCTCAGAGGCATCTCCATGTATAAATAGGAACTTATACAATAAAGATGATATTATATTCATGGGAAATGAGTTTTTAGCCCATGAGACTTGATTATATACAAAAAAAATATCTGCATCATAGGGGAACTCTTGAATAAAATATTTATATGTCCAGGAAAAATTATAGAGGCAATAGAAGAAAATGAAGAAGCCCACCTCTGTGACTTAGAGATGAGAAACAACTTCTGGAACTAAATCTCTAAAGCAGGAATTATAGGGAAAGTTTAATTTGATTAATCAATTGAAGATTTCTGATCAACAGAGGATACCAAGGATGAGGTTAACCGACAGATGACAAATTGAACTATTTTCGGAGTAAGGTACTACTTTTCACCTGTTGCAAGCTAGAAAGGTCAAGTGTTGGGCAGGTTGTCGGGACATGGGAAGACTGAAAATGGCACAGAAACTTATACAGGCATTCTGGAGGGTAGGCTGGCATTATTTAATTCTATCAAATGAACCCAGAGCTGATGACTTAGCAAGTCCAATGATAGGTATATGTTCTCCAGAAAAAAAAAAAAAAAACATGCAGGTTCATAAAGAGTCTAATACAAGAATTTGTACATTTGAGGCACTGTTTGGATTAGCCGAGAGCTGGAACGATCAAGGTGTCTATCTCTGGAGGAGTGGGTAAAGAAACCATAACGGAATACAGCACGGAATACAGTAAGTCAGTGAAAAGTAACACAGGAGGTGTGCACATAACAACGTGGGTGTTTCCTTCTTGAAAATACGTAGTGCCGCACATAAAAAAGTTAGAAGAAAAAAATCTCTATACAATTTCCATCAATCGAAAGCACATATATGCATGACAAAACAAAACTGCATCTTTACAATAACCTAAACAAAAAGATACACATTAAATCATTATAATGCAGCCCTTTTGAGAAGCAAGGCAATTGCATGGGGAGTGGGGATGAAATAGATGATATAAATAGGTGTGGGAGTCTTGCACCGACGGCTAATGGCAAATCCCACAAGAACAGGGATTTTGGACTGTGCTCAGTAAACACTTGTTGAATGTGTGAACGTGACATGAATTAGCAACATGATATTTTAATCTCTCAGTACCTGAGTTCCAAATATTTGGTTGCATCATATGAAACTGCAATTTTTTTGTAAGTCAAAAATGGCCAGATACCAGCAATTTCATACAATTCAACCTAATATAAAGGGAAATTTGAAAATAATCGAAGGTACTTAGGCAAATATAAACAGCCACTGTAAAGACTAGTAGGAGATAACATGAAAGAGAAACCAAATTTCATTCTACTTTTTCATAATTAACTAAAAAACACCTATGTTGATATAGTTAACTGTCCTTTAAAGTACTTATGACTAAAGTCATCAAAATTATTTCCTTAAAATGTCAGCCAATTATAAGGAATATAGCATTTGCACCTTTTATCATGCTGATCTTTTATTTTTTTCAGTGTTTAAATGGGCCATTTAAAGATTTTTCACCACTGGAATATTTTCCAGAATTTACAATGTAGGTTATATTAGATAAATTCTGAAAAACATGAGGTCCAGTCACTTCTGAATCTCTTGAAACTATGAAAGGCACTTGTACATTCTTTTTTTAAAAAAACATTTTAGGGGCGCCTGGACGGCTCAGTCGGTTAAGCATCCGACTTCGGCTCAGGTCATGATCTCATGGTTTGTGAGTTCAAGCCCCGCATCAGGCTCTGTGCTGACAGCTCAGAGCCTGGAGCCTGCTTCGGATTCTGTGTCTCCCTCACTCTCTGCCCCTTCCTGCTCGTGCTCTGTCTCTCAAAAATAAACATTAAAAAAATAATCTTAAAAACCCATTTTATTATGATCGAGATACAAAAAGTTGTATGTATTTAACATATACAATCTGATGAGTTTGGAGATAAATACACCCATGAACCCATCACCACAATCAAGCCATCGACACATCTATTCCATCCAAGTCTTACTTCGCACTCTGTGTACGTATGTACGTGAGTATGTACGTAGTACGTTTTATTTAGTGATAAGCACACTGAACATAAGATGGATTCTCTTAGTAAATATTAGCATTATTAACTTAACATAAGATCTATTCTCTTAGCAAACCTTATTATTAACTGTAGGCATCATGCTACACATAGAACTCTAGGACATACCGCACACACCTGAAACTTTGTACCAGATGAACAATATGTTCTCATTTTCCCCTCACCCCTGGTAACTACCATTCTATTCTCTCTCTCCTTTTGTGAGTTTGACAGTTTTATTTTTATTTTTTTAATGTTTATTTATTTTTGAGAGAGAGGGAGAAAGAGCACAATCAGGGGAAGGGCAGAGAGAGAGGGAGAGAGAGAATCTCAAGCAGGCTCCACTCCATCAGCACAGAGCTGGTTTCAGGGTTCAATCTCACAAACCGTGAGATCATGACCTCAGCCGAAATCAAGAGTCAGATGCTTAGCCGACTGAGCCACCCAGGTGCCCTGTACTTGACAAATATAGATTCTTATATAACTATGTAGTATTTGTTCTTTGAAGGAACTTTTGATTTTAAAAAATAATTGTTCAGAGGACAAGTAAGAGAAAATGGGAAGGAATTAAAAGAACATACCAGCTAAGGCGCTTGAGTGTTCTTTCAATTTCTTCCCATTTCCTCTTACCTGTCCTCTGAACAATTATTTCTGTAAAAGAGGAAACCTCTTAAAATTTACCCAATACATTGTCACTAGACCTTATTTTCAATGGAGACAACCTGAGTTACCTTTTATAACTAAATTTTGGGTGAGTTATTATTAAGTGCTTCCCAGAAAACTTTCTCATCATGCTTTATGTCATGACTTACTATCTTAGGCACACTTGAGAGCTTTGTTTTTCACTTAGCAAATATTCCATATTGACTACTGTAACAAAGTAGGTGTTTTGCTTCCTAAGAATGAAGAAAAACACATAAGGGAAAAATTACATTTTCATTTGTTGCAATGAGTATATTTTTCTTGAATAAGTGGAAAGCCAAGAAAACAGAATACAGCTGAGAATTAGCTTTGTAATGGGTCAAAGAATTGAACTAAAAGGATGAATGGAGAAAACATCTTAATGGGTCAAAGAATTGAACTAAAAAGATGAATGGGGAAAACAAGATGTAACTTTTGTGGTCCCTAGTGAATTAAGCTGCTTCCAGTTCATTTTTGAGCCTGCACCTATTCAATGAAAACCTCCGCCTGCAGCAATAAAATGACGCCATCTTTGTTCAACGGGATTTGAGAATCGTAAAGGTCAGAAAGGCAGCTCAACTCACTCTACTTATCTGTAGTACACTCGAATGAAATAACAGCTTCGACGGAAATTTTACCTTGACAGTGAAGCGTTTTTTCTTTGGTGGATTCCAAACCGTGCCAGTTGAATGAATGAATGCACGCAAAGGGGTTAAAGATGTCACCAACACGTATGCTTTAAGAATCACAGACAGTTCTTCAGCTCTAAAGATTGTTTCATGTGGAGCAAGGACTGTTGTTTGATTCCTAAAAAACAAAACAGCATAGCTAGTGCTCCGTAACTTAGGGTTTGTAATTTGTAAATTACCTCAAAGCTTTGTACAGTGATCTATCCTTTGTTGAGTCTCAGCCTTCCATGTGTGGGTTTCCTTCAACAATTCCACTGTTTATTAGCATTGCTACCAAGGGATATAGAGGTATATATATATAGAGAGAAAGAGAGCGAGAGAGCAAATTGATAGTTCTGCACTCTGGTAGATTTAATTAAAATATTTTTTTAAAAAGAAAGAAGGTAGGAAAATACCTAAAATCAGGTTTAAAGATTTAGACAATGTGAAGTGGCCATGTATGTACCATCACTGCAAAAGTGATACAAATTACAGTTTAGGGAACAGTGAAACCTGACATTTTCCAGTCCTGCCCTCGACTGCCTTTGCTCTGTCTTCTTCATGAGAAAAGGTATCATATTTTTCAATAGTAGACAGGTCACCAAAATAGGCCAACATACATTCCCCACTAGTTTGATTCTACCCAATAACCATCATCACAGATAATTATGGATTAATTTAAAGGACAGAAAATGAAGTAAACACTTCAGCCTACGAAGGAAAATTAACACTAATATTTTGTGATGAAACAAATATACTTTCATCATAAATAATACCAGGATGTTTAACTATTTGCTTTTGGCATGATGTTCCTATGTTTCACATATCTAAGTTTGATCAATGAAAAGACTGAGCTACTTCAACCTTTGAAGTCTAGGTAAACGGATGTATATGAGTTTTCAAAAAATACTGTTAACTGTGGAAATACTACCTAATAATTATAAAATTAGATGAGGTGAACTATTTTGTCTCTTGGATAAGATAAGGAAAATCTTAATTTTTCACTATAATTTATCTACATTGCAAAATCATTTTCTTGGAGGAAACTTAAATAACTTGGGGCCCTGCAGCTGCTTTCTTAGATCTTATGGGCCATCGAAAACACTACCTAAAAAAAAATTATTCAGTCATGCTCATAGACTAGAGCCATGTCGTCTGAGTATAAAATGGGAAGTTAAAATTTTATAGTTTCACATTGTCAAGGTTTCAAATTCAATTTCCATTAACGTAACTTCCTAGATAAGAGTCCTATTTACCGAAATGTTTATTCTTTGACAGGAGAGGTTTGAATTAGTCTAGGAGAAAATCAATGATGGTGTTCTTTATTAAAAAGAGGTAGCTGAAATTTTATGTAATAGAACCTAATAATTCAAACGTGTAATACCCCCTAGATATCTTCAGGAATTTTCTCTTGATAGCTGTCTCCAAAAATGCATGCTGGATACAACAACTCAAAATGATTAGCTTACAGCCGTTCACGTTGCCAGTCCCACGGTTTCCACATATGCGGCTTCACTGTTTTTAAGAGGTCACTCGAAGTACTCAGTTTTAACTGTATGCTCTGATCCAGACACACGGAGGGGTTCACCACAAGTCGCAGTTCTGAAAAAATTCAAAAGAGCAAAAAACAGTCATTCTATTTGTTTCTCTTCGTAATTGCTTCCAAAATAGTGTTTGCCGTGTTCAAACACAGGGTCCATGGGAAATAGGCAACCAATTTTTTCTCCATTCTTCATCAAAGTTAGATCCATTAAGTTATGCATGTCTAGAGAGGCCTTTGTTTTGTAGTTTATCCTCTTACAACAGAATAGGAAAACAATTGTAATAATTGATTTCAAATCTTCTTGCTCAGAAGGGAGGTAGATATGATGTCCCCGACTGACCTCCACCGAGCGGATCTACTCTCCACACACCTTAGAGATGCACTCTTCATATGGGGAAGATGGCTATAGGAGCCGACTTCTGTTTGTGAGGAGAATATTACACGGATGACTGGAGTAGATTTCCTGACAAGGCAGTCCTTCATGTGCTAGAGCTGTCATGGTTCATGATTTTGGTAAACCCAACAATAGCGCTTTATTATTTTGTAAAATATTTAATAGTTTTTTGAAGTATATAAAAGCGAAGGCCAATAATAATGACGTACTTCAGAACACTCATTGATATTAAAAAAAAATAAGTGTATTGAATGTACATGGTTAGAAAAATCAAATTGTATAGAAAGCTATTCAAATTGAAAAAAAAAAACCCAAAACAAAAAAAAAACCCAAAATAATCCAAAAATCCACTCCTAACTAGAACCTCTCTCTGCCAAAGCCAATGCTTTTTACATATTCACCTTCGAAGTCCAAATAAGCACCCAATGGGTAAGATGCATATGGCTCTTCAATATGTAAATTGATATAAATATCAGTGTACTTACACTACTTATACTTGTAGATATTTCTGCTTTTTAAATTGCAAAGGAGACATCACAGTAGCCCCCCTTATCTGTAGTTTCACTTTCCTCAGTTTTAGTTACCTGTGGTCAACCCCAGTCAAGAAGCAAATGATCTTTCTGACATACCATCGGGTCAGGAGTAGCCTAATGCTATGTCCCAGCGCCTCTGTCATTCACTCCACTTCATCTCATCATATTGGTATTTTATCATCTCTCATCATCACCAAAAGGATGAATGCAGTACAATAAAATATTTTGAGAAAGACCACATTCACATAACTTTTATTACAGTCCAGTTATAATTGTTCTATTTTATTATTAGTTACTGTTGTTAATCTCTTACTCTGCTTAACTTATAAAATAAACTTTAGGTGTGGATGTATAAGAGAAAACAGAGTACATAGAGGATTTGGTAATGTGTGCGGTTTCAGGCATCCACGAGGGGTCCTGGAACGTATCCCCCACAGATAAGGGAGAGATTACTGCATAACGTAGGTCTATATCTGGCATATTTACCTACCAATCCATCCTGGAAAACTTTCTATAACAGCATACGTATATATAAACATTCTACTTCTTTTTTTTTAATTTCTTTTTAACGTTTATTTATTTTTGAGAGACAGAGAGACAGAGCGTGAGAAGGGGAAGGGCAAAGAGAGAGGCAGACACAGAATCCAAAGCAGGCTCCAGGCTCTGAGCCATCAGCACAGAGCCCGATGCGGGGCTCGAACCCACAGACCGTAAGATCATGACCTGAGCTGAAGTCGGCCGCTCAACCGATTGAGCCACCCAGGCGCCCCTAAACATTCCACTTCTTAACGGCTTAGGGTGTGCTGTTAAGTGAATGCACATTTAATTTAATCATTTTCTTGTGTATTCGGGTTAGTTTTGTAATGTTTGTCTTCTGTTACTTCAAAAATACTGCAATGAATGCTCTTATCCATCTATTTTAGTATACTTTTACAAGTCTATCTAGGGGCAAATTCTAATCTGCATGTGTAATAGATCAACAAATAAACGCATTGTACTTTCGATAGCTATTACTGAATTGCCTTCCCAAAAGGTTGTCCCCATTTCCATTCTCTCCAACAGCGTATGAGAGTTGTTGTTTCCTTACTGCCAGGTCACAGTGATTTATTTTTAAATTATACAATTTATCTAGCTCTCAAAATGGAACAAAGCCTTTAAATTATGTTTCCCCCTTGTGCACGTTTCATCAATACTAACATAGTCTAATTTAAAACACTTCACACTCTTAAGTAAAAGTCAGCAGAAGTCAAGCTGTTCAATATATTCCCATATCTCATTATTTAGCACAGTGTGATCTTTCTCAAAAAATGATAGCCTACTTGGAAGACTTCTTATTAATGAAGTTCTAATACATCGTAATAAAAGAAATACTCAAATTGCTTGTTTCTGGAGGTGACAAATGAAGAGTCATTAAGGTAATTTCTTTTCTTGGGAATCACAACTTAAAAAAGAGTTGAACTGTTTATATAATCCTTTAAATTTACAGTAAGGGAATATGTTTTCTTTTTTTCACTTAGTAGACATGTTTTAGAATTTATTACTAAGGACAGGTTTTGTCTCTCCAGAAGAGCTGATTTGTGGCCTTCTTTTGTATATATGAGAACAGTGTAATTTACTCGATTTCCTTTTTATCCTTACTGCCAGGAGGCACAGCATTGATCTGAAGTCCAAGCAGAGCTGACTTTGAAGAAGCTACCCCTATTAAGTGTTTTACCCAGGTAGTAGCTCACTGATTTTCAGGAAGTAGTAGTCAGCAAATATGCCAAAAAAATAAACAATTTTATGTCACCTACTTTTGGCTTAGTTCAAGTGGAAGAGCCTATAGCATGGAGCTAAAGGAATCCAATATAGGAATTGTCAAGAATATGTCAGATTTCCACATCAGCCCCTGAAACTGGTTGAACAATGGAACTTAATATCGATTAAAGTAATTTTTACCCTTTGTGAAATATATATAACTTTCCATTATCTTATTCTGGGTTTGGAGGCTACTCTTAATGATTCTAACCCCCTTCCCTCCAAAAAAACAAAGAACAACTCTAAGTAGATGTTCTCTGAAATTGAAAATCATTCCTATTTCCCTTGAGTATAGCCAGAAAGTAAAAGTAAGCTCCATTAATACCTATAAAAGCTGCACCCACATTTTATGGCACTATATAAATAATAGTGGAAACCTTAAATATCCTAGGTTCTTATTTAACAGAGTCAAAGAATTGTTAATAGTCACTGTTCCTTCCGTCTTTCATTTGGCCTATCTATTATGGGCTCTCTCAACAAACTAGTCCAATCCACTTGTTTTAATATTCCATTCCCTCCTTCTCCCTTGACCCCTCAACACATGCAGGAACCTAGAAATTTTTTATAAATAATACCAAAACCAGCTTCTGTTCTGGGGGAAAAAATTGGAAGATGAGTCTCTATGATATATAGTCTTTCAAATGGCCTTGTAATTCATTAACACAAATCTATTATTTTCAGAAAATAATTAAATATGGAGGCTCTAGCATGTGTCTTTAGAGCTTTCCTACCCCCCCACTATGAGGACTAAATGAATAAGCTAATACAGATATGAAATACCATACATTTTTATTTATTGGCTACTCTTAGCTTATTTTAAGGATCTCTGAAGCTTATAACTTTACCCCTTACTCAGGGTAAAAATGAACTCTTTTTTGAAGACTGCTTTTCTTGTGCCTTCTGATATCTGGTTGGCCAGGTACTGAATACCTGATGAGTACAGTGCAGTTTTAAGAAAAGAAAGATTAAACCAGAACCACAAGACCTAGGTTTTCATTTTGATTCTTACTAACCAGTAGTTCATGGACATGTGACAATGTCAAGGAGTCTTCTAGAATCCAGAATATGACTCTGCATGAATCTCCTGATTGTCCTGAACACAATGCTGATGCCCAACAAGAGCTCAGTAAATGTTTGTTCTAGCAATGAGCTAGTCTGGAGGGTGGGAGGGTTAAGCCAATGTGAACTTGGAGAACAAAATGGTATCTCAATGTATTAAAAATATTTTAATTTTTTCCCCTTCCTTATGGCATATAATTATACATATCACAGGCAAAGACTAAACACTGGAAAACTAGCAAAGATTAGCAGCCAAATTTATACTGTATTTGATTTAATGGTTTGCCCAGAGCTAATAATTAATAGAAAAGTAATAGTTGGAAAATGTAATTATATTTCATAAGTGTTTGAGTATTGTCTTGCATTTCATATTAGGAAGCTAAACTTAGACAGTATTTTCTTATTTTAAAACTTCCAATGAAGATATAAGGTCTTAATTAATAATTAACAGTTAGTTTTGAGATGAGAAGTATACAGAAGTACCATTTGTGGGTAGAGTAATTGTTCTTCCTGCCCAAAGACATTTACGAGTCTTAATCCTTAGCCTGCAGGAATAAGCTATGCCTCAAAACTACCTCAAAACTTAAATACATAACAAATATAAATTAATATACACAAAACTAACATCACAGCCAGGAAATAACTCTGGGTCAGCACCCTGGGAGTAAATAAATGGATGGCAGAGTCAAAGGGTAAGTGAAGAGACTATTAACTGAGAAACTACTACAGAAAGGACTGTTAAAAAAATGAGGGGAGAGTTAAGAGAAAACAATAGGTAGTGAGGCCCCCAGGGCTGACAAAAGGAAAGCTCTTCCCACCCCTCACCCAGGAGGGCAGTGATTATAGAACCAAAGGGCACAGGTGCGGGGGTGGGGCAGGGGGACACTGAGCATGAGCTATGGCCACAGGTAGAAGAACGCAGGCACTTCCAAGCCAGGGTCTGGCAGGAAAGCAGGAAGGGGATAAATAGCCCAAAGTTCTCTCCTTCTGAACTCTCATCTCCTGCCAGAGTCGGGGGACGAGGCGGCCCTGTTGAATAGTCTGCACCGGACAGCTTCCTGGGGAAGGGTCTCGAGTGGAGGGGCAAATAGAGAACATGCAGCACAAACCCTGTATTTGGAAAATACAAATTTTGGCCCTTGTTTTCTCCTTACTAGCCACATATTCTGGAGAAACAATTATGTGTGTGTGTGTGTGTGCACACACACATGGGAAGAGTAAGAGAGAAATACTAACAGCTCGGATCTCAAATAAGAACATTTGCACATGGCGGCAGCATATGTCTTAAGATGAATCATAGGATTCATTTACCTTTTGTTAGGTAAAAAAATAGTTGAACATTGATCAAATACCAGCAATTCATAATGTTTCTTTTACCACACTGAGATGCCAATCGGAGGAAAACAAGAGAGTACATAAACCTACCACCTGTGAAAGAAGGTTCCAGTGGCTAGAATGTCTATGGGCAGGAATGACAAAAGAGTGCATTGATTAGTTTTATGTGTCAACTTGACTGGGCCAAGGGATGCCCAGATAGCTTCTTAAACATTATGGGTGTGGTCTGTGAGGGTGTGTTCAGAAGAGATCAGCATTTGAACTGGTGGAATGAGTAAAAGCAGATAGCTCTCCCAGCTGTGGCTGGGCACCAACTAATCTATTGAGGATCTGTACAGAACAAAAAGGCAGGGGAATGCTGAATTTGCTCTCTGCCTGATTGATTGAGCTGTGACATCAATTTTCTTCTGCCCTTAGAACACTTGGTTCTCAGACTGGACTCTAACCATTGGCTTTCGGCATCATCAGCCTTCCTGGGTCTCCATCTTGCAGATGGTAGATCATGGACTTCTCAACTTCCAGAATCAGGTGAGCCAATATCTTACAAGAATCTCTTTATCTCCCTTTGTCTCAATAAAAACATAAATGACAGTTAGATAGATAAATGTTAGAGAACTTATTGTGCGTTTTCCTGGAAAACCCTGACTAATATAAGAGACTATCTTGAAATCATTCAATGACTATCTGGTATAGGCTTTGAAAACACTAGGCGCGTACCCCACCTGCCAGTTCCTAAAAGAGAACAAATATCCTCATCTCTGAATCTGTTTCCTCTTTTGCATGATGATGAAAAAGACAGCAGCAAGCACAGTGAGTACTAAACAAATATTTACTGAATGAACAACTAAGTGATTTCTAAGGTCTTTTACAATTCTAAATTTCTGTGATCCTAGGTGAAAAGTTATGTTATAACTTTAATATATACTATATATGACCTAATAGAATACAGAAGTAGAAGAAGCCTAAGGCCAGGGCTGGACTATGGCCCCTCTGTGAATTCAGGCATATTCCAGTAGTCCTGAGTGCTCCACAAGGTCAACCAGTTGCTATTTTTATTTGTGTGAGCCCCAACAGACAACATAGGAGACACTGTATCTGAAATCTCCTTTGAACTCCTACCTTCTCAGAAAGTATTTGGGGAACATCAACCACCCTTTAATTTCTTCAGCCCTGTACAAAATGGAGAGGAAACACACCACTAGGCACCTTCAAGTTCACCAACTTGATGACTCATTGGCAGTTAGAGAGGAGGGATTCTTTTAAGTATTAAGTACTTCAGAGGAAATTCTCAGGTTACTGGACAGTGAGCTCTATGAAGTCAGGAATTCCGGGTTTTTCTTTCCACTGCGTATCTAGTGCCAAACACACTTAGGCTGGCACTTAACAATATATCCCTGCTTAATAAGTGAATGCTAATGTCTTCTTAACAAATAGCTAGAGATATGTGCACTGACCCTAGGAAAGGGGCTGAAAGGTAAAGAAGGAGCAATCTAAGAGCCGAGCAGTTTTACTAGGGTTGTATGGTGTAACCTTTTGCTCATGACCTAGGATATTAGCATGACATGGACAAGAATTGGTTTTCTCTGCCACTTCAATGTGGTATCTGTTAGAGTAGCATGATGTGTTACGACCCTATCAGGGATGTTGCAACAATACTGAGAAGGCTCCAGTGAAGAACTAGAGATGGACACCCTGAGAGGAACTATCAAAGGCCAAGAGGTCTAATATCCGCAGAGCCCCCTGGAAACCACAGCAAGCATAGAAAACCATGGAAGAGAAGGTCACGACATCAGACACTTACAGGGACACCAGATAAGAGAGCTATTTGGGGACCAAGGTTCCATCTGTTTCGCCAAGCAAGCTGAACCTGGGCCTGGGAAGACATGGATGAAACCAATAAAAATGCGTGTTCTGACTTCTCCGGGATGTTGCAATATAGTTGCTGTCCAATATCTTTTTTTCAAAAATATTTTACAAATAATATTCCAAAGAAATTTATTTTAAAAATCCTCATTTTTATTTATTAATGGATTCCTATTCGTAAGTATGACCACGAACAAATTCTTAACTTTTCTGAGTTCAATATCTTTATCTGGAAAATGATAATTATAACAGTAGTAATAATAAGAAGAACTACCTCATACATATACTGACAGAATTAAAGATAAAATGTTCTTTAAAGTGCTTTGCACAGCACCTGGCGTATATTAAATCCTCAAAAAATGTAATAGAGCTACCAGTAGTAGTAGTTTAATAGAATCCTTTTCTATGACCTAGGAAACCTGTTTATAACTGGAAACTTCAAAGTGTAACTAAATGTTATTCCTTTTGAATTTATTCAACACTGAGGTTCCTCATCACTGATATCAAATACTAACAAATCCTCTTTTATATGATTATTAAACATGTGACATTTGACATTAGTCGTTTCACAACGAAGCAGGAAATATGTGATGTGCACAGATGTGTAGACCAAAATAAAACACAGCATCTTTATTTGAAGTAGCTTGTGAAGACACACGGGTTTTAGTGACTTTCCTCAAGTTTAGCATTGCAATCTCATTTCAGCAAAGCAGTTAATTTCCTGTTGTTTCACTTATTTAAGGAGTTCTATATTAAGGCTCGGTGTCTGTGAATGGGACAAGCCTAGGACTGACCCAGTTTTGCAATATTTAAGTCTATTCCTCTCTATTTTGTTCAGGAAGAGAACTTTTCCACAACAATCAACACGACTAACTCTTAGCCAACAGAATTAGCTCTTGGTCAACAAATTTATGACACAAGACCAAAGTCTTTGGACTCTTTCAGACCTGCACTTGAGTATAATCTGAGGATCTATGTGCTCCAAACACATCAACTCCTTAATGCATTTTACTTTCATTTTATGCAAAGGGCATCATTAACACATTATTCTAAGCTTAAGCTATGCAACTCAAAATTCCTTTCTCGAGATTTGACATTATTATTATACTACTGCCTATGTGGATCTGACCCCAAAAGTTTACTTTTTCTAGTTTCAGAATATCTTTCCTATGTTACCATCTCAGGGTGCATCACACCACGAATACAAATATACTACTTCAATATGGTATTTTGTTGAGGAAAAGAATAACTTCCATTTTATGTTGCAAGAAATAAGATGTATTCCATGTCCTAATGGAAATGGAGACACAATTTGACCCACAAAAATTATCAGATCAATAACACAACAATGTGTTTTAAAGAAATAGTCATTGCATGAAGTTTCCACCAATCAATCAATCAATCAATCAATCAAATGCTTATCGAGCACTCAGTAAATGCAAGCCATAAATGTTCTCCTTTCTGTTCTTTCTCAGTGGAAGTGTCAGAGTCATGCGATTTTATAAAAACAATTTTCCCCATGAACTGCTCCATGTTGTGACCATGACAACACAAGAACCTTGAATTCTGTTCACTTTCCTTGGTAATAAAAGCTATAGCAAGACGAGTACTTCAATTTTCTTGCCCCTGTGATTTCACTGCAATGACCAAACAGCATGAAAGATTGTTTTATTACTTTATGGCAGCTTAATTTTGCTTTGATATTTTTCTGCATGAATTTTCCATGGAAGAAGAAAGGGAAAAAAATGCTTGACTAGTTTAGCAAGACCAAAGATGAATAATTCAGTATAAATTAATGAGCATCATTAATAACAATTTGAAACACAATCTCAAACAAATATTAATACATAGAGTGGAACAAATATGATAATAGAGTAGCTGTCTAAACCCACCCATTGTGAAAATAAGTTAATCACTTTATTAATATTAAACTTTTTTTCTCAGGATCATTTTCTGGAGTAAGCCATGAAATATTATTGATATAATTTACATCAGAATAATTAATGACTTACTAAAAATTTGTGATTCCAAATTCTTCTTAAGTATATTAAAGTCAATCCTAATTTAAATATAAGACACAAAGAATGGGGTGATTACCCCCACTTTAATGAAATCATGCATTAACCTATTTCTCCTTTAATGGTAACTTCACAGACCAACTCAATCTTCAATTTTTACCCTATGTTTTTGGTGTAACAAAGCATGCACGGTATTACAGTCAATTTTCTCCTTTACTTCTATACTATTTATAAGTAAATGTATTATGTGTGAACCACGTACATATTTAGAATATCAGTATTTTCATAATATCTAACTCCAAGATTGAGACAAAAATATAGAACACGTGGAGACTAGAGCCAGTTGCCAAATGAAATCTAATGAGGGCCAGAGATCCAAATGCCAGAAATAGGTCAAGAACATGGAAATATGTCAGAAAAGATTTTTGGTTAGGACGCTGAGCAAACATATTTCTATGGAACCATTTTACTCTCAAGTTCTTTCCCCCCTCCAACTGACCAGTGATATAATTAGAGTCTGTGGAGGTCAGGCTTGGCTGAGCAGCACCATAATACAAGAGCCCACTCCGAATATAGACGAGGACACAAAGGGCAAGAGTCAGAAGCCAGGTGGAACCTGACAAGAATTTCTGAGATGGTGTCTCAGTTTTCAACCTTAGCTAGGTAAACCGATCATTAGCCAGGTACATTTGACCTATTTTATACCTCGTAAATGACTACAGAATTAACCAATTAATTGAGCCGAAAGGGGAGGGAAGTCTTCATATCTGAAGTGCTAAATAATTGTTGGCTTATAAAAATGTTAATTGGGTGATTAAAATTTTGAGTTTTTCTTTTCCTACTCTTCTCTAGATTTTAAAACCGGAAGTTAAGCTGTCTCCTCTCTGTGTAGAATTTCCGTCAGGACATTAAATTCAAATGACTATTTTCTATAATGATATTCTTCATATTTTCTTTATACATGTCTTATCTTTTGTATTTCCAAGATTCTTTTACTATATATGTGCATGTGTGTTATATATATGTGAGTATATGGATATAAATTATATATATATATACACATATATATGAATGAATTATTTTTCAGAGGTTTAATACTCTGTAACTCAGGCTTTAGAGTTTTGACATCAGCATTTTATCTCAATTAACCCCACTTTTCTGCATGTCCCTGAATAGCAATCCAGACTGAACATCCAGTTCTACAGTGCCACTTAGATGCCTTAAAATAGGTGGATGGTGGATGGCAAGTCATTTATAGCCTGTTTTTTTCTTACCAAATACATTGAATGCCCTAGGGAAAATGACTCTGTGACACCCAATAATGTCCAGTCATTTTTAACAAATTAAAGATGTGTAGTCATCACCTTAAAAAATCCTGTGAGTTCTGGCATCAGTCAAGGGTTCAAAGTCATGAGTTAACCAATCCAACTCTGCTATAGTTTGACTCAATGGAAGCTGAATTAAAAAGCTTGGATTGTTGGGGTTCCTGACTAGCTTGGTTGGTGGAGCATGGGACTCTTGATCTCAGGGCTGTGGGTTTGAGTCCCATGTTTGGTGTAGAGATTGCTTAAAAATAAAAAATCTTGGGTGGCTAAGGAGTAGAAAAAATTCAAGCTAGCTTTAAGTCAAAAGGGGAAAATATTGGGTAACAGTGAAAAAACTATCAAAGTACAGGTATTCCCCTCCTCCTTTCCCATCTATGAAGGAATGATACATGCTTATGTGGGAACCATGTCTTTGTTATGGTGTTCGGAGCAATGGGAAGCAATAAATTTATTTTTTAAATTTACGTAAATAAGTTAGAGAGAGGAGAGTGGACATAGGAATCATTAGAAGAGAGGCTGTTCAGGTGATGTTTTGATGGACTAGAGGGGGTTGCCCAAGGAGAGATGAGAGTTATAAAAGCAGATTTTGGCAGAAATTTCATTTCTGTGTTGAATAAGGCTAAGTCCCCCCCTTGCAGTCATTTTGTCCCCACCTCTCCATATCTCAAAAAAAAAAAAAATCTTTTAAAAAATCTAAACCACTCCTCAAGGCTTTTGGAGTCAACCCTATTGCTGTTGGAAGGGGTGTTTTGTTTTGTTTTGTTTTGTTTTTTTGATTGCTTTACTCAGCATAATGCTCAGCATTCTCTCAAAGGGGCCATTTTCGTCTAGGTCCCTACCATTCATGATTCCATCCACTGTGGCCGAGGTCAGGTCCTTTTACCCAAGATGGCTGCTGGGGCGCTCTACCGTGAGGGAAGAGATACAACTGGCAGCCAAGCAAAATCAGATTTAGAGAAAAAGACGTGAAATTTATATTAGGAGAAAAATTGAACTCAAGAGTTGTTCATTCAATTTCATGCACCTAGAGTGAAAAGTGACAAAAGTTCATGGCTAACCGTTACCCATTAAATGATTTGCAATTCAGGTTTTCAGCAAAATGCATCGAAACTACTCACCCAGTCTTTGACTTGCCCCACCCTGATTTCTCAGAGAATTCTGCTCAGCGTTTTCTTCCATCCCTCAAATATGGCTTTTATTTACCAAGTCACTTAAAATATTCACAGTATCTATTCCTCCTCAGAGCTTGAGTTGACATCAGGGCACATGTTTCTGACTAGAAATTTTCAAAACTGACATGAGACTTTAGGCTTTTTGGTTGCTTTTCAGTTTTGCTTTTCCCTGTTAGACATATTCTATATAATTAAGGACTTTTCACCCACAAATGGCTTAAAATGTTATTTCCATAGCTTGTACACAGCAAAATATCCTATTAAAATGTTTCCCATAGGTAAAATTAGTCTTAAAACCTCAGAGTACACCTATACATTGCTCATTTTGCTTGTGGCCCAACACATGTGTACCTTTACCAATAAATCACATAGCTGGAAATTTTTAAATATCATTTTGTGGGTGGCATCTTTGCTTTTTATAACCTGCTATGAATATAGTTTAAAGTTCTTTCCCTTAAGTGACACCAGTTATTCTAAAATTGGTTGTTGACTGCCCTACTACCCAGGGCTGAGAGAGAAGGGATCTAGAAACAGAAACATTACAAAATACTGAACTGAAAAAAGATAAATTAGGCCAAAGACCAGTTGACTTAACCTTTCAATCTTTCTTCTTTTCTTCTCAATTCTGTATTTAGATTCAAAGTAAACTTTTGCTTCTACAATATTTGGAACGCAAGGATATAAATAGTAATGGCTTTATACTTGAGGGATAAATACAACCCTTTTTCCATACCCTGTTCAAGAGAGACATTTCAGGTCCAGTTGTGACATTGTAAGAACTCAACAATGCTAAACGCCACCATCACAACCCCTAAAAATGGGAAAAGAAAGACACTTCCCTGTGTGGTTGCTCTTTCAAACCCTATCGTCAATGGGAGATGCAAGACTGTAATCTGGTTATTATTTACCAGAGTGGTAGAATTTTAGTGTGAAACGAATCCGTGTTCAACTAGGAGTTCACCATGTCTGGTCTTCACTGGAAGAACTGTGGGTGAAGCCTAATAGTAAGGAATCTATACTAAAGAGAAAAGACGTGGCTGGCAAGAGAAGTCCAAGGATAACGCGACATGAAAGAGGAGGAGAGCTTCTAGAATGCTGCTCCTATATTCCAGAGCCTGTCTTCCATTCCAGGTTTTGGTCAATACTAAAACAAATTTTTTATTACATGCAATAAAAAAAATTACAAAGAAGGATTTTAACTATTGATTTTTTACTACTAAGTCAATTTAGTTTTGACTCATTCAGGCTTCTGAGAGTACCAAGGGACTCCCAGCCCATTGGCAAAATGGTGAATATTCCAGTGGGACGTGGCATCAACAGTTTCAGCAGCAGCCACAGGAGACGCAGGCACAGCATGAATCTTGGTGTCCCTGACACCGTGCTGAGCACCTTAGCACAGGCAATGACAGGCACAGCAGCAGCAGCCTCTGCCATGTGGGGCACCAGTGAAGAGCACCTTTGTGGGTGTGACCAGTGGTGTACGTCGGCAGCAGAGAAACACAGGGCACCAGGGAAGGCATGGAGTAAATGGTGGACATGCTATCAAGGAAAGAAGACTGCATTCATGAGCACATAGGATACACCCTCGAAGACAAAGAGGGTATTTGAGGGCATTGCAATGATTAAGAATGCTACTGAAATTTAATAGATAAATGTAATGAAATTGAAGTGAGGGGATTAAATTTAATGATTTAGTAAACACTGGATTTCTGCTTTCTGTAGGATCAAGAAGATATTTACTTGGAAGGCACTGGTAAGGTGTAAAGTGCAGCATCTGTTTGAACAATTGGGCGTCCATTCTCATTGGCCGGTGCACATATCACAACAGCTGTCAGCATGTTGAATATCACTCCGTGTACAACAACAAATTCTCCCTCATCCCTCATCACTTCTGAATGTCTTCCTGGACATTGGAGTAGGTAAAAAGCCCACTGGTGATTATCTGAACTTGGAACTTGACTCCATTGTATATAAACTACGAGCATGTTACCCAGTTTTAACATACACTGCATTTTGCAGGGGTACAATTCCATGGGCAAACAAGAGAACACTATAGTCTGTCTCGTCTGTGACTCCCTCAAGCTGTTCACCATTTTGGAAAGGCACATCACCAACAGCAACGTGACCCACGGAAGCTTAGTCTCCTTACGATACGACCACACCAATAGAATTTGTAGCTGTCACATTCATGGTGATTCAAACTGTAAGTGGGAGCATTTGACAATTTCGTTACACCTTACGGTGTCATTATGTCTGAAATTTACATACTGGATTCCAAATTGTTATATTATAAAGTACTTTCCTTCTTTTGACCTTTACTTTAAACTTAAGGCATTATACTGGCTTGTTGTAATTGTGTGTACAGGTAAGCTATAGATTAACCAGAGGTTGACAAAATATTTGCTAATAAAAAAGAATGCAGGGTCTGACAGGAACAAAAAGATGACCCAAAAGTGATTGGCAAAAGGATTTTGAGGTGAAGGGGCCTGAAGATAGTGAGTATAAGTGGAAGCAAAGAAATATTTTTGTGACTATTTTAAGGTCCTGGTTTTATTCCCACATTAGTGAATCCTGACAAACGTGCATCTTACCTAACTAGCAGTTAGTAATCTCCACTAATATTTATGAAAATACTGATCGAAACAACAGTCACTGTACTTAACATTTGTGGGCTACTCATTCTGTGCAAGGCATTGTTCTGGGTATTTTAAATGTCTTGACTCATCCTATCCTCTCACCAGTCCTAGGACAGAGTCGTTACTGTCCCTACGTTGCAGACAGAAAACTGAAGCCCAGACAAGGTAAGACACTTGCCCAAGGACAGTGGACTACTAAGTGGCCAAGACGGGACTCCCACCTATGCAGCCTGGCTCAGCCTCTGCCGAGCCGCTACCCAGCAGCAGACGTGCCATCAGCTCAAAGCAATTACTTATTCTGAAAACCACTGTCCAGAACCATTAAGTCCACAGAAAGCATATATTTCCCGCAAAACATAATTTGGTTCTACTTATATTTTTTAATCCACATCGTGAGATTGAGGTTTTATTAATCACTTTGGCCACAGTTAGGGGATCCTAAAAACCCTCCCACGAAGATCAGAAAAGCTGCTTCAAAAAGCCAGGACAACTAATTCTTGGCCCTCCTAAGTGGTCCAGGGTGGTTACTATCATTCCAAAAGCCCAGACTGGAGCCCAGTGGCTACGCCCACACCCGCATCACCCCAACCCCAGGCAGTATGGGTTTGTTGCAGTGAATTTGCTACTCTGCCTAGAAAGTTTGTAGATGGTTTAGGAAGCTGAGCCTAGAATGGGCACATCAAAAAAAAAGGTAACAGAGAAACATCGAGAGGACCCTGGAGCACTGTTAAGTGCTGAGGACTCAAGCTTCTCACTACCCAGGGCCGGCAATTTCCATCTGCTATCCAATTCCCTATTAAAAGACTCAAACAAAAGAGAACAAAACAATTTTTTTTTTTTTGCCTGAGCAAATTCACTTAACATCTGCTTATATGTAAATATTATGATGAATAAGAAATTTAAAGAGTTATTTTATTTTATTTTTAAAAAAGATTATTTTAGGGGCAACTGGGTGGCTCAGTCGGTTAAATGGCCGACTTTGGCTCAGGTCATGATCTCATGGTTTGTGGGTTTGAGCCCCACGAGAGGCTCTATGCTGACAACTCAGAGCCTGGAGTCTGCTTCAGACTCTATGTGTCTTTCTCTCTCTCATACTCTCTCTCTGCCCCTCCCCTGCTTACACTCTCTTTCTCTCAAAAAATAAACATTGAAAATATTTTTTAAAAATGTTACATTAGTTGATAAAGGAATTATAATCATCCTAATAAATGGGTAAACAAGTTCAATTTCACATTAGGCCCAGGTATTAGGCTTTCTTAAATAGCTCCTTTCTTATTTTCTTACATTATAAGACCAGCTCAAGATACAGTATAGTAGCTCAAGTTTATTATAAGAGGTATAGGATAGTACTTGAGATATGGATTTTCTAGCTATGTTTCCCAGAGGTTCTTGGAGTTTCCATTTCTTTATCTAAAGAAGTCATAACAGTATCAGTCCCATAGATGGTTATAGAGAGTTACAAGAATTCTTTACAAGAATATGTAAAGAGCTTGACAGTGTCTGACATATAGTAAAAACTTATTGTTACCTCCAGTTCTTGTTTTGGGGTAATTTATCTATAAAGTAATTATGTGGCATAAATCAAGAAGCCCCACTACAATTGTCTATAAAACAAACCCAAACTAGTACTTATTCTTTCTGATGACTGTCTGTATTCAACCTCTTACTCTAGGTAATACTTGCCTATGTCTTTCCATATCAGAATGCCTCCAAAAAGAACAGTATCTGTTATGTGACAGTTTTATGTCAATGTGGAAAATTGAAAGCCTCATTTAATTTTCCTTTCTAAGTCAATTCATGGCCATCCTGAGTAATACAGAAATAATGCCTTACGTATTACTTTTAAAGATTTACAACACATATTCTTTTATAAAGCATTTTCATGACAACTGTATCAGAAAAGAATGGTCGGTATAACTGTTCCCATTTTACGAGCCTAGAAAAAAGGCACAAATGGACTAAGTACTCTCGCAGAGTCACATAACTGTCACAGCGTTTGGGTGGAACTAGAATTCAGGTCTGAATTCTGCTGTCACCAGGTAGAAGGCTAAAATTCTTATCAGTACATGCTATCTTGCAGATGCTTAGAAATGGGTGAGGCAAAATGGATCTTCAAAAGACCCTCTCGGTGAATGTGGATGAATTACCTACCTTTGTCCTTTTTGGGTTAAGTTGACCCTTCGATATGCTACACATTTTCTCGTGAAATGACTATCAACACTGCAATTGTACTGCCACTATGACTCTATGTTGTCATTAATTAAAATGACTCAGAAGAAAAGAAAGTTCCATCATTTTACCATTAGATGGTGCTAAGAGAAGTTTAAAGGAAATAGTCTCAAGAGTTATTGGCGTAATGAATCGGAGGATTTGAATGGGTTTACTATGTAATAGAGTCTACGCTTCTTTCCCAGACAGAAGCATACCCAACCCATCATCAAAGAGTAGAACATCCTCCCAAACTACCCCATTCATTCACTTAATTATGGTTCTGCCAAGGTATGTATCCTTTCTAATCACAAGTTCAACTACAAATGAAGGATTCTAAGATTCTATTTAGGAAAATAAATGTAATATTTCAATTTGTGTATGGCTTGCTGCAACTCTCATTTTGGGTCTTTATTAATATATTTTTCAATAGGATGTGTCACATTGGAAGACATTAAATGCCTGTTAAAATGTATTGGTACTAATAAATTGTATTATTAATTATTATGATTACCATGAAAAATTCAAGAGACTAGTCATAACAAGAATCATCTTCCCATGAATAGGTTAAACAACATACCCTTCACGAAGCTGTGCGCATGACAGTTCATGCATCACTTCAGTGGGCTTTTATTTTATAATTATTGATGATATCTTGCAAATCAAAAGTCAGTTCATGGTCCTAGACTTTCATGAAAATGAATAAAAAAGATAGGAGCACGACTAACTTACTAACAATATTTTTCTTTCTTAACACTTGAAATTTTGTTTTTCAATACCTATGTCTACCACCAGAAGGAAACTTGGAGAGAGATTACTTTGAAGTTCCACACGTTATATCTTCCAACACCAAACACACACACACACACACACACACACACACACACACACACTCTTTCTCTCTCTCTCTCTCTCTCTCTCTCTAGATAGATGGATAAATAGATTGATTGATTTAATTAATATAAAAATTAAATTTATGTTTTCATATTTATATTTATTTGTATTCATTTATCTAAATAGATATTTATTTACCTATTATTTATTATCTATTTAGATAAATAAATAGGTTTAAAAATATATAGACAAATGAATCAAAATTAGAGTGTATTTCTCCTTTGCCTATTGAGTTCACTTACAAATCAAGTATACAGCTATCAGGATGAATTTTCAACACGTCATCAGCAAAATCCTTGAACCTGATTTTGTTCTGCAATCTTCTTAACCAGCTTTTGTAATCCCCAAACAGTGTACCCCCGATGACTTAAAACTAAAAAGCTTGGCCAATTCTGTAAGAACTTTTTCATCTATTTTGAAGCATGTTATGTTTTTCAGGCATCTTATCAAAACTTCAGATTCACCGCTAATGTATTTGTTACAAATACAATGACTCAGGAAGAACGGAGGTGGGGAAAATATCATAGTCACTGCTTGGGTGATGCATTTATAGAGGAAAATGCCAACAAGCATAGTTTAGTTTATTTTGGCAGGCTACCTACTGAGTCATGGAATGTGTCGACACTTAGCAAGATATAAAACAATCGATGAATAAATGCAGGCTGGGATAACAGAATAATCAAATCCACAAAGTATATAGTTTACTGAGTTTTTATCATGCAATGCAAAGAAACCCAGTTTTACTGTTTGAAGTTCCTCACAGTTGTAACAAGTTGTTTTGGTATTATTCAGATGCAATGCCACTCACCTATTTTATCATCAAAATAAGTAAATAGGGGCCTGCCACAGAGGTTTAGGCAACAGAAGAGTGAAGGTCACTCTTACCACTTCTTCCTTTACGGTCCCGTTGAAAATCACGATTAATAAACAGAATCATAGTATAAGTGTGTTACACAGTGTTGCCTCTGTTATATCACAGTGCGTGGCCCAAGAGAACAAACTCCAAGTGAAACAGATGGACATACCTACACGGTGGCATGAAGTACAAGGTCACAAACCAGTAAAGATTTACCAAACTCGCCCTACCAAAGAGCAGAGGGATTAGTCCGCTCCCTCGGCTAGCTGGTCTTTAGCGCAACTTCGGACATGTCAACGAGCTGCCAAATGTTTACTGAAAAATGGACATGCTGTCCCTTTCAAAGTGGCCTGAGGCCAAATGTGCAAAGTGTAAAGCCATGAGTGACACAAAAGCAAGAGACGCTTTTGGGTCAGTGATCTCGGGCCGGCTTCTCCCTAAGAGAAGATGACAAAGCGAGTCTCCTAGAACGCACACTCACCCACATCTCCCAGGGCTACCGGCCACCACGGCCCTTGCCTTCCATCTTGCCAGTGGCCAGGCACGAAGCACTACATAGTATACATTTATCCTAGGCCCACTGACACGCTTGTTTCTTTCTTTTTAAGAAATACCACCCAGAAGGAAGAATCACGTAGTTTCAGACCAACAAACTATATACTATTAGGCAACAGATATTTTTCCCCCCATTTTCAAGGAAATGGAGCAAGGCTATACTATCATTTTCCAAAAACCTCCACTTGACTTTGTCTGTGATTAGCTAATTTAGAGATGTGCGTCTCACAGGCAGAGCAGTGAATTTTATGGTTAGGTCAGACGGTGTAGGAGGTTGCCTGTCACATTCGCATGACGCAGCAGTTTCCATGAGGTTCTGCAACGGGGTCTAAAATTCTCACCAACAGAATTATTCACTTGGGTTAAAGTATGGCCTTGTTGGGGGGCAGGGAGTGAAGTACATTTGAGAAAGGAAAGCACAGCAGCACTAATTAATTTATTAAATTAGTTGGCTCTGGAGAGCAGAGGCATGTGAGAACTGGGCTTCAAGGCAGGAAGTGAGAACTAGGACAAATATATAGGGACCAGCAGAAGGGCACTTGGGTCCCCAATGGACAGTATCGGTACCGGGCTCTTGGTGCTGAAGAGAAGAAAGATAAATATTCTCTCACTTTAAAATGATTTGCGGTATGGGTGGGGGTGTGAGGTTGTTCTGCCTAAAGAATCCCATGGGCTTTATCGTAACCAATCGAGTTGTTCTCATCTGTCCAATATCCCTTTCTTCCCTTGGGGATCTGCTCTCCTCTCTCCATATGGACCTGGTGGAACTGCCAGTCATACTTCCCTGCCTGCGCCACCCATCTCTGCCTGTTATGACTGGAACTGTGTCCCCTCCAAATTCATCTGTTGAAGTCCTAACCAGCACTTCAGGGTGTGACTACATTTGGAGAAAAGGTCTTTAAAAGAGATGATTAAGTTCAGACGAGGTCATTAGAGTAAAGGCGGGAAGAGCAGAGGACAGTTAAGTGTGCTGTTGAAGGGACAGAGAAAAGACGAGCTTGGCTTGAGCAGAATTAGGTGGAGGGAAGAGTGGGAGACTAGGGAGGAATGCAGGCTGCCCTGCAAGGGAGGCCTTGAACACCACGCTGAGGAGCTGGGCCGGGTGCAGCGGCTGAGAAACTTCATACTCCAGACTCATACTGCCTGTGTGCAGATACCACCTGTTACATGTGTGGTCCTGGGAGATGTCCCTAATTTCTTTCCACTTGAGTAAAAGAGGAATAAGAGTATCTCCTTTATAGAGGCATTATTGAGGACTGAATGAACGAACACATGTATATTTATGGTAAGAATATGTTTTGAAAACAAAACATTGTTAATAACATTTTATATATAGATATTATATATATAGTCAAAGCATATAAAAATATAAAATACATTACATGCAGCATATACAAGGATTACTCTTATTTTTAAGTCAACAATATGGTATGAACATTTTTCTGTGCCCAAACGTGTTGATTTCCATCATTTTTGATGCCTTCATAGTTTTCCACTGATAAATATGCCATAATTTGTTCATACTTGAAGTGTATATTACTCTAGTATATAAAATTTTACAACAGAGATGGTATGAAAAATTATGTAATTACATTGGATTGACATTTTTCTTTCTGTTTATCTGTATTTTCTAATCTTTTCATAATAAATGTATCTTACTAGTGTTATCAAGGCATAATAAAAGGGAAAGGTACAAGGAATTTTAAAAATCATGGTTGGTCATTCTAAAAATTTTATTTCTGTTTTCATTAACTTCCTTCTCCTAGGTGACCGAAAACCTGAACAGGATACAGGAAGGAAAGAGAATATTCTTAACTTTCATACTTGGCAAATTAGAATCATGACAGTATTTTCCACCCACACTGGCTGCTATTAACTCTATTCTAAAGTTCCTTGTCTAGAGCCATGATTCCCGGACTGAACTCTCGTGAGCTTGCTGGGGTCGGGGAGGTGTTAGGAAGTTGCTTCCAGGGGCCACCAAGAGGATGAAAAAACAACGACAACAACAACAACAAAAAGAAAACAAAGGGAAGGATAAAAAGAGAAAGGTCCTACCCGTTATCAATCAGAACAGCTCCATTTCTTTGTTAAATAGGGTTTCTGAGGATTTTTTTTTTTAAGGTTTAGAGCTTTAAAAAGAAAAATAATCCACCTAACATTCACTGCAATCTAGATCAATGCTCTTTCTTTCTGATTTAGATTTTCTGGCCATATCTCAGACACCCTCGCTTTCACAGGATCCAGGGGGAAAAAGTGCTGAAGCACAATAGTCAGCAAGAAGTATTGGATTTCTTCTTCTGAATGTAGAACCATTACGATGGAGAAAACTGTGCAGAGAGCTCCTCTGTGAGAACTACTAAAACCTTACTGCGTAGGAAGAGAGAGCTCTTACTATTCTCTTCCTTCTCCATCCTTCTGGCAGTCAGCGCTTAGCTTCTACCTAAAGAAGTGGCGGACAAATATTTACAGGCTTTTGGGTTACAGTGGTATGAAAACAGAAGCCTCCCCAAGGGAAGAACATGTATGCGTGTAGCTGCATGAATGATCAATCAGCTGTGTGAGAAAGTGGTAAGCTTGTCCTTGTAGAAAGCAGTAAGGTGTGAGTCTGTTGGCTGCAGTGGTGATCACCTAGAAGACGAAACTGCCTTATGTGATTTATTGGTGTCTTTCTGTCTTGCACATATGTAACAGTGTAACAGTTCTCCAGTTCTTTCATAAGTGCAAATACCTTGTTACTTAAAATGGGTAATTCTATCTTGGAGGAATGTGACAGTATTTTCAAATTTGCCTGCCCCCCCCACCCCGTCCTTTGCCCCAACTTAGTATTGAGCTCGTAATGGGTAAAGGGATAAATCTGTCCAAGCTCTGCCAAGACCCTCTGATGATGGGTAGGGCTCTCTTTTCACAACACTGAAATCCTCCATTAACATCCTCTTCAATCTTTCATGTAAAGACACTAGAGTGGCTGCTACATACCAGGAACTAGGACTGTGCACTGAACTTGAGAAGTGAGAAATAAGGTCCTGCCCTCAGAGAGCCTCAATCCTTGCGGGAAGACAAACACATATAGATACAATTAAGATACAATGTGACTTGGCTATAATGAGCTTCTCACCTGGTACAATGGAATACAGAGCAAAGAATGTATAAACCTATCTCAAAAAACGGGGCAGACTTCACATGGAAAGTAGTCTCCAGTAACAAAAAACACAAAAATGTTCCTAGTAATTATTTCTGGGTTAGCGAATTCAAGATATTTACTTATTTTCCTCTTTATACTTTCTTCATTTTAAAAACAATATGCTTAATTTGGAAGGAATGCGCCCTTGACTCTCCACTTGACCTTTCTGGGACCTACCGCTGAATGCCAGATTAAGCTCGGGTCCTGGTATCTAACTTGTTCAGCCCAACGGATGGCTTGCTAACACTGCAGCAGCTATGCTTTTGCAAACCTGCCCAAACCATCAACACGTTCTGCTCGCTTTTCTTTTGAAATGCATCCCAACCCGAGGACGGAGAGGATCTTCTCTATCTATACAAAATTGAACAGAGCATTATGAACTACGATTTACTTCCATCTGCCTTAGAATGCATGGAAATTCCTCCTATATCTGCAATGCACATGCTAGGAACAGTTTTTAAATTTGTGTGTTTGGGGGGATGGTTTTCATAAGTATTTTAGAGAGGAATTAGGACAGGCTGCTTCAGGGGCCACCAGCCAGATGTGGTGTGGTAGCAGTTGAGCTGACAACTGCAAAGTAGTACGATTTTTTTTCCATCCTAGCAAGTGAGGAAGACATCCTCAGGAAAAAACAAACAAACAAACGGTAACTCTTGTAATTTCCTCCAGCGTTTGTTGTGTAGAAGCAGAAAGTCAGATTGCAGGATTTTTCTATAATTGGTGCCTTAAGGGCTGGTGTGGAAGAAAAGTACAATGTTGCAAGTGCTTGTAGGGAAATATTTCAAGTGGCAGACTAAGTGGTCCAGGCTTGGTAAGAAAGGAATTATGACCAAAAATGGCTGACAGACTTAGAGAAAGTAGTAGAATTAAGAATACTAAAAGTGTCAGTTGAGGTTCCAGCTTCTGGCATTGAAGAAGTAAAAACACCAGGAAGACTGATTATAAAGTCGTGAATCTGTAAGGTTTCAAAGATGGGGTAGTTCTGTGTGATGCAAGCTGCCAAGCAGGGCTACAGAAGCTGGAGGTTGAGTTGTTGAGAAATGAAGGTCATGGCTTGATAACATCAAAGAGCTGTGAGGTTAGGACGATGAAAGGTCATCGGTATGGATGTCAAAACTGACAGGAACGCTGGCATATTTGAGCTGGAGAGGAAGAAGTTAAACTGGGTGACAATTTCCTTAGGGAGTATGCTGAATGATCAGAATGTCAGTAGATGACAGGACGGAGGAGGAGCAAAGCAATGCTGAGGATCCCTTCCAGCTCCAGAGATTAAAAGGTTTTAGCAGAAAACCCAACGTCATTGTTCTCAGGGGTTAGCAACGTTGTTCTGTGAGGAAAATGGAAGCTAGCATCACAAAGAGTTTAGGAAAATGCAAACATGTTCCAAAGGGAAGGAGCATAGACAAGTACAGGAATCAGGGGCTGGGAGAAGAAGGACCACTGCGTGGTAACTGGGTTTCACAGGACTGAGAGACAGGAGGGAATTTTCCCTACGTTTCCAACACTGCAACACTGCTGAGGTACATCCGGGTGACGCCACATGGTACTACCTTGTACCTGTCCACGTGTTCACCTCCTCTTCTCTTCTTGGAGACCAAACGGCTTATTTTAAAGACTCTATAAATTTGATGACAGGCCAAATTGGAAAATATGCAGGTTATCTGACCTCTCAAGCTTCTGAATTTGCTATGAATTTATTTAAGCAACATCCCAGGTCCCTGGTAACATTTGAGTGTCTGACTTCTCTTCTAGATAAAATCTAACTTTGGATCAAGTCAGAGCATCAGAGAGCCACTTACCTGGGCCTCGCTGTTTAGTCCCTAGACGGACTGCTCTGAGGAGGGCTAATAAACATGCTTTAATTATGAAAGGGATGGGGGAAGATAACTCTGTTTTTAGTCTCAGTAATGGAGCGGAATTTTCAGGGGCAAGAAAGGAAGGGGGAGTTTATGAGAGAATGTTGGCTTGAACCAGACCGGTCATGGTAGAGATAGAGAAAGTAGATGGATCCACGTACCTTTGGAAGTGGACAGCTTACCGATGAAGTGAATAGGAATTCGAATGCACTTCCAGAAATTCTACCAATTAGAAATTCATTGGCTTTGCAAGCTTCTTTTATAAAAATGCAAATACATCTAAGAGGCTTATGACCCGGGTGAGGGTGTAATTTAGTCTGAATTAGTTCCATCAGCTTACTTTCTGCTATCACCTAGCTGAAGTCGGTCATACTAAAGAGATGAGTTTTACTCGGGGAAAGAACGCTTTGCATAAAGGATATAAGCATGTACGGGACAGGAGGTGGAAGTCTCTGGAAAGGCAGAAACGTGAAGGAACACAAGGAGACAGAGAAGGGGTGTCAGCGTTCAACAGGACAGACAACAAACAAACTGGCCTTCCTCTGAAAGTTGGCTTGATTGCCTTGTAGAGACAGGTCCTCAATCTTTAACAACAGGAATGTCCTCACGTTTTGTATTCTTGTGTGAAGGAGAGTATTCCTCCAACTTATAGCAGAGGGGAGGGGGAAAAAATGAAAGCAATAAAAATTCTCAAGCTGTATTAAGCACTGACAACTTCCATGTTGCTTCATTTAAATCCAAGCTAAGCTGCCCGATTCCCTGGCGATATTCCACTGACATCATGTGACAATCAGGAATTTTCGGACCCGGAGTATTCAGTCATCAGTGCCACGTGAGACAAGTAACTATTATTGACCGATAGTTAAAAATAATTTCAAGATAAGTAACTATTATTGATCAATGTTTAAAAATAATTTCAATTGTTATTTTAAGCATACGTTTTACATTTGGTAGCAAACATCTATGATTTAAAACATATTTTTTAATGTTTTTATTTATTTTTGAGACAGAGCAAGACAGAGTGCAAGCAGGAGAGGGACAGAGAGAGACACACACACACAATCTGAAGCAGGCTCCAGGCTCTGAGCTGTCAGCGCAGAGCCCGAAGCAGGGTTCTAACTCTCAAACTGTGAGATCATGACCTGAGCCGAAGTGGGACACTTAACCGACAGAGCCACCCAGGCGCCCTTTTTAAAGTCCCGTCTTCTTTAGATATAGCGAAAGATTAATTTTGTGTTGTTTTCCTTTCTCTTTATGTACCCACATGTTACTATAAAAATGAGGACACAGATCTTAAAGTGTTCAAAATGCTACTTTTGCATCGAGTCTGGGTACATTTCAAGCTTCACGTGAATGCCAATGCTCGGGGCTAAGATAAAACTACTGGAAAGAATGAGTAATGGCCAAAACTCTGGTACACTTCTAACCAGGGCTTGTTGGATGGTGAGGCTGCATAAAAAAGAACAAAAACAACAACTCGCAAACCAAGTAAAACCAATTCTCTGATGTTTTGTTTTGTGTCTCTATTTCAAATATGGGAAAGAAATCCTTTTTATCTAAAAAAACAAACTCACTAAAAAGCAACAAAAAACATTAGCTAGAAGTTTGGGCCAACTAAAAGTTATGAAACTTTTTTTTTTCCCCAAAAGGCAAAGCATTAAATGGTAAGGTAAAAATAAATCTTGGTGCTAACCAGTAAAAATCCAATGGGTTTGTGCCTTTCAAGGTGAGTCACAAACAAGCGTAATGGCGGGTACGTTCAGCTCGGAATGGGACGGAACAGACTGTTTTAGTTTTACGTGCTGTCTTCAATCACTCCTCTACCTCCGGCCCAAACTCCGTCCAGTTACACCGCAGGGCTCCAACCACATTCACGAGTAGGATCAGTCCTTCTCTCTTAGCATCCCTATCTCTACCTACCGCTTAAGATAAAGCCCAAGACAGCATGTCTGAACGAAAAAAAGGCACAGTGGAATCATGGAACCTCAGCATTATTATTCATCGCCAAACACTGTGTTTTCATAGGCAAGGAAATCGAAGTAAAACTCGGCTTTAAGTCCTGCTCAGAATTATACATCGATTAAGCTTCGGAGCTAGAACTTGTCAGGTATTCTTCTCTGAAACTGTTGGGAGACACTTCTCCAGGCATCCTTCACATTTCTGTACATTTTGCAGACAGAGGCACTGACAAACTTGTTCTGAACTATCTTTTCGAAGATATTTATGTAGCAGACAGCATTGAAAGATAGAGATGGCGTCTCACTCTGGAGAAAAGAGAAGGTTTTGTCCAGTATAACAAAAATAATGTCTCTCTCTGGAGCAAAGGGCGGGCATGCTCACTGCCCATTATAAAACATTCAAACTCCCTAAGCTCAGAGCTGCTCTACCGGAACACAAACCACTAAGTATACAAGTGTCACCTAGCTCTCTTCACATCACCCTGTGGGAACTGGGATTCAGCGAACCAGTGCAAATGCTGGTAGTCTGCTTACTGCTATTGCTGTAAATAATAAAGTTGTTTGTCTCTGACCCGGGAGTCTCCTGTCTTTTGCCAGTGCCTGGGAAACAGTAGCTGGCTGACTGTGAGCTTGGAAATAGGGTGAAATCTCACACCCTTCACAGTTTTTGCCAGAAAGATAAAATCATAGTGATAATCAAACATATAAGGAGAAAAATATTAAACACTTGAGGTTTGTTGCTTGAGTTTTTGAATCCAGGATGATCCATTTACCATTGCTTGGGCATTATGTGTTAGGTATATATATAATGTGCTTTATTATTCAAATCAAATTGTACACACACACATAAATGAAAGGAGTTACTATAATCTTTAAATTAAACTTATGAAAAGGGGTTCATTATCCTCACTTTATAGATTAAAAAGGCAAACAAAAAAAATTAACAACCTCTGAATCACAGAGGCAGAGCTAAAATCTCTGGATTCAAAAATTTGTGTTTTGTCTACCTCCAAATGAAACAGCCTAAAATGGCACAGGACATTTGACTTTAAATAAAATGGCTAAATTATAAAGTAGTTTGCTTAGTTTTTCTATCTTATGTCTTTAATAGTCGTGTATATTTAGGTACTGACATGTTACTGTCTAATCTATTCAATTTTACATATTCGGTGTTAACAAATAGAATGTTTTTAATCTTGTGAACACAGAGTTTATACCACATAGTACATATTCATAGCAACAGTCTACAACAAAAACTATTGTTTATAAAGTTTGAGTCAGATAATAATGCTGTGGACTTACATGCTGTCCTTTAAAGCTACACATCTAAGAACATTTTCTTCAGCTAAAGAAAGATAACATGATAGGAGAAATAATTTTATTGAAAAGGCTATATATTCCATGAAAATATCCTGTCAGTCACAGAGCTAAATAGAAAACTGAAACACTAGACAAAGTAGTGAGAGGACTATATATATCTAGAGCCTATAGATGTTCTTGAGGAAAAAGTAATATTTAAAGCAAATGGAGACAGTTAAAAACTTCTCAACTGTAGGGCGCCTGGTGTCTCAGTCGGCTAAGCGTCTGAAGTCATGATCTCACATGACCTCACATGGCTCAGGTCATGATCTCACAGTTTCTGAATTTAAGCCCCACATCGGGCTCTTTGCTGATAGTTCAGAGCCTGGAACCCGCTTTGGATTCTGTGTCTCCCTCTCTCTCTTTCTGCTCCTCCCTCGCTCATGCTCTATCTCTCTCTGTCTCTCAAAAATAAATAAATGTTAAAAAAACAACAACTTCTTAACTGTATGGAAGCAAAATATAAAATATAAACTTATGTAAGCGTTGTTTGGTGAGTGTTTTTAAAGTGATAACTAATCTCTGGGTATAAATGAGATTTTATTCCTATGATTCTACATATTCTGCTAACTCCAATGCTAAAGAAACATAATGGTTGTTTTTTTCTTACTGTTTTATTTATTGAGAGAGAGAATGTGAACAGGGAAGGGGCAGAGAGAGAGGGGGACAGAGGATTTGAAGTGAGCTCTGACTGATGCAGGGCTTGAACTCACCAACTGTGAGATCATGACCTGAGCTGAAGTCGGACACTCAACTGACTGAGCCCTGAGACTTAAACTAAATGTTTTGAATCAATCATTTTGAAATGTAAGTAGTCCAGAATTGTACCCACAAATGTATGGCCAACTAATCTTTGAGAAAGCAGGAAAGAGTATCCAATGGAAAAAAGACAGCCTCTTTAACAAATGGTGCTTGGAGAACTGGACAGCAACATGCAGAAGAATGAAACTAGACCATTTCCTTACACCACTCACAAAAATAAACTCTAAATGGATGAAGGATCTGAATGTGAGACAGAAAACCATCAAAATCCTAGAGGAGAAAACAGGCAACAACCTCTTTGACTTCAGCCACAGCAACTTACTCAACACGTCTCCAAAGGCAAGAGAAATAAAAGCAAAAATGAACTATTGGGACTGCATCAAACCCAATGGGATAAGATATCAGCTTTCTGATTCCACTAGGACACAAATTAAATTTTTAAAAATAGAATTCAAGCTATGCAGATCTAAATTTTAATTACATAGTGAAATAGTTTCTAAGGGCATAAGCTGTATAACATTAAATGGGTTTTAAACAAGAAATCTGAGAAACCCTTTCACTGACGGGTTTTAAAGTAAGCTATAATTTGATATGAAGACTCATAGACCATATGATTTTTCTTTCACCCTGGGAATCTACGAGGAAGTGAGATGGTAATTTCTGTCCCAAATTTCCTATGTTGTCAAGGCACAGAATTTACTCATTCAGTATCCTGTTGAAAACAGGCAAATTCAGAGATTTTTCAAAAAAAAAAAAGAGAAACAAATTTATTAAGATCAGAATTAATCATGAAGAAATACATGTACTTTTAAAACCTCAAGTTTTATATAATTAAGAAGTATTATAATAATTATAATAATTGCTTTTAAAATAACACAAAAATGATTTTAAAGAAAAACACAAAGGGAGAAGGGAATATTCACTTAGAAAGTTAGAAGGCAAAACTAAAAGAATATCAATGTTGCGTTCGTATTCCTTTTTATCAGGGTCTCCCCAGTGGGCAAAACCCTGTGGGTTCTGGAAGATCTGTGACAGTGAAATGAGAGACAGAGGAGCTAAGTACACGGGTCTGAGATCTCGCTATTGGGTATCTGCTAAAGCAGGCTACATATCTCATATGTTTATGCATAAAGAGGCAAACTAAAGATTACCTGGAAATCTTCTAATTATTTGACATAATCCTTCTTTGCTGCAAAGCTGATGCTGTATTTCTGGTAATATGTTTACCTGCAAGGAATGAAAGAGATCCAAGTGAGTCAGGCATTCATAAATGCTAAAGCAAAGAAAATGCAAAAACTCACCGGGTATAGAGGTGAACTACTGTGTACTCCATCCACACCCCACCTTCAAATCTCTGCAAGCCAACATTTAAATCCGGAATAATAAAGTGGTTTATTTGATGACATAAAGCAAAAACTTGCTCTTAGAAATTCGAGAATATTTTCGAAAACCTTGATATATTTCAAAACCATGATATGTGCTAAAACTAAAAAGAAATACTTACATTCTTATGGTAAATAGAGTAACACAAATAAATTGACAGTTGCAAATTTTGCTTTGGCAGAAAGTAGCACTAAACGTACATCAAAGTCCACTAAACTATTCAGAGGCTCTCACTGATTTAAATAACTGACATTTAGTGGGAAATTCAGGGCTAATCCTGTTTCAAAATTTAATATATAGTCTTCCCTTCATATTGAAGAGCATTATTGCTTTCAGATATAAAATCCAGTCACTCCAAAAACTCTATTCTAAAAAAAAAAATTGTTCTTAGAAAACTTCTATCAAGTTATCATAAATTGGGGCGCCTGGGTGGCTCAGTTGGTTGAGTGTCCGATTTCAGCTCAGCTGATGATCTCACAGTTGGTGAGTTCAAGCCCTGCATCCGGCTCTGTGCTGGATAGCTCAGAGGTTGGAGAGTGCTTCAGATTCTGTGTCTCCCTCTCTTTCTGTCCCTCTCGTGCTTGCACTCTGTCTCTCTTTCAAGAATAAAATAAAAACATAAAAAATTAAAAAAAAGAAGTTATCATAAATTCAAATACACATTTTAATTTATAAAGAAAAGCTTAATCTGTCCTTATCTTCCGAATTCACAGACTGATTAGCTATTACCAACTAAATTCCAAAACGAATGCCTCAAACGGCAAAGCCTTGTTAAAGCCAACAGAAAGACATCAGGGTAAATTAGCTTGAAAATCAGGTTCATTTTTGAGAAATTATTGAATACTTTCAAATTTAACTCACTCTAAGCTAATCAAGTATTGTAGTTTCTCCAGCTGCAGTTGGAGAACCGGAAACATGAGTTGCGGTATAAGGTACTTAGGACATTTAACAGAATCGTAACTTCGAGCACATGGCTTTTGCTTCTCTTTTTCAATTTCTCCATTTGTAAAATAAAGCATTTAGAGCTTTTGGTCTCCGAGTTCCACTGCTTCTCTAAGATTTTTATCAAGTAGTAATTCAATCATCCGTTGCAGCTAAAAAAAATGATTCTCTTAAAGTGCTTTGAAATAGTGTGTTGATTAACATTTCTCCAACCCTTTGATGGGGGTGGGGAAAATGGGAGATGGGCACTGAGGAGAGCACTTGCTGGGATGAGCACTGGGTGTTATACGTAAGTGATGAATCATGGGAATAGACTCCTGAAGCCAAGACTACGCTGTATGCCAGCTAACTTGACAACAAATTAAAAAAACAAAAACAAAAGCAAAAAACATTCTCCAACCCCTGCAGTCCTGTTAACTCTATTCATTTATTCAGCAAACAGTAAACTTCAGCCCACATTGTGTATGAATGAAGCCCCAGCTTCAGCAGAACCTGCTCCTGTGAGTTTGCAGGAATGACATTGTTAAACAATCCAGTTCGAAAGTTTCCAAAGATACCAGAGTCTGAGTCACTTACATTCTTACGGCACTGGGAGTGGAGCAAAGGCACTTCAGATTTTAGGCATGTCTACTTTCTCAAATTTAAAAATGAGAAAGTTCAGGGACTAAAAGTGGAAAACAAAGAAGGGTTTTCAGAAAGTCCTTAAGGTTACAATTCAGACTTCCTAAGAAAGGCTGGAGGGAAGAGGCAGAATATCGCAAAAGTATGGAGAAACTACAATAAAGGTTTTTTGTTTGTTTGTTTTAGCTTTTTGTTTTTTAAAGATGATAGACCAAAAAAGTCTTCTAAATTAGATTGTCAAAAGCTTTAAAGGTCAATTTATTTGAACCATTTTTTCCCCACCCCAGGCAAAATCACTCAGTTGCTATTGACTAAATAGAGACTTTAATAGAAGAACCCAGAAAGAAAAGTAGCTTTAGGTAAGTATCATTTTTTTAAAAATGCTTATTTATTTTTGAGAGAGAGAGAGAGAGAGAGAGAGACTGAGAGACAGAGTGTGAGTGGGGGAGGGGCAGAGAGAGGAGGCACAGAATTTGAAACAAGTTCCAGCCTCTGAGCTGTCAGCACAGAGCCCCATGTGGGCTTGAGTCCAAGAACCGTGAGATCATGACCTGAGCCAAAGTCGGACACTTAACTGACTAAGCCACCCAGGTACCTAGGTAAGTATCATTAAAGGCTATGTATTGACAAAGTCCAGTTTAAAACTTCCTCGCACTTTTTGAAGAGCTCACAGCAAATGTGCTGTTACACCAGATGACCAGAGTCTCCTGGATGAGCTGTCCCATCCTTTACAAATTGAAAGAAGAATCCCAGTTAACGGGCCACCATAACGGAACTAACAGGCCAGAAGAATTTGCACAGATGCTGCAAAGACGGCATACGGCTAGCATAGAATTCAGACAGAAGTGCTGGGTCTTATCAGAGAGGTGACTTTCTGTATGAGACCTTCGATCAGAAGCATGAACTGACTCAAGATCAACAAAGCACTTGCTTCAAGAAAGCAGAGCCACGCCAAGGGAAGCAACTGCTCCCAGGCTTCCGCTTCTACTTTCCCATCCTCCACCCTGTGACCTCTTCCCGTGTTCCTCCTCCAAAGCACATCTTTAGAATTCACAGAGTCTCAGCAGATGACATAACCGAGATGACACGTGACACCAGAAATACCATTTCCATTCGACTCTGTGGGACAGCACCAACCTAGAAAGTTAAACTGAATGACTTGGCATGAAGAAAGAAACATATTCAAAGGCAACGGGTCCTTTGGCTATAGCGAATCCAGTATATTACATCTATTTTCCATGTATTTTCATTGTTAAACCTAACAATGCTCTTCTACACCCTAATGCTTGTTTTTTTATTTTTATTTTTATGTACACCATAAAATATGTAAGATTTCCATCATTATCAAAAGGAACACCATCAGGGCCATTTTACTTGGATTAGCATGAATTCGACCCCACCGGAGTGGTCTCTGTTACTCTTAACGAATCTACACTGACACATCATTATCACCCTAAGAATTATTTTCAGTACACACTGATTTTGTGTTGGGTTTGAATGTTTTACATACACTTCTATGTGTATGTATGTTTTATATAAGCTGCTGTTTTTCTTGGCATAACACCTTCCATATCTTTGAAAGGATTAGAATGCATATGGAAAATGATAATGATGTTTGGGCCCTAGGATAGTTCTGAGATCAAACTGAGACACAGGGAATGTGCGTTTAGAAATACTTCAATCCCCACACACCTTCCGCAATTCTCATCTGTGGGTATTCCATATCTAAATTGTTACTATTACAGATGATCAGAAGCAAAAGTAAAAAATCATTCTTATTTTGAGACATAGTCCAATTAATAAGAACAACGGTATATCAATTATAAACATTTGGAACGTGTTTATAAACTAAAACTACAGTAATACGATTAACTCATTAAGGAAAGTAGACATTTGAGTTTGGACTATTTATAACTACGACGTGTGGAAGAAAGCACCTGGGGTAAAAAATGGGGAGGGGTCACTCATGAATACTGAGAGTGACACACACTTCGTGTGAGTATCTTCCGCTCTTTCTCTTCATTAGGTCGGTACAAACGTTCTCTATTTTATCACAACTCGGATGTTCTCTGGAAGCTGTTCAGCATCACTCACAAGGAAGAGAACTAATGACAAGAAGAGTCATTATCCCCTGGTCTCTCCCATGCAATTATCATTCCATCGAATTCGTTCGAAAATGTGCTCAAACGCTTTAGAATAAGAGCCATTTCAGTATTTCTCAGTGCTCCGGGTACTCAAAACAGCATACTGTTTTAGGGACTGCTAATCCTACAAACATTTAGAGCGAGAAATGAATCCCTCTGCTCTTGAAACAGTAGAACCTTTCTGTTAAAGGTGAAATACAGCCCCAGTTACTAAACTTAGTGTTACCCCAAATAGTGGACCTCACGTCACTTTCTGCATCACACGGACCAATACAGTTTTAAAATCATGCTACTCTCCTTCTGACTAGAGAGACTCCAGGCCATTCATTTTTTATAACAAATCTTATGATCACTTTCATTAAGCACTTAGATTCCAAAGCTCTCATGTGATTAGTAATCCTAATTTGAGCAGAGGCCCTTTTCTTTGTTCATCTAAGAATCCCAACGAATCTGAAGCAACTTCTGTTTTGAATATTTATGTTTACATAAATAAGTCATGGTTCATAAAGCTTCAAATTATTCACGCTCCAAAGTGACAGTTATCTACTATGGATCATTTAGAACTTATGCATTCTTTAAGAATCTTCATGAGAATAAGCTTGTAAACGTAGTCCTAAATATTTATTTAGAAAAATTTTATAGTGGTGTAGCTATATTTCGAAAACAAAATTTGTAGTCGAACTGTCTCAGTTTGAATCCTGGTTGCTTCATTTATTATCTATGAAGACTTAGGAAATTCTCTCAATTTTTCTGTGCTTTGGTCCCCACATATGTAAAGAATGGATATCAATAAATATGTGAACACTTAGAATGATGCGTGGCACCAACAGGAGGCCTTGGCAAGAGTTTGGCGGGTTGTAGACAGAGGTTGAGCTGGCTTCCTCTCTGCAGGCTTATGATTTGGCAGTGCTTACATCCCCCTACTTTATGGCTCCTTTTTTTTTCTGGCTCCAGCTCCCATTAGGCTTTGCTAACCATTCCCTCTAAAAGCCCTTCTTCAGACAAAGGGTGGTAAAACTTTATGGTGATGCTGGTCCCTGGGTGCCTCTAATCTTCTTTTTTTGTTTTTTTTTTTTGTTTTTTTTTTCCTAATCCTTTTTATTAGATTTTCTCTAATCTTGTTTCTCTTATCTTGGCAAAACCTAAGTAAATAGCTCTTTCATTGGTTTCTCCTCAGTTAAGTCCTTTCAAGTATGGAATTTGTCTCTTGCTTGGAGGTTGACCGATACTCACAGGGAAGAAAACTGTAGACTCTACCTTATAGTTGATGTAAAGCTATCCGAAATTTAAGTACAGGACTAACCAGGCTAGTTCAGCATTTTATATTTTTCATCCTGAAAACTGTGGGCAGGATGGATTTCAGGGGCAAAATATTTGCTTCAGAAAAAGCAGTAACGAGGAGTCTATAATAACCCTGGTAAGATATGGTGACTATCTGGCCAGAATAAAAGTACTGAGTATGGATATTTGAGAAATAAGATACTTGATAATTATTTAGGAGTTAAGTTCCTTAGCACTAGGAATTGACAGAATACAGACGACAAAGGAGAGGAAGGAATCAGAGGTGAAGGCCCGATTTCTGCCTTACGGAGGGACAGAGTGGTTGATCATTGCTTATGACCAATAAAGCAGAAGTTGTGCAGGGCTACCGAGTGCAAGAGTAGAAGTGGATTTACCGGGGAACATATGAGCTAGTTTTCCCCACGGTGACTCTGAGCTGTCTGTGTGATATGAAAGCGATGTTCGGCAGGCAGTATGCATACGAGCCTGAAGTCTGGGAAAGTGCTTGATCTTAGATGTACTTTTGGGAATCATCAACCACCTTGGGAGTGGTGTTGAGGAACACGGGGATCTAAAGTATGAGCAGAGAAAACAGGCCCATGAAGAAAACAGAGAAAGAATGGCCAAAGATGGACAAGAAGAACAAATGTAATGTGCTTAGCCCATAGGCCAATGGGGTCGGGAGTTACAAGGAGGAAGGAGTTATCAAGATTGTCAACTGCAGAAATAATCAAATGGTCAGTGTAGCTACTAGAATATTATTTCACTACTGAGAAATAGTTCTAAGTTTTGATGCTTTTCTCACATTGAAAAAATATTATGGACCAAGAAATGCTGGTGTTAATATCCAAGGGCTGTTGGATCTGTTAAAATCTGCAAACATTTTGAAAAAGAATATTTACCTTTTGATGTAAACCTAACTGGCACATGTCTTCCTTGGATATGCAAGGTTTTCCACCAGCTTTCCTAGAGGACAGGCAAATGAGCAGATCCCAAGAGCCCAAATCACCTAATAGCAAAAGAATATTGAAAAACAAACAATTTTTTATTAGATTTTTGAAGGCACCATTCTTAGATTTAAGAATGTTATTATTTAAATTCTAAAACACTAGTAATGATTTTGAATATGTTTAAAAGTCAGTATTCGAAGTAACTGAAATTCAACTTTTCTAATTCAGAAACATTTTTATATTTACTATTGTATCTTAGGGAAAATTCAATTATCTAAAGCAATGACATAAAATTCCTAAAAGTCTAAAATTTACATGTTTTGTGCCACTAATTTTAAAAATTCATGAAGTCTTATTTGGAGATTGAGAGGAAAGATGGTTAGGAAGTTTTTTAAGATAATAGAGGGTGGCTGCAAAACCAAATAATGATAAGAAGTCAAAACATCAAATATTTTGTTTTACGCTTTGATATCACCATTACTTTTCGCAAATCTTAAACATCAGATATACTTTTATAAGATTTCTTACAAAGAAAAAGTTGCAGTAGGCTGAAAATAAAATTCTATGAAAATTAAAAAAAACAGGTTTTGTCCAAAAGGAATTTGTGGTCTAGTTATAGACAGCAGAATTGAGCTCAAAATACAGAGTATTACATGGACCGAAGTAAATAATATTTCAGCTATCTACCAAGGACAAAGCCCTTTGCCAATAAATCCTAGTAACTTGCCAAAATAATCTCAGAAGAGTACATTCTTGCATAACACTTGAACATTTGAAAATTAACATTTGTGTGTTATAAGTTTGTTTTCTCTTACTGTCTCCAATTTATTTATATGTTTTTATCAACGTGTCTTGCATATAACTGGTACTTTAAAAATATTTGTTAAATTAATGAATGAGCAACTAGCCCAGGATAGAGTGGTAAACATGTTACTTCAGAGGTAATATAAAATAGGTAACTCAAAGATAACCAGAACAAAAGAACACTAAAGAACCTATGGAAGGACTGATATTACTTGAGAAACCTCCTCCATTTTGGGTGGAAATCTACTTTTAAAAAATCAAGCAATTTCTGTACACAAGGCCTCTCGATCCTGAGATAATATTCCTTCGGTAACTATTTATGCCAGATCTCACAAGTCATCTCTTGCATTAGGTATTAGTGGCTTCTAAAAAGCTTGAAAATAATCAAATCCTGTCTTTAAAAATTTCCTAAAAGAATTTCTCACTTGAACATACAATGCTTTCAAAGAAGGACTTTATGGGGAGAAAAAAAAAGAAGATTGATAATGAAGAGTGATCTATGACGATTAGGAATGAAATTTCACTCTGCACTAATCACGTCCTTTACGATTTGACGAGTTCTGTGCTGTCTGGGCTATTGGTTCCTCTGTTTGTAATTGTCCTGTTCGTAGAAGAGAAATCTCTCTGCCAAACACAGGGATCCAGACAATTGGATTCAGGTTAAGCGCTTGTGTCTGTTTCGTGTTGTACCTCAAGATGCCAGAATACAGTGCAATAGTTCAAAGGGACTCGGAGAAACGATGCAGGCGGTTTGGAGGTGGAGAAATCTCTCCATGTAATAACCATCGGGCCTTAGGCTTGGAAGGTCCATGCATCCTCACTTTGAAGGAAACTCCAAATGGATTCCTTGAGCCAAAACCAAATACTCTGTGATGATTCCAATACTTTATTTGACATGTGCACCTGGTGCTTTCAGCCAAAACCTTTTGATATGGATTCAAAAGGGAAAACACAAAAATGGTTCCATTTACTATTATTTTAGCCCAGGAAACACTAAAACCCTAGAAGAAACCTCCTGACATAATATATTCAACCAAATATTTTAAGAAGATAAGGATATGCAAAGAGAGGGCTTCAAATCATAGACTATATTGTTTGGGCATTAAAGACACAGTACATTTTATATTCCTCCAGGTCCGATGCATGCCCCCCTTCACTACCCAACACATACACACAATTTCTAGATTTGATTAAAACATATATATTTAAACCATAAACGTTTAAAACTGGAAGACATGTTTAAATAATTCAAAGTATTTAATTTATTAAGAACCTCCTATGAGCAGGACATTGTACTAGAATTATGAATGTAAATAGCAAAAAAAAAAAAAAAAGTGGTCACTGCCCTCGGCAATCTTTGAGAGACCTGAACATTAAAAGGAATTTAGGATAACTTATAAAGTGCTACAATTTCTTGACATCCATAAAGGTTACCCCTTACCTCTCAAAAATATTTAACAAATATTTTAAATTTAAAATTAATATTTCAAAAATACTTTATAGCACAAAAATTTCCACTTAAAACGAAAGTAAAGTATAACCAACAATTTCAAGTAATCTCTTCATACACTTCTTGCCTAATTATTTGCCACCACAGTATGAAAAATGCTGATTGTTTCCACTCAAAATTCCTGTGGATACCCTCACTGAGTCCTACCTCAAACTTCCTAAACTCTACTTCTTAGTTAAATCTTGAGTAGACCTTTTCACTTTCTCTTCATTTCCATCTCAAACCTTAAAAGTCAACACTGCCCCCTGACGCCCACAGCCCTTTTTAAAGCAAAAGCTTTTATTTGTTTCATGAATGGCACCATATACTCAAACTTGGTTTAAAAAACCCCAAAAGCCACACTGAAATCTGGAAACTGGGTAGAGACATAGCTAAGTAAATCACATTCAGAAGTCAACTTGGAGCATTTGGGAAACAAATTTGTGCCTCAGCAAAAGTATACGTTGCTAAGTATTGTGGAGCTTTGGGGTATACCCCACTAGCTGAAAGCGAGAGCCTTACGTAGGCAGATGCCCAGGTGTACAACAGAGATTGTGGACTGCAGGCACACAGGGAGAGTCAAGCCTGCATGTGGGGTGCGTTTGGCCTGTACTAGTTTTGTTTTGTTTTTGTTTTAAATTTTAAATATTTGCCAAAATGCAAATGGCAGCATAATTCATATAAAAATCCAGATTTCTGCCTTCATTTGAAAACTCAGAGGCTGTAGTAATACCAGGTCCATATCTTACAAGGCAGTCACTAACCAGAGGGGAGTACAGCCTCCCGCATTTTCTCCAGCTTACCATGTGGTCCCTCGGGCCTAACTGCCTGGGCTGTGTCTCCAGATGGGCAAACAGTCCTAGATCTGGTCTAAAACACCGTGTGTCAGTTTTGCATGAATTGCTCATTTAGCAAGTCGAAGTTCCAGGCTTTAGCTTTCCGTGAATTAGAGTTGTTCATTAGGTATATTGGTCTCGTTAGGATGACGGTAGGCAAATTGATATTTGGTCAGTCGGTCTTCTAAGGATGTCTGAACACACCCTTTGATCTCCAGATTTGGCCATGCTCTCCCACAAGGTTGAGCAAGGTCATTTCAACTCCGAAGACATTTTGTTGGCTGTGTTAAAGTTGGTAAGGACTGAAGTGTGGTCTCTTTGAGTAATTCTTTCTCTCAGGAGCCTGGAAAAATCAGGAGCGGCCTATGGAAATCTTTTTCACTTATGTCTCTTCTCTCCAGTTGGACCGATAGAGTGGCCCAGGTACCACTCCTAGGTGCGCCTGTCCCTTCTCTTTCTCACCCACAGTCTCTCTTTGGACTCTTTTACGACATTCAGCTTGTCTCGGGGTTGTTACCACAGTTAGAAGCAGCCTGCGACAGACTTCTTCTCCTTTTATTTATTTATTTATTTTTATTTATTTATTTATTTATTTATTTATTTATTTATTTATTTATTTATTTATTTATGGCACTGGGGCACACATTCCTTATGTTGGCCTTACTTGGTGTACTTCTTCTGTCCCCAGAAGGTTGACATTAGAGTGTCAGAGTGAAGAAGTCAGATTTGGATTTGGAAAAAAACAGGGAAAGCCGCCCTTGGCCAACCTGGACGGTGGTTTCTTAGGTTTCCCTGGCAGACAGAACAGGAGACCTTTATGTGATTCGGCCTAGTGCCTTAGAATATTGCATTGGGATTTGGGTGCCAAAGTCACACTAAGAAATAAATAAATAGTAGTAGTAGTAGCAGTAGCAGCACTAGTAGTAGTAATGATATCAACAGTGCATCTTTCTTGAACATCTACAGTAAGCCAGGTACTGCTCCATGTATTTGTGTTAATTCATTTATTCCACACAATATCCTCCTGGACATGATTATTCTCTTTTTGAAAAGCATAGTAAGGTCAAATAACTTGCTCAAAGTCAGCCATCTAGTTACTGGTGGGAAGAGAATTTGAACACAGAAGTTTAGCTTCAAGGGTTCATAACAATTACATCATCATCCCTTTAAAAACCAGGGAGGCAATAGAGAATACCTTATATATTTTAACTTATGAGAAACTTCTAACAACACTATGGGGTATAAGCAATTATTCCATACACTTTACGAGAGAGGGTACTGTGACAAAGAGGAATTATATAGGTTTGGTATTTTTCCAACTGCCGTCCAGTGAACAGATTTCCCTTTGGGACTTCAGAGGGAAAAAGGACTATAACAAGTATTTTGGATATTCCTAGAGCCTCGCCCAGCAATAGTGCCCTCAAACATTATTAGCTACCACTGGTAATTGAAGTAAGTACTTTTATCTTTAAAAGGAAGGAATATTCAACTGCATGTGTACTCAGAAACTATAAATACTAACTTGGCTTCCGCCTACTTTTGAAAAGAAATCTCTAAAAGTTTCTTAGATTTTTAGATAGTTATAATGATTTCTTTCCCAGTCACAAAGAAACCAGAGCAAGACTAGCTCCCAGATTAGACTAGCCAAGCCCATAAATAGAGAGGTCACAGGACATTGTTCTAGGAAAACAGGATGTGGATGTTCTGTTCTCCATCTCAAAATTACAAAAACATGAAAAATCTATAAGCTTCTCCCCATAAACTGTGGAGCCAAGTTGCTGATAATACCACACTATCATGCCTCCTCAGTGTTGGCTCAGGTAGCAGTGAAGACTCCCCGGACACTTTGAGGCGTTGTCTGAGGCCAGATTTATTAATTCAGACACGAGAAATGACTGATTGTAGTTTTTATCCTTCTCTACTTGTTCTCAGGAACTAAGTAACATCTCAAGTGTTAAAAGTAAGAGCTATTTTTAAAGGTTCTGTTCTTGTTTTTGTTTTAATCAAGCATCTGCCCTATGGAGCGAGAGGTGACTCTAGAATATTTCCAGTCTCTCACAGGCAGGCTGCCATGGAAAGCAAACAATCATTTCCTGGCTCACAAATGACCTCTCTCATTGATAGAGTCTACTGGATCCGTTACTCGATCCAGAGAACAGGGAGTTCTGAGATACCATCATTCATATACATGCTGTTTATTCTCAAGGAATGACGATGTTAATTTTCTGGCACACTATATAAAAGTCTCGGAATATTAAGTCTATTCCTGCTTTATTTTTCCTTACAGCATTTATCATCCTCTGACAGATTATGTATTTCTTGTCTATTTATTTATTGCCTGCCTCTTCCCACTAGAATATGAGTTCCATGAGGGCAGGACTGTGTCTATTTTGTTCACTGCTATCTCCTCAGTATCTACAACAGTGGTTGGGATTTCAGAAACAGTTGCTGTATATTTGTGAGATCCACAGTGAATATATAATTGAATGTGAGTGACAGATCAACAATTAAAACTCAATCAAAAGCCAGTACATTGAAAAAATTAAAAATGGAAGTAGTGAGGAAAATTTTAAAGAAGTTTTACAAAGAGGACCCAAAGATACATTTTGGTTTTTAGCACGGAGAAGAGAAGTAAGCCTAAGAAAATAAAGTGACCATTCCTTGCATTTAAAGAAATTATGAAAACAAAGCAGATTCCAAGGGCTTTACTTAGTGGAAACTTTTTTTGTGAACACATACATCAAATTGAAGCAGAAAAGATTTATAAAGTCTGACTTGGAAAATAAACTTGTCCAAGAGCTTCCAAGATACATAGCTACAGAAGCCAAGCCTCATTTACTTATTCACAGGGCTAGACTATTACATTCCATCAGAATACAAGTACAGTGATTTCCTAAAATGTGTGGGGTTTTTTTTAGAATGAAATACATAAGACATTTAATATTAAATAATACATAATATTCCTTTATAATCTAACATGAGAATATTTCATATATTCATAGTTCAATCTGTATACTCTTTTTTTTTTCACCACTTAACTAAGAGATTCCTGCTGAATAACAAAGTCTTATTTTCCCTGTACCCATCCTTTATCAGAATTAGTAAATAATGTGACATTCATGAATACATTATCAACTTACTGATGACAAATTAGGTTCTATGCTTAATAACACTATAAGTTTGTTTGGATATAAATTAGCCATTGCAAATACATATATCTTTTCCTGAATCTTTTAAGTTGCATTAACCAGTTCCTTTAACTGTATTCTTAATATGATAGGTATACAGAACAGCAATCCAGGACCTATAGTAAATTTTATTCATGGCTGTTCTTTAAGGACAAAAACCATTCACCTTCTTGTATCTAACATTAATTATAGATTATAGACACTTAGATGTTTATTGGATTCATTATAGCAATTTTCAGAATTTAAGAGAAATTGTATATGCAGAACTTTTAGGTCTTCAATAAATTACACAACATAGTCACAAAATCTAATTAAATCTAATTCCTTACCCCAAAAATCCAGTCATGGGTTTTTGCTTATGCTGCCTCTGGCTCCTTATCCTTTAAGAGCTGATGATCAAAACTTTGTGTTTTCCCACAGAGAAACCTAAGCCTTCCCCCCCCCTTGGTTTTCTAAGTCTACACTAGAAATCAAGCCTTCTTGTTCTGCCGTCTACCCGCTTTCTGCCCCAGAAGAGGTTGTGAAGGTCAATGAGATCATTTCTGTGAGGGGTTTTGAGCTCCTGAAATTCTGCTTTACTCATAAGCTTAAGAAACCAATATCATGTTTAAATGTTTGCAAAAGTTTAAGACACCTGCCCTGAAGAAGTTTTCCATTAAGAAGAGTTCGAAAGGATGGGGTTCCTGTGGCAGAGTCAGTTAAGCCTCCGACTCTTGATTTTGGCTCAGGTCATGATCTCACTGTGAGATCAAGCCCCGTGTCAGGCTCTGTGTTGCCAGTGTGGAGCCTGCTTGGGATTCTCTCTCCCCCTCTCTCTCTCTGCCCTTCACTCACATGCATGTGTTCTCTCTCTCTCTCTCTCTCTCAAATAAACATTTTTTAGAAGAAGAATTTTAAAGGAAATAGATCAGTTTATTCCTATGAAATACATTCAAGAAATATTTACTTTAGAAGGTTTGCTAAAGTTCCTTCCCTATGTTTTTTTTAATATTTTTAAAGATTTTCAAGGCACTTCTGTAGTCTGCTATTGAAGAGTACTGAATGTGTGTTTAAACTTTTACTGCTTGCAAGACTGTTGTCTGTCTGCGATAAAACTCTCATTATAGCATTTTACCAAATTTCTAAATATCCGGAATCCTCACTCGCTTAGAAGACTTTAAAAGAACGAATAGTACAGGAATTAAAAAAATAAGATTACACCTAGATATTGGTTTCTAACATCATTCTGCAAACAAAGGAACCACAGGTCCTTGGAGAAACGGCTGATTCAAGAGGCCGGAGTAGTAAATACACAAGCCGAGCCTAGAGCATTGTTGTGCCAGAAAGTAAGGAAGAGCTCAAAACAAATGAGTAAACAAATGAAAGCAATGATGGAAGTGTGTGACAGGAACACAGGAGCCAATGGTAAAAACTGGAGCAATTTCAGCAACAGTATAAGTAATATTGGATTATAAGTGAAAGTATAAAGTAACCAGCCATTAGTCCATGGCGATAGAAACAAATGATCTGAATTAACAAATAAATGGGGATGAAAAGACAAACCTTGGGAGTAGAAAAATAGCAAATAATTTATGTGGCTACTCCCAACTCCAGGAGGTGGATCACAACTTCCTGGTCCTTCTCTGGAGCTAAACATAATGACATCCTTCTAAAGAGTACAGTATGGAAAGGGGAAGGAAGAGAGTGACGGTGGAAAACCTGACAACACTATCTCAGTCAAGTGATCAAGGTTAACTCCAACAGCGATAACTCCTGTCGATAGTATATACCCTTGATATGAAGCGATGAGAATGATGTTTTACCTTTGTGGTCCTACTCCTGCAAACCATAATTCCAGTCTAATCATGGGGAATACATCAGGTAAATCCCAGTAGAGAAACATCAAAGTACCTGACCAGTTCTCAGAGCTGCCAAGGTCATCAAAAACAAAGAAAGTCTGAGAAACTGTCACAGTCAAGAGAAGCCTAAGGAGACATGATGGCTAAATGTATTGTGGTATTCTGATGGAACTCTGCAACAGAAGAAGGACATTATGTAGAAAAATAAGAAAATCTGATAAATTATGGACTTCAGTATCTATAAAATAAGAATAAATAAATTCTCCAGAGGAAATAAGATGATTATTAAGCATATGGAGGTAACTAGGCATAAGCTCTCACACACTAATTATAGATCTTCCTAAGGATTTTATACTTAGGATGTTGTACTACAAACCTGATCAGCACTACAATGCTGAAAGTGAAAAATAATTATTTTTTATGCAAGATTCATTCTCTGGTAATACAAGCTCCAATGGTATTTGAAATATAAAGGACTGAAAAAATAGATCAAGTTTGGGTTTTGAGACCCTCCTGTTAACACATGCAGCTCTCCGAATTCCTAGCCTTTCTTTGCATTTGTTAGTATTTCTCTCTAAAGTCAAATCCTTTGGTGATTTTTATTTACATCCATTGCTTTAGCTATTGTTTCTTTGCCATCAACTCCCAAATTTACATTTCTCTACCTTTCTCATGTTTCAGAGATGTATTTCCGGTTACATTCTAGAACGAATGCCCTGCTATAAGCAAGTACAAATCTGAACTCCTTATCTCCTGCCAAAAATTGCCCTTTCTTCCACATTTCTTATCCTCAAAGGTGTTAGCCTCTCTCTCTCCCTCAACTCGGAAAGGTAAGGTCATCTTCAACTTGTACTTGTCTCTCATTCTTACATGCCACTGATTTCCAATTCCCATCAATTTCGAATTAGAATTTCTTAACTTCTTGACTTTTCCAAATCCTACCACATTCCCTAAACTTAAGATTTCATCTTCTCTGCAAAGTCTCCTAGTCTCCCTGTTTATAACTCTTTTTCCTTCTCTAACCCCCTCTAACCTCCCCTCTGCAGTCAGACTCATCCTCTAAAAACATCTTATTGCCAGCACATGGCAGATCAAATTCCTTAGCAACACAACCTAGGCTCTTACCATCTGCTCTAACCTAGTCTTCTAGTCTTGTCAAAGCAGCCCCCAACTTCCTCTTTCACCACACCAACCCCTCGTTGGTCCCTGACAGACCTCTGTGCCTCTAGCACACAGCTCACGCTGTTGAACACTCTTCCTTCGGGTATCTGCTTGAGAGCTCATTGTTCCCAACCAAGTATTCCACCTGCACACCTGCCAAGATCCCCACACTCAGTTTGGCAACTTCCCTTTTCTGTTCTGGAATATTTTATTTTCCCTTCAGATGGCTTATATCTTATATTACAGTAAAACATGTGCATCCTTCCTATTCAGCAGTGGTCCTTGGACCTACAACATTGTCATCAGCTGAAGGCTTGTTAGAAATGAAACATTTCAGCCCCCAACTTAGACCTTACCAAATCAGAATTTGTCAATAACAGGATTCCTAGGGAATCTATATGTGCACGTAAATTTGAGAAGCACTCATGTACACCTATGCCCTATAGTTCTTTGAAAGGTCTCACTCATCTCTGAAATGCTGTCTCTCCCAACAACACCAGCTTTAGCATCCTATCCTTTGTTCTTGTTTAATAACCATGTATTGAATATAACTTGAGTACTTAGTGTCAATTATGAAATAACTTGTTGCCTGACTATAATATCCTACTTGTAATCCTTGTTATGAGGTTAGAGTTTTACATTAAGTTCTTTTTAAAATTTGTTTTAATGTTTATTTATTTTCGAGAGAGAGAGAGAGCAAGAAAGAGACAGAGAGAGAGAGAGAGAAAGCATGAGCTGGAGACGGGCAGAGAGAGAGGGAGACACAGAATCTGAAGCAGGCAGGTTCCAAGCTCTGAGCTGTCAGCACAGCGCCCCACGCGGGGCTCTCGAACTCACAAACCACAGGATCATGACCTAAGCCAAAGTCAGAAACTTCACTGAGTGAGCCACCCATGCCCCCCTACATTGAGTTCTTTCATTACTTGAGTACTTGACGTAAGTTTTTGACAGGCATTCCTCATACTGAATTCCACCTTATGGAACAGCAGGTTTTAGTGTATAATTAGCATTGTGACACTTCATTTAACCAAATATCACTTTTTCTTCCTGTTTTATTAAAAGTCATTTTGCATGACTTCTTTAAAATGCAACCTCGTCATGTCTGGTTTAACATTTTATAATAAGGCACTAGGGACTATGAGCAATGTGAGAGGGTGGAGGGAGCCATTGATTTAAAATTTACGAATAATTCCACACTAATTCAGCACAGATGAGAACTAAGGCTTGAGAAAATATAATCCGCTAACATGAGAAAAAGAATCAACTCCCTCAATGGCTTATTACTTAATGCAACAAGTATTTGGGGATTACATATCTCCTACTCATAACGCATTATTTCCAACCTCTTTGGAGATGTATTTAACCCAATCATATATTTCTATAAGATATTTATGGGGCAATCTTAGCTTCCACTTTCAAATCAAGCAATAGATGATACAATGCGCTTGTTCAAGGTCATTCCAAAAAGTAGTTGTAATAACAATACCAATATTTAGGGAATGTTATGAGGACTAAGTACATTAATATTTGTAAGGGGCTTAGAACAGTGCCTGGTACTTGATGAACTCTATATTAGTACTTGTTTAATGAATAAATAGGTGAGTAACAGGTACACAGGCAGATAAATTCCAGATCTAGGTGATGAACTTATTTCAAGAAACAAGACACAACATCTTCTATGTGTCTTGTAGGTTATTAGTTAAGGTTTCTGTATAGAGTGATGTAAGTATAATTTAGAAAACAGAGGGAACAATCTTTTCTTCCAACTCCTTGCTACCCCTTTATGCTTCTTCACCAGGCCTTCTTATCATAGGAAAGGTCCTCATCGGTGGCTTTGCTCTAAGGAGAAGAGAGGACCTCATCTCCAGTAGGCCCCAGCTAAAATTCAAGCACATTAGCTAGAGCCGGGCTCAGCGGTTTTCTCTCCTTAACACTGTGCATTTGCTAGAACAGGTGACATCTTGAGCCTTGAAACTAACGATGAAGGAATGTACATTCTCCTGAGTGAGTAGCAACAAGGTCCACATGGTAGGTGTGACCTGACCAGCTAGGCCAACCCCTGTGACACCTTGAAGTGGATGCTTTGGGTAAGGAGGGACCTGGCTAGTGGGTAAACAGGACGATTGCCTAAGACAATTTTCATCCACTTCACAACTTTCGGAAAACTGGCCCTGCTCCTAGAAGCCAAAACGATATTGGAAATGTCTCCTGAGGCTAATAATTCTGTTATTCGTGAGATGAAGAATATGTAGGTCAATGTGAAACTCTGCCAAGTACTGTTAAAGTGTACCATTCTTTTAAAGTGACTTGTTCTTACACATCGAAGAGGTATAATTTATCCCAGATATTCTAACAGAATCTGCAAAATCATAGTTTCTTCTTATCTCATAACATTAATTTTCCACCTCTCCGCAGATACTTGGAACAAAATTTGCTATTTTTTCTAATTATTTACTACTCGAAATTCATACAGTAATCTCATTTCCTTTATTTTGTCCTTATCTGATATCGTTTTTTCTGTTTCATTGACATTGTTTTTTTTAAGATTTATGTACATATTTTATTACATTTTGATGCGGCGGCTTCTATCGAATTGACTCCCAAAAATAATATTACTGGCTTAAAAAGCATTCATATTTTAAATTTTATAGAATTTTCCAGATTGCTTTCCAAAAGAAAACTACATTTCACATTTCCGCAAGCAAGGTATGAGGGTTTCCACTCCCAGAATTCCTACCAGCAGTAGGTGAGATCACCCATTTTGGATTTTGCCAATTCTATGAATGCAAAGTGATATTCTATACTTTGTCTTTCCGTAACCTTTTATGAACTTCACGATCTTTTTTTCTTTGTTTTACCACTTGGATTTGCTTTCTATACACGTCTTTTTTTTTCCCTTTATTTTCTAGGTAATCTCTACACCCAGCGTGGGGCTAGAATTTACAACCCTGAGACCAAGAGTCACATACTCTACCACCTGAGCTGGCCATGTCCCCCCCTCTATAAATTTCATATTTATATACACTGTATAAAAAAGTTTTATACATAAAAATGAAGTAAAAAAGACAACATTTAGCATAATAAAAATATTTGTATTTGATGTGCAAATAAAACTTCCTGTTTAGTAAAAAATTAAACCGATGTGTCATTTTTAATCTCATCATATTAAAAACATGTTAACATCTATTTGCTAAAGATCATGAACTAGCACTGGTGATGAAAGTAAAAATAGGAGCCAACCTTTCGTGGAGAAATTTGGCAAGGAGAACCCCAGTTTTAATATTTTACCCATCCATAAAATAATTGACTTTCACACTCGAATCTCCAAAATTTAACCTAAATGAATATCGTAGCAAAGTAGTATCGTATAGCAATTAGTTGGAACAATTCTAAATATCTATCAAGAAGGACTTAGTTAAAATATTGCAACATTCCTTTCCATATAATAAAATACTAAAAAGAATGAAGCAAAGGAAATTTCCAAACGCTTACCAGAAACTAGTTTGATACCATACTTAAAGACTCAAGTTTGGAGAGAGAGAGAGAGCCTAGGGTCAAACTCAGCTGTACCATTTATGAGACTCCTTGCTCAGTTCCTCACTTATGAAATACCTACCTTATTTACTGTGAGTGAGAATTCAATGAGTTAAGGGATATAAAGGACATATCACAAAAAAATAAAAAATAAAGTGCATATGACAGTGCATTTAGTTAATAATAAAAAAAGGCAAACTTACAACTACTGAGATGAAAATTTATTAAAATTTTTAAATTATGTTGATATTGCGAAGCTTTATCAGATTATCAGAATATTAACATTTTATCTGTTAAAATATGTGGGATAAACCATCATATAAAGAGGCAGGGGGCAAACAGATAAGATGAAAGTGCATGTGTGTGCATGTGTGTGCGTGCATGTGTATGTATGTGTGTATGCATGTGTGTGCACACATGTGTACATGTGTGCGCATGTGTGTATGTGTGTGTGCATGTGTGTGCATGTGTGCGCGCACATGTGTACATGGGTGTGTGTGCATGTGTGTGTATGTGTGTGTGATTGTGTACGTGGGTGGGTGTGCATGTGTATGTATGTGTGTGCGTGTCTGCATGGGTGTGTGTGTGTACATGGGTATGTGTGCGTGTGTATATGTGTGCATATGTATGTGTGCGCACGCATGTGTACGTGGGTGGGTGTGCATGTGTGTGATTGTGTACGTGGGGTGTGTGCATGTGTGTGTGTGTGTGCACGTTTGGGTTGTGCTTAGGGAGATGCCTGGAAACATGCACAACATTAACTGTTAATCTCTGGGTGGTGGAATGTGGATTTAATTTCTCACGTTCATCTTTCTATTTGCAAATATTTGATTGAATAGTCTACCATAAACATATGACATCTTTGGGATTATTTTCTAAAAATGCAGTCAGAATATGTATCTAAGTAAAGAAATATTTTCTCTGAGAAAAATGACATGGCGTCTTTTCACACATTGTGTATCTTTCAAAGCACTGTAAAATGTCAATTAACTGTTATATAGAAGCAAAACTGTACAGAAAATTAACCTGGACTTGATCATTTTTAAATTCAAAATGTCCCTGATACTATAGTGTCTTAAAATATGCAGGGTGACAAAGTAATAGGATTTCTTTCCATAAGACAAGAAATAAAAATCAGTCTCAGAATGCAATATTCCTGCTGTGTACAGTTATGAGTTAGGATTTCAGGTACCCACAAAATAAGACCTTGATGATAAACTTTAATATGCTATTTCTCAAATAAATTGACAAATAATGAAGAGAAATCCTTGAGCAAACAAGCTGATGGAAATGCAAACACTCATTATTCCTGATATGTTGGCTATCTGGTTGAGCCTTCAGAGTACCACAGAATGTACCAGTCTTTCTGGCATTCCCAGCATTCTTACTATGGCACAAGTACCAATTTCCAGCAGAAACAATCTGTTTTACACTACAGCTGTGAATTTGGATTTCCATGCTATACTTCCATAGAACAACAGATAAAGTTCTCATCCTGAAACAATCTCACTGATTAAAATGACAGAGTTTGTTTTTTTTTTTAACGTTTATTTATTTTTGCGAGAGAGAGACAGACAGAGCATGAGTGGGAGACACAGAGTCCAAAACAGGCTCCAGGCTCTGAGCCGTCAGCACAGAGCCAGACACGGGGCTCGAACTCGGGAATGGTGAGATCATGACCTGAGCCGAAGTCAGACGCTTAACCGACTAAGCCACCCAGACGCCCCTAAAATGACAGAGTTTTGATACTGGTGAGGTTTGGTGAGATGGGGAATTTTTTGCATGTCTAGTTGGAAATGCTGTAACTTCTTCAGGACAGCATGAATGAAGAGCTTCAAAGCGGGCCCTCATTCTTCATTCAAGTAATTTGATAATTAGAACTTAATTCTAATTCTAAATTTAATTTTAGAAATTTATACTAAAGAATTAGAAATGTAGACAAAGATTTATGTACAAGAATTTCTGTACAAGAATTATTTACAACAGCCAAATCGGCAATATCAGAAATATTTAACACTGTGGAAAAGATTAAGGAAATCGTATTAAGTAAACATTAAATACATCCATATAATATAATTTTACGTAGCCATTGAAATAATGTGTACAAGGTTTTTACGGCATGTTTTTCTGATACAGAGTATGCTAAAAAAAAAAAAAGCAAGCTAGAAAAGTGTATAAAATGTATAAAATACTTGTAAAGAAACATGTCCCACATTAGCTGTCTTTGTTGGTGGCGTTATGGGTAATCTCCTCCATTCTTTATTGTCTTTTTTATGTATTTTGCAACTGGAGTAGATCTTAATTTTAAAGATTACCTAGTCCAAAAATCTTCACCTTCTGTAAAATGAAAGGCGTCTGAAGAAATTAGGTAACTTAGTCACGGCTTCACGCAGACAATGCAATTCAAGGTAGTTGTCCTCTCTTCCATAGTACCATCTTGCTGCTCCTCAGGGGCATATAATTACCATTTGGGGTAAATCATATGTCCATATTTTTACCTCGATCCCACTATATGCAGGCAAGCCCAACATTTCGAAACAGAGTTTAAATGCAGCTGCTTGGTGCTATCACTTTCCAATGGATCCCAGGCCCTGACTCTAAAGAATTAAGATAACATGTACTAAAGCTTTGCATGCCAATGTAAAATTGATGGGTTTAGCATCTATTTGAATTTAGGAGCAGGGCTTCTCACCACGGTGGACGACTGGTTCAGAGTCCTGGTGAGGCAAATGGGAATGGTTTGGCCACTTAACTACTTAAATAGCAAATAGGCAGAACGTCTTTGTGTTTCTGGAAGAAACACTGAAAAACTGTAATAAAGAAGTATCTGGCACAATAGTTCTCAACACATGCTCCAGGACCAGTATGTTAGCATTCCCTGGGAACCTGTTATCTTTATCTTAACACACACACACACACACACACACACACACACACACACACACACACACACCATTGTTACTGGATCAGAACTCTTGGGAGCAGGTTCGGCAATCTGCGATTTAACAAGCCTTCCAGACAATTCTGATGCATATTAAGTTTGAGAATCAGGGGCCCAGCAAACAGTAGCTATTACCCTGGAGCTTTGCCAAAACCATGTTCTGTAAGCAACCACTGAGACAGGGATTCCCTTTGCCTTCCCATAAGTACAAAATATACAGCTCGCTGTTAGAGAAGCAGGCCCCCCTGCGAGTCACTTCTGCCCTTTATAGCCCTTAATCACTTGTGTGGTCACTCTGATAATGAGGTGGAATGCTAACAAGATTTTTTAAATTCCAAAAGTTCCCTGCTCTAAATAGACCATTTTGTTGCATAGATGATGAGATTCGCATATGACTTTCATATTTTTCCATAGAGAAAGAGCTGAAAAGAGTTATTATCATTACTATTAAAAGATTATTATTAACTTGTTGGTAGAATTGTTTCTTCGAAAGCAGAGATGGCACTGGCTTGACTAACTCTGAAACAAGGCTACAGAGAATCTTCTCTGAGAACAGTTGGTTTTGCTCAGACACAGCCTGGAGTACATTTTATTTGCTCTACCACAAAGCTATTTCCTATCATACTAAATATTTTTTCCCTACTTTTCTAAGGAGCAAACGGTGCTCGAATATGCAAAGGAAAGATTCAGCTATATTTTAGTATATTTGCAGGTTTATTTTCTTAATTGCTTATTCATCTAATTGTGTATCTGCTAGGTACCTACAAGACACTGTCCTATGCAGAATAGAGTATAAATAGATAAATAAAACATTCCCTGCTTTACAAGAAGTTTACAATATAGAAGGGAACATGAGATGAACACATAAGAATTCTTTTTTTTAAATTTTTTTTAACGTTTATTTATCTTTGAGAGACATAGAGACAGAGTATGAGCAGGGGAAGGGCAGAGAGAGGGAGATACAGAATCTGAAGCAGGCTCCAGGCTCTGAGCCGCCAGCACAGAGCCCGATGCGGGGCTCGAACTCACAGACCGTGAGATCATGACCTGAGCTGAAGTCGGCCGCTTAACCAACTGAGCCACCCAGGCGCCCCAAGAATTCTTAAAAAATGTAACAGAACATACTCTAGGCATCAGAGATACGTGAATGATGTGTGATGAGGTCTCCGATAACGCTTAATAGTTCTACTTTGAGGGAAATTTATGGGTCAACTTACAAATTAATTTGAATTCTAAGAAATGGCAGACAGGAAGGAATTCTAGAAGCCAAAATCCTCAGTAGCAATGCAAATCACAAAGCTTTGATCAGGCAAAGAGGAGCAGGCCAACATCAGGAAGCCCACTCATGACCATCACCTGAGAGCTCAGTAAAAAAATCTTTAATTCCAGGTTCATTCTCCTCGCCTAAAATTCTGATATAATTTTCAGAAGTGTAGCCTGGGCACTGACTTCTTAAATTGGTAAGTTCCCTGAATAATTTGAGCGTGAGAACGGGCCTGAGAATCACACTACAGCGGTGCTGGGGAGGTATCTGACACCACGGCCTGGGAAGCTTTGAATGTTGCACCAAGAAACACGTCTTATGATTAGGAGGAAATGAGAAGTCACTGAAGACTTCCGCACGGGAAGCGATGTGAGCAGAGCTACGTTTGTGAAATAATAAACTGGCAGTCATGGTGGGGGTGTGCTGTAGAAAGCAAAAACCAGCAGCCAGGAGAGTATTTAACAGCTACTGTGATAGCATGAGAGGCACAGAACCATGGCCCGGAGGAGGGCTTGGTGCCTAATGTGTGTTGCAGGGGAAGGAGAGGGAGAACCTGACGATGAGCTTTAGCACCTGAGAGACTGAGAGAATGCGGTACCAGCAAGAGAAACAGGGCAGGCAGAACCACAGATATTGCCAGGCTGGGAGGTAAGCACTGCCGTTTGCTACGTGTTGACCCAGTGGGACAACAAACCAAACCCAGTGGGACACAAACCAAAACATCTATCAGGTACTTGATGATCAAGACTCGAAAAATCCTGCCTACAGAAAACAGATTAGCATTCAACACTATTCAAAGGTTATTCAGAGGAGATTTTTTTAAGTGAGATATAATTGCAGATAACATTATATTAGATTCAGGCACACAACATGATTCAATACGCGTATTATTGCAAAATGGCCACCACCACAAGTCTAGTTAACAAGCATCACCACGTGGATACAAATGTGTGTGTATGTGTGTGTGTGTGATGAGATTTTACCATTTACTCTCATAGTGACTTCCAAATATAAAATACAGTGTAATTAGCTGTAGTCACCACTCTGCACATGATGTCCCTAGAACTTACTTCTCACTGGAAGTGTGTACCTTGTGGCCATCTTCACCCATTTTGCCCTGTCCTCCCACCCCCACCTCTGGCCGCCACCAATCTGTTCCCCAGAGGAGATTATTGAACTGCAGAGGAGAAAAATATCTTGAGGAAATGTAAAGATTGAGGGGGGGGAATGAGGACTGGGGTAAATATCTGGGAGAATGCCCATATTTGGAGAAAGACCATAAAGAAGCAGGGGCAGAAAGGCTGGACAAGCAGGAGAGGGCAGCATTAGGAAGTTAAGGAAGAAAAGAGTTCATAAGAAAATCCCAGACCCTGTGGGACCCACTCAATTCTAGGACAGCTGTTTATTCCACCGGTTCACACATCTCACAAGTTTGGGAAACACCGCTAGGTAAGATCAAGGAAATTGAGAAATTGCCTCAGTGAATTCACATTGAAGCTTAAATTCAGGTTGTTTTTTTTTAATTTGTATATAACTTGTGAAGAATACTGATATTCTACTCATGATCAAATCTGCTCTTATACCAAAAAAATGCAATCATAAATATAGTGGCTGTATTTTGCAACAAGAAGGAGTTTCCCGGTAAATTCTGAAGAAAAAAAAAAAAAGAAAAAAATTTTAAGGGAGAGGGGAGTCAGACTATTGAGGGTTAATTAGAGATTATGAAGAAAAATTACTGACTTTTTCTTAAGTCTTCATTTCCCAAGCTGGAGTCTGGACATGCACAAAGAGATAGTGCTAGGAAGAGCGACTTTAGCTAAGAAGAAGATGAAAAATCATAAAGGATATCCAGAGGGAAATATTGATTAATAATAATGAATTAGCTAATTAATTCTCCAGAGGGAAAATCAAGTCTCAAAAGAAAGTGATCAGGAGGTTTACAATAATTATAGGATGGAGAGTGGAAAGCAAAAGTGAAGAGGCAGTCTTGAAAATGTGGTCAGATGCTTCCAAACTCCTCCCAAATTGAGGAAAATGTCTAAAATATTTCAAGCATCTAAGTGTGATAATGCACTAGCATAGTAAACACACTATATCTGGAGTCCCCAAACTCCCTTGTAGTTAATCCACATGCTCTGTCATTTGAAAAGTCCCATTTGAAACAGTTTGTTTTTCTTTCCTGGAGTTTTTCCTTAATGTAAATATAATATGAATATTATTTGTTTTTACAAATTAGATCTGTCATTCAAAGCTTAGTTTAGTCTATGGCAAAACCAAACACAATGTCTAAAGTCTAAAAAAAAAAGGCTTTAATTCTAAAGAATATGAAAAAACAATGACCTGAAATAAATTACAGTTGACCCTTGAACAGTATGGGGGTTAGGGGGTTCCACCCATGCAGGGTAGAAAATCTGTGTGTAACTTTAAGCTTCCCCAAAACTCAACCACTAATAGCCCACTGTTGACCGAAAGCCTTACCAATAACATGAATAGTCAACTAACACACATTTAATATGTTACATGTATCATATGCTATATTGTTACAGTAAAGTAAGCTATAGAAAAGAAATGTCATTAAGAAAATTTTAAGGAAGGGGGGCACCTGGGTGGCTCAGTTGGTTAAGTGTCTGACTTTGGCTCAGGTCATGGTCTTAGGGTTCATGAGTTGGAGCCCCGTGTCAGGCTCTGTGCTGACAGCTCAGAGCCTGGAGCCTGCTTCAGATTCGGTGTCTCCCTCGCTCTCTCCCCCTCTCCTGCTTGTATTCTCTCTCTCTCTCTCAAGAATAAATAAACTTTAAAAAAAAAAAAAGAAAAAAGAAAATCATTAGGAAGGGGCGTCTGGGTGACTCAGTCAGTTGTGTCCAACTTTGGCTCAGGTCACGATCTCACGGTCCGTGAATTCGAGCCCCTTGTCAGGCTCTGTCCTGACAGCTCAGAGCCTGGAGTCGCTTCAGATCCTCTGTCTTCCTCTCTCTCTACCCTTCCCCCGCCTATACGTTCTCTCTCAAAAATAAATAAAACATTAAAAAAGAAGAAGAAGAAGAAAGTAATAAGGAAGAGCAAATACATTTACAGGACTGTACTGTAAGAAACCCAAGTATAAGTGCACCCGCATGGTTTGAATCTGTGTTTAAGAGCCAACTATATTTATAAAATTTGAGATGAACATCAACCGAAGTTCCAAATTTACCTGTACCTTGGAATCACCTGGAGACTTTAAACTCAAGATATCCAGGCCAAAACTCTAGGTCCATTCAATCAGAAGGTCTGGAGCTTGACGTTAGGAAAAAGGAGCTTAAGGCTCCTCACAAGATTTCAGCGGACAGCCAAGTCTGAGAAACACTGATCTAAAAAGATCAGTGAGAATCCATCTTACCTAGTGTCCGAAATGACCACCGAATTTGGCTATTAATTTTGTAACTGAGGCAACACCAGGTTTAATGTAGATTTCTGTTGTTCTGTACAAGAGCAAGCATATGTATTCACCTGGGGAAAAAAAACTGCAAGACTTTTTTTCCTTCACACTAAACCAAACAATAGTACAGTATGTTATTTGTAATATTGTTAAATAAAGTCGATAGTATTGAAAAAAAAAAAAGTTAACGCTGTCCCTTTTAAAAAAAAATAAAAGTAGCAGAAAGTGCATTTAAGGAAAACGGTTCCGAAAAAGTATCTTCAAAGCTCTATTAAACATTTCCCAGCTTTGGAAAATTTAAATACCCAATCTGGTTTCTATGAAACTTAAAAAGATCAAACGATTAGAAGGAAGCTAGGCTTGAAGGAGAAATGCTGGGGATTTCAGTAAACATCTGGTTACCATTTTCAATGGTAAGAACCAACCCACTTAAGGAAGCAGTTTAGTTTCTTTGGAGTAAAACTGAGACACTGGCTTTTTGTTCCCTTTGCACAGTGGAGGGTAAAGGAAACATTAGAATGGAGAGGTCACTTGAAGCTCAACTTTTATAAATAAGAAAGCTTTTTTCAAAAAGTAAAGTAAATTGAACTCAGGTCTCTGCAGTATAAACAACTCAACTGAGCTAGGGTTAAATAAACATTCCTTGAGGTCTACTGTGCCAATTAAAGAACAAATTCTGCTTGGTCATAAGTACATCAGTACTTCTATAAGCACTGAGGAAAATAACAATAAACCTGAACACACAATTACTGCGTGTCATAACACAATAAAATAGAATGGTGCAGACCGGTGAGTTTCTTTGATTCAATTTCCTTTTTTTCCCCAGTTTGATTAACGAAAGGCACAGAAGCACTTCTGATATCGTCCAAAACCTATTACTCGCATAATAAAACACATATGTCAAAGGTGTTCTAGGTGAAATACTGACAAGGCAAAACACACTGTGCCTTTTAAATGTGACCTTTACTCTTTCGTCTTCCTGCTAAATAGTCATACAGCATATTAAACTCAGGAAAGCAGCAGGGGTGCTGGTTTGAGACTGGAGACAGGAAGGAAGGAGAAGGGAGTTCATTAGGCTCTCCAGTTTTAAACCGATCAGTGAGTGGAAGCATCTGCTATCAACATGCACTACTAGCCCAAGGGGATCACCTCCCATTTTACCTCCAGACCAATGTTTCCCCACTCCCTTGCTTACCCTTCCTCTCTTTTGCCCTTGGACATGAGACTAAAGAGACTCAAGAAAAAGAATCCCTAGAATGATGAGGTTTAAAATCACGTCTTACTTTCCCTCATTCCGTGGCCATGAATGTTATAGTGCCAATCTGAAAAAGACTTGGGTGGTGATTTTCCTCATTCTCCTGAGGAATAAAGAAACTGTTGGGCAGCACCCCCAACTTGACACTGTTCCAACAACACTTCCTGTGTTCCGAGATGGGCAGTTTCCCTGCTGGGTAACTCTGACTCTGACTGATAAAACGTTCATCCTTAAATTGGTCCTGGTTATGTCTTCTGGAGTGGCTACAAATAAATCTTGTACCCAACTGTCCCGTTAAACAGTGGGGATACAAAAATATTGGTCCAACTACTTGCAGGGCCTCCCAGAAACATTCTTGGCAATAGGAACCATCTATTTTCTTGTGGCTGTTGCAGATCTGGTTTCGGCTACAACTGGAGAAATATGCCCTCTTCAAGTATACATAAATAATTCCCACCCAATGATAAAATATACTGCGAGTCAGAGTCTCTTGGACTATATATTACTTAGACTCTACCCTGGGAGCAAGTTAAAAACTTTCGGAAAATATTTATTCTCTCTTAGGCCACTGCTCTGTTCTATGAACTAAAACACTGATTTACTTAATAGGACCTAGATGATATGAAAGAGAATAATGTGGTGGTGATTCTGTTTCTGTAGAGAAGGTGTATATTATAAATATATTTTTTTTCCAAAGAAAAGAATTGGAAGAGCACAAGCAGGAATATTTTATACTATGCTCAGCAAAGAAGTAGAGAGCATTAACATAGAGGAGACAAACAGGAGCCAAATGACAAGATGGGGGTACAGACTCTTAATGCTTTCTATGTTCACAAGCTGCAAAAGCTGTATGCTTACTTTTACATGTCCTTTACTGGAGACTATTTGTGTTTCATTGTTCTACGGAACGGTAAACCTTCGGTGAATCAGTCATCACCTCTAAGCTAGTAACTCACAAATCCTCATCTCCTGCCCTTGGCCTCTCTGCTCTCTTCAGTTTCTGCTAAATACATGTATATGAAAAGCCCACAGCACCTGAGACTGAGTGTGTTTAGAACTAAACTCATCCATCCTCCTCCAAAACCAATAGGCAGGAACGCTGGTAAATGTGACAGGGGAGTCTTAAAAGCAAAAGAAGAGAGGAATTCTGAAAAATAGACACAAGCACTTAAAAGCCTCAACAGGTAGTATGAGCCCTATTTACTTACCATATCTGTGGATGCATTATTTTTATATAAGAGATCTGTGCATGGGTGGAGTATCAGTGTTCTTGTGAAGTTATGTAAAAATAAAAGGTTTATCAATTAAGTTTTAATGTGAATTCTCTGAAGTAGTTCACCATTTAAGGGGCTCAAATACTGGCACATTATTCTATCTTAATTTATTCATGTACTCAACTGTATTCAATAAATATTTATTGTGTGCCTCTAGATGGAGGGCATGGTTTTAAGGGATAAGTGGAACAGAGGAATAGACATGGTCCCTGACTTCAAGAAGCTCACAGGTGATGATGATGATGATGATGATGATGATGATGATGATGATGATGATTAATGAGAGGTCTTTTCCAAGGGAATGATCCAGGAGACTATGTGTTGGAATTTCAGGAGCATTTACAACACAGACCTTTCAATGGAAACATGTAAGTTGATAAAGAGGGCCTTAAAAACACCTATCAAGTTCATTTACTATAAAATATCCAGCACTCCTATGTTCTTCATTTAAGTGTATCTCCCGAGAAAGGAATCTCCATAATCTCTTCTGTTAATTAGTTCTTGACAATAGTAACGATATTAGCTCCCGTTTCTGGAGTGCCTATAACATGGCATTCACAGAACGATCCAAAACAATCAATTCCCAAAGAGAAAACTAGGGCTTTGAGAGGTTAAGTAACTTGTCCAAGGCTGTATAACCATTAAAGGAAATACTAGAACTCGACCCAGGTTTGATCTTACTCCAAAGCTTATTCTTTTTAATTACCATAGTCTACCACCTCTCCAAGAAACCAATTATTGTGGTTAAGCCTTTCCTACTTATGGGTAATTTAAATCTCAACTTCCTTATAGCATTCTTTTGAATACAAATAAACTAAAGAGAACCTGAAATATGCTTTCCATCACAAAAGTTAAGATTGGTCTGTAGTAGATGTTTTTTTTTTTTTCCATACAAATCTCCAAAACAGCTTCTGGCAGGTAGCCATTATAAAGAAACCTTCAAAATTCGACTAAATTTCAAATGGTATACGGATGTGTTGGACATTTTTACGAGTGCAAGTGAATCGAAATAAAAATACAGGAGGATGCGAAACTATTAACTTATAAACAGGGAAGGAAATAGGCTTTTTCTTTTCTAATATATTTTCCACAACATTAAGTAGTGATCTGTATCTCTCACACTATTAACTATACCTTTTAATAGTGCTTCTCGAGAACACAGTTGGATAAAGTACAGTATCCTTATGGTGGGGGTGGGGAGGAGGGAGGCTGTGAAGCAACATTATTTAAAATACCGTTCTCCAGAACACAATCTATCAAGCTTAATATCAATACAAATATCGATAAACACTATCATGGTATTAACTCCAGCGCTTCTGAGAAATGCCTTCGCTACAGCATGCTGGAATGTTTTACTCTCAGCTTGTGTTGGAAGTTTGCTATCTGAACCAAGATATGACATCCACTTCATTTGCAATACAAATGTTGCTCTGGCTTTTGACCCGTTATATAACTTAGGGTTGTCTACTTAATAATCCCTTCAAGAGACTTGTTTTAAATATACTACTTGGGCATGTGAAAGGTTAGAGGAAGGAACACAGTGTTCCCTTCTTTTTGAGTGTAAAATTTCTATTCTTTCCCATGTTGCTTTTGGCTCAAGTCAAAATTAAGCTTAAATTATGGTAACAAGAGGAATATCCAGTTTGAGCCCTAATTTTGTATTTCCATTTTAGTAATTTCATTATTATACGTTTTCTTGTAAACCATCAAATCCTTTTTGAATGAGATTTGGTATAAGTTACAAAACTAATCTATCTGAGTCCTAAAGTTTAACCATCAGCTTGGTAGGGGATCAAGTAACATGGAATTAGCCTAGATACATAGGTCAGCAAACGTTTTCTGTTAGGGACCAATTAATGTTTTAGGCTTTAAGAGCCACATAGTCTCAGTTGCAACTACTCAACTCTGCCATGGTAGAACAAAGCAGCCAAAGACAGTATGAAAACAAATGTGTGGCTGTGTTCCAATAAAGCTTTGTTTACAAAAATAAGCATTGGGCCAGATTTGGCCAGTGGGCCATAGTTTGCCAGTCCCTGGCAAGAAAATCAATGTGGTCTTCTACTTTTTGTATTTATTCAAAAAAACATTCCATGTAAAACACCCAAGTTAGAAAAATAAGAGCAATTTGAAACCATAAGAGTTTGTTTTCCTCGTGGACTATATAATACATCTAATTTAGAAGCGTAAGGTATATTCAGAAGTGAACAGAAAACTGCTGAATATACACTTCTCTTCAAATATACAGAAGTAATTCTGATCCAATGGTACAACCTACTGAGTCAGAGTCTCACGGACCACATACTACTTGGATGTTACAATGGGAATAGGTTAAGAACTTCTGGAAAACATTTACTTTCTTTCAGGCTACTATACTATTCCATGTACTAAAGCACTGGTTTACTAAATAGTACCTAGATACTAGGAAGGGCAATAACAGGTTGGTGCTTCTATCTTTTCCTTTAGAGAATTACATGTTCTTGTAAATACAGGGACAGAAGACTTATTTTTCCGAAGCAAGAGACTGAAGGACCATAAAGTATATGTTTTACATGCTGCTAAGGTTTGTAGCCTTAAACTTGTAAAGACAATTCTCCTCTTCCTGTTTTCAAAATCAGCTTAAAGATGAAATGTTTGTAAAGACCTACGTAGTTAAAACTTAAAATTTTTAATGTTTTTATTTATTTTTGAGAGAGAGAGAGAGAGAGAGAGAGAGAGACCAAGTGTGAGTGGGGGAGGGGCAGAGAGAGAGGGAGACACAGACTCCACAGCAGCCTCCAGGCTCCGAGCTGTCAGCACAGACCCGACGTGGGGCTTGAACTCTTCACGACGAAATCATGACCTGAGCCGAAGTCAGATGCCCAACTGAGCCACCTGGGCGGCCCATAGTTAAAACATAAGTAGTATAATGGCGTTACAGCAAGCAGACTTTTGTATTGTTTTATTCCCAAAACTAACTGTAAAGATCGTTATTTTTTGAACCAAGGGTATATTCCTTAGGGTGGTGTGCCTCAAAGGGTTATATATCAGAATCACATGTGTCTGTTTTTAACATACAAATTTCTGGACTCGGCTCCCAGACTATTAAATAAAAAAATAATTGGCTTGGCTTTACTTTGTCTCCTCCCAGAACTCTGCTGGGGAGGACAAAGTGATTAAATTCTCACCATATACTATCACGAAGTAATATCATTATTGCCTTTAACAGAAAAGAGAACTAAAGCTCAAAGAAGCTAACTTGCTTAAAGTCACATAGCCAGGGCCTGACCGTCTTTCCCGATAGAGCCACCAACTTCTGTTGTGTCACTAGAATGGAATTAACCAGGAAAAAACCATAATGTCCACATTCTAATTTAGAACCTGAGACTGCTTACCTTTCCTTTCAATAAATGTTTACTAAGTAGTAAGGAAACTGATAAAATCTAAAACCCAAACGTTACTCCACAAAGACAGATTATACTTAATAGTGGAATGTTGCCTAGGTAAGACCCTTTTATTTTTGCTAATTTTTATCCACTTCTGGCCTTAAAGGTTTAAAAAGAAAAAAATACCCGCAGGCGCACATGGGTGGCTCAGTGGGTTAAGCATCCAACTTCAGCTCAGGTCATGGTCTCGCGGTTCGTGAGTTGGAGCCCCACTTCGGCCTTTGTGCTCACAGCTCAGAGCCTGGAGCCTGCTTCACAGTTTGTGTCTCCCTCTCTCTCTTGCTGTACCTCCCCTGCTCAGCTCTGTTTCTCTCTTTCTGTCTCTCTCTCAAAAACAAATAAACATTAAAAAATATTTTTTTTTAAGTTAAAACATAGCCCCAGGCTGGAAAGAGGCCACCTGTGCTTCAAAGGACGGCACAGCAAGAGGTCAGCAGAAGTGACTGGGGTCAACTCAGGAGAGGAGAGGAAGGTAGGTCAAAGGGATAGGTAGACTAGGGAAAATGTATTTTATATTTATTTTCCCACAACCAAGAATGCATTTTATAAATATGTCAATCTGCATCTGGGGACTTAGTAACATTTGTGGTAGTACCTGATTTAGTTTTGGTCTAATACTTTCAAATTTCAGTCTAGCAAAGGGCAGAAACTGCAATGATGAAGTGAAGTCAGGCGGGGTAGGTCTCCGGATGAGTCCGAATTGCCCCCAGTATGCCCGAGATGCTCGGCACGGAGAGAGGACGTTAAATGTGCCAACATCACATCATCCTTTCCGCTCTGTACACACAGGCAAAGAAGCATGGGGTGAATACGTGAAACTAAAGAAAAATGTACTTTATAAGAATTAAATCTTTAGAAAATACAATTGTATTGAGTGTCTCAATTCAAACATAATCTATAGATTAAATTTGTGGCCATGGAAAGTAAGCTGCAATAAAAAACGGATTCTTTTTCCTATATGTTAGAAAATCCAGGAAATGTTAGATCATGGTCACAGGACTTTTTTTATTTCAGGTATTTGCTGTTGCTCTCACAGTGAAAACTATCCATCGAGTGAAAAAGCAAAAATCAGTTTTCCAGACTCGTGACATTGAGGCCTGATCCAGGAATACAATCTTATTACACCGAGAAGAAACCAAGGAAGAATTAGGAAGTGGATGTCGTAAAAGTGGGGGGATGAGGCGTAAGAGCCCAAACAGGCACTCACACTGACGAATTCTGGCAACACCATCTCGTTATCTTGTGCCGGGCCTCCCAGCCCCTTTGGCTGCCAGATTTTATTGCCTTCAGGCTGTCTTTGCACTTTCTTGATATTTGGAAGCTGCAAAGTAATTCTCCCTTTTCTTGTAAAACTGACCCAACGACATTAAGGGAGAGAGCAGACGCATTCCTTCTGAATTGCAATCGGATAAAATTGAAAATTGAAACTGAATTGGAGTTGAAATGCACAGAGGTTCCAGGTCGTTCCCATACTCAGTCAGGAGCGGTACTGAGGAGGCCAAGGAACAGAGGAATTTCAGACAACAGTGCTCTGTGATCATGGCTGAGGGTTTCACATGGCTCACAGGTGGTGGTTATACATTCAATCACCTAGTCGGCTATGGGCTAAAATGTTTTATGAAGGGGGGGGGGTTGGGGGTGGTGTGAGTGGCTCAGTCGGTTAAGCATCCGACTCTTGGTTTAGGCTCAGGTCATAATTTCGAGGTTCTTGAGTTTGAGCCCCATGTCCTGCCCCATGCTGACAGTGCAGAGCCTGTTTGGGATTCTCTCTTTCTCTCTACCCCTCCCCTGCTCACACTCTGTCTCTCTCTCTCTCTCTCTCTCAAAATAAATAAATAAACTTACAAAAAAAAGTAAAACATTTTTTGGGATGAGAGGGAGGCTATACATGTTACATCTTTCCTTAACACTGATAAATGGTTTTCTGACAAATATCATTTATGGATGTTCCAGAACTTCGATCGGTCTTTCTTAAGAGAACTACCACAATGAAGTTTGTAAGATTTGTTTTCAGCATTCCTCAATATTCCAAAGCTTTTACCTTCCCTTTTATCTTTCTCATTTGCTTCCAGAAGTGCAGGGCTCTGGACGTCCATACTACTCACAGGGGACAGGGGCCAGCAAACGGCATTCCTGAAGACCTGTGCCAATGGCCCATACTCTGTACATTGTTAGGACCTTTCTTTTCGCCCAAATGTATCTTTGGGGCCCTTTCCTTCAAAAGTTTGGCTGGCTAAGTAGCTTGTAGGTCTACTGCTACAAGCAGTGGTAAAAGTGAACTCAGTGAAGGGTACTTGTGGCTAAAGGTCCCCCCAACCTCCTTCGTTCGTTGGCCCAAGTTCGCACTTTAAAGGGCAAGGTGGAGCGCAGCTGGCACGCGGGCAGTTGCTCAGGATCCGTTAGCTGTTATTGTTATCGCCCTTTTTGACCCCATCATCTACTCAACTTTCTTTTCAAATACCTTGTTTAAAAACTTGTCTTTTATTTCTCATTTCGAATGATAGAAATAAAAGTACTTGACTAGCAATAGTGTCTGTGATAAATATCCATGCGTTTTCCCCATTTTAGAGCCAATCTGTGAATCACATTTAAGCTGGCTCCTCGAAACAATTTCCAGCACATTCTACTTGCAGTCAGATGAAGTGGCAATTTTCGTAAAATATGGAGCAGTTTGGTGCTGGGCAGAACATGTATTCAGGCTCATAAACATAACTGTTTTTTATGTAGCGTTTAAATATGAACTATGCAACCCCAAAATGCTACGAAAATATAAACAAAGTAATTTCAGGAATGAAGAAATAGAGCTAATGAAAAATTGAGAGGAAGTGAAAAAGGAGCCAAGTTTTCTTTGACGCAAGAAAGTTGATCATGGGTAAAAATTTGTTTTTATAAATTTCTTTAAGGGAAGATACTAGCACATCCTAGAAATTGTTTAACATTCTATGTCAAGCAGCTATGGTGTTTACTTCTTATTCTGACCTTTTTCTAGCAGCCCCAGCCCAAGGCCAGCACCGAGCCTTTCTTCAGCGATGACGACCGAGTAGCGATGCTGAGTGAGAGCGTGCCGGTGGAGCCGAAACTCCATTTTGCTGTAGGAAGGAGGCCTGTAGAGGATGGCCCTTCTGTCACGGCTCCCAAAGTGTGTCTTTATTGATTTCTCGATCTAAAAAAAAAAAGAAGAAGAAAAAGATAGAAAAGAGGCATAAAAATTCAAGAGGGAAAAGTAGCACACTTTCTCTTAAAGGACATCATTAATGCAAATCAAGGGCCATTTAGAAAGCTACCCTTCAAGTTGTTCTCCGGAAATGAAAGACAAATTCTCTGAAAGGCTGGCAAGGACAAAAGTGACCTCATAAGCTAGAACCGAAGGTGAATTGAATTTCTCTATTACAGAGAGATGAAAATTTTAGGCCATTAAAATATAGAGGTCCTGGAGGAATACTGTTGCATAGAAATACAGAGCTCACCTCTAGCCGAAAATATAAATTAATAGCAATGTCTTTCATCTGCACTGTGTGCGTATAAAATACTTTCAGCTGCGTTATCTTCTAGCAGTGCTTTTTTAAGTAAACGTGGGAGAGGAAACAGACTCCGAGAGGAAGGATTTTGTGCTTGAAGGACATGGTTATGAACGGGGAGAGCCGAGAAGCCATCTCAGAGCCCTCTGGAGATACACAACGCCGCTCTCCTCTCGGTCAGAACGCAGCAAAATCGGAATGCAGCTCAGGGTGGCAGGTTGGGTCTCTGCCCAAGAAGAGTATCACAATTTCAGGTTCTTCCTTCCATAGTTTATTGATCCTCCAAATAAATATTCCTCTCTCTCACAATGATGTTTGAAATTCCATTAACAAAAAGGAATTTTCCAACTGACCAGTAGAAAGAATGCTGATATTTGAGTTCTTCATAAGGTGTAATTGCATACATTGGGTATTTTATTTTCCTGAAAACCTGAGACTAAAATTTGATAAAATAGACATTTTTCATTACCAGAAGGAGTGATAAGATTGGATGGGGTTTGAGCAAACACTGGGAGAGGCCAAAGAAGAGGAGACAAAGGAATTGGAGAAGGAAGAGAAGGAGAAGAGATAAAAAGACATAATTGGGAATCCAAATTACTTTTAGTGGCACCTCTGAATAGAACCGTCCACTTGATGGATCTAAAATGTATGTACCATGCCTTTTCACTACTTAAAGGTCATTATTTCCCATCACTGACAGAATCAATTCCAAATCTTCATCAAGGAACACAAGCCCGTTCGAACTCAAGCCCTGGCTTTCTTCTCTGGTCATATCACACTCTTAAGTATTTCCATTCCTGGTCCCATCCCATTCCTTACACACATACTTGTGTCTTCTACCTAAAATTCCTTCCTCTCTCTCCATTCGTCCATCTGGCTAACTCTGAATCAAACATCACCTCTTTTGGAACGTTTTCATTGAAATATACCCTTTTATTAGCACCTAGGAAAGGGAAAGTGCACCTCTCCCTGAGGTGAGCGCGTTAACAGGCAGTATGCATGTGCACACGGTACATGTTTAATAAATGAAGATATCCATGAAATTGATGAGCCATAGTGCTCTATCAAGATCTTTGAAGATAGGTATGAAGATAAGTATGGAATGAAAGAAGAAACAGATTTAGGTTGTAAACACTCTGAGGGCAGGAACTATGGCCTCTTTTTCACTGCATACGCATTATCACCATCTGTAAATGGACTGACAAAGCACAGTGACATGCAGGATAACATGAACTCTGGAGAGACTGCTCACTTTGAATCCCCGGGTTCCACCAGCACTTTTTGTGTGACGTCAGACAATACCTTCCTCCTAAGGGCACTGCGGGGACTAACGGGTTAATATTTGTGACTCGCTTAGAACTGTGCATGGTATACAGGAAATACTATCTATGTGTTTTTTTAAATAATAATATAAAAAGCAAACAGTCAGAAAAACTGTTTCTGAGTCTGAGCTCTGCCTGGCACACGGTAACATAGGCTTTGAATATGTGTGTGGTGAGTTTAACAGAAAGGAAAAGAACACTAGCTAATCACACCTCCCCTGCATGGTACTTTGGGCAAACATGATTGATTAGATTTTTCCCCTTGTTAAAGGATATTGAGTTATACTGATCATGAAACTATTTAAACTCAAAAATTTAACTGCCAATTGGGACACCATTCCCCAGCCAATATCATTGTTTGTCATGGTAAACTCATTAGAAGGAGTATTTGAAGCTAAAAACAGGTTGAGCCTTTGTCCACAGGAGTTAGAAGGAACCCGTATCCCACAGGAGGCCAAAATAAACAAACATGCATCTAGGTGCAAGGGGAAGACAGATGCTTCCAAATATATCGTTGTCACTCAAGCAAAATGCACGGTGCCCAGAATCCACTTCTCACATTATTTTCTTTCGTAATCACAGGATGCTCCTCTCTATTACAGCTGGCTCAAGTAGAGCAGTGATTTCACACGAGGAGAGTGTATTTTCAAACTTGACGTTATTATGATTTTGAAAGATACACCCTTCCCTTCCCCCGGACCAGGATCAGTTGAAGCCAGAGCCATGTGGCTCTTATACGAGTATATCTTACATAGAGCATATTTTAAACAAAGTATAATAAGCGTCCACAATTTATAATAACCTTTATAGCACAGACTGACATTTTTGCTCGCCTCTCAGACTACAGAGAATAATAGGAAATGAGCTTGTCAGTCAAATGATGTTGTATTACCCTGTAATACAAACTGCTCCTGTCCTTGTCATATTTATAACACACTGTATCAGCAAAATGGCCCAATACCAAGGGGCAAGAACACTTTTAGCTGGCCCAACGACAGGTGCACACACGGCATATGCGAAATAAAAACTACATGAACAATTATGTCAACTACACCAGCAAATGCAGGATTATCCAATGCCGAAGGCAGCACTTTGGGAAATGAGAGCTCTTGATTACTCCTACAATTTTGAAGATATATTTTTAGTGAAAGAATTTAACCTAGCCACCACCACCACAACTAAACCTGAGACTCACAGGCCTTCTGAGCAGACTTTAGGAAAGAATGAATGTTAACTAGATGTTAATACTTTGAGCTTCCAAGTCACTTCCCCCCTCTCCCTTCTGGAAAGATCTGAAAAATCCCTCAGAAATCACTTTGCCAGACTATATGAAAGCTCTTTTAAAGCTGAACAGTTATTATTTTTATTGGAAGGACTTCAGCATCTGAAACCTTTATACCACCTTAGATAAAGCAAAGGACAGAGTGTCATAATAAGCGACCTGGAGTGTTAGATGCAGCAGCGTGAAGGAAGAACGGAGGAGGAGTGGGAATCGGAAATCTGGATTTAAATTCAGACTCTGCCTTGCTTCATCCACTGGGGTTGTTTTCTCACTCTACATCAGAGGTTTCTCATATGTATAGTCGAAATAACAAACCCTACCTCATGAAGTTGTAGGAGGAATGAAATGAATTTGTTATCTGAAGGTGTCCAACAAAGTGTCCCATCAATAAACGATGTTAATTATATATGAAGAAAATTGAATAATTTGATATTTTAACTCTGCTTCTCCACTAAGAATTCCTTCTTTTCTTAATGAGGGGGGGGGGTTGGGGAGGGATGGGGCAAAGGGAGAGAGAGAGAAAGACTCCACACTCAGCGCAAAGCCCAATGCAGTGCTCAATCCCACAACCCTGGGATCATGACCTGAGCTGAAATCAAGACACTTAACCAACTGAGCCACCCAGCCCTGCTTCATTAAGAATTCTATAAACTTTTCAATTAATATAGTTTGGCCTCTGTCATAAAAACCATTTCTGCAATAAACTATATGTTTCCATATATCTTGATGTATGTTTTTCTCTATATAACTTATTAACTTTTAATGGTAAAAATACAATTTATTTACTCACTATGTTTATTGTCTTTCTCCCCACAAAAGGAGGTAAATAAAAGCATATATTTTGTCTATTTTGTTCACTTTGTTTTCCTAACCTAAGAAGACCACTGGGCACATATGGGCACATAATAAATATTCTTTGAATGAGTGAATACAAACATCTTTTTCTTCAATATGTAAAAGCCTGGGTTATAAATACTACCATGGAAGACTGGGAATAGAAAGTAGTGAACATTTGTATTAAGAAATTTATTTCAGCAGAATTTCAAATAGGAGCAAGAATGACAAAAATAGAATTAAATGTTTGAGCAAAGTAATGAATTTGCAGTAAAAAAATCAAATAAAGAGCTATATTATAAAAGTAATATGTTTCTCAGTTACTGTAGTATTAAAAAATCTTCACCATGACTTACCACAAAAGCAATAAATGCAGCTCTTTAAAATATAGAAGGGATGAAAAATAAAACTTGTTTTTTTTCCACATGACAGAAATTTTTTTCTAGATTTATTAAAGTAGCCACATATTTATGACACCTTTTGATGCTCTAATACAAATCATATAGTAGACCTTGGATGTGTGTTATATATAACTAAAACTAAAATTGCCTTGCTGGTCTAGATCTTTGACATTTTAGAAATATTGCAGAATCTATCATAGTGAATTATGTTTTAATTTTTCCACTGTAAGAATAAAACAGGGACTTTTTAACTCATTGGTAAAATTTATACTTATCTTAGAGAATTCAAGAGATAAAACTGAGTTTCTTGGATGCGGGTCTTATACATTTTCTACTTAGAAATCATTTATAATTGCAGGACAGTCTAGGAACCACAGGTTTCCCAGATATGCAAGCAGAGCTTCATGAGAAAGTTCCTTCCGTAAATGAACCTTTAGTTAAGTCTGCCTTTACCTCATAACTGATTCAACTGAATCTCAAGCCCATCACAGAGTAAACACAAATACTCCATGACACAGAGCACCTTCCGACTACACTGCCAAACTGACCTTGGGGCTACTGACTATGCCAAAAACATCCAATGAAAGGCAAGCTTGCTCATCTATGCCTCTATGTAAGTTTTAAACAATGATAGAGAAACAAAAGCAATAAAGCTTCAATATAAACAAGAAGTATCCTCAATATAGCTTTGATAAAATGGCACCCATTTAAACAGCTATTCCCAAAACTCATCATTACCTATCTCTCAATCCATCTTTCCCTTTGGCACTCTTCACAATTTATAGTAATATATTATGACTTGTTTAATGTCTGCCCTCTATACAAATTTTCATGTTTCCTGAAAGCCTAAACATGTCTTCTTCTAGTCATTGTACATGCAGCTTACTACCAGGTTCTAGTAAAAGGGAATGGATGAATGAATGAGCAAATGAATGAATGCATGAACACAAAGTATGAGTTCATTGTTTGTAAACACACACATGCCTTTTAATTATTTTACTCTCAGGTGAAAATATCCACTGGAAACATCTCAGTGGAAGCTTTGATATTTGCCTCTCAAGACGTGAACTATCTGACTTCATCCCTAATGCCTATCTCCTCCACTTCACTACGGTGGCCACTCAAACGGCCATAATCTTGGACTTTGCGGTCCCCAAAACACCCCCACCTCTAAATGTATAAAATGAGATATTCCATTCTCTGACCACATTCAAGCATTTCCATCTCATTTATCTCAATATATCAGCTCTTCAACCACTAGTCTTTCCAGCTCGTGCCAACTTTCTACTAGCCTCTTTTTTACCTTCTTTCTGTGCAGCTCAGATTCCGTGGTCCAAAACTCCAACAACTCCCTACCCAGCATATGAAGTTAGCCCCCTGCTCCACTGCACTTGCGTCCCATTCACATGGCAAAGCTTCAAGCACGGAAGAGCTGGGAACACGGCAGTTAACAAGCCAGACAAGCCTCGGCCCCCACAGAGCTGACAGCCGATCAAGGAAAGCAGACATAAACAACTAGTTATAATAATTATGACAAGTCGGGAGGACTAGGGCACTGTGGAAACTCTGAGACCCAAGATCTCAGCAGCCTGCTGCCCTGCACGCGGGCTGGGTTGCTGAGAGTTGCTGAAGAAAAGTGCTCAGGGGACAGATTCTGATTGGCAAAACCAGTTCGTTCTTCAGGGCTCCCGGACCCTGCTGCTATGCTTCCCTGCTCGATTCTCTCTCACATTCTCCACAGTGACTAACTTTCCTACTCTCCCCCGACCTTCTTATTTCTACAGAAAACTGCCTTCCATTCACAGAGAAATTAGCACTATTAGAAGGAAACACACTGACATAATTAAACAGCCCGTTTTGGCAAACCCATAGCCTATTGGCACAACTCACATTTCCGCTTTTCTTCTGACTTCCACATGAGAAACCTGTCTCCCTCTTATCCATGGCTAATCACTCTGTTTACTCTCCAGATTCCACAACCCCCGTCCTCCAGGCAACAAACCTCCTTCCAGTTTCTACCCTCAGATCCCTGAGAACTTCATCCATCTTTTCTCCTTCTTCTGGATCCTTAATACCTCTTCCCTCTTGGCTCTCTCTCAAGGTTTATCCATTCACTCACACTCATTCATTCACTTATCTATTTAATATTTTTGAACACTTTCTATACGATAGGCACGGTTCTAGGCTCTGAGCGATGTAACAGTGAAGAAGCTCGACAAAGCTCTATCCCTCACTGAGTTCATTTTTTAAATTTTTTTAAATGTTTATTTATTTATTTATTTATTTATTTATTTGAGAGAGAGAGATAGAAAGAGAGAGGGAGAGACAGAGAAAGGGTGATTGGGGGAGGGGCAGAGAGAGTGGAGGGGAGCAGAAGATCCGAAGTGGGCTCTGAGCCCGATGTGTGCCTCAAACTCATGAACCTTGAGATCATGACTTGAGCTGATGTCAGGCACTCAACTGACTGAGCCACCCAGGTGCCCTTGAGCTCACTTTTTAGCGGAAGGAGCAATAAACCATTAGTGAAATCATGCAAGGTAAGTTCCTGCAGAGAAGAGATCTCTGGTATGGGTGAAGTGTTAAAGAATGACCAAAGAGCTCTTTTAGATGCTGTTCCTGCATGTATTATGAATGTTGTGTGTGAAAGGCAATGAGAGAAGAAAGATAGTTCTTAGAGGGAGAGAAAAGATGGGCAGAGAAATTAAAACAGGAAGTCCTTGAAGTTCAGTACCACAGGTACTTTTTACTGTGGATGGTAAATACAGCCAGGTAGGTAACAGAAATAACTGGCCATAGGATAAAAGTGGAGGTAATACATCATTACTCATTCTCTTTTTAAGTAGTTAATAGGAAACCAAAACCTGATAAGTAGTAGAGAATTTAAAAGTTAGTAACTTTATGCTGGTCTTTCTATCTAGCTACAGCCTCAATGAACTCTGATTCCTTTTACTGAAAGCCATATCAAGGAAGAGGCAAATGAGGAAAACTGGGAGGGTGTTTTCTTGTTTTATTTTGTTTTCTGAATCGATGGGGATCCTGATAGAATTCCAGAAGGCCAGATTTTTACTTCCTAAATGATAAAATTTCCTAAGAACTATATGCCATCATTCCCATAATACAGAAAGGTTTATTTATTTTTGACAGAGAGGCTCAAGTGGGGAGGCACAGAGAGAGAGGGAAAGAGAGAAGCTCAAGCAGGCTCCTAGCTGTCAGCACAGAGCCCGACGTGGGGCTCAAACTCATGAACAATGAGATCATGACCTGAGCCGAAACCAAGAGTCAGATGCTCTACCGACTGAGCCACCCAGGCGCCCCATAAAAGTTTTTAAAAAATATTAACACTCAGTGATCTGGGCGATCAAGCTATAAGAGGGAGACCTGACACCTGTCCTAAGGAGGCACCGAATCACATCGGGGGAGCATCATCAGAAGTGCACTGCGAGTGGAAAGGCAGCAAGTACTCTACTGTGCAGGCTGCTTTGGGATAGAAAGAGCAAGGACAGTCAAATACGGTGTGTGTAACTAAGACAGAAGTCAGGTATAGAGGATGAAACCTTCCAGAAGTGGGAAGAAAGTCCCAAAGAAAGGATTTGCCATGAAGGTATGAAGTAAACAGAGAGGGAGGCGAGAAGCCTGACATACCAGAAGAAAAGCGGGCACAAAGGAGGAGAATGGAAGAGAACAGCAGGACAGACCCTGACCTGGCCATCCTCAGCTAGAAAATAGTTAATGATAAATAATGTCATATTGCCTGAATCCACTGGGAACATCCGAAATACTGAAACATAAGGGACATAGGATGAGTTTTGCTTATTAGTAAAGACACCCCACCACATCTATAAAATCTGAAGGCCGACTCTGAGAATTCCCACGTCATTTGTATGTTAAATGCCCAGTCTCCACACTCACGACTGGGAACCGTGCTGCGCCTTTCCAAACGGGGCACGCGTACAGAGCCCGTGCAGCTGGAGGAAAGACGTGAGACTCGCAGAGGGCAAGCTGCAGGACAGAAAAGAGAAGGCAGACTAAACAGTTTCTGGGCTCTTCGGGCTCCAGCGAATGCCCAGCTTCGGCCCTGTGTCCCAGGCTAACCCTCACCTTTAGTGGGAATCTTGGAGACGGGGAAAAACTAAAACTGAAACCCAGAACACAGGAACAGCGATTTCTCCTCCAGCCTGTGTCTAGTGTCTCCTGCTGTGAGATCCCCTCTTCCATGTCTTGCAGCTGCGGTTGGCTAGCAAACCTCACCGCACTAAAATCTCAGCCATTTCAACCAACGTGGAGAAACTTCTATTCCCTTCTCTGCTTCTCCCAGTGTTTCTTTTTCTCTTTGCTAGCTGTTTTGAATGTCATGGGAAGCCTCTTTTTCAGCTTCCTCTGGAGGTTTTTTCTCCAACTAATTCAAGGCTCCCCTTTGGTTGCAGTGCCACCCACGAAGCACAGCTGTGGGTCTTCAGTGTACTGATTGCTGCAACTTTACAGACAAAACAAAGACCCGGCTGAGATTACAGAACCCCAGGGGTAGCTGGGAGATGGTGCTCATGATGGCGTCCTTGGAGATATCTTTAGGAATAAGATAAAACTGTAAACGAGTTTGGGAGAGAATGTAGGTTGCTTTTCCTTTAGGCACATTTGATTTTACTTCCTACTTTGGATCAGATAAAACCACCCATGAGGGCCCTTCCTTTGTCTCTTCTCCTTCCTTCTGCTTTCCTGTCCTGTACTCTCTCTTCCCAGGCTTCCCTCAGTCTGACAAGCACATAGAATTTAAGAGGGGGAAGTCATTTTCTTCCCATCCTCAAGCCCCGATCACGTTTGCAGGTTTTAGAGTGAATATTCTTGAGCCCCCTGAACCTTATCGCAGTGTCCGCAGTAGCTGAAGGATAGCCGTAATGAAGAAAATATAAAGTTGACAATCCACGATTGTGAAACACCAAGCAGAAAACAAGGAGAGACCTTGTTCTTTTGAAAAATGTTAAAATAATAGCAAGTCTCTGTCTCCTGGTGCCCAAACAACGAGTTAATTCAGCAATTCTGCCTTAAAATAGTAAGTCCCTACAAAAGCAACGTAAGAGACCGGAAAGAACACTGGGGTCATTACGGCAACATCAATACCTAAGCATCATACAATCTACCAAACATTTTTATAGATGCCAGAGACTCTGAATCTGGTTTGAGTCTCTGCCAGCAACTCCCCAAGGCCTTCTAAAGCCTGGGTTTCCCCTCCACTTCCCGCCTTCCGTTCATTATCTGCTGATACCACTGAAGCTCTACCCATGTACTTCACTTTCCTCATCTGCAAATGAGCACCAACCGTCCATCTTACTTTTCATGCTAGTGGAAGAGTTGAAGGAGACTCAGTGAGGATAAAAGCAGTATACATAGCGCCTCATAAATGTAAAGCATCCTACATATCTCTTAAAGAAGTTACTGCATAAAAAGCCTCTTGACAGGGCGCCAGGGTGGCTCAATAGGTTAAGCGTCTGACTTCGGCTCAGGTCATGATCTCACAGTTCGTGGGTTTGAGCCCCACATTGGGCTCTGTGCTGACAGCTCAGAGCCTGGAGCCTGCTTCGGATTCTGTGTCTCTCTATCTGCCCTGCCCCTGCTCATGCTGTCTCTCTCTCAAAAATAAATAAACCTTAAAAACTTTTTAAAAAAGAGCCTCTTGACAAATTAAAATAGCTTAAATTGTTAAAAGGTAAGCTGAGGCATATTCAGCATTTTAAGAAATCATTTAAGCAAAATCCATTCCAACTGGGCAGCACCAAACCTAAAGTGGTTAGGAGAGCTCTGCCCCTAGGAACCAGGGGAAGAGTTCAGATAGAGTAAGTACGGAAATAAAGAATGGAAATTATTTGATTGGCTACAGCTTGATTTTTCTTGTGATCGGCTTTCCTTAGCATCTCAGTTTCATCACCTCGAGGCATCTCCAGGCTCAGGCCGCCCTGACATCAGAGCCGCATCGGCCTCACGGCCTCCTTGTGTAATGAATTTTCCAAAGTAAAACCCTTAAAAATTGCAATCATGTGACTTCATAGAGGTTCTGTCAAATTATGAGTGGAATAGGATAAGGTAGTATTTATACGCGAGAGACATTAACACACTTAAACATAATCGATCATTTCTAATATTTCTCTTTCATAAAAATTCAGTGTTAGAGCCAGCACATCATGACAGAAAAAGGCCACTGACATCATATATAAACTGGACATACTTTTTAGATTTTGGGTGCCAGATAAAACGTAAGCAGTATGTTTATTGTGACTGTGATTTAATTTTATACTTCATTACAACGTTCCATAAATAAATTCACAGCTGGGGTATAAAAAACCCTCCAGCACGCTACATTCCCTCTTTTTGGCTTAGAAGTTAAAGGTCCCCATTGTCTAGTCTTAGGAGCTTCCAGAGCATCCACCTATGAAATTCCGGAACTCCTCATTTGCATTCTCCATTTCCATCTTCATTCTCTTCTCTCCACCTCTCTCTGCTACAAGGCTAGCTGCTGACCTGCCCACCGCCAGCCCAGTTTACGATCTCCACCGTCCCCCTCAGCCCTGCAGTCCTCTCTGCACTTCAAAACCTGCACACACTGGGGTCCCAGACTTCCGCAGCCAGCCGTCACGCAAAAACGTGTGCTGGCCAGCCGAGAATCTCTTTCAGCACCAGAGTGACCATGACCCACACTGCGCAGAGAGTCCAGCTTAAAAAAAACACCTGCCAGAGGCAAGGGAGGAATTCAGGCACTGAGATGGGGATCAGGATTCTCCATCCACTGCCTGCTCAGTCATCACATTCAGAACCCCCAGGAGAGGCAGAGAGGCTCCTAAACCCGCTTCAGGTAAGTGTCTGATATTGTCGATCCCGTGCAGATGGACTCTCTGGCTCCTGTCTTTGCCCCTCGGTACTCACAGCCCTGGAGCAGCCAGGTGATCCAGACTCTTCCCAGAGATCCAGAGTCCCCATGAACTGCACAGATGAATCTGGACAGAAAACCAACATCCTCCCTGCAGCAAAGGGAGGCCAGCTGCAGTGCTTGGTTGAATGAAAGGCCACGGGACAGAGGCCCGTACCTCACAAACCCAGAGCAACTCTGCCTCATCCTACCCATGTGGGGCACAAAGCATTAGGATGACCGGAGGAACGAGTGTTATATATGCAGGCACCACGCTCTGCATGAAAAAAAACATCCTGCCTTAAACCAAATTTAGACACGAAGTTCCCTCACGCACACTTTTATGCCGTGGCACTCATTCTGCTGTCTTGCTCGCTCGGAGCACCCCTGTGGCGGTTGGTGCTCCTTGGTCTCCTCATCTTATCCCTTCAGCTCACTGGCCAGGACTAACACACAACCGTGGCTCACCTTGGGGACTACCCTGCGTAACATGCTCCCAGCCCGACTGAGCCCCAGGAGCCCTCCTTTCTATGCTTCCCCTCTGGTTTCCTCCACTTGGTCTCCCCTGGCCCTGCTCATGCTACCGCATGCTCCAGTATTCCGCCAACACATCATAACCCAATCTCACATATTCCCTTCGAAATCTATCCTAGAGCTTTCCAAATTACATACTCACTCTAGAATGCTTAAGTATTCGATGGCCAACTTTTTGCTTTAAAAGTCAAAATTGGCAGGAAATGGTAATATCTAGTAATACCGCAAAATAAGCACTATCTCTAGAGGAAGGAATAAGACATCATCTAATACTGCTATCAAATTTTCAGCTCCCTATACTCTGTAATTCTTCCCTTAGGGGATGGATTGTGTTGCAGAAGAGCATTTGGCTTTCTCGTGTGACTGGCTAGAAAAGTGAGTTCCTTTCCTAGAGGGCCAGTTTATTCTTAAAGGGTCCAGCAAAAGGTCTCATAGGCCAGACCTAGAGAGGAAGCCATCTCTTCTCACGTAATAAATTGCCTTGGTCTTTTCAGGAAAGTAGGACATCTTATAAACTGAGGAAGACCTAGATGGGTTGTTTGGGGAGAGAGAGTTTAAAAATCCAATTGAAAATACAAAAGAAAAATGTCTGGGCCACTGGCACCACAAGAAGCCCTAAACTGGACACCCGGCATGAATTATACCGATCTCATTGATCCATTCCTTCAACTCACGTGCCAGGCACTGTCTAAACCTGATCCCTGCCGTGATCCGACTGCTGGTAGTTGATTAGAAGGGTTTGTTTAAATGCTAGACTTCACAGAGGGTAGTTACATTATTATTAATTCTTGGTTACTTTTTCAGGGTTATTTAAGAATTGTGCTGAGGACCATTTACACATCACTGGAGGATGAGACATTCTCTCATTTATATCACAGACAAGGGGCTTCCTTTTAAAATGTCATTATTTTGGGGTGTCTGGGTGGCTCAGTTTGTGGAGCATCCACTCTTGATTTTGGCTCAGGTCACGATCGCAGGGTCATGAGGTTGAGCCCTGTGTCGGGCTCCGTGCTGAGCATGGAGATGCTCTTTCTCTCTATCTCTGTCTCTCTCTGTCTCTCTCTCTCTCTCCTTCTTCCCCTCTTCCCCACTCAAGCTCTCTCCCTCTAAATACTACTACTATTGCTACTACTACTACTACCAATAATAATAATAAAATGAAATGTTATCATTTTATATTAAAAACAGGAGACAGTCCTAGCTTCCTAAAGTTTCTATTTCTGACAGAATATATTTTCACAAATGCATTTTATCTGTTCTCCAGCACACAAGTTTGTTTAAAGCAGACAAAATACTGCTTGAAGCATTGTTTCCTTAAAAGAAAAATAATCAGTTCACCTCCTTTTCCCTCATCTCTATCTTCTCCTCCACAAAAAAACAAAACAAAACAAAACAAAACAAAAAACCACCACCGCCACCACTACAACAAAAACACTTCTGCCCCAAGTCTGTCTGCTTTTAAAATAGCTTACGTAGTGCTGAAATATTTGGACAAGTAGATTTAGCTTGTGCATACGAAGCTTCAGATGTGTGATTAATGTTTTCACTGTTTACATGAGAGAAAGAGAGAGAGAGAGAGTTAATAATAAAGGGAGGAGTGAGGGGAAAACCCACTTGAATTCACTTCTGGCCTCTGGGTGTGTCTAGTAGGGAAGCTTTTCTGCTCAATATGAAAGTCGACTTTCTGGTTGACACTTCGCTAAGGTCAGATAGTTCCTGCGCTGCTACAGAAAAGTTAATTTCCTGTTGCATTTTTCCCGAAGCATTTGTGCACTTTGGCTAAATTAATGCTAGATTTTCCACCAGGGAAGAACTAGGCTTAGGGCTGAAACTACTGGAATGCTATTATACTTCCTATTGCTTGTTAAAGAAACAGTGAAACATCAAGAGGAAACTCAATCGTGACAGTGCAATTTTGGACTCCTGGTGGCATGCTGAAACATAACTGTACAACTTGACATTTGTAAAGCACATTATACTGTAACTTTTTAATGAAAAAAGGAGTATCACCGGTACATTTATGTTGCCTATATGCATTCTTTTCCCTCAAGAGATGCTAAATGCAGTGAGAATGTTTTCATAACATTAGCTTTTGGGATGTGTTAAATTAATTGAACACGAGGGCTATTAGGCTATGCGGCTGTAACGCGGTGGTGGCCTATGTAAGGCAAACCAATATCTAAGCCTGTAAATCCCCCAAGGTTAGGAAATCGAAACCTAAGGACAACCAATCACAAACAGCCAACTAGGCTTTAAGCTTTAGTGAATCAATAATTGCCTACTTTAGGGCATCTGGCTGGCTCGGTCGGTTAAGCATCTGACTCTTGATTTCAGTTCAGGTCATGACCTCAAGATTTGGGGGTTCGAGTGCCCCCTCCCCAGTTGGGATCCACACTAACAGTGCAAAGCCTGCTTGTGATTCTCTCTCTCCCTCTCTCTCTGCCCCTCCCCACTCATACTCTCTTTCTTAAAATAAATTAAAACACAAACAAAAATAATTGCCTTACCTTGCCTGTGCCTTTTCTCTATTAAAGTCTCTTCCTCAGCTCCTGATGGGAAACACTCTTAATTAACCACGCCCCATTGGCGCTGCCTGATTAGAATCGAGTTTTGCTCAAATAAACTCTTAAAAATTTCAATTTGTCTCAGTTTGTCTTTTTTTTCATTCATTTTTAATTTAATTTAATTACTTTTTAATTTAATTTTCTGAGAGAACGTGCGTGTGCAGATGGGGGGTTTGGGAGGAAAGAGACAGAGAGAGAGAAAAAGATCCCAAGAAGGTTCCATGCCCAGTGTGGAGGGGCTCAATCCCAGGACTGTGAGATCACGACCTGAGCCAAAATCAAGAGTCACAGGCTCAACCAACTGAACCATGCAGGTGCCTCCCCTTCAGTTTACCTGTTAGCGCAAGTGATAATGTTTACTCCCCTGCTTTTTATAATTTCAATGTTTTTCAAAACATTCTGAGTTATAGTGTCTGACTTGATCTCATGACGTCTTTGTAACAGATATTTCCATCTTTATGCCATATGATATGAAAAGAAACCAAAGAAGTCACTTGTCCATGGTCGCTCAACTCTTCAGTATTGGAACTGGGTCCCCATTAGTTCTGTTATTTTTTCAAGTTTGCATTTAAATTCTAGTTAGTTAACATATAGGGTAATATTGGTTTCAGGAGTAGGATTTAGTGATTCATAGCTTATATATAACACCCAGTGCTCATCGCAACGGGTGCCCTCCTTGATAACCATTAGTTATTTTTTAGTTCTTTTTTTTCTTTCACCTGGGGAGAGAGTGACAGAGAATAGTAGGCTCTCCCTCAGATACACTGACCTTTAACAAGCGCACCACCACCCCAACACAGCCCACTTTTCCTTATGTCAAAACACCAGGTCCCTAGAGTAATACTATTATTTAACAAATTCTCTTCTCTCCCTATAGATTATTCACTATCGTGAGGCCTTTCCCTCGCCCGAATCTCCCATCCTGAAACACTCTCTGAGGCATAGTCAGAATATACTTAAGACAGAGGATACAAGCTTTGATTTGTCAAAATCAGCTGTGAAGTGTGTTATGAGAAACTGGCTATGAAAAGAATTAAAATATCAGAATGTGTGCGTAATTTACACTTCATAAGTCAGGGACGATGGGTTGCATTCCTACTACTGATGGCTGAACGCTTTCTTGAGCACGAAGTATTGTTTGTGTATACCTGGAAAACCAGTGGACTGTGCTTGCATTTGACTCACCTAGAGGCGTCAGAGAGAAACTTCGAAGGTTGCTAGCTAGCACAGAACATGATACTTTAAATATCTGCTTAACCAGAATATAAAGAAGAAAGCACATAGACTGAAGATCAAAAGTAGGAGCGACATATGTGCATTCTGGGAAAAAAAAGCATATAATATAATCCATTTAAAGTGCTTGTTTTAGAGGTTAGAGCTTAAATGCAACTTCTTGGGTCAGGAAAAACACCAACATTTGCTGAACACAAACCGTGGTCTGCCACCATGTGTTTTCAGACACATATTCGATTTTCACACATCGGGCTTAGTTAGCTCCATTTTTCCAGTTCAGAAATCGAGGCAAAACTTGCCTATGACCTAAACTAGTGAATGACACAGTTGGAATCTGAACCACTTTGTGCCAAATCCCATGTTTGTTCCACAACATCCGATGCTCTATTAGACTTCTTACTCAACTTACGCAATGCGTTTGAGGTCAGAAGCCTTGATGGAGGTGGTTAGGTATATTCTCACCAATATGCAGGGTCTCGGAGCCTCCCCTTAGCAAGTTGCTCTGATTGAGATGCATTCTAAGCAAACTGACAGGGGTTCCATTGAGAGTCCCCAAGTAAGGATTAGAGATACCAAATGGAGTTATATCTCAGAACACATGATTGGGCCCACTCTGCTCCTCCAAGTCCTTGTGTTCTTCTTAATGAGTATTTTGTTTCATCTACTATCTTGGGTCTTAAGTGAAGTAGCCTCTCAGTGAATTTGATTGAAAGTTAAATAACTTTTTTTCATTAAGATATTTATATATGACAAAACCTCAATTTATATTTTATTATTATATTCCTTTTCAACCCTGTAGATAAGTCTAGATGTTTAGCTTTACATTTTGAACAAATCTCTGGAAAGTGCAAGCGTTGCCAAAGTGCTATTTACCATGCAAATTTCCAACTTTGGTATAGTTTTTGTTAGAGAACATAATTCCTGTTTTAGAAAATGAGCTCATCTTTTTAGTGAGAATAGCTCCTTAGAAAAAATGTCCAAAGGAAACCAAAGGGAAAAATGAAACCAAACATTCCTTTCACCCCAAAAGGCCACAGACTCAAAGTTGATAACAGGAAGCACTTTTTATAATGTGAGTGTATCTAGCAGTTTCCATTTGAGAGGGTTTATGTGAGTTTCCAATTCCATTAGAAAAAGAAACAGAATTGCTTAGAGGAAGAAAGAAGCAGAAGCTATTGCCACTATCTTGAAAAAACGAGAGAGAATGACACCCATAAACTGATTAATTCTTTGATTCATAAGAAATTTAACATAACTTGCTTAAATATGAGTTTCATCAAGATTTCATTAAAATTTATCCAACGTAAGCAAATTTGAATTTGTTTAAAATTCTCTCAGTATGAACAATTTTTCACCCATGCGCATATTTCATTATAAAAATCTACCATAGCTCTAATCAACTATCTCAAAGAAATCCACAGGCATTAAATGCTCATCAGGCAGCCCAACTAATTCTGTGGAAGTCACATACCTGTTAGTATGCTGACATCACCTCCTGAAAGCCTCCTGTGCAGAGACCCTGTATTTAGATTCCCATTAGCATACTTTTAAAATATTTACCTTCAAAGGTGGCTGAAATGTAAAATATAAAAGCAGAAATGGAAAAGCTCAATTTTTAGTAGAATTAATTTGTTAAAAAATAGAAAGAGAGGTTAGCTGATGGTGACCGAGAAGCCAAGAGAGAGGGGAAGTAATTAGAAAGGCACACTGGTCGAGGAAGGATGCACTCTTTCTCCTGCTCCTTCTCCCCCTTCTCTCCCTCCTGCTTCTTCTGTCTTAAATATGGTAGATACCTGAGATCTTTTACAGGATAAGGATGCCAACGAGACAAACGAGCCGAAGAGAACAGGGGAAGTGGATGATAATTGAAGCAGATTCGATGTAGCAAGACAGAAGATGATTAGCATTAGTCCCAAGTATAAGAACAGATGGTGCAGAAAGGGGTTCGAGGGATACTAGTACAAGAAAAAGATGGGGTGGAGAATCTGGGGGCTCAACAAAAAGAAAAAAGAGATGGAAGGACTTCCTCTCATTTTCTGGTCTCTGCTTTGAAGCAGGCCTTCTCTGATCCTCAAAGTCATCATTCATTCATTTATTCATTGACTAGACATTTACTCGGGGTTCACTACGTGTCCGATGCTGTTTAGGTACCGGGGCCATAAGCAGTAAACACGTTAAATCATGTACTCGCTCGTAAGGAGCTTATGTTGTATGTAGGGAGAAAGACAACATACAAATGTATATATTTGTCCAGAGTCCAAAATCTTAACCTCTTTCCTGTACTCCCCATCCAGCTCATCTCTCCACATCCTCGACTACAGCATGTCGTAAATCCCAGCATCTTCAATTTTTTAAAAAAGGGAAAGACTCAGCCCAAGCCAAAGACCTTGCCCACAGAGAAACAGGCCTGACTCTGACTGCCATATCAGCTTCCCCAAGTCTTGCCTTGATTCTAAAGGCTCGTTTTAGTGTGAAAAGGCAACAGCTTAGATGCCGGAGGAGAGGGAGAGAAACTCAACCAGGCTTTCATCTCAGACACTCCCCACCCAGGTACTCGTGTTCACTGCAGCCGTTATTTATTGCTCACCAACTTTGTGAAGGCCAGATGGCAGAGTCTGTAAGGACTACGGGGAAGAGTAAATCCTCAAGGAGATTATGTAATAGTTAATATTTATTGAGCACTTTCTATGTGTCAGCCGCATAAGTGCTTCACAAGATTTATCTCATTTAAGCCTCATGTTAGCCTTGTAAGGTAGGTGATAAGATATCCCTTTTAGGTGAGAAAAATGAAATCCTAAAGAGATCAAGAAATGTGCCCAAAGTAGCAAGGTAACAAGTGCTATTAATTTGACTCCAGAGCTCATGTGCTGAACTGTTCTGCCTCCTCAATTCTGTCAGTTTCCTAGGGCTGCCATAACAAAGTACTACACAAGGGTGGCTCGAAATAACAGAAACACTTGTTTCACAATTCTGGAGCCTAGGTGCCTGGAATCAAGGTGTCAGCCGTGCCATGCTCCCTCTGAAAACTGTAGGAGAATTCTTCCTTGTTTCTTTCTACCTTCTGATGGTTTGCCGGCAATCTTTGGGGTTCCTTGGCTTGCAGCTGAACGACTCCGATCTCTGTCTTCATCATTACATGGCAAGCTTCCCGTGTGATTCTGTCTTTATTTGACTATCTTCATATAACTCCAGCCATATTGGATTAGCAGCCCACAATGCTCCAGTGTGACCTCATATTAACTAATTATATCTATGAGAACCCTATTTCTGAGTGTCACATTCTGAGTTACTGGGGTTAGGATTTCAACATATCTTTTTCAGGGGGGATGCAATTCAACCTATAATGCCAATCAATGGAGAGAGTATATGGAAACAGAACGGAGGGTTTATGGAAATAGAATGGATATAGTATATGGAAATAGAATGAAGAAATCACATGAAAATAGAATAGAGAGTTATATGGAAATAGAATGGAGGTAGTATATGGAAATAGGATGGAGATAGTATACAAGAATAGAATGGATATAGTATACGAGAATAGAATGGATATAATATGCTAGAATAGAATGGAGATACTATACAAGAATAGAATGGATATAGTATACAGAAATAGAATGGAGAGTATATGGGAACAGAATGGAAATAGTATATGGAAATAGAATGAAAAGATTATGTGAAAATAGAATGGAGAGAGTATATGGAAATAGAATGCAGATTATATGGAAATAGAAAAGAGTATACAGAAATAGAATGGAGATAGCATAGGGAAATAGGATGGATACAGCTAGAAAAGCACAGGTCTCAGTCCAATCCTGTCATCGTTATCAACCCCATTTGTTACTCTGAGAGGCACTTCCTTTCTGCGAGCTTCATTTTTCTCACTTACAAAACAAAGATCTCAAACCTAATGATCTCTTACTTGTTTCCAATCCTAACATTCTCATGTTTCTTCATTTCTAAATAATTATATTGAAAAATAAGTTTCACTAGGGATGTTTAAGCATACATCAAGTCATGGAGACAAGGCCTGCCCCCAGGAGGAGGTGAAATTCCAGTTTCTAGAATGCTTTAGGAATGATTCTGAAGATTTCTAGAGGTATTGACCAGGGCAGACTCACCAGAGAGGACTCCAGGCAAAGACGAAGACGGTAGCATTTGGTAAGCAGGGTAAGGCTGGCTTATGGACTACGAATAAAAGCAGAGTGGAACATAAGGCCATAAAAGTATGTTAGGACACACTTGGAGTGAGAGGGATAGATTCTGCTTAATTTAGAGGGTTCAATACAACAACTCCTGAAGGCTACTGAGGAGAGATCATGGGGGTTGTACGCAGATGGCTCAGAATATCCAGTAGATTGAAAGGGAACTGTTTAGATTCCTGAAATTGTCTAAGTTAGTGGCAGTGAGGATACAGCTTTAAGACTGTGAAGGTAAACTCTAAGATTTTGGAATATTAATTAGTTACTATCTGGATTCATTTGGGGGCTTGGGAAAAACTCATTATATACCAGTAACACGGGCTTGTGCTAGGTGATACTTACTAAAATTACTTAGTATAATAAAGGGCCAAATGTGTGTCATGGTCTCCAGAAAGAAATCAGAAGTCAGAGGTGGAAAAGGAACAGCATGTCCGAAGGCAGTATATAAACCGCAAAGAGGACATCTAAGAATGTGCAGGAGCCAGGGAAATGGAGAACAGACTGGGAAACAATAGAGTAGTTGAACTGGCTTGAAACAAGTGGATCCGAATAAGGGTTGTGAACAAGGCAAGAGGGTGTGGCCTTTACAAAATAGCATGAATATAGTTAATACTACTGAAATGTATATTTAAAAATGATGAAGGTAAATTTTATATTTTGTGTGATTTTTTTGCCACAATTAATTTTTTTTAAAACGGTAACGATTAAAAAAAAAAAAAAGAAACTAGAGAACCTGAAAAGCGTCGTGGCCTTTCTAACTGGGAGCTGGCCCTGTGGATCAGTGACAGGCCAACAGATTTAGTAAAGAGCCAGACCGACGGATGAGGTGAGGGGCAAGGCAGAGAGAAAGAACAAGTGGTACCACGTATAACTCGAAGGTTTAAAACTTATTCATTCAGGAGAATGGGGAATGGAGTCCTTTTCACAGAAATAGAGACATCAAGAGGAGTCATTGATTTGGGCATGAAAATTTTGAAATAAAAATATCTGAGTTTAAATAGTTTTTATTACTCCTCAATAAAAGATAGCAAGAAATTGGATTTGCAGATCTGGGGGGTTCAAGACTGAGATCCAAGCTAGAAATATACCTACAGGTTATCTGTATAGGCTGAAAATCAACAGTACATAAAGTTGGTATAATCACCAAGGGAAAGTACAAAACAAGACAAGTGAAGGCCCAAATACACTAACTTTGGCAATGTCTACTTTTAGCGCCAGAAGAAATGGATCCTGAAAAAAGACCACCAGTTATCCATAGTGGTCAGAGAATAATCCCACCGTAGCATGGAAGTCAAAAGGGAAGTTTCAAGAAAGACTTGTAGGGCGATAGTGTGAAATGCTTCAGAGAGGAAGGATGTAGACTGGAAATAAATCATCTCATCTGGTAGCCAAGGGGTCAGTGAAGACAAGTTTTAGCAGAAAAGGCCAAATGAAAAGGAGAAGGGATGCATGGGGTGGCCAGGAAGTGAATCCAAAGAGAACCAGCCATAGTTTCCCTGAGTGAAAGGACAGAGGGTGCATACTGGGTTTAGTGGATTGCCAGGTACAAAGAAAGCTTACTGTTGTCAGTTATGAGTATGTTTACTGGCAGAAGGCACGGTCCGCTGGAAAGGTTTGAAATGGCAGTATTGTAACTATGGAGAATAACTCTGGAATCTCTCTGGAAAAGGCTGAGAGGAGGTGTTCAAGAACACAAGAGGAAAGATTTGGGAAAGAAGAGGCATTGGGAACCAGCCTTGTAACTGGATCTCTCTACTTTCATTTCTACCCCCTCCAGTCCATTCTGTAATATGTGTTCTGGAGTATTCTCTACAACATGAATCTATTTATGCCATTTTTGCTTACCACTCTTCAGGGGTTCCCTGTTGCCATCATGATAAAATCCAGACTCCTTATCATGCCCATATTCCCACCTCTAGACCCTGCTGAATTTTCTACCTCATTTGTTGGCCATCCTGCTCTGCTCTCCCATCCCGGTGCATGGACACACACACACACACACACACACACATACACACACACACCCCACATAGTGGATATTAGAATCCTCCAAATCTATTACACTTCTGAATTTCTCCTTTGCAATCTGGCATTATCTGCTTATAATACATTTCTCTTTCTCCACCCTTTCTAGCTCCTTCTCATCTTTTGAAATGTTCTAATAAACTTATAGATTCCCTAGCATTTATTCAATTACTTGTCTGTCTCAACACTGCCCTTCATTTCTGTGTGACCAGTGCCTAGTACAGAGTTCTGGCACCAATAAAATGCTCAATAAATCGTCACTGTAGGCATGAAGAAAATGAAAGAATGAATGAATGAAATGGATTAGAATGAGAAAGGGTAAAGATGAAGCAAGAATTTTTTTTTTCAGTTGGCGAGGAGAGTTCTCAGTGAGATGATCACAGACATTTCACTGAAAGAGAGCGATGCCATTTCCCAAGAGTAAGAACACATTTCAACATTTTCTGTGACTTTCAGAAAGCAAAATTAGCATAACTATTGTATCGGCTGCCAGATCACCTAGCCTCACATACTCCCCAGGGGACATTACTCAAAAAGTGCCATGTTGTGGTAAGCGACGGACACTGTCTTTACCACCTTGGCCACCACAGACCTGGGAGTGTTCCTACGCACAGTACTGATTGAAAAGGAGGGATCCCCTTTGCCCTGGCAGTGCTGCCCCCACTGAGGTCTGGCTTCCCCAGTGGCCACCCCGAGAGTCCAAGTAACACTACCTGGTGGTAGCTTGCAACAACTCTAACCAGTGAAAGACAGAAGAAGGGAAAAGCCCGGAGATAAGCTGCCTGTCCCTCCAGCCTCTTCCCCACAATGCCTGTTCTGAGATGCAGTTTCCTCCGGCCTCTCTGGTTCTGTCTCCCATAAAAGCACCCGTTTGTGTTTCTCTCCCTATTCCCTCCCCCACCTCCTCTTGCGTCCCTGGAATCGCAACATCCAATAAAATGTTAGCTTGGAACTATTTGCCTCAGGTTCTGTTTATAGAAAACCTGAGCTAAACAATCAACTTTTAGAAATTTTCCAATGTTAAAAACATTATGTATTATTAGAGACACAAAATTACAGACAGTGTATTTGTATGAAAACATGCAATTATTCGCATTGGATTATGGTCGGATACTGGGAAGAGTAGTTGTAGAGAACAGTCACTGGAGGAGAATGGAGAATCCAGGAGAAATGGAGAATGGCCATTCAAGCAACAAAGAGCTAGAAATTCTCCATCTGGAGCATCAACAGGAGATAATCAGTAACACATGGAACGTGAGTCTAAACGTCTTCTCCAAATAGTAAAGTTTCCATTCAAGGAGCATACGCTAAGGATCTATACTGAGCATATTTTCTTCCATTGTGTCTGTTTATAATTTAATGTGCTTCCTGTCTTGTGAAATATGAAAGCGTTAGATTCCAGGAAAATAAATAAATCTACTGAGTGATCTACTTTAGTGAAGACAAGTGAAATTGACTTCGGTTTAGACATTAAATTGAAATAATTGTAAAACATGGTTAGATGATCGGCCCAAATTCAAACTAACGCTGGGAGGAAACCCAGAAGAGATGACAAAAGTACAGCTGCTTAGCAAGGTCCTTTTGGAAAGTTCGGATGGAAAAAAGAGTTAAAATCCGGCCAGAAGAGGGAGAGGACTCCCTCCCTGTGGAAAGTTGGCATATACTAGACCATGATCTCAATCTGGATCGAAAGCAGTTTTAGACGGTGAACCAGGTCCCAGCTATTAAGGTGTAAATGGCACGGTCCGTCACCCACCTTTAAATATTTGCCACCACAGACCCCTCTGTTGCTAGGCTGGCACAGTACAAAAGGTCTTCGCTCAGAAAGAATTGCAACTAAAAGACTGGGAAATGGTTACTGCTTATTCACAACAGTATGAAAACTATGGTTCGAGAAATAGGCTGTGAGTGTATTTTAGTTTCTGAAGGGTTATCCCTTACAGACGCTACAGCCTTCACAGGAACTTTTTCAAACGTCCTCACAGGGATCCTTTCATTAAGATTTTGTGTTCCTTTTTCAGATTTCTAAATCCGAACCCAACTTCTATTTCCTGGAGGGGCAAATGAAGTTTAAATGCATTGCTTTTTAAGCACTCGGTCTGTTTGCTTCTTAGCATTTCTTTAGGTTTGAGTATCTGAAGGATCATGATTTTTCCCAGACTACCGTGCATGTGCACATGCACAGTATCTTATGTGCCATGTCTGCCTTCGGCGGTCACCTTATAAATCCAAATACTTCCTGGAATCCACGAACCTTAGGTCAAAATCAGCTATTTTAAGTAACTTTTAAAATCACTTTAAAATGGATGGATACCAGTAAGGGAAAGCGCTAGAAAAGTGAACATTTTGGTTTGTAAATAAAAGTAATATCAAAACCCCAAATTTCTAGATAGAAACAATGCTTCTTCTATAAGTAATATCAAAACCCCAAATTTCTAGATAGAAACAATGCTTCTTCTATAAAATGCCCAAAAGCTATATTTTAGGTCTTGAGGAAAATCTGTGTAAACATGTCATCAGTTAGCTTTTTAATGAACTTCATAAGATAGCTCTTTTTGAGAATGATCTATATATTGACTTCAAAGACATTTTTTCTTCACTTTAACTATCTCCAAGAATATTTAATCTTCAAAACTGGATTATTATTTGTTTCTTGTTTTGGAACACATATCACAAGGAGAACAAAGTCAAATCTGGTTTTAATGAACTTCCACGTGATTCTTTCTAGTTTCTTTTCTATCTCTAATAAAAACTGGCTCTAAACCAAAGGCTGACACAAGTTAAAACGAGAGACAGACGGCAAATGTCCAGAAATTCAGTTTTCAGATCCACCGGGCTTCTGAATGATAATTGTGAATCGAGAATCTTGCTTATGGTTAAAATATTTAAGACCGTGAATAATTTGGGGAAAAATTATGTGATTGGCATTTTTGTGTATGTCAGGAAAATTCTAGAGTGAATGCTTTACACAAGCAGCCAATAAGTTTCAGATGGTTTGTAAGTAGCAGGAGAACCAAAGCTGACCGGGAATTCTCGTGCCAGCCTACAAGTCACAGTTAACACATGCCTACGTTACAGGCAAAAGCAGGAGTCATGTAGTGTCAAGCAGGATAAGAAGGGCTGTGAGTTAATGAATGAAAACCTTTTGGTGCACAATCTTAGCAAAGATTGTATGTACTTAAAGAGCAAAACTGGGGTGCCTGGGTGGCTCAGTCGGTTGGGTCGCCGACTTCAGCTCAGGTCATGATCTCATGGTCTGTGAGTTCGAGCCCCGCGTCGGGCTCTGTGCTGACAGCTCAGAGCCTGGAGCCTGCTTCCGATTCTGTGTGTCCCTCTCTCTCTGCCCCTTCCCCTGTTCACGCTGTGCCTCTATGTCTCTCAAAAAAAAATAAACTTTAAAAAAAAAAAAGAGCAAAACCATCTAAATTAATTTTAAAGAAACTATATGTACTAACATTGGAAAAAAAAACAAGAAGGGACTTTCCAAATCACAGGTGACACCCGTTAGAAAGTCGACGTATTCAAAAAAATGCAAGTAAAAATTGACGTGAGTACAAATGGAGAAAAGATACACATTCTTCCCTGGCTTCAGAACCTGTAATAATCGATTCGCACCTGCCATTTGAAGTTTCATCCAGAAGAGTTTCTAGTGATACTATCTGCTACTCTTTGTCATATTTCTTGGTCAAAATGTTTCTTGACATCGATAAGCTAAGTCACTCACTTAAATATTAAATTTTTTTTGTTCTATTATTTTGTATTCCATTAAGTTCTTACAGTTGTGGTTTCATGAACTGTGATTAGAGCTTTGAACTTACTTTGACGTAAGCATCAGTCCTGCGGTAGGAACCGGGTGGATGTTACCGTGTCACACGCTAGCCTGGTGGCCTGCCTAAACGTCTTTGAGTGTCAGTCATCTTAACAGAAATGATGGCCATCACGCCTCCCTTACCTGTCTCACAGGGTCATGAGACTGAGAAGGAATCCACAAAGGAGTTTTCGAAACAAGATGGTAGTAGTGCTGGAGGTGTTAGCAATAATGGCGGCAGAAGTATATATTCAATTCTGCTCCAAACAATAACCACAGTCACAGGCTCTACCTAAATCCTAAATCCGCTGCAGGTATAAGAAAGCCCTTAAAGATTCTTACGTTATCTTGCTATCCTTCTTGCTGTAGCATAGAAATCCCATAGCTTTGCTACTATCGATTTTTGCCATGTGTTTTTTTTCTATTTTTTTTTTTCTTTTTTAGGCTGGGTTATATCATTTCACTGACAGGCATGAACAGAGTGGTATATTAAAATAGAAAATAGAAATCCTGGGGGGGTGTGTTTGTGTTTATTCCAACACTTAACGAAATTACTCAAGTTAATTAAAATAGTATATGTATAGAATAATCAATTTTTCCAAAATTCCATAAACGATAAAATTCAGGGCGTCAGTTCTTTTGAGGAAACGTATTATACTATTCTCTTAAGTAAGTGGTTCGGGAATAAATATGTTGCTTTAGAGATCCATTCCCAAGCAAAAATCGATTTAATCAATTATAAAATGGAATTCTGGAATACCTTTGAGTCTGGTCACTCATACTGACTACCTTCAGGAAACGCTCAATGTGGATCAAAGATTATGAATCTTGGATTTATGTCCCTGAACTGTAAATCTTCGGATCTCTTAGAATCCTAAGATTTTAGAAAGAATTTACATCACTCCAATGTCCTCCAAATGGTCTCTTGCTGAAATGAAGTAAAGTGTAAGAGCTGAAATAATGGCCAGGACTTTCTGGAAGTAAACAGAAGAAGTTGAAGCTAACATGTGTCTCACTGTCATAAGGTCACTCTCTGGGCCGGCTGTACTCTGGATCCCTTTCAGACCTCTTGGAAGTTAATTTTAGTTTTACAGAAAGGACAGAGAGAGGCAGCCTGCTATCTTTGCAGAAAATGTCAAGGTTAAGCTTATGACCATCTTACCTTTCTGATTTCCTGTGCGTTACCGGAGAGAAGGAAGCACTGTTTGTCCAGGGAGATTGCTTTCTTGCATCTGCTTGCTTGGGTTTCGGTGGGTGTGTTTGGGGCAGCCCCAGGGACAGGGGCTGTGAGCTTCCTCGTCCCTCTGAGTGTCAGGGTCTGGTAGAAGAGACAGATGGCCACCACCAAGCCCACCAAAAAGGGCCGGGGGCAAAATCGCCGACGACAAGGGAACACTGGACGACAGACCATGACCAGCGCAGCTTCACTTGGCCCCTGTCCACGATGCCGGAAAAGTCATAGCAGCTATTTTTTGTCAGCATGAAAAAACACAGATCAGTCTTCTTCCTCCGCAATTTAAATCAAGATTGCTCCATCCCCGCTTAAGAACTTTCCGAAGGATCATGCCAAAGAATCATAGGTCCCAAAAGTCTGAGGCGGTTAACAAGATCCCTTCCATGGATGACAGCGAAAAGTGTTTGGCCTGGGTTTAAAAAAGACATCAAAATAATAATACTGGTAACTAGTAACCTGAGCACACCCCCAGACAGTCAAACTGTTGCTTCCGGTGATGCCTTATTTTCACAACATCCTTAAACTGCAGCAAAGACTTTACAGGAAAAGAGAAAACAACACCAAAGTAAAGCTGGAGTCTAGGAATGGCACCGGAGAGCGCAGTAAGCTAAAACCCAAAGTGCCTGCAGCACAGCGGGGTGCAGGCCAGCTTGCCTGAGCAGTTCCTCATTCTCCTCCGGGCTTAGGGCAGTCCTGCTTCCAGCCTTTCATGGTTCTTCGCTGCTTCCCTTAATTCCGTTTCAGATTGCCACTTTCCTGTAAGCATTCACCGCTTTTCACATAAAAACGGAATGCACGATTTGAATGGACATGGTTACTGCTAGGGTTTTGCTCGTATTTGTTTCATTCCGCGTCAAGTTCAAAGTTCTGTATACTCACTCACTTTTCATCCTTTCAGCCAGAAAAAAAAAAAGTTTCCACGATCCCCTAATGGATTGTTGATCAAAACCACTCGGAAGGAAACACCCGGTCGTGTGACTCCAATTCATCTCCCACACGCCGACGCCCGCCCGCCCGCCCGCAGGCACAGCGCCCCCCGCACGCGCGCGCCGCTCCTGGCCTGGAGCCGGGCCCGGGGGCCGGCGGCCGCACGGGACGGCGGCGCGGGGCGGGGCTACGCCCGGCGGCGCGGGGTCCCGGGGCGGCTGCGGCGCGCCGTCGGCTCCGCGGCGGAGACGGTGGGCTTCCCCAGGCTGGGACCGCGTCTCCCATTGCCCTGGAAATGTGGCTGCCTACCCGGAGCCTGCAGGGTTTTTTTAAACGCCCATTTGGTGTTTGACCCCCGGTGTACTCTCTTTTCCTTAATATGGCATTGGAAAAACAAGGAGCCCTTCGTCGAATGATGACAAAAGTCGAGGGTGAGGCGAAAAGCAAACTCCGTGCATGAATTGTTAGGATCTTCATTCGAGGGAATGGCGGTCACTCTTCCGGGGGCTAAGGGGTCCAGAGTTCTGTCCGGACCTCGAACTGGGAAGCCTGCGAAGGCACCAAAAACTTGGAAGTCATCTTTCTGCTTTGGTACCTAACTCCTATCACTTGTTATTGCTACTTTCCTGAATTAATGACTAAGTCTTTCAAAGGCTAATTGCCTGATACTTTGCCCTTATAATAAGTGGAGAGTAGCAGGTAATTTTGCCCTGCGGAAAGGGATACACAGCAGGCTTTGTCCCAATTCAACTCAATCTAATGCTATATACACCGCCACAAGGACGCTCCTAGTAGGGCAATTCTGCAAACACCATCTACTTTTTGCTGAGTCAGCTGAAGGAAAGCCAAAGAGAAACGCAATCTGTCCAGTCTTTGTTGCTCAGCTCTTCAGCGCTTGCTTTGTGAACTCTAGATACCCAGTGCTGTCTCAGTCATTCTTCAAAAGCTCTGAACCTAGGCAGATTTTGTAACTTGTTTCTAACCCAAACTTTTTATGGGCTGAGGTTCTTCTGTGAGGCCACACCTCTTAAACGATCCCTTCTGTCCAGTTCCACTTATATTTTGTGAGACGGAGCGCCCCCTAGGGGTGCCCTGCTATTATAGACCCAGAGAAATGGGCATCCATGGTTCCTTGCTTAGAAGAAACTGCTTTTACACCTTTATGAAACAGATTAATTAAAGCGTTACAGAATTAAGTATTCACACTAAAGCTAGATTGATCCCAATTCCTTGTACATATTCCCTCCAGCGTATTTAATATTATTTGATTTATAGATTTAGAGTTCTTAGTCCCATGACAAATGAAGAAATATAGAAAAATGAAGTGGCATTTGACTTTTAGAAGTCAAGAGAGTTTTCAGACAAATGGCTAAACAATAATGTTGGAAGGTATAGTTTTAGTGGATGCAGTGTGATTTGAGAGATACTTGAAATTGCAAGTGTTCCTGTGTCGATGAGATCAAGTGAGATAAAGTTCTTTACTACGAGAAAAGGAATGGACATGCATTTCTACCGAGGCAAAAAGTCTGAAAAACTGCGAGCTTGAGGAATCTAAAGGGTCATTTTTCTGCATCATTAAATTGTTGAGTACAAAAGAAAGCATAAATCAAGACGCTAAAATCATAGTGCCTTTGGGCTAGGAAAACAGCACATAATTTTTTAGCTAGACTTTAAATAACAAGAATCAGAAAGAAAGTGGAAAATTAATATTCCAGAAGTGATACTGGTGGCTTGAAAGACCCATTTCCCTGTTTGAACCACGGAGTCTGAGGAGTGGGAGAAGATGGGGGAAAAAAAAGGTCTATCTGCCTAAGTGAGGAAAAGGATAAGGTGGAAAGGTGGAAGGAAGAGGTGGAAAAGTAGAAAGGAAGACACAGCAGGAATAGCCACCAAACAGCCCGAGGGTGTCTGTAGACAACATCAGATATTAGAGTTAACCCAGTCTGGATAGTGCCATGCTGCCGCCTCTTCACTGTCCTTAAACAAGTGATTTGTGAAATGAGAGTGCTAATGCCTCTTTCAAACTGTAAGACAGATGATACAATGTATGGAAAGCACCTAAGCATTCTGTGTACCTGTGCTGGAAGAATGGGTGCTTAATGCCTGTCTGTTATGTTTTGGATGCTGAGGCCGAGCTTTCTGGAGTGGTGTCAGGCGTGCAAACAGATAAATCATCAAATAAGAGGCCCCTCGGAACCCAGAAGCCCCAAAAGCAAATATGAGCACTTCGTATGTTCTCTCTCCTTTATTCTGAGACATGGAGGTTGGTGGCAGATGCTGGTTTGGGAGAATGAGAGCAAGAGTGGGCTGAGTGTGAGCAGTAGGTGGAGACAACAAGCAGAGGGTATTCATGCCCCAGTTTTGATGGAAGGCTAAGTAGGAGCTTGTGTTAGAGTCTGAAGGCGTCAGAACAGGGAACAATGAAGACAGAGTAAGCTGCTTCCGCGAGCGGAGTAGGCGGGTGACACGCTGTCTGACTACGCACCTGTGGGTTCTGGCAGTGTTTCAGAGTGAATGCTTTTGTGCACATAATTTCATAAAGTATCCCTTCCACTAAATTATTTCAGTATTCAAGGGCCTGTATCTAAGCAGCATGAACCTGGGACGAGGGAGCGACAGGTCTTTTAGAATTCTGTAATTTCAAGGGTGAATAAGACAGAACAATCTTCCGCCTCAAATCTCTCCAACACAAAATATACTCTTCCATCATACATATGTTTCATTTTGGGTTTTTGGTATTTGTTTGAAGAAGGTATTTTTAAAACATATTTATTGTTCAAACTAGACTGAAGTTTCCAGATGAATCAACAGTCCAGACAGACCAAATCCTCCAAACTAAAAGCCTTTCATTTTATTTTGTTAAAGTTTATTTATTTTAAGAGAGAGGGGGTGAGTGGGGCAGGGCCACAGAGAGAGAGGGAGAGAGAGAAGCCCAAGCAGGCTCCCTGCTGTGAGCAGAGCCCAACACGGGGCTTGATCTCGTGAACTGTGAAATCATGACCTGAGCCAAAGTCAAATCAGATGTTTAAACAACTGAGCCACCCAGACGCCCCAAAGCTTTTCATTTTAAATTGTCCAGTAGACTAGCATTTCTGTGCATGCAAATCACCTGGAGATTAAATATGACAACACTCGGTGCTGCTTTACTTATTTTTCACAACTTTCCTTCCGTAGAAGCACTTTGAATTTGCTTGCACTAGAACCAAAATTACGTTTGTCATAGTCTGTGCTGTATTTTAGTTATTGGTGTACTTGCATCTTTTTGCAATATAAACTGCTTTGTAACAGAAACTATTTTACTCGCCACCATATCCTTGCAGCATCTACTGTCTTCTGACAAGTGATTTAAAAATTCCTATTTGTGGAGGTCTATATATCATAGATTTAAATATTTTCCATATGAATTCCATTTTCCCCATAGGACATATTTCATATCTTGGTAACATGCAACCCAGCAGGGGCAATTTTGTCCCCCAGGAGGCAAGTGCCAATGTCTAAAGACATTTTTAGTTGTCACAACTTATGGTTATCCCAGGGGGATGCTACTGACGTCTAGGGTGTAGATGCCAGTGATGCCACTAAGCGTCCCACTATATAGAGCAGCCCTCTACAACAAAGCTTCGTCCAGCACAAAATGTCAATAGCGCTGAGGTTGGAAAACAGAAATTTAATAAAAAAATATTTATAGCATAATTTTTACATGTGGCTGCCTGATTGTTCCTGAAGTTAGAATAGCATGTACCTGAGCAGCTTGTGGCAATGACATTGGGATTTTAACCACTTCCTAAATGTGCAATTATACCATTTTCCAAAATAAATGCAACTTTGCCCATATAATTTCCTTTAAGCCTCTTTTTAAGATTGGCATCCTTAAAAGACCATATATTCATATATGCAGATATATGTGCACACACACATACATATACACATATTTATGCATAAATTCTAGAAAAAAGAATGCATCATAGGAAGGGAGGGAGGGAGGGAGAGAGGAAGGGAGGATAATTTCAATCAGTGAACACCCAGGCCAACTGGCAAACATTTAATCCCATGAATTGACTATGTGTTTTACTTTTTTTAGGGCACAAATTTACACTATGGCATGGAGCCAGAATTCCTAAGTTTTTATCTATCATTCTATAAAACAAATTTAGCTTTTGTTTGTTATAACATAGTATCAAATTATGTTCTTTAACTCAATTAGAAATCTCACCTGTATTCTCTGTAAACCTGCAATATAATATTCCCTAGAAACCATAAAACATTCAAAAATTGTATCAAGATAGTGACATAGTTTGTTTCTTTTTAAAAATGTAATTACAATTCAATCATCCACTCTTATTTTCAGAAAGTAAAACGTATTTTGAAATTCGTAGAGCATCAAAAACATTTTTTTATTTTTTATTTATTTTTGAGAGAGAGCAGGGAAGGGGCAGAGAGCGAGAGAGACACCGAATCTGAAGCAGGCTCCAGGCTCTGAGCTGTCAGCACAGAGCCCAACGCAGGGCTTGATCTCGGGAACAGTGAGATCATGACCTGAGCCAAAGTCAGACGCTTGACAGGACGCTCAACTGACTGAGCCACCCAGGCGCCCCAGAGCACTGATGTGTGTGATAGGGGATAGAAGCGAGGGAAGTTTCATCTCGTCACTCCAATGAAGGCTGGCAATCATTTAGCTAATTTGAGTGGGTAAGGACACATTCTTTGGTAACATGTATACCACATAAATTCAAAAGATATCCCCCAAATCTAAACCATATGATCTCTAATATATTAGCTTTTTTTTCCTTTGTTTTGTTTTCAACAGATAACTGGAGCCTTTCAAACCTTTATAAATGATAAGCACTGGTAAAGTGGAAACATCTTTTGGCACACTTGTGAACCCCATTCACAAAAATAGTCATTTGTCATATTAAAGATAAATATATATAAATGCTTCAAGGATATGAACATAAATTTTGAAAAGTTCTAATGAGAACTACTGGGGAGGTCATACTAAACCCTTCTACCAATTGGTCATAACATTAGTCAATCAGTTACGCTAAAACTTTCTATGGGCTAGTTATAACATTAGTTAGAATATTAGTAAAATTAATAAAATATTAGTAAAACTCAAATGAGCTAACTCATATTTATGTTCAGGGTATAGTACATTTAACGTGAGCAGCTTTTAAAGTAACTTAGTACCTATTACAACTGTTCTTGTTTTAATGTATTAGCATGAAGGGTCCCTCTACTGGATGAGATTTAACAATGCAAAAAGAATTCAAATAAGGTCACTGTTGTTCCCTACAACTGAGGTTAAACTTGTGAATGTTTCTAACTACTTCACCATTAAGGACTAGCAGTTACAACTTTCCTAAGGAAAACTATTCTTTATTCATTAACATAGGTGAGTAGAAATGGAGGCTGAGAATAAGCAACACACACGTAAGCTTAATACCTTCCAGACCCTCCTTTCCCACACTGGCTTCTGAGTTTTTAATCAGCAGCTCTCGGAGAAATGAATGATTATAATATTCTCCTTTGCCAGAAGCAAAGAAAGTAAAAGGTGGAGCTAGATGAACCAAAAACTGAATTATGTGGCTCTGTAGAATCTATTGAGAAATTATTAAATTTTAATATGCCTACTAATTTATTAAATATTGACTTATAAAGTATATATACTTACTACTTTAAAATGGAAAGGGCCAAGAAGGGGTATACCTCTTTTTGTATCAATCAAAAAAGAAAACAATTCTGAAGTCGGTTCATCTTTAAATCACTTTAAACTTTATTTCTCTCTGGAGCAGATTCGAATCATGAATATTAAGATCCTGGGTTGGAAATTACAGTCTGAGGAATGTAGATTTCGTCATCTCAATAAGGAAAACAAAAAACCTTCACTACCAATTCTAATTTGTAGTTTCAAAAACGAGGAAAAAAAGATTCACTTTTAGAGTTTTTGGGTTTTTTTTTTAGCACTTTCCAAGTTATAGGCTAGTTGTGTCATCCCTACATGATACGAAAAGTGCTATAATTTCATTAAACTGTCAAAATAATCATAATGTATTTAGCCAACAATATGTAAATTCCACCACTACCCTCATTAAACAAACAATTCTAGGACACTGTACAATGCTCATGTTTCAACTCCTGCTCAGTTTTCTGGCTTTATTCTCTGACCCTCCATCTCCCTTCCCGATGTCCACTCAGCCCAGACTATTTTTAAGTAACCGGAGTGTATGTGGCCGTTGAATGGTTTCTTTGGCCTTGAAAACCTTCCCTACGTCATCTGTGTTTAGGAATCAGTTCAAATGAAACTTCCTATGTTGAAGTCCTCCAGTTTCCCACAGTGCTTTGTGCATCTATCCCAGCACCCACCAAAGTGCAATTCCTCGTTAACACCCACACCCAAATACCTTCATCTGTGTGTTCGCGATATCTAGGTGCTCAATGTTTGTAGAATTCTAAAAATAAATGTTTCTGACAGTATTCGTTTCCTCTTAAAACCCATCTGTTAAAGATTTATTTTAAAAACATGAGTTGAAGGAAAACAGCGCAATGTCTACCGAGTATCTCACCTCTCACAACCCGAGTGTATCAGACATTTGTTTTCCTAAGATTAGTATAATTAATTAGCTCAAGAAGCCCATTTCTGAGATCTAAGGACAAAGGGCGCTAATACTGCACAAACCAAATATGGTCAAAAATCTGAAATATGTGAGATTTGCTTTAAGGTAGAAAAGAGAAAAAAAAAATGAACTGCCCCTAAAAGAATGATGGTATGTTTATCAAACACTCAGCTTCATTTAGGCATTTAATTAAGCCGTTTATTGCTTCAAATGTGTCACCATGAACATTTTAATGTACACTTCATAGCAGTAAGGCCTCAATTTTCACCACCTATAAAATGTGAACCCACATTTGGACTCTTTGTGTCACCAATTATTACATGAGTTTTGTACAACAAAGATTCTGAATGTGTATCTTGTAATAGCAAAAATGCTTATCACACCCCTTGGCCTAAGCGCCTCAAAGTATATTAATAGTTGGCCACATTTATTTTTTTTTGGAGGAGGTAGTTCACGTTTGGCCCATTTATTCATATATGTATATAAAATATCTTGGCTACTAACTGGTTCCACCAATTGCTAAATAATTGAACAAAATTTTGATTTGCTTCTTTATAGATGCTTCTTAAAATATTCGATGCTTGAGGTTAAATTTTGTCAAAATGTTTTCTAAATGATTTGGTAGGTAGTGGAATTCACACACTGAAAGGGGTTGCAGCAGCTGGAAATGGGGGACGTTCCTGACTCAGACAAGGAACTTTGTCTTGAAATAAGGCTGTACATAAGGCTTTTTCCTTTGACCAATTCCTGGAAAATGAATAACTTGGCAAAGTCAATATATCATTAGGAGATTAAACAACACCACAGGGCATCTCTAGGCAACATGCTAATAAGCGAACTGAATGCTACGTTATATATTATTTCTCAAAGGTTTATAATATCTCCATGAAAATACTGAGTGTTATGAAATCATGATATTCATGACATTGTGAATTCATGAAAACCCACAAATGAACCTACTTTGTTTTATGGGCTGTCCAGCTATAAAATCACTCTGCAACAGCTCAGAGTTGAGGATTCGTGAAGCTAAAAGAGACCTCTGAAATCCCCTATCTAATCCATACCCTTTGGGTAGCATTGCATAGATTTTATAGACTTCTGAATAAGTTCTAAGAGGCTCATAAGTGGTTTTGATTAAAGCAGAAATCTAACGGACCCATAAGTTTCAACATAAAAGAAATATGATGTAATAAGTACTTTTAAAGTTTTAAGGATTTTTCTACCGACCAGACTTGATATTATACCTGAAATAAAACCTCCACTCTGCAAAATTTATAATTTAAATAGCACCTATAGAATAAACGCTCAGGAGCGCTTTACAGACATCCTGCAGCCAGCATCACCCTGGTTTAATAAGGCCCAGAGTGATTCAAAATTTGAATGAACGGTCATGCCAGTATGTGGTAGTATCCAAAATAGAACTGGATTTTAAGCTCCAATCCAGGAGGTCTCTTTATTTAAATTGGCCACACCGCCTAAAGTCAAAACATCTATAACCATTATTGTTATTTAATCTACTATAATTAGACTGCTTTCATGTCCCTTAGACTGAAGGAAAAGTCAGAGAGATGTTCTAGAAAAATACATTTGCATTTGAAATTTACATTAAAAATGTCTTGCCCTTATTTTTTACATCCCGAATTCGAAGCATTGTTTAAGAAATCACAGATTACATAGCATTCTGTGTCCTGGGCCTCTGTCCTTTTTAGATTATGAAAACTGGAAGTTAATTGGAATAAAGAAATTTTCCTTATTAAGCGTGTAAAGTATAAATACAAGTAATTTTTTAAAAACTTTATTTTAACACCTAATACAATTCCAATTTTAAGGATTACTTGCACAAAAAAATAAACACATTTGGTATAAAAATGTATCACTTTAACACCCTTTGCCCTTCAGCCCCACCCCCACCCCCCATGAACTGCACTCTATCTGGATGCAGAAACATGTAAAGACTAATGGCACAGATTCGTTTTTACCTACAGGAGTTTCTGGTCATGGACCCAGGGACTCTAGAGGACACCAGCCCACTTTATCACATGAACCATTTCCTTCAGCCTGCTGAATTTAGTTTCACAAAGAAACAAAGCTTATTATAAAGGCATTTTAAAAACCATTATCTTAAATTCTTTGTAGAAGCACTGACTTTTTTTTTTGTTTGTTTGCAACCATTTATATACAGTGTTACATAACAGCTCTGGAGTACAGTACGTGCAGCAGAACATACCTGTTGAATATAAAATACTTTTCTTAAAATCTTCATCGTTGGAATTCTCTGAAGTCTAAATTATAGAATGCCCATTACTTTGAGAAAATGGTTGAGGAGTACAAATGTCTGCATATGTTGGCCACTGAAAGAATCCAAGGCTAACTGGAATAATATTCGTAGCACACCAGGAGTGCATAAATAATTTACTTACATTATTAAAATACAACCCATAAAATTCAAGTTCAAGATCTTACAGGATTGTCTATGTAAATCCTTGAAGTGGTTGCCTGGAAATGCTTTGTTTCTTTTTCTCTTTTCTTCTTTTTTAAAGTCCCATATAAAATGTTCGGTTGAAGTTTTTCTTGCTCCAATGAAGCGACCACCTTTATTTGTGCCGACTGCCTCTCCTCTTCATGGCGGCCGTGCACTGCGGACAGTACCACTTTCCCTTCGGTGCTTCTGTCAGCCCGACACACCCATAATGGAACCACTCGATAGGGCACTGGAAGGCAAAGTTGCAGAGCAATACTGTTTAATGCCTCTGACGATTACAGGTACATGAAATGCGCCCACTAGACTGAAGGCTGTTCGATTCATGGAGACAACTTTTAGGTCAGGAGCTGATCTACAGATCAGTGAATCCAACCGGTTAAGTTTCAGAGATGAGGAAATGGAGGCACAGAAAGTCTGCATCTTTGTTAACTCAGAGGTTCACGTAATCTCTTTGCATAATCCCAAGTAATGAACAAAAATTCACTAATTCTCGTTAAACTGGAGAGTAAACGATACCAACTTTCAAGGACAAGACGTGAGACGGGGTGCAAAGAAGGCAAATATATCTTACGGATCTTATTTAATATTCAGCCTTATTCACTGCCTTACCAAGCAGAATAAGCTGGTTGCAATGGAAAACAGGAAGGGACGGCCTGGATTTGCTCTCTGGGCAGATCTATGCCTGCACGTGCGGGGAAGGAGCATTCCACTCTGTAGCACGTGAAGCACGTGCACACGGCACAGAATCGGAGCACTCGGAGGGCACGCCTGGGAGGGAGGGATCAGCGAGTGCAACGGGGCGGTCGTGCCCACGCATCGTCTCCACTGAGCGCCCCAGGACTCTACAACGCCGTCCTTGAAACCGTCGGGCAACACTGTTCTACGATAATCACAAACAGCCCACAAGTGATTCTCAGAGGGAAGGAGAAGGACAGTCTGTCTCGGTCTATGTGACCATGCTGTGGGACCCTGTCAGGTTGGGAAGCACAAACTTTAATGCACACCAAGCCAACCCTGTTCAATCTCCAGATTGTTTTAAAATTTTTCGACTGTTGATTAACCTTAGGATTCTGACATTATGGATTAGGACTTCTTTAGAATTCAGGGTTCTGTTACCCCTCTGCAGGAAAAGAAGAACGGAGGGGCACTGGAAGTTTGAGAAAGTAAGGAGGGTATGAAAATACCCGAAGAAGTATTCTCAGTATCCAATAAAAACAGATCTCTAAACAAAATGAAGCTTCCTAAAAAAGAAACAGGAATGCTTTTCTTTCAAACCTCCTTTACTTTTTATATCAGAAGTGGCTCTTATCAGCTGACAGCCGCAGAGACAACAGGAAGTACTGTCCTGACAGGAGGAAAATCACTTCTCATCACGGCCTCAACATCTCCACCCCTAACCCCTGCCAGCCACGGGCTTCCTGACAGAATGTACTGTTTTAGAATTCTAGTTCTTCACCGTGACGGGTGAACTGGATTCTAGTAAACACTGTGTTATTTAGAAAAGGGGGTGAAGAGTGTTTCTAATTTTCATACAACATAACCCCTTTGGAGAACTACAATCTGCACATGAAACCATAAAACTAGCTTTAAAAAAACTTAAATTGGGAACACATTAAGGGACACTACCTGTTTTGCAGAGAAATATTCTAGCATTAATATAATGTAATTAACATGACTATAAACCTGTGTTCTTAAGTTCAGAGACCCAGTAAATAAGAAAAATGATCAAGTAATAGTAATCTGTAAATTTTTTTCATTTCCAAACAGAAAAAATTAATACTTACATCTTGGTTATCACAGCCCACCATCTCACCATAGGATACCTAGTTTAAATAAAAGTAAATATTTTTTATTATGACTTACGACAAGCACCTAAATCCAAATTAATGGCTTATGATACTGCTAGGAAATAGATGGAAATATACCAAATACTCAATTGCATTAAAAAATAGGGTATATAATTTTTTTATAAAGATTTTAGAGAGATTTATAGCTTTTTACTAAAAGATTTTGGGGGCCAGGGGGATAGAAGGAAATACACAGAAACTATGTGCTCTTGGAAAGTATGAAAAACCTCGACAGACTACCTTTGTGAGGGTTGTCTTTTATAAAGAGTTTATGTTTCTTTCTTGGTTACTCACTTACTTAAGGTTTTCACTTTTCCCTGGGTGTTACGTCATGTATATTTTTGCAGTCAATAGTTGAAACTTATAAACTTATAAATTTACTACCTGTCCTTCCTCATTTTTCTTTTTGCTGTTCATCACCGGCACTTTATAACACAACTTCCTAATTCTTGAATGAATTTAAGTTCTCGATGGACCGAAACATTTTCTCAGACAGGGTTATAACTAGAGGGTATACTATCTGATTCTCTGCACTAGTGAGAATATCTGTACATGGTTCTATGCACATGAATGACTTCTCTGGGTAACAATTTTGTGGGGGGGGGGCACCAAGGTTTTTCCCTCAAAGCTCTACTGATATATTCCATCAACTTAACTAGTTTCCAGAGTTCCAGATGGGAAATCGAGGGTGAATCTGATTTTCGTCTTTTGTTACTGCCAGGGTCTTTACAGAATTGTTTTTTTAAATCATTGATCTTAAACAATGTTCAGGGTGCCCAGGTGGCTCAGTCGGCTATGCGTCTGACCCTTGGTTTCGGCTCAGGTCATGATCTCATGGTTTTGTGAGCTCCAGCCCCACATCAGCCTCGGCACTGACAGTGTGGAGCCTGCTTGGGATTCTGTCTCCTTCTCTCTCTGCCCCTCCCCTACCTGTGCTGTCTTCTGCCTCTCTCAAAATAAATAAATAAGCTTAAAAAAAAAAAAGTTTGTCAGGTGACTGTACAAAGACTAACAAACTCTTACATGGCAAATCCTCAAAAATTAGATTGCCGACTCACACCATTAAACACAATGAATTATAGATAAAGATTTAAACGTGAAGAAATTGAAGTATATCAAGAGCTAGACAAAGCCATCTGCAAATAAGAAGAAATGAAAGACACATTTATAAGGAGGGAAAAAAGGCAAGGAGGACTTCCTAAGCATATAATACATGGCTGACTTCATAAAGAAAAAGACTGAGTCATTACAACATAAAATTGAAATTTCAGAATAAAAAAAGAACAAAACCACAAAGCATTTATAACGTATAAGACAAAAATGATAGAAAATTTGGCCAACACCATTAAGAGTCAATTCATAAAAGAAGAAATAAAAATGACCAAAAAGGGTCCAATTTTACTACTAACATAAATTGAAATGATTGTGTGATATAAAACTATCAAATTGGTACATGGTTTTCAACGCATAACAACATCTAGTGTTGGACAGGGTTTAGGAAACAGGCATGCTCATCAGTTTTTGGTAACAAATTCCAGAAGATAATTTGGTAGTCTCTAACAAATATTTACTTAACTTTATTTCTAAAAGATTATCTTAGAAATAGATGTATAAAATGGATTACATTTAAAAAATGCCTACCATAACGTTAATTGTAATATCAAAAAAATTAAAACCACTAAAAAACGTAGAGCTATTGGTTTAGAAAGTTACAGCATAACAGATAACTGTGAGAAGATTAAAAAAAATTATTTAAAAATGATGTTCAGTACATATGACTTAGTGAAAAAGTATTAGATAAAGAATATATTGTGACTCCAACTGGTCAAATTCACACACATGCATACACATACGCACAAACACACTTGTGCGCATGTGTACATATGAACATCTGTGTGTACATATGTGTAAGAGACCAGCTGTTTGTGCCTCTCCCCCCAAATTCCTGTTGTAGCTCTTCCCCCTACTGTATTTGGAGATAAAGTCTGTGAGGTGATAGAGGTGAAATGAGGCCATGTGCCTGGAATCTTAATGCAGTAGGGCTGGTGCTGTTATAATAAGAGGAAGGGACACCAGAGCTCTCTTCGACACGTGAGGCCGCAGCACGAAGGTGGCCCTCAGCAAGTGAGGGGAAGAGCCCTCACCAGGAGTGGAATTGGCCAGCACTCTGACACTGAACCAGCCTCCAGAACGGTGACAAGATAGAGTTCTCCTGTTTAAACCACTCAGTCTGTGGTATTTTGTCACGGCAGCCTGAGCAGACTAAGACAACATGCATGTGGGGTGTACGACGGTGATAAATCAAAATGTCTAATTATAGGCTGTATCCGAGGGCTGAGATTATGGATGACTTACACATTCCTTTGTATTTCTTATACAAGGAAGCAAACGTATTTTAACTGGAGAAAAAAAAGCACTTAAAGAACTGAAATAGCTCCCTTGCTTCTATTTGATTCAGATTATGTTTTACCTGATTACAAATGCAGTATCGTGGTTCATTTGGGTCATAAGTCCAATCAACTTGACTGTTTGAATCCGATTCTGGTACTACTGTTGTCTGTTGAGAGATCTCTTGGACGACGGCTGATGAAGAAGAACACGACGACAAGGAGGAGGAAGAGGAGGAGGAGGAGGACTGCTGATTTGAAGACTTGTTGTTGTTTCTGAAAGAACAGTACCAGATCTATTTGCTCAGCATCCAAAAGAAGTTATGTGAGAGTAACTCCTGAGTGAGTGGTATGACATGAAATAACACCAAATGGATAAATTAACATTTAACACAAAGTTAAACTAACCTGATAAACAGATTTACAGGCATAATTGTTGAGAGCAACACAGAGCAATTATCTTTCATAACCGGTTTTTTTATATATTTTTTTTGTGGAGAATAAAGATATTAAAAAAACTCTTTCAGCATATCTTGGTTTTTAAAATAATTTTTTAATCGGTTACTACTTAACATTGACTTAAATTAAATGTAATAGTTTTAAGAATTAGTGTTAATTATGGCTACCTTAGAGACATTATATTTTTAAGCCAAGTGAATGCTCTCATCAAAATCTAAAATACAAATATGCATCCCAAAAAGTGTCCTCCTCAATGCCCCCACCCTGTTTACCCATCCTCCCACCCAGCCCCCTCTAGCAACCCTGTTTGTTCTCTGCATTTTAGGCACTTTTGGGGATGAGCACTGGGTGTCATACGTAACAGATGAATCACTGGGTTCTACTCCTGAAGCCAGACTACACTGTAACTAACTTGAATTTAAATTAAAAAAAAAACAAAAAACAAATACACAAAAGCATCTGATGAAAATGATCATGACGATCCATTAACACGTGAATACTTACCTGTGTTAGATAAGAAACAGAGTGTTCAAAGTCACAAGTAATTTACTACTATTTATATGCTAAAATTAAATTTTTAAAAATAGGGAAATTTATCATCAGCAGTTATAATAAATGTGGGTCATTAAAATGAATTATTTTTAAGATATCTAGCACTTGTGTTAATTCTACATTGATCATTCTTTTAGAGATTTACTCACAGAAAATAGAATACATTTAAAAATAAATTATGACTAGGTAACCTATTCTTCTGGCCTACCAGTTGGAACTTTCGTTATGTCGGAACAGCTAGAAAATGCAGACACCTGGGATAGACGGTGCCAAATGCTGTTAAGTTTTCATATTTAAAATTCGGACAATCTTCCTCAGAGTCTCACATACACGATCTAGAGATATTTTCATAATTTCAATTTTGGGGGCATAAGACCAAGAATGGAGACAATTTACTGTTAATAAAAGTGAAGGACTCTATTCAAAAAAATTCCCAGGATAAAATTTGTATCATGCATTAATTTCCACTGAAACACATGATGAAATAAGGGGTTACAGATGAAAAAGGCTCCATAAAATGGTTTATCCTACTGAACAAGAGAGAGTAAATGGAAGTCATTTATACCCAATAATTTAAGACCTTAGAAAGATTAAAGACTTTTAACACCTTTCAAAGACTTTACTCCTCCAAAGTATGGCAGTGTGCATGAGAATGTCATGTCTTCAAGACTCCCTCCCCAAAGTTCACTCTGACCCTTTATAGGCTACCTATGTTTAATATACGAAGCCCGGCTGGATGCCTCGAGGCCTGCATACTTAGGAAAGGTACAGGGCTACTGTCCTCGTCAAACTTACTTGCTCTTTCTCCCACTCCGTGAGTCGGCTGCTGCCGAACCGGCGTTCTGGGTTAATGTAGTCATGAGTGCTGAAGATGACGGATAGCCAGCTGTTTCTCTGGGCATTGAAAATTCTTTTCCCAGCTGAAAGTCATTATTCTTAAACGCTTCATAACTGGCTTTTAGACTTGATGTTCTTCGTCCCTCTTTCATCTGAAACAGACATTCACGGATAATATTAATATACATAAGTATGCAGACTTTCAGTCCTGCTAGTTATAGTATTCTGTTGGTAATCCAGGATTATTTTGTTTAAACCATTGTTTTCATCACGGTAATTTAAGCTCCTTTATGTAAAGATTTAAAATCAGTTTTTACAGAGTTAGGAAGGTAACTATAGAATGGGCAACGTAATTTGGAATATATTAATTTAGCAATCCAAGTCCTGAGGCTATTGAGGACACCCTGAAGCTGGCAGGTGCTGGGGCGCACTGGCGAGACCACGCACGTCGTGAGCACCTACTGGTGAAGGGATCTACAGGAGATTGCATGAAACTGTTTTTCACTTTTCATCATCAATCAGGCAGATTAATGCACATTCATTTCATTAATATTCATGTCAGATATCATAAAACCATGATTTAAAAATGGACCTACACAATGTAAGAAAATTCTGCCTGTTCACATCTAGTTGTTTCTACTGGAGTTTGCCAAAGATTCAGACAAAATGTACCTGTTATTTCCAAACCTCTTCCTTTTTACCTGAGCTGTGGCTTGAACGGCTTGAGCCGCGGCCATGGTGATTGCCCCTGCACCAGTTCCTGAAGATAATGAGCCGATGTTATAGGATGCCAGAGGTTGGGAGGAATTCACGTTGTAAGCGTTGTTGGAAGAGGCTGTAGAATTATTATTTCGACACCCTGTGTAGAATTAAAGAAGAAATAAAGAATGGTTGGAGAGAACATAATGTTAGTGAGCTTAAAATACACTATTTCCCAGTATAGATATAATCGTTAAATTTAACATTTTCATGTCACTATAAGATTTTCATGTCCCATTTTTCTTCTTTTCCCACAGGTAGACTTCGACCAAGTAAAAAATCTGTATGCTTCGTTAATCCCGAACACTTTAATTTCTCCTTATTTTAACACAAACAAAAAGCAAAATTCATACTTAACATAATAAACTTACCTAGTGTGTTTTCCTTAGATGCATCTGATGTAAGGGTAGACAGAAGAGCTTCAGATTTAAACTTCTTTTCAGGAATATGATCTGTTGTTGTATGGTGAGAAGTCGGATTATATTTCCTTTCTGAATATAAATAAAAAATTTGTGTGTTTTTAAATTTTAGAGAACTATGGACAAGACATAGTAGTTTCCATCCAGTTATAAACAAGTACAGTTATGTTGAGTTCTTCACAGTATGTTTTCTTAGAGGACAAGAAGAACTCTCTGCTTCACCTGTTTCATTAAGAGTAGACTTCTCACACAAATTAAAAAAAAAAAACAACTTCAGTAGCAAAGTACTGCAGATAACCCACTATTTACCACGGTTTCACATACAACAAGAGAGGAATTTTGTTTCAAAACACTACAATTTTGAATATTTCCAATGCACCCTTCTTTCATTCAAATTGATCTGTCACAAAATCCACCGATACAGTCTTCTAGCAAGCTAACATCCAACCAGCCATTCGTTTACTTACTAGCCCCCCAAACATTTGAGACCTTCTTATATGCCAAACAGTAGTCTAAGCACTGGATAAGCAAGAATGAAAACCAAAACAAAACAACAACAAAAAAACAAAGAGGCTATCATCAAGCAGGCATTGTGTGGCGTGGGTTTAACACTTTCTAGAGAGAATCAGGGGTCTGCAGATAGAAGTATATGCTGCTATCGATACCACGTATTTGTTCTCAAGGTATTCCAAGAAGAGCAAACTCTCTCCTCCCAAATCAAACATACTTTTCCCAAATGAAGAAGATAAGTCCACCAGGAACTATAATGAAAAAGTAGATCTCACAAAAGAAAAGGAACGGAATATTTTTTTTCCTCAATCGGTTGCATTGAGTCAATTAAAAAGAATATACAGGTAATGTAATGAGTTTTAATTGTACTGAAAATTTTAGCTGCCCTAAACCAAACTTACTTTCCACTGGAGTATGTGAATGAGCGTGGTGGTTGTTCACTGGCTGTGAGGGAGTATCTAATTCCAAAGATCCTAAAAAAAGGCACAGAAATACAAGTCCATTAAATGTCCACACAAAAATTTACAGGTCAATCAACTAAAGGCACTATGCACCCTTACCCAGCAAAGGACTGGCAAGTTCTATAAATACACCTATATCGTTTTAGTTAAACGCATTGGAGAATCACCACTGCCAATTTCACCCTGAACCAATTTCATCCTCCCTCTAAACAATACATTATCCACTTCTTAATATTCACCTTAAGTACAAAACAGCTCAAGGCGTGCTAATGTCTAACTGGAGAATTCAGGACAGCAGGTACCACGTAAGTGGATGAATGGATATTAGAATCCAATTACCGATAAGATCTGAAAAACTCAAACTAGTTATACTGGGTCGACCTTTCGCAGTATTAGGTGATAGGACATGGCTACATTAAAGAAAATTCTTATCATTAAAATGACATATGATAGTAAAGACTTCCTGAGAGAAGTCAGGCACAGAATCTCTACTGCCAAACATTAAAACGCTTTTAAAGAAATTTTCTGGGTTTATCTTGATCCCTTGAGATGAAATTATGGCAGGGCGCAGGGTGGAGCAGAGTTTAGAACTTGGTCTGGTTTGGTTTCGGATTTCTGCGTCCTTACAGAGGATGCTTCAGTAACCTTCCTGCAGTGCCGAACAGGCGTGAATTAGTGTTATTCACAGCTACTGTCGGCATTTCAAAAAAAAAAAAAAATACAGCAGTTATAGAATATTTTATTTTGTCTCAAAATACTTATTATTCTCAAATAGGATTTCCTTAAAATAAAAGTATCACAAATAAATCAGATGATCATCTTAAGTGGATAGATCTACTTCTGAATACAAGAATGCAACTATGGATACCAACATCGATTCATGACTGGTTGTTTCCCTATTCTAGGGAGAGGAGAGAGAGAGAGAGAGTGTGTGTGTGTGTGTGTCTGTGTATAAAAGTATGTGTATATATATGTACATAAGTAAACACATCACCTAACACCATAAATACATCTTTCATCAGTGTGTAGAAATAGGTACATGTTCTTGCTGTTGAAATGCACCAAGAAAAAAAAAAGTACTAAAGAGGTAAATTATAGTAGGAGATCAAGTCGAACCTTGCAAAGAAATATTAAAATGGCTTCTTACGGATAAGAAAATGTTTAGAAAGGACTTAGTTGAGAAAGAGAGGCAGTGCCTTGGAACTAATTAAAGTCTTTCTTACTGAGGAAAAAGGCCTCAAGGCAGTTCTTAGGAAGAAAAAAGAAAAACTTTCCTCAAAGTTAAAGTGTATCCAATAGGTAGGGCAAAATCAATACATTTAAAGACAGATGGTTAACTTGTGATTTAATGGTTAAGATGTGATTTTAATAAAGAGTGAATGTGTGATGTCCTGTATCTTCTCTCAGTACCCATAACCTAAACGTTCTAACTGCTGGAGTCCACGCTGTCCGTCCCAGGTGCCACCATCCACAGAAGCGCAGGATCTGAGAAGTCCCCGTGATATAAGTGTCTCCTCAGTGATTTGCACAGGGACTGTCCGACATTGTCCGACATTGATGGAAAACTGTAAATTTTACTTACGCCTCTCTAATATCTCTGTAATTCCAGCATTATCAGCTTCCAGCTCCATTTTAAACTTAGCCAGTTCCTGATCCAGCTTTCTCAAGTGTCGATCTACCTGTTTCAAAGAAGATCAAAGATAAGGCACCAAAATCTGCGACACTATTAAAGTGTCAGTTTAATGAGGAAAACTAAATCTTTGTTTCTTTTGGTGAATCTGCTTACTATCCTTGAGCAAGTCAATTAACCTACACCTCAGTTTTTAAATCTATAAAATGAGCGTGCTAGACAAAATAATCTCTGAACTCTCCCTTAATAAATTTGAAGTTTTAAGAAACTAAAGTCACAAATTTGTTAGAAAACATTCAGAAGAGGCAGGATATGAAATTAAAGCAAAACTGGGATTTGGGACTTGAGGGGAGAGGAAATGTAGGAGGGTTGGTAACTTTTTATAGGATCCCCTGGGATTCCTTTCAACCTAATCTCCTCCTACTTACAATAAGGTCATCCACACTGCCGTACTATAATAACTTATTTAGAATGAAGAATGAAAGATCCTTGTCTATAAACAAAGAGGTTACTATATTCAATACATACATTTCTCGAAGGCAGAAAAGTAAACCATTACACCTGTAAACATTTATGTAAAAGGTTGAAACAAAAGGGGTTTTTAGCCAGAAAACTCCATTCCCCAAAGAGCCTGGTTAAAAGGGTTTTATTGTATTACTACTGCTCTTGTTAAGGTAGCAAATTTTATCATTCACCTAGGGGTCTTCTGACTGATTTCAGAAAATTATATGATACCTCAAACTGGCAACAAGTCTTAATTTTTTAAGGTTAATATTAGTTTTTCAATACTTTTTCAAATTTACTACTTTGAAGTGAAATAAAGAAAACACAAATTTTTTGAAAAATGTCGTACACCTTTTTTCGAACTCCAAATTCCCAATGGATTGTTGTTAAATAATTAAGAGTGACTTTCTTACATATATCAAAAGGTCTATGATACATCATGAGGGCAAAAAAATTAAATAAGAACGAAATAACATGCACCTAAAATGGAGGAGATGGGGATAAAAGCAGCAAAAGGTAATCTGTGTGTGTCAGACGCCACGCACTGTGCTTCGTGTGGCAGATGCTCTTCTGTCTTCTCTTCTGTCTTCCCTAATCTTCTGACATAGGTTTTTACCGTCTGCATTTCATAAGTGAAGAGACTAAGGCTCAGACGGTTTAAGTAACATAGCCAAAGGCAACAGCTAATGCATTATGGAAAAGGAATTTAACTCTGATCTATTTGTAATAAATTGTGCCTCATCACTTATACCTAACATTGCCTTCTGAACTTCTGTATGCAGCAGTCAACTGGTTTTTTAACGCAAAATAATAAATAGAATTCAAACTGAAAAATAAGAGTATTTCCTTATTATTTATATTTTGTATATTAACAGCACCCACTGGGGTATTGGTTAGTGACTTTTCAATATTTTAAAACCCAATTTTTCCTTCCATCTTCACACACAAGTCGTTTTTAGAGCCTGATAGAGATTGTGGTCACAACATTTAAAACCCTATAGAGTCACAATTATAGACAGTTGCTCCCATTCGAAGAACATGCAGGTAACTGAGCATCCTTTAATGGAACCTCCCATCCGATAACCAACGTGTGAACACAGATCTCAGTTATTCAAGAATATATCTTACCTTGTCAAAATTTAATCTCAAGGGAAGTCAGAAAAAATACTCATATTTAAATTCCAAGAATACTTACTGCAATGAAAATACTCCACCAACTTTATTACCTACAATCATACTAGGAATGATTGAGTTCCTATTACGTGCTTGCCACTCGGTTAAATGGAAGACACATGAAAAATGAGAGAGAATCCCTGCCTTCATAGGAATTTAGCTGACAAATCAAGATTTATGTAAGATGTTTAACATAACAATGTTTTCAAGTATGTATGCCCGAGATGTAGCAAATAAGCAAAAGTTACATTAAAATATATATATATGTTATATATATATAACATTGGGCTGTTGTAGACATAAAGGAGGTATAAATGAGTTAGAGGGTGAAGTGTGCATCATTTTCAAAGGGATGGAAAGAAAAATTAATAGTTAAAGAATGAATAGAGACAGGAAGACAAATGGGATTCTAAAAGAAAAAAAGAAAAAGTGAAGCACGGTGTGGCTGCAGCAGGTATGTACGGTGTAGACAGGTGGAATATGGGAAACTTGCTTGGGAGGATGGCACCAGAGTGAGATGGAGACATCATGGACCCTCCCCTAACTCCTTCCACCCCTGCATTTAAGAACTGCTTCAGTTATTAAAGACAGTACTGATAAGGGTGATTACACATGAGAACATGGAAAATAATGATAGAATTTCTAATACTAGCAGCTCAGAAAAAGCGGTGGAATCTCAAGACTTAATAATTCCAAAAACCAAATACATAGTGAAAATAAACACACACAGAAAAGCCTAAAGCACATTGTAATAGGCAGGCGGCTTGGGAAGATAGCTCCCGATCATTCCTACCTCCTCATAGGTAAAAAAGATTATGAACTGATGGATATTGTAAGCAATTGTTAGGCAATGAGAACTGTTTATCTTAGACTCACCACCGATGTACTAAATTGAATTAGAAGTTAGAAAGTTGACCACAAGATTTAACTTAAGTACTAACCAGCATTAAACAGTCACCGAGAGAGAGCACCGAACTCGACCGCAAGCTGCGGACTGCAGGCCGTCCACCCTCAGGCCTCCGCACAGGTAGAGCGCCTGCTCAAGGCAGATCACCACACTGCCCCACGGGTATCGGGCAAAGCAAGAACCTACGTTATCCCACTCCTCTACACACTCCTGCCCTCATAAGACTGATTTATAGCAGTAAAGAGCGGCCTACTCCAACTGAGAGACATTTTTCCATTAACCACAGATTCCTAACAAAAGGCTGACCGCGGAGTCCAATTATTGATTTGTTCCCCACTTAATGTCAATAAATAATAGCTGCGAAGTCTTCCTTATTTACAGCCCCAAATCACATCTGATAACCCCAAACGTAGCTGCTTTAATTTTACATCAATTACCTTTCTTCTGATGTCTTGCGAGCCAAAGGAAATTCCGTCAACGTTATTTGTTAACATACTGATGATCACAAAGATATTTAAGTCATACTCGGCCCCTCTGTGTAAAACAAACCTGAACATTTCTGCATACAGCTGTCAGCCTTTATTCTTTCTCCTTTGACTCTCGTCTCAGTTTTCCAATATTCAAATTTTAAGATGTGTCACTGATGAACCCAAACTGAACAAAATATAGCGTTTTAAAAAGTTTCTGCAAGATTTATGGCTTCTGATACCACACCATTCTAAAATTTAAATGTCTAGCTTGCCCTTTTAGAAAGAGCAGAAGTTAGTATATAAAGTTCTAAGTTGAAATTCATGACAACGAGAGATAAATTTCTAACTGTGAAAAGATCTGGTAACAGTGAATAAAGAGGGTAAATTGGAAACGAAAAAGGAGTCATGATGGCAAATTATTTCTCTGGTAAGTCATGAGAATGATTCTCCACATCTCTGAATTATATTTAAAATAGGTGAAAATTTGACCCATCTTTAGGCTGAATCAAATGTTTGAGGCCTAAGCACATAAACTACATCTAATCTTCCTAAAAGACAATGAGGATAGGAGACAAATCAAAAGGTCAAACTTACACAATATATTTCCTTAATTACGGTATCAGATGAAGAATCCCAAATTTATAGGTAAAATGTAGACCTGAAATATAATCATCTCAGGAACAGGCCAGGATATAAAAAAGAAGCAAGTTCGCGGGTACTGAGCAATGTAAGACACTGCTAAAACCATTCAAGCATTCACTTAAAGCTCAAATTTTATCAGAGTATACACAAGTCAACTTTATTAGGTATTGTAATGTAATACGGCCTTATGACAGTGACATCTGACAGAGAAATACAAGTGTTCAATGTCTATGAGTATCAGGATTCTAGAAGGAAGTTATTTTAATAGGATAGCTTTTTGTTGTTGCTCGTTTCCACTAAAACAACTACTGAAATAAATTTTCAGTTTGTTCAACGGAACCTCTAATTCCACCAATCTCTTCATTTGTGGATATTTATGCAGTCTCGTTTCTTTCCTTAATAAATGAAGTAACAGTATAGTGCTAGTTATAGGTACTACACGTTCACTACTGATCTTAAAAGTAAATAAAGTATTCCAAAAATTAATAGTACAATCAAATACCATGCTATATAAAACACTGAGGGGCAAATCAAATACAACTATATACTAACTTATTGTACATTAAACTCTGTAAATATATGCTTACTTGAAATTACCATAATAACACAGCGTTTAAGCAAAGGCACGCAGACAGCCTCCTCTCAGGTACACTTCACGCCTGTGTACGGTGGCCTCCTGCTGCTTTCCCCAGAAAGAACCACACTGCTGGCGTCGGCTTACAGGACCCTGCCCGTGGTGACTCCCACTTGCCTCCTCTCAGTGCCTTTCTTAATTTGCCAGCTACACTGGCCTCTTTCTGATTCAACCTGCCCCTTTCCACCTCACACCTGGCACGTGGCACATCACCTATGTCATCAGGCCTGCGATCTTTCTGAAGCTCTCCTCCCGTGGCTGGCTCTTTCTCATTTTCCAAGTTCTACCTCAAATGTCACCTCCTAGGACTACACTCATCCCGACGACGTTCTTAACTGCCTCCCCTAGTAATTCATTCTTCATCCCTCTTTCCACCATGTTTATTTCCATCATCACACTTATCAAGATCTAAACTAATCTTTATTTGATAGTATGCCTATATTCATTGCTTGTCTGTGTCATTATTGCCCACTTATACCAATGACTGCTCACAGCTGGAGCTCTATAAATATTTGCTGAATGAATGAAAGATATACTCTCCCACTATGCAGAAGGGTATCAATAGAGGTACCACTGTTTATTGGATAAAAGAGCTATGAATGAAAATTACTGTAAGTTTATATTTATACTATGTCTTATCCACTCACCTTTGAAGTATTTAGCTTCCTAAGCTCTCAAATGTTAAATGTTATAAGAATTTAATTCCTCTTTCCTTTTTTTTCTCCTCTTTCCTATTTATAAAGACTTTCACTTGGATATTTACTGTTGATATTTTGGGGAATATAACCCATTTAAGATGGTAAATTCATTTAGTAACCTCCCTTCGAACAAGGCAACGATTCCCTTCTGTTCAACTGCAATTACCTGCAAAAGTAAACTTACCCTTAAGCGTAAAGGGCTCAAATACCACAAGTCACTGGCAACGTGGTGCAGCACACAGAGCACAGTATTCCAGGGAGGCTGTCTATTGTTTTTTAACATCTCATAATGACTTATTTGTGATAAGTGATGCTCATTTTTCATTTGTATTAATAATATCAGATCGCCAAATAAATTTTCCTCTTACACAAATTTCATTTGAAAACTTATTTAGTAAACAGATGTACAGACGATATGAACACTCTGAGAGCCTGGAGGGTAGGATGCAAATATTAAGGTCTGGGAAACACCGGATTAGATCACCTCAGAAGTCTTCTTCGTCCTTCTGTTCATCAGTCAACGAATCTGTTGTGCCAGGCTCGGAGGGTACAGAATGACTACGAACCTCACATACCCTCAAGGGTCCTGGCTAGGAGATCTAATATTTTTTATTTTACGAAAATAATATTGCCATAATTTTGTATAGTAAGGCCTAATAGCATTTAATAAATGTTTTCCTACTTTAAAAGGAATCTCTTTAAAAGCAAAGGAACTGAAAATAGTCCAAAAATATTAATGTGCAATTATAAAGTGAAAGGTATTTAAATAAAACATGTATCTCATAATAAGTTCTTTATATTTAAAAAAATGCCCCTTTTGCTGAAGGCATTTAGCTATGAATCCTGTTTTAGAACTTCCAAAGTGAGCTTATGTATCAGAGAAAGAAATCTATCTAAACTGAAGAAACTAAAAAACTTGAGAGCAATTTAAAGAAAGGGATACCAAAAAGGTTTGAGCAAAAACATTAGGTCATAAGATTGAGTGTTTGGTCTCCTAAGGCGATTCTATAAAGGCAACTAAACTTACTTTCACTTCTCTTGGTTTACAGTCCTACTTTGAAAAGAAGCGGCTATTTGCACAGCAGCCTACTCATGCTTGTCCGTCAAAATGAAGCCAATCTTAGCATACTACTACGTGACTCTATTATCTTTTGAGAAAATGTCACTCAACTGCCATAGCTGATGCAAAGAATTGGACACCACTGAACTCTATCCATTAGACTCATAACTTGGGAGTTATGTTAGTGCCTTTTCTTCTCCATTAACTTATTTAGGCAATTTTGTTCAACAAATACTTACTGAGAAGTAACTATGCCAGAGTCTGAAAACACTAAAAAAACTTTTAAAGACATAGTTCTTGACATTTATAGTAGAGAAGACACACATACAAGTAAAAAGTAAATAAATAATTATCATTTAATTCAAGTAATAAAATCATGGAAATAACAATATTTGGAGGCCGGTATGATTCTGTCGAGGGTAGGGTAAAGGCACAAACTGCTAATCACCTACTCAAAAGCCTCCTTCCTGACAGAACCCCACATACTTGGGGTCGCAATGTAACCTGTTATGCAACATTTCTCAGCCTCCCTTGCAGCTAGAAGGAGCCAAGAAGATACAAGCAGGAGTCAGTAGGTAAGATTTCCAGTAGGTAAGATTTCTTTTAAAGGAGCTGACTGAATTGCGAACTATGCTCTTTTGAGTAATCCTCTACGGCAATTCTTCTCCTACTTGTCCAGAAAAGAGGAGGACCAGATTAGAGGCAGCCTGGGACAACAATGATGTCGGGGTTGCCACACAGGCCGGGTCTGCCTCCTCCAACAGTCATTTTACAGGAGAGGAAAATAAATCTCTTGTTTAGAGCATTCTCATTGACTTTCCTCAACGGTCAAACCTCTTCTCCTAGACATAAATGACACAGATATCAATATTAAGGTGACTTTAATAAAGAGACCGCACGAGGAGGATTATGAAAGATGGAGAAAGTCTCCCAAGCAAAGATGAAAGGAAAAGCATGCCAGTCATTTGCTGTTGTTGTTAAAGTTCTTGACTGACGGCAGGCCGCAGAAGTGGAGAGGAAGGCGTAATGAGAGATACTTAGAAGATTAAATGAACATGATAGATAGTGATTAACTAAATGTGGGCAGGCCAGGGATGAGGAGGAGGCTAGGATGACTTTCAGTATTCCAATGTGAATGACTGGCAGATCAGTGGTTCTTCTGAGAGAAGACAAAGGGGAGACTAAAGGTTAAGTTTTAATACATTGAGCTCCAGGGCCTGAATTCTCAGGTAAGATTAATAGGCTCAGAAGAGAAGTCTGAGCCTGAGGAATCATTAACATATGTATAATTGCTGAAACTAAGAGAATACACAGAAAATTAATGGAGAGAGGTTTCTCGACTTGGGTTGTGTGTGGTGCAGGAGATAAAACTGGCATTTGGTAAAACTATGTTTTTGCTCAGTTCTTCACCATGTGGCATTTGGCCTCTGGAGTCGGGCAGAAGAAGGGAGGAGAGTTACCTCTACGTGAGAACCAGTGGAATACGGTGAGAAACGATGCAGGTCAAGGACAGAGCCCTGAGGAACAGCAGCCATTATGAGTGATATCCACGGAGACTGAGGAAGGTCAGAAAGATGGGAGGACGATACAGACAATTAAGTCTCAAAGAAGAGTGGATTTTTATATTAGAGATGTCGTGATCGCCTGGAATGGCAATTTAATATGGAGTGCTAAATTAGGAAGGAAGCAAAGGAGCGAGAGTAAAAGAAGAGTCACAAAAAGAAAAGGAGAAGGAAGACAGAGAAAGGGAAGAGGAAAAGTAAAAGAAACAAAAGGCAGTTCTGGAAATACTGGGAGAATGAGAAAAAGCAGGTGTAACGTGGCGGAGCTGAGAGGGAAACAGTAGCCAGAAAGTGGGCAATTCCAGTTCGAGGAGTAAGATGGAGTGAATCTTCAAAGAAGTGAGCGCCTACTATCGGCTCAGCTAACAGCATTTCTATGCATATGTGCTATTCCACCTGTAAGGCACAAATTAAGACTGCTATTTTACAGATACGGAAACCAAGGCTCTGGGATTAAATAATTTTTTCCAAAGCCCCGCTGTCAGTGAAGTGGGTGAACTCACGTCTGTATGGATCCGTTACGGGCACTTGCTTTCTACTACATTTTGTTCGGTTTATCACATCACCTTTTATTACCTCACACCCGAGCCTAAATAATCTATCCCCCTCAAAGAATTTACTACGTTTTATTTTCATTCTATGTCTATCCATTATCTCTGATACCACACCTAATCCAGGCCCCTCAGCCTCTGAATAAATTCTGTTCAAGACTCTTCTCATACTCTCTAAGAAATTAACAATAACTCTACTGTGAGTGAGTTGAGTCTTTTATCAGATACTTAAGGCTTAACTGTATTAATCTTTATTTTTACATTGTTTCTATACAGGCTCTTCACTTCAGTTAGTGGGCATGTCTCCCAACTAGTTTACCAACACCTTGAGGACACAGTCATTTACAGTTACTTTTTACTCCTTCATTATAAAACTTCAGGTAAAACTCCATTATACGAAGCACAAGAGTGGATAAACAGTGTGGTTCGTAAATAATATATAAATACATACACAGAAAAACACACATATTTAAGAAGAATTCTTCTAAATGTATGAAGTATTTTTTAAATGTATGAAAAGTACTAAACTAACAAAACATAAACCAAGAGTACAGCCAAAAAGAGCTATACGACTGAAAAAGAAGGTAGTCTCTAAAAAAAGACCGACACATATAATCATTAAATATGAGGAACGATGTTCCTACACAAATTCCTTTTGGATTCAAATACAAATGTCTCTTTCTATGTTTATAGATATAATTCAAGACCAAAACAATTAAGAACTTTATTTCCAATTCCGCAGTAAATCAAGCTACAATTTGCTCTACCTTTCTGTAGGTAGTATATCTTTTATGAAATTATTTTCAGAATAACTGTCTGAATGAAAGAGCGTAGGTTATTCAAGCCATTAAAACTGTCCACTGTATGAGAACAACAAAACATTTTCTATAGCTTCACATGAAAAATGTTTTCTAGTTCTGTATAAACATTTTCCATGTACACCATATGGGGTATGTGCCTATTATCTTGTGTCTTGCTCACCAATAACACTGATGTTTACATACGCTTGTTCAGTAATAAGACTGTATCCAGTAAGATTACAAAAATACGACATAAAATCTATATGCTAAAGTAGACCACAAATGATCATTTCTTTCTTTTTAGCTTTAACTTGCTTTGAGGCAGAACCAGAAATGACTATTTCCTAAAGGACGTATTTTAGAAGCTGCTTTACATAAAAGAGAGCACCATAATTATACCAGTTTGAGAAATACACCTTTGTCTACTTAGTGATTTCCATCTTTTACAAGTGCTGCTACTGCAAAAAAGAACCTTTTTTTTAATGTTTAATTGAGTGTTTCCCATTTTTGCCACCTGAGCCAGTTGTTGAGGGCTATCTATTGACACCACTTAACAGATAGTTGAGTACTATCTATTAACACTGACTTCAAATGATTCTCTTCTTCATTTAATCAGGCTACCAAAAAGTCTTGTCAGCACAGCAGTCTTACATGTATTTTACCACAGAAACAATCTCAAGAGGATTTAGAGGGAAGTAAATACACTACCTTAAGATAAGGATTAGTAAAATGAATTTAAACATCAATTCTTGTTAAAAAAAAAAAAGGTTTAACATGAGATAAAATCCTATAGCAATATAAATTTGGCTAAAGTGTAAGGTTCTAGACCTGTTAACTAAAACTGCAGACTCTCGTTTCCACAAAGAAACCAAAAATAGACACTAAAACCTCAAATTAAATGAGATCAAGAAAGCAACACTTCAAATTTAGTCTGTTCTTCCTATTAACATTTCAGCCAATAAAACTTAAAACATAATCCATAGTATAAGTACTTATGGCATAGCATTTACAGTAATTTCACTTACCAAGTCATATATCTGGTTTGCCAATTGTACCTTCTCATCTGCATCTTCCAAAGCTTTATAGTAATCCTGAATAAAAACATTTTCATTTCAAGAACAAATTAATAATTTAGAACTATGTGCATTCAGGACATAAAACTGCATTTTCATTATCATACCTTGTATTCAATGTCAGTCATCCTACATTAACAATAAAAACCCAGTTAAGGAAAGGATGGGGATAGGGCAGGATTAGAAATTATGTACAATGGCTAAGAATCAAAGGAAAATGTTCAGCATTCCTAAAAAAGATGTAAGTAAAATAAAATAATACCACTTCAAGTCTAGCCTTTAAACTAGTAAAAGTTATGTGAACTAGTGAATTGTCTTTTTCTTTTAAAGAAAATGTTACAATTCATCTAATTTATAAAGAACATTTATACTCTCCATTTTTTAAATTTTTTGATAAAAGTATAAATATTGAAAATATTCTGACCTGCATGTCCCTATTTTCCAATTGTTCTGGAACTCTCAGGTTTTGTTTCCTTGTTTTTAATTTGAGAGAGAGCGCACGAGTGGGGCAGAGAAAGAAAGAGAATCTTAAACAGCTCAGTGTGGAGCCTCACAAGGGGCTTGATCCCACGACCTGAGCAGAAATTGAGAGTAGGAGGCTTAACCGACTGAGCCACCCAGGTACCCAAGAACTCTCTTAAACTAAGTATTAATTCCTACAATTCATACAATGTCAACCTATACTTTAGATTTCTCCTCAGTATAAAGTAAATCATTTAAAAACAGAAACACGATTCTATCAATTTCCATGGAGGGTTAGATTTTAAGGGTATACCTAAGCTGCAGTGCACCAAAAACTTAATAGGTTAAAAGGATAATAACTGACTTGGTGTTGTACAGTTGACCCTTGAACATGGCGGGGCTTGGGATACCAATCCCCCGTGCACTGAAAATCCACAAAGAACTTCTGACACCCCAAAAGTTTAACTACTAATAGTCAACTGTTGACTAGAACCATTTACTGGTAAGATAAACAGGAGATTAATGCATATTTTGCATAATCTTGTATTCTATATTCTTACCATAAAGTAAGCTAGAGGAAAAGATGTTCTTGAGAAAATACTTTTACAGTACTATACTGTATTTATCAAAAAAAAAATCCACGTTTGAAGTGGAACCATTGGTACAAACCCATGTTGTTCAAGGGTTAACGGTATATGTGACGTCTGTATTCATACACACCTGGGTCTCTGGTATCCTCCAAGTCAGGACCAATTCTATTCTATTAGATTCTAAATTTTTTTTCTCCTAACAGAAATAATCTTCCTCCCATATGGCAAAATAAATAACACAATACACAAAACTTGTAGTTTTTAAATTTCTTTCTCAGTTGATCTTTGACCAATTCTATGAAGGATGGGGATGAGGGAGCCATTATTACTCAGAGATATTAAAGAACCTGTCCAATGTCACACAGCTAAATGGAGGTCACGACAAAACGCAGGTCTTTGTATAGTTCTTCCAATGTGGCTAAATACGCTAGATCATACATTTAAAGCAAACCTTGGGAGGAGATCTGATATTCATTCTAATCTGGAAGAGACCTGTATGTACTATAAAATTAATAAAAACTTAGAGTTTTAACTAAAAGACTTTTTAAGGATCTGCTCGGCCCTTAAAATTCTGTCTTCCTGTGATTCCACCAACTTCGGTACCTAGCAATATATAAAATATGCTTCAAGGTCTGCTATTTTTCATACCAGTTTGTGGCCAAAATTAGAAGACAGTACTTTATCTCTAAAGACGAGGCAACTTTACATTAGCTGTAACCAGAATAAAACAAATTGAAAGAAAAAAATTATACTTTTTTATGACCCTGTTACAAACTCTCTAATAAAAGTTGCTAATTTTTATTACCGAAAAATGATTAAAAATTCCTACACCTAAGCTTTAAACCACAGCAAATTATTTAAATTTTAAAGAGCCACTGGCAACTTTCCCTCATTCTGAGATCCAAAAGACGATTTCATTTTAAAATATCTTTCTCAGAGAGTCCCAATATTTACTGATAAATCATCCAGAGTGTTGAACATACTTTTTTGATGGATGCCATTTGTTCTTCTCTCCACTCCGGTTTATTTTTCTTTGCATTCATAAAGAATTCACTGACTCTTTGTTCTAGTTGATCCATTGCATCTATGACATAATAAAAACATTTCATATTTAGATGACCAAAATCATACACTGAATATACACGCTTTGATTTGGGGAAAGAAAAAAAATCTGACAACATACACTCTTTCGCTTGGCCAATAACTTAAATATGTCATGCTTTGATTATGTAAATGCTCTAATAACTTTAGAAAAAAATTGCAATTTTCTCTACTGCCAATTTCAATTTATTTTTGTTATTTCAAAAATTTTCTGGTCATTAAAGGAGTCAACTACGTAGATAAGTTCTGTACCATAGTATTTCAATAGTACAGCCTTTAAATCAAAAGGTAATGGCATTAAATCAGCCAAAAGTGCCAAAGCACAATTTCTCATTGAAAGTACCACTAGAGGGGCACCTGGGTGGCTTAGTCGGTTAAGCATCTGACCTTGGCTCAGGTAACGATCTCACGACTTTGTGGGTACGAGCCTCGTATCAGGCTCTGTGCTGACAGCTCAGAGCCTGGAGCCTGCTTCAGATTCTGTGTTTCCCTCTCTCTGTTCCTCTCCTGCTTGCACTCTGTCTCTTTCTCTCTCAATAATAAATAAACGTTAAAAAAAAAAAAAGCACCAGTAGGTAATCCTCACATTTCTTTCTTTCTTTTTATTTGAGAGAGCGATTGTGCGTGTGGAGGAAGGGCAGAGAAAGGAAGAAAGAGAGAGAATCTCAAGCAGGCCCCACACGGTCAGTGCGGAGCCCAACGGACGTGGGGCTCGAACTCACAGATTGTGATTTCATTACCTGAGTTGAAACCAAGAGTTGGACGCTTAACCAACTGAGCCACCCAGGCGCCCCCACATTTCTTTTAATTAGAAAAAGTAATAAAAAGATTCTAACCTCTCACTATATGGCACTAAGCACACCATCATCTCATATCATGACTGAAAGTAGACGGTACAATCATTTATTCACTTAATACACTATATTATTCATTCTAGATAAGTTTTCTCTAAGGCTATGCCAAGAATAGTCATTTCATTCCAGGTATGCTAAAAAAGGGAAAGTAAAAAAAAATGGGGGCGTCTGTTGCTATGTAAGTTAAGGAAAACCTTTTGGAGATTTTCAGGGCATAACAGGTTTTTAAAGATTCTAAGAAGTCTTACGGTTAATTTTTAAAAAGAATTTTCCTTTGTTTAAATAAGCAATTTCTAACTTATTTTACAAAGATGTCTTTTATTAACCTATTAACTTTAGAAAACTATTAAAAATGCCACGTTTATAAAACCTTTCATTTATTTAATCTAAGTACAAATCACGAGAATTTAAAATGTGTAATGATAATGAAGAACTATAAAATAACAGCTACCTTTTATTGATTTTCTACTTTGTATCAGATACTATATGTTCTCATTTATCTGTGTTAATTTAAATTCTCACAAGATTTTCATTTTATAGAAGTAAGAATAACATGAACTCAGACATCAAAATTTGTGCTTAATCCTGTAGAAAACATTACTTTGGCTCCTTCAACTACACTAAAGTTAAATGAATTTTGTGAGCAAGCTAAAGAAATACACATTTCAGACTTCTACACTACACTACAATCCACCAAACAAAAAAACTTCCCTAACTTATCACCTTGTATTAAGTGCGGACACATGAAACTGACAAGAGGCTGAGAAAAGTATATTCATAATAATGGTATGGAAGGCTGGGAGGGGCAGAGAAACAAGTGAGGAAAGCTACAGGTCCTTAGCTACCTCAAGGAATGTTGGTTCTCTGATCTCTTTCCACATTTTACACAATCCCCCTTTTCTCCCAATCATATCCCAAAACCGGGTCTTCCTGCCCCTCTACTTTTTAAAACAAAAACAAAAAAACTGGCAGTATGAGAAACATTTCATATGTATAGCCTAAACATCACTGGAATAAATGGGATCAAGAAACATATTTTTTGAGGATACGCCCCATGAAGGCCAGCCATTATCATCACTTACCTAATTAAGGAGTACCTGAATTTCTCCAAAGGGGGAGTAACGTCCAGCCATAAAGGTACACCTAATATACACTTTAATTATGTAATATATAATTCATTTCACATTCTTAATTTTTAATATAGGATCTCCACAAGATAGTTGGAACAGCTATATTATATGCATTTCATAAAAGGGGAAAGTTCATGGGGTTCATTCAGGGCATGGTGGACATAAATCTGTACTTATGTGTAATGATGCTGTAGGTATTCACCTTATCTCCAAAGACACTGATTCTTTACTTTCTTTGAATCATAAACCCTTTTTTTGAAACTCCACAGAAAAAATGATCATATAAACCACATACTGCTCTGTGAAAGAACAAGGTTAATTTTGGGAAAAAGTAACCAGACTACCAAGCTACCACTGATAGAAAAAAAGTCAAAATTTTTATTACAGCAGAGAAGAAGCTTTACAGTAAAATCTTATTTCCCTCACTTTGAGAAATATCATCTTGTTGACAATTGAGAATGTATCCTATAATGCGTAACTTTCGAAAATGTGACATTCCAAGTTCACCAGGGTCACTAAAGAACCACATATCACCTATGCTTCTGTTTCCCACTCTTGAAAATTTTTGAATAGAACGAACTTTACAAAAGTGTAAGTGCTGAAATCTATGTTCCATACATAAGGGCTCAAGTCAAAATCTTCTCAACATTTACACCGATGTGCATTAAAACAGGTATCTACGTCCTCACTGAAGGTACAGAAGCTTTTATTGCAGAGTCTCGAATTGAGAAGAAACAGATACACGTGCCCTAATGCCTCCTTCTCTTGTAGGAGCAAGGAGAAAAGTAGCGTGGAAAGCAAGAGGCAAGATTAGGCACTGCCTTTTCTTTTTCACAACTCCTTATGCACTAGCCAGTGAGCCGGAAGAGAGTCAAATAGCGGAGGCGATGAAGTCGATGGCAGGGAAGTCTGGACTGAACGCGCGCGGCGAAGAAGGGCAAACGCGCCGACTTACTCTGCACCTGCAGGTCCATCTCGCGCATCTCCGTGAAGCGGTCCCGCAGGTCCATTGGAAGCTGTTCAATCACTGTCAAAGGGAGAGTCCGTCAGAGGGGCGGGGCCAACGGCGAAAGTACGCGCTTACGTCGCTGCGTGCGTGCGTGCGTCGGGGGGGGTCGAAGGAGCCGGCAGCCCACAGCGAGGCTGCCAGTTACCGTGAGAAAGAAACATCCCCCGCCTCCCCCTCCCTCCCGCCATCCCGCCTGCCCGTCCACTAGCGCTCCTGCCGCCCGCAGGTCCCACAGACGGCCCCCGCCAGCGCCGCCCACTCACTTTCCAGATAGTCCTCTAGGTACAACATCGCGGCCCTTAGAGCTGGGGGAACGAGGGGGTCCAGGGGTTTATTTGTGTCACTCGCTGTCGCCGGAGTTTTGTCCCTTCCAATATGGCGCCTCCGCTAGCAGCACCCGCTCAGCTTCGGCGGAAAAAAAAAAAAAAAAAGAAAAAAAAAAACCACTTTGGCGCCTGACGGCGCTTGCCTCACTGCCGCCCGGAGCTGTCATTGGTTGGATGAAGCAATGACGTAAGCCGACCGGAGTCCGACCTCGCGCCATTGTGGGAAGTGTAGTTTCATTCCCTCCCAGCAATTATTAACGTGCTGGCAGTTGCTCCTTTAGAAACTACAAAACCCAGGCGTCCTTGCGAACGGTGCGCAACAGAATCTGAAATGCGGTGCCTCTGTTTATTTGTTGATTTTTACAGAGGGAATGACGGGAGTTGTATGCGCCTGCAGAACACAACTAGGAACAACTTTTCACCTGTTCTTTACTGCTATGATTCCATACCCTAGCGTTTGTGAGTCATAGATTTCACATAGTGCTAGGCAAGTAGAAAATGTTCCAACGCTAGAATAATCAGCAAAGTTCGGGCGGCTTGGATTGTTTAAAACAGAACTCTGTTGGAATTTATCCTTAGTATTCACTGCTAAAAAAATAAATGGGACTTCTGGTTGGCTTCCATGTAACTAAAATAGTGTACACTAAGGATATGGGGTGAATATGAATTTCCCATATTAAACGATGCAAAAATAGCCCTCTATAGCCTCCTACGTATTTTATTTTGCGGTCTGTCTCACCGTCATTGTAATGTAATTGAGCTATACATAGAACCTGCACCCACAGAAAAGAAGAAATAGTGAGCAAGTAGAAATAACGGATGAAAACTTAATATCTAAGGGACCGTTCTAATAATAACTTTAGATTATGTTGAGTAAACAGTCTGTATTAGATGTCTATAGTCACGGACGGTGTCTATTTCTACCTTTTGACTCCTCCTCACACATGCTCTACCGTGATGTATTTAGCCCTTCACTGCTCAGGGTTTTTTGTTTTGTTTTGTTTTCTTAAAAACGTTCGCACTCAATAAAAGTTGGGTTTTGTTCTTTTCCACCTGTCTTAGCTCTATCCGTTTTTCAGGGATTTTGTCTTTGGTTCATGATTAAATATTCTATTTATATGTTTTTCAGATTGGAGTTGAAACATTTTATGCATTTTCCCCTGCCTTACATTTTCTTATACTCAAGATTTTTTTCACCTCTCTTAATCAGGATACTTACTGTCATGTTAATGAATGTCAAAGGAAACTTACCTCAATTCTAGTAATTATGTAGTTTACTTTCTGTACTTTTATCTAAAATCTAGTGCTTTCGGTCTTCCTCCACACTCCTTCCTTCCCTCCCTCCTTCCTTCCGGCTGCTTTTAAAATCTCTTGAATATTTTGCAGTTTCTCAGGGGTCAATTTAGGTATGTAGTCATTTCTCTCCTTCTTTCCTTTCTTACTGTTTAAAAAAATTTTAGGTTATGCTGACAATTCGAAAAGATTGCTGAATGTCAAGATTAATGCCCTGCAACAATTGTAGAAAATTCTCCACCATTCTCTCTTACCCGTTGCTTGTTTGCCATGTTCTCCATTATATTTTAGAATATCCACGAGACACCTCTAAGACTTTCTCACTTTATCCTCTATGTTTTGGTCTTTCATTCATATGGTCCATCTCAATGCTTTCAGATGACTTTTCAGTTTTACAAATTCTATTTTATTTTTTGAGCCATTTTCTAATTTCTAATACCAAGTAAACATAACATGAACATCAAACAGTCTATATTCTGTGTCTGTTACATCCGAAACTGGAAGTTTTATGGATCTTTGCTGTTTTGTGCAGTTTTATGGATCTTTTTACATCTGCGCCGTATGTTGTTTCTTCTAGTTTTTACTCATGGTGCCTATTTGTTTGTGGGTCTGTGATTTTGGATTCTGCACTCATGTTTCTGGGGTTATAACTGTCAAGATTATCTAAGGCCAGAGTTAAAATTGAGTTTTCCTAGACAGTATTAAAATTTGCTTCTGCAAGTTACATGCAGGCACCATGAAACCTAGCCCCAGATTAAATTTTTCGCTTAAAGCGTATTGGACTTCACAGATAGATTTCATTTGGCCTCAGATCCGAGTGGCTTGGATGTGATTCTCAGAGGACATTCTCAGAAGAGACTTGTTCTTTCTTTCCTGGATTCCAAGGTCAAGTCAGTCATGTTTCTTTACTGACTTGGTGCATCAGATTTCTCCCTTATTCACCCTTACACTGAGAATATAGTCCTTTAGAGCTTCAGATTTCTCCCCTTAGACTCCTCCTTTTTAGATGGGTTCTTGGCTTTATTTCCTGACCTTGGCATGCTGCATAGCTACAAAGGCAGGAGCCGTAGGTGTCCAGAATTTGACAGATAATCTCTTGGCAAAATCCCACTTTGGCCCTCACTTCTTTCTCAGGATACTCTCATTTTTCTTCCCTTCTTTCTTTTGTTCCTCCCTGAGAATTCCTCCATTTCCTACCAGTTCATCAATGTATTTGATTTTTTTTTTAACGTAGCAGTTTTTATTGTTTTCAGCACGTGGTTATTCAGAATAGTTAAAATAGCATGCTATGAGAAACAAGAGAAATAGAGATTGAAGTCTGTCATTTTAATGAAAACTGAGCATCTTCAGGGAGTTTTCCGTATTAGAGAAAATGAAATATTAGGTGGATCTCAGTTTATTCGCTGTGCATACACACTTCAGAGAAACCAAAACATAATAAAACTTACATGCTATGTATTTTAGTTAACGAGTGTCGTCCTCATTCATGGACCATGTATCGGATGCAGAAAATTGTACGTGTACACACATGTGATAGTTTCTTACATCATTAGGTTGTATAGGAGGTGCTACTTGGGGCGCCTGCCCTCTCAGCCACTACCGCATTTCTAGGCAGTGCCCGTGTATACGGGGGTGACGGTATCACTACTACGTTATTGTGCTCTCTGATCTTGCTCATTGATCTAGCAGGGAGAGACCAAAGCTGGGCCTATTAAATGCACTCTCTTGGGATTTGAAATTGGGAATGAAGAAGCTTGGAGACTGAAGGCATCGTGGCAGATTTGCAGCACAATAAATACACAGTCCACAAGCTCCCGCCGCAGGGAACCCCAAGCAGCTCCAGCGTTCTCCTTGCTCTCCCCACTTTCTCAGTCACTTGCTCACTAGTCACTAGTTGTAGGACCTTGATAAAGTTATTTTAACATTCTGTCTCCCATTCCTGATTTGTAAACTGGCAATAGCAATAGTAGCTGGTGTTATAGCGAAATAATATTGTCTACGTAAAGCACTTAGGCTGATGCCTGGTAAGTGATATGAGGCAATAGAGGCCGGCTTCTGTTACCATCATCACCACCGAGTCCCCTCCTAGGTTACTCATATCGCAGATGCTCCTTTGTGCTTCTCCCAATTTTGCCTCGCGCCCCTGTTTATTTTGTAGCTGGGCACCACCTAGAACTCTAGGATTATCTCACCTCCAACTGTTGTACTCCCACTGCCATGTGCAATTCAAAGGAGAAGGGATGTGGGGAAGGTGATATCAGAGTCTTACTTAAAAATGGATGCAAACTATGACTGTTACCAAGAGTCTAAGAGAAAGGAAATTTTAAAGCCTTCGTATAGCATGTTTACAGGGAGACGTTTGCCTTATGTCTTAAGATTCTGCCACTTCTGTATCTTATAAAGAAAACCACCATCCTGAAATCTTGCTAGTAAACCTTTGAATAAATATTTTCTTAGCTTTAGGCCAAGTATCCTCCCCGGCAGACTTCTGTAATATGGGAAGAAAGCAACTAAAATTCTGTCTTTACATGAATGATTCTAATTTTACATCTTTTAAAATCCATTGAGTCACTCACAGGATCAGTTGTAAGCAGCAGGATAATAGCCTTCACTTTGCATATCTCTGTGTGTTTCCAGCCTTTCCTACTCCAAATACCCATTAAAAAGACCCTTCTAAGGAAGGTTCTGGTTTCCTGACCTTGTTACTGAGTGTTTGCGATGGAGAATCTGGAGAAGAAGGGAGAAGGGAAGAAGACGCCAGGAGATTAATGGGAGCCTGGGGGTTCCGTGGATGGGAGAAGAAAGATATTGAACAGGGTGAAGAAGAGACAGATATGAAACTGTTATAAAACCATTCCCTCCAAACAAAGGGAAATTCGGGAGAAAAAATATGAAAAAGCTTGATATTAAGAGGATGAAATCCTCAGGTTCCAGAAGTGAAAAGTAAACTCGAAGTCACGGTGTCGTTGCAACCGGAGCTGTTGCTGAAGGAGTAGATTTATAGGCCTTAACGATTGAGTCTTGGGTTCTGACTGTAGCGGAGTGAAGACACTGCAAATTTTAAAATGAACTTCTAGACCCAGCGTGGAGCTCGGGTGCCTGTGTTAGCAAACTGAAACTCAGGTGATAATTCTCACATCCCTGTAAATGTTCGCATGATCCGAAATCCATTATCTTCCAATCAACCAATCCCCAGAGGCCAAGTTAACTCTGGGCTTTATACTTACTCTCTTGTTCTTTCTGGTGTGAAGGAAGGTTGACTGTGGCTCCAGCTACTCAGATAGTTTTTTTTTTCTTCTTTGTTCTTTATCCTATAAAAGCTTCCTGCTTTCTATCCCATTTTGCAGTTCTCTGAAAGCAGACTGTCCACTTCATTGAGTGTTAAAGTTTTTTTGTATCATCTAAATTGCCTTCTTTAATCTTTTTGTAAACACAAGCCTTGGGTCATATACTTGTAGGGAACTGAAGATAGCCATCTTGCAAAAAGCTAGCAATCTCAAAGGACTGCTTCAGTGAAACTGACTGGGGAAACATCAGAGAAGCCATCCATCCACCTAAAATCATGGGAGAGGGGCGCCTGGGTGGCTCAGTTCGTTGAGCATCCGACTTCAGCTCAGGTCATGATCTCGCGGTCAGTGAGTTCGAGCGTCGCGTTGGGCTCTGTGCTGACAGCTCAGAGTCTGGAGCCTGCTTCGGATTCTGTGTCTCCACCTCTCTCTGCCCCTCCCCCACTCATGCTCTGTCTCTCTCTGTCTCAAAAATAAATAAACATTAAAAAAAAATTAAAATCATGGGAGAGAAGACAGCCCAGAGGAGTTTAGACCTCAGACCTGGGCCATGCCTGAGTGTGGAGTACAAATTCATAGTCCTCACAAGGTACAGAGACCCTTTACCAAGATAGTAAACATTGGTCTGGCCCAGTTACACCATGAGGGCGCCCATATAGAAGACAAATATGATACCCATTAGGATTGTGCCTCAAGCTAGGACACAAAGAACAACCACTTGTGTTGGAAATACGCACACATTCAAATACTACAAATCACTTAAAGAAGCAAAGACTCTGAGAGACTTTAGCAGTTAGAATAAACAGGGGAATTCTAAAAATTCAAGTATCAGAAGTTATTGTTGATGAAATCAACCCAGAAAGTAGAACAAACAAGCAAAGAGAAAATCAAAAAGATATAAAAATTGGAGGGTCGATCTTGAAGTTCCAATACCTGATTAATAGGAGTTCCAGAAAGAGAGAACGGGAAAAAAAAAAATGGAGACACTGAAGACTATATGCTCTACGTTAACATTGATATTAAGTTTTTGAGTAGATAAAATAAGACATGGTGATAGCTACAGGAGAATGGCCACCTCTGGGGAAATCGGTCTTAGAACCCTCCCTGACAATAGCGGTTTCTTTTGTTTCTGCTCTATTAATAGCTTGCAGAAGGCCCTCATTCCTACTTGTTGCATGAATAAATAGGAGCAGGATTGGCTGGATGAGGGCTTTCAAATCAGACAAACCTGAGTTTGCACACCGTCTCTGTTATTTGTTCATGTGACCTGAACCAAAGTTACTTAATGTCCCTAAGATTGTTTCCTCATGCATGAAATGAGACTAAGGAAGGGTAACTTGCGCTGTCAGAACATGGGGAGGCTCAAAAGAAATAATGAATAAGAGTACCTAACACCGTGACCTGTGAAGAAACGTAATCATGAAACAATATTATTTGTAGAAGTGACAGCACCATTAGGTAAAACGTTTAGGAAGTGCCATTCCAAGGGCATCGCGATGGGAGTGTTTGCCCCAGAGCAGGCAAGTAAAGGAAATCGTTGTCTTTAGGATTTAAAAATAATAATAAAACTGACTTCTACAGTCTGTCTTTTATTTTTACTATGTGCCAGCAATTCTAAATAATGTCAGTGATAAAATATTTCTCCCTGAAAAAAAATATTTCGTTGGTTCAAATTCTAAACTATCTCTGAAGTTATGGTTGAATTTAGTAAGTGGCACTACATAGTTCTGTTAAATAGTGGCTTGGATATAACACGTGAAAGCACAGTGATTAGAAATACAAAGACACCGAATTTGAGTTATTTCAATTATAGAATGCTATATGATCACTTGGAGTTTTTCTTTGTATTTAAAATTTAAAATAGTGAAACTGACTAGGAACTACTAGGTATGATATTTTTGCTCATCAAATGCAAATTTTAGTTCATTCATGAAACATATTACTGAATTTAAATAATATCTTGAAACTAAAAAATGTATTATTTTAAAATTGTTATTCTTGTTTAATTGGCACTTAATTGCTATTACATTTTAATGTGGTTATGAGTGCAACAAGCCCATGTGTTTTTCTCTTTTCAAAAAAATGCTTGAATATAGTTAGAAGAAATTAATCAATTACTTTTTTCCTTTAATTAATTAATTATGCATTATAAGCATGATTATGTAATGGAGTTTAATAAAAGAAATTTTATACTGTCTGAGCTTTTCTGGCCATTACCATTATCTATTTCATGTAATGAATATTTTTTAAAATAACTTGCTTGTGAAGAAAAGGGGTATATTTGTATATTGCGGCACCTGGGTGGCTCAGTCGGTTGGTTAACTGTTCAACTTCAACTAAGGTCACCATCTCACACTTCCTGAGTTCAAGCTCCACGTCAACCTCTGCGCTGATGCTGACAGCTCAGAGCCTGGAGCCTGCTTCAGAGTCTGTGTGTCCCTGTCTCTCTGCCCCTCCCCCGTTTGTGCTCTGTCTCTCAAAAATAAACATTAAAAACATTTTAAAAAAGAGAAATTTTTTTTAAAAAGAAAAGGGATATATTAAAATGGTTTGCTTCCTGTGTCAGATATGTTAGGTATGCTTATTAAAGGCTTCTCACAGAAGGCAAGTGTAAGTTTATTTGTACACAATGGTATCATTGTGTGTAACTATTTCTTGTGTTTGATTTTGAACACCTTAGGCTCACTGACATTCATTTTCATAAGACTAGTAATTAAAGATAAATTATCTTTAAATAAAATGATAAAAAAATTAAAGATAAATTATCTTCGTTTTGTGATCCGATATGAAAATATTTCAGTGACTGGGAGGAATTTTAACATTTCTGGAAAACATTTATAGATTCTACTTTTCTTTTTCTTTTCTCCTTTAATCAGTCAGGTGCTTGATGATATTGACAAGAACTGATATTTGGAAAATTCAAGCTTTTAAAAATTTTTTATTTAAAACGTCTTTTTTTTAATAAATCCAAATCAAGGGCCGAGGAAGCTTTATTTTGCTAGTAGAGGTAAAGTGCTTTTCTAAACTTGGTTGAGGACATAAGAGTGTGAAAATATGACAATACAGTGCGTTTTTACACTCTGTGCATAAATATCTTATGAGACTTCCTGCATTGTAGAATCGAACCTGCCTCCCCCACTAATTTGGAATTCCTCAAAGGTAGAGACTATGTTTTATTTATCTGTTGATCCACGGATCTGGCAGGTAATATGAGTTCAATAAAGATATAATGAATAATTGAATGAACGAATGGATGACCATCAAGCTCAAGTTCATAAGTTTCCCAGTTCAGACCAGAGGGGGCAAGATGGAGTTATCCTGATTGTTAACTACCGAGCTCTGTGAATAAAATAGGTTTCCAGTGGTCATTCAAATAACTGGACTGGAATGCTGAGAAGAATTTTTTAAACAGAAGCCTTTGAAAAACTCTAAAATACAGGAGTAGATTGACTTCCAAAGTGGTTTTTAATTAGGCTCGCCTCGAGGAGGAAGCAGAGGGAAAATGACAGTAATATGATAATTCATGGTGGCTTATATTTTTAAAAATGCTTTGAAAGCTAGTAGTTAATTGAGGGCAATACATAGGCTCCTAGGGAACTTGAGAAAGAACATTACTATAGTTCATTCCAGCAAACATTTACTGAACAACAAATACCACCAATTCAAACACGACCAAGATACCGTCCTTATTCTTGCAGGATGTGTATCTTGGTAAGAGAAGCAGAGGCTTAAGGGTATTATTTAAATACAACGTAGTACGTGCTATATAACATGATTAAATTTTGAGGAAGGGACTAGGAGGAATTTACATAAATTTAATTAAGAAATGATCATTTTGTGCGGCCCTTGGGTGGCTCAGTTGGTTGAGCTTCCAACTTCAGCTCAGATCATGATCTCAGAGCTCATAAGCTTGAGTTCTACATCTGGCTCTGTGCTGACAGTTCAGAGCTTGGATCCTGCATCAGATTCTGTGTCTTCTTCTCTCTCTGCCCCTCCCCTGATCGCACTCTGTCTCTCTTTCTCTCAAAAAAAAAAAAAAAAAAAGAAAGAAAGAAAGAAAAGAAAAAAAAGAAAAAGAAAAGAAATGATGATTTCATTGATGAATTGTGAACATACAGATTCAACAAAAACATAAAGAGCTGGAGACCAATAAAAAGATGCAGGATAACATATCCACATATTTAAGTACTTTGCAGCCATTACACATTAGGTTTTTGATTACTATCTAAGTAGATATTAAAGTGCAATATATACAGGAATGCTATTCAGCTGATTTTCACTGATACGAAATTGTTGTTAAAAATTAGATAAAATATACTACATTCTATGTCATCAGGAAAATGGAAATTGAAAGGAGATACCACTACACAGCTGACAGGATGGCCACAATCTGGAACACTGACCAAATGCTGGCGAGGACGTGGAAACAAGAACTCTCATTCTTTGTTGGTGATAATGCAAAATGATACAGTCACTTTGGACAATGAAATATTACTCCGTGCTAAAAAGAAATGAGCTATGAAGGCATAAAAAGAACTTTAAATGCATATTACTAAGTGAAAGAAGCCGATCCGAAAAGGCTGCATAGTTGGTTCCAACTACATGACATTCTGGAAAAGACAAAACAGTGGAGGCAATAATCAGTGGCTGCCAGGAGTGGGATGGGGGATTGAAGGTATTTTAAGGCAGTGAAAATGCTCCGTATGATGTTATAATGGTGAATTCATATCATTTTATATTTGTCCAGATCCATAGAGTGTACAACACCAAACGTGAACCATATTTTAACTATGGACCTAGGGTGATTATGTGTGTCAATGTAAGGTCATCAACTGTGACAAAAGTACCTATCAGTGGAGGGTATTGAAAATGGGAGAAGCTGTGAGTGCATGGAGGCAGGGATTATGGGGAATCTCTGATCTTTCTCTTAATTTTTCTGTGAATTTACAACTGCTCTAAAAGATAAAGTCGTAATAAAAATTAAGACAAAAAACTGAGATATGTCTACTGGTTGGTATATAGAAGCTTCTATGAGTAACCAAAGAGTCCCATACCACCCTGGCTTCCCTGGTCCTTTCTATGGGATTCTCTGGGGCTATTTTATTAGATAGCTACGATGGAGTCAACACATAGCAACAGGCCCCTGCTCCAATAATGCCAGCCTCTGAGTTATTAATTATTTTAAATACCACTCCTGTATACATTATAAAGTAAGGGAAAAAAAGGTTACAAATACTGTATGGAATATGATAGCATTTTGTAAAAAAAATGTGTATGTGGATAGATATATATTTACATACAGATACATTTATTTTTTTAACATTTATTTATTTTTGAGAGAAAGAGAGAGAGAGACACAGCATGAGTGGGGGAGGTGCAGAGAGAGAAAGAGGGAGACACAGAATCTGAAGCAGGCTCCAGGCTCTGAGCTGTCAGCACAGAGCGGGGCCTGAACCCACGAACCATGAGATCGTGACCTGAGAAGTCGGACGCTTAACTGACTGAGCCACGCAGGTGCCTCAGATATACATTTCTACTTAGACTAGAATCTGTATAGAAAGTTAACCATAGTTATTTCTGAACGAACGATAACGGAACTATAGATGACGATATTTTCTTTACAAATTTCTATCTTTCCCAAACTTCAAAATTATTTTATAATCAGAAATATATATGTGGAAAGACAGAGAGAAAAAGAGAGAGAAAGAATGGGAAATGAAAGCGATCGGATTGGTATCCTATCTAGTGAGTTGTGTCTGTGCCCCAAAACTTTTCCAAGTTCTATAAAACTGGGCAAATATGTCGTAACTCTTCTTAGAATAATCAATTTTGTTCTCAAAAGTGTTTCATGCTGAGCTAATATAGCTATCAGGATCAAAGTGGTGTCCAACTTTCAAAATACCAAGCCAAGTAATTAAGCAAAAGAAGCACTCAGGATTCTAAGTCTCATTACCTAGTCCCATTATCAGCCGTGGGTCAGACACATAAAGGTCAGGATCTGGGGGAAGCAGATACACAAATAGGAAATGAGGTTAAGAACACAAGGAGGAAAGGATTATTTGCCAAGTTAAATCCCAGAACACAGGACAACATGCAAAATGCTAAGTTGAGCTCAACTGAGGTAGTAGAAATGACAGGATTCACGTTTTCGAACTAATTAATAATAAAGAGTCTGTTCTGAATGGCAACTTAAGTCTTGCTTCCGCACCTATTTTCACTGTGCTGATGGCTGGAGGGGATGATACCGAGAGGAAAAGTACCATCAGCGTCACGGTATCATTGAGTTGCTTTCTCATCCAGCTCAACATGTGAGTATATTTTTAGGACTGAAATGATGGGGTGAACAAGTGAATCTATATGCCAGCCAGACACAGATTATAAGTGGATCTTTGGAAACACGTAACATTCATCGTTCGATATCTCTGTCCTTGATTCCTGATCAGACCCGATTGCTAACCTATACACCAGTGGTTCCCAACCAGGAGTGATTTTGCCCCCTCGGGGATATTTGGAAATACCCGGAGACATTTTTAGTTGTCACAACTTGGATAAGTACCACTGGCATCTAGTGGATAGAAGCCAGGGCTGCCTCTAAACATCCTGCCATCCACAGGACAGCCCCTGCAGCAAATAGTTACTGGGTCCAAAACGTCAATAATGCCAAAGTCGAGAACACCTGTTGCAGACCGGCATTGGAGTTGAAGAGGACTCTGACATTCCTGGGTCAGTGTTCCATGCCCATTCGTGACATTGTCCACCCTTAACCAAGTAGTGTTGGCCTAAGATTCGTACAGCGGAGGGCAGCAATAAACAAATTTTTAGATTACATTTTCGTTTGTCCTCCCATAGTTTGCTTTCTTTTTCTACTTCTCTAATCCTTAAAACAAAAATAATAATAGAAGCAGAATAAAACCAAAGAAAATAAGTTTGTATTTTTCGAGAGAAAAAAATCACCACATTTTATGCAAAGGTGTATTAGAAATTTTAAAATAGGAGTTCCACAGATACAGGAACCATGAATTTTAAATGTTCTTAGTGTGTGCTCTTAGCACTGCATCTGCAACTTTTACTCATTTAAAAAAATTACAGAGGCACCTGGGTGGCTAAGTCTGTTAAACATCCGACTCTTGATTTCTGCTCAGGTTATGACCTCACAGTGGTGAGATCGAGCTCCGCCTCAGGCTCCACGCCCAGCATGGATTGTCCCTTTTCCTCTTCCCCAATCACGTGTGTACTCTCTCTAAGTCTGAAAAAAAATCACCAATCACATTTAAATATTAGTAAATAAAATTTATCACTGAATACCAATGTATAATCGATCGTACTTTTTTGGTAGACTGTTCTATTATTTAATAACTCTTATTTTGGTGAACTGCTGAACCCGCGCTCTTTACTATAAATATATGTTCTTTTATAGTTGATTTAATGAAACTCAGAGACACTTACTGTTCTTACATCAAACTCTACCTGCTCAAAGAACTTTCCACATATATTCTTTTTTTTTTTAATATTTTTTAACATTTATTTATTTTTGAGAGACAGAGTGCAAGCAGGGGAGGGGCAGAGAGAGAGAGGGAGACACAGAATCTGAAGCAGACTCCAGGCCCTGAGCTGTCAGCACAGAGCCCGACGCGGGGCTCGAACTCACAGACTGTGAGATCATGACCTGAGCCGAAGTCAGCCGCCCAACCGACTGACAGGTGCCCCCAACATATATTCTTAGCCTTTTTCCAAACTAAATAAGTAATCATGGGGATACAAATGTACAGCATGGTGACTATAGTTAATAGCACTGCGTTGCATATTTGAAAATTGCTAAGAGTAGATCTTAAAAGCTCTCATCACAAGAAAAAATTCTGTAACTATGTGTGGTAACAGGTGTTCGCTGCACGTATATGATGATCATTTAGCAATATATACAAATAATGAATCATTGTTGTACTCTGAAACTACTCTAATGTTATATGTCAACTATACTTTAATACGAAAAAAAGAAAAACTGCAGAACAATAAACCTCATGAACATAAACACAAAGAGTCCTTAAAATATTAGTAAATCAAATCCACCAATATATAAAAATTATTACTACAGTATAACCAGGTGAGGTTTATCCCGGGAATGCAAAATTAGTTTAATCTTCAAAAAGCAATCAATGAAATTCACCATTTATCAGAATACAGGAGAAAAATCAGACCTAATATCATGAGTTTAAGTAAAGCATTCCACAAAATTCAACACTAATTCTGGATTTTGAAAACCAACTTTCAACAAACTTGAGTAAAAGGGCCCTTTCTCAATTGGATAAATGCTATCTTCAACTGTCTTATAGCTATCATCATATTTAATGATGAACTATTGAACACTTTCTCCCTCAGACTAGGAATAAAACTGGAACATTTTCCTTACTACCACTTTTCAATATTATTTTAGAGGTTCTACCAGGGGCAATTGGATACAAAATAGAAAAGAAGCAATAAAATTGTCCATTTCAGTTTGCTAGGTCTTCTATAACATAGCTTTAAGCCGAGCGGCTTAAACAATAGCTCTAGTTTTTGTTTTTGGTTTTTTTTTTAATGTTTATTTATTTTTGAGAGAGAGAAAGAGACAGAGTACAAGCAGGGGAGGGGCAGAGAGAGAGAGCAGGAAACACAGAAGCTGAGGCAGGCTCTGAGCTGTCAGCACAGAGCCCGATGCTGAGCTCAATCTCAGGGACCATGAGATCATGACCTGAGCTGAAGTCAGATGCTTAACCAACTGAGCTAGAGCCACCTTGTTTTTCTAAAAAATGTTTTAATGTTTATTTACTTTTGAAAGAGAGAGAGACAGAGCATGAACAGGGGGTGGGGTAGAGAGAGAGGGAGACTCAGTGTCCGAAGCAGGCTCCAGGCTGTGAGCTGTCAGCACAGAGCCCGACATGAAGCTCGAACTCATGAGATCATGACCTGGGCTGAAGTCCAACGTTTAAATATTGTTGTTTTTCTATATCAACTTGTATTTTCTGCAGCTTTGGTTTTTTGAATTTAGAAGCTGTTATTTGGTGCATAAAAATCCTGGAGAGATGCTTACTATGGATCGCATTCTTAACTGTTTGAAAGTGTTCAGTTTTTTAACACCTTTTGCCTTGTCTTAATAGTTGCCTAGTTCTAATAATGCAAATCCTACTTTTTCCAGCATGATTTGTATTTGTTTGCTCTTTTGCTTTCAACCTGCCCTGTGACTTTTTATTTTAAATAAAAAATAAACCACATCTGGTTGGCTATTATTTTACAGCCAATCTAATAGATTAATTTATTCTATTACACTTAAGATCCATTAGAAAAAGAGTTCATGATGATCTATATGTGTCCCTAGTTTTTAGAGCCATCTCTTCCTAGTTGTTTTTCTTTTGAGAGCCACATGCTTAAATGAATCTTCCCTCCAATTATTTTATTTATTTTTTAATTTTTTAATGTTTATTTGTTTTTGAAAGAGGTGGGGGGTGGGGAGGGGCAGAAAGAGAGAGAGAGAGAGAGAGAGAGAGAGGGAGACACAGAATCCGAAGCAGGCTCCAGACTCTGAGGTGTCGACCCGGGGCCCAAACTCGTGAACTGTGAGATTATGACCTCAGCAGAAGTCAGCCGCTTAGCTTAACCGACTGAGCCACCCAGGGGCCCCACCTCCCATTCTTTTACATCTCGGAGCTTTAAGTCAAGGTTTATTGAATTATTTAGGAAAATCTTCACTTCTCTTAAGCCTTACTGCTTACATAAGCTTACCTCTAATAGAGACTCTATCTCTTTTTTTCTCTCTCACATTCCCTTTCCAGTGTATGTTATACACAACTTGGGTTTTCGGATTACATAATCATACATTTCAGACATTCTTCTCTCAGTAGTAAGCATGAGTGTTACCCGTCTTCATTCAGAGATAGCGATGTCAGTAACTAGCATTTGATGATGATAAGTACTGAATAAATAGTGCTGTGCCACGAACATGTCATTCCTGTGAAAAAGAATTTTCTTTAAACTATGTGTATATTTTCAACTGAAGAAATAAATTTGAGGTGGGAACTTACCTATTTCAAGATCGAGATGATTAATTACTTGATTTATCAACAGGAAAATGGAATTTCCGTATATCTTCAAACTTGACTTTTAGCCCAGGTTTGGACAAATACACACCTTCTCTTTTTAGTTCATTTCATTTACAGCTGAATTAGTCACAACTTCCTCACAGTCTGCAAAAACATCAGCAGCTATTAACCGTTTTATTTCCATTTTGTCAAAAATTTGTTTGAATTAATTTATGTCCTCATTACCTTACTCCTCTGTCAGCACAAAGATCTCATATCTTTAAAAGTGATTAATCTTTAGACAAATGAAAGTTTAAAAAAATCTACCTTAGCTTATCATTTTATTTGCGTGTGCAGGAAAAACGACAGGTTCTGAGGACCCTTCTTTGTAATTGTTTTATATGAATTAAGATATATTAGAATTTTGAAAGTGTCCTCTTAGGTCATCAAAACAGTGAAATGTCTCCAAAGACTGACTCTTATTCAAAGTGGTAGATTAGTGATGGCTTATTGCTTTTAATGCTATGGCAATACTAGAAATACATTTTGACTTTAATTTTTCTTATTTTATATTGCATTGTCTTAAAAATATACTGTGCTTTTAAAAAATAAATTGTTAATGTATTGATTAGTAGTGTGTGCTTAGGAGTTGGAGAGCATTGAATTAAATGCCTTCTTCATAACTCACTGGCCATTACTTAAACTTTCCGTACCTCAGTTTACTTATTTATAAAATGGGAATAATAGCAGTTCCTACTTCATAGGGCTGTTGTAAAGATTAAGAGTATATCTATGTAAAGTTCTTAAATGAAGGCCTGACATTTATAGACACCACAATAATGTTAGCTGTGTTTTTCTCCATTATATAGTTTAGTAATTAAAATCATGGGCACTGGAACTGGGCAAACCTGGGGACCAATCCCAGTTTTACCACAAGTCTGCGTGACCCTGGCAGTACATTTATTTGCTCTCTCCTTCAAGCTCGCACCTTGAGGGTAACATACATACTTGCCACAGTAGAAAAAAGCATAAGCATAATACCTACCATGAGGTAACCACTCAATTAATGGCCCAGAAATCTCCAAAATGTGTTAGAAAGTCTTTTACATGTTTTGTTTTGTTTTGTTTTTTTCTGACGAAACCCAAGAGCAGCTTTTAATGTTAAGGTAAAGAGAGGCCAAAAAGAAGAAAAAGAAAGAAAGGGGTTGGGGAGGAAGGGAGAGAAAAAAGAAAAGGAAAGGAAAGGAAAGAAAAGAACAGAAATTTATATTCCATGCTATTTTTAGGTGTATAAAGAATATTATTCCCTTAGCTGCCAGTCTGTGGAGGCAGACAGAATGCAAATCCCTTTGACTCTAGTTACTATAACTCTGAGTTCCTCTTTCCTTACTCCAAAGCCCGTTTAGCCTATGTCCTCATTCATCCACAGACAAATTCCATGCTGATCCTGAGTTCTTGCAGGATTAACACATGTCTGTGTGGGGATGCGCCACTTCCCCAGAGTAATTTCTTCAACAGACAAGCCACCATCGAAAGTATCGTTCTTTATAAAAATGCCTATTCCTTGGGAGTTGTCATAAAGGATTCTATTTTGTGAATAGGTTTACTTATTTTCTTTTCACAGCTTAGCGAGGAGTAGGGCACTATAGAATAAAGTTTGAATGAGGTACATGATGAAGATTATTTTTTTTTAACTTTTTTTTCTTTTTCTTTTTCTTTTTTTCTTTTTTTTTTTTGATGAAGACTATTTTAAAAGTCCCATTGATTTTCTGGAAGGTAGGATCTGCTTAGTAGGTCCTGGGAAGCTCAGAAAGTAACAGCCTTTGAAGAATATTAGATGTAATTTCCTTTAAGTCTAAAATACAAAATAAAATTGTTGATTTTGTAAATGCTTCTATTTTAGAAGCACAGGAAAAACTCGATTAAACACCCTTTTAGGATTATTGAAAATTTTTGTTAATTTATAGATCAAGAAATCATAACTTTAAAATAGTTCTCATTTTACAATGGCTAAAAATAACTTCTTGGGAAAAAAAGGCCAAACTCAGGACTAGAGGTCAGTACAAATAGGACCATGAGTCACAGAAATCACATTAATGTTCCATTTGAAAAAGCAAGAGGAATACTTTGTATTTATATTTATATTATGCACATATTAGATATAGTAAGACTTATTCGGAGCATTAGATTTCTTCTCTCTCCACAAATCGGGCCACTCGGTTTTCAATTGTATAGTCCCTCCTCAGTAGCGCCTTAGCTGGAGCACAGTTTATGTGGAATGTATTTAGGCATTTCTTTCTCAAAGGTCTCACTGCACATCGAACTCTGACACTACTGAGCCACAGATCTGAGTCACTGTCATGGCAACCCTTGTGCTTTGAATACTGAATATTCCCGATTTATTGTTATTGTTCTGCCTGCCTCTTTACTGTCTTAATAATGACTACAATATGCATTATTTATCTGTTGTGTCACAACAAATTAAAACTTAGTGACTTTAAGCACCAATAAACATTTATAATCTCTCACGGTTTCTGTGTTGGAATTCGGGAGCTGCATGGCTGGGCAGTAGTTCTGGCTCAGGGTGTCCCAGGAGGATGTAGGCAAAATGCCTGCCAGGACTACAGTCATCTGAAGGCTTGACTGTGACTGGAATATCTGCTCTTTCATGAAGATGGTAAATTGGTACCAGCTTTTAGCAGCAAACCTCCTTTCCTCTCCGCATAGATCTTTCCATAAAGCTGCTTGAAGGCCCATACTGCACAGTGGTTAGCTTCCCTCAGCACAACTAATCCAAGAGAGCAAAGCAGAAGCCACAGGACTTTTTATGACCCAACATCAATCTTCACAATTCACAGCTGAACTAGGACCCAAGAAATCCAAGTCCTATTAGATATATACTTCTCAATTAAATTATCCAGGCATTAGTAACCATTTTCACTCCCAGCAAACCATTAGCAAATAAACTTTGGGTATCTTTTCCCTTCCCAGGCATAATAGCATTACACTAGGCAGGCTAAGCCTTTTTGAGGCCAGCTGGAGTTCTACACAATTTTCTTCCTATGAATAAAGTATGTATGGAAATAGGAGAAAGAATATTAACTTCATTGAAGCGTACATTGTCTGGCTAACCATAAATATGGAACTTTTTGTTTTTCCAAACTGTACTACTGCACTGTTGTCCTTAAAATTATTATTTGTTTGGATTATAGGTTGTGACTGTCTAGCCTAGGTTTACTCTAGAGAATAAGACTTTCATGAAGGAAGTTATTGCTTGCTTTTGTTAAATTCAAGTTTTCTTGTGCCCAGTGATTCAAGTATAAGTTTTCTTTGATAAGAAACAATTTTAAGTAACACTAGAATGATTAATGACACATAGTTCTGTAAATCAAGGCACTTATACAAGAATGTGGCAAAATGATAATTTCATAACTGATTTAATCAAAGAGTGTCTTTATTAATAACAGAATTCTGTAAGCATAGAACTCTGTAAAAGCAAAGATATTTATGCAGAGAGTTTGATAAATCATACACTACCTTTAGAACAAAGCATTGCTTCATTTTGTTTAATTCTCTAAAACAAGAATTGCAGTGCAATGCAGGTTATGTAAACTGATTATATTGGATTTAGATTTGTAGATTTTTTGAGCAGATATTAAATTTTTTGAAACCTGACAAAATGATAACCAATGGCCTAAAAGTTTTCTAAATGTATATTTTAGAATGAATGTACGATAGCTAGAATGTTAATTGATTCTCATAATAAATTTTATTTACTAAAATCTATTACTACACATTACAGTATAGCAAAACAAATTTCTTTATAAAGTAGGTCCTCGCTTTCAAGTTGGAATCCTTAGAAGATATTATTAAACTATATATCAGTGACTCAGTGAAATTCACAGGAGATAGCATTTCTCATTAAAAATTCCTGAAACAGCTCATTGAGCAAGCTATATGAGTTAACTTCTGGTAATTTTTAGAAAGTATTCTTGAAGCTCATAGAATTAAAAATTGAAAATGCTGGGGGAAAGGAACTGAAATACTTTTCCTGTGCCTTCCACTGGTCCTAAGCTTTCAGTTTGCCTCCTGCCTGTTTTTACCCATTTACTCTTTACAGTTAGGAAGGGAAAAACAATAATAACAACAAAATCGTGTGAAAAAGTGAAAAATAAAAGGAAGGGTGAAGAAGGAGAAGGCAAGAGGCTCACTTAGAGCAATTAGGACCTGTTTGAAGCTGTGCTGTGGATTGAATGTTTGTGTCCCCTCAAAATTTATATGTTGACATTTTATTCCCCAATGTGATATTTGGAGGTGGGGCTTTGGGGAGGTACTCAGATTTAGATGAGGTAATGAGAGTGGGACCCCGTGATAGGATTAATACCTTTATAAGAAGAGGAGACTAGAGGTGCCTGGGTGGCTCAGTTGGTTAAGTGTCAATTTTGGCTCAGGTCATGATCTCATGGTTTGTGGGTCGGAGCCCCATATTGGACTCTCTGCTGTCAGCACAGAGCCTGCTTTAGATCCTCTGTCCTCCTCTCTCTCTGCCCCTGCCCTGCTCATGCTTGCTCTCCCTCTCCCTCTCTCTCTCTCAAAAATAAATAAACATTAAAAAATACTTACATAAAAAAAAAAGAAGAGGGGACCAGAGCCTAAAGGAAATCCCTGATTCTTTCTTGAACATAAACTGCACATCTAGCGAATCCAATGAGGGAAGTGAGATCTGTAGAGTCACATTCAACTTGTGTGTGTCGCTCTCATTCTTGCAGCCTTGTAGGTGACAAAGTCCAGCTGTAGAATTTGAGTCTGTCATCTTATTTTCTCTGACAATTTGGTGAAGACGTGGAAGGATCATTAGATCCTGAGGAGAGCAGCGGAACCTCAGGTTGAGGATCAGTATGAAAGGGAAAACTCCCTGATTTTTCACTTTCATTTCTACCTCCTAGTTTCCCCTTTACTCTCCTGGGTTGTTGAAGTTATTTTAATCCAAGATCTATTTCTCATTCAATTTAAAGTTTCCGAGCCAAAGCAGGGAAAGAAAAATGATGGAGAAGGGGAAAAATTATTTTAGATTTTTAAATATAATTTTATTTAAATCCAAGATAGTTAACATAGAGTATAATAATAGTTTCCCGAGTAGAATTTAGTGATTCATCACTTCCGTATAACATCCAGAGTTCATCCCAACAAGTGGCCTCCTTAATGCCCGTCACCTATTTAACCCATTTCCCCACCCAATACCCCTCCAGGAACCCTCTAGATTTTTTTAAAAGTTTATTCATGGATGCCTGGGTGGCTCAGTCGGTTAAGCGTTCGACTTTGGCTCAGGTCATGATCTCGCAGTTTGTGGGTTTGAGCCCGACGTCAGGCTCTGCATCAGGCTCTGTGCTGACAGCTTGGAGCCTGGAGCCTGCTTCAGATTTTGTGCCTCCCTCTCTCTCTGCCCCTCCCCTGCTCACGCTCTGTCTCTCTCTTTCTAAAAAATAAACATAAAAACAATTTTAAGTTTATTCATTTATTTTGAAAGAGAGAGAAAGAGAGAGGGGGAGGGAGAGAATGCACATGCATGTGCGAGTCAGGGAGGTGCAGAGACAGAAGGAGAGAGAGAATCCCAAGCTGGCTCTGTGCTGCCAGCAGGGCTCAATCTCAAGAACCCTGATCTCATGACCTGAGCCAAAATCAAAAGTTGGAGGCTTAACTAACTGAGCCACCCAGGCACCCCTAGATTTTATTATTTTTTTTAATTTTTATTTATTTATTTGAGGGAGAGAGGCAGAGGGACAGGGAGAGAGAGAATCCCAAGCAGGCTCCATGCTGTCAGCGTGAGATCCTGATCTTAGCCAAAGTCAAGAGTTGACACTTAACTGACTGAGTCACCCGAGTGCCCAAGGGGGAAAAACTCTCTGTTTGTTTATTAAATTTACATCCAAGTTAGTTAGCATATAGTGTACAAATGGCTTTAGGAGTAGAATCCAGTGATTCATCCCCTACATAGAACATTCAGTGCTCATCCCAAGTGTTTCCTTAATGTCCCTTACCCATTTAGCCATCCCCCACCTGCAAACCTTCCGGCAACCCATAGTTTGTTCTATACCTTAAAGAGTCTCTTGTGTTTTGTCCCCCTCCCTGTTTCTATATTATTTTTGTTTCCTTTCCCCTATGTTCATCTGTTTTGTATCTTAAACTCCACATATGAGGTCATATGATATTCGTCTTTCTCTAATTTTGCTCAGCATAATACTCTCTTCCATCCACATTGTTGTAAATGCCAAGATTTCATTCTTTTTGATTGCTGAGTAACACTCCATTGTATATGTGTATCACATCTTTATCCATTCATTTGGTGATGGACATTTAGGTTCTTTTCATACTTTGGCTATTGTTGATCGCGCTCCCGTAAACATTGGGGTGCATGTGTCCCTTCGAAACAGCACACCTCTATCCTTTGGATAAATACCTAGTAGTGTGATTGTGGGGCTATAGGGTAGTTCTATTTTTGATTTTTTGAGGAACCTCCATACAGTTTTCCAGAGTGGCTGCACCAGTTTGCATTCCCATCAGCAATACAAAAGTGTTCCTATTTCTCTATACCCTCACCAACCTTTGTTGTTGCCTGATTTATTAATTTTAGCCATTCTGACAAGTGGGAGGTGGTATCTCATTGTGGTTTGGATTTGTATTTCCCTGATGATGGGTGATGTTGAGCATTTTTTCATGTGTCTGTTGGCCATCTGGATGTCTTCTTTTGAAAATGTCTATTCATGTCTTTTGCCCACTTCTTCACTGGATTATTTGTTTTTGGGTGTTGAGTTTGATAAGTTCTTTATAGATTTTGGATACTAACCCTTTATCTGATATGTCATTTGCAAATATCTTCTCTCATTCTGTCAGTTGCCTTTTAGTTTTCTAATTGTTTCCTTTACTGTAATCTGGGGTCCACTAGGAACTTTGCCTATGGGGAGGATGCACAGCCTCTACCAAATGCCCTCCTGGCAGGGGAACCGCCTTTCCCCACGTGGCCCAAGGACCCTCAGATCCTGCTGTCCGCTCCTGGGGATTCGTCCTTCCCACCAGAGCACTGACAGGTATCTACCTGCAGGGTTTCCAACTCTGTGCTCCCCTCTTTATAGTCTTAATGGTATTGAAACCCTCTCCTTTCTCCTTTCTCTTTTCTCCTTTCTCCCTTTCTTGTTAAGTTCCTTGTGGGTGTTTCCACTCTTTCTCTTTCTCTTTCTCTTCAGCTGCTTTCGGGGGGCAGTGCATTTCCTATACTCCCCCCTCATCTCCATCCTCTCTCCACAAACAAAAACAGCTCCCTACCCTCCGCGGTGTCCGTCTTCCCCAATTCACCTCTCCGTGCCGTGTACCGTTGAGTTCTGTGGCTCAAGTTATGCAGATTGTTGTGTTAGTGCTCAGATCAATTTTCTAGGTGTTGAAAATGGTTTGGTGCTGATCTAGCTGCATTTCAGGGCTGAGAGAAACTGTGAACTTCCATACTGCTCTGCCATCTTGGCCCCTTCTCAGGAGGAAAAACTCTTAAGTAGACTATCAACTATTAAATGTTGAAGTAATGATGGAGTTTTAAAGGAACCATTTGGCAACAATCAGTTCGAGCAAGAATCATCAAGTGGGTACAACTGCAATGAGAACTAAGATACAGTATTTACATAGTCTCAAAGTATCTCCCCCACAGTACTTATTAGTTAAAAGCAAAATATATAATTTTATGATGGAGAAATCTTGCAGACATTACCTAAACACAAGTGATTAATGTTAATATCAACAGTAATGGGGCAAACCAATATCAAGTGTTTCCTGACCTGATGCTTTGGAAGAACTCAATATTAATTTTGTAGTATTCTTGCCCAAAATGTAGAACCTGAATCTAATCATGGGGGAATAGCAGACAAGTCCAAATTAAGAATATTCTACAAAATAACTGGCCTATAGTCTTCAAAAATTGTCAATATCATGCAAGAGAGAAGAAAAATGGCAGAGGGTTTGTTCCAGATTAAAAGAGACTAATACATAACAGCTATACACAACATATAATCTTCTATCACGTTTTGGACTGGAATTTTTTCCTTAAAGATGTTATTAGGACAATTGGGAAAAATAAAAAGAATCTTTAGTTAAAGATATTGAATCATTGTTAATTTTCTGATCTTCGTACTTGTACCATAGACATGTAAGAGTGATTTTTTTTTCAGAAAATAGATATATGCTGAAGTATTTGAGGCAGAGGGATTCATATCTGTAACTACTTTTAAATTGCTCAACAAGTATATATATGTATGGTAAGATGTCATCAAATATTAACAATCGGGGAGTCTGAGTGAAGAATAAACTTGAAATATTTCAAAATATAAAGTTATACACAGAAAGTTTGGCTGTCCTATTTTTACTCAAGGCAGAGGAAATTTATTGTCTTATGGGACCTCTTCTAAGGCCCCAGAAAGTGCTCTCATGATGAAATGGTGTGCCATAACGAATCACCAAAATCTTGGTGACTTAAAACCAGAAAATTTCCGGTCTCACAGTTCTGGAGGCCAGAAGTCTGAAATCTAGGTGTTGGCAGGGCCACGCTCCCCCTGGAGCCTCTAGGGGAGAAGGATTCCTGCCTCTCTGGCTGCTGGTGGTGTCCGCTTCCTCTGCGGCTGCATCCTTCCAGTCTCTGCCTCTCTCTTCACATGTCTTCTTCTCTGCCTCTGTGTCTTCTCTTCTCTTATAAAGATGCTTGTCATTTGTTTTCGGGCCCACCAGGGTAATCCAGGATGATCTCATCTCAAGATCCTTAATTACATTTGCCAAGACTCTTTTCCCTAGATGAGGTCCTATTCACAAGCTTGGGGGTTAGTACACGGCTATATTTTGGGGGAGCCACTACATATGGTTTTACATTTTTTGTAAAATTTGAAAGAAATAAAAAGATGTTTCCAATGCACTTGGGTAAGACTTATGTCTTTTCCATTTCAGTGTTTCCTTTGTCATATTTTTTCACATGTTAGGTGGCTTTGGGGTTGAAAGCAGTTCGAGGATCTGATAGGAATTTGAGCAGGACATATATTTAATGTGAATGAATCTAGAAGGATATATTTATGTATTTTTGTCACTTTTTAAAAAAAATTATTTTTGAGAGAGACAGAGCACAAACCAGGGAGGGGCAGAGAGAGGGGGAGACACAGAATCCAAAACAGGCTCCAGGCTCTGGGCTGTCAGCACAGAGCCAGAAGTGGGGCTCGAACTCACAGACTGTGAGACCATGACCTGAGCTAAAGTGGGACGCAAAACCGACTGAGCCACCCAGGAGCCCCATTTTGTCACTTGTAAGTACAGTTATTGCTAGCATCTAGCTGTAGGGATAGCTTGCGGGAATTTTTCAGTGCCCACTATAGTGACTCCCACAGCGTCATGGTACAAGGATACAGGGTCCTAAGTACGACATGGTGTGAATATGTCCACTAGCAACCAGCACCGGAAGTATAGACGTCAAATAAAAGAGGTGGAGTCTTAAATTTGTGAAACAAGAACTTAATATGGGGAAACTTCTTCCAACAATTTGGAGTATAAAATCACGGGCAAAAGATTTAGCTCTCATTAAGGCCTTGTCAAAAAAAAATGTTTTTCTCTTGTCAGGAATATTCTTAATAATACAAATTTCAAAATTATAAATGCACGCTGTATATTTTTCAACACAGAAATTAATCTAACTTTTACCTATCAGAATTCCTCTGTGTTTAGAGCACCGAGTTTTAGTAGTACTAGAAGCAACTAGTGTAAGGATGTGAAGTTATCCATTGTATTTTCCAACGTATTAGATTGTATTCAGTCCCATTAAGTACATGTGTGCGTTATTAGAGTAATTCGATTACATATTATACAGCTCTGTACGTGGAGACTTTAAAATGTGCATTTCATTTAATTTCGGGTTAAATTTTTTCCAGATTTATGGATCCCAGCAAAACTCAAATATGATTGTCAGGAAGTATTCTAGTTGAAGCAAAAAATATAAATAAGAAATATAAGCTGAAACAAAGAAAAATAGAAGTTTCAAAATGTCAAAAACTCTTTTATTGTCTCACAGTTAAAATTCCGATGGTAGATAAAGGGCACACTTTTACTTATCCTGATGAGCACTGAGAAATTAACGGATCATTGTCTGGTATACCTGAAATTAATACAACATTGTACGGTAATTACCTGAAATAAAAGAATTCTGATGTTTGAAATCACAAAGATAAGGAAGAGAATCAGAAAAATCCTAGAAAATATGGAAAATGAATACACGACAACATTGAAAAGGCAAATTATGAGAAACAATAAATGTTTAGATAGGAACTTAAAACATCGATTTGAGGAATAATGAAAAAAACAATTTGTATAAACATCAGTGACAAACTGGTTCATGAGTATAGTCAATATAAATAGCATTTGAGATTAGGAACTGCACAGGAAAATATGAACTTCCCTAAAATCATCAACTTGTTTACGAAATCATAAGCTTGACAGAGGTTTACTCAAATTTTACAAAAATCCTAGGGTGCCTGGGTGGCTCAGTCGGTTAAGCGTCTGACTTCCGCCTCAGGTCATTATCTCGCCGTCTATGAGTTTGAGTCCCGCGCTGGGCTCTGTGCTGATGTCTCAGAGCCTGGAGCCTGCTTCGGATTCTGTGTCTCCCTCTCTCTCTGCCCCTTCCCTGCTCATACTCTGTCTCTATGTCTCTCAAAAATAAATAAAAGTTAAAAAATAATTTAAAAATCCTAAACATTTATATGACATTAGCAATAAAGTTTGTGAAACTATCAGATGCCTGTCAATAATTATTTTAAAAACAAATTTTGATCAACAATTTGAGAAAAGATTAAATTCTCTTTCTATCCTTTCTATGGAACAATATTATAAAATTGTGCAAAAAGTCAATTAGAAGCATTTATATAGCCAAAAATATAGAGGAAAAAAGAATTCAGAGACATGTCAATAATCAGTAATATGCATTAACCCATCTTTTTGGATTTTGTAATATTTGTGATATTTGCCACTTTTTTTAAGAATGTAAACTTGCAGTTCTTTTTCCTTATGAATACTTATTTTTATATTGAATTTTATATTTCTATTATTTTTCTTAATGAGGGACTCCAAACTGAATAGACCAGTACAACTAGTCTCAGAGGTATTGAATAGCCACTGACATTTCAAGACATATAAATGTTAGTGATTCTGGTTTAACACATAAAGTTATCTTTATTTTAGAGAGGCAGGACTATTCTCTCAAAGGAGCACCTGCACGGTACGATACTTAAACCACAGTTTTTAAAATTAAAATGTTGCTCAGAAATCTCAAATTCTCTAATTGTAATTAATTGTTTGAAGAGGTGCCCTCCAATCAAATAATTAAAAGTATTTGATGTTTGGGACATGTGGGTGACTTAGTCGCTTAAGCGCCCAACTCTTGATTTCGGCTGAGGTTGTGATCTCATGGTGGCGGGATTAAGCCCTGTGTCCAATCTGTGCTGGGCTTGGAGTCTGTGTGACATTCTCTCTCTCCCTCTCCCAATGCCCCTCCCCCAAGTGCAGGCACTGGTACATGCATGCACACACACTCTCTCTCTCTCTCTCTCAAAAAAAAAAGTACTTGATTTTTAAAAATGAAGCACCTACTGGTAAAAATATAAAAAACTTGAGTTTGAATTATTTTTCCTAAATGACCATATGTACATATTTATGTGTAGTTAAAATATATATGAATTAAACAGTTTTGATCAAGAACCATATTTTCCAACATAGTCTTAACCTCAAAAATTTAATTTTTGTTTAATAAGAACAGGCCACAGGCTAAATAATAAAATGAGTAGCTTAATTATCACAAGTTTTTGTAATCCAAGTATTTTTTTAAAGATGGCAGTTTTAAATCTTGCTTAATAGCAAAAGCTTTGTATATCAAACAGTAAAAATTGTGGTCAGGAGGTTATCCAAACCAACCTTACACCCTTCTGTCTTATTCTTCTTTATTTTACACAACGTTTTGGACTTAATGCTCCTAAATTGTACCCTTAAAAAATGGTTAAAATAATAAATTTTAGATTATGGATATTTACCATAAAAACGCATGATTAGTATGTAAATATTTCATTTTAAAAGCCTTAGGGGCACCTGGGTGGCTCAGTTGGTTGGGCGTCGACTTCGGCTCAGGTCATGATCTCAGAGTTGATGGGTGCGAGCCCCATGTCGGGCTCTGTGCTGACAGCTCAGAGCCTGGAGCCTGCTTCGGATTCTGTGTCTCCCCCTCTCTCTGCCCCTCCCCTGCTAGAACTCTGTCTCTCCCTCTCTCTCAAAAATAAATAAACGTTGAAAATTAAAAAAAAATAAAAATAAAAAAAAATAAAAAGCTTTAGAGGTTTTCCCAAGTTTTTTATATGTTTGGAAAAAGCTTTTCATCAGTCAATATCACAGATGGTGTCATGATCAACATGCTTTGTGACATAAAATCCATCATCTTTTTGGTGGCTATAAATCACAATCCCTAGGAAAGCCAGTCAAGGAACCGCACTTTGTGGCCGCCTCCTTACTCCTCGCTACTTGTAGCCTTAGTAAATGGCAAGGTCTTTACTGAAATCTTACTGCGTGTGGTTTCATTCTCCCTAGTGCTTTGTTCTCATTACTTCTGTTACATAGATGTCTGTCTGCTTGTATTGTTTTTTACTAACCGAAGCCTCTTTGTTGCATTCATATTCTCAAAAGGGAGTCCTGTGATCACAGTTAGTCTCTTTCCAAATCACAGCTTCTCTAATTAGAAGAGTTCTTCGAATTTGCTGGGCCACGTGTCTTCTTCGGGTCAGGAAATGATCTATTCACCATCCAAAATGCTTTGACTAGGTTTCCAGGCGCGTGTGACACATGCTATATCATTGAGCGTTAAACGACCATTTTGAAGGGATACACAGATACATTGCATGTACTGAATATTTGTATCAGCCACATTAAAATGAAGGCTATCACTACACACACGTCTAGGCACACGCTGTGAAATAATGCAGTACCTGACATAGTCAATCAAAATCCGGTGGGTCGAAAGACAGAGTAGCCTATGATATTAGCTAATATTATATGGCTATGACATTGGATTAGATTCCTAATCCAACTAAAGGCTTAAGGAGTAGTGGCAAACTGTGGCCTCTGGCATATCTGTGGGCTCTCATGTGTAATAATTACTATATCTTATTCGTAATATATTTCATCACCAACATTTGGAGTCATACTTTATCTAAAACGACCAGATAATATCACCACTACCAAGACCCTGGACCACAGCCAGTCTTCTGGCATTTCAGTGATCCTCGATGCAACCCAACACCACTGTGAACGGGATGTTGAAGCAGCTGTTACAGTAAGCTGAAAGCGGGCATTTGCAATCATTGAGTAGAAAAAACACACAGCAAATTGTACAAACCAAGTCCAAGTAATGCAATAATGCCTTGAACAAAACATAAGCTTCTTGGTTAAGAGTCTACTTGTATAAACTAAAGCAGACTTGGAAATATAGTAGCCATTTCCCAATAAAAGTTCCTCCTCTGGTAAAATTAGAGAATTTGTTAATTTATGTATGTATACATTTTTGTCAAAAAATACCTAACTCGGGATTTTAGTGCCTGTGATTTTTCAAAATCACTCTTGTGAATTAAAGAAGAAAGAGCTAAGTGAAGGAGTAGAAAAGGAAAGTAAATCAAGCAAGAGGGAGAACACTTTTGTTTCGCAGTTAAGGCTTGGAAAAGATAAAGAATGTTAAAAGGAAGAAAACCTCGTCCTTAGAAGAGGCCTGAGCGAGCTGGGTCATGCACAAAAGAAAGCTGATGGAGACGAACCGGGAAGATGAGGCATGGAAGCAGCGGGAGGGGTTAGCATGTAGATGTCAGCATCTTTAAGTCATTAAATCAGAACGGCGTTAAGCAAAAAGCGTCTTCTTGATGTGAGATGGCAAATTTATTAAACAATGAACGGTGCTGGCCTTTCTCCTCCCCCTTATCTACTAAAATAAATTCTGGCTTCGTCTAGTCAGTTCCTCGCACCCCCACCCCCCATCCCCACTGATCTCCAAAAAAGGTCCTGTCTTGTTCCACTTGTCTTTGGGGCTTTTGTGATGAACTATTAGACGAAGGAATGTGGACTGAATTTGAGTATAAAATGGTTGGAGGATTAAAACTTTCAAGGAAGTTTTTTAGAGGAATTTCAAAGAGAGTAGCACAGAATACGAGAGAGGAGCTGACGAGTGAGGGAAGAATTTTAAATATTGCATTAGAAATATACCTCCTTCATGGACTTTAAGAAATACATGTGAAGAGCTTAAATTTTTAAAAATTATCTCTTTGGTTGCATTCTGACTGTATCGCTGATCTGAGCCTGGACCTCGTGGGCTATGACTCTAGCAACATCCAACAGCTGTGCATATATCTTGTTGAGGCTGCGGCAAAGAGAAGGAGCCTCTATAGTGACTTAGGTGGTAAATCAAAAATGATAGTAGAGAACAGATTATTACTTGCTTTTATGAATTGTTATTGATCTTATCTTTAGTGATAAGGGTTTATTTTCTGCTTTGGGTAGTGAACATAAAAGTGTGACAGCTTTAATTGGTTAATTCCTGGCTTCAGTTATTCTATTCTATTTTTCTCAACTAAATTCTCCCCCACAGAAATTTTCAAAGACATGACCTCTACAGTCAGGGAGCTAGTATCATAGTTTCAAAACTTTTATTTTTTCATAAGTTTTATTGCTTACTCTAATCATGTAGCTTTGTCTCTCCTTCCACGCATAAATTTCAGATATACCATCAGCATACAAATAGACATGTGTATAGATGTGCCTTCACACCCGTCTCTCCCTTCCCCCATCTCTGTTTTTCTCTCTCTCTCACACACACACTTCACTTATTTATTGGCACAGCTAAGAAAGTGGAAATAAGAAAGGATTAATAACGCATGTCCCTTGGCCAATGTCAAATAATTGATGACAGTTCTGTAAGCCTCATAATTTTAGCCATTATAAAAAGCCTCCTGTGGTTTAAAATATAGTTAGTGAAGGCCTAGATGTCCTGACAAGATGTGACTTGAATATTGCTGTAATCTGAGTTAAGTAAGTTTGACAAGACACCTAACTATAGCTAAAGAGCCTAGCTTCCATGGCTCTATTGATTTAGGTGGTAAATCAAAAATAATGGTAGAGAACAAATTATTACTTGCTTTTATGAATTGTTATTGATCTTATCTTTAGTGATAAGAGTTTATTTTCTGCTTTGTGTCGTGAACATAAAAGTGTAACGGCTTTAATTGGTTAATTCCTGGCTTCAGTTATTCTGTTTTTTTTTTAATTTTTTAATGTTTATTTATTTTTGAGAGACATAGAGGCACAGCGTGAACAGGGGAAGGGCAGAGAGAGAGGGAGACACAGAATCGGAAGCAGGCTCCAGGCTCTGAGCCGCCAGCACAGAGCCTGACGTGGGGCTTGAACTCACAGACCGCGAGATCATGACCTGAGCTGAAGTCGGCCGCCCAACTGACTGAGCCACCCAGGCGCCCCCAGTTATTCTGTTCTATTTATGGCTACGTGACTCTCAAATATATAAAGGTGATGAATGCCATAAAATTCTGCAGGGGACCCACAGCATTGAGTCAGCATTGGTTGAGCCCTGCCAGGGAAGCAACCTTTTGAAGGAGCCTGATCGGGTTCAACCCCAGAGTTATTTACAAGTTCTATTCTACAATAGCAACATGTAGTGTAGAACAGCCTTCTCATTAACTAGGTGTTCTACCAGAGGTAGGATTGTCAAAGGAAAATCAGACTTGGACACTACTTAGAGATTGTAAAAGTATAAAAAGTATAAAAAGCAGATAAATCGGTAAAAAGCAGATTTTATTCAGAAAAGCTATTGCAATAGCAGAGAGACCTCAGTACAGAACTGAGCTCAATTCTGAGCATAATGAGAGAAAGTGAGACTTTTTCCCCAAGGAGCAGGCTGAGGGTTGGAGCAGGCTGAGGGTTGGTGGACGGAAAGTTACTAAGGGAAAGTATCAGGAGTAAGAGGGAATTCCGGCTAAACTGACCTAGTAGGGCTGTTGGTGAAGGCAGGCCAGGGTGATCAGATATCGCTTGTGGGGTGGGTATCAGAGGATAAGGAACTGGGGCACCTGATTAGATATGGAAGTCACGTGATCAGATATCAAGGATGGGGGGATTCTGGCTAAAAAAATTAACGAAAATCTTGCTAAAATTGGACAATGCAGAGAAGAACGCGAAAACCCAAAAGTCAAGGTTTAGTTGAAAAAGGGCTCAGAAGAGCCTGACTAAAGATTAGACAAGGACAGACTCTTTCGTCAGTAGGAACTGGTTGATTCATCTCTATCTGCACTCATGTTCTGTGACTCAAGTGTGTGGTTCAGAATGGGTCAATGCCAAGGGCAGCTTCAGAGCTTGCCCTTTCCATTAGTCCCAGACATAATGTCAACGTCTATGAAGTTTTTTTTTTAGCTTTTGATAATAGATATAAAATTTTACTCAAATTCTACTCAAATTCATTCTAATGTATTTTATGAACATTTAATTTTGAAAGTTTTTCTTTCTTCAATCCTCCATGAGAAGTATTAGAAAAACCTATTCCCCCCAAGTTTTTGCTTTTCTACAAAAAAAAGTGTAAACTAGTCAACCAAGATGAACTCTTTACTCTCCCTGACAAGAGACTTTCTTTACTCTCAAATTCCTGCTTCTCCCTGGGAAGTCCCGTAGAAGCCTCCATCAGTAAGCTTCCTCGAGGAAACTCTACAAGTTCAGTTCAATTTTACTCTTCACACACCTTCAAAAATACAGTCTTTTGCCTCAGCCTTATTTGTAATAAAAAATTACTTTCAGGAAGGGGCGCCTGGGTGTTTCAGTCAGTTGAGCGTCTGACTTTTGTTTTCAGCTCAGGTCATGATCTCACAAGTTCATGGGTTGCAGCCCCCCATGGGGCTCTGTCCTGACAACAAGGAATCTGCTTGGGATTCTCTCCCTCTGCCCCTCCTGCACTGGTGCTCTCTCCTCTCTCAAAATTAATGAATAAATAAACTTTAAAAAAATCAGTTGCACGAAAATGATATTCTATCTTGAGAATTAGGGAATTGCTTCAGATAGAGTTCTAGCTTTCCAGCTTTGGAAGAGACATGGGACTGACCCCTGTCATGTGCTTGAAGAACCACCCCAGCACTGCCACAGCTTTTGAAAACTTTGATGAGGAAGCAATATAGTGTTACAAATGATCTGTTCCTTCCCTCCTAAGAGTACACAGTTCTAACCCTAGAGCCTTTAGTTTCCCCCCAAAAAAACCTCTTGTACTGTGGGCACCTTCGTCTAGCTGCACTAGACGCATAATATGATTCTTTGCTCACTTCTCTAAGAATGTGTGTGTGTCTAGCTTCCTTTCTGAAGGCCACTTCAGCTTTCCATCAGCCTTCTCACTTCACCCCATATCCCCTTTCCTTGTGCATGTGAGATTTCTGGGAAGAAAAAGTAAATGCCACCATGACATTTAACTATAACTTCCATACCTCCAGCCAGTGGGGAGCCACACCTCTCAGAAGTTCATAGTGTTATCTTACACTGAATTTTGTTGGCCCATATCAGCATTCTCTAACTCTTGCAAGGATGTAAGGCCATGACATTCCACGTAAGGGGAGTCAAGCTGAGGTATGAGGACTAAATCTGATGGATGCGTGTCTTCCATGCACCGCCTGTGTTGAGGCAAAGGCCTTCAGACTTTCTCTGGTATACTAGGACTCCCAAACACTGAGAGACTGAGACATTCCACAGAACCTACCTCCTCAAGTGAGCCATGAATTGCTCAAGCCTAAATTTTAGTCATCACTGAGTAAGAGACTGTCTTTTCTGTGATTAACGTGGCGTTGATGAGTCACTGACGTATACCCTGTTTTCACTACCATTGTTAAACTGAAATAGTTGTGCATAAAAGAATATTTAGGTCAGCACCTTCTCCACTGTCTCCTTAAGAATCATTTCCTGATATTTTATATACCATCCTCTTTTCTGCAAAGATTATTACTAAACAAAGATATCTGAATGTAGGTTTAAAAAGTCCTAAAATGAGAATTAACATTCTTTACACATTTTTTAGGGAGAAATTGAAAATCTCATGAAGTAGCTCAACGTATAGAAGAAATTTTGTTTTATCATATAGGCTAGGATTTGGTACAGTTTCCTCAGAATCGACTTGCTAATGGACAAACATTCATAATAATTTAACATGATCTATATTTATTTGAATGGATTATAAAATTTTTGAAAATCTCAATCAGAAAAAATAAATAAATAAAACTGTATGCCACCAATATTTTGTTTCATTTAACCAAGTTAATTCATTGGTAAATTTCTGAAGAACATAACACAGAAAAGAAAAAAAATAAATGCATACCTAGGAATAATTCTGAATATCACTGTGAGAAGTCATTAATGTATTTTTAAGGATACTTTGCTAGAAAAAAATCACGCAGGGTAGAATTTGATATTAACTCCTCTAAATTTGTAAGGATTGAGGCCTTGATAGGAAGGAATCACACGATCAGTTTAAGAAGAGTAAATGGTCAAAACTTCCGGAAATCTAATGAATGTCTATTTTCAATAGCCTCATTCTACATTATCTCTTCTTTCTACAGTGATCCTTATATCTTCTTAACAGATTCATCGAACTAGTGACTTTTATGTATGTATCTTTTGCATCATATAACAATTATTTGTATTTTATAATAAATTATCCTTAAAGATTCCATTTTTATGTCACTAGAATTGACATGTATGCTCAGTTTAAAAATAATTTTCAATTAATTCCTTTATTTTAAAAACCGTGACACAACTTATCTTGGTCTTTTCAGTTTCAAAAATATCACTTAAACGAATTATTTAATGGGGCGCCTGGGTGGCTCAGTCAGGTAAGCAGGCGGCTTCAGCTCAGGTCATGATCTCACAGTTCATGAATTTGAGCCCTGTGTTGAGCTCTGTGCTGACAGCTCAGAGCCTGGAGCCTGCTTTGGATTCTGTGTCTCTGTCTCTCTCTGCCCCTCCCCCACTCGTGCTGTGTCTGTCTGTCTTTCTCTCAAAAATAAACATTAAATAAAAAATAAACCATTTAATAAAACTGGAAACTTTTTGCTTCTTCTGACAAAAGAATAGATTTATTTCCTATGTACATCAAATAATGAAAACTGCACAAATGCTAACAGCTGCAAAGTCATCAACTTTCTGCTTTTGCCACACAAAACATACGCTTTTAAAGATGCAGACATATATTTATATAGGCATTTGTGAATTAAATGTCTAAAGAAGTTCTGTGCCAAACTATAGTCACCTCTTTCACCTTAGGGAAATCCATAGATGTTAATACACCAGGTTTTGTCAGAGTTATAGATTTCCCTTTACCACAGTATGTTTTGTAGTTACCAGAAAATATGTTCCTTTTTGTTGGTGGTGGTATTTTTTATTGGTGCATAGTTTAAAGAGAATGCAAGTCATTCTTTTTGCATTTTGAAAAATGCACCACAATCAAGATGGAGTACAGTTTCATTCATTCTCCCAAATTTGCTGATGTCTCTTTTGTCGTTATCCTTATTCCTCGTACTCAGTCCCTGACATACGAAACCCCTGACTGCATTGTTTCCCATCCCTATAGTTTGCCACTTTCAGAATGTCACATAAACAGAACGAGACACTATGTAACTCTTAGAGTGGGCTGAGCAAATTCTTTTTACTTAGCATAGGCATTTGAGATTTGCCAAATGTTGCTGTGAGTATCAGAAGTGCATTCCTTCGAATGGCTAAGTAGTATTCCATGGATGGATGTACAACTGAAGGTCACGTAGCTTGTTCCAATTTTTGGCAATTAGATAAAACTGCTATAAATAAAATATTTACTTTATTCTTTCCATATTCTTAAATTCCATTTAAAGCGAGGATAGATTCATGGAAATGGGAATGGTCTAACAATTTGTTCCTATCAAAGCATTAAATATACTTTTTGGGAGATATTTTCCTAACAGAGCAATATAGTACCTTTGATCAAGGTATAGGTAAGCATTTCTTTGTCATCTAGGAATTCTTTACCACTGAGGTCGAGGCCCAGAGTGTAATCTTCATCCATTTGGGACTCCGTTGTCCTCGAATTACATGTATATAAATTATTAAAACATGGAATAATGTATCTTCCTTTATCTTTGTGTAACTTTTGCTCCAGTCAGTTGCTATAATTAGCATGTGCTAGTGTTTTAATTTATAGACATTTATCAAAATTAAGATTTTAAATTGTTCTCTGGGGAAATATCAGCTTCCTTATCTCTCCATCTATAGCTCTTCTCCCTGCAGCAAATTCATGATTAATCAAGCAAATGTTCTTAATAACTGTCTGCCTTTGATAATTTAAGGACTCCCCTAGCTAGAGACATGGTATGAACTAGATGTCTGTTCACGTTCTTTTTTGACTTTGCACATATACTTCTGTTCATATATTTATATCAAACTGTATGACACATTTTAGCCCCAAATATTGTTCTCCCATATAACTCTTTCTCTGTAGAATTAGAGAATATTTTACAATGGAGTCAAGTGAATGACAGACTTTCAAGAAGTTTCAATTAGAAAATTCTTATGAATTCATATATGCACAAATTGAGAATCCTTCATACATATATGTATAGATATATGTACACATAGAAATATATATGTACAATTGAGGCAGAAATAAAGATGCTGTGAGAAAATAATGAAGCTAGTTACCATTTTAAAACAATATTGTTTGCTAATCTAGCAAACCATATTTACAACTATTTAATTGCTCCTTGATCTTATCCCTCTGTTCTTTTGCTTAATACACATAATATTTCCTTTCTACCTCAGGACTTCTGAAGGATTCTAAGCAGCCTCGTAACACTAAAAAATTAACGCCGAGGAAATTAATGGCTAGAGTAATGAATGTCTTCTCTTTCATTCCTCCTCAGAATGGAATGAGAACAGAAGAACTGTCCATAGCAGTTTTAATTAACTTAAATATGGAATGAAATTAAAATATGATACAAAGAAAACTAGAGCTGTGTTCCTCTCCGTTACAGCAGGTGAGCACAGCTATACAGCAACAACAACAACAACAACAACAACGATCTAGCATATCTCTCAACCATTTTCCCTTCCAAAACGTGTTTGGAAAGGCAAGGATCAAATCTCTGTATGTCATAAATATTCCTAGTATAGTGTCTTCTATACAACCATATTCAGTAATTCTATAAATATGGATTAAAATATCTCCTTGTAAATGTTTTCTGTAAATAATCCAAGAGTTTAATAAAGAAATAATCGCTACTTGGGCCCTGGATGACAAAGAGAAAAGAAAAGCACCCCCCTCTTCTTCCATTCTCTGATATCCGGCAGATTCACAGAAACCGATATTCTCTATATGGGATATTCTTGTAAGTACACGTGGGCAAACCACTTATTATGGAGGAACGTGGGATGCGGTCAATTATTTAGTGGGAGCTGAAGGATGGAGCTTGGCATATAATAAATCAATGTAGAACAACATGCTTAGATACCTCTACAACCACATGACTTAGTAAACTACAGAATGGCTTTATGGGCAACACCAACATTGTATTATGGGTACTGGGAACTGGTTAAGGGTATGGATTTTGCAGTCAAACTGCTTGGACACCCATCCTGCTCCACTCATTAGTAGCCAGTGATGTTGATGAGTTAGTTTCTCTAAACACAGCTTTATCATTCTTGATTGCAGTGCCTACCTCATAGGATCATAAGGATGACATAAAGTGCTGCTTGCCAAGTGCTTAGCAAAGTGCCTGGCACATGATCAGTAGTCCATATATGTTAATATTATGTTCTGGGCCATTTCTTGCATTCACTGAACCAGAAAAGTTATTTTGTTGTATATTTCTGTATGCTTTCATTTTCCAGGTACTGCGGTAAATTAAAACAAAACAAAACACTCAACGTAAGATCAAAATAAGCTAAAGAGAAATATAACTATTCACAGACAAAGTAAACCAAGGGAAATTGTGACATTGAAATAAATGTAATGGAAAATACTCTTCAGATCTGCCACGGTTCTTGGAAAGTACTTAAAGATGGTAGCATCAAAGGAAGACAATCCAGAGAAGACCACCTTTGCAGCTTCTGGAGGACAAAAGTGGCAATTTCAGGTGACTTAACCAATCTTAAATTCTTTCTTGAAGGGCGCTAGAGTGGCTCAGTCAGTTGAGTGTCTGACTTGATTTCAGCTCAGCTCATGACCCCAGGGTCAAGGGATCGAGGTCCGCGTTGGGCTCCATGCTGAGGGTGGAGCCTGCCTCAGATTCTCTTTCTCTCCCTCTGCCCTTCTGCCCCTCTCCCCTGGTCATGCGCTGTCTCTGTCTGAAACAAAAATCTCTTTCTTATTGCCACTATGAGGAGTGTGGAAATTTTTATAAAATATACGTATATATTTTTACTTCTGCCTGTAATAGCTGGTTGCCGTGAGCCAGGGAAAGAGGCAGGAGAGGTAAAAACAGGAAAGGATGGAAGGGGTGAGGAGAAAACTACTAACTTTATAGTACTATAAGCTTATGACAGCATGTTCACTTTTTATAAAGTGGACAAGATTAGAGAAAAGATAAGGAAAAGAATCAGCATTTATGAATCAATTAATATGTGCTAAGCACTCAGCTAGGTGCCTTATTTATATTATTTTACTTAATCCTTTCATTAATTTCACAGGGATATTCAGTCAGAACGGGCAACAACTGTGGTAACAACGCTCAGTGCTTAAAACAGCAAGATTTTATTTATTTATTCTTTCAATGTTTATTTCTTTTTGAGAGAGAGAGACATTGCACGAGTAGGGGAGGGGAAGAAAGAAAGAGGAAGACACGGAATCCGAAGGAGGCTCCAGGCTCTGAGCTGCCAGCACAGACGCAGGGCTCGAACTCACAAACCACAAACAAGGTCGTGACTTGAGGTGAAGTCAGATGCTTAACCGACAGAGCCACCCAGCTGCCCCCCAAAACAGCGAGATTTAAACCCAACTAATTCTCAAAGGCAGCTCTTCTCCATGTGGTGGCTCAGACTTGCAATTCCATATCCTATCCATACATGTTTCCAAGATTGTCCCAGAAAAGAAGTACACTTCTATAAAGTTTCATAATGCCAATTACTATTTTTCCCCAGAAATGGCATATTACTTCCCCTCATATTTCTTGGGCCAAAGCAAGTTACAGCGCCATGTATTATAACCTCAATGGGCAAGAGAAGGCCATTCCCTCTTGTGCCCCACAGGACTAGAGCTAGAAATTCTGGTGAGCAGCATTGATATCTATCAAAAAAGAAGATTTCTTATTTTGAAGATGAAGAATTTGAGATTCAGAGATATTAACAACTTTGGCAATATCACTCTGTTCTTATAATGGAGTATTAGAATGGAAGATTCTTAAATCTATATTCTTTCAATTGCATGATGTTGCTTCACATATATTCACGCTCGTATTTACATTAATGTGACACACAGAACATATTTTCCACTTAAATCAATGTAGAAGTAAGCATTGTAAGCTATTAGCTAGCCAGCTACATGCAAATTATTGCATCTATTATTATAAACTACTAATACCATAATCATGTATTTTGGAGTGAGTTATTTTTACCTACTGATAATGAAGTGAAATAGTTTCAGTTTGGCAGTGTTGGTATATTTTTTAGTTGTTTTTTGTTTTCTTGTTGTGTTCTAAAGGATTTTATCACTCATGTGTCCTGAAGAAACCTCTGTTGTGCACTTCCAGTATAATAAAATCCATGGCGTGCAGTTCAAAGAAAGTGCAGCAATTAGGCTAAGAACATTTTCCAGACTCAAAGAAGCCTTCTCCACGTTTGAGCATGGTCCATGGATCAGTGAAGATATTAGTTCAAAGGGACTAGTCAGTTTAGTAAAATAGGTACCTTGGTTACCCATTAAATTTGCCTTTGTAAATAAAGTACAGTGAGTTTCCCTTTGATCTTATGAAGATAGTTCAGTATGCTATACATAGCACAGAGATGAAAGTAGACAAGTCTGCTTTAAATGAAATATGCCACCAAGTGACACAAAGCTTTCAAACCCTTTTGAGCAGAAGCAGAAGTAATCCTGGAAGTAATGTCCTTTCTTTGCAATATTTTCTGAGGACATTTGGCATTAATTTCAGATTATTTTTGATTAATCTGAATCAACAATAGGCATAGCACGGAAAATGTTAGAAAACATTAGGCATAACTACGATCGATGATTTATGATAGACTGCATGTATCTGTTTCCATTTCTTGAAAATTACATCTACCTCTCATATTATTTCCTCGAGAAACCCTCGTCATTGTCCACTCTGGCCAGACATCGAATTTTTTAAATTTAATAAAAATGCCTCTATAACCTTATATTTTATTTTCCCCCGGCTGGTTGGCATGACTTGTCATTATTGGTACAGGATGATGCATTTAAAAAATAGAAAATCAGAAAAGTTAGATTGTTGTTATTTTCCATTTCAATGACCCATTCCTAGTTTCTGGTGGAGTTCTTCTGGTGCACTTCCCTACTCAAATGCAAGCTTTACCCTAGTTTTTAACAAATTCAGGCCAAGATTTTCCCCAATATTTAGCTTATATTCCAAGAGTTGGCCTTATAATAGAGGATTTGAACCCAAAGGAATAAATCTTTATTGGAAGAATTTTCAACAAAGGTAATAGACGAGGTGCAAAAAGAGGCCTTAATAGTGTGCAGTAAATGGCGCCCACTGGATTCTTTTTTAATTTAATTAATTTGTTAATTTTTTTAAGTGATCTCTACACCCAATGTGGGGCTCACACTCACAACCTGGAGATCAAGTCACGCGCTCCACAGACTGAGCCAGCCAGGCACCCCTCCCACTGACATTCTTGACACCTGCTTGGGAAGCTGACCCTGGTTGAGGGATATACATATGTATGATAATTCCTATTCTTGCTTCGTGGCAGTCTGATTTTATAGTCTTTTTAAAAACTTGTTGAATAGACCTTATTTTTTGAAATCTTAAATTATTTATAAGGTTTGGGCTTTCAGCATTTACATGACTGCATTTTTATTTGACAATTTGTAAATGTACCTATTTTTCAACTGAGTTATTATCATAAACAATGTTCTTCATTTTTTGTTCAGAAGTTATTTTCAATAAATTAAAATTACATTCATATTGGACAATGTGGTTTTTGAAGATTAAAATAAATTTTCCTCTATATTTTTAATTAGAAAAAAATTACATAGATAAACACAGAATTATATTTTTGTACCTTTAAATCAGATATAGTAGGCAGAATAATAGCTACCCAAAGATGTTTCTCTTCTAATTCTTAGAACCTATGAGCATATTATCTTACATGAATAAAGAGACTTTGAAGATATGACTAATCTTAAAGACTTTGAAATGGGGAAATTAACCAAATCACATGAGTCCTTAAAAGAACCTTCCAGGCGGAGGAGAGAATCAGAAGGAGGAATGGATAGAGAGAGAGAAGGGGGCCATAAGGCAACAAGTATGAGTGGCCTCTAGAAGCTGTGAAAGGCAAGGAAACACACCATCCTCTAGAGCCTCCAGAAAGGAAACAGCCTTGCAAGCATCTTGATTTGAACCGAGGGAGACCCATGTTGGACTTCTGAGTTTCAGAATTGTGATAAATGTGTGCCGTTTTAAGTCGCTCCATTTGTGGTAATTCATTACAACAGCAATAGAAAAATAATGCTGATTTTGGTACCAGTAGTGAGGCTGCAACCCATGCAGCACACAATATACCAGTATTGTCTTTCCATTAATTAGAGAAAAATAGAAATGCAATTGAATAACAAATTCAGAACACAAAGCTACCTATATGATTTCATTTAATAACTTTTTGTGTGCAGCAGTTCTGTTTCTTTTCGGTTCTCAATGAAAATAGCTTTATTGATTTTTCTAATTACATTCATAACATAAAAACATTAATGCAGGAAAAAAAACCCTCAAACACAAACTAACCAAAAACAATCCGAAATCTCATTATCTTGAGAAATCTTCCATTAACATTTTTATGACTGTCATGTCACGCATCTCTATTTTTATACATAATACACATGCATAAAATTTTACATAAATAGAATCATTACACAATTTATTCATTTTTATCATGGATAAATTAAATTTTCTTTGAAATGTATCATTCATATACAAAAATATGAAGACACCTAGCTAATGTATATGTGGTAATAATAAACACCTGTGCCATCACCACTCAGATTAAGGAATAGAACATTCACAGTACTTAGAAAGTGCCCGGTGCTCCTTCCCGATTGCACTTCCCTGTCTCTCATCCCAGCGGGAACCTCATTTTTTACTTTTACACTAATCTTCCCTTGCCGAAAAAAAGATTCAGCTCCCATGTATTTATTCCTAATTATTTTTTAGTTTCGAAAAACTGAGCAGAAACCAGACGTGTCCGTAAAAGAATCAATTACTGCCATGAAATGAAGGTTCCCGGGAGGATGTAACAGAAGAGAAGCTCTTGATCTCACGGAGTAGTGTTAGCTCCACGGAATCTATTATGACATTCCTGGGCACTGGGTCATCCCTCATGAATTTGGAACGGAGAGAACTAAGATTGAGGTATAATGGATCACGGCAGAGACAAGCAGAGAGTGTTTAGAAAGGCAGAATAGCTTCCAGGCCCATGGAACTTGACGGCAACCTGATTTAATACGTTAACAGAATTAAAACAAAACAAAACAAAACAAAAAAACGAAAAACCACCACGCCTACCTGCAAGTGAGAAAAGGGATTGATCTGCAATGGAAGCATGGGAAGATGAGAATTCCAGAGGCAGGTAAAGGCAGTGCTTTTCTTGCCTCCAACAGGGGCTGAATCTGTCCTGGTCCAGGCACACCAACAACCCTTTGCTGGCGCAGCGGCAGATCGGACGACTCCTTCTTGCAGAGACGGATGTCACCAAGGCTCGGGGAGCATTTATGCCCTACTCGTTATGTGGAAGGATTCCCTAAGAGAAACATTCCTGGCCTCTCTTAACCCCTTCTAGTATAACCCCTAAAATTTTGTGAGATGGTATATGTTTCCTTTGTGGAAAAGAATGTTACATACCTAAGAAGATTTAGAATTAATTGTAGAAATGGTTTAGAGATCCAAAATCTATTATTAATATTTTATGTTAATTAATGTACCTATACTTGCTATAATAAATATTTGTAAAGTAGGGGTGCCAGGGTGGCTCAGTCGGTTAAGTGGTGGACTCTTGATTTCGGCTCGGGTCGTGATCTCATGGGTTCGTGAGTTCCAGCCCTGCATTGGGTTCCTTACACTGACAATGTGGAGACTGTTTGAGATTCTCTCTCTCTCTCTTTCTCTCTGCCTCTCACATTCTCTCTGTCCCTCCCATGAACACTCTCTCAAAACAAATAAATACTTAATAAAAATATCTGTGATGTATAGGACACTTTTACAACATTTTAAAATGGCTAATTAAAAACTGATTTACAAATGTGCATCTAGACTGAATATAATTAATTTTATATACAGTATTTGAACATTTAAGAAAACTTAAAGGAAACCATTTTTAAAGTTTCATTTGTTAATTTTCTAAGTATTGCTTAAATACTTGAGAAAGTGTGTTAGATAATTTATGTATATGTCGAAAGAATTTGGGTGTGTTAAATGTATTAATGCAGTTTAAAATGTTAAAAGTAGTTTAATTAACAAGGTTTATAACCTCTTTTAGATAATAATTAAGGGCCTCTTTTAAAGTGTGGAAATTTGCTAGCCCTCAACATGGGATAATAAGGTTTATAAAATGAACTGACAACTGTAAAGGAGAACTAATCCTTTTTTCCTATTAACTATAATAAATTGAATATTTAAAAAACTAACAACCTATTAATGAGTTTTCCCCATGTAAAAACCAGTCTGGAGGAATAAAAACTCTCATTTAATAGAAATAACTTTTAGTATCAGACACAAATCAAGCTCCTGATATCGAAAAGTTGAAGTCAGTGCCTTAGTTAGGCCGTGGTAAATTCACTAGAGAAGGCCAACCTCGGCTATCCCTTTGGGAGATGGGCAACCGACCTTGACCATACTGCTTTCTGACCACATTATTGGCAATTCCCTTCCTTTTTTGAAATTTTGACAACTTTTGTAGTGCTTTATTAAAGTAAGTCATTTCTTTAGAATAATAATATCTTTATTTATTTATTTTATGTTTTATGTATTTTTGAGAGAGATAACACAAGCAGGGGAAGGGCAGAGAGAGTGGGTTTCAAAGAATCAGAAGGGGGCTCCGTATTGACAGCAGTGAGCCTAATGTGGGACTTGATACTACAAACCGTGAGATCATGACCTGAGCTGAAGTCAGACGCTCAACCAACTGAGCCACCCAGGTGCCCCTAGAATAATGAATATTTAAAATACAACCTATCATTGAGATTAAAGCACATACTTTAAGGAATCACAGGTTCTTCCTGTTCTCAAGCAAGTCAGCTCTGGTAATGAGGAAGGTAGGCTTGTAATTTTGTAATTTTAATAATAGAATTCACCTAACTTCCTAATGGCTTTTCATGAGTTTGCACTTCCAAAGAGCTTTTGTCCTCTCTCTAGGTCCTCTCGTGATGCACGAATAGATCACTAATTTTTAATGGAAGGAGGGCTTGGGAACCAGAGAGATCTTGGTTTGAAATCGGTTAAGCCTTATACTAGTTCTGAAAACTTGGGCAGATATTCAAACTCTAAGTTCTCATCTGTCCATTGGGAATAGCAACACCTACCTTATAGGGCTGTTGTGAAACTTAGAGGAATTATGTGGAAAGAGTTGGCACACAACTATCCCTCAATGAGTAAGACATGATTCTTATGGGCAGCGTGACGTCAGGGTATGAATGTATTGTTGGGTGAGAAAGGGTTAATTTCTGCAGTGGGCTGAGTGTGTGTGTGTGTGTGTGTGTGTGTGTGTGTGTGTGTGTGTGTACACAGAGGACCAGCTGCCTCAAAAATATGCTGCTGCAGTGAATCATGGCTGGCTGCCAAACGGAGGCTCCAAAGACCCTTGTACAATGTTAGGCGACGATCTGAATGGTGTAAATGATACCCTGCAAGAACTCTAACTTCAGACTTCATGGGGTTGAAACTCTGGCCTCATACCATCTCCCAGAGATCACATATCCTATATCCATCGGAGTGAGAAGAATCCCTAGGCCCAACAATTACCACACACTAGATTTGGGGCTGCCCACTTAAGTCCTTAAGGTTTCCTTCATTCACCAACCAAATACCCTGGTGTTTCGTTTTGTTCATGTAGCCAATGGATGCTTGAGTTCTTTCTTTTTTTGACCACAATTATTTCTTTCAAAATATGAGACTTTGAAACTCTTGTGGAAACTGTAAAAAATGCTTGTCTTCTACATACTGTTGTGGTTGATGAAATTCTGAAAGTGTCATTTTATATCAACACTCAACAACATTAAAGGAATCAAATACAATGAAACAGAATTCAGAGAAAGAGCTTGGAAAGATGCTGATGCTACTTGGATAACAAAAAGTGAGACTTGTTTAGAGAGCTGTATGAAAGGGAAACAATCCCCTCTATTTCAGCCTTATTGAAATTCATTATTCTTCGATGAAGACTTTGTACATCTAAAGACACCTTCTAAATGGAATCAGAGGGATGACACCTAGTGAAGTACAGAAGAAAACTGAGGACCAACTCCGTGAACTAAAGAACATTGAAATTAAATACTTTACCATCATCCGAATACACTTTGTTGATATCTTTTCTTTAGTGTGCCAAAAGCCAAAATTTTCCAACTGATAAACTGTATCCTTAAACACTTCCCAGTCTGGTCCAGAGGAAACAGAATCTTTTAGGCATTGAAATGTATGTTGATTGACTAACTCTAAATTGCCTTCAAAAGTTAATTATGTTTCTTACCACAATGTAGATTTTGATCTATAAAACTATTTTTATTATACTATTCTAGAGAAGTTCATTTATTTAATTTGAAAAAATATGTTGACAAAATCTCTAAAGGCAATTTTTAGACACTGGGGAAATGAAGGATGGAGACTGCCTTTAAGGAGGTTATAATTTAGTGGAGAATATAGACTAACAGGTAATTATGACACAACAGTTATGTGTTAAAAGAGATTTCACAGGGTGTTATGGAAGCATCAATGAGGGGCACTTAATTCAGCCTGTGGCTGTCAATGAGTTCAGTTTTAGGTATATGTTGTTGAAAATGCCACAGAGGCCAATAGAAGGTGGATGTAGGGTGTTGCAATTTTGGAGCAAGTAAAGGTTATAGGTGGAACTCTAGGGACTATTCACAATTATGAAAACAATCAAAGGCCTCTAAGAAGTACTCATATGTAAATACTATGCTATCCCTCATGATTACTTTCAAGTGTACATGAAGATGCCTTTTACCTGTAAGTATTTAGAATGGTATAAGAATTAAAAGAGAAAGTTGGGGAACATGGGTGGCTCAGTTGGTTAAGCCTCCTCTGACTTTGGCTCAGGTCATGATCTCACAGTTTGTGAGTTCGAGTCCTACATCAGGACTTGTGCTGACAGCTCAGAGCTGGGAGCTTGCTTCAGATTCTGTGTCTCTCTCTCTCTCTCTACCCCTCCCCTGCTCATGCTCTCTCAAATCTAAACATTAAAAAAAATTATTTTTTAATTAAAGAATTAAAAGAGAAAGAGTTTTGATGAGATTTGATGAGGAAAATATAGGAAGGAAGCAAAGTCTTAGAAAATTATAATTCTCATTTCAATTGCAAAGAATCTTTTGACTAATCTGTATAACACAATTTATAAAATTAATAAAAATTAATGAAGTCATAAAGTTATGAAAGTAATGAAAATTTGGTGATAAAGTTAATATAAACAGGTTAATTATTTCAGTTTAATTTAGTTTCTTTAAAATATATATTTTAGTTATATCCAGACAGAACTATTTAAAGCTTTATGGTGATTTTCTGATTATAACAGGTATATATTATCAGTAGAAAATTTGGGAAAATGGAAAAATAGAAAATTGTGAAGAAAATAAATTAATCACAATTTCACCTCTCTGTTACTCCCTTCTTAACATCTCTTACAATTTTGATATTTTCTACAATATATGTATATACATACACATGTGAGTTTCCTGGTCCATTTTAATTTGGGAGACATAAAAAGTATTCCTCTGGTCACTACTCCTTTAAATATAGAGTAGCAGTATAACTTAGTAAAAAGAACCCAAATTTGAACTAGCTAGATCCATTTTGTAGTTATATTAATTGAATAAATTGTTGAACCTTGAGCTGGTTCACCTGGCTTAAAATTCTAATGTTATCCTTCACTGTCATATAAACTTGGGCAAACTTATTTACCATCAGGAACCTCAGTTTTCTTACTTGTAACAATGGAACAAGAATTCCTATTGCTCATGGAGAACGAATTGAGGAGAGCAAATATCCACGTGACAAAGGTTGACAAAGTAGTCCAATTGAGAAGTTGCCATTTTCTTGACTGGTTTGTTGGCAATGGAGACAGAGAATGAGATGGATTTGAGGTATATTTTCCAGTAGAAATAATAGAACTTTCCATCAGAGTGAATTCGATATAGGGATAAGAGAGAAATTTGAATCAAGGATAAAATTTAGGTTTCTGGTTGAAAAATGAATGAATGGTGATTCCACTTACACTTATTGAGAAGTGGCACGGTGTTCCATCACTGGGAGCTCCATTTTGGACACACGAAGCTTGACATATTCTGCAGCTGGTTGAATACTGGTATCTGGAGTTCCCAGTAGAGGGAGTCTGGGCTAGGGAGGTACTTTTAGGTGTCATCAAGGTATAAATGTAATTTAAATCTTGAGAACTAATTGAGATTGTATATGGGAAGGGAGACTGTGGAGAGCAAGAAAAGGAAGAAAAATAGCTAGAAGGGACAGAATGACTCAGGAAATGCAGCTGCTTCTCATTCCATCATCTCCCAGTGCCCTGCAGGGAGAAAGAGCTCTTGAAATGAATCCTGCTGTCTCTTTCTCGGGTTAATTCAGCTGGGTAGGGAGGGGACAGTAAAGACATATATGAAAGTCTTAAATAGAAGCAGCTGCTGACTTTTCTGGGTAGTAATTTGATGACTATTTAGCTTCGGCGAAATAATTTTGTTGAGTAGATATAACAGTTTAAAATATTCTTATATGGGTTGCGTATACCTATATGTCTTACCATTTTTTAAAATTGCATAGGTAGACTTACAGCAGGACATCGAGATGTTTTTAAGATGCAAAAGACTTAGATATGCCATATGTTAAGTTTGAGTTTGCTGATTGAACATACGTTACTGTTAAAGTTCTAAAGCACTACATATCTGTTAATGAATGCTCATTTCTATTTGCGCTTTCCACATTATAATCACATAAAATGAAAATATATTGGCAATTTACATATACTGTGTTGGTGATGGTAAGTGATGTTGGGTTCATATTTAATGAAACATGGTAATTTAATAAGCCAATGAGAGTCTAAAATTAATATTTTATGAACTAAGAAACTTTTCTACATTTTCTTTATTTAGCTTGGAAAATTGGGGATTTTCTTCTCCCCCTTTCCCTCCCTTTTTTTTTTTCCCTGAGGAATGAAAGAGATGAAAATCTAAAGCATCCCTGTTATGGTTTGCACCGAAGTTACTCAGGTAAAAAACAAGTTCAGCAAGTTTTAAAGAAAAGACCTGTTAGTTAAGAAGAAGGCAAATATTTTCATTAGTGCTGAGTGGAAAAGAGAAAGTTTCATGTGACACGTTCAGTGTTCGATTGCTTCTCACCCGAAGCCCTTTTAACTCAGAGAAAAGGCAGAAAACAAAATAATGAAGTTGAAATGAGGAGAGTTTACATCAGCAAAATATTTTCTTCTCACAAAATGCAGAAAGAAGAGATGGTGCTGTTTTATTCAGCACCTCTGTAGTTTTTCATGTGAAATAGAAACTCATGCAATCATTTTGGATGTGTCTTTGACTAGGATGGAACAATTAAAGAGAATAACTAAAAAGTGGATGTTAAATGTAGTAAGGAAGATTAGGAAAGGAAGGACTTTCTTGTAGCCCACTGCGTTGTTATAAAATATAAAATTATATCACATTTTACCTCCCGAACCTCATCTCACACCGGTATGGCGCCCCGAAGGTGTCATTTACCTCCTGGAAGAGATGTGAAGTCTGGACATGTCAGAGCTGAAATAAGCCTTTTAGGATTGAGTCTCTAGAGCAGAGAGGGATTTCTCTCGACAGTGGCCCTAGTCCTGGGGAGCTCAATTTGAAAAGGAGAAAGTAAAGGTGTTTCATTTTAGACCTGTGAATGTAATTATTAGTGAGAAGAGTCGATTTCTATTGGTTGTGGTACCCACAACCCAGCACCAAAGGAAGCTTGCCCCATGGAGATAAATCAAGAACTCCCATAAAAAAATTTGTACAGGAAAAGCCTGGGATCCCAAACCACTGTGATCATGAACCTATTAAAAGATCGGTTATGCTGGTTGGAGAGACTAACTCACTCCTCCACATACGTGTCCTTCTCCTCCTTCACCCAAGGGGGTAGTAGAAAAGGCTGTGGGAAGAAAGGAGGCACAATGCAATGCAGTCATGCCATGATTTGTCTACATCACTAGGAGCAACAGGGTGCTGAAATGGAGGTCAACACTGGCAATGGAAATTGAGTCACTATATTGGCACCTGTGTCTGTAGAACAGAGCTCCAGTGATATCTAGAGACTGGGTGAAATAGGTTGGACCATTTCAAAGGAGAGAAGGGTATACAAGCTTGCAGTTTAAAACACATAAAAAAAAAAAAAACAACAACAAACCAACTATGGCAATTATATCACTCCTTCCCCCTGCAAACATAATTCTCTCATTAGGGGAAAACTGGCAACCCATATTCCATTCAGAGGTTATATTTAAAATGTCGAATACCATTATGGTTCAGGTACAAACAAAGTAGCATGGATGTTCCAAAGCCTTGGCACAGAACCCGGAGAGCACACACTGCCCCAACCTTAATGCTTTATTTTCTGGACAGTGCGGAATGAGAGAGTGGACAGAGTGGGTGGGGAGTCAGGGGCTCAGAGCTGCAGCTATTTACCCAGTAGTTCAGAGCTTTTAATATGTTAATGACCAGTATGGCCATATCAATGCTTGCCAGATGACTATAAACTGATGCAATTAAACAACAGTTCTCAAAGCTTCTTCCCTCTTAAAAACTTGAATTGATGGTGTGCAGCATATTTTTTTATGTTTTACCTCAGTGGATGAATCTGAGCCTGCTTCCTTGATTATTCGAGCATTTATCTTATAAACATCCATTTTGATGATAGAAAAGATTTTAGAACTACTTATTCTGAAACTTTCCTTATTCCTCAGACCTATAATCAAAACTGAATTATTACCAAATGGCGTTTATAGGTCCAAATCAAGATTTCACTCATGGATTTAAATGTTTTCGTGTGTACGTGCATTTGAAATACCTCAGGACCATTACACATAAAGATTTGGGAAGAACTCATTTAGCACGGTCTTTCCAAGCATGGTTTTTAAAAATGTAATCAGAATAGCGAACAGGCTTTACCGATCATAAATTATAAAAGAAATTACTAGGAGGAAAGATGAATTTGTTTTCTTCCATCAATGCAAATAAGGGAAGAAACTGACTTGGATACAACTCAATGCTGCTAGCATGTCTAGACGGAGTGCCGTCTTGCTTCTCCACAAAGAGGCATGCACTTTCCCTTGCTTTCCAGCACCGAGCTGAAGTTTGCTCCTACCCTCTCAGGAGCTCCCAGGTGAGTAAGGGCCAGATTTTCGGGGGGTGGGGGGCAGCAAGAACGTGTGATCCTAACAATCAAGACCGACTGGGTCCAGTTAGGTGGCTGAGAGTTTTCTTGGTCATGGAAGAAATGGAAAAATGTTATTAGGAAACTTGGAGAATTTTCTTTTTTGGAGAATTGAAGGCAGAATTTAGTCTTCTCTTCCTGTGCTTTTTCCCAGAGAAAGAAGGATGATTTAAAAAAAAAATCCATTGCTTAGTACAAAGATAGATAGATAGATAGGTACATAGATAGATAGATACATACATAGATACATAGAACATAGATACATAGATGGACAATTTTTAAAAATCACAATGTGATCACCAATGAGCGATGAGCACAGTCTTTGTCTTCTTCCTTCTATTTCAGCCAACTTGTTAAGTCTTCCTTTTCTGGTTCATCTTTCCTTCTTTATTTCTATCTTTTCCTTCCCTCCCCTCTCCTAGTCTTCCTTTCTTGTCCAAATCTCCCCTCTATCCCCATCCTGTTCCTTTCCTGCTCTCTCCCCTCCCTCATTCTCTTTCTGCCCCAACTCTAGGTATAAGATGCTTCCTTAATCGTTCCCCCCCTCCTGTAGCCCTTCAGCACAGATAACCAAGCACAATGTTGGAAATCTGTCTGTGGAGAGACAAGGGTGTATAGAAAGATTTTATGATGTGGATATGTAAAAAGTTTAAAGGGGTAGAATATTTGGCTTTTCTATAGTTAAGATCGTTGGAACAAAGTATATAAAAAGGATACAGATTAAACTAAATGTGCCTTAGTGCTGCTAACTAATTAAACTAAGTGAATACTCATGATTTGTTTTATCATTTTTGCATTAAGAAAATTTCTCAAATGGAGGATAATTACAGCAAGAGCCTAATTAGATGCTAACAGACCATACTCTTCTGTTCTGATGCATTAATGATTTCTTTTGTGCTATAATTGTTGCATTCACCAGGGCGAGTTAAGTGTTTCTTTTTCAGTACTCATGTAGAGGATGCCTAGTGCAAAGTGGGGAGTCTGACTTAGGAACAAGCCAGTTATTTGAAATGAGTTTGATATTTCTAGTTCAATTCACTGCAGTTTTATTATCTGCATTGCAAAAATTTCTAAAACATTTGGCACTACTGTTAGTTTTAGCAGAAAACATGTCTTTTGAAAACCACCTTCCTCCTCATTCTATTCAATTGAGAACCTCAAATGTACTTGTACTGAGCTATTACTGATTACTAACATACTAATTATTTTGTGATGACTGTCAAGTCATAAAAATCATATCACATTGTCATTTTTATCCGGTAAATGAAAGAATGGTAGGTTAAATGCATCATGATTTATGGTCTTGAATCTGAATTAACAGAGGAAATTAGTAGCTACCAATTAGCACAGATTTATAAAGTACGATTATGTCTACTATGAATGTCCAATGAACAAAACATTACAGGACTAAGTATGAATGTGGATACATAATACTACTGTATGATTCAATCACAGCCATCTTCCAAGTTTAAAGACAAAAGAAGAAGAAGAAAGAAAGCAAATTTAACATCCATAATGCCTAAATACACCTAGAGGAGACCTGAGTGTTTGGTTTATATAACACAAAGACTATTTCTAAAGATCTCTTACAAACAGATTATTTTTGTTATTTTTTTTAATTAAAAATAGTATGTAAACCTAATATTGTAGGTTTGAACCTCACTTTGAACCTTAATAACTAGGATGTGATTTGTCATAATAATATCAAATCACTCAACTATTGCTTTCAATAGAATTGAGGGACATCCCCTGTATCAGCACTTAATGTTTAGATTTAAGAAAAGGATGTACGGTCATGAATGTTTAGCCTCTAAAAAAATTACTATGGGTAGTAACTTTTGTCAGAAGTAGGAAGGACAGAGATGTGATCGAATCGTTCAAAGTTGGAACTATAACATTAAAATTAACCAGGTTAAATTCTTTCTTACCCCTCTACATGGAGAACCATTAAACAGATCTAAGTTTCCTGGATCGAGGAGAATCTGGATTCAAACCTTAGTCTTCTACTTCCCAGTTCAGTGGTCATTTCACCCTCTACATAGGTGTGAAGTAGCTCAGATACAAAATTAGACTCGGAAATATTATGATCTGCTAAGAGTAAAATTCCCTTCACATATTTTCTCTCAGTCTTTTTTTTTTTCAAAAGGTAAATGTAGTAATACTTCCATGACTACAACCACTGATCTTAGAACCTTAACCATACAGAACACAGATGAGTAAAAACGTATAAAAATACACAACCGTATGCACAATCCTTGCATTAAATCCTCATGCAAACACAAACATCACAAAATCCTTAACGCTTAAGCTCAGGGACTTTTCTAGAGTCTCATTGGAGTATATTTCCTCGGATTCCGAGTTCGGTTCCAGCATCTTGCTTCTCCTGATTTTCTGCCCAGGGTAAATAAGATAATTTGTCCCTTTGCTTTTGGTAGGAAAGAGAGTAGGAGACAGGGGAGGGGAAGGGCTAAGTAGCTTATTGCAAGCACACATTGACCAGCAAACAATAAACAAACCAGTAAAAACCATTTTGACAGTGAGGTGACAAGAAGCTGTGTTACAAACTCACTTAGCAGAGAAGCTAATAACCTGCTTATTTACGTAAGCCATAGGATCAGTGCTGAGGACACTTAAGTGCATTCACTGCTCAAACTCAAACATGATTAGGCAAAACAAATTCAGACACGAAAACCATAGCAATCTCTACAGGCCAATATAGGAAAGGGCTGAGACTGTGTGCCAACTCTTGGGCTTGAGGTACCTGTATGAAGGGTCAGGCAGAAAACTTGCTCCCTGCTGGTTTTTGTAACTAAGGAGATCTAACATCCTGTGTGTGTGTGTGTGTGTGTGTGTGTGTGTGTGCGTGTGTGTGTGCGCGCGCGCGTGTGTGTGTGTGTGTGTGTGTGTGTGTAATTATGGAGGGTGGTGGTGGTGATGGGGCCGATGGTGCACAACATCAAAAAAACTCCAAGGTAAGCAGGATGTAACACTGTGATAGTTTAAGGGTCCGATCCCAACAGGTCCCAGAAAAGTAAGGAAGCAAATGAAACATAGGGAGCAAGATCTAGCCTCTGGGAGGAGAGAGTAAGAAGAGTACAGAGGCCTAACCAAGAAGAGGGGGTTTGGGGGAGGATTTCTGATTCTAAATATAATTCTAAATTGGAATGTCAGGTAGGAAAAGCAGAAGCCAGAACCGGTAGTTAGTACTGGAGCAATAGTCAATAGGATAGGCTGCAAATAGGGAGCAGAGGGATTCTCGGAAGTCCTGGCAGTAAACAGGCTCTCCCGTCTTGTTACAGCATCTGTATTGTAACGTCAGAGTTGTCTCCACACAGTGTGGGGTTGGGCCTTCCGAAGAGGGGCCTCAGGAATGTAGCGAGTGGCTGCTCAGGAAGATAGGGCTTGGTATCATTGTCTTTGATGAGGCAGTTGGGGAATTTTCCTTCCTTCCTTCCTTCCTTCCTTCCTTCCTTCCTTCCTTCCTTCCTTCCTTCCTTCCTTCCTTCCTTCCTTCCTTCCCTCCTCCCTTCCCTCCTCCCTTTCTTTCTTTCTCTTCCTTTTTCTATTTTATATAACTATTACTTATCACCTACAGTCATTTCCTGTAGCCCATTATAGTTTTGCTCCTACCCACCTCCTTTGTGCTGTCATTGGCAAGTATATGACAATTATACGCCATTTCTATGTGTTCTGGGCCCAACAACACACTTTACACACACACATATATAATTTTACATAGTGCATGGTTATATATATATATATATATATATATATATGTGCGTATATATGTATATATAACTGTTTATATAAAATGTTCTTATAAATATAAAATATATTATTGGGTCTAGCACATACAGCAATATTGGCTATTATTTATAATTTAGACCTTTTTATTCATATTATCTCTGTGACGTGACGCCGCCCCCATGCCTTCCTTTTCTTCTTTGGTCGTACTTCCTTTTGTGCTGTGAACATATTTATAATGGCTGCTTTGAACTCTTTTTCTGTTAGATCCAGCATCAGGTCACTGTCACGGGCAGCTGCTGTTGTCTGCTTTTTTTTCTGGTATGTGAGTCATACCTTCCGGTTTCTTTTCAGGCCTCAATTTTTTGGTTGGAAACCAGACATTTTAGATAATATATTGTAGCAACTCTAGGTACTGGCCGCTTCCTCCCACTCTGGGGCTTGTTATTGTTATTATTTGCTTGTTTATTTGTTTAGGGATCGGCTGGATTGTTTTGGTGAAATCCGTTTCCCCCTCTTGGTGTTAAACCTCCAATGTGGCTCCTCAAGGAGGCACAGTGGGGGATGTGCCACGGCCACCCTGCGGTGACGGTGGCACTGGTAGGGTTCTCTTCTACTCTTCCCCTGACCGCAGCCAGCTGGTAAATTCCACTAATTGCCTGCCAGTTCTGGTATTGTTTTCAACAATGTCCCCGGGCATATATCCCTCTGCAAAGTCATCCAATCAAAATGCGATTCCTTGAAAGGAATAGTTTCTGAGGTCAGTGTTTGAGATTCTTTGGATCCCAAAATGACTCGCCAAACCTGTCATCACCCCAGGTTCTCTTCTGAAACTTATCTGTCCGTAGTCCACTGTGTCTTCATCAGATCCATGAATCTCTTCACACTTGCCTCGCACCACAATGTCACTCAGGGAGAGAATTGTGTGAAAGCCGAGACGTCTGGGGCGTAGTTTCAAAGCCGACTGTAAAACAAAATAGATAGCTATGTCGTCTGCATGAGAAGTTACCAGGAATTCGAGGCTGGAGTAGAAGCAGTAAGAGAGAAGAGCACATAAGAGGAGGGTCAGTCAACGCCAAAGCTTCAGAGAAAGGCAACGAGGGAAAAATAAGTAGTTCTAGAGTAACCAGAGATTTTCCAATACTTGTTTTTGGGCTGTACGTGATGCTCCTACAGAAATCCCTTCAGATTCTCTAAGATTTCACTCAAAGGCAACTACGAGCGTAGGCTTGTGCTGGCCATGCTTTGAGAGGGAAGGAATCTTTTCTTGAAGGCTGCCATCCTTCAGAGAAAAGAATAGCATGCATGGCATGACCAGATGATCCATAAACTGATTCAGAACTCTAGAAGCATGTTCCCTTCTTTTTCATCCAAATAATCCCCAGAGGGATTGCACGGGGAGAACAAGTTCACCCACTGCGTGTGGAAAGAGGCTCAAGCTATTCTATTTAAACCTCAAAGGACGATGTGACCCCAGCTAAATTTAGGCCACTCACACCTTACATAATGCTCATGACCATTTTAAGAGGAAGGTAGACAGATAAGGAAACCGAGGCCAATGGAGGCAAGGTCATCTGCTCATTATCACATTACTGGCAAGTGGTGAAGGCAGCATTCCAATCCAGGTCTGACGTCAAACGCCTGAGGTAGGTTCCTTCTGTTATTCTTCCCCCTTTGTCCAAACCCTTTCGTGGTTGTCATCGATTCTGAATTAAGGGCAAACTCCTCTGCCCAGCATTTCGAATCTTCCTTAATCTGGAACTCACAAACTTTTCTAATCTTAACACTATGACTCTTAAAACTAGGGACTAGAGGAATTTCTCTGTGACTGTGTTCTTACTCTCCAATCTTGTGTTTCTAAGAACTGCATTCGTCGGCCTGGACTGGCCTCCCCGCCCGGGCCTTGGCAGAGAAGGACTAAATCACCTTGACATGGAGGGCAGCTTTCCTTGATTGTGTGAACTTTTTCATGATTTTTTTGCTGCCCAACTCCTGTGCCACTGATTTCTGTTTGTCTGCCAGGGCACCTGCCCATTCCCATTTGCTGGGCTTCTCGGATGCTGCCATCTGTATTCCTGCTAGATTTCCACCTCACGCTTGCCAGCACATTCCCCTCATACTTAGTTCCGCTCGGCTGCCTGAATTTACATGGCCTTTCGATGGGTCTTCACTCCAGTTCCAGTCACACCCTAATTGATTGGTCTAGTTTTTAGGTTCTGGCCATTCCTGCCCACTCCCATAACTGAATGAGGCACGTTGGTGAGACTGTGGACGTGTAACAAACGCAATCAGTTCATGGGATAGTTGGCCACACTAGCCTGAAGAGGGAGGTTGTGGAAGGGAGGGGGAGAGGGGACGTGATTTATAATGCTGTCAGTATATGTGCAAGTTGGGAACAGTAAAAGAAAGAAAAGATCAAGAAACAGAGTACACCTAAGTAACGTAAGTTTTTGGCTGCTCCGGGCTCAGCTTTTATGTCTGATCCGAGGAATGGCTGTTGGGACCTCGTTAATTAAGTTAACATATGCTCAGCCTTGCGGCCCACATTGGCTGCTGCTACGTTTTAGGCCACCTTCCCTGGAGACAGAACAAACTTGTCTCCACATTGGCAGGCCTAGAAAGATTCTTCCCTGTGACACAGTGCTAACGTGATGGTGGTTCATAAAACACCATCAATGTAAAACTTTCACCAAAGAACGTATAATTTCATTCCTGCAAATCATTTGGGATAATACATATAAGTTCGCTAAATCAAACATACTATCTTCCAAATCTTTTTTTTTAAGTCAGTTACAGTGATGACAGGCTAAGAAAAGCATTAAAATGATAGAAATGCTTGTATGTTAAAAAAAACTAACTGTATATGTTATATATGGATGTTTTATGTCCCTGACGTGGTCTCTCTTCCTTTATTACCATGAATAGAAATCATTTAGTACTCCTTCCTAAGAAAGAATACTGACAATACAAATATAGTAAAACATAATGTCAATTGTCAGTTCTTTGCAATGAACAAAATGGATTAGCACCAGAGAAAGCAAAGACACTATTTTTTTCTTATTCGTTGGTCAATCCTCTATGCATTCGTGCTATTAAATATGAAATGAAAAATTACTACATCTCTAGTTTGCCATATATGGTTATACCCAATTCACACACATATAAATGATTACACAGGAATAGAAAGTCCAAGTTGTAATGGTAAACCTTTTGCGAAAGCTGAATTCTAACCACAAAATCACAATTTGTTTTGTTACATAGAATGGTTGGTCTGTATGTGGTAGGATGAGGGCATTAGCGAGTTCGGATTAGGGAATTATTTTAGAAAATAATTTCTAAAATTAAATGTTTTAGTCCAGTGTAAATAAATAAAGGTTTTATTAATGTACTTTTGGGCGAACCTGAAAGCTTGAGAGCACAGCCAGTGGACTGGAAGGGGCAGCAGATGAATTCAAATGTCTAATATCCTTGGTAACCATCTTCCTCTTAGTTGCTAAATTGTGGGCATGACAAGAAGCTAAGGTGGAATGATAGAATAATTCCTGAGGATCTTTATGAGAAAGGTAGGTTTTAGCAGCTGTTTGTAAATGCTGCCTGTACAGTGTTTCAAAGAACTGTAAATGAAGACTTCTTACATAGCGAAAGAGTTCTTAAATTCTATAAATTCTGCTTTCTGAAGGGGAAATATGTAATGAAGTTGTAAATTCTTTGAGAGTCAACATTATGTTCGAATGTAATCTCCCATCAGAGTTCTGAGTTTGTAGTAACAACTTAATAAATATTTATCGACTAGGACTGGATTCTTTGTACTAGTGTCGGCTGGTGAAATGAATCCAAATCTCTGAACTTTGTACAGTGGCTGGGTTTGGATAAACTTTCATAGGAAAGCCTTCTCGGGGTTTTTATGAGGATGCTGACTGAGGCAACCCTTTAACCAATAGTGTGGTGTACAAAGGTAAGTAAGTATGGGTGCAGGATGGAAGCTTATGTCATGAGATGGAAATGACGTGAGGCAGCTTTCATAGGAATCTTTGCCGTTGCCAGTATGTTCCTGCTTCGGTGGTTCTCTCAGTAACCAAGAGCTTTTGCTGACTAGTGCCAAGAAATAGTTGGCTGACAGCTGGGTTGTTTTAGCAGAGAACAGGAAAGAAGATGGTAGCATCCGTTCTTTTCTCCTCTCCGAAGTTCAGACAGAAATCTGCCTCTGTTCAGTTATCTGTTCTCCTCTGCGTGGCCATGTGCTTCAGAGAAGTATTGTGCCAGACATCGGGAACGCGTTCTGACTGCTGTAAATCAGCCGCAAAGGACTCAGACTCTTGCCAATAATCGATGCATGCATGAGTATGACACGGGTTCTAGGAAATGAATCACTAGGGATAACCTGCTACAGAATTTCTGGGAGAGGTTTTCTTGATCCTAAGGGAGACCTATAGAAGAGAAGAGTTTCTTCCTCCTCTAGAAGTAGTAACTGAATACGATGCCTGGATTTGCACAGCCATCTTGCAATCGTGAGAAGAGGAAGACAAAGGACAGACGGGAGCTTACACCCTGCGTAGATCAGAAGAGCAAGGCGGAAGAATTGATTCCCTGATGTCATTGTCCAGTGGATGAATTGCTATTTTGGACTTATCATTATGTGAAATAATGTATTTACTTATATCCTTACTCTTGTAAAGTAAAACTTTCGGTTTACTTTTCTAGCGTGCAGAGGGTTGCCAGAGTTAGCAAATAAAAACGTAGTTTGCACGGTTGTTTGAATTTTAGATAAATGATGAATAATTTTTCGGTATATGTATGCTTAACGTGGTATTTGTCCCACGCAATATCTGGGGAGTCCTTATACCAACACATTTCTTAATGTGTTTAAGAAACACATTTCTTAATGTTCTGTTTATCTGAAATTCTGATCTAACTGGGTACCTTGTATTTTATTTGCCAACGTTAAGCTCGTAGTTGAGAGCAGTTTCCCTGATTCAGGGATGAAAGGCCGTGCTGAGGTTCTATTGGCCTTGCTCTTTCAGAGGTGAAAGGTGAAATAGAGTGACCAGTTATACTTAAGTATACATATTTGGAATTCAGCCACATATTCTCAAGAACTATAAAAATGTCTAAAATACTTTTTTCTCGAGTCTTGTCAATGAATCCTTACCACAATTTGAAATATTATTATAATGCAGATTAACTGTAGAAAGAGTCAGATCCTAAAGTCTCAGTTTCTTTACTTACCACCTATTTGGGGCAGGAGAAATCTACCATCTGAGTCTCTGTGTCTCTCTATGTAGTTATGAGGAATTAACAATACACATTTTGAGAAGGACCATTTATTCAGGCACATATTACTTAAAACATATGAACCCTCTTTCTTGTATTGATTGCTAAGACCTCTCTTAGGTACACTCGTAAGAATAGTATACTAAGAAGCAGGAGAAACTCATTCATCCAAATGAGTACGGATGCTGCACAACCTGAGCAGAGTGAGGGCAGTAGGATGTGGACAAATGAGTTGCTTTGTGGCATGAGAACCTTGTATTACCTTACTGTAAAGGTGAGAGTTTTTTTTTCAATATTTAAAAAAAATTTTAATGTTTATTTCTGAGAGAGATAGAGAGAGAGAGAGTGTGAGCAGAGGAAGGACAAAAGGAGAGGGAGACACAGAATCTGAAGCAGGCTCCAAGCTCTGAGCTGTCAGCACAGAGCCCGATGTGGGGCTCAAACCCCTGAACCACAAGATCATGCCCTGAGCCTAAGTCAGACGCTTAACAGATTGAGCCACCCAGATGTCCCTAAAATATTTTTTAAGTACTTGTTTATTTTTGAGACAGAGAGAGAGAGAAAGAGAGAGAGAAAGAGAGCACGCCCAACTGAGGGAGGGGCAAAGAAAGAGAGAGGCAGAGGATCTGAAGCACTGATAGCAGAGAGCCCATGTTCAGCTCTAACTCACAAACTGTGAGATCATGACCTGGGCTGAAGTTGAAAGTCGATGCTTAACAGACCGAGCCACCCAGGCCCCCCAGCTGAGTTTTACTCCTGACTCTCAAACTGGCACATACGAGATTGTTCATAAATTACAGCTGTTATTAGTACCTAACTTGAGAAGAATAGCTGCCCTTTTCTTGGAAGTAGAGACCCATCTCTTTCTTAGGATCTCTAGCATGTAGCACAGTGGATACCACACACTCGAAAGGTATATAATGAGCATGAATGGCTGCGGAATTGGGTTCCTACCTCATGGGCAATGCATAGACCATGCAATCTTTCTGATGGGTTATTCTATATTCAAGTTGTCACGCCATTTTGATATTTTTTCTATCTTCCTTTTCGTGCACAAAAGCTAGTCTCACAGAGAAAAATACAGAGCCCACAGAATGGCAGCGGGGATGTCAAGTCTTACCATGCTCCAATAATCCTGATGAAGAAGAGAATTGGAGAAGGAGGGGAGAGCAGCTGCCCCTAAGAAGCCGACAGACTGCCAGATGGGAGGATTGCTCATGCTGCGGACACTACAAGGCAGAACTAGAGTTGAGGGACAGAAGATAAAAGGAGGTGTGGTCAGGTTTAAACGATCAGACCTGCCTAGTGCCGCCATGCCTCAAAGGTGGTGAGGACTCCTCTACTGAAGTACTGACTCACAGACCCTGATGACCATTTATCAGGAATATTATAGCCCCTCTGTTTTCTGCTTAACTAGAAAAAATGGGGATATGAATCCCCATCTATCAGCTCACAGATGAAGGGTTTGATCCAACCAAACCTGAAGAGACTCCTTGGCTGGTTTTCGGGCATCTGTAAATCACTAGTCACAATGGTTTTCAAACTTCACTGTAGAATAAAATTAACTTGGGAGCTTTGAAAAAATCGAGATGCCTAGGCCCCCTCTGCAGAGATTCTGATTTAATTGGTACGGGGTAGGGCTTAAATATTAAGGACTTTTTCAAAGTTCTCCAACTGATTCAAAGGCACAGCACTTTTGAGGTCACTGAACTAGCATGCTTGAGAATGACGATTCTGGATGGTAGTCTGCAATCTGATTTAACCAGAGATGTAACACTGAGCAGCTTCCTTAACGTCTCTCGGCCCCATATTCCTGATCTATCAAAAGGAGGCGGGAGGTACATACTTCTAAGGCACTGTTCTCCAAAATCGTATTATTCTAGGGCCCTTAAAAGTTTATCAATTATGAAAAGGCAACTTTACTGCTTCCTCAATATAGAGGGGGAGTTCTGTTCAGTGACATGGGAATTCCTTGCACTTTCTTGTTAGCTATAATGGCAGTCACAGAGGGCCTCAACTCGGGGATGGTTCTGCCTCTCAGAGGCACGTGTGACACCAACGGTGTTCAGAGGGCAGGATTCTCAGGAGTTCCCTGCTGAGGACTGGTGCTCATTCTAATTTGCACAACAATTGATAGAGGATAAAAAATGGTTCCTTTCCTCTTCTCCATGATTCCAGAAGATACTTTATTGCCAGATTAGAGCCATCTGATGGACTACTGCATGTTTTTCTTGGTCTTTTGTGTGGAAGGCTTTGTTTTTTTATTTTTTTTTTGTGGGGGGGGGCGGCTTGCTGCCTTACGTTCAGCTTAGAGACTTGCTTACCAAGAATTTTCCTGACCCTAACCCGGAACTCTCAGGTTCCCTTTGAGTCTTGATTTTACTTCTACCCAAATGAGAGCACGTGTCTCATTGTCACTCTGGTCATGCAGCTACCGACTCCAGACAGGCGATGATAGACACAGAACTCCAAATTTCTTTTTTTCCTCTAAAGAAATTTAAGGAGGACTTAACGGGGGACATTATGAGGTTTTCCCACAGATGTTGCTTTATTTCATGGAAGTTGGGTTTGTTAGTCTAGTTTTATTTGCCTCACAATGTGAACAAAAGTAATCACAGAGATGTGAACTATCATGAGGCATAAAACAGCAACGTGTTATAGAGAGACTATGACTGAGTGATTTTTTTTAAGTGTGAAACTTCTTACTTCCCAAAGGGAAGGTACTTTGGAAAGATAGTCTCCTATTATTACTTTAATACTTCCTGAATTTCTAGTTTAAAAACAAATTTAAAAGCTGTTACTCTGCACATAATTCGAGATAAATCACCCAGTTAAAACTCAGACAATCTGATTGGGAGAAAATTTTGGAAACTTTGGGTTACTTGTGAAAGAGTTACACATGTTCTTTCTTTCTATTCTGGATATCAGACCGGGACGCATTTACTCTGATGTTTAAATAAATGCTTTCAGTGCACCATGGAAGTGAGAAAGAACTCTTTTTTTTTTTTTTTTTTTAACTTTAAGTCAGGAGGGCAACAAAGCAATAAGAAGGATCATAGGGCACCATGTTAGTGACAAATCACAGGAGGTGGTTCCAGAAAGGTTGTGAAAACTAGTTTCTCATTGCAGGAATTGGGTTGGGCCACTCCTTCGCCCCCCCTTCTCAAACACAAATATTTTCATATAATAAAAGCCTGTTTCCCTATGGTTATAACCCAGCCTCCCCTCCTCGGGCACCACCATTTTAAAGGGGTTTGCTGCGCGGACTGCCCCAAAGCGCATAGGTTCTCTCTCTTCCTGGACCGCGTCTCGCAGAGGTGAGGCGTCCCCTCGGGGGCTCCCGCCGGGTGAAGGGACAAGAAACACCCACTCAGATCCAACCCGGGCAGCCAGGGGCCGGAGCATGCGCTGAGAGTTTGTGCAGCTGGCCCTGGCTGCCGCCGCTGCCTCGTCCGGACTTGGCGAGGACTTGGGAGGGACAGCGGCGCTGGGAGGTGGCTTAACAGAGACTTTCCAGCAACTGCTGCCCAGGACTCTTTTTTTTTTTTTTCCTTTTTCCCAGGAGGCGGCGACGGCGGCGGCGGCGGGGGGAGAGGAAGAGAAGGAAGCGTCTCCTCCTTGAGCCAATGCAGCCCTTCGGCTCTCCGGGAGGAGCGTCCCTGCCCCGATGAGCCCCCGCAGTGCGTCCCCGGCCGTCCCCCGGCGGGAGTGGGGCGCGGAGCCCAGCGCCGACGGTGAGTGGCCGCACGTCTCGCGTCTTCCCCGCCGGCCGTCCCGCCAGCCCGCCGGCGGCTGTCCCCGGCGCAGTGTGCTAAACTACTTAGAGGCTGGCGGCCGGGCTGCGCGGCTGCCGGCGCTTCCCCCCGCGCCCTGCCGGGGGCGCGCGGACGCGGCGGCGGGGCGGGGGACCGCGCTCGGCTTTGTGCTGCTCCGGCGGCCCGGAGCGCGGGGTCGCGGCCGCGGCCGGGGCCGGGGGAGGGGGCCGTGAGTGACTACCCCGGCGTCTGCACAGCTGCACCGGCCCTAATTCCCCTGCGCCCCTCCCCGCCCCCGCCCCCGCCCCCGGCTAATCCATCATTCCGGGCCGGAGCACCATTTCTCACGTTCTCCCCGAGAAACCCTAGTCGCGGGGCGGAATCCCAGCTCAGCGCCGCGCCCCCCAGTGCCCCATGTTCACACTCGCGCGGCGGGATGGGGCGGGGGGGGGCGCAGCTGGGGGGCCCCGGGAGCTGTCCGAATGCGGGGGACACTCGCACCCACGGGCTCGCCGGCGGCGCCGGTGACGTCTCCCGGGGGTAGTGTGGTTTCCAACCTTCGGGACAGTTCCGAGCTGAGCTGTCCCCCAGGAGGGGCGTGGACTGAGGGACATTTTCGAGAGCGTCTCATCAGAATGCAGAGGACACCACCGCGCGTCCCCCGAGAACAGGAGTTGACTGTGCGCCTTCATTCATCCGGGAGTCAGTCTTTTCTCTTCTCAGCAGGTGTTATCTGAAGCCGGTTTGGAACTTTAGGGGAGTTTGGGTTACGGTTACAACTTTAACAAATGATTTTCGATGAAGCGATGTCTCGAATGACCTAGGCTTCGTACTGGACTCGGGACCCAGCTGAGGGCTGCAGAGGAGGGACGGGCTGGGGGGCGAGGAGCGCGGTGATAAGTCCCCTGTTCTCCCCGCCCCCTGCAGACTGCGGCCACTTTGCGGGTGAGAGTAGGATGTGGTGAAAGGATGGGGCTTCTCCCTTACGGGGCTCACAATGGCCAGAGAAGATTCTGTGAAGTGCCTGCGCTGCCTTCTCTATGCCCTCAATCTGCTCTTTTGGGTAAGTAAGTGAAACAGTTCCACTGCACCAACAGGTGGGGACGGCTGGCCTCGGTCTCCTCCAGCCACCACTTAATGCGCCAAAGGGCATGGCTAACCATTAATTAATTACAGAGGATCACACCCTCTATTTTTCAGAGAAGTCCATTTTGACCTTAAAATGCCTTTGATCTAGCTAACGTGCCATTCGTAATTAGAAAAAAAGAAATCCACGCCTGGATATTGGTGGCAGTAAAATTAGACTTGAAGTTAATCTAGGGATATAAATAAATGCACGTGCTTGTGCTTGTAGATAAGAAAATTATGACAGGCTACTTAGGGAACTGCTTGTTTTCGGGAATTGCAGAGAACTGTCCAAGCCATAAATTGTTTCCTTACCTCAGCCTAGCCCATAAAACCTGGTTGGGGTAAAGTAGTCTTGCTATGTTTTTGTAGGAATTCATACACAGATACCCTATGGGAAAGACTGGGCAGATTTCTCTAGGAGATTCCATACGGTCTGAAAAGGTGGTTTTCGTGTAACTATTTCTACGTTGGCAAAGTTTTAAGGAATTTTGTGTATGCTTTTGGAAAATCCTATAACCATTTAAGGAAATAAAATACATAAAATTTAACAAGCTCATGGAAATCTTTATGCTGTATGAGCTAGTGACTTTCTGTGCTTTGCGCCCGGGGAATAAATTTTCATTAAGTGTTATTAATAATCACATTATTATGTATAAAATATATGAGGAAAATATAAAAATTAAAACTTTGAATGTTGCTTCAAGAAGCTGTTATCCTTAAACAAGTCCTTTTTTTTTTGCCAATTTTGTATTCTCTTAATAACTTATATTCAAAATTTTCTATTAGAAATTTTAATGTGTGATTTATTTATGAGGCTGACTGGCTGGCATTGAGCAGCCTCCTTTCATAATGACATTGTGGTTTGAACTAGTCCCCACGGGTGGCTACGTTTTAAAGTGACAAATTAAGCCTTCCTTCCATGAGTGATCTGAAAAGATATCGAAACTGGCAACATGTTTTTGCTCTACCTGAAAATTAAAAATCATTGAAGAGTTAAGTTCACCACTTGAAAATGTAAAATCACTAACAGATCTTAGCGGTTTTTAATTCTAAATATGTATGTTTTTTCAAGGGATCATTAAATCACCTACTTAGCTAGGAGGTTAGTAAGAGTTTGAACTTTGTGGGTGTTTTTTTTTTTTTCCAAGCGTGTAGTAGTTACCACTTCGTTTGGTGCTTTTTCACTTTTCTTCTTCATGCTTTTTAATTATAGAATCATCACATTTTTCTAACTAAAAGGGAATTGAAAGATGACTTGGTCGTGAACTTCCTTACTTTGTGAACGAGAAAACTAAGGGCAGGTTAGCGACCTGCCAGAGGTCAGGTGGCCTGGTAGCGACTGTTCCCGCAGCAGAACTCAGCTTTCTCTCTCCCAGAGAATGCCTTTACTTAGGTGATCGCTGTGTTTTCAGTCTTGGAATTACCAGGACTTTTGTTGTTGTCCACAGAATAATGATTTCGAAATTGTCTTAATAATCTGTAGGATGTAGGGGGGGGGAACCTCAATCACTTAACAAAAATACTGCTATTCCGAGTAATGATTTACTTAAAAAAACTTATTCCTTAAATTCCTCCAAGACTCCTTCTAGCCCCCCAAAATGTAAAATGTGATGTCTTTGCTGTTATCCTGTACCTCAACCTTCCCCCTTTCTGTGTGCATGTTTTCTTTATTTGTTGAGATCCCTTCCCCCTTTCTCCAGCCCTCTCCTCCAACAAAATAATCCATGTTAACTGCCTGGGATGGATCCCTCTGTATTTTTTAATATTTCGTACAAAGATGTATTTACTCATGCCTGTCCGCATAGACCCATTCCTGTACATTATATGTACATTCACGATATTTTTTTGTTAAATTGTTGTTTTCTCATGGGGGTTCAAGTGGCAGGAGTGGGACTGCTTGGTGAGAGGATACTGATGTAGATGACAACAAAAGAGCTAATCCTTATACAGTTCTTCCATTTGCCAGTCACGTGCAGTGCTTCAGTTTCCCAGCCTGTGAAATAGGAATGATAGTTCCTCTTTTCTAGCGTTGTTGTGAGGATTAGAGTTAATATACACAAGGGCCTTGAACAGTGGTGCCCAAATGCGCTGTCTGTGTGGTAGTAGTAACAGTAGATGGTAGTACTTGTGTTTGTTACCACTATTACTACAGTAATGATGCTCCAGTAGATTATCAGGAGGCAGAGTGCTCAAAGGAACCCCTGTGGTGGTGGTTATTGTTGCGATTAATACCGCTACCGCTACACTTTCCTTGCCTCCCAAATCCTGCCCCAGGAATCTATCTCCTAGAAAGAAGAACACCGTTACATCCCATTATGTGCACATAAATATTTATTGCCATCTCGTTGGTGTTAGGGCCCTTTTAAATTTTTGGCAGCTGGAAAGCAACAAAGGTTGCTTTGTTTTTTATTTCCTCTCTTCCCAACTGAGCATGAGCATCGTTTTCTTTAGACACCTATGTATTGCGTATATATTATTTCATTTCATAATTCGTATTCATTAAGTATGTCATATTTACCATTTAGGTTTGCCTTATTGTTTGTCCATTGATTTCATTTATGCTGTTACCATACGATAGTTCAACAAATTTTTATATGCTGTTTTAAAAAGCTTTTCTCTAAGATTTTATATATTCTTTCATATTCTTCTGTTCTTTCAAAGCACCTGCCTTCCTTGTTTTAGTTAGGGTTTCTTTTTCCCAATGGCCTTTAAGCTTATTTTATATAATTAAATATATCTTTTGGGGTTTTTGTTGGAATTGTATGCAACGTATATCTAGCTTTGGGAGAACTGGCATTATTCTTTCAGTGTTAAAACAATGTTTGCGGATCCTGTGTTTTCTTACTGAGTCAGACCAGTTTTCAGCCTTGTGCCGGGCGCATTCCTGGGCATCCTCGCACTACTCTCTCATCTAATTCTCATAACGGCCTTGGAAAATTGTTTGTTTCTTTTTCGGGTAAAGAGAGGCTCCTCAGAGAAGTTTGATAACTTGCTAGCAAGTGGCAGAACAGGGACTGAGAGTTCAAGCTTTTTCTTCTCCAAGTGTGCCAGAGGCTGTAGGACTGGAAATGGGGGTGAATTTATTTGCAGTGGAGAGGTAAACATCCTCAGCCGGAGGGGTAAGCTGTCCAGCTCCTCATTCCAAGTCCTCTAGACCAGTGCTTCTCACCTGCGACTGCAGCCGAATCACCTGGGCGGCTCGTTGGAATGCAGATTCTGATTCAGTGGGGCAGGGGCTTGGGCCCGGAAGCCTGCGTTTCTAAAAAGCTGCTCTGTGACGTTGTGGGTCTGCCTCCCATGTACTGAGGAGCAAGGCTTTAGTCCTTGTGTTCAGTTCTCATTGAAACTGGAAGCAGAACATATGAGCATATGAGCCCAACTTCTTACGTCAGACTTCACACCCTGAGAATGGAGAGGAATAATCTTGCCTCTAGTTTTGCAAGATTGAGAAACCGCCCTCTTTACCTCTGGGATCAAAAGCTGAAGCATTTTACTCTTCCCTCGACATTTTAAATAGTCCCCCGTCCCCCCACCTTCCCTATTTCTACTATATTAGTACCATCTTTCCTTCTCTACCCAAAAGGATTTTAGGGAAAGAAAAACTAAAATCTTAACTGAGGACCTATACAATTTTGTTTTGCTGTTCTGAGAGTTGGAAATCAAACCGAGTGCTTCGCGCGTGTGTTTTTAAAGTACATCCTGAGTATTTTTCTAAATGTGAGGCAGAGACCTGTCTAAGAGGAAACAATTCGAGATCACAAATGCTCCGCCTTCTCTCCATTGCCATGGAACCGGTCACCTTGATGTGCTATCTGTCGAGTGGCTCTTCCACGTCCTGAGGAAGCGCGACCCCGGTCCAGCTGTAGGGAAGCTGGCACACAGATACTGGATCTTCTCGGTTTGTCATGAGCGTTGTGGGTTTGTAACGGGAGAGGTCACATGGCACATGGTGCACGTGGGTGAACTGCCCCAAGAGCTCATTTGAAACCATGATTCACATTCTGGCCACAAAGGAGCAAGGAAATGAGCTATTTTCACTGCAGTTTTATCCCACTTTTACTATTTAAATGCCATATTATTTAAGTAAATGAAAGCTTTCCTCCATTTGACAGACAACTTCTGTGGCTTTATGATATGAATGCTTGCCATTCATAGATGATAATTTTCTGCTATTACAACTATGGATAAATACGGTTGTCTTTGGAAGTTCTTGAAGTTGGTGAGCACTTAACATTTATCAAATATGTTTGCTTATTATTTTCTAAAAATATGACTTCCTATCTGTAGTTTTTAAGTCCAATTTCTCACTGGCAGATAAGAGCCATTGTTTTCCCCCTACCATTACTAAAGATAGTAGCAATAGAGAGGAACTACTGTAATGAACTAAGAAAAGAAGCTTATAAAAGAAAACCTAAAACATGGACAGGGAATCCGGTTCATACTTTTGGGATATATGCAAGGTAAATGAAAGAGCAGAAGGTTGATGTTCTGTTTCTTTTTCCCTGGCCATATATATGTAGTGAACCTTAGGCGTTTGACCCATGGCAGACCCTACGGAGATTCTTGGCAAGTAGACGTTTGTATTCACGTGGCATTTACGTGGTCATATAAAAATACAGCTTTTTAAATAGTTGCCTCTAACTTCATACTCTGAAAGGCCTTGAAGTTTTCTTTAATTCTAAGGACTAGGGGAGAGCCTTCCAACAAATGTTAGGTCTTTTAAAAATAAATTTTAAATAAGCTTTAGTCTCAGGGGCAAAGCTGGTACATGGGTTTTATACAGCGTGGCCCCAACTGAGCAAAGATGAGACATCGCATGGTTCACAAGGACCGCCCTTTCGGGGAGGGCATGAGGGGCTCTTTGGGACACGTTCCTACGGCAGACCAAAATAGTGCTGGCGTTGGCCTGCCAGCCTCCAAGTAATCAAGACTTGGTTTAACTTTATGTTTCAATAAATAACTATTTCAATCCTTTTTTTAAGACAAAGGGAATTAAAAAATTTTTTTAGTGTTTATTAATTTTCGAAAGAGAGAGAGAGAAAAAGAGTGTGAGCAGTGGAGGGGCAGAGAGAGAGGAGACACAAAATCCAAAGCAGGTTCCATCATCTGAGCTGTCTGCACAGAGCCCGCCATGGAACTTGAACCCACAAACCATGAGATCATGACTTGAGCTGAAGTCGGACACTTAACTGACCGACTGAGCCACCCAGGCGCCCCCAGACAAAGGGAATTTTAAAAGCACAAAGTCCAATTCTCTATTTTCCGGATTAACAAACAAAGGTTCCAGAAGTTTGAATTACGTGTCCAAGTTCTCTGTAGAGATAGCTGTAACGAAGTTCCCCATTTCTCTTCTGCATTCTGCTCTTTGCTACAGATTTGACATAAGAAGTAAAGGTAAGGTAGATGATTTTAAACATCTGTCAGCTTTGAACAGCCTTGAACTGTTCTCTTATACGAGACTATAGATCATGGATGGCAGACAGTTGTAGGAATTAGAAAGTCTGCTTTGTGACTATGCCCTTATTATTTGGTGGAAACCAAAAGCATACATTTCATAGTAAGTTTAGGGAATGTGCATACATGTAAAATTCTGATTGAGAAAACAACTTGATTCGGTACTTATTTTTACATAATTAGGTTTGAGCAAAACCAGAATATATCTCCAACAATAGCAAATTTCATATGTACAAGTATTTGTTGAGAGCTAGCATTTTCTAAATGTTTTGCAAGACAGGACGTGGCAAATGTCCTGCTAAGTAGTAGATTAAGTATATTTCTCTAGAGTAATATTTGACTTCAACTACAAACAGTATTTTGCAATATTGGAGAAAACGTAAGGGGCTATATGCCTGGTTACATATGATAATTATACTGCTCCTAGTAATTAAATCATCATGAATGACAGTTGAAGAATTATTTTATTTTCATTTGGAAACCTGGTAGAAAGTGCTGTTATTAGGAAGGGGTCCCGAATTGCTTGCATTATTTGTGCTTGTAGATTTAATAGCATCGAGATTCGTATTGAGGCGACCTCATCTCCTTTTAGCTTTGTTTCTTGCTATAGCATGCATTCTGTGTTGTTACTGCTATGGTTTTCTCAACCCCAGTGAGTAAAATCACTCTTCGAGAATGAAACTGTTTCCAGACATTTAATGCAGCTGGAAATAATGTCATAATAAAAAGCAGTTTTATTCTCAGAGTTGCTTGTTCACCATAAGATAGGGCTTTGTGTTGATATTATTTATTTTGACTAATGTTCTGGACACAGCTGCGATGCTTGGGTAACTACTGTGCAAAAGAACAGTAGAGTCAAGTAGAAGCTTGTAGTTTAAAGGACGCTTGAGAACACTTAAACCGACTTCTGACCTGATGTATAAATCTTTGATCTTGTAATTCAGCAAGCATCTCTCTGCTGGAAAACTTCCAGGGGTAGAAAGCTTAGTTCTTCTTGAGGTATCTCCTAGTTTTGCTTAACTCATCTAGCAAGTCAAAATCGTCTCCCTTCAATTTAATCATTTCTCATTCGATCATCTAATATCTGTTGGGCCTCACTGCTGGGGCTGGTACCCAGCTGTGTGATGGGTCTGTAAGCAGCGGTCTGTGGAATGAGATGGGTGGGTGAAAATAGGAAACAATAGATAATTGCTCTGGGAAGTCTGTTCCAGAGGGTAAGGAGGGAGTTAGAAGAACGCCTTTACACGCTAGCTATTTGAGCCGGTCTCGAAGGATAAGGTTGAGTTGCTCTGCTGGTGAGGATGGGAAGGCTGGGGCAGGACGTGTTCCAGGCAGAGGGAACTGCATGGGCAAAGACAGAGAGGCTTGGAGGGATCCGCACGGTGCGTTGCTGGAGAAGTGCAGGCAGCTTTTTGTAACTGAGTACAGAATGTGTGTGGGAAGGAGCAGGCAGGGAACAGATTGAAGAGATCATTTAAAGGTGATTGAAGAGGCCCTCTGTGCCCTGCTGAAGCGTTTAAACTTGACTCTCTACAAGAGGGTTGGGGGTAGTGGAAGCAAGAGCTGGGAAGGACCCTCAGGGCAGCTGTGGGAGCTGTATAAGGAGAAGAACTCAATCTGTGTTTCCTAAAGCTAACTGAAGGGTGAACTTGAGGTGGACTCCGTGAGCTGGAGAGTTCATTATAAGGTGATTGTAATTACCTGGCAAGAGATTGAGGGCCTGAACTATCCGGAAGTGGCAGGAAAGGGGGAGGAATTCACCAGCCGTGGTGCAGGAACAATCTGTAGGACTTGAAAATAATTAGATGTAGGACTGAGGAAGAGGGAGAGGTTCAGGCTGTCTGCCAAGTCGCCAGTTTATGTGATTGAAGCGTTGATTATACCGTTTACTGAGATAGGAAACACAGTGGGAGGGACACGCAGGTTTCGAGAGGAATGGAAATGAGTTCTGTTTCAGAGATGTCAAAACCGAGAATGGCCGTGCAATCCAATAGGTAGCTATATCACAGAGCTTTCTTCCTCATCCACGTGCTTCCTCATCCATGTACATCCAAGTGTCTGAAGATTCCATTTCTGAACTGATCTAGGAGTTGTCTTGTCTCTTAAGCTGACTGAGAAAGATTAAGAGAAAGCCCTGAGGTCAAAAGTGACTTGAGATAGTAGTAGGTAATGTATATAGGGATCCTCTGTGAGGTCGGTCTTATTATCCTAACAGCTTGTATGTGAGGAAACAGATTTAGGAAAGATTCAATGACACCCAAAGTCATATAGCTAAAAAGGAGCACAGGTGGAATTCACACCAAGGCTTTTTGATTCAATGGCTTCTTACAGCCATTATGGCCAAGATTATCTGCTTTACATGGCTTCTAAGCCGTGTACTCTGGTCCCCACTTGGCTTTCCATTCTTACTGCGTGCCAATTTCCCTTCCTTGAACATGTCATGCAGCCTTCCATCCTGGGATCTTTGCTGTTCCTTCTGGATGGAATGTACTTTTCAACTGCTCTTTCTGTAATGAACTTGTGTAATTATCCTTCAGATCTCAGCTCTCTAAGAGAAGTCCCTTTGACTCCATGGAACAGATCAGGCACCACAAATAGGATTCTTATCTCAATCAGTATTATTCCTTCTCAGAATATATTACAGTTTGCAGCTACACATTTATGTCTTTGATGGGTTGATTAAGGCATGTTCTCTTACTAAATGTCACCAGAGAATAGAGATGATGCTTGTTATAGCCCATTCATGTATCTCCACCACATCACAAAGGATCTGGCCAAGAGCGGTTGAATGGAAGAATTACTTCAAAACCCATGCACTTAACCAATTCTACTCTACTAGAAATGTTTTGGAATATACCACTGAAAAGAAATACACATTTTTTTGTTATAAATGGAAGAATGTGCATGACAACCACTGATAATATACTATACCGATATGAATCTGATAATTTACTGACACCTGTCTCAGCGCTATGATACTGAAAATTGGCTAAACAGCCGGTAAGAAATTAGAAGATGGAGAAACCAAGATCAGTTATTACTTTAAAGAATGATAAAGAGAGGAGAGAATTATTTATAATTGCACAAGAATTTGAAGTAAATAAAAGGCCACATTAATGGAATTTTCTGGCTCCTATGAAACATACAAGATATTTAAAAGCCCCCATGCGAGTCAAGTAGAGGGAGAACGTGCAGCCTTAGACATAATCGAGTAGCCCGTGGTCCCCTGCTAGCCCTATGTGTTCTAATAGGTTCTATTATTATCTAACTATGGAGAAGCCAACAGATCAGATGACTACCATTCAAAAGATAGTTTATTATACTTACAAATCCTGAGAGAGAGAGTCCACATCTCATCACGAGGGCCAAGGGGGGGGGGCACTGGGGTCCATCACAAGGCAGAGAGAAAGAGAGGGACTGGGCAAGTACTTTTACTGTGGCTACATAACAAGGAAGCGGCAAGACAGAGTAAGCAGGTTCTGGATTGGCTAGTTTAAATAGTTTCAGCAGCCTCTGGAGTACAGGGGTGTCCCTGGTCATCTGGCACCTGGACCTTGGCACCTACCTTGGTAGAGAGGCCCAGAGCGAGAGAGCACAATAAAAGAGGTGGTTGGGGTGTGGGGTCTGGACTGGTTGGTTCGTATTTGAAAATGACGAGTGTGAACCTGGGAGAAGACCCTGAGAAAAGGTCAAGGTGACCTGAGGCAAGGTGGCCCAGGCACATTATCAGACCAACGTGTGTCGGCTTGAACATGTAGAACAGATGTTAAAGTATTAAATTCACAGAAGCTAGAAGCATGATTAGTAAACTGTAGCTGACCCGTGGGTTAACTTTTATTAGTTTTTACTTTTACAATCCGTTTTTATTCCCAACAGAAATGAGGATAGTACTAACTGGTCTTATTCTTCTCTGAACTGTGGTCTCAGGGTTCGTAATCTGTTTTAGGCCATTGACTCCTGAGATTCTATTCCCCAAAGGATATAGTTTAGACATTCAGACTTAGTCTGGCAACTACAGACTACCCCCATCTTATCCCTCCTCTTTAAAAAAAAAGATCCCTGCGTGCTGTGTGCGCTAGTCTCCTCACTGTGGAAATTGACATATTCATTTTTTTAATGTTTATTTATTTATTTTTGAGAGAGTGAGCGAGCACACATGGGCACATGCACCAGTGAGGAAGGGGCAGAGAGAGAGAGAGAGAGCGAGGGAGACAGAGAATCTGAAGCAGGCTTGGAGCTGTCAGCACAGAGCCTGACGCAGGGCTAGAACTCAAGAACCGTGAGATCATGACCAGATCTCTGAGCCAGATGGACGCTGAACTGACTGAGCCACCCTGGTGCCCTGACATGTTCATTTCTAAACTCCGAAGACAGTTAGTGACGGAGCCAAAACCTCCAAGGACCAAAGGCCTGGATTTGAATCGTGGTTCTGCCACTTTGAACCTGTAGGATGTTGAACAGATTGCTTCATTTTCCTGTGCTTCATGGTACTCTTTATAGTCTGTAATTATCTACTCTATCTGTTTATTCCTCATGTCCCGTAAGATGCTTCACAAAGGCTGGGATCTCGCATCTCTTATTCATTGCGGGGTCTGGAAATCTAGCACCGACAGTATAGGGCAGATAGCACGCGTTGAGTCAGTATTTGCCACTGAATGGAGAATGAGCAAATTCACCACCTGGTTTTCCAAGCGGGTAGCCGTGCTTCCCTGTACAGGAGGTCGTAGAGCTCTACGTGTTCTGTTTGCCTTGGAGCCTTTATCCAGAAAGCATTTTCATGGCCACTGCTTGACTCAGTCAGTACAGACTCATTCCTGTCTTGCATAGTCATTATTTAATGAATTTAAAGCTAGATCTCTAATGCATAATGGTAATTGATGTTCATTAATATGTCAGAAAGTATTAAAAATCTAATTAAGTTGAATTTCACTATATTGTGCTTAAAAACATGAGTATACACATTAGAAAAAAAATTTCCATCTCAATAGGAGAGAGTTAGGAGTTAACCTTCAACTTTTTGAAAAGTTAAAGACATTTCCCAGGAAGACTCATTTTGAACATGTTCTATATAGTTGCTTAAAAAAAAAAGATGGGGGGCGCCTGGGTGGCTCAGTCGATTAAGCCTCCGACTTCGGCTCAGGTCATGATCTCACAGTCTGTGAGTTCGAGCCCCGTGTTGGGCTCTGTGCTGACAGCTCAGAGCCTGGAGCCTGCTTCAGATTCTGTGTCTCCCTCTCTCTCTGCCCCTCCCCCACTTGTGCTCTGTCTCTCTTTCTCTCTCAAATAATGAATAAACGTTTAAAAAAAAAAGATGGGCAATTTAAAACACATACAAAAGTAAGAAACACAGTATAATTAGTTCTTAATTACTTATTACCCAATTATCAATATAACCTCCACTTCCCAACTAAATCCTATGCATCATGATTATTTTTTTAACCATTCAGCATATATCTGTAAAAGATAAGGATTCTTTAAAAAATCTTCATACCACTGTCATCTCTAAAAAAATAATTTCTTAACATTTTCGAATATCCAATCATGTGAAAGTATCCCCAGTCATCTCATAAATGTCTCTCTGCGCTTGTTATGTTTGAATCAGGATCAGGACAACATACTGCATTTGGGGATCTCTTAAATTTCTTTTAATTTATAATAGTTTCTCCTTCCTTCTTTTTTTCCACTTGGCCAGTTTTTTTAACTAAAGAAATCAGACCATTTTTTCCTGTGAAATTTATCATATTCTCAATTTTGCTGATTGCATCTCTGTGGTGGCATTTATCAAGTTTAAATCTATTCCCTGTATTTTCTATAAACTGATAATTAGAACCTCCAGGCTTGGTTAGATTCAGGTTGACTTTTTGGTAAAAATACTTCAAAGGTATCTCTGTGTACTTCTGATTGTATCACGTTGAGGGACACATTTCTCTCTTCTTTGTGACACTAAAACTAAGCAGTGGGGTGTGGTATTTTTTTACTTCTCCCTCATCTCTCCCTTCTAGAAGTTAGCCTTTCATGTTATACAGTTCACAGTCCTGACTTCATATTAGAACATCTGTGGAACCTTACATACTTCTCATGCCTCCACCCCACTTTCAAGAATTTATCCGGGATGGTTCTGGGCTCGGTAATTTTTTTTTAAGGGTCTTAAATGATTTCAATGTACAGATACGACTGAGAACTACTGACCTGATAATTTGGGCAGTCACTGAGGATCTCTGCCTAGAGATCCATTATTTCGGAGGTGGTTGTTAAATAGTGATACTCTATTATCCTTTCTGCACGTATTAGCAGAAATTCTTGTATAAAAACTTTCATGAAGTCTTCAGTTCTTTCTTTTGTATAGGAAAGGTAGGATAAATATTGGGTTCTTACTGGTTTTCTGAGTAATGAGTATCTACCATCCTACAAAGGTGATGAGTGAGTTAAGTGTTATATGGATTCATAGATTTTAGTATGCGATATCTCAAACCACTGCATTTATTATTATTATTATTATTATTATTATTATTATTTTGATGCTCGAATTGTTTGACCTTTAGTCAATGGAAGCCCTTTCAAGTTAGCTTCCGTGACTTTCTTGGCAATATCAGTTGTATAGATTTCATTGCTTCCTTGCCATTGCATATGACGTGTTCTAGGCTCATCTTGTACATCTGATAATTTAGTCATTCTTTGGCCTCTTCATCTGATGCAACTCTTGCCTTGAACCTGGAATCAGCCATGTAATGGCTTAGCTATCTGTGTCCTATTGGGTGACCTTCTATTTAGGGGCTATGGCATGGTTACAAAATGAAATGGCAGATATTTATCATAATAGTAAATTTCTAGATGGTAATTAGGAAAAAAGCATAATGGTTATGCAACAAAAAATCCTAAATTTTTAAAACGATTAATCCCATGGAGAATGTTGCATAAATCCTTGGTAACCAATTTGTATTTTTTTTTCTTTCCAGTTAATGTCCATCAGTGTGTTGGCAGTTTCTGCTTGGATGAGGGACTACCTAAATAACGTTCTGACTTTAACTGCAGAAACAAGGTAAGCTTTATAATTAATGATTGATTTCTTTCATCAGGTTTTCTTAGCTCCTAGTTTCTAAGTAACTTTGCCCTTAGCTGTTTAGACGGTGGTGCTCTTTCGCAATCAATAACCTTTGTTACAGGCACATCTTCTAGCGTTCTCATTAAGGTATGTCACTTGTCCTAGAGAACGCTTCTGGGTATCCTAACACCTGTTGCCTGCCGTCTGGACAGTGGGTCAGCCGTGTCGTCTTTGTGCGAAAAGGACAGCATAGCTACTTTTCTATAAGAAAATTTGCTGACACCTTCTTACCTTCATATCCCTCAGCTAAGAAAAGCCAAACTCAGCATTGCCATTTTCTTCTCAAATTTCAGAAGGTTGATCCACTAACATCATAAAAGACAAGTTTCTTAACTTCTCCCAGTCCCCATTTCTTCATCTCTGAATGGGGACTGTCATATACCACTCTGAAATGTTGGAAGGATTAACTGAGATACATTTTGTAAAGTCCTCAACAAAGTGGAGCTTAGTACACAGTAATGGCTAAGTTTTTGTTATTATTTTTACTCTTACTAGTATGGTTCTAGTTAATGATTTTTTTCATAGCAAGAAAGTTTCCTAGCAAAAATCATTTTCCTTCCTCTTTATTTTTTTTTAATGTTTATTTATTTTTGAAAGACATAGAGATAGAGACAGAGCATGAGCAGGGGAAGGGCAGAGAGAGAGGGAGACACAGAATCTGAAGCAGGCTCCAGGCTCTGAGTTGCCAGCACAGAGCCCGATGCGGGGCTCAAACTCACAGACCGTGAGATCATGACCTGAGCCAAAGTCGGCCGCTTAACCAACTGAGCCACCCAGGTGCCCCTTTCCTCTTTATTTTAATATGGATTAATTTCCTTTTACACAGCGCTGGTTCACATTTTGGGGAAAGATTAGGTGCCAGGCAGAGGAAGTGCTGCATGCGAATTCGCAGATCAGAGAAGAGGAGGAGACTCTTCTCAGCTGGGAAGTAGCGGTGGGCCTGTGTGGTGGCCTAAGGCCACAGCTTCAGAGCGAATTGTAGATTGACCTCTCATTGGGGACCTCTATCTTTTTTTTTTTTAACTAGGTCTTCATGCCCACTGCAGAGCCTAGTGCGAGACTTGAACTCATTACGCTGAGATCAAGACCTGAGTTGAGATTAAGAGTCAGATGCTTAACTGACTGAGCCAACCAAGTGCCCCTGGGGACCCCTATCCTATATTTTAAATGAGTGGAAGTGCTACCACTTGTATAAAAAAAAACTAAACAAGACGAAACAAAAATAAGACAAGCAAGCAAGTCGGTGATAGTGCAGTGGTTTTCAAAATAGCAATACAGTCATCAGCTCTGAGGCTTGATGATTTAAAGGATTATTAATATGAATCCCAATTACGTCTTGTACTCTGTCTGGGGTGCATTTTGGTTGTATTTTATGTGTAACATGACATTATCGTTCTTCTTTCAGGGTAGAGGAGGCTGTCATCTTGACTTATTTCCCTGTGGTTCATCCAGTCATGATTGCTGTCTGCTGTTTCCTTATCATTGTGGGGATGTTAGGATACTGTGGAACAGTGAAAAGAAACCTGTTACTTCTCGCATGGGTATGGTGTTTATATCTTCTCTTCGTTATGGGTAAAATGACCAATCGGGACTGTATTATTTTTTCATCAGTGCACAAGGTTACGTGCTTAGGGAACCGTGATAGCAGTCCTCTAATCTGTGGTAATTGTTCAACATCCTGTGAGAAGGGAAGCGTTCTTTCCATGAGAGATGATTTCAGCACGAGTATTTGCTGTACTCGGATGATGGGATACGGAAATATGTATGCTATTACTTAATTATTTCACTCAGGCTGCGTGTTGACATTTTCATATGAAAGTATGAGTTTTTTCTTGTGTCATGAGCCTTATTACCACCCAAACTGGCTTCTTGGGACAAGAACGAGGAAGACATAACAGAACTCTGTTTCTTTCTCCCTCTTCTTTTTTTTAAAAAAACCTGTCAAAAAACCTATATGGAAATTCAGGTGATGAAGTAGCAGACAGATATTAAAATCTCAGCACTGCCTTTACAGAGTTTAGTGGATAAAGTGAGTCTTGGTTTTCATAATCTTAGCGGCTTTTGTTTTGTTTTGTTTTGATTCTGAAAGAGTTGGACTAGATGGCTTCTCAAATTCCCTTCAGCATGCAAAATCTATGATGCTAAAATCTATGATTAGACTTTAAATTAAAAAATTAGATGACTCTCTTTTAACATTAAGAATTTGAGTCAGTGTAAACTATAGCACACATATATATATTTTTGTTGATAGATATTTTAAATTACTGACTCCGTTTAAAAAAATGAATATGTTAAGGTTTTTATTTCCTTTTTTTAATATAATTTATTGTCAAGTTGGCTAACATACAGTGCATACAGTTTGCTTTTGGTTTTGGAGGTAGATTTCCATGATTCATCACTTACGTACAACACCCAGTGCTCATCCCAACAGTGCCCTCCTCAATGCCTGTCACCCATTTCAGCCTTCCCTTGCCCCCCATCAACCCTCAGTTTGTTTTCTGTATTTAAGAGTCTCTTATAGTTTGCCTCCCTTCCTCTCTGTTTGTAACTATAGCATATATATATGTATATGCTATATACATATAATTTATATATATGCTATATTACATATAACATATATATGTTTGTAACTATAGCATATATATAGCATATAGTTTGTATATATACATGCCCACATATATGTTATATATATATATGCTATATATATATGTGATATTATATATATATTGTTTTTTATATATATATATATATATATTGTTTATTTGTTTTTTTGAAGCACGTTGCGTGTATAACATATTGATTGTTAGTGGCACCAGGTAGTGAGGCTGCTAACATGTAATTGCAGACATCTCATATTCTGGAAGAATTAGTTGTTTGGATATATGCCTTTCTTTGCAGTAGGATTCAATGCTAGCTGTGCATTAATTTCTTGTAGGGAACTTAAAAAGAACGTTTTAATGGTGTGCTGATATGCTGGATATCTGAGCAGAAAAAAGTCCTGACTTGTAGCATTTGAAGATTTCCATGGAGTGAATACTTGCAGCATGGTCGATTTCAGGCTACCAAAGTGGTATCGCTGAGTGCAGAGTTGGGGAGAGATGAGCACAAATTGGCTCTCAGGAGCCCACTCCCGCACACCAGTGCTTGACTGGATCCCATCCCAAGCCAATTAAAACAGAATCTTAGTGGGAAGCTGAACTAAAGCTTTCAATTTCACAGGAACAACCTGTGTTAATGTATTAGTTGGCTTCTTGGAGGATAACTCTTGGCTTCATGAATTCTTCAGGCCCATGATTGGAAGACAGAAAATGCTGCAGAAAATAAACTACACACAGAGAAGGGAAACATGCCCATTACTTTAGTTCTCTCCCCTTCGGTATAGAGTGAGGAGAATGGCGGGAGGGTTTGGAATCTTATTTTGCCATTTAAGACATTTGGGCAATAATTCAAACATAAACTCAAGGACTTATTTTATATGAAACTCATATTTTAAAGGATGGAGAAGGTATTTTGAACTTCAAAAAAATCTCAGAATCCTTGTTTAAAACCACAATCTTAGAATGATGTCCCATTTACACAACAATTTAAGAATGACTAGTCTTCCCCCTGTCTCCAACTTGGTGGTCCCCGGACTGTGTGTTTGAGTACCATATTTCATGGAACCTCAAAGGCTTTTAGGAAGCCCTTTTGAAAACCATTTATGCATTCCATTAGACTGTTTGAATGCTCGTAAAGCAAGCTGACAAAGAACCAAGTAATTTGGTCTCTACTTGAGGCAGGATGAGTCACAGAGACTTGTGACGAGAGGCTGGAAAAACCTTCTGATGCAAAGGTGACATGGAGGACTGAAATCATCATGATGACAAAGATTTTGATGATAAAGTAGGTAACACTTCTCAGGTTCTTACGGATGGTATAGAGGTTCACATGAATTTTCTTACACAAAGAGTTTTATATGAATTAATCAATTTTGTCCTCCCCACAATTCTAATGAGAGAGATACTGTTATTTCCATAATATGAATGAGGCGATGAGGCACAGATTGGCTGATTCCTCTAGGTTTGCTGATCTAGTAAATGGAGAATCTGCTGTATTCAGACCATGGCAGTCCAGGACGACATATTTGTAACAACTTCACTGTTACTCTGCTGCCTTTTCCTAAGTCCTTATAAACGTTTCTCACATTCTATAAAATATTTTCCCTATGATCTTTCATTTCTTCAACCTGACAACAATCATCTAAGGTAGATAATTATAAATGAGGTTCAGAGAGGTTCAGTAATATGTCCAAAGTCACTTAATAATGGGTGGCCCTTTGATTGAAACCTCAGTGTTTCTGACTGCCAAGCCCATTCTCATTGGACCTTTACTGAGGTCTCTAGTAGATTCTTCTCACCCTTTGAAGCCCTGCGTATTTACTTTATTATAAATTTCTTTTTTTATAACCAGCCCAAACTACCAGACTACAAACAACTTGATAATATGAACTGTTCATTTTGGCTACAGCTCTAGTAAATGTTTATCGGATTGAATAATGGAAGGGACATTAAAACAGTGCGAGTAGGAGTGGTCAGCACCTCAGTGGGAAGATGGAGTCAGGAAGGCAGTGAGGACAGTGAGATTTTAAAGGAGGAGTCTGACCCACTAAACTGTAATGATGCTGGAATTGAATCGAAGCAGATCTTCATTTTGGGGCAGCAAATAAACTGCCATCCTCTCCACCTTATCTTTGGATGTCATTTGAATATCAGGGTTGATTCCAAGCAGGTTTATTGCTTGAATTTATATTGTGAAATTGTTAAAACCCCACCTAAAAATGATCATCTTTAAAAAAAATTAATAAAATAAAATAAAACAAAGAAGGAGACCAGTAGATAGGGTTCCATTACAAGGGGAATGACTTCTTAAAGGAGGGGAGGGGCACTAATGCAAAATAGGACAGGATGTTAGGTCTTTGGCAAATATTGACAAGGCAAGGCTCATGTTTTCTTCCTTTGTGCCCTTTAGCTTTTTATCCTAATTAATATTTAAAGAAGTCCAATGCATTCAATCCAACTCATTCATTTCCCTGTATTCAAAATCTTGTTTCACTTCTAAGAACTGTAAATGAGATTAGTAGGAAGAAGCTTTTTATTTTTATTTTTATTTTTTTAAAACAACCAGTATCTCTAAGAGCTGCCATATCTTTTGAATGATTACCAAAAAACAAAAGGAGGAGCTGGCAACTAGGCTGGTGTTAAGCACAAGTCAGAATGCCATTATTCATCAGGCTGGTCAAGAAAAAATGGGAGACTCTCAAAATAGGTCTTTATAACCAACCTGCCTTCTCTTTACACCACCCCCCTAAAATACAACAACTGGGAAGGCTAAGAGGCCACTCATAGGAAAACATTTCTGGCGAACTTTAGTCATGAATTTCACCCTTCTATTGAGTTATAGATGCAAGTTGTTAAAATAGCCTAGTTTAAGGTTCCTATATAAAGTGTAGGACAGCCAGTTAAATTTGGATTTCAGATAAGCAACAAATAATATTTTAGTTAAAGTATGCCCCATGCAATATTTGGGATATACATCTGCAAAGCATTATTCATTGTTTATCTGAAACTCGGACTTAAGTGGGCATCCAGTGGGGCGCCTTGGTGGGTCAGTAAGTTAAGCATCTGACTTTGGCTCAGGTCATGATCTCTTGGTCCGTTAAGTTTGAGTCCCGCATCAGGCGCTGTGCTGACAGCTCAGAGCCTGGAGCCTGCTTTGGATTCTGTGTCTCCCTCTCTCTCTGCCCCTCCCCCACTCGTGTTCTGCCTGTCTTGCTCTCAAAAATAAATTAAAAAAAAAAACATAAAAAATTTTTAAATGGGCATCCAGTAATTCTGTTTGCTAAATCTGGCAGCCCTAGTCTAACTAGATGTGTTCTTAATATATGTGAGATTGTCATAGAACGGAAACTTTTACATATTTGTGAGAATATATTTTGAATATTTATAAAAATAATTAAATTCTAATTATGTTATAATAGGAAAACAAACCAAAAACGACTAGGAAAATAAACTTGCATATGCCATGACTTTCGAAGTGATTTTAGTAACAGAAATTCCTTCTCGTTTTTAAAGAGGAATTGAAGGTACATGGAAATTGGTTTTAAGCCTTAGATGGGTACTCCCAAGGCTTTTAGTTGTAGACTAAATGAAATTCAGTTGTTATTGCAATTCTACCTTGCTATTAACACAGGCATTAGGCAAGTGGTGCCCGCTTAGGGGAATGTAAACAGATTGAGCAGACATGTTTACAATATCGACGACAGCTGAATGTCACCATCAGGAGATCGTCACTTGTCAGAGCGTGATGTTAATATACATCCAACCGCCAGCAAACCACAACTAGTCAAGCACTGGTCAGAACTGAAGTTGGACATACCTCACAAGTTCAAGACCGAACACCCTGTGTTTTGAAGGGAAGGTTTTCTTTTGTTGTTGTTGTTTCCATTTTTATTACTCCAGAGAATTTGCATATAGCTACTGATTATATGGAAGCGCTTGTAAAGCTTTCTTAAAATATGCAGTGACTGAACTGGATTTGAAATGATTCGCTTAATGGAAATCAAGTAAAATTTAATGGCCACAAGGAAATTAACCATCCTTGGGTATTTTGTTGGTTGAAATCATAATGCAAAACAGGAATATCTTAAATGGTAATTTTCTACAGACTCTTTGTTTAAGGCCTTCGTTCAAGCAGTTATAAATTTTATAATTATATAGCTAGTCATAAGCCATTAAGTTAAAATTAAACTATTGAGTTAAATATCTTTATTTTTTTCTGTTTATGATTTTGGTTGGTAGCCTAGCAACTATGTCTCTCAATTAAGGTCCATCCTATTATTGGCAACATATTCAGCATCTGCCCAGTGTTTCACTTTGTTTTGTCAGAAAATACAGCAACTTTATGTGGTTAGATTTATTGTATAGATGAGGGAAGGAGGGGTGCCTAAAGATACAGGGTTGCTAGTTGCCATAGTTAGCATTCAGATGGGGTCCTTGCTCAAGCCCATGCAGGATTCACTCACTACACCAGACTACTGTTACAATACATTCATTAGTTACTGGCATTATTTCTCTGAGGCTTAAATATGCTTCGTTTGTAATTCCAAGGCATTCAGTTGTCATTTAGCCTTTAAAATATAATCTTTTAATGTCTTTATCATTAAAGTTCTCCCATAGTTCCCTCTTCTTTTACCACAGAATCCAACCATTTCTCCTTTCCTTTCTCCCTTCTTTCTTTCCCATTCCCTGTTTCGTTCCTTTTCCCCTCTTTAGACAGATGTCCTCTGAGCAGTGTGTGATAGACCCTTGAGATACAAAGATGAAAGGGGGGAATAGAAAGAAATTAACAAAGAAAATACAATATTAAAGTTAGAAGGAAGTGTGGGAACACAGAATAAGGAGTGATCGGAGACTACTGGCAGGCTTCGAATGAGGGTCTTTATTTGAGCAATTGAAAGGATCTTGAATGCATCAGTTTTCTGGTGGAGAAGGTGAGGGAGAAGCTTAAGAACAACATGAAGAGTGTGCAAAGACACAGAAGAGTGAAGGAACATGAAAAGTTTATGTAAAACTTAGAAATTTTGTGTGGCTGTAGTGTCAGTGGGCTGAGAAAAACACGTGAAATAGTACAATTGTGAAGGTCTTTGTAGGAGTGAGTCTGATGTTGTCCCTTGGGCTACGAAGAGCCAATGGATTTTTGTAGCACTTAGGGCTGGAGGCGCTGGGAAGTTCTGTTAGCGATTACACAGTAGTCTTCAAAGCCATGGCTGGGTCTGAACTAAGACTCTGGGGACTGGGGACTGGATGGAAGGTGGATGAATTCAGTAGACCTTGCTGAAATAGAATTAGGAATAAAGAATTGTACATGATAGGAACATTCGTATTATTTGACATCAGGAAATGAGGTATTATTCTGCATTGATGCACTTTTCATATGATCAAAACCTATCTTGCAATACAGGCATATTATTGTGGCCTTTCCAGTAGAACTCTAAAAGTTATAATTTTCAAATGTAGTTGTTAAACTCACAAAGAGTCTCAGGTCTTCAGAGGAAACTGAAGATGACGCAGGCGTTTCTGGATTCAGAGGCTCAATACAACTTGCTTTTGTATGCGCAAAAGCCCAGCACAGAGTTCCGTGACCTCTTTAGTTTCTTAAGTCATGTTGGTTTGACTACCTCTAATTATGCCCCCGAAAAGCACATAAGCAGATGTCTTTAAAAGTAAATGTGTCCAAGACAGGGGTCTGGGACAACTGTGAGATATTCATGCCCTTCGTGTTGGGCCTTTGTGACGGGATTTAGAGCGCTAGTTGGACTTTCTGCTTACTTTGGGGCTTGAAGTGTGAATAGTTCAAGTTTTCTGTTTCTGACCTTTGCATAATTTAGGTGTACTCTGTCATAGTAAAAACTTTAAGCTTTGTTGTCTTTTGTTTCTCAACATATCCATTTGAGATAGCTTTGGTTAAACATAAGCCATGTAAATCTATATCCATTAATCTGGCGAGCGTCTTTAGTCTGAGCAGCGTTTAAAGCCAGGTATTTCTCTGGCAGGATGGGCCATTGAAAGGTTCGTTCCAGCTGTGAATGCTGGTAACCGGTTCAGCAAATGCTCCCTTGAGGTGAATTTAGCAATTGTGCTGTGCTTTTGCTTTGTCCTCTGCTTCCACAGTGTCAGTCTGTTGGCTTCCTTTGGCAAATGTGAAACAGTAGGCATTCATTTAAAATTGTATAGCTGTAAGACTGACTCAGGAAGCAGTGTCCCTACGAGTACAGAGTTCAAACAAGAGGGCAAATGACACACAAAAGGTGAGAGAATTAAGTTATTTCAGCCGTTGAGGAAAATAGCTTTCAGATAAACATTTTAGAAAATGATGGTTAATATTTACTCTTTATACAGCGTCTCATAAAGTTAATGATGAAATAATAGCTTATAAAGTTAAGTTTTTTCCCATGAAGTTTCATAAATTTAACACACTGTGATCCATAGCATTTTCCTTTGTTTCAGATAAAGGGTGATAACGGGTCCTGGTTATGTGCTCCGATTAAGATGAATCTTCTCAGCTCACATGACAAACACTAATTTAAATTTTATTTGAAATATAAAAGCACTGCTGTATCGCTTAGTATTTCTGTTGAGCAGTATATTTGGGTTATTCTAAAATAAGTGGTTATCCCTGAATTTTCTTCAGATTACCATTCTTTAAGTTTCAACACTTTAAAATTTCGAAACTACGCATTTCCTCAAAATGATCACAGCTATAAAGACGTTTTAGAAATACTGTCCTTGAAAAGATAGGATTTCTGAAATGAAATGATCCTCGCCAGTGTAAAATAACTGTTACACTGGCAAGTTATTTCTCACTAAGTAAAAGTATGATTGTTTTCGGCATCTTTTCTAGGAAACAAGCATTGAAAGTATTTTCAGATTTCAGGTTCTGCACAGGGTGTACAAACTGACTTGGAGGCTTGGGCTAAACTTTTAGTGTGGCCACCAGACGTTTGCCTTTTATAATTCAAATATGTTAATTCTGTACGTTTTTCTCTTTGTGTTATTAAAGTACTTTTTAAAAACAGCTCTAAGGAACAATAGCCTTGTTCTGTAGAGAAGGTAGTACCCGGACAGGAAGAGGTGCTGGCTGGAGCTGAAGGGCCGAGGATGGGAGAAGCTGGGCAGAGGTGGGAGGGAGGTGGCTTACAGAAAGGTCCTTCCTGGGGGAGAAGGTACCCTGGAGGATCTGAAAGGCTGGTGGATACAGCAGTCGTAATAAAACATTTGGAAGGCCCTGGGGTATGTGGAGAAGGGCACGTGTCAGTCATACGATAAATGTGGGCCAGATACGAGGGCAGAGAGGTGGCCTTGTGCTTTAGCCACAATATGGCGCGTCTTGAATGTTATGCGTACTTACTCAGCACTTGGAAGTTCTATGAGCCTAAGAGTCATGTGATCTATCTTTTGCCACTTAAGGCCGGTAGCAGTGTCCTTTCCTGCTTGCTTCTGGGCTTTCTGCTCATTTACCTGGGAGAAAATAGCTACCTGGTTTTGCCACTCTGGGATAAAGGAGTTTCACATTTTTTTAGTGATGAAGCTTTTTTAATGATACGAGAGAGAATGGAAGAATATTTTATTCTAATAATGTGCCTTTACTGATGAAGAAATAAAGGTACTCAGGTGGGGAAGTCTAATGCCTTAGAATTTTCTTTTCAGATGTACCTTATAAAGAAAAATTCTGTGAATCTGGATGTGTTTCCTTCAGGTGTCATAGCAAAAATATGGTTCTCAGGTTAAAGCAGGCACCAGGAAACTGGGTGCGGGGCTGAGGTGCCCTTAGGGAGACAAGCCAGGTTCAAGGACTCTTGTGGAAGGGTGAGAACGGTAGTTCTTTGAAGTCCTGCAGGAATTTTCCAGGCTCAAGGAGGAAAAAAAAAACCAGTTCCATAAATAACTGACTGGTGTCAGAGGATGGTTGTAGAACTGCTTAACTTGTTTGAGAACAAACTTTTCAAGCCTGTTAGAAGCATTTACCCGTCGACAGTGGATATACTCCATTCACATGATCATTGGTCTGTTGATAAAAGCAGGTCTTGGAGGCTCTGTCTGTACTTTTCAACATTGGTATAGCTCAAATATTTGTTGTGACAAGAGTGCATTTCTTTAAAATAGATCTGTAATTCATGCTATTTAATTTACACAATTCCTTCTATCAATTAGGCTGAACTATTGAAGTTTGAACAACTTTGATGAGAATTTAATGATTTTATCATTATTCACACATGATTTTCTCTCCCCGAACATTAAGCATGACTGTGAACTTAGTTATGTTCATATAATTTCTTCTTTAAAGGAAGAAAGTATATTTTTGGCTTAGGAAGAACGTGTTTTTGCTTGAATAGATTTGTCAAAACAAGAAAACAAAAACCAACCTCTATACTTGTAATAAATATTCGTATGCATAGATTTGTACAATTAAAGGAAACATTTTATTTGAATACTCTTTTTAGCAAATAGGGCTTGTGGTGTTTTGGAGAATATACAAAAATAAAGTGTATATCTTGTCTGAAAGTAAACATCAAATAATTAAAGGAATGTGATTAGAAGATAACTTTCATAGACATGGAGGTACAAATAGGTTCAAAAGTTACTGACTGATATTAGAGTATAAATTCTCTTCCTGCCCAATAAAACATCATCTTTTAAAATTTTCCAAGTTCTTAATCTGTAAAAGATGTTTTCATAAAAACACCTGTGATAATGAACTCCTGTCCCTCATAGGTTTAGGAGGGATCTGACCGCATTTGGATGGGTCTGAGTGAGAGGCACAATCTGGATAGGAATCAAGTCTGGTGTTATTTTGGATATTGTTACTTAGAATACTTCAAAAGCTCCTTCCTGTTTGCACTTTCCTGCCCAGGATCTGGTGATGGGAACCCCTGTCTCAAATTCTGAGGAACAGCCCAGTTATATGTAAAGATAGACTCTTCAGAGACCAGTGACACCCTGTAAATCTTTGGAGATAGGGCTGAACAGGCGGACTTTAGCTGATCTAGCTTACAAAGCAACAGAAGCTATATACGTGGTAGCGTGTCTAGCATGTCCATCTGCTTTATTGCCTCACCCTTAATGCTTTACTTCTCGTGATATAGATCATTGACCCTGAGAACTTGTAGCCCTTGGCTAAGTCCCTCAGATTCTGGTGTAACACATTTCTCAAATAGTTTGAACAGCGCATGAAGCAAACACGTACTAATTTGAACTTCACCAACATCCTTGATAAAGAAATTAACTCAGCAATTACCGGAGAAAATAAAATTGAAAGGGAGCATAAATTAAGATGTGCTATTAGAAATATTCTTCTATGTTTATTCAAACATAAGCATGAACAAAGGACCATGTCATGCCTATATTTTCTTACCTTACCCTGAATTTCTGTATGGACTCAGGAGTTACAAGATTGGGTTTCTTCAAAAATTGGTTTTTAGTTCTGGCTTTTTCTTAAATGAGACTGATCTCATTCCGTTTGTGATTCTTAAAAGAAAGGATATTTAAAGTTGCCTTTTCTTTGAAGAATTTGTGGAGAGACATGGAACATGGTGCATAATTGACCGTCAGAAAGCACCAAGCCTATGACATCGTTTTGAGACCAGGCTAACACGGAGGCTTCGCGTGGGTGTATATTTTAAGCAGCAAGTACTCTTGGACTGTTAGTAGTTTAGTCCCAGCGGATCCTTAACAAAATGTCGGCTGTTCCATTATCTTGTACAAATATTTGGCACTGGAATTCTCTTATTTACTAACTATAAGTAATATAATATTTTTAAACCTCCAATCACCAGGAAAGGAAAAATAAACAACTGACATAGAGATACTTAGCACTGAAAGCTTGCAGAGTTTAGTATTTGACAGGGTAGAGACTGGAGTTTATCATTTATCATTACATGAATGCAGGCTTTTAATCAAACTTTTTGTTTATTAAAAGTGCTGGCTATGTAGCGGATAGATAGGCTCAGAAGGCACCGTGTTTTAAAAAATATGAAAATGTCCAGTGAAGTATGCTCTATTTTGAAATCGTTTTCATTTGCAGGGAGGTGAATCTCAGGTTATACCAATTTTCCAAGATAAGCAAATCTGACTTTTCTGGTTTTCAATATTTTGAATGTTTCTTATGATAAAATGGCCTGAGTTTTTAGTTATAAATTTTTTTTATTATAAATTAAGAGAGTAGCAAGTTAAAATAAGTTTTACAGGTTTATAATTTTTACTTTTCTCTCAGTGAAGTATATTCCTACTGAAAGTGTTCTGTGATACTTGGCTGATACCTGCTTGCTTGCACAGAGAAACTTACATAAAAGTGTTCAAGGAGAACATTACAATTTTGTTTTAATGTAAAAATTATTTTCCAATTGGCATTTATATAGAAAAACAGTTTGGCAATTAAGTGCCTGGTTTATTTGTGGTTGGATATAGAGATTTTTGTTTCCTTTAGATACTATCTACCTCAGAGTCTTCTCTCTCTAAAGCTGGAAGGAATGAAGATAGACGTTTTGGAGTAATAGAATATATTTTCTATAAGATGCTCTTAGTAATCAAAATATTTTTTCCTCTATTTCTCAACTGCTTTTAAAATTTAATACTCCCCAGAGGCGCCAGGGTGGCTCAGTTGGTTGAACACCATGTTCAGTTCAGGTCATGGTATCACAGTTTGTGGGTTCGCACCCTGTATTGAGCTCTGTGCTGACAGCTCAGAGCTTAGAGCCTTCTTCAGATTCTGTGTCTCCCTCTCTCTACCCCTCCGCTATTCATGCTGTCTCTCCCTTCTCTAGAAAATAAGCATTTTCTAGAATAAAATAAAATAAAATAAAATTTAATACTCTCCAAATTTAAACACTCAATACATTGATTGCTTTTATGTTTTCATTAGACTGATAAAAGCTGGAAATGAAAATTTAAACATTACTCAATTTTCGCAGAAGTGAAAATTATTTGATATTTTATACAAAAATAAATACTATTTCGTAGAAATTTTATTATTTCCATTATTAACAGTAAAGAATGAAAGGTATAAAAAATCACTTTCATTTATTAGTGCTTTCATAAAAGTTCCATTTAACGAACAGTTAAGCACTCATTGGCTACATGACACCAGACTTCACTATCAAATTGTAAAATGTGAATAATAATAAAAATTAATTTTACTACTGGAAAGAAGCCGATCCGACTGACTTAGTGGAAGTTCAAAACATAAAAAGAAAAGATGGAATTTTTGATATAACTTGTCAAGGATTTTACATAGCAATTAAAACAGCATTTGTACCTTTAACTAGCCATTGTAGTTGGAAAGAAAAAGGACACTTTTTGCCATCTTTAAAATCTTGATTGTATTGGCAGTCTTTTTTTTCCAACTGGGAAAGATCAAAGATGGGAACAAAGTTTTTAGGTCATTCCCTATCTGTTCAAAGATAAGAAAGGTTTTGTATAAACATATGTGAACATGTCCTTGGGTGCATGTGTGTTCAGAAGTTGGGGGTCTATAGACTGTGGATCGTGAGATATTGCTAATGCCTCCACCCAATATCCCTAATATAATGCATGCCATGTGCCTTCTGGTATTGTGTGTAAATTCTCCCCGCCGTACCAGGAGGTTGTGCTATTGTTATCCCCTTTTACAGATGAGGACACTGAGGCCTAGAAAAGTGATCTGCCCAACTATTAAGTGGTAAAGCTGGGATCTGCTCTAGGACGTTTGACTTCAGAACCTGGGCTCCGAGAAACTTAGTGTCTTATTGCCTCTCATTTATGGATGAATGTGCCTAGCTCCATTTTCTCTTTTTAAAAATAGAGATAAGGAGCTTTTGTAGCTTTCTTTTGAGGAGTAAATTATATAGTATAGCATTATATAATTATATGTCATATAATTATAATTATATACATTATATAGCATGTAAATCTCTGGCACACTAAGTCATTTGTGCATGCATACGTGTGTGTGTGCACTTACATGCACATATTTGCTTAGTCGTATTTGTATACTTGATTTTTTACATACATTTAATATACTTTTGTATACTTATTGTGTTACATACTCACATTACTTGAGTATACATATATATATATAAGTCTCCAGCAAGTTAACTAAAGCCAGGCCCCTCTCATTGAATGAAATTGCCCATAAAATAGAATTCTAAGCTTCACAATGTTTCGACTGAAATGAAATATCATGGAAAATAATCCAACGCCCTCTGATTTGAGAAGACTGTGCGGTTTTAATGCGCAATGTTGCAGGAGAGCTCTGAATTGCCAGACGGGATCTAGCGATGCAGAGAGACCCCTGAGTTGGGTCCATAAATCACATGTAAGCATACACTTTTGTATTTTGTCATAGCACTCCTCTTCCAAGCTACTGAAGGTGCATTTAGCAACAAGATGACAGTACCTGAGCATAAAGTTTCCATTCGCCGCCCACCCCCTCTGGTCCCAGTAACTGTGACGTATAATTGGGCCGCTTACAATTTACAGCCTGTTCGAATAACATTTTCTATGTAAAACATAGATAATCCTGTCTCCAGCCTTCTTCTCTTTGGTGTCAAGGCTTCAGGGGGACTGTTGTTTGTTTTAATTTTGCTTTTACCTTTATCATAGCACTTCATGCACATAATTTACAGCTAATTTCATTCTCAAGGCCTTACTATGAGAAATAGCGATCTTTCACCATTTTCCACCCCTAAGAGGCAGCCGCTTTCAGCTTTGTTTTCGCGGATTCCCTTGGAATTTACTTCCCCATCTCTAAATCTCATTTATGTAAATTCTCATTTTAAATAAGCTTTTTAGCTGTAAGCTGTACCCATTGACTTCCTATGATGAAGAACTTCTTAAAATGGAGACCTGGCACCCTTTCCTGCCCTCATGCCCCAGCTTTTCATGCATACTTCCTATCACACCTCTACACGGATGTGTCATAACTCTGGATAGATCAATGCTTAGGATTATGACTACGTAAATACTATTCACAGCTAGGCCAGGGAAAGTGCTGGGTTTAATTTTTCTTTCTGGAATAGTACTTTGTTTTTCTTGGAATTAATAACTCTATTTTCTATGTATTTCTGTGTAATTCAACTCTAAACTCCCTCTGGTGTAACTGTTCTCTTTATATGTCCAAATATTTGGGGCATTCTATCAATTTTTTTTTTTAAAGAAATCTCTCTCAGAACATTCTAGACCTGGCCCAGTCTAGGCCCACTGAAGCTCTTGCCGTTATGGGCTATCCCTTTACTACCATTCTGGGATTTCCTTTGCCTCTCTTTTATTTTAGATCCCTTGTTTTTTGGATTCCAAGTCATTGTCCTTTTCTGTTCACTCTTTTGTTTTAGCCAGGACATCTTTCAGTCGTTTGCTGAAGAAGCATTTAGACGAGATACATTTTTTAAAGTCTATATGGCTAACTATGGCTTTCCTTGCCTTTTCGTGATAATTTTGACTGCTGTGGAATTATAGGTTAGAAATAATTTTTCCCTTAGAATGTGGAGGACATTCCTCCACTGCCCTTTCACTTCCAGTATTCTACTGAGAAAGCCAATGCTTATTTGGTTTGATTGGAGTTTTGAACCTTTATGGAAGAGGTATGTAAATTTGAACTTCAGTTCTCTTTTTTAGTACGGTATTTTATCCTCTACTGTATCCGTTGTCCCTAGTCCTAACACTCTGTTTTACTGTCTCCAGAGAATGAATATCCTCAACTTCTGTATGGGTGGGGTTGGTAGTCACCCAGCTACCTACTGTGGGCAAAGAGACCTGATGGGTCTCACTTCTACCTGAGCAGGTTTGCGACAAGTCATCCCTTTAGCTCTACCTGCATCCACTCTCAGAGATATCCCAGCTGCTGATACCTGAGCATTTTGGGGGAACCCTGTTGTTTTCCCCACTAGTGGTAAGACAGCTTTTGAGGGACTGCTAATAAATTTGTGCTTTTCCAAACTATACTTACTGCTGTCTCCTTTTCCTTTACCTCTGGGCATATACCTTTTTTTAAAAAAAAAATGGCCCCGCCCCACTTTTTTAGTGAAATTTCAGGAGGGAGAAGGGGTAGGGACATGTATTTATGAATCTACTTTCTTTAGGAAGAAATCCTGAGGTGGATGGTGTCAGGGAACCAAGTCATTTTTATAAATAAATGTTTCTTTTTTTTATTAAAAAATTTTTTAATGTTTATTTATTTTTGAGAGAGAGAGACAAAGCATGAGTAGGGGAAGGGCAGAGAGAGAGGAAGATAGGGTCTAAAGCAGGCTCCAGGCTTTGAGCTGTCAGCACAGTCAGACCAGAGGTCAGACGTGGGGCTTGAACCCACACACCGTGAGCTCATGACCTGAGCCGAAGTCAAACGCTCAACTGACTAAGCCACCCAGGCGCCCCAATAAATGTTTCTTTAAGAAAAAACCTCCTTGAGGTTTTACTGTTTTGTCTGTATACATATAACGAGAAGAAATAACCTTTAATAGTGGGGAATAAGTCACTTTTGTTTCTATTGGGGGATACATTTACCTACAAGTCACCAAGGGCTTAAACAGGAAGGTGGGATTTCATGTTCTCCTCTTCCTCCTCAAATACTTCCAGCGGACAAAGGGTGTGGTTAACCCTATGCCATTCTTGCCATACTGTGGCCAATCGTAGTTTAAAATAACAACTTGATTTTGGTCCTTTTTAAAGAGAAGTTGCGTTCCCCACCCTCTACTTCCTCCTTAGCTTCCTAATAAAGATGTTTGGAAAAATACCAGCTATATTCTCACTAGACAGGGATTTTAGTAAAGATTTTGTCAAATAGGTCGTGGGATTAGATGTCCGTTAGTGGGAGTGCCACTGGTAGAAGGAAATGAACCATGTTACTCACCATCCGCCTCTGATCCTAGCACACCTACTCAAGAAATAGGCCTTGAGTCTACGTACTATGCCAGTCGGCGTGTTAGGTGTGTAAGTCAAAATGATACATCTTGTCCTCATTGAGCTTATACTCTACTGGGTGCTATGATCTGGTTACTCATAGCTGCTATTTAGGGAATGTTTACTACCCAAGAACACTTTAACTGATCGAATCCTTAACACAACCCCACAAGGTTATTTTTTAACATGAGGAAACTGAGGCTTAGTGGTTTGTCCACGTTCACCCAACTGAGAAGTACGTGACCAGAACCCGGAAGCCAAGTCTATTTTATTTCATATCCCATGTTCTTCTCATTTGTCTCATTTATAAAGAGTCAGCAAAGCAATTTCACAGACAGTGTTTTATTTGACCTTCTTTTATCCAACCCAGGGAGGGCTCTCGGTTCTTAACTGATAGTAATTATCCTCAGCTTGAGAGATTTGGTAAAAAAAAAAAAAGAAAAAAAGAAGAAAATGCATATTTTGAGGGTGTGTCCTATTGTCTGCTTTCCTGATTTGATGCGGTTTTTTTCATGTACATATGCTGAGCGATAAAGCTTATCCTTAGAACACAAATTTTGGTTTGGTTACAGCAGAGGAACTTAGCTGTTTTAAGGAACCCTGTATTGAATCATTTTTAAAGCAAATAAAATGATTTGTCATGAAAATACTCGCATTCTGATTTTTTTGTATAAACACACAGCTTCACATTCTTCGTGTGTTGAGAATGTTTAGTTGTTGGTAACTGAGGAAAGCTCCTTTCCTTTAACTTCATTAAATCATCCCACGTTTCCAGACACACCAGATTATCACAGAGTAATCCACGAAAAAAGACAATAGTAAAACAGAAAGGCAATATTTAAAATTTCTTTAAGTGTATAAACTGAAGTCAAGGGAGGTTAGAGGTCAACAGGAAACTTGGTTCGAATTAGAGCATCTCAAGGAAATCTGAAATTGATCTTTTTAGTTGGTAAACTGATTATTATTTCCACCAAACATTTATTGATGACTCGCTGTGTGACAGGTACTGCTTAGTTACTGGGCATAAAGTAACGTTTAAGAACAAGATCCCTGCTTGGGTGGCTCAGTCCATTAAGCATCTGACTCTTGCTTTCGGGTCAGGTCATGATCTAAGGGTTCATGGGTTTGAGCTCCATGTTGGGCTCCTTGCTGACGGTGTGCGGCCTGCTTGCGATTCTCTCTTTCCCTCTCTCTCTGCCCCTCACCTCTTGTGCTCTATCTCTCTCTCATAATAAATAAACTTAAAAAAAAAAAAAAAGATCCCTGCCAGGCGGAACTGATAATCAGGTAGTTAATGAGCACCCGACCTGGTGTGAAGCAGCCCACTGGATTCACAGCCAAAGCCTCTGAGGCCTGATGTACAGCAGGGGGAACCCCGACATACATGGAGGGAAGGAGAAAAGTAAAGTGGTAAAGAACGAGAGAGGAAATGCTGGAGAACCATGACGAGATAAAAACCGTGTCAGGTTGCAGGTAATGCGCGCTCTCCATGGCGAGGAAGGACAAGTTACTATTGAATTGCATTTCACACACTGATTCGGAATAGCATTTGTGTAACGTTTTGCGAATTTAAAATTAAAAAACGTTTCAAACCACCTTCCCATCGACCTGGATGATAACAGGGAAGAAGGCTTTATTTTCATCTTGGCCATGTAGATGAGCAAGCTGAAGCCAGGCCAGTTCAATGATTTGCCGGAGGTCACAGAGTGTGTTCAGGCCTGGGTTTGAACTTCAGTCTTCTGACTCCAAATTCTGAGCTCTTCCCGAGTTTCAGGAAGGACAGCTCCCCAAGAGATGAGAGGGGCAGGTTGCTTTGCAGACTAGATTGGCCCAGATCATCTCACCCGGGCGTGTGCAGGGGGAAAGCAGAAGCACCAGAGACATAGGCTTACACTGTCAGGGGAGATGTGTACATGTTCCTAATACTGTTGAGGACAGTGGATGGCTTTTTAGTGAAATGTGATATGTATGTGCACTTCATACCGCAGCAAAAGTCAGCGGGAGTCGTAGCTTTATTCTTTGCTAGCTTCTTTCTGTTGAAACTATGGATTAGCAGATGTCTCACTCAGATCTAACCCTTAAACAAAATACTGGCAGAGGGATTCAGTCAGTATGAGGATGACCATCTAAGACTCAGCTCATTGAAAAAGAAAAAGTAGGGGTAATGGGGTTGATCTCTGTATGTTGTGTTCATAATGGATTTGGCATTTACCATTTTCCTTCGAATTAGAAGCCTGGATGTGTGAGGCCAGTACAATGACAAAGCAAAGGCATCTGACCATGAGGCTGCAGCATTGTTTGTAAAAAAAGAAAAACCCAAAAAACAAAAAAAAAACATATATATATATATATATATATATATAATATGTATAATTTGAATTAAATTTTAGATTTAATTTAGTCCAAGAAGGTTTTACAATGTTGATGAAGTGCGTGTTTTCAATCGGAAGGGGAAATAAATCTGTGCTCCCGAGTATGAGTGGAATAAAAACAGAAGCATCGTTTTATATGAAAGAACTTGCTTCCAGTGACATCATTGGATATCTGAAAAGACAAAATAATCGTAGAGTTTTCCCAGCGTTAAAGGAGTGTCTAACTTACATGGACGTATTCCTTCTCATGATGTGTAATCTCAGTTTTGAGTTTTTAATAAGCGATTGTTTTAGTTACATAGGCTTTATTTATGCATTCCTGGGGATGCTTAGGTCATGATGTTGCTAGCCCATTGCAAAGCTCACCCTAAGAAATCAGAGGTGCTGGCACGCGAGTAGGTACTACACTGTTTGGATCCGTACACCTGGCAGAGTTCCTCGGGTGTTACAAGTATTGCTTACATCTGGGCACTTGGCCCTGGGTTCTGTGCCTGGGGCCCTTCTGCTGGTGCGGCACAGACATCATAAACTGGCCGGTGACTCCAGGAGGCAGGAAACAAGAGAAGTGACTCAAGTGGGATTTAGAAGGATATAAAATCAATCCAGAAATCTGCCCGGTGATCCGTAAGGCCAAGTCAGGTTATCTCCTGACCAGCAACGGCGGCCGTGTCTATGTTTTATTTTAGAGATGTCTTGCTTTTCGGGGCTGCTTTGGTCTTCATTGTAACCAAACATCAATTTCGAAAAGAATTTAGATTAGGGATTTGAGAAAACAAATGGTGTAATTTTCTCTGGAGTCTTACTCTCTTGCAGAGTCTTCTCGAATGCAGAAAAAAATTGATCTAGCATACAATGAATATTTGCTCTTTGTAACGTAAGGAGAAATGTAGTGTTGTCCATGTCTAGAAATCTCTTGAGTAAGCCATTAGAGAGAGTTCGGAGAAAAACTTAGAGTACTGTGTTCACAAACTTTTTTCTGGTCGTCATTTTAAGGCTAAAATCTTTAAAGTAAGGCAATGAGATCTGGGTAGATTGATGCTGACCAGGAGTATTGCATATATTGAAAATAAAAGTGCTTATAAAATGGAATACCCTTAGGAAAATATAACTTTGTCTTTTGAACCAATTTTTATTTTCAAACCATGTTATTATCTACGAGATTATGCAGCTATATATTCTTTTATTTTTTTATATGAAAGAAACAAATTAAAACTCATAGCAGTGATTGATGTCTTTCAACCATAGGGCTATATCTTGGAAGTAGTAGAAATCAGCTCGATTTTCTAGATTTCTTATTTCCTCCTCCCCTTTCTTGGCAAAAATGATGAGCAAAGAAACTCAACGTTCAAGTTCTGAGGCTCGCAATCCTCTATCAGCCCATTTCCCTGCTGCCACCCTAGTTCAGCAATTTTTTTCTTTTTAGCAATTTTCCATGATTACACCTTTGCTTTCCTGCAGGTTGTTTTTTCACAAAACGGCCAGATTTATGTTTTTATAAAGTACGTCAGATCGTGTCACATGCTCCTGGATTTTGATTACCCTTTGAATAAAAACCAAAATCCTTTTTACTGCCCATGAAGATCTGGCTCTTTATACTCCTCGGGGTCATCTACTTACACTCCCTGTGCCTGCCCTGCCCCCTTCTGCGCTCCAGTTACCAGGGAGTTCTTAACTAATTAGCTTGCTCAGATAGATGGCCTTGCACTTGAGATTTCCCCTTCCTGGATGGCTTTTCCACAAATCTTATCAGCATCGCCTTCTCCTTGTCATTACTGACTCATCTTAAAAATCACCTTCCTAAAGATCACCCAGTCCAAGGCAGCTCCCAGTCTCTCACAGTGATATCACTCTGCTTTTCATTTATTGTATTGTGTAACACATCTTTATTGAGCACCCGCGTTGTAACAAGGGACACAGTTAAGTTCCTGCCCTTGAGAGAAATGTCATTCCAGTAATGGGGGTCAATCGCTAATCATCACTACTCGGTACCGCACCCTGACCCAGTGACATAAAAGGAGTGGAAGATGCAGAAAGCAGTGGTGTTGTTTTATTTCTGCTAGAATTTAGCAAAGAGAACTTTCCAAAAGCCCTTTCTTTCTCACACTTTTACTACTTATTTCTGCAAAGGCACCTCCACAACGGGAGAGGTGTCGAGGTGCGGCATCAGGCATCCGGCCTCGAGGGTCCAGCCCTCCGGGTGTCACTGTGCACATTCTTGAGCAAATCACACTGTCTCCTTTCTGCATTGATTTTCTTGTTTATAAAATGAGGTAGTCCCATCCGTTTCACAAGGTGTTTGAGTGAATGCATCATGAAAGTACTTGATAAAATAGAGCACCGGCCAAACGGCCCATGTGGGTGAGTTACTGACTGTTGTCTTTGGATTTCTCTAAATTTGCTGACACTTCTCCCATCTGCTCCCAAAGGAGCTTCTTGAATATATGCCTCTGTTTTCTTGTCCGCTAGGTAAACAACGCTGAATAATATTTAGCTGGTCTCTGATGCCCGTATCTTGTTTTGATTGTATCCTAACAGCATTAATTGTTTGTTCTCCTACAGTACTTCGGAAGTTTGCTGGTCATTTTCTGTGTGGAACTGGCTTGCGGTGTTTGGACGTATGAGCAGGAGATTATGGTGAGTTCAAAATGGGAATATGAGTACAGTCTGAACAATATCTAGTGCAGCCTTCTAAATCATATACTTTGGAGTTATTGAGGCACATGATTATTAATTTGAATGTTTGTACTACATAATAACAATGATGGTCCCAGGACCTCTGAAAATCAACATTTTCTTGTCTGTGTCTAAAGCATAATTCTAAATCGTAATTTACAATTTTTTATTTGCTATACCATATGTCTCTAGTTCCACAGGTTGCTTAAACATGGATACAATAGACGAGAAATGATATTATGTCCTAAAATAATTTTGCCAACATCTGAGTGTACGATAGGAAAGATTTGCATTTGCAACAGGATCTGGGAAAGCTAGAAAGTCTACACGTGAGCTTCAGAAAATGCCCGCCGCAGCTGTACCCTGATGACTGGGAAGCACGCATCTTCTGTTCGCAACAAGCCGAGCCATCTTGCACTTTAAGAAGCGTATTTGAAGAGTTGCTGTGTGTTTACTTCAGCCTAGAAACTCTGCTAGTTTGAGACGCGGCTACATGAAAACAGCTCTTAAGCATTTTTTTCTCTTTCATTTTATCAATCAAAATCAACTTTTAGAGCTATGTGAGAAGGAACAAGGGGAAGAGTTTCTCAGTCTTAAGATTTTTACCAGTCTTGCTTAAGCAAGACTCCCCTTCACCCCTGCTCACACTAGGCGCTATTACGTTTTTAATGTTTGCCCACTTCATGGGTGAAAATTGGTGCCTTTTTCGCCACCAGGGTTGAACACCTCTGCATGCCTGATTGCTGGCTGTTTTCAGATTTTTCCACGCGAGCATCTTGGAGTAATTCCGTTTCAGGAAGATGATGTTTTTCAACAAGTAGTCCTTGGACTGTCTACAGCAGGAGTGACCCAGGGCTGTTCTCTAAAGTGCGCATTATAGGGCGCTAGGCCAGAACAGAGGGGGAAGCAGAGGGAGAAAGGGCAGGGACCAGACATCCTCATTTGTGACAAGTTCCCCAGGTGAATCCTCAACATTTTAAAATTTAAGAGCTTTTAAGAAGAAAGAGATTATTTTGTACTTGTTTCAGAGAGAGGCATTTCAGCAGTTACTAGTAAAATGAAAGTTGTTTTGGCACCGATACAGTTATTGAAGATTCTGTGGTGAATCCGTTACTGTACTATGAGACTGTTTTGAATCCTAAGCAGTAATTACAGACTAATAGGTACTGTGCATACTCTAATTTGCATGTAAACGGTGTTTTGGCACGGCCACCCTTCTGAACCCCTCTGAAAACACCCGCGCGTCCCCTGTCTGACAACTCTTGGTGAGAAGAGAGAATTTACGATGATTGTTTTCTTCTATTAAAAATTGAAAAGTCAGGGCAGGTTCTAAATAATTGATAAAGTTAAACACTTTCTTCAAAACTAAATCACCTATTAAAATAGGAACGATAGGAATGTTCTTGCTGTCTTTGAGAATCACATTTCTACTCTGTCCCTAGAAACATTGTCTATTTAGGGGAGTGAAAGAGTAGTTTATCCCAGACTCAGTTTCTATGCTTTATTTATAAATAGATGTTCTTTTCTAAGTTTTTTCTGTTTTCACGAAATACATGAATCTCCTTGACATTCAAGCAATAGATAGCAGTCGTATAATTAACCTCTGATCCCATTGGCTCAACTTTTGATCACGTTCTTTTCGATACTTAAAGGTTTTTAGAAATAAGTTTGCTTTCTATGGATTTCAAAATAGTTTTTATCATTTTTATGCCCTACTAATATTTGCTAAATCTCCCAAGTGATAACAAATATGCTTTGAATTAATTTAAGGTATTCGAAAGGAACTGTTTTGATTCTAATATAATCTAATTCTAGAAGATACTTTCTTCTATTCTGTTAAGAGGCAGTCCCCACATATCTTCTTGGTATCATAGTGGTACTAAATAGATGCACGCCGCCATTTTGGTTGAGTGCATACATCACTGTTTGCTTATATAAATCTTCCCCACAAAGTCACCGCAGTAGAGCCAGGGCTGTTTGGGCTGTTTGGGCTATTTAAAAGTGAAACATGGAAAATGGTTCTTTGGAAAAAAAGTTTGTCAGAATTTTTTTTTATTGCTTTTGCTCTAATAGCAGTGTGAATGAAAAGTGCCATTAAAGTTTATTAGCTGCCAAAGTTTGCAGAACCAGCCTTTGCAGAAAATGGGCTTTGTGCTCTTAGCTGTTGGATGCAAGGAGCCGATAAGTGTGTGTTTTCCTTTATGGCCGAATCACAGTGTTTTGTGCCAGAACCTCAATGATCTCTGTTTCTTGCCATATTTGGTCTCAGATTGATTGTGGTCACAAGAGGGAACAACTTATATTTATTTTGTAAAGTAAAATTTAAAATCAGACTATTCTAGTAACCAAATCAAGAGATGTGACATCAGTCCGTTTCCCCGTTATTTCTGTTGCTTATACATAGTCACGTCCTATTTGTTCTTTCTCTAGAAAAGTAAATAATATTAACTGTTTCAGATTATCAGTTACTGAATTATATAATGAAATTTATTTCATTTTCATTTGTATTATGTTCAAAAGCATATGAAATAATAACTTATAGTGAGTAGCCTGAATCTTGGTTTAGTTCCCTGAACTTGGTTGAAACCGTGTGAATATGAAGAAGACCTGGTCAGACCATTTTGGGGGAACAAAGTTGTGGGCCTGAGTGTCGGCATGTTTCCTTTTGTATGCGCACTTCCAAGTATTAAAAAAGGAAAGTAACAAAGGAAAACAATGAAGAATTTCTGTGGTTAGGAATTTTGAAACTACTTCTATTGATATACTGTCTTTTAAAATAAGATTTCAAAATAGTCCTAATCTTGAGTTAGCATCAAACTTGTTTGGCTAAGTTTGGTATGTATTACCCCATAGAAGGGATGTGGCTATCTGTCCAGTTTCCCAGTTACATATTCTAAACATAATACCACATGTGTGATGAGACTACGATGCGTTTGCGTCAGTTACTCCCCTGGTATTGTAGATAAAGGACCGTGTGACCGGCTGACTAGATTTCTGGCCGGCTGTTGGGTGGTGTACCTGAAGCCCTGTCATGATTAGACACTCTGTTAAGGGACACGGTGCTAGGTAACTGGAGACTAGAAGCACAAAAGTGCTTTAATTTGAGAGGTATTCTTTCTAAAATTCTAGCATGCGTCCAAAATCCAGTGTTTGGAAAGATATTTACACACTTAATCCAGAGGGAGGCTTGACTTGAGCTGAATTCTTTCCCTTCTTAATTCTTATCCCTTTATTTTAGTACCGTAATCTGCAGTCACTTCAAAGACCAACCCCATAGGATTCTGAAGTCAAATCAAAGGGCTTTTCTGGGCAGGAATCATTGGTTAGGAGGAGCTCTTTAGCTGCATCTGTAGGATATACAATGAACTGCTTGTTTCATGACTTCCTAATGCTCCATATTGGTTTTAAATGATTTTTGCTCTTTTTTCTTTGTTTAATATAAAGAACTTCCTCATTGACTGCAAACATCTACACATAGAGATGGTTTAATAAGTAGCTAATAACCTTGAGCTTAATTTAGGCCACAAATATAAATTTAAAATAGCACCTCTTAATTGCAGTACATTCCAAGTATGTGTATGAGTCTGTGAGCGATTGTATTTGTGAATATGTGAACGTTTGTGTGTCCGAATGTGTGTGTTGTGTGTTCCAGCTGTTGATATTTTGTTTGTTATCTCCAGGTTCCAGTACAATGGTCAGACATGGTCACTCTGAAAGCCAGAATGACAAATTATGGCTTACCTAGATACCGGTGGCTTACTCACGCTTGGAACTTTTTCCAGAGGGAGGTAAGAGCTACAATTTCTGAGATAGAGGGTATGGAATAAATGGCACACTTTCAAAACAAGTGTTCAAAGCTTTGGCTTTGGTCATTTTCTCTGTCCTGAAAAGTGAAGCCTGTGATTCAGTTACTACTGGTGGAATTCTTTACTGAGAAATACTGTGACTCCATGCTCTGCTTTTCTTCCTGTGGGTACCACTTTCCCCTCATTTCACAAGCTTCACATATATTTTAAGAATTTCTTAAAAGCCATGTTGCTAAACTACTGTGAAGTTTTATGAGAGTTTCCTGATAAATATCCAAATTTTATTTGAATAGATAATTTTTCATGACCTTTAGGGCTGTCTTTATTTTTAAACAGTTATTTTTTTTTTTAAATAATGGCTCTTTTTGGGGAATTAGGCACCAGTGTATCATTGAGAACATAAGTTTTTGGGGCATCTGGGTGGCTCAGTCGGTTAACCGTCTGCCTCTTGATTTTGGCTCAGGTCATGATCTTGCAGATGGTGGGATGGAGCCCTGTGTGAGGCTGTGTGCTATAAAACGGAAGTAATAAAATTACTTGCCTCCTCGGATTGTTGAGAAGGTTAAATGAGATCTTAAGTTTGAGCTCATTTAGCTTAAGGTTATTAACTATAGCATTACAAAACACAGATGCTTTTAGCTTTTCTTCCCTAACTTCCATCTAGCCCCGTATCCAATCATCTTTCCAAATACAGACTATATTTAGATGTTTAAAATTTGGTGACTTGAAGTTAACCGCTGATCTTGCTTCAAACCCAGCTCTTTGCCCAAGCAGTTTTCTTGTGATTGGAAATGCCGGGGTGACCAAGTATACCTGTTTCCTTGCATTTCACGTAGAGCTGGGCCACAACGCATGTGAGAGGTGGTGTCTTACATGACAGATATCCAGCTCTCTGCTCAGTTCCTCTGTCTGGAATACGGGCAGAGGTTCAAGTCCAGGATAATCTCCAAATCTGGCTCTTTGTGTTACAGTTGTTGAGATGGTGAAAATTATCATAGTGACACAGATTTCCTATTTATTTAAATGCTTCCTGACTTTGTTTGTTTATTGTTCATTTGTACTAAATGCAACACGGAGGGAAAAATAGGTGAGGCATTAAGGAATTTATGGTAAGCAGTGTTCAGCTACTGCCCTGGGTGGAAGCTGTCCAGAGCTCCTTATTTACTGGGATTTCTATGCAGACCAAGATAAAGCAGGTTAGAAAGCAAGGTGAGTTTTTTTTTCCCAACAGCACAAAGAGGGGCTTTACTTAGGTAGACAAGGTACAGCCTGCAAATGATAGTACATATAAGACTCTGGGCACCCTGAAAGAGTCTTTTAAAGCCCCTTCGTGTTAGTTCGCTAGGGCTGTGGCCATAATTACCGCTGGGGCGCTCGAACAACAGAAATGTATTGTCTCACCATTTGGGAGGCTAGAAGTCTGAGATCAAAGCGTACAGGGGTGACTGCTTCTGGGGCCTTGTAGACACCAGTCTTTTCCCTGTGTCTTCGTGTCATCTTCCTTCTGTACATATCTGTGTTCAGATTCCTCCTTCTTAGATGGATGTAAGTCATATGGGAGTAGAGCCCACCTTTATGGCTCTAATTTAATTTAGTTACCTCTGTAAAGATCCTATCTCCAAATGTGCTCGCATTCTGAGGTGAATTTTGGGAAGGGGGAACACAGTCCAACCCATACCACGCCTCCCCCAAAGTAGATTGTAGGGCTAAAAGTGACCTTGTTGGGCCCCAGTTTTTCTGACCCTCATTCAGTGTAGTTCTATGCACGTACCTCAATTTAGTGGACTCTCACTCCAGCTCTAGTGATCTTTATTTCATATCTTTTTTAAAAGCTGATTTTTAAAGGTGTATTTACTTATTTATTTTAACTTAATCATCGCAGCACAGGCTTTGGAATACATAGGCTGCCACCACACACTGGTATGTGATCTCTAGAAGTTACTAGACCCGTCAGAACCTCACTTTCTTTGCATGTGAAGTGCTGGTGGCATTTTCCAGTTTCAAGGATACTAGCGAGAGTGGCCCTATCTCCTAATGTGATTTTAAAGAAGGCGAGAAGACGGTGAGAAGACGGAGACCACAGTCACACGTACTATCGTGGAGGGACCACTTAGGGCAGTTTTCAGGAAGAATTTCACCACCGATCTAGTATCTTCTATTGACAAAGAAAAACAGCGATGTGAAAAGAAAAAAATGACTCAGTGACTTATTAAAATTAAAAAACAATATCTGGCGCTGAACATGGTGTGCTTGCGTTATTTGGAAAAGTCATCTCTGTGGAGCTCCTCATTTCCTGACAAGGCCAGATACGTGGGCTGTTCTATTGTGGGTGGAGTTTGAGTTCCAAGAACTGTACTTTTGTCATCAACATAGAAAAACACATGTCCTTAGGAAATGAGTGAAGTAGGTTTTCTCTGAGTGCAAGGATTTAAAAAGACTGAGTTGGAAATATAGTAGTTTATGATTTTTAGAAAGTGAAGTCTTTTTATAACATATGTTTTTTTATGGTTACTCAAGGATTTATGTAAAATATATTATGTCAAATTATGTTTGACTTAATTTATGATGTTTATGGTGTATCTGTTGCTTTTAGAACAAGTTTATAAAAGGAAAACACTAAAAATATAAAAAATATTTCTCAGAAAATTTTAGTTCTACTCATGGCATCAGTAATTCATCATTTACAATAGTCTTAAGATGGTTCTTTTTTCTTTTTAAAAATTAGATATTTAGGCAAATGAAAAAGCGTAAAAGGGTTTTTAGTATTTTCCTTGTTCATTTTACATGAGAAGTTCAGAATTCGTCATAGTTGATTTTAGTTGGATTTTGAAATGGTGGATTGTGATATTTTCCGATACGGCGTTAATCCTGGACACAGATCGGTCTGTTGGGCTACATAATTTGCAGGGCCAGTCACTCTTGGCAAAGTTCTTCTCAGTGATTGCCCAGAGTCCTTGTTTGTGACTGTATGGAAGAGTAACTCTCTCGACCCAAGGGTAGAAAATTACCATAGTTAATTATTCTGAATCTAATCTACATATGTCCTGAAGCAGTGTTTCTAAACTTTCACCAGAGAAAGTTTTTGCTAATCCTTGGTGAAATGAGACAAACAAGAACAAAAGACAATGATAGTTTTCCTTAAACCCAATTTTATTCAAGCTAGAAGCACATCATTTCTTCTGAGATTATGGTGATAGAATATGATAATTTATTTCAAGACTCTCATTCAGTTAAATAAAAATTTGTTGCCCAAACCTGTGCTTATGTTTCAAAAAATTTTTGAACATTTCCTGGTTAATCCATCCACGTTGGGTAATCTTGGTGATGTGGACTTTTGGTCAACAACTCTTTTGACAGAGATAATGGAAACTTTTAATTTAAATCTGAATCGATGAAGCAGTTAAATTAGTTAAACTAGGTGATGTGCAAATAGATGGATCAACTATTCTTTAGTAGCTATGTAAGATTCTAGCTAATGATTTTGTTACTGTGAATATGGAGTCTGTTGCTGTGTGACCGTTTGTGGAGGAATGTACAGTTGTGGAGGGCGTCATCCATGCCCGATCTGTTCTCATGTGTTCTGAGCGTTATTGTTCAGAACTGTTCCATGAAAGAGTCCTTCACTACATTTTTGTCGTCAACATAGAATGTACACATATCGTTAGGTGATGACAGAAGTGAGTTTAGCTCTGGGTACAAAAATTTAAGAAATCTAACGTTTAATCTTCTGTAAGTTAAGAAAATATTTTTGTAGTTGCTGAGCCTGACCTTCTTTTGCAGTTTAAATGCTGCGGGGTGGTGTACTTCACCGACTGGCTGGAAATGACAGAGATGGACTGGCCCCCAGATTCCTGTTGTGTTAGGGAATTCCCAGGATGTTCCAAACAGGCCCACCAGGAAGATCTCAGTGACCTTTATCAGGAGGTAAGGCCATATGTGGTGAACTTATCGTGCGTACAAGTTTTCTTATAATGACCTTTAAGTAAAGAATCGACAATTCGCCAGTGAAATTTTCCTCTTCTGTCTAAATATAAAGGCCCTTAAATTATTCTCTGATTTGTGGAGAAACAGCATAGAGATTAAAAATCACATAAAAACCTGAACCTTATCACATGTTAACAAAGGAACTTGTGGGGAGGGGCGCCTGGGTGGCTCAGTCGGTTAAATGTGCGACTTCGGCTCAGGTCATGATCTCACGGTTCATAAGTTCAAGTCCTGCATCAGGCTTTGTGTTGACGGATCAGAGTCTGGACCCTGCTTCAGATTCTGTGTCTCCCCCTCTCTCTGTCTCTCCCCTGCTCACGCTCTGTGTATCTCTCTCTGTTAAAAGTAAATAAACATTAAAAAAGAAGTTAAAAAAAATGGGGAAGACTAGGTTTAGTATCAATTGGATTATTTTTTTAATGTTTATTTTTGTGAGAGATAGAGAGAGAGACAGAGTACAAGCAGAGGAGGGTCAGAGAGAGAGGGAGAAACAGAATCCGAAGCTGTCTGCAGGCTCTGAGGTGTCAGCACAGAGCCCGACGCGGGGCTCAAACTCACGAAATGTGAGATCATGACCTGAGCCGAAGTTGATCACTTCACCAACTGAGCCACCCAGGCGCTTCTCAATTGGATTTTAAACTGTATTGTCTAGAACCAAATTCTCTTGCCTCCTAGAGATCCTTTGAAAACAGGGGCATGCAGAGGGTATAAAGACCTTGGAATATTTTGGAAAACAAGATTTGGAGTTCTCAAGTATTTTAGGGCCTCCACAGAGACTAAAACATATGTAGGAAAAAAAAATCCCACTCTCCAAGGAAAATGCTGTCCTCTACTCTTCAGTTCCCCCTACTGGCTAATGATCAGCGATGTGAGTTTTAGTTAGCTGATCTAAAGAAATTAGATCCTCACTGGGTTTAAAATCAATCATCACTTGCCCAAGAAAGTTGCATGTCTGTGTTTTCTGGGAGAATTTATCAGAATCACCAGTTATTCCTTTGTTAACAGAAGCTTTCCTATTCCTTCCTTTTTAGTGCTGATTTTCAAACTTTGTTAGCGGCAGAATCTTTATTCAAGTTAAAATCTAGAACTACACCATCCAGTACAGTCGCCAATAGCTACATGTGGCTATTAAAATTAAAATTAAATTAAATTAAAATTTCATTTCATGAGTTCAAATCGCTACATTTCAAATGCTTATAAGCCGCTTGAGACTTGCAGCTTCAGTATTAGACACTGCAGATACAAGACATTGCCACATTGCAGTCTTGATCTAGAACGGAAGCTCAAAATGTAAATGAGATGGAAGCAAGGCTGAGGGGCTGGGATCAGTTCCCAGAGACATCTCCAGTCAAGCATCTGGGTTTCCAGAAGCACCATTGAGAACCTCCGGCTTACCATAGAGTATGGGAATAAAAGTGAAACTTTTAAAACAGGACGTCTAGATTTATAAAACATGTGTTTTTATATATTTCAAGAAAGTTATCTTAAGAGGCTATACATTTTCCCCTAGAAATACTCTTATTGTTCAAAACATCTTTTAGATTGCCAAAGTCCGCTGCAGAGATGCACAAAAATCAGTGTCATTAGTTTACGGCATTAATTAACTTATTCGAAAGAGATGGCAGATTTCCTCCACAGCGATCCGCCGTATTTATAGCTTAGATATAAGTAGCTTTTGGCTCTTCAAGAATTCATCTCCGAGGACAAGACTATGCCGCATTAAGCATATCCAAAATAAAGTGCTTTGGGCCCTGAAGTGCCACGCAGAAGTGTGCCAAGTATTTTTGAAGAGATTTAGAATTGTATTTGTTTCCTAGGGCTGCTGTAATAAAGCACCTCACCGTGAGTGGCTTACATAGAAGATATTTCTTGTTTCATGGTTCTGAAAGCTAGAAGGCTTGAGATCAAGGTGTCGGGAGGTTGGCTCTTTCTGAGGGGTGTGAGGAAGAATCTGTTCTATTCCCTTCCCTCAGCTTCTGGCGGCTCGATGGCAATCTTTGGTGTTCCTTGGCTGTAGAAGCATCGCCCTTTCTCTGCTTTCATCTTCACATGGAACTCTCCCTGTTCGTGTAGCGCACCAGATTTCACCTTGTTCCTAAGGACACAAGTCCTGTTGGATCAGGGGCCCACCCTCCTTCAGTATGACTTCATCTTAACTAATTACATCTGTAATGACTATTTCCAAATAAGGTGACATTTGGGGTTCTGGGGCTTAGGACCCCAACGTATGCTTTTGGGGGAACACAACTCAATTCAAAACAAGAATTGTTGAAGCAACTGAATTACCTAGGTTGTTTATTTTAAAAGATAATCAAAGAATCGTTGGGTTAGTGTCTCTGAGTTCCTTAGTGATTATGTTACATCTGATAATACGATTATTGATCATAAGAAGGGCAAAACGTGAATCAGTTTACCAGATCTTTCCGTAAAGTCTGAATATGGACAGATTCACTTCACTTGTACTTTGTTTGGTTGAAAAACTTTCGATTAAACTTTTGATAATTTTTTTTTTTTGCTGTAAAAATGCCATTCATTTTTTCTAGTTTATCTTAGATCATTTCCACTAGTAGTATTTAGAATGGCATGCCTTACATTCAGGCTGTCTATAATTGCTTATTCTATGGATTTTAAGATCGAAAGAAGCCACACTGTTGTGCATGCACAAGTTGAAAAGCAGATTATTTTAAAAGCCTTTTCATATTTTCGTGAAAAGATTTTCAGTAGCAAGCCGGCATTGCCAGTTACAGGATATTCTTTAGATAGACTTTCAGCAGAGATGAAGGTTCGTTATGTCAGAGTAAATCTGCTTTCGCATTTTATAATTAATAACAGATGCTGGTATTGGTAATGATATAGTGCATAATTATATGCATAGTTGACTTACAAAAGTGGATCACTTAGTAGCTTTATGGTACAAGTACAATTAAACCCATCATTAAGAATAAGACTTAATTCCACTTTGCCCTGGAGAACATATGTTTCCTAATTGAAGAGTGCCCAGAGACCATCCACCTGGAAGACGAGGGGTCTAACAGGGAGGAACGAGTGAGGGACAGCTGGAGGTATTTATGTTGCTTATTCTGAAGTAGCAGATACTAAGGGGAGAGATTTTAGATGTCTTCAAATATTTCAAAGTTCATCATTCAGAACAGGAACTAGACTTACTCATTGTTGCTCCAAGGGCCAGACGTTACAGGAAGGAAATTTTGAATCAATAGAAGGAAGACCTGGCTCATCAAAATCCGTCCAGTTGTGACACAGGTTCTCTTATAAAATAATGAGTGGCTCATCACTAAAAATATTAAAGTCAAGGTCAGATAACCATGTCATTGGCGGGTAGAATGGGTTTTTAAATTAAGAGTGGATCTGGACTAGATGAACTTCAAGGTCTGCTTTATCTTTCATATTCTGTAAGCTCAGAGATAAGAACTGGCTTTCTTCCTGCAGTCTTTTTTCGGGAGTCTGAAATCAAGGAAATAAATCGTTCTCAACCATCTGGTGGCCTGCATGGTCCCTGACCCAATAATGTTTTATGACACATTTGAAACCTGTGAAAAATGACAGAGCAGAAATAAAGCAACAGTTGCACATTTTAGAAACAGTCCCATCAGAGGTTTTGTTGGATTTGGCACTCAGCTCCTCCAATACCTGTAATGAGCTACACACTTGCATAAAAGTAGAGGTGTAAAAATCACTGATGAAAATATTTCTGACCATCAATTTGGTTTCATCACATTCATTACTTCACAATATTTTGTGAGTGCCAGGTGCTATGCAGGAGCTATGCTGAGGATGTAACAGAGAATGTTGTAGACAAAAATCTCTCCTCCGGCATAACTTACATGCTAGTTAGGAGCACAGACATTTAGCAAGAAAAAATAACAATAAAAATAACTTCAGGTAATGGTAAGCGTTTTGAAGACTCTTAAGTAGGGTTGTGTGCTGGAGAATGACTTTATTGGGGAGGGAGTTACTTAGGATGGTTAGGAACCAACTCTTATAGGAAGTGACATTTGAAGTGAGAGCAATCAGTGAGAAGGATACAGCCCAGCCTTGCAAAGATCCACTGAAGGGGCACCTGGATGGTTTAGTCAGTTAAGCATCTGACTCATGATTTAGGCTCAGGTCACGATCTCGCGGTTCGTGAGTTCAAGCCCCATGTCAGGCTCCATGCCGACAACGTGTGCCTTGGACTCTGTGTTGACAGTGCAGAGCTCACTTGGAATTCTCTCTCTCTGCCTCTCTGCTCCTCCCCCATGCATGCTATCCCTCCTCCTCCCATAAATAAACAAACTTAAAAAAAAAAAGATCCACTGAAGAATTTTTTTTAGCCAAAGAAACTGTAAATGCAGAAGCTTACCCATTACTGACTGCTTACTACCCTGTTCCTTGGGATCGTTTGTGTAACCACACCCTCTAAATACCAGATGTGAGACTTGGCCTCGGCAAAACATCAGACTCGGAGTATAAGTTGGTAGAATACAGGACTGGAATGTCTCTTCCTTCTCTCACCTGCTGAGTTTCCCCTAATGTCAGTACTAAAGTTCTCTGTCTAGACTTGATCTGGAGAAGAAAAACAGAGAGACAGAGAAAGAAAGAAGGCTAGTAGAGAAAAAGGCTTTGTAGAGTATGGACTGTCAGCTTCTTGCCCGTGGACCTGTGCTCTTCTTGGACGGGCTTCAAGGGAAAGGTGATGCTGCTGAAATTGTTTTCGATATTTTATATACATTTTTTTCAATGACTAGGATCCTTAGCTTTCATCAGCTTTTCTTAGGGTTTCATACCAGAAAGTGTGAAGAACCACGGTCGTTGAGAAAGTTGCAGCGATTGCTACCCCTGTTAGGAAATGAAGCATATACATCTTTTCAGAGGGATTGGTGTGCAATTTCCTTCCTCCGTATGCTGCCTCGAGGGAAATGAATGCAAGTAAACAAGCTCACAACAGGCCCGCCTTCAAATGGACCAACTCGAAATGGGAAACGAAGAGGAACAGGGAGTAGGGGAAATGTACCTCCAAAGACACGTGCCTTTGATTCGTAGTTAGGAGAAAGACCACTGTTAAAAGATACTCTTGGCTTCTTCAGAAAAGTAGCATTCACAGTAGTTTATGTGGGGCTGGATGAAGAGATGGTTTCCACACAGCTGGGTGCCTTTTGAAACACTTTCCCTTTATTTTATTTATTTTTATTCATTTTTGAGAGAGATGGACAGAGTGCAAGCAGGGAAGGGACAGAGAAAAAGAAAGGGAGATGCAGGTAAGTAAGTTCAGGCTCCGAGCTGTCAGAATAGAGCCCAACTCAGGGCTTAACCAGCTGAGCCACTCAGGTGCCCTTATTTTGTTTTGTTTTGTTTTGTTTTAAGTTTATTTATTTATTTTGAAAGACAGAGAGCAAGTAGGGGTGGGGTAGGGGGAGGGAGAGAGAGGGAATCCCAGACAAGCCCCACTCTGTTGGTGTAGAGCCCAATGCAGGGCTCGAACTCACAAACCATGAGATCATGAGCTGAGCTGAAGTCGGAGGCTTAACCGGTTGAGCCACCCAGGCGCCCCTGATACACTTTCCCTTTAGATCCTTGGTCGTTATATATTCCATGCTATGTTGGGTTTGAATAGCAAATATTCTTTATAATTCCCCAAGTAATTTTGCCCAAAACTCTTTGAGTGGTTGTTTATTTCTTGTCTGAGTAACAGAAAACATGTACGGATAGGGTGATAGGGAAGGCCAGGAACATTGAGGTGAAGGGATGCAACCTCTCTGAGCCTCAGTTTCCAGCATGAAGAACCTAGATGGCGAGAAGCATGTAGAGGTCCCTGGTGCTCCCAGAAGGTACATATGGACATATTAGGGGTGCTCCTGCAGGTCCGAGGTGGGCCAACTCATGGTGAACCATGTGGGATGGTTCGTTCTAGGTTTTTGTTCTCTCTGTTGTGTCTTCTCTGCTGTGTGAGCTAAGTCGTGAACTCAGCTGTCCTCCCTCACAGATTGGAGGTCTCGTTTCTCTTTATCTCCTTTGTACCCTGTTGTTATTGGCAAATGGTATTTGCTTTATAATCTGTGCACATTCCCTACTCTGTGCAGCATCTTAGCCTTCGGCACATTTGACGAACCCTCTTCTATTAACAGTTAGAAAGGTGAGTCAGTTCTCCATGTCAGCTTCGATTAATACAAACAACTTTGAGTTTATAATTTTCATACACAACATCCTAAACTCAGAAGTATTTCCTTAGCAATTCTTTGTGGTGGAGACATGACAGAATATTGTAGATACAAAAGGAGATGGTGGGGAGCAGGGGTATGGCTTTCTGGCAAGTTGTACATAGCTATGAGATTGATTATTTTTCTCCCAGGTAGCCCTGCTCTTAAATTACTAGTAGTAGGATTCTTCTTAGGACCGACTAAATCACCACACAAAGGAACAAAATGAGAGGCAAGTGTTGAAAGACCAGTGTAAGACCAGAAGCCAGAAGTAACAACGTAGGCACCTGGCTAGGGACTGGCCAGTTGCATTAACATGAAGTTAGTCGAATCTGCATAGTGATGATCCTCACATCATTGGTTACAATAAGAGATAGGAACTGATGATCTTAAATTGGGGCACAAGAAGGATCTGGACATGGGTAGGTAATCTTTAATTATCATTTGGTTTATGTTTGAGATATGCATCGAGAACTCTTAGAGACTAGTCTATCCCTGAGATAGGCAGGTGTTAGCCAGGTGGAGAAAATATTTGGGTGGCACGGCAGGAAAAGACATCACAAGCAAAGAAGCAATGGTGCAAAGTTAAGAGCTGGAGACCCAGGAGCAGAGCTGGAGCCTGGGGTGTGAGAGGGCCTTCCTGGCTTGCTGGCCAGGGCAGGCACTGGGTTACAAAGACCCCTGTATGTCCTGCTAACCGCATGCATTTTATGCTAACGCCTGTGAGTAGTTGCCAAGTAGAAAGGCAAGCAGGTACACAAATTTGAGGCATTATTATGAAAGGAAAGCTTAGCGGCGAGTAGTCGTGGGATTCTGATGTATTAATGATGGAGCTCCATTCTCAGATAAACACACACACAACCTCCCGTGCAGATAGTAATCAGTAGGCAGCTTTCGGGCTCAGTGGTTATTTAGATGGAATATCCCCAAGAAGTTCCATTCTCAGGGCTCTTTTATATGAAGTCAAAGATACTCCCTCCTGCCTCTCTGCTGACTTCATTATCTCCTCAGCTACTTCCCGCAGGGGTCAGGTTGACTCTGACTTGGGGTGATATCTGCTTTATCATTCAGAACCCTGCAGGACCAGTTTGTGCTTGGTGGGGGGAACATCCCTTTTATCTTCAGGCTTTGCTCGATCTAATCGGGCCTTGAACTGTTCTGCCGGTTTTGCCTAAGGTATACAAATGTGTTCTTCTTTTCTTTCCCTCTCTTTCTGGCACAGTTCACTTGTGGGTTTCCTGTTACCTAGTCACTGTTCAAACAACTTTTCTTCTTGTGCTTTGTTAATGAAGACTTGCCAGGTTTACCTTTAGAATTTACTCATAAATAAACCATTTGAATATTTAGACCTGAAAGAAGTACCTCACAAAGTAACAATTTTAGCTGTGTGCCTTGAAATCATTATATCGCCATCCTGAAGAAGAGTGGAGGTAAGAACTAGTTCTTGAGGCCAGGAAGAGAGGTAGGAAACTTTTGCAGGTGATTCATCTGAGTGATGATGAGGACTGGGTTTCAGGTTGTGCCACTGAGGACAGAGGGGAGGGGATGAACGTGAGTGATTTGAGGGGGAATAAACAAAATGATGAACAAATGACAGGGAAGCTATGAGGATTCTAGCCTTGGACTTGAACCCTGGTTGGATAAGGAAGCCATTTACTGAGGAGATAGGTTGGATTTGATTGGGTTCATCTTGGAAATGCTGGGTTTAAGGTTCTCGTAAGGTATGCCGTGTGCAGAAACCCAGTAGAAAATATGAAGCTCGGTAGACCTAATTTAGTCAGAGATGTGGATTTTATGCGGAAAATCAGGGAAAGAGCTAATTCCATATGCAATGAGTTGAATAAGGTGGGAGTCTATTTTTCTTTCATAAACCAGTCAGGTGGGCCAGGCTGCCAGGCAACTCTGCTGCCTAAGTGCATCCAGGGACGCAGCACAGTGAGACAATTTCACCTTTTTTTAATACCCACCTTCCGAAATTGCTCCTGTTTTTCTCCAGGTCCAGTCAGTGGGAAGGAAGGCATGGGAAAGAGAACATCCAATGTTCAGCTTTATACTCATCACCTCTGCTCATATTCCAGGACCCGCTTGGTCCTGCTTAGCTGCAAGGGAGGCTGGGAAATGTGGCCTCTGACTAGGAGACTGCATTCCCAGAGACAACACTGATTACAGTGAAGAAGTGGAGAACAGACTGGAGCAGGTGGGGGGACTGACAGTTTACAGGTGGTACAGGTGTTATCCGTGTAGATGAGGCAAAGACTGCATGGGAGGAGATCAGGTCACACAGAGAGAAGGTGTGTCACATGCGGCAGAGGACAGAATTTAGGCAATGGCACTGTGAAGGACGGAGGAGGAGTCCCACCTATCGTAGGCAGAGGAGAAATGGAAAGCAATGTCCTGGAAGTCAAGGAAGGAGAGGGTTTTAGGAATGAGTTTTCTTTAGTGAGGAAGCATGGTTCAGAGGTTAAGACCAGGCTCTGAAGTCAGACTCCTGAGGCTAAATCTTCACTCTGTGCCTTTCTAGCTGTGTGATCGGGAGCAAGGTTTTCCTGTCTCTGTGTCTCATTTTTCTCACCTGCAAAATGAGGATAATCAAAGTATCCATCTCAGGGTTGTCTGGAGAGCGAATGAACATATTAAAGCCCTCAGAACAGTGCCCGTTTACGATAATACTGCACTAAATACAGTCATAGCTGAGAGTTCAGGTAAATTAGGGATTAGAAAGTGCACCTTGGATTTTTAAAATAAGATACACATTTATATAGCTCTTTGAACATGCATTACCTCCTTAAAGCCCTAAAATATTTCCACTAAGGTGCCGTATTATTATCTTCATTTTACAGATGAGAAAAGCGAGATGCAAAGGCTCTAAGTGACCTAGCTGTGGGTCATAGCTAGTCAGTGACTGAGCTAAGATCTATTTGATTCCAAAGCCCGTATTTTTAGACACTAAAATTTTGAGATGTGGAATACATGGTGAGGAACCAGCTGAATTTTTGTGGATTTTTTTCACTTGTAAACCTCAATGTCTTTAATTTTATAATGAGATAATAATAGTACCTACCTCACTCTAGTAATACAAAGATAAATCAAGCTTCTTAATGAGAAACCCTTAGCAAGCCACTTGGCATATAATAAACACAAATCTCCAATGCACAGTGGTAGCTAATGATAGTAATGACAATAATAACTGTTATTTATTAACATATTTATTAAAGTAAATAGAACAATTAATGATCTATGATTAGATGTTTAACTAGCCAAATTGCACCCGGTTTTGCTATTAAAGACAGGAAGAGTATGCATTTTATGGTTCTATATATCTGTGACGGCTGAAGGTAGATTTTCAGGTCAAGATTTTGGGGACTTCATGTGGTCTCTGACTTCGTTTGTTTTAACACCTTCCCGCTTCTGATAGGCGAAATTTAGGCGGCCGAAGGGCCCAGTGAGAGACGATGTTTGAATGAGCATCTTGTAGATGTGCTTCTGCTCAGTCAGGGAGTGCCCCCTGCGGGAGCCGGCCGCACGAGGGAGAACAGCCCTGTCTGGGTGTTCTGACTCTATGGTCTCTTTACAACCATATCTTTCTGTCAAAATGAAAAATGGTCGGTAGATGCAGTCTTTCAAATTTGGTGATCCTGTCTATCCAATGGGAATATCGTGAGAATTACTAGAGATACCAGGGACTGTCATTAAGAAATGGGAAGACCTTTTCTACAGCATTTCCTGTGCATGGGTTTGGTTTGCCTTACCCTTAAAGAGAACAGAAAGTCCTATGGTGAATTTTATTACTTGCCATTTAATTTTTTTAAAGGAAGCATTCATTTCCCTGCAGCACTTACGATTATCAGTGGAGAACATTTGGTCCGACCTGTGTAAAGTTCACAGACTCATGAAGTACATTCACTTTTTTAATTTTAGAAGAACTAAGGTAGAAGATTATATATTTGTAGGTGATAATTAACACAGTCATTTCAAACTTGAGATCCATGTTTATTACTAAACATCAGTTAGAAAAATATCAGTACTGGCAAATATTGGCACCTAGACTTAATTTATACTTTATCTTCATAAGCTGATTAGAAGTCTGCCTAATTTTTTTTCTATGTTGCCTGTGAATATTGAGTAACAAAAAGCCATGGGACTCTTCCAACTTTAGAAAATCATTTTGGAGATAGATCAGAGCATAATTTCAAGTGTCATTTCCTCAAGTAAAATGAAGCATCCTGACATGCCTTCCAATAGATTCTAGGAAATGGAGGGATTAGTGTTTTTTTCTCTAATAAAAAGTTAGTGTTATTATTTACAGTTAATAGCTGACCAGAATTTTAATATTGCGGCAAGTAAAGTAGGTTAGCCCATATGCGTATTCAATCCTTTGAGTTTTCTGAAGTTATTAACATAGGACTAATGTAGTTTTATGCAGGAAGAAAATACATTCAAGGTAAATCAACTTAGAGTATTTTATTTTGAGAAAAGCAAATAAGTGTAATTGAGTTCTTTCCAATTCTGAATAAAACACCCTTTGTGAAATGGAATGCAGTTTTGAACTCTAACGTTTCTGTTTCCTCTTTGACTCACTCAACAGAAATGTTTGTTTATGCAACTAAATCTCTATGAATAGTACAATAGGGTGTATAGAGACACATCTGTATTTTTTTTTTCTTCTCTAGACTTGGTGTCTTGCTTTTCAACAAAAGTGTCCAAGTTTGCAGTGAAAAGTGTAAGCCTTATGCATGCTTATCTGACTGAGAACATAAGCTCGCAACTTGTGTTCTGACTGATTTACTTCAATGGTGCAGGATGGAAGAGAGCAGCTCAGGAGGACAATGCTTACATACAATGTTTTTATAGAAATCTGGAAAAATACTGTCCTCAAGAAGAGCACTGTTGTTTTGGAAAATTAATCCTTAACTTTAAGTAATCGTGTAAATGATTCACTAATATTCAACACGATGCTTGATTGCTACAATGCGCTCTGAGTCATCAAAAAATATCAAATCGCATGCAGTATAGAGAAATTTGTATTTAATGAATTCTAATGACAAACTTAAGTATTAAAATTCTTCCTTGTTTGAGGGGTTATCTACGTGCTTTATAAACTAAACGAGGTAGTGATAAGGCTGACATATTGTCATATAAATAGAGGAACCTAAGACCTTTGCCTTGAATAAACAACTCTTGCCCACCTTGACATGGAAATAATCTTTAGTGTCCCTGAGATCCGGAAGAAGGCCAGGTCCTGACTATGTGTCATATGATACAATCTCATGTCCACACTTCTGGGGAACCTGAAAAAGCTTTTTTCCCAGGACCCGAGCTCATTAACAACAGCCTTGGTTGTCCTAATATAGCAGTGAGTCACAGAGAGTCGAGACACCAAAGTTTCTCTTTCTAGGAAACAGCTTTATTTGTGCCAGCACGGGCTCAGCGGGCTAAGACCCAAAAGGCTGAGTCCCGAGCGCAGTGGGGGTTGCCTTTTGTACAATTTTTGCTTCTTTGTCCCTCATATATGGTAGCATACAGTCTGAATGGGTGGTCTATGTTACAGAGTCATGAGGAATGTCGTGCACGCACACACAGCCAGGTTGCCTTCCCTTGTCTTGAGATGTACACCACATTCCTTAGGGAGGTGCTCTGCTACACTAATATTTTACTGCATTTTTTAGTTTTTTAAAATTAAAAATCAGTGTTATTTTCAAAGAAACATTGACCAAATCAGCACAATGCAGAAAGAGCTCAGTAGGTTGATGATGTGTATGTATTTGGAAAACTCGAGGGAATGAGGAATATTTAGTTTGGAGAAGAGAATAGTTCAAGGGAAAGGGCTGGCTCTTCAGATATGACTCTCAACCTTATAGAAGAGATTGAGAGCAGACTCAGGACCGATGCATCTTATTAAGAAGATAAGTTCCAATAACGAAAAGCTTAAGTATTAGTGTTGTTCAAGTATGGACAAAACTATCTAATGAGGCAGAGAATTCCTCTCATTAGAAGTGAATTTTCTTTGAAGGCTCTTTTTGTTTGTATGTGACTTATTCTTCTTGTATCTTTGCACATCTTGTCATTTTTTTATTTTGTTGAGAACTGGACATCGTAAATCGTAGAACGTGGCAACTCTGGAAATCAGATTCTCCTCCCTCGCCAGAGTTTGATGTTGCTTGTTTCTTCATTATTTACCTTCCTGAATTAAGTCTGTAAAATTTGTGTTCTTTGCCATGTGTAGTCACCAAAGTCTGCTCCGTTAACTTAGGGGCAGTTAATGAACGAACAGAGATTTCCTTAAGATGCCTGGAACCAATAAGCCTTCCGATCTTTGTCAAGGGTGCATAGAGCCTCAAAGTTAGCCAAAGGTAAGATTGTAGGGCATTCCTAGATCTTCCCTTAGCATGTATATAGCCCTGGGCATGAGCACTGCCCTACTCTCGTGCAACTTTGAAGATCCCAGAGTTTTGCCAAGGCCCCTGTGGACTTCTCATTCGCCCAGATTTTCTTTTTAAGCTTTTTTGACCAACTCATTGTGTGCAGTTATTATGCACTGTCTCAGGTAGCCTCAGTTCCTCTGGGTGCTTTTGACAAGCACCCCCAGGGAAGAGGCTGTTGCCCTGTTGAGCTCCAACTCAGGTTGAAATAAAAACAGCCTTGCAAATGAGGTCTTCCAGGGAACCACCAGATAGGACAAATAATGACAATTCTCTGAGAATGGGCTTTGAAGGAGCTCCAGTCATATTCTGTTGCCTCTGGCTTCCAGGCCACTGGTTTTCACCGTAATTATGGGCTGTTGATTTTCAAGGCTGCTGCAGAGCTGGGGAGAGGGGATGGGATAGGGCTAATTACGATGTAACAGAGCTTGCTGTTCTTACTGAGACTCAGATACTTCTCTTGAATAATGCTCCTCAGATGGCTACAAGCTTCAGTTAATTTCAGAGTTCTAAAAAAGTTGATTGTGACAATTTTTGCTAATGCTTTCATTACTTATATGAAGAGAAACTACTTAGAGGTCCTTTCTCTGCCAGTTTTGTTGATGTTTGTTCTGGAAGTGGTTTTCAACCATATTTTTAATGTTAAAAATTTGAACTTGTTATGGAATCTGGCTTGGATCACCCAGCAGAAGAACCAAGCAGCACTCGGAGATCTTGGAAGGGAGGAAGTTTATTTTACACCGGTGGGCTCAGAGGAGATCATTCTTCACAGGTCTGAGCCCAGAGCATAAGCAGAGGCGACAATGTGTATCTGTTCGTGAGGCAAGTGGGGTGGGAAGGAAAGCCCAGAATGGGAGTCTTCGGGCAGCACTGGAAGTTCCCTATCAGACCTGTCAGCCATCTTATAACAGATTTTTCCCTATCAAACTCATTAACTTCCAAGTCCTCCTTCCACTCTAGAACATTCAGTGTTAGCTAGTATATCACATCCCCTAAACCATCCCAGAGGATATAATTTACTGTACTTTTTAAAATAAATATGGTTGTTTAAATATAATTAGAACAGACTTTCCCCAAAGCCAAAATATGAAGCACAATAGACTATAGCTTGGTTATCAGTCTCTGCTTGATTTTACTCACTGATTTAAACAAGCAACATTACCTTTCCTGCAGTTTTTTAAGTTAGAATGAATTAGTCAAAAGGGGTGGGAGATCTTATGCCAATAAGAACTGTTTGTCATGATAATGCTGCCTCATTCATAGAACATGATGCTACCAAAAAAAAAAAAAAAAAAAGAAGAACTGTATAGCTAAAATTCAAGTACCAGTGACTACTAAAAAGGTAAAAACAAAATGATAACTGACTTATGGTATTTCACAGGATTGAATCATTAGCGTATGTATTGCTTGAATGGTTTACGTCTAATTCTGAAGTTTACTTTAATTATTATTACCAAATTATTGATTCATCTATTCTGACTAATCCTTTATTTACTTACTAAACATCCATTTTTATTCCGAGTACTGATGAAGATAGGTAAGGAATTAACAAAACATAATCCGCTGCCATTTATATCCATTTGTTTTTTCTGAAGACGGATAGGGTGATCTGGTACTGCCTTACTCGGCACTGATGTTAGATAATGTTTCTATATAAATTAGTTTTCCAAATGTCTGAAGCTAAACCTTTTAAATTTAACTATCTTTAATGTGACCCTTTCCAAGCTATATTAAATTGTTTTGGGGGCGCCTGGGTGGCTCAGTCAGTTAAGCATCCAACTCCTGATTTCAGCTCAGGTCATGATCTCCCGGTTCGTGGTTCATGGGTTTGGGCCCCATCTCAGGCTCTGTGCTGATGGTGCAGAGCCTGCTTGGGATTCTCTCTGGTCCTTCCCCAGTTGCTCTCTCTCAAAATAAATAAATACACTTAAAAAAAGTAATACTTCTCTGCATCATGAGAAGGCTAGTGATCTAATGTATCAGTGGCAAATAATCATTTTAGATAGTTATCTCTCTGCCCTGAAAAACAACATCAGCCACTTTGGCTCTTGTGAACAAGGGCTTTTGCATCAATACTCAGTGGTGACACAGTGCTGTGATTTTGGTATTTTCATACTGTTTTAAAAAATGTCGTACCTTGTACTTGCTCATTCATACTTCCTTTTCATAGATTCTCTATTTTATTTTTTTTATTTTTAATTTGATTTTAATTTTTAATTTTTTTTGAGAGAAGGAGAGAGAGAGAGAGAGTGCAGGTGGGGGAGGGGCAGAGAGAGAGGGAGACACAGAATCCGAAGCAGGCTCTAGGTTCTGAGCCGTCAGCACAGAGCCCAACGTGGGGCTCAAACTCCCAACCACAAGATCATGACCTGAGCTGAAGTCAGATGCTTAACTGACTGAGCCACCCAGGCACCCCAATTTTTTATCTATTTTAATTTGAGCTTTCTCATCTTTAGTGGACCTGATGTGGGAAATAAAGACAGAAGGAAATGGCAGATAGAATTTAATTTCCTTATAACCTGTGGCCCATTGATAAATACTTGAGACGGACAGTAAAACGTTTCTCCAGGAACTCTCTACTGTCTTAATGTTAATACTTTGCTAGAGAGAAAAACAACCTTAGGTTGACAATAGCTAGGCCTCCAGTATCCTGTGAGTCTTCTTTAGCATATGAAAGTCTCATTGGAAACTTCCCCTTGACTTTACCTCCCTCAGCTCCCAAATATATAACCAGTCTTTCCACAGGGTCCTGGACAGCTCTTTCTGCCCACGGGTCCTGTCCCAGTGCTTTAATAAAATCACTCTTTTGTACCAAACACATCTTCAAGATGGCTTCATCAGGCCGACACTTGATGATAACAGATCAGAGCTGACACCCACTGGACTCTAACCATGCACTAGACCCCATTCTAAGTGTTAAGTGTGCGTATTCGTTTAATTTTCCCAACATCCCAGATAGGCACTGTTAATATCTTTTTTAGATGAGAAGCACATAACTTGTCGAAAGTCATATAAGTAGAGCAAGGATTTGAAACTCAGAATTCTGGCTCTGCGGTTCATGATCTTGACTATTATTCTCTACAGTGTCATGCAAGGATGCTTGTTAGAATTACGCATAAACATAAGAGTGAGAGGGCTCTGATGGACTAGGTCAATGAAACTCTTTGAAAAGTGTTCCAACTTTGGTGAATTTTCTCTGTGACAACTATTTTGGTTTCCCACAGACCGTGTGTGCCTGTGTGTGCATACACACATGTGCATGTATGTTTGTGCATGTATTGAATAGGTAAGATGGCCAAAGAAGTGATTTTATTAAACCCATCTTAAGTAGTATTAAATTATAAATATTTTAAGTTCACTTTTGGTGAAATTGATGAAGTTTTGCTAATCTTCTGTTGCTAATTTGCATTACATGATTAACCAGAAAAAGTTCTTAAAGTAAGGCTAGGACTTGTTTTACAGGATTTTGTATTTCTTGAGAATAATGACTAGCTGGAGTAAAGTTACTGGTCAACATGTTTGGAAATCTAAGAATTATGTTTGTTCATTCTTCTTCTCCAATATAATGCACAGTTTAACAACTGATTCACTAGTCTTGCTCTCCTTGATTTAGTGGAGTGCTTTGTGGAATCCAGAGAAGAAAACAGGGAGGCAATTTTCTAAGTAATTATCAATTTCTTTTTATTCAAGTAGTTGCCTCAGTAGGGTAAGCAGAATGAGTCACTGTTACCACAAACTCAGAACCAAAGTTTTGAAAAGTCAAGTTCATCTTGTTGGGAGATAATTTCCCATGGGTCTCTTGCATTTCTGAGTGTCTTATGAGCAGAAGCACTGGATGACTTTGCTCTGGACTATCTTTTCAAGAGTTTTTGCACAGAAAACAGCCTTAAAGATAGAGATGGTGGCTCCCTCCAAAGAAAAGGGCAGGTTTATTTACTGTCCAGTATAGTAAAGGTGATGTCTTTCTCCAATGCAAAGGACATTTATGCTTACTGCCCATTATGAAAGATTAGGGTTCCCTAAACTTCAGGTTTCTTGTTCATAATGCAGGCATCATCTGGCTGTCTCCATGTTGCACTTGGATCTCGAGGAACTGGCACACAGTCTGGCTGTTGCTATTGCTATGAGTAATAAAGTCCTTGGGCTCTGTCTTCTGCCAGAAGTCCGTGAAACTGTGGCAGGCGAATTTGTTCTCTTCCAAGTAGAGCAAAGTCTCAGAATCTTCCAAGTTCTTGAAATTTATTATAGAATTCTTTCCTAGATTTTCACCTTCATTTAAAATCAGCTTCCCTTTGGAAGAGGGAATTATCATTTCTTTGTCGTGGATTCTGTAGAGACTTGGCAGGTTCTCTATGCTTTGTTCACAGAAGTGACTTACGACAATCGTTAGTTGCATTCTCCCTCCTTTCCTTTGTGTCTTCCTCCCCCCTCCATTATCCTTAGTCATAGTTTTTCTTTCCCTTTTTTCCCTCTTCTTTTTCTTCCAGAATTCTCTTCTGTTTACCGCAAGCACACCTTAGCCTTTTGTACTTAAAATGAAATACAAACAAACAGAAACTTTGTTAATCTGTTTAAGTCAGGTGTCTTTAGCATGTAGGAAACTAAAGATACTTTCAAACCCTGACTTCCGGCACCTGGGTGGATCAGTTGGTTAAGTGTCCAACTCTTGATTTTGGCTCAGGTCACGATCTGAAGATCGTGAGACTGAGCCCCGCATGTGGAGCCTGCTTAAGATTCTTTCTCTCCCTCTCCATCTTCCCCTCCCTGGTTTGCTCATGTGTACACACACTCTCTCTCTGTCTCTAAATAAATACATACATAAGTAAGCAAGTAAATAAATAAATCCAACTAAGACTTGATGCTAAGCCAGAACCCCCCCCCCCCATGTGTATTTCTTCTACAGGCAGTGGACAAAAGTGTATGATGGTAGGTGAAAGGGAATAGATTAATTTCCACCCACCAGCAAGTTTCAGCAGCAAACTGGGCAAGCAAGCGTTCCTGATCCTTGGGGAAAAGTCTCTGACCAAATGAGCTATAATCTAACTGCGAATACCAACAACAACAATAAAAGATTATCAGCCCCTGCTCTAGTGTGTTTTATGCTTGTGATTCTCAATTTCAGGGGTGAGGAAGACAGAAAAAGGAGTAAGCTCATCAGAATCACCGGGCAGGCTTTTCAAAAAGTGCTTCTCTCCATCTCCCTTCCAGTTTCTCCTAGAAGTTCCCTGCTGAGAGTCACTGTGTTGAACTTTTATGATTCAAGTTGTTTGGTTCCATTCACTGACACAGATAGTTTGTTTTGACTGTTTGACCCTCTGTGCTATACCCTAAGTAATACTGACCGTGTATTTCTTTGACAGGGTTGTGGGAAGAAAATGTATTCCTTTCTGAGAGGAACCAAACAACTGCAAGTGCTAAGGTTTCTGGGGATCTCCATTGGAGTGACACAGATCCTGGCCATGATTCTCACCATTACTCTGCTCTGGGCTCTGTATTATGACAGAAGGGAGCCTGGGACAGACCAAATGATGTCCCTGAAGAATGACACGACTCAGCACCTGTCATGTCACTCAGTAGAACTGTTGAAACCCAGCCTGTCGAGGATCTTTGAACACACATCGATGGCGAACAGCTTTACCACACACTTTGAGATGGAGGAATTATAGAGAATGTCAAAGAAGGAAACTACAAATTTATTTTATTGGACTCATGCATTTTTGAGCACACAACTCATCTGTTTCAGAAATGTGTAGAAATAAAAATGTTGCCATAAGGAATGCCTAAGCATATCATTTTCTACCCTTTAAAGTGAAGAGGGAAAGTTTTATAAGTCACCACCTGGATGATGGTCGATGCCCTTTATAATGCTGAGGACAGATCTAATACCCACTTTATAGCCTGTATAAGATCTTTACTGAACACAATTATTCTTGGAGGCTCATGCTTTGGCAGAGTGTGCCCAGCGTTTCTACATCCATGTAAACAAGCCGTGCTCTGGTGGCCTTGGAGCGACAGTAAAGTTCGATTTACTTTCATGAGCTTGCTAGCGTATTAAGTACCCATGGACGGCTCACACAGGAAATTAGGCAGCGTTAATGAATTGTACTACTTAATGACATATTCTTTTGAGAGTGGGTAGATTACACATCAGAAAACTCTGAAGATTGGTGCCTATTTGAATGTGATTTTTTTCTGGTCACTAAAAAAATATTCTTATCACTTAACAGGAGCAAATTAACACATCGTCTTAAACTGATCAGGGAATCTATGTGTATATAAGAGGCTGTGGGAAGTCTGTATAATTCAGTAGATTTTCAGTTCTTATGATGTTAAGAATAACAATTGTGAGTGAAAAGGATAAATTTGTCCTGTATAGCACCATTATTTTTAACCTTTCCTGTTAATAGAGCTTTAAAAATCCATCTTGGGCTTATATTACATACATAACTGTTAATTTAAATACTTAACCACTAATTTTGAAAAGTTGCCAGTGTGATACGTAGGAATCATTTTAATTCAGAATGCAGTCTGGTCTCTAGGAAGTATTAACAAGAGTGTTTACACATAATATTAGTTCATTTAGCAAAAACTTGGATGCTATGTTTCTCCCAAACTAAGGCTCTTTATGACACTCAACACTTTTTAAAAGGAGCTTACCTTTGTCTTTTCCAAACAAGAGGCAATCGTCCACAAACCTGAATATAATTCTACAGAGAATACTGTTCCTTCTCTCCAGCAAAATGCCAGGAGAATCATTAAAATTAGTGACAATTTAACTAGAGATTTTCTTTGTTTTATTTCACTGATTAAGATACTGTGGTGAATTACACAGCTTATTAAATTTTTTACAAGAGTAAAATATATTTATTTGAAATGGGGAGAGTGCATTTTACTGTATTTTGTGTATTACATTTATTTCACAGAAAATGAAAAGAAAATTAAAATGTGTCAATAAATATTTTCTAGAGAGTAGTAATTTGTCTGTGTCTAATTTTTATACATGATAAGCACTTTTACCACTCATGATGACTGGCAAGGGGAGAGAAATATGAGAAGAAATGGTGGAGTAAAGTAACAATGATGATTTCCCAACTCTGGAACTAATCTATAAAGAGGGTGGCTCCTCAGTGAGAAAACACAAGATGCTCATTTACTTTTCAGGTTCGTTTTTGAGCTAAATGATAAATAATGTGGTCGTTTGCTAGAACATAAAAATCTGCACACTCATGCTAATTCATCTTCTCAGTGTTTTCACGTCCCCGGTTCTTCGAGTTAACTTTTAGAAGCAAACGAGTCTGAGAAACGCAATATTTGAAATTAACTGCCAGATTTGATCTCTTGTAGAGATTCAAACGAAACCTGAGTAAATCCCTTGCTCAGTGAGCACCCAAAGTGTCCCTTTTTATAATTTCCTCAACACCCGACTCCCCATAACTTCACCTAAAATGACCGTGGAATTGAGACAGTTATGACCATTGCTTGAATTATTTGGATAATGGTCAAATTATCCAAACGGCTGTTTTTTTCGGCTGATGTGTCTCAGTCACAGGGAGAACAAGCACACAGTGTGTTGGCCTCCGTTAAGAAATCTGCAAATTATAAATAAAAGCCAATTTCCACATTTTCAGACTTTAGATATTTTGATATATTACCTGACTTAGTACTCTGGAATAGTCAACATAAATTTAGACAGACAGCTTAGATATACTACACTTACTTAATGGGAACAAACGACATTTATAGCCGTGGTCTACACGGGCCTCTTACGGTGGCAGTGCACCTGGAAAAATAAAACTGCAAGAGACTTTAAAAAGTGTATTTAATATGGTAGAGCTGAGGGAGTTCACTGTTTGGGTACACTGCAAAAAAAAAAAAATTGCTTACTATTTCTTTGGGAGTTTTTAAAAGGTTTCTTTTATAAAAAATCACCACTTCTTCAGGTAAAAACTTAAGATTGTTTTCGGACTAGTTAATAGTCCATTCAGAATGCCCTGGAGATTCAGAAATGACAGTAGGAGACAGAGTCTGTCCTCAAGCACTGTAAAATCTGGTTGAGAGACCCTTGTGCTAGCCAGAGATAAAACTCTCAGGAGAACACGCAGCGAGTGGGGTCATGCTGAGGAATAAGAGACTGAGAAGAGTGGAATTGAGGCAGCTACACTGAAAAGATGGGTCTTCAGGCTGAGGCAGGAAGGAAAGTAGAACTTCGCTAACTCATGGAGAACATTCCATGACTCCGAAGTTAGTAAGTATTTATTATTTTGGGGGCAAAGCATGTCCTTCGATGTGGTTAGAGCACAGGATGCTTGAAGAGATACCATGAAAAAGGAAATGAGTGAAATTTAGGTTTTGAAATTCATTTTGTAAGCTAAATGGGAAGTCATTGAAGTACTTTCAGAAGTGATTTGCCTCTCAGAAATTTAACCAGATTATCCAGTGAAAAACTGGCGGCAGTGAGACAGGCACAGCTATTACACATCCCTGTGGGGCGGCCATTCTTTACCTCGTGTAGGTACCGGGTGCTCCGGGGTTCTAGAACACCGGAGACTCTGGAGGGGGACTGGGTAGATTGCTGTTACTGTGGTCCTGGAGAGAGAAGGATCCTCACTAGGGTAATGGAAGTAAAAAAAAAAAACAAAAAAGAAAAGAAAGCATAAAACAGATTACGCCAGGGCGAATCCAAAAAAATTGGCAGCAAACTCAGTGTGGAATGAGAAGTAAAAGACCTGAAATTTCTAGATTTTGTAGTTAGTAAATTGACAATGGCATTAACCTAGATAGAAGACTGGAGGGGGAGCGGGTGTGTGGGAGGGTAATTAATTTGGTTTGGGACATACCGAGTGGGACATGCCTGCAGGACATGCAGATGGAGATGTCTACAGGCAGCTGTAAATTCCAGTCTGGTGCTCAGAGGGTTCACTGTCGAGCCTGAGAATTTTTATGCATTGCTTCCCCATCTCAGGAAGGCTGACAGAAAATGGGCTGAGAACCAAATCTAATATGAGGAGAATCTTAAGTAGGATGCTACAAGAGCTTCCTTTTGTCTGAACTCCCACTCCTGTGGATGAGTCAAGCGAGGTAAAGAGAAACGAATATACCACTGAATCTTCTGTGGCAAAAGGAGCCACCCCTTTTAAAACAACACTGCCAAGTGCCACGTTGCTTATCCAACCCCACTTCCTATTATCATCCCGTGATTTACAAGCAGATTCCTCCTTCCTAATAACTGAGTTATTTCCTCGCCTCCACGCACCTCGTAGAAACACGTATCGGGGAGTCTCTCACACCATTCAAAAGTAAATTATTTTCTCTTAAAATATGTTATTGTGATCACTCCTCATCTCGTGCGTTCGTGGGTGCCCACCAGGTGTCAGGTGTCTTATACATGTTTTCTCTGCTTTTTACAACCGTTCTGCAATCCATAGGCATCATGATCCCCATGATACAAGTGAAGAAGAGGGACTCAGAGATATTGAAGAAATACATCCAACTAGGAAGTGGCAGTGTTCTACCCTCCCCCACTCACCATTTTGTGACATGGCGTCTTCATCAGCCAGTGGTGAAGCACAGCTGTCGCCTTACCCGGGAAAGCCAAACCCTCCTCCGTGGCCATCAGTATCTCTAGGCCCAACTTGCCTCCAAATTCTGTTACTTCTTCCTTCAAAATGACTCTTTTTTCTAATTTCATTTTTCCTACTATTTCGCAGAACAAGCCCAAGTTATCTGAAACTTTGAATGAAGCCCTACATTTCTCTCTTCTCCTATCTCTTGTCTCCTTCCATTGATCTGTCTAGCACATATACACAGCCAAATTAACGTCTTTAATCAATTTTATTGAGATTCTATATATACATATATATATACGTAATACATCTCACCTATTTCAAGTGTTAGTCTTGACAAATCTGTATACTCATGTAACTACAACCACAGTCAAGATATAGAACATTTCATCATCTCAAAAAGCTCCACTACACGCCTTTGCTGTAAATCCCTCCAATCCCTACTCCCAGCCCCAAGTGACACCGACCTGGCTTATGTCACTCAATTTTTACAAAACCCAATTCCTACCGTGTCACTGCCTTATTCAAACCCTCCCAGGAGTTCTTTGCTTTAATTAAGACAGAGATGTCCAGCTCATTTGTATAGGTGTCATTTGTGTGGCACATTGGGATAAATGAAGGCCAGAGGGGACTGGCCGTCCTAGGCCTCGGCTAAATAAGGGCTACAGGAAAGCAATAGCTCAGCACCCAGGTTTGGCTGTGATCCAGTGGTTGAAACAAAATAGAAGTGATTTAATATTTCATAAAATCTCTATGTGCGAGTGGCCCAAATACAACCGCCTGAAGGAGTCAGGGAAGCAAGCCCTTCTCTCCTGCTTTTGGGCTGTGCTGAGGCATTTCCCGTGCTCACATGGCCCCAAATGGCACACTCTACTTCCACATATCTGTCAGCAGGCTGGAGAAAGTGGAGAGTGGATGGGAGGAGACATGCTTCTTCCCTTTAAGGGCATACCCATGCCCAGAAACACACATAGCTTCCATTCACATCTCACAGCTATAAGGGGGTTGGGGGAATAGTCTTTGTTCCGGGCTGTATCCAGGTGAACCAGATAGTTCTGTGATCATAGAAGGAGGGAGGGGAAACTGGTATAGGTGTCACTTAGCAATCTCTGCCACATTCCTCAGTCCTTGCAGAATAAAATCTTCCACATGAACTTATTTTTCAAACCCATCCTCTTGTACTTTCCCACAGGTCAATATACACCAGCCACGCAGGTCAACCATGGTCTACTCATTGCTGCTGACATCGTGGGATATATCTGGGGCCTCCTTGATTTTGCTCACATCACGGTGCTCCTCTAACATACCTTCGTGTCCACCAGCTCACCCTGCACTCAGCCTTTAAGTCCCAGCTCAGCAGCCACCTCTTATGTTCAGCTTCCCTTGGCCACTTCGGTCCACAGCAAACTTTCCCTCTCTGAGCTCAGCATTTATTGTTGCCATGATATCTGGTTTCGTCCTTGTGTCTTCTATTTTATAACACTATTTTTCACTTATATTGTTATTTTCTCTTTGTACGTCTGGTCTCTCTTGAGAGCAAATATGCTCTTTTGTACCCCACTCTGAAGGAGCCCCATGCAGAGACAGGAGAATGGCGGATGGCCTGATCAGTACCAGGCAGGAGTTGGTCTGGCAGCAAACTGTCAGGTATAAAACAACTCTGAGCAGGAATTGGCCTTGCAGCAAACTGCCAGGCCGGAGAAGGCTTAAAGCTTGCTCCTTGTCTCTGGTTAAATTTCCTAACCTTTTAGAACGTACTGAAATTCTTGAGTCATATTGTGCTCTGATTGCTTTGACTACACTAATTACGCACGTATAGCTGTTTACTGTTTTAGAATCACGTAAGCTTAATGAATCAGTAGTTCAGTACAGTAGGGACCTAGATATGTAATATCACACTCCATACATGAGTAATCTGTTTTTCCACATTAAGCTGTTTCTCTGCTACAATAAAAGATGTGGTCTTGCTATGGCAAGGCACTCATGATAAACTGATAACTGAGTCCTCTGTCTTTTTAATCCTACTCCTTCCAACCTTCATTCTGTGAGGGATAAAGTTCAGACCCTTGGGGCCCCGGGACCGGACACCACTCAACACTGCATAGGGCTGGGTAGTATTTCTTAGGTATCGGTACATATCTATTCACTGTGCATATTAATTAATACATGCATGAATTATGAATTAGTTAAATGAATCAAAAGCTATTGTCCAAAATAATTTCAATAAGGAGAAACTACTCTATAGGAGGCCATCTGTTCTTGATGGGGATAGAGGATGCTGGGTTCTCATGGGCTAAGTACTCAATTAGCTGTAAGTGGAGGTGGATTGGATCTGTAGAACGCAGTTAGAGCACAGTCAAGTCTTATAAATGTCTGAGTGAACCATCAAGTTGTACTTGTGGTCTAATAAAATAATGATGTCTTACATTTATAAAACGGTTTTATGCCTAACCCCAAACTCTTTAACTTTTGCATCTACATTTGTTAAACGGAAGTGTGCGGAGTAAAATCTGAATTCACATCACTGAGAAAAATCTCTGGAGAGTTAAAGATAGGAAGAGATAACCACTAGTTTTGCAATTTTCATGCAATTCTAGAAAGGAACTTAAAAAAATATGTGGCACGGGCACCAACATCCAACATCCAACTCTTGATTTCAGCTCAGATCATGATCTCGCAGTTCCTGAGATCGAGTCCTGCATCAGGCTCTGCACTGTCAGTGCTTAGATTTCTCTCTCTCTCTCTCTCTGGCCCTCCTCTGCTTATGCAAGCGTACACACACACACACACTCTCACTCTCTCATAATAGATAAATAAACATTTAAAATAATATGTGGCACCCAAAACTTCTGTGCTGAGTGCATCAAATACAGTTTTCTATTTACTCTATTCATAATATCAATGATGTATGTTTTATAATAAAAAAAAGGTAATCTATGAATCAGAAATTCAAAGTCCGTGCTCTTAACTACTTTAAAAGAGAGCTAGTGTATTAACAGAATTCCAAAATTACTCTTAATTTCTTGGTCATGATGTTATTTTAATATATTGCTGAATTTTGCTAATTAATATTTCTTTAGGATTTTTTTGTATATTCAAAAGTTATATTCATTTATTTTGTTTTTTAACTCATTTATCTTTGATAGATATTGTATCAAGAGCAAGCTAGAGTCTTATAAATATATTTGTTTTAAATTTCATTTTAGTGCTAGAATTTGGAAGGTATACATACTGTCTTTAATTCTATGAGATAAATTTTTTTGACTATATCTATTATCAACATTCAGAATGCAAAATAAGACTTCCACTTCCAACCAAGATGGAATAATGGGGATCAAAGGTATCCTTCTGCCTGAAATATATAATAACAAAAAAATGTTTGAAACAATGATTTTTTTTTTTCAAGACACTGGATATTAGGCAATAAAGACAGTGATTTTAAGAGACTGGTAACAAATGAGGTGAGCCCTGTGATTTCTCCAACTAATTTCCTTCAGAGAGCTTCCAGAATGTGGTGAAAGGAGGGTGATTCTAAGTAGAGCCTGGATTCCCTATTTAGAGGAGATGAAACTCAGAGTACAGAGAGATCAAGGCAGTAGAGTTTGAGAGTGATGGAGAAAAGAAATGCATGAATAAAGAGCTCAACAGATTTGTAGAATATTCCCTTTGAGTATTCAGAAGAGTAATGATCAACACATTCAAAAGGACTAGAGCAAATGGTGCCTAGTGCCCGTAGAGAGCTGGAAATAGTGCTGTTCTCACCAGCTAGACTAGAAACCCCATAATTCATAGGGCAGTGAGTGGCAGTGAGAAATAATTAGATTTTGAATAAATTGGCATCAAACAAATCATAAAAGCAAGACCCTAGATTATCATACTTCTTCCATGTAATGTAACTAACTGGATCAAGAACAAAGCTCAAAAATACTTAATGAACTACAGAAATAACCAGACCCCAACAAGGGAAAATTCACAATGTTTGACATCCAATCAAAGATTACCAGTCATGCTAAAAAGCAAGAAAATATGACCCATAATGAGAAAACCATCGTTTGAAATAGATCCCGAACTGGCATAGATACATTAGCAGACAAAGATATTAAAAGAGTAATTATTTTGGTATTCCATGTGTTAGAATAATTAAATGGAGATAGAGAAGAAATTTTTTAAACAATCAAATTGAACTTTCAGAGATAAAACTTCAAAGCATGACATGAAAAATGTGCTGCTTATAACTAACAGCAAGTAAGCCCTTGTGGAAGAAAGATGAACAAGTTTCAAGACATAGCGATATAAATTCTACAAAAGAAACCTGAAACAGAAAAGTAAATTAGAACCAGTGCAAACACATCAGTGAACTGTGACAATGTCAGGTAGTCTAATACATATGTAATTAGAGTCTTCAAGCAAGAGGAGCAAAAGAAAAATTTGAAGAAATAATGTTAGAAAATTTTCCAAGCTTGATTTTCAAAGGTCCAGGAATATTAAAAAGGACCCCAACCATAAAACCATGAAGAAAACTACACCAAGTCACAGTATAATCACTTTACTTAAAACTAGCAATGTATAGGAAATCTTTAAAACAGCCGGTGGGGGGGGGGGGGAGAAGGGTGGGGGGGGAGGGGAGTCATGTTATACAGATGCACAAACATCAACATAACAACCACTGAAAATGGTTTCTGGAAAAAGTAATGCATGCAAGGTGGCAGTGGGATAATGTTTTGTACTCAAAGAAAGAAGTTGTCAAATTAGAATTTTCTACCCACTGAAAATATTTTTTGAGTAAAGGTAACATGAAGGCTTTTCATACATACAAAAGCTGAAAAGCACTCTGCTGGTGAGCAGTCTACACCACAGGAAACGTTAAATGGTAATGGAGGCTCTACTACATGGGTGAATATATGAGTTTCCCCCCATCATCATATAACGCAGGAAAAAGAAATAAAAGAGCATCCAGTCTGTGTGTCTTTTTTGCAGACCATATTACTGTCTCTGCAGAAAATCCAGTAGAATTTACATAAGTATTATGAGAACTGGTAAATGATTTTAGTAAAAATGAAAACTACAAAGTCTTTATAAAAATAGTTTTCTATATGCTATCAAAGAACAATCAGAAATTGAAATTAAACAGCACCATTTATAATTACATCAAAAATACTAAATACTAAAAAAAATAAAATAAAACAAAATAAAATAAAAAATACTAAAATACTGAAGGATGTTTCTGGGGGGAAAAAGATGTGCAAGACCTATACATTGAAAATTATAAAATATGACTGAGAGAAATTAAAGAATACCTAAGTAAATGAAGACTTACAGCATGTTCATGGATCAGAATACTTAATTTCGTTAAGAGGATAATTCACCCCAAATTGATCTTTACGTTCAAATTCCAATCAAAATCCCAGCAGATGTTTTTCTAAATTCATATGAAAATGCAAAAGACTTAAGGTATTTTTAAAAAGTTGAAAAATAAGAACAAAGTTGGAGGACTAATAATACTATTGGGTTTTAAGACTGTGGTATTGATTAAATAGAATAGAGTCCAGAAAGAAACCTACATATATGAACACCTGATTTCTGACAAAGATGTAAAGACAATTCAGTGGTAAAAGGATAGTCTTTTCAGCAAATAGTACTGGAACAATAAGATATCTATATGCAAAACCAAAAAAAAAAAACAAACAAAATAAAACTCTAAAATTTGTTCCATATTTTGCACCATTAAAAAAATGGTACAACCACCATTACATGAAGATAAAATGGTGTAATCCAAAGTGAATCACAGGCCTAAATGTGGAACTAAAATAAACATCTAGAAACAAAACAAAAAATCTTCGGACGCCTGGATGGCTCAGAAGGTTAAGCATCTGCCTTCAGCTCAGGTTATGATCTCGTGGTTAGTGAGTTCGAGCCCCATGTAGGACTCTGTGCTGACAGCTCAGAGCCTGGAGCCTCCTTTGGATTCTGTGTCTCCCTCTCTCTCTGCTCCTCCCCTGCTCATGCTCTGAGTCTCTCTCTGTCTCTCGAAAATAAACATCAGAAAAAAAAAACAAAAACAGAAAATCTTTATGACCTCAGATTAAACAAAGATTTCTTAGATATGATACCAAAACATAATCTATAAAATAATAAATTGATAAATTAGACTGTATCAAAATTAAGAACACAGCTCATTGAAAGACAATATTAGCAGAATAAAAAAACAAAGCACTGAAAGGGAGAAAATATTTACAAAACATACATATGATAAATGTCTTATATACTGAATATATAAAAACTCTGAAAACTCAGTAATATGAAAACAAATCCCATTTAAAAATGAGTAAAATATTTGAACAGATAATTCAAAAAGAATACATGCAGATGGAGAATAAGCATATTAAAAAATACTAAATCCCATTATTCATACTAATTTCCATTATTCATTAGGAAAATGTTAGTGAAAACTACAGTGTATCACTTACTAGAAAGGCTAAAATGAAAAGTTTGACAATACTAAGTGTTGATAAGGATGTGGAAGAACTAGAACTCTTATACATGGCAGGTACAAATGCAAAAAGGCCGAATCACACCAGAAAACAGTTTGACATGGGGCGCTGGTGTGCCTCAGTCAGCTGAGCGCCTGACTCTTGCTTTTGGCTTAGGTCATGATTCCAGGATTGTGGAATCAAGCTTTAAGTTGGGCTCTGTGCTGAGCACGGAGCCTGCTTAGATTCTCTCTCTTTCCCTCTGCCTCTCTCTTCTGCTTGCTCTCTCTCATGCTCTTAAAAACACACACACACACACACACACACACATACACACACACACACATTAGTAAACAGTTCGACAATTTCTTAAATTACTAAACACGCACTTAATATATGATTTAGATAGATGATTTGATTGGAATAAATAAGTTCCTCTCCTAGGTACTTATTTATTGAAGAGAGAGCAAAGCATATTTCTATACAAAGGCTTACACGTGAATGTTTATGTCAGTTTTATCAGCAATAACCCCAAACTGGAAACAAGCCAAATGTTCACGAACAGGTGAATTGACAAATTGCATTAAATCCATATAACAGAATATTACTCAATAACAATAAAAAAAGAATGGCCTATTGATACATGCAACAACACAGATAAGTCACAAAGCAATTATGCTTAGAGAAGGGAGCTTAGCGACAGAAACGAATGACCTATTGATATATACAACAACATGGATAAAAATCAAAAGAAATATGCTAAGTGAGAGAAGCCAAACAATGAATAATGCACATTAAGTGATTCCATTTATATAAAACTCAAAAAAATTCAAATTAATCGACAGTGACAAAATCAGATCAGTGGTTGCCTCAAGAAGGAAAAGGAGGGAGAAAAAATTAAAATGTTCATGGGGATGATAAGTAACTGAAGATGTGTCTCAATCTCTGAGCAGTCGAGGATTGGTTAGATCCCTACTTGCCTGTTTGGGCTTTGGTCACCTCTCACCTTGCTCTTACTTAAACCGGATGTTCTCAGGCCTGGTCTGAGCTTTGCCGATATCCATTCTTCATTAACCATTTGAGCAATTTGCTAATCTCAGTGCCTGGTAGTTAATACTTTATGAGGACGTGGCTAAATTTCTCCTGTTTAGTGTAAGGAAATTTCACCTGGACAGAGATGAACGCACCGTATTGAGCCTGCTCTTGAAAAACGATCCTTTAGAGCCTGGCACTGATGCAGCAGGATAGGCAATCAGATACAGCATCTCTTCCATTTCTCAGGGACTTCATTCTCCTCCAAACCAGGGCATCCCTACTGTGCTTCCAGGACATACTTTTTCCTATTCTTAAAAGAAGTTTTAACAAAATAGGCCTATAAATAATGATCTTTGATTGATCTAGTAAGAAAGACAAAAGGAAGGCATCTGTTACTGAGGTGGGAGCAACTTTCCTTTGTTTTAGAATTCATCATTCAAATGGTTGTCAAAGGGCAGGGTCCTGAAGCTAGAGCAGTTAAAGGGGAGAAAATAAGTTGCATTTTCCAGAATTAAAAACTAAGCCTTGGACTATTACCTCTTCTATATTATGGACAAAGTATGTGAGGATTTAACTGCCCTTGTGTTGTTAACTTCTTCACACATGCGTAACTTAAAAATCTATTCCCCTCTGGAAAGCTATAACTTAAAAATCTATTCCCCTCTGGAAATCTGTGCTCTGGCACAAATTGGAGAAGAAAATTGCTGTGACGAAGCTATAATGTGCTATATTTTTCTGCTTATGGTTCAATATGAATCAATCCGACAATCAGATTTCTAATGATGGTTCCTAATTCCCTTCTATTCTCCCCTAGTTTTCCTTGGAATTCATCTTATTTTCTCTTGCCAACTTTGAGACCAATTCTATTCAGTTTGGTGAGATTCATTGAACATCTGCTATGTAGAACAGGTTGGGCTGGACACTGTGAAGATCAGCAAAAAACTAAACTGTAATCCCTGCCGCAAGAAACTCACAATGTAATTGCGGAGATCAGGCAAATGGACATGCAATAGTTAACCAGTGCCTGGTACAGTTTCTGGCAGCTGAATGTACTCATTAATGTGTGAATTGAATCAACAACACTGAAAATTTGTGTAAGTCTAAATGCAAAAGTATGTGGTACAGATATAGGATTTCAGAGAAAGCAAGACATCAAAGCAGACTGAAGTTTTGGCACATCATGGGAAAATTGTGCTTGTGGTGGGGCAGATTTTAATGAGAAAAAAATGAGAAGCATATTTCAGATTAGGGTCATTATAAATAAGCCAAAGAGACAGGCATTAGCTGAGTGTGTGTTCACAGCAGGAAGGAGCCCGTTATGGATGGAGAAGGTAGGACAGGGTCAGATAGAGGAGGGCCTCCTATGAATTTTGGACTTTATTCTGAGGCCATGGAGAGCCCCACATGGGTTTTTATCAGCAGGGTCGTATTTTTGAAGTCTACATTTGCATAGTATGGAGAAAAGACTGAACAATGAAAATACTTGTAGGGAGAGAAAACTGAACATAGCAATAGAAAGAACCGGATCACGACAACTTGAAGTACCATGTTTTCAGCATGGTTGGGAAGAAAGAAACCAGTTGTGGGAGGTAGAAAATGATGAGGCTCACAGATTATGAACAAGGAATAAAATCTGAATCCCTGATTCATAAGTCGGAGGAACTGTTAAGAATACAGTGCCAGAGACAGAAGAGAAAACTAGAAAGGAGAACTGCTGTAAAGAAGATTTTGTTTTGGATTCAAGTTTGAGATAATCATGGCAAATTCAGGATGCTACAACTTTTTAAAGGAAAAGCTCAGGTTCAAGATAGATGCTTGAAACAGTTGGATTGTTTTCTGTCAACTCGACAGCATTCTGTTTCCTCATTGTCCTATGTTACTTAGGAACAAAAGTCCTCAGAATTTCCTTCTTATGTGGTTTCAGGGTTGATCATTCCATTGAGAGCCACTTTCATGAAGTTCAGATGGCTCAGTCGTCACTTCTTCCTGTGGCAGCTGTCATCTAGTTTTTCATCGGTGGCCTCACAACTGGGAGAAATAACTTCTAGATTTCTGTCCATCTCCCAGACTTACTTCCGATTCCTCCAGCTCCAAGGTTGTGTATGCTTGTAATTCCCTATATTTCAAAATTTCTACACTGGAGACTTCGTCCTTGTGAATTCCAACACAAAAGCATATTCTGTGTACAGAGATTATGGGCAGTGACTAGACTGAGCTTTATTTGTGTGTGTGTTGAAGAAACAGAGGCAGTGAAAGACACACAGAAGGAATGGTCAGAAAATTAAGAAAAAAAAATGAGCACACCTTGTAAGAGAGGCCACGTAAGGGAAAATCAAGACATGATGTTTTTATCAGGTAAAGGGACAAAACAAAGACAGTGAGACCACACAGAGAGAAATGGGTATGTTTGTCAACGTGAGGGACAATGTGCAGAAATTCAGCTTTGGTGTAGTAGTATTCCCATGTGTTTTATTCCAGGGTCAGTTGGAAATGCGCTACCAAAATAGTGGGCCAGCGTGATGTTCAGTGGGTTGGTAAGATGATGAAAATCCCTAGAACTTGGTCATCACAAGAGCCAGAGAGTCTTCAAAGCACAGGGGTAATACAGGGCGTCTACAGTACTGCCCCTGGCACCTAAAAGCGAATTGCTTCTCTAGTCTTTACTAACTGGTCTAGAGAAGAAGGGTTCACCAGACTTCACGATGGCATACTATCAAGCACAGCGTGAACAACTGTGCAAGTGTCGACGCTACCTGATTACATTTATGATAATCCACATAAATCCACCAAGCCATCTGTCCTTGGCATAGACTACACAGGTGATTTAATCAGGAGAGGTGACAGACACAGTCACCCCTTACCTTTGAAATTTGAGAGTGGCACTAATTTCTGATTGGTGATTTTCTATTTTTGAAGGGAGGGGCTCTTCCAGCCACTTTTATTTGATCCTTCCTGCCTTATTGTCTTTATTCCATAGATAAAAGAGCTGAGTAGGTAAACTTCCTATTGTCGAATGTATGATTTGTATTCAGAAACTACATTTTAAGCACAAGGGAGTGTATAGACCCACTCAGTCCACTGTGAGATGGACTCTGATTTTCATTCCTTTCTCTAAATTATAATAAAGAATTTCTGGCTTCTCCACTCCATTTAATGTAGGTCACTGACTTCTTATGTCCTTATTCTGACCACAAGGCCACTGATCTACAGAATTTCCCTGAATTAGTGTTAGCTCTTAGTCAGTCCAATAATCTCTGAAAAGTCTAAATATTTCACTTTCTCCATCACACACACTAGTGAATAATTGCTGGTGCCTTTGAGCAACTCGAGAAGATTTACACAACCTTCACATGCTAGTGTGGCGGAAACATGCTAGCTAAACTAGAAGGAATCTGGTCCTTTCACGTAAAGAGCGCATGTTTACAAACCGACTCAAGAACGGGGATTACATGACACATTGTGACTCCATTGAGTTAATTAAAGTCAAGACTGTTCACAAGAATTAAAGATTAATTTTTTTCCCCTTAGAGTGTAGACTGTGCAAATATATTTCCTCGAGAAGCACCATAATCAGCTACTACCAAAGATCTCCTTAGGTTAAACTCTTTTGATTACAGTGCTAGTCCTGCCGTCCATCTTGATAATCACCTCCAGCTGTCCCAAACGACGAGCATCAGGGAGCCCATTTCAGAGGGAGCATCTGTCAACATCATCACAGGTTCAAAGCGTCCTGAGCTTTTTAGGATGTAGGTTCATTCTTTACCAATATATTTCTCAATGCATTGGTAAAGGTAGTGTTTTCTGGGCACTTTCTTAAGACGGAGTTAGTGGGTGGGTAAGTGGCTCACACATGATAAAAACATTCCAAATTCCTGTCTCCCAGCCTTTGAATCCTTTCATCTACAATAAACCAAAGGCATGCTAGTATTTCAACATTATTCAATCTGCATACTCACATATATAGAACAATTATTACAACACAAATGAACAGTGTAAGGTTTAAATAAATCTTAGGGTAAGGTTTGTGTATGGAAAAGCAAGGACAGAATTGGAATCTGGAAAGTTGTACCTGTCAGTTCAATTCTTCATTTCTTAAAAATCATGGAAATATTTGAAACAAACAAGTCAAAATATGAACATTTGTTGGGTCTTAGTGGTGAGAATGTAGTATTTGTTTTTCCTACTTTTCAGTATTTTCAAAATATTTCATATTAAAAATATTTTAACATCTCAAACACTTGAAATGAAGCCAACAGTTGCAAGCAAATATGTTTGTAGTATAGATCACATTGCAAAACGTTTTGTTAAAGTTCAGAAGAGTGATTCTTTTCTTTTTTTTAATGTTTATTTTTGAGAGACATAGAGATAGAGCGTGAGCAGGGGAAGGGCAGAGAGAGAGGGAGACACAGAATCCGAAGCAGGCTCCAGGCCCTGAGCCGGCAGCACAGAGCCCGATGCCAGGCCCGAACTCACAGACCGCGAGATCATGACCTGAGCTGAAGTCGGCCGCTTAACCGACTGAGCCACCCAGGCGCCCAGAAGAGTGATTCTTAAAATAAAGGCCCTTAAAAAGAATTGATCACAAAAAATTAACTTCTAAGAAGACAAAGACAAAAATAGATGAAATTTACGTTCTAATTTGAAATTTCTTATGAAGAGATGTTAATTTTGCATGTTGCTTTGACTGGTTAGGTAGATCAATCTTTTGTCATTATGACAGTTTTCTTCATTCACTCCTGAAAACCAGAAGTTTCCCCTAGGAATGCCCTTCTCCTTTATATTAAAGGGTAGGAAAGGATAAAGCTAAATAATAATGATAATAATAATAAGTCTGATGCCACAGTTCCCTTAAGAACAAACGAAGAGCACATATATTTTGTTTATACACATTTCATCTGTAATGATTTTTCAAAGTATAGGTTTTATTTATAAATGAACTTTAATATGATTATCTGCTTACATTCAACTGCCATGATTAGTATGATTCTTTTTAATTATTTCAACTCAGAGAAATGAGTGTAGAAAAATTGATGCCAAAAATGGTAGCTAATCTACAGCGATTCCCTGAAATTTTCTATGTCTTTAATCCAGATAAAATAGCTCATACTAAGAATTATCAAAAAGGAGAAGGAATAAGCTCCTAATAATCACTTATAAAAGTAAAACGGAAGAATAGCTGAATCAGGTGTATAAGGCTATCTAGGGATACTTGGGCAGAAATGTGTGCTTTGGAATAAAATGTGCTGAGCTCATATAATATATGAACAATTTGAAAGAGGAACATTTAAGGTCGCCTGAATGTATTCTATCCTCAAACAAACCATTGACCTCTACTCAGCTATTTCTATCCATATACCAATAGCAGATGGAGTAGACAGAGATGGCCTGTGTAATCAACCTAAGACCTTGTCATTTAAAATGCCTTTTCACACATATTATTTTATTTAACTCTTCGTCCATCTGTGAAGTGGGCAGAACTTCATTTTAGAGATGCAGACATAAGGCTCGAAAGGCTGGATACATTTCCAAAGCCCACAGCCGGGTGTGGGGAGAGCCTGGGCTTCTGTTCTTTCCTTTAGATCTCACTGATGCTTCATTCTCCTTACTCTCTGTATGTGGTCTTGACTTTCAAACTTCAGGGAGATTGGGGAGGGTTTAAAGTAATTCCTTTTGGGAATACTTTACAAAACCCATAGCATGTTGACACTAACCTCTAGAGACTGTGTTTCATTACCAGGAATACTAATGGAGGCAGGCAATTCTTTGACCCAAATAGCTGACTATGGAAGATGTTAACCAGACGGGGGTCCATGCCGCAACTTCTCTGGTCTTTGTGGAGAAAAGATGATATAAACCCTGGTCTCTCCAAACACATTTAACATGTTCGATTTCTTTTTTTTCCCCCTTAGGAGTAAAGTAACAAAACTATTGGAGGGGAAGGTTATTATTCATAGTTACATAGCATCCGTTGTCTCCAATATGCTGATGAATTAATTATCTATTGCTTCTTAACATTTTACCTCAAAACTTGGTGGCTTAAAACAACAGACAATTGTTATCTCGCAGTTTCTGAGAGCTGCTTGGCTGGGTGGTTCTGTCTCAGGGTCTTTCGTGAAGGCATGAGATGAGGCTGCAGTCATCTAGAGGTGTGACTGGTGACGCAGGAGCCACTTCCAAGTTGGTTCACTCACCTGTCTGGCAAGTTGATGCTTTTGATTGGAGCTCTCAGTTCTTCTCCATTTGGGTCACTTCGCAATGTGGTAGCCAGCTTGCCTCAGCAGCCGGTGATCCAAGAGAAAGTGAGAAAAAGCAAGAGAGAGCACCCACGATAAAAGCTGCAGGCTTTTTATAATCTCATCTTGAAGTGATAGCCCATCACGATCACCAGATTCAATTAATTAGAAGTGAGTCATTAAATGCAGCCCACACACAAGGGGGGGGAAAGTCAGCCCCACTTTTTTGGAGGGAGAAGTATCAAAGAATTCATGGACATATCTTCAAAAATCACTACAGTGCCTCACCCCAATTCTTCGCTTTTGAAGAAGAAAGCATATAAAACAGATTTATTTTTTTCAGCTGGTTCACATACTGGTAAAACTGATTAAAAACTCTCTTGCTATTTCTGATCCTTCAATGATAGCTTCTTGTATTTTTTTTGCCACCCCTCGTCCCCTGCCTGAAAATGTCGGAGAGTCCCAGCTGTTTCTGTCTTCTTCATGTACACGATCACCTGCTAACATCCTCTGGTTCTGTGCTTTATACACCACCTCTGTTCTCACAATGCTTACATTTGTCTGCAGCCTTGACCTCTCCTTGCAAGTCTAGGTTTATGTTTGTGCTGCTCCTTGGCATCTCCACGTGGTTCACAGGCATTCAAATGTACCATGGCTCAGAGAATTTTGATCCCCTGCTTTTCTTTCTTAGTAAGCCCACCCAGTTGTCCAAGCTCTTCCCTGTCGTATGTCTAGTCCACCAGCACGTCCCATCCACACTTTCTTCATCATCTTTCCTGCACCTACCAAACTTTCTTCATCTCGCCTGTTACTGCTCTAGTTCGAGCTACCTGTCTTCCCACCTGGACCGCTCTAATCACTACTAATGGGTTTTCTTACTTCTTCTCTGTCCTTGTGAGTGCTCTCAGCAGTACCGTGGTGGCACTTTGAAATGAAATCAGTTCCTGTCAGTCCTCTGCTTAAAACTCTTGGTGGCTTTCTATTTCACTTAGAATCATAAACCCAAACTCTTTGCTCTTAGAATTTCTGCCCCTGCCCACTAGCCAGCCACACTTATCACACACACACACACACACACGCACTCACAGACACTCACACTCACTCACATATAATATACAATTTGGTTAAAAAAAAACCTGTGACTGGAAATTATACCTTATTTCAGTTGTAACTAAGAAGTTAGAACACATGGTTTGAGTAGTAATTATGGGAAATAATTGAACAAAATAATCTAAAGTCAGGAGTACTACAAAAGTGAAAGAGACGTGCTATTTGTGCATGTTATATCAAAAACCCCCAAACCAAACGGAAACAAAAGAAAACCGCTGAAAAACCATGATGAGGAGGATTGGGATCAGTAAGTTGGGTACACCAGTAGGACGCTCTAATTTAGTGAATGAGAAGCTGATAGAGATGGTAATATAAGGGCTCTTAATAAAGGTATATTCCCTGTAGAAAATACACAGTACTTAGGTATATTGATACACATTGTATACACATGTGTATCCGCATTTTGAGTGTGTGTGTGTGTGTGTGTGTGTGTGTGCATGTCGTGTGGGTGTGTCTCATTGTGTTAGTGTATTTGAGTATATGCATATGTGTGGCTTGTATGTGTATGTTGGCATGTCTCTGTGTAAGCAGGGACATCCGGATTGACAGGTAGATTGGGTAAAACAGCTTCCTTGAGAATGCTCAGGGGCCATAGATATCTTCTCTCTCAATATGGATATTTCTCCAGAGATTCATTAAGTTGAAGTGAGCTCTTTTCAATTGCAAATGTCTTGGGAGTTGCATCTGTCATCTGTGTCTTCCTAAAGAGTTACGGCAATTAGAGTGTGTTCCTCCTAGCATGGCCTGACAACAATCGGAGGTAGGAACGAGTGCAAAGGGCTCCGAAAAGGAAACCCAGGGGGCACTGTGCTGTGCATAGTGTTGTGCACTCCTGTATCTAACTGCTTACTTCAAGACTAAAGCAAGAGTTCCCCGGATGTTGGGATTTCAGGCTTTGGAGTCCATACCTGGGGATCAATCCCAATGTTGCAACTTATTTGTTGAGTGACCCTGTGTATGTTATGTACCATTTCTGTTCCTTTGCTTCTTTATAAACTGGAGAAGCTGAGTATATATTTTATAGGGTTTTTCTGGTGATAAATGAAGTGATACATTTAAAGCACTTAAAAACTATGTCTGGCATATAGTCAGCATTTAATAAATATTTACTAATTTTTCATATCGGTATTATTTTCCCTCTCGGATGATTCATGAACATGTTCAAGTAGAACATCTGATCTCCTGAGCAAATGACACTTTCTTCCACTCACCTTGAATCAGAAATTGACAGCTTTCCTAGAATTTTCTCATGATGCCATCAATCATTACCAAGTCCCCTTGACTTTAACTCTAAAATGTTCCTTAAGTCAGCCAATCCTTTGAGGTGCCTTTCTACCTCAGCCATACCTCGTTGCTCACTTGAGTTACTGAAAATGTTTCCTGATTGGTCTCCCAGCTTCCTTTTGTGCCTTTTTTCCAATTCATTCTTCAGTATAAAGTAAATAGACTGATTTTTTTAAGTTTATTTATTTATTTTGAGAGAGGGAGAGAGAGAGAGAGAGCACAAGCAGGGAAGGTGCAGAGAGAAAGCAGAGAGAGAGAGAGAGATTCTCAAGCACAGAGGCTGACATGGGGCTTGATCACAAATTGTGAGATCATGACCTGAGCTGAAATCAAGAGTCAGATGCTTAAGTGATGGAGCCACCCAGGCGCCCCTCAAGCAGAGAGATCTTTAAAAGGCATAAATTTGATCATGTCACTCCTCTCCTCAAAATTCTTCATGGTTTCCCATCGGACCAAGGACAAAATCCAAAGCCCTCATGTGGCAGGGTCTCTGAACTCATCCATTTCTGCCCGTCCGTCTCCCCTCTGCAGTCACTCCACCACTCACTCACCGGGGCTCAACCACTCAGGCCTTCTCACAGCTTTCCAAACGATGCAAGAGCTTTTCTATCTGTGGGATTCAATTTTGCTTCTAGGAATGTTTTTCCCCCTTTTGTAGATAATTCTTACTTCTCCTTTGGGCCCGCATAAATGTCACTTCCTCAAAGAGAACTTTTCTGAACTTTGAATCTTAACTGAGGACCTCTCTGGTATGCCTTTTTTAGTACCCCATTATTTCCCGTTGTGGCACTAATTTCAAGGATACATTATCTGTGTGTTTATTTGCTTAATGGCAGTCTTGTCAACTAAATGCAAACACTGTAATGACAGGGATCACATTTGTCATCCCAGTGATGACAACACAATAACACAAATGTAAGCAAGCCACAAGATGTTCCTAAACTTCTTACCTTGAAATGATGAAACCCAGAGTTGTGTGCTATACTCAGATTTAGTGCTATTTAACATTATCGTTGACAAATGGGAGATTTTGTTGGAGGCGAAATGCCCTGGCTTTGCAGTCAAACGTGGGTCTGAATTCCATCTTAATCATTTACCAGTCCTGTGGCCTTGGGCAAGTTGCTTAACTTCCCTTGACCTAAGTTTCCTCACTTGGAAGGTGGTTATCTTAGCCGGCTCCAAAGTTGTTACAGAGAAATCGAAAGGAAGCGAATGACTTGGTTTGTGTCGATTGCTTAACGAGTAAATGTTAGCGGTCATTTTCACAGCAAGATGTTTACTTTGGCACTTAATTATGAAAGGGAAGGAAATAGGAATTAAGGGTGATAAACTGTTAATTTCTTTAAAATATCCAGAAAAAAACGTGGCCCCAAATTGTATAGAGGCCTGAAATAACAGACTAAGAAGGGAAAAATTAAAACCCTTGAAGTTTCCTGAAATCAATCAAACGTACATGTGCTTCCCAGTCTGGAATGCTTTCCGAACTACTAGTTCTTCCTTCTGCAGGTCACACGTGTCTTTTCCAACAGGCCCTTCCTTTACCATCATATGAAGCATTCCGCCTGCTCGCCTCCCTCCTCACCGTGTCTTTGCTGATCTGAACCCTAGAAGTTTTTTCCTAGAATACATCCCACTAGGAACTTTATCTGCTTAATCGTATTCTACCTGTTTTGAAGCCCAAGTCAACAAGTAGACTATGAATATTGAAGGGTAGCAGAGCCCACCTCCCCAAAATACAACTGTAGAGTTCGGGATCCCCCAAATATGCCGCTTTGGTATTTGGAGTACTTCGAGCTGTAGGTATGTGAACAATAGCAAATGCAGAGAGACCATTTCTCTGAATTCCCCTTATGTGCCTAAAACATCCAGACGAACTTTGTCACAAATGACCATATATTATTCTTCTTCTTTTCCTACTAAGGTGGTTGTTCAGTGCTGAATTCTAGGCCACTTCAGATGGTTATTCACTTTTCCTGCTTTCTCTCATATATATATATATATATATATGGCATACATGTGAATAAACATGTTTATTTTCCTCTTCATAATCTGTGTTTTGTTACAGGGGATCTTCCTCCAGAACTCAGAAGGGCAGAGGGAAAATGTTCTTTCCTCACTTACAATACCGGTAAGGGCAGGACGAACTCGTCCCCAGCACCCAGCACAGTGCCTGGAGCATTCCATGTGCTCACAAAGGAAATGAATGAGAAGAACGGTCACTTCCACAGCCTGAGTTGCAGTGTGCTCCTTTGCAGTCCTGTTTTCTTCATAGCTGAAGTATAATGCAAGATCATTCCTTAAAAAATCTCTTATTAGAAAATCTGTTGAGATTTGTATAATTTTAAACTGTGGGCAGGGTGCCTGGGTGGCTCAGTCAGTTAAGCGTCTGAATCTTGATTTTGGCTCAGGTCATGATCTCATGGTTCATGAGTTTGAGCCCCACATGGGGCTCCATGCTGACAATGTGGAGCCTGCTTGGGATTCTCTGTCTTTCTCTGTCTCTCTCTTTCTCTCTCTGCCCCTCCCCCACTCTCTCAAAATAAATGAATAAACTTAAAAAAAAACTGTTGAAATTTGTGTAATTTTAAACCGTGGGCAGAGTGCCTGGATGGCTCAGTCAGGTGAGTATCCAACTTTGGCTCAGGTCATGATCTTGTGGTTTGTGAGTTTGAACCCCCATCGGGCTCTGTGGTGACAGCTCAGAGCCTGGAGCCTGCTTCGGATTCTGTGTCTCTCCCTCTCTTTGCCCTCCCCTGCTTGTGTTCTATCTCTCTCTCAAAAATAAATAAATATTAAAAAAATAAAAATAAATAAATAAATACACTGTGGGCATTATTATACTGTCCATTAAGGGAGCTTCAAACAACCTTCTGGAGTTGCAACACACTGTTTAATATTCAGGATGTATTAACATCCCCCTCGAATGAGAGAACTTCCTTCCTTCCTCTTGGCATGTCCCCAGGTCTCCACAGAGCGTCACATACAGTGATTAATGTGACCCAGAGAGTACAGACACATGTATACTTTGTGATCCTTACAATTTATGGAACCCGGGGAAAGCGGTTTAGCCACTTAAAATGTAGGAGGAAACAGGGCAGTTCAGAGATGCATCTTGAAAGCAAGGATTTCAAGTTCTTGGTGTCCTTTCTAATGTCATGGCAATAAAATACAGTAGTTTTCCACAATTCCACTATTGGATATAATTACCTTCCACTTCAGCCAAGAAATGGATGAAATTTTAAGATAACCTATTTGTTGCTTTACTTAAAAGTCACCTAAAAGGCACAAATCCTCAATACATTTGCAAATTTTGCGAGTGCTCTCAAGCTCACCCCTAACTTATTTCTTCCCTGTACTAACTAACACAGGTTCAGGCAATCCCATTAAACTTTAAACAAAAGATTATGCTGTTTGGTAATCCTAAGAATGCTATTTTTTAAAAAGCTTATTTATTTACTTTGAGAGAGATATTTATTTACTTTGAGTGAGCACATGTGGGGAAGGGGCAGAGAGAGAGAGAGAGAGAGAGAGAGAGAGAGAGAGAGAGAGAGAATCCCAAGCTGACTCCAAGCTCAGCGCAGAGTCCGACGTGTGCCTCAAACTGACAAACAGTGAGATCATGACCTGGCTCCAAATCAACAGTTGGAGGCTTAACCAACTGAGCCAGACAGGCCCCCCTAAAATTGCTACTTTTGATCCATCTTTTCAGAAAAATTTATTTAAAAGACTAGATGGCTACACTATAATTTTCTAGTCAAACAGGCACCAGAAGATACAATGTTACTGGCAAGAAAGTGTCCTTTTAAGAACTTTGTTAAAGCTCTGTCTCATCAGGAAGTGAAATAAATGGAACTTCGCTTTCTGCCTGTTTCAGCGTGTGTGCACCCCACCCTCTAACATTTTCCTTCTGAGTTTTATCCGAGACATAAAAGAGATTTCATAACAGAACCACTGCATGAATTACAGAGCAATCTATGATTAAACACAGATATGTACATACAAGACATTTCTTAAGAACTTCTATTTTATAGTAATATTTTATATTACTTTACATGTTTCTATTATGAAGAATGTATTGGATGCTTGCATTCACTTATTTGTTTGGCTTTCTCTCTCTTTTTAAATGTATTTATTTTTATTTTTTAGAGAGACAGAGAGAGAGAGAGAGAGCAGGAACAGGGGACAGGAGTAGAGGGCAGAGAGGGAAAGAATCTTAAGCAGCCTCCATGTTCAGCATGGAGCCAACACAGGCTCGCCTGAGCCCCTGGGGTCACGACCAGAGCCGAAATCAAGAGTCTGATGCTCAACTGGCAACTGACAGAGCCACCCAGGAGCCCCGTTGTTTGTCTTTCTCCTATATTGTAAAAGCCAGTGGTTGAGGCTTCTATAACACATTTTGGGCATCAAGTATTTTTTTCTGCTATAAGAAGGGAAATGCAACTACTTAAAAACAAACAAGAATAAAGTTCATCTGTATTTAAATTTCGACGAGTCAGGAATCGTTATAGAAATATAATTAATTAGAATCAGAGATACTCGGACACATAAACTGAGGCATTTATACCCTCACTTTTTGACTGATGGCTTTAACCTTATTCTCCTTCATTGAGTTTATTATAATCATTTTAGCATTCAGTCTAAATGTATGTTGAGATACTTATAATTGGAGACTATAAGTGATGGGGGAAATGACTTGAATTAATTTCAGACAATCCTAGAGAATTCATAATCTATGTCTAATAGTAAATAACTGCGGTGTAATAAAACTAAATTCTCAGAATCTCTGCCAGGCAACTGAATACAAGGCAAGACAGCCAGAGAAAGAGAGATGAAGTTAAACTTGTCTGGTCTTTAAACTCTGTATCTTCCAAACGATACATGGTTTCAGGTTTCTCTGGTCACACATGAATCCATTTCTTTTCGTCTGTCATTAGTGGGCCCATGTACCCTTGGATGAATAAAATATTTTGTTTTGGGTACTGGTTGAGCCATCCGATATTATTATGTATATGTCTCCTTTTCAAAATACAGTGTGATTTTTTATATTAGGGTTTACCTGCTGTTTATTGCTACTTTGGAGAAAAAAACAGACATGAGAATTTTTACCCTTCGTTATCTTCAGTAGGATTTGACCGTCATTATTACATATTAATTTTTTGTAAATTTCTTTCTAATCATAATTTCAACTTAAGTTCCCAATAAAAGGTAAGTTTTGGACACAATGTTAATACTTACGATGCCTAACACATTTACCTGTTGAGAAGTAGGAAAGGAAAGAGTGAGATGGAAGGTAAAGAGATATTATTAATAGCCCAATGTTATTTTGGAACATAAAACAAGCAAACGATGAAGCCCAAAGAAGAAGTTTTATGACAAGTAGTTATATCCCAAGTACCATTTTAAAAGGTACATTAAATTTTCTACAGTTCTATATAAATCAAATGTCTGTGTTTACACCTTTATTGAAGCTCTCTATTTTATTAGGAGCCAATAAAAACTATCAACGACCTGCAGAAAAATTTTGGAATCCTTTGTGAAGATGCAAAACTCCCAGGCTATTTTAAATTATATCATGTTAATTCGGGAGACTGAATTATACAGTTATTTTGCCAATCCAACTCTCTCTGTACCTTATTTCACACGCCAATAGGCACTTCACAGTCATCCTCTGGGATTTTTGCCTATAAGAATCTGAGGAAAATATAAAAGATAATGAAAGATGGGAATTGTGGTTATTGACCTTAATTCCAAAACTTTTCTGTTCCATTATTAGACGCCTCTAGGACATGGATTATGGGCCGATGAGATGCCACAGTTATCACCACAGCTCTGATCAACCACCTTGGACATTTTGGCAGGCCTTGTTCAAGAAGGGAAGCAAGTGACAGATAATGGGTGTTCTAACACATCATTCTGTCTGTTACTGGAGAATTATCTCAATGTGTATGCCATGCTATGGAGTTGTTGGAAAAATCTTTGTCAATTAGGATACTGATATGTTTCCCAGCTAGGTTTCATTTTTATTTTAATTCGCCAATAATCAATCAGGAAAAGCTATTCGTAGCATGTTTTCCAAGACAAGAGAAATTTAGAACAAAGAAAATGGGAAGAAACATTGACTGTCTTTGATAAAGACATTGCAACCAATACAGCATGGTTATAACCAGTCTTCTTCCTGCCCCCATTTTCTTTACATTCCGTTTTACACTAAAAAAAGAAATGACATCTTTATTTCTTCAACAGGGAACTTTATCACAGAAATACATGATGTAATTCAAAGATTTACGTTATCAGAATAGGAATACCCAGAGCCATCATTTTTCAGTGTTAAAGTTTTCTCAGCAGAAATTTGGCTAATGTAATTACTTAATGGACTGATACATATAAACTGAGGAGCATAGTGCCCGGTATATATTTAGAACACAGCAAATGTCAGCAGTCACTATTACTGTTGTTATCTTTTCATGGTGGCTATAATCATAATTGTTCACTGTTCACTGTGAACTTACAGAAGAAAGAACCTGTATATTGGAAAGGACGGCTTCAGGTTTTACTTCTGTGGCTTGTACTTTGGTTCCTTACCAGGTTGGCTGGGAATAAATATAATGCTCATGAAGTCCAGATTAAGTCCTGTGTAAACTTGTGATGAGCTTGACATTTTTACTTTTTAAAATTTTATATCCAGTGCCTCCGGTTTGGAAATGTAACGGATTCATCTACCCAAGGTCAAGGTTCATGCTTTGGCTCTTTCAAATCTCTTTTCCATATCTCAGTACCAGTTCCATATTCTGCTCTTTTAGATTTTGTTCTCTGCTGTAGAGGGAGCCCAGGAAATCTCTGAGCAATGTGTCTATGCCTGAATAGTGAAAACTGATAATAGATTAAGATAATACCTTTTGGTGTTATGATTTGTAGCTCTAACAAAGCTCTAACTCGATCAAAGTCAAAAAGGCTGAATTTAAAATCAAAGCCCCAAATCTACCACCTTGTAGCCCGTGTCAACACCCCCATCTTTGTTCTAGGGTTCCTCTAAATCTCTTTCCACATCTTTGATACTCTCCTTTCAATACCCTTCTTCAGCCAGCCTCATCCCTTGGGACCGACACAGACAACCTGGGCCCACCGTTTTGGTGACTGCTGTGAGTTACAAACTTACCTTCCTTTCTAGACCTACTGCTCTGTTGTCAGAGTCTCTCTCAGATATTTCAATGGGATTAAGCAGATGAATGAATTTGAGAAGAGGCATTAGGATTCACATCAGTGTTCTGTGATACTCTTCCTGCAAGGCTATTTCAATAGCTTTCTCTATATCCTCTGGCGATGGTAGGAAGGGCAGTGTGCAAACTTGGGAAGTCTAGTTTTTTACCATGCTCGCATCATGAATGTGAAGTTCTGTCTCTTTTCCTGTTTTATTTTGCCTTTCTTTGTTTTCTAATCTCTCTCCAAGCAGGTAGGTAAGGATTCATGTGCACTTTCCCTGCACCCGCATAGAAAGAGGGCTATGACCCACAAAAGGAAGATTTTAGTCATATGATGGGAGGGTTTTCAAAAGTACTTTGAAGAACACTATCTCAATGTAGCCCCCTTCAAAGACATGTTTTCAGTAGATAGAAGTAGAAAAATGACGGTTACTAAGGCAGAAAGAGAAATACTTGCAGTATAAGACTATGCATAGCATAGTGTAAAGTGTAAAGTGTAAAGCAGAGAGCACGTCAAGCTATTTTCCAGTATATAACTTCTTGAGGAGGATTTGGTTTGGATTTGTAATCTCTGTTTCTCCAACACCTATCACAATGTCTGACCCATGCGACACACTCAAGAATTTGAATTATATGTAGAATAGGCAGTAGAAATCCTAGTGGATTTCCATAGGAAAAAAAAAAAAAACAGAGAGGAAAATGATTAGGGGAAGGGAGAGAATAATTTAGTAAAGGAATGATTAGTGTTTGAAGAGAGAGGAGGGAAAATGTAACGTGGACAGTAAAGAACAAAGAATTAGAAGACAGAGATGTAATATTTTTTCCACTAAAACCTTTTTGCAATAAATACATTTTAGAATTCTCTTTAGCAAATGTGCCGATCAAAGGTAATAATTCTTTACATGTAAAATATCTTACTCTTTTGAGAAAGTTTTGCTATTCTAAACACAACCAGCTGATGTATATCCAACTTAAGCTCTTATTTTTTAAAAACAATACAGTGTGCCTATGCAATTGTGTTGAAAATTCTGATGAAATGTACCCAGTGCAAAGCAATAACCATTTTTGTACCTGTGAGTTAATAAAACAAACACCTAATAACACTCCAGGGAAGAGGAGATGCCTTTCTTATGAAACTCTGAGGAGTCCTATAGTTGATATCAAGAACGCTTTTTATTCTTTTGAGTAATGGTGCCGGCAGACATTGATATAACTCCCTGGAGGCTATTTCCAAGCCAACACTGTAACTCAGTTGAAGGAAGAGGGAGGTGTGTTAAACCTTTTTAACACAGGATTGGCATCTCAATAAATCAAAGACTATAAAAGAAAAGAATTAACAACGACAACAAAAAGGAGACTATTCACCAAGAGCATCACTAGTTAACGCTATTCAAAATCACTCACTGTACAAAATGATTTACTCTGAATTTTCTCCTCTTCTAATCTCATCTCTTAAAATTTCCTTGTTCTTTGTTTCCTCCTGATGAGAAACCATCAGATGGGCATTAAAAAAAAAAAAAGAATAAAAATCTATGTGTAGGTATAGGAATAAATACATATAAATATACATTACACCCATATAGCTAGACAAATATATCACTTTGTCTGTTTGCCTGAATAGAAAAGAATCTTTGACTAGGGCTCTGGTTGCATTCTTGCCAATGTCATTAACTTAGAGCTTCACTTTGCTTAAGTAGTGGTAGTCAAGAAGTGTGTAAGGTTCAGGCACCAGCCTCGCTTCTCTCTGGACCACGCTGTCCAAGAGGCATGTGGCATGTAGGGTACAGGCTAATGACCTGGGTCACACACTGCAGAAAGCACCCTCTCTAAAAGTGTCACACACACCAAAACAACTGATTTTAAACATACTGCCTTTTTTGGGTAGTGACCAGCAAAACTTTGTAATATACTTAAATTGGTAGCTATGGAGTTGTAGTTGCCAACATATTTCCAAAAAGGAGCATCTAAAGTCGTGGCACTCTTTTATCTTTAAGTGACATTAACTATTTTTTTTAAAGTCTCTTCCTCAATTCTCATTGTTCGAAGAAAACTTCTATCTCCACTCACTTAGACTAGATTTAAGTGTTACTCACAATTGATGGGTTCTTTGAGTTTGTATATGTTACAAGGTTCCCCCAAATATGAGTATGACACATCCTAGATTCTGGAAAGGAAGGAAGTCTATGAAAAAAGAGCAACAGTCGACCATGTTGTCCTGTTCAAGCATGCACATGTTTTATTTAAGTATTCTCCAAAGGTCTATTTTTTTCCAGCATAATGCAGATATTATGCTATCTTTTGAAATAAGATATATGAATCTCAAACAAAATTGTCAAAAACAATGACCTTGGTTACTCCATATGGTACACAGAAATAATTACATTTCACTTACGATACAGATGCACTTAACACAGTCATCAATAGTCATTCACCACCAACACAGTAGAGTTTTAAGTCACCTAAAACACCAAAAAGTTTTTTTTTTTCTTTTCCAAAACTCTAAAGGAATTAATAGTTTGGGATAAATGACAAGGCGAAAAGGAGGCAGAATTGTCAACTGAAATAATCTAACTGTATTTTTTTAAATGTAGTATTAAGAACATGAAAATAGAACTTTTCATTGGGAATCAAAAGACCTAAATATTCCTGATTGTGTTTCCTTAGTCTACTTTTTAAAAAGGTTTTCAACCACTGCCATCGAAGAAGTTTCACTATATATTTGCTCTAGAAGCATAAAGTGACATGAGGCAGGTTAGTTAATATATTGTTAATAGTCACGCTCCAGGAAGATTAGTAACTTTTTAAAAGACATACTAGGAATAAAGCCAGTTCTTCCCGAGAGATAGTAGAGTTTATCTTACTTTTATTAAGCAAATGTTTATTAAGATCTACTGTGTGCACAGCACTGTTCTAGAAGCTATTTTAGAAATGGGAAGCAAGAATTTCTGGCCTTACTTGAAAATGGTTGGATTAATTCTTTTTTATGATAAATTATGATAAGCATTTTAAAATCTCTATAGTAGAGGGCTAATTATTAATTCTTTCCATGTACAGAAGCTAAACTTTGTTTCTTACAGTGGTGGTCTGGAATGAACGAAACTTTTCGTTTGACATACAACTTTTTTACACTGTCACGTGCAGACAGATCTGCTGATATAGTTTAAAGTTGAAAAGGTGTAAAGACTTTTCACTTCAATGTACATAGAGATCAACTTTGCATCATCAAACTCCTATCCTCCTGATTTAGTGGAGAAAATTGCTCCTTGCAGTCTACGGGAGCCTTCCTCAGATAAATTTGTGCTGCCTTCTCCAACGGCACAGAAAGCGTGCTTTCATCAAATATTGCTACATAAAGCACTCTAGTTTATCTCTGCATTTCAATTCACATTAGTTATTCTCAAAATGTATTTGAGATCTAAAGTAAAATAAATAATACATCAAGTGAGATTCTGGGATCGCTGATTTTGTGATATTCATCCCAGCCTACTCTTTGCCTGAAACACAAAACGATATATCCAGTGTCTGGGCTTTTCCCTAACAGCAAAGAGGTTAGATATCATTCATAGATGTCAACTCCTTTTTCCTAATTTTTGACAAGGGGATTGATGATGGTAATCTGCTTACGAGATAATATGTTGGTAAATACAAAAGTAGGAAAGTCATTTGAACTACAAAACGTTAGTCCAGTTGATGACAATAAACCCAAGAAAAGGTGCAATAGAAATACAAGAACAGATAATGCACTGCCACACGAATACAGCGGACCCGAGAATATTCCTGAAAAACATTGATGGCACAATAGTTTTGGATTAAAAAGTTATCTAAAATCTGGCCACACCAGAAGTTTGTCTGTGAATGTGGCTCTTACTGTATCTATGAAGATCTGGAAAGTACAACAACAAAAAAATCCTGATTCCTGATACAACAGGTGTACAATGAATTATTGCAGTTGTAACAGTATCTAGGTGCAAGGTAAAATGATAATTAATACTGAACTATCTGAACACTTTAGATTTACTAATGAGCATCCCCATGAGAAATACCGCAGCTCTAAGAGGAGTTAGTTTGCACAGCCCACCACGGAACATGAGCGATCAGCTTGTTGTAAGTGCACAGAAAGTCCCCCTTTCTACAATTATAGTTTATCATGCCTATTCTGAAGACAACATAAGGACACTGAGATCACTGTTCCAAAGAATTCTAGCATGCATTATGATGGTTTCCTTCAGTCAATACAAATGTGTCGTATGAGTTTTTTTAAGATGTAATAATCTTCATCATAGCCAATGTTCATGGTTTTAACAGGAAAAATTTTTATCAAAATGTTTTCCATATTTTTTTTGTTTTGCATTCAACCGGAACATATGTTCAAAGATTTATTTTATTTATTTTATTAAAAAAGAGTTCAGATCATAAGAAGCGTCGGTAGGCGGCATTTCATTGTGCTCAATCCCAAAGTCAAAGGGTCACAGACTATTCCTCTGGAGAACAGGTCAAACTCTGTCTAGAAATGCCATTTGGTGGTTTTATTTCCATCCTCAAGTTTGGAAGCTTTGTTTTTATTTCACTGCCAACCTTCTTGCCTTGCTGCTTTCATCTGCAAAAGGTTTATTGTTTCTTCTTTCTTCCACATTGGAATTCTCTCCACAGCCAGAGCTCAAATTCTCTTAGACCTGGTTCCAATTGTCTTACAAAGCAGACACTCTGACAATATTTCCTCCTGAGTACTCAGGAGATTCTGGCCTGTCATCCCCTTCGGGGGTGGTTACGGGAGGTGTTGGGATGCTTATTATTGCTGTAGTCACATAAGGTTGTTCACAGTTTAGTTTAACACACTCTTCCATTTTGGCATTTAAACTGGATCGGCTGATGAGGAAAGAAATAGATTTAAAAAAGTAAGTTGTTTACTTAAAAAAATTTTCCCTGTAACTGAGGAATGCATTTTCTCAGTAACATTTCAAATATCTAATGACCGTCACCATGATTTTACAATAATGAAGCCCCAAACCTTAATATGTGTTGAAGTGAACATTGGTCAGGTCATTAACATAAAATAAGTGTCTAACAGCCGGCTCAATTTGGCTCGGTCAGCATTTATCTGAGTGTTTTCTGCAAACATGCAAGAAAGAGACTCAGGTCAGTTTTGGAAAGCCAGGGTTAAGCAAAGTGAAATCACATTCTTGAAGACAGGACCCGTGAGAGCTTTGAGATGCTCCTATGAAAGGGATGTATCTCAATTACCTGCGAAGGTGTCTCAGTTCTTTTGACCACAGAATCATTTTACTATTTTGTCTCTTTGGGAAAGATGATGCCCTTTAAACTCTCAAGTTACTGACAGCCAATTTTTTTTTTTTAAATGTTTATTTTTGAGACAGAGAGAGACAGAGCATGAGTGGGGGAGGGGCAGAGAGAGAGGGAGACACAGAATCCAAAGCAGGCTCTAGGCTCTGAGCTGTCAGCACAGAGCCCAACATGGGACTCGAACTCACAGACTGCGAGATCATGACCTGAGCCGAAGTCGGACGCTCAACCGACTGAACCACCCAGGCGCCCCACAGCCAATTTTAAGAAGCCTAAAATGTTAGCCATTACCAATAATTCAAGATTTTCCCAAGTGGTATTCTTGCGTGAGTTTTATACTCTATGTGAATAGAGGGAGAAGGAGAAAGGAATAAGACGGGTATACAGGGTATACTTAAACCTAATTACTTTATTTGCATGGAAATCTTACTTAAAATGTTTAGTCCTAAAATTCTCTTTCCTAATGCGTCTCGGTTTTCTACTTAATTTTGCAATGCAGAGGTAGAACAATTAGAAACAGAAACCTTCCACTGTTCTAAAATTTAATATTCTGGTCCCAGAGACATCTGATTTATATAAATCAACACAGCCTCAATTCAGAATCTCATCCAGGTTTTTCACGAAGATTGCTGAATGAGAACAAAGCAGCAGCACTGAATTAATGGATTGTTAATATAAAAACATAGCTATTTAATTTGAAGAACAAAACGAAATTATTTTGGCAGGAATTGATCATTTTAATGAGTTGTATAGTTTAAATGGAATACTTCGTATCACGCATACATGTTTGTGGGGAAAACAAAAAGCAAATAAAGAGAAGCAAAGGAAAATACCATCAGAAAAATTTCACTTCAATTGTCCATAAACTAACCACAGGTGAACCATTTTAGCATATCACTTCTCTTTTTGTGTGCGTCGGATTGATTTTTGTGTTTCTTGTGGCTCAAAATAGGTTTATGATCAAAATTATATATTGATCGGAGAAATTTGTATAGCATAGTTTTATTTTTCACTGTTACACTGAAGGTGTTGCTTTACTTTTAGGTGCTGCTGAGTACTTTTCAATGATACCAACGGCAATTTAATTTGTCTCCTTTAGTAAGTGTTGACCGTCTATCATTTAAGGCTATTTGCATTTACATAAGGGGCTCCTGAGTAGAAAGGTGTCTGCTCAAATAAGAAAAAGTTGTGGAGTTATAGAGGCAGAAGTACATTCGTGCCTGCCTTTTTGTCTTCTTTCTGTTTTTCATGGTGTACAATTGCTGCTTTTGACTCAAACGAATATTACGGCATACTCGTTCCGGTATTAGTTTGTCTCATACTAAACCCTGGGAACTAGGATTTAGATGCCACGGTGCTTCTACGGCGTATTAGTTAAAAGTAAATAAATAGAACTTATTAGCTTCCCCTCTCCGCTCCCGCCCCAATACCAAATAATGCCAACTACACCAAGATGGCGACATGGCTGCAGGTGGAGGTACGCTCTGGGAACAAGCACAGGTGTGTGCACCCACACAGATTAACCTCGGGTACCTGTTAGACAGCGGGGTTCTCTCCACACATCTGATCTGGATCGTACTGAGCTCCTGCACACTGCCTCGGTGGCTTCCTGATACGTTGGCATTAGGGATGCGGAAGGTTTTTTTGTGTCGTCGTGAGCAGCAAGTGCTGGTGACTCCTTGTTGTGACGAGAGAGAGGGGCTGTGACTTGAAGGCCGGTTTCCAGTCGCAACTTCCATGCAGCTTTCTTCAAAGACTTGCTCATCCACAAACTCGTGATTCTGTTCCGCAGTTGTGAGAACATGTGAAGAAGGCAACAAACACATTGTGACTTTAAGAAAGGAAATGAATGGCTTTATTTTTAAAACCCAACTATGCCCATACACTTAGACTATCCACTGGGCAACTAGCCACTTTCATAAATACTGGAATACCAAAGCCGGCTCACACTAGCATTTGTGGTGATGATAAAATCTCCCTCGTTAGACTTTGAGATGGACAACTGACGGCTGATTTAGTATCTCTTTATGGACTAGCTTTATTTTGAAATATCACTTATTAATTTAAACATTTCTGGAAGTTCAGAGGCAAAGAAAAAAATGGTTGAAGATGCATATAAAACAGTACTCGCAGTGAATGTGTAAATTCACATTGACTTTTATTTTTTAAACAGCTTGGAACTATGTTAAAGAGACTGCTTTAATAGAATGTCCCAAATTAGATTGTCTGTTACACATTAGCAAATATTTTCACATGAGATTGAAAACATTTTTTAATTAGAAAATAAGATAAAATGAGATACTTTTCTATTTCTTTTTTCTTTCTTTCTTTCTTTCTTTCTTTCTTTCTTTCTTTCTTTCTTTCTTTCTTTCTTTTTCTTTCTTTATTTTCTCTCTTTCTTTCTTTTTCTTTCTTTCTTTCTTTCTTTCTTCCTTCCTTCCTTCCTTTCTTTCTTTCTTTCTTTCTTTCTTTCTTTCTTTCTTTCTTTCTCTTCTTTTCTTTTCTTTTCTTTTTTGAGAGAGAGAGAGAGAGAGAGGGAGTGCCAGCAGAGAAGAGGGTCAGAGGGAGGGAAAGGGAGGCAGAGAATCAGGCAGGCTCTACACTCAGTGTAAAGCCCGATGCGGGGCTCCGCTCAGGGTTCGGTGTCAGGACTCTGAGACCATAACCTGAACCAAAATCAAGAGTCAGCCAGATGCCTCTATACTTTCTATTTCTTCAGATGTTCCTCTAAAATCCCCAAGTATAGACAAATGACCTATCAGTTAAATAAGTAAAATACTGCAAAATGTGCCACTTTATGTTTGATCTGGAAGGGGTTAGCACTGAACTCCGAGGTCTCCTTTCTTACCTTTGTGATACATCACTGGCTGCACTCATTAGCTCTGCCCATATTCATGGCCTTCTGAGGCCAAACAGTGATGGGCATCATTTTGTATCCCATTTTAGATAGAACACAGTGCAAATTTTGCGTTTACAGTATTTAATCAAGAATGGCTTCCTAAAATGCCTATGTAAGAATTTCACCCCGTAAATGTAAGGGAAAACATTTTGGTCTGAACTGCTGGAGAATGACTTCCATTACTATTTTTTTCTTTGTGTAGGTGGGAATAATCTTATAATGGAAGGCTTTGCACGTGCCAAGTTCCACGTAACCATCGCTCATCCTAAAATATTAGTGAAACGATTGAAGCAATTCACTGGCCAATAGCAAATAGATTGTTTTAGTTACTCATTTTGTTATTTCTTTGCTGAGACAAGCATTTTGAAATAAATGAAATTTAAGATTCTACTGTTTAAAGTCCAGAGAATAATAGGACCAGATAAGACAGAATTTCATTAAGAAGTGAATTTTAAAGTCAAATTTTATAGAAAAAAGTTAGCTCACAAAGGATTCAAAATCTGTTTTCTTCTTTTATAGTGCACAATCCTCACACATAATACAAGTATATAATGCATGAGATTCTAATTTATCACATCAGGGACTGGAAGCTAAGAACTCATTCTGTTGCTGGTTATTGTTGTAGGTAGCTCTGTTTAAACCGTGTTAATTGGTATTCAGTAATTTTTATTTGAAAGGTAAAATAGTAAAAATAAAAGGTAAGATAGTAAAAAATGAAAATAAAAGAGAAGAGCATGGGGATAAATAGATTTGATTATCAATGTTACCATTTACTTTTCAAAAGTTATCCTAAAAGTTATAGACCTTATCCTGTAAGTTATGGATCTTTAGTTAAAAATGCAAATATAAGGGCGCCTGGGTGGCTCAGTCGGTTGAGTAGCTGACTTTGGCTCAGGTTGTGATCTCATGCTTCTTTGGATCCTCTGTCTTCCTCTCTCTCTGCCCCTTCCCCGCTCTCTCTCTCCCTCTCTCTCTCAAAAATAAACATTAAAAAATGCAAACATAATCATGTAACTACCCTGTTTAATTTTTCATTTATTATAAGATAAAGATTAAAATTCTTCACCTGCCTCCAAAGCCTCCGTTATCTAGATTTTCTCTGTCTCTACTTGAGTCGCTGTATGCCCTGTCTTCTGAGCACCCTCAAGTTCTTTCAGTTCCTCTTCAGACAACTTCCAGCCTTCCCCAGGTGCTTACATCACCTCTTAGCTCCTTAATTTCTTTGCCTAACCAGCTCCTAGGCATCCTGCGGGTCTCAATGCAAGTTCCTCCAGGAAGCCCCTCGTGACTCCACCTTCTCTGTGGCACTGCAGTGTGGCCCCGTTTTTCCTCTGCAGCTCATGACCCTTCTCCAGTAGCATCTGTGTGTTATCCCATATGTGGAAGCTTGATGGGGGCAGAGGCCACACCTGACTTCACGGTGTATCTAGGGTCTGGCTCACCGTCTGCCACACAGTAGGCAAGTAAAACAAATTTGTCGAATGGCTGCATAAGGAAGTGAATAGATGAATGAGGAATATGTTAGAAATGAGAATACTAGTCTAGTATGTACCTCTGGGGAGTGAGTGAGTAGACCTGGTTCAAATATGGTGAAAGTTTCCTTTTGCTTTGTGGTCAAAGACTGTGACTCCTTTGGACGAGCCAGCTAGGGAAAGGGTATGTTTGCTAAAGCGGAGGTCTGACTGAAAGCTTCTAAGTGGAGAAGTGCGGACTCAATCCTCAGTTCCAACGGCCTTGCCAGTGATTAAATGTGTCATTTTTCTTATGAGAATGCATACTTTTTATTATTACCCATGTTATTTATTACAACCTATTAATGGATAGAATGCTTATATTCAGTTACTTTTTTTTTTGTCGTTGTTATTGCTATTGTTTTTCCCTTTGCCTAGATGTTAGGAACACATGAATTACCTTGTTTTTTGTTTAATTAACATTTTAATTATCGGAGGAAAAATAATATTCTATAGGCCCTGGCAGTCAGCAACCTGTTGGGAAACGACTTTCCATTGGCATTAAACTGATATTTTAGACCTGAGTTAAGATAATCACTGAAGACAAAAACATTTCAAATAATTCTCTCAAATACTTTTCAAGTTGAAATGTCACTTATAGTCTTTCAAAGCAATGTCAAATATTGTGGGTTCTTTTTTTTTTTTTCATTTTTAGTATATTTTCCAGTAATGTAGACAGTGAAATCATACTTGGAAGCAGTCAGTATTCACAAAAGCAAATGGCATAACTGTCTCAGTACAGGGGCGGACGGTCATGCCTTTTCCTTACCGTGGTTTTTTCCAGGCAGTGGAGCAGGTGGTGGTGCTGGGTTTCAAAGCTGGAGCCGGATTTGCTCACAAAGGCCTGCTCATCCTCTGAGGACTGTTAACACACAAAAGGCAGAAGTGCTTTCTATTTCATTCGCAAACAGTGAGAACCTCAGCTACACATTTCCACCGAGAGATCTAGCCTATTTCCTGAGATTAAAAGGCAGCATTTTAATTTTTTTTTTAACCAAAGAGGGACAAGTGTGCCAGTTGCTTTTAATTTTGGTAATCAGCATTTATATTTCTGTCAAATTAGCGGCCTGGGCTTTTAGATTTGCCTCCCTGAATTGAAAATTTAAATCGGTTTTACTCATTCAACTACCGCTACCTTTGAAAGCCTGGGAGCTATTCTTTTTGGATAATAAATTTTAATCTAGTACTTAGATAATCCTGAAATAATGATCATGCTCACCTACATAAAAGCTATTTTGATGGCAAGATGATTGGAATCCTAAATATTAAAGGCAAGTTTTGAGGTAAAAGTAAAGTTTCTCTTGTATTTCCTACCATGTGAGCTTTAGAACACTGAATGGTGTTCCCTCTCCATTAAGACGTAAAACAAGACATTGTAACCCCACACAAATGAATTTTAAGGAACATAAATAATTTTGGAATAAAAACAGGTATTTGAGTCATTGAGAAATTTTGAACTTTCCCGTGTTTCAATAAGACAGTGAAGAAATATTGCCCAATCATGAATGGGAGTCATGATTTACCGGCAATATTTCATAGCCCGGGTTCTAATCTGCTACCTACAGCCAATGAGACTGTACAGGGCAAGGTTATTTAAAAATGACACTCCTGTTGTTTCGGTAGCCATTTTCATAATTGCCCACGATAAAATTATATGGTTAAATAGAACTAAATCAATATTACGCTAATAAATCGAAGATTAAAAAAAGTGAAATACTTGACCGTACCTGGAGTTGATTACTGAGTAAGCCATTCCGTTTGCTCTGCATGTAAGCATTAGCACTTCCGCTTTTGGCTGCCCGGATCCTGGCGAGTCTGGCTTTCTAGAAGCCAGAAGAGAAATAAATGTTCTGTTAATACTTATGAATTGTTTTCTTAAAACAGCGAAGGCACTCCTGTGTAATGCTAATGTCGGGATACACATTTCTAAAAGTATGTGAGCTTTTCACATATTATTATTGAAATTAAATTTTCACCAGCTGAGTGCTTTATTTTCGTGAACTTTTTCAGTAAGATCAATTAACTACTTTGGAGTTGGTGCATTTAAGACTTGTAATTAAGTCTTCATAGTAAGATCAAGTTATTTCTTTATTGTTTCTGTCAATTGTGTGAAGAGAAAAATGGCAGTATTTCTTTATTTATATTTTCACTGATCCCAATCTGAGTACCTTAATGAAATGAAGACTTAACATACCACCTTTCAAATCCTTTTCACTTAAACTAATGTCTTTATAAATATTGTAAGTATATTCCAGGAACCGATTGACTGCTTGCCTCCCTTCCTTCCTTTCTTCCCTTCTCCTTTCCTTCCTTATTTTTTAAAGTTTTTCTTAAAAAAAGGTTTTTAAAAAAATGTATTTAAAAATATATTTATGCTTTGTATTAAAAAATGGAGGGTAAATAATAATGCAGTGTATCTGCATTCTCAAGTATCCAAAAATATTTTTGGCAATTATTTTGTTAAATTGGGCAATGTGGACCCCACACCTAATAACATGGAGTGTCGGAAAAAATCCCTGATTTATCCACTTTTTCTCCTGACACTGGCCCACACCACAGCATGCTTCTCTGATTTCTATTTCTCTCTGGAATTTGTTGAGATGAGAACATAGTGAGCCACTCCAAGGAGATTTATAAAAAATTTTTTTTTAATTTTAAAACATTTATGTATAGAGATTGTTCTCCAGTTTAGAGGGCCAAGGGTGGTTACTTCAATTGTTCACAGTTACAGTGAGATCACCAAAGTGATACTACTGAGCAAACTGACTGTTCAACCAGATATCTGGTATTCCATTCTACTTTAGAACTGCCGTTTGCATGTGGAATGAGTCATGGAACATTCTGTTTGTAAGGTGCGTATCCAGCAAGTGTATATAAGGAAGCATTGCGATGGCTTCGTTAAGTTTTTATAAAATTACCCCATAAAGACTCCTTCTTTTCACTTTTCTAAACAACCCGGATAAATACTATCTGTAGTCTTTAGTCTGGGATTTTTTTTTAATGAAAATTTAAAAATTATCTAGCTTTTTTAAAATGAAAAATGAATACATACATATGACAAAAATTTTTTTAATACAAAAGTGCGTCAAAAACAAGTAAGTCTCTCTGGACCCTGGAGCTACCTTACTCCTTCAGAGGCAGCCACTGGTAATATTTCTAGAGAGTCTGGCCAGAAATTTTCTAGGGAGATAAAAGCAAGTGTGTGTGTGTATATATATACATGTATATATATATATATATATTCATACATTTATACTCATTTTTACTCATTTGGGACAATACGCCTCACACTACTTTGCACTCAGCTGTTTCCATTTAATACAGATTTGGAACTCCTTCCATATCTACATATATAGATCCACCTCATTCATTATAAATATAAAACACGCCAATGAATAAACCATCATTTATTTAACCAGCCAACTGCCATTAATTTTTTAAAGCATCTTTTGCTACAAGAAGCAATGGGTCCTGCCTTGAACATCATGATGAACTTTTCTGCAAGACAGTTTCTAGAAGCAGAAGTATTCCTAGATCAAAGGGTGTCTGTGTGTATTTTACCAAACTTCCCTCCAAAGTAGTACCAAGATGCCCTTTCACTCCGGCGTTTGAGAGGGGCACGGAGACATCTGAAGCTCTCAAAATAGCATTAAGATATCATCTGGCTTCAACTCCACCCCTTCTCTCTTCCTCTGTGAATTTATTCTTCCTGTTTGCTGATTCCAAGTTAAAATAATACTTCGTACAAAGATCATATTTATAAATGATGAGAAAAATAGACAAAATTCACTCTTTGTTGGCAGTATACTGTTTAGATCACTCAAAGCGCTGAGACAATACTAGAGAATGAAGTTGGAAGGTAGGAAATTTTTAACTTCAAAAAGCTGTGCTGCCCAGACAGGATTTCAGGCTAGTCTTGATAAAACAATGGGAAATGACACGCACATTTGGAAATGACTTTGAATTGATGTAATAATTCAGAAATAAGTAATTTAAAGATACATTTGGTTTCCAGAGCGGGATTATTGCGGAAATTTAAGTCCTAAAGTCTCATTGGTCTTCTGAAACAGTTAATGCCTTTTTTTGGGTCTCCCTCTCCCTGCACCTTTCCTCTCTCCCTCCTCCCTCCCCTATCCTCCTTCCCTCCTTTCTTCCTTCACCCTCCTTCTTCCTTCCTACCTTCCTTCCGCAATTACTGCATGCAATTACATTGCCTGTATCATAGCTCCTAGGGTCATGTATGTTATTCTCCAAGCATTCAGCAGCGGTATTAGAAAACATTTTTTTTCACAAATGAGGCATTTATTTACATTAGCCAAAAATACTGTCCAGCAAAGGAAAATGACACTTATTTCCCACACTGGAAAGCCTACATATGGTGCAACCACTACTACAGAAGTAGTTCTAAGCTTAGGGAGAAGAATCAGTTGTTGTAGAGCCAGAGTGGCCATTTTGCTAAGCCGTGTACGATGTTAGAAAAAGCCTCCCATCTCAAATTTCAATCACGACTTTTCTTTCATTTTACAACAATACTATATGAGTTAATTGGCTTAATTGGTCTTGTGGAGCACCACACCAAATGCCTGTTGAATAATGCCAGCTTTTATGACCTGTGATTACATCTTTGCTTTCAGTAGGTAATTGAAGAAATTTCTTTTACGAAGGTATTTTAGAAATCACTTTACTTCTGACCCACTTGGTACGACGATCTTGGCAACTGTGGCTTTGTAGATGAGAGGTTAAAAGGAAACCATCGGCTAGTAGGAGGAAATGTATTCTTTGCAGCCCCCACCCCTAATTTGTAGGAAATACAACTTCTTGGCATGGCCAAGTACCAGCAAATATTATGGAATAAAAGTAAGGTCTCACTAAATAGCCTATTTGGAAAATAGGAGGCTTTCAGATTTTTAATTAAACAAAAGGGTTTATATTGTCTGTGTAAAAAAAAAAACCATAGCTTTGAAGTTATTTTCAAGTTCTTGAAAAACACCGATGGTGTTGGTAAAAATAGTCTCATAAGCACATTTTCCCCCATGCATCTCAATTCTTCATAAATTCAGTTTCTTCTAAATTCTCTATATTCAGCAGCATTTCTCAAAAGCTGGAGTCCACGGAACTAGTAAGTGTTATGAGTAAAATCCAAACCAATGAAATGAAACAAACAACAGGGACTGTGGTTGAGAAGTTTGGGAAATGTTGAGAGCTCAAATAGATTTCTTTGCTGTTGGATTCCTTACCACATATCATATTATGGATGTTCACTGTGAAGACAAAAGGGGCATAAAGTATACAATTTTTCTCAAACTAATTTGACATGGAACCCTTTTATTATAGAGTGTTCACAGGCTAGTATGCAGTGGTTTTCAGCAAGTAGATTGTTTTTTAATTGCACCAAATGACATTATGTAAACTTTACAATGTATTCTCTGGAACAGAGGCAGGGGACCCAGTCAGAGACAGTATAAGCCTAACACCAGTGAGATAGCAGTTTTCTCAAATGCGAAGTGGGAGGTAGATTGTGAGGAGTTATTTGACCATGTTGTTGCCAAATCACAAAATGTTTTCAATACTTTTGAAAAATAAAGGTATCCTAGGTGGCTTTACAAATGAGGTACAGAAGGTCTTTCTCCTTTGTAATGTGAGGCAATTCCTTACTCTTCAAATACCAGCCCACGTACTGCATGTACCATTTATTCTGGAAATTTTACTCAGACTTGTTTCTTTCATTTAAGGTTTAGTAAAATGCTTCATGTGGAGGTAGCATAGTAAGCTTTATCAGCTTTTACACATTTAAGGAATTTACTGGAATCGTTCCATTTGTTAAGGTAAATAGCTCCCCTAGAAATGAGACAAGTTAGTGCCAAATACTAATAAAAAGAGAGAGAGGGAAGAAATCAGTGGAAGGTAGTGCAAAATTGTCAGCTCTAGAGCTTGGTTAATCCTGGTGATGGCAGGGCTGGGCAGAAACAGTGCCGGCATTTGGGTCAGTGGAAGGGACCCTGAAAGAAAGGGTCAGCGAAAGAAAGGGTCGGGAGAGTTCTCTAGGTGGGAGAGGTAAGGACTGAAAGAAGATGTAGGAAAGTACCAGAGACAAAAATCATGTTTCCCAATATTGTTTTCAACTGTTCCTAGGAATGACCACCCAAGCTTAGGAATAGAGGACACTGTCAAGGTGAACAAGACTTCACTGTTCATTCTTTCATTCATTTCACCAATTATTAAGCGCCTACTTTATGCTGGGCACTGCGCTCAGAACAATGGAGGAGTGGGAGAGTATGTATAATACATAATAATAGAGTATGCATAATACTGTAGGAGAAGGGAAGATGGAGCAATTAATGGTGTCCACATCATTTGGGGAAATCTTCAGAAAATGGGTAATATTTGAGCTGAGTATTGCGCCCTGAGTAGGAATTTGCCAGCTGGTTATATTAGGTGGCATGAGGATAGAATGGAAACTTAAGAGCAGAAGTAGGCAATTCAATAAGGCTGAAATATAGAGGGGGTATCGAGAAGTATATAACCTCCAGATTCTTACATGTATTGGTAATGGGGGTTCTTAAACTATAGACAAAAATCTAGTTATCCACAGAGATGTGGGGTAGGGCCTGAGGGATACTTTTTAATATCAGATAATCTAAGAGAGATCACACTCAGGCTCTATTTATTATTTATTTTATTTATTCTAGCATTCTATAAAATATTATTCGATTTGGACATTAATTAATGTATTAGACAATGGTTCTCGAAGTATGGTTTCCAGAGCAGCAGTATCACCATCACTTGGGAACTTGATAGAAATGCAAATTTTCAGACTGTAGTCCTATAGTCCTACTGAATCAAATGCTACAGGGGCGGGCCTAGCAATCTATATTTTAACAAGCTCTTTGGATGATTCCAGTGAATCTAAAGTTTGATGAACACCAGAGTAAAGTATGATAAAAGGACAGTATCGGTAACTTCTTTCTGTATCAATGTCAACATTTTTATGTGACAAGTAAAACATTTACTTACATTGTCCGTTGGCTGTACATTGGCTCAATAATTCCAAACTTCTCACTGTATGTAGAATTATCTATAGGAAAATCCCTAAAATACAGAACTCTAATGATGCCAGAATTTCTTTGTCTTAGACTTTAATCAGTAAGTGTGTATATAAAAGAAAGTCATCTGTAAAATGGAAATAATAAAACTTATCGTGTGAGTTCACTGTGAAAATAAAAATAACAGATATAAAGCACTTGAGATATACTAGAAACTGTAGAGAGGGTTGTTGTTATTGCTATTAGCACTATTAAATTATAATTATAATTATGATTACTATTATACATGAAAATTACTCACAATTAGCCTTGTAATCACACCTTGATTGACAGGTGTGATTTGTATCTTAAACCAAAGGATCCCTACTTCAAAATATCAACCCTACCATCTGTCATTGTATCAATTTAGCGTTATTTTGGCAACTACTTTTTTAAAAAAAATTTAATGTGTATTTATTTATTTTGAGAGAGAGAGAGAAAGTGCTTGTGCAGGTGAGAGCAGGTGAGGGGCAGAGACAGAGGGAGAAAGAGAATCTCAAGCAGGCTCCACATTGGTAGTGCAGAGCCCAACAGAGGGCTCAAAGTCAGGAACCTCACCAACCATGGGATCATGACCTGAGTGGAAAACAAGAGTCTGATGTTTAACCGACTGAGCCACCCAGGTGCCCCAGTAAATACTTTCCAGTCAATAAATACTTTGAATAACTGAAATACTATTGAATAAATACATCTATTAAAATACAATTCCTAAAGGTGGGGGTGAAAGGAGACTCGTTCCAGTTTAAGTCAATATTCACCCACAGGTCAGTGTTTAGTTAAGAAATGATCAAGGATGGGATGCCTGGGTGGCTCAGTCGGTTAAGTGACTGACTCTTGATTTCAGCTCAAGTCAAGATCTCACTGTTCATGGGTTCGACCCCTGAGTCAGGCTCCTCGCTGACAGGAAGATTCTCTCTCTCCCCTTCTTTCTTTGTCCCTCCCCCCCCCTCTTTCTCTCTCTCTCAAAATAAATAAACTTTAAAAAGAAAAAAGAAAAAAAAGAAATGATCAAGGGTGGCTAGAAATGTGCATTCCTTTTAAGAGTGTGGACAGGTAGTGAAAGCAGGAAGAATACTTGCTGGGGGAAGAGCCTAGAAGAAGGAAAGTATCCTTGAGTGTTGAGGGGAATGTTATCAAACGCATATTTAAATTTTTTTAATGTTTATTTATTTTTTAGAGAGAATGAGAGAGAGAGAGCATGCACATGGCAGGAGCAGAGAGAGAGAGGGAGACATAGAATCTGAAGCAGGCTCCAGGTTCTGAGCTCTCAGCACAGAGCCTGATGTGGGGCTTGAACTCATGAACCATGAGATCATGACCTAAGCGAAAGTTGGATGCTTAACCAACGGAGACACCCAGGTGCCCCTGAAATGCATATTATGTATACTTCACACTTTTGCTTGAGCTTGGACTTGAAAATAGGACCAAACACCAAAAAACATGGTCTAAAAAAGTGTTCTGTCATATTCCTTATTAGTCAGCTTGACTGATGTTTTTCCTAATTGGATTGTTTGCTTGACTGACTTAGTGGCTAATTTTTCATAACTTTGAATATTTGTCAAATCACCTAGTTCCAGATAAACCTAAACTGCCTTAACCTAATGAATAAATTCTAAATCTATTTATGTCAAAAAACTTCTAAATTTGATTATTGCAGATGACAAAGTTTGAAGAAAATACAGATATTTTGGTGTTCAGTTTATTTGAAAATCAGATTTGTACTTCCTACTTTTTCCATATAGGTAGTTTTTTTTTCCCCCCACTGGGAGAATGAATTATAGGTAGCTCTTATGCTCTTATATCAAGGAAGGGATTCCTAGAATGGAGATGGATGGGTCCTGGGGATCTAAGATTTTTGTAGGAGTTTTGTTATTTTAAACAAAGCACCTGCGTGCCCAGTTAGAAGGACTGTAATGTGTGAGCATTGTTACATATTATTATTACATCATTACAGTTGTGAGTAGGAAAGTCCGTGGGGAAGGGTCCAACTGTGGCCAAAATTTCTCTGTCTCTGCTTGCTGAAGATATGCCCTACGTGAAACTACAAAACTGCTCAGAGGGTGCCTTTTGCTAGCCTCTGTTTATTGAATTATCAGTTCCAATATTCCTATTAATTGGATTACTCTATTCTCTATAATAATTAAAGGCTAGGTACCCGTCCAAAAATGGGAGGGGGTCTGTAAAGCAAGAAAGGACAGGGCTGAAAAAGTGACTCTTTACAAAAGGCAGAGGATCTGTGATGTTAGACATGAACACATTTTCTGGACAGTCCGCTCAGTGACCATCCTGATTACCCTGAACTTTCTCGAGAGTTACTTTTTGAGATTTTATACTCGACTAAAAGACCAACATCGTTCAAAAGCATACTTGAAATCCTGTTCTGGAATTAGCTACAAAGCCAGTTATGAACTGCACCCAAATCTCTCATGATAGTTTAGAGTTATACTACATCGCTGGCACTGTGGATCCACTTTAGTCATGGTTGTGAATAGTTTCGGGATGTTAAAAACAATCTATCCATAAAGGACTATGATGAAGAATCCATGAGGAATACTGGAAATCTAGCACCATGGTCTAAAGAAACTGTACAAGAGATTTCCAAAATTATTTCTAAGCGGCAAGGGCCCTGACTCTAAAGGTGACTATTTTGACAAAAATTGGGGAAGGGAAGTGCACTAACACTGAGTTGGGTTTTCTGAGACACAGTCTACTGTAGTGTTTAAGTGTATGAACCTGGGTGCCAGGTTGGCTTAGATTGAATGATGGTCTATAATTAATTGAATATGTGAATGTAGAATTTCTCAATTTCTGGATCCTTATCTAAAATTAGGAATAATAATGATGACTCACTCCTAGACTCATGAAGACAATATGGATTATTTAAAAAAAAACCCCAAACCAGTACCTGGCACATAGCAAAACCAGCAATAAATGTCAAATATTGTTATGATATATGCATACAGGTTTATATAAATTTGTGAGGAAGGTACGTTTTCCCCATCTTGCAGTCGAGTATACACCCTGCTTACTCTTAGAGGGATTAATAACTGGCACGAAGTTCAGAGAAACGGTAAACTGCTGGGCCAGGAATAAAACTCAGCTATTAATGATCAGATTTCTCCTACTTCCTGGGTCAACTATTTAAAATATCTGAGACATAGCTTAGCTCCCTTTAATAGTCCTTGCTTACTGGAACCAGCTTGACCTCTGATGGACAGAGACGACATGAATTAGATCTAGAAATCTGATTCTGATAAAATTTGCCAAGAATCTATATTTGATTTTACTACCGTCATTAGTGCTGTTTACTAGATAATTCTTTCCTTCTGCCTCTGATTTCACAGTAGGATTATATTTCCCTGCCCACTTTGAAGTTACACATGGCTATGTGACTTACTTCGGCCAGTGCAAGAGAAATGGAAGTGACCTGGCCCACTTCCAGGAGGAGGTTTTAGGAGTCAGTGTGATTCATCATGTCCTGTTACCCCTGCTTGAAGGATTGTAGGATACCTTGTCAAGATGGAGTTTCTACCACTGGACCAGTAATGGACCTGCAGCACGACTGAGAAATATTCCTTGTTGTTTTAAGCCACTGAGATATTAAGGTTCCTTTTTTACTGCAGTATAACCTAGTCTGTGCTGATTGATGCAACTATTGACCAAATCTGGAACACTGAATAGCCAGTAAGGGATTTTTAAAGCTCACTATAAAAAGGGGGAGATGCTAAATCATGGTCACACAGAGCTGAATACACACCTTCTGTGCTCTCCGTTTGTCTGCTCGTTGATTTTGGTGGTAGATCCGGCTGAAGTTAGATACAATCACTGGAACAGGCAGAGCAATGACCAAGACCCCACTCAGCGAACAGATGGAACCAAATATCTTCCCTGCTATGGTTTTTGGTACCATGTCACCATACCTGGGTTAGAGAAAAAAAAAAAAAACATTTGGTTTTATTTTTTTTTTATTTTTATTTTTTTATTTTTTTTTTTAATTTTTTTTTTAACGTTTATTTATTTTTGAGAGACATAGAGATAGAGCATGAGCAGGGGAAGGGCAGAGAGAGAGGGAGACACAGAATCCGAAGCAGGCTCCAGGCTCTGATGAGCCATCAGCACAAAGCCCGATGTGGGGCTCGAACTCACAGACTGTGAGATCGTGACCTGAGCCGAAGTCGGCCGTTTAACCGATTGAGCCACCCAGGCGCCCCAAAAACATTTGGTTTTAAATCACAGAATCTTATTTTCACCTGCTACTAATAGCTTTTTACCTGAAGTCAAATGATTTTTTTTTGGATCAATTTATCTCTACTTCACGACTACCATATACATGGGTTAAGACTTCAATAAATCAGAAATTATGAATGTCCGAATGTAAAAAAAATTATCTTTCAATATTGCAGGAATTGATTCCGATATTTAGATATCTCTTTGATTGGAAATTGTTTAAAACCAGATGATGTAATGATAACTCTTCAATATGTCCTTTATATAATATGGCAAAGTTCTTTATATTTATTTATAGTCAGTATTTCCATGCTAAATTTCATAGACCAGATAACATCTCTTTCCACTTAATTTTTTCAGCATTAGATTGGTTATGAAATTTCAGTAGAAAAAGTGGCATGCCACATTCCTTTCATCAGATATAATCACTTAAAAAAAAGCTTTCCAAGGTCTCATTAACCTTCACTTGTTAAATCCAATGGCCATTTCTCCATGATGATCTGATTCAATCTCTTGTTTGTACTTGATTAGTTTTCTCTCTTCTTGGAACACTTTCCGTTGGCTTCAGGTGTTGGAAAATTCCTTTCGTGGTCCTCCTATCTCACTGGCTGCTCTCCATCTTCTTTTCTGCCCCATCACCCCTGCCCCATATCTGATTTTTAAATCTTGGAGAAATTTAGCACTCAGACTCTTTCTGTCTCCATATAAACCCTTTCCTATGTGATTTCATCCAATATCATAGCTTGTAGTTATCTATATGTTGCAGATACCCTAATTTATATTGAGAGCTCTGATGTCTACCTAGAAAATCAGACTCATATCTCCAATTGTCTAGTTTGATTTTTCCTACCCTTGGATTTTTAAGAAGCAACTAAGAGCCAATTAAGATAAATTAGCCAATAAGGAACTCTTATTTCCCTAGCTTCCTCTGCCACCCTCAAATCTGTTCCTCCCACGGTCTATCACCTCCAATTACATGGAATGGCAAACCACTCAACTGCTCACATAAAAATTGAAAGAGTCACCTCAATCCCCAGTCATGTATCTCACTTTTGAGCTAGTCTTATTATCTCTGACCAAACTGAATTATGTCCTATTAAGGTCTCTTTCCTCAACCTCCATTTTATCACAACAACCCAAGCAATCACCGTCTCTTGCCAGAGCTATGGATAGATAGAACTTCTTACCCGAACTGTCTCTTCCATATATTTACCACTTTACAATTCATTCCAACATAGCAGTTGGAGTTATGGTTTTAGAATGGAGATTGCCCTGGTGCTACTTTGCTTAAACCTTCTAATAGACTTGGAACTAAAATAAATCCAGACTCTTGAGTTTTATCTCCAAGGGCCTATATCATTTAATTAGTGCCTATATTTCATACCACCTTGCAACAAGTCCACTGACTTCCAGCCACACTGGCCATCTGGCTTTTTGTCTACATTGTGCAGTCTCCAGATCATCATTATTCAGGTTGAGACTTAAATGTCTCCATTCCAGAAATTATTTTCTGGCCATCTTATCCATAGTGGTCTTATTCCCTCCCCTAGACATTCTCTTTAACATTTTCCCATCTAATGACCTTCACAGTGTTATTAACACATGATATTTATAACTTATTAACATATTTATTTTTTGACCATCCACCTTGTCCTGCTGACATTAGAATATAACCTTGACAAAGCAGGATCAGCTCTATTTAGTCTCACTAACACAAAGCTGGCTCTTAATAAATATTAGTCAAAGAATCCATTTTCTCTACCTTACTGATAGAGCATTCTTCTAGGAATTTGTTTCTGGAGAGGGGGCAAGAAGGAGGTCTTTTGATCATATTACTAGAGAAGTTGCCCAGCTGTGCCTGTAGAGCCCAACTACTCCATGATCGCTTTGGGGATCTGGGGTGCTCAGCACTCTGAGAGGAGCTCTGGTATTGGAATCTAGACTCAAGGAGATTTAGGAGAATTTGGGGATGCCTTACATCTTAAAGGGTGGCTTAGGAAATGATCACTGTAATTTCGTTTTGCGGGAAAATATTTGTGTGCCAATATGGGAGAGGGAAGTTGCAGAGGAATTGGCCCAGGAAAGGCTGGTGAGAGTGACTACATATTCAGTGACTCCATTCCAGACTCTAGTCTTTGTTTTGAAGGCCCAGTTACTCATTCTTGTCAGTGTTTGTGGGTGATCAGCAGTTGAGCTAATTCACTGTAACTAAAATTCCCACAAGGTTTTGGCCTCAGAATGGCAGTATTAATTTATAGTGAAACAAACAAACAGACAGACAAAAGAATAGAAAAAAACCCAGGAACTGGAATGTTGTGTCCATATGAAACAGGGTCTCTTTCTGTAGTCTACCAGGGAAGTTAAATTATAATCTGAAGTTTCTGTTAGTAAGGAAACAGGCACACATTGAAGAGTTTATAAGTGAGTGATAAAGTCTAGAGGACTTCTGTCTGATAGGGATCTGTCAGTGGAATTGGAAGAGCAATTTTTTATAAATTTGCTGTGTGCATATGAGCCAATTTCTATGTTTGTCACAGTTCACGTTGTGTCCCCAGCCATATTTTATAGACATCTTTTTTCTCTTTGCACTGCTGATTATACAGTAGGTCCGGAGAAGTCTAAAACACACAGGCAGCTTTAAAAAAAAAAAAAAAAAGAAAGAAAAGATGGGAGTTGATTTTAATGTCTACCAATCAGGACCTAGAAAGTGTTTCTAAAAGGGGAAAATAAATAAGACTCGACTATGTTTGTTGTGGCCGGAAGAGACAAGCATTGAGTCCGTGCAATTAAAATAAACCTTGTAAGATATAAATACATAAAATAAAATAAATAAAATAGCTAAGGGAATCCAAAATAAAGTTTTTCCTGTCTTTCTCTAAGAGATTTTTAAAAATTAGTATTTATCAGCTATTTTTTGTATCCTAGGCTCACTATATCATGGAGTAGGCAAGGTTAGCACTCTTGTAATTATTAGAGAAAATTAAGGGCTAAACTGTGTGGTATGGACCCAAAGCTCAGTAAGACTGTAAGAATACAGAAGGCTGGTAAGTTCGAGAAGCAGGCTGTGGTGCTGGTAGGGATGGAGCCTAATCATATGTTCAGAAAGGTCTTACCTCCAAGAAGAAGGGAGAAAATAGACTCTGAGGGACTGAGTCAAAGGAATTCTGAGCCTATTGATAAAGCAGGTTTTCCTGGGAAAGCAATTTTTGACATGGTGCCCAGGATTCAACTAGAGAAATAATCACTGTAAATCCTTTTCGAATATAAACAGAGATTATAATATAAATAAATACATAAAGCAGAAAGAGAACTTGGTACTCAGAGGGAAAAAATGGCCAAAGTGAAATTTTTTGTACATTTTGTAACAAAAGGGTAGAAAGTAAAGATGTGAGCCAGCTTTTGAAAGGCAGAAAATTCATAGTCTAGAAAGATCCATAAGGGAAAAGACATAACAGATAGAATAGGGGTGCTTTAATATCATGAAACTGTGCTAATCTGCATCATATGCAATTACATTTAATATTTACTTCGACCTTATTTGTTTCACAACACAAATTTTCTTCACAATCTAAAAAGCAAAGGTGACCCTTGAGGTGACTGGCCAGGATTGCAGTGATCACAATAGGAAGGAGAAGGGACAACAAAGTGCTCATTGGAGGGAGCATCTTCTCCATCTTTTTACTCTTGGGTCAAAGGACAGATCTTTCTCAAGATACAGGAAATGAGGACGGTCCGAGGCTCTGCTGTTGTGAGGCTAGGGCAGAGGGAGATGGGAGGAGGGCACAGGGAGCAGAGAGGGCAGGGTGCTGCTGGGGCGGGGGTGGGGTGGGGTGGGGGGGGGAGGTGTGGGCTGCCCATGATTGCTTGCTAGAACACCCTCAGGCTGATTTCCCAAGAAGTACCTGCTGTCTCCTCCCAAGAACCCCTCGGCACTGTATCGATCGCCCTTTCTGCCCTTCTTCCTGTTCTCCACTTCTTTTCAAGATTGGACTGCTGTTGATATTTGCCAGATTTTAAGGATATTTCACTCGTTTGACTATGCTCGAGAATCACGACAAATACACAGTATGATTTGTATCTATTCTTACATTGTCCGTTGTGTCTCTTCTCTTCTCACTTAGGATAACCTTGAGAATGGAAACAGGTAATTTTTGTCTGCAAACTTATAATTGGGCACAGAATCTACTGGGGATAGGAAATAGCTCTCTGGCAAAATCAGCTGCTTTCCTTTATTTAACAAGAGATCTTTTAACTAGTATTCAAACTTGTAGTAAGAAGCAAAATAGCATTATACACCTCAGGAATCATACCTCAAACTCGGTGGAGGAAAGGCTTAGAATAGAAAGCTTCATAATGAGAGGTGACACTCTAGCTAACTGATCATGTAGTTTAAGGTACTGCCTACAGTACTGCCATCTTTTAATGATTATTTCTATCCAAGCCAACTTGTTTACTGGTTGGTATTTTATTCTTTTTATTCCATATAAAAACATGCCTCATTTTTCCTTACTCCCTACTCTTAGATTTATGCTAAGCCCAGCGATATTTTATATTCTAGCCTTTCTGTTTTTCTCCAGAATTTAATATTATGTCTCCAGTCTTCAAAAATCCATTTCCCAAATAGATTTACACTAAAACATTATGTAGATGTGGTTTTGTTTTCACAGAGACATTTTTTCTATTCTTAAATAAAACTTATTAACAGATTATAAAGGGCTTCTATGGTCTGCTAAGATAAATGTTGAATTGCTAAAAGGAGAAAACAGGGGAGAGGATAGCATAATATAAAAGAATCACTCTCCAAAAGTTTTGCATAATAAAAATAAGCAGACTCGAACTCTGTTCATTGAAAGGAAGATTTTGCCATCTTTCTACTTTCTTCTGCTTCTCACTTCCTCCCACTTTTTCCCACATTTACCATGTAAAGCCAGTCCTGTTTCATTCTGCTTTTTGTTTCACCCTGGACATCTGCCAAACCTGATATTTATTGCTCCTTTCCCTCTCCATATCAGTTAAAAAGGTACAACATGGAGTTGTTATTCACATATATGTTAATTCTAAATTTGCACATACTGCCTCAAATGCTTGGTTAAAATTATGTCTTTTGTCATGTGTTAAAGACCATATTGAATGGAAGACCAATTCCCCAGAAGAGATTCAGTTATTGGTTCTTGAACATTTTATTCTCAAATATCATTGCAAAATTTCTGCACAGTACTCAAATTGTGGCATGCACTCAATGATAGAGAAATGGCTAAGTCTGGTTAATTCAGACAAACAAGTAGAATGCATGTATCTTCCATCCATCCATCCATCCATCCAGCCAGCCAGCCAGCCACCCTTCCTTCCTTCCTTCCTTCCATCTGTCTACGTATATTTAAACATATTATATTGCAAAGCAAACTTTATTAATGTCCGCTCAATTTTTCCCTTTTTGGCATTTGTCCAGAAATCCTATGACTAAAGTGTGCTTGTCTTTAGATCTCAAATGGAGAAATATTTCCTGGAATTTTCTTAGGCAGTATTCAAACACAATACTGTTAGCTTCCTAGTCCTATTCATATAGTTTCTATTTTTTCTTCTTTTTTATTTGAAGAGTATAAATGTAGGCTCATTTTATAAAAGAGAAATGTTATATAAGCAAACCTCCCCAGCTAAGGAATGACTTTTCATCTGTTAAGCTATTAAGCTATTTCCCATGGATACTAAGAAAGAAAACAAAAGCTGTGTATTTTATAAACACTCATGAAGGTAGGAAAGATCTTCATATAACAGGAAGGAAATACATAAACATCCTTAACAAAGGATTTAAACATAAACCTCAGTGCTTACTGTAACTCAATCTCTCGCTCTCCCTTTTTCTTTTTCACAATGAAAATGTCTTAAATTGCTAGGTAGAAGGAATCGAGTGGATGGATCTTATGCAGCTGCACAGAGCTCCGGGAGCACCCTGTACATTGTGTAGGGCAGGGGCTGGCTCAATACAGCTGTGCTTCAACTACTACATTAGGGGGGAAAAATCCCACAACTTCATAGGGGACTTGAGTCTGTATTTGGAAATGGAAGTTATTTGAAAAATAGGTATCTGCTATGATATGTCTGAACGTGTCTCCCCCAAATTCATACCTTGAGATCCTAATGCTTAATAGATGGTCTTAGGAGGTGGGGGTCTGGGGAGGTGATTAGATCACAAGAGCAGAGCCCAAACAAATGGCGTTCTTATAAAAAGTGGCCCTACCAGCTCCCTAGCTCCTTTTACCATGTGAGTTCATGGTAAGAAGGGCAGTCTATGAACCGGGAAATGACACCCCACCACCACATTGAATCTGTTGGCGACATGATCTTGAACTTCTCGGCCTCCAGAGCTGTGAGAAATACATTTTTGTTCTTTATAAATTACCAAGTCTGTGGTATTTTGTTACAGCAACCTGAATGGACTAAATATCCTTAAAAAATAAGATAAAAGTGATATGTATAATAATAACCTGGTAAAAGCTATGAACTGGGTGTTTGTGTGTGTCTGTATTTTAGTTACTGATTTTGTGTTTGAATTTTCTCCTAGACATGACCGCCGGGTCAGAGAAGTCTGTGAAATCATTTCTTCTGACCTGAAAGTTGGATCACTTCTCAACTAATAATTCTGTCCTTTAAGGTCTCAGTGGCTAATTTTTTATGGATTTTCTGATATCAGTTTGGCATCCTAGAAGGATCATAGTTTCGTGGCTAATTTTTTAGTAGCTGCAATGTTTGTAAATAGCAAATGACTTTTCCTTAAGTGTTGGTATGTAATACCTGCTTGTAGTATGCAAATGGTTTGCCGGAGAGGCGCTAGTATTACTTTAACAATAGACAGTTTTCTCTTTGACATTTTAAAATCAATGTCTACCTAAAAAGCTGCTTTGATTTTGTTTCCACTTCTGTTGCCTGTAGGATTAATCCTACACTATCCTAGCTTCAGTGAAAGCTCGAGAAGCTTTTGGATTATCTCAATATCTAGTTATTTAAGATATTCTGTATTCTCTCCTGTTTCTTTAAGTCTAAGCCAAAGTTTTAGCTACTATTCTTTTAAATATGTATGTTTCCTTTTTCCTTTTCCTATTATTCAAAACATTAGTAATTCTAGCATCTACTAAAAAAGGGGGGCAGCTAGAAGATCCCTCATCTTAATTAGAGGTTCTTAACCAGGAATTGATGGATTCTTAAGGAACTGATGGATAACATTCAAGTGGGTTGGAGAACATCATGACAGTGTGTCTTCAACGACATTTTCCTAAAAGCTGTCAGAGCTTTTATTAAATTATCAAAAGTTTATGGCTCGAATAATGTTAAACACTTTGGTTTGACTATTTAAGGGCAAATCAATCAATGTCCTATATTGTTGATATAAATGTTTGAACACATATGGCACAAAGGAAATGCCGTAAAAATATTATTTTACAACTGCAGGAATCCCAAATACCCACTAGAGGGCATAAAAACCTAAACGAAAGTTTGGAAGCCAACCAGGATCTTTTCTGGTTTCCCTAAGCTGAGAGAAAAGTATTTCCAGTAAAATGCCTGTGCCAATTCCTTATCTTTGCCTACACACATCCAATATTTAGGATATATTTTGGGCATCTTATTTCTCTGGAAATAGTTGAACAGGACAAAACCTCACCAATTTCATAGATTATCTATTTTCATGATGTTTCTGAAAAGATGCAAAATAATTCTGACAGCGTTTTCTACTTCTTTCAGAGAGATAGGGACATTTCTGTAATGTGGGATATCACTAAAGCATAATTTTAAACACGAAGCCCTTTAACCAAGACCCTTGGTGTGAAAATTAGGGTAAATTAAAGGATTGAGTTTGCATGCAGAAAAGGAGAAAATTGAGGAAAGGGCCAAAATGCTTTGAGCACATCTGTGCACATTCATACTCTGAGCTCTCAACATTAGATTTCAGTCGGGCTTGTTAACCGCGCGCCTCTGGCTTGTGCCTTTCTCTAAAGCAAATTCTTTTCTGACTCCTGTTTTTTTTTTTTTTTTCTTTGCCTTTAGCCTATTATATGATCGCATGAGGCTTTAAAGATTATAAATGAAACATATGATTATGACCTAATATCCTAATAAAGGGCTTTTTACCTAAATGAATATCATCAGTAAAAGTCTTTATAGCCTACTTTAAAGAGTGTTTTCTTATTTTCAATGTATGCTAATCAGAACCTAGATTTATAACATTTACTTTATTCTTCATTTTTAACAAAGCTATAAAAATACATGTACAACTGATTACTGTGAGGCGCACATTATAGAAAGCCTGGGGGCCGACTTCCCCAGCTGTAGGACCACCGGAAATGTTTTCTCCTGCTTCGGGTTTTGAGTCTTTGTTGCCTGGAGCTATCCTGTCACCCTCCCAGAGCTCAGAGTCTGATCCTGTCATTCTCTCGCATGAAAGCCTTCATTGTTGCTCTATCACCTGCAGGAAAAAGCTCCAGCTTTTTAGCATGACACACACAGCTCTTCAAGGCTTGCCCATCCCTTCCTCCCTGCCCACCCCCACACACCCTGTGTTCCAGTTGGAACAAATCACTTCCAATTACTGGCCTGTCTTTCCATTCCTCTAGGTCTTCATATATGCTGTTCTTTCTAGAATATTCCCCCCTCACATAAATCCTTTGGGTAAACTCCTAACCTACATTGATAAAGCTCAAGAATCAGTTCTTATTTGGAGAACTTCTCGACTACTTTACTGCCGTCCAGCCAGAGTAATGTATTCCCTCTCTGGGGCCTCCAGTGCTGCCTGCAACTAACGGAGTACAATTAGTTTTGTACAAGTCTGTTTGCTCCTGCTAAACTAGGACCTCCAGGAGGTCAAGGATCATATCACCATTATAAACCCAAGTCTAGCACAGACCTTGTCCAGAGCTGAGCAAACAGTTGAAACCCAATAAATGTTTACTGCTTAAATAAATCTTCCACGGAGAGGTCTGATGGTAAACAATAAATACGGGAAGGAGTGAAGGGGGCATACACATTTGCTGCTCTTTTTCTTTCAACCGGATTTCCTTTCTTTCTCCAAGCCTGGCATCGTCTCATTTCCTCAATACGTCTAAATTCCTCTTTGGATACTTCGATGATATGCCGAGAATAACCTAGTTCTACACTGTCAATTAATCTCACTTTTTATACCCAGAGAAATCATTTTTAACCTACATGATTTTCAATGAACAGAGAAGCCGAGAGAACTGACAGTTTTCCAATTCCTCTTGTTTTTCATTGTCACATGCTTAACCAACACGTACTCCGCTAGAATTTCAAACCACAAATCCTCCCCAATTTGACAGATTTTGCAATCCTCAAATGCCCAGCAACTTGAAGGAACAAGACTTAGGGTTCTCTGAGTCTCACATATCATTCTGGGAAATGGATGGGTCTTCCCATATCTCTCGAATCTTCTCGAAGATGCTGCTAATCTTAGATAGTGAACACTAGCAACGCTCCGAAAATTCCATTGTTTGGTACCCATTTTTCTTAACAAGGTCCTTTCTGGTTATGCCCTGGGAGTTTATTGGGGGACGGTATACTTGTGTTCCCTCAGATGAAAGTTAATTCATCAAGTGTGTCAAGGTCCCAGCGAATGCCTGGCCATTTTGGCTTTGGGCTGATGGCACCAGCTTCTAGAGGTTGTCTATCTCGGTTTCACATCCCAGGGGTTCCATCTTCCAACACTATCAGAGCTGCTCTCACCCTGGGGGGCTTTCTTCAGTTAGCTGCTGCCTTTGCTTCCTCTCTTCCTGTTCTTTGAAAATTAACTGTTGGAGGAAGCTCCCTACTGTGCATGAGTCCAAGTCACTGCTTCCGCACCACGGGCGGTCACCCAAGGAGCCAAATCCCAGTGCCATTTTGACCATCCTGTTTAGAAGTTCGTTTTCTTATAACCAGCCACCTAGCTCACTTGCTGATACCACAAAAATTATTCATTGCCCGCAATCCATTCAAAGACTCCTAAGTGCCTTTGCCATGGGAAGAAGGAGGAGACGGTCCCCGGGGTCACGCTTGCAGTGCTAGTCTTATGGGAGAATTCAGTTAGGTGGCACACGAGCATGAAGCGGAGATGTTTATCCTCAACGTTTTCATTTCTTTCCACCTGAGTTTACACAGTCTCAAACCTATTAGCTATTATAGGCCTCATGACACCTTTAAGATGTCTTTAAGTTTTTACCTATTTCATTTTGGACTGCACTTTTAAAATTACTTATAGATTATCTAATAATGACCTAACACATCTCTCGTTTCTAATGCTGCCCAGGAAGGCCTGATAATTTTGCCACCAGTTTCTACTTGAGCTTTACCAAAAAGAATGCACGAAATTCTAACTCTAGTGGAGGTTAACACTTGACTCTCTATTAGGGCAAAGATTAAGGCTCTGTTTCGATAGCAGCAGTGTCTAGCTGAGACCCAAAAGCAGGCTGTGTCCCTCCTGCAGATCTGGAGGCTGGGAACCAAGGTCAAGGCACTGATAGAGTTAGTGTCCGATGAGAATTTACTTCCTAGTTCATACAGGGCCTGTCTTTTTCCCTGTGTTCTCACATGGTGGCAAGGGGAGGGAGCTCTCTGGACATTATTCCCACTCGTGAGGGCTCCACTTCATGACCTGATTACCCCCAAAGGCCCCATCTCCTAATATGATCACACTGAGCGTTAGAATTTAACATAAGAATTTAGGGGGACAGAAATATTCAGTCTGTAGCATGATCTAAGGGCAAACCCGTGAATGTCCTAACACACTTCACTCAACCAATCATCCTGGGCAGAATATGGACTTTTCCTGTCTTGTGGTGGAAGTGAGGATCTGCTCTGTAGCTCACCATCAAGGGTGGTTTCTCACAACTCATACAGCCAGGTGGTAGACCTGCCTTTTTCCTTCCTCATCTGTGCATGGCTCTGCCCAGTCGCTGATTAGGGACTCCTCTCCTGCTGAAAGTTCCAAACTTCTTTAGGTATAAATAATTTAGTATGATTATCTTCATGTAAAGAGTCAGAGCTGTTTCAATAGAAAAGGAAGGGATAGCAGAGAAGCTGTGATTTAACTTCCCAAAGACAGCCAGGTATTTCTAAAATTCAAGTCTTCAATTTAACCAGGAAAGTTTCTATATCCTTAAACAAACTTTGTTTTTGATGAGAATCCAAGGGCGAGTATTTACATTAGAGATGCTTTTGGAGAACCAATTCTATTCTGTTCAATGTGAGATGAAGTTATTTCCCAAAATTAAATGAAGGCATTATATGCATTTTATGTTTAGAATCTTTTGCCTTTTCTTAGGCAGTTGAAACATCGATCGAATGGTCATTCTTTCTGTGAACTATGTAAATTAGGGTATGTCCCAAATAAGCATAAATGAAGAGGGTCCTAAATAAATTCACACCTCTACCTCTACCGCTCTAACTGGCTAGATTTCTATATCAAGGTGCTCTGGTGGTTGCATTCCGATTGTATCTAATTAAAAGTCAGTAACAATAAAATAAAAGAAATAAAAATGAAACCAAAATGTCCACTTGTTTAAATATGAATGAACTGGGGTGTCTGGGCAGATCAGTCAGTTAAGCATCTGATTTTGGCTCAGGTCATGATCTCATGGTTCATGACTTTGAGCCCAGCATTAGGCTCTGTGCTGACAGCTTAGAGTCTGGGGCCTGCTTCAGATGCTGTCCCCTCTCTCTCTGTCCCTCTCCCATTTGCACTCTGTCACTCTCGAATATAACTAAACATTAAAAAAAAAAACATAAATGAAATAAAAAGAGCATGCTATGAAAAAATTATCTTGGAGGTGCTTAGCTGGGTCAGTCAGTGGAGATTCTTGATCTCCAGGTTGTAAGTTTAAGCCCCACGTTGGGTGTAGAGATTACTTAAAAAATGAAATCTTTATAAAAAACATTATTTTCTGATGTATAATTTTAAGGAAAAAGAGGAATCATAGTATTTGAAAACAAGTTGAAATTAGAAATTAAATTTAAAAAATTGCAGAATATATCCCACACTCCAAGGACATAAAATACATAATTTCTTATCTTTCTATGTTCCTATCTACATGTAATTTTTCTGAAGTGAAATTAGATATAGACACAATACCTTACTTTTAAAATAGTATTGTCTGGGGGTGCCTGGGTGGCTCAGTCAGTTGAGCGTCTGACTTTGGCTCACGATTTGTGAGTTCAAGCCTGGCATCGGGCTCTGTGCTGACAGCTCAGAGCCTGGAGCCTGCTTTGGATTCTGTCTCCCTCTCTCTTTCTCTGCCCCTCCCCTGCTTGTGCTCTGTCTCTCAATAATAAATAAAGGTTAAAAAAATAAAAATAATAGTATTGTCTGTACTTAGAGTCTAAGCAGGAAAACAGAAAGCACCCCAATTATTTACAACAGCACGGCCTTAATGCAGGGAATGAAGGGGGCTGGGTGTGGTAACGAAGTTGCTGAGAAACAACCCATCACGGGGCTGGAGATGAAGCAGGAGACAGCAGCCCCCACGACCACCGTAAGAGGCAAAGGAGGAGACAGCTCTCTGAGCCCAAGGCAGAGTTCCAGGTAGAATCTGAATCTTTAGCAGACCTTTAGGGAAGGAACCAGAGCCATCAAAGAGGGTCAGCTGCTGCCTTAGAAGATGCAAAGAAGGACAAATACCCCGGTAACCCCTTCCCACCCTATCCTTCAATCTCCTGCCAGTGCTTCCACTGTCCAAATTGGCAGAAATCAGTTGACAGGCCAGCCTGGGAAACACAGCCCATAACCAAACTGGGACCCAGGACTTTCCCCCCCAAAGCTGGGCTCTAACTACCTCACCATAGCTCCTTGCTTAGATCTGTTCTGGCCTAAGATGTTATGACCTAGATTCAGAGCTGTTATTTTGTTGACTGACTCCAGCCCTTCTCCTAAAAGCAGAAAATCACATTTGATCAGAATTAGAATCCCAGTAGTGAGACTGACAGGTGCTCTCTGGGTAGCTGCGCTGTGTGTCATGTCATCCTGTATTTTGAAACATCACAAGTGTATCAACCTTCCTACCATAAGGACTGAGGGAAAGTTGGATTTTCTTCTAGGGCAGGCTCAAGGCTTTTCAGTTTCTGTCAAAGATGTGCATTTCAACCCATCGTACATTGAAAATAAGCTAAAGAACCAAAATATCTGTTTTGACAGAGTGAGGGAAAAAATGCTAAACGTGAAGCTACCTTATAAAGATGTCCAATTAGATTCGATGATTGTAAAATGTTCCACTTGTATGAAATGGGCACAGAGTGTAATAAAAGCCGGTCCCTGGGGCTCCCAAGCCTCGTGGTAACTAAGTGCTAGCAAGAGGCTCTTAATTAGAATAAATCATTTCAGAGTTGTATCCTTCAACAGATCATTGAGAATACCATTAGTAATAAATTAAAGCATATTTTAAGGGCAGGTGAATATATGTAAAACCAAGTTACCTTTAAAAATGAACAAGGCTCCACGATTAGTGCAGTTGCTCATGACCCTCTCGTTTGCAGGAGTTTTTTTGTTTTTTGTTTTTTTGGGTTATTTTTGTTTGCTTGTTTTTATTACACAAATGAAAGTCTATAGCTAAACATGTTAAGCCTGGCTGTTAGCTATAAATTTAAATAAAGAAAAGAGATATTCTTATGTTTAAAGGGGAATATAAGATGGCAGATGAGGGTTTGGCACTAAATGAAAATATACAATGTGTGCTTTAAATTAAACAAGAAAGAACATAGTCGTACCATTATGGATGTCATTAACATGGATAGTTAGACTACTCTTTTAAAATCTGTTTGACAACTTGATGTTCCTAGCACTAATGAGAGCTTATGATAATGGCTTATTTACAGTTGTAGGGTAAAGTTTTCACGGCACAGTGCCTTAACCTCCGAGAGGAGTCACCATGGGATCAATGGTGGTTGGTTTTCATTATGAAAAAACGAGGCTAAGATTTGAAACAGACAAAGAAACATTCCTTGAAATATTCCTCGAAACAACTGCTGCTTTCATAAATACAAATAAAATTGTGGGAATAAAAGCACTCAAACTACTGAACTTCCACAAGTAAAAAAAGATAAATAAGGTAGAGCAAATGATAGAAGCTGAAAGCAAAAGTTACTCTTAAATATATTTTCCTTCCTTCTTTTCTCCATTCCTTCTTTCTTTCCTCAAAATTTTATCTAGTTCTTCTAATGAGCGAGGTATTTTTATTCTGGTAACAGATTTAATGCTTGGTTCTTTTTTCCTCCAAAAAGATCTCACAGTTAAGGAAGGAAGTTAGAGTAATAAACAAATGACTGAACTCTCAGGATCTCAGATTTCTATATATTTACATATGTTTTTTCCTATCTTCAAGATGCCTTGTACGATATTGCTTGTATTGCACTTTATCTGATCTAACTTCTACTAGAAATAATTGTTAATTCTCTTGTTTATGCCTCTGCTATTCGCACTAAGAAGAAACGCACCAATAGCTTATTCTCTTCAACCATAAGTGAATCTCCCTTCCTCAGGCCTAATTCTCTCTGAACTACTCCTGAAAATTTTTTAACTTTATCTATTTTTGAAGAGAGAGATAGAGTGTTTGTGCATGACATAGAGCAAGCGGGGAAACAGGCAGAGACAGAGGGAGAGAGAGAATCCCAAGGAGGCTCCATACTGTCAGCATGGAGGCAGAAGCGGGACTTGAACCCATGAACTGTGAGATCATGGCCTGTGATGAAACCAGAACCCAATGTTCAACTGACTGAGTGACCCAGGCACTCTTCTGAACTATTTTTTTAAGGAGATGTAAACAATGTTATTGTGTTACATTTGTTCCTAAAATATTCATTTAGAGTACTTTTTTTTTAAATGTTTATTTATTTTTGAGACAGAGCATGAGTGGGGGAAGGGCAGAGAGAGAGGGAGACACAGAATCCGAGCAGGCTTCAGCCTCTGAGCTGTCAGCACAGAGCCCGACGTGGGGCTCGAACTCATGGACCGCGAGATCATGACCTGAACCGAAGTCAGACGCTCAACCGACAGAGCCACCCAGGCGCCCCTAGAGTACTTTTTTTTTTTTAATTTTTTAAATGTTTATTTATTTTTGAGAGAGAGAGAGAGACTGAGAGAGACAGAGCATGAGCAGGGAAGGGGCAGAGAGAGAGGGAGACACAGAATCCAAAGCAGGCTCCAGGCTCTGAGCTGTCAGCACCGAGCCCCTACACCAGGCTCCAACTCACAAACCGCGAGATCATGACCCAAGCCCAAGTCGGATACTCAACCAACTGAGCCACCCAGGTGCCCCTTTTATATATATGTTTTGAGAAAGAGAAAACATGAGCAAGGGAGGGGCAGAGAGAGGGGGAGAGAGAGAATCCCAACCACAGACAGCACAGAGCTGGATGCAGGACTCAATCCCAGGAACTATGAGATCATGACCTGAGCTGAAATCAAAAGTTGGATGCTTAACTGAGTGAGCCACCCAGGCGCCCCTAGAGCATTCTTTTTATAAGAGGCAAGATGGTAATATTTTAGGCTTTGCAGGACATATGGCTTCTGGTATAACCACTCAACTTTGTTGTTGTAGCGCAAAAACAGCCCTAGATAATCCAAAAATGAATAAGATGACTCTAACCCAATAAAAAATTCAGTGTTCATAAATAAATAAAAACTATTTATGGACGCTGAAATTTAAATTTCATATAATGTGATTTGTTGAGAAACATTCTTATTTTTTTTCTAACCATTTGAACATGTAAACATTCTTCCGAGATCTCAAACAGTATACAAACAGGAGGTGGGCTGTATCTGACCTGTGGGTCACAGATTACCAGGCACCACTCACGGGGACCCTTCTTTGTGTAATCAACTCACAGTGTTCACTGTTGTTTTTCTGCGGAAGAGTTTGAAGCCATTACTGACACTTTAAAAACAAAACGTTACCTCAATACTGTTAAACATATTTCATCAAACATTTTGGAATTCTTGATGATGGGAAATGTACATCCTGGGAAAAAGAGAATAGGGGAGCCTCTGTATCCCAGCTGATGCACCTCTATTTCACTACTGCTCTCTCCACATTACCTGTTGCCTGGTGTCAGTGGGCGTCTAATAGATGAAAGGGGGAGTGAGTCGATTGCCCTGGTTACTGTCTACTATTTACAGAATTTTGGAACAGGGGTGGGGGAAGGATGTATAATGTGCCAAACACTGTGCAGGTGTGGGAAGGCAGAGATTAAAGTCAGCGGTCCTTGCTCTTAGCGACTTCCAGTAGGGAGAGAGACAACACAGGACATAACAAGGACGTGCCATAACTACTATAACAGAAATGATTGTGGGATTCCTTGAGAGTTGAGGATACTTGGGAAATAGTTCCAAAAGGAGACAAGACTTGAACTGAATCTAGAAGATTAAAAACGAGTTCGCCAAACAATAAAGAAGACGGATGTGTTGTGGAAGGGGCTTTCAAGGCAACTCCTAGGGCAGAGGTGTTCTTATGAGTAGGTGGGGCCAAGCCCCTGTCTACGATGATATTGAAATAACTTCCTGATAAATGTCTCTCATGCTCTTTGAATGACTTAAATCTTACAATTAGAGACAAATTCTGCCTAAGAATTCTTGTCTTTGCTAAAATGCAACTATTCTTGAGAGTGGTAACACATGAAGCCTTTGAACTCATGAGTATCTCTTTGGGATTGAATTTATACATCAAATTATTTTCTTGAAGGCAGGTTTTAATGGGGAGGAGGTTGGCAAAGTTACAGTCAAACCAGGAAGAGGGCCCAGAAATGAAGCCTGCAGCACTGAAATGCAAAGTTGGACCGTTTAAAAGTTTTACTCAGGGCTAGGTTGTGCCTAGAAAAAGCTTTGCTCGTGAACTGACTTTTAAAAGGGCATTTGTTTGTCTAGCAAGAGTGAAGGAAGCCAGCCATTATGCCTTAGAGACCCCGTATTGATCTTCGCAGACAAACCACTAAATAGGACTTGACTGCTACACCATGGAGGATTAATTCTCCTTTCCACATAAGCCTACAGTGGGCATGTCAATGCGCATTCATGAAACCTCCCTTTGTGTGGAGAAGCGAACAGAGAATCTAATAAACAAATTAATGTAGGGAAGTCAAAAGGGAATGTGGCCAACAGGTTTTGTTTTTCTTACATTAAACTCTATTAAATGAAATCGGAAGAAAAACAAGTTTTTACCTAACTTTCTAACTTTACTCATTTTTTTTGACTTATTGTGTATGCATAGTATGCTGCTAATTATTTTATATTTTAGAAAGAACAAAATGTAAAATAAATTTTTTTTTGCCTTCATGAGACTTTCTTGTTGAAACATCCCAAAAGATTGTAGATTTGAAATGAGTGAATCATTTCAAATTATGAGCCCTTGCTATCCTAGAAACATGTTAATTTCGAGTGGAAATGCTTAGGCTTACTAAAGTAAGAAAGTAAGAAAGTTCTCTTAGCTAATTATTTGTCTGAATGAACTCAAATTTCACATTTAAAAAAAAAGTAGTACTTTTTTTTTAAAACTAGACTGATTATTTATGAATACAAGTTTAACTCCCTAATTATTAAATAATGACAAAAGTCAAATGAATCTACAAGTGGTTTTTAGGAAAGATAGCAAGTAGAGAACTTAGATGGAAAGTTACATGCTGAAGGGTGCCTGGGTGGCTCAGTTGCTTAAGCATTCGACTTAGGCTCAGGTCATGATCTGACGGTTTGTGAGTTCGAGCCCCGTGTGGGGGCTCTGGGCTGACAGCTCAGAGCCTGGAGCCTGCTTCGATTCTGTGCCTTCCTCTCTCTCTGCCCCTCTCCTACTTGCACTCTCTCTCTCAAAAATAAATAAATGTTAAAAAAAAGAAATTTACATGTTGAATTTAATATAAAGTCAGAGAATATTTTGGTTCCCATGAAGAACTGTCACTATACACCTACTGAAACACGGTGCCATTAATGAAAGAGGATTTTAAGCCCTATGATCATTCATGTGCTGTGCGCTGTGCTGTTTTAATCTCTCGGTTTCCTTCTCAAAAGCAAAAGTCATCTCGCACTCTCATCATAAATCTAGGGTACTAACAGAATGAGTGACTCTGCGGATAATTTAAGAAAGTTTGTTTTCACTGCTTTGCACCTTTGTATATAGAACACCCACCCTTCACATGGCAGTGTCTTCTACTGACAGCGGGAACATCTCGCTCTCGTAGGATAATGGATTCAGATAAGAAACACAGCCAGAAGTGAAGGGTTATTAACTGGAAGCAAAGACATAAGAAGAGGAATATTTTCTATGCTTTCATAACTTAGATATGTAAAGTCCAAGCAAAGAAGCAAAATCACCCTTCAACAATTTTACCCGTTATACAACTACCATTCTTCTTTTTTTGTTTTTCCAAACTAATCTCAACATCTCTAAAACAAAATAAAACAAAACAAACCTTGGAGACCTCAGAGATGATCTTATTTTAAGCACCCTGCCGAATCCCTGTATTGTGCAAGCAAAGAGATGTGAGTCGCCCACAGCAGCCCCTCTACCACTGAAGGTCCTTTTTCATAAGTCAAGTTCGGTCACTAACAGCAGTGTCCTATCTGGAATGCCTCAGAGGGTGAACGCCAAGGAAAGGTAGAGCAATGTGTGGAGGTATATTGGGCATATTCGGTCTGCACTATCTTCAGGCTCTAAGCTCTGGATTCATAATCATCAATTGCTGGTATCTCAATAAGTCTTTAATGATCTCGAGGGCTATTTACTATTTCCAGAAAGCTTTTTGGCGATCCAATTTATGTTTAATTCACTTGAAAAGTATATATATATATATATATATATATGGAATCCTCCTCTCTAATTAAAAATGTGTGCATGTTATAAAATCAAAACATGAAGAGAAGGATGTCTCAATTCCCAAAGGCTAGGGATGGCTACTGTAAGGAGATTTTCCATTTTTATGCTCTATTTCATTATGCCGTATTGCCCCCCATGGGAAGGTAAATGCCATAAATATTAAATGCGAGCAAACAGGATGATACAGAAAGAAGAGACAAAATGTACCTGAACATTGCTAAATTCTTATGATACCAAATTAATATACAACTCTGGGAACAAGAGTTCAAAGATCAGAAATAACAACTGGTAAACTACATCTGTGTGATCAGTTGTATCTATGGATAGTTATTTGCAAGCACGATGTTGGCTCATTCCGTGTTGTAGTACAAACAAATCTATGAATTCTAGGCGAACGCTTTTTATATGTTAATTACATTGCGTTCAATAACCAACATGTTTTTACTTACATAGTCAGATAAAAACAGTAATTTGTTTTCTTTGACAGAACTTCCTTATCATCTAAAGAAAGCTTTATCTGATCAACTTAAATGGTAAATTAAAATTCTCAATGATTCAACATGTTAGTACCATTTTCAATGGGAGCATGTAGGAAGGAAATGACTTCTTTTTATTTTTTATTTTTTTTAGGATGAGAACATGTCAGCTTGTTTATGGAAACTGAAGGACTGTAAGGCTCAGAATTACATATTAAATGTTTGATTTTCTTGTATTAGTCACATATCTATTACCATTAGAGATTAAATAATAATTGATGTGTTCGAGAGAGCACAATGAAAGATGTACCACCACCCCCCACCCAGATACGAGCAAAAACCTCTTTGTATTCTACATCTCTCTTGGAATAAGCTATGGCACAGACGGAAATGCTTGCCGCCGAGCCACTATTATTACTGTTATGTTGGAATTTCCTTCTGATTTTCCAGAAACACTAAACCAAACCTAAACAAGAATAGTATGTCACACAATCCAGACCTTCCGACGTCCTTATCCTCACATTTAAAACTGTGCAGTTCAGATAATTAATAACATGACAGCAAAACCTCCCAATGACAATGAGGTCTGCAAATTCCAGTTGGCACATTAGTGAGTTTCAGAAAAAAAAATTGACGCAACTAAATTTCAGAGTAGCAAGAGATGACAGGATCATTTGAATGAGGGCTGTATGTGGAGACACTTGTCACTATTCGATGGCACATTTGCCCAGATTTGTGACCTGCTTAAATAAAAAAAGGCTACTGTTAGTGATGATCAAATGCTAATGTGTTATACCCTGTGTTACTGTTTGCTAGTTGATGGCATAATATCTGCTACAATATGATTGTGAGTTATTTCATTTTAATCTTGGCAGGACATGAAGTCAGAACACCGCAGTCAAGTTCAGCTCTATGTCCTCCCAGCCTTGTGATGCTGAGTAAAGATTCTAACCTGAGACTCTTTGCTTGTGCATCGGATATGGGATGAGCATATCCATTCTTTCTACTTCCCAGTTTATGAGGGAGTTATTACTCCTAGTCATCGTATCCAGGTGGACTCGTTGCTGTTGAGATGAGTTGGTGCCTGGAGTCCCCAGAGACTCCAGAAAAGCTTCCCTTACAAGGGACTGAGTGTCCACGAGGCTGGTCATTTTTAGTTCACCTTGGCAAAAATAGTAAATTCATTTATTAAATACTATTGTAAGAAACTTATATGGAAAAACCCATTTATAGTAAGTTCATAACCCCACAGTGAGGTAGGTACTGTGACTCCACCTATTTTTCGAATAAGAGAAAGGAGTCTTCATGGGACTAAGTGCCAAGAGGGACAATCACAGGAGAGGCAAGAAGGGCTAGGTGGGCCCAACCTCACATTCTTCAAAGGGCTCACATGTAGTCAAAAGATTTCCAAATGCTACTGTGCAGACAGATGCTGTGCATGCTTGTTAATGGCAGAGCCAAAATCTCAGCCCAGGCGGCCTGAGACTTGTAGACAAATTCCAAGTCTTCCAGGGAACAAACTGGGGTCAATCCTGAATCTGTTCAGGAAATTTAGGTTCAGCCCTCACTTCAGGGACCTGTAAGCTGTTTTTTAAACTTCCAATTTAAGACTGCTATTTCTTTTAGTTTCCTTCTGTTTTAAAATCAAATTAAATTTATTTTCTTAGATGGAAATGCTTTCCTCTTTTCATTATGGACTTCTGTTTGCTCTCCTGACCTCATACCTCTTTTATACATTTATATTCTTCTTAGACTATAAAGCTAAGTTAAAAACGATTCAGAAATACAAAATTCAAAAGAAAACCACAAAGCTGAAGTGTTAAAAAAATAAAAAGGCTCCATGGATACAAGTACGAATTAGCCCTACCAGACCAAAAAGATACAGTTTTCTTATCTCAGTCGTTTTAAGGTCCATGTTGACAAGGAGGAGAGAAAGAAGCAACAGCTGAGCCTGTCCGCATCAACTTTTAAGCTTTTAAATTGGGAGGAAGTACCTGAGTCACCAACTATCACTCAGAGCGTAGATACTCAGTCTTCTTAATTTTCCTTAACATTGTTTAGAGTCTCTTTTACACAATAAGGTCTTTTACTGTCCACTTAACTTGTGTATTTTGACTGTTCATTTATTGAGTTGCCTGATTATAACCTGGAACTTAAATAGAAAAAGTTATGATCCTAACCATAAATACAGACTTCGATGTGCCCTCTTATTAAAATGAACCAAAATAAAAAATAAACTCACTCCTACAAAGTTATACCAAGCTGCTTTTGCTGAGAAACCAAAGCCTCAAGGAATAGAACTAACATATTCTCTGAGCTAACTTTGAACACAATTTGTACAAAACACAAAAAGCATTTAAAATCTTTTACTTATTCCAGAAGTACAAAGAATGCATGTCAAATCCTCAGTGACAAGAATGGCTATTTCCCTGGGGCACCTGGATGGCTCAGTCAGTTAAGTGTCTGGCTCAGGCTATGATCTCACAGTTCCTGAGTTGGAGGCCCACATTGGGCTCTCTGCTATCAGCACAGAGCTTGCTTCACTTTGGATCCTCTGACCCCCTCTCTCTGCCCCTCCCCCACTTGTTCTCTCCCTCTCTCGCTCTCTTTCTTTCAAAATAAATAAACAAAACAAAACAAAAAAAGATTATTTCCTTAATGTGATCTAACTTAGGGAACCCTCCTCGGCTCTCTGGGCCTCCTCTTCACGGCATGACCCTCTCCACAGCCTATCGACTCTGGTTGTTTTCATAAGAGAACATGATTCCCTTCCGTGTGGATGTTTGGTGCTTTTTAAATTAAGTTTGACAAAGAGCATCTTCATAATCGTCAGACACTGAACTGTTTCATGCATCCTAGTAAAGCGAAAGTAAGTCATTCAAATACAATGTTGAATTAGCTGCTTTGCACATACTAACCTTTGATTACATCAAGTAAACAATAAAGGTTATACAGACTGTGGAACATAAACTTAGACATCTAAATGTACCTAGGCAATATCATGATGAGATCAGTGTCTTTGAGTCTTTAACCGAATGCTAAAATCAAGTATTTTCTTTTCTTTTTTTAAAAAAGTTTATTTATTTTGAGAGAGAGAAAGAGCACTCATGAGCAAGCAGGGGAAGGGCAGAGAGAGAGGGAGAGAATCCCAACAGGCTGGGTGCTATTAGCATGCAGCCTGATGTGAGGCTCCATCTCACAAACCCTTGAGATCATGACCTGAGCTGAAATCAAGAGTCGGATGTTTATAAGACTGAGCCACCGAGGAGTCCCTAAAAATAGTATTATAGGCGAGAGGGTATGACTTTTCTCAGACAATTAAGAACTCTACTTTGTCATTTATATTTAATCATTTGTAAATCATATGTAATATATATTAATGCATATAAAATGTGATATATAGTCTACATTTTAATATATTTTTGTTATCATATATATATATATGGATGACTAAGGAAAAAGTTTGTATAAAATTTTTGAATTGTAGAGAGGTTTAAGGAAATATGCTGTGTATTTATATTTTCAGATAAACAGTGGCAGAAAAGTTAAAAAAATTTGTGAGAAACAGAGTAGACAGACAAAAAAAATGTGGATCTTAGGGCGTAAGAACATAACAGAGCTAACTGATGAATATAAATTTAAACAGTCAGAGTGGGGGAGAAGGATACAATAGCCCTAGTTCGGGAGAAGCATACGGTTATTATGATCCCTGTATCCCTGATTTTAGTGAGCTTTTTGAGAATGGATACGGTAAGAACGCATGCTCTGCTAGCCCTGAGCCCAGATTCTAATGCTCCCATTTCCTAGCTGTGCGAGTTACTCAGCTTTTATGAGACTATGGTTTCTCATCTGTTGAACAGACCAGCTGACCTCAGTTGGTTAATGTTCTTGATACAGTGTAAGTAACGGCTCCCGAAGCCAAAGCAGTCTCAAGTCATGATGGTAAATGAGAAAAACTTGTCTTTGGTATGGTTGCTAGGGCATACGCCCTCAGAACCCGGGGTTCATGGCAGGAAAAATTGGGGAAAAATGCAAAATCAGCTCAGACCCAAAGAACCGTGAGGATGGTTGACCTTGTCTGTAATTGTCTCCCTCCTCAAAAAAGGCTAAAGAGTACGATGCCCTCCTGGCTAAAATATTTGCAATTGCATTATTGTAGAACTTTACTTTTATTCAATTTTAATAATGAAGCAGAGGAGAAAATATTGCTGCACTAAATTACCTGCTCCCTGCTCAGATCCGAATATTTAATAGCTCAGTCAATGGCAAAGCAATTATAAATGTCTGCAAATAAAAATAATTCCTTATTCCTGGTGTGCAAACATATGTATCTGCCTCCTTTACTAGTTACAACAGAAGTCTGTAAAAAGACTTGGGAGCTGTTTGTCATCCTTCGTTGTCCTCACAGGGCACTGAAACCAGGTATCTTTACCTTATTATAATATGATTCATTGCTGTGAATTTGGAGTCGGATACGGCACGGGCAGGTGCAGAGCGGCAACGCACGATAGACTAAGACGGTATACAGGGCGGCCTCATTGGAGTGGGACCTGGGCAGCAGCACGAGACCAAGTACTCACCAGGGCCCCTCGCTTGGTTTAATGCTCTGCTACTCAGGTTCTTAATAATTCTATCTTCGAGTTTTGTTTTGCAAGTGGAATCCTTTGGGACACAGTGTGTGTGTGTGAGCGGAGAAGATGCACACAGCATTTGTGTCAGCTGTTCCTTGCGGCTGCATCTGCATATGGCCCTCAACATGTCCCCTGAGCACAGAATTCTGGGGGCCTCTCCATACAAGGCAAATGTTCATATTTGCAGTTAAGACTCCAATTGCACTGTATAAAGAAAACAGTAAAATTCATGGTAACAATTTAAAGTTTTAAGTTCTCTTTACTTAGAATCACACTCAGTAGCAAATAAAAAATACGTCAGTTGAAAGGCAGCCGTGGAAGGAAGGCTAAAGCTTTATAGTTTAACACCATTGATGGTACTTCTTTCCTGCTTTTTTAACAAGGGCTTGCATTTTTTTAAAAATTTTTTGAGAAAGAGAGAGAGACTGAGCCGGAGGGGCAGAGGGAGAGGGAGAGAGAGAGAGACTCTTAAGCAGTCTCCCAGCCCAGCCCAGAGCCCCATATGGGGCTTGATCTCACTATTGTGAGATCATGACCTGCGCCGAAATCAAGAGTTGGAAGCTTAACTGACTGAGCCACCCAGGTGCCCCAGGGCTTGCATTTTTATTTTGCACTGAGCCCTGAAAATACTGCATCCTGGCTGGCTGGCTAGGTAACACATTGGTTCATTCCAAAGGCTTTGAAGGTCCTGAGAGCTTGATTTGAATCATATTCTGCTTCTTAGCCATGGCTCCAGTTTTCTCATCATTGGGTTATGTAATCCACTTACGTTCATGGAGCCCACTAGGTATGCTCTGAGGAAAACAATAGACTCTCTGTACCCTCATGGACCTTACCTGGTAAAGTGGAAGATGGAAAGTAAACCAATAAACAAAAAATAATTGCATAATTCCACATTGTGGTAAGTGCTGTGAAGAAAGCCCAGGATATTTGGGGAAAAAAAGTTGGGGAGGGTGTTGAGACAATGTATTTTGGGTGGTGAAATATTTAAGTGGAGACACAGAAGATGAGTAGGAGATAACTGGGAAGAGAATCCGGAACGGGAAGCAATGAAAATACCTACCTCACAAGAAGTCTGCGAAGCCTACGTGATGCATATGGGAAACAGCACGGTCCTGGCTAATAACGAATGCATGCGCAGCTTTCGCCATTACTAGAAGGCTGATATTAGTCCGCTTAACGTGATTTTTAGCCTTGTCCTCACCATTGTTTCATACTAGGTAGTGTGTGTGTAAATATTTTTCTAGAAAGTTCATTAGCAACATAATCACTCATTTAATGGTTTTAGCAACAAAATCTCTCATTTAATGATATTTAGCTGACTATAAATTCATAATACAATTGCATTCTGTTAGTTCTCTTTCCTTGGAAGAGCTCCTCCGTAGACGCATTACATCAGTTTCTAATGAATTTACCCGGGAAGTCTGTAGTTCATGGTGTGAACGTGTATGTCAGACTTATTTCAGTGTACTGTGATCGCACACTTTCCCTTGGGCATAAAAGCATTTCCCTTAAGAAAGCTAATGAAGGTCTTTGCTTCCCATCTTTAGTTTTCTCTCAGTTGTCATTGATTTTTAACAACTGTTATGAAAATGAAAAAAAAATGTCTTTCTTCCCTATGAGTTGTCACTTTTGTCTTTCCCTTTCTGCCAGTCATGCAGTAGGTGTCTCCCATATGCCTCTTTTCTCTGAAAACAGCCTCTTTTGTCTTCTTACCTGATGGAAATCCAGGCCTGAGGTCAAGTTAACTAACTAGTTTCTTGCTAAAGCAGAGACATGTGGGAGATGCTAGCAAGTGTAAATCTACCCCTGGGAAAAATAGTGTAATCAGTGAAGTTGGTCTTTGCTGTGACTTCATCTACCTCGTCACGAGCTTTCCTATAGCCTTCTTTCCTTGAACACCCAGAGCCCTCAAGGTCACTGAATAGTGTCCTTTTACATCAGTCTGGCTTGTGTTCCCTCAGTAGCATCCTGAGTGCTTGATAATCCCTTATTTATCCTAACAAAGCATCAACTTCAGGCTCTGAGAGGAAGTCTGCCAGTGTGTTCAGAGTAATGCATATATGTGTCTAATTCTCCAGTGTAAGATATTGTAACCAGTACAGATTAGTGCTGCTGACTCTTCCCACTTCAAGTTTCCCTCCAAATATATGTGTATACAGACACCCCCTCTTCTTTATCCATTCAGCAACTGATGGGCACTTGTGCTGTTTCTTTATCTTGGCTATTGTAAATAATGCTGCTATAAATGTTGAGGTGCATGTATCCCTTCGAATTAGTGTTTTTCTATTTTTTTTTTTTTTGAGTAAATACCCAGTAGTGTGATTACTGGATCATAGGATATTCTAGATTTTAGTTCTGTTTTTAGCTTTTTTAGGAACTGCCATACTGTTTTCCACAGTGGCTGCCCAAGTTTGCATTCCCACCAACAGTGCAAGAGGGTTCCTTTTTCTCTACGTCCTTGCCAACACTTGTTGTTTCTTGTGAATAATTATTATTGCTATAGCTGTCTCAGTGTAGGAACCAATTCCAGGAATACATCTACTGCCTTCTGTGCCTATCTCCCTGTACCTGATACAAAGGTGCAAGGTTAGAATCTGTATCGATATATAAATGTGTTGGGATTCACCTGGCACTGGAAGTAGGTAGGTTTCTCCCAGACTAGTCCGAAGCTGGTGTGAGGAAAATTCTTGCAATCCTCCTATGTGTAAACTAGTAAGAAAAAACTTCGGTTCTAATTAACGTCAGGTCCAAAGACAAATTCTCTCCTGTCAGGGTTAGAATTGATTATGCAGGGTACACTGCATCATTCACTTTTAACAGAAAATTTAAAGTAGAATTAAACTTAAATACAATTCTAGAAAGACAAAATTTTTTGTCTTTTAGGAAACAAGCCTGTAGTTTTACAACAAAAAATAAGTATATCTGTTATATGCATATCAACTATCAATGAGATAAAACCAAATTCCGGTCAACCTTGCAATAGGAAAACTGTTTACATTGTCTCTAAAGAAATGTTACGAATATTATCATTACATGAAGAAGCAAGTATGCAACCTACATACCTGGGGGGAAAGTACTAGATGTGTGTGTTAAGCAATGAGTTCATAGAAATATTTTCTGGACTTTGTGACATTTATGTTACGGTTCAACTTCTTTAAAGTGTATAATTTGTTGTACTTTCTTTTCTAATTCTAAAACATTACTTTTTTAAATAAAATTTTGCATTCATAAGTTTATTTTTTTGTCTTAAAGATGGACTTCAAAATGATACAGGCTTCAGGATCCATAAAAGCTATACCCATCCCCGACTCCAGTTCCACACATCTTGTCATCAGAAAACAAATATTAGGGTGGCAACAAGTGTTTCTGTTGTCCTTCATACTAGCTCTATGTTGGGGTACTAGCCTCTGCTATGTACCCTTTCCCAAGAGTCTTTCTACCACCTAACTCTGTGAAGCAGACAGTGGACTCCATGTCTCCACCCTCTGGTTGTACCATCTGTCCCAGAGCTGACAGTGAAGTAGAAGTTAGTAATCAGGGACCCCGTGTGGGGATAAGAGAGATGGAAGGGGAAGTTCCAGGGAGCCATGGCATTAAAGGTGGAAAGAGAAAGGACGTGATCTGCCGGAAGAATATACATCACACGAGCTGAGGAAACTTTACTTCTGTTCGATTCCCACTTCTGTGGGACCTTCTCAAGACCTTCTGTCTGGAGATCCATGGAACGATCTATAACCTTGTAACACCATGACTCATATCTTTCATTTTTGGGGATTTGAATGGCTCTCTGTTCATGGCAACCAAAAATGTCCTGAAAAGTTAATGTTCCCAATGACTTTGCATTTTACTGGAGGATTCTGGAAAATAGCTATGATTAATTGAAATCCAGACAAATTAACGGAAAGCTACACCATCTCTAATCTTTACAACATCGCCAGCAGGTAGCTAACATCAACATTTTATAAGTGAGAAGACAGCCTCAGTGAAGGCGAGTGACTTACTAACAGTCATGTAACTAGAAAACCAACCTTGATTGGAATTCAGTTTTGTCTGATTCCAAAATGCACATTGTTTCTATTATTCCATATTGCCTGCCAATGTCTAAAACCAAAGATATTATGCTCATGGAACTTTATATATGATTTTGAACACATGATTGTTGGATGCTAGAAGCCATATAGATAATCTAATCTAACCCCTCGGTTTTGCATTATGGTCACTAAGGTCTTATAAGCAATGTTGTTCAAGGTTCCAGAATAAGTGTCCTAGCAGAACCAAGAACAGATATCTTGTGGGCTCCTTCCATTAAAACTGACCTATTCCGAAAATGTATGAGAATCCCAGACATAGTCTAACACTATTTCTGCTTGAACAAAACTATTTGCCTTTGGTAAATTCACAACTAATAATTTACATTTTTTTTTATTTCAAAAGAGAACACTAATATGCAATAGTAAAGGAATCTGAAATAATAATTTCTTTAAAAAAGTGTTTAAATTTTATTACAATGTTTATTCACATTGATGGCTTTACTCTATATGTCATCTAGTTTATTTAAAAACTAGAAAAATGACAATAATACTTGATATCCATAGCACCTGCTGTATCAATACTTCATAGTGTAGTATTATAATAAACTTAGATAAATTAACCAACTTATACGGGGCCACCCAAATGGTAAGAGGCAAAGTAGGATTTAACCCAGGTCTTGGTTGACTACAAATAACAAATATCTTACCAATTTAGTTAAAGTTTAACATATATAAGATTAAAAATATGGGGATTTAGACGTGGCTTATAGTATGCTCTTATTACTTTGTGTTTCTCTCCTTACTATTGGTGAAATGATTATGGCTTGGTATTGAAATCAACGATCTGGTCAATAGCTTTTAAATATTCCCTCAACAGAAACCTTGGTACATAAATATTCAGGGCTGTGAATTTTCTCATTGAGCAGGAATAGCCTTTGAAAAAAAGATACATTATAAGAAAAATAACTCACCTCTGACCAGAGATTTGAGATTTAAGAATCATTTCTGTATTTTAAACTGAGGTTCAAGGATTTAGAAGATTTACTTAAGCCCCTAGAAAAAAAAATCTTGGGAAGTCTACGGTCCTGCAAAATGCAGCCTCCCAAAATAAATCAGAATTTATTATGAAATTCTGATATTTTTAGAAATGTCTCTAAAATTTGCTTCTTGGGTATGTTATGGTTGATTACACTGATATTGATTTTTGTTTTTTTGAATAAACAGAGAGAGGTTATGAAAGGTAATATTCCTTATCTAGACATTTTCACTCAGGATTCTATTAGAAGGAAGGACTGGATAGTATTCGGCCAATAGCCCTTATAATGTGAGATGAAATGAATATAAATTTAGCATAGGTGCCTGGCGTACAGGAAAAGCTCAATAAGTGCTGGCTATTGCTATTTTTATTATTGGCTCTAGAAAGATGCCAGGGAAACCGCCAGAGGTGTGGATGACTTCCTAAAACGAACATAGCATTTCGTCAAATGTTTCGTGAGACATCCGAGTGTGCTAGGCTAGTGGCGAAATAAAGGGCTTTCTGTAGCTACGAGATGAGATTTGGTTTGCACCTGGCTTTGTGCCAGCCATGTCAGAGCCCTTGTCGATTACTGTGGAAGTTTGACCTGACCTGCTGATGTGACATTGCTGACACCGCAGTGCGGCCAGGGCCACCTGCGATGTATCAGCAATTTTCCTCCAGAAAGCGCCACATACCTCTAATAAATATCCAATTTCTCACTCGGGCACGGACTTTCTTTTCTCCTCTTCTTGAACGGAGGGCCCCCGGTTAGGTTCTAGCATGAAATTGTTCTTCTGAATGTTACGACGGAGGAGCAGGCTCACATCATTTCCCACATGTAGTTATCTCAAAGGGGAAATTGGCAGCCAAACACCCTGTCGATATGGCCACATTGCTCTCGATTGTTCTAACTATGAAGGGTGGAAAAATCAGTTCAAATATCCAGGTAATTATTCACTACTTGGACTCACAATCTTTGACAGGCAGTTTGCCAAAGGTCTTGAATATCACCATCTGGACGGTGATGGCTAAATGCTGACTCCTGTCATGAGAAGTAAGAATGGACGAGCACTGACCTTGGATAATTCCTGAAGGAAGTTGCTAAGGGTAGGGGCAGCTATGATTTTGTTGTTAATTTAACAGGCAGCTAGTTGCGGCGATGGTTGTATCCGGTTAATGTCCCCGTGAAAATAGGCATGAGTGAAAATTTGACTCATGTTCAGATACTTTCTGCTTTTTGAGAGCAGGCATTTAAGTGTCCCTCAGTAATGTCAATTTAGCCCCCATATCACTAGACAGATTGGGACATCTAGATTATATAGTCCACATTTGAGACTAAGTTTTCCACTCTTTTCGTGGACATATTGGAATTGTGTTAACGGAGCTGAGACCACGAACAATCACAAAGTGAACTAATGCAACTTCCTAGGCAGCTGATATAGGAAGAGGAACACTCCTTTAGAACATGACCAATAAACCATCCTAATTTCCATCCTAAATTCACCTAGGGCCTGTTTCACTTCTTTTTCCATTCCCTACCAAGCAGAAAGAGAGCTTGGGAAACTTTAACTCTTCGTGGGGAATAGAAAGAACCATGTGGCAGAAACTGCTACCAGGTCTCAGATATTGCTGTATAGTTGATACAGCTAATATATATTTTCCTTAGGATAGAAGTACTACCCTAATTTTTAGCTATGTATTACAGCCATCCATCTAGGCATTAATTCAGCTAGGTATTACCATGCGACTAAGATCCGGCCAGTGAAATGTACATAGAAAGGTTGGAAAGAATTTTGGGAACTTTCCTTAAAAAGGAAAGGGAACATCTTTATCATCCATTGCCTGGAACATAAATGTGGTAGGTGGAAGGAACTCTATCAGCCATTTTTGTCATGAGGAGAACGGCAACATTCTAAGGATGGGAGAGCAATGATCTGGAAGGAGTTAGGTCCCTCAACATTTTGTGAAATATCAATATTTTAGAGAGAGAGAGCATGAGCAGGGGAGAGGGGCAGAGGGAAAGAGAGACAGAACCTTAAGCAGGCTCCACACTCAGTGCAGAGCCTGACACAGGGCTCAATCCTATGACCCTGGGATCATAATCTGACCTGAAATCAAGAGTTGGATACTCGACTGACTAAACTGCCCAGGCACCCCCGTTGTCTTAACTTTTAAAAGAGAAATTTTTCTATTTTAAGTGCTCATAAGTTTGCATGTTGAGAGGGTCCATAATGTGTATTAATTATGATTTATATTATGGTATTAAGATTGCATCTAAATGGAATAGTGACTTGATACGAAGAAAACAACAACAACAATAACAAGAAGAGACAGCTTATTTATCATGTTGTAGTTTCATTTGATGGCCACAAATAAAAATGTGGCTTTGTAACTTGAATAGGCTACCACTTATTTTGGGAGAATGTCTCATATAGCTTCAGTAAGGCACAGTGATAGTAGGTGGAAACTTAATATGGATAATGTAACATTGAAAGTGTTCTTTTCTAAAATGTAATTTGCCTCAGTTGGTTAAGCATCCAACTTTGGCTCAGGTCATGATCTTATCGTTGGTGGATCTGAGCCCTACGTCAGGCTCTGTCCTGACAGCTCAGAGCCTAGAGCCTGCTCGGGATTCTGAGTTTCCCTCTCTTTCTGCACCAACTCCTCTCATGCTCTGTCTTTCTGTCTCTCTCTTTCAAGAATAAATAAACATTAAATTTTTTTTTAAAAAGTATGCTTATTTATTTTGAAAGAGAGAGGAAGTGTGAGTAGGGGAGAGGCAGAGAGAGAGGGAGAGAAAGAGAATCCCAAGCAGGCTTTGAACTGTCATTGCAGAGCCCAATGCGGCACTCAAACTCACAAACCGCGAGATCATGACCTGAGCTGAAATCAAGAGTTGGATGCTTCCATCCGGGTGCCCCAAAGTTTCTCCCTATCTATCAGCTCATTATTTGCAGGAAATAGAAGTGATTAAATTATTTTCATTAAAAAAAGACCCTCTTGTTATTAGTCCATCTATTTTACTGTCCTATTTATCTCCTTTTCTCTTAGACAAACTTCAGGAAAGAGTAATCTAAACTCACTCTATATCCTCACTTTCACGAAGCTTTTCTGATCTATTTTTTCTTGACCAACCTTTGGCATTTGCCACTGTTTCAAACATCATCACTGAAGCTGTCTTGATTCTCAGCTTCCACGGGAGTTCTTGTCCTGGATCTCCCAGTTTAGTAGCCACCCCTCATTCTCATTCACTTGTGTCTTTTCTTCCACCAAGCCTAAAATATTGTTTTGTTTTGTTTTTTTAAGATTCTATCTTGAGTTACTTTCTTTCTCACTTCAAATACCACCTATTTTCTGATGAGTCATGACTGTATGTTTTATTTCCTGAAATTTAGAATTGTATTTCTGTAATCGTTAAAAAGCAATCCACAAATCTAAGACTGAATTCACCCACCTTAAATGTCAAGCTGTTGCTTCCACCTTCTCATCCAACAGCATCTTCTTTTGGGTGAAAGCATCATCGTTTTCCTAGTTTCTCTTGCTTTGCCTTGGAAAGCTCATTCATCTCTTAAGATTAATTTCAAGTCTCATCTCTGCTTGGAAATGTTCCTGACCTTAATGAGAGTTTTCCTTCTTCTGTGCTCCTGCTCTTTCCCCCTGTAACACCAAAGTCTTACTTCTGTTTAATATTTTCACTCTGAGTTGTCATTTTTAAATTACTTATAAATCAACCTCACACCACCGTTAGTTCCTTTTGAGGTGAGCTTTGGGTTTGTGTTTGTGTCTATGGGATCTACTATGGTGAGTCACATAAATGGGCTCAAAAAATCCTTTTAAATAAATGAATGTTTCTGCAACCTTTGCAAATAGAGCATTATTTGGATCCATTTTTCGCTGATTCCATCCCATTTTTCATTTGCAAGACTTTAACCATCTCCCATCACAAGTAGTCTTCTTTTTCATAAGTTAAGTCCTATTAATTCAGAGAAATTTTTACATAAAAAATACTTTTGTGTATAGGAAAGAACTGCAAAAGGATGATAGTTGTATTTTCTTTTTTTTCTTTCTTTCTTTCTTTTTTTTTTTTTTTGCTTCCTCATCTTTTGAACCCATAGAACATGGCCGTTTTCTTGGTGGTAAGGGAGCAATACATGTCAGATTCCAATCCCAAATTCCTTTTACAGGGTAACCGTGATTAGAAACCTAGCCTACTTATGGGGCTTGACATTGGGATTTACTCTAAACTCTTGCCAATTAATCTATACCCTGGTTCCTGTATGTATTCAGTAACTATTTGTTGAATGATTTTATGTGCAAATAACTTCACCCATTTTTCAAGCTAAGATATGATATGATATGCGCATGGGCTCATAACTCATTGTAATCATGAAAAGTCGATGTTTACTGAGAGCACAATATGCACTAGGCACTGTTTCTTACTGGTTTTTTTAATGTATTATCTCTTTTAATCCTCATAACAACCTTATAAGATATATTATTATTTTATTCCTTAATACATTGGGAGGCTGAGCCACAAAAGGTTTAGTAAACTGTCTAGAACATTACCAGTAGCAAACAGTGGAATTGAAACCAAGCCCAGCAGTGTGGCTCCAGGCTGCACGCTCTTATGTATTCCGCAATAGCTGTTCTGCAATAGGCAAAGGGGCTCCAAATATATATTTAAAGTAAATTTACATAGCCAGATATGCTTCCCTAAAATATGAGGATTATGGGTACTCTGAATAATTATTCCTTGACATTTTTTCATGGAATAAATGTAGTGGTATTTAAAAATCCACAACCATAATTGGGTGAACAATAAATAAAGGCTCTTTATTATTTTCTAAAATGTCCAGTAATTTTATTTGAGAGCAGCTGATGTAGGATGTTAAAAATATTTCTTCCATCTCTGGCCCTGCTGAGTGTATTTCATTGTTTAGTGGCAGGCTACTTTCACTTTAACTGTATTTCACAGCTTTGTTGATTGTTGTTCTTGCCATTATCCTATCATTAGCCTCTCAGCTTCCAGTTTTCACTCTCTTGCAGTTGGTCCACTGGGGTAAATCTACTGCTTCCTTACTCTTTTGAATTTTACATGCTCTCACGTTTTTATGAAACCTCTCTAAAGGATAATCTCTATATCACCGCATGCATGACTTACATATTAGAGTATACAGGAAAAATTTATACTCTGCAAAAGCTGTTAAAATCTTTTTAGCATATCAGACTGGGGACTCTTTATTATGAGGTATCTTGGTGTTCTTTTTAAATATCCTCAAGCTCTTCTTTAGCTTCAAAAACAAATAATTATAATAAAGAATTCCTCCCACACCCAGATAAATCTAAAAGGGAATTATTTTACCCATCTAGGCAGAAAAAATATTAACTTTTGAGGGGTTGGCTTTCTAAAAATCAACACTAGAAAGATGCTTAGTTAAGTAATGCGAAAATTATCGGTTGCAGTATAAAAAGTTATCCTCTGATTACTTTACCTCTTAGTAATCTTATTTGAAAGGAGAAAACACATAAACCATATCTGTAATTAGAATGCAAACTCACTCATTTATCAGTGCTTAGGGAAGACTGATCTCCAGACTACACTCTCTTCTTATGTGAAAATGGTAACACTTTCACTGACTTAGCAGCTCAAAGCTGTATAAAAGAGAATGTAGTCAAGATTAAAAAAAGGATAGTGTTATCATTTTCAGATGTATGTAACCCTAAGGTTTTCAAATATTTAAGTAACTATATTTGCTTGGTAATCTATAAGCATTTTACTTATTTGGTCAAGCAAGATAATTTAGGGTTTAGGTTCAATTCACACAGTTTTGTAATATGACCACTTAAATACGGAGATGACCCGAGAGGTCACAATACACTTTCGTCAGAGTGATACATTTTGGGTGGGGTCCTAGCAGGCCACTCCTAATTAGCGGTGGCAATGGCTAAATTAAACTCGGCTCTGGCACTCTTACAAAATGCTAACGTGGCCTTCGGTTCAGCAAAACTGTTTTTCAGTTAAGAAAAAAAATATAGGGAAATGATTTCCTTTTACCCATTCAGTACCGACAAAGAATGTCTGTAACCTATATGTAAAAGAACTTCCTATTGGATTGTCCGGGAAAATAAAACCAGATTTTTATCAAAGTAAATTACAATTGGAGTTAGGTAGCTTTACGCAACAGAAATGTTGCTTGGGATAATGACATTTCTGGCTGGTTGCCTTGTTTGATGCTCCCAGAAGTGGTTTCCATTGAGACTATTAAATAAAAGGATTGATGTGATGTGGAACTCCAGTCAGTGGTGCCCCTTGTATGAGGATTAGTTGACTCTTTGATTTATTTTGGCATTTCATTTTACACCTCTTTTTGAAATCAACTCAAGGCAGTGTGGCCAATCAATCAACTTCCATCTACAAACTACTCAGTGTACTTCTACTTTGAGATACTTTATATGTATTCTGATTAGTCTTATATCATCTCAAACTTTACTAAAAATAAATGAATCCAGGGCTCTAAATGCAGAGGGGGGAAAAGTGGAGGGCTGTGTGGGTAAGCAGAGGAAAATGAAATTTCCATTTCTACTGTCGTCATCATCGTCATCATCATCAATAAATATATTTACTAAGTTCACACATGCACTTGCCATTTTCTGTTTTTGCTTCATTATAGTTTCACTTGAAGGGATACACGTTTGAGAATTATTAAAACATGTTAATTTAGACAGTCTCATCAATAAATGGCACTGGGAAAATTGGATATTCACATGCAGAAGAATGAAACAAGACCGCTATCTTATACCACTCAACAAAAATTAACTCAAAATGGGTCAAAGACTTAAATGTAAGACCTGAAACCATAAAATCTCTAGAAAAAAAACCGTGACAAGGGTCTTGGCAGTGATCTTTTTGGATATGACACGTAAAGAAAGCATAAGCAACAACATTAAAAAATAAACAAGCGGGACTACATCAGTTGAAAAGCTTCTGCACAGAAAAATAAATAATGGGCAAAATAAAGAGGCAACCTATGGAATGGGAGAAAATATTTGCAAACCACACATCTGATAAGGGGCTAGTTTTCTTTTTAATTTTTTTTAACATTTATTTATTCTTAAGAAACATAGAAACAGAGCGTGAGCAGGAGAAGGGCAGAAAGAGAGGGAGATACAGAATCTGAAGCAGGCTCCAGCCTCTGATGAGCCGTCAGCACAGAGCCTGACGTGGGGCTCGAACTCACAGACCATGAGATCATGACCTGAGCCAAAGTCGGCCACTTAACCAACTGAGCCACCCAGGCGCCCCTGATAAGGGGTTAGTATCCAGAATATATAAGGAACACTTACAACTCAATAGCAAAAAATAAATGATGTAATTAAAAATGGGCAAAGGACCTGAATAGACATTTTTCCAAAAAAAGACAGTCACATAGCTAACAGGTATATAAAAAGCTGCTCAACATCACTAATTACTAGGGACATATAAATTAAAACCACAAGCTATCACTTCACAATTGTTAGAACGGCTATCATCAAAAAGGCAAGATAACGAGTGTTAGTGACGATGCAGAAAAAGGAACTCTTGTGCAGTGTTGGTAAGGATGTAGATTGGTAAAGCCACTATGGAAAATGGTATAGATGTTCCTCAAAAAACTCAAAATAGAACTGTCATAGGATCCATCAATTCCACTTCTGAGTGTACAGCCAAAGAAAAGTGAATTCACCATGTCCAAGAGATATCCGCCCTTTGTGTTCACTATAGCATTATTTATAATAGCCAGGGTATGGCAATAACTTAACACCCATTTATGGATAAATGGATAAAGAAAATGTTACATATATATATATAACAAGTATTGTATTTATTATATAGAATATTGTATATAATGTTATCCAAATCTATAGTTGGGTCCTGCTCAGCCATAATAAAGAATGAAATCCTGCCATTTGTGACAACACGGATGAACCTGGAGGGAATTATGCTAAATGAAACAAGTCAGAGAGAGAAAGACAAATATTTTATGATCTCATTATATGTGGAATGTAAAAAAAAAAAGACCCCAAAACTCTTAGAAACAGAGATCAGATTGGTGGTCTCAATCATCAGGATGTGCGGCGTGGGAATTTGGGTGGAAGTTGTCAAAAGGCACAGACTTCCAGTTATAAGATAAACAAGTTCAGGGATATATTGTACAGCATGATGATTATAGTTAACAACACTGTATTATATCTTTGAAAGTTACTAAGAGAGTAGGTCTTAAAAGTTCTTATCACAAGGAAAACATTTTGTAACGGCGTGAGAAGATGGATGGTAAGTAAACATATCGTGGTCATCATTTCACAATATAACCTATATCAAATCACTATATCGTACACCTTAAATGTACACCAGGTCATATGCCCATTATATAGCAAGAACTCTAGAAAAAGAATTGTTCTTCTTATTACAAGTAATAATTTTAAATGTAAGTATTCAAGAGTGTTGTATTTCACCCCTCCCCAGTTATTTCTACCTATAAATGAATATGTACTGCCTTCATCATTTTTTATCTCTCTGATATCACCCACTGTGAGAGATGTGGATTTCTAGGCAACATATTTTAATTAAACAATCTTCACTGGAAAAGAACGTGCTAATTTAAATCTAGCCTGATTTCTCTCCTAGTTAAGAAGCAGCAGATAGTGTGGTAGACGACGCTGTCACTCTCTCACAAAAGATGTGACATATAGTGGGAAATCTCATTGTCTCATCAGCAAAGAAAATTAAAAAAGCATTAAATTTAGCATGTTTTCTTATTGTCAAGTGTTCTTGTCTTTATAATTAGAGTGGAACATACTTTTCCTGCATATGCTTGCTGTTCCTTAAAATGAAAGTAAACCAATAAAGCAGAAGACTTCTAGGATATGTATGGTTTGAACTGATCCTTTTTTTCCCCCTGTTTTTATTGCTACAAAACAAAATTATGCTTTATCATGTATGTGTTCAGCATCATGGTACTCAATGATAGATTACGAACTAAATCCCTGAGGAATTTGTGAACACTGTTGGGAAGCAAGAATCTAGTCATCAGTTCAGTTTACAATAAATGCTAAAATGTGATGGAGAGACCAAAAGCGCTATAGAAAATTAGCAGAAAGAAATCAGATTCAAACTAGGTCTTGAAGGTTAAGTAGGGTTTGAGAATGATGACAGGGATACTAAATGGTATTCTCTCCTGGAGGAAAATCTTGAAGAAGGGTAGGGAAACACAATGTAACACAGGCCAGTTGGTAGAACTGCAAAAGCCTTTGGTTTGGCGAGCATTGGTAACATAAGTCATATACTAAAGTCGTATTTTACAGAGATTTTCTTTCTTGGAACAGTAAGTCATGTGACTTCAGACCATGCCCAATGCTGAGGATTAACTATATGTCATCGATTAACCAGCACAGGGCAAGGGTAAAAATCTCAGAGCATCGAGGCCATCACCGTGGATGCTAATATCAACATGAAACAGAATTGCAGTGGTACACTTGACTGGGTTTAGGTTTAATATTTTTTATAATTGGAGGCTGCACAACATGGTTAGGGAAAAATTACCCATAGTTCTACTGGACAGAGGGCAGCTGAATTTGAACTTGTCATTGTTTGAAAGAATTTGTCAGTGAGATAGTTGTCCTCCAACTTAAGAATGTATCTGGCCATTTCCAATAGAAGAAAGGATTTCAAAGCAAAAATTAATCACTTCTAGATTGTGCCAGACTTAATTAACCCCACACATCGGACTGTGTAGCCCTTATGAACATGACAAGCTTTATAAAGATCACCTGTGAGTGATAGATGTCCAACATGAACGGCTGTTCCCAAAAATAACAGGCTGGGATGGACCAGTCCCACCGATGTGTAGAGATGGGAAATGGAAACAAAGTTTTTAAAGTTTTGGGAAATGTAGACAATAATTGCATCAAGCTGGAGGCACTAGCACAAATGGGCTTGGGAAAGGAGGCATCGACATGGGTTGCCAAGAGTTGGTTCTGGGTCTGCATCCTAGAAAACAGAAAAATATCTTTCTTCTATTTTAAAATGTTTATACTTTTCATCTCCTTTCTGGCCTTTCTCTACCATAATTGCTACTCCTGTTGTCCCAGCATGGTGGGAGGGAAAGGTACGGGTACACTGGAGATTCAGACTGGTTGATGTTCCAGCTGCCATTTGCCAGTTGTGACACCTTAACCTCTCTGGGTGTCACTTTTTTTATTCTGTAAAATAGGAATGATAACACTTAGTTTTTTGGTGAGGACTCATTGAAATAGCAAACATGAAATAGCTAACATCGAACTAGACAGGACATAATCACATATTGTAAGTTATTTTACTTCCCTCCTTCTCCTCTTCATCCCCTCTTCCGCTATCTCTCCTTCTCCCCATCCCTCCTTTCTTTGCCTCCTTCCTCTCATTCTTTACTGATTGTTTATTGAAAAATATTTTAACCACTTTCTGTTTGCTAAATATTATGTTTGGCACTGAGGATAAGTTGGTGCTTTGAAGAAGCAAAACAATCCCTGCTCTCATTAGCTTACAATCTAATAAGAGAGACAAACATTAATCAAAGTAGGACATAGTGAATGTAAAAAATTATAACTGTATAAAACAGAAGTATATGGCGCTATGAGAGTGAATAATTGTACTGTTAATATCTTTCCCTTTTCCCTTTCTATAAGGGGAGAATAGAACACAGAGAATTAATAGATAATATAAACGTATATGTGTTGATGGGTTGATCTTGTAAATGTATGATTGTTGGTACTTCTGTATTTTGATATTCTGGAGTCAGGAAGTTGAATAAGAGAGAGCACAACATAAAATATTTCTATTTCATGTTTGCATTTTATGCTTCTTTTGTTCTTTATGCTTCTTTTGTTCTTTTTATTTTTGGATGATTAGTTGTTTTACTGGACTTCCATACGTTTACTCTTCCTTTGATTAAATGAATAGGAATTCCTTTGTTCCTTAGGGAGAAAAATGAACTTTGGGATTCAAAACAGTGGGTTGCCCCCAAACTCTATGTTCAGTCATGTTACAGCCACTCAACAGAAAATAAACCTTCTTTCCTCATAGGAGATTTTTCATAATTAATAGAGCTGAGGCGGCTTCACAGTATGGAATGCCCTGTAGTGGCTATAGCCTCTCCCAAGCCATGTCTGTGGCTTGGACAGAATAGGGAACTCAAAGTCCCCATCTACGTAAGAACTCTTGCCATGAAGTGACAAAAGTCAGCAGTCACAAACAGCAAGACACTCTCTTATTGGATAATAATTCTCTTCTTGTTAGTCCTAGAAGGGATGGGTTCTTTGCAGGGGGGCCTGGAGTCTGGGATGAAATTAACTTTCTATTAAAGGACTTTGCCTGGGAAATCCCATTCCTCTCTTGTCCTGCCTGCCAATGCTGCAGAATTTGGGTCCTGTCAGTGTGTTTATGTCACATAAATATAATCTAGTGTAACATTTCCTGTCATTATAGTACGTGACTATTTTATGGACAAAACTAGAAGAGAAAAATAAAAGATAGCTACCAACAGTCTGTAATAGAGAATCTGGAGTTAAGTGATCCATGAACTACCGTAGTCAAGGACTGTCATTTCAGAAGTGCCAATCAGCAATGGTGATTGTTGCACTTGGAAATGGCCTTCATGTAATACACTACACCACATGCACGCACATGTACGCATGTGCACACGTGTGTTATTTCTCCTCCTCCTATGCATCATCAAATAAAGAAAACCTTTTGACTCCACTTCCTTCTCCAGCTACCTCCTCATTTCTCTCCTTTTCATAGCCACGGTCCTCAAAAGAATTGCCATCTTGATCACCTTTCCTTGTGTCTCTATCACCTTCCAATTGGATACTTCACCAAAGCTGCTCCCTCGAAGGGCCTCTAAATTGCTATATCTGAAGGCCAATTCACAGTGTTTATGTTCCTTACCCACCTGACACAACTGACAGCAAACTCGTCTTTTACACATTTTCTTCACTTGGCTTTAGGATCCTGCCTTCCCTTGGTTTTCCTCCTCCCTAACTGGCCTCTGCTTCTTAGTCTCCAGGCTACATCATCCCCGTTGCACTGGAGCCACCCAGCTCTCACTCCTTTGGTGATCATATTCAGTGACTGGCTTTCTAACATTTATTCTCAGGTCACACCCAGATGTGTATCTCCAGGCTAGATCTTGGCCTTGGATTTCAAATTCACATATCCAACTTCCCATGGGTCATGTCCATTTAATGTCTGAAATATTCTATCTGTCCAATCTCTTCTCTACATTTTTTTCTGCCAATACCTTGGTTCTAGCCACAATCTTCTCCTCCTAGATTACTGTAATGGCCTTTTGATTCATCTCCCTGTTTGTCTTTGTCCCTCACAGACCAGTTTAGTCTAGTAAGAGATCCTAATAAAGCAGACATTAGAAATGTTGTATAGTTGTTATTTCTTCGCTTAATATCCTGCATTGGCTTCTAGTCTTACTGTGGATAAAACCATAGTCATTGAAATGGTCCACAAGGCCATACCCTATCTGATACCCAGCTAACTCCCTCACCTCATTCCACGCTAGCACCACTCACAGGACTCCTTGGTGCCCCTCACAGGCCCCAGACTTGCTCCTGCCTCTGTGCTTTTGTACTTGCCTCGAGTTCTCTTTCCCAAGAAATTTAGGACCTGTAGGTCTTCACTTAAATGTCACCTTCTCAGTGTGGATTCTCCTAATGCCACTACTTAAAATTTCAAAATCCATACTTCTTTCCAACACTCTTCATATTTATTCCTGTTTTCTTTTTCTCTATAGCCTGCATCATCCTTTAACATACCTCATATTTTACTTATTTATTTTGCCTAGATATACCTTCCCCACCCCCTCCTCTTACTAAAATGTAAGCTCCACAAAAGCAAAGGATTTTATTTCTTTTATTCACTGCTGTATTCTCATTGGTTATAACAGTGCTTGACCCATACAAGTGGTCAACAAATATTTCTCAATTGGTTAAATGCAATTGTCTAAAACAGGATTTATTATTTATGACTCTAAAACGCATCATCAGCCTGTTTAATGTATTTGTACCTTCCTATTCCTATCTACTTCTCATGCACTGTTCCAATGACCTCACCCTCACTGGCTGTGTGGGTAGGCAAATGTGATGGTGTGGATGATGCAAACAGGATTATGTCGCTGTGTGGGGTAGTAGATCTGGTGTCTCTGCGTGTCTGTGCAGGCGCATGGTTCTCCCTACTACCTGAGGGCACCCTTTCAATGATACCTGGAAACAACTAAGTGTCATGTGTCACAATTTGAAAAGATACATGCATCCTTATGATTATTGGAGCATTATTTACAATAGCCAAGATATGAAAGCAACCTGTGTCCATCCATAGATGAACGATAAGGGAAATGTGGGTGTGTGTGTGTGTGTGTGTGTGTGTGTGTGTGTGTAGAATAGAATATATATAGAATATCATACAGCCTTTAAAAAAGAGGAGATCATGTCATTTGAGACAACATGGATGGACCTAGAGGGTATTATGCTAAGTGAAATAAGTCAGATTGAGAAACACAAATACCATCTGATTTCACTTACATGTGGAGTTAAAAAAAAGAACATGACTAAACAAACAAAAAGCAGAATCAAACCTATCTACACAGAGAACAAACTCATGGTTGCCAGAAGGGAAGGAAGTGATGAGATGGGCAAAATGGGTGAAGGGGAGAGAGAGATACAGGCTATTAATTAAGAAGTGAGTAAATTATGGCAGTAAAAGGAACAGCATAAAGAATACAGTCAATGATACCATAATAGTGATATATTGGGATAGATGGTAGCTATATTGTGGTGAACATAACATAGTGTGTAAACTTGTCAAACCTACTAAGCTGTACACCTGAAATGAATGTGACAGTGTGTGTCAACTATACTCAAATCTAAACAAACAAACAAATAAATGTTGAGTGTCAAATCTCTCGAAGTTATTTGTGGATTTTTTTCCATTACAAGAAGTACTACATGCAAAGGTAAGAGAACTATCTTTATGTATATGCATGATTTATTTTTATTTATTTTTATTATTTTTTATGTTTTATTCATTTTTTGAAAGAGAGAGAGAGAGAGAGAGAGACCCATGAACTCTGAGATCATGACCTGAGCCGAAGTCAGATGCTTAACCGACTGAGCCATCCAGATGCCTCTGCATGTTTTTATTTAAAAAAGAATAAAAACATCTTTCAAAGTCATTCTAAAGAAGGTACATGCCTTCTACCTGCATAATATATTAGCTCTTCATGGGTAAGTTCCAAGGCACATATTTGTTTATTGAATATCTATCACTGACATCATAATTCCCTTTTCTACTGAAAAATTATCATCGCAAGAAGAAGCATTTTCTAATGCCAGAATCACATAGAAAGATTTGTGCTGTGATCTGCAAGGTGCCAAAGAGAAGATGAGGAAGTATCCAGCGGCAGTATTGTTGATTTGATTAGAATTACACACCCGTGGCAAATGGTATAAAGGGTTTAAGAGATGGGTACTCGTCAAATACCCTCTGAACTATTCTGCTCCCCTACACTGCTACAGGGGCCCGGTAATCCTGCCACTAACCAGAGATTGCTCTGGGGTGTTACGTAATGGAGAATTCCCAAGACAAAGTTGTTTAGTCTCCTACCCTCCTTTTATTTATTTGTCTCTAAAGAGAAAAAAATAGAATTGCAAAATGAAGTCGACCTACACAAAGTCCATGCTACAAACAAGAACATTACTAGCAATTTCCAAGTGTATTATCTAAGTAGTTTTTGAAAGAAGCCTAGTGATGATTTATGACCAAGTTTTTATATAAATCATAATTACTAAACCAGAATATTGATCCAAAAATAAAATGAGGGACAGCGTGCATCATATATTTTATGATTTGGGATTTATTATATATATTTCAAGTAAATATTAGGTCCAAAGGATACAGATGGTGACTTTAACTCACTCTTTTTTTTTTAAACTTACTCTTTATAAACAAAAATATTGCAAACTATAAAATTGGATTACTGAGCTGGAAACATTTCAATTCGAGACAATATTAAACACCTATTTCAATGTTTGTATCCAAAACATAAACATTTAAAAAATTATTTGCAGTATTATTCACTGTGATTCAAAATTGGTGACAAAAAAAAAAAAAGCAAAGAATGCCAACGTTTCCTGGTATCCTGTATGGTACTTGTTCAGTGTTTTAATTTTGTGTCCTGTGTTGCATTTTTCTTGTCCAGAAAGTGAAAAATGCAGTGTGATATTGCAAGTGAATATCCGAGTTAGGCCCACTACTGTGCATTTTTCAACCCGTACTCCTGTTTCTCATAAGATAAGACTGCAACACAGTGACAGTATGTGTGTATTCTAAACGTGATAAGGTTCTCTAAAGCATCTCGAGGGATGATGAAACAGAGGGGGCACCAGTTGGAAGAGAGGATTGATTACGTGGAGTCTGCTTTTGGATACATTACTGAGTTATCCCATCTGCAAAAAAACCTTTTTTCCCCCTTCATATTCAGAAGCTAGCTATTGGCGTACAGGAGGTAAGACTTCCCTTCCTTGTGTTCAGTCTTATATATATATATATATAAAAGATCTTTTTTGAGAATAGTAACACAAGGAAATAGAGACAAAAGTATTTTCAGAGCAGTGCAGGTAGCTTTATTTTTAAAACCATAACGGGCCTGAGTCTTAGTCTTATATATTTTTTTTCTTCAAGGATTATGCTATGGAATCAAGATGGAGTCTTTTAACAAAGAATGAGGATGAAAAACATGGTTTTCAGAAGCTTAAAGATGAGGACAATGAATTATTCATTGCTACGTGTAGCATCTTTAGGATGTAGGAAGACCTCCATCTATAGAGCAAGGTTGGGCAAATTGGAGCCCATGGGCAAATTTGGTCGGCCTCATGTTTTTGCATGGCTTGGAAGCTAAGAATAACTCTTACAGTTTTAAATGGCTGAAAAAATCAAAAGGATATTTTATGACACATAAAAATGGTATGAAATTCAAATTTCAGTACCTATAAAGAAAGTTTTATTGGAACTCACACATGTTCGTTTGTTTGTCTATTTTCTGTGATTGCTTTCACATTACAGCAGCAGAGCTGAATAGTTTTGACAGACAGTACATGGCCTGCAAAGCTGGAAATATTTACTATCTGGCGCTTGACAGAAAAAAGCTTGTAGACTCCTGGTACAAGTTATACAACTCTTTCTTAAACTGACATGTAGATCATTTGCAATTTTTAACATTAGATATAAACTTAGGGATAAATATATCTGTTCCATAGTATAGCTTTAGTTTTTGCAGCCCTAACTGTTAAGAAAGCCACATGCATCCACGACTTGATTGAATCTGAGATTCAGGAATGTGTTCTCCAGATTACAGTGGGATTCTAGTCCAGCCTAGATGCCGAATGTGTTCTATATTTGCAATATTGCCTTGTCTACCCTTAGTTTACTATTAACAGTACAATGAAATAGCTGGACCTCCATAGCAAAAGAGATACTTTTGAAAGAAATGAACTTTTTAAAAGGTGGAATGTTTTAAAAGGCAAATATCAATCCCTATTTCACTATAAGGATTATGTATTTATGCACCCTTAATCTCATAGAAAACCTTGATTAGAATATGGCTAATTGTGATTTACCGTTTAATCTTAATTTAGAATCAAGATATTCTTAAGCGGGGCTCCAGAAATGCAAGCGTGTTTGATGGAAAGATCCTTCATATATCCCTCAGGGACTAATGTCCTGACATCTTCTGGAGTTTTCTAATTGCTTTCTGCTTAATGTGCAGAAAAGCACGTGGAGAGAAGGGGAATGATTGATCTTTTCAGTTTCCTGAATATGCTCCCTGAGATCTAGGAATTCTTGCTTTTTTTTCCTATAAAAGATTCAGAGGAGAAGCAGAAACAGATTCTAGTAAAACAACTCCTGATCACTAGGGGAGTGAAGAAAGAACGAGGTTTTCATCTCATCAAAATGCTATCAGTTTCTACTTTTTCTTAGCAAGAGACATTTCTTTAAAAACTGGCTTGACCAGAATGTTCCTTCAAAATTGCTTTTTCAAAGAGCTTTCTCTCTTATACAGAACAAAATCTATTTTATCAGGATTCAAATAAAGCTGTAGCGTAGAAATTTAACTTCTTTCATGACAGCAGATATGGAGTTGACACGGAAATGCTGAATGGAAAGTAGATTCTGCAGTGACAAACGGCTCATAGAACAGGTGTTGGCTATGCTTGAATTCAGATATTTCTGTCTTCAGCTGTGTGATCATGCATTTATCCCAGAGTTCCAAATTCTGCCAACCACACTGTGGCATCGATATCATCCTATCAACTTCCTAGTAGCACTGTGTTCCTCACACATTGTCAGATGGTCCTATACAGGTATTCTGATTGGAAAGAAGTATTTGTGAGAACCTGGGCAGATTCCTGGGCCATGACAGGTCTAACAACTCTGTAGAATCCTTGGAGTTTATATGACCTTGGTGCTTAGATAACTACCAAATCTGTAGGGGGGAATCCTCTTCTAGTCTTGGTGGAGACATACGCAGAAACTCTACCTTTAGGACTCATCGATGTTGCTACGTCTGGGCCTTGCTGTAAATTTCTTCTGAGCCTGAAGGTCTACCTACCATATTGTCTATAGGAGTCTACTCAGAGTAATTACCCTGGGACACTTGGTCTAACCAGGGTACGTAACTTCCTTTGTGTCTGAAAATTGGCTTGATGTGCAGATTGACTTAAAATGCAAGCTGATGGGAATAAGATGAACAATATTAACCAATCTGCCATAATCCTTCTTATTTAAGAAGAAATTCATATACCCTATTATCATATTCCAGGAGTGCTTCTTGTAAATTTTTTTTATTATTAATCTTTGCCTCTTTGAAAATAACTTCTACTTACATGGAGTTGCTTAAGCCGTGAGGCCTGAGGCATTGAAATGCAGTGTGCTAACTTGAACTTCATGAAATGTGTTTTAGCAAAGATGAACTTGCTAAATTTGAAGGCCCCAGGTGTAAGGCTACTCCATGCTAGCATGCACACAGAGTTCAATCCTTTGTACAAAATTAGGCCTTGTCTTGGGAGAGGCTTTCTAGTTAATCAGCAGCAACCTTTTGCTTTTAGGTGATGATGAAGTACTCCATTTTCTTATTACAACTATTCTACTACCTAAAGGCTCTTTTTGAAGATGGCCCCTATTATCCCAATGGCTCATGTAGGAAGCCAGAGAAACATTGAAAAAGAGAGAGAGAGAGAGAACAAGATGATTTTATACAAGCTTCAGTGGCATGAACTGTGTTTACTCCATCATGCCCACCAATAATCTATCTGTATTTAAGCTCTCAGACCGCAAGTTGGCTGAGTCTCTGAAGCGCTATTTCCACTTCTGATTTATTTTTCTTCTTAAAGAAAAATGAAAGGGATTTAACTTTTTGATTATTCAGAATTCTCATCCTCTATTTTATTTATGCTTCTGAACTAGATCTTGCTTTGTCATAACTATGCTAGTCTGATCTGGTCTTTGATTTAGTACTGTTTTCGTTCTCCTTAATTTTCTTTTTTTTTCCCCTGAGCATGAAATGTCCTAATTGTGTTACACATATTCAAGCTTACATATATTAAATGCTAGTATAATATTACTTTAATAATTATTCGTTTTGCTAAGTATCTTAGAGAACAGAACTTACACATTTGTTTTGGGTGTTTGGTTCTTGCATTGACTATAAAAATGTGACCAATATCTTTCCAATTAATTCTTTTGATGTTATCCCCCTTCATAGAGGATAAAGCACTTCTGAGTTCCACTCTCAACACTGTATCCTATGGAGTCTCCACGGTACTCAATATTAGCATGTCCTCCTTCTGACTTGTTTGAGAAATGTCAACCAGTACGTCACTATGGACTAAAGTTCCTCCTCCATCTCTACTCACAGTGTCACCATTGGAGAAAGCAAATCAGCAATTGCAGGACTTCTTTGTTTATTCATCAAACATGCACTGAATGATAGGCAGTATGCTTGGTGCTTGGTATAGAAGTTGGCTCAGATGGCTAGGAGGACGAAACAACTAACTCCATCTGGATGGCTTCTCTATTATCAGGAGTGGTAAAAAGTCAGGATTTAATCATATTGTTTAGGTGAAAAATTGCACTCATATTCAATTTTTGGGGTAGTTATTGGTGTTTTCTTTTTCCTTAGTCATACTCCTTTCTTCTTTCCCAAAAGAAGTTCAAGTTTGCTCAGGTATAGGCTAGTGTTTTCCTCTGAAAAAATAGAATCCGCCAGTGTTTTGTGAGATAAACCAATATGTTGGTCCAAGTCCATCATGGAGATCCCATTTGTCTTTGCCAATGATTGGTTTGACAATGACTGGACATATGAAGCAGTTCTTCCCAACGGCCTAGTTGGGTAGTCTGCAGGAAGTCCCTGACATGAGGGAAAGCTGACACTTTTTATTCATTTGGAAGTCGTTCTATGAAGATCTGATACTTTCAGCTCCTGTAGTCATACTTAAGTCCTGAGTGGGGATATTACCAACACACCAAAATGAAGACAGAGCAGAAAAATGGAACAAACATTATTAAGCTACTGAATCAACCATGACATTGCCTAACCCCAGAGTTCTGGTTAAGAGAGACAAGCAGGGACTATTTCTTAAAGTACTTTTAGCTGATCATTCTGTTACATATAGCTAAAGAATCTTAACTGATGTATGTTACCACCATGTTTCGTATTCAAATAATCCTAAGTCATTGCTTCCTTTCTGAAGTCTTCCCTCAGCTTTCGTTGTATAATGCTATTATAATAGAGAGAGTGCTAAGTCTTTCAATAATAATTAAAATGGCTGATCAGTAGGACCAATTTTTATACTATTAGTGGAGACCTGGGGTAATTTTTGGCTGGTTCCATAAAGTCTTTGTGCTTTTTGGATGTTGGTGTCCTATGGAAAGAGCAGCACACCATATTCTATTTTACATTCTGTTTTAATTCACAGCCCTAGATTTTAATTTATTCTGTATTCTATCAATTAGGAAGAGTGACCATTACTGAATATGTATTGAAAAGATTGCTGATTTTAATTTTTAAATGTTCCAATAATACAATTTATTGTGTGCATCAACAGATGTATCATTACTCTAATACTTTTTAATATTATCTTTTATTCCTCCACATATCTCTGAGGGAAATAACTGATATAATGAAAACAACCCTCATGTAGAGAAAACATACAGAAATTTTGTGAAATTATGTTTATGTTCCTTAATTTGGAAAAAGGAAAACTAGGAAAAGTTACTATTCCACTGATGAAATTAATTGCTTGAAGTTATGATAAGTTATGTTCTAGCAGAGTTTGAGATTGTGTTTTTGAAAATGAGACAATAAACTACAATTAAAGTTAATTTATATTCATTACATTATGTTGGATTTTATCATTTGCTTTTAAGGGGAGTCTTCTCTATTACACTATTATCTACTTAAAGTTTAACTGTGCCTTTTTGGGAGTTTCATTTAATTATCTCTATGTCAGTATTAGCTGCTTAGTTAGCCTAATTATGTTATTATGTGATAAATAAAATGTTTGTATATGAACATTCCACAAAGGATATTTCCATGTATGTTATTAAAAATAACTCTCGATCCCTGACATAAAACCAGCATTCGCATACTCTGTGTTTTCTTAGAAATATTGCTGACAAGTAGGCTTCTTGATATTCAACAATGAAAATATGAATAATTATGACCAAAAGACAGAGGGAAATTATGAAGCCCAAAACTCATTTATGTAGCTATGCTAGTTTGAGGCAAATTAAATAGAAAGAAGGTTAGTACCTTTCTACTAAAAATCATAATGCTTACTCCTTCATTTTGTAGAGGTGGATATAGAAATTATTTGCTACTGATGCATTTTAAATATTTCTAACAGAAATGTCACCAGATGTCAGGGCAGGTGAAGAATGATGCTTGCAGAATGAATGTACTTAGTTAGAACATGTTCGTCTTATTTTTTCCTTCATCTTCCCCATTCCTCTCATTACCAAAACCTTCCTTACTGACGATCATAGAATCTGGAAGCATTACAGCTGTAAGGGATTTTATGATCCATCTATACCATGTCTATATCCCCCACACCTCTATCCAGGGAGGAGGAAACTGAGACACATAAATCCAAGGCTCCTTATATTTTGGTAGCAGCATAGGTCTTGAATTCCTAATTTCAGTCCAGTTCTCTGAAATAAATATTCTTGAGCAGTCCCAACTCTTTAGGGGCCCTGAATCCCATCCATATGCCAGTTTGAAATGTCTCCTTTGGATAACTGCTTGTTTATACAGCTTGAGATGCACTACATATGAGTAAGTTGTTCAAAACAACTCAGTGCTTGGATGTGAACTATGGGATTTCACTTTAAAGTGCTGATTAGTATGGTATTTCCCATAGTCTGATAGCTACGCCAACAGGTACTAACACATTAGCCTGTCAGTCAGGGCCCTCAGGACCATAGGAGACCCGCTCCTTTTGATCTAGTGTTGGGTGTTTACTAACTCTATCTGGATGATTTGCCAGTGCCTAAATCCATTTTGTCTAAAATTCATCTCATTACCATTTCCTACAGCTTTATTTCTTCATTTGTTTATTCAACAAATATTTATTGCATGCTTTTTTGTGTTAGGTAGTGCTCTAAAATGAAGGATTTTCATACCACTGAATAAAATGCACAAATTCCCCTTTCCTTCTCCCAAGGAGCTTACACACTATTGGATTGGACTGAAAATAAATCAATATTTAATATAATAAAAGATAGCAATTAAAACTTTGCCAATGAAGCAATGTGAGTGGTCAGACAGGTGGTGGGCTAGGGAAGAATATGAACTGGGTGGCTAGAGAAGGCCTCTGTAATATGACAGTTAACTGAAGATTCTATGTATGTGGCACTTGACATGTGTTATTTTGGCTCATAATTGGTTTCATCCCTTCCTTAAGTATTATTATGTGCCCTTTTGTTGTGAGGCATGCTGCTGGTATTGTGGCTGGAGGAAACAGGTCAGGTTGCTGAACTCACAGGATCACAGTCTAGAATCAGAGATATCACATCTGTACATAGGAATAGCTAAAACAAGGCAGATAATGGTAAATGTAGAAGATAAATGTTGGTAAAGTGCCAGGGAGTTCAGAAGATGGAAAGAAAATGAAGAGAGTGCTTACTTGTATTAATCTTGTCTTCCCAACCACATATTAAGGAGATGGGCATGATACCTTTTTCTTCTTTTTACCTCAACTTCCTAGCACAGTCCCTTCCCGGCTTGTGCCTTGTTTGGACTATAGAATTTTGTTGTAGATGATGACTGATGACTATTGTTTTAGTGACTGCTCTCATTTAAATTGTCCTATAGGAGGCAAGTATTCACATGCAAATGAATCATGTCTAAAAGGAAAGGCAGCTTTTTCTTTTAACTCTCTTATCTGAGTCTACCCAAATTTAAACCATCTCCTGGCTTCTTCTTCTGTCTTAATCTATCAGTAGGTGCAGTGTGAAGAGACGACTCTGTGTCCTGTCAGTCTATGCAGGTATTAGGGGCACATGCGCAACATATGTATAAGTGAGCGACTGAATAAATGAAAGGGCTCCTTTTTGGGAATTGAGTTTGTCATTATTCAAATAACTTATGAAGTGAACTTTTCATGACGGAAGAGAGAAGAGAAATGGAGAACATTTTAAGTCTAAAAAGAAGCTTTTAAAGGGAATACACAACTTGGACTCTATGGTTACTTTTATTGGAGCAATAGAACACCACATCTGTGCTTGAGTGGGTCGCCATTTTTTTTAAGCAGGTAAAATAATAATATAATTAAAAGAACTTAAATAAGTCTATGCATAAAATATGCTGCCTACGCATTTAAAGACAGCAGGACTGTCTCTTTTGTGATCTCTTTCGAATCCCAAGTGTCTCATTTTAAGAAGAATCATTTCAGTTCCTTTTTCAGTCAAAAAATTAAACCGTTTTAATTTTCTGAGGGAAGAAGCCCCCAAAGCCACAGAGAAGTTTTTAATCCTGCCCTAATATAAGCTGAATTCTCCAAAATGCCTGCCTCTGAGGTAAACAGAATCCATTAAAAAGTAGTTATTAAGCCCTGTGAACAGAAAACAATATTAGAAGCCTAAAAATGATAGCTTTGGGGCAATGAAACTCATTGGAAGTAGAGTACAAAAGCAGGAACAGGAAAGGGAGAGGAATCCTTCAGTATAAAAAAAGATTATGATGAAAAATATAACTAATTTGCATTTTCATTGTTTCTTTCAATAAAAATCTCAAGAAACTTTACAGGACAAGTAGGGTGATAAAATGAAGCCTCGGGGTAGGTTACCAGATGGAATAATACATACAGGAGGGAAATATATACAAATATGGAAACTTCACTGCTTATGTAAGCTATGTAACTGCTTGAGTATGTTTTCTGATATATATTCTCTTCCACATTTAGTGCTTTTGAAGGGCTTACTGTTTAACAACAACATACATATTTTAGAAAGAACTGTTACCTTAGAAGTGTAACTCAAAAGTCAAGTACAATATTGGGTCAAGTTTCAGAAGCTTTTACGTTGTGAACCAAAACTTACACACATGCCAAAAGCTGGACTTTTGTATCACAGTAAGTCCTTGTTAAGAGGAAATATAAATATATATAAATATATAAAATAAATGTGAGAAATTGATGTGTATGTATTACACAAATGCATACACATATGTGTGTGTCTTAAGAGTCTAGGAAATAATATATATGTGTGTGTGTGTGTGTGTGTGTGTGTGTGTGTGTGTGTGTGTTTTGTGGTACTAAATCCTATGCAATTGAATGGAATACAGAATTGGAAATTCACAATTCTTATTTAGCTTCTGGTACAAATGTAGGTGATGTTCTTGCTAAGGTTAGATTCCCCTAACTGTCTTAGAGTTAATATTCAGAAATCATAATGAAGTTTAAATGTAACCCATGTTAACACAGTGCATGTGTTCTGTTCAGATAAGGCTTATTTTCAATAAATGGCATGAAGGATCAGCCTCAGCCTCAATTCACCAAAGCCCTCTATTGCACTGGCAATTCAACAAAAATAGCTCATAAATTAATGATTATATTTCCAATAAAGTATATAGATGGACACAGATTAAGCTATATGGACTACTGATTAGTTTCATGAACCCTAAAATAACACTTGCTATACATATTCTTACTGACCTAGAAATAAGCTTTAATCTCCTTTTAAAACATAAGCCAAACTTAGTCAACTTAGGAATTAAAGACCTCATTCACATTGCCATCTTTTTCTACTGAAACTAGTCTTTGGAGTGTCTTAGCATTTCAAAAGCAAAACTGAAAGTACTAACATCACATCTAACAATCAGAGATGATGTTCCAAAGACTAACGACCTCATCTAATTTATGCTCTTAGTGTCTCTGGAAGTAAGTGTTCCAACATTCTGTCTTCGGGATATTAAAATTTCTGTTACATTTAGATCAGCATTGGATCCTTTATATATACTTGGTGTTCTCACCACCAATCATAGGTGGACATGGAAGTTGAACTCAATAGCAGACCCACCTCTGTCCTTAACTATTTCACAAAGATTAGATGAATAGGGAGCTTGGGGGACTGGCAAATGGTCTCTCTCACCTTATTTTCATCAGTCTTTCCTAGACCTTATGAGTTTCTTGGCTTATTGGCTTACTCTTCCCTGGAACTAATTCATTCCAAGGTGAATGACTACTCACAAGCACTCTGATGTCACTCATGTAAATGTTGCATATTATCATTCACTCATAGGTAACTTTTTTGGTAGCTCTGTCTCCATTGCCATCAATTCTCAAAAAAGAAAATTCTACAAGGCCCATTACCTATAATTTCTGCCTTTAACTAGTTGCAAGGACTTTGTTATAGTCATCCTCTGATCTTAAATCCTAAGTCTGATCGCTGCCAGGGTCTCCAAGATATGAATAGCAGTTTTCAACTTACTGTGCTCATGCACTTGCTTGATTTTTCCATAGTGATTACCCGCTGAATCAATAGAATGCTTATTTAATCAGGACCTGAACTTCACTAGTTATGATTTTATGATCTCAGGTTTCTGTCTTTCAACAATAGAGCAAATATGACTAATTCATATAAGTCTTTTTAAAAAGATACTATTCTTAGTACTTATGTAGATTGTGGTCACCCAGATTTCTTTTCTCCTCTCTATCCTGAATCATCAAACAATTGGATTTGTAAGCATTTTAGTCACTGTATTTTGAAGCAGCCAGAGGCACAAGGGGAAGAAATATTGTAAGAAAGCTAGAACATAAACCTGGTTACCATGGCAAATATATGTACAGTATTCTCAAGAGAAATGTAAATAAATCATTGATCAGGATTTTTGCTCACTTCTTAACTCTTCTTAACTCATCTTTGTTATCTTGAAGTATGTCTATCTTCAAATGAATCAGATTATATTATTCAATACATTATTAAAGAAATATGAGTTTGTGACCAATATAGGATTCCTGTATTCTAAAATACATGAATGTAGTGTTAAGCAGAGACAGAAAATACTCCAGGTAATGCTACAACCTAGAAAGATTACCAACCCATACAATTCAAAGTCATCTAGAAACTAAAGTTAGTGCAGTTAAATTCAATGATGCAGAACTGAGCACAGTAGGACTATGTGATGCCTAAACTGCAATTCAACAAAGTGAAGTACATTCAAAATGCATTTTCAGTTAATGATAAAATTCTGTTTAACTGCAAAAAAGAAAGGGAAGCATTTTTAAAAAGACTCCACATACACAGACACACAGACACACACACACACACACACACACACACGACATTGTAGGAAATCCTTTCAACACTGGCAATTGAAATCTATCTAGCCAAAACAATTCAATACAGCAACCATTTACTGAGCATCTCTAACAGGTAGGGTTTTGGTGCTGGGAATAAAAAACATGGGTCAGTGGATACTACACTCTGATAATTTACAAACTAGCCAAGGGGTCAACAGCCATATAGCTCATTATTATACTATGATAAGTGAGATCATTGAGGAATAAGCAAAGCGTCATGGGAGCACAATAACATTTGGGGTCATTCTCATTCCTGATCTACGTTATAGCTGAATGCATATAGGCCTGAGATGGAAATAGGTATGTGGCAGATGGGTAGTCTCTCTACAATTCATTCTTATACATATTCCAGAAACTCAGACATATGTTGCACATAAGCATGCATTCACCAAAGAAAAACAGGGGGAGCTCAATAAAGAATCATAAAGTTAAAAACTCACAGAGTTACTAAACTTCAGTAGTGTGAACAGAGTTCAACAATTTGTATTGATTCTAAACAACTAGATAGATGAATAAGTTGTCATTTGATGAAAGGAAGAGACAGGTAAAGAAAGTAATATTTCCAATATTTCCAAAAAAAAAAAGCTGCAGATAAGTCTTTTTTTTTAACTTCTTTGTTTGTTTTGCTGTTGTTTTTTTCTTAACTTTTAATCAACGTTGGGATAAGATGTAGTTTTAGTAAATCATCATAAAAATTCTGTAAAAATGAAGGAATTACTTCATGAAGCAATGTACACTGAAGGCATATTTACTTTGAAATCAATTTTGTTTTAAAGGCACACTTTACTATTTAACTTTTTTTGAGAAAAGAACACTCACCCCACATATATACTCTGGGTGAAATACAAGTAAAATGCAATGATATTAATCTGATGGCCTTGGGCCTTGTGGGCACATGTGGTTGACCATGAAGCCAGAAGGTTTATGAAACTGTAGAGCTGGGAAGACATACCAATAAATTATTTTTAGAATGTGGCTGTAATTTTTTTAATAGGAGAAAGGAAAATTTAATAACTAGAGGGATTAGGGTATTTATCTGAAAATATTTATCTACAAAATTTCTCAGACACATAGAATATAACCAGGTCTACTAACGGCTTTCCCTCAGAAATTCTAGATACAATTTAACATGTCTAAACCTACACTCATATTTTCATCCTCAATTTATTCTTTCATCAATTTACATTTATTGAACTCATATGAGACCCTCAGGATGCAAAGACAAGGTTTTACAAAGACATTAAATCTAGTGCCTTAGATCCATAGGTAAAGCAACCTATTATTGGACTAATGTATATAAAATGCTATTGGAACTCATTAGAGGAGCACATAGGTTAGGCTGGCCTGGAGTAGGCCATTTAAGTAAGGTTTTTTACTTACTTTGTGTTGTGTTGACTTTTGAAGAAAAAAAAAATAGAGTTAGGTAGGTGAAGAAGGGACAAGGCATGGAAGGAGGAGCAGTTAACATGCAAACACTCCGTGTTGTTCAGGAAGCCTGGAGTGCAGACTGGGGAAGGCTGATGACATTGGATGTGTCCCTAGGTCGTGGAAGGCATTTTACACCATAATGAGAACTTGGATTTTATTTTGTAGGCTATGAGGAACATTAGAAGATTTATAGCAAGGACATGATATAATAAGATTTGCGTTTTGGTAAACTCATCTTGGTTGCAGTGCAAAGGATTGATTAGAGCAGGGCAAGACAAGACAGGAGAACAGTTAAGAGTCTGATGAAGCATTTAAATGAGAAATAATGACATGGATAAGGAGGATGGGCTTGACATCTGTAGGAGTAACACAATCTGGTAACTGAACAGGAATGGTGGTCGAAGAAACTGAATGTACCAATGAAGTCTCCCAGATTTCTGGTTCAGCAACTGGTTAGAGGTAGATGCCTACCATCAGTGTGGAACTAAAAGAAGAAAAGAAGATTTTGAGAGAGATAAAGTGAACTTAATTTTAAACATGTTGGGTTTTGGGAAGTTATGAAGCATACAGTTTGAGATAACTAGAAAGCTGTTATATTTATGGATCTGGAGCTGAAGAGAAGAATCTTGTACTAGTTTGCTAGGGTTACCATAACGAAATGCCACAGAGTGGATAATTTAAACAATGCAAATTTATTTTTCATAGTTCTGGAGGCTGGAAGTCCAGGATCTAGGGGTTGACAGATTTGGCTTCTTCTGAGGCCAATTCAGCCCCTAACAGATCAGATCTACAGACATATTTGAGACTCACTAACTATTGTTGCTAATTTAAGAAGCATAACAATGGATGCATTACCCAGGAGAGTGTAAAAATTATATTTGGCTCTCAGGATTGACCTGGAAGATGAAGTCCAGGGAATGCTATATGTAGATCATGAAAAATGATACAATAGTCTGGATGGAAGAGCAAATTGGAAAATTTTTACATTGAAATGCAATATTATCTATGACTTTCAAAGCTCCAGAGGCCTATAGCCCTACAGAAATCCTTATATATTATTAAGCTGTCTTCATTTTTATAGACAGTAGTCATCTTTTGAAACAAATTTCATTGAGAGTGTATGTGAACCTTTTTCTTCTCCTTTCATTATTGCTGCTGTTATTACACACGTTAGTGTATATGAGACTGGTTACTATGGAAAAAAAGATAATTCGAAGGAGATGTAGCATGGGATAAGATCTGAAAGGTTTCTCTCAGCTTCTTATCAGTGCTGTAGACTTCCTAAGTCATGGAAGCCATTGGTGAAAAGACTTTGCTTCTGGTAGTTGCCATTTCTATATTCTACAGTTAGAGAGGCTCAGGGTTTGGGAACTCATAGAAGTTCTTCTTTTCAAGCTGGAGACAGCAATCCTAGACAGCATCCCAGTGGGGTGTCTCGTAGTATCTCTCTACCTGTGGAGAAGCCTAGTAACCAAGATATATAGTCAAATACTTCTGTTTTCCTTTAGCGGGATTCTAAGTCAGTAAACAGTAGAAACAGCGTTTCACCATATCTGTTATTTTCTCTTCTAGTTCTCTGAATTTATCTAAATTCCATTGGAAATGACATCCTAGCAGATTAGGAAAAAAAATCGCAGAGTTACATCAGAAGCCAAATGAATGTAAGCTCTATATTCCTGTTTGTATGATGCTTTGGGTGACCTTGGAGAAGGACGTGGTTGAAACTCAAGAGATTTGTTTGTTCCCTATCTAGAATTCTACTCTTAGGTAATCCATTGCTATTTGAACCTCAGTTTTACACTGGGGAGATAATGCGGCTAGACCATCATTATTTTCCTCCTGGAAATAAAGGAAGTTGGGGAACTCTGTTTATTAAATCCTATTTACTTGGTTCTGCTAAGATCCATTTTGGATGTCGTAATATTTTACAATTATTATGGGTTTCCTAAAAGGAAAGAGATTTACCAATCCATTTATGCACTGAATTAGGAAGAATGGACTGTTAAAGTTCCCTGAGAACAGCTGTTTAGAAACAAGATCATCATAAAATACTTTTAGAAGAAGCCAATCAAATTTGCAACTGGTCCTGGATAACAAAGAAAAACGCCAATGTAGAGAAAGATAAAAATGAAATGATTTGGTACCTCTATCATCATAAATATCAATGAGCACTGTAATTTTATGTTGCTGAAATTGGCACTAGGGCATTATCGATTTTCTGTATCATCTAATGGTTTCCTGCAAATATCTTTTATAAAAGTGCATTATATGTCTTCTTAATAATCTTTTCTTGAGTCATATACTATCAAATCTTGCAGAATACTATTCATTCAGCAGTAAGTTAAAGTCATCAAACATATTTCTATTAAAATTTTATTAGACTTGAATACCCTGAACTGATACAGTGTAATTTTACTATTCATCCAGCCATCTTGATTGTTTTCTGTTAGAAACATTTTAAATATCAGAAACACTTTTTAAAAGGACTATTCAAATTTATTATAGTTTCATTTTTGGCATTTTTAGTACAGGGATAATTATTTTAAAGGCCTATTATGACAACTTTCCTTTCTCAGGAAAACCCCCTTCAGTCCCTCCCCCCCACCCAGTGCTTTCACTTGGGCTAAAAAGGATACTCAGGTCATGACCAATGTGAAATGCGTGTGTTAATTTTGTTCAGTCCCCAGCTGCTTTACATCTTGACACAGAAGAATTACTGCATCACACAATGTTAGAAATATAGAAGATAGAAGATAATTACTGAACCTCATGTTACCATCGATGTGTGAAATTTTTCAAGGAAGAAAATCCATTCATTTGGATAACAGGCACACTGGTTAAATGCACAACTTTCTCCCATGAAAAATTTATTCTTAACACATTTTTTTTTCTCTAGTAAGCCATTGTTTGAGAGTGCTTCAGTGAATTTTGATTTTATTTGGAGGATATGAGACACGCATATTTTAATGTGCATATTCTTTCTCTCGGTCTCTCAGAAATAGTAATAAACTTTTCAGTTGCTGTGGTATTTAAAGGCACTTTTTGGTTCTATTTGGGGCAGTCAGTGTGCAGTCAGTTTACTTTGGTCTTACATGTCATCTTTACCTTCTTACTCTTGAGAAGAGGATTTGTGTTACTTGTGAGGGAAAGAAGTTGAGGTCAAGTGGAGGGATGTGTCTGGCCCAGTTGTCTTTTTGTTCACTTTTTCTTTCTTTCTCCTTTTTCTGAAGTTCAAGAAAGAGACAAGTTTGGATATATTCATGTCTGCTGAGCAGAGACAGATATTGGATTACTAAGAAGAGGTTAGATATATTTAGTTGAAGAACTCTAATATTTTTAGATAAAATGAGAATCATGAGGTATTTCTCATTCTCTCCAGTTTTTCTTAAGACCACTCTTAGAAATGGAACATGGGGCTGCAGGCCCATTAATCTCATCCATTGTGCAGTTTCTTACATTCTTATGACATACGTGCATTACTCTGACCCAGAATATGCTGCTTCTTAGGTTTTCATCTACATACAGCATAGAGTTCATATTTTTCTTTGTCATTAGTTTTATTAACTGGCAATGCAACTCAGACAATGTGTTAACCCAAACCTGGATGCGTGGATGGCTGCATGGATTCTGGGACTGCCTTGAAGCTGTATGCAAACGACTTTGTATACATGCACACCCACACTTTTCTGGGGGGGGTACAGAGCCATTACTAGAATTTTAAATGTCTCCCAAAGTTAAGAATCTTTGTAAATGGATCACATTGCTCTATCTAAAAGCCATGCCAGGTTTTCCGTATCAAATTTAAATGAGAAATCACAGACTATCCTCTTTGCTATAGTAAGTCTTACTCTACTAGGGAGAAAAGAGTCTAAATTTATAGTCTGCTGCTTTCTGCCTAAATCATAGATTGTGGACTGATGTCCAGTTTGTGATATATTTTCTTCTTATACAGTCTTTTGTAGGACTTACATAGTCTTCTCTCTTTTTCTCTATTTCTTTCTGTTTCTTCCTCCCTCTTCTCCCACTCTTCCCTCACTCATCCTTTGTCTCTTCCTCTGTGTAGCTAAAAAGGCCAAATTAGAGAACCGAGACCCAGTGTGTAAATTTGGCCCTAAAATTTCTTTACTGTTAATGTCTGAAGTATTGAGGGATTCCCCCCACCCCCTTGAATTACATAGAGAACTACCTACAAGTGGTAGGTAAAAAGGGACAGGTTGAAGCATTATCTTTTGATGCAGTTTGGTTTTGGATACAGTGGAGGGACCGAGTGATTAAGGTTAGACTAACCGTGGTGACTTAGCCTAGCAAATTCTGGGGTGGGTCCAGATGGTATGCATTGGAGATGCTTCCACAGAGCTTACACATACCTCACAATTGGACAAAAAACAAGAAAATGGGGACATTCTCACTTGCACATATGTTAATTTATCTTTGAAAAAATAGGGATGCAAAACTCCAATCTGAAGTTCCTAAGAGTAACCTAAGATATCACGCCCATTTCATGGCCTGGTTTTATCAGAACTGCACTATTCTAGTGTGTACTAGACTTACATTCTTTAAGTCAAGTAACTACATCTTTTACCTTAGTATTTTTAGAAATTAGTTGGGGAGGGCACCTGGGTGGCTCAGTTGGTTAAGCGTATAACTCCTGATTTCTGCTCAGGTCGTGATCTCGTGGTTCATGAGTTCGAACCCTGCTGATCTCTCCATTCATGATTTCAAGCCCCTGCTTGGGATTCTCTTTCTCCTTTTCTCTCTGCCTTTCCCCGCTTGCATGCATGTGCTCTCTCTCTAAAAAATAAATAAATAAACTTAAAAACTACAAGAGAAAAGAAAGAAACTATCTGCGTACCTGGTAACACAGTAGGTATTAAAAACTGACCAACTACATTTCTTAATCCTATGTGGTAGGAATTCACTTTTTCTCCTTACTGATTATGGTCTTTCTGTTCATTCTTGATTTTCAAGGTCATGGATCACAATGTTCTTGAAATCTCATTTGTCATTCCCATTTACCCAAAACTGTTATACTTAGAACAATGGCTGACAATTTACTAGATTGTTGCAATTAAACATATTTTACAATATAATGCAGGACGGCATGATGAACTCACATGTGAATACTTACCAAACCTGCTTGAGTTTTTATTTTTATTTTTTTAATGTTTATTTTTGAGAGAGAGAGAGAGAGAGAGCGCGTGTGTGAGCACACCAGTAGGGGAAGAGGAGAGAGACAGGGATACACAGAATCCAAAGCAGGCTCCAGGCTCTGAGATGTTAGCACAGAGCCCGACGCAGGGTTTGAACTCATGAACTGCACGATCATGACCTAAGCTGAAGTTGGATGCTTAATCAACTGAGCTACACAGGAGCCCCAAATCTGCTTGAAATCCTTTCAAATTTCTGAAAGACTTATACCCAATAATAGTTTTCTTAATAATTCTGTCCTCCCCTTCAATATTATCTTCTGGTTGATTTGAAATTCTGTCCAGTCAAGAACTTAACATTTAGTATGTTCAGTTATTCACAAAAATATGGACCATAATTGAAATACCACCTGTAAATACTAATGGAGCAATTGTAGACTTATCCTTGATCGGGTATGCTGCTTATGGATAATTTTCTCATTTGTTATCTGAATAACTGTACTTGTAAAATAAAAGATACAACCACAGAAAGATCCAATCTAGTTTGATCATTGCAGAACTGTTCAAAGAAAAAGAGATGGGTTGTGTGAGTCAATGATCATAAAGAGAATGGAAAGTAAATGACTCCCGCGATTTCTTTTAGATTAGTAAAAGCCGCACAGAAAGCCTCCCAATTTCCCTTCTTCCTCCTTAACTAATTTTATGTTGGCTTTATTGCCAGCAAGTCCACAGGCATACACAACACCTCTCCTCCATACCCTGAAGGAATTAAAACTGTTGACAATATTTGGAAGAAAATAGAGAACTTGAATCTCTTTTTGTGCTATTCAGGCATGTGACTCAGTAAAATAAAACTAGCTAATGAGGAATTAACTCAATTTAAGATAATGAAAGCACTGATATACCAAGGAAAGGTGTGCATATAAAACACGTTGAGCTTGAGCTTGGGATTGCCTAGGAGAGAAGTAGATGTGTCTCATTCAACTTAAATATCTGGTATGTTTTTTTAACGTATAGCTGCAAAAAGACACAAATAATTATCAACTCATTGACCAACTAACTCATAAAATCAGATTATTTCAGCAATTTCTCAATAGTTTGTTTTATAGTGATGATACACAAAGATTATTTTCCTCCATCTATCATCCCCTTAAATATCTACTTGTTTGCATCATAACCAAGTGGTAATAAGTAATTAAGTTTATGAGCTGGAGTGCCACTGCCATCCACGCAAAACTCAGCTTTTCTGGAAATATTATCAGTATTTGAGTCCCTGGGTTTTAAAATCTGGAAAATTAAAACAAACATGGCTTCATGGATCTTGTAAAATAAAGAGCAATAATCCAGAACAGATTATAATGAAATATTATATTTAGTTTCTCTGTAGACAGATATCCTTTTATTTTTTCTGGGTTGAGGCATGGGACTGTAAGATGAAAATTAATATTCTGATACTATTTGGTTTGAAAGTTATGGCAGAATTTACTTACTACCAAATACCCTTTGTGGATGCCGAATTCTAGTGTTGTTACTTATCTTTGAAGTTTTGTTTTCTATGTGTAAATTAACTTGATTCTGAATTCTAGTTTCCTTCAATATTTGGCTACAACTCTCCAAACCTCCCATTTTCTATGACTTTTGACTCAGAATAACTAAGAACAAAAACTGTCCTTTTCCCTAAGCCCTGCAAACTGAGTGTGAATGACTTGATATAAACATCAGAGAAATTGCCACAGATAAATCATGTGTAGACAATCTTCATGCCTGTTGCTATGTGAGCTACTCAGAAAATTCACCTGAACCCTGGTGATGTTATCAGAGACATTCAAACCACCAAAGATGCTTCAACCCTGATATGTAGAAATCTTGACTGGCTGCTCCCTGGGCTCAAAAACTAGTTGATAATTTGTTCTCATCCTTTTTCTTCTATTTTGTAGAAATGACTTCTTGCACATATAGGCCTAACTTTGAACGCCAGGTGCATCACCGCCTTCTAAAATGAAACACAACTGTTTAACTGAACTGACCTATTTTCAAGACTAACAGATTCATCAGTGAAATAATGGAGCAACTACCAGCTCAGGTTTTCTTGGATGAAAGTTCCAGGGAAGTTTCAAAGAAGGGAACTGATGGGGTTCAGAGCAGGCTGCCCCACTGCCTGCCACTTTGGCATGTGGATTATTTTGAGCTGAAGATAATCAAGGCCAGAAAGACTCAGGAAGAGCTTTTCACTTCTGCTTTAAGTGCCTAAAAGAATTTAGGTAGAAGACCTGGTCTAGGAAGAGAGCTATCACCAGAGACAGCTACAAAGAGTAGGGGCTAGGTGTGGTAAGCTGGGGGAGTTCGGCCTCTGTATTCAAATTCCTCTCCGAGTCCAGTTGTCTCTGCACGGCATGACAAACATTTGTTTACCAAACATTTGGCCTTCCCACCTTCCTGTGATTTGTCTTCCGTCCTTTTGATGTCCCAAGTCCCTACCTTCTTCTTAGCTCAAGGTGGCATATAAACTTCAATTGCCTGACTTAAGCTTGTTTTTCTTTGGTTAATCTGTCTTATGTCAGTTTAATTAATAGACAAGCTAAAAGGACCTAAAAAGGTAGAGAAAAACTTTGTCCTCTCCTAAAATGTAAACATATTTCTGTAAGCATAGAAAAAAGTGAGGAAATATAAATAAGACATGGATTAGTATCAGTTACCTCAGGGAGATGAAACTGGAGAATGTTGGGGGTAAATGATTACATTTTTTCTTTATTCTTTATTGTATTTTATTGTTATAGCTAGCTGTTTTGCTCTTATAATAAAAAATTGAGTAAATTAAGAAAGCAAAGTTTACAAAAATTTGCAGTCATTCTTAAAGTTTCATTTATCATAAATTAGCAAAATCATTATGAAATTCGAAGACTGTCATGGGGTTGTCATCTTTTAAATTGTCCCATTATTTCACAAAATAAAAAAAACACTTAAATATCAGCATTTAGGGAAGGCATAAAATCATTTAATCAAAAATCACATTGTTCTTTTGTACTTCTTATTGCCGATTGACGAAATCTGACCAAAACTGATCTCGTTTGTATCCTCTTCTTTTTGCTAAAATGGTCGATGTGGACTAAAAGTGGTTTCCAATATTAAGAAAAGTAATGTTATTATTTCCCTAAGACAAATACCTAGAAAGTTCTCCACGAAATTAGAAGAAGCAATTAAATTACTTCCAACACACCTTGTGCCATCATATGTCGTGAATTTATCCTTCCCAGTCATTTTACACAGTAGATATCATCTAGGGGAACCTGTTCTTTCACAAACTGAGGTTCGGCCTACATTGTTTGGAGAGCTTCAAAGGATTTCTGATTAACAGTAAAATAGCTCTAGTTATTATATACCTGGGTAGTCATCCTTACAAACAAACAAAGCTGGGCCATGTGTTAAGAGTTCTTCCTAGTCTAAAAGCATTTGGAGAAATCAATCAATGTGTGGGCAGTCACTGCAAGCTAAAAGTCTTTGGAATCCTTTGAAGAAAATGAATAGGTGTCAGAAATCAGGGTCAGGTCCAGATCTTTGTTGTACCCTGACTTTGTGGTCTGATATCTTTTCTTGTGGGCCTTTTGATTTAGTGGATAATTTGGGGTGTAGGTGCATTTTATTTAGATGGTTGTGTTATTTGGAGTAGGAAGGTTAAAAGAATTTGAAGGATAATTTCATCTTCATTTAACAACAAAATAAAAGAACACAGGGTGCCTGGGTGGCTCAGTTGGTTAAGCATCCGACTCTTAATTTCAGCTCAGGTCATGATCTCACGTTTCATAAGATTGAGCCCCGTGCTAACACCGTCTCTGAATTTTAGGCTTTCCTAGGGCTCTCTCTCTGTGTATCTCAAATTTCTCAAAATAAGTAAACAAACATTTTATAAAAAGAGAACAAAAGAACAAATATTTCTATTTTATTAGTCAGCTCAATTTGCCTACCCCGATGTGTTATAGCATCCTTTTTTTTGGAAAGCATTAGAAAAAGCCAACAATAGTAAAAAAAAAAAAAAAGCGGGGGGGGGGAGGAGAGAGAGAGAGAAAGGGAGAAAGAAAAAGCCATTGCAAATTGTATTGTAAGAAAGGAAATATAATCAGATCACTGAAGCATTGTTTATTTGGGAGATATGCTGAGATATAGATATAGCTTAGTTATACAGAATTTTCTGATACCCTAAATGATAATTGTTATGACAAGACTTTTACATGACTAAAAGCAACATTATTTCAAATGCTTAGAGATATTTAGAAGATTATGACGCTTATTCAATTAACTTTAATGAAAAAAATACATGAAGTATCTACCAATTCTGTCTAGAGCAAACACTGTAGTAACACAAAATAAACACTCTATGTATAGAAAGTGTCCAAACAATGGGCAAAACCGTAAAGCCCAGTGACAGGATAGGTTGGCATTAGGAAGCGTTTCATCATATTATTTTACTTTCTCAGGTATCATTCATTATAGTATTTGGAAGCGCCATCCACCTATAGCTTGCGTAGATGCATGGGCCCTGCTTCCCTCCTTTCTTTTACTTTTACTGCTTTGTGTTCCTCGCTCCAAGCCTCAACCGCCTGTGGCCATGAGTATCATCACTAATAGCACCTTAGAATATTGTGTGTTCAAAAAATAATAAACTGCTCCTTGACAGCAAATATTTAGTCACAGAGAGGTTTATGCCTCAGTTTTAGGAGCAGCACATGTGAGCCATTTTGGGGTTTAGGAGAGTCAAGTCTCTCTGCTCCTCAGGCCCTCTCCAGTCTTATCATTTAGGTTCAGGTATTTTGAGCCCACTTGCATTTATAAACTGTATTAAGGTTAAAAAGCTTTATATAAATATCATTTGAGAAGTTTCCCATATAAAATAGGATTTACAAAAAATGATACTCAACCCTTTCAGTTTCTAGGAAAAAGCCCTGTGGGATGGTTCCTTTGTAAATTCTGAGTGGAAAAAAGCTATAAGATATGAATATATTTTTTATAAATACATCATTTAATCAAACTCAAGAGCATTCTTAAGTTCTTCATTGGAACTATGAGCCTGTTACAAATTCTTCCTAAAAATCTTTAATGGCTATAGTAATACCATTGACACTTTGGTATGCAAACAAGTCTTCGTTCATATTATAATGCTCTGTGTTTGCACATTTGCATATAATGGTTTTCCAAGGCCATGCCGGCAGGCCTATTGTAATCAATAATAATGGCACAGTTTGTGTTTCCGTAGCAAATTAAGGTTAAACAAACTTAACATAAAAGATATTTCCATTGAAATCCAATCAACTGGAAAGAAACAGGAGGTCATGATGTATAGGGAAAATAAATGATCCGTTCTTAATTGAAGATTTCTTTTTACATTTCCTTTTGTTTTATTTCAAGAAAAGACATTTTTCTTGATTAGGAGCTTTCTTCACATGACCAGTCACTGTTTCTCTTTTGAAAATTAAAATAAGAAAGGATATATACATTTTACTCAGAAAACTGAATGTCCAATGGTCAGTGCTTTTAATTCAGACTTCTGAACTGATAAGAATCAAAATTTGCTTTCCTCTTGGAAACTGATTACCAAGTTTTAAAAAAGTTAGTTGAATCTGAATAATATAATTAAATTTATGACATACTCATATGTTGCAGTAGGGGGAAATGTCTGTAACAATGGGTTATATTCCTCATAATAGATCGACCATGACTACCCATAACACCTCTCTAACATGCAAACCTACAGAATTTCTGAAGGGTGAAAATTTTTCCTTCTGATCTCTGAGGCAACTAGAAAATCTCAAAGTAATCTTTCTTGCTATATTTGCCTTGTGAAAATTAGTTTTCTGTTTAAATATAAATGACTCATTGGATTGACGTGTAAGGACAGTTGCAAATTTACTTACCATTTTCTCCTCATGGTATGCAATCAAAACTACAACATCTTAATCAAAGAAAAGTTTCACAATTGCATTTTAAATGTATGAGGCAACCATGCATTTGCCAGTCATTTTCCACCATTGTATATATAGAATTTAAATATGTCACATAATTCCACACACGAATACTTCTTTGCAGGTGGTGTCGTTGATATTATTGCCATGTGTGTCGGACTAAGGTCTCAGATCAAGGAGACCACGTGGTTGTGTCCTATCAGTAGTTGTGACTCAGATTCAAGGTGGTCTAGAATTTTTAAGAGGGAGCTGGCCCGTGTCTGCTCTATTGTAGGGCATATGGTAGTTCAGATCCACTCATGCTAGAGCTAGAGTCCAAAGATATACCATCTACATACCTTTGCACAGATGAAGACATGACAAATTCAGAGGGAAACTGTGAAATCTCTCAAATTCGAATGATCATTTTTCTTTGCTCCTCTTTCCTCCAGGTGGCATATTTTTTCTCCCTTTCCACCATCTAAATTCACCGTCTCCGAATTTTAGGTCTTCCTAGGGTTTTCATGTTTTATAAAAATCCAATCCTGGTAAGAACTATTGCTAGAGACTGAATGCTTATGTGCCCCCAAATTCATATGTGGAAACCTAATACCCCATGTGATGGATGGTATTTGGAAGTGGGGCCTGGATGAGGTGATTAGGTCATGAGGGTGGACAGAAGTGACTCCAGAGAGTTCCCTAGTCTCTTCTGCCATATGTGGCCACGGGAAAAGATGGCCATCTAGGAAATAGGAAGGAGCTCTCAGCAGACGCCAAATCTGCTGGTGCTTTGATCTTGGACTTCTCAGCCTCCAGAATTGCAAGAAATAAATTACTATTGTTTAGACACCATCCAGTTTACTGTATTTTTATTATAGCGTCTAAATGGACTAAGACATTACTCATTCTATTAGTCACACATGTAGGACTTTTTCATATAAAGTCAGGAAGGTTTCAATCCATGTATATATTTTAACTCTCACTGGTGTTTAGATTGAAGGAAGGGTTCAGTTGTATTCATCTTAGTATTTTCCCAGTACTCAACACATTCTTGCTGTTACAGACCTACTCCACAATGTCTACCAAGGCTCCACAACTGTGGAAGGAATGTGTGTAAGATGCAGACCTTAAGGTAAAGCATGTTAGTGAGTAGTTGGACAGTATTTTAATGTGAAGCAGTAAAAAGATTATAATAATGATGAAAAGAGTAAACACCAGAGCAAAGAAAAGACCAGTCCTTGGCATGCTGGGGCTAGGACCCTGTCAAGCAATCACTTTTTGTTTGGAGGTTAAAAATCAGCACTTTTTCTTTTAAAATTTGAATGTTGGGATGCATGATGGTGCTACCGATATGGATAAGGACATCATTTCACATCATAGTAGGAAATGCAGCCAAAGTTGAAAATAAACACCCTGAAATAGGTCAAAATGAAGGGGAGAATAAAACCAAGGAAAAAAACACTGATTTGCTTGTTTAAAATAATGCTAATTTCAATCACATATGTGATGAACTGTTTATTACTTATGCTTAAGCCCCATATCAGCCTGCAGATATTATGCATATGGTAAGTATTACATTTGTTTGATTGAAATAATGACATCACTTTTATGATGAGCACTGGGTGTTACATATAAGTGATGAATCACTAAATTCTACTCCTGAAACCAACACTATACTATATGTTAACCAACTAGAATCTAAATAACAATTTGAAACAAACAAAATAATGAAGTCCCTCATCTGGCTTCATGTTTTGGGGGCCATTCCGCATAGTGGTTGCATCTAAACCATGAAAGAGTACAAATACGGGAAATATTCTAGATGTTGGGAATATAGCAGACACAGAACAGACTCAATTTCTCGCCTGTTTGGAGCTTACACCTATCACTACTGATAACACTTCCTCTCGAAAAAATCTTGCCCCTGTCTAAAATATCAAGAACACATGTGCAATTTTCTTTGCTTGAGGTTGATTAGGGAGACGGGCCCAATTCTGGTGGAAATATGGATTAGGTACGAGGTTAACCAGTTAGCTTTCTTATTCCATAACACGCTTAAGCATGAATATTAGCAAAATCCTTTGGAATGTGTTTTACTGCTTAGGAGTAAACCCAGGTAACATAAGCCTACATAAATCTGTCCACTACTGAAAATCAGCCACAAGGCAAACACATGCCTAAAGAACATAAATTAAGAGTAAAATCTTCCTACCTACCAAGTCAGCTATAGACTCAAATGAGGGACAATACCATAATGGCAGAGAAAATTTGATATGGGTGTTTATCAACACCTGGTTTGCAGCTGTTATGCGCAGAAATAATATATAATAACATATGCTCAAATTATTTACTCTTTTCGATAGCAGCTTACTCAATTTTTTTCACTGGCCTTTGTTTATCAGAGATGGACGATCTTCCTGGAATGAGCAGTACGAATACATGGAATTGAACTCCATTTCGAAGCATATCTGGTCTAGAAAAAATAACTCTCTTGTCACATGGCTATAGCTGCTCATTTCTCCAACATGACAAACTCCCAGGAAAACACAATGTTATATCCCTCTCTGTGCGAGCTCTGTTAAAGAGCTATTTCCCTCTGCCTTTTTGGCAGAAAGTTTTCTTGGGATGTGAGTTTGCTGCATTTGCATGTGTGGCCCAGAGGCCCCATACAGTCTCAGCTGGATAGGTCCCTTGGAAAGGGAAATAGCTAACATATCACATTTTATGATGAGGCTGCCAGATTGTTGTTCCTCTGTATACACCTCCTAGTTGTTCTGCACGAGAGACTCCCTAGGGTGGATGGGAGAGATAAATGAGGTGTTGAGGGGAATAATAATTTTGCACAAGGTGAAAGGATAAAAGAAAAGTGAAAAACATTCCTGCTTAGGCACAGGATAAGTCATATTAATTAGTCTGCATAGGACACCACTCTACAAGTGGAAATGAAATTTATGAAAAGAGAACTATAAAATGGATACACCTCATAGATAAATATCACTTGAATGCTACACTTCACAGCTTTTCCCCATTGTATAAAATTACTTCATTATTCATGACCTTATTAAAACACATTATAGGTACACTTGGATATGAATTCTAAATACTTAATCTCAGTATGCTCTGTGTATTTAAAAATATAATAAAAGATCCATTTCTACCATTTCAGATTTAGACATTCGCTTTACAGTGACAAATTATGAAAGGGAATAGTTTTCTATGGTTCATTTAGTTAAATACCTATGAGTCAAGTCTCGTCCACAGCAATGTAAAGAGGCAGTGATGTGCATAATCTAAAAAGCACGAACACACAGTTTGCCTCTAGAATATACCCTTACGTACTTTCTGCATGTTCACCTGCTGAATTTTGTTTGGCTTAGGATATTACTAAAACTTGTATTTATAAATGTACCTCAACTGATGACCAGAAAGCCAGACCATGAAAAGAGATACATGTAAGTATGGAATGCCATTTAGTATCAAAACTATGATACAGATAATCTGTAAGCCGATAGAGGAGAGGTGATAGAATATTAAAAGTTCTTTGCCTTTATTAGCAAAAGCATGAACTAAATATAATTTTAAACAGAAAACCAGGGGAGTTTGTGGTTTTTAAATTTTTTAAAAACATTTTTATTTATTTTTGAGAGAGAGAGAGAGAGAGAAATAGAGTGCGCCTGGGCACGTGTGCGCGCGTGTGCACACACACACACACACACAGACACACACACGAGTGGGGGAGGAGCGGAGAGAGATGGAGACAGAATCTGAAGCAGGTTCCAGGCTCTGAGCTGTCACCACAAAGCCTGATGCAGGGTTTGATTCCATGGACCATAAGATCATGACCTGAGTTGAAGTCTGACGCTTAACCAATTGAGTCACCCAGGCGCCCAGGAAAGCTTCTGGTTTTACATATATGCAATTGAGACATGGCTTTACTTCATTAATCTTGCTTTGTATAATTATATTGATTAGATTAGATTGACATACCTTTATAGATAACCTCATTTATAATTGTAGGCAAATAATAATGCTTATGTTTTAAGCTTTTGTAAGTAGGATGTGGATAATTATTCACATTAAACAGGCAACTTTTCTTCGCCTTTTTCTTCCTCTCAATCTTCGATTACTTTTTTTAATACTGTGGTTAAAAAAATAACATAAAATCTACTATCTTAATCATAGTTCAGTAGGGTTCTCTCCATTAGTTTATGAGGTGTTTTCACAAACGTTTGTAAGAAAGTTGAACAACCTAGAATTTAGTATTAAATTGACTATATCTACATTTTTCTAGAAATACTTGAGCACAAGTTTACTGGAGATCTCAATGTTCCTTTAAGAGATGTGTTTGGCTATTAATATACTCCCCTTAAAATATTGTATATAAACAAATTTATCAACAGACTAAAGTTATATTTCCTTAAGATGTGCCTATATCAGCATTGTTTCTCTTGTAGGATGAAAGGAGTAATCACTATAGTAAAATAATTATCTTTTTTTCCAAGGAGTAATTAGGAATGCAACCCTGAATAAGTAATGGTGTGTAAATTACCGCTGGTGTCCCAAGGATCCAGGAACTCAAACATTCTTCTTTCACAAGTTTTTTCTTTGATTATTATGCCTCATTTATGCTATCAAATATAGGATTCATCCCTTTTTTATAGCTGACGCTGCTTGTTTCGGAGTAAAGTAATTGAAGTTTATTGACTTCCTGGGGGAAAAAGTAATTTAAAGATTTTAAAAAATATTCTCCCTCTAGAAAAAAATCAAACTTTCCTTTACATAAATATAAAAGTGGATTAACAAGTATGACTCTTGTGAGTTTACAGAAAATTTTTCCAACATGACAATTATTACAAATATGGTTGAGAAGACATTCTGTGTTTTAGGTATTTTTGTTAACTTGTTTAATGCATTTTTAAAAAATTGAGGTACAGCTGGTGTACAATATTCTCACAGCTTTCAGGTGTACAACATAGTGATTCAACAGTTCTATACACTACACTATGCTCACCACAATTAAGTGTAGCTACCATCTGGCACCATATAGCATTATCACGATACAATTAACTATGTTCTCTATGTTGTATTTCTCATCCCTGTGATATATTTATTTTACAAATGGAAGTTTGTACGTCTTAATCCCCTTCACTTATTTTGCCCACCCCCGCAACCCTCCCCCTCTAGCAAGAACCAGTTTATTCTCTGTATTTATGTTTCTGTTTGTTTTCTCCATTGGCTTGTTTCGTTTGTTAGATTCCACTTATAAGTGAAATCAAAGGGTATTTGTCTTTCTCTAACTTATTTTACTTAGCATAATACTGTTGGATACTTTGGTTGTTTCCATACCTTGGATAGTGTAAACAATGCTGCAATAACATAGGGTTGCATGTAACTTTCCAAATTAGAGTTTTAATTTTCTTTGAGTAAACTCTAAAGTGGAATTACTGGGTTGTATGGTATTCCTATATTTAATGTTCCGAGGAACCTCCATACTGTTTTTCACAGTGGTTGTGGATTCCCACTAACAGTGCACGAGGGTTCGCTTTTCTCCACATCTTCACCAACACTTGTTATTTCTTGCCTTTTTGATACTAGCCATTATGACCAGTGTAAGGTGGTATCTCATTGTGGTTTTGATTTACTTTTCTCTAATGATTAGTGATGTTGAGCATCTTCTCATGTGTCTTTGGCTCATTTAATACATTTCGAATAGGAATTACATACACATAATATCATGTTTCAAGAGGACAAAGGTGTATGTAATAATAAGTGGATATTTCTATTTCATCTCCTTCCCCTGTAGTCATTGTGACTGTTTCTTGTGTTTCCTTTTAGAGATAGTTATTCACACACAAGATTGTATAAATGTATGTATGTATGTGTGTCCATATCTGCATCCAAAGCTACATTATATTTACAACCATATACCTACATCTTTCTGCACTAATGAGTTTATACTATACTTACAATAGGGAACTTGGCAGTTTTGCTTATTATATTAGTATATATTGTGATGTCTCTTTCTTTTTAACCACTGCATAGTATTCCATTGTATATAACTGTTTGAATAGATGTTACATACAATATCTGAAATTATCTAATAATTCATTAACCCAGTGTCTACTTTGTTGAACATTTATGTGGCTTCTGATCTTTTGCTACTATAACCAGTACAGTAAATATCCTTTTACATATGTCACTTCGAAATGGCCAATATGTCTGCAGAAAACATTCCTAGAATTAGTGTTGCTGAGTCAAAGATTCTTTGAATTATAAATCATGATTGCTATTTTCAAATAGTTCTCCATATTAATTCATACTATTTCACGTATCAACCAGCAATGAACAGAAGTGTTTATTCCTCCTCACATTCGCTAACAGGGTTTTATGTTGGAGTCCAATGTCCCAGGCAAATGCCTGCCAAATTTAATATGGATATGATGCTTTGCGTTCTGTAAAAAAAACTTCTTTCTTACTAAAAATATCAAATATCTTCAATTCTTGGGGTCATCCTAGGATATGGAAGAAACAACAAGCACAACTTGCTATCGAAACCACCTAAAGAATCGTGTGAGAGATTTCAATCGCCCCTGCCTTCTCTGGAATAAAATAATACAATTCAACTTAATGGAAAAGGGAATTAAAATAATTTTTAATAATAAACATCTGTTAAGCACTAACCACACAAGAAGTACTGTAGACAGAACCCAGATTTGGACATGGCCTGAGTACACTTAAGCCACAATTTAAAGTTGGGTATAGAGAATGTATATGAAAACATGTCTTTGTTTGTTTGTTTGCTTCAAGCTTCTATGTAAATTCCAGTTAGTTAACATGCAGTGTGACATTAGTTTCAGGTGTAGAATTTAGTTTTTGAACACTTACATATGATACTCGGTGCTCATCACAAGTGCTTTCCTTAATCTTCCTCTGCTATTTCCCACATGTCCCACCCACCTCCCCTCTGGTAACCATGAGTTTGTTCTCTATCGCTAAGGGTCTGTTTCTTGCTTCTCCTCTCTTTTTTTTTTCCTAGAAAAACATGTCTTTTTAAAATCTATTGCTTGTTAACTTTCCCCAAGCAAAGTTAATGGCTTCCTCTTCTGTATTCTCATTGTGCTGTATTTATCTTGCTTCCTTCCCACTGTGTATTGATTGTATTTATCCATTGACTTCTCAGCAACCCTTCTGGACTGTGAGACATTGAGGTCAGGAATGTGAGTTTTTGTATATCCTCAATATTTTGCGTAACACTCGGTACACAGCAGTCCTGGAATTATTGTTTGTTTTATGATTACATGGACACTGGGCAACATCTCTTTTTATCCTCACAATAAATCTATGATACAAATAATATTCTTGTTTTAGATGAGCTAATTGACATCTATACAGAAGAAGTTGCTCTATGTTGCATATTGAGTAGTCGCAAAGCAGAATTCATGTCTCAAGACTTTCAGATGCTAAATTCAGACTTTGGATGAAAGGGGAGGATAGAGCCTGCTCAGGAACAAATGAATTAATGAAGGCATCTCTCAGGCCAAATTTAGATCACTGAGTGGCCCATTATTCAAGCTTTATAAAGTCGCTGAGTTTTGGTCTCAAATCTTTCCTCTAATGAGTTTTGACTGTTCCACTGTCTCTGGGGGTTCATTTCTATGAAGGAGAATTATAGAGAAGGTGAGTTTCGCCAGCCATCTCTGTTCTTGCTGTCATCAAAAATACATCCTCCATATACTAAAAGTTTTCCTGCTAATCAACAAGAGATAAAAGGTGGGGTAAACAACATAATAACAAGATGAGGAAATTATGAAGGACCTGAAAAACTTAAGTTACTTTTCTTTTATGGTATCTAGATATCTCAGGTTCTTTCTTTCTCCAAACTCAACCCATGGCAGATGTCCAGCAGAAAAAACTAAAATTCGAGCAGAGGTGGACAAAGGTTTTGAAGTGGTGAGCCTTCCAAACCCCAACTTAAGAGGAGGCTCATGGAACAACAGAGAAAGTTCACCTCCATTTCCTGCAACTGTAATCCAATTAAAATCATTTTCAGAAGTCTTCATAGTTCTCAAGGGCCATAATCCCAGACTATGCAAGGAAACCTGAGCTTCTGATCAGTTATGTCTACTGTCACAGTCTCCACATTAAAGTTAATTAAGGGTCCCTCCATTAATTTTTAGTTTTTATTTTTTTAATCACTGAAAAATATAGACAGCCAAAGTAAAGAAGCATGAAGGCATCTAAAGCAGAATCACATTCTTCCTTTTTTTCATATTTAAAAAAATGTTTATTTATTTTTGAGAGGGAGAGAGAGAGACAGGGTGCGAGTGGGGGAAGGGCAGAGTGAGACAGAGATGCAGAACCTGAAGCAGGCTCCAGGCTCTGAGCTGTCAACACAGAGCCAGATGCGGGACTCAAACCCACAAGTGGTGAGATCATGACCTGAGCTGAAGTCGGATGCTTAACTGACTGAGACACCCAGGCACCCTACATTGTCTGTCTACTCTTTTAGTTTTTCTTTTTTCTACTCTGACTCATGTCCCATTATATTTATTGTACTATGTGCCATAGAAGGGCTTTTGGATAGTTTGGATGCAGAGAGGCAATTCCCCTTACACTAAAATGAACAGATTTCCATTAGCTTTCATAAGCTGGATTGAAACATATTATTCACCAAAAATAGGTAGAATCATTAGTATATTGATAAAGTCAGAAATGTGCAAGGTGTTCATGGGGGACCAAAGGTTTTCCTTTGGGGACGACAAACAAAGATATGTTTGTGTATTTTAAGGTGGAGGAAAATGTGCTTTGAATAACTGATTATATTAAAATGATTTATGAACTCAAATTTAAAATTTAGAAAAAGGAAACAGATACCAATGAGAAGAATGATGTAAATTTATCACTCATTAATTCAACAAGAACTTTTTAAATACCTACAATGTGCCCAGCAGTTTGGTGGAGATATAGAAGTAATCAAATCAGACAAAAATTCCTGTCATCTTGGGATGTATTTTCTCGAGGATAAAAGAAGATCTAAGCTAGGAATTAGGTTAACTGGATTCCAATCATAACTTCAAGACAGACTCACTATACGAATTTAAGCAAATCACTTCACCTATGTCTAACCTAATTTTCAAACCTGAGATTTATTCTACTTGTCTCACACATTATCGTATAAAAATAGACAGTGAATGTGAAAGCACCATATAAAGCCTATCAAGCTATACCGAAGTAACTAAATGATACTTATTTTGTATTATTCATTATCGGCCTGTACATCACAGTACTAGGAGATATTTGAATAGACTACTGATTCTGAATTCTTACCCACTTAGGTAATCCATTTTGATCAAAATGTCTAGCTGAGTGACCACCAAAATAACCAAGAAGCCAGATCCACCATGACATGCAATGGCAACCCCATTTCCCCCAAAACACTGTGACATGGCTAGGTGACAAAGACCAGAATATCAGCTGGAAGAAATCTTGAATAATTTCTACAGACCAAGAAAGTTTTTTTTAATGTTTATTTATTCATTGAGAGAGGGAGAGAGAGAGAGAGAGAGAGAGAGAGAGTGAATGGGGTGAGGGGCTGAGAGAGCATCCAAGGCAGGCTCCGTGCTGTCAGTGCAGAACTAGACATGGAGGGACTGGATTCCATGAAGTACGAGATCAGACCTGAGCTGAAATCAAGACTGACGCTTCACTGTCTAACTGACTGAGCCACCCAAGTGCCCCTAGACCAAGAAAGTTTTAGAAATACTTATGGCCCAAAAAATTCTGGTGGTTTTCATCACTCTTTGTAAAATTCATACTCAATATATGAAGACATAGGTGTAGATCTGGTGATCTATTATTCTTTATTTGATTTTTATGAACCCATAAACATGAGACTTAATTTAATCTAAGTCCAGCGTTAATTATTTCCTTTATTTCTCAGTAAAATATCCTTGCCCTTTGGAGAAAAGATAGTTTATTAGGTCTCTCTCTCTCTCTTCTCTCTCTCTTTCCCTCCCTGTCTCACTGTCTCTGTCTCTCTCCTCCTGCCACCTCTTTCTAACTATTTACTTAAAGTAGACGTTCTTGAAATATTCTCTTGTTCATCCATGGAACATTATTGTTTTACTTATCTTAGAAGATTCTTTTTTCTTCTCTGTAATGAATTTCAACTTTTCACTATCTCCATATTATAAAAAATGCCATAGGATTAAAAAAAATTCTATCTCTGCTAATGTGCAAGTAATGATGCATTTCTTAGATAATAATATAGAGCTACATGAAAAAAAACCCACAAGACTACGTATCTCGATTATAACTGGGAAAAGAAGTGTTATTTTGAATTGTAGTGTATAATTCTGCCACTAATTACTTATATGTCCTTGAGAGAGTCCCTTAACAATTGTAGGCTCACTTTCCTCAACATTTCAATGAGGGGTTAGGATTAGTCTATCTTTAAGATCTTTACTTCCAGTGTCAATGAGTCTATGAAACTACTTGCTTTTACAATAGGTGCATTTCAATTTGCTAAGCAAAATCTTCATTAATGTGATTAGATGGCTTATGAGTTTTTAATTACATTAATGTCATATAATAAAAATCGACTTCTGAGAAATTGGAATACAATTTGCAGTGACTTTGTAGTATTACTAAGAGATACAAGTAAAGTTATAAGAACCACAGTAACCATTTGTAAGAAATGCTATTCTGTTTGGAATACACGGAGAGCGTTATATTTTGGGGTTTCCATAGTAGACTGTATATACAGTACGCATGGCAGTCTAATTCTTCAGGGGTTTTCCAGTCTGTGTTTTTGTTTTTTTAGAGAGAGAGAGAGAGAAAGAGAGAGAGAGCAAGTGCTAGTGGAGGAGAGGCAGAAGGAAAGGGAGAGAGAGAATCTTCAAGCTCCACACTCAGCATCGAGCCTGATTCGGGGCTCGATTTCACGTCAGTGAGTTCGTGACCTGAGCCGAAATCAAGAACCAGACACTCAACTGACTGAGCCACCCAGGGGCCGCAGGGTTATCAAGTCTTCTAATCTACATGGATTTTTGTTATTTTAAAAAGCTTAAGGAAATTTTTAAATTTGAAATTCAAAATAAACCAAAATTCATTACCACATATGGAGGCCCAGAACTAACACAGTGGTCCAGATTTTCTCCTCTTGCGATGAGATGTTCCTTCCGTTTTCCCACTGAGTCCTCTCTGCCTGTGTCTGCCTGTTACCTGCTCCTTTCAGGGTCCCTCTTCTTTCTCTCCGTCTCTCTACAACCATGCTCTTCCCTTTTACCTCCTCATCTACCTTCTCATACTCTTCTTCTCTAGTTTAATGTCCTTATATTAACATATATCCCTTCATCTTATTCTCTTTTTCTTCCACTTGCTACTCTGCATTTACTTTCTCTTCCATTTCTATGGTACCCCAGAGTTGAGTCCCTATTTTCCTATTACTATCATTTTAATTTAATTCTTCTTCTGTCTTTTTCTCTTTTTCTTCTTCTTTTTTTTTTTTTTTAGATCTGAACTATATAAACTCATTCATCTCAATCTGTGATTGTCATTACCTTTACTTATTCATTATTTTTAAAATTTTTTTAATTTTAATTTTTTTTTGAGAGAGAGAGAGGGAGAAAGAGCACATTCAGTGTGGAGCCCAATGAGGGGCTAAAGCTCATGACTATGAGATCATGACCTGAGTGGAAACCATGAGTTGGACACTTAACCGAGACACCCAGTTAAGTGAGCACTTAACTGGGCACTGAGATGTTGCCCAGGCACCCCTACTTATTCATTCTTTCAATCAAATACTTACTGGGTCTCTGCTATGTCCCCTTAGACTGCTATGTCTCTCTCCATAGGACTAAATATTAGAGATCAAAACAAGTATTTAGGAGGAAAAAAAAGAGATTAGAAAAAATCATACCCTTTGTTACCATTTATCCACTTACTGGTTCAATAAAAAATAAAAAGCAAAGGCCATTGCTAATATTATAGCTGAATATTCAAATGTGTTTGAATATTCAAACAAGTTTGGACATGACTTCATAAGTAAGGCAATATTTTTTGTATGCACCTATATATAAACACACACAAAAGAACCGTACCCATATCTATGTGCATAGCTAAGTCTATAAATATACCATATATGCAAATATAAAATCTATATTTTCTGATCAATGTTATCACTAAATTTGTTAAAAGTTGTGAGTATATTTCCACATTAATTGAGCACAAAACTATGAATATCATATAGCGTATATACACACACAAATAAACAAATAAACAAACATGAATGTTAAAACTAATGAAAACTGGGGTGCCTGGGTGGCTCACTTGGTTGAGCATTTGACTTCGGCTCAGGTCATGATCTCACAGTTCATGAGTTCCAACCAAGCTTCGGACCCTGTGCTAACCGTTCAGAGCCTGGAGCCTGCTTCGGATTCTGTGTCTCCCTCTCTCTCTGCCCCTCTCCTTCTCATGTTATGTCTGTCTGTCTCTCTCTCAAAAATAAACATTAAAAAAATAAAAAGAAATAAAACGATTATCTTTTCCTCCATACCCAAATCTGTCAACAGTTCTTGCCTTCTTAATTTGACTAGAAACAAACAAACAAAAAGTCTTATTTTCAAAGTGACAACAATATAATACTTTCCTAAAAAAATTAATGTGTTTATATAGCAAGAGAAGAAGATGAGAAGAATCTTGGAGTGTAGGATACACAAAAGACAAACAGTTTTATCAGCCATGAAATAAAAATAATGGCATGCGGTTACTGAGTTGTCGTCGAATAGTAGTATAAACAAGGGATGTCCATGCTGATGTGTCCTCCACCTTTCTAAAAGTCATGGCAGCTGTGACTTAACTCTTTGAAGGTACTATTCCCTTACCTCTCACCAGCCACAGACAGCTGGGTTTAAGGGCAGTCGGGCAGCCTGGGGCTGGTACAATGGAAGCAAAGTCTATGCTCTGAAGGTTGATATGATGTTTAATGTAAGCCAAATGATGATCACAAGTCTTTGAGTTCAGAAATATGTGATCTCTGGGGAGAGTCAGTGTACACAAGGTAGAGCTGAAAACGAAGAAACGTAAATCATACTGGAAGCCAAGTTCAAGTCGGAGTAGTATAGAGATTATTACTTCATGATGTTTTAGATGAAATAAATACTCTCAACCTAACATCTTTTTCAGTGAATACTTTATCATTTAGGCTGTTTCTTAAAACTCTGTGTGTCTGAGAAAGGGAACTGAAAGTTTAAGGAAAATACAGCTCTTTGAGTTGTCTTTCTGTGAGATCAAACACACCCGAGTAAATATAATCAAAAGGAGATGTTCAAAAACCAAAGTGAGGCTGTAGTTAGCAGAAAGTGTACATTTCTTATCGCTGTCTTTTTAAACGAATCAGATTAGCCTTAATTCAGTATTGAATCTCTTTGATGAGATGAAAATAAAATTACTTAATTCTTTTCTCACTGGTAAGACATCATAAATTCTCCTGCATTTTGCTTAAAATAGTTTCGTTGTTTAGAAACTGAGCTCTAGGGTTTTTTCCCTTTTTGCCCTCCCACCTCCCATAAAATGAAAGCTATGTGGCTCTTTATATAATCTTGGAATGGGAAAAGTCTTTCACCGTGTGTTGGTTTGGGTAGAAATCAGAAGACACCTGAGACATCTGACTACCCACAAAACAAAGGTAAAGATGAGAGTCGAGACAAAAACACAAGTCACAATTAACAAAACTGCAAGACAAATATCTAATTTAGATAACTATCAACAAAATCACTAACAGAAAATTTTTTTCAATGTCTTTGGGCATGATTACATCTAAAAGTGGAACAAGTCTGAACTGTGGGAAAGGGAAAAGAAAGAGCCATCGTCATCGAAAGGAGAGGAATAGGTAGGAAACAGGCCCCAGAGAGATCAAGGATGCCGAGGCTGTAGCATGGCTTTTGTGAATGCTTTTCAAGTTTTTTCTCATTGTTCATTCAGAAGGAGAGAGTCACTTCCTGGCTTGTGCTAAATGCATCACATATGGTTGGAGGAAGAAAACCATGGGTCAGATCGTCATAGGGAAATGTCCGGATTGCAAAATAATTCCAGCGGATCTCAGCTTTTAATTTTCAATGTCACATTTTCATCCTTAGTGAAGTGACCTCATGGTCCAGATCTACACAAATCTAACAGAGCTACACCCGAGAGCTACACCCTGGTGGTGGATGCTGACATGATGGTGTCTATTTTCTCACCTCACTCAATGTGAAGGCTTCCAATTCTCCCTAAAAGAGAGGGAAAATGGAACCCCAGGGCTTTATACAAATGAATGTTAAAATATCTGGCCATTGGACACATAATCTTAGATTAGCATGCCATTTATCATGTAGCCATACATGGGATAGGTAACCTTCTGTTAACGTGCCATTTATCTCGTGGCCTGCTGATAGGCAGACTTTTATAGCAATGGAGCCCAAGGCTACAGTTCTGGACAATCTCTTTATTTAGTTGTGAGGACTGGAACTATTTCTAAACTTGTATCTGTTTTACTAAACCAATTTCCTGAGTCATTTAACAACGTATAACAAATGCCCTCCTGAAGGGGGATCATTGCAGCGGGCACAAAGAAACATTAAAGGCAGATAAAAGGACACATATGAAGTTTGCAGAAAGACAGAACTTCACAGAAAAAAAACCCCAGCAACACATTAAAAATAGAATATCTATTCATTGTCTGTTATAGTTCAGATACTGTTAACAACCATCAATAAAACATGGCCCAAAATAAAGTCTGATTCTAGCCTATGCATTTAAACAGGGCCAAATCCCAACCAGAGGAAAACAACTATGAGAGTTTAGGTGAATTGCTAAGAAAGATTATTTTGAGTTTAGAATATATTAGGAGAAGGGATAAACATCATACATGTGTATAATTTCTGTAGAAGGCCTTGCTCTTAAGTCAAAGTGTTCTTAATTAACTCCCAAAGATAGGACCTGGCTTCTGATAGTGTCGAGCATTTACCAGGACACAGAACTTAAAGTTATTATGAAATTATTAAGTGAATTTTTGCGATGTGCATTTCCCTATCTTTGTGGAAAAGACAAACATTTTCTGCCCCCAAGGAACATTTAATCTAGTCGAGATGAAGCTGGATGCTATCATCTTGACCAGAAATAAAATCGTTGCTAATGATTTCTTTGCTTTGATATATTCTATGCTAACATTATTTAGTATTATAGAAATTAAATATGGCCATTTCCTGGTACTCATTCTTTTCTAGAGGTTTGGAAATTGATTTTTAAATCATTTATCCTCGCGATTTCCTTGGTAGAGTTAACAGGTCTATCATTTATAGTGTTTACCTTTCTAGAATCGTCAGATTTTATTTGGTAATATTGTCTGGCTGGAATCTCTGGGCCTCAGCAATGCAACTAGGTTTAAGTATGTGAGTAGTATATTTTCCAGTAGGCTTGAAAATAGGAATGTTCCTGAAATGGATGGTTCTCCCAAATATAATGATTATTATTGGACACTCTTATATTTCCTTTCTTTTTATAGAATATTCTGAAATTACTGCCCTAGTCTTCAAATTTTACCCTAAATTCCCAAATGGGGTAGGTTGTGTCCCAATGGAGATATCTTTTAGTTTGTTAATGAACTAGAATGTTAATCTTTAAACATATCTCACTTTAAAAACATATATATTTTCACCCAAGTTCATTTCGAGATGGTTTTTAGTGAGATAGCATGAGGAAATAAGTCTAGATTACTTACAGTTTTCAGATAATATGCTTTAAAGTGGCTAATAATAAGATAACATATCAAGCTAATAACATTATATTAAACTTATACAATTATTTTATTATAAATACCAAAATCAATTTTTGAAAAAAGATTATCGTGATTCTTATTTGCCAGTCTTCCAAAGCAAAATTGGTCTTTAAAAGGACGCTGGCTTCCAAAGTATTGACATGATTTCCCCAGTCTGAAATAGCGTGAGTCATTTGTCTTCCTAGAACCCCCATAGAAATTTAAAATGAAACACTATATAGTTTGAGATATAAATATCTATAATTGTGATCAAATCATATGCACGTGGGGCACACAGCATGCTTTTACAATTGAGGATTATATATTTCTAAGTGAACAGTTTTGAGAAATATATGGAAGTTTCAATATTGTATGATAAAGTTACCTTCATGAAGTCGAGTATTCTAATTTCTGTTGATGCCCAACAACTGCAGCCTATCATAGGAAGCCCGCTTTTACGTTTTATCCTCATTATGTTAACGCCACTCACAAGATTAAAACTGCATTTCCCACGGTTAATATTCTTATTTCCTGACTTAAGCCAAAAAATATTTATATATGGTATAAAGAATGGCTTTAGAAGATAAAACCTTACTCTATCAAAGATTTCATTATATGCTGCTCTGAATTTGTCATTCATTTAATTAGCAAACATTTTCTTCATGTATACTATGTGCAAAGCTAGGTACAGTTGCACCTGGAAGAATTTTTGCTATCGATTTTTTTGAATAATATGCCTTGGAAGCTGGAGAGCGCCATAAAATGGACTGTATTGTTATTGGAGTTTCAAAAGTTTTCATAGAGAAATTCTGATCCATATTGTAGAAAAAAGCACGTGACTTTGGTATGACACAGCATGATTAACGTCCTAGTTATTTTGTTTCCTAGATTTGTAATCTTAGCAAATAGCTTGAAGTACTAGTTTTTAATCTACAGTGACTAGTTCATAGAGACAATGTCAGATTTAAATACGCAAAGTGTGTGAAAATGTTTTGTAAACTCTGATGTGGTGTATAAATATTCTTATATGATAAAACATAGTTCTTGCCTTAAAGAAGTGGACTTTATACTGAAAGAGAAAAAGGTCTGTTAAACTACTCTGAAACATTATTGCCCTTTAAAGTGTTTCATTATACCTATGAGGTATATTTTATATAGTAAGAAGACACTTTATACATATAACATATAATAAAATTTTGTGTAACATTATACTTTTTATTATATAAAAGAGCAGATCTGGATATGGGTTTCTCTTCGATGACAAGACCAATATCTTTGATCCTGAGATATATTTGTGATATAAATAGGGAAAAGATAAAAGAAAAAGGGAGGTGATAGTTAGCTCTCATAAGGACATAGAGAAAATGAAGCACCTTGCAAAAAGAATCTCAATAGCAAATATCCAGAAATATTTTAATTATATTCTGATTCAATAATATTTTTGTTATATGAACTTAAACTAGGTATCAAAATCTCAGCACCCATGGGGTCAAAGGTGCTTATCTTGTCAGAAAATGACAATGGTTGGTTTTTCAGGCTACGTGTTAGTCGGTGGGTATGAGAGTGCTGTGCTTTTCTTTCTTTCTTTTTCATTATCTTTTATCTTTATGCTCCATAACACAGAATACTGGTTACTATTCTCAGGAACTTTTTATGATTGGATTTTTAAGTATCAAATATGAGAAAAAAAAGGAAACTGCTCAGAAAAGTTTTAATAAGATTCTCACTTTAAAAGGAATATCCAATTGAGTGATGTAATAATGACATTAATAGCGTCTTATTTCATTTCATGTCATTGCATGGATATTAAGCAGAGACACTTTGAAGTTTTATCCATCAGCCCATTGCATCTGGGGGGCATTTCTCCTGGGGTGCCCACGTAGAAGTCCAATTAAAGTCAGTGGGAGTCAGGTACCCAGAGGAAAAGAGAGGCAGGCACTTGGAGAAAAGGTCCATTATCAATGTGATTTACACAAGGTCATGGATTATTTTGGTCTCTAAAAGCACGCCACTGGGGGGAAAGCTTGGCTGGAAATCTTCTTGCCTGTCGGTCTCCAGGGAATCTGGAGGGCACAGGGCCTTTTTGAGTAGCCATTCCAGAAAGACTATCTCGTTTCATTTCCCCCATGTGTTCTTCTTAGGTTCGACATTACAGGATTAGCTGGGGGCTGCCAAAATGACAGCCCCTGAGTGAGCTGATGCCAGATCTACACGGAGTCTAGGTAATTGGAACTGCTGGGTTAACTAAGTAGCTGGCCTAGATGAAGCCCCGAGGACTTCAATCAGATTCCATTTTAATTCTCTGGATAATTAGACAGCCCACACTAGTCGTGGAAATAGCATTCCCGAGCTATCTCTCTTTTCCTTGTCTTCCTTCCATAATCCTCTTATGAGAAATGTATCCCATGTAGCAAAAAATGCAAATACCACCATACCACCAACTTGGACCTCAGCTAGATCTCTCCAATGGCTGAACAATATATTTTGGAGCAAGAAACCAGATGAAGGATTTGCACCACGAGCTATTGGTAATAACCAAATTCACAAAACAACTAACGTACGAGTTTTCCTCTTATAAGACATTTTTGAAGAATTTGCATTATAACTTTAGGCTGTTCTCAACGGAAATATACATTTATACAAATATAAATCATTTAAATATATGGCACTATATAATGTTGATAAACGAGATTTACAATGCCTCTTATGTTTATGATGTATTTTTATGCAACACAACCATTTAATGAAAGGGTTCAAAAAGCCTATTGACATTTACTTTTCTTCTTACCATATATTTATTAAGCCCGAATATAACATTCACATTAACATCAAACACACGTAAAATATGAAATTGCTGGAGAGGAATGATGACATATTTTAGTACTTTGATGGTGGTGCCAACATTTCATTTAGGATATTTATATGTGTCATCTAAAAAGGACAATAAATTTCAGTGAAGGCTCAATATATTACAAGACTTTTCATCAACACACGCCACAGGGTAGGCTAAAACCACAGAGGGAAAGAAGAAATACTGCTGAATAATCAATCTTTGAAAGCATTCAATGTTATTAAAAAAGCTACATTTAAACTATCCATAAGTCTAAAAAATGAATGTGTCGGAAGTGGCGTGAGGCATGTGTGCGGATACGAGGGTTGTATGGAGCACCTACTTTTCTTTCTGTTTTTCAGTATTAAGGTTATTGGGCAAACAAAAATATTTTTTAAATACAATGGGATATTAGTGATGCTAACGCTCTGACACAAACCTCACCCCTGGGGGTAGAAGAAATCTCTTTGTGTGAAGCGTTTGTTAGTTTCCACGGCCTGCGCTCCCTAGCTGGCACAGAAGGTTCCCTACATGACCCAAACACGTAACAAAACAAGGCAGATATACTTCTCACTTTTAAGAATGGATGAGTTGGATTAGCTACCTTCATTCCTTATATCTGCTGCTTACATTTCCTGTATCCTAAATTTGCACTGGCTTTGTGACTAATATCTCAGGATGATAGACAAGTTCTGACATGAATCCATAAAAAACCACTATGCCCATGCTGTGGTAAATGACCAACAGCAATGGGAAGAATGGGAGAAATACGGCTTTTCTCCCCAGGGGTGGAGTTACACTGTTCTTGCTGGAACTGGGAGTATCATATTTTAAAGTGAAGAAGAGGTTCGTGGTTGTGCCCCTCACATCCTTCGGAAGGAATCATTTTATTCACTATAAAAAGACCGGCTTTACTGTTTCTTAGGCTTTATTTTCTGGTGCTTACAAATGGATCATATTGAAAAGAGGAATTCCCTATAAAATCCACCGCAAAAAAAGACCCAATTTTGTTCTTTCCAGAGTGATTCTTTTTCACTTGTATTTGCTCTGTGAATAAAGTCTCAAAAATTGATAGGATTTTCTCTCTTCTAATACCAAGAAGATCTCTTCCCATGATCTCTCCAATACTATCAAAGCTGTTGTAGTATTTCCTTCTCCAGGCCCTATTCGGTAACACCAAAGTGTGTGTGCATGCTAGCATACGAAGTTCTCTCGGGTATATATGAAGCACCAAAGGAAAACCATCCTAAAATTCCTAAAATGGAAAATGGGCTGAAAACCACTCTCAACAAAATGTCACTCAAGAGGAACCTGGCAAAGTGACAACCTGCACATTTTTGTTTTTTACTTTTATAACCTTTCTCTCTCTACACACACACACACACACACACACACACACACACACACACACACTCCACAAGCCCTCTCTCTCAATGATGGTATGATTTTAAATAATTTATACATCTTCAACACTTCTAATGGTCTCTTTCATGTCTATACAAGCCCGAAGCATGTATGAAGCACCTGCTGGGTGCAAACACACTTTTGTGATTTCCAGGGAGAACTTTCCATTTTGAAGTAGAAGGAGGTATGTAAGCCTTCTCAATATGAAAGCACTATTTACAAATAGGACTTTCTATTCTCAAAATCTTAAAAAGGAAATTATTTGTCATCAAACAGAGAACCATACATATGTCATTTCTACTCCTCTCCTGCGGGGTAATATCATATTGTATTCAGAGGAATCTTTTAGGATCCTCATGAAATTTAACACTCAAGAGAATAAACTTAAGAGTTGGTAAATATCTACTTATTAATTAGGTAGGGTATCTAAATCCCTCCCCAAATGTTAGGGAAAATCATCCCTTTTGCAACTTAGTTTTCTACGACATCTATTATGGTCCTGGCTGTATCCCGAGAGGTGCCTGTAGGCGGTATCTTAAATTTATGATACTGAATATGTCTGTCTTTCAGTCAGGTTGTGGTTCAGTGTGTCTCACAGACGCCAAATCTCTTGAAGAGTGTCAGTCATGGGAAGCTCACACCGAAGATGTTCTACAACTTTCTATTACTTTGTATGGGGCTTCACACTGGGAAAGGTAAAAACAGCTCATGAGCATGAAGGAAATAGCTTCTTCAGCTGCACACATCTCAGAAATTCTGAAGGAAGACCCTAATCCAAAATTTACCTGCCAAACTTTTTGCTCTAACCTTGACTCGACTGCAGCCACTTTCTTTCTCCTCTACTGTGTGAGCCAGCATAATCTACTATCTCAATTTTAATGCATTTCTTTGGCTTATCTTTACTGTTTCCCATATCAGTTGTGCTTGTGTCTTTGAAGAATGGTTATCACCAGTGTCTGCTTTTTCTACTTTATTTTAGCTCTGAAGCAGACATTCCACTGGGTCTTGATGTTCAAACTCTCAGCAAAAGCTACCCAGGAGCTAATGTCTTCAAACTAGGTCCTAGAACTCTGTGATGGCTATGGGACCCTTTAGACAATTGATAGGGAGAAAACACTTTAAGCACTGCAATCATATTAAGAGATTTGACGAATATATTTCCCAACTCTGACTTCGTAAAAATTCACTATACATAGATTTCTTTTGCACCTAAACACTGATTAAATCAAGGTAAGCTCCTTATCCACATACAAAATAAGCACTGGAATGGTGACAGAAATTGCAGCCTTAGGTTAATGCTTATATCAGAAATGGATACAAATGGGATCTTCTCTGTGTTTATAGACTATCGTTGATGCTCAATTCAAGTATTACACTACTGTTGTTTCTTATTCCTTAAGTAGACAATTATCCTGAAATACATGAGAAATGCAAAAATTTTAAAGACAAAAGTGAGAAAGAATAGTACTTTCTCAATCCATTACCTATTTTGAGTCTAGTTACAATCCTTTGTCCCAGCAGGACAGGTATTATTATAATCCACGTATTTGGGACTCAGAGAAGTTCTGGATTTATCTGGCAAGTTAAGAACAAAGGATGAACTTGGTCTTCAGACTTAGTGCTGGGATTTTTTTTTTTACTATGTTCACCAATTTATTTAATACTACATTTTTTTAAAAGTCTATGAAGAAAAGCTAGATTCCAGGTTATAGAGACTCGATTAGCAAACTCTTGAGAGTCAAAATTTAGCAAACATTTATTGGCATTTATTACATGTTTTGAAATGTGATGTAACTATGACTCAAAATTACTTATTCACTTAGTCTAGACTGTATGTTCCTCAAGGGCAGACACCACTTCTTACTCACCTTTGGCTGAGAGAGTGAAGTTCTGGCACGGAATGACACACAATGAATGCCTACTGAATGAAAGGACACAGTGGACCTTGAGTGGGGATGAATCGCCTTCTCTCTCTGGTTGATTTCCATAAGGGAGCCACAAAGATGGACTTTGTAAGCACCAGTTCACCTGCTTAGCATTCTGCAAGTTCCTAACTCTAGAGTATTTTGTAGTCGATTTGTCAGAGAGAAGGCATAGCGTAGAAGGGCTGAGCTACGATAAATTTGGTGGGTTGTGGAGAAAGAAGCTGTCAATTTAGGGATCTCGCAAAAGGATTACTCTTCTACGTGTGTTTTTAAACCAAAATGGCATTCTTAATAGTTTACTTCATAGGTCTTCACAGCCAGCTCCTCAGCTCATGCTTTCATGTCACCAAGACATTTTGTTAAGACTCATCTTGTTATATTATTATACAGGCAAAACATCAGATATGAAGGGAGCTCAACTTCTTTATGGTGAGAAAAATGCAACTTCATTTAGTAAGAAGGAGAATATTGGCAAACATGGAAAAAAATCCTAGTTAATCACAAATTTTAACCACTATCTAGTTGACATGTGCCTGCTGTGCTAATTGCTTCATTACTTAATTATGCAAAAAAAATAACATCCACAGCAAACATAGTCTATGAAGCATTATTAAAATACAAAGAAACATGCTCTAGAGTCTTTAGTGCAAACATAAATATTTTATAATAAGGAAGAGTGCTTATTATATAACAGTAATAAGAAATTTGCAGCTAATTTGAGTTCTTCCTTTCAGTAGAACCTGAAATACTCTTATTCATTATGACTTCTGCTGTTTGTGGTATAATTTTGGAACTTGCTTTGACTCCAAACTCACAAAGTAAGATTTTTTTAGGACACTGTTAAATACTCCTTCTCTAACACGTAATTTATGATCACTGTGTATTTGTTAAATAAAAGAATAAATGAATCTGCAATGCATCAGTCAGTGAAAAAATAAACCAATCAATCAAGAGAATAGCTGTGGAATTAGAGATGAAGTCCAGGAAGCACTTAACTCAGACACAAGGTAGTAGTTTCTAGAGCAAGAAGGCCGCAGCTGTGCTTGAGAGTTTAGCAGTAGTGTCCTTGGTCCAGGGATTTTTTTTTTTTAAACCTATCCCTACACAAGCAAATTAATATTGTCATTTAAAATCTTCCTAATCAATTGTTTTAAACAGTTTGCAATTTTTTCCTAGAGAGTTTAAAACTCATCTAAGAAATCTGGTTTCATTATTTTTCTACTTTTTCCCTTCAAACTCTAAAACAATATTTTGTCCCTGCAATTACCCTTACCATATGTAGCTCTTAAATTTGGATGGTTTAAAAATTCAAAATTCAAAGGCCCACTTGAAAGTCAAATATTTGCCATTGGTGAAGACATTCCAAAGAAAGGTTTTATGGCCCTGAATATAATTTTTAGAAAATGATGATCACATATCATAAAAGATGGGAGCATCCCTAGAATAAATATAAGTGATGCAGGGAATCTGTTCTGAAGGAAGTAACAAACATTCATCTGATAATCTCTGTTGTATTTTCAATCTTTCACATTTTAGTAAACAAATCTCAGTCCTTCCCTTGTAAATACTACTATTTGTGTAGTTCTTACCATGCTTTCATCATTTTACTAGGTCTCTAGGTAGAGAAAAGGAAGTAAGGTATTGTCCCTGCTCTCGAACTTTATATGAAACACTAAAATACTTGACAAGTTACAGTAGCAACCACAGCCAATGCTTGGTTCTACTAAGAGGTCTCAAGATGAAATAGACTGATTCCTATCCTAGTCAACTGAATGGTTAGTACTATCATTTTATTCATTCGTTCACCAGTTATGTCAGACAATTTTTGAACATCCATATATGTATGGTGACCTGCTCTAGATTCTAGGACTACAGCTATGAACAGGACAAACTTGTAATATAAGAAACTTAAGTGTCATGACTGTTTTCAGAAGAAAGTGAAAAGCATAAGCTTCTCAGTAACAGAGGGATCTAACTTGATGAGAAGAATTGGGAAAGGCCTTTCTAAGGAAATGGTGTCAACGAGTAGATTTTGAGGATAAACAGGAATCGCCTAAGGGAAGAAGGGGTAAAAATATTCCAGAAAAACGGAGTGGCAAGATGTGGCTGTGATGTGAAGAAGAGATGGTATGAGGTAGTTCCGCAGCAATTTCAAAATTGCTGATGCTGAGTCCTGTAATGGAGGAGATAAGAGAGTAACTTGAGATGAGGATGGACTGGGGGGAGGCAGAGTCATGGGGCTCTCATCATGACTTTGGATGTTACCTTAAGGCTAGTGAGAAGCAATTTTAATATTTTAGATAGGAAGGTTAACACAGTCACATTTGTAATTCTAAAGTTCTACTTTGGCCACAGAGTAGAGAATAAAGAGGTGGTAGGCAAGAGAATAGGATGGGTCCTTCAGAAGTTACTGCAAATTCCAGGAGAGAGATGACAGTGACAGCAGTTATGCCAAGAAATGAGAGGCTTTGAGAGCTAACTGGGGTATACTTAACAGACTTGGTGATGGCCAGGATATGGCCAGGAGTTGAGGGAGGTCACAAGTATAATACTCAGGATTCTGGATTGAATACTGAGTGTATAGCAGTACCAATTCTTGCGCTAGGCAACACAGTGAATGGAGTAGCTAGTGTTCGTCTTATTAAATATATGTGTTTGAGACATGTGCATAGAGACGACAGGAAGCGGTCTCTGGAATTGTCGAATAATACTAGCCGATCCTTGGATAGAATTTTAATGTGTTCATAGCATGTTTTCTCACTTAAAACTATAAACCAAATATTGATGTCAGAAGGTATTATGTTAACTATCATTATTAGATTAATATTTGTTGCTTATTGAATATCCCCATTTTATGTATAAAGCAATTGAAGCTCAGAGAATTGAAAAGTGTTTCTTGCCCAAGGTTGGAACACAAGTCTAAGGACTTTGTAGCTTTGAATTTTACAGACTATCCATTAGATCAATATTACAATGTCTAACATGAAAATATCTTACCAATGTCAAGGATCATGGTGATATTAGTAGTCAGCTGACTTTACTTTTATAACCATAATTTTCATACATTTAACAAAATTTGTTTTTCTTAACTCAAATAGCTTCAAAATACTTGCAAGATGCTCATATTCGAAATCCTTGCTGTTTTATCGAATTTAACTCGGTGTATTCTCTAAGTGACATTAAGGTCAGGCTTATGTATTTACTTAACTATAATGCCAATATTGCCATTTTGTAAGTAGAAACTACTAATCTTTCTCACTTTATACCATGTGATGAATTCGGAGAGGCAAAACAGTTGAGAACATGGCTATGAAAATGAATTCTCTGAGTTCTAATGTTTGGTCCACAGTTTGCAAATAATTTTGATAAAGCACCTAAACTTTCTTAACTCTAGTTTCCTCATCTGTAATATGGGAAATAAGAACACTCATGAGCTTTTCTTAAAGGAGAATTAAATGAAATAATCTTGATAAACATGTGTTTACATGAGTTTGGCTCTCATTACAATCTGGATGGGTCAGCATTGGTCTCTTTCTGTCACATGTGTTGCTCTTTCTTGACCATCCATCAAATGCCAGTACTAGGCTTGGTTTCTCTCTCTACGATTCCATTGTAGATTCAGTTCGTGCCTTGGTATTATGATCCACATCTGAAAAGTGATTTTCTCTGTATTGATAAATAGCTACCCCAAATGGAATAATCTCTTTGGACCAAACTGCTAAGTTTGCCCTAATGGAAACTTTATAACCAGTAGTACTGTTCTTCTTTAAACAGTTCTAGTGAAATGGAACGGAACTGTGTTGTAAAAGCAACACTGAACAAATAGACAATTAATTTAAAATGAAAGACAAACATTGTTAACCCTAACTCCTCTCAATCCTCCTTCCTCTCAGCAGGAAAAGAGATATTTCTCTCAGGTCTTGAAATGGCAATAAATTGAGGTTCTATTAGTGTGATTTACAATGGTTAATAAGCTTAGAACTGTGCTGTTATCAATGGAATTATTTTAGTTTGATTAACAGCGTAAGAACTGTTGCAGCTTTTAAAGTCTCTAATTATGCTAAGATTGGAGATTCCACCCGAATTTAGGTTTTTAGTGTCTCTTGGCAAATAGGTTGTAGACAGTCAGGTAGATGTCGGCCTAGCTAACATAGAGTCCTAAATTCAAAGGCTATCTCTAAAGGTAGCAGAGCAGGGTATTAACCCCAGCTCTTCACTCTCCCCTCCGGGGGCAGGCCGCCTCTCCTCTCCATGCCCACTCCCTCACCTGTGAAATGGCAAATAACACCTCATGATGTTTTAAGGATGTTGGGTTAATCTACGTAGTGTGTATGTTATTTAGTAAAAATCATGGTTATTGTTATTTAGTAAAATCACATGAATAAAAGAAAACAAACATAGTATGAGTTATTTTGGTCAAGTATACTTTTTCTCATCTTGTAATGAAAAGGAAAGACCTCCATATGTCAGTAGCAAAAGATATATTCTGAATGCTGTTCTCACAAGTCAAATAATTCCAGAGAGAGAGCCCTTCTCTTGTTCTGTCCTCTGTGTACAATACTACACTTCTCCAAAGAAAGCAGTAACTGCCATTTACAGATTGTTGTCCCTGGCTTTAAAAATTCCTTTCTTTTAACTACTTTCAATTTCTTAGATGTAAGGTATATACAAATGCAAGACAGAATTATTTATTTTTTGGAAACATGCCTTTGTTTCCCACTGTTCAGCATGCATGCATATATACTGCTGAAATTATATCCTAATGATAGCAAACTGCAGAATTATGAGATATTCTGTATCATCTTTTTTTTTTAGAAATATAAAATTGAAAGACTTTAATAGCAGATGCTGTATTATGAATACAATTTACTGGAATTGCTCTTCTCTAATCATATAGAAACCGTGTTATGTCCCAGAGAGGTTATAAAAATATACAGATATCCATTTATCCTCCAAGAGAATTGGGGTCTTAGTTAGGGTAATGACAAGAACCTGAAATCGAGTTGGGAGCCCTAACATCATGAATTGAGACAGTGTCCTAATGACTTTATTTTGTGAAGTTACAGCATACTGAATACATAAATAAAATAAGGACAATTCTTACTACATAGGGTATTGATCATTTTAATCTTTGGCTGTTGTTCCTTAGTAAGAATTTCTCAAACTCGACTTTGTACCATTGCACAAAGAAAAGTTTATAACCCCCATTTCTAGGCTAAATTGAGAATAATGAAGTACTTGTACTTGATGCTCTTATTAAGGGCCGATAAAACAAATTATGCATATATAAAATCACTTTTCCATATTTTCTATTTATAGAAATAAAACCCAATCTATGCAATGTAATACGTGGCCCAAACAATAGCCATTCCTTTCCTATATAATACAACATTCTAACTCCATAAACTAGTTAAATATGCTGTTTTAGAAAGCATTGCATCAAGTAAAATATGCAATTTTCTTTCCTGCCAGAGGAAAACTCTAATGTTGATTTCTGTTCATCCTCCTAAAGAGTAAAAAGGTACCCGTCTAAAAGCTTGCATTTTTAATGTCGTCTTTTACATTTAGTTTCTACATTATTTTAGGCAAATAAGTCTTAATAACTTTAGACACTAATTTTGATTTTAAAAATTACTGAGTCTCAAATGGAAATGCTGTCACTATCTGAATATTGGGCTGCTTCATATGGTATATTCATTTTTTAAAAAAATTTCTAGACAAATACAGCAGCATCTCAGAAAAAAAAGATTTGGATAGATAATGACTCAGTAGGTAAAGACTGTAAGAATATCATTTACACTTGCAAAACTTGTGTTTTATGAAGCCCTATGTTTCATTTAATGTCATATGAATAAAAAAAGGATCAAAATATTACCTTGATAAAATTTTCAGACACTTCTCAAGATAATAGGTATTCATTTCCTTTCCTATCAACAGCTTTGGGAGCAGTTGTTAGAAATACATCTAAGCTCTTAAACTGCACTTCCTTAAGGCTGATGTGATCACTAAACCAAAGATTTTCTAATTTACAGATTTACTTAGCAGATGCAGTTAGCACTATTCTCATAACATCAGCAAGAACATATACCTAATTTCAATTTCTTCCTTAAAATATTGTTGTAGTCTGCTTCTGGCAAGAATAATTTTCATATTAGCACAACAACAAATGAAAATGCAAAACTTTAACTAGGATGTTTTAAAACTTAAGTGATTTATCCTAGAAAACCATACTGTGAAAAGTATATATGACTTAACAGACTTTAAGTGAGATGTCACAGTTATTCTTCTAGTAGCTCGGGAATTCCCTAAATGATATAAACAATAAGAAGAGATTTTGTTAGTAATGGATGAATATTTTTATTTCCCATGTTTTCCTAATAGTTCCTTTATAAAAATATTTGAGTTGCTATGAACTAAAACGATCTGAGCTTTCGTTATCACAGTCCCTATCATTCATGTCTGAAAGAATGGATTTGGTGAGATCATGGCTGGATATTTCTAGAAGAAGAGTCATGGAAATGGACACCTAAAATTTTGGGTAGTTTGGGAAAAAAAAAACTTTCTGCACATCACAGAAATGCAATGGCAACTTTGACAATTTGGATCACTGTCTATGCACTAACATTCTGTCTCACATTTCTTTCTTTCTTTTTTTTTTTTTTAAGATATCAGAGTGCCTTGATCATTTCCAAAATGTTAATGAATTTGTATTGGTCAAAGAGCAACTGTCTCGGCGCATCGAGGTCAACAATGCATGGCTCTGCCACATTGTAATGAAAGCGACTTGCTAATAGCCCATGTACGAATGGTTCAGTGCTGACTGCTGCAAGAAACTAGTTTACTGTCTGTTGAGCACTTCCTCCTAATGAGAGAAATGCCAAGACTGTAGGCTCATCTTCTTTATCTTCCTTGAATGTCAGTGCTGGGACTTCTTTCCTTTGGTACATTCACTCTTAGGTCTTTAATTATGATATCTAAACTCCGGACTTGTATATATAACTGCATGCTCCATATTTCCATTGAGATACTCCACTGACATCTCAAACTTCATATGTTCAAAACCAAACTTAATTTTCACCCATCAGTTCCAATACAGTTCCACTGTTTCGGTTGTTCAGACTAGAAACTTTAGAATCGTCTTTTACTCCTCTCTCACACAGAACACAGTCCATCTGACAGTCTTCAGGTATATCCAGAATCTTGTGTAGTCTAACCATGCCAACTCCCCTCCCAGTGCAAGCCACTGTGGCTCTCACCCATACCACTTCGAAAGCCTTCTGACTTGCAGCTTCCACCTTGACCCCTTCCACTCAGTTTATCAGTCAGCAGGCAGAGCAATTCATCTAAAATATAAGTCTGTTTTGTTAATTTCCACCTCACTAACGAAATCGGAAGGTTTTTGCATGGCTTACAAGGTCTATCTCATTTGGTTCATGTCTTCTCCTTTAACCCAATTCATCCTGTTTTCCATGCTTTCCCTCCACGAACCACCTGAAACTTCTTTCTGGTACTTCTTCTTGCCTCAGAGATCTTTAAATTTATTTTTCTGCCTTGACAATTCTTTTCACAGATATGCACATGGTTCTTTCTTTAATTTATTTAAACCATTTCAGAAATGCCACCTTATCAGGCAGCTCTTCCATGAGCTCCTGTACAACTCACTCCCTTACTCTGCCCATTTTTCTTAACAGCTTCATCATATTATTCATCACATACTTTTTGTCTTCATCTTCTGACTAGAATATAAGCCCGAGTTCTGGAACCCTCCTTTTTCATTGTGGTTTCATCAGCACATGATAACAGCACACAGCACAAAGTAGGAACGCAACAAAAATTTATTGAATTCAGAAAAGCTGCATGAAATGATGCTGAGGAGAATGTGGTAAACATGGATTTAATTATAGAAGTTTCCTGGAGTGCTATCCATGTATGTAGTGGCTGGAACTGGGCACTTGGGCTTAAAGAATATGCTCCTTCTATAGCCTTTAGAATTCCTAGGCAGATAAGGGAAAAAATGTTTTACCCCTAGAGGCACGGTTAGCGCTGTTTCATTAATGCATTTTTATTTATGACAGATCTATGCCAAGGGAAATGGCATTCTTAGTCTGTTCAGTTACATATCTGCAGGTGTACTTTGTCTCCAAATTTGACTTATTCACCTGAAGAAACTATCATTAAAATTAAAATTACCTCAGAGGAGATTTCCTGTGAGGACAGGCACAGTCAGTCGGCAGCATTGCAGCTAACATTGCCTCAGTGTCTGCAATGTACACATTCCTTTGATTTTTGGACTGGAAAGTTTACACTGCTTTGCTCACTCTGTGTTTCATACCTGGGCTCCACCTCTCAGGTGACCTTATTGAGAAAACAGTACAGATTGTTGGTTGGCAGATTTGTTTGGTTTTATACCTTTAGTTTTTTCATCATTGTTTATCATTGTTCCTTAACAGTAAACAATCCATTCACCTTAAGTATTTGGGGTCTTTATTTATTTCTTTATAATGCATCAGTGTCTTATAATCTTTTCTCCTTTGAAATATCTTGGTGCATTTTGTCTTCAGTTCTTCTTAGTTTAAAAAAAAAATAGGCCGCTATATTTCCTCAGTGCCAAAGATTCCTGGAACCATCCTGTGAATTTTTTATGTCAACCTTCCTGTACTAGCTCACGTTTTTAGCTTCTTAAATTACTAATTATTACAGATTAATTGAAATCTTAACTTTGGATTCTTTAAGGCCTCCTCAGCAAAGGCAATAAAAACAGCGTTTGTATGTGTCTGCAAATAATTAGATGCTTGCCCCATCTATTTATAAGAAATTAATATATAGTTTTTAATATTACATGAAATGCATCTGCACACTGGCGATGACAGTTCTATAAGCATGAAAATCTTTGATTAACCTCTATTGGCAATGCCATAATCTTCCCACGTCCAAAACATCACTTTAATTCAATAGAAGAGGTTAGCTCAGCAAGAAGATTATAAATTTCACTACTAGTAGGACATTGACGAGAGGTCAAATTATAGAACAATTCCTTTAGAACTGAAATAAACTATAGTGGGTAACAGGTAGTATGAACTTTACTTTTCAAAATAGATATTTATTTGAAAAATTGACATAAATCGACATTACGAATTGTATTTTAACTGTTTAAATCAAATAGCCTCATTCCTAAAGTAAATAAAAATGTCTCAGTTATCCATCTTTAAACAATCACATTGAAAGTAGGATGGCTATTACATGTTCATTTGCTTTTCTCTTCAACTAGATGACAGTCCTTGGAAGGTTAGGAACTGTCTTTCTTCTCTGTGTTCTGGCAATGAGCACAATGCTGGGCACACCGCAGATGCTAATAAGGGTTTGTGGAAAAGTGAATTCATTTCCAGTTCCATCTAGGTTGCTGCTGTACTGGGTACTTACTCGAAGTTATATAGGAACATAATAGCCGTTTGGTGTGTGATGAAAATCGTACTGTGCACAAATGGGAGTCAATGTTGACCAACTCTAGATAAAATATTACACAAACTCAATGAGACTGAGACTCTGGCTAGTGCATGTCACAGCCCTAGAAGGGAACATGGAGATCATGACAAAACAAGCATGATGTTTTTTTTCAGGAGTTTCTTTATAGCAGTATATTTCTTCAGTGCACTATGCGTTTCAAAGCATATTTTCTGTGAGCTTTATTTGAACTTCCAAATAACATTACGAGTTGCAAAGGACAGAAACCAAAATCTCCTTTTTAAAAAATAGGAAGAAATTGAAAGGTGGTGATTTGCCTAAGTGAATCAGCTTTCAAATCTTGAATACGATGACATCGTAATGTATTGTGCAGGCTACTGTAACATTTATTTTCAGATAAGTTCCAGTACTCCGGAAGAGATTGGTGCCATTAATTATGGACCTTTTTAAGCATGTGCCAAAATTTTTGTTTTGTTTCTATTGGTGGAATCAAATAGTATTGATCAATGATGGACTTACACTATAACCATCCATCCATGTATTCTATGCAAAACTCATAAACCTCAGGAATCACCTTGGTTAGTATCACCTATGATTACTCTTTTAACTCACATTTCATTAGCAATATATATACTAATATACACAATGATAATTGGCATTTACTTTTATGAATCCTTGTTATATCTCAAAATGATTATATGATACTTGAAAAAAGAGGCCATGCCCTTTCTTTTATGTATTCTCCACTATAATGCTTAATAGCAAATGGGTTTTCAATAAATTTTTATTATATATCTAGAACATTAACTTATATTCTTAGAGTCCAGTTTTCTATGTAAAAACAAAAATGAATTAGGCAAATTTATAAACTATTTATTTATGAAGTGATAAAACAGAAAATACAAGAAAAGTAAATGATTAAATATTAATGCAGATGACACATTCTTAATAGTGATATTAAATTTTAAATAAAAGCCGTAAGGAGTATAAACCGCGTTAGAACAATTCAAAATAGGTTCTCGTTTTGGACTGTAAAATGTCACAAATTTTAGAGCATCCTTATCTACATATGAAGAATTATATTCTCCCAGAGCAATTTTATAAAGGCAGTTTAAACCTTCTCTTTTTCACCTTGCAAAGTTCGGACAAAATATTGATGATTTTATCATCAGTGAGAGTAAACGGTAAAGCTGGAATCACTAAAGAATCCAAAACTTTTTGTCCAAGACCATAATTCCCTCAACTTTTCCATAAGAAGGTTATTCTCGTGAATTTCTCAGTCAGATTTCACGGTTTGAAAAACTTACATATGCTCCTGAATATGCCTTATCACAACAATCTTTGGATTTCTTCATGATTTATTTCGAGTCTCCCACAAGCAAAATAGATTCTTCTACCTCATATGTAGTATAAATTAATGAGCCCTTACCTTAGGACTTTTCTTTCTGAACTAATGAATTACTTTACCTCAGAAAAGAGGTAAAAAAATTCTACTAAAAAATTTACTTTACCTTAGAAAAGAAAGGGGAAACAAGAAATCAATAGAAATACTGATATTGTACATGGAGCAAAACAACCTTAATAGGAAACCTATAATAAAGTTCTAAAGCATACTCCTATTTCACATTCGAATTACAGTTAGAATTATGGGACAGTAGACAATATTTTTGCAAAGCCAAGAGAAAAATTCAGAGATGCGAAAATGGAATGGAGGCTGCCTGCAATGTCTTTAATGAGATCATTACATTTTTCTCCTAATGGCAGTTGCCTTGCCTTGCTATTTTATATGGTTTTTATTTTTTTCTGCCAATTACTTACTCTGCTTCATTGGTTCTAAGTGATACAATACACTAAATCACTTGATCTTAGACATCACTTATGAGGGCTACTCTTCGGTTAATTTTATGGCAGCTGTATACTATAGTTAGATGTTAATGCCATACAAGATGGGCCAAGGCTCATTCTTCTCCCCACCTCCCTCCCAGAAATGAATCACATAATAGGCAAAATTGCAATTAGATGCTTTCAGATATACATTAGTGAGGGATTTTCTCAGCTGTGAACTTCATAAATTTGATCAAAACTTGTGTTGATTCTTTTACAATATAATCAAAATTGCTTTCCAAAAACATGACTGTCGGCCCCTTCAGTCATTAAATGTATTATTAGATAATTGCATATTCTATTTTTATATTTTAATTTTTTAGGAAAGAACTGATTGGCCTACTTCTTCCCTCATGGGTTATTAATAATTTCATGCATTAACTGTTTATTAGCAATATTACGAAATATGAGAAAATAATGACAATACACGCTAAATGGAGTCTCCCAGTAGAATGCAATAAGTTAATTTTGTGTGTTTTTTTTTCTTTCTGGTGGTAAAGTTTCTAGAGATCTCAAAAGTCTGGAGATGTTCAAATTCAGGAAAGCTGCACCATAATTAATGTGTTCTATTGGTATAAGAATCCATGAAGCAAATTTATCTTGAGACCAAAATATACTCCTGTCTAAGTGCTTTCAGGCTTAGTTAGAATATGATTTGACATAGCAACGGGAATAATATATTTGATGTCAAATTAAAATCTTGGAAGCTCAATTGAATATACCGTCAGAAGTTAAAGTTGAGAGCTTATTGGGCCTCCCATCTTCTCTTCACCATCAACCGCTTTACACACCACCACCCAGAATAACTTTTCCAAAAACATAGTGATCACTTTGCAGATTGCTCACAAATTTTACATTTGTTCATTGCTTGTTAGACAGACATATGCATCAACCAACGTTTTCCAACTTACTTAAGTCTTATGCTTTGGACACAACAGTTGTACTAATTCTGAATATTCCTTATGCTTTGCTCCTTCCACAATTTGCCTCATGTTCCTCTACAAGTCTAGAATTGTTCCTCATCCACTCTGACCCTTCACATTTTTGTAATTCTTCAGGACCTGAGTAAATTCTCACCTGCTCCCTAAAGTTTTCTGTAACGGCCTCCTCTGAACATCTTAAAAAATGATTGCTTTTGTAATTAATCTGACAATCTAAACCATGTGTTTCATGTTACCTTTTAAATTCAAAAGATATCATTGAATGTCTTCCAGATGCAAGACAATGTATAAGTGCTGTAGGACCTTGGTCAGAGGAAGCAAAAGCATTGTTGAAAATGCAGAATCTGAGAACCCTGCCTAGACCTACTGAGGCAGGATTGAAACACTATGTAACGAGATCTCCAGGCAATTAAAGGCTGAGAAGCACTGCTGGGGAGGATACACACAGGAGCAAATCATAATACTTGCCCTCATACAGTTTTCTAATAGCTGAGCATCAAATAATCAGGCAGAGTGAAAGTAAGGATCAGGAGACAAGCATTAACAAGGTTTCCAGGGCAGGTCGATATTAAAGGGAGAAAAGATCACAACCAAATACAATCATAACTATGAATGCCATGAAGTGCTATTAATAATAATTTATACTTATTTGCTGATTCTAGGGTACGTACTTGGTCCAACACTAGGCTTTTAACATCCCCTGCTTCTCATCACAGTGATGATGTTACAGAGATATTAGCATTCTCATTTCACATCTGAAAAAAGGGTTCAAAGGTGTTATACAAGCCAACTACTGTCTTGGTCAGGATTTCGATCCACATCTATTTTCTCTGTTCTTTCAATCTTTTTGACATTTCCCTGCTTACACTTATTTATAGCATTACTCATATATTGCCTTTCAACTGAATATATGTTAATTCTCACAGACTTGATTGCAAAGACTTTTAAGTCTTTGCTATTTCTTTATTTTGAGAGAGACAGAGCACAAGCAGTGGAGGGCCAGAGAGAGTGGGACAGAGGATCTGAAGCTGGCTCCATGCTGACAGCAGACAGCCCGACGTGGGGCTCGAATTCATGAACTGTGAGATCATGACCTGAGCCAAAGCCGACACAACCGACTGAGCCACCGTGATACCCCTTAAGTCTTCTTTATGCTTCTTTGCTAATATATACTGATCAAAAGTACTGAATAATTATTCCATTGATATCTGAAAATAATTCTAAAGAATTTTTTTTTCAGTTTTGGTAATATAGGGCATATACTGGCGTGGTTTACCCTAAAATGTAAAGGAAGGAAGTCTAGAGTGTGCGTGCGTGCGTGTGTGTGTGTGTGTGTGTGTGTGTTAGGAAAAGGAAGAGTTATTTTAAATCTTGAGAGAATAAAATAATGGCAGTTGCATGAGTGTCTCATGATTCTATAAATCCCAGAATATGGTGGGAACTTAGGATATGTTTTATATATTTACTTAGTTACTTATTAATGGCAATGATAAGATGGTATATATAATAATTTGTGTGGATTATTTTATATTAATTGATTATTTAAATTATCTAACAATCCTTGGTAAATAATCTTTGGGTAAAGAGCTACCCTAACATATCTATTTTGAAGTAGCATCAAGCTCACTCTCTTAAAAAAGAATCCTATAAACTCAAATATATTCATCTTCATGCATCTCTAAACTTTGATGGTGATGTCTTAATAATGAAACCATTCTTCTAAGAAGGTTTAACATATGCTGAGTTTTCTTAAAACAAACCCGGACACATGAGTTCTACGTTATTTAAAATCCAATATAACATGACAATAAGCCATTTGTGTAAGTAGAGGATTATTTCTTTTTGAGTAAGTGGCATTTTTCTTTTGCTTATAATCCAGTACAACATATATAGTATAGTGTAAGAGTTTCAGTGGTCATTTCTTTGCTCAGGTCATAATAAACTGATGAAAAAAAAAAAAAGAATCTTGGAGGAAATGTTCACTGTTTCATTGTTTCCTTCTCCAAAAAAAAAAAATATCCCTTCATTTATAGTATAATTGAATGCCAGTCTTCACAGAAGTATCAAGGGTAACTGGACTCTTTCAGAAATGGTGAACAAAAGAGGAAGAAATCCCATTCATACTACTCCTAGTCTTTCCACTTTCATAATAGAGGTTGCAAATAACGATACTGAAATCTACTCTTTTAATCTTTCTTCTTGCATTAAGCCATGAAGTGTTTTCCGTTTTCTTCTTTTCATTCAGTCACAGAATATGTTTTTCTATTATCAACTGTCTACACGTTTTGAATTATTTGTACTTGGTAATGACAAAGTTTAGCAACTTACTTTTTTATTAGGAAAAACAGCCTCACATTTAATATCATTATTTCATAACAGAGATAACATTTTGTAATAAAGAGTACATCTTAAAATCAAGTAGATCTTAAAATTAAAAAAACCCTATTTTAATGAAAAGCTGACTTCACTGTCTGTATTATTTAATTTTGCCCCTGTGATTATTAAAATATTAACCATAGGCTTCAGAGTATATTGACCTGTATTCGGGAGTCTCTGAGTTAAATGATACAGGCAGGTGGATTGTCCCCAGAGTCACCGCAAAAGTTGGCACCTCGTCCTTCAATGTGTTTAATAGAAGCACAAATGAAAGGTTAAGGGATACCTTGGAAGAACAGGAGAAAGGCCCAAGGTGACAAGATAACCTTCAGGGTATATTAAAAATCATTAAAAAATTTTTTTTTTACCCAGGATGAGTCTGGGTTTTCCCAGGATTCAGACCCTTACGCATTAGGGTTTTTACTTGCCCAGTATCATCTAACTTATTTGGATCAAGATCTTAACACTTAGCAAATCAATTCTCTATCTTCCTATCAGCAGGGAGAAGTAGGTTAATTCTTAAAATTAAGGGTTTTTACAAATTCCTGAACAATAAGTTGATAAAAATTCACTTAGTTTCCCCCATGAAATTCAAAGTCCTTCATATCAGGACATAACAGGAAAAAATAGCTGGTAGAAATCTCTGTTCCCATGCATGAACACTACAAATGATTTTATTATGTTTGGTTTTCCTGAATTTAGTTTCATTCCTTCATTTATTCAAAATATAGGAATAAGACATATTAACTCCACTCCCCCTACTAGTATTACCGCTAGGTACTGTGCTGGCGATACAACCGTGAGATCAACATGCTCCCTGCCCTCAACATTTACTCTGAACTCCAAAATCTATTCTTTCATGGACTACACATTATGGATGTAAATAATAGATGACTGAGTGCCTCTAAAGAGTAAGAGAGTTTCTGCAGTTAGAATTCTGCCAGTTTTCATGTGAGAGAGTGAATGACAGCATTTAAATGAAAAGCTCATGATATTAATATTTAAATACTGCTTAGTTGAGATTATTTTTCATAACTAATAAACCTATTTTTGTATTTATAAAATTATTAAGAATCTCATCATTTGAGTCAGTGTAAATAATTTTTCATAAGTAATTTTTCACGTGATAAGATAGAAAATGCTCATTCTGAGACATTAGAAGGATAGTCATATTGCCTAAATTTTACGTATATGACTAAAGCTACCCCTTGATTAGATTTATTCACAAAACAAATCCTTTCAGCTTCCTCTTTCCCACATACCATCTTGAATAGGGCAGATATAAATCCTGCCTTTGTCTTTCTGTTTCACAAATTCATAATTTGATGTTCAACTTTCAAAAGATCAATAATAAGCCAAGAATAGTCATGGCAATAAGAAAAATAAAATTAAGGCTTCCTGACTGGTGGGCTAATGGTCTTCAAGGAACCGTATCATAAAACTATATTCTGATTGTTTAGTTTCTGTTGCCATTGTTACAAATTCTATTTCATGCTTGTAAATTATATTTTCTAAGTTTTCAAGCACAAAATACTATTTATTACACCAGTGGTTGGTTTTCTGATTTCTTAAATTCATGCATAAACTGCTAACTGTTTCAATTCGACTATTCACATTATATAGATGAAGTTACACATCTTAAACATTTATATTTTGAAGCTTATTAAAGATGTTTACCTTCATGAAAGATCCATACATATTTAGTCAATAGGCCATGTAATATTAGAACAAAAAGCTTAGTTTTGTTTTTGTTTCTTAATATGATAACTATTTCATTCCTCAGTCATTCAACAAACATTTAAGATAAAAGCAAGTAAATAATGACTTTCAACTCTGCAATTCTTCCTAAAATCTCTAATGTGAGAACAGAGGACATCATAAAGAAATACTTTGTTTATGTGCTTTTTAACTGGTATCCTAGGCATATGTCCATATGTCTACCTATATTAATTATTGATAAACTTCTACAATAAATAAGACATTTATAATTAGAGACCATAAAGTTAATGCAATTGGAATTCAGATTAGAGACCCACTTAGAAACTCTTCATTTTAAAGAGACACTATTTGAGAAAGAAGACCATTATATCAATGGTCATTGAGCAGAGAATTTGGATAATTGCCTACATCATCTACAGACTTTTTAGGCCTTTGTGAATATAATCTTTGGTCTCTAAAATTCAAATAGAAAATATTTTAAAGGAAGGATAAAATTATCTTTTATACAAAAGTCACTTGGCTCATGGCAGGGCCTCTATTTTGATTCTGGTTTCAAGGTAAGAAAATGGATAAATTGGCTTAAAGCAATTTCATTATAAAAATCTGGAACACGCATTTATTATAATTTCACTCTAAGATATCATGTGATAGCACAAAGTCTGGCATAGGATTGGTATGTTGGATATTTTCCAGAAGAATGTAATTACTAGAAGCACTTGGCTATCCTTGTTTCATGCCATAACATGCTCCAAGTCATAGCCAAAGGGCAGTATGACAATAAAATTCTGGAATAGAAGTCATCCACATGGCACATCTGGAATTCAGATGCATACATCTTGTCTTCTCAACATGACACTTATGTTGCTGGTGGGGTTAATATGCAATGATTAATGTGATTATCAGAGTTACTTAATTCATTTTTTTAAATTATTAACCCTTTGGTCTGTTGCATCTGCAAACATTGATGATGTGCTCCGATGTTTGGGAAACCAAGCAGACAAGGTAGAATTAAAACCAGAAAGGGCTGAGAATCAAAGACACTGGGAGGAGCTTAAAACAGGAAGGGCTAAGAAGACAATGAGGTATTAGGGTCTGAAAGATGCTCACGTGTAACCCATCTTGAGAAAGCTAAGTTACAGTATAACCTAACACACACACATACACGTACGGAATAAAGTTTCACAAAGCTTCTACCTTTAATAACCTTAATTAAATAAGATGCAAGGTGTGTTCTATTTTCTATTTTGTTCTATTCTTTTTCATTAAAAAATATTACTGGTCCCTACAAAAGTAAGTAGATTTCCCTTCACTAAGAAAGTTGTGATGTGTAGCTGGAGGGGAAAGTGACTAATTTTAGTGAGTCGTCCTGAATATGCTGTACATGGATAGGTTTGAAGAGCTTATTAAAGACATAAAATTATTTGAGGAGAGAGTCCATTTCCATCAAATTCTCAAATGAATTCATGACATCCCCTCAAGATAATAAATAAAAGCTAAAACATATAGAGCTTTTATAGTTCAAATAGTACATAATACTCAAATATTATACTAACACCTTTGTATCTGTTATGTCCTCCTTTTAAACATTTTTGTTTTGTTTTGTCTTTTGTTTTTTGAAAGAGAGGGAGCACGGGTGTGGGAGAGGCAGAGGGAGAGGGAGAGAGAGAATGTTAAGCAGGCTCCACACTCAGTGCAGAGCCCAATTGCCCGAGTTCAGTTCTGGCGAGTCCAAGGATCCCGGAAATATCTCAACCTGTGAGCCCAAGATGGCTCCCAACACCCAATGTGGGGCTCCATCCCATGACCATGGGATCATGACCTGAGCTTGAATCAAGAGTCAGATGCTTAACCAACTGAGCCACCAGGCACCCCAACAACAGCCTTTTTTGGATTGGTACAAATTTGTATCAAAATTTTCTAATTGAGGAAATTAATGCTAAATGGGAGAAAATAATTTTCCCTTACATTATTAGTAAATGTCAAAGAGGACTTTAATACCATCAGTTTGATTCCAGACCATATTTTTAAGCCTGTGAAATCCAGTAAACTTTACTTCCTCCCTCCTACTCTTCTTTCCTTCCTCCTTCCTTCTCTCCCTCCCTTCTTTCCTCCCTTTCTTCTTTCCAACAAAAAGATTTATTATATGACTTGCTCTGTATCATACACTGAGAACATAAAAGTAACAGACTGCCCTGATACTCCTTAGAGTCAAGTGAAAGATAAACAGAAGTCAAGATTGAGGGACATTTTAAACTTACAATAAGAGGCAGAAAAGCAGAAAAAGACACAGGTTGACCATGAGATGAAGGCAATTTTTTCTTTAGAAAAGAAGTTTTTTTGTAAATTTCATGACAGAGCAGGAGCAATCTATGAAGCTGCCACATTTTGCTTATCTCAAAATTTTGGGTATTAGACTGTACATGGCACGTTGGGTCACTCTGGCATGTCCTTGGGTGGGACTAAGGTTCATTCCCTTGAGCAGTCACATGTTAACTCTAGAATTACCGTTTGTAGTAGTTGCAACCCATGCTGAAAACTGCCGTCACTGGTAGTGTCTTGGTTGTGCGGAAAGGGCTCAGGCAGTGCCCTGCTGCAATTCCTTATGACGGAACTAGTTTTAGCAAAGGGCAGGTTCTCCAGGTCTGGAGGTAACTCGTGAAATTCACAATGTGCCTGCTGACTTCTCTGACAATAATGTTTAATACAGTTTCAGGATTATGGCAAAACAGAGAACTCGACACAGATCATTCAGGGTTAAATTGCTTATTACAATGGACAACAAAACTCAACCTATTAGCTAAAGACTTATCTTCCTTTATCCATTTCCCATAAATTTAAATAGAAACATCTTTGCAGTGGATGGTGGCAAACATTGGGGATAACTATTAGGAACACATGGAATGTAGGTGACGAGTCTCACAGGAATTGGTTCAAATTGGTGTTATCTGTTGAATATTTGGCGTGATTTTAAAGTTTTAAGATTGTAAGAAAATGTCCAATGTGAAAAATATCTACCATGTAGAAATCAAGAGTCAATATGGGAAGCTGCAACTCATTTCAATTATTCTGTAATTCTTCTTTAGGGATTATTTTTTAGCCAGTGACGAGCTATATGGGAAAATATGTCTACTGATTTATAGTCCCTCTATAACCTTTGTCTAATTTTGACCCTCAATATAATCACTATACTTTGCTTACTGAAAGTTTGGTTACTTATGAAAATTAATAAATCTTTAGAGGAGAAACTGTTGCATCATTTAAGAAGATCCTATAAACTCTGGAAGGTAATTCCAAAAGAAGTTTCCAAAAGCACTGTCAATAAAGCTAGCATTTCTGGAGAAAATATGCAGTCTCCTAAGGGGATTGTTTTGAATGGAAAAAGCAATTGTTTCGATATGTAAGTTCTGATAATGTTGACAAAATTTCTGCTATGAAAACATCACAGTGTAAAACACTTCACAAGAACCAAAGAGAGAAACCTTCGCACCCCTTGGGATATATTCCTAATGCTGCTTAGTTGATAAGACATTTAAAATAGTGTCTAAACATCCAATGGGCCTCCTGGGGAACACTTCTGTCACACCGAACAGAGGAACAGAGAGAATTATTTGGGTGAAGGTTTGGGTGAGTGTCTACCAACTCTGAGACTGGGATGGGCTCTCCTAGCCCCTTGGCCATCACAGGAGTGATGATGCTTCTCAGTCTATGGGTATCTTCAGACACCTCAAGTTTGATATGGGCAAAGCATAATCTTAAACCTATCTTTCCTATCCTTTTTCTTTTCAATAAATCTACCCACTTGCTGAAGCCAGAAATCTGGGATTACTCCCTTTTCTAACCATAGAACCATGAATCATCAGCAATTTCTCTACAAAATATAATCTCAAATCTAGCAATTTCTTTCCATGTCTATTTATATAAGCCTATGTCAGATCAGTTACCTCCTAGCCACTTCTTTTCCATCTCCTTTCCACAAACCATTCTTTGCACAGCAAAGAGATCCTCTTAACAGACAAAACTAAGCATCGGGCTCCCTTTCTGCTGAAGTTTATTTCATTCAGTACAAAATCCGGTCTTTGCCATGATAGCTGTGAATGATTCTCCCCAATCCTCTCACCTCACCCTTGTTTTTCTCTCCTCATCATTTGAGCCCCAACGGCACTGGTTTTCTCTGAGTTCTTTGAACAAGCAAAGCTTCTTCTTGATCCTCTGAGCGCTCTTCTCATCTGTTGTGTTGAGATTCCCATTCTTCACATTAGCTGAAATACCAACTTCTTAGAGATCCCATTCTTTACCAACCTATTTAGGGTATATTCTCCTAGGTTACCCTGTATCCTGTTTGTTTATTTTCTTTCCCGCATTTACTAGATTTTCTTTTCTACATATTCCTCAAGAGTAGAAAGTAAACTTCATTAAGACAAGAGTCATACCAGCCTATTTTATCATGCTATAACCCAAACACAGAATCTGACACCAATTGGATATGAAAACATTTATTGAATGAATATCATTGTTTCTTAGCTGTATTATTGTAATAGCTAAATGTCCCCCTCTTCTGTGCTGTTGTAACTTCCCCACCCCTTTTCTGTCACCAGGTTCATTTTCATGAAGCCAGCTAGAGAGTATTATAACTTTGTTTTCTCCAAAACATTTATGGTTCTCTTAACTTGCCAAAAAAAAAAAAAAAAGAAAAAAAGAAAAGAAAAAAAACACTCAGAGGTGCTTAGATGAGAGTGACATTCAAGATTCTCCAAAATTTCCCAGGACTATCTCCATCATATTGTATCTCCTCAACAACCATGCACCTTGTGCTCCAGCCCTACTGACCTACTGAACTCACTCTTATCCAATAGAATAATAATATCCCGGATATTTCTCAGCAGTAACCCTGAATACGTGTTTATTTGAACTCAGTGAAAAACACAATCTACCTGACTGACGTAGAACTAAATTCTATAGAATAAGAACTCCCTGAATTTTTCAGGTCAGTGCAACGCCAGTCATTGAACATAAGTAGCTTCAAGGCAAAGCATTCAGTCTTGAGAGTGGGAAATGCTCCTTCCGAAGAGGATGCATACAGTTTGATGCCGTTCCAGAACATGCCAGGAAACTATAATATGAGGAAACCCAAGCCCTGGAGAAGCAATTATTTGTTACATTTTACTCTGTCCTATTTTCTAGTACAAATAGCCAGTTAAAACAAGTGATTTATATAGATCTAAATTCTGGTAACCACAGGCAGGATTTACAGGAGACATGCTGAAGGGAACGGCAATAAACAACATGGAGGCGATGTTGGCTATGGGGAAGAAACAGCAGCACTTTAACATCTTGTCACTCTGAGAGAGAGTTGCCTCTTATCAAATTAGAATGCATCCAGGAAAGCTACAACAAGTGTCAGCCTCCAGGAAGACAATGGGTACATTACCTTGGAAGGAGCATGTCTCTCATTATTTATTTGTCCTTCAAAAGAGTAACGCATTGGACCTCTACACTAATATTACCTTTCTGAGCTAGGCTAGCAAATTCTCTCCACATAAGAATATCTCATGATGAGACCATTTGGCCTTCAGAAACTGAGCCCCTCTCAGTGGGGTTTGTAAGGTTTCTGCCAACCCAAATTCTGTTCGTAAATAATCTTGGAGCCGCATTCCAGAGGAGGATTATCAATGGCAATGCCACTTTCTATCACTGTTGTTGATTCTGGTACGTTCTCCTTCTGTTTACAGATTTCTGAAGCAGAAACAAAGAACAATGAACACGTCCAAGTTTTTAGGGCCTCTAATTCTTCATCTGCAAACGAAGTCTTATTTACATATCTCGCACGTTCTTTCTTACTCTGAATTCTATGAGTCTATGGTAAATGCCTTTAAATTGTTAGTGTGTGCCATTTGAAAAGAAAAATTCGAGGTATAACACAGTAAGCCTTACACTTATTAAACTTTCCCACTCTTTTCTCCTAGGCAGAGAATGGTAAATATCTCCCTCTGAAAATTTCTTTGAAGTCCCTTGTTTTATGGTAAAAGTTATGCAAACATTGTATTCTACTCCATAACTTATCCTTGTTCATTTTAATACAGTGATAAGTATAAGTAGAAAAACATCAATACAAAAACATTTGCACCAGGCCTGTCCTGTGACGTCGACTATCTCTTGGCACACAGCGGGTTAGTGAATGAAGTTTGAATCCAATGTTCATCGCGTTTTAATTGAGTTTAGCTGGGGAACATGTAAATATAAGTGGGAAAGGAATATGTGTGTACGGGGAGAGAGTGTTGGGAGGTGAAATCCAGAAGATTGTTAGCAAAGGAATTGAATGAAGCCGCGGAGTTCTACAATTGCAAATAAAAGTGGATGAGGTGAATTTTTAGATCTATCGACTTTATTATAGATGAAGGGGCCCTGAGGTTCAAATCAAGCAAATCTCAAAATGATTCTCTATTGGAGCACTTTGTGCCAACAGTTTAAAGCACTGAGCTTTGCGTGTAATCTTTTCAAATGATTCCAACAAAGGTTAAAATGCTTTATTAGAGATTTGTTTGTCTAAAAAGCATTTTACATACACATGATATTTAGACTCCAACAAAAAAAGTAGCATGCCTCTTATAGTTTAAATGTACTAGGATATGAAATGTAGAATTCCATTTTGGTTAGTTTCTTGATAGGGATGTAGGAGGTGACTTTTAGGAGTTTGAACAATCAAGAAAATATAGAGAGGGCTGTAATTCTAAGCCCTGAAAATGACAAAGGACCTCATAAGGAAAATGAAGGACCTGCTTCCTCAGCCAGAATTTCCCTTCCACATCAGGGATAAATTACACCGTGGTATAATTCAAGGAACCATCTGAGGAACAGGAATTTGTTCATTGTGGAGGAGAAAAAGAAACAAATGCTGAATCATAACTGTCTTTAATTATGTAAATGGTTGTAATCTTTTTTCTTGAGGTTTTTAGTGGTCCGGCTGGCTGCAGGCACACAGTTAGACCAGCTGACCTTTCGAGTTTCTGTAGTATGCTGCTTGTCTGAATCACTGTAAAATAGCTGCTAGATGTCCCCCAATTCCAGCCCATTCCAGAAAAAAAAGGAACATCGAGTTTTCTACCGTACAGAATGCTGAATACCTCTCTCTATTTTTGTGGCCATCTTCGCATTTTTCCCAAATTCGTATGCATACTATTCTAAGATAAATTTTATTTGAACTTTTTTTTTTACCGCATAATTTGAAATTATAAAACGATTTATGATACAAGTTCTGAGAACAACATGCCATCCTTTTCAATTAATCAATGGGAATTCGGTTATTTTAATATCTCTCTTCAAATGCTTAAAAGACTAACTGAAGGAGACCCGTGTAATTATAATACTCATGAGTTTATCAAACTTGTTATATATATAAGAAAGAATAAAGGCTAGTTACCGGAATAATTAAGTATACAGTAAAGGGCCTAATTTTTTTCAGAATTAACCTAAAAGATCAAAATGCATGTTTCTTAAGGTTTATAGTTCACCCATGAACTACGGATGACTGGAATCTTGGTGAGTCCATACAGTAAATATTCTGAGTATTCAGTGCCACAATATAAAAGGGGCCAAAGTTAGTTATTTGACAAATAATGCGAAAAAGTGTAGAAGAAATATGCACGTCTCACATGAAAGGCAGTAAACCAGACATGGTTGTATTACTTTTCAATATATTCCACCATAATTTATTTAGCACCTTAGCAGCACACCTTGTGTGTTATTACCTCCACTGCTGAATGATTCTTAATCACTTTATTTAATGGGAAACACTACTTCGCACAAAATAAGTGTTGTGGGGGGATGTAGCCATGGAACAAAAGTGCAAAATTAGTTCTTTATTTCGTGAACTAGAAGTTTAAGTGTTTGGGCAGAGGGGATTTGAAAGACGAGTTACATTTTTTTTTCCAGACACAGTTGCTTGTTCAAATTCAGCTTGAGTTGTTTATCAATGCTTTATATACAAATTCAGGGACAAATTAGCAACTGTGCAACAGCTCTCTATCTGCTCATTAGTAGTAAGCAATTCACAGAAGACGTATCTCGGATAGAGAGAGCTGTCGGCTAAATGTGCTGCCGAGTGGATAGGGAAAGCCATAAGAACCAAGTTTCTGCATGGCAGTGAGTAAGGCACACTTAAGAGTTTGGAGAACCCGGATTGGTTGTGCATAAACATACTTCTGCTGGTAAAAGAAAACTGCACAGAGCTGTTACTGCACCGCCCTCCCCGTGGAGTCTACACACCACGGGCCGAAGACTTCTTCCTACAAAACATCCTTTTTCTCTTCTAATCTCTCTTAATGGTCTTTCCCAAGGAAGCACGGGGCAGCAGTCCTGTGATGATCCCAAGGTTTCGTAACCTTTGATGATATTTTAAATATCATTAGAAGGATGTCCAGAAAGGTCATTTCATCAAGAGGCTTGCTTTAGAACAGAGTCTGTTTTGCACTTTGTTGTGAAGAACAAGAAAATGAAATCTTTTTATGTTGGTATCTCTCGGGTTTTAGTCTCCACATCCTTACTCATCTCATGTTTCTTTCTTTTTTATGTTTTATTTATTTTTGAGATCAGGAGAGACAAAGCATGAGCAGGGGAGGGGCAGAGAGAGAGGGAGACACAGAATCCAAAGCAGACTCCAGGCTCTGAGCTGTTAGCACAGAGCCCGATGAGGGGCTTGAACCCACAGACTATGAGATCATGACCTGAGCCGAAGTTGGACATTTAACTGACTGAGCCACCCAGGCGCCCCTCATGTTTCTTTATAATCACACACACCAACTCAATCAGGGGTTTCTGGACAGAGTAGAGTTGTAAGAACAGTTCTTTCTCACTACCCCTTTTACATCCTTTACCTCAACTCTAATCAAATTAATATCGCAAAACCTGCTCACATCCTTTCATCAAGGGTTCATTTCAGTGCTAACCTACACCCCCAGAAAATAGGGGGCACCACATTGCAAATCTTCCACGGCTGGGCCGGAGGAAGTCTACCGCCTGCTGCAAGTTACCAGTGAGAGGTCATGTCTGATTACTGTAGCTTTCTTCAAAATTCTATTTCTTCATACAAACTTTTGGATTTATAACAGTACTGCTCGTAGCTTCACATTTCAGGAAAGGACAAGATATGATGACAAATGACGTATATAATAATTAAGCACAATCTGCAAACCGTCCGGAGTTTGCTAAATAACACAGCAAAGAGGAACCAGGCATTAGTCATCAGGGCGGTCTTGTCTATTACTAACTTTCATTTAATGGCCTGGTTCAGTACTTGCAGAGGGCTGCTGTAGGCTGTAGGACATTGTATTTAGTAAGCAATTATCCTCCCTTAATGATGGAAGTAAGGCTTGGATCATTTGTGATTTCTTTGGGGTAGCAAGATGGGCGTTTTCAGAGCTGATGTGAGGGATGACTTTTGATAGATGCGAGGGTGGAGTTGTTCTAAGAACAACAGCTGAGTGGGTGAAGAGACTAAAAGGGCAGGCTGGTTCATAATCCTGAAAACACACGTTTGCCTACATAACCGAGCGATAAAGCAAGGTGAGCAGATGAGCACGCCGTTCATGTTCCCCTTCAGTGTGGAGACACACGCTTTTTTAAGAAAAGAGAATGCACCTTCTTTAAAAATGATATGACCGCGGAATGACCATACAAAGCTCTGAAAGTAATTAGTTTCCTCATGAATAGTGATTACACAGTATATCTATGCTGTGTTTATTTCAGGGCAGGTGATTGAATGTTTCCTCTAGAGCCTTGCGTCTCAAGCGTGGTCCGCAGACCCGCAGTTCAGACGCCTCTCGAAACCTTGTTTGGAAATTCAGAATCTCTGGTCCTACCCCACAGTGGTTTCAGATTTTGCATTTTATTGAGCTCCTCAGTGATTCATGTGCATATTAGAGTAGGACAAACACTCATTGAGGAGATTCTTCGTTTGGGGATGGAGGTGGTTAAACCCAGCTGCCCTGCATAAAACATTTGGCTCCAGCACTGTGAGCTTTTCAGTTATTGAGGAGGGATTTGCCTTCTTATTTTTAAAATGTTTCAAAGATGGTTCTGTAATCCTCAGGGAGCCCAAGAAGTGCAGCTGGTTCACCTAAGAGGTGCTACTGAGGTCTGCCTCACTTACTTTCAATATTTCTGTACCTTCGAGTTAAAGGCATTACAGTTAGACCTCTGTAGTTTAATCACATGTGCCATTGAGTATTTGGGGTTTTATAATGAGTACATGTGATAACATATCTGAGAGCACCCGGCACCTAGTAGGCACTGAAATAGATATGTGTTGTGGGATAATACTATACTCTTTCCAAATTACTGCCAAATAGCATTGCATATTTAAATACTCAGTATTTCTGCTTAGATGAGCAGGATGTGAACTTCATTAAGTCCAAGAAGGATGACGTTCATACTGTTCTTCATTTATAGTTATTGAAAGAAGAGCGGCTCTCCGGAGGCGTGGCCTGTGCGCCTGCACAGAGCCCTGTGCTTAGAAAAGCCCCACCGTTGGTTTAAAGCTCAACTGTGTCTCCCTTGAAACTTTCAAATAATTTTTGTAAAATGGGAACTGCATTTTCATTTTGAAAACTATGCAGCTAGACCTGTGTGGAAGAGAGCTAGTGGTAAGCAGAGCCAGCTTATAAAATTCAAACCACATATTCTGTCCTTAAATTCTCTCACTGCAAACACTTTAGATGGGAACACTCTTCAAAAATGGTTTTTGTCCTACAAAATCAGCATCACCTTTAAGTTTCAAAAGTTCACAAGACTCAAACACAAAAGGATTTTTTGTTTTTCATGGCGATTGTAGGCAAATAGTGGGTAAATGTCAAAAAATCCATACTACTGTTGACCTTGAATATGGATTTAAACTGCATGGATCCACATATACACAGATTTGCTCAATAAATACAGTACTGTAATGTATTTTCTCTTATGATTTTCTTTTCTCTAACTTATTTGTAAGGATATAGTATGTAATACATATAACATGCAGAATATGTGTTAATTGGTTGTTTCTGTTGTCAGTAAGGCTTCTAGTCAACAGTAGGCTATTAGTAGTTAAGTTTTGGGGGAGTCAAGAGTTATATGAGGATTTTTCACTGTGTGGGTGGGTTGGTGTCCCTCACCTCCATGTCACCCTTCAAGGGTCATCTGTATATGCAATCGTCTCTAATTCACCATATATTGATGCGTACACAACAGTGCATCAGTTTCTGGCAAAGTTTCAGTCACTCTTACTGTAAGAAAGAGTAAGTGCCCAAGACTGCTTCGAAATAGTGTGAACAGTTATGTCAGAGTTGACAGGGTGCTATGCCACCCTCTCCCTCTCATCAATGAAGTGAAAAATGTTGGTTAGCAATTTCAGTCATTCTATGCTCTAAGATATCACAGGGGAAATGGAAGCTTTTTTAATTACACGACCTTAGTCTCCCTCGACTTAATAGGCTATGGACATTATCAAAGTTCTCAAGACAGTGATTTAGTAGCTGCTGTAGTATTGCATTCTTAACTGTGCAAGGAAAAAAATCCAGGATATTACGAACTGCTTTGCACTACCAGCAGAGTGCTGTGAAAGATGATGATTCACCTACTGAAAACCAAGGTCATAATTGAAGCCTAAGTAGGAAAAAATCCCACAAAGAGCCAGATTTTCTTTGTGTAACAGACAACTGAGCCATGTAAATATGACTCCTTAGAAGGCACACCATCTAACCGGTCAGTTGCTTCCCTCCCTCCAACCCCCCTTTTGAAAGGAGGCAATTTAATCATGAAAGCCAACCTAGCCTTTAGAAGTCTGGCAGATTGTGCTCTATCAGCCACTAGTGCAAACTGCGAAGGAACTTTTCAACTCGGGTGTTTTGAGGAATTGGTGGCCATATGTAACTTTAACTGTTAAGGATTACTAGTCCTCCTGATGCTGTGGTAGAGTGAAGAAGGTACTGGAAATCACGTAATTCTAGAGCCTTGAGAGCAAAGAATAGACGACTGTGGGAAACGCAAACAGAAGAAGTGAGACGACAGAGGAAAACAAGGGAAAAGGACTTTGAAGACTACAGTGAAGCAAGGCCTCGAACTTCTGGAAACAAAAATAGGAGAGGCAAATTAGTCCACTGTACTGGCATCAGAGGTTTTAGAAAGTAGGCTTGAAAACCAGAAGGTGCCATAACTATCAAGGACTCTGGGATAAAAAATGTGGCAACACCATTAATAACCGTTTTGTATACTTGCAAATGGAAGACAGACCTGGATAATTTTATGTCTGCCATGGTACCCTACCACCTGGAACTTTCACTTGTGGTTGTATATGCAATGTAGGATTACTGGTTCTAAGAACCTCGGAAAAGCAAATAAGTCTAAGACAAAAAAGTCGTAAAACAATCAGAAGGCTCATGCCTCCATTCCTCCTTCATCCTGCATTCCACGCTATTGCTATTTTCGCTTTCAATTTATAATTTTCCATCTTTTTTACACTGCTATCTCTTACCCTAATGCTGGATTACATCGATCACTGTATAGTCTTCAAACAAATTTCTCAAATACTTATATGAAAATTAACTTTTATGGAGCATAGGTGTAATCATGGAATCTTCAACAATTCTATGCCTCTTACAGGAAAAAAAAAAAACAAAACCCAAACATACCCACACTCATTAGCCTGGCATTAAATGTACTTTTTAGTCTACACTTAATCTTTATGTAACCATATTTGTCACTCCTTGTTCAGAGACAGTTACAGCAGAACAGACTTACTTCCCTTTCCCTGGTTAGAACTAGAGTTTTCTTAATATCCAGGCCATCATTCCTACTGTTTCCTCCATCTTGCACATTCCAATCCTAGTCATACTTTTTCCAAAACAAATGGCCCCGTCTCTGTGTAGCCTCTCACATGTAAGGAGAGCAATTATTTTCTAAAAAGAGAGCAGTATTCTTTATTCTTTTTTCGAAAATTCATTATCTGTCTCATTTTTTTTGTATGTATCAGGTTTAACATGTATTTTAGCTACACACGTCTTACTTTATCCCATTGGGAATAACTTGGATTTGTTAATTTTGTATCCACTGAAAAGTTTATCACTGTGCCTTAAGCATAGAAGGCACTGAATAAACATTTGAAGCAATGAATATAATGAATGACTATTTGGCTGGGATAAAGGGATAAACAGAGGTAAATAGTAATATGAGAATAGATAGCACCAGAAAATAAAATTGAGAGTATGCAGGTTTCTTACCCTACAAATGTGTTAAACTGAATATTCAGGAGTATTCAGTGTCATCCTTAAGACTGCTTTAATGGAGTGATGTCAGTGGGAATGGCAAAACAGGACCTCTGAAAACCTTACCTCCTTAAAGCAACAATAACACTGATACGAATGGTTAAAATACATTTTTCAAAAGGCTAGAAATTAAGCAAAGGCTTGCAACAACCTACGAAGCATTTATTCCAAAAAAATGACTGAATCTCCATAAGAAAAGTGAGCTTTCTCATATTTTAACTGGCCCTATTCTCCTTTCCTTCTTCCTGGCTCCATAGGACTCTTTTTTAAGGGGTCTATGTGCTCTATAGCTCTATACGTGTAGTGAAAGCTGACAGCCTGACAAGAATACAGGGTCAGTTTACCATTTGAAAATCAATCACTGTAACACACAGTATTAATAAATAAGGGATAGAAACACACAATCATCTCAGTATATGCAGAAAAACTGACAAAATCCAACACTATTTCAAGGTAAAAACGCTCACCAAACCAGGTATAATAGAAGGTAATTTGCTCAGCTTAATAAAGGGAATTTATGAAAAACTACAGATAACATCATCCTTAATAGTGGAATATTGAAAGCTTCCTCCTAAGGTCAGGAAGAAGACATTGTACTGGAGTTTCTAGCCAGGACAATTAGATAGGAAAAGAAATAAAAGACATCCAAGGTTGGAAAGGAAGAAGCAAAGCTATCTCTATGTGTAGATGACATGATTCTGTATACGGAAAGCCCTAAGTAACACACGCATTCACGCGCGTGTGGACACACACAGACACACACACACATGCACATAAGTAGAACCAATAAACAAGTTCAGTATGATCACAGAAAACAAAATCATTAGACAAAAATCAATTATATTCCTATATAATACCAATAAACAATCCAAAACCAAAATTAAGAAAGCAATCCCATTTACAATAGCTTCAAAAGGAATAAAATGCTTAGGAATAAATTTAACAAAAGAAGTACAAGCCTTGTATACTGAAAACTACAAAATATCATAGAAAGAAGTTAAATACCTATGCGAATGGAAAAACATCATGTGTCTGAATAGTTAAGATGGCAATACTCCCAAAAGTAATCTATAGATTCAACAAACTCTCTCTCAAAATCCCTGTTGTCTTCTTTGCAGAAACTGACAAGCTACCCTAAAATTCATTTGGAAATTCAAGAGACCTGGAAGAGCCAAAACAGTCTTGAAAATGAAAAACAAAGTAGCAGGACTCACACTTTCTGATTTCAAAGCTTACTACAAATCTACCCTAATCAAGACAGTTTGATGCTGGCATAGAGATAAACATATGTAGATCAATGGAATAGAATTAAAAGTTCAGAGATAAACCCTCATATTTACACTCAATTGATTTTCTATAAGAATGCCACATGGCAATTCAATTGAAAAACAATAGTTTTTTTTAATGAATAGTACTACTTTTCAAGTAGTCGTAATAGGACAGCTATGTATCCCAAGCAAAGTTGGACCCCTCTGCACATTACCTACAAAAAGTAACTCAGTGTGCATAATACCTAAATGTGAGAGTTAAAAGTACAAAATTCACCGAAAAAATATAAGTGTAAGTATTCATGATCTTGGATTAAATAAAAGGTTTTTTTAGATACGACACCAAAAGCACAGGCAACAGCCACAAATAGATAAATTAGATTTCATCAAAGTTAAAATTTTTGTGCTTCACTGTCAAGAAGTGAAAAGATAGCTATGTAATGGGAGAAAAAATTGCAAGTCATATACCTGAACAGGAACGTGTATCTAGAATATATAAAGATCTCTTACAATGCAACAATATAAGACAAATAGCTCCATTAGCAATACGCAAAGGATTTGAATTGATATTTTGCCAAGAAAGATATGCAAATGGCTGGTAAGTATGTAAAAAGATGCTCAGCATCATTAACCATAGGAAAATGAAAATCGAAACCACAATACTACTTCACATCTACTAGTATAGCTATAATAAAAAAGATAAATAAATGTTGGAGAGGATTTGTGGATTTGGAACTCTTACACATTGCTAGTAAAAATGTAAAATATTGCAGCCAGTTTGAAAAATAATTTGGCAGTCCCTCAAAAAGCTTAACATTAAGTCACCATATGACACATCAATTCTACTCCTAGTTAAATACCCAAGAGAACTGAAAAGATATGTTCACACAAAACTTTATATATGAATATTAGTTAGTAGCAGAATTAATCATAAAAGCCAAAATGTGGAAACAAGCCAAACGTCTATCAACTGATGAATGGATAAACAAAATGTAGTGTAATACATTACAATAATAGAACATTATTCAGCCACAAAACCGACTGATACATTAATGTATGCTAAAATATGGATAAACCTTGAAAACATTATGCTGGTTGAAAGAGCCTAGATACAAAAGGCCACATATGGTATGACTCCATTAACATGAACTGTCCAGGATAGGCAAATTCATAGAGACAGAAAGTAGATTAGTTGTCAGGAACTTGGGGAAGAGTAAGGAGTGACTGGTAATGCATATGGGAATTCTTTTGGGAGTTATGAAGATGTTCTGGAATTAGATAGTGTCATAGTTGTGTAACTGTTCCAGACACTGCCAAATACAGCGTGGGGGTTGAATTCGCCCTGGTGGGAACCACTGATCAGACCTCTAAGTATTGATGTGGAAAGACGTCAGAGATGTGTTGCTAAAGAATTATAACAATAACAAATGTAGAACAACAAAAGAACTGTAATTCGTGTTCATTTCAGAGTTTGATTGCACTTCAGGAAAGAAGCAAATTTCGAATGGATAGGAATAATCTGCAAAATAATTTTCTTATATAAATAATAGGTAGTAATATTCTGACCACATCAAAGGTATGCTATAATGATTAAGAGGTCACACGTTTGAGTGCTTTTCTTCTTATAATTGCTAGATGAAAGATGATTGCCCCATAAAAAAGATATTTTTCCTGTTGCATTCTGTACTTAACACAGTACTGCAAAATATTCAGTCTGTTTTCCACAATGATTAAAGTATAATTATATAAAGAAAAATAAATCAAACGTTTGCATATTTGAGACAAGAGAATGCAAGGAGCACCTGTTTTCAACTTTAATTGCCAGAGAGAACACTGAATCTAAATTGGCTTCTCTAAAAGAAGAGACATCACCTTAGTTTAAAAATACTAAGGAAAAAAGAAAACCCAGAGCTTCTTTATCAAAGTTTACTTAATAAGAATAATAAAAGAGAATATAGTAATCGCTAACATAGAATAGTGCAGGATAATAGTAATAATCTACATTTTAGAATTCATTAGAGGGGTCTGATCGTGCACTGCTTATTTTAAATTACATTTCATTTCATGATCCTATTAAGTATGGCTCAAGGGATCATTCCCATTTTATAGGTAAGGAAACTGAGGTTTAATAAGACTCAGGATACACAGGCAAGAAGTGGTGAGATCGGGTCCTGAATTTCAAAGCCCATATATTATACCAAACTTCCACTATTTTTTAAAGAAGTTTTTAAATCTTAAGAATTATTGAGAGGGATTAAGATTACGCTTATTATGATGAGCACTGAGAAATTATAGAATTGTTGAATCACTATATTGTATACCTGAAACTAACATAACACTGTATATTAACTATACTGGAATTAAAATGAAAAGAAGATGAAGAAGATGAAGAAGATGAAGAAGATGAAGAAGATGAAGGAGGAGGAGGAGGAGGAGGAGGAGGAGGAGGAGGAGGAGGAGGAGAAGAAGAAGAAGAAGAAGAAGGAGGAGGAGGAGGAGGAGGAGGAGGAGGAGGAGGAGGAGAAGGAGGAGAAGAAGAAGGAGAAGAAGAAGGAGAAGAAGAAGGAGAAAAGAAGGAAGAGGAAGAGGGGGAGGAGGAGGAGGTAGGAAGGGGAGGAAGAAGAAGAAGAAAAGAGGAGGAGGAGGAGGAGGAGGAGGAAGATGAGGAGGAGGAGAAGGATCACCAGTGTAGGACAAAGCATATTAACTTATATTGCATTCTTATTACATAGAGCTGAATTTTCATGCCATCTTTGCCAGTAGAGATAAAAATCACTAAGGTAAGCATCTTGGAAATAGATTTTCATGAAACAAGGACCAGAAACAATTTCAACACAGGAATTTGTGGTGGGCCTGGAGGACGTCAGGATACGATAGCTGGTTCTATCCAAAGAGTCAGAGCAGGTAGTCAAAGCCAGAAATGCTTAATAAGTGTGCGGCCAAGATTTGAACCTATGCCTTTCTCACTACTGACCTTGTGGTCTTTCTATAGTACCATACGCCTTCTCGTAATCCTGCAAAGCAGATAATACGTATCAAACACAGAGCTCGGCACCAGCCCCAGACCCCAACTGTGTACACAGAGTACAGGTAGAGAACTCAGCACATGCTCAGAAAAGCTGAAAGCCTCACTCCAGGAAATGATCTGGTCTGGGGCTCTGATACATGTGCAGCCCACTTGGGACACTTGAGAAGTTGTTCTTTGGAAGGAGAGATCATAGATCCTTTCTAGGTGGAGGGGCTGTAAAATGCTGTGTCTATATTTATTATTATATTTGAGCTTCATAGCAACCCATTAAACAGTAATCAAGAGTCTATTATGGTTTTATTTTATATACGAAAGGATGGAGAGTCAGAGAATTTAAGTAATTTCTAGTAGGTCACATGTCGATGAGAGGGGAAACATGGATCTTTTAATTCCATAGGTAGTTTTCTTTCTATTACACCGGCTTCTTATGTAGTCCTCATATTTTTTTTTCCTAGGAAATGTTTTGCTCGATTGAAGTATATCAGTCTAGGCTAATAATATGTGAATCCTTCACACAATTTGTGTTGAGTTCCTTCTCGTCTTTCTCTTAGGAGTAGAAAGGAACATTTCAATAGATTTCTAAAAGCAATATTTACTCTCACAAACTGCTTCTGAATTGGAGTCTTTATTTCTGTCTGCTCTACTCTATTTCAAGAATTCCTTTAAAATGTTTCCATAGAAACACCTGGAGAAGAAAATGATGAGCTATATAACATTCTCAGTGGATGTCTTTCTGAATTTGGACATTCATTCCTCAAGAGAGTTGAGGTGGGTTTTTTTTTGAGGTGAAATACATTTCTAAAGGGGATTCTCTTCACATGTCTCCCAAACAATCTAGGTTATAAACTCATACTCTATAATTTTAATGAAATATTCCAAAGGTTCAGAAACATTCAAGTTTTATTAGTGTAGCTTAAGGGGGTATCCTCACCCACGTTACCGGCATTAATGATTCTCTCTGCTTAGCATCTCCACAACTTCCTAATGCTGAGGTTGGGTCATGGAGTACAGGAAAGCACATAGCTCTGCCCAGGCATATTGGACAGATGACTGTAGGCAGCCTATGCGGCTGAGTCGGATGACAAAGAAGAAAACAAACAAGAAAAATGTGCATTAGAGCTCAGTGGTGTACTTGTAGAAGAAAAGAAGAAACAGACAGATTAATCTTGATACCGGGAATTTTGCCGCCCTTACAAATCCTGGAGACCCAACATTTTCCCTTAATAACACATTTAACAACCAATGAATTCTCTAAAATGAGGAAATCTGATAAACGTGGAGGATTTGAAATTTCACTTATTGCTGTTTACATGACTTTATTATTTACATCTGTACCACAAAAGGCTTGAAGTGGAGTTCATAATTCTGTCAGTAGGTATGGAACTCTGCAGCTTTTGTTCAGTGTATAGGGAAGAGCAATAACTAAAGCTGTCTACTGCTGCATGTCCTAAATTATATGCTCTTATCTTCACTGGACAGTTTTATATTTGAAGATTTCCCTTATCCCCCTCTCGAGCTGATCAAATTGCAAAAATCACCGAATGGAATTCTATGTTGGCCTCTCAAATGAGTAGGCGGACCTATAAATTAGCTAAGCGAAAAGGGGTTATGTATTCCAAGGGATACTATAGTGCCCTGTTGGTGAGAAGCTTTAATGCTTTTAGTAGTGGACTCTTATAGGGACTGTTTGTGAAGATAGGTAAAAAGGATTGAACAGGGTGGTTTTGCAGTAGGAAGAACTGTTGTACAACTCTTGAATTACACATTACTAGCTTAACATGTTGCGTGCTATACAACATAGTGCAGAGTTAGATTTCTTTAGCTGTCACACATACTTCCTACAGAGAAGTGGATCCTAAGCAAGACAGCTAAATCTCTGTTTCCTGTCCTCAGATTACCTCTCATTAACAAGAGCCGGTGTCTGCAACCATTGTCCTACATGGTAGAGTCAGCTGGGTCTTGGAAACCACTTTATCTAGCACCAGAGCACCTTTGCTTATGCTGTTCTACTTTGAACTCTCTTTCTCTCTCCCTTCTTCTCCCCTTCCCCTCTCCCTTGCTCCCTTCCACCCTTCCTCCTTCCCTCCATTCCTCCTCCCTCCTTCCTTCCTTCCTTCCTTCCTTCCTTCCTTCCTTCCTTCCTTCCTTCCTTCCTTCCTTCCTTCCTTCCTTCCCTCCTTCCCTCCTTCCTTCCCTTCTTCTCCTTCCCTCCTTCCTTCCCTTCTTCCCTCCTTCCTTCCCTTTCTTTCTCTCTATAGGATTCAGTTCAAATGTTACCTCTTTAAACAGACTTCTCTAGAAAGAACTGGCCAATGGATCCTCTGTGCCCCTTCCACATTTTTTTAGAGTTCCACTACTGCGGTGTCAGGCATGTAAATGCATCCTATGTGGCAAACATTGTTTTAACCCAATGGCCACAAATATGGGTAAACACACTGTATCCCTACTCTGGGATTCATAATATTGTACATATTAGTTATGCATCTGATTCACCCAGTAGAATAGCATATAAACTCAAGAAAGTAGACACCATGTTTCATTGATCTTTGCATTCTCAGCACCTCACATAAGGATTTGCACAGGAAAAAAAAACTGTTTACACTGCTTATTGACTGAATTTATAGTACTAAAAAAACATGTATTTTATTTATCAGATAAAAGGTGAACTTAATAAAATTATACAAATAAAAAAAAACTTAAATACAACTGGACCAAAATTAGGGAACTATACATGATAGAATATTTATATTTCTAGTGAAAAGTAATACACGACTCATTGACCCATTGATTCATTCAGTTGTTCAGTTAGCATTCGTTGAGATAATACACGGACCACATTAAGATATTTTCCCATTTCTGGATATTAACTGAATTTTGAAAATCACACACTAAGTTATTTAGAATTAGCAATAAAGAAAACTTACAATCAATTTTCCCAAATCTCTAATAAATAATGGTAAATTGTATCTTAATATAAGCGATGGGCTCATCTGGTTATTAGACACATTACTATTGTTTGTCCCTTCTATTTTGAGACAATTGATTCACAATTTACTTTCATAGTCTGCTGGTTTTCTTTTGAACGAACACTTAGTGGGTTATATGAAATGAAAAACTGATGAAGTTTGAGGTCCACTTGCAAATGTTGGCATTCTTAAGTATCTACCACTCTGTCCACAGAAGAACTCAGTAGAAGTGCCAACGGCTTGAGGTTGATGGAGGAAAATTAGCTTGTTGTTCTGGATGGGGAGGGGTGGGGCTAAATACTTTTGTGGAAGCAGTTTTTAGCATCTGCAAACAAATCTCCCACACCAAGTGCAGATGGTTCTCTGGACTAAAAGAGTCCTAGAGACAGAGGCTGATGCTTTCTTACTTAAATCGCAGCTTGTGGCAATTTAGCACAGACTGTCTTCTAAGACAAAAAGGCAACTCATGAAACAAGAATGACCAGGCACTGACTCTCATGAAATTTAGAAGTATTTACGTTTCCCAAATAGCCTTCTTCAGCATGAAAATGTAAAAGAAAAAGAATGCTTAGCTTTGGGGATACTCTCCCAGGATCTTTAGGACAAAAATTATTATGGTGTCTCACTTTCCCAAAAGATGGTTCTCAGGTCTTTGTCAGTCGGGGTGTAATGAAAACTGCAGAGCTCTTTAAGGTCCAGAATGTGCTGCACCCCCAAGAGTGTAAGACCCCAGTAAGGAATGCACTTGAGTTTGTGATGCAATTTCATTAAGTAACACATGTGTCTTTTCATACGTGATAAATAGCACTTTTATCTGCTGATTTTCCATCATGAATGTTTTCTGAGTCTTTTTTTATTCCTGAGTCTTAACTGATTAGAAACCTTATTGCACCTATGAAATCTCTTCTTTAAACTCAACGTGTCAAAAGTTAAACCCATTTCTCCTCCTCACGAATCTCTCTTGATTCTATATTTTCTACTTTTGTTAATGATATACCATTCTTCTCTTCATTTGGGCCAGAGCCCTTGATCTCTGACCCCTCTCTGTCTCTTATCAATACCCCTTCTGCCTCCCCTACCTCTAGCGGAACAGGCATCAAGTACTCTCATTTCTCTCTATCAAGTCTCTCTTGTGTACTTCCTTCCCAATTCCACCGCTGCCATGCGAGTTCAGGTCCTTAACATCTTTCACGTGGATTACTGCAGTGGCCTAACTGAGCTCTCTTATTCCAGTCTCTCTTTCACTTTCTATCCTTTGAAAAATATAGAATAGTAATTAAATGTAAGAGTGCCAGAAAGAGACTGCCTGATTTGAACTTCATTCCTGGGTAAGTTACTTCGTGTCTCTAAGCCTCCATTTTCTGAATTTCCTGTGAGGTTGACATATAGTTGGTACATTGCTAGACACTGGTTAACTATGATTACTTATGTCCTTTTCAGATCTTAACACAAGGTAGTATAATCGCATGTGCACTGTTTTATCCTTCCGTGTAGGTCATGGGCTTCTTTAAGGTAGATGCTAGATCTCACTGGTTTTTGATTAAGAAACAATTTGTAGATGAGCTAACAGATAGTAAACATAGTAGGATGGATTTTATTTATCGGGCATGTGCAAATCCTGATCCAGATTCTAATATTTACCTGAAAAGAACATAAGCTTTGAAGTCGAACACATTGAGTTCAAAATCTGACTTGACATACATAACTCGGGGGACTTTTGAAGATTAAGGACCTTTCTGTGCCTCCTTCCTTTACCAGAAAAAGTTGGCATGACATTCTCTGCAACACAACTTTTTGTTATTTTTACCAATATGCATATAAATCCGTCATATTTTAGGAACCAATGCATTTCTATTTTATTACTCTCTAAGCATATATTGGTTGCTGCCATCATTTTCATACATGAAGAGCAATTTGGCAATAGTTTGACTAAATGCTTAATTTGTTAAAAAGTCCGAAAGTTAACATAATTATAAGACAGTTCTCCAGGGAAAGGTGGATGGATAGATCTTATCTTACGTTTTTGAGAAATATAGCAAATCCAAGTAAATAAAATAGAGACAGTGTTATACCTATCAAAAAAGAGACAATCTGGAAAAATTCACTTAACAGCATAATAATGAATAGGGTGAAATATTTTACCTTCTGGTTTCACAACGGTTAGCAAAGGCAAATATAGGCTTTTGTTAGCCATCCATCCATCCATTCATTCATTCGTACATTCACTCAAATTATTCCCTCTGTCCCTCAGTCCCTCTAACTCCCTGCCTTTCTTTCCTTCCTTCCAGAATATATGATTTGAGTGCCTTTTATGTGTTAAAAGTGCTATAAATACAAAGCTTTACCTTTTAAGGAACTCATAGCATAGTTTTAAGGGAAACTCACTTGGTCATTTTAAGTAACCTCTACACCCTACATGGGGATCCAACTCATGACTCCAAGATCAAGGGTTGTTGCATACTCTACTGACCAAGCCAGTCAGGTGCCCCTACATTTGATCATTTTAAAGTTCAGTTCTTTTTACACTGTGGCCTCTCATCAGTGGGAAAAAGAAGTATCATTAATATTGTTTTTTACTTAGCTATTTTTAAGACCAACTTTATTCTTTGAGATATTGGTAATGACAGGACAATTTCTTTTTTTTTTTTAAATTTTTTTAAATGTTTATTTATTTTTGAGACAGAGAGAGACAGAGCATGAGTGGGGGAGGGGCAGAGAGAGAGGAAGACACAGAATCCGAAGCAGGCTCCAGGCTCTGAGACATCAGCGCAGAGCCCAACGCGGGGCTCAAACTCATGGACCGCGAGATCATGACCTGAGCCGAAGTCAGATGCTCAACTGACTGAGCCACCCAGGCGCCCCAGGTCAATTTCTTTAAGAGAGATTCTTTAAGAGGGATTTTTATTAAGGGTTTTAGTGGGGATTGAAGAGGGACTGTTACACTTGGAATACAGGAGATACCTCTCCTAAGAGGTATACCGTATACTTGTGACATAGGACCTCCTGTCTGTTACTGAATGTTAAAGGACCTCTTTAACCATCTCTCTATGTTTGGGGCAATGGAGTAGGCATTCTACCATAGGAAGAAAAGGAATGTGGTGTAAACTGTGATTTCTAAATGCTAATCTGTGTATTGGGGTTCTGTATCTGTCTAGGAAGCAATTCAATACTATCTTTTGCACCTTTACTGTATGATCTTATTGTGGGGAACTTGCTCAAAACACGAATTTCATGAGATCTACTCCTAGCATTTCACATGAGGTTGGTCAGCGATGAGATCCCCAGGTCTATTTTTAAAAGGATTTACCAGATGATCCTGATGTTCAATGAGGTTTGGGGCTCTCTGCAAACATACCTTTATGTACTAGAGCTGCCCGCTGTGGGCAGCCATTCAGAGGCAGCGGGCAATAGTGGTCAATGGAGCATTCAAGTAAAGGAGCTGCACTGCTCCAATGATACATGAGAAAATATTCCCTTCTCTCTCCTTGAGGAACATTTGGATTGAGGGGCAAGACTACAGGCAAGACTTCATTTCCTTCCAATGAAGTGGACAAGGGATCGGAGAACCAACATTTGGTTTCTGTCACATTTTTCCTTTGGGTGTGGCTAATGGTCTGGTTACACCTTTGCTAATTTATGTCTGGTCATTTGTACGTATTTCAGCATTCTTCTCTAATACTTCTCTCTTACTATAACTCTATTGCTACAGAACACCATTAATATGGTCCATAGGAGGAAGACCTCTTGCTGCCAAAATTGTTTGGATGACTTTTTCCTACCTGGCTGTTGGCGAGGATATTTGTGGCCAGGAAGTGGCTCTCCTATCACAATCAACTGCTTGGTCTGGTTGTAATAACAGTGGGAAGGGATAGGGAGTTTATATTTGAAAGGATTGTGTGACATTCTCTTCAATATATAAAAGGGCAGTGCCTATGGACCTCATTTGGTAGAGAAATTTACTTAGCTCCTTGCCTGTGCATTTTAAGTTAATTCTGTTCGGAGAATCAATCAGAAGGTTTTTCTATTCCAAATCATGTATTCCTTAGGAACAATGAAGAGATAAATTAGTATGTGAGTGGATCAGCTGTCACCTACTACATCTTATTTGGTTCCACTGCCTGCTCTGGGAAGGAATATTTGAAAGGTTTGAGCTTTTCTTTCATTTCATCTCTGTACCTAGCTACACTAAACAAGATTTTTCCAAGATTTTTTTTGAAACAATGTTATGTTTGTTCTTATGTAGTCAAACTGTTTTTGCTAGTATTTGTGATGGCGATTTTCTGTGAACATTTGAACAAAAACTGTTTGCTTGTAATGTTTGATATTTCTCAATGCATATTGGCAACAAATAACTCCACTCTCCCAGGGCATATGAGTATCAAGAGCGTTTATCAGGATCACGTTGTAATCTCAGCAGATATTTCCTTCTCCTTTTAAAATTCATAAATATATCCTTAACGTTCTTTGATAGGAAATGGATTCTAGTGAATAAATTTTGAGTAGCCCTTCAAGGAGCCTAATGATTTTGCATCTTAATTTTCTTCAGATCAAATTGAACTTGTTTTTATTAGACATAGACCCACTAACATTTTCTAGTCTTTGCAATTTGTATAATTGTTTCCAACTAGATTTTTTTTTAAATTTTTTTTAACGTTTATTTATTTTTGAGAGACATAGAGACAGAGAGTGAGCAGGGGAAGGGCAGAGAGAGAGGGAGACACAGAATCTGAAGCAGGCTCCAGGCTCTGAGCCGTCAGCACAGAGCCCGACGCGGGGCTCGAACTCACAGACTGTGAGATCGAACTCACAGACTGTGAGATCATGACCTGAGCCGAAGTCGGCCGCTTAACCAACTGAGCCACCCAGGCGCCCCTCCAACTAGATTTAATGTATAATAAAGGGATGGTGAGCAATACTGTGGCGCACATGTTGAAACCGGATGTTACCAACGTGTCCTTGTGATTTTACAAGGAACTTTGTTCACTTTGTCTGAAATTGTGTATGCGATTAAAACTGTAGGGGCGCCTGGGTGGCTCAGTCGGTTGGGCGGCCGACTTCAGCTTAGGTCATGATCTCGCGGTCTGTGAGTTTGAGCCCCGCATCGGGCTCTGTGCTGACGGCTCAGAGCCTGGAGCCTGCTTCCGATTCTGTGTCTCCCTCTCTCTCTGCCCTTCCCCTGTTCATGCTGTGCCTCTATGTCTCTCAAAAATAAATAAAAGTTAATATATATATATATATATATATACATATATATATATATATATATATATATATATAAATTAGTTGTCCTGCATTAAAAAAAAAACAAAAAAAAAAAACCTGTAATACAGCTTCTCTTCCATTTGCTTCTGTAGGTAAGAAGGGGACTCTGGCTCTGTTGTAGGACTGTGTTTTGTCAGAGTCATATACAGCTGGGCTATGTGCTTGGGGATTGAACACATCTGACAGCACAATCATGCTAACAGCTGCCTCATTAAAATCCCTCCATTGCACCCACTGCCATTAAACCACAATTGGGTGACTGGGATACTCTGAACAGCAATCGTTAAATTAAAACTTTTTTCATGTGATTTAAGTCAGTGCCTAAAATCTCATTAATTATTGTTTATAAAATCTCCTCAGTCACCAGTTGCTATTATAGGGAACCATTTACACATATATATATTTTTTAGCTTAATGAAATGGGTTTCATTTTGTAATACCTACTAACTAAGGACAAAGCAAAGGAATTACATGTTAATAACAATGGCTAAGATCTATTGAACTTCACATACAGTGGCAAATACTGAACTAAGGGTTTTATCTCATTTATTCCTTTCAACAACCTGTGAGAAGCCCGAGGGAGAAGCAGGCTCCAAAATCTTTCCAAGACCATACAACTAATAGGTGGTGAAGGCAGACTAAATAATAGACTAAATACATTTATGACTTGAAAGCTTTATAACCACAGGTGCAAAGTACAAAGGTTGAGCATGCGTCTGACTCTTTATTAAGCAGGGCAGTTGGGGAAATCGACGTGTTCATTCTTTCTCTCTCTCTTTCACTCTTACTCCTCTCTCTACGATCAGGGCTCTCTCCCCTCAGCAGCACCTGCAGCTCTTTTCTCTCCTAAATCAACTCTCTGCAACTCCTACCTTCCATTATATGGCCATTTTTCTACCTCTAGATGTGCAGTTTGTTCTCTAAGTCTTCAGTTCAATTTCTTGGGTGTTCAGAGAGATGTGACACTTATCTAGCTGTGATCGAGGGTTGAGGCAAGCCTAGGATTCCCCTACTTTTCTGCCATATTAACTCCTCTTCTCTAAGTACACTTTTTCAAGTTATGGGTTGTGTCAATACTTTGCATTTCTGTACCATTTTCCATTGTTGTATGTACCCTAGTGCAATCTTATGAGGTATATAGATGTAGTAGTATTGTCTTCTCATGGAAAGGACTTCTGCCTGAAGCTGTAGAGCCTGGACTGAATCAGTGTTCTAACTCCATGAGTTGGCGCAGGGCGGGGAGAGGGGGAGGAAGGAGACTTTCCAGTGAACCATATTGTGTCCCTCTGTAGGCCTATCCAGTCTTTTGCTAACTGTGATATTCAGTGGGCAATAATTCAGAATAAAACAAGTTACAAAAGAGTACATTTTAATACTGCTACATGTTAGCCCCAAATTTCCAAATATCTCATAAACATTCACTGAATTTGTAAGGAAATGTTTTATTTGTAATCATAACCAAATGGGTGGCAAGTTGAGATGTAACCTTTTAAAAATATTTTTAACGTTTATTTATTTATCATTTTTTTAAATGTTTATTTATTTCTGAGAGAGACAGAGCATGAACAGGGGAGGAGCAGAGAGAGAGGGAGACACAGAATCTGAAGCAGGCTCCAGGCTCTGAGCTGTCAGTACAGAGCCCGACGTGGGGCTCGAACTCACAAATTGTGAGATCATGACCTGAGCTGAAGTCGGACACTTAACTGACTGAGCCACCCAGGCGCCCTTATTTATTTACTTTGAGAGAGAGAGGAAGAGAGAATCTCAAGCAGACCTGATATGCGGGTGGGTGGGGTGGCAGTGGGGAGGAACCCTGAAGTCATGTCGTGAGCTGAAATCAAGAGTTGGACTCTTAACCAACTGAGTCACCCAAGAGTCTGAGATGTAACTTTACTGAAAGATCCTGAACATGAGTGATGGTATACACTGGGGAAAAGTATATTCAGTTTTTACTTTTTTAAAGGAACTATGTGAGAAATCCAGATGAAGCAATACCATCATTGGAAAATAATCCATAGTAAATTGCACATGGATGTGAATTGTGTATGAATTGCAGTATAGATATTCTAGAAGTCCAAGGAAAAAAATTTTACCTGTATATAAGGTAAACACAAGTTTCCACAACTTTCCATGACATTAAGGTGTAAGTAAAATTTATCTTGTCAAGTCCTCACAACAAGACTATTGTAAAACGTATTGGAAAGGTAGTGCTAGACAATGACCTACGTAAGAAACTGGATGGCAACGACATACTGCCAAAATGTCATTTCATAAAAAATTCTACCAAAAGGAACACCACTATGGTTCACATAAACAGTTTTATGAAGGCCTGAATTGATCTGAATATTAGAATATTCAGAAAATCTCACAAAAAAATGTGTCTGTGGAACCACCAATCCTTTTGAGCATCGGATGACAGCTATGATTGGAACTTCTCTCTCCTAAAACAGACACAAAATTAGAGTTGCAATATCTTCAATGAAAAAAAATATGTAATACTAAAGACTTAGTGGCATTCTCTATCCATAGAAGCCCATTCCCCACATCCAGAGTCCCTCCAATAAATAAATGGAGAGTTTTAATGTCCCATTAATATTTGCCACAACTAGGCTGTTGGTAAGAATTAACAAGGATTTAGAAGCTGAAATATGACAAAAATCTATATTTTTTGGTGACTGATCAAAGGGAGATAGAATCCACTGTGAAGAGGAAGAAGTAAAGAGTCTTTATGAAAATTAAGGAACATGACCAACACATGAACTTTGGGCCACTCTCAGACTTGTGTATGAAATGGTGACAATAATAATAATAATAATAACAATAATACCATTATTGAACACTTAGATGCTTCCAACTCAGGTTTCCATTCAATTTCATAACCTTAGTACTATTAACATATTCATTTTACACAGAAATAAACTGGATAACAGTGAGGGCACGTAACTTGCCCAAGGTCTGACTCCAGATACGATAACTGAATTAACACAGTTCATCTGGAAAGATTTCAGATCTACATTTTAAAAAAAGTGGCACTTATTTTTCCTAGAGGATGCATTGCTTTCAAACAAACTGAATTCATAAAAGACAAACTTTTGTATTAAAATGGATGTCAAAATAAAAAAGTAACAATCATAAAATTTATTTTCCTGCCTGCTGCCTTGTCCTACTACTCAAGGATCCTTAGGCTCAGTAAGCTGGAAAGCACTTCAATAGTGACCCTGTCTGTCCCCTTGCAAATGCTTTGACTTGGAGTAAATGATTGTCAAACGTTCCTGTTCCCATGGTTTTAAAAAATCTATAAAGCCCCATGTCACAAAATAGCCTACCAAGTTCCTCAATATATTTATGTGTATTGTATATTAAATGTATATTTGGGTGAGGGTGGTAATTAAAATTTAAAGTCTAAGTTTCTATTTATTCGCGTGCATGCATATTCATCATTGATGTCAGATATTTATTTCGTGCCATGAATCGATCATATCCTAGTGACTATTTATTCCAGGATGTACTTATAATTCCATTATCCATTATTTATGTTAAATAATTAAATTCTAATCTCAGAAAGAAGATTCTCTAACTATTGCATGACTGAGTTCAGCTTTGCCCAAATAAGCATTGCCTGCCACACGTGTGCCAGCTCCTAATTTTAGGGTTAAATAATATTTGTCAGTTTGGGCCTGTGTCCTCAGAAGAATGCTTCTGGGCCGGATTACGAGAAGGTGTCTTTTGATGAATGTTTTATTGCCTTGCTTTATGATAGCACACATTTTTTTTTTGCTTTAAGATAATACACATTTCAACATTATACATTAGCACAAGAGATGATGCTCTGAAGCCCGAGACCTTGCTCTGTGAAGCATTATTGAATAAAATACTGCCAGGCAGGTGGGTAACTACGTCTCAAACCCAAAGAAATTAAATAAGGAAAATGTTAAAATATACATTAGGCAATGGTATAAAATTAATTCAGCTGTCTTCCTGTTCTTGTCTATTTTGCCACTCCTTTTTCCACCCCCTTATAAAGTTTTCATTGTAATTGGTGAGGGAGTGTAGTTTTCTTCACAAGCTTGTGTTCCTGTAGCCCATGTTGTCAGGAGGAGGTGGGAGCAGATGCAGCTGTGAAACAGAATCAAGTCTCGTCCTCCCCGGTAAATAGTGGGGTGAACAGTGCTCTGCTTTCTATAAGCAGCTTCCTTTTAGATTAAGTTTTAAGATAATGGGCCCAAACCAAGTTTTGATCCTGGATTCTAGTCTGAGGGACCCACTGAGGAGAAAGATACTCAGCATGTTTCCATAAGGCCCTGTGTACAAATCCTGGGACATCCAAGAACTAAACTAGCCCTTGAGTGCCTTCGCTTCTAGATGTAGAATCCAGTTTCTTGCCATACCTAGCTTCATCTGGACCACTTTGGTGTTTTTGTTTTTTTTTTTTCTTATTTTCTTAAAATTTATTTTTTGAGAGACAGAGACACAGCACGAGCAGGAGAGGGGCAGAGAGAAAGGAAGACACAGAAGGGACCACTTTCGTTTTAACATACTGATACAGATCAGGACTCAGAGGGCGTCATTCCCAACAACCCCACTGTGTCCCCTTCTGGTCTTTTTCATCTCTCTAAGGAAAACCACCATGTGACTTCTAATCTCAAACATTCACACCTGAAGTTAAAAAAAAATAGTTTTTGAAATTCACACATCAAGAAATCTGCATTTCTGCCATCTTTTGAGAATCAGCTATGGCAACTCTGAACACTGGATGTGTGTTCTCTGGAGGCAGCAGTCGCTAAAGTGGGGGTGGCTGTCCCTTGAGGGGGCCTGACCTCTCCGGGCCCACCTGCTGCACGTCCTTATGTTGTCACCTGCCTGGCCCGCTGGGAGAACATCTCTCAACACTTGCCTTCTTCCATCTCATGATCCCAATTTCAATGTCTTTGTAGTTTTGCCCACTCTGAGCTTTCTGTACAATAGGTGGCATTAGATAAATAAGTAAACCAAAAGGAAGAAAAATATAACACACACATACACACCCTTGTATAGTTGTTTCCCTCTATTTTTATTCCCAGCTGCAATAAAAATCAACTATCACTGTATGCGGCCTTCAAAGTGATGCAATTATTCATAATATTTTAATTCTTATATTTAGAATTACAAAATGTGAGTTATAATGAGACAGGGACTTTTAAATTACCTTCCATACACCTGTTAGAATATAACGAAAAACTAGAAAAATCACTTAAAGTCAGAAATGCCACTAATTCCTCTCTTTACTTGGGTAAAAATCTCATTAATTTTAATTGAATTTTTATTACATAAGGACCATAGGATCGTGTAAATCATAACTGTATAAACATTCAGCTGAAGAGAGGGAGCATTGATAAATAAAAATAGATGGTTCTGTTATTTACTGGGCAAAGAGCTTGTCCTTTCTCTGACTGACATTTTTGTATTCATGAATGAACAGGAGTATAAACATATACTGTAAAAGTATATGCCACATACCCTTAGCTTCTAAACACAGGTCTCAGCCTTTTAGATCTATCACAAAATCTATAGGAGTTACCTACAGATTAGCATTTGTGAATCTTACTAAATTATTTTTCCTATTATTTGAAACGCCAAAAAATTAAAATGACAAGAATAAATGGGACCTGCAGTTTGGACCACAAGCATTATAAGTGATGAGATGAAAATGGGACGTTGTGAAGAGAGCTTTATAAAACTGAAAGTGGTTGTTTTTCATCATTACAAAGCGAGCACAGAGTGACTGGTGTTACAAAAAGAAATGTTGAAAGAGAAAGGTTATCTCATCTCTGATTCACTTAATTTTCTTCCTTTCCTTATTTATTTAATTTATTTATTTATTTTGTCTAAAAGATAGATATGTCTGCTAAGCAATCTATTCACCTGGAAAAAAAATCCCGTAAGTCATTAGGATATGCATTCCCTTGTCACTTATAACCACATGAATGAACTGTTGTTACTGATCGTGAAACAGATCAAGAAGAATAATATATAGCTGCCTTCAGGCTAAAGTTTTGAAGACTTATGACACCTTTGGAAAAAATCAGTATTCTTGGTATCTACTTGGCTAGGTTAGAAATGGAATCTGGGAAAGGTTTCCATTTCCGGTTTTCCCTTTCTGAATCTCTGACTCAATATATTTCTCGGCTAGATTTGGTATATTTTAATGAAATATCTGTGGCCTGAATGAGAGGTCTTGGAAACTTTAAGAAAAAATACCATACTCATTGCTAGTCTTTTAGAAGATGTTTGACTAAACTTGCAAAAAATAGATACCGGCTTCCTGTTTGCCCTTGTAGAAAATATTTACAGCAGTCAGACATCAAACATGCTTCATTTATAGAAATAGAAGAGTGGATGTATTATATATATACATGTATATACATATATATATATGAGCAGAGAATGTCCCCTTATCTCCTTAAAAACTATTAATAATCCATGCTTGTATTTCAAGTAGAAATGTAAAGTTAATTTAATAATGTGGTATAATATTGGATCTATTCCAAAAACAAAGAAATCATCTATATTTAGTTACTTTGGGGCCTGCTTAGGAAGTTGTGACTGCTTCTTTAATGAAAACAAAGTGTTATTTCACCACGATAAAGATCTTGAAGAAACTTGAAAAGTAAGGGTAGGCCTAGTCTAAATGAAACCATTCAAGCAGGGCTATGAATGTGCCTTTGGCAGAGATTTATAACATCTACTTAAAATGCTACCCTGGTAGGAAATGAGAAGAAAAAGAAGAAAAAAAAATCCTCTGAAAGTCAGGAAACCATTGAGAAAGCACTGAAAATCTTAACGATAATATACTGCAAATCACTAATAATTTATCTTTAGCTCTTTGACAGTTGGTCTGCAAAATGCACAACAATTGTGTAGACTTTTACAGTGTAGAAAAGAGAGACTTGCTTAAAAGTAACAGAGTAACTTTTACACCTGACAATTTCTGAAATAGGTTCAGTTTACAGTAATTTTGATAACAACACTATATCTTGCAAGTTTAATTATGGATAAGGATTTTGGTGAATGTTAAGTGTAACTAAAAATCACTTTTGTCCTTTGCCAAGAACAAAAGCAAAAAAATAATGGTGAGAATTTCAGTATTTAAATAGAAAAAATGAGAATTGAAAAGCCTTCATTAAAAAATAAATGAGGGTCTATATCACTAGTTTAAGTTTAAAATATTTTTCTCCTTTTAAAAAAATTATGTGAGTATACTTGACACAGAAATGTTATATTAGTTTTAGGTATACAGCATAGTGATTCAACATTGTGATACATTAAGCTATGCTCACAAGTAGAGTTATCTACATATGTGTGATTTTCATGGAAATAAGTACAATGTTTTTATTTTGTAATTTACCTGGCTTTTGTCCATGTGCATACAGGTTTGTATGTATTTGTTTATGGGCAATGTATGGTATAGAAAATATTCAGGAATCTGGTCATATAATACTTACAATGGCAAAAAAATTCATATAAACATCAAAATAGTAGTGTTGGCATATGTCTTAAGAAAGGATTATAAGAGTGAGTTCAGGGGCACCTGGGTGGCTCAGTCGGTTGGGTGTCCGACTTCGGCTCAGGTCATGATCTTGCAGTTTGTGAGTTCAAGCCCCGCGTCGGGCTTTGTGCTGACAGCTCAGAGCCTGGAGCCTCCTTCAGATTCTGTGTCTCCCCATCTCTCTGCCCCTCTCCTGCTCATGTTCTGTCTCTCTCTGTCTCTCAATAATAAATTAAAATGTTAAAAAAAATAAAAAAAAAAAGAGTGAGTTCAGAATTTACAGACTCAGCTGGACTGAGCCATATGACTATTAAAAGATCGATCCTAAAAAGATACCAATTCAACCCAGTGAAACCTGAGTAATTCTCTCATTAATGTGGACTTAATGAATAGCCAGTGATGGCTTATAGACACAGGAAAGATCATCTAATTTGCCGGAGATGAATTTAGAGGAGATTAAGACACATTGCCATTGCTTTCAAACAACCTTTTTGGCATATAGCTCCAAATATAGCTTCATGTATCACTGACTATGTTTTGTCCACAGTGCTCTGACCCACCTTCTTGTTCCCTGTTTTACTTCCTGGAATTCATTCTTTACCTACTGACAAGGATGGCATCTGCCCTCTATTTGTCTCCTACCTTCACTCTTCCCTTAGGCCCTAGTGTGTGATATCTTCTCTCCGTGGTATATGGTGCGAACAAATCCTCTTTCATTCTACCTGAATTTCAGAATGTGGCTTCCTCTACCAAATCCTGACATGGTATATTTCTCTGGATTCTTTTCTCTATTTATTCTGTCTGCCCAAGGCATGCCTACCAAGTGAAAAAACTCACAAACCTCCACTTTCCCACGTTTTAAGAGTGTCAGGGGCACCTGGGTGACTCAGATGGTTAAACGTCCAACTGCTGGTTTCAGATCAGGTCATGATCTCACGGTCATGAGATCAAGCACTGGGTCAGGCTCCAAAATGGACATAGAACCTACTTAAGATTCTCTCCTCCCCACTCCCCGCCCCACTGGTTCTTCCCCCCACTCCTTGTCTTTCTCTCTCTCACTCTCTTTCTCTCAAAAAATGAACAAACAAACAAACAAAACACCAAAAATTCAAACTAGACCACATTAACCCTTGTGTCAACTATGATGCCTTTCTTTACCTTTCACCTGTTGTCCCCCCTTTTCTGCCTGTGCTCTTCCATCAGTGTTTCTGTGTGAATCCAAGGGACGGATCAGTGAATGTGAATTCTATCCTACCATACTATTGCCCAGCATGTCTGCTTTTTTAAAGTCCCTACACTTCATGTGCACAAAAAGCAAGCATTAGTAATGTCACTATTATACTTGACCATTCCCAAGAAGGAGAGGCTCACCATGTGGGTATCGGGAACTCAAGAAGTAAATTTATAGTTTGACGAAGCCTTGCCTAACACAAATCTTCTCATTTGCTCTCATCCTCAAGAGGGTATGCTCACCTACGTGAAAAAATTCATTGCTCTAATTCATACAAATATGCCAAAAAAAAATCTTGTCTCCCTATAATTTCCTTCTTTTTCTACCATTGATTTTTTTTCATTTCAGTGCTAAACATTACAATAAATAAGGTGTTTTTTAACAAGCCCAATACAAATGCACATTTTCAGCTTTTTGTTTGTCTCTTTTAGCTAATATTCCATGTTTTACCCAAAGTGTGTATGTCCAGGTGTGTGTGTGCAGGCAGTCTGTAGAATGTCATATACGGAGATGTGCAAAAAAGTGGGCCCATGTGCTTAGGATTCCCCGTAAGGGTTAGGATTGCTGAGAGTCACATTGTGTTTCTGTGAGTTTGGGGGAAACTGGGGGAGTGTCTTTCCAACACAAGGGTGTTTTGCAGGCAGCTAATTCCTAAATGGGTCCCTTTATATTGCTCCCAATGTACTTGTTTCAAATACTAACATGGTCAGTGTTTTTCACTGATCGTTTAGAATGGCGCTGAACATAAAATCCATCTTAGCTGAGCGAATGCTTTTCTTCTCACTGTTAAGAGAGTCAGTTTGGAAAATTACAACATGAGTCATCTAAGAAATAACAGCAGGGATACCAGCAAGGAAACTTTAAAATGTGCTGAAAGAGCCACCAAAATGCGAGACTAAAAATGATCAGTAAAAGCCACGACTGAACACAATCGATAAAAGACCCAGGTCCAGGGACAGTTTTGGGAAATGGATCTGCATGGAATGCTAAACTAGCGACACACAAGAGCAGCATACATGCTATGAGGTAATTCAAAATATAACTTATGCTCCCGAAGAGGACAGAAAGCTTATTTATATTATTAAAGCATGCACTCCATATGTCTCTGTCGATTGTGCATTCCAGATATTTACCTCAGTTTCACAAGAATTTCTCAAGGGAATAAAAATTGACATGATTAACACCTTCTGAAATTCCACTGGGTATATTAGCTACTTCCTTTTCTTTACCGAGACAGCGTTGGATCCAACGACCTCCCTGATGTCCTGTGGTTGATGCCTTCCCAGTTGAATTCTTTAGACATTAGCCTGGATGGTGAGTTAAATTTCTGTGTGGTTCTTTTTCTTCTTCAAAGCTTAATGTCTTCCTATATTTTCTTGTCTTTAAAAAAGGTAATTTTGGGGGGACACCTGGGTGGCTCAGTCAGTTAAGCGTCCAACTTCGACTCAGCTCATGATCTCTCAGTTCATGGGTTCAAGCCCCATGTCAGGCTCTGTGCTGACAGCTCAGAGCCTGGAGCCTGCTTCAGATTCTGTGTGTCTCTCTCTCTCTCTGCCCCTCCCCCATTCGTGCCCTGTGTCTCCCTGTCTCTCAAAAATGAATAAACATTTTTAAAAAATTTAAGGTTTTTTTTTTTTACTTGATTTTCTTTCAACACACACACACACACACACACACACACACACACACACGCATGGTGATTATGGGCTGAACTCTATTCTCAGTATTTCAGAACGTGACTATTTGGAGATAGGGTCCGTAAAAAGGTACTTCTTTCAAAATGAATTATGGTGAGCCCTAATCCAATATGACTGTTGTCCTTTTAAGAAGAAATCTGGACACAGTGAGGTACAGAAGCAGCCCATTTGAAAACATAGGAAGAAGACAGTCACCTACAAGGCAAAGACTGAGACTTCAGAAAAAATCAACGCTGCCAACACCTTGATCTTAGACTTCTAACCTCCAGAATTGCGAGAAAATAAATTTCTGGTGTTCAAGCCATTCAGTCTGTAGTACTCTGTTATGGCAACGACTAGCAAAATGATATAATATCTAACACACACTTAACTGTGTGTGGGTTTGCTCCAAACCAAAGATCTGTAGTTCGGTTTCAAAAATTGAATAACATCATTAAATAATATAAATCTCATAAGAAAAAATGTTTTTGATTACATATGTGGGAAATCAGTGAAAATAACCAAGAAGAGAAAAAGGCAGTGAACGGGAGGGGGTTCTGCACTGTGGAGCATACTGGTCCAAGGAGGGTCTGAAATAAGGCAGGAAAGGGTACACTGCATCCCTTTATCCATGCTCCCAACAGTGACTGAGTTCCTATCAGTTATCACCGTGATTACTAGATCTATTCAACAGTGACTATGGGTAAGTCACTCTGCTAGGTCTACAGGTTGTAGTGCAAATATATTCTGTTTTCTGTCTTGCAGGAGGACACAGTGATGCTGGGAAGAAGATATGAATCTATAAAACACACAAATACAAAGAGAGCTCCAGTGATGGAAACCAGGTAAGAGAGAGACCAGAGTTAAAAGCCAAGAAAACTATAGAAGCCATTTGAAATTTCCCTGGGTTATACAGTAGCTGAAAGCAAACTTGGAAAGGGAGGAAAGAAAACAAACAATACAGAGAACAAAACACCTGCTGGGCCAGGACTGAGGCCAAGGATAAGACAAAAGTTGGCCAAAAGATGAAGAGATGTTTTCAGGGAAAAATTATTTATTTACTTACATATAGTTTTATTATTCTTTAAAGATTTGCTGACCCATCAATTTAATCCTTGGGAGTCTGGGAGTGGATAGGATCTTTGAGGAAGAAGGTGAAATGAAAAAAAAAAAAAAACGAGGACAAAAATAAAGATCTTGAGGGAGAAGCACACTTTATGGAATGGGTAGGTAGAGAAATACTTGCAAAAGACACAAGGGAGAAGCAGAAGCCTAGAAGAGAATCACGACTTTGGGTGTGACGGGGCTGCCTGGGTGGCCCAATCGGTTGAGCATCCGACTTTTGTTGAAGTCGTGATCTCACAGTATATGAGTTCAAGTCTCATGTCTGTTCCTGAGTTCGAGCCCCTTATTGGTTTGTGAGTTCGATCAGGCTCTCCGTTGTCAGTGCAGAGGCCACTTCAGAACCTCTGTTCTCTCTCACCCCAATCTATCTATCTTAAACAAACAAAAAAACCACATAAACATTAAAAAAAAAAAAGACGTTGAGTGTGACAGAATCTAAGGCATGGGAGAAGCTGGGAGTAGCTAAGAATAGAAAATGCAGCCAAAAGTGAAGGAAAACACGGAGAAGGAGAAGGTGATCATTTATGACTTTAAAACAATATTAATAAAGGGTGAGGACAGAAACATAACTGCAGAGTATCATAATGTGGGGGTCAATGTGATGGCAAAAAAAGAAAGTTTAGGTCTGCTAGAAATAAAAAAATGGAAGACGAGCTATTAGGAGAAGGGTCGCAAGATTTTTTTTATCAGGATGGAGAGGTGTTTGGATCTCGGAGGGGCTGCCAGGAGGAAATGATGAACACGGTTGCAGTACAGGGACGAGAAGAGGCCATGAACAAAGGTTTTGAAAACTCCAATGAGAAAAGATCAGAAGCAATTACACTGCATTTTCCAGATGAAGAGTGATATATATTATCCTTAAATATTAAGAGGGTCGAGGGCTTTCTTTTCTTTTTCTGTTACATTTTGGTAAGTTGTTCAGATCTGCCAATTTTGGATTCCAGGCAAATAGTTTGCTGCTTCTCCGTCTTGCCCACTCTCTGTTTGAGCAGAATACTAAAGCTACAAGCCACATTTTTCTTCTGTGAGGAAAAAAATGTAGGTGGAGGATTGCTTCTCTCCACACAGAAAGGAACTGAATTGCTACTATTTTTGGTACTTATTGTATTTTATTCGTCTTTTACAATCTAATTAGATCTCCATCAGGATACATTTTTTTTACTCTTCGACAAGAAGTAAGACATTTTAAGGTAGGATTGGGTAAGGACTTTCTGTCTTAAGCTCTTCAATTCAATCTGTACCCTTCTGTGTAGTACCTACCGAGTGCAAGGCATTGTCGTGTTAAGGGCTGACTATGATAGAAACTTTAGAAGAATCAGAAAGTAAATATTTTCTATGGGGGTTCTATAGGCAAGTGAGAAAACTGTAAACTTGCTTTTAGAAAAAGTAACATTAAACTGGCTCTAAAAACTACAATCTCTTGACACTGCCACTAACTTAGCAAATCTGTTCAGAACAGAATGGATAAGTGAGTATCCCTTAATATTACATTACCTAATTAGGCGTTATATTAGGAATCATTTAATCTTGAGTTCCTAGAAGTTTCAGTTTCAAATTCCAGTTCAGCACACTTATAGTATATATTTTACTGTATGTCATCTCAATAATTTTGGAAATAGGTGTCATACATGAATTCTTAGAGTTGAAATACAAAATAGACATTATTTAGTCCAGCGGTCTACTGAATTTAGGAATTCATGCTCAACCAACCTTACATGAAGGTCACTTGACCTTTTTTGTGTGTGTGCATTTAGAGATGCTCACTACCTTTTCAGGTTGATCATTGTGTCACAATAAAAACAAGCCCACACACTAGAGTGATACAAGTTATTTTTGGCTGCATATTACAAAGCAGAGAGCATAAGATATTAAAGTAGTTCATCAGACATTAAAAAAAAATGGCTTCCTATTAATTTGATCTTTCTGAACACAGGTTGTAAGAAAAGGTGAATTTTGTAAATGCATTCTAGAATCCAAAGAAAAATTAGACATCTGAAACAGGGGTAGGTGTTTGTCAACAACACAGGGCGGCGTGCATAATTATCACTTGGGGGATTCAGTGCCCTAATTCTGATTAGTGGGTTCTGCTAGGTCCCAAGTTTTGGGTCTGCTTTGCTGACTATTTGGGGATCAGAAGGAGGACGGTGGAGGGGGAGGGGTAAAAAGGGTGGTGAGGAGGAGGACAGTTCATCTGCTCATCTCACCGTCTCTTCTTCTCTTTAGGTTTGCCTGGCCCTACTGGGAAGGGTTAAGCTCTACTGAAAGGTGAACCCTGACAGAGGTAGTATGACTGGTTAGTATCTGTGAGAAGTGGGATTTTCACGTGAAATGTTATCCACAGGCATGACTATAATCAAGGGGACACCGGCATATCTAAGACTCAGTCCTCAACCAGTTACTTCTCAGTATCCAAGATGGAGTCAGGGTGTCCAGCCTTAGGTCACCTTGCTGGCACAGCCCCTATGTAGGTCCTCTCCTCCATTCTCTCACTGTTTAACTTGTCTTCAGCTTTAGCGTACTTAGCCCCAGGGAAACTTGCCTAGTTTTATACTCTACTCTTTCTATAGTTTATTTTTGGTACATAATGGATAAAATAAAAGCTTTTTATTTAACTTGAAGTAAAATTAGAAATATATGAACTCTGCACATCTTTGGAAAAACATCTTTATTAAAGTGCTCATTTAGGAGTGGATCTCTAAGAGTAGTTTTCATTTTATAAGAAGAATAAATGTAGATTTTATAAACTTTATTTCTTGAGTGGTATTTCTTATTACTCACCTTGTTGAGGATAGAAAATAATTACGAAGCAATTATTGGCTAACAGTAGGCCTGTGGGGCTACCATAAGTGATAAGATTTAATGTGTTAGATTAGCATTTTTTATGGCAATATAAAATGAGTTGAATTTTAAGTTGGTGCTTCATTGCTTTGCAAGAGGATATTTTTCGAATGAATAAAATTTTAACTGAAATGTTTTTTCTTAAAAATAATAATTTTTTTAAGTCCAGGAAGGCATAGCTAACGTAGTGTTGCTTAACACAGGCTGTAATGGCGGGCAAGTGGGTCTCCATTCTTAGCCCTGCGGCCATGAGAAAGTCACTTATCGGAATTGTAGAAATGATGTACGTTCCGGGGAAGATATATTTCACAATTGGCACATTCATAATAACTTATGAACAAAAAACTTGTATAAATCAAAAGGGAAAAATCTGATGACCTTCCAGCTTTACTATTATTGTTCTTTTCTATCTTCTCTATCATTTGGTTGTTATTAACCTATGAAATTGATCATTGAAGATCTCCAAATGTTAAAATTTTAAAAAAACAAATTTTTTTGTTTCTTTATAAGTATATTGGGATCAAAATCCCTTAAGAAATAGGAAGACGTTATAAGCACATCTTTTTTCGACTGTAATCATCTATTATTTCTTCTCAGCTTCTACTGCTGGCCTGGCTGGAGGAGACTAATTCTTGGGAGAATGAAGAAAACAGGTGTAGAAGTAAATCCTTCATCCGTGTATACAACTGAACAGAAAAGCGATACCATTTTAGTGAGAGTGTGGTACCTAAGACTCTTTCACTGCTTCACTGCTGCTAGAGGAAGTTTAAATTTGTTAAAAAAAAATGCCTACAAACTGAAAACTAGTTTGGCAATATGAACAAAGAACTCCAAAATATTCATACTCTTTGAACTTGCAAACCCAAAACTCTAGCCCAAGGAAATAATTAGAGGTAATCAAAGGCACACAGTTGTTCCTTATATTATTTATGGCTACAAAAGCAATGAAGGCAACTGAAATGTTTAAGAGTAGGGTAAGAACTAAGTAAATTTGTAAGGTGGAACATTTTGCATTGTTTAAAATATAGTTTTTTAAAATTGCATAGGACTGGAAAATATTTTTGTTGTGACTATTAAAGAAGAAAGAAGTCCTCAAAATATTTGATTGTTAGTGGTAGGATTATTAGTGATTTATCAATTTTAATCTTTAAATTCAACTTATATTACGAATATTAATTTTTGTACTAATTATATATGCACGCTAGATAATTCTTTGAAAAATGATTAGAAAAGAGTATGCCAAAATGTTGGTGGTGAAACAAAAGCTATCATAGACTTTTTAAATAACTTTTTCTATTTTCCCCAAAGAACACGCTGTGTTCACAATCAGCCAAAGATGTGAAAAAAAATATAATGGAATAGTTAAATTCTCAGATTGTGTATTCCATTTGACTTTGTCAAAACTCATTTATTTTAGAGATGAGAAACCTGAAGTAAGAGATGAAACAAATCTTCCAAGGGCAGGTGACTTCAGAGTGCACTTGTCCACATAGTGATGTCAGGGTCACCAGCTTGCTTCTGGTCCAACCAAACACAGCTTGAGAATTCGGGCTGAATAAAAGCATATTCTCCTGATTTGTAAACTTCCAAAACTCTGAGCACCAGACAGCCAGGTGTGCAGACTTGAGATAGCCAGAACCATTTTGTAAGTAAACTATTATATGAGTAGTTATTTATTCCTTTGGTTTTTTTATGTTTGTTATTTTTATTTTTGAGAGAGAGAGAGAGACAGTGTGAGTGGGGGAGTGGCAGAGAGAGAGGAAGACACAAAATCTGAAGCAGGCTCCAGGCTCCGAGATGTCAGCGCAGAGCCTGATGCGGGGCTCGAACTCCGAAACCGGGAGATCATGACCTGAGCCGAAGTCGGATGCTTAACGGACCGAATCACCCAGGTACCCCTCATTTGTTTAATATATCTCTTTGTAAAGAGTGAGAGTGGAACTCAACTTCATCGTATGGATCAGCTTGATTCATGAGTAAAGAAATTCTGGACACTTCAAAGAAAACAGCTACAGAAAACCTTCATATAGCCCCAAGACCCCAAAGACCAAACTACCGCTATTTGTTTTGTTGAAGTTGCAATAGCTGGTTGAGAGAGAGAAAGAGATGGATGGATGGGGCGGGGGGTGGGGGGGAGAGACAGAGAGTCTAGAACATGGTTTTTAACCCTGGCTGCACACTGGAACCACCCGGAAGCTGTAACAATCTCCGTGCCCAGGCTGCACCCCAGTCCAATAAGAACAATCTCCGAGAGTAGAACTCAGGCATTGGTATTTATTACTTTTTGTAATGCTCCCCAGGTGATTTTAAATTTCAGCCAAGTTTGAGAACCACCAGCCTAATAGTTTCTGATAACTAGAATTAGAATCTTTTAATTCTTTGATACTTTGTCCTTTGCGGCAATAGTCTCTCGCCAAACGCCCAGGTTCTCGCTTTCTTTTCAACGTGTGGGTCCTTTGCCAGATAGTGTAACCAAGGGCACACTCGCTGCTATTTTTACTTTCATTTGTTTCTCCTCAAGTATTCTCATTGCTGTGTTTAATCATGTTTCATTTTTATTTTCACATTTGATATGTGGAACTCGACTAGTGGCAAGTATTTTTGTTCTTATGCATGGTCACCAGGCACTTGACGGTGACGGAGTTCAAGCTACCCTGGTCAATTCACACCTGAAATCAACTCCTTTTGGAGGCAACTAAAAGGATGTCCTTCAGCTTTTCAAACTAAGAACACTTAACCCCATGATAGCCAACTATCAGCACCATCATTTCTATTCACATTCTGGATTAAAGTGTGTGATGGAAAAATATAAATACTACTTTTTTTGTGAAGGGACAAAGAAAAAACAGGGATCTTAAACTTTAATGCTTCCTAGGATTCACTTAAGTTAGTTCTATTACGTTTTCATTCTAGAAAGATCTTTAACTTAACCTCTCTTCAAGGAACTACTACTAGCATAAGAATGAAAGTGCTGAGATTTTTAAGTGTTAAACAGCATACCTATATTTATAATGCCCAAATTTAAGTTCTTTGAAGATGAGAATGGCATACAGAATAGTGAAGATAGATAGGATTTGCTACAGGATTCTAAATGCCAACCCATAATGCATTTTCCATTCCCTTCACTTCTTAGGAAAAATGTCGCTAGGTGCCCTCAAGTAGTAGGAGAAGCAGCTCACACGTGGTGAGGGGAAGACAGTAATTGTCAAATAAACTGAAAAGGGAGAAAAGCAAGTTGCAGAACAATTGTTCCAGGAAAAACCTCATTTCAGATTTCAGTGCTGTGGTTACTTCAGATGGGCTCAATTTGGAACTGTGTTTCTGCATTTCTGGTAGAGATGCTCAACATTTTAGTCAAACCTTGAGGGCAATAATTGCTGCTCATTTCCAGTGTGCTCTTTACAATTGCATCTGAAGTCTGACTGATACTGTGTAATGAAGAAAAAAAATGGGAAAAAGCAAAGCATTACAATGTGAGTAACAGTTCTTTTTCTCATATATGCAATGTAACTGTTGTGGGAGATTAAAGTACTCAAATTTTGCTGCTCCAGTAGAATTAAAAAAAAATTTTAATGTTTATTTTTGAGAGAGAGAGAGAGTGAGACAAAGCATGAGTGGGGGAGGGTAGAGAGAGAGGGAGACATAGAATCCAAAGCAGGCTTCAGGCTCTGAGCTGTCAGCACAGAGCCCGATGCAGAGCTCAAACCCACAAACCATGAGATCATGATCTGAGTCAAAGTCAAATGCTAAACCAACTGAGCCACCCATGCGCCCTTCTAGTAGAGTTTTTAAAGATAAAATTTAAAGAACTATAACTGAGAAGAAAATATCATAATATTTCAGATAGAATATTTTGAGGGAGGCATAATCTAAAAAGAATTTTTACAGTCTAACAAATCATTTCACATCAAAACCTGGAAGTATTTCATGTTAAACATGTAAATGTTTTTTTAAATCAAAAGGATAATAGTATTTTAAAGAGCAAAAGATTTTGTGTGTTTGGTGTTTGTGTGTGTGTATGTGAATGTGTATATGTTCATATAATTATTAATCTATGTCTCCTTCATTCTCATTTGAAACAATTTTATTAGGCAATACTACCTAAAGCAATCTACATATTCAATGCAATCCCAATCAAAATTGCACCAGCATTCTTCTCAAAGCTAGAGCAAACAATCCTAAAATTTGTTTGGAACCACAAAAGACCCCGAATAGCCAAAGCAATTCTGAAGAATAAAGCCAAAGCGGGAGGCATCACAATCCCAGGCTTTAACCTCTACTATGAAGCGGTAGTCATCAAGACAGCATGATATTGGCACAAGAACAGACACATAAACCAATGGAATAGAATAGAGAACCCAGAGATGGACCCACAAGCATATGGCCATCTAATCTTTGACAAAGCAGAAAAAGTGTCCAATGGAAAAAGACAGCCTCTTTAACAAAAGGTGCTGGGAGAACTGGACAGCAACATGCAGAAGAATGAAACTAGACCACTCTCCTTACACCACTCACAAAAATAAACTCTAAATGGATGAAGGATCTGAATGTGAGACAGGAAACCATCAAAATCCTAGAGGAGAAAGCAGGAAAAAGTCTCTTTGACCTGAGCTGCAGCAATTTCCTATGCGACACATTTCCAAAGGTGAGGGAATTTAAAGCAAAAATGAACTATTGGGACCTCATCAAGATAAAAAGCTTCTGCACAGCAAAGGAAACAACCAACAAAACTAATAGATAACCAACAGAATGGGAAAGGATAATTGCAAATGACATATCGGATAAAGGACTAGTATCTAAAATCTATAAACTTACCAAACTCCACACCCAAAAAACAAACAACCCATTGAAGAAATGGGCAGAAGATATGAATAGACACTTCTCCAAAGAGGACATTCAGATGGCCAACAGACACATGAAACAATGCTCAAAGCCACTCATCATCAGGGAAACACAAATCAAAACCACACTGAGATACCACCTTACACCGGTTCGAGTGGCTAAAATGAATAAATCAGAAAACTATAGATGCCGGTGGGGATGTGGAGAAGCAGGCACCCTCCTACACTGTTGGTGGGAATGCAAACTGGTGCAGCCACTCTGGAAAACGGTGTGGAGGTTCCTCAAAAAAATGAAAATAGAGCTACCCAATGACTTGGCAATAGCACTGGTAGGAATCTACCCAAGAGACACAGGAATGCTGATGCATAGAGGCACGTGTACCCCAATGTTAATAGCAGCACTTTCGACAATAGTCAAATCATGGAAAGAGACCAAGTGCCTGCCCATCAACTGACGAATGGATAAAGAAGATGTGGCACATATATTCAATGGGTTACTACGTGGCAATGAGAAAAAATGAAATCTGGCCACGTGTAGCCAGATGGATGGAACTGGAGGGTATTATGTTAAGTGAAATAAGTCAGTCAGAAAAAGACAGATACCATATGTTTCCACGAATAGGTGGACTTTGTGAGACTAAGCAAAAACCAGGGGGAGGGGAAGAGGGGAAAGGAAAAAAAGACACAGAGAGGGAGGGAGATAAAACATAAGAGACTCTCAAAGACTAAGAACAAACTGAGGGTGAGGGGGGTGAGGGAGGGGGGAGAGGGGGTGACGGGCATTAAAGAGGGCACGTGTTGGGATGAACACTGGGTATTATATGTAAACCAATTTGAAAATAAACTATTATAAAACAGTAAAAAAAAAGAAACAATTTTATTAGACTGGTTACATAGATTATGTTCACACTTTTCTAAACTGTCAGCCTATAACAAATCATCAGAAAATGTCACACTGAGTAAGGCAATATATTACCTGATATATGCATAAAGCATTTTAATAAGGAACAAACCATATAAAAATCATATATACAGAAACCATCCACCTCTGCATTGTGTTTGCAATCAGTGACAGTGTAGGATGAATTACCTTTGAAATCTATTCTCCGGTCCAATACCACAACCTAGGCAACTAGACATTTACTATTTTAATATTAATGGAGGAATATATTTTTGAATAGATGGGCTTTGCACATTGTTTAAGCAATCAATGCACTGTATTTTCATTTACTTTGAAAAAAAAAAGCAGACGTAGTTCTGATGGGAAAAGTTAAGCAATAGTTCCAAACTCAGCTTTTGTCTAACCTACATGGTAAGAATCAAGGAGATCGTTGTTCTCATTTAAGCAGTTGATACACAGATGAAGGTCAAGCAGATAAACACCTCCAATAAGGAATTGGTCACAAAGATAAAGCTGGGAATATTTCGGTTAGGAAGCTAAGCATTTCTGTTCAATTTTGTTAATCTTTCTGTCAGTATTTTCTTGTTTTCCCACTCTAGTCGGGTTTCTGAGATAAGAAAATAAGAGTGAAATGACATCAGAGAAAAGCAAGAGGAGACATTCTAGGTGAAAAATGCAACCAACCAACAAATCCACACAATTATATTCGGAATACATATATATAATTTTGAGGAAGACCAGGCAAGTGAACCATATTGTTGGCAAATCCTGGCTTATTTTTAAGAGTATAATTGGTTTTATTTAGCCAGATGTTTAGTGATGTATATTGTACAAGGTGGTTCATTGAGAAAGACTTATATAGTTTTTAAAGGGAAGACAGATGTTGAACATGTGAAGGAACCCTAAGGAGGAATTTCTTGCCATGATGCTTTATGTAAACCTAAATTGTTTCCTGCCCATTTTTTAAGGACATAGTGAGAGAGGCCTGAATATCTAGTCTATCCTCAATCCAGGAACCGATTCCAAGAAGAGCCAGGCTGTCTTACCTTTCACTGTTTTCTTTCTCTCCCTCCCTCCTTCCCTTCCACAAACCCACTATATTGAATAACTTTTGTGCAATACTTAGTTTAAAGAATCATGCCCAAGTTGAGCTAAGATTCTCTCCATATTACTTTTCTTGATTTCAGTTTTAATTCATTCATTAAACCTATTATGGTTTTCTTTATAAATCCTTTTCTCTCTCTTTGTTAAAGTAGGCTTCATACCCAATGCAGAGCCCAATGTGGAGGCTTGAACTCACAACCCTGAGATCAAGACCTGAGCTGAGATCAAGACAAACACACTTGACCCACTGAGCCAGCCAACGCCCCTATCCTTTTTTCTCTTTTATTCATCTCTCGGCTTCTCTCTTTAATTCAAAGCTTTAGCTAGATAGGTATATTACTCACAAATAAAGACTAAATATAGTAGATGCTGAGTTAGGAAAAATATGGTTGGGGACACAGTCCATATATCAACTATATCATAAATGCCTGACTGTGAGTAGCCTTGGAGAGGAACTCAGAAGCTCTGTTTTGGTGAAGGTGGGGTGCAGGCAGTGGTTACAGTCGCAGGAAAAGAAAAGAGGCAAAGATATGAAGAGTATGGCCAAAGTCCTGTGAATTGACAAAGTTGCGGTGGTATTTGTACCCTGGCGACACTTTTTGATTTTCAAATCGTCTTAATGTGACCAACATAGGACATATGTAGGACATAGAAACTGTTTATACCACTTCAGGTATTAGCTGGGAAAGGAAAAATTACACTTAGTTTTAAGAAAAAGACTGGTGTTGTTATATTTGTGAAAGAAATACTGCTTGCTGATCGTAATTTTAAGAAATGTGAATATGAAGGTAACACTGGAAGAAAATTATGATAGAAATAAAACTATAATAAATAAAAGAGTGCTCAAACCCTTCATTCATGATAAGCATCATGAGAAAGCTGGTATTTATACATGGATATAGAAGAGAATAGCCAGAGCTTTAGTAAAAATTAACTGTTTTTGAGAGAACAAAAGAGAAAAATGCAAGGATTCCATGAAGATGATCTGAAATAGAAAAATTAAAGAAAAGGGAAATGTCAAATATCACTAGAATTTAGTTGTCAATTTCCAAGCATCTAATTTCCTTATAGTATGCAGATATTCTGAAATAATGTTCTAACAAACAAAAATTATTTACAAAATGTTAAGAGGTAAGAGGGACATCAATTAAAACAAGTAGTATTTACACAAAGAGACTGACACTTCTCTAAATACCCTTAATGTATTACCTAACAGGGACAGGGCTCGGAGCATTTCAGTTATCTTTTTTCAACCTGTCATTAGCATTTGTCAAATAAAAATCAATCCCCATCTGAAAGGTGCCCTGTCTCCATTACAGCTCAATCAACCTGTCACTCTTGTGGCCCTGTGCAGGCTGCTCTCCAATAACAAATCAACCTCAGCTGTCCTCTATCTTAGAATCTCAATTTATAAACGAGGCTTCGCAAAATCATCTTAGAGAGATATTATACTATGTTTCACTGAAAAGATAATTTTAGCTAAAATTTTTTTTTCTCTATTCTCCAAACGAGATTTTCTTTAAGCAACACCTGCTAGGTATATAGTTGGCAAACATAGGGAAACTTTCCCTTATGACAATATTTTATATTTATTGATGCAAAGTCAGTTTTGTTTTTTTAAAATATTAATTGGATTTCTTTTTGGTGATACAAGAGCATTATGTGTGTGGGTGAGCGGAAAGGTGGCAGACTGGCTTATACACAATAAGCAGGAGACTAAAGGCTTTTTTACTCTAGTCTGAGTTCTTAATTTTGTTCTTATTGAAGTGTAGTTGACATACAATACTATATTAACTTCAGGCATACAACACAGTGAGTCAGCATTTATATAAATAATGAAATATTCACGAGAATCTAGTTATCAAAGTTATTACAATATTATTGATTATATTCTCTAATGCTGTATTTTACAACTCCATGACTTATTCATTTTACAGTTGGAAATTTGCACATTTTAATTCCTTTCACCTATTTTGCCCAGCCCACAGCCACCTCAAACAAACCACCTGTTTGTTTCTTGTATTCATGAGTCTCTCTTTTGTTTTGTCTGTTCATTTGTTTTGTTTCTTAGATTCCAGACATAAGTGAAATCAAAGGGTCTTTGTCTTTCTCTATATGACTTATTTCACTTAGCATAATACCCTCTGGGTACATCCATATTGTTACAATACACATATATATCTCACCTCTTTATTATCTATTGACGGACATTTAGGTTGCTTCCATATTGGCTATTGTAAATAACACTGCAGTGAACATAAAGGTGCAGATATCTTTTAGAATTAATGTTTTTGTTTTTTCTTCAGGCAAATACCCAGAAGTGGAATTACTGGGTAGTATGGTATCTCACTTTTTAACTTTTGAGAAGTCTCCATACTGTTTTCCACAGAGGTTGCACCCATTTACATTCTCACCAACCATGCATGAAGTTTCTCTTTTTGCGGCATCCTCGCTTACACTAGTTATTTCTTGTCTTTTTCATACTAGCCATTCTGACAAATATAAGATAATATCTCATGGAAGTTTTGACTGGTGTATCCTGATGGTTGGTGTTAAGCTTCTTTTCATGTGTCTGTGGCCATCTGTGTGTCTTCTTTGGAAGAATGTCTAGTTGGGTTCTTTGCCCATTTTTAACCAAGTTATTGTTGTCATTGTTGAGTTTTATGACTTTTTTATACATTTTGGATATTAACCCTTTATTAGATTTATCATTTGCAAGTATCTTCTCCCATTCAGTAAGTTGACTTTTCACTTTGCTAATGGTATAAAAAAAGATGAGTCCAGTTTCAGTCTTTCTACATGTTTTTCCAATAACCATTTATTGCAGATACTGTCTTTGCCCCATTGCATATTCTTGTCTCCTTTGCTGTAGATTAATTGACCATATGAACTGTGGGTTTATTTCTGAGCTCTCTGTTCCATTAATTTTGTGTCTGTTTTTGTGAGTTCTTAATTTTGATACATACTAACAATGTACTAACAATAACATCCCCCAAAGTTAAACAAATAATTTGGGAAATTAAGTTTTATTTATAAATAAGGGTTAGGGTTAGGGTTAGAATAATTCTCAAAGGTAACAACTAACAATTAAAAAGTGTGTTCTTAGGAATATAGCACTGGAGGGTATTTTGATTTTCTTATCATTAATCGAGGAATGAGATTAACCGAGGAATCAAGTCTGGAATTAGAGCATCCACTTATTTGTAAAGATTCCTTCGTAATGCTGTGATTAAACAGATACTAAGTAGAACATACAATATGGTCACCTCAGAAATATCTTTGTGTATTAGAAGGGATGAGCACCACATGAGTAAACTGAAAAATAAGTGTACTTATTAATGCAATCTTCCTTCTGGGTCAACTTGAAATCAGAACTCTGCCCAAAGTTAACATTTTATTTTTTATTCTACTTCTATGCACGTACCTTTTCCATCTGCTGGTGGTGCTAGTGAGAAATGGGGCGACTGCAAGTGAAAGAATCTTCTACTTTTCCAGGCAAAGTTATTGAGCATTTATTTAGAAAGTGTGAGGGCAAACGCTTTTGAAAATCAGATAGGTCCCACCCATGGAACAGATGAATGCTCGATTCCAAAATACCAACTAATTCATAATGATCCTTATCACCTTTATCGCGGCAAACCCTTAAACAGCATGGGCTCATGTGGTCCTCATAAAAACCCTAAGAAGTAGATCCTTTTACTATCTTCATTTTACTGATCAGAGAATGGAAGATACAGAGAGGTTTAGTAACAGTGCTGAAGGTAACAAAGAGATGTCAGCGACCGAGCAGTCTGGCCCAGAAACCGCGCACTAATTTCTCTCTCAATACCAAGTGTAATCCTGATTGTTCTAATCCTGATTGTTAACTGTACTTCAAAGCCATACCATGATTGGAACATTTACCACATAATCTTAAGGAAACTTGTGAAAGCCCTGGGGTTTCATTTTAATAAAATCTTTGCCCTAGAGTAAGGCAGAAATGTGTTTTGAAAAGAAGTGTAATCCCTTAATTTTTCATTCATTTACAGTCATTTGAGTTATTTGAAGTTCAGTAAGACTTCTTCTTTGATTAGTCTTTTATCCCAGTCCTAGGAATGTACATTTTGCCAACAATAAATAGGAATCTGGTTAGTCTCATTAGAAACTCGCTAGCTCTAGAGTCAAATGATTTTTAATTCATCACAAAATATTTACAGAGCTTTAGACCTGAGATTTTTAGTTTAATATATGGCAGTCTGATGCAACCCCATTGAATTTTCTACATTAATCTTCAGGGTTAGAAAAGGGTTTATTTGCTGCCTGCCTCAAAGTCATTAAACTTAGTTCCCCCACTTATGTTGAGAAAAGACTTATGTAAATGTTCCTGGATACTTTTGCCATGCTTTAAATTGAAAACTGATTTGTGTCAACCATTTTTTCTTGGAGGTCTATTACTAAAAACATACATAGGAAAGTGCTAAATTAATCCTTTATGCATGTATTGGCTAAATTCAGAAGTACTCCATGCATCATTGATGCAACATATATATATATAACTACAAAGGTAAAAAAAAAAAAAATAAGCGCTTACCTAGTTTAGCGCTATGGACTGTGATCTTATCTACAAATATTTAATTTTATTCCCTAAACATTGTTTTTCTTTACTAGCATGAAGGCATGTGTGATGTTGGGGTACAAGATTTAAAATTTGTACATTTTCTGCAGCCAGAAATAGAAATCTTAATGAAAACGTTATACTGCATACATATCACGTCAGGAACCAACTATGAGCCATGCTTTATATTGGGAAGAGAAAGGCACTTATTCATGTTAGATATTGGTGTTTCTCTGAAACTATTTGCATATAAAGAAAAGTGATTGCAGAAGTTTATGAGATGTTCTCACCTTAGGAGCTGAAATGCTGAAAGTGCTCCAGCATAGTGGCTCTTGAAATAGAGAATAGTAGCTCCAGCTTTTTAGGTATACCCGAAAGAGAATTAGCTTCTGAGTTCTAAAGTATGGCAGATTTATTTTCTTCTCAGATCCTGGGCTATTTTCAGATGACAGATACACGGATTTCAAAACAATGAATATACCTGAGCCAGTGATTTATATCAAGTGGAGGGAATAATGTAACAAATATAAACTGAACAACATTCGTATTGCAATTTTGGATTACCGGGGAATTATATTAAGCACACACAATTATATATGACTGTTCATGGATTGAGTCGCTAGAACAGAGCATGGTTATATTTATTACAGAATTTTTTGTAAGGAGAACATTCATATTCTATGCAAAATGTGGCAATCATTGCAATTGCTGAAGAGATAATAAAAGGGTTGATTCCAACGGTTTTGAACATAGTTCAGTACTACAGGAGCAAGAACATGGGGATTCTTTTATAGAAATTTTTTCTGTCTAGAAATAAGTCTTAAATGGGTGTTCTGATGAAAGATAATTTCCTATTTCTAAAAATGCAAAGCAGGTTTATATGTAAACAAAACAGTATTGTTCAAAGCACTCATTAGTAAGCATAATCATAGACTTCATAAATGAGCCAGAAACTTAGCCTATTGCTTCAGATTTAGGTATGAATGTAAATATATTTAAATTTATTTGGGGTGCCTGAGTGGCTAAGTTGGACGTTCCACTCTTGGTTTTGGCTCATGTCACGATCTTGCAGTTCATGAGTTTGACCCCTGTGTCAGGTTCCACGCTGACAGTGCAGAGACTGCTTGAGATTATCTCTCTCTCCCTCTCTCTCTGCTCCTCCCCTGCTCATGCTCTCTCTCTCAAGTAAAATAAACAAATAAGTAAACTTTAAAATAAATAAATACATAAATTTATTTGTATAAGGTTCTTGGTGAAAATCACGTGTGAAGAAAGATGAATAACAAACATTAAGCCCTATCTTAATTTATACATATGAACTTTTTTATACATTATATATATTAACTTACATTATTATATATTAACTTATATATATTAACATATGTATATATTAAGCACTATCTTCACATATATATATATATATATATATATATATATATATATATATATGTTCTGCTGTTATGCTAAATTTTTGGACTTCTCTAAGCCTCACTGTGTTTGATAAAATAGTAAATGGAAATTCTTGCTAAGGAGGAGATAAATATTTTTAAAGATGTATTAATATCTAGACTATTTTACCTCAAGTAAGTTTCCCTTAGTTTTCCTCCTTCACCCTAATCTATGCATTGCTCTGCTCTCTCAGAGTGGAAAAATACAAATGCCAAAGTGGCACTTCGGACATGCATGTCAGTAAGAAAAAACTAAGTTCCTGAGCAAGTGCAACTTTTAATGGTACCAAAAGTTCTCAGGTTCTCTTCCTATCCACAACAACCGTCAGCCACCCCCTGTGGATAGGTGTCACGGTCTGTGCACCCTCACTACTAGGTCCCTTAAGTTTGCTTCGATGAATAGGATGGCGTGTACACTCAGGAATTAGAGAATAATTGTGCAATCTTTGCGTTAGATCACTGGAAAATTGACTAACCATTCTCACCTTGACGGAACTTCTGAAAGTGAAAATACCCGTCAACAATGTAGACTTTGATTTCCTAACTAGGACAGAAGCAGAGGCTTGCACGTTTCTTCTCAGGTATTTCTACAAGGATAGACAGCTAAACTTTTATCTCTCGAAGAAGAAACACTGTAGGAAGAGAATCCCAACCCTCTTTTTCCTGACATAACAGATATATACTTCATTTTAAAAATCATGGGATCTCAGGAACCCTCATTCTTGTCCAGAGAACACTCTGTCACATTGCGCCTGAGCAGAATAATTCTTACAAACAGAATTCCCTAAACCAACGGCGTTAGGACTTACTGGATGCTAAAAAGGCTTTTCACAGAAAAGCTGTCCACACAATTATATTATAGCCTGATACTTTTATCCATTGGATGGGTATCCAACAGGGCCTTGCCATCACCCCTTTACTGGATATACAAACCTAGGGGCTGTTACAGTCCTACAATGACTATTTTTACTAAGTCTTATCCCTTCTCTTTTCTGTGAGGGATAGACTGTAAGTAAATACACAAGATGTATAAGGCAGCGGTGCTTCTGAAAATCTCCTATGTTTCCTCCTGAAATTCAGAGCAGCAACCAGTCTCAGATGTAAAAAATTTGCTCCTGTAAATTGAAATGATTTAACAAGCAAGAGAATGGCACAGCCTTCAATCTGGAAAGCATTTGAAGCAGGTGGTAGTATAAGCTCCCGGCCCCGATTTGGACCTTGACGTCTATGACCATTAGGTATCTTGTCCGAGGTCTCAGAAGTGGAGGCAGGACAGATCTCCTCAAGGCCACTGCAGAGCTCTCCAACCCATTTTCCAACATAATGCCGGTAATAAAAAATAGTGACACGAAAACAATATTATCTTGGTCTATTCTGTCGGTACCCATTCACAATATATAGAGTCCTATTTAAAAATCTAAGAGAACTATATTTTTTATATTATTGTACTTGAGTATGACTGAATACAAGATTTGAAAACGAGACTCACCCCCATTACAAACGTCGACAAATGTTACTTTACGAGAACAGACATGTTCAGCAATCTATTAAATATGATTAAAAAATACAGCGTCTTTTATAAGAAAATAAGAACGAAGATGGGCACATTTTGTAGAGAGGATTCTAAAGAGCGAACTGATTAAAACCTCTTTCAGAACCACTTGAGGTTCTCATTAAAATGCAAATTCCTCAGCCCTGAACTTGAGTCCTGAATCAGAAATTCTAGCAGTGGGAACATTAATTATATATTTTATTATAAGTCTTAGGTAATAATTAGGCTCAGAAAAATTGAGAATCAGATGTTTCAGGCTTATACAACTACATAAGGATTATTAGAGACAATTCTTGACATTTCTCATGCTTCACAGAAAACAAATTTGTTCCCTTGATTTATATATATTTTCCTAGAATGCGCGTAAAGCCTTCTAAGTTAAAACTTCCAACCCACCATAATTCTATGGAGAAAAGCCCAAAGAGTTAATTAATTCTCATGGTTTTGAGGTTAAGTCTGATTTTATTACACTCCTTTAAGAACTGTATTGCACAAGTATATGCATTTATATCCTGGTTGAGTGACACCTTTCTTAATCAAACTGCTCTAATTTACTGAAGCAAATGCTTAGTAACCAGTCATTAATTCGTGGGCTACTATTGTGGTTTTCTCCAGGGAATCCTCTGACTGATGGGCTGCCAAAATGGGGATGGGAGAGCCCAGATATGCAGGATGGAGCTCTGCATGAGAACAAGGTATGCCGAATCGGGCTGCTCGGAAAAGCAAGGGTATCTATGGCACCATTTCGCCAGGAATCATGAACAAGAACAAAACCAACAACAATATAGCATATGTTCTATATTTGCATCATTATGAATAGGTTCTAGCTTACTTATCCCTTTTGATCTTTTCAGGAATCCTGTGCTTTTATGGATGACAAAAATAGAGCATCACAGAGAGAATGTTGTTTATCCAAATGTTTTGTGTATTATACATAAAGGTAAGGTTTCCCCATTTTTTTCTGCTAGGTAACACACTCAAAGAAAGGAAAGACACACTCTTTATCCTTAAACAGCTTCGAATAGAAAGATAGAGGCAATAACTAGGCAACACTTATAGTTTTATAAGTGTTCAGATGTGGTAAGTACAGACTGGATCGAGTGCACGTAACAGATACCTAGCTCATCTTTGGGGCACTGCAGGAGGATGCCCAACAGAGAAGATACCTACATGAGCAAATTAAAGAGTAACAGATCACTCGGTCGGAAAGTGGGAGAAGATGAAGTTAGGGTATTCCAGGTGGAGGAAACACTGTATGCTCACTCTGCGCTGGATGTGGCGGTGGAGAAAACCATGAGACAGATCATTTAGGATCCTGAACATCAGGTGGAGATATATGGACTTATTCTGTAGGTGAACACAAGACCTTGAAGATATTACCTTTACATTTTGGAATGATCCCTGTGAGTGTGGAAAAGGGATTGGGAAGGAACAGAATTGAAAGCAATGTGACCAGTTCGAGGGCTTAAAAAATAAATCAAATCTAGGTGGGGACAGTGGGGCTGTAGATGACAGGTTGAACATATAGAAAGGGAGTAGGATTGAAAGGGCTTAGTGACAGATGTGGGTGACAGGGAAATAAAGAGTACAGAATGGTATCTCATATGCTGGGTGATTAAGTGAACAGCTTTGCAATCTGAGACAGGAAATACAAGAGGAAAGTCTTTCATGGTAAGAAAAAAGTCCTTCGCTACTTCAATATTTTTCTTCTAAATTATTCTTGAACTTTCTAAGTGCATATTCTTCCTAACGGTGGAAAGGAAGGAAAGTTTAAGTCCATTTCTAAGGGTGATCTGACTGTAACATGTTACGGCGTTCTTCAGCCAGCTCTTGATTGAACGCATGGAACTAGACGGGCACTCCTTTTATTTCTTTATCACACCACGTATGTCCTTATTGAATCATGTTCAACTTGTAAGAGATAGCATTTTCTTAGAGAGGAGAATCGTGCAACATCCTTTGGTTACCAGAGAAAATAGTTATACTGAGCCTTCCAACAGATATGCTAGGATTCTATTTTAGAAGAAACACTAATTAGAACCTCTAATTATGATAAACAATAAATGGCTTGATCCGGGTCTAAAATAAACCAAGAATATAAAAATTTCATTTTGTTTGACATTTGAAATTCGAATTTGTTTGTACCGCAGACAGTTGAAGGTTTTTCCTGAACATTATTACAGTGCTCAAATAACTCTACACAGAGATGCTTTATCTCACAGAATTTACTAATGGCATATAGTATATTTCATTATCTTCTAGTAATTTGACATATTTACTTTTGTTCACCAAATCCTTTCTGATCGTGTACATATTTGCTCATTACTGATCTTTAGGGTGAAGGGTAGTTCATGGTATTAAGTACATTAACTAAAATACATCTGAGTTTTATTTTATGCAAGTATCTTAGTTTACGGCACATTTTTTGTTATGTCCCAAATGATGGCAAAATTGTCTTTCAAAAGAATACTTCATTTTGGGAAAGTAGCTCGACTTTTCTGGGTCTGTTTCCTCATCTGTCAAATAAAGATGGACTAGTTCTACTTTATAGTGCTGGTTTGAGGGTAAGTTTTGATAAATGGTTAGAACAGTGCCTGATACAGTATATGTAAGTAATTATTAATCTTCACCCTCTCCACTTTCTCTTGCATTCCTTAAATCCAATCTTCCAATTTTCTTAAGTGTGTTTCCTATTCTCCCTTCCTTTTGTCCATCTTCACTTCTACTGCTGTCCTTGAGAACAAGGACATAGTGGCTTTTACCTCTTTGCGTACAGTGCCCTACCCCTAGTAGGCACTCGGTCACTATGAAGTAATAACTAAGCTAATGCATCATGGTATACAATCGGACTCTGAACAGGGGGCTCCCAAACTCTTTTAGTCCATTACTGGACTGTTTGTATATCCTCTTAATGTAATTGCTTAGAATGATTGATCGTTGGGACATAAGCACATTGTGTGTTTGTTAATCAGTCCTAGTGTTTGTAAAACTGCGATGACGTCACAGCACTAAAGGCCGGTTCACCGGTTAATCAGCGTTCAGTGTAGCGATTGCGCATTTTGCTCCCTACTTCTGTGGCATCGGGCAAGTCACAGCTTCTCGAGTTCCATTTTCTTTTCCTCTAAAATTAGTAAGTTGGACCAGAATTATCTTAATGATCTTTTAACATTTATGATTTCGGTAGATTTGAGCAATTATTCAACATTTGAAATATGAGACACTGAGAAAAACATATCATGTAGAAAATTTCCGGCAGGGGGATATTAAACTAATGACCTTGATTTCTCAGCCTGTTGCTCAGTTCAATGAGACAAGCTGGTAGACAGGGTTTTCTAAAGGACAGTTTTTAAATTTAATTCTGCAAGATCTCCCCTGTCTCATCATTCATTTGCATCTCTTTCAAACACCAAACCCTTCTCTCCAAAAAGTGCAAAAGATTTTAGCTTAAGCTGGTTACCACATTAAAGTTTTGACCTTGAGCCCAGTAAGGGCTCTATAGAAACTGAATCCCTATCATTTAAGATTATATTGGCTCTTAAAAATGACTAGTTCCAATATTTTATTGTCACTTTTCTCCCTGATTATTTGATTGGAGGCTTTTCAAAAGGCAAAATATTTTAAATCAAATTCGATTCATCATTCCACTTCAAGTAGCAAGTCTTTTAAACGTAGTCTTTAAAAACTACTGAATACCTAGTTTCTTCTGCTGATTAATCTATGGCAAGCTTTTTGTGTAGTAAAAATGGACTGCAAAAATGGTTTCTGGGACCTGGGAAAAAGATTTTCCTGGGGAAACCAGCAGTGTTGATATCAGCGTTGAATTATTTATGAGTCAGTCATGTGAACGCTAAATTTTAACTGAGGACAACCCAACAATTTTGGCCCGCATGCACTGTTTGCTTAAAATTATTATTTTATGAAAGACAGTCGGTCACATGACGATTTCAGTAGAGAAATAAGAATGTCATTCCGGTTCTATCATGGTCCATAGAAAGTTGCTTTGAATGCAACATTAAATCATTGATTTTATGTGAGTGTTGTCCTTCACCTGAGAACTTTCTGCTCCAAAGGACTGTGGCTATTTCACAAGGCGTCCTGAGGAGATCAGAGTTACTATTGACGAGGCCTTGATTAATCATGTAATGGCTATCACTAGGAAATTTATTTGTGAACTCGTATTTTGATGTGAAAGATGAACACACTGAGTTTCAAAGAGCACGCGTAACTAGAGCCACATGCTGGGGTAGGGGCGGCTCAACTGCATCATGGACCCAATTGCACGACGGGCTCTGAGACACAAGCTCTATCACAGGAATAAGTTGCCAACATTCTCAAGTTCAAACATACTACCCTGCTTTCTTCTGAATATACTTTTTGTTCCTATCAGTCCGTTTGCCTAAATGTTTTCATTTAGAAAATACTGCCATAACTAGTCAGATAATAATTACACGGTAACCTCCAGAGTAAATCTTTAAGGGCTGTGGCTAATATTTAGCCCTGAGTCCCCGGTCTTCCCCTTTCTACTTAGAGGATCTTGAGAAGATTCTGTAGTTTGCCTAAGCCTTTGTGCTCTCATCTGTAAAATGGGAGAACTCTATTTCTCTTCGTTATTGCTTACCACTTGGGATTGTTTGTCAGATCAAATGTGGTAAGGGATTCCTGGCAAATAAAAAGCAGCCAGCTAATTCTAGTTATTATCATTAGTAGTAGTACTAGTATGGTTATCATCACGGAATTGAATTTAAAAATATCAGAAAACATGCAATTTTGCTCATGGTAGCACTATGGCTATCATTTAATCAAGGACTAAAGTTATGCAATGAAGGCTAATGATGTTCTCATAAAAGGTGACTCAATTTCTGAGGAATATATTAACATTTACAGTTTTAAACCAATATTTATGTCTACATGTCAGTAATGCAAAAAAAAAAACATTTTACTCTGTGAACTCTATCTCACTTATCAATCATTCATCTATTCAGAGAATTTATAAACCAAAGGGTCTTGGCATGATATTTTGGACTACCTACCTCCTTCTATCCTATTGTGCCCTGTTGGATATAATGATTTTCTAGATATTTGCATTTGTCTCTCACCAGATTAGACTGAGTCTACATAGACAAAAGGAATAGATATTTCGAGAGAACAGACAATTATAAAAAAATAGGAATTTAAGATCCAAATTATCCTGCAAATAAAGGATAAATTCATCAGCTCATCCCTTGAAAAGCTCAGGGAACAGCTGACTCAATCTGTTTCACCATAGGACACAGACCATTATTCTCAATGAAAGAATCATTCAAGTGAAGATATTATAAGAAACAGAGTGGTTAATTAGTTGTTCACATATATCCTACAGATCCCATTTAGTTCCTCCCAGAATCCCAAGCTCTGCACAGATAAAATTAATTTAATTCTGAGTTGAAAAGAAGGTGTTAATGTCCCCCCTCTATCTCTGAGGGTGAACGGTTGGGGAGGGTGTTTCTGTGTGTGGGAGGAATAGGTTTCCAGAGCTGTTAATGTCACCAAGTATGCTATAATTTAAGGGTGTGATGGTTGTCCTTCTCCAACGATCTTATCCCAATACCTATGATTGCAACGCCCCTCCTTTTGTGATTCATCAGGGCCATTTATATTCTCTCCCTTGCACAGTTTTCTAGTTACTTTTATTATTTAAGTCTAGAAAAAGATCTTACCTCATGAGAATCAGATCGTAATTTTTTTGGAGGTGTACCCTTTGGTTGAGTTCTAAAGTATATGAAAACATAATTAAATATGCTCTGAAAATTTATGTGATAATTTTCTAAAGGCCTCTGGATATTTCATACAGTTACAAAAAGAAAATTAATAATAAAGGCATCAGGGGGAAGCATTAGTAAAAATTTAAGAGGTCTACATTGTTAATTTTCTCAGCCAGTTCACAGGAAGTTAGCCAATTAAGGCAATTGTGAATATTCAAATCTTCTATTTCTTCAGTAGTTTGGTACTTAAAAACCACAATACAAGAATGATTCTGTTTTAATTGCTCATTATTTCTTAGGTGTCTCTACAACTGCCACGAAACTAGGATTAAATTGGGCGTTGATATGAAATTTAATACAAAGGATTTTTACTGAGCATTTATTAAGTGTATTAATATTCATGAAGTGAAATTCAGGAACAATAGAAAACAAAATCCTGAACCTGTATGCAAATCAACTAAATATATGGATATGCTTTAGCGGGAGAGCAGGAAGTATATTATTAGTATACTAAGTAGGTTATTAGTCATAAAAATGTAGAAAAATTATAGAAAAAATGCAGGTGTTGAGGAGTTAGGGAGCACTCCTTGGAAAGGACAGACTTTGTACTGGAAGAGGGAAAGAAAGGGATATTTCAGGTGGGCCCAACAGCATGATTAAAGGCACGGAAAAGAATCTGAGATATTACTTATATGGATTGTTATCCACCATCATTTGTTACGTTTTAAAGATATGCGTATACGATTATTTTAAAGTGACACAAAACATTCTGGAAAGTATTTCTCATTGGTAGGAGCAAGCGATATGTTATTGTACATAGGAAAAATGAAACGCCAGCAGCCAGACAGCAAAATGCAGAAATGAAGAGTCTGGATTACACACCCCAAGAGGCGGCACCCCTTATAGATCAACAGGCTTGTTGTTTTAACAATGCGCATGGTAACAGCTGTAAAATACAAGTGCAAAATCTCCACTTGGGATGAAGGTAATAGAGAGATTCCCTCCCAAGATAACTCTGCGGTCTGCAATGTTAATGCGTCACAAATTCCTTAGAGTGATTTATATTACATGTCTATTATACAGGTAAATCTGTTTTATTAATACTGTAAGTCTAGGTCGTTTGCCGGCACATATTTTTTCAGGTAATACTGTTTCTCTGTGCATGTGTGCAATAAATCTTCCCTCTTCCAACTCTGTGCTTTAGTAGCAGGTCCTCGTTCTGCATCCCAATAAAATGAAATGTCATAGTGAATAAGGCACTATAGCTACATTTCTGATGAGATCCTAAAAGAACCTGCCAGAAAAAAAGACTCTTCAAAAGAGTGATTCCCAGCAAATTCCCAGCTAGCGATCTGTCTGTTCTAAGGGGAGAGGCTTCAATGTGGAAACGGGGTCCACATGGTGGGTCCTCTGTGCTCTCCTAGAGCAGACTCGAGGAGAGCATCTTCATTTGTTCTCTTCTTCTTTCTAATAATACATACGGAATGGGGGGGGTCACCTTAATCTGGCTGAAATCAGAGGCTCTCTGGGTATGGACTCCGGGCAGTCAGCCTTGCAGTTGATTTAAAGATCATTCACTGTGAAGAAGATTCCTCTCAATGGCTCACCAGAAGAATTTATCCATATTAGTGTTCCTTATGTCCTTCACTTTTGAGGCATTGAAGGATAGGCAGACAATAGTGTTGGAAGTTGTTTTCTTTTTTGTCATTGTTTTTCACTTAATATCAATCTTTTTTCTTTTAATTTTTTTAATGTTTATTTATTTTTGAGAGAGAAAGAGAGAGACAGAGCATGAGCTGGGGAGGGGCAGAGAAAGCAGGAGACACAAAATCCGAAGCAGGCTCCAGGCTCTGAGCTGTCAGCACAGAGCCTGATGTGTGGCTTGAACTCATGAACTGCAAGTTCGTGACCTAAGTCAGACGCCTAACCAACTGAGCCACCTAGACACCCCAATTAATGATGATGGTATAAGAGTTTGTATAAGCAATCAACACTCTTCTGTATCTCATGTGTGCCAATTCAAGTTTGCTTTTAAATCACAAATTGCTGAAGAGCCAGTAATTTCTAATACTGTTCTCAGTTTTAAACTCCCCCTTGTTTAAACATCAAGAACTACGATTCTTTAATACCAACAATATAGTAGATTTAACGCATTTTAAGCTATTTTCTTTGAACCATTTTGGTCCATAAGGAAAAGCATCTCTGAATTTTGTTTATGGGAATACTGATTTAGCAACTACGTAAGGTACTAAAGCCAGCAAATTTTCTGGTGGATCTTCTCATGTTCAGGGATGTTGAGCAACTCAATTGTAAACTTAATCTGACTTAAATGTTCCCTGAAATAACTGTCATTACCTTCACATTTGATTTACACTGTATACCTGTTTAAATATATCTTTAAATTACATTTCCTTGGAACCACGTAAAGTCTTCTTTAAACCCAGATTTTAATCTCTACAGTTATATGACACTAAATCCTGGGCAAACAGCTGGATTTTGTAGGGAGCTCTCTGCCTTGAATCTGTAAGAAGTTGGCCTGACAGATCTGATTTTCATGGAGAAGACTTTGCCAATCATTTTACTTTTGGCCAAGAAAGTACAAAAGAGGAATAAAAACAATTGTATGCTTCTTTTTGCTCCCCAGTTTGAAAATGATGGTCAATATGATGAATTATTCATTATTACCATCCCCCCAACCCCAAATCCTCCCCTAGTTTACAGTTTGTAAAAATCAATATAGGAGTAGGGGATGGCATCACAAGCCACTAGGGGTCAGCAGACACCAGGCATGTGTGGCATCATTGTCCCTGTGAGGGTATCGGAAGATAAAGGACCTACAGATCTCTCGGTGGGTGTCCAGCCATGTCCTTCCCTGACATACACTTCAATTTTAATTCAGATTGTAATGAAAGAAAAGTACCACGCATCTTAATGTAGAATCTATCAGAACTTTATAGATTCCCAATGCTCCATCCTTACATTCACTGCCTTTGAGTATGTAAATGAATAAACAGAGGAGGAAGATTAGAAGAAATCAAGCAAGCCAGGCAACTGCAAAAAAAGGAAAGGTGGAACCTGCTGTATCAGAAGCACGGCTAGCTACATTTATTCTGAGGCTAACTCCAAAGATCTACGGGATCTTCTCTCTGTAATCCAGGGGATCTCAATGTGTGGTACCAGGACTCGAAGCATCAGTATCTCCTGGGAAGGGAAGAGATATAAATTCTTGGCATCACTGCAAGAGAACTTGCATACTGGGACTAAACGCTGGCAATCTGTGATGGATGAGACCTTGAAGTGATTCTGGTGCCAGTTAATGTTTGAGAACCACGACTTCAAACTTATGAGCTGAGATGATATGAAACTGGCCAGGAGTAGCAGGAAGGACATATTGTATTTATTTTAAAAGATCTAATTGAGTTGGTTCTTTTAACTACTGTGTGAGTGACTGCCTCTTGGGTCCTCAGTGAGTCTTTACTATTTGATATGTACTTGTGGCCAAGACGGATCTCTGAGTTATTTCCATTTCAGCTGGAAAGTAGGCTAACGCTGTTGGGAGTAATAACAAAACACTAGTCGTACCCATACGAAGCACATTAAATGTAAAGGCCCGTAAGGAGGTGAGCTGCTTATCAAGGTCAGTAAGTCGCAGGATGAGATGGTCCCAGAAGACCTCCAGCTTCTGCCTGAGCAGTCTGCTTAATAATTTTTTTTTTTTTTCTTGAGGGAAGAGCAGAAAAATTAGCAATGTCCAGGATGGAAGCCCCAACTCAAACCTGTCGTGATGCGGGCATAAAAAGCTGCCAGACTCTCCTTTTCTCCTATACTTAATTCCAGCCCATCTCTTTAAAAATCTCACTTTGACCAATAAATACCATGAGAATCATTTTCCTTTGCCCAGGGATCTAATCTCTGTGCTCGCAGGTTGGCCTAAAATCATCCCCAACAGATGCAGACCGTTTCTCTATTTAGAGATGGATTGAGATGATAATTTATCAACCTTATCATTAGCAGCTGTAGCAGCAGAAACGACATACTGAATACCCCGTATGTGGAATGTTTTGTATCAGCGCAGGAGCCAAAAAATCTAGGGACCTGCTATGGAGTTGTAAAAACAAAGTGGCACTTAAAAAAATTTACAGACAACAGTGTAAGGTGTTCAAAGGAATGGTAAATGCCAGGAATAGGTGGTATGAACTTGTAAAAAGTGGGGATTTTAGCAATTTTCTCCCACCATGAGTTCCTCCTTCACAGCCGACACATAACCAAAGTGGCCATTCTCTTAATCCAGTAGAAAGTAACTTCTGTGAATTCTTTTGGTCCAGTATAATTGGAATTTTAATATACTCGGATCTCACTGTAATTTATATGCGTGCTATTATAAGAAAACATTCCATTCTAGGACTTGCATATCCTTATAGGAAACTTTAATTTCTTTTGGGGTGGACAGTTATTGCAGTCTAGAGTCTTAGAGTCTATTTGCCATTTGGTTTCTTGTATCCCGTGTCTTGATCCATGAAGAAGGTAGATGGCAATGCATTATAACCAGTACTAGCATTCTGTCTCTGGCTATCCACTATTTTCCAGGAAGTGCTATAATTCAAGGGGCTACTTGAGCACAAGGCTTTCGTCTCCTTCACCTTCATTTCTTCAGTACCTGAGAGCACAGAGAGTGTCCGGCTCATAGTAATCCATGAATATAAGATGAAGGGATGGATCCACAGACTACATGCAATGCCTGTCACACATTGCTATCCTTTTTAGAGTAGACACAGCATGATAGGAGGAAAAGGAAGAATGCCTTTAAAAATATGGATTTCTTATGGCTTAGCTAATGAGGAATCATGTGGCTTTTACAAGAATATTCTGCGGCGAATATTTTTCGGCAATTTGTTTTTAAGTGTGAAAGAAAGCTAACTTTCAATAAAACGAATGTGACAGCATGTCCTTCTGTGCACTGAGAAAATGTGATGAGTTCTACCCAGTGAAAAACCCTGACTCACAGGTACAATGTTATCACCACATAGAAATGCAATTTCAAATTTTCTCCATACACCTGGCATCATTCAACTTTCTATCTCCAATATTGAATACAGTGCCTGGCACAGGAAGGAATATACTAACTATTGATGAATGAGTAAATATGTATGAACAAATAAAGGAAACTCAGGAGGTATGTGCCCGTGTGTCGAATATTTTAACTACTAGGGGCTCCCAGGGATCTGCCTTTAATAGATATGAATGCTTTATAATTATATAGTAATTTATTTCAGCAGAAATTTTTTATATGCTTACAGACAGTGGGAATAATTTTTCTTAAATTGTTCCAATATTTCCAAGTAACAATCTGTTCCCTTTCTTTCCTAGAGTCCATCTTTTAAAAATAGTATGAAGAAGAACCCCGTTAGAGTCCTAAAAGTTTATTAAAAATTCTGAATGAATAGAAGAGACACTTACGAGCTTGTGTCGCACTTAACTGTTGATTGACATTTTTCAATTTTCGGATCTATACAAGAAATAATCGCAAATTATCTTTATACTTTGCTCCCCTTTCCTTGTGGGTATCCAGTATAATACAATCCTCTTCTCAGGGCTGGCTGACCCCGTGCTGATCATAATACCCCAATTTAATCTTTTAAAATGAGGTATTTCCATTTGAGAACTGCAATGTAAAGTTTGCTTTTCTACCTCCATTCGTGTGTTTACTTGATGGGGAAAGTCCATATGAAGGTGACTTATTACTTGGCCTCTTTCCTCAAAATTTGTTCTCTCTCAAACTGATAGGAAGATTCCACAAACATCAAGGCAAATTGTTCTTACTCTAGAGGCAGGGGGTTAAGGCATGTTTTATCCTGAAAGGGCTCCCTGGAGACCCTGAAGAGCATGTGTGAATACAAACAGCACCAGCTTCCTGTGGTTGACTACAAAGTGCTTGGTTGCAAAGCATTTCCTGTTTCTTAACATAAAATGGAACTCAGTACAGTCAAGTACCATTTGGAAATTCTGTAGATACATCAGCCGGCAATGTGATCTGATCAACTGAATATTATTAGCTCTGTGTTTTTACGTTGGCCACATCTTGTGGTCTTCCTGTTTTAAGTAAAACATGAAATAGACTGATGGGGCCATTGTAACCATTTCATTCTGATCACTGGGCTATGAGATAATGATCTCTGGTCAACAGGTCATTGACTCTCGTGTTATCTCATTTTTTTTTTCCAGTTGTAAAACGGGAATAACAATCCTATTCGCTGTATGTCTCGCTAAATCATCTCGATAATATACTTTGCTTTTTAGAGGTATTTAAATTTTTTAAATGAGAGAAAATGAACTCTAATTTTAATACCTCCCCACCCAAAGGCAATAGAGCAAGCAGAAGCGGTGAGCGCTGCGTATGGGGGGCACCGTGCAGACCTCAATTCCCTCCGCAAAGGCAGATTTTGACTCCAGCTATGTGTGAGATCGGCTCTGCACTCAGGGGAGATTGCTAAATTATCCATGCTTTGATCTATCCCTCCCCACTAGCCTTTATTGTCTTTATGCCCTTTATTATAATCGCTTTCGATATGGCTAGCTTCGTTTTGTTTTGCCAATACTATATGGAAAAAACACCCAAACCTGACAGTAGGACAAATGATGTGACACTTGGAATAACTGAGGTTAAGACAAGAATTTTCTCTGAAAGAAAATATTTCCACCAAAAGCAGCCTGAGAAGATGATATTTGCACTACTCCATGGAGTACTTGTTCAGGCAACTCCCATTAATGATAATGGGAGCTAATCGGTGAGAGAATAAACACCTTATAACACATTACATTTAAAACTCAGCATGAACCGAAAAACAGCTATTTTACTCAGTTAGCAGGATGGATGCTTTTAGAGTAAAGGGAAAACCTGCTGTTGAGTTCACAATTCCTCTAGGTATAAAGGAAAGAAATTATTTTAAATGTTATTTGTATCTGTAACCCACTACTGCGCTCCAGCTATAATTTGCAGCAACACGTCAGTAGAGTAATAACAGATGCACTATAACGCTGTTAATCAACATGCAAACACCAAGTGGGCAAAGGCTGATGCCGCAGTGGGAGCGCGCCATTCCTGAGAGAAAACGAATCTATTCTCCATCTCTGCTTTCTCTTGCTACCTCTTCCCATTTAACTTTTCTCCACGTCTCACTGGGATCTCAATAGAAAATGGCTAATTCCTGCAAATCGTGACTGATCTGTAGAAGAGAGAGGCATGTTTTATTCAATGCGATACCAGGATACAGGTTCCCTTTAAAATGGCATGCTTTCAGATTTCCACCATTTCCCCATTACGACATAGTATGAAGATGCTCTCCCTTCTGGGTCTCCGTGTCTAAGGCTAATGTGCTGCTTCTGATTTCACTTCCAAAGGACCGCCCCTTGCTCTCTGGCTTTTTTGACCTCTTAATGGATGTCAGGTCAGTTTTCCTGAGATACTAACCTTGTTAAAGTTCAATGCCTGCAACTGAAGTGCTTCATTTGAGACCAAAATCTAGTAAGAAGATCACCTAAAAATACCCCAACCAAACAAAAACGGTCATTGAAACAAAATGTTGCCATAGGGTCCATGAACTCAATGCCCTCTTTGGGCAGTCCTCCATGGTGTGTCCCTGGCTTACCCTCCTATCCCGTGCTCAGCACTTCCTTGCCAGCTTTTCTGGTTCCCATTTTTACAGTCTTCATCAGCAACACGTAGCCATGGAGCTGGTACTGATAGGATCGCCCGCTTCTTCCCTAGCTTACTGCCCCATAACCTCTGGACCAGAGCACCTTCATCAGGCTCTGCTTCCTTCCTGAGGGAAAGCTACGAGAGCCCCGTTCTTTCTTTTTAATTCATTCACTCAACACATATTTAATGAGCATGTACTGCTAAGGTACTTTTGTGGACCTTCCTTTCACACTAAGAGCTTTGTGGAGGCAAGACCTCCCTTGTTTGATGAGAAAAAAATCAGTCTCTTTGAGGGATATGGGCTCGCCAAGAGGAGAAAGACAATCTGGAAGGGAAATAACGTTAGAGGAGTCAGGACTTTCAGATTCTCCTCATTCGACCCACGAAAACACTGAGGACACCATTTTAAACGGAGGCAAAATCCTGCTTACTGCCCTAGTAGAAGAAAGGAAGAAGGGTTCAGCAGCACTTTTAATTGATTCATTTAGTTATAGGTAAAATTACCTCCTCCCTCCATTCCTTCTCCTCCACCTAACACTGCAATTTGGATCAGTTTCATTCTGATACAATATAAGGCAAACTATGAAGACATCACAAATGAGGCAGACTTCCACAAAAGTCAGAGCTTGGCTGTTCTGAATGAGTCTCCAGACTCCTCCTCTGGTTCCTGAAGTGGGTTTGATTACCCAGGTAAACGTGCGCTCTGTTGGAAATCCTATCAGCTACTTCTTTCAGACAATTCTCTGGAGCACCCAGTTCCTAGCTAGGGAAACATTTTTTTTTTCTTTATAGAACTGAGGGAACTACAAAATGCTCTAAGGTCATATAGTAGGAACAACTGCTTCAATATACAAATGTGGAAACTGAGTCCCCAGGAGTTTAGATCTCTTAGTCGCTGGCACACAACTTATTTGTGACAGAGTCTGAGGCCAAAGGTCTGTCTGAAATACTGTTGCTTCCTACCATCTTGGAAAAGGCCGTATCGAAAAATCTCTAGGGCACATAAAGGTGAACAAAGCTGACTGCCTCACATTCTTAATATATTACTCAAGTCTCAAGTCAGTATTCATGTAGCGTCATTCATGTGATGACATTTTATACCAGTGATAATACAAAGAGCATTCAGGAAGCACCTGTTAGTCCTTTCTGCACTTAAAATTAAACACAGAAGAACAGCATAATTCTTAGTTGTCTAGAGTTATTTTAAGTAAAATACTTTTTAAAGATGAGTGAATAATTTATCCATATCCCCATGCTGACTGTGAAATCCATATCACCCCTAGATGTACTGGACCCTTTAGTAGTAACAACAGAGAGAAAGAGCAGAGGTAACTGAGAGTTCTAATAGCTTCTGCAGGACTGCAACAAGCATATCTCTGAGTCTCTGCTTGTCATTTTGCCAGAGCAATAGGGGAAGAAAAAATTCTTTTGCAGTAAGAAATGAAAAGAAAATGGAGGCTCAGGGACAAGATGACCCACAAAAATCCACTTCCCTAGAAAGGGAAATTGGAGGCAGAATTTCTTCAGTTAACATTAGAAATGGAGAATGATTTCAGTCATTGGGCTCTTATTGAAGTCCATGATGCAAGCCCAAGGGATTTGGGCCAAGGAACTCCAAGGCTGGCCAGACTTGATTCATTCACAATTTGCCTGTCTTGGACATTCTAAGACTCATTTTAACTAAACAGAATGAAGACTGGAATATAAGTAACTACTGGAGACTCCAATGAATTTCTTGTAACTCCATGTACACTATGTACTTTATTTTCATTAGCTGTTTTGATGATAGTGCCGGTGCTTATAGTTTATAATTGCTAAAGGACAGTGATTCGAAGATGGCTGTTAACATTTCTGATTTTGATCACAAAATCTAGATTTCATGAGAAGAATGAGCTAGAGGATCAAGATGGAAAAATATAAATATTATTTTATATTGACTGAGAATTCATAACATGAGAGTGTGAACAGTTAAAATAACGATATTTGCACTGAAGAGTACATCATAGATAGCATGAAATACATATTATACCAGATTCTAATGGAGAGAATGGATAATTTCTCTTAAAAGGTAATATAGCTTAAAATCTGTATTGCATTCCTACCCACGTAGACAATTACTTTTTGTGCATTCAATGAATTATTTATCATTCAAGAGTTATCATCCCAACTCTTCCTCTCACAATTTGGATTCATTTATGGGAGGAGATGTTTTCCAGGAAACAGAAGAGTTTAAAAGAAAAGGCCATTAACTGACAGTCAGAAGTTCTTGTGGATTTTAGTTTTGCTTCTCTGACTTAATAGTCATATGATTTGGAGAAAATCACTTGAATGTTTTGAGTTTTGGAATTATAATTTCAATAATGTTAATAGATAGATCTTCTTTCTCTAACTCACAGGGCCACTAAGAGGACCATGTAAAATAATGGATATAAATCACTTTGAAAATTGCATTGAAATAACATGATTTCTCTCAAATGACCATGTAGATCCCTTCTCTGAAATTCAAAGATATGTGTTATTGTTTATGTCCTTATTCTACCTGTCTTTTCTTTTCAACCCAAGTATGTCAACTCATATACTGTTGGATTGACAGGGCTAGAACTGTATTCAATAAACAAGTATTGAGACCCACCAATAAGTTTTATTTTTCAAAATAGAGAAGATCATTACTTTCCTGAATTATTGGGTCCTTGGGAGGCAGAGACAGAGGTCAGATGATCACCATTTGATATTAATCTTGTAAAAATATTGGGAGGAAAATCACACATTTACATTTATTGTGCATAAGCTATTAAATATTTTTAGCTTTGCATGTTTTCATTTAAATTTCTTGCGCAATCTCTCTTTGTAGACTATAATTATCCCCCTTTTTAAAACTATATTTCTTGGTATATGGTCAGCTCAGAGTCAAGAAACTAACCCTGAATTCTGAATTCCATGATCTTTGAGCTACAACGGCTTGCTAAGAAAGGTTTATTTCAAATTTGTCTTTTATTTTTTATTTTTTTTTGATAAAAACAGTTCCTGTATGAGAGGTTAGAACATGTTCGTCATTTATTTTCAGGATGATATTTTTCTGTAGCGCTGAGTATTTTTTTTAAACTGCTTTGACAACAATCATTTCTATCTTGTTTTCAAAGTCATGCTTGCTAAACCCTACATTTCATTTCATGGTGTATCAGTCCTATATTGGCTGTTGATCTATTATTTGCAAACCGCAGGTACAAAGAGACTCTACACAGCTTATACCTGAAGTTTAAATTAGATCAAAGAAAAAAAATTAAAAACAGAAAAACAGACTTCTGTCTAAAAGGCTAATTTATCATAGGAATTGTTCTGATTCTTTCCTTTAACAGCTTTCAAAGATGACTTGGCAAATAGTTTATCTTAAAAGAGTAAAGCTTTATGGAATCAGGAAAGGATGTTTTACTCATGTAATTTACATAATTAAAGTCTTTCTGCAGGTATTTGCTCCCCATTTTGTTATTAATGTAACACCTGTGAGACATAATTTAATACTAAATGTGCAAATAATCTTATATTAGTTGAGGCTCTCGAATTTTTTCTATGAGACCTGGTTTTCCTAATGAAGGTAGATTAGGAGAATGGACATCTGCCTTGTTATTTGATTGTACCCATTCTCAGTGCCTAACTACTGCAGTGGTAGAAATGCAGAGATGTATGGGTGGTGGGTAGAAGTAATTTCTGCATATAATGACAGCATGAGTCAAGTTACATCGGCAAGACATTTTTCCTTTCAAAGACGTGTCTAGGATTAGAATCTAACTACTTAGTTTACACCTATGGCAATGTTTGCTTGGATATACATGGGAGGGAAAGAGGGAATAAGTTTATAGAAATATGAAAAGATCTCTAAAATAGGCTGCAAAGCCATGAAAGGACAATTAGTATTGAATATTTTAGGAGGCTTTCACTAAGTAGGAGTTATCTAGATTTTCTTATATTCTGGCTTGTTCTTAATTTCAAGGTAACTTATGGAATTCTCAGCAAACTTAGATCCAGGTGCTCTTATCATCTCTTATCACTTGACTTCCCAAGATAACCAGATGATTTTGAACTCCTACTTTGTTTAATGAATTAGCTTTTTCAGTCACTGAGGAATTAAGAAATGAGCAAAGGTCATTGAAAACGACTTTTCTTGTGAGTACATATGTAATACTTATTAAGGACAGAAATGCAGGAGAGCAAAATCTGTCCCGAGGATCTGATCCTGCTATTGTTAAATTGATGTTTGCAGGTGGAGCCATGACTCCTATGTATTTTTTTTAAGGATCAACCAATTGCAAAGCTAAGGTTAAGACACCACTGCTAACTTTAGGTTGATTATAATCCTTCGTGAAATCATTTCCAGAATCTTGTGAATGGTAACTAATTTTAAAATGTTTCCTTAGAAAACTTTCACTTTGTGATAAAACAAATAAGTTAGTTTAATGATGATCCTATTCTTTACAATTCCGTCATTAAGAAAAATATTAAAGCACACATGTAAATTAAATTACATCAGGGCTCCCAACTGTGTATGAGATAAGGTTGTGCCTATATTATACAACGGAATCCAAGCAGGAACCATTTCTTAGAATTCCTGCTAATCTTCCCAGCTGTAGTTTTCCTGCTTTGTTTCCTAGTGCTCATCACCTATTATGATTTGTCTTAACATAGAACATTATCTCTTTTATGAAATTGATTTTCTGCAATATACTCTTGTCTCAATTAAAACTTACCTTTTTTGGGAGTAGCTAATTCAGAGAGGAATAAACATTTCCATATGAATTCTAATATTTGTGCTTGTCAAACTCATAATTCAAATATGTCATGGAGTAGACAGTAATATTTGCTTTCTTGGGAGTCATGTGATCATCACTTCCTTGTTCCTACTCTGTCAGTTTCTCTGAACGACTGTTAAGTGTGGTGGTCTATTCCAAATACACATATAACCAGGAAGCTCCTACAAAGTGACACTTTTTTTAGGAGATTATAATGGCCTAAAATGCAGGCATCCATCAGAAATGGATAAGAGTTGGCTGCGTTCAATCATATCTATCATTCAGAGGGCAGATTGGCTGAAAAAAAATTCCAAGCTCTTTGCAAATTAGATGCTCAGATGGGCAATGCAACATTGGCTTAAAAAGAAAGATAAAATACAAAGGATAGAGAGAGTTTTGAGGATCAATAAGAGTTTCAAACAAAAAGATACAGGGTGACAGAGATTAAAGAGGGCACGTGTTGGGATGAACACTGGGTGTTATATGTAAACCAATTTGAAAATAAACTATTAAAAAAAAAGATACATCCTGTATGCAAGACAACTATAGTTGACTCTTAAACCTCACAGATTTAGATATAACTTCTACTACAATAAGATGATGTTACATAGTGGGAAAAAAACACAAAATTAAAAAAAAAATCTAACCGCCTTATTCAAATGCTTATTAAAATACCTAGTAATACTACTAAAATGCTTAATAGTATTTTAGCACATATTTAGTAGTATTTTAACTACTTGAGCACCTGAATAAGCTATCTTAACTATTAGAACTTTATTTTTAACTTCATTTTTCTTATCTGTGATATGGCAATGTGCCAAAGAATTTTAGAAGAGTTTGCATCCCCTCCTTCTTCCCCTATCTTCTGAAGCAGAAAGTTGCCAGTCCTTTGTTGAACTGGAAAGGGATATGTAAGAAAAGAACAACCGCAGAAGACAAGGAGAGGCTTGCTCTCCTTGGGAAAACTGAGGAAATCTTGGAGGGTATGAAAGTGGACTGAGGAGGAGACAGTGGAAGCAGCCAGAGAGGGGAGTGGACAGAACAGAGCAAAGCCAGAGGGACTGATGCTGGAAAAATAAAGAAAGAGCCTGGAAGTTTTAGAGATAAAATTGCTGGATTTTTTTTAGAAAAAGTTTTGTGACACAGTGCATTGGAAATCTCTATATTCTGCACCAAATCTTTAATGAATATTTACACTATTTTCCAATACTTTTAGAGACCAGGATGGGTGGTGTGCAAGTATGTGTGTGTGCGTGCGTGTGCGTGTGTGCGCGCAAGCTTGTGTATGTTTTTGTCGGATGCAAAATAGTTAAAATTGACTTTGTGAAGTGCAAGATGGATCAAATGGCCCAGCTAACAAGGATAACCCTTCCCTTGCAGGACTGTTGTAACAACTAGAATTATTTATTATATTGCCTGACACATTGCAAGTGAGCAATAAATAGTAGCTATTTCCTGAGTCCTAATGCAAAGAGTTGTTACAACAGACATCATTTCAATATTAGCCATGCTTCCCAAACCATTGCTCAAGCTTCTAAATTGTATAGGGTGCTATCAATAGATTATTGGAAACGTAAAGATGTCCTACTATGATTTAGGAATAAATTCCACTGGCTTTTGGAGGGGTCAGACACTTACAGGACATATTTCATTAAACAACAACAACAAACAAGGAAACATGCTGAAGTGAAAAGAAAAGAATATGGAGGAATGGTTAGGGCATTTCAACGAGAACAATGTTCGCATTAGGTCTGACTCACTAAATGCTGTTGCTGGGCTGGAAGTTGGGACTCTTTTAGGGTAATTTTATGATTTTCCTCAGAGTACACAGGATCAGTACATGAGAAATCCTGTGCTATTTGGGAAGGAATAAAATGAGTAAATTTCTTTTACAACCGTGTTCTCCTAATAACACAACATGATCATTAGCCAAGTGAGCAGTGTCAAGTGTTGTGACTGTTTCTCCCAAGCCAGTTACAAACCTGACTTTAAAGCACTTAAAAGGTGTTGACCCTTGAAAATGAAATAAAATTACCCAGTGTATGGTAAGTGCTTACTGTAATGAATTTGAATCGAATCCAATATATTGATATTGTTGTTTGATGGCTGAGACTGACACTGTCTTGGATTTATTTACTGCCTTTCAAACTGGAGAGCTGAGTCTTGAGGATTTAAAACTTCGGGATCTATATCTAGCTCCATTGTTTCAACCAAGTTGTAAGAAGCAAATAATTACCCATGTTCCGGATACTAAAGCATTAAAAGAGTATTTAATAAATAAGTCACAGAAACATCACATTAAACCAATAGATGGTGGTAAAATGGTATATGTGTTTAAGGCAAACATTATAATGATCTTTTCCTTCATCATAAAGAAAGATGCTAAAAATCAAAACCTAATGTGACATTGATTATTAAACGCTGTAATGAATTCCTTTGGATGCATGTGGATTTATTATCAATTATACACATGTACATCCAATATTGATGACTAATGATATAATATGGTCCATTTCTCTTTCTTCCTGACCAGAAAAATTATGACACAATGTTTACCCAAGCCACTAAGGCCAAGATCTGCCTCCTGCCCCTGCATCACCTGGTTCTTCCAGGCTTGTGGCCCAAGACAGCTGGAAAGTAAGCAGACTATGACCTGTCTCGGTGGCCACCAAATGAGAGGACTCACATGCTTAGATGATGCAAGCCTCATTCACGAGTGCAGAAAATCCTCTTCTGGACTGAGGATTCTGGAATTTGGACTTGTAAGCTCAGGGGTCTTTCAAGAGGTACTATTGCAGCTACTCTTGGTGTGGGTAGCTGATGCATTCCCCACCCTACTCTATGAGGGAAATTATTCCCATCTCCCTCACCTTCTAAGTAAATTTTCTCAATCAGAATATCTCTTTCTGAGAAAGCTTCCCCAGTGGTGATTCTGCTGATGGGACAGATTTGAGAACAATGAATCTATTCTCTATCAGTGGTACTCAATGGAACTAGGGTTCTTCCCTTCCCTTCCATTTATGTTCAGAAAGGGATAGAAATGGAGAGTGCAGGTTTAAACATTTAATAGGACTTTGATGAATACTTTTATGATTTTGAATCTAATAATTGGCAGCATTCTATATGTCTTTGTTTATTTTTCTAGTAATTTTTTCACGACATTTAAAAGACTATTGGGGGGAAAATACTGAAGAGCATAGGCCAGGGTAGAGAGAAGGTAAATGAACAATATTGCTCTAAGTTCTGCCATCCCAAATCTTTTTAATAAAAAACAACTTTCAGTAAATTGGAGGTGTAATGAAGGAATAGTCCGATCAATCTGAAACTATCAAGTTAGTAAATTAACCATTTTGCTCTTACAGAATATCATTCATCAGAGAAAGCTGTTACCATTTCTTTTCTGGTGAAACAGAACCAATCCCATTCAGGGAAATCATTCAAGAAAGTCAACATATTCTTTTGATGAACTTGATCATTATTTGATTGACTTATCTACTGTGGTAGTTGAAATTGCTTGTGTAGATAAGTCATCCTCGTATAAGGCAGTTTATTGGGTATAACTTCTTTTGTAGTTGGCCTACTTAAGAAGTTCATGAAATTCGAGCATAACTCTGTGCATGAGAGTTTATTGAAGTCTTTGGCATCATTCAAATGTTTGAGACTCTAATTAAGAAAAATTGTGGCGGCTCAGTCAGTTAAGCATCAGACTTCGGCTTAGGTCATGAACTCACAGCTTGTGGGTTCGAGCCCCGTGTCGGGATCTGTGCTGATAGCTCAGAGCCTGGTGCCAGCTTCAGATTCTGTGTCTCCCTCTTTCTCTGCCCCCTGCCCCCTGCTCATGCTCTGTCTCTGTCTCTGTCTCTCAAAAATAAATAAACATTAAAAAAATTAAAAAACAATTTAATGTCACTCTTAAATTTTGATGTTTTAAAAACACAGTCAGAACTAGTGTTATCCACAAGGTATGACAAATATTGCTATATATATGGCTCTTTTCAAACTAGTTAGAGAATATTTAAGTAACTATATTAGGACATGACATTAAGCCTATATGGAAAATACATCATAAATTTGTAGATCTATCAAGGTCTGTACACTCATATTAACATTTCTATAAAAATTTATACAGATAACCTTAAAGAGACTGATGATTTTATATCACAAGGTAAGGTTAAATAAGGTTAAATAGTATTTTACTTATTATATAACATCTACTACCTACTGCTAAAACATTTTACAAGCACATCTTACTTCATTTGATGTCCTAGCTGTTTCATTTTCTAATTCTCATCCTAATGGGTTCACCATGGTGAAGACTTGCCCTTCTTGGAGAAGAAAATTTTCTCCAAGAAAGAAGAAAGACCCACCTTTTCTTATTTTCATCTCTGTAGTGCTACATATCATTGAAGTTGTGATACTAAGACTTCAGAGTTAAAGGGATGTCTAGCTGCTCTAGATAGTATCTCAGGTTAAGACTTAACAGCCAAAGATGGTTTCTGTGTCTCCATCAGTGGGGTCCATTTGGGTGATGCTTGAGTCATATCCTCAGGAAATACTTGGGGGATACCACGTAGTGTCTCTAACAGCCTCATTTTCCCATCTTCCTTCCATGGTCTGTTGCCCTGTCCTCACTGTTCCTTAGCAAACTCAGGGTGAGCACCCTGCTTTTCCATCAAAGGCACTGCAGACACTGATACCCCGTAAGGAATCAGCAAACTGATCTTAAGTCCCAAAGCTTTCTTCAGAGCTTCCTCTTCAGTGACTTTGGATCCATGACTTTGGAAGCTTTTGGCAACCAAATCCAGATAGTTGTCATAAATGTCCCTGAACTCCTAAGGCAAATATGCAAATTAACTGAAACAGACAGTGATTGCTTCTGAGGAAGAATAAAGGTACACGCACATGCATCTGTAATATCTATCAATTGATTATTTATTTTACTTTTTGGTAATAATCTCCCCTTTTGTTCTTGCCTATAAGATATATCATGTATTGATTTGTCTACTTATAATATATAATTAATATATATTAATATACAATGCATAATTAATATATGTAATTATTATCTGTTTAAAAAATAATTTAAATGGATGACTACCTTAACCAGTGACCACATTACCTGGAAATTTCTAGCACAAAAATGACTAAAAGACAAGAATTAGTGGACTATATTTTCTTTTTGATTATCTTTCAGCTGTGCCCCCCACACACATGCATGCGTGCCTACACCCACACATAAGTAATTCAGCACTATAGACCCTGCTGCAGGGCCTTGTGGGGATCATGAACCAGCCTCCAGTTGGATCTCTTTATCCTGCTGAGACAGTACATTCATTTCCTTCTTATTATCATCTACAAACGACGCAGTATAATTTTAAAATGGTTGCTCCATTTGTCAAAACATTAACGCCAAATATTCTGTTGGAAATTATGAGAGCTAGAAATCTAAATAATTTTATGAAAATCCAAAACATTGGGAAAATGATTGTTGTAAATACTACTTTGTGAGAAGTGTATTAGAACAGTAGGAGTCAGGAGTTCAGGACCTGCTTTGCAATGCGTGCTCTTAGGTAAATGATTTAACCCTCTCTGCCTCAGTGTCTTCATTTGAAGAATGAAGATTTTGTAGCAGTGAACTCTACATTACCTCCAGCTCCAAAATAAACTTTGCTAGTAATAAAGAACATGTCTTCATGTACATGTTGCACAAAACACTCTTTAAATAAAAGTTTGTAAGATAGTCTACGATAGTTTTTTTTTTTCTTCAAAAAGAAACAAGAAACTGTAATGTAACTGTAGAGAGGAAGATAATACTAAACAGTTTATGACCAAAAGCATACAAATCAACAGAAGTAAACTTGTGTGGTTGAACTATGTAAGTCGAACGAGAAAAGCACACAGAAGTCGAACGAGAAAAGCACACAGAATGTATATATATTGTTATTTGTGAAAGAGAATAATAAGAGAAGTAAGTCATACTTTAGCTACAGCAGAATGAAGACATCCAAAGGATATAGAATAGCCCATAATTCTCCAGAAGATTACTATAATAGTAAGGTTTTATTGGGATTCATCCACTTTCCTTCTTATTTATTGAGACATGTATTTCAACTGTATTTGTAGCAGTTACAACTCTTTAAAACCAAAGACTATACATAAAACACAATCTTGCCAGAGTGATAGAATGACTTTCTAGAATACATTCTTCTTTAACCATCACACTTTTCACTTAAAGAATATTACATATCGAAGATCAAAAATTATTTCTTTTACCACTCTATTTGATGTAGTATGTGGAGTATTTTTTATAAACATTAAAATATTATTTTATAAGGGATATAGTACAAGAGACCTTTTTAAATTTAAATAACTCTTAGATTTTGATTTAAAATAGATTGATTCATAGAAAGTTGCACTGATAGCACAGAGAGGTCTTATCTACCCCTTACCCAGTTTCTACTATTGTTAACACCCTACATTACTATAGTACACAGTCACAATTAAGAAACCAACCTTCCCACTTTGCTATTAACTAAAATCCACACCTTGTTCAGATATGATTCGTTTTCCTCTAATGTCTTTTTTATGTTCCAAGATGTTTCCATACATGTAGTCATCATGCATCTGTAGGCTCCTCCAGGCAGGAGCACTTTCTCGGATTTTCCTCGTTTGGATGACCTGGACAGTTTTGAGGAATATTAACTGAGTCTTGAGTACAGTGTCCCTCAATTTGTCTGTTGTTTTTCTTGTGGTTAGACTGAAGTTAGGATTTTTGGGAGTAAGACCACAGAGACAAAGTGCCATTCTTATCTCATCATAAAATGGGACATGCTATCAGTAGGACCTATACTGATGATGTTAACCTTGATCACACAGTTGAAGCGGTGTTTTTCAGGTTCCCCCAAATGTGAAGTTATTCCCCGCTTCTCTCCTTCCACACTCCAGGCCAGAAAATAGATCACCAAACAGCTACACTCGAGGAGTGGGAGTTATATTTCACCTTCTTATGGAGAGAGTACCTACATAAATTATTTTTTCATCTTCTGTATAGAAGATTCATACAATAGACATTTATAATATCCATTTTCCAGACTACCATGAAATGCTATAAAACAAAACAAAGATTTATTTTCAAAATCCTTGAGCTATGAATAACATAGTGAATCAGGGAGTTGGAGAATTTTTCTTGGCCTTATCATTCCACTTTTATTACCGGGTAACTGTTAATTCTTTAAACTGGTCACTTTCATTACTTATTCTGTACCAATTATTATTCATCCAGAGTCATATTATGTAGTTGATATTCAAGGTATCAACTCCCTTTACTTACTGTGACAAAAAGACCACAAAGAAAGATCTGTGAAAACATGTATATGTCAAGATAGAAGGAAGCATGGACAGAGCTTGGCAAGATGAAGCATAAGAGGGGGATGTTGTAGGTCCAGTTATCTAATTCATATGACCTCTGCTGATGTTCCATAAACCAACACATTTCCCATTAATCTGAGAGCAAACATATAAATGACTTAGTTTAATAGAAACTATTTTCAAATATCAGTAATGGATTTATGTCAGTTCATATATATGTCATCATTACTAAGGTCCTTTGTTAAGGACCTTTGGTAGGTAGAGCTTTGAGGTAGATGTAGGTATGTTCCATTTTTAAAAGCATATCTCTTATACTTAGGAAACAAAATTACTGAAATTAAAAACTATGTCCAAAATACTTTGTTAAAGTGTGAGATGAACAATACAGAAAGTGCTAAGAGAACCTAGGGAAAGAGCAATTTCCGAAAGGCAGGATGATTTCAAAGACCTCCTGGAGGAAATAAAATGTGAGCAGGACCCTGAAGGCTTTGGCTAAAGGTAAGAATGTGCACGGTGCCTAAATATCAGGAGGTCGACCTCTTTGGTTGGAACAGTTTTAAGAAAACAGAGAGGGCACAAAAAATATTGAAAAGTTGGTAAGTGGAATAGACTTTGGAAGTTTTTTAATTTAAGGTGAAATAAATTGTAAATGGGTTGAAACTAAAGGTTTTAAAGATAACTGGTGATTTATTTAAATAATATATTGACATTAACTTTTGCTGATATTAAAATCATGAATACTTACTGGAAAAAATATAAAAGATAGAGAAGTAAAGAGATGGGAGTGAAATCGCTTGTCAACTTTCCATCACAGAACTACTAAAAACATTTACTTTATATCTTCCCAGGGGAGTGTGTGTGTGCTGTGTGTGTTTACATATGCATTTATTCTGCTTAAGACATTATGATAATATGACTCTATAGCAGTTTATCCTATGTCTTCATTTTATATTGTCCTGTGAGCATTTTCCTCTGTCATGACTTTTTATACTTAAAATTGTTTTGTCTTAAATATGACTTCTGTAAAGGTATATTTTTTAAGTTGGACATTTTATTCCATTTGTTTATTTCATAACTGACATAGTCCATCTTACTTTGTCATCTTGTTTTTTTCCTATTCTACTGCTTTTCTGTATCATTCTTCCATTAAGCTTTAGTACTTTTACTTATCTTTTGTTTTGCAGTGAATTAAGAGGAACATAAGACTTTTTTATTTCAGCTGGGGATACTTTCATTTTCTGTAGTTAGCACCTAATCCTGATTTTCCCAAACGGCATATGTCACAATTAATTTTGTGAATACCTTTTAAATTAAAATACAGGATTTTAGACTCAGGATACAACAATTTATTACTGTATCATTGATTTTACTAGAATATTGAAAATAATTATTTAGCTTAGGTTTAAGTGATTTTGAGGTTTATGGTCTATACTTTAAAACTCGCTTTGCTGTGAGCTTATTTATTGATTTATTTCTCTGTAGCCTTGTCACATGTTCACAGGTATTGATACCTGATATTTTTAAAGAATATTGGCATAGATTTAATTTTAAATTTACAAGAAATAATAATGATGCTTTCGAATCACAGAGAAAATTTCAGAATATAATTGATATGGTACAATCACTGCATAGATTTAACAAGAATCAATATTTTCCTTGATTTAGTTTTTAAAACTAAAATTTAAATTATGACTTAGTCCCCACATATCGTACATACATCAAGTGTTCTGTTTGATACGCCTACTGGACATCAGAGCAGAAGTCAGAGGAGAATTTGAAGCTTGAGGTCTGAACGTTTATGCAATATTTAAAGCCATAAGACTGGATAAGATCACCTAGAGAGTAAGTGTAGATTAAAAAGACATGAGGCCCAAGGTCAGATAGCTGCAGAAATCCAACATTTTTTGGAAATAGGAAAAAAAAGAACCAAGAAACAAGATTAGAAGAGAAGCTATTCAAATGGAATGAAAACCAGAAAGGTGTTGTGGCATGGAAGCCATGTATAAAAAGTCTTCTGTAAAGGAGGTGGTAATTAACTGTGTTAAAAAGAACTATCAAATAAAATTGAGCCTGAGAATTGGCTATTCCAGTGAGCAGCCTTGATGTTACCAGTGACCCAGAAAAGAGACCTTTCAGGAGGAATGAGGGCTTGAAAGCCCAACTGTAAAAAAATGTCAAGAAAGAAGGGGATAGAAACAACTCTTTTGACAAGTTCCTTCCATAAAAGGTGACGGCGGAAAGGAATATTTGATAAAGAGGTTTTTTTCCTAAGGTGGGGATATTACCGAAAGTGTATATGCTGATGGGAATGATCAATCAGTACAGAAGGAAGATGAAATTAATTACAAGAGCAAGGACTTTGAGTGCATGAGAAAAGGTGGAATGCCATGGAAATTACAATTAAATCAAGACAGCTCATCCATTGAAATGGGAGTAAAGAGAAGTATATGGGTAAAGGTAAAGTGGGTTGGTAGATTTGGTGGTGAAGGAATTAGAAAGTTATGCGATTTTTTTAAAAAATCAAGGTAATCAGCTGAAAGAGGCAAGATAGGTAAGGAGACACTTGAGGTTTGAGGACATAAGAGAAGGTATCAAATAATTATTTGAGTATGAGAGCATGAGTTGACCACGGAATTCCAGTAGGATTTCTAGGCAATGCGGAGGCAAAAATCTGTGGCCATAAATTTGACATCAGTCAGTACGACTGTGAGTTTCCTCCAACTGTGTTCAGGGTTAGATGTAGGCTGGTAGTAGGAGGAGAGCTCGATTTGTAATCAAAGCTGGGGTCTGACAAGTGAGCTTGATAAGGGAAAAACAGGCAAAGAACATGAAGAAGTATGCAAAGGAGTAATAATTATAATGATGAGTCATGTAATCTAAGTTACATAAAAGGGCAGTGATTAAGGTGAAATGGGGTGAAGGATAGTAAAAAAAAAACAATTGGTAGCATCAATGAACTGCAGGTACCTGTGGAATCAAATAATGTTTGAAATCGGGCCAGGGGAAGTGAGGTGGAGGGGCAAATAGGTGGTAATCAGACAATGGAATATTTGAAATGGAGATTTTCGGGATGTTGGCTCTGATGTACGTATTGATTAGGTCTGGGGAGACCCTGGGAATGGGTGTAGAAGGTGGAATGGAAGACAAGTTGGTTACAAGAGATGACGGAGCATCTGAGCATTAGATGGAAGATCTTCGTGGACTCACCAACCATGATGAAAAAGTAGAGCAGGTATTAACTTTTCAGAGTCGTCCTTGTAGATGAAAACTGTGTCACCGAGCTACCACAAACCAGGGTGGCGAATGGAATCATCGGCCACCACATACTTGGATTAATCAGCCTCAGAAGAGAAAGGAGTGAGTTTCAGAGAGAAGCCGAAGTAATCACGGATACATGACATGGTAGACTTAGTCCTGATCACTTCTTAGGAAAAAACAGATACTCTCCTTTTTGAGGCTAGTCTCCAGCAGTTCAGAGTGCTGAATACAGTAGTGTTAGTCATACTGGATGCATAAGCAGTCTGCTCCTTAACAGCTGCTGTGAACTGTGTCCAGTCCAAGGAGACTGGTGGGTCATTTAAACCGAGTTTCAACTTGAATTAAACACTGAATGCCTCAGCACAAGAAAATGACTGTATTCATTAAAACTGACTATGAAATAATCCTGGTGGTAGGGTATCTCTTCTGTTGGGGGTTAGCAGTCTATTTATTTAGGAAAGGCGCTTTTGCTACTAGCTTGATTTGCTCTTTGGGATTTTACTGACATAGTTGAAATTTAGCCAAGGTAATAGAGCATTTCAAATTCAACTGGAAGAAAAGCAGCTGGAGGGCTGCCATGAAAAGCTTTCTAGAATAGAAGAGGGTGAAGGTGAAATGGCCCAAGTTCTATCTGAAATCCTGGCATCTTTTACATTCTAATAATTCAGATACTTAGTTTCATTGCTGGAAAAGCCACTGGGAGAGTATCTTTCTCACTTAAACTTAGACACTTGTCTAATGTCAAACCTTAATACAACTGGCATTATGGGAACCTAAGAGGGATGGGGAAGAAAGGAGACAGGACCTTGGTTTCCAAATCGGTCCACGTACTCCCAGATAAGCATTCACCACACACACATTTGCTGTATGCTGCCTTTACTAGAGTTCCTCAGTAGTGAAAGCTACCAGCAGCTACGGAGGAAAAATATAAAGCAGAAAAGTTTTCCAAATGTTGTTTTTAGGAGACATCAACTCATAATATCTACTGTTCCTATACTGGATCCTGTATTAGTTGCTAGTAGAAAAAAACAGGGGTAGTAGTAGTAGTTAGTAGGAAATAATTAGTTATAGAGGTTTATAAACAGGTTTGTTAATTTGGAGGTCCCCCAAATACTATGGCTTTATTATCTAGTGTGCCCCATAGGTCAATGCATTGACGTTAAGAGACAGTGAAGCTGAGAACAGTGGTCAGATTGGAACGAGGGTTATCATTATATGACTAGGAAAGAGCTAACTTCAGTATGGAGCTGAAATATTTTTTTTTAATTTCTAAAAATTTATGTATTTATTTTGATAGAGCCAGTGGAGTAGAGGCAGAGAGAGAGGGAGGAAGAAAGTTACAAGCAGGCTCCACACTAACAGTGGAACTCAAACTCAGAACTGTGAGATCATGACCTGAGCTGAAACCAAGAGTCGGATACTTAACCAACTGAGCCATCCAGGGTCCCCTGAAGTTGAAAAATGTTGTGATACTATAACCATGGTGGGAATGAGTGTAATTGTTATGGGGAACTTTGTCTTATCTTTGTGTTTCATTTACTTATTGTGGGTTACCTCTTTAAGTCAGTCAATTCCTCTCCTATGATCTGGAAGTTCTGTGTATATTAAGATGGAGAGAGTCCCAAGATATAGAAAATAGTTACTGCTATCTTCATTTAGTTTACTTTTATATGACATATAATACCTTACATGACCATGAGATAACATATTGTCCAAATTGTATATTTAATTAGATTGATTCAAGAACCTCAAATTAGAATAGCTCATTGCTAAGTGACCTTCTAAAATGTCATTAATTTAGTTTTTTTAAAAAATAAAGAATCACTTTCAAAACCTCGTCTACACATGTAACAAGTTCTCCTTTGCAATCTAACTTCTAAATCATTCCCCGCAGCCAGGAAAAACTGAAAATTTAATTTTATATTGCAATTGAGAGTCTAAATTCTATGACTGCTGTCATTTTTAAAGAAGCTTTCCTGATCCAATTTAAAAAGCAGTGTTTGTATAAACTACTGCAAAAATCATTCTTCCTTCCCTGAGGGTCTGAGAGTATCGGAACAATGTTTGTCTTAGTAGCAGAAAAGTAATAAAATCACAGAGAAAAAGTTAGTGTATCGGAATCGTTGTAATACATTATTGTGTAGCACAATAACAAAAATCACAGCTACATTTAAAAAATGTATTTATCACTTTCCACAATTAGGTCACACTCTTCGTAATCAAAACAGATGGACAGATATCCCTGCTCTACAACTTGTCTGCTCCTTATGTATCCGTTCATCCATTAATTCACTTACTACACATTTCCTTATATTTCCTGTGAGCATATATTTCTATATAAAGATGGATTAGTCATTGTCCTGATCTTTAATTAACCAAGGATTGAGTGTGGGGAAAAGACACACATACACACAATTATAAACAATGCAGACTACAATAAATGCTGAGGTAGAAGTTTAAGCAAAGAACTATGGGACACAAAGGAAAGAGTAAATCTGACCCAGAGGAAGATTAAAAGTGCTTTAGTGACAGGTAACCGGTTTCCTAAACTGGGTCTTGAAAGATGTGTAGAATCCTTTAAAATGTGTATAGCTTGTTATGATTATAAAGGTAATACATACAAGCTACTGGTTCAAGATGGCTGATTGAACATCTTTCCTTTCAAAAATCTCTGAAGCGGCAGAAGAAATATAAAAGTAAGCCTATAGAAGAACTGTTATGGTTTATCTCTGTTGAGTTGGGTAATTTTTTCCTAATTTCTGTTAGGATAGGAAAGGGAGTCTATGAGGGGTTTCTGGAAGACACCATACCAGTGGAAAGAAATGCACTACTAAGTCCTTTGGAGTTAAGAAACCTGCAGCTCCATGCAGAGGAAAAATCAAGACTCTCAGCATTTTGAGTTCCCTTGAAGAAACCGAAGTTCCTTGCCTGAAAGAGGGGATTGGGCTCAGTTGGCAGAAAAGCAAGTGAACGGACCATGGGTTTTTTTCTGAATCACTAATTCAATGTGTTGAAATACTGAAGTAGACAAATGCCAAGGCAACCTAATTTATACACCAAAAAAGTCTGTTAAAAAGTGTAAACTTAGAATGGATAATCTATACTAGGGAATTATAGATAAATTATGTACAATCTTGGGGTTAGAAAAAATAACTAAACCATTCACCAAAATCAGTGGTTAAATACATTAGTGTATTCATTCTAGGCAACAAAATGGAACTTTCATAAGAATGTGGTATATATGTCATTAAGTTAAAAAAAGCCCATCAGAATAATAAGTAAAACGGAATCCCGGATAATGGTGAATACATATGTAGTGGCCTAGAATATGTCATAGAATATGTTAGGTAGAGAGGAGTTCTCTCTACCTAAGTCAACAGACAGGTTTCTAGAAGAACACATAGTACACTGTAAACAACAATTACCTGAGAGGGTAGAGTTGAAAAAGGAGTTTGGGGGAGGGTGGGAGCCGTGAAGACATTATATTTGTATTTCTTCTTTGTTTAAAATGTGCATGAATTTATTTTGTAATGGCTACTTAAAACTTACGGTTGTTTTAGAGAAGTTGATAAAATACATAAACGTTTAAAGAGGCAAAAGAAGCCATCCACACTCCTACAATCATGAACGAAGGGCAGGATTTGGTTAGGTAAAGTGGGTGAAAACCACTTCTAGTCAAGGAGTCCTTAATTACTTAGGGGACACAAAACGTATCCGGAGTTTGACCCCTCTTCATTCATTTCCCACCAATGATATGTTAAATTCACATCACTTGCTGCAAAGCTTTCTCAGGACCAAGTTAATACATAGGACTCGTGCATACTGAGCAACCTCATTAGAAACGTGACGTCCCTAAAGTCAGGAGTCTTCAGGGGTCTGGCGGTTTTAGGGATGCCCTTGAGCTGAATCCAACTAACATGCAAGAAGTTATAAAGAATATGACCCTTCAAATGTTTTATTGATTTCCAGGAATGAGGTCCCTAATCACCACTATACTTCGCTTGCAACATGTTTTATAGATGTTTTTATTAAAGTTGATTTAATTTCCCTCAGTTCACGTGTTCTTGCTAATTGAATCATTTCCCTCAGTTCCCAGAAGACCATAAAATAGAGAATTTATTATATGCTGTGCAACAATATACATCAGGGTAAATATATCGAAGTGACACACAGCCGGCACATTGTGCGGATCTGATAAAGTGCCACCGTAATTACTCAGCGAATCTGCTGTACTTCATTATATTATCATGAGCTCCATTGGTTACAAAAGTTAAAATGATCCATTGTTGTTATTATTGAATTAAAGTCAAACATTTCATGTGCTCTCAGGTATAGAAAAGACATATTATCCTCTTCTCAAAATTGATCTTGGATGCTTACTTGGGGGTTCAGCCTTTTGTCCTTTGGATAATGAATGAAATATCAATAGAAACTGCAAGACCGAAACACATCAGGGTTCTCTATGTCAAAAACAGGTATATCCAGCATGAATATCCTGACATTTAGAAAATAAGTATTCGAACAATTACAAATTTTAAATAAATGTTGTATGTCATGGGTAATTATCAAAGCTTGATATTTAAGGATTAAATTAATTCCCCCCCCCATAAGTTTCATTTATCAGTTATTTTGTTGGATTATTAGACACTTGACATGTGTCAGAAATGAACAAATCAACAAAACATCAGTCTCCAACTAATTCAATCTGTTTTCTTTGGGGGTACATGGCGTACTGAGCACTATCTTTGAAGTTTTTTGTTAGGTACAATTGGAACGAAACAAGGCAATAAGAAACTTCCTTAAGACGTGTACTGTCGGTACAGCTTACATCCTTACATTTTTACCTTCAAGTATAATCTTCCTTCTCTATATAAGAAGACAACCTCAGGAGAGTTTAATGGAATTATTTTCCCCTAAAGCCACATAAATTTTCATAGTTGGGTTTCATCCCAAACCGTATGATTTAAGATCCATTTCTCCTCCTTCTACACTCTCCCATCTTTCCAAAATGTGCAATCGATATCGATTAGTTAAATTCTGAATTGAATCAGGATCAAAAAGTAATGTCTGGTGAATTGTACATAAAAATTCATAAAAGAGAATGGGCAGAACACTCTCATATGTCAGCATAGTAAGGGAGTGTGACCTGGTGAGAATGCTTTGCATCAAAGTAGAAAGCAGTGACTTCCATTCTCCTGTAGGGAAGATTTTAGCGAATGAGGGAAATCTCACGATTATGGGGGAAAACTGTCATTTGTTAAAGGAAAAGAGAAACATGCTTGGGCGGACTGTGAGCATTAGAAATACACATTAGGGGCGCCTGGGTGGCTCAGTTGGTTGGGCGGCCGACTTCGGCTCAGGTCATGATCTCACCGTCTGTGAGTTCGAGCCCCGCGTCGGGCTCTGTGCTGACAGCTCAGAACCTGGAGCCTGCTTCAGATTCTGTGTCTCCCTCTCTCTCTGCCCTTCCCTTGCTCAGGCTCTGTCTCTATGTCTCTCAAAAATAAATAAAAATGTTAAAAAAATTAAAAAAAAAGAAATACACATTAAACATTTAGGGTACAATGAGGTTATTACTACGGGAAATTTGAATATATTTGTAAAGGAGAATTCAGACAGGATTGTGTGCATAGAAACAAATACAGGAGGTCTCAATTTGGCCTTGCTGAGGCAGTGTGAGTCAACTGGGCATTTATGATAGGTTTTCTTTTTTCACTCGTTAATTTTGCAAATGATTACCAAATGAATAAATAGCATTAGAGGGGCATATGGCATTCACTTGCATTACTGAGTAAAAGATTGTGTAATGTTAATGTTGGAGCGTTATATGAAGGGTGTAGAAAGATTTGTGAGTCCTTTCCATTCTTGCAAAGGCATGAATTCACCAAGTATGTGGCCACCTGGGGAAAGACTGGGATTTCCTGCTAGATACTTTAATTGTGCCCTCAGAATAGTAAGCAGGAAGTCTGAATTTATTTCACTTACACCCGCTTCTATTATGCTGATTTAAGACGATGCAGTCATAGCATTCTGAATATAAGTTAGTGCCCCAAAATAAAATAAAAACATTCCCAGAAAGCAGTAATGTTGAGTATTCAGAAACTAAAATTCCAGAGACTCGGAGGGGGTACATTTCATGCCTTGGTACATTTTATGACTCAGGTTCAGAATCTAAAAATTTCAGTATTTATTCTGGAGCTCTAAATTTTAAAACTTCTTCCCCAAATCATAGTTTGTAGATATAATTAAAAAATTGTTTTTCAAGTGGTTGACACCTTGTATTTGTACAGAATAGCAAAGAAACATTTGGGGAAAGAATGAGTAGACATCACAGACTCTGGGAATTTATACTTACTAAAACTAACAGTAATAATAACAGTAACTAATATAAGATAGAAGCCGTTTAGCCTAAAACATAGTTCAAGATAGATTATAATAATACTTCGTTAATTCGGAACGACTAAAGAGGAGAATCAGGAAACACTGAAGATTGTTAAGTGTTTAAAAAGGAATACAAGATTCGAGACACACTATACAGGTATAGTATACAACAGCTTTGCTATCCTAATGTTAAATACACTCCCAAGAAAGTAAACCTTATTAATTATCCCTTAGGATAATTTGGAATTCTAAACTAGCTAACCCAAGCAATTTGTTGGTAAAAAGCCATCTCTTGTGAGTATTTTAAGTTTTACAGAATGTGCAGTAGGATATTGACTGGTCCCAGCCTTATCAGAATAATTAAGAGCTAAACTAAAATTGTCAAAATAAATGAATAAAGTACATCCTGAGATAAAATATCCGTGACTTTTACTGTATTTGTTCACATACTTAGTAATTTGCAAAATTCAGCAATTGTCTCCCTGTCATTAGTGTGAATTAAGAAAGCCCTACCGTAATAGCAGTTAGGATGGTAATTATGGAAAATGAAATTACATTTCTAGACAAATGAAGGTTATGTTCATATTTAGTACTGCCTGAAGACTAAGTGCCGAAGGAAAAGCATTTTTGGTTGTATTTTCAAAGCTAGCATGAAATTAAAGCAAAAGCTTTAAAAAGCAATGTAATAGTTGCACATTTTATTTTACTATCAGGCTCCCTTCCTATATCGCAGCCCCTACTACCTTATTATTCTTAATACATGTCATTAGTTCTTTCTGACTCTAGCCTTTTTAAGACATTAGCTGACTCTCAGTTTTGTGATTTAAGAAGTATTGATTTTCAAACATTTTCTCATGAAATGTCTATACTTTTCATATTTCACTTCTCTTAATCCAACAGTTTTTTTTTTTTTTTTTTTTTTTTTGTGGCTTGCCAAGAATAGCAATATTTCTACTTCTCATTGAGATGTTTCAAAACACTGAATTGATATGTTCTGGCTCATGATTATTTTTGGGTACAAATCATGTCAACCTAAAATTTTTAAAATATTTATTTATTTTTCACACACACACACACACACACGCACACCAGACTGTGAGTGGGGAGGGGCAGAGGGAGAGAGGGAGCCACAGAATCTGAAGCAGGCTCCAGGCTCTGAGCTGTTTGCAGGGCTCCATCTCAAGACCCACGAGATCATGACCTGAGCCTCAGCCAAATGCTTAACCGACTGAACCACTGAGGTGTCCCAAATCATGTCAGATCTAAAAAGAAATCCATGTAAACCCTAAGTTTGTTTGTCCATGTAAGGATATATAAACATACACAGGCTGCTACACATAAATAAAATCATAAGGATTGTAAACATTCATTTACTTTATAAAATGATAAAATTAATTTGTTCTGCCATGTCTGGAAGTTTGCTTCATTATTTAGGGTACACATAGATTTTTGTCTCCATAGATCTTTGCACAACACTTTTTCATGACAGGAAGCACAGTTAGAATAGAGTGGTCATGTTAGGGAATATAGCTTCCTGTAATCGAAGGTAGTACCTAAATGCGGCTAGTAGAAACAACACAATCACAATACTGTCTACCACACCTGAAATGTGATGGGCTCATGTATAAGACAGGCAGTGACCTTCTGCAAGTATTTCATTGCTTTTATTTTATTTTATTTTTTAGTTTTTATTTTTAAGCAGTCTCTACACCAAACGTGGGTCTCAAACCCACAACCCTGAGATCAAAAGTCACATGCCTCCACCAACTGAGCCAGCTAGGTGCCCCACATTGCTTATCTTTTAATTATTAAACATTATTGGTGAGTCAAGGTATAAAAATCATGCGTCGGTCACTTTCAAAATAGAAAATTGGGAGCCAGAGGTGATGCCATATAATTTAATGCGCTAGCTCTGTGTTCAGACCAGATTGTAACGTTTGGGTCCACTTTGGATTAAAGTTAATCTTCTAAAATAATTCTTCCACTGAACACCTTAATTAGTTATGTACTTACAACAAGCCAAAAACCTTTTTTGAGAAAAAAAAAAAAAAGTGATCAGAACCTGCACATAGTCCTGCAGGGCTGAGGCTTTCTTTCTCTGAATGTTGAAGAAAGGATTATGGACAACTGCTCTTTTGGCCGAGTCTTCTGCTGCGTTTTAGACACGAAGGAGGTGGTCACATTTGTGGGTACTTCAAATAATTTAGCCTGGCTAAGTTAGCTCAGTGTGGGTATGAGAGCCTGATGGAAAATGGGGTTGGAAACCAAGGCAATGGTTAAATCATGACAAGTCTGTCTAAGTGTAAAAACCATACATTTCAGTCTGCACAGGACAGTAGCTGTCTATCCCTAGTGTCACAAAAGTAATTAGCAACAGTGCCTTATTTCACTCTAAAAGGTGAGATAAATACTATGTCCTCTCTACGTAGACTTCGTTGTTACCCTGTATATAGTAGGAAGCAAAATTCTGGTTTCTGAGTCAGAGATGAATAAATCGTAGCAGTGAACATTTAGAACCTTATAGACCAGTGGAAGAGATTGGGCACATACACAATAACTGTAAAAAGAAATGGGAAGTTGGTTGCTTCATAGGAGAACTATTGCAGTCCTAAACAAGTCATTTCTTCCCCTGGTTGAATCAGGGACGTCTTTATTCGAGATTTGGCATTTGAGGTAATTCTGAATGAGAGCTAGGGGGTTAGGCCTACAGTCTCCTTGTACCCAGGGGTACAGCCAGGTCAAATTTACATATAGGGATAACTTACTAATCCTCTTGGTCACATATTATAAACATTTAAATATCAGTATGAAACTAGAAGACATACAATAAATTCATATCCTGAAAAATTTAAGAGCTGAAAAGAAAGAAGACTTTAAAGCTCCACTTTCCGCCACAGTTACCTTGATTAGACAGTCAGATCTGTGAAATCCATACCATACTCAAATCACTTTCAGTGTCAAGACTTAGAAAAGTGCAGCTGTGCAGGCAGGAGAATAAATTAGCGTAATGATTAGGTTTATGATCCCCCAACCTCGCTGATGAAGAGGGGAGAAACAGATAGTAGCAAACCTTCTGAACTGTGTATCTGTCGCAAGATTTACAAGTGTTCTTGGCATCCCCCAGGTAACGAGGGGTTGTTCTCCACCCTTGGGATTGCCCCTGCCAATAAATTATGTTTTCATAGTCCAGTCTGATACAGTATGTGAAAACGTTCCAGGTTTAGCTGATGGTTTGTAGCACAATGACTCTACGCCTTGCCAGATTGCGGTAGGGACAATTTGGTTTCCCTCATCTTTGCATGTGGCTTAATGTTTTCAATTCATTTATGCACACAGCCTGCATTTAAAAATCATTTCCTGATACTACAGAATCTGATGGATTGAGGACACTTTTACTTTCCTCCTCTGTTTCATTCACATACACGGGCTCTGGGTTTGCTATCTCTGGTTGCTACAATTTAGGAACAATCCAGTGAAAAATACTGTGAATTCAAAATAAGAGTAAAAAAGACAGGTATGTCTAAGTAAAAAGGCAAGAAGCATTGTGGAAAATTGGCAGAATACAAGGATTCCCTGCGTTATTTAGTATGTCCATAAAATGAGCACTAACAGAGATTTGCTTTATTATTTGAGAAACCAGCACTATATTTACCAGCTTTTGGGGACATAGAACCTGAGATCTGTCACATTGTGATTTTTCTAACATTATTAAAAAAACTCTATCAAATTGGGTATTTAAAAAACAAAGAATCTGAATATTCATGACTTTCATTTACCCTTTCTGGTCTATCAGGGATGATTCTTGGTGTTGTTACCATAACATGCTGAGGATCCTTTTTCTAGGATTTGTAGCAGTGTTGGAAAGTGAGCAACTCGCACGGCAATCAGACAGAACAAAGCACATCAGAATGGCTCGTTTCTAAAAGCAAGGAGAGCATGCGAAGAAGTCTTGTTTACCCCTCTGCTTCCTTCCAAAGACCACTTTGCATATATTATCCCATTGATCTTTCAATATCTCTATCTTGGAGTGAGTAACTCATGTAATTCCCTCAGCTAAAGCCTGATGAGATTAAGTGATTCACTCACTTATGGTCATGCCATAAGTCCTTGGTTGAGAAGTCAGTCTTTGCGTATCCTGTTTTAATGCCGTACTCTGTGTCCAACTGGGTAGATTAACTTAGATTTTTGAAGAGTGCTTACGCAAGGTCTTTTTAAGAAAGCCCAAATGAAAGCTCACAGAAAGAACCACAGCAGAAAATAATTCCACTTCCCAGTAAAAGGCTGAGGACAAAAAAGGCAACTGTAGGTATACAAGAGAATGATTAGGGAGAAAGGCAGGGACATTAATGGAGGTGCAGAACCAAGGCTGAAAACATAGACGCTGAGACTAGAAAGGGTGAGTTGCAACTTTGTGTGTGACATGCAATTCCATATCATTTTGATTGTACTTTTACACTGAATAATAGAGGTTGATGGCACCTTGAGAGATCACTGGGCGCAATACCTGCCTTTAGGCAACAACACAGCTGATGATACAGAAGCAAGGGATGTCAAGACTTTCGGGGGAAGAAAAAAAGACCTTTCTTCCAATTTACCTAATAGATTCTTCTGCTATTTTCCATTACAGGTACTTTAGGTATGCCTGTGGAGTATTTGTGTATGTATACACACACACACACACAAACACATGCACGTACGCACACACCAACACAGATAGATCACAGATAGATATTGTATTTACAAAGCATTTTTTAAGTAAACTCTATGCCAGTGTGGGGCTCCAACTCATGACGCTGAGATCGAGAATCACATGCTCTACTGACTGAGACTCCCAGGTGCCCCTAAAGCATTTTTAGTGTCCTAACAACTTGCATATCTTTTCCTTCATTTGAATCTTGCAACGACAACCCTATGAGATAAGTAAGGTGTATATTATTATGCTCAGCTTAGGAGCTGGGGAATAAATGCCCCTAAATGTTAATTGAAAATACTTAAAAATTCAATTTTATCTATTCCTTTGCTAAATGTTACTCGGTATCCAGATTTAAATATTGTAAATGTTTAATCAAAACCAATGCATTGACATTTTTGAAAATCCCAGGAGGATAAAAATATTCTACATATTTAAGATGACTGATTATGCTTATGAAATAAATCCAATACAGGTAAAAGTTGGTTGCTCAAGTGATTTAGAAATGACTCCCTTGATTTGTAATTCAGAGTTACAAGTCAAAATTAAAAGAAACATTTGAGGGTCCCCTGGGTGGCTCAGTCAGTTAGTTGTCTGACTCTTGATTTTGGCTCTGGTTATGATGTCCTAGTTCATGAGATCGAGCCCCACACTGGGCTCTGTGCTGGTGGTGTGGAGCTGCTTCGGATTCTCTTTCTCCCTCCCTCTCTCTGCCCTTCCCCTGCTCTCTCTCTCTCTCTCTCTCTCACGAAATAAATAAATAAACCTTAAAAAAAAGTGACTACATTGTTTGGAAATGACCAGTTGCCCATCTTCAATAACAAGCTATAAGTTACCTTTGTTCAATAGTTTTCACTAATTTATATAGATAAATTCAGAAAATTCCAAAACTTAATTTGTCACAATTTTGAAAGAGCCCCACCTCTTAAGGTTATATTCACAGTAACTATATACATATATATAGGTATATGTAATCAGAACACTAACAGTAGCTTACATGACAAACTGCCAAACTAACAACTGAGAGCCAGCGTATTCATATTTTTATAGCCATTACCCTTTCTCCCTATAAAATCTAATCACTTCAAAAGCTAACGTGGAATCAAAAGTTTTATTGAAAGAACATGAAAAGTAAGAACTTGTTGATTCAAACATTTAATGGATTAGACAAAGGTAGCCTGATGAACCCAATTATGCAATAATGCTAACCCCACAGTGAAGTTCACTGGTACCTCATTTGCCATATTGTACTAGGAATTTGATTTTTATATAAAGAAGCTTTTGTTTTTATGTGTGAGCTAATTTATAGTATAACTTTCCTTCCCTTATTCACTCTTTCATTCATCCAAAAATATTTATTAAATACCTATTATAGGTTGCTGTTGCCAGCACCAACAAAGGTAACAAAGACAGAACTATCTTTCCAGGGTTTGTGATACGTTAATTATTATGTTAATCAAATAATCACAAACATGAAAGTGTAATTATGGACTGATTTAAATAAGTGCTCATTATGTAATGAGTTACAACACGGTAGATCCTGAACTGTAACGAAGGTGTCGAGCTGCCATCTGAAGGATAACTGGGTCTTCGCGAGACAGATGCAGAAGCGGCGTAGAGAGAGAGTGAGAGCAACAGCATGCCATGTTTGGGACACTCATCGGAGGACGATGCAGCTGAAGAAAAGAGAGGGAGAATGCGAGGGCCCTGAAAAGCAGCCGAAAAGTCTGGGGGAGGTATGTAGGTCATGCTCAGCCTGGTTAGCCAAGTTAAAAATTTTATCCTCTAACCTCAGATCTAAGTAGAGCTATTAGAAGGTTTAAGCGAGGCGATGTGGGCAGATCTCCTACTGAAATCCATCATTCTGACCGCAGTGGGATGTGAGAAATGGGTTGGAGGAAAAGGGGGTGACTTGCTGTCGTGCCGAAGAGAACTGAAGCAGGTTGGACGAGCACTGGTAAAATGAACTGCAGAGAATGGATCTCTTCATGATTTCTATGAGCAAAATCTCAAAGGCGAGTGTTTTCTTCCTCATTTTCAAGTGTTTTTAAATTTTTTTTTATTTTACCGTAAGCATAACACAACACCTATTCCTGTCCAAGTGTAGACTCCACCAAGTTACTGAATTAGGTGAGAAGAAAGACTATAATCAGACTTGAAGGGTTTAAGAAATAGTCGTGAGGATGCAGATATTTATTTTTAATGCAATGCATCTCAAAGAAAATCATACGAATCATATAACTAAAATTTGTTTGAAAATTCAAACAAAAGACCAATCATCATAACTATAATATTCAAAAGGACTATTAACTGGGGTATGTATTCTCTTCCTTTTCAAAACTTAAAATTCTTAAAGAATTATAAATTTAATAAATTGAATTTTTATATATTTTCACCATAATCATAATTTTACGAGTTACCATATACTCACAACAATCTTTTATATAGGTGCATTGTATTTTCTTGAGTGTGTATCCTGGGACTTGGGTAAGCAATTCCCTGTTGTCTAGTTTACTTCAATATTTTTGTTACCATAAATGACACTATTATGAAGATCCTTATGTATAACTTCTTCATACTTAGAAGTGTTTCATTCAAATAGGTTCTCAGAATTAGGATTATTGAAATAACAACGTTCATTACACACCATATCCTCTGCTAACTCATATTATGCGTAAATAACAGACAAAACTATTTAAGACAGGGACTTTTCCACCCACATTTTAATTATTTTTATTCTTAATGTTAATTATTATTTATTCATTAGAAAGAACTATTATTAATATATTCATTGTGGAAGTGTACTCACTAAATTAATGAGAACAACCATTACTTTTGAAAAAAAAAACAGTTTCACCATGCAAATATTGTGATCTTAAATAATTATGATAATTTGTAATTTATATTCATGGCTTACCTGATAAAATCATTATATGTCTTAACATTAACTTTGATTGCATAAATATTACATTAACTTCAATCACATAAGAATTTTAGAAACTATTTTAAATAAGGATGCAGGTAAGGAGTCAGGCTTGAGTGTAAAAACCCCAACTATGTAACGTAGATTTTATTATTATTTTTTTAAGTTTTATTTCATCTGATGATTTTGTTAATGAAGTAACACTTTCATATGAAAAAGGAAAAGCTATATACTAGTTTTCTATTGTTTCCATTGTAAATTAGCACAATTTAAGTGGCTTAAAATAGCATACATGTATTATTTCAGTATTCTAGCTCAGAAGTCCAGGTGGAAGCTTCTGGTTTCTCTGCTCCTGATCTCACAATCGAAATCAGAGTGTCAGTTGGTGGAGGCTCTTATGTGGGATCATGAGGTAAAATTCTCAAGAAGAAACCATTTTCAAGCTCCTCCAGGTTATTGACTCGATTTAATTCCTGGTTGTAGGGCTGAGGTCCCTCTTTCCCTGCTGGCTAGTCACCTTTTTTATAGTGTATGTGCTACTGAAGTGAGCACTCCTTGTCACCTTATCTCTATTTTCAAACTAGCATGTCCAACCCTTGTCAGGCTTCAAATTTCTCAGACGTTCTCTTCAGTGGCATTTCTTCTTCCAGTTGGAGAACGTTCTTTCTTTTTAAAGGTCATGTGATCAAACTGGAACTACATGGAAAATTCATGATATTTAATATCCCTACTCTTAATGACATCTGCAAAATTCCTTTTGCCAGGTAACGGAACGTATTTACAAGTTTCAGGGATTAAAGCACTGAAGTCTTTGGGAGCCATTATCCATTCTATGGCAAAATGCTATCAAACTGAAACAAATTGTTGGTTCAGTGCTTCGCTTTTCCTCTATCTACTAATTTAGCTCAGATTCCATATTTCTTACCGATCTAACAAATATAATGAAATTTAGATTCACTCCAGCAATATTTTCTACATCATATCCACATGCTAATAGAGTGAGTGAATATAATCTGTGTATATGTTGTCTTCATTTTTAAATTTATTCTAGCAGATGGTTTAGTGTATTGATGAGTTTTATGGATAAAATTGAACTCTAATGAAATCAAGAATTGTGATGGGGCGCCTGGGTGACTTAGTCGGTTAAGTGTCCGACTTTGGCTTGGGTCATTAACCTACAGTCCAAGAGTTCGAGCCCGGTGTCAGGCTCTGTGCTGATGGCTCAGAGCCTGAAGCCTGCTTCAGCTTCTGTGTCTCCTTCTCACTTTCTGCCCCTCCCCCGCTTGTACTCTGCCTCTCTCTCTCAAAAATAAACATCAAAAAAAAATTAAGAAGGATTGTAATAATTTTCCAGATGACTCAAAGGGAAAAATCATAAGAACTTTTTCATTTAACATATTATCCTTTGTCTGATACCTAATGTATTTGCTTCAATTTGTTCTTTAGGTTATTTTTTATGTTTATTCATTTTGGGAGAGAGAGAGAGAGGATGCACAAGTAGGGGAGGGGCAGAGAGAGACCAAGCAGGGTCTGCACGGTCAGTGCAGAGCCCAATGCGGAGCTTGAACTCATGAGCCATGTGATTATGACCTGAGCTGAAGTCAGACACTTAATTGACTGAGGCACCCCAGTTCTTTAGGTTATTTTAAACAATTGTCTCAATGTCTCAACTTAATTTTTAAATGTTTTTATAAAGAAAATCACTGTGAGTTAACACTATATAATCAAATTTCTTTTGCTAGGGAACACTCCTTGGATAGACAGAATAAGGATAGATTTGCCCTAGAAAATGTCACAGCAGAATCTTTCTGACTATGAGATAACACATATAAAGGGTCAAGTACAATGTCACACAGGTGCAATTTCTCATCCATTTTTTTTTTAAATCTCCAGATCTGATGCTTCTCTTTTATAGAGACAAAGCCATAGACCCCTATTTAACACACTCTTTCTTCAGGCACGGATGACTGTATACTCTCCAGCCACAAAGAAGCTACAGAATATGCTACCAAAAATGGCTGAAGTGAGTAGGCCCCCAAGAAGAACTGTATAGGGGACAAAATGCATTCCTGAGTCTTCTAAGAAGGCCCGTGGCAAAACTAGTATAAGATTTTAAATATGCGCTATGGAACTAGCACAGGAAGTTTTAGATTAAGAGTAGTATGAGATTAAAAACTGGTTATGATATGCAAGAGGGTTTATATTTAAATGCACTCCTGAAACGAATATCCTTATGTTATTCACATTACCTATATATCAAAGACAGATAGAAATGATTAAACTTGACAGTCGTAGTGTATTCACAATAACTTCCCTTCACTGACACAATATGCTAAGCACTTGACTTCCTAGTTTTTTAACTGACATATCCACAATTTAAGAGGTGGATATTAGTCTCCTAATTTTGTATATTGGCAGGTTTGGATAAGTTGAGTAATTTATCTAAGGTCACGTAGCTACTATGTTAAAGAGATTGTAATTTTTAACCCAAATCCTTTGCTTTTTTACTGTTGTGCTAACTGCTTCTTTTAGAAATCAGACACTAAATAATGATTTTGCTGACACTTCACAGCTTACTGGTATTAATTATAACTTGAACTTCAGCTATGGATAGTATTAGTGAGCAACAGTTACAAAAATAGTTATAGAAGACGCGATTCTGACTCAACAATCATACTGGGAATAAAATTCTCCCTATTTTCTTCAAAAAAGGATATTTAATATATCATTAACAAAGTCTAACTCTCTTCAATTGTAACTATGATTGTGCCTCATGCAATACAGATCAATTCACAAAAATAAAATCATTACCTGTAAAATTGTGTGCAAATCCAATTTTGATAAATGGAATTGCTTTTTAAATATGCAATGGTGTTACTTTAATAAAAGTAATCGTGTTGTCAATAACTTGTAAAATGAATAATCAACCCCTGGTTTACCTCTGTTTCATTGATTAGAACCTGGCATGCTATACATAAAATTATTTCACTGGAACAAATGATTTCCTTTGGAGCAAATGAAATTTTGAGAACAAGGTATAATGCTGATTTCATACTTCTCAGAACAATCCCCAGAGTTTTATTTAGAATTCTAGGTGACACGTTTTTAGGGCCTGTCCAAATTAGTTGCTGGAGAAAGACCACATTGTGAAACCTTCCCATCCATGAAGAAGACTTTGTGTAGCTCTGAAATGTAACATAAAAGGCCCTACCTATACATGCGTGTTTTGTATGTGTGGATATGTATTTGTGGGTCCCATCTTCGGTCAAGTTAAACACAGGTTATCTATATTAATGAAGTTCAGCTGATTCACCCTCATGAGCTCAACTTACAGCACTTGGAGGGTCAGGCGGTACACGCATAGACTTGTGCCAGTAAATCGTTTCTGGATGTGAGCAGCATGAACCTTAGCTTCTTCCCCACCTCCACGTGCGCTGGCCTGCACAACTGCTTCCTTCAGGGGGCTCAGCTTTGGAACACTGTCGGGGGCTCTTTTCTGGGGTTCTGTTCTCACTTTCCTTCAGCGGAGAAAAGGGTAAGTCTAGACTAAGAAATAATGAATCTTTTGAAAAATTGAAGCAAAATTTGCATAATTATATAGACTACTGAAAGATTAATTTTAACAAGAACACTCTTCTGTGTGTGTTTGTTTGGATACATATGTTATCACAAGCATACTCAATAAAATCCTAGAAAAATTATTTGAAGTGTCAAGTAAAAGAGAAACTAATTTTCTAATGATCTTCTTTTATAATAAAATATTCAGTCCTTATAATTGAAAAGGAAAGGCCTTTAGTTTTGAGGAACTTATATATTCATTTATTCAACAATATTAATTGAAATTTGGATCACATGAATCATATCCAGATATTATTCTCAAGGATCTTAGAGACTGATAGAAGAGAAGATAATACAGAACACGACATTAGAAGGAAGAAAATGCTAAGTACCTGAGTAAAGCTTAATTAAAATGCTAAGGTGCTGGTTATTAAGTTACCGTCTGGTGCTTTGCGATGCTGGAGTTGGCTTCTCTTCTGCCAGCTGGCTCCCTGGTAGTGTTCGCCCACCAAAAGAGTAGATGGTTGAAGGAGGGAGAAGGGATGTGCCCCTCTACCTTTCTGCTTCCTGCTCCTATCAACACCAGTCACCCTAGCAACGGACTCTTCACCTTCACATCATCAGCTAGTTCTGTCTGCCATTTCCCTCGTGGTCCTTGAAGCAGGTATGAGCCCCAGAGAGCTGGGAAGCCTCATTCTCAGAATTCCAAGTGCTCATTCTGTTAGGGGACCTCCCCTGGGTTCCTGCGACAGCAGCAGAGCAATGGGACATGTCCCTTCCTAGACATGGAAGTCCCAGCCCCAGAGGGACCTTCCTCTGAGCTTCTAGGTTCTTGTAATCCCAACCTCTTTCCTCTGTTCTCCTACCCTAGAGATAATATCTCCATCCTTGTGATTATTGTCTTCTTATAACCTCAAGATTCCCCTCTCCTTTTGCCCTAATATACCTGTTTAATTCTTAATTAAATTCTCTCTGGTAAAGCAAGTGGCATGTGTTGTTATTCTGACTGGATCCTGACTGATACAGCCATAAAAACTCAGAGAAAGGAATATACACTTCCGGATGCAGCGATCAGGAAAGGTTTTACAAAGTATCTGCATTTCCACTGGGCCGTGACAGATACCTGACGTGCAGTGAGACTGAAGGTCTGGAAAATAGAAGAGAAGGCGGCAGAGGCAGGAAAGCGGGAGCACATAGAGGGAAGATGAGCAGGTCAACCAGGGTGTGGGGACGGTAAATGAACAGGAAGAGGAAGAACAATTCAGAACTCCTTTGTGGTTTTTGGTGTGCAAATAACACAAAGTACAAGTTGGAGTCCTTTTCAACTTATGAAATAATACAAGAGAAAAATAGGTTTAAAAATGGAATAAAATAAAAATGCAATTTAAGTAGGCGTGAACTTCCTGACTTCCAAATTCATTCGGAAGTCCACATTCCCTATGTAATTTGTTTCAGTAAAAATAAACTGTAGAAATAAGTAGAAATAAGACAAAACCAAACAAAGAAAGCAAAAAAGAAAAAAACAACAACTTTATATGACTGGTTACTGGAATGTCCTGTTTAAAAGTGCTTTATAAATATGTATATTAGATAGGGATATAAATTATAATTCAATAAATGTGATGTTTGATTTAATCCATAAGAACTAGATATGAGTCCTCTAGGCACAGTATGACATGTATTTGTGGGATGCTTATAATGTGGGCGTTTGCAATTTATATACTGTCTTTGAAAAAACTGAACCATGACTTCTGCTTCACCACTGATTTCATGTTCTTTTGACAGTTTTTCACATTTTTGACAGTTACAAAGCATTCTTTGCCTTCTGGGTTTTTGGTGTGGACAGGTAAGAATATGAGCAGGCCATCGGTCAGGAGCAAAACCTTCAATCATACCAGTTTTTTAATGTGAGAATCAGATTTAACTTATATCATTTATATTTGCAACATCTTTTCCAGGAAACTGTAAGTATGAGGACACTACAGATTAAAAAGTAAATCATTATGTCAATTGCCTAGACCTTCCACTGTATGTTTCATTGACCTAAATGGAGGCAACGGTAGGCATCTAAGGCCAGAATTGGGGCCATTACTGTTAATGAATTCACATTTAAATGCTCGTTAGTACATTTAAATTGTTATTAATAACACATTGAATGTTAGTCTTGGTGTTTTGTTAAATTAGTAACATGGTTTAAATCAAACTGTCTTCGGAACAATTACTGAAGTGTACAGTAGTTTTAAGGCCTTCGGTTGGATATTTTAAATCACATTATTAGTTTCTTAAAATAAATCTATTCGCACTAAATGTGAACTTTATCTTAATGATACATTTTGCTACACTTACATATGCAAACAAATGACTGGCAATTAGGAAAAAAATAGCACCAAGTGTTACAACTATTTAAAATAGAACGAGATTTCTCTGTATCTTTATACTCATCTACTTACCATATATCTAAACCAAAGCAACTGGCAAATTCCATTAATTTAGTGTATGGGGAGATCGCTTCAGTGAAAAAAAAATCAGGTCAATAAGTTGTTTTCAAAAATGGAGTACCTTAGTCTATGAAAATGTTAAATTTCTTAACCTCACATAGATACAACCTAAATCTGTATCATAAGAGGCAAAGAGAATTTAAAAGCTAAATGAATAGATAGATAATAAAAACCATTTGTTTGTGTGAGAAGAAAAATAGCGAAGTAATGTTTCTACTGATGGCCTATACTGATGGGCTTCAAAGTATTGAGAGGTTAAACCTTACAAATGGGCATTTCTCAAAACGTGCTTCAGAATGTGTGTGCACAGTCATTAGAATTTGGTGAGCTGCTCAGGTTAATAGATTGAGGTATCACCATTGGGTTTCATTAGAAAATTGCACTATTTATCCATTTTGAAAAAACTTCAGAGACATCTCAAAACTGTAATTCTTAGTTGTTTTAGAAAATCTCTATCTTTCCTCCCTTTATAAAAAAGGACAGAAAAAAAACCCCAACCCTCTCACTAATTTGTTATAATTGATCCTAACATGCATGTATCATCTACAAACAACCTCATCAACATTCAGAAAGGATTACCTAAATGAACCTGTCTACATATTGCTCCTTATAATGAGACCCCACAAGACTAATGACTTAGTGCCATGGGCAATGAATGATTAATTAGTTGATTCTAAAGCGAATTGTTAAGAGTATAATTGCTACCTTTTCTTAATTTCTGAAGGTTAGAAGAAGTTAATGTGATGCTAATCTAGCCCAATAGATTCAATGAAATTTTTTATTAGCAAATTAAAAAAAATGGTTTGAAAAAACTGACCCCAATATGAGAATTTTAATACTTATATTTAATTAATATTAATTAACTAATAATGTTCAATATCTAGTATTTATTAAAAATAAAGTTTATGTTCAAAATACCTTACTATTCAATCAGTTCTTTATTTTTATTTTTCATCAATGTCATTAACAATTTTCAATGCAGATATAAATTTTGTACTTGCATTGTGGTTTTTGAAACGGATTAATTCTTCTTTATTCCTTTGAAGGTTGGTGAATTCTGTGCTTTGAAAAGTGAATTGAACCATGGATTGTTGATCTTCCTAAACACAATCAACTCTCAATTATTCAATGTCAATGAAGGGAGGCATTGGTATGAATAAATAATACAGGTTGGTAATTCACAAAATCTGGGCTAAGGCAGAGGCAATCTATCTCAGGTTGCTCGAATCACCTGAATGAAAAGGAAGCATAACTGGGGAAACTCCATTTGTGCCAGGTGTGGGAAGTGGTGGAGAGTGGGGTGGTTATCATATAATACAAACGGGCTGCTCTGGGATCCTATTCTGTAGAGGCATAAATGCTCTCAGTGATGAAAGCTGTATATTAGCCTAACATTCCTCTAAATTTAATTTAATATCTTCAAGGTATTGCTCCTCACCAAAATCTGCAAGGCAGGTGTTATCATCCCCACATTACAGTTGAGAACACAATCTCAAAAAGGTAAAGAAAGAAAACACACACAACAAAAACTCTCACACATAGTCCCACAGATGACAAATGACACTATCAGATTTAAAGCAAACTGCCTCTGCTGTGCACAAAATGAGATAGTAACAATTTACTATATTCAAATAACGTAGAAATCATTCTCGGGATGAATAAATTACCAAGGAAGAAAGGAAATATTATTGATAAATATATCCCACCACACATTGCATCCCCCTACACGCTTCATAAGTATCCAACACTTTTTAGAGTCACCTATTCATTCAACAAATACCTAGTGAATGTCTGTACTGAACCAAGTACTGGAGATACCCAGTAACCAAAACTAGTCTCTGCGTTCAAGAAGATCACATACTTGGGGAACAGGACAAAGAAAAATTAAAGTATCGTGAGCGTAATAATTTTAAATGGTGATAAGTGTTTTGGGGAACAACGAAGCATGATAACAAGGGCTTGTGCGTATAGGGGCAAGGAAGATCAGTGGAGGTATTCTTGAGTAGGTGATTTTTTTGAGAAGAGGTGTGGAAAAAATGAGAATGAACCCTGGAGCTCTCCAGGTGAAAGCGTGCTCCAGAGAGACGAACTGTAATGCTCTGAGTTGAAGTGTTCTTGACATGTTCATGGACTAGTAAGGAGACTGAGGTAGGTGGTTTGGAGCGAGTGTACGAGGGAGTTAGTAGTTAAAAAGAATTCAGTGCTCATAGGGTAGAGTATTTTCAAAACCTATGGAGGATTGTTAAAAGATACATATTGAATAGTTCCCTCCCCCTAAACAATCTTCGGGAAACTGGAATGTAGAAAAATTGTACACATTTATTAACGAATAAATTGAGATGCAGGGCTGTGAGGGACTTTCGGCTAAAGGTGAGCTGGAATTTAGGTCTTCAAGTTCCCCAACCAATGCTTTCCTTGGTATTTTCACACATGGACAAGTGTTTGGAGGGCGGTGTGTGATGAGAATTTGGGTTCACAGTACCTGGGTTCAAAACCTGGCTCCAACACTTAATAGCTGGTTATCTTTGACAACTGAATTACAATTTCCCGCCTCAGTTTCCTCTTCTCTAAAATTAAGTTAATAATAGTGCTATTTCAGAGGGTTTGTTAAACACGAACTTTAATACTTGTAAAGTACTTGTAACCTTACCTGGATGCCTCTGACAACTAGAACACGCTGCATTTCATAGGTTGCCATCAACTTAGTTCACTGACAAGTGGGTCTTTGAGGTTAGCCTGAACATTACTGCTGGCGATGTGTGCACTAGGAAATTTGTGTCATGTAGGAAAAGCATAAACATTACTTCGATAGGCTCAAAAATGATAGGGTGAAAGGGGCTGACTTCCTTTAGGGTTTAATGATTAGATGGCTCAACACAGGAGAGACAGTACTTTCACTGCACCACCTATCATAAAGCTCCTGTTATTTGGCAAGTGTTTGGCTAGAAAAAAGAAGTAAAACTACCCTACATTGAGTCAAAACACAGAGTCACAAGTATTTTTTACCTTACTGATGGAATTGTGGGACTTATTTTCTTAATTAGAGGTAAAATTCATTTCAAGTATATCACCATAAATTGGCAAGTATTTTTGCAACCAGACTGTTTGATGCTGCATTGAAATAAACAATAAAATCAATGCCATTGTAGCAACTTGTTAATATGTTAGGGTGCACTTGCCGTTCCACGAACACATATAAGGAACATGAAAAGTTAACATGCCATTTGACTGTCAACAAGCCATCCGATTCTTCTAGCATGTTGCCAAAAGAGCTAAAAAATTTGATCTTTGTGAAGCTTCTGAACTGAAGTGACAATTCCAACCCAGATAAGAGATTATTTTTGAATATTTATCTCTGGGTAACATATTCTAATATATTTTTTAAATGTACTTAATAGTTAATTTTGAAACTATTTTAAGTCTACAGAAAAACTGCAGAGCATAGAATTCCCAAATACCCCATGCTCAATTTCCCCTATTATTAATATCTTACATTAATGTGGCACATTTGTTATAATTAATGAAGCAATATTGATACATTATTAACTAAAGCCCATCATTTATTCAGATTTCCGTAGTTTTTACTTAATGTCCTTTTTCTGTTCCAGGATCCCATTTAGGGTACCACATTATATTTAGTAGTCATTTTTTCTTAGACTCTTCTTGGCTGTGACAGTTACCATAATATTTTTACATTAAAAATATAATTACCAGTAAAATAAAACTCTTAATTGATTTTTCCTTATGTTGATTTGAAAACTTCTTGGCAGAAATATCGCTTCCATGTTTGCCAGTTTATGTCACATGCATATTCACAAATATGTTTTGTTTCTAATATTTTATCAGTGTGTCATATTTCATCAGTATCCAGTATTTCATTTGCTATCTAACCTGTGCCAGTCTCTGGAAACAGTGGGGCTGGGGGCAAAGCACGGGGAATTGTTGAAGGAAAAAATAAATCATAAAAGGCAACTTCTAAACTCAAAACGTGTATTTGGAGGAGGGTAAACGTGGATTCATCTATTTTGCTTCGGTGATCGATAACATGAGTGGATGCCGTAAGGTCGGCGAAAAGATACATAATTCCTGTGACAGAACAGGCTTTCTGCCATTCAGAACAATGATCGTATGTACTGTTGGGGCCAGTTTTTAAGGTGAGTAATAGAATCCAGGGGACAGGGAAAATACGCATTTTTGAAACATGCATTTGTGTTTTTTTCACATTGATTTGACTTTGGCTTCCTTTTAGACCATTAGTAAAAGACCATTAGAAAAGGATTACTAGAGCAATCATTTGGGAAGACATAATTCAACTTTTAAAATACCTCTTGGTTTATTTTCATCTTGCTGTGAATAAGTAGTGTATTGCAGCCAGAGGGCAGAATGAGTGGATGAATCATATTCACAGCTACCTTCCTTGAAACCATCTACATAGCAACCTCCTTTGAGTATGGAATCTTCAAAATCTCTCAGTTCACTTTAGATGTTATAAAAAACAATAGAGTTCTTGCTTAGAGTTTCAGATAATGTTTAAATCTCTTTTCTGATTGAAATTCTCAGATCCCCGGATAACAGAAATATACTACAACTGATTTTTTTTTTTTTAACAATCCAGCTTTCTATGTAAAACTGGCTGTCAGGAAAGGACATGATATTCAAAATAGAGAAAGTGATTTTTAAATTATAAATAACAATTTTGATTTGTTCTACAAATATTAATAAATCAATTTTAAACAAAGAAGAAAAAAACCCAACCAGTTCTTCCTGTGGATAATTTTTGGTTTTTCATAAAAGATTAATTAAAATTTTGTAAATGTGCCTTAGTTTGAAATGGTGCCTAATAATGAACAAAACTATGAATTTCACTAAAATGATCAAAGTGGCAATGTACTCCTGATATCTCTTCACAACTCTAAAGAGGATAGGCTTATCATCAAGTTAAGGACAATACAGTTTCAAAATAAACTTTCAAGTATTTGACATTTACCACCAATGGTAATTATTTTTATGAAATGCTACCACGAAAATTAACTTACAGATATGTAATCCTACTGCCATGTCATATCAAAAAGGCTTTTTTTATATGTTGGTTACGTGTAATTTGGAATGCACATTAAAAGAATCTAGAAACAAAAACATAAACAAACAAACAAACAAAAAACACAACTAGTGCCTTATGTAAGCTAAGAGCACATTTCTTTTTTACCGGAAAGTCCACAATGAAGAAGTGTAGGACTGATAGGAGCCCCAGTATCTAAGGATCCAGACACATTCTATCCTGATATTCCATAACACCTAGTCTCCCCTTCTCGAGGTCACTTCATATTTCAAGATAACTCATGAAATTAGTCATCGGATATGCATTCTAACCTACAGGAAAGAGGAAAGAGAATGAATGAGCATGCTTCTCCTCTCAGGGAAATTTCATATACACACTCAAGGCTTCTTACATCTCACTGGCCACACTTAACTTCAAGAAAGGCTGAAAGATATAGTCTTTATCATATGTCATCAAATACTCAGCAAAAAATTAGGGCAATATCAGTAATGAAGAAGAAATGGACAGATACCCTGAGGATAACTAGAAATCTCTGCTACATCTGTGAGTACAGAAAGGTCAAGAAATATCCCCATTCTCAACAAATGTGATAAGTAACCATAAATCTTATTCATAAAAGATCTGTTACAGATACAATATCTCCATCCTATTATCCTTTTCAACCCCCTATTCTTGAAGAACAAAGCCAAGAAAAACTATTTTTCTAAAATGTTTAATATAATTAATTCAAAGATGAAGGCAACGGTCTATGATCACACATGTGCTTACTAAATAATGTAAAATAACTAGTTTGTGTGTTTAACTGAACCAATGAAATCAACTGGTTAATTTATCATTATAAAATAGTGCATATGCCATATGTATTATAGATATAAATACATAAACACAGTTTATGATATTGTCAGAAATGCCATCCTTACTTTCTTCTTGTTTGTTTTCTCAGAAAATGAATAAATAAAAAGATGATTATGAATCTGACGATTAAAATTAGACTTATGCAAATAACATAGATATAAGAAACTTAAAGAGGACATGACTGATAATTTTATTGTGGGAAATTTTGCCTACAGATACTTCAGCAGCAACCAAGAAATCTCTCTACGGCACAAATTGTTATCTTTGTATATTTGTGTCCTTTATTCTAAATCTAAATTCTATATTTAGAGCATGATTTCTAATAAATGCATTAGGGACTTATTAAATTTCCTTACTCTATTAAAATCATTTTATAGTTTTAAATATTTTCCACATTACTAAATTAATTGGTAATTTTGTTTTCAATATGTTTTATAGGCTTAATACAAATAAACTTTTGTAGGTTTGAACGATCTTATGAAATACAGTCTCGAAAAACCTTCTCCATTATCTTCCACTGAGTTTTTGTACTCTCTAGATCTTTGCTGTATGCTCGTTCAAATTCCTTTTGGCAAGAGATAGAGTACAAATGCACAAACCCATGAAAGTATCTAATCTGTATGCAATCTATGGCTATAGAACAAAGACGAACTAATTGGTCCATAAGTGGAATCTATGATCTTGGCATCATTTAGTATGCTGCTCTAATCCAATTAACCAGGCACTGCCCTTGTCTGTACACCTCTCAAGGGTATGAATCATATTATTTTTGTGTACCCAGCCTCTAGCACATCGCTTGACACAGAAGTGGAACTCGGTATTTATTAAATAAAACTGTAATGCCATACTATTCACTTTAAAAAATATACCTACTTTCTTCACATATTTCTTATTTCCAAATTTTAGGGGGGAAAATTAAAAAACAGAAAAAGAAGGCAAGCTTGCCATTTTTCCTTGTGAGGGCCTCAAATCAACAATTAGTCTACATTACTGAATGCAAATACAACGCAGAAATGACTTTTAAAATTCGGTTATTAATAACAAAGAAAGAAAATATCAAAAATATTTTATTTGCTTTTCTTGATAGTAAGATAGATTTGAATGTCAGACATGCTTTTTTCATTACAAGGTCAAACAAGGAGTTAGAGGTAAGGACAAGCAGCACCTAACTATTGAACGGTGGGTGAAAATCAGACGGAAGTAAGTAGGTCTGGTCCTTATGACCCTACTGTTCTCTATCAGTTCTTTTGTCTCCTTTATCTCTTGTACTAACTCTGAGTGGAGAATGTTTCCCACTGTACTAGCTGTTCACGCATCATTCTAATACCTCTCTGGGTTTAGGTAAGCCCAGTGCAAGCTGCTGAAGCTAGAGAGTGTGTCAGCTGACATGGGTGCAGGGGCAAGAGACTTCGCTGAAAGTTAGATTTTTGATTGACTTGTTAAAATTTCATTTTAGAAAAAAATATTGGGTTTTTTTGGTGACTTTATTATAAACATGCAGTTTCTCTGTATTTTCCTAATTTTTATTCTATAAGAACGTTGCTGGGTGGCTCAGGTCATGATCTCGCAGTTCATGAGTTCGAGCCCCGCATCAGGCTCTGGCCTGACAGGTCAGAGCCTGGACCCTGATTCAGATTCTGTGTCTCCCTCTCTCTTTGCTCCTCCCCCAGTCGCACTCTTTCTCTCCCTCTCTCTTTCTCTCTCTCTCTCTCTCTCTCTCTCAAAAATAAATAAACATTAAAAAAAAAGAATATCGCTTTGCCACAACACTAAAATAAAAACAACTGATTGAGTTTTTCCGAGTTGTATTTGCAGCTGAATGCTTTACTTCAACAAATACAAGTTCTGTTTTTGTCTTGGTTTGTTTATTTTGCTCTCTGCCCTGAGATTTGTTTTTGAAGATTCCTAAGATAGATGTCACAGGGAAGAAGGAGAGAGAAGACAGGTCTTTTATTTCTAAAGAGTGCATAGGTTTTTTGTTTGTTTGTTTGTTTGTTTGTTTGTTTTTATCTTCCACCAGCTCATGCTCATTTTTGCTTGACGTATTTTTACTGAGTTTCAAAAAAAAAAAGAATAAAAATAAGATAATGCTTAATGATGTTAGTCAATGGTAGCTGGCAGAGCAGTCGTTTTTATTCTGTGAGAACGAATTTATGACTTTAAATACTGCCCGAGCATTTTTATTATTTTTTAAATTGGGTAAAATGTTATCTTTAACTGAAGAAAATATTAACTAGAATTTGGGCCCTTTATTTTAAAGGCTAAGGTGTTCTATATTGTGTAATGGGACGCTATTTCTTAGCGTCTTACCCAGTATCCAGATGCTAACAATATTTACCCACCGACTCACCTGCTAAAAATGAGTATATCGATATTCATGAGTGTTCTAGAACTCTACCAGCAGAAGGAGTGTTCGTCAAAGTGCTACCACGGGTGTGCGAAGTGTACATGTGTATTGTAATGATATTTAGAAATTAGGCCTCTGGCTGAACTCAAATTTTAGTAATCCTTTGTAGAGCCTTCCATAATTTATACAACCACCCCCTAATCCTTAATTCAAACGTGTGTACCAATATTTTTCTAATTTTAATGACAATTGTACCACATGGTCTTTCAGTATGGCAGGCTGCCTAGAAACTGTTTCAGTAAATTACACACCAAGATGATCTACTCTTTGGATTGTCTCCAGAACAAAGACTATGATGTATAATGAAAACCAACTAACAATTAACTGTCATCAAAGATAACATGAGGGACAAGCATTGTAAATTTAGTTATTTACAATAAGAAGAAACATAAAGGCTTCTTTCAATGAATGATAAAAGTAGATCCATATTCTCGAAGTTATAATTTTAAGGTTTATATAAAATAATAATGAAACAATAGGAAGCTAACATTCCACATTTCATCGTGTTGAAGTGATTTCGTTAGCATAATAAGGAACTGTCTAAGAACTCAAAAATTATTCTATTTATTGCATGTTTTGAACTAAAGCATTATTTTAAGAGACATAGTAATTCTACTTTGGCATCATTATTAGTTATATAAGTGCGAGGGTGGTGAATGAGCCAAAATTCTGTTTTTGTACACTATAATATATTTGTGCATACCAAAAAGAGTTGCTTAATTACTGTGATGTAGCTTTTATATTTAACACCCACTTAAGAATCAGATCTTGAAGATCTGAACTAACAAGTTTCTTTCATTATTTATTCTTATATAACCTAGGGGGAAGACATAGGGAAGCAGCTCTCTAATTATGACTGTTTTAGAAAGATAGAAGCGAGGAGTAAAAAATTTTTCAAAGCGTTTTATATATGGATGCAGAGGCGGGTTTGCTGGGAAGCTCACAAAGCTTCCGTGCCCCCATCTTGCCAGGGTCCCTTCCAAGGTCCTGAACTTAATTTTATATTCGTTAGTTCGTATTCTGTTTCTGTCACTTAGCATGCCTTCCTCCCCCGTACTGCACACTTCAAGCTGCATAAGGTTGCAGGCTTCATACCAAGTGGACCCACGAGCATATATGCACCAAGATCTGGAGGACTTTTGCAGTCTTGAAACGTCGGGGACCTCAAGATGGAGAAGGGACTAAATATAGAAAATACTGAAGAATTATGAGAATTGTGGGCAGGTTTTCACTGTTGTCAGAAGAAAATAAAGAAGAGGAACAAAGGAAAGAATGCAGAAAGTCGAAGGAAATGGGAGGAATGGTGGAGGAAAGAGTAAGAGAGAGGATTTTCTGCAGAAACAGCAGAAAATCTGACAACCCTCTGTGAGTCTTAGTGACTAAGTCCCCAGTCTCACACGTGTCCTTGTCCACAGCTTCCAACTCTGTCTCTCACTTAAGACCTGAATTTGTAATCTCCAGCTTTAAAACATAACCTTTGTACTATTTTTGCATAGATTATTGTTACTTTTATCATGGATATGCCATTTGATTTTATTTCATAAATACAATATTCATTGATGAGAAATCACACAGTATGCATTTGACATCTGACCCTCGTTTTCCTCCTCCTTTCCTCTTTGAATTTCATCCACTTGAGGATGTTTGCGAAAAAGCGAAGTGGCTGAAAAGAAGTAGATTAGATGAACTTTAACAAGATGTTAAAATAGATTTTAACCTAGACCTTAAGGCAAGAGGTAGTAGAGAAGTAAGGGGGTATACTCTGTAAGAATTTCAAAAAAATAAGCAGAAACTGAAAAACCAGCTTTGCTTTGCCTACTTCGAGCCTGTAACTAGGCTGGGAAAGTAGATATAAAATGTGAGATTTGCAGAGCAGATTTCTTTCTTTCTTTCTTAATTTCTCTTTTGTTTATTTTTGAGAGAAAGAGTGCATCACAAGTTGGGGAGGGGCAGAGAAAGAGAGAAAGAATCCTGAGCAGGCTCTGAGTTGTCAGTGCAGAGCCCAGCGCAGTGCTGGATCCCAGGCACTGTGAGATCATGACCTGAGCCGAAATCAAGAGTCAGATGTTCAACTGATCGAGCCACCCAGGTGCCCCAGCAGAGTCGATTTCTTGGAGACAGCTGGGCTGGGAGCCTTACTGTTACCACCAAGAGGGATGGGATGTGCTTCCAGTGCACTGCATGTCAGGAGAGAGCATCTCATGGGACCGCTTGGAAAACCTTTATACACTTCCCTGCTGTTGGGATACCCAAAGAACCAGAGTCCAACGTCTACACAAGAAACTCAACAGGAAAGAAGCTCGCTAACTGTTTTGGTGCTGAACTGAAGGAGAGTGGCTGCCCCGTGGGAATTAGCTTGCATTCAAGAAAAGGAACAGAGTCCTGATTGATAGGGCCACCCGAGGGGCAGTGGACACTCAGCCGACCAAAGCTAGAAGTGGATTGGTAAATTTCTAGTTGCTGCGGAAGCAGTAAGAAACCAGCTAGAATAAAGAAACTTTCATCCAGACTGAGGGAATTTTAGGTGACAGACCCTCACTAAGTGGCCCATGAGAGAGCTTAAATATCTGCTAGTCTCAAGCAAGGAAAAGCCAGCTTAGCAGTCAGCTCTCCTTACTGTTTTCTCTGTGTGCCTCTCTCCATCTTTCTGCAAGTCAAGAGTCAGAAAATCTTAGTTCAAGGGGGTAAAAGCTTGGGACATGGTAAAGAGATAGGAAAGGCAATATCCTAATTATCTGAGTCAGTAGCCAGGCTTTTGCAGGCCCCAGCTTTGGTAGGTGAAAAAATTTATTGTTTTCTGTGAATTGCTTTCCTTAATTTCTTTGATAAAAACATATTTAAAGTATGTTTCTGAAAAACTTTAACTTTGTCAAGACATGCTACTTCTAGCCACCCAAAAGCAAATGTTTAATGGCAAATTAAATTTTAAAGGTGAATGTTTTTAAAAATCTGAAACACCTCGGGAAATACAGAAAGCCATGGAAGGAAATAATAAGGTCTCATGAACCAAGAGCTAGAATTCTCTAAAGCAGAATTGTCAGTATAGGCTGAATTTCTCATGTTTGTGTGTCTATGCAGGTCTGCAATTCCCAGACTGGAAATACACCAGAGAATGTGTTGAGTTAGGAGCTCAATAATTCAAGTGGATTTTTATTTTAAATATATTCTTCACCTTTTCAAATATTTTTTTTTCAAAATCTATGTGTGTGTATATATATATATATATATATTTTTTCAAAGATAATGCACTGAAAGGGCAGAGGACATTGCCTTAGGTGGCACCTGTTTCTATTGCATGGGCAAATGTGCAGGTTTTAGACTGGGCATGGAAGAAATATGATAATTAAGTGCCTTGCTCAAGAACCTGAATCACAACTCGTTTCTTTTCTGCATGCAGTCATTCTCTCCTACAATGTACAAAACCTTAAGGGACCTGTCATATAAATATTTCTAAAGATCAGTCAATACCTGCAGCATTGTCATCCATCATTGCTGAACAAGTTCTGTTTTACACAGTAATCACATAAATCGAGTTATAAGAGATTATAATTCTTTAAGACACACCTCTTGGTCCTTGGCAAGGTCATTACTGTGCTGTGAGTCTGTTCCCCAAGATGACATATGTCAAAGTATACAGAATGGCGCAACTAAGAAACAAAGAGCATGAATTAACAGATTCTAGAGTCAGTAATCTTACTTACAGAAAAACCAAAAACCAAAAAAACTCAAAACATAGCTTTAGGGTTTAAGCTAACACTCGATGAGTTCTTATAAAACCTTGTGAATTTAGCATTGCATTGTTCACACAAAAAGAACAAATTCTAGCCAGAAGTCAAATACAAGATTTAACCATTATTTGTGGTATGACAGAATGGAAAGTGAACCAAAAGTCGTATTATTTATTCACGGGCCTTGGCATTTGGCATTATAGGTAGAATATTATCAATAATGATACCTAAACCCATATTAATCACAACACGTGGATATATATTTGTTTTAGAAAAGCAAAGTTTAGGGGGCCTGGGTGGTTCAGTCATCTTGCCTGATTCCCGCTCAGGTCATGATCCCGGGGTCTTGGGATACAGCCCGTGTCAGGCTGTGCCCTGAGTGTGGAGCCTGCTTGAGTTTTTCCCTCCCTAAAATAAACTTAAAAAAATAAAGGAAAGAAAAGTTTATCTCTGAAATAAGGGAAAATATCAAGTTACGTGACTGAATGAAGTTTTGCTTCCCTTTGGAAAGTTGCATAACATACACAGTTTCAGGTTATTTTGCTGTTGTTATTGTTCGTTGGATTGGATGGTTTTGTCGGTTTTGTTTCTTTATTTTTTGGATTGAATTACCAGATACTGCAGTTTTAAACATCTGATCCTGAACGTGTTTACTTGGAAGAATTTCAAAAAGGTATGAGCACGTGGGACCTTGTAATAAAACACTGGAGATTTTGAAGGCCCTCCCAAATTTTGTAAGAATGTTTCAATAGTGAGGGCTCGGCCTCGAGTTAGATGGCCTCAGAAAACACGATACACTTTATTATCTGCTAGGAGAGAAAATAAAAGGCACTATTAAAGTAGTTATGGAAATCCAAATGCTTAGGGGACAAGAAGCATTCACTTATGTTGAAGATGTTTGGTGAAGACAATGGAGACTGTACCACTCTGGGCCCTTCTTTGTGGGGGTTTAGTAAACCACAGAATAATCAGTCACTTCCCATCTCTGAACTGTGTTGGTGGTCGAAATAACACCTTCCTAACTCACATCAGAAACTGCCAAAAATGCAAGCTAGAGACCTTTTCTGATCTCTGAGAGCAGTTTCTAATTTAGTAAAACGATTAGAAGCAAACACAGAGCAAATCAGCTCTTTGGAACTAAGAAAGACCACCTATAAATCATAACTTTATGAATATGCCAACATAATCCAGGATGTCTTTAAATGTTGCTCTCTTTAGTATCCGTGACTTTTGCATTGTTTGAAGATTCACTATGTGTTAGGTACCCTGTGCTACATGGGGGCCGTGGTGGTACCAAAATTAATCAGATGGGGGTTTGTGCTCAACAAATAAGTCATCTAGTGGTGCAGATAAGATGAACACAAAGTACTGTGACAAACGGTATGCGCTGTATGGTATCTGATAAGTACTTGTGGAGCAGAAAACATGCCGCCTTGGCTTCCAGATGGGACAACACCAAATACTTCTGTGACTGCATGTACGCTGGGTCTTGAAAGTTAAGTAAAATTTGCTCTAAAAGAAGGGTATATGATGGGGAGGAGACATGGGCAGAGGGGATTAGAGCAAACTGAATGTTGAAGAACATTCTAGATAAAAAGAACAATACAATGAAAAGCACCACGCCACTTATAAGAACTTCCGTGATGAAAATTATCTCTTGAAAATGGTTTTAAGTTCTTGGAAAGTAAGGCTGTACTTCTTTTAATGTGCTTTGTACAGATTCCAAATACAGTCTATAAAAATCAGAAATAAAATGTCTTTTTGCTACCAATGATGACAATAAGGAAAGTGTGTATAGTTTTTCCTTTATTTTGGAAAATTAAATATAAAATAAATGGGCTGATAAAAATTATTTAGTATTTGTTTTTTAACTCAGTTATAGTTTATTTACAATAAAATATACAAATATATTTTGAACACTCATTAATTTCCATAAGCCTGTAGAAGCTGGCTTTGTAAAATTCCCCTTATCAGAGAATCCATTTGAATACAGCTCAGTATATAATGAGGTTTTCTTCCCTTTGCTTCAGCTGAATATTTAGCAGTATAGAAACTTGACAGGTTAGGCAATTAGAATATAATTTATGATACAAGGCTCATGCGGATGAACTGTTTCCTGCCTACAATTTTGAATGCAAGGCAAATCACAGATTTCTTATGTTAGTCTCAAAGAAAAATTTTCCTATGAACTGAATTGTATAATATATTAATAGTTTTACTTATATTTTCATGCTGGAAAACAGTATCAGGTACAATTCATTTGGCCTCTTTAAAAGAAATTAAGAAAGAAAAAGATAAAAAATGTACACTAAGCCTCAGGCTAGGCCTCATGGACACCATTTATTTCCCATGGGTAGAGCTAACATGCTCAGGTTTCTATGGTGCCTTTTAATATATTGTTCTCTCTTGCTTTATTAAATGCTCTTCTAATAGCCCTTGTGAGCTGCTGTGCCTTATAACGTGCCTATCTCGATGAAAGTGACATCTGATACTTATAAAATGTTGGCAAATGGGATCTGTTTGAATATATTTTAAATAAGGACCAGTAGGGCAAACTGGAAAAATTATTAAGGCCTCGTTTCTTCCTCTACTTTTGTTTCATTAATTTATTTCTCTAAATACCTCCATGGTGATCTGTACTGTTTTGTAGCAGAGGCTCGTAGGTGTCTTCTAATACCCATAATCCTCTTTTTCTACCGTAGTAAAACATCTGAGTTTTACCTGAGTACATATATCCATTTGAAGGAAAACTACTCTCTCAGGCTCTGTTGTTTAACTAAGTCTATGTGAGTAATTCAGGTCAAGAAAATCCAACTAGGAATGTCCTATGCCTCTGGGCTAACACTTCCTTAAGACACAGTAGTGCTCCAACCTTTGCCACTTTTTCCATCATCATGGATCTTGAGTGTAAAAGCTCCATTTGCCATCTTGGATCATGAGACCAATGACTACATCCTGGATGGCTGGAAGGTACTCGGGTCTCTGCGGACTTGTGAAGCAGAGCCACACTTACTTCTGACATGAAGGAAATATAAATCTCTTTCTTTTAAAAAACTGTTAACATAATCTTAACTTAAATAACATGCAAACCTAATCTTAAGAGCTACAACTTCCCTCTTATCTTTTTAAGCATTCTGAGGCCTCACTTCTTTCAAAAGGTTTTCCAAGATTGAGGAACATCACATACATGCCCTTATGAATATTTCACTTTCCATGTGGCTATACTGAATCTCCAAAAGGTCCTTACGGGCAAGATGAGCTCTTAAAATATATGTCACATGAAGGGGATCTTGGGATCTTTCTGGCAATTGATAAAAATACAGTTAAAGAGCTCTTGATAGAATTGGATGCTATTACATCCAATACACAATGCTTATTATTTTTATCTCTAAATGTTAGCAGTATCCTTTATTTTTCAGTCTAGTTAACAAAGAGAATGATTAGTCAGTATTTTTACATGCTACACACAACACTTAGCAGAGAAAGGATATTATTATAGTCTCAGATATATGACAGTTCTTGTAAATTATCTTTATCTTAAAAAGAACCTAGACAAATTCAAATGCCATCATCATCATCATTAAGCCAGATTAATATCTGTTCATGGGGTTGGGTAATAAAATTTGTTCAACTCAACAAGTGATTGTACTAGGGAGTACATGGCGTGTATACAAATTACCCATAAATCCAACTCTTAGGGAGGTTAGCAACTTATAGGGAAAGGAAGACAAAAATAATTATTACACAAAGTACAGCATGATACCTGCTGCAAAGTACAACAGAGATCTGGAAAAGAGAAAGGTCACAGCCAATGAACAGGGATTAGGAAAAGTGTCAAGAAGCAGGTGGCAGTAACACGTTGTGTAACTAGCTGCATGTCAATTTACAATAAATACGTGACCTTTTCATCTGACACCAACTGTGGCCTCAGTGACAAAAACCAACAGCGACATAAAGGGGCTCCAGAGAGAGGTTAGAATTCACCAAGTCAGTCTGCGACTTGGAGATCTAAGTTCTCGAAACTCAGAGTCCATCAAGGTAACTTCTTCAGGTGGAGTGATGTAGGTTTATGGGCCAGCTTTTGCCCAAGGAGCTCTCTGAACTAGAGCAGATCCCTTTTCCTGTTCTGAAACTGTTTCTTCAAACAGCCACTGGTCTTGTCCCCTTGATTTCCATAACTTTTAATCACTAATTTTGAAGCTACCTGTCTACATCGGCCTGTTTTTTATGTGATTTTGCCTGTTTCTTCTGTTAATTCAGTCTCCTTCTAGCATTTCTTGGCTGTCACATGCCTGCTGCCTGCCACTGGTATGCTGTCTGTTACCAATATGGTCAATGAATATTTTACTTTTCCAGACCCTAAGAAATATTTATCCTTCTTGTTACTTTAAAGACACAGTTATTGTTGGGGCCAACTGGGAAGCTCTGTAGGTTAAGTGTCCAACTCTTCATTTTGGCTCAGGTCATGATCTCTTGGCTCGGTTCCTGGGATCCAGCATCGCATCTGGCTCTGTGGTGACAGCATGGAGCCTGCTTGGGATTCTGTCTCTCCCTCTCTCTGCCCTCCTGCGCTCGTGGGCATGTGTTCTCTCTCTCTCTCTCAAAATAAATAAATAAACTTAAAAAAAAAAGACAGAGTTATCATTTTAACACCTTACTTTTGCCTAAACTCAGATATTAGCCCTAAGGTGGGTGGAATAGAGCATAGGTAGAACACTTTAACTGTTGTCTTCCCTTTCTTTCTAGTAGGTCTCAGTCTTGACCTTGACCAGAATAAGTGAATGTAGCTTCAATGAATGACTTTTAGTCTATGAAACTTAGGAAAAAAGAATCTCGACTGCAGATTTACCCATGACAAATCTAAAATTGTAACTTTCTAGATTTTCTTTGCTTTCTGGATATGGGGAAAATTTAATGGCATTAAAATGCATTAAGTTAATCAGCCATTATGCTAATGTACAGTCTGCATAGTTCTGGGTCAGTAACACTACAGCCTCAACTATCCTGATTGAAAGGGACACAGTGACCGGGGCGAGTTGGTTTGACAGGCTTGTTTCTTCTCACACAATGATAAAGTAGGTCTCACTGAAGAGCTGAATTTAAAAAAAAAAAAAGTTGTCATTCTTTCCTCTTTTAAAATATCCAAGAGTGGGCTGCTAATATCTCTGGTTCTTTTTAACTAAATGTTTTATCTCATTAATTTTCAAAACAACACTGTGCTTAAAAACAACCCACGTTACCTACTGGTTGTGGAACAGGTTTGAATGTTAGCTTTTATAAAGCATAAACATGAAGGGTTTCCAGGTTAGCATGCTGGTGAGAAAAAATAAATAAATAAAACTAACATGTTTCAAAGATTTGATTATATTTCCAAAGCATCTATTTATTTCAGCAGTTTTATTATTACTAATGCACATGATTTCAGGGGAGTAGAAAGAAGCTGAATTTAAATAACTGCTTGTGGCAACACGGCACCAATTATACACTCCATGGCTACTTACGTCCTCTGGTGATCAACTAGCAGTGGGAAGTAAAATTGACAACACACTGGTATAATCACAATTATGGGTCAAACTTCAACAAGCCTGTTTAAATGGTTCCATTAGGTCCTACTCGAAACACTGATTTACATATATTTTGACTATTTTCAGACATGTTATCCACTTTAACTTGCAGTGATATAATCGTTTCCTATAAGGATGCCTTCGTCTAGAGCACTGAAAAATAAAATAGCATGCCATGCACACACACTTCTGTAGAATTTAAATTGCATTAGAATACATCCCCAACCATATTTTAGAAGATTAAAATATCATTTGTATTCCACAGCAGGTCTATTTAGTAGGGGATTCAGATATTTTTAGAATTTTTAAATGGGCTTCTGCTTGGAACATTACTGTTATTTTTAAGGTAAACAAAAACCGTCCAAAAGATAGGAGACATCTTCTTACGAAGACACATGACTTACCTAATTTTTATTATCTTTTATATTAGTCTGATAAATATAGCCCCTCAAGGTTATTTTTCTCTCCATTACAAATGCAGCTTCTTTGCGATGCTTTCTAAATATTGCTCTTATTTTTATTTACTTTTTTAAATTCTTATTCATTTATTTTGAGAGAAAGAGAGAGCACACATGTGAGCAGGGAAGAGGAAGAGAGAGAGGGAGAGAGAGAATTCCCAAAGAGGCTCCATACTGTCAAGTGCAGAGACCAAGTGCGGGACCCAATCTCAGGAATTGCGAGATCATGACCTAAGCCGAAATCAAGAGTCAGATACTCAACTGACTGAGCCATCCAGGTGCCCCTAAATATTGATCTTTTAGGAACATGTTTTAATGTGCCACAGATATCCTGCTAATTTCCTTTTACAAACAATGTCATAATATATAGAAAAAAATATGTAACGCATACAAAATTTTATGCATACAAAACTATAGGGAAAATGATAAAATGTACAAAATAAAACCAATTAATTAACTTCTTAGCTAGACATTACTACTACTTGAAACTATCTGATTGCTCCTCCTGGATGCCATCTCTAAAAACTTTTTATAAGTTTATTTATTTATTTTTTAAATTTTTAACATTTTTATTTATTATTGACAGACAGAGTGTGAGCAGGGGAGGGGGAGACACAGAATCTGAAGGAAGCTTCAGGCTCTGAGCTGTCAGCACAGAGCCCAACGCGGGGCTCGAACTCACAAACTACAAGAGCATGACCTGAGCCCAAGTCAGACGCTTAACCAACTGAGCCACCCAGGTGCCCCTGTTTATTTATTTTTGAGAGAGAGAGAGGATAGAGCATGAGTCAGGGAGGGGCAGAGAGAGGGAGACACAGAATCTGAAGCAGACTCCAAGCTCTGGGCCATCAGCACATAGCCTGATGTGGGGCTTGAACTCATGAACTGCAAGATCATGACCTGGGCTAAAGTCGGACGCTTAACCAACTGAGCCACCCAGGGGCCCTTGAATGCCATCTTTCATCTTCCTCCCAAAAGAAACATGCTAAGCTTTTTCTTATGATTTTATTTCTCTAAAACATAGTTTGTACCCCACATACATGTTTCCCTAATAGTATATTGTTCAGTTTGGTGATTTTTAAATTTTCTAAAAATAACATTGTTCTGTATATAGTCAAATGACACATGATACTTTTTGCTTATTTACATTTTTACTATTTTATGATTCATTCATTTTGAATGTAATTACTTGTCGGTCAGTAATTTTTACTGCTTACTTAATATTCTAATGTGTTAATATATTATGATTTATTTACCAATTGGATATTTGAGAATTTCCAGTTTAACACCATTCTGGGCTGTGTTCCTGTGAACACTCTGGATCATATCTCCTGACACGAACATGCGACGGTGTTAAAAATATTGGTACCAATATCTACTCCCACGAGGAGAGGAATGTATGAATTTCATTGTTTCACATCTTCGCCAACCCTTGGACTTGTTAAAATTCTTAGTTTCTGCAAATACAGTGGGTGTGAAATGTTATCCTGTTACGGTCTTAATTTGAATTCTCTTTTTACTGATAATATTGAGAAGCGTTTTACTGGTTTCTGGTGTTTTTGTGTTTGCTTTGCTGTGAAAAGGAAATGCCTCTTTATATCCTTTATCAATTTTCTATTTGGTCACTTGCTTTTTTCTTTTGTATTTGCAAGAATTCTTTATGAAATCATACATTGTTTCTTCGGATGTGTGTCTCCATCGATTAAACTTAAATTCCTCGAGGAGAAGGACTGCACCTTCTTTATTCTTATCCAGAGATCAGCATCGTGATTCAATTAGGTAGTTTTCTCTTTGGCAGATAGTAACATCATACATTTGCTAAAATTTCTTCTTAAATCATAAAGGAAAGAAGGAAAGTATTAATCATCATTGGTCTATAAGATACTTCTGAGATGACAGAATAAGACAGGGTTGTAGGAAGGAAACAGAATCTTCATCATATATATATATATATATATACACACACACATCATATATATGTATACACACACACATATATATGTATATATATGTATATATACATATACATATGTCTATGTTTACACACACACACACACAATGATTCATTGGAAAGATGGTATCAAATATTGGTGTAATACACAAGCTTGTTTATAAGGTGACTTCAAGAAATCCACCGACCATATGACTTTCTTTATAAATCACACATTTTGTTACAACTTTAGGTTACTACGGAGAATATACAATTTTTTTGTGTGTGAATCTTTTACTTTTTACTAGATTCTCATTCCACAAGGATGACTAGAGACAGGAATTGAAGTCTTCCAAGATCTAGAAAAATGAATTACTTCTTATTTGATTGATGGCCATGAAATAGTGTGGTCAGGAAAATACTAATGTCTGGAATAAATTTATAAAGGCATAAAGAAGACATTTTTTCATTTGAAAACATGAAATTGTAACTGCTATTTTGCACAGTGTTATTAATAAAAAAGTGTGATTAGACATGATTTAAATGGCCAAGGATTTAAATTAAAATTTCTACTGTTACAAGAAATTTTTCACATTATAGATATTTTATTAAAAGATAAAAAATCATAATTGCTATGTTGCAATTATTTACATTAATTACATAATTACACTCATTACGCAAATGGGTAGTAGCATTTTCAAGCATCCCCTAATTGGTTCTAAAATTTCAAATACATGAAATGAGAATTAAAGCTAAAGTGAAAATGAAGAGATGGAAGATTTCTGGGAATTTATTTTTTAAAAACTAAGTGGATGTGTTTTCAGTACTTAAAATAAATCCACACATACTTTGCGAAGGTTGCTATTATTCTGATGTCATTAACACGGAAAGACACGCCTATTTCCTGTGGATTCCTGCACAGAACTTGCTCTGCTCTATACTAGGAATCTAGATTACTATTCCCACCTATCTTGGGTCAAACTTTTTACCATAGTTCCAAGAAACTTGAAAAATAGTTACCTTCAATTATGAATGATATACTGCCAAATATAATATGGAATTTCTTCAAAAGGAAGGAAAGCTTTTCTATCATATTAAAAAACCCTTCTTTGTGATTCTAGAATGTCTGTAATCATGCATCTGTTCTGTTGCTGTAGGAATGACACAGTGCCTCACCCATGGTGGGTACCTGGTAATGACTTGTCTCATTATTAATTGATTTATATAGATTCCAGGGAACATAGTCTTACCCAATAAGAACATTTTCTTTCTCCTCTGTGGTATCTTCAACCCAATGAACTCAACACAATGTACATGTTCATGTTTCTTAAACATGATTCAGAATCTAATTGTGACAAAGCTGTATCACAAAAATTATCTGCTTATTTTTGAGTGTTGGGAGGTATTGGATCGCTCCTGTATTAGAAGTATGAATGGCAGTTTTCTTTCCTACATTATCATTGTGAAAGTCCAGGAGAGTTTCCTTAGTCATTGGGTCTTTAGCATTCATTAAGCATTCACTAAGTCCCTCGTTTTGGCTTGTTTGTAAGTGTGGCCTATGGGGCAGATACTTTATCCAATCATCCTCCGAATTTCAGCATAATTTCAGCAACGAGATGACAGATTTACTTGCTTGAGCAGAAATTTTATACCAGATGGTGATGACTAATGCTGAATATGGAGAAAAATATTATATCCCGAGCTATCCATATTTTTTTGGTAAAGAATTCTTAAATCCAATGACTCCAAATCCCTTTGTGACTATTTAGCACTTTTGCAATGTCCCAGGGAGTGCCTGAAGGATAGACGAGAGCCACACAGGCATGGCATAAAAATCACTCTACACCTTAGACTTGTAGTATGATGCTGCTGCTTAGCCTGTGGTCTGCATTCTGATCATTCTTCGTGATTTATGTGCCGTGTGCTCCTTTGGCATTTTGGTGAAATATATGAAGTCCTTTTCTGAATAGATTTCTAAAATGCATGAAATGAAATGTATAAGATTAAAATAAAAACCATTAAAACTAAAGTTCAGTTAGAAATTTATTAAAATCCCAAATCATGATAACCTTTTTATCAGGAAATCCTATAAAATAATAGCTAGGATTGAGTCTAATAACTACTTAGATAGCAAAATTATGAGTTGAAATGTATATGAGAGCAACTACTATAATGCAATACAATACGATGACAGTATAGTGATATTATTGTGTCTCTTTTTTTATATTCATCACCAAGAGAAAAGCTAAATAAATATCAGTGAGATATGGGAGAAAGTTAGATTGTAATTTTGTTTCCTCCCAAATTCACAGACACTAGAATATTATGAAATCTCTGATTCTTGAGAATAATATGCTTCAGGCCAGGCCAGATGGTCCTCTGTCCAAGTGAGTTGTGGAAACAGTCATTCTGGTTGGTATTCACCCCCAGGATTTTAGGCTTCCGAGTCACCCTGGCAAAGCCTATATTTTACATCTGGTTTAATATTAAGCACTTCTTTGTTAAGAGTGACATGGTGACTCTCCTGATTCTCCCTTTTCTCTTTGCTCATCTGGCTGACCCACCTGTGGGGGTGGGTTATAGACTGAGTTACCATCTGAGATGTTTTCAGATAGCCTCTGTATTTCTGTCAAAATTATCATAGGGCACCCATAACAGAAATGTATGCAATCTTTACTAATTTCTTACATTTATGAGATCCACAATATTCACTACTTCAGATCTCAGAGAGTCTTTTTATGTTCCTTTGGGATGGGACATGAAGCCTCGTGCTTTCTTGAAATATACAAAATAGCACTTCAAGATTGACATTGCTTCTGATAAGGGTGTGACTGAGTAAATAACAGCAACTGAAATGAAAACATTTTCATCTCTACTGGAATCACTGTAAATGTAACATGGAAAAATAACTGTAGAATATGCTTCTGTCAGCAAGTTGGATGGCCCATCAGGGAGGAGGGGGGGATGTGTGTAATGCATGCGGAATTCCTGTGCAAAGTATTTATTTAGAGGATATTATGACAACTTTTATTTCAGTTGGAGATTTGTAGCTTAAGTTGCATAACTGCATCAATTGAATGGATACATATCTTTCACAAGGAAAAAAAGGAAATTCACTAACTATAGAACTAATTTTCTATTGGAGTTTTTTATCTTTAATTTGTATACTATATATGTATAGTATGTACATGATATGTACATTTATATCTGTACCTGACATTCACATACAATTGAATAGAACTAACTTGCACAGAGTTATAATAATAACAGAACGATCTATAGATACATAGGTCATTTTTATTATATATGAATTAATTACTACTAATGCTAACTGTTTTAGACATGAATATTAGTTACACAAATATAAACTTTTCTAGATGGAAATATAGGATTATTTTGGCCTATGTTTAACATAGAGAATATGAATATATACGTAGAAAGATTGAATTATTTCTAGCAGGGTGGCAATTTTAATCAGGATACTTGTTAACATTTTGCTATAATTGTCAATTTATCTGAATGATCTAATATTCTATTCTTTCAAATGGTAGGGGAAAATTGGACAGATTATTTAGAGTAGCTTATTGAATACATGCTTATTTTTTAAGTCTGGAAAGTATACTTTGGGTTTAATTAGCATGCTAGATACTCAAAATAAGTCACAATTCATTATGTTGGCTTTCCTATGTATATTACTTCTTTTTAAAGGATAATAAGGTTTTTAAAAATTTGTTTGTTTTTTTGCAAGTACAGATAAATGGACCATAATGACAATTCATAAAAGGTGATACAAAGTTCATGAATAAACACAAAATAAATTAAATAAAAAGAATGAGGGTAACAGTTTTTCTAAATAAAAAACTATTTTACATTAATAAATGTAATTTTAATTTTAAAATAATATAAGCTTTCACAAACATTTAAATGATAAAATATACTCTTAAAACCACTCAGAAAATAAAGCCACTTGTATACTATTTCCCTGACTCCCTCTCCTTTTTAACTGCATACCATTTGCATGGGGGTTGCCAAAATCAATAATTTCCAACTTGTTTTTATGCCTTGTGTAAAATCTTGAGATTCTTTCTATATTAATTGACACAAAGTCTTACATAAGGTGAAGTGGAGTCACTTGAGGTGAGGTGTGGTTCCAGTATTTCATTGCTGTGCCTTCCAAGAAGTGAGAGTGATGCTGTCCAAATATGGAGTCTTCCTCCCCAAGGAAGGGGAGGGTTGGGGGAGACCACACATGGTGCTGCAATTGGTCCTCTTGTAGAAGTTCTGTGTGACTTGCTGACTTTGGAGATAGTCGATGATGTTCTTTTTTTTTTTTTTTCTCTCTCTCTCTCTTTTCTGTATTCTGCCTCATCACTTCCACTTCCTTCATTCTCCCCAATATTCCGTATTTTAAGTAGTGTTCAATTTCCTCTACCTTGGACTTTGATGTGTAATTGTACCAGAGTGTTTTAGCTGTTTCTGATACTGAAAGATAAATTGTTGCTTGCTCTAGAATTAGGGGCATCTTTTCCCCCTCCTTTACTTAAAGAACATGCCTTATTTCTAGTAAAAGCTGTAAGCCTATTTGGCGAGAAAGCCAAACCTCTTGAAATTTAATTTATTGAATTGTGATGCCCCCGTCGGTGGGAGCCAGACTGGTTCACTGGAGTGCCCCTGTGCTGCGTTCCTCACACTGGCTTCCAGTAGCTTAGCATATTGATTTTACAATTTATGGCTTTCAAAGCCATTTGCAGTCTTGATCCTTCTCATAGTTCCAATTTGCTTATGTCAGTCAAGAACACTGAAATTGTCCGTGGCCGCGTGTTTCCTTTGTAACTCTGATTTTTTAATAGTTCAATTCATTTAAATTGGGATTGAAAGTTAACATTGATTTTCTCTTTTAATGTCTAGCATTTCTCAAGTTCTTGTCCCATATATTTCGGGCTTATTATATATATGCTTAAAAGGACAGCATTTGTAGGGAGTAGCATTTTACAAATTCCCGTTGCATTGTCTCAATTACTATAACTGACTCGGATAATTGGTGAGGTACGCAAAACAGGATAAGGACAAAAAATAAATGAGCCAGACATGGAAAGAATCCCAGACTTGGTCACCACTCACAATGGAAATTTTCACTCTTTCTTTTTGTTTGAATTTTGATATGCTACCTGCAACTAGAATCCATGAATCCACATACGAGTTTTGTTTTGTTTTTTTTTGTTTGTTTGTTTCTGTTTTTGTTTTAAGTAGGCTCCATACCCAATGTGGGGCTTGGACTCATGATCTTGAGATCAAGAATCACATGCTCTACAACCGAGCCAGCCAGGTGCCCCTCCATAATGCTTTTCCTATTCAACTTCTGTAGGAAGCAAACCTCTGGCCCTTTCCTCGTACCTTGGTTGTCTGGCAAACCGCTCCCTGTCTTCACTTGCTATCAATCCCTCTTACCTTCCCCTTCCACCCTCAGAAAAAATTTGGTCCCTGCAATTCCCAAGTATTTCTAGAGGTCTACAGCATTAATTACCTTACATCCTCTTGGCTTCCACACCCTGTAGGCTTAAGTTTCATTATTTTCTGGTCTGCTAAGTCAACTACCACTCCTCTGTTTGCTCTTGGTTTCTAAAATTTCTATGATATTCCTTGTTCAGCATTTCTCCTATAACTAAAACTAATTTGAAAGGAAACAGGTGCCCTTATGTTTATTGCAGCATTATTTACAATAATACAGATATGAAACCAACCTAAGTGTCCATCAATAACAGATGAATGGATAAAAATGTGTAGGACATCTATAAAATGAAATATTACTCAGCCACAAAAAAAGAATGAGATCTTGCCATTTACAACACCATGGATAGAGTCAACAGGATATTATGCTAAGTGAAATAAGTCGGATAGAGAAAGACAAATACTGTATGGTTTCCCATTTATGTGGAATAAAAAAAAATGAACAAGCAAACAAAAAAACAGAAACAGACTCATAAATACAAAGAACAAACTGGTGGTTGCCAGAAGGGAAGGGGGTAGAGATAGATAAAAAAGATGAAGGGGATTAAGAAGTACAAATTTCCAGTTATAAATAAATAAACCACAGAGATGAAAAGTACTCCATAGGGAATATAATCAATATTGTGATAATGTCATATGGTGAACATGAAGTAATGTTAGAATTGTGGAATCACTATGTTGTGCACCTGAAACTGATATAACATTGTATGTCAACTATACTTCAGTTTTTTAAAAATACATTAATTCTTGAGTGAATGAGTTCTAATAGCTCAGTTTTGTTCATTCATTCATTTATGCATTAAAAATTATATATTAAACACATATATACAGTAGGTGCTGGTAATATATACATGACAGCAAAAAGCTCCCTTTGCTTACATAACTTACTTTCTAGAAACGGGAGAAAGAAAATACAAAAACAAAAAAAATGTACGTATGACGTTAACAAATGCTAGGAAAAATAATAAAACATTGTAAAAGGTCCGGGAGTTACTCTTTTTTTTAAAAAAAATTAGGGGCATCTGAGTATTTCAGTCGGTTAAGCATCCAACTCTTGGTTTCGGCTCAGGTCATGATCTCACGGTTCATGGGTTCAAGCCCCACATCGAGTCCCACACTGGGCCCTGCACTGATGGTACAGACCCTGCTTGGGATTCTCTCCCTCTCTCTCTGTCCCTTCCCTGCTTTAGTGCTCTCTCTCTCTCTCTCAAAATAAATAAATAAATAAATAAATATTATTGAGGGTGGGCAGAGAGAATGGGGGAGAAAGAATCCCAAGCAGGCTCCATGCTGCCAGCTCAGAGCCCAATACAGGGCTCAAACTCACAAGCTGTGAGACCATGGTCTGAGCCAAAATTGAGTCGGACACCTAACCAACTTAAACACCTAAGCACCCCGGCAAATTGCTCTTTTAGAAATAATGGTTGGGGTAGATTCTTGGATTAGGTAGCAATTGGTCTGAATTTTCATTTTTATATTTCCTGTTTCATACAAAAATTTCTCTAGTGTCTTCCACATGGTTGTATCTATAGAGAATCCAGCAGAGGTAGGACTTCTGTGAAACACCTCAAGGTCAATCTTCTTCTTGAGCAAATCAAGGACTTCTGTTCTCCTCTTTTGTGCTTTGTGAAAAACTATGGTCATGATTTTGTCCCATTTCTTGGGCAGGCACTGTATTTCCATTCCTATACTTTGATATTTCATGTTGCCATGGAGTTACGTCCTTCTTGCCATTATTTGAGGGGAAAAGAGAGATTTTCTTACTCTTGGATAATGAACTATAGGCATTTTAAGATTTGATATTTAGATGAGAGATTTATAAGCTGAAGAAATAATTCCAAAATACAACCTCAGTAATTTCATCATCAATATAATTCCAAATATACTAGTCATTTTAACAAAATGTTAATGGTTGTATTACATTAAATAAAAGATTACATTCAACTCATCCAAAACTAAAAATAAAAACATTAACAAATTAGAAGTTTTCACACTATTGATTAAAATGCTAGTAAAACTTATGAAAAGATGCTCAATATCACTCATCATCAGAGAAATACAGATCAAAACCACAATGAGATGCCACCTCACACCTCAGGATGGCTAAAATTACCAATTCAGGCAACAACAAATGTTGGCGAGGATGTGGAGAGAGAGCATCTGCTTTTGCACTGCTGGTGGCAATGCAAACTGGTGCAGCTATTCTTGAAACAGTGTGGAGGTTCCTCAAAAAATCAAAAATAGAACTACTCTATAACCCAGCAATTGGATTACTAGGTATTTATCCAAAGGATACAAAAATGCTGATTCGAAGGGGCAAATATTTATAGCAGCACTAGTAACAGTCAAAATATGGAAAGAGCCCAAATGTCCATCAACTGATGAATGGATTAAGAAGATGTAGTATATATATATACAATGGAATACTACGCAGTGATCAAAAAAAAAAAAAAAAGAAATCTTGCCATTTGCAACAACACGGATAGAACTAGAGTGTATTATGCTAAACGAAATAAGTCAGTCAGAAAGACAAATATGTGATTTCACTCATGTGGAATTTCAGAGACAAAGCAGATGAACAGAAGAGAAGGTAAGCAAAAATAAGATAAAAACAGAGAGGGAGACAAACCATAAGGCATTCTTAAATACAGAGAACAAACTGAGAATTGCTGCTGGGTGTTGGGTCTGGGGATGGGCTAAATGGGCGATGGGTATTAAGGAGGGCACTTGTTGGGATGAACGCTGGGTGTTATATGTAAGTGATGAATCACTAAATTCTATTCCTGAAATTATAACTACACTGTATGTTAACTAACTGATTTAAATTAAAAAAATGCTTGTAAAACTTATTTTGTTTTATATATATATAAATATACATGACATATTTATATAAATATATGTGTGTGTGTATATATATAATGCATATAAGCCTAGATCTTAGAAATACGATGTGTATATGTGTGTGTATAATTTATTTTATTACAAAGGAAAAAAATCCAAAGGTATAAAGCCCTCATCTTGATAAACTTTTTTGTTGAACACTAAAAACTTGATACATTTTTAAATAAAAGAGAGGTCTCATAAATGGTAGATTTCATTTCTTAATTGGGGGTTCTGCAAGAACTTTGTATTATGCATTTGATATGTTACATAAAAAGCAATTAGCAAAAATAAAAGCTCTCAGAATAGAAAATGTATTAAAAAGTATAAGCAAGTTTAAGTGGGAATGTTGAAAACAACCCTTTTAACCTTAGGGAACAAATGTATTGGTAAAATGTATTTCAGTGTATGTTGAAATACGTTCCATATGAGAAATTTGTTGCTTTTTGGGAATGAATATTTGTCCTCTTATCTGTGTAATGAAATAGATTCCACAGCGGCATAACAGAAAATAGATGTAATGCCTTTATATAGTTACCAAAGATAACTCCACAATGGGAGACATCAAGAATCAAGAAGACAAGAGACACCTGTCCACCACCCTGAAATCTTGGGTTAGCTATATCTAAAGCCCCTTCTAAGCCCGGAAGAGGAAATGAAGGATTAGGTGACAGGAACAATAACTACTCAATAGGAAATAGATTTGTGACAGTCACATCAATGCGTTCTTCATGCTCACCTGCCTTGCTTCATTTCCTGTCTGCAAGGCAGTATTTCCTTCTATTTCTAAAACTCATCTCTCCCAATGTTTACTAATGTTTTCTTTTCCTATGTCTCTCTCTTAGCATCTTATTCTCATGAATCTCTTATTTGTTTTTATCTCCACATTCCTGTTTTTTATTTTTACTTTTTGCCTAGTTTTATTTCTCTGCTATTTTTTTATTTAAAAACTTTTTTTAACATTTATTTATTTATGTGAGACAAAGAGACAGAGCGTGAGCAGGGGAAAGGCAGAGAGAGAGAGGGAGATACAGAATCTGAAGCAGGCTCCAGGCTCTGAGCTGTCAGCAAAGAGCCCGACGCGGGGCTCGAACCCACAGACTGTGAGATCATGACCTGAGCTGAAGTCGGCCGCTTACCCAACTGAGCCACCCAGGCGCGCCCTCTTCTGCTATTACATATGCAGTTTCACCACGCTAAATTTTATGAGACAAAGCAAAACAATAGCATCAAGAGAATCTTCTCTTGATTCTTCCCACTCAGACACCTGCACATACCCATTCTCCTTTCTCCTGTCAAATGTCTAGAAACAATATTTTATACTCGGTGTGTCTAATTGTTCATCTCATATTTACTTATCAATCTAACGCAGCCAATCTTTCATTATGTTAGTTGTCTGAAATTGCTTTCTAATTTTCAATTTCTGGATCCTTGCCCTATTAAATGTATCTGTAACATTTTCTACTACTGTCTCTTTCTTCCATCCTAACAGTTGCTTGCATTGACACTGCCGTCTCCTGGTTTTCTTCTCTTACTGGGATGAATCCTCTCAATTACCATTGCTATATTCTTTATTTCCCTCTCTTGCTAAATGCAGGTATTTTCAAGAATCTTTCACTGGTCTTATTTTTTAGGTTCCTATTTCTCTTTTCAGATAATCTCACCTATTTCTGTTTCACTTATCACTTCCATGCAAAGAACTTGCAAATCTCTATGTCTAGTTCTGACTTTTAAAAAAGCTGAAGGATCTAGACTTGTGTTCCAGTTGCTTGTTGAGTATTTCCTCCTGGTTGTCACTCTGGCCTCCCAAACACAATAGCACAAATTCTAAATGATCATATTTCCTTTTCTTGTGTCTCTCTCCTCAACACTCCCCTCGTTGAAAACCACACACCTTTCAAGATGTGGTACCAATACTACGTTCTTCTTAAACTCCCTGATAGTATCAGTAAAAAGGGCTAATTAAGATTTCATTAATCAATCCTTAAAGTATACAGTCTTTATGTCAAAAGTCTTCCAGCCCAGGGGTTAGGAATCTTAAGCTTTTAGGTCTGACTGTCCTAGGCTTGCATCTCAGCTCTACCTCTCAGGAACTGTGAGCTTTCTCTAGCTACTTAACCTTACCAACCCTTATTTTTTTTTCCCACCTGTTAATTGAAGATAACAAATATTCAATAAATGCTAACAATTAATCATTATTGTAAATAAACTATAATTCTTATAGTAGAGTATATGATCCTCGATGGCAGTTTGAGCTGGGGGTGTCTTGTCTACCTTCTGAGCAGCAGGAAAAGAATAAAGAGACGGGCATCCTCTTTCTCTTTAAAAAGACTTCCTGGATGTTTCTCAAAATACAGCTGCAAGGGAGTCTGTGAAATGTGGTCTTTACTTGGGTATAAGGCCATGTGCATGAGATAAGGAGAAAGAAGAATGGATTTTCAAGTACACAACTAAGCTTGACTGCCCCAAGGACTATGTAGTTTCAAGTTGAGCAAGATTAACTGATTAGACTTAATTAATTAGCTGTAGAGCATAATTAATGCAATTAATTTATCCAGTGATTACTTCTGGGAAAGAGCAGTTATAGGTAAGTTTATAGATAAACTCAAAAAATATGAGAGTCTGATTTCAAGCCTCCCTAGATTCACATTTAGAACTAATTGGAGTAGAGTATGGACAGCAAGTTTAGATGCTGTGAGGAATGGGAAATGTATGTGAATGTGAAAAAAAAATCAATTTGGCCTTTGAAAGTAAGAAGAAAAGATTTTTCACCTTATATAGATTTCTAAGAGCTTTCAAGACACAATTTTTTAGGCATCTACAAAATGTCACAAAAAGTTTATTTTAATGACCAGAAAGAACTCAAGACATATTTTCTTCATATAATTCTGGAGCTAGTAATATTAGAATTAGCACAGAGATAAGAGAATTAAATTTGATTTAAAATATGACAAATGCTGGCTTGTTATCAATTTATGAATTTTAATGGCAACCTAAAATATATCTTCTCAAAAAACTTTATTATGAAAAAAAATTAACCACAGAAATGTAGAGAGAAAAATAAAACAAATCCTCATAAAAATCATCAAATTCAACAGTTTTTATGATTTTGCCCCATTTGCTTTAACCACTCTCTCCCAATTTTTAAGTATTTTAGAGTAATGACTTAGATTCTTTTTTCTTTAATGATTATTTTTGAGAGAGGGAGAGCAAGAGTGTGGGTGCACGCACGTGTGCAAGTTGGGGAGGGGCAGAGAAAGAGAGAGACTGAGACTCCAAAGGGGGCTCCCACTGACAGCAGACAGCAGGATGTGATGCGGGGCTCAACCTCGGGAGCTGAGCTGTGAGATCAAGACCTGCGCTGAAGTCAGAAGCTTAACCTATTGACCCACCCAGGTGCCCCTTAAGTATTTTAAAACAAATCCCTATATCATGTCATTTTACCAAAAAAGCTATCTTTTAAAAAAGAGTCACTCAATCATTATTAAATCATTAAATGACAAATAGTGTATTTCTACCAAATGTCTTTTAGAGGTTTGGGAACTTATGTCCAACGTTCTCAAATGATGCCTTTATCAAAAAGAACATTTTACATTTACCAATTGTTTGTAATCTCTATTATGTAACTTTTCCTGTACTGCGGTTATCCATAGATCATAGTATTAAAATACTTTTCCTTCTGGTCAGTGGAAGAAGAGAATTTAGCATATGCACAGACCCAATTACAATCAATAGTCAACTTATTCTAATTGCCACATGAAAGCTGCTCTATACGGTAAGAAAAGTCTAATAGAAGACATGTCAAGTTTATCAGTTTAAACCTTTAAGTCTTTTTTATGAATAAAATTCTTGATCACTGAACACAGAAGTACATTTTTAATTTTTTTTTCAATATTTATTTATTTTTGAAAGGCAGAGATGAGTGGGGGAGGGGCAGAGAGAGAGAGGGAGGCACAGAATTGGAAGCAGGCTCCAGGCTCTGACTTATCAGCACAGAGTCCAATGTGGGGCTCGAATCCATAAACTAGGAGATCATGACCTGAGCTGAAGTCGGCCGCTTAACCCACTGAGCCACCCAGGTGCCCCAGTTCATGCTTTGAGCAGGTATCAGCCTTCATCACCATTCTGTCACTACCATGTAATAATGGGATATATCCCTTCTATATTTGAGTATTCGGATTCTTTTTCCCTTTAGAGGAGTATTTAAACATATAAGATAGAAAATACATGCTGCAAATTACCAGAATAAACATTTTAGAAATCTCTGGAAAAACACCAGAATATATTTTTAAAATAATTCTTGAAATTCTTCTCCCATAAAAAGTAACTACTGTTGAAAATAATGATGTATATTTTGAGGTTCATTACAGGTTCATTTTAAGGAGTACATGTGGTTACAAACATTTCTTCTAGTTCTTTTGTAACTCCAGATGCTTATACTCCTTTCTTGTCTTTTTAGTTCACAAAGTTACTAAAAGTAGAAAGTATTTCAAAATGAAGCTTAAAAACATACCATTTTCCATTAGTTGATAACACAGAGATTGGGATGTTGGATAACATACCCCTTTTTAAAATATTAGGTCACTCTTATTATACAAGAGAGCTGATATTTTATGAACACCCAGTATAATTTTTGCCTTAACCTTATTGTTATACAGATGATTATGATCAAAATATTCTACTCCAGTACATATATTGGTAAAATTTGAGTAGATTGATTAAATTTATATTTAAAATTGAGGTATTACTTTAATTCTGAGTATGTTCTGTGTTTGAAATGAAAACAAACCGGGATCTGGCACATATATTTTTTCTAATAAACAAACACCAATATAGCATCGCATTTGATGTAGTTTAAGCTTCTTAGGAAAAAAAGTTATGAGGCCTTGCTTTTCTTTTGTTTCTCCTTGATGAAATTGTATGCAAGAAGCCTCACAACACATCTGCAACACTACAACCTTGAATTTTAAGTTGATATTGCCTGTAGTCAAGTGTGAGTCATGAATTTCAATACATTTGTTTCAATTGTTCCCTACAGCTAAGATGCAGAAAATACTTATTTCCCTGGTTAGTATCAAATTCAAATGAATTTTATCATTCCAACCAAGGAGAAGACTCTAAGGTACTATCCTTCTTACAAAAAATGCATAATGAGAGAGAAAAATATTAATGGTTTAATACATTATTAAATTAGAGAGGATCGAGTTTCCTTCTATTTTACTTGGATATAATTATAAAATCTCCAGTATGGTTATTTTCCCCGCTTGTCTAAGAAAGAGATAAAAGATTCTGTCTCTCGAGTCTGACAGAAAACATTATAGCCAGAGGCCAGGACAAGAAATTGTTATTGAGTCAGAAATATGAATTGTTAGTAAAGCTTTTTTTAACTCAGTTATTTTCTTATAGCTATAATTATATTATTCAAAAACATTTAAACCAATCTTCACCCAGATCATTAGAGACTTAATTTTTTTTAGCAGTTCTTTATTTTTCATATTACATCAGGAAAGTACATTTTTTTCATGATTCATTATCTAAGTTGAGGATAAATTAATTCCCACTCTTTCCATGGGCCTCTGGCATAAAGAAAAAATGAAGACAGAAGCACAACTTGGTTCTAGTGACACCCCTATTGTAAAGTGAAAACGTTACTTCACTTACTGATAAGTTATTTTTTTTTCCTGAAAAATCAGCAGAACTTATTACTGATACCAACTAGGGTTACTAGTGTGACCAACTAATAATTTATGAGTGAGGTAAGGTCATTTAAATGTGTGACATAGTGAAAATCCATGAGAGACAAGGGCACAATTAAAAGTGCCATATGGGCAAGCCCGCAAGATGGTGGGCGGCATCCGCCCTGCCACTCAGGGCACGCGCCTGCCGACCCGGAAGCTGTTGGCGTCCCCGCCATCTACCTCCGCCTCTACCTCAGGAAGACTGTGGGTCGTTATGAAAATCCTAGAAATGTGGGGTCCCTTGACAAGACATCAAAAATGTTGGCTTTGGATTGGTGGGGGCTCCAGCTTGTGGTGACGCAACAAAATGAAAGGTTCAAGTGGATGGAAAGGGGAGGACTGTGGCTGCCAGGTTTAAAACATTTGGCTGTGGTTCTGCAATGGCCTCCAGCTCGCTGGCTACTGAGGACGAGGGACGACAGTGGAGGAAACCTTGACCATCAAGAACACACATATGGCCAAGGAACTCTGCCTTCCCCACCGTGAAACTGCACTGCTCCACGCTGGCTGAAGTTGCAATCAAGGCCGCCCTGGCTGATTACAAACTGAAACAAGAACCCAAGAAAAGAGAAGCGAAGAAGACATGAGCCCTCCGCGAAGCGTCCGGCAGGCCATATCCACCGTTTGCTCACTCACCACACAATCACCATGGATGTTTAGAACCCTCTCACACTACAGTAAAAGGGCTCGGAGACATGCACAGCTTTTGCTGGTCACGTTGTGGCTCTAATGCAAGCAAAACACACAGTTTACTTGTTCCAAATCCCGTGCTTTCTTTCATCCCACTTTTATCGCCTTATCCCAGTTGGTGTGTATTCTGAATTGTGTGCATGGCCTCAGGACTAAAATCAATAACGAAGTCTCAAGTGTGGTAGTCCACAAAGCGCACAAATCTCTACTTTCACCTAACTCTATTTTGGGGAAGATTACCAGTGGAAAGCCTTGCTAGGATTGTTTGATAGAAGCAATTATTGAATCAAAAATAAAAGAATGTAAGACCCCCCCAAAAAAAGTGTAATATATGATAGTACTGTATCTTTTATATTTGCAGCATTTTTTTAATTTGAAAATTTTTATATTCTTAGAACATTTTTTTAAGTAATCGCTACACCCAACATGGTTCTCAAACTCACCACTCAGAGTCAAGTATTACATGCTCTACTTACTAAGGCAGCCAGGCACCTCTGTAGCATCCTTTAAGTAGTACAAGTGTTTTAGGACAATTTTCCATTTGGAAAGAGCATAGAGACTATAATATAATTGATTTTATAAGGTCAGTTTCTTATTAATTGTTGCTATAAATTGTTGACAAATTAATATGATGCATGATGAATGAGTGATTAAAAGAATTTATTATTATTATTACTACTGTTATATAGTTAGCATATAAAAGAGAATCCACTCTGAGGATTTGAGAGGAAAATCTGGTGGTGTGAGAAAAAATGAGAGTTTCGTGACCCGTATTTTGATAAAGAAAGCAACTCATTAGTTTTGACTCCAATTTGTGTGTCTTGTAATAATTGTAGGTGTTCATGTTGATCTTACCTTACAAGTATAGAATCCAAACATCCAACTACTGTTGCTGAATTATTCCATGGGCCCTATATGACTCTAATTTACTCAACTCCATATAAATCCCAATTCGTCTAGCATGCTTGACTGCAGTGCCTTACTCAGACCACCTGCCTTAGTAGATAGTTCTGTGCTAATCTATATTTCCTCTTAAAATTATATATTTTAGTGCTCACTGTTCAAAATGCCCATCTCAGATACTTAGTACATAGTAAGATTTTTAGCATACACTAAGCTAGGTAGCTTGCAGTAAAGCAGCTGTATACACTAAGAGCTCTTCTAAACGAATGAAACCTGTTCTATTGCTGCTATCTTCCGTCTCTTAACTTCAGATACTTGATCCTAAGCCAGAGGGGAGAAATATGCTAGGGTCATGGAACAATCTAACTACTTCTCAAAAATGTCCTGTGGTGATAGCTACCTAATTTAACACTTTAGTCATGAGATGAGGCCAGCCCTGCTGGTTGGCATTTGGAAAGGTTAAGGGCTGTGCAAAAATGTAGAGCCCCTTGTGATGCTCAAACAGCAATTACTCTTATGGTTTAGATATTGCTTTCTTTTCCTTTTATTGGTTGTAACTTCCTATTTCTATTTTACTAGGTTTTATTGTCCTCTAACATAAGTCAGCACACACCTCTTTTGAAAAGAGAGAGGATATAATGGATTTTTTGAAAGGTATAAAAATAAAATTAGAGAGGTCATATACAAAAGCACTATTTCCTACCTACCCCCTCTCTTTCTTCCCACACGGACACACATGCAAACACACCATATAGCAGAAAAATGCAATTTAATATGAATAAAGACACGTCAAGCCTAAAGTATTAATTGTCTCAGAGGGCTTATGATATGAATAGAGTGAGGTGGGCTGGTTGACTTCATGTTGTCCAGTTTGCTTATTTGGTTAAATAATATGTATTCAATTAGTTGACATATATCTGAAAGCAGCTTTCTAGGTCGAGCACTGTTATAGACTCTGGAATTACAATAGTGAAGAAAACAGACAAGAATCTCTGGTTTCAGGAGCTTACCCTCTAGTAACAGTTGGACATTTCTTGCTCTGTACCAGACACTGTTTAAGTTGATTTATGTGTTTCACAACCCCAACAGATAAGAAGGACTGACACAGTGAGAAAACCGAGGTATTGAAGGTTAGGTGACATGCCCATGGTCACGCAAGTAAGAAACCATCCTGGGATTTGAACTGGGTTAATATCTCCCCAGGGTCTGTGCACTCATAGCTGTGGCCTCCAGGAAGCTTTAAAAGGTTACCATTAATAAAGGAACTGTTTTCTCAAAATGAATACATTCTTTTCTAATGGAATGAAGAAGCGTTTCTTAGGATTGGTTACAATGATGGGTATTCACCTTTGAAACCTGATGCATTTTCCATCTTCCCATTACCATTTTCTGGCAATTTTCAGATACAATTTGAGGCACCAGGATTTGATTGATTAGCGGGAACTTTATCATATTTTGTCTCTTTGTCCTTAATTTTAACCAAATGTAACTGAATTGGTCAGATTTTTGTTAATTTAGCATTCAGCATTGTCACAGCTTACACTATTTACTGTAATGCTATGTGGTCATATGATCACTGTTAACATGAGGAAACCTGGAAGAGTGGAGCAAAATGGTATTTCCTCCGTGCGTGTTATTTGTCCCTTCACTGTGCTCTTTTATTCGACACTGGAGCCAGTCATTTGAGCCAGTCATTTGACCTCAGTTTCCACCTCTAAAACAGACAGTTACTAACAACCTTCCTCCACAACAGCAGGCCTGGTGTGATGATCCGATAGAGAAAATGTAAATAAAAAGACTTTTTAATTTTGAAAAACTATGCGAATTTTAAGTTGCAAATAATTTCAAGGAAAAGGATAGAGTATTTGTCTTCTGCACAGCAAGCATTATGCTAGATCATTATGAAGATCCGTACTATTTTTAAATGTTTATTAAACTATTTTTAATAAACTATTTTTTTAATGTTTATTTTTGAGAGAGAGAGAGAAAGAGACAAAGCACGAGCAGGGGAAGAGGACAGAGGGAGACACAGAATCTGAATCAGGCTCCAGGCTCTGAGCTGTCAGCACAGAGCCCGATGCAGGGCTCAAACCTGCCAACTGTGAGATCATGACCTGAGCCAAAGTTGGATGCTTAACCGTCTGTGCCACCCAGGCGCCCCATTATGAAGACCCTTATTTAAGGGAGGAAGAAAAAATGATTCAGAAAATTATTTTGCACATAGCAGTCATGCCACAAATGTTAACTTTATCTTTTCCTTTGATATAAACTAGAAGATAGATATTCCTGTCTATTTATCTACCCCTATCTTTAAGAGCTAAATTAAAGAAAAGGAGAGAAATCGAATTACCTCTTGTCTCTTGAGAGTATAGTGTTTAAAAATGCTTAATCCCCTTTTTCTCTTTTGCCTTTCTGAACACAAGACTTTACTGAATAAAAATGTCTAAAAGGGATTGGCATTTCTTATAGCAACAGTTCCCACGAAGTGGAACACACAACACTCAGTTTTGGTATCTAAATCTAGGTCCTTAATGGTCAAAAGCAAGGGCCTTGAGGAGAACAGATAGATGATTGCTTCTCAAAGACTAGAATGAGAATACATCGAGAAGCACATGACCTCAACATCCTCTAGCCTCCTTTCCTGGAGAAACTAGATGAAGGTCATGGGTGTTGAGGTGGGGAGATGGCCGTCAGGGCTGTAGGACAGCTGAGGAAAGCGGCAAGGGCAGAGAATGCTCTTACTTCTATTCCTCATCAAGGATTCTGAAGAGAAGTCACCACTCATGATCCCACGTGTACCTGTGATACCCTCCCATGAACTTGGCAGAGCAGAAGAGCCAGGCACTGGGGAACTTGAGTTCCCATGTGGATGGAGTCCATGACCCCCACCTAGAAGCTGTGGCTAGGGAATTTATGAGAGGTGGGCACTACAGAAAAGAGTGGTGGTAGGTAGCTTTGTAAAAAGGACTGTGCATTGCTCAAGCTGACAAGAAAATGAAGTAATCATGAAGTGACACAGGATTACGTAGGACACGGGCAAAGGGACATAATTAGGTCACATCACAAGTTATGTGAGTTCAGATTTCAGTCAAGAATAATGGGACAAGCAGCAACTGGTTGGATAAATAGTGCTACCCTATAGTCCCAAGGGGCAGAGGACGCCTCCAGGGATCCTGAATCTCCTTCTCAGCACAAGGTCCCAAAACCTCCTCCCTTCCCCAGTATACTCGGTGACTAGCTTAGGGAGGGAAAGAAGATGAGAGGAAAATAGCTGAGAGAGTAAACATTTCATCCACAGAAGCTGAATATTCCTCCACACTGTTACAATTACTAAATCTAAAAAAAATAACACTTTTGATTGGATTAAAAGTTTTCATTTTTCCTTGTTAACCAGTGCACAGAGTATACACAAAGGAGGCTGTGTTAATTATAGACATAATGAAGAAGATATTTTACCTCTAAGCTTGAGTTGGTGTTTGAGTGACATGTGCTATCCTGATACAAAAATAACAGGGCAGAAGAAAGAAGTACTGGATGGGTGATCAGAGGAGGCCTTTTTGAAGACACGGTACTTGAGCAGCATCCTCAATGATCAGAAAGACGCAGCCAAATGATCACAGTGGAGAGTCTTTCTGTTGGAAAATGTGCGGAGCCCCTGAGTCATGAAACCTGACCTGGACGCCTTCCCATAATGATGCTTTCTGCTGCTGTCACCAGACACTTTATTCCCTGTGAGAGTGGCCATATGCATTGAAGTGCTTTAAAGTAAGCATGACCCATGGTTGCCCTGGATCACATTCCATCAACCACCCTTGTGACCACAAGCTCCATGCCCAGCTCTCTCACGTGGACCTCAGAACCAGGGACGTTTCCATTTCTGGGTACTGCAGCTGATCCTCTCCATTTCCTCCACACCTAACGCTGGGGCTGTGTGCTGGCCCTGTGCAGGCTCCCAGGGCAGGACATCTCCAGAAGGCTCCATATTCTGGGGTCAGTCTATAGGCACCCTGGCTATCAGTACACTCCTAACCATCATTGTCTACCGCAGGTGGATTTCATATTGGCTTTGTTTCTGAATCCAGATTTATTAACTACTCACAACTCTTTGTCATCTCTTACCAATTCCTTTTTGTGTTTTTCAGCTTCATGCAGATTCCTAGGTCCAATACTAGGAATACTAGTATACTAGCTAATACTATAGCTGTTCCTAAAATATCAACCCAAGTGTTACCACTTGTCCTTACAAATTTACCGTTATTGTCATTTTTCCCCATTGTTCACAGCATTTTGTATCCAGATGATTTCTGTTTTAAGAGTCCAGTTCGCTAAGTCTAGTTATGGCCGCTCCAAAGCTTGAACTTTTCACAAGGCTTCAAGTTCCCTCTATAAAGTTAAAAAATGAACTAACTAACCAATCAACCAATCTACTAACCAAAATAACCCCAAACAAATTGTGTGTGTGTGTGTGTGTGTGCGTGTGCGTGTGCGCGTGCACACGCACGCATGCATGTGTTTGTAATTCAAGCCTCACAACGATCTTAGGAAAAAATATTGCATCACTATTTTACATGAACTTGAGGGTAGGTAACTTGCCATAATCATGAGCTGATGCCAGGGATTTGGCACCTACACAATGTTATTCTAAAGCCCATACGCTTTCCACTGTGGTACAAAAAAGGTTTTTACTCAAGGTACTCTTCTGGCATTTTCTTAATTTGCTGAGTTTACACTATCTTGTCATCTTCCTTGTAGTAACACCCCCATCACCCCCATGCCCTCATCACTTGGTAGCAATATAACCTCAGATAAATTGCATCACTTTCTTAAATTTTGTTTACCTTATATATAAAATAGAGACAATAATAGCAATAGTTATAGTGAAGTAATATTAGACATATTAAAAATGTTTATTCTTACAGTCTAGCTGTTGTTTTGTCATTGGGCACGTGTTCTTTGAAGATTTTACCATTCATGATGCCTCCACATCTCTAAAGGTATGTGATTCCTTTCCCTCTTTGCTTTATTGAATATTATTACCTTAGTATTAGAGCTTGCTCCAACACAGCACACTACTCAATATTAATAAGTACTGCAAATATGCATCACTCTATTTTTTGTAACTAAGGGTAGAATTGAGTGTTCTGTCCAATAGGGTTAATTTTCAAAGGAATAATGTTGTCTCGTCATCATCAGTCTCCTCACAACATAGATCCTGACAACGGTGATTGTGAGGTGATAGCAAATTAAAGTCTGAGAGAGATTAAATGGCTTGACTATGAGTGAAGCAGAGAGACAGTGACAGTAAAGGGCTCGAGTTTCTGGACACCCATTATTGGAACACTACCCAAATCAAAAAAGATATACCTTGCAGTTTCAAATGTGAGTTATTCCAGATTCATGGTGTCAATATTTCATCACGTATTTTCTATTTAGAAATAATTTGGAGATATTTGTAAAATGATATTTTCCTCCAATTATACATTTGGAGGAATGTTTAATTCTAGTCAAAATAACCATGAATTGCTACTGTTCGTACATCTGTCAATTAATTGTCTTTATTTTAATGATTTATAATATTAAAATATTCATGATATCTTTAATTTGAGGACACATAGGCAATAAAGATAGTGACTTTACATTTGATTCTCAAGAATACTAATAAAGGAGAAATGTAATCTACTCTATCGTATTAAAGCATAGTAGCTGACTCAAAAATGTCCTTATTAATGTCCTATTTTATATAATAGTTAAGTATGGTTTGTGTATAATCTGGTGTGATGACTGATTACATCTGGATCAACATGTTGACTCTAGTACCCTCCATGTCTATTAATGGTTCACTTATCATTTCTAGTGGTTTTAATATTACACATACAAATTTTTTTTCTTTTTTCTTATTAAAGTTAACAGGATGTATATGGGGAATTATTAAGCTCCATGCCCAACTCACACACTGGCTTAACTGTGGAGCCTTACCAAGAACACGACTTCAATCTATACATGGATATTGGATGCATTTTACTGGTATTATATATGTAATATATAATGTCACATAATAATGCCTGTATAATGTTACGACAAATGTATTGAGCTGCCAGGGCATTTATCTATTCCTCTCTATCCCCATTCTACCCCTTTCTAGACTGGTTTTAATTCTTATAGAATTATAAACTCTTTAACCTTTGAAAAGGAAGTTAAAGGTCACCTAGTTCCTTCTCATTTATATTTACCATTTTTTTTCTGAAAACAAAACCAACGAAACAACAACAGCAACAAAAGCACACCCTCTAGCGAACAAGGTTATGGAAACTGGATGAAGACGTGGGGGAGGGGTAGTCTAAGAAGGGAAGAATAGCCTTTGCATGGTACCTTTGAAAAATGTTATTAAGGCTTGTGATCTAGGACATAAAGCATCTGATCTGCATAAAAAAAAAGAGGTTGACATTAGCTCACCTGGAGAAGAGATAAATAGGCAGACACATTTAATCACTTATATTAAGGTGCTTGATGGTGGAGTGGAGAATGAAGTAGGAGTCTGCACAAATACACGTCCCAGGCTTATGGGCATTACTAGTTGGAAAAAACGTAACAGTACACAATTCATTTAACAAAGTAAGTATGTTTTATCCCTTTCTTTGAACAGATGTAGCTCATGGTAGTAGTAGTGGTGGTGCGTGATGCTCTGCTTTCTTCATTTGTTATATCCTGAGTGTTTCTTAGGGCGAGAGGTACTATGTGTACTAATTTTCGTACACAAGTTTGGAAGAAATGTTAATATTGTTATTATTAAAAGGAAAACAATTTCAGATATCAAGCCACTCTAGAATTCTATGGTCAATACTAAATAAGAATACAAAATGAAATTCTACTATATCCCCCTAGTATCAGAGGTAAATAATGAGCCATAATCTCAAGTCTCAAAATATAACTCAACCAATATTCTCAGTTTGTATAAGGAACCAATAAGCCAAGTGTGACATTTTATGCTACTAATAGGACTTTAAAATTCAGTCTTCTTATTTTTTTTTCTTTCCTTATGAGCCAGAAGATAGATTTTTAGCCTCTGATTTGAGTAACACCAATGCTAGTATCATGTAAATAGTTGGGTAGTTTTCAACTGAGCAGACTCATATCAGATTTCTAATTATTGCAACCAGAAAAACACAATTGGTGTAACAGAGAAGATGTGAGAAATTTGTGCTGATCTGTATTTCACCCCAGTTCATGACCACAGTCCAGGGCTGCTAATTTGGCTTTTCACTCTGTCATATTCCCCTGAACCTTTCTGGGGGCATATCCTCGGCATCTGGCAGATAACAACAGACAGGGACGGAACTAGGACTTGAACTCCCAGTTCTCCACTACTGAAACAGAGCCTCGGCTGATAATGACTTTCTAACAATATTAGTGTTGTTAGACTCTCCTGTATCCTTTCGTTCAAGTTTTCTGGCACCAGGGAGCTAAGAATGAACACACAGGACACATTTAATGCTAAAAAGCTATGCATCCACTGAAGATATTTAAAATTCCAAAATGAAATTATATGTAGCACTTCACTGTGAAACAGAATTTAAATATGCCACTCATGGACGAAATCATGAATTCCATTTTACTTTCAAATACGTATCTTTACAAAATTACACTCGGCTAATAACTAAACCTCTTCCCTTACAGAGGTATGACAGAGATGAAGCGCTGGGCTTCACAAACGAGAGGATGCAATTCATCTGTTTTGTGAATTACTCATGCTTGACATCTGAGGAATTTATACCAATAAGATGCATAATGGATCAAAAGTTAGTAAGTTCTGAATTTAATTTTTAAATACAGGGGTTTTAAGGTGGGGAGTGGCACTTTGAGGATGAGAGGCGCTTTGTGTGTGTGTGTGTGTGTGTGTGTGTGTGTGTGGTCTATATGTATTGTACCCATAAAGATCCTTCCAGAATCTGCTATTATCATCCACGACCATGCTTCCTTAGTAAGTTCTAACATGGAAACAAGTGGGATTTCACAGTCAGCAGTATCCCCGTGTTCAGTCAGGGATCAATGAAGAATAAGCCTGAAGCTGGGCCTATATCCTGTGCAATCTCATTATGACGGGTTTCTAGGAAATCAATCTGTCTGCTGTTTATTGCACATTTCTCAGATAGATCACATTGAAATTCAGCCCTAAAGTTCTTCAACCCTCATTCCATAGAAAACAGCAACACTAGAACCAATTCACTGTTAAAAATACATAAATATGTAAATAAAACCGTAGCATATAGATAGGCTTGTTGTTGCTATGGATTCTTCTATATCCATAGAAGAATGCAATTTTCTAAAAATATCCTATAGAAAATTAAGTTCCTAACTAGAAATCACTTGATATTTTTCCAAAAAAGAATGTTACAAGTATAAATTTGGCAGTTTTTGTGCAAATTATCAGAAGAAAGAACCATTCCTACACTACTGTCTGGAGGGTGCCACAGATCTGCACTGTGGATAGCATAATGACATTAAGAAGGACACTCCTTATGACAGCGTTCAGATAAAGCCATCCTCATTTCCCTATCTGCTTTAGAGAAAATCATATTACAGCAAAGGGACTCCAATTGTTATTTACTTTAAAGCTGCAAATAAATACTAATGCTCTATCTCTGATTCATATGTCTGCGAAATGAGAATGCAAGAGAGAGTTAAGTAAAGTACTTAGTTAATATTTATGAGGGATTTAAATGGAAAACAAGAAAAGTCCTAATATATGAATGCTGTTTTCTGCACTCAAAGTACTTACAAATGTGGAATTAAAAAGGTTCCAATCCTATTTACTAAACTAGCTGCATACGTTCTCCCAGATACCGATTACTTTACAGTCTACCTTTCCTTTAACAGAGGCCTGAAGCATCTCGAGCCTACCTTGATAAATGCAAGTTTGTATATATATGCATAATTGTCATTTATCAACACTAATGTTAACAGTGAACTTCGTAAGTGGCCATTAAAAATTCTCAGTAAGGCCTGATTTTTCATTGCAAAAATCCTACCGAAGTACCTTTATGGATTTATGTTCCAGATGGTAGTACCATCTGGGAGCTAACTTTCATTGTCTAATAGTTTCGTGCTACATTTACATGTATTAGGCATCGACACCCACTTCTGGTTACAATTGTTTTCTTTCCTGAGTCAGTGCTTAGTAGAATGTGTTGTGTAGAGCTTATTATGCACTGATCTCAGGTGACAAGAAGAAGTAAACAGACTGGAAATTTCATATTGCTAATAATAGAATGCACGGCACTAAAGCGACCTCCATTGACCATTTCCAGACGTCAGAACGGTAGCATTTGTGCCTCACACATTTGCATGAAATGTGTATCCGAAGCAGGTTGGGTCTGCCACTCTGTTCCCTTGTGAACGTAGACTTGCCAGATGGTTCTGATGAAACTGTATTTTCTTGAGAGGCTGCATTTAAAGAACACCTGATGGCCTCCAAATGCACCAGAAATTAAAATGCTAGATTTTCTAGTAGATTGATAAAAACGAGAATAAAATGGAGTGAACAGCAACTACCATAGTGCATTACCCCTTTCTTAGGAACACTGACCCTATTCTAGTGCAGTCTTGAGAACTAAGGAACTGATGGATAGGCCTATCTCTTTTAATCCACCTATTGTGAGTAAAGTTTGACTTATTTTTAGTCAAAATGTCTACCAGATGTAAATTTCCGTCCCTAGTCCCATGGATCTAACTCCCATGATTCTCATCATATTGTCACAGTCTGCCTTTTACAATATTGTGGTAGGCCTCCCCAAAGATGTCCACATTGTCATCCTTGGAACATCTATTTTTTTATGTTTATTTACTTATTTTGAGAGAGAGAGAGAGTGTGTGTGTGTGTGTGTGTGTGTGTGTACTAGTGTGGGAGGAGCAGAGAAAAGAGAGTGAGAGAGAGAATCCTAAGCAGGCTCCATACTGTTAGCACAAAGTTGAATGCAGGGCTCCATCCCACAAAATATGGGAGTGAGATCATGACCTGAGGTAAAATCAAGAGTCAGACACTTAACCAAGTGAGGCACCTAGGTGCCCCTCCTTGGTACCTCTTAAATTTGTTACATTATATGGCAAACAGGAATGTGGAGATGTGATAGAGTAATTGCGATGGCCATTCTATGGTCATTTATGTCAGTCATAAAAAGGAAACTGGATGATGGAAGCTGAAGTTGGAATGATGTGCTTTAAAGATGGACAAGGGACCACGAGCCAAGGGTTGTGGGCAGACTCAAGAAGCTGGAAATGACAAGGGGATGGACTCTCTCCTGGAGCCTCAGAAGGAACACAGTACTGCAGGCAGCTTGATTCCAGACACTTAAGGATCATTTGGGACTTCTGGCCACGAGAACTGTGAGGCAGTAAGTTTGTGTTATTTTAAGCCCGATGTTTGGGGTAATTTGTTACAGCGGCAATAGGAAAGTAAGGCACATAACCTTAGAGTCTGCAGGGCTCGAGCACTGTTTTCATAGAATTATTGAATCATTTTACTATAGGAATACTCTCTAGAGAGGGACAATTTGTTACTGAGGGAGAGTAAAGGGAACATTGCCAGAATAATAATCTTGGGAAAGTAAGAACGGCTGGAAGCCAGGACACAAGTGGGAGGATTGTATTCAGCTAGGAACAGAGACAGTTGGCTTCATTTTTTTTTATCTCTAATGATAAGAATATCATAGACTGTGATATCATTGGCTGACAAGCTCTTAGTTTTCTTCCAAGCCCTGAGAACAGTATTACTCTCCATCTTTTTCCTGGGTTTATTTTCCTCCATCTTTGAATGTTTCCTATTCCCAATGATCGCATCAACAGACTGCTTCTCCTTCCTCATTAGATGTCTCAATACTCAGTCTTACCCTCTTCTAATTGCAGCTACCTTTGCTGATTGCTTAATTAAAATGAACACCTTCTAGAGCAGTGGTTCTCCACTGGGGACGATTCTGCCCTGCAGAAGGCATTTGGCAACGCTTGGAGACGTTCTGGTTGTCACAGCTTGTGGGGGGTGAAGGAGGTGTGCTGCCAGCACCCAGTGGGTAGGGCGCAGGATGGCTGCTAAATATCTTAAAAGGCACAGAACACGCCCCCAAGCAAATGTCAGTCATGCCACTGTTGGCTGTTGAAAAAACCCTGTTTTAGACACTACACCATTCTTGATCTTACAGCACTTCTTTTCCTTGAAGTCAAGCTTCTGGAAAGAGTAGACTCCACCCTTGTTGTCTGCTTTCCTTACTTCCCATTACTCCTTTACTATAGACACCGATTTCAACTGCTATATCCTTATGCTCTCCTTTGGAATGACTTTTTCAAGCTCATGAGTTTAAAATTTATGACCAATATGCCAATGATGCTCACATCTTTATATTTTTTCCAGCATAAATTCCGAACCTTAGACAAATTGGTCTGACTGACAGCTAGGCACGCCTACCTCTTTGTTTCGAACACCCTGATGAACATGTAGAAACTGATCTCATCAGCTATCACTGAAACTTACTCTTCCTCCTGTATTTGCCACTTTCTTCCCCTCTAAAGTTTTCAGGTCTTTGAGAGTGTTTTCCTTCTTGTACTCCACTTGTTGTCCCATTCACTCACTTGCCAAATATGCTTATTCTTTAAAGCATATTTTGTGGAAATATGGTTTCCACAAAAGCACGTGGAAAGTGTGTTTCGTGGAAACCCCTCTGACTTCTCCAACTACTAAGAGCTGAATCAGATATCTCTCTGCTCATTCTTTATGGTCTCATAACATCCTCTTGTGATACATCGTCTACACAATTTTCCATATGGTATTAGCAATTAGCCACACAGAAATAAAAAGTCTATGAAATTGCATAATATTTCCCCATAAGAACCCAAGTTGGGTATCTCTTGCTTGTGTTTCCAGCTTGCTTCACAATATGCCCTAAACTTTAATGACCCGCTGTCTCTGTAATTTTCTCTCCAAAATGCTGAAGATCAGCCTTAGCTCTGTTGAAACAAAAACAAAAACAAAAACAAAAATCTCCTCACTGAATCTCACTGAAGTGTACTTGAAGCGTACTGTGCAGAATTCCAAAGAGACCCCATGACCTTTCCTCCCTGGTGTTACTCCTGTGATTATGCTACCTTATGGAGCAAAAGGGATTTTGCAGGTGCAGTTAAGATTACTGTTCAGTTAATTTTAAAATAAAAAGAGTATCTAAATAGACTTAATCTAATCAAGTGAGCTCTTAAAAAGCACCAAGTTTACTTTGCCTGGTAGCAGAAGGAGATATCGGAGACATTTGAAGGGTGATATCAGTGCCATTGAAGATGGAGTGGGGAGGGGCCAAGAGAAAAAAGGCAGGTGGCCTCTAAGAGAAGACAGTGGCCCCCAGCTCTCAGCCACCACGGAAACTGGGACCTCAGACCTACGGCCACAAAGAACTGGATTCTGCCAAGGACCTGGATGAGTGTGAAAGCAGATTTTTCCCCAGAGCCTCTAGCTAAGAACTGAACTTTGCTGACATCTTGATTTCAGCCTTGAGTGACCCAGTCAAATTCAGACTTCTGATCTAGAGAACTGTGAGATAATAAATGGTTGTTGCTGTAAATAGCGAATTTTGTGGTAATTTGATAGGCAGCACTAAAAAAACAAGGCCCAATTCTCCCTCCTTCCCAGCAAACGAATTAGCCTTTTTTTTATACTGTCGTTCAAATAGCTATTATGATTTTGACATAAACTTGCTTCTTTAACCTCTAGCTTTTAAGTCCCCTAAAGGTAAGCAGTGTGTATTATTTACATAACATTTAAGGAATAGGTAAATAAATAAGATTAAAAAATTCATGTGACAAATAATTAGTCATACCTTGGTTTGGCTCTCTGGATATAAATGTTTATAACCTTTAGCAGTCAAATCGAACTATCCAACTAGCCTGCAAAAATGGACTCAGCCAGAGTCAGGACCCCTGACAATCTAATTTGATAGAGCAGCAGAGTCTAATTGGCAGCTAGGGGAAAACCAGGCAGTTCTATAACATGCTATGGGGTAGCTTGGTACATGCTCTTCTTGAAAGAAAAAGTCTCAACTACGACAGACAGATGAGAAATGTTTGCCTTATCTAATGCATTCAGTCAGGATATTCTTTGCAATATATACACAGCAATTTTTCTCCTTCCAGAATGGACTGCATTGTTTTCTATAGATGGAGATTTGCTTGCATGGTAAAAAGGCCAGCCCATGATCAGCAGTCCACTTCTAAGAGAAATATAATTTGCAATGTCACCTTCAATTCTGATACCCCAAAGTATAAGCGCTAAAAGATGTAGAAATCAAAGATGCCTCCTTTACTTCTTTCTGCATATCACATACTCTGGCCTCTAGTAAATTCAACCTGTAACTTACAACCCAGTAGTGAAAACAAAAGACTAAGAGCTCAATGATTTTGTTTTCACTACACAGTTTAAGCACTTTAAAGCACGTATTTCTCATTCTAGACTAGGACCATAGCAAAATGTGAAAGAACCAGATGGAGTGACCCAAATGTATAGAAGAATTCTGCTTGACACAGTGTATTACTTACAATTCTTTATAATACAGCATGATTTGCAAAATAAAAATAAAAACTTAATGTTCATTTACACACCTGTGTGTCTGACTCTATAGACTACAAGTGGGAAAATCAAACTCCTTAAAATAACTTTAAAGGAGGGGACTTTAAGAATAGTATTGATCGCACTTACTTTGAGACTTCTAATTATTATATTCTTCCAAATTACGTGAGTAAAGTTGAAAAGGAAAGGCATAATTCCTCTGTCTTGAAGGGTACAGTATATATGTCAAAGTTTAAAACTTAGTCATAATTTAATTATCTTAGCCTATGCAAGAGGAAGATTATGTTAAAAAAAAGAGATATCAGAACAAACTAGTAAGTTATATACTTCCTTTGCCAATCTCCACAGGATTTCACCAGAGCATAAAAAAGCTTATGTTGGGGTAAGCTTTGAGATTTGGCGATTTGCTGCTAGTAGCAGCCTGCCTATCTAGCTTGATCTGAAGACGGTTGAGAAAGTAATCACAAGTGAATAAGTGAATGAAAAAGAAGATTAAAGCAGAGCAACAAACTAGTGCTCTCACTAGCGCTCTCGTTTTTTATATTTGATATTTGTGGACTCCATTGAAAATATGAAAGTCAAGGACAGCGTGATGGTTTCGTCTCATGGTTCCTATTTGAAAAGTTCATTTCTTTATCTCTGGTGCCTTTCTAAAAGTTATCTTCTTGTTTTATTTCTTTTCATAGAAAAGGGATGTACCTCTTCCGATAAATAGGGATTATTATCACTTAACACAGGACAAAGTAACAAAGTAGATGATTATTTCGGCTCAGGGCAGAGAGTGTAGACATTTTCTATTGAGTTATATCTTCGAAACCATTTTAAGGGTTTATATACTTGTAAGTATCATTCTATTAAAAGAACATTATTAGAAATAGTAATATATCTTCCTGGCCAACCCCATTACAATTTGGTCTTCACTCTTTAAAATGCTCACTTACCTGCAAATTGAATCTCAACAAGGCAAAGCTAAATGAATCTCAGAATCTAGAATTTAAACAAAAGAGTAGAGTGGCAACTAAACCTTCTTTTAAACCTTCTTTTAAAAGGTTGGTACTCTGTTTGTATTGGTTTTCTCAGGTTTAATAACCTTGTTTATAGGATGCTACTACAGATATCAAGTGTTAAGTATCTGTAGAAGGCCCTAACTCCTTAGACTGTTGCATACCAACAACAACAACAAAAATCCATTTTTTTTCTTGGGTTCTTTTTGACTACATTTTTAAGTGCACTAAGGAAATAACAATAAAATTACTTATTAGAGTGAGTAGCCAATTCTAAAATTCTTATACATCCTGTGGTATTGTGAAAATAATTTAACCTTAAAATTTTCTTTCTGACATTTCTTATATCTAAGTGACTTAATTCCCACTCAGATTGATGAAAATGATGGTCTTTTTGGTAATTTTTAAAGACGATGCATGTTAAGGATCCAACTTTCTCGAATATATTTTAAAATTCCTTGAATTTACTAAGCGTGCCCAGTGATTTGTTAGATCTGCAGTGGAAAACTACAAGTACAGGAGTGGGAAGATTATGATTTTAGAAAGGTGACAAAAGCAGAATTAAATGAGGGCAGAAATCTGTTTTTTCTTTAAAAGCAAAAATAGCATTATATATTACAAAAATAACACAATTTCCATTAATCTACATATATATTTATAGTCTTCTTTGAAAAAGCATCCTGCACGCACCTCTTAGGAAACTCTGACAGTAGAAGACTCTGTCAATTATGTAATTTCAAATAGCAGCTCAATATTTTGCAACCTGAAGCCTTACACATGGTGAAAAGAACAACATGAATGAAAAGGAAACTAAAACAATAGAGCCATGTAGGTTTGAACAGGGCAGTGACATAAGAATCTGTGGGTCTTCAAGTGAAATTGGAGAGGGGGCAAAATATCTGAAATATCAGTTGTATCCACCTGCTTGAAGACACAGTAGCGATGGAGGAAATTTTTTGTTAATCTGGGGAAAAAAAGTAATGATAATTTGCTCTAGGAACCATAGTGAAAACGTGCCTGTTTTTGTGGCTATTTTCCACCAAGAGGATGGAAGCACAGTGACCTCAGTGGCAGCCCTGACAAGTCACCAAGGCTAATTAGCGGCTATCCTGTCAATAGGTACAAATCATTGCAGGAGCTGGGGGCTACAACAGAAAGTTCCTTCAGCCAGGGTGCCTCGGCCAGGCGGTGCTAATGACACCATAACCACATCCAAGGAGGCCTTTAAACAGCACGTTGTCTCATGAGAATTTTGGCATTCAGAAACAAAGAAGCTGCTGGGTGACGGCAGAATAAAAATTACACAGTAGGTTTAACAATAAAGCATGAAGTAGAAACAAGGGACACATTTTCCCTTTTGTCCAAGTTATACATCAAAGCAGGAAAAAAAAAAAAAAGACTCTCTTAACTATCCGGAAGGTATTCATTTTTTCTAGTAGTCTATAAGAAGAATTACTTATCTTGGTTGAATTTGTAAAGAAGAGTGTCGAGCCTCTTAATTTTTTTGTCTTCTATGGGCTTCTTTTTGTTTAGGTTGAAAGAAAGATGGTCTTTCCTTGAAAGAGGCAATCACCCTAATTTGAGGGTTCAGCCTGCCCCTAGGTTCTCGTTAGCCTGTAAAATATAATCAGCATCAGCGTGTAAATGTCTCTGATACTCCCACAGACTGTTTTTAGCTTGTTTTGTAACTTACTGCCTTACATGTGTTCAAAATGGATAATATTTCTGTGGTTTATATTCTAGATTCAAATTTCAAATGTTAACAAAAAGGGGGGTGGGGATCTTGGTAATGAAACGAAGTCTCAAGTCCTTTAGTAACTTAAGGATGCCTTAGGGAGCTCAGAACAAAACTTCAATGATGAAAGAGGAGACGGGATGCATGACGAGATATTCGCAATCAGGATGTAAGGAAGTGGAAAGAGAACCATTTTTGGAGTCAAGCCAATGTGAGTTTGGATATAAGTTCCTCCCTTAGACAGCTGAGTTTGGGCACATTGCCTATTTTTGTACAGCTTCCATTTTCCAAACTGTGATGTGGGGTTAAGGATTTAGATCTCTAATAATGTTTTTTGAATAAAATTACACTACAGCTTTGCAAGGTCCTAAGGCATGCCTGGACTACAGTACTTATTTAATAAAATTCTCTAAAGGGATCTCCACTTAGTCTACAAAGAGATAATAATGTTATGCTTAGTTATGGAGGAAGTTGGTGACCTAGGACACAGTTAAGAAAAGAATTTCCTTCTTCCCGAGTTTGAACAAGGGAAATATTCCCTCCTAATGGGGAGCATTTATGTTTCTGCCTAGGTTAAATTCTAAGATGAGACTCGTTAGCAGAAAGAAGCAAAAGGAAGAAAGCGTTGAGAAAGAACACATAGAAGATGCAGTTCAGGTTATTAAGATGCTCTTTCCTTGTTCTTTTTAGAAGACAAGAAAAATGTCTTTATGCTGGCATGTATTTGAGGGAGAAGGAGGATTCCTGGACTGTGCATTCACAAGAGTGGTGATGAAAATAGGATGCTGAAATAATAGATTCTAAAATTACATTACTAGGAAAATAAATTCTGAGGCACAAGGAGAAAAAGTAAGTCTTAAAAAGAAATCTCTATGTGTTTTCATCCTTCAATTGGGGTTTTTATTCAATCATTTATTTTACAAAAATTTATTGAGTGTTTACTATATGCCAGGAACTACTGTTTTAGGCACTGTGGATGCAGCACTATCCAACGAGATAAAAATCCTTGCTCAGATGGAGCTTACATTCTCGGGGAAGAGGGATACCAATGATACATAAAATAAATAAACAAATGATATAAAACGTTAGATAGTGATAGCTGCTCTAAAAGAATGTAAAGCAAGGAAGGTACGGGGAATGCCGTGCTGAGAATGGGAGCAATCGTTGCAATTTTTGATAGAACGATCACAGAAGAGTCCACTAATGAGGTACGGTTGAGCTCAGGCTAAAGGAGGTGAAGGAGCACGCTATGTAGATCATTTATGGGAGAACTTTCTAGGCAGGGGGAACAAACAACAAATTAAGATCCAGCACTGTAGTCAGAAACACACCTCCTATGCTAGAAAAGCAGCCAGGAGGCAAGTGTGGTCAGACTAGGCAACGAGGAAGGAAGTGGCCAGAGCAGTAGTGGCAGAGGTGGACAGTCCAGAACTTGGGCTGTTAGGCCACTGTATGTACTCGGGCTTTTTTTTTTTTTTCTGGGAGTGATTTAGAGGTATTGGAAGGTTCTGAGAGACATGCTCTGACTTCCATTTTAATTGGTTCATATTGGCTGCTTTGTTTTGCAGACAGTAGGAATGCAGAAGTAGTGATGACGATGATGATGATGACGACGATGATGATGATGATGATACTTTTCTAGATACCAACTGAAGAAGAGTCAACAGGATTTGCTGGTAGAGAAGAGTCAAAAAAATCCAAGGATTTTCTATGTAGGAAGAACGTTTGATTCATTATCTTCATTTAAAGTTAATAACTAGACAGTTCTCAAATAATTATGGTATATATTTCATCCTCTCAATTTTATGTTCTCATACCCTATTACACAATTTCCAATTTTCATTTAACCATTACCCTAACTAGGCTTTATTCTTCTTGAAAACAGAGAACGTGAATTATTCATTTTCATTTTCTTGGGACCTGATACACACTGTGTGGTTACGGTGGACGTAGAATCAACAACATTTTTATTCATGTTGCCCATCCACTATCTGAATCCATTTTTAGGTTGTTGGAATTCTCTCATCTAATGAGGCTTGGTTGATGTCAAAGACTGTCTGACTTACAGAGGAAGAAATGTTAAATATTTGCTTCCACAAACTCCCTTGTGTCTTGGGCCCAGACTCTTGTTCTGGGGTTCTCCTTACAGAGGCATCCCCGAAGAGCACAGCCCGGAGAGTTAGTGCACAAATGCAGGGAATGTTGCAATTTTCTTCTCAGCTGCCCTTTCTTTATCAGATTAATTGTGAGGTGTGGTTTCGGGTATAATCTTGGCTGCCTAGGCCAATGCTTGGTTCTCTAAGCTTGTCAACTGTTCTGTGAATTACCCAATATCCTTTTATGAACTTCCTTTTTGACTAAATAAGCTATACTTAGCTTTGTTACTTGGAACAAAGAACCGTGACCAATGCAATGCTCAATAATCATTTAGTGAAAGTGTGAATACTACAATCTGCTTTAAGAAATACATTACCTTACCCTGAGATAGACAGAATAAAGGGGCTGCAATCCCTACTTCTTTCTTCTGTTTGTCATTTGCAAAATATGGAGGAACATACTGAAGAATAAAGAACACAGGTCAGGTGAGAGTTGATAGGAAGCAGATGAAAGGTAATGGTAACAGTTTCTGATTTTGGGTCACTGACAATTTGAGAACCTGGTAAAGAGTATGGATTCTTTCCATATGAAATTGCGCATAAGCAAAAGCTCAGATGTTTTTCATGAAATTTTAATGAGATCAAATGCTTTGGCATCTTCTCTCTCTGATACAATTTTATATAGTTTCCAATAACACATTCCAAAGGTGATATACTACACTAAATCTATTCTTGCTGTGCTGCTTTACACATGTTATTAACATAACTATAATTTCAAATTTGTAGCAAATACAATAATCAGTTTCATCAATGAAATTGCCCTTACGTATTGTGATACTCCTAGAGAGAAAGTAAGCCAGGAAAACAGAAAGAGGTGAATTTCTCTAGGTATTGTATGGATACAAAGATATTAATATTATAAAAACCCAAAGATACGCACCAAGTTTGAAGTGCTAAATGAAAGCCAAATAACTAATACTAACTAAAAGTGGATTTTGAGAATTATGCAGATTATTAAAGATCATCCAAACTGATGTCATTATTTTATACAAATGGGTTTCAGAGAGGCTAGGTAGATTGCCCAATGTCACCCACCTAGTCATTACTTACAGAGGAATATCCTTTCATTACATCAGTTGTTTTAAACCAGAAAGCATCATATTACTCATTGTTAAGTTTATTTTTGAGAGAGACAGAGCATGAGTGGGGGAGGAGCAGAGAGAGAGGAAGACATAGGATCCAAAGTAGGCTTCAGGCTCTGAGCTGTCAGCACAAAGCCCAGTGTGGGGCTTGAACTTACACACCTCAAGATCATGACCCGAGCTGAAGTCAGTGCTTAACCAACTGAGCCACCCAGGCGCCCCTGCAGTAACAGATTTAAAAAATGGTCTCTATGTGTACAAGTCTAAGTGCTTTCAGATACCTTTTCTCACTCAACCTGTCCATCAAGCCCCTGCAGTGAGTACAACTGAATAAGTCTTTTACAAAGGGACAAATCAAGGAGTTGAGCTGTAAGTAACTTACACAAGGGAATAGAAAGAATGGCAAAGCCAGAACTTGAACCCAGAGCTTTCTGACAACGAAGCTTGCATTCTAAGTCACTATACTCAAAAACCCTTCAATTTTAAACTGTTATATAGTTTAATAGGTTTTATGATCTATTTTCACATTTTTCTTGCCTCTTTTCTATAAAATCAACTCTTAGATAAGAAGAAAGCGATCGAATTAAAAAGCCTTTTGTCAGTAAGACATCATTTACTGACTTCTATTATAGTTGGGTTAATCACAGACATAAATACTACCCGAACAGTTCACAAAACAGAAAAAGTACTAAAGATGCCTCTCTTGGTTTATCAGTATACATGGGCTTAGCCTGTGACTTGCTATTTAGAAAATTCCTCTAAGCTACTGAGATTTCCAGAATTTTAAGTGACATGTAAGCATAGCAAAGCAAGAATTTAGACCATTCTGGGGTTATACTAGCATCAGAATGGTGAATAGATTTCATTTCTCTGGGTCAACGCAGATCGATTGGTTGTGACTGTATTATGCTTCATTAGCAAAGTCTGAAATGGGTATGGAAGGGGGGTGACATCACTAGAGTCATGTGTTTAGCTATTATGTTTAAATCTTCTTAAGTCACTCATTTGGGCTTTACAGCAAAACTGTAGTCATTATGTAGTAATAGAAACTTGTCAATCTGTAGTTTGAAGGTGTTTGGAATAATTGGTGTAATAAATCTATATAGCACATAGTACAGTACCTGACCTATAACAACATATTCAATCAATGATACTATTACTATTTTTATTATTTTAATTTTTGTAAGAAACATTTAAATAACCTCTAAAACTTTATTGATTTCTTACTTTTTTATTGATATCCTACTTCTGTACTTCTTATATAACAAAAGTGTCTGCCATTCAAATTCCCCACTCTGTCCACAGTGGAGTACTAAATGTATTTTTTTCAAGAGAGCTGATAATCCCCAGGATCTAGTGATTTATAGGACATTAAAGTAAGCCAAGCACTTGACCAGTTTCCTCCTGTAGATTCCAACCAATTGTGAGGAGACCCAGCACGCCACGTAACAATCTAGATACAATATTGACTTTATTATTGGTACATGCAACAATGGAAAACTTGGGCCTCCTACCTGGATCCCCAAATGGACCACTGCAGTGGAAAAGTTCCATTTGAGCTACAGGCAGGCAGATAGGGAGCAAAGGGGAAAGGCAATGCTTTGCCTGAGAAAGAGGCAAGAGAGAGAAGGAAAGAGGGAATGAAAAAAGAGAGGGAATTAGAATGAGAATTACAGAGGACCACTTTTTTTACTTTTAGTCAAAGGAAATCCCACTGATCCTTGGGGCACAGCCCAGTGGTTGTCAGCTTCCTCGATCTCGCCAACAAGTAATCCCTCCGTCTCCCCTTCAGGGAATGCTAAGTAGGACAAATATTAGTAACATTCACCTTAATATTACTCCCTCCTGGACAGTGGATTAGATGTCTCATTCCCTTATGGAAACAGGAGATGAAGGAAATGCGCTCTATCCCAAACACAGCCCACAGCCTACAACTTTAGATATCTGTATTCTTACCCTAAGCCAAATCCTATTTTCTTAGTCTCTTCTCTTAATACCTCTAAATCAAATCATATGGCACAGACTGCAGAATGCACACTGGAGCTGATAGAGAGTTCCAGTTCGTGTACCTGTGTCACTGCCAACTCCGCTTCCCACAAATCCACAAAGGGCTTTTTGCCACTGTCTACGGGGGCCTAGTCCTCTTTCTGTTGCTGCTTTGGCCTTTATTACTCCACCCCCTCTCCTTTTGCACTATCCCCTCCCCAAGCATTCAAATCACTGAACTTTTATTGTACCCCCTATTACGCACTTGGGTGAAGAACGAGTACTTTCCTTACTTGAGTCAAACACATGTATTTAAATAATATATGTAACAAGATCTTCAGAGGACATTCGAAGATGTCTCCCTGTAGAAATTCTTCCTAATTTGGATTTTTTTCACAAAATTTTATATTATAGAGGGTGATTGTAGTGATATATCTAAACCTCTGAGTTTTTTGCTCAATGGTTTTATTCACAGAAGGCCGGAACTGGCAATTGGTCATTACAGATTCACATTGGAAACAGGCTCAGCAAACTGTAGGGTTATGTACTTCGACGTCACAGTTGTCAAGGCACTGCAGGTGAATTATACAGTGAACGGCAGGCGTAACTAAAAACTTTTTTTTTTTTTTGCTTTCTCCCCAAGAAGTGATATTCTTATCTTAATGGTTCAGAAATTATTTATTTACTCCTATTAATGTAAATAAATCTAAGTCTTCCTATCCTAGCTTATCACAATGAAATTAAAACTCTTAGCTTTAAATGAAGAGTATTTGGGGCACCTGGGTGGCTCAGTAGGTTGAGCATCCAATTTCGGCTCAGGTCGTGATCTCATGATTCATGAGTCTGAGCCCCACATCAGGCCCTGTGCTGACAGCTCAGAGCCTGGACCCTGCTTCAGATTCTGTGTCTCCATCTCTGCCCCTCACCTGCTTGTGCTCTCTCTCTCCTCTCTCTCTCTCAAAAATAAAGACTAAAAAACATTTAAAAAAATAAATGAACAGTATTTTTCCCATCTTAAAAATGCTCAGTGCCTAATGAATCCGTGTTTTATTTTAAAACAAAATAAAAAATAAAACAAACTGGAAACATATACTCTTCTTACATAGAATCTAAAATCTCCTTAAAGGGCGGTTAATTCTTATCTTCTTCAATCTGACGAGGGAAAAGCCAGTAGGACAATGTGGGCAAGTGGGGTTGTTTGAAAACCAGATTTTTAAATTTGGAGGAAGGATTTACATTTTCTCGTTTATGACCATCTAGGTGAGAGGGGCCTGGTGAAATCTGTATGAAAGATACTGACATATTAACACAAGTTTAAGTTTAATTTAAATATAAAAACGATGGGGCACCTGGGTAGCTCAGTGTTAGTTACTAAGCTTCTGACTCTTGATTTCCACTGTTATGATCTCATGCTTCGTGGGTTTGAGCTCTGTGTCCGGCTCTGTGCTGAGAGTGTGAGCCTGCTAGGGATACTCTCTCTCCGTCTCTCTCTGCCCTTTCCCTGCTCATGCTCTCTCTCTCCCTCAAAATAAATAAATAAAATTTAAAAATTAAATAAACACAGGGGAGCCTGGATGGCTCAATTGGTTAAGCAACCGACTTCAGCTCAGGTCATGATCTCGTGATTCGTGGGTTCGAGCCCCACATTGGGTTCTGTTCTGACAGCACAGGGCCTGGGGCCGGCTTCAGATTCTGTGTCTCCCTCTCTTTCTGCCTCTCCCCGCTCATGCTCTGTCTCTCTCTGTCTCTCAACAATACATAAATGTTAAAATTAAAAAAAAATAAATACAAAAAAGAGAATAAAATAGAAATGTACTTTCATTTGCCTAATTATTATATGATATAAAAACATCAAATAATTCAAATAGATCTACATTTTTAAAAATAAGGTTTTCTTTGTCAAATCTGCTGATGCAATTTAGAACATATGTTACAACTAACAATTCATGAATCAAAGTGGTGATCTAATCTAATAATTACTGATGCTTATAAATATTCAATGGGAACACTAATTTTGCTGATTGGAAGAAGCAAAAGGTTATATTTTATGACAAGATCCAAGAGTTGACTAAGTTTTAGAAATTTATATTTTTATCTGCTAGTAGGTTTTCAGCTATAAGTAACAATATCCAACAAAAATAGCGTAAACAATAAAGATTATTATTCTCAAAAAAAAAAAATTCATATAAAAGGAGGTACAGGGTTGATCCAGAAGCTTAAAAATATACATCCTCTAAATAGTTTTTTCTGTAATTCTTTTGACTTTTTTTTTTTTTTTTCAGTTGCAAACTGGCTACAGAAGCTCCAAGCATCGCATCCTCACATATCAATATCTAAAATTAGGGACAAAACTGGGCCTCTTTTAACACTTCTTTCTATTTTTCCCCCCAGGGAAGAAAAATTAAAGACCCAGAAAGCACTTCTGCTACTCCTGTTGGCCAGATCTAGACTATATCTTCCATCCTTGCTTTGAAGGAAACCAGGAAAATGACTGTTATGCAAATAGGCTATCAGAAAGGAAATGGGTGGCAGGTTTATACAACCCATGGGGTCCAACAGAGGTATGTTACGGTAGTTAGGAATGTAGGCTGTCAGGTCAAACTTCCTAGGTTTGAATCCTGGCTCATCTGTTTCTAACCTGTGTGATCTTGAGTAATTATTTAACTTCCTGGAATTTCAGTGTCCTCATCTATATAAAATGGGGATAAAATATTGTCTCTTTCAATTAATGTGAGCTATTACTTACAAAATATTTGGTGATAATTTATGTAGTAAAATCTACATTATTTGATTGACTGTACTAAAATTTTGAATCTCTTCAAGTGATTCTTTAGAGAATTAGAAAACTAAGTATACTAATTTTTAGAGATGCGAAATGCATTAAAATGACAAATGAAATTATATTAGTAGGTGCTTAATGGTCTCCCTAACTGATTAATAGCTGTGTTAGACTCAGTAAATTCCAAAGCATTTGCTCTGTCATCCTCCACCCCTGATAACAATAGAAACTGGATATAGGACCAACTGACTTAGTCTCCAGTTGGCCTATAAGTACAAAGAAAATATGCATTCATTCAGTGTCCCTGAGTCAAAAGCTAGAATCCTGCCCCAAGTTCCCAACTTCATATGATGTGTGTGTGTGTGTGTGTGTGTGTGTGTGTGTGTGTGTGTGACATACGACAAGCAATATTACAGACCTTACTTCTTTTAACATTGAAATAATTCCACTCCAACACTGGAACAAAAAGCAAATAATTAAAGTAGAGAGATTAATTCGGCAGGGAAGAAATCCTAGTGTGGGTTTGGTAGTTATCATATAATAATTATTTGTTGAGGACCAATTGTGAGACATTATAAAAGAAGTATCAGATTGACTTCTGCCCCCAAATTGCACATGGTCTAGTTGAAAAGTCAAATTCAACATGCAACCAAATCAAGGTAGTGCTAAATTCTATTGCACTGAATCTGGTTGCAAGAAGTTTGAGGAAGCAGAGATTAGGGTGGACCTGATGTGCTGTATAAGGGGAGGTGAGGGAGCTCCAACTCTTCCTCAGATGGAAAAGACAAAAGGTCAAAGGCCCCAGAGCACGATTAGGGACGGTTGGGTGCATTGGCTAGATGGAGAAATAAAATGGAATGTTTATTTTGAAAAAGATTGGATTGAATTAATATTTACTGAGTGTCTACCATGTGCCAAGACAGTGTTAGGTAATAAAGATGAAGAATCCAGTAAGAAATTGTCCCTCCTATCCTCAAGCAGCTAAACTGAATGGCTGTCTTGAAGTAAAGGAGGAGGGAAGAGGTAGATAAAAAATTTCATGGGTGTTAGTAAATAAGTCCTATCATTGTTTAATGATATTTATGAATTAAAAGTCCTCTAAAAAATTATAGAACATATGTGTTGTGTTAATACCATTTTCCCTGATACATGGTAAAATAGACTATTCAGAGTAAATATATTCTGAAAGAGCATAATAATAAAACCCATGTGAGAAATGGCTTAATGTTTATTTTCCATTAGAATATCTATCATATTAATAATAAATGTCAATATTGCTAATGAACATTTCTTGTACATCACCATGAGCTAAGCACTCTCAAAAGTGATTTAGGGGCACCTGAGTAGTTCAGTCTGTTAAGCGCCCGACTTCAGCTCAGGTCGTGACCTCATGGTTCATGAGTTGGAGCTCTGCAGGGGGCTCTACACTGACAGTGAGGAGCTTGCTTGGGTTTCTCTCTCTCTCTCAAAGTAAATAAACTTTAAAAAGTGATTTAAACTTACTATATTAACAATCTTATGAGGTAGGAATTCCAGTCCTTTTAATTAATCGATAAAGAAACTGAGGTTCGGCAATGCTATGTAACTCACCTAAGGTGACAGAGCTGGTAAACAGTAGAACCAGTGTGTGAACAGGTTGGTTCCAGAGACTGTCCTTTTAACCACTCCTCTGTTTTTGATCTATAAAATTTATGTTTTCAAGTTTATTTATTTATTTACTTAAGTAATCTCTATCCGGAACATGAAGCTTGAACTCATAACCCCGAGATCAAGAGTTGAATGCTCCTCCTATTGAGCCAGCCACGTGCCCCTGATCTACAATTTAAAAGGAACACACAATCCAAGTATTGCCTCTTTCCTGATATATAGTTCATCCTGAAATTTTAGAGAACACATATAATACAGGACTGTTTTTTAATAATGACTTTTCTCATTTGTTTACTAAAATTTGTTTTTATAAATTTCACATTTTAAGATGTTTTATAAGTATGTCTATAATTTGTCCCAAACTCTTATTTTCAAAGTGAGTATATATCAAAGTATACTGCAGTTTTTGCCTTCATTGGGTGATATCAAGGATAACAGAATCAATTTTACTGTAAATACAATGTGTGAAGAAAGATGTTCAACATCAATGCTCCAGTCATTCAGCCTGACATTTCTTTGTGAAGTGGGCAGAAAATTAAATTGCCTCAAATTAGAGAAGAAAATCACACACCATGAAAAGTAACATGTCCAATGACAGTTGCGGTCATGCTTCCACTGAAGTGTGTGTGAATTTTACCATATGAGTTTCATTGATGGTAATGGGAATTGTGCAATTGCCCTTCTTAATGTGCTCCGAATCATTACCCCTTAACATCCTCAAAATATCAAAATTTTCCCGGCATTTCATGTTGGTTTTATAGTATGACATTGTTATTACATATTTGTTTGAAAACCCGAAGTTGACCTCTTAAGTTTCTTTAGTCTTAATTTTTAAGCTATTCTCATCCAACCACCCCCACCCTCAACCAATGTTCTGATATTCTATATCTTGACTCTTTTGAACTGCTCTAGGTTTTAAAATGAGCGCTTAAAATTGGAATACATTAGTCATTTTTTTCAGTACCCAAATTTTCACAGCAAATGTTTTTTTTGAGACCTATTTGAGACCCCAGTGTAATTTGCTAGGGCCCTTAGGAAATAAGAAGATAAATTAGATGCCTTGACTTTAAGGAGCCAGTGGTCTAGTATACAAGGTCAGAAATATATGGCAAGTCTAGGCAATAACTAAGTCAATACGTTGCCTTTGTGAAAATTAGTAAAAGGTGCTTTGTACCTGTTATAGAAATAGGTGAATGTTCAGGTCTAATAAGATTAGAGAATTTAGATTTCACTTCTAATTTGCCCTTTGGTGGGAGAAAGAGGGAAAAGGTAGATAAGAGTGGCCTTTCCAAACTCAGTAAGTTTCAATACCGCTCACTATGACCAAGGAAGCATGACATCAACTGGAAAAAATACATACAAAGCAAGTAACAAGACCGCCTGGCATGTAGTAGGCACTTGATGATTATGAATTGCTTTGAGCATTTAGGAGGAGGAGAAATCTCTTTGAACTACAGATGAAGGTAACTTCTTTAAGGCATCATAAGTTAGGGTATGGAGAAATGAGGGAAAGACATTTCAAGCCAAGGAAGCAGAAGAATAAAGAATGAAGGCAGGAAAGCAAGTAAAGTTCAAGAACAGATCTTGAACGGGAATAGAATATTACCATTGGGGGTTTAGAAATGGGTGCAGGCATTTTTGGTTGTCACAATGATGGGAGACGTGCTCTTGGCATTTTCTGTGCTGAAGTCAAGGATTCTATAATCAGTGTCATCACACGGAAAAATGTTATCCCTCCAAAAAGGCCAAAAGCACTCTAGTTGAGAAAAAACTGGAGGATACAGTTTACAAAAGGAAGCAGTGATAAAGGAAGTTGGAAAAGTGGGTTCCAATATCACACTGGACAACAAATGCCATGCAAATAAGCATGTCTTAACGGGTCATGGGAAGTCTTTGAAAGTTTTGGAATTGAAGAATGATATGATCAATCTTTGAAAGTGTTGAGAATGAGTATTGTGATTCAACGAAATGAATTAATTTGGCATTGCTTGGCAAAGTGATGCAGTTGGGGAAAAACTGGCAACAGGGAGATCAGTCAAGAGGACTTTATAGGCAGTCAGAACAGGAGAGAAATGATGGCAATGTCGATTTCTCCATGGAAGGAGGCTGAGACCCGGTACTTTATTTATATTTTTTTCTTCTGTAGGACAACTCTTTCTTCTTTTCCTTGGAAATCATTAACTAGTGAATCTTTCAAGTTTTTCTGAGGGTTTAGTGCCTGGGAAGAGTAGAAAATTCTATCTATTCTTTGAAAGCCAGAATTTCTTCTACCCTACTCTTTGGTCTGTCACAATAACATTGCCTTGGGGGAGATAGTGGGAAAGCAAGCATCAGAAATGCAATTTCAGCAGCACACCTCACCCCGATTCGCTGTAAAAAGCAAGTACACTGAGCTGTTTCTCTGGGGCTACCCACCTGAGGTTGTCTGTCAAAACTGACACCACTCCAGTTCATGATTAAGAGTCACCAGCCCAGAAATACTAGGAAGTGATAGAGTGGCAAGCACGCACACACACACACATGCAAACGTGCATGTACTCACACACACGCTCTTGTACACCTGTTTTCCCATAGAGCAAAATATAAGGAGGTAGCCAATTAATGATCTTGAGAACATTCATAGATCTTATATAACTTCTTTTATTTATCTTGAAGTAAAAATTCATATAACTGAGTATTGTTTTTCCTGAGCTTGCTTTAAAGCAAGAGCTGGAAATGATGGACCTGCATGGTCGACCACACTGGTCAGCTCTGCATAGAGGACACTGATGGCTCTGCAGAGAGCATGCGGTCAGGACCAGTCACATAGCCATTTTGTGTTCTTGAAAATGCTGTTGTGTAACTTCTTAGACGGGTGTCTATAAAAATCACTTGATGTGTATTATGTTAAACACACCCAGCAATTAATTGCTCTCCAACCATGTAAATCACAATGTTCAATAGGTTAATTACACATTGCTTCAAAAAAGATTTGCTATTTTCTCTTTTCACTCTGCTAACTTTTAGGTCCTCACTTACTTCTGTGTGGCATTTTGTATTTTATAGAATTCTGTAGTCTCTACTTATTATTTTCCTTCTCAATTAAAGAAAGGCTGCTCTACATCAAAAGTTGCAAACTCAAATCCACAAAGTTAAGATAACAGGTCACAGAGAGGGCTGTAGTAAATTAGGCAGAGCATGCCTAACTAAAAATATTCACATTCAATCTTAACAGTCGCCATGCTGGACACATGCCATGTATGTGCTGACTGCACTGGGCCCACGGACTGCCAGCTTGAGATCCCAGACCATAATTCTTCCTTCAGTCTTTTAGCTCTCAGGGAGACTCTCCACGGCACACTCAATGGAAGATTCTCTTTGTTAGTTATGCATAGTGTCTCCTGACACTGGAACTTCTGAACTTCTTTTGTAAATTATGGGGGTATATGGCTCTTGTTTCAATAGGGAGGAAGCATATGCTGGTGTCTGTGATACTTTTTACCAAGAACTGGGCTTTGTTCTGGATTCTGAATGGGCTTCCTTGTCTGTCAGATAACCAAAGGGAAAGAAAGGATAAGAGGTAGAGACCAGGGAAACTTTCTTGGATATCAGCTGGCTGCCAACTTGCTGGCAGTTCACACAAACCCACAATAGCCAATGTGCCAGAAAGAAATTTACAGCCATAGGCAGAGTATGGTAACCATAAATCTTGAGCACATACATTATTTTCTGATAAACTTATTCCCCGAAGCACAATATTTCCCTTAATTAATTTTAGTTCCATATCTAGCCATTTGTTAAACTCATTCTGCAATTAGTTGTTGTCTAACTAAGTGGAGGAAAATCTTCTACAGGTTAATTACATGTTGTAGAAAAGAGAATTTTCTATGTCCCATTTTATCTGGGTTGCCTGTTAGACGTTCACTTATTTTACAAGTCATTTATTATTTTATAAACTATTATAAAGTTCATACTCATTCTTTACATAAATAAAAAGTAAATAAAACCCACCCTGCCATTCATTCCCAGTATTAAAAATTATCTCTGACTCTGATAAATGAGGCTCAAAACCAAAGAGCTATTTCCTAACGAGATATATGAATAGGATTCTGCCCACTTGCTGCTGCAACACATAAAGGAAATCTATATTAAAATCCTACCGTGGGCCATGTACTCAGATACCTCCCATAAAGTGCATACTAATTCCCCTAACAACTTTTAGGCATATTTTCTTAATATAAGTGAACAAATTCTGTCAGAGAGAGGTTATATAACCTCCACAATTTCACAAAACTGCAAAGAAAAGACTCAAGACTAAAACCAGACCCCTCTGGTTCTACAGAACACTGTTCAATTTCACAATATCCATAAATTATAGATTCTCTCATTAACTAGTTTTGTCTTTCCAAAGCCAGGCAATTGGTTTGATCTACTTTGTCTTCCATGAAATTGCTGGTTGTAGTGTTATGACAGGTGCTCTCATATTATTTTATTTTCATGTAGCCATCAGTGCGGGTAACATGGTACCTGCGACATATGTTTGAACATAACATCTCACTCAACTGAAGGATTGCTAAAAACAGAAAACGGTATCCTCAAAATTTCAGCATTTTGGGTTACCTGCTTATTGAAGAACAACCTTGATACTAAAGACATTCTTTTTGCAAGAATAGAATAATTGAAGATATCTTCAGAGATGAGGCATCCAGAAAGATAAAACCCAAGATACACAAAGCTCACCAAGATCAGAGACCCTGGGATTCAGAATGGACATATTGCAGGAGGGGGCATATGTAAGCACAATTCAGTGTGTCAGAGGTTGGTTCAGGTAGGGAGCTGGTTATGAACAGGAATTCTGGAAGTGCCTCTCTGGGAGGGAAATGAATGAAATAAATGAGATACTGAAGTTCTAAGTAAACATTTTTGGTCAACTATTCTTCTTTTAGAATAATTTGTTAGTATCTCATTACCTGACTTCATTCCCTCAGACAATTTCTGAAAGTGAAGTGAATTCAAAAACTTAAAATAACTGAAGAAAATCTTGCTTTTTATCTACATGAATAAAATGAAATAATTCTTGCATTCTTGAAAACTGTTCATCATCCTTCATCTGAAAACATTAGCCATCTGTTTTAATTTTGTAAACAACCTCATCTAAAAGTCAAAGATTAAATTATGTTTCACTCCTGTTACTTTTCCTTCCCTAGAACATGAATATAAAATACAGTATTTGTTTTCAACAATTCTTTAAGGAGAACTAACTGAGATCACGGAGCTAGCTTAAGAATTTCTTTTTCTTTACTGGATCCTGATTAATATAATTCTACACTAAATGTAAACACAATTCAAGGAATCCTAGACTTCGTTTATAAACTGGTAGGGTTTATTTGATGATGTAGCAAATGTAATTTGTTACTATCTAATATTACTATATCTATAAGAGATTGAAAAATGTTTCATAATGATGAAGTCATCACTAGAAAATCCTCTGTGCCTTCTGAATCTTCAAAGGTTCAATTATATTTAAAATAGTTTGAATTGTGAATGTTATTTATGACTTTCTAGCTTCTGGTAAATATAAGCACTCTGACATGCACACAGGCAGCCGTACAAGAGAACATGAGAGGTTACTTAGGAACTAGGTATGTTCAAATCTTACTACCAGTTTTGTATTTCCCCTAAAACTCTATAATGTAGAAAATGCCTAATGAACCAATGATTGGGCAAATTTTTATGGTATAATTTCAGGAGAGAGATTGTGTGAAGCACAGGTGCATCAAAGCTATAAATTCTGAAGAGAGGACTTGTCACTTCAGTTTACTGCTATACCCAGACTTAATACGCTGAATGATACAGAATAAGGATTCAGTTAATATTTAGTATTTAGTGGTGATGAATAAATGACTTAAGTGATGCTGGAGAATGAGAATCCAAGTACTTCTCAGAGTTTTGGATTAACGCTTTTCATAGAGACAAGATGCCTCTGTTATTAGAACTCACTTAATCCTTCCAACACTACTATTTTGATTAAATATTTCAAAACAAACAAAGTGCTAAGAGAAGACCTTTGACTTAAAACCTATTTAAACTCTATTCTAATTGGTAGGCTCTAGAACCTGGAAAAAAATCTATTTCAATTATTTCCTTAAACATGGTGCCTGCAACATATATTTGAAGTACAGTGTACCCTAATTTCCCCTAATATGCAATTCAAAGTTCAATCTCTTTAAAAATATAATGTCTGCTTTCTTAATAAAGAGGAGGCTTGATTCTCCTAGCTTGATACTTCATCTATGGAGCAAAGAAATATCAGGCATGACTCTTCACTATTAACCTTCATGAACTAAGATCCAGTCATACTGAACAAGAATACAGTGTCTAGAACAAGGTTCTGGCATGAATAAGAAGGTTGATATATAATTGTGAACTGAGGAGTACACGAATGTTAGAGAAAAAAAGCTGTTTAAAACAATATAATGTGGCTTATAATTTCAATAACTACATATTATATGTGTATATATGAATTGCAAATGAATAAAAGCAAGCTATGAGTCCAGGAGAATGAACACAAGTATGATTTATTTAGGCCACAAGAATCAAAGCTGACAAAGAGATATCCTGGCAGACCACCTCTCACCCTCACTATATATTTTTTAATATTTGACTTTAGGATTTCAAATCATTTTATATTTAATTAGACTCCAGGAATTCTCATTATGCGTATTATATGGTTTTATTACTCTTATGGTCATGAAGTAGCCACAATAAAAACAAACTGGCTTTAGCGCCTGTAAATGCCCTTCTGAAGGTCTAGGTATCTAAATATCTATATGCATCCATCTATCCGTCTATCTCTTTCTCTACCTATCTAATTATTGTCTTTATGTTTGGAAAACATTAAATTGGCCTGTATGAAATGATTCCATTTAAGGCTGAATGAAGAACACACAATATTATAAAGTGGCTACACCAAGAATCCTACCAATGAGTATAAGACATTCCCGGAGAGCAGCAGGGAATTATTCTATCACTGTGACCAACTCCTGATAACATCTGGATTGAATTTTTCTCAATTACTACTTTATCTATGAAGTGAGAGTCTGGATACTAAATTAAGCACTTGATCACAGGCGGTCACACATGCAAAATTGTTTTCTGGAAAAATGAGGTTGCCTACTGACACCTTTGTTTAGAGGTGAACTAGTCCTCCATAAAGCGTCTTTAGTTTCATAATAGCCAGTCAAGCATGGCAGTCGCTCAACTTGTTTCCAAAGCATGTACCTTATCTTCTGTGAGCAAAATGAAGGCCAAACCTTCTGGACTTTCATTATGTAGTACAATCCAAAATCTCTGCTCTTCAATTTGTAATTCTTCAAGTCAGAGAAGTGATTTTTAGGGAGCATTATCTAAGAGGCACGCAGTCCCAGAAGCACTCAAATATTTATTATCAGATAAAGTTGGATCACATTTGCTTAGCCATTCAGAATTTAACTACATAGAACTGCATTCTAATGTGATAGCTTCAGTTTGTTTCCAATGGTTACTACAAGAAAAAAAAAAAAACAGTTCCAAATCTAGAAATATATACACTATAATTATTCAGTATCTGATATGGAAATAGGTAAAATAAATATATCACTACATTGTTCACTATCTACGTAACATAGGTTTAATTAATTTTATCCAATGACTAGAAACTTATCTCTAGGAGGTTAGTATATAATATATTACCAATGTGACTTCTGTTTGTAGTATTTTTTTAATCTTACGCCTCTTCCCCTAACTCAGATGGTCAGAATGTCCCATGTTCATTGTATCAAGTAGTTACCAACATTAAAAATAAGATTTAGCTATTAGATTTTGAGTTTCAAAATCTGAAAGATACGGAAGATTGCAGAATGAGTAAAAGAAATCGTTCTTTCTATCTCAGCTCCCTCTCCAGGGCAAAATTTCAAAGGGCTAGGAAGAGAAAGAAAAGTAGAGACAAAAAAGATGAATCTACATGTTTGTGACATCATTGAGAAGAGTGGTTGCTTTACAGATGCCCAGAGAACGAGCCTCACTGTTGGGAGAGAATGACAAAAATTTCAGATGAATATAGGATCTCTAAAAGCAAGATCTGATGAGGCATGTGGGCTGAGAGCAGCTCGCAGAGTTCTCCTTCGCCTAGAGCAGTATAGGGGAAGCAAAATTCCTCCAGTGAAAACTGCACAGAGAGCCTGCAGGCTTAATGCGTCCTTGCCATGAGGTCAGTGACAACCTGCAGGGACCAGTGACCACAGACCAGACAGAAAGGAGGAAGTCTCCATGGGTGCCAGCAGGAATAGCTGACGACACGAAGGACCAGATGGCCCCCCACCTGGCATTTTGTAGACATAGTCCTGGAGGAGAGTCGGTTAGGGCTGATTGAGATTGAGTTTCTACCACTTGATGGAACTGGGGCCCAGAATACAAATTAAAATTCAGCTAGAGAAAAATGCAGAAAACTGTGTTTCTTGCATACTTGAACACCTGTGCTTATACATTGAAATTTCTCTCTGTCGCATGTCTACAAATGACATATAGGACAACTATTGACCAAATATTGCATTCTAACTACTATATTTACATAATATACCTATTTTATTTACCTACTACTCTGTTTCTTACCTAAACTACACATAATTATTTTATTTATAGATTACCCTTCATTCTATAACCATGGTACATATTAAAATCTACTATGAGAATATTTATCTACTTTATCCTGTGCTTCTTTTCTACTTTTTTTTTCTTATCCTCCACTTAAGCTTGGCAAAAATGATGGTGAATTTTTACTGGAAATAATGCATTCTTTTCCTATATGATAACACTAGTTTACCAATCTCAAAAGTATATTCAAGTTTAATGGCCTTCCTTCTCTTACTGTTCGTGTGTCTCTTTATTTTAGTTTTAGGCACTATAATTCTCAAGTCTGTAGTTATATCGTAATTGATTTTGGTCAACATTTCAGCCTTCCCACTCCACTCTTAGACCGATTTCCTAACATTTTTATCTGATTAGACCAGATACCACATGGCTGCAGATTCTAAATTCTGGACCTTAATTTTCCTTAATATAGTGCACAGTATCTTAATGGTGCAGCCAACTCTGCTGGGGCCAGGGAGGCAGGCCTGAGAATATATCTATCCATTGTGCAAATACTCAAACAAACAGACATACGGCATTGGAAAGGAAAGGGGGGAAACAGCAGAGAGGATGGGTTGCAATGAGGTTGGCTATTCATGCATACGCTAGTTATATATGTCAGGAGAAATTATAGTTCAGTTTAGTGGTTTAGATTCCTTTAAAATTATATAACAGTAATAACAACTATTGTTATGAATTATTATTAATGTTCAAACTGAGGTTTGATTAGTCCTAAATTGTATGAATGCATACTTAATTTTTCAGTAAGTTTCTTCATTTACTATAACCATCATTACATTATGCATATCCTCTTTTCTATAAGAATGATGAGATAATTTCCTTACTTTATACCTAGTTACTTTTAAATTTTAAGAAACATTGGCTTGCTAAAACATAATGCAAACGAGAAGGAATGGGAGGGTTAGCTAGTCTAAAATTTATTTTTTCGATTCTACATATAAATTTTAATATTTGCAAGATAAATTATTCATGTTTCCCCCTACAGATTAGATGTGAATAGTTTTCTACCATGCAAATATATCACATTCGTTTTAAAAAAAGAATAGTCCGCCAGTCCGCCAGTCCTGAGTCTTGAATAGAAGACAATGTGTCCTCTGACATCTACTGATGGACAATGATCGCAGACTAGTGCAGGTGGGAAATGCTATTTCAGGGTAATAGCTCACACCTGGAAAGGTCTATTTTTTCTCTAAGATCTTTTTACACAGCAGTGAAAATGAACTAATTAGGTCAAAGCGTCACATTGGGACCCATGAGCTTTCACGGTCTCTCTCGGTTGTATCCCCACAAGAGGCCACTGTCCAAAGGCAAATAAGCAATAAATTCCAGCCAGAACGGGAGCTCTTGATTCAACCATTTCTCCTTTTAGTGTAGCCACCACTGTGTTTCATTGCATTTGAATTCATGCATTTTTCACAAGGGAGAGAACAGGTATAGAGAGATAAAGAAGATGAGAGAAAGAAAAGAGAAACCAGGAAGCAATGGTGATTTCTAGAACTATCACCTCTGCTCAGACCCAAGTACCAAAAGGCCCTGCTCAGGAGACATGGTTTTCACAACCAGGGCTCAGGAGGTAGTTCTTTAGTACCCCAGGCATCTGTGGAAACTATGCTGACAGCACCCAAGGCGATGGGAAGTCCCTGTGTGGATACACCCGTTTTTATTCCTTTGATAATTTCACCCACGGCACAAAAGGGAGGGAAAAAAAAAAGACCAGCAAGGACCTACCATATTTCTCTGTGGTTTAGTCAAACTCTCCCTGGAGGCTCAGCCTCACAACCATCCAACCCTTAGAATAGCACTGGGAATCTGAGAGAGTAAGACATCCAGCAGCACTGGACTCAGTTTTATGTGTTTCACCAGTGCTTCTTAATGCAATGAAGTACTTTAGGCTTTGATTCATTGAAGTCCCTTAACAAAATATTTTCTGGTTATTACTTCCCTTATTTATAATTTAGGCACTTAAATTTTCCATTCACTTAACAGATGGTTATTGATCATCTATGGCATACATACACTGTATAAAATGTAAGGAGATGCAAAGATTTAAGACATTCTATGCCCTCAACAGTGAGTAAATGCCCTCAACACACACTTATTCTACATTCAACACAAGCTTAAAAATATATTTCTTTAAAAATTATTAAGTTAAACAATTTTAAAATTAGTCAATCTCATCACTCTAACATTTCCTGTCTTCATGCTTCTTTACACATTTCGTCTGTTTACAAAAGTCATGTTCTTATATTTTAACTTCATTATACTGTACAATTTCACATTTGCTCATGTTCTTAATACTGAACTTATTTTTAATGATTGTAAAGTGCCATCATTCTTCTATTACTTAAAATTAGGTTAATTGTTTTTTATTAATCATCATTTCATTCAATACTAATTTGCTGAGCACTCAGTACATGTCAGGCAATAGTACTGGTTGTCAGGGATACAACGTGGCTTCTTCTAAGGCACAATCTAAGTAGGAGACAGATTTATAAACAAATGATTAAATAGTGAGATGTGTGCTTGTAGATCTACAAGTAAACTATAAAGAGTTTACTTAGGACCAAAAAGACCAAATAATAGCCTATCTGATTTAATTCAAATGAATATAATGTATATGGAGCCCCTGATGACACGAGATAGGCAGCGCTTGAGAGAAGACGTAATATTTGAGCAGAATTCCAAAGGAAGCTTTGGATTTGTACAGAACATGGGCAGGGAGGGCACTAGTGCTCCATTTTTGTCTATTTTACCTCAACTAGGGGTCATGATATCCTCTCTGCATTAACAATGACTTGTCCCTGCAGTCGTACTCAGTAAGTGGTCCCTGCTCCTGCTGGGGAAATGTGAACATCTTTAGGAGGGGAGGGGAGGAATTATAATTTGAAGAAGCCTCTAGATGACACTGATCCCTATCCCCTTCTCTCCCTCCCCACATCCCCTTTCTGCTATCTCTGAAAAGTCACCACTAGAGGTGGGAGACCCACCCATCCTGTGTGACTGAAGTCCAGAGGAGCAGAACAGGGAGTGGTAGGAGACAGAGGTGGAAATGCAAGGTGGGATCCAGATGGGAAGGGCAATGAGAGTCAGGCAGGAGGTTTGGCCTTACAGTTGACCATGAAAGGTTTTGAAGTAGCCTAGTGCAGTGATTATTTATGTCCTTCGAAGGGGACTTAGAAGACAAGGAAAGGATTGCATGTGAGACAAATAACTCTCCAATGGAGAGACAATGATGTTCAAGCTAAGGCATCATTGTAGAAAGGTTTCCCTTTGTTAAAAGGATCAGGAATAGTGTTACTTGGGAAAAAGTTATGACTATTTTCATTTCTCTTAAAAGATATTTTCAACGTACTTTCTGAAAACGATGTGAGAATAACACACAAATATGTATGCATCCACATACACACATATATGTATGAATAGTACTTCATTTTATGACACGTCTCTCTAAAACAGTATTATCCCTGCCATTCTAGCCAAATAAGCCCACTGATATGACACACACATTGATAGGATGCTTTCTTAGGTAATCAAGAAAAATGCAGTGTCTATGTCAATAGTTCCAATGTACATATATAGTTGCAAACACATCTGAAAATGCAATATGCAATTCTGGACGGTCTTTACAGAGGCATTAATATACCAGGATATATCTTGAGAGGAGCTATCAGGACAGGTGAAGTATTAAAATACCTTCTCACCTGGGAACTGCTTGGAAAAAATGCTGATATTTATACTGGTGGACAAAATACTAAAGGAACAAGTATCTACTATCTTCAAATATTTGAGGGCCTGTCAGAGTGAAAATGTTAATGTTTTGGTTGATTCAGAAGACATATATAGGATGAATGAGCATATATTTATTGCAGTTAAATGTAGATTCATCCTGAGGCCATGTATTTTAGGAATTAGAACTGAGCAACAGAGATTTATTCTGTGGTATGAAGTAATAACCCTCTTAACACTGCATATTTCTAAGCTCTCAGGAACAGTTGGGAATAGAAGACTCCGTGTGTGTGTGTGTGTGTGTGTGTGTGTGAGAGAGAGAGAGAGAGAGAGTGAGAGATTGTTAAAGTGATCTATCTTTGATGTCTATCAACAGACATAATTCAAATGCAGTGCCAGATAATGTCAAAGTACAAGTCCTAGCTATTTATGGTAAATATGAAAGTTAGGGTTATGGGCTACAACAATAATGATTATGCGGAGTAAGCCAGAAGGTCTGCTTCCCCGAAAGGCACTGGATGACTCTTCTTTCTCATCTGAGATAAAAACTGGAAGATGATCCAATCCCTGACTTTGAAAAGGCAGAAGCTTCCTGGTCTTGCACTCATTCCTTGCCCACTGCAGTCCACTGACTATGCTTAATGAGTTCACCATAAGCAACCTCCTTGATGGAAGGGACTACCTTTCTGTCCTCACCTAACTGAATCCTCTGCGGTCACTGACACTTAGCATTCCCTCCTAAAATCTAGTTTCCCTTGATTTTGAAAAAAAAGTTGTTTTCCTATCTTTTCCACTGGACTATAAGCTCAGTGAAGACATGAGTTACATTTATTTCATTTATTTCTGTGTACCTAGATTTAAGCATAGCATGGGACAAACAGTAGGCTGTCATTGTCATTGTCATTATCATTTGCCAGCCCATCCTTCTCTGTCTGGCTTGTAAATACAGGTTTTCCTCAACCTGGCTTTTTTTTTTTTTTGGTACCAGAGTGATTTCTTCTTACTTGTTCTTTGACTTTGATGAATCATCTGCAGGATGAACACAACTTCTTTTTTTTTTTAATAGTTTATTTTCAAATTGGTTTACATATAGCACCCAGCGTTCATCCCAACAAGTGCCCTCTTCAATGTCCGTCACCCACTCTCCCCCCTCCCACACCCCCCTCACCCTTAGTTTGTTCTTAGTCTTTGAGAGTCTCCTATGTTTTGTCTCCCTCCCTCTCTGTGAACACAACTTCTAAATCCACATATCCAATATCCAAGATGATATTCTAAAGCTTTAGATGTTGACCTTTTTGCTCTTAAAACTCTTTTGGACACTTAGAAATGAATGAGGAACAAAGAGTTTTTATTTACGTGTGTTGTATTTATTAATACTTAGTATATTAGCTATTAAGAAAGAAATTTTTAATTCATTAAAAATAACAGTAAAAAGTGTCATTGCCTATTTAAAAATGTTTTTATGATAAATATCTTAGAAAATAAAAATTTATTGTAAAATTTAATGTACAGTTTTGTACATTGTTGCACATTTTTGCAAATGTGTGGCTTAATAGAATACAGTTGGATACTCACACCTGCATTCAACCTCTTAGGATATGCTGTTTTGGTTGAAGTATATTAAGGAAATAAATGAGAAAGATATTAATATTTCAATAACCTTATTAGGCAATTGTAAATACTCTTCTTTGATATTACACTAAAACTTGGCAAGTGATAGAGGACTAAAAGTTGATTTCAATGTGAAATCTGAAAATAGATTGTTATGTTCTGAATTGTATCCTCCAAAATTCATATGTTGAAGCTCTAACCCTAACCACCAATGTGACTGCCTTTGGAAATAGGGCTTTGAAGAGGAAATTAAGATTGAATGACACTTAAGGGTACAGCCTACAGGAGAGATCATATCTGTTGGCACCTTGATCTTGAACTTCCAGCCTTCATTACTATGAGAATATAAATTTCTGTTGTTTAAGCCATATGGCCAGTGGCATTTTTCTTATGACAGCTATCAAACTAATACACATAACAATGAAATTTTAGAACTCTGTAATGTTAAAATACACCCCAGCTCTCTCCTTGAGTGGATCATATATCCATGCATAATTTTCAAAAACCACCCACAGGTCATTTGGAAAATATTGATTGAGATACAGATTTTCCAAATGTTGACATAATTCATTATACTAACTCAAAAAGTCACATTTTTAAAAATTATCATTCTAATCTCATGAAGAATGTCTTTAGTGGACATCAAGCTTACAGTGGCAGACGCTAGCTATCAAGTTCATTCCATTTACCTGAAAACCTGAATTTTATTACGGTCAACAAATGCTGTCAGGGGTTTTCCGTGAAGTGAGGGACCGATTTTATTCAATTTCAACATATCAGCCAGATAACGAAATCTGAGCAATCATGATTTGTCTAGCGGTTGTTCTTTCAGGTAAAAATGGTGCACCTTGAAAAAACTGGCTAGTTCAGCTTGCAACTGAGGCGATCACATAAGTGTTTTTTTCTTTTTTTCTTTTTTCCTGAGACAATCTGTACATGTGGCAAGTTCTTTCTGTGTACTTCCCACTTGCTCCCAAGATTATTAAAAGATAAGTACTCAAGGGTTGACATTTGACATTTGATAAAATTAGTATTTTATTGGCTTTTAAAAGTTTTGTTTTTTGTTTTTTTTTGTAAGTGAAAATGATAATGACAACGGACTTCTGCTAAACTGCCAACAGTTGTAGCTGGCAATGCTTTTGCACTGTTAGCAAAAAGACCAATGCAGTGGGAAACAGAAAATAACACCTTAGTAATGTTATAAAATTTGATTTGATTGTGTAGATTCTCGGAAACATTCTGGGGAGCTCTAGAAGGTCTGTGGACCACACCTTGAAGTTTGGTTTTTCCATAGAAACCTAACATTTGAAAGATCCAACACTGAGCTAATTTTCTTCCCACTAGGTCTGAGCCTCTTTCTTCTTCCCATCTTGCTGGTAGGTATTACCATGTCCCTATTTACTTAAGACTGGAACCTAGTATCATCTCAATTCCCCGTTCTTGGTTTTGTGATGGAGACTCAGGAGAAATGGAGGGTAACAACAGTAGAGGCAAATTAGAGGATTTTTATCTGTTCTCAGAATGTTTATTTTTGGGGCTCCTGGGTGGCTCAGTTGGTTAAGCGTCTGACTTCGACTCAGGTCACGATCTCACTGTTCCCGAGTTTGAGCCCCGCGTCATGCTCTGTGCTGACAGCTCAGAGCCTGGAGCCTGTTTCGGATTCTGTGTCTCCCTCTCTGTCTTTGCCCCTCCCCTCTTGTGCTCTGTCTCTCTCTCAAAAATAAATAAAGATTAAAAAAAAAGAAGAATGTTTATTTTTTTATTTTTATTTTTTATTTTTGAGAGAGAGAGAGACAAAGCATGAGCAGGGGGGCAGCAGAAAGAAAGAGAGACACAGAATCCAAAGCAAGCATCTGGCTCTGAGCTGTCAGCACAGAGCCCAACGCGGGGCTCGAACTCACCAACCACGAGATCATGACCTAAGCCGAAGTTGGACTCTTAACTGACTGAGCCACCCGGGTGACCCAGAGGATTTTTATTTGACTCTAGTTAACTGTTCATTCTCTGTAATTTTTACATATACATCAAACTTTACGATAAAGCAAACAAATATTCACTTTCTTAAATGTGCTATTCTTTCTCTCTAGACTCCTAGTCAACACTTACGTTCTCCTCTCTGAGTGCAGCATTCTTTTCACCTAATATTCATTTCCCACTCCTGCCCTTTTCATGTTATGGTTTCACTTCAGGTAACACTTCTTCATTGTCTGATTTTGCTGCCATAGCACCTTTGATCACAGCATGTATTACGATACGTTGGAATTGCCTGTTCCATTGTATATGTCCCGTTAGATCTGAAGCAACATGAGGGCAAGCAGTGTTAGAAGTTGTCACATGATCACCTAAGGCAGTTACCTACTGGTGTGGTTTTATAGCATTTTAATTGTAGAATAGATTTGTAAAAACTGAGTTGATATACATAATATAAAATGTCAAGTTGGGGATGATAAATATGCTTTGTTTTAATGCCCTATGTTCAAATGCTTATAGTATTCAAATTGAAAATATAGCTCTGAGAATTTAATAGGAGTTGTTTTATAATTACACTATTTCCATTCCCCAAACTTTCAAATAAGATGTAAACCAATTAAAATACCTAGACCTTGTCAGATTTACCTTATAATGTAACTCATTGTGATACAAAATAGAAATAGCAACAATTTTATGATCGTACAAAAGGATACTATTGCTACAGAAATGTATAGTCTGGAAAGACTTTCAGACATGTCGAAGACTGAAAGGAGAGCTCCATATAGGGGTCTTTCTCAATTATTAGATAACTGTGTTATCTCTGTTGAGAAAACAGTAGAAGCAGCAATGGACTAAAAGAATACTCCAGTAGCAAACAAGAATTGGATTTTTTAATTAAAATACATCAATATTATCTCTTTACTAGAGATAAGCAATTACTTGATACGAACTTTCTTATAAATATGGATAAACATTTCCCACATTTTTTATATTCCTAGATTTCAATTTTTGTTTCACATATAAAAAATATACATTTGCTTTCAGCTCTCAATACTCCAGTCACAATTCACTGCACTTGATAGCAGAGCTTTGGCATTGCCATAGTAGTAGGTGAAATGCTGGTGTGCCCAGCTAAGTCCTTCCCATTTGTAAAGGTTAATGGTCCGAAGAGCTTTCTCATGTGGAGACCAAAAGTGGTTAGTCTGAAGCTCAGGCTAAACTTCATCAAGAGGTCCTGGTGGGCTGAGTTATATGTGAGTGTGCAGTGTAGTCCATGGGGCAGACGGACGTGGCTCTGCTCACAGAAGGACGTTTCTGAACATGGTAGGGGCTGTGAGAGACGGGGTGGAGAAATGAATCATGTCCTGAGCCCTAGAATTCTGGATCCACATGGGGTTTAAATTTGGACGAAATATTGACAGATGCCGGTTGATGACCAGCGCAGTAAAATGATGCTGACTTTGGGAAAGGAAATGGGAAAGAAACTGTTAGAAAGACACTTGGGGATTTGCTCCAAGACCATTCTCCATGGCAAAGAGAGACTTTGAAAACTTGAAAAAACACGAGGAGCTATGCCGATCTGGGATTTTTCTGTGTCCTTCAGGTGACTTGACAATGAAGACAATTCCTTTGAAGATTTTGCCACAGGCCAGAAGTAATATGTAATAAAAATGCAAGGGAGACTTGCAAACAAAGAGCACACCACCCCTTATAATATTCTCTAACGGGGGTCGTGTGTTCTAAAGGGGAAGGAGACATGATGAAGGTATTTTAATTTGTTTTTTTATTTTTTAAGAGTCAAACCAAAAACTGACCATTAGAATTTTAAACCATATTCCAATGTTATGCAAGTCTCTTAAAATACAGAGAAGTCCTAAATTGTTTCTTCCATCTGATCTGTGTGAAATGAACATCTCGTCTTTGAGACATAAGAGAATGTTACGAAAATTAAATTTGGACAGTATTTTATATTTTTGAGAGTTGAAATTTAAAAAAATTCATTAAGTTTAAGGAAAGATATGTCTAAGCAATAGAATATAATTTTTATTTCTTCCTTTCGCTTAGCATTATCATTGCACACAAATTTAATTATGTGCTCTTCTCATTTCAGATGTAGGAGGTATTTTCTTATTCATTTTTTAAAAATATGGTCGATTTTTTCACCATATCTAAGGATTTCTTTATCGTTGCTTATAGTTCAGAATTTCACACTCAAAACAAAGTTCCTCATAAGGACTGCACAGATTGGTCTGCAAGTAAAATATGATTTACATAACCAAAACCCACAAAAACCCCATACAGCTGGCTGTCCCAGAGTGGTGCAGAGATGGGACAGAGGCTGCAGGTTGCACTCAGTGGGTAGGTCTTCGGAGAGGAAGTAGGAGGAGGGCCCAGGCGGTGACTATGCCAAAGACTTGTAACAAGCAGTTGAAGAGTCTCCAGTATGATGCAAGGAGACCTGCAGTGTCGGGGGGTCCCTGTCCTCCTGCGGGATGCTCTGCGCATCCTTAAACTTGTTGGTCAAGAGCAGGAACTGACTCAGCAAGAGTCGCCGGACATCAAACTTGCCGAGTTTCCAAAACTCATGATACACTTGCTGTTCGCTGACCCCACGCCACCCGGACACTGAAGAGGAGGATGGGAGGTTGGATACTGGGGTAATCTGGACCAGAATAGTTAATGTTAGGGACCTGGGCTTGGATAAGATTCATCTGGCTCATATAGGGAGCCAGCTCATCAAGATACAGTGGGAGGGAGAGCCCAGACATGATGCTAGCACCCTGTATTCTCCACAGGAGCAAGAACTGATGCAAAGATATCCCTCACGGCCTCACAGGGGTACTTGGTCTCAGTATATTTTTCATACTTGCTTGCGTGAATAATCACTGGCCCAGAATATTTGGTAGGATTCAAGTTACTGTTTAGGACTTCATAAATTTCTAAAAGATTTGAAACCTTGGGAAATGCAGCTCCTTCCAGAGATCCTTTGTCACATTCTTGATGTCGATGAGAACAGGAAATAGTTTGTGGATATTCAACTTAAATTGATCACAATGTTGTTTCCTCACTTTTTCCACTATTATCCCCTGGTCTCTCAGTCCTGTCCTGGTGTCGGGGATGGCCTGCCTCAGCCCCAGCTGGACCTCAAATGCCGGGAAGCCAGCAATACCAGGGAGAGTCATACAGTTGCCCTCCTCTACCAGGTCCAGCCACCATGTCACCTCATCAAGCACCACCTTGATCTAGTCTTTATCCAGAGAACTGCAAAGTCTCCAGTTCCCAGTCAGGATGTTGTGTTTAATTTTCTTCTCCTGTTCTTCATTCATATACGGGATCCCATTTTTGAGAAACTTGTAGTCTAAGCCATACTGATTTATATATAACATTTATATATAAACAAAGAAGTTCACAAGTATTATTTTTGGGACATTCCCTTACTTCTAAAAGAAAATTGACAAGTTCTAAAATATACTAAGAGGACAGGAATGGGGAATGTAGAAGAGAGAGGAAAGTAGAAGTTGTTGAAATTTAGAGGGAATTTTTAAAAATACAAAGCTACAGTAGCAGCTGAACACTGATTGAGAAGATCAGTCTGCCTATTCCCCCGCAAACCAGGTGTAAACATAGTCTGGCATGGCACCAGGGCCAGGATTCACGCGCTTCCTGTAGGTCTATGAAAAGAAAAATGTAACTTTGGCGAGGATGCAGTCTGGGCTTTTGTAGCACGTTCCCGGCACAGCGTTGCTATGCTAAACAACAATGGGAGAAGGTAAATAGAGATGAGTTACAGAGAAAACCCCGTGACAGAGCATCAGGATGGAAAATTGCTACGGTGTGAAAGCAGCTAGATGGACAACAGTGGTAGCTGCCAGTTATACAGGTGATGTTGGCACTGGGATCGCCATGAAGGCAGGATTCATGTGTTTATTTCAAATACGTCATTACTGAATGCACATTCCTTAGCGTAGTAGTTCCTCAAAAATAGCTATCGATTGAATAATGTTGAGAAACACTGTGTCAGTCAAGTATCACATAATCTGTGACTGTGGCAATGTGTGTGTGTGTGTGTGTGTGTGTTGTGTATTCATTCCAATATCCCTTTGCTAAGTGCCAAAATGTTCTGTATAATGGGAGTGAGTAGGGCAAGATGTACTTCTAGTAACCTAGAGGGAGTAAGCCAAGAAATTACTGTTTATTACTGCATTTTTTACTCCATTATATGCTCAGTTTACATCTGTTATATAAATATAAACATAGTAGAGAAGAATATAAAGAAGAGGAAAAGGAATATACAAATATGCAATATAAAGAAAACTAATTATGTATACCTTTGAAAAAGAACAGGGAGAGAAAAACGATTCTGAAGTTTCACTATAAAGATGGAATCAATTTGTTCCCTTTTAGTCAACTGTGCCTTGAAATATTTTTTTTCAGGCCAAATCTGTGATAGCAGCAGATATTAACTGTGGAAATAAACTAGCAAAATCATGTTGCACTAAAGGACAAATATAGTTAGCTCTGTCTTGGAGCTATGGAGAAAAAATGTCCTTCACTAATTTGTCTCTAGATTAAGGGGTAGATTAAACTTGACTTCACATCTATTGTCAACTAAGTTAGCAATTTATTTGTAACTTCATTTATTTTTATGCCTTTTATTATTTTCCCAAATAGCTAGGTTCACATTTTTTACATGGGGCTGATTTGTGGACTGTACCCATGAAGCAGAAGATGAGGTCAAATCCATCCGTGGGAAGACATCATTTATTAGAAAGGGGATCTATTTCAGGAGACATTGTAGGAAACTGTATAGCTCCAGATCAAATATATCTTTCTTTCTATGGAATCTCTTCTTGGCTTCCAGAACTCGGCTTATAGCCATTAATAGAAATGAATGTGACCGAAATATCTCACCACTTTAATTTGTTGTGATTGATCTGTATGGCAGTGCTGATCTCACCATCTTAATTAGTTGCAGCAAATTGTATCTGACAAACCATTAGATAACATATTCATTCTTTCTACAGTGGTCTTATGCTGAACCAGATCTTTTACATACTTTATCTCATGCAGTCTTCATTCAGTTTTGCCAAGTAGTAAAAAATATCTGCAATGTGTGGATGATAACCTTAGAGAAATTATTAACATATATGGGATTGCAAACTCAACAGTGGCAGTGTTGGGACTTGAATTCCAAGGATCTTTCTGAAGCTCCTCTTCTTAGCCACCAAGCTACAGGCAGTCAAGTTTATGTTGGAATAATATCAACTTGTCCTCAATATTAACGTAAGCTGTAACAGTTTGAATATTAACTTGAATATTAACGTAAGCTGTAACAGTGTGTCGTCACATAGCTATAGCCAGAATTTAGAGGAAATAGAGTAATTAACCATTTGCTGAGTAGTCTGTAACATAACATCGCTTTTCAATATTTTTCTCAAGTGAGAAGAATTGGGGAAAGGCTTTATAGCTAAACCTAATGCAAGCAGGCATATTGGACTTAAAAGGTTGTGAGAATTTATATATCCAAAATTGTTATATCTTATTTTGTTCGAGTTGGGTTAAAATGCTCTGGTAGAAATAAAGAGTAAAATCACTACAAGAAGCAGTTTGTTTTTGATAGAAAGCCAAATTTTAAAATGCCAGCAGTATGTACCAGAACAGGAAGGGTTAGTAAACAAGGCAATAAAATGTATCATTTTGTTATAAGAGCCAGTAATGCAGCTTGAGTGTAATGGGTTCTTCCAGAGAGAGAAATACTCCCTGCTTGTCATGGAAGGTAAAGGAAGACAAGTTAGCCCAGTTTCAACTGTGTCCCATCTTAAATAGGGTGAATCTTGTGTTCAGACCATGCGAAAACTCTACAAGCAGCATTATGGGAGAAATACAAATAAACAAACCCGGGCATCAATTTCATTGTGATCTATGAGATTGATCTTTAGGCGGGCAGTATGTTCTTACTTTTGCAGTGAAGCTGAAGGTTTGGTCTGACAATCTATTTCTGACATCTCCAAAGAACTGCCTATCCTACAGCCTTGCATGAAATCTAATTTAAAAGGAAAGGCTTTTAGACACTACTGAGCCGATGACTAAATCCTATTCACCTGAAACCCTTCCAATGGTATGCCCCCAGGTTAGAAAGAAGCACTCATGTGATAGTCGGAGGGGCCAATGAGACTGATAGGGAGAATTTTGTAAGACAGGAAGGTAAGTAAATGACTACCCTCTGGTGGAGGGGAAGTAGTTTGGTGCAGAACAAGTCAGAAGTCAGACATCAAGCTCTCCATTTAGAATCAAAACAATAAGGTGGTGAAAACTGACCAGATGAATTTGGGAAAGTCTCATTGCAAGGGATTCGTTTCTTTCTGTTCCTCTGGGTGTAACCCACAATGATTGCAAGTTGCTGAGGGAAGTCCCATATTCAGCAGGGCTCCAACACTATGTGGCAGCAGTTTAGAAATGGGTGAGGAAAGTTATCAATGCAGAATGGAGGCTGGGACACAGACCGCCTTGCAGTGTCTTCCTTTGCAAGCACGGAACATTCTGAGCAGATGGAAAATAGCAATTAGTTGAATTTACTTTGATATTCTATCTTGACTCCTCACATAGAAGACATTCCCCAAATCTTGCAGAGTCCCCATGGGTATGGGGGGAAAGGCTATGTTGAGACCTAGAGGATAGCCATGGAGCTACCTTCAAAACAAATGGAGCAACGAAGTAGCCAAGACTACGAGCTAGGAAGCCCAAAGCAGAGGCCAAACAGAAGAAGGGTCTCAGCCTTAGGTTTTGCAGCATCTGTAAAAGAAGAGGTGAATCCAGAGAAGTGGCTAGGAAGGATGGAAACATCATGGTTCTTCCCCTTGGTTAGTTTCAGCATTAGGGGCTGCAAACAGAGTGTTCAAGAACCCAAGCGGGGTCAAAAATGCATTAGCAGTTACCAACAGATGCCTCCAGAAGAGATGAGACCGCTGAGCCACAGGAGGGTGGGGGCAGCATAAGCCCAGAAGATACCCCCAGCAAAATGGATCCTTCTCCAATCTCAAAGGATGACTGCATTCATGAAGGAGGGAGAACATGGGAAAATAGTTCTGAGGGGGATTTGGGATTTGAATTGATTGCATATTGTCTTGAGACTGTTTTGACATGTCTTGAAGAACAACAAAGGTTTTAAATGAGAAAAGCTTGAGAACCTGATATTCGTTTTCTACCAGCCAGAATGGTAAGGCTCCTGAGGCTATTTGGATCACTTATAGAACATAAAGAGAGTACAGATTTTGGCTTATCTGCATTAGAGTGCAAAATTTCAACCATGCTACATATGTCAGACCCAGATGAGAGGATCCACCCCTTCACTCTTATTCCACATTTAGCATTTCATAAACTTAGTAATTTTCCTAAAGATTTTGTAAGGAAGATGCACTAAACAGCCTTCTGCCATTCTGGCATCCTGCTGGATCTCGACAGTAAATCTCCCAGCAGCCCTGCCTCTGACATGGGATCCCCCAGCAGTGCACAACTTTCGAAGAAGCGACCACCAGGCCACCACCTCCCACTGCTTTTCCGGAGGGTAGCAGTTTTATCAGCCTAGCTGGGCCCAAGATTGTGGGTAGAAGGGTTCTATCTTGCCATCTAGGCGAAAGTAGAACAGCCTACTGTTTCAAAGCTTGATACCTTAATAAAAGGGCGCAGCCTGAAATCATGACTTGTATTTGTATGGCTGCAACTAAAAATGGGAACACTGTATAAATCGAGGTATAGGAATACATGAGATGGACTGGTTCGTGCCAGATTCACATCAAATAGTGTTTCCAAATGATGAGCTTTCAGTGTGACTGAAAATTAACAATCACCCATGGATCTTTAGAAAAACATTCCTAATGCCATCTGATCAAATAACATAGTAAATCTGTAAAAGAGATCTGATCAAATAACATAGTAAAATGTTTAAAACACTTTCACATTGCTTTTCTCACAAAATAGCACTGGATGAACATGCTGAGGTCTCTGTTATTCAAAATAGAAACTTGAGTTTCAACGAGGTTGTCATATGTACAGGTCACTTAACTGGAAATGCTAAAGTGTCCTAGCCACAAACAAGGGCTTTGTCCTGTACTTTCATTTCTAGGTAAATTGTCTAACCTTTCTGAGCCACGGTTTTATCATCTCTAGAATAGAGGTAATTATCTACATTTAGAATTACCATGACAGTAGTGATAACAGTGCTCAGTTCCATTATAAAGGACACTGACATTATTGTTGTTGTTGAGGGTTGAGCATCGCCTCACAGCCATATCAGACATTAATGAAAATGGCAGGTACTTGTATAAACTACAATTAGGAAATCTGACAATGTCAAGTATAATCTCATAACTTAAAATGTATTTTCATGACATATTCATTGTTGTTATTGATACTTTTTTGATAGGTTTGAATACCTGTCACATTATTAATAATCATAATTATAATTGCTATCGTAATACTTATAATATTCTGTTATTGTGATAGCAATTTCACTCAGCACTCCAATTTGTTCTCATCCATTTCTGCTCTTACACAGCTCATGATTTTATGCATGCCACATGATATAATAAATGCCTGATTCCTATGTTTTTTGTTTTCAGAGGCATATATTTGCAGCAATCATCTGGAACATGTTTACATCTTCCTTTGATTTTTATTGTTCTTTTTTTATTTGAATTCAATTTTTCCCCTCTTACCTATATTCAGATAATGAAAATTTATCTGGTCTGCCTAGTCATCAAGAGACAAGATGACATTATGGATTTTGCTTCACTGTCTACTGTGAAGGTTGATCAGATACCTCTTTGAGATGCTACCCCCTCCCTCCCTCTCCACTCCAGGTGGATATGTACCTCCTTTGCTTATATTGTCCTTGACTAGTAAGCATGCAGCGTCTCCCTGTTGTTCTGAGGTATGACTGTCTCCCAACTAGTTATCTGAAGCTAAACCCATAAAGTATCTTGGAAACTGCTCTTTCAAGAGGCACCACTGCCAACTTCTTCCTTTTTCTTTCCCCTCATTCATTTCTCATTAATTCTGCAAATAATCGTTGAGCACCTACAACCTACCAGGCAATGTTACATTGAGTGTCTTCTGTTTACTCGCTAACGATAGGAGGTAGTAGGTTCCTGTTTATGATTCTTTGTTTCTCCCTGTTTTCTATAAGTTTTACTTTCTGAATAGGTGTAAAAATAAAATAGCTATAATATCTACTTATAAAAATATCTTTCTTGTAGTGCAGTATTAATCATTACTAATTACAGAGTAATTATTCTAAGCTAAGCACTAACTAAAGGCTTTGCATGAATTGATCATATATAGTTCTCCTAACAACACTAATCTTTTGTCAAAATTTTTAGAAAAGAAACAGATTTAGAGAAATTAGTTAATTCCTTAAGGCCAAACTGTAAGAACCCAGTAAAAAATAGAAATTGAATTCAGAGAACTGTACTTTTATCTATTATGCAAAACTGAGGGCTCTTCAGTTCTTGATTTTCTACCCAGAGTTCAATTAGTAGAGCTCAGGGAGAATTAAAAATAATTGATATCAATAATAATAATAATAATAATAATAATAAAATTTAAAAAACATGTTTCCACTTTTTCCCACAAGCACTGGGAGTGAACTTTATTTAAGTTTATTTAAGCCGACCATGTTTATTTTTCCAAATTCAGTCTCAAAAGTCTGATTATTACTGAAATTCATTCTTAGGTTCTGTCCATAGGTTGTAACCATCAGCTTTTGATGGTGTTTTTGGTTTTAACTTTTTCTTCGTCCTATTGGGAGAGGATATATTGGGTTAGATAGAGAGAGAAAAATACAGTTCTGGACACACACACATAATTATATGCCTATATGTGTGCATGTGTCTGTCCCAGACACATGAGCACACAGACTTGGCATAGGAGAGCATCTTCATCACTGTGGGTTTTCTAAGTTCCACTCCTAGAGATCATTAAAAATGCCATCTGATGACTAATGTACACATGGCGTTGTAGGCCTATTTGTGTGTGTGTATTATATATACTTATAAACCTCCCACTGCAGCCATTCCCCACACTGTCAATTAAAGTGCTCCCGTAGTTATGGACCCATAGTTGATTGGCTTCCAGAGTGACTTCATATTGGAGCCTCCTCCTCGTCAACTGGATTAAAGGGAGATTCCTTTGTACACACGGATGCCCGTAACGCATTGCCAAGACAAATGGAATTTGTCTATATTCTAAATATACTTAAATCTCACAGAAATCATTTATAAAGGGTATTCTTTTCTTTGACCATTTAAATTTTATTTCCTAAAAATTGCAGAAACCATGGGAAATTCGCAGCGGCCCCTTCGGCAATGGATAGCAGATGGGAATCAGAAGCTTTAATAGATGCAGGAGGATCAAGTTGCCCCTCCCTAGTAGTAGACCTTTTATTTCAGGATAGACAGTGATCCAGGTTTAAAAATGACTTGTGGGTGATATATATAGGAAGTACAATATGTTCCAATTTGACAACAGGAACAGTACTTTTTTAGAAGAAAATATAATGCAGGGATTCACTCATATTCAATTATATATATTTAAAAAGGCAGAGGGTTTCAGTGGTACAGTGATGAATTATTTCACCAACGGAGGATTTGGGGAAGGGCTCTCTGACTGAATATTCAGGAGAGAGCAAGTGTCAATGTAGCCAAGCAAGCAATTTAACTCATGATTTTTTTTCCCACTGAATTTCCTGCCTGCTGGAATAAATTACTGCTTTATTTTAGCAATGGTTACGATATTAAATCAATGGGATCTGTTTAATGGAACAATTAAGTGGAAAAAAAAGAGTAAAATCACTGAGGGGGGTGTGGGTGAGAGGCTGGATGGCATTCTCAGAATTAAGTTTCAGGTTGTCTAGGCCATTGCTTTTACCTACGTGCCACTCTTCACTTAATTGATACAGTGGTGAGTTGGGGGCAAGCATCTAGCCAGGCTAAATATAAGCCTGGCTTAATGTAAGCATAGACTGGGGAACTAATAAAAAATACCCATGTCACGGCCCATTCTGAGACCAATTTCAGCAGAAACTCTATGTGGGAAGCATGTGATGAATGGGTATTTCTCAAAGCTACTCTGTCCAGGGTGATGCTAGTAAGTAGCTCGGGTTGAGATCTGTTGAGATCTGTACTGGGTATGAAGGTGGACCTTGGTTGCTGAAAGTGGTCTATTCTTAAGCTACAAAGCTACATTTGTCCTACATCACAAGATAATCTCTCCTTAACTTTTCTCATTTATCAGGTTGCAAAAAATAATAACACGTGCTTCTAAATCTTACCAAACACTCCATTTTTGTGAAATCATGGCAATTAATGTATGAGCCCCTTTCTTCATTATCACAATGAGGATATAACCTTCTGAAAGGCATCCTTGTTTATATCTAGATAAATGCTTGCTGAGATCTTGGCATTAAGATGATAAAGTTAAGCTTCTACTCTCTCTTAATAGGATTTAGAAAGAAATAGAGAGATTAATATCACGACTGAGATAGAAAGTAGAATTGACCTTTTGTATTAAATGAAGGGCAATCTAAAACAGTTGTTCTATCTTAAAACAAGTAAAATACTCCATAATCCAACCAAAATCATTTCTTAGATCAGCTTTCGCCAAGTGGCTCTTTAGTGGTTTCTTTTAAGTGAATATTTTATCATTATTTCTGAAATTTGTGAAAGGCCACTAAAAGAAGTCTAGAGTGCCCAGTGTTAAATCTATACAGCAGGACCTAGCTACCTGGTTCAAAGAAATTAAGTTTATATCCACCATAAGCCAGATCTTTTTCTCTCTTTGAACTTTGGATTCTGTGTTGTGCTGTTCCCACTGACACCGCAAATTAAAGGATAAAATGGTGACTTTTCACTCTGTCTCCCATAATGATGTATTCTTAGCTGAGCTTAGGTGAGAAATTTGAATGTTTCAGAAAACCAGATTGCTTTCTTTCCTGCCTCAGGGACCAAACTGGCACAACACAGGATCGTATATCATTCCAAAAAATTTATACTTGCTTACAGTATTAGATTTTGTTTTAGCCTTTTATTTCTTCTCAACAGATTTTTCACAGCCACAATACTGGAGGCTGTTTCTGAAAACTGCTAATTTTTAAAAATAGACCAGTCAACCAAATTAGCAGGATGACTGAGGGAGAACTTTATTAGGGAGTGAACAGCCGTAAGGTCTCAATAAATCTTTTTAGTCATCTGAAAAGATGAAAAGCTTGGAGGGATGAGGGGGGTGGGGCATGATTAGCTCAGATTTATTTAAACAGCCAGGAAAAGCAAATGCATGATTTGGTATAAGTCCCTTTGAAATTTCATTTCCATAGACTATTTCTTGCCTGAGGGGTGCAATCATTTTATGTGATACTATAGATTTCAAAACTAGATGTCCTATCTATTAGGGAGTATTTATTTTAAAATACTTATCAGGCTCACTCAACCTTTCCCTCAACTGCGAGCTTTCTAAACACCTGCATTATATATAGCTGATTATATTGCAGTTTTTTTTTCTTTAATGTTTTCCTTGCTAGTCTGAATCCCTCCAGTATAGGGCTTATGTGTTTCCTTTATGCCTGGCATATGGTGGGTACTTGAAAAAAAACATTCATTCAATTGAAATAAGGGCTGCATTAATCTTTGAAAGTATAATTTTGCTCTTTTTAAAATTTTGTTTATTTTTTTAATGTGGATGACTTCCCTGATAGATTGTGAGATTTGCAAGAGCATAGACTGAGTCTAGCATCATAGTAGGCACTCAGTAAAGGATTGCTTCTCAGGAAATCGTATCATTATTTCAATATGTACTTAGAATTGTTAAACCAGCTTTTATGGGAAACATTTATAGGGTATTGTAAATTTATAGAATACTTCCAAAGTCAATTGCAGAAGACTGATCTTATTTGGAGTGTCAAGGGAGATTTCTTTGAAGAAGTGATATATGAGCCAAGATCATAAAAACAGGTTGCCGAGAGCAGTGGAGGGGGATGTATGCGTGTTGGGGGTGAGGAGGCACATACGAAATAGAGACAAGAGTATGTGTAAAGGTCCTGAGGTAAATAGAGGGTTGACACATCAAAGAAACTTATAAAAGACTGTTGCTGGAGCACAAAGTAGGGTAGAATGGTTTTAAGCAAGAAAAGATTAATAATAATACTTGCCTTTCAAACTCTTTCGACTGTTATGTAAACAAAGAGAGAGCCCTGAGGAAAGATGTGGGCAGGCCAGATAGGACACTTTTGAAGCAGTCCAGGCAAGAGAAAATGGTGGCTTACACTTGGGCGTGATAATGGTGGTGATGCTGAGAAATGCAGTACCCCAGACACAGTCAAAGGTAAAATCAACAAGTCTTGCTAATGAATAAAGGGTGAAAGGGAAGAAGATGGTCAGGATAACTCCTGTTTTTGGCTTTGTAAACAGATGGATGGTTGTACTTTTAATTAAGGAAAGAAAACAAGAGGAAGGCAGGAGTGCAATATTGTAAAACGTGGTACATGTTGACACTGACATGCTTCTGAACTTCAAGCGGTGGCATCTGGAAGACAGCTGATGCACTCCTCCAAAGATGAGTAGAGGACTGGGCTGGAAATATAATCAGAGTCATTGGTACAAATGACTGGCTTTAAGCTGAAGCCATACACTGGGCCGATTGGCCTGGGATGCAAAGGAAAGGGGAGACCTTTCACCGAGCCTACACAATCTCAGAACTTAACAGAAAGAGAAAAATGGGCAAGCAAAGAAAATTGAGGAGGTGGGTGCAGAGACATAGGAGGAAAATAACAAAAAATAAATATGATGGTATAAGGAAACAAACCACTACAGTCCTGCAAGAAGGTGTGGTTAGCCAAGCAGAAGACCCCAAAACTTCAACTATATTTAATAACATGCTGAGATAGAGAGGATGGTGCTGATGAGAAAGTTACTACTGAATGGCTCCCTATACTTCTTCACTTTTCTGTATCCCATATCAAATTGAAACCTTGTATACATAAGAGGATTTTGTTTTATCTTGTTTAGGCTAGGTATGTACAGGGAATAAATGGAGTAACAGGAAAATCGGAGTTTTATAGAGAATAGAGCAGGCTCGAAATAATATTTTCAGAGGGTGGGAGAAACAAAATGTGGTAGGACTGCATGGCAATGAAAGTCCAGCTGAGGTTAATAAATATCCAATTATAGTGGCACTAATTTTACGTGCATTGTTATTGTATCTAGCTGAGCCCAGCTGCACGCATGCAGGCCAGATAAAGCAAACAGTTGGGCTTCATCAATGGTTGATGATTTTCATGATCAAAAAGTCAAAGCCACTGGGGCAAGGGACTTTTGGATGTTGACATAACTTATTGACATAATGATCCATCCAATTTAAGCTGGTTAAGAAGAAGAAAAAAAACAGAAGGAAAGAGCAGGAGCAGCTAATGAAGAAGGTGAAGCCTATGATTATGATATGAAGTTGCCTGACTCATGATAGGGTGGAAAAACGATCTTAAGGGGAAACTTCAAAACTCAATCTGATGAATAAAGAGAGGCCAATAACAGTGGCATCAAGGAAGTGGAGGTCACGATGAAGTAGAAAAATAATCATATGGGGAATACTTCGACAACAAAAGTTATACTCTCAAAGTATGAGGCTTAAGTTGGTGATTTCTGGAGAAGACAGATTTTGGGGGGGATAACTGTAGAGCACGGCTGTGCAACTGATTGCCCGAAGTGGAGCGAAGAACTTTATGGGAGGGGAGGACGTCAAAATGAACACTAAGCTGTAGTAACCGGAGCATCGTAAGGAGCATCACACAGATGAACGTGTGGCGATGATCGTGGTAGGAATGAGACTGCAGATGAAAATTGAAATAAGTACACTCAACCAATCTTAATTAAATGATCTACAATAGCAAAATAGTCAAATAGGGGAAGGGTAATTGGAAAATTGGTCATTATTTTTTGAATGTTCACTGGAGACTTTCGGGAATAATCCCAAACGGCTTTTCATCTAGGTGAAAATAGAATCATCTGTTTAAACTATTAAAAAAATATAATATCTTAAGTTCTCTGTCTCTGGAACCATATTTTCTATATAAGTTAGCTATTAAAGTGATTCTTAATTATTATTTTTTAAAGCATAGTACAATTCTCAATATGAAATTAAAAAAAAATCATTAATGATAAAAGATGAGAATTTTTCCAAATAGAGGCTTTTGTTCTGTATTGTCTATTTCTTCCCTGGCAGAAGAGAATTATAACCTCATCATGGGATTTAGCACAAGATGGAAAAATTGAACTTCAGTCTAATAGATTAACTTACGGTACATGTTCTTAAAAAAAAAAAAAAAAGAAATGGCCTTAGGAGATATCTGAAACATAATAAATCAGCTTGAGGAATAAAACAGTACTATATATTGTAATGCCAAAACACATCCTGGAAACATTGATTTGTCTAAGTCTTCCATAAGAGAAAGAAAAAGAAAAACTAGCTAGCCAATGTCAATGAAGCATTTTTGAAGCATTTATTTAATATACTCAAATAGGAAGTATCAACTAACAGTAACATGAATTTCTCTTCCTATCAACTTGAAGAAATTTTTTGGTGTTTTATTATAGACCATCATTCAGTGCTACTTCAGAATTCCAAGGATAACTTACATGAAAAGGGATTGATTGCTACTAATATATAATTTTAATATGTTGTATGCGACAGTTTGAAATTATTCATTCTCTAGATGTGTGTATGTGTGGGTGCGTGTATGTTGGTGTGTATATACATATTTTGGAAAATTGAACAATTATTGACATTATATATCAAAGAAATGTCAAAAAGTAACCACACATTCTTTTTCTTTCTTTCTTTTTCTATGAGACAGAGAGAGTTGGGGAGAGGGGCAGGGGGACAGAGAGAGAGGATCCCAACCAAGCTCCATGCTCAGCACAGAGCCCAATGCAAAGCTTCATCCCACGACCCCGGGATCATGACCTGAGCTGAAATCAAGAGTCTGTCAACCGACAGAGCCACCCAGACACCCTACACATTTTTTTTTCTAAAATAATATGCAAGAGGCACCTGGGTGGCTCAGTCAGTTAAGCTTCTGACTTCGGCTCAGATCATGATCTCCTGTTTTGTGAGTCTGAGCCCTGAATCAGACTCTCTGCTTTCAGTGCAGAGAGCCAGCTTCAGATCCTTTCTCCCTCTCTCTCTGCCCCTCCCCCACTCCATCACACACCCTCTCTCTCTCTCTCTCTCTCTCTCTCTCAAAAATAAACATTAAAAATATGCAAACGTAGACCAATTTTTCCAGACAAATTAACCCAGAAAAAATGATGGTTTATTTAGTATCTGACAACTCTTCTACTCTTGGCTATTTTGCAATAGGAAAAATAATTTATCTAGGGGTACCTGGGTGGCTCAGTCGGTTATGGGTGCAGCTCTTGATTGTGGCTCAGGTCATGATCTCACAGTTGGTGGGATCGTGCCCTTCATCAGGCCCGATCTGTGCTGATAGCACAGAACTTGCTTGGGATTTTCTCTTCCTCTCTCTCTACCCCTCCCCTGCTTGCACCTGTGCTCATTCTCTCTCTCTCTCTCTCAAAATAAATAAACATTTAAAAAATAAAAATTTATCTAAATGAAATATTAATGTTTGATGCTGCAGATAGCTTAACCAGAGTTAACCATATATATCGCTTCAGTAAAATTCTTGAAAATTTTATTATGCTCAAATAGTACTTTACGATTTCATTGGATTGTTCAGCAGATTGCTGTTAATTAGCCACTATCAACTACATCACTGTTGTGAATGCTGAATCTTCCTCTAAATATCGTACTTCTTAAACATTCTTCGTAATTACAGCAATGGGAGGTCGGTGCTGGTAACCACAGTTCCCACTCCGCCGACATCACATCAAATTCCTTCCGCGGGCAATTTTCATGCTTTTTCACCGGTTGGGATTTCACAGAACTAACAAAAAGCAGGGGATTTATGTTTAACATATGAATGCAGAACACATGATCTGGTGTAAAGGAATACTGGCAAAGCTTCTGTAGAAGTTATAGATTTGAAAGGGCTGCTGTTTTAGTGTGGCCTAAAGAATCTGAAAATAGAAGCATTGGGAGGTTAGGCTGATATTCCACGACATTATTTTCTGCCAGGAAGCAAAACTGGTGGAGTTTTCGGAGAACACTCACTGTGTGTATGAAGCATTTTGAAATATATTTCAAACACTACAGCTTCAGTGAATGCATTGTTTTAGAGAAGCCTAGCAATACAAAAAGATTTGTTGAACACACGGGTGGAGGCAGGATGCACAGTTCAGGGATAGAGCAACATGAGCCATATAATTATTTTAAGGACAGAGGAGAAAACCAGAAACTATAGAGAAGGAAAGGAGGTAGGAGACCAAGAAGGGTGGTGCAGGGCATAGATTATATGTAAATTTTTTTAAAAGAGTAAGAAAAGAGGAGAGAACCTAGGTGAATCCAAATAAGAAAGTAAAGCCTTGGTAAGAGATTACTGCAACCTATAAAGTATAATGGGATTCTTAAACTCTCTCTGCAACACATATGAAAAGGAAATGGTACAATAGGACTATAAAAACAAACAAACAACAAAACAGCGAGAGCAAAACTGAGAACAACTCAGTTAAAAAACAACCAGTATTGATTTCCAAGAAAAAGAGATCTGGTATTAAAACTGAGCTCTTGTTGGGGCGCCTGGGTGGGTCAGTCCATTAAGTGTCCGACTTCAGTTCAGGTTTTGATAGAGTGATTCTTGAGTTCAAGCCCTGCGCTGGCTCTGTGCTGACAGCGCAGAACCGGGAGCCTGATTCAGATTCTGTGTCTTCCTGTCTCTTGCCTTCCCCTGCTTATTCTTATTCTCTCTCTCTCTTTCTTTTTCCCCCTCTCAAAAATAAACAAACATCAAAAAAAAATTAAAACTAAACTCTTGCCAATTCCAGAATTCTGGATTTAATTATTTGTTGAGTTAAATGTGTAACTTCTTAGTGATTCAATAATAAAGTTTAGCCATAATGAAATTAAGTATTCATAAGTCAATCCATTTTCACTTGTCTCATGATTGAGCAATCATAATGAAACATTCCTTCTAAGATCCTTTAGGACCAGGTAGAGCATAAATAAAAAATAAAATATAGTATAATATTGTTAGAACTAAAATACATTAATCCAGGTTTACCAAATAATTGTTAGGCTGCTACACAGTACTCAGACAGGAATAATTATGTCTGTGTATATCTGTTCAAAGATGTAATTAATTACACGAGTTGCAAAAAGCCTATGTAGATAACTTAGAGGCAACCAGTACAATCAAAAAGAGACAGGAGTTACAAGGCCCAAGCACTGATAGATCTTTTGCTACTTAGTATTTCCATAACATTGGGAGAGATACTATATTTCTAATCCTCAATTTCTTCATCTATAAAATACTAATAAATATAACCTGTACAATACATGATACTTGAGTACACACTGTAAAAATATTTAAAAACAAATATTAAATGTAATATTCTTGCTAGTATATTTTAAAAATTCCTAAGTGTCTTGGTACTCTTCTTTCTTCTTCTCCAGGGTCTTTTCCTTCTATACACTCCACCCAACATTTTTTTTTTCCACACATATAAACATCGCACAAAGAGTGTATCTGATCAGGCTCTCATTGCCTATTTTCCAATTTATTTTCCTAACTTAATAGATAACTGTAGTTATAATAGAAATATTTCTTATTTTTAACTCCTTTTAGTGTTGTTAAACTTGAACTATAAAGAATGTGTTAAAGTCATCAATATATGGCAAAAAATAGTTTAAGCTAGACAACATATATCCAAGTATCAAGTAAAATAAAAGCCAAGAGATATGTGCTATGGATATTGTCTTCACAATCTTCAAGGATAATAGGCAACTAAAAATTTGAATTAAGAAATGCCATATATGGTAGCATCTAAAGCATGAAATGCATAAGAATAAACTTATCAAAATATGCTCAAGATATTTACATTGAAAAATACAGAATATAGCCAAGAGAAAGTAAAAATGGCATAAACAAGTGTTGGGGTATACTATGTTCATAGATCGGAAAATATAGTATTGTGAAGATGCCAATATTCCCTAAATTGATCTATATATTTAATGCAATATCAAAACTTCAGAAGAAATTTTCATCTATGAAATGTAATGGCCTATGGAAATACAAAGGGCCTATAATAGGCAAAATGGCTTTAATGAACATTTTGAAAGAATTACATTATTTCATTCAAAAGGCATAACATAGTGCTATAGTATGAAAAACAGCACAATGATGGCATAAAAACAGGCTTATACATTAATGAAACAGAATAGGAAGTCTAAAAATGGACTGATAAACATGTGGTCCAATGATTTTCAACAAAGAGCAAAGATAATTCAATGAGAAAGGGTAGTATTTCCAACAAACAACACTGTAACAGTCAGACATCCATATTCAAATAAATAAATAAACCTTGACTCTTTACCTCATGCCATAAAAAATAACTAGAGGGGCACCTGGGTGGCTCAGTAGGTTAAGTGGCCGACTTCAGATCAGTTCATGATCTCACGGTTGTGAGTTCGAGCCCTGCGTCGGGCTCTGGGCTGGCAGCTCAGAGCCTAGAGCCTGCTTCAGATTTTGTGTCTCCCTCTCTCTCTGCCCTTTCCTTGCTCATACTCTGTCTCTATGTCTCTCAAAAATAAAATAAAAACGTTAAAAAATTTACAAAAAAAACAAACTAGAAATGGGGGCACCTGGGTGGCTCAGTTGGTTAAGCATCTAACTCATGATTTAGGCTAAGGTCATATCTCAGAGTTTGTGAGATTGAGCCCCACATCAGGCTCAGTGCTGACAGTGCAGAGTCTGCTTAGAGTTCTCTCTCCCTCTCTCTGTCCCTCGCCTGCCAATGCTCTCTATCTCAAACTAAATAAATAAACTTAAAAGAAAACTAGACATGGATATTAAACATAAGACCCAAGAGCATAAAATTTCTAGAAAAAATATATGTCATCTGTGAGACTCCATGTTAGGCAACTATTTCTAAAATAGGACAAAAAGCAAAGGTTTTTAATTTTTAAATTTTTTTAAATGTTTAAAAAGTTTTTTATTTATTTTTGAGACAGAGGGAGAGAGAGCATGAGCTGAGGAGAGGCGGAGAGAGAGAGAGAGAAACACAGAATCTGACACAGGCTCCATGCTCCAAGCTGTTAGCACAGAGCTCACGACGAACCATAAGATCATGACCTGAGCTGAAGTTGGACACTCAACTGACTGAGCCATCCAGGTAGCCCAAAAAGCAAAAGCTTTTGAAGAAAAAAATGATAAACTGTAGTTGATCAAAATCTTAACACTTTGATCTTAGAAAGATTATTAAGAAGATAAAAAGGCAAGAACAGACTGGGAGAAAATATTTGCATATATGGTGAAAAAACAAAAAGCCCAAACACAACAACAAAAAAAACCTTGTTTCTAGATTATATAAAGAACTGTTACAACTGAATAACTAGAAGACCAACAACCCAGTCAAATTAATGGGTAAAGATCTGAATGTGATTTCAACAAAACACAATATACATAGCAAACAAACTAACTAAAAACCAAAAACCAAACAAATAATGTGAAAAGATGCTAAAAATGGTGAGTCTTTACAGAGATGAAAATTAAAGCCACAATGAAATACTACTTCACACCCATTAGAAAGAATCAAATCACAAAGGTTGGCAGTGCCAAGTTTGTTTAAGGGTAACTATGTTATAGCAACTGGATCTCTCAAACACTGTTGGTAGATATGCAAAATGGTAAAAAAAACAATTGGGAAAGCAGTTTGACATAGTCTTATGCAGTTAAATATACATTTCTCATATCCAATAATCCTAAACTTAGATATTTTCTGAATGGAAGTGAAAACACATACCCACAAATAATGTGTTTACACATGTTCATAGCATCACAGTATGTTAGGATTGACAGTCCGATGACTCTCAGCTGGTGAATGGAGAAACAAGTGTGGCATATCCATTCAATGGGGACAAACTATTGACACAACAGCATGAATAAATTTTAAAAACCTTATCCTAAGTTGAAGAAGCCAAACACAGATGATTACATACTGTATGATTCCATTTATATGAAATTCCAGAAAATTCTATAATAATAGAAAGCCAATCAGTGGTCACCTGGGTGTGGGTTTGGTGGAAGGCACACAAAGGAACTTTGGAAGGTGATACAAATGCTCCATATCATGACTGAGGCTGTAGTTAAAAGACTATATACATTTGTCAAACCTCAACAAAGTTTATCTCTAAAATGAATGAATTTTACTGTTTGTAAATTGTACTTCAGTAAAGTTGATTTTTTCAAAACTACATAGCAGGATATAGAGCAGGAGAATTATAACAAGTTCTAGTTTTATCCACCAGAAGAACTCCAGGTTAGTAGTTGCTCTAAAACTTTCAAAATTAAACATAATTGGGAATTACATTTATTGAACACCTACTCAAAACTGGTAGTGTATAACTGTTTAAGTTATCATAAATTTTAAAAATTTTTATTCATTTCTTTTCAGTCTTTTTATATCATAGCACTGATAGAAAATAATAATACTTTTATGTTCCAATGGGGTAAATGGATAAGACTAGTCAAGCTAATTGTAAGAGGCTTGTGGACTGCAGACACCCTAACCACCACGTGGATTAGCACTAAAGGTTGGGAGTTCCTACCTTGGCACACCTGTACCAATGACTACTCCACACTGTTGGGACAAGAATTGCTTAATATAATTCATCATGGGTTGTTTTAGTTTTTATTTTTTTAAATGTTTATTTATTTTTGTGAGAGAGAGAGAGACAGAGTGCAAGTGGGGGAGTGGCAAAGAGAGAGGGAGACACAGAATCTGAAATGGGCTCCAGGACATGGAATTCAAACTCAGGAACGGCGAGATCCTGACCTGAGCTGGAGTCAGATGCTTAACCAACTGAGCCATGCAGTCATCCTTATCATGGGTTGTTTTAAGTGCTTTACCTATACTGTTTTATCATCCATATTATCCCATGAGGTAGCTATTATTTTGTAAGATATTTCATATGAGAAAACAGAGACTTAAAGAGGTTAATATCTTGTCTCAAGTTCCTTCCCAAGAATGAGGCCATACTATAAATTCAACTTAGACCTATCTAAATCCAAAATTTCATTCCACTCTGTCACAGCACTTCCCAGCAGCAATATGTCTTCTAAATTGGAGTCAGTCATGTATATTGCCTCAGTTTTGATTAAAATATGTAGCAATGATTCTCAGACATATGTAAAAAAAAAAAAAAAAAAAAAAAGGAAAAGATGCATTCGCTCTTAGCCTGGTTTTCCAGGCTTTTCCTTTCTCAGGAAACATGTATCAAATAGTTCTGACATATCATTGCCTTTTTTTTTTTTTTTTCCTAACTCTTTCTTGCTCTTGTGTTTTTGGGCTCAGGTCATGTGATTTAAAGAATCTACCTAGTGTACATTAAAGGTAATGTGTTTTGTGGAAAGCAATCTTCAAATATGTATTTGGGGATTATTTGGGAAAACAAACCCATAAAACAATGTCAATAAGAGAGAAAAAGATCAATCTACATATGATCGTGCTCCTCAGTGAACAAGGACACCAAAGTTCGTATGTGTGTGCAGGCTAGGGGCAATGGTCACAACTAACTTGTGAAGAAACAAGAAAGTCCCATTTTGAGTTGAACATTGACAGGGTATGTACAACAATTTTTTTTAACTCTTTATTTATTTTTGAGAGAGAGAGAGAGAAAGAGAAAGAGAGAGAGAGAGAGGGGGAGGGAGCAGGGGAGAGCAGTGGGAGAGGGAGACATAGAATCCAAAGCAGGCTCCAGAGAGCTGTCAGCACAGAGCCCGACGCGGGGTTCAAACTCAGGAACCACAGATCATGACCTGAGACTAAGACAGATGCTTAATCAACTAATCCACCCAGGTGCCCTTGTATAACAATTTCTAGTAACACATTTGGATATGCTAACCTTGATATCTTTTTGTTGTATATTCATCATTTTCCCCAGATTACGTCCTTGGTGATCTTTCTGTTTTCACTATATGGTCTGTGTAAGTGTTCTCATCATTCCTCGTGTCTTAACATGTTGTGTTGTGACACAGCAGTGAGTTGCAAACCTTTACTTCTAGATCAGATCTCTCTCCTGGGTTCCAGATATATGTTTGAGTATCTTTTAGACAGATCCCTATATATGTACCTTTGGGATCTCAAACCCCAAACCACCACACCTGGATTTTACTATTGTTTTCTTGCACTGTTCCTATCCCTTATCCCATTCTGCCCTTCTTCTGGTTCCCTAAATTGATTAGTGATGTTGTTTTCACTCAGTTTCCATAGTTACACGCTCAACATCCGTTCTCAACTCCTTTTTATCTCTTTGACTGTAAAGAATTAAGGATTATATATATTTTTTTGTTTATTTTTGAAAGGGGGGGGCAGTGGGGTAGGGACAGAGAGAGAGGGAGACAGAATCTGAAGCAGGCTCTAGGCTCTGAGCTGTCAGCACAGAGCCCAACCCGGGGCTTGAACCTATGAACTGCAAGATCATGACCTGAGTTGAATTTGGATGCTTATCTGACTAAGCCACCCAGGCAACCCAAGGATTATATTTTTTAAATATTTTTGAACTAGACCTTTTTTGTCCATTTCTGCTGTCTTGGTTCAGGCCTCCATTTCTTAAACGACAGATTACAGGAGCCTCTTGGATTTTCACTGGGAGGACCTTTCAAAACTGTACATCTGGACATTACAACTTTCTTCCTGTAATTCCTATAACCTTTCCTTGGCCTCCCATCACCTACACAATAAAAAATCTGCAATACTGAAAACTCTTCAGCATGACTCTCTAGCTTCATCTTTTATCTCTTAGGTCTTCATATAGTGCCCTTCAATAACATCAAATTACTTAAAATTTCTAGAATACACGAAGGTGTTTCATATACCTGTGCCTCTCTCGGCATGGTCCTTTTTCCTGGAATGTCTTAGCCCTTATGCTTCATTCTTTACCTTTCACTTCAAGAACTTTTATCTTTCCTCCCAAAGGTAGCTTGCTCATCACTACTCTGTAATGCTTTTATTTTATATGATAACTATGAATATTTACCTAGGGCTTACTATGTACCAAGTACTGTCAAAATGCTTGATATGCATTAGCACTTAATCTTCAGTGCAAGTACCTGAAGTTGGTTAATACTTTCTCCATTTTACGGGTGAAAAAATTTAGCCATAGGATTGGCAAGTACTTTATCCAAGGACGCATAACTGGTTAGTAGTGAATCCAGAATTCAAAGCCTAGTGATTCTGATCCAAAGTCCATGTGCATAAACTCCACAGTCTTACTTTTGCATAATATTATTATTGCACTCATCTGAGGGTTGTTACACTATTTTTTGGATTTGTTTATGAATATACTCTGAGCTCTGTGAAGATAATGTCTCTTTGTAATTTATCTCTACATCCTCACGCTTCAAGCTAGTGTTGGTATACAGTAGAGTTGAATAAACTGTGAGTTAGTCAAACATTTGTTTCCTTCCTATTCAGCGATCAACACTGGTGTTTCTTAAATTTTGTTCCATGTACATTTATGCTGTCGGATGCTCCGCAGAACAAGGATTTCACAATCAAATGAACTCGGGACTCATCTAGGCTATATCCTCCCCTTGAGGTTTGACAGTGTATATTAATAGATTAAGGGCTCTATGAAGACCTAGTATAAGGAAACTTGTTTGCTTTTTTTTTAAATTAAGAATCTCCCAAATACACTGAACTTCCAAATTTCACTCCTATCTTTACCAGCCCCCGGGGTGTAGCTATCACATCTGCTGGAACTTTTTGAAGTTTTGAAGACCGGGTTCTGGGAAATACTGCTTTTAAAGAATAAAGTCAAAATCACTTAGCCAGACATTCAAAAGCCATTATACCCTGGACTCTAAGCTGATTTTCTAGTCATTCTACTCCCTACAGATACAGATACTCTTCATATATCCATCCTCACTCTTATCTAAGAAATCATTCTACTTTCTTATCTTTCCACGTTAGCTCTGGGCATTTCTTGAGCCTAGAATGACTCTCTGGCCCTAACTTCAGCCTTCATTACTTGGCTGAGTTCTTATCTTTGGATTAATATGTAGCTTTCCTCTGCAGGGAAGTAATCTTTCCCTATATACTCTTTTAGCAATTATTGCCTAACCCATTAATTTTGCTATTAATCATGTACTACTTTGCCACATATTCCTATTTTTGATTAGAAAGTTATTTAAAATTTTAGCATACATATGTTTTAGCTTCAAAATGAAATCTATAAAGCCTTTATCTCACCCCTGAGTTCTCTCCCTGTTCACTCAGTGCGGTACATATAAGCAGGCTCATCATAAAAGGCTGATCTTTTGCTACTGCTTCTAAACCCGCAGAAAGGATTTGCTAAAATCGTAGCTTTATCGTGTATTAATGCAGTGAAAGAGAATTTCAAATGATGGGCGTTTACATATTTTATGTTGTACAAACTAAGTTGATTTTGAGATTCCTAGAAGAAATAATGTATATCTTAAAGATATCACTTTGAATTTTATTTGAAATGATTATCCTTTAGCAGGGAAATAGAACTGTATTCAAGAAGTAGAAGTAAAGTTCATCTATTATGATTAACTATTGATGCAATAGTTACTTCACCACATACCTTAAACCTCTCTGATTCACTGGAGAGAAAACAAATTACATTAAAATATTTTGTCTGTGATTCGAACTGAATTCTAATGTAGTTCCTTTTTACCTCCTCCACAAGACACATGTACCTACCAGAAAGCACATAACTGACAAATGAAAGCTACAAAGAAACAAATTTTCCTTCATTTTTATCACTAAGCAATACCTACCATACCATGACAGAAGCCAATAAACACTCAATGCAGTTGATAGCCTCACTCGCATACGGTATTTTCCCAGGAACTTTCTAAATGTCTAAACCACTACCTTGAAAAGTATTGAATACTCCTACTTCTATTCTACATTTAATATGTGTCATGATTCTGCCTTTAAAAAGACAAATTAGTCATATGATGACAAGTAGTTCAGTAACTACCTGACAAATCAGATGGCTTTTTAAAAAAAAATCTGTTCTCTTAATTTTGATTCTGAGGTGACAGTCATTGTTAGGAATCTGGCACGTATAACCTTATAATGGTATGCATGTGAATGACATATTTTAGTGCTTATTTACTCATTTTTCCTTGAAATAGTTATGAAAACATTATGGAAATATGTTATTTCCTTAATCTCACATAAAAATTATGCTGTATTTTTGGTAAGTCAACAGAATAAGACGTCATCTTTAAGTGAGATGTGTTTTCCATTGCTCTCTTATTTCTAAACCTTAGTTGTATCTGTATCAATCCGCAAGGCTCCGTAAATCTGGACCTGCCCAACGATCAGTCACTCTTGACGAAACGTCAGGAGAAGACATTAGGGACTCACCTGGGATCCACCACGCTAGATATCTGGAGCGACAGGCCTCGTAAAGTTGGCTTGAGGCAGCACATGGGAAATGTGGACTTCAAAATTGAAAATAACAAATGATATACTGGACTCACTTTTACACAATCTTTATTACTTGCTTTGGCCTTTAAAATACAAAAGCTTTACTAGGTATTTTTTTTTATTTCTGGTCTTTTTGAAAAATGTGGATGCTTTGCTTTTCAAGACGATTTATGAAATTTAGATAGAGGTATTTAAATTAGAAAGCCAGCAGCTCTTCTCCAAAAGCTTTTTTAACTGCATCTTTTTAACTGCAACTAAACAACATTCAGATTTTGTTAAATTCATTGCCAAAGGGGTTTTCTATACAATCAAATACGTGTTGGGGGGTGAGTGAGTCCACTTGCATAGAGTTACAATATTACTTCAGCTTTACACATAAAGAATGAACTTCCTGATTGTATCTGCGGTTGCTATCACTATGCTTGGCATTTGTTACTTGTGCATTCAATATTTTTGAATAAGAAGCAAGGGAAGGAAGAGGGGAACAAAGGAGGGGGAATACAAGACAGGAAGCGTTCACAAAGGGTCCCGAAGAAATCAATGCTAATAAAAAAAGAATCCTAGGATTCTTTTCCTATATCACACATGTCAAAAATGAAACTAAGAGAGGTCTAGAGTAACACAAATTCTGATTGGCTGAGCTCAGTCTAGACCCCCAGCCTGAATCACAGGTTCTTTCCCTTCCTCACCAGATATGACTTCCCCAGGATATAAAGATCTACAGAGAACAAGCTCTTCTTCCCATTCAATGTATTAGCATACTTTCTCTTTCTTTTTTCCCCCCACAAAGTCTATGAATTTTTCTCATTTTTCTTGCTTTACACTACTTTCTCATCTTTAAAACATGTTTACAAAATTCAACAAGCTATAAACAAATTTTTTTTTTTTATGAAGAGATGTGACAAATGCAGAGATATTCAGTGTCTGCTGTATTCTACCTGCAGTGCTGTAAAGATTAGACAACTGGCATGTACTAATAAGACCCATGGCACTAATGAGAGGCTCTGGTGCCATCTCGTATCTTAAAACCTCCCCAGGGTTCATTATTATGCCATGTTGATCATGTCATTTTTAGTAAATTCAAGAGTGACTCATTCTTGGCTGACAGGTAAAAGCAGATACTGTTATACTACCTCTGAAGCTCTGTCAGTGAACTTGTCAGAAAATAAGGCAGAGCATTCTTATTAGGAAAACACAAAGGTCCCAGCTTTCCAGTTTTTTGTCTTAATATATTGAAATTTCCTGTATGCTCTGCTGAAATAAGTAATAATCAGGGTCTGAACAAACAGGCTTTACAGGAAAAAAATCATATTTGTAGCTTCATGCAAAGGTTATATTATCTTTTTTATCTGGGAAATAGATATTTTTACTTTAGGTTCAATGATATGCAAAAACATCTTGGAGGCTCTTTTAAAATGATCTTGATATTTTCATTTATATGTTTATTTGTGGGAGAAAAATTAAATTTCCATTTTCCTAGATAGAAAACCATCATTGTTTACATCTGCAGAAAACTGCTTCTAAAATGTCACTTTGGTAAATAAAATTTGCAATGTAAGCGTTGATATAGAATTATTAAGTGTAACTTGATATGTAAAATATCATACGGCATTGTTTTATGTTACTTTCTTAAAATTAAAATTTTGCATATGGCATTGTTTTCCCTCACAAATCTTACTTAAAAAAATAATTTATTCCATGTTAGTGACCAGACAATTTGGGTAAAATTCTGAACCTATCTGTTGAGGTGTCTCCTTACCTAGAAGCTAGAAGTATCCTCCACACACCCATGGCCACAAATCTCTCTCCCGGGGACTTGAAATTGGGATTGAGAGATGATAGTTCAGTTTGGCTTAATCTCTGGAAGGAAAAGCTTGTAAACTCTTGGGCATTTGGCTCAGCCATCTTGCCACGTGGACAGTGCATTAGACAAAGCCGGCGGGTAGATGGAAAGAATCATGGAGAATGTGAAAGAGACAGAGATGAAGGAAGGATGCACACCATTTCCGGAGCCCTGAGGTCCTGACCACTTCCCTGTTCTTGCAAACAATCACAACACCATTCTACATGCCTTCATTTTCTGAGACAGTTTATTTTTAATCCAAATTAACCACCCCCATCTCTTTTTTTTTTTTTTTTTTTTGCTTTGCATTGCTTTCCTACTTCAGTTTTCTTGAATTAGTTTCTGTTACTTATAAATAGAGTCTTATTGGGTACTCAGGCCTCCGTTGTTATTGTTGGTGTTGATGCGTGTGTTTATATGTGAAATAAGAATGAGTACCGATTACATTTTTGTTATTGTTGTTTTTAAACAAATTTGACTGCCAGAAATGAGGGTCCAGTAGAACGGGACAGACTATGGATTAGCAGGAGGAAAAAAACTGTAGTTATCCAACAGGTTAGGCCTTATCAGGGAAGATGTCACCAGATGTCAGTGGATAAAATCATGCAATGTAGAATATTTATTCGGGAAGATTTTACACCCAGCTGGTTCATGAAGAGAGAGGAGGAAGATGTTCTGCAATATCACAGTGGAGATCCTACCACAGCGAGTACGGTCTCAGGAAAATATAGTATTTAAATTTGGGGCTGCTCTGAGGTAATTTTTGGATACCATTGCAGGTACTTTGACAGGGGGTGTTAAAGCAAACCGAGCTACTCAAAGTGGGTTATAAGATGGAGTCTTAGCTGCAAGAAAAAAGTTAAGTTCGCATGTACTGTGACCCAGAGGTTCCCATCAGAAGTGACTTTGCCCCCCTGGAAACCATTTGGAATATAGGTTGTTTCAACTGGAGTAGGGATTTGTTAGCGACATCCAGTGGGCAGAGGCCACGGATACTTTAAACATCCCGAACTTTACAGGATAGCCTCCTACAATAAAGAAAAATTTGGTCCAAATGTCAATAATGCCAAAGTTGAGAATCTCAGCTTAATCAGTAAATAAGCTCAAAGTGGAATTTTTAGGTACTTCATAGTGAATCTCCAAACTCCATGGATCTCATCTATGGAAGTAACTTAGTTTCAGATTAATGAATACAGGTTGTGGAAAGAGGAGCTTATCTTTGATTGAGTCAAGGTCAACTTCCCAACTGGCACATTCAGTCACTGTAGTTAATTTTATATATTATATTCTTAGCATGTATTGAGCCTACATATGTGGCACCCAACCTAACTGTACTTCAGTAGCCTCAGAAGCTTTTAGCACTGAGCTTCTTGAAGCTTAAAGCAAGCTTACCATGACATACTAAGCCAAAATACAGGTTAGGCACCATGATCTGTTTAACTATACGGCATGGTAGAAGGACTAAGATAGGAGCACCATACATACCTTATAATGAGAATATTATAGGAAAAGCAAAAGCTTGTAGTAAAAGCAAAAGGACTTCTGATTTGCTATCTAATACCATGTGAAGAGTGAATATAAACTGAAAGAAGAAGATGGATCTATATAATTTCTCTTTTAAAAGGAAATGGAGGAAGATGTTGCTAAGTCAGTATAGAAGTATCTTATCTACCCTATCTCTGCATTAGGCCTCAGACTGGGTAGCTATTTATACTTCCTAACAATTATGAACGATGTAAAGTTACAGAGATGCACACTTCCACACATTCACCCACATATGGGAATTCAGCAATGTTGTTTGACTGGCTATGAAACACGGTAACAATGCCTCTGTCTTTGACTCTAGAATTAACTGTTTCAGTTTCTTACTGCTGCTGTAGCAAATGACCAAAACTTGGTGGCTTAAGAAACCACCGATTTATCATCTCACACTTCTGAGGGTCAGAAATCTGAAATGAGTCTCACTGGGCTGCATTCCTTGCTGGGGCTCCAGGGGAGAACCTGTCATCTTTTGCTTTCCAGCTTCTAGAGGTTTCTCATAATCCAGGACCCTCTTCTATTACCAAAACCAGCAACGACTTGAGTCTTTCTCAGGATGCCATCTCGCTGGTTCTGACTCTTCTGCCTCCTTTTTCCCATGCAAAGACCCTTGGTCCAGCAGGATACTACAGATGATCGCCTTATCTTAAGATCTTCTCTTTTTCATGTAACATAATACACTCGCAGATTCTGGAGATTGGAATATAGATATCTTTAGGGAACATTATTCTTTGGACTGCACTCTCTAAAAGAGCATTTTACAAATAAGTAGATACAGCTTATTAAGCTGTACTAGTCACAGAATTGAGATTTGGCATTTGAAAGGGAATAATTACATTAGACATTTAAACAAAGATTGTAAGCAAAACCTTGAGGCTTTAGAAGAGTTTCATGAATCTTGTAGAAGATTCATTTCTTAATAGAATCTATCTCCTGGAATATTCACAAAACAATTGAAATTGTAATTTAGGAATGAAGGAATCTCAAGATAACATTACAGTATCAAATAGCTATTACTTTTATTGTTATCATAAGATTAAGTATGGGATTTCTAATTTTACCAATCTTTGATATGTCACAAAATGTTCCTTGCACTCCAGCTTGCCACCCTTAAGAATGTAATTCTCTATCAAAAGCTGCAAAAGGTAAAAATACTCCTTCTTCCTAATTGGGAACAAAATCAAAGCGAGTGCTCTAAAGGAGAGGGTGAATACTGCAATTCTGTAGGTGATCCTTCATATTGGCAATGAAGAAATCTGAGGCGACATTTCAAAGATACGGACAAACTCGGGACCATTGATATCGATAGTAAAGTTGATCCTTTTCTATAAATTGAAGTTACCCCTTGGAAGAAGTATGCCTTAGCCTCTGATCTACATATTAATTTAGTAGCAATTTAGCAGAAAGTGCACAAAAAAAGCAATTAGCTGCTTAACACATATTTAGGAGAATAAAAAATCACATGAAAGTAGGTGAATAATGCATTTTTCCCAAGAAACCAAGGGATTTCCATCATATCCGTTCTATATTGACATTTTCATTTGAGAATATCACAGACACCAATGCGCATAATGATGCCCCTGAATAGATTAAAAACACACTCAATTTATTTCTTTTAAGAAATCAGAGAAATAAACAGTACATTTAAAAATGTTTATATCCTAAATAACAAGATGATAATTAGGAGTAAAATGCATCTCTTACTGCTAAAAATGATTTTCTTTAATTCAAAGTACCTAGTTATTCTAGAAAACAAATATAAAACAAAACAAAAACAAAAGCAAACGAATCTTCTCTGAGGTAGAGAGTTCATGAATAAATAACAATTTAAAGCTACAGAACAGGTGATACTCTAGGTATAAATTGTAAACTCAGTTACATAAAAATAGGGAATGTGAGATGTGCATTACTGAAAAATAAATGCAATATATCTTATCTATGTATCCATATATATAGGTGTCCTGTGTGTACGTGTGTGTGTTTGTGAGTCCGAGTGTGTGTGTGTGTGTGTGTGTGTGTGTGTATGTGTGTGTGTATTCTTGGTCTGACCGAATGTCCTTTGAGGATTTGGAAGGCTAAGAGCATGTCTACATTTCTTATATCCCACACAGTGCCCCAACAGTTACTTGATCTTAGTAAGCAACATGGTTTTTCTCTTTACTGCATTCCCTACTACTGAATATTGACATTATCAGATATAACAAGGTGATTAATGGACAAAGAACTCTAACACAAATTTTTTAAACTGCAAATCCACTGTTATCTGAGTTACGCATATTCTATATTTCAAGTAATGCTTCCCAACTTTATTTACCACACTCATCTAATTAAACACTGTGGGCCTAGAGTAGTGAGCACTGGTTCCATAACTCAACAATTATATCATAGGAAGATTTTACAAAGCACTTCCATGAGATTAAAACCTCATCCACTGCAACTTCATTTGTCTAAAAATTTAAAATATGTACATTATATAAACAAACTCTTTGACAAAAGATAATGTACATGAAAATTTTTTAATTGCAGGTACATTTTAAGTCCCTCGGAGCACTAAAAATAAATAAAAAATGCTGGGATTTATTTATCGAAATTTCCCCTGTTAAGCAACAAAATGAATCATCTTTGGATGGAAATGAACAATTTCACTCTCAGGTACAGTAGCATGTGACTAATAGCTTTAAAATAGCAACCAGCTTTGCAATAACCAGAGAAAGAAATTACTGCAGTATTAATCCACATAATGTAGCTGATTTGATACTGCCTTCTCTGATATCTCTCACTTCTTAACATAAAATCTACCATACCCTGTTACAATTGAGGGGGAAAAACTATTAATAAAACGAACCCTCAGTACATAGAAAATAAACATTCATGGTTCTCAAAGGCTGGACTGCATTAGGTTGCTAAGATCACCAGGCTGTGCTTGCTGTTTCTTGCTTTCTGTTCTAGCAGCATCCATTTTGTGGGGATGGGATGCACTCAGGAAGCCTCCTTAATTTAGTTCCTTTCATCTGAAGATTTCAAAAGCTTTGCTGATGGCTATTATTTACAGTTGCTGAATAAATGGGAGCACTGAGCCAATGGGAGGCTATAACCATTCTATAAATGAATTACAAAGCAGTAGAATCTTGTTAAAACAAGTCAGGATGTAAAATGTCTTAGGCTTTCTGCTCTATTCTGAACCCATCTTCCATTTTTAAGGCAAATTTCTCAATTTTTTTTTAACTTTTCTCTTACATCCTTAGATGAATAATGACCTTGCTTGCTCATTCAGACACGGAGTCACAGGACCCTAATTGTTTTAGAAATCTAGGCCTGCTGGTGTGCTACCTATGTGGGCATATAGAAAAAGGCGGGAGGGGTGTGTATGACTCTATGACATGCAATTTGAATATGCTTTAGGGTATAAATTGTACATTAAAAAAAGGAGAGAAAAATAAGTCTTTAGACTGAAAACTGACGGAAAAGGGAATAAAGGAAATCATTATCATGGTTAGAGAGTTAGAATATCTAAAATGGAAAGTCTATGACAAAATAATTTTGGACGGAAGGCTACTAAGAGACAGATGAGGAGAGGAGATGTGTGCAGGAGACAGAAACGTGTGGTTAAAGACGGGAACTGGGGAATATGACTCCTTGTAAATACAGTAACGTTTTTCATTAATGAAATGCCTCTGAAGGCTTTTCGAAGTCGTGGCTCCCACAACCAGGCCAATCATTTACATCCCTAAAGAGCATTCATAAATCAACTCCCATTGTGTGCTTCCTGAAGATGCTGATTTATTCCATCTGGCTTAGAGTTCAAGAATCTAAACAATATTTTTCAAAGATTCCATGCTGAATCTGAAAGAAAAAATGCTGGAGAAGATCTGAACTTCTGCCGTGGCCAGTACCTAAGAGGAAAATCCTGCTCTGGGAACAGAACATACTTTGCTAGTTCCCATCCACAGACACTGAGAAAGTAAACTCTCTTTTCCTTTATTTATTTAATTTGAGAGAGAGAGAGAGAGAAAGCACAAGTGGATGTGAAGAGCACATAGAAGGAGAGAGAAAATCGCAAGCAGGCTCTGCACTCTCGAACTCATGAACTGCTAGATCATGACCTGATCAGAAATCAAGAGTCAGACGCTTAACCGACTGAGAAAGTCAACTGAAAATAGGAATTGAGAAGCAAAGGGTCTCTCCGGGTATTGGAAGTCACACTCAAGACTGTCTTCTGATCTCAACGCGCCTGGAAGGTCTGTATCTTGAGATGCTATTCTATTACTGACCTAGATTTTGTCCCCTGCTTTTTTCTTGGTTTGAACTCTTGGATAGTGACCCTAGTGCAGCCCCTCTGGAACCCCACACCCTTTTTCTGTCCCATAGTCTGTCCACATTGCCAAGTTTGTCCTTCTATTAATATTGACCTCAAGAATCTAACAGGCACAGAATCCGAGGGAGTTTGAGTAAATCTTTCACCAGTATGTCTCATGCTTTCGCTTACAGAGCCTCCTTCCTCATTGACTCTGACTCTGTTAATTCAGAACAGTGAGCAAAGGCTTAGTGATTTTGCTGAAGTTTACTTCAATAAAGAAGAATTTTTAATAACATTGAAGATATTCTCTTCATGTTTTTAAAGAATGATCTTTGCTCCTGAATCAGAAACACTAGTGTCCTTGTTAAGATGCAGGGTTGCATCTTAGGTTGCATCTCAGGTTGCATGACCTATTGAGTTAGAATCTGTGTATGTAGTAGTAAGGGATCTGCATTTTAAAACTAAGTCCTAGAAGGTAATTGTTATGCACATTCAAGTTTGAAAGTCATTGAAAAACACAGGGGTCATTTAATTAAATAATTATTTACTTCATTAATTGATCCCATAAACAATTTATCACCTTACATGTGCTAGATACTCAATAGGCTCTGGAGCATAGAGATGGTTTGAGAAAATGTATTTTGTTCTATTTTTTTATGTTAATTTATTTTGAGAGACAGAGCAGGAGCAGGGGAGAGGCAGAGACAGTGAGAAGGAATCCCAAGCAGGATCTACGCTGCAAATGCATAGCTGGGCTCAATCCCATGAACCATGAGCTCATCGCCTGAGCTGAAACCAAAAGTCAGACACTCTACCGACCCAGCCACCCAGGCGCCCCAAGCATGTATTTCATTCTGATGAGAAAGACAGACAAGTCAGTAGATGATTGAAATAAAGCCTGTTAGGTGTTATGAGGAATAAACACAGGGCCCTCTAAGTGCATGGAAGGGTTGCCTCACTTGGTTGTGGTGAATCTGGAAAGTTGTTGTTTGACAGCGGTGTGCTTGGATGACATGAGCTGCTTTACTGAAGTGTCGGTTGCTTGCTGTGTGCTTTATAAAATGTTTCTTTAATTTTTTTCCCAATAAGCCCACGGTGCTCTTCCTTATCATACAACCCTTTTATATTTAGATATTTTAAAAAACATATTTTTTGATATTGAAAATATGATATTTGATATTGAAAATTGTTGCATTCACAGGTAACTTAAAAAAATCAAAACAGAAGAGTTAAGACAATCAAATACTTTGACCTCTATTTTCGCTGCTGCTCAGTGAGGTGCCGTATGATGTTTTTTTTTTTTTTTATTAAAAATTTTTTTTAACGTTTATTTCTTTTTAAGAGACATAGAGACAGAGCGTGAGCAGGGGAAGGGCAGAGAGAGAGGGAGACACAGAATCTGAAGAAGCAGGCTCCAGGCTCTGAGCCATCAGCACAGAGCTTGAACTCACAGACCGTGAGATCGTGACCTGAGCCGAAGTCGGCCGCCTAACCGACTGAGCCACCCAGGTGCCCCTGTATGATGTTTTGAGATAATATAATTCAGTTGATAGTGTTTCATAAACCTGGCCTTATTAAATTCTTAATTTATATAATTAGCTAGGGATAAATTACCCTAGTGGCAAAATATACATGAAAATTATTATGTGAAGAATTATAAAAACCAAATCTCTGAACTATATATACATTATTTGTTGCTAAGTTTTTCCCGATGTTGACTTACATGAGGTTTTAGCAAATATGGACCCTTTTAATACAATACATACAACATTATACAAAGAGTTAGGTTTTATATCATATCACACAAGTGACAGGACATCTAATATTTATTTTCTAAAGAGTAAATGTAAAACCCAAGTTTTTTTCAAGCATGAGAAGCCCACAGTCATTGATTCGAATAATATATATTTTTTTTCTTTAATGTAGTGTAAGCATATGAATATACCATAGGCTCGGCCCTGAGTCCACTGTGTTATCAGGGAGACAATATCATGTGATAAATGCTTGACAGTTACCACTAAACCAAATGTGCTATTAAAATATTAAATATGTGATATATAAATATCTAAAATTTTGTGTTTGGGGCACCTGGGCGGCTCAGTCAAAACGTCAGACTCTTGATTTCGGCTCAGGTCATGATCTTGCATTCCATGGGTTTGAACCCCGTGTCAGGCTGTGCACTGACTGTATACAGCCCTGCTTGGGATTCCTTCTCTCCCTCCCTCTCTCTCTCTCTCTGTCTCTCTCTCTCTCTCTCTCTCCCTCCCACATGTGCTCTCTCCCTCTCTCTCAAAATAAATAAATGACCTTAAAAGAGTTTAAAATATTGTGCTTATACTACACAGAATGTAGTAGAGCCAACACTAAAGGGAATACAAGAAGAATACCCTTACGTTGAGGAAGCTGGATGAGACAAAGGCGTATGCATTATAATTTGGTTAAAGTAATGCAGATGTCAAAAGGAAGTCAAGCAAAGAGCTCAAAAGGGGGTAAGAGTGACTTTAGATACAGTTATAAGTAAAGGCATTGCGGAGGGGAGGGGACTGAGGTGACTTTATCTCTGCCATTTATTAAATGCAATGATAATAACGACAATGTTCATTATTGCTATCACTTACTGAGTGTCTTCTATTAACCAGCCACTTTACTCACTGCTGGGATAAGTCCTTATTTAAGATCCCGTATTTGAACTAGATGTTACCCTCCCCTTTTACAAGTGAAGAAATTGAAGTTAAAAAAGTTTAAGCAATTTCGCCAATTTTGCCATGTATTTTCTACCACGCTGCCCTGGAGCCCTGCCCTAGTGCAGGACCTCAGTACAGACAAAATCTTTGAAAATAAAATCATTCAGATAGATTATGGTGTTCAGACATTTGGTGTTAAAATCTACTAAAAGGAACTAATGAAAGCATGAGTCTTTCTCCCTGCCGGCTTACAATTTGTAAAAGTATCCAGGAATCTGAGATTACAATCTGCTGGATGGGGCACCTGGGTGGCTCAGTCGGTTGAGCATCTGACTTCAGCTCAGATCATGATTTCACGGTTCCTGAGTTCGAACCCTGTGTCGGGCTCTGTGCTGACAGCTCTGTGGAGCCTGCTTTGGATTCTGTATCTCCCTCTGTATCTGCCCCTCCCCCTGCTCACGTTCTGTCTTTCTCTCTCTCAAAAACAAAGAAACATAAAAAAAATTTAACGAAAAATCTCTTTTGTTTGATTTTTATACTAATTACCAGAACTTCTTAACAAGGTATGGGTAACTTCATATTCCACAAGATGGACCTCAACCTCACTTCTCTTTCGTTTAAAAAACAAAGAAGCAAATACCTGTTCATTATCTTCATTATACAAATCTGTATTGGTTTATTTTTATCTTTTCCTCACTTTTCTATAAACTCCTACTCAGACTACTAGAGCTAGCTCAAGGATGATCTTTTCTGTGAGGACTCCACCAACTTCCCCACTGACTCACTTGCATCACACGTTGTTCGGGCATCGCTGGCAGCGACGCTGTACAGAAAGGGACCTGCTTTATGTACGTATGTGTTCTGCACAGGTGCAAGGCTGAGGTCATGGCTCACTGATCCTTGCCTCCCAGTCATTCAGCACAGTGTCTAGAACACACTGTACGTTCTGTAAACAATTTTTTACAAATGTGAATGAATGATGAATGAATGATCATAGAAGTCTCATATTACTTCTAGAAAAGTTTTCATTGTGTATGTTTTCTACTTCGCTTTTACAAGAATTTAGTGTTCACTTTCAATTATCACTTCCCTCATGTTATTGCCATTATTTTATTGTTAAAGGAATACACACACACACACGCACACACACACATCCCAGTACTGCATTCAGAAAATGGCTAACTTGACAACCAGCTTGTTGAAATATAATTACTTAAAACATATTTGGCAGGCAAAAGAGCAATACATGTATGTGTATGTGTATATATATATATGTATATGTATATGTATATTTAACTGTTCAAGCTCTTGGAAGCAGCAATTCAGGTTTTAGAAATTTGTCCATCATAAATAATTGTATTTAATTATTTAGCTCTAATATTGGTTAGTACAGCAGTTTTTTACATAGGTAAAGACTTAAGATATCTGTAATTTCTACGTAGCATGACAATATAGAAGAATACTTAGTTATATGGGGAAATGTTAATTACACACGGTTAAGTGAACACTGAATTACAAAACAATACAGACACTGGCAATGACAGACATTTGACTAATATATACATTGTAAAGTCTAGGAAGGCAGTCAAAAGGAAACACTGGAAAACACATTAGAAAAATAAAAGAAAAATGAAGGAATGAAGGAAATCTTTTAAAATTAAAATATATCATATAATTAAAACTGGCAAGTTGTTAGATATCATTCACATATTTGATAATAAAATCATTTTAAGATCACCTTAAGTCAATGTTATGTTGTCAGGATACAGAGAAGTGTAAGAACTATTACAAGATTTTCACTACATATAGAGCTCGTAGAAATCAGGTCATGCTTCATGTTTTCCCTGATCTCAGCTGAATAATTTAATAATTTAAAAAAATGAAGGGCAAAACTATCATCTTATTCCTTCCAATGTACATATTTTAAGGTCAAAATATACCTAACGGCTTATAATGCAAGGACTATCTGCGAACATTTAAGAATCATTAAAATGTGTAGTAAGTACTGGAAACATGTAAAGGTGGCCCCTGTACTTGCCAAGATATTTTCCCTTATATGTTGCAAAGCAAATCATATTTTCTAACGTTAGAGATTTAAAATGGGTTATTATTTTCCCAAACACAGCATGTAAAATTGTGTGTCTGTGTGTGAAAATTTAATGAAAATATGCCCCACGTGCTAACATGCTATAAGATGATTATCAATGTATGATAAAAGTTTATTTTTTTGAGTGCCCCAGGTAACTTCAATTTCTAATAAAAATCATTTATACTATTTTATTCATTCATTCTTCCATTTATTCATTCAATAATGTATGAATAAGGGACTAATATGTGTTGATAAGGTGCTAAGCTTGCTAGTGACCAAGATACTTTCACTACCCTCAAGGATCCCAAATTGTAGCTGGTGAGCAGTGCCAAAGAAAATATAGTCATATGTATTGATAAGGTATTATGGAAATTTAGGAAGGTGGGGAGGATGAGTCAGAGAACTGAAGTGAATTGGACTTTAAATTTTGAATTAGGCTGAATTGATGGAGAAGAAAACCAGTGGACCCAAAATAGGGAAGCAAGAGCAGAGGCAGTAGATGCCAAGTAAACAGACCGACAAAGGTTGTGACTTAGCTGCTGCTGAGCACAGTTTATAGAAACCGAAGAGCACTGTGAAACTTGGCATAATGTAGAAACTACTTACAATACTAGAGTTGAGAGCTTCCGAAGTTCTTAATTCTGACAGGACCATTATATAAGAGAAAGAGACATATCCTTTAGGATTTCCATTTTTTTTATTCTATATTTTGTAGTTATGGTCCAAATAACTTAAATACTGCAGTGGAACAGGGAAGAAGTACCAACTACTGACTGGGTACATGGAGAGTATGCTCAAAATATGTAGTCATATCTACCAGGGACGGTAATAATATTCCTGGATATGTTTTGCATCTAATTAAAATGACATTTTCTATGTTGGTGAATAAGTTTAATAATAAAACTCCAAATTCAACTTGAAGTTTGCCAATATTAGCTGTTAAAAGGGCACTCATATTGGCTAAGATATATTCTTTCTCATGGTAGTGAAGAGTTAAGGTGATACTTTGTTATGTATTCTATGGAAAATGAAATGTACACATAGATATAAGGCCTTCATTCCTAGGAACGTGTAGATAAACTAAGAAAGAAAATCAGATAAGCAACGCAGGAACAACTCAGGAAGATTAACTTAAAGGAAATTGAAAATAATTAAATGTTGATAGCTTGGTTTTCCAGCGCCTAGAGGGACATCCTAAATTCTGATAAAATCAGACAGTAAAGTCATTTAGCAAGACATGTTACTCAGTAAAATAACAGCAACAATAATACCCACTCGTTTCTGCTCTGTTGTACAATATGATCATGACATTCTATGGTATGTCAGACATGAACTTAGAGGGTTCTTGTTTTTACCATTCTGTCTTCCTATGTATGACCAATGGCTCACATTTATTAAGCATACAGAAATTGTTTAAAGAGTTCTGTTAGGGGACACACACACGCGCGCACACACACACACACACATTAACTTAAACTACTAAACACTGAGTAGTAGTAACTGAGTCGGCTGTAAGTCACAGGTTTCCTGACATTAACAAGAACTCACTAAAGATAATCAATCCAACTAGTTAAAAATACAAATCCGGCAAAAAATGTAAACTCAAGTCAGTTGACTAATGTTCTATTAAAATGAAATCATAGAATAAAATCTTGTTATTAATGTTAGCATATAACCGTTACATCCAGTCCAAAAGAATAAATCGTTTTGACTTGTTCCAGACGAAGTCAGTAGGGTGCCATGGGCATTTAATCTAAAATACGCTTCTGGACCCTGAGATAAAAATCAGTAAACTGTTAGCTGAGGCACACCAGTTGATTCTGTGAAGCTTTACGCAGTCTCACATAATGTCCTTAACAATTAGGAAGAAAAAAACGATTGATCTTATGATTAATTTGAGCAACACAGAATGCACATTTAGGGCAAAGAGTGAATACTGGGTTTGACATTGACCAATTTAGCTATCTACATGGATCAAATTAAACAAGTAATTGGCAACATGTGGACACCTCAGACTGTGGACTTGTATCTATTAATCTGGCTTTATTTGGAAGTTCGGCAATTAAATTTGAGGAAACTACCTATTTGATGAAAATGTCTATTTTCTTTAATATATAGATGAAATTGTAGGATTTGTTTTGCTGGAAGTCCTAAGTGAACATGAAAGGTAGCTCCAAGTAAAAGAGGCAATTTATGTACATGGAGATGTGGTGAAGAAGGAAAAAGTGCAACTTCTATGTCATTGGAAAAACTGCTTATTCAATACTCCGAGTGAATGTCAATGTTTCTACCTTGAAAATGAAATAAAGAGTCAAAGAACTGGAAACATTTTACTAGTTAACATTTACTTACATTGAGTTATATTGAGTTTGAAATTAAATATTAGAATAGTTACTGAAAACTGCCTCAAATATATTTACTATGTACAATGTAAAAGTGTAACCAAAGAACATGGGGTAATCTTTTAGAGTACATTAAAGATTTTTAGGGGCGCCTGAGTGGCTCAGTTGGTTAAGCGTCTGACTTCAGCTCAGGTCATGATCTCGTAGTTCGTGAGTTCGAGCACCACATCGGGCTCTGTACTGACAGCTCGGAACCTGAAGTCTGCTTTGGATTCTGCGTCTCCCTCTGTCTCTGCCCCCCGATCACACTCTGTCTCTCTCTCTCTCTCTCTCATAAATAAACATTTAAAAAAAGAAAGATTTTTAAAGAATACAAACAGAGTCATATTCACTCAGAAAGAATGTCTCCTTCACTGATATTTCAAACAAGAAATCTCCAAAAATAAACTCATCAGTACCTAAATATATAGGGTCTAAAGATTTGAGGAGTTGTCCTAAGAGAGTTTCAACAACAAAGAATCTAAACTTAGCATCATTAATTTGAATAGCAAAGACTAGCATGTTTCTGACAACCAAACAATCAAAGAATCTATCTGCTTCCAGCGAAGTTAAAAGAAACTCCTTTTCTTCTCATTCAGCCAAAGGCAGGTAAAAGCAACATTAATCTTTGAACGTATATAACCATTTATTTGATTTAGATGGTTTAAGTGGTGACTTGACAGCAGGAAGTTCAGATAATCACTACAAGTTCCTTCCACTTCCGATTATTTTTCCAAATATAAATTCACTATAGCATAAATTTAGAGCAATTATTTATGCTCTCACAATAGAAGATTATCTACCTATGTTAATTTATTACTTACTCTCTCTTATGAAGTCATATTTTTCGAGTAGTTTAAAAAAAAGTTGCTTTCCTTCCAAAAATGTCACCACTTTGAAGTATAGTGATTAGAGGATTTTATATCTTTGGGTATTAAACACAACACAGAATTACAAGAAATTTCTCAGAATAAATCTCAAAAAAGGTAAAAATAAAAAGTAATGGCCCTTAATTCAGACAGGTTGCTTAATGGCTTTATCTGGAGATGTTTCAATGAGGTGCTGAGAAAATCATTATGTGAAACAATTTGTAAGTAACCTAAGCACCAAAACAAAGTAATTGGCCTGAAATTTCTAAATCTTAAAACTTTATACATTTTCAAAGTCAAATATCATAGGATGATTGATGTTTACATAAACTATAGTTTACCAAGGATACATTGTTACATGACAAAGAGGGAAGAAAGTACAGAAAACATTGCAGACAGCAATGTAAAACATTTTAACAATACATATGTGCATTTCACCTGCTTAAAAAGAAATGAAAAGTCAATGCATTGCTAGAAGATACTAAGAAATTCTCTTTCCGAAGGTATCTAAGACTAAGAGTTGAAGGTAAAAAATTTTGAATAACTTTTTGATGCCAAGTAGATAGAAGAAACTAAAACAGTGTTTCCTCTGAGCCCAGCACAATGCTGGGCAATTAATAAATTGGTTCCTAATAAATACATTTAAGGTCCCAATATACAAAGCCACTGTACAGAAATCCATTGCATACCTATACACTAATAACAAAGCAAGAGAAATAAAAATTAAGAAAGCAATCCTATTTACAGCTGCATCAAAAATAATAAAGTATCTAGGAATGAACTTAACTAAGGAGGTGAAAGACCTCTACTCTGAAAACTATAAAACACTGATGAAAGAAAATGAAGACAATACAAACAAATGGAAAAAATATCCCATGCTCATGGATAGGAGAAAAAATATTGTTAAAATGTCCATACTACCCAAAGTAATCTACAGATTTAATGCAACCCCTATCAAAATACCAAAAGCTTTCTTCACAGAACTAGTACAAATAATTCTAAAATTTGTCTGGGACCACAAAAGACCATGAAGAGCCAAAACAATCTTGAAAAAGAAAAACAAAGCTGGAGATACCACAATTTCACATTTCAAATTACACTCCAAACTGCAGTATTTAAAACAGTACGGTACTGGCTCAAAAACAGACACGTTGATCAACAAAATAGTATAGAAAGCTCAAGAACAAACCCATGATTATAAGGCCAATTAAAAGAGACAAGAACATGCAATGGTAAAAGACAGTCTTCAACAAATGGTGTTGGGAAAACTGGACAGGTCTATGCAAAAGAATGAAACTGGACCACTTTCCTATGCCATATACAAAAAGAAACTCAAAATGGATTATGGGCCTAAATGTGAGACTTGAAACCATAAAAAAAAAACTAGAAGAGAGCTATAGACAGTCATTTCTCTGACACTGGCCAGAGCAACATTTTTCTATATATGCCTCTGGGGCAAGGGAAATAAAAGCAAAAAATAAACTTTGGGATTACATCAAAATAAAAAGCTTCTGTACAACAAAGGAACCAATCGACAAGATTAAAAGACAACCTACTGAATGGGAGAAGATACCTGCCCATGGATATATCCAATAATGGATTGGTATCCAAAATATATTAAGAACTTGTACAACACACACACACACACACACACACACACACACACACACACACTCCAGTTAAAAAATGGTCAGATGACATGAACAGATATTTCTCCAAAGAAGACATATAGATGGTCAAGAGACAGATGAAAAGATGTTCAACTTCACTCATCATCAGGGAAATGCAAATCAAAACTACAATGAGATATCACCTCACACCTATCTGAATGGCTAAAATCAAAAACACAAAAAACAACAAATGTTGGCAAGGATGTGGCCAAAAAGGAAACCTCATGCACTGTTGGTGGGAATATACACTGGTGTAGCCACTGTGGAAGGCAGTATGGAGGTTCCTCAAAAAATGAAAAATTGAAGTATCCTATCATCTAGTAATTGCACCCCTGGGTATTTACCCAAAGAATACTAAAACACTAATCCAAAAGGATATATACACCCCTGTGTTTACTGCAGCATTATTTGTAATAGCCAGATTATGGAATCACTCCAAGTGTCCACTGATAGCTGAATGGATAAAGAAGAAGAGATGTATACATTGTGGAATATTATTCAAACATAAAAAAGAATGAAATCTTGCCATTTGCCACAACATGGATGGAGCTAGAGAAAATAATGCTAAGTAAAATGAGTCAGTCAGAGAAAGACCATATGATTTCACTCATATGTGGAATCTAAGAAACAAACAAAAATGAACAAAGGAAAAAAAAAAGATATGGACCAAAAAGCAGGCTCTTAAACTATAAGGGACAAATTGGTGGTACCAGAGGGGAGGTGAGTAGGGGGATGGGTGACATGAGTAAGAGGATGAAGAGTACACTTATCATGATGAGCACTGAGTAATATATAGAATTGTTGAATCACTATATTGTACACCTGAAACTAACATAATGCTATACACTGATAATACTGAAACTAAAGTAAAAGCTTAATAAAAAGTTTTATAAATAACATACTGGTACCTGATTTATTTCTTCCAACAAGTTTGATAGTTACATGCCATTATCCCTGTTTCTTAAATATATGTAGACTAAGGCTTACAGAAATTAAATATGGTGTAAGGGCACATAGTCACTCAATGCCTTTAGGTGAGACAAGAATTCATTAATTCAAAAGGTCTGTGTATTTTGGACAGTTCAGAAAACAAAAGAAGAGAAAATGAAACTATCAAATTTACATCAACTTTTATTTTTCATATGGAGTGTCAAACATCCCCTTTATACTATTTGGAGAAAAAAGTGAAATCGATATCATATGGCAATAAATAAGTAGTTTTATATGACAAATAATGTTTGCTTTAAACATATATTCTTACCACTAAACTTTATATAGAACAAGAAAGTCTTTATGGCAAATAGTTTAGGATTGATAAGGTTCTGCTAAATTTTATGATATTGATAATTATTCATTTTAGTATCATAAACACCTCAGTTATGTTAAAGACAATCAGCTCTGTGCCTGTGAATTAACTGCTTGTAACACAAACACCACGAGAGCAAAAATGATGCTTATGAAAGTTCTGGTAGAGCCATTCTCGAATAGCAGAAGAATCACCTCAGTGAAGAAACAGTTTTGTAAGTCATTAATGTGGGCTTTGGTGATAAACAACTTTTTACATAAAATAGCCAAAGAGCAAGTTAGCAAATATAAGGACAAAATTACTCATAACATTCAAATAATGAATCTGCAAACTATTATTAGGTCTGACTCTGAAGAGATTTCCTCTTTTAAAATATTGTTTGCCATAACCAAGTTTTTCATATTTGATATTTTGGACATTCGCTATTTGGATGCATTTGGTGAAGAGGGAAGAAAAGCCAACCAACACCTTTCACTTCTGATCAACACAAATTTAAATTTGAATTATCCAGGGAGTGATAAATGATATATAGATATTGTACTTGTCTATTATTGAATAATTTAAAAAAATGAACAAAGATATACTTATGTATTGATAAACAAAATGAAGAAGACTAACAATCATAATTATCTCTGCAGTAACATTATTCAATACTATATCTTAAACATAAAAATACTTTAATTTTTTAAACAATGAACTCTTTTTTATTTGAGAGAGAGCACACAAAGCAGGGTTGGGGAAGAGGGAGAGGGAAAGCGAATCTTAAGCAGCTTCATGCTCTGCACGGAGCCTGACACAGGGCTCAATCCCACAATCCTGAACTAGGCTGAAATCAAGAATTGGACGCTCAACTGACAGAGCCACCCAGAGGCCCCTATCTAATTTTAAGGGGGAGTATATAGTACTGGAATTAAATGGAATCCCCAGCCAGTTCCACTCTGCAAGAACTGTGGGACCTTAGAAGACTCTGTTTACTTGAATACTCAGTTTACTTATCTGAGAAACAGGAATAATAAGCATGCCTGTCTCATAGGACCACTGTGAGGATTAAGTCAGATAACATGTGAGTGCCAACCATATACCACACGCCACGCGATTGGCATGTGGTAAGTTCTATATAAGGGACAGAAACCACCATCATCATGATTAGAATCATCATCCCAAAATTTAACCCCATAAACAGGGAGTAAATCATTTTTGAAACTAACTGTGTCCTTTGCATTTTTATATTCCCATTAGTAGTTAATGTAACATATTTATGAAACCAAGTAAAAGAAAAGCAATACAGAAAGTATTTAGTTTGAGAAATTACTGAAAATATGTGCTCATTTTCCCCTCATTAGTTAATGTAACCTTAAAGATTCTAATAGAAATAATCATTTCCATCAATTACCCAATAAGGACCATGAACATGAGTTTGTATTGAGGTAAAAAGTCCAAACTAGCTCTCTTTCCTTAACAGCTGACCAAGGGAATTTCTCATGATTCCACTTCTTGAACTTGAGAAATGCCCAGAGCTCTAAATAAAGGTTTTAAAAGGGCTCCGCATAGAGGTTTCAACAGCCCAAAACAGGCTTGAATTACTTCTACGTTATATAACTGCACTTAAACATAAACATAAACATTTAAACACTCCTCATACTTAAAATTATGATAAACCTAAAATAACTAAAATGCTACAGTTTAAATATAACAAAACTATAAAATCAATAAAAATCAGTTTAACATTCTAAATTAAATTAAGTTAATATAAAGAATGGTTTCTAAATGAAATAATCTTTAACAATTTGAAACATAATGGCTAAATGATGGACCTTTGGAATTTGGCAAGCCCATCCTAACGAATATGCTAAATGAAGATGATTCTCCCACTACTCTCCCTACAGGGCAACGCAAAATCTTTCACTGGTGTGGATTAGAGGAATTTGGCATCTCTTTAGTGAAGATGCATTATTTGTGTATTGTGTACTTCTCTCTTTTCTCAGTAGCCCTAGACAATTAAATACAACATGGCACCAAAATGATTACACATATGAATTCAAAGAAAGAAGTAGAATATATATATAATAAAGTAATTATATATTAGAATATATATATTAGAATATATATATAAAATAAATTAATATAAGCCTCTTGTTTGTATATATATACATACAAGAGGTTTGTGTATATATATATATATATAGTGTATATATATACAAACAAGAGGCTTATATTAATTTATTTTATATATATTGTGTATATATATATACAAACAAGAGGCTTATATTAATTTATTTTATATATATATATATAAAATATATATATTGTGTGTGTGTATATATATATATATATATACACAAACAAGAGGCTTATATTAATTTATTTTATATAATCAGCAAAATATTACTCATTCCAAAACAAAATTATTTTGGTGAATACACACATCCCTGAGAATATACGCATGGAAAGCCCATATATATAGCTTTGTTCTAGTTCATCTGGACTGGTTTCCACAGAAAACCTTCACTGGGGTATTCTTGCTTTCAGTTAGCTCTCATTGATTTAAAGCTTTCCACTTGTCATTTTACTTCCAAACTTCCTAGTTTGGAACTCTAGCTCTGGTTCCCTTTTGTCTCCTTTCTAAAACTACAAATCGGTATCATCCACACCCTTATTACACCCTCTTTTATCCCAGGGTGAGTCAGAGCCCAGGCCTCTGGCTTGCTGAGCAGAGGAGACTTATGCACAAGTTATTCATTCAGCTTATACTTACTGGGTATCTACCTTGTACAAAATCGCATGCTCGTGCTGGGGGAAGGGCAACGGATTATGCAGATACTATTGGGCCAAAAAGGTCTCCTACTAAACTCTCATTTGCACCAGCAGGTATAGTTCCCCGATTCCAGAGAACTCTACAAAGTTGAATTTAAAAATTGGCCATTATTCAATATAGAAAAATACCTCCCTAAGGGAAGAGGTTAATTTCTAAAACACCATAAAATTTTCTACGTCGCCAATAATTTAAAATAGATACCAGACACATTAAACTTCCATTTTTCCCAGAAAAAACTGGTAAACACCCAAAGTATAAATTTAATAAAAATAATAAAAATATTAAATTATCACAAATGTAAAAATATGAACACAGTTATAATAATTCATCTTTACGGAAAACAGACAACGGTTAATACGTATACATCAGAGTTCCATGAATATATGTTAGTGACTGAGATTCATTCATTTGTAATGATGACCAAGGGACACTGTAAAATTCATATTAGTGGCAGCAAGAATAATACTTGTAAAAATAATAACCTTTTATCACCAGCATTTTATTAAGAAGGGGTACAGCACTAATTCAGAAGATGTTTATTTTTACCCTGTAAAATTAAGACAAATGGAAGTTTCACTACTACTGAAAAAGTAGATCCTCGACTGGAAAAGAAACACAGTTGTTAGAGAATATCCATCTAGTCCAACTGTCCGATGATCCAGGTTTTCCCATCTCTGTCATTCACAAAAGGACATTTGAAGAATTATTTTCCTAATCAATTTATAAAATACAATTTGGATTTCATGCTGCTTTCTTAATAGCTTCCATAATGAGAAGACACAGGGGTATAGCTATAAGGAGTACCATGTGCTTAGAAATTTAGTGCAAAAGTCTCTATTTGGTTTATGCAATGACATATAGGCGACAATACAGCCACTCAAATGTAAAAATGATTTAAAAAATACTCTTCATAAAACTGTTTATTAGAATAGAAAACAATGATAACTTTTGCCATATGGGGCAATTTTTCCAAGTCATCATCTTTACTTCCTTTAATAGACAAAATGAAGTTACATAAACTTAAATTTATACTAAAATATTTTGACAATAATTGAGAAAATCTCATAAATAACATGACACATTAAATAAACGTCGCATGTATAGTCATTCACTATGTCATTTAACTGTTTATTTAACACATATTTGTTAAGAGTCTGCTATGCAGCAGACATTTTTTACCACCTGCTGGGAATTTAGCAGTTATGAAAACAGATTTAAGTTCCTATCTTCAAGGAACTTACATTCGAATGAGGAAAGACAAACAGTAAACAGTATTTTATAGTATTTTTCTATGAAGAAAAATAAAGCCAGTGATGATCCAGAAGAAAAATAAAGCAAGTGATGATGGACATGGTAATTTAGTTAAGTTAGTTAGAATGGCCTCAGTGGAAACACAGCATTGAATAAAGAAATGAAGTTGATGAGGACAGAAACATCCTTTAATTATTGTCATAATTTGATTGTAGATGCTTATTAAAATCATATAACAGAAAATAATTTCTCAATATTTTCTCCTCCATTTCCTTCAGAACAAAACTTCTGGAGAGTAGCTTTAACATAAAGAAGGTGAAGACAACATTGATAATATTAAGACAGACCTCTTTATGAGGGGCAAAGAATAATCTGTTTCATACAACAGTGAAATTTGTGCAGTTGTCAGAAATTGCTGGGAGAATATAATGTAAATGGTTTTTATTTTTTAGATTAAAAAAACTAACAAAGACAAAATCCCATAAAGATTTCTAATATAGAAGAATTTCTAAATATAGAAGAAAGGGATGTCAGTTCTGACTCTTTAGGCTTTTGAAGAATTGCTAATTGAACAAAAGAATATTGAGGTGCCCAGATGGCTCAGGCAGTTAGGCGTCCCACTGTGGCTCAGGTCATGATCTCACTGTCCATGAGTTCAAGCCCCACGTTAGACTCTGTGCTGACAGCTCGGAGCCTGGAGCCTGCTCAGATTCTGTGTCTGCCTCTTTCTCTGCCCCTCTCTCTCATTAGGCCTTTCTCCCTCTCTCTCTCTCTCTCTCTCTGTCTGTCTTTCTGTCTCTACCCCCCTCTCCCTCTCTCTCTCTCAAAAATAAACAAACATTAAAAAAAAAAAAAACCTACTCTATTTAACACTTTGTGTTTTGGCCCTTTGCATGGACCCCTTCAGGGCTACCTCCTGTGGTTCCCATCCAGCCCTGAAATACCTACGGACTTTCAACATAACCCTGTGTTCTGAAGAGCCACTGAGGAAGAGGCAAGGAGATGGAAAACAGCCAGGGGAGGAAAGTATGGGCAAAAGAAACTATTAACTTTGTGATGCATCAATTACAATGATCATGTAAAACTGATCTCACAAACGGATGTGGAATAAACATAAAAATAAATATGATTTTTATTCTTGAGAAGCGTTTCCATACCCTGAAATATTCTACTGTCTTCTTCCAAGATGAAATCAGAGTGCAGTGACTCCTGAGGTAAACCCTGTACAAATGCTTCTGACTTTGTCCAACCATCAAACCTACATTTTAATGGCTGTGTCATTCTGACAGACTCCTGAGGCTAGACAGAAAAGGTGAGGCTTGCACTGAATTCTTAAGATCAATACAAAGGAGTGTCAAACCAAAAATAATGTGTGCTCAGTCTTAGAATACAAAGAAGGCTAGATGGAATCAGTATCATCAGGTGGGCACTGAACTCATTTCCAGTTGAGACTGAAAATAACTATGTGCTGGAATGAAAATAGCTCGATGCAGAATGACTGGAAACCAGTGCATACGCCAACTGAGCTATAATTGTGAAGAAAAGGAGAAACATATGAAAATACTGGTATACGACTGATAAAACTGTGTATATCAAGAACATTTTTCTTTCCTCAAAATCTTTAATGTTGCCTTTGGCTAGGCATAGCTCACAGTTCAGCTATTTCTAGAACATTAATGAGTCTACAAATGAAAACATCATATCCTTTGGAACCGTGTATTTTTTTGCTGCATAAATTATTGGCTTTGGTGGCTGTTCCTTACTGACTAAGAATTTGGAAGAATTGAGTAATCTTTTTCCTGTGCCAAATAAGAAGTTAAATTTGCCCCTTCTCAGCATTCATCTATTTGCTAATTCTCCTTGCACTAGAGGTAAATATGATTGGTGACAACTTGGGTATTTCAAAAGTTGGAAAATCTATCCTATCAACATTTACTAAGTATCTCCTTTTTTTTTTTTTTTTTTGGGACCAGACACTGACCCAAGTATGGGATATTCAGAGACACATTAGGGAATTCTCACGTTTGAGAAACTCACTATTAACAAAATGGTAAGATTCTTTCTTTAAGTAAAGTTGTATACAAATGGCTAAACAGTCTGGGAAGGTATGAGAGGTGGCTAGTTTTTCCTAAATACCCTTCTTTCTTTCTTCCATAAAAACAGAGTTTGGTCTATACATAAGTCACCATGCTTAAGGCTATGTTACCAACCTTCTTTGCAGTGAGCTATGGCCACTCTGGTCATGTGATTAAATTCCAACCACCTGATTGTGAGCCGTTCTGAATTTTGTTCTCAACATGGCCGGGAGTGTTACTTTCAAGCAAAGATTCTGTGAGCCTGTTACCTATATCCTTTCTAATATCTTTCAGGCAGAAAAATCAAGGATTTTGTGTGCCTCTGTAAAAGTGATTGAGATGAAGGCATCTAGCAGATGTAGTTTCAAGTGGTACAGAGTATTCGGCGTACCTAGACCAGTCTACCAGCCACATGAGTGCATCGTCTTGGATGTGGCCTCTTCAGCTGCACCTGCTGAAGCCTGCCCAAACTGTGCATCAATGAACAAAAGGAAGTGATTGTTGTTTTGAGCTATGAAGTTTTGGGGGTAGTTTACTATGCAGCAATGGATAACTGATAGACATTCCCAGTTTAAAAAACACCAGTCCCATAAAAATTAATTTAAAACCTTTAAAATGTATTATTCAGGCATATTCAGGAGTCTATAAAATGAAGGGTGAAGTATACTTCATCTTCTTAATAATTAAATTTTATTTAATTCTGCCAGAGAATGTCCTTCTTATTAAGTTTTACAATTTTTTTCTTATGAGTTGAGATATACAGGGGTAATATGGTACATATACCACTGTGTGTGGGTGCATGTATACACGTACACACATATATACAAGTATGTATTTTATATACACACACATCAAATGTGGGGTCATATGTTGCTTATGTACTTTTATATATTCAATAATGTTGTACTGAAGTCAAGTCCTGTCAATTATTTTATTTTACCATTGTATGTGAACAGGACTTGACTTTTTATAAAACATATATTGTATATATTTTTATAGTTGATATATATATTTGAATTTATATATACATTATAGTTGAATTATATATATTTGAATTTTGACTAAACTTGAGAGCACATTAGTGCTAATCTTGATGAGTGAAGTATGCATTTTTCTCATACTTTTAAAGGCTCCCAACAGTTTACATAATTACTCCCAACAGTTTATATAATTACTATTTGTTAACCAAAAAGAAGAAAAACTTAACTTTAATATTATTCACAGTGTTTATTTTCTTTAATTAAGTAAACTATTTAAGTACATTAATGACCGTAATGTGTTGCAAAGATGGTAAGACTGTAAAGAATTAATTCAAGTATAAAAGCAATCTTTGTACCCTGGATTCTGCTGGCTGATACAGAAGTGGACAAGACAGAAAGAAAATCTGGCTGGAGGGTGAAAAGAAAAGGAAGAAAGGAAAAGATAGAGAGGTAGTGGCTTAAATAATGCATTGAAAATCCAAGGGAAAGTGATTTTACTGAAAGAACGGTGGGTAGTCAGCATTCAAAATTAATTTCGGAACAATCCTGTAATATCTAAACCTTTAAACTCACTTAAAATATTTTCTTCAAAAGAAACAATAAAGTCAAATATATACCTTAGAATCGAGTGAGTCCTAGGTCAAAGTTGCAAATTGACTATGGGTTCAAGGCTAACTGTCATTTAAGATGACAGGAATGGTGTGCTCAGCAAACACAGCTATCGAGTGACTCTGAATAGGAATGAAGAAGAAAGATCATGGGTAACATGCAGTGATTATCAAACCCAAATGTATTCTTTCATAACACAGAAAGATGACCTAAAACATAATTAAAGAGTAATCCTTAGAATTTCTCCATAGGATTTCTTTTCGGGAAGGAGCCCCAAAGTCTTCATAATATTGCAATATAATTCAATTTGACTATTACTTATCTGAAGCTACTTTTTAGTTACATGAAAGTTAGACTTCATGGGATGAGAAAAATGTACTTATGGAAAGATACTTAAATTAATCTTTGTATATAAACGCTGATCATCAACTCAGTCGCAAAAGGTAAGAAGTTAACAGGAGTAACAAACAGACATTTCTGTTCCAAAATGAAATTTTAGCAACATGTTGCAGTGGGACTTAAAAAACAATCACCAAGTCATTACATTCGTATTTGAATTCTAACAAGGGTAAACATTATTAGTTCATTTGGGACCAAAAACATAGGCATTATAATTATTTGAAGTTGAATAGAATGCTCTTCTGTGTTTGCACTCTTCCAGTAGCTTAACGAAATTTACCATGCTCACGTTCCCGGCATGGAAATCCGTGCCATATAAATTTTTCATTTGTGCTTTTAAATGCTCTAATCAATATTTGACTAATTAGGATCTCCATCTTACATTCAGTCTTTAAACAATGAGAAGATTATGTAGGGGAGAGTAAAAGAAATTCTATTTCAGATTCTGAACATTTCTCTGCCTTCTTGACTTAAAAAGAAAGGAAAAAAACAGTACACTTTCTACTAGTTGGAGTATGCTTCATAATCAGCCACGTATTCTTTGAACTCCTCAAGGAAAGATAAAAATATGTTCTGCATGACAGGGTTGACCGGATTCTAAATTACCTATAAAATCAAGTAAATAAATCAAGTAAACCTACAAACTATCCTAACTCTTCAGTCTATAAATACAAAATTATGCATTTGACTTTTAAGTTTTATAATTGTTTGGACAGTTTTCTGTTTAACCTAATGAGAAATTACTAGTTCCCTCCTTTCTCTTTCTAAAATTAAATGGCATAGTCATGTTTAAATATAAATTACTTTTGCATACCTAAAATACTTTTTACCAGAAATAAAATTTCAATGTAATTAAACCTTACAATAATACATCACAGAAACTTTTCACTCACAGTTTTGGCATACTTCGTTCCTTCATAATTTTATTTATATTTTTTGCTAATATTTGGGAAGATCTTATCCCTAAGAAAAACTGAATCTTCCTCGACTGTATCTGAAATTATTAAAAACATTTCTATGTATTATTTCTCCCATAAATTTACAACTTACTTTTCCATGTAGCACTAGAAAGGCTTTCTTTCACTCCTTTCATTAGATCAAATTAAAAAGATAATGAAGAATTTGGCAGAATGTAACCACAGATAAATCTGTCATGTTTTATTTTCATTGTGTATCATATTATTATCAATAAAACTTGAAATCACTTCCCCTTAAGCAAAACACAATTATAGTATATAGTTACCTTTTACAAAATAAGATTTTTATTATGTGTAATATATTGTTTCCTGATTTCTTTAATAATATACTGTAAACTTTTTTTTCTACTTTTAAGCGTTGTGTAAGTAACACCTTGGATTATTTGATGTGTTTGACAACTCCTTAATAAATTATTTTGTAAATTTAAAATAATTCATTTAACATCTAAAACATCTAAAATAATTTTTATGAACATATAAATATGTATACTTAAATTCTGCAAAGCTGGTAATATAGAAGGATTTTGTCTCAGTTTGGATTTGGGGAAAGGGTTATTATCTACCTTTCTTTGCCTGCGTTTTCTATATATTGTGGCCCATGATTTATCCCTAAAATAGTCAATGCTTGCATAACAACAGGATAGTTTCCTTACAAAAATATTTACTGTGGTACCATTAGTAACTTGGTAGCTCTAAAATTTGCTCATAGCAAAACCACAAAAAAACAGTAATATTTATTAAATATTATCCATCTAATGATGACTTAGATTTGAATATCTATTGACTATTTAAATTTCTATGTATTGTCCTTAACGTTTATTTTTGTTATTTCCCAAAGTCATGCTACTTAGGAACTTGTGCTACATCAGAAGCCATTGTAGGTCCTGAGTTGTCAAGCTCCAATTCACCGTCCGCATGCTCCCTGACCTACACACCCCACCAACTTCAGAAATGCAGTGCTTTATACATGGAAGAGGAAAGACACAGATGAATGGGCAAAGACTATGTCATCCTACAACACACAGTCACACAAATGCAGTCCGCAATGGTTCTTTTTCTAGGACTATTAATGATGATGCTGGTAAAACAATACTGGCAAGGTTTGTATTATTCCCATAAAAATATTTATGACCACCAGTGTGCTTTTCTTTGTGCAGTAGGTACTTCTGAAAGTTTTCTACAATTTGAACTGGCACTATGATGTTTGCCATACTTCTATTTTCTTATAAATTCATATTTTTGCATATTAGATGCATTTATGGCAGTTATTATTTAAGTCACAGGTCCTTCAGGGAAAAAAAAAGATATATGACAGGACAGAATAGGTTATGTTGTACTGATAAACCCCAAAGTTCAGTAGGATATTGTAACCTCATAGTTAGTATCAATGAGAAATGTAAACTTCATTAACATATAACGTATTTTAGTGTCTGTAATACTCCAAGGCAGATACTGCATATGTGATACCCCCAGTGATCCAAGCCAACATGACTTTGTGTCTCTACCATCTGGACATGAGTCTCAGTTTGCAGCTACAGGGCAGAGAGAAACGAATAACCAAGGGTATCTCTCTGACTCTGCCCACGTGGCACAGGTACTTCCCCCAATCACACTTGAATGTTGAAATCACATTTCGACATAATGTAGTCTGACTAACTCAAGACATTTGGAAAGTCTACTTTCATGTGTACTCAGCAAAGAATACTAATGTTTTAGAAAAAAATTTTTTAGAGAGATTTCCAGGCCACAGACAGAAATAGGGTGTGCAGGGATTTTAAGAATGACTTTAAGAAAGGAAATTTTGAAATTTCCCAGGCAGTCGCTCACAGACATCTGTGTATTTTTTATTTTATTAAAATAAACAATGTTTAACATATGATTTTTCAAAGTAGTCAACAGGCAAGAAAGGTAGGGTCATGAAATTTAAGATGAAATTAATCAGTTGTGACCTTAAAGCATGACACATTATCTAATTTTTATTTGTGCCACCATTCCATCAACCAGGTTATAGTAATAATAATTCAGTAATCATTTCTATTTTCCTGACATATGTTATTACATATGGATGAGGGACTTCTTCCATGGTTGAATGCCAATAGCCAAAATATTATTGGTGGTATTTTCAAACTCAACTACATTACCAAGATTGGAAATTCCATGGTTCGTAGAAGAAACACTGTCTTAGTTTCTTGGGTTATGCTACATGCCAGAATCATTTTATTCCATTCTTAAGAAAGAGTTAACCTTGAAGAAAAAGCACACTGAACGTGTTTTATATAAGAAATTTGCATGGGTAGAGATCTGTCTGCTTTTAAATAACTATTAAAATTTTCTGGCCACTTATTTCAGTTTTATTGTATTTTCAGTTACAAATGAGTTCTCCTCTTAAACATGCATATAAATTCCCAGCATAGATTAAAGTAGAAGACATGAGCCATTTGCTACTGAGAAAAGTACTATTACAACTAAGATTTTTATCACCCTCTCAGTCCTTAGAATAGTTCTAGTATATGAGATTCTATATTTTCAAAAAGTAGGAGTCTTAAACAAAAAAGCAAATTATTCAAGGAAACTTTCTATTCCTTGATACATTTTTGAGATGTTGGCAGTTTTTAGCTATTACTTAACAATGACCTCTTAAAATTATGTTGAAAGCAGAAATTATCCCTAAAGATTTGTGTGGATAGGTAATCCAGTAAAAAAAAAAAAAAGAAAAAAATCACATTCCTGTGAGACTGCTTTGCATGCAGTTTTGTCCTAACAATAATATCTATTATTCTAAATATCTTATGGAGTTAACAAAAGACTTGTATCATATTATATTCAGTTACATTACTATACTCAGTTAAAATTCTATGTATTATGTGTCACTAGAGAAAATACATGGGCACTAAAGGAGTTCTTTAGCTTATTCTTAATTCCCACAAAATATTCCGTGAAAAAAACCTTCCACTCCACCTCACTTGGATGAGTTGAATCAGAGGAGATGTGCCAACTTTGTGACTGCTGGTCTCAAGTTTGTACTCTAAGTGTCTGTGCCAAAATTTGTACTGATTGAAATAAAGCAATAGCTTAATTCTTAGATTTTCATGTATTTTTGCACCTTTAATGAGTCAACTTTTTATCCCTTGAAATGTTAATTGTGGCATGTGGCAATCACAAGGTAAATTTTTAAATATTGCATACATAAATATTCTAAAAATCATTTAAAATTAAAATTATATATATATACAAATAAACTATTCATGTATCTTTTTTTCCTTTTTTTAATAACTTTTTTTTTCTTATATTAAAGAGAGTCCATGCAACAAGGAGGGGAGGGGTAGAGGGAGAGACAGAATCTGGAGCTGGATCCAACGACCTTGGGATCATGACCTGAACTGTTTTAATTGTTTTAAAAAAGGAAGAGAAAAGATAAATGGGCATTCTTGCTTGTCTTAAATGTTAGGCTTAGGTGTTTCTATATGCATCCATTCACTAAGTAGGAATCTAGTACTTGCTGTGCACCACTCTCTTTCCTCTAAAAGCACACCGTCTAGTTGGGAAAGGATAAGCAAACGAAAAGCTGTAAATAACGTAATTGCTTCATTGGGAGTTACAGTACAGATGTACACACAGGAGCATATGGAGAGGGACAGGTAAGCTGGCTGACCGTAACAAAGAAGTCATTATTAATGATATCCTACATTCCATGATAAAACTGAAAGGATGTACTAAAGTTTTCTAGGTGGATAGATTCTATAAGAGCATTCTGGCCAGAAAGGACAGCATGGGCAAAGCCTAGAACAACCTAAGTTGCTAGAATATTTGCCATATAAAAGAACAGTACAAAATAAATATACTGGCTTCAACTCCTACAAAAAAGCCAGGGTTTAGGAATCTAAGTGACAAGGCTGAATATAAATTTATGTCTGTCTGATCCCTTCAACAACTGCCTTGACACTATATCTTTTGTCATTAGATTAAGGGGGTAGGGAATGACACATAAACAAAATTGGAATCTTTAAAAACTCTGTCATATTGAGGAAAACTACTACCATACCATTCACAGATTTTTAAAATTCAATAGAATGTACTTAAGAAAGTTAGACAGTGGGGTGAGAGAATCAAATTTTAATAATCCTAGCAAAAACTCTTTCTGGATTTGAGGGCTTGAGCCCACCAAACTTCTAGTTGTTTTCCTTCTCTGCATGTAGTTTTCACGCCTTAATTAAGAAGTAAACTCTAATATCCTGAGGCAAATGTTTCGCCTATATATTATAATTTGCTTTTATTTATTTTTTATTTTATACTTTTTTTTAGGGAGAAAGAGCAGGCATGCAAGTAGGGGAGAGGGGCCAAAAGGGAGAGAGTGGGGAAGAGAAAGAGAGAGAGAAAGAGAGAGAGGGAGAGGGAGAGAGGGAGCATCTTAAGCAGGCTCCACGCTTAGCATGGAGCCCAACACAGGGCTCAATTCCACAACCCCAGGATCAGGACCTGAGCCAAAATCAAGAGTCCAACACTCAACCAACTGAGCCACCCAGGAACCCCCAAAACTGACTTTTAAAATTAAATCTATATCCTATAGTTCTCTGATTCTTCTAAAAAATTCTCGGAGGGACCTAAGAATCAATAGTATTACTTTTAGTGGTAGGAGGGCTAAATTAACTTTTATAAAAGTTAAGTAACCCGTCTAAAATCAGGCATCTGATATATAGCTGAGCCAGAATTTGAACCCAATATTTCAGATTTCCATTCAGCACTTTCTTCGATACCACATCTAATGTTAAGCCAAAAATCTAATTTGAAAACATCCTAACTTCAATTTGAGTCAGAACATTAGGAAACATCATGTGAATAAAAGACCTACACAAGAAGCCTATCCCCTGTGTGAGAGGAAAAACCTGGGCCACAGATTTCATCAATACAACCCCAGAACAGCTGATCAAAAACAAACAAATATTGGTGAGTCCTATACATGCTTGACAAGAGACAACAAACATGTAGAAATTTGAAAAAACAAAACAAAACAAAACTCAGTATAGATGAAATTTTAATGCTGTCATTTTAAGTTTTATTTATTTATTTTGAGAAAGAGATTGGAAGGAGCCGAGGGAGAGAGAGAATTCAAAGCAGGTTCCGCACTGTGAAGTCAGAGACCTATGCAGGGCTCGATCTCAGTAACCTGAGATCATGACCTGAGCCAAAATTAAGACTTAGACCCTTAATCAAGTGAGCTACCCAGGTGCCCTAATGCTGTCATTTTAATATCCAGTTGAGCCTAAGTTTTTTATGATTCTTGAAAGGTAGAATTGACTAATGTGTTGAAATAAAAGGAGTCAAAGAACAATGGCTAACTCAGTATCATCATTTAAGTTCAGGTCCAAGGATTCTAATAAAATGCACATATATACATACATATATAATAATATTATTTTATATTTGTATTCATGTTATAAATTATTTTCTACTTACATTATATATTTAAATATATTTATATTTTATTTTTATATAAAATACAAATAAGAGAAAGTTTTTAAAGATAACAGTAGGGGGATATCAATTACTGCTGAGTGAACATATGTGAGGTTTTTCAATAACCTACTCAATAAGGCAAAAAATATTTGAAATTAGTTCTTCAAAAGTTGCTGAAAGTGTTTTGCAAGGATTATCTATTCTTAACTGGGCTATTGGCTCACAATGAAAATATGGTCTCCCCTCACTCAATAGCACCCTTCTTATGATAACTGGAATTCATCTAAAATTCAACAGAATTTTAGGAATGGGAGTAGAGTACAGATTAAAAGTCACTGGGAATTTTTATTTGATTTTTTTTTTTTGCTCTTTTTAGTTTGTTATTTGAGAAACAAGGAAGACGTATCAAATATTAATGTGCTTCTACTTAAAGTAGAAATATTCTAAGGGTATGGTAGAGTCTGTGTTTGGTTGGGACTGGCTAATTAACAAATAAATAAGTAAATAAATAAATAAAATTTTAAGCCAAATATACAATTTGGATTTCAATAAGACATGTTTGTTATGATAAATAATTTTCCTTATAGAATTATTTTTCCCCTTAAAGCCCTACGTATCTTATTTTGATTAAATGAATATGACTACTATGTCTTTTTGTAGTTCATGCTAGCCTTAAATGGGGGCAGAATGGGGTGATTTTAAAATGTTGAGAAATCGTTTCATGATTATTGCAACACCCACACAGACTTAATTCATTTATAAACTTGAGCTTCATCAGGAAAACACTACATTAACTGGCTTTTCAAATGCCAGAGAATGGTTCATTAGCTTTAACTGTAATATTATGATGACAATTCAAGTAATATAATGGGGAACCACATCTTTTTATCTACATAAAAATAATGTAGTCTCTGATGAATTTAGATTTCTGACAGTTCAGCTATCAAGTCTTGATATACATTCATGTAGCATATTGAAAAGGCATATTTCCACTGTTATGCTACATTGAAACTGACAAGGAATAGAACTGAACAACGATCCTTTGATTTAAAAGACTATTTATGGTATATAATAAGCATTAGGCCGTGCAGCATTTACATATAGGGGATTGAAAGGAATCTAAATTTCCAAGTATATTCTGATTAGAAGTGACATGGACAGATGTCCTCAGTTAATAACTTTTTAATAAGCTGTTATTTTTAATAATGTTTCATGAAAAAAGGTAGCTATTTTACTTAGTCTTTAAAAAACGTATATGTTCCTCCGGAAACAAAAGATATCTATGCAAATCATAAATACCACAGTCCAAGAGACTTCAGATATTTCAAGTCAGCTGTTGTGGACTACTCATTAAATGACTACAACAAAGTAAAAAAAAAAAAAAGAGAGAGAGAGTGAGAGAAACAAAAACAAAATCACGTATTCTGTATCCAATAGGTTCCCAGCATTATGCGGACTGTAGGGCAGGAGGCAAAAGCCACTTCTTCTAACAAGCTCAGGTTCCGATGTGAGAGATGATTACAAGGCAGAGAGATGGTTGAGTTTCTTTTCAAGGAAGGGCCAAGGGATGTGTCAACACTGAAAGGAGAAGTATTTTGGCCTGAATAGATGAATGTTGGTAAAGTTTATCAGAATAAATATGATCAGATTTACATCTTCAAGGACTATTAGTATAATAGAGTGGATAGACGGTGAGATGCTCACATAGGCAAAAGTAAAGGTACGGATACGCCAAAAGGCAAAGTGTATTTGGGAAAAGTGATTTAGTAATTTACAACAATCCCTAAGGCTCTGAGGACGGAAGAAAAGGGGGGGCCCTAAGAGAAAGGACTAGAGTTATTCATTAAAGATTCTACATCTTTACTTGGAAAGCAATGTGCAATCTTTAAAGAAAGTCTCTTAATTAAGATTAAAGTATATATTAAGAAGCTTAACTTGTTGGCAGTTTGGGAGATGGAATTGACATAGGGCAAGGCAGAGAGAGAACTGTAGGAAGGAATTTACAGTAATTCAACTAATACTTATTTTAAAACAATCACAGCAAATATAATTAATTCAGCTAACCTTTAGCTCGCACCTACCTGCTTTTTCTCCTCCTCTAATAAACTGGATTATACACAGAAGTGAGCCAATTAAGAACTGTAAAATGTTCCTTTAAGGCCAATCACTCCTTATCTTTGAGTGATTACCAATATATGCCTTTTAGTTCCCTTCAAATTTTATAAAAATATTTTTTTACTTGCATATCTACTAAGGGGTAAACCTTGTTAAAAAGAAAACCACAGGTCCAATATGGCCTCAGGCTGACTCATCAAAACTGAACTCAATACTTTCCTGACTTGGGATTTCAACCCTCCCTAGAAATGCAGTCTTAATTGGTCAGTCAGGACTTTTCCAAGAAGCATCTAGGAAGTAATCTGTCACATGGCCCTCTCCATTCCCAAAAGGAAGATGAGGTAACCTGGGTCAGATTCTCTGCACTTCCCTAAAAGAGGTGATCATGCCTGAAACAATCCTTTCTTTTCTTTTGCTAACAACTCCTTGTCCTAGCTTCCTTCCTATAAGAACCTTCCATTTCCTGCAATTTCTTGGAGCTCCCCTCTACTTGCTGGATGGGATGCTGCCTGATTCATGAATAGCTCAGCAAAGCCAGTTAGATCTTCAGATTTACCCCTGTGAACTTTTGCTTTTTAATAGCATTATAGTGGGGTGCCTGGGCGGCTCAGTTGGTTAAGTGTCCAACTCTTGATCTTGGCTCAGATCTGGATCATGTGGTGAGATCAAGTTCCAGGCAGAGCCTGCTTAGGATTCTCTCTCTCCCTCTCTCTCCACCCCTCCCCCACTCGCTTGCGCACTCTCTCTCCCTCTCTCAAAATAAATAAACTTAAAAAAAAATCAGAATGGAGACAGAAAAATTTCAGAGTTGTTTAAATTAAATGACATTGCCTTAGTTCTTCGGCAGAGGATAGGAAAATACGTGTGGTATTTTTCAGAGCTCAAACATGATATTGAAAGGGAGCAGAATTTGCTACCTCGCATATGCATATGTCTCTTTGGAAGAAGGATTATTGTGAACTGATTATTTTTAAGAAAGCAGATACAGCAGAAGCTCTGAATACCCAGCAGAAGTTACCCTGGAGTAAGGCACATTTACATTTATAAAGGAAATCTCCATTTATAAGGGTCCTTTCTGCTTAGTCAGGAAGAGTAAGAAAACTAAATCCCTATGTCTTATCAATTAAAGGCCATAGCCTTAAATCTGCATAACAACCTGACCTTTGTTTACTGTGGTTTGCCTGACAACCTTCCATAACTGCTTCACCATCACACATCTATGGTCTTTAGCTGGAGAAGGTATTTAAGGTGATGGTTTGAGCCACTTCAGGGAGTTGCTGATTTTTCCTGAAATATCTCTCAGAGATACCAGAGGTACATATGCTACTAAACTTTTGTTTCTCTCCTGTTAATGTCTTTTATTACCAGGGTGGCTCAGCCAAGAACCTATAAGGGTAGAAGGAAAAATTGAAGAAGGAAATAGATACTTACAGTTGGCCAAACAAATTTTGATAACAAACTGACTTTAATTTTGCCTATTACCTAATCTATCCATAGATCTATATGTCAAAATTATAAAGGTATTAGATATTTAATATGTTAAGTGTTTATATTCACGACCGCTTTCTTCCCCGTGTGGAGGTAGCTTTCGACAAAATCCTAAAACTATGGAAGGTCCCTCCTTCCAGTAGTGCAGATATTCTAGAAGAACAATTAAGTTCATTATTACTTTCAAAAATGAAAAAGCAACTCAAATCTGAGTCAGTTCTCAGGAAGACTCAAAGAGCTTTTCAGATTTGCATACGAATCACTCCTTATAAAAGAGTTCCCTGCTTTCTAAGGTGACATGATAAATGACACCAATTATTCTGGACTGAAATGTGCCAGTTAACACAGGTTAGAGATAAGGGCGGGGCCTAGGTGCAGGTTCTGGTCCTCAACACAAAAAGACCAGTGATTGTATTTTTCTACTTTCTTCATGCGAGAAAAAGAAAGTAAGTCAATGTTATATTTAAAAACTCTAGTACTAGATCAGAAGAAAGCCAAAATAAGATGGAAAACTACCAGGATAGAAATAATCTCTATAAAAATGAAATAAATTACACCCAGAATTTTATAATTAGTTAGATACGGAAGGAAGAACGTACTAGAGCATTGGCAACTAATATAAAAATTCTGGTAGGACTCAGGCACAAGTCACTGAAAGGTATCATTTTCCAGAGAATATTCTAGTGAAGTTACAGGAACCCTGAGGGGAAATGAAGCTAAGGGCACCTATCTGAAGTAAAACTTTATAAAGGGAATTCAATTGACAGACTTCTAACTTGGGTCCAAAAAGTCCGGGTTCATAAAGACTTGTAGTTGAAAGGCTGGTGGTAGGTATTCCATTTTGGAGACTGAGCAAAGAGCTTTGATCCTGGAGTATTTGACAGTGCTAAACTTAGTCCTGTTCCTCTATGGAAAAAGACACCTATCAGGAAAGAAGTTTATTAGTAAAATAAAAAGACACATTTCTATTCATAGTTTTGACTATTTGGGCAGAAGTTCTAGAATTACAATTTCAAAAAGGGAAAAGAAATGAGACTTGTTATAAAATGGGCCTACACTTCAATAAGATGGTTTTTCCTTTGTGAAAAACTGAAATTCATTCCAAATTTTGTGATTCTTTTCTGTGTGTTACATACAAAGTACACATTTTCATCTTAAAACAAAATGAAACAAAAAAATTAGCTTGCATATATATTGAATTACATTTTTTTGCAAAAATAAAATCAATTCAGATTTTAAAAACTGACCTGTATAGTATACTGGAATACTAACAGTAATGTTTCAAAAGCAACTGCTCCTAAGAGAATTCCGTATTTTTTCCTTTTCAGATCAAATGATTTTATAGCAAATTAAGAGGTACATGAGAAGTTGTTGGGGGGGGGGTCATGTAATTTAAGCATAAATTAGATCCAATACTTTGGACACTGGAGAATCTTTGGCAAAACAAGTCCTTCAAGAAATAAATGGGGTAAATTAGTTTCATAAATGTGTCATAAAATTATCCTAAATCTCAGGAAAATTTCTACTATACAGCTTATAACGCAGAGTTAAAACAAAACCACAGCCTCCTTGAGGAGTGAACAAAGCAAAACAAAAATACAAAAATACATGTTTTCTGAGATATAAAAAACTTCTCTTTTATGATATGCAAAACTGGCCACTTTCCCCCCAAACAGCCATTCTCAGGAATGGTCTTGGAAAAAAATCACTTCGGTTGATCCAACTGATCTATTTTTAAAGATTTTCTAGAGTGAAGCAAAAAGACCTAATATTAAACTATGAGAGTCACTGACATATACTACTTGCTTTCAGGACAACCTTGATTAAACGAAGTCACCTGACTTTGAGGTAGATATTCATTCATTCATTAACTCACTTATTCATTCTGTGAGGTTTGACTGCTTTTCTTATTTTTTTTCCATATTCTATTTTTCGGTCATCTCTACATTCACCGTGAGTTTGAACTCACAAACCCAAGATCAAGAGTCACACGCTTTACTTACTGACTGAGCCAGCTAGAAACCCCTTGACTGCTTTCTATTTGCCAAGCACTATGTTGAGTGGTAAGGAGAAAAAGCTAAGAATATTCAGCCCTTGTTTTCAAACCTATGGGAGAAATGTGCAAAGTGATACAATTTTACATATGTCCTCTAATAAAACTGGAAATAATAGTTTATTTAGGTCCTACTAACTATCCCTTTCATGAGATACATTCAGCTAGCTAAAGTTCGGATTACCCATCAATATTATAGAGTATGGCACTTTATTTTCCTTCAGAGAAATGGGTTTTATGTAATGTTAGAATCCATTTGCTCAGAAAAATCCAGAGGTATACCCCTCCCCTTCATCTCCCCCCATTGGGCCGCAGTCAGAAAACCTACCAATTAAAATTTTTGATGGGTTCTGTGCCTTGGTACTGGATGAGATAGTCTAAGTGATCTCCCAACTCATGGAATATATCAGTTATATTGTGTGTTGCTTATTTATAGGTGGGTCCAGCCCAGGAAAATGCCAACAGATTAGCACCTATGAAGTATGTAATGTAGTGTCATTGTGGTGGCTTAGAATCTACTCACCATATCATGTTCTTCTCTACGTGTATAGCACGGCTGTGTTAACCTTAATAGTGGTCACGTGACTTGCTTTGGCCAATTAAAGGTAGACAGAGGCAATATGTGTCTCTACTCAAGGTAAGATTTAAGACGCAGCCTATGGCTTGGCACATTCTCTATCTCATTTACGATACAGACGTGTCCCAGATAATGGCTGCTCCATCAGCCTGAGCTCCGCAATGAAGATAGGAGTGAAGTGCAGTTGGCTCTTGAGAGACTTGTAACACCAGGGAGAAATAAACCTCTGTCGAAAGACTGCAGGTGCTCTCCCAGCATAAAACCTAAGATATTACTATCTGAGGTAAGATAATCATTCCCCTTCAGCACTGGCAACACTTCCCAGTTTTGTTATCTTTTCCTTATAAAGAAGTAAAAAGATTTATTCTAAAATAAGAGGTATCTGTTACCTTTCTTAATTTGGGCTTTTCCTGTAAATAATTTTGCTTCGCTTTATGAACTTTTCAGGTTATGAGCACATACTCTGTAATGCCCCAAACTGAATCCAATTCTGTCCCTTACGGCTGTGTGATCCTGGGCAAAGAACTTCATTTTCTATGCCTCACATTCCTCTTCTGTAAAATGGAAACAGTAACAGTTTACCACCGAGAGGATGTTGTGAGGATTAACAGCACAGGCAGAACAGAGAAGTGTCTGGCACATGGCAATGCTTTGGATATTAATATCTACTATGAATATTACTATTATTTGCCACAAATATTATTTACCGAGATATTTATGGTTTCCATAGGTAATACATGCAATTTTACAATTTTACATCTTTCTGAACTCAATTCTAATCCATTAAAAAATCCTGTTGACTCTACATTCAAAATGCATCCAGAGTCTAAATAAGCAAATGAAAATAAATAAATAAACAATAAATAAATAAATAAATAACCAAATGATATCACTTCTGTGCTCAGAACTTTGCAGTGGCTTCTCAATATTCCCAGAGTAAACACTGAGTCCTCACAACATCATGCCCTCCATGATCTGCACAAGGCCAAAAGCCTGTGACCCACTCTAATCTCATCTCCAGCAGTCACCTCTTCACTCAATCTACTCCAGACAACCATCCTTCCCCTCCTCCTTAAACACTGCAGGAAATGCTTCTGCTTTTGAGTATTTGCTCTAACTCCTTCTTCTGCCTAGATTGCCCTTCTTCCAAGCATCTGCACTACCAGTTCCTCACCTCCTCCATGGCTTTGTCCAAATGTCACCTTCTTAATAAGGCAAACGGATCATCATTTTGAAATTGCAACTCTCCTCCGCACACCCAAACACACTTGACACTTATGACTGCCTTTAATCTTGTCTACATTTTCTTTTTTTCTTTTTGCTACGGCACTTACCACCTTCTGTCATACCATGTGGTTTACTTACGACACACATTTACTATTAATATCTTTTATTTCCATAAAAACGTAAGCTTTGTTGGGTAGCGTCTGTAGGGGAACAAAATTTGCCATCCCAAAATATGTCTCTTTGGCAGGTGGATTATTGTAGGACAATTATTTTTTTTTTATTTTTATTTTTTTATTATTTTTTTTTTATTTTTGAGAGACATAGAGACAGAGCATGAGCAAGGGAAAGGCAGAGAGAGAGGGAGACACAGAATCCGAAGCAGGCTCCAGGCTCTGAGCCATCAGCACAGAGCCCAATGCGGGGCTCAAACTCACAGACTGTGAGGTCATGACCTGAGCTGAAGTCGGCCGCTTAACTGACTGAGCCACCCAGGCGCCCTGCCAATTATTTTTAAGAAACAGAAAACTCAAGAAGTTTTTCTTTTCGCTTCCCCGCTAACTGCCTAAAAGAATTTAGACAGGGGATCTGTTCTAGGACAGGAACTATCATCATAGATAACTACAGTACAATGTGAAGTATGTGTGGTAGACGGAAACCAAGCAAGTCCTCCCTGTGTCCTACTGTTTCTGTAAGGCCCAGCAAACATTTGTTTACCAAACATTAGCTCTTTTCATCTTCCTAGGAATTGTCTTCCTCCTCTCCGAAGTCCCAGACTCCATCCTCTTCTCCTTTGTTCTAGAGAGTATAGAAGCCTCAGTTGCCTGTGCGCCTCATATTCTTATGGAGCCCCTGCGTGTACATAATTAAATCTGATTTTCTCCTGTCAATCTGTCTCATGTCATTTAATTCTTAGACCAGCCAAAAGAATCTTAAAGGTTGAATGAAAATTTTCCTCTCCAACAGGTCCTTTGTTTTATTCACTGATTTCAAGCAATTAGCGTAGTGCCTGGCACATGACAGACCGTAAATACATATCGTTAGCTGAGTGAACCCACAACAAGTTGAGCAAATGTGTAAATTTCCTTTTTACAAACAAAATGTTTATTTAGCAGTTAACTACGCCATCATAAAAAGTTAACTTCTAAGAAATTATGCCTATTAAAAGAGATAAAGTGCTAGCAAGTAAATGAAGCCCGCATGATGAGGTGTAGAGACAGAATGAGCGATTCTGTATTCATGCGGATTCTACATTTGGATTGAAGAAGGTCAGTTATTTCAGGCTAATAAGGAAATCATGTGCTCAGAAGCCCTGAGACTGTAGCACTGTTTAGATCTGTACTTTAATATTTAATTTCGTATATTTCCTGAAGGAAACTGATTAATAATTGCAGCCAGTGAATCATATACTTTAAAAGATTGACCCCTGCAAGCTGTTGTTTTTTGAAGATTAAAATAGTACCTTTTTTCTTATAAAACAAGTCACTGGTGTGACATCTTTCTAACTTCACAGAGCTGAAAATAAACTGAGGAAAATATGAAAGATAACTAATTAGCCACATGCTTTGCAGGGTTTTTTGTTTTTATTTTTGTTTTGAGACAACAACAAAGTGGATTGCGCACCTGTGGAAACTTTGAGTCGATCCTTATAAATATTAATGTGAAATTATTATGCTTTTCAAAATTCCTTTCTACTTTAACCACTTTGCCTCAACCCCAAGAACATTGTTAACTTTCAAACTCTAGCTCATATACATTCATCAAAGAAGAAGGATCGAGGATAATAAAACCAGCACCAAATACAGTTTCTACTGCACAGCCCATCGGCATCCTCGTATGTGTGTCCAATCAGTGGCTCCAGCTTAGTTTGGGAAATGAACAGCTGGAGGCTAGCTGCAGAAAGTATAACCTTTTATGGGACGAAGAATAAATGAAATCTGATGTAGTAAACTGTTTGAGGAGAAACACAGTGGTTCTACTTCTCCTCAATGCCCTCTTTAATTTAATCTTGTCCTTCATCTTCCATGAAAACCTTCCATGTCTTCATTATAGCCCTCTCCCCTCTTCAATTCTTAAATTCTTAATGGAAAGCAGTAATTACTTCCAAGAGGTTTGGCTTATAGTCAAATTTCCTATAAACACCTTCATATTATTAATCAAACTGCAAAGGATAAAAGAGAATTAGTAGACATGAATGCTTCTGAAGAGTTAAATGGAATGTAGAGAGGGCTTATGCACTTTGATGCACTTTGGGTTAGCTCCATTTTTAACTTTATTAGAAATAAAAATGCTGTCAAATATTCTTAAACATAATCAGATTTCCCCTCGCAGACAGAATTAACATTTAGAATTAAAAAAAAAAAAAAAAGATAACTGGTCTTTTCCATGCTTACTGAGGGGCACCTTAAATAGAATTTTTAAAGTTTATATTAAGGATATGTGAATTATTTTCTTTCAATGAAGTAGTTTGGCTTCCACACAAAAAATAATCAAACTGTCAAAAAAAAAATACCCTGAAACCCAAGAAACTTACGCTAAAAATAAAAACTCCCTACCCTATTCACAACTTGCAATTAGTAGTTTCATCATTAATGAGAAAAATTGTTTCTGGATCTGCAAGAAGAATCTGAAGAGGGATATAATAAAATTTTCAAAGATTAAAGAATTCTCATCCTTTACATTAGGGAACTTTCTTTCATGGGAGTCAGTGAGAGGTAAAATCTAGAGTTGAAATGCTTGGAATCAAATGAACCTTGACATAGTACTGTAATCTGAGACCAATCACAGTGCAAGATGAGCAGTGTGTTCAGACATTTAGATGTGACACTCCTGGTTATGGCTTGCCTGGCTGAATTAGTATCAAATAAAACAACTATCCCCGGCCTTTTTACACTCTGGCAACAAAGATCCCAAAGGAACTTAAAGCTTTAAAGCAGATATTTGTCAGGTTGATGCAGGCCTTCCCTAGTCACCTTGCCAGGACAATGAAAAAGAAAAATTTAGCTATTAACAGCTGTGTCCTCATTGCTACTTTTTCCTTTTGAAACAATCATGAATTGGGCACTATTTTCTGAAATTAATTGACACTACAGACTGAGTCTCCAGGCTTTCTTTTGAGAAGCAAACCCATGGCTATTTAGTAATTAGAAGGATAGTTCTAAAATTTTGTAAGGAAATCCCTCTATCCCCCACACCCTCTTTTTAGTCTTTTAAATCATAGAATAGTTCTCATTGGGAGGAAGCGTGTTTAAAATAATCTGTGAGGCTTTTAAAAATTATGCATGTCCTGAAATTCCCCATATAGGTCCTTCCTCCTCACACCTACTTTTTAACAATTATTAGAACTTCAGGATCCTAGTGTGAGCTGTTACGGTATGCAAATATTACAATGGAAAAGAAACACCATTCTCGAAATTATCTCCCAGGTCTACCCCACAGGAGTAGCTATTCAGACCCTTTCTTCAAAGGACACAGAAGAGTAGCCATTACATTCACTCAAAACACAACAGGAAAATCCAGCTGCCTTATCCTTTCGGTTCACCTCATGGATCTGAATTCTCTTAAAGCCACAGGAAATAAGCTTGACAGAGTGGTATCAGGCAGGCCTGGGTTTGAATCCTAAATTCTGCTATTTAAGTTTTGACCTGTAACATATCCACTTACTTCCATGAATCCCAGGTTTCTCACCTGTAGCAAAGGTCTGACAACCACCTGGTCGGTTTACTATGTGTATGTGAGACGATGTATTAAAAACACACAGCACCGTGCTTACTGCGGAATATGCATTCAATACCTGTTAACCTATACTCCCTTAGAAACTGAAATAATACCTTGCCGTTATATACCACATTGTGAATTCCTGAAGTGTTTTCGCAAGTGTTATCTCATTCACTTCTTAGAAGAGAGAAAGAAGGAAAGGAAGGAGGCAGTGACGGGTGAGGTTAACAACTACTATCTCACTTAAGGAAACAGTACTGAAAAGTTGGTAGGGTATCCAAGGTCACACAGAATCTGACGAAGATTCAGATTCTGGAAACAATTTGGCCCAACCTGTTCTTTTAATAAATGAATAGGTTAAAGTTCAGAGAACTTCAGGAGAAAGTTAGAACCAAACTCTTCTGTTTTCTAGGACAGTTGTCTTCTAACTACACCCCTTTGCTTCCTCACATGTTGGGTTCCAGAGAGCAAGATTGCCTGGAGAAGACAGTGGATCTATTTCCTTCAGGGACTGGGAGAAAAAAAGTGTTTACATTATTCTAGAATAGTCAAGCACTTCTCCCCAAATCCTGACTTTTGGCTAATTTCCATATCCACATCCAGGGTAGTATTACCAGCCTGAAAAATCGAAAAAGTGATTATATGAGTAATCCCACATATGTAATTATGTTATGTAATTCTATGTGAGAAAACACTACTGAGCCCTAAAAAAATACAAATAAATAAATAAATAAATAAATAAAGGCTAAGAAGACCAACACAGTTGGAACTTTCCACATGGTGACCCTTTTAACATTTAGAAACTTAAAATGCAAAATTACTTTAATATATATATAGTTCAATAATCTCTGCTTTACTGGTGTCCTAATCACCGGTGCCCAGTTTGCCAATTGGATAATCTAGCACTTTCTACACATTTGTCTTCAGCTCCTGAACACCCTGACTAGGGCTAAGTCCCTTCTCTAATCCTTTTTCTCTCCTTAGTCCTACTATTTATTCCATGCATACTTTCTGCCTTTGGTCCCACAGAGATAAGGACTCCCTACCTTTCCAATCCCAGGGCCAAATCCAGACTGATGAACTTGCTGTATCACTGAAAGAGGATTTTAAAAGATAATATCTTGATGGTATAAAGTTATCTGTGATGCACCAAACATCTCCATGAATCTGGAGGTAAACATTTCATTATAAATTTTCGGTCACAGAATTTAACCTTGGGACAGCAAGTGGCCTCTTGGTTTTGGAAGTCTGGATTCAGTGCAGAACAATTACATGAGAAAGGAATATAAAAGCTAGTTAGATGGGGATACATTTAATAGGTCATCGTCCTTTTGCTTCCACCCCTCAAAAGTTGTAGTGCAATCGAAAACGTCCTTGCCTCCTAGCCTGATGCTTCTCTTCCACCTTACCCTGCCTCTGTTTGATCGTCAAACTCACAGATTTCTCATGTATCAAGATGAAGCTTACTTTTCCACCGGACTATGTGATTCACCGTGATGCTCTCTGCTAACTGCAATCATTTCCACTTGGATTCATAATCGTCTATAATTACTTACAAGCAAGAGTGCAGCCATTGGCCTCCTATAAACCTTCCTTCTCCATCTGAACCTTTCAAAGTAATTTGGGGATAATAATTTTAAACTTCTATTAAACATTCTTATTTTATTCTTATTTATTTTAGAACAAAGTTCTATCCCTTATATTTTTAATCATATTTACAAGTTATTTTTAACATGATATATGATTATTTACCTAAACATCCATTTTTCATACTTCCAATTATTTATATTGATACTATGCAGACAGTTCTATTCAGAACATAGGTGTCCTGTTTGAAAAATCTTGTTTATCTTTTCTTGCAGGTCCATTTTCCATTTCTTTCTTTTCTGTAGTCCTAACCATGTGTGTCAAAAAGTATTAAGTAATTGCACAATTGACGTGCTGGTATTTTTCTCATCTCTGCACTCATTCCCCACAGGCTCAGCACCTCTGCCCTCACCTTAATCAGGAGAAGGCAAGATTGTTTAGGGCATTGACTAAATCCTGGCTGAAATAAAGGCAAACACATACCTGCATCTCTGCCTTCTCTAAGTAAACACTTAAAAAGGGAATTGGAGCTCCAGCAGAGACACTGACCTTTCGGCTAACTTGTGCCTCGCCTCTCAGTCTTCCTAATCCTGCAGCTCCTCACCCTATATGCAACCTGCTGGATGGCTACTGTCTGACATAATGCCCAGTCTTGCTTCCTCTATCCAGCCTTGAACTTTTGCTGCCCACATCTAAGAGTGTTTGCTTGGCTCAAAACACATTTTGAAAGCAGATTTTCAATTAGTACTCTTGAATTAGCTCTTTCTTTTCTTCCTTTGTTCTTTCCTTCCCCACTTCTGGATTCAATGGTGATCCCTTCTTTCCTTCCTTGCCTTGCTCCTTCCCTTCTTCCTTCCTCCTTCCTTCCTTCCTTCCTTTTTTTTCATCCTATCTCAAAGCAAAATATAGAGATAAGTAACAGCTGTGAACTTTACCTTGACTGTGTCATAACATCACCATCTTGTTATATTTTTAAATGCTTCTTTCTAAAGCTTTTTCTACAATATAAATGTCATATTCCAATATATTCTTTTTTTCGGTTTAGAACTCTTTGTTTTGCTTCTTACAATCTTTGTTCTCCTCCTGTCATCATGCTAATTTATCTTGTCCTTAAGGCGTGTCTCCTAGTCTGTGGGTGGTTTTTGCTTTGCAAGGTGACCTACTCACCTCACTGTTTTTCTCCAAAGAAATCTGGGTATCAAAAATGCCTCCAGTTACTACACCAGGCTTCCTCTGGAGAACTCTTAGTACAGAGCTGTTGATGGCACATAGAATGATGATAAGGTCCTCCTAAGAGAACTTGGCAAAATGAAATACAGAGGTGAGGTCAGGGTTGAATTTATAAACTAGCCATACTATGAATGAGATTAGCAACTGAGCAAGTAAGACAGAAATTTAGAAATTTAGAAATTTACCATCTAAGATTAATACAGTTGACTCTTGAGGAACATGAGGGTTAGGGGCACCAATTCCCATACAGTCAAAAATCTGCATATAATTTTTGACTTCCCCAAAACTTAGCTAGCCTAAAACAGTAGTAGCCTACTGAAAGCCTTGCCAATAATATAAACAGCTCATTACCACATATTTTGTGTGTTATGTGTGCTATATACTACAGTCTTATAAAGAAGTAAACTAGAGTAAAAAATGTTACTAAAAAAATCATAAGGAAGAGAAAGTATATTTGCAGTGCTGTACTGTAATTATTGAAAACAATCTGCATATAAGTGAACTTGTACAGTTACAATCCTTATTGTTCGAGGGCCAACTGTACATTCAGCAAATATTTACGGAACTTCTACTATGTGCTAGGCACTATTCTAGATGCTTGGGATGCACTGGTGAACAAGACAGACAAAGGTACAGGATTTAGTAACCTGATAATGCAGAAACTGGAAAAAGGTGATGCAGTTAGCCAACTGGATATCTAGGAAAAAGTGTTCCAGGTAAAGAAAACAAACCCAAAACAAAAAGGCAGAAAGAAGGCAGGTGAGACTGGAGTGGAATGAGCGAGACAAACGGCTGCTGGGGACATATCAGAGGAGCGGAAAGTTAAGGAGATGAGAGAGAAGAGTGTCAGGATGGGAGATCATGGAGGGCCAGGTTGACTATTATAAAAACTTTGACTTTCATTCTGTTTCAAATTGGAAACTATTCCACAACTCTCTGTAGAGGAGCAACACAACCAAACTCAGGTTTTGGCAGGATAACTCTGGCCACTGAAATGGGGCAAGGATTGAGCAGGGATTCTGGGTAAGCAGCTGGTGCCACAATGCAGGCGAGCGATGGCGATGGCTTTGACCAGTGTGGCAGCAATGAGAAGTGGTTGCCCTCTGGCTGGATTTTGAACATAAAGTCATAGATTACAGGCATGGGAGAAAGAGACTGAAATCAAGGATGACTCCAAGATGTTTCATCTGGGAACTGGAAGAATGTGCTTTCCATCACCTGAAGAAGCTAAGATAACTAAGACAGCTCAGAGGAGAGTTTGTGGGGAAGTTAAGAGGTTTAATTTTGGGCGTATGGACTTTGAGAAATTTATCAGTCATCCGAGAATTTAGGCCAGAATCATCCTAAAAGACAAATCTCTCTCTTCTCCCCTCTTAGTCCTCCTTCTCCCAGTTATTGTCCCTCTTAAGGCCCAACTTAGTAATTTCCTACAGAAAATCCTCTGCTTGCAACTTCCTGGGTTTGTTCACCCTTGGGCCAACCGATAGTCGTGTTCACTAGAAAAGCAGAATATACTGTATGATTTCCAAAGATAAAACATATTTCATTGTTAAACTGATTTTGATAGTAAGCCTTAGTACATAGACTATGTCGTGGAATTACAGACTTTTAGAAATCTCAGGAGGAATCTACAGGAAGCTCTTTTTTAATACTGAAAGAAGCTGAAGTCTGTCAAGGATAAATGATTTTGTAAGGGTTACTCATATAGTTATTAGGGAGCTAGAGCAGGAACCCAGGAATCATGCCTTCTACTCAAGCACGTGGCCTCTCAGTTGATTTTTGGCTTTTGCTATTATGCATATGCTGCAACATTCACATTCTGTTTCCATATTTGTATTTGGATATATAATTAAATACTAGGCTGCTAGCATAGGGTTACCACTTTCCTGGCCTTGAAAACCAAAATTTTTTCTTTTCCTTCCTTTTCTAACTAAATGCCTTTTGAGACCTTCGGTTAACCTCGAGATGAATAGAAGTATGGATTGTAAAACGTCAAGCAGATAAATGATCTGCCCCAATAAGACGGTCTGGGATTTAAACCAGAGAAAATGTAACTTTTAACTTTTAAAGACATTTAAATGAGTAGAGCTGGGTATATAAAAACCATGACATTACAATAGTTCTGAAAAATAATTTATGGACACAGTGTCAGACTAGCGCAATTTTGAAAAAGAATTTACGTAGCATTTGTTTTCCTACTACATATCTAATTATAATTTCGGACTGAAAAATTTGGGGTCAAATGAGAACAAATAATGGATTAAATCCCATCAAGTTAGGTAATACTGAATAGCTTTCATTATAAGTGTCTACAGTTACATGAAATGGAAGATTATTGGTTTGGTTATCATTTTTAAGCTGTACTTTCTGTATCTTCTTCAGGAAATCCTCACAAGGCCATGATGTTTATTGGATTCACAAAGAAGGCATTAGATTTATCGAGAACTGCAAATCCTTCTATTTAGCTCTGACAGTATAGAAATAGCCTAGACTTCTTTACGGTGATTAGTCAGCTGCACAATAATCTTTAAATAGAATTAGAACTTACTTTGGAACTTCCTCTCAACCAGGTTCTCTCATTACATTAATGAGCCAAATAGGGATTAATGGCGATTATAGCAAATCAGCATGTGAAATTGTTGAAGCTGTGTTTTTAAGCACTTCCGCTTTTGCGTTTCTGCTTTTCAATCTGTGGTCACGGCTCTCTCTTTTGCATGCAACACATTCAACATTCAACTCACTCACCAAGCCGGGTTGTTGCTCATTCTTCTCGTCTGCCCTGAACACCTCAAATCACAATTCTCCATCCTCAAATCAATGACTTTTACAAATTATCCTTTTCAGCCCAGGAAGGTGACTTATTAAAAATTTAATGTAGGCAGATAATCTACTGAGAAATTAATTTGTTTTATTTCAAAGCTGTAGTCATTAAGAAAAAAAAAAAAAACAAGAGGGAAAATTGTCCCATCTCTAAGACTACAACAAGAAATTATTCCTAAAGACTGTGCTCTGCTTATACCAAGAAGTGGGAAACAGAATTTTTGGGTGTGTTTCAGAACTAGCGAGAATGTTTAGGCTGGGATGGGCTAAAGGCAATTCATTAAGCAGCCCTTGGTTTCAAGGTTTAGATCATTGTATACTTGGGTCCCATAGTAACTTGCAGCTTGCAGAAATAGAGGCTTTTGATAGTCAAAACAGAGGGGCCATTTCTGAGATTGTGTAATCACCAACAAACTTGTGTGTAGGCAGAGAGGCATGGGTTGGCTCACTTGCAACAACAGATGACCAATATTGAAAATCCTACCATATGTGTGTCTGTAGGGAAAGGATGGGTGTTTGAGCCGAACTTAATTTGATTTAAACAAGATATATGTTAGTGCCTGCAAAAATGTTTTAAAAGAATCTTAACCTGTTGCTTACAGACAACAGGCTCATAAATAACACAAAGTAGAAAAAGAAAAACAAAACCAAAAACGATCACATTATTTTAAGCCTTTGATGAAGCAAAATGAGTCAAACATTACTTCCATTTTTTGAACTCTGTGAATTTCTGGAAGGGTTCCACTGTTTTCTCGTATCTAAAATTTTACTTTGGTTCAAACTGAAATGTATGTAATTATGGAATCAAGATTTAGAGGTAAGTACCAAATCACATTTGTTTTAATAAAGAAAGGCTACAGAAAAAAGCATCAGTGACAGGGAAAAATAAAATCAAATGTCACTGTGTCCCAAACCATCTAAACCAAATGCTTAATTAAAAATTTAGTTGGAACCACTGGGTACACTCATTCTACTTTCCAAAGTGAATGTTATAGAGCCAAACAATATTGGTACAAAGGCGTTGTCTTTGTACGGAGTTTACATATATTTTGTTAAAATTTTTCAGCCTTTACACTTGATAGTTTTCCAAAGCCTGCAGGTCGAAGGCTGGAGTATGATATGATGTATTAAGTATATGGCACATGCAATAAGATGAGGGGTAGGTAAAGACAGTTTTGATAAACTTTATCAATACTAGAAGGGCTTTGGAAAACTTTGATCAGAAAAGTTATTAGGTCAAAAGATTACTTTATAGAGCTACTTGAGATCAAGACCTGTACCTCTTTCTCCTCTCCCTGCAAAATCAATCAGTCTTGGTACATAATAAAGGCCTAAAAATATGTTGTAGTGAATTATATGAGAATGAGTTGGTTGCCGTAATCAGCAGCATCCTTCTCAGTAGCCTAACCGGAGTTATCCTGTCCCCAAAGGAAAAGGCCATATTTACATAATTTCAACCCTTGTTAATTTTCTGGTTAAGAAGATACAGAAACTTGTTCCCACATTAAAGTACTTTTCATTATCAAGGAGAAGTTTCTAAAGTCCACCTGTCTTATTTATAGTTGACCATTTCTTTCATGGAAAAGATAAGGGGACAAGGAGGAATAAAATTTACCTTATCGTTTATACAAAATAGGCATAGCTTTTTGTTTGTTTGATTTTAGTTGTAGGCATACTAAACAGTGTGAAGACACATAACATCTTAAAATAACATGAGGTTTCATAATATCTGAAATGCTTGGAGAGGTCTAGCATTCTGTGGCCTATAAAAGTGGTGGTACAAACCATGATAAGTTCAAAACGTCATTAGAGAGGCAAATGTAAAACAATTTCCCTTCCTCCTACATATTACCTTAATAACCTTTAATATACAGACTGCGTCTTGTTACAGAGAGAGAAGGAACACCTTCATTGGCAGAACATTCAAAAAATGTTTAAGCACATGGCATAAATTCTTTCCCAAAGTTGCCATTTATAAGTAGGCTTCAGAGAGCTCAATCTGTTGCCATTACAGGAAGCTCTGAATATCATTACCTGACTTTTTCCAATTTGTAAAGTCCCACTACTGCTAATCCCTCATAAAGAACAACGGGAAGGATTAAACATTCAGGATCAATGAATGCCTCCTACGGCTTGTGAGGGTCTTTCTTTTTCTCTCTCTTAAAATATCTGGGGGCACTTGGGTGGCTCGGTCAGCTAATAAGCATCCAACTTCGGCTCAGGTCATGATCTCATGGCTGGTGGATTCAAGCCCTTCATCAGGCTCTGTGCTGACAGCTTGGAATCTGGAGCTTGCTTCGGATTCTGTGTCTCCCTCTCTCTGTGCCTTTCCTACTTGTGTTCTCTCTCTCTCTCTCTCTCTCAAAAATAAATAAACATTAAAATAAATAAAATAAAATAAAATAAAACATCTGATCTATATATTGCAGAATAGCCCCTATTGTAGTCAACAAAAGTTTACAATGTATCTATCATGAGCATACAATGCAATGTAGGAAGTAGCAAATAAAATCCTTAGCTTTAATCGTGAAGACAAAATTTATCTGTACAAAATGTCTAACAATCTACAAAAGACAGCATATAATTAAATCCTTTACTAAGAGTATGGTCTATAATGTAGGTTAGTAATTCACTGATAACAAACCTCAAAGAAGACTGACCCCTGCAGAAACTAAACTTGAAGGTAGCCTTTACAAAACAATTAGATTAATGAAGAAGAGTTGGGTAGAGCACTTCAGACAGGATAAATCCATAAACAAAGGCATAATGGCAGGCTTACATTCAGGGTCTTACATTAGGGATACTGCTGACATTGAGCTAGTAGAAATGGGTCAGACCAGAAAGAAAGGATGAGATAAAGTTGGATAGGCAAATCACTAAAATGAAAAGTCTGAACTCAGTGCAACAGACCATGGCGGTTGTTTACCTCGTGTGCCAGCAAGAGATCATTTTAGTTTTTATCAATCTGATAAAAATTTATGTATTGATATTCAAGCCAACACAATGCTTTTAAGTCTCTGCTAGATTCTGCTATGGATAAAGGAGAGAGAGAAACATTTCTAACTTGAAGGACTATCCTAATACCAACTTTGAGAGAATTTTTCAAGGCATCACCATTTGTACTAACACAACTTGCCAACCTCTTATACACACCATACCTTGCTAATTTCTATGTAAGTACCTTTGCTCTTAGAGTCAGTTTCCATCACAAGAAATACCCTTTCTCTTGTGTCAATTTTTTTCCAGATTATAGTCATCCATGAAGTTCTAGTTTACATCTCTTTTTCTCTAGCATATGTGTTAGAATCACTTCCATCTATACAATACTTAACTGTCAAATTTCTAAACATCTATAGTAACTTTTTCTTAACTCACTGGAAATAATTGTCATTTTTGCTGCCTATTATGCACTGAACTATGTTCTCCCAAAATTCATGTTGTAACCCTTCCACTCTGTGTGACTATATTTAGAAATAGGATCTTTAAAAAGGTAACTGATGTTAAATGAGTTCAAAAGGATGGGTCGTTAATCCATAGGAGTGGTGTCTTTACACTGAAGCAAAGAAACACCAGGAGTACAGGCAAAGAGAAAAGTCCATGTGAGGATATACCAAGAAGGCAGCTATCCACCAGTCAAGAAGAGAAGCCTCAGAAGAAACTCACCTGCATACACCTTGATCTTGAACTTCAGCCTCAATTACTCTGAGGAATAAATTTCTGTTGTTTAAGGCACCCAGTTTGTGTATTTTGTTGTGGGAGTTATAAAAAACTAATAATCTCCCTGAGTTGACTGATCTATAGGGCAAGAAATAAAATTATCTAATTTAAAACAAAATATCTTATAATGGTTGATATACTTTAGTTGTTACAATATTACAAGATTATATACCTGCACACATAAAGGAGTGAATTTCAGAGTACTTACAGAGGAAAGTGCTTTTTAGGAAGATTTAAAATACTACAAGGATAGAAATATGAAAACACACTTAAGAATCCCATAAACAGGAAGAGCACATTGGAATGCAAATGATTTTGACTTGGTAGTCATAAAACCCTGACTTTGACTCCTGGCTCCTCAGTTAATAACTCTGCAGGCTGGTCTTCATTTTCGTCATTTTACAAATTGGATAATAATAATTTCCAGTATTATTAGAATTAGAAGAAACTGCTAGGTTCGGATTCTAATTTCTAACACTTGCTTAATAAATGTTGGCTGTTTTGACAATTTTACATAGTATAATTAGAAGGATATAGATTAGGAAAAGAATAAATCTCGGAAAAGGGATAAACGTATTATGAAAGCTAAGAGAGACAGTGGTAAAGTACAGAGAACAGAAAAAGAAAAAGCTTACTGTGGGCAGAACAGTACAGAGCAGCACAGCGTGGTCTGAAATCCTAACTTTTTACAGATATCTATCTACTGGTCATGCACTTTTTCCCAGCAATACTAACTAGCCTGGAAATAACAAAAGAAGAGAATGACTGGATTCACACTGAGTTTGAGATTAGTCTGGAGAATAAGACAAAATCAAAGAATGTATAGAGAGGACGAGAGTCCTGTGAAGTATTAGATGCTTAGTCCATGCTAGATAAGAAAATATGGCAAGACAAGAAGGAGCTGATAGCAAGAGAGAGGATGGACATGGAAATCATAATTTTTCCTGTTCCCATTTCAGTCATTTCTGACTTTACTATGGCTTTTCAAAACTCCCCACTTGGTTACACCCAAACCGTGAGCCGAACCAGAGTCCTCTACTCTGATCAACTATTTTCGTGGCAATGGGATTTCGATTTTATGATCCTCTCATTTCTCACCTATTGTCGTGATACACAACTGTAAGCCCTGTGGTCAAAGTATTCACCTATGATTTAAAATTCCCATTAAAATATCTTTAGGTTTTATGTTTATAAATATATATAAAATATCTTTAGGCTTTATGTTTATATATATATGTTATATATATATATTTATAAACATAAAGCCTAAAGATATTTTATATATCTTTATATATAAAAGATATATATATAAAAGCCTACTACTTCCTATTATCATTAAAGTAGCTATATTCTCAGCAGTGTCATTAGAGTTTACATGATGTTAAAGTCATATGTAGGAAAGCACACATTTTGTCATGACATCGTGAAAAATATTCTAAGTATATAATCACCAAGGATGACATTCCATCTTCTCAGGGAGCATATAACATCCCAGTAGTTTTCCGTTACAGCATCACTGATATGGGGTTGGCATAAAGAATAAGGTGCCTTCCCTTGGTTCAAGGTTAACACATAGGAATCCCAGAATTCATACTCCCATTGAAACTGGTTTGTCCTTTCTCATAACTTTTCCTCAACTAAATGAGTTATTTGATATCCTAGGAGCTCTTACCTCTAAATTATAACACTTTAAATATTCCTGTCTATAAGAATTTAGAAAAAAAAAACAGAAATACAATCAGTGTTCCCTATGTATCTAGGCAGAAGTTAATTATGCGAATTTGCTCAAGTGATTAGAGAGATTTTGATTTATAAGGAATTTTCATGGAGGATTTAGAAATACTAAAGTTCCACTGAAATGATACATAATGATAAAAAATGATGAAGATGTGATTTCTGCTGCATGAATTTTCTACTAGCAGCATGTATGCTAGTGAGCTTCAATAAAAAAGCAACCAAGGGAGAGAAGGTCACTTCTTGCTTCTTTAGACTGATAATAGCTTAAGAAAGAAAAATGATGATGTTTACCAGGATATTGACTGGATGATATCCTCATTCCTTGCAAAAACATGTGCCTTAATATTATTCAATTGAACATATTTTTTGGACACTTAACAAAACTGAAGAATAATATAGTTATATAATGAATATCTCATATGTAAACTGTTTGCGATAAATTTTCTTGAGAGAATTCTAACTATAGTAGCTAAAGTAAAATAAAAAATCCCTCAACTCACATTTGCCTAAATCAAGTAAGGGTCTCCGTAGTCACACGATTCTTTATGTGCATGTACTCATTTATGCAATGCATGTCTTCTCTGAAAGACCACAAGATTAGTTAAAATAAACCTCAATGAATGCCAAATGGCTGAGACTTATCTCTTCCTTAGGACTGAGGCTGAAGCCACTTCCACATCAACTAATACAGTTGAATTTTTTAAATTTAAACTTTTTATTAATTACCTTAAAAAGAACAATATTAAACTCATTACCTGTTCACATAAATAACATCTTTATCATGAAAAATAATTATGTTTTCTAAAATAGATTAGAAAGTGCCTTTTTTGGGCAATTTTACAAACCTCTTTAATGACTGGCTTGATAGAAGACAGAGGGATTCTCATATCTGCTGCTTTATTCAATCTGTTGAGATATGCTATTTTGGCTGAAATATATGAAGGTAATCTTGCCACACACAGATAAATATTTGGGAAGGAATGGTATATTTTAATAGCATTTTAAGATAACTGTGGATATTCTGTTTTGATACTATACCAAATCTTGACAAGTGGCAGTTTCTAAAAGATTCGTTACAAGGTGGAATCTGAAACCATATCAATGAATTTTTCATTTTCTCTTACATTAAAATCTATTCCTCTAGCTTACACTTTGAATGGGTGTTTTACCCATGCATAATTTTGTAACATCCTGCATTGGACATCTACATATTAGTTACCTGAGTTATATTCATTTTTCAAATGTTGATAGATTTCAACATCACAGCACTGTATTATGTACATAAACATATGTACATATAATCCATATATAAAAAATGTTTCAACATCACCACCAATCATATCAGAAAAGTGTTTTAAGTATTGGGAAGTTGTAAAAATCATAGTAGTGGTTATGACAGGCTCAATTAATTAATTTTTGAGAAAACGTCTGCCAAATACCCGCATCTGAATAACCATAGTTGTCATGTCAGTTGTTCTTTCAAAAAAAAAAAAAATGAAAAAGATATTGTATGAAAAAAGTGGCTACTTTAGTTTGCAATTGAACAAGTGTACAAGTGTTTCTTCTTGAGACAGCCACAGTGTTTTGTTTTTAAAATGCATACTTAGCATTTCATAACACAACATATTTAAATATTAAAAATCTCAAAAGTTCAGACCTAATGAAATTAAGCTTTTCACTGCTTCCACATTATTAAGTGAAATTGGTTTTTCATTTTATTTTTTTGTAATGTTTATTTATTTTTTAGAGAGAGAGTCAGAGCACCAGGGGAGGAGGGTCAGAGAGAGAAAGGGAAATACAGAATCTGAAGCTGACTACAGGCCCTGAGCTGTCAGCACAGAGCCTGACGCAGGTCTCAAACCCACTAGCCAGGAGATCATGACCTGAGCCCAAGTCAGACACTTAAACAACTGAGCCACCCAGGTGCCACGTGGTTTTTAATTTTAAACCCCAATGTGTGGCAATGAGGAATGTGACAACCTGGTGCCGCTGCCTTCATTTGTGCTAAGGTGCCTTTACTCACTGCTTTGGCAGCATCAGTGCAAATATCAACACAGTGAAAAAGGCAAATAATGTCCTAGGATATTATTTAAATAGTTTGATTCTGTGAATTCCCTAAGAGGAATTCAGAAACCCCCAGGGGTCTGTGGAGCACAATTCGAGTAGCTCTGTAATAAAACTCTTTCTCGAGGTCTAGACCCATATGTTCAATGGTCTACCAGATGTCCTATAGGCACTGCTATTTCGAGAATCTTAATTGATTAGTGGTCATATGATCATTGTCATTCCTCTTCCCACATGCTGTTCTTCTTTCATTTCCTATCTTAGGTAGCATCTTTATACAAGTCATTGAAATCAGAAATCTGGGAGTCACTCTTGATTTTTCTTTCTCCTCAAATACTTGCATCCAATTAGTCACTACACGTCCAATCTCTTACATATATTCATTTCTGTCCAACATTATTAAGATTGGATTGGTTCAAGATTTCAGCACCTCAAAAAAATTGTCCTGTATTTAGTTTTCTTCCTACAATCTCCTTCTCCTCCTACTCATACTCTTTTCTAAAGTTAGCTTCTGAAAAAGCAAATTTAAATGATGCAATATTGAGAGATGAGACTTTTGTCACACAGTACTGGCCTCGATTCCTTACTCTACTGCTTCCCAGCTGGGCAACATTACCAATTACTCAGGTTCTGTGGGTTATACTGCTTGCCTTTATAAGAATACAAGCAAACAAAAAAGTAAAGATATTTATCATATATGGTTGCAAAGGTAGAGATAATTCCTATAAAGCATTATTTAGGTGAATTCATAGAAAGTATTATCACATAGCCTGATATCTAGCAAGTTGTTGATAAATATTAGCAATTATTGTCAGTTCTTTCCTTAAAATTCTTCTTACTTTGTGGTAAAAATTATATGATTATGCTTTTCTCACTCCTTGACTATGTTCTCCTTGAAGTTGAAAACTTTAACCTCTCCTCACTTTATGCCCAGGGCACAGCACACCATTTGAACATAACTGGTACTTTTTAAATTATCAGTTAATGAATTATAAGTTTTCTCTGAATTATCTATAATGTAGACTTAGTTTATTACTATTTGAAGTTTTTAAGTCATATGTCTCAATTCTTTAAGATTCTACCTAATTACTAGAGGAAAATATATCATAATATGTAAACATGCATAAGCTAAATTATATACTAGGATTAATCTGCTAACATATTATCCCAATTGGCAAAATCCTAAGCCATTTTAAAACACGTGTCTTCCAAAGATTTGGAAAAACAAAAGTCAACTGGTCCATGGATTGGCTTGAAGATACATGAATATTCTGTATCCATTTGGGGGAGAAGAATGTCTATTGCTTTCTTCATATTCTCAAAAGAGGTCTGTGACCCAGAAAAGGTTAATAACCACTGTTGTAGAAGATGGCAGAGAATATAATACCAGGAGTTGGCAGAGTCCATGACAAACTGAGAGAGATATATGTTTTAGCATGCAAACATTTTGGAACATGTCAAATCACAAAGTGAACACAATTTGCCTGCCAGGTCTATATTTATTTGAAATTTGAAAATAACTCATAGGAAGTCCATAACTCTGAACCCAAGTACCTGACCTCTGAACAAGAGCCAATAAATAATATCATTAAATCACCATGCCAGTTTTATTGCACACTTCTTTACAGTGTATTTTGTATTTGTTGCCAAAACTGCTAGGGACTTGGAGAGACCCTGTGCTGATTATAACTTTGACTTTTGTTTGTATGTATTCTCTTGGATTTTGTAAGTGACCTGATTTAAACAAATAAGTAAATTGAAAAATATATATGATACATAATATATAACATATAATAGAATAGGTACTATGAATATACCTTACAATTAAACATACGTAATATAAAATGTGAACTATAATATGCCATATAAAGTGTATGGAACATATAATGCATAATACATAACAATGCTTTCTAAAAATTTATGAATTTTCTATAGTAATAAAGTAATTTACATATTTGATGTAGATAACTCTATAAGATTTTAAATATAATTTGATTAAAGTCATTATTCTACCAATAATTAAAGTCCATTCATATTTCTTATTATACTTAAATATCTTTACAACAACATTTAATAGAGATATATCAGCTAAAAGTATAGTTTTCTTTGGACTCATTTTTGTGTTATTACAGTTTACATGTGATTTATTGTTTAAATACACAAAGTGGACCTGAGTGTACATTGCTTAAATCAGTATTTATCAAAATAGAAGTGTGATTGGAACCATAATTTAGAACTTGGCAATTAATTTTACTTGAAGTATATGTTAAAAGGTGTCCAATTACAGGCAATCATGTGAATAGAAATCTGTCCCTAAGTTCAATTTTTTTTAGGTAGAAATAACATGGATATGTTATAAGCATTAACATCCTGAAATCAAACACACTGATTAAAAATTCACAGGATTGCCTCTAAATTCACTAATGAAATAGTCATCATAAAGAAATAATCATTATCAACTTTTCCACCTTTGTTATCTGTTGTCTGCTTCAGAAAAATTAGAAAATTAAATGCAAAATCTTCCCATCAGTGCACTGTTAAAGCTGTAAATTTAAAAACAAATCAGAGAATGTGAAAGTTAAGATCCTCTTAGTAACATTAACTTGTCCAACACTGATCATATATAATTCCTGAATTGCTGGTTAGTGTTCTAAATGTACACTTTATTATAAGGCATAAGAAATGTAAGGAAATTGATGTTGTTATGAAAGCTCTAACTTTTTACTTTCTTGAGTTATGAAGGTTAATATTTGTAATCCTAACATTGTATTAGCATGGGATTCTGCGATTTAATAAAATAAACTGGGTGAAAAAATGAACTATGCTCACTCAATAAAAACGATGTCTGTTTTCTTGAATGGAACACTCACAGCACCTGCATTTAAAGGCAATGGATGAAACTTTCATAATTTAGTAGTTTTTATAAACACTGATAACGTTACTTCATAAAATGATATTATTATATGTGCCTGCAAAACCTGTAAAGTTTTATTTATGCAATTTTATATAAATTATCAAAACTCTTAACCATTAAATAATGTAGATAAAGTCATAGAGTATGTATACATAACAAATATATAATTAATGCAATTACTGTTCGTTACATATGTAAAGGTACCAAAAAACACTATACGAAGAAATAGTAAATAAAATTAAGATTTCACTGTCATCATGATGTTTGTAATGGACTACAGACTAAAAGGAGAAAAGAGAGCAAAACAACAACATAAATGATGAATAATAATAAAATTCAAGCTCCAATGAGGCCAGTCTTTGTATGTAAACATTTGATGATTCAAGTATCTAGAACATTATCTGGATAATAATATCTGTTTAAAAATATCTGTTGGGTAAATAAACTTGCATAGTGTCTTCAATAATATAAAACTTGGAAAGCTTTCCCTTTAATCAATAGTTAGGTTCCCTGGAGAACATCGAGCAGCATGGGGTACCTGAGGAACCAGCACAGTAGCTACTCCAGGAGGGAAGGGCGGGAGGAAGAAAATCAAATCAAGCATGTCTACAATGATCCACCTAAAGGTATTATTTGAGACTTGCGGCTGTACATCAGGCCATTTTCCTCACGGCTTATCTCATTAGGTTAAACAACAAAGACAGATGCATTAATTCCAGAAAGACAGTATTAAAATGTCCACATTCCCTGGGAAAACATTGTGTGTGTGTATGCGTGTGCTCGCACACCTATGGTTGTGGGTTTAGCTTAGACATGGCAAAGATGGTGGTGGTGATGGCTTATGCTGCTCATACAACCTCAGATGTCCATCTAATGAGTCCCATGAGAGGCATTCAGGAAAAGTTGGTAGATCTTCCTTAATTGGATGTAGAAGAACAAAAGGAAATTTCCTGCAGAACTGAGAAAGAGGCTATGACAAAAATGGGAGACACAGTGAGATATTAAAGAAGTGGAATGATACCCATTCTAGTATGGGTCAATTACTCTTCAAAACTTATAGCACAGATACATATGCCAACGTGTTCATTCACATATTCAATAAATATTTATTGAGTATTAGGCAGGCTATTTATGTTCAAATCCGGCTCTACTGACAGGGATATGCTGAGGAGGAAGGCATGACGCCCTTCTTCCAAGCACATTAGTATAAACTACAAGAACTGAGTAGCAACAGTAAAACAAGTACATACAAATTTGGAAATATACAATTGCATCTTTCTGAAAAGCAGAGAGATGAATAATCCCTAAACTATTGTTGATAATGACTAAAGCAGCATTTCCTAAGGTGCAGCAGGATAAAACCTTTCTTTTTGGTCTCTCATGTCACTTGTTAGAGAAAATGCTGGACCTGGGAAAATGCACTTATTCACAGTCAGAACGTAGGTATGTCTCGTGAAGGATAGAGCAGGCTGGCTGCTCTGATCTCTGTTCATATCAGAGACACTGCTTCTTAGCTACCTTGCAGGTTCAAAATTAGTGCTAAACTCCTTCTTAGAGAAGATCTGGGCTTTATCAAGGTATCTATTATCTTTGACAAGGCACATGGACCATCTTTGTTTGGTTCTAAATCAACTGCATTTTCAGTCTTTAAATATCATTTGAACAATAACAGAATTCTGAGAGGCTTTAATTACATGATCAGAAGTGCTTCTTAAAGTTCTGTGAGAGAAAGACCACCAAAGGAAGTGGTGTCCCCAGAAGCCATGCCTCTATTAACCTTCTTAGGCAGGTGTCTTAGTCTGTTTGGGCTTCTACAACAAAACACCATAGACTAGGTGGCTTACAATAACAAAATTTATTTCTCACAGTACTGGAGCCTGGGAAGACCAAGATCGAGGCATAGCACATTCAGTCTCTGGCGAGAGCCTGCTTTCTGGTTCTCAGATGACACCTTCTAGCTGTAATCTTGTACAGCAAAAGTGAGCCAGCTCTCTGGGGTCTATTTTTACAAGGTCACTAATCTTGCGCACTACTGATGGAGATATAAGATGATGCAGCTGCTACAGAAAATAGTAAATGGTTCTTTAAAAAATTAAAAATAGAATTACCATAAGATCCAGCAATTCCACTTCTGGGAATATATATGCGAAAGAATTGAATGCAGTGTCTCTAAGATATATTTGTATCCTCATGTTCCTAGAAGCATTAGGCACAATAATTAAAAGGTAGAAATGTCCATCAATGGATGATTAGTTAGACAAAATGTGGTATATACATACGATACAATATTACTTGGCCTTTAAAAGGAAGGAAAATTCTGACACATGCTAAAACGTATATAAACCTTGAGGATATTATGTTAAATAAACCAGTCACAAAAAGAACATCAAGGTATGACTGCACTTATGAAAGAGATCTAGAGTGGTTAAATTCATAGAAACAGAAAGTACAATGGTGGTTGCCAGGGGATGGAAGGAGGGGAAATGAGGATGTGTTTAATGGGTATCACAAGTTTCAGTTTTGCAAGATGACAGATTGCTGGAGACTGGTTGAACAATACGATCAACACATTTAACAATACTGAACTATATACTTTAAATGGTTAAGAGAGTAAATTTTGCTTCATGTATGTTGCCACAATTAAAAATAATCCAGGCTTTGGTTTTAAAAACAATGAGATGTCTTCATCCTACTCCTTATGCTGTGGAAAAGCACACCAGGTGAAAAATTATTGAGAATAATATGATTAATTATTTTCAAGTAGGGCTGAAGCAATCAGCCAACACTCATTCCTCAAATTTTAGCACTTTTTATTCAAACGGTTCTCCCAAATTTTAGACATCTGAACTATATTGTTTTGGTTCTTCCAAGAAATTCTCTCCCAAATATCTGCATAAAACTATGCATTGCAGTTTTGTTTTTTTTTTTTTGTTTTGTTTTGTTTTGTGTTGTGTTGTTTTTTTGAGGTAAGTTCTGATCATTTGTCTTTTAATCTTGACCTATTCATACTTTCAGATCAATTCAACATTTCTCCCCCTGTGAGGTCTTCTCTCTCTGACTGTGCTGACACTCTTTCCTTTGGGCTACCATTATGTCTTGCAAGTGACTCATTTATTGCATTTACTGCCCAATTAGATTTATACTAGCTGTGAGCTCCTTAAGGGTAAGGATGCTTCATATTCATCTGTGTGTCCCAAGAACTCAGCAGAGAGCCAAGCAAGAAATAGAAGTTCAGTATTTATTTATAGGATGCTGCTGAAGCCATCTCTTACAAAAAACTGCCTTATTAAATAACTATGAAATAAATTCCTCTTAGCGATCAGGACTATGGGAGAATAAAAGTCCACCTTTTCACTAAATAGTATATTATTTTACCAAACAATATAATATAGTCCTGTGTTTCTTTTTTGACTTGGGTGACAGAAAGCTAAATGCCAAACGTTTGTCCTAAATTAAAGTTTACCCCTAGCATTAGTAATCTAGTATGAGTAATCTGGTTTTATTCCACCACTACCCTGTCTTGTCTTGTCCTTACGTCTGTGCTATCGTAACATTATCTTGTTATAAACTGCCTCAAATCTATTTTGGAAGAAAGTGAGATATGATTAAAATATGTAAAATATGCAATATGAGGCTAAATACGAAGGTGCTGTTTCAAAGCTGTTCTCTTTAGTTTCCTTTCTTTGTTCCATGAATAATGTTTCCTACATTTCAGTATAATCCTAAACAGCTGTGCTCTCATTACTGCAATATCTGTTCTTATACACTTTATGTTGTCTGGTTCAGTTCTGAGTAGGCGGTATAGTCTGTTCTCCACAATTTGTTTTCTAATGTATATCCACTTGTGTGTCATATTAGTTATTCTATTTTTCCTTAAACTGTGGCTAAATTAAGCTACTTTTCAAAGTAATAAGACAATCTAGTCAAGACCCTTTCTATGTAAGAAATGCACACTTTAGTTGCTATAATTAAGATAATAGGAAATATGATTTCCTTCATAACAGTCTTAAACCACAGAATTTATTAGACCTGTATCTAGTTGTAGATTTAGGATAACTGTGACTCCTCGGAAAAGTCGTTTGACTACTTAGGATTAGAATACCTCAAAAGTTCTTTCAAACTCTTAAAATCTCGTGGATCTATCAGTAATGTACAGAATGATAGCTGAGGGGCTAAACTCTTATGTAGCAATAAGCATAAATACTCCTTTGCTTGTGCACATGCATATGTTTATATACTGCTCTCTATGGAAAGAATCTACCCTGAATATCACATAAAAACAGTTCTCCAGATTAATATAAAATAAAAAATTCAAATTGTAGGTCTCAGTATTATACTTGAGTTTGCTATAAACCTCTAACTTAAATACACTGTCAACATCTTTTACTTGTGGTTTAAAATAACATGGCGGCTAATGTAGCTTCTAAATAATCACACAGTCCCTGTCTTGATATCTACTGTAGACCTCAGTCTGATCCAACTTATCTATCTTATCTACATATGAGAATTTCTTATGCCTTAGTAATTAAAGCCAATTCCCCCCTCAGACTAATTTCACTGTTGAAATGTATTGCAAGTTCCTTCCTACCCTCCCTGCTATTCACTCTCTGAAAAACATTTTCAACCAGATTTCCTGTCTTGCAAGGCACACAGTACGGCAATAGTCCATCCCTCCTGTGAAACATCATCTGCCCATCTAGTACCCTGATAGCTTAAAATGATCCACCCATTTTCTACATTTTTATAATACCACAGAGTTCACACTTTGACAACCAGAAATACATCAACTCTGGAATAGACCAACTAGTTCATCTATAAGCACATCTTCTACTTGGCGCACATTTAGACTACATTTCCCAGGCTCTTTGCATCTGGGTGTATCATTTGACTAGTTCTGGCCAGTTGCAAGTAAGCCAACATAATGTTCACCACTCTGAGGCTGACGTATAAAGCTTTTTAAGTGCTTCATGCACTCTCCTTCTTTGTGCTCTTCTACTGGCCGCATGAAGAGGATTCAATGACTACAAGATTCTAGACAATGGCAGAGCTCCTGGGTGCCTCAATGACTGTGTGGATGAACCTTCTCCCTCCACCCCTTGTTTTCCTTGGGTCATTTTTTACTTCCCTCATTGATCTGAAAAGACTAGAAATATATCCCAATGCTTTTGAAAATTCTCTATAAAATCAACTACAATTATTTAATAACATTCATTCAATAGCAGTATATTTTTAATAGAAAATACATACTGTCTTCCAACTTGTCATAGTATCAATTATACACATTTCACTACTCATAAAATATTCTAAAGCATTATTTAATATATGTATATGCTATCCAATGATCACGCTAATTTTATATCTACATAATTTTAAAAAGTAAAACAAAAACTTAATGCTTGCTTTAGTATTCACTAAAAAGAAAATAACGTTCAGATTTTCTTCTTTTGACTGTTGTTCCCTATAGGTGTTGTAATAAGTAGTATAAAGCCAGAAATTGAAAAAAAGAAACTAAAAGTCCACAAGCACATTCTCAAGTCACTGAAATAACACATAGTTGGTGAATGAGTATATGAATCACTTATCAGTGGTGATAGAAATAGACATTATTTACCTCAGAAGTCTATCTTTGTTGCAGTACCCTGTAAAGATGTTTAATACTTGAATCTCTCTTTTAAGGGAGGGAACTAACATTCATTGGATGCTTATTCTATGCCAGATGCTTTACATAAATCATTGTTCTTACCCCTCACAATGACTCTGTGAAGTACTAAGTTTTCTCTCCATTGCAGAGATGAAACAGCTTAATGAAGAAGTCAGCTCATAAATGGCAGAGCAGTGAGTGGAACCCACACCTGTCGTATTCTTTCATGTTTTTTCTTCCTGACACACAACTCTCTCTAGCATTGCTCATTACGTATGTTTTGTGACACTTTTGTTTGAAGCACTTTGCTTCTCTTTAAATAGCAACACTTAAGTCAATTAGTTGTTATTATTTCATGAGTTTCTACATTATGTTACCCATAATAAAATTTTAAAAACCACATAGGAAACTGCCTTTTATCAAAGTGGTCACATTGAAAGATGGCTGCTTCCATTCTTATGCTTGTTTCTATACCATTTTCCTTCTCTGTTCCCTATAAATTCTAGCTTTGACTGTACTGTAATCAGATTATATTGTTCATTACCTTCATCGTCGCAGTCACTGGACGATCTTGCAGTTAACTCCTTCAGGTTTCTCAAGCATTTTGGTTCCTGTCTCTCTTTCCAACATGACTCTTGATTTAATGATAAACAATTTCAATATTTGATCCTTTTTGAAATTTGGCCTTTTGATTGCCTGCTCTTCTTTCTGCTAAATACCTTGTCCTCCATGTTATTTCAACCAGTCAATGCCCTGGTCATTTCTAGACCTATTCATTACAAGCAATGCCCAAACTTCCATAATCCCGATTTGATGCATCCAGTTCTCTGACCATCATCTGCTATATTTTCAGCTCATTTGCTCTAGAATCTCAACCCTAACAATCATTTGATCCCACTGGGACCTTTCATCAATTAAACTTAATAAACACCTCAATGCCCATCAACAGCCTTTAGTAGGCCCAATAACAATCCTGCTTCAATCTAACTCTTTGCCTCTTCAATACCTGCACTTGTGCAGCTAAATATGCATGCAGAAATAAACAGCTCTGAAAGATCTCACTTTCAATTCAACCTGACAAAGTGTTGGAGGACCCCTAAGGCTGCCCACAGTCAACTACGTTTCACTAGTTCATGTACTTTCTTCTATCCTGGAGAACTATTTCAGATCTCCTTTCTTCTTAAATTTCTAACACCTCCATCCTAATACTTTGCTTCTTTTTTCACTGAGAAAATTAAAGCAACTAGAAATTAATGCCACATATGTCAACCCACGACTGAACCCACATCCTCTGCTTTCTCTCAAATTTCTGGAAATAAATGATATTTACTTCTTTCTATAACCCACCCTCTGTGCACTAAATACAATTTCCTATCACCTATCCAAGAACCACATAATGTAATTTATTCTCTTATATCTGAATTATTGTTTTCTTCTTATGTCATAGGGATAAACACCACTAGCAAAAAATGTTGTTTTTCTCCCATTTTAAAAATAATCTTCATTTAAGCCTCATTTCACCTAACAACTATAACTTTTCCCTTTTTCAGCAAAATATCTTGAGATATTTGACTATTCTCAGTAATACTGAATCTATTTCTTCTATTCTTCTTTAATACTTGCCAGTCAGATTTCCCCCCTAATTAGTACACCAGAAGCAGTCTTGTCAAGACCACCAATTACATCCAAACTCCTAAAATCGATGGTCACTTTTCAGCTGTTATCACACTTATCAATATCAAGTGTACTGTCCATGATATGTTTTCTTCACTTGGCTTCCCTTACCACACTCTTGCTTCTCTTCTAACGACATTTTTGTTCCTTCTCAATCTCCTTTGTTGGTTTCTCTTCCTCTTCTAGACCTCTTTATGTTGGGGTTTCCTAGATCTCAGTTCTTTACCCTTTCCTCTCTTTTAGTTGCTTAGGTAAAATTCTTGACTTCATTCCAGACTTTACTATTCTCAGGTTCATGTACAATTTGTTGGAATTCTTGTTGCAGTATCTTAAAATAAAGCCAGAACTTAGTCCTCAAAATTTTCATTGCTATTACCTTGATACTAAGCCATCGTTATTACTCCAATGATGACTGTAATCATTTCTTGATCTATTCCTACTTCGATCTATGTGCAAACTCTTTCACCACAACGGCCAGACTGATACTTGTAAATTCCATATCAGATGAAATCTTTCCTCTGCTCCAAACTGTCTACTAGTTCCTCTTTTCAGAGAAAAACTCAAGTCACAACAAGACACTACAGTGACTACAAGATCAGTCTCCTCTTCCTTTCTGATCTAACCATTTCCTCATTTATTCCCCTCTAACCACCTGACCTTACTATACAACTGAACACAGTTGGCATACTCATGCTTTATAGGCTTGTGCAAGTATAACTCCTTCTTTAAATATTGTCCTTGGGATATGTGCTTATTCTCTTGAACTATTTCAAGTCTTTGCTCAGATGCCACCTTCTCAATGAAGCCAAAACTGACCACCTAAGTAAAAAATGCAACCTGATTCCCTTTTCTTTTCTTCTGTTCTACATTAACATTAGCGCTTAACACTTTCTACCGTCAAAATAATTTGATGTTCCCCTAATGTAACCCTAGTGCCTAGAACAGTGCCAGACACATGGTATTTGCCCAATAGACATATAAAATAATAAATGTATAAAATAATGTAGTATAAACTTGGTCAAACCACAATGTATGCAGGTTTGTGTACACACACACACACAGCTCTAAAAAGAATTGGAAATTTGTCCTTGATAATTGAAATATGATGATACACATCTAAGGAATAATTAATAATTCTGTATATAAAATGGACTCTCAAAATTATGAAGAACTTTAAAGGTTATATAATCCAGTCATCCATGTAATGCTTATATTTCTTCTACATGTTTTCCCATATTAATTTTCTAGTCTGTTCTTGAATACTCCAGCAACAGGGGACCTTTTACATGGTTTGCAGTGAGAAAATTGAAAGTCAAGATTATTTAATGTTGCCTAAGATTACATAGCAATTAAAGAAAATAACAATGTTAGAATCAGAAACCAGTTCTTTTACCTGCTAGACAAGCACCTGTCACCATATTCTACTGTGTGTACAAAACCTTTAGTGCATTTCAATATGTGTCTACTGAATAAACTGAGTATATTAATAACTGACAATTTAAAAATATTTTATAACTAAAGTCAAATTTAAAAGTTTATTAAAGCCTTGAGGATGTAGACAAACCTCAAATGAACTTGAAAAACAAGTGAAAAACACTCATTTTGAAATTGAAATTATTTTGAAAGTTTTCTCAGTATATAGCAATGAAGTTGATAAAAATAGTACCAGCAAGAGATGCTAGGCCTGGAGAAAGATAATTTATAAAAATCTGAGGTAGAGAATTCTACAGTTAAGTTCAAAACACCATTATACTATGCTCTAGTAAATCCACCTCACATTAGAAAGATGAAAACAAGAATAAAATAATCGGCATAATTTAGATGAAATAAAGTCTTTGAAAAGTTTGCTTCCCAAAATAATTCAGGCAAAGACTGATTATATCACTTAGAAAAATCACTGTACTTTCTACTACTAAAGGAGGTGAAAGCGGTACTAAAAAGAAAGAAAATCTAAACACCACGTCTGAGTTGTGAATGAGTTTCATATTTTAATTATGTTTTGGATTTCTGCTCAGTGTAGCATACTGTGATACAAATAAACTTAAAAGTAACCATAAAATTATGAGACAATGAAATATTCATAATTAGGATGCCTAAATACAACACAGAACTCATAACAACTCTGAGTACTCAGTGCTATCATTAAACTCTTCAAATTTCTAAAGATCTTCATATCAGAATTCTCTTGTGTAAAGATGTTATATTTAATGGATTAAAGGACAATTTTTATTACTGTGAAACTCTGAAATGTAAAACAGCTTGACATTTTTGATTCACCATGTCAGCTTATCAAGTTCAAATAGACTTTATTCTGTGCAGCTCAATAAAAACTTTTAAAGCTTCAAAAGAACAAAGTGTCTTAGAATCATTTCTCAGAAGGAGCAAGTTCTTGATACTATGTCAGAAAATAGAAAAACTTTGTTTCAAAACAACAGATACACTCATTAAAATTTCTGTAAACTGATTCTCATTGAGTAATTTTCCTCCAAAGACTTCCTATACTTGTGTTCTTGTTTTGTCATTATATATATACATTATGTAGATATGTATCAATATGTTTGTATATACATTATGTATAATATGTATCATTATATATATATATATTATGTATATATGTATCAATATGTTTGATTGAATGTACTTTTATACACACACATATTAGTTTCTTGAAAAAGAGAAGTTACGGAAGTATAACTTAAGAATGTGAAGGGAGGGGCACCTGAGTGGCTCAGTCAGTTAAGCATCAGACTTCAGCGCAGGTCATGATCCCATGGTTCATGAGTTCAAGCCCTGCATCGGGCTCTGCACTGACAGCTCAGAGCCTGGAACTTGCTTCCCATTCTGTGTCTCCCTCTCTCTTTGCCCCTCCTCTGCTCGTGCTCTCTCTCTCTTTCAAAAATACACACTAAAAAAAAAGAATGGAAAGGTAATTTACCAGTAATCTATTCAACCTCCTAATTTTACTGCCAGAGGAACAAAAATGGAAGATATTTAAAAAACAGCTTCTCAACAGAGTTCAGGTCTACTTCGTCTTACTGCAGTGTTCTTTCACTGTATACACTGAGCTGATAGAGTCTCACTAAGTGGAGTCTTTGCTAGACTCTGATATTTTATGTCATATACACATTAAGTTTGATAAGCTTTGCCTGGATAGATTTAAAAATGATATCAGCTTCAACTGAAAAAATTGCTACCTGCACGAAAATTCATTCACAAAATCTTTCACGGTTTAAGTTACCTTTATACAAAAGTTAAATAAATAAAAGAACTGCAGCTGTTTTGCCAGGTGAAGGAAAATAATATTATATAGCTGTTCTTGTTTCAAAATGAAAAAAGATAGTATTTCGAAGATATGGATCGTATCATCCAGTGTGAGATATATGTGAGATATATGGTGATATAGATGGTGTTGTAAAGGGATATCTATTATTTTTGTGTTTTCCGTGTATACATTCCACCAAGAAAAAAAGGCAGGTCAAACCAAATGCTTCTAAATACTTGCAATGGATAGTTAATCTCATTTCTAATGGAACACAGAATTTAAGGTTGTAAACAAATTATTGCTGGAGAGAAAAGAACTTCTTGAACCAGTGTTTATTTTAATTTTAATGACCCTTTGGGAAAAAAATCAGAACCTTTCAAAAAGACCTCAACATCATAAAGGTCATATATGAAAAACTCACAGCTAACATCATATGAAATCACAGCAATCAAACAAAAAAAGGAAAAAAAAAAAGGCATCCAATTTGGTAAGGAAGCAGTAAAACTTTCACCATTTGGAGATGATATAATACTATATATGGAAAACCCTAAGATTCCACCAAAAAGCTACTAGAACTGATAAATGAATTTGGTAAATCTGCAAGTTATAAAAGTAATACACAGAACTCTTCTGCATCTCTGTACACTAATAATGAAGTTACAGAAAGTGAAATTTACAAAACAGTCCCATTTAAAATTCACCAAAAAATAATAAAATACCTAAGAAAAAATTAATGAAGTGAAAGAGTTGTACTCTGAAAACTGTAAAATATTGATGAAAGAAATTAGAGATGATACAAACAAATGAGAAGAAATGCCACGCTCGTGGGTTTAAAGAGCCAATATTGTTAAAAGTATGCATACCAGGGGCACCTGGATGGCTCAGTTGGTTAAGCGTCTGACTCCTGGTGTCAGATTAGGTCGTGATCTCACGGTTCTTAAGTCTGAGCCTCACAGTGAGCTCTGTGCTGGCAGCATGGAACCTGATTAAGATTCTCTCTCTCCCTCTCTCTTTGCCCCCCCCTGCTTGTGCACCTATTCTCTCTCTCTCTCAAAAATAAATAAATAAACTTAAAAAAATGTCCATACTACTCAAAGAAATCTACAGACTTAATGTAATTCCTATTAAACTACCAATAACATTTGTCACGTTCTTCACATTTTTCAAATTTTGTGTTTCCATACAAATTTTAAGATTATTTCTTCTAGTTCTGTGAACGGGCACAAAAATAGGCACATAAATCAATGGACCGGAATAAAAAGTCCAGAAACAAACCCACAATGTCTGATCAATTAATCTTTGACAAAAGAAGTAAAACCTTCCCACCACTATACTGTAGCAGAAAAAAAATTCTGATTAAAACTCATTTGCATAAAATTAAAATGATTCTATTTACATGACATTTTAAAATGAAAAACTGTAAACTTACTAACAACAAGTTGTTAAGACCTGAAATGCCAAAAGATGTTTGGAAGATATTTTGGAGGGCCCCTGGGTGACTCGATCAATTAAGTGCTCGACTCTTGATTTTGGCTCTGGTCATGATCTCGCCATTCGTGGGTTTGAGCCCCATGTCGGGCTCTACACTGACAGCATGGAGCCTGCTTGGGATTCTGGCTCCCTCTCTCTCTGCGCCTCCCCCAATTCATGCTCTAGTTCTCTCATTCTCAAAATAAATAAATAAAAATATTTTTTAAAAGTACTTAAAATATATTTTGTAAAATGGTCCTCAGAAATGGTCTAGAAATGCATGAAATGAAATAGAAGTTTGACAACAGTCATTCATTTTTATTAACGTTAATAGCTAATTCTCCTGAATCTAGTATCAGTATTATTATGGATGAAACTGGCTAGTTAGAGTATCTGTGTTGATCCAAATGAAAGAATTGTAATATGATCAGTTAAAATTCAGAGAGTAAAAATTTGTGCAATCAGTGGCCTGTGGTTTGGAAAAAAAAAAAATTAGATTCTTCCCACAAATTTTTTTCTTGTATTTTTCTGACACTTCAAACTGTGCCATATGGCAAAGGTCCCAAAATGCTTTCTTGGAAACTGTCTGTTGATTTGATTAAGATTTGGGTTGCTTTTCAATAAATGGGGTAGAATTTCTAAGAATATGTCTATGTTTTATCGTCCATTTCTCCTGGGATTAACAGCAACTGTCTTCAAGAGTAGAAAGAAACTAACCTTCCATGGGACCCAGCCAAGTAGTGAAGTCTCATTTGAATACAATTACATCAATTAATCTGTAGTGACAATCTTTTGTTTGTTTGGAAACAGATAATATTTCATTTATCTCTTGCAATAAACCTATGAAAAAGTCAAGGAATAAATTATTAATCTCTTTTAATCCTCCCAAGCCTCGTGTTTCTTAACACGTCATAATTAACATATATACGGGGCTCAAACAGAATCAAGCCCAGTTCTCCATTCTTCCGGCCCCATGCACTTCCAATGGACAGAGGATACCGTATGGAATGCTTGTCACAAAGATTAATTCCAGAAGATATGAAAAACACTGAAGACTGTTCACAGCAACTGTGGATGAGTGTATTGATTTACATAATTTAAAATAGTATGTGAAGTATAGCAATTTTGAGTGTGCTAAATAAGCTGTCTTTATTATCTTGGCTAAATTTTTGTTTGTTTAATTTCAAAAGACTGTCTACTTCTCTTTTCACTTAATAAAATGATCTTATGTGAACTTTTATATAAAATTTTCAACTATTTAGCCTCTATAACCTAAAGTAGGTCAGTGATTAATCTCATTTTTTTCTTGTAAAAAGAAAGAGAGAAAGAGAAATTTTAAGCAACCAAGTAACACTGAGCTTTTATAATTTGTTTCTCTTTTGTACAACTCTCCATGTGGTCCTCTAGAGCAGGTTTCTGTCCCAAGTTTTATGAAAGACTCCTTTAAAAGAAGCTCCAAACTGGGATGCCAGAGTATTAAACATTCCGCGAAGCATTTAAGAAAAGTACGGATATAATGACTTCAGTAGCCATTCATTTGTATTGAAAACATGACTTGATTAAATGAAAAGCTAACTGCATTTGGATTTCTTACTTTTAATAAAGAACCTTCCAAGAAATGTCAGTCACATGTACCTACTTTTTCTTATTTGACATAATTAGTACCCTTAATCCTGTTTCATAAATGTTATCAATGATTTATAAGCACAAATAAAATACATGTGACATATTGCTTTATGCCTTACATTTGGCAGTGTTGAATATAAGGTTTAATATGCCACAATAAGAGCTGATAATTGGCGTAAAGTTAGGAGCATTTTATTTCATTTTTTATTTTTTTAATGTTCATTTATTTTTGAGAGAGAGAGAGAGAGAGAGAGAGAGACAGAGTGCAAGCAGGGGAAGGACAGAGAGGGGGAGACACAGAATCCGAAGCAGCCTCCAGGCTCTGAGCTGTCAGCACAGTGTCTGACATGGGACTCGAACTCATGAACTGTAAGATCATGACCACAACTGAAATCGGACACTTAACTGAGTCACCCAGGCACCCCAAAGTTAGGAGCATTTTGAAGATGATCCCACAAGTGGCTATCTGGTATTTTAGGCATAACTATTTTTTTACTGGTTTAATTGGGTGGAAGATGAAGAACTGCTTCTGATGTTCACTTGCTTACTTTCCCTTCTACTGATACCACCTCTGCGGATGGTGGAGATGATCGTTAATATCAACTTACATTCGACGGGGCTGCAGGTGGAGGAGGTGCTGGCATTTAATACGTATCTTACAATCTTACAACTGAGGTCCTTGGCTAGCTCAGTCGGTAAGGCATGTAACTCTTGATCTTGGGGTTGTGAGTGCAAGCCCCACACTGGATGTAGAGTTTACTTTAAAAAAAAAAAAAAGAAGCTTAGAATATTGTACTTAAATGTGCAGCCAAAAACATCAGGGTGACTTTGAGAGTTCTTGGATTCTTTCACTTAATTCAGAAGAGCTACAAGATAACTTATTATGGTGGTATTTTTCTTTTAATATGACAAATACTTATGTGTTGTTTTAGAAGATAAATTATAACCATAGTTACTATGTTATTATATTCGTTGTTAATTTCTTCAGTTACTGGTGGTATTATGAAAGCTAAAACACTTACCTGATTATTTCTAATATGTTAATGCTAGCAAAATGCCTTTCTACACACACCGTTCTTAACTACACACCTCTTCCTCTTTCTCAACTTTTTTCTTCCTTTCTTTCTTCCTCTCTCCCCATCTTTTTCTTCCTTTCTTCCTTTCTATTTTTTTAATTTTTTTTTTTGCATTTATTTATTTTTGAGAGACAGAGTGAGACACAGTGCGAGTGGAGGAGGAGCAGGGAGAGAAGGAGACACAGAATCTGAAGCAGACTCCAGGCTCTGAGCAAGTGTTCAGCGTAGGGCCTGATGCAGGGCTCGAACTCATGAACTGTGACATCATGACCTGAGCCGAAGTTGGACACTTAACCGACTGAGCCACCCAGGCGCCCCCCTTTCTTCCTTTCTTTCTCTCTCCTTCCTCCTTCCCACTCTCCTTCCCTCATTGTGTTCTTTCTCTTTCTCTCTCTCTGTCTCTGTCTTTCTATCTCTGTCTCTCTGTCTCTGTCTCTCTCTTTCCCTCTTTCTGTCTTATGAAAAACACTCCCAGGACCCCCAGGCCAAGGAACAAATAATTTTGAAAACTGCCAAAAGTTTATAACCATTAAGAACAGAATATTTTTAAAGAATAAAAAAAAGATCCATTTTCATTATAAATTATAGTCATAAAAAGACTAAATTATGATTAAAATATATTAATTTCTTGAATATTACTATTTATTTCTACTAATAAAACTGAGGAAGTTCAGTAAGACATATGATTAAAATTTAAATCTGGAAAATGTATTTTCCTTAAATGTTTCATGCTATTACGGCTGTTAAACTCTAATAGTGTAAAAAGCTAAAACACAGGAAAATAACACTGTTTAGAAATCTTAAAAAAATGACACAGAACAAAAAAGTCACACAATGTGATTTTTGTTAGAAGGTTATTTTCAACTTAATTTTCTTTATCTTCAGATCAGTTGTAACCTGTCTCTTCCCTCAGTTCAACTTTGGTTACATTAGTATGTGGATTTTACATAGTTACATTGATGTTTTGTAATCTATTTTTAAAATCCTTTCTGAGGTGTTGAAAGCATCATGCTTTATTTAGAAACAGTAGCATAAGAATAATGAAATACCCAAATATCTACAAATATTAATTTCTCTGCACCTGCATGATTGTTCTATCATTTTTCACATCCTAAAATGGAACTCATCCATCACTTTGATATAAGTGCATGAGTACAGCCTCTTGTGCCTTCTTCTTATTTCATCAGCTTCTGTGTTTGAGTTTGATAAAAAGAATCACTGGCTTTTGTTTTGTTTTGTTTTTTAATGTGCCAGGCACCTTTCTAAGTATTTAAAAGAAAGAGACTCATTTTGTCCTTTAAACATCCATCTAGAGTAGGTATTTTGTGATCCTAATTTTACAGAGGAAGAAAGGACACATAAAAAGTTTAAGCAGGGGCACCTGGGTGGCTCACTTGGTTGAGCATCTGATTCTTGATTTTGGTTCAGGTCATGATCTCACAGTTCACGGAATCAAACCCTCCTCCCCTCGGCTATCAGCGCAAAGCTGCGTGGATTCTCACTCTCCCTCTCTGCCCTCCCCTACTGCACTCATGCTTTCTCTCAAAATAAATAAACTTAAAAAAAAAAAGCTTAAGCAACTTGCCCAAGTTTATATATCTAGCAAATGGGGATCTGGGTTCCAACACTGGCTGTATAGTTCTAGAGACAGAATCAATATACTCCCCTCTCTAGATCTTGTTTTATTTAGAGCAAAACAAAAGAAAAAACAGATGAAAAATACTTCTAAATGGTGAATATTAATGGAGTATTAATTAAAATTAATCTACATATATTCTACAGATATACAATAAATTGTGGTGTATGTTACTTTTAAAATCGTGAATGAACATCGCGGGGCCTGGGCAAATCTGCAGCATAAGCAGCAAGCATTTTTCACACTTTTCTAAAATCAGAAATTCACTAGACTCTATAAAACGCTTAATTGTTTTATAGATAATAGAAGAAAGAACTCCCTCCACTGCCTACACAGAATCAGTTATTTGACATCTAGAGTGGCCAGTTTAAGGACACTTTGGAGGATTTTTATCAAATCCCTGCAAATGCTGGCGCTCAGAATAGAGTTCCTCCATTGTCAAAAGGGACTTGAGAAAGGTGTGCTGGAGTGCAGAAAAGACAAAATGGCCAGAAAAACGTATGTGTCCTCATTTTATTGTCCAAGAATCCTCCATTTTCAAAGGGGAAAAGCAAGAATTCTCTGCCTTAAAATTCATTAAATATTATATTTTCATGAAAACAGCATCTGAATAAACTCCTGGGAGATGTAACTTAATTTTGAAATGGCAAGGAAAATTCACATTAAGGTTCTGAATTAGAAACTATGCATGGGCATAAATCCATAATAAGTTAGTTATATTTTCATTATCTTGTAGTGTCATCTTACCGCATGATATTATTTTATTTCCATGACAGTACATAGCAGTCGCTGCCCATTAGCTCGGTTAAGGGAATTCATAACTGAATTAAGACAGGCCAAATCAGTAACCAATTGAACAATTTATAGTGAGATATTTTTATGCATTTCCCAGATGACTTTAGTGAGATATAAACATAGTACGTTAAAAAGTACTGAAAGCTGAGTTTTCATAAATATTGAATACAAAATTATTAAAATATCATCTGTTAACTAATATGAGTATATGATAAAGAACATGCCATTGAAACACATTTCACTGTATATTAGATTCCTAATACTTCAGGGGGAATAAAGGCTATCGTATGCCTATGCTTTTCATACATATGCTCAACACATTATTTTCCTATTTTGAAGCTACGAACCAAAATGTAAAAATCAAAGATAAGTAACCTATAGATCAGGAAATTTTCTCCATTTCATGATAATATTTTCCTGCCTTTCTTTAGTTTCAAGATACATTTTAGGTGCTAATTCACTCATTCATTCATTATTTAAGATAAAATACCTCCTCTTGAGGCTGTAATTCAACATATCTGTCTATTCATAGCACAGACCTTAAGCGTGCATACACTGGAAACAGATAATCCTGGTTAGATTGCCAGCTTTACTGCTTACCAACTACATGGCTATTGCCAAATAGTTGCCAAATTACTTTACAACCACCAAGTTATAAAAATTAAATGAGGTAAGGCAGAGAGCTTACTATGATGTTAATATTCAATAAGTATTATTGGATATTGAGTAAAAACATTAATAATGAATTTGACTCACTGAGATCAGAAACAACACCAATGTATAGACTTAGGGCCACAACTGCTGTGGCACACTTTCAAACCCAACCAAAGAAGAAAGCCCTCGTGCGACATTAGTCACATTATGTAATAGATATTTCCACAAAGTTTTATATATAGCTCAATTAAAAAATAAACTCCAAAAACTTTCAAATGCTCTTGGACAGTTTCTTTTTTAAAAGCGGTATTGTTTAGGGGCGCCTGGGTGGCTCGGTCCACTAAGCATCTGACTCTTGGTGTCAGGTCCTCATCTCATAGTTGGTGGGTTAGAGCCCTGCCTTGGGCTCTGTGCTGACAGAGCAGAGCCTGCTTAGGATTCTCTCTCCTTTCTCTCTGCCCCTTCCCCACTCATGCACACTGTCTCTCTCAAAATAAATAAACAGAACTTAAAAAAAATTAAAAAGTTATGTTTATAACTGTCTATAAGATGTCACTTTCTACAGGGGGAGCGATTATCTCTGTACTTCTTTGAAAACTCTGAGTTGGCATTTTTTCTATTCCTTCATGATGAAACAGGGTCAAGTAAATACAACAAAGGCGTCTAACAGTATATTATGGGTCTCATTTTAGAATATATTATTTCCTATAATGTTATTAATTTGTAAGTTTCTTTAGTTGCTGAATTTGGGATTGATTCTAACAAACAAAATTTTGTCTACAGTCTTGTGACAGTGAATCCTCCTATTTAACTTTTTAGGAGAGTAACTCTTGATTCAGGAGGAGAGAGAGGTAAAATTCTAAACATTCACTAATTTATTTAAGAAACAGTTTAGATAAATGTGGAAATGAAAACATTTACAAACACATTCTGAAGTTAGTGAGCATGACGGTTCCCTCCTAGAGCTGTGTCTGAAAACTCATGTTGGGACGTCTCTGCAGTAAGGGTTGGATGGAGCTCCTGGGTTAGACTGCCCGTAATCTCTAAAGGCCGTCTATGCTAATAGATCACCGTAAGTAACTATATACAAATTCACGCCCTGAATTCTAGAATATAAACTACCAGACGTTCTTAGACTACATTTTCTTTACCTTTCTCCTTTTGAGCCTAAACGTCAGTAATCTGGTGATCTTTATAGGTTGCATATTTTACGGCAATGCAGAAAATTATCAACCAAGAGTAACATTTTCACATCTGAAAAAAAAGTCATATATTTTCTACCTACCTGTGGCACACGATTATCATTAAAAATTTATTGATGTACGTATTTGATTTTTATCTTACCCTCAATTTCTCAGCTAGACATTAGGACAGCAGGCTGTACTTAGTTTGGTCAGCAATGTATATCTAACACACAGTTCAGTAACTGGCATACATTCGTTCATCAATGTTTATTGAGTGCCTATAACTATGTAGGCATAGTTCGTAGTGCAGGGTATAAGGCAGTAATCAAAGCAGGCCACGTCACTACTTTCTCGCAGTTTATATTCTTGTGGGCAAGAGAGAAGAAAACAAAGAGGCTCTCTCTATGTACTTGCAAAACATGTGAAAGAACAAATTGAATAAATATTTGATTTATTTTTTTATACCTCTATTCTGGTAGGATCTGATTATAATTATCGGTACGATTTCCTTGAAGAGTTCTTGTAATTCTCCAGTTTGATGACAAAATAAATTTCCCCTACAATAGTAGCCTACCATTTATTCTTCCTTGTAGTTCCATACTTATAAATATGCATCGATGTGTATGCACATTTATGCATATTATGGTAATTGAACAAGTCATTTAAAGAAGCAGATTAATGCAAATATTATATGCGATCACTTTTCCTTTTGAAGTTTTTGGAGTTGTCAGAACTTTCCACTGTTTTTTTTTTTTTTTTTTTTTTGGCCAGATGTCCATGATCAAAGCATAAAACAAATGGCATTTTTCTTTTCCACTCTGTCATAAATGAATCATTTATCACTGAGCTATATTAAAAAGGTTTCATTCAATTTCTCAGAGTGCTCTTCTCAGGCAACTCAAAGGAGAGTAAGTGACCTCAGTGCCCACTGTTCTGTACCGGTCTTTCCCAATCAAGAAATTACACGCTCAATATATTAATTGGCAGTCATAGATTTACTCAGTATAAATATTTAATTTTATATACAAATGATAGGTTAATAATAAATTAACTAAAGGCAATAGAATGTGCCCAGAGATGTTTTCATTTGTAAATTTTTATGTGAGCCCAACCACATGTCACTTCTCAAACTCGTTTTTTAAAGAAATCAATTTGTATAATTAGGAAAAACTTTGAAACCAGGCTTCCTAATTTCACTGGTAATTGAACTATTATTCTCTTGCTTTCTTTTTGATGTCAGCTTTCTCTTCCTACTGTGAGTACTGGGAACCTTTATGACCAAAGGTCGACCACACACGGAAGCACATGTCAACACCACCACATCAATAGTAACCTCCAGTGATCTCGCACCAATCTGACAGTGTTATTTTCAAATGGCTGAACCTACTTTGAAATACTAACAAGTTTTCTTCCAGGTCATTATTTTAACCTATTAATTAAAGCCAATATACTGATAAATGACCTTGCTTAAGAACTGTTTTGTTTTTTACATATCAGAAATTTACCTTTATAGTACAGGATTACTTTTAGTAATATTTAGAATTTAGTTTACAAATTTCACTTTAATGGCCCTAGGAAAAAAAACAAAACAAAACATATATTTATTGATCTAACACCTAAAACCCATTTATGGGAACAAATTATCTGATACCAAAAGACAAAGCTATTATGTACCTTGCCAATAATGTTACTTTTACTTGTCATAGAAAATATTAATAACTAAGCAGCTAACAAAGAGAGGATGACATCTTTTATTCTCACAGTGACCTAATACCAGGTAACAGGATACGAAAATTTTCTAAATGTTAGATTATGTCAGTGGCAAAATTAAAATATTTTTTCCCTTAAATGGATAAATTGTATTATACACACAATCTCTTATTTAGCATTTTTATTTTATTTTTGGGAGACATAGAGACAGAGTGTGAGCAAGGGAAGGGCAGAGAGAGAGGGAGATACAGAATCGGGAGCAGGCTCCAGGTTCTGAGCACTGAGCACAGAGTCTGACGGGGGGCTCAAACTCACAGACCGTGAGATCATGACCTGAGCTGAAGTTGGCCACCTAACCGACTGAGCCACTCAGGCGCCCCCACAATATCTTATTTAAACCATGCAAGACTGGAATAACAATCTCAAGACAAATAAGTTACATTATAATAATTAAAAACCATTTAGTTTGCTTTATGAACAGTTTCTTTTAAAATACTCTAAAGCTGGGGCACCTAGGTGGCTCAGTCAGTTAAGTGTCCAACTTTAGACTTTGGCTCAGGTCATGATCTCACTGTTTGTGAGTTTGAGCCCACTGTGCTGACAATGGGGAGTCTGCCTGGGAGTCTGTCCCCTTTTCTCTGCCTCTCCCTGGCTTGTTCCCTATCTCCTTCTCAAAATACATTAAAAAATAATCAAAAAAATTAATAAAATACTCTAAACTCTAACATACGACATACATGCCAATGCTGTGTAACAGAAAGAAACGTGGACAAGGGCAGGGGGTTGGATTTTGTCCCTACCTCATAGGAAGCATTTAATACCTTTGGTCTCAGTTTCCTCATCTGCAAGTAAGGAATCTAGAACAACTGAGCATTAAATTTCCTTACGCTTCTAAAACTTAGAAGCCTATTAAATAAAAATAGCTTCTAACTGACATAAAATGTATCATGAACTAGAAAATTTTATGTACTGCATTGGTACCATTTTTTTTAAACTCTACCCTATTTTTTTTAAACCCTTGAACTCAAGACCCCAAGATCAAGAGTTTCATGCTCCACCAACTGAGCCAGCCAGATGCTGCTACGTCCATTGTTTTAAGGTAAATTTTCCACAGAAATACTAATTTATTTCACTGGAAATTACATTTTTTAAACTTAGTAACAAAAATTAAATAAAGGCAAAATGGGGGTTTTAGACTGTTTCTCACATAGGTTTGTAGACAATAAAACCTGAAGTTGGTTCTCAGAGAAGTAAAGCTTCTTTGTCAAATTACTATGTTGAAAAATGTAAGAATGACCAAATAAATAATACAGGGGCAATTGATCTGAGCTACCAACCTTGATCGTGAACTTCCGCCTCCTGCTTCTAACCGCCTGTCCAGTAAATTATGACTTCACAGACATGCTGGATGTTTTACGATAGCTTCTCTTTAGGACCTTACAGAAACTTAGGTAATGGAGTGGGTTCCAAAACCTTTAGAGTATGGTTTCAACTGTCCTGCCAGTCTTATTTTTTTTTATTATTCAAATTGCCTTTTTGCACTATGTAATCACTCACCCTATACTAGTAGCTTCCATCAGCTCAAGAGATATTCTTAAAAGATTTCTTGTACTCATTTGTTCAAAATCGTTTTGTCACTTATGTTTCTGAAAATAATATATCTCACCAGAAGCATATCTGGCATGCTCCAAATGAAAATATAAAATTCCATAATTGTTTGTGCTGCCTGATGAATATTTGTTTTTTGCTGTTATTTTAATTTTAGTCATTAAGTTTTAGACCTATAGGCAGTGTGCACTTTATTAATCCTAGTATGTTTTCCAGTTTGAAACATATATTTCAGTGACCACATCTACTTTAACTCATCTTCCACATTATTTAACATACTACTAGTAACTATCTTCTGATAACACTGATAACAATGAAGAACAAACAAACAAACATGGTTGTTAAAATGGAATTACTAACTTCTGGAGATAAAAATTAATCTACCCCATTCCTCTTTAGCAAATATCCTGGTCTCAATACTCAATAATCATTTTCTATGAACACAGAGAGGTACCCACTCATCCCAATTCAGAATACTTTCCATAAAAGTCTGTATCTTTATCAAACACCCTTTCTGCTTGCCTACAAAACATACATATTCAACTCAACGTGCATTTTTTTAGAAATGGCACAAGTGCATGTACATGCACACAACACGCGCACAAATAAAATAGAGGTGAATAACTCCATTAAGCACTAAAATAACTATGTGCTAATATGTTCAACATCTCTTCAGATCATCATGTCTTATATGAAAAGAGGCAACTTTTTTAATGTTTATTTATTTTGAGAGAGAGAGAAAAAAAAAACAGAGAGAATGTGCATCTGTGTACAAGTGAAGGAAAGGCAGAGAGAGAGGAAGAGAGAGAGAATCCCAAGCAGGTTATGTGCTTTCTGCCCCACAGGGGACACCTTCTCACAAACCTAGATCATGACCTGAGCAGAAATCAAGAGTTGGAAGCTGAACCGACAGAGCCACCCAGGCGCTCCAAAAAGTGGCACCTTTTAAAACTGTGTGCCCACATCATTCTCCTGTTTAAAATAATTGGCATCTCTCAATGTCTAACAAATAAACAACAACAACAAAAACCCTTAAACTTTTCTTGCTATGACACAACGAACCCTTCACCATGTGACATGGTCACCTTTCTCAGCCCACATGACTTTCCTCTACATGCGCAGTTCTCTGGTCACACAGAACCATCTACTGCCTCCAATGTATTTACCACTTCGTGCCTATGAGTCTTTGAACTTATCCTACCCTCTGCTTGTAATATTGTTACCCACCTTTAATGGGCACTTTTGAGCAATTTCCTGCTCATGTATTGTCATTACTATAAATGTCACCTCTTCTGAGTTTCTGTAATGCACTTAAGGCGTATTTTATGTATCTCAGCATCCCCTGAATGTTATATTTTGCGTACTCAATAAATGCTTATTGTGCAAATGATTAATAATGATAGGGATTGATGAGGACAGAAATACATCCTAAATTGGGTTTCCTTCTCTCAAAGACTTGACGATGACGTATGGAACAGCTAGTGTGTTGGATATAACTAGACCATCAGACAGCGATGTGAGGGGGCTAGAAAGGAAAGTAAAAAACATGGGAAACAACGTGTTGATGTGCATATTCCCTGGTAGGCACAAAGCGATGTACTTTCACATATGTAATCTCTGTTTCTGAGATATTTTTCAATTTAAGGTGTAACCACATTATTACAGCTTTAATGATAGACTACAAACAATAAATAACATTTAAGTAGAAAATGTGGAGGGCAATAAAATTTTCAATAGGCAAAGATTATTAATATCACAAAAATAAACACCATAGATAAATTGTGTTTAAAATCATTAATTTTTCTAACAAATATTTCAGTGATGTACGCAGGATAAGTGTAGATAGAAATTCAGCTGTATAATAATTATCTAAATGTTTGTCATAAGAATCACAAAAATGCGAATTAAACAATAAACTACTGGTTTTGAATGCAGTCAGTCTGCACTTACCACACAGTACTCTGCTTGGTAGTTTACTTGCTCCTATTCCCTGCTAAGTTAAAATAGTGCAGGGGCACCTGGGTGGCTCAGTCAGTTGAGCCTCCGACTTTTGATTTTCGCTCAGGTCATGATCCCGGGATTGTAGGACTGAGCCCTGCATTGGGCTCCACTCTGAGTGTGGAAACTCCTGAAGTTTCTCTATCTCCCTCTATTCCTCTCCTCCTGCCTCTCTCTCAAATGAATAAATAAATAAAACAGTGGAAGGTTGATTTGTGGTCTTTAATGATGCACCTTGTGCCTACCTAGCAAAATCTACAAACATCTGCTGAATGAATTTACTAACGAATGCACGAATACATGAATGGAAATGATAGCACTGACAGCTAGGAAGGTATCATGGATTGAGTACTCTGAAACAACGTACTTTGAACATGGATTCCAAGCATAGCAACATAGGCACACTGAACAATCCTTCATTCACTCATAAAGTATTTTGTTGTAGGTTCCAAACACCTCCACAGATACTTTAGCCTGAACATAACCAAAAATGAACTCCTCTTCTTTAATGAGACTTTTGTTCTTGTGGTTTCTGTCTTGTTCTATCCTGAGTCTATCAACCAGGTTAGAGAGAGCAATCACCTTCCTCCCGTCAACTCCCATTTTCAATAAGTCACTCTATCTCTTTGCTTCCACTTTCTAAATGTGGTGTCTCTCTCCTTTACTACATCTTCATTCGCATTTTCTTCCTTTAAGCCATTACAATAAACCCTTAATTGGCTTTTCTACTTTCAATTTCAAACCACTTCAATCAATTTTCCAAAGTGCAGCCACATTGTTACTTCTTGACTTGAAATTCCTTAGCCTGCCCCTGTCTTTGACAGGATAAAGTAAAAGTCCTTTTGTAGAGTGAGAGGCATGTCCCTAATTTGCTGCCCACGTGGCTTTGCGCTAGCTGAATGATAAACTTCACATTCACACTGAACCACAAAGACATACCAAATTCTCACACTCATAAGTTTTGCATCTGTTAGTCCTTGGACACCTTCCAATCTCGAACACCTGACAGCGTCATATTCATTCTACCAGTGACACTTCTTTTGTGAATGTCTCTTTAATTCCCCTCTGCAGATATGATCTCCTTCCCTTATAATACCCCTGTAGCATGATATAATTCATTATTACACCTCTGTTAGATGTCAGTCAACTATTCAAGTTGTGTGTCTCTCTAGTGCCTGGCACATACACATAGTTCTAAAATCACTCAATGATTATTATCGTTTAGGTGATACCAACTGACAAAGGAGCTTGAGGTGGGATGGGATCACTTAGACAGACTGACTCAGGATTTTTAATTTCAATATATTTACAACATGATTTTCTTCCTTTTGTATTTGCATAGCCTAAACTAATACATGTACCTTAATATTTAATGCTATGATATTGTGATATATGAGAAAAAATATATTTGATAATTCAAATGACTGAAATATATTGCTCCCAAAACCTTAGGAATTTCCTAAGCGTTAAGAATAATAAAGTTAGTTTTTGCTATGTTATTCAGGTGACTTTTGGAAAGCATCCAAGGATTAGGGCTGGTTGCCAGGAGAATTGACCATGTGATTGGAGGACTGGAACTTCTGGTTCTATCCCCCACCCCCACCCCAACCTCCAGGAAGGGGAGAGGGGCTGGAGATTGAGTCAGATCATCAAGGGTCAACAATTTAATCAATCATTCCTTTATATTGAAGCCGCTACCAAAAAAAAAAAAAAAAAAAAAAGAGGATGGGCTCAGAGAGCTTCCGTGTTGGTGAACACACGCAGATATGGGGAGACCATGCCTGGATGCTTTGTGCCCTTTCCATGGACTTTGCCCTGTGCATCTCTTCTACCTCCCTGTTCATGAGTTATATACTTTTATAATAAACCAATCATCTAGTAAGTAAAATGTTTCTCTAAGTTCTATGAGTCTCTCTAGCAAGTTACTCAAACGTAAGGGGGCAGTCATGGGCACCTCTGATTTCTAGTCAGTCAGTCAGAATTACAGCTGACAATGTAAGTTAGCAACTGGCATCTAAAGTGGCGAGGAAGAGGCAGGTGTAAGTGGGGGTGGAGTAATCTTGTAGGAACCAGCCCTTAACTTGTAGACAGTGTCAACGCTGAGCTGAACTGTGTAGGATAAACTTGTTGGTTGATATCTGAGGCATCTCTTGTTGTATGTGTGATGAAATCCCCCCTCTCCACACACTGGCATTGGTGGGTGTCAGGACCTTTTAAATACTATCCAACTAATATCTGCATGCTAAGAAAGTATCTCATGACTTACAACATAGTATGATACTAATTAGTATATTTAGAAACACGAAGTGTAATATTGATTATACTGACTTCTATTACCTTAAATGGAGAGCAAAAATGTTTATACAGTAAGACTTCACAGAATCAAGATATAATTATATTAAATCTTATCTCTAGTTCTTGAAATACATATTGACTTCACAACATAGTTATCCAAAGGATATTTCTTATTTTTATTTTTTTTTTATTTTGAGAAAGAGAGAGAGACAGAGCTGGAAAAAGGGGAAAAGGGAAAGAGAGAGAGAGAAAGAGAGAAAGAGAGAAAGAGAGAGAGAGAGAGAGAGAGAGGGAGAATCTTAACCAGGGTCCATGCTCAGTACACAGTCCTATATGGGGCTCAATCCCATGACCCTGGGATCATGACCTGAGCCAAAAATCAAGAGGCAGATGTTCAACCAACTGAGTCATCCAGGTGCTGCTAAAGAATATATTTTTTAAATGGATCCAAAGTGATTTGGACATGATTTTTCTGTTTCAACGTCTTAATGCATGAAAAAGATATATAAACATGGCACATTTTAGGCGAATGAACTATAGTTTTCTTTATTGTGACCTACCTTTAGAAGCAAGAAAGAATTTGCTTCTATATTCCATTTTCCTTCTATTTCATAACTAGTATTTTGATAAGCTTATCTACCTTAAGAGGAGATTTAAATGCCCGGAACCTATGCCTGACCTTAATAAGAAAATATATTGTAATATATGAATATATGGAATAGAATAGTGAATGTGAGATCTGTGTCCTATTTTGGGGTTAGAGTTTTGTTTAAGAAAAGAGTAATTTGGTACAGTGTATTACTATTCTAAAATTTCTCCTTTAAAAATAAAAATAGCTCTACAGCTACTCCCCTGTTACTTCATGGCAATTTTGGAGGAATGCCTGAGATTATATTTAGAGCCCTGTAAGAAATAAGAAAAAAAAAAAAAACGAATAACAAACTTAGGGTTCATTCAGGAAGAAAGACATTAGAATCATATCTAATAACAAGGTTAATGGAAGGGAACCACGGCTCAGAGAATATAAAACTAAATGCGCTAATGCTTCTATGCAGTAATGCTATAAGGAGGAGAGGGTGAAAAACAGTAGGTGAAAGGCAAACTGTGCTCATCTCTTGAACAGTGATGATAACGAGAGCATAAAATTGTCAATAAATTACAAGTGAATAATTTAAAATCCAAACAATCTTTAAAAATTTTTAAGTCCACTATCGGGGCGCCTGGGTGGCTCAGTCGGTTGAGCAGCTGACTTCAGCTCAGGTCATGATCTCACGGTCTGTGGGTTCGAGCCCCACGTCGGGCTCTGTGCTGACAGTTCGAAGCCTGGAGCCTGCTTCGGATTCTGTGTCTCCCTCTCTCTCTGCCCTCCCCCTGCTCATGCACTGTCTCGCTGTCTGTCAAAAATAAATAAACATTAAAAAAAAATTTAAAAAAATTTAAGTCCACTATATGCTGACATAAGGTTAGTTTGTTTAATTTCTAGAATCCTATGAGATATATTAATGATCCTCTGTTTATTTATTTATAAATGTTTAAGGCATTGTCTCAAAGAGCAACACAAATTTGTGGAAAGGCATCTTTTGAGTCCAGTGTGCTAGCATTATCTGTAAATTTTATTTGTTTAAATTGACAAAATGTGTTTCCTCCTTCTTCATGATGTGAGGCCTGAAAGACAGTCTTCAAGTGCTAAAAAGGTTACATATGTCATTGAAGGAAGAACTCTCTCCTCAGGTTTTGTTTGGTTCCCAGTCTCTGGGTTTAGATCACCAGGGAGTTATTTCAAGGCTTTTTCAAAGCCAAATGAGCTTATGAAGCATTACCATTGGAGCAAAGAGATATGTTGCACACACATATAAAAGCTGCGTTGATGTTATGATTAAATGTGAAGTGTTATAAAAGTATTAATTAATTCAGCACGTTTTCAGTCATTACGGATGACCTTAATCAACAGAGAATTCATCTTTCGTATGGAATCAGTGAAAGGGATTGACATTATTTATGAAAAAGCTGATGACTATGATGTATATACAACAAGAAGATCGAATTTTAGATTTAGTCAGTCCTTGACTTTCCTTCCTATAGCATCACTGTGAATTTGTACGGTTACACTTTCCTATCTTTAGGCAGCTCAACACATACTCTGAGCTCTCAGGTTCACTCGTTTTAATTGTGTTTTTTCTTGTATGTTCTACTTTGAGTACCTATGCTAATTTTAGATGTGAGAACTTAAATCATTCGTATTTTCTAGGTCTCAACAATCGAGTAGGAAAATTGGACCAAGATCTTCTCTATAGTTCTTTCCAAATCTAACATCCCATACTCCCTTACACCTTAGAGTGCATGGTGGCAAATACACAGCAGGTGCTTAATGAATGCTTAGTTAATTAATACGGCATAGATTTTACTACTTCATACATCTAGGCTGACTGCAGGAATATTGTTTCTTAAAGTTTTTCACAAAACTAATGGTTGGAACATCTCAGAACTCTCTGCAACTGATGGATTTGAAATCATTGGGTTTATATTCTTCCCATAAAACTGCAGGTTTTTACAGCTTTATAGACAATAATGAGTACACTTAATTACATATGCACAGTAGCAATAATCTCCAAAGACAATTTAATTTCTGAAGCCTTGTACTGTAATCTCAGCCAAATCACAGATTCACACAAATCAAACTGGGATAAAGTTTAAGAATGAAAACCAATCTGTCTCACTAAACCTTTCTTTAAATCTTTGGTAACTTGTAACTTGTAACTCATATTAGGACCAACATGGATATTTTTAATTAGAGTAAGTTTTTTCTCAGTAAAAGATACATAACTCATACTATGCACAGTTGCATTAAGAAAGCATAGCTTTTTGGGGAGAAGAAAGTAATTATAAAAAAGGATACAAACTTGCTAAGTGTGAGATACATATGACCTATGCACATTGTGGTTGAAATATCTTAAACTTAATGAAATATATTAATATAAAAATTATCTAGGAGTGCCTGGGTGGTTGAATTCGTTAAGCAGCCAACTCTTGGTTTTGGCTCGGGTTGTGATCTCATGGCTCGTGGGATCGAGCCCCACATTGGGCATCATGTTGACAGCAAAGAGCCTACTTGGGATTCTCTCTGTCCCTCTCTCTCTCTCTCTGCCCTTTCCCCACTCACTCTCTCTGTCTCTCTCTCTCTCAAAATAAATAATAATTAATTTTTTAATTATCTAATTTAAAATTAATGCATCGTTTAGAGGATTTGATTCCATGTTTTGGTGGTTTTATTTTTTCTAAGACCACGTATCATTCAGCATAACACAGATTGATGTATAAAGTGTTCTTAATCCTTTCTTAAAGAAGTTTGAAATATATTTCTGTTCAATAGAGCACTGAATATATACATGATTTGCAAAAAAAAAAAAAAGATCTACAATTAATATGTCATATTCTGATTTTTAAAAATCTCAAACATCAAATACAATAAATCAGCTATACCATTTCATTGTCAAATGAAAAACTTTACCCTTGGGCTTTTTTTTTTTTTCTTTTTCTTTCTTTCTTTCTTTCTTTCTTTCTTTTTTTTTTTTTTTTTGTAGCAACACTTAACATGAAAGTTACCATCTTAACAGAATTTTTTTAAGTTTTTTTTAATGTTTATTTCTTTTTGAGAGAGACAGAGTGTGAGCGGGGGAGGGAAACACAGAATTTGAAGCAGGCTCCAGGCTCTGAGCTGTCAGCACGGAGCCCGATGTGGGGCTTGAACCCAGACACTGCAAGATCATGACCTGAGCCAAAGTCGGGTACTTACCCAACTGAGCCACCCAGGCGCCCCTGTGTATACAACAACATGGTTAACTTTAGGCGCTGTGTTGTAAAGCAGATCCTCAGAAATTACTTACCTTGTATAACTGAAACTTTACTGTCTTAATGTTTGGTTAGTAACAGAAGAAGTAGCCAATATGTCAACATGATTTTAAAATATCCTGTTAAATATAAATCTAAAATTTACATTAATAACTTCAGCTGTAGCTTAATAAACCCATTGGAATAAAAAGAAAATCTTTGTACCAAACTTCAGTAGGTAGAAACAGAAACTCTATACAAGTGCGATGTTGAAAGCTTCAAAAGTCTAGGAGAAATAAGTTATTTCAAAAATGAGTTTTGATTTAAATGTAAGCTTGAAGTAGTTATGGAAAACATTAGGGGAAATTGGAAAGACCTTGTTAAAATAATTGAGCTTACAGAAGCAGCGATAAGAATGCAAATCTGAAAATTGCTTCTGCATCACATAGCTAGCTAAATAATCCTAGAAGTGGAATCATTTTTCTTTCTCTCAAAGCAAAATTGGAATTTTAATAGGGCAAAGAAAAGTGGTATGGAAACCAGAAGCACCTGGATTTCCACTTCTTGTGAGACACGTTAAGGTAGATGGAAAAGTGGTTTTAGCTTTTAAATTTCTAATACTTGAGATACTTTTAGTTCTCTCTGATAATGTATTAGGACTTTACTACCACAAATATATTTAAATTTTTGGAACAAATAAATAATACTTCCAACTTTTCCCCCTTGAAACTACATATATTCATTGTCAATGTATTTATGTATTTTTTAAGAAAAATTCTTTCCTTCTTTGTGTTTCAAGGTGTGCCTAATCCTTTCACATGTCTGGACTTTGGATGCACCTACAAAAACTCCACTTTGGCAATGCTATCTAATTTAATCATATGCAATTTTCATCAGTTACCAACAGATAAGTTTCTTCTTAGTGTGATGCTGAACAATTGATTGGGCAGCCTGATTCGCCAACTCTAACTGTGACGGCAATGGGAGAAGTGACACAAAAATATCAGTAAGGCTATGTGACACTGGCTACGTCTCTTTGCATTTAAGAAAGCTAATATAAACATTAATTATTGTTCATAGAAGCTAAGTGAAAGTGCTTAAGAAAAATAAGCACAGAGAGTAGCTGATTAGAAAAACTGGAGAGGGTCTTGTCATCAAGTACACATGTATCATGCATGAAGTAAAAGACTACTAGTCTTAGAGGGTTCAAGAAGGGGCCAGAATTCTAGACAGTTCTAGAAAAGAATTGTATTGTTACTATTTTCCCCAAACGATTCTAGGAGATGGTATTAGCAGATCCTGTGCTATGTATTTAGTCTTTCTCACTTCCTATGATGAACCTGCTCAGAACTGGGTGAGTGCCACACATTTTATTCCAAGAAATACTTTGCCAACAAGTCTTACTGCTGCTGAGATCTGTTCACACCTAATGCACTTCCTTGACTCTTTATCAAGTAGTCTGATTACTTCTCTGATCGGCTTTTTTCATCCCATTACCTTTGATTTGCAGTCCTAAATCTTATTAATATTCCAGGCCTTGTTGTACCCATCTTAATTTCCAATTAGATGAGGAAAGCTCTCAAAATCCACACTAAATATGGTAAAATCCCAACACCTGCTAATCTGGCACCCTCCAGAACTGTACATTAATGTGTACAGTAGTCTAGCAAACACTGCTAATGGAGTTCCCCAAGGGAAACAACACACTCCTCACCCCAGAGCTACATACAATTTGTAAGCATGAAATTAATTCACATAGCTCATTTTCTCCAACTATGAGTGATCAAAAGTCCATCTTTGCTATGGTCGCTTCTCAGTAATGAATTCCTAGGTAGTTCTGTCCAAATAGTAAAGTAACAATGTCTTGAGTTCTGTCTCACTTTTTGAAATCTTATTGAAACTACTTCTTACAACATCAAAAACCAAAAATAGATTAAAATTATTGCCATTGTAAAAAGTCCAGTGATGTAGCATCAAGAGAAAGTAAACTTATCTTCTTTTTTATTTTTATTTATTTTTTAATGTTTGTTTGTTTTGTTTATTTATCTATTTAGAGGCAGAGAGAGAATCCCATGCAGGCTCCACACTGTCAGAGCCAAGCCCAATGCAGGGATCAAACCCACAAACAGTGAGATATGACCTGGGGTGAAATTAAGAGTCAGACACTTTACCAACTGAGCCAGCTAGACACCCATCTTGTGTTTTTAAAACTGTCATTGTCCTGATAACTTCTTTTTCCTAGTGATTTGATTTTTACTTTTAGGGAAAGAAGTCTTATCTAAGAATATGAACCAACACTATCTATTAACATACTCATTTTTCTTAGATATGAAAGCATAGGCAACAGAATCTAAGTTACAATTCTGAAAATCTTTCTCTTCCAATTAATTAGGGAGAAAGTATCATGAAATTAATTGGTCACAGGGATCTCAAAAAAAATGAGGTTACTTCAACTATAGCTCTTCACCATAATTTGTTATTTCTCAGTCCCCTACAAATTAGAATAGGCTATGTTGGTGGTTATAAATGCCACTTAATAGTTGGGAAAAACTTAAAGAAGATGTAAGAATTCTCAGAGAGTCTGGAGAGTAAAAAATTAGTTTTGACTGATAAATCCATTTGTTTTCTAGTTGCATATGGCATCACACAGGTAAGAATTATAAACTTATTGCCATATCTCCCAAATTGTGGGGTGTTACATAGTCCACATGCTACTTATGATTTAAAAAAACACTAAGAATTATTATTTTGAAAGAGAGTTGGGGTTTTATTCATTCGTTCTTTTAATGACTATTGAAACATAATTTTTAAACATTCACTGAAGAGATCATTTTAACTTGGAAATTCACCCAAAATATTTCAGTTTAAATTTTTTTCCTAAAATACTTAATAAGGTAATAATTATCTAATTTTTAAGGTGAATATAGGTATAATTTTAAATTTTACCTTAAAATATATAATATAATAATATATACCTAACAAGGTAATTTATGTGAATAAGTTAAGGGGAAAAGGGAATCATACTTATTAGATATTGTCACTGCCATTTAAAACATTAAAATTTTATCTTCTTATTGGATCTTCACGACTAGAAATACTTCTTCTAGAGTTAAATATGATATGTGTAAAAAAATATATAACACATAAACAGAAGCCATGGATTCAATATGAACTGAACACCTATGAGATGCCAAAGACTCATGGCTTATTGCATACGTTTTCCTTCAATTTAAAGATCTGTGCATTCTAAAATATATAGCATCATTAGTTACCTGCTTACTCTCAAGTTGAAGCTAGTCATTAACCCTTAAAATCATTAAATATTAGAAGGAAAAAAAGAAACAAAAACAGCGCTCATGGAAAACCGCAAGGCATTCAAGGTTGCACTGGATGACTTTCCTTACCTTTGGCAACGTGGGTTTAGGACCATGAAATTTACAACATGGTGATCTAGGGAACATTATCAGAACCAGGGTATCTCTTATATTGTGAAGCTTCAGGGACTATTCCATAAGGGCAGCATTAGATTGTCAAATATTTCATTGACATTAAATATGTGATTTTCTATGTCTAGCAAAGCAATTGATGCTGAGATTCATTGTAGGAATAGACAATTTCAGGTATCATTTTGCTTCTGAGTCTTCCACTTCACTGCAGAAAACTCAGGAACCACAGGTATTCAATGTTTCTGGTTTTGCCACATGACCCTAAAATAACCCGGCAAGGTTGAAACTCCTAGAGACCCCGAGAGGCATCCCACTCTACGTACCTACAGGACTTTTCAGATTAAAGGATAATCATTGTTAACTCAAACACTATTTCCTGTGAATGCACCAATTCCTACAGAAAATTCTGGGTCTGTTCAAACTCTGCTTTTGTGAGTAGTCGAGCGTATTTGTGTGACGGTGATGGTGATGGTGGGAAGCAGCAGAGGCCCTAATGAAATAAATACTTAGGTTCATTCTTTCAAGGTTGCATGGATCTTAAATAAATCATATTAATAGGTGCTTTTTTCCCTCCTTTCACAAAGAAATTTACACTGTACTAAGCTTTAATCAATTGGTAAATTGATAATTTACTTCAAGATATCCTTCAATAATTGTACTTTTCATATTCTCCACAGATTATGTGTATCGGTACATGTGTATTTGTGTTTGTGTGTGTGCATGTGTTCCATTAAAAGTCTCAGTGGTGATAACTTTCCTCAGCAAAGAAAAACCTCTATGACTTAATCTTCCAACATAGTTAATGGGCATATGCTATTTTAACACAATTGACATTTTATACTATGTCATTATTTTTTATATTTAATGTAGATTTCCCTGCTTGTGTTCTATGTAGAGATTATTATGAATTTCAAGCCACATAACATATATCTTGGTGATTGGTTATAATTACGTACTGGTTTGCATTATAATATATACAGGCAACAAATTTGTAACTATTCAGGCATTCTTTATGTTGTTTATAGACCCATTGCTTATGCCAGCCCTGACATGTATTCGTTGGATGAATGACCAGTCAAGCCTCTAAAGTCTGTTTCGCTAGGCATAAAATGAGATTTATAGTTTTTTCTTTATGGTACTGATGGATAATCAGAATAAAATATATGAAATGCCAAAGAATTACTAAGTACCAATTTGATTATGCAATTTATTCCTCCATATTGCCTATAAATTATCTATTTTACTAATTAGCCTCTTAAACCAAGAGTTAGAGAAGAAGAAGTCCATACGGCTTTTGTCTTATTTGCTTGACCTTAAATAATCAAATAACAAAACAAATGCATTTGGAAAATAAATACATACATGTCCCACATTATCCATAATCTGCTTTCACAAATGTAATTTCAAAAAATATTAAGTTCACTCAATCTTAATAGTTCTCTTTCCACCTGCATTTTTTTTTTTTATCCTTGTGTAGGGGTCTTACTGAAGTGAGCAGAAGATCAGAGTATGCATTTTTTGTATTTATATAGAAGAAATAAGAGTGTCCTAATGGAGGCTTAAAATAGAGATTTAAATTCCCAGGATTACTTATTATTCAGCTTCCTGGACAGGGATGTGTAAACTGTTGTCTTATATCTTACAGGATAATATCACATGAGTCTAGAAATTTCTTTTCCCTAAAAATCATTTCTTTTCCCAAAAAAACATTTACTAACAAATGCCTTCCATCCCTCAAAGTCCTCACCTTAACAATGAAACATGCTGCCCACGATCTAATTTTCATGTATAAATTTATATATGAATACCATAGAAATAATGTATCTGTTAGGATATTAGCATGGACAATTGTCTTTATTCAATTCAGCTGCTTAAGATAATTTTCTCTAGTTAGCAGTAGTAGAAGCTAAATTTCTATTCTACAAGCATCTCTATGTATCCTTCAATCCAACCTTCTACTGAACCAAATAAAGAATATTCCCAGTGAAATTCGCATGAGATCACAAAGAAAAGTGGACGTATGTAAGTAAGTAGATAGTTCTTGGCCCCGTGGGTGCAGAGCGATTAATAAAGTTCTAAATGGATCAACAAACCATCATAAGTAAATTTCCTTTTTCAAATTTTGGGAACAGAAAAGCCTTCAGGAGGTCTTTAATACCCTGTGTCATATTAGATGCTTCCAGACCAGGTGTACTATCAGAGCTGAGAGCCCTAAGATGTGTGAAGAATGTTGGAAAGGATCTAATCAGACTAAAAAAAAAAAAAAAAGAGAGAGAGACCTCCTTTCTGATTCTTTTAAAATAATTAGCAGAGGCCTATCCAAACATCCATCTATCCATTCATACATCCATTTCCTCAACTTTATTCTGTGGTTATTATCCTCATTATTATCAAGTATCACTATTATCACTATAGCTATTCATTTGAGGATTTATTTTCTATAATTTCAACAATGATAATGCTTCTTCATGCTTATCCATTAAAAACTATGCTAGAAATATCACTGAATGAGTTAGGCAGAGAACACTACCAGGGAAATTAGTTAAGAATTTAAGTAATCCTTTGAGGCTGGACAGGTGGATATTTGTTGCCATAGCCATGAAAGCAAGGTTTTGAATACCCACAACTGAATCAAGGATCTTCTACACAATCACTTTCTAGCTGCATGAACTTAGTAAGTACTTTACAATTTCACATCAGTTAATCACCTAAAAAAATGTGTGTAAAAGCATCACCTGTAGCTTAGTGTTCTAAAATATGAGGAGATAGTCCACTCAGGATGGTTACTAAAATACTGTAGGTACTCAATAAACATTAGTCCTTGTGATTACTAGAAGGAGGCCGTTTAGAAACCTTGGATTTGTTCTTGAGTCTTCCTCAAATTAAAATGTCACATTCTGGGGCGCCTGGGTGGCTCAGTTGGTTGAGCATCCAACTTCGGCTCAAGTCATGATCTCATGGTCTGTGAGTTCGAGCCCCGCGTCGGGCTCTGTGCTGACAGCTCAGAGCCTGGAGCCTGCTTCGGATTCTGTGTCTCCCTCTCTCTCTGCCCCTTTCCCACTCATGCTGTCTCTCTCTGTTTCAAAAATAAATAAACATTAAAAAAATTAAAAAAAAAATGTCACATTCTATCCCAACTGCCTCTACAATTACAGTCTTTACTATCATTGGAATGGAAAAATCTTTACATTTATATTATTATTCTTTCTGATGTATCTTTATATTGTTCTCTCTGGTTTTTTTTATAACAAAGGGTATTTGAATAATTATCTATAAAACCCTTCGAAAGATCTTTAATATATGCATTCTTATTAAGATACCACTCAGCCTCTTGAGACTTCTATCAAGAAGTATGGATAGGTCAGCAAAAACTACCAAAGAGCACAGTTTTGCTAACAGGAGGATGTGGCAGAGGTCTCTGTCCTATTTATCAGAAACCTAAATAAAAACCCGGGGGTGGGGGGATCTGTATATGATGCGAAAGAATACAACGAGTCTTAGGTACCCACCAGCTAAATGAAATATAAACTACAATATATATTTTAACTTGTTATACTATACATTTGCATTTCTTTAGTCACATTATTTCAACACTATTTTATTTATGAGTAATTCTATAGCGGAAAATAAAGGCACAGAAACAGACTCAATCCTCTGTGTCATTCTGCTTTTCGTGAGCCAGAAACCGATGTGAGCTCTTTGCAAATAATAGTTGACAGGTGTTAATTATCTACGGATAAGAAAAATGTTTCTTTTAAAGAAAACATAATGCAGAGTAAACCAAGTTAAATTGTTCTTCATTGTCCTTAAAAACTGTAAATAATATGTACCATGCTACTAACTGAAAGAAAATGACAAGTTCTACAAATTTATTTGTTGATATTATAAAAGATATATAATTTTTAAAATTTTAGCTGAACACAAGTGACTTAGTTTCTGGTAAGTCATTTATTCTTTATTTACATATTCCAAAGCTCTTTTTAATCCTAAAAGTAACATTGTGTGTTGTTTATGGAACTCTCTTTCTCTTCTTCTCCTTTCCCCTTCCTCTCCCTGTACTATAATAGAACAATGTTCCGTGTGCTTTGCAAACATAGGGAAAGACAAGGACCCAGTGGTTCCTCTGGGGAGGACAGTCAGGAAAGGAGTCACAAGAAAAGTAACAATTAAAATAAGATTTGAAGAAACAGTTGAAACCCTTCAAATACACAAGACTTTAAAGAAAGACAGACAGAAGAGGTAGATGTGTGAAGGCAAATATGTATGAGGGGATTTTGCTAGTGGCAAAGAATATCCCATGCCTGGTACGTGTAGACGACAAAGAGTCTTTCTTGTATGCCAAAATAGAAAAGTTTGGACTTTCGTGTACAGAGAGTTGTTACTGAACCATTTTAATCTAGAGAGTGAGGAGATCAGAGATTGGATTAGAGGAGCAAGGGCAATCTGAAGGTAGGAGACCAATCAGTAACCACTTTACATGACTCCACGGGCAATTCCATGATTTACTATTTGTGAAGTACTTGGAACAGAGCCTTGCACACGATGATCTATGTAAGAGTTAAACAAATACTTCATATTTCATTTTAACTATTCGCTCCTGAAATTATCCTATTCTTATGACATTACTGTCTTCTTCCTCTAGGGATGAATCCAGTTACATATAAAATAGCATGTCAACCTTCTGTAAACAGTCTTATTTTTAATATGATGCCTCGCCTCTATTCTCTGTCGTACAAAGCCTCTGTTTCTTCAAAGGCGCTCTGGTTGAATTTCATGAAGAATAAATATCTTATTTTTTTCCAGGGTCAGGAAAGAGTAGTTTGGATACACAGAGTGAAACACAGGGACTGAGTTCTAATCATTCTCCACAAAAACCTTTAACTCATTCTTACCCACATCTTCCAAAGCATCAAGTATTTCCACTTCTTGAGCCTTTATGGTTTCCTAGGGCACATACTGGCTTGTTTTCTGTTGGTGTTCCCTGTAGAAAATGCTTGGATCTTAGCCTATCTAATTTATTGAGTCATTTACCCCATTCATGTATTCCCCATCTCTTAAACACTTATTAGAAACACTCATTTGTTGTCACCTAGTTCTTGCTTTCAATTTAATGAGGTCTCAGAAAGGTCTTAGAAACTCTGATTTGTTTTACTCAGGTGAGGAAACAGAGTCTCACGGTCACATAACTTACCATTTACACAAGGCCATTTTCTCCTACCCCATATTTCTTAGAACAAAACAAATATGACTGCTTGATAAGGAAACCCAAAATATCATATCCAAGACATGTTTAGTAATCCACAACTGAAAACAATACTTCAACCAATAAAATTTGAGATAATTGTGATAATAAAAAATACAACGCCTATGCCCTTGAAACCTTAATTCTATTATTTTACCTCTACTTGAGTTTTCGTTCACTTACTGTTAAAAAATAATTGTAAATTCTGCTAAGCCTTTAAAGGACAAACAGAAAAGGCTCTCGTGCTGACAGCAGGAAGAATCATAATGTATCATCTCGGCGTGGTACTGCTTGGAACTATTTCAGTAAACAGGATAAAGCTTTGTTGGACTAGAAAAGCTGGTGCCCTCCTATCACCTTTAGAGGCGCCATACAGTGGTTATGAGGAGCATGGACATAAAACCACCTTTATAATCATAAAAGGTTTTACATCACTTTTAGCTGGACTATGGATAGGGCTAAAGGATCTTTTTTCCCCCTCTCTCTTTAGTAAAACCCTTCAGCAAGTGATATTCCAGGAAAAAGCACAAGAAGAAGTTCTGGGTTTAAGGTAGTTGCTTTTCAGCAGCTGTGATGTTAAACTGGTAATTGTTCACATAAACAACTCAAATATATCTGTTTACTTTACATGTGCTCATGGAAAAAGAAAAAAAAAAAAGGCTTGCATCATAAAATTCTAAAACCCACAAGTTTTAGCTCTTCTGTCACATCTCAGTGCATTTAATATCCTTCTGCCGTATTATTTACGACTTCACAAAGAAAGTAGTTATTTCCTATTATCTGTTCAATAAATAAGTAGAGAAATGCAGGCTGCAGAGATACAATTTGTTAATGAAATAGCCCAGAGAATCTTCACGGTGTCTAGTCTCAGAAGCTTGCGCAGCATCTATTAAAGCTTGCTTCGGTTTTAAAGAGTAACTGCAATTTTTATACATTGATACGTTCCGCTCAGACGGCCGAGGCATGCTTTCTCAGGAGATTATGCAACATGAGTAATGCATGCTGTGATACAACATATATCTGACCACACAGGCATGTTTAAACACTTTTCTCTACTTGCTCAAACTTCTTCCATTACTGGGAAGGCTGTCTCATTTCAGAAGCAAGGTGGATGTAGAATTTCCAGTTCTTGGAACTATCTTCAAGAAGAGACGAAGTCTCGTTTGTGGTAGTTCATACCTCAATATCATGGCTACGAATGCTCTATGTTCGAGAGATAGTACGAGTTACAGGGAGCCTGTAAGGGAGGCACAGAGTAGATACGTACACCACTATTCCCTTATTTGTAAACTCTTACCGCCTTGTGAAACAACAACAAAAATTCTCATATGCTATCTTCTAAAAACACTCAACTTGTGGAATAATCCCCCTTGCTGAAAGAGGAAAAGAAAAAAAATCTAGTGGATAGAAACATAAAAGACACGGAAACTTCTAATCTTGAAACAACATGGATTTTTAAAGGCAAGCCTATGAAAAATAGACTTTGATTTTAATCAAAACCTTAGAATGACCAAATGTTGTTTAGGTCTGACACTCTTTCTTTCTCACAACTTACAGTGCAGTTTAATTCTGCCTAAGAATAAACATCTTTTGCTAGGGCTGGGGTAGGGCAGTTGCTCACCTTCACAATTTGCATGACAGACTACAGTGTGAACCTCTGGAGATATACGGTACATACATGTGTCACTAACCTTGATATTGAATATTATTTGTGAACTAATAATAGTCCCTTGGATTTAGTCTTTTTTTTTTTTAATGTGTTTATTTTTTAGAGAGAGACAGAGCATGAGCAGGGGAGGGGCAGAGGGAGAGAGAGAAGGAAACACAGAATCTGAAGCAGACTCCAGGCTCCAAGCTGTCAACACAGAGCCTGATGCAGGGCTCAAACCCACAAACCACAAGATCATGACCTGAGCCGAAGTCGGATGCTTAACCTAGTAAGCCACCCAAGCACCCCTCCCTTGGATTTAAAACACTCAATTGTATTAACATGTAGTTAGGTAATGTTCAAACACCTAAAACAATTTTTCGTCACTTATACAAGAAATGCATACTTAAGTGCTGTAACATGCACTTAAGCAATTGTGAAGATACGTATTTCTTACCAGTGGATATGATAGCAGCCATTAACATAAAGATTGCCTTCAATAAGACTTTCATTAAGAGTGGCAATTAATATTTTTGTATAGTTTCTGTCCTAGAAACGGTTAACATTTCACATAACTTATTTTGAAATTCAGCTACTGATACACCTAATGAGGTTGTATAGAATGGCATATATGTTACGACGTTATTTTATGTTCTTCAGAGAGTCCCTAATGTATATTTAAACAACATACAGTTAAACATGATTAAATTCTCTTAATTCATTTTAAAAAACATCTTTGAAACTTCTTTTACAAAATCCTCTTCTATTTCAGATATTATCTCAGATAGCTAGAAATAAGAGGAGCTGGGATGGTTAAGCCTCCAACTTCGGCTCGAGTCATGATGTCGCAGTTCCTGACTTCCAGCCCTGCATCAGGCTCTGTGCTGATAGCTCAGAGCTTGGAGACAGCTTCAGATTCTGTTTCTCCCTTTCTCTCTGACCCTCCTCTGCTCGTACTCTCTTTCTCCATCTCTCACAAAAATAAACATTAAAATAAATTAAAGAAAGAAATAACAGGAGCCGTAAGTTCTTAGTTTGAAACAGAAATACCTGGGGGCTGTTCCATGCCCAAGAATCCATCTGTGTCTCCCTCTCTCTCTGCCCTTCTCCTGCTCACGCTCTGTCTCTATGTCTCAAAAATAAATAAATGTTAAAAAAAAAAAATTAAAAAAAAAAAAAAAAAGAATCACCTGGAACTTCTCCACTGTGCACTTACTTGGGAGGAAGATTTGTGCTTTTTATTGTGAGAGTTTGGGCTTCCCTGTTTACTGGAGTTATTATCAATTTGACAGGAACAACTAAGTTTCTAAAATATAATTGTTTAAAAAATACACACACATATATACACATATATATATTTACCTGATTTTAATAGTTGATACTCATATGTGACTTGTGATTTAATATATTTATCAGTCTTTGTGCAATTTTCACTTTCTAGTCGCTTTTATTAGTCTGTAGAATACCCTATAATCATACAATGCCCAGGAAGGTAAAGTGTTAAGTTATCAATCTAAAAAGTGGTGTAAGTATTCTCTATTTCTCTGCTTTACCCCACTCCTAGATTTATCTCTCTCCCCCCCCCCCCGTCTCTAGCTATACTTGGAGATTTTTCATGTCTTGCCATACATTTAAGTTACTGGAAATAAAATATATTTGGGTTGAAGGAGAGCAGAAATATGCAGAAGTTGTGGAAGTCAATATTTGAAAAAGTTCTATACACACAACATACACACACCGCCACCACTCCCCCCCCACACACACATAAACATGCAGTTTTATAGAGAAGGTTTTTAAGGAATCTGGTAATTATTAGTTGATGAAGAAAATGGCCTCATAAAGTGAGGGATATTTTTTGCAAAACAAATCTGTTTTTTATAATGGTAGGAAGAAACCTAACTAATGACTGTATGTTAAATATTGTTTATATCACAGTGTCACAAGAAATTTTCCGTAATATTTTAACTTATTTTACAGTCTCCTCAACTTTGTTATTGATTTTTAAAATTTAAAACTAAATTCACCAAAGATTATTGAATATTTTCTATAAACAGGGCATCAAAAAGAGCTCAAAAAATAACAAAACGGGTGTTCAAAGATATTAATTTTTCACATAAAATCATGGGTAGATTTAAGAAAAAAACATAGTGGACTACTAATAAGTCATAAATGATCTGTAAATTGTGTGAGGCAGTGTCTAAGTGGTGTTTTATGGAGGAGGAGGCATTGAAGACAGACCATAAAGCAACACGGACTTTCCAACACTAAGGAAGGACCATAAAATTCTTGGTGGAGGAACAAGCCTGGGCCCACTCTCTGCTAGCCACTTAGCCTGTGCCACCCCAACAAACCCTCAAACACCTCTACCCTGAAGGCATTTTCGTCCACATATTAAGATTAGTGCTATCCTTACAGATGTTAAGAACCTGGCCAAAGGTGTGGCCAGGTACATTTGAAGAGTCTCACAAACTGGACTGCTGGCAGTGGTTGGGGTCTTAAAAAAAATTTAGAATTTAAAACATTGTTCATGAAATACAAATTAAGTTAGCAGTAAAAAAGTTTATTACTAAGAGGTTATAATTCCTTTAATTCTACAGGAGGCCTCCCAGAAAACCTGGCTATACTTGGGGCAGACAAGTTCGGCTTCATTTAGGGGGCAGTGAAGTTCAAAGATAGAAATCCGGAGAGGAAATATTTCCGAGGGGTGAACCCATAGATCTGCAAAGTCACTGGGTATTTTGAGTTGGAAAATGCAAGCAGATCTGTGTTTTGAGAAAAATGAGCTCGTGGTTAAGTATAAAGGAAACTAAAGAGGGAAGCAGAAAACCAGGAAAGGCTTTATCGTGACTTTATTACGATTTAAGAAAAAAGTCTCTTACTGTCTCTGGATTGAAGGTATGTCACCTACTTAGTATCCTTTATTGCAGGTTGTCTACTTTTTCAACTTTACCTTAAATCTAGCCATCTCCTCATGAAGCCTTCAGGGTGAGATAAAATGTCATGGCAACATAGTAAGGGCCACAGGGGGGAAAAAGGAAGAAAGAAAGAGTATGAATTTATGTCTGGCTTAACTTGGACACATTTTCAACCGAATAGTTTGAACCTACAGCCTCATAATTTTCATGCTCTTGAAAAAGACACTTGTAAAATTATTTTCTTGCTACTTTTCAAAGCTCTGGTTCAGAAAATTACTACCCTTTTGATGTGAAGGCTGATGTAACTAATTATAGCTAGGAAGACACAATTCCTCCTTTTATAATAAAGAAACAGCAATCTTTCACCTAGAATATAACACAGTGTCTGGATTTGAAGCATGAAAGATTAAATCAGTAAGCTTTGAAATTCTATTATATTCAAAGAGGCAATGTCTCCAAGGACAATAATATTGGCGATAGGAGGAGGCTTCTCAAGAGCATTTCAGCCTATTAGCAGACAGCAGCACAGCAGAAAGAATGCGGGCTCAAAGCAGAGAGACATGCACTCCTGTCCAGGCTCATCAAATAATCAGGGAGTATTTAGGTCAAATTAGTCAACTTCTGTAGTTTAACAATAATGCAATGACTAGTTTCAATCACCAATTCACAGTAGCAGGAGGGAAGGAGGAAGAGAAAGGGAAGGAGGAAGAGAAAGGGAAGGAGGAAGAGAAAGGGAAGGAGGAAGAGAAAGGGAAGGAGGAAGAGAAAGGGAAGGAGGAAGAGAAAGGGAAGGAGGAAGAGAGAAAATGGGATATGGAAGGAGTGATAAAGAGATGCTTCAGAAGAGAAGGGAGACCGAAAGACAGGCATTGAAGGAAGAAGAGAGTGTGGGAGGTCAAGTTATATGTTACTGGTTCTTAACTGTAACTGGCGACGGAATAGGCTGGAGGGCCCAGATTGTGAGCTAGCATCTCTAAATTCCCAGGTGAGGCCAGGGATGCTGGTGTGGGAGCCACACTTCCAGAATACTATAATAGTTCTCCATCTAAATGGAGTCTTGCCTAGAAAAAAACAGGTGTAATTCAGTTTGTTCTTTTTTTTAAAATTTTTTTTAATGTTTGAGAGAGAGAGAGAGAGAGAGAGAGAGAGAGAGAGAGCAGAGGGCAGAGAGAGAGGGAAACACAGAGTCCAAAGCAGACTCCAGGCTCCGAGCTTGTCAGCACAGAGCCTGACGTGCGGCTTTAACTCATGAACCATGAGATGGTGACTTGAGCCAAAGTCAGATACTTACAAAGTCAGATACCGACTTAGGCACCCAGGCACCCCTCAGTTTGTTCTTAAACATTAAGAAAATTGTTCCATTTCACCTTTCTAAAAGTCATTATCATTTGTATAGGCTGCATTATTTTGCTTCGAAAAACTGAACTTCTCCTACCTAGGCATACGGTAGAATCGTTATTTCTTATACTTGTGCTATGATTAAATGGATTTATTTTATATTTCACTACATACCAGAGGTGGGGAAAAAAACCCGAGGTGTCCGTACACACGTTTATGCTGGTGGGGTGCAAGGATAATTTGGCCTACTTGTTTCAGCTGATCTTTTGGTGCCGTGTGAAAAAAGCCTTCTTAACTCAACAGCTAATGGCACCACTGCAACCACAATTAATAACAGTAATTGAGCACTTACTCTGTGCTAGGCATCTGCTTAGTGCTTTATACGTGTTAATGAATGATATTTAATCCTTCCAAGAACCCTAAGCGGAAAAAAAAAGAATTCCAGACACTTTTCTTAGATCAATATTTTACAGTTATTCATCGGTGCAGGCATTATTTGAAAAGTGACACTGACACATGGAAAAAGATGAATATATATATATTCAGAATGAGAGTAGAACGGTACATTCTTTACTTCACCCATCTCAGGATGCTCAGGAGGGCAGGAACTAAACTTCTTTTCCCCTGCTCTGGATGAAAATCCATGAACATAGTTCTAATTCTTGGAATGTCTAAAGTGATGTCAGGGGCGCCTGGGTGGCTCAGTTGGTTAAGCAGCAGACTTCAGCTCAGGTCATGATCTCACGATCTGTGAGTTCGATCCCTGTGTTGGGCTCTGTGCTGATGGCTCAGAGCCTGGAGCCTGCTTCAGATTCTGCGTCTGCCTCCCTCTCTGCCCCTCCCCTGCTCACGCTCTGTCTCTATGTCTCTCAAAAAATAAATAAAAATGTTAAAAAAAATTAAAGTGATATCAGAGTTGTAAGAAGGATTCCCCCTAATTTGGCCAAAATCAAAACTTTGTCACTGGCCGAACACTGAGAAGAAAAAAAAAAGCAAACTCATTTTTAAAACTTTACCCTGCATGCTAAAAATGACTTAAGATGTTACATTTAAGAAAAATCACATATGCTATATAAGGCCTTTTCTGAGTTTGTAAGGACAAGTATTTAATTATCTTATCATTAACCTCTTAAACCTCCTATTCCAAAAAAAAAACAAAATAATAGTTCTGTTTGCAAATGCACTTCTCTACTTCTATGGTAAAAGATCACCAATTTTGTTGTTTCATAATCTACAGAGGTAAGACTAGCTGTATTTTTCACAATTATAGGTGACTTCGATCATAGATCTTTGGGAATAAAGCTCATTATCTACTCTTTCTCGAAAACTGCGGTATCTCTCTTCATAAAGTAATTGTCTCATCTCTCCCTGCTGTAATCTATGAAAATTTTATTGCCAATTTTATTGACTTGACAGTTTTCAAGTCATTTTGACTTGTAATATCCATCTCCCATCTTTTCTTTATAACAAGTGTCTGCCAAAGTAAAACATATTAGCAATAGAACTTTGAATTGTATAACATGTAGTGCAGGTAACAAAGTGTATCAGAAAGGATGGGAATGAGGAGACTGAGTATCTAATATCTTGCTTTCACTTCTACTCTGTCTCCGCCTCTATATAGCTGCATGACCTTGTAAACATCACTTCGCCTTTTTGCATCTCGTTTCTCTTGTATATAAAATGAGTGCATTAGACAAGGTAACTTCTAAAATCAACTCAAGCTCTACAAATTTATAATTATTCTCATAAACAGTAGTCCTGAGATGGTTACAGATTAAAAGACATTATAGATAAGAAAACAGATAAAGTTCTTAGTTCAGAAATAGGCTTTTAAACAGTTTTGTCCATGCGTTCTAACAAGAAGACATGATATCTTCTGATAGAAATGAAATTAATAAGCCTTATTTATATCACTCTTTTAGATTCAAACATTCCACCATATATAAAACATTTTTAGGACTCCTTTTAAATAATATCTTAGTGTATTGATTAATATCTAAAGGACGGAGTGTCTCAGTCAGTTAAGTGCCTGACTTTGGCTCAGGTCATGATCTCACAGTTTATGAGTTCGAGCCCCACATCAGTTTCTGTGCTGACAGCTCAGAGCCTGGAGCCTGCTTCAGATTCTGTGTCTCCCTCTCTCTGTGCTCCTCCCCCACTTATACTCTGTCTCTCATAAATAAATAAATGTAAAAAAAATTTTAATTAAAAAAAATATATTACCTAAAGTATATAGTATATACAATAATTTACCCATTCAATTACAGTAAAAATGCAGACAGGTAAGTTGTTAGACAACTGGTTTGAATTTTTAGGAAGTCTTCACTAGTGATATCGGTTATGGGGATGAATCAGCTAGGTAACTAGTTTTATGTATCATACATATTACATATATAAATATATAAGATACACAGAATCTTATGTTAACATATCAAAATAGTAACATATGTGTAGCTTGGTGTTCTAACTTCTAACAAGCAAACTAAAGCTCTGTATCTAGACATGAAACACAGAACACAGAGATACTGAAATCATACCTATGATTCTAGCAAAACGGGTTTTGGTACGAAATTGTCCTCTGGTTACCTACTTCAATTCTATGTTTTCTTCTTCAAGGAAGCATTATGGCTATGCAGCTCTGCCGGCACCACATGGTTTATTATTTTTGTTAATTAATTAAAGATATATTCAATTTGTATTCTCTATTTTAACCTTAACTTACACAAATGCTACTTTTATGTACACAACTCTAAGTGCATGACATAAGCAAGTAACTCTAAAATTTTTATGTTGAAAAAACTTAAATACTATTCAGTATTCAGTAAATTCAGTAAAGATAACTTTGGCGTAATAAAATTTCAGAGGTGGCCATATTTCATTCCTCTGAAGAATTGTGCTGCCATCAAATTGGAGCCAATGTGGTGGCAATTTTCATAGTCCTCGTTATGAAGAAAGTTAGTGATTCCACGACTTAACAGATTGGCAGAAATAATTCTAACATTCCATTAAGCTTAGAAACAACATCAACGACAAAAAATCCTATAAAGCCTGTCAAAGCTTTTGGATGACAATGCACCAAAAAATAAGATATCTCGTTAAGTGTGGCCGCAGAAATTCAACTTTCACCCAATTCTAATTCCACTCCATTGTACACTGAGGAGATAATGGTGCAATGCTTGCAGCATTTTTATGTTTACTGCTCAGAAGCAGGTATTTCCAGGATCTCAGCTAGAAGTGAAAGGTGGTATAGACTCCCTAAGAGGGGAAGGATGCTAATAGTAATAATACTTGCCTCTGAGGCTTGTTGCAAGGATTAAATTAATGCATATAAAATGCTTATAACAGCATTTGCTCCACAGTTATTATTATAGAAGTTTCGTTACTGTTTATTGTATGTTATTGTTTGACTATCACATGTGATTCCAAGAGCCAAATGGAGGTATTTGTTCAGATTCTTATTTGGCTATTCAGGGGTATGCTATAAATTCTGTGGGCTCCAGAGACTTGCCTTTGTGGGCCTCTTCCTCCCCCCCAAAATTTTAAATTACATCTTATAAGTATGTTGGTATAAACAAAAATATATTAATATTAAATATCCATACACATTAGGCATAAAAGGTTATTTTCTCTTTTTATTTTAAAAGCAAATAAACCATTTTCATGGGCCCCCTAAAAGGAATGTGGGTCCAGGCACTGTATCTACTATGCTTCTTATGAAGTTGGTCTATGGATAGCGGAATCTTAGTGAACTTGAAGTGTGTATGAAGGAGAACGGTTGTTAGTTAAGTTTCTAGATGATAATAAAGGCTTTCACTTAACTGTAATTACGTGTTTTTTTTTTTTTTGGTTAAAGTTATGAGAATATTTTATAATGCATCAGTAACTACAAATAACCTAATCAAAAAAGAAAATACAATTTTAGCATATATTCACCAGTGTTTTTTGTTTCTTGAGTAGTATCCACGTTCATTATATATTTTAAAGGTAAACAATATGCTTCAGATGGTTCTGATATGAAAACAACACATAGCAGTATTCTTAAATAGCAATCTAAATGCTCTTAGTTGATTCTCTAAGTCTTTCTGCCAAGTCAGCAATCAGAATGCAAATCCAGTACTCAAGGACATCGTATGAATTTATGATTTATTCTTGTGGAAACACCATTTAGTTCTTTCATCTATTTCTTGCAAGGAGTTCGCTGTGGGTTTTCAGTTTTATCACCTGCCTCTTTTCTAGACATGACACAATGGATTTATGAAATGATAAATAAATGCCTATGAACACAAATTAGTCCATTTTTAGCTAAGTCAATCTAGTGAGGTGAGTCTTTTCCAAATTATTCTGTAAGAAGAGTTTGTCCTTGGGACACCTGAGTAGCTCAGTAGGTTGAGCGTCCGACTCTTGATTTCGGCTCAGGTCATGATCCCAGAGTTGTAGGATCGAGCCCTGTGTCAGGCTTTGTGCTGAGCGTGGAGCCTGCTTGGGATTCTTTCTTTCTCTCCCTCTACCCCTCTCTCCCTCTTCCCTCCTCTCCTGCCCCTTTCTTCTGCTCATGCACACACTCGCTCTAAAAAAAAAAATTAAATTAATTAAAAAAAATAAAAGAAGAGATGATCCTTTACCAGGTATATTTTTATTAGGGCCTGGCCTCATTGTTTCCATCAATGGGACCAACCCTTTTCACAGTGGCTTTTTGTTAATGCTGACTTTGCTACAACCCAACACATACATTCTTGGCCAATTCTATATTTTTATTTGCAGAGCTTTGTATATATCATAAATACTATTCTAATATGTGCCAAATAATAGTCTATTTTGTACAATAAGGCAGGAAAATCATTCTAGTTCAACATTATTCTCTAAAAGGAAATGTTACTGGGACCTAAATATTTCATCAGAGGTCAAAAACCCCCGGACCAGCTACCTTACAGGGAGGCATGGCCATATTCAGGCTTATCAACAAAAAATTTCACATAGAAACTACCCAGAAATCTCTTCAAAGACATGTAATGTAAGGATTTGCCACTTTTCTTTCCTTTTCTTCTCACTCTCCAGAAAGCAGATGTGATATCTAAACCTCAGTTAGCTTTGTTGTTCATAAGGTATAAGCCATGTTTTGAATTGGTGGAGAACTTGATAAAAGAAGTCTGTATCTCTGATGAAGAATTAGCTAAATCAGCTTTGGAATATTGACTTTATTTATTTGAGAAATAAAAACATTTTTCTCTTGTTTGAGCCATTTTAATTTCAAGTTTTCCCTTATTTGTAGCTGAATCTAAGTCTAAACTTCATGTATATGGAATCTGAAAATGAGTACTAGTTGGGGCACCTGGCTGGCTCAGTTGGTTAAGTGTCTGACGCTTGGTTTTGGCTCAGGTCATGATGTCATGGTTCATGGGATTGAGCCCCACATCAGGCTCTGTGCTGACAGTGTGGAATTAGTCCACACTGGAATTAGAGCCTACTTGGGATTCTCTCTCTCCCTCTCTCTCTGCCCCTCCCTTGCTCACTCTCTTTCTCTCTCAAAATAAATAAATTAATTAAAAATACTAAAAATGAGTATTAATTAAATAGCAAGAGAGTGAAAAACTCAGATATCCAGGATATTTTCACATGCAAAATTTCATTCTCTCCCTCTCTCTCTCTCTCTCTCTCTCTCTCTCTCTCTCTCTGTCACACACATACACACACACACAATGATGGAAGACCAGCTCCCTCCTTATCAAGCTCCTTGTGACTCATTTATTTAATGGCATTTGGTTTTTTCTTTTACCTATAGTACAAAATACCACTAAGAACACAAGACAAAACAGAACCATCAGTAATAACAAAGTGAGGCTAAATGATCTATCTTGCATTGACCAGCTAATCTGTCCTCCACCCTTTCACTTGCATTGGTAATTCACCAAGAGCCAATGGTTATATCAGATATAGCTTAAGAGCTACCCTTTCTAACAGTGGTGCTCATCATTATGAACTTGCACAAGCAGAATAAAAATGGATCTTAATTCTGTGTGTGTTTTTTCCAAGATTAGGCATTGAGAGATACATTTCCTACTTTGCTATAACACATATTGTTTTGAATTCATTAAAGCAGAAACTAAAACCAAGGCTTACATCAACAGCCTCATCTCAAAAAACCTTTTTGTGACTGGTTCTCCACACTTATTTTTAGAGCTATTAGCAGGAGCAGCAGAAACGTATGGCTGGATAGGAAGTGCTCTCAATCATCCATCGTCCAGATCGTACTGAATATTCAATTTAAAATCAGGAACTCATCAATCACTAAATAGCCAGACTGCAAAGGTATTAAGTGGTTAGAAAATTTTAGTCTGGGCTGGTATATTTCACATTTCTGGTTTTTCTGAACGTAAAAACATTTTTTTTTTTTCTTTTCAACATTTATTTTTTTTTTTTTGAGAGACATAGAGACAGAGCGTGAGCAGGGGAGGGGCAGAGAGAGGGAGATACAGAATCTGAAGCAGGCTCCAGGCTCTGATGAGCTGTCAGCACAGAGCCCGACAGTGGGACTCGAACTGTGAGATCATGACCTGAGCTGAAGTTGGCCGCTTAACTGCCTGAGCCACCCAGGTGCCCCCATAAAAACATTTTAATTTTTAATAGCACCATAGCACAATGACATGGCTGGGGTGTTCTAGTTAAATGAGTTCCCTTTTGTGGTGATTGTTCCAATTTTACAGTGAAATTTCCTGAGGACAGGACAGCCCATGTAGAAGCCTCGAATACCTATGTAATATGGAAATCTTTCTTATGATTGCATGCACGTCGAAGTTGCTACCTCGATGATGCACGTTTAGAAATACAGAACTTCACTAGCCACGCAGGTAAAATACATTAACTACCACTGCTCTATCCAACCACGTAGCTGCTAGCTGCCTGTGAGCATTTAAATATTAAATAATAAATATTAAATAATATTAGAAATCAAATTTCTTGGTCACCCTGGCCATATTACAAGGCTCAGCAGCCACATGTAGCCAGTGGCAACTGTATTAAACATAACAGATATAGAATGCTTCTATCATCGCAGAACGTTCAATGGGACAATGCTGGACTAGATTTTCATGTATCAACACACTTGGAAAGAGTATTAATTTAAAACTGAAAAGTTAATGTGTTCACAGTGACTTTTATTCAACAGAACAAACTAAAATACCAAAAGAGTCTCCAAGAGATTTCAGTTAGAGGCCACGATGCTTGAAACTCCATGAGAAATGACAGCTATTCATAAAAGAGCCAAGAGTAGAAATGTTTAAAAAAGCATTTCTAAAAAATAACAATGATACAGAGAAGCTATTTAAAAATAATCTGATTTAAAAGAGGCATCACGGAAATATAAATGCCAAGTAAGAGCTTTCAACTAATAAAAAGGACAATGGAATCATGTCTCCTTATCATATCAAGATGGCAATTCTTAAAAACCAATAGCTTAAAAAATTCTTAGAAAATAATTGCTAAACTAGATAAAAGGTTTAGTGTTTGGGTATTCTAATTGTTCTCTCTTGGCTCCTCTTATTGACGTCCTATTTCCAAGTCTGGCTCTGGTTTCTTTCACCCTCGCCAACAGATCCGAAGACTACTTCAAATGTTTGATTCTTCATTTCTCTAAGTATTAGAAAACTGCTTCTCTCAGAAGCTATGTATAGTACAGCATTGCATTTAAAGTATTATTCCAAATTTATGTAATGGGCACCAACCAGAAAATTACAATAGCTATAAAGAACTCATTCATAGTCTATTTTACTATGGACTAAAAGAGGCTTTTTCAAATAAACAATTAGTATTCCCGTATGATCACACTATAGACACATACTGAGTTCTGGTTTTGTAAAAATGAAGGATAATGTGAAGCTAATTATTAGCACTAAGTCTTTCTCAGGAGAATTATTCGAAATAGGAAATTCACTTTAAGAGATTAAATTGAAATAGAGATTTCCTCTCTCCAAGGTCCTAGGAATTAAACTTAATGAGATCCAGCACTTTGAATCCTTTTGAAAATTTGTGGGACAAAAGTCACAATTAGAAGCATGACCTCAAACACTTCTTCAGTTGGAAGAACTGGTGTGTAAAACACAGCTTTCCAGAACTGGAAAAAAATGTCGTCCTCAAATGCAACACTTACACTTTTTATATTGCACATGAATGCGATCCCGACCCTGCCAAAACGAGACTGGGTGACTATATACAAATCTCCCAGCACAGGCAAGACATACGCCAACCTTTTCAATGTGTGAAAACAGAATTAAATCTTTAGTACTACACATTAGAAAAAAAGTCGAATTGCTTAAGGTTATCCTTGAGTATTCAGTGTTTACCTCGAAAACTCTCCATGAACCCTTGCTGTGGGGTTCCAGTCCAATGGCTGAGAATCTTTCCTTGGGGAATAGTTTATAGCTGCTCTAAATTATTGGGAATATCCCAACCCCAAATTCAAGAGTGTACAGGGGAGCTAACAGCAGGGATTCTGGGGTCAGAAGGCCTGCATCTGAATCTACAGTTGAGCTCTGTTTGCATTACCTCATCTGCAAAGCAGTGATATATGTTGCATTAATCTATAGTTATTGTAAGGCAAAAACAAGAGAATCCATGTCAAACATTGGCACACTTGCTACTCAATTGTAAATATTAAATACATAATACCTAATATTTGTATTGTTGCTAAAATACCCTACTTAGCCCTTTGATTTTATTATTTCCTCAATCTGTAATGACCTTCCCAACCCCCATCCCTACATTTTTAATAACCCATATGCATCCTTAAATATTTCATTCAAGACTCACTCTCAGCAAGTCTTCTATGAGATTCCCAGCTAGATTAGGTGTCTCTCTTCAGGGCTTCCATACTTCCCTGGCATAACTTTATTACTATACTCTGCACTTTAAGGTAGAATTTTGTGTGTGCTTGTGTGTGCATGTGTGTGTGCGTGTGTGTGTGTGTGTGTGTGTGTGTGTGTATGCACAGGTGTGTGAGACTACACTATGGCATATGCCTTCAAGGCAGAAAGTATGTCTCAGTAATTTATATCCTTAACACTTAGCAAGAGCATGCCCAGAGAAAGTACTCAAATATTTGCTGAATAAATGAAAGAAAAGAATCTTGATATTTTCTAATAGCTACTGAAACAGAACATTATAATATTCTTGCAGCCAAAGCTGAACTAAACTGATGTTTTATTGAGTTTGCTTCCTTGCCATCAATATGAATTCTTAGTGCTACATATTGAAAATCATTATCTCCAAGCCAATTTCCCTTTATAAATAGAATACTGCATATTTTTATCAAAACCAACAGAACCATCAGCAAAATAATATATTCAATGTCCAGCATATTAGACCAAATTAAGTTAGATACAGGTCTTGATCTCCAAGAATTCATAATATAGGAGAAAAGAGTATGAAATGAATAAATAGATATTTTTCAAATATATTTTGTATGTATTTGTGTGTGTATATATATATCTACATACATATCTATGATATGTATATAATAGAAACTTAGATAATTAATTGTACAATAGACCTGAGTGTTTACTTAACAAGCATATCTTTCTTGCGAATCTTTGCCACATTAATGTTAAAATATTATTTCATAAAAAATAAAGTAAAAAGTAATATATTTTTCATTATAGGAATGACTTTTAGTCAAGTCCTATTAATTTTTAGTAAACTCTGACACCATTCTAAGATGCTTATTATAATTTATATATATGTTCTCTCTAAATTTTAAGTTAGATGAAAATGTCTTTAGAAGTATGTATTTTGAAATCACATCTTTTTCTTCCCTAAGGTATTAATAAGATCTAGTGATTTTATAAATAATAGATAATGCAATAAATAAAATTACTTCCAGGAAGAAAAATGAAGATTAAGATTGTTAAAAATATTGCTCCTCTGTGTATCAAGCTGGCATCACTGTCTGATTTAATATATGTCCATCATGGCTGACCTGGCTTACCAATAAGTAAGTCAGATAAGGGTCTACAACTAACTTCTCCTTGTATTCAATACAAACCTTATATCTAAAGTTGTGACTTAATCAACCTCTCTGCTATAATGAATGCATATTTGATCTCGTCATGTATTGTTTCAAATATGCTGGCTTGATGACTTCAGTTAGAAGATAGTAGAAAACATGCTAGAGAATTTATTCCTCCTGCAACAAGGTATCTCCACTACCTACCCACCCTTTGACTAAACTATTTTGGAATGGCTGTGTTGAGGACTGGGTTTCACCTTGAGTGACTCCAATTAGGAATCCTGCAAATCACAAACCAAAATACTCTATTATCGTAGTCTTGGTAAATAGACTTTGAGAACAGAACATTTAGTTTCGTCATTGCTGGTCTTGACACACTTTGAACCAAGTCTTTTCTACAGCACTTCTACCTCCAGACACAGGTTACATTCCTACTACTAATTTGGCAAACATAATTTCTGAGCCTACATGTTTCTGTGGACAATGTACATGTTTCAGAGAAAAACAGAATTGACATCAGTTCTATGTCACATTTTGCTTACCTATGAAGTAAAAGCAGTGTCTTATGGTGTAGAATGACATGTGATAAGAGATAATGTATGTAAAGCAGAGCCGAGCAGAGTGCCTGACCCAGGGTAATTACTCATTAAATGAGAGTTTCTGTCATGATGATGATGATGATGATGATGATTGCCCTTTCATCCCTTGGAACGAATTTGATCAAATAAGAAGGAACAGGAAAGCTGCATGTGTCTGACCCTCTTCCTCTATCCATCCCAGTTGTCTTAATAGGCTCATTATTGATGATTCTCCTAGGGACTGAAGGAAAAAATTATCAGAAACCTGAATGAACCTCAGCCTCTGGTCAGACAGAACCAGAATATCCCATGGGCCCCTGAACAATTCAATTAGGATTTTTAATAGACTCTCTCTTTCTCATCTCCCTCATCTACTGGATTTTAAATGTCTAAATAGATGCTTTCAGGTACAGTGATCTAGATAAACACTTCCACTGATGAAAGGATTCCTTTATAGCTTTTCCAGAAGAATATCATCTATTGTGTGTTCTGTTTCATTTTTATAACACAATTAAACAGACTCATAGACAAGTTTGAGCCATGTACGTAGGTAACACTCAAACAATGCATTTTTATTAGCTCATAGAATGAAATAACAAAGATTTAAAAAATCTGGTAGAATTTATCCTTAAGTAGTAAATAGTAGAAGTAAAGAGAAGACAGAAAAAGTTTTATAGTATGTCAAGTAAAAATAAAAGACCTGTTATTTTACCACAAGATCGATACAAGTCATTGCATTTAGGCCCTATTCAGAGATACACAGTGTTAGTGTCATGGCAGGTCATGATCTTGATGTACTTTCTTCCAGTAGGATCAACTTCAGAGGATTTGAGATCAAGGCAATGAGGGAGGTCCAGAAAACACATTACATGGCAAAGTTTAAACGACTTAGGGAACTTCACCCCAGCAGAGAAAAGCCTAACGAGGGACAAGTTAGCTCTCTTCAAGGACGGCTCTGGGAAGGATGTTAAAAAGAAAGCACACTGTGTTCAATCTCTAAAGCCTAATTTGGATGAATGGGTGATAGAGAAAGGTGTACATGTCAGTATAATCTTTAAAAAACTTGATAAAAATTTGATTCCTGCTGCAAAGAAATGGGCTGCCTTAAACTTTCAATTACACAGAATATTCAAAAAGTTCACTGAAGGCCATATAAATACAGAGAGTATACCAGAGAATCTTTCAACTGGTGGAAGTGTGAACTAAGTGACCTATAGGAAAACTGTTAGTTTCAGGATTCTATGGTTGTAAGAACAGAAAGAACTACTGTTTGAAAAGCCCCACCTAAATGTCTATGAACGTGCCACTGAGTTTATTTAAGTATCGTGGTTATGGTGGTTTAAACGACCAAGAAGAAATCAAGGGGGATTTGGAAACCATTGTAAATAAGTGAAAATTAGGACACAGGGAGCAAAAGCACTAAGAAAATTGAGAAGTAATATTTAAATTAATTGCTTTCTTGTCACTGAAATGTGTCTTTAAAAAGACAACCAGAATAGGGACATCTGGCTGGCTCTGTCCAAGGAGCAGGTGATTCTTGACCTCAGGGTTGTAAATTTGAGCCTCATATTGGGTAGAGAGATAACTTGAAAATAAAATCTTTTTTTAATGTTTATTTGTTTATTTTGAGAGAGAAAAGAGAGCATACACAAGAGGGCTAGGGACAGAGAAAGAGAGAGAGGGGGAGAGAATCCCAAGCAGGCTCTGCACTATCAGCATAGAATTCAACATGGGGCTTGATCTCAACAAACCTTGAGACTGTGACCTGAGCCGAAATCAAGAGTTGCTTAACCGACTAAGCCACCCAGGCATCGTTAAAAATAAAACCTCAAAACCACAAAAACCAAACTATACCTAGGACATTTACAATAAAGACTTGTTTAATCTGTTTCAATGTAATTATCTCTGGAACGACATATTTCTATTGGAGAGCAAATATTACATTCTCAATGGTAGTACTGCATCATTTATCCATTTATTGTGCATCATTTAAAACTACAGTGGATACAGGTGATCTTAAACTATTTGGAAAAAAGCAAATACCAATTACATTTTACCAACAAAAAAAGAGAAAAACAACAGGTATAGAAATCAGCTCAAAAGTTAGCTTACATGCATGAATTTAAACAAAAACTTAAAAATAAAAAGAATAAAAATTCATATTTAGAGGATAAAACAAAAGTTAGCTTACATGCATCCTAGCCATTCTTTCCTATTTACTAGGATGGGCCCAAAAGGAGGAAAGGAGGTGCTGAAGGGACAAAAACCATGTTCAAATATCCTGGCAATTTCATATGCTCCATGGACTCTGACTTCACTGTGAGAATTGATGGCTGACTTTTGTTCTTTCCAACTCAGGCAAACGATCGCTCATTTCAGAGCATTAAAAAGTTCCTCACACATTTTATGTCATACAAACACAAATATATTTTTACACTGCATTCAGGCTCTGCAGAGTCAGCCAGTGAGAAGAGCCAGGATTTAAAATCCCAGCTTTGCACAGAACATACTCTCTCATACTTATATCATTTCTTCATAGTGCCAAGTATATTTTCTGGCACATAGGAACAGTCAATAAGTTGAGTTAAATGAAATCTGGATTCTGTGTTTACTTGCTAGGTTTGTATATGACTGTGCATTTGTTTTTCTGTGTTTCTGGGCATCATATTTGTTTCTGTTAAACAATAGTGCTCTGGTATATTAGACTGTGTGCAACATCTGACGTACATCAACATCAATTTCATAGATTGCTACTAAATACCAATCTTAAGGCCATGGTGAGAGATGCAGAGAACTGTATTACAGCGAGGTAAAGTAGGTAAATCTGTCATGTCAGAGCTTATTTGGGGGTATCAAGTGGTAAGACCATAAAACGAGATTCAAGTGCCATCTAATTCAATCTCTGCTCCATCCTCCTGCTGAAATTGTTTTTCCCATTTCATAAATACGAATAAATTTTTATGTGCTCAGAAAGACATTTATTAATAATGTTTATTATTAATAAATAATAATTAATAATTAATTATTTCATGAATTCCATGGATAATCATTGATCACTTATATAAGTAAAAACACATAAGAAAGATAAAAGCACAAATATGAGAACAAATATAACTAAGAAGTGAAAAGATTATTATTTATGTTCCAGTGATTACTTTCGAATCCACTCATAGCAGAATTTACTAAGATTTAAAAAGTGACAAGTGACCCCAATTTTTGTTCTGTCAACATTCAACAGACATTTTAGTACCAAATTAATCTACACACTGTGCCCAGAATATGCCCTGAATCTTTTTGCCACTGGGACTTTGCTTATGTCAGGTAAAGAAACTCTCCTCTATCGCCGACTATGACGGTCATCATTAATTGGTTACGGCACCCATTACTGGTGACCCCGGACACGCCTGAGAATTTTTCTCATCAGTCACACAGGAGACATCCAAATTCTAACAGAGTTAGCATACAAGAAAAAATTATAATATTTATATTTTCATAGTTCTTAATAATACGGAATTGTGAGTAATGTGCCAGCTGGACAATACTCTCTGTCTAATGGTTTTGCATTAGATTTGGAAATATTCTCTATACGGCCATTACTTATGCTGATTGTCCATAAAAGCTAAGGGCATAATATTTCCTGATGGCATAAATCAGGAAATTATTCTCTGAAGCTCAGAAGCATGGCCCAGGATAGATATGTATAGCTATGAGCCAACTGCATAGAGACGAGAGACATAGCACAGAAATGTAGGGGAATTTTTCAATGGTTAAGGAAAACGAATAAGGATTTGGAAAACAGTTTTATAGAGGAACCAATTAGCATATTTTAAAAAGTGTCTATGAATAAAAAACAAAAAAAGGGTCAAAATCCTAATAGTTTATTTCACATGTCATTTTTTTTAATGTATGTCTGAGCTGAAGACTTTGTACCTGTGGAAATTTTACTTCCACATGCAGATACTTTTGTGTCTAAGGATGTGTAGCTGAGAGAGAAGTAGCTAGAATATAGGGGACTCAAACAACATGAGTTTGAACTTCGAAGGTCCACTTACACGTGGATTTTCTTCGATAATACAGTAGAGTACCTTAAATGTATTTTTTCTTCTTTATGATTTTCTTAAAAACATTCTCTTTTCTCTAGCTTACTTTATTGTAAGAATACAGTATATAATACATATGACATACAAAATATGTGTTCATAGATTGTTCATGTTACTGGTGAGGCTTTCAGTCAACAGTAGGCAATTAGTAGTAGTTAAGTTTTAGAGGGAGTCAAAAGTTAGATGCAGACATTCGACTGTGCATGGGGGAGCCTCAGCACCCCTAAACCTCACGTGGTTCAAGCGTCGACTGTATTACAAGTGATGTAAGTTCCCAAAATCAAACAGACCTTTAACTCCACAGTGAAAAGAAAAACTAAAGTAAATCTTTATTCAGCACCTGTGATCCACAAAGCAGTGTTCTAGACATTGTCATAAAACCTGTGGGGGAGATTTCAGCCCAAGTCTGAGGTTCTTTGAGGAGAGAACTTTTGTCAGCAGGCCTACTGAGGCACTTTAAACACAACTCTACAGGTAGAGCATTACAGATCCACGGATTTCCTTTTTTCCTTATTTGGTTCTTAGAGATACTATAAATAAACAGAAATATAATGCAAGCTTAGGAACAGATTTTTTTAAACCATGCCTAGCTCTTCTGTAAAAACCAATTCCTCTTCATTAAAATAAAGGTGAACAAGAATTATAGATCCAATTAAAGGGTTTCTTGGAATGAAAGTGAAAAAACAAAAACAAACCAAAAAAAAACAAAAAACAAAAAACAAAAAACTTTTGTTTCCAATATTCCAGATTCCACTACCGGGTCAGAACTTCTAAGCATGGTGTGCTTGGTATTTGGCTGACGTTTAAGTGTGGTCTGAGGTGCAGGGAAGGGACAGCTATTGCTCTGGGCCAATCCACTGATCTTTTCTGCAGGAAGATAAGAGAACTTATTTATTTTGTGGCTCAAGGCTCGAATCTTTGGTAAAAGCACAAAGTTCTTTTACTGGGATACCTGATCAGGGACAATAATTTTCTGCTGAATCTTTCTGATATTCTCCAGGAAGAACTCCATATATCAAAATTCAGACTTGTTTCTCAGAACATGTTCTACTGTGTTTGGCTCTAGCTTTTTATTTTAGCTAAAAGGGTTTGCCTGATTTTTAAATGTTACCTCTCTAGCTGTTTGAACTGAAACATGTTTTTACTAGAGTAGTCTAATTTTGGTTTCATGTCTTCCATTTTATTGAGTAATTATTTAGCATCTTTTCGCTTATTTCTTGTTGGTAGGAATCCAAATGTGGTAAAGCAAGGGAGACAGTTGATGCATGGTATGAAAAAATAATACTGTTTATGTCTATGCAGGCGGCGTCCACCACAGAGTAGGGGCCGCGTTAATGTAGACCCTTCCTTGCCCATTGTAAGAGTCAGGTTCTCTCCTTCCACGTCTTTCTCCATTTCCCTCTCCCTCTGCATATCTGTTCTGTTCAGCAAAAGAGGCACTGCAGAAGGATTGTAAGACTCTCCCTCCTATTTATCTGATTTGGGATAAATCTGTATCATCTCAATTATCTCACTGCAAACCAAAATTTCAAAATGTCATCTCGGACTTCCTGATCTTAACACTAAGCAATATCTGGATTTGCATGACATTATATTTATCAGAACTTTTATAATTGAATTATAAATATAATTCATATATAATCAATAATAATTCATACATAATAAATGAATTAGAAATTGAATATATAAATATAACTTTTGACTATAGTTTTCTTCTTCTTAGGAATGTTGATGACCAGAAATCCTGTAACCATAGCTAATCAGACAGCATTCTCCAAGGCAAAAAGTGAATTTCACTTCCCAGCCATATTAATCTTAAGTCGGCCTTTCACAAGGTAGTTCTCTTCTGCACCTAGGCCTTGTGGGAAAAGGCTTATTGCATACTTTCCTATATCTATCAGGAAATAACACAAAGTAGTTTTGGACAGGCTAACATCATGAAAAGTCGATTAAAAAGCTCAACATCAAATCAGCGATTCAGTAGATTTTTACCTAAAACTTCCCTTTATGCTCCTTTATGATCTAAGAATTCACCAGTAATTTGATTTCTAACTTTATTTTTTAAATGTTTATTTATTTATTCTGTGTGTGTGTGAGAGAGAGAGAGAGAGAGAGAGTGCACAGGTGGGGATGGGGGCAGTGTGGGAATCCCAAGCAGGTCTCGAACTCACCAACTGTGAGATCATGACCAAGGGTTGGATGCTTAGCTAACTGAGCCACCCAGGCACCCCTGTTTTCTATCTTTAGATCTTCCAGGCTGAAATCTCTAGCATGTGATTAAAAATTATCCTCTTTGGAAAGTAAATCCTTAGAAATCAACTTTCTGTTTATATATAAGACAAAAGAGAGGGGGGGGAAGGGAGAAAAAAGAACTTAACCAATGAAAATTCTCATCTCATGAGATTTAGACTATCTTCATGAATGGTGCTGTTTTGTTCCTCATAAGCTCTTCCCTTCTTCTGGGTCTCTGATCCAAGACTCCACATCCTTTACTTTCATTAAAATCAACTGATCAGTTAACTTGGGCTTCCACCCATCCCTGACAGTTAAGAAATCAATAACTTTGAAAGCTTACAACTTTAAGTTCCCCCAAAGGAAGCAATCATGTCTTCTTTATTCCAGTTATTCTCCAGAATACTAGTACTACCGGTTATTATCCATGAAACCTTACTTCTTAGCACAAGATAGAACAGGGCTTTTGCAATAAATAGGTTATTGCCTATATTCAAGATTATTGAATTTCTATCTGTTTCTCTTTATACATGTTCATTAAGTAATAATGAAAACTATCACTTTAGCTACTTTGGAGCATCATTTTATATGGTTTGTTTTACCTCATTTCACAATTCTAACTCAAGGTCAGTAATATTCCAGGATGATAAAGTAGAGACAGGCCCAAGATACATTCTTCCAGATCAGTGGTTCTTAAAATTTGATGTGAGAAGTAAAAATGCAGTCGTCATGGTTCCCATCTCCAGAGATCTGTTTTAGGTGAATGATAAGAATACGCATTTTTTTTTTAAGAATATGCATTTTTAATAAGTGTCCAGGTTGATCCTAATTCTGGTGGCCTTCAGTCTACAATGAGAAACACCACTCAAAATTTGCTCAACTCTACATATAAGTCTTGTTACGTGGAATTTATATATTTTGACCACATCATTTATATTTCCTATGAAAATGCCTTTATCTTCTTATAATATTATTACTTTGCATAAAAAGGCCACATCAAAAATAGTTCTAAATATTTTGTGAAACTACTGTTGCAGATACTGTTCATAGGTTGGTAACAGCCTATAAGTAACCAGCTTATAAGGATCCACTATGTCTTCTGAAAAAAAAAAAAACCAACTCCTCAGGAAGTAAGATACTTTCCTTTCCTTTCTTGGATAAATTGAGCTGTGAAACATGCTACACTTTCCTTTTTTTCTTTGGCTGCCAGGAAATTCAGAGCCGATTTTATGCTCACTAATGCTTTATTTCACATAATTGTTTTTCCCCATCATTTCCCCTTCATCTCTAATACTTGGCACTTGTTTATTTAATTTTTTGGTTCATTTGATGGTAAATTGTTGCATATCCTTTTTGAAAATTGGCAGAGTTAAACAAATAATAAAGGAATGATTAAGCATATAATTTCAAAACAAGTTTGCCAGAGGAATACAATTTTTATAATTTGATAACCCATATTCATTAACTGTTGAATTTTCAACAAAAAGTGTTATAGGGTGACTCAGAATTCCAGTTTCTAAACAGGAAAGACCTCTTGACTTAAGGTGTGTCTTCAATCAGCATCTCTTCATTTTCAAAAATCCTTTCCTGCCTAATTTTCCATTCAGTAATCCACTAAGGACTTTTTTCCCCTTCTATTCCTTCCTTCCTCCCTCCCTTCCTTCCTTCCTCCCTCCCTCCCTTCCAAGCTGTACATACTTAATGTCTACAATTTGAGGAGTTTGAGGATAAGTAAACACAGCCATGAAATTATCACCACCATCAAGGCCACAGACATTCATCACCTCCTGAAGTTTCTTTCTGCTCCCTTACTACTTTGTTCTATGCAAAAAGAAAAAAAAAAAGTACTATTCAATATTAATATCATATATTTAATAATAATAATGTAATAGTAATCCTTCATAAAACACCTATTAGGAAGGTACTGTTATAAGAAGTTTATATATTTACATTTAATTTCCATAGGAGTCCTATGAGGTAGGTATTGCTAACCTATTTTTACAAATGGGGAATCTCAGGTAAACAGAATTTAAGTAATTTAACCAATATCATTGAGCTGGTATTTAAATCCAGGCCATTTCTAATATACTACCATCTATATTTAAGACCTTTTTGAGTAAGCTTTCAAAAGGGTTATTGGAGGAGAAGAGATCTAATTTTAAGTAACATCTGGTAAGATTTTTATATAGAAAAATATGAAGGGAAAGGCCTCAAATGTCACGAGAGTCCTTTTTTAACAGAAGTTCTGCAGGCTAATGGAAAGAAAAAAAATACAGAAAGGTACAAAATGAAGTATAAATTTGTTCTTCCCCCACTTTTAAAAAGCATTATCACCAGTAGTTCATTTTGTGTCCTCCCAGAAAAATAAAAGGAAAGAGTATGTGTGTATCAACTTATGTACATATATATGATACTTATTCACATATTCATACATGTTGTAATCATGTGTATGTTTTGTGCTTTTAAAAAAGTATATCTGAGTATATATTATACATTAACACATATTTTAGTAATATTTAAAATAACAGATAAAGATCCAGAACTGGACACTGTGTAATTGTGGAAAATAATGAGGAGACAAAAGTAAAAAGTAATGTGAATGATGTACAGTGACTTCTTAGTTTTTTCAAGGTTTGGCTTCAAATAGTATATTTCAGAGAACGTTGCTACTTGACTGAAAAAACAACTCCCTTCAATTTTGAAATAAAATAATCTTACTCTTCATTTAGGTGATTATGAAGGTATTTGGACCCTTCACATGAAAATAATAAAGTTCTCTGTGAAATCAATAGGCACTTTACTTTTTACTGCTCTAAAACCATGCCAATCCTGAATAAAGAAAGTGCCTTTTTCCATAGAGAAGAGTTTACAGCCATTTTGTAAATTACATTCTTTTTTTTATGAGAATCTTTACTGTTATCTTCTGACATTTTATATCAAATTCATGTAATTTTTAAAGCCAAAAGCACAAATACTATATTTAAAAAAGAAAACAAACCAACATATACACACTGTAAGTTATTTATGCTTTCAAAATACTTGCCTTCTATTGCAAACATAAAAGAAATGCAAGGTCATCTATGAAGAACTGGAAATAATATTCATTTTAATTTCCATAATTAAGAATTTCCTGAAATGGAGGTAATTTCCTCTTGACATTTCTTCATACATCCTGTTTCACAGTAATGTATCTCCTTCTAAATGTCTATGAGATGCCTTGAAATTAGCACAATTTTTTCTAACTGCAGTAATATTGTGATAAATTAGACAATATCATTGGAGAGATGTGAATAGTTTCTTGATTGTACACATTTGTAGAAAGTTACATGTAACATTTTATAAGATACTATAAAGTGTCAGAAAACCAACCGAAAATCAATTTCAATCCTCATTCTTTTTTTTTCTTTTTTTTCAACTTTTTAAAATTTATTTTTGAGAGACATAGAGACAGAGCGTGAGCAAGGGAAGGGCAGAGAGAGAAAAGGAGACACAGAATCCGGAGCAGGCTCCAGGCTCCAAGCCGGCAGCACAGAGCCCGACGCAGGGCTTGAACTCACAGACTGCGAGATCATGACCTGAGCTGAAGTCAGCTCCTCAACCGACTGAGCCACCTAGGCGCCCCTCAATCCTCATTCTTAATTCTACATGAATGAATAAACCAAAGCTTTGCAAGATATTTTCAGGCTTGATGTTTTCATAATATTGGCCTTGAGTTCAAACACAAAGTTGAAGTTAACCAAATATTTCACACTGTGAAAATATAAATGCAGTCTTTTATTTATATTTAGGCAGGGTAAATCTTTTTGGGTTGAAAGAAAAAAGAAAAATCCAACTACAAGCCACAGACTTAAATGCAATGCAAGTTAGGATTGCTACACTTACAGTACCTTCTCATTTCAAAAAGATCAAGATAAAACAGTGCCAATATAAAAACCATCCTTAATTTCTTCATAGGAACTTATATCTAACCATACACACTTCCTCTTCCCATCACTTCCCACTGCCTCATGGAAATCATCTTCTTTGAAATTCTATTTATTTATTTGTGGCTAATGGAAGTGTCAATTGATGCAGAAACTTCGGAAAAATTGGCTACATCTCCAAAGTTGAACATTCACACCTAGGTCCCACCAATTTCATTCCAGGTTACATGGGAAAGAGAAACATTTGTGCATGCCAGCAATTTGCATATAAGCACTCCTCAAGAAAACCTAGAACCAACCTGAAAGTCATCATCAAGAGAGTGGTTGAATAAACTGGAATAATCACATAATGGAATGAGATATTATATAGTGGCCAAAAAATGAATTACAATGCATAGAAACCTTGATGATATATTATATGAAAAAGCCCAGAAGAGTGTGTACACCATGATATACGTTCGTAAAGTTAACAAAATCTCCCAATTAAAAATATCATTTCAAGAATGATAATTAAAGGATGCAGGATGATGGTTATTTCCAGCAGAGATAGACAGTGGGACACAATGGGGAAAACGAGGTGCTAATGCTTGGATGTAAGTTAATATCAATGCTATAGCTTTAGTTTGGGGATAAGCTCACTTGTGCACATCATGTTACTAAAATGTATTAAACATATAAAATGATAGAGGGCTATGAATGAATGAATGAATGAATGATAGAAGTGTGTTATGAAAAAGAATAATAATTAAATTCTATGTATGTGGAGTAAAACAAAAGCAATGCATCTTGACTTAGATCCTTAAGCTCCTAGTATCAAAGCCTTAGCTCTTTTAAATAGATTCTATTGAAATGTAAGGTATTCTTTTACAATTTACCAATTAGGCTTCATCTTGAAGATTTCTCCCAAAGTACTGGCGATATCTGCTTACTACCTAATTTTTCAGAGTGTTAGCGTGTTTAAAATTTCAAGGGAATTAAAGAAGGAGTTCTTTTCCCTATAGTAATTCCAGGGATAAAAATTACATTTTATATGTTTTTCAATTTGGAAATGTATTATTGAAACAAGCTTGAGACTATCTCCTCAAAATATATTCTTTGTTATGGTGTTTACATGAAAAATATCATAAAATACTCTTTCATTTGAACCTTAATATGTCTTTTCATTGAATGAAGAAAACATAATGTGATTTTTTGGGATCAAATTAAGAACGCATCTGATATTCCAAAATTTGAATTCCTACTTTTTGGACTGAAGCAAGTCAAACAAATGATTTGACACTGATTTCACAGCCTGCTTTCAACACTGCTGATATTAAAATTAACAAAATCATAACTTGAGATAACTGTCTAAAATTCAGAGTTGAGGAGCACCTCGGTGGCTCACTTGCTTAAGTGTCTGACTCTTGATCTTAGCTCAGATCATGAACTCATGGCTCGTTAGTTCGAGCCCCACAACAAGCCCTGCACTGAAAGCATGGAGCCGGCTTGGGATTCTCTCTCTTTCTCTTTTTCTCTCTGCCCCTCCCCAACTTGTGTGTCCACTCTCTCTCTCTCTTTCTCAAAATAAACAAATAAACATTATAAAGAAATAAATAATAAAATAAAATTCAGAGTTGACACTTCAATTTAGTAACTAATTCTCTTTATTTTGAAGAAGATTTAACAAGTAGCAAATGATCTAGGGAAGAATGAGAGGATACAATTGTGTGAATTTGTTAACCTCCATTACTAGTTCACAGTCTCCCACTAGACAAAATTTATTTATATGCATAATGATATATATGTATAAATAATTGTCTAAAGGTGGAGATATATAAAATTGTATCTAATGGAGGACTGCAACTTAGGTATAAAACTACTTAGTTTTATTACTGTTTCATTTGTAATATTTTGCTTGATGATGAAAATAGGTGATACAATAAAAGAAATATGGAGAAAAAAGACTTCCAGTGAATTGTGCTCTAAAGAGCATTCGATTTCAAAAGATCCCCAGAAATCAAGCCTTTGTTTTTCCACTAACTAGCTCTGTGATTTTGTTTTCTAGTATTTTCCAAGTATAAATTGAGAAGTTTCCACAAATTGATTTCTAAAGATCCTTGCAAATCAAAATTCCCTGAAGCAGAAAATCAAACATTAGTGAACTCCTTAAGATACATTCTTTTCTGACCCAATAGTGTCCAATGTGCGATACTAAGTTTGATCTAAGTTACTAAGAATACAAATACATTGTTTCCTTTTCATTCCCAAACACCACATTTGGGAAGAACTAGAAATGTAAGTCCACAGTGTGATCAAAACACTATGCATAATAGTTTTTCTTTTTCCAAAATGTGTTAGAATGGGGTAGGGTTAGATAGTTCCAACTTCCGCATCAAGATAAAAACAAACTAGTTCCCTGTTCAAAATTTTTAAAAAGTCTAGTAGTTGTGAAAATATAATTGTCACTATCAACTTCATGTACAAAGGACAGGGATTACCAGGACTTTTTCCTTTGTGATGACCCTCTTGAATGCTAGCTTACAACCATCCAAAATCAAGTCTCCAGTAGAAGTACTGGGCAGAATTATCCGAAGGACAGATGTTTTAGGGGAAACAGAATGCCAAATGGTGGCATTCTGGAAATGCTGAATTCCCGTAGAGCCGTGTAGTATATCCATAGTTGCTTGTCTAGGAAACACACTTTTTTTCTTTTTAATTTTTATGCTGTCAATCCAATTCTTGTTCTTCCAAACCCAAATTATCCCCATGATTATGTTTTACTCTCCAGCATGGTGATTCTTACCAAAGTACTGCCTCTGTAAGCTTTCACTGTGTACATACATCTGGTACATGCTTGGTTCCGATTCGATTTGGGTTTAAAAATACATATCCTCTGGCAGTTTTCAAGACTTGTAAACTATTTTTTCTTTCAAACTCACAACAAAACACTTGAAGAAGGATACATGTACCTACCGCAAAGTGAGAAAAAAAGAAATGGAAATATTCTTGAAGTAGAATCAATGCAGATATGATATTCTTGAACACTAACATTAGAACTGACAACTGTAAGTTGGAAAATCTATATTCAAAATAAATAATAATCCCCAGTCACTTCCCGGATAGCTCCACATCTATTGTGAAACACTTTTCTCTTTTCAGCTCAAGTGTGGAATTCATTTTCTCATTTGCACTGGTTTTACTTTTGTCAGTTGGGAATACTTTAATCATGCATTCTTATAAAATACTTCATTTTTTCTGGAAAATCTCATGAATAATTGGGTATAAATTTTAAGTTAAGGTAAGTATAATGAATCTAACAAAGGATGAGGATTTATACATGTGAAGAAATTAATGTTAAAATGACCATTTAAAACAATGTTAAATGTTTCGGAGCTTGAGCTCATTTTAATACAAAAATCATATCCTATTCTGACCATGCTCATAATTCTCTAATGCGTCCATCCCCATTATGATTTGAATGAAACCAGAAGTCTTTACTATAGACTACAATGTCCCAAGCTGTCTTGTCCCTATTACCTTTCAGACAGCATTTGCTACCAAGCCCTTCCCACCCTTTGTTTTAATTACAGTGGCCTTAGGTGGAATATACCAAGCCTCCTCCTTCACCTAAAGCTTCTTAACCAGATATTCAAAGAACTCACCTCATCCTTTCAGTCAGCCATCAGCTCAGATATTCCCATTACAAAGGTCTTTGTCTAGTTTCCAAAAAAACTTACTTCTTAACTGTGCTTATTTTGTTTGTAGCACCCACCCAGTATTTGGTGTGGTTTTATTTCTCCCTTTGTAATGAGAATACATGGTTCTTAAGGTCAGGAAATTGGCAGTTATGTTTACTGCTGTGGCAGGTAGTAAGTAATCAACAAAAGTCTGTTAAATTGAAGCCAACTCTATGAGTCATATTTTGATTTCCTAAGAGTATATGCTACTGGTAAAACTCTGGGTTTCCGAACGCACTATTATTGTTATTCTTAGAAACGAAGAGAATGAGGAAAATGGAAGAATCAGGCCCACATGAGAGCAAAAAAGACGAGACCTTTCACTTTTTAGAACAAAACCTTCCCATTCTATTTGACATTATTTCAACTGCCATCCTACTCTCTCAATGTTATTTTTTCTCATTATTAACTTCTGATAATTCACTGCCTATTCTCCCCACACTTTTTATAATTCACATCTTCTTTATATAACAGACATGTCAAAATTCCCAGTGAGAAATGCAGCATACCACGCGAGAATGTAGATCTACACATATGTGTACATTTTACATAGCTGCCTTTTAATCGCTTCAAATAGGAACATCTATCTGATAGACCACATTTATCATATATGTTGTTTACAGACAACACTTCATTATTTTTAAAAAGTTCCATTTTATGCCTTAATGAGTGGGCCTAGATAAAGAAAAAGGGCCAGCTCTTGTTCACTGGGGGAACTGAGGTTGAAACAGAAGGCAGCACATTTATTTCTGTGCTAATTCACTTGCATTATAAGATATCTCCATATGCTTCCCAGAGGATCTGCAACTTACCAGCCTTCACCAGAAAGCATACTGATTAAGGAAATAGCCATCGACAGCCATTAATTCTAACTTTTGAAGAAAATTAATTACAGATCAAAGAGTGGAAGAGTCTCAGAGCCCTCCCAAGTCCAAAGAGAAAAATAAAAAGGGTTGATTGTAGTACAAAGACAAAACTTTCAAATAATAAATTCCAGTTTTCCCTAACACTGAACAAAGCAAAGGATTAGATTCGTTGCTGATTGCTGATGTCAAGATGGCACCGTTCCATGGCTGAGGAGCTCCACGGTGTGCAGGTATCAACTCACGCCATGATCTTGCAAAGCTTTATGATAGGTTTTTCTACATTTAGACACTGAACCGGTAGATAAGAAGTCCCCAAAAGGTAAGTACCCATACCTCAAAAGCCTTTCAATCTAGTTAGGAGAGCAAGAAGTAAAACCATAACATATACAAAATAACATTACTAATGTCAAACGTAATTCCAGCTATAGGTGGTGTAGGCATGGGAGGTTGAGAAGACTTCATGGAGAAGATCACTGTAAAGTCTGGTTCTCAAAGGAGAAAATGAAAGGGTAAAAATTCCAGTGGGATCTACTGAAGCAAGTGTCGATGTACAAGGAAATGCACAGATGGTACTGCAGTACTTTTTTTTTCAATACAAGGCCACATCCCACAGTGTCAAATCTAGCTGCTAAAGACAGAGATAACAATGGCAATATATATATATATATATATATCCGTATCTGAAAGATAAATAACATGTCCTTTTCTGTGAATATTCTTTACCATTCCTGCTCTTTCAATAAAACAGAAAAACTGTATACTTTTAACAACTCGCAGGCCAACTCTTTTTAGGTAATTCAAGCAAAATAATTGATTTATTTTCTTCTTTATTAAGCCAGCTAAAATACCTACCATCATATAGTTTGCTTCCAAATGGCCTAAGAGTTCATCGGATAAGAACACACGGTTTTGTTATGTCAACTGGGCACCATCATGCTAAACCCCAGTACCACGTAAATAAACGCAGGGCTAACAGTGATACTGACACATGTGCCGTGAGTCACAGAGAGCAGAACTAGGAGAGAGATGCATTATATTATTGAAATAAAGAGAAAGTTTATTCCTCTTCTTACTCTGTAGTATCAGCAGTAAGCCCTAGATAGCTATTACTACATATTCCTACATAATGTTTTAAGGTCTTCAGAAAAAAAAAAAAAATGAGTGACAAAATGAAATAAAAAAAAATGCTGCTGCTAATTGTGTAACTATCAGTAAGCCACAAAAATGGCTTTTACATGTAGAAAATGACAGACTGGAAATGAATAATGGCTAACTTTCTTTCCACCAGGAATTTAGAAATTAGGTAATAACATTTGAAGTTCATGAACTCATTTTCAAAGATGAGTATAATTGGGAGGAAAGTTTATACAAATACAAAATACATGACATCAGAATTAAATGAAGTAACTATACAAATAAAATAGATCAAGCTAATCTGTAGTCTAAAGGGAAATCCTGAAAGGAAAAAAAAATGTATATATATATCCAGATCATAACAGACCCACTGGAAATTAGAAAACAATCCTACTCTAGTATGCCATGCTGATAGAACACATATTATCTCTTCCTGACATACCTCTGTTTGGCAACCGAGTAAATACTTGTAAAAAAGAAAAGGGAAAATGTCAAGTAAATACACACATTAAAAAGATACATCAGTATGTCATGTCAAATACTGTCTATATTTAAATGACAACTAAAAATAAAGACGGTTAAAGTTTGGTTACTTTAATCCTAAAAGAAGAATATATATCACATGTCTACATTTCTTTAAAAGTTCATTTTCTACTCCCAACAATTGACACACTATTCTATAAAGAATTTAATAAAAATACATATCACAGTATGCAAATACAAAAATGGACGTTCCCCATAGCATGGCTCTCTCATGCTACATTTGCTACATCCCGCCTTGTAAAGATGTATTTGATTAACACACTAGCAATATTTTGGGCAGAAGCTGGTGCAAGGGAAAATAATTCTACCCATTTTTAGTAATAACTGCATAAACGAAAAGTTTCTATTTATTTAAATGATTCTGCAAGATACACTCCCAACATTCCCCCAAAGCTATGTAGTCAGAATAGTGAGGGCTAGCAGGAAAATATTTAAAAGCTCATTCTTCTTTTTGATCATGTATATTTAACAGGATACATGTGTTATGTAACGTATATGTTCTACATTATAAGATATATAAAATGTAACATTTTTAATACATTTATATATTGTATTTGATATATATAACACATTTGTATGTACATAAATATAACATATGTGACATATTTTTGTAATCCCTCTCCAATCATGCCACTCCAAAAGTGGCCGGAAAAAAAAAAGTGTCCAGAAAAGGATACACTGACACAGACACAGTGTTAGGAAAACTGCAGTGAAAACTATTTTGCTTCTTTGTTTCTTAAAACAATTTAGTAAATCTATTAAAATTGAAATATTATAGTGCTAGTTTTTTTAAACTGTTATGAACGGACAACTACAGTAAATTTTCTGGGAACACAGATGTAATTCTACCATATTTGTCTCTGATGACAGCACACTTGTTTTCCTAGATTGGTTTAGAAATCAGAATATAATTTATGCAGTTAAGATCGTAAAGTTGCACATTAAAAACTTTACAGAAATGCCATGTAGTAGCTTCCTTTCCCACAATGAAAACTTGGATAAAAGCAACTTTGTTTTAAAATTGAAGAAGTAATGGGCCACAGAAATTCTATTTCTCAATTTCTAAAGTTTTATGTTATGATTAATATAATCCCTGTTTTTACTTTTTTTATTAAACTTAGTTGTTATTTGAGAGAGAGCGAGAGAATGCGTGCATACACAGGGGAAGGAGAGAGAGAGAGAGAGAGAGAGAGAGAGAGAGAGAGAGAGAGAGAGAGAGAGGGAGAGAGAGAGAGAATCCCAAGCAGATCTCACTGAGATCATGACCTGAGCTGAAACCAAGTCAGACGCTTAACCAACTGAGCCACCAGCCGTCCCACAATCTGGTTTTAAAACAAGGATCTAAATGGTTAGTGAGCATGACCGAAAATGCCCATGTCGCCCAGCATACAAGCTCCTCAAGTTATTTAATGCATCACCTGGTACCACTTCTAACTCATAGGTCAGGAACCTGAGGTACAATGAATGGTAAACGGATGCCGGGTCTTGTTAAATATGTTTTTACAAAATCTTTTTAGATCATTGGTAAACATTTGGAAATTTCCCAACTTTGGCACCATTTGAGCACTACCACCTGGATGGAACATAACTACTGGGTGCCATCTGCCAAAGGTCATTAGGACTAAAGAGGAGTCTCACGGTCTTTTCCTCCCAGGGCTATTTAAGGCAGCGATTAGAGTTTACATTGTGAAAAGGAGGGAGGTGGGGGAGTAAAAGGGTACTGAGGGCCAGTGAAGGCTAAAAATACGCACTGAAGGAAAAGATGAAGCGAAAGAGCAGATACGCTTGGCCACTCAATCTAAACATTGTTCTAAAAATTCTTTCTGATACTCTTTCGTGCACTGATTTTTTCTTTAAATTGTGCTTTTAATGTTTCTTACCTTAAAAGGAAATGGGTAGGCTTAAAATTATAATTCAAAACATTAATTTTACTAGCAAATTAAGTAATTGGTTATATAAAAGCAAGGCTAAGTTATAGTATATATATTTGAGATTTCAGGGAGTACAAAAATGATTAGATGAATATACAACAGTTTTAAGACAGACTCACTCATTTCTTCAGCCCAAAACACAACTGAAATTATTTAAAAGGACCTAAGAGGTAGATAATTCTGCCAGTCCCAAATTACAAAGCACTTGCCTTTTCTTCTCATGTAGATAATGTTTATACGAGCTAGATTTTTGGGAACCACTGTTTAGGATCCTGTTTCAACTTCTGTCATTAATTGATGAATTATTAGCTCTGTTAAAAATAACAGCCAAGTAAAAAGAGTTCAGAAAACGTAAGGGGAAATTCTTGGTCATCTATCAGAGACAGCTTGATATTAACTCAAACTACTGCATATTTTCCAGAAAGTTTATACCTTACACTTCAGCCTGTAAGTATAAAACCACAGAGAAAAAATAAATTCAGGCAGTGTTTTTTGCTGAATATTTTCTGTTCTTAAATAAAGCTGTTGAGTCACAATGCAACCAAAGACACCAAATGGGCAGGATTTAAAAAAAAATCTATTTCTCTAGGAAAATAAAATACATTATAAATATGTTTTGATGAGAAAATGAAAACATCTTTCTAAGAAACTTTGCTATATTATAAAGTATACACTTTCTTAAGGGTTCACATAGATTTTTCTAAACACGGATTGTATTTTGATTCCATCAACATTTCTACATCTTAAAAGTATGACTGCTATATTCCATAAGGATCATTGATTAGCTTAATTTCTTGAAAATTAAAATTTTCAACTTCAGTGAAACTTAAATCTTAAAAGTTACTTCCATTTTGCTTCCAAGTTTTAAAAAAGTATAATTCTTCTAATCTACTTACATACAGAACATGTGAACTAAACCCATGTCATAGATTTGACTCGGACATTATGGTTCAGTTTCTTAAATGATTTCAAAAAGATGCTTATAAGTATTTTATTTATATAAAAGAAAATGTAATTAATGGTTAATACTTCCTCTTTTTTTCTCCTGAAAATAAAAATAAACTTCAAAAGAGAAAAGTCATTTCAGGAAACAAATTTTAAAATAATAGTAACTTCTCATGTCTAGAATAGAACTTCCAGTCAGATGAAATCAGCATCTCATCAATATTCATTATAATAATGCCGATACTCAATCATAAAGACAGTGTATGGTATTAAAACGATTCACTGATACTTCATGAAAAACACTACCATAGACACCAAATTTTACAAACATATGTATATATTTCCTTTTAATGTTTCTTTATTTCCTTTTAAAACAGAATTCTCTTTTTATTCATATGCATTTCTGATTGAAGTCCTAATCGTGGTTTGCACTATCCAAGCCATCCTTAACAAAGATTTCAAATGACAAAAAGACAATAAGCCCCAAACCACACACACAGATATAATTCTCTTCGACAAGAAATAAGCACCTACGCTAAGGTATTCTGTATCACCTTCCAAATTTGTCACAAAACTACCAACACGATAAAAAGGACAGAGAAGCAGCAGGATATGGATTTTCACGGATTCATTTTTCTAGTGCGCCAGTAGGTCTTAACAAAATATGTGAGACAAAATCAACATCATAGTATGGTAGTTTAGCTTAGTATAAATTCTTAATTTACTTCGCCAAAAATTCTTCCCATATAAAATATCCCATTTGTTGGCCATATGACAACATGAGACTTTCTGTTCAACACAATATGGCTAATAAAATTAAGTTGACTTTAACCACATGGTCATTTAAAGAAGACCATTAGATTAGCCAGACACAAAACTTAAAAAAGCAGCCTTGGGAATAACTTTTTTCCTACAGCCATTACCGAAGTTATTGAACAGATTAACTATGCAAGAAAAGCAGCAGAAAGCTGAAGAAAGGGCACTAACATCACTACTTGGCTTACCTAGGAACTCATAAAAGTAAAAGCCTATAACCATCTTATTTTATTAGATCCTATTATATATAAATTCTGCTACTTTTCTGTAGTTTGATTAACATTAATCATTTCATAGTTTTCCTTTTTTCTACCGTCTTAAAAAAATCTTAATTCTAGCTTCATATTTATTTTTAAAAAACACAAATTTGGAATATGCCAATTGGGTTGCAAAACACCATTACCCCCAAATAAAACAACACACGGAAGAATTCTAGAAAGAAATTAGAATGCACAAAATTCTGTAATACAATCGGCTCCTGGTGACCATCAATCTCACCAGATACTACTGTTCTACCTTCTTCTTAAGAGTCTTTAATGGTCATAAGCCCATTGCCTGATGGGATCTGTAGTTTCTAAAAAAATAAATGTGTGTGACTGATAGTCATTGACTTTTTTTTTGAAACTATGAACTTATAGTCTTCAATATGTTGCAAATACCATTCTACTTCATTTTGTAGAGTTGATCAGTTTCAGCCCTGAGATTCTAAAACTGCATACCCTATCATCCAAAATGAAAATGCATATATATGAATATGTACATATATATTACAAAATCCTTGGATAATGATATCTATAATCTGTTTTGTAATGTTGTAAAATAAGAATTATGGTTCTTAGAAGGAAAATGTAAGCCAAATGTATCTATTTATATGAAAATAATACTTCAAATATACATGAAAACTTTTCGTTTGAATACACTGGAACTCTGCCTAGGCACTTGAGTATATATTACGCATATTCACACCTTGATTTGGGCACCAATTTCTTTTCATTGTCATATGTTTGTGTATTGATATATAATATTATCCTTCCCTATATTCAGGAATTGTAAAAATTCCTTTGTGTATTTATCACTTTCAGGCATCCATACTCAACCTTTGCCAGCAAATCCCTAAATAACTTCAATCTCTGTATCATACCCATTTCGTGGATAAAGAGTACTCAAAAACATTTAGATAATGCTTTCCTAAACTCTTTTAGAAAAGAGAAAAAAAATTTCCTCTGAAATGTATAACCTTATTGGGTCCACAATTACCTCACATATATCCAACCTCCACCCCCTTTCCCTTGATGGCACCTACCCTAGGGTTGTCATGGTGACGATGGTATACCAGAAGGCAGCAGGGATGCTGGTGAACTTGCTGGCCGAAGACCCCTTCTCTGCGTAGAACATGACTGTCGCAAAAATGATGATAGCCATGGTGAGCGAGAAGAGCAAGAAGCCCAATTCCGAGGCACAGCTCTTCAGCGTGTACCCCAGGATGCGCAGGCCTTGAGAGTGGCGGGAAAACTTAAAGATCCGGAAGACCCGGAAGACTCGGAGCGTGACAAAGGCTCCGCTGACATCCTCGTTGTCTGTCATCACCAGCCCAATGTAATAGGGCAGGATGGCCACCACGTCGATGATGCTCATGACACTACGCACAAAACGGTAACGACTGGGCGCTGCAGCCAGGCGAAGCAAGTACTCGACGGTGAAGATCATGACGCAGGCTGTGTCCAAGCAAAAGAAGGCCACCGCATACCGCTCCCCACAAGGCAGTTCTTTAATGTGACCCGGGCTAGACCCGCATGGCACCGTTTCTACCACGTTAGCGATGACTGAGACGGCAATGAAGAACCCCGTAACATAGTAGAACACCAGAGCCATGGTGCTGGTGTGGGGGTTCTCGAACGCCCGCCAGACCCGCTGCCGCGCGGTCATGGTGGGCAGCGCGCTCTCTCCCGTGTTGTCTGTGTCCGCGTCGTCTTGCAGACGCTCGGCGTTCTCCCGCCTGCGATCCTTGTACTCCTCGTAACAGCAGTCCCCAATAATCTCTGGGATGAGGCCGAAGAAGGCCAGTTCCTCATCATAAGCAGAGATGCACTCATGCCGAGGATAGTGGAGCTTCCCAGTGCGGTAAAAATTCAAAATATGGCGGAAGATGTCTGGGTCACGGTCAAAAAAATACTGCTGCGTTTCCGGATGGTAGAAAAAGTCCCTCTCCGAACTGCCCAGCAGAGTGTCTGGATAGCGTTCCAGGGTGTCCTGCCACGTCTGGAAACGAGTGCCACTCACATTGAGCACGATCAGAGCATCTTGAGTCCTTTTTCTCTCCTGCCTTGGGGGAGCCGGCATGGGCCCCGAGGCCACAGGCATCCACCCAATGGCTGCTGCCCTGGCGAAGGGCAGCCACGCGGCTACACCCGCCGCCATGGTTCCTTGAAGTGGAGGCTGGAAGGACGATCAGGCGTCTACAGTGGGTCAGAGTGGCCACAATCACTCACTTCCTGCCGTCAAACACAATACTGAGAAATGTGGTCTGGAGGTATCACTCCTATTCCAAGGTAGGGCTCCTGGTGAAGTCACAGTTCTCGGAAAGGTAAGTTTCCCTCCAACATAGGAATTTGTAATAAGAAAAAATATATATGTATATATACAACGTCCTAACAATCACACCCCGCAGAACCTAACCAAACCTCTTCCAGCAGTTGGGCCAGGCCGCTCCTGGCACAAATAAGTACACAGGTGACTGAAGATGCTGCGATTTCCTCAAACAGGTGTCTTGATTTCTCCCCTGACACAGTCTGGGTAATGTAGGGTTCAGAACGCGTCGTGTAGGATAGAGAAAACGAAGGACAGTCACTCAGTGGTATTCTTTTGATGAATTCGAGAACCCTTCCACCTTCCCTTTTAGCTCTTTCAAACCTTCTCTTTCCAAAGGGCCCTTCCCGCCAAAGGAGTCTCAGAAAGGCGACCTGTTGTTGTAGCTTCCGAGATGCGGTCAGAGCCGCTGCCCCATGTCTCTTTGGGAGTCCGGTCGCCGCCTCCACTCCTCGGGCCCTATTTGCAGAGATGGAGGTGCAGTGTGGTGGGCACGGTGGGGGGCGTGAATACAGAGCCTCCTCCCCCACGTCTACGAGCACTCCCTGGCTCTGCCAAAAGCGTTCGCCCAGTGGCCCCGTCACTCTCTTTTCAAGTTCAGCTCAGGTGCAGGGTGACAGTTACAGAAGCCGGGAGCCGGCAGGCGCCGCCGCCGCGGCGGCAGCAGCAGCCTCTGCCTCCGCGCGGAACGCGCCCAGCTCGCGGTACATACCTGGCAAAGTGCGCGCCGGGGCTGAGTTGCATAGAGACTTTCTCCTCGCGGTGCACCCGGAAAGGGAAAAGCAGAGCCAGCAGCTCGCGAGCAGCCGAATCCGACGCGCCCAGAGGGCATAAATAAAGCTCAGGCGAGCTCTTCTTCCCCTTCCCCCATCCCTCTGTGCTTCCCTCCTCCTTTTCACCTTCCAAAAGCCAGGCGCAGGCGAGCCGAGCAGCAGCAACAAGTTCAAAAGGTGCGGAGGAGGCGAGAACGGAGGGGACTCGCTCCTGCCAACTTACTGCGCCGCCGCGGCCGCCGGGGCCCCAGCGCGGCGGTGCGGGGCTGCGGGGCTGCGGGGCTGCGGGGCGGCCGGGCGGGCGGCGGCGGCGGCGGCGGCGCGGCGGGGCCGGAGCCGGAGCCCGGGCCGGGGCCGGGGCCGGGGCCGGCGCGGGCAGTCGCCGGAGCGCAGAGGCAGGAGGCGCGCGGCAGCGCGGGGGCGCGGGAGGGCGGCTGGCTGCTTCCCCGCCAGTGGGTGGTCCTGCATCTCCCCCGGCTCCCCGCGCCGCTCTGCTCGTGCGATCAATAAATAAGGAGAAAATAAATAAATAACCGCGCGCACGCCCCGCCACGCAGGTTAGGAAAGGCGTCTCCTGCCTTTCCCTCGGCTTGACCTTTCTCCGCCCCCGCCCCCTCCGGCTCCTCTCGCTCCACCCCAGCCACCCACCAGCCCCGGCGCAAAATGTCACCGAGGGAGAGCATCCAGGTGGATCTGCCGGGGAGGAGAGCAGCCTGGAGGAACAAAGGGAAGCTTCACGCGCTCGGCTGCGGTGGTTTGGTGGAGGAGAGGAGGAAGGGGACCGGTGCCTGGCTTCTGGCTCCCTGGGACTCGGTTCACGGCGAGCGTGGGAAAAAAAGGAAAAAAAGAGACAGAGAGAGAGAGAGAGAAGGTGGGAAGGAGGGTGAGCGGAGCGGAACGCGCAGGAATTGGTTGTCTTCTGGGGGCTACTGGGTAGCAAGACCTGCAGAGCCCCGCGGCGGAATTTTAAGTGTTTTCCTCTCCTAATCTTTCTCTTTTTATTTGTTCAAACCAGATGTGAACGTTGCAGGAGCTAATATGTCATCTGTCCAACTTGCTGAAAAGTCAGACAGTCTCCGCGGTCTAGGTCTTGCCACAACTCCTTTTCCCGTCCTTTGAGAATGACAGGAAGGATTTAGAATCCTTCTCTAAATGTCAGCGTCAAGAGGCGTGAGTCCCTGTGAGTGTGCGTCCCCTTCCTTCTCTGCGCATCTCTGCGCATCTCTAAAATGGTTAAAGCAGTTAAAGGTGTCCGTGTGACGGCTAAGTGATGGGGTGAGAGACTAGGAAATTGTCGCGGCCAACCGTTTTGTTTTTCGTGTACCCCGCCCCCCCCCCAAGCCCCCCGCGTCATTAGGAATCTTTCTTAAAACCAAACCTATACCACTTATAACCACTAGATGGCGGGAATGGAGAGAAGTTAAATCTACACCTAAGGTTCAGATGCTTTGCAAAGGAGAAGGATCAAAATGAAGTGACCCAACAGAAGATCAGATCACGAAAACATCCTTAAGCCCCCACTCTCTATCCACCTTTTTAGTATTTATATAAAATATAAATACTAAAAAATACTATGAACCTACTAATGCAGGTTTGAGTCTGTATTTCCATGCCTATGGGAGGGTATGGAGAGTCTCCTGTTGAAATGGCTTTGAAAATTAAATTTAGATTACTGAATAACTGTGAAGAAATAAAGGCCTTTATAAATAGTGAGGCTTCATCTATACTGATTAGGGGAGAAGTCTAATTTTTACCTAAAAGTTACCTTTTCAAGACTTACTTTGTTCCTAGTTTGTAAAGTAAGTGGACTGTGATGTATAGTCTTGAATTGACTTTAAAACCCTAGAGATCTTAGGGATGATGTGTTAACCTTAAAAATCTGAAATGGAACACTTCAAAGAAAAGATATTAATGAGAAATAAAGTGTACAGAAACTCACCATAGAAGGAGAAAAACAAACCTAATGTGCAGGGGTTTTGTTTGTTTGTTTTTTGGTTTTTTTTGTGTGGGTTTTTTTTGGCAGAGACGAAAAGGTATTTTTGTTTACTTGTTCGGTGGTGTAGAGGTTTAGGGAATCCCATGTTAATAGTTAATGAAGTCAGAGCTAATGCACCATGAAAGTTTGGAAACACAGAAGTGAAAACACCTGCTGTTTATCTGTTTGTATTAGTTGCAGTGAAAGATGCTTGTTAACAAATCTATATAGCCTGCATACATGAAAAAAATGTTAACTGGAAAATAAAAAGGAGGGCACTACTTCACAATTATTATAAGAAAATTAACCCCGTTCTAATCCAGACAATAAGGTACCAGCACCCAGGTGTCTCTAGAGAATGAAGAGCCACGAATATTCAATTGATGCCAAACTAGAATGACCTCCCATAGAGACGGGGCAGGTGACCTAAATAGAGCCTTTAAAACTTCCCTGCAGGAAACTGAACACTTATAAATATAAACAGAGATGTATAACTCTACAAAAACCCCTTAATAAGCAAGAATATAAAATCTGCAACTTATTTTTTTTTTAATGTAGTCTTTATGCCCAGCACGGAGCCCAACCCAGGGCTTGAGCTCATGACCCAGAGACCAAGATCCAAGCTGAGATCAAGACTCAGATGCTTAACCAACTGAGATAGCCAGGTGCCCCTAAAATCTACAATTTTTAAGAAGACTTTGAGATCTGCTCTCCCCCACACCCCACAAGCTTCTTGATACAGTAGAGAGAATGTGGGCTTAGAAGATAAACACACCTTGGGCGCCTGAGTGGCTCAGTTGTTTAAATGTCTGACTTCAGCTCCGGCCATGATCTCACTGCTCGTGAGTTCGAGCCCCGCGTCTGGCTCTGTGTTGACAGCTCAGAGCCTGGAGCCTGCTTCGGATTCTGTGTCCCCCCTCTCTCTCTGCCCCTCCCCCACTCATACTCTGTTTCTCTCTCTCTCAAAAATAAAAAAAAAAAAAAGACAAACGCATCTAGAATCAAATTCTACCCCAAGAAATTACTCATAGGCTGTTTCATCTTGTAAATTACTTAACTTCTATTTAGAAATTGCAGATAATGGGCACCTGGGTGGCTCAATTGATTAAGCATCTGACTTCAGCTCAGGTCATGATCCCACGATTCGTGGGTTTGGGCCCCGCATCAGGCTTTGTGCTTACAGCTCAGATCCTGGAGCCTGCTTCAGATTCTGTGTCTCCCTCTCTCTCTGACCCTCCCCCAGTCACGCTCTGTCTCTCACAAGTAAACACTAAACAAATTTAGAAATTGCAGATAATAAAACTTAACTTTTTTGGACTATTGCGAGGATTTAATGGGATAATACTTATGAACACCAGTGTAGAATTTGGTACACACAAATGGTACTCAATAGCAATTCCTTTTTACTTTAAATGCTTTTTTTTAATGTTTATTTATTTTTGAGAGAGAGAGAGAGAGACAGAACACAGTGGGGGAGGGGCAGAGAGAGAGGAAAACACAGAATCTGAAGCAGGCCCCAGGCTCTGAGCTGTCAGCACAGACCCCAATGTGGGGCTCAAACTCATGAACCAGGAGATCATGACCTGAGCTGAAGTCAGATGGTTAACTGACTGAGCCACCCAGGTGCCCCAATTCCTTTTTACTTTAATGACTAATGGAAATGCAAATTATTTTATCCGGCCTGTATCTGAAATTCTCACAGATAGTTTTGCTATGTTTACTCTTGCTTCTGAGTTCAAAAATTCCCTTGTTTTGATATATTGGTGACTGATATTTTAGTCTTCATTCATGCATTGAAAGGCTATGTGAAGAGTATATACACTACATCCAGCTGAACATTCTCACTCTAATGTTCTCTTGCCCAGGAATTCCTGTTCTTCCTTCTTGTATTCTCCTTTTATATACTCTCCGTGGTTGATGGAAAGTAAACTCAGCAAGATCAAAATTGAATTCACCACCTCTTTTCTTCCTCTACTCAGTTTTATCTCCTGATGAATAAAGCCCAAGGTAGAAACCTGGTGGTCACTCACAGACCCTGTCCTGTTCTTCACTACTTCCCCCACTCCTCAAAAAACATACACCACTCATCCAATGATCCAATAAGCTGGTATAGTCTGCCCTCAATTCTCACATACATACTGTGCCCATAGTGATTTTTTTAATTTTTTTAAATGTTTTATTTATTTTTGAGAGAGAGAGAGACAGAATACGACCGGGGAAAGGGCAGAGAAAGAGGGAGACCCAGAATCCAAAGAAGGCTCCAGACTCTGAGCTGTCAGCACAGAGCCCGACACAGGCCTCCAACTCACAGACTGCAACATCATGACCTGAACCGAAGTTGGATGCTTAACCCACTGAGCTACCCAAGCGCCCCGTCTACGGTGATTGTTTTTTAAAACTATTTTGAGATAATTATTGATTCACATGCAATTGTGAGAAATAAGAGATTCCTTATACCAATCACCTAGTTTTCCCCAGAGGTAACATTTTGCATATTCCAGTACAGTATCACAACCAGGAAGTCGACGTGGATGCAATTCACTGACATTATTTGGATTTCACCAGTTTTACATACACTAATTTTTGCATGTTTATATTTTGTGTGACCACCATCACAGTAAACACATAGAAGATTTCCATCATAAGGGTCCCCTTTTATAGACACAACTGTCTTCCTCCTTCTTCCCTTCCCTATCCCTTGTCAACCATTGATCTCTTCTCCTCTATAGTTTATCAATTCAAGAATATTATATAGAAGGAGATTGTCTTTGAGAATATTTTGAGATTGTCTTATTTTACTTAGTAGAATTAGTTGAGATCTATCCACATTGTTGCATGTATCAACAATTCTATTTTTTATTGCTGATTAGCACCACCTGATTAAGCATTCACCCCTGAAGGACATTTGGGTAGGTTCCAGTTTTGGTCTTTTCTTAACAAAGCTACCATGAACATTCATGTACAGATTACTGTGTGAGCATAAATTTTCATTTCTTTTAGATAAATCCCCAAGAGTGCAATTGGTGGGTTGTACGATAAGTATACGTTTAGTTTGGTAAGAAGCTGCAGTAATGTTTTCCGGATTTCCTATATATCCCACCAGTAAACTATGTTATCTGGTTTCTCAGCATTTGGCATTATCACTTTTGTTTTGTTTTGTTTTAGCCTTTCTGATAGTGTGTTGTGACATCTCACTGTGGTTTTAATTAGCATCTCCCTAATGGCTAATTGTGTTGAACATATCTTTATGCACATATTTACCATCTGTATATTCTTCAGCAATATACGTGTTCCTATCTCTGCTCATTTTTTAATTGAATTTGAGTTGTCTGGTTTTTTTTTTTTTTTTTTTTACTGTTGACTTTTGAGAGCTCTTTATATATTCTAAATAATGGTCCTTTGTCAGATATGTTCATTGCAAATATTTTTTCCAAGTTTATCGCTTGTCTTTTCATCCTCCTCACAGGATTTTTTTTGCAAAGCCAAAGTGTTTAATTCTGATGAGGTCCAATTTGTCAATTCTTCCCTTTATGGATCATGGTGGGGACGTCAAATGTAACAACTCTGCCTAGCTCTTTGTCTCAAAGATTTTGCCTGGTTTTTTTTTAGATATTTTATAGTTTTACATTTTAAATATAAGTCTGCAAGCTATTTTAAGTTAATTTTTATATAAGGTATGAGGCTTAGGTCAAGGTCCATTTTGGTTTTTTTTTGGTCTATGGATATCCAATTGCTTTGGCACCATTTGTTGAAAAGCCTAGCCAGCTTATATTGACTTGCTTTGCACCGTTGTCAACAATCAGTTGGTATATTTTGGTAGTCTATTTTTAGGTTCTCTATTTTTTGTTCCAGTGATGTTGTCTATCTCTTCAATAAAACCATACTTTCTTGATTACTGATGTTGTGTAGTAACACTTAACATCAACTAAAGTTATTCCTTCCACTTTATTATTCTTTTCCAAAACTGATTCATCTATTCTAGGTCCTTGTCTTTCTATATACATTTTAAAAGAAACATATCCATGTCTACAAAAAATCTTGCTGGGGTTTAAACAGACATTGCATTACACCAGAAATCAATTTGGGGAGAATGGACATGTTTACTATGCTGAGTCTTTGAATCCACGATCACGGGAAGTCTCTGCATCTATTTAGCTCTTTTTTAAAATTTATTTCATCAGTGTTTTGCAATTTTCAGGATACAGATCCCATACATGTTTTATTAGATATATATTAAGTATGTCTTAATTTTGGGGGGGCAATTATAAATATATAGTATTATATAGTTTTTAAAATCTCAGTTTCCATATGTTCATTTTTAAAATACAGAACTACAATTCATTTTTGTGTATTGATCATGTACCTGCAATTTGGCTGAACCTCCATATTAGTTCTAAGATTTTTCTATGCAGACAATCATGTCTCTTAAAGGTAGGGCCAGTTTTATTTCTTCCTTTGAAATCTGTATGCCTTTTATTTAATGTGTGTTTTTTAAAAATGCACTTACAATCACATCACTACCCCTTTCGATAATCTTACATCTTTTCCAGAAATCAATCCTCAGCAGACCCTTCAAGATCTCAATTTCCTCTACCCTGTAAGCCTCATCTCATGCTGTCTTAATATTAGCTTACTTCACTGTCTTATTCAAATATTTTTAGTTTGCAGAATTTGGTGTGTTTTATCTTGAATCTGGGTCTTGGTTCACACACCTCTTTCTCAGAGTTCTCAAGTACTCAGCTTGAGTCCCAATCACTAGGAACCACTGCCTAACCTCTTCTAAATTATGTCCATCTCCTGTGCTCCATCAGAGACCAGAATAGCTTAGAAGAGATGAGTGTGTTTTCATTTTCTTAGCCAATAGACTCTAACCTCTTTGAGAGAAGGCAATAGTCTTTTATCTCTATATCCTTGGGATCTGCCATCGTACTTGGCACATAGTAGAAATAAAGTGAGTAGTTCTTAAAGGTCCGGATGCTCTTATTAGACAGTTAATATGTACTTTTTCCCCCCATTATAGATTAGTATTATAACTCCAAAAGATTCACAGAGAATCAAGCTGATTTTTCTACAAAGATGTACAATGGAAAACAAATTACCTTAACAATGAGACAAATGATCTACATTTGTATAGCTAGGTGAAAATGCTTTCTCAATATACTCACTATGGTTGGTTCTCATTTTGTCCAAAAAGAACACAATTCAAGAAGGTTAAAAGATTTCCCAAGATTCTACCATATCACTAAGTGGCAGAAGCTGACTCATTCCCAGGCCTTCTGACCCCATATCACACGTCCTTTTAGGTCTATGAACACACCAATATCTGCAATAGCAGATGCCTTTGTGGATCTGTTGTTGTTTCCCATACGGTGATGAGTCTCCAGGCAGATTCGTCCCCCAGGGCACATCTCCGAGAGGTCTCTGGCCAGAGGAGGAAATCAATCTGTGGTCATAGAGAAGGGGAGAACCTCATCTGTTCACCCCATATTTTAACCCATTATGCTAACTTCCCAGAGTGATAAACAAATTTTAATATCTCAATTATATATTTCACAGAAGACAAATTAGTATTCCTAACTACATTGTTAGAACCTCTTCTAAGACAACTCTTGCTCAAAGTCTGTATTAGGTTATGTAATTTTAACCTATTTTTTTATTTAGATGTAATTGACATATAACACTGTATTAGATTAGGTGTATAGAATAATGATTTGATGTATGTATGTATTCCTAATTGATTACTACAATAAATTTAGTTAAAACCCATCACTACACATAATGACACAATTTTTTCTTGTGATGAGAACCTTTAAAATCTACTTCTTAATAATTCAGTATCGTATATTTGAAAGTTGCTAACCACGGTTCTCATGCTGGACATTACCTCCTCATAATTAGTATACCTCATAACTGGAAGTCTGTATCTTTTGAATGCTTCAACCAATTTCCTGATAACCCTTTATTATGTTTTTTAAAACACAGTATCTTCTTTATTAAAGAAAAAAATCCTACATTAAGGATGAATTCAATCAACCTGTGAAATGAACAAAACCTTTATCCAGTAATTGAAATTATAGGAATTAAATCTTGATTAAGTTCTAGCAACTTCAAATTTTTTTGTAAAATAACATATTTGCTTATACAGTTAAATATTAAGGAAAAATAATCAACATTTTTACCCTAGAATATCTGGTCACAAATTGCAAACAAAGAAATATATAGTTTATTTTTATTCACTTTCTATTATTTTGAGTTTGGCAAATGTACTTTATCCAAAGGTAATTTTGGTTTGGTTTGGATTCTCTATTCATTAGAAAAAGTACACAAGCTGTCCCTTTTTTATTTATTTTGTTCCCCAGGGAAATAGAAATAAAACCTGGCATACTAGTTAAAATATGGAGGACATTAGAAAGTCCCAGCATAGGTAAGGCTAGATAAGTGCTTAAAACATAACTTGAGATTGCAAATGCCTCACAGTATCCCTCGAAAATGGTCATCAGGGCAAGGGCAATGACCCCGGGTCTTTTTTTGGACTACTGTTAAAAAGATAGGTTGGCAACCTGCGCTTAACTTTTTTTTAACTTCTTTTTTCCCTTTATTAATACTGCAAAGTCCTTTTCAAAGTCCTCTTCAAAGGATCTTCCCCTTTTTAAGTTTCAGACCTTGAACATCTCCTATTAAAAATAACCCATTTTCAGGGACTTTATTCCTCATATACAGAACACCTTAAATATATTTTATACAATGAAATGAAGTTGACTTTCTAAGTTCCCACAATGCTGTTCAGAGCCCCTGTCCACATTCCCTGTGATTGGAAGTCTGTCAGCTAAACACATTTCGTAAACAGATGTACAAAGTCTAACCATCATGTTACAGCTCCAATTCTGCCTCATGGCATGGCTGCCATTATGAAGAAGCAGAGTGGTTATTTTTAATATAAAGAATGTATTTTTGTTGTTAAGATTTTCATGAAATTCCAGATGGTTATGCACATGTTGTTCCTATGATCTAACAAGGCAGGGACAATTAGAGGGAAAAATCAGTTTTGAACACATTGTTATTATCGACCACCTACAACATGCAAGCATGAAGTTGGACATTAGCATGACCCGAGTTATTCAAGATCAACAGCCTTCAGGGAGTTTGACACCTGTGATGGAAAGAAGAAAGAGCATGGTAATCTCTTTTAATCCATAAACAACCTTGCTTCTGAGTTTCAGTTCAGTATATTTTCCCTAAGTGTTTTGTCCTGAGAAACCATGTATTTGTTAGAACTGGAAAAAGAGAGAAGATAAGAGGGAACATATAAATTTGCTTCTTAGTCTCATTATCATATTTATAACTTCGGGATTAATTGCTGTGGATTAATTCCAGTGCCATAAACCAAGAATGGTGACCCACAAACAGGAAAGCAGCAGCAAGAGTTCTGAAGAAATAAAATCCTGCTTTTTCTAAAACTGGAGAAAAGTAGATTCTTGCATATGTTACTAATGTTGGCAAAAAAAGATAAATTACTCCAAATGGTTTATGGTCATTGAAAATCTTGAAGTCTATAAAGTTTTCATCACTTAAGAAGCTACGTTCTGTGAGAAAATTGGCAATTAATTTGCTTGTTTACTTTCTTTAAAAGTGCTTGATATGCTCTAGCAAGCCACTTTGATACACAAGAATATTTGCACCATTATTTCTATACATAATTATGCAGTTGGTTTTAATAAATCACTCAAAATAGTGGAGTGTACAGAAAAGCAGAACAATACAATACTTTAAAATATTTGGTTATAGAAGATCCCTGCATTACCCCACTTTTAGAAATTGATATTATGTAAATCTTGCTTGTATACAATTTCACTTGCATTGGATTTTAATTTAAATAAAGAAAACTATTTAATAGAGGGTTATTAAACAGGTTTTACTTTGCAGCTGTTCTAGTCCCTCAGGTAAATACTTATTGAGAGAGCTTAATAAAGTTTGTTCTACTTATTTATGTTTAAATTATTTTTCTTCTCCTCTCGTGTGAAACCTTTGTAGGCCAGAACTCCCACCGACTTTAAGAAGAGTCCTATGCATATAGACTTGAGAAGAGTAACCTGCTCGGAATGCTTACCAAGTGACTGCATTTGATGTTTTAGTCTATATGTGTCTAGTTTTCTACATCATTTCTTTTTGGGAAACATGAATTGTACTATGAATAAAGAAATTTGGAAAGCTTAGCTTTTCTATCCTAGCAAAGAATTCACAGTAAGAAGGGGGGCATAAGGAATTATATAAACATTTTAAACATATTTAAAACATTTTATAACATTTAATCATTCATTCATTCATTCATTCATTCATTTATAGGATGAGCGGGGGAAGGGCAGAGGGAGAGGAAGAATCTTTTTTAAGTAGGCTCCATGCCCAGCATAGAGCCTGATGTGGGGCTCCATCTCACAACTGTGAGATAACGACCTGAGCCAAAATCAAGAGTTGAATGCTTAACTGACTGAGTCACCCAGGCATCCCTATAACATATAAACATTTAAAACATCTGAAATATGAAAAGAGAAATTTGGACAATGTGTGATATGAGGTAAAGATACTCTAGGGGGAGCAGGTATTGTTTGTATGGAAAAATAAATTGTGAAATTACAGGGGAAAGAAATTGGAAAAGGTACTCTAATACTGCTCTTACTCCCTCAGACTCTGTCTATTTCTATAACTGACTTAAAGAGGAAATAACAAATATGCTTTGTTTTGTGATAGCCATGTGTAGGAGAAAGCTAAAAGGGAAGAAACAGACAGAAAAAAAAGGCTACTCCAAATAAAACGTATAATAAAAAAGCAAATGAAGGATGGACATAAGACAGCTTGTGAGGAAAAAAAAAAAGTAGCATGTGTGATTATTTGACAAGGGAGTCTAAGGGAAAAAAAGATAGGTGACACCAATTTTGAGCCCAGTGACTGAAAGAGTAAGGATAAAAAACAGGAAAATCAAAGGAAACTTTTAAGGAAAGAAGATGCTACCTTCCATACTGGCAGGTGGAGATAGAGGTTGCAGTAAGCTTTGTATTCAGGAGATAGAATGGTTTATTGGAATACTTGAGTTTACAGTTCCCTATCATCTGGAAATTTATTTTTTCATATTAAACATTTGGACACTAGTGTCCTGTTCCCAATCTGCAATTTCACTTCTAGTTCTCTTAGAGACAATAAATTAATCTTGAAAGGGGGAAAATGAAAACCTTTGAGAACTTGTTAGAGATCAAGAGCAATAATGCCTTTCACTTGTGCTAATATTCTATTTACTTAATAACTTGTCTCTCCCTAACAGAGGAATATATTTTCATCAAAATAACCAGTGGACTATTTGGTTAAAATATTTAAAAATTATTTACAATTCTCCTATACTCATATATTAGGGCCATAAAAAATAGCAACATATATATAGCCTATTAAATTGTAAATATCTAATTTAAATATTTATGTAAATATCTATCCTATCTATCATCTATCTATCTATCTATCTATCTTTCTATGACTGTCACTGTTTCTGTTTTCCTGTCTGTCTCTGTCTTAAGAACCATGAGTTTACCCTGTTACTCCCAATCCAACCTTATTATCTTCCTTTCTATAGTTGTAGTACCTTTCTGACAGTGAAAGTCATTTTTAATTATCCTACATATGTTCACTTATTTTACTGATCCTCTTTTATGCAACCAATGTCCCATGGCTGCCACTCTTCCCTATACTTAGCCTCAATACTTTCTGTGGGACACTGCTGCCACTGTTCACCAATGTGTGGTCACCCCTCCCCTTTTCCCCAAGATCCAAAATCCCACCTTGGATCTCCCCCCATGTGGCTGAGCCCATCACCCCTCTAGGCTCTGACACAACATGCTGGGTTGCCTTCCCATAGAGATGCCTTCCTCATCATACTTGGGTTTCAACATCTTGTGCTATTCTCCTCCTACCCTGTGCTGTTCTATTCCTACCACCTCATCCCACACAGCTCTGACACCGTGCCTTGATCCACCACAACTCAACCCACTTCCTTTCCACCTCACATGTGTACCTTGTTCAGCCTCAATGATATTAAGAGTACATGGTTCAGGAAAGAAGAGATGGGAAAAGGGGTGAGCTATATAGATTTTAAACCTTAAAGAAAAGGGACTTGATTCATTATTTATCTTTTAACAAGCTTTTTCTAAGTGCCTACTATTTTCCAAGTCTCCTCTTCCTCCTCCTCCTCCTCCTTCTTCTTTTGCAAAAGGGTGATTTTATTAAAGCATGGGGACAGGACCCATGGGCAGGAAGAGCTGCACTGGGGTCCTTCCTGATGAGTAACTCATTTTTTTTAATATAATTTATTGTCAATTGGCTAACATACAGTGTAACCAAGGTTCATGTAAAAAGGTATCAGGGATAACATGGGAGAGAAGCTAAATAAACTGATAATGGTGCTCCAAAGTAGAAAATACTATGAGATATACAGGCACGGGGTCACTGAAGATCAGCAGCTACCACTCAAGGAATCAAGAGACAGAATCCTTAAGGGGCTACTTTTTGTGCAGGAAAAAAAGAAAAAAAAAATTACCATAACAGGCCTGAGACTGCTATCTTTAGAAGGATCTCTTGAACGATTGTCCCTTGACTGGCAAGTGGAAACTTGGCCCCCAATACGTAGTTAACTAATGAAGGTTCGCTATGCCTAGACTGTGCAAACAATAAGCTTTATGCTAGACACGTTCTTCCCTTCTGGAAGTCTGGAGTCCATACATGCTAGGCAGAGGGTTCCTACACCATTTGCCCCCAGCTAGGTCTCTAGTGGGCTTCCCTGGGCAGAAATGTTGCACAAAGGTCACTGTGTTTCATTACTGGAAGAAGAGGACACCCTATGTGATACCTCGTGGGATGGAGAGAGCATAAGGAAACCACCACGTGAATTCCTCCAGACACTGCATCTCTTTTGCATATGATCCAGCCATGTGTGCTCACTACATCACTGTAATAAGTCTTTGTGGTAAGTACACCTAGGTGCTGACTCCTGTGAGTATTCCTAGCCAATCTCTGAAAGTGGGAGTGGTCTTGGGGACATCAAACACACTCCTGAACTGAACTTTCATTCCACTAAGCCAACTTTGTCAAGTGAAATGGCATTTAGGGCATTTCTGGGCAGAAGAAACACCTTAAACAAAACATACGTGGGAATCAACACATTGAGCAGAGGAGGATCTATAACTAATTCATTGTTTCCTTAGCAGTAAGTTCAAGGACAGCCATGTCCAAAAATATAAGAGAAGACAGATATCAAAAGTTCTTCAATTAATTATTACTTCGTAATAGTTTGGGAGCACTCAGAATGGGGAATAACTAAAATTACGTATTTCAATGGATATCTTGGACAGAGAAAGAATGATAGGTTTTTATCCTTAGTATTCACACCTTTTAGTAAAATTATATGTGCTATTATCCGTTCATTATTAATACTCTGGAAAATTATTAACCGATTAGCTATTATTTGGTATTTCATATCTTCAAAAACAGAATCACATAGAGGTTCTCTTCAACTTAATAACTTTCTTGCAATAGACTATGATACATTTTTCTCCTATTCATAAATTCTGATAAATATCAGAAGAGGCAATAAATTTGACATTCTTTACTCAGTGATATTAGCATTTTGTTTTATATGTTTTGTCAGTTTTAGAACCACCTTATAAGTTTCAAAATATAATACATCTACAACATGAAATTTATCACTTATGTATTGTATGCAATATGAAATACTCTGTCAACAACTTAAAATACAGTGTCTGTAAAATACAGTGTCTGTATGGATGAGGCTGTTAAACATTTGCCTTTGAAAAACAAGGCTATTCATCTTCATTCTTTGCTAGACCACCTTGGGAAAAAAACATTGAGAGCAGTCGGTTAGATCTAAATACAATTTGTGGTGTTTTTTGGTGTTTATTTTATTTATTATTAATTTTCTTTAATATCAAGATTTCTCATAGGAGATAATTTCAAAGTAAAACTGAACTAACTCTGCAATTTCACATTAACCATAGAGTATTTCTAGTTTTAAAAACACAGATCTGGTTTTTAACAGATTTTAAGGTATTTACTGCATTAGATAATTCCTTGAATAAAAAAACACAAAATATTATTTTAATAATATTTTATATTATTTCATAAATATTTTTGTTCAATGTAGCATTTCCATAAATATGGCAATATTCTTTTTTTAATGTTTATTTTTTAGAGAGAGAGAGAGGAGAGAGAGAAAACAAGCAGGGAAGGGGCAGAGAGAGAGAGGGAGAGAGACAGAGTCCCAAGCAGTCTCCATGCTGTCAACACAGAGCCCAACATGGGACTCAAACTCTCAAACCATGAGATCATGACTTGAGCCGAAATCAAGAGTTGGGCGCTTAACCAACTGAGCCACCCAGGCGCCCCTATAAATGTTTATATATGTATTTATTATATTTTATCAAATATATGAATAAGGTCAAGAAAAAAAAGTTTCTATTTCACTTTTGACTAACATCTTGTTTTTACTAAAATCTCAAGATAGTCTTGTAGTGATCAACATATTCTGATAATTTAATAAATTTAAGTTTAAAAAACATTTAAATTACAGAATTTCCTTTGAATTTTACTGAGCCAGTGATTATAAATGACAATAATCAATGAGTGGTTTTGCTATTTTTTAGAATATATTTGAATATCTTTGTGGGAGATTTCTAAGATTCATGTTAGACAATTTTATATTACAGAAATATAAAATGACTAATATTATCATATTCAGTGACTTTTTACTCATACTCAGTTACTTTCTGTGTGCCTCTGCCTATGTAATAGTTCCTCCTTATCATTCATATTTGGAATGAGCTCTGCATCACGATGCAGAGTAAATAACATAACATGTTTCTTAGTTATGGAATTTTTCCCCAAAGCCTTAAGTATTGCAAGGAGACAATATGCTTTGCTTCAAATCAATAAGATGGAAAACACATGGCTGAATTTGAATCTCTGGATTGATATTGTCTGCAGGGACCTTTTCATCTAGGAGAAAACATTAAGAAAGACATGCCTACTTTGCAGCCTTATATTATAAATCAAGAAATCAGAAGGATCGTCACTTTGGGGAAGATAACATAGCACATTTTAAATCAAAATTACATATTTGAAAGAACACACAAAAATACAAAAATACATTTTTAAGATATTTAAATCAATTCTTATATCTCAGGAACTAATAAAAAATAAATAAACCAAATACAGACTACCAAATCAAAAATTGGTATGTAAAACTTAGCAATATTGTTGAGGGTTGGAATAAGTAATATATATTTGAAATGAAACATGAATTGAATGTGACATAATGGTATGCATTATATTTTGAGAGACTCATAGCTTCAAATGTACTGGTTTTTGCTAAGTTGTTATATACACTAAAATTTTCATAAATTTGGGTAATGTTCTGACAAATTTCAATTTGCAAACACTTTTGATTGCATATGTATTTCAAAAGCTTTTTTTATCCTTTATTATATTTTCTTGGTACATACTCATAAATTCATTATTACTTTATGTACTGAATACTATGGGCCAACTCTGTACTAAGGACCAAAAAGACAGAAGGGAACCAAATGCAGCAGTGCTCCTGTTCTGGAGGTCACATTTGCATTATAAAGAAATTACAATGCAAGATATATCTCTTATTAATGCTTTATTTACTTTTGTTCAGGCTACTATTGCCTTTTAACAAACCACCTTGGGGCACCTGGGTGGTTCAGTCGGTTAAGCATTTGACTCTTGGTTTAGGCTCAGGTCATGATCTCACGGTTCATGATTTCAAGCCCCTTGTGTTTTGCTCTGCTGATAGTGCAGAGCCTGCTTGGATTCTCTCTCTCTCTCCATCTCTCTCTGCCCCTCCCCTGTTCTCTCTCTCTCTCTCTCAAAATAAATGAACTTAAAAAAATACACCTCAATACTGCGAGGCCGCAAACAACAGTCATTCCATTTTGCTCATAAATGTGTAATGTGGTTAAGGCTAGGCAAGGAAGGCTCATCTCTAACTCATGTGACATAAACTCACATGGCTGACCATTGGTGCGAGTTGTTGGATGGAGGCTCAGACAGAACTGAGGGCATGTGACCTCAGATGCTTTCTATGTAGAGCTCTCCATGTGGCCATGTCTTCCTCACAGCATGATGGCTGGGTTCCAAAAGCAGACATCCACAGTGAGAGCAAGGCAGCTCTACCACTTATGTGACTAACCTCAATCATCACATTCGAGTGGGACTAGAAATACTGTTTCAGCCATTTTTGAAAAGTACACTCTACCACAACTACAATGAATGGGAAAATATTACCATATATCTGAGGTATAAAGTATCATATTTATTAAATAATGAATGACACATGCTAGAGACTTGAAACTTTTTTTAAATAAAGGTCTCATATTAAAATAGCCTTTATAAAAAATAAAAAAACATAAAAAATTTTTAACTGTTTCTTTCAAAAAACAAAGACATAAAAAATTTTAAAAAGGGGGGGCGCCTGGGTGGCTCAGTCAGTTGAGTGTCTGACTTCGGTTCAGGTCATGATCTCACAGTGCGTGAGTTCAAGCCAACTTGAAAGTTAGATATTATAATAAAACTCTTCATAATCAAAATTCTAATAAAGTAAATATGAAAGACTGTACATGAAGATATTTGAGAATAAGAGAGAATTCTCACATTTATGAATGGGATTTAAAGGCATGTTTATCTTTTGTATATAGATATGAGTAAAGATAAATAAAAATCATAGACTAGGGATTCTGTGTTATATTTATATATCACAGATATGATTTGGAAGCTTCTTTTTTTAATAGTTTATTTTCAAATTGGTTTACATATAACACCCAGTGTTCATCCCAACACATGCCCTCTTTAATGCCTGTCACCCCCTCTCCCCCCTTCTTCAGCCCCCTCACCCTCAGTTTGTTCTTAGTCTTTGAGAGTCTCTTACATTTATCTCCCTCCCTCTCTGTGTCTTTTTTTTTTCCTTTCCCCTCTTCCCCTCCCCCATGATTTTTGCTAAGTCTCTCAAAATCCACCTATGCGTGGAAACATGGTATCTGTCTTTTTCTGACTGACTTATTTCACTTAACATAAAACCCTCTAGTTCCAACAAAACTAATAGACAACTGACGGAATGGGAAAGGATAATTGCAAATGACACATCAGATGAAGGACTAGTGTCTAAAATCTATAAAGAATTTACCAAACTCCACATTGGAAAAACAAATAATCCAGTGAAGAAATGGGTGGAAGATATGAATAGACACTTCCCCAAAGAGGACATCCAGATGGCCAACAGACACATGAAACGATGCTCAATGTCACTCATCATCAGGGAAATACAAATCAAAACCACACAGAGATACCACCTTACACCGGTTAGAGTGGCTAAAATGAATAAATCAGGAAACTATAGATGTTGGCAGGGATGTGGAGAAACAGGCACCCTCCTACACTGTTGGTGGGAATGCAAACTAGTGCAGCCACTCTGGAAAACAGTGTGGAGGTTCCTCAAAAAAATGAAAATAGAGCTACCCTATGACCCAGGAATAGCACTGCTAGGAATCTACCCAAGAGACACAGGAATGCTGATGCATAGGGGCACGTGTACCCTGATGTTCACAGCAGCACTTTCGACAATATCCAAATCATGGAAAGAGACCAAGTGCCCATCAACTGACGAATGGATAAAGAAGATGTGGTACATATATACAATGGAAGCTTCTTATCACTTGGAAATAACATTATGGAATAGGTTGAGTAGGAATCAATTATTATTCTTTTCAATAATATTTATCAAGTATTTATGAAAAAAGATCTGTCACAGGTTGTCAAACATGTCAGAGTTCCTACCCTCAAGGACCCTTTAAGATAGTAAATGTAACAAATAAAATAAAAGCTAAACTAGGTATAGGCAATATGGAACATGGGACCAAAGAAGGATAAATCAGTTTTGACCGAGGTGGAATGATGAAGAGAATCAGAATGATGTATTAGGATGTGTGAGTGATTTAACAAGATGAGTCATTTTTGGATAATGAGGTAGAAAGTTTGGATGAGAAAAAAAAATGGGACTTCTTCCCAAAGTAACAGTGTGACCAGGGCTGTATGAGAAAGTTTGCTTGAATAAGGCAAAATAAGAATTTGAATTGAAATACTCATAACATTTTCTGTATTGAGTCAACAAAACGTTTACTAGTTACTTTTGTAAGTAAAGGCAATGTGGTTTTAAAAATATAAAAGGGCAACTGGGTGACTCAGTCGGTTAAGCATCTGACTCTTGATTTCAGCTCAGGTCACAATCTTACAGTTCGTGGGTTCAAGCCCTGCTTCAGGCTCTGTGCTGTCTATGTGGAGCCTGCTTGGGATTCTCTCTCACTCCGTCTCTCTCTGCCGCTCCCCAACTTGCACTGTCTCTGCCTCTCTCAGAATAAATAAATGAGCTAAAAAAAAGTATAAAACTACTTTCAAATCTGTCCATTCCCTTTCATCCTATTTCTTCTGTAAACTCTCTTCCGTGTGGCTTATGACCAAAATCTCCTAACTAGTCTCCTGCAACAGATTCTTTTTCCACCCAGGCAAGATCTACAGTGTAGAATGATAGATTGGAAATTAAAAATTACACAAAAGAAAAAGATTCCCTTTACTCCTTTGCTGAATCCTTGAAGAGCTCATAATTATCTGGAGAAGAAAGTTACAATGCTGTCTGCAATAGTCCCATTTCATTTCCTGCAATCTGCTCATCTCTCTCCCCTCCCCATAATGCCAAAATGGTTCCCAACACATACATACTGTAATGTAGCCATGTCAGGATACTTGTAAATTTCAAGATTTTCTATTTATGTCTTTGTGCATGTTGTGTCTGTATCCTCTGATTTAAATGCTATTTCTCCCCTTCTCTATCTGGCAACTTCTTACTCAAATACATCCTACTCTTTAGAATTTTTCTTCAAAGCCATAAGTTGCATGCTTCCTCCTCTTTACTCCCATAGAACTTATATCTGTATAAGAATATCTATTATGTTTTAAAATCTGCAAGGATGGAATTCAATTATCTTCACATCTAGCTTGATAAACCCATGGTGCTATCTTCTGACCCTAAATACAGTGATTTTTACTGTTCCATTCCACATTACGTCTTGAGAAAAGGAAACCATGAGAAGCATTTACCAAGTGACTAAACATAATTTAAAACATGCTAAGTTATGAAAAGGTAATAAAACACCATCTTAAAAGAACTTTGACTCTATCCATCACTTTAGAGGCATGTTTATAGGCATAGATATTAATGAGAGATTGCAGAATTGATTGAAGGAACTAAATAGCACTATAAAAATATTTACCAGTATAAATTTAAAGCTAGCATTGCTTGTATATGGATTTCTGCTATATAATTACCATATTACTTGGAATTGGTACTAGGATTTAGGTACACGGTGATGCTATATTTTTCCAAATTCATTAGACTGCATGTACCTCTCTCCTTCCTCAATACTTTGGTGGCATTAATCCTATCGGTGAATAGAGTATTGTTAGTAGATTGCCGCTTATAGTCAAGAAATGTATTTTATGAAAGGAAAATATAATTTGACTTCAAGTCACAAGCTGCAAAGTGTCTAGACTCTGCACAGATCTATTCTCTCATCAATTTCAGTTTACAAAACATGCTCATCGTTGAATTTTTATGTCTAGGCAAACTTTTATAATCTTTAGAAGGATTACACTAAGCTGTTGAGCCTATTCATATGTATAGTCAATAGGGATGTCTCCATCCACATGCGGGTTTATACTGATTCGAACAAAATAAAAAATCTGCAGACAATTTACAATGCCCAAACGGCCATGATAGAGTCTGAATAATTGAGCAAATGGATATTATACGGGTCATAAATGTAGACTTAAAAAATATGTGTCAAGAAAATCGCGATAAATGCTCAATTTAGCAGAGATTTTTGAATTGAATATATAAACAGATACAGCGATTACAAGCTACCCCGTCCAACAAGGTCAATTTAATGTGTGCGTCATTACGCTGGGAATCACAAATCAACTGTTTGGATATCACATGGAAGAGCGAAGGTATCCGGCACCACACACAATGCGGTTCTCGCTTTTATGGGATGAAAAGCCGAATATGTTCTGCTTTCGTTCCCGAATTATTTTCTGATGGAGTAGCAGAAAAACATGTCTGAGTTTTGACTTTTACAATAATGTGAAAACATTTCTAATAAGAACAAACATGAGCATTGAAAATACTACGGTGTCTTTAAATTGATGGAAATGAATTAAAAGTTATTGTATTCTACTAGAAATTGCAAAATAATTATATGACTTGTCTAGTCTAGACTCTATTGTCATAGTTACTGCCTCATACATACAATATAATGTCTCATTTAAATATATCTTATGAGTAGTGTATATTTTGTTATTATTTCTTAAAGTTTATTCATTTTGAGAGAGGGAGAGAAAGAGCATGAGTGAAGGAGGGGCAGAGAGAGAGAGAGAGAGAGAATCCCAAGCAGGCTCCATGCTATCTGCTCAGAGCCCGATGAAGGGCTCTATCCCACAAACTATGAGATCATGACCTGAGCCAAAATCAAGAGTTAGGTGTTCAACCAACTGAGCCACCCAGACATCTTGAGTTAGTATACATTTTAATTTTTTTTTTATTTTTGAGAGAGAGAGAGAGAGAGAGAGAATGGGCGGGGAAAGGGCAGAAAGGGTGGGGGGGGACAAAGGATTTGAAGCAGGCTCTGCACTGTCAGCACAGAGCCTGATGCAGGGCTCCAACCCACAAACAGTAAGATCATGACCTGAGCTGATGTCGGACGCTTAACCTATTGAGCCACACAGGTGCCCTGAGTAGTGTATATTTTAATGAGTAGCCAAAATCAAACTGGAATATCAGCATCACCCAAAAATACGTCCAATGCCCCTTCCCCATCAATTCAAACCCCTGCGATCAACCCCAGGCAATCATTCTTCAGTTTGTTTTCATTATGAATGTAGATTTCTCCTTTCTAGAGTTTCATATAAAAGCAATCATAGGCTATATATAGCCTTTATGTCAAATAAAAGTCCTGAAAAGATTTGTTTACACGTCTTTTTGGTACATATACAGTACTTTCATTTCCCTAGGTAAATATGGTAGGTGTGTATATATATATTTGTATATATATATATACACATACATATATATAGTTATTTGATAAATAACTATATAAGTATAAATATATACATAGTTATTTAATAAATAACCATAAATTGCTAGGTTTATATATATAGTTATTTAATAAATAATATATATAATATTTAATAAGTATATGTTATATATATGTGTGTATATATATATATATATATGTATATATATATATATATATAAAACTATTTAATAAATTGCTAAAAAAGTAGTTTTGGAAGGTGGTTGTAGAATTTATATTACCCTCAGCAAGAAATCTCACCAATAGTTGGCATGGTCAATCTTTACAAATTTAGCTACTTTAATTCCATGTATGTAGCAATATCTAATTGTGAATTTAATTTACATTTCCATGATAAGATATAATATTGAGTGTTTTCATATACATTTTGTTCACTTATATAACTTTCATATGAGCCATCTGTTTAAATATCTTGGCTATTTTGTATTAGGTTATTTACTTATTTTTGAGTCATAACTTTTTAAAAAATATTCATCATACCAATTCAAAGTTTGATACATGTATTGTGAATTTTTTCTCTTGGTCAATGGCTTGCTTTTGCATTTAATTATAGATTCTTTTGAATTTAAATTTAGGTCTGTGACTCATTTTGAGTCAACTTGTACATATGACATGAGCTAAGGGTCGATTTTTCCCAGGACGATTTTATTGAAAAGACTTTTTTCTCCCATTGGTAACTTGGTAACTTTTGAAAAGTAATTGAGCATACATATGCAGGTCTATCCCTGGATTCTTTGTTCAGCTCCACTCACCCGCAGCTGTATTTTTGGACTACCATAGTAGCTTTATAATAGGTGACTTCATATATTTCAAAAGCAGGTGGTCTACGTCCTCCTACTGTGTTCACATTTTCAAATTGTTTTGCCTATGCCAGGCCTTTTGCATATCCATATAAACTGCAGAATCATCTTCTTCATTTCTACATAAAAAGCCTGTGGAAGTTTTGTTGGAGCTACAATAATCAGTTGGTGATAATTATCAATTTATGATGAGTGAAAATAGTATAGGCCTCCATTTATTTAGTTCTTTAATTTCACTCAGCAGTGTTTTTTAATTTGCAGAGCATGTTGTGAATTCATACCTAATTACTTTATATTTTTGAATGCTGTTGTAAAGTGTTTTTTAAAATTTTGCTTTTCCGACTGTTCTACCTAGGATATAGAAACACAATCAAATTGGTATTGATCTTGTATCATGCAAAGTTACTGATGAACCTAGTAGCTTTTTTTTGTAGCTTGTTTGCTTTCTTTCTTTTTTCACTGCACATGGGCCACAGTCTGAATATAAAGACAACATTAATTCTTTCCAATTCGTAAGACTTTGACTTATTTTTCAGAGGTTTGAGTCTCCAACACAATGTTTAATTAAAGTGGTGAAAATGGGCATTCTTGCTATGCTGCTGATCTTAGAGAAAAAGATTTTTATCCTTATTTATGATGTTAGTGGTATAGTTTTTCAAGATTACCATTACTAGGTTGAGGCAATTCCCTTTTATTCTTAATATGTTGAGCATTTTTATCATGAATGGGTACCCAATTTGTGAAATTATTTTTCTACACCTTTGAAATATTAAGATGTTTTCTTCTTTTACTCATAATATGACAAAATACACTGATTTTTTAATATGAAACCAACATACCATACCCAAATAAACTTGGTCATGGTTTCCCTTTTTACATGATGCTAGCATTGGTGGTATAGTGGTGAGCATAGCTGCCTTCCTTTTTACATGATGCACGCTTAGATTTGCTAATATTTTAATAAGGATTTATGTATCCATGACCAAAAAAACAAACTGGTCTTCAACTTTCTTATAACTGTCTGGTTTTACTATCAGTGTAAACCTGGCCTCATAAAAATGAGGTTTCTCTTCATTTGTTTTCTATAAGAGTAAATAGATGAGGAAACAAATATTAAGATAACTTTTCTAAGGGGCACCTCGTGGCTCAGCCGGTTAAGCGTCTGATTTGGCTCAGGTCATGATCTTGTGGTTCGTGGGTTCTGAGCCCCGTATCAGGCTCTGAGCTGTCAGCACAGACAGCCTGCTTTGGATTCTGTGTCTCTCTTTCTGTCTCTCCCTCCCTTGCTCACACTCTGTCTCTCTCTCTCTCTCTCAAAAAAAAAAAAAAATGAATATGCATTAAAAAAATTGAAAAAAAAAAGATAACGTTTCTAAGATTATACAACTGATAAGTAGGTGGCAAAACTGGATTGTTGAACCAGGCAGTCTGACTCCAGAACCTATACTCTAAATCATATTCTACCCTAAACCTTAAGAGAGCTAGAAATACAATTCCATGTGTGTGCAGAAGAGACAAGCTGGCTTCTGTGCTGACCTTAGAAGCAAAGGTCAAGACTTGCCAGAGACAATTATGAAAGAATAGAGTCAGGGGAAATTGTCCATTTGTCATTTTACTGACATATAACTTAGGAGCTGAAAAGAAACTTAGTCGTTATCTAGTGCAAGACACTCTTTTAAATTAAGAACATGGGACATAGGAATGATAATTGATTCTAAAAAGGTCACCCAGCTAATTAGAGAGAAGTCTGGGAATAGAACCTAGGTTTCCTGACTTCTGTTTCAGAGCTCTTTCTACAAAACCTCCTACTTTGCATACATACTGAACACATTATTCTATTATGTGCAATTTGCACAAGTCTTTCTTTTTCAACAGGGCTATTCATCATTCTGAGGGCAGGGGCTACAGCATATAGAGCCTAGTTCCAAGAACAAATATAAATGATACCCCGCAAAAAAACACAAGGAAATATTACCTTGCAATATATATATATGTTTTTAAAAAACTAACATATATAGTACATTCACTTAGATTAATGAAATGTGATGAATTTTCAATAATATTTTAATAAGTACATAGTATGTGCTGGAAAGGTGATGGAAATACAAAGAGAAACTAGGAAAAGATAATTTAATACACAACTGATTAAGCAGGTCATCCCACCTCAATGTTTGATGAGTTTGCTTGGAATGCCCTCCCCCATTATATCCATACCATTTCAAATGCTTCCTCCTCCAAGAAGCCATCCTTAACTCCAAGACCTAGCTAGATGGAGTTTAAAATTACACTCCTTTTATCCTCTACCTGCCTTGTCCCTGTCTCTATTACATCACTTAGCACACGATATCACATTCTGTTGTGTAAAAGCTTATCATTCCTATGAGCCTTGGAAGACTTGGAAGTCACATTCGAATTTCCTTATTCACACTCGTATCCTCATTCAAACAAAATCTAACCAAACTCCAACACAAAAATTGACACATAGTAGGAACTGTATAAACTAGTCAACACCAACTAAATAGTAATATGCTTTCACCTTAAAGATAGATGGGCTTAATAATCAATTTGGAGAAAGTGTTTCCTAAAGTCCACATGAATTAAATCAATGATGCAATAATAATAAAAAAATGACCATTTATTCACTTGGTTCTTGTATTTCCTTCTACTTTCAGATATCAATAAATTATAATATTTACACAGAGTAAATTAACAGAAGCTGGTTTTATGTTAATTTGAGTTTGAAACATTTCTAACATTCACTTCTGAAATTGATCATTAGGTATGCAAGATCTTTCATTTGGGATAATACGACACAAATTTATTGAATGGTCTCATATTTACTGAGCTGGGATTTCAGGGACATACAGATGACCCAGAATAAAGTTACTAAGAAAGCAAAGAAAGTGAAAATCCCGACAGATAATTTAAAGAAAGAAATAGTAAGATCGATTGGCATATTATATGAAACAAAAAGATGAAGGAGACAGGAAAAATCTATGTCTAACCTCAGAAATAAGAACGCTGGTTTCTTAAAGGAAAATTGAGTAATAGGGGAAAAGTATATATCCTGGGGAGGAAAGCAGATTTCGTGTATGGACATGCTTATTTTTCAAAGAAGAGAGGAGAAAATGGTCAATGAAATTTTTTTTTAAGTCCTAAAACCAAATGAAATGTTGCCAAACAGAAAGTAACACTGAATAAATACTCAGTGCCTAACAAGGCAGATGAAACAAACTGAGAAAGACACATCATTACAAAATTTAAGGAAACAGGAAATCAAGATAAAAATTACACACGTTTTCAAAGAGAAAGAGAAAAACACACAGCCCAGACACAAAGTCTCAATGAAATCCGGCTTTGGACTTCTCACCAACACCGCTAGAATTTCGAAGGCAATAAAAGAAATGTCCTTAAAATTCAGAAGCATAATTTTTACCAACTAGAATTCTATTTCAGCCATATGTGAAGTTAGGATACGTAAAGGTAGGATCTAAGAGCCCCTACTTGAGGCGAGGCAAGAAAGGTACTCACGGTGTTGGTAATTGGAGATCCCAGAACGTCACTACACATCAGGGGCAGATGACATGCATGCCTGGAGCAGGTCAGAAGGCTAAGGGAAGGCTACCCCAGGAAGATAAGATCTATGAAATTCACATGCTTCTGAATGTCTTGATAGGATTGTTTGTTTGTTTGTTTGTTTAACAGGTTACTTGACAGGTTATTTATTTATTTATTTTGAGAGAGAGAGAGAGAGAGAGAGAGAGAGAGAGAGAGAGTGTGTGTGTGTGTGTGAGCAGGGGAGGGGCAGAGAGAGAGGGAAAAAGAGAGAATCCCAAGCAGGCTCCACACTGCCAGAGCAGAGCCCAACATGGGGTTTGAACCCATGAACTGTGAGATCATGACCTGAACTGAAACCAAGAATCAGAGACTTAAATAAATGACTGAGCCACCCAGGTGCCTGGATAGGATATTTAAAAAAAAGCAAATAGTTTGGGGTTAAAATAATATAATTGCCTAGTAAACTAAGCAAAAACAATAGTGTTTAACTCTAGTGAAAGTGAAAAAAAATTCAGGATAAAGAAAAAATAAATTTAGTGCTACGAAGTGGTTTACATATAGTTACCGTGAACACTTAATATTGACCTAAGCATAGTAACTATCATGAACACAGGAGATGATGGAAAGCATGGTTGTGTGCTGCTACTAGATAAATAACAAATAGCCCTTTCTATCACCTTCCTAGTAAGATGTCAACAGACAAACCTATTTAGGAGTGGACTTGTGTCCCCTTGAAGTTCATTTGTTGAAGTCTTAAACCCCAGTACCTCAGAATGAGGCTATATTTGAGATATGGCTTATAAAGAGGCAATTGGGGGGCACTTGGGTGGCTCAGTTGGTTAAGCATCTGACTTCGGCTCAGATCATGATCTCATGGCTTGTGAGTTCAAGCCCCCATTGGGCTCTGTGCTGACAGCTCAAAGCCTGGAGCCAGCTTTGGATTCAGTGCCTCCCTCTCTCCACCACTCCCCTGCTCACACTCTGTCTCTCGCTCAAAAATAAACAGTAAAAAAATAAAAAATAAAAAATAAAGAGGCAAATAGGTAGAATGGGGTCATACGGGTGGACCCTAACCCAATATAGCTGGTGTCCTTCTGAGAAGAGGAGATGAGGACACAGACACATGTGGGCTGAGAGGCAACCATGTGAGGACACGGTGAGAAGGTGGTCATGTGCGGGCCACAGAGAGAATCCCTGCAGGAAACCAAACCTGAAAACAGCCTGATCTTAGACTTGTAGCCTTCGGCCTTTCCATAAGAAAATAAGTGTGTTGTTGAAGCTACCTGGTCTATGAGATTTTGTTATGGCAGCCCTAGCACACTAATAAATATCTAAAATGGAACAATGAAGAAGTCACAATACAAGAATGTTATACAGAGCCAAAAAATCAATTAATGCTAAAAGAGAGAGATAACCAAGGAGAGTAGAGGTGTGAACTATTATTTTCTACAAGCCTTATATGACTGACTTGTTAAACAGAAACATGAATAATTTTGACAGCAATTAAAACTCAACCTTGAAACTATGCACTTTTCTCCACTGGTTAAATGAAGGTATTGATGTAAAGCAAACCTTTTTTTTTTCTCTGACTTCACTTTTGGAAATCTAGAAGGCTTTGAATTAGTGAGCCCCCAGAAAACTAAACCGCTGGTATCAGGTCACATTGCAGACGACGAAAACACCGTAAAAAGCTAGTAGGAACTCTATAAATAATACATATAAATTGACCAAAGATCAACTCAAAAGTAAACTGTTACTATTATTATTATCATTATATTTTTATGTTCAAATTGGAGAAAAAGGTCTCTAGTTATGTGGAATTTTCTCCTTTTGTCCCTCCAGATACACATTTCATCTTTCTCTGACTGTCTGCCCTGACAAACCGAACGTATAGAATATATCTGTGAGCATCCGTGCCTTCTGTTAACAGATTGTATTATCTGTTATTGGATTGGAAAATGGGCAACGCCTCTAAGAAATCAGAGGGAAGGAGGAGAGTGAGGTCAGGGTATTTAAACTGGCTTTGTTGCTGCTAGGATGCCTCAAGTGAAGATTACTGTTCACCCCAAGGCTTTTGATTCTCTAGGACTCTTTCCTCCCAGATTCTAGCTACTAATCTCTCTCTTCCTCCCTCTGATCTCCAGCTCACTAGCTCCAGGTCACTGCACTATCCAAGGTTCCTCTACTCAGTCAATAAACATTCCTTAGAGTATACCATATTTTGAGTATGCTAATGGATTTCTGTTGGGAATCTGACTGGTATGGTAAAATATGATTAAATATATCACACATTAACCATCCACTTCCTTACTTTCTAATTTTCTGGCTTTTTTTTTTCTAAAGTTTATTTATTTTTTGAGAGAGAGAGAGAGCAAGTGAGAGAGAGAGCACCAGGAGGGGGCAGGGAAGAGACAGAGAGAGACAGAGGATCCCAAGCCAGCTTGGCGCTGTCAGCACAGAGCTGAACACAGGGCCTGATCTCACAAACTATGAGATAGTGACCTGAGCCGAAATCAAGAGTCAGCAGCTGAACTGACAGAGCCACCCAGGCACCCTTTTATGGTTTATTTTAATATGGATAGTAATTTCAAAGCTACTTTGAACTTTAATGTGGTTATTCAAATGACAAATACTATTTATTAGCACATCAAGATTTTCAACTAAACAATAAGCAAAGAAACTATAATAATTAATTTCATGTAAGTAGTGAGATGAGGCAGGAAATGATTGGGCACTTTGATAAAGCTACTACAAAGTATCATTGCAGAAAAAGCAGATGCCTATAATTATGATCATCACGTCCAGGGCTTGCCCGCTTGATTTATTTATTTATTTATTCATTCATTCATTCATTCATTCATTTATTTATTTATTTATTTATTTATTTATTTATTTATATATTTATGCCAATTGTTCTAAAACCAAAGGGAATAGATTTGTCTTTAATGTAGCTGTATCACTTGGTTAGAATACAAAAGAAAGGCAAAAACTAAAGTGGCTAAGTAATACATCGCCTGATTTAAGTCCTTATTTCTTACTATATACCATGGTGTTGCTTTTAACTTCTTCTTAATTGAGAAAAAAATGTGACAAATACTTATTTCCGCTTCATTGGTAAACTAACATAGAAAGATTGGGAGGAGATCGAAAGAAGCAACATCAAGCCTTAGAAGCAACTACTGCTTACATTCAACCTAGTGTACTTGTGTGTACTTTGCAAATCCTAATGGGACCTCTTCTTTTTTTCAAGCAAATTTTATTCCCTGGAGAACAACTTCCCTAGCCTTCATTTAGGAGAAATGTTATTTACTTCAATTCACCTAGATATTATAGAAATAATGTTCAACAAAGAAACAATATTTCCAAAAATGCCTTTAAAATGTTTCAAATCAGTACACAGGAAATCTTGGGTAGGGCTTTACATCATTGGAGTTTTCTTTTTTGCATTCTTTCTTGCTTACTTTTCCTTATTTTTGTCTTACTATAGCTCTTGCTTTCATATTACAAAATTATAAGATTGTTCAAAAAATGTGGAAAAATATAAAAGAAATAAAATGCACACCGAATTGTATCATATTCTGGTTAATATCCAGTGATTATGTGTTTATAAATGAGGCCATGCTATATATTTTATATATTTTTTGATTTTTTACATAATGTTATATAGTGATATTCATTTCATGACCCTATGTATTTTAAAAAACAAGATGAAAAATGTATTCATTTTTAATAATGGCAGAGATCAAACTTATTTATAAATTATATACACATGTAGTGATTACTAATCAGAACTTGATTACTTTTTTCAACCTCAGTACATAATTTGGAAAGGTAATGGGTTGAGGATGGAAGAGTGATAGTGCTGGCATGTAATGTCTAAGGAGACCAATCCAGTTAAATATGGTGGATAGCCCATTGGATTCAACATCAAACATAATGTGTTACAGATCAGATGCTACAACTTACTAACTACAAATTGGGTAAATCAATCAACAACAACAAAAATTTAAGTAGTTGCATGCTCAGGCATCATGTTTTATACCATAGTTTATGTAATTAATTCCCTTATGAAGGATATTTGCTTTCAGTTTGTTAATATTAAAAAAAATGTGTATGTTGTTGTATACAAATGAGGCCCTAAAGTGCATTCTTGACCACCTATTCCTGCGAGACTATTTATTTTTGCTGTTCTTCCTGTTTGTTCAGCCTTTTGATCTAGGTGCAAATATGGAAAGGTAGTGAATCTCAGTGGAAAGAAAATTGGTAAGTCAATGAGATCAAGGTTGAAATTCTTAATCTTCTTTCAAGGTATTTCAACATTGGAGATTTATTTAATTTTTCTTAAAATAATTATGCAAGCATTTGATGAGATTACAAATAGGTCTTTCATTCCTCCTCCCATGCATGGTTCCTGGACATATATGTTTTACCCCCTGAGGACATGACATGTTAAGAGCTGCTGGGAGATGTGGTATCCGGCAAGCTCATGGGATTCAATGATCATGTGCCTTTTACTGCACCACTGCTATATAGTGGTTTCTTACTCCAAAACAATGTCACGCTGGGTCTGTCAGATGATTAAATGCTTTTTAAAGTTTTTAAACAGTGGTGCAGAAAAGGCAAACATATACCCCAAATATGCATTCTTTCTGTTCAAAATGAAGTACTGGCTGTTTCACAGTAGAGGGAGTCAAATGTAATCAATGTGCCACCAAGTGGTTGATTTGTTTTCTTTAAGTAGGGTGCCATATCACGACTGAAGTGCTGATGTTTATGGCCGGGAAGCTGGATGTTTAGCAACAGCAATAGCTAAATCAGCTTTGTTGAGTGGGAACTTATGTTGTTGGTCTCATGTACATCTTCCATCCTTACTGCCATTGAGTCTTCCGTGAATCTATTATTCCGTGAATCTATTATGTCACAATGACAGAAACCAGCTGATCAAGTCAGAATTATTGGTCAAGTAATTCTGTCTTCTTGGTTGTTTAGTGAACTTTTTGTAGTGGGTGCTTTTTGGTGAGGGTTAATAAGAAATACAAAGAACAAGTTAAAAGCAACACCGTGGTATATAATAAGAAATAAGGACTTAAATCAGGCCATGTATTAGTTAGCCACTTTAGTTTTTGCCTTTCTTTTGTATTCTACCCAAGTGATTTCCCAGATCTTCAGACTTTTCTCTTTCCAGGCCTGGGCCAATCAGCCAAGCCACTGGGGCCTACATGTGTCTTTAAATATTCTTACCTTGGGCACTTCTCTTTCTACACAAAGCAAGAATGAGCATCCCACCTGAAGCTTTGCTCACTGAAAGAATTCTGCTTATTGCTCTCTTCAATGGGACAGAAGTATAGCAGCGGAGCATTGCATCCTGTATTCACAGAGCAAACCTATCTCTGAACAAAGCTTGCTCTTTTCTCTTCCTCTGCCATCTAGTGACTGCATTCCACCCCATGTGGCCATAGATGAAAGGCAGAGAAAGGCATTAGTGCAACTCACTAGCAAATGCAGTGGGGATCTGGGCCCCATGCTTCCGATGTGGTGTTACAGGTTTACTCCTTCTAAGTACCGGGTATCTCCTTTAGCCAATGGGATCAGGGTCTGGAAATAGGCTCAGATCCATAAGCTTGGTGAAGGATCATGACTGAGAGAGGGGCTTCCATTTCCTGATAATTCTCTCCGTTTTCTCTCCTTGTTCCTTCTTTGCCCCCTCCTCTTTCTCTCCTCCTCTTCCTCTTCCTCTCTCTCTCTCCCTTCCACTCCTCCTCACCCTCTGATTATGGATATTGAACAATAAGCCCATGGGCTGACAATTTTCTTGACCCTAGAGGTGCTGTGTTCTATTAGCCATATCCACACCTCTTTGCAATCAAGCTTTCTTGGCTTTCGTGCCAACCTTGTCTCTCACTAGAATTATTGTAACTCTGCTTGCTTCTGACAATGAAATACTTCTACTTGGCTTCTCTTTTGGTCACAGAGAAGATATGCAATCTCCATTGCTATCAGCGAGCTTAATTATAAGACAGTATCTATGATCATTAGCCCCTGTTTTAGAGGACGGTGACCATTGAGGTTTACACTAATATCAGTGTTCCTCTCAGTAGTGTATTCTGTACCATTTCGGGGTGTTCTCATTCAGGTCCTTCTGCAGAACATAGGTAACTAACAGATTTTTCAGTCTTACATAGTATATTCACCCTAAACTACTTCCCCGAGCCTTTTGATCTTTTCTTTCAGCATCTGCCATGGCCAGCATCAGCATGGGCCATTACTTTCTCCATATTTCCAAGAGCAGCATGTTAATATTGTTTCCTGAGATCCTTGCCAGAGTGTTATATCCTGTATCATAAGAGAATGCCCAGAACTTCCCTGGGCATGTTGTGACTTGGCTTTAGTAGCTGGTGGTTGGCAATGAGGGCAGGTATGGGTTGATCCCAAAGGGTATACATGTTGTTTTGAAAGACAAAGCTTCCACTGTAGCTTTTAGAAATAAGGCAGCCCTACCCTGTAAGAGTATGGAGTGGGCCATGTTTGCAGCTCCACAGAGAGTTCAGTAGAGTCTGGAGTCCCAAGGTTTTTGAGTCTGGCAGAATGGGTTATCCTCAAACCAGGTCTAAATACCTCACTCTTTTTCAACCATGCTTGGCACAGCACATGTGGAACATGTAGAGGGAGCTAAGACTTAACCTTCTGTCAACTTTGCTACTCGTATAATTAGGTCCTGGTCCAATTCATTAGATTTCTCTTTCCTTTCTCCCCTGGAAATCTACTACTCTTTCTAATTAAGTCACAGATTTCTTCCTTAGGTTTTTCTGCCCTCTGGCTATAGGAGATGAGTCTCTTTTTATGCTGCCAAGGAAGACTTCTTCCTTGCACACTTACTATCATTCAGTGATTAATCACCTTCTACTTTTTCATGTCTTTCTCCAGTACATAAATGGCACCTAGCAAGAGGTATCAGAATACAATTGTTCTTATAATTTGCAATTCCAGGGAACTTAAAAAAATATTATACCATCAGTGCTTATTTATCTTATCTCTAAAATATTAACTATTAGCAAAATTTCACATTTGTAATGCAACAGCCTGCAACCAATGGGGTCTCATTTTGCACCTGGGTGTTACGTGGTCCAGTTTCAAAAATCTGTTTTAGAGTCTGCTTCCTTAGACCATTCCTGATAACAACAGTTTTATGATGGCTTGACTGGGAAAAAGATTATGAGGTAGAGATTTTTATGCCAAATATTTATAAGGGACTACCCTCAGGGTCAACATCTGTAGGAGAGTAAAGGAAGGAAGATTGGACAGAGCAAACTATTGAGGTAGTTGCACCAAAGGTCTCAGTCAATCCAATGGGGACTCTAGAGATGGGATAATGCTTTGGAATTGCTCCAATGTGCAAGAGTACCAAATGTTTATATCCCAATATCAGCTACTCATTGAATGCATGCTGACCTCCAGGATCGTGTGACCTCAGTCAAGGATATTCCTTCCAGCTGGAGAATCAGCAAAGAGCCATCAGTAGCCAACATTCTCAGCAGCTGGAGAAAGGTGTATCTCAATCTAGAAGGGGAAATCTAAGTGGCACATGCCACCACTCCAGTAAATATACATGTATTTTAAGTCCGATTACCATAAATAAGATGTTTCACATACTTTGTCAAATGCATCTAGTACATATTGCTAGTATTAATATAAAATGCCACTAACAACACATGAATGCACCATTGTATATGGATTTACATATATACAGATATATCCATCATAAATTGTATGAGCCTTATACATTTATTTGTTTCAAATAGCCTAGAAAGATACAGATAATTATGACAAACTGTACTATTAAGTCAGTAGTATGATCTGATAAAACTCTGAGTATGGTTCTATTTTCTATTATAGTAAAAACTTACATTGAAAGTGGAAAAAAAAGAAGGAAAGAAGAAACAACAAAGATATGCTGCATTACTTATAGTTTTCAGTAGAAGAGGGAAAAAAGGCAGAAATAATTCATGGTAGCCAAAGGGTTTGAAGAGAATAGAATTTTACAAATACTTTGGAGAAAAGGGAGCACAAGATGTAAGGAAGGGGCATTAATAAATAAAGACTGGTAAGTTAATGATGGTTCAGAAGGGTCTGAGCTATTGAGCTCATTTTTAAAAATTCATACTGGAAAGAAATAAAAGAATGGAAAGCTTTGGATTATTTAGCAATAATCAGACAGATCTTGGAGAATTATTGAATGAAAAGAAAATAAGGTTTACAGAAGAAATTAGTGTTAACTTAAATAAAAAATAGTAATAAGTGGCCTTAGGTTTGTCTCTCACCCTCTTAGTTTAAATAATTTATAAATTGATAGCCTCTATCTCTCATTTCCTCATTCTTTGGCCCTTGATTTTGATCCTTAGGCTGTTTCTTTTCTACAGTGATTTCCACTCCTCTGCACTGGAGGATACACTATTCTCCCCGACAAGCGACTTCTCTCCTGCGGTAGGCAGAACAGCAGCCAGCTCGTCCATTACAAAATGTCAGAGATCCTCTCTCTCTCCAGTGACCTGTGTTTGTCAGCCCTGGCACAGCCTTCAGGCAGCAGTTGCAGGCAAATATAACACTAAGCTCTCTAGAACTATGACATGATATATATGTAAACAAAATAATCTTGATCTAGTAATTTTCTTTCCAGTAATCTTACCTGTTTGCAAGAGCTCTGCATTTTATAAAGTAAATACCATCTCTGTAAGAGTTCAGTCTATTTTCCACTCTGAATTTGAAATTAAAGTAAAACAAAACCTTGCCTGAGGAAAAGGTGAAATAGTCATACTATCCTCAACTAATATTCTCAAGTTCACAGAATAAGTTCTTTCAGCTCTCCCTCACATCCTGGGTAGGGTGACCAGTGCCTGCTTTATCATACATTACTGCTACCAATGTTGAATATCAATGAGATATTTTACTATAAGATCTATTTTTAAATTATTTTTAATCTGTTTTTATTAAGTCATAGACATGAACAAATTTAATTCATGACGATTCATATTTGTTCACTCTCACTTGTCCAAGAAGTGCCCACTAGAGTTTTCCTTTGCCAGAGTGACTCCTGAGCCTTTTATACACATCACAATAAAGAGTAATGAAAAAAATTGTGAGGCCAGAAAGGTCCATAGAATTTACACTGGAGAGAATAGAAAGCATCTAGTAAATGTTAGCTACAGGACAAGTGGAGGTGACAAGGGCTGACTTGTGCTCCCCCCAAATTCAGAGGTTGAATTCCTAGCCCTATACCTTAGAATGTGACCATATTTGGAGATAGGGCCTGTAAGAAGATGATTATGTTAAAATGAGATAATCAGGGTTGTTCCTAATCTCATATGACCGGCCAGAAAGTGGAGTTTAGGATATACACACATAGAGAGGAAAGACCAAGTAAAGAAAGATAGTAGACAGACATCTGCAAGCCAGAAAAGAGGCCTCAGAAGAAACCAACACCTTGACTGATATCAGACTTCCAGCCTCCAGAATTGCAAGAGGATAAACTTTTGCTATTTAGGCTGCCTAATTTGTGGTCCTTTGCCATGGTAGCCCTAGCAAACTAATACAAAACGGAAAAATTCAAGATGGCTTAATAAAGGCTGTGTTCTGAGACATGACTTGTGGGAGTCTAGAAAGAGGAAGGACTGAAACTTTAGAGACAACTGCCTTGTGGTTTAGAGTTTAGGACAGGGTTTACAAATGAAGACAGTAAAGCAATTTGACAGGTATTAGCTATATGATCCCTACTGGATTTTTTTTTTTTTTTTTGAGAGAGAGGCTATAGCAAAACATACTTTTAAATTATTTTAATTTGTTTTTTGATATTGAATAAATATGTTCTTTGAATTGGCAAGATTTAAAAAGCCACCAAGTGCTTGATTTTGTGTGTATTATTAACCCTGATGAGCTATCGAGTACCCGGTATGTGGCAAAGCTTTAAATATGTTACTACCTCTAATTATCATAAAAAAAAAATGTTCCTAGGTCAATACATGTGAAACAACTTGTCCAAGTTAACCCAGAAATTATATTCAAGAGCTAGAATTTAACCTAAATTAATCCAATTGTAACAATCAAGATCTTTCTAGATTATAATGCGCAGTTTCTCAAAATTCTTTTAAGTAGGTTTTGGAAGCAGCTGGTGGTTGTTTGTGGTAGGCTGTTGTTGCCTTACCAAGATCCCTTTACTGGTCTGAGATCACCCATCTCACAGTTTCTGAGAGGGGTGACTGTTAAAAGCTGAGTTCCATTCCACCTTAGAATTACCCTCAGGGTGTGGGAGATACTTTGCTTCAGGGTAGGATGGCTCTGTGGACATTCCTGTGTGAGAACTCCCCATGGGATTAACTGAGGCTGGAGTTTTATCTATATGCACAGGTTTACAAACCTTCCCCTCTCCTATTTTTCTCATTCCATTATATGTTTCATCTGAGAATAGCACTGTAATGACTCATTGGCTCAAGAATCTCCATCAGAAACTATGCTTCTAGAGGGTCTAAGACAAGGTTGTATTAACTAGCTAAATAGCAATATGATTCAAGCTCATTACAGGTTAATAACATACATACATACACACATACATACATACATAAATAAATAAATACCTAGCAGTTTTTGACATATAAGTATATGTCACATCGCAGTGAAGTGAAAAATGAAAAGACACAATCTGGAAAAATACTTATTAGAATCTACAATACTATCTAGAAACTAAAAGCATTATTTTTTAGCATAGACCTGTGCAGTTTTTGCCAAAGTATATTGCATGGTACATAATTTCACCGTTTTTTTTTGTGTGTGTGTCAGGACTATTTTTGATGACAAGTGATAGAATTTCAATTCAAATTAGCTTAGTCCAAAAGAAAATTCATTGTCCTTTGTGTCTGTGGAACTCAAGGGTAAGTTTCCTTTAGAGTTGGACCTAGGGGTTTCAGTTGCTGTCTCCATCCTTCAAATTTATTTGACTTTATTCTTCATACATGCAAAGATGTTTCTGTGAAGGTAAGTTGTCTTTCCTACTGCCCAGGAAAGATTCTAATGGACCATGTCTAGGACATTTGATAGTTTCAAAATAATTACTGGGTCCTATAGTATGTGGGACTCTCATCAAACAGATGCAGGGGAGTGCATCTACCATGGCAATGGGAAAAGGCAGATATATGGTTGATAATATTACTGTGGCCAACACGGTAGGGAGTCCCCAGTAAAGCCATGAAAAGGAGAAAGTGAATGCATGGTAAGTAGACTAAAAATACTTTTACAATAGTCTTCTAGGGATAGAATTTGTGGAACATGAAAAAGATAGTGAGGTATATTAGGTCTGGAAAATGCAGGAGTAATCATGTTGGAATACGACTATTCAGTTCCCTAAAATGCTACTGGGAACTTTGAATTTCTAACATGGATATATATTTCTAAACTTATTTGACCTTGGGACCCATTTTTCATGATGTATTTTATAGAATCCAAACTTGGGTTCAAAAACAGATGGTTCTACTTATTAGCTATCTAACTTTGGAAAATTAGTTAAAATCTCTGGGCCTCAGTTTCTTCAGCTGTAAAACTGGAATAACTGAATGTACTTAAGAAGTTTATTATGAGCGTTAAGGAGTATGCATTACAACTTCTTGGCTTTATAAAATTGGTTTGTATTGGACCAGCTAGGATCAATTTAGAGACCTTGAATGACTCCCAAAAGTATTAAAATGTTTTCTTTAATGAAATTAAATACTTTCTGATTTTGTTTTTCAAAAGCTGCTGACCAGAGAAGATGGTGTTTATATGAAGATTAATTTACAGATTGAGTATAGGTTGGATTGGATTTGGGGTGACAAGACAGAAGGAAGCCACCAGGGATATGGAGGACAGTCGAGAGGTTATTGTAATAAATTCTGAATTGATGGGTACCTGAACCAAAGGAACATAAGGCAATACTGCACAACTATTAAGAACAAACCATAAAAATGATTAGAAGACTTTCAGAATGACCCAATTCAGCAGTTTACTGTGAGAATTTTATTTTTCAAATAGTCTATTTAATTTAATAATGATGGGTGCTAAAAGATGTGCAAGGTGTCCTCTTCTCTCCAGGTTAATAAAATAATACCCTGTGAAACACAATAAAATTTCAGAAGCTTAATCATCATCAGTAAAATCTTCCTTTATACACAATTACTCATTTTGTATAGTCCACATTTCTGCTAATAGAGTAAGATATAAAATAGGGATTTTACTTCATATGGTGATCATTTAAGAATAGTCCTATTTTAAAGTATGTACTTAGATAAAATGCCATATGCAGTAATGATATTTGAGATAATACTGTAAAATTAAGTAGTCTATTTTCAAATATGTTAGCTGAGTAATAACCATACAAAAACTCAAGTTTCCTCTAACATAGGAATGCAGTTCTAATCTAAGCAGTAGAACTTAAGAAAAGAAAAAGAAAAAACTGAATTTAGTATCTGAAAAACATTGCACTGATTTATTTAATAGGCTCTATTGAAATATTTAGTTAATAGGCTTTATAGAAATATAATATTATATATATTTGGATCATTTCTATTTGTTTTAAAAGTACACTCAAAATTGGGCAGCTGGGTAGCTCGGTCTGTTTACTCAGGTCATGATCTCATGGTTCATGGGTTCAAGACCTGCATCAGGCTCTGAGCTGACAACTAGGAGCCTGGAGCCTGCTTCAGATTCTGTGTCTCCCTCTCTCTGCCCCATCCCGCTCTCTCTCTGTCCAAAAATAAATAAATGTTTAATTCTCTTTTAAATACACTAGAAATGAATTAAGAGTTTGTTCTGCTTCCACAAATAGATTTTTAAGTTACTGCTCTCTTAGGTAAGATATTGTTGGTTGCCAAAGAGGAAAACCAAAAACTTGAGCTAATTTAAAGCAATAAAAGAGAATGTCAAGGAATCAAAGGAAACATGGAAAAATAAAGTTTCAGAATGGGCAGAGATGGGTCAGTTTTATAGTTTATTGAGGCTACACTAACAATGTGTCTCAGCTTCCAGCTATAACTTGCTGTACCTGGTTTTTACATATGCAAAGTAATGAAACTGGTCCAACTTGGGTTAGATGCCAACCTCTATTCAATTGGCTGTGGCCAAGAGTCTTGGTTCTGTCATCAAGGGATCCATCTGCCCTTCTCAACAAAGAGTTAGTGAAGCTAGTGCAGAATTCCAGCAGGCGAACAGAACATTTGCTAAATCTAATCAATGAACTTATAATTTGATCTTTAAACAAAGTTAACAGAGAAAAAATACATAAATTGTTAGCTTAAAAATATCCTGACCTCAGGGTGCCTGGATGACTCATTCGGTGAAGTATCAAACTCTTGGTTTTGACTCAGGTCATGATCTCACTTAATTTAATAGTGATGGATGCTAAAAGATGCATGGAGTGTTCTCTTCTCTCCAGGTTTGAGGCATAGGGCCCTCATAGGGGTCTGTGCTGACACAGTGGGGCCTGCTTGTGATTCTCTCCCTCTCTCTCTGCCCCTCTCCTGCTCAGGCTCGCTCATGCACTCTCTGTCTCTCTCTCTCTCTCTCTCTCTGAATAAATAAATAAGCATTTAAAAAGAAATCCTGAACTTACAATTCCTGTCGCTTTCTAGGCAAATTTAGAGCTACCTGTTAGGGCAGCCAGCTGTGCATTAATCTTAGAATTTAAAGGTCTTGAGTTCCAGGATGGTCGATGAATGTACTTTTTACTTAGGAACCACTTTTAGTAGTCTCTATTTGGGAAAAAAAATCAAGATGTAGTACAATATTTTGTACTGAAAACCTATTGTTTGTGGTGTTTGGTTATTGGAACTATTTTTAATTTTTTTATTATTTAAAACATTTTAAAAAATATTTATTTATTTTTTAAAAATAAAAAATTTTGTCTCTCTTGAGAGAGAGACAGACAGAACACAAGTGGGGGAAGGGCAGAGAGAGAGGGAGACACAGAATCTGAAGCAGGCTCCAGGCTCTGAGCTGTCAGCATGCAGCACTATGTGGGGCTCAGACTCATGAACCATGAGATCATGACCTTAGCCAAAGTCGGATGCTTGACCAACTGAGCCACCCAGGCACCTCTAAAATTTTTCAAATGTAATTTTAACATCAAATCCCAATTTCAATATCAATAAAAATGGGGGTGCTTTGGGGCACCTGGGTGGCTCAGTTGATGAAGCATCTGACTCTTGATTTCAGCTCAGGTCATAATTTCCTGGTAGTGAGACAAAACCCCATGTCAGGCTCCGTGCTGGCAGAGCAGAGCCTGTTGGGTTTCTCTCTCTTCCCCGCTCCCCTCTCTCTGCCCTACCCGTGTGTGCACATGCTCATGCATCCTCTCTTTCTCTCTCTCAAAAATAAATAAACATTTAAAAAATGGGGTTGCTTTGACTGAAGTAAGGGGAGACATTGGATATTGGATATTGGCATTCCTACTTGCTTTGACTCTCTGCTTTCCCCTTATAGTTACCCAAAGTTCATTTCCAGAGACCCATATCATTGTAAAATACAATCTGAAATTCACTATTGTAGTTTAGAAATGAAAATAAAAGAAAAGTAAAGAAAGAAAGAAAACGAGAAGACAAAAATATAGGATTTTGCATCATAGGATCAGAGTTTTGTAAAATGCTGATTTTGGCACATACTGACTTGAAGATAGACTAAATCACTTAAATTCTGCAAATCTTCATTTCTTCAGCTGATAACTGTAAATAGTACCTCTGCTATCTAATTCACACCTGAATAAGACATCACCCACAGGAAACTATGCAATGCTCTACACTGTTGAAATTGACATTGATTTCCCTATATTCTGAGAAGAGCATCCAGACTGCTAGTTCTTTTAAGGGTTTCTCCACTCCCACTGACCATCACTCACATTTCAACAGTTTCTTCTCCTTTTAAGTAATTATATTGGCTTCCAGGGATACACTACTCAGTGACATCTATATCATAAGAAAACATCAATTATTTTGACACCACATAGCTCCCTCCAAAGGTGCTAGTGGGTATTTATCTTCTTCTGTGGTCCTAGAAGAGTGGGAAGAACAAGCAGGAGCAGGGAGAAGGCTGCTGAGTCATCGATTGGACCCCATTCCCGGAGATCACGCAATCCTAAAGTGGATAGTAAACTCCATCACCCTCTAGGGTCCCTCTGGGGGTTGTTCATGGAGATACAGAAGAGTACCTAGGGGAAATGGAGGCTGAGGAGACAAAAGTACCTTCTTAATAATATTCACTTGAGAATGATTATAAACTAGAAGATGAGTGACAGACAAAAACTGCTTGAGTTGAGGCATACATTTTCACTCTATTTTGGATTCTGGTACTCTGACAATGTATTTTGAGCTCAGCATTTTTTTTTTTAATTCTCATTCAGCTGTGTGAAAGCCATTCTTCTCAAGACTGTGAAAGCCATTACTTCTGTAGTAATGTTGTCTGTTTAGATTTGAAGTCACTAGGGCCCTGGCACATATGGCAAGAATACTCTATTTTTAAAGATATATTGTGTCTGTTAATACAAAGGTCATGATGTAGATTTTTGCACTTAGAATCAGTATGAGAAAGTGGGACTGTTCTTGCAGATCTTGGCTCCATCAGCAAATAAATTAAAATAAACTGGTGGCTTGAAATAGAAATAATCCTCCTTCCAAGTGTTTCATTTAGAGAATGACATCCTGTTTTCTTCAGAATATCATGGCAATTCTGCATATGAATGAATTTGGGAATAGAAAAGGCCCAGCAAATGAAATACATGCAAAATAACTTTTAGAATTTCAGGCTCCAGTAATAAAAATAAGTGATGATGCTTTTCCGTTCAAAGTGTGAAGGGAAAAAGGAAACCTGAAACTTACGTAAGTTTTAGAATTTTATACCAACTGTGATTGCATGGTAAGCTCAATTCTCCCTATAAGATAACAGAGTGCATCCTTAGTACAATTTACCATTTATCTTATAAGGAAAATCTTGACACAGTTGGTTATTAACTACAGAAGTCAGACAACTTTCTGATTATAGTCATAACTGAAAAAGGTGTATTTCAAAAATGACTGAACTCAAGCATCATTCACCTGGAAATACCTTGATTAGGCTCCAACTGAGACTGGAAAGGCTCTAACTGAAGTCCAGAATAACTATTGTCAGAGTTGTAGAAAATCTACAATGAAACCCCATTACTATAAAAAAAAAAAGTATCGTAACAAAATACATTAAATTAAAAAATAAATTTGAATTCGTAACCTTAAATAGATATGTCTCCCATTATATCACTGCTAAAACTAACCCAGCAGTTGTAGCAATCTTGGCCCATATCTATACCTTGTGCCTTTATGTTGGATTTTACTACTGTTCTTCATTTAAAAGGACAGGGAGCTGAATGCCTGTCTTGAGTAAAGAAAAAGATTAAGAGGGATATTTTATAACTTTTCAGTGCCTAGAATCAAACATGACATCTTTCCAGGAAATAGTATGAAAGCTAACACTGGAAATACCATGGCAAGTTTTGTATCAAGATGATACTGATCATGATAAAAAATAATTCTGTGGGAAAAGCTGAGCTTGTAAAATCCATGAGTTTATGTGAAATTTATGTCAAATATTAATCAGATGCTCATTAAACTTTCTCATTTTTGTGAGTGCAGTTAAACAGTTTTCTCTCTTTTTACCCTGTTCTATTGACTGCATGTGAATTTGAAGCCATGCATTAGAGATGGCCAAGCTTTCATTATTCTGGTGTTCTGAATTTCTCCACATACAAGAACCTTTTCTCCCCACTCTTGGGGACCATGCTGTACTTTGACACAAGTGAACAATAAAACTTTATATTGTTAATTATCCAAGATTTGAGGGTTGTTTATAACATAGCTAACATTATTTACCATGGGTACTATGGGTACTAACATAGCTAACGTTATTTACTCTGGGTACTATTTCAAATTAGAAAGAAATAATAAAAGGAAATAAAAAGTTATTGGGATACAAAGTAGGATATAAAAAAGTAGGATGTAGGCAAGACTTAGTAAGCATGAATAACTAACAATAATTTCAAGTATTCAGAAGCAATCACACTGGTTCCAGGGAAAGGAAGAACATGGTAAGTAATGGTGATATCAGTTAGATAAGACAGATTATCCTGGGGTCCAACAGTTAATCAGCATCACTTGTCACAAACAATGAGCAAAGAGGCGCATCTGGATGGCTCAGTTGTTTGAACGTCCAACTCTTGATTTTGGTTCAGGTCATGATCTCAATGTTCTTGGGATGGCGCTGACAGCATGGAGCCTGCTTAGGATTCTGTCTCTCTTCTCTCTCTGCCCATCTCTGCTGGTGCACTTGTATGTGTGTGCATGCACTTTCTCTCTTCTCTCAAAATAAATAAACATTAAAAAAATGAGCAAAAAGAAAAAAAAAGTTTAAATATTGAAGTGTTTTCTTGGCCAAATGTGTCAAAAAAGGAGAACTGGTAGGGAAGGCACAAGTCCTCATCTCCTAGGAGATAAATTTTCTAAATGGTAATATTATAAAATACTAATGAGGAATGCATACCTTTTTAATAGTGCTGGCAGGACAGGTCAAGATATCATGATATTAAGGTAATGGATTTTCATAATGCTGGTAAAACGAAATTTCAAATGGATGGCATATATTTTGAAACTCAAAGTAGGCTTTGAAAGTAAAACTGGTAAAAATGATTAAACAAAAAATGCTAATTAATAAATTAACATGTTTAACAAATATGTGCTTATTTATTGAGCACTCACTAGTTTTCAGACTCTGCTCTCCAAGTTTGGGATATGGTTACCTACATCCTACATTTTAATAAGCTTAACTGTTAAAAGTTAAGCTCAGCCTGAACGTGAGTATCTCAAATTTGAATCTCCAAAGGAAAATAATCCTAATTCTATATTCTGACAAGAATCAGTAGAGGGATAACTTAAATCCTTAGCTAGTTTGATTTGGTATTCATTTACTCTTACTTCTAGAAAGAATAATGCAAACTTCTTTTAAAGCATCAAATTTATATAACTGGAAGGACGATAAGGGATATCAAGCAATTAAAGCTGTAAGCAAAGTTATAAACAAAATATTAGATATAATGAAGACATATACTTCCCATGATTGTTATATGTTAAGTGATATAATATTTTAAGTCTTTAATATTAGTTGCTTTTGCAATTATCTGCTGTTTAGGATGTTCAAAGTACTGTAATAAGAAAATATATTCACTTCAAATTTAATCAATACAACCAATAGGTAATCTGTAAAATCTATAGGTAATGCTTAAAGAGTTAAGGAAATTTGGTTTTCAATGTTTCATTCATTTGGTCTGAACTCCATGGAGATTTGGTAGTATGATTCTGGATTTGCCTTCTTAAATTTTTCAATGTTTTGTTTTGTCTTGAGAGAGTGAGTGAGAGACAGAGAGAGAGAGAGAGAGAGAATGAGTGGGGAGGAGCAGGGAGAGAAGGAGACACAGAATCTGAAGCAGGCTCCAGGCTCTGAGCTTCAGAACAGAGCCTGACGAGGGGCTCAAACTCACCAACCTAAGCCAACGTTGGACACTTAACTGACTGAGCCGCCCAGGCAACCCTGGATTTGCCTTCTTACAACTCTGACTTCTGAAGAGTTCTGAGTTAAGATAATGTGGAATGCTGATTGGTTCATGCTGTATCAAGTAGCTTGTATTCAGGTATCAGAAGTGCTCATTGTTAAACCTCTTATTGGTGCATTTCAGCTGTACTCAATTGGCACATTCTCCAAGAAGTGTTACTTACAATAATATGAAAGTTTTTGAGGAATGATAGACACTCATAAACTGAAGCGGTCCATACATGCTTCAATTTCATCTTTTGTAACAGAATGCTCTTTCTGAGGCAGAGGGCCTAGAATCTGCACCTGAGATGTTGCAAGAATTTCTGATGCAATTGCTATTTGGCTGAATGCTATATCACCTTGTTTGTGTTCTTTGAATTTAAATAACTGGGTATAGTTTGTATCCTCTGAATCTTCTTTCTAATTCCTAAAGCAGGACAAATTAAAATGGAGTCAATGGCTGTATATCACACAGGGTTTATATTTAATGTATTTAACAAAGTAAAAATTATGTATGAAGATCATATATATATATATGCATATATATACATATAATATGAATATTTCGTGTGGAAAATAATCATTGCCCATAAACAAATCCCTATATAACTGTATGTTATTTTTCCAATTAAAAGTAATCCCAAGGTTTCTACTATACTTGAGGTTAGCAATAAGACACAAAGATAACTTATTCCTACTAATCCCTAGCCTGTGACTGATTGTGGAAGCTGTTGTCTATGATGTTTGCACCTAACATTAAACTCTCCCTCTCCCTTCCCCTTTATTTCTCTCCTTTTTGTCTCCTTCACCTCTCCCTCTCATTTGTCTCCCTCAATCTGTCTTTTGTTTTCTTTTCTGTTTCTATCCAGGCCACCAGAAAAAAAGGATTTAGCTAGACTCTTTATCAAAGGCAACTCTATTAGATATCACCCCTTATTCATTATATAGATTACTGGTAAATACTAACTGACTACATTTCAGTCTACAGAGAAATGCTAGTTTTATGGGATGGGGAAAGTCTACCTCAGTAGTAGTTTACACATAGTCTTCTAAATTAATTTTATAATTTCAATTTTTTCTGCTACAACAATAGGGTTTGAGTTAACTTGAACTTCTATAATTGCCATAATAAAATGTAAAATATATGAAAGGAAAAGATCATATAAGAATTCCAGACTAATATGGTTTTAAATGATTAATATATCTTTTTTCCCATATAACAAACTGAAAAAAGGATATAGTCCTATTGCATGTTAAAGGAAGTATATACCCTTTTGTTGATAGAGAAAAAAATTGCTTCTATTCATTTGTTGAAGAATCATGTATATTATTACATAAGGGCATGCCTATGCAATCTTCTTTATTACCCATTTCTTCTACTGAGCTGTATGGGTATTGAAATATAGAAAAATGTCAGAGTGTTAAAATAATATGGTTCAGTTAGGAAGATAAAACAAGAATAAAACTTAGGGAAGATAGAATAATATGTACTTATCCTTTGTTCTTATCTTTCTAAAATAATGAATATTTGAGTCAGTTTTTCACAAGAGCTGCTTACAGCACACTCAAAATTGGTGCCTTGGTTAATACTAATATTCTGAATGACTGAACATTATTTTGACTTTCTATTTTATAATAATCCAATGAAATAAAACAGCTTATTAACCCCTTTTGTAAAAATTAGGGAATTGAGACACTGAATGGTTATGCAATTTGCCAATATAACATAAACATGAAGGGGCAAAGCTGAGATTTGGTCTCAGTCTGGCTCTAGTACTTTTGTCTCAGGTTATGGTGCTATCATCAATCATTAGGATCTGGGTGACGGCATGTTCTGGCTACTGGTAGGTGATCTTGGGCTTTCACAGAACCCCTGTGAATGAAGTCATAAAATAGTAAGCCAGCAGCTGCTTCCAAGAATTGTCATCACCTCTCTATCTGAAGAACTATTTATAAGGAGGCCATAGAGTTGGCCAAAGCTGTCCTAAAAGGTATCTTTATATTTATTCAAATAATAGGCTGAAGCCCTCAATTTCCATGTCATAGATTGAAGAGATAATTTAGTACTTAAAATTTTAAAGTTAGGTATTAGACATTAGCCACTTTAATTGAAATAGAAATTATTAAGCCTACCAACATAGGGCCTGTCATGAAATGTTATCTATAAAGAGTTCCACCCCCATTCCTAGGTTATTAAATAATTGACCTGTCTGAATGAAATTATTTAGCATAGTCTTTTCCAAGACTGCCATCAAAATTATTATGTGGAGTTTTGGTACAAGTGATAATGCTAGGCTATTTTTCCATTATTAATTTTCTTGTCAAGCAATTGCTTTAGCCAATTATTAAACTATCTGTAATCAGTGGACTATAGAACAGAAATGGCTTTACTTTCTCCAATCACTGCCTTTTACTATGCTGGTGAATTTCCTTTTTTTTTTTTTTTTTTTTTTTGTCGTTTCTAATGATACCTCTGGAAAATCCATAGATTTTAATCTTTTTTTCATAAAATTCAGTCTAGTCTAGTCTATTTTTAAGTGGTTTTTTAAAATGTTTATTTATCTATTTATTTATTTTCAAAGAGAGAAAGGGAAAACCAGGGAGGGGCAAGAGAGACGGAGACAGAAATCCCAAGCAGGCTCTGCACTGTCAGCACAGACCTCAATGCAGGGCTTGGACTTACAAACTGTGTGATCATGATCTAAGCTGAAACCAAGAGCCAGATGCTTAACTAACTGAGCCACCCAGACACTCCTAGTCTAGTTTATTTAAAAATTCCAATTCCATGCCCACTTTAAAGCTTTGTGACCTCCTCCTTTTCCATCCACACTAGTTTAGACTTGTGCTCAAATGACGTGGAATGCAAAAAAATCCTCCTGAAATAGTTTAATGCCTCTCTCCTTTCCTCATCTTGCAGCTACTGCTCTAGCAGGCTGAGGTGAGGAAGGGGAATGGCAGAGGACTTTACACTAACAATGGCTGTCTGACAACACACTCTGTGGGGCAGCTTTCCAACTACTGAGTTGTACATATGACTGTTATGGGAGCACCGCAGGGAACCTTCAGCTGCACAATTCATTGTCCTTGAACATTATCTGTGATCGGACTTCTTCACTCTAAATTCTCCACCCACCTCCCAATATTGTGGTTCCCTATGCTTGACAGGAGACTCGTATGTACTTCTCTAACCAGTGGGGTATGGTAGCCTGTTCTGTGGATGCCTCTCTGACTCCTTTTTTTCCCAGTCTCTTCATCTTTCGCTCTAATGAGCACAGGAGGTGAAGCACAATTTGCTATATAAAAAGATGTCCAGCTATCAACTAAGATGGTACTTTCCCTTTCGTGTATGCACCCCCCCACCCCACTCCCCACCCAGCAGTGCCTATGAGTGATTCTCTTGGATTCTTTCTATTTTCCTTGAAAAGAGCCATGTTTAGAAAGGGAAAAGACATGAGTCATCTTCTTCCTTAGTTTACATCTTCTTAGAGTCATGCTCATATATAAGAAAGGGAAGATAAAAAGGAGAAGATTAGAATAGTAATTTGAATTCAGTCGTATCTTTGTAAATTTCGTAAAACATGTTTGACCCTCTTCTCTGCATTTACTATCGTGAATTAATTGGTATTTGATATTTTGACCTCATGGTATAGGAATGTAACAGAGTTTTCTATGTTGATTGTTTTACCCTGCAACTCTACTGAATTCATTTAGTAGTTCTAACAGTTTTTTTTGTTTGCTTTTGTGGAGTCTTTATGGTTATATATGTATATTATATATAATATATATATAATACAATTATAATTATTATATATATAATCATATTATCTGCAGAGACAAGTTTACTTCTTCCTTTGTATAGATATCAATTTGGATATCTTTGATTTCTTTTTTTCCTAATTGCTCTGGCTATGACTTCTAGTAGTATGTTGAATAGAAAAGGTGAAAGTGGCTTTCAGCTTTTCACCACTAAAAATGATGAGAGCTGTGGTCCTGTCATACATAGCCTTTATTATACTGGGATGCATTCCGTTTATATCTAATTTGTTGAGTTTTATCATAAAAAGATGTCATATTTGTCAAATGCTTTTTCTTCATCTATTGAGATGATCATATAATTTTTATCCTTCATTTTGTTGGTGTGATGTGTGGTATTTATTCATTTATGAATGTTGAACCATCTTTGCATTCCAGGAATAAATCTCACTTAATCCTGGTGTGCAATTTTTCAGTGTGCTGTTAAATTCAGCTTGCTAATTTGTTCAGGATTTTTGCATCTAAGTTCATCAGGGATAGTCGTATAGTGTTCTTGTCTGGTTTTGGTATGAGGATAATGCTGGGCTAGTAAAATGTGTTTGGATGTGTTCTTCGTTCTTAAAATTTTTAGAAGAGTTTGAGAAGGAATGACATTGATTTATCTTTAAATATTTGATAGAATTCACTAATAAAGCCATCTGGTCCTGGATTTTTCTTTGTGGCAGTTGTTTGATTGCTGATTCACTCTCCTTAGTCATAACTTGTCTTTTCATATTTTCTATTTCTTTATGATTTAGTCCTAGTAGGTTGGATAGTTCCAGAGATTTATTATGATTACACCTGAGAAATGCCTATAATTTTTTACTTAGAAGTGTTTTTTGTTGTTTTTCTTTTGCTTTTGACATATCTATCCTCCACCGTCCTTGCATTTTATCTTCTTTTTCATTTTCCTTTTCATGCTGCAGAAATCCACAAATTTGTTATCCATCATATTGATTAAAGCATCTCCCAATTCAAGTAAAATTTTTGTTATTTACCTATCAATATCATTTACTTACAATGCAGATTTCAGATATAGTGTATAAAATAGCACGTTGTGTGTAGATGCATAGGAATGAGCATATTTGTATATGTGTGTGCATATTTCAAAGGGATGGCTGTCTTTTACTTTAGCCAACATAGAGCTTTCTAGTCTAATATTAATCCAAACTAAAGCTCATCACCGGTTTTATGTTGATACAGAATTTGAATCTTGATAGCAGCAGCAGTCAGCGAGGAAGAAGCCTCATATCTCCTTTTTGATAGCTACTTGACCATAATAAGGTTTTGCTCCTATGGTATTTTAAATTCCCTCTAAATTATCTATGAAGATTTAGCAAAAAGTCAAAGCACTCAGAATTAAAGATTAAATTCCAAACTACTGCCAGATTTTCAACAAAATTGCCATCTCATGCAATTGACATGAGAATTGCAATCTGGAGCTAATGTAGACTCATGTTAACTCCAAAAATATTGATTGCTAGCCAGACATCATATAATGCTGGAATCTGTTCAGCCTTCTGTTGCCCTAATGTTATACAATAGTAGCACACACATATCCTGGACAATTTCTTCTCTCTTGTACTCATTAAGATACACCACTCAAGGATACCAGGGCCTAAATGGCAATCAAATTGCTTATAGAAAGGTCCCCTGAAAAGAAAATCACTGTACTGTCTCCATCACAAGTGTGTAAAATGTGATGGGGCTATACAAAGGGCCAGGATGAAGTACAATCTAGAGGTGACAGATTGTTAGGCTTTTTCCCGAGTCTATTAACAATTAAGATGATAGAAACCATGTAAGCAGCATTAAGGATGTTATTTTACATTATGGCAGGAGAGCAAGCATCCAGCACATTTAAAATATGTATCTTAATTTAATTGCTTGGAGAAATAAGGCAAAGTGATAATTCAGCCCTAAATTACACAATTTGAAATTAGAATTTCATTTACCAGGAACTATTTCTCTTTATTCTTGTGTTGAAACAACACCAGGATACTGTATATAAAGGTATAACAACAACTTGATATATGAGTCATCTTGTTTAACTGATAGATGTTCTTGACCATTTAATCAAATGTTATGACTCTTAGATCGGTAAATTGTGATAATTTATACACATATACTATATTTATAAATATTTACTATATATATACATATAGCAGTGTAATAGTTGTATACAAAGCTTTTTATCCCTCATTCAATCTAAGAAATTGGATTTGTGGAATATCCTTGAGAAGAAAATAAAGCACAGCATGTTGAACAAATACTAAATGACCTAAAGTATCTACAGTTTTTTTTTTAGCGTTTTTATTTTTTGACAGACATAGAGACAGAGCATGAGTAAGGGAAGGGCAGAGAAAGAGGGAGACACAGAATCCGAAGCAGGCTCCAGGCTCTGAGCCGTCAGCACAGAGCGCGACGTGGGGCTCGAACTCACAGAGCGTGAGATCATGACCCGAGCTGAAGTCGGCCGCCTAACCGACTGAGCCACCCAGGCGCCCCCAGTTTTTTTTTTGTTTTGTTTTGTTTTGTTTTATCTTATTTTATGTATTTCAGTCATGATAAGTGTGCTCTTTAATTCCCATCCCTTTATTTCCCCCATCCCTCCCACCCAGTACTTCCTCTTGTTTCTTGGTTGCCTTTTTTTTTTCTTTCCAGTTCTCATTTTTTGTTTGTTTGTTTCATTCCACATATAAGTGAGATGGTATGATATTTGTCTTTCTCTGGTTGACTCATTTTGCTCGGCATTATACATCTAGTTCCATTTATGTTGTTGCAAATGGAAAGATCTCATTGTTTTTTTAATGACTGAATAACATTTCATTGTATATATATACCAAATCTTTATCCACTCATCAATCGATAGACAATTGGCCTGCTTCAATACTTTGGCTATTGTAAATAATGATGCGATAAACATAGGAGTGCCTGTATCCCTTTGAGTTAGTGTTGTTTTATTTTTGTTTTGTTTTGGGTTTTTTTGTTTTTTGTTTTGTTTTTTGTAAATGTCCAGTAAGGGATTTCAGGGTTGCAGGATAGTTTTATTTTTAATTTTGTGGGGAACCTTCATAGTATGTTCCACAGCGGCTGTGTGAATTTGCATTCCTAACAGTGCACCAACAGTGCAAGAGGATTCCTTTTTCTCTGCATCCTCACCAATACCTGTTGTTCTTGTGCTTTTGATTTTAGCCATTCTGACAGGTGTGAGGTGATACCTAGTCACAGGAATTAGACAACATAAAGAAATAAAACACATCCAAATTGGTAAGGAGGAAGTAAAACTCTCACTATCTGCAGATGACATGTTATTATACATAAAGTGTATATATTTTAGAGAAATAGGGAGCTGCTTCTCTTGATAACTCTTCAAACAACTCTTTTATATGGATTCTAGAGTTACTGTAACTGTATGTTTAAGATTCAAGCAAATTTGGATCATATTTAAAAGTTGATTTTATATGTGTATTTTTTTGCTTAGGGTTACAATATTAAATTAGATGCTTCCAAAAGAACACTTTAGGAAAATAATTCTGAGTCTTTAAACCCAGAGATAGCTTCATCAATGGAAAATTTTGCTCCTCCAATTCCTTTCCCTATATTATTTATATATTATCATATTAATTTTATATCAATTGATTCAATTGCCTTTCCATGGTTTTAACTGCACTAATATCTGTATTAGTACAAATATACAGCACAAATATATTTTATTAATTATACATTGATATTAACTATAAAATTAATACACAATATCACAGCCAAAATTTCTTTTATGAAATCCAGTTTATTCTTGCTAAGTTACACATAAGATATTTAACATTAATAAAGTATCCTTTGACTTGGAGTATACTTGCTGACATTTCCTGATTTTTAATAAATGGCCTATAAATATTTTAAGAAGACATGTGCAGTGTTAACAGTTATCTTAGGAGGGAAGGGGGCAAGAGTTCCAGATCCTTAGCCATGGAGTAAGGAAATCCAAATTCAGCCTGCCTTAATTCCATTCATGTAGTTAGTAAGGAAGCCTTTCTTAAAAGTATCCTTAGAGTAGATCGACTGTTGATACGGGGTGCACGTGTGCTTTCTTTTTGCCTTCTTAACGATCCTATCTACTCAGTTATATAAACTTATACTAAAGGAGGAAAGAATACTGATAATTGAATAAATGTTAAGGTGAGGTTTTCACTTTTAAAGAAATAAAAGCAAATTTTTCTTTATGAAGATAGAAAATGACTAATATTTGAACAGTCAACTGCATTAATTTCATGACTAATAATCCTGAACTAGGAGTGAAGTAAGTTTTCAAATCCCCTTATGATTTGCTTTATTAATGCAGTGCTATTTTAGATTTAAGAAGGACAAACAAAGGTTTGGAGAAGATGCCAGGATAGTCATTACAATGTTGTTGCAAAGGCCTTCTAATGTTTGTTTGTTTATTTATTTTAATATAATTTGTCAAATTGGTTTTCACTCAACACCCAGTTCTCATCCCAACAAGTGCCCTCCTCAATACCTATCATCCACTTTCCCCTCTCCCCCACCCCCCATCAACTCTCAGTTTGTTCTCAGTATTTAAGAGTCTCTTATGTTTTGCCCCTCTCCCTCTTTGTGACTTTTTTTTTTCCCTTCCCCTTCCCCATGGTCTTCTGCTAAGTTTCTCAAAATCCACCTATGTGTGAAAATGTATGGTATCTGTCTTTCTCCATCTAAATGCATAAAGACTAACCAAGTTGAAATGATAGCACATGAGTATAGTTTTATATATTTTGCACCAAATTTATGAGCATTGTTTTCTCTATGTCTCTTGGGTGGATTTCTTTACTTTATACCTTTACACTTTATAACACTAGAGAACTGAAAACACTCTCATCTGCAGAGGGGAGAACAGGACATCAACTCTATATAAGGAGTCCATGGAGGTTGTAGTTTGTATTGAGAATTCTAGATATAGCCTGTTTCTTCAGTGCATTAGAGGAGAACTTTCATTTATTTCCAAGAAGAAAAAAAATGAAAGCAACTTTTATTGTACAAATATAATTTTTGCCATCATATATTCTATGACACTTTCTGTAGTTTTCTAATTGTACTTTAAATTATTTAAATATAGATTGAAGATGTTTCTTTTCTCAGTCACCACAAATGCAATATCTTAAATTTATATAAACACATAAAACAATTAAAAATATAATCTGTGAAAAAATTCAGATTCTAGAGTAACATTGGTAATACAGAAATGAATTATTTACAACGGTGTACTATAAAGATGTGGGATTGATATCTCATCTCTCCTTTCTTGTTTGTCTTCTAAAGTATCCCAAGACTAGAGTAATTGGTCCAATAGTAAATCTAAGAGGAATGGTTTTATAGATTGTGAAATTGAGGTCCAACAGTGTCAAGACAAAAGGTCATAGAACAAATCAATGGATCAGAAAGGACAAGAACTTGGTAATTTCTCTAACTCTCACTATTACTCAATGAAAACATGTTGAAAAATGAGGTCAAAGCTGGCAGGTGCTTGATGAGTTAAGATCGGTCAGATGGTCAATATACAAAATCTTGGACATGTACTACTTCCATCTTTTTGTTTTTTTAATTTGGCAGTTTCTCTTCATTATATATTTATGTTTGGTTTCTATTTGACAATTTTCCATTTTCCTCCATTATTTAAAAAAGCCTAAGGCTCATGGATCTCTTTGAGTTGGACTTATCAAAAACAGAAATAAACAATAGGCAGAGGCAATTACTATGAGGCAGGAAAACAGGTCAATAGGCAGAACTCAGTACCATATTTGTTGCAATTAGTTGGAATTATTGGCATTTTATGTTTTAAAGAGAAAGAGCAAACTGTTTTATGCTAAGTAATCACAGATCTCTTCAACTTAGAGTATGATGTAGAATCCTTTAGCTACCAAAGATACACACACACACACACACACACACACACACACACACAGACATTTCCATGTGCATATGTATATGTGTCTCCATATTTGTGTTTGTTTTTCTATTTTATTTCCCAATACAGTTATAAAAAGTTAAACCTTGAGACCGCAAAAATGCAGGAAGTAATTGAATTCCCAGGTCTTTCAAAGATTTCTACTTCTGAATGATTTACTTCACTGTTTTACCTTAAAGCTTCTGGACACTCTCAGAACAAGATCAGCTTACTAAATTGCCTATTCTTTAGTGAAGTCCATCCTGATACAACAAGTACACATGCAAACTGGGAATCAGAATGGGAAGCAATACTGGGTTCTAGAAGACAATGGAGTCGTGACTTCAAATTTCTGGAAGTATTTAATTTTCAACCTTGGAGAGTAAATTGGAGAGGGACAAAAATGACGATAAAGTATACTAAATAAATTCAACTTAACATAGTATTTTAGAAGTATGTTAACAATTTTAAGAAAAAAGGTGAATTTAAATATGGAACCCAAAGTACTGAGAGTAGGGAAAAAAAACCACAGTTGGATTCTGTTTAATACTAACTGTTATCTATAAGGTATTAAGAAAAATAATGTTCTGTTTCTCCACAAAGATTTTAAAGAGATACATAGTAAAAGAAAAAAAGTGACTGTTGAAGCATGAAAAACACAGCCTAAACCTCAGTTCACTCGATATGTTATAATAATATTATATGTAATCAGTCTGATTAGGGGGGAGAAGTGAGCAGATCTGTGGCTCTACCCTGAGAGAGATATTGAATGGGAAGTTAGGTGAGGTCAAAAGCTGGATCAAAAATAATTGCTGTGTAGTTAAATCCTAGCTTGTACTTTCGGGAACTTTTGGGTACAGTAAACCTTTTGTTTCTCTCACTGGCATGGAGGCTGATGAGCCTACTTACATTGCTTTGTCTGCTACCTGTCTGTATTCCTTCAAGGATAGGACTTATGTGGGAAGGCATTGGGTTTCTTGACTTTGGGTGTACTTGTCAGCTGAATCAAGACTCTAGCTCTCAACAGCCCACTGTTCCCTATGGCCTCTGAAAACAGAGACAATCCACTGACCGTGGGGAGAGAGATATCTATAGTTGACCAAATTCACTCAAATGAGAAGATGCAATATAACATTTTTAAACATGCAAGGAATCAGAAGATAGTAATTCTTTTGTAATCCTCCTTTTTAGAAGAGACTGAAGGATATGTTAAGGAAGAAACATAAAGTAAAGAAGATGAAATTTGGGGCACCTGAGTGGCTCAGTCAGTTAAGTGTCTGACTCTTCACTTCGGCTCAGGTCATGATCTCACAGTTCATGAGTTTGAGCCTCGCATCGGGCTCCACGCTGACAGTGTGGAGCCTGCTTGGGATTCTCTCTCTCTCCCTCGCTCTCTGCCTGTCCCCTAATTGCACTCACTCCCTGTCTCCCTCACTCCAAATAAATAAATAAGATAAATAAATAAAATTAATAAAAAAGATTACATTTATGAAATAAGAGATTCCCAAAGGTGAATCATGGAAGGCATTCCCAATTTTGACAGCTGCACAGTCAAAATTAGCATAGGAAGATAGCTATGGAAGGGTGAAGTGTAAGGGAAAAAAGGAACCCGATCTCCTAGGCATTGAGAACAATCGTTGTGCTTTGATAGATCTGTCAGAGCAAATCAAAAATTCACTACAGATAGCCAAAATAAGTAATTAATAAATCCAGGGAAAAAGTTTTACAAGAATGGAAACTTAACCCTAGCACATTACACAGTTAATAGTAATGCAACCATCCAACAATTTCAATATTGATAGAACAGGTAGGGTAGGCGGTTTGAGATTCAAGATAGAGGGGAATATTTGAAAGAGCTAAATAACTTGTAACAGGACATCAATCTTCGAAAGTATGTGCTTACCTTATTAAACAAAAAAATTAAGTAAAGCAGTAATGATGTGTATATCTTAAGGATGCATTTATTTCACGTTGCTTTCTTGTCCATCCTTTTCAATTCTAATAACTCAGTTATTAGTCCATAAAGTTTGGCAGCGTATAACTTCTTATGAAGTTTTCAGATAGGAGTCTGAGCCTCAAAGAGGCTCAAATAAATAACTTGCCCAGGGTTACATTTTCATAAGTGGTACAAGGAGAACAACCTGAATCTTCTGAGTTAGTGTTCTAGTGACACACACCGCTGCTAAGATGTTGGTTGCTAGTTTAATATGCTTTCTACACAAGGAATATATTTTACTGGAAATGTCTATATACAATGTTTTATCTCCACTGTGGAAGTACTTGTATAATATGATATGTCAAAACAGATGAAAAAATTTATCCACTTAGTAATTCTTATTTAAATTGTCAAAAACACAGGGACTCTTGAGTGGATCTAATCAAGTTTAATAAATTTATAAGTAGCTTATATCAATTTTCAACTGCAGAGAATTTAATCTTGTTTTTTTTAAAAACATTAAGTTATAGGAAAAATGTGTTTTATGGCAAGTCAGAAAACAAAAGAAAATGAACTGTCCCTGTGGAGATCTGCACTGTGTACAAGGATAGATCTCTCTTGTCCTGCAGTGTTAACATCAAGGATGCTCCAGACACCTCCTATATGCGCTATCAACCGTGCTCAGCAGCTCCTAGGATTCAGTGTTTTAGAATTCAGTGAAGTTATGGAAACAAGTGGGCTTAACAAAAGACAGTTTAGGTTCTTGGATCGTATATCCGAATACGTCGCAGTCCTTTTGTTCAAGCTTGATTAAAAGTGATAAATTGTGGGATGCAGAGCTGAGAGCTACTGCATATGTTCAATATATGAAAGGAAGAGTGGATTTTTCATTTTTACAGAAGAGCAACACCAAGGAAATAAAAAGCATACAGAATAGATTTAGCTGATCTCTTCTCCCTCTTTTTGAGGTTGTGAGTTTTACTTTCTTTTGCCTGATGAGAAAACAGTTTTACCCACTACAGAGAGATGTGTTATGAAAGACACATTATTTAAACATAAACTATTTAAGTATAAATATCAAAGACAAAAAAATAGATAGCATATAGATATATCTAAAGGTGGAGTTGTGGAATTAATTACCGAACTAAGGGCATTAGCGATCTCTTCTATCTTGGTCCTGTCTCGAGCTCCTTTTTCTTTATTCTTCAATAAGCCAGTTCCAAATCAGGTCACATTTTTCCAGGTAGATACTTGAATAACAGTAATATCATGACTGCAAGGAATTCTGTCTTTTGCAGTTGTTTAAAGTTCAGATACTAATATGCAGAAACTTTATCAATGTGTACTGGAGTAGCTTTAGTTTTCCATTTCTTACTGAGATTTCAGACATACTAGAGACATGACTCCTAATCTACGTGCAGATACTTCTGGTAATAACTTCTCTTTTAACTGAGATGGGACAATCTTAGAATTATTTTCTCAAACGATACATCCCATTCTTTGTCGCTTTGGCAAGTATTCCTCCAAGAGGCAGTGGCTGTGAGTAAAAATGATGGAGTTTAGTTTTTTTAGCCATTTTATCACATTTATATATCTTTTTGTATACATGAGAGAAAAAGTCAGTGACATAGGTCCCATATTTGCTTCAAATGTTCTGCCAAAATTTTATTAAGACTTTCTACTAGTCAGCTTTTTTATACATGTACTCCGAGTTTCAATGATGAATTCTGCCAACTCTTTGTTCAGTAATTTCTCCGAAAAACATAGGAATACTGAGAATATGCAGTTTTCAAAGCTTGTGTTTAGCTATACAGGTGGGGGAAGAGCAGTTGAATGAGGCAATAGGCAAAGTCAATTTAAAAATTGTGATTGGTAATTATTTTAGTTGTGATTTTGAGGAAATACAAGATTCTAAAGTTTCCTCTAAATTATTAAAGGATATTTACTTCCAGTAGGACTGTGACAAGCAAATTATAACTTCTTTGTTAATTGACCTTTTCTTAGTTTCCTATGATTGCCTATAAAATATTACAAATTTGGTGGCTTAAAATAACAGATATTTATTCCTTAAAGTTCTGAGGCTAGAAGTCTGAAATCGAAATGTCAGAAGAAAATGTCATGTTTCTTCTGACAGTTGTAGGGAAAAATGGCTCCTTGCCCCTCTTGCTTCCAGTGATGGTTGGCAATCCTCAGATGCCTTGGCTTGTCACTGCAACACTTCAATCTCTTGAATCCTCTGTTTCCACACGGTCTTCTTCCCTGTGTGTGTACCTGTGTCTCTGTGTCTTCACTTGACCTTCGTATAAGGGCATCAGTCATTGTATTTAGGGCCAACTCTAATCCAGTATGCACTCATCTTAACTAATTATATCTGCAATAACCCTATTTCCAAACAAGGTCACATTCTGAGGTTCTGGGTGGACATGGATTGTTGCAGGACAATATTCAATCCACTACCTTATTTATTTGTAGCTTAGAATACTAAATAGATGCTTTGTGTTAGTAGAAATTATCGTTTATTAGAAAAATGAAAGAGTTTTGAAATCAAAGACCTGGGTTGAAATTCCTTCCTTCCCATTTGACCTTAGGCCAGTTAGTGATCCATGTTCTTTGTAAAATCTGGATAATAGCTATCTCAGGTGATTTCAGATAAACTAATTTATTTAAAGCCAAGACATGCCAAGTAGATGTCATCTCCTCCCTCCCTGTTTCTGCATTTCCAAAGGAAGGGAATATAACAAATCTATCCAGAGATAAAGAAGTGATTCTTGTGCCAAATTGGATAATGCAGAAGTTCATAGTACTGAGTCCATACATTAAGAAAATGCAAATTTTTAATGGGGTAAATCATATTTAAGGAAATCCTTTTCCTTTAAAGTGGGAGAATAATTGCTATGCAGAAAAGGCTTGTTCTCCTAAGCATTGGCCTAAGTCTGAAGTTGTCAGGACTCTGCTAAAAATCCCCATTGCTGAGACTTTGACCTCATTCTCCAGAGATGAATCAAGCATCAATAATGCAGTTAATATTCATTTTTTATTTGTCTGGAATGAAGACATGATGTAATATAGACAGGGTTTTAGGAGAAACTTCAAGTAATTTGCTGACGGACGTCTCACCGTTGTTTGTAGGTCTCCTTGCAGTAATATCCTACTGGACTTAACCTTACACCACCTAACTTGACCAGTTAATACCCCATCCACTTTCTTTCTTTTTTTATGAGCACATCTTACCCCAAATGCCCCTGTCAATCTAGTCAGCCCATCATGCCAGATGGTTGAGGATTCTTTCTGCCTAGTGCCCCCTTCTCATCTGTTTAACCATTGATAATAGCTGAGTTATCTAATTGGTTTATACTTTTATTTCTCTATACAACTTTTAGAATAACATTTTGTTTGACTTCATAGAAAAACTCTCTTCAATATTATCTTTACTCTTTAAAAAATTCTTATCACCTAACTTTATTCCCTAAGTTCTTTTTTTTCAAAAGTCCAGTAAGACACACATATTCATTGCCATCTGGGACAACATAAAGCATAGGGGGAAGGGGGCAAGAGTATGAATATACCTTTTCAATTCCTAAAGTCCTTTCCTGGGGTGAAGTGGGCTATAATGCATGACAATTTAAAAAAATATTTAATGCCTTCTATTAAACTCTGGTCTTGTTTGCAAATATTTATATACATGAGAAATAAACTCTCACTAGGATATTCTATTTACCAAAATACATACTTGAATAACTATTCATACTAAGAAATTGTATTTTTTTTTGGTAGGAAATTCAGGAGTTATGGCTTACATATACATAATCCATTTTATTTGAAAAAGAGGTCTTCATTTTTATATTTTTGTCCTTGCATTTTTCAGACTTAATTGATGAATTTGGTATCTGTAAACAGGTAAAATACAACCCTTTATAGGAATTCATGTCTGAGTAATACTACAACTCTTTTATCTGGTGCTTTCAGTAATAAAACTCTTGAAAGCAATAAAAATATAATGCCAAAAATATAAGTTTTGTATATTATGCCAAAACTACTTCGGCCATGCTGAGGTCCCAATAATATGGATAATGAATATAAAATATCATATCTTCTTGAAATACTAGAAACACATTCTAGTAAGGAGCACTTAAATGGGATATGAGCAAGGTGAGAAGAATTGCATACGCAGAAAAATCACACAGTTTCATTTTCGTTATACATGATATATTTGTGGCCCATGTGTTATATATTAATTGCTTTTTCTACTCATTCATGAAAGATGAATACTCGGAAAGCAGAATCAGGTTACCACCTGTAACTTGGTTTCAGTTTATTATTGGAATATCATTGGTTTTGGTGAGAATATTTAATTAAAAAGGTGAAGTTATGTAATCATTATATACCCACTTTCATGTAAATAGTAAATCACATCATGTAAAATTAAAATATGGTATATTTATCCTTTGATCACATTCTGCTACTTGAACGTGATGTATTTAGATTACATTAACTGCTTTCACAGGGCCTTCGAATAGCAACGTCTATCATTTTTAACTTGGTGTAATAAAATACTCATGAAAAAGAATGCTTTTGCAATGTTTTTAAACTCTCAATAAGATGGGATGTTTTAAATTCCCAATAAGATGGTACCTTAAATGTTATTTCTTTCTAAGATAGTTTATACTTAAAAAAAAATTTGTACCGGAACATCATGTTTAATATTGGAAGGAGCTTAGTAGAAATAAAACATTTATCTCAACTGGTCTACTTTTCTTTGATAATTAATATTATATAATCTTTTATATCGTTCATTTTGCCTTGGCTGCCAAGAACCTAAGAGCCACAGGGATGGAATGATTAATTATCAGAATTATTTTATCTTGGCTCTAGTATAGTTACTGTATTTGTTGTTGTTTTTAATGTTTATTTATTTTTGAGAGATAAAGAGAGCTAGAGAACTAGCAGGGAAGGGGCAGAGAGAGAGGGAGACACAGAAGCCGGCTCCAGGTTCCGTAGAGCCTGACACAGGGCTCAAATTCACAAACCGCGAGATTACGACCTGAGATGAATTTGGACGCTTAACCGTCTGATCCACCCAGGTGCCCCTGTACTTTTTTTAAATTTATATTATCACTTAATATAAATTGAATATGTATAAAATATGCTTTTAATTTTTTTAAAAAATTATAGATAAAAAATTATCCAGAAAGCTTATACTAATCTCACATGGTAACCAAAATTCTATCTTTATCTTTCTCGAACTTCCCTCCTGTTTCATTTGTACTAGTGTTTCTTTAATTTAGATTCTGAGATATGGAATCAAATATTTTAAATGCCAATAAATGCTTCCAAATGCCTTCAGGGTAACTGCAACAATGTATACAGCAGCATCCTTGCATTCACTAATTAATTCAAATATAAATATATATGTTTATGTCTTCTTAGTGCTATGCCAGTTATAATACCTTTTTTGCTTTCCAGATACATCGTATCTTTTGTGCCCTGTTGTCGGCTCCAGGAGGACCATCTATTTCACTGTATAAATGGGCTTCCTTACTCTCTGGCCTCAGATTGGGTTCAGCCTGAAACATGTGACAGAAAAGGCAGAAGGAGGGAGGAAAGTAAAGTTAAGGCTCCCTGTCTATTTGGCTTCCTTGAGATGAGCATGACTCTTGTCTTGTAAGGAAGACACATCTCCTCTCTTCTTCCAGGTTTCAGTAATCACTCTATTCTGTTTGCTACGATGGGTATGGGTGTTAGCACTACTAGACCTAGGCACTGAGAGATGCCTTAGGATGCCCTCCTCTACCTGATCACACCTATTTGCCCTTCATTAAACATTCCTTGAATTATATTAGCCTAAATAGAGTTTGCCGTCCATTTCCTGCTGGGACTCTAAGTGATCCAAGAACACTTTAATTACAAAAGTCTACTTTAACTGCTGGAAATATAGTGGAGCATGGGGGTGGGGGATGGTACATGCACAGATACACAGAATAAATTCTCTCTCAAAGAAAAGCCAGGCCCCATGGTGTCACTGGTGAATTCTACCAAATATTTAAAAACAGAAAAACAAGGAAAATATGAAAGACAAAGGTAGACAAGTAGAGAGATCATTTTATAGAAAACAGATGGTTTAAAAAAATAATTTTATTTCATTTACATTTCTGAGTAAACTATTTGTGCTAAGCTCTGATGGGTGCTTTTTTTTGGCCTTGGCTGAGCTCACACATGTACTTTCAGTCAGCAACTGGCTGACTGAACTTGGGCTGGTCTCCCTGGACTCAAGTGGAAAAGATCACTCTTTTCCATGTGGTGTCTCAGTCCCCAGCAGGCTAGCCTGGACCTGTTTACATGGCAACCAGGCAAGATTACATAAGAGAGAAGTAACATGGAAGTTTCCCAGATGCAGGAGCTTGGAAATGGCACGTCATAATTATTCTACATTCTCCTGGCCAGTGGAAGTCACAATACCAGCCACTCTCAATGGGAGGAATTGTAAAGTCATATTGTACCAGTTGCTCTCTGGTTGTTCTGGGTGTGATACTCTACTGGGATCTCAGAGACAGTTGCTGATATCAACATACTGGATGCTTAGGAGTGGTTGTATCCAGTTCAAATGTGGTGAGAGTTCCATGTTAAAGTGAAGTATAAATGGTAATTGTTACCATAGCTATCTGTTCACAAACCTATTGGTCAACATTGGTGTATCTAAAAAAAATTTCCGATTGACATAAAGTGGATCATAGTGTCCATGTGAGACTCTTATTCAGAAGAAGATATGGTGAATTTTAAGTGAGGCACAGCATTTCTTGCAATGGGAGCAATATCCTTGCCTCTAATCCTTCAGTCAATTTCTTAACATCTGGCCAACCTCTTAGCTATTACCCATGAATTCATGCTTCTCTTTTTCTAGACTAAGTAGATCATGAGGTAAACAAGTTGAATTTGTAACTCTTAGTAGGATTTTCATTCTACTCTTGAATAAGGGTGCATGACTGCAGTACTGTCAATCCAGGTGATTTAAGCATATTGCCAGGAACCTTTGTCAAGGAAGACCCTATTTTTTTTTCTTCCTTGGTATCTCAGATACTGTAATAGGCAATACTCATGAGGCTGTACATGTGATTTGAGGATGGTGTGGCAGGATAGCATGAATAAGTATACAGGAAGTATAACCACATACAAATACAACTGTGTTTTTTGGTGAAGGGTGGTGAATGTCAGGATTTGTCAAAGTCCAGTTTTATAAAATTATATTATAAATAAAGCATGTGAGATAGAATGTATTGGTTTGGGCATAATTACAAAGTATACGTTGACACACCAAGAAACACTGGGAATTCACTTTTAGTTCAGGCTAGCCATTGTGCCCATATATCACCCAACTAACAAAGCCAGAAATTACATCACTCACCTTTTTGAATTCAGAATCCCTGGCACATATATCTAGATTAATAAATTTAGTCCTCTGGTCTATAATCTTAGTATCCATTCCCACACATTACAAGGTTTTTCTCAGTATTAATTAGTGTATCTTGAGATTTGAGTTCTTACTTTCTTGGGCTTAAACTTGTATCTTCCTTTGGGGAATACTGGACTCTGACTCTAGAAGCCTAGAAGGGTGTTTGCAAGTAAGTGAAGAAAAAAATTGTGTTTCCCTTTGCCAATGAGTACCTTAGAGACATCATAAAAATATCTTCTAGGAAGCTATCGAGATCCTCATAAAATAGGAGAAGAAAAACTTTTCCTGTTTCCAAGGGAGACCCTGATTTCTCTGCTATGCCTCCCCCTCAATTCATAGGCACTTTTCTTTTCACAGATGATTCTGGTCATGACTCTGAATCCAGCTAATGTTGTAGTTTGGTAAACTGTAGATTAAATGTTATGGCTACAATAAATTCTTTTACAAAATCAGAGAAACTTCTTACCTCCTGGTTAGATTTTGAGCTGAGAATTTTGGATTTTAGGTTTACAATTCACTTTCTTTAAAAAAAAATCAGTGTAGTCAGAGACAACTAGCCCACCAACTTTTTCTTGAATTACTCATTGCCATACTTTAAAAAAAATGTTTTTCAACATTTATTTTTGATAGGCAGAGAGAGACAGAGTGTGAACAGGGGAGGGGCAGAGAGAGAGGGAGACAAAGAATCTGAAGCAGGCTCCAGGCTCTAAGCCCTCAGCACACAGTCCAACGTAGGGCTCAAACCCACAAACTGTGAGATCATGACCTGAACTGAAATTGGACACCCAACTGACTGAGCCACCCAGGCACCCCTGTCATACATTTTTTTAAATATTGGTCTATTGGTCCTTCAAAGAGTTGCTTTCAATAATCTCTTCATTCCAGATGACCAAACGTTACTTCTTACAATGCAGAGATATAAGGGAGGTCACACTCTCAGTGTTAAAAACCAATAGTCGCCAATAATATTACTTTTACTTTGAGGCAGGAATACATTAGATTTTGAGTACAAAAGCAAATAACCTGATTTAATTTTTGGTATGTTCATTCTTGACGCTCTGCTAAGACTAGGTTGTAGGAATAAAGATAAAAGCAGAGAAGTCTGTAAGGCGTCTATTAGAATGATACATTGATCGTTAATAGTGAATTGTATAAGCTACAGTGGAGGCAGATAAATTTGAAGGTAGAGTGAACGGGATTTGATGAGTAATTGTGGATGGGATATGAGAGAGAAAAGTCAACGGAAGGGATATTGTTGCCATTTATTAATATGGAGAAAGGAGTAGGGGGATAGGAAGTTTCACTTCTAACATGTTAAGTTCGAGATATCGATCAGATATTCAAATTTAGGTGTTACATAAGTGGTTGAATATTTGAATCTAGAATTCAGAATGAGGTTTAAGCCAGATATACTTCTAAAAACTGACAGGATATAGATGCTGTCAATTCATTTCATGTATTGATAAAATCATATGTGATCCCCTAAGAAGTCATATAGACAAAGAAGTTTGAGCACTAAATCTAGTAGCATTACAACCTTTATAGCCGCTAGTACAGGGAAGATTAATTGAAATGTTAAAAAGTTGCAGGCCATAAAGGCAAAGAAATATGGGAAGACACTGATGTCCTCTAAGAGGAAAGTAAGTCTTTCCAGGAGAAAGGTAATCTGAGTGTCAAAGGCTAAAGATAAAATAAGATGCAGGCTAAGAAATGACCACTGGGCATGGTATAACCTGAAGTTCAGAAAAGCCATTTCTGGAGAGCAGGATGAAGGACTGATTGTATCAGGTTTAGCAGAGAAACACAGATAGTGAGCATAGCCATTCACAGAGTTTTGCTCTAATGGGTATCAGAAATGTTGAAGTCATTCCTTTTTCTTTTTAAAATGCTATTTCTTTTTTATAATAGTTAAGGTACTATTTGTATAACAGTTCTATTAAAATATGTCTTTACCAATTTATTATTATTATTAACTCCCTGCCACGAAAGATGAAATTCTTTGCACTATAACTTTCACTGCAATGATTTCCTTCCTACAACTTCCAAGTTTTTAAAATAGATTTAATTAGAGTTTGTAGCAGTTACATTTCTGGTCTGATTCCACAATTCCCCTTATTTCAAAATCTTAGTTCCGTATTTATAGGATTTCAATATACCCCATCGGTTTCTCTAAGTGCCATCTTCATTTCCAAATTGTGTATTTTGACTATCTCTCGGTTAGTGAAATTTTACTAAATAGTTTTTCCAAAAAGTCCTAGTGAATGCTTCTTCTTTGAGTTTCTTCATAATTGAGTCTATCTTCCTTTTGTTTTTATTCTTGAATGAAAATTAGGCTGAATATAATTTTCTTGGTACCAATATTTCCTCAGTCCTTTCAAAGTTTTGGTGAACTGTTCTTGGTTTTGTGCAGAAGTCTGAGTTCAGCCCGATTTTCCCTCTGCAGGTGACTCTCATATTCTACCTGGATGAGCCAAGTACACTTTTAAAGAGTCGACCTTAACAACATCCAGTACATAACTCAATGCTGATTTTTATCTTTTAATTCATTTTGGTGTAATTGGCATATTTTGATCTACTTATGCAATTTTTCATTTCAGAGAAATTTTGCTGTGTCATTTCTCTGAATACATTTTTCAGGTTTTAAATGATGTGCTCTCCATTTTAGGAAACTTCTCTGAGGTCATCAGTCGCTTTGTACCTATTATCTCATCCTTATCACTTTAATCTCTTTGTCCTTTTCGTCCCTGTCTTTCTTCCTTGCTGTTTCTAATTTATTTTATTAGATAAGCTATTGTACTGTTCCAGTGTGTAACGTGTTTTCTTTGCTCTGTAATCTTTTCCCATCACTATTAAGCAAACAACACACGCACCCATGTGTTTGCATTTGTGTGCATGCTTGTGAAATTTTTAATATCAAAGTGGTTTACTGAGAGTCTTTTTATCATAGAAGATTTTTTTCCCTTTAAATCTAGTTGTTTTCCTTTCTTCATTCAGTTTTGCTTTTTTTTTTTCTTCGCGAAAAAGAAAAATTTCAGAAAAGTCAGGTTAAGTTGTCTTAGTCAACATGTAGATTGACATTAGAACCTGAGTCTCCTGGGGGTCAGCTGGTTGGATGTCCGACTTCGGCTCAGGTCATGATCTCATGGATTCTGAGTTTGAGCCCCAGGTCAGTTCTGCATTGACAGCTTGGAACCTGGAGCTTGCTTGGGATTCTGTGTCTCCCTCTCTCTCTGCCCCACCCCTGCTCCCACTCTCTCTCTCAAAAATAAATAAAACATTTTAATAATAAACAAAAGGATGTGAGTCTCCTTTTTTTCCTAGTCTAAGTATTATTCTATGATTTTATGTTTGTTTGTTTGTTTTTAAGTAATCTCTAAGACCAACACGGGGCTCGAACTCACAACCCTAAGATCAAACATTGGTGCACCTATTACTTTATGTTCTTTTTAAAAGAAATGTATATTTAATTATTTTTTTTGAGAGAGAGAGAGAGAGAGAGAAGGAGTAGGGGAGAAGCAGAGAGAGAGAATCCCAAGCAGGCTCCATATTGACAGCATGGAGCCTGACTTGGGGATGGCTCCCAGGGACCGTGAGATCCTGACTTGAGCCGATATCAAGAGTTGGGTGCTCAAATGGCTGAGTCACCCAAGCGCCCCTATTTTATGCTTTTATCAGAGCTTGGATCATTCAAAATGTATAAACTTCCAAAAATTACACCATTCCTCAAGTTTTGTCATCGCAGTCTGTGAAAAATAGCTAGGTAGGCTATTAGGTTCAGCAGGTTACTACTTCTGTTTGAGGTATATGAGTTAAAGTTTCTTCTTTCTTCTTTTTGACCTGGTCTTCTCTATTCTGTTTCAGAAGTCAAAGCAACTACAAGTTATGGGCAGTACATTTAAATAAGCATCATCTGAACTGGGGTATTTCCTTACATATTCCGACAAATTGATGATTCATCTGCCTAGTTTCCATCCAGTGCCACCACAATACTGCATCTCCTTAGAGCTACTTAGAGGGAATGTGGCTGGCTGATGGGAAACAAGTGTGGGAAGGAGAAATGAGGCCATGGCGGCAGAGATGGATCAACTAGGAAGCTAGAGAAACTAAATTGTAGGGCCCTAGTTTGGCTAGACCTCTGCCAAAAAAAAGAAAAAAAAATCTTCTAACAACAGGAGTTTTAGCAGTGTTGTCCTGGATCAGCTCCTTAGTCTAAACCACTTGCCAGTCTGGATTCCCCTTAAGACTCCCTCTTGTTAAATGGCATCACAGTGGCTGCTGAGATTTTGGAGGGATATGAGTTGGGGATATGTTTAGTTTGGATGTGAATGAGATTTGTGTTTACATCTGTTTTTGCCAGGACAAAACAATGATACTACTTATCTGCAACGACTTTATTAACTTCGAAAGTTCCACCCTAACGTGATCACACCCTGCTGTGCACTCAAGAATTCATCTCCAGATCTTAGCCTCTCTTTGGCATTTGACCCAAGGGAAAGCAATTGTTTGCATTGATTAAACCAATCAATTTAGCTTATATTTTGCTTCTTTTTTTGGTTTGCTTTGGTGTTTTCTTTCTTTTTTCATATAAGCCCAGGAATGCTTTAAGAGGTATGCTTGAAAAAATTCAAAGCTATTTGCATTGTAGGAGAGTTTTTTCTGTATATAGTGTTTAAGAATCAGAAGTCTCTTAGCATCTGATATTTAGCATATATACTTGAACTTATGTTGTCCAAGTATGTATAAAATTAATCAGTATCTATATTCTATGTCTTAGAAAAACAAACTGATCACTTTTTTTTTTTTATTGTCTTAGGTATCTTCTGTCAAACTGGACGAGGAGAGAGTGTCATTCACTTACCATCAGTGTTCACTTCCCCTAATGATTTTGTCTGGCAATTTATTTCCAGATTTATTAATTTTTCCCATTTGTATGTACTTATACTTAACATTTAGCATTTTGCCTTACTAATTTCATTGTTCCTACTGTCTTCCTGCAACCTAATTCTTGTATTAAAGAAGTGTTTACTCTAGAAATTCTTCTACTTGGAATTCATAGGTGATATACTCTCTTCAGAATTTTCATGCTTGAATAATTTTTACATCAACATCTTACCCGCTTAGGTAAAGAATCTGTTAATTCTGTGAAAATGCTATTCACTGTTTCCTAGATTCTATTTTGATGAGAAGTCTGATGTCTGTTTGATTCTGGTTTATCATAAATAATAATTTAAGATTTTTTTTGTTTGTTAATATTATCAGTTTTGCCACATATATGTATTTTATGTGTTTATTTTATTTTATCTTATTATTTTATTTATTTTTTCCCTTGGATCATCATGGCCTTTTAATCTGTGTATACATCTTCTTCCTCCGTCTTGGAGGATCTTTCTTCTATTTCTTTAAAGAGAAACTTTTTTCCCAATCTTCTTTTCTCCTTCATTCTCCATTAGCTTTAGAATGTCTACTTCCATTTCCTATTTCTCTTGTCTTTCTTTTCCATACTTTGCATTATCAATCCCTTTGTGTTGCATTTTGGACAGATTCCATTGCTAGATTTTTTAGAAAAGTAATATTTTATTCAGCTTAAAAATAAATCCAGCTTAACTTCTCTTTTACTGTTTAACATTTAAATATTTTAAAACAATTTCAACAACCATTCAAAATTTTCAAGTGTATTTATCTATGTTTCCTCTGGTGAGATATCTTGTTGATTTTATTTGTACTTAATTTAAAATGGCATTCATTTTAGAATCCCATAGGTCACTTCTCTTTCAGGCTTTACAGTTATGAACAGTTATTTATTAAAAATCAAAATTTATCGAGGCACCTGGATGCTTCAGTCTGTTAAGCATCCAACTTGAGCTCAACTCATGATCTCACAATTTGTGGGTTTGAGACCCCCATTGGGCTCTGTGCTTACAGCTCAGAGCCTGGAACCTGCTTTGGATTCTGTGTCTCCCCCTCTCTCTGCGCCTCCGCCACTCGTGCTCTGTCTCTGTCTCTCAAAAATAAATAAACGTTAAAAAAGTTTTTTTTTTATTTTAATCAAAATTTATCGAAGCCTCTGGAGAGAAAAAGTAAATGCATGAATGCTTTATTTTCTGCCCTTACTCTCAAAATCAGACATACACATAAGATGAAAAAATAAATGAATAACAGTGAAGGAAAGTTCTAACATAGGGTCAGCATAAAGGTCCAAATTGAAACTTTGAGATTATAATATGTAGGGGTTGATTTATCTGTTTCCTCATGTTAGATTTTTATGATATATTATGCAACTGTAATCACTTTCATTTGTTACTATTAGCCTTTTATGTTATTGGCTTTCCTCATATGTTCATTGAGTCTTGATTATACTTTCTTTGTATATGAAATTTTCTGTCATATATGCTTTTGTGTCTCTTTCCACAATTTATTTGTCTGGATAGTGCTACAAGTTATCGATGCTTATTTTCTGCCTATCCTTCATGAGGAAGGAGGGTAGGAAGGGATGCAGACAGGCAAGATCTGCAGGTAACTTCTGGATGGGGTCTTCCCATTCCTCTTATAAACTGCCAGTCACTTGAGACACTGTTTTGGCTTGTTATTCGTAAGTATGTCCTGTACGGGAGGGAAATGCTTCCAGACAGAAGCTCCATGATGCCAAGGGAATGAATAGCAGCATAAATGACAAATATGTAAGCAAATATAAAAAGTTTTTTTAATAGACAAAAAAATAACTATGGTGTGTGTTTTAAAGGAATTAAATAAATATAACCTATGATAATAGCACAAAGTTGAGTAATGGGGTAAACAGCATTGAACCATTATAATGTTATCATGTTTCAGATATGCTAAAACCACCTCATCAAGGTAGACTACAAGCAGCAAAAATTGCATATTTTAATCTCTACATTACTAACTAACCAGTAAAAGAATAATACAAAATAGCATAAATAATGTGTTCATAAAGGAGATAGAACAAAATAATAAAAGATAATTATTCAAAGGGAGGCTAAAAAAGAATAAGGAAATAAATCATACATGGAACAATTAGCAAATAAATAGCAAGATGGTAATTTAAATCTCCCTATATCAGTGGTTAAATTAACATTAAAAAAATACCCCTTCTAATTAAATGACAAAGATTGTCAGAAAGGATTAAAAACAAAAGACCCAATTATTTTCTTATTACAAAAGTAACACTGTAGATGAGAACATAAATAGGTTTGAAAGAAAACTAAGTAAAAAAAAATTCTGTGAAATATGCAAATCTAACCAAAAAAATCATTTGATGTAACTCTAATAATATAAAATAGTGTAGGAAATATTATTAGCAGCAAGGAAAAACATTTTATCTGGGTAAATTGTCCTTATAAAAATGGAGGTATAACAATCCTAAATTTGCTTCAAAATGCAAAAAGCCAAAATTTGAAGATCTAAGAAGAAAAGTAGATAAATTTATAACATAGATAAATATCTGAACACAAATGTTAGTAACTATTAGACAAAACTGATATGGGCGGAGCATGGATGGCTCAGTCAATTAAGCCTCCAACTTCAGTTCAGGTCACAATCTCATGGTTTGTGAGTTTGAGCTCACCATGGGGCTCTGTACTGACAGCTCTGAGCCTGGAGCCTACTTCGGATTCTGTGTCTTCCTTACTCTCTCTGCCCCTCCCCCCCCCCTCTCTCTCTCTCTCTCTCTCTCTCTCTCTCTCTTTCTCAATAATTAAACACTAACTTTTTTTTTAATTTTAAGAAAGAGATAACATAAATTGTAAAAATATATGATGCTTGATCAACACATTTACCCAACTTGTCCTATTTGACATTTATACAACCCTATGGTCAAAAGAAGTAGAATGTACATCGTTTGTGATAAAGATGGGACAATTCTCAAAATAAGTGTGGGACAGTTTAGCAAGTATAAAGAAATTTCAAAGTATTAAAATAATATAGAAGACTTTTCTGATTAAAGGAGAATTAAATTAGAATGTATTCAGTGTAATAATAGAACAGTTATGAAGCCCTCAAAAGGTTGGCCATTAACCGTAAACTTCAAAAGAACCCATGCGTCAAAAAAGAAACTGAAATAGCAATGGTAAAACACTTGGAGCTGAAAAACAAATAGCATGGCTTATCAAAACTTGTGATTTGCAGCTGAAGCAGAGCATATGGAGACAATTACAGCTTTAAATGCATATGTTGGAAAAAGAAGAAATGATGAAACATTTCAAGAAGATACAAGTTGAATAGTCATGAAATTTCCTGTGTTTGAGTCTTGTTCCACATACAGAATGGTTGCTCTTGGCAAGGATCATAATTTTGTTTATAAGTTATATATTTTATATTGTCACAATGATTTCAATGTTCTTAAAATGAAAAAAAAAATCTATACACCCAGCAAGGAAAGTTAATCGCTATAATGATAAACATGTGATATGTATATAACATTAAAACTACATTAAAAAAAGATTGATTTTTTTCAGTGAAGATTATTTATCTGTTGTCTGTCAGCTCTAAATTAAACCTTCTCTACTCTGCTTTATTCTCTTGGCATTCATTTTGTGGTGAGCTGGCTTCAATTTAGGTTACATAATAGGCACTAGAGAAATCCCGGGAAGTAGGAGTTATGGAGAAGGTATTTACTTCCTGTTTCCCCTGTACCTAGCTGTTGCCCTAGAAGCAACAGCAAGCAAATCTCCAGAGTTACAGTTTTTGTCATTTTCAGAGCCAACCTAACTGTGTTCCCCATCGGTAACAAAAGCATTGAGAAGTATCCCCTCCATAAAGGTCTGAGAATCAGCTTTATTGGGTCCTTCTTCAGTGCTGCTAGGTTCTTATAACTCGACCTCTTCCTTTTTTCCCTCAGACTTAGAAGTGGTAGCTGCTTCCTATAATTGTTAATTTTTATTTTCTCTTAATCCCCCTTCCAACTCTTTATGTCTTGCAACAGCCATGTAACCAATGTTCCATTTTGAAATGACAAGAGTGGTTTCCAATTTCTCAATGGATCCTGACTGATTCAATTCCTGTTAAAAGAAGAAAATGAAGACTAATCTAAAAACTTCCCTAGAAATTTCTAGAATCAATGCTAATACCTATTGATGTCCACAAGTTTGCTACAGAGCAAAAAGTAAATATCCTTATCATATCTTATGGTATGAAATAATGCCCACAGATGGGATGAATGAAAAAAAAAACAGTCTATAATTTGAGCAGGTGAAAGTTATAGCAAAATGGTGACAAACACCAGAGGCAGATGCATAAGAGCAAATAACTAGGTGATTCTTCAGGTAACAGAGTTCTCTGAAAATATTCTGTGAACTGAGTTACAAAAATTAAGACAGCATACTATGCCATGAGTTTTATTCAACAATAGTAACACAGAAACTATAAAAAATAATTTTAAAATATTATTTATTAATATGATATACAATATAGGTAGAAAATGAATAAAGTGAATGGTTTTTGGATTAGGTAGTATATAAAATCATGTCCAGGAAAGGCATCTGTTTTAACACTTTTTGAAAAAGTAAAGATAATGCAATTTATCCCAAGTAAGAGGAATTTACTGTAATGATTAATATGCATCAAATCACACACACACAAGCTAAATAACAGGACTTGGGAAGAGTAGAAAACTGTGGGGAATAAGCTTAGGAATCCCCTGGGCTTGCACTGATGAGTTAACAAGGCAGAAGGAATTAGAAAGCCATAGGATGTACACACCCAAGTTTGGGTAAACAAGATTAGGTAAATAAGATTAGGTAAACAGGGCAAAAGCCCCCAGTATAGGACAACCAGGGCAAAGACCCCAGTATAGGTAAAGTGGAACAAAGGCCCCTTTATAGGACAAAGATATAGGAATAGGGGATCTCAGGATGAAAGCATCCAAGATGAGGTAAACAAGATTAGGTATTCAGGCAGAAATGCCCCTCAACTTAGTACAATAGCAGAAAGCTGCTTTCACAGGAAGGACCAAATTAGGCAAACAGGTAAACAGGGCTATAGACCTCAGTGGAGTGAAGTTCCCCAGAGTGGAGCTAATTAGCAAAACAAAGGTGCCTTGTTGACCTTGAGGTAGCATGCTCAGTCTTTCTTGTCCCCTCGGCCAGTTTAGGTAAACAGATGTGGTGCCTCATGTCTGCTGTAAACAACCTTTCACCGGGTGCCAGGATTTTGTTTTGTATTAATCCAAACTCCTAATGCCGCATATCTTCAGAACCCCCTTTCTCTCATGCCCATGAGTTAATGTTCATGATTTCATTGTCTCTTTATGCACCCCCATCACCATGTTTGTAAGCCTTCTGACCCTAGTAAAAACAGAACAAGGACCCTTACTTGGGACTCTTGTCTCCTCCTAGACATTAGCTTCTCTCGCATTTTTAATCCTGTGTCCCACTTTCTTGCTAGACAAGAAAGAATTTCAGACCCAGAGTCTATGACAGAAAACATAGGATGGAATTTTGCTATAGCTTTGATAATCATTGAACATGGGCATGACTCCATTGCTGTATGGTGATTTCTTTCTATCCTGTCACCAACTGGTTTATTCTCTGGTCTAATATCTTTTCTCAGTTTCATAGCAGTATATGCACATTTTCTAATTTGTGTTTCCACAAAACTTAGTTGAAAGAGAATCATTATGTCTGTTAAGTTTTTCTCTGTATTGTGATTCTGTGGTTTGTTTTGCTTTATTTTAACATTTATTTTGAGAGAGAGAGAGAGTGCATGCCAGAGAGAGTGGGGGAAAGGGGGAGAGAGAGAGATAGAGAGAGGGGGAGAGAGAGAGAGGGAGAGAGAAAGGGAGAGAGAGAGGGAGAGAGAAAGGGAGAGAGAGAGGGAGAGAGAGAGGGAGGGAGAGAGAGAGGGGGAGAGAGAATCCCAAACAGAATCTGCTCTGTCAGCACAGAGCCTAGTGAGGGGCTCCATCTCACAAACGATGACATCAGGACCTGAGCTGAAATCAAGGGTTGGATGCTGAACCAACTGAGCCACCCAGGTACCCCATGACTCTGTAGTTTTTGATCCTACTGCTACCGACTCATTCTTTTTGTGTTTTCTAGATCCTATTATTAAGAGAATAATGTTTACTTTTTTCTCTTAGATTACATTTCAGTCCACAATATTGGTCATTATTGGTGTCAATTTAGGTACCCAACATTGTTTCAATTAACAATGATTAGGGTGGGGATTAGTTTTCAGTAGCTATTGGAGAGTAAAGTTTTAGACTCCAAGATGGATAATATTTAGCAAAAACTCTATTAAAAAAAAACATGTTTGATTCTAAACTTATAATAGTGTCTCCTAGGTAAGGTTCATGGATATTTGAATCAGAATATTCTGTGGCTCTTGTTAAAGACACATATACTGGATTCTACTCCAGATCTACTTTATCTAGATTTTTGTGGTTAGAGTTGGAAAATATGCATTTTTACTGTTTCTCTAGCAAAATTTAAGTATTAAAACACTTAGAAACTCTTCCAAAAAACAGTTACGAAATTGCTATCCTAGACCATTTTGAGTGAAATGTGTAACACCCATCCTAAAAACTCCAAAATTCACCCCAATGAGAGATGTGTGTTTGGGCTCTTTTTGGAGTAACAGATGCTCACCTAGTACTACAGATTCTTAAAGATTTGAAATATAAAAAAACTAACATCGGACTGACATCAAAGTACCAGTTTTCTTGGGGCATCTCACTGGCCCGGTTGGTGGAGTATGCAACTCTTGATCTAGGGTTGTGAATTCAAGCCCCATGTTGGATGCAAAGATTGCTTAAAAATAAAATCGTAAAAAAAATTTATTTATGGGAAAACTAGATTAGATTAAAAGCTACAAAAATAAAGATTTATGCCACCTTTTTCAAAATCCAGATCTGAGACCCATGCATAAGGAAACCCATGTCTGCAGTTGGGAAATTTACTCAGGCAGCCTAAGATAAATCGCTCTTCTTTATACTCATCTTGTCTTAAGAGTAGGGATAAAGTATGCTGATATTCAAACTTGCTTCTAAAAGGTAGGCCCTAGATTTGTACCCAGATGTGCTTATTTCATGAAACCTCCATTCAGTTGAAGAAGGATCTGTGGCCATAAACTAGCCTACAAGTGAAAAGAGAAAACACCATCGAAACAGTCATCTTTAACACCTCTGCCCTTCATAATAGAGAAAGGGATCCCAGTAGCATGAGATTCTTGTTATTCTACAAATCAGATAAATCACTCCTCCTGAGTAACAGTAATCACAAGGGTGAAAGGAGGGGAAGAAATAGCTTTCCCAATAATTCCAAAGGGAAGAAGTTTCCATTATAATAATCCAAAGAATTTGAAAGAAAATTATTCATAGCCCAACCCTCCAACTTGTCTGCCTGGATGATATACTTTTGGAAACCTTCAAACTTGTTTTACTTAAATATATTTAAATATTATTTTTGGACCATGTAGAAGAATATATAAGAAATTACCAAAGAAATTCGTTATGATACTAATTACAAAGACATTGCTGAGAACATTGCTTAGTGTGTCATACTGTCTTGAAGAAGACCATGGGGGAAAATTAACTCTATCCTTAATTCCAGAAATTATTGTATTTATCCTAAGCAGCTTCAAACCCCATTTGTCCAAAATGTAACTTGTCTCTCCTTTTTCCAAACATACTCCTCCCCCTGTTTATTAATCTTGGAGAATGGTTCAATCAACTAAATATGTGGTACTAGTCTTTCTTCATTCCTCTTCCTTCTTCATATTCCATACAAGCAATCACTAAATTTTATAAATTATACCCATTTTATATCTTTCTCTTCCCACTACAACTACTCAGTTGCCTGGATCACTTTGACATCATTCCAACATGTTTCACTGCTTGCTATCTTGTACAATAGGCCACACGTTTGACCAATTTATCACAATATTTACGTGGTGGATTGAAATTGTCTCCATATTTTCCAACAGATTAGACTGTAAGTACTAAGAAAGTAGGTATTATGTCATAGACACTACAATTGATATAATTATCATTCCTTCTTATGGTAGACATTTGTGGACTCATCCTAATTTCTGTGCTGATTCTGACAATGATAGCGGACCTCATGTATTATTTTAAGTAATAATATCCATAGATGTATCATATTTTGTCTACTTTTGGGTCTAAGCTAAGCTATTTACTCAACTAATCCTCTTGAGTGTATTTTAAGTACAAATCACTTTTGGAATTAGGCAGGATATAAATAAATTAACTAATATAAAGATTAACTCAACCAAGAGACCTGGGCTGGCAGATAACCTGCGATGCCCTTGGGGACAGCCAGTCTCTGGTAAATCACATTTGGAGAACTATAAATCCTGTCCAGTGCAGGTCTATGAGCTTCTACGTCCTTCTTTCCAGGTAGTCTCGATGATAACCTGCTTCACTCCAACTCTGCTCCTAACTGTAAGGTATTAATACATGTAGCCATGGAATGCTGTATTATTTCATGCTTCACCTGCTCTATGTTTTTGACCTTTTAAACATTATTAATAAATGTCACAACTCTGCTTGACCTCATCATCTTTAAGAGACACTTCTAAAAGCACTGCTGAGAGGCATAATATTGAAGAAAAGAATTGAAAAAAAATGCTGCAGATGAGCTTATAGGCATGCAAAAAACGTGAATAGTAGTTTTTCAATTCTGTTATCCTAAATCTTTGGATTATTTGGAGGTACTGCCAGGGGGGAAAGAGGAGATAATTGACTAGCAGGGTGTTTCTCCTTTCCTTCAGTTTCTGCTTCAGCCATAGTATTCCACTCTCTGGAGATTTGTGGTGGGGAGTTTTTTGTTTGTTTCTTTGTTTGCTTTTTAATGTTTTTAAAAGGACTATATGATTTCAGTCCTCTTTAATTGTTAGAAGTGTTTCTCTTTTAACAAATTTACTGTTTTTATTTATTTTCCAAATGGACATGCAACCCAATTCTCATCTTCATAAATGCTAACACAATGGGAACAAAAGTATTTTTTTTTAATCGAGGATTTCTCCCTCTTCACTTTTCCTTAGAAATCTTACCCACACATACCCAACTCACTGAAGGTAGTCTTTATTATTTTCTTCTCCTCCCCAAAGTCCTCATTCAAAGTATGCTGATGCTTTAGTTAATCACGAATGGCCTCAGTTTTTATCTTGTGTTTAGTAGGATGAATCACTCTATTCAAAAATGTATCCATCATCTACCTACCTGCAGAAGGGCTAGAATCTTGATATATAATTCTTTGAAAAAGTTTTGGGTTGGTCTTATGTCACTGGTTTTTACATGTTGAAGAGAATCATATCAGATTAAAGCAAAGTTAAAGAGAGGAAATATTAAGTACACAAGAATTTGAAAAAGAAGGCATAAAAATGAACATTTTTAGCAGTTAACTCTAATTCAATCTGCGTTGCAGATCAATCTGGAACTGAGAGGAGTATAAATTGCATTCTAAGTACTTCTGATTCACTTAATCAGGAAAACTTCAAAAAGCAAATATCTCAGGATAAATTGCACTGGAGAACAGTTGTTACCAAGCATCTGGCAAAATACCTAAAGAGGATTATTCTCATTAACAAGATTTTTTAAATCTACATTTTAAGGCCATTAAATGCACTTAATCTTAAACTGCATGATCACTACTACTCCATTATCTATTTAAGAAGATAAAATACAAGAACCAGTGTTTCCTAGATGAACCAGAACATTTCCAGAATGATGAAAAGTATTCCAGCCCACTGAGTATAAAATTAGATTGCTGAATGACTGTGGCTGGCTCAGATTCTGAGGTCATGATGACTCTTCCTTATGCTAAGCAGATGAAATGTCAGAATAAAATCATAGCCTGGCTTTAGTTATGAATCTTAAATTAAGTGAGATAAAAAACCTTTTGAAGTGTCATGTACTATGATTAAGTTTTATCTCTTTATTCTTATCCAGGGTATGGGAAACCTTATTATGTACCACGAAGACAACTTGCTAGCTAAACTGACTTTCAATGAGCTTGTACTCACCTTATGGGACCAAGGCAGCATCTTCTCAGTGCCGTTAGTGTACAATCAAAAGCATGCTACTAGATTCACATCTTGTTTTACTTTCTTGGTTAATATCATAATTGGTAGGCAGGAAAACATTCAAAACCCAAAACATCACGTGGTGCATAATCAACTACAGTTTTATTTCCTCCTTCCTGTCTCCCCAGTGGCAATATACATTAACTTACACTTTGCTTTTGTTTTAGGCACTCTTTATCTGCCAAGAGTCTCTAAATGTTTTAGTCAAGGCTACCACCATTATACCCTCATCGTATTTGGATATAAGAAATGACTACTATCATAGAATCTCTAGTGTTGGTAAGATTTTCACAGATTGGTGTCCCACTGACATCTGTTATTCAGGCTTCTGAAACTTGAATATTAATATTTTAGCAGTACCGAACTTTCATTTAAAATGTTCCCTTATCCATGTCAGAGTTTGGGGACAAGTAACACTCTCCGAAGGACTAAAAATTTCAGAGCTAAAAACAGGAACAGTGCCCTCTAGGTTTATCTCATTCATAAGCTTTACTTGGAAGAAAATAAAAATCTAGGCTTTTCAAGCACATAACTTCCTAACTTTCTCTTTTCTCTCTTTCTGCTTGTCTCTGCAAATATTCTATTTCTTTCACCTGATGGAAAAGTATGTATGTCAACATATAACTACAAGTATACATGCACATACACATATATATTACTTATAACAATACACAAAATTTGTATCAAATATGAGGCTCAGTTTTGAAGCTTCAGGGTTCATATGTTTAGGGTTGCGTTGTATAGACAGATCAAGTGTGCTCTGGGGTCTGAATTAATTTTTAAAAAATTGTTCTTTTTAGTTTACCTATTTTGAAAGAGAGCACAAGCATGGGAGGGACAAAGAGGGAGGGAGAGAGAATCCCAAGCTGGCTTTGAGCTGTCATAACAAAGCCCGATGTGGGGCTCGAGCTCAGCTGAAATCAAGAGTTGGATGTTCAACCAACTGAGCTACCCAGGTGCCCCTGAAATAGTTTTTAAATTAATAGAATATTGAGAATATTAGCAAATAGAATATTAAGCAATTTTACTTTAGATATCAAATTTTCCAACCTCCTAATTGTATCTTCCTAATTAATTTTAATCATTTTCTACTATAGAATTCTAAATATGCTTGTGGGTATTCCCTTCCTGCCAATGAATTGGATGGATTGCTTCAATCATTTTAAATAAATTGATTAATACTTCCATGTATCATCTTTTGAAAGTCTTTCTAGAATTTTAATAGATACCTTGACTGCAGTCAAATGTGACCCTATATGTTACCTTAAGCCTGAGACAAATTGATGATAACTATAAGTTTGATTACAGTATTATGTGGGACTAAATTCTTAAAGAAATATTAAAAATAGATCATAGTAACTATTGTAAAATAAATTAAGCTCTATGTTAGACATTAGAAGTAGAAAACAGAGAATGATGAATTGATAGCACCAATCAAAAATAACATTTATTTTCTAGAATAATAGTTTCTATAACCTGGTTGCAGAATAGAATCACCAAAGGCAGTTTTTAAAAATACTTGTGTCTACATCACAACATTTATCTAGGAATCTGTTTTTCTAAGAAGCTTCCTAAATGGTATTTCCATAGTCATTCTGATTTTAAAAAAAATGTAGAAAGCCAAACCTTTGGAAACCACTAGTTAAGAATTTTATGCTTAAAAGCACTTAGTTACACTTTGAGCTTCATTTCTTAATGTACAGAACTTGGAAGTCATCACATCATCCTTACAATAAGAACAAGATGGAAAAGTGAAAGTCAGCAATGCAGGACAAATCAGAGATTTGAGGGTGCAGAGCTTCAAATCTGTAGAAATAGGTGCAACATGTCTAGCAAAGAGATCTACTTACCTGAAGTAAGTGGCATGAGATCCAAAAACTGGCAGGAATTACTTACCGGGTAATTTCGATGCATGGCTGATTGTGTACTAGTGCGAGAGGGAGAACGTCCTCAGGACCACAGCTTTACTTCTAAAAATCTCACCAAGTTCTCACAGTGAGGATCCAAGAAAGATACTTTCATGGCTCTGGTAGAGAAAAGGAAAGAGTTTCGGTATACAATAGGTCCAGAGTCCATAATAAGGCATACTCTCTTGGGGAAAGAACTTAAGCACAATTCTGAGCCCAATCTTAGCCCCATACAGCTTTCCCACTTTAATTGAAGAGAGAAAAATAGAACCAGGATGACTCTAGAACACTGTAGCTAGAGAAGGAAATAGGTGGCTGGGGGGTGAGTTGGAGGTGGAGGAAAGCTATATCACTGAAGAAACAGATGTGAAGGTCATAGTTCTAAAAAATAAGCTCCTAAAATAATGAGATTTATGGGGCGCCTGGGTGGCTCAGTCGGTTAAGCGCCCAACCTTAGCTTAGGTCATAATCTCACAGTTCACCGCTTTGAGCCCTGTGTTAGGCTCTGACAGCTCAGAGCCTGGAGCCTGTTTCAGATTCTGTGTCTCCCTCTTTCTTCCCCTTTCTTGCTCATACTTGTCTCTCTCTATTCCTCTCGAAAATAAATTAAAAAAAATTTTAATAATGGGATTTAATTGAGACTAGAGAATTCTCACCCTCCTCACACCTCACTAATCTACTAAAGTGAAATACAAAGGAAAAAAAAAGAATGAGAAATGTAGAACAGAGTATCTAAGAACTTGGGGACAATTTCAAAAGTATAAAATATGTGTAATGAATAACAGGAGAAAAAAGAAAGAACCAGAAAAAAAAAAGTATTTGAAGTAGTAATGGCTAAGAAGTAGCCATTGATCCAAAAGTGATGCCAGACACTGAACTATAGAACCAGGAAGCTCAGACAACACCAAACAGAATGAATACTAAGACCAACATGAGCAAACAAATAATAACACAATCTAAACTAAAACAAACTCCTTATGGCTAAACATATCATATTCCAACTGCAGATAAGACAAAGAGAAATTTTAAAATAAGCTAGATGAATGGTGCCTGGCTGGTTCAGTTGGTAGGACATATGACATGTGGCACTTGATCTCAAGGCCATGAGTTTGAGCCCCACAGTAGGTGTAGAGATTACTTAAACAAATAAAATAAGTCGAATGAAAAAAATCTCCTTACTCACTGAGGAACAAATATAAAATTGCAGTGGACTTCTCATAAGAAACCTTTGAAGAAAGAATAGAATGAAGTAAAATATTTAAGAATATTTACAGATATATTCAGATTTTGAAAAAAAATGTCCCTATATATTGAAACTATCCTTTGAAAGTGAAGGAGAAATAATGATTTTTCTCATGAAAAACAAACTGAGGGAATTCATTGCTAAACAGACTTGCTCTGCAACTCTTAAAAGACATTCTAAATACAGAAAGAAAAATATATAGGCCAGAAACTTGAATCAATATAAAGAGAAAGAAAACAAAGAAGGAATAAATGAAGGCAAAAAAACTTATTTCAAAATTATTAACCTTAGAGGCAACTGCTTACTTTAATATAGTAGCAATGTTTTGGGGATTATATCATATGATAAGTAAAATGAATGACAGAGACATTAAAAGGAGAGGAAAAAATAAGGAATTCTCTTTTAAATGCTTGTACTACATGCAAACCAGTATAATGTTATTTGAAGGTAGACTTAGAGTAGTAAAATGTGTTATTGAATATTCTAGAGGAAAAAAAAAGAAATTTCTAGAGCAACTACTAATTTTTTTAAAAAAGCAGTATAATTGGTGTGCTAAGAGAGATAATCTTATAAAACATTCAAATAAAAAAAAAAAGGAGGGGCACCTGGATAGCTAAGTCAGTTAAATATCTGATATTTTTCATTTGGGCTCAAGGCATGATCTCATGGTCATGAGATTGAACCCCATGTCAGGTTCCACACTGGGCATGGATACTGCTTAGGATTCTCTCTCTCTCTCTTTCTCAAAAACAAAACACAGAAAAAGTAAAGAGGGGGAAATGAAACAAAGAACAAATGCAAAAAATAGATTTACAAATATGGTATATGGTATATATTTATTGAATTATACCAATAATTAAATATAAATTTTATAAATACATCAATTAAAAGACAAATTGTCAGAATTGATAAGTAAAAATGAGATCTTAAATGTGGTCTAAAAATAACTCATATTTCATTTTATTTTATTTTGTTTGTTTTATTTTATTTTATTTTAGAGAGCAAGAAGGAGAATATAAGTGGGGGGAGGAGTAGAGGGAGAGAGAAGGAGAGAGAGAGAGAGAGAGAAGGAATGAGAGAGAGAATCTTAAGCAGGCTCCATGCTGAGTGTGGAGCCTAATGCAGGGCTCAATCCCACAACTCTGGGATCACAACCTGAGCTGAAATCAAGAGTCAGATGCTCACTGACTGAGCACCCGGGCACCCCTAAAAGTAACTCATTTTAAATATGAGGAAACGGGGGCGCCTGGGTGGCTCGGTCGGTTAAGCAGCCAACTTCAGCTCAGGTCATGATCTCACAGTCTGTGAGTTCAAGCCCCACGTCAGGCTCTGTGCTGACAGCTCAGAGCCTGGAGCCTGCTTTGGATTCTATGTCTCCCTCTCTCTGCCTCTGACCTACTCACACTCTATTTCTCTCTCAAAAACATCTGAAACATTAAAAAAAAAGAACTAAAAATAAATAGATAGATTCACTATTTTAGTTGTAGGCTTTGGGACTTTTTATTCAGCAAGGGACAGGTCAAACAGACAGAATGTCAGTAGGATATAGTTGACCAAAACAGAAATATAAATGTACTGTTCTAAGTGACATTTATAGAATGCTCAATCTAACAACACCAGAATATACAATATTTGCATTATTCTCAAGTCATATAAAATACTAACAATGATTTACTATGTTTGGGGCCATGAAACATACTTTCATAAGTTAAAAAAAAAGAAATTACACAAATTTTATACAAATTATACAAACTGGAAATTATTCCAATATGTTCATTCTTAGAACAAAAGGGAATTAAACTAGACTATAAATCAGAGATAAGTAGAAAACCTCCAAATAATTAGTAATTAATCAATACATCACTAATAATATGTGAGTCAAAGAAAAATTCATAATACAAATTAAAATATTTTTACATAAGAAAATATAAAAATGCATTGTATAAAAAATCCATGGGATTCAAGAGCAGTGGTTAAAAGAAAATTTATAGCATGGAACGAATATATAGGAAAAGAAAGATCTAAAATTAGATACTTAAGCTTTCACCTTAGGAAACCATAGAAATAAGAACATTTTAAGCCTAAAACAAGTGGAAGAAAAGAAAAATAAAAAAATAGCGTAGAAATCAATTAAATTTAAAACAAAAAACCTAAGAAAAAGAAATTTAACAAAGCCAAAAACTAGTTGTCTGAAAGTTTCAATAAAATTGATAAGCTAGGCAAAAAAAAATTTATCTAGAAAAATGTAATTTTAGAATATAGTTAGATTTACAGAAAAGTTGTGAAGATGTTATAGTTTTCATATGCTCAAGTCACTTCCTGTATTACTAATATCTTACATTAATAATATAAATTTATTAAAATTAATAAAATATAGATATGTTATTATTAACTAAAGTTCATATTTACATTAATATTTTCTTAGTTTTTTCCTGGGTCCTTTCATTAATCCAGGATCCAAACCAGAATTCCACATACATTTAACAAAAGCAGTTAGGAATTATGTGATTGTTCTACCTCTGAAATTCAATGTCAACCTCAATTTTGATTAAAAATCTTATATTTTCTTATTTTCCTAGAAATATATACTTGTTTTAATATTTTTTCTATACTATTTACTTAGAGAAATTTCTTAGTTTGATACTCTACTGGTAATTTTAGATATTTTAAGCATATATGTTTATTTTTAAATTTGTACTTGAATTTATAATTCAATTTCTTTTGAATAAAGCACGTACAATTAAGAACTTAATTTAGGGAGCGCCTGGTGGCTCAGTGTGTTAAGTGTCTTACTCTGGATTTTGGCTCAGGTCATGATCTCACAGTTTGTGAGTTTGAGCCCCATGTTGGGGATCCCTTCTTGGGATCCTCTCACCTTCTCTCTCTGTCCTTCTCCTGCTCACTCTCTCTCTAAATAAATAAACTGAAAAGAAAACAAACAAATAAAAAAAAACGAAACAAGAAAACAACTTAATTTAGTCCAGACATTGTCCTTAGACATGATACTATAAGCTCCTTGTTTTGGAGACAGTAAGATTGACAGCATACTAAGTGAACGGCCTTGCAGGGATAACAGAGCGAGTAGTGGCAGATCCCAGACGGACACATAGATATCTGAACTCAGTTCTGTGCTTTTTCCTCTTTCCAACATTGCTTTTTTCCATCTTCATCTCTAGTCTTGTTCTTCCAGCCTTAGATATAAATTAGGACAATTCCTCCAGTTTCATTCCCGCATAAAGGAATAAGTTAGAATAGCATCTGAGTAATCTCTAAATATATATCTTTCTAAAAAATTTACAGCTGCAAAATATTTTTTGAAATATAATACTTTTAAAATGTTTGGAGATTAAATTTTTTCAAACATCTCACAAGTGATTTCTTCTTGAAAATGTATGCATTTTATTTTTATGGCATCTTTTATAGTAAATCATTGCAGTCAGTGCAGGCTTGTTATTTTTATCTTTGAGATATTATAAGCCATTTTAACCAAGAGATGGCCCATACTTACACCTGTACTGACCTAATAGACAGTAATGGCTCATTTGTAAGTTTTATAACCGAAGGGTTTAATATTTCACTGGAAAGACTCTAATAGGCTTTGGCAAGAGAAAAATCTATGGAGGAGTCAGATGACTTTTCATAGATTATTAAGTAAATAACAGTCATTTGAAACAATATACACTTCAGTACCAGCAGATTATGTAAATGTTACAGAGATCTTTTTCTTTTTTCCCCCCAACCAACTGCTTAAATTTCTAATACATTTACTGTTTTCTACCACAGTTCTGGTTTGTAAGAGGTGAATATGCATATTATAAAGGACTGTGGAGCACATTTGCTTAAGAGAAAGAACACTGAGATCATTAAAGCTCTGCTACCTCATCACGTCTCCATTTCTTTTAAATTACGTTCATTATAACAAATGTTTCATACAAAACATAAAATGGTGATTTCAAATATTGGTTTTTATAATTAGCATTTAATAAAGTATGTGCTTAATTTTGAATTTTTTTTCTAATTACTTATTCTGCCCCTCTGCTATTTATAAACACATTTTATTGAACTTTTATTTTATACACTTAGCCCATAGTCACACTATTTATTCATAGAGTTTTTTCAAATATTTTTAAGATGCTTTTTAGAAAATTATTCCTATTAGAGTAATGTCAAACAATTTTTATGTAAGTGGCCCAGCCTGACAAAACTCTCTGAAAGATCTGACTAACCACAGCATATTGACCTACTTATCATTGTGGATGTCAGACAGTTCTGTAGAACCAACAGGATTGGACACACTCCAATGAGAGGAGTATGCTCTGATAAACCCATCAAATCTTATTTGAGATAATATATATATATATATATATATATATATATATATATGTATATATACACACACATATATGTACACAATATTTATATGTATATATTTATACACTTACACTTTATATGTATAAATATATATAAATATACAATACTTATATGTATAAATATATATAATAAATACATGTAAATACATATATACATGTATACATGTGTACGTGTGTGTGTGTGCACACGCATGGTCTGGGATTATTCCATTTGATTTCAAAAGATTCTAAAGATAAGAAAAAGAGATTATGTTTACTGAGGAATTACATAGATAAATTTTGAAGAAATCAATCTCTCAGTGAGGCAAGGAGGTAGGGGTGATGAAAGAGACAATAGGGTGAGCAGCCATAGAGTTGCTGATCTTCATTGGTTCAAAGGAAGCAGAGAATAAAACGACTCACCCCTACAGGAAATTCCTGCTTTCTGAACATGACATTTATGGAAAGCTTCAACCAACAACAGCAAAGAAGACATTATTCTCAAGTTTGTACGAAAAATTCACCACGACAGACCATATTCTGCGCCATAAAACATAGTTCGATGAATTTAAAAGAACAGAAATGATACAAAGTATGTTCTCGATTTAAATGAGAAATCAATAACAGAGAGATCACTGGAATATCTCAAAATATGTGGAGATTAGACAACACATTTCTAATAGAATACATGATTCAATGAAAGGCTCTCATAAAAATAAAATATTTTGAATGTAATAAAAATGTAAAGATAACTTATAAACCTTTGTGCAATGCAGCAACAGCAGTGCTTAGAGGGAAATTTCTATCATTGAATATACATATGAAAAAAAAAAGAAAAGAAAAATCCAAAATCAATAGCCTAAACCTCTCCACTCAGGAAATTAGAGCAAAAAAGCAATTTTTAATCTAAAGCAAACAGAAGGGAAGACATAATAAAAATTACAGAAGTAATACGTAAAATTTAAAACAAGAAAATAAAGAGGAAAATCAATAAAACCAAAGCTACCTCTTTTAAAAGATTAATAAAATTGAAAAACTCATAGTCAGTCTTACAAAGGTGAAGGAGAGAAGACATAAATCACAAATCACAGACATCAGAAGTAAGAGAGTGTCACCACTTCTGATCTCATGAACCCTAAAAGGATTATAATAAAATAATACTAACAGCTCCATGACCTAAATTTAATAATGTAGATGAAATAGAATAATTGAAAAGCACAAACTACCAAACTCAAATAAGGAGAAATCAATGATATGAATGGACCTATATGTACTAAGTCATTTGATGAATACTTAATAGCCAGAGTAGATAAATATATTCCAAAAAAAGAAAAACTATAGATCAATATCTTTCTTTAATATAGGTGCAGAAGCTCTCAAGAAAATATTATCAAATAAAACCCAATAATATATTAAAGTATAATACTCTACAACTAAGTAGGATATTCTAGTTATGGAAAGCAGGTTTAATATTCAGAAATAAATTAATGTAATGTACTACATCAATAGGCTAAAGATAAAAAATCACATCATAATATCAATAGTTAAAAAACTTTACGATTTCATGTAAATCTACAATTATCTCAGCTATAAAAACATAAAACAAAAAAGACAAAAAATGGTATCCTGGGATGCAAATTACATAAAAAATTTAAAAACATGTCATGTTTTTTGGTCAACTACTTAACATCCTAAACAGTTTAATTTGCCATAAGTTTACATGTAATTATATATTACTTTTCTGTAGTTCCATAAAATACAAAAAAACTGAATTTTTGGACTTAAAAACACACACATATATATGTTGAGTCAGTAAATAAACTTCAAAAAGAGAAATTATGTGGCTTATCACAGTTCAATCTAAAATAGTACTTGATAAACGATGTTGGGAAAATAGGACTGCCATCAGAAAAAACAAAGTTCCATACTCTTCTACCACCTAATACATTTCAAATTTCTAAATCAATCCGAAATTTAAATACGAGAAATTAAACCAGAAAAGTTCTAAAAATATGGGATAATCTTATAATATTGAAGTATATACGTCTGACACAATATCTAGATATCATAAAAGTGATACCTTCATATACTTTTTAATTATCTGCATGAAGAAAAATACATATAAATGATAAGAGGAAAATGAGAATATATTTGTAACTCATATCACATTAAAAGGACTAAATTCTCTAAGAGTTAAATACATTTGAAAGGTAAACATGATATATCCATGAACACAATAAAAAACACAAAGGATATGAACAGAGAATTCAATTAAAAGCCAATACAAATGGTTTGAAATATATAAAACTGTTTGATCTCATTCATAATAAAAACTCAAGGGGCGCCTGGGTGGCTCAGTTGGTTAAGCGGCCGACTTCAACTCACAGTCTGTGAGTTAGAGCCCCGCGTCGGACTCTGTGCTGATGGCTCAGAGCCTGGAGCCTGCTTCGGATTCTGTGTCTCCCTCTCTCTCTGCCCTTCCCCTGCTCACACTCTGTCTCTATGTCTCTCGAAAATAAATAAAAACGTTAAAATTTTTTTAAAAAATCAAAATCACATTATGATGTTGTTCACAGTTTAATTAGGCATAATATTTTGATAATATACTTAGAGAAAGTGAGATGACAGGCACTGTTGAACTCGGATGTTTTGAAGTATGACTATAATGTAGTTAGAAATATTTATCAAAATTAAGATTTTGCATATCCTCTGATATAGTAATTGTGTCATCCGACTTGTATTATTATGACAATATTTAACTCTGGTACAGGTATACATAGGTGTACATAAATATGCTACATGTATAGCTGTTAAAACGTATATAGAAGCTGCATACATATTTATACAAAAATTTCAAGATATATCGTTTATTAAATAAATCAATGTACAGACTACCACGTAGAGTGGGCTACATTTTGGTGTATAAATGTACCTACATATAAAAATGTGTATGCTTCTATGCCTATATATACCTAAAATAATTTGAAACTATCTTTGAAAGTACTACCAAGGACGATAACAGTGATTGCCTCATAAAAACTCGGGGCAGGGTTAAGATAGAGGTTTGTGTTTCCATACTGCATGTATTACTGTTACCAACGGAAAAATAAATAAAATATAAAAAGAATTATACCCTTCGCTTGTGATCGTTAGCAGAAAATCTATTTTACTCTCAAATACAGTATTGCTGCTTTATTTTGGTTATCTCTGCCTAAATACAAAATCTATCTTTTTTTTAAGTTTACTTATTTAAGAGAGAGTGACGACATGCACACACATGAGCAGGGGAGGGTCAGAGAGAGAGAGAAGGAGAGAGAGAATCCCAAGCAGGGTCTGCAGTGTTAGCACAGAGTCAGACCCGGGTTTGATCCCACACCAAAGCTGAGAGTCAGACACTTAACTGACTAAGCCACTTGGTGACCCAAAATATATCTTAAGGATTTTCCTTTAAGGATTTTACATTCTAGAAGGAGTATTTTATTTATTTACTTACTTACTTACTTATGTATTTATTTGCTAGAGAGAAAGAGAAATTGTGAGTATGAGTGGGGGAGGGGCAAAAGGAAAGGGGAGAGAGAGAGAGAGAGAGAGAGAGAGAGAGAGAGAGAGAATCCCATGTTTAACACAGCACAAAGCCTGATGCAGGGCTAGATTCCACAATGGTGAGATCATGACCTGAGCCAAAATCAACAGTTGGAAGCTTAACCAACTAAGTCACCACGGTGCCCCGAGAAATACATCTTTGAACTAACTGCACTTGTCCTGATTGTTCTTTCCTATATTCATGTTAGCAGATTTAAATTTCACATTATTATGTAGCTATGAATTTAGATGGTCTATTTTTATTATTTTTCCTATTCTATATATACATTTGGAAAATACAGCTGAAATTATTTCTGAAAGTTGGCATTGTGATTTCCTGGACTCATTTACCTTTTGAACTTGCTTTCTTGAGAACATTTCTATTTATTATCATTAGTAAAAATCAATTGCTCGAAGCTCGCTTCTTTAACAAAGTAATTTCCCCTGTTCTGTTTACATTTGGAGGGTCCTCATTCAAACTTGCCTCTCTCCACCTTTGAATAATGCCTTAGACGCCTTTAGTTAATCCCATGTTATATATATAACTTGTACTCTATAGCTAATGTTTTTATCCTTATTTGAGTCATAAGGAATGGTTTCACTAGCCATTTCTAAAAAAAATTTCTTTGTTATTTATTATTCATCTAAAAAGTCAGAACTGTATAAAGACATTGGCTTAGTGGTAAGGGAAAAGTTTGTTCCATTTAAAGGCTTTTTTTTTCGTCTGCCTTCTTGACAGCTGGAACAAGGTTTAGTTATATAACTATAACACCCGATTCATAATTCTAAAGGTATTTTCAAAGGGCTAATTTTAAAAAATCCCCTTTTTTTAAATGGGGTATCACCCTTATTATGTCTCATTCCCATTATTTCTCAAGTTGCCTTTCATATCTTGCATTTTTTACATATTTACCATAAAGTAATTGGTTTCTTGAACATTCTTTTTGACTTCTTTGAAATACTAGGATAGAGGCTATTGAATGGATAGTTTTTCTTTCTCTATTAAATATATTCCTAACTAATAAAGAAATATAGCATCCTAACTAATATAGAAAGTGACTTTTTGAAGCAGGGTTCTGTCTTAGCAAAACCCAAAAATACGTGGCATTGACTTAACAGCTGCATGGCAAAATGTGAGAAAACTAATATTGGAGATTTAAAAAACAGTGATCCATGTTTGTAACAGCAGAAGATTTACTTAATCATCATCTGCAATAAGGAAGAAAAAAACCCCATGTATTCGCTGCGTCAGCGACTCCAGTGGAGAAGCTGGAAACAGGACTTAGAATATAAAACCTTGGTAGGTTGTGTTGGCTTCTGTGGGATGGATTTAAAACACTTGTCATTAGAGATGGGTTAACACAAGAACAAACAGGCCAGTTGGTAGTCAGAGATGAAGGGAAAAAGGGCCTTTCAAGCTGAAGCCACTGGTTCTAACTCCAAACTACGGGATAGGAAAACCAAAGTTTTGGTAAAGTATCTCTATTGAACAATGTGTAAGAAAGAGAGAGGAGAGAGGGAGGGAACACAAGCAAGTACTCAAGTCTGAGAACTGAGTTGAGGTGGGGTGCATGGGAGCAAAGTGGCAGAAAATAATGCAGATTTGAGACTGATGATTTTGAAAAACTTAGTGGGTGGTTAGTGATGAATGCAAAACTAGTAAATCTGTAAACGAGAATGATTAGTAAAGTAACCATAATGTTCAACTAAAAACACCACTGACTTTTAGAATCATTATAGATCCCTAGTCTTCCATGTGCAGTAGGCTTTAAAGAGAGTACAGTAACAAGGATGGAATGCCCCAAAATATTCATTCATGTCAAGTACGGTCAAAGAGCATAATGGATAAGGAGGAGTTTCTCAAAGTGTAGAGCCAGGGATCATGACAAACAATGGGCAAGACAGTTCCACCCAGAGAAAAGATTCAGGGTTTAATAAACGCTGGTGTTAATCTTTATTGTTACAGCCCCATAAATGGGCTCTTGAGTTTAATTATGGTCAAATTAAAAAAAAAATTGGGGGCGCCTGGGTGGCTCCATCGGTTAAGCGGCCGACTTCAGCTCAGGTCGTGATCTCACGGTCTGTGAGTTCGAGCCCCACATCAGGCTCTGTGCTGACGGCTCATCAGAGCCTGGAGCCTGCTTCAGATTCTGTATCTCCCTCTCTCTCTGATGCTCTGTTTCTATGTCTCTCAAAACTAAATAAAACGTTTAAAAAAATTTAAAAAATTGACTTGACTCACTTAAATTTGAGATGGAAAGTCATTCCAAAAATGAACCAAAAGCCCCACATTATTGTTATTTCTTTATCATTTGTACTCTAACAGAGCCTGGATTGTCTACTAGGAGGCATACCCTTCTCCATCTTTTATACTAATATGAATATGCTGACAAACTCACACACGCACATACCCATACATATCCATGTAGAATTCTCTAAGAATACAGCTACAGATATAAGTGTTGAGAATTGTAACCTGTATGTGTACAAATACATACTGGTTTCCTTTGCATAAGGCAGTACCAGAATATTTTGTCTACTTCCCATAGACAGTGTTAAGTATGAAGAGAAAATTATTTTTAAGAATAAGTAAGACTTCAAGAAATAAAATTGGTGATTATATAGGGATGAGATGGGGATTTCTCAGTGAGGTGGAAATACACAAATATTTATATGATACTTATTATGTACTAGATACTCTGTTTTGTGTTAAAAAATTTACTCAAATATTAAATGAGGAGATAAGACAAAAATTAATTTTTTCACTTTGCACAACTAATAGTTAACAATTTGAGATTTAAATCTAATATTTTATAAGTGAAAGAAGAATTGAATTGGCCCAATATAAGGATGACACAAGAACAAAATCACCTTCAGGAAAACCAGGTTTCTCAATACAGATACAGAAGTTATTTAGGGGTCATTTTACAAAAAAGAGTTGAAACAAGTAGAGAAGCTAAAGGGACTCCATTTTAGAAAAACTCTCTGTTTTTCCGCAAGACCTCACTGACTCATGTTTCATATTTTGCCTCTGAATAAGCCAAAGAAGCTATATTCCCACTTCAAAGGTGAAGCAAGAAAGTTAATCCTTCTCTGAGTTTTGTCTTAGGCTCCAAACACCTGATAAGTCCTAACAAGAGCCAGATCCCAAAAAAGTTCCAGGAATTAGCTTCAAGTGAACTTGACACTGGCATCAACACACCTACCTTTGATTATTTATGGAATAACACCTGCTTTCACTTGACACTTGCCTTTGATGGGACCCTACCCTGGATTCCTGGAGGAACACACACCCTCTCCTAATATGAACCCCTAGCCTCCAGCAATGATGAGACTCATTCTTCTTTTCTTTCTGAGTCTTCCAGACACTCCATCCAAAATTCTCTACCTGTCTCTTAACATTATTCAATAACCTCTGTTTTCAATTTCTCTGACTCATGTTTGATTTTTATCCTCAGTGAAGCTAAAGAACCCCTTGTGGGATTTTCCCTTAGGTTCTCAGACTCAGTCTGCCTGCATCAAACTATTACTATATTCTGTTCTCCTTATTACCAAATTTGTGTGTGTAGCCTGATATTTAGATCAAAACACTGCATATTTGCTACAAATGCATTCATTTTTTAAATAAATTTACCTTTTTAATCATCATGGAAAGTATGAGTTAGTATACAATATTTTATTTGTTTGGAAAATTATCGATGCATATAACTGATTGCAGTAGCTTTTACAACCCTGTGATTACAGATCTAAAATCTGAACATTGGACAAATTATTGAAGGAATCTTTTATAGATAATGACTGATTTTGTGAATGATTTTGTAACTCATTAGTCCAAACCCTTTTAGACACTGCCTGCTAAAACATTATCTCTAGGTAAATTATTGATGTGTGCCTTTAATGAGAATGTTATATGCAATTCAGACACCAGCTCATTTAGCAGAAATAATTTTTTTAAATTGACTCTACCACTGATTGAAACCGGCAATTAATTTTTCCTTTCAAGAATCTAAAATGAGGATGCCTGGGTGGCTCAGTCAGTTAAGCATCAGACTCTTAATATTGGCTTGTGATCTTGTAGTCATGAGATCAAGCCCTATGTCGGGCTCCACTCTGAGCATGGAGTCTGCTTGGGAGTCTCTCTCTCCCTCTCTCTCTGGCCCTCCTCTGCTAGTGTGCTCTCTCTCTCTCAAAAAAATTTAAAAAAACATAAAAAAAAATGAATCTAAAGTGATATCCCAGACATATACATTAGGCAAATAATATTTAAAAAAAAAAGATGTATTTATATGAGGATTCTAAAATATAGGCAGGAATGTAATACAAAATTATAAAAGGATAAACATAGATGGGATATAAATACAATTTTATTATAACGTACAATGTTATCACAGAAAACAAAAAAAATATTTGTTTTCAAGATATTTTGAGGATGAACAAAATATTTCTGCAAGAAAAGTGAAAATTTAATTCTCTGTATCTGCCATGACATCTATGTATAATAACTGACCTTGAAACTCCATGAGTTATGGCAACAAATGTTTGTTAATCATTCACAGATCCATGCTTTGTTGGCTGCTCCTTTACGTAGCTATATACTGTGATTTGCTGAGATTATCTATACTAGTTTAGCTGTGATTGGCCACAGACTCAGTGTTAGGATTAAGTCTGTGCCACACGTCTCCCCACTCTAGGACACAAACCAAAGGTGCACCTTTCCTCTGGGATATGGGGTTTCATGAGAGAGGAAGAATGCAAGAGAAGTAAATAGAAACATGCAATGTCTTTTAGTGTCTCTGGTCACAAGTAGCATAGATCACCTCAGCTCGAGGAACCTCTGTGCCCTCATTCAGGAATTCATTGGGAGTGTTTCTACCCCAAAGTTATTTCAATTAATAGTTTTATCAAATGTTGTTCCACTATTATACATGGGTTGAATATTTTCTGTCTACAATGACTGACCACCGTGTGTGTATCTCCAATGCCAATGTCACACGGGTGAGGTTTTGTTACAGCGACATTCTACATCTGGTGTCACCTTCTGTATTAGTCTGGTTTTGTTATAATTATGTACATTTAACTGACAACTCCGATGTTTATAATGCCTTGCTTTATGTCTTAATTCAGCATCTGAGAGTTTGTTGTGACTGTTCAGAGCTCTTCTGGGTTTATCTTTGTGGGACTTGGATGTAGGATGCTAGTTGGGTGAACACTGTTCCATGTGTCTCCTTTGGGAACCATCTTACGTGAGATGTGTGATCATGTGGAAGAGAGAAAAACCAGAGTGGTGAATGAAACACACGATGTCTCTAAAAATCTCTGCTCAGTAACGGCAAATTCTATTCTATTCGCATTCCACTGATCAAAAACAAAATTACCTGGCCAAGGCAAAAGTTAGTGGGAAAATAGATTTTTTACCTACACTAACCATGGCAAAAATGAGGAGGAAAGTATCATGAAAAAATAATACAATCTACATATCGACTAGATAACTAGATAAACCTTTGCGTTTTTATATCCTATTAGGTCTACTTTATTTCAGAAAGAAGCACTATTGAAAAATTATTTCATGAAGCTCTATGAAACCATTATCAAGTTGATTCATTTTGGCTTTCTGCTTTGTAAAATTAATGTTATAGTCTTGGATACAAATTATCCATTTTAAATATATAGTTTTCAGGGCACTGGGTGGCTCACTTGTTTGAGAGTCTGACTTCAGCTCATGTCATGATCTCATCGTTGATGAGTTCGAGCTCCACGTCGGGCTCCGTGCTGACAGCTCAGAGCCTGGAGCCTGCTTTGGATTCTGTATCTCCCTCTCTCTCTGCCCTTCCCCCACTCACATTCTGTCTCTGTCTCTCTACCTCTCAAAGAAAGAAAGAAAGAAAGAAAGAAAGAAAGAAAGAAAGAAAGAAAGAAAGAAAGAAAGGAAGACATTAAAAAAACACATAGTTTTCAATCTCTACATAATAGAAGCTTGATATTTCTGAAAGAAAAAACTGAGACAATTACTATTAACTAATTATAATTATAGTGGTAAATATTTAAAGTGTAAATGCCTCTATGTTGTGTGTTTGGATAATCAATTTCTCCAACTATATGTTAGGATGTGTTGGAAGAAAAATTACTGATATTTTCAGCTCTCTAAGGGGTTGGAATAGAAGGGGGTTGAGGATTCTTTTCTTGTTATGTTATTAATGTACACATAAGCTTACTGAAAAAAAATGGAGTCCTTGCCTACATGCTCAGCTCCATGAATTTTATCACCAAGGAAGAATGTGTGCAAAGATTGCCATTTCTATATTTCAGCTTTGGCAAAAATCTAGTAATGTTGTGAATCAGAATGATTTTGTAATAATTTTGAAATGAATCTATGCTCAAGCAGTTAGACATGGCTACATAAGACATTTTGCTTCTAAACTTCTTTGAATGTGACAAGTTACTAATTGCTTTACATCAATATTTTATTAAAACCAGTCATAAACTAGATTTAATTTATATATTAGAAACTAAGTTCCTTGTTCATAAGACTACTCAATAACATTTATTAAGCAAACACAGTGGGAATAAATATTTTACATATTGCCTTTTAAACTTATGCCAATCTTAAGACTTCTAAAATTACATGAAATGTTTTTGTATCTATTAGTAACCAAGCCCCAACCATTTGCTTATGGAACAGTGACTGGTCCCCCAAAATGTGTCTTTCCTTCTTTCTGGTAACATAGCAACAATTTATTTCCCACTGAAGTGAGGTGTGTCTATCTAAGTGATTATCAATGTTATGTGAATGGAAGTGATGTTTTCCACTTCTGTGTTTTGTCTTCAAGATCGTGGCCTTATTCTTTCCTTTGACAGGACAGTTAGGATCCACAGTGATTCAACTTTGAAACAATGGAAATGCTTTATGGGATGTGGCTATACCATGAGATGGAAGATATCCAAGTTTTTGAATGTCCGTGAAGAGCAGAACTGTCTTGTAAACACTGACTGTTAATTTAGAGCTATTACATAAAAGTGAAATACACTCGTCTGTTTTTTTCAAACACTGTAATTATGAAGCTTCTATAAACACCAAGGAACTCATTATGGTCATTTGATTTAGCAACAAGGCATAGTAATTTTAATACTACCTTCTTCTATAGCACATACATAAAGATGCTAAGATTAAATCCTCTAATCAAATGCAGAGCCTCTCTCTCTCTCTCTCTCTCTCTCTCTCTCTTTTTCACTTCTTCCTCACATGGGTTAGCTTGTAATATGGTTCTGATTATGAAGAGGACAGATCTCATTTTACGTTATTTGGCTAAATCCCACAAAATAAGTATGTCAAACATCAAAAAAGTACCATTGCTAAGTTACGTATGTATAAAATCACATCAGTTTGATATTTCTCATTTAAAGTTAAAATTAGTTATTTCACACATCTTTTCAACTTCATTTTTGAAGTTTATCTTTTCAAAAAGAGATGTTTTAAAATGGAATACAGTTGAAAATTCACTAGAAAACAAATAATATTCTAAGTGACATTTGGAAGTAGAAGGATTATACACAAAGTCTAAAAATTCTTATTGATAATACACAAAGGATTTCATTCCTCTATGTTTTAACTATTTATCTTGAAGTGTAATTTTTTAAGCTCCAGGGAAGATAATTGTTAAACATGAAATGAGATGAAAAGCTCAAAGATGAGCTTTACGTAAGTTGGGTTCTTTTCTTCAACTTAAATCCAGAAGGGTACTTAGGAGCAGTAGGGAGCTGGGCATTGATATAAAGCATAAGGATGAATACACACTTCTGCATAAAACATATCTGAAATCTATTATATTATTTAAGTATTGACCCAGTTATTTTAATGCATAATTTTAATGACTCCTAAATTTGTCTTTTTTTCCTAATTTAGATGCAAAACAAAATAAACAAAGTTAGTTTTTATGCACTTGGTCACTACCTTTAATTTGAGGAAATAATAAGCATTGCTCAGAGGAACTATCATCAATGTTGACTTTAAGTGTCCATAGTTTGGGTTCTCCAAAGTGTAGTCCTTAGACGTATAGGCAAAGAATTCGGGAATGTGGGACAGAAAAAAGCCAATGTATTAACGAGGAAGTTGCTTCTAAGAGCAACTATGGCTCAATCCTGGCTGGCGATGGGGCCCTCTGAGAAACACTGTGGAACCAACCCAGGGCTGTCTTACCAGAAGACAGACAGAATCTAGCACTTATCTACTAACTCCCATCCTGCACTGGTGGAGCACTGCCCTTACGGGTGAGTCCACTATAGAACTGCGTCTTTTGGTGGAGAGGGAGCTCCTCTGATGGCGGAGAAAGCTCTCAGGCAGAGAAGGGAGACAGATGCAGGGCATCTAAGTTAAGAAGAATTTACCAGGTTGGAAACTGTCTGTAGCTACAGAAGACCTCGGATAGCCTAAGGCAAACATGCTGATTCAGCAAGAGCATCTGTCACTCTCTACTTTATAACTATTATCCTGTATTTGTTTATTCATCCAAAATTTATGGAACACATTTTATTGGGAAAGAGATGTTCTAACTGCTCAGGAAACAATAGTCAACAAAGCAAAATCCCCATTCTCGTGGAAATCATATCCCAGTGGTGAAGAGAGATGTTAGGGGGGAAGAAAAAAGCAAATGAATATATACTTAAGTGGTACAGATAGAATTGTTAAGATTTATTTTTTTAAAAAAATTTAAAACATTTTATTTATTTTTGAGAGAGACAGAGACAACACAGCAGGGGAGAGGTAGAGAGAGGGGGACAGAGGATCCAAAGAGGGCTCTGCATTGACAGCAGCGAGCCTGATGCGGGGCTCAAATTCACGAACTGTGAGATCATGACCTGAGCCAAAGTTTGATGCTTAACTGACTGAGTCACTCAGGTGCCCCTAGAATGGTTAAGATTTAGATACTAAAACTATCTGTATACTCTTCCCCCACTACCCCAAGCACCTGAGAATGACAGCCATCAGTTTTGGGTTCATTAAAAGTAAATATTTTGCTCTACAGTTACCTGAAAACAATGAAACAGACTGCCTCTTGAATGAATTTTTATTCATCAAAGATAATGTAGAACAATTAGTAAATCATATGAGATGTTTGACTAAATGATAAACTCTTTTATGACTTTGAGAGAAATAGTGATCTAATTTTAATATTTGTTTAGATTCTTGATTTAACTTGCAAAATTTCTTACTATGTTTTAGAGTTAAAGAATTATATTTGAAATACTTCATATCACCAATGAATATGTTTTGATTCAAATTGGATATACCTTTTCTTGCAGGAAATCTCCTTAACTCTGTCCAGAGAATTTATCAGTAAATCTCCATCCCCCAGCATAGCACCTGACATCTGTCCAAAGTATATATGCATGGGCTTCTTTTAAGCATCAATTTAAATATCTTCAAATTATTATTATTTAAGCACTTTGATTTCCATATTTGTTACCAAGGCACCTCTGCATACATTTTTCTTCCACATATATTTAAATTTTGAAAGTAAGTTAGCTGCAAGATATTAAAGAGAAAAAAATTTATCCCAAAATATAATTGAGAATGTTCTGCAATATAGACTGTTGAAGTCAAGTTTTCAACACGGTGATATTTAATATCTTTTGAAATTGGTCGTTTGATACCCTAAATACACAGCTCATAAAATTTACTATATACAGTGATTTTTATATACAAATACCAGAAACTTTATGAGCATATTAGATTTATGAGATGCATATATATTATAATAAGTTAAAGAAGTTGTTGTCTTCTTTTGATTATTTTTCTCTGAACCAGAAAATAATATTAAAAAATCATAAGCCTCTAAATAAATAGTGGAGGCTCTTGCTTCCAGGAACAGTTTTAATAAAACAATAGTGCTATATAAATACAGTCCCTCCTGTTTCTTCTTCTTTGAAAAATACGATGCAGATTACCTTAAATAAACATTTTAAACAAGTGATAAGGCACATATATTATAATGCTAATGAAGTTTTAGGCATTCCAAGAAACTTACTATATATTCTGCATATATACCCACATACACACACATACACACATATGTACCTACACACACACTATATAGAGGCTTTAGTTAAATTCTACAGTGGTTAACAAAGTTTGTGTAAAAGCATTATAATTCGATACTTTCATATGAAGATTTTCAAAATATTTACATATATATTATAATCAATACAAGAAACTGACAACTTTGAAATATTGTCATGGAAACACTACTTGCCAGGAATCATTTCTATTAGATATATAACTTTATAATAGTATTTGTTGAGCTACATTTGTTTAGATTTGTCTAAACTTTTGATATATTCCTTTTTTAAAAATTTTTAATGTTTGTTTATTTTTGAGAGAGAGAGAGAGAGAGGGAGAGAGAGACAGTGTGAGTGGAGGAGGGGCACAGAGAGAGGGAGACACAGAGTAGGAAGCAGGGTCCAGGCTCTGAGCTGTCAACACGGAGCCTGATGCAGGGCTCAAACTCACAAACCGCGAGATCATGACCTGAGCTGAAGTCAGAGGCTTAACAGACTAAGCCACTACCCAGGCACCCTTGATATGTACATTCTAAACATTTATCTACATGTATACATTATATTATATATTATAAAAGAGAAGTATTGTAAAATTAGAGATTATATATTTGTTAATTTACATTCAGAAGGTGTTCTTCCTGTTTAATTGAGGATGCTTTTAGATCTCCAATATAGCTTTATATAAGTTTGTTTTTAATGACTTGAGATTCTGCAAATAGCCTTCCTTATGATAACATTCTTATTCCAGATTCCTAAAATAGAACCTGGAAGCAAGTCACATTTCTGCTACACAAATGGGTAGTGTTATGCTGTTGGGCAATGGTGGTTTGGTGTTGAATAAGCATTATGCTGAATATGAGAAACAATGCATTATGGGGGAAAAAGGCCTAATTCTAAATAGAAGTGTGATGCTTATTGGACACATGTTAATCCTTACCTACTGGTCTTAGACATATCCTCAACCATGTTTGTAATCATTTATCAAGAAAGTGCAAAAGGACCTTATGCCCATTCTCAAGTATCTAATTATTTTAATGATTTTACTTTACTTAGATCATATCTACAAAGGTGATATAATCTGGTACATTTAATGTAATAATAAAGCCAATATGTGTGACCCATTCATTATATCCCAATCTGGTCAAATGTTTAAATTATCTTTTCTTTCATTTAGCCTGGGTTTAATATGTACACAGTTCCTAGTATTGTGTCAAATACTGAAAACACCATGGGATAAGTAAATGAAACAAACAATTCTTCCCTTCTAGTAGTTAATAACAGCTTAACATATTTTACCTGGAGATAGCTACCATGGCAATAAAGCTTATTTTGTATTGATGGGTACTTGGTAGGACACAATTTATTTGGGTTTGAGATAAAGAAAGTAACTAGGAGAAGTGTTTCCTTCCTCCACCTTTTTTCATTTTCTTTGTATTTTTCCTTTTCCCCACCTCAATCTGTTTTCAGCTTTCCCCTTCTTGTCTCCCTCTTTGTTCACCTCCTTCCCTCCTTTTTTCCTAATTTTGCATAATTGTATTCTATTATGGTCAGGAAAACAAATAAGAAAACTGCTATTTTTCTCCCCACATTATGATCTATCACTTTTAATTTCACTAGCTCTGGCTTTGCCATCTTTCCTACCAATGTGTTCTATGAAGGATAAAGCAGATGATGGGCTCAAAGAGATTAGTGCTGGGGTCCAGCTCCGGTGAGTCCAGGGGTCCCCGAAAGATGGATGGTCAGGCAAAAGGAATGAGAGAGCCATGAGATGTAGTCTGATCACCAAGCAGGCAGTTCTGGCAATTCTGGCATCTCCACTCTGCTGGTCTTAGTGTCTTTATTTAAATGCAGTAAATAACTTTACAGCAATGAGTGACATCCCATCAGTAAACATAGTTTGAACAATAATGTGTTTTTATCAGCAAAGCCTGATTTCCTCAATCTTGCAAGTTGTTTTCAAGCTAATTAGCATATAAATTTAAGGCAGGGGGAGAGAACAGGGTGTTACCTAGGGCTGCCTATGTTAATTATCTATAAACAGGCCAGGAGTCATTCTGCCTATTCTTCCAACTATAATGGGGGAGGTGCAACCCCCAATGCTTGTCCTTTGCTTGTGAATGAGTAAATTTACATAATACAGGCCCAAGGTTTATACAAGTCACATCAATATCCAGCCAGCTCATAACTGCTATCAATCTGTGTAACCCATCCCCAAGATACAACTTTAAGATTACTTCTGGCCAGGTTACTCTCATTCAGATGTAATCCATCAAAGCATTGTGCTCCAAGTCCTGCCTTTTTATCTAATTGCCATAAAACAAAAGAGCATTACATTCCTTGGGGCCAACGAGAGCAGCTCAAGGAATCCAAGCCTGAAAGGTTATTTGAAGGAGTTGGTATTGGGGCACTATTTGGCCGGCAGGAGCTTTGCTTTGACTGCCTTTCCACATAGGGAAGTGTCTCAACCTGTGAGCCCAAGATGGCTCCCAATAGTGGTATTGGGATGCCATTTGGCTATCAGGAGCTTTGTTTCGGCTGCCTTTCACACAGGGAGGTGTCTCAACCTGTGAGCCCAAGATGGCTCCCAACAGATTAGGCTTCAGTTCATCATCCACTGGCAATCTGTTTCTCATTTCTAAATCTAAAATAACACTTGGCTAACTCACAGCTGAATACATGGTGCTTATGCCATATTGTTTCCTAGAGAGAAATTATTACCTTCTTCAAACTTTACCACATAACACTTTAAAATGTTTTGTAACTCAGGCTCGAATTCACTCTGTAACACAGACTGCATGAAGACAGAGGACAGGGGGAGAGATCTGCTTGCAAGCACGCACACACAGAACAGGGAATACGTGATCACTATATTAAAATGTGAATTCATGTCTGCTAAGTGCTGAAACTGAGCTGAAAACACAGATGGAAAAGAAGTGAAGGGCATTAAATATTCTAAAAGTTGTTATTAAACATTGATTACATATTGTGTCCTGAAATGTATAAAAGAACACCACAAATTCTTGAATTCTCCTTTTACCAAGAGTTGGAGTATATTCTTATTTCTTTGAATCTGGGCTGGCTCAAAACTGTTTTGACCAATAAAGGTGACAGTCTGTGTGTAAGCTCTAAAACATGTAGCAACTTCTAAGCCTCTTGGAACGTGAGTTACCATGAAAGATGTCCAACTTCCTAGCTGGGGAGACCATTGGGAGAGGCTCTAAAACTATATTGAAGAAGGTTCCAGCTGAGCTCAGTCTTCAGTCTTTGCTTCCCAATGTGCCAGACAGATGAGTGGAGCCATCTTGAACCATCTAGATTGGTCTGACTGCCAGCAAAATACTATCCCTGGGGCGTTACTGCCACATGAAACAGGGAAATCACCCCAATTTTTATACCTTACAAAACAGTGAAGCATATTAAAGCGGTGTTTTTAAAGCATTGAGTAGTCTATGGCTTATCAATAAATATAAAGATCATGCCCTATGAACATGACAGACATCTACTTAATCTTCTTCTACTTATTTATACGACTACTGCATATTTTTCACATTACTAATAACATTTCATATCTATATATTGTAGTTGTGACTTGGAGAGGGTCTGAGTTGAGGAAAGAGGAGGGGATAGCCCTGAATGGTTTCTTCCATCAAAAACCTTGATATCTTCCCTCTTCCCCTTCCTTTGTGATTCTAGAAAAGGAATAGGGCTAGGACAAGAATGCATCTGTACAAATAGGACAACCTTAGAGGAAAGGATCAAAAGCTAGCAAGTTGTTGTCAACTACCTTTAGCATGGAACTAAAGGAGAGACACTTCATCGAGTAGGGTTCAAAAGTGTGTGTTAGTGAATGTCTCTCTGCTCATAACTCTCCAAAGAAGTTACTGGAGAAGTCATTCATGCTCCATTCAGGCAGCTCACCATAAATCTGAAAATATTTTCTATGTTTCAGCAACTCCCTGCTCTGTGACACAGTTTGAAATTGTGCTTCGGTTTTCCTTTGAAGGTTTCTTTTTTTTTTTTTTTTTTTGCCTAGTCTGCTGCTTACTTATAAAGGCCCTCTTTCAGCTTTTTCAAAAGATAAAAGGATTGCATGAAAGTCAATTATTTTCAAACAAGTAAGATGGAAAACAATAATAGGAACGGAGAAGTTGGGTGAGACACAGTTTTGTGACCTACTTAAAACAGGTCAAAACTGTTGAGATTTCTTGATGTCAACTGTTCAAAATGAGTTTAATAACATGTAGTCTTCTAGTCCACGTACCATATAGAATTCTGTTCCGTAGTTACATTGCCCTGGGAAAATATCGCCAAAATAAGACACGGTCTGTAGATATTCACATCATTATCTGTCAGCTTATGCTGGCTTACTACTGACACACAACTATAGAGAACTGCTCCCATGAACAGTGCGACCATCAGTATTTCAAAAATATCTTCTCTATTGTGAACAAATATTTGAAAACATATGAAAAGATTAGTTGGCTTATTTTGTGATCATGAAAAACGAAAAGTAAAAATCAGAATTTAATATGTTACCAGACAATGCACTACCCAATTTTCACAAAATATTTCAAATATCTAAGAAAATACTAAATAGCACCCCAAATTTCTTCCTTTGTAAGAAAGGTGAACAGTCAATCTATTGCCAAAATCTTAGATGATTTTCTACTTTCTATTGGTTTGACAAAATGCGCAAAAAATTAAGAAATTCTACTACAATTTGATATGATGACTTCTAGGAAGGGCTATTGAGTTCCAATTGAAAAACCCATGAGAATACAGATAGAGATACCATGTTACAAAGCTACTAAAAACTGAATCACTTGTCAAGAACTTTCCAGTTCCTAAAAAACTTTCACTAATCATAGCAGAGATAGGACCCTAACACAAAAAATGAAAGGTATTGAGAAGATGATGGCAGGTTTCCATCCAATCGCAGAGAAACAAATCTTCCCAGACTAGGAAGGAAAAATATCTAATCCTTTTTCTAGCTGAAACGTACATGTATATACCTTACAGGAGTAGCGTCTGTTTATTTTTTTTTCCCCAAGAATGTGAACTACATTGGATACTCTAGTTCTCATCCATTTCCATTTCAGAGCTGAGTTGAACACCCAATGACCTGTTGCAGTCTAGAGTGTGAAGTCCATCACAGGGAGGGCAAAGATGGAAAAAACTGGAGGGTTTGTATGGGAAGGGTTACAGAGGCTCATGTACTCTTTCTGTAAGGGAAAGAACTGTAACCTGCTTTAAATATTACACTAATACATTTCTGTCATTGAAAAAAGGAAAGCCCTTTCATTTTAATAGAATGCTAGTTGGCATATTTTACAATCCAGATTCACTTCTATTCAAAGATTTAGAAGAGAAGAAATAATTTACCTGTTCTGTTTATTTCAAAACCTCTCTCCGTTTAATAGTTGAGAAACAAAGAACACTTGAATTCCTTAATAAAACCAATGAAAAAAGCCAACGTAAAAAGTGAAATCGCAACAAAGGTAAATATGAAAAATATAATTGAGTACTCTTAAAAATTCAAGAAAATGTTAACTATCTAAAATATATAAAAGATGAGATGATAACAATTAAATCAAATGGAAAAGGTAAGGGGCACCTGGGTGGCTCAGTAGGTTAAACGTCCAACTTCAGCTCAGGTCACGATCTCATGGTTTGTGAGTTCAAGCCCTGCATCAGGCTCTGTGCTGACAGTTCAGAGCCTGGAGCCTGCTTTGGATTCTGTATCTCCCTCTCTCTCTGTCCCTCCTCCACTCACACTGTCTCTCTCTCTCTCTCTCTTTCTCAAAAATAAACATTAAAAATTTTTTAAAAAATGGAAAAGGTAAGTAATAGAAACAAAGCCCAGGGGGGTGGATGAGGAGAAAGGGAGAGAGGATCTCACTGGGATATGAAAAAAATTATGTGAAAAATTTTAAGTTCATAAAACTTGACGTATCAAACAAACAAAACAAAATCAAATTTAATCAGTGATACAAATGAGAATGCAGTGATATCCCTTATAATCCAGAGAATAAAGACAAATAATTAGAATGAGAGACCATTATTATATTAAGTATGGGGTGCTGATCCTGCAACAATAACACATAAAAGACAGTTGGAATAACATGCAACTAAAGGATAACATGTAACTTTGACAATTAAAGAAAAAATGATTTAAGTAATATAAACATGGATATGAGTAAGAGAAATAGCAAAAATAATTCTTGAGAGGGCACAAACACAATAAAAGTATTCAATGACAACAACCTGGCTATAAAAGCTGTACTTTTTATCAATAAAATCAAGGAGAAAGTAGAATCAAATGTATATATGTTAAAATATTCCTAATAAAAATTCCAATGGTGATTTGAATTTAAAAGAATGAGGAAGGATAAATGAGTAAGGATATCTAAAAACATATTTTAAAAAAGCCCATGTGAGTACATTTTACACCAAATATTAATATGTATTATAAAAATTTGTATTATAACATATGTATAATAAAAATATAATAAAGATGACCTGATTTGAGTGAATGAAATAATATAGGGGACTTGATAAAAGTCAGAATTTATCACTTAATTCCTGCTAGGCACTATCCTTAGTGTTTTACACAAATAAACTCATTTAATACGTCTGATGGGTCTTTCATGTACACACTTGTGTTAGTTTTCTGTTGCTGCTATCAGGGAGCAAGAATTCCTATTCCTTCAAAGGTCTTCTTACTGGACTGAACATCAAATTGACACGACACAGATTAATAGGAGAAAATCAAATTTAACAGGTGTACTTACAGGGAATCCACACAGACATGGAAATTCCAAAGACGATTAGGCAAAATGAGGTATATACATCATTCTGAATTAAGGAGAAGGGGAAAAGGATCTGAGATTTCAGAGGAGAGGAATACATTTCACAGGGTGATAAGAAGAGCAGATGTTTGGTAATTAGATGTTTGCCCTACCATCCAGATGGGTCACTCGGAAAAAACGTATCTCTGCTAATAACCCTTATTCTAGGAACAACTCCCAGTTTAGATTCTTCTGTGTGGTTAAAGGAGGGACAAAAGTTTCTCTGGAGCCCACAGGGTCTCCACTGCCTTCAACTCAAAATAATCTACATGCCAAAGTGGCACATTGGCATGAGGGTAGGGGAGCCTTTTTGAACCCCTTCATTGCCATGACAAATTACCTCAAATTTAGAGACTTAAAACAATAAACTTACTATTCATAGTTTCTGCAGGTTAGATGTTCAACAAGATTTTTGCCAGTCTAAAATCAGGTGTTTCAGGGCTGTGTTCCTCATTGGTGGTTCTGGGGAAATAACGACCTCCAAACTCATTTATATTGTTGGTTGAATTAACTTCCTGTAGTTGTAGAACTGAGGTCCCCACTTCCTTGCTAACTCTCAGCCAAGTACCACTTTCAGATTTTATTTTATTTTATTTTTATTTTATTTATTTTATTAAGAGAGCAGACAATGGGGAGGGAAAGAGGAAGAGGGAGAGAGAATCTTAAGCAGGCTCCAAGTCCAATGTGGAGACTGATACAGGGCAGGATCTTATACCATGAGATCATGACCTGAGCCAAAATCAAGAGTTGGATGCTTAACCAACTGAGACACCTAGGCAGGTACCCCATATTTTCACCTTTTAGAGGCTACCCACATTCCTTGACATGTTCAGAGCTAGCGACTGTGGGATGAGTGTGTCTTATACCTGGAATCCCTCTCTTGCCTTCTACTTTAGCCAAGTATCTCTGGCTGCCTTCTTCCTTCTTCCTTCCTTTTCTGAATTGAAGGGCTTATGTAATTACATTGAGCCCACCTGGGTAATTCAAGATACGCTCTCTGTTTCAGATATGCAAAGTCCTATGACAGTAGTACCTAGGTTTGCATTTTATGGAATAACTAGAAGGTGAGACTTTTTGGGGGGAACATCATTGCAATATTTCCTGCCATAGTACCATTTTTAACCTTAATTTTATGGATGAGTAAACTAGGCACTAAGTGGTTAAATATCCATCAAGGACATAGAGCCAAAGGTGGAGAAGCAGGATCCTGAACCTGAGGATTCTGTCTCTGGAGTCTGTGGCATCTGTCATTATATCATAAAAGAACTGTGCCAAGGAACAAATCCTAGCATAACATCATGTTAGTGATAATTCTAATGACATCACAAATGAGGACAATAACTGGAGCCCTGTGACACAGCATTCACTTACATTAATTCCAGAGGCATTAAATATTTAAGTATAAAAGATAACATTTCAAAAGTACTAGAAAAAAGTGTCACTGAATTTCTATGTCATCTTGAAATAAAAAAGTGCATAAATAACTAAAAGAAAAAAACACAGAATGAAAACATCATTAACTTTGACTATATTAAATTTGCATTACATTTTCAAGTCTATAATAAAGGGAGAAAATTCCTTTATAAAATTCAATTCCTAGGTAAAAGCTATTAATAAAATAAATATGTAAAGGCATTGTCTGTTTCAGTAGAATCCTCCTAAAAATCTGACCTTAGATTTCATACTTAAAGGTGAGATACTAGTAGCATTCTCTTTAAAGTCAGGAAGAAGAAAAGAATGGCTCCTTGTAAAGGAGGTTCTAGTGGGCACAGAAAGGAAAAAAAAAAAAGAATGAAAGAAAAAAAGAAAAAAGAGAAAGATTAATCAGAAAAAAAAAACTTTCATAATTTGTTGGAAAATAATTGTTTCTATGCAACATGTAACAGACTTTACAAAAACAAACAAACAAACATTACAATAGAAAAAAAAGTTCCCCAAGTTTTCCAGAATAATACAAAAATCAGTTTACAAAAATTAATTGTATTCCTAAACACCAGCATAAGCAGTTAGAAAAAGTTACAGATGAAAAAGGCATTTTCCTGTTGTCTCTAAATTTTGGCTAAGGCACAACACAGAGGACAGCAATATGCACCCACTGAACAAGACGGCCTTAACCTTCCCCTCGGCACAGCTAAACTTTAGAAGGCTTCTTCCTGACTGGACTTTAGAAGGCTTCTTCCTGACTGGAGGCCCTGACCTCTCTTTCTTTAGAACACTTACTTTAGAAAAAAGTGTACTTTAACTTCTTTCTCAGCTCTGTTGACATGTAAATCTTTTTAAAAGCCTCTTGCCAGTTTTACAACCTAAAATGGTTTTCTAGAGGACCTGACAGCCATCCTTTGAAATGTACTCATCAAGGAAGACAGAGCACCTATCAGGAACCAAACTTTGGTGGGAGCCTTGCTCCAAGTTGTTAAACTACTTTCTTCTCTGAAGAGAAGAGAATGTCTACTTTTCCTACAGGCAAAGCCAATTAGCAAACACCGGGGGCTAAGACTCCCTGAATCCAGCTCTTAAAAACTCTTCAACCCTTTACTTAGCTGGGGCTGCTCTGCCCTACTGCAATGGTCTTGAATAAATCCTCCTTTCCTGTTCAACTTTGGTCACTGCCATCTTTGCTTTGATACACTTACATTAGAGAAGGAAGGGGAACCCAGAAGTTGTTGAGAGGTTGGGAAGGAATGAGGAAGGAAGAATCTTCTACTCCAAGCTTCCTAGGCTTAAGTCAGCCCTGAACTAGGGAAAGGCAAATTCTATGAACTTGAAGGGACATTTAAATTTTAAATTGTATTCTAAACTAGAGCCATCATTTTAATACCTCAAAATAAGTTATAATTATGGAGATAAAATTTGTTTCTATAACTGAAAGTGTTCCTGAAAGTGACAGCTTCTATCTTAGCAGTCATTTATGGCAGGAGAGAAAGATTAAATAATTTATTTAAAGGTGGTTGTTAGATCAAAACAGATATTTCTTGAAGTATGCTTGTAACTTCAGTGCATTGAATCAGATATTTAAATTGCTTTTTAAAAAGCACACCATTTCCAGTATTAATATGGGAAATAATAACTAGCAAAATATGTATAGGACTTTATTGGAAATAAAAAGTAAACCAAAATAAATGAAAAAGTAGACTATAATTCATTATTAGAAGACAATGTGAACTACAAGCAAAAAGGATAAAGTATTAGTATGTGAATTATTTCCAAATACATCTTTTATTTTTAAAATTCAAATTAGATTCCTTATGTTTTTTCGACCTTCTATAATTTTTACTCCAAAATAATGGAACCCACATAGATTAATGGATTATATATAAAAAGTTAAATTTATAAGGGCACCTCGGTGTCTCAGTGGGTTAAGCATCTAGGCTTTTGATTTTGGCTCAGGTCATGATCTCATGGTTCATGAGTTTGAGCTTGGGATTCTCTCTCTCCTTTCCCCTCTGTCTCTCCCCTGTGTACTTTCTCTCTCTCTCTCTCTCAAAATAAACAAACTTTAAAAAAAAGTAAAATTTATAGAATAAAATATGAGGACTTATTTTAATCACTTCAAGTAAGGGAAGATTTGGTTTTTTTTATTGTTGTTTGTTTGTTTGTTTTTTAAGTAAGCTCCATGCCCAATGTGGGCCTTGAGATCTAGGGTCAAGGATTGCATGCTCACCTGACTGAGCCAGTCAGGTGCTCTGAGAGAAGACTTTTTAATGAAAGATATAAAAACTATAAAGCCTTTAGGAAAACTCTGGTGAAACTAACTTTATCAAAAATTAGAACATTTAAGAAGGGTATGAAGTAGGTGAAACAAGGAAACATATTATATACCAGGAAAATGGCAGTGAACAAGACAGATCTAGTATGTGTATCTATCAATCAACATTGATGGAACCTGGATTCAAGACTGTCTTCTTTAACTGAAAGCTAATGTTTTTTCACTACACCAAAGTAAACATTTGCATTTAATTTGTTTCCTTATACGTCTCTGTTTGCCCTCTTATAAAGTAGTTCATCAAAATCTCCACCCTGCAAAATAAACTCAAACTTCATATACTTTGTTAATAATCCAATCAAAATCTATATTATCTGGATGAACTATTTCTCTTCTATGTATCAGTTTGCTGATGGCCACCTGTTTACACTGTACTTAGAAAGCTGCAAAACAAATATATCCTTTCCATTTGGTAATAGGGAACAATTTCCAGGCCATCACCTTCCACGTTATGTTTTATCTTGGCATTAATTTTAATGAAATAATAATGTACTTGGCACCAGAATATCATCTACCTTCCAAGGATCTCCAAGTATGTAACAAACATTAATTAAGTAGCACAATAGCTCTGTAAGAGAAAACATCATTATCACAATCCTGAAATTGAATAGATTGTTGAATGGGGAAATAATGATGGGGAACCCATTCTGAACTAACCAGAAGGGGGCATATTGCCAACTTGAATACTTTCAGTTCATAACCTTACTCAAAGAAATAGAAAAAGGGTTGCAGATGAGTGGGGCTGAGCTCAGAAGAGAAAGAAACCCAATTCTGACATCTCACTCCTTCCCTTAGATAAGTATAGGAATACCATGTAATAATTAATTAAAAGAGATATTTGGTTAACAATTTAGGAAACCTAAAAATTTTATGTTTACTAATTCAAACCTAGTCCTTAAAGAAAGATGGTTTGTAAGCGAGGTAGCTAGTTGAAAGCCAGGCATACACAAATCAATTAGGAAAAAAAAATTAATAAATAAATAAATAAATAAATAAATAAATAAATAAATGTGGCTGCTGAAAAGGACTCAAAATTTGCGGTATTCTGAGATGAATTATGAGATATTTGCTTATGAAATACAACACACGTTTAAATCTAATATAAAGTACAAAGTTACCACCGTTGTCAAGGGAGGTCACTTATTTACAAACGACAAAGGTTAAATTGAAGGACTTTTCTAATAAAAATGGTCTGTGTTATATGAAGCTTTTAACTGCTAGGTAAACAAATCGTTTTGATCATTTTCCATTTCTCATGGTAACAAGTGATTCTTCTGTATCCCAAGGCCAAAGAGAGTCCCCATCCAGAAGTAAGGGTCAAATAAGGACGTCACTAACCTGTTATCTGCACCCAATGCATTTACTTATAAGAAAAGGTGTCTCATTCTCTTTATCATGCAGCTTCGTGTATTTAAGTAACTCTATCTAACTTTAAGAATTGCTGGATTGGGGGGGGCACGTCCACTATAAAAAGATTTCACACATGTGGCTGATTTGTAATTGGTAGTACCTCTCAAAGGAAAACCTGTGAACATCAGAGTTAAGGGGCTCGTGTTTTGCTCAGGTAATATATTACATTTGCATTCCCTGTGGCTCTTGTAATTTGCAGAGGTGTTTTGTGTTTGTATGAAAGATGATCTTAGAATTACTTCTATCCTTTTACGCACAAGGAGTTTAAAAACGCTGAATGAAGATGAGATTGGTCATTAAGCTATGGAATATGCATATGATGTTTGAATGCATTTCTGCATTTGGATTATGTCATCCATAAAAAAGTTTCTCAGTTATTTTGATTGCCTTTTCAAAAAATACTTGGTAGCTGCATGCTCTGTTAATATATGAGTTCTTGGGAATATGTATGTTTGCTCAGTAATAATGTAATAAAGTTAAGATCACCCTATAAAATACTAATTAAATAGCTTATTGGGAATTCTAAGCTGCTTAATATGAGTTAATTTAATCTCCTGAAAAGAGAACTGTTAATGTTTTAAGTGTTGCACTTAAAAATAGGAAGGTAAATTGATTCTTGCTTAAGAGTTAAATTACTTAAAATATCTCGCAAAACTGCTTTTTGAAATTTTTTACCTGAAATTTTATACCGACTATATTTATTCTTATTTCATCATTGTACACATATAAATCTATTACTTTAAGAGAGTATTACATAGGAATCAGGAATTTTGTGGAAAGAATACTAGTAAAAAGGAATTAATATTTTGTTTAAAATATTAATCATAATATGTAATGTTTATTAGACAAGAGTTTATTAGGCATGTGGCAAATGGTTTTAAGTATTTGCTCATTTAATCCCTATAGAATCCTGCGAGATAGGCATTATACTATAGTTAACATTGTTATACATATGTATTTGGGGACTAGGCACAAAGTAATGATATAATTTACCCAAAGCTACAACAGCGGCTGATCTGTACTTCGAGCACAATACTGGGCTGTGTCTTGCTAAGTAAGTGGGATCCATGAGGAATTTCAGTCACTTGTAGGATAGATTAGGGAGCATGGGTAGTTCTAGTTTCCTGAAATTTATAGATTTGAAGTAGTGAAACAGGACTTTGGTTTTCAATATTCGATAAGAAAATCTTAAGTCTAGATTTTAAGACACCAGTGATCATGTCTATATCTGAATAGGGCTGATAAATGTCAAAAAGATTATAACTGGAATTTCATATTAGTAATTATATTTTCCAATGTTATTCATACGTTATGAACCCAAGTATCTCTTTCTGTTTCTATGTTCCCAGGAAGGAACATTTTCCAGATTTAGAGTATAAAATCTCTTTCTGGCTCTTATAGATGATGTCATATTTCTTCTATAAGCAGACCTGGACAAATCCATCCCTGTGACTGCTTGCGTGAAATAACTGCAACTGGTAATCTCAACCACAAATTATGGTCACAACGACAATCTGTACAGTGCGAGGTAAAAAATTCTAGGCTACTGAGGCCAAGTTTAAAGTATATTGCAACTCACTTTCAGGTCATAGTTATAATTCAATAGTCAAATTCCATGCTGTACAATGAATCTCATAGGAAAACTCTAGAGCATTTAAAATAGTACTAAATGCTTCCACAGAACAGTATGGTGTAAAGTTGTAAACTAAGGCAATATTGTGATAATCAGGGCAAGTTACACACCCTGCGTGTGTGTCAGTATACGGAGCAGAACTGCTCTGCAGTGACTAGTGCCCGAAGGTGGCGCATTCTGGTTGCAACAGAGTCTTTTAGCAGTTGGACGCATCTTGTCACACATAATATTTTCTGGTTAGTACTGAAAGTAGCTTTTCTCGTTTGGGGCCTAATTTTTTCCCCTTGTTTTTCCTTTCTTTCTTTTTTTTTTTTAAATGTTTATTTATGAGAGAGAGAGAGCACAAGCAGAGGACGGGCAGAGAGAGAGGGAGACACAGAGCAGAGGAGGGGCAGAGAGAGAGGGAGACACAGAATCCGAAGCAGACTTCAGGCTCTGAGCTGTCGGCACAGAGCCTGACATGGGGCTCGAACTCACAAACTATGAGATCATGACCTGAGCTGAAGTCGGACGCTTAACCAACTGAGCCACTCAGGCGCCCCTTCCTTTCTTTTATTTGAAAAAAAAAATCATGTTTTGCAAATAGTATCTACAGGTTTGATTCAAGTAGAGCAGATCAAGATTTATAAGAAGAAACCTAAATAGCACAAAGCAAAGTGTTGCTTGGCAATATAGTTTTCTTTTTTTTAATTTTTTAACGTTTTTATTTAATTTTGAGAGACATAGAGACAGAGCATGAGCAAGGGAAGGGCAGAGAGAGGGAGATAAAGAATCTGAAGCAGGCTCCAGGCTCTGAGCTGTTAGCACAGAGTATGACGCGGGGCTCGAACTCACAGACCATAAGATCATGACCTGAGCCGAAGTTGACCGCCCAACCAACTGAGCCACCCAGGCGCCCCGGCAATATAGTTTTCTTAATTGAGATACTATTATTAAATATAATTAAAATTTTTTCAACATTGCTCCATTGAAAGTAAGTAAGAACAAAATTATGATAACATATCATGGTCTTAAATTTTAGTTTCTATTGTTCATGTGCCCAGCAGACAGGGTAGCTTAAAAAAACATACAATCATGGTATTTAAGCTTTGCCATATACAACCACTACTCAAGAGTGCAATCTAAGAAAATAATATTGGATTAATTAACACACCAGTAAAGTTCTTATTTCACTAGCCAGTTTATTTCATAATTTCAGAAATCATGTTCTGTTGATGCTTCCCCAAATAAACAACGATATCTATGTACAGCATTTCCTAAAATTAAGAAGAAAATGAAAAAGAAAACAGAAAGAGGAGGAGGCAAGGGAGAGGAATATTATAGGATGTACCCTATATGAGCTATTACTTTCATCACGTTTCACTACCGTGGAGGAACTCCTTGCACAGAGAGGTATGTAATCACACAGGTAGCGGAACTGAGATCTGAACCCCCTTGTTCTGGCTTCAGGATGAATGTTCTGAACTGTTATGTCATATAACACTTTCTATAACCTTGGAAAATGCTACTTTCCTAACACTACCGATACAGTTCTGTGAACTGGTTTTGGACACAGGAATCTACTGATTCAGAGATGGAGTCTTTGTTTTAAATTATTTTTTAATTATAGCGATGAAATCACATTGTCCATCATATGCTTATAATCACTTGTGGTGAAAACATAGACTAGCAAGATAATCTATGGTATCCCATAGCCTTGACTATACTTACAAGTACACACACACACACACACACACACACACACACACATTGTGGCTGGCCAACTGAGATAAACAGCATAGAAAACACCCGATTTTTGAATCAATCACAATAACTAATTCTGAGCCCTATAGATTTTCTGAAATTAGTATAGAAATCCTAAGGTTAAAATAAATTGCTTCAAATATGTGACTGTCTATAGTAAGGGTTGGATAATACATGCTATACATTAAAAACTATATAATTTTTTTCATCTAATAACTATTTTACTGGCAGCTACTATTGCCAAGGACTGTGCTCTGTCCTGAGCAATGCATTGCAGATACTCCTCTCTGTGTCCTCAGGGAGTTTACAATTTAATAGGGGAAGCCCATCATTTAACAGATCACTGGAAGTATAGTGTCTGTCTAAAAGGGGAAGTGCAGATTGCTAAGGGAGCAATCTCTACTTGGGAGAGCTAATTCAGTCGAGGATGCTCAGAGAATGAAGAGCATTGAGATCTGAAGAGCACAATCATCAGCAGAAAAGATTTGAGGGGATGGTAGGGACAGAAAAAGAAGGAGAATGTTCCAAACAAGTGATACAATACTTTAAGGAATTGCAAAACAGAACAGCATGGGACGAAGATTCTTCAAAGTGTCTGAGGATTCTCGAATGATAATCCAGGACTAAATGGTTAAGTGCCTGAGGGACTCTAACTGGTGTCAGTCAGAAATCTTTGTGCCTCACTCACACTTCTGCCAAGGATAGAGAGGCATCTGCAGCAGGCCCTGAAGAAGGCCATGGTGGTAAGAAGGCAGAATTCCTCTTGCCTGTTTTACTCTGCCTTGGTCTCCTAACTCCTCGATAGAATTTCATTGTCTGTACCATTTGGCCTCATGAAGCACACGCCTTTTTCGCAAGGGGAAAGCTGTCAGAGCTGTGCCCACTGCTTACAGCACAGGTGACTTCCTCCTTCCCACTGCCACATCTCTCACTTAAAGGCACTCTCTGCCTCCATGTCTTCCCTTGGATGATGTAGCAGAGATGACTGGTCAAGGGAAAACCAAACCAGTACCTGGGGTCAGAAAGATCAGCTTTCGAGTTCTGTTTCTTCCAGTACGGAATTATTTGTGTGTGTGTGTGTGTGTGTGTGTGTGTGTGTGTGTGTGTGCGCGCGCGCGCGCTCATGTTTGTAAGCCTGTGTCTTTGCATGTAGAAGAGAGACTTAAGGCTGTGCTCTGCCTAAGTCGTGTTGTAGAGTATTCTAAAAAGAAGGAACAGGTCATGTCTATGAGGACACCAAAAGTCTCTTAAAATATTTAGGATCCTTGGACATAAAGAAAACAAACTTGAATCTAGAAATTAGTAATGCACATCAGCTTGCATGGCAAAAGCTATGAGCTATCTACCCAAATCCTTTTTTCTTGCTGTCAGATATGGCTATAAAATTCAGCTATAATTAAAGTGATGTGAAGGGAGTGATACATGCTACCTCTAGGACAGATCCTTACATTTCTCTGTGTTCATTCCTCCACGTTCTTTTCCCTTTTGTTGCCTAGAATTAAAGAAGCCATATATGGAATATAGAAGAGTTCTTATCAGTCTGGGACTCCAAATGAACGCTTGAGCAAGACTGCCCCACTCTGCCCCACTTCCCCAATTACCACACACACACACACACACACTATTCTCATTGACCTGGAATACCAGCACTAGCACCACACTATTAGATAAGAGAAAAATACGTTTTTCTTTCCTTGAGCCTTCAGCATTTTTTTGTATTAGCTTATGTAACTTAGATGACCCTAACTGACACAGAATCTCTATGTTCTCATTCTATATTTGTATAACATTTTAATAAATAAAACTCTGGAGCCTATTAATATGATTCGCTTACCTCTGATCAATTAAACCCCTTTGATAAGATAAAAAAAACACAATTCTTTGTATATTTACTTTACTTTTACAGTTAATATTTTAAATTCATACAAGCAAAACCTAGAAAAGAATATTCTTCTCCCAAGAAAAATTTTTTATATTAATGGAAAGTTATTTTATAGGACACTTTTTGGTCGAACTGTCCTACTATTCTTAATCATGTATTTCAAATATGTGAAATTGAGTTCTTATAATATTTCTCTATAACTGTCAGAATAATGATTCGAAATGATAAAATTTTACTTTGGACCTGACATTTTCTGTCTCATATTTCAACACGTATTATAGAAGTATGCTGGACTTCAGTGTGTTCTTCTGAAGCACAGTTATCAAAGTTTTTTTACATAAAATTTTAAACAATTTAAAAATGTAAAATCCATTAATAAGCCATAGCGCTGTATATTATTAAAACATCTTTGCAACTAATTGGAAAATTATTAATACTGGTCATGATTCTAAAGTTGCTAAAATTTCCCAAGATGTTCCAGAGGAGCTCTGATTTATCAAGCTGTACATATTATGCCATAAACATTCAAGGTCAAGGTCCCTGGAAGCCCTTGGTCTAGAGCTGTGCATATGAAGGAGTCCTGTGGGCTTCCACTATATATGCCAAGGCAAATTTCTTCTCATGGCATTTATCTTACTTTTTGTACAGACAAGCAAAAAACAAAACACAACGAAAAAACAAAAAGCAAAAAAAACCCCCACAAACTCATAAGAATTCCTTCTTTGGTTAGTCATGATCGAAATACTAAAATATCTACAAGGATCTTTTACCAAAGAGGACTTTCATTAAGGCTCAGTTTCCTGAAAAAAAAAATTGCGCATCATTTGGCTTGAAATAAAATTTAAAAACTGGAAATGGGCTTTCATGTAGAGTAAATTGCATTGTTTCTTTTTTTTTTTCCTCTTGTCAGAGGTTTCTTGTTTGTTTAGTGTTAACTTATTACAACTTAGCTAAGTCAACTTTAATGCCATCCAGACAAGTCACCAGTTTCCTCTTCTTGTATCCTGAACTGAAATTAGGAGACAAACATTGTTGCCTATATTTTTTTTTCTGAGCATCTGGAAACTATTTTTTATTTTATTCAGAAAATGTTGTCACAGGAATCTCAGAAAAGTAGAGAAGGGGAGTGAGTGCAGATTCTCATAATATGTTTTTGAAATCAAGCACTCATCATCAATTCTTTGTCAAAGACTACCTCAATTTGAGACTTTCCCTTGAATCCCAATAAATATATATCTATACATTCATCCATAAACATGTATAAACCATAAAAAAGGTTATATACCAATATCGATAAACTAATATTAACAAATGGTTTAAATAAAATAATGTTGAATATTTTTCTAACATTTGCCTCTTTTTTGTGTTAAAGATAAAGAATTAAATATTATAATGATTATTCACTTCAGAAGAGAATAAAATGTGAGGAGATATTCCTTCACAGTATGGGTTAACAACAATCATTGAAACTATATGAGTGAGTTGTGATTCCCAGAGGCAGAATCCCTATTCTAAGTTTACAGGTGGCAGACTAAGCACATGCATTTACTACTTCCTTCCACCAATTTTCAATTCAGTTCTTTGAGTTAGCAGAAAAGATATTCCTTTAAAACATATATATATATAATAGCAATATAACAGGGACTAGTAAAGGTAACAAAAAACTAGAAGATATGAAACAGATGAGATTATATTTGGAAAAGAAAAAAAAAAAATCCCTATCAGCTAAAACAGGCACAAAATAGGAGTGTTGCACAGGTGTGAGTAGTCTTTGTCATAGAAAGTACCAAGAAACTCCAAGTTCAGTTTAGATCAACCACAAGGAAGTCGTGGCAAGATTTTATGAATATTTAATTGAAAGACTGCTTAGGAAATAGATCAGCCACTCATCCTTATAGGAGTAATTAGCTAGTTATGTTTACCTCCAGATAACTCATAAAATCAAAGTTGTGGGGACTTCTTTTATTGTTACTAGGTAGGAGATACCTAGCAGAGCAGCGAAACTTAATATCGATCTGGATTTTCACAATAAACACAGAGAGGGAATGGATGGGGAGAAAAGTCAGCTCCATAAAAAATGAAATACAGTCAAATATTATACTTCAAGTAAAGCTGTTCTTAATTTGGTCATTATATGATTCTCCATCTGGCTCCCTATGTCCACAACAGGAAGGAAAACTAGCCTGTAATACAAAGCAATGAATTTGAAGATAATTTGGCAGGACTATTAGGTGCTTTTAATGAAACATTTGCACTTCTGGTATCCACCCTAAAGAAATACTTGTCTATAGGTATGTAAGATTAATTTAAAAATTTTATAATGATGATACAGTACCAACGGCTATCATCAGGGCACCAATAAAGAAAATACAGTATATCCATACAAACCAATAAGATCCTGTCATTGAAAATTGTGTTGCATGGAGAAGAAAATAAAAACAATGGAAATATTATATATCTTGATTGGAGGGATAGTTATATATACATTTACCAAAAGCCACCAAACTATTATTCTTATATTTTACTGCATACTATTATATACATCAACACTTAAAGCTAACAGAGGAGCCATCATGACTTTTGTTGAGACGTGCTGGGCCATAAAACTAGATCTGAGGACAAAATATTTAGTAGATATTTAGACTTTAACAAAAACTGGGGTGCTTATCATGGCAAAAAGGAAAAAAAAGGAGTAAGGCAATTAAAGATTTTTCCTACCCCAAAAAACCATAGGAGGAGACTTTTGTTATACAAGTGCCTGAGAATGCTGCTTCTTCAACTAGGGCAGCCATTAGAATCACTTGGAAGTTTTACAGAAACTATCGATGCCCTGGGTCCCATTCCCAGAGGCCATGATTCAATTGGATGAGTGTATCACCTGGGCATCAGGAGCATTGAATGCCTCACAGGTGATACTAATTAGCAGCAAATTTGAGGAACCAACAATAAATCATTCTTGGTTGCACTGAAGCCAGGGGAATCAAACTCAGTTACTTAAATAAAGATGGCTTTAGAAACATTTGATATATTTCAGATTACGAAATAGATGCTATTGACATAGATAAACGATTTAACACACAAACCATTAACAGGTGGGTGTGAGGACCCATCTTTTCCAGCTGCTTAACTAAATGATATGAGATTTGCTAAAGAAGCTACATTTTTTTTAATGTCTATTTATTTTTGAGAGACATAGAGACAGAGTGTGAGCAGGGGAGGGGCGAAGAGAGAGGGAGACACAGAATCCGAAGCAGGCTCCAGGCTCTGAGACATTAGCTCAGAGCCTGAAGCAGGCTCCAGGCTCTAAGACATCAGTGCACAGCCTGAAGCAGGGCTTGAACTCACAGACCACAAGATCATGACCTGAGCTGAAGTTGGATGCTTAACCAACTGAGCCACCCAGGCGCCCCAGAAGCTACATTTCTTAAGATGAATGAAGATCACTGCTTCTCCTCAATCAATAGATTTGTTCTCTGTCTTAGCTCTCTCTTATATTATCTTCTCCAGCACAAAGATACTTACAGGGATATTAACTACAATGGAGTGTATGACTTTTTAGATGCTTCTTCCTGGTACAACCTTCTGAATATCGTATCAGAACTGAAGTATGAAAATGAAAAAGAAGAATAAATACCTGCTGACCATCTCTGAAACATTCCTCTGGTAACCAACCCCACACTAACATCCAAATGTGACAGAGTTCTGGCTGACGGTTGGGTTTTCTTCCCAGAAACACTATTAAGAAACAGTCCTCCAACTCCAGGGACCAGTTAACAATGAAGAGATATGCAGAAAAGCATGTTTGATGACCAACTCTTAATCTTTTCTCCAAGGGATGGGGGCTGATTCCAATTACTGAGCCAGAATGAGCCCTATTCTTGCTTGTTCTCTAGCCAACATTCCTGTGTGCCCAATCACAATGATTTATACCCATGATGGAAGGACTAAACTCACAGGGGTAAGATAATCTTATCATGTGAAAGCCAAATGCAGATAAGCTGATTATCATGGAGGGTTTGAAGCAAGAGAAACTGGATACAGAACTCTAAACATTTCTTATTATCAGCAAATGTGCACAGCAGCTGCTGGTAATCACCAATCACAACAAGCAGATAAACAGAAAAGGGGAAAATATTGTGGATGCACCCAAATTCCAAATCTTGGCACCTAACTGAATTTAGCACAGAGCATCAGCATGAATTCAAATATGTGTGAATCACAGTAATCATGTGAAGTGCTAAATCATACATTTCATGATTTATCCAAGCTATCCAAAACATTATATTCCATGTACCACAAGTTCCACTAAGCGTTTAAGGGTCAAACTTCTAGAGTCATATCAAATGCACACACACATACATACACACTTTATAACAACATGATTTGTTATAGTACTATACAGAAATTATTACACAAAAACCAAACATTTGGACATATAAAACAGAAATACTGATAAGACCTTTAATCAAAATTAACTTAACAAAATACCAATTCAAAGAAATATATATGCATGTATAGTATACATATATATGTCTACCTATCCACCTATCCATCTATTCACACACACACACACACACACACATGCACAGATTCAAAATTCTTGTGTGTGTATGTGTGTGTGTGTGTGTCTGTGTGTGTGTTTGATCAGAAAATTTACTATTGAATATTTATTAAACTTATCGATAGGCCAGATAAACTCATGAAGTTTATTATACAGGGAAAGTTAAACACAATAAAGGTCTAACTGAGAAATCCTCGCAACGATAGGATTGTTCTGTTTTTCACTCTGGTGATGTTACAGAACCTACTTGTGTTAAAATTACATAAAACTAAATACACACAAACATACACACACACAAAGTTCACATAAGTCTGAGTAGATGTGAGTAAGATCTTTAGATTCTATCAATGTCAATATCCTGGTTGGGATGTTGGGCTTTTACAAGATATTACCATAGGAGGAAACTGCTTAAAGGACGTGTGGGATCTCTCCGTACTATCTATTCCACTGCATATGAATCTACGATGATCTCAAACAAAAAAGTTTAATTAAAATTGAAACTCAATGTGATAAGTGCTAAGACAAGAGAAAGCATGAGTTGTTACAGGGCATGTAGTAGGGCTGTAATAATCTAGATTAGCAGGTTAAAGAGTTGAGTAGAAAGAAATCAGCCAATTAGCAAGTAAAATTAAAGCAGTCCAGGCTTAAAGATCAGTTTATGCAAACAATGTAGTTTAGTCTAGAACATACTATTTCTGAGTATTACGTAATTTTGAATATCCTCTGGGCAAGAAAAAAGATTCTGTTGGAGAAACAGTTGCTGGCCAATTCTTTACGGAATACGTAATTCCATTCATGCTTATGGATCCAAAGTTTAAAGGATATGTGAAGCCCTTTAAAACTTGTATCTAGAGACACTAAGATGATCTAACGACTGTATGGTCATGGATGAGGCTAATAAGATGGAGGCATGAGCACCATAAAATTGCAAAAATCCAGGTGAAATTCAAAACATAGTGCCTGTCACAACTGGGAACCGTACAGATATTTACTAAATGAAAAAGAGACAGTGGTTGTAGAGATGGTAATAAGGGGATGCACAGCCTCAAATATCCACAGATACAGATGGTGCAGTAGACAAAATAATCAAGATGACTCTGAGATTTCTCCTTGGGATAATTCAGAAAGAAATGATTCTAGGGTTACAGATATACATCTTAAGTGCTTAATTATACCCTTTGTCTCCATATAAACACAAGTGTTACCTTGTAACTCCTTTTCTCCTTTCTTTCTCCTTTCTCTAATGCAATGTTGTGATTCACTTGTATTGGACAAATTGAGTGGACCAGGAGCCAAGATAAGCAGTTCCAGGTCTTTGTGTTTAGAGGTCTCAAACCATGCTAAGCCATCCAAACACTGTAAGATTGCATTACATTTTTCAATTCACTTTGGAAAGAAGTGTACACTACACATTTTGTTCCAAGTATTCAAATAATATGTTCCTCCTGGAAATCAAAAGTGTAACAGTCACCTAGACTATGTAAGCAATGACCCTCAATAATTTGCAATGCTTTGAAAACTGCCAAATAGGTGACAAAACACTTATTTTAACTTTAAGATAACATATTGTATTTCCTTTGTAATATCCCTGCAGTGGTGAAAATGGAAATTATTGACTCTGGGAACTAGGCCTGCAGTGCCGTTAATCACTGTATTGCTATTAATTGATTTCTTTAGGAGTAAGCCAGACCCAGGATATTACTTCTTAGACCTATCTCCCACTCATAATACAGTGATTTTGATATTGCTTACAGAGTTTTTAGAGCAAAATGTTTGGTTTCCAGAGCAGAGATGCCTTTGTATGAAACAAATAAGAACCAATCAATTTAAAATATACAGTTATGGGTTGACTCTTTGAATGAGACTTGAATTGTTCTTTCCTCTTTGTCAGTGTTATCACAAGTAGACGATTTGAGAAAATGCATTCGGTTCAGTTACCTTGCATGTGCGTGCACAAACCTCAAGACCTTTTATTATTTTGAAATAACATCTGAGAACCTTGCTACTTTGTCCAATATATCTAGAGAAATCATTCCATTTTTTCAAACAAAGCACCCAAATTTCTAAAAGCTAGAAGCTAAAAGCCACTACTTTATTTCATTTTTTTTTCAAAATCCATAGCTGGCAATGGAAATAATGAGATTAGATATTAAATAAAACTATAATTCATATGAAAAATATATGATGGTATAATCAAAATAATAGAACACCTATGCTGATATGAATATATTTACAGACGTATTTTAACGATGAACATATGTCTATCTTGCCTAGGCAAAATTGGAGGACTATTATCCAACACATTACAAAGCTTGATTGATTGATCATTTTGCCCTTTTTCTTAATAGACTATTACAGTAGTAGACAAAGGAAGAAATAAAGTGCCCAGCCAATCGATCTGTATCATATTGGAAAGGTCAAAATAGAATTGTACATTACGACTGTCAGAAATACATAAAACATTAACATTTCCATACTGTATTCTCATCACAGACATTATAATGGAGACTGAAAAAGACACAATATCCCTCCACTCCTGTGATCAAAATAGCTATTAGGTTGAAAATGGAATGACACAAATCTAATAACAAGAGAGGTACTGACTAGAAGAAAATACTATGGATTCATTCCTTTCTGAGATCTCATGCAAACCATCGTATGTGAACTTGGATATCTTTCCTATAAGAAACACTCAGATTGACACGTGTGTACTAATGACTTCCAAAATAACATCTTTGTTAGAAATAGTCCAAGGCATGGGATGCCTGGGTGACTTAGTCGGTAAAGCATCTGACTCTTGATTTTGGCTCAGATCATGATCTCACAATTTGTGTGTTTGAGCCCTGTGTCTGGCTCTGCGCTGATAGTACAGTCTGCTTGAATTCCTTCTCTGCCTTATCCCCTGCCTGTATGCTCTCTCTCTCTCTCTCTCAAAATAAATAAACTTAAAAATAAAAAGAAATAGGCCAAAGCATAACAAAATGCTAAATAATAAATATAATAAATGTGACAAAAATAAATATAATTAAATACATCAGCTAAGAATTACATTTTGCATCTTGTTAAAATGATGAAGTATAGGACCTTAAAAGGAACTATGTATAAATGTAAATATTCTATGATTAGGTTCTATTTAATAGATCATGACATTTTTAAACATTCTTTGTAATTGTTAGCTACATAATTGTGCTATTCACAAAGAATTGTATAAAATACAGTATTTCTTATTAAACTCCATATTAATACAACACAGACTTTGTATTATATTATGTGAGATTTCTTAAAAATAATTGTATGAGCGTGAGTTGTACACACATGCACGCATACATCAAACCATGAATTACATTACTTATTTAATATGCCTAGCAGGACAAAACTATTGGATTCACAGAGCATATTTTTGTAGAGATATGAATTCTAGGAAGTACTGAAAATTTGAGGTCCTTCTTACCATTGAATGCAATTTGTATTTTGTTTTCTGCCTCCTGGCAATTCAGTTTAAGCTGAAATTTATGTAGCGAACATCTTATCATAATTCCTACCTCTGATGAAACTCAGTAATGATACCTGCACTGGAAGCATCATTGTTATTTTAAAATACTCTTACTTTGAAAAAAAAATAGACATTATATTCAGGGTAATTGCTGAAGACACAATATTTATGAAAATGAAAACTTCCAGCAAAGGTTTTGTTTTAGAAAAAAAATTAACTTGGCATTAAAAACCAAATATAAATGAGTAAATATTTGAAGGCCTAGAAAGCACAGCACTAATGCATTATAAAGTACACACATCATAAGAAATGGGGGGTGTTCCCAAGGAGTTTATAATGTAGTACAGATATAATAAAAAGGCTGAATACCATCAATACTACAAAAGACATTAAAATACACAGTAGGGGAAGTTAGAGGAAAAAAAGGTTATGTGGGTGAGTATATCAGAAAATGCTTCATGATGGACGTGAATAGGGCTTAACAAGCAGAAATGTCAGAGGAGAAGGCCTAAGGTGGGTACACCAAATGGAGAAATAAAAAAGTGTGCAAAATAAATGGGGCTAGTGTATGAAGTAACTGTGAGCAATCCAGGTACATTAGAAAATGATTTAAGCATCTAAAGAGGTACTGGAATTGGAAAGCTGAAAGTATGGATGAGTCATATTGCAAATAGCTTGAAAGTCAAGGTAAATGTGCTAGATTTCTCTTGATAGGGAAACTATCAAACTGTTCAAATAAGGATAGGAAGAAGGAAGTTTAACACAGTAATTGTGCATAGAATGAATCGCGTGAGCCACTTGTCCAAATCATTTATTTTTCAAAGACTTTTATGTGGATTAAAGAATAATCCTCCCATGTAGGAAAACGGACTTCTAAATCTGAGTTCATCATTTTACTCTTTCCATACCTATATATATGCCTCGTATGACACCTCGAATGCACTTATTTACAGAATTTGGCATAGCATTTGACACCCAGAAGAAAAGCAAAAAAGTGTTTTCTAATGATTGAAAGAATAAATTGTATAGAAATGATTAAAGTTGTTTGAAGACCACTATAATTCTCTAAACAACTAGAAATTAAGGCATGATGGAGAAAAGAGAACCCTCTTATGCCATTGGTGGGAATGCAAACTCATGCCTTTCCTTAAAAACTAAAAATAGAACTACCCTACCATCCAGCAATTACACTACTGGTATTTACCCAAAGGGTACAAAAATACTAATTCAAAGGGATACATCCATCCTGATGTTTATAGTAGCACTATCAACAACAGCCGAATTATGGAAAAAGTCTAACTTTCCTTCAACTGATGAATTAATAAGGAAGATTTGGTGTATATATATATGTGTGTGTGTGTATGTATATGTGTATATATACTATATATATATAAATATAAGATTTGTATATGTATATGTATATATATATTGGTATATGTGTATATATGTATATATATATATACCAATTGGTACCTTAGCTGACAGTGAAGATTGAGATCACATTATATGCTAATCACGGGGCTGGTTATTTCTCTTTGTGCCAGTCATTTTTAAAGCTTTTCAGATTTAACTCACAGAACATATCTATGAGGTCTAGATTATCATTTTTCCTTTTTCTTTCTAAGTATTAAGGAAGTGATGTCCAGAGAGTTTATGGAAGAAACAGCCTTAGGATTCACAATAAAGGGTATTTTTGAACATAAGGACCCTAGATCTTAACCTTAGAAATATTTCCTTAGAAGGAGCACCTGGGTGGCTCAGTTGGTTAAGGAAATGACTCTTGATTTCAGCTCAGGTCATGATCTCAGGGTTGTGGGATGGAGACCAGCATCAGGCTCTATGTTGACAGCATGGGGCCTGCTTGGGATTCTCTCTCTCTCTCTCTCTCTCTCTCTCTCTCTCTCTTTCTCTCTCTCTCCCTCTCTCTGCCCCTAAGGAGAGTGCACATGTGCACATACTCAATCTCTCTCTCTCAAAATAAATAAACACTTAAAACATATTTCCTTTAATAGTAAGAAAATCAAAAAAGAAAAAAAACACAATAAACCCAAGGCTATACCATCACAAAATCCATCCTCAATGAAAGTAGGATTAACCTGCAAGCTTAGCACATAGTATTTAAATACATGAGATGGAAAAATGCATGATAAATGATTTAGCAAAGAGGAAGAAGTCATATCTAATTGCCTTCAAGTCGGGGTGGAGGAGAAAAACCTAGTATAACCTTTGGAGAGCTTCGGGAACTGACGTATCAAGTGCTGTGAGAGTATGGGCAGCAGGGTAGAAAATGAGTGCTTGATGGCAAGTTGGTTAAATGAAAAAAGGCAGTTGATTTTTGTCTCTTATGTCCTATATCTGACATAGGTGCACAATGTGGAAGTTTGCTTTTTGCATTAGGTCAGTCTCTGCCTATCCACTCTTTTTCCTAAGCAGATCCAAAAAACAGCAGCCAGATTTATACCACACGGGCAGGAGGTCTGACTGCCTTACAGTAAATTCAATGCACATAGAGCTTCCAATCAATTTTTAGTGCCTCATTGGTAAATATAAATGGGCTGCCAACATTTAAGAATGAATGATCTAGACAGAACAAGCAAAGAGGAAAAATGGCGACAATGATGGAAGGGAAAAGTATATTAGTGGTATCTTCAGAGATAGTGAAGAAGATACGGCAGCTATGAAACAATATTTTAAAAATCATTCCGAGGAAAAGAAAAGAAACTTAGGAAATTTCAAATAACAATTTCAAGTAAAATTGTAAAATGATTGGAAGAAAAGTTGAATCTTCGCTCTCAGGGAAAAGAAAAAAGATGATGATTTTCAGTAAGAGAAAATAGAAAAGGAAATTGGTATAGAAATTGAAGTAATCCAAAATCTGGCTAACAGAACTTCAACAAAAGGAGAAAAGTGAAAGTAAAGGAAAATAATCCTTGAAAGCGATCATTAAAGCAAACAGACACAGAAGCAGGGTCAGGGAATTCCAGAGTGACAGGGTCCAAAACATGCTCAGCTCATAGAATGAGAAGTAGACCCTTATTTAAAGCATATTATCATGGACTTAAAGAACAGGGAAAGTAAGGGGAAGGTCACACATGGTGTAGAAGTCCTAAAATTAATACCATTTGCTTCCTTGACATTTGGTAGAACTGGGGTTGGCTCGAATGTCCTACAGTGCAAGTCCCTCCTCACCCCATTCTGCTGCTGCACTCTTAGCAAAGGGATCAGACACCTGCTTATTCTTGAGTAGTGGGTTTCAGTTCATGGATTATTTCAGCCCATGGTGTCATTCAAACAAGACAATCACATCCTTCCACAGGAATGAAGAGAACCCTAACCTCCTGGTCCTGAAAAGCCTGCCTCCCACAGTTCCTTGTCCTTCACTCTATTCCAAAGTGCACACCCCCGTGGCCCTGCGGGACCCTCCTCCCCCTGCACTGTAAGTACATGTGCCTAATAAAATGCTGTGAATCTCCTCTGCTGTCAGGTGCCACATGTTCAGACATCCCTGTAACCACAGAATGAGTCCTCCCCTCACGAATAGGGTGAATAAGGCAAACAACTGAAACACTAAAACATTTCAAAGAACAAAAACGTCAAATAAAAGGGTGCCTGGATGGCTCAGTAGCTTATGCGACCAACTCTTGATTTCGGCTCAGGTCAGATCTCACAGTTGGTGAAGTCGAGCCCTGCATCAGGCTTTGTGCTGACAGAGTAGAGCCTGCTTTGGATTCTCTCTTTCCCCCTCTCTTTCTGCCCCTCCTCCACTTGTGCACATGTGTGCGTGCGCACACACACACACACTCTCTCTCTCCCTCTCTCTCGAAATAAATGAATAAAAACTTTAAAAAAAGTCAAATAAAAGTGACAACAAATCCGAATATCAGATTTTCAGATGCAGTAGTAGAAACAGGAAGAATTTTGAGAAATGTTTTCCAAATTCTGAGGCAAAATATATTTACAACCTAAAGTTCTTTATCCATTAGATATTCTAACACATGTCAGAGAATAAAAGTCCTTTAGACTTTCCAAGTAGAGAACATTTGACTCTCCTGTACCTTTTTAAAGGAAGCTACGTGAGGATGATTTTTGCCAAAGCAAGAAAATAAACCGACATAGAACTGTGATCCAGGGAATAGGAGACTCCACACAGTAGAGATTGGAAAAAAATCCCGAGATCATAGCAAAAAGGAAGTTTCCGTGTGATAGTTGTATGGTAGAATGAGAGTGCACAAGGTCATATTTTAGTAGGAAGTCAGATGTCTCCATTAGGCATGTGTTCAGCAAAATAAACTATGCTTGAAAGGGAGATGAAAGCTGTGACCATATGGAAAATTTTATAATGAGGCATTTTCCAGACCTTTGGAGTGTTTGGAGTGACTTATTCATAAGCTCAAAGAAAACCAAATCAAAGCAGGGTGAGGGTTGTCAATTTGTAACTTCTATAACAAAATCAATGTAGAGGAAGGAAACGTAATCAGAATACATTTCTTCTTCAAAGTGAACAATATCTGATGAGTCATCATGGAAATACAATGCTTTTAAGAAAAATTAAGGTATACTTATATTGAGAGGAAATGGAAGGTATAAGTGACACAAAAAACCTAATAAAATCTTACAATGGGAATAAAATCTTACAAGGTCAATTTAACATTTAAATTGATTAAACAAGACATAGATAGCAGTATATTCATATTCTTTAGAGCTATGAAGATATTACCAAAGAAAACAGTTCAGTATTTTTTTTAATGTTTATTCATTTTTGAGAGAGAGTGTGCTGGGTGGGGAGGGGCAGTGAGAGAGGGGAACAGAGGATCTGAAGCAGGCTCTGCACTGACAGTAGTGAGACTTATGCTGGGTTCGAGCCTCATGAATCAAGAGATCATGACTGAGCTGAAGTCAGACACTCAACTGACTAAACCACCCACATGCCCCCAAAAGAGTTCAGTATTAAATGTGTTTGCCTTTGAGGTATAGGAGAGGTCTTAAAGAGTCAAGGAAACTTTTCTTTAACATAATTATTTTGAGGAGAATTCATTATTTTTTGGGTTTTTTTTTTTTTTTGCCAAAATTTATTTACTTATTTTGAGAGAGAAAGAGAGTAAGCATGAGTGAGGGAGGGGGAAAGAGAGGGAGGGAGAGAAAAAATCCCAAGCAGGCTCAGCACTGTCAGTGCAGAGCCCAACACGAGGCTTGAGCCCATGAACCTTGAGACCATGATCTGAGCCAAATTCAAGAGTTGGACGATCAATCAACGTTGCTGCCCAGGAGTCCTGGGGATAGTTTACTTTAAACCAGTTTTATCTAATACATTTGTTGAAAATAAATATTAATTTTAAAATCAACCTGGCTTATATTTCTGATTATTGAAAATGTGTTCCATAGTTCCCACTGACAGATGACTTGGTGTTTTCCACTATTTTTTTCTGGTGAAAATATAAGTGTAATTCGTTTCACTATGACAATTTTTGTTATATTAATTTTCTTTCTTCCTTCCTTCCTTCCTTCCTTCCTTCCTTCCTTCCTTCCTCCCTCCCTCCCTCCCTCCCTCCTTTCTTTCCTTCTTTCCTTCCTTAGCTGTAGTGCTTCAATTAATTCCCCTATAGCTCACATGGTAAATTAATTGGAATCTTTCTTAAGAACCATTATGATACTCTCATTAAGATTACCCTTTTGGGATCAAATTATGTTAAATATAAAATGATTTTTGAGTTTAAATTTATCTCTAGTTTATGGCAATTGGGAACTTAATTTATCTAATGATATCACTCTGAATTGCTGGGCCATGGGTGGCAATGAGTGCCTAATCATTTTTTAGGATATTGTATTTCTGAAGATTCTGGTTGTAACTTGAGATATAAAAAAAAAGTTGGTGATTCATTAAAAATCTATAGCAAAGTTACATTTAAAAGCTACTCTTACAGAAACTTTTTATTATTTTTTTATTGAGGTATAATTAACATATATTATATTATTTCAGGTGTAAAACATAATGAATCCGTATTATATGTACTGCAAAATGATCACCCCAGTAAGTCTTGTTTATATTGTTTACCACATATAGTCATGATTTTTTTCTTATGATGAAAAAATATAAGATTTACTTTTTTAGGAACAGTCACATATGTTCTACAGTATTATTAACTATAGTTGCCATGCTGTGCCTTGTATTACCATGACTTATTTTAGAACTGGATGTTTATACCTTTTGACCACTTTTACCCATTTGCCCACCCCCCTACCCTCTGCCTTTGGCAACCACCAATCTGTTCTCTGTATCTATGAGCTTGTGTTTTTGTTTGTTTAAATTCCACATACAAGTGAGATCACATGGTATTTGTCTCTCTCTGACTTATTTCATTAGCGTAATGCCCTCAAGTTCCACTGTAGAAAGCCTCTTAAATGTCTGATAATTCACTTCAAGTCTAAGTGATAAAGTGATATAATAATATAATGAGGGGCCATTATTAGAATCGAGTCTATAAGTCTACATTGAGAAACGAAACACTACTTCGGTATTACCCTGGATCCTAATGTGCATCCAAAATTATATTCAAATCTTTTATTTTTTTTTTGTCTCAAGATCATGCTAATATTTAATATGTCTTTACTTGTCAAAAATCATCCTTATATTTTAAGAACGTGTATATGCCGTTTGGTTCCAAAGTGGTGGTCACGTGAAGATCTACGTAGCAGTGATTTTATTACTGTGGTTACACTTAATAGAAATCTGCATGTCGGCAATGTGGTTAAGGGATGAGTGGGTCTCTACCTAGCAGCACCTATACGGATAACTGTTGGTGGAAACATAAGCCATGAGAACCTCCAGAGAGCTGTGCCCCACTGGAGAGTATAACAGAAAGAGGATAAGGTGAGCAGGTAAAGAAGTGTATCAAGGGGTACAAAATAGGACTGCGTGCTTGAGGTCAGGCCAGGGTGATGAACACGTCAAAAATGAATCCTTAAACTAATGGCTCATTTTATGCAGAAATTTTTTTATTCTAATTTTTAAAAATTATAAAATTATCCTTTGAATTTAGATGAAGCTAAAATATTTTTATAAATTGAGAAAACTAACAATTTAGTAGTGAACATTTAGATGTGAACTATAGAACAATTCTCTGATTTTGAAATTATATTTGCTAAGCTAAATGGATTGAGTTTTTCTTTTACGCTCACAAAACAGGCTATAGATAAAATATCAGATCCGAGGGGAACCTCCAGTAAGATAAATTAGATAAAGAAAATGAATACCTTTTGTTTCACACTCATTTTACCCTTCAAATAAGACAAACACCTACAAAACAATGCCTAGATGGTTCAGTAGGTACAGCATGTGACTCTTGATCTCAGTGTTGTGAGTTTAAGCCCCCACGTTGGGCCTAGAGTTTTCTTAAAAAAAAAAAAAAAAAAAGTAGTTTAAAAAAAGGTGGGGAGGCACCTTGGTGTCCCAGTCACTTAAGTGTCCAACTCTTGGTTTCGGCTCAGGTCACGATCTTACAGTTTTGTGAGTTTGAGCCCCATGTCAGGCTCTGTGCTGACGGTGAAGAGCCTGCTTGGGATTCTCTCTCTTCTTCCTCTGTATCTGCCCCTCCCCTGCTCACGCTGTCTCTGTTTGTCTAAAAACAAATAAACTTAAAAAATAAAAAAGTAAAATAAATAAATAAGAAAATAGGATAAAAAAACAGCAACTACAACAATTCTAGTACTACCTGGTATACCAAACCAACTTACAGAAAAAATTGAAGAAAGTCATACAGATGCATCAATAACTTACATACAATTTAAGACATAAAAATCTTTATCTGGTATAACCGAATTATGATTCTAATTAAATATTTAAAAATACCACAATAACATATCAAGTACCAAAGAATAAAATATACATCAAATGATTCCAATTCCAAAATAGCTAATTAAAACTGAGAAGGTCTGGAAAACAAATAGCACATTATTTTACAGCTATTTCAAATTATTCCAAGATCCATAGGACCCAATGAACTAGTTTCAGGGGCTTCTGTAATCTAAACAGCAATTCTCATCACTTCAAATAAGATATCTAGGCACAGAAATTTGGTTTTATAAATGGCTAGGAATATTTTTCTTAAAGCCTAGTCATAATTATACAAATCATTATTTCCCATTTTTCCTTGTTTAGTTTCATCTATACTGAAGGTTTACTACATTCTGACAAGCTATAGTACAAAATAATTGGCACTTTGTCATAACACATAGAAATAATATATACAAGGAAGACAGGGGATTTAAAATTGACAGCTGAAATCTGAAGTTAATAGAGGAATCATCATAAAACCTAGCGACTCTAAATCAAGGAACCTGATGGGGTGATGCCTCCTTTATGTGATTATCCCTGTACTTCTGCGATTTGTGAATGGCCCAAGGACAATGTCTCAGGGCATGGCAGTGCCCAAGTGTAAGGAAGAGTCAAGACTTTCTGATAAAGAAAAAAAAACATACAAAGCATCTTTTTGTTTTAATAAAGCATATAATGCTATATGTAACCAAAAAATAAATAAAGTGAAAAGTTGAAGTCACTATCCAGATAACTTATTGATACTTATCATTGGAAACTGATAAAAACACATGTAGCATTCATGCTGTTTCTAGCGGTCCTCTGGTTTCTATTTGGGCTCTGGTGAGGCTTTAGAAAGTGAATTTTAACCTGCACATGTATATGACTATGACCAACAGCTGATCTGTCCCTTCCTTTAAAAAAAAAACAAAAACCTGAGCTCATTCTTTATTTCTAAAACTGTAAAACTCCTTTTTCTGCTAGGGCTCATGCCCACACCGGCTGTCATCTCACTGCAGGGAAGAGGCCTGTTCGTCCCTGCCTGGAGGGATGAATAGAGTACCTTGGTTTGTCCTTCTGATACATCAGTCACTATCACTCAGAAAACGAGATATGAAAATGACAGAAAACACCACAATAGCAAATTGACATATACTGCCATTGTGACACTCTGTCTAACACTAAAGCTTTCCTTCTGAAATTAAATATTAATTTTTTGTAGATGGGAAAATTGTCTGCACAATAACAATGTCTTGAATTATCATTCCACGAACAGATATGGAGTTTATTCATAGTTTCAATTCATGTGGTCTGAGAGGTTCTGCAAAGTGAATAATAAAGGTAGTGAGAGGACATCTGAGCATATTTCACAGAGTTGCCATATTCATTTCAGACGAAGAGTCGGTAGAAGTAGATTCTGAAGACAGAGATGGCTGGGCCTTTATGAAACACCTGGCTATCCTTAGACAGGCCAGATTTTGAACCTAATGACATGCTCATAATGATGTGATTCGTTTGTTTTACAATTGGCTGCTACCAAAGAAACTTTAACACTCTTTAGAAAACACCGGGGAGATGCCAAAAACAAGAAGGAGAAACTTCTATTACGAGTTCATGCAGGTGGGAGGGGGGGAAACATAACCCCAAACCTGACATTTATCTTCAAGAAAATTTTGCCATACCTATCTTCTTAAAATGTGTATAAAAGATGGTTTTCCTTAAAGTATAGCACAAAATCTCACTTTGCAACTATACTAAAATTACTATGAGCTAAGTTACTCTGTATTGTGTGTTACTAATTTAATAAGCACTTCAATGTAAAAGTCTATCTTGGTGATGAATTGTATTAAATTAGTAGAGCTAAAGATGTAATCTATCCTTTTCTTAGTGATTCATGCTATCATTTACTTGCGGAACCAAACCTAGAAGATTTATCTTATTGCTCAAAAATGTGTAAATGTTCAGACCCCATAGGGAACATAAATATATTTAACTGAAATTTTTAATTTCTCAAATGAGGTCATTATAGCCCATACAGATGAGGGTCACACTCAATGGCATGGAACAAACCACTAAAATCAAACTTCCTACTCGCACCTGCCACTCTGTTCTACTGTATCACACATTGCCGGTGCTTATGTGAAGCTGAGGCTGAAGACATGTCTAACGTGATGTCATGTGACCTGGTAATACTGGAAATGAGTATTATGAAAGGTCAGTCCCATACTCCACTTCTTTCCATTTTTTTTCTCTTTTTTTAGACAGAGAGACAGAGAGAGAGGGAGAGAAGAGAGAGAGAGTGTGTGTGTGAGAGAGAGAGAACACAGAGGGACAGAGGGAGAGAAAGAGAGAATCCCAAGCAGACTCCATTCTCAATGTGGAGCCAGACACGGGGCTCCATCCCATGACCCTAGGATCATGACCTGAGGAGAAATCAAGAGTCAGACACTCAACTAACTGAGACACCCAAGAGCCCCAGTTCCATATTTCATATTGTCTGAATATCTGATGCTAGGTACTTTTAAGTTTTTCCAAAGTGGAAATTAGTTCTTTATCGAATATGATATTCCTGTTCTCATCCTAGTGATTTTGTTTACATGAAATGTTTGGGTGAAGAAGATAAAAAGGCCACCATTTCAAAACAGTACAGTAGGGAATTGTGGTGATAAATAGCTTTTCAAAGACATGGTGACAGATGCCATTAAAAGCCACAAGCTGTTAAATCTAGAGTCTCATGTATGCTTTGTTCTTGATTTCTAAATTTATCCCAGGTTGTTTTCAGAACTTGAAACACAGTCATGGGAGGTTGGTGATTAGAGAAACTATTTGAAGTTCCACAATCAGAACAGCTGGTCCAGAGATGACAGAAGATGATGCTGAGTTTTACGAAGCAAATGCAGAGTAGTAGTGGAGGATGTTTTGGCAAGTAATGAGAGAAGCCATCAGAGGCTTATTGCAGGTGTCAAACTGCATTTAGGTTATGTATGTTTTCCAGACCCACTGTTTCAATCGGCCCTCTTACCTCTAAGTGAAAAAGCTCCATGATTATTTGAGAAGTATAGAAAGGAATAGAGTTTTGATTTCAAAAAAGCATAAAACTAACATATGACATTAGTATTGAAAGGGCAAGTCACAAGTTCTAAGGGCATAAGATTGTCATCATCTCTCACCTAAACTACTATAATCACTCCCTAACTGGCCTCCCTAAATAAATCTTCCTCCCTTAATGTTTATTCTACATAGACAGTACGGAGTGGCCAATTTTTGACTCAGCCATCTAATTATTCTACCCCAAATCTCCCAAGGCCTTTCATCACATTTAGAATAAAATTCAAAGCCTTTCCCTTTGCCTGAGTAGCCCTGAGATTTGGCTCCTGACCAATCCTCTATCAGCCCATTTCTGTCCCATATTTAGAACACTAGTGGACTCCTTGCTGTTTATCCAACTTGCCAATTACCAATCGATTTCAAGACCTTTGCTGTTGTTATTTCCTTCCTCTGGAATAGTCTTCTCCCAGATATTTGTATGCTTGGCTTTTAAACTTCATTCAAATTCATGTTCAAATGTCACCTTCTCACCACCCTATCTGAAATAATTTCCACTGGCTCTATCTCCGTATACTACTTTATTTTCCTTCAAAGTATATAACATTACATGTATTTTGTTATGGATCTATTTGTTTTGTTTACTCATTATCTGTCTTGTGAACTTGAATATAAACTCCTTTAGATCATATTCTTGTCTGTCTTGTTTATCTTATATCCTTAGTGCCCCAAACAATGCATGGCACTCAGTAGCATTCAATAAATATCCCATGGCATAAAAATGAATAAAGATACTTGTATATTATATAATGTTGCCAATGTATTCCATGTGATTTTAAGGTAGTTAAAGCTTAACTTAATCCAAATATAACAAGACTTTTAAGGGCTTAGGGAGGAGTTCTGTTTTACTCCTCTTAGTATCATAATAAACTATACCTGTGGCTCAGATTTATCTCTTGACTTGGATGTGGATCTGATATATTCATACTAATGTCTGTTATTAATGTCTTTTTTTGACTATTACTTATTATCTTGGTATACCATTTTAAATTATATTCAGTTCCCAGTATTTCTTGTGGAAAACGATAGATTTCCGGTTGGGTCTCAGACATCATCTGTTTCAACAAGCAAAATATGCACCACACTAGTCCTCCTTTCCCCAAAGTTTTCTCCTAATTTTTGTCCAAAGCGCACACCACACCAGCCCTGTGCCCTGATTTAGATGAAATCTTCCAACTCTGACTGGTAAAGCAGAACAACCCCCAATGGGATCACATCACATCTTAGATCAGAAACAGGGCTATACACTTCTAAGATACACTCTAAAAAACAGGAAATTATATTATCGTCGTAATGTTTAATTTATTTAAAGTGACAACATGTATTACTACTTAGCAGTTAAAACATTTCTTACCCTCTTAAGCCAATTTGTAAGCTATCTCAAATTCATTGCATATTCTAAACAACATAATACTCAAATCAAAATTGATAAAGTCTATATGACACTTCTTTAAAAAGGAAGGCAGCTGCTACCGTTTTGGCAGAGATAGGCAGTTCCTATAGCTGCAGCAAGAAGGTCAGCCTGAGGCTAACGATTCCAACTCCTTGGGTATTTATGTTATAAGATCTTGATCGGAGGCCATATTTTTGTTTTTATATTGTGTTTCTTCAAGGTAAGTAGAAGCATATGCTTAAATGATCTAATTTAGGGTAAATCTACTTTACTAAGAGGCTAAGATATATCTAAAGGTGGCTTGCCAAAAGAGCTGAATACAATTGAAAACCTCAACATTTTATATCTGGTTCAATATCATCAGTGTCCTCACTACCCTCTCTTCATGCTGAGGCACTGGAATGCTATCTCAAAGATGAAGAATTATTATATAGGCCTGGTCAGTTCTGAGGCTTAGTATTAATGCCAAATACCATTTTCCATGTTTGTATCTTTCTTTGTAGTATGTGAGCTATGTTTATTTTGACTGTTCTTTCAGATACATGTTTACTCTTCCCCAACCCTGCTTTATGCCCTGGGAGATTCACCTCTATGGATTTCACTAATGAGATCCTTTGTGCTACAGTTAAGACTAGAGAATAAAATGCCCTAGCAGAATGTTAATAGAGTTAGGATAATAAGGTAAATCCTGGTTCTCTTCTTTGGGGTCTTCTTTGGCTGGCTATATCTCACGACATCTCTCTCTCTCTCTCTCTCTCTCTCTCTCTCTGCGTTATTCTAACGAATCCTTCTGCTCACCAGTTAGGCTTCAGTATGTTATTGGTGGACTATTGCTAGCACAAGGACAGTCTATTACTATCAGCATTTTCCTTATTTGGCTCCTGCCCATATCTTGATAAAATAGTCTATTTATTAAACTCTCCTACGATTACTCAATATGAGGGTCATGTTGGAAACCTGACATCATCATCCAAGGCTAGTAATGGGGAAAAGTAAAAGACAAATCCTCTGCCTTCCACAGATCCTTAAAGAACCGTTTCTGCCCATCACCTGGGTGGCCCAGTCGGTTAGGCATCCAACTTTGGCTCAGGTCATGATCTCACGGGTTGGGCATTTGAGACCTGCATCAGGCTCTGTGCTATAGCTCAGAACCTGGAGCCTGCTTCAGATTCTGTTTCTCCCTCTCTCTTTGTCCTTCCCCATGCTCACACTCTGTCTCTCTCTCTCTCTCTCTCTCTCTCTCTCTCTCTCTTTCAAAAATAAATAAACATTAAAAAGAAATAAAAAAAAAAGAATCATTCTGGTCATAATTTTCCCCTAGAAGTCCACACTTGAATCTGAAGCAGGAATGTTTTCTCATATGTATAACAAATAAAAATCAGGCTTACGGAAGTACAGATAGGTAACAAAGTGATTAAAATACTCTTTGGTGAGATATGTACTTTGACAAATTTTAGCCAGTTTAATTTTTAATCATCTTTTGAGATTCTATTGCCTTTCTAATAACAAGCAAGTTTGGGAAAGTTACCTTAAATGTAACTTTAAGGTATATCCCCTCTTCCCTCTTTTCTTTAGGAGACTGAGTTTAAGATGATTTGTTATACGAATTGTATGAAAAAAAAAAATCAGAATACTCAAGATACATGGATTAGCCTGGAAATGACAAAGTTTGCTTTTTTAAAATATTTTTTTAAGATTTTATTTTTTAAGCAATCTCTACACTAATGTGGGTCTTGAACCAACAACCTGAGACCAAAAGTCACATATTCCACTGACCAAGGCATCCAGGAGCCCCTAAAAAATATTTTTATTCACTGACTCAAATAAGCTATATTCTGCTCAGCTATGATAAACTCATATATGTATTTGTCAAAATAATGTTTTAATATTTAGTAAAATTATTTTGTCATTTAAAATTTTTTCTTTGATGTGTTTTAATTTTAAACTTTTATTCTTAATTTCAAGATTTATTTCATTTTAGAGACTATGAATGGCTGATGTCTTATTTTTGGGAATTCTATGAGGTTATATTTGTTCTTCAAAGTAGGATCAATTGTGGCTTATTTTTCATGGAGGTAGAACATGAAAGCTTATAGCTTATAAAATGTGAAATATTTAAAAGAGGCTTATTAAAGAGCACCTCTATTCCTCCCTGAATTGTAAAATAATTGAAAACTAAGATAGACAGATAGTAGATGGAGAAAAAGTACTACCTTTATTAATAGTAAAGGCTAGATTGGAAGACATAAGCTACTATAAACCAAATAATTTATGAGCTAATTCTGTTCCTGTAATATAGATCACAGGGCAACACAGTGGAGTTTCTGTTTACAGGACAGGGAAACTCACCTAAGTAAATATTGAAAGTCTTAAATTGGCACTGCGTATAAAAAAAAAACATAACACGTTTTATTTAGCTTTTAAAAGTGGTAAAAGTTCTTTGCAAACCTATATTTAAATATATGCAAACCTATATTTAAAAACTCCGATAAAATCTTTAATTTGTCAGATCATCTTTTTTTCTCCTGAAGTACATCTGGCTATCTATAGTCAACTTATTTATCCATACTTTTTTATTCACTTTTTTTTAATGTTTGTTTATTTTTAAGAGAGGGAAAGAGACAGAGAGAGAGAGAGGGAAAGAAAGTATGCATAGAAGAAGGGCAGAGAGGGAGGGAGACAGAGGATCTGAAGCAGGCTCTGCACTGACAGGAGAGAGCCTGAGGTGGGGCTCAAACTCAGGCACTGTGAGATTGTGACCTGAGTGGAAGTTGGACGCTTAACTGACTGAGTCCACCCAAGTATCCCTTATTCGTTTTTTAAAAATAATAAAACTTTACCATTAAAAACTTAAAAAAAGATAAATTAATATATTTCCATGTCAAATACATAAAATCATTCTCCTAAGAGGCAACCATGATGAATTCAATGTCTAACCTTTCAGACCTTTTAATGTGTATTCATGCACTCATATTCACACGCCTACAGACACATGTGTAGTTTTGCTTTGTATTTGTTTCCTATGATTTTTTTTTCAATCTTCTTAAACTTAACATTTTGATTGAGAGATTTATTTATTGGAGAGACAAGGCACAGTTTCTTTTATGGCTCTTCTAAAACTTAGGGTCTTTAGGCAGAGAAGGAATTATCTGAATGGATCTGGCTGGGACTCTTTTCTACCCTATTCGAAAGAGAGTAGTCTGGAATTAGAAATTATAGCTATGGGTTACGTTTCCTCCAAGAAACATGGGCTTTCTGATCAACCTGATGAGATCAGCATTAATAGCCTTTGCCACTGGTACGTGCCTCCTCAGGCCTGCTGTTAATCCCATAATAGCCATTTTAATATAGTTATTTCCTCTTTCATTAAGTTTACTCTTCTTTTCATTCCTTTCTCTGTTACTAAGTATAATTGCCCTCTTTTTCCAGTTATATCCGTCTTTTCTTTATAGTTGTCGTTGTCACTTTTTCCCAGTGTAGTCCTTTAAGATTTCAGCAAATAAAACCACGAAGGGAAGAGTGCCTGGGTGGCTCAGTTGATTCAGTGTCCAACTCTTGATTTTGGCTCAGGTCATGCTTTAGATTCTCTCTCTCTCTCCCCCTGCTCCTCTCCTGGGCTTTTATGCACATGCTTTTTCTCTTTCTCTCTCAAACCAAAACAAACAAACAAACAAACCATGAAGGGAGATTCAAGAAATTTTAAATCCCAATTGCTTGGTTTTCCATTATGCATTGTTTTCCATTTTGTTCAACTCTATTCACTCAATGCAGAATAAGATTGAGGGGAAATACCCAGCCCTTCTTTTCTCCATCATAAATGAGAGGTGTACTGTTATACGTGTGGGGCGGAATTGATGTAAGGAAGTAAACAACTGCATTTTAAACGACCTTAAGAATCTATGAGAAAAAATATGAATGCGTGGCAAAAATTTTTTAAGTTATTAAACTGAGGGGCACCTGGCTGGCTCAGTTGGTGGAGCATGTGACTCTTGATATCTGGGTTGTGGATTCAAGCTTCACAATGAGTGTAGAGATTACTTAAAAAAATAAAGTATTTTTGTTTTGTTTTGTTTTTAAGTTTATTTATTTTGAGAGACAGAGGATAGCATGAGCAGGGGAGGGGCAGAGAGAGAGAGAGAGAGAGAGAGAGAAAGAGAGAATCCCAAGCAGGCTCCACCCTGACAACCCAGAGTCAGATATAGCGGCTTGATCCCACAAACGCGAGATCATGACCTGTGCCAAAATCAGGAGTCAGCAGCTTAATCGACTGAGCCACCCAGTCGATTTTTTTTATTAAAATATAAAATTTTTTTATTAAAAAATAAAATCTTAAAAACAACAAAGAAAGCTAGGTCCAGTAGTTTGAATGCGACAAAGACAAAACGGAACCCAGGCACCGGCTATGGACGTGGTCCTGCCGAGAGTTGAAGATGGCAGTGAACATCACTCAACATCAGTTACCAGGATTAACCTAAGTCAACATGACATGCTGTCCTGGATCAATGAGTCTCTGCAACTGAGTCTGACAAAAATTGAACAGTTGTGCTCAGGGGTTGCCATCTTGCCAATCTACGGACACGCTGTTCCCTGGCTCCATCGCCTTGAAAAAAGTGAAATTCCAGGCTAAGCTGGAACACTAATACATTCAGAACTTCAAAATACTACAAGCGGCTTTTAAGAGAATGGATTTTGACAAAATAATTCCTATGGATGAATTAGTAAAAGGAAGGTTTCAGGACAAGTTTGAGTCTGTTTAGTGGTTCATGCAGTTTTTCGATGCAAACTATGATGGAAAAGTCTCTGACCCTGGAGCTGCTAGACCAGGTGGAGGAACTGCAGGGGCTCCTCCCTTCCTGCTCCAGCTCGAGCAAACCAGGAAACGTCTCGGCCCTAGCAGTACAGCTCCACAGAGGCCCATTTCAACACACAGAACTACTGCAGCCCCTCAGGCTGGGCTGGGGTGGGCTGGGGTGGGCCGGGGAGGGGTGTGAAAGAACCGTGGTGTGGGCAACAGGGACCATAAGCAGCTGCACTGATGCGGCAGGTCAATGTGTTGAAACTCACCCTCAAAGACTTGGAGAAAGACAGAGATTTGCACTTTGGAAAGCTTAGGAACACTGAATGGATTTGCCAGGAGAACAAGTGCGGGGGGCAGGGGCAGGAATAGCCCTGTACCGCAGAGTATTGTGGACATTCTCTATACCTCTATGAAGTTGTTGTGATACCTGGTGAAGGGGGGCCCACAGGAGGAACAAGAAGAGTATTAGCAGTCTGGACCAGCAGGGCAACATCTGAATTCTTCATTCCAAATCATGTGCTTAACTGTAAAATACTCCTTTTTATTATTCTTTTCATGAACAAAAGGTACCTCTTTTTAAATTGCATTCTGCAGAAGTTTCACTCTTTTCCAAAGGGTTTGAGTTAGGAACTATCTTTCACCTTGTAGCTGAGCAGTATTAACATCTAGCTGGCTCACCTAGGGAGCAGAGGCTGACCCTGGGGCTCGCCATGTGGATGCTGGTAACCCACTGTGTGGATTGCTGGAGAAGGTGTTTTTATGCAATACGCTGAGGTGGAGACCTTAGCAGAGAAATGTATTTCTCTGGTTTGAATTTAAAGCTAATGTGAAATCTTGGCAGAGAACATTTTAATAAACAAATGCCTTAAGAGTAATTAAAATATGCTTCTATAATGCACAATATAAAATGTAACATGACAGGAGATGTTAAGTGTTTGACATCGTATGTGGGAAGGAAGGGCCAGACCTCTGGACCTTTGGAATCTGCTGTTCACAGGCCTTGAATCCGCAAACACCTAGACCTTGACCCAAAAGGAAAGTTTACAAAGTTGCACTATAAAGCCATCTGGTGTCCTTGACCAAATGTATCCCTGCTCTAAGAAGCAAGAGGCATTGTTGTCTGGACAAATAGAGCGTGTGTTTCAGCGCTGACATGCTTGAATTGGAAATTGGATTTCACTGAACATTTCTCTGACGATTTTTCTACTTATCCCTGAAACTTTTATGTATTGTGTTTTTTGAGAAATGAGGTATGTCCAGTTTTTACATCTAACAACTACTTTTGGGGTCTTGCCCACATATCTGGGATTTGAATGGGGTTTGTATTCCATTCTACTGTCTTTTAAGTTTACAATTAACATGTTTTTCTTCTCTGTTCCCCTTGCCCACTGGGAACTCCTCTGTGGCTCCTTAAAGTTTGGTGCTTAGAGCAGAAGTTCAGCAGTCAGGTGGTCATGCTGCAAGTTCTTTCAGGACCTCTGGCAAAGGCAGTGATCTTTAAGGCCATTGCCACCTTGGGACCTGCAAGGCTCAGGTGTTCTCAGTACCTTCTGTCCACAGCCCTCCACGGCTACCGAATACTTAGTGCACTACTCTCTTTGAGACAAAATTCATCAGATAAAATTATCTAAATGATAATTTTCTTTTGCAGAAAACACAGTACTGTGTTTGATTAATTATTAATATTTAAAATATTCTTCCTTCACTTCCTCATTTGCTTTGCAGCTAGCCTTTTCAGCTCCTTTGTTTGGCAGAATTCTGTAAATTGTGCATCACCCACTAGTGAGATTATTCAGTCCCTAATGATTTGTATTGATCTGTTTCTGGTGGTACCTTATCCTAAAATGTGTGTGGAAAGTAGATATTTTATGATAAAATTGTTGTATAGTGCATGCTCTGTATGGAGTGAAGAAAAACCCGGATTCAGTGAGTAACAATGCCAAAAAATGCAGGTAACTAGCCATTGTTCAAATAACAGTAGGCTTTTAGACTTTTCTTGCCCTAAAATTCCATTTTATTGGGAACCTATTTTCCACTTGGTCTTTCTTGATGGGTTTTTTTACCCTACTTTAAACAGTTCATAAATAAAAGTCTGTATTTCAGGAAAAAAAGGCTATTAAACTGATGTAAAGTAAAATAAAATTTAAAGTTTTCTGATCTGTCACTCTCATTTCCAAGCTCTTGTTTGTAGCCACTTTTAAAATTTTCTTGTATATTTCCAGAAATTCCTAATATTATGTTCATAATATATAAACAGGTATACATAATAATGTATTTATATACACACATCTTTCATAAATATAGTTACAGATACACGTACATATATAGACATATATTTATATATATGCATACACACATACTAATCTCTATCAATTTTTTACATATTTTATTCTAATTTGTTTTTTCCCTATCTGTACTCCTAGATCTACCTTATTCTAATAAATGATAATTTAATTCACAGGACTATCATAATTAATTCAATAAGTCTTGAATTTACACTGATTCCAATTTTGCTATTAAAAATAACACAACAAGCATATATGTATAAATATCCTCATGCCCATTTTGGTCAGTATAAACTTTGACAGACTCAGTAATTCACTCTTCATAGATGTATTAGGACTTCTGTATGTATGATGTTTGAACCCTTAGCTGTTTAGATAGATAAATAGATAGATATAGATATATATATCCATATATATATCCATATCCATATCTGTATTTCTGGTGTTTCTCATTGCCTTTTATGATATGTCTTCACTTGACTGCTTTCAATTTATGAAAGAGAAGGCATTAAACTTATTAATACTCACCCTTACCCCGTGTGGACATCATTCTTCCTCTATTCATTACATTGAAATATGAGATTTAATTAATTTATTCATTTTAATTCATTTATTTATTTTAAGAGAGAGAGATGGAGAGCGAGCTGGAGAAGGGCAGAGAGAGAAGGAGAGAGAGAATCCCAAGCAGGCTCCGCACTGTCAGCGCAGAGCCCGACATGGGGCTTAAACCCGTGAACTGTGAGATCATGACTTGAGCCAAAACCAAGAGTCGGATGCTTAAGTGACTGAGTCACCCAGGCATCCTAGCAAAGAAATAAGAGATTTCAGATTAACAAAACCATGTCTATATCATGGCTATTTTTTTTGTAACAACGAAGTTCCTCATAATAGCTCAGAATGATCCGTTCCCAATTATAAACTTTTCCTGAGAATTCTCAGATTTCAAGATATTCTTATATAAGAGAATAAAAATAAACATTCTTAGGAATTTCTTTATAGTTTTAGAGAGTGGTCAAATACCCCTAGGTCATCCCCCAAAATGCTGAATTTAAAAATGAAAGGAGTTCTTCGAATTTCAGCATCCGTCTCCACATTCTTTTCACTGTAGGTACAGGATGGAAGGGGTCCTTGGTCTCCCTTCTGTTCCCGGGCTCTTGTTTATTTAACTCTGCTTTTTCCAGTGACGTGTTTCCTCAGGCTCACTCGGATTATGTTCCTTTCTGCCCCTAACCTTTGCACTCTTTCCTTTCTCTCAGAGAATACCACTTATTCATTGATAGTGAATATGAGAATAATTTTTATTTTTGTGGAAATTTATGTTTTTATTGGGGACTTATGATTTATCAGAAGCTTATTACAAACAGTAGAGTGTTTAGTTCCTCTCCTTCATTTACAGAGGGGGAAATCTAAGCTTAGTGAAGTTGAGTAACTTTGTCTAGTGTCCTTATAGCCTCTCTTTTAACCACAAATTTCAACTCATGAATGACCCACTGCCATGTATTAGCAGTGGGTGGTAAGACGGAAGATCTCTCAGTTGAAGTTCTAGAGATTCTTAGAGGCACCACTCTCACTGACTCCCTGAAAGTGTGCATGGGCAACTATGGTGTTTCCTGACGATTCTCTGTTTCTGTTTGGAGAACAAAGAAACTCTTAGTTTCAATCCCAGATGGTGATAGTAAATTGTCTCTGCTCACAGCAAAGGAACTAATTCCATACATAGACCTGTGTCAGGAACAAGAGGAGCCCCATGTATCAGTCTCCATTTGGCTGGATGAGCTAGTTTGGGGGAAAATGTATTTCATGAAGTATATATTTTCCCTGAAATACAATAACTATGCCTTTATGCATTACATGCAAATTAAGCATATATACATATGTGTGTGTGTCTATATACAGGCTTTGAAAATATAAATACATTGGGAGGTAGATAAAACCATAGATATAAATATAGGGAATGGGCCTAGATAGTACAGAACAATAGTTCAGAGCATGGCTTCTGAATCAGACTGCTTGATTTCAAATCTCAACTCTCTAACAAGTTTTGTATTTGTATTTGTATTTTTATTTTTTATTTTTACTTTTTTCTTTAAAATTTTTTAATGTTTATTTATTTTTGAGACAGAGACAGAGCATGAGTGGGGGAGGGGCAGAGAGAGAGGGAGACATAGAATGTGAAGCAGGCTCCAGGCTCTGAGCTGTCAGCACAGAGCCCAACGTGGGGCTTGAACTCACAGACCGCGAGATCATGACCGGAGCCGAAGTCGGACACTCAACCAACTGAGCCACCCAGGCACCCCTATTTTTACTTTTTAAAAAATGTTTATTTATTTTTGAGAGAGAGAGCAAGAGTGTAGGCAGGGGAGGGACAGAGAGAAAAGGAGATGAGAATCAAGCAGACTCTAGGCTCTGAGCTGTCAGCATAGACAGTGGGGCTCGAACCCACAAACTGTGAGATCATGACCTGAGCCGAAGTCGGACACTTAACTGACTGAGCCACCCAGGCACCCTGATAAGTTTTGTATTTTTAAATTGAGTTGATAACCCATCTGAAGTACAGTCTAAAGGCAGAAATAAACAATACAATGTAACACAACACAACCAAAAAAAGAAAAAAAAGTGGGAAAGAAAACAAAAGTTTGAAGGCTAATAGCCTGGACTCAGATCAGAGCCCCACTACTTACCAGAAATAAGATCTTGGATAACCTTTTTCACTTCTTTGTTCTTCACTTTCTGAATCTGTAAAGAAAGAATAAAATTCCAGTCACCTCAACTAGCTCCGAGGAATAAATAAGAGTGTTACTTAGAATTTTACCTGGTACAGTATAAGAATGTTAGAAATGTTAGCTATTAATTGCCACCAATCTATTCAGAAACCAGGAAACAGAAAGAGCTACTGTTCACTGAGTGCCTCAGGTTTAGCATATCTTTGCAAAAACCGCAGATTGCAGTCCCCACTGGAAGTGTTTTCTACCTGAGTGTGAATGAATATGCCAGGAGGGCTTATACTGAAGGTCATCGACAATGACAACTCTAAAATTCTCGTAGTGAACAGTGATGCAAGTACTATAAAACAAAAATGAAAGAAGATGTGATTGAATTATAATAACAGCTGAAAACACAAGAAATAGGTTATACGACTGACAAACTAAGTAAGGTTCAGTTTCTGCAAGGCAGTAGAGTCAAACATTAAAAGCAGATGGGAGCTTGTCCAACTCTTGTACCAGGTAGGCTGGTTTTAAAATTTAAGGTTAGTTCAAGATCCTAGACAATCCACTCTCTCAAATGTGATAGCCTATGGAAGTGGTAATATAGTCCCACTGGTAAATTACTGTCAGAAATAAATGTTATCTGGTAAAAATGTGATTATCGGACATGTCCTAAGAGCATCTGGTTTTGGCTAAGTGATCACCATGGGACTCCAGTCAACTACCACTGATAAGAATTCATAGTAAATGCTAACATTTACAAGAATTCATAGTAAGTTCTAATAACTCTTTTAATCATTTCCTCCAAAATGAGCAATTCAAAATAAATTTTAAAAATTTTACATATTCACAGCATAAAAATTGTAAGGAGATGATATAATTTTATAAAGAAAGGATATATCTAATAACAATAACAATACTATTATTCCCCCATCACTGAGATTTTTAAAAATATAACTTTATATAAATATTTAGTCCAAATAAAATTTCTATTCTAAAATAATTAAATTGGGGGATAATTTTGATGTCAACCTTTTATATTTTGTCTCTTTCAGAAGGAAAACAATGTAAGCTAACTGTGTGTCAATATATTCTGATTTAATTCTCTCAACACCCAATAAGTAACAATTATAAAAACTATGATATGAATGCACAAATATTTTTATACATTTGTTTGCATGTGCAGACAAAAGTGTAATATTTGTTTTTGATACATTTGGGAAAGTGTATACACTTTCTTATACATAACTTTGCAGCTTGCTATTTTACTTTCTAAAAAAAAATCTTTCATCCTAAAGCTTACTTTTAGATCTCTTTGCTCCTGTTATTATATTTAATGATTTTATAATTTTCTCTTATATGAATAATTCAGTTTATTTAACCATTTCCTACTAAGTGGATATGGATGTTATTATCCATACATATATTGTAATATTATAATTTATATATTATATAAATAATGTTATATTGTAATATGTGGCCATTAATAAACAATGTGGCAGTGAACATCCATATATTTAAAACATTTTGCATATTTGTATAGGAATCAACTTTCAGATAAAATATCACTCTAATGTCAATAATTCTGTGTATTAACAATCTTATATTTTTAAATATACTAACATATGGACAATATAAACTGTTTTAATTTTCACTAACATTTGGTGGTTTGTTGGGCATCTCTGTTGACAAATTATAGTTAATTTCTTTAAACCAACTGCTTCTATCTTTCCTTTGCCCCGCTAATTTTCTGTACCTCAGGAAATCTTTATATATTGATCTTGTGCCCTCTATATTTGTTGTGAATATTTCCACCCCAAGTGTTACTTGTCTATGAGCCATATTTAAATACAGAGAATATCTTCATGTTTATGTAAGCAAATCTGTTGGCCCTTTTGTTAATAGCTTCTGACGTTCATTTTGGCTTTCCTAAACAAAATCAAATTGAGATGCAGGAACTCTGAATGAAAAACTCAGTGGTGAACACTCTCACAAAGCAACTATAAATTAGTGAGTGGGATTATAATTCTTGTAACATTGGGATTATATCAAAGGCATAGAAAAGATGTGTAGACTGTGTTCTCACTGCTGATCAGACGGTACCATGGTACTGTTTGAAGATAAGTCTATACAAATCTCATAAGGTTCTGCTTTACCATTTTAGAATAATAATTAGCATACACTTTATATATAAATCTTGTTCTTTCACATTTAAATCTATTCATCTTTTGATGTGCTAATGTTTGCCAGAACTACAAACTATAATAAAAACATATCTTGGCATATTTTTTTCTTAGAGATACCTATTTACAAAATATTAGAAAGCAATCTTCAGACCAAATTTATTCATGCTCCTGGTTAGTTATTTACACATTGTGCTATCACTATGTCTGTCCTTTTGAAGGAAAACAAAAATGAATGTGATGATGCTAAATTAGTATAAAGGGCTATCTTAGTCCACTTGGGCTACTATAACAAAAATACAGAAGACTGGATGGTTTATACACAGAAATTTCTTATAGTCTGAAGGCTGGGAAATCCACGATTAATGTACCAGCAGATTTAGTGCCTGGTTAGAACCCACTTTGGATGGTTTTCTTCTTGCTGTGCCCACACACAGCAGAAGGAGTAAATAGTTCACTGAGGTCTCTTTTATATGGGTAATAATCCTATTCATGAAGACTACTTTGTATCCTAATTACCTTCCAAAGGTCCCACCTCCAAATATCATCACAGTAGAGATTAGGTTTCAATACAAGAATTGGAAAGGGAGTGGTGAGTGCAAACATTCAATCTATAGAATGTGCCAGAAATGCATTTCTTCTTTAGTGTGTTGCTAATGTTTACTTGATGATCACAGGAAGAAATATGAACTATAACCTTTAATAATTTGCAGTTGGAGAAAATAACTCAAATCCAGGTTATCTGATTCATGGTCAGGTATTTTTATTTATTTTGCTTTTCTCCCCACTGTATAAGTTCATAAATTACCAACATTACTTGAAAACTGAATCTGTGAAGGTAAAAATTACACTGGACAAAGTTAGTCAGGCAAGAAAGATTTTAAAGCCTATGTGATGGGGAGAGAGGTTGGAACTAAGTCTAAACTTAACTCCTATGAAGTAGAGAGAGGGAGTATTTCTTAGGACTGGAGTGAGCTAGTGGAAATTTATATAGATCATCTGTGTTTGGTCATTTGGCTTATCCGAAGGAAAAATAAGCTTGTCATAGCTTTAGGACATAAGGCAGTTTCACAACTTGGAGCAAGGCACCTGTAGAAATTAGGTCTCCACTCTCTCACAGAAACTGAGAGATAAGAGTACTGTCACATTTCAAATGAATGTGTCTCACTTCCTTGAGAAAACCATTCCTGGGTTGTAAAACTTGCAAGAGGCTTTTAAAAAGATTTACATCTCAACAGGGCAGAGAAAGAATTTACAATTACAAGTTTCCTAAAGTAAATGCTCTACCAAAGGGAAGGTCAGGGGCCAAGAGTCAGGAAGAAGCTTTGTCTAAAGTGTAGTGAAGATGAGGGGGGCGCATCAAAGGCATCTTGATCGATACAAACTGAAAATCTCAAACTGAAAGATCTTCCAAATCATGCCCCTTGTAACTTCAGCATGAAATTCACACCACTCTCCCTGAGGGATGTTTAAGAATCAGTTACATTCAGAGGTATGCATGCTGCACTTCAGTCATTGGAAGAGTATAGATTTTTGTTTTTTTGATTGAGTGAACATGTTTGGTTGCAATTCATCTTTCACAGAGTGCAGAACTAAGTAGTAAAAAACAATTTATCCTTCTAAATTAAATACATAATTTATTCTCTAATTTAATAATAATTTAGATAAACTATTCATTCTAAATTGTTTTTACAGTTTACTAAACATTAAAATTATACTTCACTAAGGTTTTTGATATTTTAAATGATACAAGCTGTGTCATTTGTATTTATTTTGAAAAACCAGGTGGTTGTGGTATTGTACTTTTAATCATGTTAGCCTATTTTTTCCCTCAAAATTGTTTTCCAACCAAGTAAAATTACATGGTTTTATCTTAAAATGTTTTATAGCCACAAATGTTAAAATCCGACTCTCCATTTTTTTACTAGATTGTAAATTAATTATGTGACTTGTAATGATAATTTTTCAATTGATTATGGATTACTTAATAAACAATAAATAACTAGAAATATACAGTCGATAATAAATTTGGCATTTGCTGGCAAATGTCTAAGATGTGGTTTCAGAAATAATGTGTTAGAAATGACATCTCCCTAGGGCCCTGTAACAATAGACTGAAAGTTCACAGCATTCATTGCAGCAATTATCACACTTACGGTGCCTTTAAATGTGTCTTCACTTATAAATCTTTGGGCAATTAGCTTTAACAACACCGACATATTTTCACCTATCAAACACCTCCACATTTTTCTAAGCTATTATAAAATTCAAGGACCTTCCAGTGGAAAAAAAATACTACACATTAAAACTAGAAAGAAAGAACAATAAGTGGATATATTTATATTCGGTAATGTAAAAGAGACAGAGGGAGTTAAAGGACTAAAACCATTAACAACTAATATTTGTCAAGGAAGCCAAGAATATTCCATGTAAGAAAAGGCAATAATTGGGGCTGGGAAAATTGAAACGGGATCCCTATCTTATTCCACTTAATTAACCCAGGGGTGCCTGGCTGGTTGCCAGTTGAGTGTGTGACTCTTGATCTTGGGGTTGTGGATTTGAGCCCCACATTGGGTGTAGAGATTACTTAAAAATAAAATCTTTAAAATAAAAAAAAATACATAAATCTTTTATAAAAAAATCTCAAAAAAAGGTTAATTCAGAATAAAGACTTAAATATAAGAAGGAAAACCAGAGAGGTCCTAGAAGAAACATAGGGAAAAATCTTCTTTTTTTTTTAATGTTTATTTATTTTTGAGAGACATGGAGGCACAGTGTGAACAGGGGAAGGGCAGAGAGAGAGGGAGACACAGAATCGGAAGCAGGCTCCAGGCTCTGAGGCGTCAGCACAGAGCCCGACTTGAGGCTCGAACTCACAGGGCAAGATTATGACCTGAGCTGAAGTTGGCCGCCCAACCGACTGAGCCACCCAGGTGCCCCGGGAAAACTCTTCTTGACATGGTTCCTGGCAATGATTGTTTTAATACGACATCTAAAACGCAAGCAACCAAATTAAAAATAAACAATCGGAACTATCAGACTAAAAAGCTTTTGCACCGCAAATTAGATGATTAATAAAATGAAAAGACAATGAAATGGGGAAAAAATATTTGCAAACCATACATCTGATGATCTGAGGGGTTTAAAAAAAAAAAAAAGCAAGCTAGCAAATGATTTGGTCAAATAATGGGCAAAAGACCTAAAGAGACATTTTTCCATGGATGCTCCACATCGCCAATTATTAGGAAATGCATCTCAAAACCACAATGAGGTATTGCTTCACCCCTGTCAGAATGGCTATCATCAAAAAGACAAGAGATAACAAATGCTGGTGAGGAGGTAGAGTTTGGTTATGCGCAAGTTCTGAGATCACTCTGTTACCCAAGGTGTGACCTATAACCTAGTAGTTTCCCTACAGATCCTAATAAAACATAGCATGTTCCTAAAAGTGTTTAAGTTGAAAGGCATATTCAAAAAAAAATTTAATGGCTTTCAAAACGTAGTTTACTGATGTGGGGTACAAAGGCAAAAGATAGAAAAAAATAAACTTCCTTACGACTTACAGCCCATTGACAACTACTTGGGACAGAGTGACCTTCCTCAAGGAGCTCAACCTCTTCAACGTTGATCCTTTGCCATAGGCAAAAGGAAACTCCAGCTGGACATTAGCCTGATTTCCAGATCCTACAGGTCTTCTTTAACATGTAAAAATTCCTTCGGAGACTTCCTTTATCTCTACCTCCCAAGATATATGTTAGCAGTCATTCTCCAAATATATGATCCACTAATACACATCTGAAGGGGCTCATAACTAAGAGGTCATTACTACCTGACAGTATAAATGACCATATTCTAACAACAGCTAGCCCCTCAAAATCCTGGAAACCTTGCTTACAAATTCTTTGGAGACTCATTCTAATAGTGTGACCTATCTCAAAGTGTGACCTATCACCCCCTCTCAACTTGAAGGTGTATAATTAGTCACTCCTCACATTATCAGTGCAGCTCTTTCTGCCCACAAGGACTGCCTGTGTGCTTTAATAAAACCACCCTTTTGCACCAAAGGTGTCTCAAGAATTCTTTCTTGACCACTTGCTGCAGAACCCCAACATTTCACATCATTTATTAGATGAAGAAGTTACTGTAAAACTTAAAATATCAGCAAATGTGAAAATGTGTCTTTATTCCTGAACTTTTAAAAGCAGAGAATAAATTAAATTCCTAATTAAATAGATGAAATTCTGAATCTTTTGATATAAATAATATTAATAGGTAGTAAAGAAAATATTAGAAGCACCAACCCTGTACTAACATTGTACTAACCATCTAGAATGCATCATATATTACATATGTGAAAATAGCATTAAATAAAGATATCATACAAATAAGGTAGTGTTGAGAGATGATAGAATAAATGCCAGGGTACATATTATTGTTTAAAGATCTTGGCCAACATTTGAGCCTGAACAGTAATGTAAAAATGGCAGAAGTCAAGTGCAACACAGTATCATTTTCTTTAAAGATTAAAATAAACATTATAGGGGCGCCTGGGTGACTCAGTCGGTTAAGCGTCCGACTTCGGCTCAGGTCATGATCTCACGGTCTGTGAGTTTGAGCCCCGCGTCGGGCTCTGTGCTGACAGCTCAGAGCCTGGAGCCTGCTTCAGATTCTGTGTCTCCCTCTCTCTCTCTGATCCTTCCCCACTCATGCTTTGTCTCTCCTGCTCTCAAAAATAAATAAAAACATAAAAAAAATTAAAAAAAATAAATAAAAATAAACATTATAAATAAAATTCTTAAAAAATGGCTACGAACAAATTAACATGATTCTAGAAACTGGAAAAACTGCCAAGAGTATTGGCAGTCAAGATTATTGAAGCCTATACACCCAAGGGAACACAGGATAGGCAAACAGAGGCCAGGAAATTCTTACTTTTAGCCTCAAATATAAAGAATAAAAATCTGAGGTTGTGTCATCTTACGTTTATTAAGAATGGTGAGTTCCAGAAAAGACTGGCTACATGAGTATATGCCTCTTCCCATCTGTATGTCTAGTACTTCTCTGAGGATGGCAGATGTATGTCTTTCCCCAGTAGCAGGCTCAGTCCTGTGTCTTGCTTAGACTAATAAAATATGTGTGAATGCAAAGTGTACCAATTCCAGTTTTATGTAGCATTGCGTGAGTTTGCTCATTCAAAGTGAAGTGTGAATTTCAAAGTACATAATGAACAGAAGAAACATTCTGGAGCAGAAAGGTAATAAGCATCCAGTTATGTGACAGGTATTCTGGTCTAAGTTATTCTTTCTTTTATTTAATAATCATTTAAGTATGTACAGTGCACTAGGTTGTAGACAGAAACCCAAGGTTTTCTAACAACTCTTGCATATGGCTTCACTCAAGCTTTTTCCTTTACCTGTCATACTTCCAAGCTATAGAAATGTGGTTAAAATAGAAAGTAACTTAGTATTCAACAGTAACAAAATAGGAAAAACAAGCCAAATGGTTATGGTGAGAACATCATCAAAACATGTCAAAGAACAAAGGAAAGATCTGGACAAAGTTATCCAAGTAGGAAAAAAGTGACAAGAAATGAAACAGTACATGCACATGGAAGCAAGGATCTTACCAAGCACTATGTATAATTTTTTTTTTATACTGTTTATTTATTTTTGAGAGACATAGAGACAGAGTATGAGCAGGGGAAGGGCAGAGAGAGAGGGAGATACAGAATCCGAAGCAGGCTCCAGGCTCTGAGCAGTCAGCACAGAGCACAACGCGGGGCTTGAACTCACAGACTGTGAGATCATGACCTTAGCCGAAGTCGGCTGCCCAACCAACTGAGCCACCCAGGCGCCCCTGTATACTGGTTTATATATGCTGACATGGAAGAAAAATTTACCATGAATGATATGAACACTGTAAATAGTGTAAGAATATTTTTAATAAAACAGTCTCTCTATGACAGAATGTACAGAGGGAAAAAGATGAGATTTAAATGTAACTTGAAGGTTAAAAAAACAAGTCAAAGACAAAAATAACACTTGAAAGATTAATTCAACATAGCAAGAAACAGAAGGGACAAGGTAAAAACTAGCACAATCACACAGACTCTTTATGTACTTTATATTATAAAGAAACATTACAGAAATTCCAGTTTGATGAAAAAATTATTCTAGTGACCAAAGAGGAAAAAAACCTTGCATAAAGAGGAACAATTCAGCATAGCCTGAAACTTCTAACACCATTAAATGCTTGAGGATATTGCACTGATGAAAAACCTGGGTATAACCTAGGAATACTATACTCTTTAAAGAATGAAGAATATGCAAACCGTAAGTCTGTATCTTATCAGGTATTTTCAAAAATACGTTGACATTTTTGTGTCTAATTATTAGATTGCAGTATTAGAAACACCAGGCCCCTTCAGCTCAGGTCATGATCTCACAGTCTGTGAGTTCGAGCTCCACATCGGGCTCTGCACTGATGGCTCATCAGAGCCTTGAGCCTGCTTCGGATTCTGTGTCTCTCTCTCTGCCCTTCCCCTGCTCATGCTCTGTCTCTATGTCTCTCAAAAATAAATAAACATTAAAAAAAGATTAAAAAAAAAGATTAAAATAAAAGAAACACCAGGCCTTTTCCAAGATGAAATACTTTTTTTTCAAGCTGAAATATTTCCAACCATACATAGCTGATACTTAAATAATACTATCTTAACAAGTTAATGAAACCATGATTGTATAATATCAATTGATTGACAGCATAATGTTCATGCAAAACGCTGTCTTGCCCTCGATAGTTCTCAGGTCATAAAATTATGTAGTCTATTTGTGATAAGTCACAATTATTTTTATTTATAGAAAAAAAATGCACTTGAGTTTCGTAAGTCATGAACTGTGGCATAGATGCATAAAAAAATATAGAAAATGAAGATATGTAACATCAGGAAGAGGACTACAGAGAGACATCAAGCCAAGAAACCAACCATTGTGTTACGGTTTTTCTCTTCCTTTTCTTCTTTTCTATTCCTCTCTTAACCATAAACACACAAAGCTTATAACTTCGGTGGTCTCTCTGCCACATACACGCACACCCACCCACTCATTTCAAGCTTTAACATCTTCTTGTAGTTCAGAAATAGAATTACTGAATCTTGTAGATTAAAATGGTACTTGAGATCCCCTGGTATAACATCTTCTACCACTCCACTAAAATATCTAAAAATACAAAGTGAAGAAAACCCACAAGTGTAAATACCAGAATAAACAGCAGCAATGAATGCCAGAATCTTGTTATATGAGTCCATATCCGAAGCCTAGCAACTTCATTGTGAAGAATTTATCTAGTTTCCCTTCTTACATAGTATGTTTCTTTTGTTACTTCTCTGTCTCCCTCCCCCTGCCTACTCTTTTCCTCTCACCCTTTCTCTTTCTTTCCCTCTCATTAAACAGCACTTGCCTGGAAAATGATAGAAGATGCTTTAAATTTTTCTTATGGCCTATCTACCGCATCAAAGAATCAGTCTTTGATGGCATGAAAACTGAGCAACCAAATATATTTTGGCTGTTTGCTGATTCTTTTCCTTCTAGACAAGGTATTGACCTTTCAGTTACCTACCATTTTTCACATGCATTCAAAGGTAGCGATTCTCAGGAGAGAAAAAAAAAAAATTCACAGAGGATAAAGGAAGAGCCTGTGTGTGTGTGTTTGAGGGGGTGGTGGTGCTAACGATGGCATTTTAAATTCTCAACTGTACAGTCTCCACAAATAAAGCACTAGAAAAGCGTAGTCGATAGAAAAATAAATAGTTCATGCTTGTTTTGAAAAATCTTTCTCATGTCAAGAGGTACAGATGATCAAACAGTAGGGTCACAAGAGGGTGCTGCCTCATTCGAGGATGGATGTACAAGGTGAGATTTTTGAGGGAAATTATGGATTGTACTTGGAGTTCTCAATGATAAATTGCCCTTTCTATGGAAACCAAAAAGGGAAATGTACAAGTGGGCAGAAAGCAAAGTGCAATAATGACTAGACTATTGTAGTAATCATAATTATTCTAAGTATTATAATAACAGCAACCACAAAAGATACTAAAAATTCCTCAGTTCCAAACATTGTTTTAAGTACTTTGCACATATTATATAATTATCAAAATAACCAAGACGCACTATTACAAACCTCATTTTATAGATCAGGAAACAGACACACAGTGTTCAATCAATTCACTAGGGTCACGTGACTGGTAAGCAGTGTTTGAGATGCTGACATAATATATAGGGCTTAAGTTTGCTGCAGAGGCCTTGAACAATAGGCTAGTCCTGGATTACCGATAGAAGGTACGATTTTAACAACAACAACAAAACACTCACTGTATAAAATTTAAATACAGTCTTTATTAGGAATGATACTACATAGGCATGTATTGTTTGATATGAACTATATTCCAACCTTGAGTACTGCAGAAATTTGTTTCATTTATTTTCATTCTTTTTTGGATTCTTTACTCTTTTTCTTAATCTTTTATTTTAAATGTCCTAAGAAATTGTCTAATTCTTTGGAATCCTAGGTCTTAATTTATTTCATCTTTAAATACAGAATGGTTAATGAGCCTTTTTTCCCTTGAGAGCTCTCTAACCTGAAACCCAAGAATGCCATAACCTTTTTGAAAGTGTTTCTAATTGATTAGCAATTACAAGTAATTCAATTAAATGAGCTCATTTTTATTTTTAATGAAGTTGTTATTGTAATAGCTATTTTCTGAGCACTGTACTTTGAGAATCTAAACCTACTTCTTCTATTTGCCCTTGTGAAATTTAAAACAATGCATCCTTCAATGCTTAATCTTTCCCTCAATAAATAATTCTTTTGATAACTGCAACATTCAGACACTGTCATGGTATTTTCAGATAAAAACAATTATTGCATGGCTTTATTAACTTACATAAAAATAGAATATTTGAACAGGGATGTGGAGAATCACATGCCCTCTATTTTTTTCCAGTATTGAAAGATTGTCTGTAGTGATAACTCTTGCCATAGACAGAAGACAGGCAGAGCAATTAGGTGTTAATTGTATACTTGTTTCCTATATTAAATGTAATTAAGGACTAAAGGAAGAAAGAAAACATGTCTTTAGTAATAATAATAATAATAGGAAGGAAGAGAAAATGGGCTAGAGAATTTTAAAAAGAGAATTCTTCCAAGTTGAAAATGTATAGTTAATAACTTAACTTACATGTTTTCTCTGAGAGGGGGTGATTTCTAATAAAAGAGAAGAAATGAAGCACATCTGAGAGTTAGAACAGAGCTTGGAGCAATTAGGTTATGTATAATCTTTTCTACATGTATCCGTATCTCTAAAATACAATCACATGAACACAAATACACTCAGCGATGCATGCTAGTACATAGAGGCTCAGTATGGAGAGAATCCAGAAGACCCCATAAGAAAGAAGAGAAACTAAAGAACTGAATGATATGCTTATCCCAGACCAAAGATATGTTGTAAAATAGGCGTAGGCATTTCCAGGAGCTGTAAGATGAACTGGTGATTTGGGTGACTGAAACAAGGTCAATTTCCTCCATTTGTTGAACCAGGTAGACAAGGGATAGTGATTAATGAACTAACTTTTGCAGACACAGGCAGCTGAGAAATGGTATTGATGGGACAGGGGATGGGAGGTGATTAACTCAGTTTCCTCAGCTTCTTATTTTTTTAGGGGATGAAGACAGAGCAGTTATCATTCAAGAAAGGGCACTGATATCAGCAGCAAAAGAAAAACATTTTCTCAACCTTTGACTCCTTCAGAAGAAATTAACTTCCCAGTGCTTTTTGTACAAAGAGAAATAGTTGTTACTGTACATTATTAGGGAAATTTATTCAGTACACTGGGTGTGTCTGATGGTATAAAATTGGAAGATAATAAAAAGATGGAATATTTTCTTCTCTGAATATTTTCCTAAACTATGAATGCCAAAATACTTCACTGAAAGATTCTCAATATTTTAGCTGATTCCAAATGTGGAGACACTCCTGTAAAAAGGGAAATATTTGTGATTAAATATTGGAGTAAAGCCATATTGCATCTGGAGGACAAGAAAGGAAAATCTTTATGGAGTACAAAAGATCTCTAAACAAAAATACTCAAAAAAGAATGTGTGTGTGTGTGTGTGTGTGTGTGTGTGCGCGCACGCACGCGTGCGTATGTGTGTTTATAGATAACCTTCAAAGGTTAGATTGCCTACAATGGAATAACAGTGTGTCTTTCATTAGAAAAATAAATGTAGTTTGTTAACTCTAAGAGGATGAATGCATTCCAGAAAGAAAATTAAAAAGCATCAGAGAATAAAGCAATGAGCCACGAAGAGAACAGGTAAGCAAGTAAATCAGTTAAGTATATCGCTAATCCATATAGCTATATTTTTAAAACACAGCAAAAGAATAATCCAACTTGATGTTTTTAAAAGCTACTGGAATTAAAATTTTATATATTTATCATAGAGAAATTAGCAAAGAGAAACTTGAAAAGAAAATTAAAGCAAGTTCTTAATTTATTGATATATGCACATATATGTATTTTTTTGTTAAAATTTAAAGAAAAAAAAACCTTGAATGTATATGTAGAAGTATATATTATCCAAACCAATAGATTAAGAAAAATTAAAGTTAAATCCAATCAGTGTTAGAGAAAACAACTAAGGTGAATGAAGCAAGCAAAAGAAAATTTTAAATATAAAGCACAAAATGTTATATTTTATGTGGGATGTTAATCCCACATAAATCAGCAACTATAATGATTATGTGTAGATTAAATGTTCCTTTAAAAAGCAATGACTCCTTTTGGATTAAGAAACTATCAAGTAACTCCAAAAAAATCAGTAATCATAAAAAATGGAAATGTTACAGACCTCTTAATAAGCACCGGTTTCTTACGATTAAAAATCTCACAAATGTCTTAGAAACAGGTAGATCAAATGGTTTAAAATGAATATGGATACTTTGTCTAGAAAGACAGAAATTAGAGAAAATGAGTATTATCAACTTCTTCAAAGGAGTTTTGCTGCAAAGAAGAAGAAACACAGTAGCTGGTGAGAAAAGTGGGGATAAAAACAGTACTTTTTTTTTAAGGACTGTGTGCTTGTTCATGGAAATGATCCAATAAAAAGTGAGAAAAAATTGAGGATGGAGGAAAACATGTAGATGATTGCTGGAGCAATGTTATATTTATACAGGCAACAGGGTCTGCTTATAGTCTATCAATCAAGAAATCATGCTTTAATATATTTAAATCATAAAAATATCCCTTATAAGAGGAAATAATAAAAAATCCTCATAAAAAATCCTTATGAAAAATATCCTCAGTGATATATGTGGGCAGAGTAAGGAATAACAGTGAAGACACAACTGCCTAATTCATGATGGCATATCAATAAATACTCTTACAAAATTAGAAAATAGGCTCAAGATAGACAAAATATTGTACATACATAAACACATATGATATACACAGACATAATATAATATACACATTATACTTATATACAGAGATTAGAAGAGCTAAAAACAAGAACTTATTGCACCAGCTGTCTTTGTGAGTGAGAAAGATGAAAGGAGCTTTTTATTTTGAATTCTATATTCTTCTGGGCCCCTCGAAAATTATCACCATTTGTATATATTATCACGATATTGGAAAAAACTAGTTATTTTTTATGCTAATGAATTTTAATACATTTTAAAGGAATCTAGACACATTTTAAAGACACAATTACATAGAATAAATCTATATATGTTGACCAAGAAAGGTATTCTAACATGTTATCATGTGAAAAATTCCAGTTGCAGAAAAATATGTATTAAATTCAAAATACATATATTGATTTGAGTACAGGTGAACTGGTGGGAATCTACTTTCAAGGTGGATTTTTTAAAAACCATGTGCATGATTATTTAATTACACTAATAAGGCTTAGTAACTAATATAAATTCTAGAAATCAGGGATTTCTGAGAAATATTTGAATCCTAGTGTAAGGATATAAGCCATTTTGGAGAATAAAATTTCTTCTTTTGAAAGAATAAGGAGTAAGGTCATGAAGACTCCATTAACTTATATAGATTTGATCACTTTTAGTGACATCAATTACTGACCACTGAGAAATGAGAACCTATCTTTCATTCAGAATTCCTAAAGAGGGGAGAACAGCTCAGAGCTATCTTTTCTGCCCTGACTCTCTATAATCATGAATCCCTACATGTAAATATGAGAATAATTTCAATCATTTCACAGGGCCATCAGATGTTTTCAAATTCCATTTGTTTGTAAACTAAATACAAACTGACCATTTTTATTATATAAGGTAAATGTTTTAGACATTCCAAATTAAGGTTGTATTAATCATTGCAATGTTATAAAGTTGTCCCATCTGTGTTTTGAAGCTAAGTCTAGCTGTATATTTCAGAGTTTAAATCCACAGACTCAGAAGTGAGAGTACCTACAATTAAATCTTTCCTGGTTCTAATATTTATCAGCTCTGAGCTTCATTAAAGAAACAAAGAATGAAGCACCACTAACACATCCGTGTGCTTCAATTTCCTCATCTAGAAACAAGAATTAAAAAAAGAAACAATTTATAAAGCTATATTGAAAATTACATTAGTATTTACAAAAGTACTAGGAAAAGAGCTTGGAAGATAGTACATGCTATATGAACTGTTTGTTAAATTAACTAAAATATAAATTAATAGGAAAAGATTTAAAGTCTGGCGATGTAATATGTTATACATGGTCCAAATTTTTCTCCAGTCCATTTCCAGTCATAAATTTCAAATTTTTGAGAAATTAAGGTTTGGAAAGTAGATATTAAATGAATGGACACATACCATGTAGATAGTATTATGTATTTATTTCCCTGCATTTTTATAATATTAAACAGCCATCGTATTATCTCATGTTAGAACAATACTGATGAATCATGCTGCAAGGCAATTTCTGCCAAATGAGTAAAGAAATATAGTATATTAAAAATATCAAAGGCATCTACTGAATAAACCAAAGCATGATGTTAACCGGTTAAGAGCTGGCTTGAAAATATAGTTCCAAACCTAGATAATCACAGGGATCACATGAGGAATTTTAAAAACAGATATTCAGACTCTGCCACAGAATCATGATCCAGAATCTCTAGATGTCTAGGGCCAGGACTACAGATTCGTTTAAAAAAGCAAAAATAAAACAAAATAAAACAAAGCAAAATAAAAAAGCAAAATAAAACAAAATCTTCTTCAGATGTTGTAATTATAAGCACATAAGAGAAACTCTGGTTAAAAACAAACAAACAAACAAAAAATAATCTCTTAAAGGATTCTTTCAGATATTTACTTCTGTCATTGTTTTATGTAGGACCGTGAATCTGTGTATGACCTAACCTCTAAGGATTTGTCTAGGGCCCAAAACCTTAAACTTGGTTTCCTTGTCTCATCTATGTTGTCCATTCCACCCTTAATGATCCAAGCACCACCAAGTTCACATCATTGTATGCACTTGCCATCAGTTTCCCATGTGCTCCATTTGTGTGGTATGGGCAATATGACTCACAAGGAAACAGGGCGCACATGAAGGTAAAGAAAACACTTTTCTTTGCTGTCAAAAACTAAAAGTATAGGTGCTACTGAAGTAGGATCTTGCTTTCAAAAACCCCATCAGATGATTAGTTCATTACCCAGTGATTCTCTGCATTTGAATAGAGCAACTATAGAATATCTAATTTTTTGTTTAAGGAGATGGGTAGGGGAGATTGCCATTAAAATTCAGTATGGGCCAGCTGACAAAGCTCAAATGTATTTCGGGATCACATGGGGAAAAGTGGAAAAGAATATATACTTTTATATATTTATTTAGCAAATCATGATTTCATAGTGTGGTGCTATTTATTTTCTAAATAAAAACAACTCAGCTACGTCATTAATAAAAATAAGGTATATGATTATTGCAAGGTGATTTGTTTAAGAAACATTAGGTACAAGATCTCAGTAGGCAGATTACATAAATCCTCTTGCTTTTTGTACCAATTTGGTACAAGTTGCTGGTAATGGTAAATTGTAAGCAGATGGTTTGTTGGGGGAAGTTCACACTGAAGTGTTGACAAACATTTCAAAAAGACTGCAAGGGGTTCCATTTCCTAGTCAAATCAACTACAATTGTCTATCATTCATTAACCTGTAATAAAGAGATGCATTTTAATAAGGCATAATTGGTTTTAGATTTCCATGTCTTTCATCTCTTTTCCACAAATGTTCTGGAAGTAGGTTGGAAAGGTACACATAGTTCCTTCTTTCCTTTGGTCTTCATTCAGAGTGATACTTAACATTAACTCTACTGCTATTGGTTTCTATGGGAATACTGTGTTTGCTAAAATGAGGAAATATACAGAAGGACTTAGAATCTTTTATCTGCTCCCCTAACATGTTTGTCAAGCACAATGGATTGCTGTTTCTACTTGCATGATATTTTAACAGTACTTCCTTCTATGGCTCAGTATTTTTCCCTATTAGGATTCCCAGAATTTTATTTTTGTTCAGCTCTATGATTTCCTTGCCTCCATTTAACTTTTCTGTTAAGAAAATATATATTTTAAGTCAAAGTGCTGATCCTTCTACCTTTTCTTTTCCAAAATCACCAAGAATAAGAAAATCAGAGATTCAAGCTAGTTCTTTCCTGACTGGATCAAAAGAAGGAATGTGGTTAGGTTGTTCACACTTCTGAAGTTCACACTTCAGAGAGATTGTCTATCTCTCTGTCTCTGTCTCTCTCTATATAAATGGAATTTCAAAGGCAAAAATTATTTAAAAAATTTTTACAAAGGCACAATTTATATGGACACTTTATGTTATCAGAGTCCAATTCACTTGTTTTGATACATAGGTTTGATACTGCCTTTTTCAAACAGGGCAGCAGGGGAAATAGTGCTATTCTAAATCCTCCAGTAAGCACTCTGCTGGGTTTATTCAACCTTACTCAAGCTAAATAAAAGTCTGGTAGTCTCAACTAGGCAGATAGGAATCTGATGTGAGTAGGCTCTCAAAAATCATTCTTTTTATTTTACTTTATTTTTTTTAAAGTAATCTCTACATACAATGTGGGGCTTGATCTTGGGATCGAGAGTCACGTGTTCCACTGACTGGGCAAGCCAGGTGCCACTCAAACATTGCTCTCATAAAATTTTATTTTCATTAATAAACATTCAATTTCCCAAAGGTTTCACAGTAAAGTTTTAGAAGATAATGAAGATAATGAAGATTATGACTGTCACGTGTCTTCTTTAGCAGAAGACGTGTATCTGTTCCAATATTGATAGACTGTGAACTGTGGACATACTTCCTATAAAATCAGGAAATGTTGATTATATAACTCATGAGAGAACAAACTTGATATGATTCTATACCTGTTGTAATGAGTAAAGAAGCCATTCAGACTAACCCTAGGCAATACTCTTCTTTGAAAGTCCTTGTTATTTGAGTACCAGATAGTTTATTAAATCTCTATTTTTCACATGGTGTTTGGAGAAAATCCTTCACAAACTGTTTTTATTCTGAATTAACTAGTACCTTTGGTAAACAAAATGACCAATAATTTATATAAGGTTTCAGTAATATAAAATTATTTTACAATTACATAATTATTGTGATCATACATATGTCAGTAATATAAGAATATCTCTTGCTAAATTTTCTATCTCCATTCTTCTGTTCTTTCTTTCTTTCCTCTCTCCTTTCTTTTTCTTTCTTTTCTTTTCTTTTCTTTCTTTCTTTCTTCTTTCTTTCTAAGTCTTTGATGATTTGGCAAAAGTGGATTAGTCAGTGTGTAATAACTGTATAATTGTTTGCAATAGTATTGTTAGCTGCTCATACTTTTTAAAATTTATGTGATTATTAAGTCTCCCTGGCAAGTACATTCTATTTTATACACATAAGAAGAGAAACCATACTGTAGAACACTATAAATTATACCAGCTGAGCTTTAAGTGCTATACAAATGTAGCTTATGAGTAGGTTGAACTCCCACCTGCTGTATGAGCACAATACTAGATATGAAAACTGTTCTGGAATTCTAAAGATGAACAAACATGGAAAGAATATAGAACACCAGCTAAAAAAGAACTGAAGGAAGCACATCTCCCTTTCTCCCAAAATAGTTTAAATGCAACTATTCAGTGGCATCATGACTATGAATACATAAATATTTTAATAATTAAGTAAAACAATAAAAATCCAATTAATTATATTTATATAACTAAATATATTTTTCTTGTAAAAATGGCTACTTCTAGTATTTCTTGATATTTACTATGATTTAAAATGTCCTACAGATATAATTTTAGTCCACAATATAAATGAGAGCCATATTCCAGAGCAAAACGTACATATGTAAAAAAGTAAATAAACATGCTAAGGATAGACAGTAAGCTGAACGTTACAAAAACTTAATGCTTTACAATCAGTAACGCTGGTACTTACAGTGTCTGAAGACAGACATTTTATCTCAACAAAGGAAAACATACTGTATTTTTGAAAAGGAATAAGGTATCTAGAATATGGAAAGAGCAGGTGGCAATGCAGTATGGTGTATATTCTGGTACTATGGATAGAAACAAACTGAAAACTCAGTAGCAGAGAGGATAACTTCTTCATTTTGGCCCAAATCCCTAGAAAAAACTAAAAGTTGTAAAAAATAAGACATATTCATAAGAAGAGATACATGACTTGAATGAAAGAGGAAACCACAATTTCACATGAGCAGGAACACTAATGCAAAAGATAAAGGACATGATTTGCTAGTTACCAGAGTCAACATTTGAATCAACATTTGAACTGATGTTGTAGAATCCACCAAGCAAAACGACATTATGTTAATAACGTTGAATAGGATAGCAGAGATATTGATCCCCAATCAGGATCAGTGAGTGTGAGAACCAGGGAAAGAGGCAGAGCTGGCTGAGCAGCTGATGAATCCAGGAGTATGGAGAAGCCCTCTAAGTTAGAGAATAGTTATTGCCACAGAGGACCTAGCAATAGGAGCTAAAAATAATAAAGCAGGAAAGACTAAATAAAAAAATTAGTAAGCCCACAAATTCATTCAAGTTATAGTGTGCCTTATGTGACTGTTGTTTTGAAACCATTACTTGTACCCTCTATTTCTTGTGATAACACAGCTTCATTTTCCTTTGAAAATCTACCTCTCCATGCTCAGCTCCTGAGTCTCATGAGGTCTGGAGTTGCTGCTGCTGCCCTCTAGAGATCACAAGGAGTAATATTTTTTGAAAAGAAAAGCTACAGTCTGAAAAGCTTAGTTAAGAGACATGAAGAACCAAGTTATATGACTTTGACAGTGCATTAGGTCCATCTGTAGTCAACAATACTCTTGATTTTCCATTTAGATGAGTTATGAATGTCTTTTTAGATTGAAGAGGTTTAAGTGATTATTTGCCACTTGCAACAGAGAGACTCTAAAATGTAGTATAAAAGTCATTAAATGAAAAGGAAAAGTTCAAGAGATATGGGGCATTGATACAGAGGTACGAAATTTCTAACTTGTTTTCTCATAGGAACTCCTGGAAAATATATTTTTTAAAGTGAGAATAGAGAAAATCAAAATTGGCAAAATGTAGAAAAGAAAATCAGGGTCAACTAAATGCTAAGCAGGATGAATAAACGAAGACACAACATCTAGATGTTTCATTATGATAGTTTAAGCTGGCTAGAATTTCAAAATTCTGAATTTCCAAATGTAGAAATTTGCTTGCTCTGCCTAGCTCCATTTTCCAAACCTACCATTCTCTCTGAGGATATAGTTGTTGGGCTTCTAAATCCAATGCAATTCCTGTCATAGCTCTCTTCTAAAATTCTTTAAAGTTTTTGTTTGATGTCCTTGGTTGCTATGCTGTTTGAGACTCTTCTTTTCATGTACATACCCTTGCCTCCTATATTTGTGAAATTAGGATTCAAGTTCTAAATATTACCTCATTCCAGTTTAATCTACTTGTTTAGATTAACAAACTCAGTCTACACATTCGACTTCCATCTGCCACCTTCTAGTTTCGGACACTCACTGCTTTGGGTAAACCCTGCATTCCAATCAAACTTCTTAGCTCTGGCTATCAGAGCTGTATTGTGGTCAGAGGATTCTCTAGGTGTGGGCAATTTCATTTTCTAAGAGATTTACCTTGTTTTCTGATTTAAACATTTTGAGCTACTGGAACATATAACTAGCTTATGAATATCAGAGCAATGAAAAGTTATTACAGTTCCCTGGTTTACTAGCAACATGTATATCAAATGTACTTATAAGCAATTTTAAGAAATTCTAAAGTTACATTCTGCAAGAAAACTCTAGGAATTCTGCCAAATATTCCATGATTTGGCTGATATTCAAGAAGAGCTTTATGGGACATGCTTTTATTACCCCATTCTACATGACATTGATTTGTCTTTGAACCCAACTAAAGTCTGTTACTCCATAACTCAAGTTAAAGGGTATTATGTATAGGAATTTTCCTTAGCACAGCAGTATGTCTCTCAATATTTTATTTATTTATTTAATTTACTGAATGCTCAAAATCTATCAAGGTCTAGTTGAAGTTAAAGTATAATAAAGGATGGTACTGAAATGTGTACATCACTGAAAGCCTACTATAAAATAGAGTGTCAGAGGAGTTTTCCATATAATATAGATCACAGAAGTTTGGTGTTTTATTTTTATCTTGCTTGTCTAGATTGCACAATTTTTTATTACCTAATGCTATATTTTGTTCAAAATATTCAATAATTTTAAAATAAAGTAATGATAGATAATTGGTCTATAAGTGGTTGAATGCCTTAGGGTTCATATTCATATACATTCATTTGTAATATGATACAACGACTTTTCAATGAACTACCTAAAAGCAATACTTTAACAAAAAAAGAGATTTAATCCTAGATACCTGAGTGATGCTAATAATTGAGAGCTTTAAAATGGCTCCTTTAATATCCATTTTTGAATGGCCGCTAACCAAAGTACAGATTCTGAGAATGAACTGAATTATATAAGACAATCACAGCTGATATCCCAAAGGATCTGCAAACTGTTCACTACAGCCCGACTAATCAACCTCCAGATAATGTGCCTGAGGTCCAAATGCTCTGTAAGAAATCTAAATTGCATTTTGCTCTATACCGCCATAAACATTATATTGCAGCTAACAGAAGAAGCTGAAGGAAGAGGAGAAAGAGGAGATTCATTTTTATAGCTGAACACACTCATATAATCATCCTTTACATTAATTGATAGAATATTCCTGGGGTGCCTGGCTGGCTCAGTCGGTAGAGCATACAACTCCTGATATCTGGGTTGTAAGTTTGAGCCCCATGTCAGGTGTAGAGATTACTTAAAAATAAAATCTTAAAAAAAAACATAAACAGAACATCCCCATCACTCAAGAAAAACTTTCTTGAATGCCTCCTTCCCTCACTACCACCTCCAAGGATAACCACTCTGCTGACTTCATACAGCACTGAAGTTCTACCTGTCTTGCACTTCACATAAATGGAATCATAACATACTGTCTTGCACCTGGCTTCTTTCACTCAACGTTATGTTTATGAGATTCAACTGCATTGCCACACATAGATCTTTCATTCTATTTGCTATGTATCATTCTATTATGTGAATTTGCTAGAATTTAACTTCATCCTACTGTTGATAGCCTTTTTGATGTCTACAGGTGCTGTTGCTACAAAGATTCTTCTATTTTACCTTTTCTTTTTTCTTTTTGATGTTTATTTTAGAGAGAGAGAGAGAGAGACAGCACGAGGCAGGGAGGGGCAGAAAGTGAGAGAGACACAGAATTTGAAGCAGGCTGCAGGTTCCAGGCTCCGAGCTGTCAGCACAGAGCACAACGTGGGGCTCAAACCCATGAACTGTGAGATCATGACCTGAGCCGAAGCTGGACGCTTAACTGGCTGAGCCACCCAGGTGCCCATTACCAGCCTATTTCTATTTTTATGCTGGTATTTCCTTTGAGTATATACCTACAATGGAATTTCTAGGTCATAGAGTATGTATATGTTCAATTCTACCCAATATTGACCAATAGTTATACAAACTGTTTACATTCCTGCTAGCAACATATGAAAATTTGGGTTGTTCCCCATCATAGGCAACATTTATATTTTACTATTTTTAAATTTTTTAAATTAATTTATTATTTTGAGAGAGAGAGAACATGAGCAGAGGAGGAGCAGAGAGAGAGGGAGAGAGAAAATCCCAAGCAGGTTCTACATTATCAGCACAGAGCCCGATGCTGGGCTCAGACTCATAAACTGGGAGATCATGACCTGAGCCAAAATCAAGAGGGCATCCAGGTGCACCTAGATTTCACTATTTTTAAATTTGGCCATCTTGCGTATGTAGTGGTATCGCCATAAAGTTTTAATTTGCATTTTTCTTTGACAAATAGCTATATGAAGTGGAACATCTTTTCATGTTATTTGGTCTCTTGAATACTCTTGTGTGTGAAAAGCTTTTAAAGGATAACCTTTGTACATTATTTCTAGTAGGTATACTCTTTGATTTATTCATCTGAGGGAGTTTAAGAATACATTATAAATGCTAGTTGTATGTTAGATACATTATTAAAATATATTTCCCACACTGTTGCTTGTATTTCATTCTTAATGCTATTATTTGATGAACATAAGTTCTTAATATTAATTTGTTTCAACACTTTTTCTTTTATACTTAGCACTGTGTCTTGTTTAAGAAACTTATTGCTATCTAAGATCATGAAGGCAAATTGTTTTTTTCTGTGTTTTGTTTATATTTAATATTTAGATATTGAACCTAGCTAGAATTTATTTTTTAGAATGTGTGAATAGTAAAAAGTGTGAATAGTGTAGGGACTAGGATTCATTTTTATCCCATTGGTATATCTAATTGACATAGCATCTTTGTTGAAAAGAATCTTTTTATACCTACTATTTTGATGTGTTTCTTTTGTTGCAAATTATTTCAACATGCAATAATGCAGATTATTGCAAATGTGTTTGTTTCCTGACTCTCTATTCAGTTCTACCCTTGTGAAAATATTTTTATAGCTTAGGTTAGCTAGATATCTGGTAATGTAGTCCTCCAATTTTGGTATTTTCCCCTCAAATTACCTTGGTTATTTTTGGCCCTTGTGAAATGAATTCCTATATGAATTTTATAAATAGCATTTGTCAACTTCACCTCACTCACATCCACCCCCAAAAACCTGCTGAGATTTTGAGAATGTATTAAATATTTTAGATTGGAGATAAATTAACATGTCTACTTGAGTTTTTTAATCCATGAATATGGTATATCTATTCATCCATTGTTTTTAATTTTGCTCATCAATATTTTGTAGTTTTTAAGGAAGAAACTTTGCATATATGTCCTTAATTTTTTTAAGATTTATTTTTAAATAATCTATACACACAATGTGGGGCTCAAACTCAAAACCCCAAGATCAGGAGTCTCATTCTCTACTGATGGAGACAGTCAGGCACCCATCCTTACATTTTTTTAAATGTTTATTCATTTTTGAGAGAGAGAGAGAGAGAGACAAAGTGCAAGCAGGGGAGGGGCAGAGAGAGAGGGAGACATGGAAACGGAAGCAGGCTCCAGCACAGAGCCTGATGCGGGGCTTGAACTCCCAAACTGTGAGAGCACGATCTGAGCCGAAGTCTGACGGTTAACCACCTGAGCCACCCAGGTGCACCTCCTTACATTTATTAGATATTCGATAATGTATTTTTGTTTCTTATTTGATGACACCGTATATGGTATTTTCCCCATGTGTTTTTGCTAGTATATAGAAATACATTTTTTATACCAATTTTGTGTGCAGTGACTGCACTAAATTCACTATTATTCCTACTGGTTTATATTTGATGGCATAACCACAGGAAGAGATTCTGAACATTACTATTCATTAGGGATATACAAATTTTTGCCATAACAGTATGCCACTACACCCCACTAGAAAACTAAAATGAAACAGTGCTGAATATTGGTAAAGATTTACAGCAACTGGAACTCTCAAACTTCTGCTGAGAATGTAAAAATATAGTTCATTGGGAAAGCATTTTGGAAGTTCCTTAAAAAGTGAGAGATAGGGGCGCCTGAGAGGCTCAGTTGGTTAAGTGTCTGACCAGTTTAAGTCATGATCTCACCGTCTGTGAGTTCGAGCCCCATGTTGGGCTCTGTGCCGATGGCTCAGAGCCTGGAGCCTGCTTCGGATTCTGTGTCTCCCTCTCTCTCTGCCCCTCCTCTGCTTGTGCTCTGTCTCTATCTCTCTCTCTCATAAATAAACATTAAAAAAAAAAAAAAGTGAGAGGGGCGCCTGAGTGGCTCAGTCGGTTAAGTGGCCGACTTCAGCTCAGGTCATGATCTCACGTCTGTGAGTTCGAGCCCCGCGTCGGGCTCTGTGCTGATGGCTCAGAGCCTGGAGCCTGCTTCCAATTCTGTGTCTCCCTCCCTCTCTGCCCCTCCTCTGCTTGTGCTCTGTCTCTATCTCTCTCTCTCATAAATAAACATTAAAAAAAATGAGACATAAACCTACACTATTACTCAGCCATATTACTCCCACCTGTTTACCCAACAGATATGCAAGCATACACAGAAGTAAAATATATGCTGACAATGACATAAGAACCAAATAAGGGGAAATGGAAGTATACATCTGTATACTTACTCCATATGTGAAGTGACACATATTAACACTGAATAGGTCTGTCTTCTGTCACTGTGAATAATGCATCTATGATGTAATACACATTAAAACTGAATCTGTACTTTGCATTTATTGCTGAGTGGCATTTTATTGCATGGGTGTAATACTATTTGTTTAATTATTCATCATTTAAAGGACATTTTGGTTGTTTCCATTTGGGGAAGATTATATATAAAAACACTAAACAACTTCAAACAGGTTTTTTGATAAAAATGTTTAAATCTGCTCAGTGGTGAGATTGCTGGGTCAGATGATAAGTGTATGTTTAACTTGATAAGAACCTGCCAAATATTTTCCAAAGGGACTGCATCAGTTTGTGTTCTCACGAATCATATATGATTATTTCAATTACTTCACATCTCCATCATAACTTGTACTTGCAAGAATTTTTTTTTTAATTCTAATAGCTATGTAGTGATTCCTCTTTGTAATTGAATCTGCATATCCTTAAGAATTAATGCTGTTGAGTATTTTTAAATGTGATTCTTTGCTATCATAATGGTTTCCTGGTAAAAAGTGTTTTGCCCATATATATTTTATCTAATGTTTCAAGTTTTTATTTAAATTCTGGTTAGTTAACATATGGTGTAAAATTAGTTTCAGGAATAGAATTTAGTGATTCATCATTTATACATAACAACCAGGGCTGATAACAACATGTGCCCTCCTTAATACCCATCACCATCAATGGGTGATACGCCATTGGATTTAGCCCACCTCACCTCCTCTCCAGCAAACCTCTGTTTGTTCTCGATAGTTAAGAGTCTCTTTTATGGTTTGCCTCCCTCTTTCTGTTTTTTTTCCCCTATGATCATCTGTTTTATTTAATTCCATATATGAGTGAAATCAAATGGCATTTGTCTTTCTCTGACTTATTTTGCTTAGCCTAATGCACTCTAGATCCACCCACTTCATTGCAAAAGGCAATATTTCATTCTTTTGATGGTTGAGTAATATTCCATTCTCTATATATGTCACATCTTCTTTATCCATTCATCAGATGGTGGACATTTGGGCTCTTTCCATAATTTATCTATTGTTGACAGATAATCTTCTATAAACATTGGGGTGCATATGCCCCTTCAAATCTGTATTTTTGTCTCCTTTGGGTAAATACCTAGTAGCACAATTGCTGCATCATAGGGTAATTCTATTTTTAACTTTTTGAGGAACCCCCATACTGTTTTCCAGAGTGGCTGCACCAGTTTGCATTCCTACCAACAGTGTAAGAGGGTCTCCCTTTGTCTGGATCCTCACCAACATCTATTGTTTCTATTGTGTTATTACTCTTAGCACTCTGACAGGTACAAGATGGTATCTCATTGTACTTTTGATTTTTATTTCCCTGATGATGAATGATGCTGAGCATATTTTCATGTATCTTTTAACCATCTGAAGATATTCTCTTGGAAAAATGTCAGTTCATGTCTTCTGCCCATTTCTTAACTGGATTATTTGTTTTCCGGGTATTGAATTTGATAAGTTATTTACAGATTTTGTATACTAACCCTTTATTGGACATGTCATTTGCAAATATCTTCTCTTATTCTGTAGGTTGACTCTTAGTTTTGTTGATTGTTTCCTTTGCTGTGCAGAAGTTCTTTATTTTGATCAAATCCCAGTAGTTCATTTTTGCTTTTGTTTCCCTTGCCTCCAGAGACATGTCTAGTAAGAAGTTGCTATGGCCAATGTCAAAGAGATTGCTGTCTGTGTTCTCCTCTAGGATTTTGGTGCTTTCTTATCTCATATTTAGGTGTTTTATCCATTTTGAGTGTTTTTTGTGTGTGTGTGTGTGTGTGTGTGTGTGTGGGTATGATGTAAAGAAGCAGCCTGGTTTCATTCTTTTGCATGTTGCTGTCCAGTTTTCGCAACATCATTTGTTAAAGTAACTGTTTTTTCCCGTTGGATATTCTTTCCTGCTTTGTTGAAAATTAGTTGATCATCTAGTTGTAGGTCTATTTCTGGGATTTTTATTCTATTCCATTGATATATGTGTCTGTTTTTGTGCCAGTTCTGTACTATCTTGATGACAACAGCTTTGTAATGAACTTGACATCCAGAATTGTGATGCCTCCAGATTTGCTTTTCTTTTTCTAGGTTGTTTTGGCTATTTGGGGTCTTTTGTAGTTCCATTTGTTCTAGCTCTGTTAAAAATGCTGGCCATATTTTTATAGGGACTGCATTAAATGTGTAGATTCCTTTGGGCAGTATAGACTTTTTTTTTGTTTTTTGTTTTAACGTTTATTTATTTTTGAGAGACATAGAGACAGAGCATGAGCAGGGGAAGGGCAGAGAGAGTGGGAGACACAGAATCCAAAGCAGGCTCCAGGCTCCGAGCCATCAGCACAGAGCCCGACGCGGGGCCCGAACTCACAGACTGAGAGATCATGACCTGAGCTAAAGTCGGCTGCCTAACCGACTGAGCCACCCAGGCGCCCCAGTATAGACGTTTTAAAAATATTTATTCTTCCAATCTACAAGCTTGGATATTTTTACCATTTCTTTGTGTCCTCTTCAATTTCTTTTGTAAGTGCTCTATAGTGTTCAGAGTACAAATCTTTTACTTCTGTGGTTAGGTTTAGTCTGAAGTATCTTATGATTTTTGGTACAATTGTAAATGGGACCGATTCCTTGATTTCTCTTTCTGCTGCTTCATTATTGGTGTATAAAAATGCAATATATCTCTATATGTTGATTCTGTAATTTGCAACTTTACTGAATCGTGCCATCTGCAATAGTTAACATTTGACTTCTTCCTTGCCAACTGGTCTCTCTTTTATTTCTTTTCATTGTCTAATTGCTGAGGCTAGGACTTCCAGTACTATGTTAAATAACAATGGTGAGAATGAACATCACTGTCTTGTTCTGACTGCAGAGGAAAAGTTCTCAGTTTTCCCCACTGAGGAAGATACTACCTGTGGGTCTTTCATATATGGCTTTATGATTTTGAGGTATGTTCCCTCTATCCCTACTTTGTTGAGGGTTTTTAACAAGAACGGGTAATGTAATTTGTCAAATGTTTTTTCTGCATCTATTGAGAGGATCGTATGGTTCTTATCCTTTCTTAATTTATGTAGTATATTGGGTTAATTTGAAAATACTGAACCATCCAATGACACCCAGAAATAAATCCCATTTGGTCATGGTGAATAATTCTCTTAATCTATTTTTGGATTCAGTTTATTATATTTTGTTCATAATTTTTGCATCCATTTTTATCAGGGATGTTGGCCTGTAATTCTCCTTTTTAGTGGGGTCTTTGCTTTTGGAATCAAGGTAATGCTGGCCTCATAAAATGAATTTGGAACTTTTACTTCCATTTCTATTTTTCGGAATAGTTTGAAGGGAATAGGTATTAACTATTCCTTTTTTTTCTTCAATGTTTATTTATTTTTTGAGAGAGAGAGAGAAAGAGAGAGACAGAGAGACAATGTGTGAGTGGGGGAGGGGCAGTGAGAGAGGGAGATACAGAATCCGATGGAGACTCCAGGCTCTGAGCTGTCAGCACAGAGCCAAACACGGGGCTCGAACCCACAAACTGTGAGACAGTGACCTGAGCCGCAGTCGGATGCTTCACCGACTGAACCACCCAGGTGTCCCTTAACTATTCTTTAAATGTCTGGTAGAATTGCCCTCAGAAGGCGTCTGGCCTTAGAATTTTGTTTGTTGAGAGATTTTTGGATTACTGATACGATTTATTTGCTGGTTATCATCTGTTCAAATTTTCTATTTCTTCCTGTTTCAGTTTTGGTAATTTATATATATATATAAATTCTAGGAATTTATCTATTTCTTCCAGATTGCCCAATTTGTTGGCATATAATTTTTTATAATATTCTCTTATAATTGTCTGAAATTCTGTAGGGTTGGTTGTGATCTTTCCACTTTCATTTATGATTTTACTTATTTGTGTTCTTTCTCTTTGTTTTGTGATAAGTTTGACTAGGGGGTTACCAATTTTATTAAATCTTTAAAAGAACCAGCTCCTAGTTTCATTAATCTGTTCAATTGGTTTAGTTTGTTTCTATCATTTGTTTCTCCTCTATTCTTTCCCTTCTTCTGCTGACTTTAGGCTTCATTTGTTGTTCTTTTTCTAGTCCCTTTAGATATAAGATTAGGTTGCATTTTTGATATTTTTTTTGCCTTCTTTTTTTTTTTTTGAGATTTTTCTTAATTCCTGAGGTAGGCCTGTATTGCCATATACTTACTTCTTCTGACCGCTTTTGCAACATCTCAAAAGTTTTTGACAACCATGTTTTCATTTTCATTTTTTTCCCTTCTTTAAAATCCCTTCTTTAATTTCCTGGTTAATACATTCATTATTTAGCAGGATGTTTTTTAACCTCCATGTATTTGTTGTCTTTCCAAATTTTTTCTTGTGGTTGACTTCAAGTTTCATAGCATTGTGGTCAGAAAATATGCATGGTATGATCTAAGTTTTTATTTGAGACCTAATTCATGATCCAATATATGATCCATTCTGGAGAATGTCCCATGTGCACTCAAAAAGAGTTTATTCTGCTGCTTTAGGATAAAATGTTCTGAATATATCTGGTAAGTCCATCTGGTCCAGTGTGTCACTGTTTTCTTGTTGATTTTCTGATTAGATGGTATGTCCATTAATGTTAAGTAGGGTGTTAAGCCCCCTACTACTAATGTATTATTGTCAATGAGTTCCTTTATGTTTGCTAATAGTTTATATATTTGGGTGCTCTCAAGATGTGATCATAAGTATTTACAGCTGTTAGATTTTATTATTGGATAGATCCCTTTATTATGATCCCTTCTTCATCTCTTGTCAGTCTTTTGTTTAAAATCTAGTTTGTCTGATATAAGTATGGTTACTTCAGCTTTCTTTGAAATTCATTAGAGGTTCTCCATCCTTTCACTTTCCATCTGCAGGTGTCTTTAGATCTAAATGAGTCTCTTGTAGGCAGCATATAGATGGGTCTTGTTTTTTAACCTTATGTCTTTTGAATGGAACATTCAGTCCTTTTACATTCAAAGTGATTATTGATAGATAAGAATTTAGTGCCATTGCATTACCTGTTACGTTGTTGTTTCTGGAGACTTTCTCTGTTCCTTTCTGTTCTTTGTTGCTTTTGGTCTTTCCCACTCACAGAGTCCTCTTTAATATTTCTTGCATAGTTAGTTTAGTTCTCATGAACTCCTGTGGTTTTTGTCTGTCTGGAAAAGTCTTTATCTCTCCTTCTATTCTGAATAACCGCCTTGCTGGACAAAGTATCCTTGGCTGCATATTGTTCCCATTTAGCACGTTGACTATACCACGGCACTCTCTTCTGTCCTGCCAAGTTTCTATGGAGAACTCTGCTGCTAACTTATTTGTCTTCCCTTGAAAGTTAAGGATTCATTTCTATACACCAACAATGAAGCAGCAAAAAGAGAAATAAAGAAGCTAATCCCTTTCACAATTGCACCAAAAACCATAAAATACCTAGGAATAAACCTAACCAAAGATGTGAAAGACCTCTACACTGAAAACTATAAAAAACTTATGAAGGAAATTGAGGAAGACACAAGGAAATGGAAAAACATCCCATGCTCATGGATTGGAAGAATAAATATCGTTAAAATGGCAATACTACCCAAAGCAATCTACACATTCAATGCAATCCCAATCAAAATTGCACCAGCATTCTTCTCAAAACTAGAGCAAACAATCCTAAAATTTGTATGGAACCACAAAAGACCCCGAATAGCCAAAATAATACTGAAGAATAAAACCAAGGCGGGAGGCATCACAATCCCAGACTTTAACCTCTACTACAAAGCGGTGGTCATCAAGACTGTATGGTATTGGTACAAAAACAGACACATAGACCAATGGAATAGAATAGAAAACTCAGAAATGGACCCGCAAGTATATGGTCAACTAATCTTTGACAAAGCGGGAAAATGTATCCAATGGAAAGAAGACAGCCTCTTTAATAAATGGTGCTGGGAGAATTGGACAGCAACATGCAAAAGAATGAAACTAGACCACTTTCTTACACCACTCACAAAAATAAATTCTAAATGGATAAAAGATCTGAATGTGAGACAGGAAACCGTCAAAATCCTAGAGGAGAAAACAGGAAAAAGCCTCTTTGACCTAAGACGCACCAATTTCTTACTCGACACGTCTCCAAAGGCAAGGGAATTAAAAGCAAAGATGAACTATTGGGACCTCATCAAGATAAAAAGCTGCACAGCAAAAGAAACAACCAACAAAACGAATAGGCAACCAACGGAATGGGAAAAGATCATCACAAATGACATATCAGATAAAGGACTAATATCTAAAATTTATAAAGAACTTACCAAACTCCACACCTGAAAAACAAACAACCCAGTGAAGAAATGGGCGCAAGATATGAATAGACACTTCTCCAAAGAGGACATTCAGATGGCCAACAGACACATGAAACGATGCTCAATGTCACTCATCATCAGGGAAACACAAATCAAAACCACACTGAGATACCACCTCACACCAGTCAGAGTGGCTAAAATGAACAAATCAGGAAACTATAGATGCTGGCGAGGATGTGGAGAAGTAGGCACCCTCCTACACTGTTGGTGGGAGTGCAAACTGGTGCAGCCACTCTGGAAAACGGTGTGGAGGTTCCTCAAAAAAATGAAAATAGAGCTACCCTATGATCCAGCAATAGCACTGCTAGGAATCTACCCAAGAGACACAGGAATGCTGATGCATAGGGGCACGTGTACCCCAATGTTCATAGCAGCACTTTCAACAATACCCAAATCATGGAAAGAGACCAAGTGCCCATCAATTGATGAATGGATAAAGAAGTTATGGTACTTATATACAATGGACTACTACGTGGCAATGAGAAAAAATGAAATCTGGCCATGTGTAGCAACATGGATGGAACTGGAGGGTATTATGTTAAGTGAAATAAGTCAGTCAGAAAAAGACAGATACCATATGTTTCCACGAATAGGTGGACTTTGTGAGACTAAGCAAAAACCAGGGGGAGGGGAAGAGGGGAAAGGAAAAAAAGACACAGAGAGGGAGGGAGATAAAACATAAGAGACTCTCAAAGACTAAGAAAAAACTGAGGGTAAGGGAGATGAGGGAGGGGGGAGAGGGGGTGATGGGCATTAAAAAGGGCACATGTTGGGATGAACACTGGGTGTTATATGTAAACCAATTTGAAAATAAACTATTATAAAATTAAAAAAAATAAAAAAAAATAAAAAAAAGAAAGTTAAGGATTTCTTTTCCTTGCTGCCTTTAGGATTTTTTCCATATGTCTGTATTTTGCAAATTTTACTACAACATGTCTTGGTGTTGGCCTCCCATTGTTGATTTTGATAGGAGTTCTCTGTGCCTCCTGGATTTGGACATCTGTTTCCCCAGATTAGGAAGTTTTCAGCTATAATGAGCTCAAATAAAACTTCTGCCCCCTTAACCCTCTCTTCTTCTGGGACTCCTATGATACAAATGTTACTATGCTTTATGGAGTCACTGAGTTCCTTAAGTCTACATTCATGAATCAACATTTTTCTACCTTTATTCTTTTCAGCTTCATTATTTTTCATAATTTTATCTACTATGTCACCGATTCATTCCTCTGCTTCTTCTATCCTTATGGTCATTACATCCAGTCGGTTTTGCATCTCAGTTATACCATTTTATATTTTGGCTTGAATAACTTTAGGTTTTTAATCTCTGTGGCAAGGGACTCCCAGGTGTCTTCTATGCTTTTCTCAAGTCCAAATAGTATCTTTATGATTATTGTTTTATATTCTGGATCAGGCTTATTATTTATAACTGTTTTGATCAGATGTTTGTCTGTGACTTTTTTGTTTTGTTTTGTATTTCTTCTTTTGGGATGAGTTCCTCTGTCTTGGCCTTTTGTCTAAGTCTCTGTCTTCTTCTCTGTGTTAGGAAAGCCTGTTATGTTTCCTGCTCCTGAAAGTAATGGCTTTACTAAGAAGAGGTCATATATGGCTGGTCTTTTCCTCAAGTAAGCCCTCTCACTTGCAATGGGGAGTGTTTTAACCTTGGCCAGAGTGTGGTGAGTTTTAACTAGGTGTCCTCTGGTCTGCTTGTTAAAAGAAGCCTGGCCCAATTTCCAATAGAACTGAAGTTTTTCAGCATTCTACAGGTCAATGGACTTGGTGCATGCAAGGAGAGAGTGGTGCTTTTCTTTTGGGGAAGGGCCTGCTGCTTTGATGCTCAGGCACGTGTCCTACTAAAGAAGCACATGCAGAGCACAGATGGGTGGAGTTTGATTTAAGCAGCTCTGGCCACCACTGTTGGCACTGTGGCGCCCTCTGAAGTCTGTGCTGATGGGTGGGGGAGAAAAATGGTGCTAGTCTTCTCCTTCTTCCCCAGAGAGGGGAGTTCACATCCGCCACTGACTGGAAGCCCCTCATAGAAGAGCAAACAGTCTCCACTTGTGTGTCCCAAGTGTCCCTCAGCTTGCTGCCTTCACCCTGTCTGCATCAGGGCTGTCTGCCCACCTGTGTTTTTTCTCAGGCGCCCTGGCTGAATTTCAAAACTCCAAACTTTAGGGACCCAGCGTGGTGTGGACCACCATGCTGTGGTGAGAGACCAGCTGTTGCTGGTCTGTCCTATAAAGGCAGTTGCACCAATGTGCAGGAGTTCAGAGTTTAGAATAAAGCACAGCAAAAAGCCCGAGTCCTGGTTAGCCACTCTCAGCAGGTGTCTCTGCCCCTATGCTTAGGGGTAGGAGAGTGTAATGGTTCCTGTTGGCTTCTTTTCTGCCCTGAGAGACAATGCCATCTCTCCCAGATGCACTCCAAGAAGGGAAACATCTCTCCAGTGTGTCCTAGGGGATCCTCGAATTATGCTGCCAGTTCCAGGCTTCTGCTCTCCTTCTCCACTGGAGCGCTGTAGTGCCTACCTGGGCTCCACGCTGGCCACAGAACAGACTTCTAAAACTCCAGTCTTTGAGCTCCATTGGTTATAGAAACTCACAATAATCAATCCCTCTCGTTTTCCCAGTCAACGGTTTTGGGGAAGTGTTTCCTTGTGTGATCCCCTGTGCACTGCTCTCTGTCCTCTCTCCTTGACCAGAGCTCCCTCCCCTCCCCTCAGCAACACCCATGATCCTTTTCTCCCCCAAATCATGTCTCTGTACCTCCTACCTTCCATGATGTGGCCTCTTCTCTCCCTCTAACTGTGTGCTTAGTTCTCTCAGTCATCAGATCGATTTCTTGGGGTCCAGAACATTTTGCTATTTATGTAGCTGTGTTCAAGGAATGAGTCCAGCATAAGGTCCTCCTTCAACTCTGCCATCTTAACTCCCTGATTCTTGACCATATATTTTAAAATTATTTTCTTACTACTGATCTCAAAAGTTATCTATATAATCCAGATGCAAATATTTTATCAAATATGTTTTTGAAATATTTTCTCCTAATCTGTGTCCAGTCTTTTAATTATCCTAACATTGTCTTTTGAAGAACAGGCATTAAAAGATTATTTACTATTTTTAAGATAGGTAGCAATGCCTTCTCACAGATATTATCTGTGACTTTTTTATTATCTTTTTTCTTTATTATTAATCATCCTGAAAAGTAGAAGCATTCTTATCAATCCACCAATCATATTTTTTAACAAAATGATGTTCTTAAGCATAAAACCATTTTCACCTCTTCTCTTCATAGGATCATTTATACATAGAAAGAAACTTCTCCATAAGAATTAAGTGTATCTCATGACTGATAATTTCAGTGATTCCTGAAAATTTTTATACATGTTGAAGCTTAGGATCCTGTACAAAGCCATCAAACATGTCTCTTATTCTATTCAAAAGTCTCACTGTTGTTATATCTGAGATTTAGTGTTATTTGCTTCAGGTTGTTGGCCTTTGTAAATGAACAACCACTAGCTTTCTGGGATCTCATAAATAATTCCCTTTGCTCTATTGCTATTCTTACAGCCCCCTCAGCCAAACTGTGTTCCTTCAACACATTCCAAAATATATCTCACCGAGTCTGTAAACATACTCCTCTCCATCACTTAAATTATCACACTTGGGTGGTTTATATCCTCCACTTCACTCCTTATTTTTTCTTTCATTCCCAGCCAGTAATCCGAAAGATCTGTGTGGTCCAAATTGGTCCTGGCATCATCAGATAAGAATCTGGTGTGTTAAATACTTTGGAAACACTGGCCAAATTACACTTGGGCACTGAGATTGAGCAATACTAGGGACTATTTCTTTTGATAATTTCAAATGTCTGCATCTGAATGATACAAAATTTGGATGATATTCTTCAAAATAGGAGTTTGTACTTTGGAAAGCTGTATTGTTTCTACAAAGTGAAGCTAAGAGCAGTTATGAACAAGGAAGGATGGCAGCAAAAATAAGAAAAATACTTGAAGTATTCTCATTAAACATAAAAATACAGGTAACATAGCCTACTATTACTGTTGCTATCATTTAATATTTTTATAGAAGTTATGAAAAGTTAAAGGATTCATATAAAACAAGAAAATCTATTGTAGAAGGAAGAAAAAAACAGAAGTACAAGAAATTTGATAAATATAAATGAATAAAATTAGCATATTTATTTATACTAGCAATAATAAACTAGAGAAAATATTTGGGGAACCAATTTTTTAAAAGGAACAAAAATGTGGCTAGTTTACACGTAATAAAAATGGTATTGAGAAATTTAAAAATACATATTTTAGTAATTTAGAGATTCAAACCATATATCTCACTTAAACATACTAATTTATATATTTCATCATTTCCCAAATATCTTAATATGATTTTTTAAGTCAAATTAGATAGTGCCATCCTCAGAAACACCTATAATGACATTCAGGTTTTAATAAATTTCAAAATGTTAATTGTGATAAATGTAGATATGATTGATGGATATAAAAATACTCAAAACTATATTACCTAAACTTGAACACATTAGCATCAAGAGTCAGAATAATGAAACAGACCTGTGTGTATATTAGATTATACCACATAAAATTAGCAAAAAAATACCATTCCCTGTGCTTAGGCTAATAATTTAGTTTTCTCACATATTTACTTTATTATGTAGTCCTATCAATGCTATACCTCTAAAAGGTCTTCAGTCTTTTGATTTCTTCCCATCTATTCTGTCTCTACTTCAATAAAGACGATCGTCATGTATAACAAATTATTATAATAGCCTTGCAAAAATCTGAAATACAAAAGAGTGATCATGAGTCTTGATAAGTCAAATAAAATAAAGAACACACATAACACAACACACAGTAAGCTTTAAGAGATAATATTCTCACATTAAAAATCTGTTTAAAAAACAAAGTCTGTCTTAGATAAAAAAAACACACCAATTTTTGCAATTCTCCTTCTTAATGCAAAATGGAGAGCCAGAAAATCTAAAACATTGTAAGACAACAAAATAGAGAAGAAGAGGAACACCTGAGGTAGTAGCATTGATGACAGGCAACCCATGAATAAACTAAACGACCATTCAACCAATATCTAGACTTCATATTTTAGCTTAATAAATCAGCATTTAGCTATCCTTTCTAGAAATGGACTGTATTTTCTTGCCCCTCCAACCATTAAAAACAAAGTGATGTGTTAAATATACACCTTAAAAGTATACTCAAAATAGTAAGATAAACCTTATATTAAAAAAAGAAAAAATGAATCTTTTATAGGATGATCTTAGATTTTTGCTTTTTGAAAGTGCTCATTGAAGAATAAAAAATGTGCACAAAAGAAAGTAGAAAGGAAGGGTGGATGACTAGCATGTCTCCTTTTTGCCTTCCCTTTATCTCCTTTCTCAGTTTTAAACTATTATAGTGGTTTTAAACCACTATAATAAAATGTTATCACTTTAATTCATGTCTCATGTTCTGTTTCCTAGAGGACCAGAACTAAGAAAATAATCTTTCTGAAAGTATAATGAAGATAAAACAAGAACATTTATTCTTGTGTCCTGTAATCCAAGATTGCTTAATTCAACCTGAAAGCTGGTAGAGTTGGACAAGACCAATTCTGGGAACTGAGACTGTATTATTAAAAGACAAGTCTGGGCAGGTTATAAGATAACAATATGAAAGAAGATGGATTTTCCTGCAATTTTTTAATGCAACTCCTTTCATAAGCTCCCTAACACTGATGGGAAGATGCAGCCTGTACTCCTTTATAACCCAGCAGGCCATTATTTTGAATTTCCCAAGATAGAGGTTAAAATGGATATAGAGAATGAGAAGGAGCCAGTGATCTAAGTGGAAAACATAATATGAATACTAATAGGATAAAGAGGGCACAGAAGATTGTTAATTAGAGAGAGGACTTTCTAGACAAAGAAATAGATCTAAGAAGAATAAGTGGATAAGATCTTCCACATGGCTTGATAGCAATGGATGTCAATCAAAATAAACCAAGAAGGTGATAAACATACACACACAAAACCAAAATTGAATAAAAAAACACTTTTAAAGTTATATTTTTGACAAAAGTAAGTAATTGAATAAGTAAATTCTTATTTTGCAGACTGGTAAACAAAATATCTGTCCTAGCAAAACCCTTAGGCTACTTTGCCTGCCCACCTACCCATTCTTATAAGATATTGGCTCCTAAGAATCACATCTTGCAGAATGGAAGGCCATCTGTATGTTTATGTCAGATATGTTCAAGATGGATAAGAAAAGGAGAGTACAAATGTAAAATGTAGATGATGTAAAACACACACACACATACACACACACACACACACACATACACACACCCCAAAATAACAACGACAAAAACAAAACTTAGGTCATTGCCAGTTTAGGAAGTCATTTTACTTTTATATTTTAGGATATAAGTGCTATGAATTAATAACAATGATGTCATGTTTTCTATCCTCTCTTCTCAAAAAGTTATCTTTTTCTCCATGATGTTTATTACATTTTGTGGCTGATTAAATAACTTAATTATAGGTTATCAAATATTGATGATTTATAATCTGAGCTTAACTCACTCAAAAATCCTGGATTTGAAGCTAGATGTTATAACTAGATAAGGTTATTATAGTCCTTTTATTTTTTATTTTTTATTTTTTAAATTTTTTAACGTTTATTTATTTTTGAGAGACATAGAGACAGAGTATGCGCAGGGGAAGGGCACAGAGAGAGGGAGATACAGAATTCGAAGCAGGCTCCAGGTTCTGAGCCATCAGCACAGAGCCTGACGCGGGGCTCGAACTCACAGACTGCGAGGTCATGACCTGAGCCAAAGTCGGCTGCTTAACCAACTGAGCCACCCAGGTGCCCCTATTATAGTTCTTTTAGAACCATGTATATATGATGTATATATATGTACATCTATTATATATGTGAATGTGGTCAGTCGAAAGTATGAAACTCTAAATGCTTTATTATTAAAGCTTGTGTTTTTATTGGTTGCATTGAGGAATATAAAATGGAGGGTATCTTGAAGAATCTGAGAGTAAAACAAATTGAAGAGAAGTGTCAAAGAATAAGGAAAACTGGTGCCAGGTATTTGAGCAAAGAACTCAGCTCTACTTGAACCAATATTACCTCTAGATTTCTTAGGTAAGGAAAGTAATGAATTCTGTTATTGATCTAACTAGTGTAAATTGGATGTCTTGCCACTAGCAAGCAGAGAGATATTACTAACAACAACAAAAACAATAAAAAAAAAAAACCAAACAGAAAAGAACAAGGAAATGATCTGGTATATCATTTTATTTGTGTTGTTGATGATTAATCTCTTTAGTCACTGAGACTTCTAAAGAGGTGTGTGTATTACAACAATCTAGAAATAACCTCATTTAACCTGTGGCCTCACTCATCACTTCTATGGCTCCTCAAAATACATAATATACAAATTTTCAATGACAGTAAAAATCATGAAGATGTTTTTGCCCTCCTCTTATTACAAAGAATTAATACTCCAGGAGGACAAATTATATTTTTCTTTAACTTTCATAGGAGACTTATGATAATAGTGTATTTAAATATTCAATATATTCAAGTGATTAACTTTTATGCTAGAACAGAAGGCTCTGTTGAATAGAAGCTATTGAAGGCCAAAAAAAAAAAAAAAAGGCAACTATTTCAGATGTGCTTGTTATAATTGTGTCCACTTCAGCCAGGTAATGGCTGTAGCTGAAACTGTAATGCTTACCTTCAAACTCACTGGATTTCAATTTGTTTTACAGTGAGTGGAGTTTCAATATCTTCATGTTTACAATAAACAACTTGCAATACATTCTATAATTTGGGAATTATCCTTGGTCCATGAGCCAGAAATACTATACTTTTTGGCAGTCTACTAGCCCCTGGGACTTCAGTTAAATAAGAAACAGTTTGAAAGAATATAGAATTCTGGGGTGAGAAAGCCCAAGAATTTAAATGACCTGGTTGTTGCAAATGCCTTCTCTGGGAGAGCTGGAAGAATGCAAATTTGATTTTTGTTCTTTGAGCACTTCCACTGCATTTGCTATCACACACATGCACACGCACCAGACTGTTTTATAAGAATTTATCACTTTAATGGCTTCAAACTCATCTTTTCGTGATGTATTGTGAAGACCTTATTTTATTTGATTGAACCTTAGACATCATTCTGTTTATGCTCTAAGGGCAAAGTTGCTCTTATCGACTAGAAATCTGGCCAGGCAGTAGTAGTAAGCATGGAAGAAGTAAAGGTTCTACACTGGCAATTGGTTCAGAAATGCAATGGGAGGGAGGTCAAGAACTATTATCATCCTATTTGAAGATCTTTGTTCTAAAGCATAAGAAACAACTAGAGACTGATCTAATAAATAGACAAATATCTGTATGCTAGTTCGGTTACAGCTGTTCTTTAAGTCAGGGGGAGACACTCAGGATTGCCAGAGCAAACAGTGTATTTGATTTTTTTTTCTCTGTTGCAAAATAGCTATTTCTTCCCAAGATTTACTTATTAGACATCTAGTGGATTACACATTTCCTCATAAAATTAACTATGCATAAATAAATAAAACTTCATGTTGAGAAATATCTACAGAGACATGACACAGTAATTAATACACATTCTGGTGAAATTCATTAGAATTTATATTTAAAAAAAAAAACACTGAAATTCAGGGGTACCTGGGTGGCTCAGTAAGATGAGCATTCAGTTCTTGATTTTGGCTCAGGTCATGATCCCAGGGTCATGGGACTGAGCCCCATGTCAGGCTGTGCACTGAGCATGAAGCCTGCTTGAGATTCTTTCTCTCTCTATTTCTGCCCATCTCTGCTGCTCAGGCTTTCTCTCTCTCTTAAAAAAAAAAGGCTAACCTTCAAAGCTGATATACATTTAAAAAAATCTGAATTTCCGCTGGTATAAGTTTTATAAATGATTTTTAATTTCTTTAAATAGTGAAATTTCTAGTGTTAATAAATATATCTGTGATTCCCTTAAGAATAATTAAATGGAATGAGACTTGTGCAACTATGAATTGTTCTCTAGTCTTGAATGACAATTTGAGTTTTTAAAATATCATCTGAAAAGACAGATTTTAAAAATTTGATAAAATAAATATATCCAAATGTAGTTTTGGATGTAAATGATCTTCAATATGATCTTAACTTCACACACACACAGTTACATATATACACAAACATGACAAGCAGAGTGGTGAATGAGTTATCAATTTGCTTAAAAATTTTTGGTCAAGCGCATCTATTTTTAACTAGCCATGAAACTTTGTCTGCATAATATAGAAAGCTTTCTTAGGTCTCTTATTTATCAAGTGTGGTCATATATTAGCATTTCTTTTGTGCCTTCACAATTGTACATCAACCTACATTACAAATGTTTGAATAGTCATTTAGCATTATTAAAGTTCAACATTCAAATGTAATCAAAATAATATTTGTATGAATCGCATTTATAATTAATTTGGGCTGAGGGGGGATTAGGAATGCTAGAAGCCATAATTTAAGAAAACTTGCCTTGTGACTTATTAGCTTTTAAGCCATGGCAAATTATTTAACTTCTCTAATCCTCAGTTTCCTCACTTGTAAATCTGGACTTAAAAATGGTCATTCCTACCTCTTAGAATTTTATGTGTAGCTTGTATGAAACCATGAAAGTACACTTTATAAACTGAAAATATCATATAAAGGTGAGGTGCTAACATATAGGCAGAATGCTATATTAGATAGTAAGCACTAGGCATTCATTAGTAAGCCCTCAGAACACTTTTGCTAATTAATTAGATTATACCTCACAGGCTCAGATGGAAATATCAATTAAAGTCGGGAGTTCCTCCCTCCCTCCCTCCCTCCCTTCCTTCCATCCTTCCTTCCTTCCTTCTTTCCTTCCTTCCTTCTTCTTTCCTTCCTTCCTTCCTTCCTTCCTTCCTTCCTTCCTTCCTTCCTTCCTTCCTTCCTTCCTTCCTTCCTTCTCTTCCTTCCTTTCATATTCCTCACTTTCTCCTTCCTTTCTAGCCTGTACCCTTAAATGAAGGGGATGGTCTTTTCTTCTTAAGGCGAGCCATGAGGAGTCTACAAACATTTTCTGTAGATTTTGAGGATGCCTACAAAGTTTCAGGCATCTAAGGGTAGATTTCAGCAAACCTTTTCCATCCCATCTGAAAGAATAAAAAATGCAACCTAATAATTTAAGAGCTGTTAAAGTATTTAAGCAAGGAGGCCACTGGACTGAGGTGGCTCTATTTGATGTCTTGGTAGCCTATGCAGGCAAACCAAAACCTAAAGCCAGAGTCAATGCACTGGAATCCAAGAAAATGAAACTTAAGAAAACCAAGGAAAAAACAACCAATTAGCTTTCCCAAGAAAGGCTTTGCTCCCAGGTCTTCTCTAGAAAAATCCCTTCCATAGCTCCTATCTATGGACGGTCCCTAATCATCTCTGGTTTGGCACGGCCAGACTAAAATGGATGTATACACAAATAAAAGCTTGGAAATTTTAATGTGCCTCAGTTTACATTTTAACAGCATATCTCTAAATATAGATATTTATTTCAAAAAGGTCTGTTTTGAAGACTTAAATTATCAAATGGTCATATTTTCTAGAAATCTTAAACTCTAAATCTAGAATATTTACATGGTAATGTGATTAATACAGATTTTGGGTACAACATACTTTTATATTATACAAAACTAATATAATAAAGTAACTTCTTTACATGTATTTAATGTCATGTGAAGGAGTTATATATTTACTATCATTGAATGTCAGTATTATTTTCTATTGGAAAATTATATTTTTAACAAGGCATTATTTTTAATCAAGGCATTTTGCCAAGATTCTTATTCATTTTGTCATATCTAATCATGATTGAATTTATTTCTATAAAATTGTTTTTCTTTCATATTATGGATTATATTCAAATGCTATTTTGAATTAAAATATTAATAATAGACTTACTGGAGCGTCTATCACTCATATAAAATAATATTATTTTGGTCTTGCCATATCAGCATTGATACTTATTCAAAACTGTTATCCCTTTTTCTCCTATTGAAATAGATTAGTCTGAAATTAAACATTTGAAGTCATGAAAAGGAAAGACAATAATTCTTGATTATGTCTCAGGGTCAGGGGTTCAGTCCTAAAGGAAAATACTGAGGTTACTCTATAAGTTTATTTCCACAGTCAAAGTAAAAGCACTTGAATTTTTTGGAACAGAACACAAAGATATACAAAACATTTGGCGAAGATATAAGCAGAACTTATTACAAGGTTGAGTTCATTGATAGTAGCCACATTAATTTCTGCTGCAGAAAATAAAAGAGTGTCTTGAGAGCAAGGGCAAAGTTGCTTCATAAGGAGTTTTCCTTTTATTGTGTGAAAACTGCTTCAATACTCAAAGCTTAAGGGCATTTTACCCTGGCTTCACTTGCGAAATGCCTCCTTCTGCTTCAGTTACCAGAGGAAGCCTAAGCTAATCTCAAAAGTGTTTATAGATGTTGTTTTTATGTTCACAATCTATTAAATGCTCTTGATGCATTATTATAGATCCAGGCATTCTCTTAGTATAAAAGACCATGGAATTTCCCTTTACTGAAGCTAATTTTTTTCAGTTTCATTGTTTCTATTTAATATTTGTATAACAAAAAAACTACAAAATAAACCATAAAGTGACATAATTGATCACTTAAATTAGTATGTCAGCTTATAGATTCAAATGGAGATTACGATTTTGCCATTAACTAACGAAAAAATTTTGAAGTGGACTTCGAATCATATTGAATATCCTCTGCCTATCTTCAACATAGATAAATATCTAACTTTGCTTTCTGTAAACAGTTGAGTTTAATTTGGAGTCAAACTAGCAAACAAGGGATCAATGAAACTAATCATATTTCAGTGATAAAATGGACTAGAAGCTGCTTCTCTTAAAAAATTTTTTTATTTACTTTTGAGACAGAGAGAGAGAGACAGAGCACGAGTGGGGGAAGGGGCAGAGAGAGTGGGAGACACAGAATCTGAAGCAGGATCCAGGCTCTGAGCTGTCAACACAGAGCCCAATGCTGGACTCAAACTCACAGACTGTGAGATCATAATGACCTGAGCCCGAGTCAGATGCTCAACCGACTGAGCCACCTAGGTGCCCCCAAATTTTCTTCTCTTTATTAGTTGTATATCTATACTCTGTGATCGGTAGAATAAGAAAATTTTAATAATCGTAGATCATCCAACTCAACTGGGTCAAAAGAAGAATAGATCCTCTGGAACTTGGTGGTCTAAATCATAATGCAAATGAGACCTGGCTCCACAAGAGCTAAAAGGAGTAGCCTCTGTTTGTTTGCCAAGTCATTTGTCAAACTTATAGAAAATATACTAAGTAGTTGTTGTACTGAAATAAATTGGACTGAGACAAAACAGAGGGTTTTCTCTCCAGAGAGAGTATCAGTTGGTATTTGCTTAAATTTCTCCTTGAATTATTTCCTATTAACAAATTTACAGGCAAATAAGATGAACTATCTCTTATACCTGTGAAATACTTAGAACTCCCCACCTACATGAATACTAAGGAGATATTTCAGAATTGATAAGATAAATGTTATTCTTAAATTCTAGGTTTCCATGGTATTCACTTGGGTCTATTTATTAATCTTACTAAATGACAATATTTGTTTTCACCAACAGTCCATATAGTAAATGACTCTTAGAGGTTCTGTAAAGAACACCACAAGATGGCAGTATTTCAGAAATTAATCCATGGAGAGAACATTTCTATATAGTACCTAAAATAATGTAATATATTTAGGCTGTATTTTTAGCAACTAAAATATCTGAAGTCATCCCTACAAGTGATTAAGAATTAATGATACTAGGATGTCTGTCTAGTAGTAAACAAGTTGTTTTCTTTAAGTAATAAAACTATCAGTTTGATTGTTCCAAAACATTAGTGAGCTTCATCAACATATAAATGAGCTGATGGTAAAGGATTGTCAGTAGATTCATAAATCTCATAATTGCTTACATATTGGTCTATCACTATAAACATATTTTAACAATTGTTTGAAAAAATAAGATTTTAATAAAACATCAATTATACTTTATTTCTCCATGATTGTTTAATAACCAGTTTTAGAACAATAAATTGAAATTAGCCATTATACGTATTAAACACATCATTTATATTTTTCAAAACTGTTCAGGATTGGGGATCAGCAAGCTTTTTTTATTGTAACTTCTCTCCTAAAACTCTAAATTATTGCTTGTAAAAAATATATGGTTTTAACGAAAAAAGCAGTCTAAAAAAACAATGTGGACTATTTTATCATAGAAATTATAGTTTTGCACTGTCACTTTGTATAGGGGAGCTGCTCTGTTATTATCTCTATAGGAATCACATATAACTTCTGCCCTTTAATCCATAGTTTAACTATATTAACTGGAACTAATTCCCTTGCTTTCCCTCTCCCCAACTTTTTAAGGCGGAGTTATCCCAGCAAGATATGGGGAATAGCCAACAATTAAAGAAGGTAAATTTATTCTTTTTATGTTTTCTTAATTATTCAATTGAAATCTGGTAGTACTCAATATCAATTTTCCATTAACTCATTTTGAAACTATATATATATATATTTTTTTTTTCTTTTTACTTGTTTTTAAGAGTCCACTCCACTTTACTCTACTCTTTGTTTAGAGTTAGAGGTTTGGTACAAGTTCCACAAAATATTGATGTGGAAATGTTGGGGTTCCAACCCAACAGGCAAGAAAGAATTCTTCAGATGTTTTCAGTGTAAAAGCTGGTTTTATTAAAGCACAGGGACAGGATTCACGGGCAGAAAGAGCTGCACTGGGGTGATGATGGGTAGCAGTATATACCTTCAGGTTGGGGGCGGTTAGGGATAGTGTCTCTAAAGTATTTTGGAAACAAGATTTTCAGGACTTAGAGAGGGCTAGCTATTGTTAGAAAAGGTCATTTATAACTGTTGAGTAAAACCTCAGTCATAAGATCCTTCGGATGTATATCAGCGGGCCATGAGCTTGGAGTATGATTGCCAACGTATACCTTGAAAAGGAGGGGTAGATAAAGGGAAGTTTCCAAAGGAATTTTTGTATGTTACAGGATCCTGGAGGTTGGGATAATGTTAAACTAAGATTGCCCTTTGCCCAGAGTAAAGTGTCCACATCAAGGTAACTGAGCTTCTAGAGGAATATCAGTCACCCTGTCTGTCTCAAGGACTTGTCAATGGGCTGTAAGTTGTAAGGAAATTTTTTTCTTTTGCCTTTGTTTCTCACATCACTATTATTTTTGTTAGTTCGATTCTGAACTACTTGGTTGTGAAATAAATTCCTGGATCTGACTCGGGGGTCGGAGATCTTCAATTTCATCCAATGATGACCTCTAAATTATTAATCCCTTTAGTGCTGATTCTGCATCATCATTAGAGAAGAGGTAGAGCATCCCTACTTCTGAGAACATGTCTACTTTACTTACTGTTTTCTCTTAGGTTTTGGTGATATTCTTTGTTGTATTTTTAATATTCATCCTATTAATTTTAACCTGAACATACACATAAGGTGCTCTGTATCAGTGACAACACCATTGTTATCCTTATAAAAAGCAAATAATGACAACGTATTTCCTTATATCCCTATTCTTACCATTGGGTTGACAAAATGAAAACCAAGTCAAGTATCTTACTGATACAAGGTCTGTAACATAGGCAACAAATAGGAAAATTCTGTGCTTACATACATAAGAGAGAGCTGCCTCCCACTCCCCTCCCTAAAAGAGAAAAACCTTTGTTCCTTGGAGACAAAATGGATAAGATCCTGAGTTCTCACTCTAATTCTCAAAAAAAAACCAAATACATCTCTCCAAGGGGTAGATAAACCTGGGCATATCCAATCTGTAAGACTTAAGAAGTTTTCTTGATCCTGCCCTCATTTTCCCTTTAAATGGAAACATACACACCTGTAGTTAAGGAAATCTTTCCAATTCTCTATGTAGTCGTAAATTAATTTGTCAAGATTTGAACTAAAGAATTTAATCATATTTTGTACCAACTGTATGTATATTTGTTCTATACATTATCTTCTATGTTGTATCCAGGAAATTATCATCTCTTTATTTTTCAGTTACCAATTACTTTTCCCCTGGCCACGATGATATTATCGAAATAGTCTACTATTGATCCATGGGAGGGCAGAATTTGCCACCCTGAAATAGATCTTTTTGGTATAAGAACTACTTCAGGCTTATTGTTTTTAAAAGACAGAGGAAAAGTTCTGAAAACAAAGTAGAAGTTACCCTTCCGTAAGAAATATTTACATTTGTAAGGAAAATCATCCTTTGTAAGGGTGTCTCCCTCCTTTATTAAGAAGAAAATTCTCTAGAAACTCTGATCACTGGAGAAGGCAACAACTTCCATCTCTATAACAGCGTTATTCTTGTTCAGTGTATTTTTTCCTGATAGCCTCCCAGAACTGACTCCCCATTCCAACATCTTTTTTTCTTTTTTAATCTGGAGATAATATTTAAAGTGGTGGCTTGTGCCTTTGGGGGGAGTTGTTCAGTTTTCCTGTGCCTCTCCCATGTGTACAAGAACTATATATGTTATTAACCTTATGTTTTTCTCCTGTTAATCTGGCTTTTTATTACAAAAGGTTATCAGCTAAGAACCTAGAAGGGTGGAGGAAACATTTTTTTCTCCCACACAACTTCTTTTAAATTCTGACTTAAATTCTATCTATATAGTTTGTTACTACCAAACTATGCACCCTTTTGTTCATCTAGTGTTTAAGGCCCCTTTCCTTGTGAAAACAAAGTGGACATAATTCTCTTATGCCACTAGTATTGCAAAATTTACATTACTCAAATGTATAATTGACACGCATTTTTAAGGATTGTTTGAAATCTTATTTTCTAATTATCTTTTGTTGTGAAGTGAGCCTGTTATTTCAGTGACATTTTCTACTTAACTCCTAAAGTCTCCTATCTCCCCATTTGAACCATGAAGTTTCCAATAATTTTTGTCCCCTTTCCCTGAATTTTTTTGGAGTTTGCTTTAGATAAAACATTTTGAGGAAATAAAATTAAAAAATTCTAAGGAAAATAGTAAAAACAAAAACAAAAACTCCTCTATCTCCCAAAGGTTTTCTTTACTAGCTAAATGGAGAATTATATGGACAATAGTTTATTCAGAAATTTTTCTAAAACATTATATCTTCCAACCCTCCTGACATTATATTGATGAGTATTTATTGTTTGGTCTGATCTTAGGTATGTCAAGATAGCATTTAGTTTTATCTATTATATGTACTGTTATGTTTTGTTTATAATTTTTGTGAGCTGTTTTTTTTCCTTCCCCAAATAGTATTCCTCCCTATTATACACTCATAAATTAGTGTTTTTACAACTTAATATTTTCTTAATGGCCATCCTGAAAACAATCTCCATTGTTCCATTTCTTGTCATTTGGTCACTGCTTTTCAGGAAACCACATTTTTACCTCTTGTCTCTCCCAGTAACTAACTTATTCTAGAATTAGGTACTTTGAGTCTTATCTATCAATCATATTGATTTTCTTTTCTTTTCTTTTTTTTTTTTTTTTACCCCCGTGTTTTTATTTTGTTATTTAATCTACGTCTTGGTTCTAATATAAGATCTTTGTTTTTCTAACAGGGCGTTCACGGCCTTTTCTGATTGTCTGGATTATACCAGTGTTTATATATTATTAGCATAAAATATTTTCAGTTAATGGCATTTTATTGTTTTCATTCCCCCTTTTGTCCACTGGATTATTGTTTTTGATATATACATTCTTTTATGCTATCCATACGTGAAACACATTTTGTCTTTAGAGATATTCCTATTATGAATTTCATGTTCAGATAATGGCCGAACATACATGTGCAAGTACATCTGTGTATGTGTATGTCTGCATAAACAATGTTTTCTTTTTATATTTAAATTTAAATCATATTTATATTGTGCATTTTTCACTCATTCTTGAGGCATCCATCATCCTTCAATTTTTATTTTCTACAGCAGCTATAATACTACTTTAGTTTTATTCTGTTGGTGATGCAGATCTCATTACTATCTTTCTAAGTTGTTCTGTTCCATTGACATTCAGAGGTCAGTCCTCTATACCTCTCCAGTTTTTATTAGTATATCCACTTGATTTTTTCCAATATGGTTACTAATTCAATGACTGCTCTTAAGGAGGACACTTCTTGGGATGAGAACTGGATGTTATATGGAAACCAATTTGACAATAAATTATTAAAAAATAAATAAATAAATCTAAAAAAAAGGATTCTGATGACTTTATTCAGTTCAGACCATCTATATTTCCATTCTTGAACACCCACTTTAGTAGAGACTTGACAGTATTTTTATACATGGCTATTGCTTTTAACTTTTGGTTATATCTGTCATCTCTAGATTTACTATTTTTTAATTGAAATATAGTCAACACACAGCATTACATTAATTTCAGTTGTATGCCATAGTGATTTGACAACTCTATATATTATACTATGCTCATTGCAAGTGGGACTACCACCCGTAGGACCAGCATTGTATGATGACAGATCTAGCTTTACTTCTTGAACTGCCATAAAACCAGTGTCTACTCTTTCTTTAAATAAGTAGAAACTATGGAGCTTCTGATTTTCCTGACTCATAGCAAAATCCTTTCTTCATATTTTGTAGTTTCTACCCTGATGTGAGAAACAAAGGCAAATAAAAAATTAAATTTCCTTACTGCCTACAGCCCACTGACAAGTCCTTGAAACAGGCAGAGTGACAATCTTCTAGGAGCTCAGCTGTCTTGATGATGACACTTTGCTCAGGGCAAAAGGCAATCTTAGCTTAACATTAGCTCAACCTCCAGGATCCTGTAAGTCTATTTTATCATATAAAAATTCCTTTGGAAACTTCTTTTATTTCTATCCCCCCCACCTCCAAGACATAAGTGGGCAATCATACTCTAACTTCGTGGTCCACAGATACATATCTGAGGGGTCTCATGACTGAGGTTTTATTAGCCAATAATGAATGACCTTTTCCTAAGAAAATCTAGCCCCTCGTGACCTTGGAAACCTTGTTTCCAAAATACTTTAGAGACTTACACTATCCCTAACTGCTGGCAACCTGAAGATATAAAATTTTTCACCTGTCATAACCCCAGTGCAGCTCTTTCTGCCCATGGTTCCTGTCCCTGTGCTTTAATAAAACCACTTTTTGCACCAAAGGTGTCTCAAGAATTCTTTCTTGGCCCTCAGCTCCAAACCCCAATACTTCGAACCACATCACTTGGTGCCTTACTATGTGGCTGAGCCTTCTCATCTGGACTCTGCACTTTGGTGCAAACTTGGTGAGTATATTCTCTTCTCTTTCTTTCATTTCTGGGGCTTTTCAATGAGCATGGTGTTACTGGAACACTTTCATGTCGACTGCTCAGACTGTAAATCTCTAGCCTTTGGCTACTCTATACGAAGGAGAAATCCTGTCCTTTGGCTGCAAATTAGTACCATAGCTGGAATGGTAGTAAGACCCAGAAATGCTATGACCTCTCTTTATTCCTGTCCTTATACAAAGTTGTCTGTCTTGGGCATGAACAGCCACCTAAGTCACTAGGACAACTGTCAATCCTAAGACTCTTGTGTGAGGTTTCCTCCTTATTGGTCTAATGTGATCCCCTTCACATCTCTGGTCTAGCCACTTCTGGCCATGAGAACTCTGCTTGGAGCAGGCCAAAACCAGTACTCATTAGAAATAAAACTCAACTGGGACCATTTCCTAGAGAAGTTGGCTGCAAAGACTATATGTATTGGAAATTTGCTTCTAGCTTTACTGTTTTCTGTTAAGATCCTCTATTAACTGCTTTAACTATAGAACGGGTAATTTCTCCTTGTAAAACATTTTTTACTGTTTTCCATGGGTTAAAAAAAGCAGCACAACCTTATGAGTAAGGTAGTAGCGTGGCTTTCATGGGAAGGCTTGGACACGGTAGGTATGGTATTTGAGTCCATTCAACAGGCACCCATCTATAGCCTAGGATGCAATAGGGATGGTTGTGGTAGGTATTAGCATCCCTTTTATAGGCTGTTGTGACAGGATAGTGATCCATAGTGATTTTCATTAAAGGGATGCCTCTGGTCCCTGACACAAGGAACCTCTGACATATCCTGTGTGGGATGCCACAGGGAGTCAGGGGTAATTTTGCTAAAGGACATTCTCTTCTTCATTTCTCAAGTATTCATCCTTGGAATGCCTTTAAACCCACTGGGAACAATTCAGATTGCAAAATTAGAAAAATACTGATCTTCCATAATACTGCATGGCCTCAGTAAGATCTACCAGTTAGATCTCTTCTGTAGGAAACATGGCAAGTAGATGGAAGTACCCTAGGTCCAGGCCTTCAGGGCTCTAAATCAGAGCCCTGATTTAGATCAGAGCCTTGGACCTAAGGGCCTCTTGCAGAACATGTTTGGTCAGTAACCAGGTCAGTAAACTCCCTCCTGATATATTAGATGATAATTATTTGAATAGGCTTCTTCCTAATAGAAACTCGGTTGCTGGTGGAAACACAGGCTATCCCTAAATAAAGGGAACACTGACTTTCTCACTGTTCCTCCTTCTAATAGATGTAGGGGCTTCTCCCTCATTCATTTCCCAGGTTAATGGCTATAATTTGAGCCAATTGTGGTTAGTCTACCTCAGAATGGGTACTTCAAGGAAAATTCCCAAGTAGCTGCTGAAACTCCCCGTGTTCCTGGGAAGTTCCCAGTCCTCTCTGGCCTGACATGGACTGCATATTTCTACTTTGGTGGAAATAACCATGGTGTCTGCTCATCTGTCCAAGATGACAAGGTTTAGAAACAGGAACCTTCTTTCTCTGACTTCTGGCAGCACCTTGCTTCTTCTGCCTTCCTCCTGTCCTCCTCCTGTTTCTATATCACATTGGGTGCATTCTGTATAACTGGTTCCTATACCATCCTCAATGCCTCAGGCACCATTGACTTCTCCTTCTATTCTCACTGCCGAGGATCAAAGATCACCTCTGTTGGACTGCCCATTTCAAGATTTCCCCACTGGTGCCCCAGGTAAAAACTGACATTGGGGATCAAACTGATTGCCTTTTAAGTGGACCCAGGTAAGACATAATTCAGTATTTAAACTAAGGTAAGTTTGTTGGTTTAATTAAAATAGACTTGTCTTTAGAGTTATCAGCATTAAATATGAAATTTTTATTCTACCAAGGTTTACTAAAGCTCAAATAAGCTCATGTTACCTCTGTTGCAATTTGTCCGCAAAAAGACGACTTAAAACGATGGTTAATTTTTGTCTGTCTCAAAGTTTTCATGGGTAATTGTTAAGATAGCTCTCAAAGTTTTTGGTAACCTGAAACATCACAGGGTGCCCAGGTGGCCTAGGTGGTTAAGCATTTGACTCTTGATTTCAGTTAGAGTCATAATCTCGTGGTTCATGAGATCAAGCCCCACATCAGGCTCGATGCTGACAGCACGGAACCTGCTTGGGATTCTCTCTCTCTCTCTGTTTCTCTCTCTCTGCCTCTTCTCTGATTGTGCACACAGTCTCGCTCTCTCAAAAAAATAAAAATAATAATTTTGTCTGTCTCAAAGTTTTCATGGATAATTGTTAAGATAGCTTTCAAAGTCTTTGGTAAGTTGAAACTTTACAGCTTTGGTTGGCCAATAAATTAGATTGAATTTGTTGGACATCTAGGTCTTTTCCAAATAGGATAAAATAGTACAGCACTGATTACTAAATATAAGGTTTATCTGCTTTTGACTTCTTATTGCAGAGAAACTAAAGACATTTGGGTTTGTTGGAAAACATGATGCTTTGTGCTTGATTCATGAATTTGCCATCAAAGAATTCTGGTGTAACAGTTTACAGTTGGTTACTACTTAGTTTCTACTGTAGACTGTTTCTAAGAATAATGACTGATGGAAATAAGAAACAACTCTGTACGTAGAAAAGTAGGAAGTGTGTAACCAAGATATAAGGAATGGAAACACATTTTTTTGAAGGTAAAAGAAGGTAATTTTGTCCTAAGTGAGACTGGTTGTTTGGGGGTAAATGGCTTGGGACAAAATGTGAATATACAGGAAAGTTATAGAAGGTTTGTGAAGGGAAATCTTTGGAAAGGAATTTTCTGTGTGCTCAGGATGGACTAAGGTTGAAATGAATGAATTTTTAAAAGTGCACTGGTGTTCTGCTTTCTTTCTTTTAAAAAGACAAAGTTTCTTGGATTGTTGCCCTGCTCCTGATAAGACATGTAAACAAAGTTGTTTTCTCTTTGCCTGCCCAGAAAAAACCAGTTTCTTTGTTTTGTCTTTACTCTTTGATGAGCTGTAATCCTATTTAGCACATTCTTTAAAACTTTCTAAGATTTTATCAAGCATCCCCAAGATTTAAATTGTAAATGAAGTCTTTTTGACTAATATACTTATTTACTTGCAACATTACATTTGAGTGGTGTAAAGTCATCACTCAATATTCTTATTATTGAAGTGTTCTGTGTCACAGAAATAATTGAATTTCCTTGTCAATTGCATCAAAATAAACTATCCTATCAGATCATTACTAATGTCCATTTCCATTTTTTTTGTCATTTATAATTGTTCTTATGCTCTTACAAAACATGTTTCATCTTCAAGGAGATTCATAAAAAGGACTTTTAGGACAAATACAGATATTCAGTATCTTTAAGATCAGAAAATACTTAAAATGGGTAAGAATTTCCAGAACTAACTAAAAAGTTACATTCAAATTTAACAAGAATTAGCATAAGGGGACTAAATGAACTGAAAAAAGATTATTATAGTTTTTGTGACTCTTGTTTGAGACATTGCTGGTTCTCTAATGTTTGCTTTCCAGAGTAAAGAAACTTTGTCCTAAGATATCTATAATTTACAGGAATGTGATAAAGTATTTGTGAACAAACTGAAACACTTAATCTTTTCTCTCTACTTGAACCCTCCGAATTCAAAAGTCTCAGTGAGTATTCTTTTTTTCCATGGCAATCATAATTATTTGCATAAGTTCAATAAGAATTTGTTCTCCTTGTAACAGGACACCACTGGGAACATTGGTTATTTTACCGAGGCTTTGACTGGAAGTGTCATATTTGAGAAAGACATGCATAGACTCAGATATGACCAGACAGCTTTAAGGAACTAAGATTGACTTTAAAGCCCTTTGGAAATGTTGGCATGGTACTCCGCTTACGGAGATCCCAGCAGCCTTTCCAGGTGAGTAAAGGATGTCACTTCTTGGCACGTGCTGGAATGTCAGGATACTTTGGGGACCTCGTGAAGAGGAGTTCGCCCAAAGCTACAGGGACTGCAGCTATGACTGATGGCAAGTACTTGGCCTGACTTCTGGCCTAGAGAGGCTACTAAAAGTTCAAACCAGATTCCTTATAAAATTCCAGCAAAGCATATTTTAAACGATCTGTATGGTCAATTGCTCTTCTTGCTGAACTTATGTAAATAATTAGAACAAGTTTGTTAAAATTGGACTTGTTTTACAAGTGAATTAGTCTGACTTAATTTGGCTATCTCTGGAAATAAGGGCAATTATAGAGAGAAAAATTATGTTTCAATAACATATCTCTGTGGATGTTAAATTCTAGTTCTGATTGTCTCTGAATGTGTGTTGTTTGAGTAAGCTAGATAACTTGAGGTAAACTTCAGAGAAATTACCACAATAGTTCATATATAGACAATCTTCGTGTTTGTTATGGGGATAACAACAGGCCCCATGGACATAGGATTATGTGAACAGCTGGAAAATGGGATGAATTCCCCAACAACTGTATAACTCAACAATCACCTTGATCAATTCTGTGTGGCTGATGACAAAATCGCTCGTTAAAAGCAGGAGCATTCCATCGGGTTACCATTACATCGGGTTAACTATGGACTTGTGAAGATAACGGCCAACCCCACTTTTCTTTTGATTGTATTAGATGATGCATTCAGGGATCCCTTTATCTGCTGAGACAAGTCTTCTCCCATTTGCCAGTGATTCCTCATAATTAGGATATTGTTAAGGCTTGACCTCAAACAAAGAGGGCTTATTGATGGTTTTATCCTTTAACCATTATTTGTCTCAGGAACTACCTCTATTGCTGTAAAATTGCAGATAGAGGCTTTAGCCAAGCACATAACAGCCCTCCTGATAGAAGAAGCCTCAACAATTACCATGGGATAGTTTCTAACAGTAATGACTCCACATCATAGTCAGAGTGTCTTAGAGACCAAAGACCATAAATATATCATAGGAGGCCAACTTATTAAATATCAGGCTATGCTTATAGATACACCTGAAAGAATACTTAACACTTGTCAAACTTTATTTTTTTTTTAATTTTTAATGTTTATTTTTGAGACATAGAGACAGAGCGTGAGCAGGAGGAGGGCAGAGAGAGAGGGAGACACAGAATCCGAAACAGGCTCCAGGCTCTGAGCCGTCAGCACAGAGCCCGACGCAGGGCTCGAACTCACAGACCACGAGATCATGACCTGAACCGAAGTCGGCCGCTCAACCAACTGAGCCACTCAGGCGCCCCAACACTTGTCAAACTTTAAAGCAAGCTATGAAAACCTGTAAAGCTTATGCCTGGGCCTAACCATCATACTTCCATGTTAGAATATGACTGCTCAGATTGTTGATCTTCTTTATTCTAGCCAGACTTAAAAGATTCCCCTATTGAAAATGCAGATGGCAGTTGGTTTACTGATGGCAGTTGTTTCATGGAAAAGGATATCAGAAAAGTTGGGAACACTATAGTGTCTAAGGCAGACTGTTGAGGCCAAAGCCCTCCCAGCAGATACGTCTGCCAAAAAGAATGGATTAATAGAACTCATTCACACTTTACGACTGGCAAAGGGCCTCAAAATTAATATCTATACCGACTCTAAATAGCCTTCCTAGTCCTACATGCCCATGGATCAATTTGGAAGAAAAGGGATTATAATCAAGCTACAAGTCCCCGATCACATATGGGCCCAAATTATTACTCATCTTGAGGCTGTACACGTACCTAAGGAGGTAGCTGTGATTCACCTCAAAGGACATCAAAAGCATATGACCTAAGAATCTAAAGGAAACAACTTGGCAGATTGTGCAACCATGCAGGCAGCACAAAAATAAACAAATATTGTCTTATACCAGTCTTCAATAAAGTCTATAGCTCTAGTCTATTCAGACCAAGAAATTCACAAAGCCCAGGAATAAGGATATTCAAAAAATGCACAGGACTAGCTTGTTAATAATGAGGGGAAAATCTTTATATTCCTCCCCCCCCAAAAAAACCCCACAAAAACAATGGAAAATAATATAGGGTTTACATCAGGCTACTTAATTGAATAAAAAGGCCACTGATTTCAAGCCTTAAAAACTAGTTACTATTTACATTCAGCATGGCACACACATTCCTCTGGAAAGCTGGCCCTCCAAACCAAATGGCCCTTGATATCCTGACTGCAGTTCAAGAAGGCCCAGAATTAGATGACTGGCTCCAAAGGGGACCCAATGACTATGCAGCTCTAACTTGTAGCCATAGCTTCCTCCAGGCTGGATAGGCTGCAGTACTCTGAGTTTTGCCTGGATGCGTTATTAAAACCACCATCAATCCAGCCAATCTTCCAAATTTAAAACAATGATGGACATGCTCCGTATTTCACTGGCATGGCCACTGAGCATCCATCTTTGTTCCCTCTTTAGGACTGGAGGATATTGTTTGGCACATGGAAACTCTTAAATGAAACTCAAAATGGCATTTCCCTATTAAATACTGAAGTAACACAAATGCGTAAAGCAGTTTTACAAAATAGAATGGCATTGGATATTTTAACTGCTGCACGAGGCGAAACTTGTACTATCATAAAAACAGAATGTTGTGTATACATTTTAGATTACCACGAAAATATTTCTGTGTTTCTAATTAACACAAATACTAAAATTAATACTTTAAATGATAATTTTCTTCCCTTTAATAATTGGCTAAACTCCTGGACTGGAAGAGGACTTTTGTCAACTATCGAAGAATGGTTACGTGGGCTTCTTTTTTTTTCTGTTCTAATCATATTTTGCTGTTTTCTCCCATTTCTCCACCTGGTGCAGAAACTCCTTCCCTGGCATAGCTTCCAGCTGACAGATGATCATTTCCACTCAGGAAGATCCATACATGTGGTCTCCCTTGGATTCAACTGCCTCTGCCTGTTGTAACTCCTATATAGATAAGCCTCCAACTGATGAATGTTGACACACAGGTAGGGGTATCTCTATGCCTCTCATTCAGCAGAAAGAAGTTACAGAGGTGAGTCAGTCTACCCTCGCAACCTTAAAGATTTAAGGTTCAAACTGTTCAGTGGGGAATGATGTGGGAAACTAAGACAAATGAAAAATTAAATTTCCTTACTATCTACAGCCCATTGACAAGTCCTAGAAACAGGCAGAGTGACATTCTTCTAGGAGCTCAGCTGTCTCGATGATGACACTTTGCTCAGGGCAAAAGGCAATCTTAGCTTAACATTATCCCAACCTCCAAGATCCTGTAAGTCTATTTTATCATATAAAAATTCCTTTGGAAACTTCCTTTATTTCTATCCCCCAAGTATATATGGCCAATCATGCTCCAAGCTCATGGTTCACTGATACACATCTGAAGGGTCTCATGACTGAGGTTTTATTAATAAGTAATAAATGACCTTTTCCTAACAATAGCTAGCCCCTAAAGGTCCCGGAAACCTTGTTTCCAAAATACTTTAGAGACTTACACTATCCCTAACTGCTGGCAACCTGAAGGTATAAAATTTGTCACCTGTCATAACCCCAGTGCAGCTCTTTCTGTCCATGGGTCTTGTCCCTGTGTTTTAATAAAACCACCTTTTTGCACCAAAGATGTCTCAAGAATTCTTTCTTGGCCATCGGCTCTGAATCACAACACTTCAAACCACATCATGCCCTAATGTATGCTCTGGTTTCTAGGACTTCTGTTTCCAGCATTTCTTCTGCTTTCTATCTTTTCTTTAAAATCACTGCTCTAGCTGGTAGGAACCAATCATCATCATCCTTTATCCCAGGAAGACAATCAATAGAACTAGGACCATATGAGTATCATTGGGTAGACAGTTTAGCTTTTACATGTTAGCCACATATTCTGTCTTACTTCTGTCTTTCAACACTATGTGCGGTCTCCAGCCTTAGGTTTAGGACATGAAACGGCAGATGATATGGAGAGATGGCACTGATGACAAGCACACACTTGTTTAATGTAACATTTACATTTGTTTTTGTTCAGCCAGCTGAGGTAGTAAACTAAAAGGAGGAAGGTCAATAGAGACACACTATGTTCCCAGAAATGGTCAGCCTTTCATTGCCTATGAATGCCAGTCACTTTGAATCCCAACTCTGCCAGCAAGATTTTCTTTTTCTTTTTCTCTCTTTTATTTTTTTTGGCCTGAAAAAGACACTGAAATTTCAGCTTCACAGTTAGCATGTCACCATCTGCAGAATATCTGATTCTCCATGAGAGACACAGGGAGATTAATATTTGAAGCTTGAAGCACAATGGTAGCATGACCATAACATTAAAACTTTTACTAAGGGACTCTGGGGGATTGTAAGAGCCAGGCATTGTAGCATAAATCCTTATACTGTGTCCCTGTGCTTTCTTTCCAAATGCAAACATCTTGTTTATATTACACACTTTTCAGGTAAAAATATGTTTTCCACTATTTAACTTTTCTCAAAAAACATGTTTAGAAACAAGTTTTCAATAAACGTGTTTACCACATTTTCTAAGAACAACATGTTTTCATTTTGCAAAGTCAGGTGAAAACACTACCAAAATAAGCTCATATTTTATGGGGCAGGAGATGAACTATCTTTTACTCATTTTTATCCAAATTATACACATTACATATAAGCCTATACTAGCTATGTTAAATAACTAGTTTAAAATTTTAATTTTTAAAGTTAGTGGGATGTATTTTAGATTATTTTTATATCCCAAAGAAGAATGGCAGTTGTTCAAGATATCAAAGCTCCATCTAAAAATATTAATCGACCTAATATAGAACATGGGCTCTGTTCTTATTCTCTACTTAAATATCAGCAATTCTCCAATACTGAAAAATCAAGTTGGATGGTAATTGTAATTACCTCATGGTTCCAGAGTTTGGAACACAGAATTTACCCTTACTAGAAAAAAATCATATTATTGCTTATTTTAAGTCTCGATCATTTATTTTTTGATATACTTCCCTTACTTCACTTCAAGTAATCAGAATTGGTGTCCATTGTATTATGCTAGTTTAAAATACATTTGCTTCTGGGGATGTCTGGCTGGCTCAGTTGGTGGCACATGCAACTCTTGATCTTGGGGTTGTGAGTTCAAGCCCTATGAGGAGTGTGGAGATTGTATGAAAGTAAAATCTTTAAAAAAAAATATTTGCCTAGTTTTTAAACTATTTATTTGTTGATTTATTTTGAGAGAGAGTAGGGGGAAGGGTAAAAGGGAGAGAGAAAGAGAATCCCAAGCAGGTTTCACACTTAGCACAGGGCTTGAGTCCACAAGCCTGAGATCATGACCTGAGCTGAAATTAAGAGTTGGATGTTCAACCGACTGAGACACCAGGTGCTCCCAAAATGTCTGTTTCTTTAAAATAGTTCCTATTAGGGGCACCTGGGTGGCTCGGTTGGTTAAGTGGCTGACTTCAGCTCAGGTCATGATCTCACAGTCTGTGAGCTTGAGCCCCACATCGGCCTCTGTGCTGACAGCTCAGAGCCTGGAGCCTGCTTCAGATTCTGTATCTCCCTCTCTCTCTGCCCTTCCCCTGCTCATACTCTGTCTCTATGTCTCTCAAAAATAAATAAACGTTAAAAAATTAAAATAGTTCCTATTAAAAGATCAGATAATGTTACATATTTATTTTGTATAGTAACTGTTTTGTTCGTGGTATTATAACAGATAAGTTTAGATTAACCTAGCTTCATAGAGAAGCATGAATTAATTTATCTTATATTATTTAAATTGTTGTCCTTTCTCTATTTCACAGTCCATATCATATTGGCACTTATGGGTAATTTCACTTATTAGAATAATTTAATTTAGGGACTAAAGACATTTAAGATTTAGGCTAAATACAAATCTCATTTTCCTCACATGTTATAGGCAAGTTACATAACCTTTAATCTTGAAAATAAAGGTAATTATAAAGGTAAAGATATTTATCTCTTTGCTTTGTTCCAAGGAATAAATGAGGAAGTATGTGATAAAATACATACTTAAAACATTATTTTCTGCCATTTTCAGATGCAAAACAAAGACCTCAGATTTAAGTGACTTTCCCAAGGCCATCCAAATAAGTGGTAAAATAAAAATCAGGTTTTGTGTTAAATACTGAACATTTAGACAAAATGACCATATTGGTAAAAAAAAAAAAAAAAGATTTCATGATAAAGTTTTGGGATGGGATAAATGATTTCTATCTCTCTTAGGGTATCTCAGAAAAGCTCATTCTTACCCATTTTTGTCTACACAATTTGCTAATATGACTAAAGAACTTCTGATCTCAGAAAAAAATAGTGGGACTAGTATTTAAATATAAAAAAAATACCGAATTTCATTACTAAATTGTTTCCAATACATCACTAGGTTGTGCGTTATATATAGGACAATTTGGCAATGTACCCAATAGAGTTACTGCTTATAAATGGATGTTTATTTATGACAAAGATAGAAGCAAAATAAAAATTAATATGCAGTGCATGTTATAAATGACATCTGAAGACACTATAAAAGCTCACATAACAGCATGGGGTTAGTTGACAAGCGACTGGAATAGACAATGGACAAGGCATGAATCTAAATGAGGGGAAAGCCTCTCTGTCATGCTCCTCAGAATTCAGCTAACAGTTGAAGTGGCAGGTTGGATAGGCTCACACCAGTTCTCTATCTAGGTTTTATTTCTCATATCAGCCATTAACTTCAATCCCTTCCTTTGACAATTTTCCCTGTGCCTCTGAGAAGAAAGTTAAATGAACTGTTTTGGATTTCAATTTTGATTATGTGCTATGCAGTGGATACAGTATATATTTTCATGCATATGCTCTGCCAGTGTTCATTCCTTTTCCTATCAGAAACATTCCTGGTAGAAATGTAGTCATTGATTGGCTGTACTGTGGGCATGATCTTGTACATTCAGAATTGCATTGATTGGCTTCATAATATTCTTTGATACTTGGATCAGACTAATACATCAATAATGAACTCTCAGAAAGATAAATTAAGAAATAATCCCATTTAAAATGGCAACACAAATAAAATATCGAGGAATAAATTTAAACACAGGAAGAAAAGACCTGTACATTGGAAATTATAATACATTGATTAAAAAAAAATTGAGGACAACAACATACGTGAAAAGACACCCTGTGCTCACAGACTAGAAGTATTGTTAAAATGGCATACTACCCAAAGGAACTTACAGACTCAATGCAATCTCAATCCAAATTCCACTGGCATTTTTCACAGAAATGGAACAATCCTAAAATTTGTATGGAACCACAAAGGGCCCCAAATAACCAAGGCAATAGTAAGAAAGAAGAAACAAGCTAGAGGCACCATATTCCCCGATTTCAAACCAAATTACAAAGCTAAAATAATCAAAATAATGAGTACTGACAGGTACAGACACATAGATAGATCAATGAACAGAATGGAGAGCACAGAAATAAACCCCTGTATATGCAGTCAATTAATTCACAACAAAGTAGCCAAGAATATACAATGGAGAAAGGACAGTCTTATCAACAAATGGTGCTGGAAAAAACTGGGCAGTTACATGCAAAAGAATGAAATTGGACCACTGTCTTATAGCATACACAAAGATTAACTTAAAATAGGTTAAAAAAAAAATAGGTTCAAGACTTCAGTGCAAGACCTAAAACCCTAAACCTCCTTGAAGAAAACATAGGTGGTAAGTTCCTTTACATTTGTCTTGGTGATGATTTTTTGGAACAGACTCCAAAAGCAAAGGAAATATAAGCAAAAATAAAATAATGATGGTACATCAAACTAAAAAGCTTCTCTATAGCAAAGAAAATCATTAACAAAATTAATAGGCTTTCTACTAAATGAGAGAAAATATTTGCAAATCATACATCTGGTAAGGGGTTAATATCCAAAGTGAAAAACTCATACAACTCAACTACAAAAACAAAACACAACAACAACAAAATCCAATTAAAGAATGGGCAAAAGACATGAAAGGACAGTTTCCAATGAAAACATACAGAGGACCAATGGGCACATAAAAAAGATGCTCAGCATTACTAATCATCAAGGAGATGCAAATCAAAACCACAGTAATGTATCACCTCATCCCTGCAAGAAAGGTTACTACAAATACAAAAACAAAATAAAAACAAAGCCAAACAACAACAAGAAATAACAAGTGTTGGCAAGGGTATGGGGAAAAGGGAACCCTCCTGCACTGCTGATAGGAATGTAAGTTGGTGCAGCCACTATGGAAAACAATATGGAGGTGACATACATACAGACATACTTAAATAGAACTACCACATGATCTAGCAATTCCAATTCTGGATATTTATCTGAAGAAAATTAAAACACCAATGTGAAAAGATATGTGCCCTCCCACGTTCAGTGAAGCATTACTTCTAAGAGCCAGGATGGAAACAACCTAAATGTTCATCAACAGATCAACGGGTACAGAAATTGTGGTGTATAGAAACAATGGACTATTATCATACCATAAAAAGAGGAAATCTTGCCATTTGTGGCAACATGGATAGACTTTGATAAAATTATGCTAACTGAAATAAATCAGGGAAAGATACTATAGGGTCTTATGTATAAGTAGAATTTAAATCAAAAAAGTTTAAAGATACAGATTTATAGAGTTTACAAGTACATAGAGATCAGATAGGCGGTTACCAGAAGCAGAAGGTAGAGGGGTATGTGAATTGGATGAAGAGTATCAAAATTTTCTTTCAATTAATTCTTTATTAATTGAAATTCTTTATTCTTTATTAAAATAATTCTTTCAATTATAAAATAAATAAGTGCTGGGATGTAAAGCATGTATAGTTAATTCTGTATAACATATTTGAAAGTTGAGAGTAAATCTATTTTTTTTATTATCAATTTGGTTTCCATACAACACCCAGTGCTCATCCCAATCCCTGCCCTGCTCACTGCCCATCACCCACTCTCCCCCCTCCCATACCCCTCTCAACCCTCGGTTTGTTTGAGAGTAAATCTTAAAAGGCCTCATCACAAGAAACAATTTTCGTAACCGTCTACGGTGACAGATGTTTGCTAGACTTAGTGTGCTCATCATTTTGTGACATATACAAATATTAAATCATGCTGCATACCGGATATGAGTATAATGCAATATGTCCATTTTACCTCAGTAAAAACAAAGGGCATCCAAAAAAAGTGTTTATTAGACTAGATTTTATAAGTATATACTACTTATAAGACATCTATAAAATATACATTATGGATGGATGGGTGACTTCTGTCTGGGCATAAATTTGGGCAGAAAGTATATGATTATGCTTAAACGCAAGAATTCTATTATCAAATAAAACGTGAAGACAAATGAGGAGAGATTGAGTTGTGTTGTGGTAATAAACTCATAGTCTGATTAGTGTACTTATTCATTTGCATGTCTAGCATGGATCATGAGTTTTGCTCATCACGGTCTTTCAGACATCCAGACTGACTGACTACTAACGGATACACTAATGATCACAATGCTAGAGGAAAGAAAGAGAGCTCAGGAGGGTAGAACATTGAAGTTTATTGCTCTACCCTGAAAGTGACACATAATAATTCAGCTACAAATGATAGATCAGAATTAGTCACGTGCACCAGACCAGGGGGCTAGACAAAGAAGCAGGGAGATAGAACTTAGCTGAATTGTAAGAGTGGCTTACAACTGTAAGAGTGGCTTTGCCAAAGCCATACCTCTCTCAGACGCATCACATCTAGAGACTAGAAGAGTCAGAAAGGCCTGGCCGTCTCAGATTGGCATGGGGAAACTCCACCAGACAATACTCTCCGGATCTTCCTCACGTTGGGTGAAGCTCGACAAATTTATATAATAGTTTGACTTCATCTTCTGATCAATTCTTCTTCTCCCCGCTTCCCTTCAGAGATACTGATCCCTAATAAATGTCTTGAACCCTAAACTCCAGCAGCTGCTTCCAGTAGACCCAACATGTAAGAGTGTGAAATTGGTTTGGAATTTGTGAATACAGCCAGTTTTCTCTGTGGAAGATTTCTTTTTATTATACTAATTGGCTTTTAAAAACATTTTTCCCCCTTTTAATTAACATTTGCTTTCTGTACAGGCAAGGAAATACATATGCCTACTATGTTTTCTGTGAAAATAAAAACAAATTGTATTTTATTTGCTGAAGGTCAAACTTTGGTTTTACCATTTTTCTAACAACTATTTTTATAAAGTTAATTTAATTAAAATATAATTCTATGGTTTATATTCTTTTTTAGTATAGAGGCTGGCAATTAGGATTATTCCTTAATATTTATCATGTTCGTGTATGTGACAGAAACTAGGGACTTTGTCCCCTAATATCTCTTATTCCCTTCTTCTACAGTAAAGGAGGCTTTAAATTTTTCAGTTTTTACACTCATTTAGAATAGACTACATTTCCTATCATTCCTTACTATAAACTGGACATTGATAATTTTATAGCCACTAAGGTGTGCAGGAATGTGATATTACAATTTGCAGGACAGAAAAGGAAGAAGATATAGCCCTTATCTTGATTCTGATCCAGTTTCTGTAAAAAATGGATACAATGGCTGACATTTGGCTATTGTGGACAATGAGGACAGATATAATCCATGAATAATGAAAGGAAAGACTGAAATTTCTGGATTCTGGGCAGTGTAGAGAAAACGCATCATCCCTCAATGCTGTTATTTGGACTTGTTCAAGAGGACTTGTTTTAGCCACTATTAATTTGAACTTACTCTTGTATATAGCCAAACCTTTCTTACGGATAGTTTGTTAAATGTTTTACATAGAGGTATCACTGGTTCATGAAAAATTATTCAACTAAGTCAATATATTCACACATAATATTGCATAATGATTTAAAGGTTAATTTTCTGATTCACTCTGCAGGAGTCAAGTCCTAATTCCAGCATCTACTGGTTTCTAGCCTCAGACAAGTTACTAGGACCTTTAAATCCCCACTTTTTAGTTTGTAAATTGGTGTCAGCAATAGTTCTTCCCTTTCAGAGTTAGTTGGGTATAGTGAATGCGGTACTAATATATCAAATACTGAGCACTAGGCATAGCACATATTAAAAGCTATGGTTAGTTGTTACTGATATTCTTATTATATACTTATATAACAATAAACTATCATCAGAATAACCAATAGCCCATTTCTGGGTATAGGCAAAGGACATAAAGAAAGAAACATATATACTGAAAGAAATAGCCATAAGGCTATTTAGTACCCATGCTTTTAAATCATGTGAAAACAAATGATTTATATGCTTAAATGGAGACTATACAGTTCATGATTTTTAAAAATCTTCTGCTCTCTCTAGCTATGATGGATTTTTTTTAATACTATATTCACAGAGGTAGTGTATCTTCTTTAGTACTCATAAAAATAGGGCACTTGCTATGGGCAAGTCCAAAGGAGTGGACTCTATTGAAACACAAAAGCCTTTTAAAGATTTCCTGATACATCATCTCACTTATTTAAATATCCATGAATACATGCAATCAGGATTTAGTTCTTTGTGCAATTGAAATGACTAAATTTAAAGTAATCAATCCTGTTCTCTGAATGCTTAGCTCTTTGTCTGTTGTTCTGGGGGAATGATATTCAGATTGTCCACATTCTTTATCAGTAATAGAAATTTAACAAATTTTTGTCACATTTCTTTAGATATAGGACTCCTTCTTGGCCCTATGTCATAAATGATATATTTTTTATTTAAACTTTTAAATTTTAATATACACTTCTTTAAAAAAAATGTTTATGCGTACGTGAGCAGGAGAGGGGCAGAGATAGGGGGATGAAGGATCCAAACCAGGCTGTGTGTTGACAACAGAGCCCCATGCAGGGCTCAAACTCACAAACCAGGAGATCACGACCTGAGCAGAGAAGTTGGATGCTTAATCGGCTGAGCCACCGAGTTGCCTCAAATTTAATACACCTTATTAGACATAATTTTATTGAAATATTTAATTTTCTTAAGACTTTAGATTATTACAGGCTACGACTTCTCTTTGGATACAAACTTAAGGGTGATTTCAGGGCATTCCCCGATATTTGATATAGTGTAGTTAGCAATGATGTGGGATCAGGATTCTATCAACATTACACTTTAGGAGTTTGGCTAAATCACTCCAGACTTCTAAGTGACAAGAATTTAATAGTAAAATGAGAGAGGGGTCTTCTATAAAGGAAATTCAGATTTGTTGTCTAACTTACTATATGATCTGCCAAATACGGACCACCTATATTCTTTCCTAAATAATTGCCCCAAATAATAGCATGATTGGTAATAAAATATCCATTTTAGCCTTATCAAAATAAATCTTTGATAGTTAATTAACTGCAGGGCTACAAGAGGCAAATACAGTGTTTTCATATACTGAACTAGTGTCATTATATCTGAAGGGGGCAGAGAAAAGGTAATTACAATTTTGATTTCAGTATTAGCATTTGTTGCCTGGCTAGGGGTCATTTCTTAAGTTTGGTTCAAGTTGTTTCATGAAAATAAAACGTTCATAGAATCCTGTAGATCCAACATTATCTAGAACTTGGCCACATTATCAGAAATATGTGCAATTTGTAAATCTAGCACCAAGTAACATGGGCTTATTTAGAAACTTATACTTCTAGTTCAATTAATTCTTTTGATAGCAAATCATAAGGAATCTTTGTGATGTATGCAAATATACTTAATAGGCACTAAGATATTCTAAAGATGATTCATATATACATATAAATGTATTATAAAAATGTGGTATTTTCTTTGAATAGTTCAATGATTTTTAAAAACTTGTTATTATTGCAACACCAAAGCAGCTCAGCTCAGAATAAATGAGTTCGTTCTTTCATTACCTCCTGGTGTGACCTTGTGTCCAGCAGGAGAATATTTGCATATCATTGAACATTTCAGCTATTTTATTTTTCCGCTAAAGGCCCAATATCCTAATTGTCAGATATCTTGCCTTATGTATTTTTTTAGAATTCTTGCATCAATGTGAATTCATGAATTAGATTTCAAATTCTGGGATTCCAAAAGTATTCTGAGAAAAAATAATAAATCTTGTTAAAACAAAGCTATGTGACAGAATTAACATGAAATCAGGTTCAACCTTGTACTCTTATTGCCAAAAAATGTATTTTTTTAAGAATTGGAAGGCAAAGATATTCACAACTAATTTTGGATGGTCAAATAATACAATTTGATTTGCATAATTTATATGAAAAAGTATATTAAGACACAAGGCAATGCAAGTTGGACAAACTATACTTATTACTTTGTTTGATGAACTACTGAAATGTTATTTACCTTTTCTTTTTCTTAAAAAAAATTTTTTTAATGTTTATTTATTTTTGAGAGACATAGAGGCACAGCATGAACAGGGGAAGGGCAGAGAGAGAAGGAGACACAGAATCGGAAGCAGGCTCCAGGCTCTGAGCCATCAGCACAGAGCCCGACGCGGGGCTCGAACTCACAGACCGCGAGAACATGACCTGAGCTGAAGTCGGCTGCCCAACCGACTGAGCCACCCAGGCGCCCCTGAAATGTTATTTACCTTTTCATGCTGATGTCATAGACCTAAAAAGAATACATTTTTGCTTTTTTGTTTGTTTTTTATTTAGACCAAGTTTATACATTTCTCACTGGACATGAAAAGTCGAAGTAGATGATTGGAAGATAAGAGTCTATTTATATATATGCTTTAAAAATCCCTTTCTGGGGCGCCTGGGTGGCATAGTTGGTTAAGCGGCCGACTTTGGCTCAGGTCATGATCTCACGGTCTGTGAGTTCAAGCCCCGTGTCGGGCTCTGTGCTGATGGCTCAGAGCCTGGAGCCTGCTTCAGATTCTGTATCTCCCTCTCCCTCTGCCCTTCCCCTGCTCATACTCTGTCTCTATGTCTCTCGAAAATAAATAAACGTTAAAAAAATAAAAAAAATCCCTTTCTGTGATATACTGTGTCTAGTTTTTCTCCATATGTTTCTATTTCTTATTTATGGGTCAAATTTGCTTGCTTTTTCACTTATCTAATAAAATTTAATTGTAAGTTAGACACCATATATGAGTCTGGATTGTGTGGTCTTCATTTAGATACTAAATTTTGTTCTGGTAGGAGAATAATTTTTACAATTCTGATTGTCATCTGACATACACGCACATATTTTTTTCTGTGTTAATGAAGGTCTATTTCCATTTTTTTCCTCCTACTGTATAGTCCTAGGACATGTTCTTTACTCTAGACTTAGGTCTTTCATCTTTTGGGATGGCGATTCTGGGATTTCAACTCTGTGGACAAGATGAACAGCTCATTTGTTTTAGTGTGCTTCCTCATAATCTTTTCACCAACAGCCCTAAACCTTAATCCCCGCCTTCTCAACACAGCGAGACCATCCTACCATTTTGGTTACCTGCAGCCCTCTTCTGGTTCCTTCACCCCATACTTTGTTTTTATTCCCTGAGGGCGTGGAATGTGTCACAGGCACATAAATGGGTGAACATGGGGCTCATTTCATGTAAACTTCTCTCAAAGTTAACAGACCGTTGTCCAATGACTAAAAAGGGTTTCCTTATATATAATCATCACTTAAGACAAGAAGCTAAATATGCTTCCAATTATACTGTCATTGCCATTTATGAAAGCCATTTTTGCTTGTTTTTGAGATTTGATTAAGAGTTTATATTTAGTCTTTCCGTATTTGGATAATTTAGAATTTATTGATTATAGAAGTTAACCTACCTTAATTATTCAAAAACTGGCTGTATTTTGGGTAGCTGCTGAGGGAGGAAAACCCTCAGATACTGAAATATGTGACATTAAACACTCTGTAAGAATGTGATAAAAAAGGCTAAATTTTAGGTAATTCCTTTGACTCTGACAATGTATTTGGTCAAGTGTCATCTGTGATTTCTTTGAACTTCTTGAGCATATATCTCTAGTGGAAGTATTTGGAAAAGAGTAAAAAAAAAAAGGAAAATAAAAATAAAAATCTAATAAGTATTTCCTACTCACCAAGAAAGAATTTTCCAAGGTTCTAAGTAGATATGCAAGAAAAAAAAGTCTAGATAATTAAACAGGTGGAAATATGATTAAAAATTTCTATGCAACCAAGGCCAATTAAAGCCTTGAGCAAAGATCAAAATATTAATATAGCTTTCCCGCCAAACTTATTTTTAGATTGTGTAGAGAGAAGCATATTTAAAATGAATGGAGAAATTTGTGAGTAAACGATAAATTAGGTATGAGGACAATGTTACTGTAACATGGATCTTCACAAAAGCAAGTAGGTCAGAAGCTTACATTTTTATCACATTACTAAGTTTTATGATATTAAAAAAAAAAGGTAAGTCTTTGAACCTTAAAGCCATTTTTGGGTTCCTAAATTGAACGAGCAATAAGTGTGACATAAAGGGTAATAAGGTATTAAGGAAGGAATTGAAGAAATTATAGTATTCCAACATGTGATAATTAAAACAAAAAATAAAACAGGCAATTTTCCCCCCACAAAATTTCCTCCATGACAATCTTATTTGGAATATAGCCACCATTAGCTCACACTTTTAACCTTCCTGCTTTCTTCTTATCTTCTAAAATGAAAAATCAAAGTCTTAAGATGTCTGTAAGGCCGAATATATTCTAACTGTATCCACATTTTACTGTTGTTCTGACTTCTTGGCTACTTACTGTTGTTCAAACATTTCAGACATATTTATGAATCAGATTCTTGGCATTGGCTGTTATCTCTCGCTGGAATACTTTTCCAGATATTATGTGAGCTACAGGGAAATTGTGAGCAAAGGATTAGCAAAGCCTCTTTTTCCTTTAGGGAGAATGTGACCTTCAGGTAAATGTGTAACATTATAAAAGTGATACTGTGAGCAAAACTATTAGGGAATGTTGGTTTTAATAAAAATGATACCCCATTGGGCAATTTTTTTTGGCATGGGAAGAAACATCTGGACTAAAATATCTGAGAAGGACAGTGATTTAGAATTGTCTAAATGCAGGAACTTCCAGTGGTTCCTGTAAATGACCATGTCCATTGTGGAGACCCTATATAAAATGTATTAGAAGCTAAAAAAAAAAAAAAAAAAAAAGCTTTTGGCTCTTGGGGAACATAAAACTTTCAGGTCAAGCGGTCCCTGAGCATAGATCGCTCCTGCATGTACTGTCATATGGACCGCTGCAGGGGATATTCACCGAAGTGGAAGGCTGAGCTGTGGCGGCTCATCTATACCTGGGGGGACTGGTGCCGCATGTGGCCTACGAGTCTAATAAGTCGTAATGTTCAGATGAACCTAGGATGACCTCCTTCGTGGTTAATGCCATGGTGGTTACATACTGTCTACACCTTTCCAGTGAAGCCAAAATAATTCTCAGACAAAACCTACTTCCCACATGTAATCTTCCATACATATAGGGTCTGTCTATATTCCATTGCTGTTCAGATATTACTCATGCCATAAGGGTGCTTAGGCCAAGTCACTGTTACTTCTGGGTCATGTTCATACAAAGACTAGCTTTTGACAAAACCCATTTTCATCTGCCTCCTCCAAATTGGTATCTTGTGGATGGTTTTGATTTTGCCCGTCCTAAATACAAAGCATTTAAACTTTGTTTCACTTGTCTGGAACTCTGTTTCAACAGGTAATTTAACAGCACACTCCCTAAATTTTCACATATTTGTGTTATTTTATTTATTTTTTTTACCTTGTTACAACTCAGGCACACAGACATGGACCTCATACACTGTGTCCTTCACATCTAAGGTCCCTGAGTGGTAAAATTTTGTTTCAATCTCTGACTTACTAGTCAAGAAGACCTGGCTAACTGTGAAGGTTGATTTTGTGTGCCAACTTGACTGGGGGATAGGGCGCTTAGATACTTGATTAAACACTATCCGGGTGTTTTGTGAGGGTGCTTTTGGAAAGATTAACATTTAAACAGAGTGAATAAAGACTGCTCTCCCCAATGTGGTGACCTCATCCAACCAGCTGAAGGTCTGAATATGTCAAAAAGACTGATACTCCTATAACAAAGAGAATTACTTTTGACAGACTGCTTTAGAACTAAGACATCAGGTTTTTGTGCCTTCCAAATGAAATATCCCATGAATCTCAAGTAAGCTGGCCTTTACACTGAAACTAGACCATCATCTCTCCCGGGTCTCCAGCTTGCTGAGTCACCCTGCAGACCCTGGGACTTTATAGGTGTTTATATTTTATACAAATTGTACATATTATGTAAATATATAAATATGTCATCAAAACTGTTAGTATAAATTCAGTCAAGTTGCAAGACAGAAAAATTCATTGCATTCCTATACAAACTATCAGAAAGAGAAATTAAAACAATCCCATTTACAATTGCATTAACATAAAAAATACCTAGGAATAAGTTTAAATAAAGAGAGAAAAGACCTGTGCAATGGAAATTATAAGATACTGATGAAAAAAAAATGAAGGCACACATAAGTGGAAAGATATTTTGTACTCATAGACTGGAAGAATTATTGTTAAAATGTCCATACAACCCAAAGGAACCTACGGACTCAATGCAATCTCTATCAAAATTCCAATGGCATTTTTCACAAAAATTGAACAATTTTATGATTTGTATGAAACCACGAAAGACCCCAACAGTCAAAGTAATCTTGAAAAGAAACATGATGGAGGCATCACACTTTCCAATTTCAAACCAAATTACAATGCTATAACAATCAAAACAGTATGGTATTGGTATAAAAATAGCACATATGTCAATGGAATCAAATCAAGAGCTAAGAAATAAACCCATGGATATATGGCCAATTAATTTATGACAAAGTAGCCAAGAATATACACTGGGGAAATGACGGCTCTACAATAAATGATTGTGGGAAAACTGAACAGGCACACGAAAGAATGAAATTGGACCATTATTTAATACTGAAACAACTCAAAAAAACAACTCAAAATAAGCACTTCGATATAAGACCTGAATAGTATAATCCTAGAAGGAAACATAGCTGGTAAGCTCCTGGACATCAGCCTCGGAGAGGATTTTTTGGATTGGACATCAAAAGCAAACACAAAAATAAATTAGCGGGACTGTATCAAACTAAAAAGCCTCTTCACAGCAAAGAAAATCACTAACGAAATGGAAAGGCAACTAGTGAATGGGTGAAATTATTTGCAAATCACATATCTGATAAGGGATTAATATCCAAGGTACATGAAGAACTCCTATAACTCAATGGCCAAAAAAATCCAATTACAAAACGGGTAAAGGACCTGAACAGGCATTTTCCCAAGGAAGGTATATACCTGGATATAGGCATATTAAAAGGTATTCAACATCCCTATTCATCCAGGAAATGCCAGTCAGAACCATGAGATATTAGTCCTCACTTAGTACAATGCCTATTAGAAATAACAAGTATTGACAAGGATATAGAAAAAAGGAAACCCTTTTACATGCACTGTTTGTAGTAATATGAACTGGGGCAGCCAGTGTGGGAAAACGGATGGAGTTTACTCAAAAAATTAAACACAGACCTACCATATAATCCAACAATTTCACCTCTGGGTATTTACCCCCAAAACCCCAAAACACTACTTTGAAAAGATGTCTGCACCCCCATAATCATTGCAGTATTTACAACAGCCCACACCTGGAATGTAAGTGCCCACTGATGGATGAATGGATAAAGAAATTATAATGTGTGTAAAAGCACACATGCAGAGGAATACTTTTCAACCACTAAAAAAAAAAAAAAAAAAAAGGATATCCTGCTACTTGTAAGAACATGGGTGAACCTGGAGGATATTATGTTATGTAAAACAAGCCAGACATAAAATGACAAATATTGCATGATATCATTTTATGTGGAATCTATAAAAGCTGAACTCTTAGAATTAGAGAAAAGAACAATATTTGTCAGGGACTGGGAGGTAGCTGAAATGGGAGATATTGGTTCAAGTGTATAAACTAGAAGTTGTAAAATGATGAAATTCTTGGTATCTAATGCACAGCATGGTGACGTAACTTACTGTACCGTACACCTGAAATTTGCTAAGAGAGTAGATCTTAAGTGTTCTTACCACACACACACACACACACACACACACTGGTAACAATGTGAGGTGATAGATGTGTTAAATAACCTTATAGGTCACAAACATTAAATCATTATGGAGTATATTGTAAGGAAACAGTATTTCCTTGTCAATTATATGATGCAATAAGCAATAAAAAATGAGTTGAATGAATGTTGAATTTAAAAAAAAGGAAAAAGAATTTCATACAAACTGCTACATAAAAAAGATTACAGTACACACAGTTTCCTACATGTGTCCCAGCTGTACAATGTGTCCTGAAATTATTTTTTCTTCCAGTCTCTTGCATAATAGACTCCAAGGGAACATGAGAAACACACACAAATATATGCGATATCACTCTATAATAGAGCTGACTCCAGGCATTTTACATGAATTCCTATCAGCCTTGGCTTCTATTAACTTGCAGCCAGCGGCTTTTTTCTTTTTTGTTACCAGATACACAATAATAATAATAACAACAACAACAACAACTACTACTACTTCTACACTGAAATCATTTTATGAATATTTGCTCTGCAAACTCCAGGAAAGTAGCACATAGAATGTGTCTCTGTGTGTATGCGTGTGTGTTGTATATATGTGTTATAAATTCTCCAGAGCACAGTTTTAAAAGCCGTTTGCAGATAGCAGGTAAGGAAAATAGGGTATATTATTATATTCATTGAATTAGAGCATCTTTCTTTCAAAGAGTAAATAATAGTTGCTTTTTTCTGTTCATATCAAGGTTGTTAATTCCCAAGTGAACTAAAGTGAAGGGTTTGGGCATCAAGCCAGCAACAATTGTCTGATCTTTTCATTCTTTCAAGGTAGAAAAGAAGCAGGTGGTATTTCAGCTTTTATTGAATAGGTAGGAAAACTGAAACAGAAAATATAACCTTGTTTCTTGTTTCTCAAAGGTCATACAACTCGTCAGCAGTGCCAAATATTATAAAGTCTACTGTTTATTGAGTGCCTATTTTATCAGAGGCACTTTGTAGCTATTGTGCATTTTAATATACATTTTAAACCTTTAACTGCTATTCTTATTTCGCTTTAATAAAAATTATGAAATGGAGGCTCAGAGACTCAATAACTTGCCTCAAGTCACAGAGGTTGTAAGTGGCAAAAGTAGGAGTTTAACAAAGATAACTATGCCCCCGCAACTTTTTACCTCCCAACTCCCAAATAAATTGGCTCTATTGCCACTGAGAGTTAAACTGTATTGTGAATACTAACGAAGGCACTGTAGAGGCTAGTGACAGGAGATACCATAATAGTGGATCTTTACATGATTTTTAAAGAAAATGCAATTTTATCATTTTCAAGTTACACAGAAGCATTTTATTGCCGAGGCTACTATTGAAGTCTGGGTAATTTGGTTAATAATAATAAAAATCATGTTACAGTTTTCAAATACTCCAAAGTGTACACGTTTGGGGGTAGCTTTTCTTTCTAGGTGTGGTAAAGGTGACTGCCATTACTCAATTTACAAGTTTATTTTTGTTTTTTATTTTATCATTTTTTATTAATTTTTAAATGTTTATTTATTTTTGAGAGAGAAAGAGAGCAGAAGAGAGTTAGAGAGAGAGGGAGACACAGAATCCGAAGGAGGCTCCAGACTCTGAGCTGTCAGTACAGAGCCCCAACAGAGAGCTCGAACTCCTGGACAGTGAGGTCATGACACGAGCTGAAGCTGGATGGATACTTACCTGACTGAGCCACTCAGGCACCCCATAATTTTGTATTTTAAAGGAATGAAAAAGGTGTATATTTTACCAACCCTCAGATCACATCAGAATTCTACCTATTGAGTAAGAATTAATGGAATTTCTCTTTCCTGTTTCCTACACCGGTGTCTTATTTCCTAACACACCACAATTATTGGGATGAGAAGGGATTTCTTCTGTAATATGAAACAGGTAGAAAAACTGCTTTTTAAGTATCTCATAGGTTACAAATAACAGCTGCTTCATGACCAGAAAAGAAGGTTTAAAATGTTTAGTAACCATTGAATATTTACATAATAATAATGATGATATTTTGCATTTATATTGAACTCTTTGGTCAGAACAATTTTCAGATATTGTATTCAGTAAGTGTAAGGCAGGATGAAATTTTCTCTGTAATATGCCAAAGTAAGGACCATAAGTGTGTCCTTCAAGTAGAAATTTTAATAAACAGAAACAACTGGCAGCTAAAATAAAGTTAAATAGGACGTAAAGGTGAGCAGCAGAGGGATTATTTCCTAATTCTATCCAAAGGAATATTTGCTAGAGAAAAGGGACTGTATAGTAGAAAGGAAACAACATTGCATTTGGATTCATATGTTTTACCAGCTGTAAGACCTGATGCAGGGCACTTAACCTCTGTTCTTAATTCTAAAAGGAGAATAATTATTCTTGACCAACTTACCCTCATGGTTAATGTGAAGTCAAATATATTAGTATGTAACAACACAATTTAAATGACAGAACTATACAAAATAAGATATTATTCTGTTCATTGCTACACTGACTGTTAAGTTGGTTCTCATGGTCAGCCAAACACATAGGGAATTTTGAAACTACTAAAGTATTATTTAATCCTAGTATCATTTCAGCAAACTCCTACAATTCACTATATCCAAAATGAGTCTACATACCAGCCGTAAGAGGCTGCCATGAATTCGCATTACCAGGATTCATACAAAAACAAAAACAAAAAACAAGTTTCTGGCAATATACCATTGGCTTTGTTAGGAACAAATACACAACTCTTTGGTTGGAACACGAAAGTCCTGAAATTAGTGTGTATTTGATGTTGATTGAGATGCCTTTTTATTTATAAGGATTATTCTCATTCTTAACGTTGATTTTCTATAATCATGGACAGAATTATGCACCCCACAATAGTTCACAATATCCAATAATACAAAGGTACATGTTTTCCTGCAAAACATGTCTAAAATACTTTTAAAATCATTGAGACTTTTGGATACCTGGATAATTTGGTTGGTTGAGTGTCTGACTCTTGATTTCAGCTCAGGTCACAATCTCACGGTCGTGGGATCAAGCCCCACATTGGGCTCTGTGCTGAACATGCAGCCTGCTTAAGATACTCTCTCCCTCTCTCTTGGCCCTTCTCCCCTGCCAGCACACACACTCTCTCTCTCTCAAAAATAAATATTAAAAAAATAATTTAGATTTTTGTCTCTTTAATTTATATAGATGAACAATTCAAAAATTATGATAATGAACTATGCACCAACACTTTCATTTGGGTCTATATGCTAATGAGTCAAACTCTTTTCATAATACTAGATGTTTCTTCAGTGACCTCATCAATATCACACCTCAGCAGGGATTGCCAATAAAATGCCATTGCATCAAATTTGCTCTATGGTCTGGCATAATCTTAAGAAGTAGGTCATAGGAGCAGATTTTTAGTTCTTAACTTAGAGAAACCATGTTCTTACGTGAATTCTTAAATATCTTTCCTTTACTGTGATTCCCTATATGCTGTGACGTAGAAAATAATTCTTAATATATTCATAACTTTCATTAATTTAAAATATTTATACCAATGGTATATCATCATTACTGACAATAAGTTATTTGGTGGGTCAAAAGAAAAAATGTAAAGGATGAACAAGAATTTTGCTTTCATCTAGGAACGTAAAACCTGGTATAATACTATTCAAAATTTATGAGAGTTTTCAAAACATTGACTCTAGGCAGTGAGACTAATATCTGAAAGCAATACTGGGGTGAGCCCACAATCATAATTCCATGATTTGAGAGACAATTTCCCTATGTGACAAAGAGAAATTGAATCCAAGTAGAACACAGTTGTCCCACTGAGCTGAAGATGCAAAAATCAGAATTTGGCGTCACAGTAAACACACATTTTTAAATCCTGATATCTAGGAATCTTAGGGATAAGCACCATGTCTCAGACCCGCTCTCATAAGTCCTACTAAGCACTGACAAAGCTTAAAAAATAATATCTACCTTTAAAACAACAACAACAACAACAATAGGGGTGCCTGGGTGGCTAAGCATCTGACTTTGGCTCAGGTCATGATCTCGCCATTCCCAGTTTGAGCCCACACAGGGCTCTGTGCTGACAGCCCAGAACCTGGAGCCTGTTTCAGATTCTGTGTCTCCCTCACTCTCTCTATGGCCCTTCCCCCACTTATGCCCTGTCTCTCTTTCTCTAAATAAACATTAAAAAAAAAAATAAAACAACAACAGGCAATAGAAACTGAATCCTAGATGGACTTGAAGGTAGATATAGCAGGTAAATATTTTATGTATCTAAAAAAATTTTTTGAGCACGTAAATATTTTAAGTATGTGTTATATTTTAAATACAGAATAAATTAAAAAAACACAAAAGATTCTTAATGAGTAAAGTGATAGGGGATCTCTGCAAAATAATGACAATTATAAAAAAATAAAAATAATTTAGATCTAAAACATACAATATCAAAAATGAAAAAACTGATTGAATGGGCTTACCATCAGATTGCAAATGGTGTAAGTTGTTGTTTTAAGAGAACTTAACGGAAAACTTACCAGTCTCTCTGTAAACTGTGGGACAAACTGGAGGGCCTGAATGAGAACAGTTAAGAGAACTTTCAAGATACAATGACCTATATAACTTCCAAAAGCTTAAGACTATCAGTGATTTACATGTTCAAGCAGGATAAATTTATAAACAGAATACTTAGGCATAGAACCATACAGCTGAACACCAAATTTAAGAAAAAAGAATTAAAGCATTCAGAAATAAAAGATAAGTGGTTGACCATCAAACAAGGGTAAACAACGACAGCTAACTTCCCATGAGAAAACAATGGAATAGGATCTTTAAGACAGCTGAAATAAAAATGAAAAAACTATGACTGTAATATTGTGTCAATATTAAACCTTTTTTTAAAAATGACATGACACATAATCAATTAAGAGAATTCATTGCAAGCACAAATAACACACTGTATGTAATAAAACCTAAAGGATGCCTTTAGGTTGAAAGCAAATGACATCACATAGCAAATTTTTCCTTCGAAAAGAATGAAGAATGATAAATGTACAGGGAATCACAAAACAATATAGTTTGTTTTTTGGAAAGCAAAATAAAGCAGAACGATCCAAAAAATAGTATTGAAATATATATGTGGAAGTCAAATATACTTTATAAAAGACATACAAGGGATATGGGACATATAAGTAGAATTATAGAGTTTAACGGTTATTAGATTTGTGAGGTAGGAAAATGGGAAGCAGGAAATGGAAAGTGGAGGTGAGAAGTAGGAAATTGAGAAGGCTGAAATGTCAGATTTAAAGTATAAGGTGTGAAGACTTTTGGCTCAGGTGGTGATGATCTCATGGTTCCTGGGTTGGAGCCCTGTGTTGGGCTCTGCATTGACAGTGGAGCCTGCTTGGGATTCTCTCTCTACTCTATCTCTGCCCTTCCCCCATTCACATGCTTTCTCTCAAGATAAATAAACTTAAAAAAAAGAAAAAAAAATAGCTAACTGTAAGTGGACTGACCATCCTAATCTACAGAGTCTGAAATACAATTTAAAAAATAACTAAATGCAATTTACACAATATAAATTTTAAGTAAAAAGACACAACATGCTGAAAATAATTGAATAGAATACGAAACACCTAGTAAGCAACAAGCATAAAAGAACAGGCCTGCCTATTTTAATATGAGACGTAGTAAACTTCAGAGCTAAAGGTCTTATAAGACATGTGTACACCATATGTATAACATATATTTTATATATATAATATATAGACATAAGTTATATATTATATACAAGCCCTATATTATGTTATAGAAATAATTATGTTATATAATAGAAGGATCAATTTACTAGAATAATGTAATATCTATTAAAACATCAAAACTCATGAAGCATAAGTCATCAGAACTAAAGACAAATTTACAATAACATTGAAGGTTTTAACCGTCTTTCTCCAAAATTAATTGATCACAACTTTTTTCCTAACAAAAAAATCAGGAACTGTATAGAAAATCTAAAACAAACAAACAAAACAAAGAATATGAGTCCTGTGAACATTTATAGACCACTCCATTCAACAGCTGTTGAATACAGGTGTACTAATTTTTTAAGAACACTTGGAATGTTTAATAAGATGGACTATTTCAGGGGCATAAATCTCAATAGGTTTCCAAAGAAGATACCACAAGAATGTAATTAGAATTACACCCAAAACCATTAACAAAATGTATAAAAACATTAACAACAAAATCTCTGCAAATGTGAAATCCCCGTACTTGTGGAAAATAATTCATCTAAAGAAACAGGCGTCAAGAAAGAATTACAAGAGAAGTTTCAAAATGATTTTGAATAAATTATTTCAAAAGAAAACAATTTGAATATTGTAAAGCAGCAAATAGTGAAAAAGTAATAGAATTAAATGTCAATACTGCAAAGGATGAAAATCCTAAAATGGCTGTCCAACTTTTCAGCTAGGAAAGGAAGAGAAATATAACACTAAAGTAAGTTGAAGGACAGAAAAAAAATATGATCATGCAAAATTAAAAAAAAAGTGACAAATAGGAAAAGGCAAAGCTAAAACTGGTTATCTGAAAAGATTAATAAAATTGATAAAGACTCGAAAATACTAAAAGGAAACAAACAACCACAACCACAACGTTTTGGTCTTCTCAGGCTGCCATAACAAAACAGTACAGACCAGGGGGGTTAAAGCGATATGGAAATGTTGGTATTCAGAGCTGATGACCAAGAAAGAATTCCTGAGACACCTTGAGTGCAAAAAAGTGGTTTTATTAAAGCATGGGGACAGGATCTGTGGGCAGAAAGAGCTGCCCTGGGATTGTGCAGAGTGACTGATTACATACTTGAGTGTTGGAGAGAGAGAAGCAAGGAGGTGTGGGGTGCCTGGGTGGTTCAGTCAGTTCAGCCTCCGACTTATGATTCTTCTCAAGTAATGATCGCACAGTTCATGAGATAGAGCCCTGCATCAGGCTCTGCACTGACAGCAAGGAACCTGCTTGGGAGTCTCTCTGTCCCTTCCCAGCTTACTCCACTCCCCTCCCCTTCTCTCTTCTCCCCTCCTCTCCTCTCCCTTTTTCTTCCCTCCACTCCTCCTCCTCCTCCTCCTCTCAAAATAAATAAACATTAAAAAAAAAAAAAAAAGGCAAGGAGAAGTCTCCAAAAGGATTTTCATATACTAAAGATGACTCACAGGATCCTAGAGGCCTAACTATTGTCAAGCTAAGGTTGTTTTTCCCTCTAGCAAAGCATTAACATTAAGACAACAGGAAGTTCCTGGAGGAATGTTATACTCCACCTGCCTCAAATATCTGTCAAAGACCTGCAGGTTATAAGGAAATTTTATCTACCATTTCCTTTTGCCTTTATTTCCCCACATCAAAATAACAGAAGTTTCTCAGTTTTGGAGGAAGTCCAAGATCAGGGTGCCAGCACGGTTGGGTTCTGTCAAGAGCCCTTGTCCTGGCTTACAGATGTCTGTCTTCTTAAGGTATCCTCACATAGCCGTGGGTGTGAGCTCTGATATTTCTTCCTCTTCTTATGAAGGCACTAACCCCATCATGGGAGTTCCACCCTCAAGATCTTATCTAAACCTAATTACCTCCCAAAGGCCCCAGCTCCTAATAGCAATACATTAAGGGTTGGGGCTTTACATATGGATTTTTGGCGTACATATTCAGTTGATACCAGAAATAATACAAATGAACAATACTTGAAAAGAAAGTAGGGTTATCACTGTAAGTCTCACAGACGTTAAAAGATAAAGAATATTATGAAACTTCATGAAAATAAATACAACAAACAGATGAAATGGAAAACTTCCCTAAAAGGCACAATTCTCTGAAACTGAAACAGAATGATAAAATAATCTAAATAGTATTATATGTGTTAAAGATTAAATTAAAAAAATCTCTCATTAACATTTCTGGGACTGGCATGTTTCAGTAGTCAATTGTCATAATAATTAAAAGGGGAATTAATATCAATGCTATATAAAATTTCTAATATGGAGAAAAAGAGACCATTTCCTAATTTGCTCTAATTTTACAAGGCTAGCATAATTATGATATTAAAATCTGACAAAGATATTACAAGAGAAAAGTTATCAGGAACACCTAAAAAACCCTCAACAAAATTCAAATCAGATCCTAAAACAGATACAAATACAATATTTCTTGATCAAGTGAGGTTCATCTTAGGCTAGAATGTTTGTTTGAAATTAGTAAGTTACCAAAGTAGCTCTCAAGAAGAAAAATTGTAAGATAAATTCCATAAGTAGATATACTAAAAGCCTTTGAAAAAAATTTAACATACTCATTCAAGTTAAAAATTCTCTGAAAATTAAATTTAGCAGTGTGGCAGTCAGACCAAAAAGGAGAATTCCCCAAACCACCTGGTATTGTGGGTATTGTGAAAGCCCCTTCTCTTGAGTGTAGGTAGAGCCTATGACTGGTTTCTAAACAAGAGGATATGGCAATGGCAATGGAGCATCACTCCCATGATTATGTTACATTCTACAAAAATTTTGCTAGCTGACTGGCTGGAAATGGTCGTTGCTAGTTTCATGAGGAGACTATGTTAAGAAAGTCAACAGATGTAAGAGAACGTATGTGGCTTCTAGAAACAGTCAGCAAGACCTACTGCCCTAGGTCTTATAGCTACCAAAAAATAAATTCTGCCAACAAACAGTATGCATGGATGTAGATTCTTATCCAGTCAAACCTCCAAATGAGAACATAACCCAGGTGAAAAATAAACTGTAGTCTTGTGAAATCCCCAAGGAGAGGGCCCACCTTGGTGGAGCATGGACCCAACTCTCAGAAATTATGAAGTGTGTACTGTCATAAAACACAATGCTGGAGGTAATTTTTTAGGTATCAATAGAAAACCAATGTAAATTTTGATACCAGTATGTGCTACTATAACACATAACTTAAATGTAGAGTAATTTTAGAACCATGCAGAGGATAGAGGCTGGTGCATCTTTTTTTTTTTTTTTTTCTGATTGATTTGGTGTAATTTAAAACATCTTAAATTCCCATTCCCAACCTTACAGAGACATAATATGTTATACTTCATACAGCTTTGCTATGTTATTATTTTGCTTAGGAATTTTAAAAAATATATTTATGTTGAGAGAGAGAGAGAGAGAGAGAGAGAGAGAGTGCACAAGTGCATGCAAGCTGGAAAGGGGCAGAAAGAGAGGGAGAGAATCCCAGGCAGGATCCATGCTGCCAGTGCAAAGCCCAATGGAGGGCTTGAACCTATGAACTGTGAGACCATGACCTGAGCAGAAACCAAGAGTCAGAGGTTTAACCAACTGAGCGACCCAGGTACTCCTTGTTTAGGGCTTTTAACATCAATACTTCAAGAGGAAAATTGACTTATACTTTCTGACATATTGGCTGAATTTTGTTTGCTAATTAGGCCTCCCTAAGAGAATGAAATAACTAGTCCTTCTTTTTCTGTTATTCAGAAAAATTTGGGTAAAATTGTAATGAACTGTTTCTTGAAAGATCACTATTTGAAGGCAATAATTATACCTTTCTCATCTGTAATTCTTCCAGCTTTTAACTAAGACTTAACAGAAGTAGGCAGTCAATAAACAGCTATAAAAGTAGGCAGTCAATAAATACTGACTGGATATAAGACACTTTCAGTTGTTCAAGAAACTTCATAGTACGGAAATGTACTGGACTTCAGTTAATTGATAAATAGTACCTAATACTGGGAATAAAAGTAAATTCCTCACATTTTACAAAAGGGAGCTGTGATAAAATATGCAAACTTTCATAAAATAAAATTAGAAACAGTTAACAGGATTTAGAAAAATTGCTTGAAATTTTACATGAGATATAAGGATTCAGTCTTTATGAAATGTGGTAAGGTTAGGTGGACAGAGAAACAAAATATTTTGGGTAATTGTAGATTAAGTTAAAGGCAAAAGAACTTGGCATAATGAAACATGTGTTTAAATTTCATTTGCATTTCTTAAGAGTCATGTGATTTTAGGAAGAATTAAGTTCTCTGAATCTGATATTCTTTACCTGAAAATGGCACAATTATTTACATAACAAGGATTTAATTAGGTTGTATATTTCAAGCACCTGTGAACTATAGAGCAAAATATAAATATGGAGTGTTATTAGAGATGATTAGGTGTAAACTGAAACATAGTTGAAAATAAGATTTTAATGAGAATATCACATGAGATTCTAAAATCATTGAAAGCGCATTTTTTCATGTTTAAAAAAAGTTACCTAGATGATTATTGAGGCACTGCTCAGAAATGAAAAAGGGCAGACAAGATTAATGAGTATTTTAAGTCTATGGTACAAGTATTTTTCTAATGGATTATCCACATGACATTATTTACTACTTGATTACAGACAATGCATGGCTTATTGGGCAATCTTGAGTATAATTAAGTAGCATCCACTGGGAGAATACTGAAGGATTTCAGTGACGAAAGGTAGAGAGATGTGTCTCTAAATAGGCAGCCTAAAATTAATCATGTCATAGGTAGAATGGTCTCTAAAGATGTCTCCTGGAATCTGTGAATGTTATGTTGCAAGTACAGATATATTTAATACTAAAGACCTTAAAATAGGGAGAGTAGCCAGGATTATCCAGGTGGACCAAGTTTAACGCATGACCATTAAAAACAGAAAACAGTTTCTGCTTCCAGCTGGAAGCAGAAGAGAGCTGCAGAAGGAGCCAAACCTGAAAAATACTTGTTGCATGAGTTGCCGCTCTGAGATGGGGGTCTTAGGTTCAATGACCAAAAACAGCCCTCTGGAGATTAAACGCAGTATTCAACTAGTAGCTAGAAAGAGAATGAAGATCACAGTCCTAAAGCCTCAAAGAACTGAACTTTATGAACAATCTGAATGAGCTTGGGAATGGATTCTTCACAGAACCTCCCAACAATGGCCAACCAGGGCAATCTCATGATTTTGGCCCAGAGCAAAGAAACCAGTTGATCTGATCTGGCCGGAGTCTACATCTGAGCTATTATCTGAGCTAAACTTTGGTTAATTATGGCAGCAATAGATAATAACACAAGCCATGAGGAAAGATGTGAAGAGAATCAACTACAAGGACAGTAGATTGAGTGGTTAAAAATGTCTCAGGGGACACCTGGGTGGCTCAGTCGGTCGGGCGTCAGACTCTTGACTTTGGCTTGGGTCATGATTCACAGTTTGTGGAATTGAGCCCTGAGTTGGGGGCTCTGCTCTGACAGTACAGACCCTGCTTGGGATTCCCTCTCCCTCGTGCATGCACACATATGTTCTCTCTTTCTCTCAAAATAAACATTAAAAAAAAATGTGTCTGGAGAGGCACCTTAGTGTCTCAGTCAGTTAACACTAGCTCAGGTCACGATCTCAAAGTTCGTGAGTCTGAGCCCTGTGTGAGTCTTTGTGCTGACAGCTCAGAGCCTTGAGCCTGCCTCGGATTCTGTGTCTCCCTTTCTCTCTGCCTCTCCCTGCTTGTGCTCTCTGTCTCTCAAAAAAATAAATAAATAAATAAATAAACGTTAAAAAAATGTGTCTCTAGATTTTATGCATAGTCCTAGAGACTCAAGGAATAAAGCATCTACAACATTCACCTTTATTATGGAAAAGATTTGTTGTGCCTAATAAGTATTGGAAACATTAAGAAATTATGTTACACTGATTATTTAGTTTTGAAGAGGGAGGTAAGAAATTCTGGCTTTTAGGGAAGCCTTTGAAAAGGTCCTAAATGACTATTATCAATTACAATTTTAATCACTGTACTTACAGGTTTCCTTTTTTATCATAATGAACACTTAAATATTAAACTGTCCTTATACATAAGCCATAATAATTAACAAAGGGAGCAAAGGAAATTACACAAAACTTACACTTACAAGAATACCATGAAATTATATCTCTCCATATGCAGTGAAATATCTGAAATCTTACAATGAGCTGCAGTGAACCAAAGGAAGTGGAAGGAGACAGTATGGAATATAAGATGAGCCAAGTGATAACAAAGAGATAAAAATCACTGCTTTGTGAGGCAGTTTTATTCTGAGTGGGATAACTCTAAGGAGAACTCTGAATCCTGGTGAGTGAGAGAATAAGTTTCAAGGAATTAAAAAAAAAAAAAAGGTCAGAAGGGGAGTCTAAGGAAGACCATGGTCACGGGGAAGAGAGAGACTTCCTTGAAGAGGGAGGGAGGTGGCAAAGAAAAACAAAACAAGAAGTAGCACTTAAAGTTCCATAAAAACAAAGGAGTATCTCAAAATTAGAAAACCATTTTCTCTTTCTCAAAAATATATATGCCGCCTATTAAAGAAGTTGCACTTGTGTCCACAGAAAATCACAATATTGATTTAAGAAAGCTGAGGAAGCTGCTGGAATTCTTCAATACTGCTTACATAGAAATGCCTTTATTGATGTTTCAGGAAAGTACTAGAAATTTTAAAATAAGAAAAAATATAAGAATAGGCAATGTTATAAAATGCTCTTTAAAGAAGAAAATAAAGTTAGAGATGATGAAAAAAAAATCCTCTCAAATCATCAATGCTGTAACAACACCTCAGTGTTAAATATTCCTAAGCACTGAGTGATATTAAGATTTCAAAACAGATTTTACTCAGTATATAAATATATTCTAAACAGGAAATAACTACAGAAGGGGTTACCGAACCAAGTAAAGAACATAACAATACCAGAGATATTTACGTCAGTAGTGAACGGTTAAATGGTAAGATGTGTGAGGGAGATTCAATTCAACTCAATAAGAAATATTGAGAGAAATAAAACAAAGACAAAAAACTCAAAAGAAAAAATAGACGGTACCTGACTGGCTCAGCTGGTAGAGTATGTGACTCTTAATATTGGGGTTGTGAGACACAATGTGTGTCTTACACATTGTGTGTAGAGATTACTTAAAAATAAAATCTTAAAAAAATAGAGGAAAAATGAGTAAATACGATAAAAAGCATAATTATTATAGAAGATGGACAAATATCCAAAATTCAGGATACTGAAGAACTGAGGATCCAGGAACTGAGGAAACACAGGTGGTGAGTTCTCTGGATTTTTCTGTTGCCTCCTAAATCCCAGACTCTCTGGCCAGAGTGACTCAGAACCCTATAGGTGGGTTATATTTTTCTTTTACTCATGGTGACAAAAAGCAACTCCCACCCCCAAATACCTGTTCTCTCCAGCCAAAGGACCAATGAAGGAACAACTTAGCAAGACCTAAAACTTAAAAACTAACTGCGAAACTCCACCCTAACCCCAGAAGAAAAAAGAAAAAAGAAATCCCTATCCCTAACCGCTCCAGCAAAGGCAGGTAGTATGCTGTATTAGGGGCCTCTAGAAAAACACAATCAAAAGAGTGTTTATCCTCCTACACTGTTGGTGGGAATGTAAACTGGTGCAGCCACTCTGGAAAACAGTGTGGAGGTTCCTCAAAAAAATGAAAATAGAGCTATCCTATGACCCAGCAATAGCCCTGCTAGGAATCTACCCAAGAGACACAGGAATGCTGATGCATAGGGGCACGTGCACCCCAATGCTCATCGCAGCACTTTCGACAATAGCCAAATCATGGAAAGAGACCAAGTGCCCATCAACTGACGAATGGATAAAGAAGATGTGGCACATATATACAATGGACTACTACGTGGCAATGAGAAAAAATGAAATCTGGCCATGTGTAGCAACACGGATGGAACTGGAGGGTATTATGTTAAGTGAAATAAGTCAGTCAGAAAAAGACAGATACCATATGTTTCCACGAATAGGTGGACTTTGTGAGACTAAGCAAAAACCAGGGGGAGGGGAAGAGGGGAAAAGAAAAAAAGACACAGAGAGGGAGGGAGATAAAACATAAGAGACTCAAAGACTAAGAACAAACCGAGGGTGAGAGGGGTGAGAGGGGGGAGAGGGGGGTGGCAGGCATTAAAGAGGGCACATGTTGGGATGAACACTGGGTGTTACATGCAAACCAATTTGAAAATAAACTATTATTTTCAAAAAAGAGTGTTTATATATCAAGAAAGTTATTTGAAAGAATTGGCTCACAAGATCATGGAGACTTGGCAAATCCAAAATCTGATGGAGTAGGCCGATGGGCTGGAGACTGGGGGGAGAGTTGCAGTACAAAGGCAGTCTGCTGGCAGAATCCCTCTCCCTGGAGTGAAGTCAGCCTTTATTCAAATAAGGCTTCACCTGATTGTCTGAGGCTCTCCCACACTATAGACGGCAACCAGCTTTACTCACAGTCCTTCTATTTAAAGGTTAACCTCATTAAAAACAAAGAAACAGTAAAAATAAAACCACCTTCACAGAAACATCCAGAATAATGTTTAAACAAATAGTATCATGGTCCAGCCAAGACGACACATAAAATTAACCATCAAAGACGCCTAGACTTTCACTTTGGCCATGCTATACTGAGGTGCACCAATCACCTCCCTGAGGTAGTTTCAAAGAGGCTAAGGAGCAGGGACTTTCATCCTAGGTGGTCAAAAGATGCATATTTTACTAAAGTGTGACATACAGACACAGAAGTGTACAAATTAGATGTCAACATCTAAATGAATTTTAGCTGACAACAAGGAGAAATTGTACCTCTAACTCCACCTGGCAGTAAGGAATCATCTCCCCTCCACCACACTGGGTGGGTGCCAGAGGAAGCCTCATGCAGAGCTAGGAAGTCTCAGTGGAGTCCTAATGGGAGCTGGGTCCTAACGCCTACTCTCACTCAGGAATAATGAGGAGTTCTCCCCTCTCATTGGAGGCTCAGTAGGAAACCTTCCTATTTCCCAGCCAGGGTGGTGACAAACCAAACCAGCTAAAATAAAACAGCAACAAAAAACAGCTAAAACAATGTTTACATAAGACTTAGCATCTCATAGCATAATACCCAAAATGTCCATATTTCACTTGAAAATCAGTCGTCATACCAAGAACCAGAGAAAATATCAAATGACAATGAGAATATTAAGATACTGAACTTATCTAATAATGAGAGGAATTTATATTAAAACAAATGAGATTTAATTTCACACCAATCAGACTGAGGCTTCATATTAATGTCAAAACAGTAATTGATATCATACTCACCTGCCATTTATTAAAGTCTGGTCACTGTGCTGAAAATAAACTGACTAATAACAATTCCCTGAAGGCCCTCCCAGTCTAATTATTTTACTGAACTCAAACCATCAAATAGCAAACTTGCCCTTTTCCTAATTTTTCAAATAATATACATTCACCAAATTGATCAAAATCTTGTTTCTCTGAATGTCTTAAGACATAGTTCAAAATGTTGAGTGTATTTCTGTGAACCATAATTTGTATGCATTTAAAATTTTAAGTTCTGAGCACGTCACAATTAGTTTTTAAAAATACTCTGTGGTTTATGTTTTTCAACACATTTTCAATCCATTTTACAGTTTTTCCTATTTTCTTAACGCTGGAGTTTGCTTCTTCAGTGGGAGATAATGGGGAGAAGTTACCAGTGATGCAAAAGATTTTTTGGTAACACTTTGCAAAAAATTTGGATATTTCACAACTTAGAACAAAATAAAAATGTGTTTCATATTGCATAACTCTTCAGAAGTTGGGACGCATCTTTATACCTTCCCAAGATCCCTTAAGCCAGCTGGGGCTTATCTTTATCTGGTGAAAACATCCTCACCTAGATACAAGCCACATCTGTTTTTCAATTCCTGGTTCCTCTCTCCCCATCCTTTCCTTGTCTGTCCTGTCCAACAGGTGATTTATATACCTTTGGGATCAGAAACTAGCTCTTCTATCGCTTTGCATTTTTACCCACATTTTTTTTTAATTAAAGAAAAAGGGCTCCGTAGTTTCTGCTTTAATTAAGTTTAGTATTTAACATTGGAACAGAAATCTAGATTTCAGAAACACTTTTTAAAAAATCTCTCAGTAGAGAAAAAAATGACTCTTGTCTCCAAGACAGTTATCTCAAAGTTTTATTTATTTAAGAGGCTGCAATTATCTAACTCCAAGTTTATATTTCCTGCATCTCAAAACAGTGAATGTAGAAAATTATCAATTCTCCTTAAATGGTAGAGGAAGAGATAAGAGTACAAAACTTTTAAAATGATCAGTTTCAGTATGTTAACATATAACTCCTTACAAAATTATCTGAACAAATACGCACTTTTACCTTGGCACATGCAAAACCTGAATGTCACTTTCTCGAATCTCTATTTCTACCGTAAGTAAGAAATGATTATTGACACCAGTGAAATCCTTCCGGTACCACAGAACTTGGCTGCTATTCAGTAAGACAGTAAGGACACAGCTACAGACACATCATTGTGCAAAGCAAAAAAGAGAATATAAAATTTAAGAAGTGTGGTTTTTGTCCTCCATGAATTCATAAACTAATGCAAGAAATACACATATGTCTAAATACCAAACATATTGCAAGTGCTTTGACAGAAGTACAAACACAATACTATGTTAACTATTAATTCCAAGTGATGCAATTTGGAAACAATACTGAGAATTGAGTAATACTTAATTGGGTTCTAAGAGAAACAGAATATTATTTCCAGGCCCAAGTGAACATTAAGGAAACAAATCATTTAGGATAAATGTAGGAAAAAAACGTTGAGCAGAATGGGAACCAGTTTCAAGAATGTACTGAATGATAAAGATTGTTAAAATTCCAGTGCAAGTAGCCTAACCTATTTATTTATTTATACATACATATTTATTTATACATATATACTTATTATATGGCTCATTTCAATGGAAATTGACTACCAAGACACAAAATAGACATTTCCCACATGCAATACATCAACTTTAACAAAGATTGGTTAAACCTGACTTGAAAGCAGCTGTTCAATGTATTTGTCACAGACTTTATATTCAAGTTTAAAAAATGTATAGTGGCATAATGCATTCTACTAACATATCCCACACTTCTTCCTCCTCTTCTCCTCTCCTCTCTCTCCCTTCTCTTTCCTCCCGTCTCTTCCCCTCTCTCTTCCTCTTCCCTCCCTCTCTCTCTCTCTCCCCCTTTCCTCCTCCTTCTATTCCTTTCTACTTCTCTCTCTTTCTGTTTCTCTCCCTTTTATTTCAAATACAACATTCATTGGAGAAAATTATACAGACTACCTCCAACCCACCATCCAAAGTTATTAATTTTAACATTTAGTCTTATATATGACTGAGTTTTAACGCATTGTTTATGCCTTACAGATATATATATTAAGAGCCATGTTTAAATTCCTCATCTTCTTGTCAAACAATATCAATTTATTCAAATTTGAATTTTATTATTCCAAGACATTTTAATTCCATACTATATATTTATGTGTGTGTATATATATATATATATATATATATATACCCATAAAATATACATATTATATTGTAGGGTTGTCATCATTCTGAAATGTGGTTCATGGACAACTGATTTTTGTGGGTTTTTTGTTTGCTTGTAAGATTTTTGAACTCTATTTATTTTGAGAGAGAAAGAGAGGGTGTGAACTGGGGAGAAGGGCAGAGAGAAGAATAGAGAAAAATCCCAAGCAGGCTCCCCACTATCCAGTCAGCACAAAGCCCAATGTGGGGCTCGATCCCAGGAACCGTGATGAAGACCTGAGCCAAAATCAAGAGTTGAATGCTTAACTTACTGAACCACCCTGGCGCCTCTGACAATTGATTTTTGATCAGTTTATCCATGTTAATACATGTACGCAGCTCGAGTTCATTCATATTTATTGCTGTACATCATTTCATTGTAAAAACTACAAAATATCTGACAGATTTCAATTGTTTCCAAGTGATTGCTTTTATAACTGATAGTGTGATAAATAATCTTGTAATATTTTCTTGTTTACTTGCGTGCCATACCTATAGGTGGAATTTTAGGATAAAATGTGCTTTTTTATCATTGATAAGATAATTCTCACAAGTGGCTCTATCAAATTACATTTCTTCCACCACTATGCGGTTGCCATTGTTGGACACCTAAGTCATATTTGCTATCATTATATTTTCAAATTTTTGTAAATTATTTTTAATTTGAAATTTATTTTTGTATTTCATGGATTATAAGAAGACTGTAAGCATCTTTTTATAGATTTTTGAAACTTTTTATTTTCCCTCTTCTGTGAATCGTTAACTCACATTTTTCACTTTTCTATTGTATAATAATATATTTTCCTTATTTATTTGTATAAGATATTAAAATGTTACTTATAATTCCTTGTTAGTTAATTATTTATTGAAAGTTAACTTCCATAAGTATTTTGCATGGTTTGTGTATGGTTTATGGTGAGATTTTTCACAAAGTTAATGTAGCTAAATTTATCCACCTTTCCTATGTGTGTTTTGTCCTGCTTAAAGCATTTAGGTCATAACAATATTCTACATAATTTTCTTAAAAAATGTTAAAGTTTTGGTTTTTGAAATTTAGAATTATACACTAACCAAAAATACTTTCTATGTATAGTGTTATTTCAGAATCAGTTTATTTCTTATGGAAACAATTGACTTAGAACACCATTGGAAAGTCTATGTATTCTCTACCGGTCTCTGTCATATAAATTTTGTCATGAAAGCAGTTTTCATCTATACCTTCCATTTTAGTACTTATAAGTATTTGTTGATTTATGAGGCAATATCACAATGGCTTAATTATTACAGCTTTGTTTATATATATATATATTATTTATACTACAAATTGCTTTGAGGAACAGCATATGCTATTCTTTTATCCTATAGTTATTCTTTCCTAAAATAGCATTGATGATTGTTAGCTTATGTGCCATACAAGTAAACCTGTCAATTTCCATGGAAAAAGTGTTTTGAAAAATTCTATTAAAAATACCAGCTTAGATTAATTTGTGAAAAGAATTAATATTATACTAATGAAGTTCAATCTTACAGAGAAACTCCTATCTTACAAAGCAGTATTATTTCACACTCTAATGTTAATATCGAAGAGTTTCAATGGCTCTACATACACACTTGCAAACATTGTGTGTATCAGGTTATTTAATTTTGGGATAGTTTTAGTTTTAATTTTAAATGTTTATTCATTTTGACAGAGAGGGTAGGGAAGAGGGGCTGAGAGAGGGAGAGAGAGAATCCCTAGCAGGATCTCCTGTCAGTGCAGAGCCTCATGCACCATGAGATTGTGACCTCAGCTAAAATCAAGAGTTGGATGCTTAACCAACGGAGTCACCCAGGCTCTCTAATGGATATTTTTAATTCTGAGGAGATATATAGTGGGTTTAATAGGTTTTTGGAACTTCTAATGGTTTTATTTTTAATTTCTCTATTACCTAATACTACACACAATTTTCTCTGTTTATTGGCTATTCTCATATCTTCCTTTGTCTGTTTGGGTTGTTTGGTCGCATGAAGACTGTCTTATAGTTAACAATTTATAGAAGTTGTTTATGTATTCAGAATACAATTTCTTTTTCATATCCATATACTTTTGCCTCTTATAAACATATATATAAACATGTAATATAAACATATAAATTATGAATATTATCAATATTCGCAAAATATTTTCTCCAAGTCCATGCCTTCTTATTTCCTTATTTACTCTTTTAATGGGGTTTTTGATGAACAGAACATGGTTTTAATGGATATTTTTGCCGAATATAGACAATTTTCAATGCATTCAATTCATTATTAAAATTTTATTTTAATAATGTCAGACATCGTTTTTGTTTTCGTGTTTTTTTCTTTTAGGGATTGCATTATTGGTGTTGTATTCAAAAACCCATTACCAAACTCAAGTTAATATATATTTTTCTCCTACCTTTCCTTCAAGAGTTTTTATAATTTTATATTTTACATTTCAGTATAAGATCTATTTTGGTTAATATACCTTTATGCAATAAAGTTGCTGTATATTTTGCATATAGATATTCAATTGCTTCACTACCATTTCTTTAAATGACTATTCTTCTTCCATTGAATCCTTATTTCTCCTTCAATGATTATCACTTGACTCTTTAATGTAGTCCATGGATAAATCTAGGTTCATTGATTATCATTTGACTCTTTAATATAATCCATGGATAAATCTAGCTTCCCGCCCATGCCTTTTGTTGATACTTTCACTAATAACACAGAGTCTTCTTTAATGTAGACATATATATGTCTAAAAATTGGGCAATGTGTGTTTTTCATTAATGTTCTTCATCTTCAGTATTGCGTTAGTTATTCTAAGTCTTTTGCCTTTCCACATAAACTTTAGAATTGGTTTGCTGAGATCTACAAAATCGCTTTCTAGGATTTTGTCTCAGATTTCTTTGAGTTTACAGATCAAATTCAGCATTGATATCTTAAAGATACTGAGTCTCCCAGACCGGAAACACAGTATATCTCTCCACCAATTTAAACTTTAATAGATTTTTTAAACATAGATTTTTTAAATGTGATTTTTTAAAATATGTTTTGTAGTTTCCCACACATAAATCCTTTAGAAATTTTGTTAGATTTCATTTTTGCTGTTAGTGTAAACATTATTTAATTAATTTCGAATTCCAAGTCATACTGTTGGCATATTGGAAAGCATAGAATTTTTATGTTTAACATGTGTCCTATAAGGTTGTTATAATTGCTTTTTAGTCTCAGGAAATCTTCCTTTTTTTTTATTCTTTGGAATTCTATACATAGACAACTTGTCATCTCTGAACAGAGACAATTTTATTTTTTTTCCTGTTCTGTCTGTATTCTTTTAATCAATTTATTTTACTATTCTTGTAGATTTTCTACATAGACAATGTCATCTGAGAACAAGGAATTTATATATACATATACCTTCATTTCCTTATCTTGATTTATTGCGTTAGTTAGTACTTCCAGTGTAATGTAAAGAAGTTGTAGGTTGGAACATTATTTCCTTGTACCTGATTTTAATGGGAAGGCTTTGAGTTTCTCATGGTTAAGTACGAAGCTAGCTGATTTTTTTTTATAGTCTTTATTAACTTGTGGAAGTTCTCCTCTATTTATAGTTTACTGAGAGCTCTTAAAATCATAAACGATATTGGATTTTTATCAAATATCTTTTCTGTATCTATTGGTGTGATAGATTATAAGAATTGTTTTTTTTTAATTTTTAATGTTTATTTATTTTGAGAAAGAAGGAGAGAGAGAGAAAGACAGCAAGTGGAGTAAGGGCAGAGAGAGAGAGGGAGAGAATCCCAAGCAGGCTCCATGCTGTCAGCACTGAGCCCAATGCAGGGCTTGAACTCATGAACTTTGAGATCAAGACCTGAGCCAATATCAGGAGTTGGGTGCTTAACCAACTGAACTACCCAGGCACCCCCAAGAACTGATTTTTTTTAATGTTGTACCAATCTTGTATATTTTGGATAAATCTCACTTGGTCACAGTGTATAATTCTTTTCACACATTTTTGGATTCAACTTATGATATTTTGTTGAGGATTTTTATATCTATATTCATGAGAGACAGTGGCTCACAATTTTCTTGTGATGTTTTGTCTGATTTTGGCATTAGGGTAAACCACATCGTAGAATGAGGGAGGAGATATTCTCTCTGCCTTTATCTTCTGAAAGAAATTGTAGAGAATTGGTATAATTTCTTCTTTAAATGTAGCAGCCATTATTATCTCAAATATTCCTTCTGCTTCATTCTCTCATTCTTCCCCTTCTGGTATTTCAATTACACATATGTTACATCTTTTGAAATTATCCGACAGTTTTTGGATTTTCTGTTCTGTTTTATTTTTTTTTCTCTTTGCATTTCTGTTTGTGAAATTTCTCTAGACAATATCTTAAAGACTTCTATTTTTTTTTCTTGGCCATGTTAAGTCTACTAGTGAGGTCATCAAAAGCATTCTTCTTTTGTTACCAATGTTTTTCATTTCCAGCACTTCCCTCTAATTATTTTTAAAAAATTTCTGTGTTCTGTTGCATGTTTTTCGTTGTTCTTACTAGAGCCTGTAACATATTGATCCTTGTTTTAAATTCCCACTTCACCAATATCAATATCTATATTATATTTAAGCCTTGTTTTGATGCTTGTCTTTACAAACTTTGTCTTTTGTTACCTTTTGGCATGCCTTGTAATTTTTTGTTGAAAGCCAGGCACTCTTTTTTTTTTTTTTTTTTTGAGTGATAGCGATTGATGTAAATGAGCCATTAGTGTGAAGACTTCTGTCAATCTGTCTAGGATTTAGGCATTGTTTAATATTTGCAGTAGCTATATATTTCAGAGACTTTATATTCCTCTACGTTCTTGTCTCATCAATTTTGAGTTTGAACTTCCCTAAGTAAGTACTCCTCCTAAGAGAGATTCTGTGTTTCGTAGCTCTTTCAACTATAATTATCTATTAAGCTGGAGTCTGTTGGTGTTGGTAAGATGCAGAGAGAAGCATTCTATAGTCTTTTAATTAAATCTAAGCTTTTTTATTGATTACTGTCTCCAGCCCATGACATTTACATGTTTTCTTTCTGTGTAGCTTCCCTCTCTCTCAGGCAAGACAAGAAGACTCGAGTGAATGAGAGTGAAAATAATGCCCTTCCTCCACTGCTTAAGGACAAGGCTCTGATAACGATTTTTCTCCTGGAAAATAAGTCTTTATTACAGAGAAGGTTCTAGGAGTGTTTCACAACACTCCTGCTAGAGGCATCAGGGGATATTTCTCAAATTTTTACCATAAGAACCTGGTAGAATTCCTGGTGGTAAAGCCCAGGAAAGTGTCAGGGGACTTCTTCACTCTCATACTAGCAATTCAGTCTAGGAATTCATCAAAGTCACCATATAGTATACCTATCAGTTTATGGTTCCAGCTCTAGCAGCTTTTGCTTAGCTCTCAGCTCTGAGCTCTGACTTTCTGGATTTGCCTCTGGGAATGTCTTTCTCTGACTGGTCAAAGAAGACTCATTGATTTTCAGTTTGTCCAGCTTTCCTTTGTTGTCAGGAGGGGAGTAATAACTCCAAGCTCTTTATATGTCAGACCCGAAAACTGAAAATCCCAAATAGTTTTTAAAATTTAATAATAAAAATTTAAAGAGAAATTATATAAAAGAGGAAATCATTATAAATTACTTTTGTCCAATTCCCATGTTATAGCTGCTTAGTTTTAAGTCCCTGTATCTATGGGTCAACAGTGTGGTTAGTTGTATTTTCATGCTGATTTAATAAAACCATGAAAGCAGAAGAAAAACTGGACTCAAATGACTTTGTAATTGAAATTCTGTAATTAATAATTTATGTTCTCCTTGTGTGGATAGCCAAGGAACTAAATCCTGGATTAATCTTGCTGCCAGTTACATTTCAAAGAACATGTGGGGAAAAAATATGGCTAAAACTTAAAAATTAAAAAATGTTTTTCCCTTTTATTTTCTCATTTGTAACATTCTATTCCTCTAGTTTATTTATTCAATATGTTCACATTTATAATCACACGTGACTGGTGTTTCTATTTTGGCCTATTCTTTGCATGAGCTTAAATCAAGATAATAAAAACAACTGGTAGCTCAGATTTTCTAAATTCTCTTTTGAAGTGTAGAAGAATAATAAACCCCAGGAACACCATGCTGCATTTCTAAGGCAAGTATTAGACCAGCAGTAAACTTTCTCCTAATTCTCTGCCTCTGGCATTCTAGGGTATGTTTTTTCAGTCTCTGATCCCTATCATTAAAGGGTTGGAACTGATATAGAGCCAGTTCCACCCACCACACAGATGCAGGAAATGATGGGTGAAAATGAGGCTGAAAATAAGTACCTGTGATTTCAAGGAAATACAGTTGTCTTAAAGACAAAACATCAAGGCAGCATGAAGGCAAAGTATGATACAAGTGCAGTATGTTAGAACACCAAAATGATTTAATTTGCTACACATCGCGATCAAAATTGTCTACCCATTGGTTTCCAAAAGAAGAACAATGATTAATAACGAAGTGTTCATTTTAAAAGTATATCCTTACTGGTTGCATATTATTTGAAAATGCTTTTCTGTTGATGAAATCCCATATTTTTATATTAAAAGAGGGAGGTAGTGCTAGATTTGGAATATTTTCCAAAAGCAAGGAGTCTTGGTTAAGTCGCATGTGTTGTCTTCCTGCTTTCTTTGTATAAAAATAGATGTTAATTGGGACTCTGCAAAGCTTTGGGGATTGGGACTGGAAAATGATTTGACTGCTTTTAGGAGTGTGGGTTTTCTAAGACACACATTTTGTTGTGGTATTCTGTTGAGCCTTTTGACCTCACTTAAAGTCTGTGCTATTGAACCTTAAGATCAATCTACAGAAAGAGTCACTAAAACAATTTCAAAAGCTTCCGCTTCTGTTACTCAAAAATAAGCATCTCGGCATGAAAATGCTTAGGAACACTATTTCCCTTTACTATGTGTTACTCTTGTCAGGAACAAATTAATAAAGAAAAATTGCCCCAAGGGGCAAAAGTTTTGCCTGTCCCAACTGTACAATTTTGGCATCTTCACACAGGCTTGTCCAGAACATTGCTAGTCTCTGAAGCATTTCTGTGAAGGCGGAAGATCACTGGAGCCTCAGGATAACGAAGGCAGTGATTCCATTAGGAAGAAGCAAAGCTTTTCCCAAAGTGACTATTGAGTTGCTTGACAATGAGATAAATTTTCATGGAAAAGATTAATGAAGTTCAAAAAGAAGTACTGAGTTCAGTTCTTCTTGGTGTAATGTTGTAAAACCTTTTCTTCTTCCAAAGACAAAAGCATTCAATTCCTTATTGCCATTCCCCTTTTCAGCTTCAATAGCCAGTTCATTAAGTGAAACAATGCTGTCACCATCCATCATGTGCTAGGCTCTCATTCCCATACAGTCTGGTACTCTGCAATCCCAGCATACAGGTCACAGATTCCATCTGGATTTGCATTTTCATCTATGAATTCATAATTTCCATGAGTTTTCTAAGAATATTAAAAACTCTGGAGTGAAAAAGAACAAGTGCATGTTTCTTTTTTCAATTCAGGTTCTAACATAGTGAGAAATTATTTTCATATTTATTTATTTATTTTGGAAAGAGGTCTTTTATCTTTTTTGCTAACTGATCTACTCCAGTCTCTGAAAGGATTTCTTGATACATAGTAGGCCCCTGATGTACACGTTGGATTCATTGGAATAAAAATCGTATACTTGGAAAACACAGATACATACAAGGTGTTTACACAACAGTTCCATAATTTTAGCTGATTTAGTAACGTATTAAATAGTGCGACAATTGGTGATATAAAACATATATAAATGAATCAAAACTGAAAAGACTTAAATGATTATAATAAATAACTTAAATGACAAAAATGAAATGTAGACGACCATGCACAACCTAATGGATAATACATTAGCAGTTTCTCCCTTTGCTTTCTGCTCTCCTTCTCCTAAGAAGCAATTCTATTATTTCAAGTTCGAAGCTTGCAATTATTCTTAAACATATATTCTTTTTTTCTCTTTATGATTAGACTCATGGTCAGTTGTTTCCCTGGGACTTTTGAAAAAAAAATAAATTTACAACAAAGATATGATTTGAGCTATAAAGCCTATACCTTCTCTCCTTTGTCCCCACTCCACATATACAACTAATTGAATATTTGAGCATAGAACTATTAGCTTATGTAACCAAATGATTAAAATGATGCTTCTAAATTCTTGTAAGAGGGCAGACATGGTGCTACATTGTCCCTATATTTTATTTGAGCATAAATGAGAATGCAGGATTGATTTTCTACTGAGTTTTTAGTTTGTTCTCAGAGGTCAATATTTATCATAGAAAATCCATTCCTTTTTGAACCTGATTTGGATTCACCTCTTAGTCATTTCTCTTATAGACTGCATAGTTGTAGCTATCTTAACCTTTCTCTGGGCAGCTCCACATCTGTTCTGACTGAGACCTTAACTAATATCCATGTCATAACACTGCTTATGAGGAAGAATACATGCATGCATTCAGGAAATCAGAGCTTTATTGAGCCCACTGGAAAGGACAGCAATGACTAAGGACAATCCTTTGAAGGCCCGGAGATATTGTCTGCTTTTGAAACAGAAGGAAAAAGAACACTGCCTTTGTTTCCTAGCACTGCCGTAATGAGGCACCACAGACTCAGTGGCTTAAACAGAAATCCTAACAGTTCTGGAGTCTAGAAGTTCAAAATCAAGTGTCCACAGGGTTGATTCCTTCTGAGGGTTTTAAGGGAAGGCTTGTTCCAGGCTCTGTCCTTTGTTTGTTGGTGACCGTATTCTTCCTAGGTCTCTTCACATTGCCATCCTTCTACGTGTGTCTCTGTGTCCAAATTTCTCCTTTTTATAAGGATACCAGGGTTACTGGATTAGGGCCAACCCTAATAATCTCATTTTAGTTTGATTATGTCTGCCAAAAACATCTCTCCAAATAAGTCACATCTGACACACTGGGAGTTAGGATTCCAACATGTGAATTTTTGTGGGACAATTCGACCCATAATTAATGCCATGAAACTACATTTGATGTAGGCTTGAGAAGCTGTGAACTCGGGATAGTATTCTTTGGCAAACTGCGGGACAGCAGATGCTTCTTTTCCTCCTTTCTTCCTTCCCCCCTCCCTCCCCTTCTTCCTCTTGTTTCTTTCCTTCCCTCCCTCCCTCTCTCCTTCTTTCCCTCCCTTCCTTCCTCCCTTCCTTCCTCCCTCCCTCCCTTCCTTCCTTCCTTCCTTCCTTCCTTCCTTCCTTCCTTCCTTCCTCCCTCCCTCCCTCCCTCCCTCCCTCCCTCCCTTCCTTCCTTCTCTTTTTTTAATGAAAGACAATAAAAATGATTAATTAACATTTAGCGTACATGGTATTCTTTTGTGCGTTCTCTGCTGCTGCTTATGTTACTGATACATGTAAGTTGCCATATTCCCAACCACGGTGTTTGAACCTTCCTACTATGTCATGCCAATGGCACATCACAACTCTTTGATAAAAGGAAGGGCAAATAGAATCATCTCATACTCTGGGCTCTTAACATCCTACTCTTTTTCATGAAGGAACAGGGAGTGGTTTGCTCCTTTCTCACAGAAAGAGAATTTAAATCGTTGGTATTGATTTACAACAAAAGTTTTTACATATCTCTGAGCTGTACATCCCAAGACTTGGCAGCAGCATGGCATCTCCTTCTCTCATAATCAAAACTATTAAATACTAAAAATTCTAAAAAAGAGGAATATTTAAGAAATTGGAAATGTGACAAGTGTAATACAAAAATCATGTCTCTTGGAGAGCACCTTCGTTCTCCACTTTTTCACTCCTGGTCTGGACAAGACTGTATGGCTTCCAAAAATTCCCTTCTGGACTTAGTGGTATTTTTTTTTTTCATATTCTTAAATTTACAGCCATTTTTTCCCCTACGCTTTGAGGTGGAATCTATTATTATCTATAAATACGTATATGCATGTGTTGTTATTAGAGGATGTCAAAGTTTAACAGCCCTTAATTTGGCATCCACCGTGGACTGGTGTCACATCGTAGGGTTAAGGACAGCAGGCCCTGGCACCTTTAACAATGGGTCCTTAAGAGCACTGATGGTCACAAAACTGTGGCTCTCTTTAATTGCACTTTGTATGCTGCTTCAAGTCACTGGAACAGAGGGCTTCTTCCTGGAACCTTAATAAATTGAAGGTGATATCTGTATTGTTTGGATCATAGACAAGAGTAGAATCTTGTCTGTTCCCACATTTTCTTGATTGTATCACAGGCACTAGGATGAACCTGGGTGTAGAACATATTTCCATATTCTGTTTCAGACTGCTAAGGCTAAGATGTGCTTTCCAAAACATTCCATCAATCCATGAAATCTTGTGACATAGGTATAAACAGTTGGGAATATTAATCTAGATTCAAATTCCTTCAAAAAATTAAAAAAATATATATTTTGCCCTATCCAAACGTAAAAAAAAACACTTCTTCTTACCCCCACTTTCTACTTAAATCATTCTAATGGGATTTCTATAATGATGCTTCTAAAATGCAAATGTGAGTCTATTACTTCTCTGCTTCAATTCCTTTGAGTCTCCTCAAAGCCTTTTGATAAAGTCCCAATTCTTTGGCATTTAAGATCTTTCAGGATCTGAGCTCATTTCTTAAAAGCACTGTCCTTGCATTCTACGATATAGCTCTCTCAAATGACTAGAAAGATTCTAAATTATTCACTTTCTTTTTCTTTCCAATGTCTTTCTGCATGCTGATTTCTCTGCCTTGACTAAAATGTTAGCATATTTTTTATGCCTTCCAAGTCAGTTTAAACTGATGTGTTCAACAATTCAAACTGAGGTATAATGTGCTATACAATGTTGAACTTGGCTGAAAAAATAAAAGGCTGTAAATATTTTCCATAACTCAATTTAAAAGACACATCACATGATTATAATTATTTGAAAGCATTTTCTCACAACTGGAAGAGTTGATGGTGTTCTATTCTTCCTTAAAGATTTAACCAGAATTTGAATCAAGTTAATTACTACCACAAGCTTGACAAATTCACTACAACTATAAGAAGTTAATTCTAGCTTATTAGATGTTCTATATATTCTTATGGGTATTTCCTGAAAATTTTTGTCTCCAATGACTATGTTCTGAACACAGCCTTTAAATTATTATTAATTGGGGTCTGTGTGGCTCAGCTGGTTAAGTGTTTAACTTTGGCTCAGGTCATGATCTTGCGGTTTGTGGGTTCAAGCCCCGCCTCGGGTTCTGTGCTGAGTGCTCAGAGCCAGGAGCCTGCTTCAGATTATGTCTCCCTCTCTCTCTGCCCCTACCCCGCTCGTACTCTGTCTCTCTCTCTCTCAAAAATAAACATCAAAATTTTTTTTAAATGATTATTAATTGAACCATGGTTATAAAAAATGAGTGTGTATTCCATTAAGGCCAAGCTAAAATTGTTTTGTATGATACTTAAATGAAAATAAAAATATATTCATATAACATATTATAGTTAAAATGATTTTTCTTTCCTTTATATTACTCTGCAAAATAGTATATTAAATAAAAGTGGGGTGCCTAGGTGCCTCAGTCAGTTGAGCGTCCAACTTCAGCTCAGGTCATGATCTCGTAGTCTGTGAGTTCGAGTCCCACGTCGGGCTCTGTGCTGACAGCTCAGAGCCTATAGCCTGCTTCGGATTCTGTGTCTCCCTCTCTCTCTGTCCCTCCCCGACTCATGTTCTGTCTCTCTCTGTCTCAAAAATACATAAACATTTAAAAAAAATAAAAGTATTTTTCCACTAATGTACACCGATAGGATCTCTACTTAGCCTTACTGTGTTATCAATTAATCTATTACTAACTATGATTAAGTGAAAAATGATTTTATCTTTTCTAAGTAATTAATAATTTATAGCTTTCATTTCCCCTGCCCCCTTACCTCACTTGCATACAGAAGACAAATATTAATTTTTCAAAGCACAATGATATGCTAAAGCATTGAGGAAAGCAGCAATTGATTCATAAATTTTCAGGAACACAGAGCAAGTTGTGCTGCTGAATATAAAAATAGTTTCTGGTCACCACATGTAGTTGGGACTAAAGAAATGCTAACACATTACTACATTCCTTATTATAGGATGTAGGGTACAAATGTACTGAAATTGTTGTAGGAAACAGGCCCAGGGGAGATAGATTGTCAAGAACCAAGGTCAGTATTTATGATAAAGGAGTAAGTTTTAAAATGTCCTGATACCATTCGTGCTCAAAATGCTTCTATTTCGTATGTCTGCTGATTCCGATCATGGCTTTCCATTTATTATTTTACAGAGTACTAACAATAGTTGACGGATTGATTTAATATGGTAGTTTCTGTTATTTTTGTAATACACTTGAAATCTAAGTTCACTAGCATAGATACATAGAATAATAGTCTAAAATAAAATAGAGAAATAGAAAAATACAAAGTGCTGGTGGGATTCACAGTTCAAAGATATAAATATTAATGTGCTTCTGATTACACCAGGCAATCGTCTTATGCTGTACAGGACATAGTGGTTCAGTCAATACGACTGCAGTATCTTTATTTTCCACAGAAGATCCTCATCCTTATGAATGTTATTTTGTACATTTGGTGAGTGTCAACGATATTAATTTTATACTTGAATCAGTGTACGAAGAATGTCTGCTGTTGTCTCTATTTGTTGTGGTTAATTTAGTAGAAAATGGCTAAGCCCTCAGGGTGTGTCATGAATTATACCTATTTGCTATTGTCCAATGTTTGAAGGAATGCACAAGGCAAAAATAATTTAGAAACTGACAAACGATGCCCAGGTACTCTCTCTGTAATAGTGTCAACTTAATTCAATTTCTGATTTCCCTGTGCTATAAATTTTCAGTTTTCCCTAATAAAGAAATGAATGCATTGTTTCCTTAAGCATACAGTACTTGTTAAGACAATATTTGCACTGGCTATTTAAAATTGCAATTATTATTTAAGGATCATTCATTTTGTATTATACTTTCACATTACAAAAGCAGGAGTTGATAAATAAAACACTCTTCATCAGCACCAGCTGTTCAGGAAGGTCAAAACACACCAAGTAGGACTGATATTTTGATTTTAGGGTCAAAATTCCACAGTTTGACACTGACTGAGGAAGGCAAGGCCATTCAGTAATGGGGCCCACAGGATTCCAGAGATCGTGTGTTTGGTGATAGCAATTGTGAACTCTGGGGGGGCTGTAAATGCAATGAGTCTCAGGATGGATTAAAAATGAAAGAGTTTTATCTACTCGCACACATACACAAACAAAACAAAAGGACACAAGGAAACTTTAGGAGGTGTTGGAAATGTCTCTTACCTTGACAGTGGTGATGGTATCACAGGTGTTTGAATATATCCAAACTCAATAACTTATACATTTTAACGTAAGCTGCTCTTTGTATATCAATTATACCTCAATAAAGCTGTTTTTTTAAGGGTTAATAAGGAAAGTTGAGGTAAGAACCATGAATTTGTAGGAAAAGCTACAAGAAAATTTAAATTCTTGCTTCAGTTCATCTGAGTTCAGTGAATTAGTTACTCTGGGGAAATGTTTTCTGCCAGGATTACTCAGAATGGACGAAGCAGGAATGGTGGCTGGGGAGTGAGAAACAGAGAGATACTCAGAATGTGCATATGAGTATCTTGTAGCAGGAGAAAATTGTTCTCTGTTTTTCGTCGCTATAGTCACTATTAGTCTTTATATTAGTTTCCTAAGGCTACCATAACAAAACAGCACATGCTGGGTGGATAAAAACAACAAATTTATTCTCTCATCGTTCTGCCATCAAGTGTTGGCAGGGTCACCCTTCCTTCCAATTCTCTAGAGAAGACTGCTTCTGTCCATCTCCTAGTTTCTGGTGGGTTCTGGCCATCCTTGGTGTGCCCTGGTTTGTAGCTGCCTCAGTCCAATTTCTGCTCTGTCTTCATATCAGCATCTCTCTTCTGAGTCTGTATGTTTGCAAACCTCCCTCTCCCTACTAAAGCACTTTAGGATTCATGCCCGCCCCAATCTAGTGTGACCGCACCTAACTTGATTATGTCTGCAAAGACTCTATTTCCACATAAGATCACATTCACATGTAGCTGGGGTTGGCTTTTCAACATATCTTTTCAAGGGACATAAATTCAACCCACAGTAGTCCCTTTAAAACAATTAAATCAGGAATGTAGAGTAGATAGTTACTTGGGAGAAATAATTTGGGAGCAGAAGGAATAGAATAGAACAAGAAAAAGTACCCCATGGTATGCATTTGTGAAAATGAGAAAAATTTTTCTAAAAACATAGAATATTCAAATGATAATGACAACCCTATTAACTTGTTAACTTAATGAAAAGGTAGCTTATAGTAAAATCTTTGGTTCACATATACTTCTACTGGATAGATTCCTAAAAGTGGAATTACTGTGTAAAAGTATAATATATTATATATTATATTCTTTTAAAATGAAAAATTTCCCTTACAAGAAAAAAATTATTTTTCTTGCTTTTGAAGCCCAAACACACACACACACACACATACACACACACACACACACACACACACACACACACACAACCGTAAACAAACAAACAAACAAAACCTCCTTGAGTGGAAAGTTCAGTAAAATATATTCTAGAGTATTTACACAAAGTTTAGTTGACCACAGAATATATTTTATGGGACCACTACTCAAAGGGATTATTATCTTTTTGATAGTTTGATCTCCATTTTACGAGTCCACTGGCGGAGTTAAATAAAAGATAGAAAAACAAACTGAGTTTACAGTATCTCACTTTAATTCCACCTTTCTGAGATTGTATTGTATTTCATGTCTCAGTACTTAATAATTTTTCAACCACTACTTTGGGACAGTGAACCCATGATTCATAGTTCAAGCTTTTGATTGTTACTTTGTTTAAAACCAAGCTGACCTCATATCTTCTTGGATTTAATCATTTTTTACAGTTTACCAAAGGAGGCAAAATAAAAAAGTAATCAATGATTTTTGAAAACAAAAACAAAATTTTCAGTCACGATATGGGATTTGTTTTCCTTAATGGCAAAATAAGGAATATTTATTGTAAAGATTAAATAATGAAAACAGTGTAGGAATATTAGTCCTATCTTGGCACATAGTAGGTACATAAACATGGGCTGAATCTGAATCTGCAAAATAAAGATGGATTATGCAACTGTCCAGAAGATAGAATCCAAAACAGAAAGTTAAAAACACTTGCAAAAAAAGTAAATAAAAAATATAAAATAAATAAAATAAAAACACTTGCATCAATTGAAGTATCTGGATTGTCAGTTGAAAGATTTTTGCTGCTAACTATTTAAATGAGAACTAGAATGCTACTTTCCTTTTGGGAAACATTTTTATCATCATGCCTGGTTGATGAAATTTGAAAGATAAGAAAAGAAACCAGTATCACAAATTCATACAGCCACCCGTTTCAATCTTTTTAGGTGTGATTTTTCTTACATTCAAAATATCTGGCCTTTTCTCCAATCACTTCTTTCCAATCATCCTTACAGTATCTGATGCTACTGACATGCTAATAATATTATTTTCATGATAATATATATAATATAGTTTTGTGTAACAAAAGGTACACTTTTCAAACAAACAAACAAACCAAAGAAACAAGGGATAAACCAGAAAGAAATGTGATTGTCAACAAATGGGTAGGTGGAAATAGGGAATGGATTCCTGGTTAATTTTGAAAATTTAAATCTGTGCCATAAGTCATGGACTAATAGTAATTTGGTTAAATTTTCAAGTGTGACAGTCATGTTGTGGTTATGGAGACTGATCTTGTCTTTGGAGACACACACTAAGTATCTGCAGGTGATGTGACATGGTGTCTATGGCTTGCTCCCTCATGCTTCAGTGTGAGTGTATGTGTGTGAGTATGAAAGCGGGGGGGGAGAAGAAAAAGGTCAGAGGAAGGTGGAAGAAAGAGGATGAGAGAGAGAGAACAACACTTAATTGGTAAATCTACGTGAAAGTCACATATTTGATTTTTTTTTAAATAAAAAGCTGGGGTAAAAATATTCTCTTTGGACTTACATTCAGAATAGGTTTTATTCCAGCTTCATTAGTTCTAGAGGAATCTTTCTATGAAGAGAAGGCTGTGTAATCATCACTAGACAAACTTCATACCAAGAAACATAAAATGTGTCTTGGCCATTCGAATGTAAATGTTAGAGGAAAAATACAGGAAAAAAATGAAACAGTTTAACCACAGAAGCCTCCCTTCTTTTATAGTTGGAATTTAACTGGGAAGAATGTGATTCCTCTGAATTATCTGTCACAGAATAAGTGAATAACTGAAACATCTGCTGAGAAACAGTTTAAGAGAAGTTAAATATCTTGATTTCTTCAGAAAAAAAACATGCAATCTTAGTTTTAATTTTGAAGGGAGAGAAATAAGAATAATCTGGAATGGTGCATTTCCAAAATTATAAATATTTTTGTCTTTAAATCGTTACAAAATAGAGACTAAAATATACCTAAGGGAGAAAAACCTTACTCATCTAGGATGATGGAATTAGATGATTCAATAAGTTTTTTTTTCTCATTTCTATGAATCTTTAATTCATTTCCATGCATTTTGTAATCTCTCATTATTCAAGCCAGAACCAAAAAGAAACATAAAAGAAGTATCCAATACAGTGTAATTTACATTTTATAACATATCAACCTTAATGGCCATAATAGAGAATAGTAGAAATGTTGAAATGAGCAAGTTTGGAAGTAGACAGAAATGGCAAACGAGGCAAATTGATTTGAGCCAGTCCTAAGGGATTTGTTTCTTTTCTGCTGCAACTAAAATTGTTTCATAGCTTATGGGCAGACTCTAGCAGATCTGGTATACGCATCTACTATACCTAATCTATTAGACAGTCTTCAGGAACATGATTGTGCAGGTCTTTTAAGGGGATACACATGAACCCTTCTCCTGGATAAAATGAGGCTATACTGCTTCATAGCATTTCAGGAGTGTGAAGTAAAGTTGTTGTCGATGTTGTTGTTGTTTTAATCAGGTCAATACCGTCAAGTGTAAAAGGTGTTCTGACTCAAATGACTATGTTTCTAATGTTTCAACACAAATTCTTTGTGTGAGTGAACAGAGTATACATTATGAATAAATGAAGTATATAATCTCATTGATTAAACTTCTTCTGTGAACATGGAAGTAAATAACACCGCCTAACAATAAACTGCATTTTGTCTGAATATCCTAATTCTTGTAACAAATCCTGCAACCCATTTTCCTATAACAGATTACTGGCTGCTCACCACACATTCAGAGTTAGTAGGGATAGTACCTCCAGGTTTGCCTGCGACCATTTATACCTGCTTCCCAGTACCTTATTCTATTAATAGCTCCTTTTCGTTCTCATAATTATCCAGTTTAGACAATGATTTAAATGATGACATTACTAATATGCCCATATGCTCAATGCTCCTACTGGTTGAGTTGCATACTTAGAAAAAACTGTTATTGGCATGCCTGGGTGGCTCAGTCGGTTAAGCCTCTGACACTTGGTCCCCACTCAGGTCATGATCTCAGAGTCGGTGAGTTCTTCGAACCCCATGCTAAGCCTGGCATAGCGTTCTGCCCTGATACTGTGGAGCCTGCTTGGGATTCTCCTCTCTCTCTCTCTCTCTCTCTCTCTCTCTCCTTACCTCACCTGTGCTTTCTCTCTCTCAAATTAATAAACTAAAAAAAAAAGGAATATTATTTTTTTCATGTCAAGCCATTTATGCTAGTTATACTTAATATTGCACACATGTACTTAAAGAACACATAGACTGATAAATATAGAGAAAAGAAAATTCTTATTTTAATAAAAACCGAGTTGAATCATTTGTAAGACTTAGTAATTTTTTACTATTGCTATCCAGTTAAGTATGGTGAAAAACTAGAAAATATATTTTTTAATTTTTATATTGATTACAATGTCTAGGTAAGATGGGGATAACTTTAAAAATATATTTTAGGTTTAAAAATATTTGTTATAGATATTTATTAGTCCCTACTGGAACATCATTTTTAAGTTAACTAACCAGTTTTTAGTCAGTTAATCAGAGGTCTTCTATTCACAATTGCTAATATTAGCATAGTTTTAAAATATTAAATCTATTTCTGCTTTAAATGAATATAAACAGTAAGTTATAGCTTTGTCCCTCTTCACTATTTCAATTATCATTCTTCAGTAACAAGCTAATCTTTCTCTTTTCACTTTTTTCTTTTTTTTAAATTTTTTAATTTTTTTTTAAGAGATATACAGAGCACAAGCAGGGGAGGGGCAGAGAGCAAGGCAGAGACACAGAATCTGAAGCAGGCTCCAAGCTGTCAGCACAGAGCCTGCCATGGAGCTCGAACTCACAAACTATGAGATCATAACCTGAGATGAAGTCAGGTGCTTATCCGACTGAGCCCCAGAAGCCCCTCCTTTTCTTCTATCAAAAATAAATCTTAACATCTTGCTTCCTTAAAAGACTATAAGTATTGAAAATCTGTGGGGCTGGTGTAACACTATCTTTTGCTAAGGTTTGAGCTGGAAGTCTTTTAATAACATAGAATTTTTGTGCTCCTTCAATGTGCTCAGCTTTCCCTAGCTTTCCAGTCTCAGTTTCTCAGCACAGAAGAAAAATTGGCTCCTAGTTCCACACATCTTGGCTTACATGGAAAGAAAAAAATATTGCCAGCCATATTGTATTTGCACCTCCTGTCATTTTGCAATGAGTGTCATACCCCCTAAGGAGAAAAAAAAAATCTGCTTTCATTAATATACCGAATTAAACTAAAGTACCAATATCAGTCTATCAATATATCAAACTAAAGTACCCTTAATTATTTATGGGATGCTGCCTATAACTGACATATTTCTGACCCACATTATTTCTAATAAATTTGAAATACAGATCATGATTTTTTCCTATAAATTGTAAGGCATCTTAGAAAACAAAGCAATTCTAAGTGAGTGATTTCTCCTCAGTTGAGCAAAATTGTGTGAAATGGTTAAAAAGAACAAATAACAAGAATTATTCCCAATTACTATCAATCAATTGGGAATGTGCTCAGGTCCAAGCCAAGTAAATAAATAAATTAATTAATTAATTAATTAATTAAATAAAAAAGAAAAGAAAGAAAATCTAACCTTCATGACTTAGCTACACTGGATTTCATTTTCTTCACTTTCAAGTCTGAAGAGGGTAATTTCTGATGTTGGATCAGCTATTCGATGATGCCATTAGAGACTGAAACTCTTTAAAAACTGAAGTGTTTGGTTCCATCTCATATTTGTGACCTAAATGTCAGGAGATGCTCTTATAGTTCCAATTATCATATCCCATTAAAAACAATTTTTTTAATGTTTATTCTTATTTTTCAGAGAGAGCGAGAGAGCGAGAGAGAGCATGAATGGGGCAGGGGCCAAGAGAGAGTGAGACACAGAATCTGGAGCAGGCTCCAGGCTCTGAGCTGTCAGCACAGAGCCTGACTCAGAGCTCAAGTTAAGGAACCATGAGATCATGACCCAGGCCCAAGTAAGATGGCTAACTGACTGAGCCGCCCAGGCACCCCATCATATCCCTTTTTAAGGCAATATAAATGGACAGTCAAAACGATGACCTTAGCTTCATCTCTCCCTATTTGTTGGGATAGAAAACTTATCCCAGAACTTATCACAGAAAATATTCATTTATATCCCCAAGCTCAAACTCTATATCTGCTCTTAGACATAGAGGAAACCGAAAAAACTGTGCACTTAAATTTCCACTTTCCAAGTAGGGGAAAAGAATAAAAGAAGCAAACAAAAAACAAAAAAGGAGAGAAAGAGTCTGAAATTAATGTTGGGTGATTCAACTCACGGGCTATGTCACAAAAGTTACACAAAGTCTTGACCCAACTACAACACAGGAAAGATATAGTTTGTCCCATCACTATAAACAAAGCACTTCTTACCTCCATGACATTCTTTAAAGACAATTCTTTAAGAAAGGCCTATTTTCACTGAACCAGGAAGAATTCACAGTGTCTGTATGAAGCAAATGTATGTGTTATTCTTTACTGTTTTAACTCCCATTGTCACACAACTGGCACATACTAGTCACGGAGAACATCTTTGATGAATAGGAGAATAAGCACCCCTTTAAAAGATACAACAGTATGTAACCATTAGATGTCACAGGTGTTGTTAAATTGAGATGTCTTTCTTAAATATAGATACACCCATTTATTAATTCAAGAAAGATTTTTAGTAGCTAATACATTAAAGCTATTTTGATAGATGTCATCAGAGAAGAACATAAATATATGAACGCAGTTTCAGTTACAAAGACATATATTTGTCTTTTTTCTTTTTTTTTCTTTAAATGTTCATTTATTTGGTGGAGGTGAATGGGAGGAGAGAGAGAGAGAGAGAACGAACGAAGCAGGCTCCAGGCTCTGAACTGTCAGCACAGAACCTGATGCGGGGCTCAAACCCATGAACTGCAAGATTATGACCTGAGCTGAAGTCAGACACTTAGTTGACTGAGCCACCCAGGTGCCCCAGGCATGCATTTTTCTACTGAACTAAAAATAAAGGAACTTCTCATATATATTCTACACTTAGTTAAAATTATTGAATAAACAGTCAAATTAAAAGCAAACAAAAAATGAACACACAGGTAGGTTTTATTCAAGACTGAAAGAAAATGAGAACATGTGAGTTTGGAATGATATATTACTCATGATTTAGAGGGGGAGGTCAGGGAAAACTTTATGGAAATTGTAACCCCCAAATCATTTCAGAGCAGTTAATACAAGTGTATATCTCTCCCTCTGTGATTATGAAAAAATTGGCAACTCTTTATTCATTCTTGCCGGGAGATACTGTGGTTGTGAGTTTATATTGATGTAATATCCAAAGACACAAAGGGAGGTTAAGGGATCAGAATTTATGGTGTGAGATTGTAGAGAGCAAGAATGTGTATGTTCACTTAAATGAATTGCCTCTATCAAAAGAGCTTACACTGCTAACAGTTTTAACAATGAAAATAAACATTATGTATGGCCATAAAGATTAAAAGCCATATGTACTAATAATGGATTGCGAATTAGAACATGGAAGGTAAGAGATGAGAATTAGTATTTGGTACAGGATTATACAAACTCCAGGAGCTGTGTCAGGAGGTTATCCGTCCTCCCCTTAGCAGGAGCACTCTCAATAAACTGAGACAAAAGGAGCAATTGAACTATATCTATAGCTATGGGAAAATGAATGCTATAGGAAGCAAATAACTACTTAAATGAGCAATATTTCAGGTTTTAAAATATGGAAATGAGTCCTTGTTTTCAAGCTGCTTCATGAAAACTATTGCTTACAATTATTATAATCCTAAAATGTACATGAAATTTATGTGAATCAAATTTTCCCCCCATTGATTTACAATCTCTCTAAGCTCTAAAGTCAATGATTCTGTTACTGTGCTTTCTAAAGTGCTTTATCCTTATTGCACGAACTTCTTAAGTCTAATTCCGGTCAACATTTTGTCTTTCCTTTCTAGTCATACACCAAATATGTATATGTATTTAATACATATTTTAGGCCAGACACAATTCTAAGCATTGACTTCATATTTATTTGCCAATCCATCCATTTTTTTTACAAGCAGTGAATGTTTGGATGAAATTGTATAGCACACACCTAAGGTAGTAAAAGTCTTAAATGATGACTGTTGAAATGGGGAAGACACAGAGAGAACTTAACAGTTGATATGATGGCAGGAAACTGAGAAAGAAGTAGTGAGATAGAGAAACGAGATTCTTTTCAGTGTGTAGAGGTATATCTTGGAATACTAATCTAGTTTATCTTTGTATTTTCCTGCTCCCTTTATTTTTTGCTCCCATGTATAATTCAGGGATTTTTCTGTCCACAGCAGGAAAAAACTATTATTCAAAGAAACTATTTCCTTTTTCAAAATATCTAATGCATCAATCAACTGTATGTGAGGTTCTCAGCTAATAGAGCCATTTACACTTTTTCTATGTATGCAAGAAACTGTGGACTCAGAAAGGAGTAAAAATGATTTAGAAAAATAGCAATTGGATCTAAATAAAAAGTAATGCTTCAGAGTTACAGATAGTTGAAACTTCTGAAAATGCATGCGTTAAATTGTCTTCTTAAAATGACTACAAACTTATAAAATAAATGGTGATACTTTTCAGGAAGATTTGTAACATGTGGTTTCCATGAATAAATGGATGTCTTTTGTGTCCATGTAGAATGGGAAATACCAACAGGTGCAAGCTACATGGCCATCATCAAACTTTTGAATATGTGGATTTGGTCTTTAAATTTATATTAACCCTGACTTTCATATTTTTGAAGTAATTGCTATAAGAAAATGGCTGCAAAGTAAAAGTGTTTACAAATAATAACACTAACAGTAGACTTACTCTACATAAAACCACAAAATCCTTGCAGTAAGTACATCAAGACAACTACCAATTTATTGCCTGAAAATATTTCATCTATGTCTAATGTATAATTGATCATGTTTCCTATTGACCATACCACTTGACTGCATGGAAGCTTTAGTTGGCTAACCAGAACATGATACAAGTGGTTGAAACTCTAAGTGACAAGGAAAGAAAGCAGTATCAAATAGTTCTCCTGCCACCATCTAAGACTGGAAACAGCTATTTCCAGCCATTTGGATCCAAGATAAGTCATTTCTTAGCAAGAACTCTGCATGTTGAACTTGAAAAGTAATTATCAGTAATCTTGTGGCTTAAAAAGGAAACGAAAACAAAAACAAAACCATTGGCTATTTGCTAGTCTTCTTTCAGATTTAAACACAAGTTAAAGTAAGAATTCTTTCACTGCTAGCTTCACTATTAAAAGAGACCCTGGAAAAGAGAGGATTTTATTTTAATGTAGTATTAATATAATAATGATGATAAAATTATAACAAATGCTAGGTTGTGACAATATTTCTCTTTTTTTTACTATTTCATTTTCAACTAATCTCTACACCCTATGTGGGGCTCAGACTTACAACCCTGAGATCAAGAGTCGAATGCCGGGACAATATTTCTAAACTATTGGTTATTTTTTTTAATGTTTATTTATTTTTGAGAGAGACGGTGAGACAGAGCGTGAGCAGGGGAGGGGTAGAGAGAGAGGGAGACACAGAATCCAAGCAGGCTTCAGGCTCCAAGCTGTCAGCACAGAGCCCAAAATGGGGCTCAAACTCACGGACTGCGAGATCATGACCTGAGTTGAAGTCGGATGCTCAACTGACTGAGCCAACCAGACACCCCACTAAACTATTGTTTAAGTCTCAAATATGTTCGACCTATGTAGGCTTGGTTAAAGACAGTTAAATCTTTCTTTAATACTTACTATTATTACTTTTTTTTTCCTGCACGGGTAGCCTCTCAACTAAAATAGATTTAATATTTTTCCTAAAGATGTTGAGGTGAAAAGCACATATATTCCTCAAAAGCCAAGAATCAAGTTAAATTATGCAGTTAGAAGAAATGGTATTAATATATGTTCTTTGGGTGGCAATAATCAGCAGTCCTGCTTCAGGCTCTGAGAATTACATAAAGGATTACTATAGGTATTGGTGGTCCATGGGTGTGACTGGCAGTACAAGGAGAGGGACAGGCAGAGAGCATGTGCTGCTCCAGAGAGCCAGCTTTCAGCTTGGCTAATGCGAGGATTATGCTTTCTTTATCTTTGTAATGGTGTCTGACAGTTTATGCTCTAAATAAATATTTGTTGAATGGAACTGAATTGAATTTGAAGAAGGAATACATGATTTCAACCATGTGTGACTGCAACAGTCAGAGACAGGCCAGGAAAACAGAAATGGCACCAGGATGTATATGCAGAAACTGAGTACCGAGCAGTTGGAGGGCTGAAAGAGCAAATGGGATCCCGAGGTGAACCTAGAGAAATAACAGTTCCAGGAGGCAGCTAACCCTAATAGGGGTTGGCGAACAACAGGGAGGTAGTGGGGCTTAGCAGATCCTAGAGCTTTCATGAAGGACCACGCAAAGCTTGGGAACACTGGTTCTCCCACTCCCTGTGACTACTGTGAGTATCAGATAAGACGCTCATAAACTAAATGTGTTTAAATGCCTCCCAGTGCCAGGTCTGAGCCTGTGCTCATTGTCTCTGTTATTTTATCATCGTTATGATTATCATCATGAAGAGTACCCAGTACAATGTGTAGTGTCTGGTAGGGAGTAAAATCCCACTCAATAATTGTATTTTTAACTTCTCTGGAACGAAGTAGAGAATGTAAAGATACGCCGTAAAACAAGGCAGGTACTGCTTACTAGTACCACGTGATAAAGCTCCATCGCTTTAATTTAGGAGGATGCCTCATGTCATAAAATAATTCAAAATCCAATGCTCATTCTAATCTTTAGTTATTAGATTATGTCATTTTAACTCTTCTAATGTGGGGAATATTTAAATATGATCCCCCAGAACATATAATGCAAGACTGAACCTCTGGCAAATGGAAATATGCCTCCACCCCTTCTGTACTTTCCAGTATATTCACTGGCGCACGCTGTTTCTGCTTTTTACAAAGACAATCAATCTTAGGTTTTTCAATGTGTCTATTTTTCACGTTACGGACTTCTGCAGCAGTAAACTCACACTTTATATCGATATAAAATTCACTTACACTCTAAACAAAGGGGCAGTTGAGAAGGAGATCATACAAACAGGTATATGTCTTCTCAGCACAGATGGTGTTTTCATTCCATTCAGTCAGCTCTTGTCAGCACTACAACAATTGCATTTTTAGTTATGGTGTAGATAAACCTGCTCACTTCATCAGTGTACAATGTCACTTTTTGCTATTCCTTAATTAAATGACTAAAAATACACTGCTGTAGTCTAAGTGCTATAAGGTAAAACCCGGAATTTATCAATGTTAATTTAGCAATATATTTCCCTGGATGGGAGCATATGGCAAAACCATTCATATATTGTCAACCAATAACACACCTAGACTAAAAAGAAACAAAACTAAACAAAGCAAAAACCAAACCAAATAAAAAACAATAAAAAAACAAAACAACTCCTCCAAACTGGCTCTCATATAATTCAGTGACTATAGACATATTCTTAAAACTCTTTCCCTTTCTGTTCTTCACTCATCTATAGACCCCTTTCTCAAGCATTTTCATTTTTTAAAACCTATCATCTAGAAAGCTCAGATTTTGTTAATTTTTAATAGGAAGCCTAAAATAGTAAGATGCTTTCTATTTGAGTAAGTGGACAGTCATTAAAATTCACTTTCACGGTTTTGAGTTTTATTTCTTTTTTCGTGTGTGTGTGACAGAGAGAGAGAGAGAGAGAGAGTGCAAGTAAGTGAGGGGCAGAGAGAGAGGGAGAGAAGGCAAGAGAGAGAAAGAAGCAGGCTCACCTGAAGTGGCGCTTGAACTCATGAACAGTGAGATCATGACCTGAGCCGAGGTCAACTGCTTAATACCTGAGCCACCCAGGCACCGAAAATTCACCTGATCATTTTTTTTTAAATTTTTAACGTTTTTTAATTTATTTTTTGGAGACATAGAGACAGAGCGTGAGCAGGGGAGGGACAGAGAGAGAGGGAGACACAGAATCCGAAGCAGGCTCCAGGCTCTGAGACATCAGCATAGAGCCTGACGCGGGGCTTGAACTCACAGACTGCGAGATCATGACCTGAGCTGAAGTCAGACGCTTAACCGACTGAGCCACCCAGGTGCCCCTGAACAGTTTTTTTTAAAAAATAATAACTAACCCACATATTTATTTTATATTTGTCATGCAGTTGTGTAATAAGTATTTTAAATATATTAATTGTATTTTAATTCTCAAAAGGAACTTGGTAGGTAGATACTAAAATTCGCTTTATTTCATGTAATTGGAATCAAGGGCAGTACCCAATAGTCCTACAACTATCCACTAATTCAGTGATTTGCTGGAAGGAATCACCCAGCTTAGCATGTGGGTATAATCAAGGATCAGATTTATTACAGCAAAAAACATAGGGCAGGAAAGGCAGGGCAATAATATACACAGGCCGAAGCTAGACAGGTCAAAAGAGAGCTTTCCTATCTTCCTCTGTGAGGATTATGTAGATGTGTCTTTTTTCTCCAGCTGCAATCTACGGGCAATGTGTAAGATGTCTTCTCTCAAGAAAGTCCACCTGAGTCTTGGAGTCAAAAGCCAAGCCATGGTGTAAACTTCCAAATCCGTATATTCATACAATGAATCTTCATGTTTTGCTTTAAACATAATAATGACCTGATTTATCTTGACCCAGTGCTCTGGGCATGTAGAAAAACACATCATTACCAAGTAATGATGAGAACATTCCAGTAGTTTAGTTTTCACTGTTTGAGCAAGGGTCATCACAATGATAATACAGATGAGCAAGAACAGACAGAGAAACTGACCTATTGTGTTAATTATTTCCTCTCAAGGGCACACAATGATTGAGTAACTTACCTAAGGTTACACAGCTGTAAATGTCAGAGCCAAGTTCCATATTCAAATAACATGTTTTCACTGTTTACACTCTTAATCATTAAAAAAAGTCTAATATTACATGCTGTAAATGACAAAGCATATGTTCGAAGACTGTTCAGTGGCTCAGTGATCTCATCAAAGACCCAGGAAATTTCCCTTTTTCTATCCTGCCATTCTCACTGTGCCAGTGACTCTCTTGTCATGGTCACAAGAGGGTTATAGCTGCTCCAACATCATGTCCTTACTCAGTAACATCTAAAAGCGGGAAATGAAGGGCACTACCATCCTGTCCAGCATCTGGCCCTCTTATTATCAAAACAAAACAAAACAAAAACAAAACAAAAGCAAAAAACAAAACAACAACAAAAAACTTATCCCCCAAACACACCATCATTTCCCCCTTTAAAATATATAGACCCTATGACCCAGCAATTGCACTACTAGATATTTATCCAAAGGATACAACCATACTGATTCAAAGGGGCACATTCAGGAGTTTCTGGGTGGCTCAGTTGGTTAAGAGTCTGACTTCAGCTCAGGTCATGATCTCACAGTCCGTGAGTTCAACCCCCATGTCAGGCTCTGTGATGACAGCTCAGAGCCTGAAACCTACTTCAGATTCTGTGTCTCCCTCTCTCTCTGCCCCTCCCCCTGCTAACACTCTGTCTCGCCCTCAAAAGAAAATAAAGACATTCAAAAAAGTAAAAAAAAAAACAAAAACACAAAGAGACACATGCACCACAATGTTTATTTATAGCAGCACTATCAACAATAGCCAAATTATGGAAAGAGCCCAAATGTCCATTGGCTGATGAATGGATAAAGAATAAAATCTTGCCATTTGCAACAACCTGGATGGACTAGAGTGTATTATGCTAAGCAAAATAAGTCAGAGAAAGACAGAAAGACAAATATCATATGATTTCACTCAAATGTGGAATTTAAGAAACACAACAGATGAATGAACATAGGGAAAGGGAAGGAAAAATAAGATAAAAACAGAGAGGGCAAAAAACCATAAGAGACTCTTAAATACAGAGAACAAACTAAGGGTTGATGGAGAGGAGGTGGGTGGGGGGTGGCCTAAAGGGGTGACGGGCATTAAGGAGGGCACTTGTTGTGAAGAGCACTGGGTGTTATATGCAAGTGATGAATCACTAAATTCGACTCCTGAAACCAATATACACTATATCTTAACTAACTTGAATTTAAATAAAAACTTGGAAGAAAACAAATAAAGATGATAAATGAAAAAAGATCTGGATAAGTTAAATCACTGATAACAAGGTATGCGATGCTATTATAATGCTATGCTATTACAGTGACTGGTTCATAGTAAACACAATTTACCCTGTGCCTGTGCTCCCCTCTTGCAAGCCTTTTTCACAGGGTATCTGAATTGAACCATGGTTCTGAGAGTAAAGAAGGTGGTGTTAGAAATGGGGACTGGGGTGGAGAGGAGGATAATTATGGTTGGAAAACCACTGTGACTGCATCAACCCTTATCTGATGAACTTCATAGAATGAACCATGTTTATAATTGTGAATCTTCAGCTACTTTAAGTAATTAAACCTGATCCAGGCAGTCAATATCAAATCACATGAAAAAGATGTTCAAAGTATGGGCTCACAACAGTTAAAATTACCACTTAATTTTCCAATGCTCTTTTTCTTAATAACACATCTTCCTGAGTTTACCCTTAACAAAAATATCATGCTTGTTCTAATTTCCATGTCTTTTCACAAGCTATTTTGCTTGCCTGAGATACAGAGAACCTTAAGAATATATGAAAGTTTGGTGTCAATAATATATACCTTTGCCAATTACAGTGTAACACTTTCTGTTTACGAATATCATCACTAATCCTTGAAAAGGCCAACTAAATGTGACTTTCCATTGCATTATATAAACCTGTCCATTTTATTGTACCTGGTTATTTTATCATTCATTGTTAACTATGCTATAAATATCTTTTTGGTGAGACCCTAATTAAATTGAAGTATTTCTAAATGCCCAAGGAAATTATAATATTCCCTGAAAATGGAACTAAATAGTTCAGTAACATGTTTTCAACATTAGCAACTAGGACTAAAGACCTCTTTTATTATTCTTTCCTTTATACCATGCAATTAAATCTACTTTTCGAGAATATTTTAAATCTATTAGTTCAACTTTATTTATATAGATTAGAATTAGCCACAAGAAAAAGTAACACAAGTTAATATATTCTATTTATGTTTATCTGCCATTTGCTTACATTATGGATAATTGGAGAGCCAAATTTCTTAGGTTTAGAAGCCACTCTTCCTCAAACCCTTCCACTTACTGCATCTGGCAGTGAGCAGGTCAGAACATCTATGTAGATTTTTATCACCTTGTGTATAAAACATGGATGAAAATACTTTCTCCACCAAAAAGCCTATAGATGAAACAAGATCATCTTTTGGCTATGACTGTCAATCTATTGAATTCAAATACCATTTTGAAACACCTCATTTAAGTATTGATCTGTTGGAATCCATTCTAGTTGAATCTTCTTGTTGAGTTTTTAAATATGTACCTAAAAATATTTTTATGGTACCTTTATAGAATGTAAGAATCTATTTGTTATGGGCTGAATTGTGCCCTTATTCCCAAATTCACATGTAGAAGCCTTAACTCTCAGTATATCAGAATAGGACTGTATTTGGAGAATAGATCTTTAAAGAGATAATTTAAGTTAAAACCAGGGTATTAGTGTTACCTTAATCCAATCTGATCAGGATCTTTATTAGAAGAGGAAATGGAAACACACAGAGAGACGCCAGAGAAAAAGCTACGTGAGGATACAGTGAGAATGTCATCATCTCCAAGCCAAGGATGGAAACCTGGTAAAAAAACAAACATGCTCGGACCTGGGTCTTGGATGTCTAGCCTTCAGAACTGTGAGAAAATAAATTTCTGTGGTTTAAGCTACCAAGTCTGTAGTATTTTGTTATGGCAGACCTAGCAAATTGATACAATCACCATGTCCCAGATTTAATGTGAAAATTACCCCTGTTTGTTCTCAGTTCTCTCATTAAAATGCAAAGCCAAGTTAATGAGGTTTATCAACTTTCTTCAAAGCAAGTAATCTCTTTATCTCAACCCATCTACATTATGTATAACTGGAATCAAAACAGGTATTTTGACATGAGATTTGTATTCTTCAATAAAATATTCAGTAAAATTAAAAAATATATTTAAAAAAGATGACAAACTGAGTTGATAGCAAATTTTTATATTTTTGCAAATAAGCATTTAGCTTAGAAATACATATTCTCAAGAGCAGTACCAAATGATTATTAAAAATTCAAAGGATTTATGGAAAAACTATGTTGTATTATGGCACCTCTTTTATTACCTCACTTTATGATGTTACCAAAAATAACTGTTTTATCTACAGCCATTTTCAACTTGCTGTATTTATTTACTATATAAATAAATTGTTGCCATGATATCTTTACAGTATCTTGAGAAAATGTGAAAGTTAGGTGTCAACAGTTTATACATTGACCAATTATAATAAATCCCATTGTATCACTTATGGATTTCGTTATCAATCCAATTCCTATATTAACTAAACAGAGAAGTGACTTTTAATGAGCTTTGTAGTGTCATAATTTTGAGATATGCATCACTCCATTGCAATTCATGTGATTTAAAGGGGAAAAACTCAGCATTTTCTAAATAGAGAACAAGTCCGTAAAGTAGAAATAATTGGACTTTTACAAGACACCAAAATATCCCTGAGGACTCCGCATGTCTGACTTCCATTTGATTTCTTCAATTGCTTTTCTCCTTAAGGATCCTCAACAAAGTCAGTTGCAAACATTGCCATTTCAGGGTCATTCGGTTCATATTTCTAAGTAAGAAACAGTTTCAACAAATCAAATATTATAACATGTTAAAAGAAAAGAAGAAAAAAAACCCAAAAAACAAAGGAAGATATTTTCATATATTCAATATATGACCTAAGACAATACACTCTAGATGAATAGGCAGAGGGGGTCATTACCAAAATGAGGAAACATACAAAAATTGGAATTTGTTATATCATTATGATATTTATAAGCTTTTGTTTATTCTATTCATTTTCTAGGACCACTTTAACAGAGTACCAAAGACTGTGCAGCTTAAACCGCAGAAATGTTTTGTCTCACAGTTTTTGAGGCTGGAAGTCCAAGATCAATATGGTAGTCAAACTGGTTCCTTTGGAGGGGTGTGAAAGAAAGACCAGTCTCAGTCTCTCATTGGCCTGTAGATGGTTGTCATCTCCCTATGTCTCTTCACTCTGTCTTCACTATATTCATATTTCGCTGTCCAAATTTCCCCTTTTAGTGAGGACATCAGTCGTATTGGATTAGGACCCACCCCAACAACCTAATTTTAACTGGATTTCCTCTGTAAACACCCTAAGTCTGAATACGGTCACATCCTGGGATATGGGGGTTTAGGACTTCAACATGTAGATTTAGGAAGGGAGGAGACAAATCCAACCCATTACACTTACTATGACTCATTAAAATTTTGACGTGGCTTCCTTAAAAATAATGGATCCATTTATGAACTTAAAATTATGAGTTAAGATCTTTCCATATGTTCAACTTCAGTCTAAGAAGTTATAAATTACTAGATGAGAAACACCCACTAATTCCAAGGAGTTTACTAAATACTTTCATGAATGAAAAGCCCTTAGAGCTTAGACAGTAGATAAAAATATGTACTAAATGAGGGACATAGACATTTTGGTTCTCATCTGCACATGCCAACTCCCTGAAGTACAAACACTTGGCAAATCAAATGATATCTCTCTGCTACGTAATTAATCTTTCTTTTGCAATCATTTTCTATAACTCTTTTCTTTCCATATGCTATATTAGCTATATTGTTTAATTGCTCATACATTGATCTATTCTAGGTTTCATGTTTATCTGCCCTGTTTTCTGCTTTGCCGTTTACTTATGTATGCAGGCATTCATGTTGATTGAATGCCCAATATACTCTGGATGTGCTGGACTTGGGAGAGCACTGATGAATAACATAGCACTTTCTATTCTTAGGAAGTCCAGGCCTAATGGATGAGAATGAGAAGCAGACTAATGATGACGATATTTGGTGTATGTTCTAAATAAAATGTAGGCTCAGAAACCAGATAAACAATTCTTGCCTGAAGTCCCTAAGAAAGGTTTCATTTAAATTACATGTAAAAGGAGAATTGAGATTTCATTTGGCAAAGAAGAGAATGAATGTGAAAGGGAAATGTGTGGGGTTCATGGGATGATATGGGGAACAGAACAGGGAAATAGGATAATATTCAAGTTGGAAAGAATGGCATGCAAGAATGATTGCCCAGGTATTTCCAGGGAACAGAAGGGAATTTGCCTTGGAAGGAGGATAGGACAAGCATAGGAAAATCTGAGTGGTGGGGCTGGAGAGAAAGAGTATAGCCAGAGCTTTATGGTCCTTCTGAGATCTTTAGCTTCAAATCTTAGATTCATCCAATTGCAAAAGGTATGGCTTATGAAATGATGTTTAATATCAAAGTTTCTTTTAGTTCTTTTTAGATTCCTAGAGGATTAAAAAAATACATGAAACAAGAGAAGGTAAAATATTTTTTCTCAAAGGTTCTCATTTTATATTTCTGACATTCTGTTTCTACTTTTTTTGATCTTAAAAAAATTATTTCATCGACCTATATATTTTTAACTTTTTCTTAAAAGTAAGCTCTGTGCCCAATGTGGGACTTGAACTTATACCCCAAGATCAAGAGTAACATGCCCTACCAACTGAGCCAGTCGGGTGCCCCCAAATTTATGTATTTTACATTTATGTAAAATGACAACTTAAATGCAACATAAAACAGATGTAAAATTCTATTTAAAAGCCAAATCAAAATTTATATCATAATATTTTTTATTCTAATATTCACCTGGGGTATATTGGACAATTGGTTTTTGTTCTAGATTTCAACTATCTAATCGAAATATATATATATATATACACACACACACATATATATATGTTGTAGAACATGTGCCAAATCTGTTTGATTTAAATAGAGTATTCAGATTTAATCATCTGTAGTCTTGAAATCTGTCTCCTAAATGGTCTATATTAAGTAATACAAATTCATTCAATAAATATTTATTGAACAAATTGTATGTAGCAATGTTACCAGTCATTAAGGATATAAACACTATTATGATAACAATTCTCCTTTCTAGGAAGATTTTATAATCTGTTAGGGAAGAGAGACACATAAATATATTATTGTAAAACAGTGAATTAAGTCCATAAAGAACCTGTGCAATCATATTATTTATAAATCATATTATTTATAAACTATTTATATTACTTTATCTTTACCTTTTATTTTTTAGAGATTATTTATTTTGAGAGACAGAGGGGGAAAAAAAGCAGTGGAGGGGCAAAGAGATAGAGAAAAATCTCAAGCAGTCTTTGAGCTGTCAGCACAGAGCCCAATGTGGGGCTCAAACTCATGAACCATGAGATCATGACCTGAGCTGAAACCAAGAGTCGGGCTCTTAACCAACTGAGCCACCCAGGTGTTCCTATCTCTACCTTATAGCCTTTACTCTGTCATGTCCTTTATACCTATATTCTTGTTTATCCTTTTTTGCTTCTCTCCATTAACATAGCTATGGGGAGTGTTGCAGTCTACTTAAAAATGGAGAGCATCATCTCTGCATAATGAAAATGAAATGAAAACATACTGGAAAAGGTCAATTACAACAAATTATTTTTTAAAGTTAAAACATTATAGAATGCATATTAGAAACCTCTCCATTAGTATATGTCCACTTCCTTTGGTACCACCTTTTCCTCAGTGACCATTGGCTCTAAGGATGACACAGCCTGAGTTGTGTCAAGGGATGTGAAGTCTTTGTCAGTCAAACACCTCAGTGACAGAGATAGATGTTATAGCCCTGGTCTACATGACTTGACTCTTTTTTTTAACCCAACGTGGGGCTTGAACTCATGACCCTGAGATCAAGGGTTGCATGTTGCACCAACTGAGCCAGCCAGGTGCCCCACCTGGATTCCTTTCACCAACCTTGGCAAAATATTGAGTTCTTTTTCCAACTTCCAAAGAAATAAAATCATACCAAAGCCATCCCTTTTTTTTATTTTTTGGTCATTTTTCAAAAACTCTATGGGTCCACATAGAGAAATAACATTGAACATGAAATCATCTGGGTAAATCCTCATTAAATATCTTTCTTCTTGGTCTCTCTTCAAATTCCTTCAGTCACAGGGTTTTTTCTCTCCCACACCTCCGTAGGCAAAGATTCAGTTCCTTTTTCTCTCTTCTCCCTTTTTTTTAATTAGTCTTTCCCCAAATATTATCAAGAAGCAGAACAAAATAAAGAGTACATTACTGTAGTAAAAATGCAAATGGTAGAAAAGATTCCATTTCATTGATCTCTCTCTCATATTCCATGGAAAAGTAATTCACCATTTACCCCTCTCTCCTTGGAGAGGCAATCATCATGATCACAGCATATATCAACTCTGAATTGCCCAAATACAAACAACCATTTATATGAACACACAATACATTAAACATATGTAAATAGGAGCTTAGAGTGTACATTATTCTGCATTATTACAATTCTAAATCTAGATGCACGGGGGTTCTTCCTATATAACATATATAATAAACTTACCTGTTTTAATCATATCTTGGTGTTCTACTGTATAGTTGTAATACTATTTTGTTAATTAGCCTCCTTTTAATGAACAGTTAGAACATGTAGTCACTCACTACTTACTTGAGTGTAGATTCTCAACTGGTTTAAACTCATGAAAAACAAACACTCACAAATCACTTTTTTAATGAAGTTAATATGCTTCTAAAATCAACTACAATTTTAACTATGTAAATTTATTCCATATTTTTTAAAGTATTTTTAATTTTGATGGAGAGAGATTGGGAAGAAATATATTTTTTTTTCTGAATCAAAATGGCAATAAGTTAGAAACCTTAAATACATTGCTTTTTATCTGCACCAAAGCCAACTCACATTTTCTGCCTGATGGCCTAGAATTTATGTTTGCAGATGTTGTTAGAATTCCCTGCCTCTTACTGATATCACTCTAAACAGATTTCAGCCCTTTATTCCCAACAGTCATTCATCACTTGATTCAAATTCATAGCCCACAAATTGGATTAAAAATATAAAAAAGAAAATAAAAATAAATAATGTATCTTTTGTATATTTGTATTTTTCACATAATAAAACATATATATGCATACAAAAATACTAAGTGTTTTAAATGACACATCAAAAAGTTTAATGTTTACTTCAAATTTCAAATGCAAATGCACATAAATCCTTTGATATTATAATTGCTTCTATACCAACCAAAGCCAGGCCAAACCTACAATGTATAGTTCCATTTGGCTTCCAAATTAAGAGAGTATTGGTTAACTAAAGTATGATCAAAAGAAAAGCTCCTGGATTACTGACAGGCTTAAAAACAAAGTAAAACAGAATAGACTTTGAAATGGTATTCTTTAGATTTCAGAAAAAAATGATTAATGATGTGTAACTATTTTTAAGTATTTGAATATGGCCAGAACCTTTTTTTTTTAAATCAAATCAATGAAATTTTTTGTTTTCTATTGGAATGCCATTTCCCACCACTTTCATGTTGTTTCTCATTCTTAACAGAGTATGAAGCCTCCTTTATATCCTTCATTAAACTCTCTTTAGTTAGATGCCACTTGTTTTCCTGTCCTACCTCTCTATGCATACCTCTAATGTAGTAAGTATTTAGTCTATTGTGTTTTAAATTTTTTTTAATGTTTATTTTTGAGAGAGAGAGAGAGACAGACAGACAGAGGATGAGTGGGGGAAGGAAAGAGAAAGGGAGACACAGAATCTGAAGCAGGCTCCAGGCTCCGAGCTGTCAGCACAGAGCCCTGTAAGGGGCTTGAACTCACGAACCGCAAGATTATGACCTGAGAGCAAGTTGGACGCTTAAGCGAGTGAGCCACCTAGCCGCCCCCAGTCTATTGTGTTTTAATGACTATGTCCATATCTGTTCCCGCATTCATTAGACAATTTAGGATATGGACTGCATCATTCACATTCATGTAATCTAGTTGGCATTTAATAAATATTTATGTACTAAATTAAGTAGAAAAAAAGTTAAAATTTGTTCTGTGGGACCTAAGGCAGTTAAATGACATTGGATAGAAACAATAAGAAAAAACATTTTGATTTAATATAAGACAGTACTTGTAACGATGGTAGTTGAAGAGACCGTTCTGGAGGGTGAGTTCCAAATCTCTATAGATATCCTATGTAAGAATAAATATCAGCAAGTGGCAGAGAGGATTTATTCATCAGGCAGAAGTCTGAAATTGATGCTTTCAATAATTCTTCCTTCTCAAAGGGTCTATCTCTCAAAATTGCTACAACCAATACATGTTATACAATGCTTTCAAATAAATCACCTTACATTAATTGCACAAACAAGATGCCAATTAAATTGAAAGTAAACTCACTCCATTTTCTCGACAATGCACCTGAGGCATTAGCTGTCTAAATGACATATTGAATCTCAAAAAAGGTATTGGGGCAGAATCGTCCTGAAAGAAAGATCACTGGATTCAAAGAACAGTATCCTTTCTGTTAGGTCACGGTCATTCAGCTGAAAGGGTATAGAGATGACTGCACTCTTGGGTGGTAGGTCATTCAAAGTCCTTGCAACACAGGACAGCTCTCTTGGCACTAAGATGAACATGCTGAGTCCTCACAGGGACAGATGGATTCAGTGACAGCAATACTGCATAAAGGATTTTATTAATAGCCTTTATTTTTAGCCTAGCATATGCTATTCTTGTATAAATGTTTAATCGTTTTGGAAACTTACTAAGTATTTGATCTCTTATAATATCCTGTTGGAAAAAGTTCCAGTTTAATTATATATTACTCTATAAAAGATCACAATGGTATAGTGACCTCTGAGTGTCCCAGATGAAAGAGTGCTACCTTGTATGTCAGCCTGAGTTTTCCTAATCCTATTATAGAAATCATGGCTTATAAAAGAAGATGAGACAGTAAAATGGAAGTGAAATCTGTAGATTTATCAATGGAATGAACATATAGTTAAATTATATGTAACACACACACATATACACATATACATACTACTAAACTTCAGAATATCATTTATAATCATGATATTGATGGAAATATGACATGGAAACTTCATAACTGTTTACAATACTTTATAGCAGCCAATAATATAAAAATTATTATCATAGAGAATATAATAATTGTGATATATAAACTAAAATAAGGCATAAATAACTACAGATAACCAATTATTTAGTTCTTTGTATCTTATCTAAGCTTTTATTTTCCTCTCTGGAATGCCTCTTTGACTGTTTTCCCAAGCAAGTTAAAATCTCAGAATGACCCAGATGGTATTTTTAAATGCATCAATATTATCCAGTGAGTTAGTTTCTAATTCTAGTTCAAGAAAATTAACTCTACATTTTTTAAGTCCCCTTTGTTCTTTTTTAATATTATTTGGTGTTGAAACAGATGATTCTAGTGCCTTTCATCTTTAAAAATTCTGTAAATGTATGAATCTAAATATAATTTCTTCTATTAATATCCAGAAAAAAAATAAAATGATTAACATGCTATTTGTAACATTCAAAATTCATGCAGGGAAAGGTTTCATTATATAAATTACAGATCATCTCAAAAAGGCTTTCAAATAAACTTTTATTAAAGAATCACTTATATGGATAGTATGTACATATCTTAATTATACAGCTTGGCGAATATTTACAAAGATTGAAAGAATATCCCCTACATAAAAATCCTCTAGATAAAGAAATAGAACATTACCACTGTCAGAGAAGCCTTCCTTGTGCCAAATTGTAGTCATTTATCCCTATAATAATAGGTTGAAAGTAAATTTCCCTTAAATAGATTTTAAAATATAGAAGGAAAAAGGACAACATGAAATTCTCTTGTACTAAAATACTAAATATTAGGGTAAATTAATAATCACAATTAAGAAAGTGAATGTTGAGTTGGAGTTTAAAGGTGCATAGTTTGTCTTGTCAGGAATTCAGTTCAGTTGTTGATATTAGTATACTTTAATAGCAACAATATTTATAAAAAACAAATACAATATAAATAAATTAAATAAAAAAGGAAGACAGAGAAGAGGAGATAATATTTTAAATACAAAAAAAAGCAAAAACAAAACTGTTGTAGTCCTGAGGATGTGACAATAAAGAGACTACTCTCTAGCATCTTGGGGCCAAGGAAAATTATTGTCCATTGAAGTTAAAAAATTGGGCAATGTCTTAGTCTGCTCCTACTGCTATAACAAAATACCAGAAACTAGATGGATTATAAATAAGAAACATGTATTTCTTACAGTTCTGCGGAGTCTGGTAATCCCAGTGAGTGAGGGCTCACTTTGGGTTGCAGCCTTCTTCCTGTATCCTCGCATGGGGCAGGGGACAAGGTAGCTCTTTGGGGTCTCTCTCTCTCTATCTCTCTCTGTTTTTAATGCTTATTTATTTTTGAGAGACAGAGAGACAGAGTGTGATGGGAGGGGCAGAGAGATAGGGAGACACAGAATGTGAAGCAGGCTCCAGACTCTGAGCTGTTAGCACAGAGCTCAATACGGGGCTCAAACTCATGAGCTGTGACATCATGACCTGAGCCGAAGTCAGATGCTTAACCGACCGAATCACCCAGGTGCCCCTCTGGGGTCTTTTTTATAAGGATCATTCATGAGGGCTCCATTCTTCTGAACTAGTCATATCCCAAAGGCCCCACCTCCTAATACCATCACATTGAAGATTAGTATTTCGATGTTTGAATTTGGGGGGAGGACACATTTAGTCTATTGACAGAAATATGCCTTACAGAACTTGAATAACCCAGGCTTAGACCGTCACCACTTTAAGAATTTTTCCAAATGATATGCATTTATGTAGGTATATATCAAATAATATGTGTATATATTGGGGGGAGGCAAGGGAGTATTTAACAATGTGTCTGAAAAGAGGAGTTTACAAAGGCACATTATATGTCTTTCATATAATCACAATTACAATGTTATGAGTCAATATAAACCAAGCAAAACTCTCATCATTTAATTTCCCATCATACAGTTTACCCTGCCTATAAGGAGAAATTTGCTGGGCCAGTCAAGTGATCCACTTAATTGTATTTCTCATTATAAACAAATATATCTCCTTTCTGAATTTATATATTTATTTAATGATGTTTTTATGCCTTGCCAACATCAACCTCAGAATATTAACAAAAATAACTTTTAAATTTCAAGGATGGTTGATATCATAAGGTAAATGCCTCATTGTAGGACAATTCAGAGTTACTAATAACTTTCTAAAATTTCATCTGAAGTGCCTTACCTTGGCATTCAAATCTCTTAGTTTATAAACTGGGGAGTGAAAGAAGATGAACATATCTTTAAAAGCAGAAAAAAATTAGAAAAGGTTATTTAAGAGCGAAGGGATATACCTAATACTTTATCAATTATCTTTTTTGTTATAAATGATGTTTAAGATTAAAACAAAGATTAAGTAGGCAAAAGTATAAGAAAAATAATAAAAAAAAATGTCTTGTTGTCTAGGGCACATTATAAAAGGTGAGCTACATCTAAGGTCAAAATGTCAGTACGATACAATAGTGAGAGTAAAGATAATTTAATTGATCATTAGAAAGAAAAGAAGAGATGTAGTTAAGAAACTAGAAGGGCACCTAGGTGGCTGTCGGTTAAGTCTCCCACTCTCAATTTCGGCTCACGTCATGATCTCACGTTTTGTGGGAATGAACCGTGCGTGGAACTCTGCACTGAGCATGGAACCTGCTTGAGATTCTCTCTCGCCCTCTCTCTCTGCCCCTCCTCTCTCTCTCCCTCCCTTTTCTTTAAAAAAAAAAAAGAAATTGGAAAAGAATTGCTGCATTACATTGGGATTATCAAAATGTCTTTATAATTTGTAATGATTAATGCTTAAAGGTAATCAATAATTTAAGGTAATAACTGGTAATTAAAAAAAAAAAAGTCAGAGTCTTTGAAACATCTATCACCTGGAAAGAGGGATACAAGGAGAGAAGTCTGTTTTTACCTTAAGTGAAAATTTTTAATGGAGGTTTTCTCTTTTCTTTTTTTCCCCAAGCCTCCCTTCCACTGAGGTGCTGAGACTTTTAACTTGTTCTTCTACCTACTATCCTATGTGTTCCTATTATCTTTACACATTTTCTAATAGTTTTGAGACTATGGATGCTTGAGAGTGCTTTAATATTTTATAGTATATTGGAAGTTGTTCACTATCATTATTATTGTAGACATTCAGAGTTAGGTTGCTCAAATAAAGTTTCAGTTAAATAGTCACACTCATAGAACCAGGGAGTAGAATGGTGGTCACCAGGGGCTTGGAGGGAGGGGAACAGGGGACGTGATGGTTAAAGGGCATGAAATTTCAGTTATGCAAGATAAATAAATTCTAGAGATCTACTGTACACCATAGTGCCTAAAGCTAAGAGTATTTTATTGGATATTTAAATTTTGCTAAAGGTAGATGTTATGTTAAATGTTCTTAATGCACACAGATAATAAAGGGAGCAGGAGGAAAGTTTTAGAGGTGATAGCTATGTTTATGGTTTTGACAGTGGCAATAGTTTTCACATGTACACACTTAACTCCAGATTCATCAAGGTTCATACATTATACATACATGCTTTGACACACCAATTACATCTCAATAAAGTAGCTAGAAAACAATGTACTTCACTCATTCTCTGAGCTAAAAGTCTGCTTTCAACTTTCGCAGTGCTTTCTTGGAACTAATAACTTTCTCTGTAAGTGGAGATCCCAGATGCAGACACGTATCCTTGTTATTCTGAGGAGATCTGATGTACTTTATACACATGCTTTACTCGCGTCATGTGAACAGATTACAGTTATCCATCAAGAGTCACAGATGTGTTGTACCATTCCTGGGACTAATTTTGATACTATAGAATGGTAGAAGAATTAGCTAGACTTTAAGTTAACATATATTTTCTGAAGGAGGAAAAATAATCAGAATTCCAGGTAAAGAAACAGAAGTCTAGTGCCTGCTACATATGCATATGTGTAATACTAGGGAGGGTAGCTAACTCACCAAGTAACTGAATAAAATAGGGGAGCCTGGGTGGCTCAGTTGGGTAAACATTCAACTCTTGATTTTGGCTCAGGTCATGATCTCGAGGGTCATGGGATCAAGCCCCATGTCGGGCTCTGCACTAAGAGCATGGAGCCTTCTTGGGATTCTCTCACCCTCTCTCTCTCTACTCCTCCCCTGCTCTTTCTCTTCTCAAAATAACTAAATATTTAAAACATGAACTGAGTAAAATATAAAATTTTCATTTAATACTGCACTTAAGGGATTTATAATCTAATCGCATATGTTTGTGTACACAAACATATATATGTACACAGGTGACCCTGCAGTGTTGGATGTGTTAGGGGCACTGACGCCTGCTGTTCTCCTATGCAGTCAAAAATGTTCATATAACTTGAATCCCCCAGAATTCAACTACTAATAGCCTATTGACCAGAAGCCTTACCAATACACAGTTGGTTAACATACAATATTTTGTATGTTGCATATATTATATACTGCATTCTTACACTAAAGTAAACTAGAATATTAAGAAAATCATAAGGTGAGGCACTTGATTGGGTCAGTGGGTAGAGCATGTGACTCTTGATCTCAGGGCTGTGAGTCTGAGCCCATACTGTGTATTTATTGAAAAAAAATCTCTGTATAAGTGGACCTGTATAGTTCAAACCCGTGTTGTTGAAGAGTCAACAAACACATATACATTACACAAATGATCATATGAGAAATGATAATAGAATAAAACATTATGACCATATAGCATCAAGTATAACATAATAGAAACGACCATTAAAAAATTACATTTAGTACAGTAACCAGGGTACAGAAAATTCTAACAAAATGATTATAATCTTGTACAATTGCTCCATTCTATTGCATTGAGTTTTCTTACAGACATTCTTATTCTAATTGGACTCTTGAGGTAAGTTTTAAAACCTGCAGTTTTTAAGTTTTTTTATTAGAGAGAGAGAGAGAGAGAGAGAGGGCAAGGGGCAGAGAGAGGGAGAGAGAGAATCCCAGCCTGCACTAGTGTAGTCCTACATGGGGCTCGATCTCATGAACTGTGAGATCATGACTTGAACTGAAATCAGGAGTTGGATGCTTAATCTAGTGAGCAACCCATGTGTTCCCCAAAACCCGCACATTTTGTTAACCTATCTGCTTAAGAACCTATTCAACTGTCTTATATATGTATGAAAAACATATATTTTAAATTACAATTTTAAGAAATCCCTGGCCTTCTAGAACTATGCTTAGATATCATATGCTGTGATTAGATATCGCTACAATTATTTACAAAAATTCGTGGAACAGAAATAATCTTGATACTATTTTTCTTTGTATTAATGGTATGTGGGATATTCATTTCTTTACAGAACTAAATGAACTATGTGAATTTCTCTATAAAGCAGAATGGTAAACATAATGACAACTAAAACACTTCAATATATATTTAGCATCATACATAAAGATTATACATAAACACATATATGCATTTTAATGAGCTACTGATTAAGTGGAATACAAATACATCCACCCATTCAAATGTAAACATTAGAAAAGAAGGAAGGCAAATGGCATTTGATTCATCAATAGCAGAATGATTTAAAAGGAAAAAGGAAATAAAAGTAATAATGAGCCTTTGATGTATATAAGTGAAAAGGAATAATGCTCTCTATAATCAGGCCTAATATTTCCATACACTGGAGGAATTCAACTCTTAGGAAAAGGCTGTTAAATCAAAGCTTTCATACAGGGGATAATGACAGTGCTACATTCACATTTCTATATACTTATCATAGTTTCGGTTCCTCTTCAAAGTTTTTTAGTTAATGGGGGTATTCACCTTAACCGTTGAAACACTTTATGTACAGAAATGTATTGCTGACATACGATTTTGCAGGATGATTACAGAACATGAGACGACATGATGGGCTGGAACTAACACTAATTCTGAGGAAGAAAAAGACAAACTGAAATCTTGTATCTGATATTTATTAACTGAGTGAGACTACTAAACCTCCTAACCCTTCAGAGTGCTAGAAATGGAAGTAATATTCCTGTCTCGATGACAGATAGTAATTATTAAAATAAAATAAAATGCTTATATGGAAAATAATACATTAATACAAAACAGTATAAATAGGAGGATTTTGCTAATAGTTTAAAGATGTTTTCCATGTATTCTCTCTCTCTCTCTCTCTCTCTCTCTCTCACACACACACACACACACACACACACACACACACTCACACACACCCCTAAAAAAGCCACAGTATGTCTTTGGTAAATTATTTAAAATTCAATAATAAAAGAGTCGATTTCAATTTTCTTGTGAGTACTGGGGTTAGAGACAATCCCTAATAATTAATTTGACTACTCCAGACACATCCTCTCCTTAGGAACACAAAGCCTTCCCCAGGAAAACGCTTCCTCGTTTCTATGTGTTTACTTCCTTATATTCTTTAGGTCCTTATTCAAATGTCAACATCCCTGTGGGACCATTGTGGACTTCTTATCTAAAGTCTTAACAAACGTATATAAATTTTAGCATTTCCCCCTTTTAATGTTGCCTATCACCATCCAACATATTATTTATTTTACTAATTTTTATTTTGATTTTCCGTCCATTTTCCTCTTCCTAAATATGTTTTATTTTAGCAGAGATGTTATTTAATTTTTTTCCCTGATTTTTTCCAGCACCTATAGTAGCATGTTACATGGGATAGGCGGTAAGTAAATATGTACTGAATTAATAAATAATACATTTTTCTTCATATACTGAGACAAAAAAATGACAATTCAGAGGATATTCTAAAGACTAATAACTCTCACCTGATTCCAATAGAGAAATGTTATCACTTTGATAATCAAAATATTTCAGATGCATATATAAATTGACAGAGATAAGAAAGGTAAAGACTTACAGATGTATAAAAAGTAACCTGACCTTCACTTCTGAATAAGATAGATTTACAGGGATTGGATTTACTCTCCTTCCTGAAACAACCATAAAACAGATGAAATAAATGAAACCATGGTTTGCAAGGTACTGGACATCAGGCAATGAAGGACAGTGATCCCTGAGAGACAGAAAATAAATGAGGGAAGTCATCCAATTGTCAAAGTGAATTGCCTCATGAGCTATTTCAGGTCCCAGCACAAATGGGGCAAGCCCGGGCAGAGCCCAGTAGACAATTTGACTTTAGAAGGCAGAGCTGAGGGTGCAGGATGATGAAGGCGGCTAGGACATGCGGAAAGAGCACAAATAGGGCTGCATGGAGCACCTGTGGGGAGATGGGCAGGAAAATCCATAGCAATCAGCTAAGCACTCACCAGTTCATGCGTGTATAGAAACCACCTAGGGAAACAACAGTATGAATTCTCGTGAATCAAACTAACTGCAAAACTAAAGGGACAAATCCAAAATTACGGCAGGAGATTTTAATTTTTCTTTTTCAATAAATGGCATGACGGGGAATATCAGAAATGAAACCCTAAAATCAGCTAACTTGCCCTGACATATTATAGAACACTTTGTCCAACATCAGAATACACATTTTTTTCGACAATATTTAGAAACCTCTAGTCCTACTGATCAGAAAAAAAAAAAAATCCATAACAGTGGCAATACAGATGTCAGGAAGGGAAAGCATACAGTTGTGAGGATCTTCTATACAGAGTGGTTTAATTACACTTGAAGGTAGATGGTAACGATGTGGAAATGTTGGGTTTCAGAGCAATGGTCAAGAAATAATTCTTGAGATGTCTTTGGTGCAAAAAGGTAGTTTTATTAAAGCTCAAGGACAGGGCCCATGAGTCAAAAGGGCTGCACTGGGGATGTTAGGGGTGGCTGATTATATACTTTCAAGTTGGGAGGCGGTGTTGTCTAGTAAAACCTTAGTCACGAGATCCTTCAGATGTCTATCAGTGGGCCATATGCTTGGAGGATGACCTTGGGGGGTAGAGATAAAGAAAACTTCCAAAGGAATTTTTTTTTTATGTTAAAGGAGAACTTTCAGGATCCTGGAGGTCAGAATAATGTTAAGGTAAGATTGCCTTTTGCCCTGAACGAAGCATTAGCATCAAGGCAGCTGAGTTCCTAGGGGAAGAATTTGACAATGGGCTATAAGTTGTAAGGAAATTTATTTTTTTTTCTTTTACTTTGTTCCCCATATCAGTAATGCAATAAAGATGCATACTATAAACCTTAAGCAAAATTGTGACAGGAAGAAACATTTGGAGTTACTTTTTCTGATTATGATGTATACGTATATCAAAATATATCAAATCATTTCATTTAATTATATTCACTATTGTATGTTGCTACATCTCAAGAAGGTTTTTGTTTGTTTTAGTGCAATTCTTACGAACTTATGTGTGCACCGGCGTAATAAAACTTATGTATGCTTCTTGTTAGAAAGTTAGTTTAACCAAACATCCTTCCTCTAGTCTTTGGGCTCTGAATAAATTGTTAAACTTAAAGATATGTCAAGTAACTAGATTCTAGTTATTTTCACTTCCGGTAAGATAATTTCCTGGATGTATTCTCAAAGTCATTTAGAAAAAAAAATGTAGCTTTCATGCTGTGAATGAATATGGAATTTACGATGTCTCAGTCATTAAACTTAAAACAAAACAAAAAAAAGGAACATAAAAACAGCCCAATGTTCCATTCTGTGTAACGGAAACTTAAATTTGGAAGTTTGTAATGTAGAATTTCCTATAGTAAGTGACATTATACTTTCTGAGGAGAGTTATGAACCTTAATTATATTTTCAAAGAGAAATTTATGTGTCAATTAGTTATTGCCACAGAAGCAATTTACATATATATATATACATATATATACTTATATATAATAATGCATGTAGCATGCATATATACATAAGCATTTGTATGTATATATATTTTGTTTTTATATCTATACATCTGCATATGCGTGCATGTATATATATTTCATGGAGTGAGGCGATGAGTGTCCCATTTCTCTTTCAGGAGTTAGTGAGGAATGAACAATAGTGGCGATGGTGACTGCTGTGATGAGACACTCATTGCTCCAGCTCTTGGGAGTGTTGTACACTGTGATGGGTTACAACTGGTCCTCCAAGAATCGTTCTCAGCTTCCCCAGGGTTTTACTCTCTGGGGTAGCCTACATAAAATGATCTATTGATGTGACAATCCTGGACACCTTGACTCAGTTAGGTACTCCTCTGAAGGCCAACCTATCCTCAGACTTTATGGGATGCTCTGATACCTTCATCATTGACAAGTGCTGATCTTGAGATTATGTCCCAGTAAAGTACCTATAGGCAAATTTTCATCTCATCCTGATTGTCAGGACCATCTTAAGAAAATGCTCTAACTTTGGGGCACCTGGTGGCTCAGTCAGTTAAGCATCTGACTTTGGCTCAGGTCATGATCTCATGGTTGATGAGTTCGAGCATCACTTTGGGCTCTGTGCTGACATCTCAGAGCCTGGAGCCTGCTTCGGATTCTGTGTCTCCCTCTCTCTCTGCCCATCCCCTGCTCATGCTCTGTCTCTCTCTATCTCAAAAATAAATAAACATTAAAAAAAAAGAAAATGCTCTGACTTATTATTTCTTTAGTTGTATCTCAGAGGCTATAAATTTTAATGATTATAATTTTAATTTTGAAAAGAAATTTTTAATGTGCCTGAACACTATTTGTCATTATTATTATTATTATTATTATTATTAATTATATATTCAATTTTTACTTGTATTTAATAAGTCAGATTTCTGGAACATGGAAGCATTCTTAATTACACCAAGAAATAGGTGAAGTCGAGTCTGTAAAGATTTGGACTTTCTTTTTAAACTAAGCAAGTCCTGCCGGAAAGCTGAGTGACTTTTGGGGGTTTTTTGGGGGAGAGGGTGATTTGGTTCCTGCCTAACCTATTCCAGTGTGATTACGGCGCTTCTGGTTTTATATGATAGCCTCAGACACAGAACCCCAAATTGTGCTCTTACAAGGCCTGTCCTGATGGTTTAAAATAGACTTTTATGTGCTTATGTTTTGGTGCTTCAGGCACTGTCAGTGGCTTCAGAGTTCCATGGTAGTCTGGTCACTGTTCTTCTCGTTACCCACCCTACCTCACCCATGTTTCTTTTTTGCCTTCAGCCATAGCTGAGCATGAAAAATGAATGTTTGCTAAGTGGTATCCAACATATTTTGGTGTTGGCTAAAAAGGGTTTTAAATATATTTGTTATGAGATATTGCCAAAAAATTTCTTAAACATCTTCAATGGAGACTAATGATTCTTAAGATATACATGAGAAAATTATGTTTAACTACTATGGGGTTAAAAAGATAGATAATGACACATGTTTACCTATAACTACATATTTGCATTAGTAAATGTTGATTTAATGAAATGTTTATCCTTCAATAAGGACAATGTATGCACAAAATTTAATTATTTTTTAAAGTAATATTCTTGGGGTGCCTGGGTGGCTCAGTCGGTTGAGTGTCTGAATTCAGCCACAGTCTTGCAGTGCAGTTCATGAGTGTGAGCCCCACATCAGGCTTGCTGTTGTCATCCTGTCGGCACAAGCCTTCTTTGGATCCTCTGTCCCCTTTCTCTTTGCCCTTTCCCCATTTGTGCACTCTCTCTCAAAAAATAAATAAAACACTAAAAATTAAATAAATAAATGATAAAAGTAATATATGTTTTTAAAATAAATAATTACTTTGGGGCAACTGACTGGCTCAGGCGGTGAAACATGTGGATCTTGATCTTGGGGTTGTGAGTTTGAGCCTCATGTTGGGTGTAGAGATTACTTAAAAATAAAATCTTAAGGGGCATCTGGGTGGTTCAGTTGGTTGAGCATTCAACTTTGGCTCAGGTCATGATCACACGGTTCTTGAATTCGAGTCCTGCGTCAGCCTCTGTGCTGACAACTCAGAGCCTGGAGCCTGCTTTGGATCCTGTATCTCCCTCTCTCTCTCTGTTCCTCCCCTGCTCATACCCTGTCTCTCTCTCAAACATAAATAAAGATTTAAAAATATATAAATAAATAAAATACGATCCTAAAAAATTATCTGTCAGATTTTAAAATAACTCTTAGTTCTTAAAAACAATTCATTTGTGGCACTGTTTCTAATTTTGTTTAATTCAAGTGTTTCAATATCCATCATTACTTCTTTTGATTATATTATCATAATTGTAATTACTGGGTCAAAGTGTATGAATTCGATTAAGAAGCTAGAATAATGTAGTATTTTCTGACTCTGAAACCTCACTGAGCTGGATTTGAATCTCTATTTTGTCAAGAGTTGTGTGAATGTAGACTTTTTTCACCTTTAGTTAGTCAATCAAAAAAACATGGATAATAACAGAGTCTATGTATTAGAATTGTTATTATGTGAAATAATGCAAGTAAGAATTTAGCAGGGAAAAATGCAGTGCACATTGCTACCAGTACTGCAATCTATTTATTTGGTGGGCTGATGCATAAGAGGCAGTGGGAAAGTTATAATAAGACTTTTATAGTGATGATTTTTAAGGTGTCTGTACTAAAAGCTTATTTGGAGAATATTAATTAGTTTCTTCCATTTATGCCTATAATCTATATTCCCAGAATTCTGCCATTCGATTTTAAAGATTCAACTATCAAATATTTTTAATTTTATTAAAGATGGATACCTCATTTGTTCTTATTTGTGTTCATGGAGATCACCATTATTCAACTTCCTTTCCAATACTCTACTAAGTCTGTATTCACCAATTGTGAAGAATTGTAGGAAATACACTGAATATTTGAAGCAGTAGCATTCAGTTACTTCCTGTAGATAGTCATGGAAGAACGAGCTTATTCTAATGTGGAACAGTGGAAAACTCTCATTGGTCTAGCAGCCACAAGTATAAGCCTTGTTAAACCTTTTACCAAGTCACATATTGTCCTCAGAGTAATCAGGCTAATTGATTCCTGTAAAACATTTGTGAGTTATTTGTCACTTCACACATTTATATGACAGATTTATTTTCCTAATGTTCTCAGTTGAAAAACAATTAGGTTGCATATATAAATATTAAAACAGCACCTTTTAATAATGCCAAGGAGGTAACACATATCAAACAATGGCCGAGGTTCATCTTGAAGCATTTTGAGTGATGGGAGTAATATGTTACTAATGAAACCTAGTGGCACAGGGGAAAGAAATTAGCTAGGCTTAGCCAAAGCAGTTGATTAATAGACATGAATTAATAGACATGAATAATGCCTTTGATACCCATGAGGTCTATGGATATCATTATATAAATGATTGACTTGTTATCAGCCACCACCATTAATGCTCTCCAAATTGTGGTAAAGGTCAAAAGGCGTCATTTAGTTTGATTCATTTTATTAACCAAAAGGTTTTGTGCTTTATAAAGGTCTTCCCATCTGATATTATTCTTGCCAAATTTGATACAAATATAACTTTTAAAAATTAAAAGTGCCTCAAACACACATTTATCCAGAATTCTTGGCCTTAGTGCATGTTTCTTCCATAAGAAGTAGGCCTATTTTCTCTATTTGAAATCATCTAGGAATTATGAAATTATCAAATACTATGCAAAAGTCCTAATGAAAAAATAAATCAAGAATAGATTTCCTTTTACTTTATAGTTTGAAATTTTTTCCAATGCAGATAAAATGTTATGTTTGGGAGTTTTAATTAACTTTAGTTTTTATTATAAAATAGTTCAAACCTAAAGAAATTTATAGAATTAAAAAAAAGATTTCCATCTATGAACTTTAAAAATGCTAAAAAGAGAATATATGCAATTGTGTAGCAGACAAATATTTTAGTAGACAAAAGACCCTCTTATCAGTGAATTCTTTCATTATTCACAGCAATAGACACCCAGAAGACATTCATATAATGAACAATCAGTTGATTTGGTAAGGAGTAGCTCTATTTTGAGAAGATTATTTGAAAATTTGGAAAGAGGACTAGAGACAGTTAATTATAAAGGATTGGTCCTTGGAAAAAAATATACATCTATTAGGAATACACATATACTAGGGAGAGGGGGTTAAAAATGTGGAGGAGTAGAGCAACCCTAAGCTTTCCTCCCCTAGAACACAACTAGATAAATATAAAATCGTTCTGAACACCCAACAAACCAATCTGAAGACTGTGAAAACAAAGCTGCACATCTAGACTCAGAAAAAAAAAATGATCCCCTGTGGAAGGTAGAAGCCATGTAGAGTTGATTTGGCGGGAAAAAGACCTGTGGATGCTGTGGAGGGGAGGGAGCCCTGTTGTGAAGAGTGGAGTGAGAAATAGATAAAGAGTGAGAAAAGAGTGAAAACACATGCAGGGGATTATACAGGAAACTCTTCCCCCAAACCACTGAGTGGGAAAAGAAAAGAGTTTAAATACTGCAAGAATTTTTATAAACAGCTGAGTGCAGAGTCTGAAGTTTCAGAGGTCAGTACCTCTCCAAGGTCACACATGGAAACATTACTGGTGCTCCAGTGAGGAAGGAGGGTGACCTAGGAGTAGGCAACATGGTGTGAGGATCTGCTGGGTCACACTGGGAGAAACAGTTCCCCTGCTTGGAGTGTATTTGTTAGAGATGATACAGCCTTTCTGGGGACAAAAGACCCTGCAGGAGGCGTTAGGTTGCTCTATTTACCAGCATAGGAACATGAAGACAGCCGAGGGTAGCAAACCCTGGCACCAGATTTGCGCTGTGATTTAATATAAACTCTGAACTGTTATGAGGTCCTGTGACCATTTTCTAGGACAAAATGGCATTAGCTGCAGCATGGTGAACCTCCTTCCCCACCAGAAGATCAGTGCAGGTCTGGGCCATGGTTGTCTCTGAAGTTTAGGTTTTGAAACGCAGCCAAGCCTGAGATAAAACACAGGAATGTTGTACCACCTGGCAGGCAGGCAGCTCAAAGAAAGACAGCGTGAAGATCGGGATCTGACGGTAGCAAGAGACACAGAAGGGTTGAGTGTTTGCTAATCTGTGAGGACTTCCAGAGGAGTGGTGGGCATGAGCTCCTTGCTCCAGAGATGAGAGAGCAGGGTGAAGCCATTTCTTCCCCGCTCTCTACCCACCATCACTGACCAATCTTAGTGAGAAAAACAGCACCACCAATTGGAAGCCAGAGCCACTTACACCAAGCTCCACTCCACTGCAGCCTAAGGGACATCCCGACTAGGGCAAGTCTGTCTGAGAATCAGAACAACAGACTCCTTCCCAGAAGACCAGCCCAAACCTGGGCACACATGCACCAAGTCTAATCATATCTAATCATAGAGTGCTGCAAAGCTTCAGCTCTAGAGGAAACAGGATTTAGCTTCCTTTGTTTTTTGTTTTTGTCTTTGTTTTTGACCAAGCTTCTTTTAACAAGAAGACCAAAACACACATCTAGAATCTAGTTTGCTTGCTTTCATTCTTTCTTTCTTTTCAAAGTAATCAATTAATTAACTAATTTTTTAACCTCCAAAATGATAAGATGGAGGAATCAGCCCCCAAAAAAGAACAGGAAGAAATGATGACCAGGAATATAATCAATGCGTATATAAGGAATATATCTGAACTAGAATTCAAAACAACTATTATAAGGATACAAGCTGGACTTGAAAAAGCCTAGAAGACACTAGAGAATCCCTTACTACAAAGATAAGAGAACTGAAAACTAGTCAGGTCAAAATTTAAAATGCTTTAACTGAGATGCAAACCTGAATGGATGCCAAGGTAATGAGGATGGATGAAGCAGAGGAACGAATCAGTGCTACATAATATAAAATTATGGAAAATAATGAAGCTGAAAAGAAGGTGGAAAGAAAGATATTGGATCTCAAAGGTAGACTTAGGGAACTCAGTTACTCCTTAAATAACATTTATATCATAGGAGTCCCAGAAGATTAAGAGAGATAATAAGGGAGAGAAGGTTTATCTGAGCAAATTATAGCTGAAAACTTCCCTAATCTGGAGAAGAAAACAGACATGAAAATTCAAGAAGCACAAAAAACCCCCATTAAATTCAACAAAAGTTGCCATCACCAAGAAATATCATAGTCCAATTCACAAAATATACAGACAAGGAAAGAATCCAGAAAGCAGTAAGGGAAAAAAAAAAGTCCTTAACCTACAAGGGAAGACAGATCAGGTTCACAGCAGACCTCTCCATAGAAACTTGTCACACCAGAATGGAATGGGATGATGCATTCAATGTCCTGAGTAAAAAAATTATACTATACAAGAATACTTTATCCATCAAGACTGACATTCATAATAGAAGAGATAAACTGCTTCTAAGAGAAGCAAAAACTAAAGAAGTGTGTTACCACTAAACCACCCCAGCAGAATTTATTAAAGGAGACCAAGTTGCACACCTAGAATCTTTCTTTCTTTCTTCTTTCTTTCTTTCTTTCTTTCTTTCTTTCTTTCTTTCTTTCTTTCTTTCTTTCTTTCTTTCTTTCTTTCTTCTTTCTTTCTTTCCTTCTTTTTCTTTCTTTCCCTTCCTTCCTTCCTCCCTTCCTCCCTTCCTTCCTTTCTCCCTTCCTCCCTCCCTCCCTCCCTTCCTTTCTTCCTTCCTTCCTTCTTCTTTATTTATTTCTTAAGCAATCAATTAATTAAATTTTTTGACCTTCAAAATCATAAGCTGGAGGAATCATCCCCAAAAAACTCAGTCCCCTCTGAGTAGTGGCGGGGGGAGAGACAAAAAGCATCAAAGATTAGAAAGGAGCAGAGGATGTCATCAGAAACAGCAACTTTACAGGTCACACAATGGCACTAAATCCATACCTATCAATCATTTCTCTGAGTGTAAATGGACTAAATGTTCCAATTAAAAGATATAGAGTATCAGTATGTATAAAACAAAAACCCAAGACCAATCTATTGGCTGTCTACAAGAGACTCATTTTACACCTAAAGACACCTGCAGATTGAAAGTGAGGAGATGGGGAACCATTTATCATACTCATGGACACCCAAAGAAACCCTGAGTAGCCATACTTACATCAGACAAACTAGATTTTAAAATAAAGGCTACAACAAGAGATGAAGGCATTACATCACAGTTAAGGGACCTATCCAACAAGAAGATGTAACAATTGTAAATATTTATGCCCCCAAATAGAAAGTACACAAATATATATATATCAATTAATAATAAACATTAAAATAATAATTGACAATAATACAATAATAGTAGGGGACATTAACACTCCACTTACAGCAATGAACAGATGGTTTAACCAGAAAATCAAAATGGACACAATGGCTTTGAATGACACACTGGCCCAGATAGACTTAACAGATATAATTCAGAACATTTCGCCCTAGAGCAGCAGAATACACATTCCTTTGAGTGCACATGGAATATTCTTTAGAATAGATTACATAGTGGGCCATGTACAAAAAACGAGAAAATGATGCATCATTCCAATTTTTGCCTTCATCTGCACATGGACTTACTGAGCAATATGGACCTCTAACATCTATACTATGGGCCTTCTGGTGCAGCAGCAAGCCACCCAGCACTTTTGTTATTACAGGTTTCCAGGCACTTTGAATATGCCGTGTGCTGAGACAAGCGAGACAGAAATCAGTTTCTCAGGCAGTCCTCTGAGAAGTTAGATTGTTGAAAGCTCATTCCTTTAAAAGAAGCTTGGAGGTGGGGTTTTCTCCTAGTTGTTCCACACTGTTGGAGGAAGAAACTAAGGCAAGGGAGTGAATGCTAACCCAAATCTTCACCTTTGTTCTTAGCAGCTTTCCATCTGGCACCCTTTCCTGCCACTGAGTTATTTTAGGCAAGACAATAACTAGTCCCTCATGCAGCCCCTCTACATGTCTTCACAATGGACCTATGTTTCAGTCTTCTCTTTTCCTTCTGAGAAGCTGGAGCTGGGGGAGAGGTACTCTCCCCATGTATCATATAACATTTAGCCAGATGGAAGGACTATGGCAAATAGATGCCACAATTTTTCCTACCAGCTTCAAAACGGGGTTTTGCGCTCAGCTGGGGTGCAGAAGTCACTTAACTCTTTCATGTTTTTTTCACAAAGAGAACTGGTTTATGTATTGTTTTGAGTCAATATCTCCATGAGTGTGGGAGGTGAGGAAAAGGCCTGAGGCTTCCTATCCTGCCATCATGGTGATGTCTCAGAAAATAATAAGCTCCAGATTGTTTTACATATTACAGAGAATCCATTCTTGTAAAATAACCTTATTTTCCTCTGTGGTGTTCATTTATCTGACACTTGAAATTTAGGGATGTAACAGCTGACCCTCAAAGTCCCCAAGCAATTCTTGGTGTGTGTGTGTGTGTGTGTGTGTGTGTGTGTGTAATATTATCTGTGAGCATCAGAGTGATGGAGACTGAAGCTTAATTATATTTCCATATGCTCCTGGGCTAGCTGAAATTTTCTTTGGTTAAATAAAAATGAAAGAAAAATTCATCTATGGCCTGATATCCCTATGTTCTTACTGGTCATGTTCAAAAGTTCCAAAGGCTAATTTAAGATGGGATAAAAGTAGGAAAGGAAAAGTACCAAATAAAAAATGAGAAATCCTTCAAAATTATGAAAATACAGTGCTGATTTTCAATGGTCTGAAGACAGCAGATATTTTCTGAATATCTGAAGAACGCTGGATGGATAAGAACCAAGTTGTCTCTTTTCACACCATTTGAAATGGTTATTTCATATATTTATTTAAGAGGTGCAGGATATGACATCCTAAAATGTGCCACGTTGGCATAAAGATTTTGAGTTGAAAGTAATAAAAACCCAGTGGATGCACGAAGGGCTCTCTGCCTCCCCCATAAGTGCCTACATTTGCATTGGAAAGTAGAGCCTCCAAATGGAGAAGTATTAGCAGAGGCTCCCCTTCACCAAAGGTATTCATCTGCATAACAGAACAGATGAATGAATGCTAATGAATTTTCTCCTCTTTGTGTTGACAGGCAGTACCCTTTTAGGTAGCTCACTTAAGATTTGTGTTGCCTCATTGTCTTTTGGAATTTTCTATGTGGATTCCCCTTATGTACTTTTAATTTGGATTTTCTCCTGCTAATCTGCCTCATGTCAATTTGATTCAAAGACTGGCTAGAAGGACTATAGGCAGAGGAAGGTCTTCCTATCATATATTGTTTTTATTAAAGTTTTCTCACTAGGTTTTTCATTTTACCTTATCCTTCACGTAGGGCCTAACTATGAATTTAACATTCTAATTTTTTAAAGTTTATTATGTATTTTAAGAGAGAAAGAGAGAGCAGAGGAGGGGCAGAGAGAGAAGGAGTGAGAGAGAATCCCAAGCAGGTTGAGCCTGATGCGGGAATCAAATTCAGGAACCCATGAGATCATGACCTGAGCCAAAACCAAGATAGGACGCTTAACCGACTGAGCCTCCCAGGAGCCCTTGAATTTAACATTCTAGATTCAACTTCTTATAATTGATAATAGTATGCTATGCTGGGATAGATTTGTCTTCACTGAAGAGCTGGACTATGTCTGATTTCCATGTTCATGTTTTATGATAAATAGATCAAAATGTCACTTTTGTGTTGGATCCATTTCTAAGTAACTGGTTAATTGCTTACTACAGGAAATAAAAACCCCTCTAAGCATTTTATGTCCACTCAAATAAAGAGGATTGAATTGTGGATTTAGTCAACTCAAGCAATATATTATAGGTTATAAATCTTCTACCTCCTGACGTATTTATGGACCATCCCCTACTTGATTTTTTTTAAACATTCGTTATTTTTTAAAATAAACTCTACTTCCAATATGGGGCTTGAAACCACGAATTTACAATCCCAAGATCAAGAGTCCCAAACTCTTGAGTTTGAGTCAGCCAGAGTCCCAAACTCTTGAGTCTGAGTCGGCCAGATCCTCTTCCCTTACTTATCGCTAAGGAACTGTTCAATTAAAGATCCTTACAGGAACTGAGACAGATATTGGTTTACACAAAAGAATACAGAGAAAAATGGAAACTATCAGACTCTCAAATCCCACTTTGGGGTAAAAATTACAGAGAATATGCATCAAAATTTTATCTGAAGATCTTCCATAGCACTGTGCCCTTTTAAGTACATTGTCAAATAATGAGGCTTTATAACCATTCTACTGTGTTTTTTATAACCTATGAAATGTGTGGATGTTTATATTAACCTATGCATTTAGTTTGTATTTAGTTTGTCATGCTGGAAACTCATTAACAGTTTGTTATTGCATCCTATATCATTACTTTTCTTTCTGGAAGAAAGGAAAAAAGAAGAAAATCCTTATTAATACTTAAATAGCCCATAAATAATTTAAGTTACACCTTAATGAGGTAAATTAAGTGGATAAGAAGTTAAATCAATAGTATTTGCTATGGTTTTTCCTTCTTCCTTCAAGCAAACTTGTGCCAAATCAAATGAATTTCACTCAGAAGATTTTTATTGCTCTATTTTCCTGGTTTAGTAAGATCAGGGGAGCGTGATTAAAAAACCTAACATTAAATTCTTAATATTAATAAAAGCTTGTACGAAGCCTCCTAGATTGTGGTACATTTCCATGTTTTTTTTTACGCTGAGTAATAGAGTATTCGATATAGATTGATTCTAGTCAACCTAATCCAGACAAGTCTCAGTCTAATCATGGCTTGTGGCTGTTTCTTCACATCAATTTTAGAGACTTACAAAATTTCCAATTGCTTCCTTCTGTTCTTGAATTGAGTTATAAGAATAATTTAGTCATTCTTGTCATGTTTGAGGAAACATTCATGAGTTACTACTTTCAATACATTTCAAGTGACGTGGAACAATCTCTGGGAAAAAAAGAATAGGTGGAGGTTGCAAGAAATTTAAGAATTAACATATTGCCTAAAGTCTGGTTTAGGTTTCTGTGATATCTTTGGAACATTAGGAATTAATGGTAAAGGTGCATGCATTTCATTCATGATATATTCCAAATGTAGTCCTTTAAATGATTGTCCTTCCAGCATCTTTTTTAATAGGTTATGTGACAAAAGTTATTTTTTCAAAAAGTCTATTTTGACTAAAAAAATCTATTCCTGTTTGATAAATCCTTTGAGGTATGGAATAAAGTTTAAATTATTTCAGTGTTGGGATGCCTGGGTGGCTCAGTCGGTTCAATAGCTGAACCAACTTTGGCTCAGGTCATGATCTCACGGTTCAAGGGTTCGAGTCACACATTGGGCTCTGTGCTGACTGCTCAGAGCCTGGAGCCTGTTTTGGATTCTGTGTCCCCCACAACCCTCAAAAAAAAAAAAAGAAAGCATTAAAACAAACATTATTTCAGTGTAGGCAGTGTGGTATTATGTACTCATTAATTTAAGTTGCATTTCAGGATTACTTGGTTTCCTTAACCAGAAATGTATACCTGAAAGGTATACACTAATTAGAAAGCTCAGACTGCAATAGTGGCTTCCAAAAGTGCTTCATTTTCTTTATATCTGACTGGCATCAGCAACTTTTTGAATAGAATAATGGAAATTTGAATTATGTTTTTTTATATGTATATGCTTTACTTAAGTGGAGTTTAAGAGTGTGGATTTTCTAACACATCATTGAGATAGTTTTTAATGTGAAAAAAAAAAAATGGTGTAAAATCCCCAAAACTATGTAGTTTACAATCTTAGAGATGATACCTAGACTTTTATCTTAAAATTCCTAGGTTATTTTGAACTAGAGGATATGATTCTGGTTGATTGAAGCCAATAAGGTTACCTTAACTTGCCTCCAGCATACAGATTTGTTTACATCAATGAATTATTAATGTGAAAATGTGGTCTGATTAGTTAAAAAAAAAGGCAGATAAAACTTTGTCCAGATTTTACAACAATTTAAATAATTGTTCTTATGCTTGCTTGTTTAGCATATCAATGTTTAGATATGTTAGAATTCAATCTGACAAGACATGCTTTTGTTTTAACCTGGTAGCTTGACCTTTAGGTAGTAGCTTATCATTGCCAACAATTAGAGACTGATCACATCTGCCAGACATGATCTAGTAGTTGTACATGACAAAATTCCAATATATTCACTTTGCAACAATAGGAGTCTGTTGTATGCAATGCTCAAAATATGGTTTGAACATTTTGGGGTTCCATGTCTTTTTGTTGTATGTATTTGCTTCATAAGACTCTTAGACATATTTTTTAAGTCCTAAAGTCTCTACTTTATAATAAATGATATTTTCTCTCTCTTGGAAACAAAACATTAAAAATATTAAAATATTGTGACTGATAAGTACATTACCAAGCTATGTGCCTTTTTCCTGGAAAAATAAAATTTACATGATTTTAACAAACACAATATGAAATATGCAATGTTTCTATGAGAAATCTGCTCCCAGATCATGCCACATTCCTCTATAGAATTATTATTCAATAAAAATGAGATCTTGCTGTTTGAAACAACATGATAGACCCCAGAGGGCATTATGTTAACTGAAATAAACCAGAGAAAGACAAATACCATATGATTTCACTTTATGTGGATTCTAAAAAAAACAAAGCAGTTGAACAAACAAACAAAAGCAGAGGCTGACTCATAGAGAACAAATTGGTCGTTGCCAGAAGGGAGGGAGGTGGGGGATGGGCAAAATGGGTGAAGGAGAGTGGGAGGTATGGGCTACTAGCTCTGGAATGAAAAATTATGGGGATGGAATGTACAACCTAGAATAAATGAATGGTATTGTAATTGCATTGGATGGTGACAAACAGTAGCTATGCTTGTGGTGAGCCTAGCATAAGAATTGTTGTATCACTATGCTGTATACCTGAATATAATGTAATCAAGTCATATGTCAACTATACTTCCATTATAAAAAAAAAAAAGATCCATACTCTTCTCTCCTCAAAAGATGAAAGAGCCTTGTGAAGATATGAGCAGATCTCCATGTAGCTAAGTATTTTTAGCCTTAGACTATAATTAGTCAGCCAGTACACAAAACTGAGAATGCATATTGGGATTAATGTAATCCACTTTTTTTTTTTTTTTTAAGTAGGTTCCATGCCAAATGTGGGGCTTGAACTCTTGACCCTGTGATCAAGAGTCACAAGCTTTACCAGCTGAGCAGCCAAGTGTCCCACTTCATATTTAAAAGTTTACAAGGGCTCCTGGATGATTCAGTCAGCTGAGCATCCATCTCTTGATTTTGGTTCAGGTCATGATCCCAGGGTTGTGGGATCGAGCACTGGTGTCAAGCTCCAAACTGAGTGCGGAACTTGCTTAAGATTCTGTCTCTCTCTCTCTCTCTCTCCCTCTGCCTCTCTTCTCCACTTGTGCTCACACTGTCTCTCTCTCTAAAAAAAAAAAGAAAAAAGAAAAAAAGTTTATAAAAAAAAAACAAAAACCCTGTTTATTGTGGGTCAGGCCAATAGGGATGACAAGACCCAGAATGGCTTATGGTTTTAAAAGGTTTGCTGCGTAAGTAAAATCTTAAAAAGATGACAGATATATATATATATACATATATATACACACACACACACACACATATATATATATATACATATATATATATATATATATATACACATTACAGAACAATAATGATATTGTACTTACAAAATGTAGGCACCAGACATAAAAAAAAAAAGTGACACAAGTAAAAACAACCAAAGGCAAGGATGTCTTATGCACTATTGGTGGGAATGTAAATTGGTGCAACCAATATGGAAAACATTATACAGGCTCTCCCCAAAATTAAAAATAGAACTATTATATAATCTGTCAATTCTATTATCCAAAGAATATGAAAATGTTAACTCAAAAAGATATATGCACTCTTATGTTCATTGCAGCATTGTTTACAATAGTTGATATACGAAAATAATCTAAGTGTCTAATAACAGATGAATGTGTGTGTGTGTGTATATATATATATATATATATATAGTATGTATATCACATGGATTATTTAGCTATAAAATGGAATGATATTTTGTGATTTTCAACAATGTAGATGGATCCAGAGGGCATTTTATGCTAAGTGAAATAAGTCAGACAGAGAAAGACAACTACCATGTAATATCACTTATATGTGAAATCTAAAAAACAAAACAAAACAAAAAACAACCAACCAACAAACCAACCAACCTACCAAACAAACTCATACAGACAGAAAACAGATCGGTGATTGCCAGAGGTGGGGATTGGGCATGGGAAAAATGCGTGAGGAGTCAATAGGTACAAACTTCCAATTATAAAATAAAGAAGTCCTGGGGATTTAATATACAATATGGAGACTTCAGTTAATAATGCTGTATTGCATATTTGAAAGTTGCTAAGAGAGTAAATCTGAAAAGTCCTCTACACAAGAAAAAAAATTCCGAACCGATGTATGGTGACAGACATTAACTGGAGTTATCATAGAGAATATTTTGCAATATAGTTCTATATTGAAGCATTATGTTGTGTACCGAAAATGAATATAGGCATTTAAATTATATTCGATTAAAAAATTAAATGTAATGCAATCTAAGTGGATAACATTTCTTTTACTTCTTGGCCTCGAAGTAAATTATGGAAAAGTTCACTTTGTCAATAGCTTAAATCATTCCACAGCTTATGTAATAATAATGCAGTTGGTCAAGACAATACCACATTCTTGGGCTACCAACAGTCCATACACTTATTTTTCCATAATGATTTGAAGTCCAATCATTTAATAGAAACAATGCCAGATTCCATTTATAATCTGAACAGATTAGTAAAATATATAAACCCTTAGAATAATTATTCATGAAATAAAAGGGGGAAGAAGGGAAGGAGAAAGAGAAAGAGAATACAACTTATATATAAGAAGAAAGAAGAAAGAAAATTACAGGTAATAAACAGTTAATGAGGTGGTGGTGATACCAATATCTTTGACAAACTGGAAAAAATGGAAAAATGCTTTGAAAAACAATTTAGCAAAATTGATACAAGAAGATATATATCTGAATACCTCTATATCTGTTCAGAAATTAGGTTTGTCATATACTTCCCATATGAAAATGAACCCAGTTCATTTCTCCAGAAACAATAACACTAATCTTAAACAATCTCACACATTTTTCATGAAATATATAGAAAATACATAGTTTGAGACTATTTTATGAGTCCACTGTGACCCAATATCAAAACCTTTAAAGGACATTGTAAGAAAACCAATACCACAAACCATTATCACCCATAAGTCTGAACACAAAATTCCTTAAAAAAAAAAAAAACAGAAATTAAAAGAAAAAGAAAAAAATGATCAAGTGAATTTATCTCAAGAAAGCTGTGAAAAGCACTAAAGTACACTACAGGAGAACAGATAAACAATTTGGTACATTCATCTGTAAAAATATTAGTGTGCAATGATGAAAAATAAACTATTCTTGGACAATTTGAATGAGTCATGAAATAGAATGTTAAGCTAAAAATTTCAGATACTAAAAGTAACATCCTGTATGCTTTCATTTCTATCAGGTTCAAGAACAGGAAAAACTAATATTTGATGATAATAAATCAGTACAGTGGTTTTCTATGGGGTGTTAAAAATGACTTCAAGGGGGCAAGGAAGTGATTTTTCTGTTCATGGAAAGTTTGATGTAGGTACTGGTTACATGGGTGCATATGTTTGCCAAAGTTTTCAACTTAAATATTTAAGATATATATTTCACAATAATAAGTTTTATATCAATTAAAGATTCATAATAAAAAATCACAAGACTTTGGATTTGATCAAGGTCCTCAAAAACTTGCCCTCCACACATCTGGTGTCTGGAAGGCCTACTGATTCTGATATTTCATGTGATGTAATAATTTTCTAAGCACAGCCAAATATGTATTATATTAGTTTGCTAAGGCTGCCATGACAATATACCACAGACTGGATGGCTTAAAAAAAACAAAATTTATATCCTCACAGTTCTGGAAGTTGGAAGCTCAAGATCAAAGTGTTAGTAGGGTTGGTTTCTCCTGAAGCCTCTCTCATTGTCTTGCAGATGGTTGCCTTCTCACTATATTCTCACAAAGCTTTTTCTTTGTGCACACATTCTGGTGTCTTTCCCTCTTATTTTAAGGATCCAGTCATATTGGATCAGGGCTTCACTTTATGATCTCATATAATCTCAGTTGCCTTGTTAATGTCCTATCTCCAAGTATAGTCACATTGAGGGTTAGGGTTTCAACATATGAATTCCGGGAGGGGAGCACGATTCCTTCTCAGATGGGATGTAGAATAGCAACGGTGTTGTGATCTAACTAAGAGTCATGGACATAGTTTTCTAGACTCTACCCTAATACTGGAAAGTCCATTTGGAGACTAGTCACTGATTCCTCACTGCAACCATGATTAGAGAACTCCAACAGGAGTTCAAGTGGGAGACTTCCTCAGGAAGAGCACTGCTCTACTGAAATGACTGATCTTTCCAAAGAAGTGAAAAGTGACTAAGAGTAGTAGCCTGAACCACTTAGTATTTTGACCTCCTTCTGCACATAGATGTCTCCTGGAACAGTGAATAGTTCTTTTGTTGGTGCTATTGTATGCAAACAATAAATCAAACTATCCTCAAAGATATACTCATGGTAAGAGAAGTAGTAGAGTGTCTTTGTTTATATGTTAATTCAAGAGGAATTTTAAGCTTTAAGTAACTTTGGGCTTCAATTTCTTAGGGAATTTAATATTAGATTTTTCATTTTCCTATGTCTACGACAATGGGATACAACTTACATTCATATTTCAAGTATCTAGATTACATTTTTAAGTATCCTAATAATTTTATTTATTTTCATTGCACGATTTCTTTTTCTTTTTAAGTTTACTTATTTATTTTGAGAGAAGATACTTGAGGTTGCAGAGTACAGTCCAAAATGTTTCATTTAGGTTTTCTTTCCTATTTTATTTCAGGTAAACTCACCTAGGGTTCAGAAGCTAAGGCTAATGTTATGTTTAGCTTGTTTTTATACCAAAGATTGATGTATAAACAGGCAGAAACACTCTCTCTCCTCTCTTCCCATCATATAGTATCTATTTAGGACACCAATACCTTTTATGCATATCAATCAACCAATTAAAATGGATGGCATTCTAAAGTCCAAGGAAAATCTTTTAGGTAGAAGCCTAATGCACAGATCTTGCATTTAACATAAAAAAACAATCCAGTGTCTGTTCTGTGCATTTTGCATTCCTCTCTGTAACTACAGTTTGTGAGTTTACACTTCAAATAAAAAACAAGCAGACTGAAAAGTGTAACTGTGCCTTTTCGGCTTACTTCCAATGTGAGATGAATACTAATATTTCATTCCCTTCAAACTGTGTGAAAAATTGGTCATTGAAAACCCTGAGTATGTTGGTGGTGCACTCGCTGGGTCCAATGCTTCATTCATCCTTACTTTGCTTTAAATTGAATTTCAACTCACAGAGAGGGGAAAAAATAGGAAACGAAGAAAAAAAAAGAATCGGTGAAAGCAATAAAAAGTGTAGAGAACATAAATATAAATCTGCCTCCTCTCATTCTGCTACAAAATATCAGAAATCAGCTTGATTTTTTTTTTCTGCAGTTAAGCATTTGTGGGGAAAAATCAATCCATGCTTTTGTTTGTTTGTTTGTTTGCAAACGAGACTGTCTTCTTGATTAAAAATATGTGTACACTAGAATTGATTTCTTCTCCCAGAATTCTGTTGGGGGCAGTTTTGAAAATACTGAGAGGGACACCTGGGTGGCTCAGTAGGTTAAGTGCCCGACTCTCAGTTTCAGCTCAGGTAATGATCTCATGGTTTCATAAGTTCAAGCCCCACAATGGGCTCTGAGCTGGCAGCATGGGGCCTGCTTGGGATTTTCTCTCTCCCGCTCTCTCTGCCCCTCCCCCACTCACTCTTTCTCTCTGTCAAAATAAATAAACTTTAAAAAAAGAAAAAGGAAATACTGACAATGTAAAATACCTTAGGTCAATGCTCAAAAGAAGTTTTATTTTCTTGAGAAACATAAATGAATATATTGATGTTAGTTGATTATAGGACCATATGGTTACACATTTTGACCACTCTCACATTCTACAAAGCACTGTCTTCTCTTGTCTCTCATACTACTACACTCAATGGATTGTCCTTTTCTGACTCTTCATTAGCTTATACTTCTACATGAACCTTGTATGCTTCACGTACTTGACATACAATAGATACTGTTGTTCCTCGGGATTCTACCTTGTGTCTTTGAATACTCTCACTTTCTATACCCTCTAGGCATCTCGACCACTTCATTTACTTACTTTATTTACTAATAACATCCAAATGTATATCTACCAACTAGATATGCCTCTCAATATACTGACTGCTACTGGCCATCTCCTCTGGATGTATCACATCAACGTCATCCAAATCCAAGCTTCTCAACATACTTCTGTATGACTTCTCAAAGTGATGAATGCCCATGCTAGAGTCCAGGCCACCATTATATATTCTCCCATTTATTCAACCTCATCCTCATTCCTCATAATCAATAAACAGATATTACTGATCTTATTTTTTAATTAACTTTTTTGTTTCTAAGTCTCTTTACTTTTCACAATATCCACCCTAGTTAGTACCACTGATGATCTTATGACTAAAAGCCTTCTAACTGTTGCCTTCAAATGAAGCTGTATTTCTAAAGTACAATCCTTAAGTTATCTTAAAACTTTCTACTGTCTTCCTATTGCTACTAGGCTAAGTTTCAAACATTTGCATCAGGCCCTGTTATGTCTCCAGTCTCTGTTCTCAGTCCTTCTATACTGTAGTTTGTATCCTTACCACAGGTGACTTTACTTGCTTTTTTTCTTGAAACTTTATGTAACAATAAATCAACTGTTACTCATTTTCTATGCATCCTTTATATCTCAAATTAGGCATTGCCACCTCCAAAATGCTCTTCGCAATCTCTCCCATCTAGCTGGATTGGTTACCTCTCACAATTAACTCTAATTCTCTATCCAAAGATAATACTTACCATATTTATAGTAAATAATTGTTTTCCCTCCATAACAAATTTTCATTGCAAAAAGAACTAATCTATCTTATTTATTATTGTGCCTATATTAAAGACAATGAGGGGAGGATGGATGGCTCAGTTGGTTAAGTGACCAACTTGATTTGGGCTCCGTGCAGATAGTGTGAAGTCTGCTTGGAATTCTCTCTTTCTCCCTCTCTCTCTGTTGTCTCCCACTTGCTCTCTCTCTCAAACTAAATAAATAAACTTAAAAAAATATTTTAAAAAAATGAATGATATATTTTTCCAAGATATATTATCCCTGGAGGAGAGTAATGAAGAGTGAATAGTTCTTTCCTAGAGCTACTGCAATAAAGTTCTGCAGATCAGGTGGTTTAAAACAACAGAAGTGTATTCCCTTGTAGTTCCGAAGGCCGCAAGATCAAAATGAAGGTGTCAGCCTGCCATGCTTCCTCAGAGACTGGGCTGAATCCTTCCTTGCCTCTTGCTAGCTTGCCATCATATAAAATTCTAGATAACACAAACCAACCTATAGTGTCAAAAAGGAAACCAGTGGTTGACTGAGACTGGAGTGGAGGAAAACTGATATAATTGGATGCAAGATAACTTTGGAGGTGATATAAATATTTGTTATCTTGATGGTAGTAATGGTTTCCTGGGAGTATATATACATAACAAAGCTCATTAAAGTATATAATTTAAATATGTGCAGGGTTGTTTTACATCAACTGTACTTACAAGTTACAGTAAAGCTGTAAATACATGGAAGTAAAATATAGGCAATTCTAGAATAGCAGATAATTCACTGCCAAATTTCTGCTGCAGTAAAAAGTATTATAGTTATTTCTTGCTGCATAAGAAATTGATCCCAACTGGAAACACAGAAATGCAAGAAAGAAAAACCTATAGAAGAGTAGAAATGTAGGTATATAAAATCGATATTGAATTTAAAAACAAGAATATGTAAAGTGTGAAATATTGTCTGTCGAGAGGCAGAATTATACTGAATTGTAATAAATGAGGGAAAAAGTTTATTCTTTAGGACAGTCATTAAATAAATAGTAAGAAATAATAATAAATTAAATACTTCAAAAGAAGGTGACATAAAATGAAGAGGTGAGAAAAACAAACTAAACAAAAACAGAACAAGATAGTGACTATGAACCCAGATATAATTACATTAAATGAAAATGTACTAAATAGAGTGATATCAGGTTAATTTTAGAGCACTTTTTTCTCACAAGCTTGTATAACCTAATGTTAAATTATGTTCATAAACCAGAGAAAGTAATTGACATATGAGGCTACACTTGTTAGTTTAGTACTTTTTTTGCTGTTGTTTTGTTTTTTAGAGAGAAATAGAACACAAACAGGGAAAAGGGGCAGAGGGAGAGAGAGAGAGATCTTGAATAGGTTCCATGCTCAGTGTGAAACTCTACTTGAGGCCGTATCTCATAACCCTGGGATTATGACATGAGCCGCAATCAAGCATTGGATGCTCAACCAATTGAACCACCCAGATGCCCCTAGTTTCATAACTTATTCAAATACATACACAGAAAACTATACAGATTATAAATATAAGGCATAATGAATTTGTAGAAATTAATGCACCCATGCAATAAGAACACAGATCAAGGACCAGAACATTACTAAGACTATAGAAGCTGTAAATTTAATATATATAAAATAATTAATTCAAAAATTTGTTATCACTTCCATTTTAAGTTTTAATTTGATTTTTGAATTATGTAAGAGTGAATTTTTTTATTGCGTAATAGGTTTATTTTACATACATTTACTCTCTATGTCTTATTTATTTCTAGTCAAATAATAACTTCTGAATGATTGCAAACCTTTTATATTTTTTGAGGCTTTCAGCAAAAATGTTAGTAGCCCACATGTTGTTGACTTTGGTAAACAATCCCTACAGGCTTGGAAAATGTTTGAATTCTATAATCATTGAATTCTATATACACAAATTAGGTTCAGGTTTACCAATGTGTTAATCAGATCTTTTATGATCTTACTTTTGTTGTTATTGTTTCTGTTGAGACAGGTGTATTAATGTCATACTATTATTATAGATTATTTTGTTTTTCCTTTTAGTTGTACCAAGTTATGATTCCTATATTTTGAAGCTATTAGTTGTGAACATATAGATTTAAGATTGTGATTATCTTCTTGCTGAATTTTGGCTCTTTAATTATTATAGAAATGCCCATTTTTCTCTATTAATGTTTCTTGCCTGAATATTTACTGTGTCTACATTTGTCTAACTAAAAAAGATATCCTTTGGTCAAGGTTTGCATTATAGTCTCTTTTTTATCCATTTGTGGTCATCATTCCTCAGCATTCATATTTTGAGTGTGTCTTGCATTATGTGTGTATTTATTTTTGGTTTCCTAGTTTCAACTCTTAGACTTTTTATAAAAGACTTTTAGTCAGTCTACATATATTTTAATTACTGACATAGTTGTGTTAATATATATCATTTTCCTACTTTTGTTTTCTTTGTAACTCATCTGTTTTATGTTTCTCATTTGTTCTGCTATATATTTTTAATCACGTATTATAAAATTTTTTTGCAGTCCATTTGTTATTTATGAATTATTATAATTTAGTGGTTACCCTAGAGCACCTTTGCAGTCTTGGAATTGTTGATATTTTGGTCTGAATCATTCTTTGTTGAGGAGATCCCTTTGTGTTTTGTAGAGTGTTTAGCAGCATCCCTGGGTTCTATTCTCTAGATGCCGATTGCACCCCTTTCACCAGTGGTGACATCCAAAATAAAATCACCAGATATTGCCAAATATCCCTTGGGGGCAAAACTACTTTCTTACTGAAAGTCTCAAAACATACAAGATGCATTCTTGAATATCATAGTGAATGTAAATTAGTAAGGTTTACCAGTTCTACAATAGAGTTGAACTCTGAAATACTTGAAATTCATTTATTCCTTTCAATTTTGCATCATTTTCATGCAATTTTAAACTCCACTATATTTTGCAACCATTTTGGTACAATAATTTAGCCATGTCTGTTTTTTGTTGTCATTGTTTGTTTGCTTTGTTTTTGATAGGTAAATCCACTTGTATTTCCACTATAATTAGACTACCCCTCTCAGAAATCTAGTTTTTTGAGGTAGAATAGATATATAACATTATATTGGTTTCAGGTGTATGACATAATGATTTAGTGTTTGCATATATTGCAAAATACTCACCACAATTAATCTAGTTAACATCCACCACCACACATAGTTATGATTTTTCTTCTTTTGATGAGAACTTCTAAGATCTACTTTCAGCAACTTTCAAATATGTCATATTTGAAACTATTATTGACTACAGTCAACATGCTGTATATTACCAAAGTTATAAGGATGCAATTTGAGCAAAGACTTATACATCATAGTCATGAAAAACAAAATTAGACATGTACTTGCTATAGTAAAAATGTTCTGTCAAACGACTCTTCCTCTTATCATGGGATAGAGTGTGAGTTGATTTGTCTCAGGTTTTAATCTCATACACACTGGCCAAAGCTCATTGGAAAGAAATATAAAAGTTAGAGAAGTTGGGGCGCCTGGGTGGCTCAGTTGGTTAAGTGGCCGACTTCAGCTCAGGTTATGATCTCACAGTCTGTGAGCTCAAGCCCCGCGTTGGGCTCTGTGCTGACGGCTCAGAGCCTGGAGCCTGCTTCGGATTCTGTGTCTCCCTCTCTCTCTGCCCTTCCCCTGCTCATACTCTGTCTCTATGTCTCTCAAAAATAAATAAACGTTAAAAAAATTTAAAAAAATTAGAGAAGTAGTCAGTTAGCACATTGTTGATATATGGGAGGTTTTGTTTTGTTTTATTTTGTTCTTTACACATGCTGTTCAAAAATCATCTCATCACTGGAGTAAGAGGATATGTATGAAAGAGAGGATAACAACATAAACACCTCAAGGGTCACAGACATGCAGGTCCAACCATAATAAACCGGGGTACACTGGCTTACAATATTTTGCTTGGTGGCCTAAAATTGTCATTTACCCTCAAGTCCATTAAAATTGATTAATTAAATGGACATAGATAAGGAAATGTTACTCTCTTATATTGATCATCCCATTATTTGTTTCTAATTCAAGTTTCACTGCATTCACTAAAAGTCTAATAATCTAATCACAATTGATTACTAGCAGTTTCTTTGGTATGACTACAACCCATCTCCAGCTGAAAACTTACATTGAAGTGAATTATGGGAAAATAAAATATATTTTGCTTTATTTCTTTTTCCTCTAGGATTGGAATACATGGTATTTTTTTCCAAGTTTTTATTTGAATTCCAATTTACTTTACATACAGTGTAATGATAGTTTCAGGAGTAGAATCTAGTGATTGATTGCTTACATACAACCCAGTGCTCATCACAAGTGCCCTGCGTAATCCCCATCACCTACTTCTCCCACTCCCCTTCTACCTTCCCTCCAGCAACCCTAGGTTTGTTCTATATAGTAAAGAATCTGTGGAATACATGGAATTTAATATTAATCTCATTCATGCCACCTTTGGTTATGCTTTTGACCCCATATCTGAAGTTTTAAAAAACTTCAGATGCCCTAATTTAAAATTTATTTATCTGTATCTGGTAATTTTATAATTATCACTATAACACGAGGTACATTATAGATTGTTGGAAACAATACTCACATATCCTTCTCTTTCTCTTAGATTCTTCTCTATTCTGACCGCCCATTTACAATATTCAGTTGAAGCAGGACACAAAGATAACTCTAAATGAAATTTAGTTTAAAATATGAAAAGAATAAGAATGAAAAAGGAATTGAATTTAAAGAAGAATGACTGACAAAGAGGCATGAGTGAGGGTGAGACAGAGGTAGAACACATGAAGAGAAAGAAAAGATCCCTGGGGTGAGTTGAGGAGACTGTGGTGGCAGATTTGGGCAGGTGGTTAGCAAGCAGAACTATTTCTGAATATGCAAGACCTCTGAATGGATAATCAGGGGATAGAAAAATGCTATAATTGTATAAATGACAGCTCTAAAATGACAGCATGACAAATAGAATTTATAAAGTTAACTAATTACTTCCAAAAATAAGGAAAACCACTTTCTGGTCATTAGGTTTACACTTTGCAGGACCTTCTGACACCGTTATAAAAGTACTGTATTTTGCACCCTGTGAATTTTGTTTTGACATATGTGTGATTATGATTATAGAGTTATTGCCAGTAATACAGTTGGGACCGATTAAACACTCTTTGACAAACAAGATTATGCAGCATTTTGAATACATGTGTAATATCCTTAATTAATAAATTTAAGGCCACAATCAATATAAGGGGAAAATGGAGTAGCATAGAAAAAAAAAAGAAAAAGAAAAGAAAATTAAAGACAGTGTGAACCCACCTTTTAACATACAGTCTATCCAAGCTCCTATTAAAATATCAAGGCTACGTTAAATCAGCTCTCAACATACAAGAACTTATAGATTTTTGCACCTATCAGCTTTTCTTGAGAAATTTACCACATCAGGGGAGAGCAGATTTTTTCTGTTAACGGCCAGATAGGAAATAATTTTCGCTTTGTCGGCCATATGATCTCTGCTGCAATTTGTCACCTTTGCACTTTAATGTGAAAGTAGACATAGACAATATACAAACAATATATAAATGGGTATGACTCTGTTCCAGACAACTTTATTCATAAAAAAAAAAGGTGGTGGGCCATATCGGGCCCATGAGATGTAGTTTGCCAGCCCCTATACTGTAAGATAAGCTTCATTTAGCCAGATGATGACTGAGAAAAATCAGTACAAAGACTGATATGGTACATTTAAAAATATATGAATGTACATATAAAGCAAAAATGAGGATGATGGTAATATTTTATATGCAAATGTTGTATATTATATGAAATTTCAAATAATTCAATGAAAACATTAGAAGAGAAGGAATATGAAAGAGAAAATATGAAAAAAAGCCATTTTTTTTGTACAGCAAATACGTAGATGAGAAACGATAACCGATATCACTGGTAAACCAAATAATAAAAAAGAAAATAAGAGAAAGGAGCTGAAGTGTATTAAAAAGGATAAGTATGAAAATTTCACTAGGACAAAATTACAAACCTTATAAAATTATTTTTAAAAGCAAAAAATCATATACCTCATCAATTAAGAAACACAGAATATCCAATAAACCACACATCATAAAATATTTTGGTAGAGGGGCGCCTGGCTGGCTCAATAGGTAGAACATGCGACTCTTGATCTCACAGGCATAGGTTTGAGCTCCACACTGGGCATAGAGTTTACTTAAAAAAACATTAAAATCTTAAAAAAATATTTTGATAGAGTGAAGACAAAACACAATAGTAATAACAATAAGTGTGAAGGAAATAAATTACCTATTAATGGAGAATCATTTCAATTTGCCCCACAACATAAAACTCATCCTTGTGCTGTTAGAGATGCATGTAAATTAAAGTATGTACTTTAGGTACATAAATGTTAAAAACATTTTGTTTAATTTCTGGGGGGGGGGAGTATCATATCAAAACACATTTGTCAAAGGAGATGAGCATAAAGGTTTAGCCAAGATTGTGTACACTATCATTTACACTCAAATGACTTTTCCTCCATTTCTCACACATTATGCTCTGCATTTATTGCTTGCTCAATTGCATACTCTCTAGAGACTTGATCTTTCTTTCTCCAGAAAGGCAGAGGAAGTTATTTTTTCTTTACAAAAAACAACCAAAATTTACATGACAAAACAGCATAAAGTCAAAAGATAACTGACGAACTGGGAGAAAATATTTAAAACATATATTTCAAACTGCTAACATCCTTAATATAAAGGACTCAAAAAAAAAAATTGAAGGAGCCAGGACCAAACTCGCAGTAGGAAAGTATATATATTTAACCTCTTGCACGTATAATGGTCTTAGCCTTCCATTTCTGGTGGGGAAAATGATTATTTATGAAGCTTTTTCATCACCTAATGTGTTTCAATTTTGAATAAAAGTGGGAAATAAATTTGACAAGAAACTAACTTTTTACAGAAATACAGTCACATAATTATATCGACATTAATTACAAATCACAGGAGTTTAAAGAAAAGAAGTCAGGGGTGATTTTAGGGACAGAAAGTGACTAGATGAGGTGCTTGGGAAACCAGAGTGCAAATGTAACAGAAAATCTATGTGCTCATGTGCATGTACATGTGTGTAGGAGTGAAATTATTACCAATGATAGCTTTTTTAGGGCACACATCATATACGCCTTCTAATAGATAGACTAAGTATGAGTTTATTAAGCTAGGAGAAAGGAGTCATTGTAGACAGAATTTAGAATACGCAGTGAATTTTTGATGCCATTAACAGTCCCTTAATCCCATTTTTGAAATCTAATTCTCCTCTTCCTACTTTTTAAAGTTTATTGTAATATCTCTTCACACACACTGAGTATTACCTGACTGATCACAGCTTAGAGGGCTATCTGAAGGGCATTTGCATTTTGCAAAGTACTTGAAGTGTGAATGCCATGGGTCGGATATCAGAGAGACAATATAAAGGCCATCAGACCTTTCCAGAATTCTTGAAACCATGTTATGCTTACTCTGAGTAAAGCTGCCCTGAGCACATTTAGTTTAACCTGAAGCATGGCTATACATATCAATGGCTCTGTCTTCCAGACACCTTGAAGAGTGAACAGTTACTAAGTCATCCTTCCTCCAACCATTTTTCTCGAATTTATTAAAAAATTCAAATTCTCCCTATTGTTTGCAGTTTTTTAATTTAGATTAAATAATATCCATTTATCCATTTTTAATACAAATAAATTTAGACAAATGTCAGAAAAGATTCCACATCATAAATGAAATAAATTTAATTCTTTGAACTTTCTATGCCAATTTGCTTCCTAATAAGCTCGTCCATGTAAATTGCCCTAGCCATCCATGTCTGGCTAATTTTGTCAGCTGCAGGGGAGATTATCTCTAAAATCTCATTATAATAATGACTTTTAAAGATTATTTTTAAAATAAAAAGATGGTTATTTAATGTTATAATAAAGAAAAACCTATCAATTTCCTTCCTCTACAGCATCTGTATTTTTGGTTATTGAAATTCGGTAGGGATGACAAGTATACAAAGAAGGACTACACATACTTCTGATTCCACAGAACTCATTCACATTAGTAGAATTAAGAAAAAAATGACTATTTAGAAGGTCAGCTGAAATGGTTCATTCAATTTTTTTTTCTCCTGACAAGCTTATATTAATTGATCATTCTCAGAATTAAAGTAAATATAAAGAAAATATGTTTAAAAATTCCCCAGCTATTGGGACCAATATGGGGTTACTCTTTGAAGGACACAGCACATAAATATAATGAAAGTTCATATTGCTTTTGATTAAGAACATAATCTTTATTTATAGTTTGCTGTCTTTGGTGGATAAAAAGTATTACAAAAAGCAATGGATATTTCTTTTTTCCCCTGGTTTACATTTTTTTATGTGGTAAGAACACAACATGAAATTGTTGAAATTTTAAATGTACAACATAGTATTGTTGGTTGTAGGCACAATGTTGTACAGCAGGTATCTCGAACTTACCTTGCATAACTAAAACTTTACTCTTGAGATTAGTTGGATGAAGGAAAGGTTTCTGGGATTTTCCATTGCTCTGTGCAAGAGAGTATCTTCATATATATAAGGAAAAAGAATGATAACCTTTGCATAATATTGTAAACTGGAAAGAGCACTGAGATAATCTGAATCACTTCTGAGTTTGTAAATATTCCTACTTATAAAATATCTAACTTTGGGATTCCTATTTAAAAAAATCTTTAAAATAGACATCACAGTAACTGACTCTCAAAATTATGAGAAGAAGGAAAGTAAATAATGTACATGTTTTGTTTTGTTTTTAATTGCAGAGTACTAACATATGTAAGCTCATGTATTTTTATCAGGACCATATCTGATGTTTTATTGATGTACAATATTCCTTAGGGTATCCTATTAGACAATTACAATTTGGCAATAAAAGATGGCTTTTTCTGATGTTGCGGTAGCACTGTTGTTGTTTGAGAGAACAAGAAATAATTGATACATATGTAGATAGTCAAACCAATGCCATTGTCTTAGAAGTTATTACCTGTTTACACGAACATTCACAGATTATTTATTTAGACACATATATCTTCTGATATATCAGGAAACCTTATTTTCTTTCTTTCTCAGTTCTGTTAGTAATTTAGACTATTACTGGCCCTCAGTTTCCACAAATGGAAAATATCCAGAGAAGATATTAATTTTATTCAGACTGGACAAGACAGTGACCACTGGAGGGTCAAGGAGTGCCAAAATTATGATGCGAAGTTAGGCTTTGGAGAGCGCTGCCCACCTTACTTCAGGCAATACAACTCTACTTTTATCTCTTCGGGTTTCATGAAAGATTTACTATACAAAAACGAATCCATACATGAAAATGAAAAGATCTTTGTGGCTCTACTCTCCTGTGATAAAACAAAAAAATTCAGTTTGTTTTAAAACTCTGGTGTGGAAAATTGAAAATCCTCACATGTATAAGACAAATGTAGTGGTTATATTACTTTCAACCAAAAGAAGATAAAACAGTAGTTTCTATGATTTATTCTCATGGTATGATGAATGCATATTCACAAGTGATATCATGCATATCTCTCCGCGATTGCTATACTTTTACAATGATGTTGATGGGACAGAACTAACCAGAAAAGGACTGGAATATTCTGCAGGTAAGGCAGTTAAAAGAGGCTGGAAGAAACTGAAATATCAATCAAGAAAAGAGGAGTAGGTAAATAATAACACTGTAGGACAATCTGGGATAGTCAAGCATCAGAGATTTAAATCAACAAGATCCAGAGTACAAATAGATATGTAGCGTAGAAGAGATTTCAGAATCTCTCTAGCATGGGATCTAGTTGTAGCAGCTGTGATCTCTGAGGTAGAAAAAAGTGGTGTCTGGGAAAAGTGGCAAAAGTGTAATCTTTGTTGCTTAATGTGCTTTGTCTTTTACATTTACATCCTTACGCTGGCTCTATTAAGTACTACTATTCAAGTAGCAACTAATATCTAAAGAGGTGTATTTCAGCAAAAATGTCTCGAAAGTAAAAGCATTTGGGATGCACCGCAGAAGTAATTAAAATGAAGTATGCTGCATCTAGAATGACACAGATCTCACAGTGAAACATGAAGGAAAAAAATAGTAATTTTTCAAAGGTTTCATATTGTTTGTATTAAATCTGAATGTGTTTTATGCATTTAAGCGAGACAAAGTTATTTCCTTTTCTTTTAATTTTTTTTTCACTTTTGAGAGAGAAAGCACACATGAGGGCAGGGGCAGAGAGAGAGCAGAACGAAGGGTCCTAAGCAGGCTCTGTGCTGACAGCAGAAAGCCCAATGCAGGGCTCGAACTCATGAACTCCGAGATGATATGAGCTGAAGTCAGAGGCTTACCTGACTGAGCCACCCAGGTGCCCCAAAACAAAATTATTTCTATAGCATTACAATGAAAATTTTGTTAGTAAAGAGGGGACAAAGAGACCCTAGTAAAATTTGAGAATTTGTTTCTGTTCATTTTTCAATCAAGAAGTACCTTTGACATGCTATACTCTGGACTATGAACACAATGATGAATAAAACAGCCAACTTGCTCTCGAAACAACACCGATTGTAAGGGATACAAAAAGAGAGTTAATGGAATGTCATATGGTAAACTTCACAATAAAAAAAAATAACAAATGCTGTGTTAGCATAAATGAAAAATCCTTTTCCTGGTATTCATCTGACATCGCTTAAATTTTTATGGGTCAGAGTACTTATACTTTAACTCTTCATATTCAAATATGGACAAGATAACAGCTGTACACTCCAAAGTGAAAAATCAATTGGGTCTAAATAAATGCCTTGCCAGTCACTGCTCTCAAAAGCATAGTGTATGTTATGTTGGATAAAAGCCAACGTGAGGTTTTAAGATAACAGCATGTTGCAATTTGGTAGGGGATGAATCGACTGTCCTATCTTCAAAGCAGCAGAGTATAATTTGATATTGGAATTCACTATTTAGAAATAATCACATTGAGAATAGACTGGTTTTAATATAAATTAGAAATGATTTTAACTAATAAGACATATTCCTTGCATCACTCTCTTTTACTTTTGAGTAGCTTGAATTTTTATTCATGATTGTTCTTTTTTTAAAAGAAATTCATCTTTCTTAAAAGTAGCATTTTATTAGTAAAAATTAATTTGCTTTTAATATTTAAAAAATCACAGAAATATTTCTAGAAAATTAAAGTTACAAGCTTTCAGCTCTAATTCTTTACTTCGGATGCCATGGTATCATCCTGCATTAGCAGAATTAGAAAGGCCTGATGGACTACACTTTGCCAATTAGGAAAACTACTAAATTCCAGTGCACAGACTACTGTTCCCTAGTGCTTTTTTTTTTCAGAATACAGCAATAAAGTTTACAATAATTGTAAACTAAGGTCTAAATCAAATGATAATGTTTCCCAACTGTGCTGATTATGACTGTCTTCTTACCCTAATTAGTGTCACAGCATTAAGAGGACTTAATAGGACATCAGTGATGCTCAAAATGAGACATGATTGAAAGTCTGGTGTAATCACACTATTCTTGGATGCTACTGAAATTTTATATTGCCTTCCTACCTTCCTTTCTGTAGCAGCAGACTAATAAAACACACACACACACACACACACACACACACACACACACACACAGAGACGCACGCACGTGCAATGTAAAAGCCTATAGAGATGGATAATCATCTCTAGCTTGTTCTATATTTATATATAATGAAACGATAATTGTATATTTTTCCTTCCTTGATCCTCTCAGATTAGAGAATTGAAGTAAGGTTATTTAGTTTATATAGTTAATTTTTAAAATTATGAATTACTTAGAGACGATAAATAAATTATTAATTTCCTACTTTCTTCATTTGTAATGTATAGAAGTAGCATCTTCTGGATTTGAAATTAGAACACTTCTTAAAAGTATTCACAACCCTTATACGAATGTTTTCTAAAATGGAGAAGCTGTAACTACTCTCTAGGAGGTAAAAATAACCCTTGCCTCTTTTTCAACGTGGTCTTCATATATATGATGCTGTTCTGTTTCAGATAGTATCTTGAAACTGATTATAGAATTTAGTGTTTTAAAGAGCCTTCTGTTAATGCAAATAAAACATAGAACCATACAAAACTTTTTCAAAACTTTTCACACTAATACATGGAAAAAATTAAATGAAACTAGGCCTGTATACAAGTAGAAAATGCACATAATTTTAGCAAAATCTTAAGTCAATTAACTACTTAATCAGCACACTAATGACATTTATGGTATCAGGATATATGCCATTAGGCTTGTTCTGCATGGCGATACTAATTAGCATAATCATTTTGGAAAGAATGTCAAGTCCATCTCTGTCACTGAGGGAATTCAACCTTGCTGGCCTTCATCAACTTCTATAATCAGTATTTTAATTTGAGAAAATATATGTTAACTGTAAACTCACTGATACCCTTAACAGGTCCTACTACACGGTTGTAAAGGAAAGCTTATCCTTTCAGAGGGAAAGTATATTTTTATTTCTCCTTTCAATATTTCATTTTTGCATATGACTTTAATATACTAAATTACCTTAAAATACATCAAAACTTAAAAGAAAGAATAATAACTACAGTACTTATAATCACATCACGTGACATATGCACAGGTTTTTAAAAACTTTTCTTTCCTGCTAATTTTATACAATTTTGTGCAATAGCATTAGGAACACAGTTGTAGTTTCAAATATTTTAACTTAATATTTTGCCATTACCAATTCTTCTTACAATTCCCAAAGTGATCATAACAAACATCATAATACTTTATTCGAAATGAGTACATATCTTCAAGTTAATGGGCCAAAGTTAAATAAGTATTTGTACTTTTATGATGTTTATGTTATGTATTATTGATAATGTGACAATGGATATCTTCAGATACATCTTTTTTCCATTGTTTCTTTTGTATAAATTCTGTTTTTTTTTTTTCCTAAGTAAGCTCTATACCCAATGTGGGGCTCCAACTCATGAATCTAAGATTGAATCACATGCTCTCCTGACTAACCTGGCCAGGCACTCCACTTTTGTATAAATTCTTACGAAGAAATTGGGGTCAGTCATTTCTGTGGCTGAGAAACATTTTACCATGTTGATTTTCAAAAAATTTTAATTTACACTACTACTATGGATTTATGAATTTACCCATTCAAAAATGAACTTGCCAACATTAGTTGCCATAATTTTTGTCACAAATTAATATGTACTAAATGGTTACCTTTTAGAGTTTAAATTTAATTAGATGTGTTTAGTTTGTTTAATTATCTTTATTTTATGTGAATATTGTAAGATATATGTTACTATAGAAAGACAAATGTAAAGCAGAAAGCAATACATAGAAGGACCTTTGAAAAGAAAGCCATTAAATCAAGAGACTAGAGGAGAGGTTGAAAGGTAGTACACAAAACATCATGTCATAATTTTGGTTTGGCTTGTAGAAAGCCAATGATCAAGAATTGCTTAATCAATCAGAACACCAACAAGAGTAAAGAGGAAAACAATGTTCCTGGTGGCAGTGTAAGATTCATTTGTTTCTTTCTAAAAATTCCGTAATATGAACATATACCATTTTCAAAGAGAAAGAAAGGTTCCTGATAATTTCATGTCCACACAGCTTAATTAAAATGATCAATATCGCGACTATGTCTAGTCACAAGCAGAGCCAGGAAATGAACCTAGCCAAGTGCTCTTTCTGCTATTTTTGACTACTCTCCTCCCACTACCCACCCTACACAGGTGGCTTTGTGTGCTTGTCATTTAAAGAACTTTAAGAAATGGTTAAATGTAAGGTACAATTTCAGAGTATATATGCCCCAGCAAGACCATCATTAATACAATCTGGAACTTCCACTGTTGATTATAATTTTGATTAAAGCATTCAAAGCCATTATTAGCATTAAAATCGTACTAGGAAGTTTGGATCAAAATTCAGGCCATTGTTATTTAGCACATGTAAGTTTCCATTTTATTCAGTCTTTTAAAGAAATAGACCACTAAACACATTGGTTTTGATGCCGTAAACAACCAGAATCGATGTACTTTTAGAGGGAAATGCTGACAGAATACCTTGATGATTCCCCTATAAGCTGAAACAGCAGGACGAATACATTACATTTTTGAAGTGAAAGATGGCAGGGTGCTACTGAACCTCAAATGGGGAATAAAGATGGCCAGTTGGTCAAGCACAGCACTAAGCTTACATATATATTAACATATATATTAAAATATTGCTTATAGGTGAATCAAATAGCAGAAACACATGGGCATATATGGGCATGTTCAAACACCTATGTAGGCAAACTGTAAACATAATTGTTTAAAAATACCTAAATTATTTAAATATCTATTAAAATATCACTTAAAATCCCACTAAATCTCATAAGCACCACACTATTTTTTTTGCAGAGATGTTTGGCCCTATATCATTAAGGTCAAATCAGCTAATACCTAATATCTTACCAACCTCCCATAATTCTTGTGCAAGTTTCTAAAACAGCATTTGTCACCTTTTAGTAAATCATTTACTTACACTGCTATCTTTGTCATTAGACAGTAGATTCTAGAAGGCAAATAAAATACTTATTTGATGTTGTATTCCTTGTTCATACCTCAGTTCTTGGCACATAGCAGGAAAGAATAAATGCTTTGAATGAATGAAATGAAATGAATGAAATGAAAACATTCTATGAATGAAAAACATCTATAAATGATAATGACAACATTACTGGAATATAATGACATTTTTATCTCATTTTAAATTTTAGCGGGCAGGAATAATGTTGGTAAATAGTATATTTCAGGAACTCTATCATTCATTTGTTCAGCAATAAAGCACTACATTTCCTTTTTTCTCTATTTTATAGCTTTTTACTTGACATTGACTAATGGTAGATATAGCTTGAGGCCTGAAAACAAAATCTATGTCTTTGATAGATACTAGCAACTCTGCATTTCCTCTAAGAAGTAGATCTTATGGTCTGTAAGACAAATCCCAATGAGAATAAATTTAACCCAATCCTAATAAGCATTTATCAGATCACAGGGGAGTGATTTGGTACTATATAATGTATTTGCTTTCAGAGAAATGCTTATAATACCTGGAATTGATACAGTGTTAATGAGAGGTATTTATACAATGTCTAGAGAAGGAATATTGTTATAGAAGAATAAAGTCAGAAGTATACTGTATTTAGATTTTGATGGGCACTGAATTTTGAATAACAAACCTAGCAGATTAAATGTAGGAGACATGGGAGGTTTTTTTTCTGTTCGTTTTTGTTTTTTTGCTTTGTTTCATTTCTTTGTTCATTTTTTCTTCAGACCACATTTCAAAGTGCTTCTGTGGCCAAGATGGCAGCAAAGACCTTTGTCATAAAGAGTGTTACTAAAAAACCGAAAAACCACAAACAAACAACAACCAAAAACCTTGCATGTTTACTTTCCTAAGCCATGCGCCTGTTCTGTTGGAATACTGTATGCAGTGAGATTTTGGTTGCTGTACATCAAGAATAAAAATGAGAAAACATTCTGCAGAAAAAAGCAGTATAAGAAGCTTCTGTTTGCGGGAAGGATAGACGTGTATGTAAATGTGGTGAAAATATCCACCATTCATGCATTAGTAGCAACTGCTATTGTTTAAACTGTTTACTATAACATATCAGAGTTCTGAAGAAACCATCAGTTTTATTTCAACCATGTATAATTTGAGCCATGGATTATTTTATTGTTTCATTTTCTTTTGTGGAGGTGGTGTTTTGTTTTGTTTTGTTTTGTGAGGGAACTGGGTATTTTTAGTTGAAATATTGTGATTAAAAAAAAAAAATCCGCTGAAGAACTTCTTATTCCTGGCTGTAGACAATAATCTTGAGTCTGACCAACTGACAGCTGTGACGGGTGGCAAAAAGTGCTGGAATAAATTTTGTCAGTATAAGGGCACAGATACTATATATATATATATATATATATATATATATATATATATATATATATATATATAATGTGTATATATAATATAAACATATATACATGCATACTACCAGGGCAAAGTTTTAAAAAGTATTTTTCTTTTAATGAAAGCTATGGCACGAGTGGCATGTGATACATTCCCCTCTGCTCTAGAAATAAAGGGTTCAATAAACAACTCCTATGTCATGGGGTGCCTAGGCAGCACAGTTGGTTAAGCATCAGACTTCGGCTCAGGTCATGATCTTAAGATTCGTAAGTTTAAGCACTGCATCAGGCTCGCTACCCCTCCCCACTTGTTCTCTCTCTCTCTCTCTCTCTCTCAAAAATAAACATTAAAAAAAACTCAGATGTCATAATTCATAATTTTCTGTATGTTAGAGTTATTTTTATCTCTGAATATTAGAGCTGTTTTTGTCATGAACTACACAGGCCATGTAGGCTAAATATCTATGCATACTTTGTTCTTACTCATTCTATACAAATATTATGCACTAGGATAGACTATGCTAGACTAGGATAGTATATGATGGAAAATATACATAAGAAAGTTTATAATAAAAGGTTGAAAGTGAGTAAAAAATGTGGTATAAAATTGTAAAGTCCTGTGACACATAAAAGGGCTATATGGCTGCTGCCCTTACATATGGAGATGATTCATAAAATAAGATTCTGTTTGATTTGAGTCTCTTCACACGGAGATAATCTGAAAATGAGATGGAGTGGGGGTGACAATATTTAAGGATCTGAACATACGAGGTATAAGAAATTACATGGACAAATCCTCAAAGCAGGCATAGGTTTCATGTGTGTAAAAATTAGCTGGTAATTCATCTGAGAAATAAAGGTAGGCAAAATAATACCAAATTTAATTTAAATATAAGAACATTTATTAAAGAAATTCTAAATAAATTTTATCACCATGAAAAATTCGAGATGGACAGATTTTATTATGTCATGGATAATTTAATCATAAAGTTATAAAGCAAATACAGCCTAACCAAAGAAGTGGGCAATATATTGGTATAATATATACTGAAATACTGTCTTCCAGAGTAAATGTCTACCTTAAGGGATGAAAATTATACAGTTTTGCTGTTTTCTATTGTAGGATGGGAGAAAAAAAATTTGAAAATTTTAAATGGGGATTAAAGTATGAGCAATTTTCCCCAGAGGACTTACATATCTAAAGGAATCTTTTTTGTGACCTGTAGTAATACTGAAATATTCCAGACTGGGACCCTATCCAATTTCTGGGTCAATAATGTACAAAGCACCTGTATTGTGCCGAAGAAATATGTGAATCCATAAGCACATTTGAATCATAGTTATTTCAGGGCAAAGCTTATAATAAGGACAATATATTCCACTCAAGTTACAAGTAAAATATGGTTACAGAATCTCTAACCCTGTTGCCTATTTGAGTAGGGGTTATTCAATTTTTCCAAGAATGTATAATTTTTACATTTACAAATTCAAACAACAAATGGTTAATACTTTTCAAAATCAGTCATATCATTTGAAATGCATGAAAACAAATATTTAAGACTAAATAGTGAAAAGATATCTGTACATATTAATTTAAAATTAATTGAAAAATAACAAGCAAGCATCTACAAACTGTGTTCGTTTTTAGTGAAATTCCATATAATCTAGAAATGGCCCATTCATGACAGATATAAGGCATTTTACCAAGCAGTGCTGAATGTTTCAGTCTAAAGTATTTATTCTACACTCGAGATTTTATATAAAGTGTTAAACTTGATTATTTGTATTATTCAGATTTGTTCTGTTTTATTTATTTGTTTGACTATTTCAAACCTGCTACAGCAGAATTCCTTCTTTGGTGGTGAGGACTCTGAAGCAATCATCTCTACACTGAAGACAAGCTCTGAGCTAAAGGCTAAAGTTCTTTGCTTCTATGTGTATATGTCCTGTTAGCAAAATGTAATTAGCCATCCGTGATTGAGAACTTTTACTGAAATATGCTTATTTCTAACTTGACTTGTCATACATTGCTATAACAATAGATTGGGGCTGTAGAGTCCAAAGTGATTATAATATTTAATAAAATATAGAATAATTAAATATACACAAATAGATTTTAAACAGCTCTGAAATTACCCATAATTTAAAATACCACATAGGTATCTATAAATGGCATAAACTGTAAACCTCTAGCTAATATAATACTTAATGAAGTACTATACTCCTGTATCAATTAAGGTTTTGGCAGAAATAAAAAAATGATTAATATACATAAACAAATAAACACACACAAGCCCTATATATATGTATAATATATATACATATACATTTTTATGAATTGACCTAAAGCCAATTTATATGCATAATACATTTTATGTTTATTACTATTATTATATATCACATTATATACATATGATTTATGTCAGTTATATCAATACATATAATAGATAGATATATCATAAAATAGAAAAATGGAATAACCCTTACACAAATAAATAACAGAGTTAGAGTATAATCAGATTTATATCCATATTTTACTTGAGTTGAATGGAATATATTGTCCTCATTATAAGCTTTACCCTGAAACGAACGGGTTTATGTGAATTTGAGGTCTCATTAGAGAACTCCAAAATCCATAGAGCATACTGTCAGAAAGGGCAAACTGGAAACTGTACAGAATCAGATAATGTAGCTGATGAACTGAATATTTTCTTCTTCTTGGAATCCTCAATTCTGCTCTGAAATTCTTAGGCCTGATTCTTTGTATCAGGCCCACTTAGATTATGGAGGATAATCTCATTTATTTAAAGTCAACTGGTTGGAGATGTTAATCATAGGTACATAGTAGTTTCATAACAATACCTAGATTATTGTCTGATTGAATAGTTGGCGCCTATATCTTGCCATGTTGAAACATAAAACTATTGCACACTACAAAGTTTGGGAAGAAGGCAAGGATATCCTCTCTTGTCACTCCAGTATTTTATTAGAAATCCTAGATAGTATGATAGAGCAAAAAAAAAAAAACAAATTCTACATGTTGGAAGGGGAACAATAAGACTATCCATACTCGCAGTTGACCTGTCTTTGAGAAATTCTGAAAGACCCTACAAAGAAAACCCTTCTAGCAAGTTTATCAAGGTCAATAATCAGTATCAATTGTTTTCCTTTACACCAGTAAAGACTATCTGAAATGTGAAATTAAAAATTAACACCATTTACAATAGCATCTCCCCCATTGCCCCCTCCAAAAAAAGTACTTAGGTATAAATCTAATAGTTGTGAAGGACCTATATTTAGAATACTACAAACACTGATGAAAGAAATAAAAAAAGATATAAATAAACTGTGAGATATTCTATGATCATAGATGAAAGAAGCGATATTTTTAAGCTGCCCAGTCTTCCTAATTTGATCTCTAGATTCAGTGAACTCCCAATCAAAATTCCATGAAGGATTTTATAGACATTAATTCTAAAATTTATATGAAAAGGCAACAGAATCGCAAAAATAATTCTGAAAAAAAGAATAAAGTTAAAAGACTAATTTTACCCAAATTTAGTTATCAAGGCAGTGTAGTAATTGTAGAAGGATTGACACATAGATTATAAACCTTCAGTTATCAAGACATTGTTTTGATGGCAAAGTATAGGAAATAGACCAATGGAACAGAAGACAGAGCACAGAAACAGACTCAAACAGATATAGCCAACTGATTTTTGATAAAAGTGCAGACTATTCAGTGCAAAAGATTCTCATTTACAACAAATGGTGTTGGAACAATTGGCTGCCTATGGGCAAAAATAAACAAACTAAAATCAAACAAACAAAAAAAGCTTAGTTGACTTATGTCTCAATATGCACAAAAATCAACCCAAAATGTATCTTTTACCTAAGTTTAAAACACAAAATTTCAAAACTTCTACAAGTAAACATCTATATAACCGTGGCTTGATGAGGTTTTAGATGTAACATTAAAAGCACAATCAATGAGATAAAAGCAAAATGATAATTTTTATCGTTATCAAAATTAAAAACTTCTTCCCTGTGAAAGAAAGAGAAGCTACAACTTGGACAGAGTATTTGCAAATCACGTATCTAACAAATAACCTTTATCCACAACGCATACATCTATATACTCATAAGACTCAACAATAACAAAACAAATAACTTAACAAAAAAGATACACAGATGTAAAATAGGCATATGAAAAGATGATCATTGCATCATTTATCATTAAGAAAATGCCAATTACAAGATCATTTCCTGTCATAACTCCACAATCTAAATTTTGCTCTAATGTTTTGTGTCCTTTAGTCTATCTTTCTGATATTTCCACTTCCTTTGGGCCTTCTGACTCCTAATTCTCAGAGCTCTGCTCCTTCAAACACTCACCCATCCTCTAGCAACTTCACTTGTGCCTTCTTTATGAAAAAACTGTGATTATATTTTCCTCATTCATACTTGTGTCAGCTCCCTGACAGAAAACATCTCTAATCATTTTTGCATCCTTTGCATTCTACCCATTTTTTGCATTCTTACTTCTTTTATGATTATTTATTTTTGAGAGAGTGAGCAGCGGAGGAGCAGAGAGAGAAGGAGAGAGAATCCTAAGCAGGTCCGTACTGTCGGCGCAGAGCCTGAGACTGGGCTCCAGCTCGCGAACCGTGATTCATGACCTGAGCTGAAATCATGAGTCGGGTGCTCAACAGACTGAGCCACCCAGGGCCCCTAGCATTCTTATGTTGTAATTCATCTGGAACAAGCTTCAGTCTCAATCTGTACTTTATTTTAAGCATTTTGATTGTTATCACTCACTAAGTAGTACAAGTTTATTAAACTTGAATTGCTTAAAGTTGCATTTGGATATTATGCAGAATTTTAGACATGTGCTAATTAAATAACGTAAGATATGTACACATATATTTTTGTACACACTTAGGTATCACAAAACCTGCAAACACATTTTCTTTCTTTCGGTCTCATTAACTTAATATATATTTCATACATTTTCTTTTAACATGCATAATAAAAGACATCCTTAGGCAATAAAAATGAAGAATACAAGTTTATTTTCTCCTCAGAAAGTACTTTTTAGTTAAATTTGAACACACAAAGTATTTAAAAATAAGCCTATCTAAGCCTCAACAGATAAAATTCACTTTCCAATTTCCTTTCCTACATGTGAATAAAGTCAGTATAAATTTTGGATCTTGTCAGGGCTTGAGACAAATTCAGAATTTACTAATAGAAACTGAAGTGGAAAGGTGTCTGGCAACAAATTTCAGAAGAAGTCATTCTCTTACCTCAAACTAAATAAATAAAAATGAAATCACACTACTTACAGGATATTGGGAGTTGCTAGATCAGGAAAAAAAAACATGTGAATTCTCCTTAATAACACTCCTTAAGATGATTAAAAAAAAAAAGCTCCCTGACTTATTATTTAGAATAAAAATGGCATACATGGCAACTCTGTTTCTCATACCCGCAACACCAAATAGTCCCATTTATTTCAATTCCAGGATCGTATTTTTCATTTTCACACAACAATGTATGTTACTATAACTGAAAAAATGGATCACTCTAAAGTAGAAGGAAAACAACGAAATATACATATGTAATTTTTTATGAAAAAAGTTTTATTTATTTTTTAAAGTTTATTTATTTACTTTGAGAGAGAGAGAGAGAGAGAGAGAGAGAGAGCAAGCGAGCATGCTTGAGCAAGGGTGGGGTGGAGACAGAGGGAGCCAGAGAATCCCAAGCAGGCTCCTAGCTCTGTCAGCACAGAGCCCCATAAAAGGCTCAAACTCACAAACTGTGAGATCATGACCTGAAGCTTCTAAGCCATCCAGGCATCCCAAAATAAAAAGTTTTAAATACAATAAGACTTATTTAGGAAATCTATGAAATATATCTGAATGAGTATAATGTTTATGCTATAGTTGCATGTGTTTGGGAAAGGAGGAAGTTGTATGAATACCATATTAGTAGATACTAATATTTTTAGGGTCTGCATTTTCCACTATAATTGATAGTTATACATGTAAAGACTCTTTATTATAATTACCTAAAATATAAACCCTAAAATAAAAAAGAACACGACTATTTCTGTATTGCACATTTACACGCACTTTTAGGCCTATAAAAGTGCACATAGTTCTATGGGTTTTAAAAGAAGCCTACAGATAACCACTCCAGCTGCCACCATGAGTGACTTCATTGTCTGTGTCACCACTAGGAAGTGCCTACAAAACCAACTGTAAGACTAAACATAAGATTTAGTTATCATCTTTCTCTAAAAGACCAAGAGAACTAATTTTATCATGGATTTTGTCACTGTTCATCTCAATCACCACTGGATTCCTACATTTCTGACTTTATCTCAAAACATCATTTTCCTTTCTTACTATGCCCCAGCCTTTCTTGTCTTTTCTATTAATTAATTAATTAATTAATCTATCTATTTATTTTTCATATTCTACGCTTCTCCCTGCTGAGGACCTATATATTTGTAATGTGTGCCTCTAAGACTCTTCTCCATCTTCTTTGTTTGGCTCCTTCTTTCTCATGACTTTGGTCTCTCATCACATGCCAACACTCCAAAGAAACTTCTCCAGATCATCAAATCTAAAATAGAGCCCACTCATACCTTCTCTCCAACCTTCTTTCTTTCCTATCCCTTTGTGTAGTAATCCTCATTATCTGGAATTATATTAATTTTATTAGTTTACTTTTTTATTGCCATTTTCTTCCACTAGTTTGTGAACTCCTTAAGGCAGAAACTTTGTCATTTTAACAGAAGGAATAAAATCTCTGATGTAAAATGTAAGGAAAGCAGCAGACATCATAAACCAGTTTTTATCTCTCCACATAGCTTGAACATAGCAAATGGGAAATAAGGTCCTATTACAAATAATTATAAAGAAATTATTATATAACATGAAGCTATGATGGCAAATGAGATATTATTTGGAACATGCTTAAAAACGTAAATCAATATAATCACATTGGATTTGCATTTGCTTTACACAGATATAAAATATATACTTTACTGGGATGCTAAAATTTACACCTTGAGGAAAATGTGAAAATATAAATTCTAGTCATTTAAATGAAGATGGTAAGTGTTCAATGTGATAAAATCATGAACTGAGTTGAGTTTAATGTAAAATCACTTACTAGAAGAAAGTAGCACACAGATCAATAGTTGCTTGGGGAAACAAACACATTCTGCTCAAAAGCATATAAATATTTAGTAGCATTTTTGGTGCAGAAAACTTCTAGTCATCCAGATTATATTTGATTTTATCTCTTTGTTCTGTGAATTTGTCATTTACATTAATCTTGGGAATGATTGATAACTATTGGAAACACAAATGTTCACATACATAATTTAAACTGATGTATGTTATATATTCTGTAAGCTAAATGAGAAGAACAAAAATCAATTTATCAATACTAACATTTGTGCAAAAGACCTCTTAAATTAATATTGACATAAGTCTTTAAGACCAGTTGATGTTTTCTTTGAGGAAGTCAGACATTTTGCCTGGCAGTCTGTAAGTACTGACAAGGAATTGTAGGAAATAGACATATTATTTAACTAAATGTAGTCTAAAAATATTATTTTATATAGAATATAGAAGAATAAGGATGATGATTTAGTGTATTTCTTCTTTTAGTGATATTAATTCCTTTCTGGATATATTAGTTTTCTGTTGCTGCTGTAACAAATCACCACAAATTGAGCAACAAAAAATATCAGTTTATTAGCTTACAGTCAATAGGTGAGGAATTGAACCACTGAGTGTGGTGTACTGAGGTTTTCTGCTCAGGGTCTCACAGGGTAGAAGTCAAGGTGCTGGAGACACTGTCTCACCTGGAGTTAGGGTCTTCTTCCAAGCTTATTCAGATTGTTGGCAGAGTTCAGCTCCTGGATTCTATTTCTCCATGGGCTGATAGGTTGCCTCTTTCATCTTCAAAACCAGGAGAAATTCCTTACATTGTTGAATCCCCATGATGCTTTGAATATTTGACTTCCTATGTCTCTGATCTCTAGATCCATATTTGATGGGCCTACCTAACTAATTTCCCTTTACATATTACATATCACTAACATCCAGTAAAATCCATCAAATTCAGTGTTTCTGGAATTATTCAGGGCACGCACACCAGGGGCCATGATCCTGAGAGGCCATCTTAACATTCTGTCTGGTCTCTGCGTAATGCAATCTGTCTAAAACACTTGATCTTTTTTCTACCTAAAAAAAAATCAATTATATTCAGTTTAAATGTTATTAAGAACATTTATTCTATTAAGAACTTTGGTAGGACTTTTAGAGTGTGGTATATATATATAACAATAATTATATGTAACATAATTATTATTATATATAATAAACATATTATTACATAAGCATTTTTATATATAAATATACATTTTTAAAACATATATAAATACAAAATTATTCTTCCCTAGAGAAACTTTTTGAGATTTTTTTTATAAGTGAACTGAGAGGAGGTAGGATGGAAGTTTTAAGATAAATGTGCCTCTCTGATAGAAGTATGTAAGAAATATCATTTCTTTTTCATGAAGATGTTCACATTAATTCCCTTTGCACTCTCGCTGTCACACATGACGTTCTCTCTGTGTTGTTTAATAATTAAAATACAGTTAAAATATGCACTTGCATCAGGATAACTTCTACAAAAAAGCATACACCATGTTTTGAAGATGACAGATCATATTTTTTCCCTAGACATTCTAAAATTAGGCAGGTTCTATTTCTAAGTATATACTATATACTTACTATATTCTGACAAGAACAACATTCCTCTAATCATTTCTTTTTATTTCAATAAAATGTGCTCAGAAGTCATCCTCAAAATTCTTCATGGGTAAGATTAAAATGACCATAATTTTTTTTGTAGCTCCTCTCATTAGAAGGTGGACACCATTTCTCTCTTTACTGACTTTGGATTTGCTTTGACCGATAGAATTCACAGAAATGAATTTTGTGTGAATTCTGAGATAGGGCTCAAGAAGTCTTCCATCTTCTGTTTTCATTTTCTTGAGGCTCTGTAATTCCCACGTAAAATCAGATTGTCATATACATCCTAGGAGAGAAGACCACAAGGAGAGCAAGGTCCATGCCAACTACCTAAGGCAACCCAGTATTTTCAGTTGCCGGTTAACCAAATAATTAACTGAAGCTTACTTGCAACCATGTATTGGATTTTATTAAATAATTTGAAGTAATTATACTCACATTAAATTATATTTTGTTGGCTTGGTGGTAAAATCAACTTTATATTTTGTGTTATATTAGTCAAAACCGTAGCATATGTGTGTGTGTATGTATACACATACATATATACATATACACACATATATAAATAATAATAATTTGTTAGAAAAATTTAATGAATATATAAAGAAGGATTTGAATTTTGGGCAAGTACATCAGAAAATATCTGTGAACAGCGTTTTAACGAAGAAATACAGCAGGGTATTAACAGCATGAAATATGAAGATCACAGCCTTTGTTTGGAATTTTGGCTTGGACATTTACTAATCCTATGAACTTGAGTAAGTTATTTAGGCTATCTTTTTTTTTTCTAGTTCATTTACTTATTTTGAGGGTGACAGAAATGTATGAGGGAGGGCAGAAAGAGAGGGGGAGAGAGAAAACCCTAAGCAGGCTCCACGTTGCCAGCTGTGGAGCCTGATGTGGGGCGTCATTCAACAAACAAACTGTGATACCATGACTTGAGCTGAAATCAAGAGTCGGTTGCTTAGCTAACTGACCCAGCCAGGCACTCCAGTTATTTAGGCTATCTTATCCTTAATTTTCTAATAAGTAAAATATAGGCGATTGACTCATTGGAAATTAGGTGAAGTAAGTGTGTATGAACCTATGTAACAGCTTTATATTGCTGTGTAACAAATTGTTACACCCTTAGCTTAAAACAACACACATTATTATCTCACACTTTTTATGGGTCAGTCTGTTCATAGCTTAGCTGAGTTCCTTGCTTCAGGTTCTCATCAGGCTGCCATCTAGGTGTCAGCTAGTGCTGTGGTCTTATCAGAGCCTTGATTAGAGAAAAAAAAAAAAAAAACCCTTTTCTAAATTCTGTCAAATCATTAGTTGCATTCATTTCTTTTTTGGCTGCAGGGCTGAGGGTTTTAGTTTTAGTGATGCCCATGCTCAGCAACTAGAAACCTCCAGCTTCTTGGCTTGTAGACTTTTCCCAACATGGTCACTTCGTTCATGATGACAATTTGCTTCTTCAAATTCAGAAATAAAGAGCAAGCAAATTTACTAAAAAGATGGAATATTACATAATACTCCATAATTACGGTAGTAACATGTCATCATCTTTGCCACATTCTACTGGTTAGAAGTAAGTGGCGGGTCTCATCCACACTAAAAGGGGGAGTATTACCCAAGGGTATAGATATAAAAAAGCAGGAATCCTTGTGGGTCATTAGGATCTCTCCACCAAAAGTCCAGTGTGTAGAACAGATTAAGTACATAATAAATGATAGCTAACAACTGTCATGAAATGCAGAGTGTAAAACAATGAAAATCTGACCAAAATAGTCATGATTTATCTGTTTTTATCTTGTGATTCTTAAGCTCATATACACACAGAAAGATTAACTGGTAATCAATTTAAAATATTCAAATTGGGCGTGTTCCTGGATGGCTCAGTCGGTTGAGCATCCAACTCTTGATTTTTGTTTCACGTCATGATCTCGCAGGTTTGCTATCAGCACGGAGCCTGCTTTGAATTCTGTTTCTCTCTCTCTCTCTTTGCCTGTCCCACCCCCTCACAATAAATAAAAAAATAAATAAATAAATAAATAAATACACACTAAAAAATATTCAGATGGAAAGATGACTAGAGCAGACAATTAAAGATATGTGACTTGAACCACTTGTCACTGATAATCAGCAGGTAACATACTTTAGATTGTGGAGTTTACTCATTTTGGCAAAGTCTAGAGTACAGTACAGAATTTGCAAAAATAGAAACTAAGGCGATGTATTTATTTGGAACTGAAATCTATTGGTAGTTCTGATAAGGTTTAAGATAATCCATGATTCCACTTGTTATTGTGAAAATAAGTATTTTTTTAAACTTGTGTTCAAAATCTTTGTTCCATGTAGCAAGATAACCGAAAATCTGATAATTACAAGGGGGCTATCTTTTTATTTTAATTTCTGTTTTCCAGAATGGCTCCTGAGAGCTTTACCAACTTCAGGCTTTGGTAGACCTTGTATGAGAATGATTTGCATTTAGTTACTTCTTTTGGCAGGATTAAAAAACAATGCTCAGTTTATTTCCAAGTAAAATATATCATTTTTCCTCATTTGCATGTATTTTTGTATTTAAATAAGCAGACTTTTTGTTATTGATGCTTTCTTATTAATCTTTTAATTTATGATTAATATCTTTCTGATTACATAAATTTTAAAATGGGAAAAAATCTCCAGGCAATTTAATATGAAATACAAAGGACAAAATTATCTGCACTATCCACAGCAGTAAAACTGGCACCACTGAAAGTGCTGAGTAAAAATCTGTTAAATAAGATCATTTTTCTTCCCAGTTATATTTCCCACTGCTGAGAACATTAGAAATTTATAGATATTTCTGCACACTGGTTATTTCTTGTAGCATCAAATGAAGCCACAGTAGTATATCTGTGTTTTCCGTGGAATAGCTGATTCACTTTGATGATACAGAACTTCCACCGTGAGAGATGTGTGGGGACTAGGGTATCACCATTTCTGTCAAGTGGAAAAAACAACTGTCTTAAAGCACCATTTTCTGTATAATATGAATGCTGTGCTTATTACAGAAACATAGGTCACCAACATTTTATTAAATCAGTGATGTGAATTTTTAAATTTCATTTTTAAACCCAATAAAACATTCTGTCAACAAATCATTAGTGACTATCCATGGGATTTTATTTCAGATTGTACATATAACTTCAAGAGATACTGAGAAAATGATGCTATGAAATCATAATTCTCTATGCTCTCACTAAAATATTTTATAATAAGGGAAATTAATGAGTTCATAAAACATAAATGCAGGAATATAAAGTGTACAAGAGGGATATTGAAAATTTTAATTTACATGTTAAGAATATTAGAAACATGTAAAAAGCTGCAATTTTGAGTAATATCTGCTTTATGCACACTTTTTTTTAAGTTAACACTTGCAGAAACAGATACTTTTTTAAAATATTTATTTATTTTTGAGAGAGGGAGAGACAGAGTGCAAGGAGGGGAGGGCAGAGAGAGAGGGAGACACAGAATCTGAAGCAGGCTCCAGTCTCTGAGCTGTCAGCACAGAGCCCGATGCGGAACTCGAATTCAAGAACAGTGAGATCATGATCTGAGCCAAGTTGGACGCTTAACCCACTGAGCCACCCAGGTGCCCCAGCACACATTTTGGTTTAGCAGCTAAGAAGAAATTCTGACTTCAATAAAACTGGACTTCTGAGACTATAGAAATTTGACATGAATAAAGTGGGTATCTGAGTATAGTTTAGTATCTGAATTAGGTAAGTAGAAGAAAAATATAAAAAAAAACTTTTATAAAAATGAATAAAAATCGGAAATATAATCATGAAAATGTCTTTTATATCCACACAGTTATAAGTTTCATAGATTTGTGACAGCAGATATTTAACATGATATTTCAGTGTAACGATATTGGAGAGAGATGACTTTGATCATGTAATAAGATTCCCATAGCCAAATTAGCTGAAAAGAGGTAGGCACACATGACTGCTCACAGTAAAATTCACAAAGCTTCTCTCTTTTTATTAAATAAATCATGTCAACTCTCTCAAAGGAAAGACTTGAGGAAGTAAGTTAATTAGCACATATGGTCAAAATCGTTAATTCCTTATTATGTACAAATTAGCTCTGCTGTAGGAAAAGCACTCATAACTTGCTTCAAAATACATGAATTTATACATACATGCGCAGAACACATTTCTACAGGGACAGTTTCACTGAGAATTTCCACGCTGTCCTTTGTGAGGGAGGCACAATAAGGATTCCTACATCTTGATCATCACTGTTATTTCTAGACATCTGGATAGGGGAGGTACATTGTAAAGTTTTCCAAACACTCATAGTCAGAAACAGGCACCACAGTGTGATGAATAGGGTATTTTGAAAGGTAAGACTTCACTTATGTAATGAGTGGGGGAGATAGTTGCAACAGATGGAAGATAATAAAGAATAATGATAGCATGGATGAAAGTAGGCCTCAAACATTGAGTAAGGTAATTTACAAAGGAGAGAAACTCAAGGAAACCAATGACGCATTTGAACTGGAACTTAAACACAATTGAAAAAATAACTAGATCATCATAATAACTGGCTAATCATCCTGGGTCCTCTGAAGACCAAAATAGCTGTAATATTAATATGAGTTAGCACTTCTCCATATGTTTTTTTGCCTTTCTTCCATTATCAATTATCTCCTAATATCCATATTTAAGTTCTCAAATATCTGAGGTAAGTTTTTAGACAACACATTCTCATATTTGCAGAGCTCCCTATAGGTCAGCTATAGGTCCTGCCCCAGTCTAGTTTGCAAATCTATTTTGTTCATCGTTGGGACTCCCTTCTCCCCCTTTCCTTAACAGTAGCACTTATCATCAGTTGTTATCATTTAGGAGCTTCTACATGAGGCAAGTGTGCCACTCACTCATGAATTCCTTGTTGTTTCAGTATAATGTGATCTTGTGGAATTTTCCAAAGAACACAGTCATCTGACAGGTCTTTGGATCTTTTAAAATAGAATATGGATTTGATTCTTTCCTCAAAGTCTGCCAAGGTAGTTCTGACATTTCCACCTTATACATTGTGGCCCATAACTTTTTGCAAGTCTTTCAAGTTCCATTCCAGCATTGCATTAAGGCTCCACGGTCATTCAAACACTGAAATAGGGGTTGTCTCCCTATCAACAAACTTTCCCTTATTCATATTCATACTCTACTTTTCTTGGTCCAGGACTTTCAAGATAATCTCAGTCATATTTTACATGATCTAATTGGTATCTCTTATCCAGGTCCTGATACTCCTTTCATGAATACCCACTTCCTTTCCTGGCAGACACTGCACACCCCTTCGAACCCTGCTCGGACCCTTTGTTATTTATTGGTTAGTGGCCAAGATAAACGTGGGAGAAAGTCTTGAAAAGGACAAGTACTATGCTGCAAGGTATAGAGGCCTCATCAAAGAGCCTGCCATCTTTTGGGGTTGGGGATGGGAACTGGAAATTCAGTAATTTCAGCTTATATACTACCCACGTGCTATGCCCCCATCACAAATTTTAGAACCCAAACTTTTTATTTTTATTTATTTATTTGTTTGTTTTTTATTTATTTTTTACGGAGAGGCCAATTTTGGTTAGAAATTTATTTAAGTGTGAATACGGCTTTTCTGGAATTCTGATACCCCATAACCAAGTTGTTTCCCTGATCTTCAGGGTAGTCTGTCCTTTAGCCGCAGAAGTTAAAGGTCTCTGTAGAGATTATCATAGATGATTTTTCCATCCATTTAAATTGGTAAATTTCTGACCTATGTCTCTATATATCTGTATTCAATATATGTAGTTAAAGAAAACCGATTTATTGGTTCTTTTTAAATTTTTTTTTATTTGAGAGAGTGTGTGCATGAGTAGGGGAGTAGGGGAGAAGGATAGGGGGCAGAAAAAAAATTTTTTTTAATGTTTATTTGTTTTTGAGAGAGTGAGAGAGACAGACAGACAGAGCATGAGCAGGGGAGGGGCACAGACTGAGAGGGAGACACAGAATCCGAAAACAGGCTCCAGGCTCTGAGCTGTCAGCACAGAGCCAGACACGGGGCTCGAACTCACAGACTGTGAGATCATGACCTGAGCCAAAGTCAGCCGCTTAAGCGACTGAGCCACCCAGGCGCCCCAGAAAGAAAGTATCTTAAGCAGGGTTCATGCTCAGTGTAGAGAGGGATGCAGGGGTTGATCTCCCATGACCCTGGGATCATGACCTGAGCTGAAATCAAGAGTCGGACATTCAACCAACTAAGTCACCCAGGTGCCCTAGTTTTTTGTTCTTATAGTTATTATTTTCTATGTATTTCTCAAATATTATAGATATTATATAATCATTGCTTTAAAAATTTTTTCAATGTTTATTTATTTTTAAGAGAGAGAGAGAGAGAGCGAGCGAGGCAGGGAGGGGCAAATAGAGAGGGAGACAGAGAATCTGAAGCAAGCTCCAGGCTCTGAGCAGTCAGTAGTCAGCACAGAGCCCGATGTGGGGCTCAAATTCATCAACCATGAGATTATGACCTGAGCCAAAGTCGGACGCTTAACCAACTGAGCCACCCAGGCTCCCCTTTAATCTAGTGCTTTTAGCTTTTCTGTGGTTTCTGTTATTAGTACCGAAGATAATTTTGGAATAAACACTGTCCAAAAACAAAACAGAACAAAACAAAACCACCCTCAAAACCATCCTTCATTGCATGATTGCATGCCACTATATACACCATTTTCATTTTATTAGTGTGTGCTGCTGAGCTATTCAATCCTATTTAAATTTTCTGTCTGATATTAATCATGACATAATAATTATTTTTAACTCTACGGTTTTTGTGATACTTCAGTGCTGGGAGCTGTTTTCCTCAAAGGTCCAGTAATAGGACAGTTACATTTTTTTACTGTTTATTTATTTATTTTGAGATAGAGAGAGAGAGGGAGAAAGAGAGAGCAAGCAGGGAAGGGGCAGAGAGAGATGGAGACAGAGAATCCCAAGCAGGTTCCACACTGTCAGCCTACAGCCCAATGCGGGGCTTGGGCTCACAAACTGTGAGATCATGACTTGAGCCAAAATAAAAAATCAGACGCTTAAATGACTGAGTTATCCAGACACCCCAATAGGACAGTTATTTCACTTTGAAAAAATATATATAATTGATTTGTCAGGTGACTTCCACTAAAATTAGAGGCTACTACTTAGTATTTTAAATAAGCAAACAGGAATGCTGATTTATTTGCTTTCAAGCAAGGAAGAATGGTCATTGTGAGGCAGTGATTTCTAGGTTCTACAAAAATCTTATGGTAACTGAAAAAATTTTCCAGGTAAATCTGGAAGGATCCAAGGACACTCTCTATCTACTCTTCTAAGCAGTGTTTACTGTGATAGTAAATGAAGACAGAAGTTTTTAAAATATACATAATAACTGGAAAGGGGGAAATAAAACTGCTAGTATTCACAGGTGACATTAATATACCCAGAAAATTCAGAAAATAATCTATACACAGCCTATTTGAAAATACCATGAAGAAGCATTTGACATTCCAGTTAATATATGTGTACATGTGTGATTATGTGTGTGTGTTTATCCAACTTCTAAGTAATTTCTAAGTCTTATGAGAAATCATAATAGAAACAAATTAATACTCAGAATTAAATAATAAATAACATTCAGCATATCATTCCTGGATTATAAGTAAAATAGTACTGAACAAAACGAAAGTGTCAATTAACACTCTATCTATTCAACATTGTAAGGTGGGTCCTCTCCAAAATAGTAAAAATTTCAAGTTAAATATAAGGAACTAGAAAGGAAATAAATAAGGTGTTGTTATTCAAGAGTGACATGATTTTCTACACAGAATTCAGAAAATCTGAAAGTTGCTGAGATTACAGAGAGAGCTTCACAGGATGGCCACATGCAAGAGCAAAAGATTCAAATCATCTGCATTTCTATATGCCATGATCAAAATGCAGAAAAGTAATTTAGAAAGTTATTATTTATCCTAACAACTAAAATTATAAGCTATGTACAAATAAATTTAGCAAGAGGTGTATGAAACTTTAATTAAGAAAGTTGGAAGTCATCATTCAAGAAAACGAAAGTAAATTTGAACAGATGAAATGGCATATCACACTCAGTTAAGACAAATCTGCATAAAATAATTTAAAATTCAGAGTACTTCATATATAATTTCCCAAAAGAATATTAGTGGAACTTAGAACACTGGTGAGACTTAATTTATACTAAGAATAATGATCCATCCAGGTGCCTGGATGGCTCAATCAGTTAAGCTCTTTGTTAACTGACTCGTGGTTTGGCTCAGGTCATGATCTCACAATTTTGTGAGTTTGAGCCCCACGTTGGGCTCTGTGCTGGCATCTTGGAGCCTGCTTGGTTTTCTCTCTCTGCCTTTCCCCCACTCGCACTGTCTCTGTCTCTTTCAAAATAAATAAATAAACTTTTCTTTTTAAAAAGAATAATTTGCACCTACGACTAATATTACACTGTATACTAACTGGAATTTAAACAAAAACATGAGAAAACAAAACAAAAAGAATAATGATCCAAGGACGGAAAACAAACAAACAAAAAACAATAACAGAACTTCTTTTGAAGAAGAAACTAAGAGATTTTTCTTAAGCTTATTATAAAGGTGAATTATAATGTGATAACTAACAAATGGATATTACCTCTTTTCTGTTTTCCCATCCATCATCTTCCTGCTTGCAATTAATGTCTATCATTCTAATATTCTTGTCTCAATATCTTAAAGGTATTTTACCCCTTTCCTTTCTTTTCTTAAAAAAATATATTAAAGTATGAAAGCCCACAATCATCCTATCTCTCCATGCCCTGTCACAGGAGGGGAACCCCAAAACTATGAAACTGGGAGCTTATATAAGGTGGCTGGCACATCTGTCTCTCCAGAGATGGAAAGAAATTGATATTTGTTCTGGAATATAAATATATACTCCCTGGAAGGAGAAGGTTTCTAAGTTTACAACCCCTGGAATGTAAACAAATGGCTCCAGGGAAGATAGTCTATTGATTTCTCAGAAAATTCCAAATTTTGCTTTTTATTCCTTCAGTCATCCTTTTACACGGATTGTCAGTAATCTTTGCTCAGTAAACCCTGAGTGTGAGGAAACATGAAAATATTTATGGAGTATTGTTTCCTGACACCTGCGACAAATATATTCATATATTTTTTCCTTGTGAATTGACTTTTTTTTCCATAATAAGTTTCATACGTATAAGCAAGTAAAAATAGGTTACTTTCAACAAAATAAAATCAAACTAGGAACATAGTTATCCCTTCAAAATGTCAATTACAAAGAAGATAATTGAGTTATTGTAATAATTCCTGGGAGAAATGCCATGACTCTAGAATACTCTATGCACTTAAACTCTCATTCACATGTTAAAAGGATAAGAAAATCAGAAATGTTCAAAAATATGTTTTGATCTCAAACTGTCTCCTCAGAAATATTAAATGGATTAACTCTTTGTGAATATGTAACTTTTGTTTTTCTAGCTTCTATATACATTTTTTAAAGAAATTATTCTCCATAATTGGTAGAGAGATGAAAATAGTATATACTCCTTAAATTTTATATGTATAGTTTATCTAGCTTAAAAACTTACATAGCATTATAAAAATACTTTTATATTAGGTAAGTGGAAATTAGGGACCTACTGTTTTTGGTATTACAATATATACAAAGCACATGAGAATTTCATTTTATAAACAATGAGACCATGAATTACAGAAAAATGAGCAATACATATACACATTGCTGAAAGAAAAAGCTGTGTTAACTCGTATTTTAACCTTTTGACAAACTATTTTATTATTATTATTTTATTTTATTTTTTAAAAATTATTTTCCAGCTTTACTGGGAAGTGATTGACAAATAAAAATTGTTTTTATTTAGGGTGGACAATACGATGGTTTGATATTTGAGACATGTATACATTGTGAAATGATTACCACAATCAAGCTAATTAACACATCCATCACCTCACATAGCTACATTTTTCTTTTTTTCTGTGCTGAGAACACTTAAGATCTATTGTCTCAGCGAATTTCAATTATACAATACAGTATTATTATATATATAATACTCAGCGAATTTCAATTATACAATACAGTATTATTATATATATATATAATATATATATTATAAATACAGTATTAACTGTAGTTACCATATTGTACATTATATCCCCAGAACTCATTCATCTTATAACTGAAAGTCTATACCCTTTGGCCAACATTTCCTCATTTCTCCACACCCCTAGACCTTGGTAACTACCATTTACGCTCTGGTTCTGAGTCTGACAATTTATGAGTCTACGTGTAAGTGAGATCATACGGTATTTGTCTTTTTCTCTCTGCTTTATTTCACTTAGCATCATAAGCTCCAGTTTTGGGGCATCTGGGTGCCTCAGTTGGTTAAGCGTTCAACTTAGGCTCTGGTCATGATCTCACAGTTTGTGGGTTCAAGCCCTGCATTGGGCTGTCTACTTTGGATTTTGTGTCTCCCTCTCTCTCTGCACCTCTCCTGCTCATGCTGTCTCTCTCACTCTCTCAAAAATAAGTAAAGATTAAAAAAAATTTAAAGTAAGCTCCAGTTTCACCTGCATTGTTGCAAATAGCAAAATTTCTTCCTTTTTTTTAATGGCTGAATAATATGCACAGGAAGGAAACAATTATAAAATAAAAGGTAACATACAGAATGGGAGAAAATATTTGCTAATCTGATTAGGGGTTAATATCCAAAATATATTAGGAATTCATACAACTCAAAAGAAATCAAAATTACCCAATGAAAAAATGAGCAGAGGGCCTAAAGAGACATTTTTCCAAAGAAAACATACAAATAGACAACAGGCATATACAAAGGTATTGAACATCACTAATGATCAGGGAAATGAAAATTTAACCACAATGAGACATTACCTCACACCTGTTAGGATAGTTATTGTCTTAAAAAACTCTTTACTCTTCAAACCACATAGAGTTTATTTACATCATAATAAAGAACTAGGATAGTTTGTGTAGGAATAAGCTATTCTTCCAAAACTTGCTTGGGTTTATTATATAAGAAATGCTAGGAATATAGAAAGGGGATTTTCAACATTTCGAAGTATCAGAGATAGGTTTTATCTAACATGTGGGAATCATATATTCTTTATTGCTTATATTTTTATTAAGACCTTTCTTCCTAATAGCACTTACACAGATATATGTGGTTAAGGGTAGCTTCCTAATTAAAAGACACACATGTGCACTCTTTTCCTTTGGTGTGTAAAAAGGACATGCTAAGTAGAAATCAGCATTTTTGCTACAAATTAGAATTGCTTGGCCTATATAGGTGAGGGGACACTGTGGTGAATAAACTATTAAGGGTAATTTACCAAAGTAAAAACTATAGATGTATTAACTGAGAAAGTTTTTGCCTTCGTGGACTGTTATGAGTTGAATTGGGTGCCCTCCCCCCATATGTTGAATTCCTAGCTCTTACTGCCTCATAATGTTTCTCTATTTGGAAGTAACGTCATTGCAGATATTATTAATTAAGTTAAGATGAAGTCAGGCTGGAGTAGGACAGGCTGCTAATCACATGACCAGTGTACATCTACAAAGAGGAGATTTGGACACGGCCACAGACATAACGAGAATGGCACATGAACATGAACATAGAAATTGGGGTGATGTACGTGGGAATGTCAAAGATGGCCAGAAAACCACCAGTAGCTAGGTGAGAGTTGTGGAATGGATTCTCCCCACAGCCCTCGGAAAAAACCAACATTGCCAACCCTTTGATCTTGGACTTCTGGCCTATAAAACTGAGACAATACATTTTTTTGTTTTTTAAGCCACCCAATTTGTGGTACTTTGTTATGGCAGCCCCAACAAACTAATACATGGCCTTCGTATCCTTCCTTTCTACCAAGAATCAATGATATTCATCTCCTTAAGGGCACATATTCATTCACCTTAGGAAAGAGGAGATTAAAGGGCCCAGATAGTATAAAGAAGTCAACTGATCTCCTAATCAGATGTTTGGAATATTAGTATAGAATAGAACTTTGAAATCTAAGGTACTGATTTATAGAGATCTGGGGGATTGAGATTAATGTCATTCTTTTTTTTTTCCCTCAATTTCAAATCCTGGATATGATAAAGCAAAATCTGATACTTGAACAAAAAGAACTTAAAAGTTTTATCTGCATCCTCAGGGTTTGGGAAAAGTCACATCTATTTGAGAGAGGAGTTCCTAGGTTTGAAAGTAAGACTTAGTCGGCTTGCAGGATAGCTGGGAATTACAACAGTAGTTTAGTAGAGGTGCTCTTCTTTGCATGGTTATTTTAAAAGGGTTCTGCTTTCTTCCTTACTAGAAAATTTAGAGAACCTTAAACCTGCCAAACCAAGGAATAAAATGAGTGACCTAAGGAAGTGAAACACTGCACCAGGATCAGAGACTACAATCACTAAATAAGCTGTCTAGTTAAGTGCCTGAGAACAGTCTCAGAATTCTGAGGTCCCCACATGAGAACAGGCAATTGTCACTTCTCTAGAGTATAGTGCAGAAGTAACCGAGAGAAAACAAGTAGAGTATATATATGCCTTGCGTGTGCAACAAAATATGGATAGTGAGGAATTACTAGGAGGCAAGGTTATCACAGCATTTGCTAGAAGATAAGAATGCTAAAGGGTATGCAGAGATTGTTCATTTCAGCAAAAGCCTGAGTGGACAGATGCTAATATATGAGAACCAGATTCCTCTGTTTTATCTAGGGAGATGATGAAAATAGAAGTGTGAAAACTAAATTCTTTCGCATACAAAAAGACACTGGAAAAACAAACAAACAAACATAGAAATTAATGGGCTTGGGTGAAGGGAACAGGGTAAATATGTTAAAGATACATACGTTATGCAAGTATTACACACACATTATATATCATATTACACATAATGTGCATGATGTACACATTATATGTATAATATGATAGATACATATTATATGTATAATATGATAGATACATTATATGTATCTATGTTTTATATTATACATATTAAATATGCCTAACATATATATGTATAGATTATACATATGTAATATGTATGAATATGTATTATGTATCATAGTACACATATGTGTATAATGTATATATAATGTATGTATATATTATAATCATATAATATGTATGTATGTGTGTATATATATATATATATGTATATATATATATATATACACTCTGAAGTGTTTTATCTGCACTCAGGGTTTGGGGAAAGTCACATCTATTTGAGAGAGGATGACATTATCTCAAAAATGAATGACATTAATCTCAATCCCCCAGATCTCTATAAATCAGTACCTTAGATTTCAAAGATCTATTCTATATTAATATTCCAAACATCTGATTAGGAGATCAGCTGACTTCTATATACTTTATATACTTTATATATAAACTATGAGGTGTATATATATATGTATATATATATATGTACACACAGAGAGTATATATAATTCTATTAAAACCCTGAGTTATTAGACTGTTAAGATAATAACATACCTGCTATAATTAGATCACCTATTATATACAGTACATTATATAACTTTACTTGCTGATCTCATTTGATTTTTGACAATTTATCATCTGATTCTAGTGATAAAGGAAGGTCAGATATGACTACTCTCCTCTTATAGCTAAAAATACTAATAGCTTTGAGAGATTAAGAACGTTTTCAATATATCATATGTAATAAATCACAGGGATGGAACTAGTTACTTTACTTTCCATACAGTGCCATAAAATGATTAGGGTGTATTAAGCATTCTACTCTGTAGGTTGCACTTAGCCTCTGTTTTATCTTCCAAAAGAGAAACCTGATCTTCCTCTAAATATAGTGGATCTGTTTTCCTTTTCCAAGTATTATTGCATCAGAATGGTGCTAAAATTATATGCTTCTGCCACCCTCTTTATAAAAAAGAAATTATAGTTTTCCAACTTCAATTGAAATCCTATGGGAAATAGTGAGCATTCTGCATATTCTTCGCCCTGTTATTCAGGTTATATAAGTTCTTAATGCTGATATCCGAAGTTTCTTATAAATGCAATTGTTATCCGATGGCATTAGGCCCAGTACACATGCAGCCATTATGTCAGTCAGCCCTAAACAGCAGTTTCTCAAAAACTGATATTTAGCAAGGTGCTAAGTCCCAGACAGGGAGAGGAATAACTTGATCTTAAAGTAATACAAAATGGAATCAATGTTTATATTTAATCAACTTATTAGCAAATATGAAGAAACTTTTTTTAGGCAAGTTACTATGTACGACTATATAGCAGAGAAAAAGATGAACAAGTCAATCGGTAATAATGATAATGCAAAAGGCATGATGCTAAACAATGATAGCTAAATATTCAGAGGATAAAGAATGTGCCATGGACAATGCTAAAACTTCACACGCATTGTGTAACTTCAATGTCATGGCATTCCTATGAAACTGTTATGTTTACTATCATACACACAGAGATAAATAAATGAGTAACATAGTTAAGTCACATCTTAAGTGCTATAGGGCCTGTTCATTCTTGGAACCAGATTTAAACCTTTGTCTGTCTGACCTCAGATTCCAATGTCTTAACTGGTAAAAATCAGTAATTGCATAATCAGTATCATAAGTTACTATTTGAAGATGTCCCTTTTATTTTTTTTTCCCCAACAACCCAAACATGACTCTCAAGTAATACACTGTCACAAAATTGTATGTTCGTTCAGTTTGGTCCTTTGTCAAAAGTGTTAGCTGCCCCACGCCAAAAAAAAAAAAAAAAAAGAAAAATAGAAACATTAGCAGTGTCTCTCAAGCCCACGATTACTGCTGCAAATGTCTTCCTATTAGCTAATATATGAGCCAGCCCTTAAGATCATGTCTATTTTTACTTTATATTTCAACTTATGAATATATTTCTGAGCTCTACCCTGTAACAGAAAAATGCTACAAGGGCACCTGGCTGGCCCAGTGGGTACAGCATACAATCTTGATCTTGGAGTTGTGAGTTTGAGCCCCATGTTGGGTGTAGAAGATTACTTAAAAATAAAAAATATTTAGAGGAAAAAAAAAGAAAAAAAAGAAAAATGCTACAAAAACTAAGTACTCTAAGTATTCTGTTGTAATGAGAAACTCCATCCTACAGACCTCAAGTATTAAATTTTGAATAGGATAGAAGACAGTACTGAACACATTATCCCTAACAAACTCTACATTACAAACTCCCTGCAGCATCACCCTTACTCATGTGAGGGTTCCCTACAAACCAAAAAAACTCTATATTTGTTCCTGGAGGATTAAAAAAAGACCATTATAAATCTGACAATACTTAAAAGAAGACAACAGACCCTAGACCTGAAAAGGGCAAATCAAGAGCCTGTCAGCACAAATTATTCAGAACGTCTCAAATCCTGGCAGAGTGAGTGAGCAAGGTGGGCTCTGGAGAATCTAAATCTTGAAATTATTTTAGCTCAAAACCACACTCACAATTCTACTCTGATCCCAATAGAAAGGGATCCTAGCAAAGGGAGCATAGGTAGTAGTCTCTCCTTCTAGTGATTGGAGCAAAAAACAGAGAAAAGTGTGTGATCTCTGTGCGTTTCTAACCACTGATCCATAACCTTAAAGCATTAGATTTTAATGCACAAAAACATTTGTCTGAGTATTTTCAGTTACATAGAAATATCTTCCCAATATATTGATTTAAATAGCTATTTCAATGAAAAGAATAATTTATTCCCAAGCCCCTCCCAAGAACATTTTTCATCTGAAGTAACACATATTTCAAATGGACTTAAACATCTTTTCTTTTAGAAACATCGTTTCTCTTTCTTTTTCTTTTCCTTTCTTTCCTTCCTCCTTCTTTCTTCTTCCCTCTCTCACTTCCTTCCACCCTTCCTCCCACCATTCCTTCTTTTCTTCCTTCATTCCTCCCTTCCTTCCTTCCTCCCGTTTTTTCCCTTCCTCCCTTTCTCACCTCTTTTCTTTTTTTTTCATTTTCTGGAGAATAGTTTATCTTATTTATATTACATGAGGAAAATGGCTACTAAATATATACTTTCTGTCATGAAAATGATAATAGGAAATTGTATGGTTTTAAATAAATATGAGTTCATTGAGAAGATACATTCATTTCCTGCTAATTTCAGTAAGAATTGTGAGACTAGTAGGGGGTCAGCCTAATTCTGGTGGCCATCTGTAGACCCCTGGGATGTGCTGTGAAAGGTACATTCCATTCACACCGACACTGATATTCTTTCCATTCTATGGCTGGCACTGAAATGAATGTCAAAACGTAAGTGTCTGTTTTCTAAAATATATCATCTTAAAATGCACAGCAACTGCTATGACTTCTGCTTTCATATTGTCACAAAATCTAATTTTTAAGCTTTTAGAGAATGACCATTAACTCTAAGCCTAATGAAAAAAAGAAAGAAAGAAAAGAAAACTATAAGAATTGTTTAATCACTTAGTGTGTAATGGTAACTGATGTTAATAATAGTTATTAAAACATTGCAAGAGAGATATTTATTTATAGTTTGTGAAAATAAAAATTATGTTTAGTATGATTTCATATTAGACTTGCTTATATTTCCTATTTTTTTTAATTGGTTATTTCTAAATTAATCAGAACATATTCACTTCAGTCATTTTGTACAAATAAATGTTTACTATAACCATGTGTGCTGTGAAGTAGGCATTTCTACAAAGACTGTATTTTTATGGTTATAGATAATATAATAGAAATAAGTTAGATCTCAATAAATGCATAATGAATTAAAAAATAGCCTCAGAAGATTTTGAAGGGAATTCTAATAATTGAGCAATTTTGAAGGAAATTTTAATTAGATGAGTATAATAAAAGCATTCAGATAATTACTTTTGGAAAATATTCCTTTTCCAAGACTAAATAATTCTAACTGCTATTGCTTGAAATTTTACCTTTTTCTAAGTATTTTGTTACATGGTTGGTTTTTCCTATGGTTTTACCTAACCACTTAGTTAATACATGTGATTAAAAAAATAAGAAGTAAAGCATTGTTTAAATGCAAATTCTTTTTTTTTGTACTATTTTGGAAGAATATTTATTTTTCTTTCTTAAAAGATTTTTAGTTTTTTTTTTTTTAAGTAATCTCTCTACCCAACAAGGGGCTTGAACTTATAACCTAAAGATTAAGAGTCACATGCTCTCCCAACTAAGCCAGCCAGGTACCCCTGGAAGAACATTTTTGAGGAGTTTGGATTTATAAAGCCACAGCAATATTCACTTTGTATACTGTTCTAAAGAAAATTGACAAAGAAAATCTATCTTTGATCTCAGCAGGAAGCCACCTGACCATTCATAGTAATTGGGGTGTCGTTGTCACACTTCAATAGGCAGCAGAAATATGCCCAGAGAGAAGGGCATGGGCAGAGATTCTGGCAAATGAACTGGCCTCACCTGCCACAATGAACACACAATTGTGCAAACCTAGTATTTACACAAACCCTTGTTCTTTGCATAAACTAATGTTCTTCCCCACTCCCTCTTGTTTTTTACATTATTTTGTTTTTAATTTTTTTGTGGCATACTGTTATTGTTCAGTGATCTGGTTTCAGTACAGTTGAAAAGGGAAAGTCAAATACAACTATCTGGTTCTTTTGAAGCCAATACTTGTATATCCCTACTTGATTTAATGATGCGTTAAACTTAGAAGAGCATAGGCACTAGTAGAGATAGGCTCAAATTTTTCCCTACTGTCAAGGAAAGTAGTTATAAGCATACAGAATTTTTTTGCAAAAATAGTCAATAAAATTCCCACCTGCACTATTTTCTTTTCAAAAGTTAGTTAATACTAACCATAAATTAACTCAAAATTATAGAAGCGTATTTTTCTTACAGGTAGATTAATAGACACGGAATTGCATCATGCTAATTGCTTTGTTATATGTTATTATAATAACTACACCATTCATTTAATCTCTGAGTGACACTTCAGTAACTGCTTATAGTACAATATCTAAAAATTGTTAAAGATATTTTTCTGGTGGTTAAGCTGTTTAAGAGTCCTCTGATCAATGATACTCTAATAAGGCTAGAAGTGGAAATTCAAAAAAGGGTGTTTTTTTTATTGAGGAAAACATTCTTTTAATTTTGTTATATACATATATACGCATGTATACATATATATGCAAAAGTAAAAAATGAATATATATTACTATTATATATTATATATTAGTATAAAATACATATTTAGTATACATATTAGTATTATAGAGAGAGAAGGAGTGTATATGGGTATATGTTTATGTGTGTGTGTGTATGTACACACATAGGGGGAGAGAGAAAGAGAGAGAATTGTGAGGACTTTGTTTACCTGTGCATGATTAAGAGAGGAAAGGGACAGGGGTTGGAATGATAAATGATAATGGAGGCTTAATATAATTATTGTAATCTTAAATTTTGTTTTATTAATTGTTAAGTTTCAGATGAAAATTCAGAAATACTCAGAGCAACTCATCATATTTCCAGGTGATGATCTAACTTAGCCCCACTCTAGCAAAACATGATAGGCTACATTTTTATCTGCTGTAGTTCTTTGACATATTCAGTGAGAAGAGTAATGTACTGATATTCTTTATTGTGTCATATTTTGTTTTAAATTGTAAATAATTCTGTCAGTTTACTTCTATTTAGATTTTTTTTTCTTGTAGGATTTTGCTCCATTGAATTTTCAAGACAGAGAGAAACCTGTACCAGCCCCCCTTTCCTTTTAACCAAATCTAATATGTCTGAATGCATTAGTACTCTCTATTTCCTCCAAAGATAATTGGCAGACATTGATGTCTCTCCTTTTAAGTAACTGCCAAAGAGTACACTAAAAAGCTCCAGGGAATCTAGTAAGCCATTTGTAATGATGTTAATAGGTTCAAATATCACACTAACAATGAATCACTCTTCCATTAACAAAATTATTTCTAAAATTGCCATCATCATTATTTCAATAACTGTACATTTGTTATAACATTTCTGGGATAGGCTTTTTGATTTCTTCACAAACATTAATATAAAATGTGACTTTTTCTAAAAACCATGTCCATATAAACTGAGAAAACATTACTAACAATAAATGTAATTGATGCTAAATAATCCACCAAAACATTTGAAAATAATTTATAAGCTATTTTTTTCCTTCTCAGACTAAGGAGGAAAAAGCAAGTAACATTAAGTTGTAGTTATTTTAATTATTTTTTAATGTTTATTTACTTGTGAGACAGACAGGGACAGAGTGCAAGTTGGGTAGAAGCAGAGAGACAGGGAGTTATAGAATCAGAAGCAGGCTCCAGATTCTGAGCTGTCAGCACACAGCCTGATACAGGACTTGAACTCACAAATTGCGAGATCATAACCTGAGCCAAAGTCAGGCCCTTAATCAACTGAACCACCCAGGTGCCCCAAGTTGTAGTTATTTTAAAAGACTTTTCTACATATTTTATACTTTTAAAGAATAATCATAATTAAGGTCATATATCATAATTTTATCATGCTGATATTTAAAAAATATATATATATATTTATATAAATATATTTGAAAGTTTAAATTCACACAAATACATTAAGTTACCTACATGATTAAATAACTTTTCTTAAGATAGAATACTTATTCCCATATATCCAGATGAGAAACTCCATAATTATATAAAATTATTATTTAGGTCTCCACAAAGCCAGATTGTTGGAGTTCTTGCTAAACAAAAGTTTGATAGTGTGAGCACTGATTAGACACAAGGATAGATTCATTTTTGAAAACTCAGTTGTTTGTATTGGGTGCTAGGACAGAATACATAGGTCTCAGAGAGCAGAAAATAGAACAGATCACTTCTCTTTTTACCCGCCTTTGTTCTTAAGAATACACTGAAGCTCACATTCAACTTTTAAAGTTTATTTATTTATTTTGAAAAAGAGAGAGAGAGAGAGAGAGAAAGAAAGTGAGAGAGAGAGCAAGTGGGGAAGGGGCAGAGAGAAAGGGAAAATCCTAAGCAGGCTCTGCGCTGACAGTGCAGAGCCTGATGCTGGGCTTGATCTCACCGACTGAGAACCCCGAGATCTTGCCTTGAGCTGAAATCAAGAGTCGGATGCTTAACCAAATGAGCCACCCAGGCGCCCCAAGCTCACGTTTCTAATTCTAATTCTAGGAAGAAAAGTCTGTAAACTGAGATAAATGCCAAAGAGCATTAAAAGAGACAGGAAATCATCTAAGCAGGAAAAATGCTCAGACTACCTATTAAACAAACTTGTAGCAGATCAAATGTAATTTCTACTGGACTCCATTCTTATATTCAAGATAGTTTCAGTTATTCACATAAGTTTTTATGAACACATCACATATGAATTGTTTCCATTAAAGAACCACAAGTCACCCCAAGGACACAGCATGAGGCAAACTTAGTAGGAACACAATACGTACTTGATGACTACACACTGAATACATGACTTATTATCTAAAATGTTCTGTGATACAAAGCGTCTTGGTGGTACAGATGATTAAGCCTCAGACTTCAGGTCAGGTCATGATCACGCAGTGATCCCCACTTGTGCTCTGTTTCTCTCTGTCTCTCAATAGATAAATGTTAAAAAAAATTAAAAAAAATTCTATGATAAACAAAGACTGATGTTTTAAATGGCAAAACAAACAAACAAACAAACAAAAAGCAAAAAAACAATGTAAAAACATACAGAATTAAAAAAATAAAAATGGGTACATGCTATTAAAAATGTATATTTATGAAAACAGTTATGAGAGTCAGTATCTCTGTCCCATTAATTTCTTCACTTATAGATTTTTTAAAAATTTCAACAATTGTTATTTCTCATAGGGACTTTGTGGAGATTAAATTAGTTCATACATATGAAATATTTAGTACAATGGTGGAATATGACAGGAGATAGATATACTTTATATTATTATTATTATTATTATTATTATTATTATTATTAATCTGATACCCTTTCTGTTTCCTGGGTCAGCATTTATAAGACCAGTAGAACCAGGGAGGATGAAATGAAGGCATAGCCTTTCCTCCACGTGATAATACCTCAATTCTCCCTAATGAAACAAGCCTGCTAATTAGTTTCCACTTGCATCATCTCGCCAGCATCTAAACTTCCAAAATACAAGAAAACTCGTCACTTATGAAGAATCATAAAATAGGATGTCCCTGAGATAGGCCAGAAGAATGTTACTCCAATGGCTAAGATACAAAAATGTACATTACTATGTCAACTGTTATAAGCAACGACCTGAAATTGCACACATTTTCACTTTTAGCATGAGTAACTCACTACTAATCTACTAAGAGAATTATTAGCATTATAGAAATTGATATTCATTTCCTAAAAAAAAACAAAACAAAAAGAAAAGCAAGTAGCAGATACATTTAAAGATTTTATTCAGCATTCTATTAAGACCAGCTGTCACACAATGCCTGGCAATGTTCCAAAGCTTCTATCTGCATGCATATTCTCATAGATATTAGGAGTCCCTCTGCATTTTATGAAGCATGTTGCATTTTTTTTAGCATAGTATTTGTGTTCTCTTGAGTGTGTTATGACTTTTAATCCTTGAGTTAGATATACTGTTCTGATTTGGATTTATTGATCATTTTGATTTCATATAAATGTTGAATCTTTAAATATTTTATTAAATTGTTGCCAATGTGATTTGATTTTCCAAAGGAAAATACATGGGCTTAATTTTGACTACGATCTGCTTACATTTATTTAAAACAACAGTAAAAAAGAATACTTGTACATTTCCAGTTGTGACTGCCATAATTAAAGATCAACCAATAACTTTTTTAATAACAGTAAGATTTGACAGCATATACAATAATTATTTATAATTCTATAAAATTCCAAAACACTGCTAAGAAAATAATCCTTTTGAAGTTCACATATCCAATCAATCTTTTTTTAATTAATTTTTTATTTACTTCGAATTTTTTTAATGTTTATTTTTGAGAGAGAGAGAGAGAGTGAGCACAAACAGGGAGGGGGAGAGAGAGAGGAAAACACAGAATCTGAAGCAGGCTTTAGGCTCTAAGCCTGACTCGGGGCTCAAACTCATGAACCGTGTGATCATGACTTGAGCTGAAGTCAGATGCTCTACCGACTGAGCCACACAGGTGCCTCATTTTATTTTTTTAATTTAAATCCAAGTTAGTTAACACATAGTGTAACAATGGTTTCAGGATCCAATAAGTCTTATTTAATTAGTCTACTGCTGAAAATCTCTGAAATCTCTGAAATATCTTTGAAAGAGCACTGCAATTACAATCCCAGCTGTGTAGGGGTGCCTAGGTGGTTCAATAAGTTACGTGTCCAACTTCAGCTCAGGTCATGATTTCACGGTTCAGTTCTTGAGTTTAAACCTGCGTTGGGCTCTGTGCTGACAGCTCAGAGCCTGGAGCCTGCTTCAGTTTTTGTGTCTCTCCTCTCTCTGCCCCTCCCTGTTTGTGCTCACTCTCTCTCTCTCTCTCAAAAATAAACACTAAAAAAAAAAAAATGCACTCTGACTCCTTCTCTCTCTCAAATATAAATAAACATTAAAAAACAAAACAAAACAAAAAAACAATTCCAAGCTATATAGGACTTTGCAAGTCTATTTGCTTTTCTTTCTGTATTAACTTTTTTATTTGCTTTTTAACTTTTATTTTGGAAATAATTACATACTCGAGGAAGTTATAAAGATAATACAGAGGGGACTCTTACTCTTCACCCAGTTTTCCCCAGTGGTTACATTTTACATAATTATAAGACAGAAATTTGACATTGGAACAATGTATGTGTATAATTCCATGTCATTTTGTCGCAAATGTTGATTTGTGTAACCAATAGCACAATGTAGACACAGGACTATTTCGTGCCCCAACAGTCTCCCTCATGGTACTTTTTTATACTCAAACCTGCACCCAGTTGACCATTTCTTTCTTTTTACTTTTTTTTTTAATGCTTTTATTTTTTACTTTTGAGAGAGAGATCTGAGTGCAAGCAGGGGAGGGGCAGAGAGAGAGGGAGACAGAATCTGAATCAGGCTCCGGCTCTGAGATGTCAGCACAGAGCCTGATGCAGGACTTGAACTCATGGACTGCGAGATAGTGACCTGAGCCGAAGTCGGTTGCCAAACTGACTGAGCCACCCGGAGGTCCCCCAGTTGACCATTTCTAACACCTGGCAAGACCTAATGTATTTTTCATTGCTATAATTTTGTAATTTCAATAATGTTATATAAATGGAATTATACTTTCTGCAACTAAGTTTTCCCACTCAACATAATGTCTTTGGGATCCATCCAATTTGTTGCAGGTTATTGACAAATAATCACTTATTACTTATTAGTAGTATTTCATGGTATGGATATACAACAGTTCTTTTTAATTCCTCACCTACAGAGAGACATTTTGATGTTTCTACTTTTTGGCTATTGCAAATAAAATTGTTATAAACAATTATGTACAAGTATCTGTGCGGATGTAGGTTTTCATTTTTCCAAGATAAAAATGTAGGAGGCCATTTGGTAAATGCACATGGGTCATATGGTAAATGTATGTTTAGCTTTAAAGAAATTGTCAAAATATTTTCTCGAGTAGCTGTACCATTGGACATGCATCCCACCTGCGATTCATAAGATCTAGTTTATCTGCATCTCAGTGCCATTTAATATTGCCACTGTTTCATTTTATTCTCTTAGCCGTTCTAATAGGTTTGTAGTGATGTCTCAACATTGCCTTAATTTGCATCTGTTTGATGGCTAATGATGTTGAAAAGCTTGTCATGTGTTTATGAGACATGCACATATACTTGTCAATGAAATATTCCTTCATGTTGCTCTTTGCCACATCTACTGTGAGAACGAAGACCATTATTAGCAATTAGATTTCTGACATTCCAGGAAATGCCAACGTCATTCTGAAGGGATGCACTGTTATTGTGAAGGGCCCCAGAGGAACCCTGTGATGGGACTTCAGTCTCCTTGGAAAGAAACAGAAGAGGCTCCGAGGTGACAAATTGTGGGAGACGGAAAACAACTGGCTACTGTTTGCACTACCTGTAGTCACGCACAGAACGCGGTCAAGGGCACTACACTGTGCTTCTGTCACAAGATGAGGTCTGTGTATGCTCACCAAGCCTGTCCCCTATCAACGTTGCTATTCAGGAGAATGGTTCTCTTATTGAAATCTAAAATTTCTTCAGTGAAAAATACATCTGCAGGGTTCAGATGAGGCCAGGTGTTGCGTGTTCAGTATCTCAAGACCAGAAAGATGAATTAATTCTTGAAGGAAATGACATTGAACTTGTATCAAACTCAGGAAAAAGTAAATATTCCTTCATGTCTCTTGAACATTTTCTATTTGGACTTGTTTGATTTTTGTACTGTGGATTTTAAGAGTTATTAATAATATATATATATATATATGTATATGAAGAACATACATAAATATATCAATATATACCACTCATACATGTATATATAGTTACATATATCATAAATATGTTTCCTTTTGTTGCTTATGTGGTTTCAAATTGTCTTTTCCCAGTCTATATCTTGGCTTTTAATCTCTTTCAGTGGGTTTTCTGCACAGTAAAATTTTTATTTGATGAAGCCCTATTTATCAATTATTATCTTTTATTGATTGTGCTTTTATCATGTTATGTATAAAAACTCTTCACTAAGTCTTAGATCATCAATTTTTACTATTTTATCATCTGGAATTTTTTACTGACTTTGCCTGGTTTGAAGTCAGACTAATACTGGATTTACAGATTTAGTAAGAAAAAAGGGTTTTTATTTTTTTGTTGTTTTTGTTGGTTTTTTTTTTTCTATTTTCTAGAAGAAACTATATAGAATTGGTTTTTAATTCCTTTTAAAATATTTGGTAGAGTTCTCCAGTGAATCAGTAGAGCCAGATTTCTTCTTAGGGAGTTCTAAAAATTATAGTTTCTATGTCTTAATGGTTATAAGCCCATAAAGTTATCTATATCATGTTGGATGAACTGTGTTAGTTGCACTTTTCAAGGAATTGGTCCATTCATCTACATTATCAACTTTGGATACATAGAGATACTATTAATCCCTTATTATTCTATTGATACCTGTGTTGTCGGTCATGTCTTTGTCATTGTTTCCCCTCTGTTTCTCTTTTTGTTTTGTTTTTAGTTTTTTCTGATCAGAGTTCCTAAAGGCTTATCACTCTTACTGATCTTTTCGAAGAGCTTTTCCTCTAGGTTTACGTGTGTGTGTGTGTGTGTGTTTTAAAAATCCTTACTTATTTATAAGGATTTTCATAGACAATACTGTAATGCCATCCTAGTGACAATATTTTGTGGGACTGGATGAATACCTCTAATGCCATCTACAATTATTATCCTGTGTAATACATCCCAGCTAGATGTATTATACCACATTCTATATCATAATAATGAAGGTCTATATTTCTCTTAATTATTCTGTCACATTTTTAAGTCACTGTAAAAATAAAATATCATATCAATAAATGGGACTTTTTCACATAGCAGAGAACATGATAAAAAAATTTTGTATACAACTCTCTCAGTGGATTTAATTAATGTTCTGATTTATAAAATTAGAAGTTTCTTCCAGCTATTTCCTGCCCTTTTTTGTAAAGATCTCAAGTGTTTCTGATGAATAGTAATTCTACCAATGTCTATCTTATGTCCTTTTAAATATATGTTAAGGGCATAATATTGTGCAGAATATCATTTTTAAGATTACTATTAATAAGCATAGTGATTATAATGATTTGAAACGTAGTTACATAGAATTGCAACTGAGACTGATTTAAGTGAGAAAAATATTAATGTTGTAAAATTAACCTGTTTCATTTTCTGTGACAATAAAATATGGATCTTTGAAAAACATGTATTAATTTATATACTCATTTACTCTCTGTACTATTTGTTTCAAAAAAGAACTTAACCCATTTAATTCCTTTTTTAGAAAACAAATTAAATATAGGCTGGCAACTTTATGTGCTGTTTTGTTCTTATGTGAATTCAAACCATTGAGTCATAAACTCTTGAAAAACTGTGCCTATAATAGAATGCTGCCAGCAAGATCTGCTATATTTAAGCTTTAAGTAATAACAATGATAAAGTTAAATAATAGGTTGCATGTGCATCTTGAGTTTAAAAGAATCCTTAACTTTCAGCACTAGATGATGAACATTTCCATTATTCTCAATGAGTTGGATTAATAAGAAATCTTGTAGCAATCACATTGCAAGAAATTTAGATTTTTGTCTATGTGTTGAAAGCTTTAAGTCTCACAATAAATAATTACATATACAGTGAGTATGTCATAATCTTATTGGGTGGTAATAGTCATTGATACTGTGTCTAAAAAAAAATAAAAGCTCAAAAGCTCATTTGTTTTCTCTCTAGAGCAGACATTTTCATTATCAAATTTCTGTGACAATTTAAAACACCAGTACATTTTCAGTTTCAAACCACAAAGTGGAGTAGAAAGATAAAGCAGCTAGCTAATTCAATCAAGACTTTTCCCATTGAGATCTGTTTAAGATTCTTTTTTTTTTTCCTTCCTTTTTAACCAAGTGTGAGAAATTTTCCAGAGCTATTTGCATTATAACAGAAGTCTGGATAAATGCTTAATTCTCTACTTAGTTTGTATTTGGAGAAAGAAGCTTCTTAGGGATCATAAGTAAGGCAACTAACTAAAATCTAGGACCAGTTGTGACTTACAAGGACACCTGCTAGGAACCACAGATACACTTCAACTGGGGAGATTGGATTTGTAGGTGGTTTTGCCCAAAGGGAATGAGGGAGATATTCTGGTATTATAGATCCTGCAAATTATATTGATTCTATGATAAATCACTGGCATTAGGATTAATACAACAAAACACAAGAAAATACAATTTAAAAAAGATAAATAAGATCCATGTTAAGTATCACTCTTTACAAAATTGCCAAATATAACATCAACACATAAGTGTAAGGCTTTTTATTTCTATACCTAGCAATGCACTAGAAATTTAAATAAAAATTACTATTGATAATACCATTAACATAAAATAATTAGGGTTAAATCTGACAAAATATCTTCAAATTTTATGGGCTAAAATAAAAAAAAGATTGATGAAGACCTCAATAAATACAGGGGTGCACAGGATCATGTATTGAGTACAATCAATTTTCTTAAGATGCTAGTTTTCCACAAATTATTCAATCAAAACTGCAATCCCACTCATAGTATGGTTCCTTCATATCTATTTAGCTTCACACCCATCTCCACTATGTCCTTGTATTTTAGCCACACTGACTTTCTTTCAGTCCTGCAAAATTGCCATGATTTTTACATTTGGGCTTTTTTCACCCCTGCTTGTCATACCCTTGCCTGTTAACTTGTAGTCCTGAAGATCTGTACTAAAATATAACTTCCTCATTGTAGTTTTTGCTACTCCTTCATGCTAGTCGTGCATTCTCTCATAGACTTTCATGAAATTCTCTAGATTATCTTCATTCCACTTCTAATTCTTGTTATTTTACATCTAAGTCATTATTTCTTCCTTCCTCTAGACTTTAAGTTTTATTAGAAGGAGACATTTTTTTGGCCACTTTATTCTCATATAGTACATAGTCTAAGCCAATCTAAGGATTCCAAAAATATTAGCTGAAGTAAGTATTGCATAGATCAATCTTGTCCTCTATTGCAGATACACATATGCACATATACACAAACAAATAACGTACACACATGTATACATACATAAATACACCCACATGGGATCAGATGTAAAATATACCTTATATCTGTACCGATGTGACAAATTAAGGTGTCTGGTAGAAACCTGTTTTCTACAGTTGAAGTGTTATAGGTGACGGTTTTGTTTTATATCCTTTATAAAACATTTTTAGTGATCCAGATAAAAGTAAATTAGAAAATAACAGGGGATAATAATAAATTATTTTCAAATATGTATTAACTATGCGAAAGAAAATACTTCATACAAAATCTATCAGTCTATTCTTTTGGCAGAATTTGTATGTTTTTACTGGCCTCACTTAGGACACTTAAATGTGAATCATTAGAGTTTGGACTGGGGATAGTGGCCATCTTCCCTGATAAATTGTTTTATGTGACAAGAATAAGAATTCTTTGTGAATTCAAGGAACTTTAGAAGCTCTTTTAATCTGAGTTAACTATCTGTTTGTTTTATTTTGTTTTCTGATTCAAAAATCTTACAATGGCAAATTCAGTGAGGAGGTTGGTTTCCATGGAAACAACTCCCAAAAGCTATTCTGTTCTGCCTTCTTTTCTTCCTCTTGCCACTACTTGTCTTCCTCTAACACTATTATTTTTTCCCCTTTCTTATACCTTTCCTTTTTACTTTTTTTTCTTTATTTTGGCCTCTTAGACACTATGATTTCAATATTCTTTTCGATATTAAGTTCCTGTGAACAAGATTCCAACCATTTAACAAAATTTAGAGAATAAAACTCTTGTGTTGGACTTACACCATCAATAAACTGTGGTGAGGTTTGTTATAGAGTTCCAGGCCAAATTTTTTAAACAGTCTGTAGTAAACAAAAGACATTCTAAAAAAATTATCTTAGTATTTCAGTGACCAGCTTTTTAAGCTTCACTAACAAGTCTTTAAAACATTTATTAAATGGCTTTCTCAGTCTATTGATCGGTGCTCTGTTTCTCATGTTGATTAATCTGGACAGGCTTTAAAAAGCTCTTTGAAGAAAAATAGACTTGGGGGACAAAATGAGCCTGATTCACAAGTTGATACTTGGGGGATGTAAAAACAACCTTTAAGTTAGAATACTGCTTGTGAAGATTCAGTGATGATTTGAGATATGGTTCTAAAAGAATTTTGTTTTAAAATAATGGTTATTTCAAAAAAAAATAAATAAAATAATGGTTATTTCAGTAAGACACGGATGGTACCTGGAACAAAATGAATACAATATCTTCACATTCTCGCATTCATTATATTGGAACTTGTGACTTAATGTTTTTATTCGATTTAATTCTCAAATGTTCTAGAATTCACAACACGAAAAAATATGAGCAATCATTTCAATTGCTCTCACTGTTGCATCTGTCCCCAATAATGCAAGGAGCTTAATCATTCATTTTCCCTATTTAGATAAACACTGATTCTATTTTTATTTTTATTTTTTTGGCTTATAATATCTTACAAAGATTTGTTTGCAAAATTAAAAAGAAAGAAAATAAATATCAATATTGTACTTTCTGTTAGGTTCTGTTCTACATTCTTTGCATATATAATTTTATTTAGTCATTCATAGCAAACTCAATAGATGTTCGCCAATATGTCTCCATCTGAAAGCTGATAAAATGAAGACTAACAATGTAGTGGTTATTGCCAAAAGTCACACAAAAGTGGCATACCAAGGAGTCATATCAAACAATTTGAAACTATTAAGATTGGATTCTCTTAAGTGCTACACTATAATGCCTCTCCCCAAAATGTTACTGTATCTCTGATGTTAATCATCAATTAAGAATAAATGGAAACCCTTCTAATTATTTTCAGTTACACTTTTAAGAGAAAAAGAATGATGAATCTGTATTGACATATAAATAATCCCCTGAATATTAAGGATAAGTTAATACTTCCTTTCCTGAAACTGACAATATCTGTCTTCAATGTCTAATCAGACTTGAGATTTTTAAGAATTTAAAAAGTAGGTGAGGTCTTTGCTGATAATTGTACCTGGCTCAGAACAATATGGATATATGCTATCTGATCATGGTCTCATGACATCACATTTTTCCATATTGTCTACCAATCTTATCAACTTTTTCTTACTAGAATTCACTGAATGGAACAATTAATATTCATTTTCTCTCAACATTTTCCATTTCCTTTAATGATCCACCTCAAAATCTATTTATTTTTACTGCTTCGGTTCAATGTTAATGACTTTTATAGTAATATTTGTTAACTTGACATTCTATATATCAAACTTAATTTTACATACAGAGCAAACCTGTGAAAAATTTGAAACTGAAAACGAAACAAATGCAAAATACAGCTCAAAAAGAATAGCATTCTCTCATAATGGGTCTAGAATGAACTCAATTGCGATGTCTCTTAGAGCATATCCATATCTTTCAGTTTTGTATGACATCATCTCTTCTGTCATAGTTACTAGGTTCTAATAGGAGTTTTGGTTAATATTTGTAACAAAATGAGAACCAGTTTGATGAGAACCATAATGATGAGAATCACTATGATGACCTGCCATCATAATTCACAGGTCATGTGTAAATTATTTACACGGAATTTAGGTAATGATAAAAGAAAGCAATATATGAGAATTAGAGATAAAGATATAGTCACTCATTTAGTCATTCATTAAACATTTTCTAAAATAAGCATATAAGTTTAGAACTTTTGACTACTTATAGTTTGACTTTTGGTTTCTTATTATTGATGTTTAAGCATTTTGTATATTTTATATACAAGTGTTTTTCTCAGATAATGTGAGATTGTCATTTTTCTAACTTCTGAACTTTGTAGAGATAAATAGTGAGAGAGAAAAGGAGTGAGTGAGTGAGAGAGGGAGAGAGAAGAGAGAACACAAATAATTAAAGTATGTATCAAAACACTGCAATCGGGGCACCTAACCGGCTCAGTTGGTGGAGCTTGCAAGTCTTGATCATGGAGTCATGAGTTTAAGCCCCTTGTTGAGCATAGAGATTACTAAGAAAAAATAAAATAAAATAAAAACAGACTTTTGAGTTAAAATATATATTTTAAAAATAATATAAAATATAAAAACTTACATGAATTAGATACATTAATAGTAATGTGTAAGTTCACAAAATGGCATAAAAAGAAATATAAATAAATAGATGAATATTAAGAAATTAAAGTGAAATTCGGGAGTTTTTCTCTCTAAAAAAACTAGCCCTGAAGGATCCCTCGATTAAATTATATAAAACTTCAAGTAGTAGTTAATATATACCTCATATTTTTTTCCAGAATTCAAAAAAATAGAAATAAGGTTATTCAGACAATTTTATGAGAGAAGAGTAATATTAAATCTAAAACCATATATGAGCTATAAAAGAAGAGATAAGCATAATGCAATTTAATTTATAAATTATAAATAAACATCAAATATGAATGAAATATTAGTGAATCAGATCCTATTAATTTAAAAAAAGCACAAATAAATTTGAGTTACTGTTAGGAATTGAACTGTGTTCCTCACAATTCATGTTTGGAGTGATGATATTTGGAGATAGGGCCTTTATGGAGGTAGTTAAGATTGAATGGCATCAAAAGGGTGAAACCCTAATCCCTTAAGATTGTTGTCTTTATAATCAGAGAAGGAGACATCAAAGAACTCCTTTAGGCATGTGAACATATAGAGAGCCACGTGAGGACACAGTGAGAAAATAGTTCCCCAAGCCAGCAAGAGAACTGTCATCAGAAGTCACATTTGCTGGCACCTTGAAAATAGACTTCTGGTCCCAGAGCTATAAGAAAATAAATGTACGCTGTTTAAGACACCCAGTCTGTATTTTCTCACACAGTCTGGGCTGACTAATGCAGCTTGGAATGCAAGAATCATTCAATGTTAGAAAATATATAAAATATATACAAATAAATCCCCACATTAATAGAAAAAAGCATAGCATGATAAATCAATAAAAAATAAAAAGCTTCTGAAGATTCATAACTTATTTATGATGATAAATATTAGGCAGCTAGGAATAAAGGATATTTCTTTAATATGTTAGAAGTTATATACCAGAAACTTCTGACAAGGTATCCTTAGTGGAGAAGAAAATTAAACAATGTCTTTAAGTTAGGGAAACAGGATATTCACTATCACTGCCACTGCCTAACAGAGGAAGGGATGACTTAGCCAATGTAATAAGTCTAAAACAAAACAAACAATACACAAAACAAAACAAAATACAAGCCATAAGAATTATAGGAATCAGAATGAAAGACGTAAAACTCTCGTTTTGGGCAAGTGACATCATCATTTACTTTGAAAAGCTACCAGCATCAGCAAATTGTTAAAATAAATAAGGTAACTCAGAAAGTTGAAAAATACCAGAATATAAGTCAATATCATTCGTCTAATAATAAGTAAATGCAATTTTTAGAGTGATAAATACCATGCAGTGGTATTTAAAATATTAAACAATAAGAAACCATTCATAATAGTATAATAATTATGAAATATCTAGGAATTAACCTAGTAATAAATGCACAAGAGGTTTAAAGTAAGAAATTTAAAACTCAAGTAGGTAATATAAAATGTATTATGATAAATATGGAGATATTAAATGTTCTGAGTTGAAATGATTCAATATTAGATACACACCTGTTCTCCTCAAATTAATATATTAAGAATCAAATTAATAAAACAGGTTGGGTTTTTGTATGTAAATAAAAAAAATTAAAAATTAATATGAAGGAAAAAGTTTTGTATATTACAATATAGCCTACTCCATTCGATAAAACACTCATAGTTCTTTCAAGATAAACCTCCCCATGTTGAACATCTTTAGAATAAGACCTTCTGGACTCTTAGAAATCCACTAGCATTTAAGAAGGGGTGCAAGGTACCACTTTAAAACTTTCAAGGTCTCATCCTAGGGTCTTCTAGATGCATGCCTAATACGATCTTTGGTGCCAGACCTGTTTCATTTTGAGAATAATTTCCTGGCTGCTAAGACTGAAGGAGAAACACATATTTTTCAATCCAGTAATTGTAGGACTGTCAATATTCTCTTTTAATTCTGTTTATAAACTGAAAAGTTTGTAAGTTGTAAGTAAAGAACTTAGCTTAGCATTTCTTAGGAGTGATTCCCCGCTTTGGAGACACTGGCAATGTCCAGAGACATTGTTGGTGTCACACTGGGGGGTGGGGTGTGACTGACACCTAGTGGGTAGAAGCCAGGGATCCTGTTAATATGAACAGGACAATCCCCTACAGCACACACTTATCATCCCAAAATGTCAATGGTGTTGAGGTCAAAAAAATCTGCTTTCGACTCATCTTTCTCTTCCTGTATCTTAACATAGGACAGCAGAAAGAATTCAACTGACGTTTTCACATTCTGCATAGATATCACCTCACAAAGCTCCACAAGAAGTTCATTAGGTACTTTTTCTAATTTCCAGTAATTGCAGGTGTTTGATTTAATTACTCTGCTACTACATATCACGAGTTGCCACATTTTCAAACTACTTTAGCAGTTTCCTTATGACATATTTTGTTCTGCCATATTTTAGGTTTTCCTTACAGCAATACTCCACTTTCAGGTACCCATTTCTGTATCGGTTATCCTACATTGCATTAAAAAACAAAACAATTGGTACATCTGGGTGGTTTAGTTGGTTAAGCATCTGACTCTTGGTTTCTGCATGGGTCATGATCTCATGGTTCGTAGGACTGAGGACCCCTGTTGGGCTCTCTGTTGTCAGCATGGAGCCTGCTTGGGATTCTTTCTCTCTCCCTTTCTCTATGCCTGACCCCTGCTCGTGCTTTCTCTCTCTCTTTCTTAAAATAAATAAATAAACATTAAAAAATAAAACAATTTAAAATGCCCCAATAATGACTCAAAACAGCATCTTTATTTCATTCATAATTGAACTTGATTATGTTGGGCATCTCCTTGGGTAATCTCAGTTGGGTCCACTCATGTGTCTGCAACCACCTGCAGGTCATTTATTCTGATTCTGCTTCTGTGAGTTGGCTTGCTGCCATCTGGGGTGATTCTGGTGACTACACTATATATCTCTCATAATCCATAAGGCTAGTTTAGGCTTGCTCATATGGAAAAGCGTCCAACATGTCAATAGAACAAGCCGTGATGCACAAATGCTTTAATAGCCTTAGCTTGCATCACATTTGTTATTGTCCCATTGACCAAAGTAAGTCACAAGGCTAGCACAAATATAAGGGTTAGAGAATGATACCAGTTATTTACAAAGCATGAGTAAAGCAAGGGGAAGCATCTGTAGCCAGTTTTGAATTCACCACATCCTTTTATCCACATATACTTGAAGGAACTATCTCACAGATATTCGTGATGGGACCTATATGTGGATATGTAATGAATCGCAATTATAGTTAACAAGAAGTTAAAGGATTTCAGAATATCTGCCTTTAATGGAGTATATAGATAAAATATTTCAAATACATGTCTTATGTGGTAAGTATCATGCAGTGGCTGGAAGCGGTGGATGAGATGTACATGTAACAATATTAATCAGTTTTAAAAACAGTGTGAAAAACAAAAAGTGAGAAAAAGAAAGAAATCCATTATGATAGATCTACATAAGTCAGAAATCGACAGGTGCTTTACAAGCATGCACACACACAAAAGGTACACCTTAGACTCAATGGAATCTTTCATCATAGTCTGGATTACAGGGGAATGAGAAAAAGAACCTGAAAGAGAAAAAGGAGCTTTAGGAGCTTGTATGTAAGGTCCTGCAGAGTGCATGGCTTGGCTTCTTTCTGCCCGTCCAACTTCACTTTACATTGGTTTCTTCCTTGAACTTGCATTTTAACCACACTGGCTTTCAAAAGAGCCATGTTCCTTTTACCCCTTTCACTTGATATCCACCTCTTTTTCTAGTTGACTACCACTTATTCTTCAGTCTTCTTCAGATCTCAACACAAATACCACTTCCTCGGGGGATCCTTTCTTATCTCTCAGATGAGCCAGCTATCCTCTTATAGACACAGATTCCCAAATATGTATGACATCTGATATAAACCAAATTGATAATTATGCAAATGTTTCAATTTGAACTTTCCTTAATAGAACTCTGTTGCCTAGTTAACTACTGTTCATGTCTTCTTCTTTTTTAATGTTTAATGTTTCTTTCTTTCCCTTTCTCTCTCTCTTTTTTCTTTCCTCCTTTCTTTCTTTCTTTCTTTCTTTCTTTCTTTCTTTCTTTCTTTCTTTCTTTCTTGAGAAAGAGAGCATGAGTTGGGGAGAGGGGCAAAGAGAGAGGGAGAGAGAATCTCAAGAAAACTCCATTCTCAGCACAGAGCCTAATGTGGGGCTTAATCTCTTGACCATGAGATCATGACCTGAGCCAAATTGAGAGTCAGATGCTTAACCAACTGAGCCACCCAGGCGCTCCACTGTTCATGTCTTCTTTTGGTTTTCAGCTGAAATGACATTCCCTCAAAAAACTAAACTAGATCTTCAGATCTTTCTGTTATGTTTTCTTGTATTTCTTCTTTTTACCACACATCAAACTATAATTATGTCTAATATATCTATGACATATTTTATTTACTATGTATGAATAATATATATGTTATATATAAAGTTGTATATACAAACGCACAAATCACACACACACACACACACACACACACACACACACACTTGCTATTGGAAGGCTGCTGGCATTTGATTATTTGGTTATTCATTTATATGTTTCAGATCCCATGTTAGATGATAATTTCTAGTGTTGCAATGATATAGAGAAATTCACAGTATTAAGCTCTCATCCTGCACAATTATAAGGCCTTACCCATTCATTGTTTTTGAAGAAAACATTAGGGTCACTTAAATTTGAATGTGTCCTCTTTAATATTATTATTGATTTTTGTCTCCTCTTTAGTATTATTATAAAGCTCTAGTTTCACCTGCTCTGAGATCTGTAAGAAGGAGAAATGACTTTCTCAGAAGGAGACTTGAGAAAAATTGCATGTGTAATGATGGGGTTATTTGAGAAATGTACTGTGCTCAACTTATTATTTGATCTGGGGCATGGTGCTTATCCTAGCTGTGATTTGGGGCTATTGAGGTTAAATACATAGAGACTGGAAGTGAATGCGAGGCTAACCTTACTAGGAACATATTTAGAAAGTGCTCAAATGTTTCCCTGCCCATCACCCTAAGGAACTTCCGTGAGTTTGGGACAGAGACTGGAATACATGTGCTGACTCAGTTTGGAGGTAACAGTTGTGGAGAAGTTCATGCTTATGTAGATTTGGGGATTCAGTGTAAATGATTTGCACATGTTACATGAGAACATGGGCAGATATTTCAAATCTATCTATACTTAGATGTGTATTAGAGACAGAAAATGATATCATAGAGCATTTTTATTATTCTCTATCTGGGTCATAAACTTCTTAAAATTTCTTTCTCAGTATAAGCTTTTTATGTTTCTATTCAATCCTGAGATAATTTTCTTCAAAGATTAAGGGAAATATATTCAGCTGTTTTAAAGCTAAGTAAATGTTAAAATTTTATTATATATATATGTATACATATATTACATGAAAATAATATATGCGCCATCATAAGAAAAGCAATCTATTGTAATCACCTTCTCAGTAAATCTCAAAAATGCTTCTTCTGAAAAGTTCGATCTGAATACAAATGATACTTTAAAAATTATCTTGTTTGGATACGAGGGAGCAAATTTTCTCCATATTTATATACAAAAAAAATATCCCATTGTATGGAAAACTCCCAAAACTTAGGATTATAAATCAGTAAGTGACTTATTTATATAGATATTTTACACTATTATTTCCACGAATAAATAGACAAGAGCCTTTAACCATTACATTAGGGGGACTAGTAGCATTACGAGGTGGTACAAGAAAATGTAAAATTGGAAACAAATGGTATCGCACTTAAATTAAAATTTCAGGTTGGAAAAAACCTTGATGATTACAAGTTTTAGTTTGCCCTCAATGTTGATCATGAGGTGAAGTGCCTGGAGGTCACAGTTCTCTTTAGAGAACATTGTGAATTACTGATGTAGTACATCTATATGGTAATCATGGATACAATTTTTTCAAGTCACATACTGTTATATCTAACAATCTAAAAAAGAAGAGGGACACCTGGGTGGCTCAGCTGGTTAAGTGGCTGACTTTTGATTTCAGTTCCTGTTATGATCTCACAGTTCATGGGACTGAGTCCCCCACCAGGCTCTGTGCTGACAGTGCCTGAGGAGAGTCCTCCCTTTCTCCCTGCCCCTCCCTCATGTGTGCTCTCTCCATCTAGAAATAAATAACAATAAAATAGAAGAACTCAGTGCTAAGTTCTAAAGACAAATATATTTTGAGAGAAAAAATAGAGTGCATTTTATTAACTTAATTCATTTCTGAATAAAACAAAACAAACCAAAATCATTTGAATCAAGTGTCTTAATCTCTTAGTTCAACTAAAGGAATAAAACTTCTATAAAAATGAGTTTTAAAACCACTGCTAACAATATTTTAGTTTTAGATTTTCTACATGAGAAAGCCAAAATCCAATCAGAATCAGAAAATTATAGGATCATATTCCAGGTTTCATGGCTTTCTGTGATATAATCCTCAAATAATTAAAATATGTAGAAGTCATGGTCCTCTTTACAGTCACATGTACTTCACCAGTCTTACTCTCACAAAAACCAGATCGATTATAACAGATATGAAATTGAACTATGAAACACTTTACTTAGGAACTTAAAATTAGGGAATAAAAAGCACAAATTCCAGGTGCCTGGGTGGCTCAGTCGGTTAAACGTCCAACTCTTGCTTTCAGCTCAGGACATGGTATCACCTGGAATCAAGCCCCACATAGTGTTCTGTTTTGACAGCTCAAAACCAGTCTGGGATTCTCTCTCCTTCTCTCTCTGCCCTTTCCCCACTCATTCTCTCTCCTCTCGTGCGCGCTCTCTCTCTCTCTCTCTCTCTCTCTCATATGTGCACTCTTTCTCTCTCAAAATAAATAAATTAACCTTAAAAAAAACAAACAAACACAAATTTCCAGGATGAATCTAACTTAATAAGATGAGCACCATCATTCCTACTTCTGCCCCTTGGTTATCGGGCCCATATGTAACACCTATTGGGAACACGTATAGCACCATATATTTGGGATTAGTACAAGGACTAATTACAGCCTGAAGAATTCACCAAGCTAGCATCAACTCTGCATCTTTAAGAGGCCAGTTGATCACTATTAACTGGTAGCTTCTAGATGATATATGGCAGAACCAATGTATCCATGGTATGCACTCACCTCTGCACCTTTGCTGATATATTAACTAACGATGTTTACAGACATTTATTTGGACTTACCCCCTACAATAGACAAAACCTGATCTTAACATTCATACTGAGAACTAAAACAAAGATAATAATAATTTTAAAAAGGTAAAGAGGTAAAAAACCACATTTTAAAATTATACTGTTAAATGTCTGCCTCATTTTCATTTTTCATTTGGTTCTCATACTTCAAACTGCTATTTAGCCTTGGATGTAATTTCATTAACATCCCTCTAAGTACAAATATTGCAAGATCTCCGATAAACTGGAGATGGTGAAGTATTTTGACATTATTTTTTGGAATTGTTATTTTGCGTTATTCTTTTAAATTGTTTTAAGGGCCACTGTTGTATGATATTACAATAGGAATTTACAAACATACGTAATTTGCTGCTTATAATTTTCACTTTGCAAATACTACTCAGTTACACAGACCATGGAAAACACATCATATGTACTTCAGTTGCATAAAGCAGTGGTTTCCAACTTATTAAAGTTTAGGGATGTGTTTTGGGTAAGCTTTTTATTGACTTGCATAAGGAATAATTTTGCTTTCAGCAATAACATATTGAAAAAAGTACATTATGAAAAATAGAGTTGTAACAAAGTAATATTGAATTAACATATTAATGCATATTATCAACATAGCATTTATATAGTTTGAAAAACACATACACACATGTAAAATTTTATTCAACAATCAATAAAAGATGCTTGATAAACATTTGGAGTTACACATCACTTGTCGTGAGTTAATGACTCTACATATCAGAAGCCCACAGGTAGGCAACCACCGATATAATGGATTTTTTTCCTCTTGATCTCTGCCTTTCATCACCTCTCAATTCTTCTTTTCCTATTTCTACTTAACCATAAATAATTCTGTTTTGGCAGTACATCTAAAATCAAGGGTATGATTTTTGTCAAAACTGGCTTAATAAAAGCTTATACAGTCACTGAGCCAAAACCAAAATCTGAGCAGCCCACCCACAAAATCAAACCTAGTGAAATAGTTAACAAAGGTCAATAGACAACATCTGTTACCTAAAAAAGGTGTAGGAATTAAAGCATCATAAATGTTTACCAGTAATGTGTGAAAACAAAGTCATCCATAAAAAAGCTTTCCTAGTTAGATGAATATGTGCTACTCATAAATGAGCTCAGAACCTGACAGCTGGATAATTTTAATTTCTGAGTAGTTTATACCTTAGGGAAAAGAGAATAAAACATTTTAAGAGTTTTAATCAGTTGAAGGTTTCCTGTGTTTGTGGTCGTCTTTCAAAAGTTAATTGTCTAATTTAAATGTGATGATTGAACTAAACTATACAAGACGTATACATCATTGTGAATATTATACATGTATATTGTGAACGTTTCAGTGATTCAAAAGTTCTTTGCATATATACAATGTATTTCATTCAAATGCTACTAATCTAGCAGAGGAGATCAGAAACAGGTAGAAATAACCATAACAAAGGATATAGAACAGTGATTCCACAAAGTATGTATATATAAAATATTACATTCAAAGAAGGAAAAATTACTACCAACTTCAGCAATTATAAATACTTAAAATATTCTACTTTTTAAATTAAAAAAATATTTATTTTTGAGAGAGAGAGAAAGCACAAGTCAGGGGATAGGCATAGAGAGGGAGACACAGAATCTGAAGCAGGCTCCAGGCACTGAGCTGTCAGCACAGAGCCCAACGTGGGACTCAGACCCATGAACTGTGAGATCATGACCTGAGCTGAAGTTGGATGCTTAACTGACTGAGCCTCCCAAAAAATCTAATTCTAAAAAGTATAAAATTAGATGTCATATGTCCAATAGCATGCTTAATATTGGTGGAACAATTATAATTAAGAAAGTGTACAAAAAGAAGTTATCAGTGTTGAATCAAATCATTATGTCTTACTTGCAAATAGATAAAATGAAAGCAGAAGCAAGTTACAAATGCGAACTATAAAAGAAATTCAGACAAAAGAGTAAATAATACTATCAGTGGTTGGGATGGTTAGAAAGTTTCATGAAAGTGGCATATAAATTGGTAACCTGAGAGAACTCCCATAGGAGTTCACCAAACAGGAGCAAGAAGAACATAACCAGAATTATAGGTAGAGGGAAGAGTACAAACAGAACCATAAATGTAGTTGTAATATGTCTGATTTTGGAAAAAGTAGAGATAAGGTTAGGCCTAAATTCATCTTTATTAGTTAAGGTTCAATTAGAGATGCAGAAACAGTATTACAGTAATAGACCTTTCTCAATTGCAGGAGGGGAAAAAAAAAGCTGATGAAGTAAGAATCAAGAAGGGGGATTTGGAGAATCATTGTGAAGTCACTAACTAGCTCTCCAGAAACACTGGTATGTGTGGATATGGGAGAGTTTACAAGCCAATCTGTAAGACAGCCATGTCCAGTGGGACCATGAAATTAAGCTGGTGAAGAGGGATACAGAAGGCTTTCGTATGTGGATAGCTACTGGCTGCTATTGTTCAGTAGGACTGGCAATCACAAAAGAGAGGAGGTCTTGGAATGGAGTAGAATAAGGATGGAAGAGGGACAGTACTTCCACGTGTACAGTCAGCTCATCTAACTATAACCTTCAGAAAGGTTTGTCTGCTTCTTCACTTCCTGCTGTTTTCCTTCTGCCTTCCAAAATTTGCTCTAAATTAACTTGTGGTCTACTCTAACATACAGAGAAACATACAGTGAAGGGGGATTCTGGAAAACAGGATTCAATACGAGCAAGTGACACAGCACAAACCACCACACTGCTCTCAGGACTGTTGACTTTACAGTTAGTGGAGAGTCATCAGAGATACGGAGAAAGGGGAGTGACAAGATAATACATTTTGTTTTCAGAAAAGCAATTTGAGTCAGAGAAATAGAATTGATTATAAGCGAGATAAACTGGAAGTAGGGAAAATTTTGCCAAGATTTTTCAGCCCTTCAGACAAGGAGTGGTTCTATACTGAACTAGGACAGTGAAAATAGGCATGGGTAGGAAAGAACTCATTTGAGATTTTAAGTGGCAAAATTGACTGGACCTGTGTTGACTGGTTTTGGAGATAAGGAACAGATGAATCCGGACTAGTATTTAGCTTGGATCTTTGCAGGTATGGGGAGAAGTGTCAAAGAAAAATTGCATCAGATGGATTAAAAAGACAAGGACAACTTTATTTAAAATATCGCAGTTAAGGAGAGAGATTAAAACCAATCCCACAGTAACAAAAGGTGAGAGAATTTTGAAGAGCTGTGGTGAGCTAGTGGAAAAGTAGTGGAGGCCACTGGAAGGGGGAGTTGGCCCACATGCTTAGGCCATGTGTGTTTGCTGATGGGCACTTAATGTAGTTTGGCTCCTGTTCTTCTGCAGAGATTAGAAAACAGGGATAGTTCTTGATGGTTACATTTCAAAGGGATGGGCCTCTATCTTCCTGAGAGAAGATTTGCATCTCAAAGAGGTAGAGAATATATTTACTATTGCAAACTTTCTAAAATAAATGTTCTGAAAAAAGAGAGGTCAGAAGTCTAGAGTTAGGAAGAAACCTATCTAAAGTTTAATCAAGCTGAGGGGAATGCTAAGGCCATCTTGGTAAAACTTTGAATGCATTTGCCTATTTTGCAAAGATAATTTTGTTAGTCATACTGTGTTTTAACTTTCTGAAGAGTTTGAGTTTGAAACTTAGAAGTAAGTGGACACTGGTAAACTGATGAGGTTTTGGGGTGACAGTGGGTTTCATGGGGTTTGGAGCTGATGGCCAAGAAATAATTTTTGAAGACATCTTTGGTGCAAAAATGTGATTTTATTAAAACATGGGGACAGGACTCCTGGGCAGAAAGACCTGCACTGAGGTTGTGAAGAGTGGCTCCTTGTGTACAATGGGGCTGGGGAAGATAAAGTCAAAGGGGAAGTTTCCAAAGAGATTTTTAAATGCTAAAAACTCACAGATTACTGAAGGTCTAGCTATTTTCCAGCTAAGTTTGTTTTTCCCTCTAGCAAAGCATTAACATTAAGACAGTAGAGAGTTCCTGGAGAAAGGTTATACTTTGTATATGCCTCAAGTATTTGTCAATGGGGTTCAGGTTATAAGGAAATTTAATTTTCCCTGTCATATTTTTCTTGCCTTTGTTCCCCCCCATCACTATAGAGGGAAGGGTGATGTTGGGGCTCCAAGAAACAGTTTATAGGTTTCTAGAGATTAGGCTAATAATAAGATTGCCTTTTTCTTGTAATTTAGTAAGACATTTGTAAACTGATGGAGACCCCTATCAGTTTAACCTTTTGTTTTCTGTCATTTTCTTTGTCCTTGGGCATCTAGGAATCCCTGAGAAAGGTCACACATATCCAACCTTGGGTAGGTGCTGTTAGCCTGTACTTTGTCCTCAGCTTGTCCCATGCTCCCTCATCACTGACTATAGTGTCTTGACTGGTACACCCCTCTCTCTCTCAAAAAAAAAAAAAAAAAAAAAGATATTCTGATACTCAAACTCCCAGAATCTATGAAAGTGATCTTATTTGGAAAAGGGGTCTTTCAGTAATTAAGTCAAAAATATAGAGATGAAATCACCCTAAATTATCTGGGTGAATCCTAACTCAGTAACAATTATTCTTTGAAGAGACATACACAAAGGAAAGGCCATGGTAAGATAGAGGCAGAGATTATAGTGATACAGTTGGAAGTTCAGGAATGCCAAGAATCTGGAAGAAACAAGGAGTGAAATATCTTCTAGATCCTCAAAGGAATTAGAGCTCTGTGGACACCTGGCTTTAGGACTTTTGACCACTAAAAGTAGAGAATAAACTGTTGTTTCAATACACCAAGTTTGTGAGTAATCTGTTATAGCACCTGTAGAAACCTTGCATGTTGACAAAATCAATTTACTGATTATTTTTCATGTGGTTTAAAGTTAGCTATATCAATAAAGTATATTCTCACATTCTATTGGAGGCATACATACAGACTATTTAAATAAATTTACATTAAACTAGTATAATCAAGCTCTGACCAATTCATAGGCAACAATGTCGCCATGAATTGAGTCCAGTCCATAAGCTTGCACCTTCACAATTAAAAGAGAGGTAGAGAGACAGAGACAGAAACAGAATCATATGAACTACTTCTATGCTAATAAGGATACTTAAAAAATACATTAAATATATATAAATATATATGAATATATTATATATATAATATTAAATATATTAAAAAAATATATATATATTGTTCTTTTTAGAGAGAGCATGAGTGGGGGAGAGGGACAGAGAGAAAGACTCTCTACACTGAGCTCCATCCCACTACCTATGGATCATGACCTGAGCTGAAGCCAAGAGTTGGATGCTCAACTGACTGAGTCACCCAGGCACCTCAATTAGTATACTTTATTAGAGCTCTTATAACACTGAAAATTTGCTATCAATTAGTTTTCTTTTTTTTTTTTTGGTAACAATTTTTATAGAATTCTGATTTATAGTGTTTATTTTTGACAGAGACAGAGCATGAGTGGGGGAGGGGCAGAGAACGAAGGAGACACAAAATCTGAAACAGGCTCCAGGTTCTGAGCTGTCAGCACAGAGCCCAACACAGGGATCGAACTCATGAACCATGGGATCATGACCTGAGTCAAAGTTGGATGCTTAACCGACTGAACCACCCAGCTCCCCTAGGGATTTGATTTCTAGATGTAAAGAACTAAGCGTGATTTTGACTTATAAACCAAATAATTAGAAGTTTGGAGGTGTTTTTTTCCCCACCCTCATTTCATAGAGAGAGAACTTAATAGCTACTAACCAAAAAAGATCTTAGGTCTGAACTACTAATCAATATAGGATTACATTGTGCCCACCCACAGAATCCAGAATAATCTACCTTTCTCAAAATCCTTAACCTAATCATTCTTGCAAAATCTCTTTTCACATGTAAGGTAACATATACACAGGTTTTGGGGAGGAGGGCACAAACATCTTTGGGTGTCCATTATTCTGCCTACCACATTAACTATCCAATACAGCATATGCCCAAGAAGTTTAGGGAAAATTTCAATGCAAAAGACATATGTTCTAAACCTGTATATTTGAATGCAAGGAAGTAGCTTACACTGGTCTCAAATTACAAAAGAGCACAGAGAAGGCTCATTTTTAATGATAATCCATGTTACATTTAAAATCACACACATAGACAAAGTTTAAGAAATGCCATAAAACTGGAGTAGCTATTATGGTTCTATAATAGACATCAGCATAAATTTTATTTTAAATGTGGGCAAGGAATGATAAGCTATTTAGGCTTGAGGGACTTAGAAAGAAGTAAGAGCAGAAGATGATAATTGTGTTCCAATAATTATAGATCATCCACAGAGAGACTTAGTCTAGGGACTGAAAATAAAAAATATAAACAGACTTGAATAAAAATCAATTGTTTTGCTTTACAGCCCTACCTTTCTCTTATCCAATACTGACTTACACTCTGACTAAAAATACACTGGAGAAGATTTAGTGGTCAAAATAAATGATTCCAATATTTTCCACTACATCTTAAGAATTAATAACTGATCCTAATCAAAGGGAGGAGTCCATTCTTAAAGTACTATGTTGAGAATAAAATTCCACTGTCTCCTTTATCCTTTTTTTCTGATGTAGTAAAATTCTATCTGTGCTTCAACCCATCAATTTATGCTAAGAAATGCACATGGGCAAATCTGAGATAGCAAATCTTTTCTCTGTGTTAATAGGTATATTTTTCTCTACAAAAGTATTACATGCTGCTACACTTGAAACTCTTCTACACTGTTTAGCAGTCAAGATAAAAAGAGCTCATAATTTTGCATACAACTTGTAATGGTTCATTTAATTTTGGTTTTCATTCTAAGACAATTTCCTATTAAAAATATTCAGAGTAATGAGGGTTTCAAAGGATATCTGTTACTACTGAAATTTAAATCACTTCAAGAATTTTAATTTAAATAAATATAACTGGTTTATACTCCTTGGCAAATATTTTCACACATAATACTTTTGATTAAGATGAAAATATACTCATAAGAACAGAAGGATAAAACTAAGTCCTAATTAAAACTTGCCAGTATGATTGACAATTTTGGATAATACTCAGATTTTGACAATTAACCCCAGTAGTCTCATTGAAGAATGTTCTAACAGAATTGTTCCAACAGAAGTTCAGGTGTTTGGGCTTATTGCAGGAGGTGGGAGATTAGTGAGTATAAACCATGTACAATGGCTTAAGTAAAAATATACTTAAGCTTAAGCATTATGGTGTGTGTGTGTGTGTGTGTGTGTGTGTGTGTGTGTGTGTGTGTGTGTTGATTTTATGCCTGAAATGGATTGTGGAGTGCTTCCTTAGATCACTTTAAACTACTACTTCCCTAGATTACTGTTTCGCTTTGCAAAGAAGCACCTGAGTTTTACCCCCACATAAGCTCTAAGTAGATAGAGGCCATTAGTATTACATCTTATTGCTCAAATGGACTACATTTAGCAAATGGGGAAGAACAACGAGTCTTCAGAATTCTCTTAAATCAAATAAAGGTTAATTTCAATAGAATGTTATTGATGAGTACTTTTGATTTTTAAGTCATGTTTTCCAGAAAAGTAGAAAGTAGGAGCCAGTTTGCTTATCCTTGATGTCAACCAATGAAGGATGTGTAAATCAAAAGAATATAACAATTTTATCAAAATTATATCTTCGGTTCTAATACAGACATGTGGGAGTATAGGATTTAGCCAAACTAATCAGTCTCAGTTTCCCTATGTATAAAATAATGATGTTGCAAAGTATTAGGATAAAAATAATAGCTAGAGTGGTATGTTGACTATGATTAGAATAATTTTCATATTTCTTTGTCATCATTAAAAATAGCTGCAGGGATTAATTATTAATAATTAAATAACTTTAATTCATAGAATAAACTATATTTAATATTTCTATTGTTCTCATTAAAGCCAAAACACAAATTAATCTACCTAACATTGCCATAACAACTGGCAGATGTAAGCATGCAGTGGTGACACTGTACTCTGCTTTAACATTTACATTGTGACATTTTAGTTGTAAAAACAGGTAATGACAAGAGCAGTTCATTAATATATTCCATCTTCATGTAATAATGCAACACTTAACATTCTGTTCGGAATGTCTACAGAATGTCAAAATAAATAAATTGCCCCTAGTTAGCATAGTCACTGTTAAATTTATTACTGAAACAAGAGGAAGGACTTTGAATGCTTTGACACTGGGCAAATGAAACAGTTATTTATTTATCCTGGAATGGCTCTAGTGTCCAAGATATAATTGGAGGTTTATGACTGGACAACAGAACTGTCCAATCCATTCCCAGTGCTGACATAGAAAAACTTTCTTTTAAGCCTCATTTTTTTTTTTACCTCATTTCAATTCTTGAAAAGAAAGAAAAAGTCTACTTATAAATATCCCAGAGATTAATAAGGATGAGACACTGCTAATCTGTCTGCAATATGGGGAAACAGGCTGTGATAGAGGGATACGAAAGTTGAATGAAGTACATGAGGGAGTGGTCAGTCTTACATAGGGGAGAGTGATGCGAGATGGGTTTCCAAGGAAAGATGCTCAACAAAGATCTTGAATTCTGATTGAAGTCTCCAGATAGCCTGATGAGCAAAACCATTTGAATAAGCACGGTACTTATAAGAAGAAACTTGCCAGATGATGTTTACAAAAAAAGTTGAGATGAAATAAAGAAAAAAAATGAACACAATTTAGTAGTGCCAAAAAATAAAAGATTCTTTAACATATACATATATTATGTAAACATACATCTACAATATATACACATATATAATGTGATATATATATGTATATAACTGTTTTGATAACAAAATCTAAATAGTTTCATGTGATTCGAGCTCAATATATATGTATGCCTAGGGGAAGAAGAAGGTAGGAGATTGATCTGGAAGTAGACAAAGTTAGACTCCAGTTTTAACTTTTTATTGCCTTGGAGAAGATAACATTGGCTGTTGGCATATTTATTTTATAATCTATTTCTTTTCATTTTTCTATATTTGAATTTATAGTTTTATTACTGTCATTGATTTCTTATGCATTTTCCTCATATTATTGTATTAAAATTTATTTCTTTATATAATTCTATTATTTAGTGCATGCTATTTCAACAGGATTTTACATATGAGTAAAATAAGGTCCAGAGGGTTATGTAACTTATCTATGTACAGGTGCTCTATCGACAACAACTAAAATTAGAACCAAAATGATTACCCACTTTTCTAGAAATCTGAACTACTTCCCACTGCTGGTAGTTAAAAAAAAAACCAAAAAACCAGTAAGCCTATTCACATTCTTGTATACCTTTTTAATCAATCTTACCATTATCTACATAATTACCTAAGCCACAAATCTGGGAGGCATATTTCATCCCTGGCTTTCCTATATCAGCTCCATCACCAATCCAAGCCACATCCTAGAAATTATCAAATTCTGGTTTGTATACAGAGTAGATATCTCAGTATTTGCTCTCCATTCCATTATGCTCAACTGCATTCAGTACTTATATTAATGCCATAATATCCTTTTTAATCTCTGTGCTTCTAGATTCACTTTTCCTTCCTGCAACATACTTTTGTCAGAATTATCTTTTATAATCATAATCTAGTTATGAAGTACCCATATGCCGGTCAGCATTACTATAAGCACCAATATCGGATTATATATATATATACTAATATATATATATGTGTGTGTGTGTGTTCCTTAATATATCCTTTATATATATATATAATATATATATATTATATATATATGTGTGTGTGTGTGTGTTCCTTAATATATCCTTTCCTTATGACTTTGTATCTTATAATAAACAAACAATCCTGCTCAGAACACCGGGGCACCATAAACCCTTCCATGACTCTCTGGACATCTCCTCACTTGCATTTATTAATTTTAAGAAATAAAAACTACCTAGTGATAGTAAGCCATCTGCTTATTTCATATAGCAAGGAGACTAAAGGAATATTTTACAGGTTTGGTGTTGCAGCTAAACAATGTCACCAGGGGCCCAGACACTTTAAATTTTACTCCCTCACTACCTTCAACAGGTTGCCTTTTAATTCTCAATTTTAGCCTCAAATTTACAAGTTGTCTGCATTAAATCCAGACATCACATCCTCTCACCAATATTCCTGGCAGAAGAAAGAACCAGGGGCAAAGAGCTTTTTTGCCGAAAGAGACATAGAGCAAAATACTGGCAAATTTCCCTGCAGTGTTTCTTTCCCAGTGGCCATAACTTCTTAGAGCCATGGACACAGATACTACAGAATTACTTGGATATAAAATCTGGAAAAGGGAATGGGAACGTCATGACTAGCTGAAACAAATGATTCATCTCTTGCTGCAGTGTACATTGATACACTGAATAAAAGAAGGGTGTATGAACATTAAAGAAGGTAAACAGGAAGGGATTGTAAGATGCTTATGAGATTTGAAATTACATTCTTGTAAGTGGATGTGAGAGAGAAAAGATAACATTAACTATAAAGAAATAATATCCCAGATTTTTCCAATACAGTAAACTCTTGGTTTGTGAGCATAATTCAGGAAACATGCTTATAATCCAAAGCACTTGTATATCAAAGCAAATTTCAAGAACCATTGGTTCGGTTTTGATTATGTGACGTTTGGCATCATGTACTACTAGTATTGCAAGACATTGTTTATCTAGTTAAGATTTATTAGAAATGTTTGCTTGTCTTGTGAAACCCTTGAAGAGCAAGTTACTCACAATCCAAGGTTTTACTGTAATTGATACACAACATCAAACCCATAGATTCAGCAATGTAGCTGGCTATCAACTGAAGCTGAATAAATACATACACCTAGGCACATCATAGTAAAACTGCTTAAAATCTAACACCAAACATTTCAATTAAAAGCTGACTAAGAATAAAAATTAGAAGTAACAACAATAATACTGAAAGTTGACTTGAAAAGAAACCACAGAAAAAAATGTCATGACATCTTAAGATGTTGAAATAAAAAAAAACTACCAGTCTTCCATTATATAACTTCAAAATAATTCTTTAAACTTAAGATAAATAAAAGTATTTCTACATAATTGGCATGATATAACTCATCATGACTCTGTTCTGAAGTAAAATATATAAAAATAGATTTCTTTAAACAAAAGGAAACTATTCCAGACAGAAGAATGGAATGGAAGAAGGAAGAATGGAAAGAACGTGGATCAAGGTGAATAATTATTGACCTAAAAATGCAATAATGATATATTTTAGAACTTCAATTTTATCTAGATCTAAAATACACGGCAAGAAGAGCAAAAATGGAGAGAAGGTGAGAGACAGGAATAAAGATCCTAGCATTAACTCAACAGTGGTAAAAGTAACAATTCATATTAGGTGGCCACAATGTCAAGGATAAATGAATGTATTACTGTTTAGGATAACAACTTAAGAGATAGAAAAGAAATTAACAAGCCAATAGAGGAGGAAGATTGAAATTATTAAAATATACACAATTAATTCAAATAATATAAGAAATGAGAGAACAAAGAAACAAGACATTAACAGAGAACATGAATAATTACATGGTTAATCTAAATATTAATAAATCAGTAATTACAGTAAAAGTAAATAAAAAGCACTTCAATTTAAGGATTATCTCTCAGAGTCTTTACACATGTAGGTTTACTAAATTTTACTTCTCTTACAAATCTCAGCCTTTACATTCCCTACATGCACCATTATGGGCGTGTGTAGAAGTCCTAACTCTCAATACCTCAGATATGACTGTATTTGGAGATGAGACCTTTAAGGAAATAATTAAGGTTAAAACACAACACTCTGGTGGGCTTTAGTCCAATCTGACTGGTGTCCTTGTAAGAAGAGGAAATTTGGACATAACAATGAGACACCAAGAAAGTGCACAGACAGAAGAAAGACCACGTGGAAGGTTCTGAGAGAAGACCTTAAGGGGAGAGGCCTCAGAAGAATCAAATCACTCTGTCACCTGATGGTGGACTTCTAGCCTCCAAAATTGTGAGGAATAAATTTCTATTGCTTAAGCCATCCACTTCATGATGTTTTGTTATCTCAGCCTTAGCATACTAATCTAAGTACCCAAGAAGTACTCTCTTACTGTCTTTTTCCTTTAACTTCCAAAGATGAATTATGTGTCATTCCTTATGAATTGTATACCTTTTCCTTTTCATAATCATTGTCTTTGTTTTGAGTTTAGGTCCCTTTTTCATGAATCAGATAGTAAATATATATTTTAGAACAATGTATTTATCTGATTATTGCATATTGATTTATAAAACAATATATTCTTTACTTGATTCTTGAACATCACTTTATCAATGCTTCATATATGATAAAAGCTCAATAATATTTGCTAAACAAATTAGTGGATCCCCATGCTTCAGCATTAACAGAATTTTAAAACCTGAATATAGTAAAACAGAGTTAACATTAATATATTACTGAATATTAAACAGGGTTTGAGAAGACATCTGTAATTTTCTTGGTAGTTAGAGAAGTTTTAATGTTATTTATGAGAGCTATTAGTCAATAATGATTTTTAATTGTTACAAAGTACCATAAATCACATTGTACTGTCCTGTATTTTCATTATCAATAATCTTGGCCAGTGTTGGTTAGTCCTTTATAAAACTCAAAGATCTCGCACGTATGGTTCTCACAATAGTCCTCTGAAAAACACAGAGACCTAACTCTCTCTGAGAGTAGAAAACAAACAAACAAACAAACAAAACACCTGTAAATAAGAAAGGTTTGGAGTCTTGATCAATGTCAGAGAGCTAACTGGTGATATAATTGTCCCAAGAATACTGATCATCTGATTACTAATGTATTCCACCCTCACTTTTCTTTAATCATCTTCTCATGCTTGAAAATTAGAACTAAAGTTAAATTAATTAGAAGGGAATGCCAAATGCTCTAAATGATATTTCCATTACAATATTTTGCTTGGCCAATAAATTATACTGAAATGCTGGGGACTTGGATGCTTCGTCTCTCTTCGGATGCAATCCTAAATTCAAGCAATGGATTTTTTTTGACTCAACCTGGTGGAATTTCACTTAGGTTACCTATATTTGTATCTGATAAAGTCTGCATATATTAGTGTGGATACTATTTTTATATAATAAAATTTAACATAAATTTTGAATGTAGATATATTGCTTCTAGTTACCAGGCCCCCAAATATTATACATATATATATATATATATATATATATATATATACATACATATATACTTATATGTATGTATATATATAATTGATTCACCCATTCATCTAGAAGGATGTTTTGAAGACACAAAAAAATAAAATTTATTTACAGCATCATTAATACACACGGAGTAAAACTATACTTCATATCTTTATGATGATAAAATGATCCAAAATAATGATTAGAATCACTTTGATAATTAAAAAAGAATAAGAAGTATGGCCCCTGCTGAAAATGAAAATGGAGTATTCTAAATAAGTTCCTTTTGAGGCTTGGAATAACTACTTCTGACCAAGCCCTGTGCAAACCCCTTCTGTGAGAGACAACATACTGTTCCTGAAAACTTTAATAGAGGCTTTCTGACAGGCCAGAGAAAGAAAACTACACAAGAGTGAAAAAAAAAAAAAAAGATATCCCTTTAAGACCCAACTGGTCTGTTTCCTTCCCTGATACATTCTCTGAGCTGAGGGTCCACATTTAGGCACTCACTACACAGAGAAATGAGTCTATTGTTTATGACACTTATTTTAGTCATTATTACATTTTACATAGCTTTTATTACAATTTTATTACATATTTCTCACTGAAATAATCCCAAAGCTTTTTTTTTTAACTTTTTTTTGAGTTCTAAAATGTGAAAGTTAATTAATTTTATAGGAGTAATACAGTGATTCTGTGGATTGTTTTTCCCTGTGTAGATTAATAGACCATGTCTATTCTAGATTCTAAAAGGGCCAATTTTTGGTGAGAGAAATCAATTTAAATGTAATTTAAATTTTACAGAAGTTTAAGAAATGGTATCTCCACCAACACTGTATTTATATCTTGTTTAGAGATAGGATACTTATTTACATTTTGGTTTGCCTTCATATTTGCTAAGTAGTTATATTTTATCTTATGGAATGGAAATTTCAGAAACTGAGAAATACTATAATTTTGGTTTTTGCAGCAGTCTTCAGTATACTCGTTTGAAGAGAAGAAGTATGCAATATCGGCAATAGTTTAAACGGTTTTTTAAAAATGTTTTATAAAGGGGCATATATCAGAAATCAGAATTCAACTAGAAACCTAGGTTCTGCATATATAACTAACTAGAGGCTGTTATGCAAACATTGATTTAAATAATCACTGACTCATTGCTACATCTCTAATATGAAGGGGAATGACACAAAAAGAGCTATGTAGTGACATAAGTGTCAATCTGTCATCAGAGCATTCTAAACTCCTGGACTGTTGCTACTTTGAGGTGCATTGAGATCATGCAGATCCTCTATCCATACTTACCCTTTATGCATACAGAAAAAAAGAAGTTATTAGCTAAGTCGTCGATTTGTTCCAACAGCTAAAATAGCAGCAGCGTCTAATCTCAAACCCTCATCTCCATGCCTATTGATTTCCATTTCATTTCATTATACTCTAATGACTCCCGATAACTTGATGTTAGTTTGTTCTTAGTCTAACCTCTCAGAAAGCATTAAAATACTTGCATTTTATGTCTTATCATTTCATTTAAGGTATTATAATCTAAATCAATCCTGTAATAGAGTGTTCTTGATCCCAGTTTCCTGGCGAAGACAATAAAAGCAGAGGTCACACAGCTACAAGGTGAGAAAGTGGCACCTTTGGGCAATGCCTGAACACCTTTGCTTCCATCATATGAGTTGTCTACAGGGTTATAAGGAGGCTGAGGGGAAAACGAAACAAAAGAAAACAAAATAAAACAAAACCAAAAAAACAAGCATAGGGCTACTGGGGACAGTTTATCTTTTCACTCTGTTTGAATGAGTCCCTTCACGGAAAGAGCCTTTTAATCACCATGTCTGAATGAATAGTGAGGGTAGCATCTGTGTTAAAGCTGAACAAAAAATATACTGGGAACATGAATGGCTCTTCTTTCTCAAGCAGCTGGGTTTAGATTTTTTTTACTGGAATTCCCCCTCCCCCATCTAATTAATATCTTCAATCACTGCTTAGTTCACTGACCCATCGGTAGAAAGTAGAGGTAGAAGACAACACTCAGTATGATTCAAAGAACGGAGCCCATGTAGTGATATCTGAAAATCATATTACACTCAATAGCTCCACATCTTCCAAAATAGCCTTCTAAAAGAGAGTTAAGAAAAGACAGGAACTAACACTTTTTCCAATGTTCACTAGATGTTAACATTTTCAATTTGCCACCTTTTTCACAGAATTTCTTTTCAGAGAACACCATTGCCCCAGCAGTAGAATAGGGCTTGCCATTTTAAAGGCTAAACACTATCATGGATCATTTCAAATTTTTTGATATATAACTTCTTTGTGTACAACAGAAAGATTACCAGGGCTGTGTTATATCTATTTCTCTGCTCTGTAAACAGTACTATGATTCAAAATACAATTATTTAGGCAACATAAAATTTCTCACACAAATGACTATTTTTCATAGTAAGCCTGGGGTGGGTGGGGGGGAAATCTAACATCTACACAGAAATACAGAAAGACAGAAGAGTTTACTGATTTTCTCCTGAATAAGATATTGGGTCTAATGTCTCCAAGTATATTGTTTTCGGCTAAAATTACAAGTGTCATTATGACCTGATAATTCTCTGAACTCCTCTCTCTTCTTTCTAATCTTCACTTTATTTCGCTTCTGCTCTCACTGTTAAGAGATGACTTTCATGGGCACCTGGGTGGCTCAGTCAGTTAAGCATCTGACTTCAGCTCAGGTTATGATCTTGCAGTTCACAGGTTCGAGCCCTGCATCGCACTCTGTGTGGACAGTTCAGAGCCTGGAGCCTGCTTCTGATTCTATGTCTCCCTCTCTCTCTGTCCCTCCCCTGCTTGTGCTCTGTCTCTCTCTCTCTCAGAAATAAATAAAAACTTTTTCAAAAATTAAAAAAAAAGTTAACTTTCATTAGAGAACCCATCAAGGCCTTCAGATCAAAGCAGAGTCGTACTGGAGTTTCTGTATTTCTAAAACATAAGAAACTTAAAGTAATTATACTCTCTCTACATAAATGTGGTCACCTTTTCATAAGGCCATTTTTTTTGTCTCTATATTGATATTAATATATTTTTCCTGTTAAAACTTGGAAAAATATTCTGTATTGTCGGTATCAAAATATGGATCTCCCTTAAGAGAAACTAAATAAAACAAAACAAAAGCTGTAAAGAGTAGTCTTATTTCAGATCATTTAAATTAATGTGATGGTCATTTTATTTGACAGCACTGATCTACTGATGGTATGTATATAAATTGCTGAAAAAACTCAACGTAACAAATTAAGTAAAATATTTTATAAATAATTCAATTCTCTCAACAAATTTAGTAGTTTTGTTTGTTTTTGTTTTTAATTCATCAAGCCTTTAGGCGAAGGTTACACTCCAGATTTGTAGAAATAGGCTTCATTGTGTAACAATTCGAAAACAGAATACATGTTAAATTTTTAAAGTGAATGAAGAAAAAAACCCCAGAAAATATGAAAATATAAAATAAAGAGCAAAGAATGGATTTAATCTTCACCTCCTTGTGATTAGGTGGCTAACAAAGAAAGGTTCAGCAGGTATAAAGTCAGCTTCCTTACAGTAAAGAAATGCATTTTACAGAAACGTTTATGGAACAACATTTGAATAAAAGAGGTATGTTACTTCTATGGGAAAGCAATCCCATATTTTTGTAAACTTTTTTGCCCCAAATTTCCTTCTAATCTATGCTAAAAATGTCATTTTTCTTCTCAGGTAAGAGACCTATACTTCCTGACTCTATATATTCCCTCCTGTGTGTGGGGGTTGGGGGGAGAGTCTGGGTATGTGTTTTAACATCACGATGCCTTCAAGCCTGAAGTTTCATGAGTTTCTTCTTTATTTCCTTCTCTTCTGATTAGCTATGAAACTCTAAATACTTACTCTGCATAATGCTACCTTAGTTTGTGAAATAAGCTGTTTTACACACAGCCGAAACAACTTAATTTCAGCATTACGGAAATTAATAGAAGCCATTATTCCAAGTAAATATAAATTTTTAATTTCTATTCTTCACAAGGTACTACCAGTCACAACAGTTTACACTTCACAGTTTCATGGATTTGTCAGTTTTCTTTCTAATAGGGCTGGCCAAAATAAGATCAGCCTATGTCCATATGTAATGTACTTCAAATGTTGGATTTTTCTCCAACAAAGACATTTATACCTGCTTTATTTTTGAAAATAAAACTAAATGTCGCTCAATTTCCAAAGACATAATGGTAGTTTGTAAATGAAAACAGCAGCTGTTTTGTGAATTTATTCTGAAATATTTGCTAAATATCTAAAAAAAGTAGATCAAATATCCTATATATTGGAAATTTGATTTTTGATTTTAGCGATGTCATGAAGATTTTTCACCATTGCTTTCAGCATGTTTGATGGACAATGAATGTTTGAAGTTGTATATCCCAAGTAGTTTAAGCTACGTTAGGTCCTTGGTAGTCATGGGTAAGCACATGCTCCACAAATAAAATATGTCATCTCTTCATGTCTTCATCCTCTAATCTGCATTTTTTTGTCCCAAACATGAAAATCATTGTACTTTTTAATGACCTTCTTAATACAGATTGATTTACAATTACAAATACCTGTTCCTACAAATACAGCGCCAGTATGATCATAACATAAAATTCTAACTATAGTAAGAGTCAAGCTGACAAAGACCTCAAAGTTTTTCCATTAAGATCAGGTTTGGAAGTACTTACTTATGTAAATCTGGATGAGATACTTCCTCAAAACACTCAGCGAAAACTAGTTTCTGGACTAGCAAAGAACATTTTGCCCGTACTTTTACTCTTGCATTAATCCTGTGGAAGTTCACAGGATCCCAGAGATATCATTCTCAGATCTGTGATGAAGAAACTAGCTTAATCAACATTTAAAAATATGTAAATATTTTGAAAATTGATACAAATTATCATTTTAATGAGCAACGAATTTCCCTCAAGCATTGATGGAGTATTCTCTTTGTTATGAAATGAAATTTTTCCTAATCTACATAATAAAACCTAATAACAGACCAGGGGTTTTTATTACAATGTATGGACGACCTCCATAGTTTCTAATGAATAATTAATTTTCTGTAACAGACAAATTTCTAGCAACTGGACTTACTGACTTTTTACAGTTTTCTGTAACTGTGAAAAGAAAGCTTTGATAACACTTCACTAAAATTAGCAATATTGGAGCAAAATATTCTAGTCTTAAATCTGCTGTACACAGGTGATCGGGGGGGGTAAAAGGAAGCCTGAGAAACGTGTTGTACTATTTCATGCATCCTTTTTCTTCTGTGGCCAATAGATCAAGTGCATATGCAATACAGTCTATAACTATAGATTGTATAAACCATTTCAATCTGTATTTTATGCTAATTTTAGACAGCTAATATTTTTAAAACACATTTTATTTTTATATCATTTTTATTTTATTTTATTTTTAAGTAATCTCTAACCCTACTGTGGGGCTTGAACTCATGACCCCAAGATCAAGAGTTGCATGCTCTACTGACTGAGTCAATCAGGCACCCCTAAATCACATTTTAGTGTTATACTTGTCCTAGATTATTTTTGGCGATTCAGAGAGTGAGCATACGAACTCTGTAAGGCTTATCGACTCCTCTATATTCTGACTAGCACAGAGTAGTACATCAACTTTAATAGACAAACGCATCCTAAGGCAGCAAAATTTGTATATGTATCCAAAATATTTTTTTACTTTACTTTACTTTGCTTTATTTTAATATCCTGAAAACGGTACAAATACAAAGATATATTCAAATGGATAGCACACACTCACTGGCTAAAATCGATTTTAAAATGTTCTTACCATAGCATTCTGCTTTTTTCCTCTTTTTTGTTTTTCAAATTAGGTCTAACAAAGAGAAAATAAACTGCTGTTCTTAAATGACCTATTTTATGAGGTTTGAAAATTGAATATACCTTTCTCCCCTCCCATAATATTATGACCTAGGTCCCTTCCCTCAAATCATAGAGTCAAGTCCTAATTAACAGCATGAGTGTAGTTGCAAATAGGGCCTTGCAGGAGGTAGTTAAAATTGAGTGAGGTCAGAAGGGCGGGGTTCTAATCCAATAGGATGGGTCTTTATAAAAAGAAGAGACACAAGGGACGCACAGAGGAAAAGGGCATGTAAGGCCTCAACAAGAGGGTAGCCATCTGTAAGCTAAGCAGAGAGGCTTCAGGACAAAGTGGAACTGTTGGCACTTTAATCTCAGACTTGTAGCCTCCAGAAACCTAGAGAAATCTAATTTCAGTGTTTAAGCTGTCTAGTGTGTGTTTTGCTATGGCCCAAGCCGACTACAAAGACACCTCATAGAACATTTCATATACTCAGAAAGTTACCTTCTTGCTCTTTCAGAGAGTATCTCCCTCTATGTGCTTTGCCCCTTCCCCCCCACCAAATACCATATATTTCCATGGCCATAACTTGTTTCTGACTAAACAGTATTTGGTTTCCATAGGAATCTCCAGTTTGTACATTCTTGTGTTTGGATTTTATTTTTGTTTGTTTCCTTAAAATAATGCTTTTGCACTCATTGATTTTCCTGTGCACAGTAGTACTTTGCTCCTTTGCCACCATACTGCCTCTTGAAATCTAAATTGACTTAATATATTTGATATCTAATGTTTTGGATCTATAAAATAAAGAGGCTAGAACTAGATACCTTTCGAACATTACAATTCGGAATTTTTAGCATTGAAAATGTGTTGCTATTACCCACTTTGCTTCCTTTTGCTTTTGATATCATCAATCATGGAAGAAGTTGACACACTTTGAAAAGACATATGGTTCCGGAGTGCTAGAAGAGTGCTTTCAGAAAAGGTATGGGACTTGGGGAGGTACAATCTACAATTCAGCTTAGGGACTAACCTTTGTTTATAAGTGAAATAAGGAGCAGAACTTAAATTTGGACTTAAGGTAGAAATAAATGGGTAAATGTTAAATTATTAACTATGACTTGTTAATGAATTAACTCATACTATCTATGACTTTGAGAAGAAAATAGTATGTTAATTATACAGTAAAAATTAAAATATATTTTTATTAAAATAATGTTAAGGTAAAAATTAATGTTAAGGCAATGAAAATATTTTGGTGTGACACAAATTCTACATTAAAAAAAGAAATTTTACATTCATTCTTTAAATAACCATAGTCCATAGGAACATAAATCATCAATATAAGAATACATTAAATATAATTGCCATAATAATAGAAAGAAAATAATTCTACCTAGAGCCATCAGGATCACTTCTAGTATATAATTTCTTTAAAAAATTTTTTAATATTTATTTTTTTAGAGAGAGAGACAGTGCAAGTGGGAGAGGGAGAAAGAGAAGGAGACACAGAATTGGAAGTAGAATTCAGGTTCTGAGGGCTCTGAGCTGTTAGCACAGCGCCTGACATGGGGCTCAAACTCACAGACAATGAGATGTGACTTAAGTCGAAGTCAGACACTAAACCTACTGAGCTACTCAGGTGCCCCTAACATATAATTTCTTATACATGTTTTAAAATATAACAATTTGGATGATTCCTCGAAATATTTTTGCACTTATACACTAATAAGATTTAAGAGTGATTATAGGTAGATAAAGATAGATGGAAAAGATACACAGGCAGAGAGAAAGATGAATAGAGAATAATTCTAACAAAGAATTTTAATAAAATTATAAACCTTACCTATATTTATAATATAAATCTTGATTAATACCTAATACATGTGGAGATGAAAAGACCTATAATATTGAAGAAATAAAAATATAGAGAGTTTCCTCTCATAAAATAAAATCATATTAGTTTTCATGGCATTTAAATTATTTTAACGGGTTTCAACATGTTTTTCATATGTATTTATATTTTTTATTTTTACCATTAAAACATTATTAAATCCACACTTTATGTTATTGAATTGCATTTTCTTAATATAAAGATTAGGAACTAAAATTTTAAAGGAAAAAACCTACAATATTTTTTTTTCCTGTATAATTGTCTCACATTAACATTTTCCCATATGTTTATATGTTTGTACTTTAATATAATCCAGAAATTCTGCATCTGGAAAATGATAATTCCCAGATCCACATTTCAAAGCAAAGGAAATTAAGGTGCTAATTGCAGAAATCTAATTTCAGGGAGTACAGTTATCACCATACATTTAGAAATGCAAACATCACATAAAGAGGAGATATCACTAGATTTCATTTAGGAATAAAACCATTCTATACAGAAATCTCTTTTTATTTCTTTGTTTTCCTTCTATTTGTCCTGAAATTCCCTTAAAAAAAAGATTATTAGGCAGTGTTTTTGTACTTTTAACTTAGTAAGTGGGCATCAATGAAGGACAAGTGAAATCGAGAATGGAAGGAGAGCATTACATGGATTCATTATTAATATGAACATACCTAAATTTATCTGATGGCTTCAACATCTAGAGGTACTATGCTTCAACAAGCCACAGACATTCCTTATCAAGACAATCCTACAAAGTGAAGGAGGAAAACTTTGTCTGCCTATTTCTTCCATTGTTCAAAGCTTTTCCTTGTAGGGATAACTCCCCTGGACTTCCATATTGTGCATGTGTGAGTACGTGCTGAGATTTACTGCAGTAAGGTCAGCAGGGAGGCCTAGGGTCATGATGTCAGGGGAAAGCAGGTCACACATGTGTTAGGTTGGCACAACACACACAGAACTGGCTGATATAATGACCCAGAGACATTGCTGCTACCAAAGACAAAGGTGGTCCAGAGGATCTGAGAAGGTGCCTAAGAGCTGTCTGATAAATAAGTGATAAAAATCTGGTTGTTTTTTCAAAGTATAATGGGTGTCTTTTAAAGGAACAAACCTGATTGCAAGAACTTTGAGTAAAATTATATTTATATTTGTTATAATATATTTGTTATATTTAATAACAAAGTAGGATAGCATAAAAATTTCATAAATCATTAAATCGAAATGTTAGAAACTTTCAGCTTCTGCTCCGACATATAAAGTGTTTGGAAGTTCTCACTTCCATTCCCATAACAAACAAACAAACAAAAGCAAATGAAGCTGAACACATTGAAAATCAACAACTCTTTTTAGATCCCTTGAGAATTGAGGTCACTGAGGAAACTACTATCTTGAAAACTGAGAGACGGGCATATAAAAGAATCATAGCTTACTGGGAGTAGAAACTCAGGAGCAAAAATCTAGTCCTGTATCCAGTACTAGCAGGTACATTTAACTTATAAGTGACAATTTGGGATGCTCAGTATAGGGTAGTTTGAGAATTAAAAAATCTAAAGGGGCAGTCTTAGGGGAAGGCCCACACTTTTATGAATGCTACCTCTAAGAGCCCTATCAGCTTCTCATAATATGGACTGGAGAAAAATTCCCTCATGCTTGCCATAGGGAGTGGGTAAAGGTAACCGTTTTTTAAGCTTTTGTTTTTAAGTTATCTCTACACCCAACATGGGGCTCAAACTCACTACCCAAGATCAAAGAGTTACATACTCCACTGACTAAGTCAGCCAGACACCCCATTAACCATTTTGAAATAAACATGGAGCTTTCTATTTTATACCTGCCTTCAAAGGAAACTACTTTGCCAAAACCTAAGGTGGAGAAAAGGAAATACATAAGTTTATACCCCTCTAGTCTTTCTGTATCACCTACATTGGAGATGGAGACTGTGAAGAACTTATGAAGATCACAGCTCAGGAACACAGGTCCATTAAAAGTTTGAGGCCTAATTAAAGGAATATAGAACATCTCCCTTTCATCACCCCTCACCACAATACCAACAAGGATCCTGGAAAGTAATAGAGGACTGAAGATGAAAGAACTGCAAGGTTCAGATTATACTTAAGAAGGAATTTCTAGTAAAAGCCAAAGACAACCAAGATAACAAGAACAAAAGAACACCATAAGAAAATGAAGCCTTGAACATATACAGCTAGAGAAAACAGTAAACACAGTGTACCTCCTAGGCAGATTTCCATAAACTCTCACACTGAGGACCTATTTACTTTAGTTCCTATGACCAAATACATAATGTCTGGGCTTCAAAATAATAATAGCAGTGGCAACAACAACAACAGCAACAATGACAACAAAGAATGCCAAAAGGCAAAACGAAAACAAAAACAAAATCTCGGAAGACACAAAGCAAGCACCAAAACTAGATTCAGATATAACATAGATTTTGGAATGTCTACAGCAGTGATTTAAAATAACAATGTATAATATACTAAAAAATTTAACAGGAAATGTGGACGACATATGAGAACATATGGGCAATATAAACTGGCAGATTGAAACTCTAAGGAAGAATCAAAAGGAAATAATAAAAATAAAAATATACAATGTAAAAGGAATGTATTGTATTCTTAAAAATTGGTCAAGAGGGTTGATCTTACATTAAATATTATTGTCACTCACATACACAAAATATAATGAATAAAGAGGGCAGACAGAACTTTTGGAGGTGATGGATAGGTTTATGGCATAGATTGTGATGAAGGTTTCACAGATGTATGCTTATTTTAAACTCATCCAATTTTATACATCAAGTATGTATAGCTTTTGCTATGACAATCATACCTCAACAAAGTGGTTTTAAAAGAAAATCAATTAGCCCATCTTATCAACAGATTGAAGAAGAATCATCATCTTAATTGATGCAGAAAAAACATTTAACAAAATTCAATTACCTCTCATGACAAAAACACAGCAAAGTAGGAATAGAGAGGGAAACTTCCTCAACTTAAGGATATTTACCAAATTTCCAAAGACATTAAACTTAATAGTGAGAAATTGGTTGATTTCTTCTTAAGACTGGGGACTGACAAGAATTTCTTTTCAAAAAACAAACAAACAAACAAATAAGAAAAGCCCACAAATTTCTCCTCCTGCTCCCCTTTTGAACAGTATAGTGGAAATCCTAGCTAAAAAAATAAGAAAATAAAAAGAATGCAGATTGTAAGGAAGAAATAAAACTGTAATCAAAGTTGATAAGATTGTCTATATCGGATTATAGAATTATCATCCAAAATTAGAAATAAAACCTGAGTTGAGAGTAATATAAATAAATAATTGAAAAAAATTAAAATGAAAAAGAGGCAAATCTCATATATTGGTGACACCCTATGAATTGAGTAGATTCTCTACCCTAAATGAAAAGAAGCATAAGTCTCCACTCCTTGACTATGGGCTGTGCATGGGAACTTCATTTCACAGAACACATCTGGAAAGAGAAAGAAAAAAAAAACCTGTGTAACATCACTATAGAGAAACTCGGCAAAAACTGCTTTAGCCAAATAATCTAGGTCAACATCAATCATTTTAAAACATGTAGATAGTATATATCCATGTTATAATATAATGAAAAAGCAGTTTATCTGTGTGATCTTTCTCCCAAAACCCCGTAAGACCAGTCTAATCATGAGAAAGAGCTCACACAATAGTAATATAATTTAATTAACTTTATTAAATATTTTATTATTTTTATAAAAGAGTATGATGAAGTAGATTAAAAAATCTAAAACTAAGGAGAACATGTTATGGTTAATAACTAGCTAAATATAGTATTTTAAGATCTTCAATTTAACTATTTTTACTTAAATTCAGTAGCAGAACTCTAAATTGAATCTAATCCAGTGTGTGATATTCATTCCAATTCATTTATAAATAGAAAACATTAAATTGATTGAAATCAAGTAAAACAATTTTGACAGGTCTTGATGACGTTTTTGTCAGCTTTCATTTCAATGCATTTAAACTTAGAATATCAAAAGAAACTATAAATCTAAGTGAAATTTTATAATCAGAATTGGTGTGAATACCAAGAAGAAAATGGTACAATTTAATTCATGCCCAAATGAAACCAATTCAGAGCACCCAGCATGCATACATACAGTATGAGATTCAGTAAAAAATCTTTGAAAATCAGACTATTACATAGTTAGCTATTTAAAATAATTAAGAATTTCTGTTTTTAAATGCAATATTAAAACACACATTTAGTTATTACAAATACTTCTGGTAGAATTTTTTGTTCTGTTTCATTTGTTTTAGAGTAAAGTCAATTTCTTAAAAAGAAACTTTTTAACATTTATTTATTTTTGAGAGAGACAGAAAACAAGAGGTGGAAGGGCAGAGAGAGAAGACACAGAATCTAAAGCAGGCTCCAGACTCTGAGCTGTCAGCACAGAGCTCTATGTAAGGCTTGAACTTATGAGCAGTGAGATCCAAAGTTGGATGCTCAGCCAACCGACTGATTCACCCAGGCACCCTCTCTTTTTGGTTTTATTTTTTTTTAATTTTTGAGCAAAATTAATTTCTTTAAAAGAGAAAAGAAAGTGGAAAAGAAAGTAAGATTCTTTGCATTTCTTAAGGGAACTATAATTAGCAATTACAAGAGCACCTGCTTAGTTCAAGCCTTTCAACAAAAGTATTAGCATCATAAAGAAATTTAATCAGGTAAAATCATTCATTTTTTTAAGTTCCTCTTTAAAAACCATAGTTTTCTCCAAATGTAAATTAATAAAGAGGTTTTTGAGGAACAAAAATTTGTGATTTCCTTTTTAAACAGAGGCGATGGATAAACAAAAACCAAATTCCAAAATCTAGCTGAACTGAGCAAGAAGTTGAGGGAAGGAGGGAAAGTAGACAAGAATCTTAGAAGGAATGAACACTACCAGCACTTTTAACTGGGACCTCTAGTCCTCAGAACTGTAAAATAATAAATTCTATTTACTAAACCACCCAGATATGGTGCTTTGTTATAGCAGCCCTAGCAAATCAATACAGATGAAATGAACATAATCCTTGAAAAGTACAAGTTGCCAAGACTGGCATAATAAAATATGCAAAACAATTAAACAATGCAATAACAATGAAATTTTTAAATTCAGAATTAAGACATTTATACAAGGGCACAAAGACCAAGAGCAGACGCTTCCCGATGGAACCTATTTTTAAGGAAAAAACTATTTAAAGCTATATATTCTTTATCAGAAAATAGAGAAGGATAATGCATTCCCCAACTCATGTCGAAAGAGTGGTACAGAAAGAAAGAAAGAAAGAAAGAAAGAAAGAAAGAAAGAGAGAAAGAAAGAAAGAACGAACAAACAAAGTTATACTGACGTCAAAATCAGAATAGAAGGTCATCAGAAGAAAGAAATATGGGGAGAGGTCTCTCATGCAAATGGAACAAATCCTTGACAAAATTTAAACAAATCAAGTCCAACGAAAAGATGTTGAATCATTACGGTAATTTAATGGTGTAATGTCTGAAATGAACAACTTTCAAGAAAAAAAAATAATACACAAACAAATTTATAAAAGAAGAAATAACTGTGATAAAGGAAATCAGGAAAAAGTAGGTTCTTTGAAAGGATGACATCTTTAAAAGTTTACAAAATGGATAAAACATTAGCAAAACTTACAAAAAAAGATTCTTAAAAAAAGACATTACCAATACTTAAAATAAAATATTTGACTTCACTACAAGTATTAAAATAATACTGAATGGATATTATAAATAATTTTGGAATAATATTTTTAAAAAGATAAATAATATGAACCACTTACTTGATAATCACAAGTAGAAAATTAAAAATATGAATAATAATTCCATATGTATTAAATAAATCTGGTAAATATGACTATTGGAAAGAAAGACAGAAACTTCCTGTTTAAAGGTGACATGGCTGCATAAGTAGAAAACCCAAAAGAATGTACAAATATCTAGAGAAATATTCACAAGATATTGAAAACTATGAAATAATACTAAATTTTCTTGCAACAGAAAACTGTTTTATTTAAATCTCCTAAGCAACTCCTATCTAAGTTTGTGTATAGATATATATTTTGTCTAGGTGTGTGTGTATAAATTAATAAGCCATGACTATATATGAAAATGCAAAGACAAAGTACAGCCAAATTATCTTAAGAAGAATACATTTGGAGTATTTTACTACTAAATTTTAACCTCTATTCTACATAATACCCATTAATGATGAGCTATTTGCACAAGGATAGATAAATAGATTGATCACCAGAAAAGAGGTATAGAAACCAATTCTCATTTGACAAATTATTTAATTTTTAACAGCTTATTGAGAAATAATTGATATACACAAAATATCACACATATTTAATCTATACAATTTGAGAAGTTTGCATATATGCGTATGGCTGTGAAACCATCATTGCAATCAAGGTAATAAATAAATCCAATACATCCAAAAGTTTCCTTCTGCTCCCCTGTGCATGCATGCACGTGCGAGTGTGTGTGTGTGTGTGTGTGTGTGTGTGTATTAAGGGTAATTAATATGAGATGTCTCTCAACAAATTTTTAAGTCTACAGTACTGACTGAGTTGTTAACTATATGCACTATGCTACAGAGATCTCTAGAACTTACTCATCTTGCATAACTAAAACTTTATACAATTGAGCAACAACTCTGCATTTTCTCTTTTCCCTGTCTCTGGAATTTCCATTCCGTTGTCTGCTTTTACAAGGTTGATGATTTTAGAGGCCACTTAAAGAAGAATTCTGCAGTATTTGCCCTTTTGTGACTCATTTCACTTAGCATAATGTCTACCAGGTCCTTTGCAAATGGTATGATTTCCTTCTTTTTTAAGGCTTACTAATATCCTATTCTATTTACATACAACTTTTTCTTTATCTATTCATCTGTAGATAGACATTTCGTTTTTTCCTGTATCTTGACTGTTGTGAACACTGCAATGAACGTGCAATTACAGCTAACATTTTAAGACTCTGATTTTGACAATTTTCCTTATATACCCAGATGTAGGAATGTCAATTATAAGGTAGTTCTATTTTTAATTTTTGAGGAACCTCCAAACTGTTTTCCATAATAGATGCACCATTTTACATCCCCACGAACAGTGGAAAAGAGTTCTAATTTCTCCATGTTCTTACTGACACTTTCCTATTGTTGTTGTTGATAGTAGTCATCTGAACAGGTGTGAAGTGACTGGACATTTGCGTATCTTTGAAGAAATGTCTACCTGTGCCTTCGCCCCTTTTGTAATCGGATTATTTGCCTGTGTGTATGTATGTTTGACATTTGATATTAACTCCTTATCAGATATATGGATACTAAAACATAGGGACAAAAACAAAAATAGACAAGAGGGACTTCTTAAAACTAAAAATAAACAAACAAATCAAAATAAAACAAAACAAGAAAATTTCTACATAGTGAAGGAAACAATCAACAGAATGAAACAGCAGCCTGCAGACTAGGAAAAAGAAATATTTGCAAACCACATATTTGACAAAAGATTAAAAACATATAAAGCTAACTACATTTATTACAAAGGCACACTGTAATTCATGAGGGATAAAGGAATGGTTTTGAAAAGTGATGGTAATCACCCAATCCTCTCTGCTTGCAAGATTCTCCTGTGTCATAATTTTTCTATCTTTGCAAAATGCTTTCCAGCTTTTTCATGACTACATTACCAACTGAATGCTCATTTAAATTTCCTTCTTCCTCTTTCTCTTTTGTTCTTTCCCATTTTCTTTTTTTGCATCTTTATGTATACTTTTTTCAATTGTTTATATTTTAATACATACATATTTTTAATTTAAGAAAATATGTTCAGTTGGTAGTTTACTCTCAGCTCTAAGCATTTATTGGATCTACTGGTATTTTTTCTGGGAGCTAGAAATTACCCATCTTACTATAAAATTACTTCTAAAGCAGTAATTTTGACCATGATGATCCAAAATCATTGCATTTCCTTAAATATCTACATAAAATTCATAGAACCACTGCCCAAGTTCCTTAAAAATCTGAATTAAGGTGTATATATGGATACTGAAAAAAATAACGTGACTTTATCTGCTGTTACTAATATAGATTTAAATTGAAAAAACACTTTGTTGCATCATGTTTCTTAGTCAACAAATTCCTTCTTTACAAACCACACTACGTTCTTCTATTTTTCTTGCATGGGAAAAATAGGCAATATACATGTAAGTGGCATTGGTAATATCATTCCCTGCTAATATAGTTTATAACATAGCCTAGTCTTGAGAAGTCACTTTTAAACCCTGAGCCTTTAAGCTTTGATACAAGCAAGATTTTAAGTAACATATATAAAATTATATAATTCACATAATTATATAACAAATTATTATTATTTATTATTTATTGTTATTTTCCTAGTAATCATTCTAATTAATAAATGAAAATAGGTCCTATTTTTAAATTTGCATGTATTTGAAGTGAAAAAGGTTAAGAATAAGCATGGTAACAGTTACACATGTGCATATATGACCTTTCTGTTCTATTAAACACTTTAAAGGAAATTTGAAATAATTTTTGAACATTGCTACATTTTTGGAGGTGAATATTCTTGGATGAGTAAAAATTTAAGTCCCTTTTACTATTCAACTCCAACTTCATGTTAGGACATCTTGCTTTTCAAAGAAAATAGGCATAATCCATCTTAATCACCACAATTTTTCATATTTGTCTGTATTCAAAGGCAAAAAGTGCTACACTATATTTTGCTTAAACTTAGAAGCAGCTGTTCTAACATATGTTTCATCATTTTGAAGATGCCCTGTATATTTTTACCAGATAAAACAAACACCATGATGTTATTATATATATATATATATATATATATATATATGTGTGTGTGTGTGTATATATATATATATATATATATATATATATATATATTTGTTCACTATACTTAAAGTAGATATTGCAAAGATAATATCAAAACTCCTTCCTAGCTCTATTACCTTGTATTTCCATTGACATATCACAATTTGTATCTGGTTTTCCCTGTCACATATTTCTCATCTCAGTGCTGCTTTTAAGCATTTACTTTTTTCTTTTGTGCAAATATCCTGCTCATTTTCCTTTAATCCACTTAAAATCAATCTTTCTGAGTAAACTATTCTTTCTCATTACTGCCATCTCAGGGAACCAAGTTACTCCCTCAAAATCTTTGGTGATTTGGCAATTACACCACATTCAGCACATTATCATGGACGCATTAAAAGTCCACATGGATATCCTACTGGTCACTATTGCCTTACAGTTGCTTTATAACTTCATCTTTGATGATCACTGTTCACATACCATTTTAGCCATCTACATCTGTGGCCACACTGTCAACCTTGAAATTCCCTGCAAATGTTTTCACTCTATCCTTCACAGTTTCTCACTGGAAATATTGTATATTTTCTCAGGTTATGGAGTTTCTATACCAATCACAGCAACTAACCCTGTGCACATTGTTTTGAACACTGAAACTCATCTATGTCCTATATTTCAGATTTATCATCAATTTTCAGTTTGACAAAGCTGTGTCTTTCATCATAAAAGCAACTCAAAACTGGACTAATAGACAATGTACTGATGGGAACCCCAAAGTTCCTACCATCCATAGCATCTCCTGGTTTTCAGTGGTAGAACGGCTTCCTCAAAAATTAATTCAAAATGATTTCTCAATCAACCTTCTTCACCTCCTCTTCTCTAGCACCTAAGGCAGTTTGGCCACTGACTGTGCTATCACCAGAAACGGATAATCTTCTCACAGCCACTTCCCAAGTAATAACTAGGAAAAGGGGTTGGTATTATATTGCCCCATTTAAAAAAAAATCAGAATTCCACCTGACCCTTCCTAGCTATGGTGTTCCTTTATTTCCCTTAACAGTCTAGTTGTTATAACCAATGTGTGGTAGTTTACCCAAAGCAAGTTTAGGAGTTTTATACTTAATTCTGGATTTAGCTACTTATATTCTTTTGCTGGATTGTCAAGTGAAAAGGATAATGAGCTTTGGTTAAGAATCCTGATCACAAAGTTCCACTATAATGTTTTACATGGTCCAATGTGAAGTCATCTTATGTCTTTGTAAGTTTTATAAAAATTTCCTGGCCCTTTTGCAGTTAACCCTTTTACACAAAAAGTACGAGTGAAAGTAGAAATAACTCTGAGAAAAATGTAAAGTTACAGCTCGTTAATGGGACACATTGATTTTTTAAAAGTGCAATGAGAACAAGAATCAATCCACTTAGGAAACAGATATCATAGCTCCCTGAAAATATAAGAGAGGAAAATACAATGATCTTTTATCATTCACGGTCATCCCTGGAGCCTTCACTAGGAGGAAAACACTGTAGTAGCATCTTTCAAATTACAACAAATACCCAAGTACAACTCTTGGGTCTGCTATTTCAGCAGGATGGTTCTGACATGAATTTGGGAGCCATTTTCCTTAACATTACTCAGAAACCTATCAGAAAGAGCGAGATACGACCCCACCTCTGACACTTCTCTCAAAAAATACCATTCTATACCTCCAGTACGTTTCTCTACTCCTATTTTTTTCAGCATCACTCACTGATTCTGTAGGGCAATTGGATGCTACACAAATGTTAGTGTGGACAAATAATTCAGATTTGACTGCCCACGCTTAGGCCGTTGCTGTAACAGGAAACGATAGACTCAACTATAACTGAACCAGGAACCTGAAAGCCTATCAGGCTGACTAGGAGGCCACATTGGAGGCACTGTCAACATTTATTTCCCAGCAAATAGTCAATTTAAAGGGTTGCTATGTATACTCTCAGAACTGTGCTTCTTATGTAAAAACAAGACAGTAACTTGTCTGTCTCCCCAAAACACAATGGCTTACATATTATGAGTGCTCATAAGAAACCTGTAAGTATTTACAAAAATACCACTTCCATCCTGGGAGACATTTGAGTCAGTCTCTACCCATAGGTCAAGTTTGTTTTGGGTAGTAAAATAGCTCTACCCCTTCTCCTTGAAGGATAAGATAGAGTTTGTGATTTTCTCTTCATCTGGTTGGTTGGGTATGGGAACTTAGAGAACATGTTAGAGATTAGTTTGGCAGGTTAGACCTATTTTATTCTTGGAGTCCTGCTAATAGTAGCCTGAATTCAATGCTGTCTGAGATAATTGAAATGATTTTGTCCTAAATTCTGACATTCTGATTTAAAATAGGTGATAAAACAGCGTATTCGTGAGACAATTTTTACCAGAAACCAAAATACTCTAGAAAGGAAGATGAATATTGTTGGACACAATTCTCCATGGATGTCTAGTATTTTTGCATATCTTTAGACAGAGGCACTGATGGATTTTATTCGGCATTACTTTTTTTTTCAATAATATACCAAAAAAATTCTTAGATGATAGACTTTGCCTCCTTCCAGAACTGAAGTCAAGATTATTTACTAATCAGTATATAAAAGATAATGTCTCTTTCTGGGGTAAAGGTCAGGCAGGTTTGCTCATGGCCCATTACAAAAGATGCTGCAAACGCTTAGGGCCACTCTGCATCATCCCTGTGGGAACTGAGAGACAAGGGAAACTGGCATTGCATGAAGACTGCAGGCTCCCGTGTCATGAGTAATAAAATCTTCCACCAGTACTCATGAACTTACACAAGCTTGTGAGCAAGCTAAAATGTCAGACTTTCCACACAATTCTTGACATTAACTTCATATATCCAATCTCAATATTTATGGAGAAAATTCACTATCTCTTCATAAACAATTGTGGTGAAATATATGCAGAGTCAAGTGAAAGCTGATAATACGGTATGAAATTTGATTTCCTTTTCCTATGTCTTGGAATTTATTTTATAGCACATTTTCGTGTGAGAAATAGTCTTGTTAATTTTGTTTTCCTCTGCATAATAAATCTGCATTCGTTTTTATATAAAAATGACACATCACATTACCCTTCACATTGTTTACCAGTTGAACTACTTAACTTGCTCTCTGAGTCTCCCACTCCACCCAAACTTCATGAGATATTGATGAACTTGAATGTTCACTGGCATAAGCCTCTTTATCCAGTGAGCTCAAGTCATTAATTCCCTGAGGGTTGGTTTGGCTAAGATTTTAAATGGTTGTTACAGGTGGTCGTGATATTCATCGTCTCAAATACAGATTTCCTGATTATCTGGAGTTAGGTTAAAATCTAGTAATTTCATTCTGGGGAATGAATGCCTTGAACAGTATTTTTTTTCTTTGTCTGATTGTCTGCTAATTCTCCAAAGCTCCCAGCGGTATACTAAAAGGTGGTCTGCCACCATCACATGCCCTGGGAATCATGAAATAATGACTTCTTGGAGACTCTACCACCTTCCTTATTATCCTGTTTGTAAACATATGAACAGCTGGCAGCCTTTACATAAGGCAATCACCTGACTCCTCACTTCTTTACATCTGGATGTTTCCATTATTAATGGATTCTAAGTTGGAATATAATTTTCATTAATATTAAGACTATTGTTCTAGATACAAAATGTCATGATATATAGAAATTGGAATTTTAAAAACGTATGAATTTTAAACTTTCTCAATTGACACAATTTTTTGCAGGCCCATTCACCATCATCAGCCATATGGGATAAGCGAGTAGGAGGACAGATCACTTTCTTCACATTTAGAAGTGCTCCTGGGAATGGAGAAAATGTGAGGACATTTAGAAGATTTGATCATCCCCTTGCTATTTACGACACGTAGTAAATGCATAGGTAATCATGGAGTTATATTAAGAATTTGGAATCAAGTACTATGAATCTCTCAAAATAGTTGACATATTTAAGTTCACCTAAGATATTAAAATAAGCAAATCCAGTGAATAATTGAATGTGTTGAAAGTTCTTTTCACGTTGAAATACATTTAATGCCTTACATGGTTATATTTTAAAGTAGAACAATAAAGAAACTATCATTTGTATTTCTAATCAATTAAACATAATTTACAAAATGATTTATAACTTTATTGTTTTAAGTAAAGTCATCCCTCTTAAGATGTTTATTTTTGAGGCAAAATCAAATATGGAATAAACTTTCTACGAATTATGTTATTATAAAAAATATGTTGTTTTTATATTCTGGAGTATTTAATCGAAGTGAAATTTAATAGAAATGGCCAGTGAGTTATTTTAATATTTCTCTGTTCAGTACAATTATTGAGAATATGCTATTACTAAAATATTGTCCTATAGTATTTGGAATCAGTGTATATAAATATGAAATACGATATTTGGTCTTAAATATGTTATAGATTAATACTTGATAAGTGGTCACTGGGACACAATAATATATACTGACATTTGAGAGTGAGAAACAAAGATATATATGGATGTTTAAAGAACAGGATCAAGTAGTGATTGGTGAAGGAAGAGGCATTTAAGATAAACCTTCATATGTGCAAGATTTTGAAACCTAGAAATTAAGAAAGTATGTTTCTCTAGAAGAGAATTATTCTAAATATTAGAATATTAAGGCTATTAAGATATAATTCTTACTTGTTAAGAATATAAAAATAAAGGAAAACATAACCTTCTTAATGACAATTGATCTTTAAGGAATTATCTTGGGGTGAATATGGAAGACTGAAAAATGTCCTTACTGCTGATACAATTGAAGACAACAGGCACAATATGGGGATGAGAAACAAGCATAAGGTAAGAAGACAAGAATTAGGCACCAGCTTGAAGGCGATGTAGTGGAAAGTAATTTTAGTCTGTTGGTGTTTTGTGCTACTCAGGACATTCCTTTAAGCCAACTGTTTCTGTTCAGGAGACATTGCCTTGTGAGTTAAAATACAGGGCAAAGATTATTCTATTTTCCTATAATTTGATCAGGTACTTCTTTTAAAGGCTGACTATAAAAAGATGGGGTGCCATTTTCATGTCTAATTCTAGTTAAAAATGTATTTAGCAGAATGTCTATCATATTCAGCGAATTAATAACTCATATTTTCTTTGTCTTTTTGAGTAAACTTTGTGGGGAGTAATAGATATGCCCTGGACCTGAAAATGCTACCACCAAGGGCCATCTGGCTAATCAGATGTCGGTCTTCCTTTTTTTGTAAGAAAATTAATTTTTTGGCTAGAAAGAGAGTATTGCTAGCAAACTTTCAGAGATCAGGTAATCAAGCCCTTATCAGAATTCTTGTGTAATAATGCTCTTGGTTTGCATTTCCTACCGTCAATTTCATAATTCCTTTTCATTTAGAGTACTAAAGGTGAATCAATGAACTAATAAAACTATGTCTGACTTAACAAAAAGGAAATCATGATTTCAAAAATATATAGTATAGGGAAATATTAAAATTACTCCTGGAAATGAATATAAGCTCTGTCACTTAAAACCCATGACATTAAAAGAAACTCCCTCTTTTTTTTTTAATTTCAGTTTCCACATACATAAATCATATCAACCTTATGAAAAGTTATAAGATAAGATAATATATTTCAATTTTCTAGTATACTACGAAGCATTCTTCAGCGACCTCCTTGCCAGCCAGGTGGGTTTTACAGAAGCACGTCTTAGCCTGCAAACTTGATGAAGGGAAGAATCTTCATTCTTAATACTAGCTCTTGGTTACATAGTACACATAGCAGGGGCTCCATAAATATTCATACAAGGAATAAATGAATAATGCAATGACCCAAATTCAATTTTAAATTTAGAAAGCGTTTATATTAATTTCTCTGAGTTAAATTCTGAAATCCATTTATTAAATTGATTGGGGATTTTCTATTTTGATATTTAATAGATAAGGAATCACAGTAGAAAATACATCTGCATCTCTTACTTCTAGTTTCTGGGTGAGGGATGCACATAGGAAAGTCTCTATAAATAGTTGTGAAATGATTAATGCTATCATTCAATTTAGTTTTAAATTAGGAAGGCTTATCTTTTAATTCTAGTGAGTTCAATTTCTAAAATCCTTTTGGTTAAATGTAATGGATATTCAGTTTTGATATTCTAGAAACTTGGTTATTAAGTGTGATATGTCACCTTCCAAGTATTTTCTTCCTCTTTTAACCATATTTTGAATTTGTACCAATGTCATATTGTGTCAAACCTAATATAATATATATCATTGCTTTTCTAGTATAATCAAGAATTGGTTCTGGAAAATAGAAAGTGAAAAATTGTATTCAATAGAAACATGCTGAACATGTATAATTCCTGCCAATGACATATTTTGCAGTACACATGCAATGTGATGTGTATCAACATATATTTTGAGACCCTGTTGAGACAAAATGCATAAAAAAGTCTGTGATAAAGATTAAGGAAATTCACTCTGTTATATCTAATATTTGATATCTTTCATGTGTAGTTTTATCCATCTCCACTGTTTCTACCTTTGCTAAGGCATGTCTTGTCTAGATTACATCAGCAACCTACTGATTGGATCACCTCCTCCAGTGCTGCCTGCCATAATACATTATCCATACTCTTGCCAAAGTAATCATTCAAAGGCATACAATAAATCTAAGTCTCCTACTTGTATTTTTCAAAAATAGACTTCAGGCAAAATATCTAAATCTTCAGTTTGTAATGCAAAGCCATTCATAATTTGGCTTCTGACTAACACTCCAATTTCATCTTGTAACAGTCTTTCAGCACAAAGAGACCCATTGGCATGCTTGCTCATATGAATATATCACAGTGCCTTGAGCACTGCATGCTTTTCCACCCCTCCATGCCTTGGCATCTATCGTTCCTTCTGTTTAGAAAACATTCTCTTTCTGCTACCTTTCACTCTCAGACTTACAATTATTTACCCTCCAACATACATCAGAAACATCGTCATTAAGGTTTCACAGAAATGCCAAGAGAGTCTTACATGCTTCTATTTTATTTTCTGATAACTCTCTCCATATACATGATTCCTGTGCACTTTAAATATGGCTAGTAAGACTGAAGAACAGAACTTACAACTTTACTCAATTTATATTAATTTCAATTTAAATAGATATATCTAGATAGTGATCATTCTATTAGATACTACAGAATTAGAAGAGAGGCTTAATTTCCTAGTTATGCTACTAACTTACATATATTAGCTTAGGCAAGTCATTTAACATTTCTATATATCATTTACTTCAATTATAAAGTGTATATTTTAACATTATTATTATTCACAAAGTTTAGAGGTGTCAAAATTAGAAAATATATTTTTAATAATAGCAATTTATTATTATTATTAAACACATTATTCATAGCAATGCATTATGAAATGTTAGTTATGATTACTGTAAGACCACGAAAATTAACCCTAAAAAATATGCTCTTCTACTATCAAGGCCTCAATCTACACTTAGTTATTAGTTTTCTTTATTTAATGCTCAAGTAATTGAAAAATTGGTGAACAACCTATTGATTTAATAATAGCTAATTAATATTCCCTACATAAATTCATTGTACTGTGCTGCCAGTGCATAATTCGATATTTCACACATTGTTGGAGATATACTGAATATAAAGGCAACAGATAAATAGGAAATCCAATTTCTCTCATTAGCATGATCTTCCCCTCAGTGAATAGTCTCATGTTTTTCACGCTCTATTGGGTTTTCAATAAAACCAAATTTGAAAAATATGTAAATAAAATAGAATTTTCAAGTCACTTAGTTTTATCATTTACATCATTTCATGTTTCTCAATTTTTAATGGCCACTAGAGAAAAAAAACATATATTAAATTTAAATCTATTTTTCAGCATAAAATATTTATTAAAAGTATTACACTGTGTTGAATAACTGTTGGCTCTATCTATATCGATATCTATATATCTATATATATCTATATCTATCTTAAGATATATATGTATATCAGAATACACACACACACACACACACACACACACACACACATATATATATATAAAGAAAGTGATTTTTTCATAAAGTTTATTCATTTTGAGAGAGAAAAAGAGAGAGGGACTGGGACAGAGAGAGAGGAAAAGAGTGAATCCCAAGCAGGGCCCATGCTGTCAGCACAGAGCCTGATGTGGGGCTCAGTCCCACGAATCATGAGATCATGACCTGAGCTAAAACCAAGAGTCAGACACTTAATCAACTGAGCCGCGCAGATGCCCCTTAAAGAAAGTGATTTTTAAAAAATGTTTTAGCACATTAAATTTAGTAAGTTGGAAACACATTTCTAAAACCTTTTTGAAGATAATGTCTGGGGCACAATAAAGTAGGGTGCTTTTCACTCAGTGAGAATCACTACTGGATAGCAACATTAAAGTTACTTCACAATTTTAACTTTCCTATATTAGTGATGAGCTTATGAATTCATAATAATTTGAAAGCCATATATTTATCATATAATTTAAAAATACTTATTATTATTAACAGAAGGGACAATATAGACAACTTTGTTAGACCAGATCATTGTCCATTCAGGTAACACTGTATCTGTTGTATTTAATACTCTAGAGTTCTTTTTTATTTAGAGTATTGAATATACAAGCTAAGGTTCACCCCGTTGAAGAAGGAAAGAAATTTCAGGTGGATATAAACATTCAGATGCCAAATTTACAGTGATGATTTCATTACTTTAAAAATGTAATAGGGGCGCCTGGGTGGCCCAGTTGGTTAAGCGGCCGACTTCGGCTCAGGTCATGATCTCGCAGTCTGTGAATTCGAGCCCCCGTCGGGCTCTGTGCTGACGGCTCAGAACCTGGAGGTTGCTTCAGATTCTGTATCTCCCTCTCTCTGTGCCCTTCCCCTGCTCATACTCTGCCTTTATGTCTCTCAAAAATAAAATAAACGCTAAAAAAATTTAAAAATGTAATAAAAAAGCTAAGATATGTAATCAATTTAATTAGATAAATAAATTACATTCTATAAAAATAAGATCAGTTATAATTTGCATTTTCTGGCCATGATGAAGTAACTGTTACTAGAAAATTGGACAAAATATATAGACAAAACTATTTTTAGAAACTGGAAAACAGGCAAAATGAGATTATCAATCCTAAGAGTTCTTATGGTAATCCAGGTCATCTTCCTCGCAGCAATCTTTAGAACACAAAGCCAAGACAGGTGTAGGTGTACCAATACTGTTTTTTGGTAGGGTGGAGGTGGGGAGATGTGGATCATGAATGAAGATGCCTGGTATTTCCAGTGAAGACTAACAAAGAGGCAGAAGCAGGCACTACTTAATCAATGAGAAAAAATATCTATATCTATACATCAATATCATCTATATCTATATCTGTATCTATATCTATATATAATCTATATCTATCTATATCATCTATATCTATATATATGTGTGTATATCTATATCTATATTTATCTATATCATCTATATCTATATCTATTTTTAGGGATACTTTTGCGTCTTTGGCTGTACAGTACAATATACACAATTATATTGAGGTTAGACAATGACAGGCAAAGAACAACTATCAAGGAACAGTTAGCTCGAGTATAACCAGAGTTTATAAAGTCCTGGGACATATTGGTTGGAGTCTCAATTAGCCACAGTGAAGAGATATTGTTGAAAACCTGAATATAGCTAAAGTAATCTTAGAGTAATAACTATCCTTATGGCTCTCTAAAAAGTTTAAAAAGGAAGGCTTGATTCAAGGCATTATTTAAGCTGATGCGCAAAGTAAATCAACAGCTTGCAAAACACCTTTTAAAATAAGACTACATAAACTCACATGTACTCACAGGTTCACACAAACAAGCACACATGCCACAACATGCAGTTTACAACACAAGTTAATAGAAAGTCAAAGAAACTCAAGGTGTATGTAACACACAACTATGGGGAACAAATTACAACACAACCAAAACTAAAAAATAACACAATTATCAGTCAAGGAATTTAAAATCTATATTATAAATGTGTTCAAGAATTTAAAGTAAAAAGAACATCATGAGTATAGAAATGGAAGATACAAAAATAAAAACCAGACAACAAAACACAGCATTTACAGATCTCAAAAAGCAACAGCCGAAACTATTACTATAATAATAGTAAAAAAGAAAATCCTGGACAGTTTAACGTAAAATCGGATAACACAGAAGAAAAGATTTTTAAATTGAAAAAAAAAAAAAAAGGCAACGAAGCTTTCCAAATTTAAGTATCAAGGTAGGTGGGGAAGGCTGAGAAAACAAAAACAACAACAACAAAAACTAAAAAGACATTAATTTACATTTGGGAAAATATAAACTAATTTAATACACATATAATAGGAATCTTGCCAGTAGAAGAGGAGGGGCAGATAGAATATTTGAAAAAATAATATTCAAAAAAATTTTCAGACTTAAGAAAATCAACATATAGATGAAATAAACTTAGTGACTAATAGCAAGATAAATACAAGAAGTACACATAATACACAATGAAATAGAATTATGAAAAAGCATGGATAAAAAAATCTCAAATGTAGCTGGAAAGATAAGTGATAACATTACTTATAGAGAAAGAAACAAAAGAATAAGCAATAACAAAAGTATACAAATAAGAAAGTAATAAAATGATCATTTTAAAGTGCTAAAAAACTTGCCAACATAAAATTATATGTTCTGGTATCAACTGCCTATTGCTGATATCCTTAACATAATTTGGATTTAATAGTATAATTTGTTGAATTGCCTTATTCCAAAGCTTTTTTGCTACTTTAGCAAAAGAAACAGGAATATAAAACACAATGGGATAAATTTACACATTTATCAACCATTTGAAAAATCTCTTCTGCAGCGTTTGTTCAAATTTTTGCCATTATTCACTAGGCTGCATGCATACTTCTTACTGATTTTTATGGTATGTTTTATTATACACTGGGTATAATGAATATATGAACTGAGATTAACTTCTATCCAGTGCATTGTCTTTCATTCTCTTAACTGTATATTGGATAAACATAAGTTCTCTGTTCTGTTCTTTTTCTCCATTAATTTATTTTTGGACAATATTACAATGTCCTATTCATTATAACACTGAAGTTGGTATTAATCTGGAAACATTCTGCTTAGTTTTTCTTCAACATTGCCTTTCTATATTTTTTAATGAATTTTAGAAATATCTTTTCAATTTCCATAAAATTAACCTTAAGGAACTTTTACTGGAATTATATTGAATTTATATGTTATTTTGTGAAAACTGACATTTTGGGGGCAATCTATGAACAATTGTTTTTCTTCCTGTATCTTTCTTCAAATGATTTCCAAATGTTAAACTACCATTCTATTCCTGAAATAAACCCAAGTTGTGATATATTATGATTTTTACATATTCCTGAGTTCAATTTCCTATTTTTTAAGTTTTTAAGTTATTGATCACGAAATAAAAAGTTTTTTTCCTTCTAGAACGTTTTTATTAGATTTCAGTAATGGGTTGAGTGCCAACTTGTAGTGTTTCTTTACCTTTTCATACAGATATAAGTTCGGCACCCCACTGGCATTGCTAAAACCAGAGAAGATTAGAGATAGAAGTGGAATGCTAAAGAGCCCCACTTTTTAAAAATAATTTATTGTCAAATTGGTTTCCATACAACACCCAGTGCTCATCCCAGCAAGTGCCCTCTGTGCCCATCACCGACTCTTCCCCTCCCACACTCCCTACTTCCCTCAGTTTGTTCTTAGTGTTTGAGAGTCTCTTATGTTATGTCTTCTTTCCTCTCTGTGGCTTTTTTTTTTCTTCCTTCCCCACTTTCCCTCTTCCGCTCCACCTGGTTTTCTGTTAGGTCTCCCAAAGCCTACCTATGCGTGGGAACATATGGAATCTGTCTTTCTCTGACTGACTCAGCATAATACCCTCCAGTTCCATCCATGTTGCCACACATGGCCAGATCTCATTCTTTCTCATTGCTGCGTAGTATTCCATTGTATGTATATACCACATCTTCTTTATCCATTCATCAGTTGATGGACACTTAGTCTCTTTCCATGATTTGGCTATTGTCAAAAGTGCTGCTATGAACATCAGAGTACATGTGTTCCTATGCATCAGCAGTCCTGTATCTCTTGGGTAGATTCCCAACAGTGCTATTCTTGGGTCATAGGGTAAATCTATTTTCATTTTTTTGAGGAATCTCCACACAGTTCTCCAGAGTGGTTGCACCAGTTTGCATTCCCACCAACAGTGCAAGAGGGTGCCTGTTTCTCCACATCCTCGCCAGCATCTATAGTTTCCTGATTTGTTCATTTTAGCCACTCTGACTGGTGTGAGGTGGTATCTCAGTGTGCTTCTGATTTGTATTTCTCTGATGATGTGTGACATTGAGCATAGTTTCATGTGTCTGTTTGCCATTTGGATGTCTTCTTTGGAGAAGTGTCTATTCATATCTTCTGCCCATTTCTTCACTGGGTTATTCGATTTTCGGGTGTGGAGTTTGGTAAGTTCTTTATAGATTTTAGATACTACTCTTTTATCCGATATGTCATTTGTGATTATCGTTTCCCATTCCGTTGGTTGCCTATAAGTTTTGCTGGATGTTTCTTTTGCCATGCAGAAGATTTTTATATTGAGGAGGTCCTAGTAGTTCATCTTTGCTTTTAATTCCCTTGCCTTTGGGGATGTGTCGAGTAAGAAATTGGTGCGTCTTAGGTCAAAGAGGCTTTTTCCTGCTTTCTCCTCTAGGATTTTGATGGTTTCCTGTCTCACATTCAGATCCTTTATCCATTTAGAGTTTATTTTTGTGAGTGGTGTAAGGAAGTGGTCTAGTTTCATTCTTTTGCATGTTGCTGTCCAGTTCTCCCAGGACCATTTATTAAAGAGGCTGTCTTTTTTCCATTGGGTACTCTTTCCCGCTTTGTCAAAGATTAGTTGGCCATATACTCTTCTCAAAGCTAGAGCAAACAATCCTAAAATTTGTATGGAACCACAAAAGACCCCGAATAGCCAAAGTAATACTGAAGAATAAAACCAAGATGGGATGCATCACAATCCCAGACTTCAACCTCTACTACAAAGCGGTAGTCATCAAGACAGTATGGTATTGGCACAAAAACAGACACATAGACCAATGGAATAGAATAGAAAACTCAGAAATGGACCGGCAAGTATATGGCCAACTAATCTTTGACAAAGTGCTAAAGAGTACCCAATGGAACAAAGAGCCCCACTACTGACCACCTTGTTCTGACCTGCTGATGCTCTATAAACATGTAGACTCAGCCCTTACTGGACACTACTGACATCAAGGGATGAAGTAAGCCTAGTCTTATCTAAGGATTAGCCCTCTCACTGCTTCATCAGGTAATCCAATTGCTGAGTGTAGGTGAAAGGTGATGATGATGGAATATTGATATCTCTGATTGATAGAAATTGATTACTCTGTGGGTAATACATAAGAAATAAAGAGATAAGGAACCAAGATAGACATTTTCACTTTGATTTATGATGACTTCATTGATTTAGTATTAATATTTGTACATATATTTTATGTTTGTAAAGTATATCTGAAAGTTCAACAGAGTAGAAGTATATTTCATTCACTTTAAACATGTTTTAACAACAGCAGTTTCTTTTTCTAAAAAAAAAGATAATATACCATAGAAATGGGGACAAAAAGCACAAGAAAATTAATTTTAAATGTTAGTAAAATAAAATGCATGTTCATAAAACTCCAATATTTTTGACAGATTCGGCCTAAGTCTGGGGAAAAATGTATTTTTCAGGCTTTTAAGAGTCACAAAGGAAAATTCAGCTCAGATTCAGAAGGGAGCTTTCTGAAGTGACTTCAATGTTTGCCACTAATTGGTCAATTTGAGGTCAACGAGTTTTCAAGATTGACTTAAGGAAAATGAATAGCTATTACTATGTCACTGACGATTAATGGGAAAAGAAAAAAAAAGAAAGCAAAGACAATTCTACTTGTTTGAAAACGATTTGGGATTTCTGCAATAGCTCTTAGAACTAATGTCTACACAAACCATCTGGACTGCTATTATTTTTCTTAATCAAATGTTTGGTAACATACATAATGCCATAGACAAACATATTATTGGCTTCTATATTTAAAAAAAACACACATTTTCTAAAATCTTTACCTCACACCTAGTAAAAAGAATATAAAGCTTCACAACACATGACATTTTAGTCTGAATAATCTTAAAACCGCACATGTCAACATGTCAAAGAGAAGATGCAGACATTTGCCTAGTATTCAAATTCCTTTTCCATAAAAAATGCAATTAAAATGAGAATGAATTTATTAGACGCAAGACTTCTAATAAATGGTATAATAAATGGTATATGATGTAATTTTATTAGTTAAGATTCCTTTTCAATAGCAATTCCTGCAAAGTATTAGATGTTAACATATATGAAAGCGTTGTATTTTTCTGAAGCAAGTCATGTTGATAAGTCTTTGCCTACGGTTTTGAAAATAATGCAGGTGAAACTATAGCAAATTGTTTTATTAGCATTACAGTGTGTCATCCAACGAAAGGATCAAATTAATACTATAGTTTATGGTTTACATTAAAAAATAAGTAGAAAAAATATGATTTGGTTATATTTTCTTTAATAAGAATATTTATATTAACTGTGGGAAGATGGTACCAGTTTGAGTGGCACTTGTAGTAATGGTTTCAAATGAAAAAATAAGTAAAACTTATATTATGTACAATACATAATGTTAGGCAGTTAGTTAGGCATGAGCAAGGAGAGATAAAGTAGATTCTGGCCACAACTGGGAGCCACCCCCGAGGGTTAACAGCCACCTTCAGAGCCACCCCAAGGGCAACCAGAATAGGAAAGGCCTAGCTAGAGCTGACTCAAAAACCACAAGGGGACTTCTAAGAGCTGAGCCTGCCTCAAAAGGCGCAGCTTGCCTTAAGGTCACAGCAAAACCTCATTAGAAACTCATAAATATACAATACATACATAAATACAATTATAACAGAATGCATCATTGGTAGGTGCATGTGAACTAGCCAAAATGTCATAAAACCACTGGCTGTTAATCAAAAATGTCAATCAAAGCCAAATTTACATATGCAGAAAGGGGGCTGTAAGGGATGCAGCTAGAGCTTCTTGGGCCATTGCCACTCTTGCTTTGGGAGTGGCCAGCTTTCTCACTTGAAAGTGTACTATACTTATTTACTCCGTAAACTCCCAATTTTGGTCTCAGGTCTTCAATTCTTTGGTGCATCTGAGACAAGAACCAAGCAACTAGGTAACAATAATACACATAAATATTTTTAAGAAATGAATGTTGTATACTGCAACTTGGGACAGTTTGCACACTTTATTTCTCCTTTTATGACTATTCCTACTTAGTAGCATATATAGTTTCTTATGTATACTCATCTGCCTCTCAGTGTATACATATCTACTATTTTTGGTTTCAATGACAATTACATTGGTAGACAAATAAAGAGACAGGCAAAAACACAGATAAATAGATTCCATATACATGTATTAACTATGAACTGTATTTATGGTTGTCTCCTAGGAAGATCCTTTAGGAACCTCAAAATTGAAGGAAAAAAGTGTGTTAATATTTTGTGTCATGTGGTAAATGCTATAAAGGTATCATCCAATTATTACCCATCTGTATATTAATTACTCATATCTTTAGATAAATCAACTTATTAGAATGTGGAAATATTTTATTATTATATTTTTAAAGTTTTTTATATATTTTTATTTATTTTGAGAAAGAGAGAGAGAGAGAGAAAGTGAGTGAGGAAGGGAAGGGCAGAGAGAGAAAGAGAGAATACCAATCAGGTTCTGTGTTGTCAGTGCAAAGCCCAATGTAGGGCTTGAACCCACAAACCGTGAGATCGTGACCTGAGCTGAAATCAAGAGTCAGATACTTAATTAGCTAAGCCATCCAGGTGCCCCTAAATGCCAAAACATTTTAGAGATTAAAAAAAAATTAAAATAATAAGACTAATATTTTCACATTTTCATTGAATTCGTGGGCTTATTTTAAACTATTAGAGAAAAATATCTGAGCAAAATTGAGAAGAATTTTAATAATTTTTTGAAATATATACTATTAATTCAACTTACATAAAAAATAGAGTAAATAAAAAGAAAAACATAATTTTGTTCTTGAACTTATTTTCAGAGAGTTTACTGCTGCCAGGGTAAACAAAATTATCTTCTTATTGAAAGAACTGAGTAAAAGACTAGATGAAGAAAGTCAACCTATTACAGAAATAGCCAATAAGCCCACAGGCTTCTTTTTTAGTTAAAAGCTTAAATTCAGAAAAAAATACTAAACATTGCAAGCACAAGACATAAGAAAACGCTGTGTGAGAATTTCTTCTATTGTTAATTCTGGCATTATTAGCCTTTGCACATATTCTAAACAGGACAACTTTACAAATCATTTATGGATCCTACTGTCCTTTCAGTGAGGTTTTAATATAAATATATCCTACTTTGCCTCTCATCTCTGATTCTGAAGTACCAATCTGATGTAACGATGTAGCAAATGGAGCCACCCGGAAGGTATTGTTGAAGCAGATATTTTTTTTTGCAGAGAGACTTATATGAAGCCCTGGAAATCATTGTGGGGATTGTCTCAAGTAGTAAAACTTCATTAGTCACCACAGCTTCATGGCTATATCCTCTGGAGAGAACTTATAAAAATAGACTGTATAAAGAAAATAAAGCAGCTGTTTCATGAAGGACTCTGTGAAACACAAGTCTCTTTCTTTCTTTCTTTCTTTCTTTCTTTCTTTCTTCTCTTTCTTTCTTTCTTTCTTTCTTTCTTTCTTTCTTTCTTTCTTTCTTTCTTTCTTTCTTTCTTTCTTTCTTTCTTTCTTTCTTTCTTTCTTTCTTCTTCCTTCCTTCCTTCCTTCCTTCCTTCCTTCCTTCCTTCCTTCCTGTTTTTCTTTCTTTCTCTTTTTTCTCTTCGTGTGCATGTGTGTGTGTGTGCATGTGCTCGCATGTGTGTCCAGGTAATAGTGTGAAGAAGAAGAGGAGGAAGAAGAGTATCTCCCAGTTCTATGTGGAACAGGACATGGCTTGGCAACCTTGACATATCAGGGAACAGAAGGAATTTATCAGAGTCCTTCATTGAAATGGAGGATTATGACAGAAGTAGCTAAATGCCATCTCAAGTGGCTTCTGAGACAGGAAAATTCAATGTGGAAAACTGGAGCAGAAGCACACAGATTATTCGAACGCTTGAGACACCAAAAAATACTTTGAAGTAAGGAAACTAAAGGAATCTGATACTCTACCTTATGGATATAGGGAACTGGGTTACTCTTGATGTGATCTTATTTATACCTACATATAGGAAATAAGAGATCATATAAGTAATTAAAATTATAATCATTAGAAGCCATTTAAATCACTAAAGTACTTTCTTCCTTAGTCACTCTTAAACCAGGTAAGATGCTATCCACGATATTCACGATAATGGGAATCACCCCATTTTTGCCACCTAATATCCTGAGGGTAGATATATGTTGTGTCTTTACTCTTTTTGCACATCTACAAAGTAAATATGATCACATTGACTCCAATTTATGCCATGAAAGCATATGGGAGAAAGGTTATTTTGTGAATCTATTAATTTAAATCTTCTATGCTACCTTTATTTATTTTACAATTTAATGTAAATTTACATCATTCATTCATTCATTAGCTCATTCATTACTAATTGTGAATTGTTTAATGACTGTACATCCTTTTTTATACTAAGAAAACATTGCTACTTGTGTTGTGTTCTCTGTAATAATAAATTAAGGGTAAATACACAATAACATTTTGTGTTGAGTATCAACAAATAACCATCATTATAATACCATTTGCCCTTGGCATTACACCACCACTGAAGTACTAACACAGTTATTAGGGACGATCCTTTCCACTATTTGAGATCCAGATCTATAGAGAAGATCTCACACTCAATGCAGTTGAGTCAAATAAAAAAGATAGGTTATTTTTGCAATCAGGAAAATAGAACACAGAATTTTATAGTCATCAGATAAAGTACAAAATGGATAAGATTCTGAAAACATTTTTAAGTCTGTTCTAGAGTTTCTATGTTTTGATTCATTCATTTATCCATTAAAATATTTATTAATTTATCATTAAGTACAGGATTTGAATCATAAAAAATACCACAAGGTAAGAAGGTATCAAAGTTGAAATAAAATATGGCAGTTAGCATTTTTGCTAAAATTATAAAGCAAAAGGACATAAAATAAAAATGTCTTTCCAAACCTCTCAAGGATGAAATATAAAAGGATGCAAAGTATTATAAATTTTATTAAACCAGAATCTATTGTTTGAGAGTGTTTTTCTGCCATATTTCATCTTTGAAAACCAACTACTCATATTCAGAGATATGGAAAAATAACACAACTCCTCATATTTAAGGAAGAAAACTCTGCTCAATGCTTTACTTCATCTCTGAAATAACTCCAACAGATATCAACTACCCAAAAGAAGAAAATAAACTGAGTTCATGGAAGCAATATTACCAATTATGAAGGGGAACATTATCAGTAAAGGACTATTTTGAGAACATTTCATTATCAAACATCCAGCTCTGAGATACCTCTGAGAGAGCAAAACAGTCTCCTAGTAAAGTTGTAGAAATGAGGAATAATTACGCTCCAGCCACTATGCCAGATGGACCAGCTAGTAGGTCTCTCAAACTTAGAAAGACCATGGGCTCCTACCTCTTGCCATATATGGTTCAGATTTAGGAGCACAAAGGAAGGAAGAGCCTTCTTCTGCTCCATCACAAAATGCCAGAAGGACATAGGATTTAATCAGCCAAACTTGGTTGGTGACACTTTCAGAAATACTACTCAGGGATCAAAAAGAATGAAATCTTGCCATTTGCAACAACATGGTTGGAACTAGAATGTATTATGCTAAGCAAAATAAGTCAGTCAGAAAAAGACAAATATTACATGAGTTCACTCATATGTGGAATTTGAGAAACACAATAAGAGGGAGCAAACCATAAGACACTCTTAAAGACAGAGAGCAAACTGAGGGTTGCTAGAAGGGCAGTGAATGGGGAGATGGGCTAAATGGATGATGAGCATTAAGGAGGGTACTTGTCAGGATGAGCGCAGGCTATTATATGTAAGACATGAATCTCTGTGTTCTACTCCTGTAACCAATATTACACTGTATGTTAAGTAACTTGAATTTAAATAAATAATTTTAAAAAATGACCTAAATTATATCTCACAAGCACTATAAACTGAGAAGAAATTGGAGCTTATGTTAATGGCTGCTTCTAAAAATGTAAAAACAGAATAACAGTAACTCTATTTATCGAGTTTCTGGTACTATCCTAGGTGCATTATGACCATTATTTCATTCAAATCACATAGTAATCACAAAAGTAAGCATTTTTACTTTCATTTTTACCAATGAGGAAACTGGTGCTCTGAAACACTCCATATCTTGAATTATTCATAGATAAATTTGGATCCAATAGTCATCCTACTTCACAAACACAAACTTGCACCATATGAAAGATTCAGAAGATGGATGTTTAAAGGAAATTGAAATAAATGAGGACACATGACAATAAGCCTCCTAAGTAGGGGAGACTTGAGGGCTGATGGTGGACTCTAGATTCAGTAATTTCCCTCATGGTTTGGACACTTGCAAAATATGATATCATACCTTCCCTCCAATTATTTAACTGAAATACAGAAATATTTGGCTAAGGCCTATATTCAAGATTAGATTTCAATGAAAGATATAGCAGTTCATATGAATATTCCAAATTGTGCTAACTTTCAAATAGAGTCCTTTCCTGAGGACAGGAAGAGTACTGTTTTTTTGTTGTTGTTGCTGTTGTTGTTGTTGTTGTTTTGTTTTGTTTTCTCATATGTAGCTTCATAATCCCTATTCTGGTATTATGGGAATACAAAACTCTTCAGTTGATTTCTTTAAATTATTATTATCATTTTTTTTTACTGTATTGATTTTGGAATCCTAAAGAAAGGAGTTAGGGTTAATTCTCACATGTACCTCTGGGGGAGCCATTGGAATGGGTATATTAGGTCAGTGCTCTGCTTTCTATTAAAACATTTTATAGAGGAAGACAGTATATTTTAGCGGCCCAGAGAACTGTCTTCCACATCTGACTCCCTTCGTTAACATTCTAGTTCTAGCCATACTAAATCCGCCTTGGCAAATTATATAAATTCTCAAAGTCTCTGTTTTGACATCTATAAAATGGGGATAAGTAGCCATATTTATATATAAATGATGTGATTGTAAGTTTATGGATACAATTTATTTGACATACTGCTTAGCATATAGTAATAAGTTAGAAATCGTTCAGATTATGTTGCCTTCAGTCATCAAGAGTATCCTAGAATTTTTGAACTCTGCGTGCCTATATCTTTTCTACTACTGTTGTAACGAATTACTATAAATAGTGGCCTAAGATAAAACAAATTTATTATTTTATACCTTCAGAGGTCAGAGTATGAAGTAAGTTTCATTGAGCTTAAAGCAACTTGTTGATAGAGATGCATTATTTCGATAGATTCTAGAGAGAATCTGTTCTCTTCCTTTTTCTAGCTCCTGGAGGCTTCCACATGCATTGACTAATTGCCATTTGTTCCATCATCAGAGTCAAAAGCATAGGATCTTCAACTCTCTCTGACCCTCCTGCCTCTCTCATTCACTCACAAGGACTCTTGTGATTATATTGGGCTCATTGTGGTAACCCAAGATAATCTTTCATTTCAGGATTCTATCTACCTATCTGTCGATCGATCGATCGATCGATCGATCTACCTACCTATCTATCTATCTGTTTATTTATTCTTGTTTATTTATTTTAGGGGGAGAGAGAGAGAGAGAGAGAGAGAGAGAGAGAGAAAGAGATCACACAAGCAGGGGAGGGGCAGAGAGACAGAGGGAGAGACAAAGTCCAAAGCAGGCTCCAGGCTCCAAGCTGTCAGCACAGAGTCTGATGAGAGGCTCAAACTTACGAGATGTGAGATCATGACCTGAGCTGATGTTGGACGCTTAACCGACTGAGCCACCCAGGCACCCCTCCATTTCAGGATTCTTATTTACATCTGTGAAGACCCTTTTGCCAGGTAACATACATATTCAAATATTTAGGGGATTGAAAGTTAATTTTGGGGGGCAAGGAAGTTATTATACCACAGTATAATATGCCTTGGTGCATTCAATCCAGACTTTAGCCCTTCCACTAAACTCAATATCATACATATACATTAGAAATGATGAGGCATCCTAAGTTCATTACTTCAATACAGTAATAACGAGACCTAGTTTTGGTATATTTTTAAATACTAGCATCTATTCAGGATATTTTATTTAAATGTAGAATATTTGGTATAACATATAAACCATTTTTACATTATAGAATTTATAGTTTCCTTAAAGCAACACAACTGCTAAAGGTAAGCAAAAATTGATTAAGTGCACAAGCATAAACTCTTAATGACATCTCATTGATACCCACTTAATTGTTCCTGTATCCTGGGGATGTCTCTATGAGTTCTATTCCATTATTCAATAGGGAAGGTACTTTGTGAATGCTATCAAAATCAATTACTGTTTGTCCATTTTGGGGGGCCAATGAGGCAGAGAATTAACCTCCAACTAATTTCCAAAGTCATTTACGATCTAATGGTTAAATCATTTACTGCCACAGGCACCAGACCTGTGGAACATATGCAAAAATGCAAGTTGTAGGGTGCAAGAAATAGATCAGCTGTGTCATGACAGCATTTAAAATATATTTGCCCATTTATTTTAAGCTCTTAAAATCTCCTGAAGTCTAGGACTTAAACAGTTTAATTTTATTATAAAATGAGTTTCTAAAACTAATAAGAGATTCCTGTGTTCTCTAAAGCAAACTAAAATCCTCCAGACATCTGGTTAAATCATTCCAAAATTTATATTAATGCTAAAATTAAATGTTAATGTCAAAATATGAAACTAGATTAATATTACCTTAAATTCCTTTGATAATAAGCATGAAACACTCTTGTGAATTCTGGCTTCTATAGATGATGGATTATTAAGAAGAAATTATTTGCTTAAAATAAAGAAAAATGTATTTCATAACGTCTTAATAGATTTAATGCTCCAACCTTTTAAGTTCTAAGATACTGAAACAGATAATTAATGCTCCAACCTTTTAAGTTGTAAGATGTTGAAACAGATAACATAAATATATAAAAGTTCCACCTAGTAAATCATTCTATGGATTTTATAATTTGTTTTAAAATGTAGAATATTAAAAGAAAAAAAACCAGTGTTTTCTCATCTGCCATGTAACGAGCATGGAAATCATCACTATCATCCTTACAACAACAAAAGCAAAAACAACAACAACTGAACAAACCAAAAATTAACAACTCTTCTTAGATCCATCAGAGAACTGAGGTCACAGGGCAAACCTCTTCCCTCAAAACAGGAGAGAGAAAGACAAATAATCTGACCACAATTTACCAGGAGTAGAATCCCGGGAGCAGAAGCCTACAGCTGGGAACTAATATTGGCACATACACTTTATCCCTACATTAACAGGGCGCTTTATGATAACAAGGGATTACAGCTTAAAAATCACAAGGCTCAGGCCCTATTTAATGAGTCTAGAAAAATTCAATCACAACAGGGGTGACAAAAGCAAGTGCAATGAGAAATTTTTAAGCTTGTGACACCATAGGTCTAGCAAATAGTAAAAAGAACAACAAAAGATTGACTTCTGGCCAGATAAGCATAAAACCTTATTGTAAGGGTCAATATATGTCAGTTCTTCAGTTCCATTTATGGGATACCTCATTTCTAGTTTTCAAGGAAAGCTGAATTACAAGGAATGCTAAAAGACAAAGAACAGAATCTGAAAAGACAAAGCAAATGATCAGATCCAGAATCAGACATGGCAGAAATTTTGGAATTATGAGAGCATTTACAATAGTTACAGTTTATATGCTAAGGTATCTAATGCAAAAGTGGACAATGTGGATAATATAAGCAGAAAGATGAATACTGTATGACAAAAAGAAAAGGAAATGCCGGAAGTCAAAACACTGTAACAGACATTAAAAATACACTTGATGAGCTCATCACTAGATTTGTTGTGACCGAGGAAGGGATCAGTGAGCTAGAAGATGTAGCAATAGAAACTTCCAAAACTGAAATGCAAAGAGAAAAAGAATGTGCAAGACAGTGTTCCCTCCCCAAGAACAGGGGATGAATTCCAAAAGCTGTAATATATGTGAAATGGCAATGCCAGAAAGAGAAGAGAGAAAGGAATATAAATATTTGATGTATTAACAGCTGAACTTTTTGAAAAATCAATGACAGACATCAGACAACAGACCCAGGAAATTCTAAAAATAGTTACAGTTAATTTTCTAGCTATTTAAGTTCTCATGTAATTCTCTTAAATATCCCACGAGCTAATTATTATTATCACTATCTCAAAAAGAACTTGGAGAAGTAATGAACAACCACAAGGAAACTACAACATGGGCGAGCTTGTTACTTTCAGCCTCACAGTTATATTTGACATTGATTTTACTTCCTGCTGGTCAGTACTTTTCTGTGTGATCTTTCCATTTTTCCAAAATGACCTCAAACTGGCTAGTTAAGACTTTTAATGATTAAAATTTCAGATAACTAAGGATAATCAATGTTTTTTTCCTGCATGAATTTCTAAGTGTATCTCATGTATTTATAATTTGTAAATTTATAATTAAAATGTATTTCACAAAAAATTTTCCCAGTTGCTATTTAACTCCTTCAAGAAATCATTTTATAGAGGCACAAAACACAAACATATCTACAATGGAATATTAAAGAGAGCTAAATTGTTATCATTGGAGAGTGAAATATGCATCACCTTACTTTTGGGTTCCTAACCTGCGGGAGCAAAGAGAAATATTTAACATAAATTGAACCTGGATGCATGTAGGTAATTCAAGAACAAAAGCTGCAGTCTGTTTGAATGTCTCTGTAAAATTTAGAACATTCTGTTTCTTCTATATAAGGACATATTTCTACTTCAGTATAAGGTAATAAATATTTACTTCTAAAAATGCTCATTGAATTAAAATAGGCTAGTGATAAAACACTAAAAAGATATCTGGCAGTTCAGGATTTAAAAAATGAGAGAATTTAACAGTGGGATCATTATCAATATTTCTATGAAATCTTTATGCATTCTGGCAGACTGCTAAATTGACCAACATCAGCCAGAAAAAGAAAATAAACTAATAAGGATACAAGTGAAAGGGAAATGAGTATCAGGTCAGGAAAAAAAAGAAAAAGAAAAAAAGAATAAATGAAGCATTTTTTGGAATGTATTTAGACTACTCTTGTCATAATTGGGTGATCAAATGAGACTTTAAATACCCACATTTTCAAAAGACTGAAGATAATAGTGCTTTTCTACATAAATTACCAGATACAATGATACCTAATACCACCTGGTGAATTTTTATGTAATTAATTTAGAATTTCAGTTACTTGTTATCTGAAGCTTTTCTTGCTTAAAATTATCATATTGTGCATGGAGAAAGAACTATTAAGATAGTTACAACATCAGGTAAATGTATTTAGAGGGATCATGAGTAAAATTAGAAATGCTAAATACAGCCATAGAGGAAATGACCAGAATAGGTTCCTCAAATATCAGTTACAACACATGAAATGCTCACTGTTAAAATGAGTAGCATGTTACTGAATAAAGTTTGAGACTGAACTCTGGGTGTATATGGTAAAGCTATACTTGTAATTCCTGAAAATTCTCAGCAATTGGGGAGGTGGGTAGGGAGCACGGGATGTAGCCTTAGGCTGGAACGGGGGTGTCAGAAGTTGGAATGGTAAGATGATATGGAGGTCAGGCTTTTCCTAGAATGAGAAAGAGTGATGAGATAAATGTATGTCTCGTAAACACTGTGCCAAAAATGGCTTTTTAAATTTTTTTCCTGGACCAACCCATGAGGATTTTAATATAATATCTACCAATACGAAAACTAACATTCATCTAAAACTTAATGTAATAAGTTTAGTAATAATGGTATAGCAAACATACACTTGAGAAAAATTTAAAAATGGCCTAACTTTTCATATATTCAAGGTACTTTTAGATTTCTGTGGGCTGCTTTGGCCTATGACACTCTCCTCATAAACACACATACATACACATCACATCAATATAGTCTATTGTTCCCCAATTAGAGAGTTACTTCATAAATAAATAAAAATGTGCAAATCATTTACAAGAGAATCTCTAGAGTAGTAATTTAGTACATTTAAGAGGAAATTTGTCTTGTGATATTTAAATCATGTATTCCAATACATACACTGAAACCATGCTCTCATTAAATGATATACCTACCAAAAAACATACGCTTAAGATAACATGAAAAACACTTCAAATATTAAAAAAATAAGTAAATTAAGTCGCTATCGAACATATTCAAACCCATTCCATTTGATGGTAATATCATCATTGAATTTGATCCTGTAAAGTGAAACAGATGACAAAAATTAATCGCTTACACCAACACATATCATGTGCAAAAGGTTAATTGAATTGCCCTATCATCAATTCAGAAAACAAATATGCAATGCTAGTCTCAAAACATTAGACATAAGCCAAGGTTCTTTTTCTTTATAGTTCAGCTCAACTAGTGTAGTTACATTAATTATAATGATTTTAGCTCTATTAGAAATGAAGATTTAAAAGATTAATTTATTTTAAAAATGAAATGTTCTTGGATCTCTTAAAGGAGCATGTTACGTGGATGACATTGCAAATGAGATTCAAATAAGCTTACAATCATTTAATATGATTGATGAGACACCCTTAGCCAATGACGTGGCAATCTGTTGATCTGTTCCATGTGCAAAAGCCAATAAAAAAATTTCAAGTCTGGGAAGCTATCTCAGACACAATTTAACCTGGAAAGGATACTGAAGCCATTAAAAATTATGTGAAGTAGATAGTGATAATGTTGGCTCCCAAAAATAAGAAAAAAAATTAGTAAAGAATTCAACCCTGGGTCACAAATTTCAACTCTATAGTCAGTAAGACATCTCATTTGTTAAATTATTATACTTTCTTTCTCTATTAATAGTTTTTCTATGCTTATTATTCATTTATGTTTCATTTTTATAAATTTTAATTATTGCTACAAATAGAAATACTCTATTAAATTCCCATCTTTATGTGTAGGATTTGAAATAGGTATATTTTATTAGTGTGTGTGTATGTGTTGATATACATGTGCATGTATGGGTCTTTAAGCTTGAAGGCTGTCTTCAAGTTTTTATTAAAAAAATAAAATAAAATAAAATAAAATAAAATAAAAGGTTCCTAATCATACTCATATTTATAACTTCAGTGTCTATGATAATGACTGACATCTAGTAGTTGGTTTAAATAATTTTCCAGTGAATAAATTAATATTTAAGTTTTTAATGTGCACCAATTTCTAGAATACTCAGCAGTACTGAAGGGAATAATATATGACCATCTTAATTAAACTGGCTTCACAATATCTTTTCCAAGGTCCATATTCATATTTTGGAATTACTAATGGACATTACATGAATGACCCAGTTGAACTTCAAACTTAAATTATCTAAAACATACTACTCCTCCAGCTCCCAGATATGCTGTATTCATCAATGTCCTAGTGTTAAATCCAATCACTGAACTCGCCTTTGACTATAGCTCCGACTATGAGTTTCTCAACGACTACCTAAATCTGCCTGCAAACTAAATTGGTTTGGTCAATCCACTGCCTACAGATGTTGATTTGGCTTCTACAATTTGCCTTAGCTTAACTGGAACCATACTTTCTTTTTCTCATGTACTTCCAGTCTCCATCATTTTTTTGTAACATGTTCTGCAGTCTTCTACTTGTGAACTTTTCCTCAGTGTTCCTTCTCTTTACCTCTATACCTTCCATTTACACTTGAATCACTTTTTCAGTCTCCGTCTAAAACACCACGGTCTCAGCTAGCCATTCATCCCTTGATTTATTTTTGTTCTAAGTTCCTACTGCCCAGTGGTTAGCATGTGTACTTTAGGCGCTGTGTACTCTACTTTGAAAGTCATGCTCTTGCTCTGCAAAATCTTACAGCTCATTAATAGGATATGTATGGAAATATAAAACTGAAATGTAACATTTTTATCATATCAAAAATTATTGTTTAATGGACTATGTACTGAGTCTAATTAGAAAGACTTATTAACTAGATCCCAAACTTTTCATTAACTTCAGTAATCCCCTGACATATTACAAGGTTGTCTTCCAAAAATAGCAAGCTTATAGATACTGTATAGACTTTGTTCTGAATTACACAGGTATGTTTCAGGGGATATTTTTTAGGGAGGCCATCAGTAGGAAGAGCAAAATACAAAGCATACCTGAGAAATCTGTAATTAGAAGTATTATTTCTAACCCATTCCAATACATATATATATGTATATACACACACATACAAATACAGGAAATGATATTTCATAAAATTGAAAAAAAATATTATTTCTAGGAAGCCTACCTAGATCTTGTTAGTTGGGATATATTTCTCTTTTCCTTATATTACCAATTTACTGTACTATAAAATTATCTTGCCTCTCTTTCCTCTTTTAACTATAAACACCTATAAGGAATAACTGGCCACCACCATTTCATGGTTAACAGCTCTTATCAAGTTATCCAATCATACATCTCTTTCTCTGCCATCATTTCATTTAATCCTTTAAGTGGCAATTTCTATGGTAAAATAAATACTGCTTCTTTTGGCACTGTTTTTTTATTGTTTTTACTGGAAATAGTTTTTCCTGTTTTTTTTTTTCCTCTTCACTGTCTGGTTCATTATTTTTAAATGCATGATAGTTAATAGTTTTAATTGTGTAGAACTCCATCTTTTTCTTTCTCTGCTTTTTCTTGCTTTCTCTTTCTCCCTCCCTCCCTCTCTTTCCCTCTATTTTAGGTCATTTTCTTATGGATTTTTATATATTCTTATGGCTGATGACTCACAAACTAAAAACATTTTCTGATATTTGCATTTAATATGCAATTCTATTTGATGTCTAAGAAAAATCTCATCATTTACATGGCTAACAAACTTTTCCCCCCAAAATATAGTCTCAAAACTTCATTCTATACCATCTCATCAAATAGAAGCATTATCCACTCACCCAGCTTTTCATGTACTCAACATAAGATTTTTTTCCTTGTTTTCCTCACTTTTCTATCCTTTCCCCACTCCGTGCCCAATCCATGAATAATGTGTATCAACTCTCTCACCAAATTTAATTTCTAAAATATACTTTCTTTGTTATATATTTAACATTTTAGTTTTGTTATCATCATTTCTCATGTGTATGAATCAATTGCATCTTCACAATCTTCTTGCCTTGATGCTGGTTCTCTCCAACAGAATTGAATTCTCTCAATTATTCTCTGAATAATAGCACAAGTTATGATCAGTATTAATTGGAATGTATTTAGTCCATTTTAATAGGACTGCCTTCAGTGGCTTCTCAATACAACCAGAACAACAACAACAACAAAAAAGATCCAAGTCATTTCCATGACCTACAAATTATTGAATAATTTGTCCTCATCCAAACATTTTCCTTCTCTTTTGTGCAGTTCATTACTGCACATCTTCAAGATATTAATAGCTACTTTACTCTGTACCAACTTTTCAAGAATGTTTGCAAGCAGACAGCTTTGGATAGCAAACATAGGGATACCTCCCTCCCTAGAGCAAATCTGCGTGATATTGCAGAGTAATATAGATAATGTTCCCTGCAGAGGGCAGGGAGGGATGTGTTTGCCAGCTGTCTCCACATAATGTTGAAGTTTCTAATATCGATATTCCTTTTCCGTAGCACACCCCACTCAGTGTACACATAACATCTGCCCCTCATCACGCGGTTCTGTGGAACTGCCACTATGTCATTCTGGCTTCTGCTATTGCTATGAAAAATAAAACTGATTTTTGCCAGTGACCCAAGAGTCTAATGTCTTTTATTGATACCTATACAACTCTGGCAGACTAACAAGTAAGCTAAAATTTCAGATGCTTTCACACTTCCTGACTTGATGATTACATCTTCATCATGATATCTAACTTACCTTTTTCCAAACAGTAATCTTATTTCCTATGTCAATTTCTGCACATAGTTTTCTTCCAGCTAGAATGCTATTTTCCCTCTGTATGACATGTTTAACTCTATTTAAGTCTCAATTTAATAACAGCACCAATAGCTCATCTCTAACAATACCACCTAAAATATGTTATTCTTCTAGTCCTTCTATTTAAACCCATATACATACAGTATAATTTGCATTTGTTTTCCTACTTTTGCTCCTTCTATATAACCAACTAGCATGAGAAGCAAACAGTAGCAGTAGGCTACTTTGGCTTCTTCAACAACTCATCCCTAAACATTGCCTTGACATTCACAAGGCAATCCTGTGTAGGATAACATAAGTTACTGTAAATGCTCAATATATGTTTATCCATTTTATGTCAATTCCAATTGAATTCAGAGTACATGGCACTAATAAAGTTAATAAAAATACTTAGGGAAGAAAAATTGTAAAATAAGTCATCTGGTTGGATTTTATTTAATATACGCAATAGTTAATATATTTCTAAAATGTTAGTGATAAACTTATTTCTTTCAGCTAGATATTTAATGACTTTTTTGTTAGTTTTATAGGGATTTTATAAAGGAAAATTTATAATGTGAAGAGTCAAGTTTTTATGTGATAATATAATTTAATATTCCATTTGTCATCCATATTTTTAATTAAAGATAGAATAGCTTAGTTAAGATAAAACGCATTGTTTATGCAACTATTTTTGAAGTGATTTGAAAAATAGTGTGTGAGTGTGTGTATAATTACTTAATACAGGGGATACTAATGCACAGATATTATCGAGACAATAGAATCAAACTTAAATTTTTAGTAATAAAAAGAAACTCATTGATAGCTGATAAGTGTACTTTTAAAATAAATGTTAATACGGTAACTGAAGAGCTTATTTTCATTTGAATCTTTCCTATTTAAGAGTGTAAAAGAAATACTATCATTAGCTTTGTTCAAGAAAAGGCAGAAGACATCCAGCAAAAAATTCTCAGGTAAATATTTATTTACCTATCTTGAGAGTGAAAATTGTGAGCTTACACTGTCAGTTATGGGCTCTGATCTACAGGAGAAGTAAAAGTGGAAAGAAATTTTGTCTTTATTTTGTTGACTTAATCATTCTTTACCATGAAAATTTAATTAAATCTCAGTTAAGTAAACCTTTGAGAACATTTAGATATTAATCAAGAGAAAGTTTTACTTTGTACTTTTAACAGACATTTAAAAACTGTTATCTGAACTACTGAAAATTATTTATTTATTTATTTATTTTTTTAAAGTAATCTCTACACCCAACCTGAGGCTCAACCCAGGATCCTGAGATCAAGAGTCACATGTTCTAATGACTGAGCCAGCCAGGCACCCTTGAAACATTTGTTTATTAATATTTGACATTTTAAGACCTCTTAAATTTTTGGGTAACAAATTTTTGTTTGTTTAAGACGCCTTCCTTTGTTGTTTAAGACCCAAATGAATTTCATATTTAAATAATTCAACATAACATTATTTATACTATAAAATATGATTGTATGTATTGTGTCATTGCTAGCACAGATATATGATGAACTTCTAATAATTAAGATAATTCCTGTGTTACTAAAAAAGTTCTTAGAAACTTCAGAAGAGCTTCTGATTTCCAAAAAGATTAAAATTTATTTAAAAACATATTTTCTAGTAGTCTTTTTTTAGATTAGACAATCAAAAATGTAATTGGTTTTTCTTCCACTTTTTCAGTATATACAAAATGCTTTTTCTCATTTTTAAAAGATCTTTTTTGCTGTTCTATCATCCTAACAAAAAGTCGAACCTCTCATTTATCAAAATTCCCTCTAAGTAAAGTTTTCTAGAGGATAAATATCTTTATATCAGGTCTATGACATTTTAATATCATGTTCTTCCTGTTAAAATAGTGCACTTAGTTCTACATAGAGGACATAAAAACTGCACATCTTAATAAGTGAAATTAAGATATCTCGATTTTCTGTCTTGCCAACCCATCACTATGTTAATGTAATAATCTAGTTTTAATACATGTGGCATATATTTAAACTATTAGTCATAGTTAATATGGATTACTGTGTTAATAGGGCTTACTGTGTGTCAGGCATTGTTAAGTGCCTTCTCATTTATATTTAACAAAATCCCTATATATGGGAGCTCTAATGATCTCTGTTGAACACATTGAGAAATTAAGATTTATAAAAGTTGTGTGTAAAATATCCACGGCCTTAACAGTCTGGACTTGGTTATCACAGGTGAACTAATTATGTACATACTGTCAAATGGAGGAGGAAATGATTAGCAATACCAAGCATCACCAAAAAGTATAGTTAGTAAACTTTCAAAGTAAATATCTACTCTTTTAGAGAGGTAGAAAAGTACTAACCCTACTGTTAAAGAGATGTAAATTCAAAATGACCTATTAGCAGCTCAGCATATCACTACCCATGAATCTGCCTTTCCTAGTTGCTGCACAGCTAATTAAACACAGCCATGCCCTTACCTAAATTACAGTTGTCAGACTAGCCCATTTGCATTTAAGGCAGACATTTCTTTGTTTGTTTTGATTTTTAACCTCAATCTAGAAGCCAATTATTTATTTCTCCTTTAAATCTATCCAAGGATATGGTTCCTCGGTTTTGGTCACTGTACTCCTGGACTGTTCCCTGTATCAAAGACTTGTTCATGTAAGGCATTGCCAGAACAGATTTTCATCATGTTTCCCAACATTCTTCCACTGTTAATGCTACTGCTCCTCCTCTACCTCTCTCCATCCTCTTTCATCATTCGCTTTAAATCTGGTTGAGTTGTTTGAGTTTGCAAGGCACAAGCATGTGAGCTGAGCAGACCTTGGTTGAGTTCAACCTGTTCAAGATAAAAACAACCCCTTTCTATACACACACACCCCTACGCACAGACTCTAGCTAGTTTCCCACCTGCTAGAATATTTTTTAGATTTGTCCTGGTTTTGTTTGTTTGTTTTTGTTTGTTTTGTTTTTTGTCTTTTGTTTTGTTTTGGGGTGTTTTCCCATCAGCTTAGATCCAAACACTTATTCCAGTGCCCCCTCACCCTGATCTTCAGTGTTCCCTAGCTGGCCAGCCACCAATAATAATTGTCTCTGATTCTGTCACAATTTCTGTCTGCAATTTATCTGGTATGATCTCTGTTTTCAAACTCCAGCCTGACTAATAGGGACCTTCTCATTTGTTCATAATTTAGATTAATTGTTTTTTATTTGTGATTGGCTGAATGTGATCTAGTAAACCCCTTATTGCCCTATCAGTTCTCCTAAACACCAATAATCTACACAGTTTAAGCATCCATTCGGTCCATTCTTTTGTTTCTGGACAGAGTAGTTTCATATGACAACTACATGTCCTTAGTTCCTTGTGTGTATGTATGTGTGTAAAATACATATGTATTTAAGGATATTTATACACTATTATGCTTCTTCAAAGTCAAATTCCAGTGGTGGACATTTTGCTTTCACTAATATTGTTTGGTATTGATACTATTGACAATGACAACTACATTAATCATATAATGTATGTGGGACAGCTTTAAAAAGAAAGGAATCTTACATTAGATAAAACTGAGTAGACTTGACTTTTCATTACTACCAACAATCACACATTCAAAGATCCAAAGTGTGTGCCTATTTTTTTTCTTTTTACCGTCATAGGCATTTTACTACTTGAATTATCAGAATGTAAATTATAAATCCACTCATAAGTCCACTGCATTATTATAAGATCTGCATCTAAAATTCACTTGACGAAAGTATGTCAAAGTTGAATAATATAATACAATCCTGTGTATTGGAAACAAAATGAATGTTCTCTTGACAATCACATAACATGAGAGTATCTTGCTTACTAGTGATACTATATCATATTTCTGAGTTCTAACCAGAACTTTGCAGGGCAGGAGATTAGGAAGGTAGGGTGGCTTTTAGGTATGTCTTTTTACTGAAATTCTAAAAAAACCTGAACTGTTAGCACTGAATAATGATCAGAATCATATTAAGACTGTGTTTCTTAAAACCAAACTGCATACTTTTAATATAAAATATATTTACAATCTTAAATTCCTCCCAGTCAATGTAAAGAATAACAGCTCTTGATAAAGCAAGCATTTTGGCATTATTAAGTGTTAGCTTACCCTAAATTCCTGTCAAAAGGGAAAAAATTAATCCCCAAGTATGTTTTTAATTGTTATTATTTATATATCTTACACATAGTATTAATAGTTGTGGCTCTACTCTTGCATTTTATCAATATAATATTATGAACATAAGCTAATGTATTCAATTTTTAAATTAAAAATTTGAAAGTTTACCTGCCTCACTTGGTATTATTAAAAATATCTTCTTAACAAATATTTTTATAACCCAAGAAAAAGATAAAGAGCTCATGTATATATGGGCTAAATCACCAAAAATATTTCAATATTATTGTAAGTCTAACTGTGAAAGCTAATTACAATGATAATAATATGCTATTTATTCATATGTGCATTAGTCCCTTTCCCAGGACACATGCTTCTGTCCAGCAATCTGAAACAGATTTTACGGTCTATATGGATAATATAAATCCATAATAGATGTTTCTGGGTTTCTTATCCCACCAGGATTCATGCTAAGCAGTTGTAATTTTCTCTTCTCATTGAGGGTAACAATGAAATATCAACCATCTTTTCTACCCAATCCCTCGATAAAAATATGATTCAAGCTGATTAATTCTCAAGATAACATGCTCTGAATATTTTAAAGGAAGTAGTGAGGCTTAGCTTCAGCCCTACAATGGGATTGCTACTACTATTTTCATCAGGCAATCCTTGTGGTTGCTCTTGGTAACAACCCAGCAGAGCCATTTGTCACTCCTGCTGGTGATAGTGGCCACTAAGTTAGCTTGGGTTTGCTATTTACACCAGCACTGGTTCTTGTTGGAGGCATTTTTATCCAGAGCAGCAATAACTCCTGGAGCTAAACGTATACCTTTCACTATACCTTCCTGAAAAGTCCCTAAATTATTTGTGCTAGAGATTGAAAGCACCTTTCTCAATATCTCACTGTGAAGAGAGCACTCACTCAAGAGTCTCTAACTCCATGGCAGTTCGTTCAAGATGTATATACACATATACTCAGACATATAAATATATAAGTATATATATGTATATGTGTGTATATGTGTGTATATATATGATTATATATAATATACATATTATTTTATATGTTAAATTATATTTATGCAATACACATATGTTAATATTCAAAATTTCCAAGTGTTGCATTAGAAACTAATCCCTTCATTCTCCCTCTGCATTTCTTCTAATAGTCCTCACCCACATCTGATTCCTTTCCAATTTCGACCATACTCTCTTCCTGACCCTCTTTATAGATGAGAAAACCATGTCTCAGCTTACTAGTAGGACAATCCATTAAGAACCAGAATATTGACTACATGTTTCAGTGTCCACTCTCTTCCTGATGTTTCTCTCTTTCACTTTTTTGTCTTTTATACTTTATGAGATTAGCATTACTAGTTTATAATGCTATTAAATATCAGTAGCTACTTATCATTACAAAAATGTTTTAAAATGAAATCTGTTTGAATATAAAGGATTCAGTGGCAGGCACTATTTACCAACCCATATCCACTTCCTCCTTATATTCTGGTAGCATCTTAGTTTTATCCTTTGAATAAACTGTGCCAGACACTGTCTGGCAAAGAAAAATAAATAAATAAAAATAAACAGATCATATGTGCTGTGAAACTTGTAAAACTTTATGTCCCCAATTAAATGAGAAAATGATTAACAACAACAAGAAGAAAAAAAAATTAAAGAGGAAAAAAATAAAGAGAAAAATCCCAATCTCTCTCTTTCCCTATCTGTCTTTAGATGTACTTTTGTGTGAACAGCATGTTTGGAGCTCCAGCAGACATTTCATAATCATAAGTGTTAGCTTCAGCAAGAAAGTTACACCAAGAATGGCAAAACCCCACGAAGACCTTGGCCCTTACACGCATCACTGACAACCTGAAATGACTGACCAACCCAGCAACACTTCTAGTATGATGTGAGAAAATAGCCTGGATAGTAAACTATCTTTACATACATATTCTCTGCTTAGCAATTAAGGAAGTCTAACTGAAACTAATGATTATGATAAAGAGATTAAAAATAACAGTAAAATACCCTCAAGGGAAATAACTTTTCGAAACGGAAGAGTCTGGGCATACATTTTCTAGCAAGATGTTCTAGGAGGTCATTAGTAACTGTAACACTGAGTCCTTACTTAGCCCCTGAATTATAGGCTTATACATACTTGAGGACTTTCCTACAATTTAATTTTAGCTTCTATATCACAATGACTATTTCTTAAACTATTATTTGGGATTGAAATTAAAAACTTGAAAATTTACAAGTGACAGAAAGCAATCCGAGTTATCATATAATTTGGAACTTGGTTTTATCATTTTCACTTATCAGTTGCTAATAGCTAAATTTAAACTCTCTTTGTAAGGGTAAGTTCAGTTTTGGCCATAATATTTTTGTTTATACTGTATTGCACATATAATAATTACCAATTAAATCTCCATAAAAATATCTCCCCAATGAGAATTTATGTATACTTAAGATAATTGTATTCTAAGAATGAAGGAGACAGGAAGAGAAAAGCAAGAAAGAAAAGAAAGAAAGGTAGAGATGAAGGAGGGAGGAAGAGAAGAAGAGGTGAAGGAGAATGTACAGTGACTTAGCATGTTTCTATCTGTTTTATATTTTCTGTAAAGTGAAACATGGGGCAAGATATAAATATTTTAATAATAGACACTTTCTGCATTAACTTTAAAAGTGCAAAAATATCCAATTGCCCATTTTGGTAAGTAAAGTCTAAAACCAAGATTTTTACCAAATGTAAATAAAATCTCATGGTTGAAGATATTTTTGAATTATTGGGCAAAGAACATTTAAAACACAGATGCATGTAGTAGTGTGTGTGTGTGTGTGTGTGTGTGTGAATGGTTTCTACACACAGCTCTCATGAAATGATCTTTGGGGAAAAAAATCTGAAAAAAAAACTGAGTATTGTCTAGCAGGTATAATTCAGGACAAACATGGGTTAGAGGTTAACATATGATTCATTTGATCTCTTTCATTTCTTTGGAACAAGCTATTTTTGGTTAATTGATTTTCACAGCTCATTGAGTCATGTTCACCTGCTAAATGTCACCTTGTTTTTTCAGTGATTGTTTGCACTTGAATGGTCTGTATCACCCCTTGAAACATGGTTTGTATCATAGTATTAATTGTAATTTCTATTTGAGGTGTAAATATTGTAATCATACTATGTCTGCTTTTCTCTGAAATATTAACACATTTCTAATTTTACTGGGTCAAGTCAGCTTTCCTGATAATGATTACTTGGAATCAACTAGAGCACAGAAAATCCTCTAGAGATACATGGTTGGTCGAAACACAAAATGAACACAAACTTTTAAGAGAATATTAGGTAAAAAAAACTAACTGGTTTGCATTACCTAATATTGTGCTTCTAGTAAAATGATTCTCACCATCTTTCGTAACTGATGACAGCAAAATTGCATCTCTCTAGAAGGTGTGACAGACTATTTTAAAGAGCATAACGAAAATGTATAGAAAACAATGTTAAATTGAATGGAATATATATTTCACATTTTGAAATAGTATTGCCTTTTAGGCAGAGGATGTTCAACATTGGATATAATGTATCAGAATAATATAAATATTTTTGATAATTTTCAAATGTTTTTCACTGCTGTAAGGCATCTTTGAAACTTATTCATATTTGGCTTATAAATGGAAAATCTCATTTTTGAATCCTTGATTGAATATTAAGATAATCAATGAAAGAGATAAAGATATATGGGAGTCACACATTAATATTTTTTAATGTTTTATTTTATATTTTGAGAGAGAGATAGATGGAGCACAAGCAGGGGAGGGGCAGAGAGAGAGGGAGACACAGAATCTGAAGCAGACTCCAGGCTCCAAGCTGTCAGCATGGAGCCCGATGTGGGGCTTGAACTCAGGAACCGAGAGATCATGACCTCAGCCGAAGTTGGATGCTTAACCAACTGAGTCACCCAGGCACGCCAAGGGAGGAACACATTAGAAGCTGAATTAAAGAATCAAATTAGAGGAAAAAAAAGTTCTTTTATTTGCAGAAATAAAATGTGAATAGGCAGAATTGAATGAAAAAAGAAAATGAGCACAACAATTGTTTATGTATGTTTAATTGATAGGTATTGCAAAAGGAATAAAGTTACAATATTTTCTTAAAAAATAATAGTTAAGTATGTAGGATTTCTGTTACCTAAATTACTTTCATATTGGAAATTCTAAACAATGGAAGGATTGTGCCAGTATTCAGAAAACTACAAGTAACTGAGACATAAATGCATTTACATAAAATATTAACTATATTAATATTGAAATATATTAAATATGCAATGTGCATGGGTGCACACATTGTGAATGATGTCAAGAATGGCCATGTTGTCTGTGACTTGGCTATATGAAGAAAATGTTGCTCCCATGACGCATATGAGCACAAGAAATCCTCTAACAGTCCATGATTTTGTGAGTCCTTGCTGACCATTTTTACCTGCCCTATGTATAGTTAGTCACTCTCCTTTTTTTACCTACTAGGACTCTGAAAGATCTCTATTATAGCTTTACTCACACACATGTGTGTGCGCACACACACACACACACACACACACACAATAACGGACTTACATGTTCCTTTATTTTCTGTGAATTCTATGACGAGTGGGACCATCTCTATTATTTTTCAGATCTTTAACACTTGTATAATGCCTACTAAGTTAGGGAGGACCAGTAAATAATGGTTAGATAAATATATGAATTAAATATATACTTCCAGAAATATTCATCTTCACTTTGGGGACCAAACTGAGAAAGATGTCCTTGTCAATACATTTATCCCTTATCTGTAGATGGAATGTGCCATCTACAGATGGTGTGTGTGTGTGTGTGTGTGTGTGTGTGTGTGTGTACACATATACATATGTATATAATATATAATGTATATAAAGATAAAGATATAAAGCTGCATAAGTCGACTAATATCTATTCAGGTCCAAATTCTATTTCTCCTCCCAAACTGATCTTGTTACTACCCTGCTGAGACAAACCAGTGATCTCTTTAGCCTAAGTGGCTGAAATGGAGTGGTGTTTCTTTTGTTTGTTTGTTTTGTATTTTTGTTTTTCAGCTACCATCCAGTATCATATTGGTCATTCATTAAGTAAGCAAGTGTCAGAAACTAACAGCCAAATACATGACAAAGTTAAATGTAGTTTAGCATTTCTAGTCATTCATACTGACATAGGAATGGTAGCATGACCAAGAGAGTTGTAGAGATGTAGGTGACTAAATCTGGAATATTTTCAAAACATGATTCATCCTTTCCAAGCCACTGTAAAGAAAAAAGTTGACTACATCATTGAGCTGTCTTGTATATTCTGCCTTTGGAAAAGCTCTATCTGTCTTTTACCTTTTAGCATAATACAAACATTTACCTCAGTCCCTCTGAATTACTGAAATTCTTATAGGTGATGATCTGACAGTGCTGGTGAGGAATTTTCCACTATGTCTAAGAGAGGAGGTCGGCAAACCCTTTCTACAAAAACGAGCATAAAAATTTACCAAAAAAAATCAGCACTATGGACATCAACCCAAGGGTTACAAATAATATGAGAAACATTTATTCTTGAGAAGTAAGTTTCTGTTGTTTGTAAGCCACCTAGTCTGTGTGGTACTTTATTACAGCAGCCCGAACCAGACTGACACAGGAATAGAGATGTACAAACATCCTTCTCAGCCTGAATCTACAGGTTGCAATGACCTATTGATCAGAATCAATTTGTCACTCTTGTTTTGGATGGGATTATAACTTTTTTTTTCAAAATCACAAAGCTGGTGTCTTTCTTGACTTCAATTCTCTTTCCTCATGTATACCAATGACACAAAAATTCAATATCCAATATGGAATTTTACAACTATTACTTCCTCTGTCTTTGCTATTCATAGCCTACTTGCCAGGCACGCATTTATATTTTACAGTTACAATCTTGTAGTCTGCTGGCATCTAGTTACCTTTCCATTCAATACATTCTCCACTCTATAACTGAGTGATCTTTCTAACATGCTAATCTACTTACACTCTTCACAAGTAAAAGCTCCTCTGTGGTTTCCCATTTCACTCACTATATAGTCTCATTTTCTTTCACATGGCTGAAATGCTATATATGCCTATTTGCATAAAATTCCACCTCATAATCTATATGCCAACTAGCTGAACCAGAATGTACCATATTCTTGCTTGCTTCAGAACTTTATATATTTCTTCCTCTGCCTAAAATATCTACTTCCCTATCTCCTACATATTTTCTCTTATCCCAGCTGACTTTAGCTGGCTAATCCCTAACATCCATTTAGATTTAGCATAGACATAATTTTCTTTGGTTAGCCTCCTTCTTTATAGCCCTTTAGAATAAAAGCTCCTGCTATATACCAGTCATATCTCCAAAGCATTGTACATAGCAAATGTTCAATAATTATTTAAGGGATGAATGAATAAATGAATGAACAGAACTTTGAATATAGTATTAAAATTTTAGTTGAGCAAAGTTTAATGTTAAGTCCTGTGAAACTTGGCATATTGGTTAAAGTATGTGCACATTTCCCAGCTCTAGCCAACTTTCTATGATTAAAACCATAAATTAAAGAAGCAACTTGCTGACACTTTGTCAGCATTCAATCAACTCCCCCCAGTGATTATCTAATTTTCTTCTCAAATAAATTTTCTCCTTCTACACTCCCTCAGGCAATAGACTAAGTAAACAGATGAACCTTGAAGTGAATTCTGTAGGACATATAAGCTCTTTTAGTGTAAATTAAAAAAACAATGACAAAGTTTAGAAGTTCATATTCTTACTTGATTTGTATTTATATCTTTGTACCTGTGAATGAAATCATAACCACAATGTAATTTTGTCATTGGTAGATTAATCATTTGTCTTAATTATTAATAATTTACTTTGGTATTATAGATAACTAGGAGTTGGTATCTAGTATATTCTTCGTATGTTCTGAAGGTCAAGGCATCAAATGACTTTATGAACCCAGGAATAAATTATTAGCTTAATATGTTCTAATTCTCTTAACTATGATATTTAAGAGTTCCAGACTGAATACATCTGGAAAGGCAGTAGGTTGAGTGCTGATTAATGAGCTTTTCTATATGTGAAATGATAGATTTTATTACAATTACATAGCAAATAAATCATAGATATTAATATAAAAACTACAAATATCATATTTAAATATTCAAATTACATACATATCTATGTAGTCACTAATATTAGTAATGACTAATTAGTAGTGACTAAATAGTGTACTGTATGATGTAGATATTCCCATTTTTAAAATTTTTATTTGTTTTTTTATTGTTTAGTTGCATGATGGTAGCTGTGTCCTCTAGTAAATAAAATGATGCAGAAAGAGTACCCTAGCAGTTTTATTAAGGTCAGAATATAAATGTTTAAATAATACTTTTATATATTCTATTATATTTACATATAATATGCGTCTATGTATGTATTTGTACATACATACACTCATCAGTGAGAGTAAGGCAAAAGTAATCTCTTAATATTAGAGTTAGAACATATAAGTAAACTTAGACACATTATGCTAACTTTTAAGAGATGTTGAGTGACAAGTCAATGGTGAAGATGATGAGTGAGTAAAACTGTGTTCTCTTAAAAATTCATACTGAAGTTCTAGACCTCAGCCCCTTAGAAGAAGAGTTTATTTAGAAATAGAGTCATTTAGATGTAATTGAAAGGCCACACTGGAATATGGTGGGTCTCTAAAACAACAAGACTGATGTCCTGGTAAAAAAAAAAAATGTCATACGGGAGGGTGGGGGGAGAAAGAGAGAGAGAGAGAGAGGGAAAAGACAATGTGAAGACCCAGTGAGAACACCATCTATAAGTCAGGAGTGACACAGATTGCCAGAAAATCCTCAGAAGATGGGAGAGAGGGATGAGATAGATACCATCCTCACAAAGAACAAATTCTGCCAACACACTGATCTTAGACTTGTAGCCATCAGAACTGTGAGACAACAAATGTCTATTGTTTATGCCAATCAGCTGGTGGCACACTGTTAGAGCAGCCTGGACAAATAAATACAATGACCAAATACCTATGCTGTTTTATATGTGTTATAAGTGGCTGTGAAGACTTTAGCTGAGTTGGGCTCCAAGTACTTTAGTTTAAGAGGCTTTAATTCAAGGATAATCAGGGCATTATTAGCTTGACCAGCATGCAGGCACTGGTGTGAGATGCACATCAGTCTTCTGTATCTGAGCATTAACTGGAATGGTCACATAGTTTACACTGTCTCTTCAAATTATGTTTTTTTTTTTCTTTTTAGTATGCTTTGTAATTTTTCTCAATAGCAGGACATAATGTGCCAGGTGAAAGAAAATGTTTCAATAGGCCTTCAGTAATGTAGTGGTAAATGTGGGGATAGGGGAAGCAGCCTATAGTCCTGTGATTAGGTCTCAAGTCTTTAAGTGAGCATGTACTTTTGGACTGTGGACTTCACAAGTGTTTTTCAGTTTTTGTTTTTTGTTTTTTTTTCCTCTTTCTTTTAGTTGGGACAGGATGGCTACAGTGGACGTAGACGGGAGATGGATATTTCCCTTGTCCCAGGTCTTCTATGCTGTGGTATAAACACCCTAGCAACAGATGAGGAAAGTTTTGGTTAACTAGTTTCTCCTGAAGGCAGGCCTTGTTAAGAACAAAGTGCTCTGGCATCAGGAGATATATCTGTAATATTTACTCTAAGAACCTGGTTAAGCTCTCGGAAATAAATCTCATAAAACTGAGAGCCCATCTATAGCTCTGTCTCCCTGGAGTTGTTAACTCGCAATGGCTTCCATGCTGAGATTTCAGCAATTTGCCAATTAGAGTTCAGGTTCTCCTACCAATGCACTGGTTCCTGCAGAGGTTTATAGTCATTGCTAGCAAGCAGGAGCCCTGTATTCACCTGTTTACCTGCTTCTCTCCAATCACAGCGGTCTGTTCCATTGCCTCCCCTTCCTTTATATTATTTTGTTATTGTTCTTTTTTTTTTCTTTTCTTTTTTTTTTTTTTAAGAGCAAGCTCTACATCCAATGTGGGGCTTGAACTCATGACATTGAGATCAAAGGTTGCATACTTCACTGACTGAGCCAGCTAGGCACCTCCTCCACTTTCTTATAAATCCAATAATTGTTGATTTTTCATCTTGTTTAGGTTTTTTTTAAATGTTTATTTATTTTTGAAGGAACGAGAGAGACAGAGCATGAGCAGGGTAGGAGCAGAGAGAGAGCGAAACACAGAATCCTAAACAAGATCCAGGCTCTGAGCTGTCAGCACAGAGCCCAATGTGGGACTCAAACTCACGAACCATGAGATCATAACAAGAGCTGAAGTCGGACATTTAGCCAACTGAGCCATCCAGGCGCCCCCTGTTTAGGTTTTTTGTTGTTGTTGTTGTTGTTGTTGTTTGTTTGCTTGTTTATCTCCTGTTAGGATGGAGTGGCAACTTTCAACTCTTTACATGTGGAATCAGAAAATGGAATTCCATTCATTTGGTTTTTAAAGACTTCTAAGCTTCTTATACAATGAGAGGCCTGTTTTGTTTTTAAAATTGTGGATGGTATAGGAAGATGATATTTTTAAATATTTGGAGTTATAACTCTGATCTTATTTTTTAAGTAATCTCTACACCCATTGTGGGACTTGAACCCACAATGCTGATATCAAGAATCACATACTCCACTGATGGAGCCTGCCAGGCTCCCCATAACTCTGACTTTAGAATATGCTTCAGCTGCAAAAAATAAATTATAAGTCTTATTTTTAAAAATTTTAGCTGAAAATCATCATACATTTATTAGGGTAGAATTATCATGGTTCCATGATTATTTCTAGTTTATTACCTTTTGGCTAATATTTATGCAATATCTTTAGGTATTTAAATATTTTTCTCCACTTTAAAACTATTAAATTAAAAATACGTGATCAAAATACAATTAAAATTGTAAGTCAAAATGCAATAAAAATCAACATGACAGTATATGGTACTGTGTATGTTTCATTAGAATTTGTAAAAAAGTTGCAACAACCATGGATATTCTTCTATGCTTTTCTTTCTTTTCATTAGCTAGAACTAGAATACAGGACTATAGTTATTTTAAAAAGAAATAATAATAATGAAATTAAATGTTGAATAAAAAAATTAAGACAGGCTTGAAAACAGTATATTTATAATTTCATTTATTTACAGATACCTTTGCTTAATACCATCCTTTCACATATTTTCATGAAATTCCATAATTTCTTATGGTTCAGGAACTATGAATACTCTAAATTTTCCCTATTAATATAACTAGCTAATGAGCATATCAAATTGTGTCTTGTTTTCCTTCATTTATTTTTTTAAAGTATATTTATTTTTGAAAGAGAGACAGAGTGAGAGTCGGGAGGGGTAGACAGAGAGGGAGACACAGAATACAAATCAGGCTCCAGGCTCTGACTGATCAGCACAGAGCCCGATACAGGGCTCAAACCCACCAACCGTCAGATCATGACCTGAGTCAAAGCTGGGTGCTCAACTGACTGAGCCACCCAGGTGTCCTTGCTTTCTTTGATTTATCATCATAACAACTTTGGTGAAGGAGAGAAATTACTTGACTTACCCTATTTCCAAACTGAGAAAACAGAAGTGAAGTTGGAACTGAAATTTTCTGGTTCCAGCTGTAGCCTCTGTCTATGCTGCATTTCATTATCACAGACAGAAGGGTTCAGGTGCCAGGGTCAGACGACAGAACAAAGGAAAATATACTGAGTGGTTCCATCATGATGTGTGTGTGTGTGTGCATACTGCCAAAACAGTTCTGTGTAGCTGTCAGGGCTCTACCTAGCAGTACACACAACTATTCTTAAGCAATTGTGGGATGCTGCAATTAAAATGAAAATAAATTTTAAAAATGATGAAAGGAAAAGACAGCACACTGCAGCTATGCAACACCACTCACTGCTTTCCTGATCAAATTTCTGTGGATTTTATTATTTAGTAAACCTGTTTTCAACACTGGTGTATCTTAAAGTAATGTAAAAGTTATAACAGACTACAGTAGAAGTAAACTACTAAATAGATTCAGAAATATGTTTCTAGTTAGCAGAATCTGATCACCGACATGATTCGAGTTGTTCCAGTCTATCTTTGAAAGTATTAGGGATGCCTACTGTGAATTATCACTTGTTGCTTAAACCTTTCCTGATCCCCCTACATAAAGTTAATTCATAATCCCTTTCCTTTCCAAAGTACCACAGCACTTTGCCAATACCTCTGTTATAACTTGTGGGCTTTTAGGGGAGTCATCTCTTTCCTTTCTCCCATTCCTACCTTGTTCCACTCCAAAGTAGGTAGAAACAAAACCCTGAATTATGCAAGTCATTCAGTAATGGTTAGTCTTTCAAGTGGTCTCTTGAATGACTCCCCGTGTCCTTGAGAACAGCAGAGAAATGAGAAGGTTTAAGGCGGTTCTCAGCTAAGAAACCTCTTTCTCTCACTCATTATCTACCCTGCCTCTTTTGCTCTCCAGTCTCTCTAGCTTATAGACCCTCCCCCTTTATGAGACATAAAAAGCACAAAAGGCTGGGGCTGGGGCTCTATCCTTCTGTCCTAATGGTTCGGGAAGCAGTTGAAGATCAGCATTGTGCAAGGCAAGAGGCAAAGCTTCCTAGCTCTCTTGTGTGTTTGCATTTTCTTTCTCATGTTGTGTTCTTTTCTGAATGAAAATATAAAGGACTGAAGTCCAATTGCATGTTTACAAACATAAGCAAAAAGAGACTATCTGGCCTGCTTGCTTTCTTAGCCCCAATGTGGCCATTATCCTCACAAAGAGACATTCTCTATATGTTCCAATGTCAGTCACAAGTCTGTCTTAAGATTTTAGTAAAAAACAAGATGTTAGTCAAAAGTCAAATAGAAACTATTTTTTCCTTGACCTTATTCATATATATGATGAAATATAATAAATATATACATAAACATTTATAGGGGTGCCTGGGTGATTCAGTTGGTTAAGTGTCCAACTCTTGGTTTTAGCTCAGGTCATGATCTCATGGTCATGAGATTGAACCCCATGTTGGGTTCTGTGCTGAGCACAGAGCCTACTTGAGATTCTCTTTCTCCCTCTCTCTCTGCCCTTCCCCCATTCTCACGTGTGCGCGCTCTTTCTCTCTCTCTCTCTTTCTCTCTTTCTCTCGCAACAAACAAACAAAAACAAAACATTTATATAATAAGTGGCATATGAAGGACAGAATTTAAGGATTTACAAATCTGTTTAGGCTCTATTTTTTTCACATTCCAAACATTCTACTTGTGAGTCATTATGATCATGTTGTCACTTTTATCTTTCCTCTAAGATACAGACCACATATTATCTACATGCTTTTTTTCAGACACCTACATATGCTACAGATAGTAGATCCTTGGTGAATGAAAATTCTAAAGCCTAACTGAACTACTGAACAGGCTACTAAATGCACAAATAAGTGGGTATGATAGTAACCTGACTAGTTCAATATCAACATATATGTTATTCTCTGTAGGGGCTGAGGACACTTTGAAAGCAGCTACACATTCACTGTAATTGTGTACACGTGCCATATTTTAGAGATTACTGCTAAATAAAGATCAAGTTAGTGTTTGTATTTCCTCAGAGAAAATAGAGAATTGAATCTCCAAGACAAGTTGTTGCCTTAGAGGTAGTAGATGAGTTTTAATCTGCAAAGAGAAGAAAGAGAGTAAGAAATTTAATCTTATACCCTGTTTCCAAGCTAAATCGTCTTACCCTTTTAGATATATTCCTCATACTGCTCACAGAAGGAAAAGGGGGAAAGGAATTCCCAGCATTGCTTCCCTATCTGTAGCAGTCTCTGTATCAATGACACAGGCCTGCAGACCCTCGCTGTGGACAGAAAATATTAACCTCATTCTCTCCAAACACAGCGGAGGCCTTGCAAATATCTTTCCTCACTTTAGTACCTCAGGCTATGTTCAGAACACTGCTGCAGTGGTAGTGTTTAGGCGATAGGAACTGTCACCAGAATGATGTAAACCTTCGTAAAGTGGCTGTGGGGATGATTTTTAAAAGAATTGCTGCCTGTGAGTTTGGAAGTGCATCGTCTTGTCAGGAAAGGTCTACTGTGCTTTTTGATTTGTGAAATTTTGATGTCACATTTGGTAATAGTGGGTTGCATGGTTAAAAAAAATAGTTGACAATCATCTCTAGTCACTTCATTTTCATTAACATTTAGCTGTGTGAAATCATTCTAGGAGGTATTGAGACTTTTATCCCAAAGTATTATAAAATCAGGTAATCATTTTTAAATACTAAAAGTATTTTGACAACCTTGCAAATTTCATTATTTAATTATTGTCCCAAAAGATGTTGATTTAAATGTTAAATGATATATAGCTCATATAATATTAAAAATATATTTAAAAGCTTTTAGTATTATAAAAAGTATTGCTATCAATTTGTAATCCTTAAGATCAGCTAGGAGTAGTTATTCAGAATGCCTTTTTATTTTCTTTATTCCTGTTTTCTTGGGTATTGAAAATAGAAGCACTAATGTTAGTGAATCTAATCCATCCTTTATACCCCAGGAAAACAAGATACTGGAACAATGAACTCCATCACAGTTTTGCAGATCAAGTGTCTCATTCTCAGACCCCAACCCCTCTGGCTATAGTAGAGTGGTGATGATGACATGATTCCACTTCTTAATGTCCCTAAATACCCCATCTCACCCTGTACTGTTTTTACTTTTCATTTGTTTGTTTCCCAACTAATGGTCTTTCGAAAACTGAAAGCTTGATATTCACTATAAACTCTTCTCACTTTTCTTCGGCTAACATCTTGAGCAAGACAGAGTAGAGAGAAAGGATGCAGTCAATGTGATGAGTATTTGACAGGTGGCCTTAGAAAACTATTACTTGAATGATCTCCTTATACAAAAACACACTATAAATAAAATGCTTGGCAAATCAAACCTTGAGTCATGAGATTCGTAAAGTATGATACAATGACCTCAGTACTAATTTCTTCTTTCTACTTTTATATATCAGGAAAGTAATTCCTATGTAATAATTAATTGACTGAAAGTTGTGTCAAAATACGTGAAAATAAAACAAAGTCCTTTACCAAAGAGATTACGAAAGTAAAGTTACTTTTCTCAAGGTCAATCTGAATATACAATTTTCAATACTTTCCAACAAAACTTTAAAAGGTCAGAATAGATACAGTAACTGTTCTCATTGTTTTTCCAGGTATAAGTAGCAGGTATCCCAGAAGTTGATATTTCTTTTGTCATTTTTGTTACTCAATATTAAATAACATGTTCAAGCTCTGATCTAGAAAAAAATAAATTTAGAGGAGCAAAGGGATATTAAGAAGGATTAATCTAATTTAGAACAGCTTTATCTAGCAACTTGCTAATAGGGCGATACTGATAAAGTTTTTACAATTTTGAAATATAATGATTTCTCTGACTTTTTTATTTTTTCTTTTAACAATAATGACCATTTATATTTATGTTTTGCCTGGTATTTTATTTGTTTCAGATATATTTTTTGTACTTTTAAAAATTACCTTCTACCAAGCATCATAAAATGAATGTATGAACTTTGTATAAATAGAAATGAGAATTGTAGATTAGCGAAAAAACAAAGGCAAGTCTTTGACAATTCGAAAAATAAAAATCCTTGTCAGCTCTAGGAAAAAAGGCAGTTAGTTGTCAGCTACAATATTCATCTAGAGCAAATCAAAAGTTGCATGCAAATATATGATTTTGATGTTATAATCTTCAATAAAGAAATTTTAGCATTCTAGCTACAATAGAATCATTAACCAATGAGGGGTAATATCAATATTTTTTATTGTTTTTAAAATTATTATTGAGTTGGACAGGTGGAGATTTTCCAATAACTGAGTTGGAGTACCTCCCACCGGATGAGTTATTTTCCCTTTGCCTGATTCTGCTACAAAATGTTTTTTTCTAGCTAGCTCTTCTGCCCTGAAAGCTACTGAGTTGGCTTATGTTTCTAAACACTCAATCATTTAGATATTGGTCTGTGGAATATAATGGTGAAGTGACTTGCTCCAATTCGAAAGAGTGAGTGAAGAGAAGTGAGTGAGTTTGTAGTCATAAAACTGTAATCTTAAAGCCTAGGAAAGAAATCCAAATAGCTTCAGCCAGCCCCTTTCTGGGGCCAAATCATCAATAGTTCAACTATTTCAAAGAAAGGTCCTTGCTCACTGCAAACTTCCATTAATAGGAAAACAGATGTATTAATTTCAGAGAAAGAACGTTTTCCTTAAGTAAAGATTCTAATGATCCAGTTCCTTATATGTACTATACCTACTAAAGACACACATAGAACTGTTTTTGTTTCTGTTTTCTCTTTAACAGTACTAAATGTCTTTACTTTTTTTAAGTTTTAATTTAAATTCCAGTCACTTAATTTATAATACAATGTTAGTTTTAGGTGTACAATATAGTATTTCAATACTTCCATACATAACAATGCGCAACACAGAGGTCACGTGACCATAGTGCCTGAAAGCCCAACCTCCGTCACTTCCAAATAGTGTGTGTGTGTGTGTGTGTGTGTGTGTGTGTAAAGGTAAATATATGTTCCAGTGTGAACTTGTTTGTGTAAGAGATAGAAATATGGGATTGTATGGAGATAACAAATATTATAATATCCCACTTTTCATATCAAATATCAGGCTGTGAGAGTATTCTTTCAGGGTTAGTGTATGATCCCAACAAGCATTTGAGAGATTTAGTAGGGGCTTGCAGTATAATAAGAAATATATTTGGTCTTTGTCTCTGATTCTTAGCACAGAGCTCCTGTAACCCTTGGAATTTCCTGAGTCAAAGGAGTTACTCTGTTAATCATAACAAGCCCTTCTAATCGTTATGAACTTATGTTAATGGGATGACTTAGGGTGGGGTTCCTAAGTAGCTTCCAGGTGGGGCTGGTCACCAGGAAGACCAAGTGATGAGAAAATGGGATCTTTCAGCCCTATTTACCAAACTCCATTGGGAAAGGGAGAGGGTGGCTGGAAATTGAGTTGTATAAAATCTTTTCAACGATAAGTTTTGGAGAGCTTTTGGGATGGTTACTTAGTCCAGAACTCTTGGGTATAATAGTGTTCTGTATAATTTGTAAACACATACAAATATGCTTTATGAGGCCTGATGAGCTTGCTATTTTGTAGGTTTGCCACTAACCCAAATTTAATCAGTCTTATGGAAGTTCTGCATAACTCATTCTCTTCTGGGCTACACAAAATTGAAAACCTTGATACAAATACACATGGGTGTCCTCGATATAATCGTTCTAGCATGATTACTGTAATACACAAATGAGGTTCTCAATAAAGGAAATGTACTTAACCTCAAAATCTTCTAAAATGCCCTGTACTTAAACATGTTTTTAAATACTTAAACATTTGTAGCTTTTCTCAAGAATGTTTTTGTTGGCACCCATGTCTGCTCTTATTTTTCTACCTATGCAGATCCTTAACAAGATCTAGAGAGCTCCAAATGAACTAAAGTTACAGTGAGTTTTGAAGTCATTTTTATAAAGTAAACATGATTTCTACAGATGAATCAAATCAATAACTTGGGAATCTGTATACACCATAATATCAGCATAACAATTATACTAAAAAATGTAGTTTTAATAGATTTAGCCCTATTTTGAAAGCTTATTTAAATATTGCTAATCTTATAAATTCTCAAATGTATTTTATATTTTAACATTAACATGTATGTATTAAGGCTGTTAGTGTTTACATTTAGAAAGTTGATTGAATTGTAATGTCTAAAGGACAATTATACATGTATAAACATGGCAATATATTTTGATGAAAGTTCTGAAATGTTAAAAAGTGTGGAGCCACAGTGAGAGGAAATAAATAGCTGAGTAACTTTAGTAAGATATATTTATAAAATGTATGTTGAGAAGGCATTGGGAATAACGAACTAGGTTACTCTGAGCACTTGGTGAGAAGCATAGTGAGGACTGTGGCTCTGTGGAAGTGAGATTAGATAGAAGGAGCCTAGGCTGACACCAGACACCGTTCTAGAGAGGAGATCAACATGAAGCCTGGCTGTGAAGAATGAAGACGAGGGTGAGGACAGAGCCCGGCCAGGTGCAGTGTGACATTTGCAGATCTGCAGAACTGTCCTCCCATCCACCACATTTGCTTCATCTGCACTTTCAGATGTAATCACTGATCATCCATATACATGAATGACGTTCCTTTCCTGTAATACACTCTACTACCAGAAAAAAAAAAAGTGTACACATATGTTTATGACTAATTTTCCTGGATTAATCCATAATCAGTTCCAAATGTTCTTGAAATAAAATCACAATGGAAGAAGAAGAAGAAAAAAGATGATGTGTGGCTTTTAACTATTATGGGATTAGTTTCATTCTTTCACTTCTTGTCCAGTTCATGTGCAGGATGTGATAGACTGTGATTTAATTCAAGATTTACATTCTAATTCCATCTTCTAAAGTTACTGTCTTGAAAGGAAATGGATTTCATCAAGTCTAAGTGCCCTAAAACAGATTACAGAGAGACGAATATTTCCTTTATGGGGAATTGTGAAAATCAAATATGATTTTGCAAAACAATTGACACATTTTTTAACCTTCTGTTTTCCATTTTTTTCTAATTAATTTATGTTATCAAGACTGATATCTAGCTAGAATATACCAATGTAGTAGTATGTCCAGTACATTTCTGCCTGGCTTTATTTGGTTATTTAGTGCCTTTGACAAGATTGTGTGTGTACCATTATTGTTATTAAATATTTTCAACACGACTCTTCTATATTTATTTGATTTATTCATAGAAAGTGAAAAGCTATCTATATATGATTTATACATGGAAAATAGTTGGGAAAAATAGAGAATACTGATTTTTTTTTTAGTAGACATATACGTGAGCTCAAATAATCATCTACCAAAGTAAAAGTATTTTATGTTGATGGCAGACCTATGACAAGATTGTCTCTAAAGTCTTTTCTTTTTACATTTATTTATTTATTTTGAGGTGGTGGAGGAGTGTGGTTGTATGTGCGTGAACAGGTAAGGGGCAGAAAGAAAGGAAGAGAAGAGAATCCCAAGCAGGCTCCACACAGTCAGTGCGGAGTCCCACGTAAGGCTCAATCCCATGAACTGTGAGATCATGGCCTGAGCTAAATAGAGTTGGATGATTAAGCCACCCAGGTACAATACCAAAGTCTTTTTTTAATTTTAGTCTTTTTTCAAGACTAAAGTTTTGCAAACTCCTATCTCAATATAGACTGTCACTAGGTACTAAATTCAATACCAAAGTCTTTTTTTAATTTTAGTCTTTTTTCAAGACTAAAGTTTTGCAAACTCCTATCTCAATATAGACTGTCACTAGGTACTAAATTTAAGACAGATAACGGCATTCTAGGTAAGAAGAAAGAGAAACTATAAAATATTCAATGAAGTAGGGTCAGGAAAAAACATACACACCCAATATTCATTATGGACATAGAAATTGTTTAAGAACGTAGCCATGGGGCACCTGTTGGTTCAGTTCGTTGAGTGTTGACTCTAGGTTTTGATTCAGGTCATAATCTCACGGTTTCTGGGTTCAAGCCCCACAGCAGGCTCTGTGCTGACAATATGGAGCCTGCTTAAATTCTCTCTCTCTTCTGTCTCTGCCTCTTCCCTGCTCCTACTCTCTCTCTTTCTCTCTCTCTCAAAAATAATTAATTAATTAATTAATTAATTAATTAATTTTAAAAAAATATAGCCATGGATATATCTATACACATACCCCTTGCCCTTGCTATACAACACACACACACACACACAGCTCTGATAAAATACACAAAATGTATTGGGTGGCACGGTCAGTTGAGCGTCCGACTTCAGCTCAGGTCATGATCTCACTGCTCGTGAGTTCCAGCCCTGCATCGGGCTCTGTGCTGACAACTCAGAGCCTGGAGCCTGCTTCAGATTCTGTGTCTCCCTCTCTCTCTGCCCCTCTCCCACTCACTCTGTCTCTCTTTCAAAAAATATATATATTGGTAATGATAGCTGAAACAGTACTGGATAATTAAGAAAAAAATAATGTTGCTTGCTCTTAGAAAAACATGATTTTCCCTAATGCCTTTTTATATGCTGATATAATTCTTTTGTAAAACCATTCTCCTTTTGCTTTTCTAGTCAATAAAATATATATAATTAAAAATAAAAAAATTGTCTAGATGAAATTGACATGATATCCTACAAAAAAGAAATAATATCCTATAAGAAGAATTTCCTGTTTCTTTTTGCATTTTAACTAACTACTAATTATGTAAATTTTATTCAAAAGTAAGGAAAAACATAAGTTTTTCTGTGTTTTTTAATATAAAGTATTTAGCTATCACTTGCTATGGTAAAAGGAAGGAAGGAAGGAAGAAAGAGGGGATAAAGCAGCAGAGAAGTAAAACTCTGATGAAATCTTCAGAATGTAAAGCAGATATATCACTGTGTCAGTGATCTATGTTTTGTTTATTCCATGGGGGAAAAGAGGTAAAAGACATCTTGTTTTTTAGCAAATTGCATTTCTATTGATTTTAAAGAACTAGTAAATATTCCAAATATTCTATAATCTATTCTGCAAATTCCTACTTAAATTCATGTGGAATAGGAAAAATGTTGCACAGACAAAGTGCATTTTGCAGCCTACAGTGATAAAAATGAATTTCCAGTTTTTCTTTTAACTTCTGAGAACAATCTAATTGGACACAATTGATTCCTATAGATCTTTACTTAGGCAATGTTTAATGGAGGGAGCTGTGATTCTTCAAAAGAAAATGGTATCTTGGCCATTTCAATATTGTGGCTACTAGTCATATGTGGCTATTTGAATTAACAAAAATTAGAATTTCAATTACTCAATAGCTCTAGCCATATTCAAAGTTTTCAATATTGTGGTTACTTAGTCATATGTGGCTATTTGAATTAACAAAAATTAGAATTTCAATTACTCAAAAGCTCTAGCCATATTCAAAGTTTTCAATAAGCCACATATGTCTAGTGGCCACCATATGGGACCTGGAAGATTTATAGAATATTCTCGACATCACAAGAAGTTTTATTACACAGCATTAGTATAGACCTTTTGTTCCATTCACTCTGCCCCACTGGTTTTTGGATGCAGTGCTGAAATCCTATGTGTCCATGCATGTCATCTAACAGCATTTAACATACTAAGCTTACTTAGTCTTAATTTCTTGCATGATTGATTTTCTTCTTTTGTTTGGGTTTCCGTGTGAGGGGTTGAATCCATCTAGTCAGCACTGGAGCTTTTTTTCAATTTTGTAGGTTTTATGTGCCACCCTATCTTTCAAGTTCTTCTAATGTTACCTTGTGTTTTGGATGATGGCTGGGTTGCCTTGACCCCTTTTCTCTATGTTTCTCTTCCATGGCAGCTTTAATTGTTTCCTGTACTCTTGCACATCAGAGATGTTTTATCTTCATGCTCCTGCCCTTTCCCCAATAGAAGACTGCAGTTTTTTGTTAGTTGGCATTTTATTTTGCTGGTTCAGCCTTGGATTTGGTCATGTGGCACATCCTTTGGTGTTGGTGATGAGGGTGAATCAGGGACCTCATCTCTGCCAGTGGCAGTGTTCTGTAGTAATAGGGGCCCCAAAAGACAAAGTTTTTCTTTTCTGTTCTTTTCCTCTTGTTGCAATGGGCTTGACCTATGCCCTGAGAATGGCAGGGTTTACCATGCTGGATCCAGTGATTTAAGGCTTCTGTTCTATAAAAACAACAGGGGAGAAGGACCTAGTTGTAACACTGAGTCATCCACAGCAACTGTTCCTTAATGCTCCTAAGTCTGCATTGTGGGGGATTCTTTCTCTAGTCTTTTGCCCTGTAATCAATATTAAGACCATACAGTTAGTTGGGTATAGATTCCCCTTGTTCACTATGGTCTAGGATTTCTATTCTCTCAGGTTATTCCATGCTCAGCTCTGAGCAATTCATTAAATATTTTAGCAGAATTATTCTTCCAGTTTGTATGACACTCACTGTCACTGTGGGTCTTGAGTAGCAAGAGTTCACATTTGCATCTCTCTTTGTCTCTCTTTCCTTAAATTTCAGGTTAAATTTTTGCACTGTGTCTTAGTTGGAACTACCATTAAGAAATACCATAGACCGGGTGGCTTAAACAACAGAAATTTATTTTCTTACAGTTCTAGAGGATAGAAGTCCAAGATTAGAGTGCTAGCATGGTGGGTTTCTGGTAAGAACTATCTTCCTGGCTCATAGCTAGTTGCCTTCTCATTGTGTCCTCATATGATAGGACAGGACAGAGGGAAAGCTCTCAAGTGTCTTTTTTAATAAAGGCACGAATCTCATCACAAGGTCCCCACTCTCCCAACCTCATCTAAATTTAATTATCTCTCAAAGGCTCCATCTCCAAATACCATCATACTGGAGGCTGCAGCTTCAATTTATGAATTTAATGGGGAGGGAGGTCATGATTCAGCCCATAGCACGCTGTGACTTTCTAGCTTGCTGCACCCTAAGTAGAAGTTGAAAGGAAAATGTACACTAATATTTAAAAGCACATATTTTTCATTTCAGCTTCTCTCTAGAAACTGAGGGTAAAATATGATGGTGATTATCAAAGTGTGTTATGCATATTTTCATTACAGAAAAAAAAATCTGTTGTTATTCAAATATGACAAATACTTTGTTTTCTCCTCATTTCCCCAATACATGAACACCTACCTAGAAACACATGTGTTTACCCATATACAAGTACACAACTTATCATTGCCTATGTCTGCTTTTGCAGAGCCTTGCTCAAAATATGCAGTGAGAGCCCCACATTGCATTTATGTTTTGAATTTCCCATTCAGTGTTGAGTAGAGAAAATATATGTCATTTGGATATTTGCCTAAAGTGGTCTGTATCCATGTCGAATCATATTTCTTCTGTTGGAATGACTTCTTCAAGTTGTTTTTTGTTGTTTTTGTTTGTTTGGTTTTGTAACTGTTGTTTTTCAAGAGAGTTCAGTCTTGTCTCCCAGTGTGAATATAATGATATGCAAAAGTAAGGCAGTTACTAAGAGCTAGAAATATAGCTCTTATAGAGTTAATTTTATTGCTCCTCAAGCCAGGTCTTAGAGAGATTCTGCTGGACTCACTTTATCCAGTGGATAGTGCCCACTTTTGGGTTTTGGGTTGAATTGAGTTCAGGCCAGAGGATGCCAGGGAGTACAAATGGTAAACTCACCACTGTATTGGTGGTACTTCAAATTCTCATTTTTTCCCCTGATCTGCCTTCTCATATTTGTAGTTTTCAGAGTTCTCGAACAGCTGTCCCTGTGTTCTGTCCAGTTTTTTCAATCAAATTTAGTGGGAGATAAAAGGAGGTATGTGTATATCTTAACTGGATCTAGAATCCTGATATTTATATTTTAAATACTTTAAATATTCATATTTTATTTATAGAATTAAATATTGTTTTATAATTCTGATTGTGTCATGCTTTGTGTACAGGATTATTGTTATGAGCTAAAGAATCACATATTATAATGTTATGTATGATAAATGTTATTCTCTAATACTGGATCCATAAAGTTGGTAACCTATGCAATTAGTAATTTTTTTTTCCTAGTCAAAGAATAATTTTTAAATTCTTAAAATGTTTTCTTTTATGTTTTAGGAAGGGGGAGTAAAACAACAGAACAGGAATCCATTTATTCCTTCTACTGAAGGAATGTGTCCAGAAAAATAAAATAAGAAGCATTGCACCTGTTCTAATCTTTCTGTCAACTGGACATTCAAATAAATAGCATAAAGGTATATGCTGAGAGAAAAATACTCTATCTGTAAAATGCTATTAGTGAAATATCACTTGCTAAAGAATGATATCAAGTAAATAAGACCCATGACATACAACTCAATGAGGCAAGGCTCCTTGGCAAATCTCACTGGAGATATGCATTTCTATCCAGTGGAAAATTGAGATGTTTTGTAATGTAAATGTTCCCCAATATGTGATGAACCCCACAAACCTCAATTAGAGACCCATCTATTCTGGGCCAAATTTTCATGTCTAATGGATGAAGGAAGAATCTGGTGAGCCCCTTGCTTTGTCAGAGTGTATTGGTTATCCTATTTTTAAAATTATTTAGTAAAGTTTGATACTGATTAATATCTATAATTGGTGTTTGAATTGATAGCCAGAACTTAGGTAAAAACACATATTCCAATTTTTAAAAAATGTTTTATTTTGTTTTTGAGAAGGAGAGCATGAGCAAGGGAGGGGCAGAGTGACAGGGGGATAGAGGCTCTAAAGCAGGCCCTGCACTGACAGTAGAGAGACAGATGTAGGGCTCGAACACACGAACTGAGAGATCATGACCTGTGATGAAGTTGGATGCTCAACTGACTGAGCCACCCAGGCGCCCTGCACATATTCCAAATTAAAAAAAAAAAAATTATTACCCTTGTCATTTTTTATTATATGGTTCTTCATTTTCTTTTAAAGATTTTTTTTTTTTTTTTTTTTTTTTTTTTTTTTTTTTTGCTTAGGTAGTTCCTTAAGAGATAATCCTTCTTTTCATGAAAGGGACATTATAGGTGCTTCCTTCTTCCTGGTTGATATTCTCCTAAAATTTGTTGGGGACAAAAGTTACATAATCTTTAAAAGTGTGTTTCGTATCCTAACTGTTCCCATTATTGAAAAATAATGAAGAAAATTCAGAAATTATTTTTTTCCACTGAAAGAGTACACAACTTTAGTTCCTAATTAGACACAATCACTTGGACATAATACTCATGATATGATCTTAATTATAGGGTTCCTTTTCTAAATTTTGGTACAAATACCTTTTTTAAAATTTTATCTATCTATCTATCTATTTATTTATTTTTGAGAGAAAAAGAGAGAGAGAGCAAGTGCACACATAAGCGAGGGAGGGGCAGAGAGAGAGAGGGAGAGAGAGAATCCCAAGCAGGCTCCATACTGTCAGCATGGAACCTGATGTGAGGCTTGATCTCAGATATCAGGATATCACGACCTGAGCTGAAACCAAGAGTCTGAAGCTTAACTAATTGAACCACCCAGGCACGCCTAAGTTTTAGTACAAATATATTAGAGTTAGGTTTATACATATAAAACCTCAAGTGGTTTCCTTTTTTTTTTATGAGTACAATATATTTATGGTAAAGTGAGAAGTAATGCTTAACCTCCTCATAGGTGTATACTTGAAAACTATTTCATTTTTCTTTTTAAACTCATAACTTAGAAAATATCTTACATAGAGAAAAATCTAAATGAAAGACAATTTATAAAAATAAAACCCTTTAAAGTTTTGACTAAAGTTCTCAATTACCCCTTTTTCTCCCTTGGCATCCATGTGAGTGTATTTTGTCACAGGTTATTTTTTGTTCAAGTTTTAAAAGTTCTTTGCAAGGGCAAAGAGAGGGTATGGTTACAAGAATCCAGATATAATTGTAAATATAATGGTAGACTCTCAGACAGGAGAGCAGCCTGAGGTAAAGGCACAAAACCATTACTTGCCTGAGGCCCCAGGGAGGACAGTAGGGAAACTAATACCCCTACTTCTTCATCTTCTCACTCTGATATCTTGCTAGTGTAGATTTTACTCAAGTAGTAGCCAGGGGACAAAATAGCTGAGTTGAAACAAACCAAGAAGATCAGATTCCTGATACTTATAATAGAGTGGAGAAAGGTGGAGAGGTGATATGGAATATCCACCACTTTTCCTAATTAATACATAAAAGTCTTTCTACTCTCAACTTGAAAGACTGTTTTTCTCAAGTGAGAATCCCAGATCATATTGGCCGTAACCCTAGAAGTGCTTTGTGGTAGATTTAGGGACTCTGCAGGTGATGGCTTTCTTTTGGAACAATTTCTCATCTGTGTCAGCTTCTCCTTCCTTTCATGTTTGAGAGCTGCTAAACATAATTTCAGTTTCATCAGATTTTCTCCATATTCTATCTTGATAGGGGACTCTATAATCTTGTCTAGACTAGGGTGTACACAGCAATGAGAGACAGACAGCTTAGCTGGGGTCCCAGACACTAGATGGTTCTGCTGCACCAGCATCAAGAACAAACTTTTGCCACCTCCTCATTTTCCTTGTCCTCAATACAAAATAGGTTTAATTAAGTGGTTTTCCTTTACTTAAACATATAGATTTAATAATCTTTTCCATTCAGTTCAATACTCACACACCACCTGAACATTTTCCCTATGGTTGCATTATGTTCAGGAATCCAACTCCCTAACCAGTACAAAATACAAGCTAGGGGTACAAAATTCCCAAGAAAAGACATATTCATAGACATGTGTGTGTCTTCCCACACTTCTCAGACACTTAAGCCTTGGTGAGTCTCCAATAATGTAGCTGTGTTTCCCCATTATTTAACTTTATGAAGATTTTTTAAACTAAACAGAATTATTATTATCTTTTTGTAATATAAAGGGAGATATTTAAGATTTGAGTATTGACATTACCACTTTAGCAGATTTAGAAAACATGGCTTAATATGGAATTAAGTAAAGTTATAAACATAAATTTCTTATATGATCTGGGATCCCAAGAAGAAAATGAAATCCACTAGAAAGATTAAAAATAAATATTTTTAAATTAAAAATACATATTTAATTTATACATAAACTACATTAATATTAGTTTAAAGACTATCAACTATTTATATAAAATACTAAAAATTTGAAAATAATAAATACTTAAACTACCATGATTTTTGGGATTTATAATATATACTATACTCCACAATAGTAGTTTTCAAACCCATTACATGCACTCATGAAATATTTGCCCAAATAGTTGTTATACTGAGTCTTGAATGAGTCTCAATAAATTTCTAAGGATCAAAACTATGCAAAGTATGATCTCTGAGCACAATGACATAAAACTGGGGAATAAAACCAATCTCAGTATATTTTGAAATTATTGAACTCACTTATAAATATAACATAATTTATATTTAAAATGACAAGAAAAATAGAAAATATTATAATATAAATTAAATAAAGGCAGGATGTAAATTTTGTGGAATATTTTAATGATGTCTTAGCATCTAATGCCCATATTAGAAAAAAATTTAAAAGTGTAAAATCAATTATCTTAACTTCCATATTAAAGAACTATACAAGGAAGAGCAAATTAAACCAAAAGTAAATAGAAAAAAGGAAGTAATTATGGTCAGAATGAAACACATGACATAAATAAAAGCAATGAAACTATAAAGAAAACTAATGAAGCTAAAATAAGTTATTTGAAAACAGAAGTAAAATTGATAAACTCTTCTCAGTACAGATCAAGAAAAAAATTACTAAAAATACAAATTATCAGTATTAAAAATGAAAGAAGACCTATCCCAAGAGATATTCAATGGATTAAAAGGAAAATTAGAACTGATTTATGACAGAAAATTTGGAAGCTGAGTTAAAATGGTTACAAACCTTGAAAAACAAAATTTATCAAAATAGACTTAGGGAGAATAGAGATTAATTTAAGTAACTTCAGATCAATACGATTAAATTTAAACAAAACAAAAGCTTCCCTAAAATACAGCTCTAGACCTTATTGACTTTATGAGTCCAATCAAATATTTAAGAAGTAAACAATAGGGGCACCTGGGTGGCTCAGTCGGTTAAGCAGCTGACTTCAGCTCAGGTCATGATCTCATGGTCTGAGTTCGAGCCCCAAGTCGAGCCTGGAGCCTGCTTCAGATTCTGTATCTCCCTCTCTCTCTACCCTTCCCTGGCTCACACTCTGTCTCTATGTCTCTCAAAAATAAATAAAAATGTTAAAAAAAGAAAAATAAATTAAAAAAAAGAAGTCAACAATAATAATCCTATCTAAACTCTTTCAGAAAACACTAGAAGAGGAAAAAAACCCAGACCTATTTTCAGATGCCAGCAGAACCATGGCTCTCAACTCCCCTAATTTATAAGAAAGACAATTGCCAAATAACATATTTGATGAACACGGACATATATTCTCGATAGAGTTTTACAAGTGATGTATGCCAATTTACTTTTATTCAAGTTCAAAATCTGCCTTTATCTGATATCTATATCTATATCTATATCTATATCTATATATATGTATATATAGATGTATATATATAATTTTTTGTACACCAATTTATGAAAAGGGAAATAACTCACGCTAATGAGTTTCACAGGAAGAATGAAAGGTTGGATAGAATATGAAAAGCAATCAATGTAAATAACCGTATTTAAAAAAATAGGAAAGAAGCAACATATATTTTTTTCTCGATAGCTACTAAAAATGCACTTTCAAAATTGAACAGCACCCATGGTAAAAAAAAAAAAAAAAAACAGACCGAAATGAAAACAAAAACAAAAGCAAAAACAAAAACACCTCTATGCAAACTGGGATCAGAAGTAAATGTTCTCAAACTGATAGAGGATATCAATTAAACAGTCACTTGTGACGTTCCTAGTAGTTTAAATTAAACCTGTAGAGTATTCTTTAAAAATACGTTTTCCTTCTAGTTGAAAGTTTAAATCCAAATTAATTCAATTATTGTGTTTTAGTTTATACTTCAAGACATTGACCATGATAGTTTGATGCTAATTACATTTAATAAACAACATGAAAATGAGTATGAAAGGATCTCTGCACCCACATTTTGTTAGGCAACATTACCGATAATATCTTTGAAAATACAAGAGATTAAAATATACTAGCAATAAATGTTGCACCTTTGGGAATCCTGGTCTGGGGAAAATCTAGTCATAATTATCTATTTTATCTTTATAAACATTAATTCAAAAATCCCATAAAATTAAGTTCTATGTTCAGTAAACCAAAATGTCTCCTTGGTACATTTTAAAACCCATTTCCCAGTGTGTTTATCTTCTCTAAAAGCCACTCAACTGAAATGATTAAACACACCATCACTATTACCACTAGGGTCATTCTCTTCTGCTTCAGTGCTCTGTAGGTTCATTATGAAGCAATTGCTACATCTCTAAGATGGATTTATTTCTGGTAGTGTTCCATCTTCTCTAAATACTCATATGGGAATCATGCAGTTACCACATTATTGTAAGATTCTCATTCAATTATGTGCTTTGCTACTGGTTTATTAAATTAATATCTATAAGTAGTCTGAACCATGTTTCAGTGAACCAGAAAAATGTACGCAAAAAAAGTTTTAGATCCTAATATTTTTGTTAGCCAAAAAACTCAATGCCTTGGTCAGTATTACAAACACTTGCTATAATAGCTAAAGGCAAAACATTTCAAATTATCTTACTGTGGAGGCACCTAACTCCTATGAACTAATTCCCCAAAGATTTTTAGAGTACTCAGCCTGAGATCTTTACAGTTCTGCATTTTGACTTTGATGCTAAGTCTGAAATAAAGAAAACCATATGTCATTTTCAGACTCATGAGCCATTTCACTTTTCCTCTTTGCTTTATTTGCCTATTTTTAATATCAAAACCATTCATCTTAATAGTAAGCTTTTACAAATGTTAAGTTTTTTGTTTTGTTTTACACTATTGGTTTTTTAATAGACTTTTGAGAAATAAACAATATTATTGTAATTCTATATAATTCAATTTCAGTCATCATTGTAATGATAAATAATTTTATATTCATTTGTCAAATCTGGGCAAAACAGTTCAATGCAACTCATAGATTGAAAAGCGAGACCACAATTGCATTTATTTGCTCATGGACAGTTTCATTTCCCTCAGTAGCAGTTTTCATCAAGAAAATAAGAATAGATTAGTTGTTGCAAAGATGGAGTGAAACACTCATAAAGCAGATAAAAAGTTCAAAGAAGACTTGAAAAAAAGTGTTAGGAAGGAAAATAAAATCCTCAAAGAATCACAATGCATAATAAGTGGAATGGCTCTTGATTACCTCCTAACGGCTATACTTCACATGCATTGCCTAAATTCCATCTTGCATTGCTGCACTCTATCTGATGAATTATAGATCTATGAAAATATTTATAAAATAAAAACTTTCAGCATTCAACAGAGAATATGTACTGACCCATTGCTAGGGTTTAAGCTTATATTATATTCTTGTTATTATTCAATTCATATAGTAAATGAATAGGGGTAAAAACCTTTCAGCTCTGTACCCATTATCAGAGTAGAAATAAACACTGCATAATGAAAATCAAACTTTTCTTCTTTTTCTCCATTTTCAGCTTTAAATTAAGTCATTTTAAGAGCAGCAAATGTCTTATATGAATTACAAAAAGGTGAGACAAAATTTTGGGTAACTGCATTTTTATTTTCCTTTTGACTTCTGGTTCACACATAACTTTGATCTTCTCTTTACATTAGTAGTATTTTTTTAATATGTGGAAATGAGAGCCTGAGATATCTTTGGGGGCTTAGATTTCCTAAAGCCATAAGATAACCTCCGATGGTATTGACAAAACCAAAGTTCAATATTATTAGAAGAGTCACAAGTTTTACATACATACATACATACATGACACATACATATGTAAAAACAAAGTTGGATTAGCTTTCTTAAAGAGAGTTCCTTTCTTTCTTTCTTTCTTTCTTTCTTTCTTCTCTCTTTCTTTCTTTCTTTCCTACTTTCTTTCTCTTTCTTTCTTTCTTTTAAGAATTACTATCTTTCTAAGTATTTTAATAAACATAGACTTAATGATATATTCAGGTTTAATGAAAGAGCAAGAAGTAACGGAATTGGAACATTCTGAAATAGTTAATCAACACTAAAAATAGTTAAAAATAAACTAAGACTTATTTTTTTCACCTCACTATTATTGTCTTTTAAACACTATGGTTATTAAAATAAAAATTCATGATACTCTTACGAGTAACCTTTACCAGATTGACCTGTAGTGAGGAAAGTGGGCACAGTGAGAGTCAGCTTTTCTAGAATGAAGCAACTATGCTACTCATGTCAACAGGTTATTATGAAGTGAGGAAAAGAAGCACATAGTTAAAACAGACTATTCCAGGCTGATTGTATCTTCAGATGGGTAGAAATAAAAAATAATTATTTCCAAACAAACACTGAGAGTTAGAAAATTATTTTTAAATGTCTTTTTTATACCTAATACTGAGGTATAAATCTAACAAAGTGTGTACAAAATGTAGACAAAAAAAGCTATAAAATACTGATAAAAAGTAAAAGAACTAAATAATTTAAGAGATATCATGTTTATAAATCATATGACTCAATATTAGTAAGATGTCAATTCTTCCCAATTTGATCTATAGATCCAATGCTGTATCAATCAAAATTTCAGCACCTTATTTTGTAGATATTGATAAACTGTTTCTAAAATTTACATGGAAAGGAGAAAAGATTTAGATAGCCAGCATAGTACAGAGGAAAAAGAAGAAAGTTGCAAGATTCATGGCATTATAAGATTTAATATTGTGCTACAATAACCAACCTACCATTTTATTGTGGAAATAACAGAAATATAGATAAATGGAACAGAATGGAGAACCCAAAAATAAACCACAAAAATATAGTCAATTGATTTTTAACAGAGGCAAAAGGGAAATTCAAAGAGAAAAAAAAGTCATAAATGATGATGAAACACTTGGATATCCATATGCAAAAATTAAAAAATATATTAACACAGGTTATATCTTATATAAAAATTCTCAATTTTGAACAAACTGTTAAACATAAGATAAAAACTTGAAAACTTTTAAAAGAAAATTTAGGTAAAAGTTCATGAGACCTTGGGCATGGTGAGGAGTTTTTAGATACAATATCAAAAGAACAATTCATGAATAAAAAAACTGATAAGCTGGACTTTATTAAAATTCAAATCCTTTGCCCTGTGAAAATCCATTTATAAAAGAATGAAAGGTCAAGTCTCTACTGGGAGAAATATTTAGATATCACCCACTGAACTAGTATTCAAAATATATAATGAAATCTTGAAACTGAAACCATAGGTAAATAACATAATAACATACATAACATAACAAACATAACAAACATAACATTAATATACCTGCACAGACACCACAAGAAAGACATATGGGTAGCAGGTAAGCATCTATAAATATACGTAACATCATTTGGCTTTAGAGAAGTGTAAATTCAAATAATTAGTTATTAACACACATCTATTAGAATGAATAAATATAAAAATTAACCTTACAATATCAATTGTGTGAATCAACAGGAAAACATACCTACTATAAGATACAGAAGTCATAGTCATCCATATTTACCCAACTGACTTTAAAACATATGCCCACACATGGGGTGCCTAAGTGGCTCAGTGGGTTAAGCATTAGACTTAGGCTCAGGTCATGACGTCATGATTCATGAGTTCGAGCCCCACGTCAGGCTCTATGCTGACAGCTCAGAGCCTAAAGCCTACTTCAAGTTCTGTCTTCCTCTCTCTCCCCTCCTCTGCTTGCTCTCTGTCTCTCTCTCTCAAAAATAAATAAAAACATTAAAAAAAACCCAAAAACATATGCCCACACAAAAGACCTATGCACGAACGTTTACAGTAGACATATCTGTAATTACCAAAAACTGCAAGCAATTTAAATGGCTTTTTAGTGTCCATGTAAACTCTGGAACATAACAAGACAGTAAATTAGCACTAGACTTATGATCTTTTATCAATGTATAGAAATACTGAAATAGTATGTTGCACACCTGAATCTAATATGTTACATGTCAATTATACCTCAGTAAAAATAAATGTTGATAAAATAAACTATTAGAGCATTTTAATGGTTATCAGTAAGAAATTACTTAAAAAATAGCTACCAAGCTATACAAAATTGTTATGGGTTAATCTTAGCTGTGATTGATAAGCAGTCTGTTTTAAAATGCTACATGTTATATAATTCCATTGATATGTATTTACGGAAAATCCAAAACTAAAGATTGGTAACAGTTTAGTGATTTCCAGGCGTATGGGATGTTGTAAAAGTTGAATAAAGGAAGCACAAACTGTTTATTCTTTTTGGATGGTAAAACTCTTTTGCATGATACTGTAATAATGGATACTCGACACTATACATTTGTCAAAATCCATAGAACTTTACAGCACACAGACTTGAATTATAGTGTATGGAAATTTTTAAAAGTCATCTAGAATATAGGGAGATCCTAGCATAGAATGCAGACTATGACAAATGAATCCAGTGTGTTACCGAAAATTTACATAATTTCATTTGAGTGTATAGGCTGAAATGGTGAATGACCTAAGTAACTTTGGAAATGAATAAAAAGCATAAAAGATGATCATGGAGAAAGAATCTTGCAGTGTCCAAAAGTAAAGAAGTGCTGAAAAACAAAAGCACAGTTATGAAGTTATGTCAAGAAACATGGGAGCCCACCAAAAGAGCTGCCAGTAACCAAAGCTGGAAAAAAAACTGAGTAAAAAAATAAATACTGCAGTACTGGATTACAACCCAAAGTATACAACAAATATCAATGAGCCAATATTGATAGAAATAAGTGATTGAATACATAGGTGAATGGGGGAGAGAAACAAATATCTTTGTCACAAAATTCCAGATACTTTATGTAGATACTCCTCCTTCAATGAGATGGACCAGAATTCCTATTCTTCATGTGTTATCTGCCCATAGTGACTTCCTTCCAAAGAGTACAACAGAGAAGAATCTTAACCGTGGAAAAACTGATGAATACTACCTCAGTCTGGTGATCAAATTTAACATCAACAGTGCTAAATCATTTTGATAGCATGTGTACTTGATATGGTATGATGAGAATGCAACTTTCTTCCTGTGCTCTTCCAAAATCCATAACCCCAGTCTAACCATGAAATAAACATCAGAAAAACCCCAACTGAGAAACAGTCTACAAAATATCTGACCCATACTCCTCAAACCTAGCAAAGTCATCAAAATCAAAGAAAGTCTGAGAAGTGCAATCTAGAGGAATCCATAGAGGTGTAATAACTATATGTAATGGGCTGTCCTGGAGAGGATCTTGGAACCGAAATAACACATTAGGGAAAAACTAAGGAAATATGGATAAAGTATGGACTTTAATTATTAATCAAACATACAATATTAATGTAGGAAGTGTTAAATTAATTAAATAAGGAGGTGATTGGATTGAGGTGGCTCTGATGCAATGGTGGTTTATGGACACAGACCACCACCTAAGCCCATTGATGCCTCAAGGCACACAATTGAAACCTAAGGAAAACCAATCACAAACAGTCAACCAGGCTTTAAGTTACAGCCAGTCAGTAATTTCCTTACTTTGCTTTTGTCTTTCCTCTATACAAGTCTCTCCATAGGTCCCGTTGGGAGAATTCTAACCACTTCTGCCTTAATGCTTCCTGAGTCTGACAGATAATTAATTAAATGAACTCTTAAAAATCTTAACATGTCTCAGTTTATTTTTTAACAGATGCTAACAATAGAGGAAACTGAATGCAGTGTATCTCTTTGGGATAACTCTGCAATTTTTCTGTAAATCTAAAACTCTTTAGAATAAGCTTGCTTTTTTAAAAAAATGAGTTTCTTAAAAGACTCTTAATTTACACATTACATTTTAAGAGGTATATTCAAATTTGCCTTGAGATCTCTCTTCCAAATTTATATTGTACAAAACCTGTTATTAATAAAAATATTGATTAATTTATTGAATAGTGACTGGTCCATGTAAGTACGTTTGTTGGGATGGTTTAATTCACAGAAGGAATATCCTATTTTTATATCACCTTCATGGTTCAACGTTATTATGTATATATTGTTATGCTATAACATGGGGAGGGTGCTTTTTATTGAGTATAGTGAAAGTAAAGGCAGAGAGTCACCAATTTGTCTTTCTTCTATCTTCCATCTATGCCCTCGTGAAAGACATTCAGAATGTTGTTGTTCTATATCAGTATGACTGTGCAGCGGATATAATTGATGTCAATGCCTTCTTTTGTGGAATGTGTTTACCTGGAATTGGGCTCTCATTTTCATATGGTTGACTTTATCTTAATGGAGAAATCTCCAGGAAAAACTTGAGTCTGAATATGTTATCTTAATAAATAAGATATGTGCTGTAGAAACCCTTCCTGGAGCTTTAAACCTTTCTATCTGTTAAAGCCATAATAGAGTCTCCCTGGTCTCTCACTATCCCCAGAAGTATAATGCTATCATGAGTGGGGCTAGGAGGACTAAGGGAGAAACTGTGAGATAATAAATGGATAGGATTTTATATTATTATTAATAATGTTTATTTATTTATTTTGAAAGAGCAAGAGTGTGCAAGACAAGGAGAGGCAGAGAAAGTGAGGGAGAGAGAGAATCCCAAGCAAGCTCTACACTGTCAGTGCAGAGCCTGATGTGGAGCTCGAACTCATGAACCAGGAGATCATGATGGGCCAAGATCAAGAGTCAAGACGCTTAACCAACTGAGGCACCCAAGTGCTCCTTGGATATGTTTTTAAACTTCTATATTTGAATTTGTTACATAACAATAAAAACTATATATGCCATTCAACTTATATCTTACTATTATTCAAATTAACTATTTGTCTTTCAGTAGAATTTTATAAACACTGTGACTTTCTTATTAAATATATTTTTACTCATTTTAGGCATTTGTGATATAATATTTTATTATCTGTTTTTAGGTGGCTAAATACTAAATGTTGAACTATACTGGCAGCAGGATGCTGGGAGAATGTGTCTTCTACATTGTAGGATGAATTTTCCCTAAGTACCCTTAACTTACTGCCCCATTCATTATCCTTTCATTATTCAGGTAAGGTGAATTCCTGATCACTGAATAATGGAAATAACTGATATGTGTAACTCAGCTCTCTCCATCCTCCTTCCTTTTGGGAGTTTGGCACATACAGAAAGGATGCATCAAGTCAACCCCAAGTTGAAGAGACAGACTCTCATGAAGAGAGACTCACCATTGACCAGATTTCAGCATGAGCATGCCTACTTTTACTGTACAGCTAACCTTCATTCTTTATTATCAATCAACATTTTTTAGTAAAATAAGTGATACCCTTGTCCCTGTTGATACTTCTTGTCAATCTCCATTAGTTTCAACCTAAGAAAGAACACATTTGTGATATTACTTGTGACTACCTCAAGCCCCAGTAGCAGACTAGGCAAAAAAAAAAAAAAAAACAACAAAAAACAACAACAACAAAAAACCCTGGTCTTATGTTTATTCATTTTTAAAATAGTTTTTATTTTAGTTAACTTGCTCTTTAGAAATTAGGTCTTGATGTCAAGTGACTTCTATTGTGTTCTGTGGTAGCTGGAAAGTGCACTAGACAATGATCTATAGCTGGCTTTGTTCAGCAGGCAGGTGGCCAGTGCCTGTCCAGACACAAGAAGGAAGGTTCTCTCCTGCCTGGTCTCCATGCCATCTCCCAGGCCTAGAGCCAGGGAGGAGAAGACATTAATTCGTTAAGCTTTGTCTCTATTCCATTATGCCAGGAGTCCAAGGACACTAAGAAAAATTTATTTCTGTGGGTGGAGTTTAAACAATGATTTGTTCATTTCTGATATGCTGCAGCTTTAACTGACACTCACTTTTTTTTTTCTTTCATACAAGAGACAGGGGAAAATGTGTGCACTTTTTCTTCCTATTAGATTTCAGCAAGCTCTGAGGTCTCACTCATACATCCCAGGTCTAGCACACTGCTCTGCTGCGGTCATAGGCTGCTTTCTTGGGAGTTAAAAATGAAGAGAAGAAACACTTGAGCTGCACCTTCACAGAATCCTCCCTCTTATTCCCTCTACATTTAATTTACTTAAAAAAACAAAAGAATTTTCTTTTTATGGCCTATGATTTTTCAGTGAAGGTGGAAGGCACTTGGGAATGCGGGTAGTGCTGAAACAATCTGAAGAACAAGAAAGCTCCAAGTCAGACCAGTGCCATTTTACTTTTTCTCATCTTTACCAAGCAATTATAAACAGTAAAGATTCTGTAGATAGGGTGCCTTTTTAAAAATTCCCACTTTTTACTGTTTATTTATTTATTTTGAGAGATAGAGAGAGAAATAGGGGAGGGGCAGAGAGAGGGAGAGGAAAAGAGAGAATCCCAAGCAGGCACTGGGCTGTCAGCCTAGAGCCTGACATGGAGCTCGATCCATGAACCATGAGATCATGACCTGAGCCAAAATCAAGAGTCAAATGCTTAACCGACAGCCACCCAGGGTTCCCTGGATGATAAATTTATAATCACTTTACATACAGATAATTTTTCTTAATTATTTCCACAGTTAAAGTGTAGGAAAAAGTTATTAAGATAGTAGCCGTTGATTTTCTTTGCAATTAACCTTTAGCTAAACCATTGTGAATATATTTATATTTAATGAATTTTAGGGCAGCGGAGTTATATTTTGACCAAAATTTTAATGTATGACTCATTATTTGGATCTATCAGTCTTCTTTTCGCATTTATTGTAAGTAATAATTAAAATGTATGTACTGTATTCATAATCCTCTTATATAATTCATCTTAATACTTTTTTGTTGGCATCACAAAGTTAAAGTCTTTTCACATATTTATTGTAATAATCGATTCTTAGCTTGTCATTGTGTGGGAGTCTGTACATCTTTGTTCTCCCAACAAACCTCAGGAAAGTATTTTATCGTTTTTGCCAGTTTACAAAGTTCAAAAGTTGTAGTAAGAAGGGTTAAAGAGCTTTCCCAAAGACACAGTTAGTGAGATACAGAGCTTACCTTCAAGCTGTGGTCTGGGCTCTGAACTACCGTTCTGTATACACCACCCTCCTCTCAGAATTCTCCATAGACTGTGAAGCCTGGTTAGTAACTCACATCCTACATTCACCACCTGGCAAAACTGCAACTTCTCTGCTCATTTGTCCAATTCAGCATCTAAACCCAATGCTGCTCTGAGACTTCTTTCCCTGACAAATTTCCACTGTTTTCCCCTTTTGAGCTCTCCTAACTGTGTTATCTAGAACCCCTTATATGCTCAAGCTCTTGACCTAACTCTTTTCCCATTTGTGGGCATAACTGAAATTTGGCTCATCTGTATACCTCTACTTCCATGTTTAGTGTTAGTGAACAGTCTCTATGGAATTTCTCCCCATACAAAAGTGCACTGCCCCATTAATCACATCAGAATATAGAATACCTATATATTCTATGTCAGGCTTTAGAAATGTACTTGAGGGGTGCCTGAATGTCTCAGTCAGTAGAGCATGTGAATCCTACTGGGGCTGTTAATTGGAGTCCTGCATTGGGTGCGGAGGTTACCTAAATATAAAATCTTTTTTTAAAAGTTTATTTTGAGAGGGAGAAAGAGAGCAGAGAGGGAGAGAGAGAAAGAAAGAATCCCAGCAGCATCTGCATAGTCAGTGCAGAGCCCAACGTAGGGCTCACTCAACCTTATGAACTGTGAGATTGTAAGGGCGAACTGGGACTGACTCCATTGTGTTTCCATGTCCTCCACCCTGAGTCTCCAGTGCCTGCGCAAAAGCTTAAAACCTGCAACTTCCCGGTTTCAAAAGAACCACGCCCAGTGACCTATGGAACAGGACCCTTGACCCCTCCTCAGCCAATTGGCTAGAGTCACGACCATCACCCCTCCCACTGCCCCTAGACTCCTTTAAAACTATTGTGTTTTTGGACCGGGCCCTCTCTCTCGACCCACCGCTGCGTCGGTGAGGTAGGAGATTGAGCTGGAGCTAGCTCAAATAAAGGCTCTTTGTTCTTGCATTGGACTCAGCTCCCTGGTGGTTTTTGGGGTCCCCGAATTCTGGGCATAACAAGATCATGACCTGAGTTGAAACCGAGAGTTGGACACTCAACCTACTGGGCCACCCACACACCCTAAAAATAAAATCTTTAAAAAAAGAAGTGTATTTGAACATTACTTTAAAAAACTACAGTGATTATAAGCAATGTTCTCTCCTGCTTACCAATCCACCCATAATAAAACAGGATTTGTCGCAGTTCTTGAGATTTTTCATTTCCATCATTCCAAATCTGGAATGAATGATAATTTGCCAATTCTCGTAATGACACTTTGGTTCAGGCTGAGTGAATGCTCTCCCTAGTTCTAATTACTGTGACTAGGGTAATAGATTATCATATAATTGTACAAATACAATCACCTTGAGCTACTTGGGTTCATGCATAGGGATAAGATAATCTTGTTATAGGGCTGGACAGATACTTCACTAACTGGTTGGCATTTAATCAGTACAGAGATGCTACTGACTTTTATCTCAGTCAGCTACATATCCTTCTTAATTCTTAAGCAAAGATCCCATTTCCTATGTCACTGAAGAAAGACATCTATACCCTTAGGTGACTTGTTGCAAAGCTCTCTGCACAAGAATTAAAAAGCCATTTCTAACTGTTGTCATTTCAATTGGTTTTCTACTGGTCTAAAACAAATTACCACAGATTTAGCATTTCAAATGACACTCATTTCTTAGTATCTCAGTTTCTGTAGAATAGAGGTCCAGCACAGCATGGTTCTGTTACTTGCTCAAGAGCTAAAAAGGCTGAAATCAAGGTATCAGCTGAGTCCTCATCTGGGACTCTGCTCCTGTTCCACGATCATGGCCTATCAGCATAATTCATTCCCTTCCCACATTTTCTATGTGGGCCTCTCCATTTTCAAGTAACCAACAGTGGATCCTTTTCACGTTTAGAATCTTACCAACTTCCCCTTCCGTCACGATCTCCCCATTTCTTTCCTTTTTCTGACTTTCTCTTGTTTCTTTAAGGACTGAGCTAAATAATCCAGGACAATCTCCTGTTTTAAGGCCAGTGGTTAGTAACTTTAGTTATAGACTCAGTTTCTTTTGCCATGTAACCTAACATGACCACAGTAGTGACACTAGGGGTGCATACCAGAGACAAAATTTCTGTCTATCACACTAAAATATAAAAAAGGTGTCTTCAAATGCAAAACAAAACAAAACAAAATGTGGTAGACAGTTTTAAAATTGATTTTATGAATTGAGCATATTCCTGAAATCAATCTGATAGAAATAGCACAAGGAAGGAAACGGCTGTCCTGTAGCTAATAGTGGGAGTTGGTGGTTGTTTTTGACCTTACTACACTAACCCTTCAGGGGTTATAACATTACCACAATATAAACTCTAAATGGACTTTTCTCTCTCTGTCTGTCTCTATTTCTTTTTTTTAGTGTTTGGAGTTATTTTAGAGAGAAATGGGGGGAGCAGGCTAAAGGTCATGAATGCATTTATTCATCTATTCATCAAAACATCTTTTATTTTTAAATTTATTATTTATTTATTTATTTATTCATTTATTTATTTATTGAGAGAGAGTGAGAACATGAGAGGGAGGGAGGGGCACAGAGAGTAGAAAGAAGAGAATCTTAATCAGGCTCCCCACCCAGTGTGGAGTCCAACGCAGGGCTCAATCTTATAACTGTGAGATCATGATCAGCACCGAAATCTAGAGTCGGATGCTTAAGTGACTGAGTCATTCAGGCACCCCTCTTTTATTTTTAATTTAGACTTTTTCATGTGTTTCAAAAGCATTAGTACTAGATTTTTAGAAGCTATCCAAGAACATTGTCACCAGTTGGCATTCCTATCTTTCTAGCCCTCAGGTTTTATTTCTCTTTAGAAACACTTAAACCATCTACCAGCTATCTCTAAACTACCTAAAATACACATTCCTTTTTGATTCGCTTAGGTGACCAAGTTATCAGAGGCAGTCCTAAGTATTTCTAAGTCTATATCAACATCATCTCAAGGCTTCAGCCTGCTGTTTTTGTTGTTGTTGTTGTTTGTTTTGTTTTTTTTTTAATGTTTATTTATTTATCTTTGAGAGAGAGAGAGAGAGAAAGACAGAGCACAAGTGGGGGAGGGGTAGAGAGAGAGGGAGACACAGACTCGAAGCAGACTCCAGGCTCTGAGCTGTCAGCACAAAGCCCAATGCAGGGCTTGAACTCACAAACTAGGAGATCATGACCTGAGCCGAAGTCAGACACTCAACCAACTGAGCAACGCAGGTGCCCCATTCAGCCTGCTGTTTTATAAGAATATTTTTGATGATTATTGTAGAGGATGTGAGAGAGTAAATGAACTCCTCATGGTTTGATTTCATTTTAAAATATTTATATTAGTAAGCCAAAGAGAGAAGAAATATTAAATTAACACACCTATTAAAATAAATACATGCAAGTCTCCTAAATACAGGGATATTAATAAGTGACTAAGGGAAAATAAATAATTAAATTGGACTTTGGACTTTGTTAAAATTAAAAGATTTGTGCTTCAAAGAACATGATTAGCAAAGTGAAAAGACAACACATAGAATGGGAGAAGATATTTATAAACAGTATATCCAATGAGGGACTTATATCACATTGTTTGCATATCTATTGGTTCTAGCAATAATTGTTCTGTGTAGTAGAAGAGACTGTGTGTGTGTGTGTGTATGTGTGTGTATGTGTGTGTGTGTGTGTAATGTGTATCAAATGCCACATTAGCTAAATCGTAATAAATACATTTTCATTTTACTAACTTGGTGATTATTTATCTTCATTAAACAAATAGGTATTTGAAGTCTCTTACTATATTACTTTCTAACAATGATTGTGTTATCCCCAATGTCATACGGTGTGCCCTTTATTAATTCAAGTGATTTTTCCTTTAGTTAGAACAAGGTTTGTTGCCAACAGAAGCTATGTTTTCTAATTTCTAAAACACATTCTCCAGAACTGAGGAAATGTTTTCCAAGTACTATTTACAGAAATCATGTTGGTCTTTGTGGTGGGTATTATACAGGGGTTTTAAAATCCAAAGGTCAGAACCAAATTCAAAGCAGTTTACTCTAGCAATGGGAAGGGAAGAATCGATCATCCTTTGGATTTTAAGCACTAGAGTTAGAATGGCATGAGTCCCTCATTTGCTAATTTCTGGTGCCAGCACATTGACCTTATTTTCCAGACTATCTTCTCTATATTGTGAACACTTGGCCACTGTTAGTTCCAGGTTTATATCCCTAAATATTTAAAAGGGAGAATTTTCTTTCCTGTGCGAAAGTTTAGGAGGAGCAAGAAAGAGAGGAAGAAAATGGAAGAGGGAGAGAGGGAAATATTCCAGGGAAGGCCTTTTGCCCAACTATGATGTCATGTTGCCTTTTACTAACAGCCAATGTCAGACTCTGAAAGAGGAAGGTGCTTCTCACCTGGTGGGTCTTATTTGAGTTTGGGTACTAAAAGGACTCTGAAGGAAGAGTGCAGGTACAACCAGAAAAGTCACTGAAAGAGTTCATGCCAGCTGCACAGCATTGAATTGGCATCTATCAGAACACACTTTCATTTTCTTTTCTCTCTGGTTTTTAACGTTTCAAAAATAATTATTTTCTACTTCACAATATTTGTGTGTAAGTTGCCTCAAAAGTCTTACAAAAGGAATGAACAGGCATGGAAGAAAGGTCAGGTGGACAGGGGATTGAGGAGCCATCACTGAAAAGAAGGATCTCAGTGTGTGATTTAATAAATATATAGCATATGTGGAAAACATAATAGAACTAGCAAACCAACTCAGGGACACAGAAGGTGACTAAGGCTCATTAGGCTGTTTGTACAACAGTGGAGATATCGATTGGACAATGTGACTGAGCTGGTAGAATAAACTGAGGAATGTAGGGAAGTAAGGTAATTTCTGTGAATGAGGGCTGCCATTATCAAGTGAAAAAACAGGTCCTGGCCACATGAGATCAGATCCGATTGACTCTTTTGATCTCGTCCAGAGATTCTGGATATTCTGGGACACACAGATAGCTATAAAGACCTAAGTGAAGTTTTGAAGGACAAATTACACTTATCCAACACTGTGTACCATTAAGTATTTACCCCTTACAATGGGAGCACTATCATGGGTACTTCATTATTACAATGCAAGTAAATCTCATGTTACTCCAAAAAGATCTTTTCCTTAAACTATGAACTGACACTTCAAAAAAAAAAAAAAAAACCAGTGGTGTATAGTAGCAGAAAGAGAAATACACTTTAGTAAACTAATAATGATCTCTACAGACAAGTATACACTATTAGACAATAGATATTTCCAAGTACAAGTACTGATTTGTCCTTGTACATTAATAAAAGAACCTGGGGCTAGAAAGGCACCTCTCGGATGTTTTACTCTCACGGGTACTTTTGCTTTATTTCATTCTCTTACCAATCCTAAGTTAAAGTGGCACAGAACAAATGCTTGGCAGTTTGGAGTGCATTGTCTATTGTTCCTGAAGTACCATCTGGCACAGCAATCTCGACTGCAGAAAGTGCTTAATGACCATCCGGACTGTCGGTTATAATGGATGCATCTCTGCTACTCTTGCAAGATCTATGAGTAATTCTAACCAGACAGATGACAGTCACAAATCTCAACAGAGTGTTCAGTTGTTTCCAACTTCCAAGACCTTTTAAGATTGTGAAATTTAGTGGAGGAAGCAGAATGGTAAACAAAGTTAGAACATCTCCTCATACATAATGAAATATTCAATAAACAACAAAGACACATTACTGAGAGTAGAATTCTTGTTCAGAGAAGCACTGCTACATGACTTCTTTGCAGAAAGCTAAAGGCAACAATTCGCACGGTCATATTTCATGTACAGAAGCCAGTATTGCTCTGAACTCCCTCAAATAATATCATTTCTAGCATCCGTTCCATGTGTGGCCAAAACATTAATAAGAGTAAACATAGAAAGGAAACAAAGGAAATCAACTGGAGATAATAGCACAATGTAGAGTGAGAGTCTTGGAATTAGATAAATTATATTTGGATACTAGTTATACTTGGATATGTACTTATTCCTGACTTCTGCATTCTCGATCCAGATGTCTTAGATGACTTTAGAAATCAGAATCTTACTGTTTCAACACGGAGTCATAAATGTCAGAAGGGAAATAAGTACCTTATATTTTGCAAACTTCTCTTGGCATAGATATATCTATATCAGATCTTAAGGAGCTAACCCAAGTTAGGCCCAACTAAAAAACAAGTCACTTTTACTTATAGAACATTGCTCTGAAATAACTGCTAATAATAAAGAAAGAGTATCTAGTTATTTCCTAATCATAGATTGTGCAACAAAATTGCATTTAAATATTTATAGGAAAATATTAAATCAATACACAGAAACTAGTCAAGTTATATGAAATAAATGGCGTGTTTGAATTTGTAGATATTATTACAGGTCTTTTACTTTTTCTTTTTTTCTTTTATTTTCTTTCAAGAAGGGTCTTCTATAAGCGTGTGTTAGGTTATGCAAAGATTAAAAGACATGAATCTTGCCTCGAGGAACATACAATTTATGAGTTACATAGCCTCAATATTTTCCAGGAATGTGGACTAGATGGATATACCGAATCATCCATCTTTTCCGGAGTTTATCATTGTGACCAATGCTATAGCTTTGAACTGATCAAAATAGGGATTTGGCCAAAGAAAACCTGCTATCATTAGAGAGAACTGTTTTTAAATGTGCAAAGCACCTCTGCACTTTATTTTGACTTAATTAGCTTCATGCTATATTCTAAATAGAGCCACATAACAGAGCTTTCAAATACAAAAAAGCCTGAAATTGGCTTAACTTGCAGGAGGAGAGATTTCAAATTCATAGAGACTTTCTTGCTGCCACCATTTCAATTAGAAACAACTTCAGTCAGTAAAAATTCTGATTAATGCGAAAATCTTGCACCACCCTGGCAATCTATTCAACACTCAAATCACTTTCAAAGTCTATGAGTTGGACATTGGGCTTGCTCTGTATCTCATACCACCACCCCTCCCCGACCCCAGCCTCATGCACTCTTTGGTAAGATCCTAAAGAATTCACGCCATGTCTTATTCATTAATTCAGTATTTGAAGCTTTGAGTGCAACATCTAAACTGGATGGTGGCACATCATAATGAAGTCCAGGTTAAGAATACACCATAAGATGAATGGAGCAGAACATACTGTTAAAAATCTGCTCACATCGGATTACATAAATAGTATGACTATCTCTTTTTAGAAATTGTACAGGAATCCTAAGGGAAGTCATTTTATCAGTAGTAGACTTGGGCAGACATTAGTTCACATCATGTCAGAATATAATTATTACTACATGCTAGTTATAAGCATACTCCACACATGGACCTTTTATATTGTGCGAAGATGACCCATTTAAGTATGAGTCCATATTCGTATTTCATGAATTTTTAGTTTTAGTTTTATTTCCATATTTCTCTAGATTTGCAACTTTTGTACATTTGTGTATGAAAATGTGTTTGTGTGTAAAGATTCATGTATATTTCTGTGTTTTGAATGTCCCTAAAATGTAATTGGTACTCAAAAAAAACTATTAGATATGTAACATACTCATGCCTCATTAATCTCACAGTTTGGACAGTAAGTATAAGATTTCCTTAAAACAAAAAAGCTTTCCATTAATGTAAAAATATTATCAAACTATATAAATCTCTCAAAAATTTTATCTAAACTTGTGAACTTAAATAATATATTCTGAGTAAAGTGTGTGTATGTGTGTGTGTGTGTGTGTGTGTGTCTATATTCCCTTTATTTTCTTCTACTACCTCTTTGATTAAAGCCATAATAATCTGAAATACAGCTATCATCCTTTAATTCCCCAATGTGTCATAGCATTTTCCCATACCACTACATTATAGCTCCTAAAGTAATCTTTCTATAGCAAAATGGAAGTAAAAATTTTTAAATATGAAAATAAAACTACCCTGATGTGTAATTAATTATGTATTTCAAGTTCAACTGAGTGTCCACTATTGGAGAAAAAGACAAAGTAGGTTTAGGGGACTTACTTGTTTTGTATGGCTTCATTCAAATATAAAGAATGCTTAACCATATCAATAACAGCAGGGGTACAAACATTTTTGCTCTTAAATTTCAGTATTTTTGCTCTTGAAATGGCCTGGTTAAAGGTTGCACATTTCACACTTTAGCTCATTTCTGTACAGTTTCAGTAACAAGAAAAGTATTTCCAAAATACTGTGGTCAGCGGCTGGCCTGTGCCAACCTAATCTAATTACTTGGCCAGGATTCCTTGTGTTTGCACCATTGGTATTTCTTTCATGCAAAAGGTAGAGTTTCACTGTTTTGCAATAATGCGTGGCAAAAGAAGATAGGGGACTTTGATCTTCCCTATTAAAATAACATTTGGAAATAATTTGCTGAGGACAGTAAAAGTCATTGCTCAGGACAATATCAACTTTATTTTTATTTCCTAATTCTCTAGAACAGATTTTTTGAAAGCTATGAGTTTACTGATGATAAATATGACCTTTAAGGAATTACTGACAATTTTTTAAATCCCATGCTTTTATTTCAGGTTTTCTAAATCTTCCAATAGATACTTCCAATAGACCTTTACTTATTGGCTTCTTCCATCTGATTTTTATACTTGTTAATTTTGTTACTCCTAGGAAAATATATGAATCTATTCTTTTTTGTTTTTAATCGGCATTGGCACATAAACATGCTTATATTAATGCAACTGACTTACCAATTCAACAATTGCTTTGGTAGGAATTTAAAAATTTATGCTAAAATCAGTCTGTGTAGTCATATTCATAGCTTACTATCCTTACAGAACACGTAAAAGAGAGAAGAAACCATAAAACCTATGTCAATACTGTCAAAGTCTGTCTAAAGTGTTTTTTTTTAATAGTAAAACTATAGCAATGCAGTTTCTGGAAATAAATTTGGTTTTAATAGCACAGGGCTCCAGGGATCCTTTGATTGTCTGATTTAGAATGCTAGCCTAAGCAGTGTGAAAATTAAAGGTTGAAATAGCTCGGTTATCCATGACATTTTACTGCAGTGTTACTGCTGTGGATATATAATAGATTATTAAAATATTTGTTTCCCCAGTGGGATTTTCATTCCTGGTGTTTTGATTGTGATAAGAGCAGTAATCCTTTAACTCTCCCTTTGGGTATAATAAAATTCTTCCAAGTAAATGAGAATCAATCATAGATTTCAAATAAGCTGGACAACCTTTAACCACTGCAGAGACAGCTGGCAGCTGACACTGACATTTCTTGATTCCCCTTGTCTATAAATTTTATTCTTTACCTATGTTTATGCTAGTACAGACGATTTTTGTTTTACTGTGATAGGGCCAACTCCCATGATAGCTTGCATTCTATCTACACTGTGAGAAAAACTACTGAGTATTGGTAATAGAAAGACTTTTAGTGATTCATTTCTGTTGAAACACAATAAGCCAGCTCTCCATTGCAAAATTAATGGCAAAATGAAGCTTAATTGTAGTTACTGAAATATCAGAATAAATGTGTACACAGTTGTACACATACACACAGTTTAGTCTATTGAACTTCAAAAGCTGTTCATTTTAAAATCACTTACCCTAACAAGAAGAGTTTCATGACTTTGCAGAGTTGGTTTGTTTTTGTCTTTTGTAGTAAGTAAACTGTCATGACCTCCTCTTCATTCTTGGTAGTAATTTACTAATTACCAACATCGGGTCTCATTTTCAGTAGGGTGCATAGCATGCATGCATAGTGTCTTGCCCCAAAGAGATGGACCTAAACACACAAGCTGACCTGAGCAGGCTGATAATTTGATGCCTTTCAAATTGATAGCCTTTAAATATTTACTCAATACTTATTTCAGTGTAAGTATTATTTTGGAATAGAAATAGGAAAAGACTATATGAATGATGTCACACCTATGAGAAAGACACACACACACGCCACACGCACACTCACACACAAACACACAAACAGAGGGGGAGAGAAAGATTAGTTACTGTTGCCCTCCTTCCTAACCACACACATATTAGGGAGAGATATAAGGGAGAAAAAGCAATAAAAATACAAGAGCATGCTTATCTTAGCGATAATAGGCACATCTCTAATATATATATATATATATATGTATATATATAATAACCCCTCTCTATCTCTAGAAAAAGGGATTATTTACATATATATTTCTATTTTCACATATATCCCTAATAAATATATCTGGCTTGGAAACATTAGGAGAAATCTTTATTTTAGCCTAATATTTAGGTCACAGATATTCAATGTCAGCATTTTAAAAGATCAGGAATTATGACAACCACTGTAGCAGTGATATAGATTTTTATGTAATGGTAAGTAGTAATCAAATAGACCAAAAGGGAATATTATTGGGAAGGTATTATTATGTAATGGCTTATTTCACAATAATTAAGTCACAGTGGGGCCTGCCTTCTTTCTTTTTCACCTACAAACATACACTTTCATTATAAAATATCCTGAAAATAATAGTTGAAAATAAGTAGTCATAAGGATTGTTTTATCTTAAAATTTGCATTGATTTATCTGGAATTATTGCAGTAAGTAGGTTCTAATCAGAAATGAATGATTAACAAAAGTAAGGAGAGACCATGTTTCTAATGACTGGGGAAACAAAATGCACCAATGAAATCCTAATATATTCTTTAAGGTTCAACTCAAATATTATCTTCAGCTTTAAATGTTATTTAACTACTTTCTTTTAAGAATTTGCTATTTCTTCATCTCTACTTCCATAACTCACTGTACATGTCCCTTTCACAGCACTTATAGCTCCTCATGTACCTATTTTCCTGATGTCAAGGACAGACATTAGTCATGTTTTAATAGGGTTTGTAGCTTTATCCTTTGTAACTTCTGAAATTTCTTCTAACTACCTTCATTTAAGAATTTGCTATTTCTTCCTCTCTACTTCTACAATGCACTGCTCATCTCTCTTTTAAAGCATGTATAGCTCTTTTTCATAGACCTATCTTTCAGACTCCAAGGATAGATTTTAATGGGCTTTGTAGTTCCAGATTATAATTCCAGAATGCCGTGTAGATGTTTTTCCACAAAGGATTTGGTAATATAAAACACAGTGATATAAAATAATTTTTGAATGACACAATTCCCACCTTACATACAAAACATTCATGTGAAAGTGTGAAAGGCACATCTCTAATATACATACAAAATTGACAAACGGCTCGGATAAATGTTCCTTGCCTCTGGAATCCTTCAGAGATGTTGAGTATTTATAGAAAAACTGGAGAAAAGAAAAAAGACTGTTTTAGAAATTTATTTGTAGGACTGTTGCTGCATCACATACCCACAGTGGAGGAAATATTATTGGGGCAATAGTATCTTCTAAAATCCAATATTCAGAGAGAAGTTTTTTAGAGAATCACTTGGAGATTTATGAAAATATCTTCCCTCCACTATGGAGACAGTAGATTGGTGCCTGACTCCTGCCTGAGAAGTGTAAAGCACATCTCTGAGATCTACCTTCCATGGAAAACTGGAAGGTAAAAGAAAGGTTGGTTTGGTTAAATGCTCGAGAGCAGGGAAACTGAAAGAGTACTGCCATTTTGGTATCAACCTGGGATCCCAGAGATTATTAAGGAATGGAGTAAGTTTACCACGGGCAAGATATGGCAGTGAAGGAGAGATGAGTGTGGTCATATCTTGTCCTGCCTGACAGAAAATGCCTGGAAGAGATGGGATGCTCAAGAGAAAAAGAGAGTTTTGCAGACATTGAAAGAGTCATACAAGTCCTCTACCAAGATCATTATGGCTGAGGAGATAGGAGAACAGTAGAGAATTTGGGGATAAACATTTATAGTGCCATGAGCCAAATTAGAATTGCCCTATCCCTCCCTACTTCTCCACCTTCCTCTGACTTAGTTCCTGTAGGAAAGTAAACTAAAATCAAATCGGCAATTTGGTTAGAGTTATGCCAGGGGAGAGTAGCAAGCAGATCAACTCTTCATTGAAACCTGAATCCTCTATCCTTAAAGTGACTGCAGCTGAAGGAACAAAGAAGATTTAACCCAGAGCCAAGTTCTAGATTATGATTAATACAGAAGACTAGACATTTGCATGCATTAGCAACTTTGAGACAGCTAGGGCTACTGTAGTACTTGAGAATAAGCAGAGAAAGCAAAAGGCAAGGATTTTAATGTAGGGATAAGGAAGATTACCCTCACTAAGTAAAACTTAAAAAGCCTATAGAATAAAAAAAATAGTATTGGGTTTTGATTCATCATAAGTCACACTGGTTCAACATAGGTTGCAGGTAGAATACATAGGGTAAGTAGATAGTAAAAGAAATAGGCCAATGACCAAATAATCTTGTGTAAGTAATAAGAATGCATTTCACACCATGTTGAATAGTGATTAGAAGTAGGTCACTAGGGGCGCCTGGGCAGCTCAGTACATTAAGCATCTGACTTAAGCTTGGGTCATGATCTCATGGTCTGCAGTCCATGGGTTCAAGCCCCGTGTCAGGCTCTGTGCTGACAGCTCGGAGCCTGGAGCCTGCTTCAGATTCTGTGTCTCCCTCTCTCTGCCCATCCCCCCCCTCAAAATAATAAACATTAAAAAAAATTTTTAAAGTAGGTCATCAGTTTGCATCTCTGCTAAACCATCCTGTCTTTGAAAAATCTCATTGATGATTTTATCATAATCAAAACTGATCTGCTAGTCATCTTCTCCAAAATGTGGTATTTTTATACTAATGAATGGTGTTTCTTTATTTTTTTGAAACCTGAGATTTTTAGTTGCTCTTCCATTCTCATCTCAAATTCAGTTAACCACCAAATGCCATCAATTATACTTTCTTCTCGCTCTTGAACCATTTCTTTCTTCCCTAACCCATGCCTAATTCCTTAATTTAGCCTTCTAACATCTTTTGCATATACCAGTTCCTAACTGGTCTCCCTGTTTTCAATTATACCACAACCATGCATGATCCAAGTAAAGCGAATTAATCACATGATATCCTGCTTAAACCATGATCATGTGATAAATGTGTTTAAAACTGTATATATGCTTCCCTTTGCACTAAACATGGATAATAACAACATAAATCACAAGTTCCTTAAAGACCTGGCCCCTGTTTCCCTATCCATAGTCTTTTCTCACCATTGAGCTCCTCACTCACTTTTTGTTTTCTTGCCACATTCTTATTCATCTCTGGGTATTTGCCAGTGTTATTTTCTAAACTGGAAACACACATTCATGGTCCTTCTTTTAACCTGGATAACACTATTCATTCTTCAAGACTCAACTTCTACTTCACATTCTCTGTGAACCCCTTCCTCAACTCCTATAATGAAACATGCCCGTCCATGTCTTCTTATTACTTAGATTCACTTATTAAAAAAAAGTAACATTTCACTGCACTAAGAAACCTATTGTCTGTGCTCCCACTCCTAGAACACAAGCCCTCAGGAAGCATAGAATAGTCTGGTACTTACACCTCATATTATTCCTGATACATATTTTACATGCAACATAGAATTGCTGGTCATTTTAGGGTATTAAAACTAAGAAGGCCAATAAAAAATATGCCCCTCAAAGTGGCCACTAGTCATGATCTGAGGCTTGTCTTAGAACTATGAGTAAGGTTTTATATTTATTGAATGTTTACTAAATGCCAGATACTATGCTATAAAAATAGTTTATAATAATCACTTTAAAACTTTTTAAGAACCTAAAAGGTAAGTACTATTGCTGTTTTTAATTTACAAATGAGAAAAAATGCTATCCAGGTTAAATCTAAACAATAATCTTTCTAGGATTAAAATCCATACAATAAGAGTCTCTGTTACTTGTTCCCATGCAAACAACTCAGATTTCTTCACGTCCAGGTTGTAAGTATATTTTGAATATTTTCCAGTGCCTGAGATTTTAGTGAAATGCCACTAGTTCCAATATGGGTTTATTTGTGCAAATAAAAGGCTTGAAATTCCTTATTATATCTAACACTACCCTCTTTTTAATTCCTTGGATGTCAGATAGCTGTAATTCCTCTGCCCTCCAGAAATTTTCTGATTGATTAGGTGCTTCTGCACCTCCTTGGGAGACTGAAATGAAAGCTCATCACTCAATGTTTACCTCTCTCAGTCTATCTCCCAGGAAACTCAACCCAACCATGTGTCTATAATTCTAGGTTTTAAAACACAGGAGCCTAGTAACTCATATCATTTATTGATTACATGAATCATTAACAGTTTCTAATAAAGAGGGGGACCTGGGTGGCTCAGTCAGTTAAGTTTCTGACTTCAGCTCAGGTCATGATCTTGCAGTTTGTGGTTCGAACCCCGCATTGGGCTCTGTGCTGACAGTTCAGAGAATGGAGCCTGCTTTGGATTCTGTGTCTCACTCCGTTTCTGTCTCTCTCTGGCTGCACTCTGTGTGTCTCTCTCTCAAAAATAAATAAATATTAAAAAAAAGTTTCTGATAAAGATTTTGGTTTTTCTTACATAAAACCTCTGGATTCACCTCTCAAGTCCAGCCTTCTTCACAAGTGCTAGTATTAAAGAACAATTCCAACCTATACTGTTATCATGCAGCCACTGAGGGTTAGCAGATATCCTGAATGGCAGGGCTATGTAATTCAGAAATTATGAAGGAGTAGGAAACAAGCTATATTAACCTTTTTGAGATAACTGAGGTTTATTTGTTCTCCAAATAATGGATACCCAACATATAATTCCCTTACTTAATGTGTTCCAAGAGAAAGATCATCAAATCTAAGAGTGACTAAGCAACATTAATAATGTCTAGCAATGCTAAGAAATTGATCAGGAATTCCCTGAATGTAATTAACATGCATCATACTTTTCATAAATATAGCAGTATTTCTAAAAAATTTTGTCTTATTTTGGTGATAAATATAATTTTAATTTAGGTAAACATATAACTACTAAGTCCACTGCAATTGTAAAAAGTGTTTTTGAATAATTGTATTTTATGTATAAAAAGGACAAGATAACACCTTATTTTCATGAAGAAGTGAGTCTGGGTTCTCAGTCAGAGGGGATATCATCTGGGAACACATGCTCTTGGGTCCTGACCAGTCCCAACCAACTAAGGCCTCTCCTTGTCTGCCTCCACACCCTAACTCTACCCACTTGGCCATGGATAGAACCCATTTCTAATCCTACCAACCAATCATTTGAAAAAACTCCCATTTACTGTGTAGCACCCAGGCAAAACACTGTTCCCAAATTTGGCTTGTATATTTGACATATTAAAGTTGACATTATGGTAAAAATAGTTACACATATAATTACAGACATGATTACTTATGCGTCTTTCTCCTACAAATTATTAATTCTTAACACCAGTGTCTTATGGTACAATTCTGATGTCACCCAAAGAATACAAACTAATCCTACTTCATAAAGTAGGAAAAAAAATTTTCTTTAGTTTTTAAAATGCTTTAGGGGTGCCTGGGTGGCTCAGTCGGTTGATCATCCGGCTTCGGCTCAGGTCATGATCTCACGGTCTGTGAGTTCGAGCCCCGCGTCGGGCTCTGTGCTGACAGCTCAGAGCCTGGAGCCTGCCTCGGATTCTGTGTCTCCCTCTCTCTCTCTGCCCTTCCCCTGCTCATGCTCTGTCTCTCTCTGTCTCAAAAATAAATAAACATTAAAAAAAAATTAAAATGCTTTAATGGTGGCATCTGAATTTCCAATTTATGATGTGCTGTTAGGACAGTAAGTAAAGCAAGCGTGTACACAATGAAACAAGGCTTTCGGAGAACAGGTTGTGAGTGAATAGAGTTCACACATTTCCATGTTTTAGTGGGTACCAATCAGGGGTAGGCCACCTTCATTTCAAACTTGTCCTCCTCCTCAGCTTTGGCATCCACGTGCTGTTGCTACTCAGATACCAGGTCACTCATGTTGTTCTCAGTCTTGGTGAATTCTCTTGCCCAAGTCCAAGGCCAGTTCAGGAAAGCCTTGAATATGGTCAGTAACTGCTCTGATATGTGCCTGAGAAGGTCTCAAATGACAACTAAACCGCAGTTGTAACTCTAGGAACTTAATTATCTGGCACGCTATATAAAGGGTTTGGAATTGGGTTAATTGGGTTTTGAAGACATACCAAAGTTAATGCAACAGTTTCAGAATAATTTATGTTAAGTAAGTCTTTCTAGAAATAATTAAGTGTAGTGTCAGTTATCAGGTTTGACCATCTCCAGTGTTAAACATCAGCAGTGAGAACAGATTTCTTACATTTCTAGTCTCAATAGTTTTGTACATGTATTTAGTCTATCCAGTATCAAATGATCTAATATTCTGATTCAAACAGTATAATTTTAAAAACCTACACGATTAAGGAACAAAGCATATTTATATTATACACTGTTCAGTCTATTATTTTCCCTTATATTAAACTAACACCAATACTGGCCCTTGTAGTAAAACACATGAGCTGTTATTCATCTCTCTATCTTGATTGCAGTATGATTCATACAATTCAATACTGAATATTCACATAATTCATAACAAGTTCTGTTTCACATAATAAAATAAAATTAGAGTTTAATGTCATTCTTGAATGATGCTTCTACCAGGCTGAGAAAATAACAATAATTATTTGTGGAACAGCCATGACTGAAAGGCACCTGGTCTATGATGAATATTGGCCTAAGAAGTCTGAATTTCCAATTTATGATGTTAGAATATGATGGGCAAGAAATGGCAGGACTATTTAGATGATTGCTCCTTGAAAATCTACAACTGTAAAGACTTACCCATTAGGGAATAATACATTCCTTGTATTAATTAGGATACATCAGTTGTAAAGTATTCAAGATTACACATAAAGTGAATATTAGAGTGTTGTGGTTGTAGAAAAGCCTTAAAGTTGCAAATTATTACATATGAAAAATGACTTCCACCATCCAATCAGAAGGATATCTTGAAACTGTCATATTTAGGGCATTTTTTTCTCCAAGTATAAAATATAAGAAAAGTGGGAGCTGCAAATACTAACTGGGATGTGGATTTGACAGTGTTACTGGGCACATATCACATCTTAAAAATTTCCCTTGTTCACTAACATTATATCTGGGACAAATTTATCCCACAAGGATTGGTTATTCTTGACATTTTGGAAAGAAAAATGTTTAAAGTAGAATTTAGATTTAATATGAATTTTAGTAAATTTAAAAATCAATTGGACATATTGCCTTACTAAAGTGGAAGATAATTTGTAATAGTCTTTATTGTTAGTTTTTTAAATTATTTTTTCATAACTATGTGTATTAAGTCTTTAGCAATAGAATCAAGCCTTATTTGTATCCAATACAAACCTACTTGATTTTATCTAATGATAGAGCAGTATGAATAGAAAAATTTTCCTTAAAAAAGCTATGTAGAGTTTCAGTAGATCTCATAGAACTCAACTAGGACCATGACTGGGATTTTTCTGTTAATAAGGTGACAGTAATAGAGAGGCTATTTGACCAGCTGCTCAGACCAGGTCTTGTCTGGAGTTTCAATCTTATTAAAGTATTCTAAGTGTACTACTGGTCTTCGGGTTTGTCAAATTCAGAATATCACCTTTACCCATCTAAAGGTACTGAGTTCATGCTTAAATTAACTATTTAAAATTAGAAAATCAATGTATTAACATGTAATTTATATATAGAAAGATAGATTCTATTTATAATTTCTCCCATTGAACAGATTCAAGGAGGTATCTAAATTGCAAGATGTGTGAGCATCATTTTTAGCCAAAAAAAAAAAAGATTATTCATGACAGCACTGTGAATTGTCTTTTCGAAACTAGGAATAATTCTGTCTAGAAAACTGACATCTCCTTACACTTCTAGGACTGCTTATTATACCACTAATTCACCAGTACTCTGAGGCAGGATATCATAATGTTGAAAGTTAATTAATTTCATTCAGTTTTAAACATTTAAAAGTGTCATCTTTGGTGGAATTTTGGAGAATCCCCAGTTCTTTGAGGAATTATGAGGATACTCTGTCATGCGCTCTTCTATATAGGTTTCTTCTACACTTACCTAATGTCTTTCTATGTTCATTCTCACTGAATTCAGCCTCATCAGGTATCATTTGGTAATGAATTAAATTGTAGAAGTGTGCTCTATTTGGGTCACTATTAATTCGGTACATTATGACTCCAAAATATCTCTACTCTATCAATTTTTCGTTGGCATCATTAAGAAGTTTCTGGAATATTTGATGCAATCCTCACCTCATAGCAGGGCAACCAGAGCCCTTTTACCTTTTGGTTTCATTCTCTAATTTCCAAAAATGGATCTTCATTATTTTAACCACATGATACAATTTGCCAACTAATTCTAAGGCCTTCTTGCTCATCTCCAAATTTAGGAAGAGGAGAATAATTAACAGCCATAAAAACAAAATGATTTTAATCATAAAATACCCTCTTACCAATGATGTTTATTATATGCTATGAGATATTCATTTTGAAAAAAGAAGTTGATACTGAACTTTATAAAAGTTTATGAAGTAAAACATAAAGGTCTGAATCTCATATAAAACCATCAAATACATATACGCTTGAGGTAATGGCATTGAATCTTTCTTGTGTATCTTTACAAACTTTGTATATATATCAACCAAATCTATGATGCTAAATTTTTCAAGTAGGTATAAAATGATTATTCCATATAAGTGATAAATGATCATTTTTCTATTTACTCATGTATAAATTGACATTTTCACATTAATATGTTTAATTCTAACTGATTTTTTAAAGTTACTTAGTATTGCATTCTACAGAAGTTAACATAATTAGATCTTTATGAATGAACTTATTCCCAGTTCTTCTATTTAAATGTATTAAATAATGCTATAATAAGCAGTCTTGTTCATGTATCTTGATGGACTTGTGCAAATTTATCTTTAGGGAAGATTTTTTACAAGATAAATCGATGAGATAAGGAATATATGTATGTCACTTGAAAAAGATGATGATTTGTCCAATCATCCTCCAAATAAACTATTCTTATCTACATTCCAACCACAAAATTCCAGAGTCCTGTTGTCTCATATATTCTTAAACATTTTACTATTTTTAATTCTGATAGGTAAAAAGTTGCACAGAATTAATTTTATTCATATCTCACTAAAAGATAAGCCAATAGCACACAGCGTCAATATATCTCCGACTTTCCCTTCCTCTTTCTTTCTTCCTTCCTCCTTTCCTTTTCCTTCACTATCATATTCTTTTCTTAAAGTCACATATAATCCAGGATATTACTTAATGATTATAATTCATGGAATTTGCTTCAATTTTATAATTTTAATAATGAAAGCTATTTATTTAAAATCAGATAAATGAGCAGTTACAGAAAACGTATTGGTAACATCATCCTCTGGACTTACCATGCAAAACACAAAACTGGGTTTGTAAACACATACAAAAAACAGAAAAACAGGTTTGTAAAACCAAAATAGTAAAGATGTGGTATTAGGCAGTTATTCAGTCTTTTGGAGTAAGGATCCTAAATCAGTGTTGTTTATTGTTTGTTTGTTTGTTTTTTTACCACATCACAGTATACACTACATATATTTACAGAATTTGCATTTTCCTCAGAGATTCTCTGGAACAGGAAAAAGGATCTCTCTACATAAAAAAGTAGAACCTTCCACACCTTTTTTATACATTCATTTGAGATGTAGGTCTAAGAACATCTATGGAGTAAGAATGTATAAAAAGTCCTAATTTGTTATTGTGATGATTCCTGTGTATATGTGTAAGTTTTGATGAATAAAAGGAATAAAGAAGTTATTTTAAAAATCACAATACATTAAGTCAAGGTTTGGACTTACTACAATTGTATTCTGAAGTTTCATGGAGTCTAATCAGATCTTAATGTTTTAAATAATCTCTTGTCAGATTAAGGAACAAATTGAGCCAGGCACTTTAGTGCCCTCATGGGTTGAATTTATTCAAGTATTTTAATTTAAGGGTGAATGCTTGGTGCCTAATCAGATATGATTTGATGCTTAATCAGATATAATTATTTACATGATAGATAAATATACTCTTGCTTCTTGGCAGACACAATAGCTAAGAAATACAATAAAAATGTATACTGGGATCGCAAGGATATTTTGATCTCCAGGGCCGATATAGTAGACAAGCATATAACATTTCTGTATTGCTTGGAGGAGTGGTAGAATTAATACGTAGTCCTTTTTCCAACTGAGAATGTAAGCCAGAAATTGAGCCGTGCACCTAAGCAATTATTCTTGGTTTAAATTTGCACTTACCTCAACAAGTGACTAGTCATTAGTGAGACTGCTAATCCCATAAGTGGAAAAGATGTCTGATTCCAATTTCTCTCAGTAAACAGATTCGCATTGCCAAGCCAATTTCAGAAAGCTTTACAAAGGGTTTAATGTTGCGCGAGCTTGCTCAGGTAAGGATACATTATAATAAATCTTCAGTTTTTCCTCAATAGAAATAGTTTGCTTCACATTATATTTAGTTTTTAGATGTTAGCAAACCTTACAGAAAAGCAGAGCATCTGAAAATGCTGTCAGAAATAGAAAATCTACATTACACAAACAGCAAGATCTTGAGGAAAATGATCCTTAATATGGACAACTATTTCATATACCAATTAATTACTTCTAATGTTTGCCTTTAATAGATGTTGCAGAGGTGTGATAAATTCTTTGTCTACATTGTGGTCTCTTTCATAGTGTCAACATATGTCATAATTTATCAAGATGTACATTCTAAATGTGTTCTTTATGTTTAAATAAATATGTAAAAATATGTATACTCTATTTTTGGTTTGTTTTTAAGCAGCAAAACTCAATTTCCTCAAAAATCTTATAGAAACTTTGATGTACACATAGATATACACATACATTTTATGGACAAGTAGCAATGCCCTTGCAAATTCTTCCTTTCCCTTTGCTTATGCTCCCTGAGACAGCCCTAATGAAGCTAATGTCCTTTGGACTCAGTGTAGAAACCCGACATATTATGTTGCTCTGTTCATGGAAGGCATTTAATACAATTTTTTCATAGAAATATTTTCAATAATATATTGAATAATAAGTTAAGCTTTTAAGACATAAAGGACCAAATACCAACTCTGGCCAAATAGTTACTTATAAACATCACCTTTTTATAGTACCTAATGTATGACTATCATGATCCTCAGAATTTTTCTTGAAAATCCATAAATTTCCTAAGTCTTCTGTAAAATATAAATTTTATTTTATTTACAGATGACAAACCAAAGATTTTGAGAAGTTATGTGACTTTTCCCAGTCATATAGGTAGTAAAGGATAAAGCAAAGATTCAAACCTTATTTGTCTCCTCTAAGTTCCCGTATGACTTATGTGTATATGAAGATATTCTAGACTTTCGAAGACTTCAAAATATTGACTCACAGAACATCAGAGTTGAAAGAAAATTAGAAATGCTAATTGTTAAACCTCTTTAATAAATAAAACCTCTTTAATAAAATAAAATGGAGAGAGACAAAATGTCTGCTCTGAGGTCATAGCTGTTATAACGGAAGTCTCTGGGTTCTCTCCACTCAGCCTACCTGACATTATAAAAAAGACCTATCTGCTTAGACCTTGAAAATAGGTAAAAAAATAATTAAAGTGTGTGAGTTAGAAGTTATTTAATTACTTTGTTTTATTTTTGTTGTTTAGGCTTCAGTAGAGTTGATTTCCTGAAACAGGGATATGAGACTGGAAAGGTTCTATATTCTTTTCGATTCTCAGGTTTCCTCTTATCCTCTAGATCATCATTTCTCCCTTCACTGCTACTGAAAAACTGAGTTTGATTGGAGACATTTTTTTTTTAATTTTAGTTGATGACAATAGAGCAATGGCTACAAAATTTTGGAAAAATTAAGCGAAGCCTATAATTCTACACTAAATGACAGATTTTCAAGGACTCAGATAATTTATTAACCATCAGCATGCCTGAAAGAATATACTGAGTTTACATATTAATCCTTGTTCCAAATCTAAATTCACTTATTGCAAAAATGTGCATCAGAAATTCTCACATGCCACTATTTGTGATATTCTTACTCATATTTTAATCTATATTTTCTCTATGACATTAAATAGAGTTAAATAACACAGAGAAATGCATTCGCACACAAATACATACACACACTATCACAGATACAGTTTGTGTACATGTGAACAAATACTCTCTGGAACAAATATAATTGTCAGTACTACTTCTTTGTAGTGTTTTAAGTTGTTATTGCATACTAGATCTCTACTATTGATTAATTCACTGGGCAGATGTATTTTTGAAGTAGAAAAAAACTGAACTAGTTAGGACAGGTTCATATGTATTTTCCCCTAAAGTAAAGATCATATTAGGGCCTCCTGGGTGTCTCAGCAGGTGGAGACAGTGGGTGGCTCAGGTCATGATCTCATGGTTCATTAGTTTGAGCCCCACATAGCATTCTGCACTGACAATAGGGAGACTGCTTGGGATACTCTCTCTCCTCTCTCTCTCTCTGCCCGTCCTCCACTCATACTCTCTCTCAAAATAGATAAGTAAACTTAAAATAAAATAAAATGAAATAAAATGCGCTTGTCTCCTTGAAAAGTATGTCATTCCTCTTCCCTTCTTCCACTTTGACCAACTCAATATAGAAGTGCAGCCTTTAAAGAAAGATATGGTATGATATAAATAATCAAGAGGAGTTTTTACAGGGCACATGATGGCATCTCAAAATATTGATCTCCAAAGTAAACGGAACACACTGATCTAGGAAGAACAAAAAGCAGGTGGGCGCCAGATAACTGACGAGGTCCTCGTCCTCACAAATGATAGGGCACATCTTGCAGAGACAATTGAAGGAAGACTAGAAAGGTGATAGTGCAGAGATATTTTAAAGTGAAATGACAGGCATTTTCATAAAATAGATCTGACTTTAAAAGTACAAGGTGAAGTCAACGGCAGAGAAAAGAGTTTTTAGGAAAGTCCCAGAGGAGGAAAAAACACATTAGGGTGGAGTTTAGTTCTGGCTTATATCTAAATGTAGGGGATTTGGGGCGCCTGGGTGGCTCAGTCGGTTAAGCGGCCGACTTCGGCTCAGGTCATGATCTCACGGTCTGTGAGTTCAAGCCCCGCGTCGGGCTCTGTGCCAACGGCTCAGAGCCTGGAGCCTGCTTCAGATTCTGTGTCTCCCTCTCTCTCTGCCCTTCCCCTCCTCACGCTCTGTCTCTACGTCTCTCAAAAATAAATAAACGTTTAAAAAAAAATAAATAAATAGAGGGGATTCGATAAAGTCACCCAATCTTACTAGATCAGTTTTCTCATATGTTTATTAAAAAGCTGGTCTGTTCCATTGACAATCATGTTTTACTCAGAAGACTGGCCAAAAATTCAACTCCTGGAGTTTACATTGGGCAGAATCCAAGGGTTCAAACAACTTATAAATTTCTTTCCAATTATAAATTATCAGTTTGTTTCCTAAAATAAGTTGTATTAGGATTACTAAATGAAGGAGTATCTCAGGTCACTTTGATGACAAGAAAATATAATAAACTGACTTTAAAAAAGGAATGAAAGTGTACAGTGGTGCTAACCTAGATACATTATTTTGATGGATGGTACCACCATCTACCCATTCAACAAGTCCACAAATCTGGGAATCATTCCAATATGTGTCCTTTCTCTGCTTCCTCTTTCCCTATTACCACTAAACACTCACAGGTAATCAGTGTCCAACTCCTGATAATTCCTACCATTATCACTAAAATCTGTCTTGCCCCAAAACTGAACTAATGTTCAGTTCCTCCTTCCTCCAATCTTACAATCTACTTCATTCTCTCTACTATTAAGACAGACGGATATAAATCTTTTCAAAAGTCAAATTGGACCTCACAAACAGTAGCATAAAACTTTCCAGTGTTCCTCATTTTGTAGTCATACTGCCTAATATGATAATGCCAAATCACACATGACTATAGAGTATTCAAATGATGACTAGCTCAAATTAAGAAGATCTGTGAATATAAAACATATCCCAGATTTCTAACACTTTGTAGAAATATAAAAGTAAAAATCCCTTTTCTTTTATATTTTGATTATTATTGATTTGCTAATATTCTGGATATATTGGTTTAAATAAGCATATTATTACAATAATTTGAACTGTTTTTTTAATGTTTCTATTAGAATTTTAAAATTGGATATGTGACTTATGTAATAGTTCCACTGGACAGTGGTTTTTGCACACATAGTAACAGAATTGGGGACCAAATAAAAATCACAAATGTAGTACATCTTGATCAGAAAGGACAAAAAAAGTGCTCTTAAAGTTACTAAAATTTCTTTTCTTCCATGGCCTCTCTCTCAACTTGTCAAGGATTTCCTTATTTGGTATCTAATATTGCATTCCCTTCAGCATATTCGAATGTTGTGCAGGGCACTGCTGTACAAAGAGAAATACAGACCCTCATGACTCAGCTCAGGGGTTGCCCACCAGCTGCTGGGTTACCTCTTCCTACGACACTAGTTTGACATCCCTGAAGTTGGTTGGGTCTTTTGGGGGATGGCTGTCAATCAGTGGGTTGTGGTCCATTGGTATGTCAAGAAATAAATTTACTGGTTTTAATAATAGCATTTCAGTAAAATAAAATAGAATATATCAGATAGAAAGAGTAAATAAAATATTAGAGTACACAGAAATTAGTGAAATATAAGTATTATTTTGTAAGTGTGTGTGTGTGTGTGTGTGTGTGTGTGTGTGTGTGTAAGAGGTTATATAATAAAAATCTGTATTTTCCACTAGTTGTGGTCAGAAAAGCTTGAAAACACTCAAGTATACCACACAGATGGCTTTATAATTCTGACCCTGGCTATACTTCTATTCTAAAATTTAATTTTCAGCCATAGTTTGGTTTCCTGCACATTCTATAAACCATTCTTTCCAAGAATAATTCTACATGCTGATTTTTTCCCTCTTATGCCCCAGTCTATCTGGCAAAATTTTAATCATTTTTTAATTCTTGGGTAAAATACCATTTTTTCTGTGAGCCCTTCTCACAACTCCTTTCTCCATTCTGCCCCCAAGTGTTTTGAAATAGACTTTGGATAGATCTCAATAACTGGAAAGAGGTGATAGCAAGACTGTCTCTAAAAACTTGAAAGGTGGCAGGCAAATAGCATCTTTGATATAATATTGTCACACATACATTTATTAGCAAGTAGGAACAAAATCTTATACAACCTATTGTGTGGGCTTAGGGTATCTTGGCTTTGGGGATTTTAAAATACTGTTAATGGAAAGATTACATAAGGCAAATGTGACTACATTTTGGGGGCATGTTTTGGAAACCTAAACTCTGTGGACGAAGTCCTTTAACAATCTAAACTAGAGACTGATCCCTAAATATATCACACACATAAGGCCAACTTGATTCTTAGGCCCATTTCTCCATGCTGGGGAAAGGTGAGGGTGTCTCTAAAGCATCTTCGTTGGGATACACACACACACACACACACACACACACACACAATGTACTAAATTCTTAAGAAAGCCAATTGCTAGTTTTCAGTAGCTCACAAGTCATTAATTTCACCAATGCAAATCTAACTGTAGTAAAGTCACTGGTGTAGATTGAATAAGGATAACTCAAGCATGTAGCATCTGTGTATGGAGATCATTCTGATTAAAATTAATTTTGACTGTGAATTATTGATTAGGGAAAACTATACTTAAGCAGTAAACCACTGTGTACATAATAATCTCTAGGGATAAATTAGTTTTGAGTTAATGGAATATAACACAAAACTAGAAAGTATGGTTACAGTCAATGTGGCTTGACTGTTGGAGGACAATTATGAGTGTTTTAAAATTAATCCAGTCACAGGTATATAGTACCAATAGATACAAAAGTCCAAAACATGGGAGAATTCTGCTGATTAGTATACCAATAATCAATCAATCAATCTCTCTCTCTCTCTCTCTCTATACACACACACACACACACACACATATTTTTTCTGAAAGTTCGTCAGACTTTTAAATAATAATAGTAAATAATTATAGTAATAATAATAGTAAAGCACTATTAAAACCTGTGCTTTACTTTTATGAAAATTGAATTGTCCCTCTTCCATGAAGCCAAAATGTTAGGATTATTCCATGACTGAAACTTATTGTTAGTGAAAGAGAGGAACACAATAGTTTTTCATCATTTTTTATTGAGTCTACAATAATACACATGTTATCATACCAAGATGAATGTGAACTGAAATCCTATCCTTATATGAAAAGTCGCAAAGTTTTCTAGAGACTTTTTCTTTGCTTCATGGACCCCAAGGCATTATTGTAGATTTTCGAAGTCAGATAAAATGAAAAGTAGAGTGAGTGGTAAATAATTTTATTTGGAGGGAGCTGTCATCCTAATTAAAATCCCTACCCACCCCACATATTATGAGCAAATAGAAGGTACTTCCCTATAATATTAAACCTAGTGAAATTTATGGAAGGAGCTGGGAGACCTTCAACATGCCCTGAAGTGTTCCTTGTCCTTCAGATATACCTAAATTAGTAACTCATGACTGTGAAAATCAAATTAGACAGACAACTGGGAACTTATAGATGATTAAAAAAAGGGCTTTTTGAAGTAAAGCCAGTAAAGGGCTTTTTGAGGGCTGCTGCTCTGCTGGAATTGACTTGGTCGCCAGAGTTTATGAGAGAAAGGGCAAAGGACAGGTGAATGCTTCCTATGGACCAGATAAGGACACAATGAAATCCATGCGGGGCCAGCCAACACATGTTGAGCACGTTAGATAGGGTTGTGGAATTGGTGGAGATGGACAAAAATAAATCAGAAGAAGAGCCTGGAAATGTGATCCTTAATGTGCAGGGGCCACGGAAAAAAACCCAAAAGGCCACCCAAAGTAGATATGCTTCTGCCAAGGTTAAAGGAATTTCTAGGAAAAAAAAAAAAACAAACCTGTAACAAACTTTTGAAGAACTTAGGGATAGTGAAAGTTGACTTCCCTGAGTCAGAAGCATTCAAGGAGGCTGTTTAAATTTTTTTAAACATTTATTTATTTTTGAGAGACAGAATGAGACAGAGCACAAGTGGAAGAGGAACAAAGAGACAGGGAAACACAGAATCCAAAGCAGGCTCCAGGCTGTCTGTCAGCACAGAGCCTGATGCAGGACTTGAACCCACAAACTACAAGATCATGACCTGAGCCAAAGTAAGAGGCTTAACTGACTGAGCCACTCAGGCACACCTAAGGAGGCTGTTCTAAATGTCTGGTTGTTCTAAATAAAACTTTGGCTCAACATCACTCATCATCAGAGAAACACAAATCTACGCCACAATGAGATACACCTCACATCTGTCAGAATGGCTAAAATTAACAACTCAGGAAACAACAGATATTGGCAAGGATGTAGAGAAAGGGGAACTCTTTTGCACTGTTGGTGGGAGTGCAAACTGGTGTAGCCACTCTGAAAAACAGTGTGGAGTTTCCTCAGAAAGTTATAAATATAACTACCCTAGCGTCTGACTTCAGCTCAGGTCACAATCTTGCACTTTGTGAGTTCAAGCCCCATGTTGGGATCTGTGCTGATAGCTCAGAGACTGGAGCTTCCTTCAGATCCTGTGTCTCTCCCCCTCTCTGCCCCTCCCATGCTCATGCTCTGTCTCTCTCTTTTTCTCAGTAAAATAAAATAAAATAAAATAGAATTACCCTACAATCCAGCAATTGCACTACTAGGTATTTATCTAAAGGACACTAAAATGCTGATTTGAAGGGGCATATGCATCCCAAAATTTATAGCAGTACTACCAACAAAAGTCAAGTTATGTAAAGAGCCCAAATGTCCAACAACTGATGAATGGATAAAGAAGATGTGAAACACACACACTGGAATACTACTTGGCGATCAACAAGAATAAAGACATGCCATTTCAAACGACAGCAGCATTGGAACTAGAGGATCATGCTAAGTGAAATAAGCAGTCAGAGAAAGATAAATATCATATGACTTCACTCATATGTGGAATTTAAGAAACAAAACAGATAAACATATGGGAAGGGAAGGAAAATAAGATAAACAAAAAGGGATGGGCATTGGGGAGGGTAATTGTTGGAATGAGCACTGGGTGTTATAGTATCTGATTAAACACTGGGTTCTACTCTGGAAACCAATATTACACTGTATGTTAACTAACTTGAATTTAAACAAACAAACAAACAAACAAACTTTGGTCCATGTATCACTTTTAAAAAGTTGCATTAATGTAGTCCGACTAACCATTTTTTTCTGGCTTACATCGACAAGACTTTAACAATGGCACAGGATTTTCTAAGATCATTCTATTAATTTTCTAGTATTTCTCTGTTATTTGCAATGGCCAAAATAAAGGTGTACCCCTCTTGTCTTCCATCAAAAGAACCTGCTATGAGGAGTCAGTTAGCAGACATCCTATAGCCGCTGTAGCTTTGGTCTCAGTCATAGCACTCATATTCAAGTGTGTCCTCTCCAGACTCTTTCCAGATAGTGACTAAGAAGAGTTAGGTACTCTATCTGGAAAAATCCTACTCAATGTGGAACTTTTTTAGAGGGTATTCCTTGCCTTGGAGTTCCTAGAGCTGGACTGAACCATTCTCAAAGCAGCACCACAAACTAAGTCTCTTTCTCCTCAATTCTGGTGTCTTTCAACTCTCCACTCACAAAAGCCATACCTCTCCATTCACAAATGTCATTCTTGTAGCTGGCTAGAAAATGTTATTTCTAAATTTAAAGAAAAAAAAAACCTCTAGATATTTTTAGCCTACGTTTTTGTACTGATGTAAATAAAACTTGAATTCTATTTGTATTATATCTATAGCTCTATTTATGTTCCTAAAATTATTTGAAATGGTTATAACATCAGTGTGATTGACCTCTCATGTTCATTGTAACGTGAGCAGAGACTGAAATATTTGGTTATTGATGATTACAAATCACACTTATTGTTCACTAAAGGATATCATCTACTATTTAGCCTCAATATATGTATACACGCATGTATGTGTGGTACATACAGTGTATGTACATAGATGAAAGTACTCAATACAAAATCTTATATCTACTTCACAAGTATTACTCAAGTTAAATAAGTGAGATATGTGGAAACTGTTATCTTTATGCTGCCTGTGCCATCTGTGCAACCTTTGCTAGGCATCGTAAAATAAGCGACATTTTAAATTCATAGTAATGGGAACAGTTGCTTCCTGGTTTCATTGAAAGGAATGTCTTTATATCAATATAGTATTCCCTATATGTTCATTATTACCATTTAAAATCAACAATTTTACTATTAGCTGTCCTGTATATTACATATTTAATGTAACGCCATTTAAATTGGTAAGGTCACAACCTAGCATGGGGGATGGCGGAACAGTAAGCACGGAGATAAGTTTTCTAGCATTGCAGCTTCTAAAATAAGCACAATGTTATGCTAAAAATACTTAAAGGTGGCTGTGCACTGGGAATAACCACAGTATAATGAAACAAAAGCTCCTGACTAGCCTGATTCAATAACACATACCCACACATAGATATTAACTAGCAGAGGATAAGAATTAAAACCAATGAAATCAGAAAACAAAACATAAATGCCACAGATAAAATCAATGAAACTAAACCTAATTCTTAGAAATAAGAAAAATCAGACTGATCAAAGAAAACAGAGAAAAGGCAAAAATGACAACATTAAGAATTAAGGGGGAAGGGGAATTTCTACAGTTCCAACTGCCATTAAGAGAAAATCAAAGAAACACAGAACCAAAAAACATGAAATGCTTAGATACAAATATAACAGAATATTTGCAAGATCTATATAAAAAAAACATGTAATACACTAACAAGAGAATCAAAGAAAACCTACCTAAACTAAGAGGTGCACTCTTTTCATGGAATAAATTATCAATTAAAATGCCATTTTCTTTCTATATTGATCCATCGGTTTTATTCAATCCCAGTAAAAATCCAAGAGCCCTCCCCCCAACCCAACAAAGAAAACTGAACTGAGTCCAAAATTAAAAACAGAGGACCTAAATTAGTCAACACAGTTTTGAAAGAGAGAAAATATTTGGAGGATTCTCATTATTTAATTTCAAGAGTTGCCACAAGCTACCATAAACAAGATAATGGGATATTGACAAAAGGAAGGGTACAACGATCAATGGAAAAAATTATAGTCCAAAACGATATGACTACATATATTGCCAATTGATTTTCAAAGAAGTTGTGAAGTAAACTGAATGGAGAAAGTATAGACTTTTCAACAAATTGTCCTGGAACACACATGCACACGCACACACACACACACACACACACACACAAACACAGAGTGAACATTGCAAAGGCCTTCCCTCATTTAAAAAATAACACAAAATGATTACAAACCTAAGTATGAATATAAAATTATACATCTTTCATAAGATAGGAAAAATATGTGATCTTGGATTAGCAAAGATTTCTCAAGTACAAGTCAAAAAGCACAATGAAAAATAAAAAGAAAAGCTGGACTATATCAAAATTAAAAACTTCGGCTCTTCAAAAGAATCTGATAAGAAAATAAAAAGACAAGCCACAGACTGGAAAAAAAAATTCAAAACACACAACTGATGAAGGACTTACATATGGAATATATAAAGAGTTTGCAAAATGCAATGTAAAGATTTAAACAGACACTTCATGAAAGAAAATATATGGATTTCAAAAAGCAAATGAAAGATACTGCTTTCCATGGCCACACTCCCAGTTTTAAGACGATCTGGCCATTGGCAAACTATTCCATCTGCTTGCACCAGGTTCCTGTTGCCACACTGCTTCCAAAACACTGTAGTAAGAATAATTTTTCCCCCTCTGCTCCATTGATCCTTTCTAATTTTAAAATATAAAACTGAATAAACAGTGACATTATTCATCATAGATTTTATGGATTTTCGGTATTCCTGAGTAGTAAAATATAAAGCGAACTGTTTATTATTAGTAGCATAATTTCTGGGGCTTATACCAAAGAAGTGTTCAAAATTCATATTAAATAAAATATATCAGAATTTTCTTTCAGAAAAACACATTTTTTTATTCAAGGACAAAATCAATCTCAATTCATTTTGGTTTAATCAAAACTGATGGTATGTAAATAATGGTATGTTCTGGAAACATTCTGACTCTGCCAGGACTTCAACAGTGACATGAGAGATACGATTCATAAATGTTCATCGTAAATGTTAAAATAAATTCTTTCTCTCCCTGATTCAAAGAGGGATGACAGGGATGGTGAAAACAACTTAGGAAATGAGGAACCATGTTAGAATCATGTTAATAAAGAATCACAATTCTGAGGAAGCAAAACATTTTAAAACTCAGTAAAACTGAGTATTTGAAAACAGCCATTAAGCATTTCCTGAAAAATTAAACCCAGGTCAATGACTTTGGGCCTAGGAAGAAAAAGTGGAAAAAGTTACATCAGTATCAAGTAACATGTTCAAGGAAAATAAGATGATAATGCCTTAAATTAACTATTCAGCCACATGAATTTTATAATAGATCTTACACCCCCAAGAGTAAATTGATTGTATAGGGATAACCATAAGTAAAAATATTAATAACTGTTACTATGATTTATAATGTACTATTTTAAAAGAAATCAGTATCTATAACTGTAGTAACTAAGTAACAAAATACCAGAAAATATGACAACTCAATCTTGTATGCTATAAAAATGTAAGATGAGATATTATTCATTCAAATTTTTATAACACATAAAATTCTAAAATATGGAAACTGATCATAACAGGGTTGGATTTTAACATAAATTTAAAAATATTTACTGTATTTTTTATCTGGAAGTTTTATTTGAAAATTTAAAAGAAATCAAAATCATCCTAATGATCTGATTGTTCTGTTTTGCTAATAAAAAGCTGTTATGAATAAGATTTTCAACATCTAGGATACACATTCAATGGGTACTCAGCACAGTTTTACTTTTAAAACATAGTGAAGAGAAATGAGATTATTTTTTCTATCCAAAGCATTTATATATATATATATATATATATATATATATATATATATATATATATATATATATATAGCATAGAGTCTCTTACATGTGTGTGCTTATTTTAAATTTGTGATTTTTCTGTTTAAACATGCTAAACTTTTGTATTGCCTACTGTATTTTCTGGAAAAATCTACCTAGCGTCAGTTTACTTACTCCTTTATTTTATCACCCTTTGTTCACTTCACAAATTTCTTAGAGAACTGTACTTAATTCTAGATTAGTTCCTTTCTATTAAATAGTTTGCTATCTAGAGAGGGGAGAACGAAATATTTAAAAAAGAAAAAGAATTACATAATATGAAAAGTTATTGGTTTATGAAGTGACGGATGTTTGACATCCACATATTTGACTAATTTGTCACACTTAACCATTCATTACAAAAAGAAATAGGGGGTCCTGGGTGGCTCCATTGGTTGAGTGTCTTGACTTTTGATTTTGTCTCAGGTCATGATCCCAGGGTTGTGGGATTCAGCTCTCCCTTGGGGCTTAAGATTCTCTCTCTCTCGCTCTCTCTCTTACCCTGCCTCAAATAAAAAATAAAAAAAGGAAACATAAGAAAAAAAAATGAAATAAAGAGAACACTACTCAAAGAATAAATTCACTGAATCGATTCTAAATGATAACTACAATGATAGGTAGAATTAAGCTCTAAATTTAGAACTAAAGCTAAATGCAATTCCAGTAAGCAGTATAAATACTTTAAAACTAATTTGAAATACTATAAACCTTATAAATTACTAGAATGGGATATAAAAGGAAACAGGAAGTGTAGATTCTCCATGAGAGAAAAACAATGGAGAAGATGCAGGATCGATAAAATTATAAATAAAATGATACCATCTGATTAAGTATAAATGAATATAAGTTAAAATCCTATCAAAAATAAAACTCTTCTCTTAAATAATCCTTCAAGAACTACATATTGACATGAAAATACACAGAAAACAATGATGAATAAACAACTATGTAGTAGGACCTATGAAATCACACTAAATCATTTCATGGAAAATCCATTGCTTTAAATCGTCACTTTACTAGGTAAGAAATTAAGATGAAAGGATTAAGAAGGGTATCTATCAGCATCCTTCACCATGGCAACAGATGAAAAGAAAAACTAGTCATATGACCACACCCATGAAATTACTGCAAATTTAAAGGGCCATTTTGTTACTAAATTTTTGGGGGGAGAGGGGGAGAAAGAGGGAGAGAGAAAACCCAAGCAGGCTCCATGCTACTAGCACAAAGCTGGACACAGGGCTGGATCTCACCACCCCTGAGATTGTGACCTGAGCTGAAATCAACAGTCAGATGCTTTAACTGATTGAGCCACCCAGGCGCCGCTAATTTTTTTAACAAGAATTACTAGCAATTACCTGGAATGAATTATAAGTTTTGATTTCTTCTCCTCTGTTTAATTTTGTTTTTTTTTTTAATTTTCTTAAATTCATTTTGTTGCATTGAAGTACCTCCGCATATTTTTTAAGGAATATTCATAGTTAAAAAACTTTCTTAGTCTGTGAAAATGTAAAATATTCCTATCTTTTTAGCTCACTGAATTATTTAGTATAGAATTATAAAATCATACCTCCCAAATGAAAAATTTGTAGCTATTGTTCTGTTGTCATAAGCAATACAATGATCATTTACAAATACTGAGATATATATACATACATATATATTATTGTATATATATACATACATACTAATTAATCATTAATTGTGATTTGCTATAGAAATTTTAAATGGTACTGTAAGAATAAAAAAGTTTTCTTCTGTTCTTAGTTTGCCAAAGATTTTGCTTCTCTTCAGTAAACTCTATTTGGTCATGATATATTAGATTTTTATTATTTCCTGATTTATTGGTATTTAAAAAATATTGAGATATAATATAAAGTGTTCTGTTAGTTTCAGGTGTACAGTATAATGATTCAACAATTTTATACATTATTCAGTGCTCATCATGATAAATGTATTCCTAATTTCATTATTTATTTCACTCATCTCTCACCCTCCTCCCCCACTGGCAATCACAAGGTTTTTCTCTGTATTTAAATTCTGTTGGTGTTTTTTTTCTTTGTATGTTTGTTTATTTTGTTTCTTAAATCCCACATATAAGTGAAATCTTATGGTATTTGTCTTTCTCTGACTTATTTCACTTAGCATTTCACTTAGCATTATACCCTCTAGATCAATCCATTTTGTTGCAAACAGCAAGGACTCATTCTTTTTATGGCTGAAAAATATTTCATTAGATACACACACACAGACACATACACACACACCCCATCCTTTAATTTGTTGATGAAACCCCTAGTGTTTCACACAGTGGCTGCGCCTATTTACATTCCCACCAACAGTGCACAAGGGTTCCTTTATCTATACTTGTTGCCAACATTTGTCATTTCTTGTCTTTTTTATTTTGGTCATTTGACAGGAATTTATCTCATTTTGGGTTTGGTTTGCATTTCCCTGATGATAAGTGATGGTGAGGATCTTTTCATGTTGTTGTTGGCCATTTGTATGTCTTCTTTGAAAAATGTCTATTCAGATGCTTTGCCCCATTTTTTTTTTTACCAGATTATTTGTGTTTGGTGGTGTTTAGTTGTATAAGTTCTTTATATTTTTAATTATTAATCCATTAGTGGATATATCTTTTGCAAATATCTTCTCCCATTCAACAAGTTCCCTTGTCTTTTTGTTGATGGTTTTTCTCACTGTGAAAAAGATTTTTATTTTGTTGTAGTCCAAATAGTTTATTTCTGCTTGAGAAGACATACCTAAAAAAAGTTTTATGGCTGATGTCAAAGAAATCACTGTCTATGTTTTCTTCTAGGAGATTTATGGTTTAAATTGACCTACTTTTAATTCTAACTTCCTATAGATATGCATTTTTTAAATTTTTTTTTAAATTTGAATCTTGGTATTAAAATTTTAAAAAGATGTAGCTTGATGTAAGAAGCTATACATTCCACCTGATAGTCATTGGGCCTTTTTATACTGATAATTTGTCTCTCTTCAAAATTAGCAAATGTTTTTTCTAGTATTTCTTATATCTAGCTTCTTTCTCCTTTTTTTAAATATTTTTTTTATTTTTTTAAATATTACCAACATTTTTGTAACTTTACTCAAATATATTCTTTGTATTTATAATGCTGCACTGGTTTCAAGAAGACATCTCTGGCTCGGTCATCTGGATCGCTAATTATTTCTTCAGCATTTCCATTCAGCTATTTATTCAGTTCCTTTCTTATTTGTTTGATTATTTTCCTCCCTTCTTTACCTTGATGTTGATTTTCATGACATCTAATATGTCTTTTTAGGGATGTAAACCTAGGAAAGGAAAGGAAAGGGAAAGGGAAAGAGAAAGGAAATGAGAAAGGGAAAGGGAAAGGGAAAGGGAAAGGGAAGGAAAGGAAAGGAAAGGAAAGGAAAGGAAGGGGAAAGGAAAGGAAAGGAAAGGAAAGGAAAGGGAAAGAAGGAGGGAGGGAGGCAGGGAAAGAGAGAGAACAAAAGAAAGGAAAAAAATAAAGCTTTTTGAAATGCTGAATCTGCAACTTTGAGAAAATAGCATTATATGGAAAAAAACAGATATTGATGATTAAGAATTGAAAATGATTCTGATGAGTTTGTCTTAGAAGGTGAAAGATTTTAAGCATAAAATGAGTAATTTTATTTATAATTCCATTTTAATATATGTAAAATACAATGTATTTTAAATTTATTATCTATGTGTAACCACCAAAACATGTTTTTCAAAAAATAGGAAATAAAATATAAAGTAAAAGACATAATAGTGTCATATTTTAAAAAAGCATAATGTCTTTGGTCTTAGTGGCATATACAATAGTGGTGACTCATAGATTCAACGAAATGCTACAAAGCAAATGTCATGGTAAAGGACAGCCACATACTTACAAATAAGATGTAATGTTTTGATCTTTGTAATTAAAGTGTGCTTAATTTATTAAGCAGTAATTTCTTCATTCAGATGCAAAGTTAATGTTGTTATGTATTCTGTAGCTGTTTACTGTTGTATTCAAACGATGTCAAAAGGAATAAGTTATTTCAAGTGTAGTTCAAAGAATTACTATTAATTTTTATATAATCTCCTTACCTAAGTAAAATCATCAAGTTATTTCTATTACTCAGAAGTCTCTATTAATAGTCTATAGACTTAAGGAAGTGAATTAGAACACAAATTATTTTGTGTAGAAATGATACCTTGTATGCAATGGGAGATTGAAATTTAGAGATGCGTTATTTTGCTTCTGATCTGCATGGCCACACAAAACATCTGTTTCAATTAAATTTTAAGAGAACTCTACCCTGCAAATGTTTAATTCTAGAAAGTTTTATTTTTTCTAGGTTGGTCAGTTGTCTGACCCACTGTCCAATGAAATCATCCCTAGGCCACCTCTGCTTTATCTTTGGAAAAAGTAAGAGGCCTGCTGGAATTATAAATGCTGGGGCAGAGAAGATGACAACAGGAAGTAGTCCAGGTGCAAACAGGTGTTAGAACTCCATGGGGTAAAATACCAATTTTGACATAAGGAAGAGTCTTAAGAAGATGTTTTTTCAACTATTTTCAGATTGCCGTCTAGGAAACCCTGACTGGATTCAATCTTCCTGAGGGATCCTGAATCTGAAATTAAGTAACAGTAGATGCTTGGCCCATTTTATAGTCAATTTTAGGAACTGTGCATTACCATGAAGTTCAAATATGCCTAGAAGTTGAGGTTCAATTGTTCAAATATGAAGTCTGGTGGTCAACAGTCATCTGAGCATGGTAAGCTGGTATACTGTGTTAGACAAACAAATCAGTAAAAAATAAAGTGTTAAATCTAAGAGGTAATTCCAGATGTCATATTAAGTAGTTTTTGCTTGTTTGTTTTTATGAATTAGGATCTCAAAGGTCTAAGCTGTCTTCAAGGCTTCCTATTATAAGTAAATGTTTCCTGAGATTGTTGCCAGCTTCCATGCATAAGAGAAGGCTTGGAATATGTGTTTACTCTTACATACCTTCAGAAGATGCTATTGACTTCTTCCACTCTCTCAAGCTGCAAATACCACTCTGTCTTATGATTAAGTTTCTGGGTATCCTTCCTATACCCAAGCTGATGATAGGGCCCTGTTCCCATTCTTCATTGACTTTATATTAGGCAATTAATCCTAGAATGACACAGGTGCCTCTCATTCACATTAACTTCCCTCTCACTTCAGAGCCTATATACCTCCTTGTCCACTAGCATCAGATATCTTTCCCATAACTACTTGGTTCTCAATGCTAGCTTAGCACTAAACCAGATTTGACAAATAATTCCTTGAACATGATCTCATCCTTTTTGGCTTCTTCCCAGGATTTAATATTTATGTTCTGTCATTGTTTCAGATACCAATCCACTTGTGGATTTTTTTAAATTCTCCATTGCTTTAATTTTATGTAAAAAAAAATTCAAATCTACATTAAACTAAGATGAATACAAATTCTTGGTGAAGGAGGTCTGGTGATTTTGTTTACAAAAACATGGCCACTCGTCCTTGGCCTTAAAATTTCCAAAAGGGTACTTTATATGGCTTTGTGTTTGCATGTGTCAGCATCAGAACATAAGGATAGATTTCTATCTCTTACTGTAATAAATCATGGATAGTGCTGCTATAAACATCGGAGGACATGTGTCCCTATGAATCAGGGAATACTGGATTATGTGCTAATTCTCTTATTAATTTTTTAAGGAACCTCCATACAGTTTTCCACAGTGCCTGTACTAGAGAAGGGTCAATTTTGACAAATCAGATTGTCCTAGAAAATTCCTATTTAGTCTTTCAAATTTATTGCAGAAAAATCTTAAGATTTTTAAAAATATGTATTGAATTTTAAAGATTACTCCCCCTATCCTTTCTTATATTTATTACTTACATTTTCTTTGTTTTCCTTATCTACTTACTAGTCTTTTTCGTGAAATTTTCCTAAAAAATATCATTTTTATTTGGTACTTATATATCAGCTGTCTTCCTATACTTACATGATTGGTTTTTGCTTTTATCTCCATTCTTTCCTTTCTTGTTTCTTTTGTTTTACTTGTTTTCTATCCTCATACTATTTTGATCTGAGAATTTCATTCACTTATATTTTTAATATTCATTTATGAAAGTGTTTAAGTTTTTCATATATTATGATATAAATGCTTTCATCATTAATTTTTGGAAAAATCATTAATTTTAGATCATATTTTACTTTCTATTAAAGAGTTCAATAAAAAAATAGAAAAGTTACAGAAATAATGGAGATATCATTTACATAAAATTATAATACATTACAAACATTAAATAGCTCACTTGTTTTAAATCTCTAGATTAACCATGAATAGCTGCAATAGTTTTACAGTTTAATAGCCATAAATAGCCTTCACTTTTCACTAGAAAACTTCCTAATACAGAATATGAAACAGCTTGAAACTAATGGGAAAATCATGTTTTGGAAATAGAGCATCTTGACTTTCCTATTTCTACCTGATAGAGGCCAAAGAACTTCAATAGTTCACAGGCTATGCTGAGACAAATTAGAAAAGGAACATAAAATAGAGATATTTGTGTAGAGTACATTGCCCAGAGATGCAACAAATTGGTCTTTCTAAAAATGATATGGTGCAATGGAGACAGCTAAGAGCTTGTTAGCAATTCCTACAGGTCTCAAGGGGTTTAAACTGTTCAGAAACAGAACAGAACATGGTTCAGTATATTTTCACAGAGATTCAAAAGTTTTTGCAAAAGTCACTCTAGAAATCTTCAGGGAAAAACATACTTTGCTACTGTTTTCTGATAACTTTCTCTATTCTCAGAAAAATTCTCAAAACTATCTTGGGTTGGCCCCCGTGGCCCGTGAATCTGGCAATATTGATAGGAGTCATGCCATTCTGACAGCTGGACCTGACTGGAACCATGTTAGTGGGTAAGGGTGTCTGTCACTTTTAATTATTGTAGGCAGGTTTCCTGAAGTGACACTCATTGTGAAATTTGTTCTGCATATTTTTGTCTTATTTTTTTCTTTCTTTTTGTTACTTACCTTCACAGAAGCATCTAGTATTTAAGGATGACTCCTATATTTATATCCCTTATATTTCTCTAATCTCTTATTCTCCCACATCATCTACTTCCTTATACAGACCATTACAAAACCCTTTCATTAATTATTCCATGTAGTTTCCTCTCAGTAATTGATTAATCTTGTAAGTCTTCCTGGTCAAGGCACACCCTCTTTCACCTAAATTATTTAATGGCCTCCTAACTGGCCTTTCTGATTTTTGCCATTGTTCTCCTACAGTCTATTTTTAACATGACAGCTTTTGTGATGATAAACAGTGTCTGTCCCTTGTTGAAATGTTTCTGATACAATGGCTTCTTGTATCTCTAAGAGATAAAGCCAAATTATATAAAATGACCACCAAAATCCAATGTGTTCTGGCCCTTTCTTTCTGATATCTCCCTGACTCTGCCTCCTACCACTTCTCTTCTTTAGCATTTCACATTCTTTGGACACACAGTCCTAGAGGTATTACATTGAATTTACTGCCATTTCTTCAGTTTTTCTCAAGGCAATGGAGATGGAGTTTGTGAGATTCTTTGTAGAAAGTCTATTATAGTTCCACTTAGAATAATATGAATACTTAACCCTATTAGGAGCTCTTTTTTCCTTCTAGTAAGTAACTGAAAATTTAAAATGTAGTTTCAGAGAAAAATATTAAGATCAGAAATCTCTGTTCACTTAAGATTGTGGATAGCTATTTAAAGAGTATATTTAAATTTCCATTACTGAACTTAGTCCTTATAGTCATCACCTGGGAGTCAAAAGCTACTAATTTATATTAGCCTACCAAGATAAACCACAGTCAGTTAAAACAAATTTTGTCAAGATTAGTATTTTATTTGAAAAAACTATGCTACAAATGACTCTTTAATGTAAACATTACTGTTTGTCCATATTTCCAGGCCTTTTTAAAAGACATACCAAAGCATTCCCAATAACTTATAAACTAATGGAATTTTAAAATCTTTTCAGAAACAATTTTAAAGAAAAGGGAAGAAGCAATTTTGGGGAAACATTTTTATTGAGAGTCTTGGATTCTATTATCTTGTTTAATTATTTAAAAAACGAAGCAAGCAAGTATTTTAATCCTATTTAAGAGAAAACTGAGTCTCAAAAAGGCAAAATGGTTCTTTCAATGCCATACAGCAAATATGTCTCAGAATTGGGACTTAAATCATTTCTCTCTGACTATAAACATTCTGCTCTTCTCACTGTGCCACCTATGGTCTCTTAGACAATAGTACCTACTTTTTTATAAAATGACCACAAACATCTATTCGTTGGTTTTAAAATCTTTACATATCAGGAAAATGCATAATATCTGATAACATATTAAATTGAATTTGTTAAAATAATAAGGTATTTACACATAGACTATGATATATTATGTAGATATTTTAAATGTAGCATTTTTTTCTTAAAAGAAAATTTTACCAATTAGGATAATTTTAGAAAAAGTCAGTTTTCTTTTTCTGAAATATAATGTATATACAGTAAAACTCATCCTTTTTGATGTAGTTCTGTAAGTCTTGAAAAAGTACTCAGAATTGTGGTTACCAGTGCATTGGAGATACAGAACTGTTCCATCACTCCAAATACTGCAGCTTGCATCTTTGTATTTCAATCTCTACACCCACCCTTAACTCCTAATAATCATTGATCTGTTTTTATGCGTTTTTGTTGCTGTTCCTACTGTTTTTCCTTTTCCAAAATATAATATAATTGGAGTCATGTTAAAGGTAGCCTTTTGAATATGGCTTTTTCATTAGCATAATACATTTGAATTTATCTATGCTGTTGCATCTACCAGGGTTTTGTTCTTTTTCTTTGCTGAATAAATATTTCATTACATAGATATATCACAGTCTGCTTATTCATTTACTAATGAATTTTCCTTCCCGATTTTAGCAATGAGTCAAACTACTATAAACTTTCTGAGAAGATTTTTGTTTGAACACAAATTTCACTTCTGTTGGATAAATACCTAAAAATGGGATTGCTGGGTTTTATATAAATATTGCTTAAATTTTTATGAATCTGCCAAACCACTTCTAAGGTGGTCGCACTGTAAAAGTAAATTTAATATTGTATTATGACTGTACCTGTTCAATAACTGAATTTCCTAATACTAGTACAGTATTTTTATCTACTATGTATGAAAAGCTATGTTCTAGAAAAATTCAGCATATATCCTAAGCATTTTCCACTTAGTCAAGTTGACTTCACAGTAGTTGGACTTGTATCTTAATAGGGGAGACTCAGAGCTAATAACAAATAACAAATTAGTAGTAAGTTTGAATATTTTTTTAAATGAATGTGTTCAGTAATTTTCTCATTTAAATGATTAATATCTACTTCAAAAATTTTAATTAATTCTAATATTAAAATATTATAAATTAAATGAAAATCTTTTGAATATTAGAGTTACTATATTAAAACTGGAATTCAGAAAACTTTCTTTTAGAATAATGTCCAACTTGAAATAAAGTAATAGTCAGATCTTCCTATGCAAAACAAATTTAGCAACACTGATGTGATAGCCAGTCTTTCAAGGCTACATTTTTATTTTTATATGCCTATTCAAAGGGCATCTTAACATTTGTGACAATTGGTTTTCTTCTAGAAAACTTCCAACATATGAGACATTAATTAATGGGGCAAAATGGAAATATGTCAACTTCTTCAGATGGAGTAACTATTCCCCAAATGGATCTAATGATGGTACTTGCTTGTATCACTGAAGAAGAGTCTCATGAGGATGACCTGAGCATCAGCCCTTTGCTGTTTGACTGTTCTACGAGTTGATCAAGAAAATCTTTCTGAATGCAAAATATACCATAAATGCAATGGCTTAGTCAAAAGACCTTCTTCTCCCATAACTTCCTAACAATATTTGTGGTTGACCAACAACTTTGCTTTAAAATATAAGAACTGTTTAAATGATTTACCTCTGTGACAATTCCTTCTACCACAAGTAACTCTCTACTTACTCACTAAATTTGATGGACTGTTAAGTTTCAGTATTGATAATATAGTCTTGTCTCTACACTCCTAACAATTTGAAATCTCATATTTTCCAACTTTATATTATTACCTCCTTTTGAATGAGTGTCTATGCCTATTTCTAGTGATTCTTCTGAGCTTATGTTTCACTCATCCATCAGCATATTTACTGTTTGCGCATAGGCAACCGAAAATTGCAACCTAAACTAAATACTTCATTTTATTTCATGAAATATCATTATTCTCCAAAAACTTATAAAACTTACCAAGTTACCCAAGCTTGAAACATTGATCATTAACACTCCCCTCTCTCTTTTATCTACCCAACCATTATCCTATCAGGTTTTCTCTCACCACGGATAATCTTTTCCAGTTGTTTCTTTCTTCTTTCAAAAATAGCATTCTACTTCAAGTCCTCATGCCTATTTCCTTGACCATTTAATGTTCTACTAATTGGCCTCATTTTTAAGCCTTTATCCCTTCTTACTTACTTTATATACATGTACATACATGTGCACATATACATGTATCTCTAGGACATATCAGTATTTTTTTATTTCCTTCTGTATATTTTACATACTTTCCAAGCTTTATACAATGGATGTCATTTGCATAAGAAATTATACATGATTCTTGTTGATAAGGAAAATAGGTTCAACAATATTCTTTAATACAAACATACCCTTATCCACCTTAAAAGTAAATTTCATAGCAAAGAATCTTCCCCTAACCCTTTTAATTTGATACCATATATCTTTCTCTTTGGGACTCCTACAATTCATCATTAAAGCATTATAAACTTGATTCACAGATGCAATTCTTCAGTAAGGTTAAGAATCATTAATGATTCATTCCTGCACTCACACCATAAAAAGCTGGTCAAATTCCCTATGGATTTTTAAACATTTTTCAAACCTTCCAGTTTCAAAAATAGATAAATTTTTTAAGAACAAAATATCTTGGGAGTGCTGAATGGCTTAGTGGGTTAAGCGTTCAACATCATCTCAGGTCATAATCTCATAGTTTGTGGTTTTGAGCCAATATTGGGCTCTATGCTGACAGCTCAGAATCTGGAGTCTGCTTTGGATTCTGTGTCTCCTTGTCTCTTTGCCCCTCCCCCACTCACACTCTGCCTCTCCCTCTCTCAAAAATAAATGAACATTAAAAAAAATCTTAAAAAAAGAACAAAGTATCTTGGATAAAATTGAAGATTATCAATCATCTATAGCAGTTTTCTTCAAAACATTAACCAGATACCCGATGATGTGCAAAGACTTTCCAAGATATACGTATGCAGACATGACACATGGTCAGTTTTAACAGCAAAATGTCTAGATCCTCAACAGTTATGTGTACTCTTTTTTCTTTTAATGTTTGTTTATTTTTGAGAGAGAGAGAGAGAGAGAGAGAGAGAGAGAGAGAAAGGGAGTTAAGGGGAGGGGCAGAGAGAGAGAGGGAGACAGAATCTGAAGCAGGTTCCAGGCTCTGATCTGTCAGCACAGAGCTCAACACGGGGCTCCAACTCACAAACCGCAAGATCATGACCTGAGCTGAACTCGGATTAGCTGACTGAGCCACGAAGGCACCCCGTGTGTCCTCTTTTCTTGCTATTCTGAGAATGAATCTGATGTCCTATAGGGTCTCTGTTCCCACCTCTTTTTATTTATTTTTTCATATTTATCCTTCACTCACCCAATCTAAGTCATATGGGACATTTTTCCAGGGTGCAGAAAACTCCCACAACACTGAGAAACATCGGTGTCCATGTTAAGAAATAGATAAAATAGAGCCATTTGTATGAATATGTATAAAACTCTAAATCATAATGCTGACTGAAAAGCAGGCTGAAGAAATGGTTGTAAAATATTACCATTTATATAAGCATTTAAAACTTAAAAAAGCTCACAGAGGAGGGCACTTGTTGGGATGAGCACTGGGTGTTGTATGGAAATTAATATAATGATAAAATATTAAAAAAACAAAACAGAACAAAAAACTTAAAAAAGCATTGTAAGTGGTTTACAGGTACATAGATATATACTATGTGTCAGACTATGTAAGATAGCATTTAAATACATGATTTTTGGAGGCAAAGTGTCTAGGTTCAAATTCTATTCCAGCTCTTACTGTCTCTGTGACTTCAGACAGTTGCTCGTTCTCTTAAAGATGTTGTTCTCTCCTATTATAAGATGGGGATACTATATTTGTCAGTTTATTGAATTTGCATGATAATGTAAGATACTTAAAACATTTCTGGCATGTGAGTAATGTAAGATACTTAGAACAATTTCTGGCATGTGGTACAACTCAATAGATACTGATTTGATGGTTGTATGAAAAAAAATTTGAACATAAACAGTATATGCCAGTTTTAAGATGGTGGTTACTTTTCCAGAATAAAAGATACAAAATCAATAGCGACAGGGTTTTATTTGTATCTGGTACTATGCTGCAGTAAGTGTGGAGCTTGCTTGGGATTCTCTCTCCCTCTCCTCTGCACCTCCTCCATTCACTCTCTTGCTCTTTCTCAAAAAAAAAAAAAAAAAAAAAAAAAAGGACCAAGAAATGAGCTTTCATTTATTTATTTTTCGTCTTTTTTTCATACATGGTTTCTACATTTTTTTGTCTTCACAGAGAAAACTGAGAGTTATGTGACCACAATTTATAAAGAGCATTAATGACACAGTGAAAGGAGTTCTGCCTTTGTATTTTAATGAAAGAAGACAACCACAATGTGCCACCAGGGTTAAAGGGCACAGTTGGGAGACCAGAAACTACACTGGCTTAACTTGAATAGGGTTAACATAAATTTAAAAATAAATTATTCTTGATGTTGCTGGACATGATTTGGATTAAAGAGAAAAAGGATGATTTGCCATTAGGAACTAAATCAGCTAATACTGTACTAAGACACCCAAGAAACTGATCACTCACAGTAATATTGCGTGATTCCTTCTTGACAGAGCCTGTCAGTTAAAGAGTTCAAGTAAGTGGAGGGAAGAAGATGTATGAATTTGGTCAGGAGAGCCCAGATCCAGGGCAAGTTTGAGATAAGAGTCCTTCACATACCTTCAGTGTAACAGCATGGTCCATAAAAGAGGATTTTTTTTTTTTTCTTAAGACATTATTCTCTTATATGTTTCATATATTATAATCGGGAGGGATGGCTCCATTTACAATTGGAGGAGGGGATTAAATGTCACTGTGAATTATCCTTTCCTCCAGGAATTTTCCATGTTCTAGACCCATGATTTCCAGAAAGGTCCCCTCCACCAAGCAAATGCCTTCAGGAAAAAAAAATGAATTACTTACATATTCAATCGAATAAGGAGAAAGCTTAGAACTAAAAGTGAAGTTAAAGAAATGAAAGAGACGATGAGAATCGGAACAACAGGTATCAGTTTTCTCATGCAGAACTACCAAGATTGACCACGAGTATATATAGGAAACAAAATGAAAAAGGAAAGAAACAATGGGTTTGTGAGCTCCAACTCCTGAGATTTACAGATTTGGGTAGTGAGAATCTCTGGGAGAAGAGGGGATTTGGGGAGCTAGACAGTTAGGGAGGAGCAGAACAAATGTTAGTAAGATTTTGTATACACTATGTATTCCTGCCCCATCAAGAAATGGAAATAAAATTTCTGGATTCTATCTAAAGTTTTCTTACTATGCTTTCTTAATAATAGTGCTCTCAAACTAAGTCCCACGGGTTTATTTATGTTCTTTATATAATGTCAGTTCACTTTTCGTACTAGATTATTTGTTGTCATGATTTTTGCACAATTACCTAAAGTATATTGTGTCCTTCCATCAATAATTCAATTCTGTATGCTGGTAATTTCCAAAAAATTAGAACTTAGACAGGTGAAAGTTAATGATGTTACTCCTAAATAACTTCTGCTCCTCAAATGGTTCTTCCTAAAATTTTGGGAGTGCATGGTAATATGTCCATTCAAAAATCTCTGTGTAGTTCTGAAAGATTCTGTTAGAAGGGCAAACTCTTCGCTTCCACCCACAGGGAAAAATTCTTTCCAGTATTGTTATGGCAAGTAATTACCTTTTTAGAAAACCAGAATTATCTGGGTGCCTAGGTGGCTCAGTTGGTTAAGTGTCCAACTCTTGATTCAGCTCAGGTCATGATCTCACAGTTTCTGAGATCAAGCCCTGCATAAGGCTCTGTGCTGACAGTGTGGAGCCTGCTTGGGATTCTTACTCTCTCTCTCTTTCTCTCTGCCTCTGTCTCATTTGTGCTCTTTCTCTTTCTCTTCCTCTCAAAATAAAAAATGTAATTAAAAAAAGCCATAACTCTTAAAAATTTAAATGATTTACATATTTTCAACTTTTCCTATTTCACTTTTATTTTACTTTTGTCTATTTATTGGTTTGTTTTGATTTCAGTATAGTTAACATACTGTGATACATTAGTTTCGGGTATAAAACATAGCGATTCCACAATCCTGTACATTCCTCACTGTTCATCATGATAAGTGTACTCTTAATCTCTTCATCTATTTCACCCATCCCACATTCACATCCCCTCTGGTAAGCAACACTTCGTTGTCCATGGTTAAGGGCTTTTTTCTTGGTTTGTCTTTTTATTCTGTTTATTGGTTCAGTTTCTTAAATTCTACATATGAGTGGAATCATACGGTATTTGTCTTTCTATGATTGGCTTATTTTACTTAGCTTTACACCCTTTGGATATATCCATGTCGTTGCAAATGACAAGATTTCATTCTTTTTTTTTTTATGGCTGAGTAATAGTCCGTTGTGCATGTGTGTGTGTGTGTGTGTGTGTGTGTGTGTGTGTACCACATCTTTACCCATTCATCTATCGATGGGAGCTTGACTTGCTTTCAGATTGGCTATTATAAATAATGCTGCAATAAACAAAAGAGTACAAATAACTTTTGAATCAATGTTTTTGTATCCTTTCGGTAAATACCTAGCAGTGGGATCACTAGATCATACGGCAATTATATTTTTAATTTATTGAGAAACCTCTATACTGGTTTCTACACTGGCTGCACCAGTTGGCATTCACACCAACAGTGCACAAAGTCTCCTTTTCCTCCACATTCTACACTTGTTTTTGTGTTTTTTTTTTAATTTTATTTTAGCCATTCTGACATGTGTGAGGCGACATCTCATTGTGGTTTTGGTTTGCACCCCCTGATGATTAATGATGTTGAGCATTTTTCCATATTTCTGTTGGTTATCTGTATGTCATCTTTGGAGATAAGTCTGTTCATGTGTCTGCCCATTTTTAGTTGGAATATCTGTTTTCTTGGGTGTTGAGCTGTGTAACCTATTTAATATAGTTTGGATACTAACCCATTACAAATATCATTACAATATCATTACAAATATCATTACAAATATCTTCTCCTATTCAGTAGGTTATTTTTCAATTTTGTTGATTGTTGTGCAGAAGCTTTTTTAATTTTTATTTATTCTACAAAAGTTTAATTTTGCTTTTATTCCTCTTGCCTCAAGAGACAGTTAGAAAAATGTTAGTAGAGCTGATGTCAGAGAGATTACTGCTTGACTCTCTTCTAGGATTTTTCTGGTTTCAGGTCTCACATTTAGGTTTTCAGTCCATTTTGAGTTTATTTTTGTGTATGCAGTGAGAAAGTGGTCCAGTTTCATTCCTTTGGCTGTAGTTGTCCAGTTTTCCCAACACCATTTGTTGAAGAGACAAATACATAAAGCAGCTAATAACAAACATAAAAGAATTGATAGTAATATACTCATAGTAGGAAACATTAATACTCCACCTATGTAAATGGACATGCCATCCAAACAGAAAACCCACAAGGAAAGAGTGGTGTTGAATGACACATTGGGTCACATGGATCTAACAGATACAGTCAGAATGTTTCATCCTAAAACAGTAGAATACACATTCGTTTCAAATGCACATGAAAATGTCTCCAAGTAGATAATATTTAGGTCACTAAACAAATTTTAAAAAGACTGACATCATATCATGTAACTTTTCCAACCACAACACTATGAAACCAGAAATAACAGGAGACTAAACAATGAATGGGTCAACCAAGAAATCATTTTCTTTTCTCCTTTGTTGAAGATTAACTGTGACCATATAATTATGGACTTATTCCTGGACTTTATTCTATTCCATTGAACTATGTGCCTATTTTCTGCCACTGTCATATTCTTTTGATCATTACAGCTTTGTAGTATATCTTGATATCTGGGATTGTGATTTCTACAGCTTTGCTTTTTTTTTTTTTTTTTTAAGGTTGCTTTGGCCAATTGGGGGCTTGTGGTTCCATACAAATTTTAAGATTATTTGTTTTAGTTCTGTGGTAAATGCAGCTGTTATTTTAATAGGGATTGCACTAAATCTGTAGATTATTTTGGGTAGTATAGACATTTCGACAATATTTGTTTTTCCAATCTATGAGCATGGGGTATGTTTCCATTATTTGTGACCTCTTCAGTTTCTTTCATCATCAGTGTTTTAGTTTTCAGAGTACAGGTCTTTCACCTCCTTGATTCAGTTTATTCTTAGATATTTTGCTGGTTTTGGTGCATTTATAATAGGATTCTTTTCTTAATTTCTCTTTCTGCTGCTTCTGTGCTTCTATACACACTAGTGTATAGAAATGTGATGGATTTATGTATATTAATTTTGTATCCTGTGACAGTAAGATAAAATTCATTTATCAGATCTAGAAGTGTGGTTTTTCTTTCTTTCTTTCTTTCTTTCTTTTTTTTTTTTTAGTTGTAGTCTTTAGGGTTTTCTGTATATAGTATCAAGTCTTCTGCAAGTAGTTACATTTTTTCCTCACAAATTTGGATGCTAGATATTTATTTATTTATTTATTTATTTATTTATTTATTTATTTATTTATTTGATTACTGTGGTTAGGACTTCCAATACCAGGTTTAATTTCAGTAGTGAGAATGGACAACCTTGTCTTATTCCTGATCTTAGGAAAAAGTTCTCAGTTTTTCACCATTGACTGTGATGTTAGCTGTGTTTTTCATTTTTTGTTTTTCATCTATGACTTTTATTATGTTGAGTTATATTTCCTCTAAACTTGCTTTGTTGAAAGTTTTTATCATGAATAAATGTAGTTTGTCAAATGCTTTTCTGCATTTATTGATATGATTATATGCTGTTTATCCTTTCTCTTATTGATGTGATACCATGTTGATTGACTTGCATATACTGAGCTACACTTTTATCTCAGAGTAAATCCTACCTGATCATGGTGAAAAATCTTCTTTAAGATATATTCTTGGATTCAGTTTGCTAATATTTTCTAGAGGATTTTTACATCTCTGTTCATCAGAGATATTGTCCTACAGTTATCTTTTTTATAGTGTCTTTATCTTATTTTGGTAACTGTGATACTGGCCTCATAGAATGAATTTGGAAGCCCTCCTTCCTCCCCTCTCCTCCTCCTCCTCCTCCTCCTCTTCCTTTTCTTCTTCCTTCTCCTCCTTCTCTTCCTCCTCCTTCATTTACCTATGAAGCTATCTGCTCCTGACTTCTGTTTGTTGGGAATTTTTTATTACTGATTCCAATTTACTGCTAGTAATCAGTCTGTTCAAAATTTCTATTTCTCCTTTATTCAGTTTAGGGACATTATATGTTTCTAGGAATTTACCTATTTCTCCTGGGTTGTCTAATTTGTTAGCCTATAGCTTTTCATTATATTTTCTTATAATGCTTTGTACTTCTATGGTTCCAGTTGTTATTTCTACTCTTTCATTTCTGATTCTGTTTATTTAGTCCTCTCTCTTCTTTTACTATGAGTCTGGCTAAAAGTTCTATCAATTTTGTTGATCTTTTCAAAATACCAGCTCCTGGCTTCATTGATCTGCTCTTTTTTTTTTTTTTTTAGTTTCTATTTTGTTTATTTCTGCTCTAATTTTTATTATTTCCTTCCTTCTACTGGTTTGGTGTTTTGTTTGTTCTTTTTCTGGCTCTTTTAGGTGTAAGGTTAGGGTGTTTATTTGAAATTTTTCTTGCTTCTTGAGTTAGACCTGTCTTGCTGTAAACTTCCCTCTTAGGACAGCTTTTGCTGCATCTTAAAGATTTTGGACTGTTGTGTTTTCATTTCCATTTGCCTCCAGGCAATTTTTTATGTCTTCTCAATTTCTCAGTTAATATATTCATTGATTAGTAGCATGTTATTGAATATCCATATATTTGTGTTCTTTTCAGATGTTTTCTTGTGGTTATTTTCACAGTGTTGAGTTAGGAAAGATGCATTGTATGACTTCAGTCTTTCTGAATTAGTTGTGACTTGTTTTGTGACCTAATACATGATCTATTCTGGAGACTGTTCAATGTGCATTTGAAAAGAGTATGTATTCTATTGTTTTATTATGGAATGTTCTGAATATATCTTTTAGATCCATCTGGTCCAATAAGTCATTCAAAGTCACTTCCTTGTGGATTTTCTGTTGGAATGATGTGTCTGTCCACTTACATTAAGTGCGGGGTTTAAGTACCATACTATTACTATATTACTATCATATCTTTTATGTGTGTCATGAGCTGCTTTATGTATTTGATGTCTCCATGTTGGGTGCATGAGTATTTACAATTGCTATATCTTCTTGTTAGATTGTTCTCTATATGATTATATAGTGTCCTTCTTTGTCTCTTTTTACAGTCTTTATTTTAAAATCTTTTGTCCAATATGAGTATTGTTAACCCAGCTTTCTTTTCACTCCCAAAGCATAATAAAAGTTTCCCCATCCCTTTACTTTCAATCTGTATGAGTCTTTAGGTTTGAAGTGTATGTTTTGTAGGCATCATATAGATGGATCTTGCTTTTTCTTTTTAATCCATTCCATCATCCTATATGTTTTTCAGAGTGTTTAGTCCATAAAGCAATTATTGACAGGTTTGTACTAATTGCCACTTTGTTACTTATGTTGGTTGTCTTTTTAGTTCTTCTTTGTGTTTTTCTTCATTGCTCTCTTCTCTCAGGGTTTATGGGTTTCTATAGTGATTGATATATTTGGATTCCCTTCTCTTTATTGTTTTTTGCATATTTATTACCAGTTTTTGATTTGTGGTTACCATTAGGTTTATATATAACAGCTTCTGCATATAGCAGTCTACATTGAGTTGACAGTCACTAAGGTTTGAATGCATTCTTTACTCCTCTCCCTGCCACATTTTAGGTATATCGTGTCATACTATACATACTTATATTTTGTGAATACCTTATATGACTTTTATAGATATAGTTAATTTTACTGCACTGCCTTTGTGCTTCTTACTTTTCTTACTCCTACTTATTCCTCTTTAACATTTCTTGTAGAGCTGGTTTAGTTGTCATGGATTCCCCTAAACTTTGACTAGGAAATTCTTTATTTCTCCTTCTATTCTGAATCATAGTCTTGCTGAATAGAGTATTCTTGGTTGAAAATTTTAATTATTTATTTATTTTTTAATATCCTTACAGTTTAGCACTTTGAATATACCATGTCACTCTATTCTGGCCTGCGACATTTCTGCTGAAAAATCAACTGATAGGCTTTTGAGGTTTCTCTAGAATGTAACTGTTTCTTTTCTCTTGCCATTTTCAAAGTTCTTTCTTTATTAGCACTTTGTGTGTGTGTGTGTGTGTGTGTGTGTGTGTGTGTGTGTGTGTGTCATTTTAATTACTGTGTGTCTTGGTGTGGATCTCTTTGGGCTGAATTCTGTGTATCCTGGATTTGGATTTTTGTTTCCTTCCCCAGACTTGGGAAGTTTTCAGCTATTATTCTCCAAATAAATTTCCTGCTCACTTGTCTCTCTCTTCTCCTTTCAGGATCCCTATAATGTGGATGTTTTTACACCTGATGCTGTCACTGCATTCCCTAAGTCTATTTTAATTTTATAATTATTATTATTTCTCTCTCTCTTTTTCAGCTTGAGTGCTTTCCATTACTTGTCCTCCAGGTCACTTATTCATTCTTCTGCTTCCTCTTGTCTACTGTTTATCAAGATGAGTGTATTTTTAATTTCAGTTATTGTGTTCTTCATCTCTGATTGGTTCTTTCTATCTCATTGTTGAGACTTTTAAAAGTTCAATGAGTATCTTTATGACTATCATATTAAATCTCTATCAGGTAATATATTACTTATCTTCATTTCAATTAGCTCTCTTACTGTGATTTCGCTCTGTTCTTTCATTTGGGACACATTCCTCTTTCTCCTCATTTCGTGTAGCTCTCTGTCTGTTTCTATATGTTTGTAAAGTCAGCTAAATCTCATGATCTTTAAAGTAGTGGTCTTATCAATATCATATGACTTCACTCATATGTGGAATTTAAGAAACAAAACAGATTAACATAGGTTAAGGGAAGAAAAAAGTAAAATAAGATAAAAACAGAGAGGGAGGCAAACCGTAAGAGATTCTTAAATACGGAGAACAAACAGTATTGCGGGAGGGGAGGTGGGTAGGGGGATGGGTAAATAGGGAATGAGCATTAAGGAGGGCACTTGTTGGGATGAGCACTGGGTGTTATATGTAGCTGATGAATCACAAAATTCTACTCCTGAAGCCAATACTATGCTATATGTTAATTAACTTGAATTAAAAAAAATAATAAAGGGGGCACCTAGGTGGCTCAGTTGGTTAGGCACTGGATTTCTGCTCAGGTCACGATCTAGCAGTTCACGACTTCGAACCTGGTCGGGCTCTGTACTGACAGCTCAGATCCTGGAGCCTCCTTCGGATTCTGTGTCTCCCTCTCTCTCTGCCCCTCCCCAACTTGTACTCTATCTCTCTCTCAAAAATAAATAAAACATTAAAAAATTAAAAAAAATAAAGTAAAGGTCTTATAAAGAAGAAATCCTATAGTGTCCTGCAGTGCAATGTCCCATATTCACCAGAATGTGGGGCTTCCGGTGTCTTCTATGTGCTCCACTTTTATCGCTGAGTTATGACTGCCTTCAATCCAATCATCTACGATGGTTCACTTTGCCTGTTGTGGGTAGGTTTGGTGCCTGTGTTGTTAGTGGACCTGTCTGGAGCTGCCTTGGACTTCAGTTGGGTTAGATAGGTCATTTGCCAGAAATGCAGTATCACTGAAGTAGAGGGTGCTTTCTGTACATTGTCTCTTGAGAGGCTTTCATTGGTGGGCAGGGTTTGTAGCCATACACAAAGTCAGACACCAGCCCCCTCCTGGGGCTGCAGGTGACTGGTGTGACTCTGTGTTTATCTTCCCTTCCCTCTGGGGCAAGAGTCATTTTGGAATGGGGATGGCCCCGTTGGGGCTGCTTGTAAACTGCCAGGCTTGTGGCACTATTTTGGATGGTCTCTGACCACAGGCATTTTATAGGGGACAAGTCCACAGGAGAATGTGAGGTAGGCTCACAGGACAGTAAGGTCTTTACTGGTCCATGGCTGGGATGGACTTGCAGCCACCTGCAAAAATCATAGAGTGCTGAGGGTGTTGGAATGGGCAGGTCCACAGGAGAACACAAGGCTTAGATGCACTGTTACCAAATTAGGTGGAGTGTTTTGGCAATACATCGGTTCCTGTAGATGTTTGTGTATCTGGGCTAAAGGGCATGGGAGGGAAATGGAGCCTCCCAGCTCTTCTTTTCTTGGTGAAGATTCTCAAAGACTCTTGCCCTTCCAGCAATCACTCTAAGATTAGTAAATAAATTTTCCCATATACCCCAGGTGTTTTTCAAACTGCTAATTCTATGCTGTATCTCTTTGGGGCTGGTCGTTGTGCTATACCCTTAAAGGCAAGGACTCTTGTTTTCTATTGCCCTCCTGGCTCTCCCAGAGCTGAGCCCACTGACTTTTAAAGTTCTAAGTGTTAAGCCCCACTAACTGTTATGCCCCTCTGTTTTTCAAAGCCAAATGTTATGGGGATTCATATTCCTCATGAGGGTCCTTGTGCCTGGGGTGCCTGGTATGGTGTCCAGTACTCTTCCTTCTCATCCTGTGGTGTCCCTCCCTCCCAGAGACAGTTCCACGGGTACTTTTGGCTCCCAACTGTGTCTCCATCATTCCTACCCACTTCACTGTGGCCTGTTCTCTACATTTAGCTGTGAAGAGTCTATTCTGCCAGTTTCTAGGTTGTTTTCTGGATTATTTACACTGATATGGATTTTCTAGTTGTATTTATTGTACATGGTGAACATACGATCTGAATCCACCGTCTTTGAAATTCTAATCCTCCACTGCTCAATGGATGGTGAAGACCTAATTAAAAATAATTTCATAAAAATAAATTAAAATATTGATTACATATTGAATAGCATTATTTTCAATATATTGATTTACATTTTTTAATCATTTTTTTCTTGTTACATTTTTAATATGGCTACTAGAAAATAATTAAATCTAATAATTTAGAACTACCCATGCGGCCCACGTTATATTCCTATTTCTGTTGCAACCCAATAAAACTCTTACTGAAATGTCTTTTCATGGTCTATTTGTGATATCATAATTAAACTCCCTTGAATAGAATCTAAAAACAAACAAACAAAACAAAACTGGGGCATCCGAGTGGCTCAGTTGGTTGACTGTCTGAGTACTTTGGCTCAGGTCATGGTCTCAATGGCTCGGCTCATAAGTTCCAGCCCTCGGAATCTATGCTGACACCTGGGAGCCTGGAGCTGGCCTCAGGTTCTGTGTCGTGTCTCCCTCTCTCTGATCTTACCCCACTCAAGCTCTGTCTCTTTCTCTCAATAAATAAACATTGAAAATCTTAAAAAACAAAAACAGAAACAAAACAACAAAACAAAAAACCCACAACTTTCTCCTTTACTTAATTTCGGTAAATAATAGAGCTAAAATGAGTTTGTAGTTCCATTGTCTCTTGAATGTATAAACATAGTTTCTCCACTTTTATATGGTTGGACTTTATACTTGCCCCTTCATTCTTAAAAGTCTACTATTTTTTCTTTTCCCCTAGGTATTACAAAGTAAGAAGAACCACTAAAAAAATAAAAGTGGCTTCCCAAATATTGGACTGAATAAAGTCACTTATTGAGGGCAGAGCAAATAATGCATAATGCATTTTTCCCCCCAGGAATTACTGTTTCAGTGGTTTCTTGTGCCACTTAAAACCTCCTGAGTAAGCTAAATACAAATCGTGCGAGAAATTGACTAGATGAAATTTTCCTCTTCGAGGTTTGGATTCCACTCTTTGATGAAAACCATATTTGGGTTTTGAAGCTGCAGGAATACCCTCAGAGATTCACGGGGATAAAAAATACTAATATCTCAAACAACAACTGCTTTGAAAAACAGTACAAAACAGAGCAATAAACCATACGTATGTTTTCCAAAATTTGTTTATATTTTTACAAGACAGGCCTTAAGAAATATGTAGTATTTTCAACTCGTATTTAAACAATTTTATATTGACTTTTTAAAATTTCATTAAGTTTATTTATTTTCAAAGAGACAGAGAGAACAGGGGAGAGGCAGAGAGAGGGGGAGAGAGAGAGAGAATCCCAAGTAGGCTCAGCACTGCCAGCGTGGAGCCCGATGTGGGGCTCAAACTCATGAACTGTGAGATCATCACCTCAGCTATAATCAAGAGTCAAACGTGACTGACTGAGCCACCCATGCACCCTGTTTTATATGTATTTCTAAATTAAAGATTTTCCCAAATGCATAAAACACACCACGATTGCTAATAATAACATATACATATACAAATTATAACAAAAATGTTTGAAAAGATGTTCCCAATAAAATATGATAAAAGAACTGATTTGAAAGAAAATAAGATTAGGCCCATAATAGTCATCTCTACCACTATGTTAACAATCTCAATTAATACCTAAAATTTATATACATGTTGGTATCTTACATAGACCTGGGAATAAATTGAAGGGTAAACCACAATTTAAAGAAAATAATAAAAATTACTGTCATCCAATGGAGGTTGTTGAACTACTCCTGCTAAGATTAGATCAATCCACGCTGTACAGTATACATTTTGGTGTTTTGTTCGTATTTGATTGTCTCTGGGCTGACATAGTTACCATCTCTCTTAAAAGGTTATTAACTCTCTATTTGTTCTCTTTCTTGTGAACTTTGCCATTAAAAAAATGAGCCAATGTCAGAGTTTAGCAAAAGCAAACCCAAACAACAACAGCAAAAACAAAAAAAGAACAAACATCTTTGCCATTTCTTAATGCTAGATTTTTATTTTTCTCAATTATAACTGGTTATCAATGCTAATAATATGAGTTTTAAGGAAAAGCAACCTTATTTATTATTGGTAACATGACTATCTATGGAAAACTGTGATGATCTTTTTGTCACATAAGTTTTAATCCCAGATGAATCACTCTTTCTTGAACATCAGGGACCCATACTCATCCTCATTCATGCTAACTTCAACTGCTATTAATTATACTGATCTTAATATGAATAATGTTCATATAATCAAAGAATTGTCTCAGGAACTACTTAAACTGTCACTATATTTTCTTTGCTTTAAAACAGATATAAAGCATAACCTGATAAATTTCACTTGCCGTCTTAATTTGTACTGTGCCACATAATCCCATTTACTGGATCAATTTGTTCATTTTTCCTAACTTTTCATCATTGGTCTTATTTTTTTCAAGCAAAGAATATTACAGGGACCCATGCACTTACTGACAGAAAAGAGGAAATACAAATCAAACCAAATCAAACAACAATGTCTATGTCTATACATGGAAACCATGTAGTCCACAAAGGAAAAGAGAGAAGAGAAAAAAGAATTATGCACTGTGCCAGAACTTCTCTGAATTTAAAATAGTGGCTTACCCAAAGAAACCTACTCCAGATGAAAACAAATATGGCTTCTTTAATTCATAAACTTCTCATCTACTCCATCAGAAAGTCAACACTCAGAGTGCCTGAAGGTTCTATTTTTAAGCTTCATGGTCTTCTAAATCCAAGGTATTTTGTAAAAAGGTCCATAATTGTCCTGTCCCTGCCTTCTAAAGTTCTCTAAGAAGTGAAAGACATGATTTTCCTAAAAAGTTTATATAAATGGTTATGTAATTTAATTTCACAATTACACCATTTAAAAATATTTAGTGTATGCTGCCCCTTGGTATTATATTTTTTCTATCTTAATGGATATATTTAATTTACCTATTATCACCTTTATATTTAGTTCCTGAGATACTAAGGAACTAACTGATACTAACTGAGGAAAATGCTAAGTAAATAAGATGACCGTCTTTATGGTTATTTCTTAAGCACTTTTTACCTATTATATTAACTAGGACTTGATTTAGTTAAAATTTATACATCTTAAGCTAGTGTTTATTGTTTGTAATTTGTAATTCAAATTAGTTTTCTACAATCGATAAATTCTTTCTTTCTTTACTGTCATTGGATTTATTTTTTAAAAGAATATCAAAATGTTTTAGTCGAAAAAATAAACTTTCAAAAAATAAAAAAGCCTTAAAATATTTGGCTCTATTATTTATTAAATGATTTTTATGGATAAGGGACTTGGAGGAATTAAAGAGAACAGCATTGTGGTGTCTGTTTTGCCTATTGGTTTGAATGCTTCCCTTGCCCTCCCTGTCCCCTTTACTTGGTCCTTCCTATTATTTCCTGATAAACCTTTCACAGTTCCAAAAAATTTAAAAAATGAGGGAAAGAGAGTGAGAGAAAACAGCATTAATTTCCTGTTCCCATAGAGGAATGGCATTAGCAGGAACAAGAGTAAAAGATGTGACAAGATGTGATAGCAGACTAAATGTGGAATACTAGGGGTATTTGAAAAGTCAATTTTTCAAGCGCACGAAACTTGCTTCCAACAAGGGAAAAAAATAAGGTACTGCTTTGGAATCACTTACAGCTACAAATTTTTTGACAGACTTTATGTATTATCTACTTAAGAAAAAATTTTATTGACATATAATTCACATACCATATAATCCACCCGTCTAAAATGTGCAATTAAATGAACTTACCACATTCACAGAATTGTGAAACCATGACCACATTTTAGAACATTTTCATCACCCCCAAACAAAGTCCTGTGGTCCATCGGCAGTCAGCAGTCATCTCCATTAGTCTCCGTCAGGTCAGCCGCACATAACACTAATCTACTTTCAACCTCTATGGATTTCCCTATTCTGAAGCCTTCATATAAATGGAATCCTTAATATTCAGTCATATGTGACTGACTTCTTTATGTAGCACCTTTTCAAGGTGCATCCGTGTTTCCAGCATGTTATCGATAATTCATTCCTTTCTATCCTGAATACCTTTTTGTTGTCTGGATATAACATATTTTATTTATCTCATCATAGGTATTCATACACAAGGAGATGGATATTTGGGTTGTTCCCACCTTTTGGCTCTTAGGAATAATGATTCCTAAAATGAAATCTGAACATTTATATGGAAGCTTTTCATAAGTTTTCATTTCTAATGGGTGTATACTTAGGAGTTGAATTGCTAGATCATACAGAAATTCTATATTTAATTTGTAAAAACTGCCAGACGGCACCATTTTATAATCCCACCATTTAGTAATCCCAATCATCAATGTTATGATTTCTCTACATCTTTACCAACAATTTTTGATCATTTATGTTTTTAAGTACACCCATTTTAGTGGATGTGAAGTCATATTTCATTGGGTTTTTACTTTTAAGAGTATGTTTAGAGCAGTTTTTGGTTCACAGCAAAACTAAGAAGAAACCATAGAAATTTCTCCCTCATGTATCCTCTGCTGACACGTAGGCATAGCCTCGTCCATTATCAACATCTCACATCAGAGTACTATAGTTACTATAGTTGTCACAACCAATGAACCCACATTGATATACCTTAATCACCCTACTTCCATAGTTTACCCTACAGTTCATTCTTGGTGTTTGGACAAATTTATAATGACAAGCATCTATCATTACAGTACCACATAGAGTATTTTCACCACCCTAAAATTTTTCTGTGCTCTGCCTTTTTAAGTTTCCCCTAACCCAAACCTATTGCCACCACTGATCTTTTTTTACTGACTCTATAGTTCTGTCTTTTCCAGAATGTCATATCATTGTAATCACGCAGTATGTGGGCTTTTCAGATGGCTTCCTTCACTCAGTAACATATATTAAATTTCCTCAATGACTTTTCATAGTTTGATAGTTACATAGTTTCATCTTGTTTAGCATTAAATAATATTCTATTGTCTGGATATACCACAGTTTATTTATCCATTCTGAAAGTCTGAAACACATCCTAATTCCTCCAATTTTGGCAATTATAAATAAAGTTGTTATATACATCTGTGTGCAAGTCTTTATGTTATATACATCTGTGTGCAAGTCTTTTAACTTCTTTGGTAAATAACAAGGATTGCAATTGCTGGATCGCATGGCAAGTGTATGTTTAATTTTGCAAGAAACCACCAAAGTGCCTTTCAAAATAGCTGTACTATGTTGCATCCCCACCAACAGTGAGAATCCCTGTTCTCATTTTTTTTTAACATTCAAAACTCCTTAAAAGAAAGATGTCATTACTCCAGGGACTTAAAAAAAAATGAGCTTACTAAAGTCATATAAACATTTAAATGATCATCAGCTTGCCACAGAACAGCTCTTCTTTGGGTTGAGACTGTCTTGGGCTTCATAAGGTATTAGGATCCCCAGGCCCTGTACACAAAGGTAGTAGCTTTGCCCTGATCATGACAACTAGTGTTGACTAGTGGGGGATAATGTTTACTTATGCCGGATCAGTTAACTGATGCTCTGAGAAAGCAATATGGAAAAACTAAGTAAAGAGAAGGCAATGGAAAAGAAAAACTATGCCCCCACAAACGCAGAGTAACAAAATACTAAATTCTGGAGCAAGTACCATTGCTAGAGGTAGAAAATATAAAAAGTCAGTTACTTAAGGAAAAATAAGAAAACCTTAAAAATAACGGACATATTTTTAAGTAAACAGTTTGCACAATGGGCACGCACAGGGAAGTCTCTTACAGTTCCAAAGCGCACGGGATGTATGCAAGCACGGCAGATACTCATAAGAAGTTTGCCACACTCATCTAGATTCAAAGACGAAGGTCTCAGGACTTACAAGGAATGAAAGACAATCAATGGCAATAAATTAAATATAGACAACAGAAAATTTGATCTTGACTAATATGTACTGATATTTTCACTTATTTTTTAAAATTTTATTTCTGCAAAACCAAATGTTCTGGAGAATTTCAATGACTAGTGTTTTAAAGGGATGTTCAGAAAAGGGAAAACTATAATTAAAAAAAATTATCTTAGGTTTGCAAAGACTGAGTCTTCTAGGAAAAGTTATTGTCTCTACTTAGGCTTTTTACTTAGGGAATGCCTAACAGAACATATTCTTTCTATCCAGAATTGGGTGATCCCATACCTGATTGTATTATAAGGATATGTGCATTCAAAATGATAAAAGATATATCAGAAGTAAAATCAGCCAGACTTTTTAAAAAGGGTGTCAATATCTCATCTTCAATAGTCTTAACATTATAATAGGTAAATACGTAGCCATATTTATATATGTAATAACCATAATCTAACTATGTAAAGATAACACAGTTCAATATTTTTAGTTCAACTTATCATGCAGAGATAGTAAGATGAAATATTCATTAACAAGGAGTTCCTAGTCACAAGTATAAATAAATAAACATCTACAAAATGATGTCATTATTGCCTTGAAAAAGGACTCCATGTGTTTCACTAGAACAACATTTAAAATATTATATTTAATTTTGAGAACCACATTTTAAGAAAACTATTGAGGATTCAAACAGTTTACAAGAAGATAACCAAACTGATTAGGGACTGAAAATAAAACTAAATCAAGGAAGTTTAAGATATATGTTTTATTGTTCCCGGAGCAGAGAATGCCAAAGGGAAACATTACAGCTGAGTGTGAATATGTAACAAGCTATTATTTCAATATCAGGAACAAATTATACTCTTCCAGGGGGCAAACATATGACTAAATACAATTAGATTTAAAAAGACACATTTAAATTCACTATTTAATATTTACAGCCTCCCAAGAAAACAAAAAGTGTTTTCTCAAGTATTCATATCTATTACGTAAATTAATTACATCAGTGGAGGTTTTTAAACAGCCTAGCTAGCCAATTGACACTGTAGATGGGATTTGTTTTTTCATTGGCCAATTAAACAAAATAATCTCCTTGATCTCTACCAAATAAAATATATTTTAAACTTTTTTTTAACATTTATTCATTTTTGAGAGACAGAGAGAGAGAGACAATGCATGAGTGGGGGAGGGGCAGAAAGAGAAGGAGACACAGAATCTGAAGCAGATTCAAGGCTCCGAGCTGTCAGCATGAACCGTGAGATCATGACCTGAGCTGAAGTTGGACACTTAACCAACTGTGTCCCTCATGTGCCCATAAAAGATATTTTAAGACAAACTGTAAAATAAAGTCAACTGGCCCCTTATACACAAAGAGCGTCTTTTGGGGTTGCCATTATGATTGGTGAAAAGATACTATTAAAATTTGGTTTGTCAAAAGAGTGACACCAAGTATCCTACAAAGTCCAGTCATGGAATGCTCGCTAACATATATAGCTTTGAATAACCCAGGTAACATTTATAGACATCAAAAACCTGTTGGAATTATCTAAACGTAAACCATACATATTAATGCAAATGTGTGTGTGTGTGTGTATACATATATATTATCATGAATGCTAGTTCAGTATACTTTCCAATACAGAACCATCTTCATCTACTAGAACATTTTAAATAGATAGCAACAGGTTCACAATATATTTTAAAAACTACATTTTGACATACCAATGAAAATTGGAAAATAAATATTTTCATTCATGATATTATAAAAATAAAATACATTTAAGATTAAATTCAATAAAAGGAGTGCAAAACTTATACACTGAGAAGTACAAAATATTGCTGAGAAAAAATGTAAATCTAAATAAATGTATATGCATATATATTCATGGACTGGAAGACTTAATACGTTCTGGGACATAGATGAATCCCAAAAAACATTACACTATGCAGAAGAAACCTGACACAAAAGACACATATTGTGTGATTCTATTAATATGAAATATCCAGAAGAAAATAAATCTATTCAGACAGTAAGGATGGGAATGAGAACTGACTGCAAAGAACTCAAGACATCTTTTACTAGTGCTAAATATAATCTTTTATTGGATTGTGGTTGAATTACACACATTGAAATTAGTGAATTTTATAACATGTGAACAAAAAAAAACTTCAATATACTCAATAAAGCTACTAAGTAACCAGATAAACACACACATGCATGCAACATTTGGTAAAATACTTTATGAAATCTTGGACTGAGTAAAATTTCTCTAAGCCTAAACAAAGGTCCTGAAAGTAGAATCAAAATGACTACTAATTTTAACAGCCAAAAATAACCAAATAAAACCAAATTCTTCTAAATTAAAACTATTCCACATATAAAGTTAAGTGGAATTAAAAAATTGAGGAGGGGCACCTGGGTTACTCAGTCAGTTAAGCATCCTACTCTTAATTTTGGCTCAGGTCATGATCTCATGGTTGCTGATTTTGAGCCCTGTTTCGGGCTCTGCACTGACAAGTGCAGAGCAGTGCAGAAAGGGATTCTTTCTCTCTCCCTCTCCTCTGACTCTCTCTCTTTCTCTCTCTCTCTCTCTCTCTCTCTCTCTCCCTTGAAATAAATAAGCTTTAAGAAAAATCGAGGAGAGATATGGAGCACTTATGAGATAATGGGCTGATATCTTCAATTTAATAATCAATAAGAAATAGAGTTTCAAAACTCAGTAGAGAGAAATAAATCACAAACATAGTTTTTATGACAAGAAATGCAAATGGCCAGTAAGCCTCTGAATAGATGTTCCACCTCATAATCCAGATCATATAAATCAAAACAAAATCATGTCCTTTTATCAACAATCTAATTAGTAAACATAATTTTTTGAAGTTTGTTAGTACACGTTGTTGGAAAGACTGTGAGAGAGAGGTAGTTCCAAATGTCTTTGGTCATATTATAATTTTTTGGGAATCATTTTTGAATGACAATTAGGCAGCAGCTATTAAAATTAAATGCACTATCATTTTCCCACTGTTCTTCTCCTAGGAATTCACTTCACAGATTTTTCTAAAGTCCCTTGCCTAATCTGTCATCATAGAATTTATGGCTTTGACAAAAATGATAATAACAAAAAAATGGCTATCAATTTTCCACTTTTAAAATAAATCATAGTGTGCCCATAACTGGAATACTCAGCTGTCAACAGAATAGATAAGGCATAACTGACAGCACAAAATATCACCTTGATATCCTGGTCATATGTAAAATCTAAACAAAACAATACAAACAGAAACAAACTCATAGATACAGAGGAAGAGCTCAGTGGTTATCAGAAGGGAAGGGTTTTAGGTGGTGAGAGAAAAGGATGAAGAGGTCAATTTGATAATGATTGGTGGTAATTTTGGGGGTTAATCAGTTTGTAGTGTACGAAGATGATGGGTTACATGTAATGGTGTGCACCTGAGACTTACAGAATAAAAAACAGAAAAGAACATGAAACCAAAAATTTAGCCATTGAATCCTGTAACAGAAAAAGGATATTAGTGGATAAAATTATCAAATTCAAGTAAAATGTGTAGTTAAGTTACTGGTATAATACTAATTTTTTTAGTTACGGTAATTGTACTATAGACTTGTAAGATATCAACCTGAGGGGAGACAGATGCAGGGTAAAATGAGATTTTTAATTTATTTGTCAACCTTTCAGAAACTAAAACCACTTCAAATTAAAAAAAGTAAGAACTATTGAATAATGGGCTTGATATTTTTATAAGAACAGAAAAAGGAGGTGATCCATATTTAATACTCATGGATCCTTTCCCGTTTATATTCAGTGTTCCATATCCCTGAAAAAAACCCAGCTGTAATTGTTTATAAATGGTTACTGAGGACAAGGTTTCTGGCTATGCCTTGAGGCTCAAGGGTTTTACCACATGAATAGCGAAAAATAAAATTTGAGTCTCCCTGTGTCCCAAACTAATAGTAACAACAGCAGTCCTGTGAACCTCATGTGTTTGAAGCAAATCCCAGAGTAAGCTAGCTCCGTGGTCACAAGTGACAACGAAGCTGCAAATGGCAAATAGCAGCCACCGCTGTCCACAGTCTAACCACACTGCAGAGCTCAGAGAAGGTCCCGTGCAGCTCTCTTTGCTCTTTGCAATCAGCAACCTGGCACAATCCAGGTGGTGCCTCTTTCCCAACTGTCTCCGGGTCAGGCTAAGGTGTAATATCCCTCCTTTCATTTACTCATTTTCTTTTTGTCTTGTTGCTTTTAATCAGTTATTTCATAAAGTGCTTTATTATTTAAGGGCAAAGGCAAAACACAGTAAGTGGAAAACTTTAGTAAGGCATAATTAAATGAAGTTGAGAAAGATTCACCATACAACAATTACGTATATAGCGTGTGTCTATGTGTGTGTCACAGAATGTCAACGGCATTCAAATATACTTTTATTCATGTGTAAGGAAAAGATGTCTTATTACAATGCTTGATTTATAAAATCCCAGATTTGTGTTTACTCCAAAGGCTAAAAAATACGTTGAATAATCATAATTCCATTAAGCTTAATATTTTAAGTCATTCAGAAAATAAAAATGATAGTTAACATTTCTTAGATGTTTATCATGTGCCAGGCTCTCTTGTAAGAGCTTAACATATATTATGTCTTTTCATCTACGTGAGGTCATTATAAGATGGGTACTCTTGTCTCCCCAGTTCACAGGATAAAATGAAACACTGATGATGACTTGTCAAAGAGCACACAGCCGGATGTAATGGAACAAGAATTAAGCTCCTTCAATCTAACTTCTAAGTTATTCCCTGTATCATCCATTTGCGTTTGTGGACATGAGAACTTCAGTATTCTCAAAGAAAATTTTGTGCTAAAACAGCACACTTACAACTTCTGTCATTACAAAAATATGTAAATTTGTGTCTTCTTGGTCTTACATGAAAATAAATGTTTTGGTATTAAGCTATGGATGAGTCCAGATGTTTTGTTACAGACAGATTCTAAATAAAAATAATGCCATATTATTCTAAGAGAAAGAATCAACGTTTCTACAATTTGATTAGTTGGAAGGAAATATGAAGACATCTTCTAGAGCTGCTTCATAATTACCTATTTGGTGACAGACCACGGGTCAAAATCTGCTCCATGGTCCTCACTTTTCTGCAATTATTTTAGGGCTTTCATTGGTGAAGACAAATTACAAGGATGAACAAATCAGAAAGGAATTTTGGGAAAGATGTTAGGAGTTCCAAAGACAGTTTCTTCTTCTAACTTTTTGACAATCTATTGATTTTTCTATCAACCTATTTATAGTCTGATGATGTCATGTGAAGTGGACCCAGATACACAACCACCAACATCAGGCCATATTAATGGTTATGAGGGAACTTACACAAGGAAGCAGCAAACACCCAGTGATATTTGGATGCAGGCAGGTGCAGTGTGCAGATGGGCAGCCACCATCCTGTGGCCAGGAGAGCATCTATCTTGAGCTTATTTCTCTTCATTTGTGAAATCAACCTTACAATAAATTCAATCTAACCTGCAGATTTTTTTAATTTGCAAAAATATCAGAATGCATGCAAAATGATCAAACCTTGCCTAATATTCTGCACACTGCCACAAATAGGACAATTATTATTTTTGTTGTTATTTTACATTTTTTTGTATTTTTGTTCCAAAGGAATGACCCTGATGAAAATCCAAAGTCAAAATAAAAGAACAGGGCTACATCACCAAAGCTGCTGAAAAAAAAAAAAAAAAAAGTGAACAGGGCTTTATAACAGTCTTCATATCATAGTGACTTTTTACACTGCCCAGTCTTATAAGAATAATGTGTTCCATTTAATATTCTATAATAATCAATAGAAGATATACTTAAAGGAAAGGTCGTGCCATGTGTCTGGTATTGTGTACTTGGCTGATCCTCAATAACCAGAACATATCTCATCCTGACCATTCATTTATGGAGAATAGGTGTTTCTGTCAAAAAGAAAGGAAATGCATTTGGGATTAGTTACAGCAGAAACAGCCCTGACTTAAAAGCTTAAAATTATGCCTAAGGCAGAAAATAATAATTGAAAAATGGCACAAAAGAAAACTATGATCACAACAAAAGCTATAGAATATGAGATTTTGCTTAATTCCACCTTCAAATGAGTAACTAAGATAGTTTTTAGGTCTTAGAAGTAAAGATTCTGAAACAACACCTGAACTCTGATGGAGAAAGCATGAAACAATGATGATCAAAAAGTCATTCTTGAGGACTCATTAGAAGATGAGTCCAGTGAATTTCCTCAGTCAGTGAAGATCTCTGGGTCTCTCTGTTCATTTAATGAAGCTGCTGGTGTCTGAGTAATGAAGTAGCTAACCAATGAGTCAATCAGAGTTCACATGAACAGGACCTTTTCTTTACTTCCATGTTATAAAGGAATCAGAGTTAGAGGTTACTTGACATTCTCTATAGAATAAGAAAGACAGATTGCTCCTATGTCTTTGAGAAGAAACTAGATCAAGATGTCAATTAAAGAGGACATTTGAAAATTGGTTCCAAAGACCAACTCACCAAAGTCAATATAGGTATTATTATCATTAAAAAGGAGTCTATCAAAAAGCATTAAAAATTCTAGCACTTCTCGGGTCATTGGATAGTATTCAGCATGCTAATGTTAGGCTAGTAGTTTGAAACTTTACAATTTGTACACACACATGCACGTACACACACACATGCCCTAAGTAATGGTTTAAGTTAAAGATGTTCATTAAACTTTCATGTCTCATGTCTCATGAAAGTTCGTTAAACTTTCATGTTTCATGATATGTCAAACATATCACTGAGTCTTACATTTTAGGTATAGAAGGAACAGTGAAGTATTCTAACAAATAAATTCTTATCACTCTTTTATAGATGGGACACCTGAAGTCCCAAGAGGGAAGGGTCTTTAGGCACAATCTCCAAATATCCAGTGAAGGCAAGGACTTAAGATATTGTTTATTGATGTATTTTTTCTCTATCAGATAAAAAATTTCTGGTATAGGTATAAATTTTGGGTATTCATACGAGCAATATTTTCCATATTTCTTTCATTCTATAATAGAATTAAAATGAGTTCTATCTCATGTTTTATCTCTGTAATCATTTTGACTAAGGATATTAAAAAAGAGGCAAAACTTGTCGTTACTGGACTTCTTCAGATCATTTTCTATTTTTTTAAATTCTATAAATAGTTAACCCATAGTATTTAAATAAGCCATTTGAAACATTTGTTTTTTGACTGATAGAAACCCAAGATACAGTTTTAGAGACTGGTATCACCCACTTTTCAAATATTCGTGTTACACCACTTTGTTTTTAAGAAAGACATACATTAGTACCTGTTTGTGCTCACCAAAATAAATCTAAAGAGGATTTTTTACTTTTACACAAGAAAGCTAAAGCACAAATAGTGTTTTCTGTTTATTTTGCAGTGAGCTGTCACAGAAATAGCAGGTCCCCAAGCAGTGAAAGTGGCACCACCAGGGTCTTTCCCCAGGAACTACACTCAGTATCTAAACTGCCATAGTTCTGAACTATGTTTGTGAGCATTTTACCTCAATTTATTTTGTGCAGTTAGATACACCCTAAGACCAGAAAAGCCTAAAACAGGTTATTTTTTGGGGTCTGAGAATGCTAATCTTTTTTTCTATATGAATTCATGGTAATTGCTTCTTCACTTCACCCCATTTTGGTTTATTTGAGTTTTCACATAAACACGCTACTTTCAGAGGGTGGGAGAAATCTGTATTATATTCCATTTAAATAGGGAATTATTATATATATTATTATATTCCATTTAAATATCACACCAATGAAACTTTTCTGCTTTTCAAAGAGCAACACCATGTCTTAACTGTCCTATGCCAGTAGTCTTTTAGTGACTTTAAAATCCATTAGAGGGGCGCCTGGGTGGCTCAGTCGGTTAAGTGTCCGACTTCAGCTCAGGTCATGATATCGCTCAGCTCAGGTCATGATATCGCTCATGGGTTCGGGCCCTGCGTCAGGCTCTGTGCTAACAGCTCAGAGCCTGGAGCCTGCTTCAGATTCTGTGTCTCCCTCTCTCTCTGCCCTTCCCCTGCTCATGCTCTGTCTCTCTCTCTCTCTCTCTCTCTCTCTCAAAATAAATAAATGCCAAAAAAAATAAATAAATAAAATCCATTAGATAGGTACGATGTTGGGAATTACCCCTCCCAAGCATCACACAAACCCTAAGTATCTCGATGCCAAAATAGCATTTCTCCTCATTGTCGAATGAATCTACAGCTGCCCCATTACAGTCATTTCACCACCACATTTGTAAAAGTTTACCAATGCTGCTGATAATTATGTTTGGACACACAGAGCTCAAAAGACATTGAAACTGTTAAGCAAGGAGTATACAAAAAGGTTAATTATTCATATTGTGAGGCTTTCTGCAGAGAGATGGGCAGGCTTCCAAGCAGATGAGGAATCACTTGGAGAGACTAAAGAAGAAGACTAACTTAGCTTTTATTGTGGTTAGAGGCTCATGCGTATGGGACCAAGAATGTGTGTGGTTTGAGCTTCCCACTGGCACAAGAGAGGGTGCACACACACCTGATACCAGCTTGTCCAGATGCAGTGTGGAGGGAAGAGTGAGTGGTGGGACTTGAAATCCATTAGCAGTCAAACACCCAAATGTAGAGTTCTCTTTTTATTAAATATCCCTACCCCAAACAGAATAAGATATATTCCCCTAAGGTGTAAACTCCTACAGGGAATGAAGTAAAATATACTTCTTTTAATGAATAATTAACATACATCTATTTTTTCAGTCAGTTTACAAATGTATGTTTGTTAAAGGCAAAGCCTGAACACAGAAACGGTCTTACTATGAGCTCAGACATGAGGCGGCATAGGAACGTGCAAGCAAGGGCAATTTTCTTTTAACGACTTTACACCTTCCATTTGGGGATATAAAAACAAACTTCTTAAGAGAGAAGCCTGTGAGACAAAGCGGAGAGAACATCAATAAAACATGCTTAATGTACAGACCTACACATACGCATATACACATACAGATGCAAAGATGAATGTTCATAGTTTGAAATGGAAGCAATACTTTTCTGAATTGGCAATACTCATTCCTAGACCGTGTCACCAACTGAAAAAAGTAAAAGATTTGAAAGGTAAGGAGATATAGTTTGGTGATTAAGTTAACAAAAATAATTTAAATAATATCTCTGGGTCTCTTGACTTTTCTAAACACAGCAGGGAAAATATTTTCATTTTTTCAATATTTGTCAATAAGGCATTTAAGACTATATTGTTAGAAGAGTTGCATCAATGAGAGAGTAACAAGTAGTATTACTATTCCTCTGAAAACTCTTATAAAAACATTTTATATAATACTAATATATTAAGACAGTGAATGACTGTAGCAACAATGTAATATTTTGTAGGTTGAATAATTTTCAATTAATTGATTTCGATAAAATTGAAGAAATGCAATAAAGCAACCAGCTGATAGCTCACTAAAAGAACTTTTTGTAATATCAATATGTGTGTTTTGTTCTAGTACTCAAAAGAAGTTTTAATAATTGAATGGCATTGTTACAACAGATTCCCCTCTATACAGATAATAGATTTACATCTATGAAATTGAAAAGTAAGAATAAGAATAATGTTGAATCATGGTTTCTTCTAGTAAGAATATCATATTCAGCGATGATTTATAATATATTGAAAAAGAGCTACATTTATTTGATTAAAGGATGCATTTGTGAAATCTGAGCACGTGGCCTTGGGTGCGGATTTAGGCTCAACCCTTAAGGTTAGCCATGGATTCCTTTTGTATATACCTTTTTTGCTTCACTATCAAATAAAGTTACTTCTAACAGAAAAAAGACACAGAGAGAGAGAGAGAGACAAATGCATTTGTAATACAATTTTGAACTTTTGCTATGTTTAATAATGATTTTAATACTGATAAAATATGGTTATAGTTGAATTCAAAATTTTTACTTTAAGAATTGGATTTTTGCAATCAGAGAAAATAACTTATTTAATCAAAATTTAGTGGGAATTAGATGCTAACACTATCAGTGTCTGGCCTTTGGACCTTGAACCTCGGTCCACCTCAGGGTCTTTTGCAGTTTGGGGAACATGCCTCCCATATGGTGACCACGTCTTGCCTTAGGACTTCCTTCTCTCTGCCTTAGAGCTTGCTCTGGTTATAAAGGTTTGCTTGATTGCCTGACCCAAATCTGGGAAGGCAAGGAACTCCCTTGAATTAATGTCTCCAGGAGAAAGCCTACACAAATAAGGCAAAGAAGTAGATAAATAAGCATTATTTCTTGCCTTTCAATGAGATAATTATGGTACATGTTTAGTCAGTTTCCCCAAATATTTAAGTAGAATCTGAAAGTTACTGCTAGTGTTGCCCACAACAGTAACACACTCAGGAACACACTCTTTATTGTTTCCTTCCCTCTTCTGCCACACTTTCCCATGCTTCCCTGAAGATCTCCAAAATAAAATATTTAATACCATATAATTGTTCCCCAGGTCTACAAATACTATTATGCAATTTTATTTTATTTTTTAAAAAATTTTTAAATATTTATTTTGAGATTGAGAGTGCACATGAGCAGGGAAGGGGCAGAGAGAGAGGAAGAGAGAGAATCCCAAGCAGGCTCTGCATTGTCAGCATAGAGCATGATGTGGAACTCAATCCCACGAAACATGAGACCATGACCTGAACAAAAATCAAAAGTTAGATGCCTAACCCTGAGCCACCCAGGAGCCCTCCCCATTATGTAATTTAAAAAAGAACTGTGGTGATTTTATATTTAACATATCATTAATTACAATATGCCAAATTTATAACCTTTTAAACTTTAAATTAATAATGGAAAATTATAGAAGTCAATTAAAATGTAAAAGGGAATATACACTGTCAAAGTTATTTTAAGGGGGTACATGAGTAGAACACTGTCACATAGAAAAATGTTTTGTTTGGGGGCCAGGAGCCCAAATGGGTTTATAAACATGTAAAGTGGACACAGGCAAAGACATAGAAAAGCAGCTTGTGTAGTGCACAAAAACTACATATTATTTAGTTTGGGCTTTCCATGCTCTATTCCTACCTTCTGTTTTGGAGAAACTGACTTCGTACTGAAGACATGAAACAGGAAGAGGAAATGAATGAGAAGGATGTGAAGAAAATTCCAATTGCTCAGTTAGTTTTAGTCACTATATAACCCACCAGCAGGTTACTTAACTTCCATTAAGATCTAATCAGAATTTTAATAAGAAAGTACTTTTAGCATTTTAGAATTGTTTTCAAGCAAAAACTTTTAAAATGTCACTTATTTTATTTAAGAGTAAGAAGAAAAAAATCGCGTGTAGGTAACTTTTCAGTTTGACACAGGAAAATGTGGAAACTTCATAGGCTTGTCATAAGGATTAGATGGGTTAATTTATTTACCGTGCTTGGCCCAGTGCCTGGAATAGGGCAAGTGTTAAAAATGTTATATAAAAAATAAGAAAGAGATATGTGGGAGAGTATGTTTAAACTTTGTTTAACTTCTTGAGGGAAATTACCTTGTTTCCACATAACAGTGATGCTAGTAGAGACCCAGTATTAAAATGGGTAAACTTAAATTTAAAAAGTGACTTCTTGAGTTATGAAGTTTTAAAGTTAAATATTAAATTCCACTCAATTCTAATTTTCAGAAATTTGGGAAGGGATATACACTATTTAGTTAATGTTTGCCCTCTGTAGCATTAGACACCATATACTGACATGTAGGTGTGATTTTGATTTTCTTTAATAATGCTGTTTAGTTTGAAATCCTTATCTCTTTGTCATAATGTTTGAGTCTCTACTTCTGTTCCTAACACATGTGAGTGCCATTATCATGTGTTATAGTACAAAGAGTCTATAATGTCTTGCTCAAGAATATTTACTATTTTAGGGGCACCTGGATGGCTCAGTCTACTAAACTTCTGACTCCTGATTTCAGCTCAAGTCATGATCTCACAGTTTGTAGATTAAGCCCCACATTGGACTCTGTGCTAATAGTGTGGAGACTATCTGGGATTCTCTCTCTCTCTCTCTCTCTCTCTCTCTCTCTGCCTCTCCCTGGCTCATGCTTGCTCTCTCTCTTGCTCTTCTCTCTCTCTCAAAATAAATAAATGTTAAGAAAAACCAACATTTACTATTTTAGAAATGCTGTAGTGATATTACTAGGTCAAAATACATGGTATAATATGATCCATCAAAATATCTACAGATAAAAAATAATGATTCTTCCCAACTTCAACAGAGTTGTTTCTAATGATACAGGATAACTGTATTTATTTACATGCAATTTCACCTCTAGAGCTAGTTTTAGACCTGTGTGATATAAATAGCCTATCAGTTTAAGGATGAATATTAACTACAAATGTCATGAGTTCATATTTATCTCTACAAAGAACTGAGATTTGGAAATAATAGATTCTTTTCTGAATTGAAATGTCCCATTTACCAACAAATGAATTTAAATATCTCCATTGTTGGCAGAATTCTAAGATGGACCCTAAGATTCTTACCATTTGGCATGCAATATATGTATAGATATATACTATATATATTATATAGAAAAATATATAATACATATTAACCCGGCACATTTTATATGTATATATAATATGTGTACTATAATATATATTATAACATATATAATATATAATTATTATACTCATAAAAAAGTTAGGAAATCCTATCATGTGTAACAACATAGATGGACCTTGAGGACATTATGCTAAGAAAATTAGTCAGACTAAAATAAATACTATATAATCTCACTTATATGTGGAATCTAAAAACATGAAACTCACAGAAACAGAGAGTATAATGGTGTCAGGGGCTGGGAGTGGAGGAAATGAAAGTTATTGGTCAAAGTATACAAACTTTGTTATAAGATGAATAAGTTATAAGATGAAGTTATAAGATGAAGAAGTTCCAAGATCTAATGCACATAATGGTGGCTATAGTTAATAATATTATATTGTGTATTTGAAAGATGCTATGAGCATACAGCTTTAATATTTTCACCATAACAAAACCATAATAAGGTGTCGCATTGTACACCTTAAACTCACACAATATTATGTTAAATATATCTCAGTAAAGTTGAAGGAAACACGAAAAAAAAGATATAAAAATATTTTCATCCAGAATACTAATTATTTAGCTTCAGATGGGTATATGTACTTTGTAGCTTTATTATTATTATTAATTATTATTATTAAAACAACTTTGGTTATACCATCTCTAAGTCACTGGGGAGGAGACCAAGCCTTGACTGCATGAGGTGATAATGAAGGTTGTACACTAGGAGAAGGAGCCAAGAGTTGAACTGAGATCTGTGTGCTTCAATGTCCACGTGATTGACCTAACTATGATGCCTCTACCAGTACCCTACACACACTTTCCCCAAGATAAACGGAACAAAGGAAAAAGAATTGAAGAAACAATATGTATACTTGTTACTATTGGTATTTTTTCTAGATTTACTTTTTATTTTTTGAGAGAGAGCAAGCATGAAAGAACATATGAGTAGGGGTGAGGTGGAAGGAGTGGGAGAGAATCTTAAGCAGGCTCCATGCCCAGAACATAGGCCGCTGTGGGGCTCAGTCTCACAACCCTGGGATCATGGCCTAAGTTGAAATTAAGAGTCTGATGGTTAACTGACTAAGCCACCCAGATGCCCCTAGATTTATTTTTAAAATTTTTATGTAATATAATGCTATGTGTGAATTTTAGTAGTAAAAAGAAAACATTTATTTAAAAAACTAATACTAAAAAAAGTCAACAAGTTCAGCTACATCTTTCAAATACCTACCATTCAGAGTAAAATGCTATCTTTGTTCTTTTTAAATATCTATAGACTATTTAATAACTGTTCTTAGAAAATTATTCTGATATTGTTTCAGTTAAAGTGCAATTTAAGTGCTTTTCCTTCTTATTGTGAGAAACAATAGGTCAGTATTCTCCAGAATAAACCCTTCAAATAGCATGTTTCCATAATTGCCCCTTCTAAGCCAGTCCTTTACTGAAAAGCCAAGATTGTTGATTGATATTTCTTTTAGTTTCAAACACTAGTTATATTTCTTAAAACCTCAATACTGTGTAGGATAACCTCTGAAATACTTAACAAGATACCTATAAAAATCAAATAACTCTTAACAAACAAATTTTATCCTGCTTCTGGCTTACTACTAGAGAGTGAATGGAATACTAGGTTTTTACTGGAGTAAATGAAAAGAAGAAAACCTAAATGTCCTTATTGTACAGCAAGACTCTAGGGAGAGTGGTGCCTAGCACACTGTACAGACTAAGCATCCCTTTAGAATGTGGATGGCACTGTCTTTCCTACTTTATCAATATTACAACATTTACATTCACAACTGCATGAGGAAGAGACATACACTGTGACCTGAGAGACATATGAAACTAATCCCCTTTCCTTTTTCCCAAAACAGGGCACAAAAGTCAGAGAGCTGAACTTACATATATATATATAATGTATACAATTCTTTATTGTAAGAGCTGAACTTACATATATATATATATGTGTGTGTGTATATATATATATATATATAATGTATACAATTCTTTATCGTAAAGAATCAGTCCATATGAAAATGTTTGCCTGACAAACTAAAATACCTATTCAAATTAAAATCTTCAAATTAAGGGGTGCCTGGGTGGCTCATCAGTTAAGTGTCCAACTTTGGCTCAGGTCATGATCTAACAGTTCCTGGGTTTGTGCCCTTCATCGGGCTCTGTGCTGACAGCTCAGAGCCTGGAGCCTGCTTTGGATTCTGTGTCTCCCTCTCTCTCTGCCCCCTTCCCACTTCTTCTCTGTCTCTCAAAAATAAATAAATGTTAAATACAATTAAAAATATTTAAAAAGAAAAGCTACCAACTGACAGCAAAAAATTCCAGTTCCCCAGACTGTGGAAGAAACTTGGAAGAAAGTCACTAAGCCATCTGGATGTTGGAGCCTGTGCTGCAAGGCAGAACATCAAGTGGAGTCGAGGGTAATGAAGAGAGACTTGATATTGAACCAGGTATTGAATATTAAAGGTGTTCAATCCTTTAGATCCTAAGATGGGGCTTGACTATTCAGAATTTTTTTAAACTGCATCATTTTTATTATCTTGAATGTTTGTAGAGCCAAAACCATATAACAAAGAAACAAATAAATAAAGACCTTCTTTGGACCAGAATAACTAAGATACAACATAACTGTAAAAATTTATTATAAATTCTATAAATACTGCATCCCAATAAATGTTATCTGTGGCTGGCAGAGTGATAAATAAATTCAAGTATCATCTTATTTGATTCATATTGAAATTCCTTAAGGTAACTGCAATTCTCTCCGTATTTGCAGATAAGCCAACTTCCTCGGACAACTTTTGTTTAGACAGAGAACAAGGAGTTGAGATCTATCCAACCCTGGAGATTTTTCACTTTCCCTCTCTCTCATTCAGAAATCATGGTTCATCACTAAGATATTCACCTGTTATTCACATCATTTTAACAACAAGATGATTTAATATCTAGCTGATTAAATGTGTTATATAATAAAAAACAATATAAGGATATCTCATGGGCTAAATGTGTTGATATTTGAATAAACATTAGATATAATACTATTAGCTTCAAGAACTTGACTTCTTTTTTTATGATAAATCAGTGTTAATCTTAAGTAGGGTATAATTTGTACATTTGATATATATTAATAGCACATAGGAAAACATTTCTAGTATTTTGTTTTCTTATAAAATGTATCTTGTCACCTTTGGAAGGCAATTTTTTTTAATGTTTATTTATTTTTGAGAGACATAGAGGCACAGCATGAACAGGGGAAGGGCAGAGAGAGCAGGAGACACAGAATCTGAAGCAGGCTCCGGGCTCTGAGCCATCAGCACAGAGCCCGACGCGGGGCTCGAACTCACAGACCACGAGATCATGACCTGAGCTGAAGTCGGCAGCCCAACCGACTGAGCCACCCACGCGCCCCTGGAAGGCAATTTTAATATGCTGTAGTATACTAGGTAGGGTTGGACAAGGTCCACAATGGAAAGGCACATTTAAAGAATGTCAGATCTAGAGAAAGTCAACCACTCCTCCTCTTGCCTTATAAAAATTCACTTTACCTTATTGAAAGAAAAGGAGTCAGGTCAGGGAAATAAGCATGGGCTTTCAAGTCTGAAAGATTTTGAATTCAATGTCAGTCTGGGTCACTTATACCTCTAAGTGTAACAGCTTTGAACCTCATTGGGTTACAATGTTCTTGTTTTTATCTATAAAACAAAATGACCATCAACCCCCTTCCCCAATGCACACAGACACCGGTAGGGGTTTTGTTTTGTTTTTTTGTTTTGTTTTGTTTTTCGCAGACCTGAGATAGATCAAGTAAGCTAATATCCTAATATGATACCTTCCAGATACTATGTCCTTAGTATTAGTACTGCCAATTGTTGCTATCAATTAGATTGCTAGGATGTTTAGGGTTTCCTTTTTCTTGCTTCACTACCTTATAAAATCTAGGATCCTCACACATGTTCTCTTTACTGTAGTAACTAGTGGCATAATGATTTTGTGTGTTCATGAATGTGTGATGGTGTACATGTATGTGTGAGCAGGTGTGCATTCATGCATGCCTGAGAGAGGGAGGGAGGAGAGGGAGAAGGAGGAGGGGGAGGGAGAGGAAAAGGAGGAGGAGAAATGAGATAAGAAGGAAGAGAGGAAAAAGGAGACTAGAAATACAGAAAGGAAAGGACAAAGAAGGTCTAAGAAAGTCTAAGGAAAATATGTATGTATAAATAATACTTTTAGGGTTAGATAACAGACAACTGTTTATCAAAGAAAAATATTTTGCAAAGTTTATGATAGACCATCTGGACAAATTATGGCTAAAATTAATTTGATTGTATTTTTTCCCCTCCAGAAACTTGTTCCTACAGGTGAGAAAATTACAATCTGAAACAGAAAATTAATTCATTAGATTTTTATTCTCTAATCTCTAGGTTTTGATAATTATAGCTAAATGAAATTGTTTAAACTTGAGGATGTATATATAACTCATATTAAGTTTTGAACATTGAGGGTTAACTTAGATGTACTGCATTTGGATGTATTTATAGAAACTACTGATGTCTAAGTATGTTTAAAGAAAGGCATAGCAAACATAGAGTGTTTGATTAAAGGGCATCATGTAAATTAATTTGTATTCAAAAATCTCCAAGGGTTGTTTGTTTTAAACTGTAAAATGCAGTCCAATTATCCCTCCACACATTTGCAAAAGTGCTGTGGTTAAATTAGGGAACTCAATATGACTGAGCTATTGACAGAGGTTAGGAGTAGTCCTGGCACAGTTGCATTGGCCTCTTGCCTGGTGTCCGTCTTGGAAAGAGATGCCTTTTGCCTCCTACACGTTTGTTGTCCAATCAACCACCAGGCATCTGGGACAGCAGATGGGCCCCACGTATACCTGGAACATTGGTGCCAGAACAATCAGTGCTTTCTCCACTGCTGTATGAATTTACTTGTGCTTTACTAGTTAGACAGCATTTGTCCATCCTGGAATATGTATTGAGCAGTAAATACATGGAAGACTTCGGTGGTTAAAAATTAATTACAGATATGAATCCTAACTCCAAGAAGTTTCACTAAGATAAATCCTTTGCCCACCTTTAGACTTAAATCTTGTTTGATGTTTTTCTCACCAGGTTTACTTTTGGATTGTATATTACTTTTTTCATGTGATATGTTTTTTTTTTAATATTCTTCTATTTTTTTTAATTATTTTGTTTGAGAGAGAAAAAGTGTAAGTGGGGGAAGGGCAGAGATAGAGGCAGGGAGAGAGAGAATCCCAAGCAGGCTCTACATTGTCAGTATGGAGCTCGGCTTGGGGTTCAAAGCCATGAACTATGAGATCATGACCTGAGCTGAAGTCAGACACTTAACCGACTGAGCCACTCAGGCAGCCCTATTTTTTTTAATTTTTATATATCCTGTAACTTATATTCTCTTTTATGTACTTGCTTTGTTTAATTAGCTATCCCTACCTCTGTTTTATGGCACCTTGCAGTCCTATTTCCTTTCCTGGGGATATTTTACCAGCTATAAGGGTTTCTTAATCATTTCAAATTTTCCAAAAATTCTTTTCCACATGCACATGCTATAACTGTGCTCCAAGAGATTTTAACTGGGTAGGTCTATGGTGTGCCATAGTTACGTGTACTCTATCCAGTTCTGTCTATATTGCTGACACTGAATCACCAATTCAAAAATGACCATGACTATGGCAGTATACCTTTCCTTTGAATTTTAGGAACCAAGTTTCCTGTGGTAGGAGCATAATTAAAACTATATCAGAATTCCAGTTATAATCTTGTTGCATATTTTTATGACATAGAGAGGTTGGAGAGGATGCTATATCAAAGGTTCTAGTACAATATATGTAAGAGTGAATGGACAAGAAAAAAACCTGCTGACAGGACAATAGTTTATTATCCCTCAGTATGTTCTTGCTTTGCTCCCAAAAATTATCTCCATACTCTCTAGAAGCTTTCGGCTGAGAACAGTCAATGAGTTGCAATATATTGAAATATATCATGATTTACACACAAAAAAATGACTGATACATTAGTTTTATTTTGTGAAGTAAGTAGTAAACCACAAAGCAAATAATTACCTGAGATTTTTGATATGTAAGAATCATTAGACACTTTAACTGAGTACGTAACTAAAACATAAATAAAACAGAGCCAAAATTAACCAATACTTAAAATCTCTTTTATCTACAAAAGATGTCTGCCAAAACTATCATCTCCCTTCCCAGTCATCTCCACCTCTTCCCATAGTTTTCCATTTGCTTAAAGAACATATAGATTGTCTTATAAAATTGTATACATTGTCCTCCTCCCACCATCTAGATTCCTATAAAAAATGTAGCTAAATAAATTTGAAGAGAAAAATACCACATTTTATTAAACTTGGTCACAGCATTTCTACTTGTTCTCCTTTAATTATCTTTAGGTCCTGCATTTAGACAAGAACATGTGACTCTTTCTTGGTTTGTCTAAAAGTTATTAAGCAAATGTACTAGGTCAGCTGCAAGGTCAAACAGGAAAAAGTAGATAAGCGTCAGATTTATCATTCTAATTACTTCTAAAAATAAAAATTGTTGATAATCTACATACTACTGAAATTACTATTTATTATTGATATTTCAAACCATGCTTCAGAGAAAACTGAAATGTTTAACCGATGTTTTCACTTATTCATATAATTTTGCATTAGAGGTGATGACACAGTATCCTAAAAACATGTTTCTTTACTGAGAATTTGAAGTGGCAACAGTCCGCATCTTTGGATTTTCAGGTACAATGGCAAAATGCCATTGCTAAAACAAAGAAAAACACAAAACAACCAAAATTGCATACAAAAGTGAATAATGGTTTGTCATCTCAAAATCAGCCACACTTAATGACTAATACATGTTTAAAAATTAATACATCTTACCAAGTTTTTATATTCTCCAAGTGTTGATTACCGAAGTAGAGCATGTTTTACTAATGGAAGCCTAAATTTGCTGCCTTTATGCATCTCCTTCATCTCTCTCCTCACTGGTCTGTATTGGTAGTATAGACAACAACCAGCTGTTCTCAGCTGAAAGCAGATGACCCAATCTAGCCATAGTCCAATTCCATGCTGCACACTCCTTTCTCTTCCTCATCAGGGCATCTTTACAAAGATATGCTGTTCGTTAAAACTACTTTACCTTGTTGTTCTATATCTATTCCTTCTATTGCTTTTAATGGTTTGTATCTTTATCCTACATTAAAATTTCCTATAAAAAACTATTACAACTTTGCTATTGAGTTAATTTAAAGCATGTTATTTGAGAATGTGACCAAGAGCATTATTTAGAGCACCCTTTACAACAATTCATAGAATAAACAGGTTTATAGACTGAGATATCAGGGAAGATTTTTTTTTTTTTAAAGTAATGGAACTGAGATTTTCCCCATTTTCCTTTGGATACCAGAAAAGTACAGAATTAGATTTGCAACCATATTTTAGAATACCTGTAATGTCCATAACTACACACTGCCCTTGTTTCTGATGTTTTTTATCTTATGTATCTTTCCCCTGCACCAATTACATATTTGCAATTTAACTGACCATATTTATATAATTTTATAAATGACCTCTACTCTTTGGTATAACAAGGGAGTTATATATAAAGAAACTACACAGAGATGCCTCTTGAACCACTGCTACTCAGAGTTGTATAGTAACTTCCAGCTAGAACAATTAGGAAAGGGGAAAAAAAAGTAAAAAGCATCCAAACTGGAAAGGAAGAAGTAAAGTCATCTCTATTCACAGAAAATATATTCCTATATTTTGTAATTCCAATGAATGCAAACGAAAGCCACTAGGACTAATAAACAAATGCAGCATAATAGATGGGCATGAGATCAACGCCTAGGTGGCTCAGTCAGTTGAGCCATGTTTTCATGGTTCGTGGTTTCAAACCTGCATCAGACTCTGTGCTGACAGCTCAGAGCCTGGAGCCTGCTTAAGATTCTGTCTCTCTCTCTCTCTCTCTCTCTCTCTCTCTGCTCCTCCCCAACTCCTGCTCTGTCTCTCTCTCAAAAATAAATAAACATTAAAATTTAAAAAAAGAGATTATGTTTTTATAACCATGCAGTGAATAATTAAAAAGCAATCAAGAAAGCAATTCCATCGATAAATGCATCTAAAAGGACAAAATACCTAGGAATAGATTAAGCCAAGAAGGCAAATGAGTTATACACTAAAAACTTTATACTATTTCACTACTTTCAGTATGATATTCACTACAGAAGTCATTTTGTCTTCCACAGTAATACCATATTGAGGAATGTTTGAATGATGCTGTTATTTTAATTTGTTTCATTTTTGAAGATGAAGACTGTACATCACTCTGGGTTTTCTTTTCCAAGTGAAAGTAATGAGTGTTCATTTGTATTCTTCAGATTTTATAGATCAGTATCATGACCCAATGTTAAGCGGTGCAACCTTATGTCATAAAAGTTTCCTTTTGTAGGTATACAATTACAGTTTACTTTCTGTATTAAATCTGCTTCAACCACCTATTAGTCAACTGATCTCTAATATAAACCTGCTTAGGAAAATATCTCAGCTCACATTTTATATTTCCTAGAAGAGACCCAGTCATTTATATATTTTGTGATCATAAAGATTTTGAGCCTAGACAATTCATAAAAAGAAAATGTTAAAAAAAACTCTAAGCTAAATATACTCCATTAGCACTCCCAAGGGCATTTTTTCTCATTTCAATGACCAAATACGCAGCTGAGAATAGAGCTCTGGGGCTATTTCAGCCCAGAACCTAGTTTGCAGTGTTTACTCAACCACAGACAAGGCTTAACTGAGTTTGAAAAGAGAAATAAAATATAATAGTTTTTCTCCCGTAAATATCCTGGATTGAACCTTACAAAGATCAAAAGTGAAAAGAATTAACTGAAACTACTACTCTAAAACCAAACAGGAAAAGCTATTTTTATTGGCTTCTTATTCTTTATTATGTTAACTTCAAAAGTTACTGAAATACTTTCAAATGTAACTTTAAAAGATCAAATATAGCAGGTAGTATAAACATTAATCATTATGAGAGCAAAAAACTAAAATGCGGATATAAGTAAAATATAAATATAATTATATTTTACATGACAGGGAGATTAAAGAAGTGAAATTTCAATGCAGAGCTGATAAAAAACATATTGATTCTCAAGATTATATGAATAAACTTATTTTACAAAATTCTGTATATAACAGGAAATGATATTTGCATATTTATTATCTTTTTTGTTGCCACATGCAAATTAAAGAGAACCTATTAAGAAATATCAGGAATATATTTACACCTTTTAATTCTGTACTCTCCCTTCATTTAAACAGAAACCATTTTAACCAAATTCCTCAGGGCATGCATGCAAGATGATCAGCAAGGATATAAGAACAATATATTTTTAACAGGGTCTGGCACCAACTTCCAACGTGTGATGATAGCAGGGATTTCCCCAACAACTAGCAATCCTGACACTAGCCGAGTATCCTGCAATTCAGCTGGTCTAAGCAGAGATAATATCAGATCCCACAGGTTAAGAGTTCAGTTCCACAAGACTACTCTGCACTTCAGACTCCAGCCACTAGTGTAGGTTGTTACATGTATTTCTGACCAATTGGCTATAAATCAGAAGCTCCCACAACCTGGGTTCGATTAACTTGCTAAAATGGCTCATAGAACTCAGAGAAGCATTTTACTTACTAGATTACCAATTTATTATAAAGGAATATGACTCAGAAACAGCCAGATGGAAGAGACTGCATAGGTCGAGGCAAATAATGAGAGGATCCATACTCAGTTCCACTGTACCACTCTTTGTGAATCTCTATGTATTCACTCACCTGGAAGAAATCTGTATACCGTCCTTGAGGATTTTACAGAGGCTTCATTTCATAGGCATGGTTGACTAAATCATTGGCCAGTGGTGATTGATTCTGTTTCTATCCCCTCTCTCATCCCAAGAAATCAGGGGATTTACTGAATGCTCCAACCCCTTTTACACAACTGGTTCCCCTAGCAACCAGCCCCATCCTTACATGCTTTCCAAAAGTCACCTCATTAATACAAACCCAGTTGTGGTGGAATGGGGCTTGTTATGAATAACAAGATACGCATTTCATTATTAAGGTTCTGAAGAGATTTCAGGAACTGAGGGCAGGAAATCAAACATCAAGACAAAAGATTTTCCCATTGCTCTTATCTTTGAGAAATCCCAAGGTTTTGGAAATGTGAGCCAGGAATCATGGATAAAGACCAAGTATATATGAAAATTATATTTGGTCATCTGACTGATCAAACATACTTTTCTCATAAATCACAATATTGTAGTTTTCTTTGCAATTAGAGTTCAATTTTCTAACAATAAAAAGAAATATTTGAAAATTTGAATTACCGCTAATAGGAAAGCTGACACTACTCTGTATACTGACTTAAAAAATGAATAAAGAAAACAGTTCAGGTGATACAAACAGACTTTATCCCTTGATGAAATGGATGGTCTCCTTTCAGAGAACTATAAAGTGGGGTGGAAAGCAGGATGCTTTAATAGGATAAAGACTAAAGAACAAGGAAGAGGAAAGTATAAAATTTCTGATTGGCTAGGGTCAGAGAGTCAACTTTGTTTTGGGTAAGAATGAACAAAGAAATAAGTATAGAGTCCAGAGTTGGCTTGGTGTTTGGGGATTGGCTGGTTTGATAGATGTCATTTGGTCAGGTAGAAAACTTACAGGGGCATAAAATTTATTTAAGTTACTGTTTGCTAACATGGCATCCTAGAAAAGAGTGGCTCCATTTTGGACTTAGAAAGTTATTTATTCAGGAAGAAATCTGTATACTGTCCTTTTGATCATCCTCTTGACCACTCAAAATGTCAGTCTTAGCATGACTCTTACTTACCATTGTTTCTTTCAGATCCCAGTGTAGGATTCACAGAAGATAATGTCAGGTACCTACTCTTAGAACTGGTTACAGTCTTCTGGTTTGGTTGTTGTTGTTGCTGCTGTTTGTTTATTTGTTTGTTTTTGTCATTCTAGTTAAAGAGAGACCAGCTGTTGGTTGATCCACGGCTGCCCATATGCATTTAACGCTTCTGAGAGAACATCAGGTATTAAGAAGACAAGAATTATTAGCAACAAAATAACGCCCATGGTTTGGAAAGTACTCTCAAATCAGGATTCCCATGAAACAAACCAACTAGAATCAAATAAATTAAGAAAAAAAAAAATCCCAAAGTGGAGAATATTTCTTTAACCCAGTTGGCCTTTTTATGTACTTCAGGTAACTGTGTCTCCACTTCTCAATAAGTATTTATTTAGAAAATTTGTTCCAGAGAATCTTAGGCAGTAGAAATCAAGGCAGAAAGAAATATAGGATTGTCAGCATCATAGCAAATCCAATAGTCATTTGGAAGCTGGATTACTCTCTTTGCAATGTCCTGAGATATGCAAAGAATGACATTATCTTTCCAGGGTAAGGAAAGGCAAAGGGTGAAACAAAAGAATGATAAGGATCTTCATAATGTAAAAATTAGGAAAAGGATGGTCAAAGAGTGAAAGGGCAATGGAAAGAAATAGGAATTCTCGATCTGTCATCTTGGGAAGAAGCAGTCTACCCCAATGTTGGCTATTTCTCTTCCTGTTCAATTTGATTTTGAGGTCTCCTGCATTTATACAGGACCAGATAACAGGAGGAGTCTTCTTCAGTTGTAAAATGTGAACTCAATGTTTAGCACCCTGTAATTTGGCAGTGGTGTCAGTGGTCAAGAGTTCGTGGCAGGGTTCTTTCCATGAATCTCAGTTTTAAAAACAATCAGAGTGAAAGAATAAATATTTATAAATGACAAAAGACTTTAAAATGCCCAGGGATGAAAGTTAATTTAACAAGGAAGTGCACTTTTTTCTGTGGCAGACAATAATTTAGGATAATAATTAAACAATGTATTGACAAACTTCTAGAAATTTTAAACAATTTCTAGAATACCTATATTAAATTTTTTTAACATTTATTTATTTTTGAGAGACATAGAGACAGAGTATGAGCAAGGGAAGGGCAGAGAGAGAGGGAGACACAGAATCAGAAGCAGGCTCCAGGCTCCGAGCTGTCAGCACGGAGGCTGACGCGGGGCTCGAACTCACAGACCGCGAGATCATAACCTGAGCCGAAGTCGGCCGCTCAACCGACTGAGCCACCCAGGCGCCCCTAGAATACCTATATTAGAAACACATATCAGTACACATATAACTTAAGAATGTTTATCACCATTTCTGATTTGACAATGCTTCCCACGTAACTTAACATACCAAATAAACCTATTATGTTTCCATTACAAGGTGAAAGACAAATCATTTGAGAAATTCCAGGGACTCTCAGAACATATTACAAAGTTAGTTCAAGGTCCAAAAAATTTCATTTAGAATTAAAGTTTGTCAAAAGCATGCACATATCAAAGTGACAAAAATTTTGAAGGCAAATACAGAAAGTTACAGAGTTGTGAACAAAACTTAGCTATTTTTTTTATATTATTTTATTTAATTATTTTATTTATTTTATTTTATTATTTTTGAGAGAGAGAAAGACAGAGCACAAGCTGGAAAGGAGCAGATAGAGAGGGAGACACAGAATCCAAAGCAGGTTCCAGGCTCTGAGCTGTCAGTACAGAACCCGATGTGAGGCTTGAACTCACAGAGATCATGACCTGAGCTGAATGAAGTCAGTCACTAAACTGACTGAGCCACCCATGTGCCTCAAAACTTAGCTATTTAAATACTGAGAAAACAGGCATTCTGTTTCTTTCTTTCTTTTTTTTTCTTTTTAAGTAATTAAAGACCTGGGAAAGACATGAAACACAGTAAATTATTTTGATTATTTTGGTAGGACATAAAATCTTTGCTTTCCAGGCAGATTACTAAAAAGGTAGAGAAGAACCCTTGATTAAAATTTCTTATTTAGACCAGACCAATAACCTAAGAAAACTGTCCTTTTTACAGAGAAAAAAACTAATTTTGCACCAGTGTAATTTTGATATTAAAACTTGTTTTCATTTTTTATTATTTTTTTTAATGTTTATTTATTTTTAAGAAACATAGAGGCACAGTGTGAACAGGGGAAGGGCAGAGAGAGAGGGAGACACAGAATCGGAAGCAGGCTCCAGGCTCTGAGCCATCAGCACAGAGCCCGATGCGGGGCTCGAACCCACGACCGCGAGATCATGACCTGAGCTGAAGTCGGCGCCCAACCGACTGAGCCACCCAGGTGCCCCTAAAACTTGTTTTTAAAAAACTCAATTAACTCCATTCCAATCTTAGCCAGGTTGACCACACATAAAATTTGTTTCCCAAGATTCTCATTCTCATGTTTTTCTCATTTTGTGAACAAGCAATCATTTTATTTTCATACACAGTTGTTTCTTTTCACCATAGTTTTTTCAAACTAGTTTCTTTTCAAAATAGTTTTAATCCATATTGATTAGAGTTCTTAACATTTAGAATCCATTATTCCTAGTGAAACTGAGCAGTAAGCGACTGTGGATTGTCTGTTACATTAGCATTCTGGGGACTGGCAAAATTATAAATAAATTTCATAATTTCTAGAAGTATTTTTTCCTCACAGTAATTTTTTTCAATGTGGCACCAACCATATTTAATAATAGACCTATATATCTTTAGTTCTTCTGTAAAAGGAAGCCAACGGTGGATAAATCTATGTTCAGTAATTGATGTTTCAGTATTTAATCTTATTTGGAAACAATCTAGATTTTCAAAGATTACCCATCATTCAACTTACCTTAACCTTGTAATTTTAAAGTTTAAAGTTACCAAAATGATACTGGAACTCTTTTTAATATTTTTATTTTGTTTCATATTATTTATATTATTTTATTTTTGTTTTTGTTTTAGAGAGAGAGAGAGAGTGAGCGAGGGCGTCTACACGAGTGGGATGAGGAGAGGGGAACAGGGAGAACGAGTGAGAATCTCAAGCAGGCTCTACCTTCAGCATGGGACCGGATGCAGGGTTCCAACCCACAACATTGGATGGGATCAAGACCAGAGCCGGAATCAAGAGTCGAACGCTTAACCCACTGAGACACTCAGGCATCCCTGGAAACTCTTTTAAACTAGACATACCATAGAGTATAATTCTTGTTAATAAGCTCATTTATAAACTTTTATCTTACTAATACCTATTTACTTGTTGTTAACAGTTATGTTGCAAATAGAAAATTTCATGAGACATCAAATAGCTAATTATATTCTTAAATTATCCTCCTTGCTGACTATATAACAGAGATACATACATGTAACATGCTGATTACGTAACAGAGATCACAAAAGATACAAAGATAACTATTTTACCAATAGCCAGAGCCACTGCTAAAGATAGCTCAAAACGGGGAGAAAAAAAATACCTAGACAATTCCCCTGAGAGCTCACAAGTCCATAGGGCCCTAGACACAAATGAAGTGCAACATACATTTTTGTCCAGCCATATCTTTAGACCTCCAACATGACAGTTGAGCTGACTGCATATATATATGCCACAATAGGAAACCTGAAAGCCTTATGCAGTAAGAAAGCCAAACAGAGTTCTCAAAATGTAAAATGAGATAAACCACAGGCTTCCAAGTGAGTGGGGTTTAAAGTAGAGTGTAGTCCCAGCATGTCTACCAGAATTTGGCAAGGTTTTCCATTAATTTAAATTTTTGTTTTCCCAGGCTATGTAAGGGAATAATTGCTGGGAGTATACTGGAGAATCCCTTGGGGTTCCATCTACTCTAGGTCCTCCTTTGAGAGTAGATATGGGAGCATCTGAGTCAGTGTTAAAGTATTTGCATGAAACCTTGAGAGACAATCTCTTTTCCAGTGTCTTAATTGACTGCGAATATGACAACAATTTCTGGGCCAGTGTTTTGATGACGAACTCCCCAAGAGGGTGTAACAGGGAAGACTCGGATTTTTCTTTAGGTTTCTGACCTTGAAGTTGTTAACATTTGTTAGGCCACTAACTTGGCGGAATATTTGTTTACTGTCTTATGGTCTCTTTAAGATCTCTTTGAGGTTAGTAGACTCTTTGAGATTAGTAGACTGAGTACTCAAGTAAAGGAGGATAGAGGGGAGCAGTAAGAATCACATCAGTCGCACAGTTTGTCTGTTTCAAGTACCTCTTGTGTCTTTAATTTTTCAATAAAGTTTCCAATAAATCTTTAGCTATTTTGGAACACTGAAGTCTTTTGGAGATTTCTGCATGCCAAGTAAAATCAGTACCTTATTCTGTTTGTTTTATTTGGGAGACCCTGTTTTTCAAGAGGACTTCACAAGGGAACAAGCTTATCTATTTGGAATGATCCCCACAATGATCATGGTTAATTCTAGGTAGTCTTAGTAAGATTTTACCATTTTGTAAATATCCACAGTTTATAGCATGACAGTTCTTAGACACAAAATAAACAGGGATTCCAGAAGGTGGCACTGTCCTTTCTTTGAAATTGAGGATTCCATGTTTTTAGCTGAAGCGTGGGTATTTCAGAGCCGACTTAATACCTAAGATGGATGTGTCATGGGGTTGGGAATTTTGTGGTATTTATGGTGTTACCTCATTGCATAGAAATTTTCTTGAGATTGGTAGTTGACCTCGTGTCAATCTAACCCATTCTGTGGCCAACTTCTGACAGAACAGGACTCTTACAGTAGGTGGCAAGCATTCTAATAGCTTTTCTGTGCTCAACCCAATACAGCGATTTTGGAACTTTGGCTTCTGAGATTCCCATTAGTCATACATCTATTATACCTAATCACTAGAGATTTCTTTATAGTGACTGATGCCCTGATGGCTTTTACCAGTCCAATTTGTGCCTACTTTGATTTTGAATTTGATGGTCAAAACACTTCAGATTTCTTGTCTTTATTTTCCCAAGTCCCCTAGGTGTTTATGCTGTGGACTTACCTTGAGATTTTGTATGTACTCTAGCATCTGGCGCAATTTCACTACCTCATATCCCATATACTTACTACCTCACAACCTTTCTAGGAACACAACTTTTAAATACAGTTTGTTTTGATCGGAGAGCTGCACACAGGGGAGCTCAAATCCGAGACTGACTTACCCATGACCCATGGTGATGATGAGCAGAACGGTGAACTCAAAATGTTCAGTGGATGTTTTCTGTACGCATCTCCCTTCCTGCAGGCCTTGAGTGGTCACCTTCAGATTCCACACTTATCACCAAATACTGTTAAAAATGGGTAAAGAAAACAATTTAGCTGATGTAAACAAACTTTAACACTTCATGGAGTGGATAGGCTCTTCTTGGAGAACTGTAAAACAGGGTAGAAGGCCAGAAGGTTTTGTAGGATAAGGAATAAAAAGCAAGGAAAAGAAAAATAGAAAACATCTGATTTGTTGGGACCACATAGTCAACTGTGTTTGTGGTGAGGAGGAACAAGGACATAATCACAGAGCCCATGTGGCTGACTGGATACACTGTTTCTGGTCAAGTGGAGCACTACCAGGGACACAAAAGTTTCTCTTTGCTGGGGCAGCCCAGAGAGGAGAAGCTCCACCTTGGGTGTAAAAACTTATTTCTATATGATCTGTGTTGTAGGTAGGCTAATAAAGGGTCTTCCTGAAGACATCTGCATTCTAATACTTAGAAACAGTGAAGATTACTTTATATAATAAAGTCTTTGTAGAAATGATTAAATTAAATATTTTATGGCCAGGAGATAATCTTTGATTACCAGAAAGGCCTCTATTTGCCATCTCATACTTCCTTGTAAGGGGACGGCATAGGGAGATTTGACAACACACAGAGAAGAAGGCAATGTGAAGATGGAGCAGAGAGATCTGAAGATGACTGGAGTGAAGCCAAGGAATGCTGGCAACCACCTGCAGCTGAAAATGGCATGAAATGAATTCTCTCTTTAGCCTCTCACAAGATGGGAGGCATGCTAACACTTTGATTTCAACCCTATAATACCGATTTTGGACTCTGGTTTCAAAAACTGTGGGAGAATTAATTTCTTGTTTAAAGTCACCAAAATATGGGGTAATTTGCTGTGGTACTAATAAGAAACTAATATGAACCATTATCCAGCCAAATTTGGATATAACTAGATGTGACAAAGAGTCACTGAACTTTCAATGTTTTCAAGATAATTAGAAATATGGTTTTGTATCCATTATTCTTTATTGGGAAACTCATCTTACGTTCATAAAATATTACACAATTAAAAACTGCAAACCATTTAAATATAAGCATTCAGAAAATATATAGAATCCCCAGCATTCTTTTTCAGGATTTTAAGATGCATGATTTCCAATTTCATGTTACAGAATTTTGTTAAGCTTATTCTTTTTCAGATACTCAATGTAATCATGAAGAGGTGCCATATTTCTTGAGAAGCGCTTGTATTTCTGTCAGACTAAAAAAAAAAAAAACCACAATCAGACACACACACATACACACACACACACACACACACACACACCTAGAGCATGGAGACAGATAAAAATAAATTCCTTTGTTACCAAATATTACCAATTGTTACCAAATATTGCTGGAATTTAAAAAAAAATGGTGCTACTGATTTGAAGAATAAGAAATTAAAACAAAATATGCAATATGGAAGTTTCTATGTAGATTGCTCAAAAGTGCAGATCTTTACATTTTTACAGGATTTTATTTTCAAAATGGTATACTAAAAATTTCTCAGGAAGATGTGCAAATGAACAATGTAAAACACAAGCATACACATACACATAAAACAACATATATCTATATGTGTATATATGTGTTTCATGTGTATATGTATATATACATATGATAGGTTAGATATAACTGAAGAGAAAATTAGTAAAATCACAAATCAATATAAAATGTCAAAAAGGTAGCACAGAGACAAAGAGAAGAATGCATGAAAAACAGATTGCAAGTCATGGAAGACTGAGTGAGAAGACATTACAAATATCTACTTTTTTTTTAAGTGATGAGAGATAATTGCTTAGAGAAAATATTTGTGAGATAAGAGTTTGGTTTTATTTTAGAAATAAAAGATATTTGCATTCAGTTTTAAAATCCATATTACTCATAAGTCTTAATAATAAAAAGATCTCCATACCCACATTAACTGTACTAAAACCATTGTATTAAAGTAAAAATGTAAGTAAAAGTTCCTAGAAAAATGTTATTACACAATCAAGAATAGTATTGTTAAATTTGAATTTATTTCTTAAACCATTTTATTGAGCTACAACTAATCTGCAAAAACCTGTATATATTTAATGTATACAACTTGATAAATTTGAAGATTAGTATACGTTTGTGAAAACATCATCACAATCTATGCCACAAATACATCCATCACCTCAAGTTTCTTCCCATTCTCTTTATTATTTTTTTAAATAAGTGAAATTGTTTTTATAAATGAAGGTAAAACTAAGATGTTTTCAGACAAACATAAGCAAAGAGTGTAGTATAATTTTGAAAACTATTTTTTGGTATATTTATATGTGAAAATCAAGAAGTACAATAAAATAATCCTAAAAATAGCATATAAATCTGTAAGAACAACTCAATCAAATAAAAAGACAAAAAACAATTAAAATTTTTAAGAAATAAATCCATAAATACCATAATAATAATTTGTGTAGAAAACTGAAGATAAATATTGATAATTAGATGCATATTTTAAAATATGCACCTAAAACATAAAGTTCAGAAAAGTCAAAGTAAATTAATAGGAAGAAAATCAATGAGATCAAAATCAAGAATATGAAGTCAGTACATTACTATTGGACAAAACAGAGTTGATGTAAGAACTCAGGATTGAAAGTAAAGGGTAATTATTGCATATATTTGAGAAGTGATAAAACTGGGATGACAAAATATTTTTAAACACTATGTATCTAAAAGCAAAACATCAGTAATTAATAGTACAAGAACATAAAGAACACAAAATAGGTAAAGAGAATTAGGAGGTATGATTTTATAACTATAAAATAAATGAGATCTGGAAGGGGATGAAATGTACGGTATAGGGAACATAGTTAATAATAGCATAAAAACTGTGTATGGCTACAGATGATAACTAGACTTATCATGGTAACCATTTTCCAATGTGTATAAATATTGAATCACTATGTTGTACACCTGAACCTAATATAGTACTGTATGTCAATTATACTTTAGCAACAGAAATGTATAGTTTTTGAACAACATGAGTTTGAACTGCACAGGTCCATACCAAAGAGGCTTTTTTTTAATAAATACAGTAAAGTACTGTTAAGTGTGTGTTCTTTTCCTTATGATTTTCTTAATTATTTTATTTTCTCTAGCTTACTTTATTATAAGAGTACAGTATATATTCTATAACATATAAAATATGTATGATTGACTGCTTATGCTATCAGAAAGGTTAACAGTACTCTGTTAGTAGTTAAGTTTTGGTAGAGTCAAAAGTTACATATAGGGGCGCCAGGGTAGCTCAGCTGGCTAAGCATCCAACTTCAGCTCAGGTCATGATCTCACAGTTTGTGGGTTTGAGCCCTGTGTTGGGCTCTGTGCTGACAGCTCAGAGCCTGGAGCCTGTTTCAGATTCCGTGTCTCCCTCTCTCTCTCTCTCTGCGTCTCCCCTTCTTGATCTCTCTTTCTCTCTCTCAAAAATAAACATTGAAAAATTAAAAAATAGTTACATGTAGATTTTTTAACAGCACAAATGTCCTTAACCCTTGCATTGTTTAAAAGTCAACCTTATATGGAATGTTTGAATAACAAAAATATAAACTTGATCAAAATGCCAAGTGCATTATCCAGTTTTGAGTGCAGGGCCCATTAGATTTAATTCAAATATATATAAAATATTTATGAATATGACCAAGTTCTTGATAATAAAATTTCAAAAAATATGGAAAATAATATATTAGAGAACTAATCTCTAATTACATTGACGCGATGTTAATATCTGCAACAAAGAGATAACAAAAGTATGTTAACTAAGATAAAATCTCTAATCTTTAGGTAAATGAAGAAATTATAATGGCAATTACAATATACTTAGAACTAAAAATACTTAAAATTAATACAAAATTTTGCATTGAAATTTAATTAATATTTAGAGGAAAAATAATATATTTTTATCAAGAATATGTTTTTATCAATGATAAATTTTTATGAAGATACAGCTACAAAAATGAATGATCTAAGTGCCCAATTTATTATTAGATAATATCAAATTCTCATGGAAATGATGAGGTCATTCCATCTTTGATTCTGTCTTTTGCCCAGGATCCAACATTTAATTTCCTTGTGTATTCCCAAAGTTAACAAAATATATATTCTTTTCAAGATTTTTATCTACTTTCTTAATTGATTATACTGGGATTATTTTTCTCAGCCCCACACAAATACCATCCCGACCTAAATAGAAATATATGTATATGTAGGTATATATATAAAGTTCCTATTACTACAAACAGGGATTGTATTGCAGCAACTTTTTATGAAATTCCTTTCTACCTTAAAATAGCAAGTTTTAAAAATCTAATGGGTAAATGCCTTACTTTATATTACATGTCTTTTAAAACAGTGATTTTTGACTAGGTTCTTTTATGGCTTCTAATTTATCTATTTACCTATCAACCTATTTATTTAATAGTATTTTTTCAACCAAAACTTATACTTCTTTTAAGGTAAAGCTTTATGTTTTTGTATCATTGAAAATCTATTGGAATTTCATAATGCTTTGCAAATCAATGCCATATAATTATTCTACTGTTTTCTCTCTTCATAGTTTTTTGAGTAGCTTTTTCTTTCTGAGAGCACGTCATCATTTGCTGTGTTACATCATTGTCATTTCCATTTCTGTTTATTTACCACTATCACCTTTTCTCTTAGGAAGTGGGCTATCTACAAAGGCATGATCTTCAAAGAGCAAAGTTGGTCTCAACATAGCTCCTCTGCTAGTATTCAATGTCATTGTGTGTCATGTTGAATACTAATGTTGACTGAAATAAATAATGAATAATTAAACATAAATGGACTTATTTCAAACATCATTCATGGTTTTAAATCTTTTTATAGCATAAATATACATATATTATGTAATCAAGGATTTTACAACTATTATCATTATTTCTAATTTTTAGTTACAACATACACCAGGCAAAATTACTGGAAGATCTGTGACAGCATTTTTTTGGGTTAGGTTTTTATATTGAATATATATATAGATATAAATATCTATCTATCTATCTATCATCTATCTACATATAGATATATAAATTGTATTATGTGATGGTCTTCTATTTTAAATTGTTGCATGTCATTACTATGTTTAGTCATGGAAATGTACTTACTTATGAATTAACACCAGCTATAACAATTCTTGGACTTTTAAATGAAATCTCCTTCCAAGCTTAGAAATACAATTTAATGTGGCAGTAATTTCTTTAGCATTAAAAAAAGGCATTTTAGAAACATTTACTGGTGGCTTTGAGAAAGGATATAATTCTTAACATACAATCTAAAAACATTTAAAATTGTGAGGATTAAGTAGAAGCTCATTTCAGTGAGCCATTGACCAAGTTATGATATACTGTGTGTGTGTGTGTGTGTGTTTGTGTGTGTGTGTGCAGGTCAAACAGAGACAGAGGAAGAGAGAGAGAGAATGTGAAAAAGAAAAAGAGAAAGTGAGAATATGATTTATTGATTGTAGTTCTGAATGTGATGTGTTTTCTTCCTCAGTCTTCCATATCTGATACATCTTATAATACATTTTGAAGCGTCTTCAAGGCCACATTTTCATCAAGGTCAAGCACAAGATTGATAACACAATTTGTCCTGGTAAAGAGAATCAAGAGACAGAGGATGTTTTGCTTTGGTTTCTGAATTATCAAATTAAATATCTTTAAACATTTGTTCATAAATATGATATCCTTTAATAGTTCATGCTCTTAAATTTTCCTATATGATCATTTACTCTGAAATGTTTCATGTAAAGAGTATGATATATGTATGTATAATAGTGTTAACTTATAAAAGAAGCGTTAAGAATAAACAGAAGCATATTAACAATTTGAAGAGTTGATTTGAGCAAAAATCAACTTGAACTGGGCAATGCCAAACCAGAAGTGGTTAGAAGCACTTTACCCACAGAAGATAGGGGAATGACTTATATAATTATAGAAGGCGTGGCTGCAAAGAAAGGAAATAGTTTTATTGACTATTAAGCTCAAATCCAGTTGGCTATTTGAGATTGGTTGTTCTGCAGTTTTAATTTTGTAACCTTGAAGCATTTACATACTTAGATTTTGGTTTACCGAAGTAGGTTACCATGGTATTAGAGACACCTCAGTCTAATGACCTCCCTGATTAATTAACAGATGTTAGTATTTGAAACATACTGATCAGGAATCTAAATTTTAGGGATGGCTAGTGACAAATTATTAAAGGATTAAAATATGTTCACATAAAGAATTATTTAGCATATAGAGTTTTAGAATAATTTCTTAAGGAAATGACAGATAATCAAGTTATATGGTTGTTCTGAAAGGTTTTCTGGGGTCCAGTGACCATACATGATGAAGTTTATGAATCCAACAAGTGAAAAACCTAACAACTATACAACAGAGCTAATAATTCAATAGCATTGCCGGGTCCTGGGTCTCATACTTAATGAAAATCTCAGTTCCTATTCTGATTCTGAAAATATACACGTCTTCTATTGGAAATGTGTTTTCATTTAACTTAGGTAGATTCCCAGGATTGGAAATTAGTAGGCGGTGCAGAAATTTGAATTTTTAAGTTAGAAATTCATTAACTTAGAATCAATTTCTGCCATCATTGTTTTGTAGTTTTCAGGGGACAATTCCTTTTGTTAAATTCATTCCAGAGTCTTTTATTCCCTTTGATGTTATTGAATAGAATCTTTTCTTCTATCGCATGAAAGTATTCATATAAAGCCATGGATCATATTATTTGTGAGGTATGACAGTTTTACTTTTTTTCCCCCTTTTCTATATGGGTGTTTTGTTTTGTGTTGCCTTTGTGCATTGGCAAGAATCCAGCAACATCAAATAGAGAGTAGAGCCTCATGTTCTTTTCTGGAAAAAATTCAGTTTTGTAAGCATGACATTAGCTGTAGGTGATTGTTGTGCTTTTTTGGTTTTTATTTTTATTTTTGTTTTGTTTTTCCCCTAGATGGTTTTTATCCTGACTTAAAAGTTCCTTTTTTTTTTCTTTCCTAGTTTGTTGAGAATACTGTGTCGAATATTTTGGGATTTCTCAAATGCTACTACATCTTTTGAGATGACCATGTGGCTTTTGTTGTTCTTTTGAGCAATTTGACATATGATATGGAATTACCTTTTATATTACACCATATCTGCCTTATTGGAATAAATACCACTTGGTAATGGTTCAAAAATTTTATATACATTGCTGTATTCAATTTACTAATATTTTATAGAATTATCTATATATATATTTTAATTTTTTAAAATGTTTTTATTGGAGAGAAAGAGAGAGAGAGTGGGGAGGAGAGAAAGAATGCCAAGCAGGCTCCACACTGAGTTTGGAGACTGATGTGGGCTCCATCCCACAATCTTGGGACCATGACCTCAGCTGAAATCAAGACTCTGATGCTCAACCTACTGAGCCACCAATGCACTCCTGTTTGTCTATATTTATCATGGATACCTGTCTGTATTATTTTTATTTTACTTGTCATGCCTTGGTTTTGTAAGTATAAGGTATCAGAGTATCAAGGTAATATTGATTTAGTAGAATAGTACAAAGTATTCACTCCTCTTCTGTTTTCTTTAAGATTATTTTTTTGGAAGACTGACATTATGTTTTTTCATTAAATGTTTTGTATATTTCAGTAATGTATTCATCTGGACCTAGGATATTTTGTGGAGAGATTTTTAATTAGTAATTCAATTTATTTACTTGGTATGGCTATATTACAACATTCTCTTTCTTCTTGGAAACAAAACCAGTTTCAGTAATTTATATCTTTTTTTTTATAAATATGTCCAATTCATCTAAGTTGTCTAATTTGTTGACAGAGTCGTTCACAGTATCCTGTTATAATGCTTTTAATTCCTTTACCATTTGTTGTGATACCTACTTTTTAAATTTTTAGCATTTTTTTCTTTCCTTTTCATTTTGTCAGTCTGGCTAAGGTTTTTTCAATTTTGTTGATTTTCTTAATTGCTTTTCACCCTTTGATTTTATTGATTTTCATATTAATCTTGAATATTTGGTTCCCTGCTTATCCAGGGTTTAGCTCTTCTTTACTAATTTCTCAAGATTGCAACTGAGATTTTTGATTTGAGGTAGTTCTTTGCTTTTACTATAAGTATTAAAAAGTAGTTATGAACTGAATTATATTTCCCCAAAAATTCATATGTTGAAGACCTAATACCTAGTGTGCCTGTATTTGGAGATATCTTTACAAAGGTCATTAAAGGTAAATGAGATTATAAGGAGGGAAATGTAACACAATAGGACTGTGTCCCTTTAAGAAAAGTATGTGCACCAAAGATGTGCACACACAGAGAAAAGGCCCTGTGAAAACAGCAAAAAAAAAACAAGCAAATGCAACCCAATGAGAGATGTCACATGAGAAACCAAATCTGTCAACACTTGATGATCCTGGATCTCCAGCTTCTAGAACTGTGAGGAAATAAGCTTCTGGCATCTAAACTACCATTCTGTGGTATTTTGTGTAGCAGCCTTAGCATACTGATACTAAGCATACTGATACTAAGCTAAAAACTTTTCCTATAAGCATCTCTTTAGCTCCATCCCATTTGTTGTCATATGTTGTGGCTTTGTTTTCATTTAGCTCATAACATTTTCTAAATTGCCTGTGATTTCCTCCTTAACCCCCAAATTACTTTTATGTGTGTTGTTTAAATTTCCATATTTTCATGTGGATTTCCCTAACTTCTTTATTTGCTTTCTAATTTAACTCTTACTTGGTCAGAGAGCATACTTTATACATTTCAATGATTTTACACTTATTGAGGCTTGTTTTACAGCTTACCATATGTTCTATATTGGGGACTGTTATTTATCCACTTTAGAGGAATATGCTTTCTCCTATTGTTGGGTAGAGTGCTCTATAGACATTACTTAGGTCTGTTTGGTTCACAGTGTTTTCAAGTCTTCTATATACTGTTTTCTTCTACTTCTTGTACTCATCATTTATGTGTCTTTGTATTATTGTTAAAATGCCTATACATCCAATGTATTCTATCAGCGTTTGCTTCATATATTTGGGGTCTCTTTTGTTAGGTGCACATATATATTTATAACTTTTATATCTACCTGATATAAACTGACTTGAACATTATAAAATGTCTTTTATCTTCAGTAATTTTTTTGTCTAAAGTATACTTATTTTTTTCAGATATTAATACAATCAAAGTCTTTTATGGTTACTATTTGTTTATTTTTCCTATGTTTTCACTGTCAATTTATTTGTCATCAAATATCTGGACTGTGCTTCTTTTAAACAGCATGAGTTATATCTTGCTTTTTATTCAGTCGGACACTACGCCTTTAGTTTGGAGTGTTACTCCATTCACATTTATTTATTTGTTTGTTTTGTGTGTGTGTGTGTGTGTGTGTGTGTGTGTGTTTATTTTTGAAAGGCAGAGAGACAGAACACAAGCAGGGGAGGGGCAGAGAGAGAGGGAGACACAGAATCTTAAGCAGGTTCTGAGCTGTCAGCACAGAGTTCCATGCAGGGCTTAAACTCACGAACTATGAAAACATGACCTGAGCTGAAGTCAGATGCTTAGCCGGCTGAGCCACCTAGGCACCCTATATTATTCCATTTACATTTAATGTTGTTACTGATATGGCTGGATTATGCCCTATATTCTATTTAAAAATATACATACATTACATATTAAATATGTATACATTATACATATATAAATTACATTATGTACATATCACATATAACATATTCTCACATCTTCAGTCTCTGTTTTGCCAGATTCCCAGTTTATTTACACTAAGTGGATATTTTTGGTGTATAATTAATGCTTTTCTTGTTTTGGGTTTTTTTGGGTTATTTTTGTTTTGTTTGTTTGTTTTACTCTAGTTTGGGTTGCTTTTTTGGTGTTTGCTTTAGGGCTCTATAAAACATGTTCTATAAATATAAACTATGCATGTACATGACTATAATGTCTATAATATGTATGGAAGTAATGTATTTGAAAGTGATAGTCCTAGGAGGGTGGTCACTGTATATGTGTGTATATATATGTATATATATACACACACACACATTTTTCATGTTCAGATATGACATGATTTCAGAATGGAGAAAATATAGAACTGTACATAATTACTATTTCTAGTACTATACTTCTTGTGGTTATGAGCTATAGAGGTCTGGTAGTATTTATTATAAGTCCCAAAATATAATTTTGTAATTATTGTTTTATCCAATTTTCTTTTAAATTTGTTAAAATAGTTATAGCGCCTCTTGTAATTATCTACATCATTACATTTATAAATGATCTTTATTTCTAAGAGAATTTGATTTGCTATATAGTGTATTTTATTTTATATGGAAAATTTCCAATATCATTTCTTCTAGAATAGTCCATTATGAAAGAATTCTCTCATTCTGTTTATCTAGGGATGCCTTTATTTTGCACTTGAAGGATAGTTACACTAGATATGAATATATTGGTTGGTATGTTTTCCCTTTTTTCATCACTTTGAATAAGCCATGTCACTGTCTTCAGGTTTCCATTGTTATTTCTAGGCAGCTATTAATCTTGTGTTCTTCTTTTTTGTAAGGATTTTATTTTAATTTTCTTTTGCTACTATTTTTTGCCTTACAACATGACTGTGATGAGTCTACTTAGAAATCTCTTTAGACTACTTGAAGTTTGTTGAGTTTATTGGAAGTACAGAAAATTATTTATATCGAATTTAGGAATTCTCTGCTTCCATTTCTTCTGTCATCTTTCTCTTCATTAGGTGTATGCTGGTGTATTCATTGATATCTTTTAGATCTATGATTTCATATTCACTATTCTCCATTGTTTTTCCTTTCTTTTCTTCATACAGGATAGTCTTTATCCTCAAGCTCATTGATTCATTCTTCCTCCATCTCAAACCTTCTTTAGTAAATTTATATTTTCATTCATCGTAATTGTTTAACTCCAGAGTATCCATTTGGCTCTGTTTTCAAAATGTTTATCTGTATTGATTATTTTCTTTTTTATTTATTTTTGAGAGACACAGAGACAGAGTGTGAGCAGGGGAAGGTCAGAGAGAGAGGAATACACAGAATCCAAAGCAGGCTCCAGGCTCTGAGCCATCAGCACAGAGCCCGATGCGGGGCTTGAACTCACAGACTGTGAGATCATGACCTGAGCTGAAGTCGGCCGCCTAACCAACTGAGCCACCCAGGCGCCCCTGTATTGATTATTTTCTATTCGATGAGTAATCATTGGTGTGCATTCTTTTAGTTATTTAATCATGGTTTATTTTAGTTCTTTGAAGATATTTATAACTGCCTCCTAAGTTCAACATATGAGACGCCTCAGACAATCTTTCATTGATTTCTTTTTTTTTCCTGTCCATGGGTTAAAATTTCCTGTTTCTTCTTTCGCACATCTAATTTTTTGTTGTTGTTATTATTGAAAGTTGGACATTTGAGAAGACATATTAAAACAAACATTGACTCTGATTTTCCATTCCAGGGTGGTGCTTGTTGTTCTCGTTTTATAGTTGGTTGTTTCCTTAGTGACTTGCTTGCCCAATTGTGTATAGTCTAGTACCCTCACAGTTTGGCTCTGTTCATTTTTTGTCCTTTCAATCATATTATGTTCTAGCCAGTTTTCCTAGGGTTGTTGCTTGATCAGTGCTGCTCATTGTCAGCCAATGATTCAACAGAAATTGTGTTTTAACGTCTTAAGCCAGTAAGTGTTTCACCATTGGCCAGTGGAACTGTGTATAAGTTAGGGAATGCGTGAAAAATTAAAAGGGAGTTTAGAAATGTTTTGCAGGCACTACTTCCTTCGTTCACCAAGGCTATACATTTACCCACAGATGAGGTACTTAAAAGTCTCCCTTGAGCATGAGTTTAGCTCTGTGCATGCACTAGCTTTACATAAAAACAAAGATAGGCAGGATCTTCACAGACGATATTTGGCTCTCTTTATCCTGATTTCCCTTCCAAATTAATGATTTGTTTGTTATTCTAGTTTTTGCCCCAATTGGTACACAAATATCAGTATAGTTATTATGTTGATCTACCCTGATTATTTGCCATTGGAGTGTTACTGTTTTTGATAATACTTCTGGAAATAAAATTTTTCACACTTTGATCCTATTAAAGTCATCTCCTTATTGTTACCAGTCCTCTCTGACTGCCCCACCCTACTAGTACTTTGGTATTGAAGATCTAGGGGAAAAAGTATTGGGAGTAGGCTTAAGTGTCTCACTGTCTGCTGGAAAATTCAGAAGGGGTAGGTTGACTTGATCAGTTTTCAGCGGCATGGAAGAAAATGAATATGGCTTGCTCTTCCAGGTTTTGATTTTTTGGGTGAGCTTATGTACAACAAAGAAGGTAGTCAAGCTCAAGGTGCCTGGAAAATATTCCATCGCTGGCTGATGGAGGAAGGGCACCTAAGGTTATAGGATATGGTCAGGAACACAGTTGCAAGAGTTCGAAAATCACTGTTTCTTTAATTTTCACAGGGGATGGATATAACATTAAGTCCATTCTATGCAATATAAATGTGAAGAAATGGTAAGCATCTCTTCATGATTTCTTTGCCTAAAGAAGAGATTTAGGTAGAATTTAAAGTATGGGGCAAAAAAATAATTGCATGTTATTATCAATAAATGTTCTACCTCACCTAACTTATTTTATTCTAGGACAAGAAGTTAAAAGAAAAAGAAAAAAAATAGATCTTTCTAACGGATGCTAAATTGGACAAAAAAAGTTTATTCCCCTTAGCTTATACACATATAGGACTTTCTCTTAGTTTTCTCCTTTTTGTTGAGGCAAAAAGTATAAGGTATCCAAGAAACAATGATACAACATTGCGGAGGAACCATTATGTTAAATACAATTATTTTAACAAGTCGATTACAATTTAATAATTCTTGTAACTTTTGTTGTTTTTGTTCTTAAATCATATTAATAATAAAATAAGGTGATTTTTTTAAAAAGCAAGGAAATAAAGAAAATATAGATGAGAAATATATGGTATATTATATATAATTCACTGTATAAAGTATAGCCACTCTGAGGTATATTTAAAATATGAATGCTCTCACAACACACACAACGGTAATTATATGATGTGATGGAACTGTTAGGTAACACTATGGTGGTATTCATATTGCAATATATATGTATCTAATTAACACACTGTGTACCTAAAATTTATACAATGTTTTATGTTGATGTTTGTGTTACATTGCAATAAAGCTGGAAAAAATGTGAGTACTTTGTAAAGACAAATATTCTAAAATATTTTTATTTCATAATAACTTGCAATAATTCTTAGCATCATCCCTCATGATTTCAATACTGACAAAAAATTGAATTTGCTAGTTAGCTTGATTTAAGTTAAACTTCCTGGTTACATAATATAATGAAGTTATTTGGCACAAGACATTAAACTTGCTATTTTGGTTTAAACTTTCTTTGGGGCACCTGGGTTGCTCGGTCGGTTAAGCATTTGACTTTGGCTCAGGTCATGATCTCATGGTTTGTAGTTCCAGCCCCACTTTGGGCTTTGTGCTGATATCTCAGAGCCTGAAGCCTGCTTTGGATCTGTGTCTCCCTCTTTCTCATTCCTTCCCCTGTTTACACTCTGTCTCTCTCTCTCTCAAAAATCAATAAACATTAAAAAAATTAAACTTTCTATACCACTAAGTACATTTTTTTCCTCATGTAGAAACCTTCTAGGTTTTTTGACCCATGGGCAGAAGTGCCCCTTGCAAATTACATATTTCATAGTTGTAGATCACATTAAATGTTCAAAAGACACTGAATAATCAAAGCAATCCTGAAAGATAAAACCAAAGCTGGAGGAATCACAATTCCAGATTTCAAATGTATTACAGAGCTATAATCACAATATGATACTGGATACAATATCACAGTATCATACTGGCACAAAAACAGGCATCAGCGTCTTTTCTGGTTCCATACAAATTTCAGGATTGTTTGTTTTAGCTCTGTGAAGAATGCTGGTGTTATTTAATAGGGACTGCATTGAATATGTAGATTGCTTTGGGTAATATCAACATTTTAACATTATTGTTCTTCCAATTCACGAGCATGGAAATTTTTCCAATTTTTTGTGTCTTCTTTAATTTCTTTCATAAGTTTTCTAAAACAAACAATCCCAAAATTTGTATGGAACCAGAAAAGACACTGAATAGTCAAAGCAATCCTGAAAAATAAAACCAAAGCTGGAGGAATCACAATTCCAGACTTCAAATGTATTACAGAGCTATAATCACAATAAGATACTGGATACAGTATCACAGTACGGTACTTGCACAAAAACAGGCACTTAGATCAATGAAACAGAATAGAGCACCCAGAAATGTACCCATAAATGTATGGCCAACTAATCTGTGATAGAAAAGAATATCCAATGGAACAAAGACAGTCTCTTCAGCAAATAATGCTAGGAAAACTGGACAGTGACACACTGAAGAATGAACCTGGACCACTTTCTTACACTATACATAAAAATAAACTCAAATGGATGAAAGACCTAAACGTAAGACAGGAAGCCATCAAAATCCAGAGGAGAAAGCAAAATCATCTTTGACCTCAGTTGCAGCAGCTTCTTACTCAACATGTCTCTGGAGGCAAGGGAAACAAAAACAAAAATGAACTATTGGGACCTCATCAATATAAAAAGGTTCCGCACTGCAAAAGAAATAATCAGCAAAACTAAAAGACGACTGACAGAATGGGAGAAGATGTTTGCAAATGACATATCCGATAAAGTGTTAATATTCAAAATCTATAGAGAATTTACCAAACTCAACACCCAAAAAACAAATAATCCAGTGAAGACATGGGCAAAAGACATGACAGACACTTTTCCAAAGAAGACATCCTGATGGCTAACAGACACATGAAAAAATGCCAAACATCACTCATCATCAGGGACATACAAATCAAAATCCCAATGAAACACTACCTCATACCAGTCAGAATGGCTAAAATTAACAACTCAGGCAATGACAGATATTGGCGAGGATGCAGGGAAAGAGGAACCCTTACGCACTGCAGGTGGGAATGCAAACTGGTGTAGCCACTCTGGAAAACAGTATGGAGTTTCCTCAAAAAATTAAAAATAGAACTACCGTACGACTCAGCAATTGCACTGCTAGGTTTTTATCCAAAGGATACAAGTGCGTTGTTTTGAAGTGGCACATGCACCCCAATGTTTACAGCAGCAGTATCAACAACAGCCAAAGTATGGAAAGAGCCCAAATGTCCATCAACAAATGAATAAAGAAGATGTGGTATACACACACACACATATACACACACACTGGAGTATTTATTACTCAGCAATCAGAAAGAATGAAATCTTGATATTTGCAACAACATGGATGGAACTAGAGTGTATTATGCTAAATGAAATTAGTCAGAGAAAGACAAATATCATATGACTTCACTCATATGGATTTAAGATACAAAATAGATGAACATAAGGGAAGAGAAACAAAAATAATATAAAAAAGGAGGGGACAAAACATAAGACTCTTAAATATAGGAACAAACAGAGGGTTGCTGCAGAGGTTATGGTAGGGGGATGGGCTAAATGGGCAAAAGGCATTAAGACACTTGTGATGAGCACTGGGTGTTACATATAGGGGATGAATCACTGGATTCTACTCCTGAAATAATTATTGCACTATATGCTAACTTATATATAAATTTAAAATTAATTAATTAATTAAAAGGTAGAGACTTTATAATTTCTCTTTTTAAGAGTCTATGCTCTTTATTTCATTCTTTCTTTTCCAGCTTTATTGAGGAACAACTAAAAAATAGAAAAGTAGATATTTAAAATGACAACTTGATAATCTGATACATGTATACATTGGGAAAGACTGCCACAATCAAGTGAATTAACATGTCTATAAACTCACATAGTTACCATTGTCTTTCTTCCTTACTTCCTTTCTCTCTCTCTCTCTTTTTTTTAATGTTTATTTATTTTTGAGACAGAGAGACAGAGCATGAGTGGGAGAGGGGCATAGAGAGAGAGGGAGACACAGAATCTGAACCAGGCTCCAGGCTCTGAGCCGTCAGCACAGAGCCCGATGCGGGGCTCGAACTCACAGACCGCGAGATCATGACCTGAGCCGAAGTCGGCCGCTCAACCAACTGAGCCACCCAGGTGCCCCCCTTTTTCTCTCTTTTATTGTCCTTGTCCCTTCCTATCCATGTTCCTTTCCTTCCTCTTCTTCTTTCTGTTGAAAACACTTAATAAGACCTACCCTCTTAGCAAATCTCAAGTATACAATACAGTATTGTTAGCTACTGCGACCATACTGCACATTAGATCTCCAAAATTCATATATCTGTATAACTGAAACTTTGTACACTTTGACCAATATTTCTCCACTTCCCCCTACCCTACCTCCTGGCAACTATCATTCTCCTCTCTATTGACTATTTGACTATTTTAGATTCCACATATAAGGAAAATCATGCAATATTTCTTGTTTTGTGTTGAGCTTATTTCATTTAGCATGTTCTCCAAATACATCCATTTTGTTGCAAATGGAAGGATCTCCTTTCTTTTTAAGGCTGAACAATATTCCTCTGTGTGTGTGTGTGTGTGTGTGTGTGTATCTCACATTTTCTTTATTCATTCATCAATAAACATTTAGGTTGTTTTCATATCTTGGCTATTATGAATAATGTCACAGTGAACAAAGAAATGCAGACGTCTCTTCGAGATCATGATTTCATTTCTTTGGAATACATACCCAGATGTGGGATCATTAGATCATATTGTAGTGTTATTTTTAATTTTGGGGGGAAGCTCCAAACAGTTTTCCATAATTATTATACCAATCTACATTTCCACCAATGTGGAACAAGTTTTCCCTTTATTCTACATCCTTGCCAACACTTATTTTTGTCTTTTTGGTAACAGTCATTCCAATAGGTCTGAAGTGATATATCATTTTGATTTTGATTTCCATTTTTATAACTAGTGAAGTTGAGAATCTTTTTGTATACCTGTTGTTATATGATATGCTTGTATATTTTCTTTTAAGAAATATCTATTCAGTTTCTCTAATCATTTTTTAATCATGTTTTTGAGTTCCTTGTATATTTTGATGGCTATTAACTCCTTATCAGATATGTAGTTTGCAAATAATTTCTCCCATTTTATAGTCTGCCTTTCACTCTATTGATTGTTTCCTTGTTATACAGATTCCTTTTAATTTGTTATATCACATACCTAATTTTGCTTTCATTGCTTGTGCTTTTGATGTCATATCCAAAACAGTATGGTCAAAATCAACATGATAAGGCTTTTTCCTTTGTTTTTCTTTAGTTGTTTTATGTTTTCAGGTCTTAGGTTTAACTCTTTAATCCATTTTGAGTTGATTTTTGTATAAGAAGTGAAATAAGGGTCCAATCTCATTCTTTTGTGAAGGAAACTATGTAAAGACAAGGAGTTAGCTGAGGGCTGGAGACTCCAGTCACCTCTTGCACACAACTGGGGCTGGGACATACAGGACAGCACACTGCTCTGTATGCGATGGCCCGAGGCTACCTGTTTGTCTAAACTACTTATTCCAAAGTTTATGGTCATCATAACACATTAACCCTGCAGCCATGCAATGATCATTATGGGTAAACAATTAAAGGAATGTATTTACTTCTCTGAAGTTATCCTTGCCTAAGGCACTAGATTTGCAGATAGCAAAAAAGATGACTATCATAGTCCTGCCTAAAGATTACATTGATTGCTGTTGAAATTAAAGACCTGCCTGTGCTGTAGCAAGGCACTCAAGATAGGCTGATATCTGAGTCCTCTGTCTTTCTTTCAATCCTGAGCTCTCCAAGCCTCTACCTGAAGAGAATGGGACTCAACACTTTTGTATGTGGATTTCTAGTTTTCTCAGCATTTGTTGACCCTTTCCCAATTGTGTGTTCTTGGCACACTTGTCAGATCATAAATGTGTGGATTTCTTGGCTCTCTATCCTGTTCCACCAGTCTATATGTTTGTTTTTATGCCAGCACTATATGGTTTTGATTACTTTAGCTCTGTAATATATTTTGAAATCAGGATATAGATATCTCTAGTTTTGTTCTTTTTGCTTAAGATTGTTTTGGCTATTCGGGGTCTTTGGTATTTTTAGATGAACTTTAGGATTGCTTTTTCTATCTTTGTAAAGAACACTTTGAGATTTTAATAGAAATTGCATTGAATCTTTAGATCACTTTGGGAATTATGTAAATTTTAACAATATTAATTCTTCCAAGTCATGAGGACAGAATGTCTTTCCCTTTATCTGTGTCCATTTAAATTTTCCTTTACCAGAATGTTTTGTTTTATAATTTCAGTATACAAGTCTTTCACTTCTTTGGTTAAGTTTAATTCCTCATATTTCATTCTTTTTGGCATTATTGTAAATGAGATTATTTTCTTTTTAAAAATTATTTTATATAGATATTATTCTTTTATATTATAGTTGACACACAATGTTACATTAGTTTCAGGTGTATAATATAGTGATTTGATGAGTTTATATGTTAAGCTATGCTCACCACAAGTGTAGTTACCATCTGTCACCATCCAACACTTATAATACCATTGTTATATTCCCAAGGCTGTATCTTTTATTCACGTCACTTATTCATTCTGGGATTGTTTTCTTAATCTCTTTTATGGATAGTTTGTTTTTAGTGTATTGAAGTGCAATTGTTGGGGTGCCTGGGTGGCTCAGTCAGTTGACCATCCAACTTCGGAGCCAGTTTTGGATCCTCTGTCCCCTTCTCTATCTGTCCCTCCCTCACTCATGCTCTCTCCCTCTCTCTTTCTCTCGCTCAAAAATAAATAAAAACATTAAAAAAATGCAATTGGTTTTTGTTATGGTGATTTTGTATTATGCAACTTTACTGAGTTCATTGATTATTTCTAACAGTTTTTTGGGGGGAGGTGATTTTGAAGGTTTCTGCATATGTGGTTATGTCATAAGCAAAAAGAGAATTTTACTTTTTCTTTTCTGATTTGGAAGACTTTATTTTTTTTTTGTTTAATTGTTCTAACTAGGACTTTGACTACTATTTTGAATAGAAGCTCACTCTAACAACATTCTTTAATGAAAGAAACATTAATAGTTATAACTTTTCCTGAATTCCTTTTCACTTTTTTTTCTATATTCTTTTTAAAAAGTATTTTTGAATCTCTAACCAATTGTCACAGTTTACTTAAAGACTGTCTATCACATACAGACATAATTTTAGAAATGGGTCTTGAAAACTACTTTTCAAAGAAAATTCTTCATCTAAAATGAGCAGACTGAAACTATAGTTTTGGGGAGAATACTGCTTTGTGAGACCAAAGAGTATAGGCTTTCTCTATTTGCCGTAATAACAGGTGGATAGCTAAACTATTTTTTTTTAAATTAAGCCCACAGTAAAGTGAGTTGTTTTTTTATTTTACAGCTTCATTAGCATTTGTTTTCTACTTTAAAATGCCAAAAGAGCTAGTAGAAAATAAAAGCAAAATAGATACATAAAACAATGACGCACACAAATACTCTAGCAAAACAAATCTGTAAGCACACAGTTTTTTTCTCTTTGTTACTCTTTAATTTACTGAATCCATTTTTGAGTCAGAGAGAGTGATCTTAATTCTCAATGTCATGCAATGGAAATTAAGGGTCTTCATAATAATGACTACTACTTCTACTTTTATACTAGTACTACAAAGACTATCTTTTTTCTTTTGAAACCACCTTAAATACCAGTTACTGCACAAGGCACTTTTTACAAACATAAAAAATCAGCCAGTGACCCTGTGCACTGGTTTAATATTTTCCCTCCGTTTTGCAAATGAAAGAAGTGAGACTCACACAAAAGAGATCACGAAAATGAAGCAGAAACAGAATTTAAACTTAAAAAAAAAAAAGATTTCTGCTCTCAGACTTTTTTGATCTTTTATATTGTATTCATTTAACTTTTAAAGCATTACTGTAATTGAATATTGATCTAAAAATTTCAGGAGGTAGTGAGGATATTATTATAGCCCTTCACTCATTCCCTACTATACATAAAAATGCTAGCAATGAACATTATACATTGGTCCCTTTAAGTATGCTGGTCTGCCTCTGAGAGGATGTTAAGGTATAGAGTATAGGGACAGAGGAATCATTTGTAGTGCAAAGAAGCTTGTTTGTTTGTTATTGTTGTTTGGTTTTTTCCTAAAGCCCCTGGTAAGATTCATGATCAGAAATTTTCCCTGTTCTCATCTATGCACCTAGTAACATATTGTCACAAAAGTTCACAACAGATAAATGAGTGAAGTCCTTTATAGTTAAACAAGCAAGGTAAATAGCAATTAGAGCAAATGTTTTCTTAGGAAGAAGGTAACTCTAAGGATTCATTAGGCATTTAAATTTAATTGATGTGAAATCACACTCTAAGTTGGCAAAGGTAGATGATGCTCCCGACATATCATCACCAAAATGTGTGTACTAATATTCTAATAATCCGGTATCTGTAGAAAGCTACTTTTTTGTATTTCCTTCTGTCCAATAAACTTTCTATATAATACTATATTATTATATTATTAGTAGTAATATTATGCTATATTATTAGTACTAAAAACTCATTTTTAGATAATTGTGATATTTTAAATTCATGACTATGTGGTCTGTAAATTAAATATTTGTATTTCTTCATTTCCCATAATTACCATTTTCATTGTTATTGTATGAACTAGGATAGCCGAATTATTGATGAATAGCAGAGGTGATGATTTTGTCATTTACTTTATGCCCCATCAAGAGAACAAATTTTGCAATATTTCACATTGTGATATTTGCTGCAATTTTGAAATTTTGCAGATATTCTTCATCATCTTAAGAAAGCTCTATTCTATTATTATTTTGTGGAATTATTATTATTATTCTATGTTGAATTTTAACAAAGATTTCTTCTGTACCAAGATCGGTACACATTTAATTTTTCAACTTTTTTAACATACGGAATTTTAACTATAGTTTATATATGATAAATCAGCTTAATGAACAAACTTGTGCTTTTATTTTCTGTAATGCACAATTATCATTATTTTTTTATTTCTTACTTTCTGATTCTATCTTAATTCTTTCTTACTTTCCTCCTACTTTCTTTGGATTTATTTTCAGTGAGGATGTTAGTCTTACTCCAAAGAACTGTTCACTATTATAAGTGGAAATCCTCTTCAGCTTTGTATTTCAAATTTGAGGCAATCAATAAACCTCAGAGTAACAGAATGATCTAAATTTTAAGACCAAAGCATCGTACCAAGAATGTCCTAACAAAAATGTTTTAGTTGTTCCAATTTTATTATTGATCATTCCAGAAATGTGAAATGCATGCAATTCCATAAGGAAGGTTATTGGTTTTTTTTTTCAGATTTTATACATATCCATGGTACTATATTTAAAAGGATATCAGAAACTGAAATTTTATAATTTGAGTTTCTCTGTCATCATTTTTCACCCTTTACATAAAAAAACAAAACAAAACAAAGAAACAAAAAACACTACCACCAACAACAAAGAACTTCTGTTTAGAAATTTGCTTGAGTTTGCAAATGGATGAAGATACACTTTGATAATGCAGAGATTATCATTTCTCCAAGATCTTATAGTCTCCAAGATTTTATATTTCCTTGTGGTGAAAGTAATGTTTAAAGTCAAGACAATCTGATTCTCGTGACATCTGTGACCTAATTAATCCCTTGGTGTGTGTGTGTGTGTGTGTTTCTTTTGTTTCTGACACGGAGCTATTATCCAATATCTGTCCAGGCATGTTACATCTTTCATTGAAAACTTTTGTATGTGTCTCACTCATAGTTAGTACCTACTATTCTCCTTCCACCACAATATGAGGCAATTTCAAGAGCTATGCTAATTATAGATTAAAATACAAAAATTGTCATTGTTTTGTACTTTCACCAATTTTATCTCTCATTGTTCTTCATTTCTATTTTGTTTCTGCTACTCAATTCCAATATTAAATTTTGAAACTTGGCCCATAGTTGAAGGTATGTCAACCACAAAATTATAAATTCCAACACTCTACTATTTACCTCTAACTACACATGCTTCTTGTTCTCAATTATTTTATCATTTTCATTTTAATAATACCCCAATTTCTAATCTTTTGTCTACTGCTAGTATATCACTGCATTTCCATGACTTTTTCCTATTTACCCAGAGTACATCACGTAACACATTTTCTCTGTTACCCATTTAAAGGTATTGGTAAAATTATCATTTCATTATCTTCTCCCCTTTCCTATCCACAAAAGCACTAATCATATGCTGTCTCCATTCCAGCACTAATGTCTGCTGAGAATTGTAGGAGAAAATCACACAAATATAGGAATAGTTGCTTCTAAAAAATTAAGATCCATATACACAGAGAGGTTTTCAGATTCATATATGAAATATTTACCATGGTTTTGTTCAACATGCTTTCCAATTTTCTACAGTAGCTCTTTTAAACTTTGGCCACTACTCTCAAGTATTTTATTCTACTCCATTATCCTTTCTGTACGTGGAATGTGTAGTGATACTTGCCAGTGAATTTAGGAGAAAGTTGGTGATGAATTCCTTCATTATCTTCCTCCCCCTCTGCCATAATATCAGCACCCATCCTATTTATTTAACACAAACTCAGAAAGGCATTTTTTTTCATCATTTAAGGCAAAGTGAGTAATGCCTACAACTGTGCTATTGCCTCTATCATCAATATTTTTATCAAAAATTCACAATTTTCCCATTACCTATTTTCCCTCTAATGAAAAATCATCTTTCAAATGACTCTTTGCTACATCCATAAAATATATTCACATATTTTTTGTTGTAAAAATATTCTTTCCTTTCCTTACATTATACTTCCACTTAGCTAATGACTTGTCTCCATTCACAAACAAGTAAATTGATAGGACAGTCTACACTTGTATTTTCAATTACTCCCCACAAATATTTCTTTAATCATACTAGAGTTTTACTTCTCAGGATACTGGAATCACAAACACAAAAGATAATAGAAGTCTCCTGTTAAAAATAATTAACAAATTCAGTGGTCACATTAACTACATTCTTTGCAAAATTTCAAATAAATGATTACAACTTTCTTTAAATAACTCCCATGATATTTTTATACTAGTTTTTGATTCTAACTTTTATTTTCCTGAGCATTGCATTTTTTACTAATTTCTTTGAGATATTTTATCCTTTGATCATAGCTTAAATTCCAGTGTCTCTCATAGATTCTTCTCTTCTCATCTTATATTATCTTAAATATATGTATATATATATCAACTTCAGTCAAATCAAATGCTACTTTATCAGTATGATGCCTAATTCTTACCTCTAGCTCTGTATTCTTCCCTAAATTCAACATCAACACTGATATGCCAATTATGTATGGACTATTTTGGGGTATTTCATTATACCTCAAACTCATTACCTTTCTTGCGTACTTATTCATCTCAAAGTTTAATTACTTCAGTACAAATCACTACTCACCCAGATGCCCAAGCTAAAAACCCAGATGTCACCATCACTGTTATATTCTGGACTCTGACAGTGGTCTTCCCTGTCTTTAGCGCAGAAGTTGACAGACACATATCATTTTTACCTGCCATTATGTACACCTTTAAAAAATTAAGACCTGATAATGACACTGTTTACTTATAATTGTTCAACGGTTCACTTCATTATAGGCACTATTTCAAACTTCTTAGCATAGTATATAAGTCCCTATAGTCTGAATCTTGCTCATCTCACCATGCACATCTCAGAAACAAACCAGACAAGAATGCCTAACATTTTCTTTCCTAAATGGCCAGTCATGATGAATGCACCTTTCATTATTCATCAATATACAACTAAAAAGATCAACCCCTCCATTGAGTTTTATAGACCTCCCCTTCCTGCAGTCAGTTTTGTTGAGTAGATAAATTCCCCCATTCAAGCCCAAGGATTCCACATTCACATTTATATAATAATGACAGATTGGTGCCACTGCATTTTCCCATCTACTACTATTTCATCAGCTCCTTGAGAGTGGCAAGGAGATTGTGATTGTTTTTATTCAATATCAGTGACTGATACTTAGTAAATATTTTTTAAAAATATACTGAATCAGTAATTTTTTGGTACAGTAGAGAGAAGACTTTGGAACATCCTTAGTCTCATGGGAGATATGATCAGAAACCATGTATACACATGGACAAAGTCTATTTCATCATAATTTCTTGTTTTGTGTAGGTAAAAGTAGAATCTCACTTCTTGTGTTTCCTACCTAGAATAATGGAGCACAGATTCTCCCTTTTGAAAAATGTCCATATATCCAAATAGTAGCTACCATTGATTTTCAAAATCATGAATGTATTTTAGGGTGCTTTGTCAATTGAAAAGACAAAAACATTAAAAACAAAACAAAATTAAAAAAAAACCCTCTCCTTTTAAAGTGATTACAAACAAATCTGTGGAGATAAAATAAAGTTCTAGCTCATCAGTGTAGAGTTGATGAACTTCTGGACCCTAGAATAAAAATACCTTAAGTGAGGCAAGCAGTATGATTAAATAACAAATTTCTAGTCAAAAGAATTATAGATAGAATAGCTGAAAAAAAAGACACAGTTGGCAGAGGCAAACAGTAGGCATAAGTGACTGGAATACACAAATGACCATGTTCTGAGTTTGGTCATTGGGAGAAAGTAGTGAACACAGAGAATGGTTTCATTTGATGAACTGTTTTGTCACTGTGGTGGTGACACTTTTTCATCTAATCCCAGCTTAATTTATCTGAAGTTACAATATTGGCCACGTTGTATGATTTCCTTTTTTATATCAATCCAATTTTTAGAATTGAATTATTAATCAGTAAAACAGAATATATGAGAAATATATGGAATAAACATTTGAGTAAAAATAGCCAGTTATGAACACCAAATTCTCCCATATCTTTTAAAATGTTTTATATAAACATATTTTTATTCTTAATAATGATTAACAACGATATGATTTAAGGATTATTTTGCCTCACATTTGATTTTCTTTGAAATTTTCAGTTGTGAATTTTAGCTTTATTATTGACTTAAGTTCATAATCCTACGAGGTCTGAATCAAAAGACTACAGTACAGATTCCATGATACAAAATGCTTTGGATGTTTCTTTAAATTTCTACAAAAAAAAAAGGAGATGGTGATAAGTCTATGTGTCAATAGCAAATGAAGTGAATTCTTAAATGCTGACATCTGAGCATTTGGCATCAGATTTCCATATCCATTTCTTCATGTTTAACTGAAATCAGCAGGTTAGATAAAAGTAAAGTTTCAAATACAGTGAAATAAATTCTCTGGCAATGTAAGCCAGCTGTCAACAACAAACAAGGTCACAAGTTGGCTGGCTGAGCTGCAGTGTAGAAAATGAGAAATGAGCGGCTGAGTTGAAAATGGAAATACTATTCTTTCTTAGAGGCAGAAAGCAAATATGACATGGTGATAAGCTCTGGAAGTGAGATCTGAGGAAGTACTGATTTTTACATTGTGTACCTGTGCTTCCTTCCCTTCTTGACATGAAGTTATTATTCAATCTGAATGCCTTAAGCCACAAAATAAGCCACAATTTTGAAGCCTCCTTGAAAAGCATCATAAGGTAAAAACAGTGACTAAAGATCACCACCAACAACATAAAGGTATATTTCAAAGATAAAAATCTAGTAAATTGAACATGTCCAAAAAGCCATCTGTAATTACTGCTAATCAATTGTAGAGACCAGGAGAAAAATAAATGGAAAATGAGATACATACCAAAATATTACTAATGCATTGTTTCTCATATTTACGCTCTATTGCATAAAGTTTAATAATGTGTTTAGCCAAGATCATATAATAACTTTTGGAATGTTATTTTTTAACATATCTGTATTATGCACAAACTTGCTGAAAATCTCAAATTCACCTAAAATATTTTTCTCATCATGCATCTGAAAAAAACAGTTATTTTACTCAATTCACCTGTTAAAAAGACTCAAAAGCTTTAATGTGAATTCTTAGTCCTGAAGCACCTAATATACCATGAATTATATTGGTTGATAACAATTTCCTAGAAGTTTACCCTCATTGCCTATTTTTGGGTGCCTCATAAAACTACCATATACTAAATTATGATACATTACTATCAAATTTAGAGTAAACTGCCATATTCACATAAAAATGGCATCTTAACCCAAGATCATAGATACAAATATCTGAATAGAAATTGAATGTAAATGATAACTGAGCAAAATGAATTTCATTAGGAACATTTTTACATCCAAAACCAAATATTTCTGAAATTGCACTGGAGAAAGGGCAATTAAATTGGGACCTAACAAATGACGCTCTGAAACCCTACTGAACTTGTGTAGATTCATAAACTAGTAGGCACTAAAGAGAAAATTCTCACAACTCCTCCAGCAACACATTTTTGAGATCAAAATCTCAAACTATATGTCAAGGACTGGAGATTTAATACATTTATATAATCATACAAATTAAATATGAAGAATTTAAAAATAAATAGAAGAAAGCATTTCACTTATTCCTATAGGTAAAAGATTATTCATTGTATCATGTAACATTTAAACCCATAAGAGATGTTTTTCCAAAAATTTTACCAAGTGAAATTATATTTGCCAGATTTGTATTCTATATACATATTTTAAAAATATCATTCCATTTTCTTAAATGTAGCTTATGTTCTTTTTTTAAATGTTTATATATATATATATATATTTTTTTTTTTTTGAGAGAGAGAGAGAGAGAGAATGCACATGTAATTGGAGGAGGACAGAAAAAAAGGGAAACGGCATCTGAAGTGGGCTCTTCCCTGAGAGTGAATAGCCCAAAGCGAGTCTTGAACCCACAAACCTTGAGATCTTGACCTAAGCCGAAGTCAGACACTCAACTGACTGAGCCACCCAGGCTCTCTAATGTAGCCTATGTTCTTATAATGAAAAAACATCACTTCAAAGCCTAAAACCTTTGGGTATTTAGAAATTTGAAGAGTTTGAATTTCTATGGTGATATTTTCAGTTCCACTTCTTATAGTATATTTTCTACTAATTAAATTGAAATGTATTTAAATGCAACATAATTCTATTTATAGTCTTGTTTTTACAATCCATATTAAATTTTTCTAGATATAGTACTTTTTTTTCGTGCTAACTTACATGCTGTGGTGTATTGCATTAGGCCCATTATCGTGTAACATATCATTTTCATTTATATTTCAGATGAGTGGTTTCAATACAGTATTTTATTTCTTAGGATTTTAAATATTAGTGTTTTGTTGAAGAACGGGCTACCTTACTGAACAGAAAATTTAAGTCACATATGCATAATAAACTGAAATGACGTGGTAGAACAATGAGCATAATCTGTTTCTAAATTTTAAACGGGAGAAATGGAACTTGTCAAAGAAGAAATTATAGGACATGATAATATCAGCAGAGTAGTTTATCTTCCATGGACATTAGGTAATTCATATAGAAGTTGAGGTCTAAGACAGTACACTTCATTAAAATATTATTAGACCAGGGGCGCCTGAGTGGCTCAGTCGGTTGAGTGTCCGACTTCAGCTCAGGTCATGATCTCACAGTCTGTGAGTTCGAACCCCCCGTTGGGCTCTGTGCTGACAGCTCAGAGCCTGGAGCCTGCTTCAGATTCTGTGTCTTCCTCTCTCTCTCTGACCCTCCCCTGCTTATGCTTTGTCTCTCCTGCTCTCAAAAATAAATAAAGACAGAAAAAATTTTTTAATATTATTAGACCAGTTCCATTCTAGAAGTATTAGTGGTACACTCCATTGTGTTCAATGAAAAACAAAATCTAGACCCCTGACAAAATTAAGTGTTTTGCCCGGTCCTAACATTTGTATAAATACGATCGTGATCAAAAAATATATATTTGTTTTAAAACAGATACTTGTTATGATACAAATAAGTAATTTTCATCTCTCTAAAGTTTAACTGTGGATACTTTGCTTTCCCTTTGTTCTTTGTCTTTTGTTCTGTTAGCTGGAACACAATAATCCACCTTCACTATGTGTTCATGATTGTCAACCACAAGATTTAAGTTTAACGTGATTTTAAACAGCCAATACCTAGAGAGATGATCTTGGAAGATGACAGTATATACCTGGTGTATAGATCATTGGCCAGCTCATTGCACAGCTCAGTCAGTTATCACCCTGAAGTTTTCATTTTATATGGCAAGTACTTAAGGAGTAGCCTCATTTGTGTTTGAGTGAGCCCACCTACCATATGGCAAATGCATGAAAAAAATGCCTGTTCCAAGCTACAAAAGTCTTTCCCAACAGGGTAGAAATTTCATTATTTGTCTACAAAGACAGCAGTTTCATTTAGGGATATCTGACAATGTAGCGTTTGTCACATGTTTTTACAAAGTCATAATACTAAAACACGGGCTCCTAAGTAAATGTTATGAGAAGCTCAGGTTGAAGGTTGAGACAGGTCATTTGCAGCATTACAGTATATAAAGCCCTATGGAATCTGTAATAATATATTCATCCCACATAGGTATCCCACTTTAAATAAACTCAAATTAATTTGATTACTGAATTAAAAAATAATAATTATTTCACAGATTTAAACAGATTTTTCACATTTGGATAGATTGTGTGTATATAAAGGATACGTCAGCATATACTGAAGTTTGCAAACTTTATACACAGTGTAAAAGTTTTACACAGAGATAATACCTAAAGGAAGATCATTTCATTTGGAAGATTGCCATTGAAATAACCATAGCACCAATTTGTTTATGAATTACAAGTTATAAACACTATCAATCTTAATTCCAAACGCCATACATTAGATAGCATTTGTTACATAAATAATGAATAAATTGCTTTGCAATGATTATTTGTTCTTGGCTAATTGTTTAGTGTATAGAATTTGATGGGTCTAAAGTTTTATGTGGGGTTATATTTCATTTTTTAGAATAAGAATATATATAATCTTATGTGTTTCTATATTTGTTACTTAACATAAATTTATCTAATATCTAATTCATTTAAATGCTGAAATGCAGCTTGTGCATACTGAGCTCCTTCTATATACTCACTAAGGTAGGATTCAAAGATGCATACAGATGAGGACCCTGTCATCAAAAGGAATCCAGGAATGCAGGCTGGAGAGACAGCAGTATGTAAAAGGATACAAAGAAACAAAGAAGAGTCCAACCCAAGTACTTATTAGATGCTAGGGAGTGCACAGTGGAGCAAGTGGACCCTAAAAATTTATAGTGAAAAAGAAAAAAAATAGCTAGAATGACTCTGAGCCTATTTGGGCTTTTGGAAACCTTCGAGCCTATTTCTTATTTTTTATTGTGTCTACACCTGAATGTATTTAAGAATTGACATGTGCTATATGTTGTACTTTCCATTTCATAAGTGCCATAGGGAATGACCATCCTGACTGGGGGAGGACAACAAATACGGAAGTACGTTACTAATAAAAAAATCCCCCTGCCACTTTTCCCCAGTGAATGAGTCAGGATTTAGCATGAGTGCTTCTCACTATGCTGAATTTTTGGTAACTGGAGACAGAGCAAGACTCTGAAAATAGTTATTACTTTCCTCTTAAAGCTTTTAGGAAAAGAAAGCAGCAATCAAAGTAAGGCATTCTCCACTTGGACGCACCACTTGGGGGTTTCGGACTTGGGGTTTGGGCATGGCTCCTAGATATATCACTTCTGATTTATCTAGCTCAACTTTGTATTGAATTTTTATTTAAACTGAATGCCTGATTCATAGAAGTCTAGGGATTTTTCAGCCTGATAAGCCCATTTTTGAGGTTGGCCAGCTTGCAATGTGCGAATGACACAGTGGGATGAGCCTTAAAAGTCTTCCTTATAAAACGAATGTATTATATTGAAGAATGCAGCCAGCCTGGCTCCAGCAGAATGCCGGCTTTAAATGAAAAGGCAACAACTATCCCTAAGGAGGAAAATATTATCTCCCATTCTGCTGCCTAAATCAAGTTAGAGCCACTGACTTTTTTGGGGTCCCAGATTCAAACCATCCCCTAAATCCCTAGGCTTTGTTTACAGACAGTTCTGCTAAGCTGAAAACCGATGATATCTGCTGTGGCTGTTCGGCCTGAACATAAGCAGCTGTGCAAAAACAAAATTAGGCTGCTACACTCAGTGGAGGAAACTCAAAATTTTAGACTTGCATATTAAAGAGGAAACACAGTTTAGGACCAAGAACGGTGTTAACAGAATGTGGCTGCTGGTCAAACTATCTGGATTATTTGTTCAGATGCTCACGGTAAAGGCTCCTCTCCAATGAGACTGAATGGAATCAAGCTTGCAGCATCCAAATTGTCACAATGGTTGTATGGATCCACCTCTGTATTGGACAGGGCAATGCACATTCACCAAGATGGACTGGGCACAAGGGAAAGCACTCTGTATTTCTGATACAAAGGGTACTACTATATGCTGAACTTGTGACTCTTTTTTTTTTAATTTTTTTTAGAGTTTTTATTTTATTTTCGAGAGACATAGAGACAGAGCATGAGCAAAGGAAGGGCAGGGAGAGAGGGAGATACAGAATCTGAAACAGGCTCCAGGCTCTGAGCTGTCAGCACAGAGCCTGACGCGGGGCTAGAACTCACAGACCGTGAGATCATGGCCTGAGCTGAAGTCGGCGCTTAACCGACTGAGCCACCCAGGCTCCCCATGAACTTGTGACTCTTGAAGAAAAAAAAGACCTGTTTAACCCGTGGTGAAAGACTCTATACTATACTGAGTGTGATCCCTTGCTTACTCTGACATTTTGACTACATCAGACATTTACCCCCATTTTGAGGCTACCTGTAATGCTTCATCAGTATTTACTTTTGACTTCTTCAGGTTATTGATCAGCTCCCACTGGCCATACTATTAAGGCTCCTGAGAAAAATCCTTGCTGTATGTTCAGCTTTTGAGACTATCTGTTTTGTATGGAAAAAGCTCCTCAATAATAGACTAATAATCTGACTCTACCTCACTTACCTTCTCCAGAGACACATGCCTAAATAAGGGAGTTCTGTTATTAAATGCAGATATCTGAAAGGGATTATCTCATCTAAGCTTTTTCCAGAATAATGATCAAAATGAAAAGTTAGGGCATTATAGGAATCATATAGACCAGCATTAAATCCTCCCTGACCATATCTTAGTGCAGCTTTCTCAAGCTATCATAAATGCCTTTGAGTGTAACTGACTGCTGAGTCAGCCTTCTCTTTCAAGTCAACACTGACCCTGAGACCACAGTGGATGACCCCAACTCCTGAAAGTCCTCAGTGGAACACTTCTAGATACTTCTCCATATTGATTTCATAAAGATGAAGAATGTTACCTCACTGATAGTGTAAACAATGGGATGGAATGGACTGACTTCACTTAGAAAGTTGTTCACAAAACAAGGATTGGACTCCTAACTCAGGCTGAACTAGGAACTAGGCACTCTAAGGCTTACTAACCTGATGGGAAGTCCCATGAGAAACCCCACGAGATGCTACAATGGAGGCATTGTACAACTATATCCCATATTGACATATGAACCAAATGTCTAAACATTATAAACAATACTTGTTTTTAGAGACAACATATATACCCCTCTGGATTACACCTCTTGTTTCGATGCCAGGTGTTATCTAGCCTTCTTCTTAAAAACATGAGGACTTGCACCTTAGTGGTGGTTATGAATATCTAAGGAAACACCACTGGTAATTCATATGTCACTCAGATGACTGCAAATCTCTCTCCAAAATGAAGTTTCCTGCAGCTGAGTACTCAGATGACCTTCCCAGACAGCTGATTAACTCACTATTTAGAAATACTATATGGGTATCTCTACTACCATCTTAGCTATTAAATTAACAAAAAAGTGGTATAAAGTATTCCTGTAACTTTACCTGAAGTGATCAATAACATATCAACACCAGAAGGCATTCAAGTTATCTTCAGAGTTTCCATAGATAGTGGAATTCCAACAGACTTCCTTGCAGGCTAAGACAGAATCCGGACTATTACATGATGTTGTATCTGGAAGAATGCATGAAAAAAATGGAAGAGTCAGTATAGAAGATTAAGTAAAAATACACCTGACTTACTAATGTTTTATAGGATTTCTTCAACTGCCTGGATTTAGGACCCTGTGGATTATAACCAAGGTCATTACTGGAACTTGGCTTCATTCAGATACCAGGATTCCCACTGACAGTGGTTTTAATTACTATAAAAACAAGCAATAAAGTTTGTACTAGCCAATGTTAGCTTAATCTGATGGAATAGTATTTGCACGGGAAAATTTACCAAATATTTGAACAGTGTGGAAACCATGAATGAATCTTTTGAGAGATGATTTACCTTGAATATTTGAACTTTTCTGCCTGGTTCAGATATTTGAAATGTAAGCACATATGAATAGTAAGCATGCCTTAGAAGACTGAAAGAGTGTTTTTGTAAAGTTGGATACCTCTGGGAAGATTTGAAAACAAAAAAGTATCTTCTTCTCCTTCCTGGAGACTTGTGTGTGCATGCCAAGGTAGTAAACCAACAGATGCATTTCTGCTCTCTTCCAGAGGAGATGTGCTTAGTGAGTCATCTGTCTTACTCACTAGCAGGGAGAATGAGCATATGTGTCAGCAGTCTATAAAAGCTCGGATTCTCCTAAAATTTGGAATCACATGATGAGACCACCTATTGCATTTATTTGAGTTGCCTGGGGATGGAGGGAAGCAGCACTAAGATAGTACTCTGTTATTTGTGCTGTGAGTAAGAAATGGTCTGTGTCTCTGACCCAGAGAACACTGTCTTCTGTCAGTATAATTATATAAAATGATAGCAGGTTAGCTCATTAGCTTGCAAGTAGGGCCAATTCAGTCACCTGACAGTTTCTGATCTAACTCTTAGAAATTTAGATTCAGTGTCATTTTGAGACTTTAAGTCTAGTGATTTTGTGTATGATTATGGAAAGGAATACTGAGTGATGAAGTCCACAGGGCTGTCATTGAATGATATAAACAAATTTTAGAGAAATATGTGTATATATTCTCCTAAATTATTAGTAACTTTGGGAAATAAGTTTTGAATGAAGGGAATAAGAGCCCAAGTAGAGTGGGTAAGAGGAAAATATGAGGCTAGAAAGTAGAGATAAGATTTTCAGCTAACTCTTCACAGATATGTTACTGTGATGAGTAGCAGAGAAATAAAACAGTACCAAAGCAGAACATGGGATGAAGAGAATATTATTTTGACGATGAACAATATTAACACTCTGAATGTTGGTGAGGGTGCTCACTGGGAATGAAGAAACTTATGATGAAGAAAGTAAGGGATTAAAGGGTGAAACTGTGTATGCAGGGCATGAATTTGAAATCCAGAGTCCTTACTATGAAGGCCAGGATCCAAATTCTGTTTGAATATTTAATAGAGCAAATCACAAAAATTTTATTATGAAGAGAGAACACTCTATACTATACTATAATGAAATAGTGATGATGAAGGGAACTAATGGCCATAGAGATCCTAATATGTATAATGCACTGTTCTGAAGCGTTCTGTAATCATTCCTCGAACTACAACTAATGTGGAATGCAATATGGTTTTAGGTACATAAAACCTAGCGTCAGAGAGAAAAAGCTCCCATTTTGAGAGAGATTGTTAATAAATCACACATTATTTTAAATATTTTTGCTGCTTAAAGCAGTGAGCTTTAACGAATCTAGCTATCCTGGTCTCAACATTAAAAAAAAAAAAAAAAAACCTGTTGAACCCATAGATTAATTAATTCAAGAATTTTATAAGCTCTCCAGGACATTTTCTCACATGAAATCTTACAGTCAATAGTAGACTATGAGGAAAAATTATAAAGAATACTCGATGTGTGGCTTATTCCTATAATCATTCATCCTATTACACTTACATTATCAATTAGTATCAAGAGTTCTCAAAATATTTATAATAAATTTTAAAATTTATCTCAAAAACAAAATTGCAAATAACTCAGTTGAAACAATGGCAATGGTTTTAGTACATATTTCTTCAAAGAAAATAGACAAAAAGTCAATAAACATATGGAAAGATGCTCAATATTATTAGTCCTTAAGGAAATGTGAATCAAAACTACAATCGGATAGCACTTTACACCCACTAGGAGAGTTATTATGAGAAGCAAAATGGAAACAGTGTTGGCAAAAATTTGTAGAAGTTAGAATCCTGAAACATCACTGGTGGGAAGGCAAACTGGTGAAATTTTGGAAAATAGTTTGTTTCTCAAAGAGGTAAATGTAGAATTACGTGACACAGCATTTCTACTTCTAGTATATGCATAAGATTACTGAAGCTACACATTCACACAAAAGAACCTGTACACAAATATTCAGAGCAATATTATTCATACTTTCCAAAAGTTGAAAAATCCAAATGTATATCATTTGATGAATGGATCAACAATGTGGAATAGTCATCAACTGATTAATTATTCGGCCACAAAAAATGAATGAGTACTGATACAGGCTACGACACAGATGGATCTTGAAAGCATTATGAAAAATGAAAGAAGCAAGACTCAAAAGGCCACATACCATATGATGAAATTTATATGAAATGTCAAGAATAGGCAATCCAATGAGACAGAATGTAGATTAGCAGTCATTCGAGGTTGGGGAAGGAGGACATGGGGGTATGGAGTTTCGTTTTAGAGTAATAGAAATATTCTGATATTTATATATAGTGGTAATCATTTTAAAGCATTATAAGTATACTAAAACACAGAGTTATCAATTTTCAAATAATCAAAACAGTGAATTTTATGTTATAAAAAATTTATGCCAATAAGATGATAAAATTAAAATGTACCATTTTATTTAACCCTTCATCAAGAAATGTTTAGGAAATGCTCTGGATTACAGTTAATGCACAGAAAATATAAGTTCATGATTTGAAAATCTTGTCATGGATAGTTCTCTGTTTATTATTCTTCCCTATTATTTCAACTAAGTGTAACTTATTATTATTATCTCTGGAAATTCAGTGTAATTAAAAAATAAATTTTATATACCTACCTTTGCCAATCACTGTATTCGATTTTAGAAATCAAAGATAAATGGGTTATGTATCCCATTTGAGAAACTCACAGCCCAGTGACTATGACAAAAGATATAAATGTGCGTGAGGACAGGTCCATACAGAAAAATAGTTCCTTTGATAGATAGTCATGTGTATATTTTCATTCAGATGTGGCATCTGCCTGAAGATGCAATTCTGACCCCAAATATGTTCATTTACCCATTTACTGCTGTTTCTCCTACATTAAAGAGCAGATAGTCTATGAAATTTATATATATATGCTATATGTTAAAAAGTATGTATATAGTAATATATATTATACACACAGATATGAAAACATATATATGTACACACTCAGTATCTCTGGTTGTGTTTCTGTGAAGCTGACTTTCCATCATTATTTATAAGTTTCCAAAAATGTGTTCATAGGTATGTTACCATTCTACTTTTAATCAGGTCTGGCAGAGACTCAAGAAACAAGTGTGTGTTTACATATAAATATGTGTATCTATATATATGTATATATGTATATAGATTTTTTTTTCTTCTAGAAGGACAGCATGAGGCTAACAAAGGTTTGACTGAGATTACTCAAAAAGGTTACCCACTGGGCAGTTTTATTAATTCAGACATAATTCACAAAATAAATTACAACACAAAAATTAATATATTAATTGGGAATAGGTGTAATTTAAAAAACAAATTCATTATTATAACTATTAAACTATTCTTAACCAGTGGTTTGATTCAAAAGGACCACTTATATTTAAAACAACAGCTGGTTTCACAAAATCCAGTATTTTATTATTAAATCTCCTCTGATCATACATCACCTTCCTCTCCGAAATCAATCATCGTACGTTTGTGTATGTGCAGAACCTAGCCTTGCTCTTCCCCCTCCCATGTTCACATTGTCTAATTTTTCTCCGTTTTATAAGTTCATGAATTACTTGCCCCTCTAATTATTTTGAGCTTCTCTGTTTAACTGCCTTCTTTGTCTTCGTCCCTAATCCATGAAAAATATCACAATGTAAATGGTTTCATGCTGGTATTAATTGTATTATTATAACTTTTTGTGGCTAACTTGTAAAGATCTATATGATAGACATAAGTCAGTAATGGCAGGTCTTAAGTGACCAGACAGGCTAATCTCTAATTTAAATGGCAATTCAAATTGTCTTCACTTGACTGACACTAGAAATATGATTGGTGTAATTTGATTTTTCATTGCTGGAAATAAGGCATAAGCACTTAAAACTGGCATACAGTAAGAATCAAAGTGAGTTATTTCATTACCAATACTAAGATATTGTTTTTTGAGTGCACATATTAACACTAGTAGAAATCAAACTGTGAAGACAGTATATTAGAAATGTCTCTTAGAGAATACGTCTGTGTCAATAAAATATAGTAGAGACATAAATCCTCCATGTAGCAGAGAAATGATTCTAGATTTAGAACACCATTTTCATGTTTCATGTTCTTTCTCCCTGGCAAAAGCAAATTCTCTGATTATCCAGATGGTTCTCCACATTCACACGAGATGAATATGAAATGAAAAGGCTAAAATCACGTCTGTCAACTGTAGTCCTGGATACTTAGCCTCATGAGATTATTCTGAAGCATCCCAATGGAGTAAGCAAAAATTAAACACTGTTTAGATTGCTGGAGTGAGATTTCTCATTATACTTACGACGCTCTAACTTCCATGTCACTTCTATGCTTTTCATTTGATAATAGATTTTCACAAATGACATTATTATAATGTCAGATGGTTACAGGAGACTAGTGAGGAAAGAAAAGACATACATAACAGTTACATGGAACTACCCCGGGCTATAGAAAACTATGTTGCTTGCAGGTGATTATCTGTTATAACTATGATAATTTTTAGAGATTAAATCACAATGATGAAAAACAATGGATGAACTCTATTCAACATTATCATGCAGGAAAAGATTCATATTCTAAATAAAGCAGTTAAAATAAAAATAGCATAATGCTTCTCAATTCTTAATTTAAATATTTAATTATATTAGAATATAATTCTCTTTCTTGGAAAAATAAATGTTAATTTGTATGTGCTCAGTGGAATTTCTATTAAGTTTCATATTCCAAGCTCATATGAAATGTTCCAGTTATCCCTGAAACTTAAGCCCAGCCAAGACTGAGTAGAAATGATAGCTTGCTGTGTTCATTAGAGTACTTAATGCTCTTGTGCGCTCTGAGGCACACACTTGCATGCATATGTATAGGAACAGCATGTGGGGAGAGATATTGACAGTATGGTTAGTTTAAGGTTAGGATTTCTCGTCATGCTTTCTGTGTTTCTGCATGCAGTGGATTTTGGAAATGATTTATGAGTCGTGTGCATGGCCGCTTAGTGTTGAAATTACCACTGCAAGAATTCACAGTCTGGCTTGTTTGCTGTTACTGACAGAATTTGTGGGTTCAGGTCTGTCATACAAAGCAAATTAAATAGCAGTCACTTATGTTTCTGTGATGCTGTCAATATTTAAAAAGGATCTCATCATTGTTGTTTAATTTTATCTTCAGAGTTCTCTGTAGGTACCAAAAACATTCTAAACCAATCTATGGTACTTGGAGGTTGTTGATTTTTCTGAACATCTTTTTTACTAGGAAATAATTTCGATGTTTCAGGTTAATTGAGAAATCATAGGGAGAGACCCAATGTTTCTGGAAGAAAAAATAGTTCCTGACTTTCTATCTGGGAATTCCACTGATTTTCTCAGTGACTTCTTTTTGCTATATATACTCTATTTAACTACATGAATGCTATAATTTTTATACTGTATTAAGATAATATTTTACTACCAAATCTGCAAGAAGTAAGCTGACAAATGAACATAAAATACTGGTATTTGTATCTGTAATTCATCTGAGGAGAAGTCATGTTCTTCCGATCAGAATGGTATCTGGGTGAGAAGGTCTGGATGTGATGCTCAGAGAAAGTCATTCTCCTTTCTTCTTGACTGAAAGTGTCAAAGCAGTCTAGAAGGTATGTAATATAGACTAGATGTTAGAATGGTAATTGACATCAGAAGAAAAGCCAAGAGGGGCAACTGGGCGACTCACTCCGTTAGAAGTCCGATTATGGCTCAGTTCATGATCTCACTGTTCATGAGTTTGAGCCCCGCGTCAGGCTCTGTGCTGACAGCTCAGAGCCTGGAGCCTGCCCAGATTCTGTCTCCCTCTCTCTCTCTGCCCCTCTCCAGCTCTTCCTCTCTCTCTCTCTCTCTCTCTCTCTCTCTCAAATATAAACATGACAAAAAGAAGAAAAGTCAAGATATAAGGTAAATATGCATATGAAATGATATGAAATGTTTTTGCAAGGTTGTGCTAGCATGCTGGAAAACTGGCTGCAGATATCTTGGGCAACATATGGGAGAGAGACATTACAATCCCAGGAAATAATTAGATATGATATAATATCTACATTTTTAACATTTTTATATTAGAGTTCTATTTTCCTCTGCATTTAGTGATTCAATTATGAAGCAAATATTCAGTCCTCTTATATGCAAGATTCTATTGCAGAAACTGTAAATGCATCGATAAACAAAATAGACATAATTCTTTACTTAAATGGATTGTTTCCAATTATGACTATAGTCTAAATTTTTCCAAACTCTTACAGTTGGGCTAGTTGAATTAAAAGAGTAGTGTTGTTGTTGTTTTGTTTTGTTTTTTCTTTCTTTTATTTTTTTCTCTACACATTTGGAAGGGAGAGCACAGTGATAACCTTTGATGTACACAAAGTAAGAGAAAGGATATACAGGGAGCAATTGTTTAGCTACCATTTTTTTAAGAGCTGAATTTTTCCTTGATTAAAAAAACTTGGAAATTCTGGATATTGCTTACTAATTCAGATTTCTTTCATTCCTCTGGAAATTGTGTTGGTTTCTAATTATGTATCATCCCTTTAGAGATCATCTGCATTTCCTCCAAGCATGAGCTAACTAGGGCCTTTATACATATCAACATACAAAAATGAGTATGTTATACATAAAACATGTGTAAATATATGTGTAAATAAAATATCGATTCTTTCTCATATATATGCACATATACATATACACACATAAAAATATGTATGTTGTTAATAAAACATGTAAATATATGTGAAAATATCTATTCTTTCTCATATATATAATGTATATATTCATACACATACACATGCATACATGTGTAAATATCTATTCTTTCTCATATATACGTATATATGTATATATATACATATACATACATACACAAATACATATAGTGTAAATATCTATTCTTTCACATATATATACATAAATATACATACACACATACATATATGTGTAAATATCTAGTATTTCTCGTATATATGTGTATGTGTACACATGCATGTACATACATGTATGTGTGTGCATACATATATAGTTTGTTTTGTATATGTGCATATACACATGTACATATGTAGTTTGTATGTGTACAAGCATGTATATACATGCATGTATGTACACACATATAGTTCAGTTTGTATGTGTACATATATACATATGCATGTGCATGTATGTGTATACATGTATGTATGCATGTATGATGTACATAAACATGCACATAGTTTAGCTTATATGTGTACATATACATACATGTGTACATACATGTATGTGTGTATGTGCACACACATGCATATAGTTTCATTGGAATCTTTAATTTGGCATGATTTCAAGATAATAGTTTTTTTGTGAAAATTATATTGTTTGTTGGCTAATACAAGTGTTATATAGCACATGGTCCATAAGACAGCTCCAGGTATATAGTCATTCCTAAATATTTATATGGTTTTATTATTCACATATACTTTCAATGATTATTCTAGATAATATGAATAGTCTATATCTGTATTTGACTTCTACTGCTGTGTAACAAATTGCCACAAAGTTAACTGTTTACACAGTATACATATATTAGAGCTCACAGTTCTGTCGGTCAAAAGATGTCTGGGCACAGCATCACTGGATTCTCTCTTTTCAGGGTCCCAAAGGGTAACATCAAGGAATCAACCAGGCTACACATTCATTTAGAGCTCAGAATTTTCCAAGTTTATTTATTTGGACCAAATTCACTTTCTTATGGTTATTAGACTAAGGTCCCCATTTTCTTCTTGGCAGTAGGGAGGGGATCCTCTTAGCTCTGAAAGGTCACCCATATTCCTTTCCTCAAGACTTTTTCATTCTTGAAGGCAGAAATGGAAAATCTCCATGCATATTTCCTCTTGTAACTTAGAATATATTTCATTGTAAATATCTCCACCATTTTTAAGAATTAACCTGGTCAGGTCAGTTCCATCAAGGTTAATCTGTTTTTTAAACAGTCAACTGTGCCATATAAAGTAATATAGTTATTGAGTGACTAGTCTACCACAATTATCAATGATGTATATACATAAGGGAGCAGGAATCTTGGGTCATCTTAGAATGCTGCCCACTCTCAGTATCTCTAATTATGTTCTAAAGTAGCAGCATTATCAACAAAACCAAATTATGGAAAGAGACCAAACGTCCATCAACTGATGAATGAGCTAAGAAGATGTGGTATATACATAAAATGGAATATTACTCAGCCATCAAAAAGAATGAAAACTTGCCATTTGTAATGACATGAATGGAGCTATAGAGTATTAAGCTAAGCAGAATAAGTAAGTCAGAGGAAGTAAAATACTATATACTTTCACTCATATGTGGACTTGAGGAAACAAAACAGATAAACATAGGGGAAGGCAGGGAAAAAAAAGAGAGAGAAGGAAGCAAACCATTAAGAGACTATTAACTGTAGAGAACAAACTGAGGGTTGCTGGAGGGGAGGTGGGCAGGGGGATGGGCTAAATGCCTGATGGGCATTAAGGAGGGCACTTGTTTTGATGACCATTGGGTGTTATATGTAAATGATGAATCACTAAATTCTACTTCTGAAACCAATATTACACTACTTGTTAACTAGATTTTAAATTTAAAAAATTGAAACAAATACACAAAAACATAAAAACAACAACAAAGAAGTAGTGAAAGTGTCACAAATATTGTATGGGGAATTTTAACAATAAAAAAAAGTTTTTATTAATCTTAAATTAAAAAAAAATTAACCGAAACTCATCTGTGCTCCCATAGTGTGGCTATGGATCAAGAGACCAATGAATTTGTTTCTGGTGTTTTATGCATCATCTTTTTATGACCTTATATATAGAAAAGGATACATTCTTGCTTTTGAAAAGCTATCATTTAATGTAATTTTATTTTATTCAGGTGGAATCTGGAATTCAAAGTCCAAGTTATAATCAAGTATCATTATGTGCATCTTTTACATGAAAGTTTCAAAGAAATACTTAATCTGAAATGAAAAGTTGTTAAAAAAAATAAACTTACCTGATGCCACTAATTGGATTAGTGGACACAAAAGGGGCTGAATCTAAGAATCATGAATCAGTTTCACATTTTCTTTAACTCTAAATGTTAAATAAAACATCTAAATTACCTTCTCTAGTTATAAATAATGTAAAGCATAAAATACCAATAACTAGAAATGCTTGACATTACTTCTAAACTTATTTAAAACAAATAATAATGTTCAAATTCTATTTAGAGTTAAAAAATACTAATAAGTTCATAAATATAAGTATATTTGAGGGTTTCATGCTTGCTAATATTTGCATATCATTTTGAAAGTTATTTATTAATACACATTGAGATACTTCGATCAATAATTAAACAAAAATAATTGATCAATAAAAGGAGTTGTATATAAAATAAAGCACAAATCTTGCATACATATGTTTGAATTACAACCCATGTTTATTGAGGCTTATATTCAATTTGAGGCTTGGAGCTCATTTAGAATCCTAAATATACTCACTAATTTTTTCATTAAATGTATTTTTAAAGCTTGGTATCTGCCTAATGTACTAAGTAATGTGGAGGAGAATGGGAAGAGGAGAGGAGAAGAAGAAGAAAAGATAGAGTACTGGTTAGGTGAAGAGAAGAAGAGATTATGGGGGGTAAAAAGAAAAGAACATATAAGAAATAATTAATAGAGGAATTAAGATGACCAATGAGAACACCAGGAATGAAGAAATGGGAATGGAAAGAGAAAACGGATTGACTGAAAAACAGTAGATTTAAATAACTAAACTTCTATTTTTTGACTCCACCGTCCTTTGGCTTGACCATATTTCCTTGAGATGACAAGATGTCTGGGGCTTCAACATCACATCTGTATACCAGACCGATGAAAGAAGAGCAATAAATCATATGAGTAGATACTGACACTTGAATAACCATGCAATAACTCACTCTTACATCCATTTGGAAAAAATCCAAATGTGATACATTATCACTCCTGACTGTAAGGTGCATTGATATCTGTTAGCTGGCACACTGTGATATCTTCCTCCACATCTTTAAAATCAGGGATCTATCAGTAAAGCATACATAGTAGGAAAAGAAGATAGTGAGTAATAACATACTTGATCTCCAACCTAGATAGGTATAGATGCAGAAATTTTGAAAGCGCTGGTGTAAAGAAGGACATTTCCTGTGTGAAGTCCTCTATTTCAAAACAAGATCCAATGCTGAGGCTCAAAGGAGCACTGGTAAGGTAGAAGTTGAAGACACTGGAAAAAAGTTGTAAATGAGGACACTGAAGAAGGCTTGCTTAATAGTCACAAGAAAATATTAGGTATGTATGGAGATCATGAATCTTCAGTGACACTAATAAAAATTAAGTGTTTTTCTAATGGTTAGAAACTTGGTGTTAACAAAGAAAGGTAGACATTTGGATTAATCTAGGATTGCTATTAGGGAGTTAAAGTTATTGAGGAAATAGTGGTTTAAATGATGTACCGTGGAAAGTAAGCAGAGTAAAAGAAAGAAGAAACATCCAACGGGACTACCAAAGTTGTGTTAAGGTTGAAGTTTTCAAGCAGTGGTAAAAAGAAATACATTGTGAATAACTGAGTTATGAGCACTCTAAAAAAATAGATAGGTATGGTTAGATTTTGAAATAAACTTGTAATTTCAGTGGGGTAATAATTTTAGTGTTAATATGTATTAGACATAATAGCAATGAACAATTCAATATCTGAGGTCTTGGTGACAGAAGAGGTCAACAATCTAGGAGCCTGGGTTATTGGATAAATCGAAGGTATGGACCCTGAATGTATGTAGGATAATTAAATAAATTATTTGAACAAAAAAGGGAAGACTATAAGCCAGTGCCCAAACCATCAATAAATGAAAGCGAATAGATAGAAGTGGCCCAAATACTAAAAGTTATTATTATAACAGATTGGGACATTGATATCAATGAAAAATGCAGTAATTACAAACTATCATTTGAATCAGAAAGCAAGATTCCAGGCAAGACCAATTTGGTTAACATATTGGGAAATGTAAAAATGTCTATTAAGCTCAGAAAATCTTATAAAGAAGACACACAAAATAATGGAAAAGGAGTGGAATAATATGCTAACAAATGGAGACAGCAATGAAACAATATCCCTGGTAAGAAAGAAGCAGAGGTGCCAGGACTGCAAGATCTTGATGTCGGTACAGGCTGGAAGAACATTTCCGACTCATGATTTTATGCATGCGAAAGAATCTGAAGGAAGATGCTAGAAGTACAATTGCAGAATCAAAAGCATACTTGTTAGTGTGAAATGACCAAATCACTTGATAACTTCTGAAGCTGGGCTATGGATACATGGTTCATTATACTCTTCTACTAACTGTCATAAATGAAAGATAAGGCTTGTATAGAGCATTGTGATCCAGGTTCTTTCCGTGTCTAGATGAAATCCACACATATAATGTTTGTTGTTATGAAGAGTTGAAAATAATACATACCAAAATGTTATAGAATCTGGCTTCCAGTAATGATGGGTCACTTGCTTGCACTAGCCTACTCACATAAAACCATTACATAATAGGAAAAATATCAAATTTTAATAATTCGAAGGCATTATAGAATAAAAACAGATAGAAAGGAGAGTGGAATCTACTCTTAAAATAGAATTGTTAACACTTTATGTCTTTGGCACCTCTCAATTTGCATAGGACTCTGACAGCAAAAAGCATCAGACTTCCAAAAGGGAAATCCAAAATTAATCACAGGCATAAAAGTAAATCTAAAATTATAAATTTTGGAAAAAAAAAAAGAATATATTCATGACCAAGCAATAGGTGAGGATTTCGTTAGTAGAATGCAGAAAAAATTTCACAAAAGATGGGTGCCTATGTGACTCAGTCAGTTAAGCATCTGCTTCTTGGATTCAGCTCAGGTAATGATCTCATGGTTCTTGAGTTCAAGCTCTACACTGGCAGCCTGGAGCCTGCTTGAGATACTCTCTTTCCCTCTCTCTCTGACCCTCCCCTGCTCGTGCTCTCTCTCTCTCACACACATGCAATAAATAAACTTTAAAAATAATAACAAAAGAAAAAAGGGAAATTAGATTTCATAAAATTTGAAAGGTTTATCCGTAGAAAGACACCTTCAACAATGTTAATAGGATAGTCATACACTAGGAGAAAGTACTCTCCAAAAAATATCTTTAAAGAGGGAATTATATTGTCTAAAACTCAATAATATAAGGATGAAAACTTATTAAAAATGGAGGAAATCACTTGAAAAGATACGTTAAAAGGTAAGATATGCCAGTGGACAATATACTCATAAACAGTGCTAAAAACTATTAGTCATCAGAGACTATAAAGTGTATTGACAATGAGATAGCATTATATAACCACTGGAATGGCTAAGATAAAAATGCAAAAATGCTAACAACAACATTGTAAGGATGTGGAATAAATACAACTTTCATGTACCCTGATTCAGTCCTTTGGATAAAAAACATGGGTCAGGTTTTACACAGATAAGCAGGGAACGAACTACTCTTTGATCCGGTGATTTCTTTATGTATTCTTTATCCAAGAGAAAGTTATTTAAAAGTATATTCAAAAGAGGAGGTCTATAAGAATTTTCATAGCAGCTTTATTCATAATATCCCCAAAAAGACAAAAAATTGTCTATTATCAGGATATTAGATAAATAAGTTGTGATATATTCATGTAATAGAATAGGACATCAATGAAACAGAGTAAGTGACTGATACACACAACATGGATAAATCTCACAGACATTTCGTTGGAAAAAAACCACCAGAGAATACATACTTTGATTCAATTTGTATTCAATTTATGAATAGCAACAGCAATCCAACATTAAAAAGAAAACCATAATAGTGGATTTTAAGGGTATGTTGGGTTGAATAAGAAGTGACAAATGAGAAACTCTGGGAATATGTAATATTCTAGGTCATGATAGGGGTATGTTTTCTAGAATCATACATTTGTCAAACGTATATATGATTCATATATTTCAGGTATGTATATTAATAAATTAATTGTATCAATAAATACAAATGTATAATAAACTAATTGTATTATTAATAATAATGAGTTGAGGTGTGAAGGTACAGATTGTAAATAATAAAAGAATGTTGATAACTACTGAAACTGTAATAATGGATATAGATAAGATTATTATACTATCCTCTTAATTGTGAATGTTTAAATTTTCCATTAAAAAGTAAAGCAATATCTATGATATAGTAAGCAGATTTGTAGTGCCTTTCATATATATTCTTAGAAAAGGAGAGCAAAGGGGCACCTGGGTGACTCAGTGAGTTGAATGTCCAACTCAGGTCATGATCTCACAGTTTCTGAGTTCAAGTCCCACATTGGGCTCTGTGCTGTCAGTGCAAAGCCCATTTCAGATCCTCTGCTCCCCCGACTCTGCCCTTCTCCCACCCATTCTCCTCTCTTTCTCTCTCCCACTCTTTCTCAAAAAATAAATAAACATTTAAAAAAGGAGGGTAAAAAATGTAGAATTATAATTGAAATAACTGCATTAAAGAGTTTGAAACATTATGTATGATGGGTGTGAATCTTTATGCTAATTTTGGGTACAGAAGGATCAAGTGTAAATATTCAGGAATTCATTTTAGGTGAAGACCTGGATTTGAGAAAATTAGTGTCACATGTTTGAAAATATCTTCATAAAAGTTCTTATTAGCAATAAGAATCGCAGAGATAAGACAACACAAAATTAAGGATTGCATAGGAATAGAAGGCTAGAGAGCTGTCTACAAAATGTGGTAGAAGGTTTCTATTTTGAGATCTGCAATAACTGAAATCAGAGAAAATTCACAGATAAAGAAATAGGAAAGAAGAGCATAGTAACTAAAATTAGAGGATAACAAGTCTTTAAAAATAGAGATAAACAACAGGCTAAACAGGTACAAAGATTAAGTAAACACTCATGAGAACACCAGATCTTCCTACTGTTAGGTGGTAAGCATTTTAAATACAAGTTCAGTAAAATGTAAGCGGCAGAAGCCAGATTCCAAATGTTTTAAGGAAGCAGGAATCTAGCCCTCTGAGAGTTTAGGTGGCAACAGAAAGGAGTAAAATATAAATATTATATGATATATATAATAGATTGTGAAATTTATTATGTGAAAATGAGGAGTAATAAGTAAAATATTTACTAATTTGGTTTTCATTCTTGACAAAAGCAGTGAAAAAATTACTAGTATATTTTTAATACTTAACATTATCAACTGACTTTTAATAGAAGCTGTGCTTAAAGTATTGTATGTTATGAAAAAAATGAACCTCAATGTCTCTATCAACTTCACACTTTACACAAAACTGACTTAGATCATAGACCTAAGTGTAATAATTCTAGAAGAAAATATAGGAGAGGATTGTATCAACTTGGAATAGGCAAGATTTTCTTAAGAGAAGAACAAAAAACAATAATAAAACAAACAAAAAAGTTTAATAATATGGACTACATAACAGAACTTTTATGTTCAGAAAAATGAACATATAAGCCATATGCTTGGAGACATTATTCACAGCACATATACCTGCAGAAAAAGTGTATACAGAATATGTAAAAACACAACTGAAAATTAGAAAAATAAAAACTTTTAGAATATGCAAAATACTTGCACACTGACAAAAGTAAAACATATGAATGTTCAAAAAAATCCATGCAAGTGTGTCCAATAAGGAGTTCCAGAGTTCAGCTTTGAAATATAAAGAACTTGGGAGACTGTCACTTCATGATTACAACAGATTTGGAAAGACAGATGAATACAACAAGTCACAGCTAAGATCTTACCTGGAGGAAACCACTAGAGTCATACTGTAAATGGTAATTTTGATAAATTACTAGAGGCAGAGGGTTGACTGTTGGAGAGTGAGAAACTCGTAGGGTCCTATTCTTAGGAAAGCACAACTTCAAGAACCACACCAGGATCTCCCATTAAAAAGCAAAGGGAAAAACTCTTTTGTTCTGTCAGGGGGAGAGGGAAATTAATCATTTTTACATAGCCTGGAGTGCACTCTGTAGTGATTGCTTCCTTAGCAGTTGAAAAGACAAGCTTAGTCAAGTCTCACCCAACCTCATAGAATGAAAATTACTAAACTCTGCCTCCTCTAGTCTTCCTGCCTCATCTAAAAGGGTGAGGACGAAGCTGAGATACACTTATTAAATGTCATAGATCAGGAACGCAGGCTCATTAAAAGATTTGAGACTTAATCAGAGGATCATGGAACATTTTCCCTCCACCTACACATTACCACCACATTAAAAGAGCACCAGAAAAATAGCAGTGGCTCACTGTGGAAAGGTATCCAAAGCCCAAATTATATTTAAGGAGGATTTTTCCTAGCCAGATTAACAAAAAACATCATATTAAGATAGCTTATTTACTTCGATAAGCTCCCATTTTTTCATACATCACGTCTGACTTTCAACGAAGAATTGTGCTTTTCTAAAAGGCAATACTAAACACAATTTAAAGATGGAATAGACGAAGATACATCATGCTAATACTAATGAAAAAAAGCTGGAGTAGGTATATTAATTTCAGACAAAGCAGCCTTTAGAACAAGGAAGATTATCATTGTTAAAGAATGATGTAACATATCGATAAAGGGGTCATTTCTCAAAGACGTAAAGATCCATAACATGTTTACACTCAATGACAATACAACAAAATGTGAAGCAAAACTTACAGACACATAGTTATATCCATTACTATAGTTCATCGACGACGGATGGAAGGGTACAAAAAATACGGTATATGCAAAAAAGGGGATATCGTTCAGCTAGGAAAAAGAAGGAAATTATGCCATTTGCAATAACATGGATGAACCTAGTGAAATAAGTCAGTTATAGAAAGACTAATACTGCATGATTCATTTACATTAGGTATCTAAAACAGGCCAAGTCATTGAAACGGAATAGAATGGTGGTTGTCAGGCACCATGGGGAGAGAGATATGGGGAGAGGGGAGGAGAAGGGGGAGGGGCAGAAAGGGAAGGGGAAGAGAAACAACAACAACAAAGCTGGCAGGACAGACTTTATCTGACTTTAAGGCTTACTACGTAAGCGTAAAATATCAAGACAGTGTGGTATTGGCAAAAATACAGACATGTAGCCTAATTTGCTCAAAAGAATATACTAAGCCCAGAGACAGACCCACACTGATTCAACTTATCTTTGATAAAAGAACAAGGACCATTTAATGAACAAAGGATAAGTTTTTAAGATAAGCAGAGGTAGAATAGTTACCTAAATGTGTGTGTGTGTATATATATATATATATGTGTGTGTGTGTGTGTCTGTGTGTGTGTGTGTGTGTATATGTATATATATATATACACAAGTGTGTGTGTGTGTGTATATATATATATATATATACACAAGTAACAAAATAAGTCATTAACTTAAATATAAATTCAGTGTATAGTATAATGTCCAGCAAAAAAAAAGGAAGGGGAATCTATGTAACTTTGGGTTTAGGGATAAGTGTTTGGATAAAATAACCAAAATACGATCCATGAAATACGATTTATCTAACTGATAAATTAGACTTCAGTAAAAGTTTAACAATCTACTTAATGTGTGAAAGACATGTTTAAAAGAAAGAAAAGCCAAGCCACAGAGTAGGAGAAAATATGTAAAACATTTACCTGACAATGGAAATATATCCAAACTACTGAGAGAATTCTTAAAGCTAACAATAAATAACACAATTAAAAACTGGGGAAAAATGTGAACAAACAACTCACAAAAGAAGATATAAAGATGGCAAATAACCACATGAAATGACCCACATCATGTCATCAGGTAATTGGAAATTAAAATAATGAGATAACACTACACATTCCTATTAGAATGGTTAAAATTAAAAAAAAAAAAAAGAAAAATGGAAACCCAGAAAATTCAAAATACTGGCAAGAAGACTGAGCATCAGGGCTCTCATTCACTGCTGATGAAATGAAAATATACACAGCAGCCAAATTAGAACCTAATTGGGCAGTTTCTTAAGAAGCCACAGTTTTAGCATACAATCCAAACAATTACACTTCTAGGTATATTCTAATTTACCTGAAAATTTATGTTTATTCAAAATACCCAAACATGAATATTTGTAAAAGATTTACTCACAGTTGCCAAAACTGAAAATAACAAATATGTCTTTTTCAATAGGCGAATTAAAAATTGTGTTATACCTATACAAAGGAATATTACTCCATGATAAAAAGATATCAGCTATCAAGTCAAATTCCTTTTTTTAATTGAAAAAGGAAATTTATTTCAAAAGCATAAGGGAACATTTACATTTGAACAAGGTGAAAACAAGTGTCTTGCCAAAGAAAAAAATTCATGACATGAAGTTTTCCATTCAAATATTTGAAGCAATAATAACTGAAGTTTTGCACTCTGGCTTTAGGAAAGGGAAGGGGAACGATAAGGTGGTAAAGGCAAAATGGGCGAAGGGGAGTGGGAGACACAGGCTTCCCGTTATGGAATGAATCAGTCATGGGAATATAAGGTACAGCATAGGGAATAGTCAGTCAATGGTAGAGTAACTGCACTCCATGGTGACAGATAGTAGTTACAAGAGTGGTGAGTATAGCAATGACATATAGAGTTGTGGAATCCTGAGTTGAAAACCTGAAAATCAGGTAACATTATGTGTCGACTGTACTAAAAAAAAAAAACAAAAACAAAAAAAAACAATGAAAGATGCCAAAGGTACATAAACGCCTCCTGAAAGAACTCCCAGTAGCCAAAGCTGAAATGATTTGAGCAAAAAAATAAATGAGTATGAGACTGTAACCTAAAGTCTAAAATAAATGTCCATGAGTTTATACTGACCTGAATAATTAATTAAATAAATTAATAAATGGGATGAAAAGATAAATCTCCCAGGCTGAGATTTTAAATAATTTATGCACAAACCACCTCCTGAAGGTGTGACAGCTTAGCTCCCCATCCCTTCTGGGTTGGCTGAGTTTATTAATTTCTATCCAAAGTGGAAAGCAAAGGAGAGGGAGAGGGAAGAATATCTTTACAGTGGAGAAATCTGAGAAGTACTATCTAAACCAGGTGCTCAGTGTCAAAATCAAGTCAAATCATGTTGATAGATCTTGCCTTTCATACGATGCAATGAAAATGGCATTTTCCCTCTGTGCTCTTTATTCCAATAACTCATATTCCCAGTCTCACCATAATATCAGATAAATTCCCATAATGGGCACCCTACAGCATGCCAGACCACTGCTCCTCAAAATAGATAAGGTCATCAAAAACAAAGAAAATCTGAGAAACTGTCACAGTCAAGAGATGTCTAATGAGACATGAGGACTAAATAAAATGTGATATCCTAATAGGGATCCTGGAACAGGAAAGGATGTTAGGCAAAAACTAAGAAAATATGAATGATGTATGGACTTTAATGATGTATCAACATCCATTTGTATACTATAACAATTAACACATTAACGTTGGACAATGGGAGAAACTGTGTGCAGTAAATGAGGAAACCCTAATCTTCACAATCTTTCTATAATGTAAAATTGTACTAAAATAAAGTGCTTATTAAAAAATATATTCAACATCATTTGAATAGTAATAAATGAAAATTAAAGCCTTTAGAATTGCTAAAATTTATGAGCCTCACAATACCAAGTGCTAGCAAGTATGTGGAACAAACTAAGCTACATTGTTGGTGGCAGTGTCAAACTTGGAAGCCAAGTTCTACAATCCTATAAAATCAAAAATTCACCTACATGATTTACTCCTAAGCATTTATCAAAGAGAGAAAGTACTATCACAAAAATCCTTGCAAACTGTTTTGGGCTTATTTAAAATTCATACTGGCCCTATATTAGGAATGATGGACATGTCTACGAATAAGAAGAATAAACAAATCTAATTGTGTTATATTCATAAAAAGAAAGACTACTGAGAAATAAAAAGAAACAAACTACTGATACAGGTCATAACACGAATGAATGCTACAAATAACAAAACAGTCCCAGAATGATATATTCTGTATGCCTCTATTTATTTGAAATTCTAGAAGTGACAGAACTCTTTTACAATGATAAAAATAAGGTTATTCGCTGCCTGAGGTTGGTTGTGGGTAGGTAAAAGCTATTGACATAGTAGGGCCCCAAGGGGACTTTCTAAGGAGATAAAAATATTCTTATATTGATCGGGGTGGTAGTTATATGGGTGTGTACATTCATCAAAGTCATTGACTTATTCACTTAAAATGTGTGAATTTTAAGAAAATCATTTCAAAATAAAGTTCATTTTAAAAAATAGAAGGAGTGGTATAAAAACAATACAATTTCCTGACTCTCTTATATTTTGGTATCTCTTAGCATTATTTTCATTCTACATTTTTTATAGAATATTTGTTTCTTTCAGATTATAATGATATATTTATATTCCCTCAAATTTTCTCAAGTGATAATTTGTTTCTTTTGCATGCCAAATTTTTATAGCAGATCTATCTATTTATCTAGCTATCTCCCTGAAACATCATGTAGAAAACAAAAACATACCAAAGTCTCTGTTTGATGTATTATGAACATGGCAGTACATATAGGATGAGAGACTGTAAAAATGATCATTAAATGACATATTTTTTTCAGTCAAAACAATGTATTGTATTTTGTTTTATGAACGGTTGCAAAATGGATTAAAATTAAAATTCCTTCTAATCTTCCCTTTGCAATCCTGACTTGAGTTCATGTTTGTCATGTTTGGCCACTGTGGGGAATGTGCTTGGAGCCTAAGGTAATTCCCATCTCTGAATCAAATAAATGTATATCTACTGAAAGTCTCTAATTGATCACCTAAGTCTGTTTTCCCCTATACCCTGAGGGTTCCTTTAACAATTTTTTAATGTTTATTTATTTTTGAGAGAGAGACAGAGCACTAGCAGAGGAGAGGCAGAGAGACGGGGGGACACAATATCCGAGGCAGGCTCTTAGGCTCTGAGCTATCAGCACACAGCCCAACACAGGGCACAAACTCAGGGACAGCAAAATCATGACCTGACCTAAAGCTGGACACTTAACCAATTGAGCTACCCAGGCTCCTCTGTAAGGGTTTTCTGAGTCTAGAAAGTTGGACTTCTGAGGTTAGATCTGTAAGAATCAATTTCCAGGTTTATTTGTTATGGTTGTTGTTGCTGCTGTTGTTTTTAGTAGGCAATTTAAAATTGCACCATATTGGAGCCCCTGGGTGGCTCAGTCAGTTTTTTCATGTTTTTCATACAGAATAGAAAAAAGAATTGGCAATTTTGGCATGCTCGCCAAGTTTAGAATGGCTGCATTGTATTATGTAAAATTATCTAACATGTGAGTCTCTAAGTAACTCTTAAAATAAATCGATTTAATACTCAACCTTATTTTTATTCTGTACAAAAACTTGGATCTCTCATCATATTTGCCTCTTTTTTCCCATTTAAATAACATCTTCACATGATTTAAAGGTTACTGTAAAATCAGATACATTATTCTTCTGTGTTTTCAGACCATATCCACATTTTTCAATCCCACCACTTTCATTTACAAATAGAAAAATATTCCTGTCTTAAAGGAGAATGAAATACAAAACCTGGTCTCTACTATCTCCTTTATATTGCACTGAGAATGAAGAGGGAAGAATATTAGCAAAAAGCAGAAACCATCTTGCAGAAATAATGGAGAAATTAGAAATATATTTCACTTTACAAATGAAAAATTCTGGTGATAAAAATAAATCCATTTGAAAATCTGATTTTTTTAAGTCCAAGATCTTTTAGTGGCAAGAATAGAACTTTAACCTAATTTACATATAAAAAGAGGAAGATGAAGTAAAATAAGTCTCAACAATAAAGCAAATTAAAGGTCAATAAATGAATGTACCAAGTCCTATGTTGTGCAAACAGGACTAGGAATTGATATGTTACGTTTCCTTTCTCACTAAGGCCATGTAATCAACTAGTCTCTCCTGTTTCTTGCCACAGCAGCCAGCTATCCAGTAATTTCTTGCCTGTCTATATCAGTTTTCTCACTTCCTTCCTCTTGTTAATGGTTCACTGGAAACTTCCAGCCCCTATTCAGCATTATAGATGTTCAGTGCCATGGTGCACTGCCACCTGTAGGTCTGAGTTTTAATACAAACTTATGAACAAAACAGTGAAAGAAGGAAAGCCTGAGTTTGTGTGTGAGAGACAGAATAAAATGGAAAAGATGGAACTACTTGAAAGAAATATGGTTATATCAATCTCATATTTTCATTTTTCAATGATATATCTTCTAGTCCTTAGTATGCCTATCAGAACATGCAGGAGGTGGCACTTGCCTCTTCAACTCATTTCATATCATGGTACTCTACCCTTTTTTCTCTGTGTGCCTTCCCATCTTCCTCTTCCCTCACCCTTCTTTTTTTTTCCATTTCTCAATAATATTGTGCTCTTTTCTCAGTTCAAGGTGTTTAAACACATAGTTTTCTTCTTGGAAGGTTTTTCATACCTCTCATACTTACTTGCTAGTTAATACCTACTTATTCAGATAGATTGGTTAATAAGAAAAAATACTTAATGATTGTTTCCATTTTTAAGATAAAAATCACCTACTTCAATAGTCAACTTAAAGTAATATGTTTTCTTCTTTGAGTATAGAATCAAGAGAAAAGGGATCACATCTTTATTCTTCACTTAAGTATTCCTAGAATAAAGGTAAGTGTTCATTAAGTATCTATTGAGTTGATGGATTAGGGCATAAATGAACAGATAAATGGATGAATGAACACATTTTCAGAGCAACGTGCCAAGAATGTGATTCTTTTGTTTTATTCAGTCCTTTGCTGTTTCTTCTAACAGAAGTATTCATATAGTATACCTATGAAGTCCAACTCTGAACATGTAACCAATTAATATATAACATAAATCAGCACAACTTCTCCTTCATTCTTGTTGTATGTGCAGTTCTGGAAAAATAATTAAAGAATAACAATACTTTATTGAACATCACTGTGCCAAATTCTAAGTGCTTTATATTGCTCAAGAAAAATCTCACCATACTTCCAGATCCACATGTCCTTAAGAGTTGGGATTATTCACAATTTGTGAAGGGGAAGTCACCATTATTCTCTTTAGATGTTTTTTTGGGGGTAGGGGGTTTAGGTAAAGGTTACAGTTTCTGGGCAGGCATATGTTTCCCATTGCTAGGTGAATTCTTCCTGTCAGACACAAGGTCATGCAATCACTATCCCAGCTCAGTCTTGAAGACTGCAAAATATCTAGTGAGGTTACCTGAAGGGGAAAGAGAAATTGTTTTCTTTAAAAATGAGTATGATCTAGCTGGCTTTTCTCAACCCAAACTCTCCAAGTTATACTGATTGCCACAATAGTGGCATAAACTTTAGGATGCTGGGGAATGAGATGTTGTCCTGTGGGGTCTGAAACAGCACTTAGAGATACTGTGCCAGGAGGAATTAAGTTGGCTGAAAACAGGCACATAAAATAAAAATATTTGGATCTGAGAATGCAGGTTGAATATTGCATTAAAGTGAAGCAGTGAGTAGAAGTAGAGCCAAAAAACAGTGAGATGTAAATTAGGTAACCAGCAACAAAATTCTGATAAGTTTAGTTGTAAGTGGGAACTAATTTTGACACTGCAGCCTATCCATCTTCTCTGCCATCACTCTTCTGTATTGATCATTATCAGTCAAAGAGAAAGGGAGAAATGTCCATTAGGGGCCAACATGTCTATAACTGACACAAAACACAACTCCCAATTGAGAATAATTGAGAATTGGTTTCCAGGTTTATCACTGAACTGGAAATAGTTTCTACATTTTTTGAATCATTTAGAATTTTTAATTTTTATTTTTAAAGTTTATTTATTTTTTTAGCGAGAGAGCGCACATAAACAAAGAAGGAGCAGAGAGAGAGGGGGACAGAGGATCTGAAGCAGGATGTATGTTCAGAGTGCAGAGCCTGATGTGGGGCTCAAAGTCACGAACCAAGAGATCATGACCTGAGCTGAGGTCAGACACTTAACCGAGACACCCAGGCACCTGAATCATTTTAATTTTTTAATCACTTAAATCTTTGTTATTATTAAAAAGCAATGATGATTTTATTATGTATTATGTATCTCAGGTATTTCTTAGAGATTGCACCATAGCAGCTCAAGAGAACTCTAGCTAGACAAAAATCTCAATATGTAGGAAAACAAAATGGGGTTAGAAATTATATGCAAGTTCATATAATTCATATAAGTGGTGATTTAAACAAGGATCAAATGGTACTGATAATTAATCATATTAGCAGATTACTTTGGATAAATAGAACTAGGCGGATCAGTAATGATGACGTGATTGTACATAAGCATCGTCTCCTCAGTTCTTCTGTAGATATCTTGTTCTTTCCTCTGGTTCACATTTACAGCTAACTAAAATAAGTTGGTCATATGCTTTTGCATGTGGCAGTGTTATTTAATAGTGAAGTATAATTAAATCAAATAATTTAAATAATTCAAGATTCAAAAAGAGTCAAAATGGAAGATTATGATTACCTGAGTTTTGATTTTTTTATTTAAATATTATAACAATAGAAAACAAGCATCTCCAAGGAAAATATTCATTTTTATTTATCTTTTTTATTAAAAAAAATTTTTAGTGTTTATTCAGTTTTGAGAGACAGAGACAGCACAAGCAGGGAAAGAGCAGAGAGAGAGAGGGAGACAGGAACTTGAATCAGGCTCTAGATTCTGAGCTGTCAGCACAGAGCCCAATACGGGGCCTTGAACCCACAAACCACGAGATCATGACCCAAGCTGATGTCAGACGCTCAATCGACTGAGCCACTCAGGTGCCCCTGTATTTATCTTTAATGAGAGTGTTTGTTAGTGCCTTTTAAAACTTGTTAATAAAATAATAATGAAAGTGGTTCTTTCAAAAAATAGTATATACCCCCCATCTTGAGACGATAAGGATATTTTCCTGTAAAATATGTAAAAATTCTCGATTTCTATGACCCATGTGTCATTCTGCATGTGTACCTCTAGAACACAGTATTTGTCTCACATTTGCAACTTGGCAGTTACTCTTCTATAGATTATTTCTTTCTGATATTCCCTAGTATGGCTAATTTTATGACAACTTGACAGAGACATGAGACGCCCAAACATTTGGTCAAACATTATTCTTATTCTGGATATATGTGTAAGGATGCTTCTGAATGAGATTAACATTTAAATTAATAGACTGAATGAAGCAGATTACTCTTCCTAATGTGGGTGGTCCTTATTCAATCAGTTGAAGGCCCACATAGAAAAAAAGGCAGACCTTCCCATGAGTAGGAGGTAACTCCTACCTGACTTCCTATAGCTAGGATATCAGTTTTTTCTTGTCTTCTGACTTGAACAGAAATATCTCCTCTTCCTGGCTCTCAAGCCTGTCAGCCTCCACACTGGAACTACACCATCAATTCTCCTGAAACTACAGTTTGTATAAGGATCTCAGAACTTGTCAGCCTCCATAATCATTTGAGCCAATTTCTTATAATAAAACTCTCTCTCTTTTTCTCTTTATATATCTACAGATAGATATAGATACATGTCCTATTCTGCTTTTCTGAAGAACTCTGAGGAACACACTCTCAATTTTCTCAATTTGGTCTCATCACAGCTACCAACTTTCTTCCCTTGATAGGATACTATTTACATGACAAAAACATTGTCAGTGAAAATAAAGTGGTACAGGATACATTTCTTTTATGATTCCTTTGTTTACAATATTGCCATTCTGTGTTTGAAAACAATATCACACTCTTAATAAAGGAACAGGAGTTACCAAAAGAAATTCTTTTCTTTTTTTCTGTAGGGAAGGAAGAACAGTTGAAAACCACTTTATTTCTGAGAGTCCTCACAATCCAATGGAGAAATAACAAAAGATGTTAACCTTTCAATAGAGGCAAATCTCAAAGATAATAAAGTACCTACTCTTACTTGTACCTGCCTAGGACCACTTGCGAAAGAGAGGTAGCTTCTTGCTTTAAAACCAAAAAGTGCGAACCTCTTTAGCTCTTTAAGGAAACTAGTTCCCTCCCCCTGAATCTGGTCGTACCTTCAGTTTGTCCCTCAGCCTAACAAATGATCCATGTGATGCACTACTCCTTACAGTCTTGAGTCCTGTCTTGAGTCGTTAAATTGAGACTGACACAATAGGAAAAGTTCCTAAGGAGAGTGTGAGGTGAATGATGGAATAACAATGATAGTCCCTTCTGAGATCCCCCCGCTAGTGTGAGAATCAGAATGAGCATTCCTCTGGTAATCTAGTGCATAATAACTGAATGAGGTCACTTCCCTAAGAGAAGAGGACATCCATTTTGAAAGAAAATTGAACCTAGATTTTATTGTTGACTACAGGAAAAGAATCCTTGAAACGAACAGAACTGGAGAGTCTGTTGTCTATAACAGATCTAGATTTACACTATTATGAAGAGCAAGGTCAATTCAAAATCTGCTTCCCGCCCACACTGCAGACAAACAGCTTTAACTGCATCAGTGGTTCTCTATACTTTGCCTGCTTATTAGAATGAACAAAATGTAAAAATGAAAAAAGGATTGAGAATAGAGGGACTCCCTGAGACATATAGGGTAGGGTTACTACATGATAGGAATATCTGTGGTGGGACCTGAGCATCCGAAATCTCTTTCAGTTCCCTATGTATATTCTCAAGTATCAACGGGATTGAGAACTATTGGTCTAAATTTAGCTTCTAGAAACTTAAAAAAAAGAAACATGTTTTAAAGAAAAAATACACAAAACCGAAGGGGAACATTTATGTAACACTGGAAAATATCATAAGTACAATCGATTAATATGCCAGAGGGAGAAGAAAGAGAGAGAACATTTTTATATACCAAATGCTATTCTTCCCATTATTTCAGTAAATGAGCATATGCCCCAGAGTGCGTGTGAGATGGAAGAAATGAATGTACTGTTCCTTCAGCAGGTTTCAGTTCCCACAACCTTCTCCTAAGTGGGGGCTTGTCAGAACATGGAGAGCAAATATTTAAATTAATATTTAAATAAGTCATTCTTAGGACATGGGTTCTAAAATTAAGCCAACTGCCTTTCTGGTGCTTAGCCACAGAGTAACAATCTGTCACAATAATGAAGAAAAAAATGTGATATTCGATGTATTGAAAGACATTATGTTTTCCAACGGGATAACTTTCTGAAGGACACTGACTGCCTGCAGTTGGATGTTTTAAGTATCTAAATTAGCCCAATGTATGCACATATTTTTCTCTAGGTTAGGCCAGGTCATATTCCCAGGCAGAGTTTTTTTGTTTGTTTGTTTGTTTGTTTGTTTGTTTTAATCTCTTCTCATTTCGGTAAAAGGGAGGCAACATATCCTCAATATACTGTGTTTGCAAAGTCAGGTTATACTCATAATTCATTAGCCATACTATAACTTCGCATTTCATTTATAGGACAGATACCAGCTGATTTAAAGTAAAAAATTAAGAGTTACTAGTGTATTTGTTAGTAAGGTGTTACAATGTTTTAGCCTAAATTCAAATCTTTGGGAAAGTTTTTAAGTCATGTTACAAAGCATAAATGGGTTTGATCATATTAATAATCACCAGTGGGTGAAGTTTACAATTGTTGCCTGAGAGATAATTGTCATTTTTATTGGTCTTGAAATTTCTCCTTATTTCTAACATTATGCAAGGGTGATACATTCCTAAATTGACCAAAGAATCTTTCTTTTCTTTCTTTAATGTCTCACCACAACTGAACTTAAACATTAAGAAGAAAAGCTCTCTCAGACTTATTGCAAATAAAATATCAATCTATCATGTTTTAATATTGCCACTGATTATTTTGAAGTGCCATCTACTGTGCTTGGTGTCAGTATTAATCATAAGCTTTAAGTGATACTTGTAGAGGTATAGCCTGGGTCACTGCACTAGCAATTTTATTTATAATATATAAAGTAAGATATGTAGGGTATTCAAAATCAAGTTTTCTTAATTTGTACCATCACTACTACTAATATGACATGGGGAAGAGTTAGAAACTCTCAAAGATTTCTGGTTACTCCACCACTAAAGCAACTTGTAACAGCTGAAATAAAGGTAAAGGTGAGAAAAATCAGAAATAACTAATGGAGGAGGGAGAGTCAAATATCAGATATTGATTTAATGCCATCTTTAATACAATTAGGGTTATACTGGACATTTTGTTTTATATCTTTGCTGAGAGTATGGATGGTCATGACTTTGCTTGGGAGTTTATAATGTATTCAACTTAATGGAAGCTGCATAGAAAGTGTGTAATCCCTTTGTGTAATTTCTTTCTCAATCTCAGCACTATTATCTAGATAATTCATTACTGTGAAGACCTGTCCTATGTGTTGTAGATTTAGTAGCAGTCTGAACTCTACTCACTAGATACCTGTAGCTGTCTTCCAGGTGTGACACACCTATTTCTTCCCCACCCCTCCTCCACACACATACAAAGACTTTACAAGTCTCCAAAATTTGCCTTCCTTTAGACCAGTCCCTTCTCAGTATTTCCAGTTTTGTTAGCCAAATAGTATCTACTTTGGCTTATCCACTTTGATTTGTGTTTTTATCACTTCACATGAAAAGTCCTACTTTTATTTTTTTTTTTCATTTTGTTTTTTAATTTATTTCTGAGAGACAGAGACAGAACATGAGTGGAGGAGGGGCAGAGAGAGAGGGAGACACAGAATCTGAAGCAGGTTCCAGGGCCTGAGCTGTTTGTACAGAGCCCAACACAGGGCTCAAACCCACAAACTGTGGGATCATGACCTGAGCCGAAGTCGGATGCTTAACCGACTGAGCCACCCAGGCTCAGTGGTCATACATACGATATCAGAATTTTATAAGCTAAGGGTGGCAATTAAGAGGAGATTACCAGAAATAAATTCTATGAAGAACACAGAAATAAAGCACTGTATATAACAGGGAAAATCTAAATGTCAAGGGGAAATATCTCAACTATAGTGGGGGAAGAGCTCCAAGTTGTCAGGTCAAAGAACTAATAAGATGAGATAAATAAAGATAATGGTCACTATTTTATAATGAACCACTGAGTAAGGAAGTGGATCTTTTTCCAGGTGAGCCTCAGTTAAGACCACAACCACACTCAACATCTTGATTATAGCCTTGCTGAAGACCAAGCTACATCCATACTCAGACTCCTGACATCCAAAAACTGTAAGATAACAAACATGTGTTGTTTTGATCTACTAAGATTGTGGTAATGTTATTATATACCAATAGATAACTTATATGTTTGTAATAGCATAGATACAGTATTCTAAGGCTTAGGGAAAACTAAACTAATCTCTGAGAGAAATTATTCTGTAAGACTTGCTCGCCCACCAGACAGGTGCCAGAGGACACAGCTGTCACCACAGTTGTGATGGGAGCCCCAGGACTCTTGAAGGACTATATCGTGCTTCTTCAATGTAGGTCAGAAATTATAGAGGGAAATAATACTAGTGAACTGGAGTGGCTTAGTCAGTTAAGCATCTGACTTTGGCTCAGGTCATGATCCCATGGCTCATGGGTCTGAGCCCTGCATCACGCTCTCTGCTGTCAGTGCAGAGTCCCCTTTGGATTCTCTGTCCCCTCTCTCTCTACCATTCCCCCTCTTTGCTCTGTCTCTCTCTCAAAAGTAAATAAATAAACATTAAAAAATAAAAAAATAAACATAAAGGGGATGATGGGACCATGGAGTGGCAGGAGCTAAGTGAAGGAACCTAAGTCACTGAAGCAAGACAAGTTTACTACAAGAGATTGATTATTATAATGAGTAGCAGAATCAAAACAATGTCAGAATATTCTAGAGTACTGGGGTTTTGGTCATAGTGTTCCTAGCTATAAAATAGATAAGCAGACTACTAACTTCTTATTGAATCTGTACAAATAGAAAAGCTCTAGGTCCAGTAAACAAAAGTCTGACTTGAGTCCTTAAAACAGGGAGTCCTAGTCCATCAACCAATTCCCAGGCTTGAGTCAGTTTACATATCCAGATCCTACTGGATAAAATGTAAGCTTGGTCCCTTTGAGTAAGATCTCTGCTATAATGTCAAAAATTATAGCTTCAATCTTTCTCATAACTTTCTGGAGAACATTTATCAGGATCACTGTGCATTAGGTTTTATTATAGTACTAAACTTTTAATTAACACAAATTCTTGAATAACCAAAATACCACTATGGTGCAACACTCAGAGCAAGGATTCATGGAGGTCAGGAAATCAAGTCCATTTTTAGCTCAAGTCTATTTCATAGAGGGCTCGGTTAGTCCCTAAACCTACCTTGTAGTTACTTTTCCATTTCTAGAATACAAAATTAGAGTAGACATACTTTGTATCTAGCAGAATCAACAATCATCTACATTAGTTACATATTGCTGTGTAGCAATATTACCATAAATTTAGTGGCTTACAACTATTTCATTGTTTCTAACGCATAGTTCCTTAGAGTCTGGAGACTATACATGCCTTAGACTGAACCACTGAATTATCTAAACCACTGAAACCAAGGTGTCATCCAGAGTCAGGTTCTTCTCAGAAGCTCTACTTCTACTCAAAACTCTACAAAGATCCCAGGCTCACACCATTGCTAACAACATTTAGTTCCAGTGGGTGTCACACTGAAGGCTACAGTTTCTTGCTGGAAATCAACTGCAGGTTGCCCTCAGTTTCTTAATATGTAACCCTCACTATACAGCAGCACACGACATGGTAACTTGCTTCTACAAAGGCAATGCGGGATTAGGAGGTGAGAAGAATAAAATATTAAGAGTTTAAGTCCTGGCATCAAGACCTTGAATCTATTCCTTTTCATTCTCAAAGGATTAAGATTCTTTTCAACTAACTCCAAAGATGATCCTAACATATTGATGAATGACTGGTAGGATTCATATTGAAGAAGAGAAAGAGAACGTTCTAAGCAGCCTGGAGTTGGTGGCAGTTTGGGAAAAATGTAAACAGTATGAGAATTAATACTACTGGCTTGTTCAGGAACAAAGCATTGTGGGACACAGGTCTCTACTACTAACTATACAAAGACAATTGTTTATACATACTCATGCTTGACTCTGGAAAGCCACAGATGCCTGTATAAGCGGTGTGTGAATTTTATCCCACAGTTATTGTGGAGTCAGTGCTTTAGAGCAGAGGAAAATATGAAATAATTAAACAATATGACTATTATAAATATTTGATAAATCATAGGTAGATACAGTAATAGTCACTATTATCATATATATGCTCAAATTCCTTCCTAAGTAATTTCGAATAAGCTGTAGGCTCAAAACACCCTGGTAAATTGTTTTTGACTGTTTTCAATACACTAATACATCCCCTAAAGTGCAGCTTCAATGCAAATACATTACAAGTGTACAGGGCTCTATTGTGACTAGGTTTGTAATTCCTCCTTGTAATGGACATTTTATATTGTTGAAATTGAAATAATTGATTCCATTAACCTCAATATCTATCAGTATGCAATGTAATGGAAAATAGCTCTTACCAATTCATTGTGCAAAGCATACTTAGAAGATGTTCAACAGTCACCAATTAAACAGAATGAGATGCACATTTTTGGGGATGACTTCAAACAATCATTATCTGACATGTCTGCCAATTAATGTCAATATGGATGCATTAAAAATTAAGAATAGATTTCTGTGCATGAAACATATTTTTTTAGATACTAAGTATATGAAGAAAATAAACCAAGCATCCCTCTTCAATGTTGAACACTTGTCAGTGTGGGGATGCCTTGAGGATTGGTCACGTACACCTATATTTAAGATTTATCATTGATGCCATCTTCTTATATTTCAGCATGAAAGCATCTAGTAAAGGGATTATTATTTGCCAGATCTAAGATACCAATGTGGAAACATTAGCTAAGAGATAACATATGGATCTTACCATGACTAATGTGAGCAAGAAAGTTGAACTAAACTTTGGAAACATTTCTCTGATGCGGAGAGTGACTACGGCACATGATGTCTTCTTCAGCATGACAGTTTTTTCCTGAGGAAAAACTATTTCTCATTTAATAATAATAGAAGACACATATTAACCAACTAACCCAAATAATGAAAATCAAGAAAATGGAAAAATTATTTTATTTTGAAGTTGATCTTTCCTCAGTCTACCAATTCAAATGAGAATCACTCCTAGAAATACCTTCATAGACACACCTAGAAATGATATTTTACCAGTTACCTGGGCATCCCTTAGCCCAGTCAAGTCGGCACATAAAGTAGCCATTATGGATATTGTGATTTTTTTAGGCTTTGACATTCAATTGATAGCCGTTTGTTCCAAATAAGTTAATTTTCCTATTTTCATTAGGCTCCAGTCATTATGCTATTGTGGCATTTAACTCTGTCTGGTTCCCTACATTGTAGCCCCAGAAAAAGTAATCATTATTATCTTCACATTCAGTACAACATCACTAGCATTTATTGATCTTGTATAATGTGCAGCAGAGTAGTTGTCTTCTCTACTTTATTTTTTTTTAAGTCATTTGCTCTATGTCATAAGTCAGTTCAGAGATGCAAGTATGTGTTTCTCATCTTTGTAGCATCAGTATAAATATGTGACTCAATAATGATTTGATAAATATCTAGAGAATTTGAATAAATTGTCATAAAAATTATTCTCAGGGTTCTCCATCATAAAATTGGGACACTAAGTGCCACTCCCTTTTGCTTCATAAAGAGAAAAAAAGGAAGTAGTTTTATTATATAAAGTATAATAGGCTTCTACTGTAATATTATACAAACATGTCATTGATCTGCTTTTTAAAGAATGATAGCATTTTATAGGAGACTATGCAGCTTTATAGTTAAATTGTGTGTGTGTGTGTGTGTGTGTGTGTGTGTGCGCGCGCGTGCGTGTTGGAAAATGAGAAGAAAGATGGATGTTTGAAGTTAAGATTGTCACGTAGCCAAGTAGTTCTTGATCAGCAGGCAATTGCTAGATCTGCTCCCTCTCCACACTGATAGATTTGGCCAGGTAACAATAAACCCAAGTGAAATCAGACAGATCAGTACTCATACAGCAGCAGGATGCATGACCTTCAGTTTTGCATCAGTTCCCCCCTTGTCCCCACATCCCATGAAGGCAATGCAGAATGAACCCATGCAAATGCTGTGCACATTGAAGTCTATGCCAGATCTTAGGAAACCTGAGCTTAAGAAACCCCCAACTGTATAAGGATACTAGCAAACCTACCCAAACTGTATCCCAGAAGGATCCATTATTGTTATGATACTAGTCAGGAAACAAATTATCCCTCTGACCAGAGAAAGACACTATATTTAGTTATCACAGCTATTCGATAAGAAAATACATCTCAATTTGAAAGACAGTTTGAGATAAAATTTATCGAAAGTCATGTAGAAACACTAGGAGGAACTGTCTCACAACAATGGTAAGTATAGGCTCAAAGCACCAGGTCTAATACTCTTTAGTTATAAGTTATTAATGAGTATATTTTATCTAATCTAAGACAATATAAAACTGGGTATGACTGCAATTGTTGGTTATATCCAACATGTCTGTACAAAATCTGAAGAGTCTCTTCTATATCTGACCCTTTTAAAAGAACCACCACTGGCCAGGAATGAGTGCTATGCTCTGGCATGGATTATATATACCTTTTTTACTTAATAAATTTTCTAATAAAGAACTTTTAGGTTAACACAAAATTAAGCAGGATGTATAGAGCTGCCATATACTTCTGTACCTCATACTCATAGTCTCCCCCATATCAATATCCTTCAGCACAACAATATATTTGTTACAGTCACTGAAGCTATATTGATACATCATTATCACCTAAAGTCCATAGGTGACATTAAGGTTCACTCTTGGTGTTGAGCATTCTGTGGGTTTTGACACATGTATAAAACTATGGATCCACCATGTAGTTACATTATCCTAAAAATCTACTGTTTATTTCACGTTCCCTTCCCTCCTACCTGGGGCAACCACTGATCTCTTTCCTGTCTCCATAATTGTGACTTTTCCAGAATGTCATATAGTTGGAACCAAACATATGCAGCCTTTTCAGATTGGCTTTTTTTCACTTAGCAATATGTATATAAGTGTCTTCCATGTCTTCTCCTGACTTGCTAGCTGATTTCCTCTCACATCTGAATAATACTCATTGTCTAGATTTGCCACAGTTTGTCCATTCACCTACTGAAGAACATTTTGATTGCTTCCAAATCTGTAAATTATGAATAAAGATGCTCCAAATATCTATCTTCAGGGTGTGTGTGTGTGTGTGTGTGTGTGTTAAGTTTTCAACTCATTTGGGTGAATATCAAGGAAGGTAATTGCTCCATCATTTAGTAAGAGTCTGTTTGATTTCATGAGAAACTGTGAAACTATTTTTCTAAAGTGGCTGTACCATTTTGAATTCCTGCCAGCAATGAACAAGAGTACTTGTTGCTGTACATTCTCCTTGCCGGCATGTGGTGTTGCCAGTATTTTGGAATATTGCACTCCACTCAGAAGTTGTGTTTGGAAAGCAGTATGCCCATGGAAAAGGAGAAGAGGTGGGAAGGGAGAGTGGGAGAGAGAGAGAGAGTGTATGTGTTCCATCCAACAGTTAAGCATTGCTTTAAGAACCTTTTTACGTTTGAATAATTTTTAGATTTCATTTATAAATACCTTTCCAGTTATAAGAACTAGGAATAATAAAATTCACTTAACAACAAATGGTTGTTTCACTGAAGCTTGTCTGGTTGTATGTTTACTGTCCACTTCTGTCACAGGAGAAGGCTAACATGCAGAAGATGTTTGTGCTGCTTGTACCATATAATCTTTCTCTCTGTCTCTCTGTCTCTCTGTCTCTCTGTGTCTCTCTCTCTCTCTCTCTCTCTCTCTCTCTCTCTATTTCTGCTGCAAACCAAAACAAATTCCAGAAAGAATATGTTCATAAAGGACACTTCTGCATCCTGTATCTGCTTCGTGGAACACAATGTGCCGTAAGACCTCCATCTACCATGGGAAGCACATAACTGATGGAACTTTCAACTCATACTCACTGCTCAAGCAGAAAATTCTCATTTTCTACATTAAACTTTCAAATAATATTTTGTTTGAATAAGAAAGTTCAACTGATAAAAATAAATTCCTTAAAAAAAATCTGTAGTGAATAGGGGCATCCATTGTGATTGTTACTAAAACTGAATCTTGGTGGGACAAACAAAAATTTTATGTCTTAAATTCATACAGGATACCAGTGTTTTGTTTTTTCCCCCTTATGTTAAGGTGAGCAAAACTCATTTTTCTAAAATTTAAAAAAAAATTAAGAAAGGGATTGCAATTTGAAATGACCTGAATTTGCATGATTCTATAATTAAAAAACAAATGAACAACAATAAAAACACAAAAGAAAAAGAAAGAAAAAGAAGGAAAAAAGTTAAATGTAGTCTGCAGTGACTTTGCTGTCTAAGAACAGTGAACCAAATCCTTGATATTGTTTACTATTGCAGTGTATTTTTCTGATAAAGTCCTCTGGAAGGATTTTCGCCATTTTATCTTTCACACTTTCACCAGCTTAATGTGACAAAGTGAGAAAATAAAATTGTGAGATATACACATGATTACCAAACCTAAAGGTATTCCCTCTTCTCAAGGTTAAGAGTAGAAAAAGCATTAAAAAAAATTTCTAGCGTAATCACTGATATATCATTTACTTTTAATAGAGGGACAGAAATTATTTCTAGGTTATTTTTATAAACACAAATAGGTAACTATTTTTTGCCTTTAGGCAGAGACACAGCCCAAATTCTGAGATATTCTAGAAATGAAGCCATGGAGAAAGAAGAGACAGGGAAAACTTACAAAAGGTAGAAGATTCTGCCTGGGGAAAAAAATGATACACTTCTGTTGTAAAATAATTCATCAGAAACTTCAATGGATAGCAAAGGTTAATGTAGTAATTTATGAGACAAATCAATGCTAAAAAAACAAATAGATAAAACCACATTCTATTGTATTAAAAAGTGAAATTTCTAGCAGGAGAAATGTGAACAAATCAGTAGCTCAGGGGAAAGGTTATCTTCAATACCTATCAGAATTAACAAACGAAATGGATGTCAGAAGACACACAACAAAGTTACTCTCTAGGTATACACTGAATGACAAGTGAGGAGGTTCATTCCCAAAGGAAATTAGCAGGCAAAATTTATTTGAAGAAGTAATTATCTAAAGTAGGGGAACCTTTGAAGCTCTTTGAACTCTGAAATGGGCAATTCCTCTGTTAAAGATCTGATAAACCAAGGAAAAATAAAGTACTCCGCATTCTGTCCTTTTAAAGGAAAAAAGTAGTAACTTCCATCAGATTAAACCTGAAATAATTTAACTGTCCTTGCCAGCACAGTCCTAACTAAAACCCAGCAACAGGACAGTATCTGATTCACAATATAAAATGCCCTCCACTTCTAAACAATCTTTCCTTCCTTTTATGGCAAAATTCAAAATATCAAACAAATTTATTGACAAATGAAGCTATAGATCCCTAAATGATTGATTTCAAAAAGCCCCAATATAAACTAGGAAAAGGAATGGAAAAGAATGCTATTATTATTCATCTAGAATTAAACATTTATTTTTCATTCTTAAAAGCAAAACACAATTAAAAGCAAATAAAATATATTGTCAAATAAAATGTGCAGATCTTGGGCAAATTAGAGATTGTAGGGTAAGAGCAAGATTTATTTTTTATGGTTTTTCTATAGAACCTATGGATTTATTTTCTACGCTGAATTTAGTCTAGCCTTGATGACACTGCTGTAAGCAATGCCAGACTGAAAATTTTAATGAATTACTGTTTTTTAATGAATTGTATTAAATCTAATGCCTGGCTGGTACATTTGAATTCTGACACAGATAAATAAAGTTGATTAATATATTTGCTCAGTAAAAAAAAAAAAATAAAATAAAATGGGTATTTTTCTAACCTATGCTATATTACTGAGTATTTGCATATTATTTTCATAATGAAACAATTAATTTATATCCTTGCAATTCAAACCTATTACATTTTCTTGGATATAAGTTGAACATCTTAATAATGTTGCGTACTACTGCTCAAACCCCCCTAAACTGTCTCTCTTGCCAGAATTGTGGGCAGTAGTGGCAAGGAGTGCTATCTCCAAATTCAGCTTTGTCTTTTTTGTGGCTCCAGTTAACATCAGAAAGTCCCCTTTACCTGGCCACCCCGTTTTCTATAATCCCTCTAGTCTAAGGGAGGGATTTCACAGTTGCTAATCTGTGGATTGCCTCATATTTCCTACTTTTTGCTATCTCTTTCAATAATTAGCCCCCAGATTTAGAATCTTTGAACTTTATAATAAAACAGAGGCATTATTCCCAGACTGTAACCCACAGTCATATTTCCTGAGGACTATATACTGCAGAGTACATTAACTCATGTTTATAACAGCGACTCTCTTTGAGAAGGTATATTAATAAGGTAGAGTTTTTGTATTAACATTACAGTAAAGCTACTAGTTTAACCTCAGATATGGGTAATAAAAAATGTTCTACCTCAATGATTCTCTAAGCCATCTTTTGAGTCAGTGGTGTTGCAGGCATCTCTCTGACCTTGAACCTTCGTCTTTAATAAATGATCTCCAAGTATATGTCCTTAGATATCTAATTCCCTAGGTTTTATTTCCTTATAAGAATGTTGTCATAATTCTAGATGTTGATAATAGGTCTGCGGCTGACTATTTAAATTCTGAAGACTCACAAGTTTCCTTCCCATCAAGCTTGATAAATTAGATATTATCATACACTTTTACTTTATTTATTGTAATTGCATTTTAGTTATCATTTCTTTCTAGCTTAAACTCTAGAAATTATGTGTCTGCATTTTCCTCTTCCTAGGTCACTGTTGCCTGGTTGTACATCACTGCTTCTGCACTTAATACAGCCAAGCCTGTGCCCAAACCCACACACCTACCTAGATTCCTGCTCCTGGCCTCAAGTCAGGACTTGTGGCTGCATCACAGTTTTAGTTATGGCAGAAAGCTGTGATTGTTTTATATGTCTATGTAAATATGTGAAAGAAATTCAATACAATAAACTATTTTTTCTAGGAACATTCTATTATTTTTGATGATAGAAAAATGACTCAGATTCTGCCTGAAAGGTTTTTCCAAATCACCTTCAGAAAGTCTTAGGAGTTCAGGGACGTCCACTCTCACCACTGCTATTTAACATGGTGTTGGAGGTCCTAGCATCAGCAATCAGACAACAAAATGAAGTGAAAGGCATCAGGATTGGCAAGGATGAAGTCAAACTTTACTTTTTGCAGACAACATGATACTCTACATGGAAAATCTGACAGATTCCACCAAAAGCCTGCTAGAACTGATCCATGAATTCAGTAAAGTTGCAGGGTACAAACTCAATGTACAGAAATCGGTTGCATTTCTGTACACCAACAATGAAGCAACAGAAAGAGAATTAAAGAAGCTAATCCCACTCACAATTCCACCAAAAAAACATAAAATACCTAGGCATAAACCTAACCAAAGATGTAAAAGATCTCTATACTGAAGACTATAAAAAATCTTATGAAGGAAATTTGAAGAAGATACAAAGAAATGGAAAAACAGCTCATGCTCATGGATTGGAAGAATAAATACAGTTAAAATGTCAATACTACCCAAAGCAATCTATACATTCAATGCAATCCCAATCAAAATTGCACCAGCATTCTTCTCAAAGCTAGGGCAAACAATCCTAAAATTTGTATGGAACCACAAAAGACCCTGAATAGCCAAAGTAATATTGAAGAAGAAAAACAAAATGGGAAGCATCACAATCCCAGACTTTAGCCTCTACTACAAAGCTGTAATCATCAAGATAGTGTGGTTTTGGCACAAAAACAGACACATAGACCAATGGATTAGAATAGAGAACGAAATGGACCTGCAAACATATGGCCAACTAATCTTTGATAAAGCAGAAGAGTATCCAATGGAAAAAAGGCAGTCTCTTTAACCAATGGTGCAGGGAGAACTGGACAGCAACATGCAAAAGAATGAAACTAGACCACTTTCTTATGCCATTCACAAAAATAAACTCAAAATGGATTCAGGACCTGAATGTGAGACAGGAAACCATCAAAACCCTAGAGGAGAAGGCAGGAAAAAACCTTGTGACCTTAGTCGTAGCAATTTCTTACTTGACACATCTCCAAAAGCAAGGGAATTAAAAGCAAAAATGAACTATCAGGACCTCATCAAGATAAAAAGCTTCTTCATGCAAAGGAAACAATCAACAAAACTAATAGACAACCGACGGAACGGGAAAGGACAATTGCAAATGACATATCGGAAAAAAGATAAAGACTAGTATCCAAAATCTGTAAAGAACTTACTAACTCCACGCCCAAAAAATGAATAATCCAGTGAAGAAATGGGCAGAAGATATGAATAGACACTTCTCCAAAGAAGACATCCAGATGGCTGACAGACACATGAAACGATGCTCAACGTCACTCATCATCAGGGAAATACAAATCAAAACCACACTGAGATATCACCTCACACCAGTCAGAGTGGCTAAAATGAACAAATCAGGAAACTACAGATGCTGGCAAGGATGTGGAGAAACAGGCACCCTCTTACACTGTTGGTGGGAATGCAAACTGGTGCAGTAGCTCTGGAAAACGGTGTCGAGGGTCCTCAAAAAAATGGAAATAGAACTACCTTAAGACCTAGCAATAGCACTGCTAGGAATTTACCCAAGAGATACAGGAGTGCTAATGCATAGGAGCACGTGTACCCCAATGTTCATAGCAGCACTTTCATCAATAGCCAAATCATGGAAAGAGACTTAAGTGTCCATCAACTGACGAATGGATAAAGAAGATATCGAATATATATACAATGTGGAACACTATGTGGCAATGAGAAAGAATGAAATCTGGCCATTTGTAGCAACGTGGATGGAACTGGAGGGTATTATGCTAAGAGAAATAAGTCAGTCAGAGAAAGACAGATACCGAATGTTTTCACACAGAGGTGGATTTTGAGACACTTAGCAGAAAACCACGGAGGCAGGGAAAAGGTGAAAGAAAAAGAAAAGCCATTGAGAGGGAGGGAGACAAAACATAAGAGACTCTTAAATACTAAGAACAAACTGAGGTTTGATGGGGGGTGTGGGAGAGTGGAGAGTGGGTGACGGGAATTGAGGAGGGCACTTGTTGGGATGAACAGTGGGTGTTGTATGGGAACCAATTTGACAATAAATTATTTAAAAAAAGAAAGAAAGAAAAAGAAAGTCCTAGAGTTAAAAACTTAATGAAGTGAGTTTAATATTCATGAGAAATTTATTTTAATATTATATCTTTCATTCAGGATAAAAGATAAAGCATATTTTGATAGTCTAAACACTAAATACTTTGAGGTGGCATAGAGAATTTGTTTGTAATTTTAGTTTTCTTATATAACTCAATATTTGTATTGGATTATTTATACATTGCAGAATCGCATATTAGTTTATTAATTAAACATACAGTAAGTATTTACAGACACTACTCTGACTGAATATAAGATAGTTTTTTTCATTTAATATAAAACAAAGGACACAAGAAAATATGATTAGAGTATGTAGAGAACGTTATAGGAAGATCGTCTCCTTCTCAGGTAACTGTAGTTTATCTCCTGCGCTGCCCCTTGTGGCATATGATAACTTTAATCTCTTTAATCTGGTATTAAGGCAACCTCCATTTAATATTCTCATATCACTTCCTGTATTTTATTTATACCTTTGTAAATAACAAGTTGATTTTCCTCTATTCTCTGAAGTATGGCTTAATACTATATTTAAAGATTATATTCCTTTTGTTGAAAAATATTCACTTTCTATTCAAATTCTATATAACATTCGATGTCTAACCCCTGCTTACGCTCCATGAAAATTTACCACATTACTCTTTCCTGTGAATGAACTCAGAGTATTTAATCTTTCCCTCATTTCCTCTCTTATTTGTGTCCTCATAACACTTTCTATACCCCTCTATTATAATATGTATAATATCACTTTATGATTTTCTGTAGTAAAACCTGAACCTCTTATTTACAGCTTCTGTAATAACCTATAAACTACAATAACCATGAGGTTCCCCAGAGCAATACATATGTTAAGGTATATTATAGTTCTTAGCATATAACAGACAATAAGTGTATGTTTGTTTAATAGAAATGCACTGTTCACCGTATACCATGTTGTCTTATAAATTCCTTGAGATTCCCATCCTAACCCTTCCATTTCAAGCAGAATATAAACTCTAGGAGGAAGGAATTACATCAAATGGAAGCTTATTTAAACTAAGCACCTTTCAACAGTGCACAAGAGTAACTGTCTATACAGGAGAGATTTCTTAAAGATTATTGTTATGATTTTTTTCAATACAAGTTTGGGGAAAGGGTTGTTATGAATCATGAGAAAATTAAAAGTATTTATTTATTGCATATATAATTTTGAACCAAATAAACATACTTTGCAATATTTAGGGATTAATTTCTTCATTCTGGAATTACTAAGCCTTATACTTCATTAAGAAAAATATCCATTCATCAAATATTAATGAGTACCTATTATGTGTCAGACACAGATATTAATCAAATTATCACCAAAAAAAGATGAGCACCGAAAAACTGAAGTTATTCAATGTGAGGAACACCACTGCATGAGAGACTATAATACAAAAATCTAACCTAACGTTGAAGAGAAGTGGGTCATAGATTGATTCCCTTGAGCTAGAAACACAGAGATACATTGTAGAGTAGTGACTGCCCATACAAATGGGAGTTGACCAAGAAGAATAGACAGATGGAATACCATCTATCTGACTAGGGAAGGTATCTAGGCTCGGAAGCCTGAGATAGACCCTCCAAATTATGGCACTTTTCATGGAATATGGAACAATAAAATATTTTATGTTGTTATAAAGAATAAATATATATTTAGAGAAAATGTTTGTGATCAAGCAGAGAAAATAATAGCATTATGTTAAGACTGACTAGCAGAATAAAGAGTTTAATAGTGAATTCTGGGGGTCGGTACCATTCCTTGACATTTTGTGAACCACCGGGATTGTGGAATGGGAACATAAAGTGATTCTGATAAAATTTACTACAGGTGGAGTTAAACTACAGGCTAAGTGAAAAACCGAGAACACATATATAGGACAAAAATTTCAGAAAGTTTTTAACTTTAATTTAATTTATATATATATATATATATATATATATATATATATATATACACACATATACATATATATATATATATATTTTAAGTTTACTTATTTATTTTGAGAGAGACAGAGACAAAGCACATGAACCTGGGAGGGGCAGAAAGGAGAGAGAGAGAATCCCAAGCAGGCTCTGCATTGTCAGCATGGAGCCAGATGTGGGGCTCAGACTCACAAACTGTGAGATCATTACCTGAGCCAAAATCAAGAGTCAGATGCTTAACCAACTGAGCCATCCAGGTGTTCCTTTTTTATTTTTTTATTTCATTTCTACACATACTGAAAGGGGCTATCAGAGTACATCCTCACCCCTGCTTAAGACAGCTGAGGTTTGACTCTTACTTATTTAGGCAATGTTTTCATTGTTAGTTCAGCTCCTTGATTTCCACCCTATGTTGCTACTGTAGTTTTAAAGTCCAGTATCAAATGAGTCGTGATCTGAGCAGACACAATGCTTTATCTGGTATTTACCATGTAAGGAATGTGAATCTGTAAAGTTGAGATCAGTGCTAGAAGGTTGGTTGGGCATAAAGGTAAGGGGGCGTGTGTGGTAGCGTATGTGGGTGTATGGGTGTGGATGTGGGGTAAATGTCCTTTGAGAGACTAATTTAGATAAGATTGATTAGAATAAACCATTCTCTATGATTTCCCCACAACGTTGGAAAACCATGACCCAAATGGAATAGTGCCCAAACAAACTTAAGTTAAATGAATAATCCTTCATAGAAGTTCCATGTTACTCATCCATCAAAATGTGCATGTTGACTGAAAGCACAAACTATGTTGTGTTTTGGGATGTTCTATATACACATAGAAGATATGAACAAATAGAAACAGAACCAGTGCCTAATTTTTAACCCCATATCTGCTTTCTTAGCTTTGTAATGTTTGATAATTTTATCTACACTTCAAACATATTTCTTTCATATATAAAATAAGAATACCAATTTCACCTCCTTAGATTTTCTAAGTATTAAATAAACTAATTCTGTGAGACATCACCTGGCACAGTGTGTGATATATAATAGCTGCTCAATAAATGCTAAAATGTTCTGTGTCAAATCAATGCACATCTAGGATGGCGTCTCCTGTCTTTGAAGGGAGAAACTCTTTCCAAGACTTTGCTTTAGTCCAGTATTTCCAAGTCTTCACACATAATTCGGATTATGTTCATGTGTATGCATATGACCTATAATGATACCCTATCTTTCTCACTAAGAGAGTATATTTGAATATAACCAACATTATTACGGATATAATACTGAAACTCATACAAGTGTTTAAGCCAATTCATTCTTATATTTATGTCAACACATAGTACAATTAACTTATATCTGCAATACACTTACAATTGATTTGTAAAGACATGTTTTCCTGTAGACTACCTCAAAGATAGCAAGTAGGTTTCATCCCACAAGACAGTTCCAACTGGTAGGATTGTATTGATTTCAGTATAGATGAGGAATGGGAGATGGCACATCATTTCATTCAAGGGAGTATGCTAATTGATTAACAATATTCACTACAAGGGCAAGAAGGAGAAGTAGTGGCTCACATGTCAGATTACTTGCCATCCCTAGACTATTTTGTTTAACTTTGTAACATCTTATTGAAGTAAGACAATACCATATTGATAAGCATTTAGAAGCTATGAAAATGCTACATGATTTGGAGCAGAGAGCCAGATATACCAAAATGTAATTCCTAAGTGCAATAATCTTCATAAGAAAATTTTTTTAAACCAAGTAGTCTAAAACTTACTCCACTAAGCCATATTTAAAACCAAAGGAACCTACAAACAGAGAGGAGGGAGCCAAACCATAAGAGACTCTTAAATACAGAGAACAAACTGAGGGTTGATGGGGGGTAGGGGAGAAACGGATGATGGGCATTGAGGAGGGCACTTACTGTGATGAGCACCGGGTGTTGTATGTAAGCGATGAACCACGAGAATCTACCCCCAAACCAAGAGCACACTGTACACACTGTATGTTAGCCAATTTGACAATAAATTATAAAAAGAAAAAAAGAAAAGAAAAATAAAACAAAAGGAACCTAAGCAGTAAGAAGGCTTTTCATTCAAATGTGCATTAGCAAACCTTTGTCTTGATAAGAAATACAGCAGACTTATTACTTTGCAGTGCCCTGTAGCACATAAAGATTTTGATTAATGCATTTGCAAACGACATTGAAAGAACTTATATTTATATATGTGCATGAATAAAATAGTTTTAATTTGCAAAACACAATATTTATGATTGAGGCTATTTATCTTCTTAAGGGATAGAATCAAGAAATTAATTACCTTCTCACAATGACTACAAATAGAATTACACCTAAATGACCTTCATTGTTTACATTTGAGCGAAGGATGAGTCTATATTTGCATACTTTAATGCATCCACTCTTTAATAGCTTGGATACAATGAATTCTATTATTATCTAACAAATATATAATATGTGAAGAACAACCTATAAATATCTTTTTTGTTCAATGAAGCATGAAAGGAAAATTAATTCTTCATAGTTACTTAAAACATTAAAGGAGGGGCACCTGGGTGACTCAGTTGGTTGAGCAGCCGACTTCGGCTCAGGTCACAATCTCACGGTCTGTGAGTTCAAGCCCGTGTCGGGCTCTGTGCTGACAGCCTGGAGCCTGCTTCAGATTCTGTGTCTCTCTCCCTCTGCCCGTCTCCTGCTCATACTCTGTCTCTTTGTCTCTCAAAAATAAATAAACATTGCCACACTGAGATACCACCTTACACCAGTTCAAGTGGCTAAAATTAATAAATCAGGAAACTATAGATGCTGGCGGGGATGTGGAGAAGCAGGCACCCTCTTGCACTGTTGGTGGGAATGCAAACTGGTGCAGCCACTCTGGAAAACGGTGTGGAGGTTCCTCAAAAAAATGAAAATAGAGCTACCCTATGACCCAGCAATAGCACTACTAGGAATCTACCCAAGAGACACAGGAATGCTGATGCATAGGGGCACATGTAACCCAATGTTCATAGCAGCACTTTCGACAATAGCCAAATCATGGAAACAGACCAAGTGCCCATCAACTGACGAATGGATAAAGAAGTTATGGTACTTATATACAATAGACTACTACGTGGCAATGAGAAAAAATGAAATCTGGCCATGTGTAGCCAGATGGATGGAACTGGAGGGTATTATGTTAAGTGAAATAAGTCAGTCAGAAAAAGACAGATACCATATGTTTCCACGAATAGGTGGACTTTGTGAGACTAAGCAAAAACCAGGGAGAGAGGAAGAGGGGAAAGGAAAAAAAGACACAGAGAGGGAGGGAGATAAAACATAAGAGACTCTCAAAGACCAAGAACAAACTGAGAGTGAGGGGGGTTAGGCAGGGGGGAAGAGGGGGTGATGGGCGTTAAAGAGGGCACATGTTGGGATGAACACTAGGTGTTATATGTAAACCAATTTGAAAATAAACTATTATAAATAAATAAATAAATAAATAAATAAATAAATAAATAAACATTAAAATTTTTTTAAAAAAACATTAAAAAACATTATATTAGAGAATTAAATATGAATTGAAAATAGTTCCTAAAATAATTGGCAATAAGAAATACTACCAGTGTGTATTAAACAGTAACTTTGTATTTTATTGATAAGTTTTTTTAATGGCGAAGATCAGATTAAATCCTAACTCAAAAATCCCAATATAGGTTTTTTTCTTTCATCACAATTAAGATATGAATAGTCCTGCATAGTTTCAAACTGCACCACATGTTTCTCTTTGCTGACCATGAAATTCAAAGCAATCTGATTCATTACTTTCAGTACTCTTTTACATGTGAATATCCAATTTTCCCAGTACCACTTCTCAAGACTACCTTTGCTCCATTGAGTACACTTGGCTCCCTTACCAAATATTAGTTGACTGTATATGCATGAGTTTATTTCTGAGCTCCCAACACTGTTCCTTTGTTTCATGTATCTATTTTTGTGTCATAACTATATTGTTTTATAACTACAGTTTGCAGTATGGTTTGAGATTAGGAAGTGTGATTCCTCTGGTTTTGTTCTTTCTCAGAGTTGTTTTGGCTACTATTCAGGATTTTTGTGTTTCCGTACAAATTTTTGATTTTTTTTTTATTTCTCTGAAAAATACCATTGTGATTTTGATAGTGATCGAATTGAATATGCAAATGGGTTTGGTTAGCATGGGAATTCATTCTAACAATATTAATTCTTTCAATCCGTGAATGTAGGTGTCCTCCATTTGTATCTTCAATTTCTTTCATTAAAGCCTTGTACCTTTCACTACACAGATCCTTCAATTCCTTGGATAATTGTATTGATGTGTGTTTTGATGCTATTGTGAATTAGATATTTTTGTTTTCTTTTCAGATGTTTTATTGTTAGTATGTGGAATTAAAACTGATTTCTGTATATTGATTTTCCATCCCACAATTTTAATGAATCTCTTGACTAGTTGCAAAAAAATTTTTTGGTTTAGTCTTTAGTATTCTCTATATATAAGATCATATCATCTGTAAATGATGAGAATTTCAGTTCTTCCTTTCTGATTTATATTCTTTGTTTCATTATCCTGTTTGACTGTTTTAGCTAAGTATTATTTTTTTCATTTTAAAGTTTATTTATTTATTAGAGAGAGAGTGGGGGAGGGGCAGAGAGAGTTGGACAGAGAATACCAAGCAGGCCCCACATTGTCAGTGCAGAGTCTGATGTAGGGCTCAAACCCATGAAACGTGAGATCATGACTTGAACTAAAACTAAGAGTTGTATGCTTAACCAACTGAGCCACCCAGGTGCCCCATCCAGTACCTAATAAGTGCAATGAGTGGGGACCTTTGTCTTATTCTAGATCTTAGGAAAAAAAGCTTTCAACCTTTTACCAATGAGTATGATGTATCATGTCATTACGGTATGACCTTTATTATGTTAAGTTCCTTCTATACCCAATATGTTAAGGATTTTTTTAATTATGAAAGTATGTTATATCTTGTCAAAAGATTTTTATCTGTACCTATTAAAACTGTCATATGATTTTTATCTTTCATTCTACTGGTATTATCACATTTATTGATTTACATACGTTGAATCATCCTTGCTTCCCAGCAATAAAAATGATAATATTTAAATTGAAAAAAAGGAGAGGAGCAAGATTCCATGATAGGTTAGTATGGGGTTTGTTTAGCAGATAAAAATAATTAAGCAGCAGAAAGAGAAATCAGGGAATCGCTCCCAATTACAATTGCACCAAAAATCACGAGATGCCTAGGAATAAACATAACCAAAGAGGTAAAAGATCTGTGTGCTAAAAACTACAGAAAGTTTATGAAAGCAATTAAAGAAGACACAAATAAATGGAAAAGCATTCTATGCACATGGATTAGAAGAACCAATACTGATAAAATGTCTATACTATACAAAGCAATCTACGCATTCAATGCAATCCCTATCAAAATAACATCAGCATTCTTCACAGAGCTAGAACAAATAATCCTAAAATTTGTGTGGAAGGAGAAAAGTCCCCAAATAGACAAGTAATTTTGAAAAAGAAAACCAAAGCTGGAGGCATTACAATTCCAGACATGAAGCTCAATTACAAAGCTTTAATCATCAAGACAGTATGGTACTGTCACAAAAACAGACACATAGATCAATGGAACAGAATAGAAACCCACAAATGGACACATAAATGTATGGGTAACTCATCTTCAACAAAGCAGGAAAGAGTATCCAATGGAAAAAAAAATACAGTCTCTTCAACAAATGGAGGGACTAGACAACAACATGCAGAGAAATGAAACTGGACTGCTTTCTTACATCATACACAAAAACAAATTCAAATGGTTGAAAGATCTAAAATCCTAAAGAAGAAAATCATCAAAATCCTGAAGAAAACAGGCAGCAACGTCTCTGATATCAGCCACAGCAACTTCTTTCTAGACATGTCTCAGGAGGCAATGGAAACAAAAGCAAAAATGAACTCTTGTGACATTATCAAAGTAAAAATATTTTGCAGGGCAAAAGAAACAATCAACAAAACTAAAAGGCAACCTATATGTAATAAAGGTTTAGTACCCAAAATCTATAATGAACTTATCAAACTCAACACCCAAAAAAGAAATAATCCAGTGAAGAAATGGGCAAAAGACACGAATAGACATTTTTTTCTGAAGAAAACATCATCCAGATGGGCCAACAGACACATGTAAATATGCTCAACATCACTCATCATCAGGGAAATACAAATCAAAACCACAATGAGATACCACCTCACACCTGTCAGAGTGGCTAAAACAACAACTCAGGCAACGACAGATGTTGGCGAGGATGCGGAGAAAGAGGATCTCTTTTGCACTGCTGGTGGGAATGCAAACTATTGCAGACACTCTGGAAAACAGTATGGTGGTTGCTCAAAAAATTAAAAATAGAACTACCCTACAACACAGCAATTGCACTACTAGGAATTTATCCAAAGGATACAAAAATTCTGATTTGAAAGAGAACATGCAACCCAATATTTATCAATGCTATCAACAATAGCCAAATTATGGAAAGAGCCCGAATGTCCATTGACTGATGAATAGATAAAAACAATAGGTATATGTGTGTGTGTATATATTTATGTATATGTGTGTGTGTGTTTATATATATATATATATAAATATATATATATATATAATGGAATACTACTTGAGGATCAAAAAGAATGAAATCTTACCATTTGGAACAATGTGGATGGAACTAGAGTGTATTATACTAAGTGAAATAAGTCAGGCAGAGAAAGACAAGTATATGGTTTTATTCATATGTGGAATTTAAAAAACATAACAGATGGACATACAGGAAGAGAAGGAAAAATAAGATAAAAATAGAGGAAGGCAAACCATAAGAGACTCTTAAATACACAGAACAAACTGAGGGTTGCTGGAGGGAAGGTGGGTGGAGGGATGGACTAAATGGGTGATGGACATCAAGGAGGGCACTTTCGGGATGAGCACTGGCTGTTATATGTAAGTGATGAATTACTGGGTTCTACTCCCAAAATCAATGCTATACTATATGTTAACTAACTTGAATTTAAATAAACAAATTTAAAATAATAATAATACTAACACCTAAGAAAAAGATCAAAATAATTCATTTTTGAAGTCATTTAAGACTCTCAAGAGCCAGCGCATACATCTCTTCCCAAGACCTTGTTCAAGGACATCATCTTGGTAGCTTGAAATCGAAAATGGCAGGGATATTTACACTACAGAAATTCTCAAACGTTACAAATCAATGTCTCCCTCTCCACCCACCAAAATTAAGAACTAGTTTTCCTGCATACTACTCAGACAGTTGGGTTCAAATTCTATCTTCTTCCTAACAACAGTGTGATATCAGATGTTCCTTAGCCTCCATAATTATGATTTTTGTCTTCTATAAAATGGGCATAATAGTAAAAAGACAATTATCTTTTAATTTTGTTATGAGTATTTTATCAAATAATCAACCTCAAGCATTTAGAACAATGCCTGTTTACTAAGGGGATACTTGATAAATGTGTGATAAAATAGTATTTATTATTGTTTTCTTTAAAGATTTTGAGAAGCTGGCATCCTATACGGTGGGATAACCCAGCTGGAGAGCAACATGCTTCAGGAAGGTTAACTTGGCCCAGGTGTGGAAAGTTCATTCAAGTTTGCAGAGACCCAGGGTTGTAAAGTTCAGGATTCTGTGCACAACATAGCCAACGACCTTTCTTAAGGTTATTCTGAGCAGTATACAAGGGCAGTCATGTGTTACACAAATTCCATCATTCATCCCCAAAAAGACAAATGGTTGACTCTGATGGAGGTGTATTTAATATTCATATTCAAATTAATAGATTACTTTTCCACATGATTTAGTCATGGTCACAAAGGTAAAGACCCAAGAACAAAACCTGTTTCCTAGAATGTTCTGTAGCTCTGACTAGTCTGTCAATTGCACTATAAGCTGAGTTTCTTCTGAAACAGAATTTGAATAGAAAAGTGACATTTCTAAGCATCATTAAAAATTCAAATTCAAATGAATTAGATTTGCATAAGAGTCTAAATAATTAAGTTGGGTCATAAATATATTCAGGTGTTATTCAAAGATTTAGGTGACTTAAACACGCATACAATACAGTCTCTAATCTGAATGGTCATTATATTTATATGATGTGGAATACACACATAAATTTTAAATTAAATATGTCTCTTCAAGCCACACAAGAAATTGTGAAGATCCAAAATCAGAAATTCAACTTGAGTAGTAAAGAAGTCTTCTAAAAATAGATAAAATTTGAGGAAAACTTTGGCAGGTAGAGAAGAGAAACAGAGATAATGGACTATATGTCCTATCTCTAAAATACGAAAAGCCCGATGTTCTATGGGGAAAAGATCATCAAAATATAGAAGAGCAATGAGAATGGAAGGCTACGTAAGCAGGGCTCAAAACATTAGGAATTCATATTCAAATTTATAGATTACCTTTCCACATGATTAAGTAAAATTTTGTAAAAAAATCATTACCTAAATAAGTATTTTCTGCTCTGCAATGTAGGAACATGTAATTTTTGTTATCATCATCATCATTATTACCAAATTAATTACATGGCAAGGGAAAAATACTGCTTTTAGGTAAATACAACCATTTTGTGAGTTATAACATGTCTTTTTAGTTTTCCTGCCTCTGAGTAAATCTCAGAGTCAAAAACAGATTTTATCTGTATGTTGTCCTTATTCTCAATTGACATTTTATAAAGCTTATTGTTTTATATCTAGTGTGTCTATCTTGTAGGTTTATTATGAGTTTTTTTTTTTCTTGTGAGCAGATTCTTTTCAAAGAATATGGAGTCTTCAAAGTTCAACAGATGTAAGTCTTGAAGAGAGAAACAAATGCTAAAACAAACTGTGTCACAATCTACAGCAAAGCTAATGAGGGAATCTGGTAAAAGTGGAAAAGCAGGATTATCTTTAAAAGAAAACAATAGATGAAAGTAGTAGGTTCATTACCCTTGCTCCTTTTGATTTAAACTACAAAATTAAATAAATTACAACGCAAAATCCATTATATAAGCTCCATTGAGTTCAGTAAAATTTGGTACAGCTGGGTAAAAGAGCAGATGGTGACATTGTGATTGTGGACAGCACTCTCCAAAATCTAATTGAGAATGCTTGAGGGGGGACAAAAAAGACTGGTGTAATATATAGGTACCCATAGTTACATTTCACCCTAGATAGTCATCATGCACATCTGTTCTTGGATATCAAGAAAAACATGATTCCTTTAGCTTTTTTATCCAGTAGGCTCATCAAATGCTCTATAGATTGAGGTGGGATATTCTGAGGAACCTGTGCTTGAGTTGATGGTTTCTTAATTTACAGTTATTTCAACCAAAAAAAAAATGGCTAACATAACTAGAATTGTATCATTTCAGATGGAGTCTTCAACAGAGATTTGAGGAAATATAAGAGCATGATATATTTGATTCTGAGCAACAGAGAGAAAAAAATCTGTAATTTGCATCATGAATTGTTTAAGTGGTTCAAAAAAAGCCTCTACCAGGCATACTGATTTTTATCAACAAAATTTGATCATTGTGTCTACAAAACACATTTAATGATTCTGTGTTAGAATGGTCAACCAAATAATTTTATACTTGAGTAAACCAGGCCTCAAATAGAATTCATTATTTTCATAAAATTTAGTCTCAGTATCAGGAAGATTTTAGATGTAGTTATCATAATTTGTGACTCTATCCAGCTTAAACAGTAGGTTAAGTTATTATCCCACCTAACAAAATCATCAGAAAAGGGGGCAGAGAATCCAGGGTTGGTTACTTAAGCAGCTCAACATTGTCATCAACAACCGAGGTACTTTCCCTATCTTCATTGTGTCAACTTGGGACAGATATGACATATTCGATACCGTGGCTGGTTCCCCCCATGGTCACAAGACATATGAGCCACAGGTAGCTTCTACATAAAGCTGATTCCTTGTTTCACCTAGTGTAACAGAGAGACTCTTCTTCACAAGTACTAAAGCCAGAGACTTTTAATCCAGTGAGGCCAAATTAAGATATTCGACTCATTTTTTGTTAAGAGTCAATAAAATGCCAAGTGGAATGATGCTGCTGCTGCTGCTGATGATAGTGATAATAAAATGATGATAGTGATAATAATAAATGATAAAATATGTATTTTAATAAATATTTAATATATGTAAATACATATATATTCATGCGGAATGAAACATGTTAGGCAACAAATAACACTAACAACAAATAGCTCTCTTAACCCTAGTATTATGCATCATCTGATGTGTGTAAGGAAAACTCTTACTGGAAAAAAGTCTTGGTAATTAGTTATTTTATTATTGTGTTTTAATATAAGTTAATAAAATATAGAAATTATGTTTGGTGGAGATCTTAAAGTTCATTAGTCAAAAAATACTTTATTCTTTCATTAAAAATCTACTCCACTTTGAAAACCTGGTGTGACAAAAACTTGCTATCTGGTGAGCCAGTCTGCTATTTCAATAAGGCATGTAGAGAAGATACTGCTGCAGTTTACATGACCCCTAGCAGAGGTGGATTTCCTTCTATTATTTGGTAATAAAATATTTAAATGTCCCTGTATTACTGTTAAAATTTCCAAAACATATGAAAGTGTGAAGCTGCGTCCAACTTTTTGTCTTTATAAATCATTTACACAATTTTTGCTTTAGGTCGGAGACTGCTTCCTACAAGCATTTTTTTTCAAACTTGTAAAATGAAATATAACCATGAATTGTTCAAAAATTAAAATGATTACATAACAGCATCCAGATCAAGAAACAAGACATTAATATCATCCCAACTACCAGTATTTACATTGATTTTATTTCTTATGTCTCAATTCTTTTAACCTCATTGTTGGCTATTATCTCTTTCACCTTCAATCCCTCTTCCACTCTCTGCAAAAATGGAATCGAAGCAATTATTACCCACAGTGTCAGTACAAGTATTCAATCTTCAAATATATATACTTAAGTATTTTAAGTTAAAATTCAGCAAGAAACCTTACACAAGCCATGATGTTGAAGTCTAGAAACAATTATGTCATGCAGATGAAGAACATTTACTTTTGTAAGTACTCTATTCTTTATTTGACAACTTTTGACATGTCACCAGAATTTTAGGACAGTGATGAATAATATAATCCAAATTCTCTCAATTTAAAATATCCACTCTTTATGTCAAATTATTTAATATGCAGAGGTCAGATTTATACTCTCATCTCACACTAGCACTTATGGTAGCAAGACCCCTGTTAAGCTGCTCATGTTTTTCCTGAGGACTTTTCAAATGTCATTAATTCATTTGCCAATGGATAGTTAATGGGTGAGTTAATATTTATTGAGTATTAAATTGTTATGCTTTGTTTCATAACTAGGGTTATTCCACAATTAAAAACATGAAGTAAAAACATTTATTATTTTTCAAAATTTCTGGATTCAGAAGTAACATTTGAATAACTTTGGTGCTATTTGTGTGTTTTTTTTTTCAGTTTTTATGTGCCAGATTCCCCACAGAATAGACAAGCAGTTACACTTTGTTTCCCAATAATAGCAATACCAAATAAGCAGATAACTGCTATTTGGTAGCAAATAGCTAAAAATACTAAATTATTAACTTCTAATAAGCAGATAACTTCTTTAGCAAAACAAAACAAATATTTTACTGAATTTTTCTATTCTAAATTAAGCAATAATCCAAAAAGTCATATACATGTGTCGTCTTCATACTTACATTGTATTTATGTATCCACAAAGTATGGATTTTCTAATCAAAGTTGTTATTATTTAGCCCTGTGAAAATGAGTTTAAGGTAATCCTCATTTGTAATCTTTGGTTGATATAAACATATTGATTTAAATTCATCAGAATATTCAGAAATCTCTAAGAATCATATCAATAATTGTTACTGAATTAAATTAGAATGCTAATTGTAATAGTTTTTAAATGAAAAGTTAAAAAAGTGAAACTACTAGGGTGCCTGGATGACTCAGTCAGTTAAGTGACCATCTCTTGGTTTGGACTCAGGTCATGATCTCACAGTTCATGGGATCAAGACCCAGGTTGGGCTCTGTGCTAATAGTGCCAAGGCTGCTCAGGGTTCTACCTCGCCCTCTCTCTGAACCAGCCCTGCTCTCTCTCTCTCCCAACTTAAAAAAATAAAAAAATGTGAAACTTCTTTTGTTTTTTAACAGGCTTTCCAAATGTATTAAAATTTCAAAGTGTGATGTAATGTCTAAATGTTAATGTAAATGTTGTAATGATATTCTATACATACTAATTATGCATTTTCTGTATTCAGGCTTTGTTTTAAGACCTTTGAATGTTCATCTCTTTTCACCCATAACAAGATTGAGTTATTGTTGCTCTGGGAATAAAATGAGTGTGTGCGTGTGTATGTGCACGTGTGTATTACATGTATATATAAAACCATGTCTATATTTACGCATTTATACAATTATGTGTACATATATGCACACGCATATATATTTCAAAAAATAATCGGGCTATATTTGTTCTATGTGATTGGTATATTTAGGAAAAATACATTTGCTTAGAATATATTCTATTCTATGCAACTAAAATCTTATTTTATAATAGTTATTACAAATACAAGTAAAGTCTTAGTAGTTAAAATTTAGATAAAAGTAAATTTAAGTCAGACATTCGAGACATGTGAGGATAAGAAAGAAGGTAAAATTATCCTCTACATTATTATTGGAGGTATGACTTCAGAAAATGTATATCCAAATAACATATTTAACCTGAAGAAATCAGATTAAATTTATTTATTTTGGTAAAATTTATTTTACCACAATAAATCTGTAACATCTTTCAGAGAAGCTTACATATTAAGATTTTAAAAAATGGAGAAAACATCGACTTCATTTAATTAAATTGTGTTTTACATTTCCCCTTAATCAATGGACTTGGGTCTGGGGGACCAGGGAATTTTATAACCTAAGATCCTCAATAAAAGAACCAATCATCTCCAGTTCTCTTTGGATAGTGTCCGGTAATAGTTGGCAAGAGTACTCCAAATATTATTTTTATTATTTAATAACAACACTTAATATGAGATCTATCCTCTTAGCAAATTTCTAAGTGTGTAATACAGTGTTAACCATAGGCACAGAGTTGTATAGACCTCTGTGTCATTATAGAGCCTAAGATATTACACAATTTAAAATTGAAAGATCAGGTCAATTAGAATAAATTCTACCACTTAAACCATACTCACACGCTCACACATGCGCGCGCGCGCGCGCACACACACACACACACACACACACACACACACATACCACAACTTGAAGGAAAAATCTGTATAAATTTCCACTTTAGATTTACGTTTTGGGTTTGACAATAACAAGAGTCTGTATAACCACTTCTCCAAACATTCGGGTTTATAGAGCAGTTAACATTTGTACTTAATTGGTATTTTTCTAGCCCTCGGTAATTCAGGCACCTGCTTTCAAACTGATAAGCAATTTATCTCAACATTTCAAAAACTTCAGATTTTATGGAATGTTTTGAAGATTTAAAGAAGCTTTTAAAACTGATTAAAATGTTTTAGACTAAAAAGTAATCTTCACCGTAATGTTAAAATTTGACAATAAGCTCTTAGAGAACCCCTTCAAAATAGTTCTTTTTGAACTTTCTCAAACAAGCCCATTGAGTCGTAGAATCTAAAGTCATCATTAAGTTAATAAAATCCTTTGTCATCAAAATGGACATAAATTTGATCATGTGAGTATAAAATAAACATTATATAACTTTCAGATGGATTATACTCAGATATCAAATCTATTTTATGTCAGAGCTGTATCTAGGCATTCTAAATTACATTAAAAATTGAAGCCATGATCTTAATAGTTGTGTGATTGGTCACATCTATATTGCAAGAAAATATTGCAATTTAACTAAAATTATTCAAAAGTTTTAGACAAATTTTCACTGAAATTATGCCTATTCATGTACATTGAAATACATACATGAGAAATACTTACTTATATTTATTGTTTATTTAACATGTGTTTTATTATTAAGGTCAGAGAAGACATAGTTTTGGTGCAAAAATGAAAAGATACAAGGGATGAGTGTTGTGGTGGTGTTTCTTTCTGCTCAATGAACCTCTCAGAACCTAAAAATTTTCCATCTTTCTTCATCTAGATACCACTTTGGTTGTTGGAAGGAAAAAGAAAAGAGAGAAAGGTAAGTGAAAGGAGAAGTTAAAACCCAAACTATGTTCAGAGCTTACTGTACTTGCTGAGAACTGGGGATAAAATATATAACCGACAAAGATACATAAAATATCAATTTATTTCTCCTTTCTTTTCTAAAGAACTGGTTCAATTAGAAATCAATAGGGGCACCTGGGTGGCTCAGTCGGTTAAGTGGCCGACTTCGGCTCAGGTCATGATCTCACGGTCTGAGTTCAAGCCCCGCATCGGGCTCTGTGCTGATGGCTCAGAGCCTGGAGCCTACTTCGGATTCTGTGTCTCCTTCTCTCTGTGCCCCTCCCCTGCTCATACTCTGTCTCTATGTCTCTCAAAAATAAATAAATATTTAAAAAAAAAAAAAAAAAAAAGAAATCAATAATAAAGAGTGGTGTAGGGACATTCCATATTTATCCATTCTTCAAAGATTCAGACTCAAGTTTTACACAACATCTCTTGATAATATTTATTTTTTGGTTCCTCATCATCTTCCTGACCTACAATGATATCTTCTTCCTATAAATAAATGTTCTTGTTCTTCATTAACCCTTATATAAAATGTCATTTTTATGCTGGTCCTTTCAATAAGTCTTTTTTTTTTTATCTCTAATAGTCTCAGAACTCCATTGCTAGATAACTTTGTAATGGGCATCAACTCCTGATTTTCTTCTTCCAAATGTATTCTTTCATTCTAACCAATAAAAATAAATGAAAATCCATTCTTCTTATTAGAATAGAAACCTTAGAAAATTATTGACTTCTCTAATTTTCTCATCCAAATCAGTCTGAAAATCTTTATGAATCAGATTTCAATGTCTGTCTAGAATTTGGCTATTTTCTAATGCAAACACTGTTCTTGTTCGAGTCACTATCATTTCTCCCTTTTCCATTGCAATAGGTTGTTACATGTTTCCACCCTTCCAGAATTGTTATTCTTCAGTTTGCTCAAAGTGATGTTGCTAAACCATAACCCAGGCCATGTAACCCTTCAGCTTACCACAGTATCTTCTTCTTTATCTACTTGAAATCTCAAATCCAACTGAAAAACATGATAAGATTTTGTTCTATTATCTATCATCTGTACTATCCTGAAAAGGAATCAATACAGTGATCGAGATTAATTAAATACATTTTCATGAAAGTATGCTCAAGCCTCCTTAATTAATTGCCTATAATGGAATGACTTTCAAAGTTCTTAAATATCCAGTAGGAAAGAGTCTGTGTTATTTACAGATTTTTGTTAGTCCTATGTGTTGCTTTTATGACATTAAGCAAAAAATTGCTTTTAATATTCTAATTTTTATTAGTTTATTTTCTAACTATAGAGAATAGATACCAGAGTGGAGGTAGGTGGGGAAATGGGTGAAATAGGTGAAGGGGATTAAGAGCATATTTGGAACTTAATTTTAATAAAATAAAATTATTTTTCAGTGTCAGAATATTGGATACTATTATTGTTTAATGCAATTTTGTCTTTTTTTAAAGTTTATATTAATTTTTAATATTAATTTGTAATTAATGGCTGGGTATGCACAGTTAAAGCAAAATAATAGCAAGATCATTCCATGCTATTTGAATAAACTAATAAAAAATACCCCCCAAAAAAGAAAAGATCTAATTGTGGAAGACATTCCACTGTCCACCAGCATTTCTGATCATTCTTCATGCGTGAGAAGAATTACCATTTTCTGCTTCTCAAAGTTAGTTGTTTTCATGTGACTCATATGATAAGTGTGCAGAAATGACGTCTTTCTAATTAGGTATTGAAGCAGGGCACTAAAAATAAACTAATTGAAATATTACATCCATGAGAAAAATTCATAAAAATAATACAAAGGAATAAAATAAAACAATTTAAAGTGGTTATATCTAGAGCGTTGTTATGGGCTGAGGTAAAGGTGGAAATATCCGTTTTTTTCTTAAAAGGAGATCCTTGGGGGAGGGAAAGTCAGAGAAAAATACTATGAAGAAAGAATTGACAAGTTGCTTAGGCGTTGGTGCATTTAATAATTGTAACTGCTATTTGGAGCTTATTGAATTTTAATCTTGCTTGCTTTCACCTAGATAATACTGATAGAGTCGAATTTCTAAGACATTGCTCTCCACATATCCATCTAAACCTATTTTATTTTATTTTTTTTACTCTTTATTTATTTCTAAGAGAGAGACAAAGAGTGAGAGACAGAAAAAGAGAGAGAATGAGAGTGAGCAGGGGAGGGGCAGAGAGAGAGGAAGACACAAAATCTAAAGCAGGCTCCAGGCTCTGAGCTGTCAGCACAGAGCCCAGTGTGGTGCTCGAACCCACAGACCACGAGATAATGACCTGAGCCAAGGCTGGATGCTTAACTGACTAAACCACACAGGCAACCCCTTCCAAATCTATGAAAATGTGAGGGTCTATCATTAAGACAGATGGTAGAATGCATATTGGTTCAACCCCAGTCCATGCTACTACTGGTCTCGCCCATCTCAGAACAGAACCAGTTGTTTAGGCTAAGTAGCTTGGAGTCTCTTCTTGTCACATACTGACTCTAATGTGTTAACAGAAACTACTGGCTCTACTTAAAAATATATCTCAAACTCAATGATTTCTAATCTTTTTTATTGCTACAATCCTAGTCAAAGTCACTGACATATGCCACCTGATCTTTACAACAGCTTACTGACCAGTGTCTTTGCATATCATGCATACTCTAACATAAGGCCATCGATTTTAGCTCATTCTTCCAACCAAATACTGTGCAATGGAAAACAGCAAGTCTTGGAATTCCTCCCAGTTCCTGGTCAGATGTAGAGAACCCTCCATTATCAGACATTTTCTTTGACTTTTCTCTTACCATCAGACTACTTTTCTCCAAATCAGGGAATAACATAATTCTTAAGGATTTCTTTATTCATCTTTCTTTTCTTTTAATGGTTATTTATTTGAGAGAGAGAAAGAGAGAGCAAAAGGGATAGAGAGAAAGATAGAGAAAGAATACAAGAAGTAGAGGGCAGAAAGAGGGAGAGCGAGAATTTCAAGCAACCTCCACACTATCAGCAGGGAGCCCAGTAGGAGAAACCAAGAGTCAGAACTTAACCGACTGAGTCACCCAAGTACCTGTCATTTTCCCTTTCTTTTTCCTAATATTTATTTATTTATTTATTTTGAGAGAGAGATAGATACATAGATAGAGAGAGCTCATGCAAAAGCTCACATGAGGAAGGTACAGAGAGAGAGGGAGACAAAATCCCAAGCAGTCTCCATGCTGTCAGAGCAGAGCCCAACATGGGGCTTATCTCACAAACCATGAGATAATGACCTGAGCTGGTATCAAGAGTTGGATGCTAAACCAACTGAGCCACCCAGGTGCCTCCCCAGCTTTAATATTTTTCTTCAGGGTGGTCATCAAGCAGAGCTTTGTGACTATAATGGAACAAAAATTTTTGTCTCTTTTTTCCACTTTCTTACATTGATCACACTAATTTACTCTTCCTTCTTTTGTTCTTCCTTACAAAATTTTGGAAAATATAGCTAGAGTTTGGTAAATAGCTAGTTGCATAGCTGTTGGCATTATACACACACATATACATACACACATATATATGTTTATTATAGATAGTACATATATATGTTTTTAAATGTGCTTATATAATATATAAATATAAAAATATATTAAATATATGTGTGTGTATACACACACAAATTCCTTTTAGTTTCAGTCTACTAGGTGTTAGGGTTCTGTTAAGAGTGTATATAGTATAGGGGCTCCTGGGTGGCTTAGTCAGTTAAGCATCCAATTCTTGATTTTGGCTCAGCTCAGGTCATGATCTCATGGTTCATGCGTTTGAGCCCCATGCCGGGCTCTGTGCTGGTAGTGCAGAGCCTGCTTGAGATTCTCTCTCTCTTTCTCTCTCTGTCCCTTCCCTGCTTGCGTATTCTGCCTCAAAATAAAGAAATAAACTAAAAAAAAAAAAGAGAGCGTACAGTGTAGCTGAAGTCTGTCATTTTTTTAATCATAAAGAATGAGCCAGGTTGGGAGGTGCAGGAATGTGTTCTAGACAGAAAGAAGACAATGTTCAAACGTTGTATGCTATTCACAGTAATGCAAGTAGCTATATTCATCTGTTGCAGACAGAGCAAGTAGACAAGAGGTGTGCTAAGAAACTGAGATGTTGATGGCAATGTCGGATCTCAAAGGAAACGGTCTTCTAAACAATGCTACATGAGAATAATGAGGCAGAAATGGTGAGACATGTTTCTTAGCAGCTATGGTTCCAAGGCATTTCTTATAGGAACTTAATATTCTTTTACCCATTTCAAATAGTCTCCTCCATTCTTTGATAGAATATTTAATATTTTTGAAATCTTACTACCAACATAATACAAATGCAGTTTCACATACAAGTCCTCTCGTTATCAAACATTTTGAAAATATAAACCAGTCTCGTATTGGTGTTCTCTTAGAGCAACCACAGATCCTGTTCCATAGAATAACTTACTGCTGTTGTGGAAATGAAACAGACACCAACAAAACTGAAGGCTAAGAGCTCAACTAACAAGTTTGCATAACAGTTAGGGGGATCCGGCCCCAGGTGGTAGCAGTAGGGAAGGAGAAAAGAGATTGCCTTAGAAAAATAATCAGGAAATGTATGACAGGTGTTTTAGCCGATTTGAAATGAGATCTGAGAAAGAAGAAGGAATCAAGAATAAGAATCATATTTTTGGTTTTGGCATCAAGATTGCAAATAGACAGATATATATTATAAATAATAGATTGGGGGGAGCTGCCATAAACTAAGCTTTAAACATGCTGGGATGAGTTGATATATGGGATAGCTAGATGCAAGCATTTGGCAAGGTCATGCTTTATTGTCGTTGCCATTGTCTAGTTTTCACATCTAGTTAGCTATGTCCTTATCCAGACACTATCTAATTTAAATTTTATACATGTCCTACAATGATTCCAGAGTACTAGGATGATAGAACTCAAAACTGAAAACACACCTGTCTTTGATATCTTATTACACAGAAGCTCATGTGTCCTAAAAACACTCTAATTACTATATAATATAAAAATAACAAATCAAGTGTATCGGTATATCCTGTGTGAAGTAAAGCATTGAATAATTCAGCAAATGCCATTCTCGTCAATATATTAACATTGTGGTTGTAGACACGTCTGCTGAACAGTCCAGATATCATACAAATCAAGTTTTAGCCACCAGACTTGTATGATAATCATAATTTACATTTACACATAAAATTTTAAAATTGCAGGTTTTCCTAAATATTTGGCCTAATTTTTTCTTCATATAAGTCAAGAACAGGGAAACACAAATAACCCTGCACAAATATAATCCTATCCTACACCAATACGATAATGAGAGAATTATAGATTAAGATTTATTTTCAGTACATGGATGTGAGAGGAAACTCAAAATGTAAGCTTTTATATTGCAAAATAATTAATGAACAGTCCCCAAAATTAGTTATTTTGGCTTTTTACCAAGTTATATGAAAACAAAACAAAAAAGAAAGCACATTTGATGTAAAGACAATAAGGGGGAAAAAAAGTCAGTGAATAAAGGCTCCAAAACTCCAAAGGAATAAAGCTTTGCCTAACAAAACTTGCAGAAGAATCTACCTGAGCAGATCTCACTTCTGCCATGATATTATCTGAATTCTTGAAGAAGGTAATTCAGGTGAAGCATTATCTACAGAGATTTTTAACACTGATGAATTTGTTTTGTTTTGAAGCACAATCCTCTTAGAGCTACAAGTAGTGGTGTGTTTGTGTGTGTGTGTGTGTGTGTGTGTGTGTGTGTGTGTGTGTGTTTCTGGGCATAGTACACAAAACATGGCATTACAGATTTTCAGACTTGTTTTCCCTTTCCCCACACTTATCTTCAACCCTTGCTCCTTGACAAGCAAAAGGACAGATTCTCATTTATTTTAAGTTTAAGGATGTTGCTTGGAGATGCAGGTTGTGTGTAACTGTGTGTATTTGCACAGGCATTGTAACAGAAGGTGGTTATCCCAGATATCTAGATTTCACTTGAGAACGGTGACTATGCATTGGAAGAGAAGGATTTAGGATCAGGGGTGCCGAATTACACCACTAAAAGAAACATTTCATCTGGTGTAAAAGTGAGAACTTTCCCAAGAGTTCCACGTGCTTAAGATTAGAAAATACAAATGCTAAGCGAAAATAAATCAATCAGAGAAAGACAAATACCATATGATTTCACTCATGTGTGGAACTTAAGAAACAAACAAGCACGGGGAAAAAATAAGAGGGAGAGAGGCAAATCAAGACACAGACTGTTATTTTGTTTTAAAGTTTATTTATTTATACTGAAGGAGAGAGAGAATCTCAAGCATGCTTTGCACTATCAGTGCGGAGTCTGATGCAGGGCTTGATGGGGGGTGGGCTCGGTGAGGGGGAGCTTGAACTCATGAACTATGAGCCAAGGTCAAAAGTGGGAGGCTTAACCGACTGAGCCACCCAGGTTCCCCCCACAAAAAAACGGAGTGTTAATTATACAGAACTAATGGTTACCGGGGTGGGGGGAGGATGCAGGAAATAGCTGATGGGGATTAGGAGTACACTTGTGATGAGCACTGTATGATGTATGGAATTGAACCATTATATTGTACAACTGAAAGTAATATAACACTGTATGTTAACTAACTCACTGGAATTGAAATTGTTTATAAAGATTAGGAAACACAAAACATTTTAAAACAGCATTTCCACTTTCAAATTTTGTTCTCCCACACTGAAAAAGAACACAAAAAACAAAATTCTTATTTCTTCACTAACGCTATAAAAACTACCTGATACAGGTCTAGAATGTAAGATATTCTGATTTCATAAATGATATATATTTCCTTTTTTCCTAATCTAAAGTTTCCATGTGCCCTGTCTTGATTACAACAGCTTTATCAACCTTTCTTTCTTTAAAGAACTTCAAAATATCTTTCTAGAGAAACTCTGTTGTATTTGAATCTCACCACTGGATTTGTTATTATAAAATAAATATAGGCCAAAGCTCTGCTCCTAATAATAGAACTTTGTGTAAGCGACTTTATTTTTTTGATATCTCTTTTGCCTTCTGTATATAAGAGATTATAGTACTTGGTTAGCAGGTTTATAGTTAGACCAAATAAAATAACTACATTTATAAACTTAAAGTACCAAACAAAAGTATTTAGTATGTTATTGATGTAATCAATTTATTTCATAGCCATTGTTTTTATCTATTTATATTTTTTCTCATTTTTTATTTTAAAAATCCACTAAGAATGTTAGGATTAATTAGTTTTCATTTTAATTTTAAAATTAATTGAGCATTTTTCTATTTAAAAAATAAATCTAAAACAAAAATTGATTTTCAAGAATTTGACTTCCATTCATAAAAAAATAAATTATACCTAATTAATCTTTCTCCAAATAACAGTAATACGGTATGTAAACTATGAACATATATTATATATTATATATGTTATGGCATATATGTAATATACATAATATATAACATGTTATACTTTATATATAGTATTATAGAATACAATATAATAGTTTGAACACACCGATGAGAAACCAAAAGAAAGCAGAAAGTCAGAGAGAAACAAAGCCCAAGACAAAATATATATATTTATCAAGTTAACATAACAGAGAAAACTTTCCAATTCATACAAGCTATTTTCCTGGATTATGGAATCAGATTTTGAAGTTGGGTTTGCCAGAGTGACTGCACAGTGAAGCAGGAGAATCTTAGCAAAAGAAACAGAAGGGTGAACCATCAAATATACAAATTCATCTCGAAAGTATGGCTGACTCTCTAACCCTGCAAAAGGAGGCTGAGAGGGCGCCCTGCAGGAACACAGCAGGAAACCACATTAAGAAGGCTAAAATTGCTGAAAAGGGATGAAAGCAGCTACCCAGAGCTGTATAGACAGGATTAGGAGTACAAAACCTGCTGAGTTAAAGGATCTTGGCAAAAAACCTCTTAGTGTCAGCGAAAATCCAGAAATCATGCCTTAAGGATAAAGGTTGCATAATAGGATTAAGGGGTTCAGTTTAAGACTAAAGACGCAACTGAAATAAACTCACCAAAATAAAACCTAAAACCAACCCTACCTCTAGATCAAGACAATCCACCTGTAATTGTCTGCCTACTAGTACAGAACACACCATTTTTGGAGGCCAATAAAAATTATCTAACCTGAACCACACAGAGAAAACATACTAAACACCACACACATACCCCTATAGGCAAATCACAATGAAACCGTTAAAAATCAAAAAATGCATAAAGAAAGCAGGTAGAGAAAGTGGACACTAATAAAGTAAATGCAAGGTATGAATGATAGCCGGTTTCTTATTAATAACAATAAAAAGACAATAAAAGAAACTTTTGTTTAAAAATATGTAATATGTTAATTAGAATTCCGTATCTAACGAAACCATTTTAAGGTAAAATAGAACCTAATAGTACTAGAAATAGCAAGAAAAATTCTTCAAGATAAAATAAATTTGTATAGGATGAAAATGAAGTTCTTTAGGAATGAAAGAACAGTGAATCACACACAGCTGCATTAGATCAAAATCAATTAGCAAAAGGTAGACTTAAACACAATTGTAAAAATAATTATACTAAGTGTAAAATAATTAAGCACTGATAACAAAAGCAAAAGTTCTCAGAATGGATTAAAATCAAGAAACAGATAATATCAACTTACCCTAAAGACACTTGAAATCAAAACACATTGGTAAAGAAGGTATCATGTAAATACTAAACTTAGTAACGTGGCTGTATGACTATATTAATATTAAACAAAATATACTCCAAGGTAAGGAATATTATCAGAGATGAAGAGGATTTTATAATGATGAATGTGTAAATTCATCCAGACATAATAGTTCTAAAAGTATGTGTACCTAATAAAAGTAACTCAAAAATACATGAGGCAAAAATAACAAACCAAAAGAGAGAAATAGAGCAGTGATCCTTTGACATTGAAGAATTTAAAATGCTGACCTCAGTAAGGAAAAAAAAAAGGAACAAATTATTTAAATTGAGAAAATTCAAATAGCTCTATCACCAAATTAATCTAACTGACACGTAAAGAACACTACAACAAAGATCTTCAGAATATCCATATTTTGTGTGTATGGAATGTTCATGTTTCTGGACCATGCAACAAAACTCAATAAATAACAGAAAGAAGAAAAGATACAGATATAACCATTTCTAACATAAATGAAATAAAATTATAAATAAAAAAGAATAAGACCTCTAAAGAATCTCCAAGCAGTATTTTTTTAATTTTTTTTAATGTTTATTTATTTTTGAGAGACAGAGAGAGACACAGCACAAGCAGGGGAGGGGCAGAGAGAGGGAGACATAGAATCCAAAGCAGGCCCCAAGCTCTGAGCTGTCAGCACAGAGCCAGACATGGGGCTCAAACCCACAGACTGCGAAATCATGACCTGAGCTGAAGTTGGATGCTCAACCGACTGAGACACCCAGGTTCCCCAAGAATATTAAGCATTTTAAAATTAGGGAACTCACTACACATAATCAGGAATTGTCAATCACAAACAACAATAGGAAATACTTTGAACTAAATAATAATTAAAGCACAACATACTCAGTATGTAGAATAACCTAGAACAGTAAATACGAAATGTATAGCTTTCAATGATTAAACAGGAAAGATTTATAGTAAGTGATCTATATTCTATCACAAGCTTGATGAGAAAAGAATAAATTAAACATAAAATGAAAGAAATGGAAACTCTTTGAAAGAGAATTACACATGAAAAATAGAGAAAATCTTTAGGACCAAAAAATGTTTCCATGAAAAATTTAATAAAACCAATAAACCCTTAGTAAATGTCCCTAAGAAAGAGAGAATACACAAATTTCCAGTGCCAGGAATAAAAGAGGGGAAATTCCATATATCCTGCATTAGCGCTGTAAGAGAATATTATAAACAACTCTGGGCATAATCAACACAATGCAAAGTATCTGTGACAACACAATGTATCAACACAGAAAAATAAAAAGAATATATGAAAGTCTAATATATATTAAAACAATTGTATTTGTACTTTAAAATTTATTCCAAAAGAAACATCCATACCCAGATTATTTCACATGGGATTTCAATAAAATATTTAAGGAAGATTTTTTTTCATTTTTTTAATGTTCACTTATTATTTTTTGAGAGACAGAGACAGAACATGAGCAGAGAAGGGGCAGAGAGAGAGGGAGACACAAAATCTGAAGCAGGCTCCAGGCTCTGAGGTGTGACCCACAAGTCATGAGATCATGATCTGACCCAAAGTTGGATGCTTGACCGACAGAGCCACCCAAATGCCCCAAGGAAGAATTTATAATAGCTTTACACAATTTTTTTCAGAAAGTGGAAAGTAGAATAATGGAAACACTATTGAACAATTTTATGAGGTCAACATAACCCAATTATCAACCCTTGATAAGAAAGTTACAAGACAGTATAATTATAACAAAAATTCCTCTTAAATATAAAAACATCTTGAAAACTAACTGGAAAATCAAATCTGTTAATATAAAAATGAAAATGCAGGCTAGCCAATGTTATTTTAAATATTCAAAAAGTAATCAAAATGTTCAAAATTAGGTATGCAAAAATAACCACGTTGAGAAACTCAAGGAGAAAAAATGCACAATCATCTTTATGGATGTAAAAATAGAATTTGACAAAAAAAGAAATAGAAATTGACAAAATTTGATAGTCTGTAAAAGCAAGAAGTCTTTACAGACTTGAAGTCAAATTCACAATTCAAAGGGAATGTACTAAAGCCCAGAGCTAATGTAATGCTGAATCGTTAATTTTTTAATACTCTCACATTAAGTCTAGAAAAGAAGTAAAAGTTTGCCTTCACTACTTCTATTCAACATTGAAACAAAGGTACTAAACAGGCAGAACAATTGATAATATACACATAGATATTTCTTTATTCACATACACCATTGTTCTAAATAGACAAACTTTAAGGAATTTAGAAAAGAAAGAAAGAAAGAAAGAAAGAAAGAAAGAAAGAGAGAGAGAGAGAGAGAGAGAGAGAGGGAGAGAAAGAAAGAAAGAAAGAAAGAAAGAAAGAAAGAAAGAAAAAGAAAAGTGATTCTTTTAAGATAAGACTATTATTATGCCACTTTAGGCTCTTCATGATTGAATTAATAGGCACAGAATAGGTACTGGCTGGAGTGACTGATGATCATTTCTAAGGAGAAACTGTGCCACTACTGTACCAAAGAAGTCAAGAAAAGTATGTCTGGGATACAGAAGATTCCTTGGGATGTCTCTTAGTATACCATACCATGATTAAAGTCAGTGGAAAACTACAACAAACTAAATCAAGCAGGACTGCTAATGGCCTAGGCCCTTCAAGAATGAATGACTGGGTTACCTGACCAGATAAAGAACCATGACCGGGTAAGGTGTTTGTTAAAGGCAAAGGTAATATGGGATGGGTAGTCAATTTCACCTCAATTGTAAGTTGAATTTCAACTTCTATGAATCAAGGACAATAATATTTATGATTTTTTCAAGGCATTTAACCCAACATCATATATCTTAATGGATTTTAGCCCAATATCCTACATACAGCTAAAATTTAATATTTATTAGAACACCCATCCCTGATGTTAACTCTCTGACCTCTCCTAACACTCCCTGTCGATTCGCTCCACTCCTGGAAGCTGCTAAACTTCCGGGAACATGTTACTGGAACATGTCGGTACACTCTCCTTTAGGGTCAGTAATCCTAAAAAGGAAAGCTGGAAAGCTCTAAATTAAATCTCTTAGCTTTAGTAAGTATTTTTTGCCAATTTCAGTTATCCATCAAATTTCACAGTGCGGTTGGCCCTAAACCTCCTGTTCCAGCTAATTCTCATTATCCAGTTTTAATTCTCTTTCTTTCATAGCTCTAAAGAGTCTTTTCATAGCTCTAAAAGTCTAAAGACTTTTTCTAAAAGTCTAAAAAATAAGTATGTTTATTTATCATATTTTCTCTTATCCTCATTAGTAATTAATAAGTTCCATAAAAGGTATCTTTGCTTTATTAATTGATATATTCTAAGTACTGGTATCTCACATATATTGTGTTCAATAAATGACAAAATAAACACATTAATTCCCAGAACCTTTCTGAATAAACTGTGCACATCACCAAACTTTTTAGAGTATTGAATTTTATATTATTTACATTTGGAGAATAAAATCTTTTTAATTAATTAATTTATTTATTTATTTTTAATGTTTTCTTATTTTTCAGAGACAGAGAGAGAGACAGCAGGGGAAGTGTAGAGAAAGAGGGAGATATAGAATCCAAAGCAGACTCCAGGCTCTGAGAGGTCAGCACAGTGCCTTACACGGAGCTAGAACTCTCCCACTGCAAGATTATGACATGACCCGAAGTCGGATGCTTAATCTACTGAACCACCCAAGCGTCCCTGGAGAATAAAATATTTTGTCCATAAAAAGGCTTAAGCCTTTACATGTGACATTTCTACATCACTTCATTACTAAACTAGGAAAAAGCTGATTTTACTTTTCTTTTTTGTTAAGTAATTCTATTATCAAAGCATTTTCTTTATCTACTTAAATTATAATGATATTTGCGATAAGCTCACATGTACAACATGGTACTTGTATTCACTCTTCTACTAATTTAAATGTAAAATGAGAAGGAAACAAATATGCCATCTATTTAGTATAACACTGCTATAGTACAAAACACACTGCATTCTAGTATGTAACTAGTCATGGCATTCTAGTATGTAAAGGAAATAAAGGAGACATAATAGGTTTCACCAATTACATTATTAAATAAAATATTTCATTTGTTGAAAGAAACAAAAACATTTTACTTTTCATGAAAACAAATCCGAATCAATCAGATTGGTTGTTGAGAAAGTCCCATATGTTTTGCTTTATATTTTGGTCTTAAGTATTAAATATTATATATTAAAAGATGTCAAATTAAATATATTTCAGTGAAAATATTTCTGTGAAACTATAAACAGTTTTAACTTTAGTTTTTTTGTTTGTTTGTTTGTTTGTTTTGAGAAAGAGGGCAGAGAGGAGCAGAGGGAGAGAGAGAATCTTAAGTACGCTTCATGGCCAGTGAGTGAGGAGCCCAATGTGGGTCTCAATCTCAGGAATGTGAGATCATGACCTAAGCTGAAATCAAGAGTCAGATAGCTAACTGACTGAGATATGCAGGCACCACTCAGTTTTAGCTTTTATCTTTAACATAATGGGATTTTTCTTGAAAATATATTTTATCACATTCTTTGAGGTATATTACATTCAATAAAATCAATTAATTTTAAGTATTTGGTGCATTGAGTTGTAACTAATGTAAATCTTTGTGTATGCCTTCTTTTACTCAGGATAATGCTTTGAGATTAATTCAAGTTATTCTGGTTATCATTTTTTTTCTTTTTTTTTCTCATTTCTTTGTGGTTTTCTAATGTATATCACAAGTCATCAATAAATATATATTATTTCCAGTATTGGGTATTATTAAGTTCACTATTAATATTTTGGAAAATATTTTGGTAGGCATGTATTTCATTTCTCAAACACAAATACCTAGGACGATGCTGGGTCTTACAGCAGAAGTATGTCTGACCATATAAAAATGTGTGTTACATGATTTTTGTCTCATGTAGTTCTACCACCAAGGTAATAATTTAATTTCTGTATATATTATGACATGATAATTGAAGGCTATTTTTTCTTATGGTTTTCCAGTTGTTCTAGCATTATGTATTGAAAATACTTTATTTTCTTCTGTGGTACCAGTTTTAAAAATAAATTGGCCATATAGGTGTGGGTCTATTTACTTTTGTTTTTTCAGCTTTTTTGTGGTATAACTGCCAAAAAATGGGTCTATTTCTTGATTATATATTCTATACCATTGATGTATACTTTTACCAGTATGTCAATATCACACCTTCTTGATTATAGTAGTTTTATAGCTGGTCTTAAAATGAAATGCAGATATTTTCCAACAGTTTCATTTGCCTTTTTCTAGATCCTTCAATCATATACATATATCTAATGTATATATGTATATCATGTATATATATATTTATAATTATATACATATATATTTATCTCTATCTTTATTTCTAGCTCTAGCTCTTTCTCTACAAAACCTTCAATTTTCTACAAAGTACAGTGAATGGGGATTTTTTTTAGAGTGTGTTCAATCTATAGAGTCAATTTGGGCACAATTAACTTATCACTAAGCTGCATAATACATAGTAAGTATTCCAATGCATGAACATAGTGTATTTTTATACTATTTTTAAGAGCATTTATTTTGAGAGAGCAAGTGAGTGTGAGAGGGGAAGAGCAGAGGGAGAGGGAGAGAGACAGAATCCCAAGCAGGCTCCCCACTATCAGTGCAGAGCCCAGCATGGGGCCTGATCTCATGAACCATGAGATCGTGACCTGAACCAAAATCAAGAGTCAGACACTCAACCCACTGAGCCACCCAGATGTCCCTATTTTTATACTTTTTAGGTGTTTCTAATATTTTTAAGCAAGATTTCATAATTTTTTTATTGTTCCAGTATTGCACATATTTTTACTTGAATGTAAATATTTTTAAATATCAATTTTCAATTGTTTATTGCTAGTATATATAAATATAAATTTTTACATTAATTTTTTAATTTTTTTTTGAGAGAGTGCAAGCGGGGAGGGGCAGAGAGAGAGGGACAGAGGATCTGAAGCAGGATCAGCACTGACAGCAGAAAGCCCAGTCTGGGGCTCCAACTCACAAACGGCGAGATTGTGACCTGAGCCAAAGTCAGACGTTCCACTAGCTGAGCTAACCAGGTGCGCCTATATTAAACCTTTATCCTGCAACCTTGTTGAATCCACTTATTATCCTAGACGTAATTTTGTGGGCACTTAAGGACTCATTATTTGCCTAGACTCACAGAAGAATTTTACTTTTTCCAGGTGAGGCTTATTATTCACCCACAGAATGTGAGAATTCTTATGTAAACTTTTGTGGATCTTAACCCTCTCCAGTTCTCTGTTCCTCAGATTCCAGACATCTTAATTTCTTCTATCCTGATCACTGTCTTACAACTGAGTTTACAACTGAGTGTGCCGGGGACCAAAAGGCCATGGCCCTGGTAGCGATGCCCAGGGTTAAGAAGTAAGGCCCAAGGCCCAGGAGGCCCAGAGCCTGGACCTCCGCCGGCGGGCAGAGGTGTCCTAAGGCATGTATTAGGCCTGAGACCATAAAAGTTATGGCTTTTGATCCCCTCACTTTGTTTGGCCCTAAGAGGATGGCTGGTTAGCCAGTGACGGGTAAGATTCCTCAGAGGGACAACTTAAGACAGGCACAGCTGCAAAAGGGCCATCAGGAGGTAAATTCATGCCAGGCCTATGATAAGTACATTGGGTCTGTGAGAATCCCTGCACTCAGGGTGATGATAATTTGAAGAAAAGTCCCTGCTAGCAGCAGCTGCAGGGTGAAGTAAAAGAGGATCTTATGGCATCTCCTCTGTTAGCCAATTAATGCTACTGGTTTTATTCCTCTTGATAGGTTTAGAATATAGAGAGATATTAATGTTGATCATCATGACAATAATAAGAAAATCATTTAGGAGGCTTTAGTTTGCCTCAGGGAATATAGAAATAATTCAAGAATAAAATAAATCCCTGATCGTTCTATTAAACCTAAGAGTGCAGCCCGAACCTCAGGAATGTGGTGATTGCTGTAATTTTCAGGTTAAGACATTATTAATGGTCAGTAGATAATAAATAATCTTAGGGAGTGACTTTAGAGAAAAACATGTTTTTCACACAATCCTTCGACTGTAGCCAGAGCCTTTAATTGGTATCTGTATACCTTGTTCTTATCCTTTCAACCCATGATATTCACCAGAATGTATCCATTAGTTATGCTTTGACTTCAGGTGAGCTGTTTTTTACCCTCATATACTAATTGTTTAAACATTTTATGTAACCTTGAGAAACAAGTGTTCTTTAAAGTTTTATGGAGCGTGAAGGTTGTTTTAATCGGTTTCTTTTTTTACTAGGAACTTTGAGAAATAAGTATTCTTTATTTTACTAAGAACCTTGAGAAATTAGAATGATTTCATCCCGCCAATCTTTACAAGATGAATACTTGCTGTGTTTAGAGAAAATGCATAAAAACCATGAAGAAAAAACAAACTTTGAGCAGTCCAGATAAGAGGCTGTCTCCAGAGCAGTCCAGATGAGAGGCTGTCTCCGTGTCGTTTGTCTTGTCTTCATCTTGTCTTTATGTTTTTTGTCTCAGCCCTTACATAGGAAGCCCTGGACCAGTCCTGATACGAGGCTGACTCCAAGAGGCTGAGTTCGCGTCATCTCTCGCGCCTAGACCAACCCTCATGCAGGTGAAACCCTGGACCAGCCAGAAGCCCTGAAGTAGGAGCAGGCCTCTTCTCAGGGCATACCCCGGCATGAGTGTTCCTTAAACTTCTTTCCATAATACTTCCAGGCAGAAATCCAGTGTGATAATGGAGTATACATCATTTACTTCCCTTCTTATAGAGGAAACAATCCTGGAATGCCCTTAATTCAGATTCTCTAAACCATTGTATTACATATGTTTTCATTGTTTTAGTTGTGTACAATGAAAAAAATCCAGTACTAATTAGTTTTTCATGGTTACAAACAATATAATTTTATATTCTATTGCTCTAAAAATTAAATAAATATTATCTCCTCTAAACTGCTGCTTTTCAACTTCTTTGCATGTTTATAATCTATTGTTGAGACCTAAAAATTTTAAGTAATATAATGCAGCAATTTTGGAAAAAAATCTCAATCCTCTACAGAGAATATTTTTATTTTTTGATTGTTTAACATCTTTCCAGAGCTATTTCTGTAAAGTTGATAGTCTTTGCCAAGTTTGGCCACTTGAGTCTCTGTTGAGCTACCTTAGTGGTCACTAATGATTGCACAGAGATTTCCTTAACTGCCTGGAATGTATATGTTTTATAATCTCTTATGAAAGGTGCTGTGTGTGTGTGTGTGTGTGTGTGCGTGTGTGTGCGTGTGTGTGTGTACACCTTCAACACTAAGTCAGTTAACAATTCTGTTTTTGTCTTTATTTCTTGCTTGAGCAAAGCTTCAATGTCAAGCCAAGAAGAGAATTTAAGGCTGTCTCAAGACTTTCCTGGGCAAAAGCACAGGCCTATCCATGTGTTTGTCCCTATAGTTTCCCAAGAATATGCTGGAGCTTTTCAAAGACTCTACAGACATCTTAGTTTTCAACATTTTCTTTTAAACTTTTTGGTATGCCTATCATTTGCCCCAACTCTTATTTTCCAATTCAGGGACCAAAACTAATCAATTACCTGTAATTGTTTTTGCCAATCATCCCTGGAGAGGTTAATTTCTCCACAGGAGCTACGAGTCAGGTCAAATATAGACACTCTTGGAAGTGATAACTTACAGAGAATACCAGAATGGTAAAAAAAAATAATAATAATTCTTTAGGAATGAGGCTCTGAAAGGACTGTAATCCCACTTGGTCTCCTCTGGTGGCTGCCTAGCTACTTGTTTCACCATGATTGTGGCCACTGGTTGTTTAGTCTACTGTAGGGCTGCCTATTCCTATATAGGAATAAGCAAATTAAGACATCGCAAAACTGTCCCTCTTATAAAAACTCAGCTTCCCACCACACCTTATTTGAATAAATGCTCCCTTAACTGCTGTAAACCTCTGACTAATTTCCAGAGTCCTGAAGAAGTTGGTTCTGACATTTTATTTTGTCGGCTTTATCATTGTTTTTATGAAGGAGAGAACTTGTAGGGGTCCTTACTTCGCCACTTATACTAATGTTTCATGGGGATTATATTTTAAATTGCTTCATTTTTATCTCTTTTATTTATGTGATAAACATTTCCATCATATTTTTTAATGGAAAGAATAAAGTATTTTATTGCTTTCCTAGTGGAAAGGCTCAAGATTGACAAATAACTTCAGCCAGCAATGTATTACAAAGGAAATAAATATAAAGTAGGAACAAGAGAATCACAATTTCACAGCTTTGTGATGGTCACTTTACAAGGGAAAAATGCCCTGGTGGTGGTTTAGGTTACTTGACATTTATTCAAAGGCAAAGAAAGCATGTGTTACTGTTTTGTTTTTATTTGTTTCTGTTTAGAGTAAAAGATCAACTCGGATAATTACAAATATAAATATTTTACTAAGTAGGTTTGTAATAGATGTATGTCAGAAGTGGAAGCAAAGGGAAGAGCAACCTTGAAATATATGCCATTTTAGTATTTTGTGAATAAAGAGTATGGAAATAGCAAAGTGATGAAATTATCAAGGATTTAATATTCTTTACTCTATGTATCTTTAGCTAATGTATCTTTCCTAATTCCCTAACAAATATCCTCCCCATGCCCCAAAAAAGGCCTATAAATTTCAGTTGAATTAAGACTATGGGGCATACTAAAATTAATAATCACGATAACAACAATAGCAATATTATGTCATATGGCTTATGATTTGGGTTTAATAAGATAGTCCTAGTTTGCGCATGATGTGTTTAGTAAATTTTTAATATCCTCCTTGACATTCAAAACAAAAACATACATATATATTATATATATTTTTCCTGTGTGAGAACTATATTCCATAGTTTTACTATGGTTAGAGAAGACACAGAGATAGAGAAACAGAGAGGGAGACAGAGAGAGAGAGATAGAAACAGAGAGAGATGGAGGATGTAACAACCTTCTGGGATCTGGTATGTGCTCACTTATACAGCATCGTCTCAGATCACTGACTCTAAACTCACTTCACTCTACACATTGTGAATCTACTTAGGCATCAGTTTTTCCCTTTCAGAAAGACTCTTCCACCTCTTGCAAATCTACTCATTTCTCAGATTGTATTGGAAACATTACTTCCTGTGACTACCCAATTGTCACTGAGACTAACTCATTAGGTCCCTTCTAAATGTTCTCATAATTCCTGTACTCCCTTTCTATAATGCATTTTCTTTTTATAATATCAATAACTGTGGCAATCCCGAATTTCCAACAGTCAAGCCCTTAGTATATTCTATTCTTAACTAGTAGCAATTATTTAATGGTATCAATGATACAAACATATTTTTTATATGCAATCAGTAATTTTTTTTCTTCCTTGTTAGTATATAAATGACAACTTTATCCTACATTTCCATGTTTTTCTATCTTAAAATATATCTATATTAAATTGTTTTATTTTTTCCTCTAGCCCAAAACTATTTTGCAGTTTATCCTGTGAACTATTGATTAACAGCAGTTCACATATTTTAAATAATAAATTAATAACCACATTTTAAAATAGGAAGTTTTTTTGTTTATTTGCTAAAAAGAAACATTAATATAGATATTATCTGTCAAAAAATACCTGCAGACAAAAACTGGAGTTTTGAAATTATATAAGAGAAACCAATAATCTTGGTAGCAGTTAAAACCTCTGTTTAGCAACTGAGCTTGAGGTATAAAATTTCCAGTAAGTACACGTCCATACTTTTTTTCACAAAACTGCTGCTCACCTCTTAATCATCTGTTTTCTATAAACTCGATTCGATTACATTCACTCAATCAAATAAAACATGCAAATTAAGTGATGGATCATTCTCTTACAACTGTTGTAAAAAAAAGTGTTACTTTAAATGTTATAAGATATATTATCCATAAGGTTTATTACAGTCTATCACAATGAATAGAAAATTGGTATTCATATTTAAAATTAAATTAGATTCTAATGACGTGATTATTCACATTAACGTAAAGCAGAGGTTTTCATCTTGTGGTATAGGGACCCCAAGAACACTTCAGTCTTTTGAACTTCATTTTCTCATGAGTGAACAGTAGAGTTTTCTGCAAGTTGCATGACAATGTGATTAGGTTCTTGGTCTGCCACCTATTGAAATGTATGCATACATATTTTTTTTCTTTACTTCAAAACTGTTTTAATTTCAAATATGGTAAGTATGTGTGTGCATGCATATATAAAACTCATGAACCAAAATTCTTTCTGGGTCCAGAATATTTTTTCCTAGAGGGTAAAAGTATTTAGAAACCATAAGTTGATAACCACTGATTTAAATGAGCACATGTTTTTAATTTCACATTTATATTAAGTAAAAGATATTTAATGTTTTCTTTAAAATTGACTTGATTTTTATAATACTTCAACTTTATTTGAGACAGTATATCATTACAATTACATTTAATAATAACAAAAGTGACTAAATGGCATTATTAGTCTTTCTCACAAAAAAAAATCATTGAAAATTCAGAAGCACAAAAATATACATTTTAATTTTGAGAAAAATTTTCTAACTTCAAATAGATAAATTATAGTAAATTCAGAAAACATCTGTTTAGGTATATACTTTCAGATATTGGTGAAATTAACCTAATATGAAGAAAAGTATAATTTATAATAATTTTGATAATTACATGTTAAATGGCTCAAATTTAATATTGTGCATCATTCATTAAAGCTCCAGTATTTTTGCAAAAGCTAGTTTAAATTAAAATGGAACACCCAGTGGATATAATTACAAAACAACTCAAGTTTTATTCTAAACTGTAGTAATTGATCCTACAGTGAGATTTATTCTGTAATCATGGAAGTCAATGGCATTTACAACTAGAATAAATTAAGGTAAATGAAGAGGAAAATTGTATTCTGTATAACATTTAGTTCATTATAGGCTTAAACAACTATGTCAATCCATGTTCATCAATAGAAATTATGGTGCTTGCAGACATAATTGAATCAAAATATTATCTCCAAGAAACAGCCTATGTTACACAGCGTAAAAATTATTGTTTGGTTTTTTTTTAAAAAACTGATTTGCTTTTTAAGTCCTTAATAAAAGGGATAAAAAAAATGGATAATTTGCAACACTATTGTATATGATCTCTTTTGTATTTTAATATAAAGAGAGTATTTGAAATTGCACCCTGTAGCTCCTGGAAACTTGTTCCTTTAGGAAGCTTTTTAGAAATTCTATTGTGCTTATCTCTACTAGGCGTTTTAATTAGAATTCCCATGATTAATTCAAGAGATTGAATATAGATTCTTATGAAAACCATCCCAATGAGATTTATAGATGCTAATTCTGAGTGAAAATTATTACTTACTAAGAGATGAACATTATGTTTACAGGAAATAATAATTATAGTAGTAGTAGCAGTAGTAGTAATAGTGATATCGTCAACTCTAAAAGACTTTCCATGAAGGAAATGAGAGAATTTCTCCTTTAAGAAAAGGCAGGATGGGGTAATATGTCAGCACCTAACTGGGTATTACTCCAGTTTTCAATTATTATATCATCTTTAATAAGTATTCAATATTTATATACAGTCTCCCTTCATTAGGTAAGCATGGCATGATTCTAAATGGCCAGGTAGACAGTGCTTTAAAAAATATTGGGTATTTTTTGCCCATCTATCTACATGCCCACTTCATTTTGAGAACATACTTTCTTATTATTAATTTCTAGAAGCTATATTCGACTATCAAATATATTTGATCATCCTATATAGACTACAATTCCATGTGAAAATAGTTAAGCATGTCTATTATTACATCATTATATTAAGAAGCTCCATTCCTGAACAAGGGGAAAAAAATTCTAAATACAAGAAACATTTCAGAGAAAGTCCTTTTATTACAACTTTAAACATGGAAGAGAAGGTCATTGTTTCTTCTAGGCCCTCTAAACTGACAGAACCAAAGAATCTGAATGCATGTATAATAGCCTGGGTATAGAAATATGTGTATATTCCTATAAGTAAACATCTCCATTTATATTAATGTGAACATCAGTCTTCAATATCTCCAGACCTAATCCATTACCACAGCTATCACAGTAGCCTTCTTCATTTACATGTCTGTAATCTCCCAATGGAACTGTGAGAAATTTGGCTCTCACCATTTGCCATAATTATTTAATTCCCCTAGGAAACTACTTTGTCAACTACAATACAGTGCTAAGTGTAATCATTTCGCCTTTGGTTTTATAATCTGCACTCATTTCCAAGGTTTCTGAGGCCAGTATCTTTCTTTCCCAAATCACTCATATGTTTGTAATACATTTAGAGTCTTTTTTGTCATATTGCATTCCAACCTGAGATTCCCCAATGCCTTTTTAAATTTGCCCATAATAAGGTTTAATTTTTGTGCTGTAAAGTTCTATGGAATTTGGCAAATGCTTCATAGCTTGCATTCACCATTACAGTATAATACAGAATAGTTTTGCCAGCTTATAAAATCTCTTCTGTTTCACCTACTCAATATTCTTCCATTCTCAAACCCAAGATCACCACTGATAATTTTACATCTCTACAGTTTTCCTCCTCCAGAATGCCTTTCAAAGTATGTAGTGGCTTTAGACATACTGCCTTCACTTAGCATCGTCTTTAAGATTCATCTGTGTCCTTCACTGTTTAGCAGCACAGTGCTTTTTTAGTGCTAAATACACCATTGCGTGGATGTACTACAGTTTATTGATACATTCACCTTTTAATGGGCACCTTTACTGCTTCAGGTGTGTGTGTGTGTGTGTGTGTGTGAGTGATTATGAATAAAGCTGCTCTACAGTCATGCGGATTTTCGTATGGAAATAATTTAAATTTTGTAATATTTTTATTTTTACATTTGAGAGAGAGAAAAAGAGAGAGAGAGAGCGAGTACATGAGCAGGGGAAGGGCAGAGAGAGAGGGAGACACAGAATCTGAAGCAGGCTCCAGGCTCTGACCAACACATGGCTCAAACTCACAAACCATGAGATAGTGGCCTGAGTTGAAGTCAGATGTTTAACTGACTGAGTCACCCGAATAAGCTACCCAGGAGCCTCTGCAGGGAAATAATTTTTAAATCAGTTGGATAATAAATACCTAGGAGCATAATGATTGGATTGTATGGTAAGAATATGCTTAACTTTGGAAAAACTGTCAAATCATTTTCTGAAGTGATTGTACCATTTTGCATTTCTGCCATCTATGAATAGATTTCTGTTTCTCTGCTTAATTGCCAGTAGACAGTATTATTTTGCCTCTTTGCCATTATGATAGGTATATAATGTCTCATTTTGTTTTAACTTGTAATTCTCTTAAATGACGTCAAGCAACTTTTTTTACTTACTTATTTAGCATTTGTATATGTTTCTTCTTTAGGTGTCTGTTCAGATCTTTAGCCAGTTTTTTTTAAATACTGATCTTAAGAATTGTGCATTTTAGATCAAGTTCCTTGTCAGATATATGTTTTATAAGCATTTTCCCCAGTTATGTTATTTGTCTTTCATTCTTAAAGCAACTTCTGAATTGCAGAAATGTATAATATAGTGAAAGTCTTATCATTTTTTTTTCTTTCACCGAAAATTCTATCGGTGGTATTATCTAAAATACATAGATATCTGGGTATATATGTAAGATTTAGGTCTGGGTCGGTTTTTTTTTTGGTTGTATTAAAAATAATATAGATTTTCATTTTACATTTAGATCTATGATCCATTTTGAATTAATTTCTGTGTAAGCTGGAATATATGTGACCAGACCAATGTTTTTATATATGAATGTCCAATTGCCTCAGAATGATCAAATGATAAAAATGATTAAATGAGAAAAAACAGCCTTTCTTCATTGACTTGCCTTTACTTTTTTGTTGAAGAATAGTTGACTATAATTTCAGTTTGAGCATGGACTTTCTAATTTTTTTCAATAGTCTATGTCTATGTTTCTACTAGTGCACACAAACTTAGAGTAAGCCTTGAAATTAGGTAGTTCAAGTATTACAGCTTTTATCTTCTCTACTGTTTGTTGGCTATTCTGGGTTCCTGGCCTTTCCATATGAACTTTATAATCAGTTTATTGATATCCACAAAATAATTTTTTGGTTTCTGATTGGTATTGTTCTGAATCTATAGATCAAGTTGAGAAGAACTGACATCAAAGTCATACTGCATCATCCAAACCAGGGATATGGAGTGTACCTCCATTTATTAGGAACCTTCATGAATTTGTATCATTGCTTTATAGTTTCCCACAGAGTCCCTGTATTTATTTTGTTAATTTTACATCTGAGTATTCCATTTTATCACATGCTACATCATGTATTATTTAATTCTAATTTCCAATTGTTGGTATACAGAAAAACATTCGTTTGTATTACTTTTTATCTTCTGACCTTGCTACACTCACCGATTAGTTTCAGGAATTTTTTTTCAAGTTTTTGGAATTTTCTATACAAACAATCATACCATGCACAAATAAAACCAGTTTTTTTTAATTCCATTCTACACATTTATTTTCCCTTATTTGTCTTATTGCATTAGCTAGGATTTCAAGTATGATACTAATTAGTATAGTGAGAAAAGATATTTGTTCCTCATCCCTGGTGCTAAGAGTTGAACTTCTGGTTTCCCATTATTAAATATGATGTTAGCTATAGATTTTTGCAGATATTCTTTATCACATGGCAGAAGTTCCTTTCTATTCATAGCTTGATGAACTTTCTTATCATAAATTATTGCTGGATTTCATCGAATGTTTTTTAACACCAATTGATACAAGCACATGATTTTTTCATATGGTGGATTTTATTGATTTGAATGTTTAACTAGCTTTGCATATGAGAAATAACCCCACATTGGCCTGCTGCAAGATATTCTACTCTTAAATAACACTATCCTTTTTGACATGCACTATAGGTAATTTACAGCATGCCCATTTCCATTCTCCTATCCCTTGTGACTTCCATCATTCATTTCACTTATTCATAGACCATGATTACTTCATACAATGATATTACTGCTACTTTTAAAGAGCTGTTATTTTGCAGATTATCAAGAAAAAGAAAAATCAAATATTTTATCTTTATTTATTCCTTCTAGGATGCTTGTCCTGTTTTCCTGCTAGGTTCAAATCTCTGATCTATACCATGTTCTTCTGCTTGGAGGAAAGCTTTTAATGTTTTTTGTAGGGAAGATCTGTTGACAATGAATTCCCTCAGTATGTAGGAAGTCCTTATTTCTCTTTTACTTATGAAGACAAATTTTCTAGATACACAATTCTATATCAGTTGTTACTTTTTCTTCTAAAGTTTTAACTATCTTACTCTGTTCTTTTATTTTTTGCATGATTTCTGATAAAATGTCCAATAGTCCTCCATTCTTTTTCAAAAATTGTCTCAGTAATTGGTTCCCTAATTTTGGTAAGTTCTTCAAAGATTTCTTCCTTTCCATTTTCTTTTCCTTACACTTATGATATCTCAGTTGGAAGGGTTTCTACTGATCTATCTGCAAGCCCACTGATTCTCTCCTCAGTTCTGTTCGGGTTTCTGATGAGGCTATTGAAGGCATTCTTCATTTACATTAGAGTGATTTTGATTTCTAGGATTTTCTTTTGACTGTTTCTGTTCATGTTTCTACTCAAAAAATCATCTAAGCTTTCAAAATCTCCATTTTCTCATTAGTTTTCATTTAATAATCAAAACTATTCAGGGGCACCCGGATGGCTCAGTTGGTTAAGCATCTGACTTCAGCTCAGGTCATGATCTCACAGTTCATGAGTTTGAGCCCTGCATCAGGCTCTGTACTGACAACTCGGAGCCTGAAGCCTGCTTCAGATTCTGTGTCTCCCTCTCTCTCTCTGCCCCTCCCCCACTCCCACTCTGTCTCTCTCAAAAATAAACGTTAAAAAATTAAAAAAAAACCAAACTAGTAATTCTTGTCTGATAATCTCTATCTCTTTATCTATCTATCTATCTATCTATCTATCTATCTATCTCATATCCGGTTTCATTCTAATTATTATCTCTTTCAGCTCTGTGTGTGTGTGTGTGTGTGTGTGTGTGTGTGTGTGTGTGTGTGTTGCTTTCTGGAATGCCTTGTAACATTTTCTCTGGAAAGCCAGACATGTTGTATTTGGGTAATATAAACTGAGCTAAATAGGTCTCTACTGTGAACATTCATGTCTGTCTGTCTGTCTATCTATCTATCTATCTAGTTCTAGCCAGAACTTGAAATTATTCTGTGTTCTTATTTTGTCTCCCCATTGACTTTAGACCTAAGTGTTCCTACTCAGAGAGAGACTGTGTCTTCCATCTCTTTCAGCTTCATTTCACTGTTACTATACTGAAACCCTGTTGGTATAATGGTCAGGTGTGAGGAAGGATATGTGTTCTATAATGTTTTAATTAACTCTCTTTTCTTTGGTGGGCCTGTGTCTCTGGCCTATGACCTTCACAAGTGTTACTTCTCTTGTATAGCTTTCTCCCAAATCAGTGATACTTGAAAGTTAGAAGGGGTTGAAGTTACAGAATTCCCTTCCTACTTTTATAATAGAAAGGGTTTTGTGTGTTTTTCATAAAGATTACTCAGAAGGTCCTTCTGAGGACTCTTTTCCTAGACTTTACTTGAGAACCTGGTAGGGTTCTTGGAGTTAAAATCCACAGAAGTGTAAGAGGCTGCCTAAAACTCAAATTTCATACTTCATGTTAGTCCACATTCAGCCTCCAGTAATTTGTCAAAATCACCATTTAAGTGTCCCTACCAGTTTATGGTTTCACTATCTTTTGCTCTACATCTTGGCTAGGACTCTGAATTTATGTCTTTCTAGATTATAGCATGACAATTTGCCCTGTAAACTAATTTCTTTTTTTGTTTTTAATGTTTATTTATTTTTGAGAGAAAGAGACGGAGTGTGAGTAGGGGAGGGGCAGAGAGAGGGAGACACAGAATCCGAAGCAGGCTCCAGGCTCTGAGCTGTCAGCACAGAGCCCGACATGGGGCTCGAACCCACAGACCGTGAGATCATGACCTGAGCCAAAGTCAGACACTCAACCGACTGAGCCACCCAGGCGCCCCTGCCCTGTAAACTAATTTCTGTAAAATACTTCTCTTTTCAGTCTGTCCAGCTTTTTTCTTGTAAGGCAAAAAGTACAAATCATAAGCTCTTTATATGTCAGAACTAACACTAAAAGTCTTGCTCTTCTTTTGAAAAAATGTTGACGTTACTTTGTACAGTGGGGTAGAAAACTATTATAACATTAAATGTTGTCAATATTAGGTCTCTTAAAGATTTCTGTTTCCTACAATTACATATTGTGCTATTTAAATTATGGAATTTCCTTCTTAGGATTCTATCTCTTTGTCTGCCCCTCTCCCCCACTCATATTCTCTCTCTCTAAAATAAAAAAATGAGGTGCCTAGGTATTTCCATTGGTTAAGTGTCTGACTCTTGATTTCAGCTCACATCATGATCTCACAGTTTGTGGGATTGAGTTCCATGTCAGGCTCTGTATTGACAGCATGGAGTGGCTTGAGATTCTCTATCTCCCTCTCTTTCTGCCACTTCCCCACTTGCATGCATGCATACTCTCTCTCAATCAGAATAAACATTAAAAAAAATTCTAAAAGAAGTAAAATAAATATTAAAAATTAATTAGTTAATTAATTAAATTAAAAATTGGGGGCCTGGGTGGCTCAGTCAGTTAAAGGTCCAACTCTTGGTTTTACTAGGTCATGATCCCAGGGTCCTGGGATCGAACCCTGCTTTGGGCTCTATGGCGAACATAGAGTCTGCTTAGGATTCTCTCTCTCTCTTTCTATGCCCCTCTCTCCCTACTCATTCTCTCTTTTTCTCTTTCTAAACTAAAAAAAATTATCATGGAATTTTAAAAATCGTAAAAATCTTAAGATTTAGATACATTCCACTACTTTTAATTACCTAAAAACATGATAACCAAAATATGAATAGTTGATTATTATTTATATTTATAATAAAGGTCTCTACTTTGCTAATAATCAACCAAATGTGATGTAGCATACTTTACATGCAAATTTTAATTTTAAGAACTTCTTGAAAATGTATCTTACGTATTATCGGTATTTATAATTATCTTTTATTAGTAGTACTAAGGGTAAGATAGAGATATCATATATTTGTATGCAAGATCTAACTTAGATAATATGTCATATTATCTATAAAGGACCCACAAAGTAATGTAAAAAATCTGATTATTCTCAGAATTTTTAACCAATTTATAAAACTACTATGTTTAAGATATTGATTTCTATGTTTTCATCACTAGAAAACATTTAGCCAATTTGTTTGCAATCTTATATTAAGGTTTCTGGAAAATACTTGATGCTGTGGAATATTTGATTGGATCATTTAAAATTATACGCTTCCATTTAGAGAATAGCATAGAACAGGGAAAAATGAAATGTTATATAAAAATTTATATTATTTCATTAGCGTAGTTAAATAACTAAGTTCTTACCACTTACCCCTCTCAGGAGCCATCAAGGGCTCACAGGTTGAGATGCCTCCCTGTGTGGAAAAAGCAGATGTTGCAAAGTCTCCTGTTGACCAAATGGCTCCCTGATACTATCTCCTTCTAATAATAATCTTTCAGGCCTGGATTTCTTGAACTGCACTCCTTGGCCTCAAGGGATGTAATGCTCTTTTGTTTTATGGCATTTAAATAAAAAAGGGACCTGGAGTGTGATGCCTTGATGGATAACATCTGAATGAGAGTAAACTGGCCAGAAGTAACCTCAAAGTTGCCTCTTGGGGATAGGTTACACAAATTGATCACACAGAATAGTAGTTATGAGTTGGCTAAAAATTAGTTTAACTTATGTACACTTTAGGCCCGTGTTGCATAAATCCACTCACTCATAAGCAAAGGAACTTAGGCAGGCATTAGACAATTATGTCTCTACAAAGTAAGTTACCCTTCCCCCATTAACAATTAACATAGGTCTTAAGGCAATAATGTATGCACCACCTGCTTGCTCAAGGGTACACTAACAACCCGGCCTTCTTCCTGGCAAAAACAGTGTATGTTCATTAGCTTAGGAATAGAATCAAAAAATAGCTAACATAATCCTTCAAGATCTGGGAAATTGACATAATACACACTATCCCCTTTCTTTAACTATCTTCTAAGAAAAATGAATACTCTTTGATGTAATGTAACTCACTGCCTAAAAATAAAGATACTGGGATCAGCAGAGCAGAGTTGCCAGAGATGCCTGCTTGATGATCAGACTGCATTTTGTGGCTCTCATTCTTCTTCCCTCTGCTATCCATCCCCCTGGACTCGCTGGAGCTGGACTCCGGCATACCCCCAAAGAAAATTATAAATATTTTAAGACTTAATTATGTTTTGTTTTGTTTTGTCTGTTTTTAAATAAAATGTTTGGACTTCTTGATAACTTGAATGAACTAGATGTTGAGGGTATAATTTTTATTCCATCTTATACTTTTTGCTATACGTTGCCATATACTTTTATACAAAATGTGTTTTAGGGGTGCCTAGATGGCTCAGTCGGTTAAGCACTAGACTTCGGCTCAGGTCATGATCTCATGATTCATGGGTTCAAGCCTCACATCGGGCTCTGTGCTGACAGCTCAGAGCCTGGAGCCTGCTTCAGATTCTGTGTCTCCCTCTCTCTCTGCCCCTCTTTTGCTCACACTCTGTCTCTCTGTCTCTCTCAAAATAAATAAACATTAAATTTTTGTAAATGTATTTTAAGTTGATATAAATCAACTGAGAAGCAATATATATGTATATACAATATATATTACATATACAATATATATATACACAATATGTATTACAATATAATTATATGTAAATGTATTTTAAGTTGATATAAATCAACTGAAAAGCAATATATATGTATATACAATACATATACATATACTATATATATATACAATATATATTACAATATAATTATATATATATTAAATACAATGAATTACAATGAATGGAAGACCAAGAAACCACTTAACCATTGCAAATTAAATATAGTTGGAAAGAAAAATAAAATCTGCTGTATAAAATGCTTTTAGCAAGCCGTGGTCAATATGCAATAAATAGTTTATATTCAAATGTCTATTGTAATCTAATGACAGAAACTGTATGTATGACAGCAAAATAAATATTACCTGAATTTAAACAACCAAGACAGATAACAGAGTATATGAATAAAATAATTAGACATTTAAAAACTTCATATCTTGAATATGACTTTAGGGGGTTAATTCAGAAAGTTCATCTAAATTTGGTTATTTGTACCTATAAAGTTAGCCTTTCCGGTGCTCTTTGGGCATTATAAAAAGAGTAACCATTAAAAGTGAAGAGAGTGTTTTTAGGTTTCTTGTCCTAAGTGACAGCCCTGCATTAGTTTGAAGCCAGTTCTCTTTTCTGCTAAACATAGAGGGGTACTGCGTTAGAGATAGTGTGCCCCAGACCTCTGCTTACTGTGAACCTTGTTAAGGGTTATGATTGCTGAGAATTCTGTTTTGATTGCTGTTTGCTGTGAACACTGTGAAACTTTTCTTGGGGTGCTGTGAGGCCTGTTTAGTTTGCTGTGTATTAGATTAAGTTGCTGTGTGTTAAATCTTGTTAGATATTAGATTTAGAGACTTAGGAATGCACTAGACTCCTGACCCGTTTGCTGTGATTGCTGTGAACCCTGTTTGCTGTGTTAGAGAATTGCCATATTGTAAAAGTATAGTGCTGTCAGGGCTAAGGCCACTCCATTTTGGTTTAAGTTCCATCTTAAAGTAGTTCTGGGCCCCGAGTTCCAGGAAAACAAGTCACCCTGGACTCTGCCCCGGGTTTCAGGAAACAGAGTAGCCAAGGGGCCGGACCCAGATTAGCAGACCCCTGTCACCACCCCGGGTGAGACTGGACCCTGACTAGCAGACCCTGCCTCCACCTTGAGTTCCAGGGAAACCACAGGAGGTCAGATTCCTAGAATAGCCCCTAGCAAAACTAATCAGTGTCCAGCCCACGCACGCTGACCATTTGAATCTGCGCGGGACCCCCTAAACTAAGCCAATCCATAGCTAGCCCGTGCCCGCCAAATTGAAATAATCAGAAACTAGCCCGCGAAAATGCCAATCAATCAATTCAAAGGATCCCCATTCCCACCCAAAAAGTGTACTCGAACCCTCATAAAAAGCCTGTGTAAACCTGGCTCAGGGCTCCTGCTACTGCACCGCTGCGTCAGGAGGTGCAAGAGTCCAAGCTAGAGCTTCGAATAAAGACCCTTTGCGTTTGCATCAGTCCCGGCTCCCCTACGGTCTTCTTGGGATCCAGAATTTGGGCACAACAAAAGTTAATGCATTTCTTTGTGCCTTTAGTAAACATCTCTAACTGATTAAAATAAATTCCAAAATAAGATAGTTTCACCAACTGCAAAGACATGGTGGGTACCTTCCTGTTGCAGGGAGATGTCTTTAAATAAAACAGACTTATTGTAGAGAGTTCACAAAATATTTTTAAATTTAAAGAGACTTGGGAGAAGAGCCTTTTTAATAGAGTGGTAAAGAAACTGGCAGATCTTCAAATCATATCTGAGAATACTATAAAGAAACTGGGGCCTTTTAGTTTAATTGAAGGCATTAATATTCACCTCTCTATTCATCTCCCCATAAATATCCTAATTAAAGAAGAACAAATCTAACAACCTACTGTATACCCATTAAATTATAACTAAAAAATGAGGATTTTTATAAACTTCAATATCGATAAGCATTTGAAACCAGCCAGGCTAGCTATAGAGACCACACCAGGGGTAGGTGACAGGAGAAAATTATGTAGGAAAAAAGGAGAATATAGCAGTGATGCACTGGTTACGGGAGAAAAAAAAAAAAACAGTGTGAAATAGAGTCATACCTTGAGTGAGGGAATACTGACTGCATCAGAGACCTGGTAGATGAGAGTACTGGTCATTGGGGAGATAACAGTAAGAGATCTGAAAAGGTGTGTGACCAGAGTTACAGTAGACTGTGTTCTTTACTGCTCTAATGTTACTGTTTCTTGGGTATTTCAGTAAAGGGAATTAGGATATCTCTACCTGTAGTTATATCTGCAGCAGACCTACTTGTCCATAAATTTATGTCTATGCCCAATAAATATCCTCTTTTTAAAGCCTCACAGTTTGAAAACTTTATATCTCCCCATGAAAAAAGGGTCTTGTTTATTGAGCTCAATAGGTTTCCCCTAACACAATGTCCCAATTAGAGACTTTTAGGTTCTAGAAAGTGGCTTACTCCTGAAACTCCTTCCTAGTGCAAAAGCTTCAATAAATATTGTAACCTAACTATGGGGAGTTATGGCATGAAAAAGTTTAAACTATTAATCCTGAGATGTGAGTAAAGACTGAAGGAACTATACCAATATATGACAAAATACAAGCCCAATTTAGAAATCAAATTGGTGAAGTTTGATTATAGTGCAGTTGCTTCATCTTACAAAATTCTACGTTATAAGGCTACATTTTCCCAAGGTTGATTTATAGATCTCTTTAATCTGAATAGGTTGTTAGAAGTCTTTGGTACCAACTCAAGATTTACAAAATAAAATTTCTAAAGATGAAACATAGGAATCTGGATTTAAGAAAATTCCTAGATGATTCTTCAGGATAAGAAAGTTGGACAATGCGGTAGATTCCTTCTTAAGGGCCACTTAGACATTTGTCTGGCTCCAAATATGGTAAGGGCTTGATAACTAAAAATAGGCCATGCAAAAGAAAAGGCCCCTGTTTGTAGTGGAGGGAAGGTGAAAAAAATTCTAAGAAAATGCTCTTTCTAAAGTGAAGGACTATGATGGATTTTTCCTAGAAAATTGTTACTATTTGAGAAATAGTGAATCAATGCTTAAATTCAGTAGTTCCTTCCAGAGTACTCTAAGAATAGCTGGTAACTGGATCTTTTCTCAAACAAGAGCCCCTTGTAGCCCTTTACTGGAGAGTATGATAGATTATCATATCACTCTAGTGCACCCTTTGACAGAATCTCCTCTCCCACAAATAGGCCAAGAAGATGCAGGGATTTGGACATAAGGCTTTATAACTCTCTATTACAATGTAACATTAAGTCATTAGCCCAGTCATGCCACGATTCTGCTCAAATATAAAGACGACAATTTTATGATAAATTGCATGTATTTGAAATAAAGGTAAGTATTCTTTTTCATAAAAAAAAAAACACGTGTGGTGAAACATTATAACTATCACAAATCTATGCTCTAAATTTCCTGAATAGTACTAACAGTCTCTATTTCATCTGCAGACATCTGTTCCAATCTCTTCTCTGTTTCTCACTAAAGTCATGATTCCAGGTATAACTGCTAATATAAAGTTCTGACATTAAGAAGGAGTTAATGTAAATTAACTAATAGCTTAGTTCCAACTTTTTTCCAACCCCTATTCATCTATAATCATTAAGTTCATTTCAGTTTATTTCTTGAGCAGATTCTTAATTTTTTTTTTGATTGCCAATACTCTTTTTAAAAAATGTGTGTCAGGTTAGATCTTCCTCTGCTTAGAATTCTCCAGTGGCATTCAATCTCCTCAACATAAAACATGGTTTTAACAATAATATATACAGTCCTACATGACCTGACCCCTGCTGTAGCTCTGACATTATGTCCTACTGCGCGCTGTGCTTTAGCCATTCACTATTCTTCATATATTCCAGCCACACGTCTCCAAAAGGACTTAACATCTGCAGTTTCTCTGGCCTGAAATGCTCTTCCCTTAGAGCTACATGATTCAAGCTCTTTTTTTTTTTGTTTCCCTTAAGTATCACTTTCTCAGTGAGGAACATAACATTTCCTTTTCCTCTTCTTAGCACTTAATAATATCCATTCGAAGATGATTAGAAAGGGAGAGAGAGAGAAAGAAAGAGAGAGATCTTGCATAATTTATCTCTGTTCCTCTAGAATGCAAATTCCATTAGGAAAGGAAATTTGCCTTTTGTCAGTTTTGTTTTCTGCTTTATCTCAAGCACTTGAAACAATGCTTGGCACATGATGGAAATTCAAGAATTATTTGATAAATAAGTGTATGCTATAATCTTAGACACTCTATAACTAAATGACTTAGGAAAAATTACTCCTCGGGGTATAGGGAAGAAGCTATAATAGTCCCCAGTGATATTACAATAGATAGAAACATTTTATCACTGCGAAAAAAATTCACTGAAGTTTTATTTTAAAAGACAACTAATTGAAAGGAGAAATCACAATTATTATAAAAACAATTCTATCATGTCAGAATGAATAAAGTGTACTTTGAATCGAAACATACAGACCACATGGTGAAAATTATATGTGATAGATTCTCTGTAAAGTGAAAAGATGCAAGACCAAGAGACTACTGTCTTTGATATTATGACCTTTGGCACAAACTGTCACCTTGCTGAGTTCTTAGATATCATCATGGAAAGACAGGTGGTTTTGTCATACCACTGCTAAACAAATGTGTATGAAAACACTCCAGATCTCCCAATCAAAACTGTTTAAAAGTCAGTAAGCTAATTTGACAACATGGTATTATAACAGGAAATAATACTTACAACTATAACTGACCACCCTTAAATTTACTCATTTATATTAAGATTCTGTACATACACATTTATATACACATACTACACACTACTCGTGCTGCAAAATTTTAAAGTCAATCACACAACTTAATAATTGGGAAACCAATCATTTCAAAAAGAAAATATTTTATACTACAATATATAATATTTGTGTACATATAATGTAAATTATAATGAGAGTCTTAACTTCCCTAAATTTCCTGCACCCTTAAATAAAAAGAATGCAAACAAGCAAACTAGGATTGTAAAAATAAGATATATTTTAAGGAAATTACTAAAGTTAAAATTAGTTTTGACAATCCAGTAGTATTTTCTGAATGATTTGTATTTCAAATATTTCCTTTAATGTTATAGTTATGCTGAAAAGATGATGAAAAGTTTAAAATAGGAAATATCTGGATACACAGAATAATATGAATATGGCTGGAAAAATCCTTATATGAGATGTGAGAAATAGGATAATCGTTTTGAGGAAAGATTCAGATTAACAATAATTGCAGTGCTGTATGTTCTAGCATTTAACCTGATTCTACTGAATTGAATCCTCCACGTTATTGGTTTTAGTTGATCAGTTACTTGGTTTCATCTACAGACATATACCAATGGCAAAATCATTATGAATTTTTTTTTAATGTTTATTTTGGAGACAGAGAGAGACATAGTAGGAGTGGGGGAGGGGCAGAGAGAGAGGGAGACACAGAATCTGAAGCAGGCTCCAAGCTCTGACCTGTCAGCACAGAGCACGACATGGGGTTTGAACCCACGGACTGTGAGATCATGACCTGAGCTGAAGTCGGACGCTCAACCGACTGAGCCACCCAGGTGCCCTTGTTATGAATCTTGAGAGCTGAGGGAACTGGGTGGCTTGGTCAGTTAGGCATCTGACTCCTCCCTTCAGCTGAGGTCATGATCTCAGGGTTTGGTTCATGCGATCGAGCCCCATGTCAGCTTCTGTGCTGAGAATGGGGCCTACTTGGGAATCTCTCCCTCTCCCTCTTCCCCGGCCCCACTTGTGCTCTTTCCTTCAAAATAAATAAATATGCTTAAAAATGAAAAAAAGGACAAGAGTATTTCTTGTAGCAGTAAGAAAATAAATACACCTAATCAGTGCATTCATGTATCACCATGTAACATAATGAAATTATTTTCAAAGAGATATTTAGTAGTTTTTATTTGCCCTATTTTTTAAATGTTTATTAATTTATTTTGAGGGAGAGGCAGAGAGAGAGGGAGTGAGAGAATACCAAGCCGACTCTATATTTAGTGTCAAGCCGTACATAGGGCTCAATCACATGGCAGTGAGACCACAGCGTGAGCAGATATCAAGAGCTGGATGCTCAACTGACTGAGCCATCCAGGCTCCCCTCGCCCCCCTTTTATCACTGAAACAGCATTTTCTAAGATTCTATTAACTGGAATCACTGGAGACACAATGAATGATAGGCTTTATAGTTTAGTCAAAATTGCATGCAGAGTTTACTGACAGTTTCACTATTGACCTCCAAAGACAAGGAATGATTCACATCTTTCTTCTCCACTTAAAACATTATTTTTACTCCTTGACTTATTTTCTTGTTGACTCTTCTCCCATAAATCTGACTAGTAACAAGATTTATTTGACATTCCCCAGTAGATCATTACTTTGTACACTAATAAACCCTTGTACTGTCAAAGATTGGTGGTGATTATTTTAGGAAGTAATCAACTTGGTTTTAGTATGTTCTGAATATACAAAACAGATGGGAGAAAATTAAATGTTACTATTTGTAAAACTTCCATTAAGGAGAAAAATCAACTAAAGTAACACAGAGAAATAAACTGCTACTCAATACATATGGTTACCTAATAACAAGTTGTGATATGTTACTATATTTACGTAAAATAATCAAAAGAATAATGTTAATTATAAATGGCCACATAACAGAAAATGTACAAACACTAATATTTCCATATGTTCCTAAAATCAGAAAATACAGAAAAAATAGATTTATATACTTAGCACATGCAGTTTTCCAGTTTGCTAAAGTATCTTGAATGTATCAGCCTTTTTAATTTGTTTAAATGTAACCACAGAGTGAGTTAAGTACCCTAGATTCTCAACTTTACCTACTCTTTCAACTCTATCATTAAACAAGTGCAACATATAATGAAATTCTTCTAAGATTAGAATCTGTTATTAAGTAATCAATAAAAAATTATACAAACAGATTGTCAAGTTGTATCTTTAAAATGTTAAGAATTACTTTTAAACATTCTATGAGGAGAAAGGAACTCAAATAAAGGCTGTAGAATTTTTATTTGATATTTGTATTTTTAGTGCCTTTGATTATCTATTGGCTAAATAAGATTTTGTATTTATTGTATTAAAAAAAATAGGCCTCCCCAAATTCTGTTGGAATTAGATGTGTGTTTTTATGAAAAAAAATGCTCAATTTATTAAATTTCCCCTTGGTGCATAGAATAGGAATTGAAAGATTGCTTCTTTTTAATTTTTTTTTTTTTGGAGAATTGTGGTATTATCTTATGGTGGGAGCCCTAGCAAACTAATATATCCTCGTTTATAGACAAACAAGTGTAAGAAATATAAAACATCCTGTCAAGTGCAGGTGTTCAGAAAATGTCTCATTTGGCCTTCCAATCCACATCTGAGATTTCGAAGATAGTATTTATTTTATTATACTGCACTGCTACCCTTTTTCATCTCCTTCTCTTATAATAATTATTACTATTACAACTTTATACTTATTGTGCAAGTCTTTATTCAATGAGAATGACATAATATATAAGATTCAATCCCCATTCAACCTATATTGCCTTCCTCTTCCTCCATTTGAGGCAATAAAGGTAAGTCATATGCAGTGAGATAAGTATTGAGAAATTAATGTACGGTTAGTTCCTAACGTTATGGGTGTATGTAAGGAATATGATGTGATCTTTAATCTGCTTTTCTCAAGGGTCTATTAATGTCCTTAAAAAAACATTAATGTCTTAATAAAGTGCAAAGTTAGGTGGTAATTTGTATAAGGAAGAAGAAGGGTGTCCAGACAGTGTCCACTAGACACGGGGAAGAGGATGAAGTTTTTGTGGACCACACACCCTCATGAGTTCCTGGGGATGACTATGTGGTGTTGCCTGATGGTCAGCTGTGCTCAAGGTGCTCTAAAAATAAACCCTGAGAAGATTACCTGATTTAAACCTGGGGAAAAGGCAGCAGAGTATCCATCTTCAAGGTAGTCTGGATCAATGAGCATATCACTTGGGATTTGTGTGAAAAACTAAAGGAAAGTCTTCCCTCTGGGGTTGTAAGTAGGATTCTAGAAAGTTTTTCCCACTTCTTCCAATTTTACAACTGAAAATGGATTTCATCCCAGCCTGGAGAAGAGTTGAATCAAGGAGTTTAACAGGGTTTCAAGAAATAAACAGATACAATATGTATTTTTTGCATGATGGCATAATTATGTATGATTAAGTTTTAATTCCATTGACTTATAACAGCCTTCTGACTTACTCACATGATATTGCATAGTAACGTTGTGGATGGAGAAGAAAGTAGAGGTCAGTAGAGTAAAATGTGATTTCTTTAGATCACCATTCTCTTTGTCCTCTGCAGAAAGTGAGATGGATGCTCTGCCCCAGGGACAACAAGCAAAGTGGGCCAAGGGTCACAGCAGAGAAGGACACAAATGAGGATATAGAAAGCTGAGGTACGAGTTCTGGTGAGATTATAAAGAAGTGATTTAAAAGAGAATATTTGTTTTCTACTTTTACTGCAGAAGACAGAATACAGATTCATCAAGTGTGTGTGTGTCAGGGAGAGGAATTGTCATAAAGGCCAATATTTACTCGAGAGATGTATAGATGAGTCTTAATATTATTCAAATACTTGTAACCAGTATACCTGATTGCCTCTCCATGACAGACAATGATTTATTCTATATATTTATGCTTAGACTCTTAAAAAAACAAACAAACAAAATCTTTAGCCTTTCACCGGACAATAAAATCATGCCATAGCCTTGGATATCAAAAGTAGTCAAGTTGAGCTATTTAGATCAGGCATAAAGTACCTATTTTTTTTTCTATTTTAGTACTTTGGAAAATGTATACTTGTCCATTAAAATATTCAGACTGATATCTGAATGTACAATGTAATTCATTGTGCTATTCCATTAGCCCACCACTTACTGAATTAGAGCCATGTAACATTTAGCTAATTAAGTAAAAAAGAATAATTTAAATGTTTGATGTGAATAGATGTAATTTAATTATAACATTCAAAAATCACCTTGGTACTTCTACAAAACTACCCGATTTTTACTTTCATAATATCAAAAATGCATTAATTATTATTTAAATCTGAATAAGTCTATTTTAATCCATTAGTCGAACTCCCTCATTTTATAGTTGCAGAAATTAAAACATAATAATAAATAATGAGGTTATTTTCAATCAACATTATGATATTTCCTTTGATAAAGATACCATCTTTCATCTATTTTAATTAAGAAGAATATTGGACATTATTGGAAAGGGTTTGATCTAGATGCAAGTTAGATATTACAAATTAGACAGATGTTTAATCAAACCTAGTGAAGGATCTAATACCTTACATTATATCTGCAGTTAATTTTTTTAATGGGGAAGAGATTTCTGAACCACAATCAACAAAACTCTTTCTGTAGTGATAGGAAGAGGGATGGAGAAAAGGTGAGGATACAGGACCAGAGAAGCTGCAAGCCCTCTGTTCACACTCAACAAAAACATAATGAATACATAAATTCTTAGATAGACACGTTTTACATTTTTATTGATAATTAATTTCTTAAAACCATAGTCAGTTAGGATTTTTAGTTTTTGAACATCTTATTTCACTGTTTTTTCTTATATTTTCTTATAGTTTTTAGTATCTGAGAGATTTCAAATTGTTTCAATTTGAACAGAGCTTTATAATCAAATACAAGTTCATAGTTCTTTTTAACTATTTTTTTAAATTTCATAAACAACTGTGTTCTCTCATATTTTAAATTTTTCTTATAATCTTTACCATCTGATAGTAACAAGATACACTGCTTTCCATCCTCCAAAGGAAATCATTCTCTTTCCTTCTCCGGTGTTGAGCTGTGCTCTCTCCTTTCCCTAGAATTTCTTTCCATTTCTCTAGTTAACACAAAAGTCACTTCCCCCATTTATTTTCCCATTACCTTCAAGTAAGAGTATCTGCTGCCCCATAGGGTGTTTCTAATTTCTTTGCTCTCAGTTTTAATATCACTCACAGGATCATGTCTGGCACAAAGATACATAAAATATATTGATTATAATATATCAACATTTGATTGTTATCACAAATTGAGAAAGTGTATGTTGTCATTGTATATTATTTTTTGACTGTGTCTTTTCTGTGCTGAAGCTACAATAAGAGCAAACTAAATATAAATTAAGTACATAATATAAATACATAATTAAAAGTAGTAATATTAAGATAATTTAGAAGGTTTTCTTACATGCATTACTCTATGAAACAAATGCAGCTAAAGAATACAATGAATTGTTGCAGATGCTATGTCAAAAATATCTCCTTTTTACAACTCAAATGTTATTTTCCCAGCTTCCATACACACATTCCAAATGTGTTGACAGTTCACAGGTGACTCCCTCTTAGGAATGACTGTCTGCCAAATAGAGCTGCCTCACCTAAGTTAAACACCACTGCTGTGTGCTGTGTGTCAATGACTGGGCAATGCTGGAAATGTGAGGGAACAACACCTCCTACCTCAATCCTGGACAATTCTTAGAGCTCATTTCAGCTCTCCTGTTCCCCCGTGGCATCAACGGAGCCCCCTGTTGTGACCATACCCCAGTTCTACTGATTTCTATACCATCTTGTTTCCTTCGCTCTCTTGCAGGTAACGGCCCCACGAACACTCCTCAGTAAATTCCTCGAACTCAAATCGTCGCCTCAGAAGCTATCTCCCAGGAAACCAGACTTTACCAAACCAAAGCACTTTATGAAATAATGTGTCAGTTTTGAAAACCTGCTAAACCCAGAATGCCAATACCTCTTCAGAATGGTACTATTCAAGAAGGGCCTTTAAGATTGCATTCCCATTTTCTTCTCCCCAGCTCCTCCTACAGCATCCTGTAATTAGCAAAGTTAGGAGAAAAGATAGAACTTCCAGATAGAAATTTGAGAAGAAAAGAAAAAGAAAAGAAGAGAGCACAAAAGAAAAGAGAAGAGAAAGATGGAAAAAGAAATATTTGTTCCCTCTCTGTTCTAAGAAACAGGCTCCATAAAAAGGAACATCAATTTGTAAATGTGTAATAATACACTAAAGTACTCATATTAATTATGAATGTGGTAAGCAGAAATGGTTTTCAAGGTTAATGAGTAGTGAAGGAAACCCTCCCAATTTCACTAAACAGGCAAAGAGAATAGAGAATGGACTTTGAAAGACAAATGGTGGAGATAGGAACAGATTTTAGTAGACAGTACTATAGGAAATCTTCACAGATTTTTAAGTGTAAATAGTTTTTTGTGAAAAATTTTTCTGAAAAAGTTGTTTCATTATCCTACATAATATCATATTCTTCATGTCTGAGGAATTGTGACTATCTCAGTACTTTGCATGATGTAGTTTTAAAACTTACAGAAAAACAATAAATAATTACTGAGAAACAACAAGGCAAACCACATCAAGGTGCTGTTAAGTTCCTTTGAAGTAAAGGAACATGAATTGGCATTATACTCATAACCCTTAACTGAATGATGAAGATTCAAAGATAGACAGTAAATTCAAATTAATGACTGACACTTAATAGAAGATTGTTTTTACTTTCTTAAACACAAGCCTATACTTTTATATTTTTTTTTTACTTTTTTATGTGTTTAAGATAATAGAGCCAGATGTAAATCATCAATTAAGGAAAGACTAACAAGACAAATTTTAGGCTCTAAAAAACGTTTTCTCATATCTTCAATTTTCTCCTGTTAAAAAGGCAATTACTAGTGTGGACATGAACATGGAAGAAAAGAGTCATGATTATTTTTGTGTTAATACAAGTCCTATTCTGATACTTGAGCAAAATAAGAGATTTGACAGCAGTTTATTTTAAATGAAAACCCCACAGTTAGCATCATTCTCTAGGGGGAAAAGCTGAGAGCTTTTCTTCCATGGTCAGGACCAATACAAAGATGTCTACTGTTAACATAGGACTGGGAGTCCTAGGCTCAGTAATCAGACAACAAAAAGAAATAAATGGCATCCAAATTGGTAAAGATGAAGTAAAACTTTGACTATTTGGAGATGACATGATACTCTATATAGAAAACCCAAAAGATTCCACCAAATAACCTGCTAGAACTGATAAGCAAATGCAATAAAGTCACAGTATAAAAAATTACCAAACAGATCTGTCACATTTCTATACACTAATAATGAAGCAACAGAAAGAGAAATCAAGGAATCAATCCCCTTTATGACTATACCAAAAACCCTAAGCTACTTAGGAATAAACCTAACCAAAGAGGTGAATGAAAGACTTATACTCTCAAAACTATAGAACATTGATGAAAGAAATTGAAGATGACACAAAGAAATGGAAAAACATTCCATGCTCATGGATCAGAAGAACAAATATTGTTAAAAAAGTCTATACTGCCCAAAGCAATCTGCACATATAATGCAATCTAAGTCAAAATACCAATAGCATTTCTTTTTTTTTTTTTTTAATTTTTTTAATGTGTATTTACTTTTGAGACATAGATACAGCGTGAGCAGGAGAAGGGCAGAGAGAGGGAGACACAGAATCGGAAGCAGGCTCCAGGCTCTGAGCTGTCAGCACAGGGCCCAATGTAGGGCTCAAACTCACAGACCACGAGATCGTGACCTGAGCTGAAGTTGGCCGCTCAACCAACTGAGCCACCCAGTTGCCCCCAATAGCATTTCTTAAAGCTAGAACAGCAATCCTAAGATTTGCATGGAAATACAAAAGACTCCAAATAGCCAAAGTAACCTTGAAGACGAAAAGCAAATCTGGACATATCACAATTCTGGACTTCAAGATATATTACAAAGCTGTAGTGACCAAAATATTATGATACTAGCACAAAAATGGGCACATAGATCAATGGAACAGAATAGAAACCCAAGAAATGAACCCACAACTGTATGGTCAATTAATCTTCAACAAAGCAGGAGAGAATATCCATAGGGAAAAAAGTCTCTTCAAAAAATAATGTTGGAAAAACTGGACAGCACACACAAAAGAATGAAACTGGACCACTCTCTTACAACATACACAAAAATACATTTGAAATGGATTAAAGACATAAATGTGAGACTTGAAACCATCAAAATCTACAGAAGAAAATAGGCAGTATCCTCTTTGACATCATTCATAGCAACTTCTTTCTAGAGAGATTTCCGCAGGCAAGAAAAGCAAAAGGAAAAATGCACTATTGGAACTTCATCAAAATAAAAAGCTTCTGCACAGTGAAGGAAACAAAATTAAAAGGCAACCTATGGAATGGGAGAAAGTATTTGCAAATGACATATCTAATAAAGGGTTAGTATCCAAAATATATAATGTAGTTATAAAAATCAACACTTAAAAAACAAATAATACAATTAAAACATGGGCAGAAAACATGAAAGACATTTTTTTTTTCCAAAGAAGACATCAAGATGGCTAACAGACACATGAAAAGATGCTCAACATCACTCATCGGAGAAATACAAATCAAAACTACAATGAGGTATCACCTTACAGAATGGCTAAAATCAACAACACAAGAAACAACAAGTGCTGCCAAGGATGTGGAAAATGGGGAAACCTCTTTCACTGTTGGTGGGAATGCAAACTGGGGTAGCCAAATAGTATGAAGTTTCCTCAAAAAGTTAAAAATAGAACTATCCTACAATCCAGGATTAGCACTAATAGGTATTGATCCAAAGAATACAAAAATACAAATTCAAAGGGATACAGATACCCTGATGTCTACAGAAACAGTATCTACTATAGCCAAATTATGCAAACAGCCCAAGTATCCATTAACTGATGAATAAAGAAGAAGTGGTATATATATATACATGGAATACTACTTGGCAATCAAAAAGAATGAAACCATGCCATTTGTTACAACATGGATGGAGGTAAAGAGTATTATGCTAAGTAAAATAAGTCAGAGAAAGATAAATACCATATGACTTTGCCCATAAGTGGAATTTAAGAAACAAAACAAGTGAACAAGGGGGGGAAAGAGAGAGGGAAGAAAACGAAAATCAGACTCTTAACTATAGGGAATGAACCGATGGTCATCAGAGGGAATGTGGGAGGGGAGATGGGTATACGTGATGCATATTAAGGAGTGTACTTGCTGTGATGAGCATCAGGTGATGTATGGAAGTATTGAATGACTATGCTATACACCTGAAACTAATATGAAACTGTATGTTAACTAACTGGAATTTAAATAAAAACTTAAAATCTAAAATAAAACAAATACATGAGAATGATCTCAAAAATTCCCATTATCTATGCGCTTTATGAAGAAAATGGTTTTATTTTCTGTGAAAACAGCCCTGCTTCACTTACCAATAACTTCATTCTTAATTGTTTGTACAAGGAAAAATTATAAAGAGACAACAAAGCAAACAGAGGAAAAGGCTATTTGTAATTTACACTCTCAGAAACAATCCTTCTTCCCTACTGGCTCTTGACTTCTACATCTAATAACACGAATGCCTGGCAGAAAAGACAACCCCAGATGGATATATATCCATCTACATACATGGTTTCCTCAGGTCAAAGATAAAATTAAACTACCTAATATTTTATTTATGGTACATGATAGTTAAAATTGCTAAATAACTCTATCAACTATTCCACAAATCTGTTTTTAATCCATTATTCTGGCTTTATAAGAAGAAAGCTATAAAGTTAAGGAAGATAAATGCTGCAGGTGTTTAATCAACAGTGCAGTCCCTTTTGTAATGTGTGCTTTGGCTCTTCTTCTCATCATATATCTTCATGAAAGGTGGCGTTAGTTGGAAACTTTCTGTTGATGGTCTCAGATCATTACTGAAGATGAAGGTATAATCTAAATGTTTTCTCAGGACACTTCTCAGCTCTGGTATACACATCCCCTTCCACCTCATCAGTTCTACCCAGTCTGAATTTCTTGACCTTTTGAGGCAAGATGCCAACTCCATCTGTTTACTCAGGCATCTCGGAAATAAGAGTAAAATTTGTTTAAGGATGAATTTTTCTATTAAGGGATGAGTTTTCAGTTGCTGATGATCATTACCAGTGAAAAGTATCCAACCGTGTCTGTGTTCTGAATGTGTGTGTTCAGATGTTGAAAAGATAGAAAATGAAATATATGGCTTTTTAAAGCAATATAATTTACATTAATTAATTTGACATATGGTCTCAGAGTCCAGCCAAAGCCAGGATTTCACTGAAAAGTACAATTTCGCCCTAATGCCAAGGAAGGAAATGAGAAAAATCTATCATTGAGTATATTACCAATTTAAAAAAATGCTTCTGTATCTCAGTAAGAAATATGCATCATATGTTTTATAATTTTATAGCTTTTCAAAATATAATCATCTATCTACATTTAAAACAGGTATTTTGCCTGTTTAAAAATAATTCTACTGGGGGGCCTGGTGGCTTAGTTGATTGTGTCATAATGTTAATTTCAACTCAGGTCATGATTTCAGGGTGGTGAGACTGAGCCCCATGCTCTGCACTGGACTGAGCGTGAAACCTTATTAAGTTTCTCTCTCTCCTTCTCCCTCTGCCCCTGCACAGCTCACATGCTTGCTGTCTCTCTCTCTCTCTAAAAAAATAAAAATAAAAATAAAATAAATAGGTCTACAATATCAGAAAATCTACTTACTCATTAATATTAACATCTATATCAGGGATAACTGACTCCTGAGGCAATTTCAAAGCACACACATGTGCGCTCCCACACACACTCACACATACTTGCCCTTCAGTCTCTTTTACAAAATTAAAGTTTTGAAACTCTATTAAATGCATTAGTACAGAGAAAAGACAAAATTAAATTAGAAATGCTAAGTAAAAGGGTCTAAAAACAATAGTGCCCACCTGCATTACTCCCCAAAAAAAATGATAGTCAGATGGAAAATTACCAGTGTTGGGGTTAGTGTTATGTAGCAGTAGTCATGCTACTGACATGAATAGTTTCACTCTGAATATTTAAAATTCAGTACTCTAATAGGATAAATGAGAATTCCTCAGAATACTAAATAAAATCATAATAATGAGAGGATTAAATATTTCATGTTATTTTCTATAGTTTTAAAGATATGATGAGTTGTTAAAAAAAAGAAAGGAAACAAAGTCAACCAGGCTGGTTCAGAACAGATCTTGCAATGATACAGTCTAATATGATCTAATTATTTTATAATCATATTTTCTACTCTAATTATTATATACCTAAACATAGTAGTAGTAGTCCATTACTTTTTTTTTTTTAACTTTCCTCCTTTCTTTATGGAGCTCGAACAACTATAAAAGGCCAATTCAATGAAATTATCACCTGAAATATTGAAAATGTAGCCACATGTACTGGTAAAAAGTAAATTTTAGAAATCCAAATTATTCACCAACTCTGAAGTATTCTTAATTCAATTACATAGCAGTTATGCTAGAAATCAAGTAGGTGTTCCTATTTTAAAGATCATAAACATATTTATACATCTTCACCTATGTCTGTCCAGACAAGATGGTAGAGTGCCATAGTCTCATTGATTCTTCTACTTCACTCTCCCTAAATACTGAGGTAAGCTAAAGTGAAGTCACCCAATATTTTCACGTGAATTAAGGCGTGAAATGGAAGGAAGGGGCAAAATATACTTTAATGTCCTTTTGAATCAGAAATTGATGATGTGAGATTATAGAACATGATGTTAGATGTCTATTTATTTAAATTTGATGTTGGGATGACAGAATGACTCTCATTCAGCCAACAGTCTCATAGTCAAGTTTACCTTGCATATGATCTGCTAGCACAGAATCCTTTGCTTCCCAAATAAATGTGATGTAGCATTTCAGACGCACCTCATTAATCATCAGTCCTTTGTTAACTTTTTTTTAACTTTATAGACTTACTTCCAAACTCCAAGTTTATTTCTATTTTTTTTCCTTAGCAAGTAGACAAAGTTAAAAATGATTATAAAAGTCATTTTAAATCTGGCATTCCTTCAAAGTTAAAGAGTAAAACAACTTTTTCCCTCATTGGAAGAAAAACTTTCCATTCCAACAAAATAAAAGTCTTCCATGGATTAAAATTTTCTTGCCAGTATTTAAAAATTAAGCTTTGGTAAAGGGAGGGGGGTTTTGTTAGATTACACTTGAATTTAAAGAAAAAAAAATGTAGTTGCTGTGAATACAAGTATCATAGACCAGTCCGACAACAGAGTGACAGTTAGAATTCTAAACTATGTCACATTTATATTTGAGTCTAATTTAATTTTCCTCTACCAGCAGGGTGTCCTGAAACAGATGCTTTGAAGAATGTCATACAAATCTGCTCTGTTTATCTCACTATGCTTTGCTTTCTTTTTTTCTTTTTTTTATTGATTCTCTCAACCTAGCAGGGGTCTTATGATTCTTGACTGGTTCAGTAACTCCATGACTCATCACATAAATTACTCTGTAAAATTGTGTGTGCAGTCAATCTACACCCTATCTAGATGTTTCACATATTAGGGCTGAAAAATGAACACCATCACAGAAATAAATTTAGGAATCAAAACAGAAATTAAACTCTTGAAACAAAACTATATCTTAAGAAATAAGCTTAGGTGAGCTAAGATAATTAACTATATTTCCAGGTGCACTTTCTACCTGAAAAAATGGTAAGTTTAAGTTAAATGTTAGTTTAAGTTCTTTGACTCATAAATTTGAATAAATGGGCCAATTCTTTTAAATTCCAGAATTAGAGAAATATCCTCATTTAAAAACAAATTTAATAATTATTAATTTTATAAAATTTAATTTTTCTAGTCTTTTTATTATTTATTTCTCTTTACGTTTACAAATATTTTAAAATGTGAATATTTTAGAAGACAAGATAACTAGGTGGCATCACTCATAGATCATAATTCTAAAAGAAGCAGTCAGACAAAAGGATTAATTCGCATAAACATTTGGTCTTTACAAGGGCCAATGGGCAAAATATCTTAGGGTGCAGTTAATTTCTCAAACCTTAGGGGAAGTTTGTATTCTTTAGCCAGCAATCCAGTGGAAAATTATGTTAAGACTGATTATTTATAATAACATTTATTCCCACTATCAAGGACTTAAAATAACGGAAATTCATACAAGTTCCAAATATGTAGATAGATAGATAGACAGATACATACATACATATATACATACATAATTTTAAAGCCCAAATCAGACCAGCATGAAATTTGAGCCATTTGAGCCCCAGTCTTAATTTTATGGAGTTATAATTCTTTCTTAAAACCTGATTTCAAAGCAATCTAAGCCAGAAACACACTGGCTGGTGACTTTGCAATGTTTTATTTTTATCAGTTTAGCTTATTAAATAACTCTTTAAAATATCGTAAAGCTTAAATATCTTTAAAGGAAAGAACCCTGTGTACAGTTCCTAAATAAAAATCACAGGCAATATTAAGCAAACCCAGAGCATAGGGGAGGTTTGTGGTTGTTGTTATGGTTTGTGTGGAGGCACTGAATTTCCTAATACCCTTTAATTTACCTATACTCTATCTTGATAGTCTCAGAAAACAATATAGATGATATAAACAATACTTACACTCAAGATTGAGTGTACCTACCATGAGAATATTAGGGTTTCTGTAAGCATGAGCAGTGCAGAACACATGCATAAATGCACATTTTCATTACACTGCAATGTATACACAAGTGTATATCCCACTGTGTATGGGATAAAATATGTGTTCCATAAGTACCGTTTCACTGACTTTTTATATGACATTTAAATAAATGAGAGAAAATGCTAAATGGCAAGTGTGTCATAATTGTGCGATATTCTTAACATACATAAAAAACTAATAATGTTCATAGCAATTTGTTTTCAATTCAGGTAATTAAATTCAGAAATCAATGTAAATCTTTTAGAAATAATTGCTAATATGATGGTTTACAAGTCAGTTTATTTGATTTCTAAAAGAATGTTTTGATAAGTCAATGGGGAACAGGAGACAAAAATTTCTTTTAGAGGAATTATAGATAATATATATGTATATTCCTCTTCCATGGGATTCCCTCCTTCCCTCTTTTCACCTTTGAGATGGGCTAAAGAGAGAGACCTACTAACCCCATAATAGTATAGAAAATGGAAAACAGTAACTTTACAGAAGAGATAGCTACCAATCATTACCTTAGCCATATGATGAAACTTATCATCATCAGGAGTGTCGTGTGGATGCCATGATATATTGTGTCATGCAGATGGTATATGGTAATAGTACCTATATTTGGTATTTAGTCCCAAACTTATAGCTTCTGTCTGACCATGAAAAAAATATTAGCTAAATTCTGATTGTAGGCCTTTTACAGAATATTTGACTGGTGACATCAAGGCAGTCAAAGTAGTAGAAAAAAAGAAAAGACCAAAAATTATCATAGACCAAAGGAGCCTGGGGACACTTGGCAACTAAACAGGTATGTTACCCAGAATCAGATTCTGGGAAAGAAACAGAAGAGTAATAGAAAGTGGTTAAAATCCAAATAAACCCAGGAGTAGTTAATAATAGCACAATGATATCCATTTCTTAGTTTTGATAACTGTGCCATGATAATGTTAGTTGGTAATAAAAACAGAAACCAGATGAAAGGTATACAGAAGTTCTCTTTGGAAACTTTTCTGGAAATCTGAATATATTGCAAATAACAAGTTTACTCAAAAAAAAATAAAACAACAATAGTATTTGAGACATGATACTGCATAATACATACATTCAGTGGAAGTTCTCTTAAGCATACGTTGGTTAGCTTTATATTTAGATTAAACCATTTCATTTAACCCCTGTCAAAATATACTCACTGCAGCCTACAACATGAAAAAACTCATAACTAAGATGTGTGTTTCTTCTTCCACGTGTGAAGTTTGAAAACTCAGTTTTGTTTTTCACCAAAACTTTACTCTAATTTTATGTTTTTTAATGTGCATAATCTGAATAATTACTCTATAACTTCTGAGCTTAAAAATCTCAGTCTTATCCAAACTGAGTTGAGTATTTTATAAAAGACACAAAGTTCACGAATTGCCTAAATTCTGTTGTTAATATAGTACTGATACTACAACTTTATCCAGAGAGAAAAAAAAATAATTAAAACCTAGGTGTATCTAATCACTTTACAGTTTCTTTAAGTTCCTGTTACCCTTTAAAGAAAATGAAAAGGGAAGAAAGTATAGATGCCATATTATGCCACAAATATAATGATGAAGCAGAGAATTCATATCTGGGCTAAGTAAGGTCAAATCCTGTGTTTGCTATTTTCTATCTTAAGTGATCTTGAAGTAGTCACCAAACATTTTCTATGCCTCAGGATCTTCACAACTGAAATGACAGAACCTGGAGTTCTTGTGAAAATTAAATGTGTTAATATATGGTTAATACTTAAACTAGCACCAGAAAATATAATAAATTACATATAACCTTTAGATGTAGTTCATTCAAAAATATATAGTATACTCAACAAATGGACCTATCTTTGGAGGAAACATCCTCCATTTTGAACTAACTGGCCAAGTACAGTTCTGACTACAGAAACTAAGAGAGTGATCTAGTGATAAGAAGTTATAGAAACCATGACAATTTTAATGAGTACCAATGTGAAAAAATATACCAGCCATAGATCTTTCTATTCCATTAATCTTGCAACTGTTGGAATTATCCTGAAATATTTAAATAGTATCAAAAGTAAATAAGGCTTAAAATCTTAAATATATAAAACTGATAGACCATAAAACTCTCCACAATAGACTGTAACTGAAATAGGTACTTCAGTATTAGAGTCAGGAGAATAACTTTGATGATTTGAGGATCTAGTGAGTTTTTCTCTACTCTGGAGCCATAGATTACAGGCCAGGTCCATAATCAACCCTCTCAGACTCACTGCATACTGCTCTCACTTGGTCAGCAAAGTGTGAATGGAACTAAAGAAAATTCTTCCTATACTACAAGGAAAGGAAGTTAAACACATGTTTTATTGACATTGATCAGATTTTTCATCTTCTCATGAGAAGTCATCCGACATGTATAAAATCTGCAATCCTTTTAAATCATTCCCTCATCAATTGGACACGATTTTCAATATGATGCATTTCTGAAAGTACATCAAATCATTGAGTGGGCAACAAAAAGAATAATATTTTCTCAAAGAAAAATTTGCTCTTATCTCTTCTCAACATACTTCATGTAAATGTATGTTAAAGGGACTTGTATTAGGTATTTTATAATTGTTCTTTGAATTCAAATGGCTGTTAACACATCTGATAAAGTTTATAGTATATGTAGTTGGAGACTTCCAAAAGAAAATGTCAGACAAAAACTAAAACACACACGGGTATTCACATATACCTCTACAACAAACATGAGCTGCATTTTAAACTGCAGCATTTTGCTCTAAGTTGTATAATATTGAAATATACACTGTAAGACATCATCTGATGCTCAATGTATACACAAGCATTTGAGAAGACTGTGTGGAAAGGAGAGACTTGAACAATATGTTTTAGGTTGGACCCTGGAATTTAAAGTGGCAGAAGATGAGGACTGGAAAACAGGGCTAAAAATAGTAGGTAATTAATACATTTAGGCCAGGAAAAAAGGAGTTATAGGATGTGTTATGCCCGAATTCTCGAATCCTCCCACAAGAGACCACCAGAGTCGAAAGTCAAAGCCAAACGGCAAGGGTCGTTTATTACAGGTTGGAACCCGGACCTCCGCGCACCGTTGCCGGTGACGCAAAGAGGCCCCGAACAGGGTTGGTACAGCGTTTTTATAGACAGAGACAAATATATAGGAGGGTTTCAGGTTATGGAGTGACTGATTGGTCGATATTTAAAATAAGGACCTGTGTTGTTTTCTGATAGGACACCCTTTGTTTGTTCTTTGGCGGGAAGGTGTTGCCTGTTACTTGTGGCGGGAGGAAGGGGGAAGAGGGAAGAATGTGAGAAAAACCAGTTACTCAACCTAATACATGTCATAAAGGGGGAAGGGGAAGAATGTGAGCAAAGCCAGTTACACAAACTAATACATGTCAGAAAGGGGGAAGGGGAAGAATGTGTTAAGTAAGCAAGGTTACAGAAGTGAGAAATGCCAGATACTCAATCTAATACATATCGAGCAAGCAGGGTTACAGAAGTGAGAAATGCCAGTTACTCAAACTAATACATGTCAGACTAGACTCAGAAAAAGTTTTACAATGTTTACAGCAAACAGTAAGCAAAACAGAATTCTCAGCAATTGTATCTCTTATCAATGGTCCACAATCGGCAGAAGGCCAGGGCAGCTATCTTTAACCCAGTATCTGTCCGTTGTTTAAACAGAAAAAGAGAACTTAGCTTCACACTAAGGCAGAGCTGCCATTTGGACATAAAATTTAAAACCGCTCTCTTCAGATGTTAGTAAGAATTAAAATTATGAGAGTATGTTATACTTACTCAAATCCATTATGAACAATTAAGTAAATAGATGAAGCATGATGAAACCCAGGCTTCTCATTGCTAGAGTGTGAATTTATGGATAAACAAGGTGAGAAGGATAGAATGATTCATGTATCAACAGATTATACTTGGAGATATTAGTAAGAACTCATGATACAGGTGGTTAACATACAAAAATATTTTTTTAATTTTTTAATGTTTTATTTATTTTTGAGAGACAGAGAGACAGAGCATGAGCAGGGGAGGGGAAGAGAGAGAGGGAGACAGAATCTGAAGCAGGCTCCAGGCTCTGAGCTGTCAGGACAGAGCCCGATGCGGGGCTCAAGCCCGTGAAGGGTGAAATCATGACCTGACCTGAAGTCGGACGCTTAACCGACTGAGTCACCCAGGCGCCCCCAAAAATATTTATAAATACGTAAATACATAGGTTTGTATGCTCATATATATCTTTGATCTGCCAGGTAAGGGGGTCTACGTGTTAAGGAGTATACCCAGTACCAGATCTTACTTTTTAATATCATTGATTCTCTAATAAAACAAACGAAAGCTTTTAGAGAAAGACTGGGCCTAGGACTTGGAGAATAAGTATGCAGGATGTAGTAGAACATCTTTCTGTCACGAAAATCATGACGTGCTAAAATAAATGAAATGCAAAATCCTGGAATGAAAACATAACAGGTAAAAACTAAGGAAATCTGAATTAACTGTAGACTTTAGTTAATAACAACAGTGTCAATATTGGTTAATTAATTGTAACAAGTATACCATCCTAATGTAAGATATTAATAATTTGAGAAACTATATTAGTGTAGATGGGAACTTTCTGCATGGCAAAAATCTTCTTAATTCACATATGTATCTAAATATGCTCTAAAAGTAATGTCTATTATAAAACCAACAATAGATTTCCATTGGTACAGCACTTATTACACAAAAGGAACTGCCCTTCCTAGGGTAAGCCTCTAATTTCTTTGCTTCCAGGTTTAAGTTGAATAAATAAGAAAACTTGATGGTAAAAGTCCCCCAATAATAAATACATACATAATAATAACAATAGAAATAGAGAGTTGAATTTAAATTATAAGCACTGATGATAAATCCAAATTACTGTGATAGGTTCTACCTTAAAAACTACATATATATGTAACCAGTACCATTATAGATTGTCTGAAATTTGTGTTTTGTATTTTGAACCCTGTATCTGTATATGTGGGAAAAAGTTAAATAATCACCCTAACATAAAATATACTGCAATGATATATGCACAAAGGTGGAGAAAACAGTGAAAATGTGGTATATGAACTGTAGGAACACACATCCATTACCTAACTACTTATTAATTTCACTTATGACATCATACTACATTATGGTAATTACCTCATGGGGAAAAGCTACCTTCAATTTGAATCTGAAAGAACTACCCAGCATGTGACATGAAAGAGACAAGGTAACTGGCTTTCAAAAGGGGGGTGAACAACTGCAATTCCATTATTCATGTTTTTTGTTATTGCAGATTTCGTTTCTCTTATCAAAAGTGCTTTCTTCATTCTATAGTTACTTAATATCTACTTTTTTCTAGGGACTCTGTTCTTAAAATCTGAGTGGCCATACATCAAAAGTAGCATTTTTCAGCCTCCCTCTCCTTCCACAGAATGAGGAAATCTTCCAAGCTTTGTCTTTGGTGTCTGATGATAGAGAATAAAGATTGTAGCCAGTTACCAATTTGCCATATGAAAAATCTTGGTCAAAACTAAAACAAAAATAAATCCATAGGGCCATAGAAAAAGGCTTATGGAAAAAGAGAAAAAAAACCCTGCTATTTCCATAATTTAAACTCTTTATTCCCCACATCCACTCTCTTCTTAATTTATTAGTCTCCCCAGTTATTTAACTGTTTATTAAATGTTTTTCCTGTAGTCCATTTTATTCATACACTAATTTCATAATTAATACCAAAAGGAAAAGGTAATTTATATAAGAAAATTTATTTTATATCAAATATTTACTGGAATCTACTATGCTGTTTAATTTTTTTTTTTAATTTGAGTATACAGTTGATACAATGTTACATTTTCAAAGTCTGACCTATAAATACAGAGAACAAACCGATGATTGCCGGAGGGAAGGGAGGTGGGTGATGGGCAAATGGGTAAAGAGAGTGGGAGATATAGTTATGGAATGAATAAGTCACCGCAATAAAAGGAAGAGCATAAGGAATATAGTCAATGATACTGTGATAATGTTGTATGGTGACAGATGGTAGCTATATTGGTGATGAGCATGGCATAATGTATAAACTTGTCAAATTACTATGTTGTACACCTAGTCACTTAACTTGAATGAACCTTCAAATCCCAGGGAAGAGTTTGTGAGCTGAAGTTTATCTAAGCGAGTCAGGATTGTAAATGACAGAATTAGTCACTAAGATTCTCTACAAACAGACTTCTTCCTCTGCCACTCTTACATGGACGCTAAACATATTCACAACTTGACCAACTGAACAAAGTAGTCCTCTGACAAAGGGTCAAAGGATTTACTTCTCAAATTTTCCTTTCTTATTCTATTTCTTTTTCTTTCTCTGTTTCTTTTTCTTTTCGTTTTGATAATATTGGCTGAAGCTATAAGGCCGTATTTAAATCACTGTAAGCACAGAAGCAGACAAATAGATATCATGATAGGTGACCTTTAGGAGAATAACAGAAAACAGCAGGAAGCACCCATTTATTAACAGTCTCTCATCTAGCATGGCCCAACCAACGCTGGGCAGACACTGTCCTTGGACATGCCTGTATCACAAACATAATATAGGATGGAGCACCATGGTTACAATAAGGTCTCCATTTCATGTCTTATTTCTTATTCCCCATCCCCATCTTGGTTAGATGTTTATTTAGCCAAGACCATAGCAACAGGAGTCTGTAACCCCTCTCCCACATCTCAGAAATCTAGAAAAAAACCGAGAATTTCCCTTATTTACCAAAGAGAATTGTGAACAATATGCATGAGATGATGACTTGGTTATGCTGAAACAGGACAGTCTACAGATCTAATATCAAAATTTATAAAATTTATAAAAACATACCAACACTATCCCAAATCAATTAAAAGCCTATCTGTAATCCCCATGTAAAATATTAACATTCTTTTGGTAATTTAATCAAATATTTGAAAATCAATGTTGAAAGGAATTTTGTTTTATTTTTTTCAGTATGGTTAATTAAAAACAGTATCATCTTTTTTTAAATGAAATCAGTGTAAAAGGAAGAATGGACATTAATTCATTAATAAATGTGTGCATCATTAAAATATGCTATGCAGAGAAAAACTGATCAACTTGAGAGTGACATGTGAAAGCCAGCAAAAATAGAAAACACATTATTTTTATTTGCATTTAGACCAATACAGATTCAGTATGTCGTATCAAGACGTAATTAAATGAATGGAAAAAAACATATTTTAAACGATCAGAATATGTTCTTAGCCTAGAGAGCAATTAGGCTTTAAGTCAATATTAAAAAACAAACAAGAATAGATAAACTCCCAACTACCTGGAAATACAAAAATGCGTTGAAGATAAGAAATAATAATAAAAATTAGAAAAAATCATACCAAGATGATAAAGAAATTTTTCATATAAATATTTCTGGACACAACAAAAGCAAAATTTATGCCTAGAGAGAAATTTACATGTTAACATGTAAACATGTAACATGTAACATGTTAACATGGAAAGAAGAAAGAGAAAAATCAATGATCTAAGCTCCTAGCTAAATATGCTACAAGGAACAACACATCATTCCCAGAAAAAAAAAAAAGAGATAAAAATAAGGGATATAGACGAGTAGAAGATAAAGAGAAAACAAACATTAAAATATAATTTACAGTATAAATGAGTTCTTTCTTTGAAAATTCAATGAACTTTGATAGAACTCTAGCAAGGCAGATCAAGAAAAAAATACAAAAGATACATCAGTCTCAACAATGAGATAAGTAGAGAAATAAGGAGCCTACAACATGACTATAACAACAGCATGTTACAAAAAATTTTTAAAACATATTTTCTCCAAAGAATTGACAAAGTAGTTGGAAGTGGCAAATTCACTGAAAATCATAACAGAATAGCCCTGTACCTATTAAAGAAACTGAATCTAGTTTACAAACTCAGAAAGAATTATCAGGTCTCAATTGATTTGTTTTATCAATGCCTGTACATAAACAGTCCTTGAGAATTCAAATAAGCATTCTGACAAATAGGTCACAGTACAAAATATTCAAAGATTCAGGAAACCAAATGGTGAACAGATGGAAAGGAAGGAAACCAGAGGAACTGGTCAGAGGGACCATGGCATCGTTGAATAATGATAAGGCAGAAAGAAAGCCTAGGCGATACCTAGGCTTTCTAGATAAGGGAATGGAGTGTGAGTAAGGAGGGTAATTAATTACCTGTGGGTAAAGGAGTTCAGCAACTCTTTGACATCACTCTATGTGAATTTACAAGACATAGGTACAAATCTCAGGGACTAAGACATCTGTCCAACAGTATATCCAGCAGTTGTTCAATCTGCCAGGGAGTCCATTAGTAATGTTTTCCAATTAATATACTCTTAGAAGCTAAGTCTGATCTCTTGATCTCTCAATTTTTTTTTTAACATTTATTTATTTTTTAGAGAGACAGAGACAGACAGAGCATGAGTGGGGGAGGGACACAGAGTGGGAGACACAGAATCCAAAGCAGGCTCCAGGCTCTAAGCTGTCAGCACAGAGCCCAATCATGGGACTCAAATTCACGAACTGTGAGCTCATGACCTGAGCTGAAGTCAGACCCTTAACCAACTGAGCCACTCAGGCACCCCATGATCTCTTAATCTCTTGAAAAATGTACTTGAAATTTTTAGGGTCTTATATAGCATATTTGAGAAATAATGATCTTAGATTGTTGAAATCTGGGAACTCTAGTATTTTTGCATTAATTCTAATATTACTTCATACATTACTAAAAAAAAATAAAATTTACAGATATATGCTGCATAAAACAACAATAATTAACATTTCGAATGAATCAGAATGACCAAACAACATGACTTGTTAGGAACAGATGTGCCCTATGCCATCTTTAAATATCTGCTAATTATGATACTCTGTTAAAAATATATTCTCCAATAATTTTCTGAATATTTTACGATTTATTAGTTATAGTAATCTGTCAGTTTGCATGTGGAATGTATATGACCCTTCAGACTTTATTCCAAAAGAGATAACTAATTACAGATGTTTGCTAAGCATTGTATGCAGGCAGCAGAAAGCTGAATCAATAATATCAAAACACGTCTAAAGAGCCATATACATGACGGACTAAGTAATTTAATTTTTAAATATATAAACAGATTATCTATTTTAATTTAATATATTAAAAATTAATATATTTATATTGAATAAATGTCAGATACATTTAAAATAATTTAATATTTTAATAATATTAAAATTAAATGTTTAATTTTTAAATATATAAACAATTATCTATTATATATATTAAATATATAAAGATTATCTATATGTATATAAGTATTATATATATCCTATATATATATATGTATATACACACATAAACATGTAAATGCACACCTGAATATGCATGTGTGTATCTGTTCTATTACTAGCTCTTCCTTGTTCTCTCGAAGTTCTCCTGATATTTTCTTACATATCCATGCTTGTGAAATTCTTTCTTGCTGTTACTGATATGGATCTGAGTCCTTATTTTTATGTTTGGGATACTCTCAACATCTATTTGGTTAGTGGTTAAAAATTTGTTTTGAAACAACACGTTTTTACCAGTAGTAGTCTTAAAGAAATATAGGCCAGTGTGCTCTGTAAGTGGCAGCTGCTAATTATCTATCACTTTTGGAACTGCTGTTCTTTCTGGTTTCTTTGAACTCTGAACTTCTAGCTCTTTCGTTCTATGGTATTTGCACTTTCCCTGTCAATGATCTATTTCTTTACTCTGTGACAAGGGGAGATTTGTCATGGAAAGAATGTAGTGCAGAGTATTGCAGAGTACTCAAAAAGTGACATTTGCTGAAGGGTTTCAAAGTGCCGAGTACTGCTGTTAGGGCTTAATAAACATTGGCTAATTTAATCCTCAAAACAATACAATGATTAGCTATCACTATTATTCTCATTTTACTCATTAGGAAATTGAGGTATAGAACATATGTGAGACAGAGCCTGGCTGTGTACACAGTAGCCTTCTTCTGGAGCCCACCCTCCAGTGCTAAAACCAGGAAACAGACTCTTAACAATAGAAAACAAACTGAGGGCTGCTGGATGGGAGATGGATAGGGGGATGGGTTAAATGGATGATGAGTATTGACGAGAGCATTTGTGATGAACATTGGGTGTTGTGTGTAAGGGATGAAGCACTAAATTCTACACCTGAAACTAATATTACACTGTAAGTTAACTAACTGGAATTTAAATTAAAACTTGAAAGAAAAAGTGCTATGCATCTTCAAGTAACTTCCTGATTAGGTTTCTTAAAGACTTACATTTGGCATTTTGAAGCATCTTTGGTTTCCCAGTCTCTGGGAATTTTTACACTGATAAATTCCTTCTGATTTTTTGGCATAAAATCAAACAAAACCCACAAAAATTCCCCTCTCTACCACATATTTCACCACTTTATAAAGATTCTATCAGTTTACTGTCTATTAATCATGATTTATGCTTCCGATTTTTCATCTAGCCTACAAACTTTAAATTAAACTTATGAAAATTCAGTCCATCCTACACTATTGTTAAAAAACAAATAAAACAAAAAACAAACAAACAAAACCTGTGTGCTTTCATATTGTCGTCAGGATAAATTCAGACTTTCCAGAAAGAGTAATTCCTATGTCCTTCCAAAAACAATAGCATTAACCAAAAACATTTTTAGCTAAACCACTTTTTATGATAGCATCTTTTAACATAAAAATGACTTAAGTAAAAATAAAATTTGTCTAGGATCTTTATTTCTTGTTTTCTTATAAAATAAAATGATACAAATCAGTGAGCTTTTTTAACTATTTGGTTACCATCCACTCTGGTTCAGTTCCATTTGCTTCTTGTAGAAAAATGTATCATTTATTTTAAAAGAAGGAAGGATAGACAATAAAAAAAAAAAAAAGAAAAAGGAAGCATTTCTCCACTAACATATTTCTCTATTCATTAGGGGAAAAATCATTTTAAACAATTATCAGTGGAACCTGTTTAAATACCTGTGGTCCAAACTGATGAGGTTTTTGGAGTGACAGAAGGGTTGGTGGGGTCTGGAGCCAACGGCAGAGAAAGAATTCTTGAAGATGTCTTTGGTGCAAAAGGGTTATTTCATTAAAGCATGGGGATAGGAGCTGTGGGCAGAAAGAGCTGCCCTAGGACCATGAAGAGACACTGGTTATATACTGTGGAGTTGGGAGAGGTAAAGTCAAGGAGAAGTTTCCAATGAGATTTTCATATGCTCAAGAAGACACCCAGGATAGTAGAGGCCTAGGTATTGTCAAGCTAGGGTTGTTTTTCCCTCTAGCAAAATGTTAACATTAAGACAGTAAGGAGTTCCTGGAGAAACATTTTACTCTGCCAGCCTCAAGTATTTGTCAATGGGATGCCATTATAAGGGAATGATTATAAGGGAATTTAGTTCTATCTGCCATTTCCTTCTGCCTTTGTTTCTCACATCACTATGGAGGGGTGATGCTGGGGCTCCAGGAAAAGGGGAGTCTATAGGTTTCTGGATATTAGGTTATTGCTAAAATTACCTTTTCCTTGTGATTTACTAAGATATTTGTAAATAGATGGAGACTCAGGTCCTGCGACTATGATCTCTATCAGTTAACCCTTTGTTCTTCCTTCTTGCTTTATTCTTGGGTAGCCAGCAGTGCCAGAGAAACAGCATATTTATCTCACCTGGAGGTTGGGGGAGGGTGATTGCAGCCTGTAGGCTTGCCTTATGCTCTCTCATCACTAATGATTATGTAATGATGGAAAATTCTAAATTAAATAATTTCTTGTTTAAAATTATTTTCAAAAGCTACTGTAGATAAATGAATAATCTGAGACTTATTAATAACATTGTTCACTAGTTTTATCTATTTTTATTTTTTAATGTTTATTTATTTTAGAGAGAGAAGACAGAGTGCGAGCAGAGGAGGGACAAGAGAGAGAAGGAGACACAGAAGCCGAAGCAGGCTCCAGGCTCCGAGATGTCAGCACAGAGCACCACATGAGACTCAAACCAGAACTGTGAGGTTATGATCTGAGCCAAAGTCGGACGCTCAACTGACTGAGCCACCCAGACGCCCCTATTTTTAACTTTTACTATGTGGAGTAGAACATATTCCTGATAGAAGATGCACATATTGTTCATGCTGCCTTAAAGTTTCATTTTCATGTGAAATATCCTTGGTTAAAATTATAAAAGTAAATATATTTGGCTCATATTGTGCTATGGAAGCTGTACCCAGTATGTACTTTTTAACAGAAGGAATTAATTGCTATTTTGCAAATAAACAGATTTATGTTTAAAATGAAACAAGCCAAGGATCATGCAACTTACTCCTCCCATAAATCATTTCTTTATAAAGCAAATATGATGGAAATTACAGTAAAAATATATCTCAATACATGACTATAAAAGTTTATCAAGTAGCCTACACATTAGATTCTCAAAAATAAGACTTCATAAGTTTTCCTCTTATACTCTAATACATAGCCCACTTCGTGAATGTTTATCGCCACAGACATGTCTTGATTCAAAACTGCTATGTTTTACTTACCCATATATAAGAGCTGGAACAAATATGTACACAGATATGATTCTAAGTACATAGATCTCCTGAATACACTTCTAAAAAGTGCAAGTTAAATATTTTTAAACTCTTTTTCATGGGCAGGTGTCAAGACTTATATGTTTATAATATTTTATTACTTTCTTCACAGGTAGTAATATTCTATTGTTATCTTTCACTTATTGAAAAGAAATATATTTTGTTGGATTGATGATATATTTTATGTATTATTGCATACCAAATGTATTATGTTACATATTTTATTTACAAATAATTTTTCTATTGTGAAAATCATTTTCTTTGATCTTCGAAATAATTTTATAGTTTTTACAACTTGAGTTTAAGATTTTAAAATTCACATTTGTTTTAATTACTGATTGGAAATTGGGTGAAAATAAAACCAAACTACTACCTTAGGTGGGATAAATCAGATGATTAAATCATCAATTAAGATCATAATATAAACAAACAAAAACTTCCAAAGGCATATGGGTAGAAAAATTCATGTTATAGTTCTGATCAAGGATTTACATGAAGTTGGTTATATAACTGCTATGCTCAATCTAGGAAAGAGAACTTGTTCATATAGTATTAGCATAGGAAGCTTTCCTAAACAACTCTTCCACCAGCAGAGAGGTAATAGAAAACAAATAAATTAACTGCAGAAATAGTAACAAGGGGTAAATATTAAATGAGTTTGTCACTTATAATAGGGTTTGTCTATAGGAGTGTGTGATAGTTGTGTTACCATGTTATCACAGAAACTATAAAAGATAATTATTATTATTATTAATTATTTTACAAATGAGAAATGGAGTTCTCCATACTGGGTGACTTCCCAAAGACAGAAGCAATGAAATTCATGTTCTTTCAACCATGATGCTTTTGCCTCTACTGTTTTAACTCTACCTTTCCATACATTTCTTATAACTCCCACACATTAGAAATGTAGCATAAGAGAGTAGGATCCCAGATCACTTAACATGCCAATATTAATTAGCACATTCCATCATAAGTGTTAAGGAGGCGTTTGCATAAATAGTACACATTTTCCCCAGAAGTCCAAATTCTATTAGTTGATTTCAAATCAGAGTTTGTAAAATTAGTTCATACCACTCTCCCTCAATATAGGTCAAGAGGGATTACAAATAATGGGACTCAGATCAGAACTTCTCTAGGTCTTTCATACCTATTTTCAGGAGTGAAGAGACTAGGATTTATATTCCCAGACCCTTCACTCCTTCCTATAATGGCTTGGTCTGTCCTTACCATCACCCACGTGAACAGAACTTTAACTCACTTGCCCCTTCTAGTGTCACAATTTTCATTCAGCTAAGTCTTGCATGGTAAGAAAGAGAAACAAAACAAAACAAAACCTCCCTGTTTCTCCTTCCTACCCCAATACAGTTAAATATCACTGGAGAAAAACTTAGCACCTTTCTACATGAACAGTGTTTACATTTATAACCAGGAAACTCAAGAGAAACTTTAGTGTAGCTGCTCAATTATTACATATTTTTCTAATTTCTTAACTATTCCAGTCTGTTAGAAAATGTTTCATACCTTCTCCTTAAACATTGCCCTTACCACCTTAACACTCAACAATACTCAAATCCTACCTTACTGGGAGAACTGAGCAATCAAAAATGATTCTCAAATGTCCACCTCATATCTACCCACCTATTTCCCATATTATACCTTCCTGTTTCCATAAATAAAATATCCTATAAATGAATATTTCCATAAATGAAATATTCCCATACTCAAGGGAATAATTCCCAAAATCCATTACTTTCTCCTATACATCAGTATTTTCACTCTCTATTGTCCATACTTGTCAACAAAACATGCTACTATTTATCACATCTTTAACTTAAAAAGAAAAAAAAAATGCTGCTGCTGCCAATGAGCACTCAATTTCTTTATTCTTCAGCAAAAATCCTTCAAAAGAGTTTTCTATATTCAATGGCTATAATTTTTCTCGTGTCTTTCTCTTATAATCTATTGCCAACCAGGCAGTTTTCTCTATTACTCCATATCCCAAACTTTCATGACCTCATCGATGATCTCCAGATCATACAACATGTGATAGGGTGAATAAGGACCTCCAGAGATGTTCATTCATTAATCCTTTTAAGCTGGGAATATTTTACCTTTCATGGTAAAAGGGACTTTGCAGATGTGATTATATAAAATGTCTTAAGATAGACTACCCAGAAATATCCTTCTAGGTCCAATATAATCACAAAGAGTCTCATAAGAGGGAGCTTTATAAGAGGGAAACAGTAGTGTCAGACTCAGACAGAGAAAATATAGGCATGAAGTAGTGGAGAGAGAGAGAGGATGCTACATTATATGTTTTAAAGATAGGAGGGTGGGTGATAACACAAGAAATGCAAGTGACCTCTAGAAACAGGTAAGGGCAAAGAAAGAGATTTCTTCCTAAAGTCTCTAGAAGGAGCATCAGAGTTTAGACATATTGATTTTAGTCAAATGAAACTGACTTCAGACTGCTGACCCTCAGAACTGTAAAGAAATAACTTCATGTTGTTATGAACCAGTGAGTTTGTGGTAATTTGTTACAGCAGCGATAGGAAATATATCTCAATGATCGGCACTCACCAATCATGTGAATAATACGGTAGACAGTAGTGATGATGATGGTGATGATGATGACGACAACAACAAGAGATAGACTGATAATCAGCAACACTGAACATATCTGAAAATTATCTCATCCATCATATACCTTCTTTGCCTCCTTTCTAGAATACCACAGCCTCTACATCTTTAATCACTGTACTTAATTTTCATTGTTAATTCTATAGGACTTTGGCTTTTTCTATTGGCAGAAATTTTTAAATATCAGGTACAATTATAAGTAAAATTACCTAAGGGGAAAAGAATAGCTTAGAGACAAATATATTCTACCCAAATGCTAACTAATATTCCACAAACAGTAACTTTTAAAATAATAGAATGCAAAAATAAAATACAGTGTATTATTGTGTCGTAGCCAGTCAGTGGGATATTAATATTTAATTCAAAGACTGACATGATAATTAAGAAGAAAAATATTGACTTTTGATTTAAATATTTACTTTTTTTAATACTGAATCCAATCCACCCATTTAAAAAGTAATAAAATATTAGCTAATCATCCAACTTCATATAGAACAAATCAATTACATTTGTCTAAGATAGCTTTGTTGGGAGATAATTGACTTTCTTTTTAATTATTATTAATATAAACCTAATCATTTGTTCTCTTGGTGGTGGTACTCAGATATAAAGTTAGTATGATCTGATTTTGAGAGATTTTGAGAGAATAAGACAAATAGACTATAAAATTATTAATGAATAGTTTAAAGTGAAAAACCAGTTTGTTTGTTTCTTTTAATATCAGTTCATAAGTGGATAATATGATTTTAACCAAGATACTTTAGCCTCTGTCTCCAAAGACTTTCACAATATCTATTTTTTATAAGAGAAAATGCTGAAGTCACAGAGGTGAGATTTTTTTTTTAATCTCAGGAAACATTAACAAAATTAATAAAATTTAAATATACTGCTTGATTTAATTTAAAATAAACAAAGATTTTTAAATTAATACTGCAGAGTGAGAAAAATCAATTTTTAAATATTGTATTATTCTAGGGGCACCTGGGAGTCTCAGTCAGTTGAGTGCTTGACATCATCAGCTCAGGTCATGTTCTCACAGTTTGTGAATTCGAGCCCCATGTCAGGCTCTATGCTGAGAGCTCAGAGCCTGGAGCCTGCTTCAGATTCTGAGTTTCCCTCTCTCTCTCTTTGTCCCTCCTTTGATCACTCTCTGTCTCCCTCTCTCTAAAAAAATAAAAATTAAAAAAAGTTAAAAATACTGCATTGTTGTATAAAAGCAAAGTAATAGGGTGTGATATTGGTGCAGGACAGACAAGTCCATCAGAACACAGAACCCAAAGATAACCTATGTATTAAGATCCGTTTGTAAAGAATAAAACGACAAAGTTATGGTGAAACAAATAAGAGAATATCTTCATAATGTAGCAATGATAAACAACTTTATATAAAAACTTAAAAACCAAAGACTGTAAGGTAAATGAAATGGTGGATTTGATTATTTCAAAATTAAAAATAAATCTTCCAATGAAGGAAACAGAAAAATTAGCAGAAAGATGAGAAAATGAAAGACAGTATTTGCAAAATTTACATTAGTTTCTAGAATAGATTAACTATAGACACAAAACTATAAGAAAAACTGCCACAGATGAGCACAGGACATGGTAAGGCAACTTAAAGAAGTCAAAACTCAAAAGACTAACCATCATAGAGTGAGAAGTTCAAACCCATTAGCAAGCAGCTGTAGGAATTCAAATCAAACCAACAAATAAATTTCTTTACATCTATCAGACTATAATGAAAATTATTAGATAGCCGTTTACTATCAAGTATCCGTAAAAGGTGAGGATATGGGAACCCCTGTGCATTGCTGATAGAAGTTTCTATTTGTACAACCTCTTTGAAGAGCAACCTAATCGTACAAAGTCAAAATTCATAATCCTATTCCTTAGAGGTCAGAAATTCTACCTGCATGTATACTGCAAAGAAACCAATTACTCGGCCCGGGGATAGGGGGTGGTGCCCTTTGGAGACAACCTGAGTTTTTAGCTTCTACTTCTACTTCTAAGTTAAGTGTCATTGATGCAAACTATCACGGAATGCTATGCAGCGTCTAAATGCAACAGTATTTCAATGAAAAGACTAAGCCACAGACCTAATAATATGGATACCACTTGAAAACAATTCTGAGTTCAAAATATATGAAAGAATAGGAACGATAATGGGAGTTTCATATGATACAATTTATGATTAATAATCAAGCAATCAAAACTCAAAATTTATAACAAAAAGAACGATCCAATATATGTTTAGCATATTTTCTCAGTAAAGTTCTCAAGTCCATTTACCTCTCTCTATAGAATTTTAGACTCCATTGTTACAGGAGGGTAAGAGAGACACTGGTCCTTGTCTCACGGGAGTCACGAATTGGAGAATGAGTCCCACAGACAGCAGAGAGTGAGCAAAGTAATAGAGTGTATTGAGGGAAAGTATAAGCTCTCAAGAGTGAGCCTGGTCCTGACTGGGTAGCCAGTGAGGATTTTTGTCCCTGACTTTTTATTGGGACCTTATCAGAAAGTTTGTGAGACTCCACACTTCGCACCTACCCCAGGCAGGTCTGGAATACGTTTTTTCCTTTTTTTTTCCCCAAATCCAACTGCTTCTTCACCCTCCCACTTGCAGCTGCAGCCTGCCTTCCCAGAGCCCCTTATATCTCTGTGCCTAATGTTAACCCTTTCCTCACTCACCATAATCTATAAAGAAAACTCTAACATTTACGTTATCAACTGATGACTTAACCATGAGTGTGAAATGGATTTACACTCTTTAAACTGGACTGAAATCTATTCCAGGAAGCCACATAATAGTTTAATATTGCTGACATTTTGCCAAGAAGAAAAATAAAGTAATTTTGAAAAACATATGGCAATCAGCTTATGATTAAGAAATGCACGGTGTCAGAACCTGAATGTTGTCTAACAGCACAGACCCAACCAGGTAAGGAAAAACACGTTAAGTCTCTAAGCTGGAAACTCACTTCCCATGACAGCTCTTCAGGTTGCCTTATCTTGGATTATATTGGTATTTACATCAAAAGTTTCACCTTCTCTTTGAAAAAGCACTCCCTCTCATCATGTGCACTGGATTTGTAACAGACCTCCAAGACCACTACATACAATTTCTGTGCAGTTATAAAGTCATGAGCGGCTACCTAGGAGACAGCATACTACATTTGCATATCTTTGCAAAACTAGTGGTGGCGATTGTTTCATCACTAACATATATATTTAATTTGGTGTCTCTTTTAAGAAAGATCAAGGAGCAGAATAGAGAGGATAAAGAGAAGAACGGTACCAAGAAGGAAATGTTTTGAATATGCGGAAATTGATAAGGAAACCTTAAATATTTGAGGTTTATTTGGACTAAAAAAAGAGCAGTGAAGCTAGTTTCTGATTGTTCTAAGAAGGTGCTCAGTGAACAACAACAAAAATTCCAAATAGCAGTGAGACCATAAAACATGAGACATGCTCCATTAGACTAAAGAAAAAACAAACAAACAAACAAACAAACAAAAGCTCAAAGTTGTGAGCAGAGTCATTGGAAGTGGCTACTTATATTTCAACTGCTAATCCATTTTTCTGCCCCTTGTCACTAGAACACATGAACTTTTAAGACCGGGACCCTGTTGCTCTGGTGATTCTAACTCTGTAACATTCTATATGTATCCATATAAAATAATTCAATATTAAAGGCCTTTCAGTTGATTTTACTATTTTATTGAATTTACCCAACTTAGTCCATCACAAGAGAAATATGATGTTAGATTAAACACATAGAAAGAATTGAGAAAAATGATGGAGAATTCACACTTTTAAGAATTTGCTGTAATAATATTTTTTCCTTTTCTGTTTAGGATTCATTGTGATTTTACTACATATTTTAGTATTATCTTCCAAAATATGGTTTCCATGCATAGTTACTCAGTCCACAAAGGAATATTATGTGGCCACTCTCTTTTCTATGTGTTAACAGTTCATTTTGCTGAAACTTGGTCTAAATATGCAAGAGCCATATAGGTAACATTTAGCTACCAGGTATAAACACTTCAAGTGGAGATAAATCCTTGGGAATCTGGCAAATGCTGGCACATTTGGCAAGGACACCAAACCAAGAACTCTTTTTCCCCATACATATTTTAGTGTCCCTTCTATGAATAAAAAGATAGCCACATTTTAATGTTTTTAGTATTTACTAGTGTCCTCCCGCTAACTCCAGGCCAAATTAGGACTCTTCTCATGTCAGTCCTAAGCAATAAAATGAAACAAAAGTAATTCAGCTTTTGGTCCCTTACCTCATCTTCGATCCCCTCTTTTTGTACATATAGCCTTCCCAACTATCAAAATCTGGCTTCCAGAAAAATTGTCAGTTGTCACTCATTTTTATTTATTTATGTATTTATGTATTTATGTTTATTTATGTGTATTTATTTTTGAGAGACAGAAAGACAGAGCACAAACAGAGGAGGGACACAGAGAGAGAGGGAGACACAAATCCAAAGCAGGCTCCAGGCTCTGAGCTGTCAGCACAGAACCCAACGAGGGGCTCGAACTCATGAACCAAGAGATCAAGACCTAAACCGAAGCTGGACGCTCAACCAACTGAGCCACCCAGGCACCTCAGTTGTCACTCGTTTTTATTCCAGCTTAAACATGTCCCTATGTTTCATCTCCAAAGAAACTGGGGTTTTGTTGTTTTTGTTTTGTTTTTAAATTTATTTACTTAGAGAGAGATAGAGAAAGAGAGAGAGAGCGCACTGGTGAGGGGCAGGGAGAGAAAGAGAGAGAGAGAGGGAGAGAAAAATGGAGAGAGGGAGAGAGAGAGAATCCCAAGCAGTCTTCACACTGCTGGCATGGAACCCAACGCAGAGCTCAAACTCATGAACTGCAAGACCATGAGTTGTGTCGAAATCTAGAGTCTGACACTTTAACATCTAGTTAAACAGCTAAGCCATCCATGCACCCCAAAGAATATTGTTGCTTTAACTCTTATTTCCAATTATGAAATGAAATAATTTTCCCTAATAAAATTGAAACAAACAAAAATAAGTTCTAAAAGCTAAGATCATAAAGTCTACTGTGTGCCTTGTTTACTTATAAGGAGACATTAAGAAAATTTTAGCTAAAATCATTAGAATGCTATCTTCATTTCCAGCTTGTAACTGTCAGATTCAAACAGGTTTCATTCCATGTAATTCTTATCTCTTGTCTCTTGCTAAGGAATTCATCATTTATTTTTAAAAATTAACTTTTTTGGAGGGTCGCCTGCTTGGCTCAGTTGGTTACACTTCTGACTCTATATCAGCTCAGGTCATGATTTCATGGTTCGTGGGTTCAAGCCCCACATCAGGCTCCACACTGGCAGTACAGAGGCTGCTTGGGATTCTCTCTCTCTCCTTCTCTCTCTCTGCCCCTCCCCTGCTTGTGCTCTCTCTCTCTCTTAAATAAACATTAAAAAAATAACTTTTTTCTTTATAGTACACATTAACTTATTTTGAGCTCTATTTCATTTGGAAACATCTTAAATGTTCGAGTATATCTCCTGAGGAATATGGGACTTGTTTGTACATTTTTAGTACTAGTAAAAATGATACTAGTTCCATAGTAGAAATCTGATAAATAATGACTTAAGTACCTTCTGACATACTTCTATAGTTAAACAACTTCCTGATATCTCTTCAATGATATCCTAGAAAATTTTCACCCTATGTACAAAATATATAAAAATGTTTAACAAAATACACTGTAGTTTGATGTTTGGACAATTTCAGCAAATAATTGTGAAACCACCCTGTGGCTATGTCTGTAAAATGACTATCATGTATTTAGAAAAATTAAAGAGTCAGAAAACTCCCCTGTTTGCCTATAGGAAAACAAAACAAAACAAAAATCCTGTGGCATTTAGAAATATGTTAAGTCCATGAAAAGTTTAATCAAGATTACAAAAGTAAAACAGCATAGGCATACTTTGTCAGCAAGCAATTCTATGCTCAACACCTCCTGGAAAGGAAGGGTTTAAAGGAACTATACTAAGTCACCTGGAAAAATCAGTCTGTTAATCCAGATCCAGAACTTTATAAAACACCATCAAATTTGTACATTTATACACAATTATCTGTGAATATACATATATATACATATATATGTGCACACACATATACGCGTACATGTTTATATATGGTCTGTGGATATCCACATGCATCTACATGAAGCACATATGCAGATATATGAACACACATGTAAATACAGTCTGTGAATATATATATGTATATATGCATGTTTATATATATATATGAGTGTGTGTGTATGTCTGGGTGTGTCCAACCAGGCAACTTATACGTAGATAGGGAAACTACCAGATTGTCTGTGGGGAGGAGAAGCAAAATGAGAAAAGGCGGGTGGCACTCTACTTTTTCTCCTTTGATAAATATGTGACCTCCCAGACAGTGAGTCAGCAATCCGTCATGCCAGGCTTGGTTTTATGCTTTGTTAAGAAAGCCTATTTAGGATTTGTCCTCAGTCCTGGGATATAACACATACTCCGGTCCAGAAGTTGACAAACTACAGGCCAAATTCATTCTATGGTCTGTTTTTGTTTGTATATTTTGTTATGTTTTTTAAAAGATTTTTTAAAAGACCCATATCTGTTTGATATATTGTCTGTGGCTTTTTTTATGCTAAGATGGCAAAGTTGAGTAATTGTTTTATAGACCATACGGCCATGAAATCCTAAAATATCTACTACCTAGCCCTTTACACAAAAGCTTTGTCAACCCTGTTTTAGAGAAGTCTGTACTCCTAAAGCACAGACTTTCTGTTTTCTCAAATGAGTATCGGATATCTCAAAAAGATCTCTCTATCGTGAATAGGTTGGAAGTCCACAATTTCAAGCACTGTGCAACCTCTAGCATATTTATTTTGCACTCATTCCTGTAACAACTGTTATATTTTTAAGCCTCATAGTGTCTGTTTATAGACAACCTAGTTTTAGCCAAAAATCTAAGAGGAGCATCATATAGACTTTAGGCACATCTTTCTGGGCAACTCTCTCTTTTCCAGTATAATCATCTACAAATTGCAACAAATTCAGCACTCTCAAATTTCTATTTCTTTTTTTAAATGTTTATTTATTATTTTGAGAGAGAGAGAGCATACGAGAGAGATTGAGAAAACACAATGCAGGCCCTGTGCCACTAGCATAGAGCCTGCTGTGGGGCTCTATCACATGAACCCAAGATCATGACCTGAGCTGAAATCAAGTCAGATGCTCAACCCACTGAGCCACCCAAGTGCCCCTTAAATTTCTATTTCTACCTGCTCAGCTCAGCAAGACAATCATTCTCCACTTGGCATCCACACCCTTGGCTATGTGGTCAGAAAATGCTCTAGGATGAAAGCCCAGGCTCACATCTTTCCCTTCTCTCAAGATTTTAAGATCTGTTCTACCTATTGTACACTGCCTGGAAACTGTCACATTTTATATTTGGCCCATTTTATATTTGCTTCCAATGAGAGGGTAAGCCTAACACAATTGTCCCATTGTGTCTGGAAGTGTAGTCAGTAGTAGCAATTTAATAATGATTTATGAAGTAAAAGTGTGACAAACTTATCTTAACAGTTAATTATTGAGATTTGGGATAAGTTGTAGAAAAGTTATGTGACTACCTACCATGTCTGAACTTGACAGACAGTCTGTCAGTGAAGAAAGAGTTAAAATTTGAATACAGTCTGTAAACTGTGGAATTTATAAGCAAAAGTCATTAAAAAGATAAAGCATATATAAATAAATATAACCAAAAAATCACTTTGATTTAATTACATAAAATTTGCTCAGGTACAATTTTAAACTAAATACAGGAGAGCACAGTAGCTGAGTCATACATCTTCTAAAACCTATATCTTGATTATCATATATAGGGAGTATGCATGCATGAATCATAAATTAATTCAAGATGTTCAACTGGCATCTTTAATAAGATATGTTTATATTAATAACTATTTTAAATATGATAAATGTCAACCCTAGCATTAATAATTGCACAGAAAGGAGGATATTAATTTGCCGAAGAATTGATAACAGAAAATTAAAGCTAATGAAAACAGTTGCACAGTAATTCTAGATTGAAGTGGCAGAATAGTTTGTGTCTTTACTGGTAAAACCATACTTTCAACAATTGAGTAGACTCATTCTATACTTCGAAATTTCTATGCTTATTCAACATTATCTATGCATAATTATCTTACTGATTTAGCCTTGATACTGGATATTATAATCTTCAATGTGTCAAAGTAGAAACCATAAATAATATTTGTATCTTAAGACTCACTCATTCAAGAGTCCTTTAAGCTCCCAGAATTACTGAACAGGCTCCAGACCATACAAGCAAGCACTCATCTGAATGTTTAAGAATTTGTACACTTATTTCTGAACATAAATTTCACAAAATTCACAAAGCCTAGTACAGATAACTAATATTACCTAACCAATTTTGGTAAGAGTTGAGGAAAGTGTTTTCTTTCCCTTCTTTGGTTAAGGAACAGGGGAACTAAACTCTAGACTGGAAATCATTTATGATGTTGGTAAAGAAGCTATGTAAAGTATCATATTGAGGTATGTAAATGTCATATCATATAGTTTGCATTTCAGTGTTTATATTTTAGAGTTTTACATTAATATTTACTTCCTCCTCTCTGATATCTTCAAACATAAAAATAAGTCATACAATTTTTCCAGTTTTATTGAGAAATAATTGTCCTATATCACTGTATGAATTTAAAGAGTACAATATGATGGTTTAAATTATATATACTTTGAAATAATTGCCACAATAGGTCAGCTAGCAGCCATTTTTTCACATATAGAAGAAAAGAAAAGAGAACAAAACAAGGAAAAAATTTTCTCCTTGTAATAAGAATTCTTAGGATATATTCTTCCAATGTTTCTATATACCATACAGCAGCGTTGTCTGTAGTAATGTTATAAATTTTATTCTTGGTGCTTATATATCTTATTGCTGGACTTTGTACATTTTGACCATGTTCCTCTAATTCTCCCTCCCTTTACCCCCCACTATCTGCATCTGATAACCACAGCTCTGATCTCTTTTTCTGAGTGTTTGTTTTGTGTTTTTTTTCCACATATAAGTGAGATCATACAATATTTGTCTTTACCTGTCAAACTTATGTCACTATAGCATAATGCCTTCAAGGTCCATTCATGCTGTTGAATATGGTAGAATTTTTTTTATGGTTGAATAATATTCCATTGTACACATATAGCATAAATTATTTATTCATTAATTCTCTGATGGACACTTGAGTTACCTACATGTCTTGGCTATTGTAAATAATGTTGCTATGAACATAGGGGTGCAGTTAATTTTTGATGCTAGTGATTTCATATCCTTTGGGTAGATTACCACAAGTAAAACTGCTGAATCATATAGCACCTCTATTTTTAATATTTTGAGGATCTTCCATACTGTTTTTCAAATTAGTTATACCAATTTACTATCTCACCAACAGTGCACAAGGATTCCCTTTTCCTACAACCATGCCAGCACTTATTATCTTCTTGCCTTTTGGATTATGGATGTTAAAACAGGTACGAGGTGATTATTCATTGCAGTTTTAATTTGCATTTCCTTAATGCCTAGATGTGCCAAGCATCTATTTGTATGCCTATCGATCATTTATATATCCTCTTTGGAAAAATGTCTATTCAGGTCCTTTGCCCATTTTTTAAAATTTTTAGTTAACTTTCATTTTATTTATTTGTTTTGCAATTGAGTTGTATGTGTTCTATATATATTTTGAGCCCTTGCTTTATGTTTTGCAATTTTTTTTCTCTCATTCCATAGCTTCTCTTACTGCTTTGTTGATGGTTTCTTTGCTATAAATAAGCATTGTAGTTTGATGTAGCACCGTTTTTTTTTGTTTTGTTTTGTTTTGTTTTTTTGGTACTTGGGTTTTAGGTGTCACAAGCAAAGAGTCACTACCAAGGCCCATACCAGGAAACATGATGTCAGGTCCTACATTTAAGTTTTTCATCTATTTTGAGTTAATTTTTATGGATTATGTAAGACACGGGCCCAGTTTGTTTTACATGTGAATATCCAATTATCTCAGCACCATTTATTGAAAACATTTTCTTCTCCATTGAGTTTTCTTGACTTTCTTGTCAAATATTAGTTGACTGTACATACATGCTTATATTTCTGGACTGTTGATACTACTCCAGTGGTCTATGTGTCTGTTTTTATGCTGGTACCAAACTGTTTCAATAATTTTAGCTTTAGAGTACAGTTTGCTATCAGGAAGTAGAATGCCACCTGCTTCGTTTTTATTCTTAGGATATCTTTGACTAATCAAAAATCTTTTGTGGTTCCATATAAATTTTTGGATTTCCCCCCACTACTGTAAAAAGTGCCATTGGAAATTTGACAGGGATTGCACTGAATCTATAGATGGCGTTTGGTAGATTGACATGTTAACAATAGTAATACTTCCAAATCATCATGAGCACAAGACTCCTCTCCATTTATTTGTCTTCTTCAATTTCTTTCATCAATGTGTTGTACTCAGTGTAGAGATCTTTCATCTCCTTAGTTAAATGTATTCCTAAGTATTTTATTACTTTTGAAGCTATTGTAAATTGAATTCTTTCTTTTTCAGAAAATCAGTTTTTGGTGTAAAAAAATGCTACTGATTTCTTTATTGAATTGATTGATTAGATCTACCCAATTTTTGGGTGAGTATGTGGATTTTCTATATATAAAATCATGTCATATGCAAATCAAGTTTTATTTCCTTTCAATTCTATTACCTTTTATTTCTTTCTCTTCTTTGATTGCCCTAGCTAGGATTTCTTTGTTGAATAAGTGTGGTGAAAGTTAACACATTGTCTTGTTCCTGATATTAGAGGAAAAGCTTTCAATGTATCAACATAGAATATGATGTTAGCTGTAGGCTTGATATGTATGCATGTCCTTTATTATGTTCAGATATGGTCCTTCTATCCCTAATGTGTTATGTATTTTTATGATGAACTGATGTTGAATTCCATCAAAAGATTTTTTGTGTGTCTACTGAGATGACCATATAATTCTTTTCTTCCCTTATATTATTGTGATGTATCACACTATATTGCATATGGGAACCATCTTTTAGACCCTTCTTGTTCATGGTGAATGAGCATTCTAATGTATTGCTGAATTTGGTTTGCTAGTGTTTTACTGAGAATTTTCACATGTATATTCATCAAAGATATTGGCCTGTAGTTTTCCTTTCTAGCAGTGTCCTTTTCAGGTTTTGGTATCAGGATAATGCTGCCCCACAAGATGAGTTTGAGAGTGTTCCTTCTTCTTCAATTTTTTTGGAAAAGTTGGAGAAGTGTTGATGTTAATTCTTCTTTAAATATTGGCAAAAATCACCAGTGAAGCCAGCTGGTCTTAGGTTTTTCTTCGTTGGAAGATTTTAATTTATGGTAATCTATGTGTCTTTAAGGCTAAAGTGTCTTACTACTTGGGCACTGAAGGTATGCATTCAGTCTATCTAGATCCATGTGCTGGTTGCTATTAGCCTCTCCTTCCTTCTCCGTCACAGTCAAATTCCCAGTGGTGTGAGAGGAATCCTGAAAAGTGACCCATAATGCTGAGGGGAGCTGGTTGTCCCCCTAGGGTTCTCTTCCCAGTGGAGGAACCAGAGGCTCAGGAAGACCACTCCATGTAGTGCTGACGTGGGGGAAGGGTAATTTGTCCAACACACAGACTCTCTCTTACCCTTCTAATGCAGTCTTTCTTGGTATCTGTAGCACAGGGGGTACTTTAACCTCACCCTCATGTTCTAGGATTCTCTCAGTGGGTTCCTGTTCTTGAATAGTTAGTTGTTCTTGTGATGGAAAGCAGAGTCAAAAACAACCTATGTCACCATCTTTGTGACATCATTCAGTAATAAAAATCTTAAGTGTATTTTGTGTAGACACACAAAAGAGGATCTTCTTATTTTGCTTTAAGTGATTTGGAAGTAATTCATGGTACTGCTTATGGATGAGGCAGTCTACATATGAGCCAAGTACTTATTGACTGACTTTCTGCACAAATTACATAAGGAAAATAGTTTCAAAAAAGCTTAATAGATAATAGTAACTTGCAAAAAGTCCTGGCTAAGCTTGGTAATCTAGACTAGTTTAAATTTATATTTATATTTGTATTTATATTTATATGCATACATTCACAAACACCTGCACACATGAGCAAAAAACAATGAGTCAAAGACTTAAGAATGATATCTCTGACTTTGGAATCTCTCAATCATTGGATATAAATATTTTCTATCAAAGAAAAATATATGTATTAAGTAAATTTAAATATATTATTAGAAGAGATTTTTTTAATGTCTCTTTAACCCTCTTATCCAGTGATCATAAAAATATTTTGTCTGTCTGTGTTCAGTTACAGCATTAATAAAGTACCATCTCAGTGAACAAAAATATAATTAATCAAACAAGTATTTTCTGTTGCCAGGCATTAACTCAGTGAAAATTTTCAGTTGCAAATATATATGTAAATATATAATTGATTATTACATTAGGGCTGATATAAGTAAAATCTATGCTGGTCTGTATTTTTAAAAAGCAAATATTAGCTATGATTTAATTATTTATTATATACAAACTATTTTTTAAAAGCAAATATTAGCTATGATTTAATTATTTATTATATACAAACTACATTCATACCTGATTTTATAAAAGGCACTTAGGGGAAAGAACACATTAAAACTCCAAGAGACTGGTTCTTGGTTTTTATTATTTTATAAAATATTTTATTTATTTATTTTTGAGAGACAGAGCATGATCAGGAGAAGGGCATAGAGAGAGGGAGACAGAGAATTCCCAAGCAGGCTCTGTGTTGTCAGTGCAGAGCCCAACATGGGGTCTGAACCCTGAGATCATGACCTGAGATTAAATCAAGAGTCTGATGCTTAACCATAACTGACTGAGCCACGCTGATGCCCCATAGAGATCGTTTCTAATTGAAATTATGATTGCAGGGGTGCCTGAGTGGTCCCTTTGGTAAAGCAGCCGACTCCTGATATCGGCTCAGATCATAATCTCACATGTTCATGACATCAATCCCCACGTCAGGCTCTGTGCTGATAACGTGGAGTCAGCTTGGGATTCTCTCCCTTCCTCTCCTGCTCATTCTTGCTCACTCCTCTCTCTCTCTCTCTCTCTCTAATTAAACATTAAAAAATAAGAATAAAATAAAATTATAATTGTAACAAAACTTTGCTGAAGAATACAATATGTATAGGAGACTTGACTACCTACATATTATGTTGTTTTATAAATAAATCTTTTGAATTAAATTGAAGAGTACTCTACTTATAGCTGAAAAAGTACTTATAGAGTATTTATAGTACTCTACTTATATACAGAATGTATGTATATGTATATATACATATATATGCATATACTTTTAAATATTTTAAATAAATGTAAAAATGTAATTTTATCAGGGCATAATGATTTTCAAATGTGGAAAATAGTTTAAATGAAAAGATCTGGCAAAAAAATCTTTCACAGTTAAATAAATCTACTAGAACACACTTTAAAAACTAAAAGGCCGGTTATCAGTAAGTTATGAGAATCTTATGAACTGGCAAGCATCTAGGAGGTAGGTGGTGGGGTGTGGGTGGGCTGATCAATCTTGAATTCTCTTGGCACTGGTGCCTCCATGTGTAGAGTTGATAAAAAATATGACTTCACCAATGATGAGCCTCAATAGTGATATGCACTGCCAGGAGCAACCTCTTCATGACTTCTGATAATTTGATTTTGTCACTGGGTTCTTGATAAAGCTACAGAGGTTAGAGTGCTAGACTTGCAGACAGGGTCACCCATTTCTCGTGCTCCAAACAAGATTTCAGCATTGAGCTGACAGTTTGGAAATAATACGATGCCAGAGATTTAACAACAACAAAACAAAACAAAACCTTCAATATTTTCTAGAAAGTAAACCCCAAAACAGTTTATCACATACAAAAAGTAGAAGTATATGATATTATTCAACTGATCAAGTGCTTAGCAAATTAAAGTGACAAGTTTTTTATTAGAAAAACTATAATTTCCTACTCAAAATAAGATGAATGAATATAGTGACTAGAAAATCATTTTTCTATGCACCTGCACCTAGTAATTACTGCTGTGCTTTGCACAACTTTTTTCTTTGTTCAGAAAATGTACATTTTATATTGCATCCCACCTGCATTCAACACAGAACAAGTCTCTATAGTAATTATGCAGCTGTATTTAAAAGACAAATAAGGCATGTAATTATAACCTTAAAAAATAATTTACAGTAACATTCGAATTTGGGCTTGAATTTTAACAATGTGTCACACAGAAATGGAAGACAAAAAAATTTTCTTGTAGAATACAGTTATCTCTGGGAGAGGGAAAAATGTTGTATAAAACAATATACTCTCACTGAGGCAATTAATGGTTGATGCTAGAACAACTGAGTATGAGAGATTCCAACAGTCAATTCCATGGATGGTCTGTGTAGAAAAATCAATTATTTATATTTCAACTATGATTTAATGAAGAAAAAAAAAGCAAAGAAAAGTTTAGACAGAGTTGAAAGGGACTTGGAGATGATATGGTGATTTCTCCTATTTAACCAATGAGAAAAACTATAGCAAGAAAGGTCAAAGAACTTAACCAAGTTTACCACTCACTGTTCATACTACTTACAGAATAGAAACTAAACTCCAATTTTCTGATTCTAAACTGAAAATATTCTCCAATGTATAAAGTCTATACAAAAAATAAGTAAATACTAATTGCATCTTTAAATGAAGTATATCTGACACATAACATTATGTAAGTTGCAGGTGTATAACATAAAACCCAATACTAGCATGTATTGAAAAATGAGCACCACAATAACCTAACGTCCATCACCATAAGTAGCTACCCATTTTTTCTTCTTGTGATGAGGACTTAGGATCTACTTTCTTAAGAAATGCATTTTGATTTATTTTCAATTTTTTTAAATTTTTTTAACGTTTATTTATTTTTGAGATATAGAGACAGAGTGTGAGCAGGAGAAGGGCAGAGAGAGAGGGAGACACAGAATCCGAAGCAGGCTCCAGGCTCTGAGCTGTCAGCACAGACCTGATGTGGGGCTCGAACTCACAGACCGTGAGATCATGACCTGAGCCGAGGTCGGCAGCTTAACCGACTGAGCCACCCAGGTGCCCCTATTTTCAATTTTTAAATATTTATTTATCTTTGAGAGAGAGAGAGAGAGAGCACTGGGGAGGGGCAGAGAGATGGGGAGAGAGAAATTCCAAGCAGTCTCCACACCATTAGCGCAGAGCCTGACGCAGGCTGGAACTCACAGTGAGATCATGACTTGAGCCGAAACCAAGAGTCCAAGGCTTAACCGACTGAATCACTCAGGTGTCCCAAAAAAATGCATTTTGATTTAAATACTAATTATAAATGGAGAGACGAATTGAGGTTCCTTCACCATAGCAAGCCTTAAGGACCCAAGTCTCTGCCCAGGATAAATAATCTAGGAATCATAAAAAGGTAGTCAAGTTTAGAACTCTTATAGAATTATACCTGATTATGAATTGCTGAGGCTTTGTTGAAAACTTGCCTCAATGTCCCAAGTACTTTACTCATGTCTTGATAATATATAGAATCAGATGATTTCTGAGATTCCTTACAGTATTATCATCTTAAAAAATCTATTGGTATTTTAGTTAAGGTTATTTGTCATCTATGAAATTGTGGTATTCCTTTCACTATTTTTAGATCTTCAAAAAGAATGACCTTTTTGAAGAGTAAAACTCCACCCAACATTTAAAGTCCCCACCAATGTCAACTTATCTGGTTCTGTTAGACAGAAGCAATTGCATCCATCAGCACTATCCAGGAGTCTGCTTTCACATTTTCTGGGGGCACTTATCATTTCATCCTGTATCATGGTTATTTATTTTCATGTCTCTCCCCTACTAGTTTTTAAACTCCTTGAGGGCAGAGTCTGTATTTTATTCATTTATATATAGCTCTAGCACCACCATGGTGTCATGCACATAGGAGATACACCTTGTCAAATTAATGAATGAATTGCCATTTAAAAGTCTGTGCATCAAAACACAAAGAACACAAAGATAAATCAACCTGTCATATATGCAATTCTAGGATAGTATTATCTTTTCTTGTAACACTTCAATTATACGTTATGGATCATGATATAAGCTGTCCATTCTTCTGCAAACATTATTTCACGGTTCATTTATTTATTAAGCCCTAATTTTTTATAAGAATGAAATTAAACATAACTGTTAAAGTAGCAAAAAAAATATATGGCCATAGTTTATGGTTCTATCAAAAGAGTCTGGATAAATGAAATAGATCAATGTATTATATTCTAAACTTTCCATTCCAATGTAAGAAAAAAAGTAAAGCTTACAGAAATTATATATAATTAACAATCATTTATAGTGTGGAACTACTGAACAATGTTTTTGGGAGTAAGCTAATATTTGCTTAACAATTTTAGCAAAACCATAAATTTTTTACATATTTTGATTCTTCCATTAACATCTAGAAATATACCATAAGAAAATAATTAGTATAAAAATTTAGATGCTTTGCTTGCAAGATTCTATCATAATTATAAAATTGAAAACAACCGATGGTTCCAGCAATCAAAAATGTTTTTAAAATTATGGTGTACATATAAAATGATAGCCTAATATAGCCTGGAAAACGCCTCAGTTCCAAGAAATTGATATAGTTGGACCCTTCGTTATACCTGGACTTACAAGAGACCATAGTAAACAAATTACCCTCTTGGGATTCACAACTGGTCTCATCCATTGATGAGAACTAAGGGATCTCTGAAATAATTTTGCTCGTTATTTTTCAGAATGCATAAGTTATGGGTATTCAGCACTACTCAAGTCCACTGTTAGTGTGTCAAAGTACTGGATGGGTATTCTTATTATAACCACTGCCAGTGACCACTATGATGGTAGAATCAGCACTCCCAGAACCTTCTAGGAGTGTGAAACTGAAAATACAAACTATGAAATCATTTTATCATATCAGACGTAATGCAGAGACTATGCTATTTTATTGTCCAGTTTAACAGACCTGCCCAGATGATGAAAAAAGCCAAGAGTGCATAATGCTTCACTGTGCATTACGGTGGCTTTAATAAAGATGTAAATTTTGAATCTATAATACCTGATATTTTAATAGCGATTTTGCTATTTGTTCTTGGAATGTCCTTTGATGATGTTATTTCCTTCTTGCCCATATTTGTTGAAAGGAAGTCAAATACCAGACTGTTTTAACCTAACAGGAAATCCAGTATATCTGAGCCATCCTCATATGGAGGTATTTCTGTTCCACCATAATGTGCTATCAGTGAACTGACAAACCCTACCACAGTAGACACTTCAATGGTGGTCCAAATATTTATTTAGATTAAGGATCTTCTGATAGTGGCTTCTATCAAAGAAATAGATATATTTGTCTTATATGAGGTGTTACCCAATTACATGAGAAAAAAAAAATGCCAAGCCATGAAATAGGATAAAATCTCAGGCCATTCTCCCCAGATGATCATCTTATATAATCACAAAGAAAGTCATTGCCTATTAAAAATAAGCACTAGCCATTTGCTCATCTTCTCCTACAGTAAAGGAAACTCATCTTGATTTTTGATTGATTATCATCTTTGGATATTAAAGAAAACACAATCAATATCTGGATGTGCTTAATTCTCTATGATGTATCCAGGGAAGCAGATAAATTTGAGTAGAACTCTGTGCCACAGGATGCCTTGGAGTAACTGAGTGATAAAATAAGCTCTTTTGGGGCCCCCATTTCCTTCATATGTTACAGAATTAAAACTATTAGTGACCAAGATCACAGGTGATAAATGAATTTAGTAATGAGAAATTTTGGGTATCCCAGCTCTGGTTGGGTTTTTGGACTTGAAGACTTCTGAAAGCTACTAAAACAGATTTACATTTTAGGAGCAACTCTCAACTTCCTCATAGATTCTAAAGGAAAACCTTATCTCCTTAAAGGAAGAGTCAAAAATTTTAGGAATGGTGTTTCCATTCTGCAAAAACTTCCCTTGAACTACAGTCCTAAAGATTGGGACAGGCCTAAGAAAATCACATTATGAAAAGAACTGGCTTACTAATTAAGTGTTGATGAACAGATGATGTCTGTAAGCATTATAATCTGATAAGGGAAGCAAAGTTCACTAAAAGAAGATGAGTTTAGTCCAACAGAGTTGTACAGCCACCTGTCCTAAGAGCAAACTACTCCTCACCACCTGCAGTGATCATTGAGCACAGTAGTAGCTCCTCATGTGGTTCTTCTCATCAGAGAGTGTTCCTCTCCTGAAATGACTGAATGATAAATTTACATATTCTCCTAGGTTGTTGCTAATGTACTTATGTAGTTGGAGCACTGAGGGCACTAAGGGAAAAGCCTCAGCACCTGGTGTCCCAGCACCAATATGGAAACTGGTCTTCCCAACACCAAAGTTTACATATTTGTCAAGCTGTTTCTACTCAAATAAGAGAAGAATCCAATATTCCTAATCTAGGGGCACCTGGCTGGCTCAGCTGGTTGAGTGTCCAACTTCAGCTCAGGTCATGATCTCACCACAGGTTTGAGCCCTGTATCAGGTTCTACACTGACAGCTCAGGGCCTAGAGCCTGCTTTGGATTCTGTGTGTGTGTGTCTCTCTCTGCCTCTCCCCTACTCTGTCTCTCTCTTTCTCTCTCTCTCTCAAAATAAATAAACATAATAATAAAAAATAATAAAAATATTCTTAGTCTACTTCCTACAGGGAATGAGACAAACTCTAAAATACTAAAAGTACAGTAAATTTCACCTTAGAATCCAGTCTTAGATCATTTTAATTCTCTCACATTATAGCTGCCAACTAAGTATAACTTCAATAGCCTATCTCTGAAACACTTCACTGAACCACCTAAATGTTCTCATTCAAATGCCTCTTTTATTATTAATGGACCCTGACTTTGCATTCACACTGTATACAATATTGTTCAATAACTCTGTTTCTGGCAAACTCAAGAAAGTAAAAATTTTCTTCTGTATGGTAAGATTGAAATCTTGAAGGTTGTTAAAGCATGTCTTCAATATTTCCCAGCAATAGGAAGTGCATTTAATTATTGGATTCCCCTCTCTTGATTTGAAGATCCATTTTTCCCATAAATACTAAAGTTTTTCCCTCATCTGTTGTAAAGTCTTGTGATCTGCACAGCGTTAAGTTTCCACGGCACTGCACAGAAACTTGGATTTGTATCAGTGGTGTAAACAACGGTCAAAATTAATGTTTAGTTATGATATGCTCCCATTTCACCAATGGCAATATGACTTAGTAGAAAAACAAACACAAAACAAAACAAAACACTTATATCAGTGATTAGAAAACTTAACTGTCTATCAAAACCTGCTTGGAGACTTGATAAACATATTTTCTCTTCCCATATTCCAAATATTTAAAATGACAGATTCTAGACATCTGTATTTTCATCAAGATTGGCAGCTGGTTCTGAAGCACATCAATCCACATATATTTTAGGAATAATCCTAAATACTTTAAATTTGTTTTATATTTATTTATTTTTGAGAGACAGAGAGAGGCAGAGCACAAGTGGGAGGTGGGACAGAGAGAGAGAATGAGACACAGAATCCACAGCAGGCTCCAGACTCTGAGCTGTCAGCACAGAGCCCGATGCGGGGCTCGAACTCACAAGCCTTCAAGCTGTGAGATCATGACCTGGTCGCTTAACCGACTGAGCCACCCAGGGCACCCCCTGAATACTTTACTAAGTCCATGATGTGTGATGTAGGATTTCAACATATTTTATGGAACAGAGTCTTTATGGTAATTACAAATCTGATATATGATTTTGAGTTTTCATAGGTTTTATTAATGATGAATATACAATTTAATCTTTAAAATATCATTTTAAAAGGTAGAAATAATATACAATCCACTAAATTCATTTTCTTACCTGAAAGTTCTTCTCTTGAAAATTCTCTAAGTAGATTTGATAAAGCAAACTCTGGATATTTTTTTTCAAAGTTACAGGATGACTGTTGCTTGGTAAATGAATCTGTTCTCCAAGTAGACATCTGTTTATTAGTCAATATTTTTGGAAACTATTTTGTTTTCAAATATGTGTTTTTTAAATAAGTAACTCTGCTGCCATTAAATCTATATTCTTGACTTCATCAACAGAAAGACATTGCATTGTATTCTCTACACAAATCAGTCAGCATGAGACAAACTATTTTAGGATACAAAAAAAAAAAAATCAAGAATAAAATTCTGTCCTCGGAGATATTAGAGTCTGTTAGTAAGAGAGAAACTGTGTGTGTGTGTGTGTGTGTGTGTGTGTGTGTGTGTGTGTATGTGTGTATTCTTTCATTAAAAGTTACAAATAAATGAGTGATACTGAAAAGAAATACAAATAATTTCCAAGTGAGAGAGATTAGGATTAAACTTTAAAGAAGATAGTTTCTATTAAGATATAACTTTAAAAACATAAAGGAACTGTGGTCACGTTATGCACAGAAAAAAGCAAGAACAAAGTCAGCTTTCAAACAATCTAGTGTGATATAGACTTCTGTGATTACATATCCTAATTCACATAGTCAGTTAACAAGTTAAATCCATTTCACTGCACAGTTCAAGTTTCCCATCATAATTATCCATTGTTACATCTCATCATAAAACAGCTTAAATTATCATGCTTACATTTCTTTTTAGTAAAAGTCAGACTTTTATCATAACTATAATTGTATGCATTTGTACAAAGGTATCTAAATACATGGATGCTTTTCCAAATTATCTTTCTTATTTTCTCAATTTACATTATAATTTGTTAACTCTCATACTCTGTATCAATGCAATTTAAAATTTTTCTTAGAATTTTTCTTCGACAATTCCAAAATCCAGTGAAAAGTCTTGTATGATCCATCTTACATATCTCCTGTCAAAAATAATCCTTCTGATAGGCAAGGAATACACTTGATTTTTGTCTGCATTCCAATGCAATTTCCTAGTACAATTTACTTTTTTTTTTTTTATGTCACATAAATTCAAAGATTACAGAGTTCAGATCTCTACAGTTCAAGGCTTAATAGTTAGGAACAGTGATATTTTTCTCTTTATTGTTCTAGTTTATTATGAAAACCTTTCAGTCTATTTAAAACAAGCGAGGGATGCCTGGGTGGCTCAGGTTTTTAAGCATCTGACTTTGGATGTTGGCTCAAGTCATGGTCTCATAGTCTGGAAACTGAGCTAACAGTGCAGAGCCTGTTTGGTATTCTCTCTCTCCTTCTCTCTGTACCCTTCCCTCACTCTCTCCTCCAAAAATAAATAAATAAACACTTAAAAAAAAAAGGAAACAAAATTTGCTGAAATAATTTCATTTGGTTATTATTTATTTAAAATCAGATGATACTAATCATATAAATTATGTGGCTCCAAGCAACTTACATTTTTACGTTCACTATGCTCCTCCTTAAACTTTTAACTTAATCTTGCCATAACTTTATTCTTCTACTATATTTTGTGTTAGTATTATTTCTACTTCCTCATTTTAACTGGTAACAGAGCCCTCCCTGATGCATTTCTGATATTGACAGAATGTTTTGATTTCAGGTAAGACCAATCCAATCCAAGAAAGAAGCTATGTCTCAATCAACCAATGACAAACTAAAGTGTGCTAAAAAGTTTTAGTGGTGATTTGTATTTCCTACAGAGTCATCTAAAGGAGAAAGAATAAGACTCATCTCACAGTATTCTGGTAAGCATTAAATGTAAAAGAACAAACATAAACAAACAAACCTGCCACAAAGCGTGTGCTAAACGGGAGGGGGGGATGTTAAATGTAAATTCTACATAACACAAATTATGGTAATGTTCTACATAACACAAATTATGGTAATGTAAGATGATGGCACAGAGTTCTAACACTCAGCCACGAAACCTATGCCAGAAAAATCTGTCCTCTAGACACTTTATGGACTGAGAAGACTAAGTCTCAATTAAGACTTTTATTTAATGTCTTTCACAAACACCTAAAAACACATTGAACATGTAAACACCTTACAGTATCATAGCTACCCTACTTATTTCCATCAATACCTTTCCAAACTCTTTCTGTCACTGGCTTCTAAAACAATGCTAACTCTGAAAAGATGTTGGATTCTTAGCTTCCTATCACACACTCAACACCATTGAGATAAAAAAAAAGCCAAAGAGAATGACATGATGATATAATAATTCTTAGAAACCTTTCACATTGTAGGAAATCTGAAGAACATGATTAATAAGTTACAACAGAGGTAAAGAATGTGTCCTTGGAGAAAACTGATAATGCAAATTGTTTCAACAAAACTCGAAAGAAAGAATGAAAGAGTAAACAAAATACATAACTTAATATTAATTTAGAAAAACATTAATGTACATATAAATGAATAGGTGTAGATACATGCTTGTGTGTGGATATATACACATTTCATGTAACACAAACAATTATATGCCAATATATTCACTAAACTAGACTAAATCCATACTCTTCTGGAAAAATATTAAATGTCAAAATTGGCAAAGTACACATAAACAGCACAGTAGTAACTGAAATGCTAATTAGAGACTCTCCCTCACACACTGCACGCACAATCATTATCCCTTTATAAGATTGCTTTTCATGAATAGTCTACCAAATTATCAAGGAACTCTATCTTATATAAGTTTTACTAGAAAAAAAGTGAGAGAAATGTCTTACTTGTTAAATAAACAACTCCAGAATTGGTAAAAATGGTACAATAAAAAGAGGACATTTCTCTAGTGATCAAAAATGACACGATTCAAATGATGATATTTCTGGGTCTATCTTTGTATTTTTAAAATGCACATATATATTTTATCTTAGCAATTCAAAAGTAATTTTAGTAAGAAAACCTTTTGTCAGTGTCTTACCATGAATGAAGATGTAAATTATAAATACAGAAAAAGTATTTGATAATGTTCAACATCTCAAAATGTTTAATAATGCTCAGAATTAGTAATAAGTAGGAATTCTCCTTACTGAATATAGGTCATATACCAACGTCATATAAGAAACGACATAGATAAATGTATATGTAATTCCTTTAAAACTAATAAAGCACTAGGATGCCTACTGTCTTCCAACAATGAGCAAGATGAGCTACAATTCTTCAACATAATCTCAGAGAAAGAAGTGAGGCATGATACTGAGGGTAATACAAATGCAGAGAAATTGAGTATCAGTAATAATGCATAACAAATAGAAGAGGTCAACAAGGTTGCCAGATATAAACTCAGTTAACAAAAATCAATAACATTACCATATATCAGCAATACTCATCTAGAGAATATAATAGAAATCAAAATACTATCTACAATAGCAATATACCCTTTGAGGTATTAAATATGATTCTCTTAAAGGGTATAAAGAAACACAAGGATAAATGGGAGGTTAATAGATTGGACTACTTACTATTGTAAGCTGCCAATTTTCCCCAACCTATTTTGAACATCTACTGAAAGTTCAGTTACATTTGTAGAATGATTTAAGGCGCTTACTGTAATACATGTCTTAGGGTCCAGCATTCATATAGATTGCAAAATTGAACATACTTCCTTTCTCCTCTTTGAATTCACTCAAAAGCTATACAGATAAGAAAACTAAAAACTTAAACATATTTTTTGATAAAACCGTAATGTTAATGAGGACTGTCACAAGCAATGATTATTGACAATATTCATATAAGGAAGCACAAAGACATTTTAGATAGATTCCCCATACTGAACCAGCTGTAGTAGATCATAAGATATACTTTCTGAGGAGAAAATATAGGCGAAATAAAGGCAATAAGCATCAAAATGTACGAAAACAAAATGTTCTGGATGATGGCAGAAGCATTCCAACCCAGTTGATTTTGGAGAAAAAGCATAAGATTGCACTAAAATTATACAAACAAGCCATATTTGCAGGAAGCAGTATGTGTTTGTGGTTAACCAAAAAAGAGAGTAGAATTTTGCATTGTGAAAGTAAGCTATCCAGAAATGCTGAAATTATCAATCCCAACAGCAAGGGAGACCTAAATAACATCTGGACTAGGAAAAACAAACTCATAAAATGAGAAATAAAAAAGTAAAAAAAAAAAACTGACACAATATCTGTGAAGACATATGAAGAAAAAGATAAAGATGTTAACAAAATGAATTACCTAAGAAAAACTACCCGAAAAATGTTGCCATATTATATGTGTGTGTAAGAAATCCAATGATATTGAAATGAACGCATTGTAATTAGTTTTCCATATCTCCCTTTATGAATAAAAGACTTCTTATAAGCCCCAGATACTGGTATTGCTGCCAGAAGATAACCCTCAGCTGACAGTCCCTTTAGAGGTTGCCTCAGTCGAAAAATAACTGATTTCCAGAAAAGCCTATATCTAAAATGGATCAAGGTAGGAATAGAAAGGCACAGCCCCTTCACCCCAATTCACAATAATATTGAAAGGCCCTTCCAGGTACAGAGCTCCTAATTAGATAATAATTCCTCCATTGGGACTGCTTATTGACATTTCTCCACCTGCCCAAACCTGCTTCCTCCATCTCCCTTCCATAAGTGTCAATACTGAGTATGCCCTAATAAAAATCTTTTACATTAATCACTATTTACTCCTACGACCCTGAAATATTGGCAGTTGTTACCAGAAGTGGAGTGGTTCAAGAAAGCAAATGCTAATATTGGATTTTGTGCCTGATTCATCTTCACTCCAGCTGGCAAAGATGATTCCATTATCTATGGTAAGTGGACCACAGATAGCCTCTGGCAGAAGACAGTGGAATGGTTTTTCAAACATTTATTAATGTAAACTGGAATTTTAAACTCCTGGAAAGGAATGGGCTGGCTGGGGAAATAGTAAGTGGAATTACAATGCAGACCACTGGATATCTAGACAAGGCCATGCCATCTGCAATGGCGAATTATGCACTTATTGAAAAATAGTTCTTGGCACATTACTGGATACTGGAAGAGACAGAGCTCTTGACATGGAACCACAAGGGATAGCAAGGAAAGTACTATTCATCATGAACTGAGTTTCCTCAGACTCACTGAGTCATAAAGTTGGGCAAGCCTGACAATATTCCATCATAATATGGGAATGTAAATTAGAATCAAACATGAACAGGATTGAAGAACAGAAGCAAACTGCATAAGTAGGCAGTCCAGATACCTAGGAGATTCACAAATACTACAAAAGAGGCCCTCCTCCATGTGGTGACTATCCCTAAGGACACCCCTTAAACAACAGGTAAAAGAAAAGAAAAAATTCTAACTTGGTTCATGAATAAATCACCACAGTAAAGCTACACTAAAGCCCCACTCAGCAGTGGCCTTTAAAGGCAGTGGTACAGAAAATCTTTCCTACAGATATTTGTCCAGTGTACCAGATGATCTACTTTGAATAAAATGAGTGGCTGAGGCTTCCATTAAATATTTACTTATAAATATTAGTGAATTCATTGGCAAACTAGGCAAAGTCCTGAAAGGAGGAGAAATGAAAATCTAGGGCAGAAAGAACTGGAATTGAGGTATGTGACGGGCATACAGTAGTGCAACATAATGTGGAGACTTTCGGATTGCTTATTAACACCCCCCAGAGTAGATACCCACCACAGAACAGAAACAAAGCAACCAGATAGACAAAGGTTCTCAACCAAATGGTCTCAACTATCTCAATACTAATATAATAGTTACATGAGAAGTAGTCATGAAGGCAGGGATGGAGATTATACTTTGTTCAACTTACCACGTTTCCGAAGTGCTACTACAGTATATCCAACTTGCCAGCAACAGCAATCAATGCTGATGCCCAAAACTGCACTCCTTGCACACCTGTCACACCGACTGGTAGAACATTGACTATACTGGAGCCCTTCCACTCTGGAAAGTAAAGCAAATCACTTTGTCAGAAAAATACACATACTCTGGTTACAGGTTTTCTTTTCACGCTTATAGGGCACTATAAACACAGGACTTACAGAGAGTTTAGTCCTTGGATATAGGATTCCTCATGGTGTCATTTTAAATCAATATATTTAATTTATAGCAAAAGAAGAGTAGGAGTGTTTCCACCTCTATGAGACTCAACTTTCATATCACATATCGTACCATACAAAAGCTGTCCATCAGGTAAAGCAGTGAAATAGACTATTAAATGGATAGCTGTAGTGACAGTATGGAGATGTATCTTACATGAATAGGGTGCCATCTTCCATATATTATATATATATAATTATACACACAGGACAGGATATATATCCACACTTAAAATTCCAGTTCTAAATATAATGACTTGCAGAGAAAATATTTTTTCTCAAAAATGTACTGTAGGGTCCTAGACAGCCAGACTTATCGATAGAGGGAGAGAGAGAAAGAGAGAGAGAGAGAGAGAGAACCCAAATAGATAAAATCACAAATGAAAGAGGAGAAATCACAAGCAACATGACAGAAATACAAACAATTATAAGAGAATACTATGTAAAATTACATGCCAACAAACTGGGCAATATGGAAGAAATGGACAAATTCTTAGATACTCACAAACTACCCCAACTGAAATAGGAAGAAACAGAAAACTTGAACAGACCTGCGACCACCAAAGAAATTGAATAAGTAATCAAAACTCTCCCAACAAACACAAGTCCTGGGCCAGATGACTTCCCAGGTGAATTCTACCAAAACCAGACAAAGACCCCACTAAAAAGGAGAATTATCCCTAATGAATCTGGAGGCAAAAATCCCTGATGAATCTGGAGGCAAAAATTCTCAACAAGATACTAGCAAATCAAATTCAACAGTACATTAAAAGAACTATTCACCATGGTCAAGCGGGATTTATTCCTTGACTGCATGGCTGGTTCAATATTCACAAATCAATCAACATGATACACCATATTAATAAAAAAAAGATAAAAACTATATGATCCTGTCAATAGATGAAGCAAAAGCATTTGAAGAAATACAGCATCCATTTTTGATAGAAACTTTCAACCAAAATAGGGATAGATGGAATATACCACAACATCATAAAGGCCATATACAAAAGACCCACAGCTAATATCATTCTGAATGGGGAAAAATTGAGAGCCTTTCCCCTGCAACCGCGAATAAGACACAAATGTCCACTGTCATCATTATTATTTAACACAGTACTAGAAGTCTTAGCCTCAGCAATTAGACAACAAAAAGAAATCAAGAGCATACAAATTGGCAAGGAAGAAGTCACACTTTCACTACTTTCAGATGACATAATGCTCTATGTAGAAAACCTGAAAGACTCTATAAAAAATTGCTGGAATTAATACATGAATTCAGCAAAGTCATAGGATATAAAATCAATGTGCAGAAATCTGTTGCATTTCTATACACCAATAACAAAGCAGCAGAAAAAGAAATCAAGGAATTGATTCCATTTACAATTGCACCAAAAAAACAATAAGATACCTAGGAAGAAACCTAACTTTAGAGGTAAAAGATCCATACTCTGAAAACTAAGAAGATTTACAAAAGAAATTAAAGAGGACACAAACAAATGGAAACACATTCCATGCTCGTGAACTGGAAGAACAAACATTCTTAATATGTCTCTACTACCCAAAGCAATCTAGGTATTTAATGTGATCCCCATCAAAATACCACATTCTTCACAGAACTAAAACAAACAATTTCAAAATTTATGGAACCACAAATGAACCCAAAAAGCCAAAACAATCTTAAAAAAGAAAACCAAAACTGAAGGCATCAAGATTCTGGATTTTAAGTTATATTACAAACCTATAGTTATTAAGATGGTACGGTACTGGCAAACAACAACAACAACAACAACAACAACAACAACAGACACATAGATCAATGTAATAGAATAGAAATCCAGAAATGGACCCACAACCCATATGGTCAACTAATCTTTGACAAAACAGGAAAAAATATCCAATGGAATAAAGATAGTTTCTTCACCAAATGGCATTGGGAAAACTGACAGCAACATGCAGAAGAATGAAAGTGGACCACTTCCTTACATCATATCCCAAAATCCCAAAATAAATTCAAAATGGAGGAAAAACCTAAACGTGAGACAGGAAACCATCAAAGTCCTAGAGAACACAGGTAGCAACCTCTCTGACCGTTGCGGGAGCAACTTCTTACTAGACATGTCACTGAAGGCAAGGGAAACAAAGGCAAGCATAAACTATTGAGATTTCATCCAGATAAAAAGCTTCTGCACGGCAAAGGAAATAATCAACAAAACTAAAAGGGAGCCTACGGAATGGAAGAAGATATTTGAAAATAACATATAGGATTAGTATCCAAAAACTATAAAAAACTTATCCAATTCAACACCCAAAAAATAACCAACTCAGTTAAGAAATGGGCAGAAGACATGAATAGGCACTTTACCGAGGAAGACATCCAGATGGCTAATAGACACATGAAAAGACACTCAACATCACTCATAATCAGGGAAATACAAATCAAAACCATGATGAGATACCAGCTCACACCTGTCGATGGCTAAAATTACAAACTCAAGAAACAACAGGGGTTGGCAAGGATGCAGAGAAAGTGGAACCCTCTTGCACTGCTGGTGGGAATTCAGACTGGTACAGCCACTCTGGAGAAGAGTATGGAGGCTCCTCACAAAACTAAAAAGAGAACTACCTTATGATCCAGAAAATGCACCATTAGGTATTTACCCAAAGGATACAAAAGTACTGATTCAAAGGGGATGATGCACCCTGATGTTTATAACAGCACTTTCAACAATAGCCAAACTATGGAGAGAACCCAAATTTCCACTGACTGACTAATGGGTAAAGAAAGTAATACAATGGAATGTTGCTCAGCCATCAAAAAGAATGATACTTGCCATTTACAATGATGTGGATGGAACTAAAATGTATTATGCTAAGTGAAATGAGTCAATCAGAGAAAGACAAAAACCATATTATTTCACTCATATGTGGAATTTAAGAAACAGAACAGATGAACACATATGAAGGGGGGAAGAGAAGAGAGGGAAACAAATCAGAAGAGACTCTTAATGATAGAGAACAAACTGAGGGTTGATGGAAGTTGGTGAGCGGGGGATGATCTAGATGAGTGATGGGCGTTAAGGAGGACACTTGTGATGAGAATTGGGTATTGTACATAAGTGATGAATCACTGAATATTACTCCTGAAACCAATATTGCACTGTATGGTAAATAACTAAAATATAAATTAAAAATATATATAATGTAGAGGAAGCAGCATGAAGTTTGAGAAATGTCAACAGAACATTTTACCAAACACAGATAAATTCTCACAAATAAGGCCACATAGAAGGAGGAAGAAGTCAAAATTACAATGAAAGCTGAAGACCAGGATAGCAAAAAAGAAAAAAGAAAGAAAAAGTAATCATAAATGTTGATGCAGACATGCTGGTATCCCACACAAACTTGGCTTTTCAGTGAAAGAATATCATGCCAGTAATTTCCATAACAGCTACAACTATCTGTTGATTCCAGTTCTTCCAGAGATGATGATAATCTTATTCCTGATAAAGCCTACCTCTTCAGCTTTTCATTCTAAAAAAGGCAGTATGTCAGTGGAATATTATTCAGCTTTAAAAAGGAAGGAAGCCCAATCATTTGTGACAACATGGATGAATCTGAAGTACATTATGTTAAGTGAAATAAGCCGGATTCAGAGAACACATACTACATGATTTCACCTATATGAGGTATTTGAAATCGTCAAACTTATAGAAGCAGAGAACGGAATGGTGGTTGCCAGGGCTGCAGGAGTGGATGAGAAAATGGTAGTTATTTTTCAATGGGTATTGAATTTCAATTATGAAAGATGAATGAGTTCTAGAGACCTGCTATATAACATATTGCCTATAGTTAACAAAGAGTTGCACACTTAAAATGTTGTTTAGAGAACAGATCTCATGTTAAGATTTCATACCACAAAAGGGGGAGCACAAAGAAACTTTTGGAGATGTTAGATATATTTTATTATCTTGATTGTGATGACAGTATCACAGGTGTACACATATGTCCAAACTCATCAACTTGTACACATTAAACATTTATGTACTTTTTTTGTCTGTTCGTATGCTAATTATCCCTCAATAAAGCTGTTAAAAATTTAGTAAGAGCTCTAAAATACTTAAGGTTGAGATTCAAATCCCATCTCTTTTCCTTGCTATTTGTGTGGCCAAAGGCAAATTAATTAATGTTTCTGTTCCTCAGTATTCTCATTGATAAAATATTTAATAATTGGATTATTATTGGGATGCTAGGTGGCTCAGTTGGTTCAGCATTCAATTCTGGATTTCAGTTCAAGTCATGATCTCATGGTTATGAGATTGATCCCTGTCTCAGTCTCTGTGCTGCCAGAGCAGACCCTGCTTGAGATTCTCTGTCTCCTTTCTCTCTGCCCCTTCCCTTGTTCATGCACCCCCCACCCTCTCTCTCTCCCAAACAAACATTTTTAATTGGATTGTTATTAAAGATAACACTTGTAAAACATTGAACGCAGCTCTTGGCACACAATATATATGTTATATATGTAAAAACAAAGTCATAGAATGAAATAAATCCTTGATTAGGGTATTTGTTGAAACAATTGTTTAATTGATTTCCTTAAACAGGTGATATAATGTGATAAAGATTGAACACTATTCTTTTGTGATCCTCCCTGGCATCTCAGATCCTACTCTTTACGCCTTTTAGAAGTTGGGATCATAATAAGAAAGTGTAAATGTTGTAGATGAAGATCATACATGTTCACTGAGTTTAGGAAATCTTTACGTACCGAGGTTTACATTAGCCATGTCTTTAAAGACATCTGAAGAATGTCTTGTTAAAATAAAATAAAATGGAGACCAGGCTTGAAGATCCCTTGAGCAGTCAAAACCATCTATGCCACATAAGCAAAACTTAGTCTAGCTTATTTCATGGACACAAAATGAATAATAACTTGGATTATTTCTTGTAAACACCTTTGATAATCATAAAATAGATCTTAACTTCATCTTCTAACATAATAGAAGATAATCACTTTTAACCAAACTCTTGATATCTGGAAACTCCCATTGTTAAAACCAATCACTATAAAGGTTAAAGAACTTCCTCATTTCCAATTTACAAGTGATCCTAAAACATGTCTCTGAAAGTCATACCAGTTTCAGGTTTGAAGTATCCCTATTCTTGAACCATTTATTTCTTGCTCAATAAAATATCGATATCAAGCAAAGCTCTCGGACTTTTCTTTTGGCACTCTCTGATAATAGTACGAGCACAAACATGCCTCTGCAATCAGTTAATTGAAGTAAGATTATGTTTCTCAGTCCCAAATTCAATTTACCACAGTCATCTATGATCTTGAAACACTGGAGCATGAGAAGAGATCAAGAGAATGCTTGAGAAGAAAATGGCAAATATAGATATAAAAAATACATTATACAATAAAGTATTATTCAGCCATAAAGAAAAAAAATAATATCCTGCCATTTGTGACAACATGACGTACATGGAGGACATTATGCCAGACCCATGTAAAATAAGCCAGACACAGTAAGACAAATACTATAGGTTCACACGTGTTTGTGGCATCTGAAAAAATCAAACTTCTAGAAACAGATAGTCAAATGATGGCTGTCAGGGACTGAGAAGTGGGAACAATGGAGAGAGGTTGGTTAAGGGGTGAATACAAACCTTCGGTTATAAATTTTGAGGATCTAATATACAACAAGGTAATTATAGTTAATAATATTGTATTATACACTTGTAATTTGCTATGAAAATGGATGTAAAGCATTCACAACAACAACAAAAAAATAACTAAGTGAAGTGACGGCTACATTAACTTAATTAGTATAATTATTTCGCAATACATATATAAATATTAAGTAATCATGTTGTACTGCTTAACAATTGCCTTAAACAATTTAAATAAGTATACTTTTTTATTGGTCAATCGTACTTCATTAAGCTGGAAAAAAGAAATAATACACGAAATTATCAATAAAAATGTAAGAAATTATTTTTTAAAGGCAATTTAAATTTAAATTTAAACCTTTAAATTTAGAAAGACAGACATATAGCTGTGGCATATAGTAATATAAGTGAAAGTAAACACATTTTGCACAAAAAGCAGAAATGTACGCTTTTGGAGGAAAATATGGTTCTAGAATTCAGATAGTAAATGAAAACTGTGTGGAGGAAAAGAAGATCAAGCCCTTGCACTAAGAACAACAGAAGGGAATTCAGCTAACATGCAAATTCTTCTTCAGTGTGTGCTACCTTCATCTGTCTACAGGCAAGTTAGAAACACTCAATAGGTTCCTAATAAATTCTTCAAAACCTGTGTCATAGGAAAAATAATATTCTTTTAAATGGTTGCAAAATACCAAGAAAGGAATTTTCACCATGGAAATATAATTTGTGGCCTCAGTGGATGAATCAAGAAGTTACTACATAAATGGAATGAAAATCTAAAATACAATTATCTTCCTTCATACCCAATAGACAAGCAAAAGGAAGTGTCCTTTTATTGAGAATGTTAAGAATTCATCACCTTAGAATTGGTAATGCAGTCCAACAGCCTCACTGTGAACCAAATATCATGAATAAATATATTTCCTTCTATTGTAAGTAATGACAAAAATAAATAAATAAATATAAATAAATAAATAAATAAATAAATGAAATATTTAGTTCGCAATCATGTAAGTCAAAGACTTGAACCTTTATTCTGAGAAGCTAATAAAAGACAGAGTGCACAAGGTCTTCTGGGTATGTGCACACAACGTCAGTGTGCACAATCTAGGCAGGTAACACTGGACAGAAATTATAGCAATCAAAAAATATATAGCATCTCAGATTTTGGGGTCAACTTGGTCTGTTTTCCTGTCCACATGGAGGATGAAGCAAACCTTTGGCGAGCAGTATTTACCTATAATCAGATATTGCATAGATATGAAGATTGCTGAACATGTTAGTATGACTTTAGATCTGCCCTGAGTATAATGCTTGAGATGTATATGAAATAAACAGCAACGTTACCTGAAGCTTGCAAGTTTCCTAGCAGATAGTATAAAGTATTTTAAGTTAAAAGTCAATGTTAGAGGGGAAAAAAGTGGTCTAGAAGAGAGAATCCATTTTAAGAATATTTACTTTAAATCATTTGATGTTATTATCCTACAGAATTATATACATATTTGATTATCAACTAAAAATAAATGCTATTCAGTAAGATGATACTTCTAGGATATAAAGAAAGCGATGAGGATATTTTTTTCAGGAAAAAAACTGAATTCACAGGAATGCCCATTTTTTAACACATCACTGTATTAGATTAGATATTTGATCTTAATGCCTCAACGCTCCAAGTGGCAAAAGCTTAAAAACGGGTGCACCAAATATTTGAACTGCACCATCCTTTTTGAAAGAGGGAGGCTAAAGCATTTTATTGTTATTTTTGCTATACATAATACCAGATAGCAATATTCACAATCTGTTCAATGAACATGATAGAAATGAATGGGAAGATCTACCAGAAGAACTAGTCCTCATAATAAAACATGTTCAAACAGACCTCTAAAAGGGGATGTTCATTAAATGTTCTCCAGATCTGAAGCAATGTGACAAAAAATTATGATAGCAAAAGTTCAGTGGTCCTCAAACATTAGCAGGCATCGGAATCACTTAAGAGATAATCTGAGGTCAGAGAGTGCTGGGTCCAAAGAACAAAATTTCTCATTCAGGAGGTTTGGGTTATAACTGAGGATCTGCTTTCTAGAAAGTTCTAAGATGATGCTGATGTTGCTGGTACTGGGACCACACTTTGAGAACTTTTGCAATAGGATATTATGCACAGAAAAATAATGCAAAGATCCTCACATTCTAAGCAACTCTTGGAATTTAAAAGCATCTCCTTAAAAGAGGTACACTTTCAGGGGCACCTGGGTGGCTCAGTTGGTTAAGCAACTGACTCTTGGTGTCAGCTCTGGTTGAGATTTCACAGTTTATGGAATGGAGCCCCAAGTCAAGCTCTGCAGTGACAGTCTGAGCCTGCTTGAGATTCTCTCTCTCCCTGTTTCTCTGCTCTCCCCTCATGCTCTTCCTCTCTCTCTCAAAATAAATGAACATTAAAAAAAATAAACAAGATATACTTTCAAAAACTAATTATACTGGATATAAGTTTTCAGACCCAGTCTTTCGAAGAAGCGATTTTGGTTGAGAAAATATTGGGTTGGCTATCTTAATTTTCATTAATTTAGTGGGGCATATTTGGAGATTCCTGACACAGTCTGAAATAATTTTATTTTCCTAGTCATCTATTCTACTTTTTCCTAATGATGTTCATCTTATTAAATTTTACTTCATAGAAAACCTAACTGATGTGGTAGTCCTGACCATGTTCTCACTTCTTTTTTAAATTGTCAAAATGAAAAAGAAAAGTAATGCTTATACCATCCTATTAATTGCCTGTACTAAAAAATATATCATTTATAACATTATGCAATATTTTTGTTTCCTATATGTGAAAATATTTTATATCTCTACTTATCTATAGGTCTATCTATCTGTAATCCTTCCATATTTTATACATTTTCCATAATAAAGTTGGCACACCGGTTATCACTTTATTGCCTCTCAGCTCCAAATCCTTTTTATTGCCTCTCTGAACTCTGCAAGTATTTCTCCATAGCCAGGAGACACACTAGTTCAGCGTTATCACTAGATGGCACCAGAGGGACACTGGAGGAGACCAGAATACGATTCTGGAGTGCCTGTTTTTTCTTTCTTCTCCTACCATGTATCAGCTGCATAGGAGGCAGCCAGTGGGACTCACTCCCCAGATTCCAGCAGCACCACCCTTAAGAGCAGCCTCCCAGTATGGAATCTGCCTCAAAGGGCACTCTTGGTTGCCAGCTTTTTTGGCCTGTGGCTCTTCAGCAAATTTTCTCTACCATCCAGGGCCAGAGTTGTGCCCTTCTGCATTGGGGCCTGGTTGGCAGCCTGGATGGGATCTTCCAAATTTGTACCTTCCTTGGCGGCTATGTCCTAAAGATAATGGCCACCACTTTTATCTGTACTTTTTATAGTTCTTTATAGTTAACTCTTCTTGCTACTTAATAATGCTCCATAAATATATATATATATATATTTTATATATATGTAAAATATATATATAATGTTTATTTATTTTGAGAGAGAGAGAGAGAGAGAGAGCAAACAGGGGAGCGGCAGAAAGAGAGGGAGAGAAAGAATCCCAAGCAGATTGCACACAATCAGCGCAGAGCACAACTCAAGGCTTGAACTCACAAACCGTGAGTTTACCTGAGCCCAAACCAAGAGTCTGACACTAACCAACTGAATCACCCAGCAGCTCCCCCTACTATATTTTTTATTCCAACTACTGTGAGGTTGTTGTCTCCTCATTGAACCCTAAACAACTAGATTCCAGATTTTCTGCTTACCAATATAATACATATATTTTATAATGTGTCCATGTTGTTATATATCACACGGCGTAATTTTAATCTGTGCATTATTATTAGATATAGAAATAAATATTTTGATTTGTCAAATTCCATATTTTCAAATATAGTAAGTAAATACATCAAAGAATTTTAAACTAGCTATATGATTAACAAACTTCAGAATCTATGATAATTCGAGTTAAATCTGTGGCCTTTCCTGCCTACATAGTTGTAAAAAATATGTGGTTTAGCCAAATATGTCAAATGTTCAACTCTATTCTTTATGTTGATTTTAAAGACCTAATATGTTTGAAAAAAGATAACTATGTAATTATAAATGCTCAAATTCGACTCACTGCTGTGAATCGGAACTTCTGGAAAAATACTGGCTTTGACATTCTCGGTTGTGCAGCAGCCTTAGCACGTAAATTGGACGAGCTAGGTCTTAATCTTAATCTTCCCTACTACTCCCTATTCAGTTATCTCTGGATTCCTCTTTTCCTGTTCCTGAATGAAAACAGCGTTTATATAACATTTCCAGTTTTTAAAAGTCATATAAAAACATATTTCAATACTTAATAAAATTCAGAATAATGTCAAAATTTCCAGTTCTTTTCCAATTTAAATCTTTCCTCTCCACACAGTTAGGACACTTGCTTGGGAAACTATAGCAAGGTTGGACTGGTCTCTTCCCTTTTCTCATTGTACTTAATCCCTTACTCACTGACTGCTGTTTCTGACCCTTCCAGTGTCTAGGTGAGGGATAGAAGTTGAGGGTGGGGAAAATAATGTCAGGCAAAGTGTTGGGTTCATATCTGGTGACTTGCCCCTCATAATGGGTGATTTCTGAAGATTCCTCTGCCATCCCAGCTGAAAATTTCTGAAGGTATTTATTTGTTTTGGAGCTGATAATGCCTCTCTGCCCTTTACTCTAGCCACTTACAATTATTTTTATATCCTCTTGGCTTCCAATTTTCCACCATTCCATTCGGAAATCTTTGTCCCCTTGGATGAGATCCTTCTGAGATAAGCCATTCATGTCTGTTTCCCCTCTACAGAAACGAGCCCCTAGAGACTCATACTTTGCCCAGTGAAAATGCAATTGCAAGCAGTTCCTTTTGCCCAATGGAAGGCAGAGGTAGGCCCACCCATAGCTTCTGGCCTTTCAACCATTCATATTTAATGGTCGAAAGGCCATTAAATGGTTTGATTTCAGTCAAACCTGAAATCCTTTGTTCCTCAAACTCCAGGGTACGTATGTCAATCTTTATGAGTATTTCATTTGAACCACATTTCTGAATCAAGGAGATGGGAGGAACCATCATTTCCTTGCCTGTTTGAAGAGAAGAATCTATCACGTTAACAATTCTCTCCAAAGAACATTCCCTGGCCTCCTCAACCTTCTGTAGAAACTGAAAGTGGTGACTGGCTAATTCTTGGAAAACCAATTCTGTTTACCTCCTTTATATGTAAATAGATGGGATGAATGTCCATCTCACTTTATCATGTGGAATTCCTTGTAATTTACTGCTTCGTTCTCCATTTTTGGAGCCTCTTAACACTGAGAAAATAGGAAGAATTACATTTAACAACCTGTTAAACCTACATAATCAAAATGACCCCATATATTGCTGACTATGCTCTTAGAACTGAAAAGTCTGCCTAAGAACAATAGATAAAATATTCCAACTCCTTGCACTACACATGGGATCCTACAACCCAATGAATAAACTTCTCAGACGACATTGTAGGACAGACTGATTTATTAAAGAATATGTGTATACTCTCTCTGGGAAGGGCTGTGATTCTATTAGATACTCCAACAGTAAAAATATATTGGTAGTCACTACCTAATGAATTAAATTTACCACTCTAAATGAGCCTGATCCTTAAATATAAGCCACTCACATAGAACTTTCTTCGAGTTTTTAAGGACAATTTTCCTGACAACTAATGCTACCAGAACTCAATAGTATCCCACTTGTTTATAATAAGATAATGTAAGATTAGGGTATTATTAAAGTTGTTATTTCTATCCCTTAGTGTTTCATCAAAATATAAATTTGTAATATAGCGAACAACACTGAGGTACAAATCTATTGCTTTGAATACAAATGAGGCTGCTTTTATTAGAGTTTAGAATATTCCTGAGGCCAAACTCATTAGTCTCTTAGTGATTTAGAAATAAAATGTGGTTTGTTTTATACAATGAAATATATTAATTTTATTTAATATCAAGTAACATTTATCAATGTTTGGCATATGGATGTGTAGCCATTCAACAGTGCACACTCTGTGAAGGCCAACTGACATATAAATACATTAATAGCAAGTCAGATAATTAAATATTTTACCAGAGGTGCACATGAAGAGATACAAATCATAATAAAGATTATTTCTGTTCACAGAAACTGAGTAACAGACTTCCTGATCTGAATTTTGCTGTTCTGTGGTCCTTTAGTGTTCCAACTGCAAGCTCCCTGACAGTGGAGACCAGCTCTGTTTCCTCCATCTTTGTATATACAACACTTGGCATTAAGCATGAAACAATGACTATGTATTGTATTTTTCACAGTAATGATGTTGTATCATTTATGACTGTTGAATAGATATGCTCTACAGAGGTTCTCATAGAGCAATGCAACACAGAAGTCTGGTAAATGATTAGGGGTGGAAGTACAGACATAGAAAAAACCCATTTTTATAGTTTTAATCCTCCATCTTATCCTCTAAGATATGAGTTACTTGACCTAAAACTACCTAACTTATATTTTAGGACCATAGGGGGGGTATAAATGACAAAATGCAGAACATAAACAAAGTGGCATGTATATATTTCTTCTCTATCAATCCTGGAAACATTATTGCTAGAAGACATGTAAAATTTCTGGGGAGCATGTTAGATTGCCAAAGTGCTATAATATTCATAGAGCTATAGCAGATAGTTTCAACATGATGTCTTCTGGATTTTAAAGATTAATGAAAAGGCAATTCTGTGAGGCCTGAATGTGTATGTTTCTGTGCATGGAGCGCTTCTCCATTAAACAAATGTGCCTGTGATACACAGCCGCGCAGGGGGTTAGAACAGGTAGCTCTATTTGTTAACAGAAGATTTACAGCTTCAAACCCAAACCATAGTAAACGAAGATATTCTACCTTATACCCTCTCACTTCAAGTTGCCACCCATTGTTTTAATTTATTCCTATCACCAAATTTCTTGAATCAGTTTCAGGTTTAATCTCTCATTTTATACTCAAGCTTTTGCTGTCATAAAATAGTCTTCTTTAAGCTCATCCATGAAAGTCAATTTGACAAAATTATTGAAATATTTACTCCGTGCGAAGCATTTAATAATAATAAGAAAGCAGACTTTTTTGAATTTTGCATATATTCTTAACCTCTTTGAAGCATTTGGCATGATCTATCCTTGAAAGTGAAGCCCATGGGTAATTTGACCTTATCAAAATTTTAGGATATGTTCACATTCTCGATTCTCTTTCCTCTTTACTTTGATGCCCACTATTTTATTGTTCCTCTATTCAGTACATCAGTTCTTGAAAAGGTGGAAGTATGTTCTCTTCTCTTTTTCACTAACCTTTACCATGCTTGCCTCAAATCCTCAAAGAACAGAGCTGCATGTACAGAATATTTTTCAAATGATTCTATAGTCTTTTTATGCTTCATTTATTTTTTCACCTTTAAATGCCTATAAATCATTCAGATAGAATAATAACAATGAAAACATGCCAGCTAGACATTGTGCCAGAATTGGAAATTCAGATTATATGTTTAAAAACGAACTCATGTTTTATTTCCCGCATCATTACATTAATTTGTTCTAAAGAATGTACATCTATTATATTTATTTCTTTGTATTTCTTCCGACACACAGTATTTCCCATATGGTCATTATTGATACTTAGGGTGGATACTTCTGTGAAAGTAGGGTGGACTTTTCCACACATTTAATACCCCTGCCTTATTTTTTGTGTGTGGTAAAAAAAATACATGGGATCTAACTTCAGTACATTTCTAAGTGAATAGTTTCATCTAACTATAAGCCTGATGTTTTATAGCATATTTGTAGCACTCATTCACTGTGCATGCATTAAATTTTCTACTCATTGAATAGCTAACTCCTCATTTTCTCCTCCCCTGTCCCTTGCAACCACCAATTTACTTTCTGTTTCTAGGATCATGACTATTTCAGATAACTCATGTAAGTGGAATCATGCAATATTTGTTCTCCTGTGACTGGCTAATTTCAATGAACATAATGCCCTCCAAATTCACCCATGTCCTAGCAGATGACGGACTTTTCTTTTCGTTAAAAGTTGAATATTTCAATGTGTGTGTGTGCCTGACATTTTCTTTCTTAATTTTCTTTATTAGTCTGTCAACTGATGGACATTTGAGGTTGTTTCTCTTTCTTGGCTACTATGAATAATGCTGCAATAAACATGAGAGTGCAGCTATCTCTCTGAAATCCTGATTTTAATTTTAGATATATACCTAGAAGTGAGAATCATGGATCTTAAGGTGGTTCTATTTTTAGAGGAACCTCCATACTTTTTTCCATAGTGGCTACACCCAAAAGTATGATCAACAAAAGTCGCAATAGACAAGTGGAAGTACATCAACTAACAACCTTCTGTACAGCAAAGGAAACAATTAATAGAGTGAAGAAATAACCTACAACATTGGGAAAAAAAATCTACAAACCACATATCTTATAAGAGGTTAATATTCAAAATATATTTGACATGATTCCAGTCTTCTTAAATTTGTAATATTTGTTACATCTTTTTAAATGTGATTTAACTAGAAGATTCTTCTGTGTGTAGTTGAAGAAAATGTGTATTCTATTTTTCTTAGGTGCAGTGATTTATGTATATCATTCAGAACCATGGTATTCTGAAGTATGCCTCAAGTAAAAAAATGTCCTTGTTGATTCTGCATCTGGATAATGAAATTCGTTGAATATTTAAAAAAAACTATTTATATATATATCGAATTCCTACAACTCAACAGCAAAACAAACAAAAATTGATTTAAAAATAATCAAAGGACTTGAACAAACATATCTCTAAAGAGGACAAACAAATGTCCAAGTATATGAAAAGATGCTCGACATCACTAATCATCAGAGAAATGCAAATCAAAGCTACAAGTTATCACCTCACATCTGTTAGGACAACCATTATCAATTAAATATAAGAAAAAAAATAAGAGTTGGCAAGGAGGTGGGGGAATTGAATCCGTTATGCACTGCTGGAGGGAATGTTAACATCCTTGATATTGAATACTAAATGCCATTATCATCCCCTAGATGTTGTGACATTCAAAATGGTACCACATTTTCACATCTCAGAGGAGGGGGAATAACTCAGGTTGACAACCACTAGCACAGAGAATATTGCCATTTTAAAGGTTTATAATTTTATCCTAAAAAACAATGATGATAGACTGATGGTTTTAATTGAAGAAAAAAGAAATGTGATTATCACATTTGATCAAAAACTCACATTGGTTGATTAAGAAATTGCTTCAAAGGGTTCTCCTTGAGTCAGGCATCCATTTGCAGGTTACTGTAATAATAAAGGTAAGGAGAGTTATGGAAGCCTGAACCCAAGTAAAATTGTGGAAAGTGGTAATATTCAAGAAGCATTAAGAATTTAGAATCTACAATATATAATTTTTGATGTGATGTGAACCTGAAGGAGATGCTAGAATCAAGTGAATCCTGATTTCTGGCTTGGGTATGGGTGAAGAGAAGGATGGTTCTCACTAATTTAAAAACACATACTTTGGTGGAGCAGATCCTATCAGAATGGAAAAGAGATGTAGAGAGATACTATCTCTGTCATATGGTGATGGTTACTTTTTAAAAAATCATTTACTGAACTAATTCTTATGAAGTTCTTAGGCTTCTCTAGCTTGACATAAGTTGGAATCACCCCTGAAGCTTTAAAACATAAAAATGTCAGGGAAATCATGGCTTGAGAGTATTAGATGGATGCTATCTTTTAGCAGAACATTAAAGAAAAAGAAGGATGAAGTGGAGAAAGAAGAAGGAGAAGGAGGGGAAAAAGAGAGGGAAAAAGGAAAGAGGAGAAGTAGAAAGAAGAGGGAGCGAGATTCCACTGTTCAAGGTGGGCGGGCAGGAATATGGCTGCCCATTACCCTTTTGCTGCCTGCCTCATAAAATGTGCCTATGATGGTAAAAACAGGCTCTTGAAAAGAGGTCCTAGTGGTTCAGCTTCCTGCTGTGATTTTATAATTTATGACTGAAAATGAACCACAGTTTGCAACTCCCACACTCTCTAAATAAAACATATCAAACAGCAAGGACACATTGTTGAAATGAGATATGTGTCCCGAAATCTATTTTGACACATGATCAAAATTAATTTCTGGATAATCTAGTAGAACACGTTACTTTTATTGAAAAAAGTATCCAATTCCCTTTTTTTCTTTAATATTTTGTTGAGTTCTGTGTGAATACATAAATCATAAATAAAAACAATATTTTCTATATAACACAAGGTATATGTAGTTTGAGTTCATTTAAAATAATTATATAAAATTGAGTTGATATAATAGTTTCATATATATCAAATATAACTATATATGATTATCTATATATTTAAATGTATAGATATAGATGTAATTTAGTTTAAATTTGAATATAAGTTTGGAGCAGTTATCTATTTGTATTAATGCCTACTGCAATACTTCAGGTAAAAAACAGTATCTTAGAAGTAGTGTGGAATTCAAATGAGTTTATATCCCTTTCATTCTCAGAGGACATTTATTATTTAACATATGTTAGTTGTTACACCAAGATCAATTAATTCCACAGGTAAAGAAATTTTATTTTTGAAAACAGAATGACACACAATGCAAACATATGTTCCCAATTTTACATGTATTATCATATTGAAAATTAAGAAAATTCTACTTATGATAAATTGAATCTAGAAAAATATTTGCTTTGCTACTATTATCATTCTTAGTAATTTTGGCCTGGCCAAAATTCATAGATATCAATTAATATCTTTGATTTTTGCCAATTTTTAAGTTACTGAACTAGTTTTCAGTGCAATTCACAAATAAACATAATGTCAAAGGGGAAAAACAGTGTTTGCATATCTCCAATCAAAGAATCATATTATAGAAGTAATTTATCATCAAAAAGTTGTTATATTTAGAAAATATACTTAACATGACAATCTTTAATATGCACTTATGAAGAAATATACATCATAAACAATGGTATGGTAGAAAATAAGATGGAGTATAGAGTTGTTTATACATTGTCTCAACTTCACAAATTATTAGCGACTCAATTTAGGAAAGTTACTTGTTGTTCCTGAAGCTGTCTCCTCATCTATAACGTGGGATTATTAGAGAGACAATATACATTTGGAATAAATATTGAATCTGTCATAATAACATGAAGAATAGAAACAAGGACCTGAATCCAGATTGAGGACTTCTAATCCAAACTCAACCATGTATCAACTGCGTTACCTCATGCAAGTTACTCAACCTCTCTGCATTTAATTTTCCTCCTCTGAGACAAGAGAATAATATTAATGTAATATTATCATTAATAAATTAATGATTTTTAATAATTCATAATTAATATAGTAATAATTTATTGATAGTTAATTAAATAGTATATTAAGTCAGAGGACTATCTTTTAAAAAATCTAACTTATTTACTGGATTAAAAACAGATTTTGGTACACAGTGAACATTGTGGTTCTGGGACCTCCTATTATTACTGTGGTAAGTGATGTAACCAAACTATATTCATTTATTTGCTAGATCTTTGGGGATAAGGAAATTAAAACTTATTACATAGAATTCAGTGTCCTTGCATGTTTAACTCTCCTATATAGCTGTAATTTCTGAGTGTTAAAAGCACTTTTCATATTTACTAAACCCTAAGTAAAAAAATAAATAAACCCACAAGTTTCAAAATAAAATCACCACTACAGAAGTCAAGATTCTGATATCCAACTTGGAAAAAAGCAAAAGAGCAGGTAAGCTAATCTACATCCTATCAATGCTTAATCTTATCAGCATTCTTAAAGATTCTTTAACTGTTTAAAAAAGTTATTTATTTTCCAGCTCCATTGATATATGATTTACATATAGCATTATAGAAGTTCAAGGTATATCACATGATGGCTGTATATGTATATAGTATAAATAATTACCATGATAAAGTTAGTTAACACATTTATCACCTTATATAATTACTTTTTTTTTTCTAGTGAGAACACCTAAGCTCTACTCTCTTAGCAAATTTGAAGTGTACATGCAGTATTGGTAACTATAGTTACTGTTATGTATATTACAGCCCCAGAACTTACTCATCTTATTATTGGAAAGTTGTACTCTTTGATCACCTTCACCCACCCACTCCACCCCACAATTTACCAATCTACCTCTGTTCCTGAGTTCATCTTAGATTGCACATATAGGTGACATGATGCAGTATTTCTCTCTATATATTTGACTTATTTTACTCCCTAAAATTTTATCCATGTTTCACAAATTGCAAAAGTGCCTACATATTTTTAAATAAAAGGTACTGCATAAGGCATATAGGCAAGGTATTACAATGTTGCATGATGAAGATGGTTGCTACACTTGAGGTGAGCATAGCATAATGTATAGAGTTTTCAAATCACTATGTTGTACATGTGACTTGTATAACATTGTGTATCAACTATGCTCAGAATAAAACATGTTCCTTCTTTTTTATGGCTGAATAATGAGTGATATATATACACCTATATATAAATGCATACATCATGTTTTTTATTTGCTCATCCATTCATAGACACTTGGGTTGTGTGCATTTCTTGTAAAGATTTTTAATTTTTTGCTTTTTTATTTAATGAAGATGGGTCAATAATATTTTCTATATACAAGGCATAATTATTATGAGTTCATTTATAATGATAAATAGCAATACTCATTATGCTCAACCTATATATTCACGATTTTCTAACTGGGTATACAGTAAGATAAACTTGAGAGTGTTGTTTTTGTTTTACCTTCTCTTAAAAAAATTAATAACAATACCTGGGCCAGGTATCTTTTCAATTTAATCAAAATATATGGATAAGGCCAGGTATTGGTATATTTTAAATGTTTATTTATTTTTGAGAGAGAGATAGAGTGAGCAGGGGAGGGACAGAGAGAGAAGGACACAGAGAATCTCAAGCAGGCACCACACTGTCAGCACGGAGCCCAATGCAGGGTTCAAATTTACAAACAGTGAGATCATGACCTGAGCCGAAATCAAGAGTTAGATGCCTAACACACTGAGCCACCCAGATTCCCTGGTATTGGTGTAAAAACTCCTCAAGTAATTTTACCTTCTCTCCAAGGTTGAGAACTATTGGTGCACATGATCACATAGATGCAGTAAAGTAGTAAGTTAATGAAAAGGAAAACGTTGGAAGGGAAAAAAGTAAGGGGAAGTATCTTTTCCTACTACATTCCCTAAAAAATCTATATTTTTAAAACAATACACAGATATAATAAAGCAATTGGTGGATAGAGCTTATAGAATGTAAGGATATTCAGTGCATTCATTAAAGCCTATTTTTATTTTACGAGGACATATTTATCATATATGTGTAAAATTATAGGCACTTTCCTGTATGATCAGAAAGAGATGTTTTACGTTCCACTAGTACTTTTTTTTTTTATAATTTTATGGTCAAGTGAAGAATACTAAGTACTAATTCTTTGAATTTTGAGTCCAGCTAATTATTAATAGTCCCTTATAGAAAATGAAATCTTAGCAATTCTAAGAACAATCCAAATTAATTTGTTTAAGGAAAAGTTCATTTTCTTTCTGTCAAGAGCCTATAGCATATATTCATCATTAGTCAAGTGTTAAATAATAGAGATCCATTTGGTTTTGAAATAATGAACAAAAAATAATCACTTGTAAAATTTGGCTGATATGCAGTCAAAATTGCGAACTCTGGAAAATAATCTATTATCTTTCAGGCATTACACAGAATATTATATCTTTTTGCCTTTTCACTTTATAAGTTGTCATTTTATGAATTGCATAGTCTAAGTAAAATTATTACAAATTCTGAACAGTGGAAATTTCATACTATGTAAGTACCAGAAATATCATCTCAAAGATCCTATTAAAATCTTAGAAATTGAAAATAAAATGGCTACTCTACAATAAATTTGCATGTTATTTTATTTATTCATAAATGTATATATATAACACACCTAGCTATATGTGACATTTTGCTATGACAGCATTGCTCTATGTTCAACTTAAAGGTCTAACCATTAGGATGCAAATAACCATAATTAGAGATTTACCAACTATTAGTATATACTCATGGTGTTAAGAAACATTTTTATTTACCATGTTAATTCTAGTCTTATTGGAGCTTACAAAGGCTACATGAAATGTTGGATCGGTAAATAGAAGCCAAAACACAGATATTAGGAAGTTTGAGGTAAATCCCAATAAAACCAATTTTCCAGATTGGCCTCATTCTACTGTGTTCTCTGAAAGGCTAGTACTTTAGCAATGTTAAAGTCTGCAAATGGAAATATACTTGGAATTGCAATTCCAGATACTTAAAATAGACTTTAAAGTAAATTACATTATAGATAACCTTTATTGCCATTTAGACAGTGTCAAAGTCCTTCCCTCAGGGCTTCCATTAGGATGTTCTCTCCTGTCGGTACAAACAAGTTAGCTTTAAAATTGCATGTACCATCATGAGGTACTCTAAATTGCTCTCATACACCTCTCAAGGAAGAGCATTTACTTGCAGAACTTATACTTGCACTACTGACTTCTACCCTGAGAAAGGGACTATGGAATTAACCAAGTCCCAGCTCATTTTATAATTTTTTAGCCCTGTACATTTTAGAAGGCAGTGAGTAGATGATTCCATTTTACATATGACAATGGAGTGCATATGCAGATAATTCTGGAAGGAAGTGCTAGTTTGTAACAGTATCATTCAGAATGTCTCTGCACGGAGTTACCTTTTCCTCTAAAATTCTCTTTCAAGTATTTTCATTCCTTATAAAAACTGAACCATGTAAGAAAGACAGTTCATGTGAAAATATGCCCCATCTAACACTGAGGTTGTCCATTAGGGGATCATTAGTAGGGACTAAATGAATGTTTCCAGCCTAGAACATCAGTCTATTAATTTTAATTTTGCACATATGCTATTGGCTTGCTGTGGTAGATTTTAACGTTGTATAATACTGCATTTTACGTACTCACATTGGACCCTTTTGTCTTGTTTTTCATTTTACTACAAAGTGTATCATTGATATCTTTCTGTTGTTCAGTTTTAGCTGCAGAAATAATTAGGATCAATGCAACTCTCAGGGGGGGGAAGGCCATAAAAAGCAAATGGTTATTAGAACTGTTTTGTCATTACTAAAACTTTCAAGTATTAAAACCTGTAGAAAGTCTTAGTCCTTTTCTACTCTTTAAATATCTTCAGTGTGCTTCTGTGTGACTACTAAATACAAGCTGCATATGAACACTTACTTAATCCTTGAAGAAGCACAATGAGTTTGAAGTTATTTAATGCTGCCATATAAATTTCTATTTGAAGGGATTTTCAGTTCCATCCTGAAGTGTATAAAATAATGGGGGAGAGCTAGCAGAATGATTTAATGCCTTCCTCCAGAAACAGCTCTTCTTCTAGCAGGAAAACCAGATATTTTTTAAAAAGAAAGAAAAATGGACAGAAATTGCTACAACATTTTTGCGCACTGCAAACTCCTACAAAGGAAAGGGTTTTCTTTGTAAAGAAAAGTCCGGGAAAATAAAGTACTGAAATAAACTTACAATACTATCCCTTAAGATGTTTCCTTAATGATATTTCATATAAAGTATTTGTTCTGACAATAAAACTTGTTCTTATCCTTAGAGTAGTCAAGTTAACAACTGTTCCTGATACACTTTTATTTTCATTGTTTTATTCTCAGTTCCCAAGGACAATTCAAAAGGAATGATTATATACATATAGGTTTCTTAGAATTAACTTAGTTGATTTGATTAAAGACCATTTCATTGTCTTTATTATACTAAAAGAAACTTTATGATAGTGGATTTGTATAGGAAACATTCCTAAACTATGTGAAATATATGTATTTTGGCTACTCAATCAATTAAGTTAAATTACATTAAATTAAATTAGAACATAAGGAGTTCCAGAAAACCAAGCACAGATTCTATGCTACCTTCTCCTAAGGAAGAACATTACAGGTCAAACGTCAGTAAATGTCAGTAAAATGGCATCCAAGAAAATGCCTGAATTCATTTGAACGTAGGATATCACTGTAAAGTCATCCCTTGCAACAAAAGGACAGTACCTTAGAACAGAAAAGCATTCTTTTAGAAATGTGTTTTAGAATGACGCTGGGTTGCACTGTTTTGCCACTCCATCTAATTTTCAGAATTGTATTTATTAGCAATAATACTGGTAAGTTTCATGTTTGGGGCTAAAAACATTGAAATTAAATAGAATTCAAAAAAGGAGCTTGATATGGTTCTTCAAATGGTCCTTGAAACTATTCTCCTAAATATGTTTGTGCTTACATTCTGGTCTCAATGTCAATATTATTGCAGGGTTTTGGAAGATGAAAAGCCTATATAATTCATATAATTCATTCATATATTCAGCAACTCATCTTTTACACCTTTTCCTCAGGGGAGCCATATACTATCTATATTCACTTTTTATAGTATAGGTTCTCATATTTGCCAGATGACTACAGTTACTCTCTTTGCACAGTATTGCATCTGTAAAAGGATATGAAGCAAAATGAATCAATGTTGAAACATGCTTTTTCAGGAGACTAAAACCAAATATCTAAATAAGTTTTTGTTTGTTTGGCTTTGTTGTTGTTTTTTTCCTCCAGATAATAATTTTAAACATCTCTGGAGTACCAAAGATTTCTCAGTTGCAATGTGCTATTTTTATTGTCTTCATTTTAAACTGTCAGAAACCTACAACCAGTAAAAAACACAAATATTAAGTATATATCACAATGAATATTTATACACCTATGTGTGTACATAAAACAGAAATATAGGTAGGAATAGTGTAAGGATATGGTACGTGTCTGTGAAAGTACTAATTATATAAATATACAACATTTCCAATACCCATCCTAGTTATACTCCTCTGTAGGTAACCACTGTGGACTCCCAACACCTAGCACCATAGTTTTGTCTGTTCCAAAGTTTTTTTTTTTTTTTTTGGTTCTAAACTTTATATAAATAGTATCATACAGATATATTTTGCCTAAATTCTTCCGTTTATCATCTTATTACATGTAGTTCTTTTATTCCATATTATTTACATGTAGTATTGCATTGGATTAATATAGAACAATTTCCCTATACATTCTATTGTTAATGGACATTTGGGTTTTTCCAACATTTGGAAATAAAGTTGTGAATAAAGTTCAGTGAACTTTCTTTTGCATGTCTCTTGGTAGAAATATGCATTTATTAATCTTGGAAATACACCCCGGAGTGGAAATGATTTTAGTAGATAGTTTATGTATATATATGTGTGTGTGTGTATATATATATATGTGTGTGTCTGTATATATATATATATATATATATCTATATATATATATATATATACTTTTTTAGTTGATTAAGTTTCATAAATACTGACAGTCTTCCAAAGCAATTATATCATCTGGCTAAATATATGGTTAAATGACAACACTGAAATCTCCTACATTAGGATTTTTATATTATTATATTTGCTGAGAGAAGTATCATTTTATGTTAGACATATTGAAAGTAGAGAAGCCTTCATTCTGCACCACACTCTTTCCGGATGAAAAAAAATTATAACTCCAAGTCATGGGTAGGGCTAATGATCCTAAAGAGGGAGAATGCTCTACAAAGGGCTGTGATAAATAGCAAGCAGAGTTGACAATTTGATGCTCAGACAGGATTCTGCAGTGTTCTAGAGTAGGGTCAGTAAATTTTAACAGGCTAGACAGTAGACACTTTTAGCTTTGTCATTTTAGCACATGACTCAACTTCATTATGGACAATGGGAGTGAATTTCACACAATTTTCATGTGTTAAAAAATATTATTCTACTTTTAAGTCATTTAAAAAATGACTTAAGCATTAACCAAAGAACTAACCATTCTTTTTCTCAAGTCATACCATAAAATGGTAGCTTGCCAGATTTACTCCATACGCTACAGTCTGTTGATCTGGAGTGAAGAATCCATGTAAAGGACTCTTGACTAACAAAGACTTTCTCATTATGCTATGTCATCTGACTTTCCTTCATTTTGTAAATGGAGAAATGATATACAAAGTGAAAGAAAAAAAATACAGCTTGTTAAATCCATTTTATAACCATGCTTGGGGAAAATTCAGATACATTCAAGAGATACTTGATATTCTTAGATTCTGAAACCAGTTTGTTATAAATAAGATTTAGAGATCTTCCACATCAAAGTGGTGTCATATAAGGAATGGAGAGGGCCAATGATGTACCTAATTAATCATGTTTTAAAAATTAACTAAACTTTTGGGGCACCTGGGTGGCTCAGTTGGTTAAGCGTCCATCTTCAGCTCAGGTCATGATCACATGGTTCATGGGTTCGAGCCCCCACATTGAGCTCTGTGCTGCTAGCTCAGAGCCTGGAGCCAGCTTCAGCTTCTATGTCTCCCTCCTTCTCTGTCCCTTCCTAGCCTGCATGCTCTCTCTCTCTCTCTCTATCTCAAAAATAAATAAAAATAGGGGCACCTGGGTGGCTCAGTTGGTTAAGCTTCCGACTTCAGCTCAGGTCATGATCTCATGATTTGTGAGTTTGAGCCCCGCGTCAGGGCTCTGTGCTGACAGCTCAGAGCCTGGAGCCTGCTTCCAGAGACTCTGTGTCTCCCTCTCTCTCTGGCCCTCTCCAGCTCACATTCTGTCTCTGTCTCTCTTAAAAAGAAAATAAACATTAAAAAATTTTTTAAATAAAGAAAAATAAAGATTAAAAAAATTAAACTCTTGACATTTACAACTTTAAGACAATAATATTTATATATTTCTAAAAGGAACTAATATTTGATAACATTTTTGTTGTATATTGAAAAATATTTTAATATGGTTTTTAACAAGTGTTGTATCACCTTTATATTTTCTTTTGGCTTCCATCAAAGGATCACAAACTGAAGAGTCAAGAAATAACATGTCATTTTACTTAGGCAAATTATTTCTAGGTATATTTATTAAATTCTTTCCATAGGTAGATAAATGCTGGAGGGAATAAAAACATGACCAAATGATCACGTTAGTTACCTATTTTATAAATATGGGCACATGCACACACACTCACTCTCCCTCTCTATGTTATAGTAATAAGATTATATTTCTTCTCAAACCAACCAAATTTCAATACTGCATTCAGTTTTAAGATCTCTTTAGTTTCTTCATCTAGAACAATCCTCTGTCATTTCTGTTTTTGTTTTTGATCATTGCTGTTTTTCTATTATTTCCTTTTCTTAAAAAGACCAATTTGTAAAATGACATACATACTGTACTTTTTCAGATGCCTCTTTTATGTTTTCCTTTGACTTTTGGCTATATTCTCTATAGCCTGAGAGTTAGGTTTAGAGGCTTGATCAAATTCAGGCTTATTCATGGCAAGAATACTTCATAGGTGATGTTTTGAGCTTTGTATCATGTTACTTTAAAACACATGTTCTTAGGTTGACCCATTAATTAATAATGCTATGTTTAATCATTTAGTCTAATTTAAGGCTTCAGTGAACACAATTTTTGTGAATTATATTTTTCTAGAAAATCATCCAACTAATCTAGTGCATTTTAAAAATACATATATAGAAAGTTATGCAAATTTGTTTCATAGAAATTTAAAATATCTCATGTCTCCAAAGCTAATTCCCCCATGTCATGCCTAATTTTGTATTTTTTGAATAGTTTCCTTTTTTGTTAATTAGGTTAGTAATAATTTTTTGTTTATTTGAATAAATATCTTTTTAAGAAAAGCCATTTAAAATTACTTCCAAAAAGTTAAATTAAGGATTTTCACTATTTTCCACTAATTGTTTTTGTTTTATCTTCACTAGTTGTTCTTCTGTTTCCTTTCAGTTTATTTTGTTGTATACTTTATATATTTTCATATTGAAAAATTAGTTTAATCATCAGTTTGTTATATTTTTGTATATAAATATTTAAAATTTTCTGTCCCTCTGATCAACACTTTAACTGGAACCCACAGATATTAAATATTCAGCATTTTAATTATTATATGCTTCAGAAATTCTGCAAAGTGGGTTTCATTTCCAGTTTGACCCATGAGTTGCTTAACGAAATTTTTAATTTCTTATGAAACAATTCTCTTATGAGACATTTTAATAATCATAAAGTATTTCAGCAATAGATTTCTAAACACACTTTTTATTTTACGACAGAATTAGATTAATGGAAAAGTTGTGAATATAGTGCAGGGAATCCCTATATACCCACCCACAGTTTCCCTATCATTAATGTCTTTTAGTATATAGTGCATTTATTACAGTGAAGGAACAACCATGAATACATTAATATGAACTAAAATCAATATTTAATTTAGATCATTTTTTTAATATTTTAGGATATCATCTAGAATTCTGAATTGTAATTTGTAGTACTATCTCTATAAGCATTTCTTGGATGCTCTTCTCAAATTTTTCCTGTTTTTGATTACCTTGACAATGTAGAAGAATATGGATCAGGTGTTTTGTAGGACATGATTCTACTAGAATTTATCTAATAGTGTAGTCAACATTATACTAGGGTTATGGTGGGGGGAGGAAGATGATGCACATAAAGTACAATTGATTGTATTTATCAAGGGCACATACTATCAAAATGATTTGTCACTGTTGATGTTAACATTGATCACCTGGCTAAGGCAATGTTTTTCAGCTTCTCCATTCTGCAGTCTTTGGAAAGAAATCACTAGACAGAGACCAATTTAAGGAGTGGGAAGTTATACTCTGTCTTCTTTTTTTTTTTTAATGTTTATTTATTTTTGAGTTGAGGGGTTGCTGCAGAGATTGAGAGGAGGACAGAGGTTCTGAATGGAGTCTGTGATGACAGCAGAGAGCCCAATGTGGGGCTCGAACTCACAAACTGTGAGCTCATGATCTGAGCCAAAGTTGGACACTTAACTGACTGAGCCACGCAGCCACCCATACTCCATCTTCTCAAAGAGAAAATACGTACATAAATTATTTGGAATTATTCTTCACGAGGATTTACCTCTTCTATTCCATTTGTTATCGTATATCAATGTGGACACATGATTGGTTAATTTTATATCTTCTTGCTGAATTGTTTGACCACTGGTTTTTAATTGGTTTCTATATCTCTTTGACATATTCTCATCATAGTAATTTAAAACAATTTTTTTAACGTTTATTTATTTTTGAGAGACATAGAGACAGAGTATGAGCAGGGGAAGGGCAGAGAGAGGGAGACACAGAATTGGAAGCAGGCTCCAGGCTCTGAGCCATCAGCACAGAGCCTGACGCGGGGCTCGAACTCGCAGACCGTGAGATCATGACCTGAGCCAAAGTTGGTCGCCCAACCATCTGAACCACCCAGGTACCCCACATCATAGTAATTTTTTAATAATGCCTTATTTTCTGGCAATATATGATAGTCCAGGTTCATGCTATATATTTACTACCAGTTTTGTTTTCATATATTTTCCCAAGGACATCTTTACCCACAGAGAATGGAACCTTGCTATGTAGAATGCCCTATGTGTATTTAAAAATTATTATTCCTTCCTTCTCATCCCAAAGTCAAAAGGGGATCTTTCTTAGGTTTTCATCATGAGAATTTGTCAGAGGTTCCTGAAGGTAAAACCTAACCTTATGGTGTCCTCTATAATACTGAAGTCCCAAGAATTTCTCAGTGTCATGCTCTTGTACCCTCAGTCAATAGTTATTCATCAAATTTACATGTAAGTGTTCCTACCAGGTTATGGTTTCAGTGACTTCAGTACTAAGTAGTAGTACATCTATGTTACAACTCTTTGGATTTCTTGTGTTTCCTGTATTTCTGGGTGGTAGTTTTCCCAGTTCTGCTATAGGTCCATAAAATGTCAGTCATTTTCAGCTTAGTTTTTTTTTTTTCTTTTTCTTTTATAATGGTAGCTGTAAATGTGATGTACATGTTAGATCTGAAACTATAAGTTCAATACTTTTTTAAAATTATTTTTAAGGGGATATCTGGGTGGCTTGGTTGGTTAAGTATCTGACTCTGGATCAGGACATGATCTCACAGTTCATGAGTTCGATCCCCACGTCAGGCTCTGTGCTGACAGCTCAGAGCCTGGGGCCTGCTTCAGATCCTGTCTCCCTCTCTCTCTGCCCCTCCCCTGGTCACACTCTGCCTCTGTCTTAAAAATAAACAAACATTTAAAAATTAGTTTCTAATATCCACTTAGTTTTTTAAAACCATTTATAAACTTTGGAAAAACAATAAATACCAGGAACTTCCTCCAGAATTACTTGAAAATAATTTAACAACCTGTTGACTCATGATCCCCTTTCTGGGTTGGAACTCCTTTCTGAGAAAATGAGAAACCTGGCTCTAATTATCCTTAATGTAATAAATACACTATTCTATCTCTTCATCCTATCCTCATGTTAACTGATCTCCTGCCTCTGCTACTATATCTCCAATTAGGATATCTTCTTTCTGCTTCAACATATGTATTATGTCCATATTTGCACTTGAATGTCCTCTACCCCTAAGTTACAATATACCATGCCAACCAACCCTTCCATAGAAACCTGCTACTCATTGTAATTGGGCTTTGATATCCCTGTTGGGTTATGCCAATGTATGCATGCCATTCTGGCTATTTATTTTCTGACACCACAGGCCAGGCTACTGCTCTCTGGGAACACTCTCTTCACACTGCTTGTGCCTCCTAGTCTCCACAACAAGTCGCCCCCTCATATTTTGGCTTTTGTTGACTTTGAGTTTTTGCATACCGTGTCATGAGACTCAGATATATGCACTGCCATTACTCTTGTAATATGTTCTTTGAGAGTAATTCTAAATGTTAATATTAAAGAATTATGCTGCAGGTATTTAGCTTCCATCGTACCATATCTTATGCAGATAGCAAATACATATACCAGAGGCCCTGAAGAATTCATTAAAGTAAGCAGATAGCAGATGAAGTCAACATTTTAAGAAGAGAACAATACTAGTTGAATATCTTGTTTTATGCCTTTGACCCTATGGCACATCCAGATGACTGAAAATCCAATAAACACACTTGTTGGCTTAAAGAAGTAGAGCACAAAGTCCAAAACATATTCACTACTGCTGTAAGAGAAGATAAACCTCAGAAAGAAGAGTTCCAAAAAAGAAGAGCCCAAATTCTGTAAAATCTCTTTCTGATTCTATGGCTAACACCTGAACACAAGGAGGACATAAACATGCTTCAACTACTATTGGGGAATTCTGCCTACGATACTCAGTATAGGTTATCGGTAGCCAAATTATTCTTTGAAAATAAGAAATCCAGGGGCACCTGGGTGGCTCAGTTGGTTAAGCATTCAACTCTTGATTTCAGCTCAGGTCATGATAGCAAAGTTCATGGGATTAAGCCCTGTATTGGGCTCCACACTCACAGTACAGAGTCTGCTTGGGATTCTCACTCTCTGTCCCTCTCCCACTCAAAATAAATAAACAAACTTAAAAAACATAAAAAAGAAAATAAGAAATTCAACTTCATGGGTATTACAGTAGACACTTGCTGCAATGAGCACCAGTTGTTACATGTAAATGATGAATCACTAAATTTGATTCCTGAAACCAATATTATACTATATGTAAACTAAAATTGAAATAAAAATTTGGAGAAAAATCAAAAAAATGAAAAAATCAAAATAAAATAAAGAAAAAATAAAGAAATCCAATTTTGCCAAAAATAACCAAAACTAATTTACATTTCCATACACATTTACTGATGAGAATAATTCATGGGGAATAAAGAATTATTGTCCAAACATGAAAAAAATCAAAATAAAATAAAGAAAAAATAAAGAAATCCAATTTTGCCAATAATAACCAAAACTAATTTACATTTCCATACACATTTACTGGTGAGAATAATTCATGGGGAATAAAGAATTATTGTCCAAACATGAATTATTACTGCCCAACACCAGCTTCAAAGTAAGAGACAAGATAGGTAATCCATCCTGATATAGTTTCCCAACAATCATCTAATGTGGTTATGTACATTCTTTCTGCCACCTGTAGCCACACTATTGTGACAATTAACAGATACCACATAGGATATAAGGTGAGTTATTTTTTGTAGTAAGCTGAATCAGGGTTCTGTTTCTTTAGTAATATTTTATTTATGTAAATCAAGGCTTTTCTTATAATTAAACAATTTCATTTACTGTAATCATTAAAAATTAAAGATAAATTTTTGGATATTACTGGGTCAAACCACTATCTTGCAGAAGTACTGATCTATAATATTTTTGTGTCTTCTAATCACAATGTAGGATTGCATTTCACCCTGATAGCTAATGAGATATGAGTATAAATGGCATGTAAAATCTCTGAAATAAAGCCTTCAAGAGACAACAGACATTCTTTTGCCTTCTCCCCTCCATTCCCGTAGTTACGAGTGATATTTCAGAAGCAGACATTTATGCCTCTCTAATAGAAGATAACACAGGGAGAGAGTAAGGTATAAGAAAAAGGAAACAGGGAGAAGCATGTTCTCTATCTTCACAGACACACAAAAGACACATACTTCTATAAACTAGGACTGGAAGGGAAAATAATGCAGGCTATCAAGAAAAAAAATAAGCTAGGGGTGCCTGGCTGGCTCAGTCAGACCAATGAGACTCTTATCTCTGGGTTTTAATTCTAACCCCATGTTGGATGCTGAGATTACTTAAAAATAAAATCTTCAAAATAGAAGAAAATAGAAAGAAAGAGAAAATAAACTGGTACATCTGGGAAGAGTTGACTGATTCCAATAATCAAACAGAAATTCTCTAAATCCTCTATTCATGTGTGTCAACAAAAGACATGCTCAAATGGTATTTATGAAAAGGTCTCTTTATATAGCCACATATGCACGTCAGTTTAAAAGGTGGTTTTCTAAAGCACTCAATCAAATAGAGAGTGTAGATAACAATTGAATTATTTACAAGCAAACCATGAATGTTGAAAAAAAAAAACACTTTTTCCTCTAAAGTTTATTTTTTATTTTGTTTCATTTTGAGAGAGAGACAGTAGGTGGGGGGGGAGGGGTAGAGAGAGATGGAGAGATAGAATCCTAAGCAGGCTCTGTGTTGCCAGTGAAGAGCCTGACACAGGGCTAGAACTCATGAAACCATGAGATCATGACCTGAGCTGAAACCAAGAGACAGATGCTTAACCAACTGAGCCACCCAGGAACCCCTGAAAAACCCACTTTTCAAGATGGTTGCATATTATTTAGATGTATTGAAACTGGAAGAAAACACTCACCACACGGTAGCTGTGGTGCCCAAAGTAGTGTTGTTCTATACTTGGTATTAAAAAAAAAAAAAAAAAGTCAAAGTCCTTTTCACCTTCTTTACACTCTCCTCAATACAGCATAAAAATGAAGACTTGGCAGAAACGAATAAGTATTTCATTTGACTCAGAAATATTTCTAACTCTAAAATATTTACAATACTATCTCCCCCCCACCCTTAGAAAATTAGGTGCTTTGGATAGCACAGAAAAGTTAACCAATATTTCATCAATGTGCTCCTTTCCATAACATGACAGAAAATGATTTCCCAAGTTCAAAGAAAAATGAAAATCACTGATGTTCTCTAAATAATTCAGGCCTCATATGCAAAATAGATCATCAATGTGCTTATAGTAGGAAATGAACAAATCTAAATGTAAGAGAGCTCTGATGATATAAATTGAAGCAGTCCTACTTCACTGAATATGGAATTGAGGAAACATGTAAAAATATGAGAAAATGTGAGCAATAAATATAGCAGTGACAAATATGCTCAAAAGTTCCCTAAAATTTTCAATTATTCATCTTAGCTTTTCACTTTGTATATGTGAGGAAAGAGATCTTGAGTGTAAAATTCTAAAACACGTAAGCCTCCTATTCTCTTTACTGTTTGACTATTCACCCATATAATGGTATGTGACAGAAAAGTTATTTTTCTTGACATATTTAGCTTAGTGGACTTTCACAGAGCACAATTTTCTATTTTCTATAGACCAATAAATAGCAGCTTTACATATCAGAATTCTAGAAGAGCACAAGTCTTCACTTCAAGTAAAATGTGTTTTCCTCCCTTGCTGCTCTATCAAGTTTAATTATGCAAATACTATTGAATGAAACTAGACTTCTAGACTCCCTGTGTAGTCCTGTCTGTTACTATTGCCTTTCTCCAAAAATGTTCTAACATTTCCTGTTGAAATGTTTAGACGAGTGTAATGACATCTTTAAAAAAACCCAAAAACCAGAAATGCTTTCCATCTAAGAAGTGCTTATTAAGTCTTTCCTATCCCTGTTTCAAGCTTTCTGAAATATTTAAACATATATCTGACTTGAATACTTAGCCTGTTAGGTATTCATGAAGAAGAAAAGGAAATACTCAAATATGTGTTTCAGACAATGAACACTAAGAACGCCAGAGGGGAAAATATTTAGGAAAACTTCACTGAAAATAAACACTCTAGTCATTTGTCAATCACCATGTACATTATACGAGCAAAACAATGTGCTACATGTGAGAATGACACACATTCTATAAACAAACTATAGAATAATTTGGATTTGAATATATTCTTTAATTGAGATATAACTCATGAGCTCTGGAAATACAGATGAAAGATCAGTATAAAATTTAAGTTTCCAGAAGGCTTGTAAAAAAAGGTTATATTTACATAAAATACAGCTTTAACATTCTGCAACTATGACAGATGAGTATGATTTTTACTGGAGGAGAAGACAATGAAATGACATACAGAGAGATTAAAATAATATAGCTTAAGGGGTTAAGATACAACTAGAGAACTGCTCTAGGGGAATGGTTGAGTATGGTTGAAATGTAGGGGGGATTATGCATGATGAAGTATACCGAATATAAACTGTAGCATTCATTATTATAGCATACATGAATATTTAATAAAACATACTTTAAACTTGAGGATATAGACCAAAGTGTCATTCTCATTTTTATTCCCCAGAAGTCTCAAAAAACAGTTCTGAAAATAATATAAGCTGAAGACTGAAGAGTTGACAGATATACTACCTGTTATTCATACCTATATTTTCATATAATAATTATTTTTAGGTGTCTGAAGGAAGCCTAATTACCTGATACATTAATAAGCATTATGTAAAAAACAAAAACAAAATCCGAGATAGAACACAAGGATGTTAAGAGGGGTTATATAACAAAATAAATCAATTTTGTTGTGCTCAAATAAGCTTGGTAAATACTGAATTACATAAAATTAAGCAAAATTCCTCACTAGAGGGCATAGGATAAAATAAAGGATATTATTTTTTTCAAAAGACTATTGTAGACAGGATTCCTAAAAAGTTTACACTTTTAGGAAAAGCTTACAGTTTTAAAGGAGCATCTTGAGGGAATAATGTTCAAAGGAACATATTTTGGAAGCACAGCTTTTAAATTATTAATTTCTATTACCCGAATAAATGTTTAAGTCAAAAGAAATGAATCTAATTAAAGAAAAAGAGATAGAAAGTGACTCTCCTATGATACTTCTACCCTAATTTCCCCTTCCTCTAGTAATGTCACAAGTGGCTTTCTTAATTCCTAAATATTTTAGGGAGCTTCTAAAGTCAATAAGCTTTAACTCTCCTCAGAGTCTGCTGAATTAATCTGCAAAAGCCAAGAGCTACTGTTGACTACAAATTTCTGGTAATATATCAAGTGTGGCAGAATAGAGAATCCATTATACTTCTTCTCACTGAAACCTCTTTCAATCTCTTCAAGTGTTTCCCGTCATTTTCATTTTTTTCTTTTTTAAATAGCTTTATTGAAATGAATTGATATTAGTTATACTGAACATATTTAATGCATACAATTTGATACGTTTGGATATTTATAAATATTTGTGATATCATCACCACAATGAAGATGATAGATATATTCAACACATCCTCAAATTCTCTTGTGTCCTTCTGTTTTCTCTTGTGGTAATAACACTTACATTTTGAAGTACATAATACCTAATTGTTAATTAGAGGCACCACGTTGTACGGTAGACTTCTGAACTTATATTCATCTAACATAACTGAAAACAACAATTCCCCATTTCCCTTACCCTCAGCACCAGCAAGTATTTTTGTATTTTCTGCTTTATGAGTGACTATTTTAAAAATGTTCTATAAATGGAATCATACAAAACTGTCCTTAAGGTTCATCCATGTTGACACAAATGGCAAAATTCCCTTGTATTTTTAAGTTTGAATAGTATTTCATTATATGTATATTCCACATTTTGTTTGTCAATTCATCTATTGATCAAAATTCAGGCTGTTCCCATATTTTGACTATTGCAAAAATATTGCAGTAACATGAGAATGCAGATATCTCTCTGAGATTCTACTTCAGTTCTTTTGGATATATACTCAGAATTATAGGGATGTGGACAAGTTTGAACCATTGCACTTTGGTGGAAATGTCAAATAGTGCAGCAGCTATAAAAACAGTATGCAGGGTTCCTCAAAACATTAAATATGGACCTATCATATGTCCCTTCCTTATTGAAGAACACTGAATATGGCAAAGGGAATACAGGAGGGAAAAAATAAAGAAAAAAACAAAAACAGGGACATAGGGCATTAAGGGAAAAAAATGGAGTAATTAGGTCATTTCTCAGGCCTAGATAAAAAGTGGGTTGGGGGGCCAGCATTTGCAAAACATATGGGGTGTGAGTGAAATACAACACTATCCGTGGAAAATGAGTGATAATGACCATGTATCAAAAGACTATTATACTTAAACTATTTCAAATGCCCAAATACGCCTTTCCTTTCCTTTCTGTATCACTGCATATAGGTCCTTAAGCTAGGTAATTCTGACCTATCTGAACAAATTCAGGTCAGCATCACCTTTTTCAGAATACCGTGTCAATGAATATGAGTTCTGTTTTTGTGTGCTATAATTTAATCTATCATAATAAGAATCTGATCAATCGTGATGAACTAGATAACCCTTGCACGGGGAAGTGTTCTGTGGACGTTCACTGAGCACATGGAGAAGTTCACATAAATCCAAGATACAGTTACTTTGACATCTCTGCAGAGAAGACAAGGTTATGATCAGGGTTGCAAACATTTTACTAAGAATATAAAAAGAATATATAATGTATATACTCAGAAATATTTTTATTGAATTTAAGCCTGTGACTCAATGTTTCTTTTCACACAGTCTGAGAAAGCGTTTCATTTTCTACTCTCATAAGCTACATTGGAAGACAGAAAAGTCAAGTCTCCAGTAAGTCACTGTGGAGGGAGAAACCGCTCATCATAATTCACCCATACTGGGCTTTTCACTCTCTAAAGAATTTTACCTGAATGTTAAATCTGAGAAAGTAGAATGACCTAAAAAAGGAGAATTATATAAAAGGCAGGCAGGATTAATTCTTCAGGGATGCACAGAGCATAATATAAAGCAATGTGGCATAAATGTCAATGGCAGGGAGAAGCAGCCACAGACTGGAATGGAATGAAGCAATCAGCAGCAGCAGGACTCTGAAGGAAAACATGGTGTGACTGCAAGGGCAAGAAGCAGCATTTCTGGAGACAGACACAGACTCTACTGGCAGAGTCTAAAATAATAATTTGTCAAATGGCTCACAAGAGTGTCAGAACAGAAGGGGCAGCTGGTCACTGGGTATTTTATCACAGTTGTACATATGGGACATAATAATAGCAACCAAAATCATCGGTTGAAGGACAAATACATAATTATAAATAAAATACATATTCATATAAAGGTACATTAAATTAGCCCTAGCTATCCCAGTTAATGTTTCCTTAGATTTTTACTCTATCCATGCCATATATTTGTATAATAAGATATACTTAATATAATGATGTCTTGCACTAAAATGAATAAATTCCATAAGTTTCAGGGTCCATGTCTTTTTGCCTGGTCTATGAAAATGTTCAATTAATATTTATTGAATGAGTATGAATACAGATTCATACATTTTAACTCTCATGCAATCCTCCTCTACTCAGAGGTTAGAAGAAAACCCAGAACAAAGAATTCTTCACATAATTTTCTCTTCTCCTTCAACTACTTTTAAAATTACTTTATATATAAAATTAAATAATAATTATAATATATTTGGAATAAAATGAAAAATTAATTTCCTCTAACTCTAGAAAATAAATGAAAACATCTAGTTGTTACTTTTGTTTACTAATATGATAGAGTGTTTTGAACAATATGCAAATAGTGTCAAGAGCAATATTTCTAAAGGCAAATAACCCAAAAGCTAGGCAAAATATATGGATTACTAGGAAAACTTTTTTGGGGTCAGTCAACATCACAGAGAGGCTGAAGCAACTGCATAGAAAGATCCAAGAGTCCTGAGGGAGTGGAAATGTAAAAATGTTAGTTTACAAGTCAGTAATCACAATATTCTTGGAACAGGGAGAATGCAGATTTTGTGAGTTTGCAGGGATGCTACTGAAGAACAGAGTCCTTCTGTTGGTCTCATGGGATTGGAGAGAAAACTCCAGAGACTTGAAGGGTAAGATACCAACTATTTTCCCTTTAAGGGAAGCCACCTGGCTTAGGAAGGAAGTTAAACAGAAATTGCATAAATATTCCAGTAAATAGATCAGGGAATTCAGTAATTCCATTGATCTAAAGAGAAAAAACTCTATTTCAAAATTCACCAGATATACCAAAGCCTTATATCCAGAATCTAGAGCAAACAAAATGTTGACAGAACTTCACCAAAAGCTCAATCCAGTCCTACCAAAGTACCTAGTTAGATGTGTCTGTCTAGCAAAGGATATAGCAAACTCTCAAGTGTGGCAGATTTTTAAATATTATGCAAATTAAGTAAAAATGTCTAGGTATGTCCAGAGGTAAGTGTAAGCAATAGAAACAGAAGAGAGCAAATAGACAATAGACATAAACTCCTTTAATTTACTAATATTAACATGTTCAACAAAGTAAAGGACAAGTTATGGAAAAAAAATTGAAAAGACAGAAAATTTCACCAGAGAATAAAACTCTTAAGAAGAATCAAATGGATAATGTAGAATCGTTCATTTAGAAGCTGAAATTAAGCATGTAATAAACGAATTTAACTGAAGACAGAGTAGTGAAAGGTTAGTAGAAAGTAAGATTGTGAGATCAATAGAAAATATCCAAACTGAAGCTTTGAAAAAATAACAAATATAGTAAAATGATGGAACACAAGGATGAAAGAGGAGTCAGAGGATGGACTCAAAAAGCAAAAAGCAATAATGAAAGAAATAGACTCTAAATACTCCAAAATCTGATGAAAAAGATTAACTGAAATTCAAAAGGGTCTACAAATTCCAGACAGAAAAGAAAAAATAAATAAAGAAAAGTGAATTCCACAACCGAGAGAGTTCCATAATATGAAATCATGTAAGCCAGGAAGACATTTTAGTAACACATTTAAAGTGCTAACAGAAAATAATTCTCAACGCAAATTAATCTACTAAATCAACGAAATCTCAAACAGCCAGAAGATATTTCATGAAATAGATAAGCCAATTCAAAATGTGTATGCAATACAAACAACCTAGAATATCCAGGTTAAGATTAAGTTGAGCTTGAAGAAAAAATAATAATAATAAGATAACTTATACTACCAGGTATTATCACTTAGATCTGGCACAACAGACAACTAACCTATGAAATGTAAAACACTTCAGAAACGGATCCACTTACATAACGGCCATCTGATTTACAATCAAGGCCCTGCCATTTTAGAAAAAAATACCCTATTTTCAATAAATGGGCTGGAGATCAGGACTATAATCCAACACCAGGTCTATGTAAAGCCCGGTCACACCTGGAAGAACATAACTGAATATACAGAAGATACTTCAGGATGCCAGAGGGCAAGGGAACTCATCAGAACAATACACTTGGATCACTTCCCGAGTCATAGTCTCAGGTTTGGTATTCCTGAGTTGGTCTCACAAAGACTTGGTAATTTCCGTGACCAGAACATGAAAGTCTTCTCCAATGAAGTTAGGAAGCTTTACAATCACCCGAACACTTGGCAGATTGCTTCTGTCTCTGAATACACACATTAATCACTCACATTTATATCTGAAGCCTGAAAAATTAGGACTTAGGAGCTGGACCACTCTCAGTTGATGTTCCTTGACCAGAAGATGAGTCTGGAGAAAGAAGAAGTGCCCCAAATCACCCACTAACCATCTCTCAAGCTGGCTGTATCAATTTAATATCCACATAGAAAAATGCTGATGCTCTGGGGACATCACATAAAAATTCAAATCCAGATGAATAATAGTTACATGGGTGATTTCATTTTACAAAAATTAATTTATTTTACATTTATAATTTATGTACTTTTTCTAAATGCATCAATAAAATATTAAGCTTAAAAATATCACTGCATATCTCCTTCTAGTTATATTACTGCAAATAAATTTTATTTTCTCTTAGATCATATTAACTATGCCTATAATAACATCAAGTAATATTTTTCTGATTATAAAATTATTGCATATTCATTGTAGAAAGTTAATCTCAGTGTATCTATACGACTTTTGTATGTTTAATTATGGAGGTGAATTAAAAATACAAGCTGACTTTTAAAGCACCACTAATACAGTCATTGTTAATGACATCAGAAGAAAGAAAATTTAACTAATGTTTAGTGAATTTATAATATCTGTCACTGTAATTATTAGTCTGTTAATCTTCTCCAGTTAGATAAATGATTGAGAAATTTAATAGTAATTTCAAAAATGCAAAATACGATGACTGTTTTCTTGGCAAGGAAAATAGGCATTCAGTTATAGCTCTGATTTTCCTTTTTACTATGAATGTTGGTTTTCATTCAGAATTTCCTTATATATTTATCTGATCTCACTTTATCTCACCTATACCATGATGATATTTTCCTGATTTCCAGCTTTTGTTACAAATGTGAAGTTTCAAAAAATAAAGACTAGAGAAGGATATAAAGATATTTAAAAAAATAAAAGATGTAGAAAAAATAAACACAAAAAATTTTTATCATAATAATCATTATCATATATCTCACTCCTAGGAGTTAATCCATTAGTAAGACTATATGTGTGTGTGTGGTGTATGTGTAGCCCCAGATTACTCTCATTTGTAAACTAACTTTTAAATCATAAGTGTGAAAAATCATACTATGCACACTAATCTACTTTTAAAATAAGTTTATTGTGATATGATATACAAATCATAAAATCTCCCCTGTTCAAATTTATACAATTCAGTTTCTACTGTATTTATGTAATTGTACAGTCAGCACCACTGTCTAATTTAGAACGCTTCATGACTTCAAAAAGAAACCCATTACATTCACTCCCCACCTAATCTCCCTAGCCCCTGGAAAACACAAATCTACCTTTTGTTTCTATGTGTTTGCCTCTTCTGAAGATTTTATATAAATGGAATCATCAATATGTTGCCTTTTAAAATGTCTAGCTTTTTTCAATTACCATCACGTTTTTAAAGTTCATCTGTGTTTCAGCATGTATAGGTTCTTCATTCATTACTCTTTATCGCTAAATTATATTACATGGTATGACTATACCACATTTTGTTAACCATTAATCAGCTGATGGGCATTTGGGTCATTTCCAAGATTTTCTTAATTTTAGTAGCTGCTAGGAAAACTCCTGTGCAAGTGTTTATTTTATTTTATTTTATCTTATTTTTTAAGTTTACTTATTTATTTTGAGAGAGAGAGAGAGAGTGTGTGAGCTGGAGAAGAAAAAGTGAGAGAGAGGAAAAGAGAGAGTCCCAAGCAGGCTCTGCATTGTCTTTGCAGTGCCCGATGCAAGACTGGATCCCATAAACTGTGAAATTATGACCTGAGCCGAAATCAAGAATCAGACACTTAACCAATTGAGCTGACTGAGCCACCCAAGCACCCCGCTCCTGTGCACATTTTTAGGTGGACATATGTTTTTAATTCTGTCGAGTATAAGCCTATACATAACATTTTGTGAAAATATCAAGCTGTTTCTCAACCTCTCTGCACCATTTTATAATCCCATTAACAACGTATGAGAGGACTGATTTTTCCAAATTCTTGCCAACACTGATACTTGTGAATTTTTATTTTCTTTTTAATTTTATCCATTTCTAGTGGGTATAATGTGGTATCTCTTTTGATTTAAATTACCCTAATGACTAATTGTGTTGAGCATCTTTTGTTCTTATGGACAATTGAATATTTAGAGAAATGCCTTTTAAATCATTTGCACATTTTTAATTGAGCAATTTATCCTCTTGTTGAGTTGTAAGTATTCTTCATATGTTCTATATACAAGTCCATTATCAGATATATGATTTTAAGATATTACCCTAATGACCTGTGTTCGATTGCCCTCTTTGGATGACACTTTTGAGGTATAAGAGTTTTTAATTTTATGAAGTCAATTCAGCCTAATTTTTCTCTTTGCTTATAATGATTAAGTCATATTCAAGACACCATTAGATATAAGAGATTTACTCCTATATATTTCTATAAGAGTTATGATTTTAAATCTGAAATTTGTGTCTGTGATCATTTTGAATTAAATTTTGCATATGGGTATAAGATAGGGATCAATTATCGTGTTTTCTATATGGATATATGGCTATCTCAGCACCATTTGCTATAGATATTGTTTATTCCCTATTTACATGTCTTAATAACTTGTTTACGGTCAGTTGACCATGATTTTTTTTGATACTCTCAATTATTTCCTACTTATCTAAATGTTGTTGCTTATGCAATACCACCCTGTCTTGACAACTGTAGCTTTGTAGTAAATGTTGAAATGTGGAAGGGTGAGCCTTTCAACTTTGTGCTTCTTTTTAAGATTGTATTGGCTAATCTGAGTCTGTTGCATTTCCATTTGGTTTAAGGATCAGCTTATCAGTTTATACAAAAAAAGGCAGCTGGGAATTTTATAGGGAGGCATTAAATCAGTAGATCAACTTAGGGATTACTGCCATCTAAAAAATAACATCTTCCAATCCATTAGTATTATAGATCTGTCCATTTATTTTGACCTCCTTTAATGTCTTTCAACAATGTTTTTATGTCAGTGTACAAGTCTTGAACTAATTTTGCTAAATTTAACCCTATTTTCTTCATGCTATTGTAAATGGAATTGTTTTCTAAATTTTCAGATTATTCATTGCTATTGTACAGAAATGCAACACATTTTATATTAATCTTTTACACTGGAAACTTTTTAATGTATTTATTACTTCAAATAGATTTTTCTGTATGATTCTGTATGATTATATATATATATTTTATATATTTTTTTCTGTATATATATGAGATATAGAATAGAGATAGGTTCTCTTCTCTTCCAATTTGGACTTTTCCCCTCTAATTTCCTCTGACTAGAACAGTGTGTTGAGTAGAAGTAGTGAGACACAAACATTCTTGTCCTATTCCTTTTCTTAAAGAGAAAGTGTTTCAGTCTTTCGTTATTAAGTATGATGGAAAAAGTATGAGTTTTACATGTAATGTTTTATCAGGTCATAAATATTCCTTTCTATTCCTGGTTTGTTGTGTTATTTCTGTGATTTCTCTCTGTGTGTGTGTGTGTGTGTGTGTGTATGTGTGTGTGTGATTTTATGGTGAATGTGTGTTGCATTTTATCAAATGGTTTTTTTTTTTACCTATTGAGACGGTCATATCATTTTTGTCATTTAACCTTTTATATGATATACTTACATTAATACCACTTAGTCATGGTATATAATCCTTTTTATGTATTGCTACATTGAGATTTCTATTTTGTGTCATTGTGTCATTATTATATAAGAAATATTGGTCTATAATTTTCTTTTATATGATATCTTTGTCTGATTGTGGTTTCAGGATATTCCTAGAATGGGTTGGGAAATGAACTGCTCCTAATTTTCAAAAGAATTTTAAAGGATTGGTGTTAATATTTTAACCTTTTCAAAGAATTCATCAGCTTCAGTAGTGCCTAGACTTTCATTCTTTGGACATATTCTTATTATTAATTCATCACTTCTTACAGGACTGTATTATCATATAGAACACTGAGTTGAGTCATTCACATTAACACTGAGTTAGGCAGAATACATCCCCTTAAAGCAGAGAGGTCCTTAGGTCCCAATCACTGAAAACTGTGAATATTACCTCAGAAGAGAATACATTTACAGATGTGATTAAATTAAGAATTTTGAAATGAAGTAAAATTATTCTAGGTTATCGAGGTGGGCCCTAATTGCATTAAATCACATATGCCCTTCTAAGAGAAAGGTAAGAGGAAAATTTGACACAGATGAGAGCGGAAAAGGTGCACACACATAAAAGGAGACATTCTGAGGACAGAACAAAGAGAGATTTGATCATGTTGGCCTTTAAAATCAGAATAATGTAGCCACAAGCCCAGGAATGCTAGCATCCACCATAGCCTGGAGGAGCTAAGGAATGAGTTCTTATCTAGAGCCTGTGGAGGAAATGCAGTCTCACTGACTCTTTTATTTTGTCCCAGTGATATTGATTTTGGACTTCTGGCCTCCAGAACTGTCAGAGATAAATTTCTGTTGTTTTAAGTCTATGGTACTCTGTTTTACAGTAGTAAAATCTAATCATAGATCTATTCGGTTTTTCTATTTTACTTGAATCACTTTCTGGAGTTTGTAGCTCTCTAGAAATTTATCTGTTTCATCTCTTTTAAACAATTAGTTGGAATACACATTTTTGATACCCTCTTAAAATCATTTTATCTCTGAGTGATTGGTATTAATTTCCCCTAAGTCATTCCTGAATTTTGTAATTTCAGGCTTCTTTTTATCTACACTACTGATTTTTTTTTCCATTTTGTGATCAATTCAATAAACCAGCTATGGTTTTACTGATTATTTCTATTATTTTTTTCTCTATTGCCTTTATGCTGTAATCTTCATTATTTTCTTCTTACTGGTTGTTGTGCTTTTAATTTGTTCTTATTTTTTCTATTTTTTTAAGATGCTATAAACTTCACACATAGCACTGCTTTAGTTAAATCCCATCCTTTTGGTGTATTGTGTTTTCATTTTCATTCATTTCATCTTATAACAATTTCTTTTTTTTTGTTTTTAGAATTGTACATGATTTATTTTCTATTTTGTAAAATATTTTATTGATGTTAAAATATATAAACTAAAATGATTTAGATGGTGTAGTACATTTGTGGATTTCTTTTTTTTTTTATATATAATAGTTTATTTTCAAATTGGTTTACATATAACATCCAGTGTTCATCCCAACACGTGCGATCTTTAATGCCCGTCACCCCCTCTCCCCCCTCCCTCACCTCCCTCGCCCTCAGTTTGTTCTTAGTCTTTGAGTTTCAATGTTAGTATATGTGCTGCCGAAGCGAGCCCTCATAATTTTTAACTTCCCTGTGATTTGTTGTTTCATTGGTGGTATAAATATGTTAAGTTTCCAAGTATTTGTGAACTTCCCAAATTCCTTTCTATTATGATTTAAATCATTTTAAATTTTTTGAGAGTTGTATCATGGCCTCACATATAGTCTACATTAGAGAATGTTCCATGTGCACTTAGTAATAATGTATTCTACTCTTCTTGGGTAGAGTGAGTGCAATATAGATGTCTTTTAGGTCTAGTTATTTTATTGTGTTGTTCAGGTCTGTTATTTTCTTGTTGATTTCTCTATTTGTCCTACTCTTTAATAAAAATACATTTATTTCTCCAACTACTACTATTTAATTATTTATTTCTCCCTTCAAATCTGGTTTTGTTTCATGTAATATGGGGATCTGTTGCTAGATTACTATATGTTTACAATTGTTCTTTCTAATAGGTTGGCCATTTTATCATATAATGTAGTCATTTTTTTCTCTAGCAACAATTTTAAAAGTCTATTTTTCTGAAGGGACTAAAGCAAATCCAGTTCTCTTTCCAGTACAGTTTGCATAGTATAATATTTATATAGACATATATATATATACACACATATATGTATACATACACATATATACATATATACACATATGTGTGTATATGTGTGTGTGTATGTATATATATACACACATCCATGTCTGTACTTTCAATGAATCTCTGACTTTGAATTTGAAATTTATCTTTCATAGACATTATATACTTGGATCATGCTTTACTTTTGTTTTAAACTTTTCTGACAATCTCTGTTTTTATTAGGAATCTTTATTACATTTTTATGTATTTTTGATAAATTAGAATTTATGATTATTACTTTTGTATTTTGATGTCTTATGTCTGTCTTCCTCCTCTAATCCTGTCTTCTTTTGTATTAAACAGATATTTTATACTATACAATTTTATGTACATTGTTGCTTATTTTAGTATATTTGAATTATTTTCTGTAGTACTTTCTCTAGGGATTATAATTAACAGCTTTAAAACAATCTAATTCTTATCATCATTAACTTCACTTCAACAGCATACTATAATGCTATTCTACTATAACTCCATTCCCTCTCCTTCCTTTGAGTTATTATGTTACACAAATTATATCTTTAAACATTACAGGCACATCCAGACAATTTTATAATTATTGTTATCTGCAACTGTCAATTAAGTCAGACAGGAAAAGTTTCTCAAACAAAACTAAGCTAGAGACTATTGTGTTAAGTGAAATAAATCAGTCAGAGAAAGACAAAAACCATATGAATTCACTCACATGTGGAATTTAAGAAACAAAACAGATGAACATAGGAGGGAAAAGAGACCAGGAAAGAAACTCTAAACTATAGAGAACAAACAGGATTGCTGGTTGGGAGGTTTGCAGGGGGAGTGGGCTAAATAGGTGATGGGGATTAAGGAGGGCACTTTTGATGAGCACTGGGAATTGTAATGTAAGTGATGAATCACTAAATTCTACACCTGAAACTAATATACACTGTCTGATAACTAACTGGAATTTAAATAAAAATTTGGAGAAAAAAGTTTCATTTGTATTTTCTTTATATTTATGTAGTTACCTTTACCAGTACTCTTTGATTCTGTTTGTTGATTTGTATTATTTAGTGTCCCATCATTTCAGCTTTTTGTGGGACAGTTCCGTTTGCAACAAATTTACTCCATTTTTCTTTAGCTGGGGATGTCTTTATTCACTTTCATTTTTGAAAGATAGATTTGCTGTATATAAGATGAGTGTGTGACAGGGTTTTTTTCCTCTTCTGAGTTCGTTTGTCTATGGCTTTTGGCAATTTCACTCTGAGGTGGTAAGTGTGATTTATTTTATTCTACTTGAAGTTAGTTGACAATCTTGGATATATAGATTAGTGTTTTCCATCAAAGTTTGGGTATTTTTGACCATTATTTCTTTAAATATTTTTCTGCATATCTCTCTCTCTCTCTCTTTCTCTCTCTCTAACTCTCCTTCTAGGACTCTGATTATGTGTACACTGGTACATCTGACATTCTTCATATAGCTCTGATATTTTGTTAATTTTTTTACATTCCTTTTTCCCCTTTTATTTCTGTTCTTCAGAGTAGAATAGACTATCATCAATACTACTGACTCTTTTTCCTTCCTGATCAAATCTTCTATTCAGACTCCCTAATGAATTTTTTCTCTTCACTTATTACATCTTTCAAATCCAGAATTTTTATATGATTATTTTTATAATATCTTTATTGTTTTATCTTTAGTAATACATCTTTACCATGCTTTCCCTTAATTATTTAAGATGGATTTCTTTAGTTTTTTAATCAACTTATAACTAATGATTTAAAGTCTTTGTCTAGTAGTTTAAAATCTGGGCAGTCTCTACTGTGATGTATATAGACACATATATGACAGGTGTATGTAGAGAGACATGTAAACACACACAACACGCACTATCATAATTTCCTGTTTTAGATGTCTCACTTCTTGTTGACATTTAAATTAGTATAAAGTGGCATTGCTGTAAGTAAGATTCCTCTCCTCCCAAGAGCTCATAATGCTCTTTATTTTTTTTTTTTGCTCTGTTTATTTAGTGACATTCTTGTAATAATTCTGTAACATCGATATTCCTCACTATGTGTGGCAACTAATGTCTCTGCTCAATGCTCAGCTTATGATTGGGCATAGATATATGTAAATATCGGGAACTAACACATCTCCCAGTCTTCGCCATGGACTCATTGTGCATGTCAGAATATGCCCTCAAAATTATGGTAGGCAATTCACATTTCTCCCTTAGCCCTCCATTTCTGATTGTACAGTCTCTCATCAGCCAGAGTGAGTTTGTGAGCTTTTCAGGTGTTCCCTAGTCAGCACAGAGCCCTGCATATGAGTCCTTCTAAATTCCCAAGAATATGCAGGAAGTTTTAAATACCTAAGAACATCTTATATCCCACTTTTCCCCTTCTTTGGTCACCTTCTTGTTAGTCCTAACTAGTAATTCTGTCTTGGACACCTGTGATGTTAATTAGTTGATGATGATTATTTTCAACAAATGAGTGATCTCCAAATCTCTGAACATGAAAGCTACTATAAATAATAACATTCACATAAATAAAACATAAGATAAATCAGATTTTTTTTCTAAAAAGAAACTAGATTTCTCAAATATACTCTACATCTTATCACTAAAGATATAGTGAATATAACAGTTTGAAGTATCTAACTGAATATTTTAACTTCACTAAAACAGAACTGTGAAAACTTTTGCTCCATTGAAATATTTCAGGTTGTTTATTTTTTATATTATATAAGTGCATACAGGACAAATATATACTATGATGACAGTTGATAGTAACTCTCTGATGCTTTTGTAAACAAAGAATGCTACATAATTAGCACTTTAATCTCATTAAAAAATAAGTTAATGTTATTCGTGAACTTTCTATCTCAAAAGTTGTCTAATAATTGATTATACACAGTACTAACTTAAAGCTTTATTAAAAAGATCATTTTTATTATAAGCACTTTCTCTTTCATCATGTTTTGCAGTATCTAATTTATTACCAGACACCTACAGTTAAGGAAACAGAAATAAATTATACAGTGTAAGATATAAAAATCTGAATACACAAAAAATTAAAAAATATAAACAATACATAAATAATAATAATATCATTTGATTCTTACCTATAACTAGAAACTGACATTGCATTTCAATAAAAGTTTACTGCTACCCAGTAAAAATATAATGAAAGCCAGCTAAGTCATTTTAAATGTTCTAATAGTCACATTGGAAAAGGAAAATTGAAAAGGTGAATATAATTTTGAAAACATTTTATTTAACCTAATGTATCCAAAATATTTTTAACACTTTATTAGTATAAAATACCACTAGTGAGATATTTCACATTCCTTTTCCAATTTGAAATCCACACATTTCAAGTACTCAGTTCCTAGGGATTTAAATGATATCTTTAGAAGCTGTCTTTTTTTTTTCCCTCAGATCTTCTTAGATTCTTTCTCAGAAGGAATCTGTGTATGTGGTCCTCAGCGACCTTGTACTTCACCAGGGTCTTAGCGGCTTTGATCTCGGGAGATAAATATCTTTCCGATAGAGCTGGCAATTATTCCATAAAGGACCATCGCTGGCCTGCCTTGGATTATATGCCTGATGCTGAAACGATGAATATGTAGAGTGACTAAAATTCTCATTTGTTGCTGTTGCTGTGCAAACTGAACATTGCCTAATCTTTAGTCTAGAAAATTGACTTCAAACACAAGTGAGTACACACCTTTCCAAGGGACATGGACAACACTGTTCATAGAAGCACTAATTATAATGGCCCTATAATAGTCAATTTTATGTGTCAACTCCACAGGTTATAGTGCACAATTATTTAATCACACTAATCTAACTTTCCTGTGAAGGTATTGTGCAAGTGTAAATAAAATGCATAATCAATTAATATTAAGTAAAGGAGATTACTCTTCATAATGAGGATGGACCACTTTTACCTTAAAAGTAAAAACCAAGGTTTCCCAGAAAAGAAGAATTTGGCTCAAGACTACAGCATCAAATCCTCCAGCATCAAATCCTGCATGAGCTTCTAGTCTATCAGCTTGCCCTTCAGTTTGTATTTGCCACCCCAAAATTGTGTGAGACAATTACTTTAATTCCTTAAAATATGAAAAAGAATAGCTTAAGAAACTAGGATAGTGATATCTTTGAAGTGAAACATGGGTGGAACCTTCTAAGATGGTCATACTCTATTATTTGATCTGGATGGTTTAACAATTCACTTTGTGCATACGCATTAAATTGAGACCTATGATTTGCTCATTCATTCTCATCTCCCTAGACTGCCTCTACTAAGTAAGTATAAGGTGATATTACATTGATCGCATTCTAGTAATAATTTGAATTTCCATGACGTCTAATAAAGTTATGGAACAGGGAAAACAGATTTTTATGAGAACATATTTCTGCAGAGTTAGGAACCTCTGAATAAATTCTGTTGAAAACATGCTGGGCTAAGAGCAAGCCTTGAGAAAATAATTTATGTCTACAGGAGACTGAGAGAACTCCAAAGAGTTCTTTGTTGTTATATGTTTACATCTCAAGGGAGAATGAGGCCCAAGGTCTTGGAGATGACTTTAGATCCCCAAATCTGGAGTCACCAGAGCTCAGCTGTCCCTTAAAGATGTGCATTTACATTTCAAAAGGTAAGTGAAAGAACTCAGAATGCATTCTACCCCATTTTTAAGGAGTAAAGACTTTGTCTCTCTTTTTGAAAGGAAGAGAGAGCAGCTGCCACTTTTTCCTGTGTTTAGGATAAGAAAATGAAAGTTCTATGCAAGTTCCGGCCACTTGCACAGAAAATGTTTCCATCTGGTTTCATTGTATTAACCCTGGAGTAAACACTGGGGAAAAGGGAGTTAATACATTATTATGTTTATAATGACGGTTAATCTTATATTTAAAAACATTTGCACATTTTGAATAAAATTTAAAAAGATAAATGTTAAAAATAAAAATACTAAATACAATTTGGGTACCTTTCCATACATTTATAATCATTTATATTCTAATATTTGAAGTGCCGACTGAATTAGCTTGCTCATTTTCTTACTGGGTTATGTCAACTATAACTATAGGCTTTAGTTACAAGGGTTACACTTGAATAACAGGAGAGGAATTCATAGAAAAGAGAACAAAGGTAAAGATGAAAGACAAAGAATAAGTAGGAACATGAAGGGAATAATCCCTATGTGAATCAACACAAAAAAGTTCCAAGTTTATTAAAAGTTATGCCAATAACAGTCAGTGACTCTTTCTTGTTTGTGAGTTTGGGAAAAGAATAATGACTTCGAAGTTGAAAGCCATTACTTGAAAGTTCTTTCAGTTACAGAACACAAATAATTTGAAAAGTAGAGAATAACTGATTTCTTTTTTGATTATCAATGAGTAGATGAGTCATAAAAGGCAGCAAATTGGGGATAATCCTATGAAGTTAGACATTTGTATGCAGTTTGTTTCTTAGACAGCTTCACTATTTACCTTCAGAATCCCTTAGGATATATTAAATAAATAAAATTAAAGCTGTCTTAAATCTGTTTTGAAATCTGTTATTTGTAGTAGAAAGTCTTAAAACATTAGATTTTTTAAACTATAATTGCATTTGTTATTTGAGATTCACTGTGCTGTTGCAATTTCATCTTTCTGAGGGGAAAAAAATAGACCAGCTGTTATACACGACAGAGGCTGCAAATAAACTGAATGAATGGTAATTCCCTAGAGCAAGTATTTCAATAGTAAACTTTAACAGCATGACTGGAAAAGGGTGAACTAGTCCATTAAATTTGTTTTATAACTGTAAAATCTTTCATTCCCAACAGGAGCAGTTGCCACCATTCTCCATACAGTGATCCATTCTTACCTAAGTCATTCCCTCCTCCTCACTGGGCAGAATCATGAACTCCACTTTGATTCCATGGACGTAGAGAAAAATCAGCTGGGCAGCTGACAATCCTTAAATAATGCATCTGATAATTCTTTCCCTGCCGTGAAATACATGATCCTCTTCTGTGAACTACACTCAACTAAAAGTGTTACTTTATTTTGGAATTTTTGAAATTTTCAAATAATCCTACTGTTTCACCCATTTTTAAAGCTGAACTGTAATTTTACCATTTGAACTTTCCTTTTTTATATTCAGGATATGAGTACTTGGTATATCTTCTATACTTTCTGTATCATGTATAAGTCATATTTTGCCATCCTAAATTACGGAATTATCCTCTAGAAGTTTTTTTGGTTTCATCTTTCACATTCAGGTAAATGATTCTGCTTAAATTAATTTTGTGTTTGGTGTGACACAGAATTCAAAGGTTTAATTTTTATTACTTTTTTGCTGTATTTTCTGTTCATTGTTTTTTAAGTCGTTTTTCATATGGTTTCTCAACTGACCCAAGAGCTTCCATTAAAGCCAACAATTTTCCCTTTGGACTTAGCTATCCTTATATCATCTCTTTACAATACTCTCCAAAGAAATAAAAACCTGGACTTGAGAAGATATGAAAACTTAGTGATGTATCCATTTAAAATAAGACATAATTATATTGTTTGTGTTGAGTTAGTTATATAGCTGTCAACTCTATAATAATTAATCTGTGTATACTATGTTTTATATAAATTTATATATTTCCCAGTAGGAAAAATATTTAGAAAGAAAAGGTAATCTTCACATTGTAAAAAGTTAGCTTCAAATTGTCACAGATGTTTAACAAAATATCTACAATACAATCAAGTGAGTTGGACAATGAAGGTAGATTTATCTGCAAAGTTAAAGAGTTAAAACTTCAAAAATGATAGGTTAAAATTTGTGTTCATCTATTTTAGAGACAACATCATGCTTATAACTAAAGAGTGATTAACTGGAAACTTTAATGTGCAGCATTATCAATGAGTATCCACACTGGAGTTCTGATAATTCTCAGTATTTCACACACTGAATTGGGAAGCAAGATAATGCTTTTTAATGGGTCAAAATATTTCATTTATTGAATCAAAATATTTAAACTCTCAAAATATTGCTAATACTGTGCTTCACTAGATTTCTAGTATATGGCTAGAACGCTATTAGAGAACTAGAGCAGACTCAGAAAAGCCTCACCCACACAGACAGATATGTCATGTTCTGGCTCCCACCCCTGCCTCCCACCTATGGAAAATCTATTGGTGATTTAACAGACTAAGCTATTCTAGTTACATATTGATTGACTACTGGTTTTATCTTTAGACAGTTTGCAAATCATAGATTTGTATCTATGTCAGGATGTCTGTTTATCTGTTGACTTCTCTAATAATAGCTTAAAGCAATTACCATTTGCCTAGTCCAAAGGTTTTGGCCCAGTTCAAACAAAAGCAGGTAAGGTAGTTTCTCTACAGTGGCTACTCCTATTTTGTTTTAATTGAGTATAGTTGACAGACAATGTTATTTCATTTCAAGTGCACAACATAGTGATTTGACAATTCTATATTTTATTTGATGCTCATACCACAAGTGTAGCTACCACCTGTCACCATAAAACACTATTACCGTATCACTGACTATATTCCCTACCTTTTATTCACATGACTTATTCATTCCACAGGTGGAAGGCCTGTACCTCATTCTGAAATATCATCAGGACCTTTCCCATTCATCCAGTTCTTCAATCACTCAGCCAGTACTGAGTGTCCACTATTTGCCAGGGACATTTCTAAGTCATTGCTTAAATTTCTTAAGAAAATAAATTTTCCCCAATTTCCATGTTAAATAATAATATTATTAATCTAATAAATGAAATAAAATATTTAAGAATCTATTATTATTATTATTGTTATTATTATTATTATTATTATTATTATTATTATTATTCACCTTCTTTCCCTCCTCTTCCTCTTCAATATTAGTGTCTTTAGGTTTTTTGGTTGTTTCTAAGGCTTATGTTCTAAGGATCATTTCCAGAAAAACCACCTGTTTCATTAAATCCCCACAATAGACCCAATTTACAAATGTAGAGACAGACTCAGAAAGGTTTAGAAATTTGAATAAGACACTATAGACAGTAGAGTTGGAATCACAAGTCTAGTTTCTATGACTATAATAGACTGTACTTCCTCTTTGCAAACAGATATGAGTAAAGGAATAAAGAAATCAATGAGTTTTGTGAATGTTGTATGAGTTTAACTCTGTCTTCGGCATAATAAACAGGAAACTGAATGGAGTAAGACATCATTTTCTTAGACATAATTATTTTAGATGTATCTCCTATCCTGATTTTGCACACAATACTCTATTTCTAAACAGACCAGCCATATCCCAAAGAAGAATCATACCAGACTCAACTGCTGAGAGTAAAGTACCTTACAAATGTATACCCATAAAGCTAAGTAATAATAATAACTATTATTATTATCTAGAGCATACTATATGCCAGTTTAATACTCATTTAATCATCTTTAATAACCCTATAAGATAAGTGGCATTATTATGTTCATTTTATGAGTGAGGAAACTGAGGTAAAATGTGGCTAATTATCTCCACAAGGTCACAGAAATATTAAATGATATAGCAAAACTCTAGCGAACAGTTTGGCTCCAGTCCACATGTATAACTTCCACAGGTTCCTCCAGTCTTTTTAAGGTATATGCATACTGTATATACATCTCTTCCTATGACTTTACCCTTTGCGAACTAAATGTACACATTGGGAAATATAGTTTATTTGGGATTTCTATAGATAAATATGTGTTTAAAAGTAAACCATTCACCATCTCTAGACTGACATTTTACCTCACACAGCCAATATGAACTATTACTCACCCTAACTTTGCTTTCCTTGTAGCAGGACTAGGACCTAGAAGCAGGCAACCCAGATAACATTACCTCTATTTCAAATATTAGGAAATGACACTCATGGAAGCAAAAAAAAAAAAAAAAAAAGTGCAGAAAGTAATTAATACATGACAGACTATTACTAACTCTAAGTTCTTCTGGATGCTAGTCACCATAATCTACTGCAACAAAACTTGTCTCTGAGATTGCTTTGCATCTTTTATATTAGATGTGCAAAAATGCTATCATTCCCAAAGAAGTAGTGCCTTTGGCAAGGCAGGTGCACTTTTTCTAATGTGTTCAATGAAACGAACATCTGACTGACTCACTTTTGTTCTGCAGTCTCAGCTGTTGCATGTAAATAACAATTATGCAAACATCTAAAATAAAAAGGATGTCCTTTCCAATGGGCCCCATTTGGTAATTCCCAACTCTATAAAGAGAATGTTTTAAAGACATTCATCTGTGCAGATGTCTAAGGTGGAGACCAAAAGCTCTAAAATCACTGACATTCCATTTGAAAAGCAAAGGTCTGTTAAAATCTGTTCAAGGAGGGAGTCATTTTGAATGTTCTCATTGACAAATACAATATATGAGACATTTATTCTACTGCCATGTTTGGAAATTGAAATAAAAGTTACTAGAAGATGAAGTCCAATAATGAAAAAGATAGTAGTCATATACATCTCAAAGTGTTTGGACTTCGGAGTAGATTTAATAAAATTTAGGAAAAGAACTGACAAACATGCACCACATTCCCAGCAATTACACAGGTACCCATCTTACTAGCCCAGTTAATCTCATGTTCCATAAAAACAAATTATATTTGTAATAGAGATCCATTATGTAAATTAGAAGAGTGAAATTAATATTAGAAAATCAAAGCAGATTGCCATCAAATAATAGGGAAGAACTGTGAATCACACAAGTGGAAGCATTCAAAATATACTTGCCAGAGTACCAAAAGCACAATTTGGTAACTAACTCTATAGTAGAAGTGGAAATGTGGTACTCTGTGTGTTCCAGAATATGAACCATATCAAAAAGCAAAATACCAACAAAAAAAACCCAAATACATGTTTTGTACTTTTTTTTTGATTACTTCATAACAATGACAATATTAGTTGATTTTTTAAATTACACAACACACAGTTTCTTTAGCCTAGCTATAAAGAAACTATTATAATCTGATAATTCTCAGTGAATATGGATGGACCACATATTCTCCACCTGCCTACAGCCTATATAGTAGTAAAGGTCTTTCTTTTCCCTACTGATAATTTTATAGACGAATATGAACTAGAGACATTTTCTATATTCACACAAGGACTGATATATCATTAGAAAAACAATAAAGTGGGGCACCTGGGTGGCTCAGTCAGAATAGCATCCGATTTCGGCTCAGGTCATGATCTCTTGTGAGTTCGAGGCCAGTGCTGGACTCTGTGCTGACAGCTCGGAGCCTGGAGCCTCCTTCAGATTCTGTGTCTCCCCCTCTTTCTTCCCCTCCCATGCTCATGCTCTGTCTCTCTCTGTCTCTCGATAATAAATAAAAATGTTAAAAAAAAAAGAAAAAAGAAAAACAATAAAGTGATGCTTATCACATAATATCTATCTACCCAATTAAATATTAAAAAAAACATTTATTTAACTTAATTATTCTTCCTCCTTTTGATTTAAAAAACAAATTTAGGGGGTTGTGAGAGTGGATGTAGCCCAAGGATCATGCTATCTTTGGGTATTATAGGTAGACCATCTGCTCCCAAATCCATAATGAACTTTGCAAAATCAAATTAGATTGATGAAACATACTCATGTTAGTTTCCAGAATTCAGAGCAGGTCAGCATAGCCAAGTGGCAGCAATGGATGGCACATTTATCTAAAATCTTTGCCCATTACTCAATCCAAAGAGGAATTTTAACACATGGACATGGAACATCTTTTCAGAATGCAAAAGATAACTTCCATATTTCATTAAATATATTTGGCTTTTGGATTTGAAATTAATACAGCCCTAGGAAAAGGAAATTCCTTCCACCTTGAGTGTCATCCTATGTTACAACATGAATCCTGAGGTATGTAGAAAACTGTTTTAAGTGTTTTCTGCTTTTCACAAACCAAGACACATCTGTTGGGTGAAACATAAAAAGAGTAGGAAAGGTTACTTACTTTTTACCCTTATCCAAAGCAGTAGTGATGATTAGGGTAGAATGTTAGTCTTCAGAAAGCAGAAGAAAAAAAGTGTTTTTTGTTTGGTTTGGTTTGTTTGTTTGTTTTTTCATTTCCACAAAGATCTTTTACATTTCCATCTGGATGTGAATTTAAATTTAAGTTATTTCATATAATGGAAATTTATCTACTCAATTGTCCTCTTAGTAATTAAAAAATATGTAACTGTCACTCTAATTTATTTCTAGTGAGCTCATATAAAAAGAGTTTCATTATATATGAAAAACTTAACATGAAAAAAGCACTGATATGTAATCTAATCACCTGAGATTTCCACCTGAGGTAGTAAGAGAAATACCAACAATTGCCTCCCAGAAAAGCACCTGATCCAAGTGTTCTCACAGAAATCAACCAAATCATTAAGGTAGGCAATACAAATGCTATTTAAATTATTTCAGAACTAATATGTAATTTAATTATAATTCAATTTTTTGAAGCAAATGTATAACATGGATAGCAATATGTGACCAAAACTGCATAGCAAAATAGAACTATAAAGAAATTTCACTTAAGCTTTCCAAGAAAAATTCCTAAATTAAATATTAACATCAGCATCTTAGCACATTAAAAGAGGAATACATAAGGGTGCCTGGGTGGCTTAACTGGTTGAGCATCAGACTTCAATCTCATCCTTGTGGGTTTGTGCTGACAGCACAGAGCCTGCTTCAGATTCTCTGTCTCCCTCTCTCTGGCCCTCCCACACTAGCACTCTCTCTCAAAAATAAATAAATTTTTTGGGGCGCCTGGGTGGCTCAGTCGGTTAAGCGGCCGACTTCGGCTCAGGTCATGATCTCACGGTCTGTGGGTTCGAGCCCCGCATCGGGCTCTGTGCTGACAGCTCAGAGCCTGGAGCCTGCTTCGTATTCTGTGTCTCCCTCTCCCTCTCCCCTTCCCCTGCTCATGCACTGTCTCTCTGTCTGTCAAAAATAAACGTTAAAAAAATAAAATAAAATAAAAAATAAATAAAATAAATAAATTTTAAAAAATATTAAAAAGGAATACATGGAGTGCCTGGGTGGCTCAGTCATTTATGGCTGACTTTTGATTTCAGCTCAGGTCCTAATCTCACGTTTGATGAGATGGAGCCCTGCTGACAGGGCAGAATCTGCTTGGGGTTCTCTCTCTCTCTCTCTCTCTCTCTGTTCCTCATACACTCAGACTCTCTCTAAACAAACAAACAAATAAACATTTAAAAAAATAAAAGAGGAATAAATAATGAAGAGAGGTATAAATCAGAAAACAAGACTAGAAAAATATTTTTATAATTTGCTAAATTATCTCTGCCAATCTGGGTGGAAACAGGTACTCTCTTACTGATATTATAATACCCCTGTGGATGGCAATCTGTCAATGTTTATCAAAATTGTAATGTATTTTATTTATTATTGAGAGAGAGAGAGACAGAGTGCGAGCAGGGGAGGGGCAAAAAGAGAGAGAGACACAGAATATGAAGCAGGCTACAGGCTCTGAGGTGTGAACACAGAACCCTACATGGGGCTCGAACTCATAAAACATGAGGTCATGATCTGAGCCGAAGTTGGGCGCTTACCAAACTGAGCCACCGGGCACCCCACTGTATAATTATCAAAATTATAAATGTGATACTTTTGTACTCAGCAATTTACTTTGGGAACACCAACCCATTAGTGAGATTTGTCAGTGTGTATATCAGACCCTGGGGTGTTCTACAGTATTGAGGATTTAAATCATAATTTTCCAAATGTATGTGATCATTGTTTCTTCTTTGAATGGAACATACTAAGAAACAATAGAATTAGTGTTCTATGGAATGCATTTTTGAAAAACATGAAATTATGAAAATTATTCCATAAAATTAAAGGGAAAAATGTTTTGAATACTTTATCGGGCACTGAAAATTACTGCCTTAAATTTCCATAATCTGGTGGACACGTAAGGCCTGTGTTTCTAATAATGCAATTATATATAATTTCATAAAAATGACATATAAAATTACAACCATTGTGAGAAGTGGTTTGTAATAGAATAAGATAAAAGACTTGGATATAGGTGAGCCCGAAATCACTTCATGCTGAACTAGCACCATTAGTCCTCTGAATGACCTACATTTTTAATTTGGCATGAAACCATTTCAAGCTATGTAGTGAAACTAATGAGGCTGCTACAACTGTGCAAAGCAATAATCAACACTACTTTATTGTGGAGAGTTTATTAAGTCCATGCATGAGGTGAACAGAGACAGCTTTTCTTTAAGAAAGGAGACATGTGTTATACTCTTTGACTGAATAAAAATAAATATTCCAAATGTGTATGATGCCTGGAAGAAGTCCAACATCATTAGTTATTTTCAAACAAATGTGCAGCTCTGAGAATCACTCAATGCAATGATTACAGAGACAGTTTTAGTGTTTCTTGGAATGTTTCTTCAACTATTAAGGAAACAATGGCACTGTGAGAAAACTAATGATGTTAAAAGACAAAAGCAGTTACTCTGGCTTTAGATTGGGCATAAACATGCACATATACAAACTAAGCACATATATCCAACCAAAAGTCTTCCTAACAAAATGGTGTGTTTTTATCTGAAGCAACTATGATCAATAATAGTAAATCTAAATATTTTACAATAATATATCTGAGAGCTAAAAATGAGCTCAGAGTTATTCAAGTTCTATAACTTGATGGAAGAAAACAAAACAAACCAAAAACTGCTAAATATCATGTTGATAATGAATTGTTCTTTCTGTTTCAATGTGATCAAAATGATAAACAGGACTTTATAAGAACATAAGCACTTTTATAATAATAAGTTGGAATGACTTTCCAAATTAACATCAAATGAGGTGGATCTTCTTGCCACTTCATTTGAATCTTGATACATTATCTATACAAAGGTGATGAGATAAAGTCTAGGTAAGCAAAGTATGGCATGTGTACTTTCACCCATTTGACATCTACTCACCTACCCACTCATTCACTGATTTTTCCAATAAATCCTGAATGTACTGTGGTCTCAGTGCTGAGACTGCATATATAGCAAAACCCTTGCTCATGCCTTTAAGGAGTTCATAGCCTGGTGAAGAAGGTTTACTCGTGTTACTAAGCATTCTGACATCAGTAGCTGTAAAAGTAGTGGAGTATCTAACTCAAATGGGGCATCAGGGAAGATTTTGTGTAGTGTTGATACTGAAGAAAGTCTTAAGGGTTGACTAGAAGTCAGGTGAAGTGGGCAGGTTGAACCATCCCATAATTATGTGCTAGGGCACAGAAGGAAGACATGATGAGATGTACACAGGGAATAATAACCTGCCCGTCATTAATTTCAAGGGAGGACCAAGACATGAAGGTTAAAAGGTATATAAGGATTAAATTGAACTTGAAGGTTTCCAAACAAAACAAAACAAAACAAAACAAAAAAAAACCTATGAACTTATAGAGATCCTCAAAGTAAAAGAGATGGTATATAACAGGAATGCCCAGACCAAAATCTAAAAGTAGCATTTGAAGCACTTTGATGTATTTCATGTTTAAATTTGTATATAACTGTTGTCTCAACCACAGAAGGTATACTACCTCCTCTTACTTCTATTAGGTTAAATAATACTTAAAGAAATAAATTATGAACAGATGATACTGCCTGATAAAAATCAGTGCTGAATCACATGTGCCAAGAAAAGGCCTGGATAATCAGATTTAAAAGGGGCCTGTCACACTACATATAATAGGTCGTTTCCCTCATTTAGTTTTGCATAAAGGGCATTAATATATTTCATTAATCATTTTAATAATGTAGAAATAATAGTTTTTGATTAAAAGGGGTGAGAACATTATGCTCAGCTTCATGTATCTTCATGGATACATTTTTCTTGACCATATATTACATATTTCATAGGTTTTCTAAACTTTTCACTTATTGTTGAGATATATGTAGGTGGCACAGTGGGGTGTCTGTGTGCGCATGCCTTACCATCCGGTGCTGGCATTAATACTAAATTACTATTTATGTTGTTTTACTGTATCCCAAACCAGTAATATATAAATCATTGAACTGACTTGATCACACATCTTGAATAAGATAGCTTAGTGAATGAGTCGACATATGAACAGAAATGCTGGGCATATCTACCTAATCCATTCTCTAAGGACAGTTGTATACAACCTGGACACCAATACTGAAGATTAGTTAGAATCACTAAATAAAATAGAAATGTAAAATGGCAAAAACAATAGCAAAAAGTTCTTAGCAATCAAGTAGTCTGCAGGAAGCCAATAAGTCCTTAAACATGTAGACACACTATAGCCAAATTAATCAACCAGACAGCTTTAATACACAGATTTATATGTTACTCTAGATATCTTTAGATTGTTCACTTCCTTTTATGCCAACTATTTTCTCAGATTTCTAAGACTTCCTAATTAAAAGGATGACCTTGTAACTATGAAATCTATATCTTCCATTCTTTTCTCTATTTACTACAAAGCCTATCTCTCTTAAATATGATTCTAAATTTTGTTTTAGAATAATTGTATTTTTTACTGCAAAACTTTCAAAAATATAGTGTACTTCAAGAACATTTGTTAAACCAGATCAAATTACCATCTGAAAGAAGATAATCTTTTTAGTGTAGAGCCAAAGTGGTATCAAAAATTAAATACTATACACTGGAAAAAAAGGTAAAATATCGATACTGAATTATGCCAAAAATAACCTCTATTGCTTACTTTTGTAAAACAGATCTTTAATTTCTCAATAGTATTTGCTCCCATTTCTATACACATATATGCTTGTGCAGGATCGAACTTGAGAATTTTTGATCAAATTATTTATCAACAGCAGTTGAAAATTTGAGATAAATGGCAGTGTTAGGCTGTTTGATATAGAAGCCATTACATATGTGGGTACTGGCACTTGAAATAGAGTGAGATATCCTATAAGTATACAATACACACTGAATTTCAAACTTAGTAGGAAAAAAAAGAATGAAAAATGTCTCAATAATTTTATATTGAACACATCATAAAAGAATAGCTTTGATGCATTGGCTTGAATAAAGTATGTAGTAAATTAATATATGTTTATTTTTACTGCTTAAATGCAGCTACTAGAAAACTGAAAATTACAAATGTGGTTCACATCTGTGTCTTGCACTGTATTTCTACTAGACTGTGCTGATTTAGAGATGCATTAGAAAAGAGTAGATTTTAGTAAAACCATTCTCACTGTTGACTGGTTTGCACCAGTACCTAGAGTGCATGTGCTCTTTGTCATGAGCAGGCCAAATGCGAGTGGACATTTCCCATATCAGGGGTATGTAAGTTATTTTAGTAAAAATGCTTGTTAGTTATTTTCAAATAATGATTTTTGACAAAGAAGACATCTACATGTTAATCATGTAACTAATTTAATAATTCACAAGGTGTGACACACACACACACACACACACACACACACACACACACAGTAGTCTTGTTTGTGAGCCAGCAAAAAAAATCAAATTACTGAAAATATGTAGGCTTTAATAAAGTGTATTTTGCCCATGGAAATATTAACATTTTATCTCTCGTTCTTTTTAGTAGTGTTTCTAAATACTGTTAGAGCTACAAGAGTGTTTTATTTTTCCCTCATCTTCAGGTTTTTCTCCTTTTTAATGAAGTTTAAAGAAAGCAAAATTAATCTCTCTCTGAGACCGTCTGTCCTTCTCTCATAGGGAACATAATGAATGTTGCCTCCAGCACACTACAGATTCAACAACCACGGAAATATTTTATATGGAGTATTTTCCATAAAATGTTTAAAGGGTGCACATTCTGATCATTTAAGAATAATGCTGATTTTTAAAATTTTAATTATTTTGTTGAAATTTGCATAAAGAACAGATTTCTATAGTTTTAAAGATGAGAAGTTTTGTAACCTAACCTGGCATCCCTATGACTGAAAGCAAACAAATATGTTTATTTAAATTTTTTTAATATTTATTTATTTTTGAGAGAGAGACAGAGCATGATCAGGGAAGGGGCAAAGAGAGGGAGACACAGACTCCAAAACAGGCTCCAGGCTCTGAGCTGTCAGCAAAGAGCTGGACAGGGGGTCTCGAACTCACAAACTGCAAGATCATGACCTGAGCTGAATTCAGATGCTTAACCGACTGAGCCACCCAGGCATCCGGACAAACATGCTTACTTTAATGGATCCTTAAAATGATTTTTTTCATTTATTTATTTATTTTATTTATTTATTTAATATTATTTGTTGTCAAATTGGCTTCCATACAACGACCAGTGCTCATCCCTACAAGTGCCCTACTCAATGCCCATCACCCACTTTCCCTCTCCCCCAACTACCCATCCACCCTTCGTTTGTTCTCTGTATTTTAAGAGTCTCTTATGGTTTGCCTCCCTTCCTCCCTGTAACTTTTTTTTTTTCCTTCCCTTACCCCATGGTCTTCTGTTAAGTTTCTCCAGATCCACATATGAGTGAAAACATATGGTATCTGTCTTTCTCTGGCTGACTTATTTCACTTAGCATAATACCCTACAATTCCATCCACATTGCTACAAATGGCAGGATTTCATTCTAATGGACACTCAAAGGTAAAATCTGGGAGAAGGGAGGTTTGTGGCAGGCTATGGACTTGAGTGAAACTGACTACTCTTAGAAACCAGTAAGAAAATTCACCTAGAGGAAAGTACTTCATGTGTTTTTGGGGGGAGTGGGGTGAGGGAATGGGGGCCACATCATTCAGGCAGGTAAGTTACTTAGTTGCAGGTGAGGGAGGGCAGGGAAGAAGTCTGCAGTTCAAACTCCAAAGCTAGGTTTTAGGAACAGAGCCACAGATGATATCTAGAACGGTATTTGTTTCATCTTAAAGATGTATTAGTTGCAGGACTTTGTCAGGTTTGAAGATGGGTGGGGTTAAAGTGCATAACTCTTCAAGGGAGAAGTCTGAGAAGTCAGAGAAGAGCTGTCAGAGATGTGAGCAGCAAGGCAGTGGAGGGGGTCCATGGAGAAGAGACACTTTGTGGAGGGTTTCAAGGAGTGTGAAGAGGACTGTAGGAGAGACATTGAATTTAAGATAACGCAAGAGCTCATCCCCTCACCTGCTGGTTTTTCGAGTGTTACATTTCCAAATAAACCATTAAAATGGAACATTAACAAAAGCAAGTGAAAAGTGAAAGAAACACCGCATATATTGAGAGAGTATAAATTTAAACCAGCCTGACACAATAGTATAAAACTCTTTAAAGCTGTTGAAAACAGAATCGGTCTCCTATTTTTACCAGTTTAACTGTATCAACTTTATGCCTTTCAAGCACACTTTGAGCCTCTCCAATTTGCAAACAATTTTATTTATCTTTGCCTATTTCATTAACTAACTCTATGAACACACACTGGTGATAGATATGAATTTGAAGCCAAGGAAGAATGTGGAAATTTTCTTTTGGAACTATTAATTCAGAATCCCAAAGTGGGGGCTAGGGAATATTTACAGAACCCCAGAAGAGCTTTCAGAAATCCAATGAAATATTAATGTTCTTTACTGAATTTCATTGAAAACTAAGAAGTACATAGACTGAACAGTCCAGCTTCTGGTGCTATTTATCTTTAGTTACCAACATCATAATACTGATGAAGATGAATTAAGTATAAATTCTTCCATTGGTAACTGGCTAAACATAGGTGATATAGTAATTTTTAATTAATATATTAAAACTTGGTATTAAATAAATTAAAAAAGAAGATAAAATGGCATTTTGACAAGGTATACATATTATGATGATGCACTTGTATCTGACACTCCTAAGAGCAGATAAAAGAGATACATACATACTCTATGAAAAGCATAAATTTACTCTCCTTTAAAAGTAGCATGATAACCCATTAATTGGTTAAAATATACTTTTAGCTGCCACAATGCATTCCTGAGAAGACAGTGTCATATTTGAACAGATTTTTGCATCGGGATAAAAATAACTATATGTCTACCTATTGTACCGATTTCTATGAAGATTGACCTCTATCTTATTCTTTTTAATATTCACCAAACCCATAACACCGTGCTTGGAGCAGTCTAAGTGTTCAAGTGGTGGTTAAAATGATTTAACTGCTTCATTTCTCTAGTTATTCCTACAGGTTGGGCCTGAGCTCGCTACAGTGCTGACCAATCTTTCTGTCTCATTTAACTGCTTACAAGGTTGCATTGGTGATTCCTAATATTTCCAGTGATGACTATAAATTTATTCATCATATCCATCTTGTTAAAAATTTCTTCTAAAATCCCCACTGCAGCTTTATTCTGAGGTCCAAAAGATGATAAAATAATAGCTGTCAAATTATCTCAATCAAAGGGGCCACCTAGCTACTTCTCCTGTAACTCTGGCAGGCAGCGTTTTTCCCAGCATGAATGCAAATATTCAAATGCTTACATGTATTTCTTAAAACAGCTTTTAATATTTGAGAGCGCTGGCCTAAAACCAAGTAAAAACATTGTTTCTTTTTTAAAAAAGTATAACAGCACATTTAATATTTTTAGTTCTTTCATGTCAACAATTTGGATTCTTTCCTGAAAGAATGAATATACGATGGCCAGATAATACAGGAAAATAGAACTGTGACCTACAACTTCTGCCACAGCCAGCTCAGGAAGTCAAACCATAACCTTTGCAGTAACTGGCCTACAACAGTCAGGATATATTAACAGTCGTTAATAGCTGTCACCTTCTCTAATTTCTTCCTGCACTTCCAACTCAAGACCAACTAGAGAAAGCCAAACAGGCTCTCCAGACCAAATATATAAGATGTGATTCTAGTTTTCCCTCCAACCTCCATGTCGATAACCTTCCCTTCCCACCTAACTGTAAAACTTTCACATTTCCCTGGCTGCCTTTGAGTCTGACAAAATCAAGAGAGAGTTGTTGACACCCATGCTATACCAACCTTTGAAAACAAAAACAAAAACAAAAACAAAAACAGTCTCTGTTCTCTTTATGGTTTTCATTTATTTGTATAGCCCTAAAGCTTTTTAATGATTTCAAAATGTGCCTAGGGAAGAATGAAAATTAAGATCAATGGTTGGCTACTGTTTTTGCAAGGTGGGAATTAACAAAGAGGTTGCTATTTTGTTTTGTTTTTCTCCCTTTCTTTACTGTTTTAATGCTTCCCAAAATTACACTATTTTTATTGAAGTATAATTGACCTACAACATTACATTAGTTTTAGGTATACAACAGAATGATTGGGCATTTATATACATTGTAAAATGTTAACCACAGTCTAGTTACCATCTGTCACCATACAAAGTTACAAATTATTTTCTTGTGATGAGAACTTTTAAGATTCCCTTTATAGCAACTTTCAAATGTGCAATGCAAAAGTACTGACTACAGTGATCATACTGTAAATGACAGTCCCATTACTTATTTCTAACTGGAAGTTTGTTATTTTACATCCTGTTTGTCCACTTCATCCATTATCCTCCCCTCTGGTAACCATCAATCTATTTTCTGTATCTACAACTTTTGTTTTTTTGTACATTCGTTTATGTGTGTGGGTGTGTGTGCATGTGTGTGTGTGTGTGTGTGTGTGTGTGTGTGTGTGTTGTAGATTCCACATATAACTAAAACTATATGGTGTCTGTCTTATTCTGGCTTATAGAATACAATTCAGCCATAAAAAAGAATGAAATCTTGCCATTTGCAACATGACCAGACCTTGGGAGTATTATGGTGAAATATGACTAATTTTGTTTAAGTTAAAATGTATTGCTACAATAATATGATCATCCTTGTTTCACTAATTGATTTAATACACATGAAAGTTAGGCATTGTTATCAAACAAAACTGGTAGTCTTTCCAATATTCTAATTAATAGGGCAACTGCAACAAGCACAGTTTTCTCCAATCAAACCTGATCCATAAAAGGTATAAAACTTTTTCAAAATTTTTCATAAGTCATACAACAGAATACAGAGTTTGTATTAAAATATGAGTAAATTACTTTTCCTAAAACCAGTGGCTTTGAGAATTATCAAATAGGTTCCTGATCTCATTTTTCAGAGACACAGATTCATTTTGCAGAGGGTGGAAATGCTAAATTTATTTCTATTTAAAACCATTCATGAACTTAAATTCCACGTGACTGCGTCTTTGCTTTTTAATGCAGTTCAAATAGAACTACTCAGAGAAAAACTCAGTTCAATTAAGGAACATTTCCTTAATTTTCTGTCTTATATTCCTCCTTCCCTAGTACTGGCCCTGAACATGAATGAAATGACTCCCAGGTTGTAGCTGAAGACTAAGCCACAAAATTCAATGAAAATCTACAGTGACTAAAAACATATTTATTTAGAAATCATGGCAGATGTACTTGATAAAATGAAGGAGAAAGAAACATCTAAAACTACTTAAAATGGGTTTCCCAAATTTAACAGCCGTGTATATATCACCTAAGGGATCTTGTTAAAATGCAGATTCTGGATCAGGAGTTCTGTGACAGAGCCAGAAAGTCTGCATTTCTAACATGCTTCTAGGTGATACCAATGCCACAAATAGCATTTTGAGTATTAGGGACCTAGAGACATTCATTTTAGGGGTGGAGATTAACATGCCTTATATATGCTTTAGAATGACAAACTGAAAACCCTACTCCTTGTCTCCTCCACATTTGTGAAATTCTTCTCACTACTTACAGGACTAATTGTAAAAGTTAGAGGGAAATAATTATTTTAAAGTGCCTGAATCATTACCTGGTATGTACTAAGTACATAATGGATGTTAGTTTTTATGGTGGCCACACTTTTAAACTGAATCTTAATAAGATATCTAATAAGGTCAAGTTTACTTATGTATTCAACAATGTTCTACATTTTACATGTATTAATTCAAAATATAAATAATTCCAATTCTCCATTTTATGGTAATTTGCTCTCTGGAAACTTCTCACTGAGAGGTTAGGTAACTTGCCCAAAGCCCACAGGCAAAAACTAGGAGAACAAAGATTTAAATCCAGGCAGTCTCATACTAAAGGCAAAACTCCTAAGCTAATACACAACATCAGACTGTTGATTCAGACTCATGTGGATCAGAGATCTTAACCAGCATCGAGTTTTACTAAATAATGTTAAAGACACAGGCAATTGCCAAAAGCTGTTCCCAAGTTTCTTCTCTTATTGGATAAGCCTCCCTGGCCCATTTATACATGACGTTTCTAAGTGAGGTTCACAGAATCTCCTCACAGAAGGTTAGCATGTAAAACATCTCTATTTTATACTCCAAAGAGTTGTATCACCTATGTGATAATTCTCCAGGGGGTCATACTAGGAGATCTTGAACATTCCTGCAGGAACATCCTGCTAAAAAAATTTCAAAAAGTCTCTTCCCTCTAGGCAAGGATCATTAGTTTGTTTACCCAAAGGTCAAGTTAACAGATTAGGTGAGATGACCTGTTTATTCCCCACAAACTCACCTCCTCCATCCCCACTCCCAGCCAACAGTGAGAAAGATGAGTGGATCAGAGAACAGATGCTCTAAGTTATTTCAACCCTGTAAATGTAGGAAATAGAGTCAACTGAGAGTAAATAGCATATCTGGTGTACCTAGACAAACTAGCTTCTTAATAAACAAGGATAATAATACCATTAGAAAATATAGCAGCAATACTGGGGACTATTTATTTATCCAAGGGCTCTCAGTGACAAAGAAGGTCTAAAATTAGGCAGATGGACAGCAAAACCAAAGAGGTAATCATCAGAGTGCAGAAAAGGTCATATGGTCCACAGTCAGAGACAGTGGGGATACATTTACCAAAGGGCACAAAATGGGAGTTCAAAAGGGCGAAGCAACAGTCAACAGCCAAAAAGGACACAGGAGAAAAGAGATGAGTCAGAATACAGCAATAAATCCTAGACACATAACATTAGTAAAACTGCAGCAGCTATTTGACTCAAACCCAGACCTTCAAATGTACCTTGCCTGGGTCTAAAAGGTGGAATGAGCTAACTGGCAGCAGCTCTCTAGAAGCAAGATCTCCAACCCGGGAAAGCAGGAATTCTAGACCAGCAGATTAGACAATTGGGGCCATTCCTGAGACTAATAAAAATGGCATAATTTTCAAAGGAAAAAAGTTTCTATAAATCCTATTACATTATGATATAAACATATAATTCCACTTTATCAATCAACTGCTTCATTTATACATTCTAATTTTACCTAAAGTTTTGGTTCAAATAGTAAATCTTGTTTCATCAGCACTTCGTTTTACCCAAGATGTAGTTACTAATGCTCATTTGCTGGAGTAGAAGTATGCATTCATCTAGAATAAAACCTCTTGACTTGAAGAACACAGAATGCCAGAAAACTGCTATCATATATGATGATTAATTTAAATTTATTCTTTTGGGTATATCAGCACATTTTATTTTTTTAAATGTTTACTTATTTTGATAGAGAGAGAGAGAGACAGAGACAGAGATTGAGCGAGCATGAGTGGCAGAAGGGCAGAGAGAGAGAAAGAGAATACCAAGTAGGCTCCCCACTGTTAGAACAGAGCCTTGAAATGGGTGGGGTACAAGCTCACGAACAGAGAGATCATGACTTGAGCCAAAATTAAGAGTCGGATGCTTAACTAATTGAGCCACCCAGGTACCCCATCAGCAAACTTTAAATCATAATCTGTAACCCCAAAGACACACAACATTTCTGTCTCTTGTTTGTTCTGATATGAGAAATGAATGAGATGGGGTTGATTTTAATGGCTAATAAGCGTGTCTGGGGATTTGTCATGAACCCAGGAGAGATTTGTCTTACTGAAATTGTAGAGTAAAACTCACCATTTCCAAGAATTGCACAAATACATTTTTAAATGTGTAGATTAATATGTTTAACAAAATGTTGACAAAGTTTTCTTTCCAAAGAACTATGGTAAAATCCAGTAGCAAATCTTATAATAAAATACATTGCTTCCCTCAAATAACTGTCATTTCTAACACCATTGGTGACAGATGGAAAAACATGCACATTTGCTAGTGATTTAGGACACTGAGTTTCTTTCCAGGTTGTTCGGCACTGACTGTTTTCTAAGACCATCACTTTGCAAATATTCAACGAGTCTCTACTTTTATGAATGAGATGACAGTTAATTACCTCAAACTGAGTCTTCTTGCAGATCATCTATTTCTTTTCTTAGGACTCTGTGCAAGCCATTTTTCTGAATGTAGGTTTCCTGTGATCTAAAGGAGACCACTATTTCTTTTTCTCTAAACTCATAAATGTGTGAAGCACAAAAGGGCAATTGACTGCAAAAAATACCATTTAAAAAGGCAGAAGTAGTATAAACATTAAACTGTTATAATTATGAGAACACCGGTCCATGATTTTTTTAATGTTATCTAGGCATTTTTACCAATTACATCCTTCATTACCTTCACTAGTTTTCTATGTCACTAAGCTAAGAGAACACCATCAGTGCTTTATAGCAACTATAGAGGTGTGCCACCTAGACATGTAGTGATATAAAAACATCAGGAGTCGAAAGGGAGAGAGTCTGTGAGTTCTTCCAATCTGATGTCTTTTTGTCCTTGCTTATGGACTTAATTTTATTGCCTATACATGCCAGGTTCCCTGCTTCTTCTACTGGGAGTTCTAATATACTGCAAAATTGTAAATATCCCCAGAAAGTTTACACCATGCTATATTTTTTGGTTCCATTTTTTTTTCTGGTATGTATGTATGTATGTATGAATGTATGTATATATTTATTTATTTACTACTTTTTCTTAAGTTTAGGAACTTAAAAAAGAAGTCTGTGGGAGAACAAAAGCAAAAACATCCTTTCTCAGACAGCATGATGACTGATGAAGGGATTTCCCCAGACCTCTCTGGCTTTATATGCATTATTGGTCCATGCAGAGAGGGCTGTGCCAGCATTTTCACTAAGCAAACAATCTTTCTTTCTCCTGAGCTGCTAACACCTGCATAAACTATACCCAGTGTCTGAACCAGGTACCATAACCAAAGAAGGGGGGGAGGAAGGGGGAGACCTGCATTATTTATTTTAGGGAAGTACATGAATCAAGAAAACACCACATAAATGGTGCATAATTGTCCAGAAAAGGAATGTCCACCTATGATATCCTGACTCTTCAGAAGAAGAATCAAGAAATCCGGTGGAGCTGGGGGACGGGGGTGAGCAGAAAGCAGTGCCTCCAAATCCTGGTTCCACAGAGAATCTACAGAGATGCTTGTTAAAAATAAAGGCCCCACCTCCCCTCTTATTCCACAAAATCAGAAATTCAGAAAGAAGACCAAAAACTCTCTACTAAAACTGCCTCTAGTGCAGCTGCTCTACAGACAAGTTTGGAGGATGACTGCCAATTCATACAGTCCAATTTCTCTATATTAGCGATGAGGGTGTTGAAGCTCAGAGATTAGATGAGATGCTCAGATTCCCCAAATAAACACACAGCTAAAAGAAATCTAGTTTCATACCCCTGATGCTTTCCTCTCTATGGACTATTTTCACATGATAAAGATGCTTAAGGAGATACTATTTTTACCAACATGCATTGATCTGTCCTTGAAAAAATCAAGATATCGTTAAGTTTACCTCAGGTCTCATTTCTGTGCTGATCCCTACACTTTATTCTTTATCAAAAAACCCTTTGTTCTGATATTTAAACATAAATAAAGAAATCAATCTTCCTTTAATAAAGGACCTGGGACATAGACACTTTTACAGATATTGGCTATATTAGTTTGAAGAACCTAACTAATCCTCTCCCAAAATGACAAGTATAAAAGTGTACAAAGTTGTCATTAACAACCATTAACAGTCATTAACAAGCAATTATCAACAACCGACCATTTTGGTTCTAGAAGTCACTCAAATGAAAGACAGAATGACTTAAGACAATTCAAAACTCAATTTAACTATAATATTATATCTATAATCTCCATTTCTCAACAAAAAAAATTGAGACATGCCAAAAAATAAAAAAAAATTAAAATGGAAGAAGAGAAGAAGAAGAAGAAGAAGAAGAAGAAGAAGAAGAAGAAGAAGAAGAAGAAGAAGACGACGACGACGAGGGGGAGGAGGAGGAGGAGGAGGAAGAGGAGGAGAAGGAAGAGGAGGAGGAGGAGGAGGAGGAGGAGGAGGAAGAGCAGGACGAAGAGGAGAAGGAGGAGTATGGCCTATATTCAGAAACAAAGCAGTTTATATTGACTATGAGTGACTGGGACAAGATATTGTCATATATAACAAATATGTTCCACTAATTTTGGTACATATATACATATATCTATATATCTATAAATCTATATCTATATATCTACAAATCTATATATCTATATCTATAACCTTTTTTACTAAAAGAAGAAAAATCTAAAATCCTAAATCAAAAGTGTCTATCTCAAGAGATCAGAGAGTAAGAGCAAATTGAGCCTAAAGCAGAGGAGGGAAATAAGGGGAAAAAAAAGAGTGAAAATCAGTGAAATAGAAAACACAAATACAAATGGAGGAGAAAAATGAATAAATCCTAAAGCTGCTTTGTGAAAATATCAATAAAGTTGATAAAACTTTGGTTAGACTGGCCAAAAATAAGGAGAGAAGAGGTATATTACCAAAGTCAGGATATATCACAATGGATGTTATGGATATTAAAAGTTAAAAGCAAATATTATTTAAAAATTTATACCAATAAATTACACAATTTTGTTTAAATGGATGTATTTCTAGAAAAATATATGATACAATAACAAACTCAAGAAGAGATAACAAATCTTCATAGACTTATAACTAATAAATGAATTAAATTATCAAGTAAAAAATCATTTCACAAATAAAATTTCAGGGTAAGATGTCTCATTGATTAATTCCACTGAAATTCAAGGAGTAAATAATACCATTATTAGATGACTAATTCCAGCACATATAGGGAGAAAAAACACTAGCCGACTCATCTACTAAGCCAATATTATTCTGATCCCAAAGCCAGATGCAAAAAGTGCACAAAGCTCATCAAATGCTATACACTAAAAATGTGCATCTTTATATATCCATTATACTAAGTAATACATACATTCACACATTACATACATGTAATGATTGCCTTTTGACATTGAAATGCCAAAAATAAATAAATAAAACAAAAGAAAAAACTTAATAGATCAATGACCCTCATGAATCTAACTGCAAAAATCATGTAAGGTAATATTAGGAAATCAATTGTAAAAAAAATGTATTAGAAAGTCAAATTCAGCAACTTCTAATACAATTTACACACAATGACCAAATAATCTTTATCTCAGGAATGCAAAATTAGTTTGACATTTCAAAATCAATTAATGTAATGCACCATATTAACTGAAAAAAGAAATAGCTACATGATTATCTCATTGGACAAAATATAATCGATACAATATAAAAATCCATGATAAAAAAATCTCAGCAAACTAATAATAAGATGGTATATCTTCAACCTGATAAAGGCCATCTACAAAAATCCTTCAACAAATATCACATCTAAAGGAAGAAATAAAGGAAGGAATGAAAGATGAAAGCAAAAGATGAAACAATGGATGAAGAAACGAATGAAACAACAGCCTGAAATCTGTTGCAACTATAGGTTAGTATTCTTTTGCCTTGGTCTATCTCCTCATTCATGAAATGAATTTTCTTACCCTGAAATACAATACATACATACATACATACATACACACACACACACATACATTCAATAGTTGCATTTCTATTATCTATAAGAAGCAAAGAGATGAGGAGGATATTTAGGGTTAACAGAGTTCTTCTCGATTTATATTATATATTAATATCACCAGGTAGAGTTTATGATTCAGAAAATAGACAGAAATGAGTAATTTTGGTTGTTTACCATTAATTCAATCATCTGCGTGCCCTAAACTCTTCATTGTGTGACTGCCATATTTTAGTTCCTATGCTACTATGATTAGTGATAGTGACACAAAACTTAATTTAACAGAGTCTTTAAGTTTCTTTGTTCACATTTTGGAAAAGAAGGTAGAGAGGAAGGGGAGAAGAAAGAAGGGAAAAAAACATATTGGAAAAGAAAGAAAAAAAAAAGACACAGAAATTCACTGACAACTTACTATCTTCCAGGCTCTATACTCTGTATACTAATATGCTTTAATTCATTCATTTTGACTTTTCAACCCCTACCATCTTCCTAAAAAGTACATTATGCTATTTCTCTAATTTCAGAGTTGATGAAACAGAGAGATTATGAAATAAACCCATTGTCACCAGCTGAATAATGATAGATGGCACCACTCTCTGGAAGAGGAGAGGCTAATTTTCGAGACACAAATGGTACTCTGTAAACACAATGCAAGGAGAGGAATTACCAAGTATTGCATTTATTAATACAAATAATATGGATCTACATGCTGTGAGGATCAGAGGACAAAGCCACCAACTATATTGGATAAGAAGGAGGTGTATTCTGTGAACACTTACAGAAGGATAACCTGATCACTAGAAAGAAAGAGTTAATCTTAGTGCCTTTATCCCATTAGTCATTCAACAATCATATTCCAAAATTACAAATAGAGGTAATAGTGAGAAGAGAGTGGTGGAAAAGATACACAATCCCTGGTCTTACAGAGCTTGGAATTTTCATCTATAAAACTATGATAACTGCTACAAAATATAAAAAAAGTGTGTAAGATAATATTGGAGTAAGGGGCCCCATTCTTTGAATGGGATCAGGAAAATGTTTTTTCAGAAGCAAAATCTTACTCCGTCTTAGGGATTAGTAAGAATAACCTAAAATAAGGGAACCTCAGGTTTTGAGAAAGAAGGATATTCCAGGCCAAGGGAGGACAAGTGTAAAGTTAAGTTTAGTGACAGCAAAATACAATAAAAATTTGAATGAAACCTATATTGACTATAATACATATTTTACAAATATAAATATTTGAATCATAATACTCCACAATAATATAAGTCTCTTAATGTGGTAGTTACTTTAAAATCATTGGTTCTTAATATCCTTTGAAGAAGATACATTAGTATTTGTGGTGCTGAGAAATTCTAATTATCTTTACCATTATCAGTAAAATAATTTGATGAAGCATCCTTACCTATCAAGAGGAAAAAATATTCAATGGACTTAGAGTAAAAACACAGAGATAATAACAGTGGCAAATTAAAATTTAATTCTTTACCAAAATTAAATCATCATTAGAGACTTAATTTTTATTAAGACTCATTTTTATTATTTACTGGAAAACATTCTGCACTAAGAGCCAGGACATCTGGATTCTCATTCTTGACTTTGTTATTTAACTCAACCTCTGGGTACCTTGATTTTTTTGGTGTTGTTTTGATTTTAATCTATTTAATGAGTGTCTGTTTTACCTACCTAATCTATGTGTAATACAATGTTCTATTTCTACTTCCATTTTCTTTTTATTTCATATTTATTTATTTTGAGAGAGAAAAAGAGCAGAGAAGAGGCAGATAGAGAGGAAAAGACAGAATCCCAAGCACAGCCTTCATTCACCGTGGAGCCCTACACAGGGCTCTATCTCACCACTCTGAGATCACCACCTAAGCTGACAAAAGAGCAACTCTCTGGCTTCCATTTTTCTAGTCCGGATTATCATCATTCCAAGCCTGGATAACTGCAGTGGCCTTTCATGTCTTTAAATCCCATATCCTTTTATTCCAAATGATGGCACTACAACAGCCTTTTAAGTATCTCTTTCATTTTTTTCAACTTATTTCATATTTCTAAACTCTACAATGATTTCCATTGCCTGTACAGTTGTGCTTACACAACTTCCTCTATATTTAAGTCTGTCTCTTCATGTCCAACAAGCATTGTACCTAGTTAACAGGAAGTCTCTGTGTAGCCAACATTGCATCACAGAGCTGAAAAAATACCATCGACATGATGGCTCTCACTAGGACTTCAATTTCCCTTCTTTGCCCTCATCATTAATATAAACCCTACCCATTCTTCAATATTCACCTTCAGTTAGCATTCTGCCAGGCCTCATGATAATTTTTTGAAACTACTGCAATCTACATTAATCTGTACTTTCTCTAAAGGCAAAGAATAGTGATTACCTAATATGCTTGATTAAGTTAATTTAAAAAATGAGTTCTAGTAATTTCTTGTGTTGTACCCCCAGTAAATTTTAAGCTCCTTAAGGGCAGTCATGTCATGTTTTCTTCTAAATCATTTCCAACTGCAAGTGCTGACCACATATAAGAGCAATAAATTTTGAGCAAATTATTTTAGGCAAAATTGTTTTATGTCACAGTAGGTTAGGAGACAGGGTACAATGACCTTCCTTCCAGAACAGGTCACACCATTTCTGTAAGCCCACAGAAAGAGAGATGAATAACTAACAGAATCAAGGTCATTTTTTTCAATGATTAAAAGTATAGCCCTAATCCACTATGCTATTGGTATGCAAAGCAAACTAAAATAATTTTCTGGGTTTGTCAATTAAAAGAAAAAAAATCAATCTCTGATCAAAAGCAACACAAGATGTAGATTATCTATTCCCTAATGTGGACCAGCCATAAACAAGAAAGGTAGAAAAGTTTCCACACATTTTGTTCTTTCATAACAAGCTCAAGTTTGTCAAATTAACACCAGCAAAAAAAAATATTTTTTCCTTTTCAAGATAGAAGATAGAAAGGCTGTTAGTTTTACTCTGCTCTGATTTTAGGAGTTTAATGAAATACTCTAAACTGGCCTTTAGAATACTTTCATGTTGCCATTAAAAAGAATAGGAATGTGCAATTCAATCACTAATTTATAGATTAGTAGTTACTAAAATTTGGTAAAATCAGAGTCTGGCAAATTAAAATTAATACAACTTTCCATATGCATATATCGAAATTCTAACTTAATGACTTTATTGTTAACATTTTATAAGCTAATCACCATTAGTTGGCTTTACCTATATTATCTTACTTAATTTATACTTCCAAAGAATTTGGTAGGTAAATGTTATTACTCCTAATTTGGAGTAACTGTAATTCAGATTTGATACATGTCCAAAATCATGCTGTTAGAGAGAAGCCAGATTCAAACCAGGTTCTGCCCCAAGAATATTCTTTTCATTACACTAGTTAACAACATAGAAATAATTACTCTTAGTAAGGAAACATTATTTTAATATACCCATTATATAGTGACAATTTCCAATATCATATTAATCTTAGCAACTACACACTTCTTAAACTTACCAAATCTGGGAACTAGTGAATCTTTGAAACTAGTGAAAGCTTAGAAACCATTTCCTTTTCTCTGACTCTCTTGACTGTCATTAAATCTTGTCCCTAAAATATACTGGCCACAAAACACTTAATTATATGCCAGACATAAGTATTTTGTATATTCATCGTAGGATCTTTTTATTCTATGGTGGCAGAAATTTAACGGGCATTCCAATAGTTCACCAATATATAATCCGAAAATAGCAGAAATTTGCCAGTAGAAGTATTTGAAGGATTTTTAGAATCACTGATATTTTAAAAAATCTGACCACAAAACATAAATGGGTTTCTTTATTTCATAAATTGAGAAACCCAGTGACTCACGTATAGACGAGCTAGGAGAGCAGAAGTGATTTGTTTCAGCAAGAAATGGAAACCCCACTCTCCTATGATTAATGTTCAGTTGTCTCCATGGTGTTTTTGAGCTGTTTTTTACATTAAAATTGTTTTGATTTTAAAACTGAGCTCACAAGCTTTGTAGAGTCAATTCCTCAAACTTTGTCAATTATGGATAAAGTCCAAATTGCTAAATCTAATGTGTATTTGTACTTGCATGTTCCACAAAAACATCTAGCACTAAATCACATCCTTTCTTCTTGTGAAAGTCAATAGCTACACTGATGCTACATGAGAAAACTTCAGAATCACCTGCACCACGGTTCACATCAAGACTTAGGTAGTAAGATTAGGACACCTTGGATAAAACTAGGTTATGGGACTGGGTACAAAAGTAAGATGTGCAAAACATAGGTGAATCTCCTTTGAAGGAGCATATGGTAGGAAGAAGAACAAACAGTTGATTAAGTGGAATAGGTTAAATGGTGACTCCCCCCTCCCCCCAAAAAAGGATATGACCTCTGGAATCTTGCACATGACCTTACTTGAAAAGAAAGACTTTGCAGACGTGATTAAATAAATGATCTCAAGATGAGATCATCCTGAATTAAGGTGGGCCCAAGAGGGAGTTCTAAGAGAAGAGGAGAGACAGACATAGAATACAAGGCCATATGAAGATGGAAGCAGACGTCAGAACTATGCCACCATAAGCTCCGCAATTACTGGAGTCAGCAGAAAGGGAAGAGGCAAGGAAAGATTTTCCCCTGAAAATTCAAGGAAGCATGACCTTACCAACAAGCTTTCATTTTGGATTGATGGCCTCTAGAAATTTGAAAGAATTAATATCTGTTGTTTTATTTCCCCAAATTCGTGGCAAGTTGTTGGGTTGTCCTAGGGAATTAATACTGAAGTAACAGATTATTTGAATTATTATTTACACTTTTATAGTGTTTTATAGAACTTCTGATTTAATGCATTTGGTAGACTAGATCACCTCAAAACAATCTTTATAAGACAGTAAACCAATGCTTAATCCAATTATTAAGGTCCTAAAATAACCTAATATTAAATTTTCTATGTGTTATATTTATGAATATGTATAGAATAAAAATTCATCTTTGGCAACTGGAAATCTAGACTATCTCAAGAGTTGGGATGCTTAAGCCTGCCAGTGTAGAAGAAAACTAAGTTATATGTATATAATTACTGACTCTATATATATAATTATATATATATATATATATATATATATATATATATGTCATTATTCCTTTATGCTGAGGGGTAGGGGCTGCCTCATTTCAGAAGAGATTATACCAATGTGGGTGAAATGCTTACATTTTATGTTTACTCTCCATGGTGTACAATAATGCTTATGCTCAATTAAATGCATGTCAGATAATCTTAACTGTTTAGTATCACTTAAAAAGGTAACTAACATACATAAATACATGTTCAGTGGTATCACCTCTTATTCCTATAGAAAAACCATTGCATTTATAGAATAGTTGTCTGCTCACAATTTAAAACCTTTTGGATCTCAAAAAGACATCTACACTCCCATGTTCATTATAGCGTTATTCATATCAGCCAAGGTATGGAAACACACCAGTTCCACTGATGGATAAGTGGATAAAGAAATTGTGATTAGATAGACAACAGATATGTTATCAACCTTGAAAAAGAAAGAGATCCTATAATTTATAATAACCTCAGTGAACCTGGAAGACATTATGGTAAGTAAAATAAAGCAGACACAGATAAACTGCATAATCTCACTTACATGTAGAATCCTACAAAGTCAAACACTGAAATGCAGGAAGTAGGATAGTAGTTACCAGGAGTGGGGAGGTAAGAGAAATAAGGAAATACTAGTCAAAGGGTATAAACTTGTAGTTATGTAGGATGAATAATTCTATAAATCTAATGTAGACCATAATGGCTATAGTTAATAACACTGTATTGAATCCTGGAATTTTACTAAGACAGTAGAATTCTGTTGTCCTCACCACGCACAAAAAAAGATGACATATGTGAAAGGATGATATGTTAATTAGCTCGACTGTAGAAATCATTCCATTGTGTATATGTATATCAAACCATGTTGTATATCTTAAGTACATACAATTTTCATTTAAAAATAAAACTAAAACGAAACAAAAACATACAAAAGCAGAAATACTGCATAAGACCAAATCCTTAAAAGATTCATGCTCTAATTCTTAACAATACAAGAAGGATATTTTTTATTCTGTTAATCTAATCTCACAGAAAAACTTCAAGTAGAGAGTGTGCTCAAATAAATTATTCTTGAACATCATCCGGAACTTTGCATTCTAATAACTTAACCTACAGACATTGTTCAAAGAAAGTCTTCTAATTTCATCTGAAATAAAATTCAATTGAAATATTTTATCGAAATGAAGAACACTCTATTCACCTTAATCACAGAAGCTCTAATATACTAGAATATCTAACACTCTCATTCTTTTTGTCAAATACTAAGCAACACATGAGATGCCAACAAAGATAGAAATTTGCTTTATAATCAACCTTGAAGGGATTCTATTTCTCAAGTGGTCCACTTTATCCACTCTAAACTGCAAGATAGTTCAGAGACAAGATACAGGGCAGCATATTAAAACTACCTCATAACAGGCAAAATGAAAAAGAAATGTTTTCAATGGTTATTTCCACATTTCCCAGAGAATTCATCACCCCTCACCATTCATGTTCATGTAAGAAACAAGTACTTTTAAGATAATAACCATAATAATACAAATTTTATTCATGACAAGTGATAATTCTGCTTTACCTTCTCTGATCTCATGTAATCCTCATAACAAGCAATAAGCCGGTATGATTATTGCTTCTTCACAGATGGGGAAATTGAGGCACAAATTTAGTGACTTCCTAAGGTCACAGGGTGGACAAAAGAAAAAATCATGATTTCGACTTTAATATGTTTAACTCCAACATCTCAGATTCCTTCTTGGGAAGTAATGTGCAGTTAAGGAATAACTACAAATTCCTAATAAGTAATACACTTCCTTTACTAAGCTACACCTCTACTCACTGACATGTAGAAATCCATAATCAAAAGTGATGACTACTTTTAAATAAAACAGTAAAAACCTAGTTTAGCCTCAATCAGGTGAAGGAAACATAAATGAAGATAGGTAAGGAGCTTTTAGACTTGATGATCGATACATATATTAGCTATTATTGCACCAGTAATATAAAATAAATTCTCAAGACAACTCTCAGTATGTGTTTTTGAAGAGCTTTTAACTATGCAAACTAAATATCACATTATGTGTGTAATCACTCATTTTTGTGTACATATTGTTTTATTTTATTTACAAGTTTTTGGTTTTGCAACAATGGCATAAAAACAGATGGTTGATTTTGAAAGTTTTACCTCATGCAGTAAATGTATCTCTGTCCAGATGGACATTGGGCTTCAGTGCCAATACTGTACCTTTACCATATGGACAAGAAGATTTACGGCAGAAGACACTATGTTCAGCTTTGTACTTCACCACAAATAATGCTTGACTAATTGCCAGCCAGCATTAATTTTGTGGTCAGGGAATCAGAAAGGAATAGGCCATTTACGTAAAATATCAAAAATACAATCTTTGAGTTATCTAGTTATACATACTTAGGATAATATTTTTAAATATATAATGCATTTCAAGTTGATGAAGGTAAATAATTGTAATCAAATTTATGGAGGCATAATTTATTTAGAGTAAAAGTCATTCTTTTTAGAGATATAGTTTTACAAGCTTTGACAAAGATATACACCACCACAATCAAGATATAGAATTTTTCCAACATCCCAAACACTCTGCTCATGTCATTTATTAATATGAAAAATTACACAGTTTAATTTTTAAATATTATACCAATCTTGCTTATATGGGATAAATCTCATGAATCTTGAACTACCGTACTTTTTGTATAACACATTTTGGGTTTAATTTACTGAATTTTTGTTTAGAATTTCTGCATGTATATTCATAAAAGATATTGTTTTTCTCGCAATGTCTTTGAGTCCAGGATCAGTCTAATGCTGCCTTCACAGAATAAGCCAAAGAATGTCCCATACTCTTCAATTTGGGGAAATGGTTTGTGTAGAAATGGGATGATCATTTTTTTTTAATTTAGTAATGTCCAATAGTGAAACAGTATTTCTGAACATTTCTTTGTGGCAAAGTTTCTAGGTATATGCACAAGTTCTTTAACAAAGGACTACTCAGATTATCTGTTTTTTCTTAGGTTAGTTTTAAAAAATTGTTTCTAGAAATTAGGCTATTTTATCAAAGTTTTCAAATGTATCAGCATGAGAATTTTTATAACATTCCTCATTATATTTTAAATAATGGTAGAATTGATTTCACCTCTCTTATTCTTCATATTGGTTTTGTGAGATTTAATTTTTTTTCCATCATTAGTTTGGATAAAAATTTATCAATGTTATTTATCTCAAATAATTGTTTTTTGGTTTCATTAATTTTATTTTTTTTCCAGCTTCAATTTCATTGATTCCTGCTCTTTATTATTTTCTTTTTCTTTTCTTTTTTTTTTTTTTTACAAGTTTTGGGTCTACTATCATTTTCCTTTCCTAATATCTTAATAATTTATAGTTTAAGTTGTTGATTTCAGCCCTTTCTTATTTTCTGTTATAGGCCTTTTGAGAAAGGAATTTCTCCCTAAGTACTGCCCAAGGATTATCCCCAAATTTTCATATGTTGTGATTTCACTTTAATTCAGTTTGCAATACATTTTGAATTTCCTTCTGAACTTTTTGACCTAAAGATTATTTAAAAGTGTACTTTTTAGTTTCCAAGATCTGGAGATTTTCCAGAGATATTTCCGTTATTGATTTCTAATTCAATTTCACTCTGGTTAAAGAATATAACTTGTATGACCTGAAATCTTTTCTAAGTTGATTGAGAATTGTTTTATGATTTAAAGTATAATCTATCCTTCTGCACTAGAAAATATGCATTTGGCTGATACTGGGTATTATATTCTATAAACATCAATTAAGTAAAATAGTTTGATAGTAGTATTCAAATATTTAAAGAAAAATTTTAATTTTTATTTCTTTTTGAGAGATGGAACATGAGCAGAGGTGGGGCAGAGAGAGAGGAAGTCACAGAATCTGACGTAGGCTCCACGTTCTGAGCTGTCAGCATAGAACCCGACATGGGGTTTAAACTCATGAACGGTGAGATCATGAGCTGAGATGAAGTCAGTTGCTTAACCCACTCAGTCACCAAGGTACCCCTCAAATATTTTATATTCAGTTATTTTTTGTCCATTTATTCTACCAATCAAAGAGATGTGAAATTTCAAACATTTGACATTAATTTAAGTTTTTCTTTTTTTTGAACTTCTATCAGATTTGCTTCACGTATTTTAAATATTTCTTATGTGCATAAATGTTAGGATCACTATGTACTTTGGAAGAATTAACCAGTTTAGCATTGTGAAATTATGTTCTTTATCTCCAGTAATAATGTCTGTTCTAAAATCTAATTTGACTGATATTAATATAACCAAAATAACAATCTCTTTTGAATATTGGTAGCATGGCATATTTTTCCATTCTTTACTTTTCATATTTTATGTCATTTTAATGCACTGCATTTCTTATAGGCAGCACTTGTTTGGGTCTTTTTAATACAATATTACAACCCCTGGCTTTAATTAGAGTTTATAAACCATTTATATAAAATGTGATTATTTATATGATTATTACATTTCAAATAAATACCGAATTTATAAATTTATATTAGAGATAGTATACATTTTGTAAAAGCATATTCAAAGACAAAATTTCTTTCAAAAAAGTGTTTTTTTAAAAATATTCATAGCAAAAGAAGTTATCACATTTAGTTGAAAAAAAAGAAACATTTTAAATTATCCCAAAATACTATGAGTAGAAATTCCAGAAATACTGAGATTGCAGCTTATGTATAAAGTCAAGACTCCATTAAACAATTGCCTTTACAAAAAAATGTCACTCTTAGATAGTTTTCTCTCCTTTTCTATGACTTTCATTCTGTTCATAATTCTCCTGTTCAAAATCTAGTTTGCTGAAGGTCAAAATCAATGCAGACCAAATTATTTGTTTTATACAACAACTCATCATTTATCCACTATTATCCTGAAACACAGAGGTCTCAAATTCACCAGAGTTCTCACACAGTTTAAGTAGCCACATATTTCTAAAATGTTTTCCACATGAAGTAGCATGCATGCATGCATATATATATATATATTATTAATCTATATTATATATCTATATTATAATTAATTAATCTAATTTTTATATATGTATATATATGCATGTATATATATATGCATTTTTCCTAAAACTGGATAATCTTTATAATTATTTTTTCTTCTCATATATGACGCCAATTCTGGCTAATGGAGCAGTGTGCCAGTGTGCTAAACTAAGCCAGTATGCTTTTTTTTATTTTTTTAAATGCTGTCGTGGCTTTAAACCTTTCCTTCTTTCTCCTCCCCTGAGCCATCATTATTAACTGACAATAATTACAGTTTAGAAATAAGCTACATAACTAACTTCATGGGTACCTATAAAATGTATACCTCTGTCTGTAGGTTTTCATGATTCATTTGTAAATAAAGTATACGGACTTTTAACATGAACTCTGAAGTTTCTGTTTTAGAACCTTAAATGACACCCAAAATATTTCCACCCATTTCTAGATTCTTTTCTTTTTCTGAGAAGTTGAGGGTACTCAAAAACTTTTGTATAAATAAGATGTAAAAGTATTTCTAAAGCGTCCAAATGGAATACACAAATACCTCCTAGAGAATTCATAAATAATCAAGGGATAAACAAAATCTGGAATATCAATAAATTGTTAATAGTCTAGAAACTCTGAGTCCAAATGCTTTCTAAATTGGATAATTTACTATATTTTAAAAGGTCATAATAAATCGATAACAAAATAGAAGTTAAATTAGAAACATACACACAAACTAGCATTTAAAAATAAAAATCCCATGTATTTAAAGTATGCCAATTTTTTTTTTAACATTTATTTATTTTTGAGAGACATAGAGATAGAGGGAGACACAGAATCCGAAGCAGGCTCCAGGCTCTGATGAGCCATCAGCACAGAGCCTGATGTGGGGCTCAAACTCACAGACTGTGAGATCATGACCCGAGCTGAAGCTGGCCGCTTAACCGACTGAGCCACCCAGGCGCCCCTAAAGCATGCCAATCTTTAATTTCCTTAAAACAGTGGCTGGAAAAAAAATCTGTATGATATTTCAGTACAGTTTGAGAAGTACCAATACTTTATTTACCAAGAAATATCACAATACCCTGGGCCTGGGATACATGATATCTAAAATACTAGGACCTAATCATAGGAGTAAAAATCGCTTTGCCATCCCTCAAACCTTACCATTATATCAATAGGGAGTCTGTATTTTCTACTCCTTTTTTTCTATAACCTGAAACTTCTCTAAAACAATGAAGTGGGTGTATTAATTTTATTTTAAAAATTCCTGTAATTGAATACAATAATTAGTGGAAAAGCAGGAGAAACTATAAGAAAACTACAGTTATGACCATACCCAATATACATATTGACATTAAGATAACATTTACTTAACATAATACCCTCCAGTTCCATCCATGTTGCTACACATGGCCAGATTTCATTTTTTCTCATTGCCACGTAGTAGTCCATTGTATATATGTACCACATCTTCTTTATCCACTCGTCAGTTGATGGGCACTTGGTTTCTTTCCATGGTGGACTTTGTGAGACTAAGCAAAAACCAGGGGGAGGGGAAGAGGATAAAGGAAAAAAAGACACAGAGAGGGAGGGAGATAAAACATAAGAGACTCTCAAAGACTAAGAACAAACTGAGGGTGAGGGGGATGAGGGAGGGGGGAGAGGGGGTGATGGGCATTAAAAAGGGCACATGTTGGGATGAACACTGGGTGTTATATGTAAACCAATTTGAAAATAAACTATTATAAAATAATAAAAAATAAAAAAAAATTAAAAAAGATAACATTTAGAGAGAGTGCTATAGTTAGCATACACAATAAATATATTAACGCTCTCCATGGACTGTAAGTATAATGACAAATTTGGGGTTATGAGAGAATTAAATAATTTATTGGGGAATTTAAGTAAAACCCGTGTTTACCCAGAGAATAAGTGGCAAGGTTGAGAATTAATTCAAAGTCTATCTGGCTTGAAATTCTAGTTTTGGGAAATAGTATGCCAAGTTTCAAAGAGACTACCCAAATCTTCACTAAAACATTTTCAGAACTGTCCAGTTAAAATTAGCATCAAGAGGATTCCCAAGCTAACACATGCTTGTATGTGCAAAAACATGGTCTTTTCTGGGTCCAATACATGGAGCCCAAACGTTATCAAAGGACTTGTGTACTTTTAATACATTTGTTTGCCCATTAGCTATAAAGAAAAGAACATGCTAAGATCATTTTCCTTCTATTTGAAAGTAGGAAATTTGGAACTATAAGCTAAAATTAGATTTGGTAACCACTTAGAGATTTTTGTTTTTTCTATCTCCAGTGAATAAAATATACATATGTATATATTTTAAATTTTAGAAATAATGAAAATACTGAATACATTTGTTGTCTGTCCTTTGCTATTTTGCATGAGAAATGCTTTCATCCAAAAGCCAGGTAAAGCACAATTATAGAATTTTGATATGAATATTTAAATAAAATGACTCAGGTACTAGCTTCTTTCATCAGCCTGTTTATTTTTATGCAGAATAACTTTACCCAGAGCTCCAGATGAATAAATACTATCAACTAACAAAACACTTATGCTTTGTGCTAAAAAATAATTGCAGTACAACACACTTCTGCAAGAATCACTGCTATCTCCAGATTTAAAAATTGCTATATTTCCTGAGAGGGAAAAAAGGAAACAGAACAGAAAACAAACCAAAGATGAATCCCCTGATCCTCAGTTTGGCACAGACAAAGAACTCTTACAGTTGTGTAGGCATATTATATCCATTCATTACCACAAAAAAAAAAAAAAAATTGGTTCTTTAGAAAAAAATGAAGTGTGTTCAAAGGCTTGACAATTCTATTTAACACAATGAAAAACTATTTATTAAACCAGTCTGAGTTTTCCCAAAACTGAGATGAATAGTATGAAGTCTTGAATATTTCCTTGTGGAACTGAAGACAAAGAAAGAGGATACTAGCCAGTCACAGTCAGAATGGGGCCTATAGCTATAAATGAGCTAATATGATTACAGAATAGTAAATATTCTACAAAAAAACACTAGAATTTCAGATGTAAGTCTGTGGAGAGATGTAGGACATCTGCCAATGGAGACAGAAGGTTTAAATCAGCAGAGCATTTGGTCCAATAAAAAATAATTTAGAGTATTAATCTGAAATGTTTATAAAACAAAAGTTATTTCTAGAATTTTGTAGTCCAGATAGAAAGAAAATGTCATCCATATTCTGGATAATATGGGTTTTGAGGGATCTAATTTACCATCTTAAAAGATACTCAAAAATATCTCTACCTATTTCTAGATTATTCTCATTGTTCTGATTACTTACGGATAGTAGATAAACTTTGAATAAAAAAAAGACACTAAGCATTTTGAAAGCCCCCCAAAGTGTTAAACAAATATTTCCAAGAGATTTCAGGAATGACCAAGATATAATAAAAATTTAGAATCATCTTAGCTCTTCCAAAACAAAAGGGTGTTAGTAAGAATTTGAATTACAAATTAGAAATTAAAAAAAAAATGAAACGTTTAGAATCTATTCTGGCTTTGTTTACGTTTGACTAAATAGGATAGAGAAAGTGAGAGGAGGGTAATAAAGGGTCTACCTATTTAAATATTTGAGCCCTACAATGTGAAGTTTCTTAGAGTGCTGTCCAAGAAGAATGTGGCCTACTACCAGGACCTCAAATGTTCTTTTACTCCTTATTTATAAACATGTGCATGCATGTATGACAGGTCACACACACACACACACACACACACACACACACACATTTTGATGCTTCAGAATGCGTTTGGAGTTCAATTCTGAGCCTAAGGACCCTGTGCTATCACATTTTCTACAATGTTTTTTACTATGGTTCTTAAATGTGTCAGCCAAAAAGACTGTAAAATTAGATATATTATTGCCTAACACCACAGATTAAGAATTTTTATGTATTTAATCAAGTCGAACACTTTTTTTCTGGCCACTGTGTTCTGATATAAACTGAAGTTGGCTAGGCTCGCCCCAATCAACTTGACTGTTGTTGCTCAAGTCACATTTCCCAAGATCCTGAGTCACCCCAATAAAAAGGGAATGTTTGGTACTGACAGAAAGGCAAGTACTGAATTAACTGCAATGAATGAGTAACAAAAAAACAAACTTAAGAATAATAAAAAAATATTGGGGTGCCTGGCTGCTCAGTCAGATAAACATCCAAATCTTGATTTTTGGCGCAGGTCATGATCTCACAGTTGATGGGTTTAGCCCCACATTGGCCTTCATGTTGATACAACAGAGTTTGCTTGGAATTCTCTCTTTCCCTATCTCTCTGCCCCTCCCCCACTCATGCTCCCGCTCTCTCAAAATAAGTAAATAAATAAAAAAAAAAAAAAATAGAGCACAAGTAGAGATGAACCAAAAGAATATCTATAGGGTTTGAGGAAGAATATAATTTAAATAATATTTAAAAAGCATTCACAGTTGTAATGTAGAAAAATTTCCTAACCTATTAGAAGAACTAAAATATTAGATGGGAAAAGGCATAATATGTTCCAGAAAAACTGATACAATTGAAATCCATTAATTTACTGCACCTCTAGTATGATAAAAGAGAACCAGACTGCTCTCAGATTTCTCATAACTGAACTAAATTTCAGAAGACTGTAGAGCTACATATACAGATATCTGAGTAAAAAAAAATATGATTCAATAACGTTATACCTAGACAAATTTGTATTTAAGTCAAAAGAGGTTGAAATTCCTAGACAAACAGCAGAGAACACAGAATCTATAATCACTTTTTTAAAATATGATGTGATAATGAAAACTTCCAAATAATGATCCAAAAATTAAACATTAAGAAATGAAATTACAATCTTAAAAAGCACGGCTGTACTTTTGTTACATTTAAAATAAAGAACTAAATTGAAGTTCTGTGGGGATTATTATTACAGTGGAAATGTAAATGTCATGCAACTGAATCATGGAAAAAAATAACATAAATAATATAAAATACGTGTATCAATACTAGCACGACAATGTCATTTTTAATAGCGAATTAACAACATATCATAAGTCAACTGTCAGTTTTTGCAACTTTGATGTAATAACCTTCAACGTTGTCCAAAATTTAACTTGTAATTCAAATATCACTAAATAAATTCTACGTTTTCCATAAACTTCAAGAAGAATATATATAGCATGAGATGAAGGACTATTTATCAGCATTCCTTCAGTTAAGTTGTTTCTTTTCCCCTTTACATCAATTAATGTTATCATTTTCACTATTAAAAATTAAAGGTAGCAAATATTTTACTCTTCAAATATCACATTTAGCTTATCTATACAGTTCATACATAGACATCTCATATGCACATTCATATAAAGTTAATAATAGTCATTCCAGGGTCACAGTGGTCTGCATGACTTTTATTTTCTTCTTTTAATTAGATACACTGTCTGACTTGCTTTGAAATAAACATGTATCATTTACTAAAAAAGAAAGACCATTTTTCTTTAAAAAATATAAATGGAAATGTCCTATCAACACAAAAAGATAATATAATTCATGATAATACTGTGCCTAATGCTAAAGAGCAACCTATGTATAAAAGGAAGTGTATATTAGTATATTATAATATTCATAAGCAGTTTGATAGTAATCACTGTGGTTGTTTTTAGAGCTTTAAGTACATTTATGCTGCTGCATTATTAGCTTTCATATACTTGTTTCCTGTGAGCTATTGGATGAAATATATTATTCATTTCTGTATGCTTAAAATTTAGAATGATCCCTGTCCAAAAGACTCTCATTAAATGGCAATTGGGGGAAAAAAATAGGAAAAACTAAACCATACATTAGAAACAAAAAAAAAGACAAAAGGATGGAGGAGTGAAGAGACAAGAATAAAAATGATAAAATTTTAAATAAATGAATCGCTATTAATCAAAATAGTGGGGAAAGTAGGTGGTACCTTCAGCTCAGAACATAGCCTTGAATATATCCACTATACTTATTTGTTCAACTCTATTCAATTAAACACCATCTGTTCAATAAATACTTATTGTGAACACAACTTGTTTCTTGCAATGTGCTAGATGAGTAAATTGTTTTCCAAGAAAACAAAAATATTCATGGAAAGTTGTATTTTTTCAAAGTACGGTATTATGTATAATGCACTCTCATTGCACATCTGAACACACAGTGTTCACTGCTAGGAATTTTCATGAAAAAAACAAACAAACAAAAAACAGAAAACATTAAAATTTCCATTCTGAATCTAGATTCAGTGCTCACTTTGGTATTAGTTATTTCACCTTTTTAGATGGTTAAAAAGAAAAGAAAAAGAAGAAACAAAAAAGCCTTGCTTAAGTTATTAAATATTTATGTGATAATGATATAAGGGTGGAAGAAAGTACAAAGGGAAGAAAAAAAAGGGAGGAAAGGAAAGTAGAAAAATTCACCTCAAATAAAGAGAAATTCTCCAATCAAAGATGTTCTGAATAGGCCCTCTTTTCTGGTATGAATTATAAAAATAGAGCATTATCAACTGGAGAAAGATTTGAATGTTTAAGTACAAACTCTTACTCAATTGCATCAATTTCTTCCCATAATAAAAAAATGTCAAGGATAGATGACTAATGAGGACACATCCCTTCCTCATTTCTTCTTCCAGTGTGCTGCTCAGAAGGAATCCTGCATTTCTTTCCCAGGGTTAAATGTGAAGGGGAACAACGTCTTCCTCACAAACTCACCCTGAGCACAAGATTGCCCCGCAAAGCTTAGGGGTCTGTGGGAAGTTTATACATACAGAGACCGAGAGGACCCATATGCTCTGCAGAAGTAGCGTCAACCAGCTCAGAGCCTGGAGCCTGCTTTGGATTCTGTGTCTCCTCTCTCTCTCTCTCTGCCCCTTCCTCGCTCGTGCTCTGTCTCTCTCTCTCTCTCAAAAATAAAATAAAACATTAAAAAAAAAAGTAGCGTCAGCCATCTGGAAGGAAGAGAACACTTGTGAGGCAGCTGTGGTACCAACATGAAGGTTGTCTATGGGCTGCAGTGTTTTTCAAAATAAAGAAAAGGTAATTTCCCAGACTCAGAATAGTGATCCTGACCTCCAAGAGGCCTTGAAGAGGCAAGAAGATGAGTGAGTAGAAAAAAAGGGCAGAATATGGAATAGACCAGCAGGGCAAGAAAAGCACCAACAAAGAGTATGATATAGTCAAGAGAAAGAACTCATAGCAAACACTGCAGCAAATTAAAAGAATGAAAAGGAATAAAAAGAACAGCACAGGATGAGGGAAACTTAGGCAGCAAGCCAAGATTTTTTTTTAATTCCCTAACGATAGCCATCAGTGTTTTTAAATAGATATAGGCAATGTTCTTTTTCCAGCTCTGCAGGCCTGCAGTTTTCAGAGCTTCACACAAAATTGACTCTAAACATTCAATTTAAAATACAAATAGGAAAGCTTGCAGTCCAAATTCAAAGATAAACTAAAAGGGACATCTCAGCATTTAGAAAAATATATAAAGTCCTTCAAATTTGAAAGCAATAGGTAAATCACTTAGGTCACTTTACCTCTCTCACCACAAGGCTATTTGCTAAGATGCTAGATTTTCTGATCCTCTATCCAGGAAAATAGAGTACAGTAAGTGGAAGAGAACTATAATGTTAAAAAAAAAAAGAAGAATGCTGATTTTAATCCTTTAGATGCTTAGAAGAAACTATACAAATTCAATTTGCAGACATGCTTTAATGTGTTTGCAACTGAAATTGAAAATTGTAGCAAGCTACTTAAAAGGAGCCCCATTGAATGGAATTTGTTGCATAACAGAGCTACTTTCAAATGTGCCACTGTGTAACTTAGAGCTACCACCAGCCTTTAGCCTTGTAGATAGTATACATGGAATCAGAAACCAGTATATACTAAGGACATTTAAAAGTATAGTCACTGAGCAGCAATTATAGACAGAAACTGTGCCTGACAGTGAAAAGAAGGAACATAAACACTGTCCCCAGTCCCATGGCATTTCAAATTTAACTGCTTCACCAGCAATGAAATATATTATCACAGCTACTTTATTTAGGAGATACTGAGAAAACTGAAAAGGAGAAAGGATAATATTTCATTTGCTTAACATTTTTTAAAAAGATTCTGTAGCATGGTTTGATGGCCAGGTGCTGAGGACCAGGCTGTGGATCTAGACGACCAACTCAAACTCCTGGCCTCATAGATTCCAAGTTGGATTAACAAAGAGCCTAGTTCACTTATGTTCATTCTGTTTGCTACAAAGGGGCAGGGTTCTCCAGAGCAATAACCAATAAGAGTAGTAGAAACATACAGTGGACATATTGTCTACCTTAATTGTAATCAGAATTTGATTTGTGAATACATCAGAACTTTTACATTATGCATTTCAATATGTGAAATTCTGTATATCAATTATACCTCAAATAAAGCTGCTTTTTAAATTCTAACTAGACATATATACATGTATATGCATACACACACACACATGTATATACATATATTGGTTGATATAGAGACTGTTTTTAAGGAATCAGCTCACCCAGTTTTGCCAGTGCTGGCAAGTCTGAAATTGGTAGAGTAGGCCAGCAGGCTGGAAACTCAGGTAACTTCTGCAGTCCTGAAACAGAATTCTTTTTTCAGAAACCTTAGACTTTGCTCTTCAAATCTTCAACTGATTGGTTGGGGCTAACCCATAGTCTGCAGGGCCATGTGCTTTACTTAAAGTTAACCAATTCTAAATGTTAATCACATCTAAAAGAAAACCTTCCCCAAAACATAAATATTTCAGTGTTTCAAAAACAACTTAACAAACAACTAGGCATTATAGCATAACCAAGTTGGCACATAAAATTAACCATTACAGTAATCTTCAAAACCTGTCTGATCCAGATTTCATTTTTATTTATTTTTATTTTTTAAAGTAGGTTTCACACCCAGCACAGAGCCCAACACAGGGCTTGAACTCATGACCCTGGGATCAAGACCTGAGCTGAGATCAAGAGTCAGACACTTAACTGACTGAGCCACCCAGGAGCTCCCCAGAGTTTAGTGTTTATAGAGCACGAGGTTCCCTTAGAAATTTTGCTCAATTATGATAATGAAATTAGATGTTTCTAAGTATATATTTCTATTAAATCTGCCATTAAAACAGAAGTCTAGGGGCACCTGGGTGGCTCAGTTGGTTCAGTGTCTGACTCTTGATTTTGGGTCAGGTCATGATCTCACAGTTCCTGAGTTCCAGCCCTGCATGGGACTCTGTGGAACCAGTTTAGAATTCCCTTTCTTCTCTCTGTGCCCCTCCCCACTGTTTCCTCTCTTTCTCTCAAAATAAGCATTAAAAAAAAAAAAGTGAGCAGTATAAATGACATTTTCACTCCAAATTTTCTGTGTTTCCTTACTCTTTTTTTTACTCTCTGTGTTGTAATTTTACTCAGAGAGTGATACAATACTTTGATTTTTTTTAGCCACTCCTCCTCTGCCTGAAAATATGGCTTTATGAGAAGATTTGATAAGAAAAGTATCTAGAATGAGTTAGTTTCTATGGGAAATCACCCCAAATAGCCAATAAAACAAGGTGTCTCCTTATAAAGAGTTGCATAAAAGTTCTTGATAAACTCACAGGATAGATGGAACGGAAAAACTGTGATGTTGCCTTTTGTGGTTAGTCTTCTTATCTGAGCACTAAGGGCACAGCTTCCTCCAAGGCAACTCTACTGCACAGCAAAGTCAGCCCAACAGATCAGGTGATTACCCAGATGAGTATTCATTTCAGCCATCATTATCAATTTATATATGTTTATGGAAGTTTCATGACATATAAGCCTCAAATGTATTTTAGCCTGTCTTCAAAAAAGTAATTCTGAGATAGTAACCCTATATCATCAAATCCCTATTTATTCACATTCCTGATTGTTCTATACACTGCATGGGCTTTACCCAAGGTAGAACTATGCTAGTCATAGGCCACTTTCTCCATAAGAAAAATAAAAAATAGGTATTTTCTTACAAATATGAATACATAATTATTATTATATATATATAATTTTTCTTCAGATAATATATTTTCTTTCTGATTTTAAAATAAATTAAACATTTGTATGTGTCCCAAAAAGTTAAGTATATCTTAGGTCCATCATTCCTACCATGACTAATGTACAAGTTGGTCCTGGCTTTCTCTTCATTCCAGGGGCCAACTTTCTCCATTTACTTTCTAGTCAAAAATGTATACCTGTCTAGCTACAAGAGAATAATAAGTTAGCAAGTCTTAGACCTAAAGCAATAGTACTGCCTTTACAGAAAGAATAATATATTTTTGAGTCTTATGTGTTAATTTAATAGAACAGACCACTTATATGACTAGCAGAAATCCTTCTGTTGGTTAAAATATAAGAAAATATATATGTGTATATATATATGTATATATACACACATACACACATGTATATCAGTAGTCAAGATTTTACACCAGATTTTGTACTTAATCATTTAATTTTGGAAAGGTAATTTGATGCAATAAAAATGAATAAATTTAATTCCTCCATTACGCTGTATACCTAAAACTTATATAACATCCATTACATCTCAATGAAGCTGTAAAAAAATTAATAAATTTAAATACAACTAAAATAAGTCTAGGGCAAGAGGAAAAAGATTATAATTAAGATACAATGTTGGGATAAATGTAAATATGTGTATCATTATTTATACTGAAAAAGTAAAATTTGCACTAAATTTTCAGTAGAATGTTTTTTTAACGTTAATATGGTCACTTTGTTTTCTTTTACTTTCTCAAATTAACAGTTTTCATGGGATGGTTTTCATCTAAACCTCAAAAATTCATTTATAGGTTTCATTTCCTTAATAACATTTAAAAATTACCCTGGCCAATTACCCATATTTAATAGAAATAACCTAGCAGAAAAGTCATGATGTAAGCTAAATTTATCATGGAAAAATACATTACACAGAATTCTAAATAACACCAGATTATAAGAGCATAATATAAGTATGTATAAGCATATTGAGAAACATATACACATATATATGTATATTTATTGTATACATATATGAAATATGGTATATATATTTTAAAAATATAAGAAGAGTTTGTATGAATATTTATGTTCTCAGATAAATACTTGAAATATGGTTTATATTTGAAACAGTTCAGAAAACAGTATGGAGATTCCTCAAAATGTTAAAAATAAAACTACCCTATGATCTAGCAACTGCACTACCAAGTACTTACCTAAAGAATACAAAAATACTAATTTAAAGAAATGCATACATATGCATATATATATATATATATATACACACAGACAATATATGTGTGTATATATATATATACACATACAATAAAATATTATTACTCAGCTTTAAAAAATGAAATCTTGTCATTTGCAATGACATGGAGCTAGGGAATATGATGCTAAGTGAAATAAGTCAGTCAGAAACAAACAGTGCTTTTTGATTTCACTCAGATGTGGAATTTAAGAAACAAAACCAACAAGCATAGGGAAAAAATATAGAAAGGCAAACCAAGAAATAGATTCTTCAGTATAGAAAACTGATAGTTACCAGAGGGAGGTGGGTGGTGGAATGGGGGAAGTAGATGAAGGAGATTAAGAGTACACTTATTGTGATGAGCACTGTATAATGTATAGAATTCTAACTGACAATATTTTATACCTGAAATTATTATTATACTGTACATAAACTAAATAGAACTTGAATAAAAACTTTTAAAAAGGTATATAGTTTAGTACAATTTGGCACCAACAAATAATTATACATAATATATATGTGATACTAATATGTAAGTAGTATGAGAATATATATTTGGTGACAATATATACTCACTGTGACTATAACATGTTCATTTTAAATATGCATATGTATATAGGTGCAATTTAAAATTTTGCTACATTTGAGATAATTTCAGAAAAGTCGGGTTCAGAAATATTTTTACAATAATTAATGTAGAAGAATAATTTTCAAATCATCCTAATCATTTTGGATTTTTCCCCTACACCCAAAAGCATTATGGAATACTCATTATTTGTTAATTCATTGGAAATAAAGCTTCATTTTATTTTCGTTTAAAAAATAACTTTTAGAGTTACTTGCAATGTTAATTGCACATTGCTTCCTTGTCTGGGAAGAACAACATAAAATCAGTGGTGTGTTTGTTTTATTTTCTAAGGCCTAATGTGAAGAAATAAAATCTACTTAGCATGAAAATTCTCTTTTTTTAATTTTTCTAATAAGATGCTTTTATCTTCAAATGTTTCTATTAGCCTATGAAAAGAAAATACTGGTTTATAGGAAAGAAAATATGGCAGTGCAGTGTCTCAGTTCTTCCTAATCAAAAAGAATCAATATAAGAAGGCTGAATAAAATAACAATGAAATTGTGGTATCTAACTTTTTTTCTAAAGTTTATTTATTTATTTATTTTGAGAGAGAGAGAGTGCACGAGTAGGGAAGGGGCAGAAAGAGAGAAAGACAAAGTCCCAAACAAACTCTGTGCTATCAGCCCAGAAGCCCAATGGGGGGCTTGATCCCAGGGACAGTGAAATCATGACCTGAGCCAAAATCAAGAGTTAGACTCCTAAATGACTGAACCACCCAGGCACCTGTATGGTATCTAAATGTTTGCTAATAGAAATATGGAAATAGTCAAGATGTAAAGGCTAAATGAAATAAATCCGTGTGGAAAAAAAAAAAAACAAGCAGAGAAGAATGTTTTCATAAATTTAAAAATTACTCCCCTAGAGAATTTAAAGCCTACTGAAATTTATGAATTCAATTCAGGTAATTCAGACCAGATCTTTGCTTGGAAATATCTTGTTCAAGGAAAAATAGAAATGGAATAGGCAAGATGCTTGATTACATATTGGGAATTACTGAATAGAATGTAGTAGAACAACACACCTTTGATAAATCTGTGCGAAAGGTATAGAAAGATAATTAAAAAGCATTTGAACAGTAATACTCTCTTTGTAATACTGAAGATTTTAAGCATTTAAAAAATAAGCAGAAATCCACAAAATCTCAATGTTTTGGTATTTCTGAAACTATACAATTACAGTATAAATTATAGTACAAAATACAATTATAGTATTTTGACTGCTAGAGAATGATTTATAATTTACCTCTATCTTTATTTAAACTTACCTTCTTTTTCCTTCCTTCTCCTCTAAATGCCCTACACTTGCATAATTTAGGAGGGAACACTTACTTTTATATTTGTCAAATTATACTTTTAAAGCTCATTACTACATATTACAAAATATAGATCAAGCAATCTCTGTGCCAGTTATCAACCATAACTCAGAGTAAATGAATTTGAAATTAGTTGTTCATACAGGATCTCTTAAAAATGTGATTTAGCCATTTCTACATTAACATATTATAATATTTCAGTTAAGGATAAAATATTTTTTATTATACAACCTCAATCCTACCTAAATATGCTTAGACTTTGAACTCTGATCTAATTTTGGAAAAGATTATCACTTCTCGGCCTTCTGGCTAAGATCAAGTGTAATTTTTGAAAAGATTTGTATTATAAAAAATATGCAGAAAAAAACAAAATGAACTTTGTCAGACAGTGCAGACCTTTGTAGAAAATAAAAGATGAATAAGCAGAGGAGGAGGAAAAGAAAAAAGAAAATAAATGTTTTAATGAGATGAGTAATAAAGGTAGTAATGCAGTTTGAAACTCTACACAATTTCTGGATGGAATAAAAGAAAGCACAGTAGGAACAGAGAAGGTACTCTGTGACCAAGTGATTTTGTTTGAAGTGATTTGGGAATCCTATATCTAACCTCACTGACAACAGTTGGCAGCACTCCCTGGAAAATGTCAGACGATGTATTTCATAACTATAAACTCAAATCTAAGTTTGAATATTTCAGTGTGCTTCAAAAAACATGCTGTTGGATAATCTCTTGAAATCCTGATAATTAGATTACCAGAATAACTATAATGATCAGTATTTCTCCCAGGTAGGCAGAGTTACTTACCACCACTTTAAATTTTTAAGACTCAAAGACCTTACCAATCAAGATTAACCCCTGTATGTTAAATCCCTTATAATTTTTTTGGAGCAGTTACATAGGAAGAGAATCAAAAGGTTCCTTCGAATTTTAATTGTTTTGTTTTTATTTTCTTTCCTCAAAGAGTCTTTCTACAGCTACAATAAATTGCTCTGGGATCTAATCTTTGGAGAATGCTTTTCTTATATACTCATTTACTTTAGATAGGAAATAAAACTCAATGTACATGTCGAGTTACACCTCTATGGTGGATCCTTTTGAACTTGTTTCACTTACTATTAGAGGACAGGAAGGAAGTGTGTGGGTAGGAGTGGCTGATATAGGATGAGTGGATGAGGGGCTAGGACATTATATACCCATTCCCCACCTGACTGATGGTTATTAAACTTTCAGAAAATTAAAATGGCCTACACAAAGATTTTAATACAGTGAAAATGATGTAAATGACTTTCTTTAAGAATGAGAATACCACTTAGAGGTTCAATAGTTCAAATGGGCATTGTTTGTAAAAATTTTCATGTTTCTACATGGATAGAACTGGAGGGTATTATGTTAAGTGAAATAAGTCAGTTAGAACAAAACAGATACCATATGTTTCCACGAAAAGGTGGACTTTGTGAGACTAAGCAAAAACCAGGGGGAGGGGAAGAGGGGAAAGGAAAAAAAGACACAGAGAGGGAGGGAGATACAACATAAGAGACTCTCAAAAGACTAAGGGGAGTGAGGGAGGGGGGAGAGGCGGTGACGGGCATTAAAGAGGGCACGTATTGGGATGAACACTGGGTGTTATATGTAAACCAATTTGAAAATAAACTATTATAACAAAAAAAATAAATAAATAAAACATGGAAAAAATTTTTTCATGTTTCTAGTGAGCTCTTTTCCTTTTATTTAGGTCATCAGTATTCTGATCACTAGGGAAATCAGAAAGGCTAGGTTAGAACATGGGGCACTGTAGCAAATGAGCAAGCAAGAATAGGGCACAGGGAATCCTAGCAAAACTAATGAAAAGGGGAAATAAAAGAAAGGCAGATAAAGATAATTTAGCCATTATATGTACTTTGCACCTGGAACATGTGACCTTATGCTGAGTAGTCAAAACTACTGGATAAATATAATTCATCATCCTAGAGTTTTGATTCTACCCCCAAATTTTGGAGGTAAAGGTAAATAATTTAACCAAGTAATTCAAATATTTAAACGTAAAAACAAAAATAATCTATAGATGTAATGCAATTTTTATCAAAACCCCAAAAGGCATTTCTAATCAGAAATAGAAAAAAGAAGTCTAATATTCATATGGAAAAACAAAAAAACTCCAAAAAGTCAAAACAATCCTTAAAAAGAAGATCAAAGCTAAAAGCATCACATTTCCTGATTTCAAAGTATATTACAAATCTATAGTAATTAAAACAGTATGATGCAAAACGTCTTTGTAAATGTTCAGAGCGACTTTATTAATAATAGCCCCAAACTGGAAACAGTCCAAATGTTCATCAGAAGGTTAATGTATAAACAAAATGTGGTACATCCATACAATAGAATGCTACTGAGCAATAAAAGGAATGAACTGCTAATATACATTACACTGGTGGATCTCAGAATGGTTCCATTACAAAATTCAAACTGATTTATAGTGACAGAGAGCATGGTGAAAGAAGGGATGAATTGCAAGGAGGTATGAAAAACCTATGAAATGATGGAAATGCTTTGTATCTTGCATGTGCTAGAGGTTTCATGAATATATATATTACATATATATACATGTATATTTATTTTTATATATATACATATATTCTTTTTTTTTTCAAACTGACATATATCAGGCACCTGGATGGCTCAGTTGGTTAAGCACTCTTGATTTTGTGTCAGGTCATGAGCTCACTGCGAGATCGAGCCACCCATTGAGCTCTGCACTGACAGCACAGAGTCTCCTTGGGATTCTCTTTTTCCCTTTCTCTCTCTTCCCCTTCCCTGCTCGCATTCTCTCTCCCTCTCAAAAATAAATATTTTAATTGATCAAATTACACACTTAAGATGAATAGTTAATTGTAGCAAATCATACTGTATAGAAGTTGATTTAAAAAAAAAACAAAACAGTATGGTACTGGCATAAAAACACATAAACTAGTGGAATAAAATACAGATCCCAGAAATAAATCCATGAATATTTAGACAACTGATCTTTGACAAGGGTGCTGAGTTTACTCAATGGAGAAAGGATAGTGTATTTAACAAATGGTGTTGAGAAAATTTGATATCCACACAAAATAATGAAACTGGATCCTTATATTATGCAATACACAAAAATAAACTCAAAATAGATAAAATATTTCAATGCAAACCTGATATTATAATACTCCTAGAAAAAAAAATAGAAGAAAAGCTTACTATACTGGCCTTGACAATGATTTCATGGCCATAACATGAAAGGCATATGTAACGAAAGCAAACATAGACCAGCAGGACTACATCAAATTGAAAGGCTTCTCTACAGCAAAATATTTGCACACCAAACATCACATAAGGGGTTAATTTCCAAAATACATAAGAAACTCCTCCAACTCAACAGCAAAAAAATCGATAATCCAATTAAAATGTCAGCATCACTCTTGAATATACAGTTTTTCAAAGATGACATACAAATGGCTCACAAGTATATGAAAAGATGTTTACCTTCACTAATCATCACAAAAAGGCAAACGAAAGCCATGATAGCAACTCACACCTGTTGGAATGGCTATTATTAAAAAAAAAAAAAAGATAAATGTTGGCACGGATGTGGAGAAACTGGAACCCTTGCATACTGTTGAAGGGAATGCTGGTGTAGCAAATGTGAAAAACCACTATTTTTTTCCATATTGCTTTTTTTCCTCAAAAATTTAAAAATAGAACTACCATATGATGCATCAATCCAACTTCTGAGTATTTATCCATACAAAGTAAAATCCGGATCTTGAAGAGATATTAGCTCTCCTGTGATCAGTGAAGCACTATTCACAATAGGAAAGATGTTAAAACAACTTACATGTTAACTGATGGATGAATGAATTAAAAAAAAAAAAGTACGGTATATGCATAACAATAGAGTATTATTCGGACTTAAAAAAAAATGGAAATCTTGGGGCTCTTAAAGAGCTCATCAGTTAAGCAACCAGCTAGCTCTTCATTTTGGCTCAGTTCATGATCTCAGGGTTCTTGAGATAAAGCTCCAAGTCAGGCTCTGGGCTGTCAGACTGTTGGGATTTTCTCTCTTCCTCTCCCTGTTTGTCTTCCCTGCTTGTGCTCCCTCTCCCTCAAAATACATTAAAAAAATTTTTTTAAGAGGGAAATCCTGCCATATGCAACATGACGCCATTATGCTCAGTGAAAATATGTCCTCACAAAAGGACAAATGTTGCATGGTTCCACCTACACCAGGTATCTAAAAACACATAAAATCAAAGAATATAATGTTGGTTGCCAATTGTGAGAAGGAGGTAATAGGGGTTTGACTATCGATGCATATAAAAACTCATTTAAACAAAATGAGTAAGTTCTAGAGATCTGCTATACCAATCCTGTGCCTACAGATAATGATGTTGTATTAAATGCCAAAAAAAATTAAGAATATTTCACGTGAAGTATTCTTGCCACAATAAAATAAAATAATAAAGTGTTTTCACACATACTTTCGTGTTCATGAATTTTTATATATAAGCAAGTCTCTACAGGCATCAGTTAACACTATCTACTATTTCTTTCATACACACAGAGAGAGAAAAAGCAAGAGGAATGGAGGGAGGAAGAAAGGAAAGAAAAGGAAAGAGGGGAGGGAGGGAAGAGAAAACAGGGAAAGAAGGGAGAGAAGGGAATAATAGGAAAAAATAGAAAAAAAAGAAGCTTCGTAAGTTAATAACTCATAGCTAAATATCTAAACTGGCATTTTTGAGAACTAAATGGAATACAGAACACTTTGCAAGCCATCAATTTTTTGGCTACTCAGGTGCAGTGAGTTGCATTATTACCTGGCCAGCTTTTCTCAGTACTTTTACATGGTGCCAAAGGAACTGTTAGCTTTGCCTAAAAGTGTTCATTTGCTACCCAGTGATGACAATTACCTGTCTCCTCCTCTTTCATAGACTCTTAATCTCCAAACTTAAAATGCTGTCAACCAACCAAATATACAGATATCCTTATTTGAGGCAAGGATATCAAATCCAGACACTATGTTGAGCAGTGTATGCCAACAAACCCAACCCATGACACAGAAAGTAAATAGCACAGGAAAGAGCCCAACAGGCAACAAAGTCAAATGATGGCTGCCAAGGAATGGCTGCTTGATCAAATGCAATGGGCCAGCCTCCAGGGATCAGATTAAAATTAAATGATTAATCCACAGGGTTGGAAGAGCTCACTGGGACACCAGCTAGAATCCCAGTGACCTGGAGGGCTCCCCACAGACTGAAGCAGCTGCTGCTTCTGCTATAAACCTGATGCCAGCAACACACAGGCTGAATTCACTTCTATTTCCTCAGCTTCTAATTAACACTATGAAACACTTGTATTTTTACTTCATGTTCCATCAAAACATAGACTAGATTGTTTCTTACTTTCCTGAAGTGTCATCATAAATATGCTTCAGAATTTCTTAATATGATGCTCTCAGCAGCCTAAATCTCTCTCCTATATGGAGAAGAGTTGAGGCCAGTCCATTTCAGGCTATCTTCTTCATGCAGCAGAGTAAACTGTACTCTGGAACCCTGTCTCCTCCTCCTGGCATGGAGACAACCACCTTTGCTCCCAGCTACCTACTAATGTGACCTTCTGGAAGAGCAGGGGACATCAGGACTAATCCCCTTTCCTTCCAAGTCTCACTGCTCTGAGTTCCATTTCATGCTGCTCTTCCTCTTATCTAACTAAGACTCTGTTTCTGGACCATAGAAAGCATATGCTTGTACAAGTTACTTTTCAAAGTGGTATCAGCTTATTGTCTCATTCCTGCTTTACACTTAAGTCTGCTGCAAATTAGAAAGTGGTTGTTATTCGCACTGTAGATATGAGTAAAGGAGACTCAAAACATTAATGGACTTCCTCAAGGGCACACAGTTAATAATAGAAAGTAATTTTGTGGTCCCAAGGCTGGTGTTTGCGTCATCAAACGTGCTCTTGCTTTGTGTAAAATGTCTCGCTCTTGCGAATATAAGTTAAAGGGATATCGCACTTAATTCATACAAAACACACAATATATGTTCAATAATTTTCTGTAGACTGAATTACCATACTTAAAACAGTATAATACAGATAAATAATTCATTCCTTAAGATTAATAAATATAAAATTTAAGTTCAAATTACTTAAGTGAGTTTGACTCATTAGAAGAAACCACAGTTTGAATGTCAGAAAAATAAGAACATTTTGACTTTCCTTCTTTTTTTAATTGAAAATATATCATCAGTGCCCTGATCCTTCGATATTTAAAGAAACCAAACACCATGAACAGAATGTCTTAATATCCATTTATTCAGCAACCATTTATCTAGGTGCATCTGGAAGATATACACAAAATACAAGATTCGACAAAGAGCAAGTCCTGTTCCCTGTGCTTGAAAGGCACAGACTACCTTGAAATTTGCACAAACAAGGTAGCTAGAAGTAGCACTTATTATACATCTAATGTGTGTTAGATACTATGTTGAACACTTTATAGGCTCCACGTCACCTCACAGATCAAAAACTTGAGCACATAAAGTTAATCTATCAGCCCAAATTTCCGAGTAAGAGTCAAAATGGATTTAAATCAAAGTATCCTTAAAGTAAAACAACAGCACTTGGTGAAGCATAACTTACTGGCTCCTTGGCTCAAGTTATTTACTTTTTCAATCTTCTCTTCAAATTAATTTCCTAAATAATGAATCCAAAAGGCCATAAACATCTTCAAAATAAACTAGCAAGTATCACCAAACTAGAGGAACAAAATATTGTCTGCAAATATATATGAAAGAGAGGTACCTCTACTGGTGCTACTGCATCCAACAATCAGAAAAAGCACAACTAATCTGAAAATGCCACATGGTAAAGGAGAAAAAGAGAAGATATTCATTCCCTATGCCTCCAGTTTATGCAGTAAGGGGAGTACTACGGCATGAAGTCAATGAGATAGAAGGAAAACAGTGCAAGAAAAGATGTGCAAAAAGATAAGGTAGAAAGGACACCTAAGCAACCATCCCATGGAGCTCCGTATCTGTCCCAACACAGTACCCTTGTCATGATGATATCAATACTTGTGTGTTTGCTACACAGAAACCATCAACAATATAGCCACACCCCATTAATCTTAAAGACTGTCCATACTTACTGCTCACAGAGTGAATACTGACTTCGCAGCTATGTATGCTAAAATAAAACTTTGTGAGACTTGGAAAAACGGGGATAATTCACATACAATTCTGGCAAAAATTTCAGCTTATATGCCTTACTTTTCCCCTCTGAGATCCAAATGATCTCTCCTAAAGAAAGGGATAATTTTTTTCTGCCCTAAGTAATGCCCATGGCTGTTAATATTTTGGTGGCACAAATTTGTTTCATCAATAAAACAACCATACAATAAATTGCTTTATAGAGAGCTTCTTTGACATATTCAGGACTCATGAGCTCTTTTCATCTCATAATTCACCATATATATGACTATACACAGAGATATCCCCTGTGAAAGAGATCCAGAAACTAGCTGAGCAACTCCTACATATCAAATGAGTAAATACCCAAAGAGAAACAGTTGGAAAGGCTGAGACATACTCTCACCATAAACACCTGCACAAACCTTGTACTCTGCAGGGAGAAGCTAGGAGTGAATCCCCAACTCCTAGCTTCTCCTGAGGAGTAGTAAAGGATTTGGACCCCCAACAGCGAGCACCTCAACTTTCATGACTCTAACTAGAGGAATAAGCTCCCAAATACCTACTTCTGAAAGCCAACAGTTAAAGTCAAAGAGTGTAACAAAAGACAAAGAAGGTCATTATATAACCATAAAGGAGTCAATTCATCAAGAGGGCCTAATAATTATAAATACTTATGTGCCCAAAATAAAAGCATCTAAATATAGAAAGCAAATATTAAGCAATCTGAAGGGAGAAACAGACAGCAATACAATAATAACAGGATATTTCCACATTAGACCAGACGGCCCCTAACAGACATATACAGAACACTCCATCCAACAGTAGCAGAATACACATTTTCTCAAGGGCACATGAAACATTTCCAGGATAGATCATATGTTAGTCCACAAAACAAGACATAATAAATTTAGAAAGACTAAAATTACATCAAAGATCTTTCGTTAAATAAAACTAGAAATCAATTACAAGAAGTAAACTGGAAAATTCATAAATATGTAGAGATTAAACAACATCCTCCTAAAGAACCAATGGGTCAAAGAAGAAATAAAAGAAAAATAAAAAAAAAATCTCTTGAGACAAATGAAAATGGAAATGCAACTTACCAAATAGGAGATGCAGCATGAGCAGGTTTATATTTATTAACACCTACATTAAGGAAAAAGAAAGATCTCAAATAAATAACCTGACTTTATTTCTCAAGAAACTTGAAAAAGAAGAAAAACTTAAGCCCAAAGTTAGCAGAAGGATGGAAATAACAAAAATCAGAGCAGACATAAATGAAATGCAGGCAAAAAGATAATTTAAAAAAAATCAATGAAACTAAGGGCTGTTTTTTCCAAAGATTAACAAAAATATAGAAACCTCTACCTAGCCTTACCAAGAAAAAGTGAGGTCAGAAACAAAGTTATAAATGAAAAAGGAGATATTACAACTGATAACAGAGAAATGCATAGGATCATAAAAATCTGCAATGAATAATTATACACCAACAAATTGGATAACCTATGAGAAACATATAAATTCCTAATTATATACAAACTACCAAGACAAATTCATGAATAAATAGAAAATCTGAACAAACTTAGTACTAATCATATGAAGATGAATCAGCAATTAAAAATCTCCCAATGAAGAAAAGTTCAAGACTGGATGGTTTCACTTCCACCAAACATTCAAAGAAGAACTAATACCAATCCATATCAAACACTTTCAAACATACACCAGGAAACTTTCAAACTCATTTAGCAAAAGCAGTATTACCCATATACCAAAGACAGACAAGGAAGGACATCACAAGAAAATAAAATTACAGGACACTATTCCTGATGAACGCAGATGCAAAAGGCCTCAGCAAAATATTATCAAACAAATTTAACAATACACTAAAAGATCATATACCATGATCGAGTGGGATATATTCCTGAGATAAAAGATGATTCGACAACAGCAAGTGAATAAATATGATAAACCACATTAACAAAACGGAGGTTAAAATTATATCGACATCTCAAGAGACGCAGAATAAGCATTTCACAAAATTCAACAAACTTTCATCATAAAAACTTTCAACAAACTGGGTATAGGGGGAACTCACCTGAACATTTATGACAAGTCCGCGGCTAATATCCTACTCAACGCTGAAGTGCTGAAAGTTTTCCTCTAAGATCAGGAACAAGACAAGAATGCTCACTCTTGCTACTTTTATTCAAGATAGTACTAGAAATCTTGGTGAGTAATTAGGCAAGAAATGGAAATAAAAGGCATCCAAATAAGAAAGAAAGAAGTAAAACTGTCTCTACTTGTAAATGACATGATATTACATGTAGAAAACCCAATAGACTCCACCGAAACACTGTTAGAACTGCAAGATACAAAACCAATGTACAAAAATCAATTGTGCTTCTAATAAACCATCAGTAAGCGAAATTAAAAACACCCATTTACAATAGCACCAAAAGAATAAAATACTTAGGAATAAATTTAATCAAGAGGTTGAAAGATCTGTACCAAAAACTGTAAGACACTAATGAAAGAAATTGAAGTGGAGCCATATAAGTGGAAAGATATTCCATGTTCATGAACTGGAAGAATAATATAAAAATATGAAATAATATCCATACTATTCAAAGTATTCTACAGATTCAATACAATCTCTATCAAAATTCTTATAGTATTTTACACAGAAACCGAAAAAATCCTCATTTTTTAATGAAAGCACAAAAGATCCTTAACATCCAAACCAATCTTGAGAAAGAAGAATAAAGCTAGAGACACCACACTTCCTGATTTCAAATTATATTACAAAGCTGTAGTAATCAGAATAGTATGGTATTGACATAAAAACAGACAGACACAGAAAACAATGAAAACAAAGACCCCAAAAATAAACTCATGCATATATGGCCAATTAATACAAAAAAAAAAAAAAAGAAGCAAGAATATAAAATGGGGAAAGAGTAGTCTCTTCAATAAATAGTGGTGGCAAAACTGGATAGAACAAATGGAACTAGACTCCTATCTTACAGTTTTCGGTTTCAAAGACAGCCAAGAAAGAACTTCAGAGAATTTAATGATGCGCTGTTAAGCAAATACATCATGCTTGAATAAAATAGAGAGAAAATATAAAATCTGTTTCCAACTTGTTTAGCTTTAATTTATTGAAAGCATACATTTGCCTTTCAAAGATTATTTTTTATTAAAAGATCTGGTGGCAGTTCCTTTTAGGAAACAGTCACTCCAATAATTAATTGTAATACTATTCCACTAGAAAAAGTGATTCGCTGAGTCTAGTTTTCTCAGGTCTGACTACGAAACAGAGATATATTTTTTTTCAAATTACATTCAGCTCTAAAAAAGAAATAATCTTCCCAAAGGCAGAGAAACTTTAAGAGAGCAACATTCACCATTCTGGCTGTGAACATTGCTCTCTATAAACAAATCTGACAAATAAACATGGTCTCTAAGCTACCTACTTCCCTGTCCATCTGTTTGTATGGCAGGGTGCCCTCACTCAAAGGGCACTGCCAATTTTATTTTGGAAAAAAAATACAGTCACAATGAAGTGAAATAAATTGCTCCTGCAGAATTTGCCTTGCTTAGACCTGCATGTTTGGTTTTGATTTTGATTTAATTTGTTTAGTTTCATTTCTGCTCTTGCATCTCCTTAGACAAAGGAAAGGGCATGCTAAATGTATCCTCAAATAATATGAGAAGGGAAGACTCAGAATAAAATAATGTTATCTCCTCATTAAAACTGGCAATGTGTGAAATTACAAGTGTCATTTTATCAATGAGAAGGTCATTCTCAGCATCAACATCCACATTTCCTAACTGATTCTCCTTATTAAAAAAAAAAAAAAGTTTAAAACAAGGAACAATTAGAGTGAGATGAAGAGAGTCCAAACCTTGCTACACAGAACATTTTTCAATTAGAGATTAGGCAACTGAAGAACAGACTAGTAGTGTGCCTGTGAGATAAAGGCATCAACCAGTGGGCACTTTCATTCAAATGAAATCCCTTGAAAGACATCACCATTCAATCGAACATTAACAGAGCAATTAAAATCATCTTAACCACAAACCTTTTGTAATATTGTTTGGGCTTCACACTTCTTTCCCCAAAAAGCTCAAGTACCTGGATAATAAATGAAGTACAATCCTTAGCAGGTCATTAAATTTAATTGACTTTGCTTTTTATTTTTTCTTTACTTTCAGTGCATTTTTTGTCTTCTTCCAAAAAAAACAATCAAATTAAAATCAAATACAACCTTTCTATATTACTTTGTTTATCCTTATGCTATGATTACAGAAGACTTGGCATTACCTTATATTGTCTCATTAATGAGAAACGAGACTAATAATTTCCTCTATTAGTCGTTTTGAGAAATGTGGGAGATTATGGGCTAATAGTAAACCAATCTTTACTGCTCTTACATTAAAATAATGCTGCCTATAGTAAAATGCCTAATAGCAGTTGCATTAATAATCTATATTGTAAAAACAAAACAAAACAAAACAAAAACTCATCTTGTTTCTCTTATAATGGATACTTCTTCAAGTTTTTTTTTGTTTGTTTGTTTTTGTTTTTTTGCTTTTTTCCCCTATTGGTAGATATCTCATGTGATTGATAGCTTACTTAGAGATATTCTGAGATATAATTTTACCACCTAGTTTCTTTGTCTACTCCAGCTTTATAATATATAACCATAAAAGTAATATACTTTATATAAAGTCACATGCAGACATTTTTAAATAAGTAACTCTATCTAAATGTTAATGTAGTTTTTATCAATGCAGTTTTTAATTGGAAAGTTTGTTAAAAAACATTTCACACTCTGCATCAATTCATTCATCCATCTACCCATCCATCCATCCATCCATCCATCCATCTCTCCATCCACCCATCCATTCACCCATCCATCCATCCATCCATCCATCCATGCATTCATTTCACATTCATTACACCGTAGTGTCCCTGACACTAGGATTTTACCCTTTCACAAAAGATTACCACACAAAGCAGCTGCTATTTGAAGTAACTGTGCATTCTTCAGGATAAATACCAAAATATTTGTGGATCATAATTTTCACGAAAGTGACAACTAACTGAACAAATGATCGACACACCCTAACCTTCAGCTCGACTTGTACTAACTTTAGACCAACTTCTTCTGATTCTAGGCCCTGACCTCCCTTTTCTTAGAGGGATTACTTAAGAAAACTTTTAATTCTAAGTTCTTTCTCTTCCTCTTTGAGATATGAATCTTTTTTTTTCCAATTATCTTGTCATTTTTACAACCCAAGAATGTTTTCTTTGAGAACTTGGGAACTATCTGTTTGAAATATTATGACAGAGCACATGATCAGAGGCGGGGAAGAGAGAGAGAGGGAGAGAGAGAATGCCAAGCAGGTTCCATGCTGTCAGTGCAGAGCCCAATGTGGGGCTCGATTTCATGAACTGAGATCATGACCTGAACCAAAATCAGGAGTAAGACACTTAACTTACTGAAGTCACGCAGGTGCCCCATTCTTTTCCTTTGGGTAAAAAGAAATAATAAACACAAAAGCCTAAGACCCTTCCCTCCCTTCATCTTAGCTCTTAAAATCTCTCTACCATTTATTTTGGTGGAATTGAGTTCACAGTCAGTGTCTTTGGTCTCCTTCCTTCATAGCCTTGAATAAAGTGTTCAACATCATCCTGTGCAATTTTGGCATTGACAAAACCTATGGCAAAGTAAGCAGGATTGATGAACAGGAGAGAATAGAATATAAATAGGCATAAACATAAATTAATAGGATAAAGAAAGATATGGGATAAATGAAAGAAAAACAATTAGTCATAAAAATGACCAAGTGGAATCACTGGATACAAAAAATATAAAAACTGAAATAAATTATACATTAAAGAAGTTAAATAGCACAATAGCCTTAGAAAAAATTAGGGAGCAAAGAAATCAAGAAACTCATCCTGTAAAATATCAGAAAGACATAAAGAGTGGAGAATATAAAATAAAACTTGAAATTCAAGTGTTAACACCTTAATGATAAAGATCCAAAAGTAGGAAAAGTAGAAATTCATAAACTAATAATATCTCAAAAATTACATAGATTTAAAAACTAACAAAACAAACTATTAATAATCCAAGGATAAGTATGAAGCCAAGAGAAAATGTATGAATGTTTATATACACAATAAATTACACAGCAAAATTTATGCAAATGGTTAATGCGGTTTAGAGGAATAATAGTGGTTTGAACATATTATTCAAAAAAAAAAAAAAAAACCCAGAAAAAGTTTGAACACATTGAGTGCACTATTTATCAAAAAATAAAAAGGAAGGAAATGAGTTTCACATTCAACCCAACAACAGAATAATGGAATGGAGCTGCATCAAAGAAATAAGAAAGAATAAAATAATAAAGTACAAGTCAGCATATAAATTAAAGAATAAAACCAATCAAGAAAACAGAAGATGGTACTTTGAGAGAAGGATAATTTAAACAAATCTCTGGCAAGTTTTATAAAGAAAAAAAAATGAGAAAGTGCAAATAAAGAGAACGAAAAAAATTAAAAAGAGGAAGACAGTTATCTTTAAAATTGAATTACTAAAAGTCTTGAAAAATAAAAAATGCCCAAAGTGCATAAGAACAAATTAAAAATTACAAAAAATATATATATTGAAGAGATGGAAATGGTACTCATAATTTACCTTGCATCAACAAATGCAATGTCCAGAAGTTATTTTAGGGGATTTCAAGACGTCTTTAAAGATACATTTTTAAAATTAATATATTCATTTTGAGAGAGAAAGAGCGCAAGTAGAGATGGGGCAGAGAGAAAGGGAGAAAGAGGACCCCGAACAAGCTCTGCACTGTCAGGAAGGAGCCTGATGCAGGGCCAAACTCACAAACCACCAGATCATGACCTGAGGTGAAACCAAAAGTTGGACATTTAACTGACTGAGCCACCCAGGCACCCTTCAAGATACATTTAATCCCATATATACGAGATGGCACAAATAATAAAAAGAACAAGAGAGATCTGTCACTTCAGAATATCAGGCCAGTGTAATTTTATAAAAAAGAAGAAAACTTAGAAAAACATCTATAGGCCTGATTAATAGATAAATATACATGAGAAATGATAAATAGAACTTCAGTTAATTGTGTGCAACAATGTATCAAAATTATGCATCATGATCAAGCAGAACGTAACCATCATCTGTAGCCTGCATCATCACTGCTATATCATCCTAACTGGTCTCCTTGCTCCCACCCTCTATCCAGCAGTGTCCCTTTCTTTGCAGGCCTAAGGTTATGTCAATTCTCTGCTTAAAACCCTCTATTCACTTCCCATTTTGTTCAGAGTAAAAGGCAAAGTTCTTTTGTGATGGTTAATTTTATGTGGCAACTTCACTTCATTACAGGGTGATGCACATTTGGTTAAACATTATTTCTGGGTGTGAGGGTATTTCTGGATGAAATTAATACTTGAATTGGTGAATTTAGTAAAGAGGTTTGCCCTCCTCAATGCATTGAGAACCTGAATAGATAAAAAGGCAAAGAAGGAAAGATCTGGTCCTTCCTGCTTGATGGAACTGGAACAAAAATATTTCTCCCTGGTGCTCCTGACTCCAGCATTCAGACATTCAGACCAGACTAGAATCTATATCATCTGCTCCTCTGATTCTCAGACCTCCAGACCAGGACTGATATGCCGCTGGCTCCCCACGTTCTTCAGCTTCCAAATGGCAAATGTAGGACTTTTCAGTGTCCATAATTGTGTACGCCAGCTCCTTATAAGCTCTTCACACACACACACACACACACACACACACACACACACACACACACGCAAAATTGGGTTCTCCAGAGAAACAGAACCAAGAGATTCTGTGCATATATATAAATATAACATAGTCTGTCCCATCACCCTCCCCATATCACATGCTTATCTTCATCTCCTACTACTTGGGAGCTGCTGGTCACCATGTTTCACCCACACTAGACCTCCCTGCTCTAATACCCCAAATTTCTCCTGCCTTGTGACTCTGACCATGTGTTTCTTCTGTGTGAAACAGTCTGTCTCCAGTTATTTCACTGGTTGATGCCTCAATTTCTCAAGTTTCTTTATATAACAATACCAGAAGCTCTTTCTCTGGCAAATGCTATAGAGAAGTGTAAATACCCAATAACTTGGCATTGTCCACATCCTTTTTCTATCTTTTTTCCCATAGCATCACTCACCATCTACCCCAATGAAAGCAGTTACTTTGTTTTGTTTACTGAGGTATCAGAAGAAAAAATGGACAAAGATAGAAATGGAAAATACATGGAAATCCAAATGGCCAAGAACAACACAAAAAGGATGCTAAGAGCACAGACCCTGGAACCAAACAGCCTGGTTTGACCCCTATCTCTATTATTCATTCGCTGCATAATGTAAACACAAAAAGACTGAAAATCATAACGAGTCAGAGAAATTCTAATTCACACAAAAACTCCCAAAAAGGAAATATCAGAAATTAGAGAGTTAGGTGGTTCAAAATGTGGATTCAGATATGATAAAAAGAAAACTAGGATGTATATTGTATAAACACTTTGGAAATCCCGTTGACACCATTCAGAAGAGTTAGGTACACCTATACCTCATGATGTGGTAAACTTACTTTGGGTTTAAACACGCAAAAAACACACTGATGTGTAGCACTGCTTGTGATAACAGGAAGTTGTAAACAACAGACATGGTATCAATAGCCACAACATTATACAAAATATGGTAATGTATATATGGGAATTCAAGTAGGAGCCAGAAATATAGAAAACAGTACTCAGGAAAGAAAACATAATTTTTCAGAGATATAAATAGATCTATGGACATATCCCAATATTATATACATTTGAGCCGATGGCTATGGAGTAAAGAGGAATGGCATTTGGGATGGTGTATGAACAAAATTTAAGGAAATAAATTTTCTTTAATGAAAAAGAAACTGGACCTTAACAGGCTGAAGCAAGAAACATTTTGAAGTATCAAGGACATCACAGTCTTCCTTAAACCATGCCCTGTCAGTTTTTCCTACAGCCCTCCATGTTAAGGTCAGTCCTGAACATTATAACTATCTCTAGAGGAATAAAACTATTTTGCAAAATGAACATGATCCAAAGACAGGAATAGCAAAAAAAAAAAAAAAAAAAAAAAGAAAGAAAAAAAAAAAAGAAACTCACAAATGTGACATTCAGAGATTTTCTATTTCCTATTCATTACCCTGTCGAGTGATTTCTAATTTGAACCCTAATGCTTAGGGCTCAGAATTAATGAGCACCTACAGGAAAAAAATGCAGTTTAGAGTACTTTAGATAGTTTTGAATAAAGAAAAGTGGTATTCAAGAACAATCAGAATTATATTTACTGAAATGATATGCTATATGTAAGAAAAAATAATTCTAAACTTTAGTATAGAATTTTAAATTCTTCCTTTCAACAAACACTCATTTGAGCTTCTTATAAGTCGAAGTACCATGCTATGTTGGAAAATAAGGCCTAGCTTTGATAGTGAAGAGTTCAATTTTTAGTCACTGTTGGTTTATTTACACTCTCTAAATAATGCCATGGATACGAATAATACATTTTATTTTAGGATGTTGCCTTTTAATAGAATCATATTGCATTTCCTTAAGGCTTGGATTTTACAGTATTCAAATCTGAAATTATTAAAAACAATTACATGGAAATAAATAAATAAATTTCATGATCACTTCAATATTTGATAGTTAACCAACATCCTTATTAACTTTGGACATCTTTTCCCTAAAGTTTATAATATATTATTTCAGAAATCTTTTCTTTTACCCCATTAAAATAAACAGAGATGAAATTGTAAGAGCTTTTAAAGGCTAACTGGTGGAAATGCTAGACTACAGTAGTGAAAAGTCTAACTTATAAGTCATTTTACAAAGAATGTTACCATTGTCCTTTCAACCATATACAGTAACTTGAGCTTAACTCTACCATATTTCTGGCTACTGAAGTTGAGAAAAAAATGTGGCAAGAGAAAAAGAACAATGGTCTAGCAGGTAGGGAAATGAGTCTAGTTTCTGGTTTATTAAACTACTGATACTTGGATTGACTTACTGCTATGGTAACATACATTTGTTCAGAAAAATTATTTGGCGAAGCTCCTATGTTCTAGGTTGTATAGATAAAAGGGAGAAAAAAACAAAGCTCCTCCCCTCATGGAGCTATCTTGCAGTGGGGGAAAAGGTCAAGACAGAGTAGAAAGGGAACCTATATAAAAGACCTGTCAGTGTTAATTACTATGAAAGAAAATAAAGCAGGCTTGAAGATGCAGATTAACTAGTACACTTTTTAGAAATGGAGTCTGGGAAGGTTTTGCTGAAGAGGTAGCGTTTGAGAAAAGTCCTGAACAAAATGAAGGAGCATGAAATCCAAGTGTATAAGGAAAAGTCTCCACACAAAGAAAATGGCATTTCACCCATGGAAATAACAGGTTAGAAGGTCCTGTTGTAAAAATGACCTCAGTGATTTGAGAGCAGGCGGGAAGACCCAAGTGGCTTGAGATCAATAGTCAATGAAATGGCACCAACAGCAGGGACAGATCACAAAGAACTTCCTGTCATTAACATTTTATATTTCAATGGCTATTTGGGGGTCAGGAGGAAAACAAGAAAGACCCAGGAGGAGGTTTTTGACAAGTAGAGACAGTGGCAGTTTCTAAGAGCAGCAAGAGTGGGTACCGTGAAGCATAGTCAGATTTGGAGTCATTTTAAAGTAGAGCAGGTACCATGTGTTGCAGATTGGAGTGCTATTAATGATAGAGAAGATCAGGATGGGATCAAGATTTGGGGTGTGAGCAATTTGGTGGATGGTGGTATAATTTACTGAGATGAACAATAATTGATGTAAGAGGGAGGGAAAGTTAAACACCTTGGTTGAAGACAGTTTGAAATGTTCATTTTGGAGATCACTACTCTAAACCCTGAGCTATATAGCCTCAGAAAGTGAACATGGAAAAAGTGGAAGGGGCAGAGGGGATGCAGTTGAGGTAGAGTGGCAAGCACCCAGTTGCTTGAGATTGGATATGTCATGAAAGTTGAATTTCCAAACCCAACTTCTGACTTGAAAAGCTAGCTCCAGTAGGTGATTATTAAGGATTGTGAAACTTTCGGTATAATATCCCTAAACATTTGTCAAAATTCCATACAATGTACTACACTAAAAGTGAACCCTGATGTAAAGTATGGGCTTTGGATGATAATGATGCATCACTCTAAGTTCATCAGTTGTAACATTCATACCATTCTGGTGCCAGATGCTGATATAGCAGAGGCTATAAGTGGGTGTTGGTGCAGGGAATATATGGGAATCTTCACTACTTGCCACTCAATTTTGCTGTGAATCTAAAACTGCTCCAGAAAATACAGTCTACTATTTAAAGATAAAAAATGAAAGAAATACTCATTTTCAGTCTAAGTGGGAATATATTCAGTTGAGTAGACAACTGAATATATTTATCTGGATTTCAGGGGCAAAGGTACCACTACAGATGTATATTGGATAGTCAGATTTTCTTCTCTCAACTGAAGGTACTAAGGTAAGGATCTGAAGGCTCATAACACTGAAGAGAGATATTTATCGACTTACAACTGACATGTTTGTGTACAAGGATATATCTCTACAATAATCTAAAAGAAAAAATATAAAACACTATAAAGAACTAGAGATAGAGGCAATTATGACTGGAGAAAAGCTTTTCATAAATCCCCTGCTGTGAACATGGCAAATATATTAAAAGATAAAGTTGTTACAAAACTATAATAAAAAACGATTATAAGTAGTATGGCCCAGAAAATAACTCAAGAATTATTTCTAAATTAGTTCAAAAGTGTGGATTTTAAATATATAAATTTAAAGTGTCTAAATTTTTAGTATTAAATAGTTACATATCAGGTATTCCACTTAAAAGATGAAATATTTAAATGAAGAGGACACAAATAGCCGTATTTTAGAATTCATCATGAAAATACATGAAAATAGAATATTCTTTCAGGAAAATAATAGGAAACTTGATACCGGGAACTTTAAGGTAAGTGTTTAGAACAATTTTTAATGTACCATCAAAAGAATTGGTAAATATGTAGTGATTTAACAATGATCAGAAAGTAATGAGGAAAAAAATGCAGGATTGATGAATATTAAAAACTTTTTGGCTCAACTGTGTTCAAGTAATCAAGTAAATGAACAAACATTAGTGTTTGGAAAGATTCTAGTGTATTTCAAAATAGATATGAATAATCCCATAAATATTTAAAACTTTATTACCTTAATGCCTTAAATAGCAGATATTTCAGAAATCTTTGTAATGCTACTTGGCAATAATTTTCAAAATTTAATATTCCATACAGAAACAATGAAGCTAACCTTTAGTGGCAAAGTGATGGTCTCAGAAGAAATAAATTGTTTTTTGCATTTAAATGTACTTTAACTAAAAATAACTCACATATTTCATAATTTATCACCTCAGAAATGTTTCAGATATTTTAAAATTAATGGTAACATTATTTGCAAACACAAATGTGTTTTATATATAAATATATATAATCTTTATTATATATATACCATATATTATATATATACCATATTAATGGTAACATTATTTGCAAACACAAGGTCAAAAGATAGCTTGCTTAAAACTACTAAAAAACTGAAATATTTATATTTATCATGAAAAACAAAATATTGGTGATCATTTTGTAAAGTTAAATAAATAACTGATAATGTATCCATGTGTGTGAGACTATGTTTTCTTTTCCTCTTTTTTTAATTATCATAATTATATCAAAAATTCACTCTTTTGGTGCATAGTTCTGTGGATTTTAACACATAGTACATATACATGTAACTAGTAATATAATTAGGAACTGTTTCACAAACTCTGTTCCATGTAAACTCCCTCATGCTGCTATTTTAACCATACCCTGAGAGGTTAGGCATAGGGGAAGTTATGCCCACTGGTACTTTCTTATTCACTATAAGTTTGTTTTTACAAGAGTGGAATGCTTCCTTCTTTATTATATTTCAGACTGTGTATTTTCTTTAGAGACTTAGTCGATCATTTTCCTAAATCACAATAAAAAAGTATTCATAATGTTCATCTATACCATGGAATCATTTTCTTGGAGTGTTTGTCACTTGAAATATTTTCCTGTACATATTTATATATATACCATATCCCTTCTGATTATTTATTATGATGGGATGTTTTTTTCACTTGAGACAATATATTAAAGGTGTTCTCATGGGAAAAATACGAGACTAGGTTCCAGGCTTATGACTATGAGTCTTACTTTTATTTTATTTAGCATTTATGTCTAATCTAGTAAAAATAAGTTTAGGCAATCATGGGTTTTTGCAGTCAGGAGGTATTTTCTTCTCACTATCCAGCACAGAAGGAGACTTTTACTTGCAAATGTGGTTTATTTGTATTATCCCATATTTATAGCCACCTCCTCAAAGCTAAATATAGTCCAGAGGTGATCCTAACAGTAATTCCTTCACACCGTCATTACTTTTGTAAACATAAGATTTAAGCCTTCTGCTTCACGTTTTGATACTCTCTTTACTGTTAGCTCGTTCAAGGAGGCCGCTGTGGCATCTTGTCTCTGCTTCCTACTACAGGAACCCTGGTTCTCTTCAAGCTACTGATAGCCTTGCCATGCATTATATGTTGATTCAGGTAATCTGTGATCTCCTAACTTCCCCAGAAATATTTTATGTATTATATATGATCATTCTATTATATTATAGATGATTTTTGAGAGAAAAAACAAAGGATAGAACATAGGTTAACTTTATGCCCCAATCCTCAAACTGAAAATATCAGTTGCAGCATTTTTCCAAATGGTTCTTCTCAGCTTCCAAAATTTTTCACAAGGGAACTGGAGCCCATAGAATATCATCTAAATGGTATAATCTGGCCAGATCTGGAAGCTCAGTTCCTGGTTACAACAAAATCCTTTCTACTAGAGACTCATACTACTTTTCAGAAAGAATATGTATAACATATGCACTTCTATTTAATGGAATTTTACAAATACCAGTCTTCATTGTCTTGTTTTCTTTTTAGTCGAATCTACAACCCAAGAAAAATAGTATGTGCAGAGATATCTTCTCCTCTTAGCAACTTGAGAAGTAAGTGCCAATTGTAATTTTCCAAGATATACTTTTCTAAAGGACATAGACAGAGATCTAGATAAAAATGTACTCTCTAAAGCCTAATCTGAAATATTTTACTGCAATTAGCTCTTCTGTTTATTAACACTATTAAGATGAATGCCAGAATATTCAGAGAGCTTTTTAATTAAAAAGTGACTGTAAGTGATACATAATAACCACACAGTTGACACACAGTAATTGCATCATTATCATTGGTTCTCCCAAGATTTTTATAACAAATGCTGAAATGTCCCAAGAAGCCTATTTGTAACAATATAGACTATAAGAACTAACTCAAATTAATAGGGATCACCAGAGCAATTGGTTCTTTTTCACAGAAATTATGTGGTCTTTTAGTTAATGTGTGTAGAAATCCATAGTTACTAAATTGTCTTTCTGTGCAACTCAATAATAACTTAAAATAATCATCTACTAGGAGACTTCAGCAAAGATAGTCTACAAATTTGAAGTCATTTTCAAAATTGTAAATTCCACTGGTTTTTATAAGCAGTGGCCTCAAATGCCCCTTTATAACATTCCCCAAAATACACAAAAACTCCTGTTCCTACTCCCTTCAATACAGACGCATACACAAACACGCTCATGTATGCACGCAAACACATTCACACACTGACATGCAAATACACATTATACACACATGGGCGTGTGAATATTAGGACTCTTTAATGTATGCAGTCCATGTAACTAAAAAAAAACTCAGTTCCTAATTGCAGCACAAACTTCCATCATGCAAAATACTAAGATTTGACAAATATGACTATTTTCTATTTTGTTTTCTTGAAAAAATATATTTAGATGTCCAGCGATTACCATACAGACTCTGGCATCTCCTGACGTGGATTTTTAAAGTTGTAATCTTTCATTCATATGAAGAACTTTTAAGAGGTTACCACCCTCAACACCAACAATGGATTCACTTGTCAACTATTATGTTAACCAGATCATTTTATATTTAACACACTTAAAATATCCTCCATGCTCGCTGTCATGGCACAGCATTTAACCATAAGGTGGTTTCCTCTTATCTGGCCAACCTCCTTCCTCTCTCATTTCTTCTTTTACATATTCCTCTCTAAACTCAACTCGGCTTATCCCTTGGAATATAAATTTGTTTTCAGTACTACTACATTTCTCAATCTTCACATGTCATTTTGTCCTCACAACCCTCCTTTCTTCTCTGACAAGAGCTAATCATTAAGAGACAGTCCATATCCCAATGATTTGTAAAGTTTTCTCAGGCCTTTCAGACCCCCATGTGTTCTTAAATTTCTCTAACAGTTTCATCTTTACAAGTTATTCGCACATTTTACATACTTTTTGTGCAATCATCTTTTCATATATCTTTCTTATGTCTCCCAATTATAATTTTAATAGGAAGCAGATATGTACTTATCTTTTTAGTACTGAAATGTTCCATGCAATTGTTATATTAAATACAGTTGAGTGATTCATTGTGAACCTATTTTCTTTGCATGTTCCTCAACTGATGATAATGAGACTATTATGATGGTTTTTTGGTTAAAATCCTAAATAAAAAAATTTTGTTAGGAATTATTTCCCTTCATCTTCATATTTAGTGATGTATCTATGCAAAAGATTAATCCTAGGCACAATTCAAAATTTCTATAATAATAATAGATATTATTCCTGGAATGTAATTGATGTAGAGAGAAGCTTTCTGTTGATATTACTTTCAGTCTGAATATTTAAGATTTAGAAATATCTTAACATTTTAAGAGTGCTTAAGCAGGCAATGATGGCCACTGGCTAAGAACAAAGGATCAGAGTCAAAGAGCCATAGGTCACTTACTTACTTGCTGTCTGACCATAGCAAATCATGAAATTTTCTCCACAGTATACTTGTGGTGGTCTGTTCATGCTGCTAAAACAAAATACCATAGACTGGGTAGCTTAAACAAAAATATTTATCTCTCATAGTTCTGGAGTCTGCGAAGTCTGAGATCAAAGTGCTAGCAGATTTTATTCCTGATGAGATCTCTTTTTCCAGCTTACTAATGGACACCTCTCAGTGTCCTCCACAGGGATGAACAAGATATAGCTCTGGTATCTCTTCCTCTTCTTAAGGACATTGATCTCATCATGGGTGCCCCACTCTCATGACTTCATCTAAACCTAATTACTTTTCAAAAACCTCATCTCAAATACCATCCCATTGGTGGTTAAAGTTTCAATATATAAACTGGTGGGAGAGAGGGAGGCCAAAGCATTTAGTCTATAAAAATACTCATCTATAAAATGAAAATATATGTATTCTTTGAGAAAATTCTTAAAACAGAATCTGTGATTCTCTGGCATAAACCCTTCTCAAGTCTCTGTTCCATGTCCTCCAGTTCTGACCATTTGACTCTTGCCACACTGGTCTTCTTTTAGTTCCCTTAAAACTGCTTTGCTGTTGTGGTCTCTCTCAAGAAGTTCCTACCCCAAGTCTTCACACTGCCAGTTTCTTCAGACCTCTTATGTTTCATTCAAATTCCACATCAGTGAGACATTCTATTGCCAACCTTATGAAAAGACATACCAGATACTCCCTGTTTATTATCTCATCCAACTTACTGTTTGATATTTCCCTGTTCATGCATTTATTTACTCTGGCCTGTCTTCTCTAATAAAAGTTAAGTTCCATAAAAGCAGGGACCCTTTCTGTCTTATCCACTGCTAACTCTCTTGTATCTAAACTGTGAATGGCACAGAGTCAGCACACAGTAAATACTTGTAGAATTACTGATTAACGATTTTAATATTAGAATTTAGTATTCCACATAGAAACAGTCAATAAATGGTCTCTGTGTTAATAATGTGCACATACAATTATTTCAACTTTAACGAAATAATCAAAATAACTGTAATTTAATCCTAAAGCTCAGAAATGTAAAAATTTTGAAATAAGAAAGATATTTTCATATAAGTCTATATGGTCCTTTGTATATTTTTCAAAAAAAATTCACCTTCTTATGTTAATTACATATATTAAAATTTAGAGTAAATTTATTAATTATCAATATATAGATGAGTGTTTTTAACATGAATGATTCAAAATGGTTTAGATCTTGCTGGCAGGATATTCAGTGGGGGTATGGGCTAAATGAGTGATGGGCATTAAGAAGGGTACTTGTTGGGATGAGCACTGGGTGATGTATGTGGGTGATGAACCACTAAATTCTATTCCTGAAATCAATATTACACTAGATGTTAACTAACTTGATTTAAATTTTTAACAATGTAATTTAAAAAATGGTTTAGATCTGCTAGTACGGAATTAGATTTTCTCACATAATAAAACACCCTCAAACTCTTAAAGGCAGTCAACGGCCTATGAATCCAACATTGGAGGAACGGTAAGAGTTTTAGGCAGAATGCCAGCATCCAAACACTTCTGTGCCTCATTGACGTGTTCTGCCATCTGGACTCTTCTTGTATGCCTTCAAGCCTCACCACCAGTTTCTCTCCCATGATGTAACATCAGGTTCGCATGAACTCATTGTAAGTTTTCCTCTCTTAATCTCTACACATAACCCTTCATTCTCCCATCTTTTTATCACTTCCCATCCTCCCTAAAATAACAGGCAAATACAGATGCTATTACGCTGAAAGTAATTATCTGACAAAATAGAAGAAATGAGGGGGAAAAATGGGGAGTATTAGTATCACCTTTCCTCATGTCCAGCCCCCCACTTGAAACTTTCAGCTTCTTACTACTCTCTTGATTTCAACAACTAGAAACATAAATGGCTAATTTGTCCCAACTTTCTTATTCACTGAAATTTTAACTACTATTGGCATGACTCTTCAAGTGACATCAATTCAAAGATAAATTGGTTTGTTATCTGACACATACATAGATTATAAAATCATTTTTATTACAAAAGGATAAATTAATTTTTTAAATGAGACATGTCACCCTTGAAATCTACATTCTCAATACTTCTCCACTCTGTCTCAGCCATAGCTTCCTCTCCTGACAAATTCACAATATCAGGCACACGAAGGCAATGAATGTGGAAATAAATAATTACTCCAGAAAGTCTCCATCCTGTCCCTCCTATGTCACACTGTTTCCCCACATCAGTGTTTGACTTCAGTCAAGTTATTCTTCCTGATGCCTGACTGTACTTGTAAATTTTCACTTCCATGACATCGCACACATTATTCTTTTCCACAAACCTCTACCTACTCAATCCCATTGAGCAATTTTGTATTTGTATTCTTTAAAGCCCATATCAATCCTCACCCTTTTATCATAAACAATTCTTAAAATAAGCCTCTCCTCGATACAGAATTAACTATATACTCATTTGTGTGGTTTGATCCCACACAGATACTTCTACTCTTCATTTACCACATTGCATAAACAGCATTTATCTTCGTTTGTGAATCCTCTTCAACTAAAGCAAGGGTGCTTTTAAATTTAAAATATGTTACAAATTGATTTTCTAATTAGAAATAGTGTCATACCCAGCACTGACCTAAAAAACTAATTTGAAAAATTAGTTAATGTATAGGAACAAGATGATTTTCCATTGTAAGTCCAGATGTGATGGTACACATTAAAAAGGCATTTCAGGATACCTGGGTAGCACAGTCGGCTAAGTTAGCTACTTCTGCCCAGGTCATGAACTTGCAGTTTGTGAGTTTGAGTCCCACATCCAGCTCGCTGCTGTCAGTACAGAGCCTGCGTAGGATCCTCTGTCTCCCTCTCTTTCCGTCCCTCTTCCTCCCTCTCTAAATAAATAAATAAATAAATAAATAAATAAATAAATAAACTTTAAAAAGGCATTTCAGAAAGGGGCGTTTTATAATATTAAAATGGTTACTCCACAAGAAATATATGTGACAATTACAAGAGATATATGAGTAGGGTCACAGGGAGGCTTAATCCATTAAGTATCTGACTTGATTTCTGCTCAGGTCATGATCCCAGGGTGGTGGAACTCTGTCCCGAATCAGGCACCCTGCTGAGCATGGAATCTGCTTAAGATTCTCTCTCTCTTCCTCTGCCCCTCTTCCCAACTTGCATGTTTTCTCTCTCTCTCTCTCTAAAACAAAACACAAAACAAAACAAACAAAAAAACTACAAAGTATATATGAGCCTAGCAACAGATCTCCCAAATACATGAAGCAAAGGTGAGAGTATTAAAGAAAGAAATAGACAACTAAACAGTGAGTGTTGGAGATTTAAATACCCGCCTTTCAATAACTGAGAAACAACGAAGCAGAGGATCAACAAGTAAACAGAAGAACAATATAATGAACCAAATAGCATTAAACGGATAGAACATTTCACCCCAAAATAACAAAGTAAGCATTCTTCTCAAGTTCACATGGACTATTCTCCAGCATAGACCATAAGTTAGCCATAGAGCAAGCATCAGTATTTTTTTTTTAATATTTCAATAACACAAGTATGGTCTCCACAATAAAATGAAATAAAAAAGAAAAGATATATTGGCAATTCACAAAGATGTAGAAATTAAACAATGGCAGCACACTCCTAATAGATAATGAGTCAAAGAAAAAAAAACACATACAATATAACATACTAAAATGTGTGAAATGCAATAAAAAACAGTGCTCACAGGTAAATGTATAACTGTGAATGCTTTTATTAAACAAGAAGAAAGATTCGAGTTCAGTAACCTAAGCTTCCACTTTAAGGTACTGGAGAAAAAGAACAAAATAAACCCAAAACAATAAGGAAGAAATACATGATAAGGACTAAATTAGAAATAAATATAGAATAGGAAAAGTAATAGAAGAATTCAATGAAACCAAATTGATTTTCTGAAAGAATCAGCAACATTAAGAAACTTATTTTATAGTAACCAAGAAAAAAAGAGATATGAGTAATACTGCTAAAATCAGGAATAAAAGAGGAGACATCCTCTCCTAGAAAATAAAAGGTCAGTGAACATCCCCCTACTCATGCTATAAAAACAGTAATATCCTAATAACAAAACCAGATAGACATCTGAGGAAACTACACATAATACCTCATAAATATAAACACAAACATCCTTTAAAAAAGTAAAACAAGTACAATATATAAAAACTGTAATAAAATATTGTTAAGCATTTATGCAAAGAATGCAAGACTGGATTCACATCAGGAAACAAGTTCCTATACAGCAGCATATCAGAAGAATAAATGCAAAAATCACATGAACACTTCAACATATACAGAAAAGGTATCTGACAAAATCCAACAACAATTTGTGATGAAAAGGCTCAACAAATTGAGAATAGAAGAAAAATTGCCTAACTTGATTAAATGAATGTAGGAAAATCTGCAACTAATTTATTTAATGAAGAAAGACTTAACATTTTCACCTAAGATCAAAAGCAAGAAAAAGATGCCTTTTCTCATCACTTCTATTCAATATTGCACTGGAGAGTCTAGCTAGGGAAATTAGGCAAGAAAATAAAATAAAAGGCAACCTATTGGAAAGGAAACAATAAAAATCTCTCTTTCTGCAGGCAGCATGACATATATATATACATATATGTCATATGTATATATATATATGTATATATATATATGCAAAATGATTGCTATATATGTATATATATATATATATAAAATCCTAAAAAATACACTACAAATCTATTAGACTAACAAAGAAGTGCAGCAATGTTACATGTATAAGATTAATAAATAAATATCATTTCTATTTCTATACTGAAAATAATCTGAGAAATTAAGAAAATAATTCTACTTACAATAGCATCAGAAAGATAACATACTTAGAAAGAAATCCAACAAAATAAAAACAAAACTCAAGAACAAAACCTTTTACTCTGAGCACTATGATTACAGAAAAACATTAAAGACCTTAATAAAGAGAAAGGTATCCCATGCTCATGCATTGGAAGACAACATAGTTAAGATGGCAGTACTCTTAAAATTTATCTACATAATTAACGTAATAATTATCTAATTCTCAACTTTTTTCCCACATACTAATAATCTGTTAAAATTCCAAGCAATGGCAACTCCAGCAACATAATAACCAAACAATTCTGACAAAGAAAAAATGTGGAAAAGTCTTATTTATTCAAAAATTAATAAAAAGCTATAATAATCAAGATAGTGTGGTACTGGACAAGGACAACCATACTGACTTCTTCACTAAGTTAAAGTATCCAGAAGATCAACTGGAAAGCAGATAAGTTGGATATTTAGACACAGAATTAAAATAATAAACAATAAAGTAAAAGTCCTTTCCAAGTGCAAAATGATTGTTCTACAAGCAAACCAAATTGACAAGAATCCTCAGAAATATATTATAGAATTGTTTCTAAAAATATTTTCTTTAACTAATTTATTTGCATTTTTTATTATTTAGGATGTATTAGAATACTTGCAATCAGTAGTAATGAGATAATAAACATTTTATTTAATTATTAATAAACAAATCTTTCTATATCTCCTAATAATCTAAATTTCTATTATATTTAAACTCTAATATTCTGTATAGGAACAACCTTTTATAGACAAAGCAGAAGACGTATCTGAAGGGATATAGGTTGTAGCTAGGTGCCAGGAAAAGTAACCAGGAGAGAACAATCAGAGCTCAAATAACCTAGTGCAGATTGTGATGACTGTACTGGTAGCATCAGCATCACTTAGAAACTTATTATAAAGAAAAGAGTGAATGGGACATTCTATGCCCAGAATCCAAGATACAGGCCACTTCTACTTCCAGATTCATGAGACAATCTCTTTGGGAGCTCTGAAGCTCCAAAAGTGTCCAATTATGATGAGATAGCCCTGCATGAGAGGCTATGTTCTGTTTAACAGTTCTAGGTGCCCACAGCCTTTTGGCCATTTCCAGACAAGGAGCAATTTATGTTCAGAAGCCACCTTGAGCAGGCCAGACCATTTTATCTGCATGCTGAATCTTACCAAGTCCTCAGTCTGTGTCATGTACAGGAAAAGTATTATCTAGCTGAACCAGCCCCCAAATTCCTGATCCACAAAGTTAAAAGGTATGAAAACATGATAGTCATTTTAAGCCCTATGTTTTAGAGTAAGTTTTTACACAACAATAGATACGACACATAAGTATCCTCATTGAAGGTAGGATACATCTTTCTGACACATTGAAATTTCAACAGATGTCAGCATTGTTAAGAGTGAAGTTCTGCAAGGGCTCCAGGGAGTGGGGGATGTTGTGAGGAGGTCCAGCACCATGCCTGAGGTCCTGGCCTCCTTGTCAGATTTTCTGTTTCTTGTGCCAGGGCAGATCTCCTAACAACAGCACTCTGGATAAAGAACATAACAAAGTATAGAAATAGCTTTATTAATCATGATTAAATTTTTCTGATACTTTGTATCTTTATTCAAGGAGAGCTAGGAAGTACAATGGGAAAAGTCCAGATAACCATGGTACCTTGTTTTTTGTTTGTTTTTTGCATGCTTTCTTTTTTTCATTGTTTGGATTTACTGCTATTGTTACTGTTGTTTTTCCAAAGAAACAGAAATTATTTTATGTGATTGGCCCAAGAGTGTAGTGAGTATTCATATATGAATTCATGACTTAATTTTAATAGTATGTTTACCTATGTTAAGGTAAAAAAATATTAAATTTTGCTAAATTTGTTTTCTTACATACAGGCTAATCACTAATAACCCTGTTCTTGAGTGATTTCATATGTAACCCTTATAAGCTCTCTATAGGAAAGATGCAACACCTACATGCACAAATCAAAGAAAGGGAATAATATCTGATAGCCAACCCAAACTCTTGGCTCTACTACACAGAAGATGTTTCTGTACTAGCTACTCAATTCAGTAATTATGTAGAGAGAGAAAGACAAACAGTAGGGTGGATGGTCATTTGCTTCTTTTTAAACAAATTCCACTGGAGATATCAGCTTACACACCTAAACATATATCCTAGAGTTGTCTTTGTGTATGATGCTTTCTGTGCTTAGTTTCTTCCAAATGGCAGCCACAAGCACCAAGGTCTTCACGCAGACCAACCAGTTAAGACCCTCCAATTAATTAGTAAGGAATCCCTGAGATTCTTCCACAACAATAATCTAAACCTTTTAAAATTTTTTGTTATTTAAAAAAAATTAATGTTTATTATTTTGTGAGAGAGAAAGAAAGAGAGGTAGGGGAATGGGCAGAGAGAGAAGGAAACAGAGAATCCCAAGCAGGCTCTCAGTTTGTGAGATCATGACCTGAGCCAAAGTCAAATGCTTAACCAACTGAGCCACCCAGGCACACCCCCTCCTTTTTCTTTAATTGAAGTATGGTTGACATACAATGCTATAGTTGTTTCAGGTATACAGTATCAAGATTTGACATTTCTGTATAATACTCAATGCTCGCCAGGATGAATATAGTTATAATCTGTCACCATACATTGTTACAGTATTATTGACTATACTCCCTATGCTGTAGTTTTCATCTCCATGACTTATTTATTTTATAACTGGAAGTTTCTATGTCTTATCCTCTCACTTGCTTTGACCATCCCCCCACCGAACCACTCCTCTAGTACCACCAGTTTGTTCTCTGTATTAAGATCCATCTGTTTCTTTATTCATTTGTTTTCTTTTGTTTTTTTAAGTTTAACATATAGGTTAAATCATATAGTATTTGTATTTGTCTTATTTGTCTCATTTAGCATAACATTCTCTAGGTCCATCCATGTTGTCAAAAAATGGCAAGACTTCATTCTTTTTTATGGCTGAGTAATATTCCATTGTGTATATATACAGCATCTTTTTTATCCATTTATCTATTGATGGACATTTGGGTTGCTTCCATATCTTAGCTATTATAAATAATGCTGCAATAAACATGGCATATTCAGGAATTCCACTACTGGGTATTTACCCAAAGAAAATGGAAACACTAAATCAACTCTTTTTTTTCTTTTCTTTTTTCTTTAGTTTTACAGGTTTTAGACTGCACTCAAGTGGTATAATTGAAAACCAGGCCTCTAGCAACTGTCAACACTGAGAGGCAGGCTGGCAGCTTTGAATGACACACTGACAATGGCAGCCAGCTGCCAGGAGAATAAATACATTCTCTGAGCATCTGCTTAATTCTTCGATAATGTTTTCCATTTTGTAAAATCAATTATTTACAGGGCAATAGTTCATCTGAATTAAAGTGAATAAATATGAAATGCATTTTCCTCATAATACTGACACTGTTCACTCTAACAACATAACCAGATATTATAAAAAATATACCAAAAATAAGTATTTATATACTATTCAAGCTTTGACCTAAGATCTTGAGAGGAATACTTATAACAAATAAATTCAGACCTCTATTTTAACAAAGTCTTAAATACCAGCTGAAAAGTCATATGGTTAGTCAAGGAATTGAGAGTACAGTTTCCAATGTCAACTTTCGAATTCTGATGTTAACTTCTTTTCTATATCCTCACTCACAAGAAGTAGATTCCTCCTGTTTTATATTTATATTTATATTTATATTTATATAAACATGTTCTCTGATAGATATAAGTATCAAAGTCATAAGAGTGCTATAGTCTAGTGTGAGACTCAGATATAAATTTTTTTTTAGTGACTAGAGGTAGCAGAGCTAATCACCCTAACTTAACACTTCAGAACTCTAGTGCCACCATTTACCCCATAGCCTCTTGATCTTTTCATGAATTTCTAGGCTAGGAGTCTAAAAATCAATGACTTTATTTATTATATTGCCAATTATCTTCTTATGTTATGATCTGATGTTCAGATGCCTCATCCTTCTGACATTAAGTTCTCCTAGGACACGAGTCTAAAGTGTCACTTCTTAATTCCTCTCTTAAGTAAGCTGTTTTCCTGAAATCAAACCCAACTCTCACATCTGAAAAGAAAACTCAGTATTATGAGAGTCAAGCAAAATTGGGAATGTTCAAATGGAAAGATCGTGGTATGTGCCAAGTGCTACTCTAGCTGCTTTACATCTGTCTTCTAATTAATCTCCACAAGGTAACCTCAGTGTATCACTGTTCACATGCTTTACACATAAGGAAAGTGAGCTTCATTATAATAATATTAAAGGATAGAGTATGGAAACTCCTCATCAAAGAGGCAAAACCCACTTGCTTAGTGATCAGCTTCTGGGAACTGTGAACTAAATATGAAGACTGGATTGAGAAAAATAACTGAAGCAATAGTACTTGCTTACTAAAAACTGAAATGTAAATCAAAGTAGCTTAATAAACTGGGCACTTTAAAAACTACCACTTAATGCTTGTAATCTTATTCCTAGTCATACCTAAAATCCAGTTTGTAGAGCTAAATATCTGAAATTACCCTACGATGTAATTAAGGGTAATCACTAAATACTAGGAACATTATACTTCAAGAGAGAAAATCATTCTACTTTGCTCATGTAGAAGAGAAATGCAAAATCCTATGCATTTTACTAGTGTATGGAATTAATTAATTAGATTTTGACTAACATAAGTTGCAACACGGAAACAAAGCATTAGTAAAATAGTGCAATATGCCATTATGAATATGATATTCAAATTATATTTAGAAATAAAATTTTCATAAACAATAATTCAGTATGTATAATTCTTCAGTGTTGTGGATATGTATGAAAGCCAGATTATACGACTCCTGAAAGCTAGTTTATAATCTTCAGAAATTTTGAAAATTTCTTGTTAAATACAAGATTTATTAAATACAACATTATTAAAAACTAAATTTTATAAACTGGCAATCAAATATAGCAAATATGAAAGTAATTCACACTAGGGTCATAATTTCCTGATTATTTAACCATGTGTTACTATTACATAAGTTTTTGAGATTTACGTCCCCTCTATTTGTATGGTAGAAATACTGCATAATGTCCTACTGCAATCGTCTGTCCAATTTTGTTTACTTATGTCACATTTATAGCTTCGAATTGGCTATGAGAGGGGTATTTCAACCACCAACATCAGCAAACACTAAGAATCAAGGCTATTTTTCCTGGAGAGTCAGTGGTTGGACATTTACCTGTATACTACTGTGTATATTTATATGATTACATTCACTTATTCACAATGATCTCAGCATAGCTGATGAGCAAGTCATGGCAGATGGAGATAAAAATATGAAGTTTATTAATGATGAAGCGGTTTCAGAAGCTGCTTTTAGATCTTCAGCTAAATTAGTTTTCTAGTCCTATGATGCATAATTAGATAAATTTACTCCTGGTCCCAACCCAGCTGACATCTGCAAACTAACCTTGAGCAAGCAGTCCTGAATACAGCCACTTCTATAGGCAGACAAATCTACAAATTAGGGACAGAGAAAGGAAAGGCTGAGAAAAGCAGGCGCTGCAACTTCCTCAAAGTCATAGTATCATTTAGTTTATGTTTGGCCACTTGTCATGGAAAAATGCAAAATAACAATGACAAAACAAGACAGATCCCGCATCATAGCAGATTTCCCATGTAAGTGTCCCATGAATCCTGTAGCTCTGTTTAACTTGTCATGCTTCCATTCTGAACAAGTCATGACCACACTAAATATGATTTGCAGTAATGTCAGGACCACCATCTCATTTGTACTTAACTAGCAACAAAGACAAATGAAAGAAAAAAAGCCTGTCCTCCATTTTAAAGTAATGTCCTAAAACACTATCAACCTTCCCATCTCATCAGTAAAAATGCAGATTGTCACAACTACTGCAATGAAAAACGGTAAATTTAGTCTTCTAGTTGGACATATCAATGCTTAAGTTATATTTTATGTTCTATTACTAAAAATAAGAAGGGAAATGTGCGGAGAATCTTAGCCATACTCACTAATTACATAATTAAATGAGTGAGAAGAGAGGCCAGAAACGTCGATGGAGCTGAATGTACTCTGGAAACATAGGCATAGTAGATCATTTTCTACCCATAACCTTTGCTTTCTTACTCCTTGAATCCATTACAATGAAGGCTGTAGAAATCTCACTCAAAGAAGTGTACAGAATAAGATTGCGAAGCAACTACAAGGGACAACACACAAAATTTAAAGGACTGTACAAAAACTAAGTAACTCTAATAACTTTAATTTAGTTAGTCATTGGACTTTGACACAGGGGCGGGGAAAGTCATGTATTCCTACAAAGCATTCAATATTTATATGAAAAATAATTACATGTATCTCAATTACTTCCAACAATTTGGAAGACAACCCTACAAGGTAAGAGAGCTAAAATGTAGTATATTCAAAAGAAAAAAAAAAAAAAAACCTGTAATGTCATCATACCAAATGGCCAATTGTCTCCAAAACTGGGTGAAAAAAGCATGACCTACATGTCTTTATGAATCTGCTGTAATAAATTGATAAAAATAATCTGCAAATCTATATGTTTCCTGAAGAAACCGAGGTTGCTTGAAGTGTATATTCTTAAGTAGTTTAGTAATTATTAGAACATCCATTTGTGTAGCAAACACTTTATAGACAGTATGAGTTCAAGCATCATTCTAATACTTGCCTAAATTTCTTCAAATTCTGGAACACTGATGTCTGAATTAATGAGATTTTTCTCTAAATTCTAATTTTTGCAAGGACACAGAAAGTTTCATTATCAGTAATGTAGTTTTCAATCCTTGATGAAATGTCTGAAATAAGTACTGTGTCATTATAATGTAATTCCAAGTAGAGAAGAATATTGAATGTGCCTTAATATCTCTTCCTAATGTGACTTTGCAGTACTTTTGTAAGCACCAATGCAGAGACACTTAACATTATGTGATTAAGTTAGCATGTTTTAAACATTTCTGATTTCTTTTTGGAACTAGCAATAAATCAGCATGTTTCTAGATGCTGCTGAGAAAGAGTAATCTCCATCTACAGAACAGAAGTTTTAACATTTGCCTAATATTATGCTGTAGCTATAAGATTTCCTTTCCATTCAATTTCAACATAGGAATCATTTTTAATCAGAGAAAATAAGAATGATAATCAAATGCAAAGCAGCATAGTTAGGCTCATAGTGAATGTTTATTCTAATGAGAACTTCTGCTTATGTCAGATAATTTAGCTCTCAACGCTGTAACTGACTATTAAGCCAAGGAAAAGTCTACGCAAATCTATAGTAAATTCCTCCATGAAGCTGGAAAAAGATTCCCCTTTAACCCCTATACATTTCCTCTTCATTAAAGAGGTCACGGTTTCTCTGGAGTCACAAGTAAACCCAAATCACATGCCTCATCAATTCTCAGTCTGTATACAGTCTTTCAATTAATATCTAGGATCATATTAGAAATACTAACAAAACCTCACTTGATCTAGCTAGGCTCATGTGTTGAGCCTGCAAGGTTAAACTAGTCTAATTAAAGGTGGTGGTGAATTTTAAATGACTTTTGCATCCATTCTTCTATCCTTCAGACATTGTTCAAAGACCTGAATGTTAACATTGTCTGCAGGCTCACTTTTAATGACATACATCTTACACAGAATGAGACAGCTCATGCAAAAAAAAGAACTGGGCAAACTATCTAATGCTGTGAGAAATGATTAATTTGTTTTCTTCAGCTAGAGAACAGATAAACATTTGGTTGTCCTAATAAATTGAGGGTTGAGAACCTTGAACACAATACGTCAATTTAGGTGTGGTTATAGTAAAACAAAACAAACAAAAAAAGAATAGATTAAAGGCGTATTTTTAAATATAAAATTTCTATAACTTGCTGTTAAGTAGATTTAGAATGTGATGATGGAATAATAAAAATCAGATACCAAAGAAAAGAATATGACACAAAGTTGGGAATCAGTTTTGAATCTTGCTGAAATTAAAATTATCAGATGATAGATACACTTTCTTATCAGTTGGATTAAGTGGCATTCTCGCACACTAAATTTAGACTAGATTCCTGAGTGTTTGGGGTAGACACCGGGGTGATATCGAACTGATATAGGGCTGCAGTGGAGTATGGAAGATAGAGGCAAGATACTATCTAAAACCAGGCATAGACTTCTTGCGTCCACTTAAAATGAAGAATATAGGAAGTATCATAGCTCCCAGTATAAGAAGAAAAAGCTGGATAATCTACAAAATAAGTTTCCCTAAAAATGTCTGAGAGCTAAGAATGCAGGTCCACTAATTTGCTTAACTTTTTAAAATTTTTTAATGTTTATTTATTTTTGAGAAAGAGAGACAAAGTGCCAGCAGGGGGAGGGCAGAGAGAGAGGAAGATACAGAATCCAAAGCAGGCTCCAGGCTCTTAGCTGTCAGCACAGAGCCTGACACGGGGCTTCAATTCACAAACCACAAGATCATGACCTGAGCCGAAGTCAGACACTTAACTGACTGAGCCATCCAGGCACCCCTAATTTGCTTAAATTTAAAGAAACAGAGACATCTCTAAAGAAAACTGGTACACTGACAAGGGACACTTGCAGAGCAAGGCACTTGAGGAAGACCAGGCCATCATGTCAGCAGTTAAGAATTGAGATACGTAAATATATAGATAGAGATAGATATAGATAGAGATATATAGATTAGATATAGATAGATATAACAGATAGATGATAGATATAGATTTAATAATATGGTTGTAATATAGGCTCTTCTCCACATAACATCACTTAATATTCAGTAGGAAGAATGTGGGCTGGGTGGATACCAAATAAAGCCTTCATCAGTGGTGCCAGGTGGAGATACATGAGTGACCACTACTGCAAAAAAAACATAAGGCCTTCCAAAAAGTCTTTCCTGGATTATTACTCCTAGGACATAAAAGCTGCTATAAAAAGAGAAAGAAATCTGTTATACCCTAAGACAAACTGCAGCTAGGAGAAGAGGAGTTAACATACCCTCTACTAAGAGAAAGCAGCATGAAATCATTATCCAGACCACAAGATAACTCCTACCATTAAGGGAAACAGAAAGCCCCATTATAGAGACCTAGGCACTCAGGGACTGCCTGTGTCTGAGTCTAGAGCAGGACAAGAGAAGATGTCTCTGTGCCCGTACATGCTAGCAAGCAGCGATAATGACCTGTTGGGAGAAGAATAAAAGCATGGAGACAGGATCTATTTGAGAGAATAATGAGAAAAAGTCTAGAGTAGAGGGTGGAACAGAATAAGAAAAACTCTTCAGCAATTCAACATTCCCTCATCTTATGCACTAGTTAACAATAAATAAATTACAAAGCCAGCAATGCACCAAAGTAACCATAATAACAGCAATATTCTAATTTAGGTCAACTTCTAACTACATCCATTAAATTTCTCCACAGTAAAGTCATATGAGACAACAGGCCATGCCTATACTCAGGTTTAGCTACAAAATTACCTCAGCATCTACATCCAACATATGATGTTCGAGTTTCAACCAAATACTAGAAGACACACACACAACAACAACTATAACAAGAAGCACAACGACAACAAAAATCACCTAGTATTAAGAGACGAAAAGCACTTAACATACCCAGACTTGGATATGGCCCAATTGTTAGAACTACCAGACCTACCGGGTATTTAAAATAATTTTAATTAACATAAAGGCACTGATGTAAAAAAAATGTGTATGAACAGATGGGAAGCACAAATGGGAAATTAAAACTCTAAGAATAAAATTAAATGCTAGAAAAATGACCCCATGGTAATATGATATGAAGAATATCTCTGAAGGATTCGGTGTGACACTTGGCACAAAGAATCAACCTGTGCACCTGAGGACAGGGGAGCAGAAACTCAAACAGAAAAAGAAAAACAAACGAACAAACAAACAAACAAAAAACCAAAAATGTCATCTGAGAGTTGTGGGAGATATCTCATAGTTTAACACATTTATAATTGTTCTCAGTAAGAGAAGAGAGAAAAAACAAGGCAGAAGTAGTAAAGAAGATAATTACTATGAAGTTTCTAAAAATTGTAGAATAAGTTAAACTACAGAGTCAAGAATATCAGAGACCCCAGTCAGGATAAGTAAACAACCACTCCAAATGAAAAGCCCTAGATACATAATATCTAAACTTTAAACACCAAAGACAAAGACAAAACCTTGAAGGCAATCAGAGAAAATGACACATTACATACATATAGCAGAACTTTGACAAAAATCACATTAGACTTCTTGTCAAAGTACATTGAACAGGCATAATCAAAGTACTTTAAAAAATCTATAAAGTCTGAATTCTAAACTCAGTGAAAGTATCATTAAAAGTTGAGGACGTCATGATGGTAGTGTGGGACAAATGAAAACTAATATAATTCATTAACAGTAGACTTATCCCCAAAGAAATGTTAAAGTTCGTTAGGCATAAGAAATATTATAAGAGTCAGACATATCTACACAACGAAATACAAATCTCCATAAATACTTTAAAAATGAAAACATACTAGACATTCTTTCTTATTTTAATTTCAATAAATGGCTATTTCTTGTCTATAAAATGTTAAGAGGAATGTAATGTGGGTTTATAGCCCTCAAAATTAAAATATTTTACAAGTGCACAAATGATGGGAGGAAGAAATTACATTGCCTACTGGTTTAGAGTTCTCATATGTGAAGTACTGTAATATTGAAGACAGACTGTAACTAATTAATACTGTAAACTCTGACACCTACTATAACATGAAATGAAGTATAAAAAATAAGCCACAGTGGAGATCAGATGTATTCATAATAATAAAACATAGGTAGAAAAAGGAAAGAAGGGAACAAAGAACTGATAGAACATGGAGAAAACCAATAGTGTGATACCATCTATAGCTTCCAAATCATTAGTGATGAAGAGGATACACAGAAAAAATTTTATCAATATTCCAGAAACCACAAAATAAGAAATTAGTGAAGAAAAAGTATAGGCAAAATAAAACAAGAAATATATTTAACTTTCAAATCATATTCAACTCATCTCTATCTTAAATCAGTATTGCCTCCAAAGTTTATTTGGGGAAGTCTAATATCTAAGTGAAGGCTTGACAACTTTTCAGTTCACATATTACAAGCTATAGATGTTCAGAGTCTGGTAATAAAATAGACAGAAGTAATTAAAGAAAACAACTTGTTCTTGTAGAAGTTACAAGGTATGTTATTATATGAGATATCTAATTATTCTAGTATTAATTTATTTTAATCAAATACCTAAAGGTTTGACTTGAAATCATATTTCATTACACCAGCATCTTTTAAAAGTATAAAGATGAGAATGTATCTAAAATTTTTAAAAAATCCTAATTTTATGAATACTTTTTGCTGTGTTAAAATGGAGATCAGGAAATAACTAATTTCAGCCAATACATGAACTTTTCTGTGAATATAGACAACAAATTATTTGGACTATATTTTATTTTCTCAACTATAAAAACAAGTCTGGAGAAGATGACTGATTACGGGGGAAATGAGTACCTGACAATGCTGCCACGTAAGTCTAAGGCGCAATAGTGCATCTAGGATTAGAGAGTATAGGGCAATCACCTTTTTGTCCACAGCTTGACTTTAAACAAGTATTTAATGTCTGTAAACTGCAGTTTCCACACCTGAAGATGATCCTTACACATTCAACATACGTAATTCCAAAATATTATGGTAGTAATAAGAATCCGATTTGAGTAATGCAGATTATTTTCAAAACTGCCATGACTGCAAACATTACCAGTATAAATAAAAAAGGACTGAAAGTCTTCCCTTTTCATGTAGAGTGAAGCAATGTCTTGCATCACAATATAAGAAGACAAGGATAGACTGATGAAGGAATGCCGCAGGACAACAGTGAGAGTCAGTTATGGCAGTATTTCATATAATTAGATACTTTGTATAGCCACTTGAACAGAGATAAATCCCCCCAGAAGTTCTTCGCTGTTCTCAAGCATAGTTAGAACTATTTGGAAGGTGCCTGAAGGGGAAAAAAAAAAACAGCAGAGAAATAAGTTTTCCAGAAAAAAAGTCACAGTGTAGTGACTACTTAAGTAGAAAAATATAAATACATGGGCTACTTGAATAAATAGCATTTGGGGGGGGTTGTTGTTAAACTATGAGAGAAATAATCAAATATAAAATGATTACTGTGTCTAATCCCTGGTCTCTAAGATTGCTTGTATGAATTCTCCTAGTCAGTTCCAATCAAGAGTACTTAATAAGCAACACAAAATTCAGAAAAAGGCATAAACTAGAGGAAACCATGAATCTGAGAAAGCTTTGTTTGGCATGTGAGAATGTTCCTGATATTATAGAATGAAATATAAATTAGAGGACCTCTGAAAAATGTGGTCATATAAAAGTCAGATCAATTATACACAGGTTCCAGATATTCTATGGAAGAGTATGTAGTGATGTAGAGAATGCTGGATTAAAAGAAAAAAAAAAAAAAGCAGTGTTATATCATTTGAATCAAGAAAGTACAGCCCATTATAAATGTATGAAATACAGGCTGACTTTAAAAGGAGTGAAATGTAAAGACGATTCACTATTAAACACTTAATCAACTAACTCCCCCCTCTACTCGCTTGTAAAATGGCGGTGACAGTAACCAAATGATATAATGAAAAGGGGGGGAAATCTTACACAATCCATTAACTGGATACCTATCTTTCGGATTAATTAATTTGCCAGGGCTTATAGTACTAACTATTCAGGTTTGTTAACAATTGTAAAAAATTTCAGACAGTTCTATACCTATTCATACAATAAAGTTAAAAACAAAACAAAACAAGGAGAGCTTTATTCCTTTTTTTTTCTTCCACCAAAAAACTATAAATAATGTAGACTCTGAGTTTAGTCACTTTGGTAAGTTTCTCTATTTCCAGAGCCAACTTTTAGAAGAAAAAGAATTCTAACTGTTGAGTGAATTCATTAAATCTGGAATAGAGCATGTTCACTGTCTCACTCAAACTCTCAAAATAATTGTACTTTCTACCTAAGGGATCATACAGTCAATTTCTCAAGTCATTTGCCCCTCAGCTAGAAGTTAACGTTATCTACATCGCTAGAGATTTAATTTTAGGTTTTTGGCAGATGTCATATCCTAAGGATATGAAGTAAAAGTGACAAAACTAAAATTTGATCTTCCAGCTCTTCGACTTATGTGTATTTAATTGAGCATTTCAATGTATTCCATTAAAAAAGTTAAACTCTAATTTTGTGAACAGATTTTTAAAAATTGTTTTCAGATACAGAATATCTATTGGTATTTTCCAACCACGATATACTAGATCAAATATACAACATGTGTAAAGAATCACATCTCTTTTAAAAATAAGTTTTAGTAGAGTTTTATTTTCAAGATAGCCTTATAAAGTCTGTACGCCATCTGAGGAGATGATACTCAGAAAAAATCAGGAAAAGTTAATTAAAGTAGATGTTAATAAAAAGTAAATATAAGTTTTACCAGAAAAACAAATGTCAATTTTTAAAAAATAAAGATGCATCCTTCTTAAATTCTTACTTAGGCCGAATGTGTTCCAGTAAACAATTATTTCTCCAGTGTTACAAGTATTTTATTACAATTTATTATACACAGGTGAATAGCAATAAATAATATAGAAACTGTAATGTAGTCAACCTTAATTATATTACAACTCCAGTAATCATTACATCATAAACAGATATTAAGAAGATGTTTATTATATGGAGCAACTCTGAAATAATATTTGTAATAGGTATAACACAAATCAACTACAGAGACAAACCAGACCTACTTTGTCGCTTGTATTAGTTCCAAATTCTTTAGAAGAAAATATTCTTTTAGATCAGTATGAATAGGATAAACATAAGATGAAAGTTCTATAACGCCAAATTATTTATTCACAAATACTGTTATTATCTTTCTTGATACTGACCTGTAACAATAACATAATAACGTGTCCTCATAGACTGTATATTCTAATTGACATAAATTTGGAATATTAAATAGGGTTGCAACAGACCAGGTAGTGCGGTTTTAGGGGCATAATCAGGAGTTTGTTCTACAATTTGTTACACTGATTATGCTTGTTAATCATCAAACTCGAGATGCCAGATAGATATTTGTGTCTGAAGATGTATACATTTGAGTCACCATCATGGATGGATGACATTTGAAGCCATTACACTGGATGAAATAAAGGAATTAATATGGATAGAAACAGAGGTTTGAGGGTCAAGTAAAATGGCACTCCAAGGAAAGAAATCAGGTAGATATGGTGAAATCAGTACAGACAGTAAAGGGCAGCCAGTGACACAGAAAGTCAATTATTCTAGGACCATTTGTTTAAAAAACTACCTTGTCTCCATGGAAATGCCTTTGTATCTTTGCCAAAAATCAGTTTATGAAGGTCTGGGTCTCCATATAGGTGCAACTCTATTTTCTGACTCTCTATTGTCCCATTAATCCATTTTTCAATTTTGTGAAAAACACACCTTCTTGAATACTATAGTTTTTAATAAGCTTTATACTGTAACTGAATTGATTTTCAAAGTTGTTTTAGCTATTCCAGATCATTTGCATTTCTACGTGAATTTAGAATCGGCTTGCCAATTTCTACAAAATAGCACATTTTTGGAATTTTAATTGGAATTAATTTGAATCTATGGATTAACTTGAGGAAAATTTACATATTAACAATAATTAATATTTCAATTAATGAACACAGTGTATCTCTTTATTTAGATATTCTTAAACATTTTCTCAATAATGCCTAGTAAACTTCACCTTGAAGGTATTACACATTTTAAGACATATCATAAAGTATTGAATATTTTTTATTCTATTGTGAATATTTTTATTTCAATATTTAAATTTAACTGGTGGTATGCATAGATTTTTATTAAATTATAATGCATTTTGTAACTTTGCTAAGCTTATTAGAGTAAGTTCATAAGATCTACATAGATGAACATGCCATCTACAAGTAATGAGAATTCTACTTCTTCCCATTCAATATATAGGGCTTTTGTTTCATTCAATTTGGGTTTATTGGAGACCCTACTGATTTCTCTTCTATCTCACTGATTTCTCCTCTCATCTTTATTTTCTTCTTTCTCTTTATTGGGTTTATTTGCTCTTTATATTCAAATGCTATAATGTAGAATCTGAGGTGTTTAGTGTTACAAATTTCCCTGTAACTACTGCTTTTTTTATATCCCGCAATATTTTAATGTATATTTTTCTATTCATTTATTTGTTTTTTTACTTTCCCTAACTCCATTGCCCCCTTTTTATCTTTTTCAACTTTGGGTTATTTAAAATGTACTGTTTATTTTCCTACATTTGGGAATTTTTTTTTTTTTTGCTTTTGTTGTTTTTTTTTTTTTTTACTAATTTCGGGTTGAATTCTACTATAGTCAAGGAATATGCTTTGTATGAAATTAATCCCTTAAAATATACTGGAATTTGTACGGCCATTCAAATCTTCTATGGATTTGTTACTAATTTTCTGTCTACTGGGGTGCCTAGGTGGCTCAGTCAGTTAAGCGTCCAACTTCGGTTCAGGTCATGATCTCACAGTTTGTGGGTTCAAGCCCATGTCAGGCTCTGAGATAATAGCTCTGAGCCTGGAGTCTGCTTTGGATTCTGTGTCTCCCTGTCTCTCTGCCCTTTCCCCGCTTGCACTCTGACTCTTAAAAATAAATTAAAAAAAAAAACATTTTAAAAAATAAATTTTCTACTTATTCTATTAATCGTTGAGAGAAGAGTGCTACAATTTCTAACTCTTTATGAGGACTTACTTATTTCTCTTTGCAGATCTGTGAGATTTTGCTTTCTATATAGGCAGGCTTCAATATACATAATATACGTAGTAATGGCTATGTCCTCTATCCCTGGTGACATTTTTTTCTCTCCGTAATTTACTTTGTTGGATATAAGAAAAAACATTCCAGAGTTATTCTGACTGGTATTAACATGGTGTATCTTTACCATACTTTTGTTTCTTGATCTTAACAATTAGTTTCCTGTAGGCATCATATCTTTGAATCTGTATTTTTTTAATTGAATTGGCAAACTCTGACTTTCAGTTGTTATGGATTATTTAAATTTAATAGGATTATTTATATGCTTGGAATTAAGTCTGTCATCTTGCCATTTATGATCTATACATCCCACCTGTTTTTTGATCCTTTTACCTTCTTTTTCTTATTAACTGAGTAATTTTTAATAACCTTTTACCTCCATTGTTGGTTCATTAGTAATAACTCATTTCCTCAGTAACTGACTTAGGGTTTATAATGTATAGGTGTAACTTATCAAAGTCTACCATCAAGAAATAGTGCAACTATTGCCATATTATATAAGAATCTTACTATAGTATACTTCCATTTTCACCTTCCAGACTTGGTGTAATTGTCGCCATACATTTTAAATCTGATTTTAAATCCCAAAGAATATTGTTATTGTCTTTGCTTTAATAACCAAATCACCTTGTTCAGAGACCTTTAAGCATTAAAAAAGAACTTTATTTTTACTTATTTAATGTTTTTGTTTCTCTTCATTCCTTCATGTAAATTAAGTTCCAACTGATATCATTTTCCTTTGTCTGAAGTACTTCCTTTTACATTCTTGTAGTATAAACCTACAGGTGATGATCTCTTTCAGCCTTTACCTCTCTGAAAAGATCATTTCACCTGCATTTTTGATGCATATTTTTGCTGAGTTGATTATTTTTTCATTTCAACACTGACAATAATTCTCTACTATTTTCTTGCTGTGTCCTTTCAAATAAGATACCGGCTATCTTTCTTACTTTTGTGTCTCTGCTTTCCCAGTATTTTTAATATCTTCTCATTATCACTGGTTTTAAGCAATTTCACTACAATGGGCTTTCATTTCTTCCTTTTTTGTTGTTCTTAGGGTTCATAGAACTATTTGGAGCTCTCAGTTTATAGTGTTCATGAAATTTGAGTAATTTCAGCAACTGTTTCTTCAAATGTTTTTCTCTACCCTTTCTCTTCTCCCATGGGTCTCAAATTACATGCATTTCTAGCTTTTTGGAGTTGTCCCACAGCTCACTAATACTGTCCAATTCTTCTCATTCTTTTTTATGAGTTTCGATTTTGATAGTTTCTCTTGCTATTTCTTCATTAATCTCTTTCTTCTACATGGTCTTCTACAGGGTCTAACCTGATATTAATCTCATCCATTGTAGTTTTCTTTTAAGATACTGTGTTTTTTATCTGTATGACTTTGGGTTCAGTTTATATATATATATATATATATATATATATATATGTACATATATATATATATATATATATATATATATATATATATGCTTAACATTCTCAATCTTTCCTCCACCTGTTTGAACATATGTAACAGTAATAATTATCTATGTCATTCATGTGTCTGCTTCTCTTGTATGCTTTTTCTCTTCATTATAGGTCATATTTTCCACCCTGTTTCGTGGCTTATAATTTTTGTTTCAATACCAGATATTGTGGACTTCACATTATTGCATTTATGATACTTTTCCTGTAAATATTCTCAGGTTTTGTTCTAAAATAGAATTAAGTTACTGGGAGACAGTTTGATCTTAATTTTTATTGTAAAAGGACAGAGAGACCTGTAGGGCCATTTTTGCCAGAATACTGATGCAAGAAACTTGTGTATGTTACCTAATGTCCCATGAATTATTATTTTGATTTGTTTGTGAGAAATATGAACTATTTCTGCTCCTGTGTGATTCCATGGATTTTTTTCCTCTGCCCTTGAGTAATTTTCCTTAACTTTGTTTAGGTTTCTTGCATATATTCATTGGTCAGTACTTAGATGAAGAATCATGAGGGGTTCTCCACACATATTTTTTTAAATAATTTATTGTCAAACTGGTTTCCATACAACACCCAGTGCTCATCCCAACAAGTGCCCTCCTCTGTACCCGTCACCCACTCTCCCCCCTCCCACACCCCCCTTACCCCTCAGTTTGTTCTTAGTCTTTGTGAGTCTCTTATGTTTTGTCTCCCTCCCTCTCTGTGTCTTTTTTCCTTTCCCCTCTTCCCCTCCCCATTGGTTTTCTGCTAAGTCTCTCGAAATCCACCTATGCGTGGAAACATATGGTATCTGTCTTTCTCCGACTGACTTATTTCACTCAGCATCATACATACATATCTTTATGTCTATCTTTCTCTCTTCTGTTCAGTACTCTACTATGTTCAGTACTCTCCAGTTGCGGTGACCTTCTATGTCTCAACTCGGTCTACTCAACTCAGGACAATATCTCCATTTCCTTTGCCTGTTCTGAGCTTTGAAACTCTCTTTAGTCAGTAAGCTGTGGCAATTGTAGGATTCCTTTCATTTCCCCTCTCTTAGGAATCTGTGTTCTGAACTGCTTGCAAAACATTTTCACACATTTTTTTGTTGTTTCAGATAACAGTGTAAATCTCATGTAAGAAACAAATCCTTTATTCACATTTAAGCATACCTGTTGTTTTCTTTGATTTTTCAGAGTGTTTTCTGTATTGTTTTCACTACAGGAGAGTTTCTCTCTGAGGTTCATTGATTTCAAGATTAGACTCCTCTTTTCCTATTTTCTCTCCCCCACAGTTTTTGTTCTCTCCAGACTCTTTCTACTAGAGATAATTTAAAATTTGTAGATTTACATTTCTTCTAGTTATGTTGAATGCTTTGGATTTGTAAGCTTTTGTTTATTCTTCTTATTGTATACAGTTTGGGAGGATATGTTGGGACCTTCAATTTTGTCTGGAACAAGTACTTCCAGCTACTCTAGAAATCTTTATTACACTTTTAAACTAAGTGACAATTTAAAAGACAGAGAGCAACAGATTTGTTCAGTGATGGAAAAATGTTCTGAAATGTATGGGTGTCCTACCATCATTAAACATTCAATTAAAGGAATTTAAAATACACAATTGCATACATCTATACTTTGACTTCAAAGCCAAACTGTAGTATACTGAATGTGGGAGACAGGGCTTAAAAAAAACTCTACTTAAAAGAACAGTCGAGCTTTGTTTGACTACAAACCTACAAAATGATTGGTATAAGACTATGAGAAACTTTAAAATACACATAAGCTATGATATAGTAATCTCCTTTAGAGAATATATTCTTTAGCTATAAAAACAACTATACTTAAAGATAAATTCAAGGGTTATCACTTAAATCATGTTTTAAATGAAAAGCACAAAAAAGTGTGAAAAGTACCTAAATGCTGATCAATAAGAGGAATGTTGAATAAATACCAATTAAACCATACCATGGATTTTTTTACAAACATAAAATGAACTATATTTCTATTTTTTGGAGAGAAGCGCAAGTTGAAAATTAAAATGTAAAGCATGCTTAGCACCAGTTTTTAAAAAAAATAAAAGTACTTATCATTTTGAATTGTTTTATAATATTTATTTTTGAAGGAGAGAGACAGAGTGTGAGCAGGGGAAGGTCAGAGAGAGAGGGAAACACAGAATCTGAAATAGGCTACAGGCTCTGAGCTGTCAGCACAGAGACCGACACAGGGCTTAAATTCACAAGCTGTGAGATCATGACCCAAACCAAAGTCGGATGCTTAACCAACTGAGCCACCTAGGTGCCCCTGTCATTTTGCACATATATATATATATATATATATATATATATATATATAAGAATGTGAGAAAAACTGAACGTGGTTACTCAACAGGCCAGCGGCATTAATTAGGCCCAGCAGTAAAACTGGCTTTAGAGGAAATCTTTATGCTGTTGAATTTTCCTCTCGTCAAAATAAGTATTATTTTAGAATTTAAAAATTGATGCAATAAGAAAAAATTAAATAAATGGATGTACAATAAAGTTACATTTTATAATCAATATTAAGCTACAAAAAGCTAAATGTGAGGGAAAATATGACCTATTATTCTAAACTCATCAACCAAAATCCTAAGATTCATATTTGTTTAAAATCTGGATAGAGTTGTTGCTCTTCTAAAAAAGAAGGTTTGTCATGTAAGACCAGCACAGAAAGATGTTGACAGCTCTCCACACCAGGAATATGAGCACTGTTTCTCATTCTGAAATGTATATTAAAGTAAACTAAAGAGATCCATAAAAGTATCAAAAGAATTGTTTCAGAAAGAAAAGTGTACCAATGAGAAAAATGAAAAAAGATTTACAGCTGGTAAGCTTTGAGATAAACAGACTGAAAGAAACAACGAGTTTCTACAAATATTTAAAGAATGATTAGAGTTTCATTGACATGTTTCCATTACTTTTGATAGAAGGAAAAAAAAACAAGACAAAATAAAACTGAAACCACAAATTGTCTGATTAGACTTTAAGCAAGATTCCTTCACTAAAAGGCAATTAACAGGGGCCCCTGGGTGGCTCAGTTGGTTAGGCGGCCGACTTCAGTTCAGGTCATGATCTCAGTCTGTGAGTTCGAGCCCTGCATTGGGCTCTGTGCTGACGGCTCAGAGACTGGAGCCTGCTTCAGATTCTTTATCTCCCTCTCTCTGCCCTTCACTTGCTCACGCTTTGTCTCTATGTCTCTCAAAAATAAAATAAAAACGTTAAGTAAAAATAAAAAATAAAAGGCAATTAACAAATGAAAGACACGTTTTGGGAAGCTAATGAAATCATTATGCATAAACTATCCAATACTTTATGTTAATATAAACTACTATATGTCTTGATACATGTATGTATTATTGTAATTCACTTATCTTCAGAATATTCTATAAAATAAAAGGAGTATTTTTATTATTTTATGTCTTAAATTTATCTATAATTATTTCTCTATGCGAGGAAGTAAACCGGGTCGTGTAACCACTTTTCCCAACAGAATAAGTTTTTATATAGATCTCTGATTACATCTTTTATATAAAACTAGAAATATATTTTACCTTTAGAGTAGTCTATTAATTGCTTCTTCAGGAGTCAGCATATATTGCAAGTAGACTCAGCAGAGCATCAATAAATACACAGTAAACAAACAGTATGTTTAAAAAAGTGTCGTTTTTAATAAAATTTTTGAAGTCTCTTTCCGCTCTCCAACCCAAACTGTAAATCATACTTATTTTAAAAATGAAAATTAAATAGATAAAATAAAATAGACAAAATGTCCTTCTAATAGAATACGTCTTTACCAAAGGAACAATGCATGCCACAGAGTTGCCTATGAGCATTCGGTATTGCAGTACAGTCAGTCTCCCTTCTGTTGTTTTCTACCACAAAAAGAAGACAGCATCTCTCAGAAGCTTCCATATGCTATTCAGTGTTTTAGTACCTCAGAATCCCTGTCTAGATGTATCCTAAAGCATCAGTTGTTAGGCTGATTTGTTTTGTCTCAGTGGGTTTCCAGCATCTATATTTTAACAAGTGTTTCCAGTGATTTTCAATCCAGTGTAAATGATTCGAACTTTTAAAATTTTTATATTTTGGGGAAAATAATTAGAAAGTATGTTTGAGGAAGAATAAACATCTTCATACATTTATTTAAGAAGATAAATATCCAAACTTTATGTCAGTGTAATTATCTATAAAATTATTATTATGTATGCTCTAATTAAGCCATATAGAGAATACACAAGATAATGATTCAATAATTCAAGAAAACTACATATGTGCATACTTCTTATTGCAGAAGCATAACACACAGGAAGATTTTTAAAACTAAGACACTAGATGAAAGAAACAAAAGAACAGTGTCTGTCCTGGGTTGAGATCTCCAAGTAGTAGTAGAATTTGAGATGCAATTCAATGTGCAGAATGTCTATAAGGGAATGCCCTTGGGATCAACAGCTATAGAAGAGAGGAGAAGAGCAGATTTGAGCAGGTGAACAAATGCAAGTTCAGTGCCAGCTGAAAGCTGCCTCCTCTGGCTCCAGGGAACCTCTGGGGCAAGCATGGCTTATCAGAATTGTCCTGAGTTGGTTTCGAATAACTGAACCTTTATTATTTCTCCTATAAATTACTTGCTGGTGGACTGCACAGGGAAAGGCAGGACTTTCAGCAAAGTAGCTCTCTGAACCTGAGGCAATTGCTCAGGGAGCTGAGGGGTGAAGAATATCTATAGACAATGCTCCCAATAACTGGGGCAACAAATCCTTCTGGAAAGCAGATCTTGCCACGCTTCACCAAGTCAACCAAAAACACTTATGAATTGTAAAAAATGAGATACCAAAAACAACTGTCCTAACAAAGCACTACTTATACATTTGAGCAAGGCAACAGAAAATAATAATTTATTTTACCACTGGAAGTTAGTTTACATAATAGTATTATTGTGTTACAAGTGTGGTGATACATAGATTTTTATTTTTTAGTTTAATTTTTTTGGTCTTGGAGTGGGTGGATCCTTTTTTTGTTGCTGTTTTACTTTGTTTTGTTTTTCTCCTAAAGTAAATCCCCTTACTACATATCTATAAGTAACAACAGAAGAATACTAAGGAGAAAAGTTTACGCAGGAACTTAGAAAATTTTATATCAAGCACGTTTAAGTTATATTGTCAAATTTATTATCCTGTTATTAAAACAACCGACTTTAAGTGATTTAGGGATGGTTATTGACTAAGGAAAGATCACAAATATGCTGTATTATCATCTTTTTAACAATCTCCAGAACAATCTACACTGGAAATACTCTTTGTGATATTGCAGTCTACTGCATATGAGCCTAATTCAGTTTAATGATTCACATTTATTATGTTCCTTTTGGTAAATGTCAGTTCTTTCTACAGAGGTAGGTAGTGAATATTGGCCTCCTTACTGACAACCTACCATGTATAATGTTACAACTGCAATTCTCACATGGAATACCACACATATCTTTACAAACAAACTGTTCCAACATACACTGATAGCAGGTGTTCTCTAATCTCACTGCAGTCACAGTCCTTTGTTCTCTGGAAGCTATGATAGCACCTTCTATGAAAAATTCATTCAAGGCAGGTGCAGCCAGCCATATTCTAGAGGTAGAATTCAGCCCAGCACTTATACAGAGCACATGAGAAAGTATCCTCTGAGTCAGTTTCTTGACACAAAACCAGCTTGAAATAAAAAACCCAGGGCATCCTTCCAAATGGTGCAAATTATAGAGCTGGATACATCCTTACAACCATGTTCTTACAAGGGTAGGAATTCCTATGCAGTATTTCTCACAATTTTCACACCATGAACACTCATTTCCCCAACTGAAGAAATCATTTCTATGATCCATTACACTGGCATATCTTCAGGGGTTGACTGAGTATCATATTAGCAGAAATACTTACAGTAGCTTATTCTGCACTGTAAACTTTTAAATAAAATTATTTGAATGCATCCAGATGGGAGTGCCTTTCTAAAGAGGATAGTTCAGAAATTAGCTGTTCATGGCGGGGGGGGAGGGTAGGTTAAAACTAACTGATACATATAAATATTTCTTATCCAGGATATAATATCTTACATAGACAATTTAATATTGGCATGAGAATACAAAAGTAAAACCAAACTCCAGAACATGAAGCAATACTAAAAGAATGTGAAATGAAGCATCAAATGTTATTATTCTAAGTAACTTTGGTAACTGTAGTTGGTCATCACCAGGGTATATCACCAATATGCAACGTTTTTAATATGCTGCCTCTTACATGATGCTGTGTCTGGAACTACAGCAGCCTATTACATGCCCCAACTTCATTCACTCAATGACTAAACACTGAGGTACAGATTCCAAAATATGCTTGATATATAACTCTAATGTTTGATACATTAGTATAATGGTTTGAATAATTAAGTATTTCTGAGAAAAGATGAAGTCAGAAACCAAACCCTAACTAATAAAAGAAGTGTGTGCATATGTATGTAAGAGTTGAGATTGAATATATATACATATATATGCATGTATGTATATGTACATATATATGTGTGGGGTGTATACATGTGTGTTTATCCTCATAACAAAAAAAGTGCTTTGGGCACCATGTTATACCATAAGCACTAAATGTCTAATGTCATGTATGAGAAAAGAAAAAGAAAAGAGACAATATTAATAAGAAAATTATTACAAGGAAGGACAACTTTTTATATAATAAATATCTCAAAAATGTTAAAGTATCAAATACAGTGCTACTCCAATCTACTTGAAATGCATATAAAGCTAGGACAATAAATGCACATCACGTATTTTAAGGGATGGTTTTCTAATGATGTTTACCTTGCCACACAGGATGGTGGGTGCTCTCTAGTTTACAAAAGGGTAATTACTATTATCTTTGTCTTTCATGTTATTAAAATGTTGTCATGTGCCTGAGGGTCCCCAACAGAGCTAACCCTAACATCAAATTCAAGACTTTCATCTGAACAGAAAACTAAGTCAACAGCCACAGTCAGCTAGTGTTCTGACTGAGTATCAAAAACTAGCATCTGGGCAAGTAATTTAAAACCACCTCAGGCTTTTAGTCTCCTAGCAGTATAGCATAACAAAGTGGAAGACAGAACAAGAAACACAATCACAGTCTCTTAGAGAGAGAGGGACCATAGAGTCCAATCTCCATCTCAATAAAGAAATACTTTGTACAGCAAGCTTAAGAAATGGGCATCAGTCTCCCCTAAAATGAGTCCATGGCAGGAAGGTTGTGGTGGAGAGGATTCCTTTATTTTGAATACTATTATTCTCAGAAAAGTCCTTTATTATTTGGAGTGAAAATATGTCTGCCCATTGTTCCTAGTTCTACATTATGAAAACACACGACATAAATTGTCTTCCAAATGAAAGTTTCCAGACATTGTGAAATAACAGTGACGTCTATGATTTACCATTTCTTCTTCAGGCCAGACTTTCACAGCTGCCTTAACTTGTTCTTCACATGAAACCTCCAAATCTGGGAAAATCTGCTTAAGGACTATCTGTCAATTTTCTTTTCTGTGTAGCACCTACCACAGGATATAATGTGCCAGCAGCAGAATGACAAACAAAAAGTCACAGGCAGAGAATGTGTTCTCCATATTCGGACACTGTTGTGTTGTAACTATAGCCAGTATTTTTAGAGCAGTATATGTCTGCTTGCTTGCCTTCACCAGCAACATCACATATTGTTTCTATAGAACCTGCAGGCCAAACAAAAATCTCTAATTTGCATCTAGACGGACACTCATCCTTGTACAAGTATGTCTTTTATTTTGAAAATCAAAATAGAAAATTTTATATATAATCTTTCTATATGTACTTTTTGGTTTCTGTTAATCATTACCACTATTTATGACCTGCAAATTTCAGGCATAATGAAGCTTCATATATGCACACATGTGTCACCTTTGCTCAAGGTCTTTGTGTGTAATATTTCTTCTTCCTCAAAGTCCTCTCCAAACCTACACCCTCACACACTCACTCTTTTTAACTTCTTTCAAGTAGTTTGCTTTTCTTCTTCCTCTTTAGTTCTTACTTCAAAAATCATCCAGGAGAACTTCAGTGAACTATAAATAGCATATTTGCATACTTTTTACAACCTGAACTATTCCTAATTAACATTCAACATCTCATCACTGAACAGCTAGCACTAGCCTCCCATGTACAGCATTCTGTAATTTGACTCATATTTTGTGTCCTATTTTACCATATATACTCTTTACTCTCATATTTATTTTTTTTAAAAGACTTTTATAATTTTTTAATGTTTATTCATTTTTGAGAGAGAAAGACAGAGCACGAGCAGGGGAGGGGCAGAGAGAGGGAGACAGAATCCCAAGCAAGCTCCAGGCTGGGAACTGTCAACACAGAGCCTGACGTGGGGCTCGAATTCACGAATGGTGAAATCATGACCTGAGCCGAAGTCGGACGCTCAACCGACTGAGCCACACAGGCGCCCCAGACTCTCGTATTTAAACAGTGATGTGTTGAGCATAAAGAAGAAGTCATAGAAATAATACATTTCTGCCCCTAGTTGAGTAGGTCATACTATATTGCCACTGCCTTTTGTTGGTTTATTTTATTACTATTTCTAAGGATTCAAACATACTTTGTTGTTTTATTAGCATTTTCAAAACCCCAATTTGTTGAGAATCTGTAAGAGTAGCCTCAAGATTTCCAATGCACAAGATACAATATTTTTGAATATTTATATATCCCTCTTTGTGAAGTTTGAGCATTTTTTCACACTTTGAGCTTATAGTATAGCACAAATAATTTCTTTAAATGATCCTTTTTCTTCTTTCATTGAATTTATTTCCAAGTGCAGAGTTGAAACTGTATTTTTGAAACTGTCATTATTTTTTCAGCTCTATTCTCTTTTAGAATTCATAATCATAATACTTAACCTAAAGTCTTAAAGTAAATTTTGAAAATCATATTGAAGTATAACCTATACACAAAATCAACTAAATGTGTGGTTCAAACAATTTTCACCAAAGAAGTACACCCACAGAACCAGAGAAATCAGAGAGATTTGAAAAGGAGAGATGCATCTCCGTTTGCCTTAAAGAAACACACTGCCCTGAGAGGAAAACCACATGGCAGGAAATGGTGGGAGGCCTTTAGAAGCTGAGGTTCCCAGTTTTAAAACCACATGGAAATGAATTCTAACAACCAATGAGCTTGAAAGAGGATCCAAAGCATTATATGATATTGCAGCCCCTGGCAACACCTTTATTTCAGCCTGCTGGGATGCTGAGCAGAAGATTCAGATGACTCATACTCATAACCCTGACCCACAGAGACTGTGAGATAATCAATACAAGTTGCTCTGAGCCATGAGTTTGTGGTAATTAGTCACACAGAAACATTAGAAACAACAGAAAACATTAACATACTAAATCAGAATCTGCATTTTTAACAACAATCCCAGTTGATTCTTATGCCCATTAAAATTTGAAACATTTTTATTTAATCTATGCTGAAGTAATACTGTCAGAAATAGCTCCAAAGGAAGGGGTGAGAAATAACAGAAATATATATTATTAAATAATACATATTTTTATTTTGTAATATTTTTATATTGCATTATAAAATATTCTTGGAAAAGAATTTTAAACTTTTTAAATATTTCATTTTCTATTTTTAATGGTGTAAAAAGATTTTCTCACTAAATTTATTAATAGAAATGTTGTTAATAACATTATTACATCCATTTTATATATTTTTATATCCTACATAGCAATATTATTAAGTTGTTGAATGTTCAATATTTTTGAAAACTTTTGATTCACATGATTATAGAGAACTTTGAATGGAAGTATATAAATTCAGTTTGTATATATTTTTAACTTTTATAAGTGTAATAGCTACTAAATTGAATAATTGTATCAATTACCATAAATTGAATCTTATGGTCTAAATTTACTTATGATAGCTGACACATTCTACAAACTGTTGGCCATACGATCTGTAGGAGATATAAGGATTCCTTCTTGAAATAAGAAACTGAAAAATAAAATAGATATATATATATGGTCAGCCAAAAATTCTCAACTACTTCCATTGTCCTGATTTTTTAAAAGTTACCATTATTCTCCTCCTAAATCACTAGCCTCTTCTAATCACTATACTTATATCTTAAGCCTAACTTCAAATCATTCCAGCTTTAGGCTTTTAAAAATAAAAATAGTTGGTTAAGCATCTGGCTCTTGATTTCCGCTCAGGTCATGATCCCAGAGTCATGGGGGGGATCGAGCCCCACATCAGACTCCACTCTCAGTGTGGAGCCTGCTTAAAATTCTCTCCCCATCTGCCTCTCCCCTGCTTGTGTGCGCTCGCGCTCTCTCTCTCTCTCTCTCTCTCTCTCTCTCTCTCTCTCTCTCCAATAAAAGGAAAATAATGTCCAAAACTATTTTTTTTGGGGGGGGGGCACCTGGGTGGCTCAGTCAGTTATGCATCTGACTTCAGCTCAGGTCATGATCTCAGAGTCCATAAGTTCAAGCCCCGCGTTGGGCTCTGTGTTGACAGTTTAGAGTCTGGAGCCTGCTATGGATTGTGTGTCTTCCTCTCTCTCTGCCCCTCCCCCTCACACTCTGTCTCCCTCTGTCTCTGAAAAATGAATAAACCTTAGAAATAATTTTTTATTTTATAGAGACTATATATATATTTTTTTTTCATTTTGAATTGGAGACTGGTCATAAAAATAGGATCTAGAAAAAAAACCATCACCTATACATTTGAAAAGTTTATTTTGCTTATTAGAAATAAACACAAAAGCTCAGCAATTACTAGGAAAACAAAATGTTATGTTTTATCTTCATCCAACTAGTTTCCTTGACTTATGATCACAAAATGGTCCAAAAAAATATATACAAACCTTCAAAAGTAGAAATTGTGAAGCAGGAAAATATCAACGACAGTAATTTTTCCTTTGTCTTATTTTATAATATAACATCAGTACATCTACATGGTTAAATTTCAGTGTTCAAACTATCTAATTTAATGTTTGCATTTGTGTAATATATCCAACAGATGTCTTAAGTTTTGGTCTTTAAAAACAATTTTAGAGTATTTTTAATAATCATGCTTTTACTAAAAGTTAAGTATTTTATTTCAATATGAGTGATATTTTTAACAAAGAGAAAGTATTAAAGAGCCTATGATAAAAAATATATAAATGTTTCATTAAAAAGTCAAATAAGTCTGATAGGATTCACTACTTTGTTTTTACACTAAAATTTCTAATAAAGACTGAAAAGAAGAGGAAGGCTATGCAGGCCTTCAAAAGCTTTATTGAAATCTCATTTATATAACATGTATAACCATAATGCTTGTAGAATACATTCATGAATAAGTGAATTAAAGCGTTGAGACTGTTTTGCTGGTACAAAGTTACCCTGGGTTAACTGCCCCCCCTAAATCTGCACAACACACATTAAATACCACTGGAAATTCCATAGTCTTCTCAGGCAGCATGCCCTAAACTCTGGCTATAACACATCTCCTTAGATTTACTTAATATGCCTCATGATTGATTACCTGATGGCCTATGATCTATATCTCTATGATTGTTCCTTAATAATAAACACTCCTTCAAAGATTTAGTGTTAATGTATTCTCTCCAAGTACAGACTTTATGCCACATCCTTCAAACGCTAAGGAGGGGTAGTAGACTCCTTACTAAATCAATTGATATGTCTGAACACATGAAAATTCTTTGAAAAATGTGCTCTATGTGTCCCTGATTTTGTGGAAAGAACCTTGTCTCCATTTTATGATGAACACTTGAAATAAAGCTGCTAATTTAGTATTTATGATAAATTATAATTCAGTCTCATTGGCTTAGGAGTTTTCTTAAACCATAATATACATAAGAATTGGATAATTCAAGAGGTACATTTTTGAGATGTTTATTGAAAAAAATATACCTATAAGGAAATCCAGAAAATTTTCACTTAAGTAATGACCATAACTGCAATGTTGACATTCTTCTACAATATATGCAGCGGCTACTGATTTGATATTTGAAACTTAACCCTCTGAGTAATGGCTAGCCTAGATTACAGTCTCACAAGGTTATCAAATCCTCTTTTTCATGACGAACGCTAGTAAAAGATAGTCGTACTGCATATGTTGAGCTTTACTTAAAAAAAGTAAAGAAACCAACAAGCATCTTGTCAAGATTCCTGCCTGTCCTTGGTTTAAGATAAAATTGATGAATACAAATTTAGGAAGCATGATCACCATCATTAGACTTTTCATTATGAAGGCTGAAGATTAGATTTATAAATTATAATTTTCATAAGTCATAAAAATACAATATATAAATTATAACATCAATAAATGAATAAATTATATAATGATATAATATTTTAAAAGTTGCTAATTCATTGATATTTAGCCAAAATAAATTAGCAAATAAGTTATTTCTTGCTTCAATTAATTTTGGCAGATAAAATAAAACACTTATATTAAAATATTATATATGTACAAGAAACAATTGTACCTAAAGCAAACATAATTGGAAATTATACTAGATAATTCAAGCAGCATATTAAATGGAGTTTCTTGTATGGAGCCTTATGCAAATACCATAGATTTTCTTTATTCAAAAGTCAAACTAACTTCTCTCTCTTTACTAGATTCTATCCACATCTGTAACTTGAATTCATGTGTTTAGTAATTCACTTGGCAAATTTAACACCACATGCAGTAAACAACAAAGACTTGTGAATCACATGGTCTTTTCTGCATCCACATGTTAGTTGAACTCTCTAATGTTAAAGCTAGTGAATGTATTTTCACGTGGGGAGAGTACTGCCAGTATTGTCAATCTGATATGATTTCTGACCCAAAGAACTGCCCACCTGTCCCTGGAATATATGTCTCCATTATGTTTTTTTACACTATGACTTAAATCAGTATCTCCAGAAATGCTAACTCTAGGAAACCATGCCCACAAACACAGTTCAACAAGAAATTCAGAGAAAAGAATAGAAGATGCTCAGTGTTTGGTTATTAGTTTGGTTAGGAGGCTGTATCCAGAACCCTGGCCATCTTTAATGTCTTTGCCAAAGGCTTTTCTGTAAGGATTACTATGTAAATAGAATTTTTATAACAACCAAGCATTATCGACAGAAATGAGGCCAAGACCTGTCCTAAAAGAGAGAGGAATATGAAACTGGAAAACCCAACATTATTAAGAACCAAGTTCTATCTTCCCCTTTGTCTCTCTTTCTTCTTTGCTTCTCGTGGCTTCCCTGATATATCCTTTTCACCTGTCAATGCACTTGAAAGATGGTCAGTGTGCAGCAGAAAAAAATAGGCAAGTGATATGTACAGAAAATTTATGCAAATATGAAAATGTTTCATTCACCACAAGTTGTCAAGCTATTTTAAGGGGTAAACAATCAGTGTACTGCCCATTTCTTAGGCCCTGTGTCCACAGAAATTATGCCCAAAATGAGCCACAAGGACTTACTATTAGGAAAAAAATAGAATTTTTAGAATACAAATTGTGTTAAATGTTATTTATACTTTTCTTTAGCCTTACATGATACATTCCCCAAGTCGAGATGAGAGAATGTAGTTCTCTACTCTCTGTTAATTCCCCTAAAAATACATTGTCTCTATATTTCCTAGCTTCCATAATGATAAAATGGCATTGGCTTTACATTCATTATTCAAAAATGAGAAATGTTAGATTATCACTGACTACAATAGTAACCGAGCTCTTGGCCACGTTCTATATTATTGTGCACTTAGAATTTTTTTGATGGGTCATGGAAAAAGGAAGTAAATGGCCATCATATTCTGTAAGTTTTGCAAGGATATTACATCTTATTTACATTAATTATTTGTTATCTATGAAATCTGCATTTGTGTATACCCTATTTATATTGTATTTTCTTCTATGTATAATTTTCACTTTTTTCTAATGAGTGGTCTTTGAAAGATAACATAAAGGCTAGCTAAAATCACAAATCTGATCATTTCAGATTCAGACAAAAAACAGCTATAATGAGGGCTAACTACGAAGGAGACATTAGACCAGTTGCCAGAAGTATACAAAATGATAACAAAGTTGCTTACAAGGATATTAAAAGGTAGTAAGGGGAAGACAGACAAGTAAAACATTAAGGAGTAAACAAGAGGATTAAAATAAAGCAGGGAAAAAAGCTGAAAGAAGGAGCTATGGGTCTATGGGTGAAGGACCCGTTCATGGAAATGGGAAAAAAATTTGTTAGGAGAGATGAAGCTTGAACTGAAATCTTCCCAGGGGCCTCATTTAGATGATAAAATGGTGATGGCTCATATTTTGCCTTCATCTTTTAAATTTTGATTTAGGAATTATTTTTAATATACATATTTTGGAGCATGACTTTCTGCAAACATCAGCTAGCTTTAGAGAAAAATAATCTGTTAGTAGCAAGCTAAACTCCAAAACCAAGTGCAGCATGTTAATCCTGGTTATGTGATAAATAAATAAAATAAAAATAAATGATCTAGTTTAATCAATAGCGCCATTTAGAGAATAAAAATGTCATTTCTTAAAAGTTTTAATACATGAACTAACTGTATTGGCCATAGTCATCCAGAGTTCAAGGATCGGTCAGCATTAAATACTAGCAGAATAATAAAATGAGTGATAAACTTTCCAAATAAAATTTCTTCTAAATGTGAAGTAAGGGAAATACCGCATGAGTTGCAAAAAAAAAAATCCTATGAAAAAATATTAATTTTCCAAAATATCTGGAAGTATGCATTTCTTAAAAAAGAAAAAGGAACTAAACTCAAGGCTTCTGGTTTACCAGTGGTCGATATACTGTTAAAACTGCAACCACATTTATTACTGAAAGATTGAAAACTGATTTGAAAGATGTCATTTATGAGTTTCATAATGGGTGCCTACAATGCCCTTACTTACTCTGTTTTTCAGATTTATGCCTTTTTCAGATTAACTACCTGGAACATAGCCTCCAAATTGATGTGTAAAAAACTGAAGCACATTCCCTTGATAATTGTGTATAAAGTGAAGCAGATTATAAATAGCCAAAATTCTGAAACCAGTAAAACTTAAGAAGAGAAAGAAACTGAGAGACTACACAAAGTCCATAAAAGTAGAGTCCATTATTGATGGGTGCAAAATCCAAAGGACTGCCATGGGCATCCTTGTTTCAGAGACCTGTTCAGTGAATAATGTTTATGATGGAGAGGAAAAGTCATCAATAAAATATTCCATATGCTATATCTATGGGGACATGGAGATACATAATTCATGTTAGATAATTTCAACTGTAATAGTAAAATGCCAAAAAATGTTTTGAATATGAAAAAGAAATATTTATATAAAAATCACTTCCATATATCATTACAATTTTAGAAAAATATCTGTAGAAATTTACCTTCATTTTAATTTTAAGTAATTTGTACTTCTGCAAGCTATGCTTTAACAATTCTTCTTTAAATATGAAGACAATTTCAAAAATCTTATGATCAAGTTAATTGAAGATTTTCTGTCATCTCAAGTCTTTTTCCATCTACATCCTCTCACTGACATATTATAAAACTATTAGAAAAATGTTTCTATGAGATAAGCCATAAGAGTTAATTAACAGTTCAAAACTCAATATAATATGACCATGATGAGTTTCCTGGGCCTAGAATGCACTACATTTTCAAAACAACTTACTTTAGTATACTTTAACTAATAATTTGATAGTGGAATTATTTGTACTTCTTGTCATGTAAAATGTAGTTTTCCACTTTATTTTTTCTCTAAGTGAAAGTCTTCTGTGAAAATAACTTACTAGTACCAACAGAAATAAAAATAAAGCATTTTATTCAATAAATGTCTTAGTAAAAAGCAGAATCAGTCAGATAGACATCTGAAGAAAACATTGACCTTTACATCAAGCTTTCCTTCCCAATCACAAAGTGTCTTAAACACCATTTACAGTTTGCTTTAGTATTTCATTATATATTTATTTAATTCAAATAACAACTGATTATTTAATCTTTCACATTAACTAAGGATTTAACATTTCTTACCTTTTCTACAAACCACTATGGATTAATTTTTTTCTAAAGAAAATGAAAAATTCACTGATATTTTGAAGTTTCAGAAGTATGACAAGAATATAAAATGATCCCAAATCATTTTTCCCCACTAATATTTCTTTATGACCCAGCAACCATGATTTCAGTTTCCCCCCACCCAAAAATATCTTCTTTATGACCCAGGATAGTGCTTAAGCAGTATAGTGCTTAATATATCATTGAGAACTTCCTATTCTTTTGGTCATACTCTTTTTTTTAATTTACTTGGAACAGGCACTACCTGAACCAGGATATTTACTCAATTTGAAAACATATCCACATAAAACTGTCCATGAATGTTTACAGTAGTTTTATTTATAACTGTCAAAACCTTAAAAGAACCAAAATCCTATTCAATAGGTGAACAGATATATCAATTGTGCTCATATCATGGGAAATTATTCAGAAGTAAAAAGAAATGGAGTTATCAAGAAACAGAAAAACATGCATGAATTTCTGACAAATATTTCTATGTGAAAGGAAGAAGTCATTCTGAAAGTCCACATACTGCATAATTTCAGCTATATGACCTTCTGCAAAATGCAAAACTAAAGATGTAATAAATATTTTTGTGATTGGCAACAGTTCAGAAGAAGGCTGAGAGTTGAATTAGGTGAAGCACGAGGGGTTTTTTAGGGCAGTAAAACTAACCTAAAGGATACTATAATGGTGGATACATGATACAATGATAAAATCAAACTTAACATATGCAAATTAAAAAAACAATATTTAGAATGCCAGAGAATTCTAGAATGTAAATGGTTGTCTGTGAGAAAAGGACCACTATATTACCAATGTATGAGATACTCTCACTGAAGAAGATTGAAATAAAAACGGTTAAACTAAGTAACTTTGAAATGAATAGAGTCTATAAGGCTAAAGGCAAAGAGAACTATATATAAACACTGTCCTCTAATTCATAAAGTTGCCTCCCATTATAATAGGGGTTAACAATTTTGATACTGTATTAGAATTGAATAATTAATTAAACGGTAGCAGATGGTAGGATTCCAGTTTCTCATTATTTGAGTTGGATATTATAGATAACTGAGAGGGAGAAGGCTAATCATCCATATGATAATGGATTAGAATTGGATACAACAGCAAAAGCCATGTTTAGCTTAATATAAAATGAATAGAAAAAGAAATATTTTTAGATATGTGTATAGAGATCTTCCTTGATTTATGATAGGGGTGTATCCTGATAAATTTATCTTAAGTCAATAATAAGTCAAAATGCATTTAATACACCTAACCTACCTAACATCAGTTTACCTAGCTTAACTTAAATGTGCTGAGAACACTTACACGTGCTGGAACACTTATATTAGCTTACAGTTGGGCAAAATCATCTAACACAAAGCCTACTTTATAATAAAGTGTTATCAATTTTATTAAGTACTACATTTAAACTGAAAAAAAAAAAACAACAATGAAATGTGTGTATGAGTAGAGAATCGTTGTCAGTATATCAGTTGTTTACCTCCATGAGGGCATGGCTGACTGAGAGCTGTGGCTTGCTGTGCTGCCCAGCATCATGAGAGAATATGGCACACCATACAGATTAAAATTCAAAATTCAAAGTATGGTTTCTACTGAGTGCATATTGCTTTCACATAATTCTAAAATTGAAAATGTCAGGCACTGTCTGTATACTGAAGTTATTATACACTTATGTTTCTTTGTGCTCATACAGTTGGGAGTGCCTGGAAGCAAAGTTACCCCAGTAGGTAAGAACACATTTAGTACTCAGATCCTGGTTTCTAATACCATTCTCCAGTAAATAAAACCAGAAGTAATTAGAGAAGTGGCTGATTCTAGGACTGGAGTAGAAAGTACATAAGACAAGTCTAGTACATCTTATAATATCAGAAAGTAAAAAATTAAAAAAAAAAAGCATAATGATGTGGTTATGTTACAGACACAGAAGAGTCAACAGAAAGATCTCCCAATGGCCAAATCAGAAATGATTTGAAGAAAAAATAAGTATATTATATTATAACCCAAAGTATAAGATATTTATTTTATAAATACCTATGAGTCTATATTGATTAAGAACAAACATAGAGACATTCACAGAGAAGACAAGATGGGAGAAAGATGAATTCTAAACACCATATGCAGATAGTCTACCTTGAAGAGAGTGGAGCATGAATCTTCATTCCTTAAATGTAGGTTACACCAACTTCCTTCCAAAGGATACAGTATGGAATGGGGCAGGGGACAACTTTACAGTAAAGAAATCTGACAAAAACTACCTCAGGCAAGTGCTTAAGATTAACGCTAAAGTTAAAGTGGTGTCATAAAGGTAACAGGTAAACTTGATATGATACAGTGATAATGTCACCTCTCTTGTCTTCAAACTCTACAACACCAATCTGAGGAAAACATCAAACCAATCTCGACTAAGGAACATTCTACAAACTACCTGCTCAGTACTCCTCAAAACTCTCAAAGTTATCAAAAACAAGGAAAGCCTGAAAAACTGTTCCAGCCAAGAGAAACTAAGGAAGCATGTGTACTATTGTGGAACAGGTTTTGAAACAGTAAAGAAAAAAAAAATAACAAAAAAACACACACAAAAATGGTAAAATAAGAGGAAATCTGTAAAAAACAAAGACTTGAAAGTCTTTGATATATATGTCAATATATATACTGATAAATGATTCATAAATTATGACAAACTTACTATATTCATGAGAAAAATTAATATGGAAAAGTCAGTGGGGGCATATGAGTTATCTGTGTACTATCTTTATTGCTTTTTTATTAGTCTAAAACTAAAATAAAAACATTATTAAAATTAATTTAAAAGGGCACATACAAATATCTACATAATGGTAATATCCCTCACACACAGTCATATCTATGTCATTCAACATTCTAAAGAAACTTATGTCATCACTATTATGTCATTTACTTATGACATTGCTATTATATCCCTAAATGACATTAATCTAACACTAATTAAAATTCCAGACTTCTAAGGTGATAAAACAACTCATTCAAGATAGATTTTTTTTTTGTACAGCTTAACTAAATTACTGTACACTACTAATTTGCATATTAGAGAAAATTATGAACTTTTGAATAAATATCAAATAGCTGATGAAGATGGAATACATCTAATTAAGTCCTCAGTTTCTCTATCTGGTATTTCACTTGAAGTTTATTAAATGGATAGCATATGTCAAATCGATATTTTACCATGAGGTGAATACTGAAGAATAACTGAAATGACTATTTTGTTAATTCAGTATACATATTTGAGCTGTGTTAAAAAAAATTATTCTGACACTTGTTAGTGTAAAGAAGTCTTATGCAAGCCTCTTGTGATGGGTGTCAAGACTATTATGATAAGTGAGAAAGAGAAGGCTCAATGACTAATACGACAAGGCAAAGTAGGGATTTACAACCAAGGAGGAGAGTGTGGAGTCAACAGAGAAAATGAGTAAGAGGGAACATCAAGGATAGGAGACCCTTGTTAAACCAGCTTAACAAATCTCTTGCTAAAGGCAGACCAGGATGACGAGATATCAAAGGTAGGGGATCAGGAATTTGATCAGATATTCAAGGTAAAGATTTTTTTTTTTAGTAGGTGGCAATTTTAATAAGCTAAGCAACATACAGTCAAGGTTTATGTTGGGCATTCTTGATACAAATAGATCTCCTCACCAGAATCTTAGATGTTTTTAAAGAGACCTTAAAATGTTTCAGTCTCATAGACTGTCCAGATGGTCTCAAAAACACACTGCTCTCTCAAGACTATGTCTTTGAAAATGGTTCCTACTGTGGAAACAGTGCACAGAGCATAGATCCAAGGACAGGGGAGGAGTCTCTGATTGCTTGGGTCCAGCTTGCATGTCAACTGGAAGTTACAACTTCTCAATTACCTCCTTCAAAAAGATGTTGAAATAGATATAGAGAGAAGCAATCCACTGGATTTGCCACAGTGCCAGGCCAGACAGAAGAAACAGCAATGACAAAGACGAGACGGCATACAACTACACACCAAGTTCAGTAAGAAAGAAGTTCTTGTGTGGCTTGGATATAAAGTAATCGGATGTTGGGCAATTGTGGGAGAATTCACAATAGGGAGGGTTGATCAGATGCGCACAGGCAACTGTGCGGCCTACTAAGGACTTTGGATTTTTTTCTAGTAGGCTCATAATTACAATTTTATCTAGTAGGTTCACAGTTCACATGTTTATATTCCACCTTTATAACTTTTGCTACCACGATACACTTTTATTTTATTTATTTATTTGCTTATTTATTTATTTATTGTGGTAAAGGATTCTCTTTAAACTTAGAACTTTTGCTACAAATGAACTGGGCAGGCCAAAGGCCCAAAGACAAGACAGATTAAAAAAGGGTTCAGAAGAACCTGTCTTAAGTTTATTCATTAAAAAGTGTTTCTCAACTGTGACAACAATTTACATATTCATATTAACTTAGTTAAGACAATATATGAGCTACATTATTATTTATGAGACTTTCTCCCTCAGAATTTACATAAAATAGAGGATGAATGAATGGATGGAAAATTAAAGGCTAGATGATGATGACAGGAAAATCTATAGATGATATTTACATAGATATTTTGTCACTTTGTATTTTGTAAATGAAATGTAGTATTTATTAAATTGAGTCAAATACACTGAAATTCATTTTTATCTCCCATTTAATTCCCTAAGCACCTATAAAATAATCCATATGAATCAGCACTATGAGCGAGATATAGAAAAGATTTAATTAGAAAAATTTAAATTTCTGCATAAAAAAATTCAAGACCCTGGGTGCATAGGTGGCTCAGCCAGTTGATCATCCGACCCTTGATCTCAGCTCATGTCATGATCTCACGGTTCATGCATTCGAGCCCCAATTCTGGCTCTGTGCTGTCAGTGCAGAATCCTGCTTGGGATTCTCTCTCCGTCCGTCCCATCTCTCTCTCTCTCTCTCTCTCTCTCCCCCCCATCATAATAAATAAACTTTTTAAAAAATTCAAGACTTGAAAATATCCAGAATATTTCTTCTTATTTTAGAGAAAATTCTCATTATTGACCCTTTGGTATGAGAATTTCTTTTACTTTGGTGATTCAAAATAGTAAGTGATGCATATTTATGGGTGTATCAGTGAAAAACATAAAAATGGCAAAAGGTAGACCTTCCTCTAATTTCCCTGAGATCTAAGAAATGACTGTGCCACTAGACTGTTTGCTCTGTAGGATGTAAATACAGATCTGTTCTTAGTAGCAATGTAGGAAATGTACATATCTTAATTACCTAAGTATTAAAAGTACATTTCATTTTAATATATTCAATCAGAGCTGATTATTAAATTCACTTAATTATGAGATTTATTCATCTTGAAGAAAGTTTAATATAAAGACTACACTCCAAGGAGAAAACATTCCATTAGAGGATTTATTTGGAGAGCAAGTAAAATGAATCCATATGATTAAAATCTAATTACAAGTATACCAAAACCTCCATTACTACTACTTACCCATATTAGCATAATCAAAATTTTTTAAGTAAAAGCTTTGTCTCTTTTTAAATTTTATTTTCAATACGCCAGTGGAATTTAATTCAAGCACAACCAAATCTTGATTAATAATTGGAAAGTACCTCAAAATTTCCCAGAAGGGTCTAATATTTTTAAAACTATGAATTAATTATAACATTATACAGTATTAACTGTCAAATGTATTACTAAATTAGAAAAGAAAGATTAGATTATTTTTGCCTAAAAATATGAAAGCATACCTCCAGTTAGGAAAACTTTTTAATGTTATTTTGAACAAAAATTTCTAACATCCTACCTTCTCTAAAGTGTGTATTGTTATGTCAGAAACCCATTACGAGGGAATCTCTTTTAATCTTTGTGATAACAAAGATTCATGAAAATATTATTGACAAACTATCAATGTTAATAGCAGGAACATTTTTAAAATCATTATATGTGTTTCATAAAGTTTACATAAGTAAGACTTTTATAAAGACTAATTAATATATTTATGTAGGTGATAAATGCAATGTCAGGGAGATATAAACTGGGGAGAAGTCAAATATACAAAAAAATTATGAATGGTATTTAATTGGCCACTGACTCTTGGCTAATTAAAAGGTCAAGGAAGCAAATTTCAGGAATTAGCCATTTTTTTCTACTATTACTATTAACTTATTCAGTACATATACTGCAAGTAAACTTTACAAACCATGTTTAATGAACACTGTACTAGGTTGATATAATTCAAACTATCTTTTAAGAATAGGTTAAAATATATACATGGTTTAGGGTTCCTTTAAATTTTGTTATACTAAGGTAGATTTAGAAGACTATTCAGTTGCATTAAATTTAATTTAATAAAAGAATCAAGCAGCTGAAGATGACAATAACCTATAAATACCACTACTCCTGAAAAAAAGAAAAAGAGATCTAATGAAGTCAGAATGAAAGATGAAGCTCTGTGTGATTTTCCTACTCTAGTAAAGTGCTGAACTGGTAATAAACTGTAACAGTAAAGTCTATGTGATTTTCCAAGATTGCTTCTCAAGATGGAGACGTTGAAGTTAGTGTGGTTGGGTCTTCCCTCACTCCATTATAATAGGATCCATCGGTTTAAAGTTATGGCCAAGGAAACTGAAAGAGATGGATTTCTCATCAACAAACTTTAAAGTCACTACAGAGAGCCAAGTAAAGTATGTAAAATATAAAAAGCAGTTAATATTTATTCCATGTATGCAATGTGCCTACAAACTGCTACCGTATGTTTATTACCACATATTATGAGACAGTCATAACAAATATTTTGTTAAACCCATTTTGTAGTTAAGGAAATTAAATTATAAAACATTATGTTAAAATTTCCAGTAAATAACAAAGGCAGAATCTGTTTGACTTCAAAGGCAATTCACTGATATTTACAGTTTTTATTTCTATTTCGAGTTCATTGAGGTATAATTACATACAATAAAATTTAGTCTTTACAAAGTATGAGTTTTAATTTCAGTTTCCTATTGCTCATGCTAATATAAAAGTAGGTAATTTTGTCTATTGATCCTGTGTTCTTCCAACTAGCTAGAGTGACTTATTAGTTGTAAGAGCATTTTTATAGCTGCTTTCTCCTCCTCTTCCCCACCTCTTCCCCCTCCTACTTCTTTGATCCCATTTATGTAAAGGATAAAACAGGTGAAAATAATTTATGCAGTTGGGATGTCCATTTGTTTTATCCTTGGGATGAAGAGTGACCAGAAGGGACGTGAGATTATTGTTAATGTTCTATTTTGTCTGGGGCCTCCTAAATGTGTTCATTTTGTAAGGACACCCATTAAACTTTATACTTATTTAAGTTTCTCTATATACACACTATATTTCAAGTTTTTTTTTTTAATGTTTATTTATTTTTGAGGCAGAGAGAGACAGAGCATGAGTGGGGGAGGGGCAGAGAGCGAGGGAGACACAGAATGTGAAGCAGGCTCCAGGCTCTGAGCTGTCAGCACAGAGCCCGACGTGGGGCTCGAACTCACAGACCGCAAGATCATGACCTGAGCCGAAGTTGGCCGCCTAACCGACTGAGCCACCCAGGCGCCCAAAAAAAGAAAAATAAATATAAAAAGTAAAACCATAACTTGAAATAGGTCATGGTGGGGGAATGGAATGGAGTCTCCCTTATTAATCTTGTGAGTTTTAACTTCACAGGGCTTCCTCAACTCCAGTCGGAAGTCTTTCATTTCTGCTTTCTTACCTATAATCATTGAGACTACCATGTGTAATTCTGGAATTCACAGGAATATTCAAATTCCTAAGAATACATCACATAGTTATTTATGCTGGTATTTACCTACATAACATAACCTGATATAATAATTAATATATGCCATGTTAAACCCAAGAATCAGTTTGGGCTTACCTACCACTTGACACTTTTAAGGAAAATTAATTTTAAATACCAATTTTATCACCTATGCAAATACAAATCTTCTCCAGATTTTTTTCTGCCTCTGCTCAAGTGTTTGTTCATAGTGATATCTTGATTCTGTACCATGGAAGCCTGTAAACATATATTGGCTCCTTTTCTGTTTTACAATAAAAGAACTGGGCTAAAAACCAGTTTTAAAATTTTAACCAAGACTTGAAGAATTCTAGAAAGCTATTAGGTCACAAAACACCCTTCTACAATTTTACTGGTTTCTATTTCACATTCTAATGATGCCAGGATGAGGTTTGTTATGCAAGGATTTTGTGAGGGGAAATGCTTGTGAGGAAAAATGAGGAAGAAGCTGTCAGAAGTTTGTAGCGACATCAGATCACGATGTAGTTCTGACCAATGTGAAGAAGAGGGAAGGGAGAAAGACTAGGTAGCAGAATCATATATAACAGTGCAGTCTAAGGAAGTCAGGCAAAACTGACCAGAAGTTATCAAACCAGAAGTGTCCATCAGAGCAATCCTATCTTTCCCAGGAACAAGAGTGCCCTAGTTTCCCTGTTGCACTCAGTCACTCACTTGTAGCAGGGCCGACAGGAAACAGTTAGTAAGCTGAAATGCAGTGATAGATTTTAGAGGACAGCAGCTCAGATCATCAGACATTGGTACTCCAAGTATTAAAAAATCTGAAGGGCACATTTTCTTGACTGTCAGAGCCCATCCCTGGTACCGCACAGATTACCCCCACACATATGGGAAGAAATGATCTCATGGGCCTTGCTTCCTAAGAAGAATTATCAGAAGAGGGAGATTACTGAGACTTACTATATCCTCTATCACTATGGGGTATTTCGGAACTCCAATTGATGTTTGTCCAATCTCTGCTCCACTAGCCATTGAAAATATTTCTCTCTCCTTGAGCAACTTCAGTTAACTTCTCTGAAAACTGTTCTTAACTAAGCCTCACTTGGGCTTCTGTTTCCATTCTTGTCAAGCCTAGCTTTAGCAAGAATCCTGCTAAGCCACTCTTGACATCTATCACCCTTGATATCTGATCAAGTTCCCCAAACTTTGATGTGCAAGTCACTGACCTACTTTCAGCAAGAACCCTGTTGTTGCTTTAGCAAGAATCTCCCTACCCTCAATATCTCCTGTTAGTAACCTTCCATCTATTGACCCTCCTCTTCATTGGTTATAAACCCCCCAGCTGTATTTGTTATATTTGCAGTTGAGATTAATCTCTCTCCCCTATTGCAATGGTCTTGAAGAAAGTCTTCCGTACCATTTTAACAAATGTCAGAATAATTTTTCCCCTCTCTCCCTCAGCTATCAGCTGGGTAGGTCTTGGAGGCTTACTTGGTGGTTAAATAAAACCTTCATTCCTAGGGACATAAACTTCTCAGGTTGCAGTTGTTGCATGTCCCATTCATAGCTACACTGGAGCAAGAAGGCACTAGAAGGTACCTATAAAATCATGCAGTCTCACATGTATTCATGATCTCCATTTTGTAAAAAGAGCCTGACCTCTCTTACCAACTAGAGTCAATTGCCTTTGCCAGTACTGTGACCCCTCTTCTCATATGCAAGTTTCCAGGCTCAAGAACTCGAAAGGGCCCTCGCAGCATCCCATGGAACCATTGCATAGTTGTCTGGTTAAATTTTAACTCCTTTGTGAGGACAAAAACTTCCAGCCCTGCAGAAGCCAGAGCTGGGAGATAGTGTGAGAGAGACAGTCAGCTCAAAAACCATTCCATGTTCTTTCTGGTAAACAATAACAACAACAACAAAACAACAAAACTTATAGTTTTTCAGGGATTTGGCAGTTAGTGGGGTCCACATAACTAATTCTGACAGTGAATGTCCTGAATCTCCTCTAGGCCAAACCAGTGACGACCCACTAACTGCACTGATGTTCCAAAGGTTCAGATACAAAGCACTAGAGTGAACTTCAGCACCATCACTCAGGGACTGTGGATCCCTCACTAAAATGCATCAAACTTTCATGAGTGAGAAAAAACAATTAATGGGTTAAAGTCACTGATATTTGGCATTTATTATATTAACCTGACATAATCTGAGTAATCTATTTCTAAAGATTTTTAAAACAGAATTTACTATTAATACTCTGCAGGAGTTTATGAAAATGTATATTTATATCCATATATATACATACTTCTCTAAATATCGAAAATGAATTGAAATGTTATTTTCCTCAGAAAATTTTGCTTTTCATATCAAATTGACATATAGTTGCTCATAATGTATATATCAAATAGAAACAGTATTGTTTTTTTGTGTGTAGAGTGAAGATATGGGTTCTCAAAACTACAATTTAAATATCCAGAATGCGTGGGTGGGTTGATACTTTCATTGTTTCAAGTTTCATTCATGGGTTCCCATTTATAGTGTATGTTAATATAATTTTCTGAGATAGAATCAGATTGTGCCTGCTTACCTGCATAAGACTGAACTGTTCTTGATTCATTTAATCCATACTGATCCAACCATATGTGGCCAAAACAAAGATCATGTTCTATAAAGCTAGACTGTCCCTGCAGTAGTCCTTGTGGTTGGGGCACATTCCCAGAGAAAATGGTCTACCCTAGCCAGGAACTCCAGACTATTCTCCTTCATCATTCAATTGAATAAGCTATTCAGTAGAACATTTTATCCTCCAAAGCAGTGTGGAGGAGATTACCATTTATGGTCTCATCTCTCACTTTCTTTACATATAATTGAATTTCAACCACAACCCCCTACTCCCTCCCCTATACTCAGTGACTCAAATAGTTTTTTCTCTGGTTTCTCTTCAAATTTTCCAGCTACTTTTGGCCAACTATTGATCGATAGTTTCTTTCTGATATTATCCCAGGTACCTTGCCACTTACCACTAGCAGTCTTATTTGTCAAATGAACAATATATATTTATTCCAATTACTAAAGTATAGACTATAAGTATTTAGATTATTGAAAGCAGATGGATTTTTACTGGTCAAACTCTAATAAATTTGATGACAAACAGTTAAGACTGCCAGGAGCTATCAGATCTGAAAGCAGTTATTTTATAGAGTATTTTGTTGTGTAGAGTGTACATGTTACCTAAATGATGCTAAACAACATGCAAACTCCAGCCAGGATGGAACACCAGTGTGACATACAAATGTGTCCCGAAATATAAACTAAGTAACTTTAGGTTCTGCCGTGATAACCATTTCAGGTTCAATTAACCACAAATAATAAATTAGGCAACAGGTCCTCCAAATATGTTCATGTGTATGGGATCATATTGTGTGTGTATATTTATTTATTTATATTTCATTTTTCTTTGCCCTCAAGATATAGCATCAACAATTTTTGCATAAAAGAATGCTGAGTGGGGTACCTGGGTGGCTCAGTTGGTTAAGCATCCAACTTCGGCTCAGGTCATGATCTCACAGTTCGTGAGTTCGAGCCCCGCTTAAGACTCTGTGCTGACAGCACAGATTGGGATTCTGTGTCTCCCTCTCTCTCTGTCCCTCCCACACTCATATTCAGTCTCTATCTCTTTCTCAAAAATAAATAAACATTAAAAAAAAGAATGCTGAGTAATTTTACCAAATATGATGTACCAGATTATTCAGTTTAGAAAGCACTGTAACTGTTTCAAGGCCAAAAGTCAAGTCATTAAATCTTTGAAAACTCTGCAAGATAATTCCAATCCTAGTGTTCTCTTTGTTGTAGTCAAACAGAAAACAGTCTTCATTATTAAGCATTCATCTATCGCTAGCAATAATTACTTTTTTAATTAATAATTTTAAGTTAATTATGTATTACAGAATAAAAAGCAGACCTATGTCACAGTAACTGGCAAACTCTGCTGCCAGGCTTCTTTGTGTTCTTATGCTAATCATGTATTTAACGCTAAAAAAGACTGTATAATAATTGTAGAGATAAAATTTAATACACAGAAAGTTATCTTGACCATTTTATATTCCATTTCTTTCAATTTTTTTAAACAGATATAATAGCAATTCTGCAATGGAGAGAGCACTACTAAATACTCCTCTCCTCAGAGAGAACTACATGGAAATAATTTCAGGAGATGAAATATACCCTGCTTTTAAAAACTTACAAAGGATCTTCTACAAGCTCTTTAAAACCTCTGACTTCCAAAGATTCAATCCTCTTTGTCCTATCACTCATGTTTCATATCACTGATTAAGTATTTTTTATAATTCCCTTTCAACACACAAAGTACATTCATTTTAAAGAATTGTATCTTTTTTCCCCAGCCAGATGATTCTCGTTCATCTGTCATTTTACATGAACAGGCTAAATCCTAAATCAATTGGACTTTTTTAGATGACTACAAACTTTAGCAATGGCTAAGAACTACAGAAAACACAAACATCGCATATGACATAATACTTGACTTTGAGAAATTAGTACTCTTGTTGAGGGCAATATATATGCATGTTAAGTAATAAAGGTTTTTAAAGCAAATCGAAGACCTATAATAGTTAAAGTAATCAGATTCCAAATCTATTTTAAATAAAACAATTTCTAAGAAAAGATAGCAAAATGAGAAATATGCTGTTGTGAATTATAAAGGCAGGCTTCCTGGAGCATTTGGAACTAGATATAATCCTTCAGTAACCAGTAAATTACTTTTAAGTAAAGAAGGGGAAGAGAAAACATTTGATGTGTGAGAAGAAAGCAGAGATACACTTGAAGTTCTGCAGAGATAAGGGAAGATTTATTTGAATTTATAAACCATCATAGCTAGAATGTTGCTGAATAAGGAAAGTGCAATAGGATAGCTTCAGAGAAGAGTTGAATATGACTGGAATGAAGAGTTTGATCTCATAGGAAATGAAAGATAATAGAAGGCTCTTAAATGAGAAAGTCACTCTTTTATAGCAATGCTTTTGGCATCACTTTATAGATTTAATTCTAAATAATTTCCTTGTAATTAAAATTGAACCCTAGTTTTTATTAATTTCTGGTTATAAAATAACCCCCAAAAGGAAAATTAATTTATTCTTCGATTATCTATTTAGAAACATCTATTGCAAGTACTCTTGAATAAAATGAAAGACATGAGGTTTTATGCCAATTAATCTAGTATATAATCTTCTAAAGAAAGTTAAAAGTTCAAAAATTATATAATAAGATATATTTTTCATAAAATCGACAGAAAAAAACATTAAAATGCATAAATGTGAATGTTCTGAGATAGGAAGAATAGAATCAAAGTAAATAAAATCTATCCTCAGGACTTCTTAAAGGAAGAGAACAGTTTCCTTCAGAAGAGTTGTATAAACAATGCCTAGTCATACAATATTCTGAATTGCCTTTAGATGTTTCTGCTGTGCTTCTGGAACTAAAACATTTTTATTGAGAAATTATTTTAATGGAATAATTATCCTGAAATACTATATGAACTATTTTGAGACTTTTTGTTTTTTATTTTACAAAATTTATTCACCTATTTTCTGTCATTATTTTAAACAAGTAACTTATTACTCATTCCAGTCTTTTATACGACAGAAAGCATATTAATAAAAAGTTTTATACTGACATTAGAAATGCATTTTGACACATTGCTAAATAGCTTCAAAAGACACATTTCTAATGGACTGGCTCTCAAGGTATGGTCCCAAGACCAGCAACACCAACCTCACCTAGAAACCGCTGAATGAAACACTATGGGGATAGGACCCACCAATCTGCTTTTATAAACCTTTGAGGTAATTCTGATGGAAGTTAAAATTTGAGAACAATTTATATTAATGTGTTATATTTATATGCTGTTTTAGGAAGATATTCATAATGTTGCATTTAATGACATTTTATCCCTTTTTGAAAAATTATTGTAATGTTGTAATCTTTACTCTTTATTCCATAGTAATTCATTTTATCTGCCACACAACCCTTTCATGAGAAATTTAAATTGACATTGCACTGAGTTGTTTTAAAAGTTTACAAGTAACAATAATATACTAAAAGTACAGGAAATATGTAAGTTATAAAGACTACAACAATCTTGATTAACATATTACCTACACAGAAAATATATGATTCTATTTTATAGAAGATAAATGTTAGCTTAAGCCAATATGCCTTACAAATATATAAATATGACAAACATACATGACAGTATATATTTGCCAAAATTATTAAATCATACACTTAAAATTGTTTAATTATATATAAATCATATCTCAGTAAAAGTGATAAAAATTTAAAGTATTACTTTACCATTACACATAAACTCCTCTCTCATATTTATACATCTCCACAGAAATTCCTTTTTCCCTGAGTTAAATGTTATTTCTAAATTATATCATAAATTTATCAACCCAGTTAAGCCAAGCAAAGGCAGTGCTGGAAACATTCCAAATTTGATAAATTTTAGATTTGAATGTGACAATAGTAAAGTAAGCTGACCTAAAAAACTTAATTCCTAGCCATTTCAGAGGAATCAAGAAATATTTCTATCTCTTACTGATGTTAAGATAATGACCCCATAAACAGAAAGATCAGCACTTTCCTTAATAAGAACAGAAAAGTTCTTAAAGTCCATAAACTGTTGTAAGCATTGTCATCCACTTGGTAACACTAAAGATGTGCCTGTAGGAAATGCATGTGCTTTGAGTTGGAAGGACATGATATTTAACACAATCTCCAATGTAATAATTACTAAAACAAATTACTAAACTCTTTCAGCCTTAATTTTCATATTTGTATGCTACGACTAAATGGATTAACATTAATGTAGTACCTAGCATAATAGTAGGTACTCAATAAGTAGATACATCATTATTTTTCTTCAGCTGGTGCCATGTGACTCTCTAGTTCTTCCCATCTTCACAAATTCTGATCTAACATGATTGGCAATTGCTTTCTGTTCTCCCACATCCTCAAACAGGGGTGACCCAAAAACTTGGACTGGTAGGCTTGAAGCAAGGAAGGGAGAGAGCAGGTAGGTGAGGGCAAGTTCTCTACCTTCAGTATTTTCTGTGCCCGAATTCCAGTATTGGGCCAATGAAATGGATACCAATTCATGGGGTTTATGCTGAAATTGCTGCTGGGCCCCTGGAAGTCCCTGGCAGTCACTGGAATCAGAACAATTTCCATGCAGAAGAAATAAAAAGCTGCCTCCAGCCAATGCCCATAGATAGCCAGAACTTGAATGGATATAATCTACCCAGCCAGACCCTTGGAAATTCCAGAGGATAGTTGGACAGGCTCACTCAGTCTTTTCATTAACCTTGCAATAACCGCATCTTCATATTTTACATAATGAAGTTTTGAGGACTCTGCTTATTACATTATGATGGAGTTTTACTCTAGGTGATAATGTATTAATCATATCTTTTTATTTTCTGTTTCTCTGATGCTTTCACATCTTGGGACCTTACTGACCCTAGAAAGACTGCCCCTCCCAGGGCTAAGTTAATTCTCAGAAATAGTAAAAGACTCACCAATGAGAATGGCTTTTAAATGCAAAATAACCAATCCAGAGCCCATACTCATACCTCCTTCATAGGGTTTTTATACTCTAAACCACTGTTCTTCTGATCTATTCATCCCAGAGCCAAGTACCAGAAAGCTAGAGACAGTCTCTATACTGGGAGCCCACTGAAATTATTTAAACAAGCCAATCCTAACCCTGCTTATCTTGCCTTGCCTTGCTTTTCCCAGAGAAACCATAATAACAGTTCTTGCCAACATTTCCCCTTCATTCCCTGTGCCTCCTGACTGACACTTGTGCTTCCCTGTGTGGTCTCCTGTGTGCCCTGGTATACCACATCCTCTTGGGAACCGTAAGTAATAAACTGTCTTTTCAATGGCAATGGTCTCATGATCTGTTGGCCTCACTATATCTGAAAAATAATGAAATAGACATTTTAAAACAAAGTGTGATATTTAACCAGTACCTCTCACATTTCAATGTGCAAAAGAATCACATGTATATCTTGTTAAAATACAAATTCTGAATTAATAGATTTGAAGTATGGACTTGTATTTCCAAAAAGGTGATAGCAAAGCTTCTAGTGAATGGACCACACTTTCTATAGCAAAGTACTAAACTAGATACGCCCAGTTTCAATATTCTGTTTTATGTGATTTTGTGCTATTTTACCTCTTCCCAAATGGTTTCCTTCCTTATATAATGATTTTTTTAAAAGCCTACCTAAGAAGCTGTTCTAGGATAACATGAGGTAATATGGATAAAATAACAAACATTAAAATATAAACATACATAAAGCTACGAAAAGTATAAACGGCCATGTAAATTATTCAGAATATAAACTACTTGTATTTCACCCTTAAATAGTGTAAATAGCAATTTACGTTTGGAATGCTTGTTGCAGATTTTTTAAATATCTGTTTATTAAGTAAATATCCAAAGATCACTTCCCTGCAACACTGTTAATATTATTTGTTATTTCAAATGAAGTTGAAAGTAATAAAATTAAAGCTCTCTAAATATACAGATAGTATTGGTAGCCCTCAAATCAGAAAATTAATCTTGAAAATTAAATGTGTTTTTGAGGTTTTGTTGCCCGGAGCACAAAGTGATTCAATGTATAACTTCAGTTAACTCTCGAACAATGCAAGGGTTAGGGGCACCAAACCCCCATACAATCTAAAATCTACGTATAACTTTTGACTCCCCAAAAACTTAACTACCAATAGCCTACTGTTGACTAGAAAACTTAGCAATACCTGTAGGTCAATTAACACATTTTTGTATATGTATTATATATTGTATTCTTACAAAAAGATTTAAAAAAATAAATTTCTAAAACATTTATAATATTACAAATGTTTTAATAAGTTCAAAAGCACAAAGAGATTTTACAATATTCTGCTTACTATGGGGTTGTTCTCTCCAAAGTCTAAAGTTTTGCATAATGAAATCATTTAAATCTTTATGTGCTAGGTAGCAAGTATTTCAGCATTACCCCATACTAACTATGATAGTTTAATTTTTCTGACTTGTTTTGTAATAAATTATAGAAGTAGCAGTAACATACTGCTCTTCAAAACAATGAGAGCATATTTATGACAGAGAAAACTGTTTAATTAGTCTCCCTTTTCAAGATTAATTACCTATCAATTAGTTAAATCATCCTTCTGAAAACACATTTCTTGTGGTAGTCATTTAAATTATAAGCATTATAAATTAAAGATACTAGGTATTATAAATCTTGAAAAAATTCAATGTCATATTCGTTATGCTGAAAAGAAAAAAACAGTGTGCGTTTCAATAAAAGTACTCAGACCTAAATTTATATTTTGTAAAGGGTTTGGAGTCACTAACTTTGATTAAGTTGTACATTAAATTTAGTTCCTAATTAAAAGGTGAAATATTTCCTCTATAGCATAAGGCCATTCTTCATTTAATAGTGCTTAAAATATTGCTGTTTTGAGTTTTGAGATTTTTTTTCTTTTCATATAAGAGGCCAAAAAGAATAGAATGAATTTGAACCATCAAAGAACCAAATATTAATGTTGTAACTCAAAGTAAAGATGAAAGCAATTTTTAGATTTTCCATTTCAGTTCTGCTTAAAGTGATTATTAATTTTTGGTCTGTGGGGACTTCCCTGTGGTAAAATTCATTCATACTATCACAAAAATAAATTTGCCTCTAGAAAATATAAAACATAATTCAATAACTACTAATAGCATTACTAAAGCTTAAATAAGGTATTTTCCAATAATTCATTATGCATCAAGCCAACGAAGTCTAATGGTAATTAGGGTCCAACTGCATAAACTAAATAACTGATACTATTTACCCATTATGTTTTGTTCTGTTAAATGTTTGGAAAAGTTCTTAAAATGGTACAGTCAGAAAACAAAGATCCCAAAGTCAGATAAGGACACTACAAAAAAACTCAGGCCAATATTCCAGATGAATACAGATGCAGAAATTCTCAACAAAATACTAACAAACCAAATTCATTACTACATTATAAGGGGTTGGGGGGTGCCTTGGTGACTCAGTCAGTTAAGCATCTGACTTCGGCCTAGGTCATGATCTTGCATTTCCCGAGTTTGAGCCCCGCACAGGCTGTGTGCTAACAGCTCAGAACCTTTCATCTCCCTCTCTCTCTCTGCCCCTCCTCCACTCACACTCTCTCTCTCTCTCTCTCAAAAATAAATAAACATTATTTTTTTAAAAAAAGGATTATATATCACAGTCAACTGGGTTTTATCCCTGGAATGCAAGGATGGTTCAATATACCCAAATCAATAAATGTGATATACCACTATAATAGGATGAAAGATCAAAATCATGAGATACTTTCAATAAATGACAAAGAAAATAATAATTGGCCAAATTTAATAATCATTTATGATAAAAACTTTCTACACAGTGGGAACAGAAAAAACATATGTCAACATAATAAAGGCCATATATGACAAGCCCACAGCTACCATTGAAATCAATAGTGAAATATCAAATCTTTACTTCTAATATCAAGAACAAGACAAGCATGCCCACTGTCACTACTCCTATTCATCCTAACTGTAAGTGATAGTCTGAGCAATTAGGCAAAAAAATAAATAAAAGGCAGCCAAATAAGAAAGGAAAAATAACATTATCTTTATCTGCAAGTGACATGATCTTAGACATAAAAAATCATGAAGACTCTACCAAAATACTCTTAGAACTAATCAACAAATTCAATTACAGTATCAGAATACAAAAGCTACATACAAAAATCAGATGGAGCTGAGGCCGACAAAATCCTCCAGGAAAGCTGGCCTGGTAGTTGGCGTATAGATGTCCTTGTCTTAAAGGTAGTGAGAAAGGTCATTTGCAGATAAGACAGGGATTCAGCAAAGTTTGGTGGCCTCCTAGAGGACATAATTCACCCATCTTTATAACTACTACTCTTAAAATCTGGTGAAAGCAGAGCGTCTGGGTGGCTCAGTTAGTTAAGCATCCGACTTCAGCTCAGGTCATGATCTCACGGTTTGTGGGGTCAAGGCTCATATTGGGCTCTGCTGACAGCTCAGAGCCTGCAGCCTGCTTCAGATTATGTGTCTCCCTCTCTCTGTGCCCCTCCCCTGCTCATGCTCCCTCTCTCTTTTTCTCTCTCTCTCTCAAAAATAAACATTAAAAATTTTTTTTAAAAAAATCTGGTGAAAGCAGATTTCTTCAGCGAGTTTCCTAGTTATCTGAATGAATAGCTAAACAATAAAGGCTTTTAAAAATTCCATACAAATTCCTGAAGAAAACTTCTAGACAGAAGTGTAAGCCTTGAAATTGATCAATTGGGATGCCTGGGTGGCTCAATGGGTTAAGCATCCAACTTTGGCTCTTATCATAATCTCATGGTTCCTGAGTTCAAGTCCTGAATCAGGCTCTGTGCTAACAGTTTGGAGCCTGGAGCCTGCTTCAGATTCTGTGTCTCCCTCTCTCTGTCACCCCTCCTCTGTTTGTGTTCTGTCTCTCTCTCACAAATAAATAAACATTAAGACAGTTTATAGAAATTGATCAGTTGTTTATGGTTTATCCTTGTAAAACAAATTCAAGAAAAGCTATATAGATGATCAAGAATAGTACAGCATTTATGAAACAATCACAAAGAACCTAAAGGCTTTTTTATAATAAAAATAATATTTGGAAATAATTTATGATGACAAGGAGGGATTCCAGCAGGAAAACTTATCAAAGATTTTTTAAAAAACAAAAGAAATTACTGGATTTTTTTTCAGTATTGTTCTAGAACTCTAACAGATGCTTTTAGGTATTATCAGGATGCATTAAAATGAGGACCATGATTACTCCTGAGTTGAGTATGTTAATTTACATCTTTGTGATTTTCTTTCTAATACCAAATTCCAACTGTTCATTGCTGCCTTCTAAGAAAACAATTGATGTCTGTATGTTAACCTTGCATCCTGCAACCTTGCTATACTTGTTTAATACTTAGGAGAGTTCCCTATAAAGATTTTCTCATAAACAATCATGATTTAGTAAACACAATTTAATTTCTTTTCAATCTGTATAATTTTAAAAACAGCTTCATTTTGTTACCGATTCCTTATTAATTATGGTCTGAGAGCACATTTTGTATGATTTCTATTATTCTAATGTGTTGAGGTGTGCTTTCTGGCTTAGAATGTGCCTTATCTTCATGAATATCCATGTGAGCTTCAAGAGACTGTGTATTCTTCCATTGTTGAAGTATTCTAGAAGTAAAACTGGATCAAGCTGACTGATAGTGATGTTCAGTTCCACTACAGTCTTACTAACTTTTCTACCTGTCGGATCTGTCAATTACCAACAGAATGTTGAAGTCTCCTATAATGGTGATTCAACCATTTTTCTTCTCAATTCTACCCCTTTTTACTGCATGCATAGGGATTCTCTCTTATTACTTGTGTAAATATTAAAAATTGTTGTGTCCTCGTGGAGAATGGACTCCGTTATTATTATATAATGCTCTTCCTTATCCTGATAACTTATTTGTTCTGAAATATGCTTTGCAATTACTGTAGCTACTCCAGCTTTTATGATTAGTGTTACCATGCTATACATTTCTCCATTTCTTTACTTTCGAATTCTTTGAATCTTCATATTTATAGTGTGTTTCTTGTACGTAAGCTATATTTGTCTATAGTCAATCAACTGATTAAATTGGTGTAGCTAAACCACTCATATTTAAAATAATTATTGCTATATTTATATAAATATTTGTAATAGTTTATTTCTTGCATTTGATGCCCCCCATTTTACCGATATATGAGTCAAAGTAAATATTGCATATATTCAAGTAACAACATGATGTGTATATACACACACACACATATACATTTTTTCACACATATTCACACACATATTCATATATATATATATATATGTATATATACAAACACACATACACATATATTGTGAAGTGATCACCACAATCAAGGTAATTAACATATCTATCATGCCATAGTTGAAAATTTTTTTGTGTGAGGACACTTGAGATCTAATCTTTTGGGAACTTTCAACTATGAAATACATTATTATTAACTATATTTGCCATGCTGTACATTATATCTGCTGCACTTATTATCTTAGAATTCAAAGTTTGTACCCTTTGGGGCATCTAGCTGACTCACTCAGAAGAGTGTATGACTCTTGATCTCAGGGTCATGAGTTTGAGCACCATGCTGGAGATAGAGATTACTTAAAAAAATAAAACCTAAAAAAAAACTTGTATTTTTAATCAACATCTTCTCCCTTCTTTCAGCCTCCAGCACCTGATGACCATTATAGTTTCTGTTACTCTGATTTTGACTTTTTGTATTTCCTATATAAGTGAAAACATGAATTATCTTTGTGCTTGGTTTATTTCATTTATGATCATGCACTCTAGATTATCCATGTTGTCACAAATAGCAAGATTTCTTTTTTAAAGACTGAATAATATTATATAATTGTTGTTCTTTATCCATTGTCCAACGACAGGCACTTAGGTGGGTGGTCATTTTCTTTATCCACTGTCCACTGACTGACAGATACCTAGGTTGTTTCCATATCTTGGCTATTATAAATAATGCTGCAATAAACATAAGAGTACAGATCTCTCTTCAAGACACTGATTCTATTTCCTTTGAATGTATAGCCAGAAGTGAGACTGCTTTTTAGTTTCATGTAGCCTCATTTGTTTATATTAGCTTTTATTACAAAAGCTTTGATGTAAAATCCAAAAGAATTACCACCAAGACCAATGTCAAGGAGCTACTAGACATATGTTTCCTTTTAGAAATTTTATGATTTCGGTGCTACATTACCTAATTCATTTTGGTTGGCTTCTGTGTCTGATGTAAGATAGGGTTACAATTTCATTCTTTTGCACGTGGATATTCAGTTTTCCCAACTGGGTTGGGTTTCCCAACACCATTTTAAAAGGGAATATCCTTTCCCCTTTATTTATTCTTGGCATCTTTTTCTAAGTTTAGTTAACCCTATGTGCAAGGATTTATTTCTGCATTCTCTATTCCATTTCATTGGTTTATGTATCTATTTGTATAATGGTACCATACTATTTGATTAGTATGGTCTTGAAATATATTTGAAATCAAAAAGTGTGCTACCTGCATCCCTGTTCTTCTTGCTCAATATTATTTTTATTATTCGAAATCTTTGTGATTCCATTCCATTCTAAGGTTTCTTTTTATTTTTGAGAAAAATCCCATTGGAATTTTGACAGAGATTATGTTAAGTCTACACATCAATTTAAGCAGTAAGGAAATTTTAACAATATTCATTCTTCCAATCCATGAACATGGGAAATTTGTGTGTGTGTGTGTGTGTGTGTACTATTTGAACATGGTATATATTATTTGTCTTTTGCAATTCCTATCATCAATATTTTATAGTTTTCAGCATATATGTCTTTCACTTTCTCAGATAAAGTTATTCCAAAGCATTCTATTATTTTAAAGATGTTGTAAATGGAATTGTTTCTTAAATTTCTTTTTTTGGATAGCTTATCATTAGTGTATAGAAATGCAATCTTTTTTTTTATATGTTGATTTTGTATACTCAAAAAGATTTTTTAAAATTTGGTAAAGGGTTTTTAAATTCAAAAAGAGAAAAATTCCATACTAGAAAAGATAAAATTTATCTGCTCTGAATAAATATGTTAAATAAAACAGAAGATTAAAAAAGCAAACCCAAAACAATGATAGAAATAGAAGTATCCTCTGTAAAAATCTGAACTAACTGGTGGAATCATTCATATTCATTCAGTATTCAGAGCATGAGGTAGAAAGCAGCATATAAAATTTTTTCACCTCCAAGATTTTGTCATTTTTAACTTACTAATTCTATGAATTTGCTGGCTAATTTTTATTATTATTAGAGTCTTTAGGATTTTCTATGTGTAATGTCATGTCATCTGGAAACAGACAATGTTACCTCTTCGTTTCCAACTTTGATGACTTTTATTTCTTTTTCCTGCATAATTGCTTTGGCTAAGATTTTGCATTACTACATTAAATAGAAGTGTTAACTCTGTCTTTTTCCTGACCGTAGAGAAAAAGTTCTCAAGTTTCCACTATTGACAAGTAAGGTGTAAACTATGGGATTATCAACATAAAAGTATATTCATTCTCTACCCCTTTTGTTTTGTTTTGTTTTGTTTTGTTTTCATGCAAGAGTGTTAAATTTTGTCAATATTTCTTTTTCTTTGGCTACTGAGATGATCAAAGGATTTTTATACTTCACTCTTTCATGTGCTGTATCACATTTGTTGACTTGTGTTTGTTGAACCATTCTTACATCCCAGGGATAAATCTCAGTTGATCATGGTGTATGATATTTTTAATGTAAAGTTGAATTTGCTTTGTTAACATTCTGCTAAGGATTTTGCATCTATGTTCATCAGGAATATTGGCACATAACTTTCTTTTCTTATAATGTTCATGTCTAGCTTTGGTATCAAGGTAATGCTGGCCTGGAAAAATGATTTTGGCAGTGTTCTATTCAATTTTTGGGAAGGATTTCAGAACAATTGGTAGTAATTCTTTTTTTTTTTTAATGTTTATTTATTTTTGAGAGACAGAGTGTGAGCAGGGAAGAGGCAGAGAGAGAGGCAGACACAGAATCTGAAGCAGGCCATCAGCACAGAGCCCGAGGTGGGGCTCGAACCCACAGACGGTGAGATCATGACCTGAGCTGAAGTCGGCCACCCAACCGACTGAGCCACCCAGGTGCCCCCAATTGGTAGTAATTCTTAAATATTTGGTGGACTTGACCTGTCAAACCATGTGGTCCTCAACTTTTATTTGGTGGGAGATTTTTGAGTAATAAATTAATCTCCTTACTTATTGGTCTGTTCAGATTTTCTATTTCTTTATGATTCAGTCTTGGTAGGTTGTATATTTCTAATATTTTAGAAATATTTCTAATTTCTAAGAATTTATCTAATTCTAGGTTATTCAATTTGTTGGTAATTGTTTGCTCTTATAATGTTTGGTGTTTTATGTTAGTTGTAATGTCTCCTTTTTCCATTTTTTATTTTATTTATTATCTGATTAATTTTCTCTTATTTTTTAATTCTAGATTAAGATTTGTCAATTTTGTGCATTTTCTTTCAAAAAATTAACTCAATTTCTTTGATCTTTTCTACTGTTATTCTAGTCTCTATTCCATTTATTTCTGGTTCCTTCCTTCTGCTAAGTTTTGACTTAGCTTGTTCTTATTTTCTAGTTCTTGAGTGGTATAGTTAAGTTGCTGAAGAACCTGTTTTCTTAATGAAGGTGTTTATTGACATATATTGCTCTCTTAAAACTACTTATGCTACATCCCATGTGTTTCGGTATACTGTGTTTCCATTTTCATTTGCTTCAACATATTATTTCTTTATTTTCCTTTTAGTTTCCTCTTCAACTCATTGGTTACTTAGGTGTGTGTTGTTTATTATCTTCATATTTGAGAAATTTCCAATATTTCTCCTGTTATTGATTTCTACTTTCACACCATAATGATCAGAAAAGACACTTGGTATGATTTCAATCTTCCTAAATTTATTAAGACTCACTTTGTGATCTACCATATGTACTACCCTGGAGGATATTCTGTCTGTACTTGAGAATGTATGTTCCCTTCTGATGGACAGAATGTTCTGTGAGTTTATTAGGTCCATTTGGTCTAACGTGTAGCTCAAGTCAATATTTTCTGATTAATTTTCTGTCTGGATACCTATCCATTGTTGAAATAGGAGTATTGAAGTTCCTTAATATTATATTTTATCACTATTTTTTTATAGGCTGCATTAAGTTAGATCATTTAAAAAAAACATTCAGGCACTCTATGTCTTTTGATTGGAGAATTTAATTCATCTATACTTAAGTAATTATTATTTTTTTTGAGAGAGAGAGAATGAACAATTGAGAGAGGGGCAGATGAAAGGGAGAGAGAGAAATCCAAGCAGGCTCCACACCCAGAATGAAGTCTGACAAAGCGCTCAATCCCATGACTTTGAGATCATGACCTGATTTGAAATCCAGACTTGGACGTTCAACCAGCTAAGCACCCAGGGGCCCTTAGAGTAATTAGTTTTGAATACAATAATTATTAATAAGTAAGGAGTTATTATTGTCATTTTGTTAACTGAGTTTTGTCTGCTTTGTAGTTTCTTTTTTCCTCTCTGTCTTTTCGGATTTTATGATTTTCTACAGTGATATGCTATATACTTTATTTTTTATGTTTTGACTATACATTTTTGCTTTGTTGTTACTATAAGGCTTACATAAAACACCTTATAACTCTATTTTATGCTGATAACAGCTTAACTTCATTCATATATGACAAGCCCACATTTTTACTTCTCCCTTTTACATTTTATGATTTTGTTGTCACAATTTACATCTTTTTGTATGTGTATCCATTTACAAATTATTGTGGCTACAGTTAATTTTAGTACTTTTGCCTTTTCATCTTTATACTAGAGTTAAAAGCGGTTTACACAAAGTATTCTGAATTTAACTATCGCTTATATTTACCAGTGAGTTTTATATTGTCATATTTTTCCATATTGAAAACCCCCTTTTGAATTTCTTGTAAAGTAGGTCTAGTGGTGATAAACTGTGTTAGCTTTTATCTCTCCTTCCTTTATTAAATACGACTTTGCTGGGTAATACACTTATTTTTCTTTCAGCCCCTTGAATATATCAACCAATGCTCTCCTGATCTGCAATGCATCTGCTGAGAAATCTGTTAACAATTTTATATAGGTTCCTTATATGTCATAAGCCTTTTACTCTGGCTGGTTTCAAGTTTCTGTCTTTAATTTTTGAGTTTGATCGTAATGTGTCTTGGTAAAATCTTCTTTGGGTTCAACCTGTTTGAAGACTTTTAATAAAGTATCTAGATTTCTATATCTCTCCCAGATAAGGGAAATGTTCAGTCATTATTTCTTTAAATAAGTCTTCTGCTCTTTTCTCTCACTCTTTTCCTTTGCATTTTCCCACAATGCAAATGTTAGTTCCCTTTGGTGTCCTAGAAATTCCACAAGTTTTCTTCATTTTTGTTCTTTTTGTCCTGTTTCTTCTCTAAATAATTTCAAATGATTTCTCTTCAAGTTCACAGATTCTTTCTTCTACTTGAACAAGTTTGTAGCTAAAGATCTTCACTGTATTTGTAATTTTATTCACTGTACTCTTCAGCTGCGAAATTCCTGTTTGGTTCCCTTTTACAATTTCTATTACACTTCTTATTTTGTTCATGTATTGTTTTCCTGATTTTACTGAGTTGCTTTATCTGTTTTATTTTGTAGCTCTCTGAGTTTCCTTAAAATAATTATTTTCAGTTCTCTGTCAGGCCATTGGTAGATCTCTCACTTTTTTGAAATTGGTTACTGGTTATTTGGTGGTGTTGTATTGCTTTGATTTTTCATGTACTTTGAACTCTTGTGTTGCACTGTTAACATTTTAAAAAGGAATGAGTCTCCTCCATGCTTTACTGACTGGCTTCAGGAGAAAAACTTCTTTACCAGTCAGCCCAGACCTTTTCTTTTTTTTCTTTTTTTTAATGTTTCTTATTTTTGAGAGACAGTGAGAGAGCGAGAGAGAGACAGAGAAAGCATGAGCTAGGGAGGGGCAAAGAGAGAGGGAGACACAGAATCCAAATCAGGCTCCAGGCTCTGAACTGTCAGCACAGAGCCCAACGCGGGGCTTGAACTCACAGACTGAGAGATCATGCCCTGAGCCAAAGTCAGACACTAAAAGACTGAGGTGTCCAGGTGCCCCTCTATAGGTACATCTGATCCACACCTCTTGTTCCTACTTGGGAGGGAAAGGAGGAGGGATACAGTTAAGGTTCCATACCTTCTTTCAATCCTACAAAGTCAAGTCAGTTGCTGAGAACTTCCACTGTGTTACCCTACAGTGTACCCTGAAATACTTAAGTTTGCACAGGGATGCAGTTAAGGTTCTACACCTTCTTTTAATCCTACAAATCCAATCCAGTTGCTTGAGTGGAGAGCCTCCACTGTGTTACTCTACAATGTACCCTTAAATACTCAAGTTTGCATTGCCTTCTCTTAATCCCACAGAGTCGGTCTGGCATTCTGTACATGCTCATGAGCCATCAGCAAATACTCATACTCCACAATTCATGGGATTGCACATAGGAAACCAGTGACAAGGGTGACAAGGGTATGGTTGAGGAGTCTGGGGAGTTGAGTGTGCCTATGGGGCAGTTGTAGGGTCCACAGGCATGGCATCCCAAGCAGCTCATGGTCAGGCTTACTGATAGAATCTAAAAGCAGTTAGTAGGATCTCTTGCTCTTTGTTGACTTCTGACCTTGGTTGCTGTAATTTCCCATTTCTTTGCTCCCAGGGTCTCCCTGTCTCTCAGATATTCCAGTCATCTCCAAATTCTGGGTAAGGTGAGAAAATGTGGGTTTCATGGGCATCACTCCATAACATACAGTGTGGGAAACCAAGTAATCACTCATTACACTCTAACTTACCCATATAGGAGAAATTATGGGTAGTGGATGTCTCTCTTGGCACTGATGTACGGCTGCCTTGGGGTAAAGATAATATGGGTAAAGTGAAACTGTCCTTCTTACCCTTTTCAATACATGTATTCTCAGATTTTTTGCTTCACTAGATGTGCTGACATCTCAGAGGCTGGAGCCTGCTTTGGATTCTGTGTCTCCCGCTCTATGCCCCTCCCCTGCTCGCACTCTCTCTCTCAAAAATAAACATTAAAAAAAAAAAAGAATTTACATTAATCCAGGTAGAAGAGACTACGTTTAGTGTTTATTGTAGTCTTAGGTTCCAGCGAAATCAATTTCCCGTAGTGTCCTTGTTCTTGTCTTCACAGCTGATATTGGGCTTCCCTTTGTACTCTCTTCAGAAAGAATCTGCTTCTTGCAACTCTGTCACCTGCAATCTCCCATTATTACATTAGAGTTCTGTTAGTGTGGTAGTAAGTTGTGTGGGGGGAAAACATTCAATAATCACTTCTTACATCTCAGTCTCATTAGGTCTATATCTTGAGGTTCTGACCTTCACAAGTGTTTGTTCAAAGGTACTACTTTTATTTTTCCCCAGCCTTGTGTTCTCTTCTATGGCCCCAGCAATCCTTATTTACATTCCTGAAAACCTGGCTGCTCTTACTAACTACATTTTTCTTTTTATCTCCTTTGTATGAGACAAGAAGACTGAAGGGAGCTAAACTGGTAAGAAATTTCCTTGTGATTAATGGTCAAAATTGAACTATAGCAGAATCTTATTTTCTGGAGTAGGGACTTTCTTTTTTGTTTTTTTTCTTTCTTTTGTCTTTTGTTTGTTTTTTATGAAGAAGGTCTTGATGTATGTTTTAATGCTTATTCTTCCTGACTACCATAATTACTATTTTGGTGATTATAAAGATCTCTGTAGATAACTTTCAAATTCTTAAAAAGCAGTAAGGTCTTCATCTGCTCAATCATTAGCATCACATAAAACTAATAAATTAATATAAGTTCACACACCAGCTTCATATAAGAATTTGAGCTCCTCAAGTTCAAAAATTTCATTTTATAAGCATACCACCACCACTGAGAACTAATGCTAAATGAATATATATCTGAGCTATACTAATAAATAAGAATCCAATATCCTTCATGATGTTTAACAAGGAAATACCCTATATATGGTCATATAAAAATACAGTAGGATACAATAAGAACAACAATAAAAAAAACCTAAAATAACCAAATAAAGGTTTTAAGTACTGAATCATCTAAAGGGTCCACGTCATTCATTTTTAATGTGAACCATATTCTTCATATGGAAATACAGGTCTACTAAAACTATAAAAATTACATAATAGTGGATGAAATACCAAGTACCTTTAATATTATCACAAAACTAAATCGTGTTGAATTTGATCTTCGTTAGCACTGTTGTAGTTTATTATTATTTATTAAACATATAACCTATAACATTTTGATTAATAAATATTTTATATTCTCCTTTATAAGGTTATGTTATTTCTTAAACTTAATTGTTAAATGAAACACATCATTCATTAAAATTACATACTATAACCCTGAGGTGGAACAACTTCATACTTTCAATATAGGGCCAGAGAAATAACTAATAAATTCGATGTGCAATACAAATAATTGAAGATAATATAATGGACCAAATAGAATGTTTAATTCACTCAATATAAAATAATGCATTGCTAAAATAACCTTTGGCTTATAGATTTGTCATATGCTCTAAAAAAGAAAGTGCGGTAGTGCCATCTCCTGGAAAGTATAATGATCTAGAAGAGGAAGTTTAATATGAGCTCTTTATTTAATAAGTATTTCATATTTAATCAAAACAATAAGAAGGGAAGGAGAGAGAAGTCTACAGATTTTTCTTCCAACAATTATTTTAGTATCAAATAAATTTGAGATTAAATATTTCACCCTTACAACATTATGTCTTTATCCTTAAAACCTTATACCAACATATATCGTTAATTCCTTCAATGTTAGTATTAAGAACATGTGCTGAGCTTACAAGCATATAAGGTTCATTATCTCAGGTCATGAGATTAATCACCTGTCTAAAGTCAGTCAGAACTCTCATTTTGTAGAAACCTACACCCCCATTTTTAAGCCCATAGAAATCATAAAATATTTTAAAATACAATTGACCATAAAAGTATAATTCATCATGTATTTAGACTCTATGAGTTTACTGAGAATATTTATCCTTATCTCAGATCATTCCCAAACCCAAGATTTCTGTTGTTTAAAAAATTTGTTTTTAAATAAAAAGATTTTAATAACTTATTCATAAAGTTATTTTTGTGTATAATATTAGAAAAGTCATTTATCAACCCTTGAATCTTCTGTGCTCAATGTTTAATCCATTTCTTCTGAATTTTTATAGTCAGAAAAGATGTATTTAGTAAACTCTTGGATAAATATACAGTGGTGGGATGGGTGGGTCGTAAGGTAGGAGTATATTTAATGGCCTGTTATGTATATCTAATTTGTTTGTGGAAATGATCAAATTCAGTCTTGTATATTAGTCATGTGTGCACATGCTTTCTTTATTCTATAAAACTCTACTAAAAACCATATGGAAACAAGGACCTTTTCTTATTTTTCTATTTTACATCAATGTCATGTCCATTACGAATGTTTACTAAATACATCTTTCATAAGCAAATAATTTAAATTTAAATACAGAAGTATTTTCATATATATCAGTTTGGCCCCTCTTCCCTCTTAGTGATATGAGGTTCTTACCACTCTACCTCCTGCTGTTTGCAATATTTTCTGTACTGTCTTAGAGGAGAAATCAGTACTGTTTTTAAAGGACGTGTGAATGTCCAATGAAGAGAAATGAGATCATAACCTGTCACCAGATCAATGGAGGTACTAAAATAAATAAACTCTATAGTCAGAAAAATATTTTCAATGACAAATTTGAAACAACTGGTACATAACAGATTTTATTATGAGATAGAAATGAAACTAAACGCGAAGTTCTTACCTGATGTAAATCATCACTGAAACTTCAACATTCTTCAACTCTGGTTGTCCTTACTACCCACTTTCAAGGTCAAGATTACATGCTGACCAATAAGAAATAGTCTAAAAGACAAAAACACATTAACCAAAAATAAGCTTAAATGTGTTTTCATGATTATAAAACACCTTTGAAAAAGTCGATGTACTAATTGCAAGTATTCTTGGACATATAAGCCAGATACATATCTCAGCAATATTCATAGATAAAATCCTTGCATCGGACAAGTCAAATGATATATCCAATATACTAAGAATCTTTCTTTCTTCAGCAGATATTATGAATAGGGATTATCAACCTCCTTTGGAAAATGTACTCTTCATGGTCAATAATAACCAGTTTTCAGTGTACAAGAGTGTTTTAAAAGGTCTTTTGAGGGCAAGGATACTGCCATAAGACACTATGCTTTTAACTATGATACTGTAGGGACAAAATCATGTTTATTTTATTAATAATTATTAATATTTCATTATTTTAATAATGAAAGTTATTTCTAAAATGGATTCAGTTCTATTTCAAATAGCTCTGTTTAAATCATTTAATGGAGTGATTAAAAATCTATTGAAAATAATTGAAGTTTATTTTTTATAACACAAGAGAGATGTAAACATCTTTGTTTAAAATAGAGTATGAGTATCTTTATTTTTAAAGAGAGTATGAGAAACACAATTATTTTCAAAAATATAAAAACATCTCTAACAGGTTTGCCATGTAATTTTTTTTAAAGTGCCTGAAGGCTTGTATCAAAAGTATTTAAATTCAGAAGCCAAATGGTTAATTACATTTTAATTATTAAATATATATTCCAGATAATGGAATTAAAATTAATAATTTAAAGATGTATTATAAAAAACATACAGTTGATGTTAGAGACCTTTATTCTTAGAGGTGAGAAAAAAAGAAATTATATAAATCCAACATTTCAGAGCACTGATTTAGATTATCGAGATGAATATAAAAGGCAAATTTCTTTTGGAATATTTTAATCAATCTAAATTTAATATAACAGTCATTTATACCTTATGGTAAATAGGTAAAAAATAAATAACCTTACCCTTTATTTATCATCTATTTTTATTACTTATTTATTATCTCTATATTTCTCAATTTACTATTTTTCCCTTTATTTATTCTATCAAAATGTATACTCTTTCAGGGCAATGACTTCAGGTAGTTGTCAAGAGTATGTGTTTGTTCTGGTATTATGGTTAATTTTATGTGTCAGCTTAAATAGTTACAGGTGTATCCTACTGGTTCTATTTCTATGGATAACCCTGACTAATATACCAGGCTTGAAATGTATACCAACTCATACCTAAATAAAATTGTAAAGACTTCAAACTCACCTACCATTAAGAAGGCCTGTCTCTTCAGAAACATCAACATCACATTGATCACTGTTCGCTATCTGTATTCAAGCTCAAAAGGAAATTAGACAACCTGATAGGTATCAGTTCAAGGCCTAATTTGAACACTTAAGTAATTGTGTAAACTTAACTTCATTGTATCACCTTGGAGCCAGTTTCTATAGCTATAAAAAGAAGACAGTAACCATTGCTTTGTATGAGTTTATTAAGATTATATATTATTTATTTCAAGAACCTGAAATATAATAGTGGTACAATAAATAATATTTATCTATTTTGAGGGGCGGGGAAGGGAGAGCATGCACACAGGGGATAGGCAGAGAGCAAGGGAGAGAGAGAGAATCCCAAGCAGTCTCTCTGCTACCAATACAAAGCCCAATGCAGGGCTTGATCTCATGAACCAGGAGGTCATGACTTGAGCCAAAAACAAGAGTCAGAGACTTTAACCAACTGAGCCACCGAGACACCCCTAAATAATATATTTTGTTATTATTTTGATGATAGAATCATTGCTTTCCCCAAAACCCAAAGTTCTTCTATTCCAAAAGGATGGCATTGTTTTTTAATCCATATAGAATAAATATTTATTATCAGATTTTTATATAAAATAGCCATAATGTGTGTGCTAAGGAATTTTTAATAAAGATATTGACACTGTTTGAAGTTATATATATCAAATATTTGTATTAGCTAGATCATACATCTCTCAAGTATAATAAAACAATGTTTATAATTTGTTGCTATAAATAACTTGACAAAATTTACTTTTTCTAATAATGAATATGTTGACCTAAAGAGCAACAATCAACTAGCTCCATTTAAATATGTGATAATATTCCACAGAAAATATTGCAAATGTTATAATTAATCTCTTCTTCTACAGTGTCATTGAGAATCTATAATGGTTTCCAAAATTGCTGAAGGTTCACTCTTTAAATTGGAAGAATTGTCATGATTTTTCCATGTGCTCAATGTCTATTAAGCCTTCCTCCTAGATTTATGTGATTAATTTGAGACTTAAAAGCATAGTTAGAGACCACCTATGTGCACTGCTTTTTTGCTAAAAGTGTGGTGATATAATAGCACATGTTATATACACTTTAGACAGTCTCATCCATTTAGCTCTATAAATTAATTGTGTAGCATCCCCTCAGAAACAGTATATAGAAATATTCTGAAAATCTTTATGGTTTGTCTAGATTTTCACATACCTAAATCACACATGATTTCCAATGTTTCCTTGCCATATCTCATTCCCATCTACCTAAACATAAGTTGGTGGTATATTTTCATGTATCTTTTCTCCTTAATTTACTTCAGAATAAGCTTAAATTATTTTTCCATTACTTTCATATGTTAGTTTAGGCAATAAAATATTGACTTTTAGATAATTAACGACGTTGACTTCTTAGGGTTAGGGTATATTATAAAACCAGAGACTTCTAATAAAAATATATAAACAAATATTTATATATATGCAGATACCTATACATTAATTAAGATATAACTTTATCAATATCAAGACTGGCATATTCAATTGATTAATGAATAAGAACTTGGCATCTCTTAATGTTTATATGTAGCAATTATTATAATCAAATTTGTTCATTGATCATGTAAATTTTGCTATGTGCTTAACATGTATAAGGCACGATAATAGGCACTCTATGTATGTAAAGCTTAATAAAGCTACTTAATTTATGAGGGAATAAACAGAAATCTTAATAAATAGTAATCTATAACAATCAAAAGATAAAAATTAGATTAGTATCAAAAATCAGAATGATTAAGAAAAATTCTCACATAGTCTAATTGTCTCAGATTAACAGTGTGCAATAAAATGAGGTCAGAAACCTAGATGGAAATCAAAAAAGGGGACCACATCTTTTGAGAACTTAACCCAGTTAAGTAGTTTATATAAATTAGGCAATGAAAAAATTTCAAAGGTTTATAAAAACACAAGTGACATAGTTCAACCTATATTTTATAGTATTGATCTTGAATAAAAATGGAGTATCTTGAGTTCAAAGTGGAGACAAGAGCTGAGACCAAAAACAAGGAAGTCATTAGAGACTCTTTTAACTATCTAAGTGAGAAGTAGTAAAGTATTAATTCCATAGTAGAACAATGCAAATCAAGAGAAAAAGACAAATTTGAGAGATGATATGAATATAGACTTGAGCGGTTTTGGCAACTGATTACCCATTGACTATTAGCCAAATCCTAATTCTATAAGAAAAAAACATAATTGTGGAAATACTAAATAGCAAAGCTATCTATTAAAATTCCTACCGTGGTTGAAGACACATGTTATAGCCAAGTGTATTCTGGAGGAAGATAACAAAATAATTTTAGGAATGCATCTACTTCATTATGCTTTATCTCACTTTTTTATGCAGATGATTCCCTCAGGTGTTCCACACTTCTATCTAGAGTTTCCCAAATGTTTACAAACATTTAAAGCTGGACACTTTGCTCATATTTTAAACTCAAGAAACCCAAAATTTAGTTTTTCATAATCCTACAATCTGCTCAGTTGATAATGTTCTCTAACCCAGTTAATGGTTTCACTGTGAATGTGCTTCCCGCACATGAATAAAAACAAGTAACAAAACTTCCAATCATCAGTGATGAAAAGAGGGCACTCGTAGACTTAAATTTCTACCTTTTCAAGGACTTTTAAGGGACTGAGATTTTACCCTACTTTTAAGCTAACAGAAGACATGTTTCATGGTAGCTTTCATAACAAGAGAAGACAAGACTTCTTATCATTACTCACACCACATCAAGCAGCATGAACTTGATATTCATTTTGATTGCCCATACCTTCCAAATATAATAGAGATGACCTGGAGTGACCCAGTTGGTAGCTGTACACACAGTAAATCTGTGTCATGGCTGAGGAATTACAAACTGAGGAAATCCTAGGGTTTCAAGAAACTACTAAAAATCCTTCCTCATCTTTGCATTTGAGGAAGATACTATCTTCGTTATCATGGTCAGGGATCAAACCTTTCCTCTGTCCTGGAGGGAGAGAGTATTTCTATTTTCTAAGGTTGCTTGCATTACAAGAATCATTGTAAAGAAAGAGAACAAAAGCTGACCCAAGACATGCAGAAATGTCATGAAGAATTATTTCCCAACACTACTTATCTGCTATGTCTGGTTCCTAATCCTGTCAATTAGACTTTGAAAATATAATTTCCTAATTAGGAAAGAAAGGATTAAGGGAAACATGGCAAGAAAAGATGAAGAGGTTCATAGGGAATATCAGCTACATGCTTTTGAATTTTATTCGAGCCTTAAGAATCAGCCTAAATATGATCATATATATTCCAACTTAATGATAAAATATCTCTTTGCTTGCTGAAACTTGTGGCTTGGTGTATTAAGTGATATCCAGCTACTTAAGGGCTATTAAGAATGCAGATTTTGTTGGTGTTCTATATATAGCCATTTAGTTTCTACCAGGGCCCAGATATGAACAACTGGCCAAAAGCTTTGCATAGAAGTAAATACTGATCATAACTTGTGGGGACATTGTAGTCTACTGTAGCAGAGCGCTATTAAACAATGAATCTTAAGACTAATATCCTTGTTCTGATTCTATTCATTCTGAGTATTCATGCCATTTGATATAGTATGCTTAATACTACCGAATGCACTGGTTTGAGCAACACAAATATTTAATTCATTTTTACATTTCTTATTATAAATGAACAAACTGAAATCCTGATTTTGTTTTTCTGATTAGGTTTTTCTGACCTTTGACAGTACATTAGCTTCCCTGAATACAATTACCTCTAAGCACACTAATATTATGGAGTATCTGAATCTTAACACCTAACAGTCCATATCCATATATTGAAGGCTTTGCAAGGTGAACACAACCTTACTGAAAGGATGAAAAGCCGTATCTCTCTAGGAGACATACCCCTTGGCCTTATCACAGGTGTTCTTCCTCTCACTGCATGCTGTATAGAACAACTTTCATTTTGCTGCCTTTAAGACTTAGATTACGAATAAATCGATTAAATCATCCTTCATAATCAAAGTCAGCATTAACAGCATGACTCTGTATTGGCTTAGCACTTTATGCTTACATCTATTTCTCTTTTTATATTATAGCCAGTTTTAGTTAAGAACTATGCCATATTCAGATGCATCATCCAAATATCATCTTGAAGAGTGCCTTGCAAATAAAAGTATTTTCAAAAACATATGCTGAATCAATTAGAAAAAAATTCAAGCCCCACTATTAAACCTTGACTCATATAAAATTGTAGAGTAACTTAATATCAGGCATGTTCTCATTAATATGTATGATCCTTACCAAAAATAAAGGAAAAAAAATACATACTAAATGTATAAATCCCAAACAGGCAACTCATATATGCACAGGAAAATTTATGAAATATGGACATATCGATTTAAATTTAATTATAAGTAATAAGGCACTGCTTTTTACCTAAGCATTGGCAAATATGAAAAAAAAGACTCTTAATACCTTGACTAGGGGATATAGACATACATGTGAGAAGATATATAGACTGTTTGATAAGAATACAATTTACCATAATATTTCTGGATGGAGATTGCACAATATGTAAGAAAAGCATTAAAACATGTATACACAATAATTATACTTCTGTGGGTTTAACGTACTTGAATTGAGTACAAAAATATGCTTATAGATATTCAACACAGCATGCCTTGCCTCATATAACATTATAAGATGAACATTTTTTATCTCAATAAGATATTCTTCATAAATATGTTTATTGAAAGCTACATAATACTATTCATGTTGGAACATCATACTTTATTTAGCCATCACTCAAGTACTGAATATCCAAATTATTTCCGCATATTTTATCATTATAAATAATGTTGAAATGGATATCTTCCTCTGAATATTTCTTTAGGCTAGAGTCTTAGAAAAGAATCACTGGGTAAGAGTGAGTGCACTTAAAATACTGACGCATATTTCCATGTTTCTTTCAAATTAACTTTGAGCGTTCTAACTTACACTTCCATTAATAGTATGTATGAAACTATCTTACCATGACTCCATTGGCATTATGCTATTTTTTAAATGTTTATTTTTTAAAAAATTTTTTAACATTTATTTATTTTTGAGAGATGTAGAGACAGAGCGTGAGCAAGGGAAGGGCAGAGAGAGAGGCAGACACAGAATCTGAAACAGGCTCCAGGCTCTGAGCCATCAGCACAGAGCCCAATGCGGGGCTCGAACTCACAGACCATAAGATCATGACCTGAGCTGAAGTCGGCCGCCTAACCGACTGAGCCACCCAGGCGCCCCTGTTTATTTATTTTGAAAGAGAGAGAGAATACATGAGAAGGGCAGAGACAGGGGGACACAGACAATCTCAAGCAGACTCCTTGATGTCAGCGCAGAGCCCAACACGGGGCTCGAACCCACGACCGTGAGATCATGGCCTGAGCAGAAATCAAGAGTTGGACACTTAACTGACTGAGCTACCCAAACGCCCCTAGCATTATTACATTTTAAACACATTTTTAATTCAATAGATATTTTAAAACCTTATAATTTTCTGTTGTTTATTTTAATCTTTTAATGCATTTGTGGCAAATTTTCATGTATTTATTGGTAACATGTATTTCCATTTTCGTAAATTTTTTATTCATTCATTGTCTTTGCAGTTTCTATATTGGTCCTTTTTACAAGGGGTTTTGTCTTATTGATTTGTATGAACTTTATATATTAAAAATGTCAACTTTTGAAGCACACTGTTTTCTAAATTTATGTAATTGCAACTACGTATCTTTTCCCCTCTGAGACAGAAAGAAATTATTACATATTTTAAAAATACTTGTTGTTCATAGATTAAGTGTTCATCTATATTGCCATTTGTTGCTTTACATTTACGTGACTTAATATTTACTAGAAACATACTAATTGCATGAGAGAGGCATGATTCCGAATATTTTTCCAATTTTCCTAATGCCATTTATTTTAAAAACTCTATTCCTTCCATTTCCAACTAATGTACAAATCTTCTCTTATTTTTATTAATTTCCTATTCCTCCTTCCATTACGAATTACTTTTCTATACACACCAGGGTCTTCCATTCTATTGTCAATCTGTCCTTATACAAGTTCAATAAAATGCCTTATTATTTTCTTCTTAATATTTTATGTATCTGGTAGTATAAATATTTCTTTATTACACCTCCTTTTCAAAATTCTTTAATTCTTTAAATAATAACTTTGGTGACAGTCCGTATGGTCTCTTGGGAAGGAATATTAACCTAAAACACCATGAAATTCCCAGATGCTATGTTTTTAGGTATGAAAACATAATTCTTCCCCCAGGATCAGTCTTTAAATCAAAAAGCCTTCTGTGTCTGGTAGGGGAGGTCTGGTTAAAGATACTGTAATGAAAAATGTCTGAGGCTGCAGGAAGGGAGATAAACTGATTTAAAAAATTTTATCAGGTATGGAGTTAATGTCCACTCAAGTGCCTCCTATAATAACAAAAAATGAAAGAGAAATTTTCTAATACAGCAAAATACTAAGGACCAATAAACAGTATAAACAATAAGAGTTGTTAATAAAAGGTTTAAGAGCCTTCGGTGGACTCTGAAGAGCTGACTTTGCTAGAGATTTGGAAACACTGAAGTCTTCAAAACTGAGACATATCAAGGGCTTCACTCTAACTACCAACCTTACTCATTCACTGAGCAAGGTTCTGCTTCCTGAGATGAGACTAACGTCTTTGGAGAAGGTGGAGAACAGAGCTATAAATTCTGTAGACTCATACAAGTAGGAAGATAGCTCACCTCCTATGGTTAAAGGCATTCTAGCCTGAAGCACAGAAGTTCACAACTAGATGGAACGTCAATCATATTTTTTGTTTTCTTTTTTTTGGAAAAATTCTGCTGAGATGAACCATAAAAATAAACACAAATGCGATTTATGATAGTTTTTAGGAGATGCCTTAGGCCAGCTTTCAGGATCTATGAATTTGTTTCTGACTTTAATGCTTAGAATGACTCCTTTATATACCTTAGAGTAAATAACTTGTCTAATATTATCCTTTTGGAAGATAAAATAAGTGGAATTTTCTTCATCAAAGCAAAGTGGTTATTATTGGAATCAAGTTAAAGTTATTGATTCTTCTCCACAAAGTTGTTATAAATCCTAAGACACTACTGAATTGCATAGGTCACAAAGGACTTCTTTTTTGAAATATTATGTATCTATTTCTCCATTGGAGCCTAATTTCTAGAAATAATCCTTCAGGTGTCAAGAAGCAATGACAGAAGCTACACAATCTATCAAAGTGATAGTAAATGGAAGTGGTTTAGAAGCACCCAAAGGAGAAGAAAACACAAATGCCACAATCCATTTTTACTTGATAAAAGATTGCTAAAATCATCTTTTATTAAATAAAAAGAGTATACTTAAAAATACTTTTGGGAGATTGAATTAAAATTAACATTCCTTCATATATAATCAAATGTGTATATATATATATATATATATATATATATATATATATATATCCCACAATACTTTTCAGTTGGTGTATGATAATGTAAATACCAAATATATTGTTCTAAATATCACATATGTGTACATTTGGTATGGAATGAACTTCATACTGTTTACATAATAATGAATCACAGCCAAAAGATATCAATGATACATTCATAAATTTATTCACTTATTTAGAGGAAATCACTAATACCTCATAGTGGAAAACTAGGAAAATAGCAGAATTTCATTGAAAATAAAATGTATTTATTTACTCTTTCCTTTAATAAGCATGCATTGTGCACCCACTATGTTACCAGGGCCTGAGCTGGTCCTGTGGATAAAAGATGCATATGAAACAGTTTTGGATTTTATTGTGACGTGGCTCCAAAAAAAAAAAAAAAACAAAAACAAAAAAAACACTCACAACCCAAGCTAGTCTCAGTGAAGTTTACACTACTAAGAACTAAGATTCTTTAAAAACAAAACAAAACAAAAACACATCGGAAAAATTTATTTTCTTGCAAAAGTAAAGTCTTTCTTGAAAAACTTAAAATCATGGTATTTAAAAACAGGTAGTAACACTTAGGGGCACTTCACACAGGAAGAAATTGAATGCTTACTTGATGACCTAGAGGTTATGAAATTAGAATGTGCCAAGTCAGGTCTATAGTAATCTCCTTTCAACTATTCTTTCTGCTGGATCTGAAGGTCCAGTCAACATAGCATACACAGTTGTTTCCTACTATTGTGTGGAGGCTCACTCATGAACCTTTTAGAAGTATGGTGCTAAACTTTTGTTAACATTTAGAATTTAAATTTAATATTGAATAAATATACCGTCACAGTTCAATACAAGAAAGACTAATAAACAAACCAATACTTAACGTACAAAAGCACGTTGGGGCATCTGGGTGGCTCAGTCGGTTAAGTGTCCAACTTCAGCTCAGGTCATGATCTCACGGTTTGTAGGTTCGAGCCCCGCATCAGGCTCTGTGCTGACAGCTAGCTCAGAGCCTGGAGGCTGTCTTCAGATTCTGCGTCTCCCTTTCTCTCTGTCCCTCTCCTGCTCAAGCAGTATCTCTCTGTCTCTCTCTCTCTCTCAAAAATAAATAAAAAATATAAAAACATTAAAAAAAAAGAAAAGCATGTTAAATGTAGAAGGGGATACAAATTTCTATGAATAAAAAAAGTAAACGGCAGGTGTACAGAAATCATTTTCAGTCTCCTGTTAGCAGACTTTATCTTGTAAACTAAGTAACAGAATTCTGAGTGGAATAGTTTATGCCATCACAATATTTCTCCAATGAATAAGAACTAAGGGCAGAATATTCTCTTCTGCATATTCTGAAGAGAATGAGAAGACACTTCCACCAGGATTTTTAAAAAGTAACCCAAACAGTCCTTCAATTACCATCCATAACTTACCTTCGACCTACAAAAAAAGATTATTTAAAATTTATAAAGTAAATCAGGGAATTTATAGCAGCAAGTTATCAACGCAAAAAGAATATGGTAGTATTTGCCTTCTCCTACATGAAGAGGATTATTCCCTACCAGACGAAAGTAGGAACACTCCAAGCAAATCACTCATAGGGATAGAGATCCCTATAAGAAGGAACCCCTTGCATATTTTTCCTAAGGCATAAGTAAAAATATAAATCTGGTGCTTTCTTCATTCCTGGATATGTATGATGGCAGGTGGCATACCAAAACATTTTATAATGGAAAAAAGAGGCATCATTATGGTAAACTGAATTTTTATCATTTGCTTGACAAGGATATATTAATTTTTTGTGAGACAAGTTAACAATGTGGAAGACAACATGTTTGATCACCCAGAAGGTAACCAGCTCTAAACTGTGTCCTATTAGAGGCAGAGAAGTGGTAAGAGGCACAACTGTATAAAGCTGGAAGCAAGAACATAAGTCTGCCCCTAAAATTTAGAAGTGTACATTGCCTGTGCTTACACTGCCTGGTGCAAAGTTCCCCATGGGGAGCACAGGAAGAAATCACTTAGGCCTCACACAGGATCCACATTTAGACATCTATCAGACTGATGGTTACAGTAGATACCAACTTAACAAGATTTTTGCCCTTTTCTGCTAATATCCAATGTCCAAAGCTAAAGGGAAATGGAGTGATACACTGGATGGCACGAAATTAATTTTTTGATATAGATTAGACCAGAAATTTTAACAGCTAGAAGTATGTCATCATTATCAAAATAAATTATTCTTATAATGCAATGTCAACAAAACCTACAGAATCTGTCTGATATTTTGCCAAAAGAAAGGAATATCTGATACACAAACTTGTCTTTTTCTTGCTATATTTAACCAAAATGAAACTGTTCCATTAACTAGACTTACTAATATCTTTACACAGCAATCAAGATTTTTCCTGACATTTTTTGTTTGTTTGTTTATTTATTTAGAGAAAAAGATTGAGAAATCATGTGCACGTGAGTGGGGGAAGTCAGAGAGAGAAGGAGAGAGAGAGAATCCCAAGCAGGCTCTGTGTTGTCAGTGTGGCTCTAATTCACAAACCATGAGATAATGACCTGAACCAAAATCAAGAGTCAGACGTTTAACCACCTAAGTCACCCAGGTGCCCCTTCCTGACTTATTTAAATATGAAATTTTCCATTATTTGTAGCATAGAAAACCTACGCATAGAAGCAAGATTATACACGCTCTCTGAGAAGAGAGATATCAAAGTTTTCCATTTTCATTTTCAAAATAAGCAGCTAACAATTTAAATGAGTGGCTAGAGCCCAACATGTAGAACCAATAGGCAAGCCCCAGCTTCAACAAAATGTCATCTCTAGACTAAGATTTTTATTGAATTCCTGTTTACATTGTTGTTACGTTCATGTTTGTTTTCCTTTCTAACAGCACTCTTGAAAAATGTACCAAAAAAATAATATATTCAACAAACTCTTAAGATACAAAAACACAATTTTATTCCAAATACGAGAACAAAAAATACTATAATTTTCAAGAGTATCAAGTTCCAAAATACTTACAAAATATGTGAAAGGCTTTGACACAAATAAAGTAGATTTTATTTTCCTAAATGAATGCAACAATATATCTGATAGTACAAGGACTTCCTACAGTGTGATTCTGATCACTCCTTCCACCAAAAGAGAATCTGTGCTTCCTTCCTATAGGCAGTGAATTGAAACTTCTCTAACAGAATATGACAAAAATGATGTTATGTGACTTTCACAGATAGGTCATAAAAAGGATTCAACTTTGACCTAGCTCTCTCTTTAAACTCAGCCACAAGTTAGTGAGGAATCCCACAGTACATAGACAGGAAGTGTGCCAGTATTCTGGCTGACAGCCACAGATGACATCAAGGTGACTGCTAGTACCAACTGCAAGATCTATAGTGATGAGCCTTCAAATGATTCCATCCTCCTGCCTTTAAGACACCACACCTCATTCCGAGTGGAATATTGATAAACTCTCCCCTCTAAGTTTTGCTCAACTTGCAAATTCATGAACAAAATAAGTGTTGCTTTAAAACTTTAAACTCTGAGGTGGTTTTTTTAAACAGCATTAGAACAACTGAACAATCTGAACAATTGAAAACTAGACATTGATAAGACAAATTAAAGAGGTTTTAAATAACTGGAAAAACACAATATTCATAAAATTGCAGTTTTGATTGTGACTAATAGATTAATTATTCTGAAAATTTCTATATTGATTTAACGTAATCCCAATAAAAATTTCAGCAATTCCTTTTGGTATGTCTGGGTGGCTCAGTCAGTTGAGCGTCCGAGTCTTGATTTCAGCCTAGCTCATGATCCCAAGGTCGATCGTGGGATCCAGACCTGCATCGGGCTCTGTACTGAGTGTGCAGTCTGCTTAAGATTCTTCCTCCTTCTCTCTCTCTCTCTCTCTCTCACATGTGTATGTTCTCCCTCCTCTGTCCCTCTTCCTGCTTGCCCTCTCACTCTCTAAAAATAAAATTTCAACCGTTTTTTTTAAACAAATTGATGGACTCATTCTAAAATTATGTGCAGATAAAATTATGAGAAAGTCAAAATATTTTTGCTAAAGAACGGAGTTGGACTTATATCTAACTTCAAAAGTTACTTAAAATTTATAATAGTCAAGACATGTTGTATCAGGGTAAGGATAGACATCTACATAAAAAGAACATTACTGAGTCCCAAGATAGACGCAGACATAAACATCTATTCATTTTGGACAAAGATGTCAATGTAGTTCTATGGGGAAAGGAAATTCCTTTCAAAAAAGCATCACTAAAATGACTGGGTATCCATAAGAAAACATCTAGCAGAAAAATTATATTTAAACAGATCACAGACCTAAATATAAAATCTAAATCACCTAAGCATCTAGAAGAAAATATGAGAAACCATCTCCACAACCTTAGGTTAGACAAAATACACTAACAATAAAAGAAAGAAAATTTGATAAATTGGATAGTCTCAAATTTAAAAATTTCTGCTCTTCAAATATACCACTGTGAGAATATAAAAGAAAGCCACAGGCTAAGAGAAAATAATATGTATATTGTTTGTGAGAAGGTCATAACCACTCTGCAAATTTCTTTCTTAAAAATGTAAACATAAACTTAGTATATATGACCCAGTAGTTATATCCCTAAATATTTACCCAAGAGAAAGAGATGTTTATCTTTAGACAAAAACTTGTAAATTAATATTCACAGCAGCTTTATTCATAATAGCCCCAAACTGGAAACAACCCAATTTCAAAAGGTGAATGGATAAACTGGTCTATTTATACAAAGAGAAAGTATAGAACAATAACAATACGATGGAATATTAATGCATGTAACATAGATGAATCTCAAAAATGCTGTTGAGTAAAGGAATCCAGAGACTATATGAATCCACTTGTAATTCCAGAACAAAACTAATAGTGACAAAAAAAAAATAAATAACAGATCAGTGGTTGCTTGACATCAGGAATAAAGAAGGATGACAAAAAATGAACTCAAGGGACTTTGAAGGATGATAGAAAGGTATGTACTGTCTTGTTTGCAGGGGTCACACAGTCATACAGCGTGTCAAAACTTATTCAGCTATACACATATAATCTATGCATTTCATTCTATGTAAATTGTAATTTGAGAAAGTCTAATGACAAAAAATACACCTGGCAATAATATTAAACTATTAACACTTTGCAGTGTGTTTACGAAATGCCTGGAGAAGTGACATGTTACACTCTAAGTATACTATTTAACCTTAACAAACACTGATGACATTATCTCCTTGTTCTAGAATATCCTACTATCCTGGCCTAATTTCAGCTCTGTGGATGCGATTAATTAGCTTCGTTACAAATGAAGGGGTTTTAAGCAAGTAAGCTGCTACATACTAATTGCTGATTTCTAAATGAGGTTTACCTACTTGTCTACATAATGTCTAAATGAGATGAAAACTGTATGGATAATTCTATTACTGTTTTTCTGTGTGTGCATGAGTCTACAAGTTGCACAGCCTGTTTGATGAACTAAGAAACTGAACTTTTTTGGAGATTTTTATCTAATCAGGATATTTACTTCCTTTTAGAATCCTATCAAACTTGTAGTGTGTTTGAATCTCGTTGTATAAATCCTTCTTTCTAAAATGTATATAAAATCATAATATGATGTGTTTGAATCTCATTGTATAAGTCCTAGTTTCTAAAATGTATATAAAATCATAATACCACCTCACACATACTTCAAAACTATTGATAATTCATTACGTAAAGAAACAGTAACACACACAAAATAAGAATAATAAACATTATTTCTGTGGCTTGCTATGTGTCAGACACAATATTAAGATTACATTTATTCACTGACTTGATTATAACCTCTTGAAAAAATTATCACCAGCAGCAGCATTATTATTTATAAGTTGTGTGAATGAGGAAATAAATGCTGATTATGTTTAATAACTCCTTGCACAGTATTTTTAGTGAATCAAGAACAAAATCAATATAGTAATTATGTTTTGACTTTTTAAATTTTAAGTACGAATTTTTAAGAACAATCCTTTGAGACACAAAATTGATAACTGTTAATTCTGTAAGAAGATTTTTAAAAAAGATATTTGTGTCATATTTACCTGGGCTAACTAACCATGTAGCTAATCAGATTTAAAAGTGAAATCATCAACATGGTATTTTTATGATCTATCTCCTAAAATTCCACCCTTGGCTGCCTTTATCCCTAAGGAAACATGGAGTTTATTAGTTCTGTCCTTCTGGTAACATGGGAAACAACATTCACCTGGAAAGCTTCCCCAGTATGACAAAGGAGCTATAAGTAATGCTTTCATTTTTACGTTAGTTCGGAGAAACTGCATTCCATATAGTTTCAGTAGAACTCCTGCACCAGGAATAAGAAAATTAGCCTAAACATATGCCAAATAAAAATATGTAAATGTCAGATTGAAAACATTTCAAACTGCAATGTGACCTTTAACGTTTTGGCATATTTGCTATGATTTGGATGGGATCAGTACAATACTGAGAAACTATTCTTGAAAATATTTGGCAACTTTTACTTCAGAATTATATTGGAAAAAATATTCAAGGTATTATAACACTTAACAGACTAAGAATCCTACATGAAATTATGCTGTGGATATATCTGGTTTTTGCTTATGTTTTTAAAATACTATTCCTAATAGTATAATCAATTGTATCAACATTTTGTAATGTAAGCTGATGTAATACTGGTTCAATAAATTTGAATGTGATATATATAAAAATTGTGTTCCAATTCAGAACAAACTTGTGAGCAACAACCATGTGCCAAATGGAATTTTAGTTGATTTCTTCATGTATTTACCATAGTATTCAAAGCCCCAGTTTGTGGTCTATTTCCAAAAGGATCCATAATCAGCAGCCCATTCTACAAAAATAGCTAAAGAAAATTTTTAAGATAGAAGGTAAATGGAAAAAAAAATCCTTGGAAAGTCAGGAATTAAGAAAGTATAACAGAATTGGTAAAACTATGGAGGAAGAGAATATTGATCTCTTCTTAGGTTCTTGAAAATACACTGAAAGGTCGAAGGCAAAAATTATGAAATTGTACAATGTGGTTTTCACGTATGTATAAGCAATATACAAGACTAAAGGACCTCTGTGGTGGGTAAGAGTTATCCACAAAAATTAAGGTGGTAAAATATTAATTCAAAATAGACTGTGCATAGTAAAGTGTGAATTTTGTTATTACTAGAGAAAACACTAAAAATTACAAAGAGTTATAGTCATCATCATCATAGATAAATTAAAATCACATAAAGCAAAAAAAAAAAAAAAAAAGAAATAGAGGAATGGAAAATAGAACAACCAGAAAACAACTAATAAAGCAATCAATCCAAATTCAAGCATATGTATAATTATAGCAAATTTAAATGTCCTAAAAAAGAAGCCAACTTAAAAACAGAGATTACAAAAACAGATCAGAAATACAACCTATGTGCTGTCTACAATAAACTTACTTGAAGTAAAACTATAGAGGTAAGATAAATGAATAAAAGAATGAAAAAAACATACATCATGCCAATACAAATCACAAGAAAATAGTAATGACCACAACCAACACTACTGTACATGCATTTAAAATTTTATTAAGAGGATAGAGCTCATATTAAGTGTTCTTACCACATACACACAAGACACATATGGAAACTTTTGGAGGTGATGAATATTTCTATTAGCTTGCTTGTGGTGGTGGTTTCATGGGTGTTTGCATACATACAAACTCATGGAATTATATGCATAAAATATATGCAGCTTTTGAAATATTATACTCTGATAAACCTGTTCCTTAAAAAAAGGAAGCAGTAATTGTTATGTAAATATACTAGAGCTGCAAACTTGAAAACTGCCAAATAAATCACTTAAAATAATTATAAAAGAAATGCTTATAGGTATATATCTGATAAAATATGCGCAAGATATGTATGCTGAAAACTACTGATGGAAGAATTTTTTTTTAAATCTAAGTCAGTTGAGATGCATAACAAGTTCATGAACTGGAAGACTTAAAATAGAATTATAAACTATCTATGAATTGATCAATACATTTCTTGTAATATCAATAAAAATCTGAGGTTTTTTGCATAATTTGATTATAAAATCTATGGAGTACAGAAACTTCAAGGGTAAGAATAATTAAGTCATAAGAGTAAAGGAATAAATTAGCTAATGCATTTTGATAAAGAAAAATTATTTTAAAGAAGTCTTATTACCCAGTGTTAAGACATACTTTAAAGATACACTAATCAATCCACTGTAGAATTGGTGAAAGGACACACATGTAGATCAAAAATAGAACTTAGAGGGGCATCTGGGTGGTTCAGCTGGTTAAGCATTAGAATTTGGGCAGGTCATGATCTCACAGTTCATGGGTTTGAGCCCTGCATCAGGCTCTGTGCTGACAGCTCAGAGCCTGGAGCCTGCTTCAGATTCTGTCTCCCTCTCTTCTGTCCCTCTTCACTTCGCACTTTGTCTCACTCTCTCAAAAATGAACAAACGTTATAAAAATAGAATATAGAATCCAGGAACAGGAACATATAAATATGTTAATTTCATGTCTGATCAACACACAAAGATATTCAATAGATAAAGGCATGTCTTTTCAACAAATAATGTAAAAAAAAAATGTATTTCAAACTAAACCTTATGCTTTATATTAAGATTAACTCAAAATGAATCACAGATCTAAATCTAACACAGAAAAATAAAACTTTTAGAAGAAAATCATTTAAGCAAATCTTCATGATTTGAGATTAGGTGAAAAGTTCTTCGATATAACAAAGTAAAAAGAATACTGATAAAAAGACTGTCATCAAACTTAAAACTTTTGCTCTGTGAAATACACTATGTAGAGGAAAAATAAGCATCAAACTGGAAGAACATATTTACAAAGGACTTCTATCCAATGTACATAACAAGTGGTCAAAATACAAGAAGAAAACAACCAATTATAAACTGTGAAAAGGATGTGAAGAAAAACTTCGCCAAATACAATAATGGAAAATAAGGTGATAAAAATATGTTTAACATGATTAGCCACTAGTGTAATGCAAATTAAAATCACAATGAAATACTACTATACACCTATCAGTATGGTGTATAATGTGACATAAATTACTGACAAATCAAGTGCTGGTGAAAATACAAAGCAAATGGGATCCCATATACTGCTGGTGTGGAAATGTTACAAACACTCCAGAAAACAGTTTTCTTTTTCTGATACAGCTAGACATATCCATACCATATAACCCAGCAATCCATCTTGTAGATATTTATCCCAGAAAAATGAAAACTTACTGTATTAGTCTGCCATGGCTACCACGGTAAAATACAAAGATTGAGGGGCTTGAGGTGTCTGGGTAGCTCAGTCTGTTAAGCATCCAACTTCGGCTCAGGTCATGGTCTCATACATCGTGAGTTTGAGCCCTGCATAGGGCTCTCTGCTGTCAGTGAGGAGCCTGCTTCTGATCCTCTGCCCCCGGCCCGCGCCTCCCCTGTTTGTGCTCTCTTTCTCTCCCTCTCACCCTCTCTCCCTCTCTCTCTTTCTCTCTCAAAAATAAATAAACATTTAAAAAAATATATTGAGGGACTCAACAGAACTTTATTTCATCACAGTTTTGGAAGCTGGAAGTCCAAGATCAAGGGACCAGTAGGGTTGATTTCTGGTAAGATTTCTCATCTTGCTTTACATACAACCCCTTTCTTGTTTTATCCTCAAATGGCTTTTTCTTTGTGTATGTGCATGGGTAGAGGGAGTTCTGTTGTCTGTTCCTCTTCTCTTAGAAACATTATTACTACTGGAGTAGGGTGCTACCCTTATAACCTCATTTAACCTTAATTACGTCCTTAAAGGCCCCAGGTTCAAATACAGTCATGTTTGAGATTAAGGTTTCAACATATGAATTTGGGTGACACGACTCATTCTGTAACATTCTACCCTCTGACCCCCAAAACGTATGCCCATATTACATTCAAAATACATTCATCCATACCAACAGCTCCAAAAGACACAACCCATGCCAGCATCAATTCCAAGTCCAAAATATCATCTAAATATCATCTAAATTAGATAAGGGTAAGACTCAGGTTATGATTCATCCTGAGGTAAAATCCAGGATTTTAATGAATCTGTTAAAACAACAAGTTATGTACTTACAAATTACAATGGTGAGACAAGCACAGTATAGACATTCTCATTCCAAAAGAGAAAAATGGGCAAAAAGTAACAGGTGTTAAGCACCAAGGAAGTCTAAAACCTAGCAAGGTAAATTCTGTTATGTCATAAAACTTAAGAATAATCCTCATTAGCTCAATACTCTGCCCTCTCATCCAACTGGGGTATAAGTATTACTCCCATGGCCCTAGGTGGTGGCTTATCCCCTTGGTTCTGCAAGATGACCTTTCCCCTGAGAAACTGCATGGGAGCATCTTGGTCTACTGAAACTGAGGAGGTAATTTCTTTTGGATGTAATATGATAAATTTTATAATTTTATAGTCAACATCAGAAATCCTCTTAATGGAAGAATATACTGTTTTGGAAAATACCTTAAACATCTCTCTGACTTGAGTGATCAAAATGAAAAAGTGAGGGACCTAAGGACCTTGTCAGTGTACAAAAAAAGCTAAGTTGTTCTGACATGAATAAAAAAAAAATAGTGGATATTGGAGAAGAAAGGAAGAAAAGACAGATGAGATTTGAGACTAAAGCTAACCTTAAAAATATCCAAAATCTAAAGGAATTTTAACAGTAATCAAGTGAAAGTTATATAGCATAAATTTCTCTGTAGTCTACTAATTTCCACAGAAAAATCTGCTAAAATCAAATGCCTCATGGGAAGAGTATTTTGGTGAAGGTAATGAGTTTCACTTTAGACTCAACCTGGCTTGAGAGAGAAAAAGCAGTTGTAAGATTGAAAACAACCCTCTCCCTAGACAACCAGGAAGTGGTTGGAACCAGAAGTGACCATGAAAAATAAATCAAAGTTCAGTGGATAAGCTCAAAGAAAGTCTGGCCGGGAAGGAAAAATAAAGAATCAGTGAAGTTAAATATAAATCCATAGAAATTACTCAACCAAAATGAATAAAAGAAAAGAAAAACAATTGAATAAAAAGTAATAAAACCTCAGGAACTGATGGGAGAACATAAAAAAGGCATACAGAGTTAAAAAATGAAAAGGAGAAAAGAATGCAAAAAAATGATCTGAAGAAATTATGTTTGAAAATTTCGCAAAATTATGAAATAAACTTAAGCATATAGATTCAAGAGACTCAACATATACCAAACAAAAGAACCACAAAAGAAACCATATTTAGGCTCATCAACATCCAACTTATGAAAACCAATGATAAGACAAATCTTGAAAGCAACAAGAAATAATGATATCTTACATAGGGCATGGTGGTTTTTAAAATGTTCACAAATTCTTTAATATCCTTCCCTTTAAGGAGTAGAAAGAACTGTCTCCTCTTGAGTGTGAACTGAACTCAGGAACTCCTAAGGGATAGAATAAAGTGGACGTGATAACGTGTGACTTCAGACATTACGTCTAATGGGGCTGTGGCTTTCTGCTCTCTCTTTACCTCTTTTTCTCTGCCTCTCTCAGATCATTTGTTTCGGAAGAATCCAAGTACCATGTCATAAAGTTACTCATGAGTGGAGAGGCCCGTGCAGTGATGAGCTGAGGCTTCCCTCTAAGGGCCAGGAAGGAACTGAAGCTTCCTGCCAACAGCCACACATTTGAGCTTCGACACAGATTTTCCAGCCCTAATCAAGCCTTCATATTATTGTAATTATAGCTGATCACTTGATTGCAACCTAACAAGAAACCTTCACCAAAACTATCCAGACAAACTGCTCTAGAGCTCTGATCCTCAGAAATCTATTGAGATAATAGATGTTTGTTGTTTCAGCTACTAAATTCTGTTATAATTTGTTACATATCAATAGAATACTATTACAGGCATTGGTACATGGAAATGGAGTGCTGTAAAAAACTTTAAAATGATGGGGCGCATGGGTGGTTCAGTCAGTTGTGCGTCTGACTTCAGCTCAGGTCATGATCTCGTGGTTTTTGAGTTCGAGCCCCGCATAGGGCTCTGTGCTGACAGCTCAGAGCCTGGAGCCTGTTTCAGATTCTGTGTCTCCCTCTCTGTCTCTGCCCCTCCCCCACTCATGCTCTGTCTCTCAAAAATAAACAAACATAAAAAAAAAACCTTTAAAATGAGGGATTTTAGTCCCCTAGTGTCAATTGATAGATAAAAGAATAAAGATGATGTGGTATATCCATATGTGCTCCATGTAAGATTCCATGTTCATCTTTACATCATCCATTTTCTGCAGAAATACTATCAAGTCAGTTTTCCAAGAATCCCCACCTTCTATAGCTGGTTGAATTCTTCATGCCCTACCATCCCCAGGTAATAGTTTACCATCCTGGCCTGCCTTCAGAAAGAATCGTTAGAATCGTCCCAGCTCCTTGACTATAAATCCTCACTTTTCCTTATAGTAAAAGTTGAGCTCAATCTCTTCCCTCCTTCGAAACCCCTAGAGCTATAGTCCCCAAATAAAAGTCTCCCTAATAATTGAAAATAAAATAGAAGCCCTATGGGAATTCTCAAAACTCTAGGGAAGGGTTTTGAAATTCCACTGGACAAGGAATAGGGAAGGTGGTATTACCAGGCAATCTCATCCAGGTCCCAGATGGCAAGAAGAGAGACACCAAGTCAGTTACAGAAATAATTATATTTTCTGTAACATGAGAACCACTATTAAAATTAGTGCTCACTTGTAGCATATATGTGGTTCATTAGTTTCTAGATTTTAAATATTATTCTTGGTTCCACTTCATATCTCCATTACAGATTTTCCTTCTGCTATGTGCTACTCTTTGTAATTACTACTTGCATCCTACTCCTTATTATTACTACTTTTAAACTCTGCTAACTGACCTGAAATTGTGTTTGTAACATGATTGGGAAGGAAAGAAACAAGAGAAAGAGGGAAGAAGGGAGGAAAGAAGAAAATAGGTTTCAAAAAATTTGGGGCTATTCTCTCTCACATTTCTCATTTTATTGTTCTTCTTCAGTTTGCCATCAACAGCTTGGCATCTCTTGTAACATATATACTTAAATCCTTATGATAAGTGAATTCACATCCATCCATCTATAAAGATGACATAACTAATCTTCAGTATAAGCAGAATAGAACTTACTGATCTCTAAACACGCTACAACACTTTTTAAACATAACACGTACTGACAGATGATTTTCTAGCATTTGGAGTTCACTTTTTAGTTAGGAAACCAGAAGTGCTGCTGACCAGAATAGGAATAAAGTGATGGGCATGTAATCAGTAAAATACAGTCTAATCAAGGAAGGTCATTATTCTTATAGTGTTCAGAAATATGCAAAGTAAAATTTATTTTTACAGTTTTCTGTCTTTCCTTTTGAAAATCTCTTCAAACTTTTGGTGTCCTGATGATTGTTTACAATGTTCTAGGGTTTTCCTCACCTCCAAATATCTAGTTGTCTAGTGAATACAAATGATTATTAGCCCTCTCTGTGTTGGTCCTTCATTGCAGAACTCATTTCCATTGGACTTATCCAGTCTCCCCTCCCACTGATGACATAGGTCTATTTTTCCAAGTTCCAAGATCTCAATTCCATTCTTTTTATTCTGAAAGAGAGAATGGAAGGAAAAGAATCTTTATAGAGGGCACACACTAGAATTACAACAGCCTAAGTGCCTCATTTCCATCATAAAGGTAGAAAATATCTAGCTTCTCAGTAACTCAAGAATAAAAGAGTCTGAAATTCACATCTATTGACCCTCTCAAGACCTAAAACATCAGGCTTTGGCAGCAGCTGGGGCGTGGCTAGTCCCCAGAGTTTTCAAGGAAAATATAATAGCATTTTATAATCTGAAGGCACCTTGACTGCCAGGACTTGAAATTCTCTTCATTCAGGAGAATTTACATCATCTTTAACAAAGATTCTCTGCCTTGATTTCTTTTCGCTCAGTAATATAACATCTGCATTACTCTCCTCTGACATCCAAAGAAGGTCTCCATAAATATGCATTTTCCACTGAATTTATGATACAACCACACTGAGTGCATTCTTGACATCATGTCACTTCCTTAGTCGTGCACTGACATTATAATGTTATTTACTACAAAGTCGCATTGACGGCATCTTGGGAACACTGTGACACCATTTTAGTTGCCATGAAAATGAATACTGAAAGCACATTTGAACAAAAATCACTTGCAGAAAAAAAATAAATACTAAAGAGGACCTACATATAATTATCATAGTTTTTTAAAACAATTTAACAACCTGAACACTCACTAGAAGTTTGTTCTAGTTCAGTGGCAGATGAAGAGACCAAACGCTGCTCCTTTTCAAAATACTGAAAGGAACTTTTGTCTGAAACAGAGAAGCAGAATAGAATCTAGAAAGAGTTTTTTTAAAAGCAAGATCCTTTAGTTACCCATCTATTGTTTTTTTTTTAATCAAAAGACTGTATCAATAAAATGACAAGCTACATTAAAATGGATATTTTAGAAGTGTATATTTAAAATATATATTTAAGTTTAAGTAGTACAGACTATCTGTAACCCAATGATTCATTTCTAGATATAATTTTCATGCATCAGCTATTAGTGTTATCTATTATGTGCATTTTTAATTACCTTGATAGACTATAATTAGATGCCTAACATAGTAGGTACTATTTGCAGGAAAATGGAAGAAGAAAAAATAATAACTAACATTTAGTAGTGTCCATTCAGTGCCAAATACTGCAAACCAAACATTTTTTGTACCTATACTCATTTAGTCGTGAGAAGAAGCCCATGAGATACGTGTAATTAGAATTTTCTACCAATAAGAAATAGCCTCCAAGAGGTGAAGCATTTTTTTTTTGAGGGCACAGAGCTACTAAGTAATGGAGTTAGAACTAGAACATGTTTGATTCTGACTATGTTGCAATGAAAGAAGAGAAAGGGAAAAAATGGAACCAAAAGTCTGCATATGGTGGGATGTGCCAAACATATCAAAAAATGCTTCTAGTTCATGAAGACAGTGTTTTAATTTGCCATTCCTGCAGAGAGGCTGGTGGAAGCCAAGTGTTTCTGACACAGCAATGATTGATAAACCCAGTGTAAGACGCCCAGTAGGGTCACATCTGACAAGAACTATTGAGGGTCATCACGTCAGAAATATGAAGAGCCCCTCTAGAACCATACATAGTACCACCGGGTCCTTTGAATTTTAGGCTGCTGCCACTAGTATTCTAGTAATTAATGGAAAATAATTCCATTTTATAAATTATTTAGTTTTAGGGTTTAGCATAGTAGGTTATCTAATCCCAGTTCAGGTATTAGCTATTATGTATTCAGAGATATTAAAGTTATTTCCATACTGCATTATTACTTTCGCTGTAGCTATTTATACCTTATAATTTTTACGCTGTAAAATTTAACTTCATATGTTGACTCCCCTAACCATACGTTTTGCTAAATGTTATTAGCTTGCATTAATCATATTATCAAAGTAGCAGGAGGGATTTACCAATCCTTAAATATAGTGCTTCAAAGCAGATCATTAGACCAAGGGAGCATGTAATATCTATCTAAGATGGTCTAAGAGCCAGAAAGACATGGACATCTGGACAGAGATCACCCTGAATGAATACCAGAGACAGCAGCAGCTGGACTCTTCAGTCAGATAATTTGGGTAAATACATAAAATGCTTAATAGAATTTAAATCTATTTTGTTTCAGCAACTAGTTGTTTTGTTTTATTTTTTATTTTTTTTTATCATTAGCCAACATATTTGTTAGGATCTACTGTCCATAAGAGACTCTTACTAAGAACAAACTGAGGGTTGAGGGGGGATATGGAAGGGGGAGAGTGGGTAATGGGCACTGAGCAGGGCACGGGTTGGGATGAGCACTGGGTGTTATACGGAAACCAATTTGACAATAAAAAAAATTAAAAAAACACAATGAGATCTTATCAAACAGCCTTCATATTCAGTTGAAGACATTAATGAATAGTTTTCTAAAATGTCATTGTGTCTCTGCCTAATCCTGCAAGCAGCCTTAGTAGGGACTGGTGCCACTCCAAAGTGACTCCTGCCCTAGAGAAAGAAGACAACCACATACATATCAGTTTGGTTGCAGTCCCAGAAGCTAACCTATGGCAATGTAGAAAGACTGCCATATGCAACCCCAGCAGATGAGTTAGGGACAGATATCCATTCTGACTGCCATCCCTGCTCACCAAATAAAGCCTCTCAGGAAAAAAGGTAGAGGAAGCACCCTATAGATCTGCACTCCTACAGCCAAAAAGACAAACTAAGGGCCGACATCTGGTTTTTCTGCAGGCCCTTCCCCCAACAAAAGCAAGGCAGGGAGATTACCCTGCAGTTCCATACCACTACAGCACTGACAAAGACACTGAAGCCTGGCATCTGATCTGACAGTTGGCAAAGCCCAACTATAAGCCCACGAAATCCATGACTGGCTTAACATCATAGAAACCAAAGTCAGTCCACAAGAGGCAAAGTGGGCCATTGTACCTGACTGGACTGAAGGCAAATGAAATTCAGCCACAACAGTAGAGCATAAACAACTCACACAGAAGATAACCCTGAAGTACATAATTTTAGTGAACAAAGAACACTATACTACAGGGCACCCAGGGCCTTTTCTTCACAAGCCACTACTTTCAAAATCAGGAGACATAACTGACTGATATACTGACTAATATACTAACTAATATACTGAAAAACAAACAAACAAACAAAAAAAAAAAACACAGAGAGTTAGACAAAGTGAGGAGACAAAGGAATATGCCCCAAATGAAAGAATAGGACAAAGTCACAGTAAAAGAGCTAAAGAAAATGGAGATAAACAATATGCCTAAATAAAGAATTCAAAGTAATCATCATAAAGATACTTACTGGATTTCAGAAAATAGTGGAAGACTTCAGTGAGATCCTCAACAAAGAGACAGAGAATACTTTAAAAATTCAATCAAATATGAAGAACTCAATAACTGAAATTAAAAATACACTAGTGAGAATAAATAGTAGACTAGAGGAAGCAAAATAATGAATCAATGAGCTGGAAGAGTAATGGAAAGTAAACTAGTTGAACAGAAAAATGAAAATAGAATAATAAAAAATGAGAATAGGTTAAAGGAACTCACTAACACCATCAAGCATAGTAACATTTGCATTTTAGGGATCTCAGAAGGAGAAGAGAAAGAAAAGGAGGATAAAATATATTTGAAGAAATAATAGCTAAAAACTTCCCTAAATCTGGGGAAGGAAACCGATATCCAGATCCATTAGGAATAGAGGGCCCCCAGTAAAATTAATTTAAGGAGGTTCATACTAGGACACATAATAATTAAAATGGTAAAAGTAATGATTGAGAATTTTAAAGCAGAAAGAGAAAAAAAAATGATTTCATACAAGGGAAACCCAATAAGGCTATCAGCTGAGATTTTAGAAGCAATTTTTCACGCCAGAATAGAGTGACATGATATACTAAGTGCTGAGAGGGAAAAACCTGCAACCAAGAATATTCTACACAGCAAGACTATCACTCAGAATAAAAAGAGAGATAAAGAGTTTCCCAGGAAAACAAATTTAAAGGAATTTATCACCACTAAATCAGCCTTACAAAAAACACTAAAGGAAGTTTTTTGAGTGGAAAGTAAAGGCCATAATCAAAAGCAAGAAAATTAGACAAGAAAAAAAAATGTCACAGGTAAATGCATATATAATAAAAGTAGTGGATTAATCACTTATAAAACCAATAGAGAAGTTAAAACACAAAAGAAGTAAAATCAATTATATCTACAAAAACCCATTAAGGAATTCACAAAATGAAAGGATATAAAGTCTGACATTATATACATATGATGTGGGAAGAGGAGTAAAAATTTAGTGCTTTTAGAATGGACTCTAACTTAAACAACCATCAACTTAATATAGACTGCTATAATATCTTATATATGAACCTAATGGTAACCACTAATTAAGCCAGCAACAGACACCCAAAAAATAAAGCGAAAGGAATAGAAGCATATCTCTTAGAAAAGCTATTAAACCATGAGGGAAGAAAGCAAGAGAAGAAAGAAACAGAGAAGACCTACAAAAACAACCATAAAACAAGTAACAAAATGGCAATAAGAATATATCTATCAATAATTACTTTGAATGTAAATGGACTAAATGTTCCACTCAAATGACACAGGATGACTGAATGAAAAAAGAAACAAGACCCAGCTATATGCTGCCTATAAAAGCCTCACTTCAGACCTAAAAACACATTAAGATTGAAGATGAAGGGATGGAAAAGCATTTATTATGCAAATAGAAGTGAAAAGAAAGCTGGGATAGCAATACTTCTACCAAACAAAACAGACTTTAAACCAAAGAGTGTAACAAAAGAAAAAGAAGGACACTACATAACGATAAAGAGAACAATTCAACGAGAGGATAGAACTACTGTAAATATCTATGTACCCAACATGGGAGCACCTAGGGGACTTTAACATCCCGCTTACATCATCCAGACAGAAAATTAACAAGGAAACAGTGTCTTTTAATGACATGATGGACCTAACAGATATATTCAGAACAAAACAAAATATACACAAAAACGACAAAATACACATTCTTTTGAATTTCATTTGGACTATTCTCCAGAACAGATTAGGTTAGGCCATAAAACAAGTCTCAAAAATTCAAAAGGTTGAAATTATATCATGCATCTTTTCTGACCACAATGGTATAAAACTAGAAATCAATCACAAGAAAAAAATCTGCAAAGAACATGAACACATGTAGGCTAAAGAACATGCTACAAATGCATCAATCAAGAAATCAAAGAGGAAACAAGAGACACATGGAGACAGATGAAAATGAAAACACGGTGCTTCAAATCTTTGGGATGAAGCAAGAGCAATTCTAAGAGGAAAGATTATAGAAATATGGGCCTACCTTAAGAAGCAAGAAAAATCTCAAATAAACAACTTAACCTTGCACTTAAAAGAGCTAGAAAAAGAACAAACAAAGCCCAAATCCAATAGAAGGAAGGAAATAATAAAGATTAGAGCAGAAATAAATGAAATAGAGACAAAAAAAAAGTCACTGTGTAGAGATAGCCACTAAGTAACACTAGAACATTTTTTAATAACTTCAAGCTTTTCAAATCAACAACTAAGTTTCTTTCTGACTCTCTTATTTAGCCCTATAATGTGAATCAACTCTCCACCATTCACACCACAGAATTAATTTAATTATGTCTTAAAACAGTTTAATGGAAGATATTTTCAAATATATGTATATGTATATATAACATACACATGTACATATAACATATATATAATATATAATAAGCTTGACAATATTGATTCTTATCAATGAACATGGAATGAATATCTCTCTATTCACTTTGTTTTTTCGTGATTTCACTCTTAGGAGTTTTGTAGTTTTATTCATATGAGTGTTGTATGTATTTTGATAGAGTCATACCTGTTTCACTTAATGTAAACAATATTGTATTTAATTTCAAACTCCATTTTTTCTTTGCTGGTATATGGGACAGTGACTGACTTTTATATATTAACCTTATATTGTGCAATCTTGCTATAATTGCTTATTAGTTCAAGAAGGATTTTGTTTGTTTGTTTGTTTTGATGTTTTGGAGTTTTCTAAATAGATGATCATGTTACCCTGGAAAGACAGCACTTTTAGTTCCTTCTTCCCCAACTGCATGCTTCTTATGTCCTTTTCTTGTCTTATTGCATTAGGTAGGTCTTCAGTATCATGTTGAAAATGAGTGATTACAGGGGATTTCCTTGCCTTTTTCCTGATTCTACTGGCAAAGTTTCTAGACTTCTATGATGAAGTACGATGTTTCCAGGGTTTTTTTGAAGATATATTTTATCAAGTTGAAGAAATATCCTTCATTCCTAGTTTACTGAGAGTTTTTATCATGAATGAGTTGTGAATTTTATGAAATGCTGATTCTGCATCTATTGACATGGCTGTTTGATTTTTGTTCTTTAGCTTATTAATGTGATAGATTTCATTATTGATTTTGAAATGCTGAATCAGCCTTTGATACTAGTAATCAATCCCTTGGTTGTGGTGCAAACTTCTTTTTACACAACTATACATTGCTGGATTTGATTCAGTAACATTTTGTTGAGGATTTTTCATCTATGTTCTTGAGAAATATTGGTATGTCATTTTTTTCTTATAATGTCTTTGGCTATTTTTGATATTAGGGTAATACTGTTTTCATGGAATGAATTAGGAAATATTCCTTCTGTTTATATCTTCTGAAATAAATTATAGATAATTGGTATAATTTCTTCCATAAATATTTAGTAAAATTCACCAGTGATTCCATCCGGACACGATGCTTTCTCTTTAGAAGATTTTGTATACTGTTATTTATCAATTTCTTTAATAGATATAGGGCTATCCAGATTGTGTATTCCTTGTTCGGTGAATTTTGGCAAATTGTATCTTTAAAGGAATTGGTCTATTTTCAATGGGCTTATCCAATTTGTGGGCACAGGACTGTTTATAGTATTCCTCTATATCCTTGTAATATTCATGGTATCAGAAGCGATGTTGCTTCCTTCATTTTTATATTAACAATGTATGTTCTCATTACTTTTTCTTAGCTGGTCATTAATTTATCAATTTTATGAATCTTTTCAACCAGCTTTTGGTTTTACTGATTTTCTCTTTCAATTTAATCAATTTATTCTATAGTTATGATTTCTTTTCTTCTGTTCACACATGATTTAATTTATTTTTCTAGTGTCCTAAGGTAGGTACAATGTTTGGTGATTTATCTTTGATATTTCTTCTTTTCTAAAACACACATTCAATTTATACATTTTTCTTTCTAAGCACTGTTTTTGCTGTATCTCACAAATTTTGATAACTTGTACTTTCATTTAGTTCAAAATATTTTTCTAAATTTCTCTTTAAATTTCTTCTTTGATCTATGTGTTATTTAATAGTATGTAATTTAATCTCCAACTATTTTAGAATTTTCCAGATACCCTTCTGATCTTGATTTCTAGATTAATTCCATGATGGTCTGAGAGCATTGTATGATTTCTAGTCTACTAAATGTCTTAAATTGTGTTTGTGGTGTAGAATATGGTCTATCCTGGTGAATGTTCCATGTGAGTTTGAGAAAAATGTGTGTTTTGCTGTTGTTGGATAATAGTCTACAGATGTCCATTATGTCCAGTTGACTGATAGTGTTATTGAATTCAAGTATGTCTCTACAGGTTTTCTGGCTGCTGGATCTGTCCATTTCTGACAACAAAGTGTGTTAAAGTATTCAACTATTATAGTGGATTCATCTTTGAAAATTGCAGTTCTATTAGGTTTTGTCTCATGTATTTTTGACACTCTGTTGTTACGTAGATTTAGATTAAGTTCCATTATGTCTTCTAGCCAAGGCTAATTTCTCAACTCACAAGAATGATTACAACAATGGAAAAATCAAAGACTCTCCTACTTAAGGTGACAGAGGAACGAATTTGTAACTGGAAAATTAACTAAAAATTAAAGAAAATAAATATTGAAAGAAGGAAAACAACATGACAGAAATCCAAAATCTGAGTAAAAATCCTGTCCAAATCCCCATACTAACAACTAAAGTATATATGTGCAAATACAACACAAAGGGGCTAATGAAAATATGCCCAGAGTAGAGTCTAATCTTAAAAAGAGAGTGACACTACATGAGGTTTGTAAGTTTCCTATATATCTGTTAAAAAAAACTGAATGCATTCCCAAAACCATTCTCAAGAAACAGAACATTGAATCCTCACTGACTTCTGGCATCAAGATACAGAAAAGTATAAGTTTTATAGATCTAAAAATTCCCAGTATCTAAAAATAAAATCTGCCTAAATCCTCAGCTGATTATCAAACCAAACACAGCAAAGACCCATTGGACCAGGATAAAAGAGCACCAGCTGGATTCTGTCAATACTAAGCAGAAATAGCTGCTGTACACTGTGGGAGAGCAGAGATTGCAGTTTAAAAACAAGTTGACTAACTAGATCAAAAACAATAACAACAAGTTCAGAATACAACCAAAATCCAGGGTTGACACAATCTATCATCTAAAATACCAAGTTTTTAAATGGATGGAAAAAAAAAAGAAAGTAGAACTTATACTTAGAGAAAAATGTATCAGTTAATAGAAACTGACTATAAGCAGTTGAATCTAACATACTAAGACTTCAAAGTAACCACTGAAAATAATGTCAAAGAATTAAAGGAAAATGTTTTCAAGTAATTAAAGGAGAATTAACAGATGAGTTATAACTGTACAAAATGGAAATTCTAAAATTGAAAAGTAATAAAAACTAAAAATTCACTACATTACATAAACAGAAGACTGGAAATGGCAGAATAAAAGATGAATGCATTTGAAAATAAATTCAAATAGGTTACTCATTTTGAAATACAGAGAGTAATAAGACTGAAAAAGAATTTAACAAAGCATTATAGATATGTGTGGGACAATATCAAGCAATTCAACATACAGGTACATTTAGTTTCAGAAGAAATGAGAAGAGAGAAAAGGGGCAAAGTATTTGAAGAAACAATGGTCCAAAACTTCAAAAAGTAGACTGAAAATATTTACTTACAGACCCAATAGATACAAAGAAACACACATGATAAAAGGAGTATTTGTTTAAAATTAAAGTTTATGGTAATTTAATATTGGGTTTATAAAATAAAAAGATACAATATATGCCAATAATGACTCTGAGTATAATAAATAGAAATTTATTGTGCAAAGGTTCCCATACTGTACCTGGATTAGAATATTAACTCAAAGTAGACTGTAATAAATAAGTTAAAGACCTGTACTGCAATATCCAAAGCAAGCACTAAAAATAATGCAATGGTATATAGCTAAAAAGCCAATGGTGATATTAAAATACAAAATTGTGGGCACCTGGTGGCTCAGTCAGTTAGCCTCCAACTTCAGCTCAGGTCATGATCTTGCAGTTCATGAGTTCAAGCCTCACACTGGACTCTGTGCTGACAGTTTAGACCTTGAAGCCTGTTTCAGATTCTGTGTCTCCCTCTCTCTCTGCCTCTCTCCCATTCATTTTCTCTCTCTCTATCACTATCTCTCTCAAAAATAAAGAAATATTAACAAAATTTAAATAAAATAAAATACAAAATTCTAAATATTTTTATGAACCCATAAAAGACAGAAAAGTAAGAAAAAAGATTAAAAAAATGAATTAGGCAAATATAAAACAAATAGCAAATGACAGACTGAAATACAACCATGTAAATAATTAAGTAATAATAATATAAATGGATTAAAATATGTAATAAAAGACAGCAACTGTCACATTAGATAAAAAGCAAGATACAGCTATATGTGATATAAAGAATTTTATAAAAAGAAAAAGAAAAATAAGTTTAAAATGAAAGGATGGGAAAAGATTAATCATGAACCAGTAAGTCTAAGAAAGCTCAAGTGTCATATAAGTGGGGGAAAGCGTTCAAAAGAAATAGTACTACATAGAGACTATGGCTTGAGATATATATATATATATATGATATATATGACTTGAGATATATATGATATATATTTCATGAATACACATACATATACATACATACATATATATATATATATATACATATATATATACACACATTAAGTGTGGGTCTACTGATAACAAAGTCTCCAATTTTGTTTACATGAAAATATTTTTATCATTTATTTTTATTCTAGGTTGACCTTTTTTTAGAAGTTGGAACATCCCACTCAAATATCTCTGGTGTCCTGTTTTTTTTCTGATAAAAGTAATTAATTTTTTATACTGTTCCTCTAGATATATGTCATTTTCTCTGCTTTAGATTTCTTCTCTTTACTGTTTGCTTTTAACAGTTTGTCTGTAATGTATTTAAAAGTGATGGTTTTTACATAATATGTGGATTTTTATACAATAACATTTTGCTAAGTAAGAGTCAGTAGACTAAAGGTTGCTGATAGTAATAAAAGAAATAAAACAAAGTGTATAGTGTAGACAAAGAAAAAGCAGATGAAGACTTTCTAGTGTAATATTTTCATGTGAAGTGCCTGTTCTTAAAAATGGAGTATGTGACATTTGATGTTTTAATCCAACATTGTTCTGAAGCTGGCTCATAACACTGGTTTACAAGAACAAGTTTTAAGTATTTTCATGGATTCTCAAACTTAGGTTTTAAGCCACTGACAGATTAATTTGGTAATTGGGGAATACTTATGACACAGAAGTTGGCAAACACTGCAAATCAGTAGTGGCTCCTTCAGAGCCAGCTAAACATTTGCCTGCATACTGCTACTCAAACCTAAAAATTTAAACCATAGTATTACTGCAAAAGATGGCATTACTGCTAGTAAAACTGCACTATATATATATATATATATATATGTACATATATATATATGTGTGTGTACATGTGCATATACATACACATACATATATATACATATATATATATACATGTATATATATAACCAAGTCTCCTTTATATCAAATGCATGCAGATTTATATAATAACCTGTATTTCATTATTAAAGTGAAATTTATGGAATATATATACTTTTACTGTTTTCTCAAATTTTATATTAGTCATAAAAAGATATGTACTATATAGTTCCAAAGTTAACAGAACTATTCTGGTAAATACTTAATGTAAGTAATCTAGGCGTGCCTGGGTGGCTCAGTCGGTTAAGCGGCCAACTTCAGCTCAGGTCATGATCTCACAGTCTGTGAGTTCGAGCCCTGCATTGGGCTCTGTGTTGACGGCTCAGAGCCTGGAGCCTGCTTTGGATTGTGTCTCCCTCTCTCTCTGCCCTTCCCTTGCTCACGCTCTGTCACTATGACTCTCAAAAATAAAATAAAAACGTTAAAGAAAAATTTAATGTAAGTAATCTAATACTAATATAATTATATTACTAATAGTGCCAATCAGTATCCAGAACCTACTATATAATCTAGAACACTTGAGACTTCCAAAAAAATACTAGAAACATTTTGTTAGAGTCTGTCTTCTTCTTAATAAAGTAATAAAATGGGAAGATAATTGTTAACTCAGCTATGATTCAGGAAATTAAAATGTAGCAATATCATGCATTTATACAGAGTTAAACCCATAAAGTTTTCCTCTAAGTCCAACACATCATTTTTACAAAGTTAGTTGATGATAACATGATTTAGGAAAATACTTTTATCTCAGACCTTCAAAAGATATTCACCACGGATGAAGAACAGGCTCCACTAAAAGGTGAGAATAACATTGACTGAGAATGCTATATGACAAGCAGTCTGTTATGTTCTTTCACTACCTGTATAGCAATTTTTTAAATATTGCAATTTTACTGTTTTGGAGAGAAAAGAAATTGAGAGTCATATAGATTATATTTAGGTTTCAATATTAAATTATTTTAAGATACACTATTTTGGCCAAAGTAGATATAAATTGAGTAGAAATTAACTGACTGGTGCCATAAGAAAAATCTACAATTCCAATGCTTTAACTAGAAATATTATTAAATTTAGTCTTCAGAAATATAATAAAACAGTTGAGTCAATAATAATAGACACCTGCTTCACTGAAGGAGTCTTAGGGGAAAAATAATCAAATAAAAGACAACATTTCTGACATAATAAGTTTGAAAGAGGTTCCACAGTTTTTAATGATAAAAGAAAGGAAATGAGGAATAGCATAAAAGTCTAGCCAGAAATGGAGAATAATAGACTTGTCATATACTTCCTATTTAAAGTCTGAAACCACTCAAATCAGTCAGTATTTTTTAGATAGGATCCTTGGTGGGCAGGAACTAAGGAAGACTTAGTATAGTCTTCATCTCAAGAGGAACTGAGAACATATCAGCTGCATCAATCTAGAAGAAGACACTCATGTCAAGAAACTATCAGGTTTTTGATGAAGGTAAGAAAATAGGGGAAAACAGGTGGTTAGTCTCAACTCTGTCTACAACACTCAGTAAATACATCTCTATCCTTTCTTTTTTTATCTAGACACAGACAAATGAAATAAGGTAAACTAAAATAAGATCTTGCCAGAAACCTTAAAATTAACATCTAATGATTAAAGACTCCTTAGAGTCAGAACTTCTGGAATATTAGTCACAACCATCCCTGAATTTACTTGCCAAGGTAATACTCCAAGTAAAAAGCAAGAGGGTATGGAACCCATGGCAGCTTAAATCTAAAGGTCATGCTCTAACATTCCCTGATGAACGTCAAAAGCACAGAAAAATTATAATGATGTTATCTAGATAAGAAGCAAATGCCTTACTTTCTCCTGACATCCCACTTGGTATCTCATGAAATGCTTGCTTTTCATGTTCACGTGATTTTATATCTTGCAGTGTTACATGCATCATCTTTTAAAATATGTAGCATTCACTCAAATTCTTAACTATGGTTAAATTCTCGAAGAGAGTATTTCTTCTGTATCCATGGCTCCTTTTGAAGTCAATGTTAGTCTTAAGCAGAGGAAAGTGCAGAGAAGAATTTCCCTATGGGACTGAATGGAAATGTCAAGACAAATGCATGGGCAAAGATACAGAAAAGCTAGAATTGAGATAACAAGATGATAAATATCTCTATTATCTGATAAGTATCTCTACTAATAACTTCAAAGTACTAAAACTTCTATACATTAGATGTTATATTAAAGAAGAAGAATGGTAAATCCTTTAAAATTAATCGCTTATCACTTTGTGAAAAATGAAATACTGTAGGTATGCATCATAAAGTTATGCATTCATTATATGCTGAACGCTTGTTGCAAAGAAAATGGAAAACAAATGAAATATAAAGCAGTGCAAAAATGGCAAGAAAAGTCATGGCATTATTAAAAATATCTAATGGTATTTCATTCCCCTAGATTCTAGGATAATGAGATTTTATAGTAAATCTTTATCCATACCTAGTATACTTAATTCACATCTTAAATTTAAATCCTAGATTTGTGCCCATGGATGATGAGTCTCATTGACATTCAGCACCACTCTCATCTTGGCTATAAAAACACAGTATTATTAAAGACAAAATGCAAAAGTCATAATCAAGAAAATTGATTTATTCTATTGAAGAGACTTTGGATAAATAAAAATGCATAAACCTTGAGATCCTAGGATGTGAAAAGTTTTTCTAATTGCTTATTTGCCTTTTGTTTAGAATGAAATGTTCAGAAGTGATCATAGGCACTTAACTGACCACTAAAGTATCATGGTACTATTTCCTTTCCAGAACTTACAAATGTCTCAGAGAAGCAGGAGACTACTCATTAGGGATTACCCTGGGAGGTAGGAAAAGCTACCCTCCTGGCCTCTCTAAGAAAAGTTCATTATACTGCCATTCCACACTAGAATGAGCATGATATGTTAATTTAAAAGCATACTATTTTTCTATTATATTTTAAAGTAATAAGTCTGGTAAACATCTAACATTTATTCACTTCCTATTATGAACCAGAACCAGTGTACAGTCTGAGAAATCAGAGATGAGCAAGAGAGGACTCTTGCCTTAGTAAAGAAAATAATCTAGTAGGAGAAAGATACTATAATAATGATAATAATAATAATATCATATGCTTAAGATGTGTAAGGCATTATGCCAAAGTATTTTATGTGCATTAACTCATTGAATCCTCTATGCAATAAGTACCATTATTATTATAAATACCCTAGTTTACAGATGAAGAATGGGAAGCTTAGAAAGGTTAAGGTTACCCAGAGAGTAAAGAGCAAATTGTAAAATCAAACCCTTGTCTGAAGCCAAGACTATCACTCACGCTTGTTGCCCACCCAAACAAAGAAATGGTAAGAATTCGGTATAAACCTAGATCAGGGGTGCTTATCTCCACTGGGATTCAGGAAAGGTGTCCTCAAGATGGGGCTTAAATTAATTTAAGTCAGGTGACAGAGAAACAAAGACTTTTCAGAAGAAAAGAAAGAGCAAGAGGGTAGAAATACGACATAATCCCAATGGTGTCTCATTACATGGTAAGGCTACTAGTGAGCAATGGGGTAGGTCAGGGAGTAGTTTGTGTCCTGTGCTTGACCTATGGTGTGGAGGCCTTTAAAAGATCTCCAGCTTAAGATAAATAACAGATTAAGATGTGCATTAAGAGAGATAAACTAGATAGCTGTGTGAGTAGTGATTTTAAGTAAAACTAAAAGGAAGAGAGATAATCAGTACAGAATTGAAGCAGCAAGAGAAGACAATGCTAACTTTCATGTTTATAGTCTCACACATGGTGAGTGCTAAGATCATGTTAAATTATTACACTTCCCGGCTAAACAACTTCACTCCTAATAAATAGTTAAATAAATTAATTTAAACATAGAACATTTGGTACTTCTGAGCAGATATTTACCGAAGTCCAATATAGAGACCTGATATTCTTTCAAACAGACAGGAAATAGGAGATTTTTCTTCCATTAATTTTCAAGACAGTAGAGAAAAGCAAAAGTCTAGAAACCCAATGCCTACTCAGTTATCTCAGTGTTAGTCTCTGTCTCTTTGGCAAGAAACAAAGCTTATAAGTTTATAAGCATAGGGATTCTGGATGAATAACTAACCACAACAAAATAATGAGAAACTAAAAGAAATTATAAAGTCAAAAGGAAAACTGGTCAACCAAAACTAACATATTCAAAAGCAACAAGTAAACTGGTCATTGCGTAATTGACTTTTGGCTAAGTAACTTAGAGCCCAGATCTGTTTCAATCTTGCCCTTCTAAAGGAATAATGGCCAAATTTCATTTGAAAGGTCTGAAACTCAACCATGTAGGTCTACATAGAAAACTGTACTTTCATAATATGGCTGTTGTTAATGCTTCTATAATGCATGTGCCCCTTCAAATCAGTATTCTTGTATTCTCTGGATAAATATCTAGCAGTGCAATTGCTTCATTGTATGGTAGTTCTATTTTAACCTTTTAAGGAACCTCCATATGGTTCTCCTTTTGAGGAAATTCAATATTTGCATTCCCACCAACAGTGTAATTCTCCACATGCTCGCCAACATCTTTTGTTTTCTGTATTGTTAATTTTAGCCATCCTGAACAGTGTGAGGTGGTATCTCATTTTAGCTTTGATTTGTATTTCCCTAATGATGAGAGATGTTGAGCATCTTTTCATGTGTGTGTTAGCCACTTACATTTCTTTGGAAAAATGTCTATTCATGTTTTCTGCCCATTTTTAACTGGATTATTTGTTTTTTGGTTTTGGAGTTGGATAAGAAGATGTGGTATATATACTCAAAAGGATATTGTTCATCCATCAAAAAGAATGAAATCTTGCCATTTGCAACAATGTGGATGGAGCTAGGAGTACATTATGCTAGGCAAAATCAGTCAGAGAATGACAAATAACATATGATTTCACTCATATGTGGAATTTACAAAACAAAACAGATGAACATAAGGGAAAGGAAAAAGAGAGGGGAGGGCAAACTATAGAAGGCTCTTCATGACAGACAACAAACTGAGGATTGATGGAGGGAGGCAGGTGGGGAATGGGCTAAATGGGTGTTGGGTATTAAGGAGGGCATTTGTGATGAGCACTGAGTGCTATATGTAAGTGATATGTCACTAAATTATACTCCTGAAACTAATATTACATCATATGTTAACTAATTAAAACTTAAATAAAAACTTGAAATGATAGTTAAAAAAAGAAAACAGTACTTCCATCTATTCTCGATTACATCGTATCTTAAATATAATCCTCCTTGGTGTCAGTTTAATTTTTTCAATCTTCTCTTCTGTCATTTCTCGCTTACCATCAACTTACAGGGAAACTATATAATTCCTTATCAAGTGGACAGAGCCCACCCACTAGGTATAGATTTTAAAGATTTAAAATTCGTTCTGTTTTTATAACAAACTTTCCTCATAAGTCATTTTCTAGTCTCAATTTGCTGAATATTTGCTCCTTAAAAACCCATTTAGTTATTCAGCAGAAATTCTGCTGAATCTTCATTGCACATAAATTAGTCATTTGCACATTTAGATATATCCATCTTCATTTCCTCATCTCTGACATTCATGATAGATATGCTATACCCCATAGCCCTAAAAGAATTCCTTGTAGGATGCCATAAAGGCAGCTGCTTACAAGCTTAAATATACTATATTAATAAAAACATATTACTTTGATTCTCCAACTAATTTTAATTTGCATAATTATATTTCCCCCAGGATTTAAAGTGTCGCATATGAAAACTAAAGTGCTTAAAAGTATAATAACAGTAAGTATCCATAAAAAAATTAATTCCAAAATGTGGATCAGAACTTTCCACATCACAAATATGATTCCAGTATAATGAAAAAATTAACACTGCTTTGGCATTTATAATTAACTCTTTCCTTTTCACTTAAAATATACTTTGTACATTAATGTACATTAATACTGATAAATTTAAATATTTCTAGTATTCCAACAGAGTGAAATTTCAAAATACACCTTGATATGTAGTTTTATTATGCATTATGAAGTAATTGAAATGTCCATGTATTACCAAGCAATATAAATAACATCTTTATAACTAGTAACTAGAGCAACTGTTTGCATAAAAACATTACAGAACTTCTTTCTCAGAATTATTATCAAACTGGACTGACATTCTCATGCTTCATTTTTTACAGACTTAAGAGGCAGTCTTTTACAAAACATGCTACATTGATAAAATTGTATCAATTTTACATTGTATGTTCAAGTTAAATAAAATGTTTTATTCATAAGTATTTTATAGTTTCTATATTAAAATAAGGCACTGAATGTCCTCTGAATTGTTTTCTAAGTGCACCACTTCCATCCCCTTCCCAATGTGATAAGTTACTAGCTCATTTTAGAGACAACATAAATGGAATAGTACAAGGACAGAGAAGGCAGGAAGCAAACAGTAGACAGTTTTATGTTAACTTTATAAAACTTCCTAGATTTTCCATAAAGAGACATCTTAACACCTAAGGAACTATTGCTAGGATCTTTTCTTTATCATAGAATTGTGCAACTCTCTCCTCACAATAACAGGCAGAGGAAATCAAGAACAGGAATCAGAACAAAACATGGTCCAACTGAGATGCTTACTGAAGGTCGGTCTGGACCTACAACTGTGAAATTCTGGGCAGGCTTCCCTTCAAACAATATTCTTTAAATATTTGTTCAATCTTACTTAATCTGAACAAGAAAACTGTCCACTTATTAAAAATGCATGTTTTTTCTTTATTAAAAATAATTATTACATATACTTAAATGTAATACTCCATTTTAACTTACTATATATTTGGAATTATGTCTATATCATTGTTTTTCCATCATTCATGAAATAAATGGCACAGTCACTCCAGGTCAGGGCTTATATTATTAGACATTTACTTGCTTTCCACTCCCAAGAGTTGCCAGGTATAACAACAGCAACAACAAAACAAGACGGCCAGTTAAACTTAAATTTCTGATAAATAGCAAATAATGTTTAGTAGCAGCAATATGTCCCATATATTATAATCCTATATTTTAGTGTAAGTATGTCCAATTTTTGAGACATACTTATACTAAAAATGTTTATCATTATTCATCTAAATTTCAGATTTAATTGAATGTCCTATATTTTATCTGGTAATCCTATGACCCACATTTAGAAACTGTGGAACTCAATTTGGATTCAAAATAAAATAGCAAGGAATGTTTCCTTATGGGATATACATTTTTAAAAGGATGAATTGTAGGTTACGTATCCTGGGCAAAGAATGCTTCTGGGTGGTAGACGCAGCTGGAGCATTTAGGCTGTTATCTATTCCAGATAGGAAATAAAGGAGACTTTCACTTATAAGAATAGTGGAAGAGCTGAAGATAGAATAACAGGATATGAAAGTGGTAAAATCAACAGGGAAGGCTATTTGTCTAAACTAAAGGAAGCTAAAGCTTTAGGGTGCCAATGTTACAAGGATGTTTTCTAGGAAAACTGGACAGCCTCTAACTAGTCCACCTGCACCATTTCAGCCCCCCTGTAATCAGTCATCACACAGCAGCCAGAGCAATCTTTTCAAAAAGCAAATATGTTTTGGCCTTTCTCCCACATAAGATCCTTCAATGGCTTCCTATTGCTCTCAGGACAAAGATCATTCCACATCTGGCCCCTGCCTCATTCTCCAGAGCATCTACTATCTGCTTCCCCTGGCCATCCCCAAGACCTCCAGTCACACTGGCTCTCTTTATTAATCAGATCTGGTATTGCTCCCTCTGCAATAGAACTCTGAGTCTTGTTCTTGATTTTTGACACCATATAACTCCTATTCGTCTTTCTAGTCTGAAGTGTAACTTTCTGTCAGAGCCCTTCTAGACTCCATTAGCTATATCAAATTCCTTTCTCCTATGTTGTCATCAAACTCTCTAATTGAAATCTCTTCTAATACTTAGAATTGAATTTTTTCATGTTTACTACTTTTTATTGTAGCAAATACTAAAAATATACACAAGTATATACAATTTTCAGCACAGAGCAGTTTTTCTGGCCTATAAATAGATGGGTTTTTTTTTTTTCATTTTATCTTCCCCTTCTTAGTCTCCCTTTTTTTACGTTTGTTTATTTATTTATTTATTTATTTATTGAGAAAAAGAGAGAGAGAGACAGAGAGAGAGAGAGAGAGCGCAAGCGCACATGTGCACCAGCAGGGGAGGGACAAAGAGAATGGGAGAGAGAGAATCCCAAGCAGGCTCCACCCTGTTAGCACAGAGCCCAATGCAGGGCTCAATCCCACTACATGAGATCATGACCTGAGCTAAAATCAAAAGTTGGACATTTAACCAACAGAGTCATCCAGGCGCCCCTAGTCTACACTTTTTAGTCATGTTATATTACATACATAATACATTACATGTATTTTTGTTACATTTTGTAACTAGAACAGGAATTACCACCACAGAGTGGTGTCAGTTTGGACCTCGGAAGGTTCTTTGGCATGCCAAATGATATTACTACTCCAGGTTCAACTGTAGCCTAAAGATCTCTCTCAAGGGAAATTAGATGAATGAATACCTACCACAGCAGCACCTGAAATGCACTGAAATCAGGCAGCAAGTTTCCTCAAATACAGACACAATATACAAAATGTGTGAAGCGGATATATATTAAAGAAATGAAATCAACAAAATGAAATTTAACAAGAAAATAATTGTGAAGTCCTACAGATGGTTAAAACACACTGCATAATTTCTAAGTGGAGACCAGGGTTTAATGAGAGCTCTTATGAAAAAGATAAAAGGGATTTCATTAAATGTGCTTCACTAAAATGTATAAGCTCATTGTTCAGGTAGTTTGCCTACAACAGGTCCTTGTTCTCAAAGATATCCATTAAATATTAGATGAATTAAAAGGTGAATGAATGAGTGAACTGTAAGTTCTAGCTGCTACAAAAGGTCATTTAAATCTTGGACTACATTAACAGAATTTCAGGCAATGGAACATACAGAGAAGACAGCCCTGTTCTGCTCTCAACAGCCTGATCCAATTGTAGTAAGGTTGTGTGTGAACAATGTACCTAGAGTGGATGTGTAAAGCCAGACTATTCAAAAAGAGGTTGCCAAAATGATGCCGCAGAAAGCCCAACTGGAATAGCAGAATATGTGACTGGAGGTGAAACAGTAGGGTAACTGTGTTTATTTTTATTTTATTTTTTTCTGGTTTCCAGTTTTTACTGAAATTCCACTTGGTTAACATACAGTGTAATATTAGTTTCAGGTGTAGAATGTAGAGATTCATCACTTACATAACAACCCTCAGTGTTCATTATAAGTGCCATTCTTAATATCTATCACTCATTTAACCTACCCCCCATCCACTTCCTCTACAACAATTATCACTTTGTTCTCTATAATTAAGAACTTGTATTATGGTTTATCTCTCCTTTTTCCCTTATGTTCATCTGTTTTGTTTCATAAATTCCACATGAGTGAAATCAGATGATGTCTTTCTCTGCCTGACTTATTTCACTTAGCATAATACTCTCTAGTTCCATCCATATCATTGCAAATGGCAAGATTTCATTCTTTTTGACAGCTGAGTAATATTCCATTATATATATATATATATATATATATATACACACATATATATATACATGTATACAAATACATTATATATACCATAATATATATTAACAATTTATATATAATTCCATTACACACACACACACACACACACACACACACACACACACACATCTTTCTCCATTATCAGTCAATGGACATTTGGACTCTTTCCATAATTTGGCTATTGTTGATAATGCTGCTATAAGCATCAGGGTGCCTGTATCCCTTTGAATCACTATTTTTGTATCTTTTGGGTAAATATCTAGTGCAATTTCTGCGTTGTAGGGTAGGTCTATTTTTAATTTTTTTAGGAACCTCCACACTGCTTTCCAGAGCAGATGCACCTATATGTATTCCACTAACAGCGTTAAGAGGGTTCCCCTTTCTCTTCATCCTCGCCAACATCCATTATTTCCTGAGTTGTTAATTTTATCCATTCTGACAGGTGTGAGGTGGTATCTATCTCACTGTATTGTATTTTCCTGATGATAAATGATATTGAGCATCTTTTCATATGTCCGTTAGCCATCTGGATGTCTTCTTTGGAAAAATGGCTATTTATGGCTTTTGCCCATTTAACTGGATTATTTATTTTTTGGGGTGTTGGGTTTTAGAAGTTCTTTGTAGATTTTGTATACTAACACTTTATTGGATAGGTCATTAGGCAAATATCTTCTCCCATTCTGAAGGTTACCTTTTAGTTTTGTTTAAATATAAAAAGAGCCATTTATTTGGAAAGGTTAGATTTGCTCCAGGTGGCACCAATGAATAGAGTTAGACAAAGTGATTAGAAAAAAAAATTCAAAATAAGGAAAAGATGTACTAAAAGACCTACCCCAAAATGCCAGGAAATGTTAGAAACTGTTTATTTGTGTTTCCTTTTTAGGTGTTTGCATATTTTCCCTTTTGAGATATTAAAGTATAAGGTAGTCAAGCACTGGTCACAGATATTGCAAAGGGATTAAGAACATAAGATAAATTATCAGACTAGAAATCTGTAAGATACCTCCAACTCTTAAACTTTAAAGATTTCTTTTAAGATAATATCAAAAGTAGAAAATGTTCTTATGTGTTTCATACAAAGAAAAAGGAAAGAAACATAAATTCTTTTTTCGATAAAGCAAAAAATATTTTAAGAACATGGAACCTCATGGTCCAAGCTTTATCTACCTAGGGAAAGGTGATGAACTAGAATACTATAATGATGCAAATATATTAGATTTTTCACCTGTGCTTTTCTAGAAATAAACTCAGACATTTGTTAATAATTAGCTGATAATAATATGATTTTTTTATGAAAATGCAATAAATTTTTAAATACGAATGTTTATAAACAGATGTTATCACTTAAGAGGTAATCTAGGCTAAACTTCTATAAAAGTTCATCAAAGTGTCTCTCTAGTCTCTCATTAAACACACACAAGCTTGAGGAATCTACTCTCTCAAGAAGTTTCTAGTTCCATTGTGAGATATGTTTAAACAGTTGGAAATTATTTTCAGTCAAATTTTCCCTTCCCATAATTTCTACCTTTCCTCCCAGTTCTATCCTCTATAACATCATAAAATCAGTCTGAACCTTCCTACACAAGTCCTTGAATCAAAAAGAGCAATCAAGTTCCTAATTCTTTCTTTAAATGAAACTTTCTCAGTTCTTTTAATGCCTCCTTTTGTCATGATTTCCAGACAGTGAACCAGAAATGTGGTCATTGCTTCCCCTGAACATTCTTTGATTTGATTAAAAGACCTCCAAAAGTTAGCTTTCCAGGAGAGAACACAGCATCCTAGGTGAGGGTGGCCAGCACATAGTAAGAAAAGAAGCCCTAATCTCTCCCTCACTTACATTAATGCAAAATCACAGAATATCACTTACTTACATTGGGCTTGTTAGCAACTAGAGCTCAAGTTCTTCTCAAAACTTGAGAGCAATTGGCATGTTAACGAGCAGTGGCACTGATTAACATATAATTAACATTTCTTCGTAAATAGTATAGAGTTCTAGCATGTTCTTTTTTTAGAAATCAATGGGTTTTACTCAGCAAATAATGAGTTGAAAGTGTTATTATGATTCCCATTTTATAAATGATAAAATTAACAGATTAAATGACATGTTTGGACTCACAATTAAGGAGTAACAAAAATTATTCCAGCCTGCATATTGTATATTTCACACCATGCTACTACCCTCTCATAAGTGCTTTCCATGATTTATATCTATTTATAACAAATCAAATTCTTAATAAAGAAACATGTAGAGTAATGAATAAAGAAAACATACTCTTCATTGTTCTTACACTCCTGTGTAAATTTTTTTAAATATGTAAACAAAAGCTTTTATTTGTTTAGTACTTCTGAACAAGAGAAGCTTTTCTTAAAATGTTTTTAAAAGAAACTATCTTTAATTCAAGCTGACAGGTAATATTTCTCAAGGGTCTAGAATGACGAAAGTAGCATTTTATGCTAAAACTCTGGAGATGGTAAACAAAATAAGAATTATGTGCTGAAACCAAAACTTATGAACTACAGATTCAAAATTTATTAGCATGGACATAAAAGCCATTTTAAAAATTGAAAATGATACAGTTTTCATCAGGTTTTCAGTTTCTTTCCAGCAGTGAATTGAACAAATCCATTAGAGCTGAAAACATATTTTAGCAGAAAGAATTCAGTAGGATCCTGCTGGACAGACAGTGATTGATGTCCAGGAAGCAGCAGGAAGATCCTTGAACTGGGACACCTGAAGAATCCTGGTATGTGTAATGCACATATCACTCGGTAGCTCTGGGAAATCCTTTCTTATATTCTCAGACACATGGATATGTAGCTACATCTTCAATTAATTATTTCTATAAACTGCTATAATAAAGCACAGGATAATATCATAAGGACTATTTAACTGAGAACCACATTTTCTCTGAATTTACCAGGAGCTGTGCACACCATTCTTGTGCATCTTGGGGAAACAAGGTTCAAGCCTGCCATCTGTAACTACTAATTATCTCCCATGAGTGAGGACACCCTGGCTAGGCTATGTCAGGGCAATGATCAAGGCTGTGCAAACAATGATCGTTTTGTATAATACAGCCAACTATGACAACTCAACCTCTCACCCTCCCTGAAGAGGACAGTCTCCATGGTCACTGAAGGTTTGCCATTTTACCTTATTGTATTTCACTGTATTCTCTTCCCTCCTGCTTTCAGGAGTCTCATTTGGCCCTGTGGGGCTTGGTTCACACTCCACAGCCTGAGAAGGTTTTCTCTATAAAATATTCATTAGGTCATGGGACAATTTTTTTCCTGATTGTTTTATTCTCTCTTTCAAGGACAATCAAGAGAAAAACTCTCTTCTCTCCCTTGGAAATTTAATCATTTACCTTTCCTCTAAAGACAAGAAGCTTGCAGCAACTGTAGTAATTTATTTTTTCAAATTATTATAGATTATTATAAAATCGTGAAAAGAGCACTGAACTTGAATATTTGCCAATGAATCCAGATAATGCCAAGAATTTAAGTAATAGAGTTACTTCTCTGAGTTTGGATTTTTCCACAGGAATTAACACTATATTTATCTCTGAAAGATATTGTGATGATAAAATCAGACAAAATAAGTGAATACCACAGGCCTAATTCCTGGCATTTAGTAGTTTTCCTAAATGTTTATTCAATCACAAGCAAATAATTCAATATGTATGATATTTTGATTATTTTTTCATTGTTGGATACATAATTCTTGTCACAAAAACTATTGTTTTTGTGGGGTTGTTTTCAAAGCCCCCACCATATTTAGGAGTTCAACAAATAAATATAAGTCATTAACCAGGGGCACAAGATATATTATGGTAACAAAAGGTGGTAAGAACTCTGCAGAGTAAATTAAATGTGTGCTACTAACTATGGTTTACATATTGCCAGCATCATTAAAAAGTAACCCAGGAGTATTATTATTTTGAATACAAACCAGAGCCTAACTTCCAAAGTGATGTGCTTTATATTCCTTGTTTTCTAATTTCATATCAGAAATAAAGACTGAAAATCTGTAGTAGTTAAAAATAACTTAAGAGCAATATCTGTAGGTCACAGAAATCTGAAATTTGATTTGTAAAAATAATCCTTCTTAGCTCCTTCTCTTGCACCCCATTATTTCCTTACTGATAACCTTCAACATAAGTTCTTGATGGATATTAAGAAGACATAATCAATTTTTGATGATAACTTGACTATATATTTTTCATACAGAAAGAAAATGTTCTCGAGGACAAGAAATGTCTTCTTTAGATTTCCTTAAAGTAACAGAGTCCCCTGTAATTATGCTGCTAAAGAGAACTGATTAAAAAAGTTTAAAATTGTGCTCATTTCTGCACTTGAATTAATCAAATTCCTACTGTAATAGAATAATGACTACTTATAATTAACATAACCACAACACTTATATTATAAAATATATAGATATATTTTAACACTTATGTAACATAGGGAAAACAAATTTCAAGAAGCTGATAAAATTTTATTTTTCATGGAAAAATTGTATAGAGATGATTCCTGGGCTCAGTTCTGTTAAGTTTTCAGAAAAGTCTGGAAACCATACCTGCTGAGAGTATATGGCTTAATGTAGGAATATTTAATATAAGAATAATATATAAATAATAAATACAAACAATGATGTAATAAACATTTAAAAATGTAAGACCATTTAATGTAAGGACAACACATTTTCTGTGTGTTCATTTAAAGTAACAGAAGACTAGTTTAGAGCAGTAGGCACATATGGACAAGATTAGAGGGCATTTTTCATTATTTCTATAAACTGTCCTCAAGGTAAATTATCATCTAAGGAAATAAGCAATAAAACCACTGAAAAGACCCAGGTCTTCAAAAGGACATACTTCAAGTTGAATACCTGCTAGAATTTAAATTTATAAAAGAGTCCAGGCTGAAGTTGTGACAATGGTAAAGGTGACCAAGAGACTGAGATGCTAAAGAATCACAGAATGGCTTTCGCGCTGAAGGACTCTTCCAAATGCAGACCTTGTTACATCAGTACCATGGGTTTTCCAGCCACAGGGCTGAAAAACGAATTACCACTAATCCATCTGAACTTTAGTTTTCATTCAAATGTAAAAGTAACTGTTTATTTTTTCTCCCTAAAGAATCTTATTACCTTTTTTACTGTATATCTGCAGAGACCCATCACTTACTTATCGAATAGAACAAAGAAGAATCTACAAGGCATTGACACCTAACTTTGACAGCTACTTAAAATATATGGTAACATTACTTTGGAGGCAACTCACATGAATAATTCCTTTCTCCTCTTATTTTAACATTTCATTTTATAATACGGCTATACATAGTCTACTTTCTTTACATTCTTTGTAACCCATATTATGTATCTCATTCTTATACATGACTTAATTCAATAATTTGTTGTCTCTATTTCCTCACTGTGTTATGCCTTTTAAATTTTAGTGCACATTTTCTTTTTTTCTATCAAACACTAGTAAAATATCCACGGGAGGAATAAAATTACAGTTCTCTTATATCCAAGAGAAATGAGTCGATGGATATGATTTACTGAAACTTACAATAGGTTTGGATACCATTTTTATTACTTCTATTCACATAATATTTTAGCATTATATTGTATTCACTATTACAAGCTTTATCATGAGAATTAATTTCAAACAATTTTCTGTTGCAATGAAAGGATTTGATAGTAAAATCGACGAATTGTGTTCCACGTCTGTTCAAATGTTCCAAAGATGAATAAGACCCATTTAAAGTCTTTCTTAGAAAATGAGTTGCTATTTCTGCCAATACCATGATTTTCAAGACATTAGACTTTTTTCTTCACTTCCTAGGTAGTCTCAGTTTCAGAAACCTGTTATATTTGGCAGTTTCAATCCTCAGTTCATATAACAAAATGTAGTCTATTTTAGCAAATCTTGGTCACATGCAACGAGAAAATTTGAAAGAAGCAAAAATCAGCATTTCATGAGAATATCAATGAAGATACTGTTTCTTTTATATGTGAAAAACATAGAATGTAATTAATTAAAGTGCGCCTTAGAAAAATGTGTGTGTGTGTATATATATATAATTACATCACATATATAATTATAGTATATAATTATAAATATACATATACATGCATGTATATATATATATACACTAATACTCTATAATATTTAATAACTAATACTCTATAATATTTCTCTTTAGACAATATATTACTGGGAGCAATTAACATCTCCTGAAATATTTATACTGATCAATTTCCCAGGATGTAGAAAGGAGCCTCCTTACCCAATAAACTTGGAGGGCTGAGGAGTATAATTACTGATTACTTTACTTGGCTTTCAAATTTCATTATTGTTTTTCTTTATTTTCTACTTTGCCCAAATATTTTTGATGTTATCTTTGTGTTTTATATGCATATATTTGCAACCATCAATTCCTTTGAAATAAAAATATTAAAGAATGAATATTAATTAACAAATACAACCTGGAGGCCAACCTATTGTTTAGAGTACCAAAAATGACTCCAGCTGTCATCTAGACTTGAGACTCTCAAACTCATCGTATTTGCTGGAGAAAATTGTTCTTTTCTCCTCTCAAAGAAAGGCACAGAAGGATTAAACAGACTAGGGATTGGTAAATATTCTCTATAAAGGTACAGATAGTAAATATTTTAAGATTTGTAGGTTTCATCCATTGTCACATATTTTGGAGGATTTTTTGTTTAATCTTTAAATATGTGGTATACCATTTTTAGCTTACAGCTGTATAAAAACAGACCTGTGTCTACGGCTTTGTCCAGTAAGCAGCATGATGAAAAACTCTGAGGACAGTGCTAAGGCACTATGGAAGCTGCTTCTTTCTCATTCAAGTCTGCCTTACACTGGCTTGGCATTTACTCTCAAGAAGTCAGGTCTGCTAGACTAATCCTTTCTTTGCTGTTATAATAGGAGCCTCCTCTATAATTTCCAGGAGCTCCTTTCTGAAACATTCTGAGAAGCAGTCAGTAAACTATGTTCATAAAATGTACCGAGCTTTGGAGTGGTACAAACCTGCTCCAGATTCTGACTGTGTAAAATCCTGACAATGTTTAAGTTAAAGGGCAAAATGTTTAATTTTCTCCTCAGTAAAACGGAAACACAAAACCAGTGTATGTAGAGGAACTGAAATAAGATAACATTTGAGAAAGTGACTTCCCAGAGACTAGAACACTATATTGGCTCAGACCATGCTCTGCTATGTTCTTTCTCCCCTCTTGGCTGCTACCCAGCAACAGGAGCAGCAAGTACTGACATCTTATAAATCCAGTTCTGCATGGCCTGGACTTTCTCTCAGGAGCAGACCAGCTAGGCATTACTCTTTCAGAATCCTTTCTTTCCACTGAACTCATATCAGCAAATATGTACTGAGGCACGACTATTTGTTAAGGCACCTAGTCAAAATGCCAGAGCATGGAAGTAAAATCTATCTATGAAAGGGTGTTCTAGAAGTCTCACACTCACCTACCCTGGAACTACCTCTTCTCCAAGCTAACTCCAGGAAAGCTTGATGTTATTATATAAACTTAATAACATCAAAATTGCACTCAATATTTTATGGAAAGAGCTGACCATTTATGTCTTTGCAAATATAATTGTACCGTTATACTTATGTAAGAGTAATTAAAGTTGTATTTAATTTCAATATTAAGTTTTTGATAAGAGTTTATACCTTCTTAGATTATTCTCTTGAACTATGGTCGTCAAATGTTATGGGGAAGGGACACGCACTGTATAAATAACTGGGATAGCTCCTAGATCTAAAATATAATTAATTCTTTTGAAATTTAACTTCTCTTGTTATTATAAAACATTACTTTCCACCACTGATTATTAGTTCCCAAGCCTACAAAGAAAACTTTCATGCTGAAACTTCTAGTGGCTAGTCCACAACTAGGTGCTAATAATAAGTGTTAATGATTTTAGAAAATGTCAGACTCTTAATTCAGAGTCATTATCCAAGACACAATATGAGACACAAGTCTCATGTTTGTGATATCTGTGTGTGCAAAATTCCTCATCATGATTCTTTATTTTATTACTACATAATCAATTAACTAACATTTCATTTACTGACCCCTCAGCATTGCTAGGGCAGGAGCATTTAACCCTGTTTTACAAATGAATCTCCTATGGCAATCTTTGAATATTATGTAGATGCCAGGGTCCTGTGCCAGACTGAGTTGGGGCATAACTTTGTTGTAGGCTTTTTACTAAAACAATCTCAAGTGATACTGTTGTGCATCTAGATTAAGACCTCCTGTCCTTAGCTTTGTGGGGACAAAAAAAGGCAAATGAAAGAGGCTAATTAGGAATAGCCTAATGAGTGCTAAGTCTTAGGATGTTATTAATTTATATAGTAATTTAATCCTCATTACTATTCTATCAAGGATTTCATTTTTCTCCTACTATCAAAAATTGTACTCCAAAAATGGAACAGCTTACAAGATGAAGTCAGACCTCCTACCCAAAAGCCCAGGACATTTCCTTTAGATAAAGTAGCCCACAGCCTAGTTGCAGTGAAGCAGTCAGGAAAGACCAGGATCCCTGCAGCCTGACCCTGCCCACATCTTGAAGGGGTCTAGTGTCCGGTTGCTATGCTGGCTCCACTCAGCAACAGGTCCTTATGGCCAACAACCTGAAGATTTAAAATGTTTACTTCTTTATTTTGAGAGAGAAAGAGAACACACCAGTGAGGGAGGGGATGCAGAGAGAGGGAGAGAGAGAATCTTAAGCAGGTTCTACACACACCATGGAGCCCACACAAGGCTCAACCTCACAACCTCAGCCAAAATCAAGAGTCAGATCCTCAAGAGACTGAACCACCCAGGCGCCCCAACAACTTGAAGATATAAGTCCACCCAAAGCTTAAGTTGACTCTGCCTGGATATACCCCAAGTGATTTCAGAAAAGCTCATTCTCTAAATGAGATTTCACATGTATTTTCCTCCCTCAAACTTGGTATGTCTGCAGGAAGGTTCAGAGAAAGTTTTATTATGAAGATTAAATAAATTACTCTGTAAAATTCCCAGAAAAGGGCTTGATGTGAGGTAAGTATCCTACCAGACATAGCCTTCTCTTTCCCATTTCTCCTGGAATTGGACAAAACTAAAAACAAACAACAAAATAGATGATGACAACAACAACAACAAATGCCACCCCACTTGGCTAGAACACTGATGCCTAACTTACTGGCACTCTTTTCTATATATGACCATAACCATAAACTCTATCTTAAAACTCCTACTACTGCATCACAGGCCAGGATCAGCTACCCCATGTGATTATTAACAGCTACAGTTGAGGCCAGTTAGCCCTAGCTCACTCTTTGTATAATGACTGAAATTTCTAGTCACTTATTTGCAAGGGTATCTTTTGGGAGTCATCCGGGGCTCACCGGTTGAGACGTCTCCTGTGAGGATAAGGCAGATGTTGCAAAGTCTCCTGCTGACTAAGATGGCATCCCAATATTATCTCCTTCTATTGATAACCTCTCAGGCCTTGTCTTCTTGAACTGCTCCTTGTTGGCTTCAAGCGATAAAATACCCATTAGTTTTATGGCATTAGAAAAAAGGAACCTGGAATGTGATGCCTTGATGGATAACTTCTGAACGAGAATAACCTGGCCAGAAATAACCTCAAAGTGGCCTCTTGGAGACAGGTTACACAAAGTGATCATACAGAACAGTAGTTATGAGTTGAAAATTAGTGTGACTTATGTAGACCTCAGGCCCCTACTGTGTAAATTCACTCACTAATAAAGAATAAAAATTCAGGCAAGCATTAGAAAACTATGCCTCTACCAAGTGAGTTGCACGTTCCCCCTTATGATTAAGAATTCTGGACAGAATGACTCCTAACCTACCTATAAATGATTAACATAGGTCTTTTTTTTAATTTTTTTAATTTTTATTTATTTGTTTTTGAGAGACAAAGATGGAGCATGAGTGGAGGAGGAAGAGAGAGAGAGGGAGACACAGAATCAAAGCAGGCTCCAGGCTCTGAGCTGTCAGCACAGAGCCCGACACGGGGCTTGAACCCACGAACTAGGAGATCATGACCTGAGCTGAAGTCGAATGCTCAACCGACTGAGTCACCCAGGCACCCTAACATAGATCTTGAGGCAACAATGTATGTGCCACCCATCTACTCAAGATCACCATGACAACCCTGTCTTTTTTCTTATACACCCTGCTTTTTCCACCTTCCAAAAATTTACCTAACTCTACTTCAAAAAGTTATGTTCATTAACTTAGAATCATAAAAATAGCTAGTGATCAATCTATGCTTACTGATGTAATGTCACTCCTTGATGTAATGTCATCTACTGCCTTTAAATAGAGACACTGAGATCAGCAGGACAGAGTGGCCTGCTTGGTTCCAGTAACTTCGCAGCTCTCTCATCTCTCATCGTGCTGACACTGTTCATCCTCCAGGACCCCCGAGAGTGCCGCAGTTGGGCCATGGCAGGTATCTTGTAGGATTAGTCCTAACCACATCTTTTTTCTTAGTTACCCCTCCTCTTTGCCGAGTTACCACACACTACAATTTGGAGGAATTTATGAATTATGAAGCTATTGGAATAAGGGGAAAATCCTGATTTGTTTGTATTTCCTACAAAGGTCTTCAGTGATCTAGAGAAAATGTCAAGACAACAAGATCCATAGTAGAAAAACATTTTTGAAATTCCTTTTTCTCCTTAATTTCCTTCTATCCCTAGGCCGTTCCCTTATTAAGATAACTAGAATTCTAATTGTTTATTTTTTTGGGTGCTGAGTCGTAAGAGTACTTTATACAGGGCAAAACAGGTAAAGGAGACTAAGAAGTACAAACTGTGTTGGAAAATAAGTCACAGGATGCAAAGTACAGCAATGGAATATTGTCGGTAGTACTGTAATACTTTGTATGACAACAGTAAACGCACTGATCATGGTGAGCATTCTGTAATGTATATCAATGTTGAATCACTTGTTATGCACTTGAAACTAATACATTATTGAATATCAATATACTTGAACTGGAAATCAATTAAATAATTTTTAAAATACCCAGAATTCCAAGGAAAAGATGACATAACAGAAAAGAGAAAAAGAGGTGTCAGCCTTTGGTGTTTGCCTTTTAAAAGCCCTAGTCTCTAAGAGAAAAGAAAGGAGTTGATGTATATGGACAAATCTATAGTAAAATATTTGGTAGGTAAAAGTGAGTCTTCCCACTCCAGAGAACAGAAAAGACTTCACAGAGTGAGAGGCAAAGATAAGAGAGCTGTGATGACAGAAGTTTGGAGGGCTAGGATAAGAGATTCAGACCTGGAAGCGCTGTGATGGAGCAGGCAGTGGAGAGAAGTTCTGGAGTCCACGTTGCTCCACTCCAGGGAGCACATTCTGTAGCTAGGAGCACACCTGCACTATAACATTAAAGGAGGTCCTTTGGACAAAAGAAAAATATTACTGAATGAAAAAACAGATCTGCACAAAGGAATGAAGAACATGAGAAGTAGTGTCTCATATATAACTATATAAAATGTTTACCTTTTAAGTATAATTAAAATATAAAAATAAATAAGTAAATAAAATAAAACTCACTATTTATAAGCAAAAATGTATAGTGTGAGCTCCTAACAAATAAAAACAAAAAGGCCAAGAGGAAAAATAATTAGTGCCTTATTTTAAGGCCCTTGGAATTAGATTATAAGTTAGATTATCATAAATCCAGAAACAACAACTAAAATTTTGAAAAGAGACAATAATTCGATAAAAGATAAAACTGGATGATTACACATATTTAATAAATCCAAAAAAGAGAAAGGAAAAAACAAACAAAGACACGCGGAGCAAATAAGGAAAAAAAACTAAACATATGAATAAATCACATTTAATTAGAATAGAGTCTGCACCAATTAAAGAGCAGGGAGTGTCAGATTACATTAAAACAGCAAGCCTCAACTGTAGGCTGCCTACAAGAAACATAGTTCAAATATAAAGAAATATATTAAAAGAAGGCAGAAAGCTCCACTAACTCTAGTCAAAAGAAAACTGAGTGGCTAAATTAATATCAAATAGATCCCAAAACAAAGAATATTACCAAAGGAAAAAAAAAAAAGCTAAAGAAATCAACTCAAAGAGAATGTACTAATCCTAAATGCTTACCAGGGCTTCAAAATACCTAACGAAAAACTGACAGAACTTCAAGAAGAAATGGATAAATCTAAACTTATAGTTAGATATTTCAATACTCTTTTCTCAATAATTTACAGAATACAGAGAAAATCAGTATATAATGAGGAATATCATCAACCAAGTTGACTCAATTGACATTTTTAGAACACTACCTATGGACAGCAGGATACACATTCCTTACAAAGATACAAAAAAAATTACCATTATTTAAGTCCTAATTATAATGAGTCATAAAATAAGACTCAGTAGAGGGAAATAACTCAAGTGATACACAAAGTGCACTCTGACCACAGCGGAATTAAACCAGAACAAGGAAAAGCTACAAGCATTCTGAAACTAACATAATTCTAAAAGTGCATAGGCCAAAGACAAAATCAAAATGGATATTACAATGTATTTTGAAATGAGTAAAATTTAAAATATACCATAAAACTTTGTAGAATGCCAATAAAGCCTTGTTAAAATATACATACATAACAAATGCTTATATTAGAAAAGAAGAAAAGTCTCAAATCAAGGATCTTAGCTTCCACTTTAAGAAACTAGAAGCCAAGAACAAATAAGACCCAAAGTTAGTCAAAAAACTGGATAAAGTTTAGAGAATAAATCAATAAAACTGAAAAAAATAATAAAATTAATGAATCATATTAGAGAAAATCAACAAAATTGTTAAATCTCTAGTCAGTATCCTCTGAAAAAAATAAAAAAAGAGAAAAAAAACACGACTTACAATATCAGGAATGAGAGAACTGGCATCAATAATTTCCAGTAGTACTAAAAGCATAATGGGGTATACTATGAACATTTTTAATAAACCCAATGACAAATGAAATAGACAAACTTATTTAAAATGTCAACTAATAAAGATAACTCATCCAGAAACAGATTACCTGAACAGTCTTATATCACTTAAAAAATTTTAGGTAAAAAAGTGTACCAGAGAGAAAACTTGAGAAAGAGGGCTCCCATGATGAATTCTACCATTTAGGGTAGAAACACTACCAATTCTACAAAAACTGTTCCAGTAATCGAAAAGTAGAAACTACTTCCAAATTATTCAATCCAGGATTCCTTTACTACCAAAATAAGATAGACATTACAAGAGAATACAAGATAGAGTTACTATTGCTGATGAACACTAATGAAAAAATTTTAAACAACATTTTAGCAAGTTAAACACAATGTGACATAAAAGGATAATACATCATGGTCAATGGGATTATTATAAGATACAATCTTGGTTAACATTAAATAATTAATGTAATTCACCATTTTTTATAATCTAAAAGAAAAGAAAGTATGATCCTCTAAATAGATGCAGTAAATCCAAAACCCATTTCCGATAAAATTATTCAGCAAACTAGAATTAGAAGGAACTTCCTTCAACCTGATATTGACCATCTTTAAAAAGCCTACAGCTAATACCAACTGAATGTACTACTGAATGCATGTCTGCCAATATGATGAAAAAAAGGAAAGGATGTCTGTCATAACCACTTTTGCTCAACATTTTACAAAAGGCGATCACTGTAATAAGGCAAGCAGAATTAATAAAATAAGTAAAGTTGTCTATAGTTATAGTCAACATGATTTTCCATGTTGACAATCCAACAGATTCTACAAAATAGCTACTAGAACTAATAGAATTTAGTAACATTACAGGACAAAAATCAATATCCAAAGTCAATTATAGTTCTACTAATTAGCAGTGAAATATCAAAAAGTGAGATATTTAAATATCTTTTAAAATAGCACCCAAAAATATGAAATGGTCAGACAACAGATGCGTAAAACCTATAATCTGAAAACTCAAAAATATTGATTAGAGACACTTAAGAAGGCCTAAGTAAATGGAGATATATACCATGTTCATGGATTTTAAGTGTCCGTATGGTTAATATGTCATTTCTTAATTCTTCAATAGATTTAATACATTTAAAATCCAAATCCAGCTTTTCTCATAGAAATTTACAAATTCCCAAAGTCAGATGGAAAGACAATGATCCAGAATATAGCCAAAAGAACTTTAAAATATCTGACCAAATGTGGAAAACACTACTGATTTTAAGATTTGTTATAAATTTACAGTAATTGAGATAATATGATATTGGCTAAAAAACAAGTAAGTCAACAGAACAGAACAAAGTACTTAGAATAGGTCCACAGAACAGAATAAATTTCCTAAAAACAGGCCCACTTGACTCTAATATATACACATTGAGTGTTTAACATCAATCTTTATTAATTTTATACTGAAAGTATACATAAAAGCTTATGGAGCAGAAACAAATTACCCAGCCATTGCCTCAGTTCTTATCCCTGCAGGGTTGTGACAAAAGTCAGATGGAATAATCTCTTATGTAAATGTCCTGACACTATATAGGCAAGGGATAGTTTGAATAAATTTTCTCTGTTTATCAACAAGAGGAACTGACAGGTGATACCCCCTACCTCCTAAAACCAGAGAAGAAAGCCTGCATGTTAGAAATGGAATGCAAAAGATTCTGGTTCTCACTCTAAATAGGTGAAATGTAAATACACCTTTCCAAGTGCCAAATAAGCCTCAGTGTCTCTAGCTTTTACAACCTAAAAATGTCTCCAAGGTTCCAGGCCTAATTTTCTCTTAAAAATGTAAACATGTACTTTCAAAGGTAAATTCTTCTGTAGTTCTCTCACTATATATAGTCATAAATTCATTTCCCAAGGCTTTCCTTCAGTCCAGGATATCAAGTGTTTAGCAAAATTCATTCTGAAAGCTTCTACAATGAAAATAAATAAAAATATTTTCTCTATACCTCATAATACATACAATAAAATACTATTCACCAATAAAAACGGATGATCTATTCATATACAAAACAGCATGTGTAATCTCAAAGTAATTATACTGAGTCAAAGAATCAGACACGAATAATACAAACTTTATAATTCTAGTTATAGGAAATTCTACAAAATGGAGATAGCCCATAGTGACAGAAGGAAATTCAGTGTCTGCTCAGGGAAAGGGAAGCTGGGCTGAGGGTAATTATTTCAAAGATGTGCAAGACATTGGTGCCGATGTAGTAATATTTTCATGGGGTGTGTGTATGTGTAAAAATCTTTCAAATTTTATACTTTCCTTTTGTATAGTTGAGGGTATGTCAATTATAATTCAATTAAAAATACAAAATACAGACACACAGGTAGATGCAAATACAGAAAACAAAGTTAGATTTTTTAAACTGTGATCTGTGAAAACTAAAGTACAAAATATTGCAGACCACTGCTTTCTTCTGGTCTGAAGATTTTGTGAAAGATATGACCATATTTTTAATGATTATGTAAGTGTATAAAAGACACAGTCTCATTTCAGTGCTTTATAAGTGCTTTTTAAATATTGTCTACTACCTGCCATTACTTTTGCTTTCTATTAATACATTTGTCATTTACAAAATTAATTACATATCACTAATTATAACAGGGATCCTTCAGGGCACAAAGTTGCCATCTTTAAGATATCCTTATTCACATTATGGTTCTCAGAATATGAAAAGTCAGGGACTGATTATATTTAGTTTCATAAAATATTCTGAAATAGAACATGATATCCATGATGTAATATTTGAGATAGATTTCCTTCTCAAAGCATACATACTACTATCCTTCCAAGAACACTTAGAAGACCACCATCCCTATGATGGTGTCCACCAATCTACCATTTACTTTTGTTTTCTAACCACCTAGCTGTCTTCTTTTTCCAACCTCCTCATGCTACTTCCTTTGACTTTTCTTTCTTTCTTTTTTTTTTTTCCTCTCCTGCTTTAAAACTAACCTTTGGCCTAACTTTCATTGCCCATAACATCATCTCTCAATATGAGCTCCAGGCAATATGCAGTTCAATTCCATCCGAATTTTGATTCTCTTCTCTAGTCCCCATTAATATGTTCAGCATCAAGACAAGCAGAAAAACATGTGTCCCTCCTTCCCATATATTTTGTGAATAATGGCATTTCGGTTGATCACTTCTGTGACCTGGCTGCCAACATCTAAAGCTCTCCAAATGCCATGACTCATGCTCAGATGTTTTCATATTTTAAACGCATTCAGCTTTCCTATAAATACAATGACCTCTTTCTTCCCCTGTTAAAATTATGCATTAAATCTCTTACTCTTTCTCATTTTTTCACAGATCTACATCTACAGTAATCTAGTTTGCTCACATTTAGGCATCTTTCCAGTTTCCATTATTACATTACTGTTCTGGCCATATTATAATATTCAACATTATTATTTCATTTCATAACAAAATGTAGTCTTAGCAGGCTTCACAATATTATCATTAAACTCTTATAACATTCTCTTTCTTGTTACAGGGAAAGCCTTTCTAGCATAATCCGTAAGTCAATTTTCTATGAGGTACAAGTAATACTATCTCATCATAACATAATTGCAAATGTTGCCATTTTGTATTTTAAAAATTGGCATATAGCTACAAAGGGAAGTCAAGCTAGTTTTCAATTTTGAGGATACAAAAAAATAACAAGACTGTTCCTAGATGTATTAAGTCCTGTAAAAAATCACTATTCTACACAAATTGGCTTGTAATGTGATTCTTTAAATCAGAAAGAGATCAAAAGTTCAGCAACTAACCAAAATGGTTTAATTATCTCCTTATTTTCCTGCAGGAAAATGGCAAAGATATTCAGATATTATCTACCATCTCTCCAACTCTCTGTCCTGAATGAGTCTGTTCTAGATCTCAAGCTGACAGACCATAACTCACTTGCTTGTATTGGGTGAATATAAATACAGAGAGTTTTTGCATTTTACAGTAAATTAGTCAGATTTGACCATGAGGCTACAGAAAAATCCATTCTCTTAGCCTTTTTATGTATCTTCTGGGCAGAAATCATGGGCTTTTATTGGAATCCTGCCTTAATGCTCTTGATTCTTTTAGGACACTGAGAGCCAACTTTCTTCCTATTCATTAACAGATGCATAAAACATCTGGTAATATAATTATAAACAAAAAGTTTTCCTTTTTAAATGTTTTAACAGTATCTGTCTTCCCTACCTTCTGGAAAGAGTGCATTAGTTTTCTATTGTTGCATAAAAAATTACCAAAAACTAACAATTTAAAATAATGCCCATTTATTATCTCATGGTTCTGTAGTCAGAGGTTTTAGTGGGTTCAACCAACTTCTTTGTTTAGGGTCTCACAAGCTGAAAATAAAGTTTTAGCCAGTAAATATTTTTATCTAGAGGCTCTGAGGAAGAAATCACTTCTAACCCATTCAGATTATTGACAGATTTCAGTTTCTTATAAGTGTAGGACCGTTTACTCCTGGTTATCAACTAGTGGCAACTAGCATCTAGAGTGTACCCAAATACTCTTGCCACACATCAGACAAAACCTGCCACTTTAAGGGATGCATCTGATTACAGATGACATAATCTAATATACTAAAACCCTAAAGACTAAACCAAAATTTGTTAGAACTAATAAATTCAGTAAAGCTGCAGAGAACAAAAATCAGCATCAAAAATTGACCGTGGTTCTATACACTAATAATTAACTCTATATATAATAAATATAAATATATATATAATAAATATAAATATAAATATATATAAATATAGATAATTATAATTAACTATCTGAAAAAATTAATTTTAAAAGTCCCATGTACTCCAGCATGAAAAAGAATAAAATACCTAGGAATAAATTTAACCAAGGAAGTGAAAGATTTGTACACTGAAAACTATAAAACATGGATGAAAGAAATTAAAGATGATAAACTAATCTTCATAGATCCAAAGAACTAATGTTAAAAGGTCCATAATACACAAAGCAATCTATGGATTCAATGCAATCTATATCAAAATCCAATGGAATTTTCCACAGAAATACAAAAACAAACAAACCAAACAGAAAAAAAAAACCCTAAAAATTCATATGTAATTTTTCATATTTTCATTAATTTTTCATTAATTCAGACTCTGAATATGTGAAGAAATCTTTCTCTATCTCTGTGTCTCTCTCTTTCCCATTTCTATTTCTTATCATATTCATATACATGAAGGTATTTTACAGAATTACAGGATTAAAAAAAATCTTTAAGTTAGCTTTCTGTTGATAACAATTCTGTTGAGAATAAGAAAGCTATAAATGCTGATGTATGAACCTAAGGAAGAAGTGTCCTAACCAACAGAGATACACAATATGAAATGGAAGTAACATGGCAGCCCTTTAAACTTTACACACAGTCTCATGTACACTATTTAATTTGACTCCCACCACAATCTAAGGGTTATTATTATTATTTTCAATTTAACTATCAGAATAAATTGTGGCTCAATTTAAAAATTATTAAGTGAATTATGATAAATAAATATCTTAGCGTCTAACTATAACCCTAATCATAAATTCTAACCATTGGTAAAAGAAATAATACTAAAATAATATTTTTGATCCAGGCATTAAATTGTAATAATATCATAAAAGCATTCTATATTTGTGATTTTCAAGAGGCAGTAATATGCATTCATTTTTGGCATTATTATTTGAGAGTATATGATCTAAAATGTGAATGCAAATCTACACGGAGAAAATAAATCATAACACAGAGCAAGGGGGAAAGAAACAACACAAAGGAGTCAATGACCAAAACAGTTTAAGGATCATATCAGTAGAAGTGATTCAAATAAAATAGAGAAAACTCGAAGCTATAACTTTAGTCTAGAAGTTCTAGTCATAGAAATAAAATGTTTTATTTGTTAAAAGAATGAGTTTACTCAATTCTGGGAAATAAAGCCATAGTGACTTTTACAATATCGTTACTTTTTGGAGAAATTTAAAGAAATCAACTGAAAATTTACTACAACTAATACAGACGACAGAAAAGTACCCAAAAATAAATAAGGAATAATAGATTTCAATAGGTACATAAGTCATAGGTACAAAAGTCAAATTTACTTCCCAATCCAAATAACCAAGAAATGGATAAAATATATTAAATGATAATTTTCAAGACACTTGAAATCAAGCAATGAAAGATAAAAAACTAATAAGGAATACATACAATTGTTCTTCCTTTTATATCCGAGATCTATCTCCAAAGGGGAATCTTGTCTTCCTAAAACTGTCAGAGAGAGTTTCTGTTTGCTTGGCTTTGCCTTTTTTTCCTTGCATTTAGATACATACATAAATCTAATAATCGTTTCCCAAACATTTCACAAATTTTAATGCTTGAAGTTCCTCTTTTATAAGAGGAAGAATTAGCACATAAAATTAGTTAACATTTATTTATAGATTTTTTTTTTCCTCAAACGTCAACGGGATACATAGGCATCTAACAATTCACTAGCATTAATGATAGTATATTAATAGATTGTTTTAGTGCCATCCATAAATTTCCATGATACTTTGTTGTGTTCAGAATTGAGCCCAATATCCCTCCCTCCACTACTATAAAAAAACACTGCAGGAGACCCTTTGAATGAAATCTGCTTTATTGTTTATCAGGGGTCTTTAAATATATATGTATATATATATATCACATTAAAATATATATTTAGGGGCGCCTGGGTGGCTCAGTCGGTTGAGCGTCCGACTTTGGCTCAGGTCATGATCTCGCGGTCTGTGAGTTCGAGCCCCGCGTCGGGCTCTGTGCTGACGGCTCAGAGCCTGGAGCCTGCTTCGGATTCTGTCTCTCCCTCTCTCTGCCCTTCCCCCACTCATGCTCTGTCTCTCTCTGTCTTAAAAATAAACATTAACAATTAAAAAAAAAATTTTAAATATATATTTAATATGTAATTTAAATATAATTTATATACATGAATATCATTCCTCAAAGTGAGTTTATAACTATAATTTATAAATTGTTTTCATTTGGAATTCAGTTGAGCAAATTTTGGTTAATAACTATTAAAAATCATACAAAAACTATAAAACTAAATGTATTTTTTTATTTCTTAAATGGGTATTATTTCATGACTAAAAATTTTAAAAGACATCATTACACCATCAAATGAAAAAACTCAAATCATGTCAAAATTTCTATGATCCCTTAATGAGATTTTAATCATATAAAAATTCTGTTTTCTCCAGGACCCTGGGTAGCTCAGTCAGGTAAGTGGCCAACTCTAGATTTCAGCTCAGGTCATGATTTTGTGGTTCATGGGATTGAGCACCATGTTGGGCTCCATGATGACAGTATGGAGCTTGCTTGGGAGTCTCTCTCAACTCTCTCTTTCTCAAAATAAATAAAATAACCTTTAAAAATATTTTAGGGACACCTGGGTGGCTCAGTTAGTTAAGCAGCTGACTCTTGGTTTCAGCTCATGTCATGATATCACAGTCTATGGAATCAAGCCCCACGTTGGGCTCTGCTCTGACAGCATGAAGCCTGCTTGGGATTTTCTCTCTCTGCCCTTTCTCGGTACACATGTTCACGTTCTCTCTCTCTCTCTCTCTCTCTCTGGATAAATTTAAAAAAGAGACAAATATTTCTAAAATGCCTTTTTCCATAATAAAGATAAATAAATGCTAATGGGTGAAGAGCAAACTTTAATTTTTGCTAAAAAAATATTTTGTCACTCTTAATTATCCTTAAATAACCAAATTCTCTTTCTTTTATAAAGATTTTTTCTCACATCAGGAACTAAAATAAGAAAAAAATATAAGAACACTTAAGTAAATTAGATTCTTCCCATGGTTGAATTTTGAATAATACATCATAATTTTTGATATTTAGTAAATCAACTTGAGTTATATTGAAATGTATATTCACTGAACTGAAATGTACCTACTTTCTATTAAAAAAAAAAGTGTTTGCTAAACAAATTAATCAAGAATCTCCTTTCTCCAACTGTCAAATGATCGCCAAAGATGTTTTTAGCTCTAAAACTGTTAAGTTCAGTTCAATCCTTTTAAGAAAATTAAATTGTTTGCACTTAAAAATGCTTAGTATTTAAACCAAAGGGAAGCAGTTATTTATGAATGTATTTTTATCTGTTCATTAAAGCAATACAGTAAGATTTATACCTAAAAACATGTTCACAACTGATGTTACTGAGTTTAAAAGCAATAAAAATTCATTTGTTTAAAAGGTTCCCTAATTTATAGGTTTTATTCTATTAAAAACAAAACACAAAAAGCTTTATACTTAAAATAACATTTTGCTTATAGTAACACAAAAACAGATTATTATATATTTTATATATCATCTATATGAAAAGCATAGGTTTTATTTTTTTTAAATATGACAAGATTCAGAATTCTCAGTTGGCTTCTACCATAAAAAAAGAAATTTTCCCAAATTTGGATCTTGACATAGCTACACTATTCCTGTCTAGAATGCCGATTATAGCCAGAGGGAATAAAGTTTTAGAATATGATTTTGAAAAAAGACTGCCAGATTTTGACATTACAAAATTTAGAAAAAAAGAATAACTGATTTTGAAGGCAGAAGAGGGATAGTGATAATGAGATTATATAATTGTGCTTATTTCTCTATATCAAAATATTTTCCAAAAAAGGCTTACTATTTAAGTAATTTTTCTGATATTATTTATGTTAACTCTGAATAATTTTTTTCGTATCAACTTATGGTATATACAATATGACATTATCGGGACAATAATGTAACTATCCAGTATGTACAGTTATTCTGTACTTTCGTTTGTTTGAATTCCTATAGAATATATCTTTAATCAATGTTTAATCAATAATCTTTAATCGATACTTCATAGACTCTAGAATCACAATAGTATGTTTTTAATGTACTTAGTTACTATCTTTAGGGTTATTCATACACTAACTTACACTTGGTGGTTAAACCCACCCAAAAAATAAAAACCCTATATAGGACTAAGCTCATTAAACTTAAAGCACCATTCTCTTTCTTCCCATAAGCTCTCATCATAAGTGTTTCTCATCATTTTGACCTCGTTGGAGTTGGAGTTCTCACAAATATACAACTTTCCTATAAAAATTAAATCTCTTCAACAATCTAAGGCACACTGCTCCTACTGATGGTTAAAGTATTTCTGCCACTGCAAAGGTCAGACAGCATCATCTAGAATGAAAACATATACTTAAGATCATATCTCTGGGAGGCTCTGAGATTGAACTGCTTAAACATTAAAAAAAAAGTTCTGTACATAATTATTAGTTACGGTAGGTGCTGAATGATTTAATAAAAATATTCATAAGAGAATTAACTAATTCATGTTTAAGTCTGATATCATTCAGGATGCTAAACCACCTTATACGCAAGGAAAACATCTGTTGCTACTCAATCATGGAGGTCCATTCCAAAGTAGGAATACAACTTTCTCTAAATGCTCATTTCAAATTTACTCTTTTAAAGCATAATGCATTTTGGCATTCCCCTGCTCCAAAACTTTTAACATTTCTCACTGTATGTTAAATAAACTAAAAATTCCATAGTATGCACAAAAGGTTAAAAAATCATTTGAAGTTATGCAAAAGGTGCAAGTTATACATCAAGAGAAAAAGGCTGTAAATGTGAGGCATTCAAGATATTTGGCCATCTGGTCCCAATATACCTTCCTAACTATTTTTCATTACTACCCACCTTGTGCTCTAGTCAAAGTTAACTACCTTCCCTCCCTAAAGTCTTCTATGCCTATACTCTGAGCATCCTCTTTCTTACCTTACTTACTAGGCCTTATCCGCTTAGCTACAAAAAGGAATAACAATGTCCTTCTCAATAAATTACCTTAAAAATATTAAATGGTATCATATATTTAAAACACCGAGGAGAATGTGAGGAACTTAGGACACCTTCATAAAGAATAAGACGCTAGCTCTTAAAATTATTATTCTTAGTATGGTTTTGTTACTGTTGTAAGAATTCATAAAGCTTTCCCAACTCCTAGACAGACACAGTTTCTCCTTTCTTTTCTCTCTTTGAAAACTTGGATAATAGTCCACTATTTTAATTCTTCTAAGTATATGCCATACTTCCCTTTCTAGAATATAAGTGCTTTGGAAAAAGAAGCCATGTATAATTATACTTTACTTTTTTAATTCCCCATAACCTCTACCACAGTAGGCATCCTACAGACTCATAAATGATTATCCAAACACCTCTCCCCTATTCAAAAAATGCTCATATTCTCCTCAGAAAATAAGCAAGAAAGAAGTGAATAGAGTGAAATAAAGTGTTGAGAGAAAAAAATTACCAACCTAGAATTCTTTACTCTGTGAAGTTATTCTTCAAAAAGAAAAAAAGACATAGACTCTCAAACAGAAATTAAGGGAATTTGTTGCCAATATGTCTGTTTTGTTGAAGAAGTTCTCTAGAGAGAAGGGAAATGATATAGGTCAAAACTCAGACTTACATTAAAAAAAGGGAAAGTATGAAAGAAAGAAAAAGTGAAGGTAGAATATAAATTTGTATTTCTTATCTTTTATTGATCTAATATATAATGGTTAATTCAAAATAATAATACCATAGTGTATTTTATTATTTATGCTATTTATCTACCTTTATGCTATTTACATATAAATGTTTATATATGTTTATGTATATGTGATTATACATAAAGATTATAAAGGTGGATAAAAAATAAATCCCTACTTTAGGTTGTCTACAAGAAACCCAATTTATATTAAAATTAAAAGTAAATACATGGCAAAAAAAATACACCACATTAACAGTAATCAAAAGAAACCAGAAGAAGTTACATTAATCTCAGATAGAGTATACTTTAAAACAAGGTATGTTATCAAGAGTAAAAAAAGAATAATACATATTGATAAAAGGGACAATTCATCAAGAAGACAGAACAATCTTTAATGTATTTATGCCTAATACGGCATCAAATTATGTGAGAGAAAAACTATTAGAACTACAAAGATAAATAGATGAATCCCATATCATAGTCCAAGACTTCAAAACCTCTCTATCAGAAATGGACAGATCCAACAGGCAGAAAGACACAAGGACATAGTTGAATTTAACACCATCAATCTATATATCAAGTAGATATAACTGACATCTACCAACTATGTCATCCAACAGCAGCAAAATATACATTCTACTCAAGCTTACATGGAATGTTCACCAAAACAGGCCACACTATTGGCCTTAAAAAATTAGATAAATAAAAAATAAAAACTTAACAAATTTAAAATAATGGTAAGTATACAATGACGACCGCCAACCACAGTAAATTAAATTAGAACTCAATTAACATAAACTCTTAAAATTCCAACATACATAGAGATTAAACAATACATTTCATAAAAGAATAGTAAAATAATAAAGATTACTATGAACAACTCTATGCCCATAAATTTGATAAAATAGATGTAATGGACCAATTCCTTTTAGACACAATTTGCCAAAACTCACATAAGAAATATAAAAACTGAATAGACATTTGCCTATTAAAAGAAATTGAATCAATACATAATAATCTCCAAAACAAAACCAGTCCAAGATACGTTTATTGGTGACTTCTACCAAATATTTAAGGAAGAAATTGTATCAATTTCTTAAAATCTCTTTCAGAAAACAAAAGTAGATGGAATACTTCCTAACTCATTTCATAAGGCCAGCATTACCCTAATACCAAAACCAAAGAGACTACAATAAGAAAATTATAGACCAAGAAATCTCATGAATATAGATAAAACCCTCAACACGGAATTAGCTAATCAAATCCAACAATACATAAAAAGAATTATATTCCAGGACCAAGTGATATGTTTATCACAGGTATATAAGTCTGGCTCCATATTTTATAAATAATTAATGTAACCCATCACATCAATAAGCTAAAAAAGAAAAATCATATGATCATACCAATAGATGCAGTAAAAACATTTGACAAAATCCAATACTCATCCCTAAGCAAACTAGTAATAAAGAAGGACTTCCTCAACTTTATAAAGAACACCTACAAAAACCTACAATAAGTTCATACTTAATGGTGAAAAACTCAGGGATTTCTCACTAAAATCAGATATAGTGCAAGGATGGCCCTCTCATCATTCTTTTAAACACTATTATGGAAATTCTAGCTAATTCAGTAAGACAAGAAAATAAAAGGTATACAGATTGGGAAGGAGTTAGTAAAACTGTCTTTATTCAGAGATAACAAAATCATCTATGTAGAATATCCCAAAGAAGTGGAGGGAAAAAAAACTAACCAAAAATTATAGTAAGGTTGCAGTATACAAAGTTTATATACAAAAGCGAATTGCTTTCCTATATACTAGCAATGAACAAATCAAATTTGAAATTAAAAACAAAATAAAATTTGCATTAGCTCACAAAAAATGAAATACCTAGGTATAAATCTAACAAAATACATGTATGAGGAAAATGATAAAACTTTAATGAAAAATTAAGTAAATGAAGAGATATTCCATGTTCATCAAGAGAAGAAAATTTTGTCAAGATGTTGGCTTTTCCCAACATGATGTATAGATTCAATGTAATCCCAATGAATGAAAATCCCAGCAAGTTATTTTATAAATATTTACACCCTGATTCTAAAGTTTATATGGAAAAGCAAAAGAAACAGAATAGTAATCACAATATTGAGAGAGAAGAACAAAATTGGAGGACTGACAATACCTACCTTCAAAAGTTATTATAAAGGCTACAATAATCAAGGCAGTGATAAAATACAAACAGATCATTAGAACAGAATAGAGAACTTGGAAATAAACTCACATAAATACTCAACTGCTCCTTGAGAAAGTACCAAAGGCAATATAGTAAAATAAAGATATTACAAGAAATGGTGCTGAGACAACTGGACATCCACAAGCAAAAATGAATCTGGACCGAGACTTAAATCCATTATAAAAATTGACTCAAAACAGATCACAGACCAGAATAGAAAGAACAAAATTAGAAATTCCCTAGAATATAAATAGGAAAAAACCTAGATGACCTAAGGTTTGCTGATAATTTGTACATACAACACTGAAGGCATGATTCATGAAAAGAAATAATGGCTAAGCTAGACTTCATAAAATGTTGGAAGTTCAGTTCTGTGGGAAAAAGAAACAAAAAAAAAAAAAAAACAATGCCAAGAGAATGAGAAGAGAATCCACCAACGAGGAGAAAATATCTGCAAGATATATCTGATAAAGGACTCTAAAAATAGAGAAAATACTCTTAAAATTCAAACATAAGAAAGCTAAGAGCCGAATATTATTTTTTTGTTTCAAGTTTTTATTTAAATTTGAGTTAGTTAACATACAGTGTAATATTGATGCCAAAAGTAAAATTTAGTTGATTCATCAATTGCAGATAACACTCAGTGTTCCTCACAAGTGCTCTCCTTAATTCCCATCACCCATTTAGCCCCTCTTCCACCCAGTTGCCCTCCAACAACTCTCAGTTTGAAGTTATCTAGATATCTAGCTATCTATATAGATGATAGATAGATAGATAGATAGATAGATAGATAGATAGATAGATAGATAAGATTATAGATAGATAGATGCATGCCACATCTTTATCCATTCATCAGTTGATGGATATTTGGTTCTTTCCACAATTCGGCTACCGTTGAAAATGCTGCATAAATATTGAGGGGCATGTGCTCCTTCAAACCAGTATTTGTGTTTCCTATGGGTAAACACCTAGCAGTGCAATTTCTGATAGTTCTATTTTTAACTTTTTGAGGAACCTCCATACTGTTTTCCAGAGTGGCGCCAAAAGATTGCATTTCCACCAACAGTATAAGAAGGTTCCCCTTTATCCACATCCTTGCCAACACCTGTTGTTTCTTAAGTTGTTAATTTTAGTCATTCTGACAGGTGTGAGGAGATAGCTCATTGTAGCTTTGATTTGTATTTCCCTGTGATATGTGATATTGAGCATCTTTTCATGTGTCTGTTAAGCCATCTGTTTGTCTTCTGCCCATTTTTAATTGGATTATTTGGGCTTTTGGTATTGAGTTGTATAAGTTCTTTATATATTTTGGATACTAACCCTTTATCAGATATGTCATTTCAAATATCTTCTCTCATTCACTAGGTTGTACTTTAGTTTTATTGACTGTTTCCTTTGCTCTGCCAAAGCTTTTTATCTTGATAAAGCCCCAATAGTTAATTTTTGTTTTTGTTTCACTTGCCTCCAGAGATGTGTCTAGTAAGATGGTGCTATGGCCAGCGTCAAAGAAGCTGCTGCCTGTATTGTCCTCTAGGATTTTAATGGTTTCTTGCCTCACATTTAAGAGCTCAATTTTAAAAATTGATCAAAGGCCTAACAGACATCTTACTAAAAAAAGATATACTGATTGCAAACAAGCATACGAAAAGACCTCTACATCATTTGTCATCAAATAAATATAAACTAAAAACAAGATACTACTGCATACCTACTCACGTGGCCAAAATCCAGGATACTGACAACACCAAATGCTAGCAAAGATATAGAGAAACAGGAACTCTCATTCTCTGCAGGTGAGAATGCAAAATGGTACAGTCACTTTGGAAGACAGTTTGGTGTTTTTACAAAACCAAATATACTCCTACCATATAACCCATAAATTGTGCTCCTTGGCATTTACCTAATGGAGGTAAAAACTTATGTCTAGGAGCACCTATGTGGGCTCAGTCGGCTGAGTGTCTGACTTCAGCTCAGGTCAGGATGTCAAGGCTCATGCATTCAAGCCCACATCAGGCTCCCTGCTGTCAGCATAGAGTCCACCTCAGATCCTCTGTCCTTCTCTCTTTCTGCCACCTCCCACTCACATGTTCTCTCTCAAAAAATGAACATAAAAAAAAAACCTATGCCTACACAAAAACCTGCACACAGATATTTACAGATATCTGGCAGACTTAGGAGCAATGAAGATGTCCTTTGACAGTGAACAGATAAACTGTGGTACATCCAGACAATGAGCTATTATTTGGTGCTAAAAAGAAATGAGCCATGAAGCCATGAAAAGACAAGGAGGAACCTTAAATGCATATTACTAAGTGAAAAAAAAAAACCAGTCTGGAAGGTTACGTACTGCATGATTACAACTACATGAGACTATGGAAAAGGTTAAACTATGGAACAGTCAAAAGATGAGTGGTTTCAAGAGTTGCAGGGTAAGGGGAAAGAAAAATCAGGGCATGGGGATTTTTATGCAAACAAAAATACTCTATATGATACTATCATGATGGAACAACATCATTATACATTTGCCCAAACTCATAAAATATTAACACCGAAAGTGATATAAACTATATCATTATAAACTATATATAAACTAATATAAACTATGAATGATAATTATTTGTCATTGTAGGTTCATCTACTGTAATCGATGTACCACTCTGGTGGGAGATGCTGATAATCAGGAAAGCTATTCCTGTATGACAGCAGGGGTAAGTAGGAAACCTCTGTACCTCCCCTTTGGTTTTGCTGTGAACCTTAAACTGCTCTAATTTTTAAAACAATGTATACACAATTGACCAATTACGAAGAAAATGGTGAGAGCAGAGTGATCTCAAGAATGGGTTTTTCAACTACTAGCAGTATTCTCTCATGGAGAACTTTCATTAGGGACAATTAGTAAACTCCATATCAAAATAAAGGCCCATTCTATTTCTCTGTCTTTTGAAGCAAGAAGTACTAACTTATCCTGCCAAGCTTTCCATTAAAAAAAAGGAAAGGGGTGAGAACATAAATAATACTACTCCATTAGCTTCTTACAAGAACTTCATCTTTCTAATGATAGAATATTACGTATTTACATCTGCAAAAGCTCTTTCTCAAGTGAAAAATGACTCGGTCTCTGGGTTGTCTAAATGCATAACTGTTTAACTTGAGAAGAAAATACGATTTCACTGGACAATATTAAGCATGGCAAAAAATGGATTAGTCACCCTGAATCTTCTCAAGTGAGAATGGAAGGAGCTGCATCCTACGTGTCAGAACCTTAATTACCAGGATTGTTTCAGACAAAGTAAGTTTGTTACTTACTTTAAAATATTTGCCCATACTTTAATGTTTTCTTTCCTGTAGTTTATAACACCTGGTAATTAAAAAAAGGTAACTGCGGCCAAGAGAAAAATTTCAGCAAAATAATCCTAATGCTCTTTTCCTTCTGGTTCTGCAAATTGTTCTTATGGGATTGATGATGCTTTACTTGGTTCCATGCCCAAAAATGTTTAAGTTTCTTCACAGATGAAGACTAGATATGTCTCTTAAGATTTAAAAAAAAAAATCCTATGGAAAGAGTACTAGTATAACATTTTGCTTTTGGAATCATTTTCCCTCCTAGAATTTACTAATCTCTAATTCGTGAGTTATACTATTTCCATAATGAAGCATGAAAGAGACACACTGATGATTCAACCTAATAATAAGGAGGAAAGTATCTTATCTGCAAATGTAAACTTCAGTTGATCAATTTAATTGCAGACATCACTATCTATTCTAAGGAACATTGTTTTATCCAATGTTTTGTAAGGAGAGGACTTTTCTGTTTCCTATCCTCAGAAATTTTATACATATTTGGAGAAAATAATACTGACAATGATAGAGGCCTGTAAAACCTGAAAGATTCCAAACATAGTCACACGGCAGACCATCAAAACCTTAGAAAGGAATAAAGGTAGGGAAAAGAATCCCTATTACCATACCCAGACCTCCAGAGGGCACTGATAGCTGTAGCTAACCAGCAGGATTGGTGGAAGTTAGGACCAAGAATACAGTAGAAACAGAAATACAAAAACAACTCATTTCACAGTATAATAAACAGGAGAAGGTAGTTCTTTTACAGAAAAAGAAATAATATTTTAAGAAAAAAATATAAAACTGGCCTTTTAATGTGTTTTGTGAGAGAAAAAATTACATTCCCATGGAATCTTGTAGATTTCAGAGTTTTCCTCTGGATAATGTTCCCTTTCTCTCTACTTTGATTTCACAAGCTACATTTCACAGGATTTCACAGTAGCCTCACTGTCATCTCTGGCTCCATTTTCTCTATCCTCCACATCTCCATCACTGACAGAAGGATCTATTAAATACTCAAATTCTATTGTTGTACCCTCACTACTTGGTGTAACATCTATTTGTTTCTACCTGAAGCCACACAGTTGTAACTCCTCTGCACAGCAGCTGTGGCCTGCTGTGCCCTAGTCCTGCCTCATCACTCACTGCTGCCTGTTACTATGTATCTTACCCCACTTAGAAACACTAAACCTACCTGTGGTTTCCTAGGTTCTTTCCTTTGCATAATAGGATCCCTCTCCCAATAACATCCATTTCAAGACTTGCTCATACAATAATATCTGTGGACTTCTATTTTCACCTTTTTAAGGCACCCATTTGAATTAAGACTACAATTAAAATACAAATCTTAATATACTGAATGAGAGATTGGAATGTTGAGTCAAAGCATCTAGATTCTAATAGCATTCAGGAGGAATATGTGACAGTAGCACCCACTTAACCTCTCTGGGTCTTTGTTTACTCATATATAGAGTTATGGGAGTAGACTATACAATATTTAAAGTTCTGTTCCACTTCTGAGAATTATATTGTATAATGTGGGCAAATAATACATTATATCATTAGTGCATGTATATTAATTTGTTAAGTGAATAGGGAATCTCTAAATAAATAATATATATCGTATGTGCTGACAAGAGAAAAAGAAATAGGTCAAAATTTACAGAAAAAAAATCTTCTTGATTAGCTCATATGGCTAGAATATTGTTATGAGTCATAGTTCCCGATAATATCACCCTGTGAATCAGTTAACCTCTTTACTGCTCCATAGTCATAAACAGCACAACTGATAAGAATGAAATCATGATATATCCAAGTTTATTCACCCAGTTTATCCTGAAAAAATTTTCTAGTGGAATAATGACAGTTTGAATCACAGCATCATCATTTTACATGAAGACCAGCAAATCAGATTACTTCTATACTCTTCAAACCGACATTTTTGACCAATCATAACCTCCCCAGCCTTCGATTTTCAATCTTCCTGACCACTGTTCAATATATTATCTCTAATGGCCAATTTAATCTCTGTCAGCATTAATTCACCAAATATTTGAAAGAAAAAAGACCTAATTTTGTTTTATATCTAACGCAGTAATATACATAATATATAATTACCTGTTCTGTCCCTACTCCTCCATAAAATAGATAAAAATGTCCCGTCCCTTCATGAAATGTGTGTGCCAATTTTTTTTCAAGTAATAGAGTCCCCCATCATATTTCCATTGGTCTATGTACATTACTCCAAACATAAGACTTCAATTCAATTTTCAGTATTCTATCCAGTGCCATAGACTTAAAAAAAAAAAAAGTTAAAACTATTTTTTAAAAAAAGAATCAGGTCTTAAGGATGATAGACATTTCATTAATATTGCCTGTGTTAAATGAACTCCCCTTAAAAGGCCTCTAAAATATTTTTTTTGTCATAATAGTTCTGAGATGGCCTAGTAATGTGCAGTAATTTCCACATTCCTAAGCAGTACTGTCATAAAATGGAAAATGAAGAATGTTCACGATTGCTGCCCTCTTTTCCCTTTCTAACTTTGTAAGGTGACAATGAGCCAGTAATAAAAATATTAGACAAATGAATAAGGAATGCTCATAGCAAAAAATAAAAGAAATTCTAAACAATTTTATTGAGATGGGATCTAAAATTATAAAAACAATTGTTATTGAAAAGGTGTTTCGTTTTGTTTTATTTGAAAGAAGATGTGTGCCAGCATTTGAACACGTGAGAACTACCGCAGTAAAGGGCTAATGAATAAACAGGTGAATGAAATAACGAACACCTGTGAGGATAAAGGAGCTGACAACTGAAATGGAGATTGGGCTGGTTATACAAACATCTGTCTAGGTGCTATCCACCTAGGAAAAAAAAAGGTCACATTTTTTCTTCTAGGAGTTTAGTTAGAGAAATGTAGAAGGAAATGTGGAGACAGAAGTTATACTACAATATCCTGACACCCTCTTAGCTTCTCACAGCTGACCATTAAACCCATCCAGAGACAGCAGATGCCATGTAGTGTGACTTGAAGAGTGCTTGCTCATCATGTAGTGGAGAGAAACTACCCTCCATCAAACTATTTCCTGCCATGGCCTGAAATCCCTCCACTAGAAATTTAGTACTTTAAATTGAAGAATCTCCACTATATATATATATGTATATTCTTCTAGATATATGTATATATATATTTTTTAATTTGGTGTGCTACAGGGGTGTGTCAAGTCTTTGTAAGGAGCCCTGATTATCAGTTCCCTGAAGTATACTAAGTGTTTTTGTGACTGACTTATTTCACTTTAGATAATGTCCTCCAGGTTCATTCATATTGTTGCAAATAGTTTCAAGCAGTGACTCAAAGTACCATGCCTTTTCTCTGTATTCAAGAAACCTAGTGCTATCTCAGACATACTGGCTATTTAAATAGTTACTTAACTAATTAAGGAAAATTTACAGCCCTGCCTTCGAAGTGCTAAATCCAAGAGATCTTTTTCTAAAATTTACTTTTCAATTTTGTGTAGTCCGTATTAACCATTGGCAAGTAAATATGTCTCTATATATGTCTATATATGTCTGTCTATATATTGTGTATATATATATATATATATATATACACACATATGTGTGTGTGTGTGTATATACATATAACACTAGTACACATACAGAACACAGGCACATATATATATTCTGTTTTATCTGTATAGCAAAAACTGATAGAAAAAAATAAAAAGTTAAAACTGATCAAATTCTCTACAAAAAGTGATAATTTCTATAAGATGCAATAAAAGAAACACAAAAAAATTAACATTAGGATAAGTGCTGAATGTCTATGTTTTTTTGCAAAGTAATTTTTGAGAGTCACTTAATATACTATAAAAATCAACCAGTAAATGTACTGCTATTCCTCCTTGATGACTTTCTAAAAGATGTAATGAATGCTTAAGATGAGAGCTTAAAAATTCTGGTTGCAGCAGGGCTGTGGAAATGTTACGAACACTTGACTTTTGCATTCAATTTCCATAGCTATAAAGTGGCCCTATATCTCTGATCATTACTTTATATTATTTGAGAATTAAGAATCACTTTGAAAAGACATAGTAATCTAGAAGTGCTAAGCTTCCTGAATGATATACTTATTATATGGTTGACATGGGAACAAGGCAGCAAAGTCTGAATCTGATGAGAATGTCAGTCAAAGGACACCTTGTTCCAATTCTAAAATTAGTCTTCATTTCCTAAACTATTCAAATATTTATGACCACCTTATGAAATTACCAAATTAACTTCCTGAATCATTTTACAACCCATAATTTTCCTGAACTGTATGTTTTCTAATGTCACAATTAGAAGAAGTCATGCTTTGATATAATTACAATTGCCAAATAGTTTGTTCAGACTTAATTTCTCATAATTTTAAAACACATTTGCTATGTGCTCCAGAAAGTAGAAGTAGAAGATTCTTAAATTCTTAAATTCAGTGTGTTCTTTCCTAATGAAACTCAGTATCCAGACCAAATGATGCATCACTACCAAATTGGGTCCATGAAAGAAAAAACATTTTCCTATGTATGTAAAGCTAAAAAAAAAAAAAAAAAAAAAAAAAAAACTAAGCATGTACAAATTTATTATAAAATGGATAAAATATATGCTGGGTTATGGATATGCAGAACTGTTCTAAGAATACTAATTTTCTGAGAATATCAAAGATTATATTAAAGTTATTATGATTTTTTAAATATGCTCACCTTAAATTCAGTAACATCTCAAAAGTAAGAGAGTTAAGACTTTCGCTTCCAGCTATTAAGGAAGTGACTCATATCAGATTAAACATCTGCCCAAGAATAAATATAAAAGTCGAATAAAATAGAAAGGTAGACATAAAATTTGTACCAAAAATAAGGTTTTTAGGATATTACGGAGCAATCCAAGAAGCCAGAATTTGAAGGGACAGACACAAAAGAGAAGTAAAGTGTTGAGAAATACTCTGAAGATTTGGCATGCAAAGCACACATTTAATTTTCACTACTTTATAACAGATGCTGTTTTTACAGCAGAAAGTAGCATAGTAGATATACTTAACACAGTAATAAAGAATGTTTAAAAAGTGCCTATCTTTTAAAATAAGGCCTTTTGGAATATAACATTTTTTCATAGAAAGCCTTACAGGAATTTTTAAGTAATAAATTATTTTATTTTATTGTGGAGAGAAAATTTAACATGAAATCTATCAATTAGATAAAAATAATTTTTGTAATTAGAAAGTTCATTGTCTTATATACAGGGAAAATCCCATTTGGGTAAATCTTTTAAATTTTTACCTCTTGGAGAAATCCAATATCCTGTATCTAAGTCAAACCAATCCAAATATTTGACATTTTGAGTTTCCCTACAATTGTATCAATTTTATGAGACTGAAAAACTGAGATGCCATCTCTCTAGTATTTTTCCTTAAGCTAAGCTATACTGATTTATTTCAATTTCTGTTCTCATATATAATAGAACAGCATATTTATACATGAACATATTCACATAGAAAATATATGAGCTACATTTGTATGCATTTCTCTCTAAAGAGTCTCCCCTTTAAAAGATCATCCCCCAAGATTTATATGTGCAAAGAAGAAATAAATTGTTGTAATACAGAAAACTACGAATGCACTTTTCCAAAGCTAAATGACTTCTCATACAAATAAGAGAAACTACAATATATAAAAGAACAATACAAAGTTCTAAGGATACATTGTACATATTAAAATAGATCTAAAAAAGAAGTTTATTGTTAGTTATGTGACAGCTTCTTCTGGAGTTCAGAATAAAGGTCAAATTCTGAAGCCCATAGAATCCATTAAATGTAGACAATGAAATAACTGATGAAGATGATAATATACATCATAAATTTGCAGAGCATAGTTGTGGTGATAATAACTGTCATACGTGTATCTTTTACCTTTTGACCCCCTTCATCCATTTCTCCCACCCTCCACCACCTGCTTCTGTTTCCTCTCAGGGTGTTTTGTGGCTATTGTTGTTGTTCTTTGGGGTTTTTGTTTTTTTGTTTTTTAGGGTGCACATATAAGAGAGATCATATAGGACTTGTCTTTCTCTGTCTGACTTATTTCACTTAGCATTATGCCCTCGAAGTCTACCCACATTTTCGCAAATAGCAAGATTTCATTCTTTTTAATAGCTGAATAGGATTCCACTGTGTGTGTGTGTGTGTGTGTGTCACAATTTATTCATCCATTCATCCACTGATGGGCAGTTAGAATTGTTTCCATAGTTTGGCTATTGTAAACACTACAGCAACGAACATAGGGGTACATATATCTTTTTGACTTAGTGTTTTTATTTTCTTTGGATAAATACCCAGAAGCAGAACTGCTGGATCATATGGTAGTTTAACTTTCAATTTTTTGAGGAGCCTTTATACTGTTTTCCGTAGTGACTGTGATAGTCCTCCCTAGCCTCATGTCAGTTTGTGGGCTTCTCAATCAACAAAACAGGGGTGCCTGGGTGGCTCAGTCAGTTAAGCGTCCGACTTCGGCTCGGGTCATGATCTCACAGTTCGTGGGTTCGAGCCCCACATTGGGCTCTGTGCTGATGGCTCAGAGCCTGGAGCCTGCTTCAGATTCTGTGTCTCCCTCTCTCTCTGCCCCTCCCCTGCTAGCGCTGCTCTGTCTCTCTCTCAAAAATGAATAAACATTAAAAAATTAAAAACAAAACAAAACAGGAAGTGAGTGCTCCTCCTTCCTTGTGTAACGAAGACAGAAACATTACTGAAGCGACACCATAAAAACGAAGGTAAGCAGAGAATCTTGTGAGCTACTGCTCTGACACAAATCAGGATTTGACTTTTCTCACTGAAGGATATAGGGCATAGGGCTGTTTCATAGGACTGTGGAGTTTGCACACTGTACAAAAGCATCCTACTCAGGGACTGTTGGGAGCAAAAACTCAGCTTGGTTCCATCTGACAAACAGTATAACCTGCTGCAGAAATGGGTCCAAAAAGAGCAAGCACCACCCTGTGAGGTCTTTTTTACTCACAGAGGCTATCTTTCTGAGTCACCAGCCTAGATGCTTGTTGAAGCCTAATAGTTGGGCTTGGTGAGATGGCTATTCACTGTAAAAAAGAAAGCATGCTGCATAAGGAAAAAAATAAAAAATACCAGAAAGCCCTCAAATTCATTAGACATCATCAGTTATTTAAATGATACTCCAAATATTCATGATCCCTCTCTCAATAGAGCCAGGGGAGGGGCTGCAGGGGGAAAGGGAATAGAACCATTAGGCTGTACTGTCTCAGAGGGCACAGTACTTTATTGCTACAATTGCAAAAGAATGCTTGTCACCTTCCCAAAGTGTGTAAAGCAATCAGTGCAAAGCCTGGCTACCGATTTGTACTGGGGAGAACAGAAAACTATAGGATAAGCACAGCGGTGGGCCACGAGAATGTGCTTTGCATATTTCCAACTAACAAGAGTTAGCTGACCAAGGCTCCCAGCTGCGGCACTCTGAAATCCATTGCTACAAGACCATGCTTCCCACGAGCTGCTCTCACCAGGCAGTGAGCACAGCAGTGACAATAAGGCAGAGCCATCCCTAAGAGACCCAGGACTCTTCTGATGGTTGACTTTGGCTTGAGCCAGATCATGACCTGAGCTGAACCTTCCTTAAAGTTCATAGCAGTTTAGAAAGTCTCCACCCAACTTCACTTTCCTTCTCCTTCATTCTGGGTTAGACATGCACCTCCAGTCTTGCCCACTCCCATCTTCACGTTTTCTCACAAGAATTTCCTTTAAAAATCCTTGCAAGGTTAATACCATGTTACTCTCTGCTTCTTAGGGGATTCAGAATAATGCACACCTTCAAGTTAATATTTTGATAGATTATCCTTACATGGTCTGTGATACATTTTCAGTGTGTGGACCCTGCCAGCTGATAAATGTAGATATAGTCACAAGGATATATAATTCTCATTGCTCCAACTACCAATTTGTGTAGTCATTGGAATTTCAGTCTTTGTTACAAAACACTGTATGTTTGTGTGCTTGGGTTAACAGATCAGAATGGTTTTCACTATCCCAAATGGCAGTGACGGGGCTCCAGGGGGATTTTTAATGTCTGGAAATCCAGTTCCATCCCCTTTGCTGTCACCATCCATGGAAATGGTTGCCAATGAACCTGGAATTCCACAACACTTAAATTTGGCTAAAGTGGGGGCGCCTAAGTGATTCAGTAGGTTGGGTGTCTGACTTTTTTTATTTTTTTAGTCTTTATTTAGTTTTGAAGAAAGAGAAAGAGCATGAGCAGGGGGACGGGCAGAGAGAGGGAGAGACTGAATCTAAAACAGACGCCAGCCTCTGAGCTATCAGCACAGAGCCCGACACAGGACTCAAACTCCAGAACAGAGAGATCATGACCTAGGCTGAAGTCAGACGCTCAACCAACTGAGCCATTCCAGGTGCCCAGGAATCCAGCTCTTGATTTCAAATCAGGTCATGATCTGGCAGTTCGTAAGATCAAGCCCTGCCTTGATCTGCACTTTCAGGGCAGAGCCTGCTTGGACTTTTCCCTGCCCCTCCCACACCCCCACATGTGCACTCTCTCTTTTGTCTCAAATAAACTAGTTTTTTTATTAAAGTGGCTCACCATTGTCACCACCACTGTGGCTATTGCTAATAAAGCTGGAAATTACTCCTGTTAAAAATTAAGGACAGTGACTTCTGGGTATCTACCACCAAAGAATTCAAAGTGGAAACTCAGATATTTGTATATCCAGTGTTCATAACGGCATTAATCAAAATGGATAAAAGGTAGATACAACCCAAATGTCCTTCAATGGGTGACATGATAAACAAAATGTAGTAGACACTGCATACAATGGAAAATTATTCAGCCCAAGAGGAAGGAAATTCTGATACATGCTATAACATGGATGAATCCTGAAGACATCTTGAGATGTTAAATAAGCCAGCCACAAAAAGACAAATATGATTTCACTTGCATAAGGTACCTAGAATAGTCAAATTCCCAGACACAGAAAGTAGAATGGTGGCTGCCTGGGGCAGGAGGGAAGCAGAATGGAGGGGTTAGTGTTTAATGGGAATAGAGTTTCAGTTGGAGATGGATAGCGGTGATGATTGCACAATAAATTGAATATATTTAATGTCACAAACTGTCTACTTATAAATAGTTAAAAGTGTGGAGTGCCTGGGTGTTAGCCAGTTAAGCGTCCAACTTCAGTTCAGGTCATGATTTCACAGCTCGGCTCGTGAGTTCGAGCCCTGCGTCGGGCTCTGTGCTGACAGCTCAGTGCCTGGAGCCTGCTTCAGATTCTGTGTCTCCCTCTCTCTGCCCCTCCCCCTTCTTAACTCTGTCTCTCTGTCAAAAATCAAAAAAAAAAAAAAAAAAAACACACACACATTAAAAAAATAAAAATAAATAAAATGTTGTTTTATGTTATCTATATTTTACCACAATAAAAAAAATAAAGAGAATATGTTTTCTGCATTATGTTCAAAAGATTTAAGGAGGGAGTCCCTGTTGCTTGAGATTCAAGTTACTTTGGTGGTTGCTGATAAAGCACTAGTTGGCCCAAGTGAAAACGTGCAGCCTAAGCTATAACAACCTTGCAGAGAGGCACAGCTGCTGTGAGCAGCCTCCTTTCTCTGGCTCCAGTAACTCAATCTCAATCATCACTGCAGTGTAGTCTTGGCAAAGATCCCCCATGCTTCTAAAAATTATGGCTCTTTCAATTCACTATTTTCTACTCAGCAGTGTAGCTAAGTCAGGACGAGTCCAATATCAGTCACTCAACTCTATGTAAAAATTACATTCCCCTAAAAACTATGCCCCCGTGGCTAGGTCTGGGCTCACTTCACCAGATTCCATTTTTCTTCTTTTTTGGGGGGCGGGGTGGAGGTCAGGTATGTGGGCCATAATATAGTCTAAACCCAAAGATAAATGGGGACAAAATTTTTTTCTCGAAGTGTCATGACCTCTATGCACATTAGGAGATGCAAATGGATACTAAGATGGAAGGATTATCCAATTCCACTATAAATCTTGGCACCAGAGGCCTTTGATTCCCTAGCTCACTGAGTTTTAATATAAAGGAATTCTCCCAAGTATTCTTTAATTGGAATGCTGTATAATTAAATCTGTAGTCAGTGACCAAAGTAGAGAAATTCAGATACACATTATTTGCTATAGAAAGCTATTTTAACAGGATTTATGTCTATTTTTTATGGTTTAACAACTTTTACTTCTTTGTTCTTCCTATCCATTCACCCACTAGTCAAGGAGGTAGCTCCATCTTCCCCCTATAATCAGCATTACAGCATGTCCGATTTGTCAGAGTAAGAATTAACATCTATACCACTAAGATTAGTAGAGAATATAAACAAGAATTAACTTGATCTTCTACATATTCTCTATTCTAGGTTGTCTACTAACATCAATAAAATTATATCAATTCTTGCACTGAACCATTTCAGATGTACACTTAACACCACTGCTGATGGGTTTGCCATATGATTTTCTCAGTACATAGCAAGGCTAGAAATTTATTAGACAGTTTCCAGTGCTGGTAGGATATGCTGAGTTCAGCACTGCGGCTAAACAAAAAGTACATAATATGAGGACAGCAGTTTTTTCTGAACAAAATATCTACACATATTTTCCTATCCTATAAATATGCTTCTAAAAATTATTTTCCGTACACAGAGAGTAAATGTTTCTGCACTATGCTACTGAAATCCCTCTGAGTGTGCAAAAAATGAAAACCATGTTTTCATTAATAAAAAGCAGCATGCTATGATATTATCCTCTTCTGACTTTAACTTCTCTGTGTGTGTTTCATGTGTGTGTGGGGGGGGGTGTGTGTAACTGAATATAGATGGGATTTGCTGTTTGTAGGTAAACTATTTCACGACAGAACACAAAGAGTATGCCCACTCTAAATTCATGTTCACTTTGATTTTGCCAGTTAATTATTCGTACAGCAGCTATATTAATGATTGCATCTAAGAAGGAACCACATTAGTAAAAATCCACATCTAGGTAGAATAAGAAATACAATTTCTTTCTCAACCATATCCTCTTTGGTGCTAGAGTTAATGCTGGAAACTACGGAAGACCAAGAGAATTTAATTCCTCTGGTGTGTAATTCATACTTTAAAGTGACACAGTAGAGTTTATATATATTTTTTAAAAATATAAATATTATTAAAACTTTTGTAAATGTATTTGATTAAAATTTATAGATAATATTGAAATAAAAGCAAAAGTAATTGTCAAAGTACCATGATTTTATAAGCCACATATAGTTTATCACACATTTCTTACATAAATCAAATTCAGAGTAAAGGCTTAAGAGGCTGTTTAAATGAGTGATTACTCTACCTCCCCTACATAAAGATCTTAAAATCTAATTGCCTATAAGTCCTGGGCAAAACATTTTTCTCAATTACCTAGAACTGGCATCTACAAATCTATCCTAAGGATATTAGCCACCCTAAGTGAAAAAGATCCAGAAACAACCCAATATCTTCCTGTCTTTCATTTATAATACATTGTATTTTTGCAAAGAACATAACCTCTGATTAAAGAAATTTACATACAGTAAGGTCTTCAACAGTATAAAAATAAAAACCAAGTGAAATGTCTTCTGATATATATTTTACATTTAAATAAAAACTATTTTATAACCTAAATGCACATTTTATCTAAGAATTTAATTTTACAAATAGAAAGTCTAATTCTATCATTTTGGTAAATCTATCTTATATTTAGATTGTACTACAAATATGAAGGGACACATATATATATGTATATATATATACATAGATATTGCATTGCACATATATATACACGCAAACATTTACATATATGTCACCATCATTCAAATTAACATAAACAGAGATACAAAAAATTTCTATGAAACTCTTAAATATCTAAGTGTATGACTATGATATGACAATGGGTGGCTATGAAACTACACTGTCTTACTTTTTAGGTTTGCAAATTGTGTGTTCACTTCCTTGCTTCAGCAATGACACCTCTGTCCACACTCCCCTAGGTTGCAAAGCCCTTCTCACAAAACCCATCTTTTCTGAAAGGTATCTCCACCTTCACTAGTGATAAAGCTCTCTTCCAATAGCTTCTTACTCATTGAGCATTCTGCCTGTCCAAATTTCCAGCTCAGCGATCTTGTATTAATCTTCTGGTCAAACAGAATGAAACTATGGCTATGTAGACTCTTTCCATGCTAAGCACGGATATTTTTATGATTAACATTTCACAAGTGTGAAAGAAATTTCTTTCAATAAGAAAAGGAAAAACACTTTTTTTTTTCTATTGTATTTTTGCTTTTTCTTGTTTGTTTTTGCTTCCTATACCTGGCAACTGCAAACTAGGTATTACTGGTAACTTATATAATCCTTTTTTAACAATTGCTTGAATTTATTGATTAAGCTTCTCCATGTCAGTAAGTAAATCACACTTTTATTCAGGTATGAACAAAGAAGTAGCTGCTTAAGGCTCATTTGCCAATGTTTGTGTCTTGCCCAAAGACTTCACTCTAGATTTAGGAATTCCTGGATTATTTTTCATCCTGTCTTGAGGAGAGGAAAACAAACACATTCTTACTTTGTACTGCTTTTGACTAAGACAGTCATTTTTAATATTTGCCTAAATTTCACTAAATTTTAGACTGGTTTCTTTCTGACTATAGGCCCCTGATCTTCATTTTCTTAGAGCATTTACTTCAGAAAACTTTTAATTATCAATTCTGGCCTTTCCTCTTCATGATGTAAATATTCTCCTCCAGTTTCTTGCCAGTTTTACAACCCAGGAATGTCTTTCTCAAGGACCTGGGAGCCATGGAAGAAAAGGGTTTGAAATACAAACTACCATGGAAGAAAAGGCTTCTATCTCCCAGTATTATGAGGGTGGCAGCTTTACTTCAATAAGCTTCAATTAGCAAACACAGAGGACTTAATCACGTTGACCAAGCTCTCCACTAATTTCACCTGTGCTTCTCTAGCTCATCCTAGTGCTTAAAGTCTCCTGGTTTTTTTGTTTGTTTGTTTGTTTTAGCAGAATTAAATTCAAGCTCGCCCCTTTACTGCAACGGTCTTGAATAAAGTCATCCTTGCCTGTTTAACTCCATCTATCAACTGGTTTCTTTCTAAAAAATATTTTATTTTCGAAGGAATGATGGAATATGGATAGTTCTCATATATGTTATTTGATCCAAATAAATTACAAGAGATCATGTTATAGATAAAAGAAATAAGATTCACGTTTACAGATGGTCATTCAGAGCTGGAAGATGGCATTACTGGAATACAAACACAGTCACCTGAAGCCAAAACCTGGATTTGCTCTTACCATGCATTTGAGCATAGCTGAGTCTTTCACCTGGTTGAAGGGAAATGGAGGGGGAGGAGCACTGAAGGCTAATGCCAGGACAGGAATAGTCGAAGGAAAACTGGCTGGTAGTCTTATGACTTTACCTTAAGCCTTAGGGAGCAGACAGACATCATGAAACAATGGCACTATAAAATACAAACATATCCAATATGGCCTAAGCAAAAAGCAGTCAAAAATTTCTGATGATGAGTAATTTTAAAGGCTTAAAAACCATAGTAACATAAGGTGCTAAATTTTATTCCTTCCTTCACTCCTAACTGGATTGGATTTAGCCAACAAAAATAAATGAAAACCAAAACAATAGAAGGCAATGGTCTTATCAGGTGTGGTTGGATACTTCAATTTAATAAAACCACGGAGGCCCAAAGAATATGCTTTAATCCACTCTTGCAGATAAGCTTAATAGCAAGAGGACTATACAGTGAGGACAAAGATCATAGAATTGGAAAGCCAGGACTTCTCAACTCAAAATATTAAGATATTGTTTGGCACTTTTTGACAAACTGTTTTTTAAATAGATTACTCTGCCTGTTTTATGATTGTTTCCAACCAGGAATAAATTAAGTTAAATATTTATCTAGCAATACAAATTAAAATCTTTTGTTAAGCAATGTTTACTTACTGTGAAATAAGGTATACACTAAACAGAAATTCAGAAGTGCCACTTTATCTTATTTTTTTAATTTTATTCATTTATTTTGAGAGGAACAGAGACAGCACAAGTCAAAGAGGGGTACAGAGAGAGGGAAAGAGAGGGAATCACAAGCAGGCTTCATGCTGCCAGCACAGAACCAGATGCGGGGCTCAAAATCAGAAACTGTAACATCATGACCTGAGCCAACACCGAGTCTGACACGTAAGTAACTGAGCCACCCAGGTGCCCTAAAATGCTGTTTTAAATTGAAGGGTGTTTTTTATTGTTATTAATAAAAATGTTTACATATTTTGTATACCCTAACAAGATTATATTCCAGGTATTTAAAAAAAATGCAGGAGTCATCCAGAACAGACAGTACAGTTTACAAATAAAAAAACTAAGGCTCAGGTACATCGTCTAACCTGCAGATCAAGTTAATGATGGCACAGCATCTCTAGACTTCTGGCATAGGGAACTTGGCTCACATACTAGTATTTTTTTCATCATCCTCTACTGCATCCTATTTGTGTGCTAATATAAGTAGGGTATAATGTGAATTTTGTTACAATGTAGTATTATGTATCATTTATAAATTCCATACTGTATTAGAGTATCCTACAATACTAAGTAAGATCTAAAATTAGGACAATTACTAGGAAGCACTATACTTGAGATATACGCTATAGATTTGAGAGAAAAATATACCCATGTATTGTACAAATTATAATATATTTTAAGGGATATGTCGTATCAAGAAATCTACAGGTTGTTTGGATCTTTGAATAAAATGTTATTTGCATGTATTAGCTTTCAAAAAAGTGAAATTTCCAAAGTTAATTTTTGAAAATCATGACATTCCTTTATAAGTCAATACTTGAAAACCACTTATGTTCTATATTATATTCTGTATATGTAAATTGAATTTAAATTAACCTGAAAAGCAAATTATTTTTCCAAATACCATGAATCATCAAATTTGAGAAGCAGGGATTCCATCTAATGCTTAGAATATTAAATATGCCTTCATTTTTTAAAATTTATTTTGTTGCTAACAACTTGCATGTCTACAAAAAGTATGTCTATTGGCCTAACTCTCCAACTCCAGTTTCCATAGAAGCTTTAGGGATAGTTATGAAAGTTCTTAGAGACTTACATTACACTGGGAAGAAGTAAATCCTACCTAAATAGAGCTTCAGGGAGAAAATTCAGTATGTTTTTTTTTTTTATTAACTTTTGAAATTAGTTTGCTGCCCAAATTGGACCTAGAATCTAGCTCATTTAGCACTATTAAAATAAGGCAGTTTGGAAGCAAAATATTTTAATGGAATTCAGTAGAGAAAGAATTTTTAACTTTTGCATTGTTAAACTCAATTTCCAATCAAAATTCTGCTGAAATAAAATTTTGTAGAGAAAATAAAAACTTTTAAAACACTAGAAAATTCTAAGAATACCGATAATTGGTCAATAAATGTGTGCATGTATCTTAACCAAAACAGAAAAGTGAAACTGAATGAAACAATAAGGGGACCATACAGATCTACAGCAATGTTTTCATCTGATTCAAACAGAATACCCTATCCCAAAAAATGGATTTTTTAAATGGATTTTAAATTGTATTTTAAAGAAATACATTTTAAAATGGATTTTAAAGAACAAATGGATTTCTTTTTTAATTTGAGAGAGAGAGAGATAAGCAGAGGGAGAGAAGGGAAGAGGGGGAGAGAGGGAGAAGGAGAGGGAAAGGGGGAGGGATATGGAAGGGAGAGGGAAAGGAAGAGAAAGAGAGACAGAGAGGGAAAGAGAGAGAGGGAATTCTAAGCAGGCTTCGTGCTCAAAGCAGAGCCCAAAGCAGAGCCCAATGCACCCTGGGATCATGACATGAGCCAAAATGAAGAGTTGGGTGCTCAACCAACTGAGCCGCCCATGTACGCCACAAAAAAATGGATTTTTAAAGATTCTCTAAAACTGAAATTTATGTATGCTATAAAATTAGAGGGAAATTGATCACATTACAATCCAATTTGACTACTTCTATCTTTATGAGAATATAAATTTGGTAAAAATTTTCTCTAGTTTAGAAACATAATCAAAATGTTTAAAATGATCATATTATTCAAATTAGCAGTTCTACTTATAATAATATACACAAATATCTGAAAGAAAATAATTGGATGATTATAAAAATGTCATGTGTACATAAAGGCTTATGGAAGTGTTACTCTTTGGTGAAAATTTTGAAATAACCTTAAGGTCTTACAACATAAGACTGTTATAATTACAACACATCCATTCATGTTGTATATTAAAAATTTATACTGTAGAAAAATATGTCATGACATGGAAACTTGTTTGTAGCAGATGGTACAGTGAAAACTCAAGTTTTAAAACATATGTAGAGCATGGTCCCACATTATACACATAAACACACACATGCACACATTCAAAAGAATATATACGAATATTTCAACAGACACATGCCAAGATAATAGGATAAAGGATTTTTTTCATTTTTTCTTTACATTTTTTATTGTACTCAAACACATATTATGTAAAGTTTACTATGTTATGCATACAGTTTTAAGTGTACAGTTCAGTTGTATTATATTTATATTGTTATGTAACCATCACCACTATTCACCTCCAAAATCTTTTCATTTTGCAGAACTGAAACTCTGTACCCACTTAACAATAAATCCTCATTACTCCATCCCTACTGCCCCTGGAAACCTCTACTCTATTTTCTTTAACTTCCCTTCCAGCTGATTTTTTTAAAAAAGGGGACAGAAACAATGCAGCGAAGAACAGTGCTGCATAAATCATGAGTCACTGAGATACAAGACTGGCCAGCAAGCAGCAGTGTGCAGACTTATCTTTCATATTAAAAATGTTAACATTCAGTATAAAAGGAAAAGATGATCTCACCTTGAAATATTGAGATATTTCCTATTAATGGTGATTTAATGTTTTCTAATATTTTACCATTGCAATTAAATCTGTGATATTTTTGTACATAATTTCTTCTCATTTTCTTAAAAAATACTCTAGCATGGAATACCCAGATCAGAAACCAAAGAGATGATTTTAATGGCACAGTTGTTAATATAAATAAGTCTAACTAGTTGAAAAAAGAGCTTGTCTTTCTAAACATTGATTGTACCACATATATTTCATTAGAAACTTGATAGCAAAGATTTTTTTAAAACCAAGGTTCTCCTGTGATGCCATAACTAAAGTAGATATTCTTTGCATCTGTAAAATGTCTCATTTCCAAAATATTTCACATATGCAAAAATATCACTAAATATAAAACATAAATATGAAATTTGAGTCAGACTTATTTTAAAGAATACCATCTCCCAGTTTCTTCTTCTCAGTGTTATGTTTAGAATATCAGGCATTTCTATAAAGAACATGGTCTTTTAATTGCTCATTAGTGATGTTTACAGTTATCAAGCAAAGAACTACTGCCCATCTTTATGTATCACTAGACAGTTCTAATGATTTCATTTTAATCGGTTTCCTTATTTTTTACAGCAGACGAGCATGAAAATACTGCTTATTACCTAGAAATACACAGAATGCAAGATAAGTAGTTGAAATATTTTTCCAATAAAAATATGACAGTCTTTAAAAATGTATCCATTATCCATTGATTTAAATACAATAACTGTTCTCATTCAGAATTTCTGATTTCATCAGGTCTGAGATTGTAGCATGATTAGTCAACATACCTGATTTACATGGTTAGATACTCAATGCATTTTCTAACCTGCTACAATTTCTTAAATAGAATATTTTTCCCCTAAAGTGTTCAAAATACTAAATTGAACCAATGGGCCAAAGGAAACTCTTGTTAATCATGAATCATGTAACACATTTAATTTTTATAAACCCTAATGGCGTTAGTACTTTTATTATTTCTTTACTGATAGATTGCAGTTACTTCTGAATAGTTCTAACAGAATATTTTCTCAAAATACTTTGTTAGATCTTTGCTTCAGATATCGTATGTAACAGAAGTATTTCTTGCAGATAAATTTTAAGAAATAAAAAGTTTCAGGTTGAAGTATATATCAATATTTTTAAGCAAAGCTATAATCAAAATATTTGAAAGAAATGTCTAGCATTTCATTATTTTTTCCAAATTTCATATATATACATCTATGTAAAATATGAAATAAAATCTGAAGATACTAATCAATTATACACAAAAAATAATTTCTTGAAAGCAAAAATATTTTGGGGCACCTGTGTGGCTCAGTTAGTTAAGCATCCTACTCTTGATTTTGGCTCAGGTCATGATCTCACTGTTTGTGAGTTCAAGCCCCATGTCAGACTCTGCACTGACAGTGCAAAGTCTGCTTGAAATTCTCTCTCCCACTCTCTCTGCTTCTCTTTCTCTCTCTTTCAAAAATAAAAAATATTTTTTTAAAAAGCAAAAACATTTTAATTTTGTTATCATATAAACAGTTACAAAATATTCTAGAATTTATTCTTAGTACATAACAAAAATATTTTATTAATGTTGTATTTTAGTTTTGAGAGAGAGAGATGGAGCACAAGCAGGGGAGAGGCAGAGAAAGAGGGAGACACAGAATCTGAAACAGGCTCCAGGCTCTGAGCTGTCAGCACGGAGCCCGACGTGGGGCTCAACTCAAGAATGGTAAGATCATGACCAGAGCCGAAGTCGGACGCTTAACTGACTGAGCCACCCAGGAGTCCCACTACATAACAAAAATAAAAATTAAGAGCAGGAAAGGTAAATGTTATCCACATTCTATTGATACAGAAAACTAAAGAGAAGGAGTAATTAGAGGTGTCCAAATGCACAAACAAAATGAAAAATAAATGATATGGCACCTGTAAAATCATATTACATTCTCTCATTCTGCAATTTTTTTTAAAAAAAGGAAGTTACAGAGGAACAAAAGGATAAAAGGATTTAGCATGCTCAATATAGATTAAGAATACAATTTGGAAGGTAAATGACACAGATACAGATTCTTTTGAAGTATTTGTACATTAACAAGACCAAGGATTCTATAAAACAATTTTTCAAAAACACAACAACAAACATTACAATGAGATTAAAAAAATAATAAATGGAGACAGCTAAGGTAAATTAAGCACTGGTGATCCAAAATAATCCCATCGCACAGAAAAATCGGACATATTAGAAAATAGAAGTTCTTGCTGAATATCAAATTAATGGAAAACTGAAAATAATCACTGTGACTGTGGAGAAAAAGTGAAAAATAGTAAAGAAATTAGAGAACTGAGAAATATAGAGGTCAGAGAAATGTGATTACTACAGACAATTAGTGTTCTCGAAGAAGAAAATCTAATAAATGAAATTTTATAAGACTGAAAAATCATAGTACAGAACAATTGCATGTAATTTAAGGAAAAATTTGAATCTGCAGATTATAAGGGCCCTATTCTGTCCAGAATTGTTAATATAAAGCATCATATAGATATTTCTTAGCTAAGTTATTCAACCTTAAATTAAAGAAGAATATTTCAAGGAACTAGAGAGAAAAACCAAATCATCTAGAATAAAGGAGGTGATTGGACTGCCCTCAGACTTCTCAGTAAAATTCAATGGCAGACTGCAATAGAACAAAGTCAACATTCTAAGGGGGAAAAAAGCATGAAACAAGAATATTATAACCAGTCAAGTTATTGATCAAACCTAAAACCAAAAGGCAATTAAGTCCTTCCTATAGAAAACTATCCAATCATCAATCTCAACAAAACAGAGATAAATAGGTTATGAAATGAATCTTTATGTTAGAAACTAAGAAAAAAAATAATACTGGTAACAAAACCTATGATGTGGAGAGGTGTGATAAGCTGATATGTGTTCATTACCTCTTAATGATTTTCATGATCTTTTAATTTAGCAGAATATTTTTGGATTGAAAACTGTTGTGGGAAAAGGAAATTATCTGAATTCTAGCAATGTCTGTATTTCCCTTTATTTTCTCTAAATTAATTAAAATACTTTCTTAACTTTAAAATGATACAGAGTGGGGCGCCTGGGTGGCTCAGTTGGTTGAGCATCTGACTTCGGCTCAGGTCATGATCTCGCGGTTTGTGAGTTCGAGCCCCGCTTTGGGCTTTGTGCTGACAGCTCAGAGCCTGGAGCCTGCTTCGGATTCTGTGTCGCCCTCTCTCTCTGCCCCTCCCTTACTTGTGTTCTCTCTCTCTCTCTCAAAAAAAAATAAATAAACTTTAAAAAAATAATTAAAAAAATAAAATGACACAGAGTGTAATTTCATTCTATAAGTTAGTTCTACCTATTTACTCATCCTTTTCTTTAGCTACACATTCATCCATTATTAGATTTGCATGTATGCCTAAAAATGGTTTTAAAATGCTTAGCAATCATTAATATTGGTTACTTACAAATGGATAATATTTTTTGTATTTTATTTTTAATTGCATTCTTCCCTATTACTTGAATAATTTAAAATACATTTTAATAATACTTTCAAAACTGAAAATGATCCTTTATAACTATAATATAACCAAAAACTATTAAAATAATAAAACACATTGATATGTGTGAATCTACTTGTGTTCACATTAAATAAAAATGGGCATGGTAAATGACTGGAAAAATACTCAAGAAATTGACCGGCCTTACAGAAAGGAACAAGGAAAAAGAGAAAAATAATAATGGACTATTTTTTAGGGCAGTTTTAGGTTCACAAAGAGTATCTTGTGCTCTACTGGATTGCCTTTCCTCCTGTGTCAGATCAGTTGACTATATTTGTGTGAGTCTATTTCAGGCCTCTCTCTTCTGTTCCACAGAAGAGAAAGGCTTTTAAGTTTCTCCTTTGTATACTTCTATATGTTACTTTTCTAAACAAAATAATTACCTTTCACCAAATGTTTAAAAGTAGTTATCCTTGATTGACAGAACTACAGATATTTTTTCTTTGGGTTTGTCTGAATATTTTTTCATGCATTATGTATATATTATTTTGTCATCAGAATAATAAAAATCTCATAATTCTTCTCATTTAAGGAAGTAAAAGAGACTTTTTTAAAAGAAGAAAAATGAAAGATCTTCAAAGGAGAATAAGAAATCTAAATTATCTCCACCTTTGTAAAAAGTCTTAGCAGTATTACGAAGGGGTCCCTGTGATGGAAAATCGTTGAGTATGAAGAGTCAGACCAAAAGCAAGATGAAGATGGAGTCTATGGAGGTGTCGCCGCTGGGCATGCTGTGTTAGAGCTCAAACAGGGGGAAAGGTCCATACCGCAAAAAGATGAAGAGAATGGCCACATAAGAGGAGGGTATCCCAACCTGAAATGTCAGAGCCCAAGCTGGGTAAGAAACGCATCGACTGATGTGTGTAAATGCCCAGATCTGGTGACAGGTCTTGCCTACATGGACTGGTTGGTAATCCTGAACAGAATGTTTAAATCAATGAGGGAAGTAAGGTGGCCATACAGAGAGTATCCAGGCATGGGTATCAGGCAATGTGGTGAGGTTGGCAATCACCTGGAGCCATACAGTGAGATGCAGACTGCAGAAATAACACCAGAGTTTCACTAGCAAGGAGAAAACAACTCTGCATAATAAAGGAAACCAGTGAGAAGATGCAAAACTGGGTTGCTGTCAGATAATTAGGGAAGAAGAGGGATCTGGAAGCTGGGTAGGGGGAAAGAAAAGACATTTCCAGAAACTATGCACGAAATGTCATGTGCTATGTGATATGCCCCTCTCCCTCACTCAGAAATTCAGAAATTATTATTCAAGAAACAATCTAAAAATTTCAGTGGTTTACAAAAGCAAAGATTTATTTCGTTCCTCCTGAATCAACAGATGTTGAAAGTGGCTGGGTTGATCCTGGCTGGGTTCCTAATGTCAGCTAGCCTTACATTCACATATGCAATAGGTGTGTCTCATTCTGGAATGCAGGCTGAAGAGGCCATGCCACCGGAGTATGTTGTTTTCATGGCAAATAGCAGGAGTTCAAAAGACAATTGGCTTCTGCAGGTTATCTGGCCAACCCAAGTCAGTAGGCCATGGAAGTAAACTCTACCAAATTGGGAATGGGGAGAAAGAAGTGGATGTTTGCTAAATAAATAATCCCACCACACATCCTTCAATAAAGCTGGAAATATAATGCTTTATTTGGTGAATCTAAAGGGCATGCTGAGTTTGCAATAATATCTGTGTAAAACAAGGCTAAGTGAATGAGAACAACAAAAACCCGGATTAGACTTTTATTTCTTCCACATAAAGAGGTAAGAAAATGAGCTCACATTTTGTTAATCAACATCTGTTTATTAGATTCTGTTGTATGTAATTTAATTTAATTTGCCTTTTTTTTTCCACAACATTTGAAAGGTAAATACAACTATACTAATTTTTAGCTGGGAATATAAACTGAAAGGTTAAGATTATTTCTCACATTCCTATAATTCGTGTGTTCAGTTTTTTTGCTATATATATTTTTCAAGTTAATATAAAGTTTATTTATTTTGAGAGTGTGTGTAAACAAGCAGAGGAGGAGTTGAGAGAGAGAGAGACAGAGAATTCCAAGCAAGCTTCACACTGTCGGCACAGAGCTCTATGCAGGGCACAAACTCACAAACCGTGAGACCATGACCTGAGCCAAAATCTAGAGCCAAACACTTAACCGACTGAGCTACCCAGGCACCCCTGTGTTAAGGTTTTAATTCAGGAAGAAAGTATCATTGCAGGGATTAGACTAAGTCTTCTAACTTTGTTTCCTTAAATTCTGTGTCTATTTAGTATCCATTAACCACAGGGCTGCACAGCCAAAGAAAGTCGTTTACATCTTCTCTACAATAGAGCACTCACAGGTGCGTGAAAACCATACTACAAACTTTCCAACCACAAACTCCAACATCTGTGTTTCACTTGCTGTTCCCACTTAAGAACTTCCAATTACTACAGTAAAACAGACTCTGGCATAAGCTTTTCCCCGAGTCCTGTCTGCCTGCTGACCAGCACTGATGCTCTCACAGAAGGCTCTGCATGATATGACTTGCCCTCTTCTCAAGGGAAATATACGTAATAAAAACCTTTCAATGGCATTAGCTTCTCCATGTTGGCATGCATTCACCTCTATAAATTAAAATTGTTGAGTCATTTTAACATGTTAAGAGGCATTAAGACCCCATACATCTTTTTGTGCTCTCCTTCTGGGATGCCTAAGAGGTCCCTATAGTTTGCATTCTTTCATAGTGCAATGAATAATAAACCCAACTTGTTCAACTACAGGTGTGTCCCTGATGGTCTTCCCCTGGAGGGCACTGGCACTGCCAACAGATAAAGCATCAAGGTTTGAAGGGATAAGTGGTTCATCAAGGTCCCACAATTAGTTCGTCACCGAGAGGGATTTGAATCTAGCTTTCCCCACATCAATATGCATATTATTATATCTTCTGCAGTAGGATGGAAATCTACCAGATATTTTAGAAATATAACTTTCTTATTCAAAAGTAGACCTAATGTTTTAACTCTTAACAGAAATTTACTTGCCCTCTAGCCATCAATCCCCTGCAGCAATCTTGCTCTGCTGCTTACCTCACCCTTTCCTCTTCATGGTCACATGCTGCAATTTGTCATTAACAATAACTGCACTCTCTCTATAATCTCATTTCACCACAACCTCCCACATGTCCAGCTCACGCTGTCCAGTCACAAAACACCAAAAATCCTTCCAAACAACTCCTACCTGTCGTTCATAAATCTTACCATTTTGTCACTTACTTTTACCTGCATACCAACATACCATCACCTCCCTACTTACCTGACTAAGTCTATGGTCAATTCTTACTTATTTCCCTTTCCTTACTTGCTGCCTAACGACAGTCTTATTTAACACTATTCACTTGAGGGGCAGCTGGATGGCTATGTCAGTTGAGTGTCCAGTTTTGGGTCAGATCATGTTCTCCAGGTTCATGAGTTTGAGCCCCACATTGGGCTTTGTGCTGACAGCACATAGCCTGGAGCCTGCTTCAGATTCTGTGTGTATGTGTGTCTCTTTACCCCTCCCCTACTTGTGATCACTCTCTCTCTCTCAAAAATAAATAAACATAAAAAAAAAAAAAACTATCCACTTGAGACACCGATCTGATTGAAGAAAAACACAAAGCCATGATGTCCTCACTTTCACTTCATGGAAGAGCCGCTAAGTGGGCTCTTAATATTGAAAAGCAATGATAAGCCACTTTCTTGGTCCATTCCCACTCTCATTCTCTTTAACCATTTTGTATTTTCTTTCTTCTCAAACCTCTTCAAATTTGTTTTCAGTTGGTGTCCTTGTTTTCTGATTCATTGAGAAAAAAGACAAAATAAAATTCCACAGGCTCCCAGGACATCTATCCACCTATTTGCAACTTGCCAAAAATGTTTTATTTTCTTTCCAGTTACTGTAGATGAAATTTCCACCTTTCTAGCAAAGACTTAGCCTCTCCTCCTGTGCACTACAGCCCATCCTCTAGCTAATTCACAGCATGGATCCAGCAATCCCCCGCCCCACCACCTCTCAAGTAACTCATGGATCATCAATATTATTTTTTCTACTGGATAATGAAAATCAGGATAAATGCATACTGATGTTTTCTCATAAACACAGCATTATGACCATACTTACTCCAGCAATTACCATCTTATTTTTTTCACTTGCCTTACAGTAAAAATTTTGAATTACTGCCAGTAATAACTGCCTCCATTATTTCTCCCCATTCTCAATGCGATTCCCCTCGTCCTTTTGCACTTGACTGACATCATTCTTACTGCTCTCCACCAAGATTTCCATTTTGTAAAATCCAATAGTCATTTCTCAATTTTAATATTAATATAGCAACATTTCTAACAGTGGTCATTGTATGTTCCTTGAAACACTTTTCTTCACTTGGGTTCCAAGACACTATAATTGTCCTACTGACCTGGCTACACCTTTCAGTCAAGTTTGCTTAGATGCATATCATTTCTCATGTTGAAGTGTTCCAGATCACTCCATTTATACCTTCACTTTTCTTTTTAAAAACTGGAATCTTTTTTGGATTCTAACATAGTCCACATCCAAAGTAAGAGCAAATTTTGTCAGTGCCAATTAAAAAAAAAAAAAAAACCTAGAGTTTTTTAATCTATGCTCATTTCTGAATGATTTCATTCAAACTCATGAAATTCAAATACTACATATATTTTAATGATTAATTAAGAGCTTCAGTCTGGTCCCCTCTTCTCACCTCCAAGTTAGATCAGTTCTTTAGCTGTCTACTTGATACTTGCACTTAGTTGTCAATATGTAACTCACCTTCAGCATATCCAAACTGACCTCCTGACTCTCAAACACAGACCTGCTCTCTACAGTGTCTTCTTGACTTTAGAACAGGTTATCCCATTCTTATACCCAGTTCAAAACTCTTGTGTCCTTTAATCCTTTCTCAAAGGCCTATAATAAATTAGTAAATGTTCATTTCACTACTCCCAAATGCATCCAAAATTTGACCACTGCTTTGAGCTTATTCTAGGCCACCATTATCTACAATTCTAAATTTTTATTATACTATTTTACAGTATATTTTGACTAGTCTTCCTGATTCTCCCCTTCACCTTAACCCTACATGTATAAAAGGGTAATTTCCTCCTGAAGTTTACAAACTACCTCCCTTCTATTTATTGTAATCTCTCTTTCAGCCTCCTACTATCTTATTTCAGGTTCTTATTTATTTGCCTATCTAAATTACTACTATGCCCTTTTCAATTGCCTCCATGACTCCAATGTAAGTATTGTCTAATCCATTCCACCACATTACTTGCAGCATAACTTTTGTAAAACAATAGTCATTGTACTGCTTGAAAATGTTCAATGGATTTTTACTTCCTACAAATTAGAACCTTAGCATCCCCGAGTCCCAAGTAGAGACCCTCTAGTACTGGCCATGATGGAATATCAGACTTGCATCAGACCAAAAATCCTCTGCCAAAAACGACTATAAAGGTGAACAGTATAACTGAGTGACTATCTTCAGACACTGGAGCCCAATCAACCCAGGTAAGACTTGAGGTACTAATATCACTGAAGGAAGGATATTTCAAAGAGTCCTACATTCAACCCAGCAGACAAGGAAAGTGCAATTTAAGCAAAAAGCAGAAGCCTCACTAGCAGAGGAGAAAGAAATTGGACTTTAGGTCTACTAAAGGTGCTAGAATTTGAAGAGCAACACGTTGGTGATGAGAAAGCCACAGAAGCCTGAGTTCTCAGATTCTACATGTAATTTTCCTTTGAAGTTTCAGCTGACTCCTAAGCTCACACATACAGGATGTGCCGTAAAAACAGTACAGAACAGTGTGACGTGGCAAAGCACAACAGTGGGAGGATAAATAGATGAGCAGTGATTTCACACATGCTATTCTTTCTAGTTGAAACATACTTCAACAACATGGTGCTTAGAGGCTATAGGCTGGTGTTTAAACCCCCAGCAAAATGGATTAGAATTGCAACTCTCATTTGAACACTTAGAAGCACCATGCTTAGGAACAAGAATAACACCTTAAGAATACATGCTAAAAAAGTTCAGCCCCTTACAAAGCTAAATACCAAAAGGCAGCAATAACAAAGTGAAATTGTTGGTTATCCCTGTGTCTTCTAATAGAAAAAGTAATTCTACTGGGAAGAACATAGCTGGTAACCTCACCCAGAACCTCTATAATTCTGTATACATAAGTTGTAGGTCTCATAAAACTTTTGACTACATGACAAAGAGAAAGGGAGAGAGGTGGAAAGAAAGGGAAGGGAAAGAAGTAAGCACTCCCTCCCCCCACACACAAATAGAAAGAGATTCATGTCACTGAACAGATGATCGTTACTGTAGGTGAGGGAGGAGGGACCCCACGGCAATGCCTTTTTATTTCTCTTCTTTGGCTGTTCAGCATACTTCACTGCTGCCTGACAGTTTTCCGTTTAGGAGCACCTGCAGCCACACTTTAAACCAAGTAAGGGACCCAAATCCTATTCCCCCCTAATTTCCAGAAAATAAATCGGCTAGTGATGTAGAAAGAGAGTAAACTCCGGGACGGAGGCTTCTGTCGTCGTTAAGCGGGGTAAGAAGTGTATCAAAACAACAAAAACGAAAGCATGAGGGTACCTGGAGAGGTTTTCTGCAGAATGAGGCTTCTTGGTCCTGGGTCCCCACGTTGACGCAGGTCCTTTCTTGCGAAAAGGCAGCCTTCCCACAGACGACCGTGTTTCCTGGCACTCCGCTAATTACTCGTGGACTGAGAAACACAGCTGTGCATTGGATAATTCTGAAGTTTGGGGTGGGGCGGGGTGAGTGAAGGGCCTGGAGCACCTGGGTTCCCACGGCCCACGAGCTATAGTGCGCACGTGCAGAGCGCACGTGCAGAGCGCACGCGCAGTGGAGTTTAGCCCGCCGCCTGACTGCAATTACCTCAGCGCTGGAAAGTGTGAGGCCGAGGGGCTGGAGGTACGAGTCCTGCTCCCGTGACCTAGCGCTGGCGTGCAAGAGAGAGCAACGAAATGAAGGGAAAGAGGTCGGGGTCCTGTGGATTCATCCAAGCAGTGCTCAGCCGGCTCCCCAGGGCGATGAAAACGCCTTTGTTCTTCTGCAGAAGGAAAGGTGAGCGGTGCTGTGGCTCCTCCTCAGGGTTAGACGGGAGGCCTCAAGGGCAGGGCGGGGACATGAGAAGCGACAGCCCTGGGTTCACCAAACAGAACTCGGAAAATATGTTCGGACGCCGTGTGGCGAACATGGCGAAAGTGACAGACGTCCAGTCTTTTGATGGAGATCCTTAGCCTCAAGGAAAAAGTTATAAAGGACAAGTAGTAGGGGCCATAAATGACGGCCATAGTAGAGGGCATGCTGCAAACGGGTGAGGACAGATTCTGTGAAAGCTGTGTGCTCCTGCCTCTACTTCGCTTCTCCCTGAACTTAGACATGGTCTTCAGCCTCCCCTTCAAAGCCTGAGGTGCCTCTTTCTAAGGCTCTTCAGCAGCGGCGACCCAACAACCTTTTCTGACAATGTCCAAACCCTAGCTTTTTGCTTGTTGGGCAGTTTTAAATAAATCAGAAAAACGAAAACGAATTATGCAACAATAACAATAATAAAACTCCATTAAGAAAAAAAAATTAGCCGTAACTCTGCTATAGGACAGTTTAGTCACATCTGTAATGTGGCCCAGCTGACATAGAATTTAGTTGGAAATAAAGTTACAAAAAAACGCTTTCTTTTAAATTTGTACAACAGCCTTAATATTAGAACATTACTGTGGAAAAACAGGCATGATGAGAAAACATTTCTAATATTTCAACTTCAATGTCTGGAAAAGGTTGTTTCTTTTTTTAAGTTTATTTATTTTGAGACAGAGGGAAAGAGCAGGGGAAGGGCAAAGAGACAGAGAATCCCAAGCAGGCTACATGCTATCAGCGCAGAGCCCCACTTGGGGCTCTATCTCACTAACCCCGAAATCATGAGCTGAGTCCAAATCAAGAGTCTGATGGAGTAAACCACACAGGTGCCCCTGGAAAAGCTTTTTAATAAAATTCAAATAATATGCACACATGTACACTCACACAGAGTCGCAAAGGACCAGAAAATATTTCCTTTTATGCTATCTCAGACTAAGAATTAGTGTCACATAGTATTCATGTGTGAATTCATGTAATGTTTTTCCATCATAATTACTATTCCACTGTAGCCAGGAATAGGAAATGATTATTTACAATCACTATTCTCCACTCAACAGAAATAAAATATGAAATATCTAGATATAACCTTAGAAATTTGTTGGAGTATTTGAAATTACCAAAGCTTTCCTAAGGATCATTAAAGAAAAAAAAAAACAAAGGATGAAGTATTTCACTGTCATACCCAATGGAATCACTGAGTCTCAAAATATGGTCTATTCCCACACTAACCTTCAACTCACTTAAATCGAATGAGACTATCAACCAAATTTTTATTTTAATGAAATTGCATAAAGTGACCATTGAGGAATACCATATTTGTAATGATAAAATATTTTAGGGGAAAAAATTGACAGAACTTCCCTTCTGAATAATAAAATATTTCTAGAATTTCATTAATTAAAATAGAGTCTAATAAGAGAAGAACTACAAATATTAATGAGATATAGAATCAAAAAGTTCCTCTAGTGGGTTACCTGGTTATCATCATGATTCTGTGCTCCACTTGTACTTCCAGTCTGTGAATCACGACTCCATACCTTCTCTATCATCAAACATTCCACAGTCCATCCACCTGTCTCCTGCTCAACTGATAACTTGCTTCCTATTTCGTTGAAGGAAAAAAAAAAAAAAAAGACAACTGGAAAAGAATTTGCACAAGCTCTCAAGACCACATTTGCCCATTTGGGCGCACCGTCCTTCTCTCCTGTTACTGTGAAATGTCCTAGCTCCCATATACTTGAGCCCTTCCTCTTAGGACACAAATCTCACCACTTGCCTTCTTAAGGATATTGCTAGATTAATTATTCCTTCTAGCTCTTTCATCATTACATTTTCTTCTTTATTGAATATGTGCTGTCATTTATCCTAGACTTAAAAGTATTCTTAACTTCTCTTGTTAGTTACTGCCAACATCAGCTTTCCCTTAATTTAAAACTCATTGAAAAAGTTATATGGAATGACTTTCATTACTTTGTCTTTTCACATTATTTCCTCAGCAATTGTATCACTATTTTGTTGCTTACTCTTTAGCAAACACCATTCTCTACCCCTTCAGTACACCATTAATTAAAATTTTAGGTAAAAATCTAAAGAACTTTTTCCATTTTAGCCAACTTACCCTACTATACTCAGAATAGCTACAGTGTACTTCATACCAATGCTATATCTGGAAATGTAATCATTCTGCAATGTATAGATGTATATTTAATCTATAAGGCATTATAGATTATGAGATGTTCCATTACTTGAAGTACCAATGTGAAATTTTAAAACATTGATAATTATAAGAAATCATCAATTTTAAGTTGCATATCAACATTAGAGATGATAAAATGAAGAAAGTTAGAATTATTACAGTATTATATCTAAACACAATATTATGTCTAATCTTTAAAACAACTCTGTTAAGAAAGTATAATTGTCTTTGCCTTATTTAACTCAATCAACAATTTTGTTGAATAGCAGTAATAGTACTAAAATGCTAATGCTAATATTATTAGTAAACATTTATTGAGCATTCTTTTAACAAGAAGCTATTCAAAAAGTTTCCATGGGGGCGCCTGGGTGGCTCAGTTGGTTGAGCAGCCGACTTCGGCTCAGGTCATGATCTCACGGCCTGTGAGTTCAAGCCCCGCGTCGGGCTCTGTACTGCCAGCTCAGAGCCTGGAGCCTGCTTCGGATTCTGTGTCTCCCTCTCTCTCTTCCCTTCCCTTGCTCATGCTCTGTCTCTATGTCTCTCAAAAATAAAAAAAAAATGTTAAAAAAATTTAAAAAGAAAAGTTTCCATGGATTCTTACTTAGACTCCATACCTGGGTCCTATGAGATACTTATTATTATCATCTCCATTTTACTGATAAGGAAACTAAAGCACTGAAAGGAGAAGAATAGCTTGTAATTGATAGTTAAGCTAGAATCTAACCCCAACTTGGTTTTACTCACACATTGTTTTGTCATCATGGGCATGTATTCCTTTGCTAGAGCCACCAAAAGAAAGTACCACAAGCTTACACAAAACAGACTGTCTCATACTCCTGGAGATTAGAATCTGAGATCAAGGGGTTGGCAGGGTGGATTCTTTATGAGGGCTGTGAAAGGTTCATAGCTCTCTTGTAGCTTCTGGTGGTTTACTGCCAATCTTTGGTGTTTGTTGGCTTCTGCTTTATCACACAGATCTCTGACTTTATATACATATTGTGTTCTCCCTCTATGTGTATGTACTTGTCTACATTTTCCCTTTTTATAAGGGCAGTAGTCATATTGGATTAGAGGCTCGCCCTACTCCAGTAGACTCCATTTTAACTTACTGCATTTGCAATGACATCTTTCCAAATAAGGTCACATTTTAAGGTAAGGGAATAAGGACTTCAACATACAGATTTTAGGGAGACAGCAATTAGTGTTGCTTTGCAAGCATTCATTTTGGAAGCATTACTGCTGTCTTTTGGCTCAATGATATCTTTTTCTTTTCATGCAACTTTAGCAAGGAACCTATCCAAGGACACTTGCTTTTGCCTTCTTTTGAGGATTTTGCAGAAATGTGTCATTGCATTGTTATTACACAGATTCATCTCTCGCACTGCTGCAGCCTTATTCATGTAATGATTTTCTACAAAGTTTTGTACTGTTTCCCACATTTTACACATCTTCCTAATCTCATTTGAAGTGGGGGATTCATCTGCCTTTTTCTCCTCCTCCTCTGCAGACAAGATGCAGAGCAGACTCATAAAATCTTGCAATTTTGGCCATTCACATACCTCATTTGTACTTCTCCATGATTTCCCTCTTAACTTCCGCGATAATCATCTCCTCCTTCTTATTCCCTTTCTTTTCAACCTTTTTCTGCATGGGGGCCATTGTATACACTCACACAGATATTGACTACAGTATAGTATTAATAAACTCTTGTCATATACTGTATTTAAAATAACCGGCAATAAGGCAGTAGAAGAAAGGGTCTCTATCTGCAGGCAGCCTGACCTAGAATGGAGCAAATCATTCCTAAGCTTACCCTTGTATGGAAACACAAAGGACTGTCCATAGGTGTTTTGAAGTGACAAAAACTACACTAGTGCCAGTTGTGGGCCCCTTCCAACGTTCTGAAAAATCACTGATTTCAGCCAAACTCTGTGGCCTGAGAACAAGCATCAAGCATGGGAGACAATCACCCACAATCCCACACACACACAGAGAGAGAGAGAGAGAGAGAGAGAGAGAGAGAAGAACCTTTAGTTCAGTGTGATCATGTGATGTTGGCGCCATGTGCTACTCATATTGCAAGACATTGCTCATTTATCAAATTAAAATGTATTAGAAATGTTTGCTCATCTTGTGGAACACTCACAGAACAAGTTAATTGCAGTGCAAGGTTTTAATGTATATATTATTTTGAAGACCTAAGAGTAAGATAGTGTTTGATGTTTACAATCAATTGATAAATTTTATTTTTTAAGTTATGAGATAATGCACTAGAAGATCCTCAAAACACCCTTCCCTGCAGGAGTTGTGCTTTCCATTTGTCCTAGGCCAGTAGCCTGGACAGTAGCCACAGCTGGATAGCTGTGATGATACTCCTGGTGGGGAAAAATGCTGACTGTATTTGGGCACAGTAATAAGACAAATTTAAGCCACCTATGCTCCACGGTGAAATGAATTTTACTTTTTTTCTAGAATAAAAGTGAATTTATCCTATTTAAATATCACTAATTGATGAAAACTTTGGAATACTCTTTATTTTCAGAATTTACTGTCTGGTTTTAATAATATATTGACAGTCAGTGTAGTGCCAAGAGGAAAAATATACTGCTATCCTACCAGAACACAGTACAGACCAAAATTTTTGTGATAACAAAAGAAACATTTCTTTGTATTTTGCTACCTATGGCCAAAATAGATAAGCATCTATTAACAATTATATTCTAACAAATTCAACAAGCTAGAAGAAATGAATAAACTCTTAGGAACATAGACTCTTCCATGACTGAATCATGAAGAAATAGAAAATCTGAATAGACCATTTGCTAGTAATGAAATAAAATCAGTAATCAAAAAACTCCCAACCAACAAAAAGTCCAGGACAATATGGTTTCACAGGTGAATTCTACCAAACATTTAAGAAAGTATTACCTGCTCTTCTCAAATTATTTCAACAAATTGAAGAGAAAGGAGCACTACCAAACTCATTTTAAGAGGCTAACATTATACTGATACCAAATCCTGACAAAGACACTACAAAAAGAAAATTACAGACCAATATCCCTGTTAATATAGATCCAAAAGTCCTCAACAAAATATTAGCAAATTAAATTCAACAGTACATTCTAAGGGGCATACACCATGACCAAGCAGGATTCATTACAGAGATGCAAGCATGGTTTAACATCTTTAATCAATCAGAGTGATATACAACACTAACAAAGGAATGATAAAAATTATACCACCATCTCAATAGATGCAAAAAAAAGCACTTGACAAAATTCAAAATCCACTTATATTTTTTAATTTTTTTTAACATTTATTCATTTTTGAGAGACAGAGTATGAGCAGGGGAGGGGCAGGGAGAGAGGGAGACACAGAATCTGAACCAGGATCCAGGCTCTGCTCAAATCCACAAACAGTGAGATCACGACCTGAGCTGAAGTCAGCACTCAGGTGCCCCTCAACATCCATTTATTATAAAACCTCTTAACAAATTGGGTATACAGGGAATTTACCTCAACAAAATAAAGGCATATATGACAAACCCACAGCTAATATCATACTCAGTGGTGAAAAGCTAAACGTTTTTCCTCTAAGATCAAGAACAAAACAAGGATGCTCACTCTTGCCATTTTTATTCAACATAATATTAGAAGGTCTAGCCACAGCAAGTAGGCAATAAAAATAAGTAAAATTCTATTTTCATTTTTTTGAGGAACCTCCACACCGTTTTCCAGAGTGGCTGCACCAGTTTGCATTCCCACCAACAATGTAGGAGGGTGCCTACTTCTCCACATCCTCGCCAGCATCTATAGTTTCCTGATTTGTTTATTTTAGCCACTCTGACTGGTGTGAGGTTGTATCGCAGTGTGGTTTTGATTTGTATTTCCCTGATGATGAGTGACATTGAACATCGTTTCAAGTGTCTATTTGCCATCTGAATGTCCTCTTTGGAGAAGTGTCTATTCATATCTTTCGCCCATTTCTTCACTGGGTTGTTTGTTTTTCGGGTGTGGAGTTTGGTAAGTTCTTTATAGATTTTAGATATTAGTCCTTTATCCGATATGTCATTTGCTATGATCTTTTCCCATTCCGTTGGTTGCCTATTCGTTTTGTTGGTTGTTTCTTTTGCTGTGCAGAAGCTTTTTATCTTGATGAAAATAGAGCTACCCTATGATCCAGCAATAGCCCTGCTAGGAATCTACCCAAGAGACACAGGATTGCTGATGCATAGGAGCACGTGTACCCCAATGTTCATAGCAGCACTTTCAACAATAGCCAAAACATGGAAAGAAACTAAGTGCCCATCAACTGATGAGTGGATAAAGAAGATGTGGTACATATATACAATGGACTACTATATGGCAATGAGAAAAAATGAAATCTGGCCATGCGTAGCAACATGGATGGAACTGGAGGGTATTATGTTAAGTGAAATAAGTCAGTCAGAAAAAGACAGATACCATATGTTTCCACGAATAGGTGGACTTGGTGAGACTAAGCAAAAACCAGGGGGAGGGGAAGAGGGGAAAGAAAAAAAAGACACAGAGAGGGAGGGAGATAAAACATAAGAGACTCTCAAAGACTAAGAACAATCTGAGGGTGAGGGAGATGGGGGGGAGAGGGGGTGATGGGCATTAAAAAAGGGCACATGTTGGGATGAACACTGGGTGTTTTATGTAAACCAATTTGAAAATAAACTATTTTAAATTTAAAAAAAAAGTAAAAGTCATTAAAATTGGAAAGGGAAAAGTGAAACTGTCACTATTTGCATATGACATGATGCTGTATATAGAAAACCATAAAGACTCTACCAAAAAAATAAAGTTAGAACTAATAAATGAATTTTGTAAAATTGCAGGATATGAAATTAACATAATGCGTGTCTTTCTATACTTTCATAACAAATCATCAGAAGGAGAAATTGGGAATTCCATCTTTAATTGCACCAAATAGAATAAAGTACCTAGAAATAAATTTAACCAAGATGGTGAAAGACCTGTACTCTGAAAACTGTAAGACACTGATGAAAACAGCTGAAGATGATATGAATAAGTGGACAGATATGCTGTGCTCGTGGATTGGAAGAATTAATATTGTTAAAATGTATGTACTACCAAAGCAATCCACAGATTCTGTGCAAGATACCAATAGCATTTTTTAACAAAACTAGAAGAAATAATCCTAAAATCTGTATGGAACGACGAAAGACCCTGCATAGTCAAAGCAGTCTTGAAAAAGAACAAAGCTTGGAGGAATCACACTCTCTGATTTCAAACTATACTACAAAGAACTCAAATCCATGAGTTGCTGGAAGAAAAAGAGACACATAGATCAAAGGAACAGACTAGAGCACTGAGAAATAAACCCATATTTATAGATTTGTAGATTGGTCTATCTACACCAAAGGAAGCAAGAACATACAATGGGGTTTTATCAAAAAATGGTGTTGGGAAAACTGGACAGATAATGTAAAAGAATGAAACTGAATGACTTCCTTTAGACCATATTAAAAGATGAACTGGATTAAAGAATTAAAATGGATTCAATTGATTAAATGGATTAAAGACTTAAATGTAAGACCTAAAATCATAACACTTCTAGAAGAAAACATAGGCATTGATATTGACATTGGTGTTAGCAATATTTTCTTGGTTATATATCCTCAGGCAAGGACAACAATAGCAAAAATAAATCAGACTACATCAAACTGAAAAGCTTTTGCATGGCAAAGGAAATAATCAGCAAAATGAAAATGCATCCGACTGAATGGGAAAAGGTACTTGCAAATGATATTCTGATAAATGGGTTGATATACAAAATATATACGGAACTTTTTCAACTCGGTAACAACAAACAAACAAAAGCAGGCAGAGGACCTGAATAGACATTTCTTCAGAAAAGACATACAGATGGCTAACAAGTCTTTTGCCTCAATATGTTTGTCTTTATTAAAGACAAATTCAACTTGTCCTTTTACTACTAATGACATTTTCACCTAGGTCTTCTTTAGGGTGTTTTGGCCAATGTGGTATGTTCACCAAAAATGATGTTGCCAGAGAGTGCTTATTGCCTGGATATCGAGTGCGTATTTTGGATTTGAAATACAGAGTTCCTCAGAATTATATGAGTAGTAGAGAGCCCAAATATACTTAAGCTTGAGTATGCCACGGGTTTTCCTAAATGTTAAATTAGTGGGTATTGTGGTTTTTAGTAGCTGGTAATGAAACACAAAGGGTCACTCTCAAGCTGATATTTGTCTTAGTTTTACAGTATTCTTTACCTTGATCATTACTCTCCATCCACAAACACACAGTCTATAAAAATTAAGGTTTATGGAACTTTGACAACATTGGCACTATACAGGTATCCATTGTATTCCAGCACCTTTACCAACTGATCATCTAAATTAATAGGTACACAGGGACCCATGGTCCTTTGTGTGCATTAGGAAGCAACAATTCCTGCATAGTACTTTATAAAGTCTGTTATGAGATAAAATGAAAATGAAAAACAAAATGTCATTAGATTTATTCCAAGTGTTTTTGTATTTATTATTAGTATCATTGAGACACATGGTGTACATATTCCAGCGTGACTGTTTCTTAACTCATTCAGAGCCAATATGGACATCAGCCTCACACAAAGGAGGAGATTTCAAAGACAGATGGCTTCACTTTATATACTTCTATAAATATAGCTAATAATTGCAGTTACTCTCCTTTTCTCGGATTCTCACAAAGTACCAAGGAAATGTTAGAATTTCCTTACAGTATTTTCCATTTTTTTTCCCTTTCCTTGAAGTAATCACTTTTCATTCTTTACATTTCTCATTTTTTCTCATGCTTTCGCCATCCTCCATATTCAGCCAGAAGACTACAGAAATGTGAGTCCGACCAAATATCTTTTCTCTCTCATTCATTTGTAAGCTAATGAATTAAGGCTATGACTGTGGAGTAAGAATAGGAATGCATTAAGGATGGTAATCTTTTCTTGATCCACCATTTCATATTCTTCCTATTTGCCCATAGAAGTATTCTATCTATAATCCACTATCATGTTTGAGTGATTCTGTCTCTCCCTTTGAGACTGCAGTCATTTTTATAGAAGGGATCATGTTTTATTTATCTTGGCAATTCAGAATCTAACACTGTTTCAGTATAGATAAGTGATTGAATTAATGAATAAATGAGGCTAGTTAACCCAAACTCGAGTGGAAGGTTTCGCATAAAAGTGGACAGAGTAATAAGACCTTGAGAAGCCACCTGTAAGATTAATTGTAATTAATGGGAGGGAGTGATAAGAAAGTAAAGAATAAATATTAGGGATTATTTTTCTACATTGAACACTTGCACAAAGGGTATCCCTTTACTGCTTGCCAATTGTATTTTGAAAATTTCTTTTTTGAATCATTAAATAGCTTACTGATTGCTCACTAATGTATCTGGTTTCTGAATGTGCAATCCTCCATCCAATGGTAAGGAAAAGTTGTTTAAGCTTTAGGAGGTAATGACTAAAAGGAAGACAAAAGGAGCCATTTTCTACCTTCAACTGCATCATTAACTCAACTTGTGAGTTGCACACATTATTTAATTCTGCCTACCTCAGTCAGCTCAGGTGTAAAATTGGGTGGAAATCTGTAATTGATGGTCCACATGAGTAATTTGATTAAAGATGTCCAAGAAAATTAAATGAAATTGAATTTAAAGTGCCTTCTGAGACTGAAATTAACTCAAACTAAACATTTCATAAATTTGTTGAAGTCTCTATTATTACCAGAAAATTATTCTGTTTCTTTTTTAAGTTCCATGATATTTTAATAGGATAAAACCAACTTAAAGAGGTAACTTATTTTCAGGAAAGATGCTGTCTCCATTTTTTTCTAGGAAGCCTCAGATTTCATGTACTTAAATATTGCAAATCTATTAACACTTGCAAGTTCATGTTGAATTCCCCTGTGAGTAGAGTTTTTTCTCCTCATCCCCTCCCACCTCTTCTTCCCCCCCTTTTCCTCTCTCTTCTCCTCCCCTCCTCCTCCTACTTAGGATCATTGTGCCTTCATCTGGAGCAGTTTAATGGGTTTGGGTTACCCATTTTTTAAGAAGTACCATTTGGACAGTTTTATTTTACTTCTGTGGAGATCGAGGCATAAAGTAGGTGGAAGGTCTTAGAATATTATTATGAATTAGTAGCTAGGAAAGAAAATAAAACTTGAACAGCTTAGGTTTTGTATTCCTTTCAAAATCTTATGATAGTGATGGTTTAGATTTAGAAGAATGATAAATTTTAAAACTTGAATTTTTGTATGAAGCATATTGTCTCCATCTTAACTGACCTTAGAGGGATGGTATGAAGACAAATTTCAGCTATTAAAACGTTTAGAAAGCGTAAAATGACATATAATGAGATAGAAGACCCAGAAGATACAGACAAAAATAGTTCATAAATTTAAAAAGTAAGAATAATGCAAGGTCATATATATCTATTTTATTGAAAAACTAAGCATTTAATTTTAGCAAGTAGATATTTAAATAAGCATTTGTACTTAAATGTATCATTTCAGGTGAAAATGTGAATCTATTTTAGAGAGTTGTGGTTATGAACTACTTGTAGTTTATGGTAGTTATCAAAGTGAATTAAAAATAATTAACTGTTTAGAATTACACTTTGATAACATCTTAATATTTGAAAGTTTATCTACACTTTATCTGGTTTATGCTGACCACTTTGAAGGACACAAAGCTATTAAAATAACATTAATTTTAAATGAGGTTTTGTTCTAATTGGCATTTGTTATCATATAGCCTGTCTGATAATTTTTTCTAGCTTGGACTTTTAAGCCTCATGCATCAGTGTATTTCATGACACAGATGGATAGCCATCTGTGTAACTTTAACACACATATGAATTTCAATGAAATTTTGTCTAGACTGACATAAATGTAGTGGAAATGCAACACTTATTTTATACTCCCAATGAAAGAGTTATGTAAGCCTTTAGTCCTTTAAAATAGGATAATGTGATGTAGGGAATATCAAGCAGTGGTATGGTAGCTCAAGGAATGACCGACACCAGAAATATCACTCTAGATTCTACTCTCAGACCAGGAGCTAATAAGGTCAAAACTGATAATAAAGGATGAAACAAAAAAGTCAATCCAGGAGAAATGTTCACTTAATTTCATGACCTCCTCATTTGACTGACACAGACATTTCACATATTATTTGGGGCATAAAAATTTAAGTTCATCTTTAAGAGGAAATATTTTAGAAATGTAAATTTTTCTCCTAAATAAATTCTAGTACACCATTCAGTATCTGCTTACAATTCTCAGTACCTTACTGAATTGTTCTGAACTAAATTTTTTTTGAGAAGGTGTGGTAAACAACCAGATTCTATATGAATAGTTACAAGTGCTCATAGCATTCTGTACAGCTGACTACAGCTTCTGTAGCTTGCATGAAACTATGAGGAATTTTTTTCCTACTTTATCAGTCTCTCTTTCCTCTCCTTTCTCAGATATTCTTCTACCCACATTGTAATTACTGAAATTTTGCAAAATCTTTTGTGCTGTGTTCTTTCCATGTTTATAACTATTGATACTATGAGTGTCACATGCAGTATAGACCAAATATATTTCATTAAAGTAGACATCCTCTTACTATATTCAGCTGTCTACTTGCCAGTTTTCTACTTCTCCCTCTTCTGAGGACAACCAGATTCGGATAGCTTTTTATGCTCATTTCCTTTCCTCTGTTAAGAATTTAGCAAAATTTAGTGGTGGGGAGGGAAGAGAATACCAGTTAGCAAGAGGAAAATCTTGAGTAGTGCAAACCAATAGCTGGGCTCTAGAGGCACCCATTATGATGCCCTTTTCTTTACTAGGAGACTTCAATTATTTCCTGATAAAATATTGTTTATACCCCTTTACTTATAAACATGTAGAGCAATGAGAAAGGTGGTGAGTCAAGCTAGACCAGATCTAAGTACACTACACAAAGGAGAACAAGGACTCATACATACAGTGAGTAAATTTCTCCAGTAAACCTTACTTTACCCTGATGAAAGACTCACGTGTCCCTTTTATATGACATCCTCGTCCCCAGATATATTCCTCTCCTAGTAAATGGCACCATTAATAACTAAATGTTTTAAGCCACAAGTTAGGAGTTATGTATTCCTCCCTCTCCTTCATCTTTGTATTCTATCAATTATCTTGTCTAACCTGCTCCCAAAATATATCTTAGATGTATCCCCATATCTCCATTTCCACTGCCATTTTTCTGTCCACAGCCTATCATCATCTATAATACTATTGCAACAGCCTACTAACTGGTTTTTGACCTCTGCCTGTGCCCACTCCAATCACTTTCCCCATGGAATAAGCAGCAAAAGTGATCAGCCTAAACATAAACTGAGTCATTTCACTTCTCAGCTTAAAATTAGTGGCTTTCAGTGCACTATAAACAGTACTCATACTTCTTAGCAAGGTGTGTTAGACTTCAATATGAACCCTAATTTTATCTCTAACCTCATTTTATACTCTTCTAATAACCACTGAGCTTCAGCAACCTTTTGTTTCTTTTTCTAGAAAAGGCTGTACTCTTTTCCGCCCTAGTACTTTTATGCATCCATTTCCAATAATGGAAAAGTTGCCTCACAGAAAGTATGTGCTTCTGGCCACCTCTCTGACCACTCACCTGTTTCATATGCAAAGCCCTTTTTTAATCTCCAAAAAGTCCTTCCATAACAATCCTATGGAAATTAGGCAACCCTACGTTTATTGTTTTGATATAATATTTTGGTCAAAGTTCTCCTTTTATTTTTAAATTTGTTATAAAATGTATTTTTCATAGTTATTGTTTATCAACATGTAATTTTTTCCTACTACTTCACTGGAATGTAGACTTCATGTTTCCTGATGTCTTGACCAGTGTTGACTAGTTGTATGCATGTGATAAATGTTTGCCAAATGAAGGATTAGGTTACTGTAATTTGGGTTTTTATATTTTAGGTGACTTTATTTTTAATGATTTTTTGAGGTATAATTAAATAAAAATTATATATATTTAGAGTACACATGACTATTATATATGTATACACATTGTGAAATGATTATGACAAGTTAATTATAATTAACACATTTATCACTTCACATAGGTAACTTTATTTTTGTAGTGAGAACATTTAAAATCTACTCTCAGCAAATTTCAAGTATACAATACAATATTAGTAACTGTAGTTACCATACTGTACATAGGTACCCAAAACTTAATCATCTTATAATGGAAAGTTTTTACCCTTTGATCAACATTTCCTAATTTCTCCCACCTCTCAGACCTTGGCAACCATCTTTTTACTATGATGTTGTGTGAATTCAACTTTTTAAAATTCCACATGTAAGTGAGATATACAGTGTTTGTCTTCCAGTGTCTGGCTTATTTCACTTAGAGTAATGTCTAGTTTTATCTATTTTACTGTAAGTGTCAAGATTTACTTTTTTTTATGGCTGAATAATAATCCTCTGCAATAGTGAATAGTGCTGCAATGAACATGGTAATGCAGAGATCTCTTCAAGATCCTTATTTCATTTCCTTTGGATATATACCTAGAAATGGGAATGTGGGGTCATATGGTAGTTCAGTTAATTTTCTGAGGGTTCCATAATGGCCATACCAATTTACCTCCACACCAGTCATGTACAAGGGCTCTCTTTTCTCCACACCTTTGCTAACCCTTGCTATTTCTTATCTTTTTTTAATAATATAACAAATGTGAGATGATACCTCATCGTGGTTTTGATTTGCATTTCCCTGATAATTAGTGATTTTGAGCACCTTTTCGTACTATTGGATATTTTTATGTTTTCTTTGGGAAAATGTTTATTCAGGTCACTCACCCATTTTTAAATTGGTTTATTTGAGTTTTGTGCTATTGAGTTGTTGGGTTCCTTATATATTTTTTTTATTAACCCTGATCAGATATATTATTTGCAAATATTTTCTTCCATTCCATAAGGTGCCTTTTTTATTAGTTTTTGTTACTTTCCTCTGCTTCAGAAGCTTTTGGTTTAATGTGTATTATAGCTAAAAAATTATTGCTAAGACCAATTTCAGTGAACTTTGGAAAGGAATATGAACTATATAAACTTCAGCTAAGATTTAAAAATTATAAGAGTAATATCTAGTATTTCATTGAGAAGTATTTTGTCAGTTTAACTTATAGTTAATATCCAAAACTCTAAAAGAGAGTGTCTAAATTTAACATCAATAACCCCTAATAATATGTAAACATCTTTCAAGAGATAATAGGTCTTGGGAAACTGAAGTTTTCAATTTTTCTGTTACAGAGTAAACAATCTGGTTTGAGTACATCTGTAGTAGGGAGAGAAGTAGTTTCTGTGCTACATTTTTTATCATTCTACCATTTTCCCCATTAATTTCAGTGTTTATAATTTTAATTCTCCAACTGAATCACTTTGATTCATAAAGTGATTTTTTTCTTCTTTTCAGTTTATTAGTGTTCTTATATCTTTCCTTTTCTCTCACTAGAGACTGTGCTATGTCCTTGCTATGTGATTCTAAGCAATCATCTTGGTCTGGGTATTCTTGAGCATTTTTCTCCTATAGTATTCTGAAGGTTCTTCAAAACCTTCTTGGCCAACTTCATGGTTAAAAGAAAAATAGAGCGAATTTATAGACCAAAATTAAAGTTCACTTTGTTATTTCCACTTTACTATCCTTTTAGGCTCTTTCTCTTTTTTAGAACTAGTAGCCTTTTAGAGATACCCAGATTAATATTCAGAATAGTGATAAGAACCATTTAATTCAGCTTTAATGAAACAGGCTATGCTGTTGCCTATGATTTAGAACAATTATATAAGTATTTTTTTAGTTTCATTCACCCATGAGCTGTCAATTCATTTGCTCTTTGGAGTTTGTGCAGAAGTCTTTTCTTTACCCACCTGAAGTGTGTATTTATTTAAGGTCTTCTGATCATACTGCTTTTGTATCCTGATTTTCATCAATATTTTCAACTCCTTCAGTTTTGACAAGATAATATATTTAAGGAAAAAATTCAAACAAAAATATGGCTATAGTTGTTGCTACTTATTATCAAGGTGTGCTTTCATAGCATATATAAAGATGAGACTCAGTGGTTAAGTAGAAATACTAACGAAGTCCTTCACCAAGGCATGTTTACTGGCAGCCAAAGTTTTGTTTGGTAGAAGATGTTCTCAGCCCTATCCCAAGCAGGAAATTGCTTCTCTAGTGAAGAAGCCAGTGAGACAATATCTCTTTCATTTTTACAGTGTGAACATGTCACAAAGAAGCAAAGGACTCATGTTCAGAACACAGTGAACTGGGTTTAAGAGCAGAATTGTCACAAAGGGTAAACATGGAGTGATTCCCTTTAGGGGACAGAAGTCATTAGCACAGGCACTCAGCAGGGGTGTTATTGGAGCTAATCTCCTCAGGAGGTGATAAAGACTGTGTACTTCAAATTAACTTTGTGCAAATTCAGATGTAGAGATGGGATTGCTCTGTAAATAGTGATATGTTTCCAGAAGCAAGAGAGTAACATAGGACAGTAAGAATATGATAAGGCAAGGTCCGACTCAGTTGGATAAGATAAGGATGAGAGGAATCACAGTAAGCTTAAGAACATCCATTGTCTATCCCCAGTACCTAGCACAGTGTCTGATGCAATCCCTTGCATTTATTAATCCCTATTTATAGTCAATAAACATTTGTTCAGTAGAGTAATTAGTCCAGAAGATACAGTATAAGTCACATTGGATTTTCTTCCTAGTGGAGAAAAAATTAGAAATTAATTCAGAATATTCATATTCACTATTTCTTTAAGGATATAATAGGGTTATACTATCTGAGCAGTATAACGTGCTTAATATTTGTTATCTAGGGATAGCTTAAGCATTCTCAACTTAACCTTCAATTAATAAAGCATTAGTAAGCCAAATTTCCTATGGGGTGCAACTTCAGGTAAGTTGATGTCATTTAGGGAAGATGTATCTAACATGAGGTCACGTACTAAGGAGGGTTATCTTAACCACTGTTGGGAGAGAATATGTCTGGTCATAGTATGTTCATTATGAACTAAAACTGAAAACTTCTTATTAAAATACAAGTCTTGAGATAAGAGTTTATAGCAAACTGTACTTAAGTTCTTCTGAATTTTATTTCACTAGTGTTTCTGTTTCCTTAAAAGACTTGTCTGAATCTGAAACATTTGAATATTTTATTTAGGGTATCTTTTGCTTTAGGAAAATTTCATGGCTTCTTTCATTAATTTTATGGGAATAGACTTCAGAGGGTCTTATAGCATGAATTTTTAAAGCCATCTTTGGCTTTTTGAGATTTCTTGGTAAAGAGTAGTGCTTATTTTATGCTATAAAAAATCGGCTGAGAAATGTTCTCATCTCTACTAAAAGTGCTTCTTTTGGAGAATGCCTCAGGAGTGATTCTAACGGTAATACTGTACCCATGATCTAGTTAAATATGTTACATATTCGGTAAGGAGGAGCTCTAGTAGTTTAGAACCAGGATAATACTAGAATCGGGAAACCTGAGGGAAAAGGTGTCAAGGATTAGTTATGGAGAGCAGTGTGAGTGGAAACATTGAGTGCTGTAGCTGAGGTTGAAACTAGTGAGATCTGTGTGAGGGAAAGTAGTTGTAAGAGCAATATGATAGATTTGACTGGTGGTCTAGTTTGGTTATTTTTAAGTGGTCTTCATGTAACATTTACTTTGCAGCATTTTTAAGGCACTTATATGCACTTTTTTTTTGTAGAATAGTGATATGTTTTTATAGCTACCACATCTGAATAATTTTCAAATACGTTCTTTGAAGTCATATTCACAGAGAAGACTATATATGGTAATAGAGTCTATAAGGGACCTGGCAAATACAGGTGGCAATATACATCTGTCATGTGGATGAGGGTAATATAAAATACATTTTAATTTCAATGGTAGAGATGAAAAGTTTGAAAATATTAACTACCATTATTGCCCACATCAAGATATATATATGTATATACATATACATAAATATATATATGTATTTATATAAATATATAAAATACATTTTAATTTCAATGGCAGAGATGAAAAGTTTGAAAATATTAACTACCATTATTGCCCACATCAAGATATATATATGTATATACATATACATAAATATATATATATATATATATTAAAACATTGACCTGAGAGTAAGCTACTTAAGGGAAAGAAAGTGACTTTGCATGCCAAGCATGTGAATCTCTTTTTTGCAATTAAAAAAAAAGTTCTTTGCTTTAGCTACATGTAAATAATCTCTCACATTTAAGTTGTTTCCAATGGTCCAGGGAGCCATAAGGTGGCCTTAAGATCTAAACTACAATTCATTCTGAAATATTTATGTTTCTAGAGTAAATTTGTGTTTCTCATTAGAGATTATGTTGTCATCATACTATAGCATCTAATACTGATTATAGTGGTCTTTTTGCATTTTTTTCTAATTATCTTTCATTAGTAATGCCAATCTACTCCTGTTTTTTCATCTCATTTTTTTTCTCAGTCAGATCATTTCAACTAGTCTATACTAAAAAAGCCCATTAACAAAAACAATCAGTGAAATAACTCACAATGAGATACCATTTCACACCCATTAGGATGGCTACTATTTAAAAAATAGTAAGAAATGTCAGTACAGTTGTAGAGAAATTGGAACCCTTGTGTACTCTTGGTGGGAATTTAAAATGGTATAGCTGCTTAAGGAAATAGTTTATCAGTTCTTGAAAAATTAAAACTAGGATTACCATATGAAACAGCAATTCCACTTTTTGGTGGAATTTGTATATCTGTCTTCTGGTATATACTGAAAGGTATATATCATATTAATCATAAACAGAGTCTTGAATAGATATTTGTACACCCATGTTCATAGCAGCATTATTCACAATAGCAAGATGATGGAGGAAACCAAAGTGTCCATTGACAGATGAATGGATAAACAAAATATGGTATATACAGACACTAGCATATTATGTAGCCTTAAAAAGTAATTTCAGATTAATATTGAGGACATCATGCTAAGTGAAGTAAGGCAATCACAAAGGAGCAAATACTGTATGATTCCACTTATATGAGATGCTAGAGTAGTCAAACTCATAGAGACAGAAAGCTGATTGGTTTTCTGCCCCTGAAATGGTTTCCAGGGACTAGGGATCAGAGAGAATGATGAGTTGTTTAATGAGTATGGAATTCCAATTATGAAAAATGAAAAGAGTTCTGGGGATTGTTTGTACAACAGTACAAATGTACTTAAAATTACTGGACTATACACTTTAAAATAATTAGGTGGTATATTTTATGCTTTGATTATTTTACCATAATTTAAAATAAAAAAATAAGGAAAACCAATTGTGTAATTAAAAGAATTTATTTAAAATAATTCTAGAAGCTAGTGTTTACATGCCATCACTGTATCAGTATGCCAATTTTTTATGCTTTTTTCTTATTAGATAAGAGACTGGCACTATGCTTTTATATTAACATTTGATGACTAACTAAAATCCAAGTTAAAGGTTTAATTTGAAGGTTTTCATTTCCTAGTACTGTATTATAATTATTCATCAATGTATAATGTATAATAAGTTTTTTTGCCATTTTTCCAATAAGCATACATATATTTGCAGACACATTGCAGTTAACACAATATAATATGGTGATTGCAACTGGACTTTTAAGATTGGTAAAAAGAAACATATTGATAAACATGCATATAGTTTTTTTTTAATGTTTATTTATTTTTGAGATGAGGAGTGCCAGCTAGGAGGGGCAGAGAGAGAGGAGGATAGAGGATCCGAAGTGGGCTCTACAGTGACAGCAGCGAGCCCAATGCAGAGCTCGAACTCATGAACTGAGATCATGACCAAAGTCAAAGTTGGGCCCTCAACCCACTGAGCTACTTACGTGCCCCATATATAGTTTTTAGAGTATTTTTTGAAAGGCAAACATCAATTCAAATTTACTGGCTGTTTTGACTTCACAAAAAATGGTTATTGTGTATTTTCGTTCAACCATATTCTCTGTGCAATATCTACATTACACTATTGTATAGTGCATGCAAGATGTCTCTGTAGAAGTTTCTCAAGAATCATGAAATAGAAAGCAGCATCTCAGTTCTGAAATAAATTATTCAAACCTCAAAGGAAATTATGCTGGCCAAGTATATAATAATGCATAGACGCTAGGAAGGGTTGAGTGCCCTGAAAGTTTTACTTTATTGTTGAATAAAGCTTATTGAAATAGAGCACTCATTTCACATAGTACAATTGCATGAGATAGTTCAAAGAAAATGATTTTGTTGCTATATTTTGGGGATATCATTAGATAAATATTATTCTTTCTCTTCTGAATTTTCCTAAAATATGTTATTCTTCAGAGAGAGGCATATGTGTCTAATAAAACACAGCACATTACAAAAGAGTAAGAAAAGATACATCCTTTAAAACATGTGTAGTTTGCTCTAACCATTAGCATTTAACCTATAGTTAATTTGTGGCCATAGCTGGATTATAAAATTATTTACAAAAAAAGTCTTACTCTGGGACAACTGGGTGGCTCAGTTGGTTAAGCATCCAACTTTGTCTCAAGTCATGATCTCACAGTTCATAGATTCAAGCCCCACATCAAGTTCTGTGCTGACAGCTCGGAGCCCACAGCTTGCTTTGGATTCTGTGTCTCTTTCCCTCCCCCGCTCACACACTCTCTCTCTCTCAAAAATAAATGAATAAATATTTTAAAATGCTTCCAAAATGCAAGTTAAACAGAATAAATTGAATGCATTATATTTTACATCTAGTATGAAAGGGACCTCACATTTGTCATTTAAGTAATCAGCAATCAGAATGACTATAATTTTCAAAGCAAATTGTGGGAGAATGTATGTACCATTTGAATTTGTGAAGAAAAATATCAACTACAGAATTCCATAAGTTGTCCTATGCAGACCGTATCTCCAGCCATTGTTTGTAGAGCCAGAGCTCCCCTCTATAAAGAAGTGGACAGGATGCTGGCAGTTTATTTTTCTGGCAAATGATCATTAATGTAACTGTCAATAATCTATTTACATTGATACCATTGTTATGCTCTAACAAAAATGTGAAGGATGAGACATCATTAAAACTATGAAGATGTCATCATCAGCTAATTGCACTTTCATTCTTCTTCTAACAGATATTTATTGAATGCCCATAGTGTGTCAGCACTGTTTTACACTGTGGGAGTGTAAATGTGAGTAAGGAAAACATAGAGTGGATGCAGAGGAAAACTATGTGCTTAGTAATTGGGAAGACTGCTGAGGTCTAAGCAGTCTTATTTGAAGTAAGTGATATAGGATTCACTTGAGTACCCATAGGGGGCATTCCAGACAGAGTAACCAGTACAAAAATCCCGAGGTAGAGGTATGCTTGTCATGTTCAAGAGATAGTAAAGGAGCTAGAAGGACTAGAGCAACATGAACAATAAATGCACAAGATATAGCCATGTAAACCGTGCAAAGTCTTGGATTTTACTCTAAGTCAAAGGGAAAGTAATTGGGATGTTTTGAGAAGAGCAATGAAATAATGTGAATTTTAACAAGATTATTCTGGTTTGTGTCTTGATACCAGATTGTATGTGTTAAGGGCAGAAGAGAAACAAAAGAGTATTATAATGGTCTTCTTTCTAGCACAGAATGGCGACTTGGATTCATGTGTTGGGTGAGAAGTGGTTAAATTCAGGCACTTATTGAAGGTAAAGTCAACAGTGTTTGCTAATAGATTAGATGTATAGTATGAAAACAGGAAGCAAGGGTTAGCCTAAGAAAATGAGAGATGCGAGTTGCCAATTATTGAGATGAGAAAGAAAGAAGAGGGGATTTGGGGAGGAAAATCCAGGAATTGGCTTTGGGAATAATATATTTCTGATGTAGTATTAGAGCATCTAATCAAGATATTAAGTAGGCAGTTGCATGTGCAATTCTAGATATCATAGAATAGTGGTCCAACATGAAGAGATGTATTTCATAACAATTAACATATAGATGGTATGTAAGTTATGAATATGACTAATGAGATCACTTAGAGAATTAGCATAAATAGAGAAGAGAAAAATACCTAAAACTTGAGCCCTGGGGTGACTCTGATCTTTACAGATTGGTAAAGTGAAATGATAATAGTCAATAAGATAGAGGATCTAAGACAGAGTTTTGTTTTCAGGTTTTGTTGGTTTAGTTGGGCATATTGAGTCTAGCAAAAGGATGACTGCCGTGAGGGCAAGTGGTAAGTGGAAGCTGAAATCTAACATGTATCCTACCTGTCAAGCACAAGTTGTTGCTCAGGGCTATGTCTAACATAAGAAAGGATGTCTTATAGTAATTCAAACATAGTTGTCTTCTAAGCTAGTAGAATATCTAGTTGTTACAAAAGTTAGGTGATAAGAGTACTTTAAGACAGAGTTAGCACTAGTGTTAAATGCTGTGTATTGTTAAGTAAAATGATGTTTAGCAATTGACCGCTGCACTTGGATACATGTAGGTCAATCATGGAAGCCTTATTTGTGGAAATGAAAAAGTTTAAAAAGAGGAAATGGACACAATTAATACATGCACAGGCTTTGGGATTTTTTTTTTTTTACTCCTTAAAGGGGAGCAAAGAAAATCATATGATGCTTGGAGGCAGATGTGGGGGTCAATGAAGAACTGAATAAAATTGTGTATGCTGATGGACAAGGAAAATGTAATATAAATTAGGAATATAGGAAGACAAGTACTGTCCTTTAGTGCTCAAGAGGTGATGGGACCTGTACAGAATTGGAGCAATTGGCTTTAGAAACATGGTTGAACATGACACAAAAGAATAACATGGGAAAGGCTGCCAGGGTCCAGTTCCAGTGATTCTAGGGGTCCCTGAAGGATGGACGGTCAGGCGAAAGGAAATGAGAGAGCCACGAGAGAGATGTAGTCTGATGACCAAGCAGGCAGCCCTGGCAATTCTGGCATCTCCGCCCTGCTGGTCTCAGTGTCTTTATTTTTAAAGGTAATAAATGACATTCTATCAATGAGTGACATTCCATAGTTTAATCTCTTTAACAATAATGTGTTTTTTACCAGCAAGGCGATGACTTCCTCAATCCTGTATGTTGGTTTTAGGTTAATTAACATACAAATCTGAGGGGGGGGGAGAAAACAGGGTGTTTCCTTGAAGCTTTAATGTTAATTATCTGTAAACAGGAGAAATCAGCCCGTTGCTTTGAGGGCTATACTTCCAACTGCAATGGGGGAGGTGCAACCCACATGGCAAGGGCGGAACTCTCAATGAGGACATTTACATAGTTTCCTTTAGATGTTATCCATCAATGCATCACATTCCAAGTTCCCTTTTTTACTCGAATGTCATAAAACAAAAGAGCATTACCTCCCTTGAGGTCAACAGGGCTGCTCAAGAAATCCAGGCCTGAAAGGTTACTTGAAGGAGATGGTATTGGGACACTTTTTGGCCAAAAGGAACTCTGCCTTTTCCACACAGGGAGGTGTCTCAACCTGTGAGCCCAAGATGGCTCCCAACAGTGGTATTGGGGCGTTATTTCTTGGCCGATTTCTTGGTCAGCAGGTGCTTTGCTTCTACTGCCTTTTCTACACAGGGAGGTTTCTCTACCTGTGAGCTCAAGATGGCTCCCAACAGTGGTATTGGGGCATTATTTCTTGGCTGGCAGGAGCTTTGCCTCAACCGCCCTTTCCACACTGGGTGGTTTCTCAACCAGTGAGCCCAAAATGGCTCCCAACAAAAGGCTGAGTTTATGGCTGCAGATGCAGAGGGGATGGGGATATGGTTTGGGGAGCTTGTGGATATTATTTTCTGACTGCTTTTATTTTCTCAGAGAAGTAAAAAGGAAGAGTCATGAGCTTAGTAAAAGGAATTAGGATTTTATAGAGGTTTGATTAGAGAATAAGAGTTGTAAAAATATTTTCCTAGGGAAGTAGAAAGTAAATGCTATAGGTATATTTATGGACCTATATAAAGTTACTGACCATGAATGTAAAATGATACTTATATTCATGGTTTATTTCTTCTCCAAAGCTATGTTCATCTGGCTCAATTCAGACAGAGTAGTAGATTGGGATTTAGCCAGGCAGATATAATGAAGGGTATATGCAGTGGAATGAGTGTATTGATGGACCATTGGATCTAAGAACCTGTGTGAGAGAGAGAGTGAACATGCACTGGAGGCAGGACGGTGAGAAGATTGAAGATCTCAGTGAGATCAAAGGCTTTTAGCAGTTTGAAGTACTAGAAAGGGTAACACTTGAAATTTAGATGGTAGTGGACAAAGACCTGAATGCTGGAAATTGAGATTGCCTTAAGGATGCAGTTCTCAGCCTCTTAATTCTTGGCTTATTGAATATGAAGTCACTACAGAATACTCAATGGAGAGCAAGCTGGCAGGAGGCAGAGGCTTTTATCAGTGTTTAGATGGACAGTGGAGTGATGAAGAAAATGAGACCAAGATCACATTAAGAAAAATGATTTGGGGGCGCCTGGGTGGCTCAGTCGGTTAAGCGGCCAACTTCGGCTCAGGTCATGATCTCACGGTCTGTGAGTTTGAGCCCCGCGTCGGGCTCTGTGCTGATGGCTCATGAGAGCCTGGAGCCTGCTTCAGTTTCTGTATCTCCCTCTCTCTCTGCCCTTCCCCTGCTCATGCTCTGTCTCTATGTCTCTCAAAAATAAATAAACGTTAAAAAATTAAAAAAAAATATGATTTGAAGGATTTCTCTAGGAGGAGAAGAACACTGGGTGAGGCTAGAAGGCATATTTGGGTTTTATGAAGAAACTGTTACAGGAGTCATGGAAACTATTTTTTACCAAGTAACTTTTACAGGAAAAATCAGGGCAGAAAATTATCCACTAGATTAAGATACAAGGAAGTTTTCGAGAGACAGTGAAGTGGCTGGGGCAAAAATTAGTTTATAGAACAAAAGGAGGATAGGAAAAAAGAGACAATAAATAAAAACAACCCAAAAGTTTGGCTGTGAAGGGATGGTAATAGATGGCAAGGGAGTCGGAATGAGTCAGGGCCGGAGAATGGCTTTTCTTTAGAGATTAAAGAAGATGGACACTTAAAATACTGAAATGATATAATGAGTAAGAAAGAATGTAAAAAGAGAGAATAAAGAGAAAAGCCCCCAAGGAAAAGGAAGTGAATCACAAGCCAATCATTCCACATGAATGAATGGAATTTGAGAACACCGCTCTCGAATCTGTGCTCTCAACCAACTACATGACATAATCCTGAACAGGAAGTAGAGACCATTAAAGAATTTAATGCAGAGAAGTCACGTGTGACTTTGAAAATATCCACCAAGTAGATGTGAGTTTAGAATCAAATAAGAAACTTTCAGAAAGTTAAAAACGACAACTTGTTTTGTGGTTGTTAAATTGATTAACCAAATGCACACCAACAAATATTAAACACACGCAGACATTGCTCAAGGCAATACACTTTTGTTTTATGTCTTTACTAGCAATAATTTGTATTTATTCCTAAAGGGGAAAAATCATAAATCATAGATCCTGGAGCTTTTGTCAGAATGATATGTGTATTATCCCTATCTTCCTAAATCTTACAAGTCTTATTCCAGTGTGCACAGCTGCTAAATCATTATTCTCTGCATGAGTAATTGTTGCAGATGTTCATACTGATTAATGGGGAACAGCTATATTTATGGTGGTTTCAGTGCAGGCGACTATACAACTATGACTGCTCTTAAGACAAAGGGCACTGTGATGTGGTACTAGAATATGGGGCTCCTGGTTTCCTGCCCTTCGATTTGCAGCTTTCTTTCTCAACCCTGCTTTCTCCCACCCACTGGCATGGCTCTATCCTCATTACACACATAAGAATATTTTCTAGGTAGGTTATTTTCACATTAGCTATACACATATCAAATATTACAGATAAGGTTTATTTTCTTTTAACCTCAAATTCAACAGTACCAATGAAAGTAATCACCATCATGTGATTCTTTGGGGGCCTATTTTTTATGCCCTTTCATTTATTGACTATATTGTTCCATTTTTCTAAATTGATTGACTAGGAAATAAGACTTTAGAAAAAGATCGAATAGGTGAATAAGCGGGTCAAGGAGGCAGCATGTAATGCATATGAGGCATTTAATGCTTCAGAGCAGACTTTTTAAATATCTGTGTCAGTTATTTTTTATTAATTTGAATCCAGTTCTGACTCTTTGCCAGTTGTAGCATGACCAACTGCCCCAGTTTTCCTGGGACTAAGGGTATTCCTGGGATACAGAACTTTCATATTTAAAACTAAGCCACCCCTGGAAAAACTAAGGTAACTTATCACCCTACAGCTAGGTGAGTCGGCCTGAGTTCTTAATCTTTGTGTACCTTATGAATTTTCACCTATGTAAAATGAATTAAGTTGATGAAGTGCCCATAACATAGCATGTGCAATAGGTGATAGTTTTTTTTCTATTCCTTCCCTCATTTAAAATTATATTTATCCCTCATAGGTGGAGGACATGTATTTTAGTTCTTTGACTCATCCCTCAGTGTATGTAGCATGCTGAGGTGTAGGTCAGAATAATCCTCAAATTGGTTTTGAAATATCCAACAATTTGGGTATTTTCACATTATTGTAATGAAAGAAAAGGAAAAACATCCTCACTGGTGGTTATTGTTTCATAGATGTTGTAACTTCCTCTAAATATATGTTTCTAACATTCTTTTTTTTTTTATTTGTTTATGTAATCTCTATGCCCATTGTTGAGTTCGAATTCATGACTCCAGGATCAAGAGTCTCATGCACTTCCAACTTAGCCAGCCAGGAGCCTCAACATTTTTTTGATCGTCATCCTTCTAAAGGGAAAAGTTAAAGAAAACTCTACCTAATGATAAAAATTAAATACTAAGGAATAAGATTTTTTCACATAGGGTTAAGCCACAAACTGTTAATACTAAAAATGTTTTGCTCTCTTCTGTGAGAACCAGTTGTGCCCCTTTGGGGACAATATTACTTTTGTTGAATAAAATCACCTAGGTCACTTGAAACTAAATTTTATATTCCTTAAATTCCAAGAATGAGTTCTTCAATCTATGGCAGTATTTTAAGAATGATAGTTCAGACACTCTATAAAAGATTATTGATCATATACTATACGTATCTTGCTAAATTAAGTGCCAGAGCAAGATTCACACCCTTGTAACTTATATTCTCGAGATAGAGAAACTACAAATATGCAAAGAAATTAGGGGCAAAAGAAAGTGGGAACAAGTATTGTGGTATAGACACAGTCTTAGGGGCTACAGAATGACTCTTTTGTTACTAACTGTGTGTTCTTCAGTTAGTCTATTAACCTTTTGAGTCTCCTTTCCTCATATTGACAGTAAGACTAGCAACCACTCTCCAATTTAAAGCAGATTTAAATTCATAGCAAATTTAAGAAGAAATGAGACAATAGAGGTGATAACGTTCTGAAAGCTGCCAAGCACTGCACAAGCATATGCTGTTGTGTAGACCAGAAATACAGTCTTGTTTTAAAGGAGAGAAAGAGCAGCAGGAGATGGAACTGTCAGAGCAATGAAAGTCTGGAAAGATATGAGGGACATAAGCTATGATGTCCCTTAGTCTTCCAGAAGTTCCCAGAGCTGGAAAGCTGTGAGCAAAGGTGCTTGTCTTCATGCCAGTCAGAGGGGCACTGGGACCTGGAGGAGAGCCCAGAGTATACAGCCTGCTTTGTGAATAAGGCGGCCTGGAAGGAACTGGATTCATCTCTTCTCCACATGGGAGAGGGAGAGAGGTCATTGAGAGTATCATGTTGAGACATGCTTAAGAATATCTAAAGTGATATTTATAGACAAGGAAGAAATAATTTAGTCCAACTATGTTTTGATGGAACACAGTATTAAAAAAAAAGTAATATGTTTCATAGTGTTAATTAGAAGCTGAGGAAATAGAAGTGAATTCAGCCTGTGTGTTGCTGGCATCAAAGTTTATAGCAGTAGCAGCAGCTGCTTCAGTCTGTGGGGATCCCTCTAGGGCACAGGATTTTAGCTGGTGTCCCAGTGAGTATTTCCAACCCAGCAGTTTAATCATTTAATCCAAAGCTGATCCTGAGAGCCTGGCCCATTGCCTTTGATCAACCAACCATCACTTTGGCAGCCCTCATTTGACTTTGTTGCCTGTTGGGCACCTTCCTGTGTTATTTACTTTCTGTGTCATAGGGTTGGTTTACTGGCATGCTCTCTGCTCAGCATAATCTCTGGATATGATGTCCTTGCCTCAAATAAGGATATCTATAAATTTGGCTGACAACGTTTTCAGTTTAGAGATCAAGTGCCTATGAAAGAGGAGGAGACAGGTAATTGTCATCACCAGGTAGCAAATGAGCACTTTTAGGCAAAGCTAACAGTTCCTTTGGCACTATGTAAAAGTACTGAGAAAAGCTGGCCAGCTAATAATGCAACTCACTGCCCCTGAGTAGTTAAGAATTTGATGGCTCATGAAATACTCCATACATCTTTTTTTCCCAGAAATATTAGCCTGTGTCCAGAGCCTTTACTTCCTTATAACTGTTTTTTAAGAAAGAAAGTGATGAAAGTGTTTATTGATGGATGCCAACACTTGTCTTTCAAAGCCAAGATTAAAAGAACAGAAAAAAAGAAAACACTTTGAGCCCAATAAACATAATCCTTCCTAAAAGTTTCAAGAAATTAAATAAGAGTAGCAGTTAAAAGCAGGATTCTGGAGCTAGACTCTAGGTTTGAATCCCAGCTCTGCAATTTACTAGCTCTGTGAACTTGCTCAGTTACTCAACCTCTGTAATTCCTTTTCCTCATCTGTAAAATAAAGATCATAATAGTACCTGTCTCATCTTGGTTGTTGTGAAGAGAGTTTCTATTTAATAGGATTGGCATGAGGATTAAATTGGCTGATACAGTGCTCTGACAAATGCATGATACAAAGTATTGATTTTTTCTAATATTAATAAATTCTACCTTTTAGGTGGATAGATTTTCTGATAATTTTATTATGTCAAAAGTCAAGAAATATCATTTTGAGGATAAGCAAGAATATTCCTCTAACAATATCCTGGGTTTTATTTTTAACTTCTGTTAAGATGTTCTGTGGCATTATATTTTTATTTAGGTATAATGAACATCCCTCTTATTTGAATTACCACATTTTCTGAAAGACTGAGTTATGCCAATAGTATTACCATAGGTTTTGTATGTTTAATTGTTTTAATTTATTTTTTAATATTTATTTATTTTTGAGGGACAGAGAGACAGAACACGAGCCAGGGAGAGGTAGAGAGAGAGAGAGAGAGAGAGAGAGAGAGACCTAATCTGAGCCAGGCTCCAGGCTCTGAGCTGTCAGCACACAGCCTGACACGGAGCTTGAACTTACGAACTAGGAGATCATGACCTGAGCCAAAGTCAGATGCTGAACTGACTGAGAAACCCAGGCTCCCCTGTAAGTTTAATCTTTAAGATGTACTTGTACCTGTTCTGATTGGAAGATGCTTATACTATTTATACCTATTGTCGAATATGTTAAGTATCACTCTGTATTAGTTATAGTTCTCCAAAGATATATGTATATGTCTACGGACACACACACACACATTCTATATTTCTATTTTTATAGAAAGAGAGAGAAAGACAAAGATTTATTTTAAGGAAATGGCTCATGTGATTGTAGAGACTGGCAAGTACAAAACTAAAAATCTGCAAGGTAGGTCAGCAGGCTGGAGACCCGGGGAAGCACTGCAGTTTGATTCTGAAGGAAGTCAGCTGGCAGACCTCTCCTTTTGGTCAGGGGAGGTCTGTCTTTTCCTTAACTCTTTCAACTGATTGAGGCCACCCACATTATAGAAAGCAATCTGCTTTACCCAAACAATTGATTTAAATGTTTGTTAATCCCATCCAAAAAGTCCTTTCACAAAAAAAGCTGTGATGTTTGACTAAATATTTGGATACTATGGCCTAGCCAAGTTAACACACAGAATTAACTTTCATACTCCTTATATTTCATACGGAAGTATTTTGTCAAAAACCAAAGGATAAGTAACTTATCTTATTTGAAAAAATATAATTTATGCATGCAAACTAATTAGGAAGAAATGTTCAATGGTATAAAATAAAGTGTTGAAATGTTTTGAGCTGCAAGTACAATAGGCATTAATAGAAGGCACATTTCTATTTCCATCTTACATTATTTTGGGAAAATTGCCTAGAGAGAGAAGACACTATTTCTGGCTCAAATGTATGGAAAATTCTACTACTGAAATAACATGTATGTTTTAGGTGTAAAATTTAGTTTTAGTCCCTGTAATATAAAAACTAACAAGTAAGTTCTCCTGAAATCAAAGGAAAATGAATAAACAAGTTCATGCACACCATCAGAAAAGTGCTAGTAGGAAACAATCTTGATGTGCTTCTGCCCTGAACTGTACAGTTAGCATGAAGTTAAAAATAAGTCCACTTCTCTCAGACACTCAGGAGAAGAGGTAAAGAGATCCCCTGGAAATTCTTGATTTAAATACATACCCATTTACTTACATACCTACCTAACTAAAGCTATATACAAGCACTATTTCTGTCTTTTTTTTAATGTTTTATTTGTTTTTGAGAGAGAGAGAGAGAGAGAGAGAGAGAGAGACAGAGCATGAGCAGGAGAGGGGCAGAGAGAGGGAGACACAGAACTCGAAGCTGACTCCAGGCTCCAAGCTGTCAGCACAGAGCCCTATGTGTGTTTCCTTGCAATAGATGCCAGCCTCTGGAAAAGCACCTGCACCATCATGTGGGCTCGGTAAATATTTAATGACTAAGTGAATTATTAGTCCCTAATATTGATTTATTGTAACTTCTCTTTAAATGAGGCAAACACTGACCTAACTGGGTATTATTGGCAAATGGTAAGGGCACATTTCTAGCACAGTCATTTATCTGGACTATTATCTGTTATTTAAATCTTTTCACATTGGAATAAATATAACTAGAAATTATATTTATTAAACTCTTATTGTAAAAATAAAAGGGCATGCAATTTAAAAATACAACATATTTTACTGAGGTACTATAGTATAATGTATTAACTCTGAAGCTGGACCCCTAGAGTCAAATGCTGGACCTACCACTTGCTAGAGAAGTAGCATGGGAAAATTTAATTAATCTCTCAGTTTTTCAATTTCATTATCTGTAAAATAATAACAATGGCATTTACCAAAGGATTGCCATGAAAATTAACAGAGACAATACATGTGATATACCTAGAAGAGTCTGACCTAAAGCACATACTCAATGATATTATTGTGATGGTGATGATGTTAGCCATCAATGAATTGCTTTCAAAATTGGAAAGAGAGGTGCACCCGGTTGGCTAGCAGTCAGTTAAGTATTCCACTCTTGATTTTGGCTCAGGTCATGATCTCTGTCTTGAGAACCAGCCCTGCATCAGGCTCTACACTGAATGTGGAGCCTGCTTGGGATTCTCTCTCTCCCTCTTACCCCCCACCTTGCTCTCTTTCTCTCTTTGTCTCTCCCTCAAAATAAATAAATGTTTTACAAAATGGAAGGTTGAAGTTAAAATAATGTTTGATGGCCCAAAAAATGGACAATATACTTATTTGACAGATTCAATTTTAATCATTTAAATGGAATATAAACAATTTCACTCTTTTAATTGATATTTAAAAATAAAAATTCTTCGTAGTTACCTCCCGACACAAGCTATCAAAGTTATCTAAGGACATATTCTATTTTAGGAAAGAAAAACTGAGACAACTCATGTTCAAAGGAGCCAGATGATTCTCTTTTTTCCTCTAAACTTGTCCACAAAATCAGTAGAGAAGGTGACACAGTGATCATTACTGATTGATGGGATCTTTGCCTGGAGCTTAGAAATATTCAAAGTGAAAGGGAGATAACCTTTATCATATGGAAAAGTGCTCCTCAACATCATTATTTTATCAATATAATACTCATTATAGAAAGAACAGCATATTTCATGAATCAGTCTAAAGTTTTCAAACTTAGAATTGAACTTATAATTGTAAAATAAATCATATAACACTTTCCACTGATTGAATTTATTCCAGATCTTGGTTATGACTGGTATTTATGACTCGACAAATCATCTCAAACAAAAACAGTTGGACACAATGTATCTTTGTTACAAATGTTCTTACCTTTTATTTCATCCAGAAATTTTTACAGATGAGCACAATTATACTGTCTTAATACTTTTTTCTTCCTGTAGTTTGACCATTTATCTTATTCCTGCCTGTTTTTTTTGTTTGTTTGTTTGTTTTTGTTTTTTACTTTTAAAAAGTTGTTTGTACCAACTGATGATCTGGGCTTAATGTTTAGAAGGTCCATTGGCAAGATTAGATTTGTGTTAAAGAGTACTTATTTTGAACTGAAATAATGGTCGTGTTATATTAATATCCACATGACTGAAAATAGTGTTTGAGACATTGTAGTTCTATAGGGAATCTATATGTAAACAGTTTCTTGAATTAAGAACAGATCTCACAGGGAAAATAAATCTCAGTATAATAAAGACTAAGTGGAAAAATTTTAGAAAACTTAAATTTTCATCAGTTGGTACAAACAACTTTTTAAAAGTAAGAAACAAAAACAAACAAACAAAAAAAAAATTGGGGCGCCTGGGTGGCTCAGTTGGTAAAGCGGCCGACTTCAGCTCAGGTCATGAACTCACGGTCTGTGCGTTTGAGCCCCGCGTCGGGCTCTGTGCTGACAGCTCAGAGCCTGGAGCCTGCTTCGGATTCTGTGTCTCCCTCTCTCTCTGCCCTTCCCCTGCTCACGCTCTGTCTCTATGCCTCTCAAAAATAAATTTAAAAAGTTAACAAAAAAAATTTAAAAAATAAAAAAATAAAAAAATAAAAATAAAATTCAGTTGCTCCGAATGGATGTGAACTAGCACATGTATGGTACAGTATGACAAGCACACGTGTTTTAAAATAGCTTCTTCATTCTCAAATTAGCAGTTAGAAACACATATTCCATTTTGTGGAGTTTTTATAAGTTTATTTATTTTGAGAGAGAGCAAGAGAGAAAGAGGGATGCACAACGTGGGGAGGGGCAGAGAGAGAGAATTCCAAACAGGCTCCCCACTGTTAGCATGGAACCCTATGCAGGGCTCAAACTCATGAACCATGAGATCATGACCTGAGCTGAATCAGGAGCTGGATGCTTAAACAACTAAGCTACCCAGGCATCCCTACATGTGTTCTACTTTGAATTGTATGAGTTTGTAGACTATGATAGGAGAAGGAAGAAAAATATAATGTTTTATAAGGATTAATAAAATTGGAATTTTCCCTTGTTTCACAATTGAAATGCAAAAATCATATAGTATGAGAAAAAAATAGTTAGCGTATGGTAAATAATTCACTTTATCCAAAGAGAGGTCTGATCCTTACCGGTATTCACCTCCTAGAACATGATCTCTAAGTCCTTGGAATATTTTGCCACATGAGAGTATCTTCGTTTACCTGGGATCTTTGTGCCATATCAGATAGTCTAACAATATGATTTAGGGTAAAGGCTAGCAACGGAGGTCAACATGTGGGTGGCCAACCAGGCTGAGGAGAACCAGCCCAAATAAAATTTAGGACCCCAAGGTTCTGGTGTAACTGGCTAGTTGGCAATATTCTATATGCATTGTCACAGCAATAATGAGAAATTGGCATTGTCCATGACCCTACTGGGAAAGGGCGATTGGGAGCTCCACATGTAGAGTTCTCCTAGCTCCTTCCCCTTGCATCTCTCCATTGGCTTATTTTAGTCAGTATTCTTTTGCTGTAATAAGTTGTAACCATGAGTGCAACAGCTCTCAATGAACTCTGTGAATCCTTAATTATCAAACCTGAAGGTGGTCTTGGCAACTGGCCATCGGTATCAGAAGCAAGGGTCATGTTAGGAACTGTTCTCTAACCTTACAGACTTTTGTGTGTGTAATTTTCTGCCTACATTTTTTCCTACTGCTTAGAACTACAGGAAACCACTGAAGTTTAAAACATATTATGTTTTTTTTTAATTTTCTACCATTGTAGATATAGATATTTATTGATGGCCTGTTTTCTTGGTAAGCTCTTATTTAGTATCAGATAAGCTTCAATACGCTATCAGACAGGATGAATATTGAAAGATGTTTTATTTTTTTCTCTCACAAAAGAAATTTAAAGTTAAAGGCTTGATTTGAATTACCTGAATCATATTTATAAAATTTAAGTAGTAAATAACTGTAAAGACCTCCTTTTTCACAATGTGTTTTAGTTTTCCTGATGATTGTTGATTTATCAAAATATCCTTTTTCTACGTATTTGTTTCAGGAAAAATTTGTATTTATGTCAGCCTTCTGTGTTGACCATTTTCATTTTTCATCACATGTATTTAGAAATAAAATCCCACTGTTTTCTTCCAATGGACCAGATTTTCCTTTCATTGGCACATAACGTAGTTTAAAAATAAAAGCTCCTCATCGTAAAAAGGACCAACTTCATGCTAAGTAGATTTTATTCCCTCACATTAGGCTTTTGGCAACTAAAACAAACACTTCATTGATTTTATGTAATTCTCTCCCAGACAAGAAAACAATGAGCAAATAACAATGGAAGTAGCCTTAAAAGTTAGTTTTCTAATAAGAAATAACAAGTAGGTTTATTTTTTAGGAACTAATCCATTTCTAGACATATAGTTTTCCTAAATAATTGAAAAATTTGATCATTTAAAAGTTACTTGATGCATTAAAAATTAGTTTTTAATGTTGTGTTTCTCTGAATTTAGTATCTTAAATAGAGCAGCCATTTATGCCTTATGTGTGTGTGTGTGTGTGTCAGTTTTCTGTGGCTCCTTTATAAATTACCACTAATGCAATAATAATTAAATTAATTATTATCTCACCATTGAGAAGACCAGGGGTCTGAAATGCCATACTATCTCTAGAAGTACTAGGGGAGAATCTGTTCCTCATCTTTTCCAGCTTCTGGTAACCGTATCACTCCACTCTTCGCCTCCATTGACAGATACATAACCTTTTCCTCATCATATATGTAAAATCTCCCTTTTTCTCCCTCTTATAAACACACATATGATTGCAATTAGGGCTCACCCATATAATCCAGGCCATTCTACCTATTTCAAGATCCTTAAATTCACCATATTTATAAAGATCATTTTTTCCATAATATTCCATATAAACATTTTCCATATAAACATTCACTGGTTTCAGGGATTAATGCATGATTTTTATTGGGGAGAGGAGGATGCATTCTCAGCCAACTGTGGTATATATCCTTATAACTGCATGTTCTCTTTGGATTCCCAAATCTGTATTGAACTAACAGTATTAAGCATTTTTTTCTGTGTCTATTAGGTGATAAGTTTCTTTTAAATTATAGCTCTGCTTTGTACTTATTCTATTGTTACATGTTCTATATAAACATATTTCAAGTGTATAAATTTTATTAAGAATTTTTTAGAAGAGATCTGTTTATACAGATAGGTATATGGATAGATCTCCATTATTCAAGGAAGGAAAAACAAAGACCTTGCTAACATTTTCTCTAAAAATCCTAAGTAACACTTAAGATAAATAATAGCTTTTCATTATACAAATTGATTTGAATTTTACCAAGCCTATCTCAAGAAAATTTCTTTCTTCTTGTCCCTAGACTTACTTTAAAAATAGTAAAATTAATCTAGGATATTTTGAAACATACTTTTTAACTATATACATTAAAAATTATTGTACTGGGGGTACCCTGTGTGGCTCAGTCACTTGAGCTTCTGATCTTAATTTCCGATCAGGTCATGATCTCACAGTCATGGAATCGAGCCTCATGTGGGGCTTTGCACTGTGCAGAGTGCAGAGCCCGCTTGGGATTCTCTCTCTCTACTTCTGCTCCCTCCACATACATACATGCTGTCTCTCAAATTAAAAAGAAAAACTTGACATAGGGAAACTTGTTTTTAATGTATTTGACCTTTTAGTTTTTCAAATATTTCAGTCTTTGTTCTTAGATGGAGTAAGATTACCAAAATGAAATCTAACTATCCCTAAAATTAATATATATCAGATTAATCTTCATCATTAGGTATTAATGTTAGAGGTTTATGTAACTTAAAACAGTCGCTATTCACACCACTATTTACTAAGCACCTAATATATGAAAGTCACCATGACAAATGCTTTACATACATTATTTCAAGCAAACTAGTGACAGTCCTCTGAGACAACCATTAACAAAAAGCTCTGTTTCACACTTGACGGAAGTAAGGTTTAAAGTCTTTAGGGCTCAGAGATCTACCACATACAACAGCTAGCGTTTCACAGAACATTTCCAAATGGTAAGTGACAAAACATTACCATTCTTCTTTTCAATTTATTTCTGCATCATAAGTCATAAAATATAAGTATTTGTTATAGTTTTATTGTGAGCAAAATAATTAGATTTTAAATGCCTTGAGATTAGGGATTGTGTTTATATTCATTCATTTTGCCTTAGTTGCTCTCACAGTTCTGCCACATTATAGTGATAGTAACTGTATTCTCAAAAAACTTTAGTGTATGCTAGTGATTCCATGTAGGCTGTATACTGTTCAAAGACTGGTAATAGCTCTAACATACACTATTGTCCTTTTAAAACTAGTTCTAATATAAGTTTTATTTAATGGGCTGCTTTTAAAGAAATCACTGTAATTTTCAATTATAATTGTAAACACATAAAAAAAGCATTTGCAAAATGACTTTATGTAGTTTCTTATAATCATCAGGATTTAAAGCAGCGTTTGGTGATTGCATTTACTTGACAGTGCTTCCCACTGGAAACACTGCATTTTACTGGGCAAAGGATCAGAAAATTGAACATTCTAACAAACAAAAAATTTTGAAGTGAAAGAGGTAAAGAGACCTAAGCCGACTTACCTATCACCCTCAAATTTAGAAGATTTGCATATTTTTTGAAATAAGGAAATACCCTTTTAGGTTTTCCTTTGAATTTGAAACACAAGTTTTTTATTTGCCTTTTGAATGGAAAGCTCAGTTCTGTGTGGAGTTTTGAAACAAGAACTGTGAGCTGCAAACAGAATATTTTCTGTACATTCAAACATACTGATAATTATTGCTAGAGGGAAAAGAATCTTGCCTTGCTGCCTTTGTCTGCCCTTAATTTTTTAGTTTCTCTCTCTATTCCTTTCCTTATAATTTGTTGAGTTGATTTCTTTCCTTTTTTGTTTGTGTGTTTATTTTTTAGAGAGAGAGATCATGTATACGACGGGGGAGAGACAGATTCAGAGGGGGACAGAGGATCTCAAGCAGGCAACGTGCTGAGCAGAGATCCCCATGCAGCGTTCAAACCTAAAAACAGAACCCTAATATCTTGACCTGAGCTGAAGTCAGACTCTCAACCCATTGAGCCACCCAAGGGCCACAAATCGACTTCCTTTCTATAAGCACATGTTACACCTTCTTTTGGGTGTGTTTGTGTGTCCCTATGGTTCATCTATTCTTTGCTTTATACTTATTATTTGCTCTTTTTTTTTTCTTCCTCAGGTTTTCTTGTTATATTAGTATCATTGCTTCTTTCCAAGCACAAAAAAATCGGAAGAAAATTAATTGCTCTTCTCTCCCCTATTTTACTTAAAAGTATAAATTGCCCAAGTTAAACAAAGTATAAACATTTTGCCTTTAAGGAAAATGCAAAATCCTTGACTTTATTCTTTCTGTTATTTTTCTCATATTGTAAATGCAGTAGTACAATATTACAGAATTGAACATTTGGTTTATGGAAAGATTTGAATAATCAAATTTTTGAATAATATTTCATTGACCTATGTATTTTGCTGATTTAAACCTGTCACCATGGGCCGATGTAGTACATTGGATATGTTTTCCCATGTCTATGTTTTATACCCCAGTGGCTTCTGTGGAATATTTACTACCATTTTAGGTCATTTGCCTCTGGGCTAAAAAGAGGCCCCATTTTGAAATGAAGAGATGTCCTCTTTCCTTTTCTTCAGTACCCTAAAGAAATAGTTAAGACTTCACACTGTTTATCACAGTTCTTTTGGGAAGACCTTGACTGGTTTAATAAGCAGTTTTTCTTTATGTTAAAGAGGATTGTCAAGTCTTTAAGCACAATTCATTTTTCCTAAAGAACCAATTTTATTTTGCAGTAATGAATGGATATAATATCCCCTAACTAGATTAAGACCTCTTTGTGCCAAATTGAGGATCGGGGTATTTTTCTTTGGCTTGTATTCTTTCCTATATCTTTTCCCCTTTTTTCTTCCCTCAGTAAATGTGGCAATTTTTAAATGTAGAAACAGCATTGTCTCTTAAAGATGTGTGTTGTATTGCTGCCATTTTTTGGAGAAAAGCAAAGATGATTTTGGTAGAGTCTATTCATGTAGAGCTTTGAGTAAAGTTTGTTTGCATAAATATGAACAGCCCAATAAATTCCAGAAAAAGGCTACCACCTTAATATTTTGATTTAGATATTTCATTGAAGTTTCATAATTCTCCTTTATATTGTTTTTAAATAAAATCATTTAATGCAAATTAGCAAAGGATGGGCTAGAATTAAATTTAGTGCTTTCAACATTTTTAGCAACTAAGGGGAAAAAGTTTATTTAATAGAGACAAGGAGGGGCACCTGGGTGGCTCAGTCAGTTAAGTGTCTAACTTCGACTCAGGTCATGATCTTGAAGTCCGTGAGTTCAAGCCTCACGTTGGGCTCTGTGCTGACAGCTCAGAGCCTCGAGCCTGCTTTGGATTCTGTGTCTCCCTCTCTCTCTCCCCTCCCCTGCTCACGCTCTGTCTCTCTCAAAATTAAATAAATATTAAACAAAAGTTTAATAGAGACAAAGAATCAGAGGAAAATCTCAATGATTTCCAAACTTGTGTTTTTAGCTTACTGTTCAGAAGGCCCCAACTTTGTCTAGGATCAAAATGACCTTCATTCACCTCTGTTCTTATAGACAATAGTCAAGTGACCAGAATGCTAGCTAGATTAAATTAGAAAAAGGATACTCCTAGATAATCCCTGAGCCACACAAACACAGTCCTGAGAAGACATTTTGATTGTGTTAGCACAGTCACCCGTAGTGTGTCTGATATGCACCAGATAATTTTGAAAAGAGACTTGGAAAGAGCCTGGCCTTACTAGGCAAATTTAAAATTAATTCCTGATTTTGCCACTTAATAACAGGTGTGAAGACCATGGGTCTTTGATGTCTCTCACTTAATAAAATGCTGACTTGTCCAGGAGAATGGCATCATCAGAGGATGGAATTAGAACTTTCTACCATCTTCCACCCCAAAAAACTCTGATTTTAGCAATCATTCATAGACAAGAGTTCCTTTATAAAAGTCTAGGAGTCCAGTAAGAAGTTCCAACACACCTATTGGAAGTAAAAACAAAAATAAATAAATAAATAAACAAAAAACAACCAAAAAAAAAAAAAAAACCCAAGATTGGAGGCATTGAAGATGGTAACAGGAATAGTTTCACTTTACCAGCATCACCCCTCACACAAGACAACAGAGCTCAGAGGCGAGAGACATTTCTGGCAATAATTTCTTCCACAGAATAAAGTGAAAGCACATGACTGGGTGACCAGCTTCCTTGACCATGCAGAAATGACATCAAAAAGACCCACTTCTTTTTCACCACATACAGAATACCGAGATGTGCTACACCATTAGGGGATGGTAAAGGTTTGGGAAAACAACATCCAGGACTCTTAGAGGGTATCACATGGGCTTGGGTGCTCCTAACTGATTTGTAGACTCCATTAGATAGCCTCTTCAGGACCCACTGGGAAGCCTTCTTATGGTTCGCCCTAATTGGTCATTGATGCCTCCAACATTTGGTGTGCCTCACTGACATACTGCCCCCTCTCACCTAGTGCCTATCTGCCTATGCGCACCTCCAAGGGTGATGAGAGGAGGCCTTTGCAAATGACTAGTAAGCATGAGCAGAAAGTTAATCTGACTGATTGAGACAAAGCACACAAACTTGAATATTTAGTACCCCCCTAGGGGAAACAAACAAGAGACTTTCAGCAATAGCATGGTTTTTCAGGATTGGCAGAAGGCACGATCTTAAGAATTCTTCTCCAAGAGGGAATAAAACGTGAGGAGCAGGCATATCCATAGCAAAGGTCTGAGAAGGCTTAAGGATCCCTAACAGAACTGACAGAAGTTACAAGGGGATGGGGGATGGGGGATGGGGATGGGGAATGCCTGCGTGGCCCAGTCAATTAAGCATCAAGTCTTGATTTCAGCCCAGGTCATGATCTCATGGTTCATGAGTTCAAGCCCTGTGCTGGGCTCTGTGCTGACAGCAGGGAGCCTGTTTGGGATTCTCTGACTCCCTCTCTCCCTGCCCATCCCCCACTCACTATCAAGAATAAATAAACATTAAAAAAAAAAAGACCTGACAGAAAAAGTATTCTCTCTCCAAGCTAGTCAGTAAAGACTGGACAAGGTGACTGATTCTACATATGAGAAGAGGGCAATGCAAGACTTCATGGAACAAGAAAAATCAAGAACATATGACACCACCAAAGGAACACAATAACTTTCTAGTAATTGACCCCGAAAAAATGGAGGTGTGTGACTTAACTGATAAAGATTCAAAAAGTTGGTTTAGGAAACTCAGTGAGCTACAAGAAGACACATGCAAAAAATTAACAAAATTAGGAAAACAATACATGAAGAAAATAGAAAGTGTAGCACAGATTCAGAAATCATGAAAAAAGAACAAAAAGTTTCTGGAGCTAAAGAATACAATGAGTTAAATGAAAAATACAATAGAACACATTAACAACAAACTTGATCAGTTAGAAGGAAGCATCTGTGAAGTAAAAGATATTTGAAGTCGGTTTGAAATTATGTACTCTGAGGAGACTAGACGAAAAAGTATAAATGGGAGTGATAAACCCTGTGTGAATTATGGGATTCCAATAAGAAATATAATCTACACATTATTGGAGTCACAGAAAGAGAAGAGAGGGAGAAAATGCAAAGCTTATTTAAAGAAATAATGGCTGAGAAATTCTCAAATCTAAGAAGAACCTTAATATTCAAGTTTATAAATCTTGCAAGTCCCCCAAAATTTTCAAAACCCCAAAAAGATCATGTCCAAGACACATTATAATAAAATGTTTAAAATCAAAGAAAGAATTTTAAAATCAGAAAGAGATAAAAATTCTTCACATGCAGGATAACTCCCACTCTGTCAATCAGCAAGTTTCTCATCAGAAACCTTGTAGGCCAGGAGAGAGTTGAAAGATATATTCAAAGTGTGGAAAGCAAAAAACTGCCAACCAAATATACTTTGCCTGGCAAAGTTATTTTTCAGAATGAAGAAGAGGTAAAAACTTTCCTCACAAACAAAAGCTGAGAGAGTTCATCACCACTAGACCTGCTTTAAAAAATTGCTGAAAGTAGTTGTTCAAGCTGAAATTAAAAGAAACTAATAAATAACATAAAAACATATTAAAATATACACTAGTAAATTCAAGTTCAGAGTACTGTAATACTGTAATATGCTGGTATGATAATCACATAACTCTAGTGTAAAGGTAAAGTGACAAAATATAACAAATAACTATAGCTAAAATTCTTTGTTAATGTATACACAATATAAGAAGATGTAAATGCAGACATCAAAACACAATACGTGGAAGGAGAGTAAAAGTTTAGAGGTTTTATATGCAATCGAAGTTAAGTTGGTATAGCTTAAAATAGACTGTTACATCTATGAGATTTTTTTTTCTTTTTTCTTTTTTTCCCCTTTTAGTCCAAGGTTTTATTTAAATTCAAGTTAGTTAGCACATACTGTACTATTGCTTTCAGGAGTAGAATTTAGTGAATCATCACTTACACATAACACCCAGGGCTCATCACAAGTGCCCTCTTTAATGCCCATCATGCATTTAGCCCAGCCCCCTACCCAACACCCCTCCAGCAACCCTGTTTGTTCTATATACTTAAGAGTCTCTTATTGTTTGCCTCCCTCTCTGTTTTTATCTTATATTATTTTTCCTTCCCTTCCCCTATGTTTATCTGTTTTGTTTCTTAAATTCCACATGAGTAAAATCATATAGTATTTGTCTTTCTCTGATTGACTTATTTCATTTAGCATAATACTCTCTAGTTCCATCCATGTCACTGCAAATGGCAAGATTTCATTCTTTTTGACGGCTGAGTAATATCCCAGTGTGTGTGTGTGTGTGTGTGTGTGTGTGTGTGTGTGTGTGTGTTTGTAAACCCACACCACATCTTCTTTATCCATTATCAGTTGATGGACATTTGGGCTATTTTCCATAATTTGACTATTGTTGATATAAGATGTTTATGTTAGCCTCGGGGTAACTACAAAGCAACAGCCTATAGTAAATACACAAAATATAAAGAGAAGGCAATCAAAGAACAGTTACAGAAAATTATCAGTTCACAAAAGATGACAGCAAGAGAGGAAGAAAGAAACAGGGTAACTACAAAATATCCAGAAAATAACAAATAAGATAGAATTAGTAACTTCTTACCTATTAATAATTACTTTAAATGTAAAAAGATTAAATTTTCCAGTCAAAAGGCACAGAGTGGCTAGAGATTAAAAAAAATTGAACTATATGCTGCCTAAAAGAGATTCATTTAAGCTTTAAGAATACATATAGGCTCAACACAAAGGAATGGGAAAAAAATAGTCCATGCAAGTGGAAACCAAAATATAGTAGAGGTAACTACAGTTAAATCATAAAAAATAGACTATAAGCCAGAGACTGTCACAAGAGCCAAAAAGGTCATTATAGAATGATAAAGTGATCAATTAATTAATGTAATGTAACAATTGCAGATATATATGCACCTAACACTGGAGAACCTAAATTTATTAAGAATATACTAACATCTGAATACAAGAATAGCAGGGGACTTCAATACCCCCACTCTCAACAATGGACAGATCAAGAAATTTTGGACTCAAACTACACTTTAGACCAAATCGACCTTTAAGACATCTACAGAACATGCCATCCACAGCAGCAGAATACACATTCTTCTCAAGTGTACAAGAACATTCTCCAGGATAGATCATAAGTTAGCTAAAACAAGTCTTATTAAACTTGAGAAGATTGAAATCTTAACAAATATCTTTTCTGACCAAAATGGCATGAAAGTAGAAACGAATGACCAGAGAAATGAATATGTGGAAATTAAAAACCACACTGTTGAAAAACCAGTGGATCAAAGAATAAATAAAAGATAAAAAAAATATTGAAACGATGGAAAATGAAAACACAATGTACCAAAAATTGAGATGCAGCAAAAGTAGTTCAAAGAGGAATCAAATGTAGATATTTATAGTGATAAATACCTAATTATAGTGATTATAGTGATAAACTAAGCCCATAGTTATCAGAAGGATAAAAAAAGAAGAATTGGAACAGAAATAAATGAAATAGAAGTAAAAAAATAGGAAATGTAAATGAAACTAAGAGTTATTTTTTTAATATAAGCAAAATTGAAAAAATGTTGACTAGGAGAGAGAAAAGATGCACATAAATAAAATCATAAGTGAAAGAGGAGATATATCAATGAATACTACAGAAATACAAAATATCCTAAGAGATAGTTATGAATAATCATATGCCAACAAATTGTAAAACCTAAAAGAAATGGATAAATTCCTAGAAACATACACACTACCAAGACTGAATCATAAATAACGGAAAATTGGAACAGACCAATAATGAATCAGGAGATTGAATCAGTACTCAAAAACCTCCCAACAAAGAAAACCCCAAGACTAAATGACTCCATAGGTGAATTCTATCAAATGTTTAAAGTTACTACTAGTTCTTCTCAAACTGTTCCAAAAATTCAAAGAGGAGAGAACGCTCCCAAATTCGTCCTGCAAGACTAACATTATCTTGACACAAAACCTAGATAAAGACCCTACAAAAAGATAAAACTATGAGCCAATATTTCTAATAAATATGGATACAGAATTCATCCAGCAAATTGAACTCAACAAGATCATACACCATGACTAAAAGAGATTCATCACTGGATGCAAGGATGTTTCAACATCTGCAAATCAATAAATTTGATGCACCATATTAATAGAATGAAATGTAAAAATCATATCATCTCAAGAAAGGCAAAAAAAAAATTGACAAATTCGGCATTCTTCCATGATAAATACTCTCAATAAATCGGGTATAAAAGGGCCATATCTCAATATAACAAAGGTCATATATGACAAGCCCACAGCTAACACCATACTCAATGGTAAAAGGTTGAAAACTTTTCCTCTGAAATCAGGAACAAGACAATGGTTTTCACTCTTGCCACTTTTATTCAACATAATAAGGGAAGTTCTCTCCAGAACGATTAGGAAAGAAAAAGAACTAAAGGGCATCCATATCAGGAAAGCTGTCTTCTGCACATGATGTAGTCTTCTGTATTTCTATTTAGAAATTCTAAATATCTCACCCAAAACTATTAGAACTAATAAATTCAGTAATGTCATAGGATATATATTCAACCTGTAGAAATCATGTGTGTTTGTATACACTAATACAGTAACAACAATTTTGAAAAAACAAAATATGTTTACAGTACAATAAAATAGTTATGTTTACACTTGCATTAAATGGCAAGATCTCATTCTTTTTTTTTAATGTTTATTTATTTTTGAGAGAGAGAGCACAAGGAGTTGAGGGGGAGAGAGAGAGGGAGACAGAGGATCTGCAATGGGCTCCACACCAACAGCAGTGGGCCGGATGCAGAGCTCGAACTCACCAACTGCAAGATCATTACCTGAGCAGAAGTTGGATGCTCAACCAACTGAGCCACCCAGGTGTCCCTCATTCTTTTTTATGGCTGAGTAATATTCCATTGTATATCAACTATACTCAATAAAATAAAATTACCAAAATTAAAAAAAAAACAATAAAATACACAGGAATAAATTTAACCAAGGTGTTAAAACATCTGTATACTGAGAACTATAAAACACTGATGAAAGAAATTGAAGATAGAAATAAATTAGTAATTATTACACTTCTATAATAGCCACATATTTTAGTTCAGCTTGATTTCTATCTTGCTAGCAATAATGTTCTCATACAATGGCTTGAGATCTTCTTCACTTACTCATTTTCATGAATAAAGTTCTGTCAATATCTGGCAGTTCTGATTTTTTAGAATTTTTCTGGCCATGACAGATCAACAGACATAGGAAGACATTGTGACCCAATAGAAACCAAGATGGCAAGCAAAGGCCTCTGTTTGGATGTTTTAGAGGGGAACGGAGAGAAGTTTGAAAATTTTGTTTTCAGATGTAAATGGGAATGCATTAACCTTGTTGCCAGTACTCCTTAAATTTAAGCGTGCATCAGAAATACCTGAAGGGCTTGCTAAAATTAAAACAGATTGTTGGGCCCCAATCCCTGAGTGCCTGATTCAGAAGACAGGGGTTGGACTGCACAAATTTGCATTTTTAATGAGTTCCCAGGGAATGGTGATATTACTAGTCAAGAACAACATGTTAAGAAACCTCATCTTAGTCTTACCCTATGACTTATTTTTGACTGAAAGAATGGGAGCAACTAGAGTCTTTCAAGAACTGTATGCAATATGTAGTGACTAGATTCTCTCCTTGACCAAACTCTAAGCAGGCCCTCCTGCACTGTTTTTCAACTAGGCTTAGACTTTTGAACTTTCATGTTCCTTTCTGCATGGTTCAGTTTTGTGGGTTTTTTTTTTTAATGTTTATTTTTATGTGAGAGAGAAACAGAGACAGAGGATGAACGGAGGTGGGGTAGGGACAGAGGGAGAGGGAGACACAGAACTCAAAGCAGGCTTCAGGCTCCACGCTGTCAGCACAGAGCCTGATGTGCGGTTTAAACTTGAAAACTGAGATCATGACCTGAGCCGAAGTCGGACGTTTAACCGACTGAGCCACCCAGGTGTTCCTGCGTGGTTCAGTTTTAACAGAAATCCTGCTAAGTCAGTTTAGCTAGAATCTCTTCCATATCTTCCTCCATGTCTGATCATCCTGCATATGTAATCAGATTCCTCATTCTCCATCACCCCACAGGTGATGTCTGATCACCCAAATCTGCCTTCAGGAAGAATCCTATTACATCACTTTAGTTAGAATCCACCCCCCATCTTTGATGTTTCTTTTTGGTAATCTTTTTATACAGTGATCCTCAACCTGTTTCCTGGCTATATGTTTTCATTTTTCCTTGTTTTATTCAGAGTTCAGCCCACTCTTCCCTACTGCAAGACTCCATTGCACTAATCCCTATAACTATTGCAATAGCCCTTCCTTGAATGGACTCCTTTACTGTCTTTAACAATTGTCACTGAGTGATTTTTTTTAAACACTTTGAATGTTTTATTATTAACAGTGGTCAGAATCTGTTCTCTCTATTCTTAAAGATAAATCTGTTCTACAAGTTGGTCTACTCCCCAGTACATATACTTTTGGAAGTATATGTTTGATAGTATTATTCTCATAAATCTCTTGCCAAGCAACCAGATTTTAATTTGCAGCAAGCACCACACTTTATACCTGAAGCGTCTTCAACAGTTTTCAAAATAACAGCTTTATTCAGCTCTCTAACGGGTTCTAAAAGTTGGCTCCAACATGATTGTTTGATTTCCTAAGGAATCCCAGCAGGCAATCATGATGAGAGAATCAGAAATGTTTGATCAGCTTGCTCAGACATTCCTTTTCTCAGAACCTATCTCCATGTGTTCTCTATCACAACATGCTCATTTTCTGTAGTCACTGCTTCTTCCACTGGAGTAATGGTTTTCAACTGGGTCAAGTTTACCTCTCAGGAGACATTTGACAATGTATGAAGACATTTTGGTTACCACATCTGGGGAAGTGTTATGGAATCTGGAGGTTAAAGGCCAAGGGTTCTGCTAAACATACAGAAATGCACACAATGACTGCCCACAACAAAAATTATCCATTTAAATATGTCACTAGTGTTGAACTTGACAAACTTTGGTGTAAAGAAGGGATTTGCAAACTATGGCTTATGAGTCTAATCCAGCCTCACAACTTGCTTTTTTAAGTATTGGAGCCCAGTTGTGCTCATTTGTCTACATTGTCTATGTCTACTTTTGAGCTACGATGCCAGAGTTGAAAATTCGTAACAGAGACATAGCCCACAAGCCTAAAATGTTTACTGTCTTACCCTCACAGTAAAAGTTTGTAATGGCAGGTAGTCACTGGAAGAACATCACCATCATCGTCATGACTTGGGAACTTATAAGAGATGAAAATTCCCCAGATCTACTGATTTGGAATTTTTGGGAGTGGAAGCCAGTAATCTATATTTTAACAAGTCCTTCAAGTGGTTTTTGCCAATTTTGAGATTACTGCTGTAGAATATCATATTCCATAAAATATTATCCTGATTAGCCAATAGTTAGTAATATAATTGCTTCTTTACTAATTGGTACATTTAAATATTCAATAATATATATTGTTAGTAGATTTTGTAATGAGACAGGACTAAGTTAGTAAAACTTAGAATGTTTGTGATGCTTTATAATAGGCTGAAGTCCCCATGATGTCTGTGAAATTCGTAACTATTTTTCTTTCCAATCTTATTACAATACACATTTGTGTGTTCAACCTTGGATAATGAATTAAAATATTCATTAATATGATCTGGCTGCTAATTAGAAGCACTCCAAATGATTTTGGTAACTAGAACGGGAAAGAATAGAATTACACAAGATCTTTTGATTTCTCAGGTCAAAAGAGGGAGAAATTGACATGAAAATATTTGTTTATTTGGATTGGGTCTTTTTATATGTAACTATAGGAATCTGAGAGAATAACATGTTGTAGTTAATCAGCTACTCTTGTAAATGGAGAAATGTGAGTTTTCAAAGCATAAGCATTTTACAATAGATTATTGTATCAGTAGAGATGAAAACTCATTAAGTTTGACTCACATCAATGACAACACTGATGTGTTTTTTTTTTGTTTTTTTTTTTTTTAAAGTGAATTTTATTTTTGAGACAGAGAGAGACAGAGCATGAGTGGGGGAGGGTCAGAGAGAGAGGGAGACAACAGAATCCGAAGCAGGCTCCAGGCTCTGAGCCATCAGCACAGAGCCCGACACAGGGCTCGAACCCACAGACTGCGGGATCATGACCTGAGCCGAAGTTGGACGCTCAACCGACTGAGCCACCCAGGTACCCCTGATGTGTTTTAATTACATTGGCTACCAGTGTTATCAAGGATCTAGGCTCATTCAGCTCTTCCCCCTTTCCAATCCCCGGGATGATGGCTGAGTCTCCACCTCTATATCATCACAATATGGGGCTACATTTTTAAGAATCATACCTTCTTCATGTGACAGCAACATGCAAAATAAGGAGCCAGGTGTTCCTGGAAGGAGAATTTTTGTTCCATACCTCTCATCATGGAGCAGAAGTTTCAGGGGATATTCCATCATGTCTTATTGACCAAAACCAATTCCAAAACCGTGCCCATTCTTAGAGCAGATATTGACAAAATATGATGAGAAAGTTAGGATTGGCTGAAACTGACATCCCTTTGGACTGAGCACATTATTTTTCAAATCATATCAGAGAATGGCTACTGAGCAGACAGGCAACCAGTGATGTCTGATACAACCATTAATACTAATAAGCAATTAAAAGTAATTTATTATCTAATGATTGCAAATGTGTTTTAGGATACTGTAGTTTTTCAGGTCACCTACATGAACACAATAGCCATTAGATTTCTTTCAGTCTTCAGACACAGATGTCTTCTGTTTTGTAAGAAAACCAGATTAAGGAAGTTAGAACATTTTGTTAAAGTGAATACACATGTTATACAAAATGCAGATTTAAGGACTTGCTTAAATGTGCCACAGTTATATGAGACTATTTTCAAACCTCATTTATTCAAAAATATGAAATATTTTCACTCTTGGGAACAAGCGATTTTTTGATATTAGGCTTTCCCAACTCTTTAATATAATTTTAATCCTTTGATTATAAAAGTTGAAAAACTGATATGGTCAAACATGTCAAAAATTGAGAAATTAATTTCATTTCTCTTCACATTAAAACTTAAATTTCATTATTTTTCTTGAAATTGTACTAAGTGATGAACTGCTAAGAACCCAAATTTCAGTATTTTTTCCTAATGCGACAATGGGATAGAGTAAGTGACTAGGCTTTGTTTTTTATGACCAATGTGGCATATTTGTGATAAAGATGATGTGCAAAGAACTAGAAAATGTTTTTTCCTCTCTACAGAGCTACTTAGAGACATTTTCTCTCTCTATCTAGCCATCCATCCATCCATCCATCCATCCATCCATCCATCTATCTTCTATCAGCTTTTTTAATTTATTTTTTTAAGTTTATTTATTTTGAGAGAGAGAGCATACACAAGCAGGGGAGGGACAGAGAGAGAGGGAATGAGAGAGGGCGGGAGAGAATCCCAATCAGACTCTGTGCTGTCAGCGCAGAGTCCGATGCGAGGCTTGATTTCAGGAACCATGAGATCATGAACTGAGATGAAATCAAGAGTGCGATGCTGAACCTACTGAGCCACCCAGGCACCCTCAGCTTTTTAAATTCAAGTAAAATTAACATATAATGTTATATTAGTTTCAGGTGTATAATATAGTGATTCAGCAAATACATTTCTCAATGCTCATTGAGATAATTATATATATATATATATTTTAATTTTTTAAGTTTACTTATTTATTCTGAGAGAGAGAGAGAGAGAACATGAGCAGGCTAGGGACAGAAAGAGAGGGAGAGAGAGAGAATCGCAAGCATACTCCGTAATGTCAGTGCCAAGCCCCACCCAGGACTCAAATCCAGGAACCACAAGATCATGACCTGATCTGAAACTAACAGTAGGATTCTTAACCAATGAAACCACCCATGTTCCCCAAGATAAGTGTACTCTTAATTCCCTCTATCTATCTCACCCATTCCGCCCACCACCCCTCCTTTGGCAACCACTAGTTTGTTCTCTGAATTTAAGAGTCTGTTTTTTTGTTTATCTCTTTTGTTGTTGTTCATTTGTTTTGTTTCTTAAATTACACATCTGAGTGAAATCATATGGAATTTGTCTTTCTCTGACTGATTTCACTTAGCATAATATCCTCTAGGTCCATCCATGTTGTTGCAAATAGCATGATTTCATTCTTTTTTATGATTGAATAATATTCTATTATGTATATATCACATCATCATTATATATATTTATATATTTTATTTATATTTTATATATTTATAGTTTTATATATTTATATATTTACATATAGACATATAGTTCTTTTATTTATTAAACACTAAAATGTTCATAATAGACGTTTCTATTTAAGAGAAGTTAATTTTTTAATCCATCCTTCTTTAAAAATTGATCTCTATAATCAAGAGTTTGCTGCTTTCTCAATGCAGGATCTAATTTATTATTTAATTCCCCCAGGAATTCACTATGGTAATGAGATTTATAGCGACTTGACACTATTCCTTCACTGCCTTAACTATATGTTGTTGTCAATTGTATATCATGTTTGTGAGTAATTTCTACTCTATAAATTGATAAACATTAGAATTTTGTGTATTATTTTATAGAAGCTGATAACTATCTTTATCGTTTTAAATTGTTTTACATATTTAAAGTTTTATAAACTTGAAAAAATATAAAGTGCAATTATGCATGCAATTTGCTAATTATGAACTGGCTAGGAATCTTGAAATTACTATTTTTAATACTGTGTTTGGAGGATTTCCTATTCCCTGGTTCCCTAACAACAAGAATTAATGAGTATGAACAAGTAATCAAACATTATCTGTGTTAAAGTATGAAGCGGAACATAGTTTCTGTGGCCATAAATATTCCTGTCCGTATGGTAAAGGTACAATATTGGCACTGAAGCTCGCAAGTCCATCTGGTCAGAACCTAATTTTCCTGGATAAGGCAAAGCTTTCTAAATCAAGCCATCTGTTTGTATGCCTTAAAAGAACCTGTAAATGAAATAAGGCAATATGTGCCTGTGGAAAGAGAGGTCAGAGTTAGCTTGACATTTCTGGAGCACAATAGACAGCCAGTTATGATCATCTATTAATTATTGTCAGATGTATAATTTTTGCTTCCTTAGACCAATAGACGTTGGCTATGACCTGTAGAGAATAACTAATGCATGTATTAATCACCAATACTCAAACCTCATTAAAGCTCAAAAGGACCCTAAATTTTTACCATCCCACCAAGAAATTCTTTTTTCTTGGCCTTTAAAGAAACTCCACTTGTTGCTTTTATCATTGCATTTTATAAACATTTTTCAGAAATATTAAAGGGTACCTCTTAAACAAGAAAATATAAAGAATAGATATTATTGAATTGCTCTGGAGAAAGATGGGTTCAATCTTTCTATTTCTATTTCTACAATCTGCCTATTGTAGATTTACAGCATTATTTTTTATACAAAAATCAAGTCTTCATTTATACTACAAATATTCTGTTCTTATATTAATTTCTTGTCATTCAAGAAAAAATTAAAAAGAAAAACAATAAAATATCAAATACATCAGGTGTAAGAATTCAAGCTGTCATAGCACTTGATCCATCCTATAAATAAGGGTTTCCATGAGAAGCACATTTACTGAGGGAAGAATTAGACAACTTTCAAAATTGAAGGTTGGCAGGTGAACCAATGTGAACAGCAATATAGTTTTCTTAAAACACTTTTGTTACCTATGGGAGCTTGAACAAAGAACATATATTGGAAGTCAAGCTGAATTAGTTAACGGATTTTGTTCTGGTGGAAGTAAAGGAGGTGAGACTGCGTGAGACCAGAGATATTTTTAGAAGTGTATTACTCAAATATCCTGAAAATAGACCAAAAAGCTAAACATTAAAAAAAAAAAGAAAACACACACACACACACACACACACACACACACACAGTACTTCCTGTAAGAAGTAAAGGAAATGTAAAGGAAAAAAAAAACAAGAAAGATCAGCATTCAAATCACTGATTGAAATGCTAATATGCTAACTACTATTTGCTTTAATATAATATAAAATATAATAGGATGAATTCAAAAATGGCTCCCATGACTTTGCCTTTGGGTGTTAATCCTGTATTTATGTTACCTGATAAAGGTCATTTTGCTGATATAATTAAGGTTACTAACCAGTTGATCTTAAAAGAGGGAGATAATCCAGACAGCTTTTTAAAAGCAGGTTCCTCCAGCTAGTAGCAGAAGAGGAAGTTGGAGAGATGTGCTTAGTGGGGCTGATAGGAAGTAAGTGTGCAGTTTTTGAATTGTGTATGTGTGCTACCTCCCTGGAACTGTGGGTGAATCTAGGGGATGAAAGGTGTACCTGGCCAACGGCTAGCAGAAAAATGGGAACTTAAGTCAACTAATTGTATCTAAATTCTGTCAACACTGATAGCCACAAACTTTTTATAAGTACTTTACATTCATTAATCTCATTTAATATTCATTTTTATTTTATTTATTTATTTTATTTATTTTTTTAATACATGATTTATTGTCTAGTTAGCTATCATACAGTATATACAGTGCACTCTTGGTTTTGGGGGTATATTATCTGTGATTTATCACTTACATACAACACCCAATGCTATTCCCAACAAGTGCCTTCCTTAATGCCCATCACTCATTTCCCCCCTTCTCACCCCCCGCATCAACTCTCAGTTTGTTCTTTGTATTTAAGAGTCTCTTTTAAGATATTTTTTCCTCCTTTCAGTACTAATGGAGTATTGGAGTATGGATAATGAGTCCTCTAAAAATGGCCTGACTTCATTGGAACACATTTTCTCTGTTGTTTATGTTTGTTGGGAGCAGATAACTATACCCTAGGAACAGTCATTTGTTCTAGTATAGTAACTGTGATGTCACTAGGCACACATTTATGTATATAATTTATTATCACAGTGAAGCAAAGTAAATCCGATATGCATTTAGTTATGTGCATAAAACTATTGTACACCATGATATCTAGGTATAAGTAATATTTCACACTCTTAGCGCTTATTACAAATGTAATTTTTTTCTTGATGTGTTACTTTTTAATATACATTATTAGTTGGTGTGGTAAATTTCCATAAAACACGTACAGTTAAGCATAATCAATGATTAAAATACTCAAGTTCACAGACACATGAACACAAACTTTTTCTAGATTGGATTCCTCAGCATATGAGGTTCTCTTGAATCCAAAATTTTCTTGCCATATTCTAGGTTCCGAGTTCTCCTTTTCCAATCGCACATTTCTCCCCAGGTTGCTCCAGTTCTCCTTGGAATCCTGTGGATATTCTCCTTTTTCCCTTAGATTGGGACTTGGGGATCTTTAAGAACTAGAAACTCTAAGATATAAGTTACTGCTGAAGAACCACCAAATGCAGGTGGTGTAATGTAAAAGGCAGATGAGAAACCCAGGAGGGGTCTTTGATAAGGTAGATGGACTGGGAAAAGTTAAAAAAAAAAAAAAAAAAGAGAGAGAGAGAGAAATGAGAAAATTGTTTCTTCTTATCTTTCTTTGAGTGGACTTCAGAACCAGGAATAAGTGCATCATAGGCTTATTTAAAAGGTCCCTCTACTTTGGGGCGTTTGGGTGACTCAGTGGGTTGAGCGTCCAACTTCAGCTCAGGTCATGAACTTATGGTTCGTGTGTTCAAACCCTGCTTTGGGCTCTGTGCTGACAGCTCAGAGCCTGGAACCTGCTTCAGATTCTGTGTCTCCCTCTCTCTCTGCCCTCCTCAACTTGTGCTCTGTCTCTCTCTCTCAAATGTTAATAAACATTAATAAAAATTTTATATAAAACAAGATCCCTATAAATTATATCTGCCTGTTTACTAGTATCCAACCTTTATATAGCAAGAAGGATTTAACTACACTGTTAAAATATGATGTCTTTTAATAAAAAGGCAAACATTTAAGAGAATTTTCATAGTTAAATAAATCTATATCATCAGAATATCTAGTATCACACCAGATCTGCTCCCTTTTTGGAAGGGAAAAAAGGCTGAAAGTTGCCACAGTGTTGAGTTAAGAAAAGTAAATTTCATTAAAGGTGATCAGGATTAAAAAGGGAAAAGTCAGTGACTCAGAACAGATTTATTTACCCTGAGCAATTTTGATAATTGCTTCACTATTTATCCTAATTTGTGTGAAAAGGAAAGTTGAGTGCTGAGGGTTAATAAAAGGCATACCTCGTAGACATGGGCACCTAGATATGCATCTGGGTATCTTGGAGGAAACTAAAGTTCACCCACCTTTCACTACAAAAGTGCCTTCAAACCAGCTGTGCACAGTAGGTCACAGACAGGTAACTTTTACTCACTAAAGTCTTCTCAAATGATATTGACAATGTGTAAGACCCACATCTAATAGGAAAAGTAAAACATCATTTTGGCTCCATGATCTTCGCTGTGAAAGACTGGGTGTATAACTGTTGGATATCTTCTTTGCCAACCCTCCTGCCAGTCAGCTCTCTGTCAAATAAGTAAGAAAAAAGGGACTGGAGAAGAAATGGCATGGTGTACAAGGGTAGAGGTAGCTTTCCCTAGGTTTAGCAGATCATGACCTTCCATGATAAATTAAGACAGATAAATTAAATCTGTTTTCCTATCTAGTCATTGAGTATTTCATTTTATGAAATGAAGAAAAGCTATTAATGTTTCATAGTAGATAAAGGTAAATATTAGAGACTTTAAAAAGTGTTTCAAATATTTTGGATGGCACATCTCCGATATGTTCAGGATAGAGTGATAAGCTATAAAAATGTCCATTATGTTACTGACAATAAAAAAATGGAATATACAACAAATAATTCTCTCTGGAAAATGCTGAATTGTTTTGTGAATGGTAAATTTGGAGGGCAAGATTACAATGATTATAAGAATGACAGTAACAAGGAAATACTTTCTGACATATTTGAGTCTTAATACACTAACATAGATTCAGAAAGTGTTAAAAATACATAAAAATTTTAAGTGACGTGCTAAAATATAATGGTAATATTATATAAATATATCAATTTGTTATTTTAGCAATAACAATAATTTTATGTATGTTTTGTTGGCATACATAAAAAAACAATAATTGTATGTATGTTTTGTTGGAGCAGAAAAGCAGGGTTTAACGTTGGTTTTTAAAAGAAAGTAGTGATTTTGGACCAAATTTAATGTCAAGTATTTAATTTGCAAAATAAACATAATACTGACTTTCTTGGTTTGTTGGTAAGATTATATAGAGAAGTATGGAATAATATAGAAGATGGCAATTGACAATGCTTGAAATACAGAAAAATATCAATAAACATTTTTATATGAGAATCTCACTGTATACATATTGTAAGTACTATTAGCTTTATTTGCTAGACTCCTACTTTATTAGAGTTTATTAGATTTTAATAATTATCGGGATATATAATGTTTTTTTTTAAATAAACACCTAACCTCATTTTTTTTGGTGTAGAATACTAGTTATTCTAAAGGCTTGTTTGTAATTTTGAGCTTACTCCCTAAATCAGACTATAAGAACAAAATTCCTTCACTCTATTGCAAAGAGCTTAAATTAAGTCCAATTTATGCAAACACTGGTATATTTATTTCACAATCAGTAATCTAGCTGTAGAGAACAACCTGTCTTTATCTACTGTTTTCATGTGAAAGGGCACAGCATGAGGCAGCCTTCCTATCTCGAGGCTGTATACACACACACCACATGCACACACATACATATATCTCCAATGAGAAGAAAGATCTTAGGTCTGCCAGTTATTCATCATTGCTCCTGTGGTCTACAAAAATGGTATGGCTCATTCCAAAGTGAAGGTTATTATACTATATATCCTAAATCATTCTAATACAGAGTAAGTTTTCCAAATTTAATTTTCTGAATGTGTTTTGAACTTTTATGTAATCAGCATGTGTGACTATAGATAATTTAGATGAAGAACATGACAGAATATAGTAGAAATTGATATTTATTCCAGTCGAATGGATTAGGCAGTCAGTGTTCTAAGCCATCAGAGAAAATGGAGATTAAGGTTGATTCTAGTAACTTCAGAAAACTCTCCTGGAAGAAGATTGATTAGAGTTGGATCTTGAAGAATGGCTGCAATTTAGATATGCGAAGAGGACTAGGAAGGCAATTTGTAGGAAGAATATAGGTACAATGAGAGGCTATTGTGTTGAGGGTTGAGTTCTGGATTCTGTGATGAAACATTCTGGCTGACATATGGACTATATGTTGGGTAGGAATGATGGTTGACTGCATTGGATGAAAAGACTTGGATACAGGCAGAGCTTTGAAAATGTAATTTTACAGGCAATAGTATTTTGAAATATAAAATTACTTGATGAAAGCAGTATTAGGATGTTATTCTAATGACATGGTTTTGAATAGAAGGATACTAAAGGGAAGTACTTGGGAAGTCATTAGCATAATCTAAACTAGAGTGAAAAAATGAAAGTTGCATAAAAAACAAAATAATAATTGAGATCGGTAAAGGAGGATATATATGTTAAATAGATGAAATAATAAAGAACAAGGTACAGAGAGTTTGGGTGATCTATTTACATGAGAGAATTAAAAATAATCCAGGTATCCTATCTCCCAGAACTGAATTATTCTTTCATTAAATAATATCTCTAAGGTGACATCATGGTGTTGGGAAAAATTCATTCTAATTCTCTATATTTGTTATTTGTTATCATTAACACTACTTCTCTCTCCTTCATTCAACCTGTTATTTTTTTATTCTGGAATGTTAAACTTTATTACATGTGCAACTGAATCACAGGTAATGCTAATAAACAGAATGTTTTTAGCAATTTAAAATCTTAATGTATCTTCTCCATAGGATGCTTATGAATATCAAAGACATATAAAGCATCTAGTACACTACCTAGCAAATAATAACCCCGTAATGGTAGCTACTATCATTGTTGTGGAGTATTGAGATTCGAATGGTTATATCTGTAAAAATTTTGTACTAAAGCCATAGTATTTTACTTTCTATCACTTCCTTTAACATTCTCTTGCTCTTCTCTTGTCCTGAAACACCCTTTCCAATTGACCCCTTGAGTCACCCTTGCCACTTGCTTGTTCCTCAAGTCTCAGTCAGGATTTTTTCCTTTGCGGAAATTTCCCTGACCCCATTACATTGGACTACAGTGCTATGTTTCCATAGTATCCTCTAATTTTTCTTTTGTAACAAATATCATACTTACACTTTTATGGACTGTGTGCTCCAAATTCCACAAGGCAAGGATTATAAATGTCTTTTCTACCACTATTTCCAGCACTTGGCATGGTACCTGTACCCAAAGGTATGAAGTGAATATTTGTTGGATGAAAAATGGCATAAAGGAATTGAGATAAAGTCTTGGCTATTAGGGGGCGCCTGGGTGGCTCAGTCGGTTAAGCGGCCGACTTCGACTCAGGTCATGATATCACCATCTGTGAGTTCGAGCCCCACATCAGGTCTGTGCTGACAGCTCAGAGCCTGGAGCCTGCTTTGGATTCTGTGTCCCCCTTTCTCTGCCCTTCTCCTGCTCACGCTCTGTCTCTTATGACTCAAAAATAAATAAACATTAAAAATTTTTTAAAAAAATGTCTTGGCTGTTAGGCTATCAGTATTCTTTAGCTGATCTTTGATAATCAGGGCATTCTTTCTAAGTATTCACAAGGCATGCCTTTATTGTATCCCCAGCATAGTTATTGGCTATGTCTTTTGTGCCACACAGCAACTTCCTCTATTGCACCTACATTGCTCTAAGCCTAATGTTCGGTAATTCTTCTTTTGCATTATGTGTACAGGACACCATCTATGTCTGAAAAATTTGTCTTATAATAGTGGGGGCATCTGCCACTTACCAGCTAGTTGTGTTACCTCTCTAAACTTGGTTTCTCAAGTGTAAAACGGCGATAATATTAATATGCATTTCCTAGGATTTTAGTGGAGATTGCATAATTCAAATTAAATGAGATGTATCAGGTGGATATGCACAGTAGCTATCCTGGCAGATAAGTTTTTAATACTTCTATGTTTCTTTCTCTTTTTTCTTGTTTCTTTCTTTCTTGTTTTTCTCCCTCATATCTTCCGTCTTTCTTTTTTCATTAAAGAATAACATAAATTCAAGGAATGCTATTTATTTTTGTGCCACTATACTTAACAGAGAAGCATAGTAGCTGCCGCATAGTAGTTATTTGTTAAAGATTAGAGGATGAAAAAATAAATTAATAAGAAAGTGACTGATAAAACAAACTAGAGTGATGCTCTACTCTAAACACAACTCTATACTGGGCAGTTGCCAAAAAGAGGTGGAGAGAACCTGTTACCCCTAAATACCCTCTCATCTCTTTGAGTCTTAAGGAAATGATAAATTCATTAATCATAAGATCGTAGAGAAAATATATTTGTGTTCTGAAAGGTTAGGGCTTTCTGAGCAAAGGAATTCAGGATATCGATTAAAGGACAAGTCTTAGAAGTGATTAGATGGCCCTGAGAACTCCAGAAAAGGTTTACTGTCCTAAAGGTGTTTGTTTACATTTCAGTGAGGTAAGAACCTTGAACCAAGGAAACATATTAAGGGTAATAACTCAGAAATGCTTGTCTTTTCTCTTCTATCGAGATAATTATTTACTTTACATAGATTAAGAAACTTTTCCCAAAGATAATTCTATTACATTAGAAAGATAGTTTCCTTTCTCTCTCTCAGGAGTGGAGGGTGATAGCTAGACATACAGTATATAAGTTTCCAGATTCTTAATTTCAGCATTCCTCTTCCATGGTGTTAGAAAGCCCCCTTCGGGCACATACAGGACTATCTATTAGACCCATCATATCATCCCAGAAGGGGGAAGAATTGGGGCACAGTTATTGCTGTAAATAAGTAAGTGATAATAAATCTGTCCCTAATTCAAAACACTTGTGCTTGCATTCAGGATATTATGGACAAATAATAATATTTAAAACATATCAATCATCTATTTGATTCAGGCTTTACAGCATTGTATATATAGAGAGAAAGTAAACCAAAGCAACGGAAGACATTGGTACTGTAGTGGCAATAATTTTCAAGTCCTTTCCTTAGGTAAAATTTACTCGTTTATTTCTTTTTTAAGGGTAGCAATGGCCCCAATCTTTTTGGGCTTGTAGATAAAGAAAGAAGGAGCCGAGGAGGAAGGTGGAGGAGGGTATAAAGACACAGAAAGAAACTTGGCTAACATCACTGGTATGAACGTGCTGTGACCAAGTGTCATGATCATGGGAAAATGGTCCATGGAGTAGAAAGAGCCCAGGGAAGCACAGTGCTCTGATTGCCAAAGAGCAGCTATAGGATGAGGGTAGATGGTCTCTCAGCTTCCAATTTTCATTGGACCCAATGTCTGACAATCATTTTCAAATTCCTGGCCACAAAGCAGATAGATCAGAATCACCCACAAGGTAGGGCTTCCTGGTCTCTGTTTCTAAGATCTTGATTCTTATAAATCCTGAGGTCTTTATTTTTCACCCAGCTATCCAGGTGATTTTAATGTGAAGCCAAGATTTGGAGTCATTGCTGCTAGTAGTATGAGCTTTCCTAGGTTGCATGACTCTTCCTCTGGCTCTTTTTTCAAGAAAAATAGTGACCATTTCTTCTGTTTCGACTCAATTATGCAGCATCAGTTGTAGCACTTTCTGAACTAAGGAAAGTCTGTCTCCCCACTGCCTCTATTAATTATACTTGCTAGTTCAGTCACTGACATAGTTATGTAGGTGGAGTGGCTCAGCAAAAAGAAGATACTTTATTTGATAAAAGGTCCTTACAGCCCTTTCTACAGGGGTGGATGATGGATGTCAGACCCAGAGATCTGGGAAAAGACCTGCATTAGGTATCATGATTTCTGTTGAAATCCCCTAAGCAAAAAGGTTTCCCTTTGGTCTATTGCTGACCTCTTTTTCAAATTCTGTATCTTAAAAGAAAAGAAAATATAATGTAACAGAACCTTCTGAGGATATATCAAAGTATACCAGTAAAAGAAACTTGTGTTGGAATACTCAGAAACTTAAAAAAAATTTAGGAGAGTCTGAAAAGTAGACAGGTGCTTATAGGGGCTAAAAAATCTGAGCCTCAAGCCAAATAGGGGTCACTGCTTATTTTTATAAATATAACTTTATTGGAACACAGTCATACCAATGTGTTTACATAATTTCTATAGATGCTTTCTTATTACTACAACAGAGTCGAGTAGTTACATAGAGCAGTAGCAACCATGTGGCCTGCAAAGCCTAAAATATGTACTATCTGACCCTTTACAGGAAAAGTTTGCCAACCCTGCTATAGACCTTTCTTTTGCCTCCAACAGATGTTTGTTCCATACGAAATCTTTGAGTAACATACTTCCATAGTTGTATCAGAACTATTTGTCCTTTCTTAGTAGCAGAGGGAGTAAGACTGAAGTGCAGATGACAAAGGATATCATTAGTAAAAATGCCCGAATTGCAAGTAATAATCATGGACTAAATGGAATATTTAATGAAGAAAGTCACAAGAAGAAATGGCTGAGCTACAGTGAAAACTCAGCATTCTTAGATGTTTGCAACTGTCAAAAATTATCACAGAAAAGGCAATTAATTTTAACTTCCTCCAAAGAATGAGAAGTATTCAAATATTTGCTGGATGATAGTCTCAGAAAATAAACAGAGACAAACCTCCTGGGAAGCTAGTAGATTGTTTATGACAAAATGCCAAATGATCTGGAAAGCAACACAATGTCCTAAATCAATAGTAAATGTGTGTTTTTGTTGTAATTTTTCATTACCCAGTAGAATGGAGATGGTGATTTATTTGGTAACACCAACATCATCCTGCATATTTTCTGATGAGATTTGCTACTGATTTTGTGAGAGCTGTTTAGAAAGCCTTGTCAACATTTTGTTAAACATTTTTTGTTAATCTTTACATTTCAAAGTATATTTGCACAATTCCTGGAAATGCTGAGTTTCACTCTTCTTCAGTTTCAAGAAGACATAAAGTATTTCTCCTTGAGGCTGTTTCCTAACAGTCCCCAGGCACACCGAGCCTTTAAAATCAATCCCATTTCATTCATTTTTCATCATAGTAGAACAAACAAGGGACACAGAATGCCCCACCTGCTTTGAGACTGTAGCTTATGATGTACAATGTGTCGATGTAATCAATTAAATTCATATTAACCACTGCATGAGAGAGTGGTTTCCCCACATCTGTGTACTTCACCTTGATGGTGCTGGTTTTATACTGAGTGAGTAACACGGTTTTGCTCAGTCAAGTGAGCATAAAAAAGAAAACATTGAATAAAAGGAAGCAATAAGAAACAGAATTGACTATGCCAAAATAATAGGCAAATTATAAAATTAGGATAAATTAATGGGATTAGAATTGTGGAATGCTTTTTTCCTTTAAAAATTGTGCAAACTTGTTTGATCTCTATAAGGCCCCAGTTTATTCTCTTGCAGTCTACGAACTCAATTGTGTCTAGGCATGTAGCCGCTGCTTATCCCAGCCTGGATGCCTTGCATCTAGGCAGCTGTTATCTGAAGCAAGTTGTAGCTTCAACCTGCAACACCCAGGCAAGGTACACAGGATTGGTTTCAGCCTTATTGTACTTTATTGAAAAATATTTACATGAGCCAAAGCACCATTTAATGCTGTCGTGGGTAGGGGTCTTATGGCTGACTTCTGATGATTCTCTTGTGCCCCTCTTGGCTTTTATGTGATGCCCTTTTGAGCCCTCATTGTATGCCTTGCTCTTTGTTCTAATGATTGATCATTGGTAATGCCATGCATCATATAATCTATGATCCAAAGTTCTCTGTCAGTGTATGCCCTCTCCAAGCAAGAGCAAATACACACTCCAATGCTGCAGGGGGAAAAAAAGGCTAATTCTCTTATCATCATTATTCATTAGGGTCTCTGTCATGTCTGTATGCACTAGATGCACCACCTAAGCCCTTGAGCTATTACTTAGTTCTTAAGGACTAAGAGGAAGGAACGAAAAAAACTAGACTGGGGTTCCATTCACTTTTTAGTTAGGGGAACCAAAGAAGAATTGAAGATGACCCAAGATAATCTCCTTGTCAACTCAATTCCTGAGGAAATAATCTAGTGATATTTCCCAGGAAGAAAAGACCGTATTTCTAACATACCTAGTGATACTTTCTTGGTTAGGTATTACCTATAGTAAATAGAAATGTAGCATAAATATTGCTTTAACCAACGCTTAAGCATTTATACTGTGCCAACTGTGATTAAAACAAATAATAATAGTAACAGCAATAATAATGATAATTCAGCCTTCAAGTAGATTTAATAACTCTTTTCCCAGATATAAAATTCCATCACTAATGAAGGAATATATAATTTTATTTTAGAAACGCATTGTGGTACGGATAATTTTTTAACTACTTGATGGGCCACTACGCTACTTCTAAAGGATTGGAACATCACGCCTTTTTTTTTTTTTATATAACATTTATCTTGTTTGCTTGCTGTTTTGAAGGCCAGACATTTGTATAAGTGACCTCAGAAGTTATGCCTCTTATATCAAAATAGATTTTTAACTTCTTTATTCATTTATTTTCAATTTTTCAATATATTAATTGAGCCTTACTAATACTGCCATATATGTAGTAGATTGCCAATGAAAGCAATCATAGTTAATTCAAACTGATTAAAACTATGATTTTGGTACATAATGATTATTGTTATCAGGAATTATATTTTATACATGATTTTATTTATCCATGAAATTTTATAAAATCCATTAACTTTTCATAAATTTTTGAAAGCTATTTCAAGGTCTCACATTTTTCCCAAGTCCTCTTTTTGAGGTTTCGATAGCATTTTTCAAGTTCTTCTCGGGCAAATTCATATATAGTGCTATAATATGTACTCATATTAATAGTTGAAAATCAAAACAAGGATAAAGTGAAGTTTTTTAACAAAATGAACAGTATCATAGACTCTAGTAACCACTCTTACTTAGTTCATATGTATACTTTCTTTAATTAGTGTAAACAAATTATAGCTTAAAGTGTTCTTTTTTTAAAATTTTAATTCCAGTTAGTTAACATACAGTGTCATATTAATTTCAGGTGTACAGTATAGTGATTCAACACTACCGTATATCACTCAGTATTCATCATGACAAGTGCACTCCCTAATCCCCATCACTTCTTGAAACCATCTTCCCACCCACCTCCTCTCCGGTAACCATCAGATTGTTTTTGATAGTTAAGAGTCTGTTTCTTGGCTTCTCTCTCTTTTTTTTCCTTTGCTTGTTTTCTTTCTTGAATTCCACATGTAAGTGAAGTCATACAGTATTTGTCTTTTCCTGAATGACTTATTTCACTTAGCATTATACTTTCTAGCTCCAACTTTATTATTGCAAATTTTATTTGCAATATTTACTCCAACTTTATTATTGAAAATGGCAAGATTTCATTCTTTTTTATAAGATGTTTCAATCTTTTTAAAAATTCTGGTAATACTGGTGAAGCAACATGAAGGATGCAGCATGAAGGATTTTGCATTTATATAAGGATTTATCCAATTGTGTTCTGAGTATTATATGAAACTGTTATTAAAACCCTTTGATTTATAAAAATCTCACATAAGTTGTATGTCAACTATGTCATAACATTCCAGATATTTAATTAATTTTTTTTTCTTTTTATGAAACAAGTTAGTAGAGGTTCTCAATCTGGGTATCTTAAAATACCCAAGTGAAATGAGACCGACTAAAGCAATATGAAGGCCTTTGATGCCAGATGGATACACACCCAGCTCAGCCACTAACATGTTTTTTGATTGTGGGCAAGTCACTTAATATTTGGTGTCTCAGTTTCCCAACAGTAATTTTTAGTTTATCGACTAGGGAAGAAAGCATATAGAACTTGAGCATTGAATAAACTCATATTTGTAAAAATTGGAGAAAGCAGAGGTCAAGTTTTGTAAACCTTCAATGTTATACCAATCATGTCATGTAATTTTTGGGACAAGTAAATGTTACAAAGTCATTGTAAGTAATGACCAGATGTTACAATTTATATAAATATCTAAATTGAAAATGATATGTTTATTCAGATATTTCATTTAAAAGCTTAGAAAGTTAATGCCTTCTTTTCTAAAACTTTCGGGTAATTAAATATCTTAGCAATTTTGTTTATGTTTTTGTTTTTATCTTTGCTTTTTGACAGATTCTTATACTCCTAAAATTTTTAATTGGCACAGGTGAGATTCATTAAGCAGGTAGGTGGTTTAGTTTCTTCTTTTTTTCTTTGAAACAAGGTCAGAAGGACAAAGATGTGTTGAAACAAATTTACATTTAGTGAAAAACAGGATAAAGATATTTTCGAAAGCTCAAGGAGGCTTGGGGACTAGTGTATCAGGATGGCTTAATGTTTAGTGTTTTATGTCTATACGTATATGTTTTAAGATGTATGGAAAAATGTTCCAACGCATGCATATATAGTTTGCTTTTATTATAATTTCCCCTTTACTGTCTCAATTAGTAACAACTAACTTGAATATTAATTTTAGCAATTAGGGACGAGTTCTTCACTAGTGCTAAAAAAAGTAAGTGTATCCTTCATGTCGCTGCATGCCATTTGCACCTTCACCCCCAAAACTGTGTTTGCCAAGGTCCTCAACTTGCTGTTCACATTTGTAATATTTCCTTATTTTCAAACTTTCATTACACCTATCTTGGAGCTCAGAAAATAAAAAAACCTGCAATTAACAAGACCTGTATTTAGAAGGAAGCCTTCTACTGACCTGTCTTTGAGGCCTGACTAGAATCTCACCCCTCATCACCTCCAATAAGTGACTTCTCCCCTAGGTGACTTGTCTTTCTGAAATACAATACTTCCCTCAAAGTAAAATTTCTTGCTAGCATTTAAAAGTATACAATTTATCCTAATACAAACATAATAATTACCTATTTTTATCATATATACTCCATTTTTATAATTTGTTTTAAGGATCCTTTTATACTAAACTTATATTTTTAGTCACTTACCACTGTTAATACAGATAATACTAGCCTCAACTTTGAAAGGAGAATGATTGAAAGTATCCTATGTAAATGTAAATTTCAAAAATGGAAAACATGCAATTTTAAACAAGCTATCTCATTTTCAAGCGATCAAAATATGCAGCTTTTGATTTTGGGGAGAAGAGGATTCTCCATTTCAAAATTGTACGTGTGCAGATGCAGATGCTCTGACAGTCTAGAGGCGACTTCTGCTGTGTTTCCTATATGAGAATTGGAACTGCTCTGAAGAGAAATTAATTTCACTTTCTTTTATTTTCCTTTAAAAATTAATAATTGCTGAAGAGAAAAGCACTCACATTGGCTATATTACTGTTTAGAATACCATTTTAAAGAATGGGATATAAAATACCAATATCTAACCAATTTTTATATTTTGGACGTTCAGATTATTTGGTGTGGATAAAATACACATTTGAAAAATGCATATTTTTGGTGATTTTTGTTTGGAAAAGTGCTAGTTTAAATAGCACATCTTGAGAATTATACAGTTAATTAAAGTCGCTTGCTACTTGTCCAAAAGAAGATAATAAAAGGGGGAGAACCAAGAACTGAGTGATTTATCTGTCAGAAGTGCTCTGATATCAGAAGTATTTGATTAAAATACCTACTACATATTTTATTTTGTTTTAAGTTTATTTATTTATTTTGTGAGAGAGAAGAGAGAGAGTTCACAAGCAGTGTAAGGGCAGATTGAAGGAGAGACAGAATCCCTAGAAGACTCCACACCATCAGCGCAGAGCTGATGTGGGCCTCAAACTCATGAACAGTGAGATCATGACCTGAGCTGAAGTCAAGAGTCCATCCCTTAACCAAGTGTGTCATCCAGGTGCCCCCTACTACATATTTTAAATCAAATAAATTGCATATACTTCTATGAAAATCCATTCGTATTTGACCATCCCATGGCAAGGGGACATATACCCTCTAGGTTCCATTGCAAACCAGTGAATCCTAAGCACATTACCAATATCTACAGTCTTTCTATAAATCATTAGGCTTTATACTTATCCCATATTTTCAAATGTTCAAGTAAATCAAATGGTTACAAATTTGCAGAGTTAGACCCTACCTAAACTTCTTTGTGACATAGAAATACAGGCAAAATGGAAGATTCCTTTTTTTTGAAGGCATTATATTTCTCATCTTTATTTCCAAATTATGATACTTTAATTTTGTGGGATGCCACTTGGGTGCTCCATTAAAACATTTATTTATCTTCCATTAACATGGTAATTTAATTTTTTTAAACAAGTATTCTTGAAACATACTGATTTCCTATATCCTCCAAAATAAAAATATTTATTTCTGAAACAAATTTCAGATCCATGTTTAAAAGAAGCAAGTTTTGGGGCAACAGGGTGGCTGAGTTTATTATGCATCCAACTCTCAGGACATGATTGTATGGTCAGGAGCCCAGGAGCCCATTCTGCTCCCTGCTTAAGATTCTCTGTCCCTCCTCTTTCACCCTCCCTGGCACTTGTGAGTACTTTCTCTCTCTCTCTCCTGTCTCTCTCTCTCTGTCTCTCTCTCTCTCTCAAAAAAAAAAAAAAAAAAGGCAAGTTTTGTGGTAGAGAAAATCATAGAATATAGGTTTAAAACTTTAGAAGATCATTATTTTAATTACCAAGGCTTACCCCTCAAGATAACGTATAGCAAAAAAAAGTGAAAGAATTATAGCATATTTAAGCATAACCCACAAATCTTTGTGGAAAAGCTCTTTGGTTAATTTCTTCTCAACCCTGCAAGCTGCATTGAGAGACTTAATGACTTCTAGCAGACTACAGGATACTTGAGAACTTATTTTAATTAATATTCTAAATATGTTGGTTAGGAATTAGATACAATTAGATTAGTAAGTTAATTTAAATAACAACAATTGATAGGTAGCTACAAATTCATATGACTTACCAGTGGCTTAAGTGTTAGAAAACCACGGACTTACATAATTTTTTGTTTCCAAGAGAACCATGGAGTTTATTAGATTGGGTACTACAATATCCTAATACAAACAATAGTAATATTATTTTTAAAGTTTCAAAGGACACCAATAAAAAATTTCTTAGGTTCTTTTCTGCCAAAACTAATATAATAGAGATATTTTCTCAAATGTAGTATGACTTGCCCCCTTCAAAACTGATGATTGTGTAGGCTTTTTCTTGGTCACACATAGTAGACTGTCATTTTCACTGATACAATTTAATTTTGTCCTTTTATTTTCCTTTTTTTCCCCCTTAGAGTATCATTTGTCTAATAAAAGAGACAGGCACTTTTGCCTTTAATTGTTCAGACTCAGAAAAACAGTGATATACTCATTTAGATATAGCATTTCATTGAAAATGCTTTAAGTGCTACATTTATGAGACTTTTTTTAGAACATTTCTGTTATTTTTTCTCCCTTTGGAGTCCTCTTTAAATTCACAATTATTTCTAAAGCTTCAAACTCAAATACACCTTTTATTGCCTTCTATCTCTCCTTTTACACTATATCTTGATCCTCTCTTCCTTCGATAACAATGGGCTGATTGTCACTCATTATGTACATTTGGCTCTTTCTTCCTTGTGTGCCTTTGCAGATGGCCATGAAATAGCTTTACATGCACTCTTCACCTGGCTGACTCCCAGTGAAGCTAATCAGACTGAGATCCTGTGTCACCACTGCAAGAAGCTTTCCCTGATCCCAGACTTGAGTTAGATGCCCCCACCACTACCACTATCATACACCCCCTTATCACTCCCATGGTAAGAAGACTTAGTGTGTCAATAACCCATTTCTTCCACTAGAATGATAACTCCTGAGAGGCGAAGCGTATGGATTAAGCATACAGTTAGTGTCAATGCTGAAATCACATTGCACTCAGTAATAATTTAAGAAATCAGTTAATAGGTGGGTAACTGAGAAGCTGGGTTGCTGGAGGTACTAACGAATCAATGCACAAATGGCTGAGTGTTGGTCGACTATGCTTCACTCATCATTGTACTACAGTGGTACAAAGAACTATTTTAAGTAGTTTTCTTGTCATTTTTTGAAAATCCCCAATATATAATTTAGAGTAACTCTTGATTCAGCTTATATATTATAGGGAAAAGCCACCATAATTCATTCATATGAGAATCATCAGTTTTTCTGACATTGCGCATCACTTGGATAAATCTGAACTCATTTTCAGCTGCCAGACATATTATGTATGCTAACAGATATTTATATTTACTGCCATGGATCTTAATTGCTTTGGAAAAACACCTGCTGTTTTGATGAATGGAATCTGTTGGTTGGAGATATGTGTTTAATATATGTATGCGTATGTTTATGTCAAATTGGTAGGCAGAAAAGATACTTTTGTGTTTTGATATCATTACATTGAGTGATTCTCAGGGTTCTACATTATTTTGAAAATAACGAATGATTTTGAACTTTTTCCAAGCATTGTACATATTTAGAATGGTATTTTTTTCTTCAAGAAAGCAGTCTGAATACATGTCATCCTTCTTTCTAAAACATACAAAGGAAAAAGCTGTCTTAGTTCACCTTGTGCATGGACTTAATACAGTTTCCAACAATAAACTATATGTCGATTATTGCTTTGCACTGTTATAGCAGCTTCATTAGTTTTATTACACAGCTTGAAATGGTTTCATACCAAATTAAAAATCTAGGTTATTCAAAGAATTAAGGTTGCTAGTTCAACCTGAAAAAAGTTAGACTCACCTATATTAAAAATTTAATTTTTCCTTATCATTCTACTGCAAACCATTTTTCACAAGGATTATAATTATATATGTTATCCTTTCAGAGGCACTTAACTGACATTATTAAATACATACACCTTACTGTACACTAGACAATGGAATTTTTAAGATAGTAATTATTAGTGATTGACAAAGTACTTGAAAGTTTTAATGTCATAAAGCAGTACTTTTCCAAAATTTATTCCAAAAAATATTAATTTATTTGATTCTAATAGTATGATATTTGAATAATCATACATGACCAAATAAATTTGGAAAACATTGAATTAAACTCTAATGTGAGTTTCATTAATGCAGAAGATGTCTGTCTGTTATTACAAAGAAAATTAAAATAAGCTCTCATTAAGGGCATCATGAGAGTAAAAATATTTGACTCCTCAGTCCTCAATTTATTTTACTTTCCTGCCCTTTTCAATATTGTCAGTGACCCTTCATTATTTTCAAAAACCAGGTTTTTTATTTGATTATGAAGAGGTAATATGTTTACAAACATCGAAATGTATAACCAGTGTCTAGTTTAACTTTCCACAATTTTTTCATGCATAGACTAGTGCATACATACATTATTCTACCTGTTTTACACCAAGATTAGTATAACAAAATGCAGATTTGAATATGTAAATACCTTACCCTTTTACTTAATAGGATATCCTGGAAATCTTTCCAAATCAGTATATAGACTGCTTCCTTGTTTTTGTTTTGTTGTTGTTGTTGTTGTTTTACAGTTGTGTAGGATTCTGTTTCAACAGATACACACGATTGAATCGATTTTTAGCTTTGGAGGTTAAGTTGTTTCAAAAGCTTGCTACAACAGACAATACATTATTTGTATCAGTAGGAGTATATCTGAGAGATGATTTCACCAAAGTGAAATTGCCTAATAAAAGTTCTGTAATTATAATTTTGATTGAGATTGTCAAATTACCCCCTATAGGAGTTACAACAAACACAGTACACTAGTATCATAGTCTGGTCAAGAGAAGGTGTTTCCAGTTATTTTATTTTTATCCAGTCTGTGGTGGGAAATACTATTTCAGAGTCATTTAAATACATATTTTTATTAAACTGAGCATAGTTGAATATCATCTTTCCATTGGTTTAAGAGTCTTTTGTATTTCCTGTTCTGTCTTTTCATATGCTTTGCTTATTTTTCTATTAGATTAAAGTTTATCTTTTTCTCAAACCTTGATAGACACTTTTATTAGGAAGATTGGTAACTCATATCACAGAAACTCACACACACAGAGGTCGGAGAGAGAGAGAAAAAGAGAGAGAGTCTCAGATATTACTACAACCCCATCTAACACTTTGATTGGAACTTGTGAGATCTTATAGTAGAAGACTCAGCTATGCTGCGACCAGATTATTGACACACAAAAACACCATATGATCCAGTAATTCCACTACTGGATATTTACCCAAAGAAAACAAAAACACTAATTCAAAAATATATATGCACCCCTATGTTTATTGGAGCATTGTTTACAATAGCCAAGATATGGAAGCAACCAAAGTGTCCAACAATAGATGAGTGGATAACAAAATTGTGATTTACACACACACACACACACACACACACACACACACACACAGAGGAATATTATTCAGCCATAAAAAGTAATGAAATCTCGACATCTGCAACACAATGGATAGATCTAGTGGGTATAAGGTTAAGTGAAATAAGTCAGAGAAAAACAAAACCATATGATTTCACTCATACATGGAATTTAAAAAAACAAAATAAAGAACAAAAAAGGAGACAAACAACAGACTCTTAAAGAAAAAAATGGCTGCCAGAGGGAGGTGGGTGGGGGGTGGGTGAAATAGAGGGAACTAAGAGGTACTAACTTACAGTTACAAAATAAATCAGAAGCAGCTGGGTGGTTTGTTAAGCATCCGACTTCGGCTCAGGTCATGATCCCACAGTTCATGGGTTCAAGCCCCATGTTGGGCTCTGTGCTGACAGCTCAGAGCCTAGAGCCTGCTTCATGTGTCTCCCTCTCTCTCTGTCCCGCCCCTGCTCTCTCTCTGTCTCTCAAAAATAAATAAATATTAAAATCAATAAACAAATCATGGAAAGTACAGCATAGGAAATATAGTTGATAAGATGGTGAAAACGTCGGCATCAGGAGATGACTATACTTGTAGTGGGCACTGAGTACTGTGGAGAATTGCTGAATCCTTATGTTGTACACCTGAAACTAATATAAACATGCATGTGAGTTATATATCAATAAAAATAATATGTGAGATAACAAATACACCTTGTTTTAAGGTACTAAGTTTATGTGATAGATAAGTTATACAATAGGTGCAGTAATAAATAAGTATCTTGTCAAGTGTTTGTCCACATCTTCTGTTTCAATGAGAATGTCCTGTCCCATCTCTCCCCAGTCACTGTTGAATGGCTTTCCTTCTTTACTAAGAACTAAATCTTCAATTGCATAAAGGCTTTAAAAGCCTAGTCTTTATCGCTTCTGCAGTCTGGGGTGTGTTCTTTGCCTCTGCCATATGGGTGTGCTTTAAATTTGTCTTGTGTCATTCTCCCTTCTGCTACTGTACATTTGTTCAAGTTTTCCACTCACTAGATATATCTTCCTCTCTGATTTTCCTACATAAATAATATATCCATTTAATCTCATTTAAATTGTTACTTCCTCAATAAAACCTTGGTTGAAGGCCCAGTCTAATAGGAACCTCAGAATATCGAGTCCTTTTTATCTGTATATTTTATAATTGCTATTTTAAATACTTGTCTGCATGATTACTTGATTAATACTGTCTCCTTGATAAAACATATCAACTGATTCCTCAAGGAAGTCGTTGTTCACAGTATAAAAGTATCATGGAAATATACATTGAATAAATTAAGCATGCAAATTCCCAAATGAATTTAATCAAGAAATCTTCATTTTGAGGAGGAATAACTTATAAGACCTGGTTTCTAATAAATATATTTTGGGAATTCTTGCATAGAATGATAAAGTGAATGGAAACTTTAAGGCTGAATTCCTTCATTAAATAAATAACAAACTTGATTCCTAGAGAAGTTAAGTAACTTGGCCTAATTCATGGAACAAAATATTGACTTCTGGGCTAAAACTAAAATAGGAATCTCTTGGCTCTAATTTAGCTTTATTTCCATGATGTTATTGAATTAAAAATAAACCTCTATAACTTTTTTGTTTCTGTTTTTAAATGTTAGCCTTTTTCACACATAATGAAACTGTTTTTTGAATTAGAAGAAAGTAGGTAAAGTCTCTATAATTATGATTTTTAAGACAAAATTTTAAGACAGTTGAGGAGATAGATGCATTATGAAAATATTACATAAAAGAATCTTCATTTAAATGTACAGGATGTTCCTGGGTTCTTCAAAACAATTATGATTTGCAGTAAAAACGTTTTAAAAAGCTAAAGAATATTTAGATTTTAAACCATTAAACCATTATATTGTGCAATTAAAATAATGTGATTACTGAGTCATAAACATTTAAAAATGTACATTCGGAATGAAATGAAAATTATTTTTATGGAAACAAAAGGAACTTTTTCCACCACTGAAGCCTGCCATTCTATCTTAATTATCACTACTGGTTTGTACAAAGAATAGACTATCAATTCATTTTTCCTATTTATTTTTACCTTTAAGTATGATGAATAAGTCTTGGTTGTGGATACTCCCATGAAATCTTTAGAATCAAAGTCGGCAAACACTCTTGAAGCAGCCCAGGAATTATCTTGTAGCATGTAATAACAATCAAATTGGAAGAAATTTCACATTTCTCAATTATGTTATTAATTTCAGTTTCCTAAAGCCAAATTTGCATAATTAAATATAGATCTTATATTTAATGTTCTGGAAAATTTTTTAGTGACTGAAAAAATCATTGGCCCTTAGAACAGTTAAAGATCATTCCATAACTGTGCCATCCATTGTTTCCACTTGGCTGTGCTGACTCACTCTTCTGAGTTCTGGACACCAACTGAACATGTTTTCATCAATCTCATTTGACTTTTCCAAAGTTCATTATGGATTTAGGAGCATATGGGTTTCCTACAATATCCAAAATATCTGGTGTTTGGGCTATATCTACTTTCACTATGTGTAATTATTTACTTGAAAGGAGGAAATAAAATTAGTAAAATAAGAAGGTCTAATCCATATATATATATATATATGTATATATATATATATATATACCCATGCACACAAATATAGACATATATATATAATACATATACCCATATATAATATAAATATTTATATATATTACATATAAATGATAATATGCAATAGATACCAATTTCTCCTGAACTTTTGCTAAAGTGTTTATTTTCATGTGAATATTGAAATTGCTTAAGATTTACTATTTTGTGCTCAAAAAAAAAATACTGTTCTTTGCAATTTCCTCCAGTGTTGGGAGCCGTTTTGGGCTCACAGGTTGAGACCCTTCCCTACGTGGGAAAGGTTGAAGCAAAGCTCCCGCCAGCCAAACTGGCACCTAGTTTTACCTCCTTCTAAATAATCTTTCAGGTCTGGATTTCTTGAATTGCTCTCGTTGGCCTAAGGAATATAATGCTCTTTGGTTTTATGGCATATGGAAAAGGGGACCTGGAGTGCGATGTCTTGATGGATAAAATCTGAATGAGAGTAACCTGGCCAGAAGTAACCTCAAGGTTGCCTCTTGGGGATAGGTTACACAAATTGATCATATGGAATAGCAGTTATGAATTGGCTAGAAATTAGTAGGCATTAGGCCCCAAGACTCCTTGAACCAAACTAGATTTTCCCTGCAGGTATCGCTCCCCTCAGCCCCACCATAAAACCTCAAGGTGCATCTCCGTGAAGCCTCTCTCAGTATTAACAGACTGATGGGAAAGATTGTAAAGAGACTAAGGACCTTCCCTGGAGGTTAGCCTAGCCCAAAAGTTAGAAGCACTGCTTATAGATACGGTACAAACTAAAATAGATACACATATCTTCATTGATCAGCACCAAATATTGAGTACCTCCCTGAGGTTAACATTTCACAAATCCTTTTGTAATTCTCATCCCCATGCTCCCTTATACCATAAACCTATAGATGACTACATAGGTCTTGTGACAACAATGTATGTTGTAAAGATTGCCTTGTCACTGATGTTATGTCACTGGCTACCTTTAAAAATAAAGACACTGAGACCAGCAAAGCAGAGATACCAGAATTGCCAGGGCTGCCTGCTTGGTCATCAGATTCCATCTCACTCGTGGCTCTCTCACTTCATTTCGCCTGACCGTCCGTCCTTCGTGGACCCCTAGATTCACCGGAACCCTGGCACTCCAGAACATAGAAATAGTGGGAATACTTCACAATATATCCTATTAGACCAACAGTACATTAATACAAAAACCTTACTGAGAAATTAAAAGAAAATCTATAAACCAACATCTTTTATGAACATAGATGTAAAAATCCTCAAAAGAATTAGCAAATTAAACCCAACAATCTATAAAAAGTATTATATACCATAATCAAATGAGATTTATTCCAGTTATGCAAGGCTAGTTCAACATTTAAAAATCAATGTAATTCAGTATTATCTACAATAGCCAAATTATGGAAACAGCTCAAGTATCCATCAATTAATGAATGGATAAAGAAAATGTGATATACACACACATACATACACACATAATGAAATATTACTCAGCCATAGAAGAGAATGAAATCTTGCCACTTGCAATGACATTGGATGGACCTAGAAAATATTATGCTAAGCAAAATAAATCAGTTAAAGGCAAATAAATACCTTGTGATTTCACTCATATGTGGAATTTAAGAAACAAACTAGCAAAAAGGAATAAAGGGAGAGAGAGAGTAGCAAGCCAAGAAACAAACTCTTAACTATAAAGAACAATGAGAAGACAGGCTACAGACTGGGAGAAAATATTTGTAAAAGACATATCTGTTAAATGACTATTAGCTAAAATATAGAAAAAACTCCTAAAACTCCAGAGTAAGAAAACAAAAACCCAGTTTAAAACTGGATGGAAGATATGAAGACACTTCAGTTAGAGAAGATCTACAAATGAAAATTAAGCATATGAAAAGATGATCAACACAGTACTTTGTTAGGGAAATGCAAATTAAAATAAGAAGGCACTTCTCACATTTTAGAGTGGCTAAAAGTTAAAACACTGACAATATCAAATGCTGAGAAAGACATAGAGCAACAGAAACTGTCATTCATTGCTGATTGTAGTGTAAAATGATACAGCCACTTTAGAAGACAATTTGGCAGTTTCTTAGAAAACTAAATATACTCCGAGCAACTGGGTGGCTGAGTCATGAGATTGAGCATTGCATCGGGCTCTGTGCTGGGTGTGGAACCTGTTTGAGAGTCTCTCTCTCTCCTCCTGCCCCTCTCCCACTTGCATGCTCTCTCTCTCTCTTTCAAAAAAAATAAATAAAAAGAATAAGAAAGAAAATAAAAATGAAAAAGAAAAGAAAACTAAACATACTCTTTCTATTTGATTCAGCAATTGGATGGCTTCATATTTACCCAAAAGATTTGAAAACACGTTCACACAAAACCTCCACGTTAATATCTATAACCAGTTTATTCATAACTGCCAAAACCTGGAAGCAACCAAGATGTCCTTTGATAAGTAAATGGATAAATAAACTGTGCTACATCTTTAAAGTGAAATGTTATTCAATGCTAATAAAAAATGAGCTATGAAGTCACAAAAAGACCTAGAGTAAACTTGAATGCCTTACTAAGTGAAAGAAGCTAATATGAAAAGACTGCATACTGTATGATTTCATCTATATGGCATTCTGGAAAAGTCAAAACTGTTGAGACAGTGAAATTATCACTGGGGCTTGGAAAGAGGATGGGATGAATGGGTGGAGCATTGGAGAATTTTCAGGAAGTGAAATTATTCTGTATCATACTCTAATGGTAGACACACCTTCTATATGTATCAAAACCCACAAAATGTGCAATATACACAACGGATGTAAACTATGAACTGTGATGTGCTGTATCAGTGTTTTTCACCAGTGTAACCAGTATACCACACTGGTGCAGTATGATTGGGGAGGTTGTGTGTTGGGAGGTGACATAGACTGGGACTCTACTTTCTGTTCAATTTTGCTGTACACCTAAAAATTCTCTAAAAAAGTAATCTGTTAATATTTTTAAACAAATAGTTTGGATTATTTTCTGCTGAAGTGGAATACAGACTGAAACATTTTGAGAATCATAAATTTATGTGCATCACACTTATATATAATTATATAATTGTGCTTTTGGTAATCTAGCCACAACTTGTTGGTGTTTTCTTTTGTATGTATTGGTTCTGCCCTGTTGATCCATGCTCATTAACCTTCATTTCCTAATATTCATTTCATCTCATATCCAACATGTCTCTATAAAAATAAAATGTTTATTTAGAACATAAAACCACCTGAAATAATGAGGTAGTGGTATGTCTAATTATTGAGACTGTGCTGTATCTTTTCCATTCCTGGGCTAATTTTTTTTTATCTACTCCAGTGTCCCAAAACCTTAGACATTTTTGAGAAAATCATGGCATATCTCCTTTTCGTGACTAATATGCAGCCTCTTTAACTTTTCTCTCAGCTTGCAAAGGGGACAATTAAATAAATGTCTAATGTATTATTTTATACTTGACCAAAGTATTTAAAATTATTTCCTTCTTGAATAGATTTTGAGACCTTTGATTTATAAATAGAATGGCAATGAGTTTAGAGTTTGTGGCCTTTATTTTAAACATCTACACACATGCATGTATCTAAACTACTCTCTTTATACAGTTGGGGATTATGAAGTAGGGCCATTTGGAGAAGATGACCTTTTAAGTTCAAACCTTTGTGTAAATTGTCAATTCTGTGTAACAGCTGAGACTGCAGAGCAAAAAATGCGTCAGTCAGATGTTTATTTCATGGAACATGATTATAGAAAATGCAGCTGCCATGCTATAGGCATGACTCTTAAATGAAATTTTATTATTTTCACATGTAATATAAGTTATGCAAGGCCTCTTGGAGCGTGGTTTTGATACAGTAGCCGATTTGACTTCAGCACTTACTGGCTACCAGAATATGCATCCTAAGGATGATTAATGTTTAATAGATAATACATATATAATAAGAGATATGATTAAAAAAATTCTATTCCCCAGAGCATAAATACAGTTCACAGAACATGAACACATTTGAAATCCTTTGTGCAGAGACAATAGCCTGTAGAGGTTATGAGACTGACTCCAGAGCCAATTATTTGAACTGGAATCAGATTTCTGTCACTTACTTGTGTGATCTTGGAAATGACTCTGTGCCTCAATTTCTTAATTTGTAACACAAAGATAATGATGTCTTTTGCTTACTTTAAAAAAGTTAATTATGGGGATTAAAAAGGTTAACACCGGGGCGCCTGGGTGGCTCAGTCGGTTAAGCGTCCGACTTCAGCTCAGGTCATGATCTCGCGGTCTGTGAGTTCGAGCCCCGCGTCGGGCTCTGTGCTGACGGCTCAGAGCCTGGAGCCTGCTTCAGCTTCTGTGTCTCTCTCTCTCTCTCTGCCCTTCCCCTGTTCACGCTGTGCCACTATGTCTCTCAAAAATAAATAAACATTAAAAAAAAAAAAAAAGGTTAACACCTGCCTGGCATATAGTAAGCTGTCACCATGATGACGACAATGACTATGGTTGTTACTTAGGTCAGTTTACTGACCTTACTTATACTTGCTGTATAAGGCATGCTTTTTTCATTACCTAGAGTTACGTATGAGGCAGATGCTTTCAGAGACATGATTGATCTGTTTAGAAATAGAGTAAAACTTGATTCATTTGAGCAAAGGGGAAAATCTGAATATATCTGATAAAGTGCTATTTTATTTCTTTCAATTATCTTTTTAAGTACATACTTTAATTCACACAAGGAACACAAACATAAATCATTTTCATTCCTTCCTTCACTCAAATGTACTTAAAGGCAGCAGTGCTATGGAGTGAATAGTAATTAGACAAACCTAGTATGTTATTTCTACTCCAGTTTTTGGCAAGTGGTTTTAATGTTTCCGAGCCCATAGCCTCGTATGTAAGTTGGTGCTTCTAAGTTATTATAGGAAATAAATGAGGTAGCCTGTGTATAACACTTAACCTTGTACTGATTCCTTTTGAAGATGTTCTGATGGAATGATCTTATTAAAAAATAAAAAAAATGATTTAAATTATGGGAATTTGCAGGAGGTTAAAAGTTTATTTTCTTAAAGATATTAAGCATAAAATTAGAACTGTCTCTGGGACATAGTGATAAGTTTTTAGTATCTATATTTATTTGTGTTATCCTGACAGCAAACACAAGTTTTCTGGATCAGAGGCAGACTAATTATTTACTTTCAGAACATGTTAGCAGTTGTACCCAATGCCACATTTCTCCATCCAGTGACATGATCAAGGCAGATGTCATCAATCTACTGCAAGAGAGAAACACTGAAATTATGACCTTCAAAGTTTTCCTAGGAATGATTGCACAGCTGTCTTCCTTTCCATTTGAGAGGACAGAAATCTTTACTCTCTAATGTAATTACACCATTTCTAGGAAGAAAAGAGGAAGATCTTAGGTTATTACACTTTGTAATGTAAACAACTGGCCTTGTGTTTGTGTGGGTTTTGTTTTTGTTGTTGCTGTTGTTTTGTTTTATTTTTGTTTTTTTATTATCCTTTGAAATGTGAACAAATGGTTCCAGGAAAGATAAACTTGTAAATCTGTCAAGGTCACTTGACCATCTTTCACTTCCAAGGCTTGTTTGCCATCCACTCGTCCTTTAACCCAAGTTGCTAGTAATTTTTGCTCAAAAAGCCTTCACTGTGTAATATGAAAAAAATATCCACATTGTTTCCTAATATAGAGCTGGTGCTCAGTATTGGCTGACTGAGCGGAGAATGGAAGATTGGGACAGGCGCTTGTGATATTGCAGAATAAATGAACATTATGTATCCATATATGGATAAGATTTTCCCCAATCTGGCCCCAATCTATCACACTAATGGCATTTTCTACCAATGCTCCATTCATTCCATGTTCCCGCCACAGTGGACTTAAAACTTTTCATGTTCCAATACTTTACTCCCAATTATCTCTTGCATTTTTCATTTATTTCCAGGCAATGTCATACTTATTCTTCAGTCCAACTCAGATCTTAGTTCTTCTGTGAATCCTTTCCAGATTCCCCCAGGATGAATCTGCTGGCCTTTGTTCTCCTTCGGCATTCTGTTTGTATAGTGGCGAATCTTTAGATGGAATATTGTAATATGACTTATTACTAACTGCCATTACTTTGTGAGTTTAAATTGAAAATTTTTACTCATAAAGCATACAACAAATGAAAAAAATTGTCTTTGCTCCCAGATGATACATGTGAATTTTTAGAAATCGTTTCACAACTTGAGTCTTACTGGTGTGGCTGTAACTTCCTTGGCATTGTCAGGCAGGTTTGATACCATCCTTGAAAAAGGATGGATAATGTAAAAGGGCTGGGGCAACTATTCACAGCCTTAAGGGTTACATCAATATTACACATTGCCTCTGTAGTTAATCATTCCTCCATTTTTAAAATAATATAAATTTTAAAATAACTGTAAATATTTGAATAATTACTTTTCAGATCTTCTCATATTTAGTTTGCCAGATGAATAATAGTTTATAGTACAAGTTTTGGAAAGTTAATTCTATTGTAAGCATCTGGTTACTTGCCTGACTCAACCAGATCCTTAGAGTGTTTGTTTTTTCTTTGTATTGTAAAATATGAAGTACAGAAAAGTTCATGAAACATAAATGTAGAGTTTTATGTTATTATAAAAATACCAATCATGTAACCTTTATCAACTCAAGAAAGAATATATAGCATACCAGTTTCTCTCTTAATTATTGTAATCTTACTAAGTTTTTAAAAATCTTATAAGGTTATATCATTTTCTTCTCAAGTTTCTGAAAATATATTATGACAAAAATAAATATAGCAATAAAACACCATAGAAAATCCAGAAATAGACAAAGTCAAATTATTTTTGACAAATGCATCTATCCAATCCAGTGGACAAAATAATGGTCTTAATTTAAAAAGTCTGGCCAACTATATGTTCATAAGGAAAAAATTAATCTTGACAACTATTTCACACCAAACAAAAAATAACTTGTAAAGAATCATGAGAATAAATGTAAAAGGTTAAATTAAAAAAAAATTATTCTAGGGGACCTGGGTGGCTCAGTCGTTAAGTGTCCAACTTCAACTCAGATCTTGATCTCATAGTTCATGAGTTCAAGCCCCACATCAGGGTCTGTGCTGACAGTTCAGAACCTGGAAGCTGCCTTGGATTCTGTGTCTCCTTCTCTCTCTGCCACTCCCCGCCCTCTTTCTCATAAATAAATAAACATTAAAAAATAAAATTATAAATTAATTAAAAATTATTCTACATGAAAACATAATAAATATCTTAATGATATTAGGATAGGCAAGGTAAAGAGAATACATGGACCAGTAACTTTCAAGAAAAAAAATGTCTAAGTTTAAACTTAAAATATTGAATGTTATTTCACAAAATGTCTCCGAATCATATGATGAGAATCAGTATCACTAGTTGTCAAGAAGTACAAAACTGCACAAGAACTACCATACATACACCAGAATGATTGAAATGAAAAAAGATAACCATACCAGGTATCAGTCAAGGATGTATACTGACTGAAACTCATATATATTGCTTATAGTACTGTAATTGGAACAAACAACTACTTTGAAAAACTTCTTGGTAAGATCTATCTACTAAAGTTGACAATATTAATCTATAACCCAATAATTCCATTCTATGTGTACATTCAGTGGATATTAGTGTTTATGACCAAGAAAAGATGTTCACAACATTACTATTAGTGATTACCAAAAGTTTTAATACAGTCCAAATGTCAATCAACAGAAGAATGAATAAAAAGTTATGGCATATTCAAAGGAAACATCTGCTATAGACATCAACATGGATGAAACTCACAAACGTAATTTTGATCACAAAAATGTGAAGGAGAAAAAGTATATGTGGTGTGATTTTATTTTTATAAAACTTTCACAGGCAAAATTAATCCATAACAATGGAGATCAGAAGAGTGATCATGTTTCAGAGGGAAAATGACTAGGAAAAGCTCTCCCACCAGTAATGCAAGAGAGGGAATATTCTGGAGTGGAGATAATATAAATCTTAACCTGAGATGAAGTTGGGTGACCAGCATATATGTATAAAGCTTTTAACTATATTCTTATAAAAAAGTGAGCTATATTCCTAAAATGTATACATTTTAGTATTTCTAAGTTATATTCTAATAAAAGGGGAAATATTTCCTTGACTGTGATTGACTTTTTGCATTATTATATAGATTTTAGAATCATAACTTTAATAATATTTATTACAAAAAGTTGTTGGGAATGTTTTTAGTGATCAATTTAGAGAAAATTGACATCTGTGCAATATCAAGTCTTATTGAAAAACAAGGCATGTCTTTCATTTTTAAAATTCTTCTTCATTTTTTAAAGGTGTTTTATATTTCTATACATAGAGTTTTCATATACTATATTAGATTCATGTTTAATAATTGTTCTTTTTTATGTTTTGCAAAAAAAGATTTTGTCAATGAGGATTTATTCTTATTTCTCTTATAACTCACTGGACTTTGTAACAGCTCTTGATAAATAATAAAGTTTTCAATTCATGTTAATGAAATCTGAAGCAGAGATACTAACACAAGTCAGTTCCTATCTCTGAATTTTCAACAATTCTAAAATAATATGTTTAGCTCTAATCTGTTGATATAAGGTACATTTTAACAAAACCTATAACACTCAAAACAGCAGCAACCATTTATAATCGTAGCAAACATTTATTGTGTAGTTGCAATATGTCAAGCACTGTGCCAAGTAATTTACATACGTAATCATAATTAGCCTTCACTCAAACCTAAAATTTAAGATTAATAATTACATTCTTTTTATAGGTGAGGAAACAAAGACACAGACATTAATAGCCCAGATACTATTTAGAAGCAGAGTCAAGTCAGTGATCCAGGAATTTCTGACTCCAATGAGAATGAGTTTAAATATGATTTAATTCCCCTTCGTTAATTATAGAATCCAGTATTATTATTGATTAAAACATACCATGCATCCTTATTACATGCTTTAATGTAACTATTTATAATTACTATTTATAATCATTTTTCATGTGGGATTTAAATATTTTAATCAAGTGTTGATTAAGCTCAAATATTGATTAAGAACACATTTCATCATATTGAAAAATAATTCCACTTCCTTATAAATGGACTAACTCAAATAGTTATTTGCCAAATAGTGTTACAGACTATATTAAATGTTTAATGTTGATTAAAAACATATATAAGTTCAAATTTTCTCTATTGGACATGTTCTTTAGTAAAAAAAATAGTGTTTTTGCAAGTGAACAATAAATTTAGCCTCAGTATTTTAAAAAATGAAAAAAAGATTCTGTACTAAGTTAAAATTACACTGTGGTAAAAGTATAAAGTATAATTAGATATATGTATAATAATAACTGATGCTTCTATAATAATAACAATCATTGAGGTTTTTTGACATTATTTTGTAAATAAGTTAACTCACTGAACACATTTGAAAGTAAATTAATAAAGTCATCATTAGTTAAATGCAGTTCACAGGAGAGGATTATGGTTATCACACAGGCAAAACATTGCCAAATGCATTATTTAAAGAATGTAAATGAGCCAACTGATTTTTTGCTAAAATATAAACATACAGCCAAAATGAGCTTCATGATTCTGCACAGTGAGGAAAAGAGAATTACTTAGATAAGACCACATCACTGTATGGTTAATGGTGGCAATCACTTCATGTGAAGTGAAAGATTTTACAGTAGTAAAACTAATTTAATGGGCCAGTTCACTGTTTGTCAATCATACTGTTAAAATTTACTACTGAAATATTACAGGGAATTACCATAAATTCAGTTGATTTGCAGCCTCTGTCCTGAATATCAGCAGAACTTTCTTTTTTTCTCAGAAAGACAAGACAGCAACAGCACATTAAATCTGAAAACAACAAAACCAAGTACAATTTTCAAATAAATAGAAAAATACACACATGCACAACACACATAACCCAAACTCTTAGATTTTGAGCTTTTCTTTGTTTTAAAACTTCATACCATAAATAACATATTTCAGTCATTAAAAATAGAGGTTATTTTGCTTATTTAATTCACTCAGGATATACTGAATTTAAACAATGATAAGAAAATATCTTAATTAGTGTCATAGAAACATATCTACACTACCGAATTTAAAGAAACTCATATATATATGGATTCTGTACAATGGAAATTGATTAAATCAATGGTTATCTTGTTTGGGAAATCATTAGTCTCCTTTAATATAACTTTCATTAATGCTTTTACTTAAAATATGTTTTTCTTTTCCCAAACTCTTTTAAAAGGGTACATCAAGAAAGACATCAGAAAGATGGCAGGAGTACCTGACTTTCCTTCCAGGAATGCACAGAATAAACAGTTACACATGGATCCATTCCTTCTGAGAAAAATTCAGAAACTAGTTGAGAGACTCCTACATATCAGTGACTGAGACAATACCTATAATGAAACAGGTAGGAAAAGCTGAGACACACTTGTTCCATAAATGGCAACGCTGGCATGGTACCATACAATTAGGGGATGCCTGGGTGGCTCAGTCGGTTGAGCATCCGACGTCAGTTCAGGTCATGATCTTGTGGTCTGTGAGTTTGAGTCCCGCGTCGGGCTCTGTGCTGACCGCCTGGAGCCTGCTTCACATTCTGTGTCTCCTTCTCCCTCTGCCCCTCCCTGACGCTCTGTCTCAAAAGTAAATAAACAAACAACAAAAAAAATTTTTTAAGTAAAAAAAAAGAGGGAATCTCTAACCACAGCTTCTCCCTGGGATGAAGGGACAGAGGGTTTGGACCACACATCTAGCACCCCAACTTTTAAGGTTATTACCAGAGAAACTGACTCCCAAATCACCTAGCTCTGAGAGCCTCTGGGGACTCTGCATTCCCAAGGGTCCCCTGGGACCACAGAAACAAAGGCAGTTTAAATGGCTATCCCTCCAGGCTTAGTGCAAAGGGAGTAAACAAGGTAAAACTGGCCAGCTTCCTTTATTGAATAGAAGTTATTGAGTTACTGAATATGGCATCAAGTTAGATATATATTTTATATTATATTATTATATTATATTATTTATATCATTTATATCATATTATTTATATCATATTATATTTATTATATTATATTGAGAGAGAGTATTTCTGACTCATTCATTAAATTATATGTAAAAAGAGAAGAGTAAAATAAAATGCTCATATGAGTATAATTTTATACTCAATAATTGGTTTCCTCTTTAAAAAATTTTTCAATCTAAAATTAACATATATATATAATTTAAGTTTCAGATCATATTTTTCATGTCTGTCTGTATTTCTTTTATCCTTTTCCAGACTTTCAGGTGTTTCGTCAATTTTGTATTCAGTGAACTAAAACTTTTTCATATTATTAGTATCATCAGAAGACTCTTACGTTTTGATTTTTTTTATTAATTTTTTATTGTCAAATTGATTTCCATACAACACCCAGTGCTCATCCCAACCCGTGCCCTCTCTCCCCCCTCTCATATTTAAGAGTCTGTTTGTTCTTCATATTTAAGAGTCTCTTGTGTTTTGTCTCCCTTCCTCTCTGTGTCTTTTTTCTTTTCCCCTCTTCCCCTCCCCCCTAGTTTTCTGTTAAGTCTCACAAAGTCCACCTATGTGTGGAAACATATGGTATATGTCTTTCTCTGACTGACGTATTTCACTCAGCATAATACCCTCCAGTTCCATCCGCGTTGCCACACATGGCCAGATTTCATTCTTTCTCATTGCTGTATAGTATTCCATTGTATATACATACCACATCTTCTTTATCCATTCATCACTTGACTTTTTTATTATATGGCATGTGATTAGCTTTATTCATACTGATGAGAATCACTTTATGTCCAGTTGTTAAAAATGGGAACTTATTCATGAAATACTCTATATTATTATTGCTATAAACTATATCTCACTTTCCATTTACATAGATAACACTGTAAATACTAGAGACTCAGAGTGCATATGAATCTATTTTGTGGAAATATTTATATTGCTTTTTTATTTTGTTAAGTCTCAATTTTACAATTTTATGTTATGATGATGGTGGGGGTTTTATGTGAAAGAGGAGAGACTAATTGTCTCTTAAAATCCCAGGAGCAGTAATCCTCTATACATAATCAGCTATCATATATAACAGGTGTTCTACACTTTCCATATATTCCACTAATGTCTAATAAAAAGTGCCATCTACTATGTGTAGTTTAGGTTGTATATGTATAAATTTGCATAAATTTACTCTATATGTTTAAGAGTTCTAAAATAAACACTTTTTAGAGTGTGGTCACAAGCACTTGTGGGTACGTAATAAGTCATGTGGGTAAGAACCATTTGAGCATTTGCAAATTCTAATTCAGATGCGGGACATTTATGGAAAGATTCATGTTTAATTAGTTGGTTCCAATCATCACCCATTAGATGTTCTCCTCACTTTTTCCCATTCTCTCTTATTTCTGACTTATGCTATCCCTTGATCTACATTTTTGGTTTTTATAGGTCTAGCTGTTGAAGGTGTTTTCTTTTGTGTGTTTGTGTGACAACAGAAAATATTTTTGTTTAATTCTTTCATTTTTCATATGCCTTACTATGTTTCTGCAGTACTTTCATGTGTTTAGAAGAATGAAAACCAAAAATAATGCTAAATGACACACTACTGTAAGAAGTCAGTCTATATTGGTCAAGGTATAGTTAGTAAATTGAACAGGGAAATTGAACGAATATAAAGATCTTGAACTATGTAAAAGTTGATTAACTACTAGAAGAAATAAGAAATCACTCTAAGATATGGCAGTACAAAGTAGTTTCAATGCCTAGGACTAAGGGAAAAGTAAATGATGAAGAAATATAGAGGAGGGTCCTGGGGGCCTGAGTATCAGACCATTACTAAGTAGATATTTATTGCTGCCACAAGGAAACATCACTTATGGTGAAGAAAAATTCACTGGAATGTGCCCTCTGTTATACTAAAAGGCTGATTACCACTATTATGGTAGAGAAACTGTCTGGAGGGCAGCAGCATCGGAACCACAAGAACTACCACCAGTATGGTGAATGCATGCCAGTGATGTTGCTGTCACACTGAAAATCATGAAAACTGGAGGGATATAAAATTGCTTGATCCTCCCCCAGCCATGCAGTGTTCTGGGGCACCCTATATTGGCAGAGTGTAACAGATAACCAGCAAACAAAAAATAAAGTTAGTTTCTGAGTCAATGAGGCAACACAGGAAGACTCTGTACTCACCTCCTCCACAGAACACACCACATTACACCTATTGATAGAACAATTCCTCTTGAAGTGAGAGCTGACTGAACAACTACGAATAACCAAAGATAGAATGGCAAGAGAACAGCAAAAGCGATAGAGGCATAGTAACATAGGGAACTCCCACCCCAACTCTATGAATGGCAATGGGAAAGGATAGTAGAGAGGGACTTGGACACAGAAAAAAAAGCCACAGTTTAAGTCTGCCAAGCAGCAGAGAAGCTGCAAGAAAGGTTTCCAGGCAGAGGGATTGGAGAATGACACAGTTTACATTCCCACCCAACCTTAAAAGTCTACAACAGGATCTGGAAACCTTAAAGGGCAGGTCTGATCTTCTCAGTGAGCTTGTGACTTAAGCAAGCCCAAGGTCCACAAACATGCACCAGCCTTAGTAGCACTGGGACACAAAAAAGTTCTGGTTTAACCAGGCTGAGAGTTGTAACACTTTCTCCTCCTCTACCCTAAAACCCAGACATATAGGGTCTGGATGCCGTAAGGGGTGGGCTTGGATACCATAATTGAAGGGTCCTGATACCCTAATGGGTGGGTCTAGGAACCATAACTGGTAAGTCCAGTTGTCACAGGGAGCTTGAGACCTCAGCAACCCCACGGTCTACAAGCCCACACCAGTCCTGGTCACACGAGGGCACAGAAAAAAAGCCTCAGAATGAGCTTACAACCTCAGTAAGCTCAGGGTCCACAGGCCCATGACAGCTTCCCTATAGTTCTGAGACACAGAAAACAAGCCATGGTTTGTGTGGGTATTAGTAGTATTATTGTTTATTTTTTTCTTTGCTTTTATCTTTATTTTTTTAAAGTTTATTTCCCTTGAGAAAGAGAGAGAGAGAGAGAGAGAGAGAGAGAGAGAGAGAAGCATGCACACAAGAGCAGAGGAGGAGTGGAGAAAGGGGGAGAGAGAGAATCCCAAGCAGGCTGTACACTGTCTGTGCAGAGCCCAACACAGGGCTGAATCCCACAAATCATAAAACCAAAACTGAGCCAAAATCAAGAGCCAGATGCTTAACTGAAGGAGCCACCCAGGCACCCCATTTTACTTTTTAAAACTTGTCATGCATTGTTTTTATTTTTTTTTCCTTTTGGTTTTGTTTCTTGATCTTTTTTTCTTTTTCTTCTTTTTTTGTTTTCTTCTTTTATTATTTTCTTTTTTCTTTATATTATGTTTTTTTCTTCTTTCTGTAAAAATTTGGTTTGAAAGAGTAACTAGTACATACCCCCACAGCTCCAGCCAACCAGCAAAAGTCACCAAGCACACATAATCTGCATAGAGGACACCATACCCAAGACCACTCCTTCAATTTCAGAAGTAGCCATTTCACCTAACCCATAGAAATAAACAGAAAGTCAAGCAAAATGAGGAGGCAGAATATACTCCAAAAGAAACAAGAAGAAAAACACCTCAGAAAAATAATGATCTGAAACAGACATAAGCAATGTGCCTGATAAATAATTTCAAGTAATGAGTGTAAAGATACTCATGGGACTGGAGAAAAGAAGAGTGAGACTTTCAATAAAGACATAGAAAATATTAAAAAGAACCAATAAGAGTAAAAGTGTACAATAACTCAAAAAGTACACTAGAGAGAATCAACAGTAAATGAGAAGATGCAGAAGACAGGGTAATGGAAAGCACACAAGCTGAACGGCAAAAAGAAGAGAAATGAATTTTTTAAACTGAGAGATTAGCCTATATATCATCTCGCCAACAAAAACCCCCAATTTGAATTGCGGATGAGAATAGCATTTTTGTGTCCCCAGAAACTAATGTCAATTTAGAGCCAGTGTCAGAAATCCGTGAATAGTCTGTCTATATCAATTTTCCTTTTTTTATTTATTCTAGTAAATGGTTATAGATTCCTTTAAAAAGTGTGAAAAGAAGATTTAACTTGTATTAACTTGTGGCAGTGACACTGTGTATTTTTTTCAAGAAAGCCAGGTTTTGTTTTAATCAATGGGCTCTTGGTTTCCAAACACATGTATACATGAACACTGCATTAAAGGATAGGAAAGTCTGTTGTGGCAACTCATCAGATTTTTGACCAAACAGATATTTAAGGTTTTTGTGTTTTTGTTTGTTTGTTTTCTTTATATTGATCTAGCAATATTTTTGTAGACTTCAAATATATTTGATTTCTGTAAGAAGTGTGACCTTTTAGCCACTGCCAAAACTACCTGTGGGTAAAATACTATAAATATTGATGTAGCCTTGCTTCCACTTATGGGAAATGCACTCATCTTCATCAGTAAAGCGCTTCCATTCTGCTATGCAGTGATCCATCATCTTCATTCAAATCAGGGAGCTCATTCATTGTGTTAATTCCATGGTCTTGGCCTACCCAGGAGACCAAAAAGAGGGTATTTTAAGAATGAAGGTACTGATTTCCATTTATGGTCATGATGATAAACAGGGATAAAATTTACCCTCTTAACTTAAAAGGATTTTTAAATTTAAACAAAATATATAAAGCAATGTATTTTGTCCATAAAATATCAGACAGGTAGGACTATTATCCCTCAGAGAGGAGAAACTTAGTAAGGCTTCTATTTCCCCCAATTTATTTCCTGGAAAAAGTTTCTAAGATGCACCAAACAGGTGAGGACCTATGTGGAATCTGGCCATTACTCTGAATGGAGAGAACTGGGAGTTCAGGGAGGTCAAGGTGACAGGAATTCATAGGGCATAGATGCTGAGAGGAGAGAGATGCATAGTGAGAGAGAAAGGTCCATAAATCTCCATACCTTTAGCTGAGAGGTGTGTTAGAAAATTTTACAGGGGAAAAGAACCACCTCAAAGAAACCAGGCGGATAATCCCAAAGATAGAAATAGAACTGGTAGAAACATGCTTCTACTAGTCAGAACAATATATCTTGTAAATCCCCAGAGTGACAGTAGGTTATACAGCAAGAGCAAAAATGGTCCTGGATTAAAAGGCTGCTCTCATCCTACCTAACAAAGTTTAAAAGTCCTACCAATAATCCCTGTAACTCTACCTCTCATCCCAGCCAGAAATGGCTTTCTCCCTCTGAGTCACCATGGCACTTGTAAATGATTTTCCAATTGGAGTTCTATACCATGTGTTCTGAGAGTCCTTTGAGAATGTTCTGTGTTAGAGTGCGGTAACTTGTCATAGGCGCAGATTCTTTAGAATGGCATGATCTGGCCCTCATCCATCCCTATTACACTATTTTGTTACCAGACTCAAGCCTAATGGATTGGATCAATGTCAGTATCCTTGTAACATATAACATACTGAAGTTTTGCAAATTGTTACCATGGAGGAAAATTGGGGAAAGTGTACAAGTTTTCTGTATTCTTTAATATAACTGTATGTGGACCTGCAATTACTACAATTCCAAAAAAAAATTTTTAAAAAAGGATGGAAAGAATCAAACCACTTGCAAATAACTCAGTTGTATCCCCTATAATGGGAGGAGAAACTATTATAGAACTCAAATTTCTGAAAATAAGGGAAATGATGGGACTGTAAAACATTAGAGGCCACGTGCAATTTCCGTAATTATCAGAAGTTAGAGTAAGTGCAATTATTGAAATAATCAATGAATATAACAACCAAAAAGAGTGGAGTAGCAGCTGAAGTTTTTCCAGCCTTTCCCCACTGCCAAATTTCAGTGTCACTTTCCCCCTTTATAGATATTTGTAATAGTAGCACACAAATTTTAGTTCCCTAAACCTGTATTAGTTTCTTATTGCTTCTTAACAACTTACTTAAAATAAATTTATTATCTTATAGTTTTGGATTCATATGTTTCAAATGGGAGTCACCGAGCTAAAATCAAGGTGTCAACAGGGCTGTCTTCAGGGTAAAATCCATTTTTTTTTGTCTTTTTGAGTTTCTATAGACTACCTGCCCCCCTTGGCTCGTAACCCAATTCTTTCATCTTTAAGCTCAGCAATATCAAGCCAAATTCTCATGTTTTTTTTCTTCTTTGTTCTCCTTTTTCTCTTCACCTCTTCCATTTGTAAGGCCCCTGTGATTACATTGGACCCATACAGACAATTCAGGATAATAACTCCTATATGAAGATCATGTAATTAACAACCCTTTTATCATGGAGCTTAATATATTCACAGGTTCCAGGAATTAGGACGTGGAAATATTTGAGGGGCCATTATTCTACCTATTACATATGATAAGAGTTATTAATAGTAGTGAAGATCATTTGGAAGCATCTGCAATTGCCCTCCACTTGGCTAATAAGTCAAAATAGTGTCACATCCTGGGGAAGGATATGGTAGAAATTAGTCCCAATCTCAAGGATCAAAAGGAATGTAAGTGTATGGTCCCCATTATATCTACATTCAGTTTAGGAGTCTGGCCTTTATTGAAACTGGATGATTCTTTTGAAGATAATTATAGACTACCATAAGCTCAACCAAGCTGTAGCCCAAATTTCAGTTGTGATGCCAGATGGGATATGTGTGAGAGCAGATAAATATGGATGCAGGTACATGATAAGTGAACATTGATCTAGTTAATTTGTTTTTTTCTAAACCTAATCAGAAATGAAAAACCAAAACTGTTCACATTCGTATGAAATGTACAAAAATACAAATCTCCACTTTTGTCATAGAGTTATAATAATACTCTTGCCTTCTATAATAATATTGTCCAAAGATACCCAGACTGCTGACATTCTGAAAAATACCGTGTTGATAATAGTTCACCAATGACATTATATTTATTGACCTGAAGGATTAAGAGTTGGCTAGCATGCTGAAGGCATCTGGAGAACTCAAATGCTTCTGGATTTGAGAGGTAAATCCTGTGTGTTTCAAGGCCTTCCAAACTCATTATGTTTTTATGGTTCTTGCAGTCAAGGGCTTTTACAGGGCATTCTTAGCAAAATACAAATTATTTCATCTTGCATTTTTGTCCTAAAGGAAGAAAGCACAATGTCCAGTTGATTTTTTTTTTAAGTTTAATGTTACCATATTACTACGACTGCTGTTCTGGCTTATTGGGTGAACAAAAACTACAATCTTCAAGTAGATCCTAGAGCAGGAGAAGCTATGCAGAAGATCCAGGCAGAAAATCTATGTGGTTAGAGGTTATCATGATGGGGAAAAATATAATTTGTATTTTGTGGCAAGTACCAGTGAGAGAACCATAATATAGACCTTTGAGTTTCTGGAACAAGGCCATTTCTTTTGCAGCATGGAATTATTTGCCTTTGACAGACAGCTCCTGGCATACTGCTGGGCCACAGTAGAGATGTATGGCCCACTGTGGGACACCAAGTGTGTGCAGCTGGAACTGGCCATCATAAGCTGAGTCCTGTCAGATCCATCAAGTCATAATATTGAATGTATTCAACAACAAATCATAATAAGATGAAAGTGGTACTTTGGGAATAGAGGATGAGCAGTACCAGAGTATACAAGACAGCTGTTGAGCAGGTGTCCTGGACACCCATACATTTGCACAAATAGCCCTCCCTCATTTCATGATTATAACGTAATGCAGGATCTCTTATAATCAGTTGAAAGAGGATGAAAATGCATGAGCTTAGCTTACAGCTACATTAACTTGGTTGTGGACAAGCAAAAATAGTTGGCAAGTACACTACAACCTCACCCAAGACTGGATTTTAAAACAGTGACACAGGAAAATTTCCCTTTGGGCAGATATCTGAGCGGTGCACCTGGCATCACTTTGTGTAGAGAGAAAAGTGATCTATTCAGTTTAGAATAGATACGAACACAAGGACAGTGGTAAAGGAAATGGTTATTAAAATTGAATACAAAAACTATGTAAATGAAACTAAATGTATATCAATCTATCAACCTAATTATACAAAAAAAGGAATTACTCAAGTGACCTTTGAACACAGTAATTTGATTCTAAATATTTTATTAATATATTCTAAGGATGTAAAACCTGTAAAGGAATTAATTTTACTTACTAAATTTGTTAACAATGTATTTATTGTAGCCCTGAAGCTTTTTCATATATTTGATTGGCTAAAGCATACCTGTAAATATTTAATATAACAGGACAAAGATTTTATATGACAGGAAAGGGATATTCATATAACATTTAGAAAGTTTTTAAAATGTATTATATTAAATTGTGAATTTTTAGCATGACCTCATGATAAAGATGCAAAGATACATGCAAATAATTTAGCTCTGTCCACTGGGGAGAACTCAGATGCAGTGTCACCCTAATAATCCAGTACACAGATCTTTTGCCCCCAAAGATTTAGGTTCCTTGGAGAAATGTTAGAGTCTGTCTGGAGCTAGAAAAGAAAAAGATGAGTTTGGGTCATCTTGTGGCAGAAAGTAAGAAAAGGCTCAAATAGAAATGAGATCATGCCAGAAAGATACAGGGGCAAGTTTCACTCTTCCAGTAGTGATATTTGTGACAATTTAAACATTAGAAAAAGAGCGCTGTACGTGATTAAAACATGTTTGATTAAAAATATCCATATATCAAAACTGATATTTAAAAATAGAAGAAGTAATGAAATGAAGGAATCAGAGAACCACTATTTTACAAACATTAGTGTTATAATTTGGTGGGAGGTGGAGCTGGTTACTGATCCAGTTCTCTCCTGATAATACCTAGATTTTTCTGATAAATAGACTAATGCTATTTGCTAGGAGGAGGATTATGTTGTTTGCTTTTGGTTTTTTACCCATGGAATGGTCTTATCAGAATGTCCCCATAGAATTGGTGATGATAAACAAAACAGGAATCTATAGAATCAAGAAGCATGACTTTCTGGAAAATGTCATGTAAGATCTGTAACCATCTGGATACAAAATGATGTTTTAAAACTTAAACATTCTCACCATGTGAGGTGACTCACAAATTTGACTTAGACTTTATCTCTAATCCTATGCCAGAGATATATGCCTACTATGAGAGGAAATGTCCTGGGGACATTGGCTAGACCTCTTTCTGCTTTATCTGTATTAACATCTTAAATGATTGTATCCTTGAAGTTATTAAGCTTGAGACAGGTTAACATCTCACTTTCATTATCCTTTGTGTTAGATCATAAATGATTCTGGCCTTGTTCATAAATAGGAATCAAACCATTGGGTAAAAAGTTGCTTAGAACAGAGAAAAGTCTCACTGACTCAAAATATCACCTCACAGATTTCTTACATATAATGGGAGAAATGTACTTTTGAAAATGGTGAAATCTCTGGGGCAATCTGTCCATTGTGTGCAATAAGAAGTTCACTAAGAAGTATGTTTGCAAAGATGTTTAAACTGAATGTATTCAAACTTCTAAATTGAACTTCCAGTTTAAAGAAATTTTTCAACATCATAAAGTACACCATGAAGAAATAATCTGACAGATCCAGAATGTGGGACATTCTACAAGAAGATTGATGTAGATTTTTAAAAAATAGTCAATGTCATAAACAACATTGTTCTCAAGTTAAAAAGACTAAAGAGAACTAACATTTATATATTATTATATATAACAAAAGAATATTTATAAGCATAAGGAATATGTGTAATTGACCCACTTCATATTTATTTTCTGTAGAACCTTCCCATAAACAGGTCAGGAATTCAGTAAACATTTTCTGAATTGATCTGCCTGTAAGTGATGGAGGTATATTTTTAACCATTCAATATGTGGCCTTAAGTAGAGGCGAAGGGGAAAGCTACAGGTGATGATTAATTTTTGGACTTGTATGTTAAAATAACATCAAAATAATAAGGCAACCCAACTGTCATTGACTAATAACACCTGATTTTCAGGAACTAATAAAGGACATTGACTAATAACTTAATGTTAAAAGGTTAATATTGCATTGCTAAAATGACCTTTTTAAACATGTAGTTCATATTAAACAACTGTAAATACTTCAGTATAAGAACTCATAAAACTTTATAAACAAACTCTTTTTGAAAATAGAATCTATACTACAGTAAAAGAGCTGACACAATTATTTACAGGCAATACTGACAAATTTCGTACCTATTGAAAAGCAAAGTATAAAACACTGGCTTTAGATTTTAAAAAGACCGTTACTATTATGCACCTTGCAAACACCTCACAAGCACTTAAGACACAGCCAGTGGAGGCTCCCTGGTTGTATAACTTAATGTATTTTCCTAAGTTTGTTATAAAACCACCTGAACATTGTCAAGAATACAGTCAAATGCCATATTCCAACTTATTCCACTGACTGCTCCATCTATCTTTTCATGTATATTATAACTAGGTCCAGTTTTCTAAATAATTTTCCTCAATTCAGTGCATCATATATGACCTCTAGTCCAAATATGACACCACTTTGATGTAGAAAGTCACCAAAGCTTATCTATAACAAATATGGGATGCTGTATCATAGTACATATTTTCTGCTTGTCTCTGATAAAATTTCTTACTTGTGAGTTTGAGCCCTACATCAGGTTCTGTGCTGACAGCTTGGAGCCCAGAGCCTGTGTCTCCAGACTCTGTGTCTCCCTGTCTCTCTGCCCTTTCCCACTCATGCTCTGTGTCTCTCTCTCTCTCAAAAAGAAACATTAAAAAATATTTTTTTTAAAAATTTCTTACTCAGTGTGTCCATAATGGTAGTTTATCAAAAAGGAAACACAAAGAAAAACTATCATATTTTACCTTTTCTCAGAATTTCTGTTCAAGGCTAGAGTTTATCAAAGCAACATTTGAATGCCGCCACAGGTGTTTGATACCTCCTCATTTTAAGTAAGAGGATGTATCTAGTTCTTGACATCTTCTGCAAAGTTTTATCAGAGACATTTTCTTTGTCTATATTGGATCCTTTTCCCAATAGGCACATAGGACTCCAGATGTCCAGTGACATGAAACCATGTAACCCTGCAGTAAGGGTTAACGTTGATTGTTTTTTGACCCTTAGAAATAAGTCTTTGTCACCTGTCCTTAAAATGGACAACTGGTTTGACCCCATCTGAAAGACCATCATCCTGCAAAATTAGTGTTTTTTTGGGGGGCGGGGTTGTTTTTTTGTGTTTTTATAATTTTTTTATTGTCAGATTGGTTTCCTATACAACAACACCCAGTGTTCATCCCAACCTGTGCCCTGCTCGGTGCCCGTCACCCACTCTCCCCTGTCTCATCCCCCTCAAACCTTGGTTTGTTCTTAGTATATAAGAGTCTCTTATGTTGTTTTGTGGGCAGAAGATATGAATAGACACTTCTCTAAAGAAGACATCCAAATGGCTAACAGACACATGAAATGATGCTCAATGTCATTCATCATCAGGGAAATACAAATCAAAACTGCACTCAGATACCACCTCAAAGTTAGTTAATTTTAAAAGTAGTCAGAAATTACAACCATTTTGGATAAGTTTTTGACAATGACTATGAAAAATACGTTCCTGTCATAGGACTCAGAAATTCTACCCCTAATATATATTCAAGATAATTAAATGTATATGTCTACTAAAAGTTTATAACATCTTTATTCCTCGTTGTCCATATTGAAGACAGCCCAACTGCCATCTATAGCAAAATGGTTACATAGATTGTAGTACATTCATACAGTTGAACATTTTGCACCAACAAAAAAGAGCAATGCTGCTACTTGCAAAACATAGACGAAACTCAGTCATAATGATGAAGAAAAAAAGCCACACAAAAATTGCATCTATATGATTCCATTTTAAGAATTAAAGAGACAAAACTAATCTATAGTGATAAAAGTCAGGAATAGTGGTTTTTTCCCTGGGACCTATGTATGAGAAGGGGCACAATGGATCCTGGGAATGATCTAGGAAGTGATTATACATCACACTGAGTTATACACTTTGTATCCTTCAGATTTTTTATACTTCGATTAAAATAAAATAGAAACAGCAAGATGGACTAGCATTTAGAACTGAGAATTCTCTGGTAACCAAGGATCATCAAAAATTCTCACATTAAAGAAAAGAAACATAGTTGGTTTAAATCTTTAGGAAAAAACCATATAAAATATTTCAATATTGATTCTTTATGTCTGTTATATTTCACAGGTGTATACATCTATAGAGGTTAGCTTTACTCTCTGGATAAAATCTGAGAAAATATGTTATAAAAACAATGGACTTAAGTTCTGCTTAGCTCAACAATACACAGAAAGAATTTATTCCAGACCAGAAGATAAAGAAAGAAAATTTAAAACTGGTAACTCATTGAATGAATAATCTTACTTTTCATCTTCTGAAACTGTGTAATTTTGACAGTGGGAAGAAGTCATGAACACAAAGATATATTTAGGATATTGCTTAAACATAGAAAAGAGTTTTGAATAGTTAACTCATTGAGTAATGTTCACTTCAATTTAGTGATATTTTTAGTTGTACGTGAAACTCCTCACTGTTAGGGAATACTTCCTGTTTTGGATGTCCTTTAGGAATGACAAAGTCACCATTGCTAGAAAAATGACTTTCTTTCACAAAACTCTCCAGGTCTAAGTGCTGTCCTTCTTTTCAAGGATGACCTGGAGGAACACCGTTCTTGTGCTCAGATGATTCTACACATGTTATTAACATTATATCAGATTTTGATCTTTAATGTTTTCCCAGAGTTGGGAGGAGACTGTTTATGTTAGTCTTCTGAAACCCCTTTGATTCTAACCTGCATTAATGGAAAGAGTCTTCTCAATGCTTATGTTATATTGAACCTATTTTTATAGGATTCTTAGAAAAATCCAGTACCAACTCCTTATGTGAGCTTTTTTACTTTAAAGACAAAGAAATCAGCTCAAAGTATTGTTATCTACAACATGAACTCTAAGAAACATGCACTTCCTGACTTGTGAATTTCTCCATGAATTCATGAATTAAGAATGAAATGATTGTGTTCCTGGTTCTGTACCAGTTACTCTTTTTTCCTTTGCCTTTATAATCTACTCTAAGGCCAAGAATAGATCTTGTCAAACAAATATTTTCCATAAAATATCATCAATGAAAGGTCTGAGGTATTATTATATAATTATCTCAGCATTTATTTATCTGAACTTTGTTTTATAGAATAAATCAATCATTTTCCCAGTGAAGTTCACAGAGACATAGGATTTCCTTTTCTCCTTTCTATTATTTTCTCATTTATTTTTCCTACTAGAAGCAGAGATGTTTCTGGAGGAAGGCACTAAATCAAACTGTTAGCTCTGCTCCATTATTTTATACACTTCAGGTTGCAACTGGAAATACCTATATAGAAATTTATATGGTAGCATTAAATAACTTCAGACTCCATGTGTTTCTTCAAGGATGAATGAAGTGTTCATATACAGTTTGTATTTAATAGTCACACAAAAGCATTTAAAAGATGAGAGAGGGCTGAGACCTCTAGTTTTCAGCACTTGTATTGAAAGTTTTAGTAACGACACAAATGTTCTACTAAACACATTGCTTTTTATGACCTAATGTTTCTGGAAGTTGTATTGATCAAAAGTATTTTGGCAGCTGAAACTGAATGACAGAATACTGCCCAGGTTCTTACATGAGGCCAAATAGTGTACTGGTGTAGTAAATGAAAAGCAAGACAAAGAATTCCTAGGAGAGCATATAAAATATAGTATTACAGAATATTAACTCCACTGTACATAGCCAGTAGCATATGAGCAATATTAAAACAGAGAGTTTGAAGCTACAAACTGCAAAACATTAATTCATTTCCTACTGTTTGCCCAAGGGACAGGCCCAGTGTCTAATGGAGATTTATTTTTAAATAATGTTATTTCCTCACTAACTGACCTTCTTGCTTGGTCCAAATTACATAAGGAAGGAAAAGAGAATGCTTGCAAAGAATATTTTTGAGGAAATAGGCACTTTCAAGATTCTTTCTAAAGATAATCTTCTAAATTAGTACCTTAACTTTAAAATATTCTGTGAATTAATACAATTGTAAGATAAGATGTAAAAGCAACCACTGAGTGTATATTTCTGAAATACATGATTGAAAGTTTCTGAGTTTCTGCCACCATTTGATTAATTCTACAAATCCATTGTAAGTGTAGAAGTCAGTAATATAAATAAAACCACTTCTTCAGTGTACAAGGGCAATTTATGTCACCCAAACATTTTTAAAACAGCATGGCTTACTGAATTTATGCAGTCAATGTACTTATTTGATAGCAAAGAATATCCTCGTGGGGGCCTACAGGGGAGTATTTTATCATTGTGTATAAATAGAAATGGATGATCTGTATTATGATTTACTGTATAGGCTGTTTCAAATGTTTTAAAATTTTTAACTCAAATCCCAACCCTATTTCCAATTGCAGTCTTCCTTGTTGCCAGAATAAATATTAGGCTCTCTGAAAATAGAGTAGAACAAGGCCTATTTGGAAAAATTATGTCTTGATACTTCTGTGAATTGCACTACTATCCATGGTTCAGCTCCTACTCACAGTTCTAATTTCTCTATGGCCCCTGTAAGGTACAATAAGCCTGAATTTCACATGGTAAATGATAATTTTTAAAAGCATCACCCTCTATATTAATATTTGTAAATCTTTATATAAATTATTACTGAAAATTTAACTTATACCAAGCAGGCTATATAGTGACATGAATTGTTAATTGTGTTGCACATACATTTTTATAAATAAATTAACATATGTATCATATGTGGAATGATACTTTTACTTTAGCTATCTAAGATATTAATGAAATCTTGAAAATGAGCCCTAAGCCTCCGTAATGTTAAATCCCCATTATTCGGAATTTATGATAACTTAATCCAGACTGCAAAAGTTTTCCTTTGAATTATTCATATAGTGATAAAACTAAAAAAGCAAAACATACAGAAAATAGCATGACTGTTTAGTGAATGAGAATGAATGCATTATTGTGAGGATTTTAGCTTAGTTTTTTTGCACATAAGTAGTATTTATTATAAGTGGTTATCTATTTTCTACATCAGAACCAAATGAATTTCAAATGTGTAATATTAAACATTTAAAACATTGCTTCCAGGGCACCTAGCTGACTCAGTCGGCTAAGTGTCCGACTTTGGGTCAGGTCATAATCTCGCAGTTCATGGGTTCGAGCCCTGCATCGGGCTCTGTGCTGACAGCTCAGAGCCTGGAGCCTCCTTTAGATTCTGTCTCCCCCTCTCTCTGCCCCTTCCCTGCTAGCACTCTGTCTTTCTCTGTCTCTCAATAATAAATAAAAACGTTAAAAATTTTAAAATTAATTAATTAATTAATTAATTAATTCAATTAAATAAAACATTGTTTCCTATGTGCTACAAATTACCTTTTGACTGACTTAATTAGGATTTTCCTTATAATTAGTGAGATTTTATTGCATATAAATATCTAATACACTAGAATCAATACATATGTATGATATAATTCAAATTTTATATTTAACATAATTTAACATATATATATATATATACACAGACATATATATATGAAAATAAAAAAAAAATACCCATAGGAATTATAAGAAGATTAAAAAAAATCTGTTAATTTTCAGAAGACAGGAGCAAAGTATAACTTTTGGTAATGATTATGCTAAAATAAACCATTTACTTTTATTACATACTACATACATATGATATACTTATATTCCACGTCACAAGTGTGCCTTAAGAGAATATAGGTAGTATCTATCATGTTCATTGACCCTTCTGCTGGAATCTCATCCAATACAGTACATTAATTAATTTTACACTGAATATCCCCTTCCTATCTTTAAAAAGAGAGAATTCATTTCTCAAAATCTTTACCACAAAACAAACAAGTAGAAAAGAGAAGACTTTATGGGTCCCATGCTTTAGTTTTTTGCCTTTAAACATTCTGTTATCAACTGTTTTTTCTTTATTGCCCAACGGCTGCCACTTTACTGGAATTCCATCTACTACTACTGGCTGTATTTCAATTAAACATATCTTGGCATCATGTGTAATACATCTAGGCAAGAATTAAGCCTTTTTAGGATATAAAACATGCAATTTACCAGTTTGGATTTGCCCACTTTGAATACCATACTCTCAATTTTTAGAATCAACATAAGGTAGAACTAGTGATTTTATTTTTAAATGAGGCTTTAAAAATTAAATAAAGAGATTTTTAAAGAGCAACCAACTCTCTGAAATTACTATATGAGACTAACATATAATGAATTGAAACAAATTACATATGGGAACATTGATTTCAGAATCTTGGATTTCAACTTTCTGATCACATTGGATCTAGTGAATGAAGGAAGGAATGAATGCCAATTCTTAATTATAGTATCTTTTCTTATTACAACTACTCTTATAAAAATATGAATTAATGTATATTATCTACTTTCTATATACCAAGAACAGAGCCTTAGATATGGCACATAAATTATTTTAATTTATAAAATAATCTTCTATACAATTATCTACAAATATATAAATAAGCAACATACTATGAATTAGGTACTACTATCATCCCCATCGCTCAAAGATAAAGACTATACACAGAGGTAGAATAACCTAAGTCCACATGATTTGTGAGATGGGAAATTGAAGCTAAGCAGTCTGGACTCTGAGTTTGTGGATCTATTTGTGCTAATCTTTGTTAGCACTTTATGTGGTATCATTAATAAAACTATGTTATAAACAAGGAAACTGTAAATTAGAGAACTTAAGTAACTTCCCTAAATTAAACAGCTAGTAAGTGACAAAGCTGATATTTCTCCCTATGTATGAACGATTCCAAATACTATTATGCTTTCTACCACACTTCAGAATAAATTAAATTGCCTTCTAATGCCCATTAAAGTTAGATAAAATATGTTTTCTAAGTGTACCAACTTCTTGAAGATAAAATCACTTTTATGCACATATGTTCTTTGGTCTTATGTTGATTTCAGCTATGCCTCGAAATATACACATTACAATTCTACAAGATCATTTAGATTAACTTATTTTTTATTCTTTTTTAAAACCATTTATTTATTTATTTTGATAGAGAGAGAGAGAACACAAGCAGTCGAGGAGCAGACTCGGAGAGGAAGAATTCCAAGCAGGCTAGACACTGTCAGCATGGAGCCTGATGCACTCACAACCCATGAGATCAGACTGAACTAACTAGGCGCCCCAAGATTAAATTTAATTTAAAAAAATTATTCATTTTAAATCACAATATCTTGAAGTAAAATTTTTCTGAAGTCAAAACATTTTGTGAATATTAACTTTGGCAATGTTACTTTACAGAACGTTTAAAAACCTAAAAGATTTTTTTCTAGATTCATTTTTATACTAAGTTGAATTTTCTTAATTGATAATAAGATAATACATGTAAAAAAGAAGCACATGTTTTGATTTCGTGTTAGTTTTCAAAAATAATTTTTTAGTAGATAGCATTGCCCATTTTTAGCAAATAATAAATAGTAAATGTCCTCTGAAAATACAATTTCCTAAAACAGGAATGTAGTCTCTTATGAATTCCACACTAGTGTAAGATGTTGTATAGTTTCCCATGAGTATTTGCTGTAGCGTTATGGTAGATATAATTGTTTAGTCTCTAGTTATATACATATATATTATTAAAGTATTGTGTTTGTATATATATATATAATATTTATATAATATATATTATAGTATAGTATAATATATTATATTTATTATATGTTTCCACAATGCTTTCACTGTAAGTATACCTCCCACTCTATAATGTTCTGCACTCCCATAATCTGTGTTTTCTTTTCTTTTTTTCTTTTTTTAAGTTTATTTTTCAGAGACAGAGAGACAGAGTGTGAGTGGGGGAAGGGCAGAGAGAGAAGGAAACACAGAAATCAAAGCAGGCTCCAAGCTGGGAGCTGTCAGCACAGAGCTCCATATGGGGCTCGAACCCACAAACTGTGAGATCATGACCTGAGTTGAAGTTGGCACTTAACTGACCGAGCCACCCAGGCGCCCCACCCCACAATCTGTGTTTTCTAAATTAATGAATGACTCTGCTCTCTACTTGATTGCTCAAGCCAGAACCTGGGGCCATCCTTAATGTTATGTCTTTTAGTTCATATCACATCAATCACAGTATCTTTACTCTATCTCCTTAACTCTGAATCTTTTCACGTTCGCCACTTCAACATTATTACTCTTATATAAACTACCACTATCCCTTACTTGATTTCAAAAAATTACCTCATTCAAGGAAATTGTACTTGCCTTAATTATAACTTGCCTGTCATGTTATTCAAATTATATATAAAAGTTTTCTCAGAGTTTTAACCTTGATTTAACAGATTCTTTAACTTCTTCTTGGTCTCTGTGTTGTCTAATGATCTGAATGAAGAAGGAGCAAGTCATCTAGGCTGAGTCGGCATCTTTTCAGGAGATATTTCCAGGAAAGATTTCAGAAATATTGGTGGAGATGAGAGAGGAAATAGCAGCAGGAAATAGACACAAATATGATTTTGGAAAGCACATATTAAGGATAATCTTAATTTTATATAAAAAATTCAATTAATAATGCTTGAACTTTAAATGTAGCTTGATCACATAAGTCTGGAGGAAAGAGTTTGCTAGTTTAATAGCTTTGTGACATCAGAGACTCGGGTCAACATCTAAATGCACACCAACTTTTATTGTTTTAACCTTTATAATTAACATTTTTATTGTACATACTCTATGCCACATACTGTTCTACTCTTCATATATATATATTATGTGTATATGTATACTATATATATTTATACTATATGTAGTATAGAGAGAGATATATGCATGCATATTTATATATTTTAACCAAAACATAGATTTGTTAAAATATTCAAAGCTGTTTCTGATTAGTTATGTGAGTGAGTCAATGTGCTTAAGAATCAAGTGGATTTCTTAATTAAAAATACAAATATCCAGCTTTGAAAAACATATTGGACCAGATGGATTTAAGATATATTCAGAACTTTCCATCCTAAAATGGCAGGATACACGTTCTTTCAAGTGCACATGGAACATTCTCCAGACTATATCACATATTAGGCTACAAAACAAGCTTCAACAAATTTAAAAAAATCAAAGTTATACCATGCATCTTTTCTGACCACAACACTATGAAACTAGACATCAACCATAAGAAAAAATTTGGAAAGAACATAAATACGTGGAGGCTGAACCATATGCTACTAAACAATGAATGGGTCAACCAGGAAGTTAAAGAAATAAAAAAGTACATGGAAACAAGTAAAAATGAAAACAAAATGGTTCCAAACTTTTGAGATGCAGCAAAAATGGTTCTAAGAGAGAAGTTTATACAATACAGGCCTACCTCAAGGAGCAAGAAAACTCTCAGATAAACAACCTAACCTTACCCCTAAAGAAGCTAAAAAAAGAACAACAAAAATAAAACTAAAAGCAGCTGAAGGATGGAAATAATAAAGATTAGAGCATAAATAAATGATATAGAAACTAAAAACCCAATAGGGGTGCGTAAGTGACTCAGTCAGTTGAGCATTCGACTTTGGCTCAGGTCATGAGCTTGCAGTTCGTGAGTTCAAGCCCCACATCAGGCACTGTGCTGACAGCTGAGAGCCTGGAGCTTGCTTCAGGTTCTGTGTGTGTGTGTCTCTCTCTACCTCTCCCCCACTCTCACTCAGTGTGTGTGTCTCTCTCAAAAATATAATAAAAAATTTTTAAAAAATTTTTTTAAATAAAATAAAAACAACTCAGTAGAACAGATCATGAACCCAGGTGCTGGTTCTTTGAAAAAATTTAAAAACTTATATATCTCAAGCCAGAGTTATCAAGAAGACCCAAATAAATAACCACTAATGAAAGAGAAGAGATAACAACCAACACCATAGAAATAAGAATTACAAGAGAATATTTTGAAAAACTATATACCAAAAAATTGGACAACCTAGAAGAAATTTGTACTTTCCTAGAAACATATAATCTACCAAAATTGAAACAGAAAGAAACACAAATTTAAACAGACTGATTACCAGCTAAGAAATTGAAACAATAATCTAAAAACTCCCAAGAAACAAAATTATCAGTTGACTTCAGGCAAATTCTACCAAACATGTAAAGAATTAATATCAATTCTTCTCAAACTATTCCAAAAATTAGAAGAGGAAGGAAAACTTTCAAATTCATTCATTGAGGCCAGCATTACCTTGATACCAGTTATAGACACCACACAAAAAAAGAGAACTATCAGCCAATATCTCTGATGAACATGGATGCAAAACTCAACAAAATACTAGCAAACAAAATACAACAGTACATTAAAAGAAATCATACATATCATCAACTGAGATTTATTCCTGGGTTGCAATTGTGGTTCAAAATTCACAATTCAGTCAATGAGATACATCACATCACTAAGAGAAAGGATAAGAACCATATGATCATCTCAACAGATGCAGAAAAAGCATTTGACAAAGTACAACATCCATTCAAGATAAAAACCCTCGACGAGGTAGGTTTGTTTAGAGGGAACATACCTCAACATAATACAGTCCATCTATGAAAAACCCCTAACATCATCCTCAAGGAGGAGAAACTGAGAGACTTGTCCCTACATCAGAAATAAGATGGAGATGTCCACTCTCACCTTTTATTCAACATAGTATTGGAAGTCCTAGCCACTGCATTCAGACAACAAAAAGAAAGAAAGGGCATCCAAATTGGTAAGGAAGAACTATTTGCAGATGACATGATGCTATATATAGCAAACTCTAAAGAATCTACCAAAAACTGCTAGAACTGATAAATTCAGTAACGTTGCGGGATATAAAATCAATGTACAGAAATTCTACTGCATTTCTATGCACCAAAAATGAAGCAGCAGAAAGAGAAACTAAGAAAACAGTTATCCCCAAAACCATAAGATACCTAGGAATAAACCTAACCCAAGAGTTGAGAGACCTGTACTCTGGTAATCATCGATTTGTTCTCTATAGTTAAGATTCTGTTCCTTAGTTTGTTTCTCTCACTCTTTTTTCCCCCCTTTGCTCATTTGTTTTGTTTCTTAAATTCCACACATGAATGAAATCATATGGTATTGTCTTTCACTGACTTATTTCATTTAGCATTATATTCTCTAACTTCATCCATGTTGTTGCAAATGGCAAAATTTCATTCTTTTCTATGGATGAATAATATTCCATCGTGTATAAACCAAATCTTCGTAACTCATTCTTCAAACAATGGATGCTTGGGCTGCTTCCATATCTTGGCTATTTTCTTATCTGTTCTATTGATCTGTGTGTCTATTTTTGTGCCAGTACCTAACTGGGTAAGGGTATTAGAGAAATATGTGATGGGGATTGAGGAGTGCATTTGTTGTGATGAGCACGAGGTGATTCAAATAAAAACTTATTTTTTTATTTTTAAAGATTTTTTAAGTTTATTTTTGAGAAACAGAGAGACAGAGCATAAGTGGGGGAAGGGCAGAGAGAAAGACACACAGAATGCAAAGCAGCCTCCAGGCTGTGACCTGTCAGATCCCAATGCTATGAGACTTGAACCCACAAACTGTGAGGTCATGACCTGAGCTGAAGTCAGTCGCTTAACTGACTGAGCCACTCAGGCGCCCCATAGTTTTATTTTTTTAATTTAAAAAATTTAAAAATACAAATATCCAGAAATACCATTTAAGATTCCAGATCAATGGAGTGTATATCCATTGATAAAAGTATTGAGGGAATATCTTTATTTTTTAAAAGAAGCTGAATTTGATACACAATGACATTTGATAACCACTATGTCAACTATTTACTACAGCACATATCCATAGAATAATTGAGGAAATGTAGGAACTGAAAATAACAATTTGGCTGTTCTTTAATAGCTTCCAGTCAGTCAGTGGGGCAAGATTGTTTATATATTTTATTGTTTCAATAATAGTCTTACAGTTTTAAAGATGATGAAAAACTTTGCAACAGATGGAAAAAACCTTATTTTTATGGACCAATATAGACTTTTCAATCAAAGCAAGAAAAACACAATAATTACCTATGTTTCCTGGAAGGAAGGATAGTTGAAATTTTTCTTAGAACCTTTAAAATTTTAAATGTAAAAATTTTTAAACGGTAAGATGCTTATCTTCTTGGATTCACCACTCACGAAGTTATCAAATCATATATTTGAATTCCAAAGGCAGTCTATTAATAATGAATAAGATGCACTAGTGATTACTTATTAGATGGCTAGTAAAGGTCATAGAAGTAGACTATACTTAATATGTATTTAGTAGAAAGCCCCAATGTTAAAAAATTAGTTTCCTAAGACTGGTGTCTAAATCTATAACTGCTGCACTTTAGTATTTCAGAGTATTCCTGTTCTTTCTAAGTAAGACTGTTCAAATGGTTTCTTATTTTTGATGGAATAGGTTGATGAATATGTCCTCCTCAACCACTCCCATTTTTACTCCTCTTCCTGTAACACTATTATATTTTTAATTTTTTTTAATGTTTTTTATTATTTTTGAGACAGAGAGAGACAGAGCATGAATGGGGGAGGGGCAGAGAGAGAGGGAGACACAGAATCTGAAGCAGGCTCCAGGCTCTGAGCTGTCAGCACAGAACCCGATGCGGGGCTCGAACTCACGGACTGCGAGATCGTGACCTGAGCCGAAGTCGGACGCTCAACCGACTGAGCCACCCAGGCGCCCCTGTAACACTATTATAAACTGCTCTTCCCACAGTCAACAGTAACTTCCATGAAGCTTATTTCAAAGTTATTTTTTGTGTAATCGTTCTCAACCTATCAACAGCATTTGCCACACTTGTTCACTTCTTCATCTTTAGAAGATTTTCTGGGCACCTGGGTGGCTCAGTCTGTTAAATATCTGACTTCAGCTCTCCCATGATCTCCCAGTTCATGAGTTCAAACCCCGCATTGGGCTCTGTAGACAGCTCAGAGCCTAGAGCTTACTTCCAATTCTGTCTCCCTCTCTCCCCACCCCTCCCCTGCCCGCAGTCTGTGTCTTTCTATCTCACTCTCAAAACTAAATAAAAATTTAAAAAAATTTAAAAATATATATCTAAAAAAAAGATTTTCTTCACTTAATATCCAGGACACCTCCTCTGGTTTTCCTAATCACTGGAAATTCTTTTTTGTTTGTATATGTGGATTGTTCTTCTTCCCTCAATTTTTTAAATACTGAAATTTCCAAGATGTAGTTCTTGTATTTTTTCTCTTCCTTATCTATTTTCATTCTTTAGAAACCTTATCCAGCTCTTAGGCTTCTCTAATATTGATATGCTCAAAACATCTAAATTTACATCTCCATTCTATACTTATTTCCTAAATCCTAACTCATATATATAATTGTTTACTCAACATCTCAATTTGGATATCAAATAAATGAGCCAAAACTGAAGTCTTGATCTTTCTCCCCAGAGCTTACCTTTTCAGTCTTTCTCATCTCAAAATGCCACTCTGTCTCTCCAGTTTTTCAAGCCTTATATATTGATGTCATTATTGACTTTTTTTTTTAAGTCAACCATGACACATTCCATTTACATGCCACATCTAATTCAGCCAATATTAGGTCTAGCTTAAAAACATAATGAGAATTCTGTGCATTTCCATCACTGCTAACACTCTGATCTGAACTACAACCGTCACTTTATTACTCTGAACAGGTCTCATTGTTTCTGCTCTTGCCTGTATATATCAGCTTTTTGAAAAACAGCACATAGAAAGTTTACTTTGAAAGTAAGTCCAGTAATTTTATTATTTAGAACCCTTCAATGTTCCCATTTCTCTTCCTTCTGGAAGAGAATTCTGTATGATCTCCTTGTCTCCCATCAGTCATATATCGTATATCAGTCATATATCAGTATGTATTGCATAAACCAGATGTTTCCCCTCCCACCAAGGTAGTAAAACCTTGGATTGCAAGTAACTTGCTCCACAAGATGAACAAACATTTCTAATAAATTTTAACTTGATAAACGAGCAATGTCTTGCAATACAAGTAGTACGTGATGCAACATCACATGATCACCATTGAGTCAATGGTTTTTTAATTTGCCTTGATCTATGAGTGTTTTGGATTATAAGCATGTTTCTGGAACGAATTAAGCTCACAAATCAAGGTTTTACTAGCACCGTTCGTTCTAACTGGAGCACTTTTCCACCAGGTATCTGCATTGCCAACTCACATCTCAAGTCTTTGCTCAAATCTCACCTTCTTAATGATGAAAATGATGACTCTTCTACATGGTACTGCAATATGGTACTTCACTTTTCCTCAACTTTGACAATCCCAATATTTTTTTCTGTTTACTTTTATTTCTTTGTGCATAACTCTTAAATTACATAATGCAAAACTTACTTATGTAGGATGTTTACTCTTTATAGTGAGTATCTTTCTGCTAAAACAAAAACTTTGAGAACCATTAGCTTGGAGTTTATCCTTATTTTGTAAATAATTAATTGTATGTACTTGGGAAACTCCTTTGACCTTTGTGGATATTGATTTTCTCATTGGTTAAAAGTAGAGATTCCACTAGTGTTCCCTAAGTCCCTTCCAACTATGTATAACACCAGCTTTTTTTCTCCCGGCAAAACTCAACTGCATTATAAATTTTAAAATTGGATTTTACTCGACAGAAAGTCTATGAAATTGGCTGTTGGAAACACAAGTGTCCAGCTGTAGCGTCAATAATTAGTTGCTTCACTGAAAGTGGATTACTTTTTATAAAAAGTTCCCCCTTTCCCCTGAGATGACTGCATTTCTCAGGGTAAGCTGTCTTTTCAATTTAATGTATTGTTAAAACCCAAGCAATTATAAAGTTTTTTATTGTAATTACATGCTTTATTTGGATTTAGAGTACCTCTACAGAATTGCTATAAAGACTTACTCTGTTGAAAGCAGGTGGGTTGCAGGATGAAAAGCATTTACTGTACAAATAAAGAAAACTGTACAATACATGAATGTAATTGTGAGGTGTAATTAAAAGATAAGTCGAATTTCTAATCATTGAATTCATTTATCTCATTTTGAGTGGGAAATAATAGTTTACCTAAAAATGTTACTTTAATTACCTAAGCAAGAGATTGGTTGCATGATATTCATACTTCTAATTTTGTGTGGATAGGCCTGTTTTTAGTTTACCTTCGGGAAAACGGTAAACATTCCTTTTTAATCCATAGGATAGTATTCCTTCAAAGCTTCCAGGTTAAGGCTGAAATCTTATTTGGAACATGAGAAATGGGTGGCCGTGTCTGCAAGTCTAGTGCTCACTTCAGCAGCCTTCTCAAGAACCCAGTGGCAGAACCAAATTATCAGAGGCCATGAAAAGGCTGCTTTAGGCAATGTGTATCACACTGGTAGCCCATCACTGATGCAGTCATAATTTTTATCAACATTACACATATAGCAAATAGCTCCAAGAGAATTTAAGTTTGATCAGTCTACCCACATCCCAACCTATGTACTGCTGCCAGTTCACAAAGCTCTGGGGGTCTCACTAAAAACTGGCTTTTAAAAAACATTCAAGTCTAGTAATTTATTTAACTTTGAAACATTGTTGGCAGACCTGTTCCACTTTAAGTATCTCTTGTATTTGTAAGTTATTTTGCTTTGATGAAGTAAACATACACACTCATATATACACATACAGATATATATATGTGCTTAGTATAGAGTGCTCTTCATTGTAATTCAAAGATTTCACAACATAATTTGTGTTAGTAATTTAAATACTATTTTGATTGAATTCTTCATCAGTGTTTTATGACAATTAGATTTTTACTTGAAAAATCCCTATTGGTTTGAATTACATTCTCATTCATTGCCCTTTACAAGTTCATCCCTGCACATGTTTATATATATGAAGCAACTGTAACATAGCCAATTTTTGATTTTGAAAAACTGCAGCACATTTGAGTTGATTTATATATCTGAATCCTATAAATAAAAATGGAATATATTTAAATACATTTAAAATATCACAAATACAAAAAAAATTGAAAAAACATTTGAACATATTCCTTATCATTCAATGCATAGAAGCAAATTTACTTTTCAACTAAATTTGTATTTTTTAAACAACGAAATAGTTACTTCTTTTTATGACAAAACTATAGGCAAAATTTATTATGATTCTCCAGAAGAAAGAGTAAAGAAACCTAAAATAAAAAGATTTTCTCTTAATATACATATTATGAGAATAAGGCTCTAGAAGCCCTACTATGACTTTGCCAGTGTAGTTTATACAGAAAACTAATACATTTTAACAATGTCTCTTGTAAAGAGTTATCTTAATATTTTTTACTGTTATTACTAATAACACTTGTCTATGTTTGAATCCTATGGAGCATAGATCTACCTTAACAGGAGGTCTGGAACTGATAGAATACAAAGGATTCAGCAACTCTTATAACACAGCTTATCAGACTGAAGTATCTGCAAAATATGCTTAATTCTATGTTAGAAGACATCAGAATGAGTAAAACAAATATTAATGTAAAATGCTAAAATGTAGAATGCATAAAGGGAATCAGGCAATTCTTAATGTGTAAGCTATTAATCTTCATTAACAATATAATTAATAATTGTCCCTTAATCTAATGTTTAGTTATACTGTCTCTCAAGAAGCATATTAGATAAAAAAATTCACCAAAAATTAATAGAATGAGTTTAATCATGATCACTGTCTGTATATAATAAAATTCTATGAACTCAATTTTATGTTCAGAAATAGACGCGAAAATAGTGGTATCATGCAAATACATGTTCATATGGTCTGTAGCCACTTTTTAATTAATAAATTTTAGAGATATTTTGTTAAGACCATTGACGGCCTATGAAAATATAAATATCATTAATATTTAGTAATTATATAGCTTAAAGATCAAATATCCTGCTTTAAGATTTATTTTAAAAGATTACTATAGAGATTGTCATTTAATTGATATACATGGATAAGGAAAAGAATTGACTAATTATGACAATCTCAAATTGAAAATTATGTATATTTATTTGTTTAAAACATGGTATTGGAAACCAAAATATTCTGTCACTCTAATCTAGATTTTATTTGCAATCTCCTTCCATTAACTTTAATTATTATGCTTTCTTTTGTGTGTAATTATAACTGATAAGTACAGGCATTCACCATATTTTAATGTAGTTCTTAACTTCAACATATTACTGGCTTCATAAAGTAAGTTTGGAAATGTATTTTCTCTTTCTCTATTTTCTTCAAGAATTTATTTAAAAAATTAGTGTTATTTCTTCTTTATATGTTGGGTCAATCTTGACTTTTCTTTGTGGAATGAATTTTAGTTATTGTTTCAATTATTCTACTTGTTGTAGATCCATTCACATGTCCTATTTTCAGCTTATTTAGAGACAAACAGTATGAAGTAAAGGAGTGAGTAAAATAAATGTAGATTTTTATGATTTGTCCAAATTTATAAACTCATATTAGTATCAATATAATAGCAAATTTTAGAAATTCACTTATTTAGTGTATTTCCAAAATACTCAATTCAGTTATCACAGAAAATCTTAGATAATCATAGAAAAATTCAGATTTACCTCTCAGTAATATTTAATTAAGTTATATAATTACAACCAGAGATACAACTAGAATAAAAGGTCTTAGTGACAAGCACAAATGAATTTTAGAAACTCACTAATGAGAGCGTATAGACAAGATTACCTAGAAGTTCTCTGCATTCTGAATATCAGTGAGTATATTTTCAGAAGGAATGAAGATCATCATTTAATTTAAATAGATATTTAGGCAGTGACTAAGAGAACTTCTATCTTATTTATTACACCTCTAAAGTTAATCTTTTAAAAACAGAAATAAAATCACTTTCACTTATTACACTAGAAATTATTTTTATCAACTGGAAGCATTGGCTCCTCACTTGAGAATCTGAATAAAAATATTATGTAATATATGGATGTTTATAAATATCACAAATGGGGCACCTGGGTGGCTCAATTGGTTGATCAGCTGACTTTTGATTTGGGTTAAGTCACCATTTCATGGTTTGTGAGATGGAGCCCTTTGTGCACTGGCAGCACAGAGCTTGTGTGTAATTCTCTCTCTCCCTCTTTGTCTACCTCTCCACTGCTTCTGTGTGCTCACTTTCTCTCCCCCCCAAATAAACATTTCATAAAAATTAATTAATTAATTAATTAATATCACAAAAGATATCACATAATCATGACACAAATCCCATGTAACACTCAGTCATTTATTCAAGGGTGGCAAGAAAATGTCAGTGAAATGGTAATTATGAATCTCTTAAAAGATGTTTTATCTAAAATATGCATTACTGGACATACATTTATGTACAAAATGCAATATAGTGAAATAAGCATGATAAGTAAGTTCCACAGTGGCCATGCACAGGGATTCCTTAACCTCTTCACAGCTGGGAATGTCTGTGTTATATTACTTCTGAGATTAATAAGATACCATGGAGTTAAAAGAAAGCCTAATGGAAGTTTCAAGGCTATAAACTGACTGTGATCTTTTCCTCCACACAAAGCATAACAAACCAAAATGTGATCATCTAAAGTTACTCTGTATTGACAATATTTGCATTTCAGTACATCATATAGTACCCTCCTATAAGAGTTTTTGAACTCCAGAGCTTCTGAGTGCCTCAGTTGTTAAGGATCTGACTTTGGCTCAGGTCATGATCTCATAGTTCTCGAGTTAAAGTCCCACTTGGGGTGAGCTTGAGCCTCACTTCAGATTAGCACAAGCCCCGCTTTGGGTGAGCCCTGCTCCTCTCTCTTTCTCTCTCACTCTCCCTCCCCTTGCTCACTTGCACCCTCTCTCAATACATACATACATACATACATACATATATAAATAAATTTGCCTTTGAAGACAAAAAGTTTTTTCACCCATTGCTTTCTTGCACCCTCTCTCTATATAAATTGATAGATAGATGGTAGATAGATAGATAGATAGATAGATAGATAGATAGATAGATTTGCCTATTAAAAGAAAAGAGTTTTTGAACTACATATTTTAAAGAACCATTTAATAGGTGTTGTGATCTAAAGTGTGTTACCTCACAGGCACCTGGATGGCTCAGTCAGTTGAGCATTCCACTTTGGTTCATGTCACGATTTCATGGCTCATGAGTTCAAGCCCGCATCAGGCTCTGTGCTGACAGCTCAGAGCCTGGAGCCTGCTTCAGATTCAGTGTCTCCCTCTCTCTGCCCCTCCCCTACTCATGCTGTCTACCTCTCTCTCTCAAATAATCATGAAAAAAAAAATTTAATAAATAAATAAAGTGTGTTACCTCCAAATTCATATGTTAAAGCCCTAACTCCCATTATGACTATTTTTGCAGCCAGGGCCTTCAGAGAGATAATTGAAATCACAAGCATGAGGCCCTAATCCATGACTGGTGTCTTTACAGCAAAAGTACGCAACACCAGGCAGGCACAGCCACACAGAGAAAAAGGCCCTGTGAGGTCACAGCAAGAAGGCACTATCTACAAACCAAGGAAAGGTGTCTCTGCAGAGACCAAACCTGTCAACACCTTGATCTCGGACTTCCAGCCTTCAAAACAGTAAGAAAATATATTTCTGTTGTTTAATTCACCCAGACTGTGGTATTTTGTCTTAGCAGCATTATTGAACTAATACAATAAGCCACTCTGATGAAAATAGTGTAGCAAACTCAAAACTGGTAATATCAGTTTAGTAAAGTATACCCATGTCAACTCCTCTTTGCCATTGTTTTTAAAGAAAGGATTATAGCTGAATGAAATTAAGTACTATGGTTTATGCACCTTAATGTTCACCATACCATTGTCTTGAACTTATTTTTGAAGGATTCTTCATGAGATTACTTATTTAATTGTTCTCTATATGGATTTCCACAAAACAAGCTTCTCAAGTGTCCTTGTGATTTATAATGAAAGTGAAAATATATATTCTTTATGCTAAAGAATCAAATTTAAAATAAATAGATTCTTCAACAATGGCTAGATAGGTAGTACTCTTGTGTTTCACAAGTTCATTGATGAGAAACTTTGGAGAGGATTTGTAATTAATTGTGTAATAGTTCACTATTGCTTGCTTACTGGTCCACTTATATATAAAACAAAGAGTAATGTCAACTAATCAATATGTCCCTTGTGTGACACTATCTCTGCATATATTTTTTAAATTTTTAAGTTTATTTATTTTGAAAGTGACAGAGTGAGTGGGATAGGGGCAGAGAGAAAAGGGGAGAGAGAGGGAATCCCAAGCAGGCTCCTCACTGTCAGCCTACAGCTCGATGCAGGGTTTGAACTCACGAACCGTAAGATCATGCCTTGAGTCAAAATCAAGAGTCAGAAACTTAACTGACTGAGCCCCCCAGATGATCCCATTTTTATAATTTTTAAAAAATATGTTGATTTTGAAATATTCTCATTCTCATGAATGGAAAGTAATGAAAACTGGGTAAAAGCTATTGAAAAATAATAATTTCAGATTTACTGAAGCATAAATTTAGGTTAAGGAATGATGTCTGTTAGAATAATTTTAACCTTAGTTTATAGCCCTACATTTAATTCTGTGGTGGTCTTCATTTGTTAATACTAATATATGAAAAAGCTAGGAAGTTGTATATACACAAAGTTTGACTATACAAGCAATTTTGTAATTTATGGAACATGTTATGGGGTTATAGAACAAGGAAGGAGTTTTAAGATCTCCTGCTAGGTTGAGAGAATCAATAAGAAAAAAGAAGAAAGAGAAGCAAAGAAATATGAGATTAGATTTATGTGACATACTCTTAAAATCATCAGTTTTATGATATCCTGCTGGTAAGTAGAAAATTAAATTAGACCCAAATATAGGGTGACATGTTTTAGATTACAAACTGTCACTGTGCTTGCCAGGCAGACTTATATTACTTTTGTTTACAGCAATCACAATTTTTTAATTCGATTAAGATCTATGAAAAGTTCTTTTCATTTTTTCTACTACCAATGATGAAGTCTTTGACACTGTGACAAGACATCTAAATCTCTTTGAAAGTTCTACATTTCTAGCCTTGGCAAGTTTTCTTTCCAATTAACAAATGTTTTGATTAGATTTGCTCTTAATTGTAGGAGATTCCAGATATAAAACTGCTCTTACACTCTTATTTTAATTTTATCCACTACTGGAGATGAGAAAAGAATAAGAAAAACAATTGGGAAGTATGGAAATATGTCTACATAATACCAAAGCAGTCAGTGGAAGACTAAAATATTAGAAACATGCATCTTTAATACCTCCTCATATTTATTTGAAAAGTGAAGGATTGGACAAATCAGGTCGTTTGAAATCATTAGGGTAGCATATCTAAGTAAGCTTGCCTTAAATTGGCTGACTAACAACTAAATACAGGGATCTTTTAACTGAAACATTTTATTCTGTAAAGGGCCTTAAAAGCATTTAGCCTAGTCCATCCACTTTTCAGGTGGGAATCATGTCTGAAAATATGAAACAATTTCCCTAGGTCACATAAGCATTGAGAAATAGCTAGTTGGGAATTCCATCATGAAGTGATGCCATATTTATATTTAAATAAATAGTTGTAAATGTGTAGATACATTTATGAAATTAATAAAATGAGTACCTTATAAATATAATGTAAAAACGTTAATTTTTTGAAAACAAAATTTGAGATATTTTACATATTTTAAGTTCACTTTGAACCAATAGATACACCTATATTTTTAATACTTCAGGAAAGAGTTTTATTGGCCTTGACATGCTACATTTGCCAAAATTAAATATATATAAGTATTAGAATTTTAGAGCCAAAATTTGGGACCAAATTGTTGATTATGGAAAAATTGAAACATAACATTGCAAGATATTCAAAACCCAAATGATGGACTCTCTTTCCTACCTTTTAACCTCGGATATACTTGCAAAGCTGTAGAAAATGACAGTACAACAAGACAAATTCTGGATGTCATTTAAAAATATTTCAGGGACATGTCAGTAAAGTCATACAATACAATTAAAATGTAAGTGTTCAGAGTGGTCCCGTTCATGCTAGTGGCTTTTCTGATGAGACATAACACTAATACTGACAAAGACCCTTTCCCATCTGACAGCTGGGCTTTCTTTGGGACCAATATTGTTGAGTTAATGTTATTATTAGAGTCTTAAATTTTGCACTTTCTGATTTTATGCTGAAACTTTTCCTCCATATTAATGTACCTAATGCAACTTTTTAAATTTTAACTTTTTAGTGGAGAAATTATCAAAGTGTATAATTTTAAATTTCTGTGTGAAGTGGAAGTCAGCCATCACTAAAGTGGAAGCTGTTACCAGCTGTAGGAATATTTGGTATATTAGCCTTAATTTTTCAAAGGTGAAATGACTGCATTCGGAGAAAACTCTGTGACAGTATATTATAAAACTTTTAAAACCTATGAAGCTTACTATCTATGAAGATGCAAAGTACATTATTTTGGTAAAGCTAGTAAGATACTCAAATGATTTCCTCATTTCTAATTTCCTTCCTTGACATTAAGAAGCGTTTGTACTGTTTGGTGAAGCTTGATATGTCCAGGTTTCTGAGCTCATATATTAATTTTATTAATGTAAACTATGTTATTTTTCTTAAACATATTTTCAGTTGACCATCATTTAAACTCTGAATGTATTTATCTTTAAATACACACTTGTGAGAATTGTGCACTTACTATGATAACCAGTGACTAAATGGTAAGAACTGAGCAAATAAACTCATCCTTAAACAAATTTTGCTCACAATCACAGAAATGCCTAACAAAACATACGGGCCTGGCCTCATGCCTTAACAGTCAAGAAAAAGAGATTTGGTAGATGTAGTGAGGTAGGGTGGAGTAAGTTTCTCCAGAGGAAATGCATTGCCTTTATCTTCCCCTACTGCTCCTCCAATAAAAATCTAGGGATTAAAAACAAGATTTTCAACTAAACTCATTCATAACACACTGGCGATGGGAGCCAAATTGTGAATCACAAAGGGGAATGCTTTTCATTCAACACCTGCAGTATTTATTTTCTTTAAGTTTTCAATCTCATTTTTTTTTAAAGCCAACATAATGAATTAAAACAGAGTTATGCATAGGAGATCAATGATTCTCTTATTCAGATCTATTTGGTCAAATTTGAATTGAGGATAGAATACAATGGTTAACCAAATCAGCAAGTCCATTGGCAGTTGACTTTTCTGAAAGGATTTCAGGGCCTTTGGTGCATAAATTAAAGAGCAAAGGGATTAGTTACAAGAATATGTTAGTAAATCAGGCTTCCCCCCACCCCCATTTGCTTTGATTTAGATTTCATGTATTTTTCTCTCAATATTTTTCTCATGTATCAGTGAATAACAGTAAGGTTGCTGGGAAGAAATTTTTTTCTTTGAAAATAAGGACATTTTTTCCTGAATAAAGTACAAGAAGAATGCAGATGTTTGAAATGAGTATTTGGTTCAAATATCCTATTATTAAATCTACTGTTTTTATTTAAGTATTAGAATAAGACCTGTATTAACACTGAGATAATTCCTGTTTAATTTTTCTAGACTTTTGTATCCATACGAACTACCTACCATTTTAGCAGGGGCAGGAAAGAGGTAAAATTGGTAAAATGAGAAAAGAAATACATTTTCAGAGCTTAAAAATTTAGTATAGGGAAACCACAATAAACAATGTGGCTAATCTTCTCTGAATTGATAAATGGTATTTAACTCTAGTATTATATACCCAAAAAGGAAATGAAAGTGAATTAGCTTGTCTTATATAAGACAGTCATACAATGGTCTACAAATGTCTGTCATTAATTTTAACCATGTGCCTTTTAGAGCTATAATCTAAGGATCAGAAGTAGGAGGCCATTGTGCTGTTGTGCTATTATGCTCTGCAAGCCCCTATCAAACCTACACTTCTGAGGTGCTTAACTAACAACAGCACCTCACCAGTGCCTTGCCTTACGGGTTTTCGATAAATATTTTATACATTTTCATAGGTCTTAAAAATAAACCATGCAAATTGCCAAAACAAAGTTTTCCAAACCTGACAATATGACATTATACAGAAGAAACAAAGAGCTTTCTGGGAAGGATTTTCACAGTAAAAAACATTAAAATCTGTGAGCTAGTTTCATTTTCACTCGCACTGCCTCCAACACCTGTTCCTCCTCTCCACATTTTGATTTAAAATTCATTTCTGCTCTCCTCTATTTCAGTTTCTCTCTCTCTCTTCAACTATGAAAGTGGCAGGTTTTCTTTCATTAATCAAGAACTTTGAAAAACATTTCAACTTACTGTTTTTAATAACTGGACTTAGATGGAGTAAAGTGTATAAGAATCAATGTCTTAGAAAGATTAGAGTCCATTGCACATGCTCCATTACTTTGGTTGGGCTGTTTCAATTGGAGCCATGTGCATCCCTCCATAGAACAAGCTGGATGCTGGTGCAACAGAAAACACTGTCATCATTTTTCTTGCTCTGAGAGTCTCTTTCTGCCTCTGTTGTGAGACTAAGGTAGAATACGTGACTTGTGTATTCACTCTTAGATACTGAAAAGTCTTCTGGTCAATTTTGCCCACAAAAGTGCCCACAGGTCAGTAATTTATACATTTATTAGTGTTAACATTCCAGTTATCCCAGTTCATTTAATGTTAAAAATTCCCCTTTGCCCAACTCTGATCTACTTTGGACTGGTTGCCAAAGTGGAAAGAATTGAATCATCAGACTTTTTTTCTATTTTCCCACTTGGCTCTTCTACTTTACTACCCCATTTTTCTAATTCTAGGTTCATAGTAGTGGAAGGTAGAGGAGGTAAATGATAAAAAGGGGAACAGACATCTGATGGAAGTAAGTAGCTATAGATACTCTGGGCTTGGCAGATATTTAAGCTAACATCCTCCTTTACAGAGTGCTTTGGATGTGTGTTAGGTAAAATCCCCAGGGAAAAGACTCCTGATGGAAATTTATTAGGGAGCACTTCAGAAATGCTTCACAAGGAAAGCAGGATTAGGCAGGTAGGTTGAGATCTGTTGCAGTAGCAAGAGACCTGAGCTGATCTAGCGAGCAGGCTAGATTTTTGCCTCCCACATCCTCCAGGTAGACCAGCCATTCCATGTGGTCTGTCCCAGCAGAGGGAGCATGATTCTGGATGAGGCAGTTCCCTGCAACCTAGGGCACTTCCCATCAAAGGATTCAACTAAGAGCCATAATGGGTGTCAATGAAAATTTTGACCCTGTGTCAATCTGTGTACAAAAAGCTGGATTTCCCATTCCCCTGTGTGAAGTTTTACCTGTGTAAATAGGTCCCTTCAGGAAACGGTGAGGTAATCATTCCTCTGGATAGTTTCCATGGTTGCAGCACCATTTCTCCTTGGGATTTGGACTCCTTCAGTCACTGAGTTCCAATTTTAAGAACTGGTTCAGGTTTGCCAACTAATAAGAGAGCATGACTTTTTATTACAGCGTTGCTTTCCATTTGTTGATCATTTCTTCTTGATTTGTTTGTATAAATTAAGCCAGATCTTTATTGGCTATCTATCCATCTTTCTCTTCAGGACTCTGATCTTTTACCCATCTCCCTCTCTCTCAGAACAGACATAATCCTGACTGCCATTCCAAACTTATCACAGATTGGGATCATTGCGTCCACCTTGCTTCTGACTATTAAATGATGCCTTTTGCCCTCTACTACATCAGTATTCCTTTATTTCCATTGCTACTAAGGAGCCTAATTCCGAGACAACATCACTTGCCATCAGGCCTAATGCCCTAGGATCCATTGCAGGTGGGAATTTTGGAGACTCTTCAGTCACAGAATGTTCCATCTCCAACTCTCTTGACATTGACACATTCATCTCCTCAGGAAGCTTGCTTAGAGTCCTCTATTCCATCTCTATCTAAAGCATGACTGAAAATGATCTTCTACCTTCTCATCTACGTGAAAGATATTCCTTTGGACAACTTTCATTTACTGAACCAGTCTAATTCAGCTGACTCAGATCTCTTCAGGTATATCTTTATCCTTTAAATTTTTCAGTTGAGGGTTGACTACCCCTCTACTGTGTAATCCAAGTTCCAGGGGAAACATGAAGTCCCTTTAACTAGAACTGAAGTGGATGAAAGGTATCACCACTCCTTCCCCCATGGTGGGGGTGGGGCTAGGTAGAACTCTAAACATATTGCCAATTTTCCTTATAGAGGTCTCTCTAATATCTAATGCCATTATGGCCTCTCCTGACTTGTTTAACTGGTTTGGGAGATCAAGTAAAGATTTCATAAGGTCTTAGCAACCTCCTTGCAATATTTTTGGTTGGCTAGTATATCTTTTTGGAATGCTAGGTATTGTTATTTGGAGCTTTGAACAAAAAAAGAGGGAGAGACATTTTAAATTCATGTTGTGTGTCTTGTGAGAATCTTGAGTAATTAAAGTTTCATCATGGATACTTTCTTATTTAGTGTAAGCATGGTCTCTTTGGTATATTGTAATAATATATCAGTGATAGTAGTATTAAGAACATTGTTTAATGAAGTAATGTTCTAAGTCCTATAAACATTACAATGAGTAGCCAAGCATCCCTAACTTTCTTTTAATGCTTTACCAGAGGGAAATCCAGGCTTTGTGGGATTTACTATCGGTAATGTTTAAATTTTTAGAACTGTTGTCAAATTTTTAATAAGCTTTCTCAACTTTCTTTCACTTTTGGGCTACATGGTTCAGATCCTTCAAGTTTAGTTGTTTAGTCATTAATCAGTTTGTCGACAATGTCATCGTTGTAGTGTCATATCAATTACTTTTGTTACCAATGTCAGTATATAATAAATATTTTATCCAGCATTTTAGTTAATTTGCCAGTGGGCTCTGTCCATCCATATTACTTATCCAGCCACGTTACTGGAAACAAATAATAGAATTAGAAAAATGTCTGCTTCCTTTATATGAATGTATGTTTATCCAGGAAGTCTTCTGATCTGTAACATAGTAACCGAGTAGACTTAGTCATGAAAGTGAGTGCTATGTTTAAATGACATGTACATATTCTCTTACCAGGTCCAATTTCATGATAAATATGTAAAGTGACATTCTAGTGAAAGGTCCATATATTTCCCAAGACCAGGATACTTCGAAATAGAAAAGGGGAAGCATGTTTTTAAAACGACAAAGCTAAGAACTTAACCCTGGATATACAGTGATTTAACTGATATACAAATGCCCTAAACAGCGTTTTGAACATGCTTAACAACTGACCTCTCTCTTATACTTGACTCATTCAGGTGATGAAAAAGATTATTTTAAACGTACTTAGAAGAATAAAGTAGGCTATATTCATCATATTTACCCTAATGTGAATGAAGACATTATATTATTTCACTAACTCATATTATTTATAAATAAATTAGAGACAAATTGAGTATTAGCAGAAAGGCTGCTGCCCTACTGGGAGTATTTGCTGAGTAAGAGGGAACAGAATCTGTTGAACACGGCAACAGAATGGAGGACAACAACTGGGAATAAAACAGCAAAACGCCACCTACTGCAACTTGAGCTTCTTGTTAAAAATTAATTCAGATATCATTAAATATCATTTATCAATTAGTGCTTGTATATGTGTGTATATGTATGTGAAAATCATTTCAAGCCCTTTGGTATCTTTTGATTCCAAGAACAAAAACAAACAAAACTTCTGTATAAACATTTATGCCATTTATAATTCAGAATCCCAAGACATAACTAGTAAAAGGCACGGGCATAAGTATTTTTCAAGTATATAGTATGTATTTGGCTCTGGGCTAGAGCTCAAGCATAGGGGTTTTAACCCCAGGGTTATGCTCTTTCCAATGGCAAAATGTCAAACTGAAGGGTTTTTAGTGTAACCGTGTGATCATAACATGAATCCATAGCATGAGACTCAATTGTCCCTGATAGAAGCCTGTTCCAAGGCTTTACCCAACTCTGAGAGCACAACTCTGAATGCCTTTACAGGATTTGTGCTGCTTTCTCTGAGAACCAATCAGCTACATTTTTCAGGAAAAGACCCTCTTTCTGTCCCACTTCCATTTTCTCTTTCAGTGAAAACAGAGTAAGGAGAAGTCTACCATGATTTACTCTTTTTCCTCTTTTCTTCAAAAGTGTTTGTCATAGGGGCACCTGAGTGGCTCCATCGGCTGAGTGTCAGACTCTTGATGTCAGCTCAGGTCATGATCTCCGCTTTGTGAGACTGAGCCCCCTGTTGGGTTTGGGCTCATGCTGACAGTGCGGAGCCTGCTTGAGATTCTCTCTCTCCCTCTCTCTGCCCCTTCCCCATTCACTCTGTCTGTCTCTCTCTCAAAAATAAATAAACTTTTAAAAAGTGAAAAAAAAGTTAAAGTTTTTGTCATAAATGTAGATTCATTTCTCCAAATGTTTGATTTAGAATTCTTAAATTTCTAGTCTGTCAGCATTATGTTGACATTAATTCTCCCCCACATTGGTGATTAAATATGAGACATTTACACATAAAAATGTTCAGTATTCATCTTAAAGGACAAAAACATACAAAGAGGTAATGGATTCCAAAGAAAAGTATTCATAATGAAAAAAATTAAGATTATTTTACCTCTCTGAATTTTATTTTGTAAATTTCAAACTGGAGATCATACAACTCAACTAACTTATCTCAGAAAGATATTGTAGGGGCACCTGGGTGATTTAGTTGGTTAAGTGTCTGACTCTTGGTTTCAACTCAGGTCATGATCTCATGGTTTGTGGGATCGAGCCCCTTGTCAGGGTCTGTGCTGACTGTGCAAAGCCTGCTTGAGATTCTCTCTCCTTCTCTTCGCCCTCATTCCCTCTCTTTGTCTCTGTCTCAAAATAAATAAATAAACATTAAAAAAAGATCATGTAGAAAACATAAGCGCTAGAACAAGACAGCATGTACAATTTTTAACTTAAATTTCTGTTAAATTCACAACAAGATTATGACTGCAGAAAAGTAGGAACAATAAAAATGAAGAGTGTGATATGGAAAAAACAGCTTTCAATCCCTGAGTTAATTATGGTAACAAAAATGTCAAAACATTTACAATCTATGTCTTTTGAATGCTTTTGCTTGGAACCCTGTGCTAATGCTGAGATTGAGGGCAAAAGCTGTGAGAGCACAAGAGAAAGTGCATCTTTACTAGAAGTATTGAAAACCATGGTGCAGGAGTAACTCCCAATGAATCTTTGAGTGTGTTGACTGGACCAGTGGAAGATAACTATAGGGTAAAGGAAGAGTTCAGCAAAGCAAAGCAGAGACATTAATGGCTTACCTGTGGGACACTAGATATTTATCATAAATATACCAGACACTTTTGATTATGAAAAAAATTTTAAAGATATAGCATCAATTTGGGGCCTCTGGGTGGCTCAGTTGGTTAAGCGTCCAACTTCAGATTAGGTCATGATCTCACAGTTCATGAGTTTAAGCCCTATGTCGGGCTCTGTGCTGACAGCTCACAGCCTGGAGCCTGCTTCGGATTCTGTGTCTCCCTCTCTCTCTGCCTTCCTCTGCTCACACTCTATCTGTCTGTCTGTCTCTCTCAAAAATAAAGAAACATTTTTTTAAAAGTTTTTAAAAAATTTTAAAAAAAGCGGGGAGGTGGCACCTGAGTGGCTCAGTCGGTTGGGCGGCCGACTTCGGCTCAGGTCATGATCTCGGGGTCTGTGAGTTTGAGCCCCGCATCGGGCTCTGTGCTGACAGCTCGCAGCCTGGAGCCTGCTTCGGATTCTGTGTCTCCCTCTCTCGCTGCCCTTCTCCTGCTCACGCTCTATGTCTCAAAAATAAATAAACGTTAAAAAAAATTAAAATAAAAGTTTTTAAGATATAACATCAATTATACATTAGTTTCTAAGACTGTACAAAAGGAAAAATTAAGAAACAACAAAGGATTTTAGTCTTGGGTATAAAGCCCCTTCTGGAGTATAAAAATAATCCTTTTGGGTATAAATGATCATGAAGAGAATAAAACAGAGAATATATTATAAAATACAGAGTGAAGCAGGAATGTAAAGGACTGATATCCTAAGTTGACTGAGTTCATAATAAAGTTACAGGAAATATTCATTTGATAAAAAACACTTATTTTGGCATTGGCAGGATGTAGATGACTAGGTATTACAACTTCAGTAAAGCGATTATTGCAGTGGATCTGTATCTTGAAACCAAATGGTCAGTAGAAGCTGAAAATGCAAAGCACATGAAAATAGAACTTTTCACATTCACTTTTATAGAGTGGAAGTTGAGGGCTGGAAGCTTCTCGCCCAGGCCCCTTACCATCCCTCCACTCCCTTTCCATCCCATATGGCAATTCTGTTGAGTACAGCAAGAAAATTATGATTCATAAGAAAAGGAATTAAATGCTAAACTCCTGTAAAGTGTTGTCACCCCGTCTAGTTTTTATTAAAACTCACATGATTTAACATCTTTCTAATATATAGTAAGTAACTTGAACATAGCATTTAAAATAATTTACAGCAATATCTAATATGCTTTGTATTTAATGAAATGGAATGTGTAGAATATATCACAATGAAAACAGTTTAAAATGTTACTGAAAATAATCTCAGTATTTATTATATTTCTATTTCCCCATCTGTAAAATGGAGAGGTTGGACAAATGGTCTATATAGACATTTCCAGTTCTAATATCCTATTAATACATGAATTTTGGACAATAGAAATTTAAAAAACCAGTGCAGTTTAAAAATGTTGAAGTGAATTCTGAATGTCAAAATTAAATTACACCTTCACTTCAAACATTTTAGTCTGCTTCTCTTTTATTATTTGATTAGCTGTATATTACATGACTCTAGCACATTAAATGGTAGGCTAATGGAAAACCAAAATGAGCTACACTGTATATTCAAGTGTCTATCATTAATGCTTTAATAGACACACTTATGCTGTCCAGAGTAGAAAAAAATAAAAGTGGAAAACATTATTGAATCTGGTCTGTATGTAGCCATCTCTGGCACTAAGCTTAACTGCATGAAATGAAACCAGAAGGATTGCATATTGTAAAGACAGACTGGTCATAAATATAGAGGAATAGTTATCTAATGAGGTCAGAAAATAACCCAATCAATTATTCAAAGTAATAGAGGCTAAGATACATCTGCCAAGGACCCCTCTATCTTATTGACCAGCCTCTCCAATGAACATACACCTCACTGAGTCAATATTCCCTCTTCTAGGATAAATATGGAAATCAGATCCTCTATTTTCAACCATTTCTGGGCGATCTGGTCAGAGTTACACCCTGTTCATGCTTTGCTCTTCTTGTCTGTGCTTTGTTGTTACCCATGCCATAGTTGACTACTGGTCATTAACTGATTATGAGCATCTCCCTTCCCACAGAGGCCAAAAGGAAGTTTACTGTACAGAAGTTTAACTTCAGTCTCTTATTTTCTACATTAACTCACAAGGCTGTGTGAGCGCATCAGACAGAATGCTATGCAATAAATATACCGGGGTGCAAAAAAATAAATACCATATCCCTTTATTTTCTGAAACCATGCTAAAACTGTTCCATATAGCCAATCTCTGGATGGAGAGATGGAATGAGATTATTTTCAAGTCATAGATTTTTCGGGTGCGGTGGGAGAGATTATTCACTCTCTAGAATCCCATGTACAACTCATTAGGGAGATCTTCTCTTGTTATAGCCACACAGGTTCTTAGTGTACTCAATGATCCAGCACCCTTGATGATGACCATTTTGCTGCCTTTGTGCCTGGATTGAATTCAATTGTTTTTTAAGGAGTGAGAGCTGAAGCATGAAATGCAGCTACCAAGGAGCCTGCACCTCACCCTGACACCTGTCCAAGTTCCTATTCTCTACCTGGGAGAGCTATGAGGGAGCTTGATCTCCCAACAGGGTGAAAGTCCTTCTGACTTCCTAGTTACATTGTCAGAAGCCCTCAAGATACCCCCTCTATTTGCATTTATACCTCCCGACCTGGTTGTTTTTTGTTTGTTTAAAATAAAGCAATAAAAGTTTGAACTAGGAATTTTTTTCAGAGTGCTGGACAGTACAATAATTAGCAATTCTGGACCGTACCATAATAATTTCCCAGGGGAAACCCAAAGGTTTTGTTAATTTCTGGAAAACAAGATTTAAGAAACATGTCCTGGGGTGCCTGGGTGGCTCAGTCAATTAAGCGTCCAACTCTTGGTTTTGGCTCAGGTCATGATTTCAAGGTTCATGAGTTCAAGCCCCGCATTGGGCTCTGCAGTGACGGTGTGGAGCCTACTTGGGATTCTCTCTCTCTCTCTCTCTCTCTCTCTGTCCTTCTCTCTCTGCCACTCCCTCACTCACACTGTTTCTGTGTCTCTCAAAGTAAATAAATAACATATCTATACATATAAATAACATATATATAAATATTTATATTTATATATAATATATAGTATAGTATATAATATTTACTATATCATATAATATATTCTTATATTATAAAACAGTAATACTTGTATTTATATATAATAAATCATATATTAATAATATTTTTGTAAATTTATGTAGTATTTTATAATTATTATATGACTATATATAAATTTATATAATATATATTGTATATATATGATATATTCACATATAATAAATATATAGTATACATTTATAAAAAACGTATATATTTACATTTATTTGTAAAATAAATATATAAACATACACACATACATATATGTACATGTGTGTATGTTTATATATATGTACATATATGTATAGGTGTTTATATACATGTGTGTGCATGCTCATATACATATGTGTTTATATACATGTATGTTTATATATGTAAATAACATAGGTATTTATATTTATTTGTAAAATAAATATAAACATACACATGCATATATGTATGTGTATGTTTATATACATAAACGTGTGTATGTTTATGCACATATATGTGTGTTTATATACATATGCATGTGTTTATATACATATATGTGTGTATCTCTGTTTATATACATATATATATTAAGAAACATCTCCTATTTCTATGAGATACCTGGAGTAACAGGAGCAAGTCATGAAATAATAACCTTTCAATAATTATCCTACCACATATGATTCCGTCCCATGGACTGGAGCAGGTAGCAGACAGAAGTAAAGATCAAGAAGGACATCCAACAAAATACACCATTTGTATTAATAAAAGAAGTAAACAATTAAATACAAAATTTTAACTATGGTTGCTATTATGAAGGAAAGAGAGGAAGAGATGAAGACAAGTAGCAATGAATAATAATATAAATATAGCTTCTTAAATATCAGGGATATAGATTAAAATTACAATCTATATATTATCTGAACATAGCCCTTAAACCATGTTCTTCTTCAAATTACCATTTATATAAAATAGGGGTAACGATATATATATATCACTGAAATAAGGATTAGATAAAATCAATAGGTCACACAACCTGACACTTAACTTCTTTATAATAATTGACATGCTTATTTTTGTTATTATCAGCATAAAAGGTGTTGAAGATAAAATGTGAAAAATAATAAATACATTCCTCCTTCTGAGTCCTTTTTGCTTCCCCTAATATGGCAACTGAATATAAAATAAGGCATTAATTACTTGATGATACCTATCACTGAAGGAAAAAAAAAAAACTTCATATCCGTAGGTTTAAGGGAACAGCTTCCAATCTGAAGTCCTAAGGACACCAATAAGCTATGTGGTGTCACTCACCTGCTTTTCCCTCCTGCTCATAATATAAATGAACCTCCCTGGGTGAAGGATAATAGGATCCAGTGCACCTATTCCTATTCCTTTCCATTTTGAAGAGTCGGAAGTAGCTAAATAAAAAACAGAAGTAACTGAAAAACTACTAGATGGCACAAAGATTTTTGGAAAAGTCAATATATTGAGTTTCCCATTAAGTACAGAAATAGGAGATACACAGTCTAAATTCTGCACCCTTGAAATATGTGGATTACTAAATTGAAAACCATGATGTTTGCTATATCATGATAGCATGGAAACCAGATGTTAAAACCAACTAGTGAACATTCTGCAATAATACTGAGAAAAAGAGTGAGAAAAAGTTCTATTGCCTTAGAGGAAAAGAGATGTTTTTGGAGTGCAGATGTAGAAACTTCTAGGAGAGTAAGATTAGTGGGGAAAAGTCTGTAAAAAAGGAGGAAACTTTTTAGAGCAAACTTCAAAGCACCTTCTAGATTCTGGAAACGATAGGATCTAAGAGTTTTAGAACATTTTTAGAGAGAAAGTGCAGAATATTTAATCATCAGGGATTGAGGTGGTTCTAGTGGTGGTCTTGGTGGTAGTGGTGGTTATAATGTAAAATAACAGAGAGCATATTTGAAGAATGGACTAGGAAATAGTTTCACCTAACTATAAAATTGTAAAAGAGATTCTCTAAGGGTCAACCAAAACTGACTTGAGCTCAATTCAAATATTGAAGTCTAATATCTAATTCAGACTCATTGTGGCTATTCTGACTTGGTTGCTTGGAGTGGTAGAGTTTTTATATTTTTTTTTCTTAAAGAAAAAGACATACAAATTCCAGGAACTACATCTGCAATTCTTTCCTTAGGTATATATGCGTGTACTTTCTTAATATATTTCTGTCGTGAGAATTAATTCCAGCAGACTGGGAATTGACCTAAGCTACTTTTCTAAAGTACTTGCAGAACACTGATCCCTGGTTAAGATATGAATGTTTATTAATAATGTTACTTTGTAACCATACAGCTGAGTGGTTTGGGGGTAATTTGCAACCAGCTCATCAGCATTGCTTACTGATAATGGTAAGATTCATGATTTGTTCCCAGTCTCAGTGAGACTCCAGGAGGAGTCTACAATGGGGATAGTTACATAGCAAGAATATGTTTACATGTCCAGCAGCATATAAAAAACCCTGTTAAACAAAATCCTCCTGTCATAGACTCTGAGTCTGGAGTTCTGTCTTGTCCAGCAAGAGAGCAGACACAGAATTGAAATGAGAGAGAGGCTAATGTCCAGGAGGAGACAAGAGCCCTGAGTAAGGGTCCTTGCTCTGTTTTTATTGAGACCAGAAGCTTACACGTGTGATTGAGCTGCACAAAGAGAGAACAAAACCGTGAACATTAATTCATGAGCATGAGGGAAAGGGGGTTTTAAAGATATGAGGTGTTAGGGGTTTGGGTCAATACAAAACAAAATTCTGGGCGGAAAACTGTTTACAGCAGACATGAGGCACCACCTCTGTTTACCTAAACTGGCCTAGTGTACAAGAAAGACAGAACATGCTACCCAGGGACAACAAGGCACCTTTCTTTTGCTGATTAGCTCTGCTCTGGGCAACTTCACCCTGCTGTGGTCTATAGCCCTGTTTACCTGTTTACCTATTTTGGTCCTTCCCTCCTGTGAAAGCAGCTTTCTGCTATTGTACTAAATTGGGGGGTGTTTCTGCCCTGAACACCTAAACTTGTTTACCTAATCTTGGATGTTTTCATCCTGAGATTGCCTATTCCTATACCTTTGTGCTATACTGGGGGCCTTTGCCCTGTTTCCCTAATCTTGTTCGCGTTCATCCTGTGGCTTTCTATTTCTTTATGCCTTGTTAGCCCAATGGTGCAGGCTCAGGAAATTCCTAAACTTATTTATCATATCCCCCAAAACAAAAACCCTGTTCAAGATTCCATTTTGAGCTCTCTGGTTTCATCGTGTCCTGTGCGCCTTGAAATAGAGACAGAAATATTGAAGAAAGAAAGAAAGAGATGAAGAAAGTGGGAGAGAGGGAAACAGAGAGAGATTGGAATTTGAGGATACTACATGGCTACACTTGAGGAGGGAAGAAGAGGCTGTGAGCCCAGGATGCAGGCAGCCTCTAGAAGCTGAGAAAGACAAACAAATGAACATAGAGCCTCCAAAAGGAATATAGCTCTGCAAATCCATTTTGGACTTCTAACCTCCCTTCCTTTTTTTGAGAGAAAAAAAAAGTTTTATGATTATTTTTCTTAGGTAGTTCTTGTTTACTGAAAATTGTGTGTGCATATGTGTGTTTATATGCTTTTGTTGATATAATTAAAGATTTCTAATGGAAAAAAATGATCAGTAGAAAACAACATACAAAAAAGCTTTGTTCTTTTGAATACTAGAGCCGTATTAAATAATTTTTGTTTTTCCTAAGTTTCCATAAAGAAAGCACACAAATTTTTACCATTTTGTATTATGAAAGATTCAACACGAAATAAATAAAATCACCTTTAGGAGTTAGAATTGGTATGCTACATCCTCAAAACACCCAACGGATACAAAGCGTCTTACTTATCTCCCTCTTTTAATCAATGCTGTTTGGTCTTTAAGTTTATTGTAATTATTAACACAGCAGTAGAAAATTAATTTACTCTGGTATATTCAGAGGCCATGGTTAGACCACCATCCTTGGTGTGATGACACAAGGCTGAGATTTTTCATCCTGAATTGTGCATGCCTTAGTTTTGTCTTCCCCTTCTCAGTTCTCTCCTTGCCCCAGTACTAACCAGCAACACTTTCCAAATCCTTTAGGAGCAATTGATGAAGTGGAATTTTTTAATATGCTTATGCTGGTTTATTTTTTTTCAAGTTCTATTGAAGATCTGATATAAAAGTTTTGGCTGCCAGAATGGTGGGCATTACCAGGCTAACTTTTGTGCAATGAGGCTAACTTGCCATAAAAAGGCACTGTAGCCAGACCCACCTTAGGAAAGACACCAAGATGCAGAGCAATTCTCAAATACTAGAAATGCACATCTTATTCTTTAAGTATAGCAGTGAATGTCATATTGAGAAAACAATATTTTCTAAGTATAGGAGAGTGATTAATAAGACCTACTAACATGTTTAATACATTAGAGAATTGATTTTATTATATTTGGTGGCACTAATAATAAGAAATCCTACTAGTTAGACAGGTGACGTGAAAGACACTTGACAATTTATAGCATTGTCCCTAACATGTAATTTAGGGACAACACAGGCAGCCAGGACAGAACTGGGTTTTACAGCTTGGAAAAAGTAAGAATGGGGCTTGCTTTCATAGATAAGGGCTTCTGGAATAAGGCAGAGCCTGGGACACCAGGAACAAAGCAAGAATACAGAGACAAAAGCTAATTGTCTTTTTGGGAGTAAATTTGGGAATAAGCCAGAAGAGTAGTTACTAGAGCTGACATCAGAAAATAACATTCGGAGAAATACTAACTGTGAAAGTGTTAAATCTCATAGATGAAGGATTTGCTGCCAAAACTGCTTTTGACCAAGTTCAGGATTTGTCCTAGAATTCTGGTGAAACTAAATCTTCAAGTAGACCAGAAGTTTCTACTACAGTAACAAAAGTAGAAAATAAGAGGCTATAAATCAGCTAATGAGGGGTTTCAGAAAGTCTTTTGAAAAATTCAGTTATATATATTGTAATTCTCAAAATTCAATTGAATTAAATCCTTCAAAATTGATTTAAATCTAAATAGTGACATTAAGTATAAAATACTTAAAATATCCTGTTACCTCAAATAAATACATTTAGGTATCTTCTTAAAAATTACTTGAAAACTAAAAATACAGTAATGTTCTAATTTCTTATAAAGTAGTCCATTTGGATCATGTCCAGAAAAGTGTGTTTATAAATGTTCTTATAAGAACACTAGGAGAGAATTATATTATCACTCTGATGGTGAAAACTGAAAATACAATAAAATATATCTTAATTATGTTGGAACAAGCTGCAGGTACTGACTAAACCCATTAATAGGATAATTGCAAGTATATAAAAGTGATTAAGAATAGTACAAAATCATGTTTATATCCACTTTTTGTATTGTAAGTATTTCACATTTATTAACTTCATTAATTTACACAACATTGTTTTTTAGGGTTTGCTGTACAAGACACAGCTAATCTTGCTTTGGTATTCCACTAATGAATATATAAAGGAAAAAATAAACCAATGTGAAAATAAAACATAAAATCTCAGGTAAAATTCTATTTTAGATAGGAAAGATGAGAATTGAATGGGTATATAATTTTCACATCCAATTTTGACTTTATTGATTTACACGCCAGACAACAGACAATTCTTAAAAACAGGGTCTATTTTCAGTCATTTTAACTTGTACTTTTTCTTTGCAACCGTCATTTATACTACAAAAGATCATATATAAAGAAAGAGGGAGTAAAAAGAAAACAAGAAAGTTGTGTAGACTTTAGTGTAGTGTATAGACTATAGCTTAGACACATAGTATGAATGGTGTGTTTGTAACGCTCCAGGATCCTTCACAGAATTTACCTTGTATTCAGAAAGAAGTCTAATTAACAGCCATAAGTGAAAGCTCAGCTCACTGTCTAAGCCAAGATAACAGAAGTGCCTTCACTGCTTTGGCACTAATTGGTCATTTGGAGCCCAGGGACTTTTCAAGATTGACACCAAGAAAATGAAAAGCTTTTACTTAGTCACTGATGTTTAAGTGACAAAAGACAAGAGCAAAACCAATCTTACTCCTTGGATAGATTCAGGAATTTCTCCAAAAACTGTTTAGAAACTGTCTCTAAAATGTCTGTGCTGTTTTACTTGCTGTTCCTAAAATCAAAGAACAAGTCATAGTTGATAATAGATGTAATACCAAGAACAAAAGTATTTTTATATAAGTTCAACACTAATAATATTTTATCCTGGAACTTCTATTTCACAAACAAGGAAGAAAAAAAAAAAACAGATCTTCATAACAGATGACAGTTTAGAATTATAGCAATTTGAATAGTCTTAAGATTTCACATGTCAAAATATTGGATGTGTGCTACAGATGTTTAGCTACTGCTCATCAATTTTCTTTCAAAATATAAATGTACAAAAAAATGTGATGAATTCATTGGAAACTGGATTTTTAATAAATGGAATACAAGTTAGCTTTATTAAGCAAGTTTCCTTTCCATGAGTAATTTCTGCAAAAGATTAGATATTAAGAGATATTAAAGCCTTATATTTTTCTGAGTCACTGCTCACACCAAGAACTCTTTGCCTGACATTCTGAAAATAATGGTGGTAACATTACATCAAATTATTCATTCTCACCTAATGTCATCAAACTGGGTCACATATTCGTACACCACATGTCATATCATTCAAAAAAAATGTCACATTAACTCTCTGCTTTAACTGTTATTTTAACTTCACTAATAAAGAAGGCAAATGATTAATTATTTTTCATTTATAAGAAAATAATTCTGCAACTGTATGTAGATAAAATTCAGTAGAGATTTAATAAAAAGAACAAAAAAAAACTATATTCGAGTCATCAGGATTCAGAAAAATATTTTAAAGAAAAGGCATATTCCTTTCTCTCTTGCATGTTGGGATGTCTTTCTTAGTCTTCTACTTCTCCCACCTGTCTATTTCTGTCTCGTAACACTCATGGCTTTCTCTTCATGATACTGTTCTTAAAATGTTGTGCTCAGCCTCCTCTCCTTCCATATGTACTGCTAATTTATGGTCTCAGGGATCATTAGCTGGACAGTAAGTTAGATAGAATGATAGGTTCCAGGTTTATGTATTAAAGCCAGACATTTCTAGAAGACATTCATCCCCTTTTATTTAAACTGCCTCCTGGGACAAGTCTGTAGGTAAGTTAAGATCAATATCCACACCTAAACATATAATCCTTCTCTTTCTTCTGTGTCCCTTGTCTCCATGGATGGACACCCTTATCTACTCAGTTATATAAATCAAAATACTAGACATTAGTGATATTTTCAAGCATAAATAAAATCTTCAATTTTTGGTGGACTCTAGTATGAAAGTAGCTTTTTTTATTTATTAATTCAGAATAGATACAGTGAATTTCATAATGCTTTAAAAAATTGCATTTTATCATTAAAGAAATAGAAAAACTTTTAAAACTGTGTGTGTATGCATGCAGAGGCTATCTATCCAATTTTCATATAATGCCTATTTCACATACTCCATGAAACCCGGAAGTCTGTGCTTCACAGATTGAAAAATACAGACCTGTCCTTTTGAAAATAAAATACCGATACATTTTAGACATTCATTATATCTTGTCTGGGTTATTGGAATAACCTACCAAAGGCCCTTTTTCCCTCATGTTCCCTCATTAGACCCATTCTAATACAATTCAATCTGAGAGTTGCTTCTAAAACACAAATATATTTGATAGCCTCTCCCAGTTAGTCGTTAAAAGATATACTATCAAGTATGGGCAAATCTTAAAAATTTCTTAGAATGGTATATAAAGTAACTTTGGGTCTGGTATTATCTCACCCATTCCTGTCATATGTACACAATATTGTGTTCATACCAAGATGCTTGTAGTTTGACAGTTTGGCATGTTTTCACTCCTTCCCTTGGGAAGTTGCCCACATTTTGCCCTTTAGACACTGTTGAAACATCACCATATGTCGAGCTATGCCTGATTTTCCTAAGTAAATATCAGACACTCCCTTGACAGCACCTGCTAATAGCTTAATATGACACATATCCTGTTCCATTAAAATTGTTTGCTTATATGTCTGTCTTCCAACTAATGTGTGAGCTCCTTGAGAACTGATTCAGCTTTATTTATGTTTGTCAGTCTTGTTGCTAGGGATGTAAGAATATAGGGAGAGGAGAGGAGTGGCGGAAAGGGGAGGAAGGGGAGGAGAGGAGAGGAGAGATAAACATGCTTCCAAACAAGAACCTGTCCAACTTCAGATTTATATAACTGTCTGCTTACTTGTAATTTTTACCTCAATGTCTGGCAGATTCTTCACACTAAGCAAATGAACAAACAAACAAACTTCAAAGTACCCCCCATCCCCCGCCCATCCCCCACCCCAGCTCGGTTTTGTGTTTTTATCTTATGTTATTTTAATCCAGAACGGCCCACACTAACATTTCTACTTCTTTGTTTTTTTAATGTTTATTTATTTTTGAGAGAGCACGCGCATGAGTGGGGGAGGGGCACAGACAGAGAGGGAGACACAGAATCTGGAACAGGCTCCAGGCTCTGAGCTGTCAGCACAGAGCCCGATGCGGGGCTTGAACTCGGGACCGGTGGTGAGATCATGACCTGAGCTGAAGTCGGACCTTAACCGACTAAGCCACCCAGGTGCCCCTAACATTTCTACTTCTATCAACAATCTCTCTGGCCAATTCCTCTGGCCCATGCATTCCACAGCCATTTCTTAAACCCAGTAGATACACTTTCTATTTCCTCACAGTTTTCAAGCCACTTTCATTTTTTTTTTTTGCTTAGTTCACTTTACATTCTATATTAGAAAAGAACATATTATATTCACCTTCTCTTTTAACTAGATTTTTTCAAAATTATTTTCTGCTGTGGCCAAAGCTATAAAGTCATCATTCCATTATTTTTCACCTATATGTTGACTTAACGTATACCTTTGTTGAAGAACTGTTTAGAGCGAAAAAGATAAAATTTAAATTTTTATAAAATTAGAGTGAAAAAAGAAAAAAGAAGCCAAATATTTTACAGAGCTGTGAAAAGATAAATATTTATAAAATTCAAATAATTTTTGGCTATGGACATGACCTGAATTATTAGAGAAAATATGTCTAAAGACAATTGAAAATCAACTTTGAGATTTCTTTAAAATACAGATTAATTCAATGCAGCATATCAAAAATTAAAGGAGAGTTAAGGAAGAGAGAACATAATTCTGTTTCTGAGCTTAGAGAGTTTGTTACTGCTTATGTAAACAAAATTGTCTTTTCATTGAAAGAACAGAGTAAAGGAATAGATTAAATTAGACTTTTACGGAAATAGAGATGAGACCCAGAGGCTTCTCTTTCAGCTAAAAAGGCTTAATTTCAGGGAATAATTATACCTTCTGATCACCACATATAAAAAGACATTGTAAGAATTCTGTTTTCTAAAAATTCCCATCTGAATTACAAATACACAGTAAATGAACAAAACATTCTTTTAATCAAACTGAAAAAATTTATATTAACTACGATTGTATTTCTACAAATACATATTAGATAACTCTAATGCTAAATATGTAAAGATAATATCCAATGAGAATTCACATATATGTTTATTCATTTAAAATCTTTTATTCAATAATTTAATTAGAATGCACAAATATTTTAATGCTAAGTTACAGAGTCATGTATAAAAAATGTTTTTATATTACCATTGAATTTATGGGCGTGTTTTGGATTATTTGAGAAAAAAGTCATAAAAGCACAATTAAGAAGTATTTTGAGCCGTCTCTTAAATACAGACTATTTATTCAACATAACATATCAAAAGTAAATGAAGGTTAAAAAAAGAAAAATAATTCTGATCCTGAGCTTATTTTTAGAGAGTTTATTGCATCCAGGGGAAACCAAAAAAAACAGCTTCTTATTTAAAGAGCCTAATAAAAGAGTAGATTAAGTCAGTCAGCCTATTATGGAAATGGAGATGAGGCCCAGAGGCTTCTTCACTTTCAGTTAAAAGCTTAATTTCAGGGAAACATTATACCTTCCAATCACAATACATAAAAACACTCATGAGAATTTGTCTTTTCCTAAGCTCCTTCATAATCCCTTTGCACAGTCTTTCCTTTCAGTGGAGGTTTTGGTGTAAATGACAGTCCACTTGAACTTCAGCTCAGACTTCAACATGTTAGGCTGGTGTCACAACATAGTGAACAGAATTACGGTGGGCATAGATGACTGAGAGCTTTTGGCTGGAAGAGAGATTTTACTGAAGAAAATCAGGGACTGCAGCTCTTTGTGGCATACCTGGAAGAGAAGTATGAGGGTTTGTTTCAAGTACAGACTGTGGCTGAACTCCATGACCTCTTGAGAGATAGAGACTAGAAAAGAGAATTTTCATTAAGGAGTCGATGAAATGTAAGCACCACCTCTTTTGACAAAGATCACAAAGTGTGAGGAAAGCAGGAAAAAATAGCTTTCACGTAAAGCTTCCACACCTCTACATAAAACACAATAGTGATCGAGGCCCACAACTTCAGGGACCACAGTTCCTTGTTAACAAGAACATTGGACGTAAGGGTGAAGGCAGGTGGTCAGTGGCAGTAAATATGGCTATGGCAGTGCACTACTACAAGGAGCTTCGGAGACATGAGAAGTCCACGAGGAAGACTGGAGCAAAGAGCACAGAGAGACGGCAGGTGTGAAGTACCAAAAAGTATTTTAGGAGTGAGTGAGAATACTGCACAGATCTTATGCTCTTCAACCTTATGCTGATAGGAAATTTGATTCATTTGTCTTAACATAATGTAGCAATATCTATACATGGTGACCCACAGGATATATTGGTAATATAACCTAACTTTCATTAGAAAAGGTTTCCCTAAAGAATCTTCTTTATAAATTGAAAGTCGTTTGTATACATAAGCAAATAAATATAATAGGAAATACTATCTCCTCCACATGGTTTTTCCTACTGACTAGCATGACAGTGAGCAGTGAGTTATCTATTCTGTGTTTTCCCTTTTTCCAAGTCCATAAAATAAATGTGATAATGCTGACTTCAATTTATAACATCACTACCAAATATACAATATTGTAATTCTGCCTTTGTGCTCTTTGGATAAAGGTTGTTTTGTGAATCTGGTAATTAAATTTGTGTTTATATATTAAGGTTAGTTAATTCACAACTAAATGAAAATATTCACCATTTTTTTTGCAAATATTCACCATTTTCTTTTATTCATTAATTAATTCATACATAATTTTTGACTGCCTAATTGTCAAGCACTGTACTTCATTAAAATCAGATATTGTGTTATGCTAATAAACTACTCTTATTCTTTTTTTTTTCTTTAATGTTTATTTATTTTTGAGAGACATAGAGACAGAGTATGAACAGGGGAAGGACAGAGAGAGAGGGAGATACAGAATCTGAAGCAGGCTTCAGGCTCTGAGCCTCTTGCACAGAGCCCGACGCGGGGCTCGAACTCACAGACCTTGAGATCATGACCTGAGCTGAAGTCGGCTGCTTAACCAACTGAGCCACCCAGGCACCCCAAAACTACTCTTATTCTTCATATTGCCTAGTAAGAAATAAGGAGTGAGTTCAAAATAAGCCTTTAGTCTCTCCATAATACCTTCTCTGAAGACTTGGAAATCCTCTTAAAGTTTCAGTCTTTTTTCTACGATGATCCAGGCCCTTTATCTTTTCTTCTTTCTTTTGTTAAATATCTAATGTAGTATAATCTAAGATAGGACACCAAAAGCTAACAAGTTAATTTTCCCTGAAGTTTAATACTGTTTTCGAGATGATGTTACTAACATTTTTATGATTAATCATGCATTAAACAAATATATTCAAAATTAATACATATTAAAAATTGATTTTATGTATGATTTCCAAGTGTTAAATTTTAAATGGTTTACAAAAGTAGAAGATAAATTCAAAATAGTAACAATTACCAGCTACTAAATATTTGATACATTTTTATTTATATCATATATTGAAAATATTAATGTGAGTTAAAAGAAAAAGTTGAAATAAAGCAAAATCAGTTTAAAACATAGATCTAAGAACACAGAGAAAACATAATGGGTATAAAATGCACAGTCTATTTTTTGTTTTGAATAAAATATTTGAATCAAAATTAAAAGTGGTTTAATACCTAATAAAATGGTGAACTGAACACAGGCCGCCACACACTGTATTGACTCTGAGGAAATTATGAAAAAGTGATAGCGATTTAAGGAACTATTATTGAAATAAAAGGTGTGGATGTGTAAGAGAAATAGTAGTAGCAGTCACCATAAAGTGTGTGTAACTGGAAAACGAAGATTTATGAATTTTCAGTTATTCTATTAATTTATAAAGATGGACATCTTAAAATGATGTAAACATCCTTTTATAGACCTTGTTATTGTTTTTTTAATTTTATTAAAATAGTAAAATACTTATAGTTTCCTAATATTTTTCTGTTTTTTTTTGTGGTAAATACAAATGTACAGCTCACTGAATGGTCACAATGTGGACGCACCCATGTAAACAGCACTCTGATCTAGAAACAAAATATTATCAATACTCAATAAACTCCCACCATTCCCTTCCCTAGTTTCTAACCATATCTTTTCCCAGGGATATCCAGCATTTTGTAACATTATATAAATTGAATTACACGGTGTGAATTTTGTATCTGAACTCTTGTGCTCAACACTATGTCTGTAATGTGTGTAGTAGTGGTTTATTCATTTTTCTTGCACATTATTTTGTGGCAAGCACACATTGTAACAATTATTAATTTTTCACTTGATGTACATCTGAATTGTTTCCCTTTGTAAACTCTAATTAATGGCCTTCCTGTGAACATTTTTTATACCTTTCTTTTGGTTAACTTATTTACACAATTCTGTGGAGTATATCGCAAAGAGGGAACTGCCCAGTCATGGAGCACGCGTAAAGGGGCATGCATACAACTCAACTGTAGTAAATATTGACAAACAATTTTCCAAAAACCTTGTAGTGATGTACATTTATCCAAGCACTGCAAAAGCTTTACTCCACAACCTTGACACGTTCTTAAACCCAACACAAAAATTGTTATTTTGACATTTTCTCTCTCTCTCTCTTTTTTTTTAAATTGAGCCATTCTTTATGGGTTTTTAGTAATAATATTATGGCTTTAATTTGCATTTCCCTGATTACTAATGAGTTCAAGGGCCTTTTATAAATGTATTGATCATTTTGATAGTCTTTTAATGTCATGTCTGTTCATATATTTTGTCTTCTTTTTTGCCACTGGTATGTAAAAGTTCTTATAGAGTCTCCTCATGTTGCTTGGTCCAAAGTCCACACTGTAAATGTATCTTCCCACTCGGTGACTTTCAGTTCCCATCATTTAATGATGTCTTTTGATGAACAAAAGTTGTTAACTTTAATGAAATCTAGTACTAAAATCTTTATGGGTTAGCAAGTTTTGTGTTGGATTTAAGAAACCTCAGTCCATTCTAAGATCACAAAAACAATATTTCCTTCTAAAAGCTTTACTGTTTTAAGTTTCAAAAGTAAATCTGTACTCATTTTAAATTTGTTGTTATGTACTAAATGTGGTAGGAGTCAAAACTCACTTTTTTTTCATATCTAATTGTCTTTGCACCATTCACTGAAAGTATCAATCATCCTTTCCTCACTGCAGTGGAGAAATGTATTTTTCACATCAGGTGACAATACGCGTATGGTCTTTGACTGGACACTAGAATCAGGACCAATTTCCCTTTTGTCTAATCTTGTATCTACAACACAGTATTATTTTCTATTATAAGCTTTATAATAGGCTTTAAAATCTTTTAGTTTAAGTCTTCCACTTTGATCTCTGTGTTCGATTGCCTTTAGTATTGCATCTAGTATTAACTTTTCAATTTTGACAAAGAAAAAAAGCAGCTAGATTTTTTCATTGGGATTGTGTTGAATAGACAATACCAGCTCTTCCAATGTGTAAAGCAGAACATTTTTTTCATTTATTTGGGAACTTAATACATCTTGATAATGTTTTTTAAAAAAATAGTCGAGTTCTCTCTAGGAATTTGGTGTTTTTGATTGTTCTACATAACACAGTTTTTTATTTAACTTTCTATTTGTTTATTTCTGGGTTATAGAAATATAATTAGCTGTGAATGTTATTCTTGTTTCCAGTAAGTGCCTAAACCAAAAATCATAATTATAATATCCATCTCTAGAATTTGGGGGCATTTAACAGAAATAATCATGTTATCTGAAAAAAAAGTTTTCTCTTTCCAAACTTTATGTCTGTTATTTCCTTTCTCTATTTCACTAGGTAGGGCCCCAGGAAAATGTAAAATTGAAGTAGTAATAGCTGGTATACTTGTTTCATTGCTGATCTCAGGAGGAAGAGTTAAGTATAATGTTTGCTCTAGAATTTTTGTAGATACTCTGTCAGATTAAGGGATGTTTCTTTGCTTAATATGCTATAAGTTGTTTGGGTTTTTTTCTTGTTTTGTAGCATAAATATGTCTCTAATTTTATTAAATGCTTTTACTAAAGTCTTATATTTTAATTAGATCCTTTAGCAGAATATAGATGTGTTTTCTTTTTATGCAGTCTCTCAATGCTCATCTTTTAACTGGAGGGTTTAATCTATTTAAATTAAAAGTATTTGAATTTCTATATGAATTTTATTATTTTCTACTGAATTCATATGTTTTTAATTCTTTTTCTCTTTATTAACTTACCCTTATCTAGATTAATCAATATTTTTGTCATTCTGTTTCTCCTCCTACCCACCACCAAGCCACTACTTACATGTTCTTTTCATGTAACTTTAGAGATGATAAAATGCCTCTTTGACTTATTATCACTTCTCAAATAATGCAGTAACTTAGATCACCTTACCTCTCTATCCTCTTCTCTCACAATTGTGTTATTTTTAACATACATTTAATTTCTATATATGTATTGAAATGTAATGTAATGTTTTGTAAAGTCAATATTACTCTATGTCTATTCACACATTGACTTTTGTTTGGCTCCTCATTTTCTCAATATTTTTGTGAGCCTTCCTTCTGTCTGAAGGACTTGTTTTCATGTATTTTGTAATACATACGTGGTGGCACTGAATTTTGTCAGTTTTTAATGCCTGACATTGTTTTGTTTTGCCTTCCTTTTGGGAGGACATAGTTGTATAGTTTAAAATTGGAATTAATTGATCTGAACATTACAGAGCATTTCATTATTTTCTAGCTTCCACTACTTCTGTTGACATGCCATATATCAGAATCAATGTTTTTCCCCTAAGGGAAATATGCCTCTTTTCTCTGGCTGGTTTTACTTTTTTTTTTCCTCTGTGTCATTTTATTATAATATCTAGATATAGTTCTTGTTGTATTTTCATGGATGGGTTTGTACAGATTCTGAAAACTGAGGGTTAATATCTTCCAGCAGCTTATATAATTTTGGGTTCTTCCCAAATATGAACATATTTTTCTGTGCATTATCTTTCTCTTCTTGACACTGTTTCCCAACTCATTCTCTCAATCTCTCTCTCTTTCTGGCTTTCTCTCCTTCTCCTCCACCCCCATCTCTCTCTTCTTTTCCCTCTGTCTCTCTCTCTCTCTCTCTCTCACACACACACACACACACACACACACACACACACACACACACACATACACACACACACTCACACACACACGTTTTCTTGGTTTTTCTTCCTGTCTTTGTTTTAGTTTGAATATGTTCTATTAACATACTAACATATCTTCCAATCATTTCTCAGGTCTTCTACTAGAGCTAAACAGCTGTTAAATCCATCCAAAAGTTTCAATATTTCACTTACTGCATTTTATGGAGAACTTACATTTGGCTTATAATTTTACAAAGTTCTGCTCTATTTCATATGTGAAAATATTATTAGTTATTTTGAAGTAGTGAAGGGAGAGAGACAACTATTCCCAATCCTTTGAGGCATCTCTGAAAGAACTCTGAGAGCCATCAGCCACCTAAAAAGAAAAAAGGAAAACCGAGCTCACGGAGGCAATAGTACCAATTATAAAGGGGAAAATTGTCAGTAAAGGCCTATTTTGAGAAAATTTCATTGCTTAAACAGCTGGCTCTAAAAGAGCTCTAATAGAGCAATAATAGTCTCCCAGTAAATCTGTAGAACTGAAGAGCAATTACCCCCCACCTATTATGCCAAATAGTCCTATTAGTGGCTCTATCTGGCTTCTAAGGACACTGTGTTTGACATGGTCAAACACAGTTCAGAGAATTAAGAGCATAAAGGAAGAAAAAGTCCTCTTTGCTTCTTCACAAATAGACCCATAGAGGACATGGAATTTAATCAGGCCAACTCAGTTGGTGGGACTTTTCGAAAGAGGATCGAAAATATATCACACAATCTCCATCTCTCCAACTGAAGTGAAAGTAGAACTTGTACCAGTAAGTACTTGAACATTTTTTTTCTATTTAGACTTTTATTAATTTATTTTTTCTTTTTTCTAAATTTTAATACCAGTTTACTTCACATAAGTAGTTTTGTTTGTTTATTTTTTAATGTTTATTTTTGAGAGAGAAAGAGCATGAGTGGGGGAGGGGCAGGGAGAGAGGGGGGCCACAGAATCCAAAGCAGGCTCCAGGCTCTGAGGTGTCAGCACACAGCTCGATGCAGAGCTTGACCTCTTAGACTGTGAGATGCTGTGATCTGAGCTGGAGTTGGACGTCCAACCAGCTGAGCCACCCAGGTGTCCCTACATATAGTATTATAATAGTTTCATGTATACGATGTAGTGATTCAATAATTGTATACATTACTCAGTGCTCATCATGATGAGTGTACTTTTATTCCTTCACCTTTTCACCCATTCTGCCCTCCCCTCCCTACCCCACTGGTAACTATTAGTTTGTTCTGTATAGTTAAGAGTCTGTCTTTTGGTTTGTGTCTCTCTCTCTGTGTCTCTCTCTCTTTTTTTAATTTGTTATGTTTCTTAAATTCCACATATTAGTGAAATAATATGGTATTTGTCTTTGTCTGACTGACTTATTTCCCTTAACCTTATACCCACTAGATCTATCCATGTTGTTGCAGATAGCAGGATTTCATTCTTTTTTATGGCTGAATAATAGTCCTCGTGTGTGTGTGTGTGTGTGTGTGTGTGTGTGTGTGTGTGTGTGTTTTATATATTTATACACCACATCTTTATCTATTCATCTATCAATGGACATTTGGGTTGCTTCCATAATTTGGCTATTTAAATAATGCTGCAGTAAACATAAACATAGGGTTGCATATATCATTTTAAATTAGTGGGTTTTTTGTTTATTCTTTGGTTAAATAGCCAGTAGTGGAATTACTAGGTCATATGGTAATTCTATTTTTAATTTTTTGAGGAAGCTCCATACTATTTTCCACAGTGGCTGCACTGGTTTGTATTTCCACCAACAGTGCACAAGAGCTCCTTTTTCTCCACAACCTTGCCAACACTTGTTTCTTGTGTTTTTGATTTTAGCCATTCTGATAGGTATGAGGTGCTTTTGACTTGAATTTCCTTGATGATGAGTGATGCCGAGCATCTTTTCGTGTATCTATTAGCCGTATAGAGGAATGTCTGTTCATGTCTTCTGCCCATTTGTAATTGGATTATTTGGTATTTTGGTGTTGACTTGTATAAGTTCTTGATATGTTTTGACTAACTCTTTATTAGATATGTCATTTGCAAATATCTTTTTCCATGCCGTAAGTTGTCTTTTAGTTTTGTTGCTAATTTTCTTTGCTGTGCAGAAGCTTTTTATTTTGCTGTAGTTCCAATAGTTTATTTTGCTCTTGTTCCCCTGCCTCAAGAGCCATGTCTAGAAAAATGTTCCTACAGCCAATATCAGAGGAATGTGTTCACTTCTCGGATTTTTGTGGTTTTGAGGTTCACATCTATTAATCTTTAACCCATTTTGAGTTTATTTTTGCCTATGGTGTGAGAGAGTGCTCTAGTTTCACTTTTTTGCATGTAGCTGTCCAGTTTTCCCAACACCATTTGTTGAAGAGACTGTCTTTTTACCATTGCATATTCTTGCTTCTTTGTTGAAGATTAGTTGACCATATAACTCTGGGTTTATTCTGGGCTCCCTATTCTGTTCTGTTTATCTGTGTGCCTATGTTTGTGCCAATACCATACTGTTTGATTACTATAGATTTGTAGTATATCTTGAAATCTGGTATTGTGATACCACCAGTTTTGTTTTTCTTTTTCAAGATTTCTTTGGCTATTTGTGGTCTTGTATGGTTACATATAAGTTTTAGGATGTTCTAGTTCTATGAGAAATGCTTTTGGTATTTAGATAGGGAATGCATTGAGTCTATAGATTGTGTTGGGTATTAGGGACATTTTAACAATATTGTTCTTCCAATCCATAAGCATGGAATATCTTTCCATTTGTTTGTGTCACCTGTAATTTTTTTCATTAATGTTTTATAGTTTTCAGAATATAAATCTTTCAGAGGCATAACCGGATGGCTCAGTCAGTTAAGCGTCCAACTTTGGTTCAGGTCATGATCTCACAGTTCGTGGGTTCGAGCCCCACCTCAGGCTCTGTGCTGACAGTTCAGAACCTGGAGCCTCCTTCAGATTCTGTGTCTCCCTCTCTTTCTGCCATCCCCTGCTCGTGCTCTCTCTCTCTCTCACTCTGTCTTACTCAAAAATAAATAAAACATTAAAAAAATTTTAAGTATATAGATATTTCAGCTTCTTCATTTAGTTTATTCCTAAGTATTTTATTATTTTCAATTCTAATAGGATTTTTTCTTAATTTCTCTTTCTGCTACTTCATTATTAGTGTATAAATGCAACAGATTGCTGCATATTGATTTCTATTTTGAAATCTTACTGAATTCATTTATCATTTCCAATCATTTTTTGGTGGAGTCTTTAGGGTTTTCTATATTTAGTATTCTGTCATCTACAAATACTGAAAGTTTTACTTCTTCCTTACCAATATAGATGGATCCCATTTCTTTTTCTTGTTTGATTGCTGTGACTAGGATTTCTATTACGGTGTTGAATAAAAGTGGTGAGAGTGGACATCCCTGTCTTGTTCCTGACCGTAGGCATAAGGCTTTCCATTTTTCTCCATTGAGGATGATGTTAGCTGTGAGTTTTTCATACATGGCCTTTATTATGTTTAGATATGTTCCCTCTAAACCTACTTCACTGAGGGTTTTTTTAATCATGAATGGATGTTGTACTTTATCAAATGTTTTTTCTGCATCTATTGAAATGATCATATGGTTTTTAATCTCTCTTGTTGATGCAATGTATCACTCTGATTGATTTGCTAAAAATTATTTTTAATATACTTGAAGTCGATCCGCCCCCAACTCCCAGTTCATTTGCGGAAGTTCTAACTCTCAATGTGAATGTATTTGAAGATAGGACTTCTTGTAGGTAATGAAGTTTAAATGAGGTCATAAGTGTGGGGTCTTAATCCAATAGGCTGATGACTTTACAAGAAGAAAAAGAGAGGTATTTTTGTTTCTCTCCACCATATATGAACACCATGAGAAAGCAGCCATCTACAAGTCAGGAAGTGATTCTTACTGAGAACCATCAGCCAGCATATCTTAGGCTTCCAACCTCCAGAACTGTAAGGAAAATAAATTTCTGTCGTTTAAGTATATAGTATTTTATTAAACCAGTTTGAGCTAATACATACTCTCGAGGTCTTGGCACTGCCCTAGGTGTGTTACTACCATTATCTCACTTAATCTCATGCTAATGATAAAACATAGTTATTTTCCTTCCATTGTTACCAGTAAGGAAATTGATGGTCTGAAAAATATACCTTGGATTTCTCACAGATTTGTTTGGCTTTGATGATCTCTTTACATCACATAAACAATTCCTCATCAAGTGAAAGATTGAGGCTGAAAACAATTAAAAGGCTTTGAAAGCAAAAGAGAATATCAAACTAAACCTCCTGGTCAAGGTAGACTTGAATGTTTAGAATGGGTTGTTGATTCAATTAGATATATCTCCTCAATGGGGTGCCTGGGTGGTTCAGTTGGTTAAGCATTTGACTGTTGATTTCAGTTCAGGTCATGATATCACAGTTCATGAGATGGAGACTTGCGTCAGGCTTTGTGCTGGGCGTGGAGTCTGGTTAAGATTCTCTCTCCCTCTCCCTATCCTCCTCCACTGCTCTTAAACCACTCACTCACTCTCTCAAAAAACAAAAAACAAAACAAAAAAAAAAATAATATCCTCATTATTTAGGTAATTCGTATGGCATGGTCTCCTCCATTCCCCCCAAATTATTATATTTTAATATAAATACAAAAACCTAACTATAATATTTTAATCATCAAAATAGAAAAGTCTGAATGATCCATATTTTACTATTTTTCAATGAATTGTAAACTTAATCTTGGACAGAGACCATAATTCACTTTTATTTGTAACATTTCTAATCTACATTTTAATCTCATGAGTATATAGAAGAATCTTACTAATTAGTAAATCTTTTTTTTTCTATTATTTGCACTATAGTGAAGAAAATAGGTTAATTTTACTAAGTGCTTTGTGAGAGACATCATATTGGATATTGGACATAGTAGCATGATATACTATTTGAAGAGTATCCTATTTGATATTCCACTATAGATTTTAAGAGGTGTAGATTATGCAAAGTCTAGATTATGCAAAAGATAAAGATTAATAGATTCATGAGTAAAAGATTAGAGAAATTCACTTAAATGGAGAAATATTGACTTAATTTTTCAATATGAATATTGAACAAGATCTATGATAGTGAACATGTACCTGATCAGTTTTACCTCCTTTATTCAAGATGCACATGAGGACGTCACTTTCCCAGAGGATCACTTTGCATTTTTTCCTCTGCGAAGTTACGAGTACAAATGGATGGATGTACTTGGCCTTAGCTGCTTCTCTCTGTAACAGTATGTGCAGAAATAGAATATTAGTCCTAATTCAAAATATTTGAGTTAAATGAAAAATACTTGACAGAAAGAATGAACCATTTGACAGTTAAGAATTTGGATTATTTGAAAAGCAAGGAAAATGTTAAAGATAGGGAGAGTTTATTAAGCACAGAAACGTAAACTCTTAATGACATCTCATTGATATCCATTTAATTGTTCCTGTAACCAGAGGATGTCTCTGTGAGTACACCTTCATTATTCACAAGAAAAAAAGTGCTTTGTGAAAGCTATCAAAATCAATTACAGTTTGTCCACTTTGGGGGGCCAATGAGGCAGAGAATTAACCTCCAACTAATTTCCAAAGTCATTTACCAGCTGATGGCTTAGTACATTCACTGCCACAGGCACCAGGCACTTTGGAACATTTGCAAAATGCATGCTGTAGAGTGCAGGAAACGTATCATCTGGGTCATGATAGACTCATGAGCCGTGTTTGTTTATTTTATACTCATAAAATCCCCTGAGGTCCAGTAAATACACAATGTAATTTTATTAATAAATATATCTCTAAAGTCAACAAGAAATCCTTTGCTCTCTAATGCAAACTAAAAATCTTCTAGTCACTTATTAAATTATTCTAAAAGGCACAATAAAGCTAGGGGATTAACATGATTTCAGATGAATGTTATGTTGCATTCCTTCTATAATATAAATAAGCAGGAACCAGATCCAGGCATTATGACTTTTACAGATGATGAAATTTATTAAAATAATTGATTGCTTAAAGTAAAAATGAAATCAATGATGACTTAATTGACACTGTGGTCAACTTACCTTATAAGTTCTAAGATATTGAAATAGATAATACAAACATATTCTCTCTCTAGGGGCACACTCTTTACTTGTCTAAAGATTTAGTGAAAATCTAATTGTTTTATATTTTTACAGTAATAACTGTTTATATCATTTGAGAGTCTGATTTGGACACTACCCTAAAATGTGGAAAATCTTGTACTTTCTATTTAAGTACATATATGTGTTACCCATTGTGGGTAGTAAGCATCATTTTACATAAAAGTGTTAACCGAATACAAAATAGGCTAGGAAAAAAATATCTCCAAAGATGTCAGGATAACAGGATGAGAAAATGTAACAATGTGTTCAGCATCAACATGTCTGAGAAAATCCTCCTGATGCATTCTGCCAGACAGATGAATTCATCTACATCAACGTTTAAGAAAGATAATCTAATAAAGATGCAGTGTGCAAGGAAATTGATATTTGGTCAGGGGGGAAAGAACAAATGAAACATTTGTTAGGATATATTCAGACTATCATTTCCAATACCGACTGATCAAATAAAACTTTAAATATCCACATTTTCAAGAGGCAGAAGACTACTTAAGGGTGTTTGTTTTGTTTTTCTGCAGTGTCTAACCAGGTACAATGTTTCCTAATTCAATCTTGATGATATTCATCTCATTAATTCAAAGGCCTTTGATTTATAATTATCATATTATACCTATAGAAAGAGTCTCAAGACAGTCATAGTATCAGACAAATAGACTCAGAGGGCTTCTTAATCAAACTGGCAATACCTATAGAGGAAATAGACAATCTAAGGATTTCTCAGAAATCTAGATATCCCCAAATATCTTCTGCTCTAAAGCATGGAATGCTCGCTATTAAAACTTTAACAGGTTAGTGAATAACATTATGGACTTAACTCTAGAAAGCAGGCCTTGCAGTACCTGAGAGCGATTGTCACTTAATGAACTCCGGGCCATGAAGCAGGTGTAGGTCTGGGCAGGGGCTAGAAAGGAAGAGGTTGGAATGGGAAGATGCTGGAGGAGGCGGGGTAATTCTAAAACAAGAGGGACAGGCCAGCAAGATACATTTTATTTTCCTCATGCATTTTCACTGTGCTTTTAAATTCGTTTTAGTTTCCTTTGGACTAGCAGAATAATTTTAGTAATGTATATCTACCAACACAACCATAACTAAACTCTGCTATCCACCAATAAGAATTTATTATATGCCATTGTGCTAAGCATTACTTCCGAGGTGTCTTTGATAAATACTTTGAATATTTGGATTCTGGGGCTTTCTCAAACCTGGGTAACTAGCAGTTTGCCAGAAGAATACATGTATAAACTAGAGTACAAAATACCTTTCTTTTTTTTCATTTAAACAGAAAATAAAAAGAGCTCTTAGTTTTCAGTGGACTACTTTGGTGTGTGTTTCCTCCTATATCCCATCAATTCAGGTTCTTAGCCTCTAGCTGGAGGGTTACTTTATTAAATAGTTGCGAAACATTGTTAAGGGAACCAAAACTACAAGAAGACTCATTTAACAGATTTGAAGAGAACATTTACTATGCGGCACTTATTTATTTATTTGCTTGTTTGTTTGTTTGTTTGTTTACTACGTGATATTTAAAATGTGTATGTCTTCATAAATAAAAATTGTGCCTTCATATAATTCATATGATCTCCCCTTATAAATTACATATTTATATATAGCCACACACACAGTCATTTAGTTATTATCAAATCCTAAGTAAATCTAGCACTGTCTAGCTTATTGAAATCCCTTCTCTTTGACAATAATATCATCAGTGAATTAAATCCTGCAAGTGAAGCAGATGGCATAAATAAGCTGCTTATACCAACGCATAGCATGTGCAAAAGGTTAATTGAACTGCCTCATCATGAATTATATATATATTTTTTCCCCAGTCTAGCAGCATTTAGAACAAAATGATGTTTTTTCCCCTAGTTTAATTAGTGTGATGACATTAATTATAATCATAACAATCCAGCAGTACTAAAAATAAACTGTGAGAAATTTAATGTATTTTTTAAAAATCGTATGTTATTTGACCCCTTAAAGGAGTGTGGTATGTTCCTGGTATTGGAAATGGCATTCAAATAGTCTTTAAAACTTGGAAAGACATCCTAACCTAAAGATGATGATGGCATTCTGCTGGTCAGTGAGTGTTCTGTGCAAAAGCCAATGAAGACTGCAGGCTCCAAATGCTTTCTCAAAAATAATTTTCCCAGAAATATATACAATACTTCAAAAGGGCACTGAAAAACTAGGGTTACTGTTGGCTGGCTTTGGTTCTCAAACATATGGAAGCAGATTTGCGAAAGAGGTCAACAGGAGGTCATAGCTTGCAAACCTAGATATCTCAGTTGACACAAGCTTCTATCTTTTTTTCTATTTTAAGAGTGGCTTTTCTTTTCTCTTTTTTCCATTTTGTATGTCCTTTTACTTAATTTATTTCAGATTTCGTAAGCTAGCTAACTGTAAAACTCTCATATTAGGGGGTAAGGTTGGAACAGTATGTGATATTTGGGGGCAGTGTGCACACGAATGTAAGCATACATGTGTATGTCATTCTCTGGCTCATTATGAGCAGCATCCTCACCTTAAGCATATCTATACATCCAGTCTAGTACAGGTACCAGAAAATAGTAAGTGGCTCAAATATTTTTTCAAAGGAATAAATGGGGACTTTAAGTTATTGAAACTTAAGATTTACTGAAATAGTTTACATTTTTGTAGTCATAAGTAACCAGGTCACGTGAAAGTTTCTGTGTTTTTATCAACTCACCAGAAGTGTGTTAGTTTGTGATACTATTGACCAACACTAACTATATGTTGATCTCTTTGTCTTCTTAATCCATGTTATAAAACGATACCAATAACAAAATGGCAAGAATCAGGCATGTGATCCATACTACATGTCTCAACATGAAGTTTTGTCAACAAACATCATATAACCAGGCCTGATTATTATCTGTGATGCCAATGTCAACCCACAAAGAATGCACCCCAAACGAAAGCTTCTAAGAAAAAGAACTCCCCTATAGCATCCATAGATTTTTAAAAAGCTGTCTTTGAGGATAATTTTAGGTATTAGCTTCTAGCCATTTAATTGCCATCATATAAAATAAATCCACAATTATCATCATCACACCATTCGTCATGTATCATAAGTATTTTTTTCTAATTTGATATTCGGACATATGTTACACCTATTTTGTAAGTTAGAAAAAAAAGACTAATTTTATGTTTTCAGTAATGAATTAAGTTTCCTTTTCATTCTGGTTTTATGTCAACTGTTGATGATGTCACCACAAATGAACTCTCAGCACCACTACTCCCAGGGCCCAATGTTTTGGAATTCCTCTATCTGACCCCAATTTATTATTCGTATGGACTTCAGAGACAAGCAGAGGGGGGTTAAAATCCTATCTCTGTCATAACAAATTATAATATTAGACAAATTATTGAATTTCTCTGAGGATCTGTGTCTGTTTTTATGCTGATACACAGTGTTTTCATTGTAGCTGTGTAATATAGTTTGGAATCAGGACACAAGATGCCTCCAGTTTTTTGTTTCTGTTTTTGTTTTAGTATAGTCACCACACAGTGTTGCATTAGTTTCAGGTGTACAACCTAGTGATTCAGTAAGTTTATACATTATGCAATATTCACTACAAGGATAACTACCATCTGTCCCCATACAATGCTATTACAATACCATTGACAGAATTCCTTATGCTATGCTTATTCTCTTGACTCATTCATTCCATAATGCATAACCTATATCTCCTACTTCACCGATTTTCCTAACTCCCCACATCCCTCCCCCCTGGCAACCATCAATTTATTTTGTGTATTTATAGATCTAAGTCTGCTTTTTTATTCTTTGTCCAAGTTATTTATTTAAATCCCAGTTAGTTGACATACAATACAATATTAGTTTTAGTTTTAAAACTTAGTGATTCATCAGTTGCATACAACACTTGGTGCTCATCACAACAACATCCTTGATATCCATCACCTGTTTAACTCATACCCCACCCAGACACGGTCCCTCCATAACCGTCAGTTGTTTTTCTATAGTTAGGACTAAGTTTCTTGGTTTGCCTCTCTGTTTCCCCACATGTTCATTTGTAATTTTGCTTTTCATTTGTTTATTCATTTATGTTTGTTTGTTTTTTTATATTCTACTTATGAACGAAACCATGTAGTGTTTGTCTTTCTCAATTTGACCTATTTTACTTAGCTTTATATCCTCTAGATTCATCCATATTTTCTCAAATGGCATAATCTCATCTTTTTAATGGCTGTATAATGTCCTATTGTGTGTGTGTATATATATATATATTTTATGTATACACACTACATACTCATCTATTGGTCTGTTGATTGACACTTAGGTTGCTTCCATTTCTTGGCTATTGTAAATAATGCTGCAATAAACATGGGCGTGCATATATCTCTTTGGATTGATGTTGTTTTCTTTGGGTAAGCATCCAACAATGGAATTGTTGGATCTTATGGTTGTTCTATTTTTAATATTTTGAAGAAACTCCATAATGTTTTCCACAGTGGCTATACCAGTTTACATTCCCATCAACAGAGCAAGTGCACAAGGGCTTTTTTTTCTCCACATCCTCACCAACACTTGTTATTTCTTTTTGAGTTTAGCCATTCTAACAGTTATAAAGCAATACCTCATTGTCCTTTTGATTTGCATTTCCCTGATGATGAGTGGTGTTGAGCATCTTTTCATATGCTTGTCTTTTCTTGTTCTATCTGTATGTCTTCTTTAGGAAAATATCTGAGCCGGTCCGCTGCCCATTTTTTAATTGGATTGTTTGCTTTTTGGTGTTGAGTTGTATAAGTTCTTTATATATTTTGGATATTAACTCTTTATCAGATACGTCATTTACAAATATCCTCTCCTCCTCAGTAGTCTGTTAAAAGTTTTGGTGGTATACCTTTGATTGGAGAGCAATGATTAAAACCCTCCTTAATTTGGCCCCTACAATATCTTTTAGATTTTCCTTGCCTAATTCCAATATTTCACATAATAGGAAAAAAAACCCTATTTTTTAATGTTTATTTTTGAGAGAGACAGAGACAGAATGTGAGTCGAGGAGGGGAAGAGAAAAAGGGAGACACAGAATCTGAAGCAGGCTCCAAGCTCTGCGCTATCAACACAGAGCCCCGATGTGGGCTTAAATTCATGAACCATGAGATCATGACCTGAGCCAAAGTCAGACACTTAACTGACTGAGCCACCCAGGCGCTCCCCCAAAAAAGTTTTTCTTAACATAAAATAAATCATATCTCTACTCATCCCCCGAAGCAGCTTCAGTGCCTTTTCAATGCACTCAGAGAGGTTTAAAACAAAAACAAAAACAAAACTTCCAATGGCTTCCAAGTCCCTAAATAATGTATCCTCTTCCAGGCAACCTAATTGTGTTCTATACCCGTTTCACTTTCTCATTACATTCTTATCACACCATTGTTCTTTCAGTTAATTAAAAAGACATGTTCTTTCCCATTCAGAGCTCTCTGAAGATGCCGATCCTCAAACATGAATGCCATGTTCCCTCTGTGTCACAGGCTTAATTCCTCTTACTTTAAGTCTCTGTTCTTCCCTAACCAGTCCACTTCACATTAGTTGATTTTCCCCTCCTGGTTCAGATCCCTCTTTTCTTACTAACACCAATTTTTGTTTGTAAGTGTTTCTCTGATTGATTGATTGATTGATTGATTGATTTATGTCTACAATGAGCACAAAACCAAAAGAAAAAGACAGGCCAGCTCCCTGCCTTCTTCATTAACACATTCTCTAATATCATTCTTTGGAGCTCAGCAGCAATCTAACCTTGTGAATGAACAAGCAAATGAATCCTAGGTGCTCAATAAATATGTGTAAATTATGTGTCAATCCTAATTGAATTCCAAGGATGTGGCAGTCATAAAGGAAGTAAAAAATATTTCTAGCAAAGAAAAAAAAATAGAAAGTAGAAAATCCATTTGTTTTTTAATATAGAATAGTCAGTTTATTTCCAAAGTGTCATTGATGGATTAAATTGTTTACTACAGAGGAATATTGAATGGCTCCATTTTGATGTATCACAGTTTTACTGTAAGAGTAGATTTATAATGTCATATGTCAAATACTGTTTTGTGCCATGAGGATATGATATTTATTTTTCAAGATTTTTCTTAATTTTCTTTTCCAGTTAAATGAAGGTAATGTAGAATGCTTGGTTAATAAGAATTTCTATGATTCTGTAATTATTTCAGCAGATAATTAGACATATGGCATAAGAGATTTAAAAAGTATATATGTATATACTTATATAAACTTATATCTGCATAAAAATATAATTGTGTATATATGTATATATTTTATGTATATTTAATATATAAATACATGTGTGTATATATACACATGTTTATAAACATAAATATACACACATACATAGATACACATGTGTATACATATGTACATAAAACAGTCATAACTAGTTCAGTTAGTTAGGTCTGTATAGCTATGATTGCAGCCACAGTGCATCCCACATCTTCATTATTTTCTTTTCTCGATGCCGTAGTGCACAAATGCTATCATTCACTTTACTCAAATTCAAGAATAAAATTAAAAAAATAACTCAGTAGAATTTTCTATCAACCTGTCTTTCCCTGGGGTGCCTGGGCGGCTCAGTCGGTTAAGCCTCCAACTCTTGATTTCAGCTCAGGTCAGTGACATGGATCCCCATGTCAGGCCCTGCACTGATAGCATGAAGCTTGCTTAGGATTCTCTCTCTCCCTCTCTCTCTGCCCCTCCCCTGCTCACACTGACTCATGTGCGCACACACTTTCTCTCTCTCTGAGAATAAATAAATATTAAACACACACACACACACACACACACACACACACACACACACACACCACAAAGCTGCCTCTCCTCAAGACACAAATGGCCAGCTTACATTGCCAGGTATTAACTAACGGTTATCTTTATTGCTTTGCATTTGAACTAAGCCTGGAAAGCAAATACGTTCCTCATAATGTAAACTTTATGAATAATTATTCAGTGCTCTGAAATAATATAATTTCTTGCCACCAACAGAATATTTCAATATTCATCTAGGTACTATTTTCTTTCTTTTACATTTGATACTATGTGTTTCTCTTAGATTTTTCCTTAGTTCTTGGTCAGTGAGTAAAATTAGTCTGTTGATTTATTTATTTTAGCATGTTAAGATCTCTTAATTGCTTTGGCATAAAAAATCTTAGTTTAATAATTTCCTTTTTTCCTTCAAGAAAGATGGTTTGTAATCTAAAATCATACTTTAATAATTGTGTAACATTACTTATAGTGTATGGTATACCAGCACATTCATCATTTCTTCAGATACAACACACACAATTATATAGTGTTTTCTATGCCGTTAAAAATGGTTTATACAAATGGAAGATGATAGTGATGGAAAATCATCTTTGTCATTATTGTAATATCAAGTTCACAGAAATTTCAGAAGTGTTCTGAGTTTTGAGACAAGTTTAAACTTCTTTTAAAAAATTCTTTTTTATTATAGTTTTTTTTTAATTTATTAAATCCAAGTTAGTTAACATACAGTGTAATAATGGTTTCAGGAGTAGAAGTTAGTGATTAATCACTTATATATAACATCCAGTGCTGAACAAAACAAGTGCCCTCCTTAATGCCTGTCACCCATTTAGCCCATCTTCCTCACCCATTTAGCCCATCCTCCCACCCACCTTCCCTCCAGCAACCCTTAGTTTGTTCTCTGTATTGTTTTTCTGAGAGTAAACTATTTATTACTGAAGGTAATTATGCCACTTTTCTTCTAACTTTTCAATATATATCCATTACTATTTTATATGTAATTTTTAAAGCTATTTTATTATATTTAATCCTTTACAAAAGGCAAAACCATTAACTAATGATATATTTTGGGATAAAGATAACCCTAGCTGGTAAAAAAAAAAATCTTTTGGTATGAAGTTTTCCATTGGTTAGGCTTTCACTATCATATTCCTTCTTATTAACATACTCCATTCAATTTCTGAAAAATAGACTAGTTGCATGGGAATGACTGAAATCATAATATTCTGGTTTTCTGTCCTGACAATTTATCTTTACATTTCCATAATCAAATCAATTTTGTTACAGTTAACACCATTCTGTTGAATGCACTTAGTGTTTATTGAACTTTGTGGCTTTCATTTAATTCTAACAAAGTACTTTATATCGAGTAAGTACTTTATATAGATTTTATTTGCTTCTAACAAAAATCCTACATGTAGGTGCTACAGTTACCCACAGTGAATATGTTTTGAAATTAAGACTTAAAGGTTAAAATGCATTTCCATTATCATTCTGGGGTCTGATTTAACTCAGGTAGCGCATCTGTATAGATCTATCCTCTGGAAAGAGGAAAAGAACTGCTTGGTATCTCTGAAACTCTGCCTAACCTACTTTCAGTGTATATTTATTTCTGCCATACTAGGATATACACACAAAACAACCTCCCATTAGTTCTAGTTTCATTTACTCAGTGCTTTCATTTCCCTTTTTCATAAAAATCTACCCGAATTGTCTTAAAAACCTTCTTGCAATTAGCTCCTTTATGGTTCTCACACCAATTTGTACCTGAGGAAGAACTATAAACAAACAAACAAGCAAAAATGAGAACTCAATTATGAAGCTAATTATCTAGTCATTTCTCCCTTTAAGGTTGTTCAAGAATATAATTTCCTAGTTTTCATTATTGGTTTTTGCACCATTCCCTTTTTTAAAAATGTATTTTCTTGTTCACCTAATGGACCAAATTCTTCTTAAGCATCTCTCTATTTAAAATCTAGTTTTGTCTTTGGGGTACCTGTGTGGCTCAGTCAAGCATTCAACTTTAGTTCAGGACATGATCTCACTATTCATGCGTTAAAGCCATGCATCGGACTCTGTGCTGACATCTAGAACCTGGAACCTACTTCAGATTCTGTGTCTCCCACTCTCTCTGCTCTTCCCCCACTCTGTGTGTGTGTGTATGTCTCTCTCTCAAAAATAAGTAAACATTAAAAACAGATTTAGGGGAGGAGTCAACATGGCAGAGAATTAAGGGGACCAGAAGTTTCCTCATCCTTCAAACACAGCAAGCATTTAGGCCAGAAGTCTTGGAATTCCAAGAATCTGGGCCACAAAGTGACAGAAGCATCTCCAGGGGCCCACGAGGACAACTTGGAGAGCCATGGGTATATGATTGCATACTGGGAGAGATAAAACAGGTGGCATAGGTACAGTGGGGCGGGATCCCCTTCTGTGGAGAGACAAACGGAAGAGAAAGAGGAGAGGCTGTGGAAATGTAGGATTGAATTTGGACAGACTGGGGAATGAAAAAAACAGAGAAAGAACCAATTTCTATCATGATCCAGAGTTGCAAGGGTTTCTCCGGACTAGGACCTGCCACCCTTTACCCGTGCCTGAGGAGGGTAGCCAGTCCTGGGCTCCTCAGCGAGGAGCAAGGAGGCACAGTTGGAGAGAGCAGTCCTCTCCCTATAGTGGTGCTGTGGGAAAAAGGCATATAGCCTCCAAGAACAAAAGACACTGCAGGCGCCCTCCAGCCAGAAACCCTTTGTCAGCTGGCTGGTGAAGTGGCGCTTCCCCTGAACTGGGGTGCATGGAGCGGGATCCTTGCACATCGGGGTTTGAATCCCAGCTGAGGGCCTGGGAGATGCAGGAGACTGTGGAGGAATAAAACCTGGCCGGTCACTGTTGCGTGGCACTGTGACAGCAGTCTCAAAGTAGTTTGAGACACCCAGTCTAGAATGGGGGAAGAGACTGGGGTGTCGCCATTTTTCTTCCCATCACCAACATGGTAGGGATTCAGGGAACAGACAAGGGGCCCACAGTGAAAGTGGGACCTGCCTAACCAAACCACACCCCTCCAAGCCCTGTAACTACATATCTATGGGAGCAAGATTTACACTCACTCAACCAGACACCCCTCCTCCAGACCAGCACAGTCACTGGTTTTAAGACACCATCAGATATCAGTCCAGCAGTTTTGCATTTTCCGATTTGATTCTTGGTCAATTCTTGTCATATATATATCTATATATCTATCTATATTTCCCCTCTTCCTTTTCTTCATCTTATTCGTTTTCTTCCCTCTTCTGGTTATTCTGGTTTCTGGTTTGTTTAAGCAGACATTTTTTTAAAACAATTTATTGTCAAATTGGTTTCCATACAACACCCAGTGTTAATCCCAACAAGTGCCCTCCTCAGTGCCCATAACCCTCTCTCCCCCATCCCATATCCACCTCAACCCCCAGTTTGTTCTTAGTATTTAAGAGTCTCATGTTTTGTAAGCAGGCATTTTTGATCTATTTTTTTACACTTCTTCTATATCTCCTTCTTCTTTATTTTCTTTCTCTCACTCTGGATTAAGCCATATGGTTTCTCTGATTCTTTCCCTGGTCAATTTTTTTTCATTTCTTTTTTCCCACCCCTGTCACTTCTATTTTTATATGGGATAAGCCACCACTTATCCTTCACTGCCACCACCCTTTTTAAAATTCTTCCACGGTTACTTCAGTGAAGAAATCAAACCACATCTGGTGTAAGGCCCAAACCACCACAGCAACTAGGGAGATAAAGCAACCAGAGTCACAGCAACAGAGAGCACACAGCACACTCCAAAACACCTCCTAAAGGGCCAGGCCCTGGATGATATATGACTTTAAAATAGTAGTGCTCGCAGGTGCAGGACACATAATAAGCTATTAAAACACATAAGGGACAGAAAACTAGCCAAAATGATGAAACAAAAGAATTTTCCTCAAGAGAAATTCCAGGAAAAAATGATAGCTAGAGAGTTGCTCAAAACAGACATAACAATATATCTGAGCAAGAATTTAGAATAATAGTCATAAGATTCATAGCTGGGCCTGAAAAAAAGCATAGAAGACAGCAGAGAATCTATTGCTGCAGAGATCAATGAACCTAGAAATAGTCACGATGAAATAAGAAATGCTGTAAATGAGATGCAAAATAAACTAGAGGCAGTGACGGCAAGGATGGAGGAAGCAGAGAGGAGAATAAGTAAAATAGAAGATACAATTGTGGAAAAAGATGAAGCCGAGAAAAAGAGAAATAAGAAAATACTAGAACACGAGGGAAGAATTAGAGAATTAAGTGATTCAATGAAACATAATATCCATATCATAGGAGTACCAGAAGAAGAAGAAGAGAGATAAAGGGTAGGAAGGTTAATTGAACAAATTATAGATGAGGACTTAATTTGGGGAAGGTGACAGACATCCAAATCCAAGAGGCACAGAGAACTCCTTACAGATTTAATAAGAATAGGTCTTCTCCACAGCATATCATAGTGAAACTCTCAAAGATAAAGAGAGAATTCTGAAAGCAGCTAGAGAAAAATGAGCTTTAACCTACAAGGGTAGACACATAAAGGTAGTAGCAGAGACCTGTCCAGTGAAACTTGGCAGGCCAGAAGGGAGTGACAGGAAATATTCCATGTGCTGAATAGGAAAAACATGCAACCAAGAATCCTTTATCTGGCAAAGCTGTCATTCAGAGTAGAATGAGAGATAAAGACTTTCCTAGACAAGCAAAACTTAAAGAGTTCATGGCCACTAAACCAGCCCTGTGAGACATCCTAAGGGAGACTCTGTGAGTGGAATGCTGCAAAGACTACAAAGGACCAGAAAAACCTTGAAACCTAGATAACACAATGACACTAAATACATCTTTCAATAATAACTCTGAATGTAAATGGACTAAAAGCTCCAATCAAAAGACACAGGGTATCAGAATGAATAAAAAAAACAAGATCGATCTTTATGCTGTCTATAAGAGACTCATTTGAGACCCAAGGACACCTTCAGATTGAAAGTGAGGGGATGGAGAACCATCTATCATGCTATTGGAAGTCAAAAGAAAGCTAAAGTAGCCATACTTAGACAAACTAGATTTTAAACTAAAGGCTGTAACAAGAGATGAAGAAGAGCATTATATCATAATTACAGAGTCTATCCACCAAGAACTAACAATTATAAATGTTTATGCCCCCAACTTGTAACACCCAAATATATAAATCAATCACAAACATAAACAATCTCATTGGTAAGAATACAGTAATTGTAGGGGACTTCAATACTCCACTTACAGCAATGGACAGAATACCTAGGCAGAAAACCAACAAATGCATAATGGCCTTGAATGATACATTGAACCAAATGTACTTAACAGATATATTCAGAACTTTTCATCCAAAAGCAGCAGAATACACGTTCTTCTCAAGTGCAGATGGAACATTCTCCAAGATAGATCACATACTGGTCATAAAACAGCCTTCAATATATTAAAAAAATTGAGATCATACCATGCATATTTTCAGATCACAATGGTATGAAACTTGAAATCAACCACAAAAAAAAAATTTTTTTGGATGTCCTCCAAATGCATGGAGGTTAAAGAACATCCTACTAAAGAATAGGTGTGTAAACCAGAAAATTAAAGAAGAAATTAAAAAAATATATGGAAGCAAATGAAAATGAAAACACAACAGTCCAAACCATTTGGAATCCAGCAAAGGCAGTGATAAGTGAAAAATACATTGCAATTCAGGCCTATCTCAAGAAACAAGGAAAGTCCCAAATACAAAACCTACCCTCACACCTAAAGGAGCTAGAGGCAGAATAGCAAAGAAACCTCAAAGCCAGCAGAAGAGAAATAATGAAAATTAGAGCAGAAATAAACAATATAGAATCCAAAAATAACACTAGAACAGATCAGTGAATCTAACAGCTAGTGTTTTGAAAAAATAAACAAAATTGATAAACCCTTAGCCAGACTTCTCAAAAAGAAAAGGGAACCCAAATAGATAAAATCATGAACGAAGGAGGAGAGATCACAACCAACATCACAGAAATACAATTATTAGAGAATACTATGAAAAATTATATGCCAACAAACAGGACAACCTGGATGAAATGGACAAATTCCTGGATATCCACACACTACCAAAACTCAAATGGAAAGAAATAGAAAATTTGAACAGATCCATACGCAGTGAAGAAATTGAATCAGTTATCAAAAATCTCCCAACAAATAAGAGTCCTGGGCCAGATGGCTTCCCAGAGGAATTCTACTAGACATTTAAAACAGATTAAAACATTTAATACCTATGCCTCTCAATCTGTTCCAAAAAAAAAATAGAAACAGAAGGACAGCTTCCAGACACATTGATTCCCACCCCAAAGACCCCACTAAAAAGGAGAATTACAGGCCAATATCCCTGACTAACATAGATGCAAAAATTCTCAACAAGATACTAGCAAATCGAATTCAACAGTATATTAAAAGAATTATTCACCATGATCAAGTGGGATTCATTCCTGAACTGCAAGGATGGTTCAGTACTCGCAAATCAATCATTGTGATACATCACATTAATGGAAGAAAAGGTAAGAACCATATGCGATCCTGTCAATAGATGCATAAAAAGCATTTGACAAAAATACAGCATGCTTTCTTAATGAAAACTCTCAAGAAATTTGGGATAGAAGGAACATACCTTAACATCATAAAGGTCATATATAAAAAGCCCACAGCTAATATCATCCTCAGTGGGGAGAAACTGAGAGCTTTCTCCCTGATATCAGGATCACGACAGGGATATCCATCTTGCCACTATTGTTTAACATAGTGTTGGAAGTCCTAGCCTCAGCAATCAGACAACACAATGAAATAAAAGACATCCAAATTTGCAGAGAAGTCCAAGTTTCACTTTTCGCAGATGACATGATACTCTACACAGAAAACCTGAAAGACTTCACCAAAAAGCTGCTAGAACTGATACATGAATTCAGCAAAGTTATAGGATATAAATCAAAGTGCAGATATTGGTTACATTTTTATATACCAATAACGAAACAACACAAAGAGAAATCTAGAAATTGATCCCATTTACAATTGCACCAAGAACCATAAAACACTTAGGAATAAACCTAACCAAAGATATGTAGACCAATAGAATAGAATAGAGAACCCAGAATTGGACCACAAATATATGGCCAGCTAATCTTTGACAAGGAAGGAAAGAGTATCCAATGTAAAAAAGACAGTCTCTTTAGCAAATGGTGCTGGGAGAATTAGACAACAATATGCAGAAAAATGAAACTGGACCACTTTCTTACACCATACACAGAATAAACCCAAAATGAATGAAAGACCTAAATGTGATACAGAAAACTATCAAAACCCTACAGGAGAAAACAGCCAACAAACTCTTTGATTTCAGCTGCAGCAATTTCTTGTTCAAAACATCTTGAAAGGCAAGGGAAATAAAAGCAAAAATGAGCTATTGGGACCTCATCAAGATAAAACTTCTGCACTGCAAAGGAAACAATCAACAAAACTAAAAGGCAACCAACAGAATAGGAAAAGGCATTTGCAAATGACATATTGGTTAAAGGGTTTGTATCCAAACTCTATAAAGAATTTACCAAACTCAACACCCGAAAAACAAATAATCCAGTGAAGAAATGGATAGAAAATATGAATAGACACTTTTCCAAAGAAGACATCCAGATGGCAACAGACACATGAAAAGATGCTCGACATCTTGGAAAAGATGCTCATCATCAGGGAAATATAAATCTTAACCACATTGTGATACCACCTCATACAGGTCAAAGTGGCTAAAATTAACAGCTCAGAAAACAACAGATGTTGGTGAGAATGTGGAGAAATGTGAACCCTCTTGCAAGCTGGTGTAGCCACTCTGGAAAACAGTGTGGAGGCTCCTCAAAAAATTAAAAATAGAACTACCCTACAACCCAGCAATAGCACTACTAGGAATTTACCCAAAGGATACAGCTGGTTCATAGGGGCACTTGCATCTCAATGTTTGTAGGAGCGCTTTCAACAATACTCAAATCATGGAAAGATACCAAATGTCCATCAACTGATGAATGGATAAAGAAGATCTGGCTTATATATACAATGGAAAACTACTTGGCAATGAGAATGAAATCCTGCCATTTGCAACAATATGGATGGAACTGGAGTATATTATGCTAAGTGAAATAAGTCAGTCAGAGAAAGATATCATATGTTTTCACTCATATGTAGAACATGATAAACTTAACAGAATACCACGAGGCAAGGGGAAGGGTAAAAATAGTTTCAAATAGACATGGAGGCAAATATAAGAGACTCTTAAATACAGAGAACAAACTGAGGGTTGATGGTGGTGGGTGGGGGAGAGGGGAAATGGGTGATGGGTACTGAGGAAGGCACTTGTTGGGATGACACTGGGTGTCGTAAAAAAAGCATTGAATCATGGGAATCTATCTACTCCTGAAACCAAGAGCACACTGTATACACTGTGTTAGCTAACTTGACAATAAATTATATCTATATCTATCTATCTAAACATCGAAATAGTAATAAATAAATAATTCCTTAAAAAACAAATTTTAAGGGGCACCTGGGTGGCTCAGTCATATAAGCATCTGACCTCAGCTTAGGTCATGATCTCACAGTTCTTGAGTTCAAGCCATGTGTCAGACTCTGCTGACAGCTCAAAGCCTGGAGCCTGCTTCAATTTCTGTGTCTCTGCCTTCCTCCCCCTTATATCCAAACCTTGGTATAATCATTTCCCTTAGATTTAGGTAAACCTTACTTGCTTCTAGCCAATGGAATATGGCAAAGGTAATTGGATAGTTACCCCTTTGAGGCATTACGTTATGTAAAATTCTGTCTTAGAAGTCTGAAGAGAAATTTCTTGTTGGTCTTGAAGAAGCAAATCGCCATGTTGAGGAGAGGGCATTATGACATAATGGGGGCAGACTCTAAGAGCTGAGGGACTCGCTCTCTATTCACTAGAAAGTGAATACTACAAACAGTGAGCTTGGAAGAGAACTGACCCTGAACTTCAGATGCAATCACACCTTGATTTCAACCTGGTGAGACTGAGCAGAAGACAAAGTTAACCCATGCCTGGACTCCTAACATAGGAAAACATTGACATAATAAGTGGGTGTTGTTTCAGGCCTCAAAGTGTGTGGTTATTTGTTGTGCAGCAATAGAAAACTGAAACAGTATCTCAGGGGAAACAACCTTTCCTGAAAAAGTAAATTGGTCACATATTTTCCAGTAAATGTTCTTTGAGGGCATTATTAACTATTTCCATGAATTCTTAATTTTCCAATTAAGCATTGGTATATATATGCTTAAAAATATCTAGCTTTAAAACATAATCTTAGCTTCAGTATTATAATACTATTTTTTAAATCACTCACTGGGCTTAAAAATGCCTTAAAATGCAGACTTCATAATATGTACTTTATCTTAATTGTTCATTAAAACTTATCAGTATGGGTAGCTTTATACTTCAGTTTGCTGTTTTCAAATATTAACTTAATGTCCAAATTCAAAATATTTGTCTAAGAATGAGTTAAATTACCAAATCATTGTATTTACAAACCCAAAAAGGTAAGGGCATCTAAAAAAAAACTGAGAAAATATTTCTGAATGGGAATTTATGCTTCTCTGTGCCACTACATACTCATAAGGATGATGAGAGTGAAAGAAAGGAGGACAAAAGGAAACGGGTGAAGGAATGAAGAACGTGAGAAAAGAAGGAAGGATAACAATGATATGCATGTTTTTATTACTCAATAGAGTCAAATGTAGAAATGGGCACAGAATACTTGTTAATAGATATGTGATGCAAGATATTTAAAAATAAACAGATATTCAATTAGCACTCAGGTAAGGAAAGTTCTGAAACACATCTGTAGTCTTAATTTGAATATAATCATATGGCCGAAGATAATTTTCAGTGGAGAAAGAAAGATAAAATTTTCACAAAACTGTGTGTAGTTGAGTGATAGCATGTGTCTGTGGATGCGTGTGTGTGTGTGCTCTAAATGAATGGTCTTTGGGGAAAAGATGCCAAGAACTGTATGTATTGTTTAGCTAGACAAAAGTGGTAAAAGTTTCATTTCATTTGTACCTCTTTTACTTTTTACTTTTTTTAAAAATTTTTTTAATGTTTATTTTTGAGAGACAGAGCATGAGTTGGGTAGGGACAGAGAGACCCAGAATCTGAAGGAGGCTTCAGGCTATGAGCTGTCAGCACAGAGCCTGACATGGGGCTTGAACCCACATGCTGTGAGATCACGACCTGAGCCAAAGTTGAACACCCAACCGACTGAGCCACCCAGGCACCCCAACATTTTAAAGGAGAAGATATGTTTTGTTCACTGATTTTTCACACATCATTGAGTCATGTTCATGTGTTAAGTGTCATCTTATTTTACTCAGTGATGGTTTTCACTTGACCTGTATCATCATCTGAACCTTGGTGCTTACTATCGTGCGAGTTGCACTCCATTTGAGATCTAAATATCTCAATCTTGTTCATATTTGACCTTCTTTGTATCCATAACAAATTTCTAATTTTTTTCAAAATCATATCAGTTGCAGGTACATGAATCCTTGCTGTCTAAAACACACAATAACTTTGTAAGAGAAAATATATAAAGCTTAAAAAGGTTTTGAATCATCTATTACTAAAGTTAAATTATTTTCATCACTATTGGAAACCAGTGACCTAGAAAGAATGTATAACTTTCTTTCTTTTGGAAGGTGTCAGAGAATGGTTAAAAGAACATCATGAAAAAAACTAAAGAAAATAATTTGAAGGTGAAAGGAGACTGATTTTTTTCAATTAGAAATAGCATGGCTGAATCCTACTTGATCATGTAAGAAACAACCAACAAAATGAATAGGCAACCAACGGAATGGGAAAAGATCATCACAAATGACATATCGGATAAAGGACTAATATCTAAAATCTATAAAGAACTTACCAAACTCCACACCCGAAAAACAAACAACCCAGTGAAGAAATGGGCGGAAGATATGAATAGACACTTCTCCAAAGAGGACATTCAGATGGCAAATAGACACTTGAAACGATGTTCAATGTCACTCATCATCAGGGAAATACAAATTAAAACCACACTGCGATACCACCTCACACCAGTCAGAGTGGCTAAAATAAACAAATCAGGAAACTATAGATGCTGGCGAGGATGTGGAGAAGTAGGCACCCTCCTACATTGTTGGTGGGAATGCAAACTGGTGCAGCCACTCTGGAAAACGGTGTGGAGGTTCCTCAAAAAAATGAAAATAGAGCTACCCTATGATCCAGCAATAGCCCTGCTAGGAATCTACCCAAGAGACACAGGATTGCTGATGCATAGGAGCACATGTACCCCAATGTTCATAGCAGCACTTTCGACAATAGCCAAATCATGGAAACAGACCAAGTGCCCATCAACTGACGAGTGGATAAAGAAGATGTGGTACATATATACAATGGACTACTATGTGGCAATGAGAAAAAATGAAATCTGGCCATGTGTAGCAACATGGATGGAACTGGAGGGTATTATGTTAAGTGAAATAAGTCAGTCAGAAAAAGACAGATACCATATGTTTCCACGAATAGGTGGACTTTGTGAGACTAAGCAAAAACCAGGGGGAGGGGAAGAGGGGAAAGAAAAAAAAGACACAGAGAGGGAGGGAGATAAAACATAAGAGACTCTCAAAGACTAAGAACAAACTGAGGGTGAGGGAGATGGGGGGGGGGAGAGGGGGTGATGGGCATTAAAAAAGGGCACATGTTGGGATGAACACTGGGTGTTTTATGTAAACCAATTTGAAAATAAACTATTTTAAATTAAAAAAAAAAGAAATAGCATGGCTATTTAATTTAAAAAAGTGTTCAATTTTTGAAAAACTTCAGTATGACAAATCATTTTGATAATTTGCAAATGTTTTTGAATATTATAAAATGACTTTGATATAACTTAGGTTTGGCTTCTAAAAAAATCTCTTATTTCTGAGTCACTGAATTTGTTGAGGTTTTTCAATACTAATAGGCACAAAGATCTATGAGAACTCACTAGAAACTGGACAAAGGAACCACACTTGAAGGATATATTAATTTGTGTGATTCCTAGTGGACCAGCAGCCCCCACTGCCAGTAGAAATGGCCACTTGCTCTTTTTATCAGCCAACATGACTTGTGCAAAGACCTATTACAGTTCCACTTGCATAATATTTCCAGTTACAGGTTTACATATCTCTATTTGCCTGTAAAATCTGTGAAAGTTGGTGTTATTTCTTATTCATACTTCTTTTGGGATCTTTTTACAATGTCTGGCATATAGTAGGCACCAGCAAAAAAAATATTGAATTAATATTGACCACTTTCATGACTAAATCTAGCATGATGACACTGTATAGTCATGTCCCACCTTTGAATATATCCTGTCTTTAAATTTTAGGTAAGGATGGGGCTCTTTGGGTGGCTCAGTTGGTAAGCCTCTGACTCTTGTTTTCAGCTCAGGTCAGTTTTGGCTCAGGTCATGATCTCATAGTTGGTGAGATTGAGCTCCACGTTGGGCTCTACATTAACAGTGTGGAGCGTGCTTGGGATTCTCCCTCTCTGCCTCTCCCCACCATGTGTTCTCACTATCTCCCTTTAAATAAACTTAAAAAAAAATCTGGATGAAAACAAGCACATAAGGAGGGAAGTTTTTCTTAGATTTTCTTATTGCTACCAATATTTCACACACTATTTCTCTTCCATAATTGTTTTTCTCACTGATTTGTTAACAAAGAACCCATAATAACTTGAGCTGTAGTAAGGATTTGGAGAACTAAAAAGGTGGTTTGCTTCAGTCATCACCCAGAGTCTCATAGGCCTTTCACTCATAAAGAGCAAGTTTCATACACTGTTATCCAAAGTCAAGTCCAGGTTAAGTATCATTTTATTTTGCTGACATCAATACTGACAGTCAAAGTAGCACTACATATATGTTAACCAATATACAAGTAATGAAAACCACTATAAACTACTTTAAATTGTTAATAGCTATAGTAATACATGTAAAAAACCAGTTGAAATATTAACAATATTTTAATTACCTAATATACAATATTTGAACATACAATTGCTTTATGAAAGTAGTAATGGGATACTAGAAATGACAGGTGCTTGCATTATAATGCAACATTTTATGTAATGCAGTGGTTAAGCTGAGATATAGTTCTAACAAAACAGTAGAGCTATGTTTAACAGAAAAAAAATTATATTGCTTCATCATTTATTAAAAGTAAAACAAAAAAAAATGTTTTTAATGTCATCCCTTAGTTGTACTCCACATGTGTCTGGTGGTTATACTGGATAGTGAAGGACTAGAGTATTCTATGAATTCTAATGCATTTATCCAATGACAGCTTTGATATTTCCCATTTAAGCTGCCTTAAGCAACAATAATGACTCGAGCTCATAGAGCTGCCTCTATCAGTATTTCTATTCTTAGAAAAGTCATATATACCTCTTTACCTTTTCCATGCATCTAATAGTTAATGAAAGAGGAAAAAAGCACAACAAAACCATTAGCTCAAGTCTTCACTAAAATGTTGTAAATGGGGTCGGGGAGCACCTGGGTGGCTCAGTCAGTTGAGCATTGGACTTGAGCTTAGGTCATGATCTCACAGCTCATTTCGTTAAGTTCAAGCCCTGAATCAGGCTGTCTGCTGTCAGCGCAGAGCCTGCTTCAGATCCTCTGTCTCCCTCTCTCTTTGACCCTTCCCCTCTCTCTCTTTGTCTCTCACGAAAATAAATAAACATTAAAAAAAATAAAGATAAAATATCGCTAATGTTGTGTTCTAAGATCAGTGTTCTGAAGGGAGCAAATGGCTCAAAAATTTCATACGTTAGGTTGAGGAAAGTCACTTAAAGTTCAGTTTGTTCCAAGAATTAAGCACTATTCAAATTCTCAGAAGGTATGGGGAAACAGTTTGCATGGATCACAGGACAGAAAGCAGGACTGGGGTCATGTTTTACCAAATATTGCTTGGACACTTTAGTTTCAGTGAGATATTGGGGTTGGGGAGCCGGGTAGTTGGGACTATAAAGGTTACAACTAAACTTCATTTGGCTTTGAAGATCTTTCTCAATCCTTCCTTTAGGCCTGCAGTGGCAACAAGGTTAACATCTTTAGGACACGTTTCAGAGTCCAGACCTTCACCACAAGCTCAGGTTTCTGAGTCTGAAGAACTAGTGAGGTTTGTGATCATAGAGATGATTGAGTCTAAAATGCATTCATCAGTTTCTTATATAATCTTTATTTTCTATAGTGATTTCAGATATCCTTTGGAACAATAACCATGTGAAAGTATTTAAGACTCTGGAAAGGACACAACATAGGACTGTAATGGAAAATAAGTAGAATCATTAATAATCCCTGAAATTCTCTGCTTAGCCCTCCAACCATCATTCCTAGTTCTATTAAGAATATATTCATATATATGACTCGAGCTCATAGAAATATATATATATATATTTCTCAAATGCAAAATTCTATCTGACTTCTCCCTCTGGATTACCCAGAAAGTCACACAGAGACCAGGTCTCCATTTTCTTTTCTTAAAATAAAACTGTTCTGTTTTATCCTTTATCTTATCAGTCAGAATTTGTCAAAACAGTAAAGATCATCTTTGGAAACCAGGGCATTAGAATTAAAGGGAAAAAAATGTTAACTTTTTATCCTTGAAAATTAGCAATCTAAATTTTTTTTAATGTTTATTTACTCTTTGAGAGAGAGAAAGAGAAACAGAGCATGAACAGGTGAACAGGGGAGGGGCAGAGAGAGATGGGGAGACACAGAATCTGAAGCAGGCTCCAGGCCCTGCACTTTTAGCACAGAGCCCAATGCGGGGCTTGAACCCACCAACCGCCAGATCATGACCCGAGCCAAAGTCAGATGCCCAACTGAGCCATCCAGGCACCCCGAAAATTAGCAATCTATTAAACTAAGAGAAAATTTTAAAATACAGTAATAACTCAAAGAAGAAAATGTGATAATTAGTAGTTCCTAGAATTAATTCGGGATCTTTGTCCTGGAATCCTGGGCCAAAACTATCTATATCTGGAAATCTGCTGCTTTGATGGGAGATTCTTGGGAAAATTCCTCCTGCCTCAACTCTGCTTTGGAGAAATCATGTAAGATTTTAGATTTAGATCTCCAAGTAGTGACAACATTCTGTCTTGGCAATGTATATTTAGAAATTGGGAAACATGATCCAGGGATCTATGCTGTGTAACTTTGCAAATGTATCAGCAGTTGATAGTATTGGATTTGGTTCTGACTGAGTTCAAGACCAGTTTCATATTGCTGTTGCTTTAAGGAAAACAGAGTTCTGGATTGAATGCCATGAAGATATTCCTGTAATTTCTCCTTGGGAAAAGCCACCTGTGCCTGCTGGCTATAAACTTGGATATACTGCATCGATCAGTTATGGGATGTGTAATTCCAAATCCCACAGGATGACCAGTGATTTGTTCATAATATGATAAATTATGATGGTTTTTAGTGGGTGAAAATAGAATAGAATACCTTTTAAAAGCTAAAATTAGTACTTCAGATATCACTTTTATAATTCAGATAATTTTATAAGATTTATTCTTAGGGTACTCCATCTTTTCTTTTGATTTTTAATGATATATGGGGAAGATAAAGACAATATATTTATTTACTATATATTTATATTTACAGTGTATTTATTATGTATTATTATATAAATATTTATTATATATATATACACAGAGAGAGAGAGAGATGCCACATCAGAAAATGCTGAGAATGGACAACTTAAATATTCATAGATGGTTTATTTAGACCTCTGTCATGTTATTTACTAATACTTTGATATTATAGATATCAAAACTAGAATTGGTGTTTGAATATATTTGTACTTCCTAATCTCTATGTTCTGGATGGACAGGCTATCAAATGTCTTCATAAGCTCAGAAATTTATTATGAGTTGTCATATCTAAGATCCTTTAGTGCTTCAGAGTAAACTTAACTGAAAGACAGTAAGGGAGAGTAATATAATGAGTTATATTTTGTGAGAGAGTAGAATTACTTATAATTATGCAGCAGGTAAGTCTCAAACACATGGACTATAGTTAAATTCTATGTCTCTATATTTCATGGGAATTGAATTAGAGATTACACTTAAGTGGGTGATTCTATTTAAATTATTATTTAATTTTTTTAACTGATGGATGCTGTCTTCTTTAAAATAGAAATAGGACTGAAAACACAGTATTATTTTTATTATATGTAAAAACAGAAATATATTCAATTAATACTTTGATGCACATCGGCAGCTCTTTGCTCCATTCGTGGTAGATATTCATAGTATATTTAAGCATAGTTCTATTCTTTAATATTTTTGCATTTTTTAAAATTCTGTGCACAAAATACAGTTAAATTCAAAGCCAAGATTTACCCTATGGAAATGTATACTTTTCATTAAAGATTGTGAAAATGTAATTCTTAGTGGTATTCTTTGTTTTCCTTCTTACTTTCATTTTTTTAGAAATAAAATACAGAACCACATTTAATATTTTAGTGAAGCAGTCTTAGTGCAATATATTTATAATCTTATCCACCTATATCCAAATCCTCTGTTTAATTCCATCTTTCATCTAACTGCAAAACTTCCATTACCTTTATATACCTAATTCGAAAAATGAGCTCAGGAAAAAAAGTGACAATATCTTGACTTGTATTAATAATAAACTAGCTTATGTTGATATAAATTTTCATTTTAGTTTCTTTTATTTGATAATCATGACAACTTTGTGAGACATAATCACAGCAGAAAACTAAGCTTGACAGAAGAATGGCAGAATTTTCCCAAGTTCCAAATCCGTAAGGCCCAAAGTATGAACAGAGGTTTCATAATTCAATCTATCCCTCATTTCATTTAGGATGCAGAAATGTTCAGGTGGCAAGATCAGAGGGCAGAATTGAGACAAGTGTATCTAAGGGTCTCACAGTCTTAGTCACAATAATGCCCAGGCAGGTTTGAATATTTTGGGTCTTCTTCTTCCTACAATTGCACTCACAACTCTTTTCCAGGGGTATCATTATAAAATGCAAATTAAATGTTCAAGGAAAAGGCAGCACCTCAAATCAATGTCATCTAGATGAAGTTATTGTGGTTTTCATATTTGGTTTATAAACTAGTTTTCCACAGAGGAGCACGTGGAAGCAATAGGACAACTATTACTAGGGTAAAAGTATAATACTAACTATATAGATTCAAAGGGATGTCTCTAGTTGGCAGATCTGTTTGCTCAGATACATCTGATCCAGAATATCACTGGATGCTTGGGATGCTTCTTCTGGAGTTTCTCCATTTAGGTGAAACTATTCTAATGTTTCCAGGAAAATCACTTCAACCTCCCTCTTCCCAATCAAACTATGATAGTACTTTGTATATATCTCTATTTAATCTATTAGCCTGTAGGGAAGCTCACCTTTCTCTCAGTCCTCCCTTCTTCTACCCCCAATGAGTATGACTCTCACTTATTCAAGTACTGTGACCTGCCATTCATGTGTGCTTTAGTCTCACAGGAGACTCGTTTTTCCTTGAAACCTAGAACAATGGGAAGGCTTGGGAAGATCCAGCATTACTTTTGTCTGCCTACTGAGATCCTTCCTTCTATGCCATGTCAGAAGTGAGAAGAACCGAGACTGATCAGAGCTCTGGCATGTCTAGGACAAAAGCCAAAGACCAGTTCTCTGCAAGGCAAGGGGAAACAAACTTTCTGGCTGTATTCTTGCAGTTGAACTTTCTTTAGGGATTGTAAGCTCTTCTTGAACAAATCTTTTCTCACCAACATGGTGGTGAAATATGAAGAGCTAATGCCCAGGTGTATATTTGGAAATAAACGCAAAAGAAAACATCTTGCCTATTTTGATTCTCAGCTCACTGTCCTCAGAAGCCTCAAGTAGAAATAGTCTAGTTTTCTGTTTATTAACCGCATACTTTGTCTATATATATTTTCGAGACCCTAAATAAGTAGTAAGTGGCTTATTGAGGATAACGTTCAATGATTCAGAAATCTGTGTTCTGGCTTTTACCTCTTGATCTCTTCATACTCCCCTATCGTGTTACCATCATATCGTGGTTCCTTATTCATAAATTTGTCTTCTCTGCTAATATAAACTCTTTGAAGTCATTGACCATTTGTTATTCACATTTTCTTCCCATGTTATCTTATCACCTAAGCAGGCATTTGATGATTGCTGAAAAAAAGATGAAAGGAATAACAAAAGTACTACAGGACAAGCCACTCAAGACTATCTAGAAAGCATTTGAAAGAATTAAAAAACTACCACTTGAATGTTCAATTCACATAAAAGCAATTGTTGAAATCACGTGGTTTGTAAAGTATAACATAACATACTTCATAATAGTTTCTTCATACTTTTACACTACATGAAACTCTTCACATAAAATAATTAACTAACTGAAAAGTGTATATAACATGTGAAAATGAAGTAAATTCCTTGCCAGTCTCTGAACATTTCCTACCGAGCTTACATCTCTCAAGTTTGAGTTGTGGACACAATTTATGGAATATTTTTTAGAAAACGTTAACCAGGGAGAATAGATCTACATCTAACATTTTATTTTTTAGATATAAGTCACAGGGGTCCCAGAAATTGAGGCTTCTTTTGCCATTTTCTAATACAATATTGAAATATACATTCAAGCTTTGTTCCAGGCAAAGTGAGATTTAGGAGAGAAAGTGAACATTAAGAAGAGTAGTTCTGAGGTGGCTGGGTGGCTCAGTCGGTTAAGTGTCCAACTTCAGCTCAGGTCATGATCTTGCAGTCTGTGAGTTCAAGCCCCGCGTCGGGCTCTGTGCTGATGGCTCAGAGCCTGGAGCCTGCTTCCGATTCTGTGTCTCCCTCTCTCTCTGCCCCTCCCCTGCTCATGTTCTGTCTCTATGTCTCTCAAAAATAAGTAAATGTTAAAAAAATTTTTCGAAAAAAAAATAAGAGCAATTCTAAATTTATTATGACTTTAGTGGCTTATAAAAGAGGAATTCTGAAGACTCTTCAGCTTTCTAAAAATGCAAAACCGAATGACTTCTCTGATTGTTTACTTCACCTTTTTTATTTCTGTAATATTGATTGTTTTGTATGTTTGTGCATGACAGTTTTAATTCATTTAATGAAAATAATATTTATCTCTGGGACATTATCTTCTGTTTAGCATCATGACATAAATGAAGATTATAAATTTGGCATAAATACAAGTGAGGACTGAAATTTACCCAGAAACAAAACAATGCTTTTCCAACCTGAAAAGCAAAGCACTTATTGCAAGCTGTAGGGGAAAAGAGGCTTAACTGTCATAGTATTCATTCACTTAATTTTTATTCAATAACAAATGTCTTATTTTTTTTATATTTAGTGAAAGTGTCTGCATTGATATTTTAAAAGTGGCCGATTTTCCTCTCATTTGTTAATGGCCCTTCAGCTGTAAGAGAAGCAATAAACAATGAGGCATAATATTAACATTTTAGATTCTATTTAAAATGATTATTCAGCTGGCCTAGATCTGTAAGTCTAGGTGGTAATTTTCCAATAATTGTGTTGTTATATTTCAAACCTGATAGATTGTCCTCCCTCTGGGTGATTCAGTTAACTAGGGTTATTTCACGATTGGTTCTTTTGCTCTGGAAGTTCTTGAGTTGGCTCATGTTACTACTAAATGCTGATTCAATTAGACATTGCTATGTTGGCTTGGTTCTAAAATGACTTGTTGCAGTTTGGAACAGTGGATGATGGGAATATGAGTTTGTTGTCATATTAATTTATCTTACACCCTGGCACTAAACCCCAAATGCAGTCTTTTTTTTTTTAATGTTTATTTATTTTTGAGAGAGAGAGAGACAGAGTATGAGCAGAGGAGGGTCAGAGAGAGAAAGGTAGACACAGAATCCGAAGCAGGCTCCAGGCTCCAAGCTGTCAGTGCAGAGCCCGACACAGGGCTGGAACTCACGAACCATGAGATCATGACCTGAGCTGAAGTCGGACACTTAGCTGACTGAGCCACCCAGGCGCCCCCACAAATGCAATCTTAATTATGTCCCAAAACAGCGTTGGTAGTTTAATTACTTCAGTAAAAGATACTTTAGGGTGGCTCAGTCAGTTAGGCTTCCGCCTTCATCTCAGGCAATGATCTCATGTTTCATGCATGAGTTCAAGCCCCACATCAGATACATTATTTCAGATATAACACTTGGGAGAATACTGTTTCTGTCCGACTTAGGTGCATGATTCTGACAATTATTTGAAAAAAAAAAATGTTGAGGCTACAAGCTATAGTTGAATAGGGGAGCTTAGGTTCTGTCCCTGCAATGCAAAACTAGGTATGCCTGACTCTCCTTATTGTTACCTATTATAGTTCTATTTAGATACAGTGGACATAACAGCAGTATGTGTAATGTCGAAATGCATCTGAATACATTCTATGAGGCTTAACTGATGGGACAGTAATTTATCATTCTACACAATTCTTTGCTAATTTGATCTCAGTCAGTATTGCTAAAGTTTCATAACTTAGTCTCTTTCAAGTTATAAAAAAAGAGTATCTTGATAATTGTTTTTGATACATTTTCTAACATAAATACTGTATTAGAGAAGATTTGTTTAAAAAATATACTTAACACTGAAAATGATCTGTAGTTAAAATATTCAAAGCTTAACACAAAATTATTTATATTAACATTCATCTGTTCTCACATTTTATAACCAGTTTCTTAGTAGGATTTCAAAAGCTTTGAAGAATCTCAGGTTTCAGGAGTTTCTGCAGTTAGTTTATTTTTTATCAATTAAGCAATGTTTCTGCAGAAAAAGTGAATCACTAACCTGTAGGTCTTTTAAAATTATTCTTCTGGGGGCGACTGGGTGGTTCAGTAGGTTGAATAGCTGACTTTGGCTTCAGGTCATGAGCTCAGGTCATGATCTCATGGTTCCTGAGTTTAAGCTCCCCATCAGGCTCTCTGCTGTCAGCACAGAGCCCACTTTGGATCCTCTGTCCCCCTCGCTCTCTCTGCCCCGCTCACGGTCTCCTCAAAAATAAATATTTAAAAATAAAATAAAATAATTATTCTATATCATATGAATTTGACTTTTAATGGGTTCAATTCTGTTTTCAAAGCTTATTTTAGATATTCTTTTTAATTTCTTTAATGTTTTATTTTATATTTGAGAGAGAGAGAGAGAGCATGAGCAAGGGAGAGACAGAGACAGAATCTGAAGCAGGCTCCAGGCTCTGAGCTGTCAGCATAGAGCCCAATGCGGGGCTTGAACCCACGAGCTCATGACCTGAGCTGAGGTCGGATGCTCAACCGACTGAGCCACCCAGGTGTCCCTATTTTAGGTATTCCTAGTTTTTAGAAAATGTTTGAGTCTTTTATGTTTTAAAATTAATACAGATATCCTAAAAACTAAAGTACTTCATTTACATTTGGTATGTCAGCTGAAAGTTTAGTGCTTGCAGTGCATTTATATATATATTAATATAAACCCACACATCTTGCTTATACTACCGAAAAGGTAAAAGATGGGAAGAAACTGGATAATGGGATAAAATGCTCAGAAACATTAATGAGACACATTAATAAAATATAAAGTCAGTTGGGCTTAGAATGATGAGAGAGTCCCTGAATATGGAGATGAAGTCCGTGCAGATATGTCGGAGGACAGTTCTGTGGACCAGAAAGGCTCACACGGAGCTGTTCTGTCACCACACTTCTCTTCCTTTTTCTCAGCTAGGCTTCTCACTGATCTCCCCCTTTATTGTTCCTTATTTTCAGTCATGTTCTCTTTGCTTCTACTCCAAGAATATAAAGAAAGCATATACCTGATTATAAAAATTTTCTAAATATATAATCAAATTTGACGTACCTTTGAGATCAATAGAAAAAAATAGAATAGAAATATAAAACAGAAAATTGAAGAAAAAAGAAGAAAAGATTACTTGTGTTTGTCTTTCTACTTATCACAAGATTTGCCCGAGTCTGTTATTTCTGGCTCCATTCCTGTGCTTGGTATAGGACAGAAAGCTTGAACTGTTATCCATGAGTTAAGTTCTAATTCTAGAATTTTAAGTTACTCTTTTGATGGGCACTTGATTTCTCCAAGCTTTAATATTCTCATAGGGAAAACGGGGAGAATAATGTTTCTTATGACACAATGTTAGAAGTTAGTATGTGGCTGTATGCAAAAACACTTGGAATATATTTGGTTTCTGTAGTGGGTTGAATTGTGTCATCCCTCCGCAAAAGATACATTTAAGCTTTAACTCCCAGTACTGGTGAATGTAACTTTATTTACCAATGTATAAAGTTAAAGATCTTAAGATAAAATCATTGTGGATATAGGGTGAAACCTAAATCCAATGACAGATGTACTTAGAAGAAAAGGGGGAAATATGACACATCAAGGGAGAATACCACATAAAGTCAGAGGCATAGATTGGAATTATGAAGCCCCAACCCAAGAAATGCCAAGGATTTCGGGTGGCCACTGAAAATTAGAAGAGAGGCATGGAAAGGATTGTCTTCCAGAGCCTCCAGAGAGTATTAACACTGTCCACACCTTGCCTGTGGACTCCTGACTGCAGAACTGTGAGAGAACAAATTCCTGTTGTTTATGCTGTCCAGTTTGGGATTATTTGTTATAACAGCCCTAGAAAACTAACACAGTCTTAATTGATTCTCCCTGATTCTCTTGTTTTTCTATGAACTTGTATATTTTCAGGGGTAATACCTACTCAGTGTGCAGCAATATGGCCATATCACTTAAGTGTGGCTCGCATTGATTGGTTTAGTGCTCAACTGTGATAAGACTTGGCCTGTGCCATAATTGTTATTACATATTTAAAATATCACCTCTCTATGGCATATGAACAAGAATATCTCTTAAGGTTTTTTCCAAGACTAAAGTTCTGTGACCTTTTGGCTAGACCCCAGCTACTCTAAGGCAGCTTCATACTACATGCATTAATTGGCTTGGCATACTACATGCATTAATTAGCGTTCTAGGTATTTATGGGAAGTGAAAAGTGAATAAGACCTTTCATGTTTTTAAGGATTTTAAAGTCTAATTAGAAAGGTGAGATATGTCCACTTGAAAATGTAACAATAAGCAGTAGCAAATTATAAATGTTATCCAAGAGGCAGTGACAAAAATCAATTTCTGATTTCATTGTTCATTACGGATATAGACTAAGACCTTGCTATAGGCTATAGGTATCAAAATGTACTCATATAATGCATATGGAATTTCCTTTGCAGGTACATGTATTGATAAACATTCTCACCAAACATATACCTTAGGAAAATTAGGCAAAGAGCTGTTGATAGTGAAGTTTTATCTCTAGCTGGATAGTATTTACCAGTAAAAAGTTAAACTAAGATTTTCTATTCTTGAAAAGTATAATTTTCCACTAATGAAATCTGTTTCTTTATTGACTATTCCTGCTACATAAATTAAAAATATAATTTTATCTTTAAAATATTTATTTGATTTTTACTTTTTTAAATACAAGATTTTAAGGTAAAAAAATTAACATATAAAAGAAATAGACATGTTTGCCTGAGTGTACAATTTATTGTCTTTCTTTTTGCTTCTCTCTAAGAACTAATTATCTAAACTGTGCTTATCTAAACATGTTCTTGCTTCATAAAGTAAAAGGAAACAAAATCAATGTTTTTAAAAGAATACAGCAATTATCTATCCTGAAAAAAGGTGGGGAAACAAAAGGACAATTAGCAATTGTCTCACTCAGTTTGGGTTGCTATAACAAATTACCTTAGTCTGGGTGACCTATAAACAGCTGGAATATACTTCCCTCAGCTCTAGAAGCTGAAGGCTGAGCTCAGGGTTCCAGCACGGTTGGTTCTCATGAAAGCCCACTTCCTGGTTCCTACAGGGCTGTTTTCTCATTGTTCTCTCACATGGCAGAGAGGAAAGAAAAGCAAGCTTTTTTTTCTTGACTTTTATAAGGACATCCCATTCATGAGGGCTCCCCTCTCATGACCTTGTCTAATCCTAATTACTTTCCAAATGCTCCACGTCCTAATACTAAAATCATCCCATTGGTAGGTTTCAACATATGAATTTGGAGAGATGCAAACATCCAGTCCATAACAGCAAGGCTCTGCGAAATAATTTTGTAAAGAAATATTTATTATTTAGTGGAGAATTCTCTAAATGTAAATTACATACATCTTTGTATTTTGTCATTTTTATGCCATGAAAAGTACCTGAGAAATTATGTTTTCGGTTTTTTAAAACCAGTAAATATGCTCCAAATAATAGGTGCTTCTAATGTCTGTAAAACAGATAAATATTAGAAATTTGTAATAATCTACTCAGCAAACTTCTATCTTAATTCATGTGGAAAGGAAAAAATGCATAGCAAAAAAATAAGAAATACACCCTTGTATTCTGCTGTGGTCTCAGGTGGATCCAAGTCTAACTTTTCAGTTCCTTCCATGTGAGACCAATCTAATTGGGCAAAATTAATCTTTAGGCTCTTTAGATAAGAGCCTCTTTTTTGGGCACATTAATTATAATGAGAAAATAATATAAAATATCTCTTTAATTTCATTTATTCCAAAAGTACTGAGATGCTGTGCAGTTCATTGATGAAGCCTGCTAGAGTATGGACTCTTTTGCATCTAAAGCAGCATCTTTTATGGATCAAACATTCTAAAACAGATTCTAGACATACAATTTTCTGTGTTACCTAGCAGTTATTCATCCACTGGTAATATTCGAGAGCAAGATTTTTCTCAGATGGTGTAGTCTGTGAAAAACAAGCAAGCAAACGAACAAACAAACAAAAGAAAACACTGTGTGGAGTCGACCCCCGAGCTGACGCAGAGGCTCAAGATTTTCACATTTCATGAAGCAAGGGCAGGGAAGAGTCTGATGTTCCAGATGCACTAAATGCTATTCTTTTTAATTATCTCTATTTATCTTCCTGAAGTTTCCCATGACTCACACTTCTGCTCTTTGTTTAGGCCAGTGGTTCTCATTCTCATAGTAGAATCACCTCCAGAACTTCTAAACCTCCTGAGATCCAGGCTATAAGCCAAGCCAATTAAAGCAGTCTTGGAAGTAAGATCCAGGCAACAGCTAAGTTTTAAAACTTACAGTTTTTCCATGGTGCAGCTTGATTATTTTCCCTATTCTTAGAAAGTACTCACCAGACTCTACAGAGTATATTCACATAAGGCTTTTGTTTAAACACAAAGGATCAAATGCAGCAAGAAAAAGAGTACAGGAAGAGCATCGAGTTCCAAGAGACATTCTGTTATGTGACCTACCCAAACCCAGGACCACACTGCCTCTCTGACTGAAACCCATCAAGTTCCTTGTGAGGAATCATGCCTTTGAGAGAATTCCTGAAAAGGATCACAGTATTTAAAGCCTTTAAAGAATCAAGCAAGGCTTATCAAATGTGTTAGGCCAGTTGCAGACTATTCCCTAGCATCCTCAGGAGCATTTCCAATCTTAAAGAGCACATCATGAATTCCATCACACTTATTTTAGCCAAGAATAAAAAAATCAGAAACTCAAGCTTTGCTAGAGATAAAGCTAGAGCTACAGTCAAGCTGTAAACCAACTCTATGTTTACAGCAGCGAAGAGTGAACCTGCTGATCTTGGGTTCACTGGTTGTGATTCCTTTGCTTTTCTCCCCAAGGATATCATACCATTAGCTTTTTAACTTAGAGAAAATCCCTAAAATTTGAATTCTCCTGAATGCACACTTTTATATATTCTAGTACTTTTGTGGCTTTCTCTTTTCTTGCTTTTTATTAACATATTTTACATTCAGTGGGATTTTAGCTTGACTGGAAATGGAATTTTAGGTTGACTCAGATTCTGATACAGAACCAGAATTGCCCCTTTAATATTGATTTATTTATACTTATTTCTTTAATCATTCTTTTATTGTAAATATGACTACTAGACATCATGAGATTATATCTACATCAGTCAATTGATTCAAAATTGCAACATTTAATAAACCAGCAAGATATGAAATATCTAACTGAATAAAAACAATCTAGCATTGATGTGATAAGCATCTCATGTTTTGACTAATTGTTTTTTAATTTCAGTTTGTATAATGTTTTTCTTCAGAAATACATTTATCTCTCGTTGAAAGCTTTAAACCCAATATAATTACTTTACTGTTGTTTAGCTTCACATTCAAGACATTGAGCAGGTTTCTTGACATTAAGTACTCTTGAAATCAACAGTTCAGTGGGTATGAAAGGGTCTGGGTCTAATTTTCTTCTTTTGTCATCATTTAATGTAATATGTTTGGAAACACAGAGACTATATTAGCAGTAATCTTTGCACCTTTGAAAATCCTAAGTATGATTTTGTTATATAACCTATTTCTTTTAATCACAATTTTCTAGCACCCTGTGGATTAAATTCTGTAGTTTCTGTACCAAAATGCCTCTTTGGCAGTACATTTTAAAACACTTTTCCAGTGTGTTTGTTTTCTCAAATAGCCACCCAGTTGAAGTAATTTAACATATTTCCTTACTACTAAGGTTATTTTCTCATCAATGACCTACAGGAGACATGACCTTTTATGGGAAAGTTGGAAATTCTGTATTTGTTGTAACCTTCTCATTAAATTATCTGGTTCACCAATAGTGTATTAATTAATGCATTTTTTAATATTCTGAATGCTTCAATGAATTAGGAAAGTATCAAAGAAAAAGTACTAGCTACTAGTATTTTAAAATTGGCCAAAAATGTAATGACCTAGTTATCACAACCCATGCTTGGTATCATGTTTAATAGAAAAAGAAATCACTACGTAATGCTTACAGAGAAGATATCTGTCTCCCGTGAGTCCATTTTACAAAGATTTTAAGAGCCTGAAATGTTAAATGTTTTAGCAACTTTGTTTTGGTGCCGATTATGAGTAGAATGAAAGCACAAGCCATTTTCAAACCTATGAGTCATCCTTTTATACTATTGACTTTTAAATTCAAATTGAAATAATTCATTAGCCTAACAATATTGTAAACTTCTCTTCAAGTTTTCAAACATTAGTTTGTCTCAGCTGATTTCTCTAGACATGTTTTTGTTTTTTTTTTTTGAGCAAAATAATCAGATGATTTTACTGCCCTGGTGGTTAATTTCTGCCGTTACTGCTAAGATTAATTTTATGTTCATTTTTCAAACCTGGACTTTGGAAATGCCACAGTCAGTTAAGTACAATTTATGAATGCAAAAGTAAAGCTACAATCTTAGTTATTTGTAATTGTGGTTAAAACGTTCATCAATGAATAAAACATAATGGAATTACCAGCTCAAAAAAATACATAGAACTTAAAGAACACTTAGTAAAAAGTGCTCTGAATCTAAATCTTAACAATAAGGTTATGATTGAGGGAATTCATATTAAGAGATTTAGTAGAACTGCTCTTGACTTCTTCCTGTGTGACTGTGTCAATATTCCATCTGCATTGCTTAAGTGATGAATTAGAGAGCTATAGAAATATAAGATAAAATGATAACCCTCAGTTTTCCCTAGAGACTATATTGACCTTTTTCTAGACTTTAAGCTCATTTTATTCTTGTTAATGTTTAATTCTATAGCAAATGAACAAAAAGGTAAAGCTTTCAGATTTGTAAGACATCATTGAGCATTGCATAATGAAAAGGAAACCTGACTTGGTTACTTTCTATGATTTTACTATTGAACTAAGTCAATTTAGGAGCAGCAACCATGGCTTTTTCGATTTGTGAAAAGGCGAGGCAAATGTCTTGCCAATTATATTTGCCATGCCTTTCAGTTCCTAGTTCATATATATCTGTGATCATAATCTCAAATTATTTTCTTCTAATAACTATACCCAGAGAGTGAGATATATTTGAATAGTCAGATGTTAGAAAAATATTAAAAATAACTGCAAGAACAAGAAGCACATAATTAACAAGTTGGATTGTGCTCACTGAAAGAGAATCTCTAAGCTTCAGAATATCCTTAAAAGAATAGGCATAATAGTATGTTCTTGTTCAAAGAAATGAGCAATGACTTTAGGGAAACTTTTGAACTGTGATGAAAATATAAAGATAATTATTTTCCTTTCCACAGTATCATCTGTCTTCCAAATATTATAAATACTGAGAATTTAAATAACTGGGTACATAACAACCTGTCTCTTCTCAAAATGATTGACCACTCTAAAATAGTGTGGGCATAGCAACAGTCAGCCCTATCCATGATGACATGTCTGTGGTACCCATGACCACTGGCTGCTGCTTAAGAAGTGAGAAAGGGAACCAAATATTTAATCAGAGTTTACTCTGTGTTGAATTTCTTATCAGGTATATTAAATGTATTGAGTAATTAATTTCAGAGAAAAAATCTGTGTGAAAGAAAATAACCTTCTTTAACAGATGATGACACTGAGTCTCTAAGCCTCCTGTAATTTACAGTAGTATAGAGGCAGAATTGAGAGTTATACTAAGTTCTTTTTGTTCCAAAGCTATATTGCCCAGAACATGATCTTGAAATAAAATATTGAATAATTAATTAAATATAAATGAATTTCCCTAGGGTAATTACTGAGGATGATTTAGAGGGATAACTCAATATACAGAAACTCTATTTTATTTCTTTCTTCCTCACTTCCATGGCTCATCCTAATACTTGATATGGGGCTATAAAGATGAAAAGAGAAAAAAATACAGTAAATATACAAGGAAACAGCAATGACATCAGTTTCTGTTTATCCTAACTCTGTTAGGAGAGTTCACAGGAGAAAGATCTTCAGAATATGGATTGAATAAATGTAACATTTAGTTTTGAATTACCAGAGAAAACTACAGGAGAGGAGTCACATGCATTACCTGAGAGCTCAGCCTTCTCTCCTTTGGAACCAAGGTAGACTCATTAGATTTTACTCCCTAAGCTATTCCTTCTGAAATCAGAAAGTGAGTGTGAAGGGGACTAAAAGAGCTGATATTTCTTTAGGACATCATGGAAGACAGATTTGAACAATACTATAATATACAATAATTGTTTGTCAGACTCTGCTATTAGTACAAAATTATTATGGTCCCACTATACAATTAACAACTGAATGCTTTTCTACTCTGTTATCATTCATCACCTACCAAAATTCCAACCTTGGGGCGCCTGGGTGGGTCAGTCGGTTAAGCGGCCGACTTCGGCTCAGGTCATGATCTCACAGTCTGTGAGTTCGAGCCCCACATCGGGCTCTGTGCTGATGGCTCATCAGAGCCTGGAGCCTGCTTCGGATTCTGTGTCTCCCTCTCTCTCTCTGCCCTTCCCCTGCTCATGCTCTATCTCTATGTCTCTCAAAAATAAATAAACGTTAAAAAAAAAAAAAAATTCCAACCTGTCTTCCATCTATCTAATTAGTACCAAATCACCAATGTTTCTCTGTGACTCCTCTTTCTGATTATTGCCCCATTGTTAGCCACTTTTTGGACTGTCTTACCTGTGCTCTCTGGAAACACCTTATGTCCTCAACTTCTTGACTGAAAACTTGTCAATATTGGGCACGATGGAAACTTGGCTCCCCATCTATACTCTTTTACCTCCCATGTCAATGTGATTGAAACTTTCCTTCAGTGTCTGAGTGTGTTGTCCCATTAGCTGCAGTATTCCACTACTTACTTAATTCCAGAAAGACATGGAATATCTTGTAGAACACTAGATCAGGCTTGAGAAATATACTTGAACACAACAATGGGCAACCATGGGAATCTCAATAGTGTTCTCTACATCTTCCATCTTTGATTCCCTGATAGTTCTGTAATCTCCCATGTACTTCTGGATGAAATTTTTTGCTTGCCAGTTCAAATGACATAACACATGGCTGTTTCACATTTCCCAAGCTGTTACATTATCATTTAAGAGCCTGACTAATATGGAACGAGTGCAATTTCCTAATTCCCAAGGTAGAAATTTTGATTCAGCTTCAGTGCATGTTCTATGGTCTAATCACTATGACTGAACAGGGTGAGATAGACTAGCATTCTGTACACAGAGTTTTCTAAAGCTATAGGAACAAAGGGAGCGAAAAGGCAATCTCTAAGTGGTGAAGCTAGGCATACATCTTTATATCAGTACTCAATAGGCATAGGATAGTTATGTAGATTTGTATCTCAGTTTTTCACATATTCTCACTCTTTCTCAAGGGATGATTTGCTTCCATACTTCACTGATTAATGAGGCTTTCTCCTCTCCCACACATAAACTCTCTTCCATCTATTGCTATGATATGGAAACAATTCTTCAACAAGCAAAAAAAAAAAATGAATAGGTTACAAATTGAGTTTATGAATTTAGCATCATTCTGATATCAAATCTGATGAAATAGCACAAAAAAGAAATACAATAAAATGCCTCCAATGACTAGAAATGCAAAGTACAAAATAAAATACTAGTCTATTTAAGATATTTAAATTTCTCTCTTGCCAGAGAAAGAGAGGCAAAGAAACAGGGTTTTTAAGTGTGGAGAAACAATCGATGGTTACCTGAAAGGAGGTGGGTGGGGATATGGGTTACCTAGATGATTGGAATTAAGGAGTGCACTTGTAATGAGCACCGGGTGATGTATAGTGTTGAATCCCTATATCGTAAACCTGAAATTAATATTACAGTGTATGTTATATAGCTAAAATTTAAATTAAAATGTAAATAAATAAGTTTTAAAGAATTTATAATAAAAACTTTAAGTAAATAAATTTCTCCCTTTTATTTTCAGGTCTCAAATAGCAATTTAAATATATAGGCTTCCAATTCTATTGTTTACTAAATTCACACTTTTGCACAGATCCAAACTTCTCTATCCTATACAAGTCACTACTCAACAATGCCCCTTCACCCTACTCTGTACATCATCCATTTTTTTCTTCCATACTGGATCGTTTTATCAGCATAGAGATGTATTATTTCTCCTGTCTTAAAAAAATAAAATAAAATAACAGATAAAACTATAACTATTTTTAGCCCCACTTCCTTCCAGGCACTACCCTATAGCAAAATTCTTCAGAGTAGTTGTTTATAATCATTATTTATAATTGTACTCCACCTATTCTCTCTGAAACCACTCTGCTAACAACAATCTTAACAGGGGCATTGGTGTTCTCCATTCTGCTATCACTGATGATAAATTCTCACTTTTCATCTTACCTGTCTATGAACACTACTGAAAACAAGGAATGCACATTCACTTGGTTTTCTCAACACCTCAACCTCCTCATCTTTCCCCTACCCTACTAATGTTCCTCCTCACCTTCTTTTGCTAGACCTACTCCATTCTCCAAATGCATATTTTAAAGTGTCGTTGGTTCATTCATTAGCCTTCATTTCTATCTACAGTTACTCCTTTATCTGTCTCAAGGCTTTACACGTTTCCTACATGATTACAACTTGGATGAAAATTTCTACATGGTTACAACTTCTACCTGAGTGCAACTTGTTTCTATCCAGAACCTCTCTTAACAAATCATACTCAGATATCTAAACCATTTGTACAAAATACATTGTATCTAATGGGCAGCTACAATTTAACTTAATCCAAAACCACTTTTGTGATTCCTGCTTACTCCAGACTAACCAGTTGCTTTTCAAGCTTTCCTCCCTCTCTGTTAATTTCAATACCATTCAATACCTCTAGCTTAATAAAGCCTTTTATTTATATACCTCATATAGATTATTTCACCAAATTCTGTCAGTTCTACTTTCAGAACCTTTAAAATCTCATGACTTCTCACCACCTTCTCTTCTCCCAGCTTGGTTGAAGCCTCCAACAACTCTTGCTTAGATAGAATTGCTTCTGACCAATTTTCTGATTCTGGCCATGACCGCTACTGTCTATTTTTAGCCAAACAGTCAGAGCGATCATTTTAAAACAAAATTCAGATCATCACACTTTCCTACCAAAAAGTTTCCAGTTGATTTAAGACTTGCTCAAAATAAAAGCCACTGTTATTTGCCAACTAATCGGCCGCCTGTTTACCTCTGACCGCATTTCCTTTTACTTTCTCAGCATTTCTTATTCCTTTCCCCTGTTTTGCTTTGCTCTGTATCAGTTTTCAAGTGATACATTATATATTTTACTTATTAATTTTATTTTCACTTTTCGTTACTGCAGTATATTAATTCCATGAGAACACCTCTCCTTGTGAATCTTGATTTCTGCTGTATCCCTAGCCGTCAGAGCAGTTGGAACATAGCAAGTCTAAAAATATTTGCTGCATGATGAAAAACATATTGCCTTTGTTTTCTCTATGTGGAAATCCTGCGAACTCAGCTCGTTCCCTCCCAGGTTTCCTTCCCTGCCATTAGTGACTATCAGAAACTTCAAGACCCCACTACTTTAGAGCTAATGAGTGAAATGAGAACATTGTCCCCTTACCTTCCTGTGCTATCCCTTCAGTGTCTCCATGTTAAATTTTTTTTTCAACGTTTATTTATTTTTGAGAGACATAGAGACAGAGTGTGAGCAGGGGAAGGGCAGAGAGAGAAGGAGACACAGAATCTGAAGCGGGCTCCAGGCTCTGAGCTGTCAGCACAGAGCCCGACGCGGGGCTCGAACTCACAGACCGCGAGATCATGACCTGAGCCGAAGTCGGCCGCTTAACCAACTGAGCCACCCAGGCGCCCCCAGTGTCTCCATGTTTAACACCCATGTAAAACTTAGATAAAGAGGTTTTGTGTTAATATTAGAAAGATATTGGAGGACAAATTAAAATTCATTAATTCATTTATTAATTTATTCAACGGCCATTCATTGTCTTGGAATTTCCTTTACATCTCAAAGGCATTGCTACTATGTATTTTGACCCGAGACAAGTAAATAGTCTCCCTTGAGTTCTACCTATAACCCATCTCCTCGGCCTTCAGGTTTTATCTCCTCTCCTCCAAAACTACTGTTATTAAGCATCCTCCAAATCACCACAGCTCTCCAAAACAGCATATCCGTCACTGCCCACCACCTTCCCAAGGGCCCCATCAAAATGTCCTAAGCATTCCTAAGTCTGAAGTAACATCCCCTCAAGGATCAGCAGGTATTTTGTAAGGCCAGTGCATCAGCAGCTTGCAATGTGTCTTTACTGGAGAAAGGTGGTGGAGGCAGAGTGGAGTAGGTAATGTCCTCCTGATTAGATTTCCTTTATGACATTTTTATCTTTGTAAGCTTTAGGCAACAGATATGTTCAACTATTGCATCTGTTAAATTAAATATGTGTGCATCTTCAAAAGAGAAATTAATTTCCACAGAGACTACAGTCTAAATACATCTTGTAAAAAAGTTATGTCTTCAATTAGCAAATATCATTGTTTCCTTCCAATATCACAAAATTAGTGTGACATTTAGTATAATGTCTATCACTATTAGACTATGTTTTTTTTTAATTTTTTTTAACATTTATTTATTTTTGAGAGACATAGAGACAGAGTATGAGCACGGGAAGGGCACAGAGAGAGGAAGATACAGAATCCAAAGCACGCTCCAGGCTCTGAGCCGTCAGCACAAAGCCTGATGCGGGGCTCGAACTCAGAGACTTTGAGATCATGACCTGAGCCAAAGTCGGCCGCCTAACCAACTGAGCCACCTAGGCGCCCCTAGACTATGTTTTTAAAGAACTTGACAAAATAACATAAAAATGTATTTGGAGGAATTCATAGTAGACAAATCTAAAATGAGTTTGTGAAAAAATGGGAAAAATAAATTTTTTCTACCTAATTTTAAAATGTTTTTCTAAAGGATAACGTTTAAACAGTGTGCTACTAGTATGCAAAAAAACATTTTATACTCTGATACACAATAATATTTGAGAAAGAGACCCTAATATGTAGGACAATCTAGTGTAAAAAATATGGAATCTCAAAAGCATGAAAATTAGACATATACTAAGTGATTCTGAAATCATTAGTTAACTATTAAAAGAAAATCAGATTGCAAATTCATGCCTAATACAATTTCCAAATATAAGGATATAAAAGAAAGGAGAAAATTAAAAAAAAAGAAACTTTGATCAGACATTGGTTGAAATATCTTCTCAACATGACACAGAAAACAGAGAAAAGCATTTGAAGTACACTATCATAATGAGAAATATATTTAAGAAAACTGATATTTTATATAATATAATATTAATAAGTAATATACATTTCTTTGTATATAAATAAAAGATACTAGGACTAAAAAGCTGCTGCTGAGAGTTTTATTCTCTCAGATCCTCTTGCTTTGGTTTATTCTTGTACCAGTTCTAAGTTCAAAGGGCACGGTATGAATCTTGGCAGCTTCACATGCTCTGTCTAGTGATTCGAGGTGCCATCTGCCACAGGAATCTTGACTGCAGACAGCACTTAATGACCATTCTAGCTGACAACTATTATGGATGCATCTTTGCTACTGCTGCGTGATCCATGTGCAATTGTAACCAGAAGGATAACAGTCACAAATCTCAACAGAGCTTTAGATTGTTTATAATTCCAAAGGCCTTTTAAGAATTTGATATTTAGCTAGAGTAAGCAGACTGGTTAACAAAAGTGGGACATGTCCTCATACATAATGAACTAGTCAATAAAAAACAAAGACCACAGTACAGACGGTTACATTCTTGTTCTGAGCTGCCCTGCCACATGGACTTTTTTTTTTTTTACCAGAAGTTAAGAGCAATTCATTTGCTTATAATCCAAATCCAAAGCCATAATTGCTTTGAACTTCAAACAAAATAAAGACATATGCCATCTCAGACAAGAAAATATCTTGTACAAATTTCTTACAGAAACTAAGATATATTTGTGGGTAGAAAAGTGAAAAGGAAATTAAAAGAAAGCTGAAATGAGAGCAAGCAATTTATAGTACAAAAATGCATAGTGAGATGGCGAGTATCATCGAAATTATACTTGGACTCTAATTTTTACTAAAATAACTATCCATGACACTACACTCTCACAGTCAAGGTACATCATAGAACTTATTGATGACTTGATTCAGCATAAATTTAGAAACCTCTTTAGAAGGCATTCATTAAAGCCTCTTTGTAAACCATGTCAGACGGAATATTTTATGTTTTGGGGTACTTCATTTCTATTGAAAAAAGGCCTATTTTGTTTCTTGCTTTAAGAAACTAACCCAACTATATCAATAAATCATCTTTATTTGTAGAACTGGCTCCTCAGCTAAAAATCTGGCAGCTGATAAAAGAGAAATATGACCTTTAGTCCCCACTTTCTATCTACATATTGTACTACAAAGCTATATTTAAATATTTATGGAGATAGTAACAAAATGGTACATTGCAACTTTGTGTAAATAACTGACTTTGTTTGCATAAAATATATGGTATGCTTTTATATATAAATGATATGGTGACCTATCACTCATTGTTCCAAGAAGGGCTTTCCATATATTATGCATGAGCTAGGTGCTGGGCATGCCAGCCTGGGGGTAGGGGCCCGGGGGGACAATACTGACTCTTGCTTCAATAAACAGATCGTTCTGCAGATATGTATTCTGAACATTTCCTAATAACACAGACTAGATAGATCATTGAATCATCCATCTTCTCTGGTTTTATTACATTTTGACTAGTGCTGTGGCTTTATAAGAGAGCTGACTGGTGAAGCTATAGCTTTGGTCAAAACATGGGACAAGGCCAGAGCAGAGAGATGTTCTGTGGCCAATAAAAGGAATTCTGTTTAGGCATATATGGTATCCCAACATTCAGCTTCAACTAGATTAGCTTTATGATACTTTCTAAAGAGAGCCACAGGGAAAGATCTCTTATTGATAGAATATAATTGGTTCATCTTGCAGGAAGCAGTAATCCAAGTCATATGAATGCTCCTGCTGCCATCATTTAATTTAGAAGCAGTGTAAGTTGCTAAAAATTCACAAGCAGGCCAACCACTCTATGGGCGCCCTGGAAAATCACTGAGTGTTAAAACGTCTTGCATGAGATGGGACTGGCTCGATCTCTACATGACCCCTTTCTTCCTGGCCTCTAACAATATTCTGTAAGCTCCTGGAGGACAGATATATAATAGATCAAATCATGTCAAAACATAATAATTACTAAATGTTAATTATAATGTTGTCCAGATTCTATATCTTTGCAAAGTCAACCTATTTAAAAATACTTATCATTTATTATTCAACTTTTGCATATTTCTTAACTTTTATTTCTGTGTTTTCCTAGATTTATCTATCATTTCCATTTTATGTACATATCATGTGTTTGTGTAAATCCTGCTTAATTTCATATGTTGAATTCCAAGTAAATAATAAGGATTCTTTTTTTGCCAATAGGTATGAAAATTTAAGATTAGAAAAGCTAGTCCTTCAATGAAAAATTATTATAAAAATACTATAGAAATACTTCAAATATATTATAGGTCATTTTGTTTTCTTAAATAATGCCTTCTGGGAGTGCCTAGGGTGGCTCAGTCAGTTGAGCATCCGATTCTTAATTTAAGCTCAGGTCATGATCTCATGGTTTGTGAGTTTGAGTCCCACATAGGGCTCTGCCGCTGACAGTGCAGAGCCTGTTTAGGATTCCTTCTCTCTCTCTCTCTCTCTTCCCCTCCCCCACTCACTTGCTCTATTCAAAAATAAAAAAATAAACTTTAAAAATAATAAAAACTAAATAACGCATTCTGAATGCATTATGCCTTTTTACACTATTAAAAATAGTGATGGGCACCAGGTGGCTCAGTCAGTTAAACCTCTGACTTCAGCTCAGGTCATGATCTCACGGTTTGTGAGTTTGAGCCCCATATCAGACTCTGTGCTGACAGCTCAGAGCCTGAAGTCTGCTTCAGACTCTATGTTTCATTCTCTCTCTGCCCTTCCCCCACTTGTTCTCTGTCTCTGTCTCTGTCTCTCTCCCTCTCTCTCTCAAAAATAAATAAATGTAAAAAAAATTTTTTAAATAGTGGCTATTATCTCTACTCCTCTTCATAAATTGTATGTTTAATATAGGCCATAGTAATATGGAGTGCCTATGCAACACTCTGTACCAACAGCCTCCTAGCCTTTTAGACTGCCATGTTTCTCCCCATGCCAAAATTTCTCTACAGAACCCCTGAAGTGAGCTTTCTATAACAGGAAATCAGTTGCCATTTATTTGTTTTTAAAACAAGATATTAAAAATTCTTATTTTTTTAGCATTGACTAAAAAAAAAAAGACATGTTTCTTATAAGATTAAGATATAAGACCCTTAACAGTCTAACTGAAATCTATCAATTGTTATTTTATATTAGTCTCTCGATGCCTCATACCCTAGCTAATTAGGTATCTCATTCACTAAGTGCATTTCATTATAATAAATATTTATTGAACATCTCATCTAAAAAAAGAAGCAACTCCACTAAACTTTTATTCATGCTATCTACCTACCTGCTTTGCTTAGAATGCCTTTTTCCATTACCCCAGGCTGGGCAACACCCATTTCATTTTTGTGACTCCGTATTGTTGTCCACTGATAGGCAAGTCTCAGCTCCCTCCTCTGAAGTCCCACGATACATTTCCAGGCTATTTGACTGTGACTGTTAATTTATAAATCTATATCTTTTTGAAGAAGAGAATCACTCTTCTACCAGATATAACTCGTTTTCATATTTTGTGCTTAAGTTGAGGGAAAAGACAGTTCTTATATAATGGGATTTGGATCTCTGCAAGTGAAATCATTCATGGTGTCCATCAACTGAAGAAATAGCATGTGTTTCAGAATGTAAACCCAAACTAAGAAGACCTCTGAGTAAAACTTTGAGAAAAAGGAAAAACAAAAGCAGAACTCTTATTCTCTTGGTAATTATTGTTGCATATTACTAGCAGAATGCTTCTACCTAGGAACTTGTATAATAGTAATTTCCATGTGGAGGTTGGACAGAAACTATGAAGTATAACAATCCAGATGGTAATTGGATTAATATGGGGCCTTCAAACTCTGAGGAAAATTTAATTATGAAAGTTCAGGAATATTTCTTTTTAAACAGTTTTTTGAGGTATAAATTAAATACCATAAAATATACCCATTTTACATGTACACTTCAATGATTATAGTAACAAAGTTGTACAACCAATACCACAGTCTAGTTCTAGAACTTTAGCATCACTCCCAAAATATCTTTTCTGATCAGTTGTGGCCAGTCCATGTTCACATCTCTAGTGTGATTTCTTTTCTGTGTGTTGCATTTTCTGGACATTCCATATATATGGAATCATCAAATAATCAGGTCTTTTGCTTCTGGCTTCTTTCACTTAACATAATGTTTTTAAATTTCATTCACATTGTAGCATGTATCAGTAAGTTACTCCTTTTTAATTCCTTAATAGTATCTCATTGTGTGACTTACCACATTTTGTCTATCCATTCATCAAATGCTGGACATTTGAATTGTTTCTGCCTTGGATTTTTTACGAATGATGCTACGAGCATTCATGTACCTGTGTTTGTATGGACATAGATTTTTATTTCTCTCTGGTAGATTCTTAGGAGTTGGATTTTTTTTTATCATACGTTAAATTTATGTTTAACTTTTTTGAAGCAGATAAAATGTTTTCCAAAATGGCTGGAATTCCACCAACAATGTAGGAGTTCCTGTATCTCCACAACTTCAACAGCACTTGTCTAATTCATTATTCAGTTCTAGTGGATGATGTGGAATCTCTTTGTAGCTTAATTACATTTCCCTAATGACTAGTGTTTCACATTTTTTTACTGTACTCTTCAGCCTTTCTTTTATCTTCTTTGATGTAAATTCTATTATAATAAAATATTTAATCTGGGGTGCTTGTCTTATTATTATGATATGTAAGAATTTTTGTTATATCTTGGATAAAAGCCTCTTGTAACATTACGGCTTGAAAACATTTTCTCCTACTCTGGGTCTTACCTTTTTATTTTGGTATGAGGGTGATAGTGTTTGTTTTACAAATGTTCATAGTTTTTATGAAGTCTAGTTTATTATTGTTTTCTATTCTAGGTGGTGCTAAAATATCTTTGCCTAATACAAGGTCACTAATGTTTTTTTGCTATATTATCTTCTAAATGTTTTATAGTTTTAGCTCATGCCTGATCTATTTTGGGATAATTTAGTGTGTGAGATGGTGTGAAGAATCTGTGATGTAATAAGAAATGTATTTCTTCTTTGTCTCTCATGCCCAGGCAAGTTCTGCTCCCAAAACAGTTGGAACTTCCCCAGTGAACTGGAGTCTTTTGTTATTTATAAGCAATCTTTTTGAGTATATAAGTGTTTATGATAATTATGACTGAGGATGGGCCCCTAGATAGCCTCAGGATGGGGCTGGCCACCAGAAATGCCAAGAAATTAGAGGGTGGGAATTTTTTACCTGAATAGCAGCTTCTGAGAAGGAGAAGGGCTGGATATTAAGCTTTATAAAAACTCTTTTGATTTTTTTAATGTTTTTATTTATTATTGAGAGACAGAGAGAGACAGAGCATGAGTAGGGGAGGAGATAGAGAGAGGGGGAGACACAGAATCTGAAGGAGGCTCCAGGCTCTGAGCTGTCAGCACAGAGCCCGACGCAGGGCTCGAACTCGCAAACTGCGAGATCATGACCTGAGCTGAAGTCGGAGACTTAACCATCTGAGCCACCCAGGCTCCCCTGTAAAAACTCTTGAATGAAGAGAATTCATGAAATTCTTCTTTGGTGAATGTATCCAAATGCTAGGAGGGTGACACACCTCGGTTCCACAGAAACAGAAACCCCTGTGCTTGAGAATCCTTCCAGAACTCTCCCTCAGTACCTCTTCAATGATTATCATCTCCATTTTCGTGTATTTCATTCATATTATAACATATGAATATCTTACATTATCATGTTCATTATCCATTATGATAAACCAGTAAATGTGTGTAAATGTTTCCCTGAGCTTTGTGAGCCATTCTACCAAATGATCAAACCTGAGAAGGGGATCATGGGAAGGTCTGATTTATAGCTGCTCACTGCACCAGACTACAAGTTCTGCCATAGGATATGTCTTTAGGACTAAACATTTTTGTGTATTCATCATTCTTTTCCAAGTAGTCATCCATTAATGTTTAGAAAAGATATTTTAAAACTCCAATTTGTTTCAGCTATACCAAGATATTGTTGGGTGAACTGGAGAGAGACACCGGAGCCTGAGGCCTAGACCAAGCCAGACCCAAAGGAGTCACTGAAGGTTCTTGGTCTGGTCACGAGAGTGAATTCAATGACAGACACACACAACCGCGGACAAGTGACACCAGCAGAAAAGTTTATTAAGGCAAAAATACACTAGAGATATGGAACTAGGGGAGAGAGAGAGAGAGAGAGCTCACTGCACACCCTGGGGAGTTAGGTTTCTATTTTTTGTTGGCAGTTGCCAACTAGAGGGTGGGATGTTATTACTTGGGGTATGAAGCAAGGTTTACGAGCTTCTACTTCCTAATTTGGTCAGGGATTTCCAGTCATGGCATCTGCCATCTTGGGCCTGTCTGGTTGGATCCCATTTCTTGCGGAGTGCTTCCAGAACAGGCCTTTGTCCTTCCTAATAGCTGGTCATGACTTCCTCCTTGTTGACCTCCAGGTACCCTGTTAGAACCTAACTGACTATTCTAAAAAATGACAAAGTGAGGGGGCTTTTTGTACCTATTTGAGCCAGAGCTGTATATTTTGAAAGCATTTTGTGTGGATCACAAATTAGTACTAACAGTAATAGAAAGGTGAAAAACTTGAGGAGATACAATTTAAGAAGTTAAATTAGAGTCAGTGACAAAGAGCCTTTCCCCATCCTGAGATCCAACTTTCTAAATCACCAATTGAAGAGTCTGACTTCTGTTTTCTTAGGAGTAGTAGAAATCCATTGTAGATAGAGGAGACCAAGATGGCAGAAGAGTAGGGAGACCCAAAATTTCCCTTGTTTTTTGAATTGAGAGGGACTGAAACAGAGAGATTCTCAACTCCAAGAACCTGGCAGAAAAGGTGTAGCAGTCTACAAGGAACGCAAGAAACATAGACAACGCCCTAGGAACGCCCACAAGCACCAGCCCGAGGAAGTCACTCCCAAAGCCATCCCTGCCTCAGTGGAGATCACCCGCCTACACTAAACCACGCCCATCCGCTCAGGAGTGACACCTCTCAGCGGGAGCTACATAGGCCAAGTTCAGACCGCTGCTTGGAGTAACTGAAGGGCAACTTCAAGAAACAACCCAAAACACATCCAGCCAAAATGACGAGACGGAAGAATTCTCCTCAAAAGAATCTACAAGAAGCAGTGACAGCTCAAGAATTAATGAAAACAGATATAAGCAACATAACAGAACATGAATATAGAATGATAATCATAAAACTAATCGCTGGCCTTGAAAAAAGCTTAGATGAATGCAAGGGGTCCCGCGTGGCAGAGTTCAAGGACCTTAAAAACGTCAGGAAGAATTAAAGAAGACATTGGAAGAAATACAGGGGAAACTGGAAGCAGCCACAGCACGGATTGAAGAGGTAGAGGAAAGAGTTAGTGCCTTAGAAGACAAAATCATTGAAAAAGAGGAAGCAGATAAAAGAGAGAGAGAGAAGCTGATCCAGGAACAGGAAAGGAGAATCCGAGAGCTGAGCAATGCACTCAAAAGAAACAATATCCGTATCATAGGAGTTCCAGAGGAAGAAGAGAGAGAGAAAGGAGTCGAAGGGGTTCTTGAACAAATCATTGCTGAGAACTTTCCCAACATGAGGAAGGAAATGGGCATGGAAATCCAAGAGGCACAGAGAACTCCCCTCAGACGTAACTTGAATAGACCTGCACGGCACATCATAGTGAAGCTGGCAAAATACAAAGATAGGGAGAGAATCCTGAAAGCAGCTAGGGACAAAAGAACCCTAACATACAAAGGAAGACATATAAGGGTAGTAGCAGACTTATCTACAGAAACTTGGCAAGCCAGAAAGGAATGGCAGGATATCTTCAATGTGATGAGCAAGAAGGACATGCAACCAAGAATTCTGTATCCGGCTAGCCTGTCATTCAGAATAGAAGGAGAGATCAAGGTTTTTCCCAACAAACAAAAACTGAAAGAATTTATCACAAATAAGCCAGCACTGCAAGAGATCCTGAGGGGCACTCTATGAAGGCAAGGTTGCAAAGAACACAAACTGCCAGGGACAACCTTACAAACATGAAACCTACAGATAATACAGTGACTGTAAGCCCATATTTTTCAATATTAACACTGAATGTAAATGGACTAAATGCGCCAATCAAAAGACACAGGATAACAGAATGGATTAAAAAACAAGACCCATCTATTTGCTGTCTTCAAGAAACTCATCTTAAACATGAGGACACCTTCAGATTGAAAGTGAGGGGATGGAGAACTATCTACCATGCTACTGGAAGGCAGAAGAAAGCCGGAGTAGCCACACTTATATCAGACAAATTAGACTTTAAAATGAACGATGTAATAAGAGATGAAGAAGGACATTATATAATAGTCTCAGAGACCATCCAGCAGGAAGAGCTAACAATTGTAAATATCTACGCACCGAATTTGGGGGCACCCAAATTTGTAAAACAACTAATTACAAACATTAGCAACCTCATCGATAAAAATGTCCTAATAGTAGAGGATCTCAACACTCCACTCTCAGCATTGGATAGATCCACAAACAGAAAACCTCCGCAGAAACAATAGCCCTGAACGACACATTAGAACAGATGAGCCTCACAGACATCTTTAGGGTCCTTCATTCAGAAGCAAAGGAATTTACGTTCTTCTCAACTGCACACGGTACATTTTCCAAGATAGACCACATTCTGGGCCACAGGGAAGCTCTGAATAAATATAAAAGAATTGAGATCATACCGTGTACACTGTCAGACCACAATGCTTTGAAACTTGAAATCAACCACAGGAGAAAGCCTGGAAAATATCCAAGAACATGGCGGCTAAGAAATAACCTACTAAAAGATGACTGGGTCAACCAAGGCATCAGAGAAGAAATTAAAAAATACATGGAAACAAATGAAAATGAAAATAAAACAATCCAAACGCTCTGGGACGCAGCAAAGGCAGTCCTGAGAGGGAAATATATTGCAATCCAGGCCCATCTCAAGAAACAAGAAAAATCAATAACACAAATTCTAACAGCACGCCTAAGGGAACAGCTAAGACAGCCCAAACCTAGCACAAAGAGAGAAATAACAAAGATCAGAGCACAAATTAACCATATGGAGACAGAAAAGGTAGTGGAACAGATCAGTGAAACCAAAAGCTGGTTCTTTGAAAAAATAAACAAAATAGACAAACCTCTAGCCAGGCTTCTCAAAAAGAAAAGAGAGAGAACTCAAATAGATAAAATCGTGAATGAAAAGGGAGAAATTACAACCAATCCCTCAGAGATACAAACAATCATCAGAGAATACTATGAAAAATTATATGCCACCAAACTTGGCAATCTGGAAGAAATGAACAGCTTCCTAAATAGCCACACGCTACCAAAACTCAAACGGGAAGAAATAGAAAATTTGAACAGACCCATAACTAGTGAAGAAATAGAATCAGTTATTAAAAACCTCCCAGCAAATAAAAGCCCTGGACCAGATGGCTTTCCCGTGGAATTTTACCAGACATTTAAAACAGAGTTAATTCCTATCCTCCTCAAGCTGTTCCAAAAAATTGAAACGGAAGGAAAACTCCCGGACTCATTCTATGAAGCCAGCATCACTTTGATTCCCAAACCAGACAGAGACCCAGCAAAGAAAGAAAATTACAGGCCAATATCCCTGATGAATATGGATGAAAAAATTTTCAACAAGATACTAGCAAATCGAATCCAACAGCATATAAAGAGAATTATCCACCATGATCAAGTAGGATTCATCCCTGGGTTGCAGGGCTGGTTCAATATTCGCAAATCAATCAACGTGATACATCACATCAACAAAAGAAAAGATAAGAACCATATGATCCTGTCAATAGATACAGAAAAAGCATTTGACAAAATACAGCATCCTTTCTTAATAAAAAGTCTTGAGAAAGTCGGGATAGAAGGAACATACTTAAACATCATAAAAGCCATATATGAAAAGCCCACAGCTAATATCATCCTCAATGGGGAAAAATTGAAAGCCTTCCCCCTGAGATCAGGAACACGACAGGGGTGTCCGCTCTCGCCACTGCTATTTAACATAGTGCTGGAAGTCTTAGCATCAGCAATCAGACAACAAAACAAAATAAAAGGCATCAAGATTGGCAAGGAGGAAGTCAAACTTTCACTTTTTGCAGATGACATGATACTTTACATGGAAAACCCGACAGAATCCACCAAAAGCCTACTAGAACTGATTCATGATTTCAGCAAAGTTGCAGGATACAAAATCAATGTACAGAAATCGGTGGCATTTCTATACACCAACAATGAAGCAGCAGAAAGAGAAATAAAGAAGCTAATCCCTTTCACAATTGCACCAAAAACCATAAAATACTTAGGAATAAACCTAACCAAAGATGTGAAAGACCTCTACACTGAAAACTATAAAAAACTTATGAAGGAAATTGAGGAAGACACAAGGAAATGGAAAAACATCCCATGCTCATGGATTGGAAGAATAAATATCGTCAAAATGGCAATACTACCCAAAGCAATCTACACATTCAATGCAATCCTGATCAAAATTGCACCAGCATTCTTCTCAAAACTAGAGTAAACAATCCTAAAATTTGTATGGAACCACAAAAGACCTCGAATAGCCAAAATAATACTGAAGAATAAAACCAAGGTGGGAGGCATCACAATCCCAGACTTTAACCTCTACTACAAAGCGGTAGTCATCAAGACTGTATGGTATTGGCACAAAAACAGACACATAGACCAATGGAATAGAATAGAAAACTCAGAAATGGACCCGCAACTATATGGCCAACTAATCTTTGACAAAGCGGGAAAATGTATCCAATGGAAAAAAGACAGCCTCTTTAACAAATGGTGCTGGGAAAATTGGACAGCAACATGCAAAAGAATGAAACTAGACCACTTTCTTACTCCACTCACAAAAACAAATTCTAAATGGATAAAAGATCTGAATGTGAGACAGGAAACCATCAAAATCCTAGAGGAGAAAGCAGGAAAAGCCTCTTTGACCTAAGACGCACCAATTTCTTACTCGACACGTCTCCAAAGGCAAGGGAATTAAAAGCAAAGATGAACTATTGGGACCTCATCAAGATAAAAAGCTTCTGCACAGCAAAAGAAACAACCAACAAAACGAATAGGCAACCAACGGAATGGGAAAAGATCATCGCAAATGACATATCGGATAAAGGACTAATATCTAAAATTTATAAGAACTTACCAAACTCCACACCCGAAAAACAAACAACCTAGTGAAGAAATGGGCGAAGATATGAATAGACACTTCTCCAAAGAGGACATTCAGATGGCCAACAGACACATGAAACGAGGCTCAATGTCACTCATCATCAGGGAAATACAAATCAAAACCACACTGCGATACCACCTCACACCAGTCAGAGTGGCTAAAATGAACAAATCAGGAAACTATAGATGCTGGCGAGGATGTGGAGAAGTAGGCACCCTCCTACATTGTTGGTGGGAATGCAAACTGGTGCAGCCACTCTGGAAAACGGTGTGGAGGTTCCTCAAAAAAATGAAAATAGAGCTACCCTATGACCCAGCAATAGCCCTGCTAGGAATCTACCCAAGAGACACAGGAATGCTGATGCATAGGAGCACGTGTACCCCAATGTTCATAGCAGCACTTTCGACAATAGCCAAATCATGGAAAGAGACCAAGTGCCCATCAACTGACGAATGGATAAAGAAGTTATGGTACTTATATACAATGGACTACTACGTGGCAATGAGAAAAAATGAAATCTGGCCATGTGTAGCCAGATGGATGGAACTGGAGGGTATTATGTTAAGTGAAATAAGTCAGTCAGAAAAAGACAGATACCATATGTTTCCATGAATAGGTGGACTTTGTGAGACTAAGCAAAAACCAGGAGGAGGGGAAGAAGGGAAAGGAAAAAAAGACACAGAGAGGGAGGGAGATAAAACATAAGAGACTCTCAAAGACTAAGAACAAACTGAGGGTGAGGGGGATAAGGGAGGGGGGAGAGGGGGTGATGGGCATTTAAAAGGGCACATGTTGGGATGAACACTGGGTGTTATATGTAAACCAATTTGAAAATAAACTATTATAAAATTAAAAAAAATAAACTAGTAACTTATTAAAAAAAAAAGAAATCCATTGTAATTTCTTACTCAATTTTTGATTCTTCAAGGATTTCTGTTAAGTGTATCTGGGTTTAGTGACTGTATTGTTCTGACCCTTTCTATAGTGTCTGCCACATACTATCTCCAGAAAAGATTGTTAAATAAATAAACGTATAGATTAGTAATTAATCTTCAATCTGACATCTAGTATGCTCCTCTTTTTTTTTTTTCAAGTTTATTTATATGTTGAGCAAGCACATGTGTGTGCCAGTACACTCTGGGGAGGGGCAGAGAGAGAGAGGAGAGAGAAAGAATCCCAAGCAGGCACCAAGCTGTCAGGGTAGAGCAGAGCCCCACATGGGGCTTGATCTCAGAAATCCATGAGATTATGATCTTAGCCAAAATCAAAAGTAAGATGCTTAACCAACTGAGCCACCCAGCTGCCTCTAATATACTCTTCTTTATACAAAGATATTCTCAAGGACTATTGAGGTAGGTAGCCAGAATATTAGTGTACCACAAAGGGCTATTATTTTTTAATTAATTAATTTGTTCTTTGATTTTTTGTGTCTTTTTTCTTAGTTTTCAAAGTGTAATTTGTTGTCTTTTTTTTTTTTTTGTCTTAGGAAGCTTTCAGATTAGAGCTTTCTAATTTACTGCTAAATTTGGAAACACTAGTGTTAATCTTTTATAAGAAGAAGTTAAAATGCTCTATATGGAGAAAACTTAGAGATATCAATTTGCTATTTAAGAGGTTCTTCCCTAATCTTAAATTTTAGTAGATCACTGAGATTGCCAACTAAACACTACTTCATTTGGTAAGATTTGATTATGTATTATTTGTTCCAGTTAAGTATTTAATACATGCTTCATTCAGGAAGTTCTATATTATTAAAAAGGAAATGGTAGTTGTGATAATTGGAGTCATCTGGTATTTCTTCACCTCTTTCCCACATAACTCCATGAGTAAGTAAGGCTGTTTTATGTGCTCTTGACAGAGTGAAATGACTCACTATCTAAATGCCAGATATAGGAATTCTTAAAAATCAGTTAACATGACAGTCAACATAATGAATTCTCATTCTGACTCACTTCTGAAGGTACATGGTTTGATATTTTTTATATACATATATCTTATTGTCTGTAAGTGGTAGTCTGTTAGCTCAGCAGATAGATTGAGTCTGTTGAATTCTTGTGTCATTGCTGATCCATCTGAAACACATGGAACCATATGTTTGTTTACTTACTGAAGCTGGAAAGGGATCCTTTAGAGAAAAGAATCTTAAAGCATTATTTGTGCATTATTTCTCTCTCCTCAATGGCGTTTTTATATATCCACAATGTTGCCTCCTTTTTTCCTGCTCTTGATAATTTTAAATAGTTATGACATTTTAGATGATGCAACTTGAAATGTCATTTTTCAGAATTTGTACAATGTTTATTTTAGGCTCTGAAATGGATATGATTTTCTCGGACATAAGAGTTAAATTTTGCTTTTCCCTTTGTGTATAGTTCATGTTATTTTCTTGTACTAAAGTCTGACTGGAACAGCTGTGCCCAGCTATTCTCAAAATGAACATTAGTTGCTACTACATCTTTGTGCCTTTGTAGAGTGGAGAGGGGCATTTGAATTTGGAATGATTTACGTTGTCAGATTCAAGTTAAGTGTTAGCTTATTGGAGAAGGAATCCAAATAGATTTAGAACACCAGACCTTCACTGCTTCTTTCATGTATAGAGAATATTCAACAGTATCAACACCAGCAATGGTGAATATAAGAACAAAATACATACTTCTCAAATATCCTGGCCAAAGGCTGCATATTTCACACTCTGGCTTGTTTTCACACCTTTAGTAACCAGAAAAGCGTATTCAAAATACTGCAGTCAGCTACTGGCCTATGTGAATCTAATATAATTCCTTGGTAAGAAACTTTTGTCTTTGCCCTGTTATCCTTTGACATAAAAGTAGTTTCACCATTTCACAATACTCGCATCAATAAATGTTGATAGATATTGACTTGCTCTGTTAACATAACACTTGACAGACCCATTTCTGAAGACAATGAAACAGTATTTATTCAAGTAAATTATGATGTAAACAGCCTTTCCTAAGATTGTATTTCTTCAGAACAGCATTCCTAAAGCACACCGGTTTGTTGATGTTCAATGTGGCCTTCGAGGGATTGTTTTTAAATGTTTTGGTAGAATGCTAATATTTCAGGTTTTCTGAATCTTGCTATGGACCCCTATTCCTGCTTCCTCCATCTTATTTTTATAGTTATTTATTTGTGTCTCTAGAAAAACAAATGAATCTATTTTAAATCTTAATAGAACCATCATACCAATACAATAATAATTTTATTAGTGATTTATAAACATATGCCAAAATCAGTCCTTGTAGTCATCATCGTAATATACCATTCTGTTTACAGAACATATGAGAGGGATAAGAAATTGTAAAATCCACACCCAATAATGTCACATTCTAGCTAAAATATGTTCAGAATTGTATAATAATAGCAATGTACTTTCTGGAATCGAATCTGTATTTAACAATGCAGGAGTCAGGGATCCTTGGTTGTCTGCTTTGAAATGCTAGGCCATAAGCAGTGTCGAAAAGAAATTTCGAAATAGCTGTTATCAATGACAACTTAAGCAGTATTACTGATTTGGATGTATTATAAATTATTAAAATATTTATTGTGCCAGTGGGTGGGATTTTCATTCCTGATGTTTTGATTGTAGTAAGAGTGGTAATCTTACAGTTCTCCCTTTGGGTGTAGTAAAATTCTTCCAAGTGAAAGAGAATCAATCATAGATTTCACATAAACTGGGAGCATTTTAACCATGACAGAAAGAAGCAGTGCTTGACACTGAAATTTCTTATGTCTCTATTGCTCTTTTTGTTTTAATTTTTAATGCTTATTTTTTGATAGAGAGAGCACGAACAGGGAAGGGGCAGAAAGAGGGAGACACAGAAATCGAAGCAGGCTCCAGGCTCTGAGCTGTCAGCACAGAGCCCAGTGCAGGGCTCGAACCCACGAATTGCGAGATCATGATTTGAGCCAAAGTCAGATGTTTAATCGACTGAGCCACCCAGGTGCCCCTTCCCACTGCTCTTCAGCTGATTGTGTTTTTTGTATTTGCATAATTTTCCACTCATGTTAACATTAGTATACACAATTATTATTTTCTCCTATTAGGGACAGCTTTTATCCTGTTGATAGTTGACATCCTAGCCAGTGGGAAACCTATCTCTGAGTTTTAAGGAAAGGAATTATGAACTATGTCCACATTCCTTTCCTTTAAAGTCAAATGAGCATCTTTACATTACATGAATGATTAAAAACAAATTGAAAGTTACCTATAATTGTTAAACTATTAAAACATAAAAACAAACACAGGTATATATGTTCATGTATTAAATACATTAACTGAAATGTATGCAACTTAAGACATTCATTCATTTATTTATTCATTCATCCATCCATTTCTTCAACATGTATTATATATGTATTGTGAGTGTAGGTGCTCTTATGGGTGCTTTTAACTGAGTTGAACAGGTTCCCTTTTTATATAGATTTTTTACTTCTTGGTACATGTAATGAAACTATATGTAGATAAATACCATACAGATATATAGATAACTACCACCTCTCTTTTTAACAAAAGGATATATAATCTGTAGAACAATATTGGAGATAATCTATTTCTAACAGGCTACAGAATTCTTCTAAATCTAACTTCATAATAAGGAACAATGATATACAAGTAAATGTATACAATACAGGTATAACATTTAATTAGGTAAAAATTCCAGTTTCACTGGAATGCCTATGCTATAGGTGGAAAAAGATGCATGTATTATCCGTGGAGAAAGGAGACAGCAGTTAGTTGTGGTGGTTAAGAACATGGCACTGAACTTATTTTGCCATGGCTAGAACGTGACCTTGAGAAATTATGATGCTTCTGGGCCTCCATTTGTTAATTTGAATGATGAAGATGATTATAATAACTAGCTACATAGGGTTATATAAAAATGGAAGAAGATCATGCATGTAAATCCCTTAGATCATGCCTAGCCTACAGTAAACCCTCCTTAATGTTAGCCATTATTATTACAGGTTTATACAGAAAAATTTATTGACTTGTCAACTTTCAAAACTTTTTAGTTATTAATTAATATATAGATATTTAACCTTAGCATTTTAAAGAATCAAGAAATATGACAATCATGATAGCAGTGTCAGACACATGTTATGAAATGGTAAGTGGCCAATTAAGTTGGACCTGAAGGAACAGTTTTTGGAAGATACGATGTAGTTATTGATTTCAATATAAGCGACTTACAATAGAGATTTATTTCTTTGCTTTCCATAAATTATAATTAAACTTCCATTAAAAATATTCTAAGGAGAATGGTTAAAGATAAGTCATCACAAGAGTTCTTCTATCTTAAAATGGCAGTTTAATTACTTGTTTTTAATTCTTGTGTTGATTAATCGGAGCTATTAACAGTAAGTAGGTTCCAAGAAGAAGTGTGTCACAGGAGAAGAGAATGTGTTTTCAAACACTGAGAGTTGAAGTATACCAATGAAATCGCCATATTCCTTAAAGTTCACTTCTCATATTCCCATCCTAATGTTTAACTTCTTTTAATGAAGTTCCTTCATGTCTACTTCCCTTTCCCTCTGCACATTCTCCTTTTCCTTTTAAAGTACTTATAGCTCCTTATTATATAGCAATCTTCCTGACCTCAAAGGCACAGATCACTGGGCTTTAAAGCTCCAGATTTCGTTATTTACATGTAGTGAAGTATTTAGGTTTGCATTTTTTTATGCCTTGTTTCATAAAGGATATAGTAGAAAGTGCATAAACACAAATATAACCAGCAGGATAGTAGAATGAAACTCATATTCGTTTTTCTCTTTTCTTCATTGAAGTATAATTAATATTTAGTATTGTTTTTGTTTCAGGTGCACAATATAATGATTCAACAATTCTATATATTGCTCAGTGCTCATCACCATAAGCATACTCTTAAGCCCCTTTATCTATTTCACCCATCCCCATTCCCACCTCTCCACCAGCAACCATTAGTTTGTTCCCTGGAAATTTAGTGGGAAAAAAAAGCTAACAAGGATTCATCTCAATTTTGAATGAAACATGAGAAAATAAATGCAAGGTTCCTAAGTTAGTGTATAAATTTCACATATCTTGCATACACAACTTTTACAAAGGAAATAGTTTACAAAAATTGTTCCTTGCCTCTTTATCAATGAACAGAAGCCAGGGATGTGACTACAATGGAAACTTAGAGAGTAAGAGAAAGGTTGGCTGGCTAGCCTTTGTGCTGAGAAAGTTGAGAGAATAGGATGATGTGTTGACATTGACCAAGATTTCTAGTGATTACTAATTTGGGGGACATGTTTCTCAGGGACCAAACACATCCATTTTGGGGGGCGTGAATGTGTGGTCATTTTGGCTCTATCTCTTAGGACCCCTGGTATTGACAGTGGTCTTCAACATAAGATGATTATCCATGGGATGTCTGGGTGGTTCAGTCCATTGAGTGTCTGACTGCATCTCAGCTCAGGTCTAGGTCTCAGGGTTGTGAGTTCAAGCCCTGCACTGGGCTCTGTGCTGGGCATACTTAAAAACAAAAAATGTCCATGGATTATAAAGAGTCACCAGACTTCCACCTAGATCACTGGAACTGAGGAGATGGGGGGCCCAGCCAAGAGCCTCTGAAATATCAACAATAGTACCTAAAAATAGGTTGTCAGCTTTAACCACCTTTGAGACTCACTCAGAAATGTCAGTTTTAGCATCTGCCAAACAAGAGAAGGAAACCTCACCCACATCAGAATTGCCCTATTTTCCCCTTCTCTCCACTTTCCTCTGTTTAGATTCTGTAGGGAAATGAAATTGCATCCAGAAAATGCAGGAGAATGTTTATTAGAAAACGTTTCCTGTGTAGACAAATAAGCATAATTGTCTATGCCTTTTCTTTATGTTTCCCTGAGATCTCTGTTAATCTGAGAACATATCTTTAGAGTAAGAAAATATGATAAAGTCATTTTCTATCAATGATGGTAGATTTTAATTTAATATTTGGTGAGAAATTGAAATGCATAGGTATTATAAAAACGATAAAGGAGCTTAAGCTCTTCTTTATTAAAATACAACTTGAAATCTTGAGAAATGTAAATGTTTCTTTTTTTAAAAAAGTAATCTGAGGTCATATTAAAGAACTTCGTAAACTGGACTGCTTATTATATTCATGGGTTTATTTACATAATATTATAACATGAAGCTAAATGGTTGTAAATATACTATTTGGATGTCTATTCAGATGTGGTTATTTCTGTAACAGATAAATACATTCCTACCACTTGGTAGAGCAATTGTAAAAGTGTAATAAATATGTACGTTAGCTTTTCCAAAGATAAATTTTTCCTGAGCAGATTTAGGAGACATGCAAATAAAGCTTTAACAGTGTGTGGTGGAATATTAAAATTACTGCAGAGTGCCTACTCTTACTGCTAATGTAAGCCAGAAACTTGAGCCATATGCTAAGCCGTTGGTTCCCAAACTTGCTGCATTCAGCTGAAGGCTTTAATAAAAGTAAAATACCAAAAAATAAATGTCTCTATCTCATCCTCAGAGATTATGACTTAATTGGTCCAGGAGAGAGATTATGATTTCATTGGTCTGGGGTAAGGCCTGAGCTTTGAAATTTTTTAAAAATCCCAAAGTAATGCTAATGTGCAAAAAAGTTTGGGAACCTCTGAGCCAAGCCATCATTCTTGTTTTAATGCTTATACTCATGTGCAGCAAGAACAATTTCCTATTCATTAATGAGGCTGCTAATTCTGTAATGAAACAAAACCAAAGCTCCATTCTTTTCTGTAAACAGAATTACGAGCCCAATTCTAAAAAGCTCTACAGTAAGGTTTAATGTTGCATGAACTTGCTCAGTTAAAGATTCCTTAAAAGGGAACTTTATAGCTGTTATAATATGAATAGCTTACTAAATATTATGTGTAACTTAAAAAGACTTAGCAAAATTTTGTATAAAATCAGGTCAGATCCAAATTCTATACCCTTTATTTTTTATCTGACTTTCAAAGAAAAGAAACCTGAATTGTATAAAAAGCACTCTCTTGAAAAAAGCAATCCTTCATTTATATATCTAGCTCATTTATTCACTTTATCATTCTGTTTACTCATTCATGTATTATTATATTTTTAGCTACTGCTATTAGCAGGTTTTATGGAAAATGGAGGAAAAGGGAGATGAAAAACACTATTATTGCTTTAATTTTTGGCAAATTCTATTATCCTTTGTCATAGTAATTCTATTTGTTGTAAATTATTCAAAGGAAATAATCAGAGATGAGCACAAAATGTATATATAAGAATGTTAAGCAACATACAAATTATAGTAGAAATTTTAAGATGAGAAAAATTTGAAAATTATAGTAACTCTATATTCAGGTTGATGGTTTACACTTTTCACTTTCTTTTTTCTACTTTGTGTATTTTCTCCAGCTTTAATGAGATATAACTGACATATAAATATAAATTTAATGAGTACAGTGTGATGATTTGATACACATATGTATTATGAAATGATTACTACAGTAAGGTTAGTTAACACCTCTGTCATCTCACATAATTACCATTTGTGTGTGTGTGTGTGTGTGTGTGTGTGTGTGGTGAGAACATACCCCTCTTAGCAAGCAGGTTTTATTTTTCAATAGTCCATAAGTATTTAAGAATGTCAGAAAATTCTTGTGAGTTTTAGTAATGCTAGTTTCAGTGTGGATCATGCGTTATATATTAAGTTCTTTAATAAATGCTTTACAGTAATTTGCTGGTACTAATCTTCATAACAAGTCGATTATGTGCATTTTTAAGCCTCGTTTTATATGTAAGAAATTTGGGGGACACAGAAGTTAATTAAATTGCCCAATATCATACAACTATTAAATGACTCGGCTCATTTTGGAAGTCCAAGGCATATACCCTTAACTATTATTCTGCATTCTTAATGAAGAATAGCAGAATATATAATTTTATTGATATGAGAATTAAAATTTAGATTTATACACTAAAATGTTTCATTATGCAGGAATAATAAATAACTTCTGCTATCTTTTTTCTTCTGTCTTTTTCTTTCTCCTTTTTTGTATTTTATGTAATGAACATGGGTTGAATTTATAATCATGGAGACAAATAAACATATATGCCTACATCTGAGAAGCAGGAAATCACCTCTTCTCAGGCCTGTCTCAGGTTGGACGTTTGCAGTAGAGGATGGGGAGATATCTATGCTCTCTCCCTTGGACTTCATCTCCATTCTTTAGCAGTCAATGAGCTTGACAGCTGTAAAACCTAGGAAGGAAGGAGGCATAAGGGGATAGGACAGCTCCTGCCTATTGTCACCCTCTCGGGCCTTATATAGTTAAGTGGCTTCCCTGGGTGGGCCTAGTAGATAAGAGAAGCCAATTCTTTCTGTCTGTGTTCTTCATATACTTTTTGCAGGGCCTTCTTTCCAACACTTCCTTGAGGTGGGCAGAAGCACTTCTAATTTGGCTACCTTTAGGGGCTCCTTCCACAGCCACTGGGCAGGTGAGACTTTTATGTCTTTCCGTTGAGATTCCCCTCTTCTCCCACACGATCCTATTGGACAGGACATGTGATCACCAACCACATTATGGATTTCTCTTTCTGGGCCACATCTGGCCAACAGGAAGCATTCACCCATCCCTTGTCCTAACAGATTTTAGATAAGCAGGCTAATTCCAGTTGTAAGTGTAAATATAAATCTAGAAGGAAAAAAAAAATAAAATAATAGTTTTCCCTGTTGCCAAAAGGGAAAAGACTCCCTCCTTTTCTTTCAGAGCATTTTCTTCAGAAATCTTATAATTGTAAATTCTTTCTCTATCCCTTTGACATGTATGTAAGTTCTTTTTAAAGGCCAAACAAGCCACTTGCCAGTGTTAAAAACTAAAAGTGTCTTTTTGGAGGACATAGCGGTCATCTCCTTCAAATGTAACCAAGGAAGACAACACCTGTCTTCCGCAGTGGCAGGCAAAGAGCCTAACTCCTAGGACTGGTAAGCATACGTTGCAAAACTACCTTCTGTCATGAAGATAGAAAAAGTTTACTTTTCCTTTGGATAAAGTCAATTTACTAATATAGAGAGTCACCCCAATAATGGGTGAATCTAGGATGAACTATGTGTGATAGATGATGCTATCAAGTCCTCTTATTTGAGGACTAGTTATGTATCTTGAGACATATATGGAATGGGTTGCATCTGCTTGACTATACATAGGATGAGATTTCTTTCTATCTTTGTGATCTGTTTAGTGAACTGCCTGTGTTGGGCTTCATATTCTGGTTTAATGCTTATTCAATAGTAAAATTGTTTTATCTTCTACCTTCGTGGAAAGATTTCCTGGTCTGGGAGGATATTTTGGTTTTCATTATATTTCCCCAATACAGTACAGCAGCTCTTACTCTCTGGCTCTACTACCAAAGCTATTAGTCCAACCTTCCCTCACCCTCTAAAACTCCTCAGTCCACTGTCTGTTTGGTTTCCCTCAGTTATGAGTTAGGCACCTAACCTTGGCATTTCCGTAGGTTACTACCTCCTCTTCTCCAAAAGGAGAGTGTGAACTATGATTATAGTAACAACTTTCTCTATAGAAATTTCTTCACTAATCACTTCTTTTCATTGTCTCTGACCTCGTCTTATAACATTTCTCTGCCTTATGGGTCTACGAGGACACAGAGAGGAATTTCTTAGAAACTTAATTCTGTGCATGGAAGTGAGGGATTCAGAGTCACTTTCATATTCCGACACTCATACTCTGGAAAACTTATTCAAATGTGAAGATAAAGCATCCTATTCAAATAATTACAATAGGTAAAGTAGTCACGTGTACATATGCTTTGGGAAAATAAAAGAAAGAACTATTTATTTGCCATGACGTAGACTACAGATTTTTAACAGGCTGAAAATCTCTTCAGGAGAATCTTTTATTGTTGTTGTTGTTGTTGTTTGGTTTGGTTTGTTGTGTGAATTTTAAGCCATGTTCTTTTTAGTGGTAACATATTCTAATGAACAGATGCCCCTATACACACTTTGAACTTACATACTCATCATTACTAGTGCACTTGTGAACAGAATTAATTTTTAAAATCTACCATGATTTCTCAACAGTCAAGCTATATTATAATAATTATTTCTTGTGTAATGATGTCTACAATTTAGTTTAAAATACTTCATTCATAGACAGTGCAATATCAAGTAAATAATGGACTAAGTTACAGTTTAAGGAATTCTCTGATCTGAAATTCACATTCCAGGGGTAGTCAAATACATTTCAATGTGAAATGTCTCTCTTCAGAAACAGCTACCAGACTCTGCTATCCTTAACTTGATTAAATAAAGAGGTTTTGCTATTTTGCATAACTATAATGGGTTTTCATTTGTAAAATTAATGCTTATTAGCTAATGATTGTTAGAAATGGGTTCTCATTGGTGTAATTAACAATATTAGAAATAGATTATCTGGACCAAAGATTTTTAGAGATAGCTCTCTAGCCTGCATTAATTGACATAAGAATATAACCAGCCTTGTGTATGTACTGTACCCTGAGACATTGTTCCCTGGACTTGGTTCTGAACAAATTTGGCCAGATGAGTCTTGGTCTCCTTTATATATGATTTGAATATTGTCACATTTGCTTAAAACAACTTTCTAAAAAAGGTTTTCAATCCCCTGAAAAACGGAAAGAGAGGATTTTTTGTATGACTGTTTAATAAATTCTTGTGGACTTTGGTTGGAGAGTTTGCTTGCAGCCTAACTAGTTTCAGGGTATTGGAAAATAATAATATCACCTATCTCACACTGTTGGAGGTCAAAAAAAAAAAAGAACCTAATAATTCTGCATCAACCTATTTTAGACCAGATGAAAACAGCCAATAGGAGATGGGAGGAACTAGAGATCACAAGGAGGAGAATGTCTGGAAAGACTCACAGAGCAGATGATATTTGAGCTGCATATTGAAAAGTGAGTAATATTTTCCCAAGGTAATAGGAAGGTGTAAGAGGAAATATTTCATTAGGATAATGTTATGAGATTGTCCCTAGGTGCAAAAGAGTATAGCTTATTCATTCACCTAGAGAATGGCTGAAACTTTGAGGTTTTAGGATACAAAACAAAGGCAATATTATGAAAGGCTCTATATGATCTACAGAAGTGTTTATTAAACTCTTTAGAAACAAAACTCTTAGAAGCATACTTTTTATATTATACAAGTGTAAAAACATTTCACAAAATATTACATCAAAATACTCATATATGTTTTATATATATATATATGTATATATATACACACTATTCTTTTTAGTTTATTCCATTCTATCTTACTCCACTTAAAATGCTGGCTTTTAACAAGTAAATTGACCCATATATCAATGGATCACTTTCCACAGCATGAGGAAAACTCTGAGGAAACTTTGTCCTGTAGAAATTGGGAGCTCCTATAACATTTCAACCAGATGTTGTGATGACTAGAAAGAGCATTGTTTCAGTAGTATGGGTTCAAGATGTGAGAATGGGGGTGTAGAAAAGAGGTGGAGGATTATCACCCTGGTCCAGACAAGAGATCTGGAGTATATGAACTGGACATTAGTTATGTGGATTGGAGGCAAGACAGATTTGGTAGAAAAGTAGGTAGAATTAGCAGGATTTGCTCACTAATTCTGTGTGGGTGTTTGGTGTTAATGAGGGAGGTGGAATGACAGAGAAGAAAGATTCAAGAATGCTTTTAGGCTCACAGATCAAATAACAAGTAAATGTATAGTAGAGATTCACAAAAATATTCAGGAACACCGCAGTTCTATTTTACCTATTTTCTAATAAGAAAAGCTTACCATATTTTGTTATTCTCTATGTAACTTGGAATTTTCCATGATTTTTTTTTTATATAATATATCTTGGGAAGTATGCTGGCTATTTAGACCTTAACAGTTGTTTGATCCAATGCATTCCAAATCTGATGCTGCCTAAAATAGAATCCCTCTGGGAGAAAGATTCAAGAACATGTATTGCTTAACAAGATCCCTGATGGATCTTTGCAGCAGTCCTATGACTGGAGTGTGGTTATGAATGCTCTTTATTTTACATATAAGAAAACTGAATCTCCACAGTATCTAGTGATTTCTCAAATCCTCACTATTTAGATACTTAGCTAGAACTAAAATCCACCTAGCTGAGCACTTTTTCTTCACTTCAGTGCTTTCCTTAAAACCTTCATATTTTATTAATCACTGATGGCCTTGCCTTATACTTTCAAATTAAGACCACCTTGTGATTTCACCTTAAAATATTTCTGTACTTTCACATTTCAACCTTCCTTCAATTTTGTCAGTAAGATGTGCCCTTCTTTATTGCTAAGACTCCTCTCCAACTGTTTTTATGGCTCTCACTGCCCCTTTATTCTTCTGAGATCAATGTGTTGTTCCATTTGCTTTCTAAGATCAATATTTTTCAGATGCTCCACCAGCATGTACTTTTTGTAAACACTTCCTTTGAATAGTTGTATTACCCTCACTTTGTTGTTTAGAAATGACTTTTCCATACCGAGTTAGTTAGGATACAAAATGAAATAATCTTTAACTTTGGATAAAGTACATATAACAGTTATCAGTTTTATTTATTTATTTTAAAACTTACTCTTCCCGGTGGACTAAACAAGCAGCAAATATATAATTATCAACAATCTAAAGAATTAAGAGGTACTACTGAAGCTTATGTTTGTTAGAAATCAAGGTGCAAGTATGAGAGGGAGAGTATGCTGTATGTAAGAGAGGAGGTATTTATTTCATTCTATTTGAATTTCTATTTATTAAAGTAGTATAAAATAAAGACTAAAATAGAGTAAGGGTATAAGTTACAAACACCTTAAGGATGCCAACATAATACACACTCTGGTATCTAGGGAATTTAGTTTATCAACAAAGATCAATAGAACATTCTGTGGTGATGATCTGGGAAATGAGAGTGAAGTATGAGTATTGTAAAGTAAAACCTGTCTAGTTCCCAATATCTTAGTTTTAAGAAATTAACTCCACTAAAGACAAATTCTGGAAGCACCTAACTATAGAGCCCCTTATACAAATACTCTGTCAAGTTTTTTATACCTATAGACAATACCTCAATAGACCAGATATTTTCAAGACCAATTCCAAAATTTAGTAGGTAGAGTGGAAAGAGCCAAATTTATTTTTTCTGCAATTAGTATGCCTTATTTATCAAGTGATAAACCATATTTTCTGATCTTGCATCCTAAAATTTTTGAAAAATTAGGACTTCTTTATTTGTATGCATAGATAAGAGCAAAGGATTTGAAAGAAACAGATATTAGTTGAATATTGGCTTTATCATTTACTATCAGTGTAACTATCATTGAGTTTCTTTGTGAAAATTAAATAAAATTTGTATTACAGAGCTATGATTGGATTTATGGATTATTCATGCAAAGTAATGAGAATGTTGTCGGTCATACAGTAGGGGCCAATTAAGGTGGTATTATTTTTAAGTGATTATTTCCCCAAAGTTGGAGAAACATCCTTTAAGTGTCAAATGTAAACATTCTTAAAGTATTTTATTGAAAATCCTTTTATAAAGACTGCATGTTTTTCTGCCACTTTAAATGGTGTAACAAAATGGTAAATTTATTTTTAATTAAAAAGGGTCTAAAGACATAGGGTTCCTTAAAGTTGTCTCCAAGACCATGAATGAAAGGACAAGGTGGTGGTTGCCTGGGAGACCTGCTTCAACCCAGTAAATTGCTATCTCTGTTTATATATCAGGGTTCTTTATTTTTTTAATATTTATTTATTTATTTTGAGAGGGAAGGAGAGAGCTAGGGAGCAGGGAGGGGCAGAGAGAGAGGAAGAGAGAGAATCCCGAGCAGGCTCTGCACTGTCAGCGTGGAGCCTGATGCTGGGCTCAAACTCATGAACTGTGAGATCATAATCTGGGCCAATATCAAGATGCTTAACCTACTTAGCCACCCAGGTGCCTCTATGTATCAGACTTGTTTCTAAGATTTTCAGAGAATATTAGTCTCATTGCTCAAAAATACATGAAAAGTGAAATAAATGTTAATATATTATTTTCCCAAAACTTGTTTTTGAAACACTTGATACCTACAGCAAAGTTGAAAAAAAAAAAAAAATATATATATATATATATATATATATATATATATATCTTCACCTAGGTTCAGCAATTATTAAAATTTTGTCACATATGCTTTATATTTCTATATTTCAATCTGTCTATATCCATTTCTCTGCTCCTGTCTCTGTTGATAGATAGATGATAGATAGAAAGAGAAAGGAATTTTTTCTTTTTCTGGACCATTATGACACCTTTCCTCCTAAAGATTTTATCTTTGCCTCCTAAGAACAATGCCATCCTTCTATGTAAGCCTAAGCCAAATACAATAATCATGCCCAATGAAACTTAGCATTGAAGAATATACTATATTATGAAGACCTTATTCAGAATTTCTCAATTTTCTCAATAGTGTCCATTGAAGTTTTATTGGAAAACTCAGATATTGTATTGTATTTAGTTATCATGTTTCTTTATTTTAAACTGAAACCATTACTAAACTTTTTTTTTGGCTTTCAGAACATTTATGGGTTTTTTCAAGAATCCAGGCCAGCCATTTTACAGAATGAGTCTCAAATTAGAGTGTTTAATTGCTTCGTTCTGATTAGATTGAGATTTTTTAAATGTTGGCCAAAAATGCTACATGATGTCAATTTTATCCCATTATTGGTGATGTTAAGTTTAATCACTTGGTTAAGATGGTATCCACTAACTTTCTCCCTTATAAAAGTATCTTTTCCAATTTACTTAACATGTAATCTGTGGGGCGATACGAGACTCTGTGACTATCCCATCCCCCTGTACAATTTAGCCAATGGCTTTTGTATTCATCTGCCATTTCTTCTGCATTAATTAGTTAACCCATCTTCCATAAATAGTTTTTCATTCTTGCCTAGTAGTTGAATTTATTTTCTAAAAATTACCCATGTGGATTATTGTATTCATTTTAATTCATCATGTTAAAATCCATTATTATCATAATTATTTCCATGCTAAAATTGTCCCACATTGAACCAGTGAAGGTTTTTCAAGCTTCTTCTGCATTTTTAAGCATTTCCTTACCTTCTGAAGTAAGTTGTATACCAAACTTCTGACATAAAAGTGGAATCCAGGCTTACATTTTACTTTTCTTTTCCCACCTGGAGTCAATCATTTCTCCAACGACCTGGTTCATTTTATGAAAGGATAGTTTTTTAGGAACCAAGAGCAGGACTTTAGGTTTGTTTGTTACTACTTGGGTGTCATTGCTTCTAGGCCTTCTCAGTGTATATTAAACCATGTGTGTACACACACACAATCATTTCTCTGTCTAGCCATTAAGCTTAGTATAAGTACATACTGATACCTTTGACTCTAATCCAATACCACAAATTTTATTCCAGCCTGTTTTCTCACTTTCCTGTAACTTCCCTCTCTAACAATAAAAAACTTGACTCCCACCATTCATTTACATATTTGTATAACCCTCTCATGCTTGTAAAGTAGTTCAGAGTTGTTAACCCATACTTCTATGAGAAACAAATTTGCCACCTACAGTATTTAGGTATAATTTCTTTACTTTTACACTTACATTATCCACTCATAACACCATTGTACAAAATTAATTGCATCAGCTCTTTTTTACCCCACTTACTTATGTGAAGTTATGTCATACATTTGTAATATGGTTATATTCTTTTGTCAAAGTGCATTCCATTCAGGGATTCCTTGACATCCTGGTTGATTTCTTGTTGTTGTTTTAGTTGGTGTATATTAAATTTTACTCTTTTATAATGTACACTTCATTGGTATGGCATTCACTACTCCTGTTCCATACACTTCACTTTAGAATTCTCTTGCTCATTCAATTTGTTGACAACCATCCTACTCCTCTAATCTCTGGCAACTACTGATATTTTCTATCCTTACAAATTTGTCTATTTTGAAACATCACGTGAATGGAATCATAATATACGTAGCCTGTTTGTCTAACTTCTTTCTCTTAACAAAATGACTTTTCATACATACATGTTACTGCATGAATCAATGACCCATTCCTTTTATGGCTGAATACTATTGTATTGTATGGATATACCGAATTTGTTTATCCATTTCCCTCACTGAAGCTGTGGAAGGAAATCTTGGTTCCTTCCATTTTTTTGGTCTGTTTGTGTTTTTTTGTTATTATAACTAAGGCTACAACAAACATTAGCATATAGGCTTTTGTGTGGACGTATTTTATAGTTTACTTGGGTAAACAACTAAGACTGTGATTCCTGGGTTAGGTTTATGTTTAACTTTAGAGAAACTGCAAACTGGCTTCCAAAGTACAAGACGGAAATGAATGAGAATAACTGTTGCTTTCTTATTCATTTTTGTAGATGTATTTTATATAATGGTACATTACCAGATTATTTTTTCTTTGTGTATAGGAGCTGGTCCTGAAGTTTTAGGTATATTATTTTATTGTCTACAAATATAACTCATTGTACTCGCTTTCCAATTATTATGGCTTTTATTGATTTCACTTTAATCACAGAAGCTAGTATCTCCAAAAAATGTTCAATAGCAGCAAAAATTGTCAGAATGTTGTCCTGTCCCTGACCTTAGTGGGATTGTTGCTAGTGTTTCTCCATTAAATAATTATGTATATGTGTATGTGTGTGTGTAAGTATCCAACAATTCATATCTTGCTAATCATTTTTATCAGAAATTGACATTGGATCTTGTCAATATCCTTTTCCATTTACTCCAGATGCATTGTTTACTAACGTAGATAGTGGATTCAGTTTTTTTTATTCTTTTTATGAATTTTCAGGATTTTTCATGAATATTTGCAGTGAGACTAATCTATCAAGTTTTGATATGTTCTTTATCCAGTTAAATTATCAATTTTATATTGTTTCCATAGAATTTATTTGTTTTCCTTCATTTACTATCATTGGGATTATCAGTCTTTTAAGTTTAATAGAATTTCTCTGTGTATTATCTGGGTGTGCTGGGTTTTTTGTTATTGTTGTTATTTCTCTCTTTTCTTGTTAGATAGTTATTTAATAACTTTCACAATTTTTATGATTTATATTTCCTATGTCTCTCTAACAAATTGGTGGAAACTCTTATCATATATGATTAATCAAGAAGCTTCTATATTAATCCATCCAAATTCTAGATTTCCCTGATCTTTTCTGGGAGGTTGAAGTGGCTCATTCACCATATCCAAATGTTGTTGACTGTGTCCTTCATTTCCAGTCAGTTATTAACTCTTCATTATTTTTTGTAGGTGTTTGTTTTAACCAACTTAAAGCTCCCTTTAATTTAAGTGCTCATTACTATGACTAGGAGGGCAGCTTCTTTGAAAAAATGCAAAAAAGTGTTCATTAAAAGAATGGCTGCACAATTCTACAATATTTTGTCTTTCCATAATTAACTCTTTCTGGGCTATACTGTCTGTAATTGCATTCTCTCTGCTGGCTGCTATAAATACAGGTGCATTTTAAATTCATATTGATGGAAAAGTCACTTGTTGGTCAGGGTTTCAGTTGAAATTTTTTTATCCATTTCATAGCATGACGTTCTTGGTGTCCATTTATGCTTTAAAACCCAAAACAAATCTATTCCTCAACTATAATCAGTCAATTTTAAAGTACTTAACACGGAGGGGGACCAAGATGGCGGAGGAGTAGGGAGGACCAAAGTTTCCCTTGTTTTTTTGAATTGAGAGGGACCGAAACAGAGAGATTCTCAACTCCAAGAACCTGGCAGAAAAGGTGTAGCAGCTTACAAGGAACGCAAGAAACATAGACAACGCCCTAAGACTGTGAGTCTAACCGAGAACGGACAAAACGAACTCGGGAAACTGAGCTGGGGGGAGGGTGAGCCGGGGACAGCGGGGAAAGTCCCCAACATCCAAGGGAGAGCTACAGAGAGGGGGAGTCCACCAACATCCAGCCCCTAAAGACAGGGCTTAGGAGGAGAAGCTCTGTGTCTAACAGCAGAACCCAGCAGAACTCTCCTTGTGCTGGACCGCGGACAGAGGCACAGTCAGCCCACCCGGCCCAGAGTTGCTTAGCCGCCAGCAGCGTGAGGAGGGAGCAATAGCGGGACCTCTGCTGCTGCTATAGCTGGAGCGAAGAGTGCGCGCCAGGCACCGCTGCTGCCTCCGGCCCCCTGAGCGAACAACCGCGGGATTGCAGGCTGCTGCCGGGAACGGGGAGTGCGCGCTAGTCGCCGCTGGGGCGCCCGGTGGAAAGCGAAAAACTGCTGAGACCGCTGCATCGCTGGGACCACCTCAACAGGGATTGTGCGCCAGTCGCGCCACCATCCCCTGGAGAGCCGGTGACTGGGGACCATTGCCGCTGCCCGCCAGAGCCCGGATCAGGCGCTAGTCGCCGCGGAGCGCCCTGTGGGGTGCGATCAAACGCTGGGACTGGCGCTACCGCGGTCGCCTGAGTGGGGAGTGCGCACAAGTCGCCCCGGCCAGGCGAGCGGGGAGCCCTCAGCGCGACCGGCTGCCGGGGGTGCCCTCAGTCGCCTGTGGAGCACCTCTAACCCTGACACATTTGCAGAAGGTTGGGGGGTGGCAAGCAGGCAGGCGCCCACCTTCCAGTGGACCGCACTGCGCGGGTGCCCATAGCGGAGTAAGGACACAAACAAGGGGGCGAGTGGAAGCCCTGGGACTGGGAACAAAGGACGGAAGGGACGCCATTGTTGTCTTACGGGCCCACAAGCACCAGCCCCAGGAAGTCACTCCCAGAGCCATCCCTGCCTCAGTGGAGAACTCCCGCCTACACTAAACCACGCCCATCTGCGCAGGAGTGACACTTCTCCGCGGGAGCTACAGAGGCCAAGTCCAGACCGCTGCCTGGAGTAACTCCAGGTCATTTCTTTTTAAAATAGATGCTCCCGGCTATTCTTCTTACTGATCCCCACTCCTGAGCTGACTATCCAGAGGCCTGGCTGACTTAAACAAAATCTTATTCCACTCTCTAAAGGCATGTTTTTCATCTCCTTCTGTACTTCTCTTATTCTCTCTCTGGAATAACCAGGCCACATAATCTCACCCGAGCAATTTCTGTCTTCATTCCTTTTTCCTTGTAACCGTCCTTATTCTGATTTCTCTCAGTCTGGATTAAGCTCTTTAGTCACTCTACCCGGGCAAAGACCATTTCCTTCTTTCCCCCGGAACTGTCATTATTCTCTCTATAGACGCTCTGCCACCAGCACAGTACACACCCTGTCCTTACCGTGTAGCTGGTATTTCAGGACATTGTCCTCAGAGTGTCATTTGTTATTCTTTTTGCTGTTGTGAACCGCTTGTCTGTATCATTTGTTAGTACGTTTGAGTATTTCTGTTTTCTGTTTGTCTGTCAGTCTGTTTTCCTTTCCAGGGCAACTTCAAGAAACAACACAAAACACATCCAGCCAAAATGACGAGACGGAAGAATTCTCCTCAAAAGAATCCACAAGAAGCAGTGACAGCTCAAGAATTAATGAAAACAGATATAAGCAACATAACAGAACATGAATATAGAATGACAATCATAAAACTAATCGCTGGGCTTGAAAAAAGCTTAGAAGAATGCAAGGGGTCCCCCGCGGCAGAGTTCAAGGACCTTAAAAACGTCAGGAAGAATTAAAGAAGAAATTAGAAGAAATACAGGGGAAACTGGAAGCAACCACAGCACGGATTGAAGAGGTAGAGGAAAGAGTTAGTGCCTTAGAAGACAAAATCATTGAAAAAGAGGAAGCAGATAAAAAGAGAGAGAAGCTGATCCAGGAACAGGAAAGGAGAATTCGAGAGCTGAGCGATGCACTCAAAAGAAACAATATCCGTATCATAGGAGTCCCAGAGGAAGAAGAGAGAAAGAAAGGAGTCGAAGGGGTTCTTGAACAAATCATTGCTGAGAACTTCACCAACATGAGGAAGGAAAAGGGCATGGAAATCCAAGAGGCACAGAGAACTCCCCTCAGACGTAACTTGAATAGACCTTCTGCACGGCACATCATAGTGAAGCTGGCAAAATACAAAGATAGGGAGAGAATCCTGAAAGCAGCTAGGGACAAAAGAACCCTAACATACAAAGGGAGACCTATAAGGGTAGTAGCAGACTTATCTACAGAAACTTGGCAAGCCAGAAAGGAATGGCAGGATATCTTCAATGTGATGAGCAAGAAGGACCTGCAACCAAGAATTCTGTATCCAGCTAGCCTGTCATTCAGAATAGAAGGAGAGATCAAGGTTTTTCCCAACAAACAAAAACTGAAAGAATTTATCGCAAATAAGCCAGCACTGCAAGAGATCCTGAGGGGCATTCTATGAAGGCAAACCTGCAAAGAACACAAACTGCCAGGGACAGCCTTACAATCATGAAACCTACAGATAATACAGTGACTGTAAGCCCATATTTTTCAATATTAACACTGAATGTAAATGGACTAAATGCGCCAATCAAAAGACACAGGATAACAGAATGGATTAAAAAACAAGACCCATCTATTTGCTGTCTTCAAGAAACTCATCTTAAACCTGAAGACACCTTCAGATTGAAAGTGAGGGGATGGAAAACTATCTACCATGCTACTGGAAGGCAGAAGAAAGCTGGAGTAGCCACACTTATATCAGACAAATTAGATTTTAAAATGAATGATGTAATAAGAGATGAAGAAGAACATTATATAATAGTCTCAGGGACCATCCAGCAGGAAGAGCTAACAATTGTAAATATCTACGCACCGAATTTGGGGGCACCCAAATTTGTAAAACAACTAATTATAAACATTAGCAACCTCATCGATAAAAATGTCCTAATAGTAGGGGATCTCAACACTCCACTCTCAGCATTGGATAGATCCACAAATCAGAAAATCTCCACAGAAACAATAGCCCTGAACGACACATTAGAACAGATGGGCCTCACAGACATCTTTAGGGTCCTTCATCCAGAAGCAAAGGAATTTACATTCTTCTCAACTGCATACGGTACATTTTCCAAGATAGATCACATTCTGGGCCACAGGGAAGCTCTGAATAAATATAAAAGAATTGAGATCATGCCGTGTACACTGTCAGACCACAATGCTTTGAAACTTGAAATCAACCACAGGAGAAAGCCTGGAAAATATCCAAGAACATGGCGGCTAAGAAATAACCTACTAAAAGATGACTGGGTCAACCAAGCCATCAGAGAAGAAATTAAAAAATACATGGAAACAAATGAAAATGAAAATACAACAATCCAAACGCTCTGGGACGCAGCAAAAGCAGTCCTGAGAGGGAAATATATTGCAATCCAGGCCCATCTCAAGAAACAAGAAAAATCAATAACACAAATTCTAACAGCGCGCCTAAAGGAACTAGAAGCAGAACAAATAAAACAACCCAAGCCCAGCAGAAAGAGAGAAATAACTAAGATCAGAGCACAAATTAACCATATGGAGACAGAAAAGGTAGTGGAACAGATCAATGAAACCAAAAGCTGGTTCTTTGAAAAAATAAACAAAATAGACAAACCTCTAGCCAGGCTTCTCAAAAAGAAAAGAGAGAGAACTCAAATAGATAAAATCGTGAATGAAAAGGGAGAAATTACAACCAATCCCTCAGAGATACAAACAATCATCAGAGAATACTATGAAAAATTATATGCCACCAAACTTGGCAATCTGGAAGAATTGGACAGCTTCCTAAATAGCCACACGCTACCAAAACTCAAACGGGAAGAAATAGAAAAATTGAACAGACCCATAACTAGTGAAGAAATAGAATCAGTTATCAAAAATCTCCCAGCAAATAAAAGCACTGGACCAGACGGCTTTCCTGCGGAATTTTACCAGACATTTAAAACAGAGTTAATTCCTATCCTCCTCAAGTTGTTCCAAAAAATTGAAACGGAAGGAAAACTCCCTGACTCATTCTATGAAGCCAGCATCACTTTGATTCCCAAACCAGATAGAGACCCAGCAAAGAAGGAGAATTACAGGCCAATATCCCTGATGAATATGGATGCAAAAATTTTCAACAAGATACTAGCAAATCGAATCCAACAACACATAAAGAGAATTATCCACCATGATCAAGTAGGATTCATCCCTGGGTTGCAGGGCTGGTTCAATATTTGCAAATCGATCATCGTGATACATCACATCAACAAAAGAAAAGATAAGAACCATATGATCCTGTCAATAGATGCAGAAAAAGCATTTGACAAAATACAGCATCCTTTCTTAATAAAAACTCTCGAGAAAGTCGGGATAGAAGGAACATACTTAAACATCATAAAAGCCATCTATGAGAAGCCCACAGCTAATATCATCCTCAATGGGGAAAAATTGAAAGCCTTCCCTCTGAGATCAGGAACACGACAGGGGTGTCCACTCTCGCCACTGCTATTTAACATAGTGTTGGAAGTCTTAGCATCAGCAATCAGACAACAGAACAAAATAAAAGGCATCAAGATTGGCAAGGAGGAAGTCAAACTTTCACTTTTTGCAGATGACATGATACTTTACATGGAAAACCCGACGGAATCTACCAAAAGCCTACTAGAACTGATCCGTGATTTCAGCAAAGTTGCAGGATACAAAATCAATGTACAGAAATCGGTGGCATTTCTATACACCAACAATGAAGCAGCAGAAAGAGAAATAAAGAAGCTAATCCCTTTCACAATTGCACCAAAAACCATAAAATACCTAGGAATAAACCTAACCAAAGATGTGAAAGACCTCTACACTGAAAACTATAAAAAACTTATGAAGGAAATTGAGGAAGACACAAGGAAATGGAAAAACATCCCATGCTCATGGATTGGAAGAATAAATATCGTTAAAATGGCAATACTACCCAAAGCAATCTACACATTCAATGCAATCCCAATCAAAATTGCACCAGCATTCTTCTCAAAACTAGAGCAAACAATCCTAAAATTTGTATGGAACCACAAAAGACCTCGAATAGCCAAAATAATACTGAAGAATAAAACCAAGGCGGGAGGCATCACAATCCCAGACTTAAACCTCTACTACAAAGCGGTGGTCATCAAGACTGTATGGTATTGGCACAAAAACAGACACATAGACCAATGGAATAGAATAGAAAACTCAGAAATGGACCCGCAACTATATGGCCAACTAATCTTTGATAAAGCGGGAAAGTGTATTCAATGGAAAAAAGACGGCCTCTTTAATAAATGGTGCTGGGAGAATTGGACAGCAACTTGCAAAAGAATGAAACTAGACCACTTTCTTACACCACTCACAAAAATAAATTCTAAATGGATAAAAGATCTGAATGTGAGACAGGAAACCGTCAAAATCCTAGAGGAAAAAGCAGGGAAATGCCTCTTTGACCTAAGACGCACCAATTTCTTACTTGACACGTCTCCAAAGGCACGGGAATTGAAAGCAAAGATGAACTATTGGGACTTCATCAAGATAAAAAGCTTCTGCACAGCAAAAGAAACAACCAACAAAACGAATAGGCAACCAACGGAATGGGAAAAGATCATCACAAATGACATATCGGATAAAGGACTAAGATCTAAAATCTATAACGAACTTACCAAACTCCACACCCGAAAAACAAACAACCCAGTGAAGAAATGGGCGGAAGATATGAATAGACACTTCTCCAAAGAGGACATTCAGATGGCCAACAGACACATGAAACTATGTTCAATGTCACTCATCATCAGGGAAATACAAATCAAAACCACACTGCGATACCACCTCACACCAGTCAGAGTGGCTAAAATAAACAAATCAGGAAACTATAGATGCTGGTGAGGATGTGGAGAAGTAGGCACCCTCCTACATTGTTGGTGGGAATGCAAACTGGTGCAGCCACTCTGGAAAACGGTGTGGAGGTTCCTCAAAAAAATGAAAATAGAGCTACCCTATGACCCAGCAATAACCCTGCTAGGAATCTACCCAAGAGACACAGGATTGCTGATGCATAGGAGCACGTGTACCCCAATGTTCATAGCAGCACTTTCGACAATAGCCAAAACATGGAAAGAAACTAAGTGCCCATCAACTGACGAGTGGATAAAGAAGATGTGGTACATATATACAATGGACTACTACATGGCAATGAGAAAAAATGAAATCTGGCCATGCATTGCAACATGGATGGAACTGGAGGGTATTATGTTAAGTGAAATAAGTCAGTCAGAAAAAGACAGATACCATATGATTCCACGAATAGGTGGACTTGGTGAGACTAAGCAAAAACCAGGGGGAGGGGAAGAGGGGAAAGAAAAAAAGACACAGAGAGGGAGGGAGATAAAACATAAGAGACTCTCAAAGACTAAGAACAAACTGAGGGTGAGGGAGATGGGGGAGGGAGAGGGGGTGATGGGCATTAAAAAAGGGCACATGTTGGGATGAACACTGGGTGTTTTATGTAAACCAATTTGAAAATAAACTATTTTAAATTAAAAAAAAATAAAGTCCTTAACACTAGTTTAGTAAATATATGTCATATGTTTTTCTTCTAGAGACTTCCTCAAATTCACTCCACATTAGTCTGGTTACTTTAAAAGTGTCTATATTGTTACCATCACTGAAGAGTTCCACCCAATTCACAGTGTTCAGAAAATAACATGCTAGACTAGTTTTGGGTTTTTTTATTTTTTTAATAATTTATTGTCAAATTGGTTTCCATACAACACCCAGTGCTCATCTCAACAAATGCCCTCCTCGATGCCCGTCACCCACTCTCTCCCCTCCCACACCCCCCTCACCCCTCAGTTTGTTCTTAGTCTTTTGAGAGTCTCTTATGTTTTGTCTCCCTCCCTCTCTGTGTCTTTTTTTCCTTCCCTCTTCCCCTCCCCCATAGTTTTCTGCTAAGTCTCTCAAAATCCACCTATGCATGGAAACATATGATATCTGTCTTATGCTATACTAGTTTATGGCCAGATGCTTCACTTTTAGGAATAATTTGGAAGAATAATCTGAGTTTATTAACAATTAATTCCATAAATCATGTAATTCTCTGATTTTAAAACATTTCCAGTCTTTAATATTGCCAAAGTCTTGGTACAAGAGGGAACTTTAGGAAAGTGTTTAGAAATATAAATGGTTTCATACTTAGGCAATTACAGAGCTTCCCCTGAAGAATAATGCTACTTAACTCATCTCTTCCATGTTACGAATTTTGTTCAAAGCATCTAAGTTATTTAGTACTATTATTTTCAATATGTTATCAGGAGGCAACAAGATTTTGACAATTTTATTCCTACTATATACTACTTTCTCCTCTTCTGCCCAAAAATGCAAACACATAAAAGTAATTTAAATTTTAAAAAGTAAAAAATAAAAACAAGAGAAAAAAAAAAGGCAAATTAGAATAACCTAACCCCATCACTTACCCTCTACTACTGTTAACATGATCACCAATACTGAATAATAGTGACATACAGAAAGGTACTTCCACGGTTTTTTTGTTTTATTTTTTTCTCTTTAAGAGAAATTTAATGGCAGTACCCTACCTGCTGGAAGGATAGCATAAGGAATTCCTTGTATATACACAGGATAAGAGGACAAACTATCTCATTTTGGCCCTCTCTTCCTAGTCAAATCCTAAGTAACAAATAGAAAGGGGAGAAAATAGGGACAAATTTCAGTCATTTTTATATGCTTGTTGACAAATGAACAAAATTAAGTCATTGCTTGAAAGAAATCATTATAGCAAATGTATTTCTTATGGGTTGTAAGGTCCCTTAATGTCACTTAAATTATTGCTAAAATCTGGGGCTTATAAATGACTGGTTTGTTTTCATTTCTATGGTAGGAATGGCAAGTAGTGAATTAGGAAACAGAGCACTTGGACTTTAAGTGCTTCTAGCATCCATCCCATTGTCCTTAAATTATTGTGTACTTTGAAAATGATTTCTTCCTACATATAACCTGTTTGTACTAAATTATGAGTTGATAAACTACCACCCCTGAGCCAAATTCAGCCTTCTACCCATTCTTGTATATAAAGTTTCATTGAAACACAATAATGGCCATCTGTTTAGGTATCATCTGGCTGTTTTCCTGCTATGATGACAAAGTTGAATAGTTGTAACTATTTGTTTGGCCACGAAGCCTAAAATATTTATTGTGTGGGCTTTTATCGAAAAAAAATGGCAGCCCTTGTGCTAAGTGATGATACTTTCGTTCCTTTGTAGGGTAGTTTCCCTTGCTCTGTCTCCTTTTTCTGTTACTTTTGACTTAAATACTGTTTGTAGAAAAATGTTACCAAACAAGGGCCAGACTCAGAAAGACTTTCTGCATTTTCATTTACTGCTACATATGAATGTGAATAACAGATTTAGTAATCTTTTGCTATGTCCTCAGCTTCAAGAGGAGAGTAGTAATTAATTTATAGCGATAGATTGATAGATAGATTGATAGATATAGATGATTTCTCCACATCAGCCCCCCACTATGTGAATAATAAATATTTTTACTCAACTACACAGAACAGCATTTCAATGAATTGAAGTTCCTGGGCATTGTCAGACCCTTGTTTCTTCAGTAGCTCACCCAAATGCAGCAGGTTAGCTCTTCCCATTTTTTTTCTATTTTCATAGCAAACCAAACTCATTTTTATTCTATTATAGTCTACATAATTGTACCACTAGCTATCCATGGTGACTTGGTTATATGTGGCAATTTACCCTCCTTATAGGAACCCGAATAAGATATTGTACAAAAATAAAACTGTAAATCAGGAAGGAAAATAGAACAGGAAAAGGTTAGCATTTGATGGGAAATGTAAAAACATGTTTGAAAGACAGAGTGTGGGTGAAAGAAATGACTAAGGAGACAGAAGAAGGTACAATCTGGTGACTAAACAGGAGGCTAGAGTTTGCAATTGAGAGATGTAAAGTGCAAAGCCATAGTGGAACTACTGAGGAAATCTGAATACAATCTTTAGTTTAATTACTACTATTATAGCAATGCTAATTTCTTCGTATTTGGTAAGTATGCTATGTTATGCAAGATGTTAAGATCAAGGAAAACTGGGTGAACAACTTTTGTAAGATTTCTGTAAGCCTAAAATTATTTCAAACTAAAACGTTTAAAAAGGATATATTCCTGATATTAAGCAACTTAACAACTAGTAGGGAGAGACAGATACATTAACAAAAAAACAACAAGGGAAAAGAATATCACACCACAAATGCCCTGATAATGGTTCCCTGGAGTCACCATGTAAACACCAGATAGTATGGAAATGGAGTATATAGTTATCAGGGAAGTCTTCCTAGAGGTGTTTCCATGCTCTGTTGTGAAAGATGAGTGGGAGATAGCTAGGAAAAGAGGAGGATAAAGAATTTCAGGTAGATGTAATACCATGAGCAATGTAAATCAGAAACTAGCATGGCACATTCAGGGTTATTTAATATGAAGAGAAATGATTTTTTTTTAAATGGAGTGGAAAGAGATGAGACTATAGAGATTGGCAGTAAACATAATCAACAGGAACTTGTATAGTATTTTTAAAAGTTCAAATTTTTAACTTAAATAAAATAGTGAAAGTTGGTATGACTTGATCGATATCATCAGTTTTGTGTTTTGTAAATGTTATCTTAGAGCCTAAGAGGGAGCAAATTTGATTGGAAGAAAAGATTTTAGGGAGCCATTTCCATTTTTACCTATTATTTTTAGTTGCCTAAACATTTCAACATTTCAATAGACTGTTGGAGCTCATCAGAATCATTCTAAATGAGTTATAAACTTGGACGTTATTGTATACTTGAAATAATGGAATTAAATATACTTGCCCAGTCAAAATTTGAAATGAAGGGAAGAAAAATAAAAATACTCTGTGAAAACCACACTTGAGTGAAGTGAAGGAAGAGAAAACTACAAAGGAAATTAAGACCAATCTACCACTGATTTCTGGTGAAATAAAACAAGATAGTTATTTCCCAAGAGGTAACAGAAGGAATTTCAAGCAAAAGGGTAGGCTTTAAACTCTCAAATGTTTAGGGTATCAAATAATACAAATGTGAAAATATCTTGGATTTGGTAACTAGAATCTCACTGATGAACTTGAGAATGCTATTAGAAGTCAAAAAGAAGTAGATTGGATGGGATCAAGAAATGTGGAGATGACACTATTGACTTTTGCATGCATATACAATACATTAAAGAGTTCTTGATCTAGGTGTGAATGACGAGCACATGTATATGATAAATATGCAAGAACATAGGCTGGAGAAAGGAGAAAAAGAGATAACTGATGATAGAAAAGTCTCCTGAGTATAAATTTGAAAAAATTGAGTCCTGGGTTCAAGTGTAAATTTTTTGTTGATCAGGAGACAAGACTCCTTTAATATATGAAAAGAAATAGAGAAGAAACGATCAAATAAATTATAGTAAAAAACTTCCCTAAGCTAAGGAAAAACTACAGACTAAAATAACTTAACCTGTTGGACAACTTTAATACAAAAGATAAATATCTCTTCTACACAACCTCAGTGAAGTGTTTAAATTAAAGGGAAAAAAAACAATCTTAGTGTTTGAAAAAGATAAAAGAGGTAACAAAAATGATGAAAATAAGCTTGGAATTAGAATGCTCCACTGCCTGCAGCACACAAAACTAGAAAAGGCTGAGGAACATGTCGGAACATTTATTTATTGAAGTAAATAAATAAATAAATAAATAAATAAATAAAATATCTGTATCTAACAACCTCATCCCTTCCCTTATGAAGGACACTGAAGACCAAAATGGACCCTTTATACTTTTCAAAAGAAATTACTGAAGGAAGTTCTCCAGTTAAATGCACCCTCTCCCTCATTTTATTGAATGTCACCTCTTAAAGAGGTTTTTCCTTAGCCCCCCAACCAACATTGCATTTCATCTATCATCTTACCCACATATGATTTTCCCTGCATCATCACCTAATAATATATTATAGAGTTATTTGTCTTTGCTTTTCACTGCTATCTCTCTGAATCCTACAACATCTAGAGTCTGAGTGCTCAATAAATATATAAACCAGTGTCTGAAAATGAACTCTATACTTTTACTGTCTCTTATAAACAGAAAGGTATATTCTTTGCTTTAAAAGAAAAGAACGTAGTGAACTTGTGAACATGAGGAAAGTGGTCCAACTTTTTAATTGTTTTGGACAGTTGAAAAGGTAATTACGGCACACCCAGAGGGATTGCTCAAGAGCATTTAATGGGTCATTTACTCATTCATCCAGTCTGCATTTACTGAGTTCTTACTGTGCCAACATTATCGCTTCCCCTCCAGCCCTCTCAAGGACTTCGCTCTTTGGGTCATTTGAAATTTGTGTCATTGCACTCTATGTCTTACTCATCACTCCCTTTCTGTTGGGTGTTTCCAGCAGTCATACAAACATGCATTAGGCAATTCCATTCTGAAAAGTATTTCACTCCTAATTCCAAATCCCATTCCAACCTCTACCCATGTTTTCTGCTGCCCTTCACAGCCAAATATTTCCTGTTTATATTATCACACTTATTCACTATTTTTTTTAAGTGGAAGAAGTTTTAAATTATCAGTGAATACAGTGACTCATGTAACATTCACCTGTGCAACACCTTAACCAGGTTTACCAAATACTAGTATTTTATCATATTGATTAAGATATTTTTAACTAATAAGAAGAAATGCATAATTAATAAAACTAAAGTTTCTTTTTATCACTCATAATTATTCCCTTCCCTATTAGAGCAACCACTATTATGAATTTGGTATTTATCTACCCCTTACCAGTTTATGTATGTTTAAATCTATAATACTATTTATGTTTTTAATTTAGGTGAATTTAGAATACTGAAGGTCTTTTTGTATGACCAGCTTTTTGTATTTAATCATGTATATGACTTTTTTCTATATCAACTAATGTAGCTTAAGTTCATTCATTATTTATACTACTCCTTCATATGCATATACCATTTTTACTTTTCCATTCTCACGCTGATGCATAATTATTTCCACTTTTCATTATATTCTGTTTCATCTTTATGCATTACTTTTTTGCAACCTCAGCTCATAGCTATCATGAATTAATATTGTAACAACTCAAAACATCTTCCATGAATAATTTTACTTAAGTAACTTTATTACGATATCCCACCAACATAATCATGTGAAAGGGTGATTATGACATGTGAAGTGTGAAAAGAAATTTTGGGGAAAAATAAAATCATCGAAAGTGTGACTAAAGGAAGTGGAGTCAGAACAGTAACATTAACAGGGGAAGAATTAAGAATGCACGAGACACTTATAATTTATGCCATGGAGTGTGAGCATGATCAGCAATTTCAAATAATAAGATCCAGAATTTTAAAGGTTATTGATGACCTTACCAAGTGTAATTCCAGTGGTGTAGTGGAATAGAAGCCAGATTAAGAACGATTATTGTGGACTAATGAATAAACGGGAGAGAAACTGCCCTTTCAAAGTGTTTGGCTAGAAACACACACACACATACATGTTAGAGAAGGAGAAGGCTGATTTAAAAACTTGAAAGTGTTGCTATCTTAAAGAAAAAGAAAAGAAGTTGACATCACAAGGAGGTGTAGTACACTCAGGAAAAATTGTTTAGACTGGATGAGAGAGCATTTCTTCTTATAAGATTAAAAAAACCTGCCTAGAAATTATTTTCGTTTTAATATTAATTTATAATTCAGGAAAAAACAGGTATATATAAGTGTGGCAGATTGCCCACTTCAGTCTTCATCACAACAACGCCAAATGCAGAACACTGTAAAGGATTAATCTACACTAATGATTTTTTTGAGCATTTTTCAAACATTTTAATTACATTATAAAGGAACTAAATGTTGTCAACCAGTAAGAATTCAGCTCATCATTTAAAAATTAAATTAAAAACACACACACACACGCACACTACACGATGAATATAATTGTGGATGACATTTGCATGGTTATAAGCATTAAACTTTACATTTAAAACTAGATAAATCATGGGGCACCTGGGTGGCTCAGTCAGTTAAGTGTCCAACTTCGGCTCAGGTCATGATCTCACAGTTTGTGGATTCGAGCCCCGCATTGGGTTTTGTGCAGACAACTCAGAGCCTGGAGCCTGCTATCGATTCTGTGTCTCCCTATCTCCCTGCCCCTTCCCTACTAGTGCCCTGTCTCTCTCTGTCACTCAAAAATAAATAAATGTTAAAAAAAATTTTTAAACTAGATAAATCACAATAAATCTTGAAAGAATTACTACATTCTATCAATCTCCTTGATTAAGAGAATGTGAAAGGTAAAATAAAAGTCTAGATCAAATGTGAAATATAAAAAAGAAAACATAAAGAAATATTATAAAAACAAAAAACCTTGCTCCATATAGGAAGATAATTTTATAACTAGATACACCTATAAAACTAATTAATAGATTAAACTTCATTTTTGTAGATTATAATATTAGTGAAAAATCAAACATTTCTGAAATAACGCTTGAGATGACAAGAAAATAAAATCGAAATAGAGAATGCAAAAAGTAATGATACCCTAAACAATTGTATGTTAAAACCTGTGAGATCTAGTTAAAATGTGCCCTGTAAGGATAAATATGAATTAAAAATAAGAAGCTTAATTTTCCCCATTGAAAATAAGGGAAGAGACTCCCCAAACCCCTCCTTTTCCTAAAGCTTTTACTTTAAACTGCATGTAATTATAAGGTCTTTATTACTTTGAAAAGCATGTAAATCTTTTTAAAGGCTAAATATACCTCTTCACCAACTTCAAAACTCAGAACTGCCTTTCTCAAGAACCTAGGAACCATCTCTTTGAAATGTAATCATTAAGGAATGAAGAGACCCTGATATCCCAGTGTCTGTGGGAGAATAAGAACCCAAATTTCTCTGGCCCCTTGTTGCGACACTAACTTCCCATATAAAGATATGAGAGATTTATTTTTCCTTTTGACAGAGCCAATTAGCTAACACAGGTGGTTACCTCCAATTACCAGGTGAATTTGGATGAATGCCATGTGACAAATGGTACTGTCAAGTCTTTTTTCTTGAGAGGTAGTTATTTTTCATCCTGAGAACATGTAAATGATGGGTTGTATCCTTGGCTATATAGAAAGATGATATTCTTTCTGTCTTCAGTATCTTTAAAGGATTACCTGTGATGCCCATCACATTCTAGTTTAATGCTTATTCAATAATAAAATTGTTGTCTTTCCCTTCTACTTTGTGGAAAGGTTTTCCGAGTTGGGAAGAGATTTTATTTTATTTTTTTTTACATTTATTTATTTTTGAGAGACATAGAGACAGAGCATGAGCAGGGAAAGGGCAGAGAGAGAGGGAGACACAGAATCTGAAGCAGGCTCCAGGCTCTGAGCTATCAGCACAGAGCCTGACGCGGGGCTCGAACTCACAGACCGTGAGATCATGACCTGAGCCGAGGTCGGCCGCTTAACCAACTGAGCCACCCAGGCGCCCCTAGAGATTTTATTTTTAATTATACTTCCCCAAGGGCGCCTGGCTGGCTCAGTTGGAAGAGTGTGTGGCTGTTGTCATGAGTTCAAGCCCACATTGGGTGTAGAGATTTCTTAAATAAATAAACTTAAAAAAATATATACTTCCCTAACACCAATGGAAGATTCATTGCTTAAGTATTCACTTTACACAGCTCAAGAAAATATCAGATTAAAAATTAAAGCTTTTCATTAATATTTTTCACCATGTTAATGAATCAGAAGAAAACATATATTTATATCTTGTTATTCTTTTTTTAACAAAAAAATCATCAACAGTTATTTGGAATTCATTTGTTGTAGGTTGTTCTTTCCTTATCATGCTTTCTTACAATATGACCCAACAATTGCACTACTAAAAACCTCCACTTATCCCAGCAAAATGAAGACTTATATTCACACAGAATCCTACACACAAAAGTTTGTAACAACTTTGTTTGTGATAAATTCTATACTAGAAACAACCTAATGCCTTTCAAAGGGTGCATCATTAAATGGGTGATACAGGAAGAAAACTATTTGTACACGCAACAACTTGGTTGGATATCAAGGAATTATGCTGAGTAAAAAAACCAGAAAAACAAAAAAAAAAACAAAAAAAAAAGCCAATGTCAAAAGATTATATAATGTAGCATTCCATTTATACAACAGTTTTGAAATAAGATTCTAGAAATAGAGGACAGATTAGCAGTTGTCAGTGGTTAGGGAGGTGTGGAAAGACAGGATGTGGCTGATTACATAAGCATAGCAAAAGTAGTCCTGGTGATGGAATTGTTCGTGTTGTTACTGTGTTGGTGGTTACATGAACTTAAACATGTAAATTTGCACATAACTACATATGTGCACACACACACATACACATGCACAAGCTCATATAAAACTTGCAAAATCTGAATAAGGTTAACAAAATGTATCAATGTCAGTTTCCTGGTTAATATATTGTACTGTAGTTATGTGAGATGTTACCATTGGGAAAAACTGGCCTAAGAATATATGGGAATCTCACTACTATTTCCTAAAATGATGTGAGTCTATAATTCCTCAAAAAGTTTTCTTTAATTTATGAAATTTTTTTTTCAATTTTTATCACTTTTTATTTATTTTTTGAGAGAGAGACAGAGAACAAGCTGGGGAGGGGGAGAGAAAGAGAGAGAGACACAGAATCCAAACCAGGCTCCAGGCTCTGAGCTATTAGCACAGAGCCTGACATGGGACTCAAACTCACAAACTATGAGATCATGACCTGAGCTGGTCAGAGGCCTAACTGACTAAGCCACCCAGGCACCCCTAATTTGTGAAAAATTTAAAGCCAAAGCAACTCAACAAAGAACATTGCTTTGTTTTACGCAGCATTCTGTATTTCTATTGCAGAAAGGAAGTTATCTCTGAAACTTTAAATCATAAATAAACCATACCTGAAATTATCCCCTTGATTCCATAATACACCGGGAGCTCATTTCATATATTCAAAGTCACAGAGTTGATGGTATAAGCCCACCACTGCTGAATGAAAAAAGCTGTTTTAATAAATATATAATGTTCCTCTAATCTACTGAAAACCGTATTGCTTATATAATCATTGTTTAGAATTCAATGATAGGTATAAGAGAAAAATACTAAATATTAACATTTCGGTAAAAAATCCTATACATATGTGCAAAAAAATCTCTCACACACACAAGTTTAGGTGTGATGTTACGATGCCTCACAAAGCACTGGTAAGTGTTCATTTAGTATTTTGGAAACATTTTGTCACAAGGTCACACAGTTTTTTTTAATGTGAATGTTTATAAAACGTAAATTCTAACTTTCCATGAAGGGATATATTCTGAGTAAACAAAAAGCATTTTTCAAAAAATTGGGTAACTTCCAATGGGCTGTAAATATGAAACCAAACATTATTTTTAAAGATAAGAAATTGAATTTTATAAAAATTATTAAATGAAAGAACTCATTCTGAATAAACAACCTTTGGGGAATTTTAAACACACCATGATAGAACAACAAAACATATGATTAAATGCAGCAAAAATGTTTATTATCATTTTGTACCATTCTTTATCAACTTTGGGACAGAAATGATATCTGAGTGATAATCTTGAGTGCAAGTTAAAATAAGGACAGGACATCATCTCAGAATGTAGTAGCTCCTATAGTACGATACGATTGATTAGATAAGTCATATTTTAAAAGTCTCAATACACGTAGAGAAGGGATGAAGGTAAAAACTACATAAGAAGCTTCAAAAACAAAATATAAGGTGACATCAAGTTAAGAAACAGGAAAATATTATGGATGAACGAAAAAGCATTAAAAGTCTAAATTAAAATATGAAACTTCCAGAAGAAAAAATATTTGACAGTATAGTTATTTATTACATCAAAACTTCCTTGCCCATGCCCTGATGCCTTCAAAATAAAACCAAATTTCTTGGATGAGCCACAAAAAGAAATAGCCTTATTGTATTTGACTGCCTTTGTCTTCGCGATTATGGCTGGGATGAATGTAACGTATCCATTAGAGAATAGAAAGATCATGGATGTACTTTCTTAAGAAAACTAGTTTTCCCTTCTAATTCAAATGGAGTCTATAAAATATGGATGATGGTGACATGAGGAAACATTACCCTTCCGAATATCCTGTAGCTGGAAAGGAATTTCTGGATCATATCACTGAAATATTTAAATTGTTACATTGAGGCTTTGTGTTTATTCTTTTGAGCATAAATTTGAAAATAAAAACTTACCCTATGACAGTATTGTTTTGTTTTATCATTATTACTCTAAAGAAACTTTAGGCTTAATGGGATCTCAGATTTGGGCTGCCAAATTTTATGAAGTGAGTTAAGAACATTGAAAAATCCAACCAAGAACTGCATAGAAATGTCTTTCCACCATAAAAACAACACTTTATAGAATTTCTAGATATGGCCAAAAGTTCTGTTTCATATATATAGTAAATATGTCCCTGTCTTCAAGAAATTTTTATCTGGATATGAATATGAACTAAATGTGTTAATTTTTTAAAAAAGAAAAAACAGACACACATAATCATGTGCTTTATTTATTTGTATGGGCACACTGTCTTATCACAGTGGTCCTCACACTTGAGTATTGGTAGAAACACTGAGGCACTTATTAGAACACAGGCTTCGGGGTCTGCTCAGGCTGTCTGACTAAGTGTAAGGTGGAATCTAAGAATTTTCATTTCCAACAATTTCCTAGATGATGCTAAGGCTGCCAATCTGAGGACCGTATTTTGAGAACCATTAGTCTAGAGGAATTCAAAAGAGGAAAGATACCATTGAACAGAGGATAGCTGAGTGTGTTCTGTGTGGAGGAGGTACACCGTGCAGTTATCTTACGTTGTGATTAATACAGATTCATACTGGATAAGAATTTTTTACAGGCTGATAGTGGTAAATTCAATTTAGTTATTATTGTTACCGTTATCCCTCTTGCTTTTTTCCTTCACCTTCTTTCTCTTCTTCTCTTCTTTTTGCTGAGAACAGTCTCATCGATTCTTCATTGCAATCTTCATTTTTTAATAAAAGAAATGGTGTTTTTGACCTAGTAGTTTAAACTGATACATTCCTATCTGGCCCAGAGCAATTTCCCAGTAACATTTTCCAGGCCACGTACATAACTTGTTTCGAGCATTGCTGTCTCTTCACTAAACCAATCAAACTGTTTCCACTGACCGCAGCAAACTTCGTTATTGAAGCAAAGGAGACCAAGTTGGGGTGCTATAATGAATGTCATACACAGATAAACTCCGCAATGTCAGCAATGTTTGCTCAGTATTTCCAATTGCAAAAGCAATACAAATAGTGAAATGTCAGGGTAAAGATATAATAGGATATAGGTACATAGGCCAGAGTTTCATTTTACATTATTCAATGGAAAATTTTACCCATAGGAACTTTTTTAAAAACTCCAGTACACTTACTTTTATTTTTGAAATATGGGAATTACTTTGGTTATATTTTTCCAATTAAAATATGTCATATTTATGTAAAAATGTAGCACTTCATGTTTCTTCTCTCCAAATTACATTTGGTACTCAATATAGAAAAGGAGAGGGGCCAGAAGATTCATTTTTTAAGAAAATAGCTAAGGAATGGTTTTAAAACTACAGAATATATTTTCCAACATATTCACACTAAGCATTAAAGTATATTCACAGCATGTGTACAGGTAGATGTTATTATATATGTTTTCTACATCATTCATATAAGCATCTTTTTATGAGTGATAAATTAAAATCTTTAAACTGTGGCTGAAGGCTTTCACTTTATGAATAATGAAAGAAAAGATTCGAATCCCTCTGGGCCCAAACTAATGTAATAACAGTCCTCTGGACATCATAAGTTTGAAGTATTTGGAGGGTTAAGTGGCAGGCACAGCAACTCCCCTTTCCACCGCCTAACCAGCGGCTGCGTGCACAAACGGTCCCTGCTCCAAGGGACATTTGCAATCAGTCTCCCAGGACAATCCAGTCCATGGTTATCTCAGGAGCTTTCTGGCTAGGGAACACACAATTTTTCATCTTTCATTTTTTTTCTTTTTCTTCTTTCCCTTTTGCTTTTGAGAAGAGCAGTTTGAATAAACTTGTTTATTATTCGTTTCCTAAAGGCAAAAAGGAAAACTGAGAGAATCTTAGCAACATTAATTAAGCTGAGACTTGACCAACCAAGAGGTATACAACAATTAATATATTCAGTCCCCGCACACAAAATATAGCAAAATGGACAGGCTTCAAAAAATTTTCCCCTTATGTAAGGGAATAATTCTCTTACCACAATCCTTTAAATACAATTTGTTTTTAATCCCAATAGCTAAAGAGACTATGCTCCCACAGGCAGGATTAACTTTTAATGGATTCAGAAGATAATGAAAGCAATCGTAAACATTTACTTAGTGTTTACCATGTCAGACTCTGTTCTAAAAACTTAACTTGGATTCTTTCTTGGGATCTGTAGGACATGATAACACAGATAAAATTATTTCCACACTTTACACAAATTGCAGGCACAGAGAAGATAACTAACTTGTCCAGAATTATACAAGTAGGAAGAGGCAGAGCAAGAATTAAACTGACACAGTGTGATGAGAGGGCTGGTCTAGCCACTGTCCTGTACTGTGTCTCTCCTGTCCTAATGTTAATGTTCTCATTATGTTTTGCTTTTGTGAAGCGGCATGACTGTTACTCAATTACAACAATATGTGTGTGAGTGTGTCTGTCCTGTTCTTATGTAAACATAGAGCATTTAGGGTTAAAATTGCAATGCTTTGAAATGCATATGATTAATAAATTCTGATAGAGATACACCTATAGAGGAAAACTACTAGTCTTTTAAGTCCTCATAACATCTTTAAAACATAACTTAAAGCCTATCTTTAAATAAATCTACTTGCAATTATAGTAATGCCAAATTATTCCAAGAGATGGAATTAAGCCAAATTGTCCACACTTTAAATAGTTTGAAAGAATATATCAAGGCTTCCTTTGGAAATGGCTTAAAATTTCCCATTGTATTATAAAAATTACCCACCAGATATTAGAATTACCCACTAGAATTTTTAATTATATGCAAACAAAATGTATACAGGAAGTGTCTTTAACTTTTTAACTGAGGGTTAGTTACCTTGTCTCCTTAGAAGCACTGCTCCTGTCACAGATCATCTGTTATGATGGATAAACATTAACCTTCCTCCCAAATGTATTTCTTCGGTTACTTTTTTCTGAAAAAAAGTGCTTATTTATACCAAATTCTAGGCTTCAGAAATTTGCAATGGATTTTATATTATTAAACAAAAATTTGGCCTGTGTTTGATTGGACATCATTTGCAACTAAGTGAGTCTTACAGTGTGCAAAAAAAAATTTAAATCTATAATCCTCATCTTTTTCTCTTCTACTATATCTTTGTCTCCATTCCTATTTAAAATAAATTTATAGTACCATTGTGAGGTGTTGCCGAGCTATGAATTTAGTGTATTTCAAGATACGGTGTACTTAAATGTCATTTGCCATAATATTTTAAAATATTATAGTTATGTTAGAATTCATGATAGGTGTAAATACACACCGATATACATATGTTTCTAGACATATATCTGTGTTTCTGTATGTATACCTAAGGAAAATTATTGAGTCCTTTATAACATCCTCACCACCCCCTTGCACACTTCAGATATTTCTGGGTCATCCTCAGTCATGTCATTATGCATATTGAGAAAATTGCAAAAAAAATATTATATAGAGATTAAGACAAGACTTATATTTGTAGACTTGAAATAATTTGTTTCTTATAATTTTCCTATAGCACTTTCAGGTACATTTGTTTTATGTGTTGTTTATGGAATCTTATGATTTCAAAATTAAAAACGGCAAAGTAATATAATGCAATCTATCATTGTATTGGCCAATAACCTAGGAGAATTAGAACTTCAAATTTTTTAATATTGCCTTGTCAGGTAAACAAATACTATCTCATTAAAATACATGTGTACTGTCTCTTTAAAATTTCTTTAGGAAAAATAAGAACTTTCAGCCTATATCCTGAATTTTTAAGGCTAGACTTCTTAGCTGAGTGATACTGAATAGTTAGCTTATATTTAATTCATCCCAAGATCTTTCTATAAACCAGTCCCCTGAGATGAGAAGTCTTCTCACCATAATATGCAGTATATTGTCTCCTCTCTAATCACTTTTCCTATCACAAAGGTATATGTCTAAGCTTCTCAAACATCAATTTAAATGTCTGCTACATGTATTCTATTTGTGTCAAGTATGATATGAAAGAAAAAACTGTTCTTTGTTTCTAATTTGTACACACCAGAGTTCTTTTTCATATTTTCTCCCTACTAAAATTTAGAAAGTTTACTTATGGAAACATTATAAGTATTCACAATGTTATTTTCAGAATAGTTGTTCTGTACTTGGAAGATAGCTTTGACATTTACTTACTTGTGATTTGCCCCTAGAGATAGAGGAAAATGATGGAAATATTGATTGTCATTTTGTAGCAAAGCATTAATCTTTATAAGTGACTTAGGGCTGAACTCATATATTTCTACAAAAAGATAATTTTGGGGATTCCTTTTGGAAATGAAACTTTCTAACTTACAGACAAATAAATTATAAAGTCACTAGGCTGACACGAAGTGACAGTCGAAATAGAGCTAACTCTGTTACTTGATTCTTTACATTTTTTGCCTAAGGACCATTATGTAAACCTATCTATTAGGAAATATTTAAAAGGAAAAAAACATAGAGTTTTATTTCTAGGTTAAGCATTGAGTTCAGCATAGACTTGAATATGTCTTGATTCCCATCCCACCCCACTTCATCTCAGAACATTAGATGTAAATTTGCCTAAACAAGCATACAAGAGGTTTATTTTCTCTAAGAACCACTTATACACAAAAAGTGAAAAATTGGCTCTTCCCCTATTTCCATCCTAATCCTGGAAAATCATTTGAACTTCATGATCCCTGAAGTCTAGCTCTTTTTATACAAGCACTTTGCCTGTTTTTATGAAAAAGAATGAATCTTGTAAGTGGAGTAGGTTACCCCTCTGTTAAGATCCTGGGTAATATTATGTCTGATGTGCCAAGATAAAAATATGAATGTGTCTTATAAAGATGGTCTCAGCCATACACCCGGGAGGCTATGAAGTCTCTGAGAAGTCATAGAAAGAAAGTCAGAGTTTCTACAATAATCATAGAGATCTAAGCCTGCTTGAGAGGAACTCCTTGGAAAGGCAAAACTTTATATGGAATGGTCATATGGACACCCATGAAAATGAGGCAATAGATACCCTGGCTATGGGTGACTGGGAAGAAGCCTCATGCCAAGCTTGGCATAGAGGAATGGAGTTCACAGGAAATTAATCCACTCTGTAAATGGCTTAGTTCTTTCTCCAGTTATATTCTACTGGCTAGAGTAGCTGGCTTCCTTGAAAAGATATAAATTGGGGAGTATAAAAAGGTGGGAGAAAAAGAAGAGAAATTGTCTGCCTCCCCTCTGTCCAAAATTCTTCACTATCACTAAAAGTCTTGTTAACCACTTTTATAAATATAACTAAATTCAGCACACAATTTGAGGAGCTTATAAAAAAGAGAATTTTCAAGTAAAGTAGAATGTAATTTTATTATGATGCTTTTACATAAGATGTAGATTTAGATAACCTATATTCAAATTATGAAAAGGAAAGCTAATTATATAAGACATCTTTAGCTTATGTGGCAGAGCTTAGCATATCCTTTGATACCGGTATATAACTTGATTATAACTATCTTGAGAAATCTTAATCAGTGACAATGTCAGTACTCTTAAAACTTAATGCATTGAAAGTTCAGCCTCTGTGTGGGCTGTATAAATATGGAAAGAGCAACAGTTGGATAAACTATAATGAAAAATATCTGGATAATGTACGAAATCATAAAGTTATTTTCCATGAACTCACTAAAGAGCTGAGATCACTGGGCAATGAAATACCCTGAAACTCAAGGAAAAACAAACTCCTTCAAGAAGAGTTATCTAAGATATCTTTATGGATACATAAAGACTTGATGCCATACAAGTGGGTAAGAAAAAAAACATGAAATGTATTAATTGATAAAGGACAGGTGTGAGCTATCTAGCAGTTTAAAATCCCCAACAGACCCAAACCAAAAAGGATTTCACACTCACTTACAAATTATTTTCTACTGACCTTACTACCTACCAACAAGAAAGATTGGAAGCAGGGTAGATGATCAGAGGAAAGATCCTGTAGTTAAGCAGGGATGCAAGAGGGAGTGAACTGCTACTATGGGAAAGGGGCAGAACTTCACACTATTACCTGGATCCTTCTCTTGTACAGAGCAAACACTCTAAGATTCAGAGGGATGGGCAGGAAACACTGTCACACTTGTGATGCAACACAATGTGCATTATTCCTGGTATAATGGTTAGAAAAGAAAACCTACCTTAGGAAAGAAGCCGGCTAAGAACCCATGCCAATATAATCATAGATCTGTTCCTGGGAAGAGGCAGAAAACTGACACAAAAACTACCACAGATATAAAGTAGACTTTGGTTGCAATAGGAAAGAGGGATCAGAAGGATGAGGGAGTCTCACTCCACATTCTAATCACAAGACCTGTCTAATACTAAGCTGGACCAGGAAAATATACTGCCCCTTTCCACCAGAATCAGCAAGCATCAAGTGAGAAGGTACAACATTCTACCATCGAAGGAAAAGCAAGAGGATGGAGAGAGACCTTTTCTTTGGTACGGGAATACTGTAATGGTTGATAACTTATAATGAAACATTAACACACCAAAAAGCATTCCTGATCCTTAGGCTCTCTACTAATAACCACAAGGAAGTGGTAGACCACTGCTGAAAGAATGTGATGCCTTTGGTACACTAAAGGTACCAGAATCAATAACGAAATTCAAATTCACCTCTACTCCTGCAGAGGGGTGACTCAACTACCCACAACTAATAGCCAGACAGAGAAAAATTCATGCTCGTTTCAAAGAACAAATATTATTTACCTTATGCTCTACCATTCTACACCAAATGACTAGCAATCAAGAAAAAGTTATGAGACAGAAAAATATCTAACCTGGTCAAAGAACAAAAAATCAACAGAACCAGAAATGGAGATAATCCAGCTGTAACTAACAGTCAGGAATTTTAAACAAACTGTGGCTTTTATGTTAAGTGATCTAAAGGAAATAGTAGATAAATACATACACATATATGGAACTTCAGCAAGGAGATGGAATTCCTAAGAAAATAATATGAAGTATGTCAGTAGAAATACCCAAACTGAAACACACAGGGGAAAGTGGGGAAGAGGTGAAAAAAATAGAGCATCTAAGAGCTGTAGGATAGTATCAAGCTGTCTAAGAAGCATTTAATTGGAGTCCCAGGAGGACAAGAGAAAAAGAGCAGTGCAAAATAGTGTGGGAAAAATTATAAATTAAAGGCTCAGATTTTCCAAAAATAGTGAAAGATATCAAACCATAGATCTAAGAAGCCTAAAGATCCCAAGATAAATCCTAAGTGTATACACATACATGCACTGACATCATCTTTTCAAATTGCTGAAACCAAAAACAAAAAAATCTTGAAGGCAGCCAGGGGATGGGGGAGAAAGACATAATACATACAAAAAACCAAAGACAAGAATTTTAATTGACCTCTTCCTAGGAACTATGCAATCACAAGTCAGTGAAATGAGTTTATTTAAAGTACTCAACAACAACAACAACAAATCGTCAAACCAGAATTCTCTAACCAGTGAAGATATCTTTGTGAAATGAAGGTGATATAAAGATTTTTTCTGACAAAAGCTGAGAAAATTCATTGCCAGCACAGACAATCTAAGAAATGTTATAGGAATTTCTTCAGGCAGAAGGAATGTAGACTCAGACAGAAACTTGAATCTTCACAAAGAAATTTGGAACCTTGGAAACATAAAAATGAAACACAAATAAGCTATTTTTTAAAGGTATTGTTTTCTATGTTTATACCCTATTGTTACTATTTTAATTTATAGAAAGTATTATATTTTAAAACTTGGCATTTTTAGTTGATAATTTATTTGCCTTAAGACAATTTTTTAAAGAGGAAGCCCACGTAGAATTAGTCAAGTAAAAAAAATCCCATAAGTGGATCTAAATGATTCTATATTTCTATCTGAATTTTAGTAATTGCAAGAATAATTTGAGATAACTCCAGACAAAAAATAAGGAAATAATGATTCTACAATAAAAAATTATATCATTTAAGAATAATGGTAAAAATTAAATACAAGATGATGTATTTTAAATCTGGCATTGTTAGAGGTTAAAGACATGCTTATTAATAATACTCAGAAGCATAAAGCGACCTTTACAGATGGGTGAAGAATATCTGTCAACAGTAGCATAACCTTGCCATTATTTGAAATGCAGCCAGTAAAAATGTTTTCCTTTTGTGTGGCTAAAAGTCTGTCATTTATTCCTGTTCCCTAACTAAAGCTCTGTAAATGACATTTTAGCACTTGTGGTTTTGCATTAAATATGGCCATGGGGGAATAAACCTTTGATGAACTTCCATATGTATCTCATTAAGAATTCATAGAATATTTTATTGGCCAAATAAACACCAAAATGCCATTTTCCAGAATTAAAGTGAAAATTATAGTCATAAAGTGAATTTTCTCCAATCACAATCATTAGTATGTAGATTGACACTAAATACTTAGCAAATTACTTATTCTCCCACATACTTAAATAAAATGTTGGAGAGGCATAAGAAATGAGGGCTTAGGAAGTTTTTTCATTGCATTATGGTTGTGAAAATACAGCCAAACACAACATATAAACTTTCGGTTCATTGTATGACTGTCTATAAATGAAAAGTATTTCTGTACATTTCTTAGTGCTCATCAGGATAGGTCCTCTTCACCTGTTTTACCCATCTCCCCATGTACTTCCCCTCAGCTAGCCATCAGTTTATTCTCTGTAGTTAAGAATCTGTGTTTTGGTTTGTCTCTTTTTTTCTTTGTTTTGATCCTTAAATTCCAAATATGAGTGAAATCATATAGTATTTATCTTTTCTAACTGGCCTGTTTTGCTTAGCATTATGCCCTCTAGATCCATCCCTGTTGTTCCAAATGGCAAGATTTCATTCTTTTTCATGGCCAAGTAATACTCCATTTGTGTGTATATGTGTATATACCAGTTTTCTTTATCCATTCATCTATGAATGGACACTTGGGCTGCTTCCAAAATTTGGCTATTACATATAAAGCTGCTGAACATTAAAAAAAAATTTTAAAGGGGAGCCTGGGTGGCTCAGTTGGTTAAGCGTCAGACTTTAGCTCAGGTCATGATACTGCAGTTCTTGGGTTTGTGCTGACAGCTCAGAACCTGGAGCCTGTTTCAGATCTGTGCGTGTGTGTCTCTCTCTCTTTCCTCCCCTGCTCATGCTCTGTCTCTGTCTTAAAAATAAGGAAACATTAATTTTTCTTTGAATTTTAAAAAAATAAAATTAAAATAAAATAAAATAAAGTAATGTTGAATAATGAAATAATGAATAATGAAATAATGTTTCAATAAACATAGGGGTGAATGTAAAGAAAGTCACAACGAACCATTTAAGGGTTATAACTATGTTCATTTCCTGTTTGTGATGATGTGTTCATAACTGTGCATATATGTACATGTGTACATATTTGTACTGCCATACATATATGTGCATGTACACACTTGTGAATATATATGTTCACAGTACATGTATGAACATCTTATGTGTATATACACATGTGTGTCTATGCACAAATGTATGGTACATAGTGTTTATATATATATGTCAAAACTTATTGAATTGTGCATAATTGTATGCATTAAATTATATGTCAATTATACCTCAATAAAGCTGGTTTTTTGAATTTAAAACAAAAAAAAGCAGAAGTGGCACATAAATAGCAGTATTCCATTGTCTCAATATATGGAATGAAAGACACCCAATAGTTGTATCTTTTTATTAGCAATTATCCTGTTCAATCCAGTCTCTAATACCAATGGGAAGAATATATCAGAAGTGTGCTATTTTAAACTGTGTTCTTTTTCCTTTCTCACTTGTTATCTCCTAAAGCTTGGTTTAGACTCAGTGCTTTATCTACAAAAGCCAGATTCTATCACCTAAAGTAATCTTTCAATGAGTGGCTCTGCTACTTCCTGACCATGCTTGTGAGCACAGGACCTTTGATAAAACTGGGAGCTCTGGTGCCTGTGGGTTGGCTTCCACAGACCCTCTCTCCATGCTCCTCTTCCGAGTCTTGCTCTCTCCTCAGAGTCCTATCCCTTGGATTGCCCGGCTCACTCTGCTTACCCTACAATCACCCACATTGAGTTTAGACTTTTACAGAGGACTGAAAAAGGTGGTGTCATCTATTCTTTTTTTTTTTTTTTCTGAGGGTAGTAAATACTGATAAACTAGAAAAAACTTGCGTTGGGGCAAAGGTAACAGTGAAAACAAACATAATTTACCATTTCATTGTTAAATTCTGCTGTCTATGAGTATCCGAAACATAATGTATAATCAGGGAAGCCAAAAACATTTAGTCTGGGTATGAAAAGTAAGTAATGTGTGAATAGGACTACGAGAGGAATGGTATTCTATGCATCAGACATCTTTAAAAACACATGTACACAAGAGCAGTTGGAATAACAACTTTACACTTGCCATTATTCTGTTGGAAGGCATGTAATGCTGAGAGGGGAAAACTGGTACGGTAAGGTTGAATCATCCATTACTTTACAAGTAAAGCGGAGATTATACTTGGTGCAAAAAGCAAACATATATGACTTTTTCCCCCTAAAAAAGGAAAATTTTTGAGATGAGTTGAAAAAAATAAAAAATATTCATATAGAATTAATATATGAAGTGGGGAGTAGACACAAGAAGATTGATTATGTATTCTTGTTTCATCTTCATTTTGTATGAGAACAGTGTTTTTAAAGTATGATATGCTGTACTTATATAGCTTTATAAAGACAGATGCATATTATTACTTGTTTCCACACATATTGATTTTCCTACTTTATCTAATTAAATGGCCTATTTTATAAATACTAATTTCTCTTTAATAACTCAAATTAACAATGCTCCAAAACTTTATAAATCAATTTACAGATTATAAGTGAAAGATGTATTCATTCCTTCTTATATATAAAATACATGTGTCTCATCTTTTGTGTGGCAAGCCAAACTCCCTCTATGAGTTATTTTCTCTAGATCTAAGCCCATCCTGTGCTCTGTGATGCTGTGGCTGGGACTCTGTAAGCCACACTTCTGCTTACTAGTTGGCTTTGCCATACTATTATAATCTATTGGATTATGCCAATAAGAGGTGTTAAGAAAGATATAAAAAAAACGAAGAAGAAAAAAATATACACACTTCTTCTCGCTTCACTTTAAATCCTCTTTTCCCTTCCTCTTCCTGCCATTGTTACTTCCGTAATCTGCTTCTTCGTTCTGGAAGTGGCACATATTTCTGGGGGCAGAAGTTTTCTACTACTCATGGAATAAGACTCATGACACTCCCTCAGAAGTGCCAGCGTCCCTTCCTCAGACGTGGAATTTCACCCTGAAGGGTCCCTCATTCATGCTTCTAATTTTTAATAATTTCAAACTCTTTCCTTTGTTGCTAATCCCTAAGGTTGCTAGCTACTTCTTACAGTTGCTAGCCCCTATGATACCTTAACATTCCCTCTTGGCTTTTTTTCACTTTTCAACCTCTAGTTAACAATTCTTTATGTTAAATTATTTCTGTTAAACTAACTGATAAGAAGTCTACTGCCTCACTGGCTGATTAAGTTATTAGGATCAGGAATGGAAACCCAAAATGGAGACCCTCAAAGATGGGGATTTGGAATAGGTGTGGTCGTGCCTTTAGTCAGAAACATAGTACTGAGCTCCTTACAAATGGGGAATCATGCAACTAATCCACATCATGTAGTGACATCATGATGAATCACATTATCACCTGTCTTTTATGGTGATGAAGCAAGTTCCTCAGGGGAATAAGTGACTGCTTCATTCAACTTTTCTGCAGTCCTGATGACCCCAAGAGTGCACTTGAGCACTTACAGGAAGAAAAAAACTACCAGCTCAGCTCTTTAAACTCTCAGCTCAAGTTAGAGTCAGATAACTATAGAAATTCTATGACAGTCCTGAAATAAGCCCTTATTTTTTGTAGCCACAGGCCTGGTCTTAATTAAAATCAGACACAAACTTTAATTGAGTGGGTTGCAAAATTATAACAGAAGTTAAATTTGCAGCCTCATCAATTCTCTCTTGTAAAGGTTAGGACAAACTTGGAAGAGAGAGGGATCCTCATAAATGAACAGGGTTCATTGGGTTGGATCAGAAAAAGCTCAGAATCTTCAAGCCCGAGTCCCCCTGAGTGTCTTTTGCAAGTGGAAGAGGAGATCAGCTTTCCCTTCCTTGAAGACCATGTAATAACCTCATCTGGCATCTTGCAAATAGGTATACTTATGCCCAAGACCCGTTTATTGCCATTTGTCTAAAACTAGAGTAATATCACAGCATGATTCAGGAAGGAAGTACAAAGTCTGACTAGGGAAGACATAACTTCTACACCAAAGAAATTGCAAGAGTTTTGTCCCTTTATATTGGCAGAAATTTGGGAGTGTAATTTAGAATTAGATCTATTTCTAATTAGGACAACTAAGCCCAAACCTAAATTCTATCATTTATAATAAATTCTATAAATGATATATACCATATATAGTATATGGAATCAGTGGTATGTACAGTGCTAAGTTCTCTCATATATTATCTCATTTAATTCTCTCCAATCCCCAGTTAGTTTGTCAGCTATAATTCCCATGTTATAAATAAACTGATGCACAAGCTTAGCTTACTATCAAAGGTCAAGTGATTATTTAGTAATATAATTTGCATTCAGACCTACATCTATTGGACTCATATCACTTTTCTTCTTCCCTCAACCCTATTCTGAAATAAGACTATATGATCAAGGTCTATTTCTCTTATTGATACAGATTTAGTGCAAGTTGTCACAAGAAGAATTTGGCTGATTAAATTTAGAATACTGAAAAAAGCACAATACACAATTATCCTTTGTTGAGTAACATTTATATTTGAAAAAGTACACATTTGTATTTGATTTAAGGAATTGCTTCATTTTCCTTTGTGAGAAATCAAGATAAGTTTATAATCTTACCTGAGCCCAGAATTCCTAGTTCTTATATTTGAGATACACAAATATGTATTTGTAGACTCTGTTTAAGACAGGTAAGGCAAAGCCAATATTTTCGAGCATTTTGTTTCCTTATAAACTATGCCGCGTTAATCTTTTATAGTTTAATTTTTTTAGATTCACATTCAATGCTTTTGTCCTATCCCATTTCATGTTAAATAAATTTTTCCCAAAATGCCATTGATGAGGTGGCACCACCTGAAAACTTCGTCTGTGGCCATATCTAATGTGTTTCTAGGTATTAAGTAGAGTTTAACGGCCTCCACAATGAAGAGGTACATGTAATACATCACCAGATCACTACACGGATATGTTGTTCCTATTTCCTCTTTTCCTCTAAAGCTACTCAGTATTTCAAAGACAAGAAAGAAGCAGAAAGGCCTGATTGATCATGCATTCCGGAGTCGGGGAGACATTGGGTTCAATCCCACTTCAGCCACTTGTAGCTGTGTGGATTGGGGCTCATCACTGAAACCCTCCGGGCTTCAATTTCCTCATCTGTGCAAAAACAACAACAGTGCTTTCCACTGGAGTTACTGTGAAGGCTTGATATGATTCAAGCAAAGCCTCTAGTTAACATGACACCTGGGAGATGTATGCACCCAGTACTATTAATTGGAATTCCCTCCAGAACTAAAGCAAGTAGTACTCCATCTAGTTTATAGTAGCAAAATTACTGCGTGTGTGTGTTTGTGTATGTTGTGAGTGTGAGAAAGAAAGGGAGAAAGTGAGAGAGAAGGAAAGCATAAAGGAAGAAAAAGAGAAGAAAACTTGCATATGTATAGATAAGACATGTTAGGATTAGAAGATTAACATGTTTTCTGTTAAAGAAAAATATTTAACTTTGGTTACGAGAAGCTATGACATCAAGTCTATGATGACACAGGGTAAAAATAAGACACAAAAGCAATTGTTGCATAATTGTGTTTCAAAACTCTTGGTACAAATGAGAGAATTAGAAATCGGAAATTGAAAATTAATTAACTTATTTTCAAGTTCCTTCTGCCCATTTAATTAGAGCTAAATAAAACTTTCGAATCTTAGGAAATGCATAGATATCTCACATTTAATTCACTGAATATTAATTCAGAAATATTACATAATTACATATTTACAAAGAATATTGCTGTCCTAAGTGTATTTAAAGGAAGGCACAGCCAATCCAAATCGCAGAAGTTTGTATAACAGATACCATATGAATTAACTTTTATCAGAAGCATTCAAAGGTTGTTTATTTTAAACCATAAAGTGCAATTCAGTCATCTCTTCACACATTTGCAGAGCTTTCTGGTTAAATTACAGAACTCAGTATGACTGATCTATTGACGGAGGTTAGGAGCCATCCTGGCACAGTTGCATTGGCCTCTTTCCTGCTGTGCTTCTCAGAGAGATGCCTCTTGCTTCCCACAGGCTTGTTGTCCAACCTCTGGGCATCTGATACAGCAGATGGACTCTACCCAGTACACAGAAGTCAACAGCAAGTGTAATCAGTGCTTTTCCTGCTTCTGCATGATTTTAGTTACATGTTCTCCTTTCAAATCGCTCATTCTAGGATATGTTTATTGATTCCCAGATATATGTAAGATTGTAAAGATTATCAAATTGAATATAGACATAAATCCTTACCTCAAGAGCTATGCTCAGGTTTACATCCAAATCTTGTTTCTGATGTTTCCCTAATCGAGCTTACTTCTATTCTGGCACAGATTGGATTACTTTATGCATAGTACTTTCATTTGGATCTCGTGTCCTTTCTTCATGCTGTATGCCTTTTTTATGTTCTTGCTATATTTTATCAGCTGTCCTAGTCTCTGTGCCTTGTTGCAACTTTTGAACTTCTTTCTTTCCCTGGGATCACTACAGAATGGTACCAAAGATAGAAATTTCTTACCATTTCCAAACCACCGAGGAGCTTTTTCCTACACATACACACTCGAAGTTCACCCTAAGAGTATCTGATTTGGTGTCTTGGTCCTCGTTTTCCGTCAAGATTCGTTCATAAAACCGATACTGAAATGACCACTGGGTTATTAGAATATATCCTTTTTGTGAATGTTAAGGATCAAATTTCCTGGTGTGAATTTGGTAGTAGAACAGAAGGGTCAGGGATGAGACACAGGAGAGGCTACTACATGCAAGTGATAGCAAAACAAAACGGTTTCAGTGTTCAGCTAGGAATGCAGTTGATAGACGTTGGCTAGGCATATTCAGTGTGCATAAAATATGACTGGCCAACGAAACCATCCTTATGGTATGGTCCATAGTTTGTGACACATGTATGTGCTCTCTCTATGCCCTAAAGGCAGAATCCCCAAGTTCTTTTTTTTTATTATTTTTTTAACGTTTATTTATTTTTGAGAGACATAGAGACAGAGCGTGAGCAGGGGAAGGGCAGAGAGAGAGGCACAGAATCCGAAACAGGCTCCAGGCTCTGAGCGGTCAGCACATAGACTGATGCCGGGCTCGAACTCACAGACCGTGAGATCATGACCTGAGCTGAAGTCGGCCGCTTAACCAACTGAGCCACCCAGGTGCCCCCAGAATCCCCAAGTTCTATAGTCAGCTTCCTCTGGTTCTACCACAGCTACAGGCATGGCAGAAGTTATGCCCTTCCCAGGGTATCCTACAACGAATGACTGAAGGAGGCCAGCAGACAAAGGCCTGGCCATCTCACCAAAATAGGATGCAGCGATGACCATTCTTGCTTTAGAGCTCCCCACCAAGTTGGTTGAGGCTTTGTCTCTGTGGAGCCTGAAGAGCACTTAAACACTTTTCTCCTCAAGTTCACACTCTCCCCACTTCCCTTCACAGGGGTTGGGTCCTAACAAACACCTTTTAACATCTGCTTTCAGGGCCTAACCTGTGACACATGTAGCAAACAGGAGTATAATATGCAGACGAAAAAAATGAAAATGTGAAACTTTTATTCTGTAATGTGAAACCTCAAGTTTCATTCAAACAGTAGTATTGCTAGCAGAGAGCTAGTTGTGATATGAAGTAATTGTGCTTATTTATTGGATATCCTTTTTATGAATATAAACTAAAACATTTTATAAGCTAGGTTTCTAGAGAAAAAAGACAAATTGTAGTCTTGGCAAATTCCTCTTTTTCTGTGTCAGTCTCATTGAAGCCAGTGTGTGTTTTTCTGTCTTGTGAGATAAGAAACTTGATCTAAGGTCAATACTTGATCTAAGTATTCACAAGACACCTGCATCTACATCTGTTATAATCTCTTTCCTTCTGTTTCTGATAAAGAGGCATTCCTCCTAACTAAATCCTGGTCCCTTCCACTTTCTCTGGGACTTTATTCCATCAATTTGATCTTTTCTTCTTTCCCTTCAACCTCCATCTCTTCATTTCTAGGTATGTTCAAGGCTTTCCCATGAAAATTAAGTGTTCACACACACACACACACACACACACACACACTTAAACACAACAAAAATAAGGTGTTTTTGTTTTTTGCTCTTTTTCTCTTTTCTAATTCTGACAGTTCTTCAAAGCATGTATTGAAATAAACCAAACTGAAAACATTCAAAACACTTGATTTCAAATACATAAATCAAGATCTTCAAATATAACAAAGACTATTCTAAGGCATAAAAAATATTTTTAGTAAAACTGAAGTGGTTTAGGTATAATTTTAAAATAATGTTTCTAGCGGTACCTGGGTGGCTCAGTCGGTTAGCGACTGACTTTGGCTCAGGTCATGATCTCGTGGTTCATGACGTCGAGCCCCACATCAGGCTCACTGCTATCAGTGCAGAGCCCACTTTGTATCCTCTGTCTCTTTCTCTCTGTCTGCCCCTCCTCTCTCTCTCTCTCTCAAAAATAAATAAATATTTAAATTTTTAAAAAAATGTTTCTAAACGTTTTAATTATTTTAACTTGCTTCTTATTTCCTCAGTTTTCTATTTTATAATTGTGATTCATATAATGTTAGTACTGTAGCATATATGTGCATTTTATGTTTTCTCTGTTTAATAGAAGCACAAAATTGAAACGTTTGGTAACTACTGGATGAAAGAATATTGGTTTCATAGAAACCTTCCTGCAATCTTTGAATGCATATAAAAATTCCTATAAAAATCTAAATTATAAAGCTACTTACCTTTATTTCCAGTCTAAAATCCATTTTACACACTGGAAATAACTACAACCATAATATTTACCCTAAAAATTATACTAAACATTTCTTGATATAAAAATCAATAACTATACAAACATTACCATTAGGGATGAAGGATACACAGAATCTATCTTTATTATTTCTTACAAATGCTTATAAACCTATGATTATCTCAAAATAAAAAAGTCAAAAATTAATGTTTTAAAAGTTATCAGTCTGAATTTCTTTTTAAGTTTATTTATTTTGAGAGAGAAAAAAAAACAGCATGTGCTGAAAGTGTGAGACGGGAAGAGAGAGAGAGAGAGAGATAATCCCAAGCAGCTACATATTGTCAGCACAGAGCCTGTTGAGGTGCTTGATCTAAGGAACCATAGATCAGGACCTGAGTCAAAATCTAAAGTGAGTGCCCAACTGACAGAGCCATGCAAGGGCCCCAGTCTGAATATTTTTGAAATTCTGATTCTCAGGGGAAATATTAGTAATGTTATCTGATAATGTTCATAAGTTGAGAGTAGCAAGAAAGTATTAACTTTTATCATAGTTCTTCATGAATAATTAAAATAACATTTTTCAGAACTCTGAATTTATTTTAATAAACACATGTATCACAATAAAAACATAAATTAATAGTGGAAACTATTCTAAAACTTGGGTTTTACAGAGTAAAAATTTAAAAATTTTTCTCGCCAAGCCTAATCCATAATTCCAAACCTCTTCTCAGAAATAACCATTGTTACCCATGTATTTGCTTTATTCAGTCAGCATATTTTAAATATATTGCCAGGTCAGTACAAAAAATTCAAATCTATACTTTTAACAGTTACATAATATTCAATAGCTGCTTGAATTGGATGTGCCATAAGTTTACCTAACTGATTCTCTATTAATAGATTTGGATTGATATATCAAATATTTTATTACCACGAAAGATGCAGTTAAGGTCCTCTATATGTCTCATTGTCTAAATGCAAGTATCTTTCTGTAGGAAATGAAATGGTTACATTTTTGAATATTCACAGCTTTGAGGAGTCTCAAACTCTCTTCAACTATATGTTAATTCAATTTTATGAAAGTGCAGTTTTCCCCACAAAGTCTAATATAATATTAACAATTGTAAAGTTATAGCCTGGTAGGCAAACTCTTAAATTTTCTTGTTATTTCTATTTCATTTTACTAATTATGAATGACATTTGGTGTCGTTCATAGGCTCAAGGGCCTTTGCATTTCCTCTTCTGTGAATTACTATGCAGTTTCTTAATATTCTATTCATTTGTTTGTGGTTTTTCTTTTTTATTGTGTATATTGATCATTTTATATCTATATGTTTCAAATGTTTTCTCTTAATTTTCTTCTGTACATTGTTGAAATATTCAGAAATAATCTGAAAATTTTCATTACTAGCTCTCTGAATTTTATTTTTTATTGTTTGCAAAAATTATATAAATCATAATGATTTATTTTATTTATATTTTTCTTTTTTAATATAATTTATTGTCAAGTTAGCTAACATATAGTATATACAGCATGCTCTTGGCTTCAGGACTAAATAGATCCCCATGATTCATCGCTTACATACAACACTCACTGCTCACCCAACAAGTGCCCTCCTCAATGCACAACATCCTTTCCCCCTCTCCCCACCCCCCACCATCAACCCCCAGTTTGTTATCTGTATTTAAGAGTCTCAGGGGCACCTGGGTGGCTCAGTCGGTTAAGCATCTGAGTTTGGCTCAGGTCATGATATCATATTTCATGAGTTCAAGCCCTGCGTTGGGCTCTGTGCTGACAGCTTGGAGCCTGGAGACCACTTCGGATTCTGTGTCTCCCTCTCTCTCTGAACTATTTTTTCCCCTTCCCTTGCCTCATGGTTTTCTGTTAATTTTCTCAAATTCCACATATAAGTGAAAACATGTGATATCTGTCTTTCTCTGACTGACTGACTTCACTTAGCGTAACACCCTCCAGTTCCATCCATATTGTTGCAAATGGCAAGATTTCATTCTTTCTCATTGCCAAATAGTATTCCATTGTATATATAAGCCACATCTTCTTTATTCATCAGTTGATGGACAATTGGGGTCTTTCCATAGCTTGGCTATTGTTGAAATCACTATTATAGACATAGGGGTACATGTGCCCCTATGAATCAGCACTCCTGTATCCTTTGGATAAATTCCTAGTAGTGCTATTGCTGGGTAATAGAGTAATCGTATTTTAAATTTTTTGAGAAACTTCTACACTGTTTTCCACACTGTTTGCACTTGCACCAATAGCACAAGAGGGTTCCCATCTCTCCGCATCCTCTCCAGTATCTGTTATTTCCTGAGTCATTAATTTTAGCCACTCTAACTGGCATGAGGTAGAATCTCAACATAGTTTTGATTTGTATTTCCCTGATGATGAGTGACGTTGTACATCTTTTCATGTGTCTGTTGGCCATCTGGATGTCTTTGGAAAAGTGTCTATTCATGTCTTCTCTCCATTTCTTCACTGGATTATTTGTTTTTTAGGTGTTGGGTTTGGTAAGTTCTTTATAGATTTTGTATACTAACCCTTTCTCTGCTATATCATTTCCAAATATCTTCTCTCATTGCATCAGTTGTCTTTAGTTTTGTTGTTTCCTTTGCTGTGCAGAAGTTTTTTTTTATCTTTATGAGGTCTCAATAGTTCATCTGCTTTTATTTCCCTTGATTCCAAGACTTGTTGAGTAAGAATTTGCTGTGGCTGAGGTCAAAGAGGTTATTGCCTGTTTTCTCCTCTAGGATTTTAATAGTTTCCTGTCTCACATTTAGGTCTCTCATCCATTCTGAGTTTATTTTTGTGTATGGTGTAGGAAAGTGATTCAGTTTCATTTTCCTGTATGTTGTTGTCCAGTTCTCCCAGCACCATTTGCTAAAGAAACAGTCTTTTTTCCATTGGATACTCTTTCCTGCTTTTTCAAAGATTAGTTGGCCATACATTTGTGGGTCCATTTATGAGTTCTCTATTCTATTCTGTTGGTTTATATATCACTTTTTGTGCCAGTATCATACTCTCTTGATGATTAGAGGTTTGTAGTAGAGGCTAACATCAGGAATTGTGATGCCACCCACTTCGGTTTCCTTCTACAACATTACTTTGGCTATTCAGGGTCTTTCATGGTTCCATACAAATTTTAGAATCATTTGTTCTAGCTATGAGAAGAATTCTGGTGCAATTTCGATTGGGATTGAAAGCATTGAATATATAGCTTGCTTGGAGTAGTATTGATATTTTAACAATATTTGTTCTTCCAATCCATGAGCATGGAATGTTTTTCCATTTCTTTGTGTCTTCTTCAATTTCTTTCATAAGTTTTCCATAGTTTTCAGCATACAGATCTTTTACATCTTTGGTTAGGTTTATTGCCAGTTGTTTTATGGTTCTCAGTGAATTGTAAATGGGATCTATTTCCTTATTTATCTTTATGTTGCTTCATTATTGGTGTATAGAAATACAACCCATTTCTGTACATTGATTTTGTATCCTGCGACTTTGCTGAATTCATGTATCAGTTCTAGCAGCTTTTTGGTGGAGTCTTTTGGGTTTTCCATGTAGAGTATCATGTCATCTGCAAAAAGTTAAAGTTTAACTTCTTCTTTGCCAATTCTGATGCCTTTTTTTCATTTTGTTGTCTGATTGCTGAGGCTAAGATTTCCAACACTATGTTAAACAACAGTGGTGAGAATGGACATCCTTGTTGTCTTCCTGAGCTCAGGAGGAAAGCTCTCCATTTTTCCCCGTTGAGTAAGATATTAGCTGTGGGCTTTTCATATATGGTTTTTATAATGTTAAGGTATGTTCCTTCTATCCTGACTTTCTTGAGGGTTTTTATTAAGAAAGATGCTGTATTTTATCAAACACTTTTTCTGCATCTATTGAGAGGATCATATTGTTCTTACCCTTTCCTCTATTAATATGATGTATCACAATGATTGATTTGTGAACATTGAACCGGCCCTGCAGCCCAGGAATGAATCCCACTTGATCATAGTGAATAATTCTTTTAATATTATGTGGAATTCAACTTGCTAATATCTTGTTGAGAATTTTTGCATCTGTGTTCATCAGGGATATTGGGCTGTAATTCTCCCTTTTAGTGGGGTCTCTGGTTTGGGAATCAAGGTAATGCTGGCTTCATAGAATGTATCTGGAGGCTTTCCTTCCATTTCTATTTTTTTGGAACAGCTTGAGAAAGATAGGCATTAACTCTGCTTTAAATGTCTGATAGAATTCCCTAGGGATGCTGTCTGGTCCAGGACTCCTATTTGTTGGGAGATTTTTGATAACTGATTCAATTTCTTTGCTGGCTTTGTATCTGTTCAAATTTTCTGTTTCTTCCCATTTGAGCTTTGGTAGTATATGAGTGTGTAGGAATTTGTCCATTTCTTCCAGGTTGATTTTTATATTAAATTTAAAAATAATTTTAAAAAATAGTCCTTAATGTTTTTGTTAAAATACAATATGGGTAGATAAAAAATTGTGAATACCAGCTTTCTCTAAGGAAAATTGCCTCAGAGATAGGAAATGAGCTCATGGCTGGGATAAAGGACTTACACTGAAAACTCCATTCGTTAAAAATTTTGATCTGAACAAAATATCCTTTTTTGTTTTGTTGGTTTGCCTGTTTTTAGAATAGAAACAAAAATTATCTATGAAGAATACATGCCTTTTAATGTTGAAATTTTATTTTGTTTAACAAAATATTGTTGTAACATATGTAGGAAATTACAGATACAATGCAATATGTTGAGGTATCATCAGACCAATATAACACAGTATAATTTTAACTGCCCAAATGAATTCATTAAAGCAGCAGTCACTAGATTTCAAACCTCAATGTATGACAGTCCAGTTTAATAATCTCTGATTTAGGCAGTGTGATTGGCAATAAAAGAATGAGTAATAGATGGAGGCAGAAATACACCCAACACCGATTGACTCAACTTACTTGTTTTCCAGCTGAGCAAACTAAGGTGAGTACTGTTCACATGACATCCTAAGGTCATTTCACCTCCAACCTGTGCTCTGTCAAAAATTCAACTTAAGTACAATTTCCTTGTGTATTCTCAGGATTTTTCAAAATTGGCTTCAGATATTCCCTTACTAACATAATTCATTCTGTCTGCATTTTTTTCAAATATTTAACAAGTATTATGCTTACCTACATTGAAATTTAATATAAAGTTCACTGTTTACTGTAACAGGAATTTATTTTATTTCCATCTAGATTACTTTGTGGCTGCTAATTTCTTACATGTACTGTTTTTTTTTTTAATTTAAAACTATAATTTTGTATCATGGAAAAGCTATTGAAAAGTTCATAATGACCATGAATCAATACCAAATACTTAGTCTAACCCTCTTCCCTTACTGGTTGTATCTAAGTCAACTGTAATTAAGCTCAACATTTTTTTTTCAGTTTCTCCCCAAAGAACCTCATCATTTGCTGTGCTACTTCAATAATATTTCCATTTCTGTTGTTATGCCAATATCACCGTGTCCCTCAGGAAATGGGCTGTGTACAAAGGCATAATCTTTAAAGAACAAAGTAGATCTGAAATATCTCCATGACCACTATTCAATATCGCTCCAGAGCTGTGCAGAATACTAATGTTGACTCAGAGGAGTAATGAATAAATAAACACAATTGAATATGTTTCAAATATTGTTCCATTGTTTTTCTTATAAAACTGATTTGAAAATAAATAGTTCAGGTAATCTGTGGTTTGAATGACCTCTATAATGACTTTAAGTTGTCAGTTAAACAAAAGATCAAATGAATTTAATTGGAAATTTTTAGTACAGCCTAATTGATAATGTTTTTAAGATGTATATATGCTTTAATTTCTTGTATTTTAGAATGTTGCTTAGCAACACTAGTTTTAGCCTTGCAAATAAATATAACAGTACAAATTAATGTCACTCATTTATAATTATATTTCTTAGGCTATTAAATACCACCTTATATCAAGCTGTTCAGATACAATGCATAGCAGTCATTAATTTCTTTAACAATTGAAAGAAAGGGCATTTTATTAACATTTACTGACGACATAGAGAGTTGATATTATTCTTATGTTACAATCTCACAACATTTAAAATAGTGAGAGACAGGAAGTAGATCATTTCTGTAAACCATCAATATACTACTGACCTTTTAGGGTGATTTTTATATATTTTTCTAACTATATGTGTGTCTGGAGAGAGAGAGAGAGAGAGAGACAAGAAAGAAAGAAAGAAAGAAAGAAAGAAAGAAAGAAAGAAAGAAAGAAAGAAAGAGAAAGAAAGAAAGAAAGAATTTGTGACTTTTGATTATGAAGGGTTTTCCACTATTCCCTACAATAGTCTTCAATTCTGAGCTTCTTCATATCTGATACATACATCATTTGGACAGTTTTGGAAAGTAGTCAATACCAAATTTCTTTCATCAAGTATCAAAGTATGCAGTCAGTAATACAATTGACTTTGGTAGAGAAAAATCAAGATTAATTAAATGTTCTGTTTTGGTTCCTAGGGAATAACAAAGCAGATATCAATAAATCCTTAATTAAAAGTATCAGACTTTTATTATGCATACTGTTTAATTTTTCTATGGTTATTTATTTTTCATATTTTACGAAAACTGTGGGATAGAGTTACGTATTTGGCATATACACTATATTACATATACAACTGGCTTAATCTTCTAGAAAGCTGTAAAGAGTATTTTCCAGTTAGTTATACTGGATATAACTGGAAAAATATTTTTATCTCTACTAGACAAACTTCCAAAAGTTAACTTACACCTCAAAAGACTGAGACATTTGAGCAATGTTAAACAGTAAATTAAAAAATATTACTCGTCCTTGGATTAAGAGTTAGCAAATACAAACCTCAAGTTAAACCTAGCCTGCATCTGTTTACCTAAGTAAAATTTTATTGGAACAAACTTTTCTATCTGGGCTTTTACCAAAAATAGTTTTTCAGTTTCCCCCCTTGATATTCCTTGGGCGATCTTCATCTCCATATGACATTTGAAAAAATACACCATTCGCCTTTTTGTGTAATTTTCAATTGTTTGATAATTTTTAAAACAAAACTAATTTTAACTGCACAATTAGTTAGCATTGGCAATACTCCAACCAGAAATACACTTTTGAATGTGACTGGTTCTTTCATAGATGTCTATGTCAAAGTATTCAGTAATTAGCATATGTAACTTCAGAAATAATTTTTATAAATTAACTGAGCATTGTCAAGGAATGAGGTCTTTGGGAAGATTTTCTGGGCTCCAGTGCCCTTATATGAATCAAGTTGATGAATCTGACAGTGTCAATAGCTTGACATTTACAAAACAGAATTGTAGGCCTACATCATCATTTGGTGTCTAGCTCTCTTCACTTAGTAGCGACTTCTGTTCTCTGAGTCTGATGGCTATGTGATCTAAAGGTTAATCACATGGGCTTCCACTCTACTATATACTGCTATTATCACATTAGATAAGTCACTTGACCTTCTTCGTGTCAGTTTTATCATCTATATGTTGGTTGTTGTTTTAAGAATTAGATAATTTAATATATATAAAGTATACTAATTGTCAATATATAATAGCACAAATATTTTAACATATATTAGGCATGATATATTTTAACAGCTTATGAAGTATAATTGACATTTATCAATATATAAATTGATATATATTGAGGTATAATTGATATACAAAAAGCTGCATATATATAATGTATATAATATGAAGAGTTTAGACATGTGCAAATATCCATGATACCATCACCACAATCAAGGCAATAGACATATCTAATACCTTCCAAAGTTTCCTTGTGTCCTTTTGTTTTTTTACTTTTGTTTTTGTGATAAAAACACTTGACATGAAATCTACCTTCCTGACAAACTTTTAAGTGTACAATACCATACTGTTAACTACGGGCACTACATTGTATAGCAGACTTCTACAATTTATTCATCAAGTATAACTTTATACCCATTGATCAACAATTCCCCATTTCCCTTACCCTCCAGTATCTAGTAACCATGATTATATTCTCTCCTTCTACGATTTGACTATTTTAGATACCTCACATAAGGGAAATCACTCAATATTTGTTCTTCTATAACTGGTTTATTTCACTTAGCATGTTTTCAAGATTCATCCATGTTGACACAAAGGGTAAGATTTCCTTCTTTTTAAAGGCCTAAAAATATTTCATTGTACTATACATATGGGATGCAGCAAAAGCAGTACCAAGCGGAATTTTAGAGTAATAAATGACCAAGGAATTTTTTTGTGTGTGTATTTAAATAAAATGTGTAATCTATTTTTCTTGAATGGAATGTCACATATATATATGTATATATATATATGTAAAACAATCTGAAATATGCTTTAAGTAAAAAATGTCCTTGTTGAAAAAAAAACCAAAACTTTAACTGTGGGTACTCAAATAAAGCATACCAGAGAGGAGGTGGGTGAAGAGATGGGTGAAATAGGTGAAGGGAATTAAGAGTATACTTCTCACGATGAGCACTGAGTAATGATGTATAGAACTACTGAATCACTGTATTGTATACCAGAAACGAATATAACACTGTATGTAAACTATATGGGGATTACAATTAAAAACTTAACAAGAAAATATCAATGAAAATAAGAGTTGTTTTTTTTTTTGAAATGATAAATAAAATTGACAAATCCTTTGTTTGACCAAGGAAAATTGGGAAAAGACTCAGATTAATAAAATCAGGAATGGAAAAAGGGATGTTGCAGCTTATGTTACAGAAATAAAAAGAGTCAGAAGAGACTAACAAAATGGATAACCTAGAAGAAAGATAAATTTCTAGAAACATACAACCTACCATGGCTGAATCATGAAGAAATAGAAAATCTGACAAACAAATAACTAGCAAGGAAATTGAATCAGTGATCAAAAGCCTCCCTTCAAAGAAAATCCGTGGACCAGATGGCTTCACTAGTGAATTCTATCAAACTTTTAAAAATTAATGTCAATCAGACTTTTCCAAAAAACTGAAGATAAGGAACACTTCCAAACTCATTTTATTAGGCCAGCATTACCCTGATACCAAAGCCAGACAAAGACACTACAAAAAAGGGAAAATACCAGCCAATATCGGTGATGAACATATATGTAATTATCCTCAAAAAAATACTAGCAAACCAAAATAAACGACACATTTTAAGGATTATACACCAAGACCAAATGGAGTTTATTTCTTAGATGTAAACATTATTGAGTATGCAGAAATCAATCAATGTAATACACCCAAAAGAACAAAGGATAAAAATCACAGTCATCTCAATAAATGCAGATAAAGCATTTGGCAAATTCAATACCTGCTACAGTGGCATCTCTTAAAATTCATATGTTGAAACTTAATTCCCAAGGTGATGGTATTTGGAGGTTAGGCCTTTAAGAAGTTATTACAAAAGAGTCCCTGATCAGTAGGGTTAGGGTCCTTACAAAAGAATCCCAGAAAGCTCCCTTGCCCAACTTCCTATGTGAGGATACAGGGAGAAGAGAGTCATCTATGAATCAGAAAGCAGGCATCACCAGACACCAATCTGCTGGCACCTTGATCTTGGACTTCACAGCCTCCAAAACCTTGAGAAATAAATTTTTGTTATTTATAAGCCATGTAGTCTGTGGTATATTTGTCATAATAGTCCAAATGAGCTAAGAAAAATACTCTTTAATGAAAAAATAGGAGTAGGAGGAAAGAACCTAACATAATGACAGCTATATATGAAAGCCCAAAGTTAACAGTGAAAAATTACGAAGTTTTTTTTCCTCTATAATCATAACAAGGATGCCCACTCTCACCACTTCTTTTCAATATAGTCCTGGAAGTCCTAGCCATAGCATTAGACAAGAAAAAGAGGAAAGGAAAGGAAAGGGAAGGGAAAGGCAGGGAAGGGCGGGAAAGGGAAGGGAAGGAGAGAGGAAAAGAGGGAAGGAAAGAGGGAAGAGAGGGATGGAAGGTTTCCAAATCAGAAATGAAGAATAAAATTATATCTGTTTGCAGATGACATGATCTTATATGTAGAAACTCCCAAAGCCTACACAAAGAATTGTTAGAATTAATACATGAGCACAGTAAAGTTATAGGATATAAATCAACATACAAAAATCAATTGCATTTCTATACATTAAGAATTATCAGAAAAGGATATAATAGCATAAAAAAGAATTAAATACTTAAAAATAAATTTGCCAAGGATATAAAACACATGTATACTGAAAATTATAAATCAATGTTTTAAAAATGTTAAAAAGACAGAAATAAATGAAGAGACAGCCCATTTTCATGATTCGGAAGACTTAATATTGTTAGAGTGTCCATATTACCCAAAGCAATCTACAGATTCAATGCAATATCTATCAAAATCCTAATGCCATTTTTTTTACAAAAATAGGAAAAACAACCCTGAAATTCATATGAAACTAGAAAAAAAACAAAATTGCCAAAATAATCTTTCAAAAAAAGAACAGAGCTGGAGGCATCACACTTCTTAATTTCAGGATATGTTACAAAGTTATGGTAATTAAAACAGTATGGTACAGGCATATAAACAAGCATATAGACCAATGGAACAAAATAAAAAACCCAGAAATAAATCCACGTATATATGGTCAATTGATCTTCAATAAGACTGCCAAGGGAAAAAAATGGATAAAAGACAGTGTCTTCAAATAAATAAATGGTGCTGAGAAAACTGGATACCATGTCAAAAGAAGAAAATCTGATCCTTATTTTATTCCACACACAAAAATCAACTCAAAATGGATTAAAGATTTAAAAGCACATGGAAATGTAAAATTTTTTAAAGAAAACAGGAAAAACTTTATGACATTGGGCTTGGTAATAATTTCTTGGACATAACATCAAAAGCACAAGCACAGCACATTTAGGCAAAATGTACTACATCAACTAAAAAGCTTCTGCACAACAAAGAAATCAAGAGAATGAAAGGCAACATACAGAGTGGGAGAAAATATTTGCACACCATGTATCGGAAACGAAATTGACATCCAAAATATATAGGGAATTGCAACTCAAAAGCAAAAAATAAATAACTCAATTTTAAAATCAGCAAATAAAAAAATAAAAATAAAAAATACAACAAAGATTTGAATAGGCATTTCTCCAAAGAAGACACATACATGGCCAGCAGGTATATGAAAAGATGCTCATAATCACTAATGTTCAGGATATGCAAATTAAAACCACAATGATATATCTCACATCCATTGGGACACCTGTTATAAAAAAAGAAAAATTAACAAGTGTTAGCAAGGACATGGAGAAATCGAAACCCTCGTACTCTTGTTGGGAATGTAAAAATGTGTGGCCGCCTTGGAAAATACTATGGAGCTTCCTCAAAAAATTAAAGATAAAACTACCGTGCTATCTGGTAATCTTACTTTGGGTTATATATTCAAAAAAAATTGAAATTAGGTTCTCAAAATGATTTTTGAACTCCATATTTATTGCAGCATTCTTCACCACAGCTACAGAATGGGAACAATTAGAATATTTATCAACAGATGAAATGGTTAAAGAAAATGTAGTATACACATACAATGGAATATTTTTCTGCCTTAAACAAAAGAGGAAATCTTGCCATATGAGACAACATGGATGAACACTAAAAACATTATGCTAAGAGAAATGCATAAGAGATGGAAAGACAAATACAATATGATACCACTTATATGAAGAATCTAAAATAGTCAAACTATTGACTCATAGAAACAGAGAGTATATTATGGTTGCCATATATATATATACTATTGACTCATAGAAACAGAGAGTATATTATGGTTGCCAGGGGCTGAGGAGGAAGGAAAACAGCAAGTTGCTCTTCAACTGGTATAAAGTCTCAATTACATGAGATGAGTAAGTTCTAGAAATCTGCTGGACAACATTGCGCCTTTAATTAGTGACACTGAAGTTTGCACTTAAAAATTTGTTAAGACCATAATTTTATGTTAAGTGTTCTTACCACAGTAAAAATAAATACATAAATAAAAATAAGTAGAAAAGAGTTGATTACTGTTCAAATGAATTGCCACACCATTTGGAGTAAAAAGAGGTATAGTGTCCATTTGCTACTATGTGATTTGTTGCTCTCCTTGTGAGATAAGTGCTGTATCAGGGACTCATCATTGATCTCTGTTTGATGGTAGGTTGGATATTTAGTGTCACTGATAGTTACGTCAGTCTTGGTGAATGGGAGCCCATAATTTTGAGCTCAGGCATAGGATCCAACTTTGCCACCATGACCACCCTGTTCAGGCACTGATAGTGTCCCACACAATTTTGTAGAAGGGAAAATTTGTATTCCCTTTAGAGCATAAGGTCTATATAATAAAACCTAGAATTAATAGAACTAACTTCATTTTAAGCTCTGTATCTAATCTTATTTATTGTTGTATTAGTCACAATATATCAGGGACAGACTACTACATTTGATAGACCAGGGTCACATGCCAGCAAAATTCAGTATTTTCAGGTAGAAAAATATGAAAGAAAGTGATTCCAGTTTGAAATGCCCTGAATGTATATAACTCTATGAAAGAAAACCAGAAAAATGAATTAAATGTAGTCAGCCCTAGGTTTGCTGTTTAATGGTATCAGTAAATGAACCAAATCCTTTACATTGTTTAGAGCTGTGGAAAGCATTTTAGATGAAATCCCTCAGAATGAGAGTCAAAGTCTTATCTTCTCCAGCTTAATACGACAGAGATAGAAAAAAAATGAGATATACACATCATTTCCAAAGCAAGTCAAAGTTGTTCTATTTTCAGAAGATAAAAAAAGCAGGAAAAATAAAATAATACTGTTTCCTGGGCAAGAAGTGATATATCATTTCCTTGTTTACTGTAGAGTCTACTGTAGTTTCTAAGTTTTTTAGAAAAACAAGAAAAGGCGAGCATTCTTCAGCTATACATGGGAGAATTACCTAAAACTATCCAAAATATGCTAGAAATGAAGCCAATGGGAAATAAGGTAAAGTTTATTGAAAAAAATTCTATCTGGGAAAAAATTAAAAGATACTGTTTTTTAAAGATAAGTGGTCCTAAAATTTAATACATAGTAAGTTAATATAGTGATTTGGGAGACATATTTGATGGATGTGCCTACCCTATTAAGAAGTGAAAATTCTGATAGAAATTTGAACAAAACAAAATCTCAGGGGAAAAGCTACCTTCATTCCAAGTCAGAATCTAAAACATGGAATCAATTTCAGAAAACAAAGTTACTTTCTAAGAATATTTTGAATGACAAGTGGGCAAGTTCAGTCTCAAATGAAATTAGTGAGTAAAATTTATTTAAAGAAGTATTTACCTAAAGTATGAAACCCATTTGGGATGCCTGGGTGGCTCAGTCGGTTAAGTGTTTAACTTCAGCTCAGGTCATGATTTCATGGTTCATGAGTTTGAGCCCCACATCAAGCTTTGTGCTGACAGCTCAGAGCCTGGAGCCTGCTTCAGATTCTGTGTCTCCTTCTCTCTCTACCTCTCCCCAGGTTGTCCTTTCTCTCTCTCTCTCTCTCTCTCTCTCTCTCTCTCTCTCTCTCTCTCTCAATAATAATAAAGTTTAAAAAAAGTTTAAAAACTTTTAAAAAAGAAACCCATTTAAGCTCTCAAACACTGAAATGGCAAATTTCCCTTATACAGATCTATTAACAGTGGGATAAATAAGTTCTCTCCATTCTGTCCTTTTTAAGGAAAAAGCAGTTTCTTTCATCAACTTTTGCCAGTAGTATTATAAGTAAAATTCATCAAATCTGAAATCTATTAAATGTTAAATTGCAAATATGTATTGGGCAAGTTGGAGATTCAATGGCTTAAAAAAAGACTCCTTACTATACTTTTCTATTGAATTTATTTTGCCTTGATGACATCCCACAAATTGAAATTTTTAGTAAAGTGCTGTTTAGATCAATATAATGCCAAGCTGACTGAATTTAATTCCAACTGAGATAAATATAGTTGGCTAATATATTTGGTCGATAGAAAATTTTAAAGGGAGATACTTCCTTTGTGTATTATACTTTGAGTCTTGATTTCACAGTAAGTAAAAATTAAGACTTTGAACTTCGCACCCATTAAATTTGGGGAAGTATATGCCTGATACTTCAAAGACACTTAAAAAATATGTTATTCAATTTTCACACTTTAATAGATGAATTTTCATAAAGCATGGAACTCAGAGTAGGGCCTGTTAGAGTTCACAAGGCAGTACCCTCATGGAATCCCATATGTGCCTTTTTTGGCTTCTCCATGGCTCCATTTTGCTCTGGACAGGATCTTCCTTCCCTAGGAATGACAACCAGAGAGTCCAGAAAAAAAAATAGCAATAGAAAGTGCCATCCCATGAGTCAATCACAGTGTTTTAGGAATAAAGAAGAACAATAATGACTAAAAATACTCATCATATTTAACAACATGAAACCACTGTTTTGAGATGTACTGGGATTATAAGTGTATGCCAAGGGAACAAATCTATCTGTGGTTTAATTTTTTTTTAGAAGTTTGGCTGTAGATGATGTAAGTCCATTGGTGGAGGGAGATATGGAGTTAAGAGAGATTTTTAAAAAAGATTCTATTGAGGTTTAATTGAAACACAAAAACTGCACATGTCTAATGTATACAATTTGATGAGTTTGGACATATGCATACCCTGTGCAGCCATCACCACAATCAAGTTAATAAACATACCCATCATGCCTTCAGGTGGTGAGTATATAATGTTCAAGAAAAAGTGGGAGAATTTAAAGGAGAGGTGATGACTTTGCTTTAGCTAGGGGGAGGCACACCTCCACCAATGAAACCAATCTGAAATGAATGGTCAGTGTTATAGATGTGAAAAAGATGTTTGGGTTACAGATGTGCCAGTGAAATTTTGATAGAGTTTTATCTAAAATATTTAATTTTTCTCCATGAGGGACACATTTCAAACAAGAGTTTGAAATGATAAACATAATAAATTTGGGGGTAGTTAGAAATTCTTAAATGTAAGTAAAGCTATTAAAAGAATATTCATTTGTGATGTATTCTTAAGGAGGATGAAATAACAATGGGTATTGCTCTCAGAATTAAAATAAATAGCAAGAAAATAATTTTCTCTGTAGCAGAATAATATTTTGAGACATTCCTTGATGTAAACATGCACCCATGTATATTTATAGTTTCCTAACAGTCTTTGCCTTCTCCTCAAAGAATCAGCAGCCCCTATTTCCTAAGGAAGACATCAAAACTTTTTTTTCTTGTGTATCAGTTATTTTTTTTTTATTTTTCAGAAACCCAAACTTTTTAATATAAAGGGGTAAGACACTGAAGAACTGTGGAATATATACTTTATTTGAAAGAATGCATTATTTAGGCAGTTTGGGAGTATATTATAAGAAAGATACTCTCAAACACAGTGGCTTAACCTAAGTAAAAATATATTCCACCTTCACAGAAGATTCTAAGTTTGTGGTCTGGTTTACTGTAGAGCTTTGGTCTCTCTCTCTCTCTCTCTCTCTCTCTTCTCTCTCTCTCTCTCTCTCTCTCTCTCTGTTTCTCTCTCTCTGTCTCTCTCTCTCTCTCCCATCCTCAAAACACACAGCTTGTATTTCCAGTTCCTATAGTCCAGGTCCACATTATCGTTTAGGAAATGGAAAATAAAGGAAATGTAGGACATGACCATGTCTTGGAAAAAGTTGCCCACCCCCCATCTGCTCACATTTCACTGACTAGAACATATGACCATACCCAGCTGCAAGGTAGAATAGAAACTGTAGCTTTGCTGGAGGGGTGGTGAGCGTGTGCAGAGAAAGATGGCATAGCCTCTGTAGCCAGTTAAAATTTAAAGATGCTATTTCTAAAGGAAGAAGAGAGTAATAGCTTTGGGGATAAATTGGCAGATTCTAACACAATACGCCCCTTTGATATGTTGAGAATAGACACATAGAGAGTACATTCAACAGCCTCACAAGACAGGCAACCAAATGATTGATCATGGTATTGCATTCACGTCAAAGTCCAACTCCTCTGGGTTATGGACATTCCTCTTCAGCAGGTCCATATATGACTGATGACCAATAATTAATAGTCATATTACCTGTCTTTTTCTATCCCAAATAGTGTATCACAAACAAAAAGAGAGCATTTTAAAAACTCCCATTCAGAAAAATAAAGAATGGAGAACATTGTTAGGCACTTGCCAGGATAAATCCTCCCCAATATTGTAGCAAGATCCTTCACTGGAACATCCGGCAGTTTTGATTTGAGTTTCTGAAAGGACCTCTTTGTCCACTCTCCTTCATGGCCACATATGAAGAGACATTAGATAATATGCCCTTCCTGATGATTACACAACTCTCTCCGGCACAATTTTAGGATTAAAAATGTTTTCCTTCAGAGTTAAATAGTCAAAGTTTTGTGACTTATTTGTGACTTTAGAATTTTTCACAAAAAATTCTATTAGCAGATGTCCAATAAGAAAATAATAAGTAATAGATTTCACTTAATAGATCTGTTATCAAGAAATCAAGTAAAAATAACATCTCATGATGGTACTTAATTGCCAAAAGTCTTGTCATTTGTTTATAGATGAGTTGTTTCTCCAACTTAAAAAGGACATTGTTTGGAAAACTATAGCTCTGGCAGTAAAAACAATACATATACTACAGTCTGTGTTGGTGGTTTGACTACCATTGTCTGTCAGAGAACAAGTAATAAAAGTAGCATAATAGAGCTTGTAGGCAGACTCTTGACTCTTTCAGAGTCTCTGATATCACTGGTTTAATTTAGGGATACAGAATCCCTCATCATCTCCATCAATGAGAAGCTTCAAATTATACTTTTATACCTCCAGCTAGACTGCAAGCTATAGGCAGTAAGAAGTTCTCTTGGAAAACTGTAATCCTTTCCTTCTCTGCTTTCAAGGTGTGTAACCTGTGGCTTGATTTCTTCTCTTAGTTATAGGTGTTCGGTGAAGGTGAAAAGAAGAAACACCGATCAATATTACTCATTTTTAAAACATTTCCCCAGGTTTCCTAAGTAGAGTTGGCTTGTGGCCTGACTTCCAAAATATTACAAGGAACAGTTTTATCTACTGTGGAATAACAAGTGTCACCAGTTTCTTAATACACAAAATATGTTTCCTTAGAGTCTTCCAGTCAAAATATTTTAGTTTTTTCTGAGTGACCTACTTTTCATAGAAAATTCTATGTTAGGTAGGACAAAGATTTATCTGTCAAAGCCCAGAATGCTGACAATTGTCCCAACTGCACAAAAGTAGAGTCTTCCAGGAAAGGCTTATGTGTTTATTGATCCTGGGTCCACATGACCACCTAACTTGTTTCCTTGCCATGATCCGGGGTCCACATGACCACCTAACTTGTTTCCTTGCCACTTTAAACATTTTCCATCTTCTAGGGTCAAGATGTTTGCTTCAGCTCCTGGTATAATATCCACATTTTATGCAAAAGAAATAGACCTGGAGCATGACAGGAAAAAATTACCTGAAACTTAATAACAAGGAAAGATTAAAATTTGGGTAGCAAATCTTTTCTATGTTATAGGAAAGCAAAGGTCACACAAGCATTGCTTGGAGAACATACTTAGTTAATCTCACTGCTATTAATTAAGAGTCCCAGACTTAGTGAAATTTCTGGCTAATTTGTTAATGTTATAGCTCTATGGACTTTATTCAGTTTTGCATCTAATTCAGTAATCTTAACATTTTTTTATTAAATTGCCTATGAAATCTATGATTTTCAGATGGTCTCTGAATCTATCATAACATCTTGCTTGTTCCCTCATTAATTAATATGCTAAATAAAATCTTTGGTACATATTAATTTTCTGTTTGCTTGAGTGTTATAATTTTATCTTTCTAAAAAATTTACTGCATCAGAGGCAAGCCATTCCTTTTAATGGCACAACCTGAAAGTTACTCATATCATATCTATTCATATGTCTGTGGCCATAACATGGTCACATAACCACACTTAACTCCAAAGGAAGGTGAGAAATATTTTTTTTTCTCTTTTTTCTTTGTTTGGATGTTAAAGTACCCTGTTAAAATTTGGAGAATTTTATAATAAAGGAAAGAGAAAATGGACATTGAAGTCACCTATCATTTTATAATTTAACAGCCATAATTGGTTTCCCTGCACTAGACAAAGCAACATTTCCCTGGGGTAGTTATAAAGAGATAAATAGAAGGGAAACACAGTATTAAATTCTAGAACTTATCCCTAATGTAAGGATCTGCTATACCCTCAGAGATGGGTTCCAGATATAAAGGGAAATAGCAGAAAACAGTCGAGTGGTTGGGGAAAATCTAAGTGTAGGAGCATTCTACACTTAGATTGTTAGCCCACGCTTCACATTGTGTGGACGAAATAGAGCTGAGAAGGTAGTGTGGAGTATCTAGGCTCATGGACGTAAGGTAGGTACCCAAGTCATTTCTCAAATTCGTCATGGAAAAGGGAGCATGAAAATATGTCCTACGTTACCCAAATGTTAAGATATATGTAGGAGAGATACTTGCAATCCAAGTTAAAGTTCTATTTAATCCAGTTAAATAGAAAGCATTAGCAATATGTTCAGACTAATAAGTGAATGAAAGAGATGCTGTATCTAAGGGATACCTGGGTAGCTTAATGGTGTTGGTCTTTCTCTATTCTTTGGCACTATGTTAGAATCTGGGTTGTGGTTTGGGCACCAGAATCGACTAAGTTCTTACTTTGTTGCTCATCATGTAAGGAATCGGTCCAGAGCCGGGTGACTAACTAAGGGAGGTATATAAGCAATTGACACCAACATCCCCTGCTTTTCCGTAGCCTCCCAAGCAAACAATCACTGTGTTAAATGTCTGGAATTAAAGAGTTTGTAACTAGTTTGAAAGACTGACGAAAATAACTTAGGGAAGACCAGAGTAGACTTTTTCTCTCTGATTATTTTCATTATTGAAACAGGGTTTGTTTAGAATAGTTCAGTAAATGTAACTTTATTGAATTGGAAGAACAGAAGTTCCATTGTACTTGCCTACAGAACTAGCTACTACTTACTTACTTTCAAATAGGCTAGACAGGAGGCAGTAATCTTTTATCATAAGGACCAGATAGTAGATATTTTTGGCTTTTTACCATCACAAGTACAAGTATTCAACTCTGCCATTAGAGTACAAAAGCAGCCAAGGATTGTACTTTCACACATCTTTGGACATAACCAAAGCTATATATATGTTCCATTTAAATTAAATTATATGCTATATTTTATTTAGAACATAAGTCATAAAGACCTATTCACTTGTTAATTACAATAATAAAATAATAACTGTATTCAGAGTTTGAGTTCTGGGGCACCTGGGTGGCTCAGTCAGTTAAGCATCCGACCTCAGCTCAGGTCATGATCTGACGGTTTGTGAGTTTGACCCCCGCTTTAGGCTCTGTGCTGACAGCTCAGAGCCTGGAGCCTGCTTCAGATTCTGTGTCTTATTCTCTCTCTGCTCCTCCCCCTCTTGCACTCTGTCTCTGTCTCTCAAAAACAAATAAATATTTAAAAAGAAAAAAAAGAGTTTGAGTTCTGATTTAGTCAGGTTCTCTCTTTTGTATGCATAAGGTACTTTTTACAGATTTATTTCTTAATAATCATTTATTGGAAATTTTCATTTACACATTGATTTTTGAATATTGTGATCATACTACACATTATATTATGGGGGCCTCAAAATTCCAATAAATGTTATTATTCCCCCAAATAATTAAATTAGAAGAGAACAGAAAGGCTGAAGTTTGAAATTTAGGACCTTCCTCATTTTAAATACATGATTGTTTTAATGACAGTTTGAATCTTACATCTGATTGCTAATTTCATTTTGAGATCAGCTTTTCATTCGGTTACATTGATAGTTATATATTGATATTTATGTTTCATGTTATCATTTTTACCTGTAAGCAATAATATGCCTCAAACTGCATGGGTCTGGCTATAATTAGTTAAATTATTCATTTTTTTAATTGCTACATTCTACGACTTAGTTATTATTGCATAAATATTTCTCAAGTCTTCTCCCACATATGAGTGGAAACATCACCATGATTTGCATTTAGATTAGAAATATTATTGTAATAGTGCTAATTCTTATACTAGTCTTTTTTGAGATTCTTAGTAATATTGACATTAAAAATTTTCTATACATCAATTTTTCTACTAAAGAGCACCTGTATGAACTGCATACCAATTTAAGAACTGTCACTGATATTATTGAGTTGCCTCCTGATTTTTACTCTTATTATTACAAACAGAAAATAATCTTCTAAGTGTTTTTTCTCCTAAACATCCACTTATATAACGTGGTAATATTATTGTTTCTTTTAATTTTTTTAATACTTTATTCATTTTAGAGAGAGACAGAGACAGAGCGAGAGCGGGGTGGGGCCAAAAGAGAGGGAGACACAAGATCTGAAGCAGGCTCCAGGATCTGAGCTTTCAGCACAGAGCCCAATGCAGGGCTCCAAATCATGAACCATGAGATCATGAAATGAGACAAAGTCAACCATTTAACCGACTAAGTCACCCAAGTGCCCCTATTGTTTCCTTTAAAATAAAAACAAAATATATTTTCTCAGATAAATTTGGAATACATATGTTGTTAGGATGAGGAGGTAAACTCCCCATATAAAACTGTTAAATGAGGAGGCGCTTGGGTGGCTCAGTCAGTTGAGCATTACTCTTGATTTTGGCTCAGTTCATTATTTCACCTGAGCCCTGCATCAGGCTCTGTACTGACAGGGTGGAGCCTACTTGGGATTCTCTCTCTCCCTCTCTCTCTCTCAAAATAAATAAACTTTGAAAAAAAAAATTTTAACTGTTAAGTGAAGAGTCTTATATCTCAGACTTTTGGCTAGCATGTATCCAAAGGCACTTATGGTTAGTGACCTCATATTCTAAAAGAAGTCCTGGACACATGTTTATAGGATTTGCTGATAAAGACAAAAATTGGGGGTTCCTGGGTGGCTCAGTCGGTAAAGCATTTGGCTTTGGCTCAGGTCATGATCTCGCAGTTTGTGAGTTTGAGCCCTGCATGGGGCTCTGTACTGTCAGCTCAGAGCCTGGAGCCTGCTTCAGATTCTGTGTCTCCCTCTCTCTCTGCCCCTCCCCCACTTATTCTCTCTCTCTCTCTCTCTCTGTCTCTCTCTCTCTCTCTCAAAAATAAATAAACATTAAAAAAAAAACTTGCCCATAGACCTCAGATTTTCATCTGTCTCTTCTCTCTAAAACCAACTCACTCTATTACAGACACATTGGCTATTTGGTATTTCTGGGATATACCAGGTGCCATCTGTCCATAGGCCCTTTACTTTGCTGTTGCCTTTACCCAGAAAGCTCTTGCCTCACCCTCACCTTCTTCGAGTCTTTGTTCCAATCTCACCAGATCACGAAACTTAATACTAGTCACCTTACACTTTTGGTTACACTCACTATTCCTCCTATACTGTTCTACTTTTTCTTTTTCCTATAGCTCTTACCATCTCTTAGGATATGCTATGATTTGCATATTTCTTGTGTTTATTATCTGTTTCTAGAATCTAGAATATGAGCTCCACAAGAGCAGAGTAGAGTGGGGATCTTTGTTTTGTTTATTGATGAATCCTAAGTATTTAAAATAGTGCTTGGCACCTTGATTGAGTTTAATCTTGAGCAAACAGTGCATGGACTTCCCGATTGTCTCACATGGTTTACCCAAAGTGTATTTTGGCTAAACCTTACTTCATTCAAGTCAATATTTGATTACCTACCTCTAGAATAAAATGTAGGCAAAAATCCATTTTCACCTGTCATTTAGCAATTTTTAGTAGAGTTCACTGATATATTTGACAAAGTATCTTTCTCCATGGGGAGTTGCCCATCAAACATTTACCATTCCAACCATTCATCTCTAATAAGTTATTTACTGGGAAGTTCATCTTAGAAAGTCCAGTATAGAAAGCAAACTATAACCACAACTATTTATCTTTGAGCCTTAGAATTATATGTTTCCATATTTACATTTTAGGAGCATTACTAATTTTGGAAACTCCATTGTATCTCAGCCTACATTTTATATTATTTTTTATTTTATTTGATAATAGTTTATTTTCAAATTGGTTTCCATATAATGCCCAGTGTTCATCCCAACACGTGACCTCTTTAATGCACGCACCCCCCTCTCCCCCCCTCCCTCACCCCCCTCGCCTCCGTCACCCTCAGTTTGTTCTTAGTCTTTGAGAGTCTCTTATGTTTTATCTCCCTCCCTCTCTGTGTCTTTTTTTCCTTTCCCCTCTTCCCCTCCCCCCTGGTTTTTGCTAAGTCACTCAAAATCCGCCTATGCGTGGAAACATATGGTATCTTTTTCTGACTGACTTATTTCACTTAACATAATACCCTCCAGTTCCATCCATGTTGCTACACATGGCCAGATTTCATTTTTTCTCATTGCCACGTAGTAGTCCATTCTATATATGTGCCACAACTTCTTTATCCATTTGTCAGTTGATGGGCACTTGGTCTCTTTCCATGATTTGGCTATTGTCGAAAGTGCTGCTATGAACATTGGGGTACACGTGGCCCTATGCATCAGCATTCCTGTGTCTCTTGGGTAGATTCCAAGCAGTGCTATTGCCGCGTCATACGGTGTCTCTATTTTCATTTTTCTGAAGAACCTCCACACCGTTTTCCAGAGTCTCAGCCTACATTTTAAATAGCTAATTATTTTTGGAATGAACAAGCGATGGACTTTATCACAACACAGGTAGGATCAGGGAATTATCATGCATAAAGACAGAGAGAGTTGATTAAATGAGGTGAAAATAAACCCTCAGTAGAAGGGAAGTATTGAGAAGAAACTTAGTTCTTAATTGATGGAAATGTGAGCATATCATCATAAACCAGATGCTCATGATTAGATGAATGGAACTGATGATAATATTACAGTGATTAAATTGTTATTTGAGTCCAAGAATTTGGTGATTTTTCTTTCCAGAATCTCAAATTATTCATGTCAAATTTAAAAGGGCAACCTAAAACTACAGGATGATTTTCTCGATTAGGTTTTAAAATTATTCTTTTGTAAATTACTTATTCTTACCATGTAAAGAAAGTTATAAATCCTTACTCTTGGAGATTTTCCAGTATAATTCTAACCTTGGTTAATGAGTATGTATGATCCCATTATTATCTAGAGATTACTGAGAACAATAACAGCTTACTTCTCCTCAAACACTTGTTAGTGCCACCTTCAGCAGCCCTAATATTAGCAATTATAATCCAGGGAGACATATGAGATAACTTCAAAGAGAAGCCTTAAGTCTCTCCTTGAAAGAACATGCCTCAGTTTAAAGCAGGGGTATAAAAAGGGAAGGCAGTAAGTTATTATGGATTCCTTTTGTACCTTCTTTCAGTGAATCATTTGGTGAGATTGACTCAGCATGCTTTTTCCTTTTCCTCTAACATAGGAGCTGAGAAATGAAATGAATTAAAGAATTTCTTTGAATTAGTGGGATTATATGAGCCCCTATTTTATAGCCAAGATATTAGACAATATGTAGTAATTATATTTTATATCAAATGTATTTCTTTAAAAACTGGACTGATATTTATTTCAATTGATTTTTAAAATATTTTTTCCTAAATCATCATTGGAGGCAGCCTTAGTTTTATTATAGAGTAATCATGAAGGGGCGAAGGGAAAATACTGGGTTCGGTTCCTGTAATCTATCCAGCACAGTGATTCATAGTAAGACAAGACTATTCACTGCAATTTTTGGATTAAATGGATTATATTAACATGTTCCCTTATTTCTGGAAGAAACATTTAGCTCCAATGGCTAGGGACAGTGTATTGTAAATTATAACAGCAGACAAAGGAGATTTTAAAAATTTTAGAGACCTGAGTTTAAATCCTTATGCAGCTGAGTTATGACTATTTGCCTGTAGAAAAATTTCCTGAATTAATATGAGTAATAATTCCTTAAATATAAATTAAATAACAATAAAATTCACCCCATAAGAATATTAGAATATTACATACCTTTGGATTTAGGTCTGTAAACAAGCTAACTATGGGAATTGACTGAGAGTTGTAACTATTTTATGATTCAACTTAGACTTTCGTTCACCTGATCTAGAATTCTTCCTCTTATACGAATCAAGTAAGAATTTAGTGACTTTTGCATCCATTTCATTTCTAGAGACATTGTAATTAACTAGCCAACACCAGAGGTCTCTGAGAGTCAGAATGTTCTGATTGCTGCTTTGAGTCTGCTGTCCACTGTAATAGCCATGCCCATCTTGCCTTTGTCAACTGAGTGCCACCCCTTGACCTGTGGCACCCTGGGATCCAATTATCCCCATTGCATTTAGGTTTCCAAATCCAGTGACAGCAGTTCCCACTGTGATTTCTGACCTACGGAGAAGAGTTATCACAGAGCTCTTCAAGGATGCTGTGCTGAGAACATAACAGCCCCTAATAATAAACATTTTATTATTATCATATAAATTACAGTAAGAATTGTTCATGACACATGTGTTTACCCAAAATGGGAATAAATGTAATTATACACACAAGGTAGAATGCATAATATGACACTCCTGTGAAATGCTTGTTAAAAATTCTGATTCTGGAGCTTCAACTTAACTGTTCTGAAAGAGCGTATGCAAGTTCATCTCCAGACTCTGTGTCTTTAGCATCTTTTCCATTTTATTTTTATGCATGCTCAATTTTGGGGATATTTTTGTAAAGTATATTGCTTTTCTAATCTAATTACTGATTAGTATTGTCTTGATTTCTACTGTCTTGATTTCTACTGTCCTTAGTTGCTACACTTCATATTTTTTTCATTCCAGAATTGATAAATATTTGAATTGCTAATGATTGAATCATTCTATGATAGAGGTAAGGTAACATCAACTAAAAAATATTACATGTATGTATAATACAAATTAGTTATATATATGTATACATATACATATAGTTATATATGTACATATAGTTACACGTATATATACACAAAGTATACATACATATATATATGTAATATACATTTTTTATAAGTCATAATCCATTTTTCTAACTAGAGAGGTAGAGATAAACATCTTTCACTGAGTTTATCTAGTGGAAACATCTCCTAGTGCAAGTGAGTCTCTTCTTCCAATTCCGTATTTCTATATTGTCTACTAGTCTGTTCTTGGCTCTATTCTATTTATGTTTCACAGGTAAAATGTCTACTATCTTATATTGAACCTCTGAGTTATACAGAGAAATAGTATGTCTTCATTGACCATTGCAAATATTTCCTCTGATTTCAACATCTCTAAATTAGTGTTCATTTCTGATTCATTTTGAATAGGAAACATTGAGAATTCTGGGCACATATTACCTCTCAAAGCAAGGGCCATAGAAATATAAAACCTACATAGGAATACAAAGCATACATAAAAATGCTCTTCAAATCTTTAAGTGTACATTGGAAATAAAACACTATGTTAAAGCAGCAGCAGCATTCTCCAGTTACTGTTATTGTACCCTCTTGTTTTGTTAACTTCATATGCAAATTAAGTAACAGACTAAAATGGGTTTCAAAGTGTTTGAAAAGCATGGCAAAAAACGTGGTGTGTTAATCTGCTTTAGAACTGCAGTTATAATTACTGCTTTCTTATCTGAAGGTAGCATTTATAAGAATGTAGATAGAAGCAGATAACAGAAGAATTCATTATAAGGCAGTATGTTCAGCATCTCATTGCTTCTCTGTTGGCTGGTTGTTACAATACCAAAAATATTATTCATAGACTTACAGGCTTAAAAACAGTATTTTCAGGGGTGCCGGGATGGCTCAGTCAGTTAAGCGTCCAACTTCACCTCAGGTCATGATCTCATGGTTCGTGGGTTCAAGCCCTGCATCGAGCTCTGTGCTGACAGCTCAGAGCCTGGAGCCTGCTTTGGATTTTGTGTCTCCCTCTCTCTCTTCCCCTTGCCTGCTCATGCTCTGTCTCTCTTCTCTCTCAGATAAATAAATAAATAAATAAATAAATAAATAAATAAATAAATAAACAAACAAACAAACATTAATAAAAAATTCTTTTAAAAAAACTCACTATCTTCAGTGGGTTTCTAAAACAGTTTTTGGAGCTCCTGGTTTAGCACCACCAAGTGAAGACCTTGGAAGTTCTCACTCCCATCCTCACAATGAAAAAAACTGAACAAACAGAAATTCAATGACTTTACTGGACCCTTCAGAGAACTGAAGTTCCAGGGCAAACTACCACTCCATAATCTGGGCAGACAAGCAAATCCAGAATCACAGTCTAGATCTCCTCTCTAGAACAGAAGCCACTGAACATATAAACTGGTGCGAACACTTGCTGTAGGCTGAATGCAGACTAAGGGGAAAGTGAGAAGCTCATGGGGGCTACAGTCAGGCACAGGGGAGGGCATTTTGTGGTGGGCTTTACATCCAAGAACTACCTCAGTTTCTCATGGTGAAGAGCCAGGAAAGACCCACTCATGACACTGATAGGGGGAGGAGAAGTTTAAAATACTAATGCAGGAACATCCTTCAGAATGAAAGTTTACTTTTAAGAGGAAAAGTTATAAAGCTCTATCCCAACAGCCTTATCACTCTCCTGCCACTTGAGGCTTCACGCCCCACCAAAGTGGGGAACAAAAGCTAAGAAACACTTATAAACTTCACAGCCTAGGGACAGAGGCCCACTAAATGACAGATTTAATCAGGAGATTATAGAAAGCTTGCACTTCCTCCCACTTTACCACGTGCCAAGAGAGCTTATACCTGAAAGACCTGTAGTACACAGAATCTCTCTGAGGAGAAGTACTCAGGGAAACCCCAAACCAACAAGGGGAGTTTTAAAAAGCAAGGGTATTGGAAGAATTTGAAGACTCATAGTAACACAGATACAGCAAACATTAGATACAGCACAACTCCTAACCAGATAAACAAATTTTAGGCCAATATACGTCTAGATGTCAGCAAAAAAATTTGTATATTGTTACTACTGCTTTTAATTAGATCATATTTTTCTCTATGTAGATAAATCCAAACACATGAATCAAGAACACACATTAAGGGATAGTTTTACAGTAGTAAAAATTGAAAGGGGAAAATAGAATTTCCCAAGTACCTTAGACTCTTAAAATATTTTGGATTGAATATACAATCCATTTCAGGTAAGATAAGAGTATGAGGATTATATACACCATTGCTTCATTTATTACCTTTTATTTATGAGATCGACCTTCCTATAAATCTTTATGGAAGAAAAACAATTTTTTAAAGTTTTCTCGTGCCAATACACAAGATTAATAAATTAGATCTGCCTTCAAATGTAATAAATATAAACTAGAAAGAATAAGTCATAGAATCTGAGCTTTAGGAAGAACTCACCAAGTCAGCTGGCTGATGTTTACTGTCATAGAGGCATAGATCCTGGTGTTAGTTGAGAGGTCTACAGATTTGACATGTACCAAATAGCAACAAAAGTGTTTGTAACCCAATAAATTTATTTTATTTCTCTCTTAATTAAAAGACAGCTTGGAAAATAATAAATATCCCATAGCAACCAAAAAAATGTGGGAGTATTTTTATATCAGATGAGGGAAAATTCTAGAGCAACTTTGATTAAATATGGTATTTTGGCATTTTGTGAACTAAAAACTAGATTAGTTACTACAGTCTTAAAACCAAAATGTCACATGCCTGGAGAAACAACAAGATGATGAAACTGCTAACAACCCTCTTTGAGTTTACATTCTACAGAATCGAACCTATTTTCCTAATTTCCTAAAAAGTATTCAATATCCTGAGAGGACTGAAAGAAGAAGTAGCAAAATTATCATGGGGAAAAACATAAGTTTCAGTTGAACTAGGTTTATATGTACATAAATAATTACTGTAAGACCAATAACTTTAGTTAACATGAGTTGCCTCAGGTTTGCCCAAGACCATCCTGGTTTGTTCATTTTTATTTCCTGACTTAAAATATTAGTATTACTCATTTGACTCTAGAAATTAACCATTAAGACCCTTTGGGATTTTCCTCTCCTTACTTCTCCAGTCACATGCTACCTCTCTAAATTCAACTTACACACTATTCAGCACTTCCTCTGGCTTTATGAATAATACCCTGAGGTTACGGCATGAGCTTTTTACTGTACCAGAAACCATTTACCTCTTGTTCACCAGCCAACTCTTACCAATTTCTCAGATTGCATTTGAAATATTCCTTCCTGAGGAAAGTTTTCTTTGACACTATAGCCTGATGCCCAGAGTAATTCATTAGGTCCCTTTTAATTGCTCTAATAATTCTTTTATTTCCCTCTTGTAGTTTTCTCTTGTAGGTATAGTCTTTAATGCTTACCTTCCCTTCTAGACTGTAAGCTCCACAAATGCAAGAAACAAACCTTCATTGTGACCTTTCTTATCATGGTTCTTTGCAAAGAAGCACAAAGAAAGAATTTACAAGCATTAATTGAACACAAAAAATGATCTTAAGATCATTGTCTTTGTCTTTCTGATCTTCATCATACAAATGAAGAAACTGAGGTTTAAAGACTTTGAATACAATTCTCATGGTCACATTCCTGGTAAACAAGAAGTCAGATTTCAAAGCCAGGCGTGACTGACACTAAAGGCCTATACTTTTGATATTTTAGAAACAGCAAATAACATGACACATTATGTTTTGGAAAATGCACCTACTCTTTGAAAGATATATAAGTAAATCATCTGGTAGATTTATAATTGGCTTTTTTTTGGGGAGGGGGCAGACAGATTTACTGAAGTTTATTACACATATAATAAACTTCACCAATTTAAGTTCTATAATAGACATGTTTTGCAAATGTATTCAGTCATGTAACAACCATTAGAATCAAGATATAAAACATTTCCAAAACCCAAAAATTTCCCTGGTGCCCCTTTGCAGTCATTCTCCTCCACCCATACTTGGACCTGACTAACATTGATCTGTTTTCTGTCACTAGAGTTTTGCATTTCCTAGAATGTCATGTGAACGTATTCAAACATTATGTGATCTTTTGTGTTTAGCTTCTTTCACAGTTTTTGAGATCCATCCAGATTGCATATAATTTATTACTTTTATAGTTGAAGAGTATTTCATTCATATAAATATACCACAGTTAGTTTATCCATTCATATGTTGCTAGACATAAGGGTTTTTCAAGATTTCAGCAGTCGTGAATAAAGCTGCTTTAAATATTTATGAACAAATCTTTGTGTAGATATATGTTTTCATTATGTCTTAATACCTAGGAGTGGAATGGCTGGGTTATATGGTAAGAATATGTGTAACTTTATAAGAACCTACAAAATGTCTTCCAGAGTAATTTCAAAATTTTACATTCCTTATAACAAGATATGAGATTACCAATCATTCCACATCTCATTTTTAGGTGCGAATTTTTGTTGTTGTTTTATAAGAAGAAACGAGTATAGAGATGATAGAGATTGTTAATATGTTCACTTGGTTTTGGATCTATCTCAGAGAAGTGGTGTGATCATGGTAGCATTTGAAAAGCCCATTTAGCTTTGGGATTTATGTGAAATTTCTATCAAGGATAAAATTTTGCTCTTTAATCAAGGTAACGCTACCCAGCCCATCAATTCTTTATTAAAATCTTGTCCAATTACCTTTTCTGCAACAAGAACAAAAAAGTAAATTATTCAAATACAATATGGTATGCACTTGGCACCCTTTATGAAAGAGAAATTGCTGCTTAACTCTTTATATTACAATTCAGTATACCAGTAGAAACATGGTATTCAACGTCTGAGTTATTATGCTAATTTTCTAAGGCTACCATAACAAATTACTACAAACTGAGGGGTTTAAACAACAGAAATGCCTTGTCTCACAGTCCTAGAAGCTAGAAGTCTAAAATCAAGGTGTTAGCAAGATTGATTTCTTCTGAGGAGTCAGGGGAAAAATCTATTCCATGTCTCCCCCATAGTTTCTGGTGGATTGCTAGCATCTTTGGATTCTAGGAGCACCACCCCAATAACTTCCTCCATCTTCATTGTTCTCCCCATATGCATGTTTCTGTCCAGATTTGCCCTTTTAAGGACACCAATCTGATAACCTCATTTTAACTTGTCTACCTGTATAAAGACTCTATCTCCAAATAAGGTGACATTTTGATATACTCGAGATTAGGATCCCAAAATGAATTTTGGAGGATACAATTCAATCAATAATAGTTATAAGATCCAATGACAGCTGTGTTTATTATCATAGTGTTAAATATTAGTTACTTCTAAATTTATAGTTATGTTAAGTGAACAGATACATACAAGTTTCTTTATAACTGCATTGCTTTTTCAAAAAATTGTTTATTTAAATTCAAGTTAGTTAACATGCAGGGTAGCATTGGTTTCAGGAGCAAATACCAATGAATCATCACTCACATATAACACCCAATGTTTATCCCAACAAGTGCCCTCCTTAATGCCCATCACCTTTTAGCCCATCCCCCCAACCCACCTCCCCTCCAGAAACACACAGTTTGTTCTCTGTCTTTAAGAGTCTCTTATGGTTTCCCTTCCTCTCTGTTTTTATCTTATTTTTCCTTCTCTTCCCCTATGTTCATTGGTAAGTTTCTCAAATTCCACACATGAGTAAAAGCATATGATATTTGTCTTTCTATTACTGACTTATTTCACTTAGCATAAGACAGTATAGTCCCATCTACATTATTGCAAATGGCAAGCCTTCATTCTTCTTGATCACCGAGTAATATTCCATTATATATGTATGCCATATTACCCTTATTCATTGATCACTCAATGGACATTTGGGCTCTTTCCATAATTTGGCTATTGTTTATAGCACTGCTATAAACATTGGGGTGCATGTGCCCTTTTGAATCAGTATTTTTGTATCCTTTGGACAAATACTTATAGTACAATTGCTGGATCATAGGGTAGCTCTATTTTTAATTTTTTTGAGGAACATCCATACTATTTGTCAGAGTGGCTGCCAGTTTGCATTTCTACCAGCAGTGCAAAAGGTTCTCCTTTCTCCGCATCCTTGCCAACATCTGTTGTTTCCTGAGTTGTTAATTTTAGCCATCCTGAATGGTATGAAATGGTATCTCACTGTGGTTTTGGTTTGTATTTCCCTCATGATGAGTGATATTGAGCATCTTTTCATGTGTCTGGATGTATTCTTTGGAAAATTGTCTATTCATGTCTTCTGCCCATTTTTTAACTGAATTATTTGTTTTTGGGGTGTTGAGTTTGGTAAGTTCTTAATAGACATCGAATACACATCCTTTATCAGATATGTCATTTGCAAATATTTCTCCCATTCTGTCAGTTGATTTTAGTTTTGTTAATTTTTTCCTTTGCTGTGCAGAAGTTTTTATCTTGATGAGGTCCCCAAAGTTCATTTTTGCTTTTACTTCCCTTGCCTCTGGAGACATGTCTAGTGAGAAGTTGCTATGGCTGAGGTCAAAGAGGTTGCTGGCTCTCTATCCTATTCTCCTCTAGGATTTTGATGGTTTCCTGTCTTAGATTTAGGTCTTTCATCAATTCGAAATGGAAAATTTCACACATATTTTTGTGTGTGGTGTAAGAAAGTGGTTCAGTTTCATTCTTCTGCGTGTTGCTGTCCAGTTTTTCAATACTATTTGCTGAAGAAACTGTCTTTTTTCCAATGATTACTCTTTCCTTCTTTGTTGAAGATTAGTTGGCCATACATTTGTGGATCCATTTCTGGGTCCTGTATTCTGTTTCATTGATCTATATGTCTGTTTTTGTGCTAGTACCATACTGTCTTGATGATTACAGGTTTGTAATACAGGTTGAAGTCTGGAATTGTGATGCCTGCCGCTTTGGCTTTCTTTTTCAACATTGCTTTGGCTATTCAAAGTCTTTTCTGGTTCCAAACAAAGTTTAGGATTGTTTGTTCTAACTCTGTGAATAATGTTGGTGTTATTTTGATAGGGATTACATTGAAGTAGATTTCTTTGGCTAGTATCAACATTTTAACAATATTTCTTCTTCCAATGCATGAGAATGGAATGTTTTTCCATTTTTTTTTTGAGTCCTCTTCAATTTCTTTCATAAGTATTCTCTAGTTCTCAGCAAACAGTTCTTTTACCTCTTTGGTTAGATTTATACCTAAGTATCTTATGGGTTTTGGTGCAATTATAAGTGGGATTGATTTCTTGATTTCTCTTTCTGCTGCTTCATTAATGGTGTTTAGAAATACAACTGATTTATGTACATTGATGTTATATCCTGCAACTTTGCTGAATTCACATATCAGTTCTAGCATTTTTTTGGTGGAGTCTTTCAGGTTTTCCATTCAGAGTATCAGATCATCTGCAAAAATTGAAAGTTTGACTTTTTGACAATTTGTATGCCTTTATTTCTTTTTGTTGTCTGATTGCTGAAGCTAGGACTTCCAGTACTATGTTGAACAGCAGTGAGAGGAGACATCCTTATTATGTTTCTGACCTTAGGAGGAAAGGTCTGTTTTTCCCTATTGAGGAGGATAGTCTTTAAAGCTGTAGGTCTTTCATATATGGCCTTTATGATGTTGAGGAATGTTCCTTGTATCCCTAATTTCTGGATGGTTTTTATCAAGAAAGGATCCTTAAAGCAGTGGACAGATCATCTAAGCAGAAAATCAACCATGAAACAATGGCTTTGAATGACACACTGAACCATATACTAACAGATATATTCAAAATATTTCATCTTAAAGAAACAGAATACATATTCTTCTCAAGTGCACATGAAACATTCTCCAAAATAGATCATATACTGGGTCACAAATCAACTCTAAACAGATAGAAAAAGATCAAGATCATACTATGTGTATTCTCAGCTCACAATGCTATGAAACTTGAAATCAACCACAAGAAAAAATTTGGAAATACCTCAAATACATGGTGGTTAGAGAATGTCTTAGTAAAGAATGAATGGGTTAACCAGGAAATTAAAGAAGAAATTTTTTAAAATACATGTAAGCAAATTAAAATGAAAACACAATAGCCCCAAACCCTATGGGGTGCAACAAAGGAAGTCCTTAGAAGAAAGTACATTGAAATTCAGGCTGATCCCAAGAAGCAAGAAAGGTCCCAAATACACAACCTAACCTTATGCCTAAGGAAGCTAGAAAAGGAGCAACAAATAAAGCCTAAAGCCAGCAGAGGAAGAGAAATAATAAAGATTAGAGCAGAAATAAATAATATAGAAACAAACAAAAAACAACCAAATAAACCAGTAGAACAGATGAGTCAAACTAAAAGCTGGTTTTTTTAAAGAATAGACAAAATTAGGAACCCCTTAGCCAGACTTCTCAGAAAGAAAAGAGAGAGGACCCAAATAGATAAAATCATGAATGAAAGAGGAGAGAATAACCAACATGACAGAAATAAAAACAATTATAAGAGAATACTATGTAATTATATGCCAACAAACTGGGCAATCTAGAAGAAACGGACAAATTCTGAGAAACTCACACACTTCCAAAACTGAAACAGGAAGAAAAAGAAAATTTGAGTAGGACCATAACCAGCAAAGAAGTTGAATCAGCTATCAAAAATCTACCAACAAATAAACAGGCCTGGACCAGATGGCTTCCCAGGGGAATTCTGGTAGATATTTAAAGAATAAAATAAAGAAAATAAGGAGTAAAATAGAAATGGAAGGAAAGATTCCAAACTCATTCTTTGAAGCCAACAGTACCTTGATTCCAAAACCAGGCAAAGACCCCATTAAAAAGGAGAATTACAGGCCAATTTCCCTGATGAACTTGGATGCAGAAATTCTCAACAAGATAATAGCAAATCGAATTCAACAGTATATTAAAAGAATTATTCACCATTAACAACTGGGATTTACTCCTGGGCTTCAGGACTGGTTCAATATGCACAAATCAATCAACATGATACACCACATTAATAAAAGAAAGGATAAGAAGTACATGATCCTTTCAATAGATGCAGAAAAGGCATTTAACAAAATACAGCATCCTTTCTTGATAACTGCATTGCTTTTAACAAGACTTCACTTTTATGGATTTCTTTAAGAGTAAAAATATTTCAGTGATAATCAATGATGACCAAAAGTTTTGCAAACAGTTTTCTTACTATTAAGCAAAACAAAAAGAAAATCATTTTTGAAATTCTAAAATTGATAAATACAGGTTTTATTGAAGGTAGCAAATTATTTAATATTAGATAATGGACTATATTTTAAATATAGTAAGTTTCCATTTAGGTAATTAGTTTTGAATATTCTGAAATCAATGAAATCTGAAGAAAATGTAATATATAATTTTAATAATTTCATACAGAGGGCTCAAATATAATCATATACATCATTTTCTAAGTTCAAATGTTTTTGTAAAAGTTATTTTAATTAAAATAGCACCCTGAATTTCATATAATTATAAAACAACTCTTATCTAATCTAAACTGTAGTAGTTGATGCTGGAGTGAGATTTATCCTGTAAATGGAAGGCAATGGCATTTACAACTGGAATAAATTAAATCAGATGAAGAGAAAAAAATCTATTCTATGTAATACTACTTTGATATATTCTTAAATGACTATGCCAATCCATATTCATCAATAAAAGAAATGGTGTGTGCCAAAAAGTGAATAAAACTTTATCACCAAGAAATAGCCCATGTTTTACAAGCCTAGAAACTGTTGTATTATAATCTCCATGCATTTCTTCTTCACTATGTGTCATACTCAAAGTATTAAAAAATATGGGCAGAATGCAGCTTATTTAATACTATTTCTCTTATAGTTTGAGTTAGAGAGAATTTGGGAATCTTTCCTGTTGCCTGAGATGAACTTACCCCTCCAATATTTCTGTCCCTTTTAAGAAATGGGACTGTGCTTCATTCTATTATGCGTGCTTATTAAAATTCTAAGAATTAATTCAATGAGTTAGGTCTAATTTTTACAATTAAGACATTTTGCAAAGAATTGTTATGTTAATACATTTGGATTCCAATTCTAAATGCAAGATTACTACTTATTAACAGCTATATAGTAGGCAGAATGATGCCTTCCTGCTAAGACATCCACATCCTAATCCCTAAAACTTGTGAAGATGTTACCCTGCATGGGAGAAATGATTTTGCAGGTGTAATTAAGTTAAGGATTTTGAAATGAGGAGATTTGTGTGAAATATCCAAGTGAGCCCAATGTAATCACAAGTGTCCTCATAAATGGAAAAGTGAGGCAGAAGCCAGTCAAATAAGAAAATATGATGACAGAAGCAGAGATCAGAGTGATGGGATCGCTGGCTTCAGGGATGAACAAGAAACCTGAAGCATTTTATAAGGACCCAAAAACATCTTCACCCAAGAGGATTCAATTGACACTTATAAAACATTCTACCCAACTTCAGAAGAATACACATCTTTTCAAGCACTAACAGATACATGCTTCATCGTGTTTGTAGATTGGGAAGATTCAACACAGTAAAGGTGACAATTCTCAAAATCTTACCAATATCCCAGCAAGATTTCTTGTGGATATAAACTAGATTATTTGAAAATTTTATATGGAAAATCAAAGGAACTGAAATAGCTTAAGTAAGTTTAAAAAGAAGAATAAACTGGAAGGAATCATATTACCAGATTTGAAGGCATTATCGATAATACAAGACTGTGTAGTATTGGTGGGACCATGGACACAGAGACCAAAGAAACAAAAAAGAGAGTCCCAAAATGGACCTATACAAATATGCCCAACTGACTTTTGACAAAGATAAAAAAATTATTCAATCAAAGAAAGAGCCTTTTCAACAAATGGTGATAGAGCAATTAGATATCCCTAGGCACAGAATAGATTAGGTAGGTAATAGATCAATAGATTGATCTATAGATAGAGAGAGCCCTGACTCAAACCTTACAACTTTCACAGAACTTAACTCAAAAAGGATCATGTATTTCAAATGTAAAACTATAAAACTTTTAGAATGTAACATAGGAGTAAATCTTTGGAAACTAGGACTTGTTGGAGAGTTCTTAAACATGACAGAAAAAAAAATCTGAAAAGAAAAAACTGATTAACATGACTTCATCAAGATCAAAATGAAAAGATTAGCTACAGACTGATAGAAAAATATTTTCAAACCAGATACCTAAGGATTCATATGTAGAATTTACAAACTTTCAAAACTCAACATTAAAAGAGGCAACTATTCCATTTAGAAAATGGGCAAAGGATATGAAAAGACATTTCACCAAAGATTATATGTGTATGACAAGTAAATAGAAAAGATGTTAAACATCACTAGCCATTAGGGAAATGCAAATTTAAGGCCATGATGCAATACCATTACATAGATGTTAGGATAGCTCAAATGAAAAAATAGTAACAAGGAGTGCCTGGGTGACTCAATTGCTTCAAGCATCTGACTCTTGATTTCGGCTCAGGTCATTATCTCATAGTTCGCAAGTTCAAGCCCCGCATGGGGTTTAACACTGACAGTCTGGAGCCTGCTTGGGATTCTCTCCCTCTCTCTGTGCCCCGCCCCTGCTCTCTGTCTTTCTCAATAAATGAATAAACTTTAAAAATAAGAATTTTAAGAAAAAACAGTAACAATACCAAATGCTGGAGAAGATATGAGGAAACTTGATCTCTCTTATGTTGCTAAAGAGAATGTAAAAGAATATCCACTCTGGAAAATAGTTTGCAGTGTTTTTACCCAAATATACACTGTCCATCTGACTCAGCAGTTGTATTCTTGGGTATCTATCCCAGAGAAATAAAAAACTCTTGCCGTAAAAACCCTGTACATGATTGTTCATAGTAGCTTTATTTTTTTTTTTATTTTTTTTCAGGCTTATTGAGGTGTAATTGACCAATAAAAGTATAAGATATTTAAAATGTACAGCAGCGATATTTAAAACAGCCCCATACTAGAAACAACCCAGATGTCTACAAATAGGCAAATGGCTAAATTGTGTATATCATAGTATACTATTAAGCAATAAAGAGAGCCTAAATGTTGATATACACAACAATTTAGATGGTTATCACCAGTTTTATGCTAAGTGAAAAGAGTCATTATTGAAAGATCACATTTTTACTCTATTTATATAAAATTCTTGAAGTGACCAAACGACAGAGATGGAATTTAGATTAGTAAGTAATAGAGATTACAGATGGTGGAAGGAGGAAAGTATAAATATAAAGGGGTAATATAAAGGAATTCTTTTTGGCGATAGGATATTTCTGTACCTTGATTGTAATGGTGATCACAGAGAACTACTCATGTGAGAAAATGACTTTGACCTATACACCTATATTGTGCCAATGTTGAGTCCTGCTTTTGATATTGCACTACAGTCTCAGGTGACATGAAAACAGTAGGGGAAATAGTGATATGTACATATGTTGTATCAGGTTTCTTTTTACCTGAACTTCTTTTTTTTTAAGTTTATTTATTTTGAGAGAGAGAGTGTGTAGGGGCGGAGGGAGAGGGGTAAAGAGTGAGGGAGAGGGAAAATCACAGGCAGTCTCCACAGAGCTGGAAACAGGCCTGGATCTCAGGAACTGGAGAGATAATGCCCTGAGCGGAAAGCAAGAGTCAGAGCTTAATCTACTGAGCCACCTAGGCGCCCCCAACTGAACTCATTTTCTGCTTTATGCAAGAAGAAAAGGAGGAAAAAAGACAAGGAAGCAGAATAGGAGGAAAGAGAATGAAGTAGAGGAGAAGGAAGAAAAGAACCACAAAAATAGCGTAGAATAAGCATAGTGTCTATAAAAAATAGCTTTATCAAGAATCAAGAAATTTATAATAGCATATTTGAAACATTTGAGTACTTGAAGTTCAATGTATGAGGAAGGCTTAAGTACTATAAATATAAGCAAATTTGCAACTCTTTTGTTTTTTATGCATCTAATATAAAAACATAAAAGTTATTAGCAACTCACCGCCCTTTGAGCTAAGTATAAATATTTATCTTTTCCAGAATAAGGATTCCTCCTTTGGTGAGTCTGTTCTTCCTCATAATATTAGCCTCATTCAAATGGCTAATATTATGTAGTAAATAACTTCTGTTCAAAGTAACAGAATTGCTATAGAATACATTAATTAAAAAATTAATCTAAAAAATGCAGTTGTCAACTGTAGCTTGCAATTTAGCAACACATTATATTAAGACAACTTTATTCATTTGGTTTTCTTTTGTTTGCAGTATAAACTATAACTAACTTCTGGAAATATGATTAAAAATCATATTTATCATTATTGCAGAAGAAATGTTTGTTGAAAACAATAATTTAAATCTTAATCAGTTTATGTACTTAATTTAGAAACTCATTAGATGACTTTTTTTCTTTAATAAACAAATCAACATTCATTAGAATGAGCCTAAGGATTGTTAGCGTTAGTGTTTCAAAATTCTGAATGAGTTAAATTGATGAACCAATCTTAAATTTTTAATCCAAATAATGTATACTACTTGAAATAATCTGATCTTTTTGCTTGGGGAAGAAATATTTGCTTCACAATAAGATTACATTTCAGTCTCCCCTCATTGACATGTTTCAGATAGTTTCATCGAAATAGTTGCTTTCTCTTGTAGGAATACATAACATGTTGTACAATATTTTTAAAAAGTTATTCCACTGAATAATGACTACTTTGTCACACTAATTGCATTTCATACTTAATTATTGGTGCCTGTGAGCAAGCACCTTGTCTTTTTCATATTTCTATATCTAATTCTTCAGCTATGCCTAAAGTGTAGACAACGTTCCACATACATTGTTTCATTATTTCCATCATTAGCTCAGTACTGCATTTGAGTAACACCATAACTAAGAATCATTTTTGAAAGAATAGATTTCAAGTTAGGAGGAATGTTCTTTTTGATGGTTTTATACACATGAAATTGCTCACTTTTCTTAATGAAACTCAAGTCAGATTCTCAAAATAAACTTGGTTTGTTTTGTTTGTTTGTTTGTTTGTTTTGCTGACTCTAGTCTTTCATCCAGTTCCTCTGCACTTGACATATACTGCATCATATAGTAAATGCTTCTGCCAACCTAGATTATAGTAGGTACCCTTTTCTCCATATTATTTTGAGGTTTTTTTGTTTGTTATTATCCTTTTCCACTCTGACTGTTTCCCTCATTTTCCAACTTCTTTCGTTTTCATCACTACATTTTTACGTACATAATTATCTAGTGAAATGATTGCTTCATGACATGTTATTAGATCGCTCCATTTGGTGAACCATTTCCCTTTAATCGATGTGAAGGGATGCCCAGGAAGAATCAATAGTGAAGCCATGATCCCTGGGCATCTACTCTTTCCTTCCACTCTAGGTAAATGTGAAAATACCAGTTAATCTTTGGCTTTTGCTTACTACATAATGATGCATTTAATCTTCATAATAACCTTATAAATAAAGCAAGTGCCGTTTTCTTACAATCTTGGAAACTGGAAAGAAGAGGTGAAAGGCAACTATAAGTGGAGTTTCCCTGCCTGCCCTCAATTTTTCAGTGGTAGATGAGTTTGAAAAAAAAGGTAAGCAAAGACTGTCCTTTGGTAGCCCTGGAGATTTTTTTTTTTAATTGAATAATTCAGAAACGCAGACAACAAGGTGCAGAAAAAGAGTAATGGACAATCAAGAGATGTAAGAGCCAAATCCTGTCTTTCAGTTCATTGTTTAAGATTTTCACCCTAAAATCTGACTTATCTTAATCTCAGATTGATTCTTTATACACTTCACCCAAATTGTGAAGAATCACATTTTACTTTGTTTAGTAAAATTTTAATGAATGGTCTGTGTGTTTCTGTGCATGAAAAAAAGGGAAAAGGAATTTAGGAATAGAAATTATATGACTGTGAAGGTTTAAGATAATTATTAGTAATTTTAAACTCCTTTTCCTTTATATTATTATTAAAGTTTAGGTAAAAATTCAGACTCTAACAGGTTAACACAAAAAATTTAGTCTCACAATCTAGTACTCTATCCCAGGAATATAAATGATATATTTGTATGTTTATAATATATATAGGGCATATTCTACTACCCCTACACTAGTAGTATTTAAAATACATAATATATAACTAATGTACATACATTTTATATATACTCTTAAGCACTGAATTTAAAAGATACAATATACTTGACCTATTTAATGTGTCTTATTCTATGTTCTTAAATATTCTAAAGAATGGTAACCAAGGTACTCCCATTTAGAAATCGCTTTCCTGTTATATTATTTCATTACCCGTTTTTTTCCAGATGTATGTTTGCTTTTTTCCCAGCTCTCTTTTAGTTTAACCATGTTAAATACATTTGAGTACATCAAATTCTAACTGTCCTCTGAAGATAATTGGCAGGTATTGATTTTTCTCCTTTTAATAACTGTCAGAGTACACTAAAAGAATCTGGGGATCTAGAATGCCAATCCTAATGATCCAGTTAGTCTAAATATCACACTAACAATGAACCACTTTTCCCTTAGCAACATGAATTCTAAAAACACCATGATATTGGGACACATGGGTGGCTCATTCAGTTAAGTGACCGACTCTTGATTTCGGCTCAGGTCATGATCTCACATGATCTCACTATAGTGAGATAGTCTGCATCAGGCTCCATGCTGGGCTCTCCCTCTCTCTGCCTTTCCCCTACTTGCACCCTCTCTCTTTCTCTCTCCCTCTTTCTCTCTAAATAAAATAAAATAATAAAATTAAATTAAAATAAAATAAAAACGCCATGATATAAACATCATAGGTTCAAGCTCCTTATTTAACTTTCAGTGGCAGTACTTTATATACTTCATTGCAAAATGTTGGTCACAGAAAGAGACAAATCATCACAGTAACAACAGAAGAGGGGGACCCTCTTATATCCTCCCTGGCCCTTTCTTGCTTCTACTATAAGCTTCTGTTTATGGCTGATCCAAGGAAGTTTGGCATGACTGTTAAAAAAGGAAATGAGCATTCATTCAATCCTACTTTAAGATTAAAGGTGCAAAATGGTTGCATGGCTGTCCTAATAAAAAAAATTCAATAGAAAAAAAGATGGTATCATGAGGCAAAAGAACTTATTCAATATGAATGCATAATGTTTGAAGTAGGAAGAAAGCTATCAGAATATGATTAGAACACCATCCTAAATTTGGTAAAGCAACTGCAGCTATACAGGAGGACCACAAAATGAAAATAACAATCAAAGGGTGGGAGGCCTCAAGGAAGACATAGACAGATAGCAAACAGTAGATGATTGCCGAAGAGTAAGAGGAAACAGTAAAAACTGGTAGAATCTAAGGAAGAAAGTAGGTAATAAGAACAACTCCAGAAACCAAAAGACAAAGGGAGAGCAAAAGCGATAAAACAATAAAAAAAATTGAAATATAAATGAGAAATCAGTTAAAAATTAAATAGAAATAAAAGGGTCAAAGAGAGAGTTCCTCACGATAAACTGCCAAGTTACTGATTTCCTCACACTATATCCCTTCTACCCCATGTATTTTTGCTCTATTTTATTGCTTACATGTAATATTTCCTCTAGCAATTATTATTTTTTCATATTTTATTCGTATTTCATATTGTTTTTTTAAACTATGTATTTTTTATCTTTAAAATGCTTAGTGTTTCTGTTTTAATACTTCTGTTTTACATAGGAGATATATATATATATATATAGCTTGAATTATGGTTTTTATTTTGAAGCTATTGAAGTCTTCAGATATCTCTATATTTTAATCCGGTACCTCATATTTCCCTATAGCATATGAACTCTGACCTAATACATATTAATCTGTGGAGACCAGGATATGAATTCAAAGACAACTTGTCGCTCCTTTTAAGCTATGACATTTCTTTTTTTTTTAATAGTTTATTTTCAAATTGGTTTACATATAACACCCATGTTCATCCCAACAAGTGCCCTCTTTAATGCCTGTCACCCTCTCTCCCCACTCCCTCACCCCCCCCCACCCTCAGTTTGTTCTTAGTCTTTGAGAGTCTCTTATGTTTTATCTCCCTCCCTCTCTGTGTCTTTTTTTCCTTTCCCCTCTTCCCCTTCCCCGTGGTTTTTGCTAAGTCTCTCAAAATCCACCTATGCATGGAAACATATGGTATCTGTCTTTTTCTGACTGACTTATTTCACTTAACATAATACCCTCCAGTTCCATCCATGTTGCTACACATGGCCAGATTTCATTTTTTTCTCATTGCCACATAGTAATCCATTGTATATAAGTACCATAACTTCTTTATCCATTCATCAGTTGATGGGCACTTGGTCTCTTTCCATGATTTGGCTATTGTCGAAAGTGCTGCTATGAACATTAGGGTACACATGCCCCTATGCATCAGCATTCCTGTGTCTCTTGGGTAGATTCCTAGCAGTGCTATTGTTGGGTCATAGGGGTAGCTCTATTTTCATTTTTTTGAGGAAGCTCCACACCGTCTTCCAGAGTGGCTACACTAGTTTACATTCCCACCAACAGTGTAGGAGGGTGTCTGCTTCTCCACATCCCTGCCAGCATCTATAGTTTCCTGATTTATTCATTTTAGCCTCTCTAACCGGTGTAAGGTGGTATCTCAGTGTGGTTTTGATTTGTGTTTCCCTGATGATGAGTGACTTTGAGCATTGTTTCATGTGTCTGTTGGCCATCTGGATGTCCTCTTTGGAGAAGTGTCTATTCATATCTTCCGCCCATTTCTTCACTGGATTATTCGTTTTTTGGGTGTGGAGTCTGGTAAGTTCTTTATAGATTTTAGATACGAGTCCTTTATCCGATATGTCGTTTGCAATTATCCTTTCCCATTCCATCAGCTGTCTATTAGTTTTGTTGGTTGTTTCCTTTGCGGTTAAGCTATGACATTTCTTAAATCTTTCCTTTCCTTCCTTTCCTCTCCTTCCTGACTATCCTTTCCCTAGTTCATAATCACATAATTAATTGTCTGAAAGATAGAACAAATATTCTAAGTTTTTTTTTAATGTCTCCCATTGATCTCTCTAGCAATACATTCTACATGCTATGATGAAAGTTGTTTTACTAAATCAAAATATATGATGTTGTTGCCCCACCCATGTTCAATATATCTAATAATTCTCCAGTGTATATATTGCAAAAAGTCAACCGTTGTGAGGATGTCAGAGTGATTTTACTTTGCCAATATGATAAACCTGAAACTGTATACCCAGAAATAGTTTTCCCTAGTTGGCATCTGGTTTCTTTAAACCTGAATTTGTGCAAAATATGGAAGGGAAGAGTGAAGTAGCAGCTAAGAAATGAAGTACCTACCCTTCCTTTCTAAAGGACATTATGGTTGGATATAATGATGTGCAGAAACAGCAATGGTTTCAGTTTGTCCTTACTGACCCCATTAATGTTTGCTCTTTTCCCTGGCTTCCAACAGCAACAAGGGACTGAGAGAACGGATAGCTACACAGAGGGACAGTTTTTCCTAGTCTTGTCTCCCAGCTCCTTTCGTGGTCCTGCTCTGTGAGTTGGACTGCCCGACTCCCCAGATTACCTTGTCAGCTCTGATTGATCCATCCACACTACAGCTTCCAAATGGTTAGTTAGTGACTCTCCTCTAAAGCCCCACTTCCTGTCCCTGCATCCCTACTCTCAAGACTCTCCCGTAACCATGCACAGCCCATCCCTAAAAAGAAATCCTTTAGCACACATTACTATTCTCAATGGTTCAGTTCCCCTATGTGAACCTTAACTGATTCAGATAGATTTTAATCACTCTGTAATCTTGTTCCCACCAACCTCAAAAATTATTTTTTACCTACAATGACTTCCTTGCAAGCACCTATGGCTCTATCTATTGTTTTTCCTCTGCCTGTAACACTCTTCCTACTCTTTCTGACTGGTAGACTCCACTCCTCTTTAAGACACATGGGTACACATTCCAATCCCTGCCATTAACAGCATTATTAACTCCACTTTCTAAAATCCATTTATATTTGTATTTAAAAATTATAGCTTCTGTGTAAGTGTATGTTATCCTTTACCTTTATCATATCTATTAACAAAAATACATAAAGACTCTATTTCATATATGCCTCTTCATACAACCACCTTCTCTGAACATGAAGTTTATTTCTTAGTTATGGTGCTTTCACTAGTATTTAGCACACTGTTTGGTACATAGCATTCTCTCAATAACTTACTCAGATTTAGCATACCTTTAATTTTGTTTATTGAGATAGCTATTTTAATCCAATTTTCCACTATTAAAAGTGGTCCGTAATGGCCAAAGCCGATGTTTTTTTTTTTTTTTTTGTTCTCTTTTATTTTATTTTTTTTTCATTATAATAGTTTATTTTCAAATTGGTTTACATATAACACCCAGTGTTCATCCCAACACGTGCCCTCTTTAATATCCGTCACCCCCTCTCCCCCCTCCCTCACCTCCCTCACCTCCCTCACCCTCAGATTGTTCTTAGTCCTTGAGAGTCTCTTATGTTTTATCTCCCTCCCTCTCTGTGTCTTTTTTTTCCTTTCCCCTCTTCCCCTCCCCCTGGTTTTTGCTTAGTCTCACAAAGTCCACCTATTCGTGGAAACATATGGTATCTGTCTTTTTCTGACTGACTTATTTCACTTAACATAATACCCTCCAGTTCCATCCATGTTGCTACACATGGCCAGATTTCATTTTTTCTCATTGCCATGTAGTAGTCCATTGTATATATGTGCCACAACTTCTTTATCCATTCGTCAGTTGATGGGCACTTGGTTTGCTTCCACGATTTGGCTATTGTCGAAAGTGCTGCTATGAACATTGGGGTACACGTACCCCTATGCATCAGCATTCCTGTGTCTCTTGGGTAGATTCCTAGGAGTGCTATTGCTGGGTCATACGGTAGCTCTATTTTCATTTTTTTGAGGAACCTCCACACCGTTTTCCAGAGCGGCTGTACCAGTTTGCATTCCCACCAACAGTGTAGGAGGGTGCCTGCTTCTCCACATCCCCGCCAGCATCTATAGTTTCCTGATTTATTCATTTTAGCCACTCGAACCGGTGTAAGGTGGTATCTCAGTGTGGTTTTGATTTGTGTTTCCCTGATGATGAGTGACTTTGAGCATCGTTTCATGTGTCTGTTGGCCATCTGAATGTCCTCTTTGGAGAAGTGTCTATTCATATCTTCCGCCCACTTTTTCACTGGATTATTTGTTTTTCGGGTGTGGAGTTTGGTGAGTTCTTTATAGATTTTAGATACTAGTCCTTTATCTGATATGTCATTTGCGATTATCCTTTCCCATTCCGTCGGTTGTCTATTAGTTTTGTTGGTTGTTTCCTTTGCCGTGCAGAAGCTTTTTATCTTGATGAGGTCCCAATAGTTCATTTTTGCTTTCAATTCCCTCGCCTCTGGAGATGTGTCACATAGAAAATTGCTGCGGCTCAGGTCAAAGAGGTTTTTTCCTGCTTTCTCCTCTAGGATTTTGATGGTTTCCTGTCTTACATTCAGATCCTTCATCCATTTAGAGTTTATTTTTGTGAGTGGTGTAAGGAAGTGGTCTAGTTTCATTCTTCTGCATGTTGCTGTCCAGTTCTCCCAGCACCATTTGTTAAAGAGGCTGTCTTTTTTCCATTGGATACTCTTTCCTGCTTGGTCAAAGATTAGATGGCCATATGCTTGTGGGTCCATCTCTGGGTTCTCTATTCTATTCCATTGGTCTATGTGTCTGTTCTTGTGCCAATACCATGCTGTCTTGATGACTACCGCTTTGTAGTAGAGGTTAAAATCTGGGATTGTGATGCCTCCCGCTTTGGTTTTATTCTTCAGAATTACTTTGGCTATTCGGGGTCTTTTGTGGTTCCATACAAATTTTAGGATTGTTTTCTCTAGCTTTGAGAAGTATGCTGGTGCAATTTTGATTGGGATTGCATTGAATGTGTAGATTGCTTTAGGTAGTATTGCCATTTTAACGATATTTATTCTTCCAATCCATGAGCATGGGATGTTTTTCCATTTCCTTGTGTCTTCCTCAATTTCCTTCATAAGTTTTTTATAGTTTTCCATGTAGAGGTCTTTTACATCTTTGGTTAGGTTTATTCCTAGGTATTTGATGGTTTTTGGTGCAATTGTGAATGGGATTCGCTTCTTTATTTCTCTTTCTATTGCTTCATTATTGGTGTAAAGGAAAGCAACCGATTTCTGTACGTTGATTTTGTATCCTGCAACTTTGCTGAAGTCACGGATCAGTTCTAGTAGGCTTTTGGTAGATTCCGTCGGGTTTTCCATGTAAAGTATCATGTCATCTGCAAAAAGTGAAAGTTTGACTTCGTCCTTGCCTATCCTGATGCCTTTTATTTTGCTTTCTTGTCTGATTGCTGATGCTAGGACCTCCAACACTATGTTAAATAGCAGTGGTGAGAGTGGACATCCCTGTCGTGTTCCTGATCTCAGGGGGAAGGCTCTCAGTTTTTCCCCATTGAGGATGATATGAGCTGTGGGCTTTTCATAAATGGCTTTTATGATGTCTAAGTATGTTCCTTCTATCCCGACTTTCTCGAGAGTTTTTATTAAGAAAGGATGCTGTATTTTGTCAAATGCTTTTTCTGCATCAATCGACAGGATCATATGGTTCTTATCTTTTCTTTTGTTAATGTGATGTATCACGTTGATTGATTTACGAATGTTGAACCAGCCCTGCAACCCAGGGATGAATCCTACTTGATCGTGGTGGATAATTCTTTTTATATGCTGTTGGATTCTATTTGCTAATATCTTGTTAAGAATTTTTGCATCCATGTTCATCAAGGATATCGGCCTGTAGTTCTCTTTTTTTGCTGGGTCTCTATCTGGTTTGGGAATCAAAGTGATGCTGGCTTCATAGAATGAGTCCGGGAGTTTTCTTTCCGTCTCAATTTTTTGGAACAGCTTGAGGAGGATAGGTATTAACTCTGTTTTAAATGTCTGGTAAAATTCCGCAGGGAAGCCATCTGGCCCTGGACTTTTATTTGCTGGGAGATTTTTGATAACTGATTCAATTTCTTCACTAGTTATGGGTCTGTTCAAGTTTTCTATTTCTTCCCGTTTGAGTTTTGGTAGCATGTGGCTGTTTAGGAATTTGTCCATTTCTTCCAGGTTGCTCAATTTGACGGCATAGAGTTTTTCATAATATTCTCTGATGATTGCTTGTATTTCTGAGGGATTGGTTGTAATCACTCCATTTTCGTTCATGATTTTATTGATTTGGTTTCTCTCTCTTTTCTTTTTGAGGAGCCTGGCTAGAGGTTTATCAATTTTGTTTATTTTTTCAAAGAACCAACTCTTGGTTTCATTGATCTGTTCCACTACTTTTTCTGTTTCCATATGATTAATTTGTGCCCTAATCTTTGTTATTTCTCTCTTTCTGCTAGGTTTGGGCTGTCTTAGCTGTTCTGCTTCTAGTTCCTTTAGGCGTGCTGTTAGAATTTGTGTTAGGAATTTTTCTTGTTTCTTGAGATGGGCCTGGATTGCAATATATTTCCCTCTCAGGACTGCCTTTGCTGCATCCCAAAGTGTTTGGATTGTCGTATTTTCATTTTCATTTGTTTCCATGTATTTTTTAATTTCTTCTCTGATTGCTTGGTTGACCCATTCGTCTTTTAGTAGGTTGTTCTTTAGCCTCCATGTTTGTGGGGGCTTCCCAGACTTTTTCCTGTGGTTGATTTCAAGTTTCAAAGCATTGTGGTCTGAAATTGTGCATGGTATGATCTCAATTTTTTTATACTTATTCAGCGCTTCCTTGTGCCCCAAAATGTGGTCTATCTTGGAAAATGTACCATGTGCATTTGAGAAGAATGTAAATTCCTTTGCTTCTGGATGAAGGGCCCTGAAGATATCTGTCAGGCCCATCTGTTCCAACGTGTCGTTCAGGTCCATTGTTTCCATGCTGATTCTCTGTTTAGTGGATCTATCCAGCGCTGTGAGTGGGGTATTAAGGTCTCCTGCCACTAGCACATTTTTATCAATAAGATGGCTTACGTTTGTAATTAGTTGCTTGACAAATTTGGGTGCCCCAGAATTCGGCGCGTAGATATTTATAATTGTTAGCTCTTCCTGCTGGATAGTCCCTGTGATTATTATATAATGCCCTTCTTCATCTCTTATTACATCTTTTACTTTAAAGTCCAGTTTATCTGATATAAGTGTGGCTACTCCAGCTTTCTTCTGAGTTCCTGTAGCATGGTAGATAGTTCTCCATCCCCTCACTTTCAGTCTGAAGGTGTCCTCAGGTTTAAAATGTGTCTCTTGAAGACAGCAGATAGATGGGTCTTGTTTTCTAATCCATTCCGTTACCCTGTGTCTTTTAATTGGAGCGTTTAGTCCATTTACATTCAGTGTTAATATTGAAAAATGTGGGTTTAGAGTCAAGGTGTTGTCTGTAGGTTTCATGTTTGTAAGGATGTCTCTGGTGCTTTGTGTTCCTTGCAACCTTTCCTTCATAGAGTCCCCCTCAGGATCTCTTGTAAGATTGGTTTATTTGTGATGTATTCCTTCAGTTTTTGTTTGTTTGGGAAGACCTTTATTTCTCCATCCATTTTGAATGACAGGCTGGCTGGATAAAGGATTCTTGGCTGCATGTCCTTCCTGTTCATCACATTGAAGATTTCCTGCCATTCCTTTCTGGCTTGCCAAGTTTCTGTGGATAAGTCCGCTACTACCCTAATGTGTCTGCCTTTGTAAGTCAAGGCCCGTTTATCCCTAGCTGCTTTTAGGATTCTCTCTTTATCTTTGTATTTTCCCAGCTTCACTATGATGTGTCTTGCTGAAGGCCTATTTGGGTTACGTCTGAGGGGAGTTCTCTGTGCCTCTTGGACTTCAATGCCCATTTCTTTCTTCATGTTGGGGAAGTTCTCATTGATGATTTGTTCAAATACCCCTTCGATTCCTTTCTCTCTCTCTTCTTCCTCTGGAATTCCTATAATACGGATGTTATTCCGTTTGATTGCATCGCTCAGCTCTCGAATTCTCCTTTCCTGTTCCTGAATCAATTTCTCTCTCTTTTTCTCTGCTTCATCCTTTTCTGTAATTTTGTCTTCTAATTCCCCTATTCTATCTTCTGCCTCTGCAATCCGCCCTATGGCTGCCTCCAATTTGTTTTGCCCCTCATTTAAATCCTTTTTTAATTCCTGTACATCTTTTTTTAGGACCTTGATCTCTGCCTCTAGGGACCCCCTGATTTCTTCTATGTTTTTTTCAAGCCCTGCGAGTATTTTTATATTTATCGTTCTGTATTCTTGTTCTGTTAAGTTGCTCATGTCTGCTTTCATCATTTCTTGTGCTGTCACTATTTCCTGTACAGTCTTCTGAGGGGAGTTCTTCCGTTTGGTCATTTTGGCAATGTGTGTATTGGTTTATTTCCTATTTCTCCCTGGAAAGGAAAAGGGTCAGACCGACAAACAGGAAGCACAGACTCACAACCTTACTGACCAATGAGACGGACAAACAAATCACAACATAAAAAAGATTAACAAATGACAGTCTGGAGGCATGCAACCTGATGTACCAGCTACACGATAATGATGGGATGTGCACTCTGCTGATGGCAGAGCATACATAGAGTAGTGACAGGTGTGGGCAGAAGAAGAAATTGAACTTTGACCAGGTAGAGAGATTAGAAGACTTGATCCAGCAGGAGAGAAATCAGAATAAGGAAGGATGTGAGGAAAGAGAAATGAAGTTAGATGTTGTCCAGGTGCACTATGTGGTCTGACTGTTCCATAGAGAGAGATAGGAAGTTAAAGAGGGAGGTGTATAACATGCATTGAGAGAGTGGGTAAAATGTCTGTTTAAGCAAGCCAAAACCCCCTGGTGACAGGTTTAGAGGTGGGGAGAGAGAGGAAGAATATATCTAAAACTGAAAAATTGACCTAGAGTTAATCCAGGCAATGCTGCAGTAGTTGTGTCTCTGCAGCTACCACTCCAGGAGAAGGGCGTCTCTCATATGAGGAGGGGCGTTGCCTGGTGTAGGCGGGTCCCACCTCCACCGCTGGGGGTGGAGTCCTAGGTTTTGGCTTTATGGGAATGCGCGACCACAATGGCGCCCTCCCGGCCCCACTGTCTCAGATCACTCCTCACGGACCCACCGTCTCAGATCACTCCTCAGTTTCCGTCCTCAACTCCATCCAGATTACCAACACAGTTCAAATTGCTGGGCGGTCGCGCCGCCCAAGCTCATCTGAGTTCCTTTAACTCCCTCTGACCGCCACGCCTTATGTAAATTGAGTCTCTGACTCAGCACCGCTGCGACCACAATGGCGTCCCCGTAGCCTCTTTTCACGGAGCTAGAGTCTCCAAACCCTCCTCTGTGTCCGTCCTCCACTTGGTCAGGGTGCAGGGGCAGCACGACCCGCTGGGTGGTCGCGAGACCCTGCACGCTTAGCCTTCCCCACCCGAGTTATGCCTCTGACTCAGCACCGATCCAGCAATGGCGCGCGCGCCTCTCCGTGTCAGGGACTGGGACAGCGTCACTGGCTCCGGAGTAAGGAAAGCTCTGCCAGCTCCACCGTGAGCAATGACCCTCTCTCAAAAAAGCCTTGCGGATAGGGACTGGATGATAAGCTCCCTCTCCGCCCGGGTTCGAGGTACTTTCCCCGCTGCTCTTCCTCTTCCCCTTGTCTTTCGGAGGAAGGGGCCCAGGGCCCCGGGCCCACTCCCCGCAGTCCGCACCTCCGCGGCTCTCTTTCTTTCTCCCAGATTTCACTCACTCAGTGTCCCCAGATGCTCTGGTTTTGGCGTTATCTTTCCTGTAGGTTCCAACTCCTCTTCCTGCAGATCCCTGCGATTGAGAGTTTCTCGGTCTCAGTCCCTCTCAGATTGAGTCGCCAGAGACCAGCAGCGGGTATTACTTCTTTTCCGCCATCTTGAACCTCCCTACCCAAAGCCGATGTTAATTGCTTCTTTTTTTTAATATGACAATGTATCTGTGCATTTTTAAATTCATCATTTTATACCCTTTGTTATGGTTGTTCCTATATGTGATTGATCTTCTCTAATCATTAGCTTTTGAATGAAGCACATGACATATATAATCAAATACTCTTGTGCAATGGGGAAAATGAACACATTGTATGATTATGCTTGTGTCTTATATGGCTTAGTTCAATTAACACATTGACTCTAGAAAATTAGCTCTCGTAAGAAGATTACAAACACAGTAAACCTGTGGATGATTAAAACTTTTTAAAATGTTCTGTTTTGTTTAAAGTATCAATTACACAGAGTGTGAAATTATTTAGCTGTCAGATACAGTACATTTGTAGCTAGCACATATTTGTCTTATTAGAGAAGATTTCTCATGGATGGTTTTTCCCACATGTTCCTAGTATAAACTTATACTTTAATTTGTACCCCGTCTTTACATAAGAGATAGTTGCCAAACGACCTTGGATAACTACTCCAGCAGATGTGAATATTGTATGTGGACAGCTCATATTTTGTGTTTTGGCTCAGTGACTCCATCACTGTTTACTAAAACTTCTGACAAAAATTATACCCTTTATTTTAGGTATTCTAATTGATGTCAAAAAGAATTATTGATAATTAATGAGAAAATATAATAAAAGGAGAGTAATAGGATGGAGAAAGAGAGCAAAAGGGAAAGACATTCCTTATATCATTGGTTCCCAGTTTGCGGGCTTCACATGCCTGGGAGTCAGGAGCTTATCTCAGTTGGTCTCTTATACAGATAATTACCAAGTATTGTGTATGTACTATTATAACATTTCACATGAATAAATAGTCTTTTTAGGTATATGAATGCTTTGTTAATAGTATGCAAATTAATTTTAAAATATTGCTATTCTACTATTTGGTCTTTTTCATAGTGGATTTTCTTAATGTACAAATGCTAAAAATAAAACTGTTATCTCATATTTTTCCCAACATGTCACTAAAACTCACATAGGTTGGAGTTACTGTGGCCATTTTGCGATGGTTTACCTTTCCAGATTAAATCTATGTATCACATTTGATGTGAGATTGGGGCTACAAGTAAGAAACTATATATGGCTTCTTAAGTACCTACTTATAATCTTATACTATATTCTTCCAAACTAGGTTTTCACAATAGGCAGAGGCAAAAAGTATCATTAAAAAAAAAAAAAAGTCAAGCTTCTTAGACTGTGAGAGACTCTGAATGAAGTAACAGCAGAGGAGAACGTGTTCAGATTATCTCCAAAGTACATTCATTGAACTGGTAGCAGAGCAGGGATTGTAAATACAATGCAAACACACTAGACTGAATATTAATTGTTTCACTGCTCTGCTTTCCTTCTAAACTCACACTCTTACTAAAAAATATTTGACATGTTTTACGTGATCCGTTTAAATGATTTCAGCGTTTTCTACCACATCCCAGAAAGATGAATAAATGATGCAGATCAAAGCAGTTCTTTTCCTACAGTGATCTGCATTGTAAATAAAACACAGTATTTGTTCTTCCAATATTCTTCTTCCTGTGGGTGATCTCTAGCTATGGAACAGCCTATTAATTTATACTAATGGGGATGCTCTGAGACATATCTATGATAGCTTGGCCCATATTTCTGTTAATATGCACATTTTTCTCTATAGGAATTAGTCTATGATTTTAAAAAATTTTTAGTAGTCATAAAGCTAAGAAAAATTCATAATTTATATGTATCTTTTGATTGTTTGACTTTGGTTCTCACTTTATGACAAAATCCTGGTTAAAAAATATTTAGAATGATAAACATTTGAAAGGCTTTCTGTTATTGGAAGTCAGATCAGTTTTTATTAGAATTTAATTGAAATAAAGATTTCAACCCATATAGTTTAGCAGATATTTTTATGTACTGACAGCTTTGTTAAAACCTGAACTAATGACTTAAGAACAGAAGTCATGATTAGAATTTGGCCAGTATACTTGACTATTATGAATGTTACACTTACTTTGACCCAACAAATTCAGGAAATACTATTCAGGGGGTCCTAGCTGGCTCTGTCAGTAGAGCGGGTGACTCTTGATCTCAGGATTGTAATTTCAAGCCCCACTTTGGGTGTAGACATTACTTATTAAAATATTAAAAGAAAGAAAAAAGTTATAATTGTAGTGCTGCAATAAAGATTAAAGAGTTAGAGGTTTCCTATGGAGTCTGGAGCTCCTAAGTATAGAGTGTACAGTGAAGCATTAAGTGATAATGACTGAATAAGATAAGTTGTGTGCGTCTGCGTGCATGTATGTGTGTGTAGACTTTATTCTGTGACTGAAATGGTTTGTTGAATGCTTCCTAGACTACTTTAATTTAAAATTCAATACATAACTAAATCCTATTTCCCTCTTCTCTTGCCATTGGCAAGCACCATTCTATTCTCTGCTTCTATGAATTTGACTATTTTAGATTCATTATATAAGTGAATTCAAGCAGTATTCATCTCACAAAAAAAAACCAAAAGATGAAAACAAATGAAAAATTACAAAAGAACATAAGGAAACTTTTGAAGGAGATTGATTGTGGTGATGGTTTCATGAATGTTTGCATGTGTCCAAACTCATCAAATTATGTACGTTAAATACTCACAGTGTTTTGAATATCAGTTATACCTCAATAAGCTTAAGTATAAGTGTATTAAATATATATATGTGTACATATACGCATATAGTATTTTACATACTACTAAGTCTGCAGATGGTACCGAAGGTTTTTTCTCACATAGATCCTGCCACCCTAGGCAATCTAATGCTCTTTTCTCAATATTATCATTTTATTTTATAAAGTGTAGAAGCCCTCAAGTTATTCAGAATATCTTTATATCAAATGAAACCACATTTCTAGATAAGGTCAGAGATGATGATTATTTATTTGCAAAGAATTTATCTCAAAAAATGTTTAAAGTTTTGTTTTAGGACTTCAGTAATAAAGCTCATGCAAACTGGAAGAAAACAACAATCTTATATTGTAATCATATACTGAAATATTTCATCCTTGGCTCTAACTCAGATATATATACGTTAGGCAATTAAGTATACACTGTCTCAGGTTTTATAAATATATAGGAAATGATGTTATAATATGTGAGAATATTCTAAATAATAACTAAACTTACATGTTAAATATGATTACATTCATTTTTACACAATTATTATTTCAACTTTACTACTGAATTTAGCTAGAAAGTGAATTAACAGTACTTAGGTCATTTTAATTCACAGATAAATTAATATGAATGTTTCTGTTGTTGTTATTCAAAACCAAACCAAATTAATCTACCTACATTGCTATAACATTTGGCAGTCTGCAAGCCTACAGAGTTCACTGATTACACTTTGCTTTTATTATAATGCCATAAACATAATTAATGACAAGAGCACTTCATCGGTATATTCCATCAGCAAAGTGATATTGCTACACTTAAAATCCTGTTCTGGATGTCTACGTAATGTCAAGTTAGATAGATTGCCTCCACTTGCCATCTTTACTTTTAAACTAGTTATTGACAGAAGAGGGAGGACATTGAGTTTGACACTGAGTGAATGAAGCTTTTATTTGTTATTCGAAATGGCTCTAGTGCCCTGGACATAATTGTAGGTTTATAACTGGATGACAGAATTGTCAAGTCCATTACCAAACCTGCCAAGAAAACACAATTCATACTGTTTCCATGTTGGTTTTTTCTTTCATGTAACAATGCAGTTTTATAACAATCTTAGGTCCCTGCAGGGGAAGTATTTGAAGGTGGTCACTGGGCCTCTCTGATTGTTAAAGGCACTTAACTTTTGGTCTCCTAATTTATTTCACTACTTCAAGTGTACTAGAAAGCCTAAAGAAAGAATAGCTGGAAATATTTGAATACCGGAGTGAGCAGATTTGTAAAATGGAAAAGAGGATGAATTACCTATGAAGAGACAGGTATTAGGATACATGTGTCCACAATTGTAAATGCAGAACAGTTTAAACACCTTATCAGACATGAAGGCATGGAAATCCACAAGTTTTTAAATGATAAATTTCTAATATCCTGGATAATTTTCTAGTTTAATCATCTGTTAGCAGGTTCACAGGTTGATTTTATTTGCAGACAAACTTTGATTTACCTTATTGAGAATACAAAGATTCAAAGAGGGGAAAGAGATCTTCAGGCAAAATAATTCGGTGTATGGTCAGAAGGAAACAAAAACAAATCTATCCAATTTAAGAATGTCAAAAAATGTATATCATATCTATATATCAATATTTTTCACAAATAGAAAATGGAAGTAGTTGTTTGGTAGACCAAAGTTCAGGATACGTGTGTTTGTACAGGGAGAAAGGATAGGGCTGAATAAGTAGAAATAAGAGAAACTTGGGTTCTGGTTTTAACACTTTTTATATTGACATTTGAAAAACTGAGACTAAGAGATAGCATGTGATTCATGCAGAGTCATTGAAAAAGTTGGTATTAGAAATTCAGTCTGCTGCTTAATTTCTTTTTCCATTTTCCTTCATGTAAATTTAAAGTTTTAATAATTGGCACTGACTTGTTGTGCTTTTTGCTAGTCATTAATAAGCTTACTACTATTTGGTGGATTTTATTTCAATAAATATTTGCACTAGATAATATAATTTGGGTTAAAATTAAATATAGAAAATAAATTAATACGCAATTGTTTTACAATAAAATACACAGCAAAGAGTTCTGCTTTCAATTAGGGTTTAGAAAGCTACAAGAGAACATCACTCACATGCTAACATCAAGAAAATCTCCAAAAGCATAACGTTTCTTGAACCCATCAGAGATGCGAGATCACAAGTCAACCAGGTGAACCAGATTCTGAAGTGCAATAAACCTTTCCAAGGAATGAGGAAACACATGAACCATTTCACCTGTGGCAGAGCACAAGCAGTAGTGAGAGTCGTAAAAGTCTGTAAGAAGGAAATATGTAAAATTGTAATATATTCTTTAAAACTGATTGTAAACTATATCTATGGGGGCACCTGAGTGGCTCATTCAGTTAAGCGTCCAACTACAGCTCAGGTCATGATCTCACAGTTTGTGGGTTCAAGCCCTCATTGGGTTCTCTCTACTATCAGCATAGAGCCCACTTGAGATCCTCTCTCTTTCTCTCTTGCCTTCCCCCTTTCACACACACACTCTGTCTCTCAAAATAAATGAATTAACATTAAAAAAAAGAATACGTATGATATTTATGTTTGAATAAATAGATGCCAAGAAAGGAATTTTACTAGAGAACTAAAAATCTCTAAAAAAAGAATCAGAAAGATATTTTAGATTTTAAAATTGCAACTATTGAAATTAAAATGCCAAAAGATTGGTTAACAGCAGAATAGAAAGTTAGAGATAATGGACAATTAGAAGACAGACCGATAGAAAAAATCCAGACAGAATCACGGAGATTCTGAAAATAATTCAGAGAAGATTCTAAGATAAATTTGATATATGTGATAGTAAATTCCCAGTCACAAGCAAGTTTCTGGAGGCTTGAGCCAACCTTCCAGAGGAAAACAAAAGAACTTTAACTGAAGGTACTCCTTTAAAATAAAACATATCAGAGGAGAGGCGGATGGAGGAGGATGGGTGAAATAGTGAAGGTGATTAAGAGTACACTTAAGATGAGCGCTTAAGAATGGTGTATAGAATTGTTGGATCACTATACTGTCCGCTAATATAACACTGTATGTTAACTAACTGGAATTTACATAAGAACCAAATTTAAAAAATTATTAATAAAAAAGAAAAAAACCCTAGTCTAACCCAGGAGCTGTACCAGTCAGTAACCAGTCCCACCCACTTCCCTCCTGCAGGTCCCTGAGCAACTCCAGGGATATCTCCCAACAATCTGGCTGCAGGCAAACCTCCACCCCATTACAGCCAAATGAATCATTTCATTTCACTGGCAAATGCACGTGATAGGAATCCGCTCCAAGTCGGTTTTAGATCCTGAAATCCCTGACCACCTTTCCAGACAGGTGAGCCCATTTCTCCTACTGATGTCCTGCGTGCAAATGGACAGCTAGAGCATTCTTTTACGCCATAGCTCTGAAACAGGCAGCAAAAAATTAAAAATAAAAATAAAAATAAAAACAAAAAACCTGAATGTAAATAATATATATTTATATCTGTCAGGGGTTAGAGACAGAATGGGAAAATTAGAGTGACTTGGGCTAGAGTTTTTCAAATTGAAATGAGATATGAACGATGCGTTTATCAAATTTTACCTTCTTGAAATTCAAGTAGAATAAATGTATTCTTTTGTACATCGTAGTAAAACTAATGAGCATCAAAAATAAAGAGAAAATATCTAAACAGTCAGATGGAAAAAAAGGATATTATCCTGAAAGGAATAGCAGTTAAGACTATAGCTGACTTTATAAAGAAGATACAGAAGCCTCATAAAAAAATGGAATAATGTCTTTAAGATGTTTAATAACTTCTTTAAAACAACTGTCAACATACATTTCTGTTTCTTCCAAAAGAAATTAAAGATGAAAAAAAGAAAATTTCAGGCTATCAAAATCAGAGAATTTATCACTTTTTTCCCCCTAAACTAAACTAAATACCAATGGAGTTCTTCAGGTAAAATAAAATTATTTTGGATAAAACATGGTAATATAGGGGGTGGGGGAGGAAGGAAGGGCAATAGAAATGTTATAAATGTAGATAAATACAAATAAATGTTGACTATACAAAAATAATAATAGTGGGGTACCTGGGTGGCACAGTCAGTTAAGCGTCTGATTCTTGCTTTGGGCTCAGTTCATGATCTCACGGTTACTGAGTTTGAGCCCCACATCAGGCTCAGCACTGACAGAACCTGCTTGGGATTCTCTCTCTCTCTTCTCTTTCTACCCCTACCTTGCTCACACTCTCTCTCAAAATGTAAATAAATAAATAAATAAATAAATAAATAAATACCAATAATAGTAAATCTAGTAGAGGTTAAATATATGTAAAACTAATATGCAAGGAAATAAACAATACATAATATAGGAAAGTAGGGAAAAGAAGTGTTCCAAAGCAGAGCTCTTTCATAGAACTGTCAACATTGTGTAAATTTTCAACTGGGAGCTGTCCAATGGGGTAAACTCTAGTCCCTTGTGCCCACTGAGCACTAAGAAGAAATATGGCTAATGCAACTGAGAAACTGAATTTTTAATATTATTTAATTAAGTTCAGTTCACATTTAAATGTCCACATGTGTCTAATGGTGACCGTATTGAAGTTCTAAGGATATCTGCATTGCCTGAAAAGGGATAAAGTACTAATTCATACTAACTTGTGTAACAAAAAAAAATTAAAGTTACAAATTTTGCTCTTTAGAATAACCACAAAAGAATAGTAAAAGAGTCAATAACAAGCTAGCTACTAAAAGATAAAGAGTTAGGTAATTTTAAAAGTGTTTAATCTTTAAAAAGTTAAGAAATTAGAGATGCAGAGAATGAGAAACTGGATAAAACCCAAAATAAATTGCAACATTGTAGGTATAAATCTTATTACTTCAATATTACTTTAAATTCACTAAATACTCCATTTAGAAAAATCAAACTGCAGACTCTCTCATCTGGCCTAGTACTGACATGGCTCATGTATATGTAATTTTTCTAAATTTTGTTTAATTTAGAAATCTCAGTCATGAAAGTCCCATAATATTGACAATCACAAGAACTATTATTTCCTTTTAAACTTCAAAGCTGGATCTTCTGCCATATTTTTATAATTTTTTCATTCATAATTCTTTCCTTAATATACACTTAAATGTATATGTATTATACATATACATGAACATATGTGTATGTTCTTTCTTGATTATAAGGCAACTTTTTTACAAGATTTTTGTCTTCTTACATATTGCTTTACCAATACTTCACCCTTATCTGTAGAATGAATGAATGAATGTTCATGATACAATTAGCATCAATGTTTATAGATCAGAATAAATTTAAATATAGTTAACATTACCACAATGCTGAGTATTAGTTTGGGTTTGAAAAGGCATAATGCAATTTTGTGGTTGTTGTTATTTAAAGGCATTAAAATGTTACTCACTTTTCAAGTTAATAGAGATAGGTAATATTAATTTCTGATTTTTAAAAAGTACACAAAACACATTATATTTTACTATTTTTCTTTGATATTTTCTGGTATTATTATACTACTTTACAGAGTTTATAAATTATGCAAGTGTTTTATAGTATGTATTTGTCACAGCAGCCCTGTGAGAAAAAAGTACATACAAGTCTCTTCATTTAATCAATGTCAAAGACTTAGTGATATAATTGGGCCCAAAACCCTGATCACCTAATTCTTAATACATTCATTCCTCCCTTTTTCTCTATCAAATTCAGTACTGGAAAAAAAAAAAGGAATTAAAATTTAAATAATTAGAAATGAGGGGCACCTGACTGGAACAATTGGTTGAGTGACTGACTATTTCAGCTCAGATCATGATCCCAGGGTCATGGGATAAAGCCCCTCATCTGCCTCCCATGCTGGGCATGAGCCTGACTAAGATTCTCTCTCTCTCAAATATAATAAGTAAATAAATAAATAAATAAATAAATAAATAAATAAATAAATAAGAAAGAAAGAAAGTAAGTAAGTAAGTAATCAGAAATGGAAGAGGTTTACACTGGAAAGACAAATACTCTATTGATTTTTTTATTAGAATATTTGCCTTCGCTGAAAATTTACATGAAAGAGCTGAATGGGTGCTATCTTTCTGTTAAAGAAAATTTCTAGGTTCAAAAGTGAAGTTTATTGATTGACCTTGTTGCATTTTTTTCAGTATTCTTGCTGAGGTATATATCTGATTGGGTCTGCAAGTAACCCATTGAAATACTTCTCTGAACTTGAGTAGTCTTCTCATGCAGTTCTTCTGTCCTCTTGACTCTCCTATCCTAAGATATTTGTGGTTAATATTTCCATTTAATAAAGTTAAACAAAAATGTCAATGAAGTGTTATTTATGGTCAGTGGTAAGCTTCCACAAGGATATCTTTTAATTTATTCATATTCTGATAAATAACAAAAAATATTTCAAGAACCCAACTATAAACAAAGTTTTAGTCTTAAAATTAATATTAGTGCATATGAAACAAATATAACCATGACAATAAATTATTACAAAATGTACAATCCTTAGTATCTTTCTGATCATTCAAATAAAGGATATAAGGAGAGAGAGAAGGAAGGAAGAAGGAAGGAAGAAAGGAAAGAAATTATGGCAGCCTACATAATGAGAATACTTCTAAATGTGGTGTTAATCGTGATACTTAGATTTAATATTTATGTCTGTCAAATCCCCAGGCCCAGGCCTAAGCTTATTTTGAGAACATTGTTCCTTGAATTTTTTAATGGACTTTGCCCATACATCTATACTTTAATAGATGTAACAAATTACATCTATTGACGACCCAAAATAGAGGGGTAAAAGTGAGTATTTGCCCATTCATGTCCCAGATGGAGTTGTTTTTCATAGTAACATTCCTTCTGATTCTCTACATTAAGCACAATTATTTTGGCCATTATTATTTTTAAAATCATTTTTAATCACACATCTGTTCATATCGTTTTCTCACAGAAATTAATCCAATGGTTTTAAAAACTTAACTTCTAAAGTTCTAACGTGGTTAAACAGCTCATTAATTTTACATGAAGATAGCAATTGTTCTGTGGATTTCATTTTTTGTTGTTGTTGTCGTATATTAAATCCAGGTAGTTAATAGGCGAAACCTCTTACACTCATAAAAAGGCCAATTTTTGTGAAAAGCAAAACTACATAATTACCATTTAAATGCTGCAAAAATACAGAAAAGGATCCCTCCATCATCAAATTTATATCTTCATTAAAGATGCTAACTTTTCATCTTGCCTTCACATTTGCAAAATAATTAGGCTTTGCCTTGAGGAGTCAACAATTCAAAATCTTTAAGAATAGTACAAATTCTGTTGATGTAACTGTCTTCTGTGCAATTCTCCAAAAGCAAGAAGTATATACTATTATGAATAACTTAAATGGATGAAAGAGAACAATTCCCAATAGAGAAGTTTCAGCAATTAATTTTGACCTAAAAAAAAATATCTAAGTTTTGAATAAACACCTGACTAGAGGATACTATGCAAGCAATGATTCACATTGTCACTGATTTATTGTATTCATCTTTATTATAAAGAATTGCACAAGAAAGGTAATTGGTTCTTTTTTTAATGTTTTTAAAGATCATTAGAGCAACTTAAACTCTACAATATTACCACTTTGTGGTGCATTTGATTTCATGTTGACCTCTCCCTTCCTCCACAACTTACATAGATTTAAACACACACACACACGCACACACACACACACACACACACACACAACCACACAAAGAGCTTTGAAAAGCTAATTGGCTTGCTGCATGTCATTCAACCAACATAATGACAAAATTTCATTTCATATCCATATCCCCATACCTTTTTTCTGCCCTTATTCCTTACTTTCTCTTCTGTTTTTCTTAGTAAATTCTTACAGGGAAAATTATTCTATTTCATTTTCATTTTGACTCAATAATTTAAAAACTGTGTCCCATTATCTTATATGTGTACCCAAGAGTCATATGCCTTTTGGGAATAAATGATTGACTTTCTCTTTTTTTGAGACAGAGAAAACACACATGAGAGTGTGCTCATGCATGCATGAGCAGGGGAGGGACAAAGAGAGAGAGGGAGAAAGAGAATCTCAAGCAGGCTTGAGGCCCAGCACAGAACCCAATGCTGAACTGGATCTCATGAGAATGAGTGAACTGTGAGATCATGACCTGAGCCAAAATTAAGTGTTGAACACTTAACTGACTGAGCTACCCTGGTGCCCCAATGATTGACTTTCTCAAAGAAAGGTCTAATGTCTACTTTTCAATTTGTGTGGTTTTTTTATACCATAGTATTCCATATTCTTTTATTAGTAATGAATAATTGGGACACCTGAGTGTCTCAGTTTGTTAGGTGTCTGACTTCAGCTCAGGTCATGATCTCGTAGTTAGTAAGTTCAGACCCATGACTGACTCTGTGCTTACAGCTCTGAGCCTGGAGCCCACTTTGGATTCTGTGTCTCCCTCTCTCTCTGCCCCTCCGCAGCTCGCACCCTCTCTCTCTCTCTCTCTCTCTCTCTCTCTCAAATAATTAACATTAAAAAAAGGTAATGAATAATAAAAAAGCAGATAAGTTGAGAAATTTAATAAGGCAAAAATAACTTTTTCCTTTGTCAGTTATCTGAGAAGTTGCCCAAATTTCTGGTATTTGGTATGACACAAGAAATAGCAATCAATAGGAAAAGAACAGGAAAAAAAAGGAATGACAATTATAGTGGCAAAAAGTCATAATAATCAATACCATGGGGAAAATATATATCACATAATATATAATTATACTTTAATACCTGTGAGTGAAAAGATTAGTAAGAAGGAAAAGTCATAAAATATTCTTGATACTCGTATGACACATATAAACAATTTAAATAATTGAAGGTCAAGAGCTGGTACAGTACCCAAACACATTTAAATGATTAAATTTCAAGGATTTTTTTTTCTTTGCCTACTATACCATTATAAATTCTAAAAAACATTGTCTTTCTGTTTAGAAAGTAGGCTATAAATATTTCCATGCCCTTTCTTTAAGAAAAATAAAGGGGGGCGCCTGGGTGACTCAGTCGGTTGAGCGTCCGACATCGGCTCAGGTCATGATCTCACCGTTCCCGAGTTCGAGCCCCGCGTCGGGCTCTGTGCTGATGGCTCAGAGCCTGGAGCATGTTTCAGATTCTGTGTCTCTCTGTCTGTTGGCTCCTGCTCATGCTCTGTCTGTCTCTCTCCCTCTCTCTCTCTCTCTCAGAATTAAATAAACATTAAAAAAATATTTAAAAAAAAAGAAAAAGAAAGGAAGAAAATTTATGTTTATTTCATTGGTAGTTTTAAAAATAAAGTATTCCATATATTATACCTTAACATTTGTCACTTAATGAAAAATAGTTTTCTAAATGTTCTAATAAAGTTATAGTCCACAGAAAATCCATTAACATGAAGAAACTTAGACTTATCTCTATCTCTGAGTTCTGAGGGGTACCATACATGCTCTTTTTAAAACAAATATTGGAATTAAAACAAAACAACAACAACAAAAAAGGATTTTCCAGGAGGAAGACTCTGAGATGAAGTTTAGTAGTCAGAAAAAAAGTCTCAAAAAAGACACCATTTATAAAACTGGGTATACACACCAAGAAAAGATATTTACTTGTATAAATAAATAATAGTTTTCAATTATTTTTGTGGTTAATAGATGTAGGTTATAATCGTCTAAGGATCTAGATTGTTTTTGGTTTTGTTTTCTGTGTGGTCCTGGAGAGGGATGTGTTTGGTTTTGTTTTTGTTTTTCTCCCTAATACAAACTCCTTTTCTTAATATGCCAAGTCAAGATGAACATAATTGCATTCCTGAACTATGAAATTTTACATCAAACTGTTTAAATGACACCCTCAAAATAATTATGAGTGTTACTTTTTTATAACTACCTTTTAATGATTTGAGGTTGGTTGCTGACAATGAAGTATCTCAGCTGTACTATATTATTTTATTATCGTATTAAAAGCTCACCACCAATTTTAGATTGGAAATACCCTTTTATGATGTTAATGGATACTATAAATTGACCTAAGTCAATTTGGTCATTCTCAAATATAAGGTTGTTTTTCGTAGATATCGGTTTCTTCCAATAGAAAAAACAAGATAATTACCTGCAGCAATAACCAGTAACCATCTATGGCCATCCAAGTTTGCAGTTGCTTTCAGGCAAAATGTATCAACAACTTCAAGTCTCAGATAAGTTCCTACCACACTTATAAATCTCTGTGCAGGATTTCCATGTTCATTATTGCCAAATCTGGCCAGTAACAGTGATGTTTAAGATAATGTCTTAAATGTCTTAATGTCTTGATTAATATGACGACTAATTTAAAAATTTATATTCCTATTTAGATGGCAGTGGAATACTTAATTTTTTCTTAAAAATTAAAGATTCTAAGAATACTATTCCAAAATAGTAGAAATGCAACAAACCTTATTGGATTCTACTTAATAAAAATTGTATCGCAGGGGTGCCTGGGAGGCTCAGTCAGTTGTCCTGGGAATGGCCAGCAGATCCTGCTAAGACAGGAGAAGGCATGGGGGTCAACGTTCACAGACAAAGACCCCACCCCCACCCCATTCACCTCAGTCATATTCTCATTTATTCCAGTGTCAGGCCAATCACAAACCTCAGTTGGCTTGTTGTGTACACAGGCCTGTAACATTTCAGGCATGCAAAAACAAAGGGTGCACGACTTAAAGGTGAACAATCACAAGGACTGCAGAAACACCTAGGCAGGCAGAGCCAGCCCCCCCAAGCATTCCACAGTCAGGGCATTAGGCAAGCCTCAGGCATTCCAAAAGAAGCTCATCCCTCCCAAGCTTAACTGTAGCCCACTAGAAATCTCCATGTTATGTTTTAGCTGGCCACGCATTGTATATAATCTTGTCATACTCAGTAATAACCCCAAGTTTAGAGTCAAATTCTTGATTTCAGCTCAAGTCATGATCACATGGCTTTTGGTTTCAAGGCCCATGTCAGACTCTGGAATCACAGCATGGAACCTGCTTAGGATTCTCTCTCCCTCTCTCTCTGCCCCTCCCTGTCATCCCTCTCTCAAAAATAAATAAACATTTTTAAAAATTGTATTGCAAAGTGGGGAATCATATGTCATAGTTCGATCCCAGCTACAACAGAGTATGTAGAATCATTAGGTAGACTACTTGTTAAGACATTTGAAAAGATTAATGTGAAAACAAGTGCCAATAAATAGAATTCACAAGTATACGACTCAGATAATGTTGTAAACACTGAATTCCACATGACATGAATAATGAGGGGAGAAGAGAAAAATATTTTTAAACAAGAAGAAAGTTATTATCAGTAAGACAACTCTTCTTGTGGCAACATCAGATATTTCAACAAGATTAAATAAAATGTTTCCTCTCGCCATTTTGAAAGGAGACATAAACCAGGGATAATGAATTGTATGGTACATACTGCTCGAAATAGCTTTTTAAATGGTGATTTCTATGGCACTTTACCACACTAAACACCACTTAACATCTTTGTGTTTGCCTCATATTTAGGGTCTTCAACAGGACTAATTCAAGACTTCTATTTGAACAAATAACAAAGTTACCATCCACAAGACAGCAGCCAGTGTTCTAGCAAAATATTGGAAATTAGCCATTTTGCAAGTTAATTAGGAGCCTCTGCCATTTTAAATCTCATGGCAGTGTAACACAGTAAAAATAAAAGAGAGTACAGGAAACACATGATCACAGCATCTTAGCAACAGAGAAGTCATGTAGTCTAATTTCTATCTCAATGAAGGAATGATAGCCTTCTTAAAAGATCATCAGTCTCCCCTTAAATGTGTCAACAGCAGGGAGTGTGTTGTAGAGAGAATTCCTTTACTTGGAAAGCTATTATTGTCAAAAAACACAAAATACTTCAATTGCTGCTTCTACTTGACAATTTTTCAGATGTTTAGAGATGTAGTGATGCCTCTGTTTGACTCTATTCTTCTGCAGACTGAACCTTCACAGCTTCCTTAACTTGTTCCCCACATGGATACTCCAAATCTACTGGGTGGATAATGGTTTCCAATCATCTCTTCCAGTGGAGCACCTACGACCGCATTTAATGCACCGTCTCCAGAATGATAAACACAAAGTCACAGTAGAAGAGTAAGGTTCCTAGATCTGGACACTAAATCACTACAAATGCGAGCAGTATATCTGTATCTATTTACTTCTCACTTTCATCAGAAATAGTGGCCAAATGAAACCTCCTCCTACCAATCCAAATCTCACATCATTCTGAAATTATATATATTTTGAAAATAATAATACATGATATCAGGTACAGTTGTCCTACACCACAGCCCCTTGGTTTCAGCTGATCATGACAGCCCTCTGACCTCCGCACTCCCAGTATATTGGACGTCTTCACATAGGAAACATACAGTGGTCTCCTCTACCCGCGAGGCTTTTGCGTTTACTGATCCCTCTGCCTGAAAGACCCTTTCCAACACCATCCCATCACCCACCCCCTTCAACTAGCTTTTTATCTTCTACTCATTCTTCAGCTCTGACTTTAAAGATACTCCTGGAGGAGTATACCCCAGTCAACACTCAGAATGGGATTACTGACAGTTATATGCTCTCATACATTGAAGCTCTGCATCTTAACACTCCATCTTAACCTCTGTGTCCCCCACTAAACAGAGAGCTCTGTGAATACGAGTGCCGAGTTTGCCTTCTCCCCGGCTTCAGTCCAGGCAGTCAGCAGAAGAGCTGACAATTAATAGGTTCTCAGCATAGAACTATTGAATGAGAGTCAATGTGAATTTTTTTTTAACTATGTAGTGTGTCAGCAGTCTCTACTATCACTCATCCACCTTTTTAATAACCATTAAGGTAGTAAAGTTTCAAATAGGAAAGAGCAAGGGTGTTCTAGAGCATTTCATTAATTAACATTTTTAGATAATATAATAGTTATGCTATGAATCTTGTTTGTTCTACTTTCTCTAGATGGATTTCATAACACAGTTTGCCAAAAGTCATCATAAAATTACAGTATACTGTATCTGCCATATTTTTTTTAGTAGTACTGCTTGAAAACACATGAATCTTTGGTATGGGACATAGTGAAAAGAACATAAATTTCAGGTCCAGTTATACCTTTACTAGCTACATAATCTTGGAATAGTTACTGTGATTTCTTAATCAATAAGGGAAAAATTACCAAAACATTTTTGATAGATTATTATAAGAATTAAATAAAATGTTAGTACATTTCACTACCTCCATCACCCCCCTGCCCAAAATCAGTATTAACAAAATACTTTAGTTTAAAAATTTGCCCTGGAATTTTAAAAACTATCAATATTAAAATTACCATCCTATAATTTCTAGAAGCAACCATTTTAAAAATTAGAAAACATCACCTCCTCCATACTCCTGATTATTTTCCCACCTTCTTTGATTCCCGAAAGATTACAAACATAGATAAAATCTGAATAAGGTTTTCAGCACCACAAAAATAATTTGCCTTTATCTGGGACTCTGAATCTACTTTAAAACAGTGAATAGCCCTCACGTTTTCATTCCTATCTTTCATGCACAGTCTAGCCCATCAAGTCTGAGGAGTGATCTATTTAAAAGAAAGGAACAAAATAAAAGTAGTAGTACAGTTCTGCCTGCTATTTTTTATCTAATATCAGTTTATGTTCCTCAATCATGTGCCCTACCCTTCCTTTTTCCATATTATTACTCCTCAGCTTGCAAACATAAGCCTGTTGCTGTCGGCATTTTTCAAAATCCCCAATTTGTTCTTCAAATTTCCTGAGGTTGTCTACAGAGATACACAAAAATATAAAATATTTATCAAAATATATATATATATATATGCTCCCTTTGTAAAATTTGAACATTTTCTTTCACAATTTGAGCTTAACAAAATGATCTCTAGAACAATATCTTTAGATGACTTTCTTTCTATCCCTGAAATTTTTTATAACTACAGAATATGTGTTGTATTTTAGCAACTCTCCTTATTCTTCAGCTCTGTTTCCTTCCAGAATGTTAAATCATATATTATTTTACATATTTAGGAATTTTTTAATTATTGAAATATTACTAGATACAGAAGTGCACAAATCATAAATGTGCGACTCAGTGAATTCTCACAAAGTGAATATATCCACATAACCAACTCCCAGTTCAGGAAATAGAACATTACAAGACCCAAAATGCCTTTATTCAGTTACTACCTATTCTTCTTCCCAAAGTAACCACTATCTTGGCTTCTAATACCTTAGATTAACTTTCTGTGTTTTGTGCTTTACATAAGTAGATTATACACTATGTTCTCTTTTGTGTCTGACTTCTTTTGCTTAGCCTATTTGTAAGATTTGTTCATCATGCCGTGCAATAATTCATTCATTTGCATTGTGGTGTAGCGTTCCATTCTATCACTGATAGACATTTAAGTTGTTTCCAGTTTGGAACCATTTCACAAGGAAATGGAAAAACATCCCATGCTCATGGATTGGAAGAATAAATATCGTTAAAATGGCAATACTACCCAAAGCAATCTACACATTCAATGCAATCCCAATCAAAATTGCACCAGCATTCTTCTCAAAGCTAGAGCAAACAATCCTAAAATTTGTATGGAACCACAAAAGACCTCGAATAGCCAAAATAATACTGAAGAATAAAACCAAGGCGGGAGGCATCACAATCCCAGACTTTAACCTCTACTACAAAGCGGTAGTCATCAAGACTGTATGGTATTGGCACAAAAACAGACACATAGACCAATGGAATAGAATAGAAAACTCAGAAATGGACCCGCAAGTATATGGCCAACTAATCTTTGACAAAGCGGGAAAATGTATCCAATGGAAAAAAGACAGCCTCTTTAACAAATGGTGCTGGGAGAATTGGACAGCAACATGCAAAAGAATGAAACTAGACCACTTTCTTACACCACTCACAAAAAAAATTCTAAATGGATAAAAGATCTGAATGTGAGACAGGAAACCGTCAAAATCCTAGAGGAGAAAACAGGAAAAGCCTCTTTGACCTAAGACGCACCAATTTCTTACTCAACACGTCTCCAAAGGCAAGGGAATTAAAAGCAAAGATGAACTATTGGGACCTCATCAAGATAAAAAGCTTCTGCACAGCAAAAGAAACAACCAACAAAACGAATAGGCAACCAACGGAATGGGAAAAGATCATCGCAAATGACATATCGGATAAAGGACTAATATCTAAAATCTATAAAGAACTTACCAAACTCCACACCCGAAAAACAAACAACCCAGTGAAGAAATGGGCGGAAGATATGAATAGACGCTTCTCCAAAGAGGTCAGATGGCCAACAGACACATGAAACGATGCTCAATGTCACTCATCATCAGGGAAATACAAATCAAAACCACACTGTGATACCACCTCACACCAGTCAGAGTGGCTAAAATGAACAAATCAGGAAACTATAGATGCTGGCGAGGATGTGGAGAAGTAGGCACCCTCCTACACTGTTGGTGGAAATGCAAACTGGTGCAGCCACTCTGGAAAACGGTGTGGATGTTCCTCAAAAAAAATGAAAATAGAGCTACCCTATGATCCAGCAATAGCACTGCTAGGAATCTACCCAAGAGACACAGGAATGCTGATGCATTGGAACCATTTCAAATAGTGCTGATAGGAACATTTATATGAATTTCTTGTGGGGAAAATGTGGGTGAAAATATGGGGAAAATAGTCTGTTGGAACTATTTATTTTCTCTAAGAGAGAAATTATTACAGCATAGGTTTATGTATATACTCAAATTTAATAGATACTATAAAACTTTTTTCCAAAATAGTCGCACCCATTCACATACCTACCTGCAGTACAGATTAATACTTGCAGATGTATTTTGTCAATTCCTGTACTTCTAACCTGTGACTCTATATTTAAAATGGATCTCTTACATACAAATGAGTTAGGCCTTATTTTTTTAATTGACTCAGACAGTCTCTGCCTTTTAATTAGTCTATTTAGATGGTTCACATTTTTTTATATTCATTTATTTTTGAGAGAGAGAGAAAGAGTGCATACAGGGGAGGGGCAGAGAGAGAGGGAGACACAGAATCTGTAGCAAGCTCCAAACTCTGAGCTGTCAGCACAGAGTCTGTGGCAGGGCTCGAACCCACGAACCATGAGATCATGACCTGAGTGGAAATCAGACACTTAACTGACTGAGCCGCCCAGGCGGCCCCAGGTCATTCACATTTAAAGTGACTATTGACATAGGTGGTTTAACAGCTACCATATTTGTAACTATTTTCTGTTTGTTCCCCTTGCCCTGTTTATTTTTGTGTCTTCTACTCTTTCCTCCTTTTCTGGTTTTAATTGAGCATTTTATGAGATCCATTTTCTCCTCCTTTCTTAGTCTATCAATTATTCTTAAAAATAATGTTTGTGGTTGTCTTAGAGTTTCCAATATACGTTTACAACCAATCTAAGTCCATTTTCATGTTTTATTTTATTTTTGAGAGAGAGAGAGAGAGAGAGAAAGGGTGAGAGCAGGAGAAGGGCAGAGAGACAGAGACAAATCTGAAGCAGGCTCCAGACTCTGAGCTGTCAGCACAGAGCCCAACGCGGGGCTCCAGCTCACAAATTGTGAGATCATGACCTGAGCCAAAGTCAGAGTCTCAGCCACCCAGATGCCCCAATTTTCAAATAACACGATACAACTTCATAGGTAGTTCAGGTTCTTTGTAACAGATCATTGCCAGTTCCTTTCTTCTGTATGATATGTTATTGATGTCATTTATTTCATCTATCCATAAGTAACAATCACTGGGATAATCATTGTTGCTATTATTATTTGAACAAATTGTTCCTGTTGAATGGAACATAAGAAAAACAAAAGGCTATACTTTACCTTCACTTATTCCTTTTTAAATACCATCTATGTAAATCTGTTTCTGATCTGTATAATTTTCCTTCTCTCTGAGGAACTTCTTAAACATTTCTTGCAAGGCAGGTTTATTGACAACAAGCTCCCTCATTTTTTTTGTTTTTCTGAAAAGTTTTTATTTCTCCTTACTTTTTAGGGATAAATTTACTGGAATTCTAGAATAGTAGTTTTTTTCTTACAACACTTTCAAATGTTTTTGTCATCTGAGGCTATGTTACATTCATACCTTCTTTGAAAAATAATAACCAGTAGCTATATGAATATATTTTCCTAACGTACACAGAATAATTGCTGATGTTTATTGAGTACTGAGTATATGCCAGACTCTCTTCTACGTGCTTCATGTGTATTTTCTCATTAATCCTCACAAAAATCCTGTGAGGTAGATACTATTATTGTTGCAGATGGGAAAACTAAGACTTAAGTAATTTGCCATATATCACTCAGGCATCCAATGAAAAACTACCTTGCTATGCTGCCTCCTGAGATTCAGTGTATCCTGGTATATTTTAAGTATGTCAAATACACAGTTGGTGTGGTTCTTTAAAAAAAGTCATCCTCTTTCCATTACTAACATATCCTAATAACATGGCTGTGCACTGTCCCACCACTGCAGTCTTTTCAAAGAACAACCCGAAAACCCTAGCAACTCGGCTCTTGTACTATCCTTTTATAACTCTTTTCTCCTCCTCCTAAATCCTTAGGCTGAGACTATCCCAATGTAACTAAATAAAAACCCACTAACTAGAGGAAGCAGTTTGTTAACATGGCTGTGAGTTTGCCTTTCTTCCAGTCCGATTCAATCAAGAAACATATTCCCCGAACTAAAGGGTATTTTTTAGCAAAGCCTGGAATCATGGCTGCCATAGACTGTCTGAGTCAATGAAATGGCAAAGCAGGGAATACTCACTACAGGTTACCTCCATGGGCTCTACAGTCCTGCCACATAAAGTGTGCCCTGGGGACCTGCAGTATTAGCATCACTTGATATTTTATTATAAATGCCGAATCCCAGGCTCCATTCAGACCCACTGAATTTTCATTTTATCAAGATACCCAATATTGGGGCACCTGGGTGGCTCAGTCAATTGAGTGTCCAACTTTGGCTCAGGTCACGATCTCACATTTTGTGGGTACAAGCCCCGTGTCGGACTTTGTGCTGACAGCTTGGAACCTGGAGTTTGCTTTGGATTCTGTCTCCCTCTCTCTCAGCCCCTCCCCAACTCTCTCTCTCTCTCTCTCTCTCTCTCTCTAAAAATTTAATAAACATTAAAAAAATAAAATAAAAAATAATTATATGTCAAAGCTCTGATAGATTCTTTTATGTCCAATTACATATCCATTTTGGAGATACTGAGACAAATCCTCTGAATGCTAGAAGACAAAGAAGGAAAGAAAGGGAAGGAGGACTGAACCAAACCAATGTGGAGGCAGGAAGTGTACCGTTTGCATAAGGAGCCAAAATGTGAAACACTTCAGGTAAAGAAGTGACGCAAGGGAGGTAGCCAAGGGTCATAACTTAAGGACAATATGTCCACAGGAAGTCCTGTGCTGTTCCATCTGGAAAGAAATCTCTTATGAAAAAAAGATTGGTAAGAAAGGAATAGGAAGTAGAACACAGGCAATAGATGGCAGTACAGACCGGGAGAAGGATGGAAAATTTTCTAGAACGTAAGAGATACTAGAAACCAACAGGTTGGGTGCCGGAGACCGTCCTGAGGGAGGCCAGCTCCTGCTTCAGCAGTTCCGGCTGGTCCAGGGTTCCCTGCATGAGGGCTGGTCTAGGACAAACGACGCGGAGTCAGTCTCGTATCAGGACTGCCCGAAGTTTATTATTCCTTTTGGGTTTTAATAATTTTTTCTAAGCACAGCAAGTATACGTTTTGCAAAGATAGACAGGATGAGATCATTCCAACTTCTCAAGGTCCCAGTAAAAAAACTGACTAAAATGACCTTCACACTTCTTAGGACTACAAAAGATACTTGTTTTTTAGATTACATAGAATGTTTAAACAATCAGTATATGAGAGAGAAAATAGCTCATGTGTAGTCAAAGCATAACTAGTGGATACATTTTGGTAAATATTATAGGTTGAAAGAATAAGAACAAAATATACAGATATCAATTAAAGACTCTGGCTACAGTTGAAAGATTATGTGATAAACATGTTTTCTCTAAAGTTACTCCCTAAGATTATTTATTATCAATTGAGCATTAATAGTATCTTAACCCAAAGTCTGCAGCAATTACCACATTCCTGAGGGTCGGGTTGCACTCTTGAGTATAGTGAGGAAAGATTAAGAATTTTATTTTATGTTATTACTATTGAATGATTTTCTTTTTATTTCTACAATAATCAACACTATATGTCTCTAAGGCTATAACACTAAATAAACAGGTCAGAACCTATTCCGGCTCGGGGAGGGAGGGGCCACTGGAGCCCTTTTGCTTCACCCTGCAGCTATCACAGCAGAGACTTGTTCTTGGGAGTTCTTCTTAGACCCAGATTAATATTTCTTAGGCCCTGCACAGATTTTCCTGCTAGCCCCATAGCGACTGGGCCTGTCTTAGGTTGTCCCCCCTCTGAGGGATCTTACCTGTCACTAGCTAACCAGCCATCCTCGGGGGTCAAACAGGGCAACTTGGATTGGAAACCATAGCTCTATGGCTTCCCTGCCCAGCACCAGGCTGTAGACACCTTTGCCTTCCAGCAGGGTCCAGGCTCTGGGCAAATGACCTTTGAACCTTAGGTCTTTACCCTGGGCATCGCCATCAAGGCTATTGTTTTCTTGTCCCCAGCAGTTGGGCTCCTTAGAGGCACAAGGAGAAGCTGTCATGTGATACTGTCCATGAAATTGTATTATGAGTCTCACTTTTCATGTGGGGAGCAAATAAATACTTTATATATGGTAATTGCAATACAAGGTTCAAACCAGTCAATGGATTGTGAGAGTTCATTGAACATCTGTGAGATAGTACTACTGTAGTCCCATCTCCCCTCTTGAAGCCTCAAATCTGATAAGGAAGAAAAGACAGAGAGAGAAAGTGAAACAACAAGCATCTCACTATATGTTAACAGAATTCATCAGGCATCCACCATGTGCCAGGAGGAGTGTTTGCTGCTTACAGCGTGTTCAAACTTACAGCAACTCAGTTCAGTGAGATTTGTGTTGTTATGCTTATATTATAAGTAAACCGAGCCCAGAGAAGTTATGCAACATGCCATATCCATACAGGCACTAACTGGCAAACCTGATATGTGAGTCCAAGAAGCAGGCTATGCCCTTGATCATAAATACCAAGTTACATAGAAAGTAGGAGCTAGAGGGATTTCGATGTGTGAGAGCTTGTGTGTGGTATAGGGGGAAAGAGGGAGTTATTAAAGAATGTGGTAATTATGAGTTAAGTAAGAAAAGAAATAACCATGACACATATGCTCGAGGATCTTCGCCGGTCTTTTCTGACTTTGCTTTTTCTGGAACACATATTGCTAGCACGGATGATGTATTGAACAGCCTGAAGCTGGTGGTCAATTTTGGGTTTACTGTGAACCCCTGGATTCAATGACTTTACCTTCTTTTACTTCTCAATGTGAGCAAGGATAAAGTTAATGGTGTATAACTAATGCCATCATAAATTTCCAGCCACTACTGAGCTATTTGCAAGCTGCTTGTCACTATATACTGGGTTTACTCACCCCACTCCCTTTCTTATAATCCACCACCAACTATTTCTTTATGGCTTTGTGCTCCACCACGAGACAAACACAGCAAACGCGAACAAATTCATGACGTTCGCCTCTGCACTCCAGATGGTTGATGTGTGCCAGGTTTGAGAAATCCAGTAAATCAGTGGATGCACGCTGTTAGATATCTGCTTAATCTTGCCCCACAGAATGACCTTGAGAGTTTCATCTCAAAACTGGTCATAATTTACATTGTATTAAATCAAAGAGGAAGACGTTTCATCCCACCAATTACAGTTTATGCTTTGAAACCCAGTGATAAACAAAACTAAATTATGAGAGCAGCAGCATGTCGAGAATAAAAAGTGGGATGTTTGTGCCCTATGTAGTGTTGGTCCTAGTGCTTTAGCTCGATAGTATTATCCTGGGCTGGGGTTAAGAAACTAACTTTAATAGCACCATTTCAAAGATATATCTAAAAGCACTTTAGGTATGTGAGATACTTCATCCAGCCAAAAACTGTACTTTTGACAAATGAGGGTAATTTTAAAAGGAAAGGAAAAGTTCTCGAATTATATAATAAATAATAAAAGAAATTAAATATTGATTAGTCTGGAAGAGAAAACATGGATGGGAGAAGCTTTCTTTAAACACTTGCATATCACTTTCATTCACTTCAATCCTCATGCAAACTATTACTCCCTTTGGTTTTTTTTAAGTAGGTTTTATATTTATTACCATTTTAAAGATGAATAAATTGAGATACATCAGTAGCATGTAAGTTGTCCACTTGGTAGGACCAGTTTTCAAATTCTGGACCTATATTTTACTCCTTACAAAAGATAACCAGTAAGTAAGTTTATTGCTGTTGAAATCGAACACCTTTATACATTGTATTTTTTGTGAAGACCAAAGGATTTTAATGTAACAAAATATGAAAAGTTTGTTAATAGGGTTTTAGGTTCCACGTTTCAACTAATATTTTTAAATTTTTTATTTAAGTCCCAGTTAACATATGGTGTAATAATGGTTTCAGGAGTAGAATTTAGTGATTCATAACTGACATATAACACCCAGTGCTCATCCCAGCAAGCCCTCTTTAATGCCCATCAGCCATTTAGCCCATCCCCCACCCAACATCCCTCCAGCAACCCTCAGTTTGTTCTCTGTATTTGTCTCTTATGGTTTTCCTCCGTTTCTGTTTTTATCTTATTTTTTCCTACCTTCCCCTAGGTTCATCTGCTGTGTTTCTTAAATTTCACATGAGCGAAATCATATAATATTTATCTTTCTCTGACTGACGTATTTTCTTAGCATAATACATTCTAGCTCTATCCAATTTGTTGCAAATGGCAAGATCTCATTCTTTTTCATCACTGGATAGTATTCCATTGTATATATATACAGGATGGCTTCTTTTATCCATTCATTAGTCGATGGCCATTTGGGCTCTTCCCATAATTTGGCTACTGTTGATAGTGCTGCTATAAACATTGGGGCACATGTGCCCCTTGGAATCAGAATTTTTTTATCCTCTGGATAACTACCTAGAAGTGCAATTGCTGGGTCATAGAGTAGCTCTATTTTTAATTACTCCCTTTGATGTTCAATCTTGCCTTCGGTGTTAAGCCTTCATACTCCAGTCTATATTGGCAACAGCTGCTCCAGTCAGAGACCGTTTTTCCCCACTTTGATATCCTCTTGACATCTAATCTTACCCATGAGAGTCAAGTGGCTCTTCATGTAGCTCCTTTAAGAATTCTGGATGTACCTTTATCAAAGCCCTGGTCGTATTGACTAGTGACTATTTAACCTGCTCACTATAGGGTAGAGATTTTTAATATCCATTTTTACATTTAGGATCTGATACAAACTATGGTCACTAGATAAGTGGTAGATGAATGAATAGATGAATAAATGATGAATGAATAGCATAAGGAAGGAAAAGTGGACTTGTTCTCTGTTGCTTTCCTGTTCTTCAACCAATGGGTAGAAAGATAAGATGACCAGATTTAGCAAATAAAAATTTAAAAAGCCCTGTTAAATCTGAACTTCAGATAAGTATTAAATCATTTTCATTGTACCAAATAATACAAGAATATCTTTTATTTTATCTAGCAATTCTAAAAGTATAAAGACACAGATTTCAACTCAATATAAGAAAAAAAAAAAAAAGACTTCTAGAAGCATGATTGGTACAGGAAACTTCAGGAAGCAAGTCTCCAGACCATATTATTTGAGCACAGGATGGATGTCAGAGGAGTTCTGGACATACCCTTGCCTTTGGTAAATCCTTTCTTTTCCCTTTCTTAGTAAACAGTGTGTTTTGATAAAATTTGCATACAGATATATCTAGAAGTGGAGAGTGAATGTTTCATAGGCAAATTATACATTCCACATCCAAGTGGTTCTTTTAACTCCAAAAATCTATTGGCCACACAGCTGCCAGTTTCTTTTTGAAAGAGATCTTAAATTATAGTTCATTACTGATGTATTTTAAATAAATTTAGGTTCAAGTTGACCAAACTACTTAATTCGAATTCCATCTCTGCCCTAACTAAAGGCATCCTATGATAAGTGGTTTTATCTCTGTGCCATAGCTATGAAACACAAATTCTATTATCTGCCTCACTAGGTACCCTGTGGGGTGATGGGTTCAGTACAGTCGATATGTGCATTGCTATGTAGATTGAAAAGTTATCAGTATTAATTATTACAATACAGCTAGGGTTCATATCTTTATTACACATTCCTATTTTTGCCTTAATTTTGTACTTTTGTCAACTATGATTTCCAAAAAGATTAATAAATTCTAAATAAATTAAACCTAAAGAAAAAATCGAGTATTGATAAAAGTGATGATAATAATAATAATAATAATATCATGACACCAAATAAAATAGCAGGACTACCTGGAAGTCTATTTAGCTACAAAATCATATTAAATTATTTTGAAATAACAGAAACATATGACAACCAATAAAAATAACATTCTTCAGCACTCTAATGTAGTTATGATATACCAAATAATTTTAATATACCACAAAATAAAACATATAGACGTACTTAATGACATGAGTGGGAACCATATGAAATTGCCATATTTTACCCACAAAAATTACAACATAATGTGGTTCAAAGCAAAAATAAGCCATTGTTGATGAATTCCCATAAATAATGTGTCTTTATTTTCATGGAAATACTTTTCATCAGAAAATGTATACCTTATATCTAAATGCAGAATATTAAGGGGATATTTCAAATATATATATTTTTTAAGTTTCTGAGAGGGGTTATTGTAGGTTAACAAACCTGAGTCAATAATGGAAAACCATTAACCGGCTGTTTTGGCTTCTGTAAATTGCTTTGCGAATGCATCCCCCCGTTCACTGTTCTAACTAACTGTATGGTAACCGCTAAAACATTGAGATAAAAGCCTATGCAGTTCCCTGTTAGAGTTACCAGAAGGGGCTAACTGCCCGTCTTACTCCTTTAACTTCGCTTGCTTGCTAAATAGTTAACTTAGATTGCAGTGAGCTCTCACCCTACTGTTTTGAGCTGATCAAAGGAAGGCCTATGTGCAAGAAGTCACATAACTGCTGTCCCGCGGTGTCTGAAGTGTCTAACTATAATTGATCGTTTCAAAACTCACTTAAGACAAAGAACCTTGAAGCAATAGGCCCCCGCCAAATGTAACATCTATGTAATTGGCTACCAAGGGATGTTGTGAATTATAATTGGTTAACTAATTTATGATGTACCCTAACTTGCTAAAATCCATATAAGCCCACTGCTGCCTTTGTTCGGGGCCATTCTCTGCATTTTCTCCTTAACATCAGGAGATCAGGTTTGGCCCTGCCGTAAATAAAACCTCGCCTCGCTTCTATTTGGCGTTTGGTGGTCTTTTTCGACAACACCCTGCAACAGGGTGACTGGAGGGCTCACTCAGTTAAGAGTCCCAACTATGGCTCCGGTCATAATGTCACCATTCACAGTTCGAGCCCAGTGTCCAACTCTGTGCTGAAAGCTCAGAGCCTGGAGCCTGTTTCAGATTCTGTGTCTCCTTCTCTCTCTCTGCTCCTCCCCCACTCTCTCTCCCTCTCTCTTTCTCTCTCAAAAATAAACATTAAAAATTAAAAATTAATTAATTAATTAAGTTTCTAAGAAAGGAGAGGATAATGGTAAATGTCTTTTACACAGTATTTGCTAAGTAAGTGTCGGTCTATAAAGAGTGAAGAAATGGAGCGTTTTAGCTGACAGGCATAGGCTTATTCTACGTCAGATTCTAGCATAATGCTGTTATTCTATTAGCATTTATGAATCTGCTGCCATGTGTAAAGCATGATTCTAAGTGCACTGAACTCATTTAATATTCAATCTTTTTTTTTTTTAATTTGCAACAGGAATGCACACCTGTCTTCTGAATGTCAAGTCCTTTATTATACCCATTTACAGAAAAGGAAAATTCAGAGCAGAGGCATAAGTAATTTGTCCAAAGTTACACAGTTAGGTAATTAGAATTAGGAAGAATTCAAATCTAAGTGTTCAATCTCTAAATCAAACCTTCTTAGTAACCATGCTACTTAAACTGCACAGCAACCTACAGGAAATTTCTATTGCTATTAACAGACGTATATTTGGATTCTTCTTATACACTTTTATTTTTAGTTCAAACAGGGTTGCCAGATAAAAAAACATAGCTGACCCAGGGGCACCTGGGCGGCTCAGTCAATTAGGCGTCCAATTTCGGCTCAGGTCATGATCTCACAGTTCCTGAGTTAGAGCCCCACATCGGACTCTGTGCCGACAGCCTGGAACCTGCTTCAATATCTGTGTCTCCCTCTCTCTCTGCCCCTCTCCCACTAGTGCACTCTCTCTCTCTCTCTCTCTCTCTCTCTCTCTCTCTCTCTCTCAAAGAATAAACATTAAAAAAATAGCTGATCCAGTTATATCTGAATTTTATAAAAATGAAAAAAAATTAGTATGAGTACATATATCTCATTTGATATTTGGGATATATGTATTCTAAAAATGTAGTCATTGCTTATCTGAAATTCACATTTAAGTGTGTCTCCTGTATTTTAATTTGTTAAATGACAACTTTCAAATTAAAAGTAAAGTCAGTTTTGACATCTTGTTTTGCTGATATTTTTACATGTAACATTCTCACCTAAATAGCAATCCTACCAGTTAGATTCCAATTTATTTTTCAAATTGGCAGCAGATAGGCACACCTGTCTTCTGAATGCCAGTAAAATCCTTTGTTCTGCTAAGTGTTACAAAAAGGAATTAATGTCCTTTAGTCAAAATCTGACCCAAAAACATTATCATTAATTGAAATAATTAGTAATGTAAGATTTATAACAGAGGGTCAATCTAGAATTTTGCTATTTAATTAAAACCTTAGGCTATTAGGCTCTATATTGAATTTTTAAGCAAACTTTTAATTTCAGAAATTTTTGGATTTATAGAGTGTTGAAATGATGTTACAGAGTTCTGCAATACCCTACACCAGTTTTCTCCTATTGTCAACGTTACTATGGTATGTCTTCACAATAGTCTAATATTAATACGTTATTACACCTGAAGTCAATACTTTATTCAGACTTCCTTATTTTTTACCCAATGTTCTTTTCTATCCCAGGATTCCAACCAGGATAATATATCCATTGTCACATCTTCTTAGCTGCATCTTCACTGTGACATTTATTCAGACGGTCTTTGTTTTTGATGACCTTAACCATTACAAGTACAGCTCAGCCATTTTGTAGAATATTCTTCAATTTGGATTTGCCTAATGTTTTTCTCATGATTACATAGGGGTTATTAAAGTTCAGGTCCTATGGGTTTTTACAAATGTATAGTGCCATGTATCCAGTATCATACACAGTTGTCTCACCTAATAAATCCCGTATGCTTATCTGTTCAACCTGTCCCCCTTTTCCTAACTCCCTGAAATCACTGAGAAATTTACCTTATAGTTTTACTTTTCTAGGATGTCATATAAATAGAAAAATAAAGTATGGAGTCTTTCATACAGACTTGTTTCACTTAGCAATTGCATTTAGGATTCATCCATGTTTTGGGGTAACTTGATAGTTCATTCCATGCTATCTCTGGAGAGTATTCCCTTTTATAGATGCACCACAGTTCCTCTACCTTTTGAAAGACGTCTTGATTATATCCAACTTTTGACAATCATGAATAAAGCCACACAAACAGATTTTTGTGAAGACACAGGTTTTCAAATCTAGAATTGCTTTTGCTAGATAGTTTGGTAAAATTACATTTAGCTTTGTAAGAAACTGCCAAACTGTCTTCCAAAATAGGTGTCCCATTTTGCATTTGCATCAGCAATGAATGAAAGTTCCTGTTGTTCTATATGCTCACCAGCAGTTGATGTTATCAGCTTCTAATACCTTTTGTAAAGCAGGTCTACTGGCAACAAATTCCCTAGGTTTTTGTTTTTCTGAGAGTCATTGTTCTTCACTTATGAATTTCTCCAGATATACAATTCTAATTTAGTAGCTTTTTCTTTCAATATTTTAATGATTTCACTGTACTCCTTGATTGCATGGAGTCTGATGAAAAAGTCTGATGATGAATTATTATCCTTGTCCCACTCCCTAACTAAGTTTCTTCAAGATTTTCTCCTTATTTTTTCTGCAATTTGAGGATTATGTGCCTAGGACTTTTTTTTTAATCCTGTTTTATGTTTTCTGAGCTACTTGTATCTCTAATTTGGTCTCTGTTACTAATTTTTGAAGGTTATTGGACATTATCAGTTTAATTTCTTCTGCCCATTCTCTTTCTTCTCATCCTTGTCTTCCAGTTATATATATATTATGCATTTGGATATTGTCCTATAGTTCTTGGATACTCTGTGCCTTTCATTCCTTTTTTAATATTATTATTTTCACTTCATTTGAGAAGTTTCTATTCACCTATATTCAACATCATTGATCTGTCCTCAGCTGTGTTGAATCTATCATTTCTCTTTGATGACTTTAGTTTCCATTTCCCTGTTTATATTAACCATTCTATGTTGTATATTGTCTACTTTTGCCATTAGAAATTTTAAAATTTAATCGCAGTTATTTTAACTTCTTTGTCTGATCATTCCAATATCTGTAACCAACAGTCTCTGACTTACATTGTCTTCCTTATTTCCCCAACTTTAAGTGTGTATTCTTCCCTTTTCAAATTGTCTCTTACAAGTCTCTTAAACTATAATGAATTTCACAATGTAACTTTTTAGGGCATTCCAGCTGTAGGTTTTTACATCGTATGTATTATTTAACATGTCAGGTTCAGGAAACAAAAACCACACCTGTAATTTGAACAGCAAGGATTAATATAAGGAATTGTTAACTAATAAAAGGCAATTACTAAAAGGAGCAAACAAGGACCCTATGAGGTGCAGAACACAGCTACTTTGTTTGTAGGAAAATAATTGAGGAAAGAATTGAGGGCAGGGTGGATACCCAAGCCCAGGATTCAAATACACGAGTAGAGGCCATGGCTGTCATGGAAACATGCAGCTCTTTAATAGAGGATAAATTTGTCAAGGACACAGATGAAGCTTAATTGTGAGAGCCACTGAGTTGCTATTATTGGCCATGCACAAACTCACTCCTACAACACACATACGCATATCACTCTACAGCACAGCCTACCTCCCAGAAAGAAGCACACCGAAAGGATGAAGCAGTGTGTCCCTTACTCCTGCTCTAGATTGGCAGGGCCCCTCCACTACTGTTGCCATAAACTAATATTGTCCAAGTCAGAAAAATAGAGATGGCTACAAGGTCCATCTCCTATATCACAAATCAAAGTAAAGAAGAGTGGATTTGGAGCTCAGAGTCAACAGAGTAGTAACTGGCATAGTAATTCTTTTGACTTCTTTCTATTACAGACTATATATTCTTACTAGTAAATTCAAAGTCTCAGAAAGTATAATACAAATACTTATGTTTCAACCATCAGACAATATGTTCCCAGGCTATAAGAACCCCAGAACTTGTGATTAAAATAACTTTTAAAAGTATTTTAATTAGAATAGCTTTAAACTGTAAAATATTTTTTAAAAAGTCATATTGTTACCTCTTTGATATACCTTCATAGGAGCTGAGCATCCTCACATTTAAATTCTTAATATTCAGCCAATGTATTTTATTTGGAGTTTGCTGGAGCATTGCTCTTTAAAAATAATTTTTAAGTATTTTGATAAACACTATTTTACTAAAAATAGGTGTTTTGTTGACTTCAGGTGTTAGTTTTTAGAAAAGAAAACGTTTTTATACCTATACAATTGACCCTTGAACAACACAGGGCTGAACTATGTGGGTTCACTTACACACAGATTTTTGGTGGGGACTGCAAAGAGTTTTATTGTTCCCATTTGGTCCATGGCTTGGGTCCATGGCTTGGGACTCCAAGTTGGCCAAAAACTGTTTAGTAGTTGCAGGGAGAGGCTCAGGCAGGAGCCTTGACACTAGGGGAATTCCAGAGGAACCCCGCAAGGGCTATGGGGCTCCAAAAACTCCTAGTCATACTTGAGGGTGAGCCTTTTAAAGAGATATTTACCAGCCCAGCTTAGGACTGAGCGGCCTGCAGAGGTTAGTCAGGTGGTCCTCATCTTCTTGATGAATTTCGCCGCCTTCTCTAGGAAGTGGCTTTCCAGGAAGTCATAGAGATGGGAGTCTGCACAGGCAGGACCTAGGGCATGCAGCTCCAAAAGGCCCTGGTTCAGGTTCTTCGCCAAGACTATGGCAGTCTGCAAGAATCCAGGGTTTTTTCCTATTCATTTTGGAAAGGCTTCTGCAGGTCCTGGAAGAGGGCACGGCCACCACATTGGTTTTGTGTATTGAAGACACTGGGTGCCCTCTCAATTCTCCTTGGCCAACTTGAGGAACTGGCCCATGCCCTCCAGAGTCACAACATCCTGGGCAAAATAGAACCCAGATAAAGGTAAGTGTAGGATACCTGCAGATGCATGTTGATCAGGTGGTTGTCATCAGCCTCCACCTCAGTGAAATTATTCTGAGGAATCTGGGAAATGGTATTTGATTGGCAACAAGGAGCTAAACTCAGAGAATAGCGTTGGCTGGTACCGGAGGTGGAGGAGTCCTGAGAGGATGGTTCTGAAGGGAAGGTTACCACTGGAAAAGAGTTTGAACAGAGTTAGAGGCTAAAAGAAGGGGTGTACCTGGGTCGATCCTGTCCAAACACTGTTGAAGCAACAGAGAGATCCACATGACTCCAGGGTGCACTGCCTATATATGGACTTTTTAATAGTACAGTACTATAGATGTATTTTTCTCTTCCTTATGATTTTCTTAATAACATTTTTTTCTCTAGGTTACTTAAGAATAGAGTATATAATATGTATCACATAAAAGTGTGTGTTAGCCAGCTGTATCATTGGTAAGGCTTCCAGTCAACAGCAGGTTATTAGTAGTTAAGTTTTGGGGGGAGCCAAAAGTTATGGGGGGATTTCCGATTGCTCAGGGGTTGAGACCCTTAACCCCCACATTGTGCCAGTGCCAAGTGCAAAGCTATATGTACTTATCTCATCAAGATTCAAAGTAGAATTTACTAATTTTGCATTTATAAAAAGCATTTCTGAAATAAAATTTATAGAAGAAGCAGTAAAAAGAAATAGGAAGCGGGTATGCAGACTTTCTGAAACATTTAACATGCAGCTTATTTTTATAGCATGTGTACACTATGATCTCTTAATAGTAGTCTTCTTTGAAAAGGCATGATCTTCACTGTGCTCACTCCTTTATAGACTCCTCACACCACAACCTTGAATCTTTAAGTAGGGCAGCGGATAACACCTCTGAACCAGTTGATAGGTCTGAACACATGAATGCTTTAGAGGATGCACTCACTGCTATCTACTGACCTTTTGGAAAAAGCCCAATGTTTGAATGTTTTACAGACAGCACTTACAATAGAAGCTGCTCCTTTAATCTCTGAGACATGTTGTGATGCAGTCTCACCAAATCAGGGCTTTTATTGGACCGTTATAAACATCAGAATCGCTGTATTCAAGATGTACTTTTTTAATCTTCATTGTAAAAATTCCCTAAAAAGCAATCCAGGAAACTGTCATTTAAGAAATGAACAAAATTGCAGAGTTGAATCAAATCCTACTCTTTCATAATCGACCTGAAATTTAAAATTCTGAATAATGGCTGATCCTGCATTATAATTTCACAAGGGCCTCAAATCTTTTTATCTAGGGTGAAGCACAGGCAGTAAAAGATAGCCTTATGGCATATTTTTTATTTGTTTACAAATAGTAAGTAACCCAGCACACCACTCATCAGGATCCCTTATGGTGCTTGGCTTAGGATAAAATAAAAGCCTCTGTATCTGTTATGAATACAAATACTGGGAAGCACAGGCACTTGGCAGCAAACTTTACATTATAAGCTCAAGTTTCTGGGTAGAAGCTATACTCGATTATTCATTAAGAGTGTTTGAAAGCAAATTTATAAATTATAGTAGCATGATATTATAAAATCCCCCCAAGAAAACAAATTAAATAATTTCTACCCACACATGAATAAAAAATAAGGCAGTCTCTAGAACCTGTTATTCACAATATAGCCAACATATGAACCAAAGTGTCCACCAATAACTAAACAAAGAAAATTCTATAGAGATTAGATATAGATATAGATAGATACTTCATACATATAATACAATATTATTCAGTCATTAAAAAAAGAAGGAAATCCTCCCATTTGTGGCAACATGAATGAACCTGGAGGACACTATGCTAAGTGAAATAAGCCTAAGCCTGATACGGAAAGACAAATACTGTGTATATGATAAATACATTCTATATAATGCTGCGATGAACAAAAGGGTGCAGATTTCTCTTCAAAATAGTGATTTCATTTCCCTCAGATAAATACCCACAAGTGAAATGGGCTGGGTCATATGGTAATTCTAGTTTTAGCTTTTTGAGGAGCCTCCATACTGTTTCTTATAATAACTGCACCAATTTACATTCCCACCAATAGTGCACGAGCATTCTCTTTTCTCCACACCCTTGTCAAAACTTTTTATCTCTCCTCTTTTTGATAATAGCTATCCTACAGTGGTTGGATGATGATCACACTGTAGGGTTTTTTTTAAAATGTAGAGAAATTTAATGCCAGTTCAAAGTATAACTCAGATGAATCAGACTAAAATATCATTGACATTAAAATATGTTATTTGACCAGATGTGTCTTTAGAAGATTTCTCTTCTTATAGTCAATCCTGCACCTAATGTAGTAAAATTTGGTATAAACGTATTGTGAATATTTTTAAAGGCCTATAGAAGCACATTTTATGATGATTCATCATAAATAAATCATAATATACATTAATATAAATTAATTAATGGATTGCATTTTTGAGCTTGTACAGTGTTCCGGAAAGATCCTTCTTTCTCCACCATATTTTATATCAAGCTGAATATTCCTATTTGTCAAAATGAGCTCAGTAGAATCTGGTTCTTTTATATATGTCAAGTTGCATCCATTCAAACTATGGAATTCCCCCACACAAAACCAACATAAGAATATGTTATGCTGAAACACTTGCTGATATGACTGTAAAATATTTTTAATTTTCCTGAAGTATAGCATTTAGTTTTAAAATATTAGTCCCTTCACCCATAGTATTTCCATAAGCCTCCTTTGTAGCCCAAAAAAATCATCAAAAGGAAACGGACACTCCCTCCACTCATCCCCTACCAGTTACTATTCCTTTAGAGTAGGGGCCAGAAAAATTTTTTCTGTAAAGGGCTAGATAGGACATATTTTCCCCTTTGCAGGCAATACAAGCCCTGTTGTGTCTATTCAATTCCACTGTTGCAGTGCAAAAACAAACAAATGAAAACAACCATAGACAAGAGTAAGTGAATGAATGTGGCTACGTATGATCCACCTTGCATTAGAGTACCATAATTAAATATACTTCTATTAAATCCTGAGCAAGATATAACTTAGGACCTAAAATTAAGGTAGACTCTTTTTTCTTTCAGAGTCCTTTAGGAAAAGCATCATGTAATGCCTGGAAAATATCATCTACTTAAATACAGCTTTCATTCTTTCCTTACCATGAGATATTTATTAAGAAAGAGCAATCTGTGGTCCAGTACATGAAAAACATCTTTGGGGGATATATATTACTTAAATAGAAAGTGATACTATGTGTACCATTATAAGAACTCCTGCTTCCAAATAATAATGACTCTTGGGTAATAAGCAAGTGTCTGTAGCATGCCTCCAACATACAGAATGTTAAAGGGCAAGAAGTTCTTCCTGGAAGTGATTGGCAGCAAGTGAAAGTTGTATTTTCATATCTAGTATAGGGATGAAATCATCTAATATTTTTCTTTGTAGCAAGTAAAGTGGTTCGTGAAGACTCAGAAAATGGATTATCAGGTTGCTTTCTGTTTAGGCAACTGGATAGAATGCATAGAACCATTTCAGCCATATTTTTCTGCTGGGTGCTGCAGAATTCAACTGTTCATGGAATCTTCTTCTGACTGTTAGTGCCCACGTTTCCCAAAAGATGAGCATTTACTGCTTTCGCCAACTTGTGATTTGTAGATGCCAGTCCTGCACCGGTGGGAGGTTTTGTACTAGGATAGTAGGTTACTCTCTCCCCCTCTGCAAGGAGACTAAGAGCTCCTCCACTAATTTATCAGTAACTGTCATTTCCTGATGAAACTGTTCCTGTTCAGTCAGGAGACCTTGAATAGTGCTCTGCACATCATGGTTTTGATGCTGTAAACCTCCTCAGTAGTTGGTTAACTCATCTGCTATAATCCTGCTTGTGAGGAATTTACTTCGTCATATATCACACTGTATTGACATACGTTCTAACTGTTCAAAAAGTTGAGCTGTGTTTCAACCCAACGCTTATTTTCTAAAATAAACTGATTTTTCTCTGGCTAGACGTTCAGAGTAATACTGAAGATCATCCCCAACAGAAGCCACTAGCAACTTTTTAAACTCACAATTGACCTCTGTATATACTGTGAACTGGTTTTAAAGACCTTCTTTGTCCTGTAGTAACCTCTTTTAAGAATTCTTGAGTTTTTCCAAAATATTCTTTACTTCCGATAGTTCCCTTCTGGGTTCTAAAACTCCCTCTGACTGACCAAGGAATTCTCCTCTACAATGACCCAGAGACTTAGACTTTGCATTTTTCGTTGGGGATATCATGGGTTACAGCAGCTTTAGGAACTTATGGCATATTCTTATGGCATCAACTTCCAGTGCTTTTTCAGTGAGAATCTTCCTTAGCTTCCTGGACTCTCTGATGAAACAATTTTCTTTCATGGATTCTAAAGGATGTGATGTTTTATGGGTGGGACTCCAGAGGTAACTCCAACAGATTTAGATGGCTCCTCAGTTTCTGTTCCATCTCCTGCTCCTCAGACTGAGGTTGAAGGAAGGGTGACTTTTGTTTCTCAACTTTCAAGAGTAGTTATTTTTTAACCAATGAAAATGCACCTCAAGACTTCTACTGAAAAACCACCAAGGTTCCTTACTCTTCTGATTTCAGGAGGCTTCACTTTACAGATTGTCGGGCTCTGCATCACAGGGTTAACTGCTCCCCACAGTCCTTTTCCATTCTGAAGCTGACCTGCCCAGGCCTGCCTGATATCCAGCTGCTCACTCACTCACTCACTGTAATCTGGATTTGAATTTCCCTGATGATTAGTGCTGTTGAGCATGCACCTGCTAGCCATTTGTATGTCTTCTTTGGGAAAATGTCTATTTAGGTTCTTTGCCCATTTTTTAATTGGACTGCTTGTGTTTTTTATATTGAGTTGTATTAGTTCCTTATATATTTTATATATTAACCTCTTATCAGATATATGTCTTGTAAATATTTCCCCCATTCTGTATGTTGGTTTTTCCTTTTTTCCTTCTAAGAAAAATATTTTTATTACTTTATTACTGATACTTTATTATACTTTTATACAAGCAAAGCATTTATTTTATTAAATAAATCATGCTTTTCAAAGTACAAAAGAGTACTCTTATATCTGCGAAATGTATTTACAGAAAAGTAGATCATTATGTCCTTCATTGTATAAAGAAGCTTTTACTTTTTCTCTGATTTGGAAGCAAACCTCCAAAGCATTGGTAGGTAGAATAGTGTCCTTATGCAGAAGTCAGATTAAATGTTGACTGAAATAATTAAATAAGAAATATTTATCATATACTTACATATGTCTTAACAGATATCATGGAAAAATTTAAAAGTGTAACAAGTAACCTGTCTGCAAAGAGTTTACAGTCTCATGTGGGAATGAATACTTAATTTCATTATTTGGATTATACTTTGGTTTTCCTTTTCATTTATCATTTCTTTTACTATGCAGGAGCATTTAAGTTTGTTATAATTAGTTCCACTGTTTTTTGTTTTTTGTTTTTTTTTTTTTTGCTTTCATTTCTTAAAAAGATATTCTTTTTTCTCTATTGAGTGTTCTTGGATCCCTTGTCAAATATTAGTTGACCACAAGTGTATGGGCTTATTTCTAGGTCAGACAGGGCCACCAGTTTGGCTCTATAATTGGACAGAGCAACTGGCTAGGGCCTCTGCTCCAGCTCCCTTCATAGAAGGGTTGCAGTCAGCCAAGACCTGGGTGCCAGGTGTGTAAACCCCACTCCTCTGTTTCTATCTGATCTCCAGTGGTCAAGCCCTACAGATTTCCTTAGTGATTCCTATGTGGTGAGACCTAAGTGAACCTCCTAGGAAGTGCCTCAAAATGCTGAGGGAGTTGAATATTCACCTTGGGCTCTTTCTCCCACTGGAGAAACCTAGGTTCAGGGGGTCAATCTCAGTGCAATAGTATGCTGTTCTTGGGGGGATGGAATGCAGCCAGAGGGTAGCCACTCCTCTTACCCTTCATATGTGGTCCTTTTTGAGTTTTGTGGTCCAAGAGGGTGCTCCAGCCTCACCCCCAAGTTCTGGGATTTTCACAATGGTGTCTTGTCTACGAATAATTACCAGTTGGTCTTCTTGTGAGGGAGACCAAAGTTGAGAATAACCTATGTCAATATCTTGATGATCTCACTCCTATGATGACATTTTTGTTAACAAAATTCGAACTGTGATAACAAGTTGGAATACTCCCATTAAGTTACAACTTATTTAATAGCACTCCAGTTCATAATGTACATTCATAGTTTATGAGCTATCTTCAAAAGCAATTTCATATTTTCAGTTAGGGTACCTACAAACAAATGTAATTCTCCTGAGAAATGTGGCTGCCTCCTCCCTCTCTTTCTCCCTGTCTCATGCTGCATACATGTGCTCATGCTTCTCTGCCTTCCTTCTGTCCCTGTGCATTTCTCACCTTTTTAGTGATCTTACCATATGAGATAATTATCTATTTACAAAAGTCAGAGCTATTTTCACAGATGAGCATCTAATCTGTTTTTTAAAGACCTCTATGGGAAAAAAACTTTTCAGTATCCAATTTTACCCTTTAAATGGTTTTTGCTAGCAACTTTTCCTCTTAATAAGCTACAATAAATGTTGATTCTGATTTATGACAGATGGTTCAATTCTAAGAACCCCCAACAGTGATTTCAATGTTTTAAAAAACTTTGCAAAAATAGGTACCACAAGAAATTCTCCAGACCTATATTCCACAGTCTTTTCCTAAATTGTTGTATAAATATATATTTGTATTTGAATGAAGTAAAAATGACTTTGATGTTATAAATAAGACTCTACAGGTTTTTCCACCAGAGATTATGTCTCTCTCTGCATGTAATTTCAATTGCTCTTGTATGTAATTCAAGACTGGTTCGTGATATTTTATTAAGTAGCTAGACATTTTTGTGGCTATTAAAATCAGCATATTCCTTTTGGATTACTCTTTAAGTTGTTATTAAATGAAAAGAATAGTCTTTAAAGGTGTTATGTTAATCCTTTTTTAAAAGAAGGCTTAATGTTTTCTACAATGTGAATATTGCTGGTTATCTCTGATGAGTGTTGTAGCTCACCAGCATCTCATTTGGTTTTCATCAACTGCAATTCTAAAAAGGGTCTTATGGGGAAAGGTTGAATAAAGAGGCAGTGGTTTACAGTAAATAGCTGGAAGTAGAATTGGTTCTGTTCACTCAACCTGTTCCTCATTAGAAGGAGATTAGGGATAAAGGACCAAAGAGAAAGTGAAGAATGGGTCAAAGAAGTGCAAAAATGAAGGTTAATTTTTTGACCTAAAAATCAGTTCTCAACTGGAAATTAACTTTACCTCACATAAACCATTTGGTTTTGTAGGTGGTTGGGGCGGGGGAGGGAGGTTGTATGTTTATTTTCTCTAAGCAGAGTCACCTTAAAGCCCTCAGCAGTTCTCTGGTACATGGAGTAATCCATATCCAACTCATGAACTAGCTGACTATTAAAAGAAGAACAGTTTCCTCAGCATGAAAATCAGAAGGAAAGTGAGGGGCTCCTGGGTACCTCAGTTGACTAAGAATTCAACTCTTGATTTCAGCCCAGGTCATGATCCTGCGGTACATGAGTTCACTCCCTGCATGGAGCTCTGTGTTGACAGTGTGGAGCCTGCTTGGGATTCTCTCTCTCACCTCTCTCTCTGCTCCTACCCTGCTCTCTCTCAAAATAAATATATAAACTTAAAAAAAAAAAAGAAAGAAAATCTGGAGGAAAGTGATTTAGGACTCTAAGTATGTCATCATGTTTTTTTTATATGTGTTATACCATTGAAATAAGAGAAGGGAACAAAGAGTTTGGTATTTGAAATTTTCACTTGATTCATTAAAATTTCTCTTGCCCAACATAATATAGGTCTGGAATATAATGTGGCAAAGACAACTCGCTGATTATTTCATGTATTCTCTTATACATCCCAGTCCTTTTGCAGTCAGGTGGGGCCATGTGACTAGTTCCAGCCAGTGGAATTACATGTCTTTTTCAGAATAAAATACTTAATTATGAGTGAAAGGTTTTATGGAGCCCTCCTTGCCTATCACATGGATGAGGAAAACCATGTGTTCTAGATGGTTCAGGTATAAGGTAGTAAGGGCTTCTGTCAGCAAAAATCCCTGAGTGACAGTGAATCCAAGGCACTACCCAACCTCAGCTTTGCACTGGATCTGTTTCGTGAACAAGTGGAAAATGTTGGATTAAGCTACTTAGATTTTTGGGTTAATTCATTACTTCTGTATACTATAACAAAACTTCAAGAATAATGAAAGAACTGCAAATAAAAGGGAGTTGTTTTTCCTACCTGCTTCCCCCCTATAGAAACACAATTTAGAAAGAACAGCCAGGCTGACATCATTGTGTTTGTATGACATATGAGCAAAATGTTGGTGATGAAATCAGAACTATCACTGAAGACATTTACATACACATACACTTTCACCCCTACACATATAAACATATATTTAAACATACCCTAAATATACTATATTCTCTGATATTTAAGATAGAGCAGTTCAATATATATCACATTTTCAAGTCTCTTTTTCTAAGTGAATGAAGGTCTTATCCACTAATGTGTGACTGTCCTTGAAGACATTATGTTTAGGTGTCTATCTCCAACATCACTTGACAGATGTGATTAATTAAGAGGTGTCTAGAACTGTTATTAAACTCAAAATACACAGGTAAACATCCAGAGAAGGCTTTCCAGATGCTCTTTGGGGAGTGTAACATAAATTCTTCATGAAAAAAATTTGCTCTAACATCAATCATCTACTCCTGACTAATAAGTGCATCCTTTCCCTTGTCTCAATTGTTCTATTAATAATTTGCTGCCATGTCCCTAAATTCTCTTAGTAGATGTTATTTCTTCAATGTTGACATGATTTATGATTGCACAAGGCAGTTTATAATATTCCATAACTAGTGGATTAAAACACCTGTTACATTTTGGGTGATGCAGAACTCCTAATGCATACATCAGAAGAATAAATGGATGACTATAGGAACATAGGAATAATAGATCTAAAAATGCTGGTACTCTAAAAACAAAATTCTCGTTCTAGTATACAGTGCCAACTATACAGTACCACAGTTAGCTAGTACAGAGGATACCATCAGAAATTATCTGAGTCAAACATAATCATAACTTTCCCTAGAATTTGCAGATTTGGTAGCTGTTGAAAGTCAAGTTTTCTATATGTAGAGAAAAAAAGTCCTCAGTAGGATAAAGATAAACAAATGCAATAGGTATAAAGTTTTAGTTGTACAAGATAAGTACATTCTAGAGATCCCCCGTACAATATTGTGCCTATTGGATATTGAAAGCTTACTTTCCTATGGACACTAGCCCTTCCCCTGCTCATATTCTGTCTCTATGTCTCTCAAAAATAAATGTTTAAAAAAATAAAAACCAGATTAAATGTTCACCTGTGAAAATAGTTCAGACTTTTGCAAATAGTTAACAATTCATGTTATACATTTAAAAATCTGTTGAGAGGGTAGATCTCATGTTAAGTGTTCTTCCCATAGTTAAATTAAAATTTTAAAAAACTAATTCACCTAAAGAAACAGCTAAGACTTTAAGGAAATTGAGTTCTTGTTTCCATTATTACTGAGGTCTACATGTATCCTTGTTCTTGGATTCCAGTATCCCTATGCAACTCAGATATTACTGGATCACCCACCCCTTAATATCTAGCTAATGGACTTTAATCCCAATCCACTATTTGTGGATAAATCAGAAAACTTCCCAAGATTTCCTTTAATCACTAGAAATTGGGAGGCAGGGGATGGAATGTGGAAGTGGCTTACATTTTCATGGTCGTTTTTGGCTTCTGCTGAATTAATTCTATTAATTTTTTTTCTGATTGATCTTCTTCTATTATTTGTGTGAGTCCAGTCATGGAATTTAGCCTCAATCTATTTCTGTAATTATGCAAAACAAGTAAACTTCAAAACAACAACACAACAACAAAGTTCTCTGACTCTCAAACACAGTATTTGTAGGCATGACACATTCTACTGAAGATTCGAAGAAGCCAGAATAGGATTTACAAAAAAAAAAAAAAAAAAAAAATGGAAGCAATGAACTTTTAGTATTACATTTTCATAAAATTTTTTTTAATGTTTATTTATTTTTGAGAGCTAGAGCGTGAGCAGGGGAAGGGCAGAGAGAGAGAGAGGCAGACGCAGAATCCGAAGCAGGCTCCCGACTCTGAGCCATCAGCACAGAGCCCGATGCGGGGCTCAAACTCACAGACCGTGAGATCATGCCCTGAGCTGAAGTCGGCCACTTAACCGACTGAGCCACCCAGGCGCCTCAGTATTACATTTTCAAATACTCCATTCCAGGATTTTCACCAATGGCCCTATTTCCCCATTTAGAATTCCAGCTTTTCATTATCATATTGATTCCTTACTTCCCCTATCCCATCTCCCCCTTCTCAACGTCTCTTCAGGAGAACTACAAGTTATTGTCAGAGCACTGCTTTGAAATTCAACTCAAAGCCCAGATTTGCATGTTCAAATCCTTCCAAGGATTCAAGAGAAAAGAAAGTAACTTTACAATGCCCACACTCCTTACACAGCAGTTTAGATAGCAATTGCCCTATCACTCTATATTTGTCTTTTTGTTTGTGATAAGTCAAACTTAAGAGTCCAAAATTCACAAATCAATGCATAATGTACTGGCAAAGACCAAAGTGGGTTAGTAAAATACCTTATTTACACAATATTCAAGTGAAGCTTTTTATTTTCAACTATACATTGTTCCCCTGAAGTGGAAGGCCAATCTGGACTGTCTTATACAATAATTTTATTAAATATCTTTACCTTCAGATATATAGGGCACTTCCAGCCAGGGTTATACATGGTTGACCAGCAGAGTTCTTTGGAGACATGCTTTAATTAACAAGTATAATAAATGTTGAAGTAGATAGAAGTGACATAATTAAATTGTGTGCTTCTAGAAGCCTTTAAAAGAGTTAGATTTTCTGCAGTATTATTCACTAACTATTCCTTTTGTGGGTAAGTCTATTTTTCATGGAGAATAAAAAAGTAAATCCAAACAACCCAACCTCAAATTACCACATTACCTGAACTGTTAGTAGTCTTGATAGGAAACACATATTATAGATGTATGTTAGTATTTCTCCATTGGACTTCCTCAAACAAGTAATATATTTCTAATTTGAACATCTCCAGAATCTCTATTGTATTTTTTAAATACCCAAATTGTTAATTAATTAATATCTGCTATGTAAGATGTGTTAGCAGTATTCAATCCTTTCTTTTCAAACTCTGCAGTCTCACTGAAATTAAGAATTAAATACATGAAGAGGTAAATAGTAGGTTAAAGCACTCACTTGATATCAAGATAATGACCTAATCAGCACGGATTTCCCCTTGAGGACCTTCCTCTTGCAGTTTAACACTGCCAGGTATCTGCCATGTGTGTCCACCTTTCCCTTGGAGAAGTGAAGAAGATCTCCAGCATGGGCGACGTTCTAGAAGCTTCCAATTCTTGAATTTATTGTCACAGTCTGAAACAGATTCAGAAATCAGAGTATAGAAGCAGATATTTTGTGAGAGCTCTGGCAAACACGGCGATGTGGCCTGCAGATCCCCCTTAAAGAAGAGACCCACTGCCCAGCTGCAAGGAATGTGGTTAGCTGATAACCTCCAGCTCTTAGCATCTTCAATGTCTGCCTTAGCTTCTGATCTAATATTTTTACATTGACTGTCAGTGAAACACTAATTAAAGCTAAGTAAAGGACAGGACTGCACTCAATCAGCTTTCCTTTAACATATCTTTGCTCCTGAGCTCCCTACCAGGCTGGCAGAGACATTCCTAGTTCTCCATGGTAGATTGTCTCTTCTTTACTCTCTTCTCCTTTCATAGGTATTACCCTCCAATAACATTTTTGTCCCAGCATCTGATGTCCAGATCACCAGTGGGCAGTCGGTACCAGGAGTGATCTGAGAAGGCAGGCAGTAACATGGGGTCTGAGACTGTCACTCACTCCTCAGCTGGCAATGTAGATCCCAGCCTGAGTGGCGAGTGGAGCATGGATAGCCTTTGGCACAAGGGAGTATTCCAGTTGTTAAAACTTTTACCTGTTGCCACCTGGCAATGTGTCTGGGGAGGGCTGTACCCTAGTGGCGTGGATTTAGGCATTTGAACCATACGGGGTGGGGGGTGTTAGTAAATATAAAGATAATGGAATTAAATAATTTTTACTAAGTTCATCACTGCCCTAAAAGTGGATAATTAAAAGCTCAGAGAAATTAACAGATAACTGAAAGCTAAGTGTAAGAGCGAGAGAATCTATTTGGTAGCTAAAAAGCATCCCTCCACTCATGCAGCTGCCAGCAGAAAAAGATGAAAATCAAGATCAGTCTTCAATAGTCACAGTTACTGAACTTCAAAGATGGTTGAATGTTCAATAGAGCCAGAGATCTCATGCTGAGGTCAGATCTTAGGATGCTGTCACATGATGTAGGGACATCTAAGTAGGTACCCCTGAAGATTTTGAGTCTACCATTCTTTGAGTATACAGAATGGTCCCCACCCTTCCACATTAAGAACTAACACTCCTCCCACATGGAAAGATAATGCAGTGATTTCTTCCATACAAGGCAACAATTGCCCTCTCAGGAGTTTTCCTGACCTCTTCTCCTGACCAACACTTATAGTAACTGTTAAGACACAGTGTTGCAACTGAGAAGTGTTGGCCCCAATGAAGGAGGAAACAGACTATATCCCAAAGGCGCTATGATAGGTAGCAGGAGTGCACCCAGGGGCCAGAGATGAACTTGTGGAGCTGGATAAAGCAGGTGCTCCATCAAAGGGACTGGAGCGGGCTGTAAGTCTGGATTAGGAAGAGTTCATTGACTTGGAGATGGGATTTAATATTCTGGTGAAAAGTCACGAGATGGTACAAATTTGCTGCTAGGATTTCTAGCAGAAACCAGGAAAAAGTCACTCAGGGTGAGTGAGTTTGAAATATTCAAATTCCTGTGGCAGACAGTAGAGCAGGAGATTAAAAGCTCAGTGATTTGGGTCTGCTGCAACAGTTATGTTATATGAGACCGTAAGACCCAAAAGAGAACTATATTCCTTGAGAAGGCCTAGAGAACACACTATTTACCAATACCATAAGGAATGTGCTGATATGAGCATTGTTAGTATCATAAAATGTTCAGTGATAATTTTTTGAAGGCCAGGGCTGATGATGGAGGTTGTCATAGACATTAGCTTGCTCATAGCAGTAGGACCCTGATGTAATAAAGGTCAAGTGTGTGACTTAACTGCCAGAAGCCAAAGGATTACAACTATTGTAATACACAATAATATCAGAGTGTCATCCAGGAGTGCCTAACCAGTAAAGAATTATAGCGATGGTTAACAGAACATAGCCTCCCCGGGAACCAATGCTGAGCTCTCAGTATGGCACTAGTCCTTGAGGGATCAACAACCCCTTGGTGGAAAGTTGGCTACGTTGGGTCCCTTCTCTTCTAGAAAGGGTACTAGTTTGTTAACACAGACATAGATAACTATTCTGGTCATAGGTTTGGCTTTTCTGCCTGTGGGGCATCCATCAGAACCACTATTCGGGAGTTTACTGAATGCCTGATCCCACACAAGATGGGCTCTAACCAGGAAATCTGCTTTCCAGTAAAGGATATCCTATGGCCATAGTATCCACTAGTCTTATCCTGCACAGCCCAGAGGCTGTTAGCCTAAAGGACATCTTGGAATGGTCTGCTGAATGCATGCAGAGGCAGCAGCTCTGAGGAAATCCCCTGTGAAGGTGGAGCATCAATATATACACACTGCACCAGACACCTTTGTAATTTGCTGTGTCCCAGACAGGATAGAAACATGAATCTTGGGAAACTTCAGGTGATAGCAGAAGTGGTTCCACTGACCATCACATCCAGTCACCTGCTTGGGGACTTCGTGTTTCCCATCCCAACAAATTTGAGTTCCAGTCTCCCAGAAAGGCTCCCTCTCACCAGAGGGGGCAACTAGCACCCTTTGCACTATAAGCAGTGGCTGCCACTTAGATTCCATGTTGCTAGGAATCAGTCAGCAAGAAGAGCCACCAAACTTCAACTGCCTCTTACAGCAGAAGGAGGTAGAATTGTTCTTACAAATGGGAGCAGGCGTGATACTTTAAGGTCTTGTTTTTAAGATTTGTTAGGTAGAACTGAGCTGTGGTCAGTATAGGCTGACAATTCTGAGGCAAGACTCTTCTGTGTCCTATCCGCAATCCCCTGTGAATCATGACGTTTTCTATGAGGCCTTTGAGAACAGGCACTCTTCCCAGCCCCATCTGAGCACCGAGCATTGTTACCTCTATTCTTTCAGTATTGTTCTTTCCCTAGCCCTGGGCAGTTCCTTCATACACTGGTCCTGATCTGTACTCAGCTGAATATTTGTGAGGGGGCTTCTGAAGATCTCTGGAATTCTCTGCTCAGCTTTCTCCTCTCTGATATTCTGTCCTGCAAACTTCAACCGCTTTGGCCTTCCCACACTTTCTGCTCCATCGTCTAAGTGGAGTCTGACAGTTTTTGCCTGGGTTCTCCAGCTTGAAAACTCTCTCAAGGCAGTATGCTGGGGTAATAATATGACTCATCTGAGAGTCAGTGCTTGTTTTTCAAGGATTATTGTCCTTTATTGGAAACTACTATGTATGTATACATATATACACATCTATACTTATCAGTCCCATTTTATATTTCCTTTGTTTGTTATTTCAGGGGGTAGGATAAACCCAGTCCCTGTTACTCCACCTTGGTTAGAAGCAGATGTCTTCTCACACTTAAATACTTTATAAGTATGAATTACCAATTAAAATGGTAGTTTTATAGATTTTCTGTTATCTGTTTGTTAGAGTAACTCTCTAAAGATCACTTCCTGTTAATATCATCAGCTGTTTTACCTTTTACTTTAAGATGAAAAGTGAAAACATTAAATCTCTCCAGGTAAGCATCAAGAGATATTTTCACTACTCCTTATATTCAAGCTGTCCTCTTTAAATATTAAATATATTTAGATATTTTACTGCCCACAGCACATGTTACCTTAGGAAGGGTTACTTGTAGAATTATTTTTAGTAGGTCTATCTTATTCAAAAGAGAGGAAAGGCATTTCCCCAAGGAATATTTATAAATATGTTCTCTAAGCCAGGGCAGTAATAATTCCAAAGCTTCTGGCTCAGTGTGTAAATCAAATATGAAAATCCATAAGAACTTTGAGACCTTTTGCTGTAGGCCTTAATTCAAGCTTTTCAATAAAGCTGGATTTAACCAACTAGCACTTAGGTTTAATTCAATTAAACAAGTGTATATTGAGAGGCTCCATTTTGTGCAAAGTCCCAAAGTACCATGGGGAGGAGCGGGCAGAGCCAGTCCTTTAAGTGCTGACATTATTACCATAGGGACATATTCTTTAGGACAACTTCTATACAAATCAACACAGGAAATGCCATTAATAGTGGTTCCAATAAACTCACCAAGTATCAAATGAGCTCTCATGAAGAAATGTAAAATTTGAAACATGCCTTACAGAGTTTCCACTAGAAATAACAAGATAAGGCTGTTGAGAGAGTGGGATCAAAATCAGCAAAGACACAAATGACAAATATAAGAATGTATTTAATAAATTCAGATTGACTAGGGTGTAGCCTACATTCATGAGAGTAAGCTGAAAAAGTGGGAGCTGGATCCTCTTTGTTGAAGGCCTTTGTTGTCGAGCAGAGAAGTTTCTGCCCAGTGACAATAGGAGCTTCTGAAAGGTTTTGAACTTGAGAATAACTTTATCAGCAAAATAAATAATATACAATGATGTGCATAAAATAATGAATTAGAGAATTGGAGCATTAAAAGGATATAGAAGAGATATCAGAAAACAAAAATTAGAATAAAGCAAAAGTGTTTTACAGAATATTTTTTATATATGCTGCTTTCTAAACCATTTATTTATTTATTTTGAAAGAAAGAGAGTGTGGGGGCGGGGGGAGAGAATGGGAGAGAGAGAATCCCAAGCAGTCTCCATGTGCAGAGCCCAATGTGGACTTGATCCCATGAACCATGGGATCATGACCTGAACCGAAATCAAGAGTTCAAAGCTCAACTGACTGAGCCACCCAGGCACCCCCATAACATGATGCTTTTAAAGGATAAATAAAAGTCTGAAGTGGAAGAAACATCAGCCAAGAAAGGACATTCAAAGGAGGAGTAAGAGTGGCAACTCATCTCTAAAAATGCTTCATTACAGAAAGTGTACATGAATTTTTAGAAAAGAAAATAGAAATGTCTAACAAACTTGAAAAATGCTCAATTTCAGAAACAAAACAAATTCCTTTTTCACTTTTAAAATTATCAAATGTCAAAAAATGACAAGACCTAAAATATTTAAAAATGCCCTTAGGCACTATATACCATGAGGCTTAAACTGTTTAAATCCTTGTCCTTGTAACTTCCCCTTCAATGACTCTATCCTAATGAGATAAAAGTTCAGAAAGAAAGTTATGTGCATAGACAGTAAACACATTATTACTTGCATTCTTAAAACACTAAAAATAATTTTAGTTGCTCAAGAAAGAAAATAGTACTTTGAACCTTTAATGAGGTCAACTTTAACCTTTCTCCCTACACCTCAGGAGGTTATTTACTCAGCCCCATCCATTAACCATATTTCAGTAAATTATAATCTATACCACTCTTATACTATCATGGAAGGGCATTCCTTTTCCACAAGACTACACGATATGAAACATAACGACTTTCTGACACCACAGATCACAGCCCAAGCATATGTATAAGAAATACAGAAGGGAAAGTGACTGATGTAAAAGAAAAAAGAAATGAATATAAAATTATAATTATAAGGGCTTTTTAAAAAAAAAACCTGCAACTTAAGACCTACTATTGTTATTTAGGCATTCTTCTTCTTTAAAAAGATGGTGGGAACACAAAAGTAAATTAAATATGATCTTCACCTTCAAAGAGAGCACTGCCTAGTGAAAGCGCAAAAAAGTATCTGTGAAAATATAATTGAATAGGTCAACCTCATTGGGCTCTACCAAAATGGTCTCTGATCTACAAAATATCAAAAACAATGTTTTAAGCAATTTTAAATGAATAATTGTCATATGCTATTAAGAAAATCAGTTACTGATAGCTTAGACCTAATTTAGTACACAACTCAACTTTATTATAATTTGTTGGGGGAAATACTTATTTACAAATGATTTTTAAGTCTAGTTCTGAATATAAATTGGTAAAGAAAAGATTTTTTTTTCCTTTAGAGTACTACTATTCTTTAGAATTTAACAGGTGACATTTCTAATTTATTCAGGATTTATAGTATCCTGTTTGTAGGATCCCCATGAGCATGTCTATAATTGAAATTGCAATCTTAGGAAATATGTTTTAGGAAGGTGTTTTAATTTATTGACAGGCTAATAATCTTTAAAAAGGTGGACTAATTTTTTTCCCTGTCACAGATAGACTGTTTTAAAAAGTAGAATTTGCTGATAGACTTACTGCTAATATTTTAGTTGATACCAAAACAAGTTTATAAAGTTAAATTACTATTGCTGGAATAACTGAACATTGAGATGCCTACTACATAGTACATTATAAAATTGAAGTGCTTATATTATAAAAGTTTAATACCAACATTTAGTAGATAAACTATGCCATAAAGATCTGACCAGTTCTTGCATCTCTCTCTTTGTGTTTCTGAACCCATATATTAAATAGTAAAAATACTGTTACGTTATCTAGGTTAGTTAGGGGAAAAAATCAATTAATATTGACAGTTGAATTTACTATTTTAAACATCATTCTGATTTATATTCCATACGTTTAACTGTCTATACTAGTAAAAACAAATAAACATAAAATTATATACATAAGACTATGGGAACTTTAAAATACTGCTCCTTAATTATGGATCTAAAACTAGAGGTGTTTTTAAGGCAGGATTTTAGTTCAAACTCTGCTTTCAAGCCAGGAGCCAGTAAATGACTGTTTCAAAACCACAAAGTTAAGAAGTGCATGAGAAGAATTAAGATTGTTTCTTTATCCCTAGTACAGCACTATTTCCACATCACGATATATCCCAGAATTAAGAAGGAACTTAATTTAGTTTCTTTCATTAACTGAACATTTTTCATTGTTTGGCTAGATATTTTAAAAATTTTCTAGAAAGAAATGATAATGTTAATACCTTATTATTATTTATTACTCTTATAATTTCTTATAAAAATACATCTCTCATCTAAAAAAAAATAGAAAGCAGTGTTTTAAGCAATTTTAAATGTCAAAACGTGTGTGATGATACATTATATATTTTTTTCTTTTTCTTTTTTTTTTTTTAAGATAACACGTTGGGATGGCCTGGGTAGCTCAGTTGATTGAGTGTCCAACTCTTGATTTTGGCTCAGGTCATGATCTCATGGTTCGTAGGTTCAAGCCCTGTCTCATGCTCTGTGCTGACAGTGCAGAGCCTGCTTGGGATTCTCTCTCTTTCTGTCCTTCCCCCATTTGCTCTTTTTCTCTTTTTCTCTCTCTCAAAATAAATAAATAAACTTAAAAAAATAATAAGACACATGGAAACTTATTCAGTGGAAACTAAAGATAAACACTACAGTAAAACTTGATTATATTTATCTATAACTACTATATAGTCAACATTCATAAAATTCAGAGAAGATATTCTCCAATACTGCATTATCTATCATGTCAGCTAATGCTAATAATAATTAGGCACAGGGAAGAAAGCTAGATTAAAAACCTAAAGTACAGATGCCATTTACCAACCAAATTTGGTTCAAGTAGGATATATGAAAATAATTTTAAAATGATCATCCAGAAAACAGCAAAAGAGACATAAAGGAGTCTTTTTCCACAAAGGTATTGTTCTAGTTTGATGTAAAACAAATATACCTCATTTCTATGCCTCTAATACAGTTTCACATATTGTCAAAAACAACCAAATGTAATTATTGAGTTTCAGGATTCCATTACTTATTCATAATTTTGAGCGTTCTGATATATATTCAATTCATATTATTTAGCTATTTGGGGATATTTATTTTGCTATGCCTTATTTATTTTTATATTTCTATTAATATTCTATGCTGGGTTAATCATAATAATGTATATATACATATATACACAAAGAACGTCATTAATTTGGGAACGTGTTTAATCCAACAGGTTTTGAATGATCTCAAACACTTATTCTTCCTTACCAAAGAGCCATATAATCCAACAGAGAGCTAGACCAGGTCTAGCTAGACCACCCTTTCATTGACCCTACAGGAAAAAATATTCTTTTGCCTGAATTAATAATTCCCAGAATTAGTGACTTCAAGTAGATTTTCCTCTTCTGTAGATGTTTGACAGTAAAAATATTCTTCTTCTAATGCAGATATAAAAAGAAAAAAAAGTCACTGTTATCTCCAGGGCATCCCAAACTTTAGTGTACATATGAGTTATCTGGACATCTTGTTAAAAAATGCAGATTCTGACTCAGTAGGCCTGGAGTGACACTGAGATCCTGCCTTTCTAACAGTGGTGATTCCATTGCTCCATAGTCCACACTGGCTCCATAAGCCAAGAAGTAAACCACAGTTTTCTTCTTTTTTTCTTTAGCCGTTTCCTAATGCATGTGAGTTTCAATAGCCCTAGAAATGTATTTCTGACATTATTCAGTTAGAAATCAGAATGCATTAGAGATAATAGACAGTTGTCTTCCATCCAGTGTTACGATTTTACTTTAAATAAACCTGGAATAGTACCATTATACCATATTTCAGGTTATTATCAGTTAAACAGATTTTTCTTAACTGTCTTGCAACTTAAGCACCATTTAAAGCCTTGACTCTTTGGGAATATAAATTCTAAACTCAAAATAACTGACTTAATGATGAACTTTTAGAACAATGCCCATTTATAAATTTGGATTTCACTGTATTTTATAAATTCAAACAATAAAAGTCCACATATGTCAAGAAAATATTACAAAGTTCCAGATAAAATGCTATGATATATAGTAAGTACTTAAAAATATAGCCCTTGAACTGTATGAAACATAATTTATTTGTATAATGCAGAGAAATTATGGAAAATAACAAAAAAAGAAATAGTTATAAAGTAAAATACTGACAGTTTATAAAATACAATCTATATAGCAATATAATATGTCTCATGTTTCTAATGCATATTCTTAATGTGTTCACCTTAGTCAAATATATTCATCATCAAATATTTATTGAATACCCCCAACCTAGACAATGGGATATAAATAATAAATAAAAGGCATAGCCCAGAATCTCTAGAATAAGGCAGTTTAATAAAAAGTTTAACACATAATATCAATGCAACATGAGAGATGTTATTAGATCAGTATGAGCAATACAGGTGGGAGTAGTTCTGCTTCCTAAAGTCAAGAGAATTTTCATTGTGGAGATAGAACATAAGCAGGATCTTGAAAAACCAGCAGTTTCTTTAATTGAAGATGGAAACCATATTTGCAAAGGCACAGAGACTGGAAAGAGCCTTTATGTATGAGCAAATAAGTCAGTGAGATCCCATCCCCACGGACCTGAGGCAATCTCTGCTATAGGAGAAGCCAAGGAAGGGGGATTATGCTGAAATTAGGAGAGATCTATGCCAGGTCAGGGAGCTGAGACTTGATGCTCTAGTCTGGACCATTGGTCTTCACTCTAGGCAGTGTACGCCCTGGATTGCACAAAGACTTTCCAAGGGCACACAACAAAATAATCAAAGCCATATATACTCTTTCCTAAAACTGATCTGAGAAAGAGACTGAATAAAGTTCATGATACTTTTCTTACTCTTTTCCCTCTATTCTAAAAGAAAGGCATCCACCTAGATCTTAATAGACTGCATTGCCCTAGGAGTAAAACCGTCCCTGAATCAAACAAAGGTGACAGTTGGTACAATTCTTTGTTGAGAAATACCTCTAATACTGCATAACAAACCTGCTAGAAAATCATATGCTTTCCATTTCTTTGCTTTCAAAATATTAAAAGGTAACCTGAGTTGTCACATGATAGATCATTTAAAATATTTTTTGGTAGTAGATTACTATATGATTTTTGCATATAATTCTAGGACTCTATACAATCCAAAATTGAAGGATATTGCTAAGAAAAAGAAAACAAAGTACTTCTATCTCCATCTACTAATTTTGTAATAAATTTTCTAAGTATTTCTATATACAAAAAAAAGAAAAGACCTTATCTGCTGAGTAATTTACCCATGACTATATGAAATAATTGATAAAATCTTTATAAATCCCTTAAAGAGACACATTGCAATAATATTAAGTAAATATTAATGACAGTTTTTAAAGCTTTAGCACTACTTCCCTGGTAATTAAGAGCACTAAATGTTTATAGGATCAGATATGAGTTTCAGAAATACAATACTAGAGACAAGGATCAAATGGAGAAATTGGAAACTATAGCTAGAATATTCTTGTAATAACAGGTCAATTTTATACAGACTTTTAATTATAGAATTAGATAATGGTTCATTGAATTAAATAAATTGCTTGACTATCTTATTTATCCCAGTAATTTGACTACTTTTTTCCCTTATCTGATCAATCTTGTGACAGGAAAGATAGATTGAGGCTGTTTTCACAAGCATGATATAAAAGTACATTAGTGAAAACATTTTAACTCATTAAGGATTTTTTGGTCATTAAAAGGATCCAAATACTTCCCTTAAAAAGAGTGAGAGTCCAGTTGATTTGGTTTATTTTCTTCCTTTTCCCCCTTTCCATTTGTTGATTACATGATACTCCAATTTCTGAGTCAATGCACATAGTTTTCCTTTTGTGAACTTGTCTTAATAAAATGTCTTCTTTTTCCCTTCAAGTTTCAGTGTGGAAAAGATTTCATCAAGTTACTAGTACAGTAACTGGTATAGTAATTTGTCTCTATAATTTAATATCTACTGATTTACATTTAAATTATCTGATAAATTATTTGCTTTATAATATAGTGTCTATAAAACAGTACTCATTGGTGGCATAACACCAGTGGCAATGGGAAACTGGAATAGAGCATATGAAGTATTACTAGCCTGCAACAGGTAATGAGCAGCTAGATTGCTAAAAATTCTAGGCTTGCTAACAATTTGCATATATGACTAATTTAGGAAATATATAGTTGAAGCAATTGCCTACATTTCAAACATTCCTGTGAAAGTCAATAAAAAAATTACTTATTGGGGTTTGTTCCACAATGCCTGCTTTATTAGTATGGTTTGTGGAGAAACTTTTCCAAACAAGTTGTCAATCATGATATAAATTCAGCTCTATTTGAAAAAAGTTATCCACAAATGATCGTAAACTTGGAGAGACTAATTGAGTAAATCCAAAATCTGCAGCTGAAATATGCATGGCTGAGAATCTTACCATAACTTATATGTATTGACATAAATTAATATTTTTTTGGCATGGCAGAACTGTTAGGCATTATTTAATTCAAATAAAAAAGGGAAAGGAGATCCCCTACTGGTAAACTTTCACATACAAAATGACAATGACTATCTGTAGAAGATGAACTCCGTACTGATTTTCTGCTGGATACTGTTCCAGTTAACTCTCAGTAATCTCAGGTGCTCCATAAATATTGGTTAACTTGAATCTTCAGTGAAGTTACATACCACACGCGGTTGTCTGAGACACCCTCACTCTTTTGATCGATGCCACTGATGAATTTCAGGACCATGTATTACACCAGTTGGATTTTCTATAGTGAGTCCATTGAAAGAGTCTCCCCTTAATTGAAATTAACTAGAAGAATGTCCAGCTTCAAATTCATGTGCCCTAAGTCCTGACCAGTAAACAGATTAACCTCATAAAACATCTAATTCAATTAAATTATGAACAAACTGCTGCAAGAAGGTAATTACTGTAAGTATTTAAATAATACTCCCAACTGTAAGTGCTTTCACATCTCTTCTTCTATATACTCAGAGGATTTTAGAGCACAAAGTGACACTTAACTTCCTCTTTCTATCATAAATGAATAAAATCAATTTGTAATCACTAAGGACCTACCCTGGGTCTGACTCTGTTAGGTACTAGGAATTCGGTGGCAAGTCATAATTCCTACCACCTTGGCATTTTCATCATAGCCGCCAAAGCAGATGATAATTAAATATTAGTTGTTGTAGTCATAGTGGTTATTACTACTATAAAACTAATGTTGGCATAAGAGTGGATAACAGGGCACTTGGTCTATTTGAGTAACCATGGAAGGTGATCTTTTGGCATTCCTGGAACTATTTAACTGCTATTGATGTCTGGTGGATAAGGTGGCATGGCAGAGGGTGGGGATGGAAGAAGGCTGTGCAAGGAGCACTCCAAGTGGAGAATGAGACGCCTTGTGATAGAATTGTTCTGCATTATTATTCCCGGGACCAAAGAGCCATTTCAAAACCATGTGAGAGAATGTATAATTCTATTTTAACCAACATTAGATCTATCACAGTTGGGCCTGAAAGAACTGGAATAAGATAAAATGTTATTTTTACAATGAAACAATTGCTTCTCAAAAGTTCTTTTTCCTTGCCATTCATGCTTATGCATCTGTGACTATGAATCTGTCTTTGTAAACTATATATAATTAAGCTTCACACTCTATCTAGCAGCTTTTATTCACATATAACTTGCACTAATTTCAATGAAGTCTTTTTTTAGTAGTAATTTGTCATTGTTCACTTAATCTCCAATGAAAATGATGTATACAGGGAGAATAAGGATAATCAGAAATCATTATTTTTACCGTTTAAGGTTTGAAAAGAAACTTTTTTAAATGAATGTAAGAATAACCCAGTTATTATAGTTGTGAAAATATAATCTTCTCTGAGGTCTGTTTAATACCAATGGAAAGGAGACCTATAGAGAATTTCCAAAACATAGGATTGTGAAAACAGAATTAAGAACAGTTTTAAGTAGGGGTGCCTGGGTGGCTCTGTGGGTTAAGCCCCCAACTTTGGCTTAGGTCATGATCTCACAGTCTGTGAGCTCGAGCCCCGCATCAGGCTCTGTGCCGACAGCTCAGAGCCTGGAGCCTGCTTCAGATTCTGCGTCTCCCTCTCTCTCCACCCCTTCTCAGCTTATGCTCTGTCTCTCTGTCTCTCTCAAAAATAAACATTAAAAAATTTTTTAAAAAATGTTTTAAGTAAAAAAGATTTTAGATACTGATAAATTGTCAGATTTAACAATTATTCTTTATAAAATGTTTTGAAATTCATGTATATGGTTTTTCAATTTTATAAGAACAAGATAAAACTGAAGCGAAAAAACAAAAACCAAACTTATCTACAATCTGTTATCTCCAGACAACTATGTATCACAGAAATATGGCTGAGAATATCACAATTTCCAAATATCTATTTTATCTATTCTTCTTTCATACATATCTATATGATTGCTTACTATACTTAGATACAAAATTACTTTTAAAATATCTATACATTGTTAAACTAATTTCTTATGAAGTTTGAGCTTCATTGAATCAGATATTTTGTTTATATAACACAAAAAGATTGATTTGACTTATCTTTTAAATTGATATATGTCTTTAAGAGTTTCAAAAGTTCAATAACCTCACTGATTAACATGGTATAAACAAAATGCCATCATGTCTTAATACAGATTATTTAGTGATTCTCAATAAGCTGCTACAGCTGCAGGTGCATGATAATCTTGCTCTCTACTTATTTCCATTTAATCTATTATTGACACAGGAGACATGGCATGAGGTGCTGAGTATATGACCAGGCCTGCCTTCTCAGATTTCAGGTTCACTCAAATGGTCTGATTAAATAGGTACATGAAGAAATACATAAAAAGAAAGTTGTAAATAGGGTGAATGTATCACCTGTTTTGGTCAGGATTTTCCCAGGTTATAATAATTATTCCAAGAAATGTAACTAATAGCCCACCTTTTACTTTCAAATTATAAAACTACTTACAAGACAACCACATACAACCTGAAAAAAAACAAAAACATAAAAGAAAGGAAACCCAAAGATCTGAGCTCCCCAATTAAAGACAGATAGTCATATTAAACAAGGGAAAAACCCACTTTATATTGCTTATAAGACTTAGTTTAAATATAACCATAAAAGAGGCAAAAAGTAAAAGGATAGAAAAAAAATATATGATGCTAACAATAGTTTTTATAATTAGGAGTGACTGCATTTATATTAGACAAATTTTATTTTATAACAAAAATATTAGAAAGTTCATTTCATAATGATAGGCAAGTTATTCAAATGATATAATCCTAAAAATTTATGCACCTAATAACAGAGCTACAAAATACGTGAGAGAAAACCAAGATAGAACAAGAAGAAATAGACAAATCCACCAATAAGTGATATATTTTAATAATCTATCTCAGGGCACCTGGGTGGCTCAGTGGGTTAAGTGACTGACTCTGAATTTCAACACAGGTCATGGTCTCGCAGTCTGTGAGTTTGAGCCCCATCAGGCTCTGTGCTGGCAGTGTGGAGCCTGCTTAAGAGTCTCTCTTTCGGCCTCTCTTTCAGCTCCTTCCTTCCCCCAGCCCTTTTTCTCTCTCAAAATTAAATACACTTTTAAAAAAATTGATAGCATAAGTACAAAATCAGTAAGAATACAGAAGACTTGAACAATACTACCAATCAAGTTTACATATTTTCTAGAACACTCCACCTAGCAGTAGCAGAATCCACATTCCTCACAAATATACACAGAAATATATTCTGGTCCACACACAAGCCACAAAAATTAAAAAGGATTCAAGTCATATAATGTATATTATCTGAATGCAATGGAATTAAATTAGAATTCAGTAATAGAAGGGCTCCTGGGTGGTTCAGACAGTAATGCTTTCTACTCTTGATTTGGCTCAGATTGTGATCTCCCAGTTCATAAGATCAAGCCCCATGCTGAGCTCCACACTCAGCATTGAGCTGGCCCAAGATTCTCTCTATCCCTCTCTCTCTCTCTGCCCCTCCCCCACTCACATACTATATGTGCACATTCTTTCTCTCAAAATAAATAAATAAACTCAAAAAAAAAGAATTTAGTAATAGAAATATATCAGGAAAATATTTGGAAACCAAATAACACACTTCTAAATAATACTTAAGTCAAAGAGGAAATCTAATGAGAAATTAAAATTTTTGATCTGAATGAAAATGAAAAGGAAAACATAATACATTGATCTATAACATCAATACAATCACAATCAAGATCCCAGTAGAGTTTGCTCGTTTCTTTGTTTGCTTTTGTTTGGGGGTTTATTTTACAAATTGAGAAGCTGATTCTAAAATTGATATAGAAATGTCAGGACATTTATTCAAATAAATGACTTGGAATACCCAAAACAAATTTGAAAAAGAACAAAGTTAGAGGACTATATACTATGTGATTTCAAGACTTATAAAGCTACTATAATCTACAATGCGATATTGACATAGAAATAGACAAATAGATCAACAGAATAGAATAAATTTCAAGCATCATCCCACACATATATAGACAATTGATTTTTCTCAAATGTGCAAAGGCAATTCAGTGAAGAAGGGATAGTCTTTCCAACAAATGGCGCAGGAACCATTGGAATCTTGAAACGATGACAATTATAGCTTCCCTTATTTTGCCTCACTTGAAATCACTGTCACTATCAAATACTGCTTAGTTTAACATGATATCTTTATACAATTATAACATGGTGATTTAACTAAATACATTTATTGGACATTTTTCAAAACCTTGAACACAGGCAAATCTGACTCAAGACTTCATGCTCTCTTTCATGTTATCTTATCTCTCCAGGAGTATAAAATCTTAAAATTTTATGGATATAAGTTCGCCTTATTTTGTGGACTACACTTTTAGAACTTGAACTGTAAAAACCATACTTTGCAAGATTCTTTCTCTCTCAGTGTCATTTTGTTCTCACCTACTTGTTCTTTAAGTGTTTACTTAATGGGCATAAAGATTCTAAACACTATATAATATATTCTTTCAGGATTATAACAACAGACAGCATTTATCTGAGGATTAGGTACAGCACTGTGATTTGATAGCTCCTTGAAATAACTTAAAAAGCTATTCCTACCTTTATTACCAAAGCTTCCTTCCAAACTTCAAACTGAAACTTTTCCTATCACATAGCACTTTAGTTTTGTCTTTTATTGAACAAACAATGTGGGTACTGCATAAAGTCATGATATTAAAACATAAACATTTCAAAAAAATGTAAGTATCTCCCAAATTTCTAATTTTAATTAAATAGTTAATTCCTAATAGCAACACAAGCCCTGCATCAGTTCAATCTTGCAGTATTAGAGCATCAACATATCAAAATAATTTAAAGTGTACAGATAACTGCATAACACATAAGACTGTGAGCTTCTTGAGGGCAGGGATTTTAAACTCTTAAATCCAGCAATTTGGCACAACACCAAGTACAAAGCATATAACACACTAATAGATCTGTGGGTTATATTCCTAAATAAGCATCCAGGTTTTCATTTTGATTTAGCAAGCATACATCTATATGAATTCCCATAACACACGAGGATAAAATTTTCTACAACATTAATGTTAAAATAAAAATGTGTTAAATAGTGAATCCTTGAATGAGATCATCTCATATCTTCATAAGAGAAAATAACGTATCCGCTAACACTGTAAGAATACAAATGACAAAGGAAATTAATATTCACAGTGACTCTCACATTATTATCACCCAAATTATCGAGTTTGAACTCCATTGGCACCCTTGCAGTTTATCGTGATTTATAAACCTAGTGACCTCTGGACTTTTAATACATAAATATTTTTATCTTTTTATTTTTAAGGCTAGAGCGTTTTGTTCAAAAAAGCTGTAAAATGAAACAGGTCATTTATTTAAAGCATATGTTCTATTTCTGAGGTAAAACAAATCAGGCTTTTCATACAGACATGGTAAGATAACTAATAATCTTAGCATGCAACAGAATAATTGAAGGGTATGGAGTGGAATGAAACAAAATGTTTCCTTCACACAATATTACATAATGCATTGCTGAGGTAACCTTTGGCTGGTAGAGTTGCTTTCTGGACTACAGAACAAAGTGCATCAGTGCCATCTCCTGGTAAGTATAACGATCCTGAAGAGGAAGCTTAACTTCCATGAAAGCCCCATACTTACTAAGCAGTCTGTATTTACTAAAATGGTAAGTGGAAGGAGAGGAGAAGGCCAATAGACTTCCCCTCCAGTGGTAATAATTATTATTTCTTAACTACAGTAAACAAGAGGATTAGATTTTTCACCTATGTATAGATATTATTATTCTTACTTTTTAGTACCTTCTCTCAATTTACATCATGAATGACTGTAGCTTTACTTTTAAAAATACGTGCTAAACTTACAGGGACGTGTGAGTTGTTTCATGTTATGATGCTAACTTCCAGACTGAAGCCAGTAGAACACATGCCTCAAGAAAGCCAATGTAATTTCTTAACCAATGGAATTTGTAAAAAAATTTAAGATTGGAGGGGCACCTGGGTGGCTCAGTCAGGTTGGGTGTCCGACTTTGGCTCAGGTCATGATCTCCCAGTTCGTGGGTTCGAGCCCCGCATCGGGCCCTGTGCAGACAGCTCAGAGCCTGGAGCCTGCTTCAGATTCTGTCTCCCTCTCTCTCTGCTCCTCCCCCGCTCATGCTCTGTCTCTTAAAAATTAAATAAACATTATAAAAAATTTAAAAAAAAAAGGTTTAAGATTGGAGGGAAAGATATTAGAATCCTGTACTGAGGGTCTCATTTTCCCATACATAAGTTTTCTGTACTTATTTTTAAAAGTGTTTTCCAATGACAAAAGCTTTAATAGCTTCTTCAGAAGCTTAGTTTTGTGTGTACATTTTCTATTATAAAGTTCATTATTATGAGTTCTGCCATCCCTCATGTCCAAATTTAAACAATTTCTTTGCATTTTTAATTCAATGGAAATATTGTACAGAAATGCTTTTTATCCTTTTATCCATTTTAAGTTGTGGGTGGTTTTTACTGCTCTCTCATGAAATTACTAACATTTTATACCCTTTCACAAGAAATGATACCAAACTGGATACTCATTAAAATATTGCTAAGTAATTAATTAGAGATTGCTGAAATTTAGTAACTCAAGGACTAAAAATCTTCAGAGAATGTAAGGTCCATGAAGGTAAGAATTTTTTTCTATTTTGTTCAAGGATGTATCCTCAGCACCTAAAACAATATATAGAAGGTGTTTGGTGTATATTTATTGATTTTCTTAATGAAAGAGTTAATCAGGTATAGGAATTTATTAATATAAAATAAAAATTAGTATAGAATTAAATCTGGAGGTTTTATTTGAACCTCTTACGTCTCAGAGTATTCTCAAATTGAATGTACACACACACACAAATACATACTTACACACAATACATTAACTACAATAATTACGTATAAACTCTTACTATAACGCAAAGTATGTATCTTGCCCTCTTTTCTGTCTGCCCACTTCTGTTTGGCAATTTTATTTATTCTCAAGGTTTCAATTAGCTATGTGGATGACCCTAAAATCTTGACCTACAGCCATATCCTCCCTTCTATGATCTAGAACAAAGCATAGAACTTTCTGCTAAATATACCTGTACATAGACCTAGTATATCTGCTACGTAAACCTGTTCTATAAATGCTTCAGTCTACTAATAATATTCAAACCTGAACAAAGGCCTCATAAATATATTTTTCTTTATTCCATATTTCTGTTACTATTAGACCGTCCTCCCAGCAATTCAGATAAACCTAGTAATTCCTAGTAAATCTCATTTGTGTCTTCCACATCAGATATGCATACATACTTGTGCACACACACACTCACATGCCACTTTCCACATTCAATGTCTTATGCACAGTTGAAACCCTGATTAATTCTTACCTCGCCACAGTCAGTAATCAGCCTTGTGGCTTAGAAGCCTCCAGTCTCCCCTCACTGCATAGCCTCCTAATTCTTGCTATCATTCCTATCATCCTAGAGCAGCATTACCTCAAAGCATCTCAGGAAAAACACTGACTCAATATATTAAGAGAATAAAAGTCTCTGGCCAAGTAAGTTGTGGAAAAGCTAGATTTTTTTAAGAAGTTAAGTTGATATATTTACTAATGTGAATGTGAGTTTCCAACAGAGGAAAAGACTATGCAGTTTTCCCCTCTGTTACTTGGAATTTGAATTTGTTTATGTGAGACCATCTCTTCAACGCTTGTTCTATAAAATATGCTTTGGAAAGTACTGCTGTGGAGCATCAACATGGTAACTTCTCTCCTGTGCTCAAAAATGAAATGATAAAGAGAGCACACTCCAGAGCCAGGCTGTCCAGTCAGCAGACCACTAGCCAAGTGTGATTATTTAAATTTAAATTAATCAACATTAAATAAACTTTAACATCTCAGTCACACTAGCCACATTCCAAGGGCTCAGCAGCCCCATGGGGCTAATGACTACCATATTGGATAGCATTGCTCTGGAGTAAGAGTAACTGGGCTTAATTGTTAAGCAGTTATTTAACCAGGGACAAGTTACTGAACTACTCAGGATTTTAATTTTCTCACCTACATACAGAGGAAAAGATAGAATCAAGTTGCAGGGTTGTTATGAGAATTAAATAAGGTAATCCATGGCAGGTGCTCAGAACAGACTGGCACATAGTAATAACTTAGTAAATGTTAAGTAATATTATCCATTAGCATTATTAAAAACCAAGCTTCTTAATCTATTTTTTGGTCTGTCCCCACTTGCCTTGTAGCCTTTATTTCTGCTATTTCTTTATATGCAGACTGGCTTCTGCTCCACCTCACAAGTCCCCATAAATATCCCGTAGTTTGCAGTCTCTGTCTTTGCTGCACTCTCTCCTTTCCTGAAAATGCCCTCTCTGCTTCCTATCATCACTACATCTAAATCCTGTTTACTTTTTAAAGTTAGGATCAAATTCCACCTTCACCACAAAGCAAGACATAAACTCTCATGGCTCTGATTCTTATGGTTTGCTCTCAAAATCTGTTTTTGGAAAACCCAATCTTGTTTAATAGTTATGTACATGTATGCTTTATTTCTTCTACATAAATTGTCCTATAAATTATGGTATATCTTATACTCTGTGAAGGTGATTAATAAATATGTTCTAAGTAAATAAGCCATACTTTAATATAACAACCTTAATTTTACAGTTCAGTCCCACCCCTACTAAATGACATAGACTGGTTACAACTATACTTTCTATGATTATCACAATCTTTATTTGATTTAAAATTCCATTTCAGTAGACATGTGGCTACTAAGAAAAAAATCATTCTCCCAATGAGAAAAACTGAGATCATAACATGTTATTGGATCAATAATATATTGGAGATTTAAAATACAACAAAACCATAGGTATTAATATAAATACATATTTTAATTAGAGAAATTTTAAACTTCTCTCTGCAAATGATTGGTTTCCAGCTAATTTTGTTCTGAAATAGAAACGAAATTAAAAGCAAGATTTTTGCTTTAAAGAAATTATCAATGATATTTTATCATTGGGTGTCCTTTCTGCCTGCTTTGAATGCTGATGATCAAGTGACAGGAAAAAGAGCATGAACATATCCATCTTGAACGAGCAGGGAATGTGATTTCATGAATGTAAAACACTTTTCAAAAATGAATGCAATAATTAAAAGTGCTTTTGGACATGAATAAGTCAGATAGCTCAGCAATATTTATAGAGACAATCTTTACATTAGACAAGTCAAATGATACATCCAATGTACCAGCAACTTTTTTTTTCATTCTTAGGCATAATGAATAAGAATTTTCAACCTCTCTGAGAACTTATTCAACACTTGTCAGTAGAAAGAAATTCTCAGTTTTCATGAGTTTTAAAGCTCTCTTGAAGGGCAGTGACCCAACTAGCTTCACTATGACTGACACAAAGTAGGAGCTCAATCATTGCTTACAAAGATATTAATAATGATAATTCCTAATGTGGATAAATTTCCACTGTTTACAGCAGCTTTTGTTTTATGTTTTTATTACTGGAAAGTTGAACAATTTAAAACCATTTAGAGTTTTCCTCAATATGTATTTTAAATTCAGAAGGGAAATAGGTAAATAAAATTGATTAGTAAAGATATACTCTAGACATAGTACTATCAAAAAAGGCGCATTTATTTGAATTATTAAGGTGAATAATTTCAAAAACAAATTTTAACTTACTCTTCCAGGTCAAACTTCAGCTAGATGTTAGAAGCAAAACAACTGATGTTCCCATGTGTGGGGTTTACCAAGCTTTGCCCTAAACAAAATTCTAAAGTTAAATTGACACCCTTCAAATTTCCTAATGCTAGTAGTCCTTCCCCATCAGAAACACCAACAACATAGTGAACACAATCAGGACCTGTGTTCAAATTAAAAATAAAAAGCATCTCATCTTTTGCTGATTATTTGATGTTGGAGTGAGCTATTCAAAAGCTTTAGATAAAATACATCTTCAGCTAATTTTAATTATGAGAGAAATAAAAGATGAAAGATATTAAATGTTACACATATAAGAAATATTAATTTATGGCCATTTTAATATAAAAAGTACATATGTTCAGATATTTGTGGTACATTTCAAGCATACAGAAAAGTAGAGACAATTATATGAAACATTTGTTGGTATATCTCACTCCCTTATCATACCTTACTATTTTTCCATATTTGCTTCAAGTCATTTTAAAATTAGCCTTGGGTAACACTCAGGGATCCTGTTCTAATCACTCCTCCTCCAAAATAAAAAAATAGCATAAATATTTTATTTATTATTATAATGCATGCTTCCATACTTGACTAATGATCTATATGTAAATGAAATATGTTTTGTTTTTAAACTTTCTATAAATGGCCTTATATTTAAGGCATCCTTCTGCAAAACTCTTTTATCTGTCTATTAATTTTATAAGTATTTTTTTGTTCATCAAAACCATAGTATTTGTGGATAAATATATTGTGTATCACATGGACATACCTCAGTTTATATTAATAGTTCTCTAGTTAATGAACATTGAGAGCTTTTCAGTTTTCAACTACTACAAAATGCTGCACTGATCAGTTTTGAACATAAATCCTTATTTATAATAACAACATTACCTCTACAGAAACAGAATGCCTGGTCAATGAATATGCATGTCTTTAACTTTACCAGTGTTTACAAGTTGCTCTTCTAAATGTTTGCACTGATATGGAGCTTCACTAGTAGTTTATACAAGCTCCAAATGCTTCATGTTCTCACTAATAATTGTATTGTCATACTTCTTAATTTATGACAAAAGAATGGTTATAAATTATAATCTTAATTTTTAATTTGCGTTTTCCAGATTGCTAATGAGGTGAAGTATCATTTCATATTTGTGGGTGGGACATTTGGTTGTCCTCTGTTATAAATCGAGTCTTAATATTTGGTGATTGAGTTATTGACTTCTGTGATCAAATATGTTCTACATATTAATCTTCATTGGTCATAGTATTTTCAAAAAAAACACATTCAATCTTTTTCTCTTTTCACTTTTTAATAGATTTTTAATGTAACGGTTTTTAACTGTAATATTGCTAAATCAATCTTGAAGATGTGAGCTATTTGTGTCTTCTTTAAAATATCCTTAACTTACTTCAAATGCATAAACATGTTCTGCTATGTTGTTCTCTGACAGTTTATAAGTAAACTACAGGTCTTTATTCTTCCTAAAATTTGGTTTGAATATATTATATGGTGTTCAATCTTTATCAGAGCCCAGATAAGAGAGATATTTGCCCCAAAATGACTTTGCTTTTCTCCAAAACCCTACAGGCCTACATGCTGCCCATGTTCTTACATATGTGCCTGGACATGGCACAGGAGGATGTATATCAGAGTGTCTGACCCGGCTTTTCATTTCACACTTATGCCCCTTTCCCTCGCCCCAGTGCCAGTTCATAATCACTGATCACAACATGAGAGATGTTGTGTATAGGAGACTATTCTACCTGTGAAGGATAGTATTGAGAAAGAAAAAGCTAAAAATCAATGCTTAAAGAGATTGGCTTTCTAGCCTGCAGCGTTCCCTTATAATCTGACGGGAAATAATATTAAATGAAAGACTGTATTCATCATAATTGGATAAGGACAATAGTAGAATATGCGAAAAATAGAAGCTTAGAGGTAAATACTGGTAATGTTAACCCATAGAAAAATGTCCCCTGACACGTCAAGTATCCTGTAGGCTGTCAGGGATACCTTATTGTGGCCATTAGATGATGCCATTAAACGCTTGACTCTTTAGATAATACCCTTGTTCTGATTCCATCAACTCTGGGAGTATGGAAGGCATCCATGCATCATGCTCACTGGGTGTGAATGCACTGGTACGATTTTTAACACAAATATCCTTCCCACTTCCACATTTTTACTGTAACTAAACTGTAGTCTCGATTTTCTGTTGGGAGCCGTTTGGGCTCACAGGTTGAGACCCCTCCCTGTGTGGAAAAGGTTGAAGCAAAAGCTCGCCAGCCGAACTGGCGCCCAGTCTTACAACTACTCTCTTTGGCCTAAGGAATGTAATGCTCTTTTGTTTTACCGCATTTAGATAAAAGGAAGGACCTGGAGCAGGATGCTTTGATGGATTGCATCTGAATGAGAGTAGCATGACCACCTTAAAGTTGCATCTTGGGGATGGGTTGCATAGATTGATAACCAGTTATGAGCTGGCTGAATATTGGTGTGATTTGTGTAAATGTTGGGCTCCTATTGTGTAAATTCACAGGCAAAGCACAAGCATTGGGAATTCTGTCCTTGCCAGACGGGTTGGACCTCCCCCATTGTAATTGGAAGAATAGGCAATGACTCCTGGCCTGTTTATAGATAATTAACATAGTCAGGCCCAGGTAACTTCCTGTCCTCTCCCCCAGCCTTAGATTTATATGCTAACTAACTTGAAAACAACTTGCAAGACTCGCTGCTTTACCGATATAACACATTATTGTTCAAACTATGCTTACTGATGGGCTGTCACTCATTGCTGTAATGTAACTCACTACCTTTAAATAAAGACACTGAGGCCGGCAGGGCAGAGACGCCAGAGACGCCAGAGACACCAGAGACGCCTGAATTGCCAGGGCTGCCTGCTTGGTCATCAGATTCCATCTCACTCGTGGCTCTCTCACCTCATTTCGCCTAACCGTTCGTCCTTCGTGGACCCCTAGATTCGCCGGAACGAGGACCGACTCCGGCAATTTTCCACATTAGGTTCTTCTGAGAACCTTAATAATATGTCAGCCTCCTTAAATACACTTCATTCTCAGAACACTTATAAGATAGGGCTTCTGCCCCTCAGTACCTGAGAGTTTGTGTCTGACCAATGAAGACTTCACAAGGTGAATGCAACTACATAGATTGCAGAGATAAAGAGCCAAGCTTCTCTAGGCAACACACGCTCAGCCTCTGCACAGGTGTTCTTATATGGTCTTCCAGGGTGTTCCCTTTAATCTGCAATGGCCTTTGTTCAACTCGCCACAAACCCAGCCTGTCCTTCAAGACACAGTTTAAAGATAAAGCTTTTAAAAAACTGTTCTTCATTCTCAAATTCAAAATTAAACACCATGACTCAGGATACCCTTGGCACATTACGTACACATTAATCTCTGCACTTTATTGTAACTTTCTTGAGTTAAAAACAATATTGTATTATATTCAGTTTCTTTAGTCCTAACAGAATCTTGCAGCATGACTTAAATAATAGTAATTTCATAAATACATGTTGAATCAATGAGAAAAACTAAAGGTTCTCCATTGCACCTTGACTCATAGAGCATGTGGGGAAACTTGATATCAGGTATTTTCTCTTCTAAATATGAACTGTTCTTACCAATCAAAAAGCAAAAAATGAACACACAATATGAAATAATAAATAATAGTGATTAATAATCACTAATGTGTAAAAAAGTGTATGTTCATGAATATTTAGCAGAACATTTTGTATTCTGTTTTTCTCTTAACATTGCACCATAAACATTTTCCATTTCTATAAAAATCCTTTATAAATACATTTTCATACTTATTGTTTCCTATATATAATGTCCCATTATATTGACATACTATAATTTTTTAGCATCACTCTAATATCAAATATTCAAGTTATTTCCACATTTCATCAATATAAAAATGCTGCAATGAATATCTTTTTCTGCATACTTCTTTACAACAAGATCCTGTAGAATAAAGAGTAAGAATATGTAGCAACTGATACACATTTCCAAACTGTTTTCTAAGTACCTTTGAGGGTTCCAGTTTAAGCTCCAACCAGCAGTACATGTGAATCCATCTCTTCATGACCTCCTCGGTAGTGAGTATTGAAGTTTATAAATCTTCTTTTTTACTCAGATGAAAAATGACTTACTATTACTGCTACATTTCTTCTTCTTTGATTATCTTTGGAGTTAGACTTTTAATATATATTTATTAGTAATATTTATTTCAAATTTTATAATTCGTCTTTGACTTTATTCATCCATTCATTCATTCATGAATCTTTGTGTTCATCCTTAGGGGTGCCTCTCAGTAATTTGTATGTATTTTATATATCAAATATTACTTTTGGGGGGCACCTGGGTCACTCAGTGAGGTAAGTGTCCAATGCTTGATTTCAGCTCAGGTCATAATCTCATGGTTCATGAATTCGAGACCCGTGTCAGGCTCTGTGCTGGCAGTGTGGAGCCTGCTTGGGATTCTCTCTCTCTCCCTGTCTCTGTGCCCCACCCCTCTGTGCCCCACCCCTGTGTGCTTGCTCTCTCTCTCTCAAAATAAATAAACTTAAAAAAAAGTATTGGGGTGCCTGGGTGGCTCAGTCGGTTAAGCGTCCAGCTTCGGCTCAGGTCATGATCTCATGGTCCATGAGTTCGAGCCCCCCATCAGGCTCTATGCTGACAGCTTGGAGCCTGGAACCTGCTTTGGATTCTGTGTGTCCCTCTCTCTCTGACCCTCCCCCACTCATGCTCTCTCACTCTCTCTCTCTCTCAAAAATAAACATTAAAAAAATTTAATAAATTTTATTAAACAAATTTTTATTTGTTTATTAAACAAAAAAAACATTAAAAATAAAATAAAATAAAAATTTTTTAAAATTAAAAAAAAGTATTACCTTTTTGACACACACAGGTTTTGTTATTCTGTGTGTTCAGATCTATACTTTTCTCTTTGAGATACATATTAATGATTATATGTTTAGAAAATACTTATCTGGAGACTAAACAAATATTCATCTACATAGATTTGTTAAATTGTTTACATTTATGCTTTAGTCCTGGACTTTCCTTGGAGTATATAAGTGAGGTTCCAAATAATTTGCTAATTTTTCCAATGTCATTTGGGTGATAATTAAAAAAAAAAACCTTCCTACCTTCCTTTCTTATTTAATATATGGGACTTCCTCCACTCAATAAGTCAGTTGCTGGATTATGTTTTGTTCTATTGTTTTGACTATCCTTATACCATTTCAACAGCTTTCATAACTTTATCTTTTAATCTATGTTTTAGCAAATTGCCTGTCATTACATCTTAAAGATTGAATATACAGATGGACTATGGTCAGACCATATATGCAAGAAAACTCTAATCAACAGCTTCTGTAGCAAGCAGCCTGGGAAGTCAACCCGCAACCCTTGCAGCAATTGATAGTAAGGACTTGGTCAATGACTGTGACTTCCCTATTCTGCCCCCACTTCCAATTTAGAACTTATCAGAGAAAGTCAAATAAACATGCTTCCTAAGCCAATCACCTAAGATGTCCTCCTCTAGGTACCCTGCCTCCACTTCTCCAGGCCAACACCTCCAGTCGAAGCTACCTGAATCCTTCCCTTTCTTTCACTCTATACATTTCCCATTTCCTGCTTGCCGTTGAGTTTCTGCAACACAGACACAACCACGAGTGATTGTGACTGCCTCCTTTTCTATAGGAACCTCTGAACAAATAGCCTGTGTTCTCATTTGGGTTTTCTTTATTTATTTCTACACAGCTTTTTCAAAATTTTCATAACCTTAATATCTCTTAATTCTTCAGAGAATCCCTTTTGAGGCTACCCTTATTTTTCTTTCAGGAAAGAATATTAGCCTTAAACACCAAAGAATTCTCAGGTGCTGTGTTTTTATGTATGAAACTATAATTTTTCCCCAAGGATCCATCCTTAAGTCAGGTAGCCACCTGGGCCTGGGGGACCTTTTCAGAAATGTTATAATGAATGGTGTCAGAAGGTCTACCAGGGCCTGTTGCTTTGGTGTTGGGTACAGGTTATTGGACACAGAAGCACCCTCTATTATTATAATGCTGTGTTTGGCATTTAAAATGTATAAAATTATAAGATTAAAGAGAAATTTTCCAGTACCTAAAAAAGCTGAGGGCCAAGGAAGGCCTGATAATATACAGTGAATTATGTTACTAACTATAGCCTTTAGTGGTCTTCAGTCCCTTATAGAGTTGACCTTGCTGGAAGTCTAGAAAGACTTACAAACTGAGACATGTCAAAGGCTTAGGCTCAGACAAGGTCCTGCTCCTGGGATAGAGATGACTTGCCTAGAGGACAGGGCTAGGGAGGGAGTGACACGTGGGGGTGCAGAGTGGAGGGAATGAGGGAAGAACTCCCTGCCCTCACATAAACACAAAGAGGAGAAAGGATTCAGGTACCAAGAGTGAGAGCATTCTAACCTAAAACCCAGGAGGGGTGCCTGGGTGGGTCAGTCTATTAAGTGTCCAATGTTTGATTTTGGCTCAGGTCGTGAACCCAGGGTCTTGAGATCAATCCCGTGGTTGGTCCTGCTGACAGCATTGTGCTTGCTTTAGATTCCCTCTCTTCCTCTCTTTCTCTCTCTCTGTCTCTCTCGCTCAGCTTCTCCCTGTCTCAAAATTAATAAGTTAAAAAAAATAAAAGCCCAGGAGATTAAAAAAACAGAGTTTAACATTAATCGGTTTTTTACATATATTTTTTAAAAATTCAGCTGAACTAAACTATAAAAATAAACACAAATAATCTGTCTGATAGTTTTTAGTCAGTGCTTGGGCTAACTTCCAGAATCCTTTTATTTTTCTGACTTTAATGCTTAGAATGACTCTTATATATAACTGGAGCAGAAAGTATGTGTAATGTGGTTCTGTTGGAACATACAATAAATCAACTTTTTTATTATTATTATCAAAACAAACTATTATTTGAATCAAATAGAAGATGTTGAGTTTCTCTTTGACAAAGATGTTATATCCTGAGATTGCACTAAATTGTATAGGTTACAAAGTACTTCTTTGAGAAAAATAACTATATATTTGTTTCTCTTGCAAAGTCTGATTTTTAGAAAAAAAAAAAACACTTAGGCAGCAGGAAGCAATGCTAGAGGCTACACAAGCCAGCAAAATGATAGTAAGTATCAGATCCCATAGGGTTTAGTGAGGCTGGAAGATACAAGGCAGAATTCCAGAGCGAGAAGAGAGCATGCAAAAAGAGTCTCAAGCATCACATAGGGCTGCCCCTGAGTGTTAGGACGGGCAAACATGCAGAGAAATTCCAAGAGCTGGGCAAAAATGTCAAAGGAGCTGCAAACTGAACAATTCCCAGATATTCTTTTCTGACCATCCAGAATGGAGAGTCCTCAGTTAATTCGCCAGGACATTCAGTCATCAGAATCCCCAGAAGGATCAAGAACAGATATATTATTTATATAACATATATACATATATATGTATGTATGTATATGCATACATAGTGAGATATACATTATATTACATATATATGCATTATACATTATATACTCTGTATATATGTATGCATATGTGTACAGATTGTGTGTATATATATTATATATGTATATGTCTATACATAGATATCTATATCTATCTGTATGTATATTCCTATCTATATCTATATCTATATAGATAGAGAGAGAGAGAAGAAAGAGAAAGCAGTTAGCTACTTGATAATCCAACCTCCAAAAAAATAGTCTCCTGTATATTGGTTGAAATTCTCCCTGAATTCCTATTCATACCACTGTTATGTTTATAGGTTTCTTACTTCAAACAAAAACACTCCTGAGAAGTACTATTAAGTCATTAACACCTTGGCTTGGATGAAATACTGAGATCACTGAAGAAGGACCCTCCAGAGAGTCTGGACAGAGCTCAGGATTTAACCCTGACAATCAGGGAAGAGCAGTTCTGGCTCTAGACTATCCCATCATCCAAAAGCATAGTTCAAGTCCTACAGATGTAATTAGATTATACTCTGTACTAATGAAAAGACTGTAAGAATTGCAAAGTGCCACATAATCAACTGCTATTTTCAAAATGGAGTTTTAACAGCATGTGGTCATTAAGATTTTATAATTCTTAAATTAGTTGAAAAGTGAACAAGTCATATCCTGACCATTTTTTATGTCTGCATGTCAATCATCCAGACTGATGGATTCTGAAACAGAAGTAACCATTTTCTTGATTTCCTCCTAATCAAGATATTTACTTTCTCATCTCACCCAATTTAGTCTAATCAACCTGCCTTGCTGTGTGTCTGAGTCAGCCTCTTACCATTGTCTGTGAATCAGCATTTATAATAAAAAATATATACATTATAAGTGCCCCATCTAAAACACCTCTGAAATTTGAACGGACATTATGCAAAGAAACAAAGAAAGCCAAATACATGGTCTTGCTTTAAAAGTACAGAATTATTTTAAGTTAAATAATTTGTTAATAACAATACTACATACTCAGTGTGTGCTAGGTGCCTGGTGCACTTCTAACTTGATGGATTCTCATATCAACCTGTAGAGAAGACACTGTTATTCTAATGCACACTTTGCAAATGAAGATAGTGAGAGGAGGAAATGCTAAATGACATTTGACTAAGGTCATTTTTGTAAGGCCATTTTAAAAGCCAAGTAGATCTATTCATTGCATTTTGATTTTTAAGTATTTGAAATATTTATTTTGACAGAAAAATCCTCTCAGACTAGAAATTGATAACTGTTAATACTGTAAGCAGATTAGATTGTAGTTTTTCCGTGGCTAATCAAATTTGAAAGTGGAGGCCTCACCATGGTACGTTTTATCTGCTTTCTGAAAATTAACCCCAGGCTGCTTGTACCCTGAGGAAGCCTGCAGTACATATGTGACCTGCCATCCCTCTCCCAGGGGACTTTTCCAGCAAAGTAAATCAGCTCTGGCAAATTCTAACTCTTCTCATATACTCAGACAGAGCTGTTTTTTACAGGTTTAGTCTGACCTCTGCCCCAACAGTAAGAAAATCAGACTAAATTTATGCCAAACAAGTTTTTAATAATTTTGATGAGAAACATTTTTACCAACGGCAGCCTGGTCTTGTCTAACCTTTGACACATTTCCTTATTAATAAATACCAGCATACAATCAAGAAAATGAATTTTGCAAACAATTTAGTAATTTTTCCCCATTGAAAATTCTAATCTATTTGGAAAATTATCCCATGGGTTATAATTTTAAAATAGCTGAGAATGCTACATTTGTGGGTGCTGTAGATATTTACTTGTTTTTGTTTTGTGTTTATGCTCCTAACATCATCTGTTTGCCTCAACATTGCAGAACAATGAGCTGGTTCAACAATGGCCCCAATTAGAAGTGTTACTCTACATAACCTGCTGTTTCAGATTTGGACTGACTTCAAAGATATTGAGCAACCACTATGTGGTGAGTTCAGTTCTCTGTGCTTTTTCGTACTCTGTCTAGGTCTTTGTTTTTGTTTTCTAACTACTGAAAGCCTCAAGTGACAGGCCATTTCTTTAGAGCAATACTCAATGCAATCTAAAGTTACAGTAAAACTTATATATAAATAAAGTTTCTGGATATTGCCATAGAATTGTTCAAAATGGGACTTTAGCTGCTATTTAAAATATTTAGCACAAGTTATTCTTATACTACAATGAACAATGGACAATAATTATCTATAATTATCAGTTACTCATCAGGCAGATTTAGAGGAAACAGTACCTGTGCTCTGATATGACAAAGTTTGTTTAAATCACAGAAAATTCTCCATGTCACTTGACCTGTATCTTGAAAATAAAGGCAACTGAGTCCAAGCACCATAAAGATTTAAGGATTGTGCTATTGCTGATATAGGTGTCAGAAACAATTTTGAATATTGGGGAGGATTTGAGTGGGAGAAACACTTAGGAAAGAGGAAAGACAAATCAGTTAACTTGTCAACTCTTTCTTCACAGAAAGCACGAATGAAGTGGATTCCTCTATAAGTAACTAATATTTCCAAGTAGTGCCAAGTGCCCATTTTATCTTCTCATTTTGTTCCAAATGGAGTTTGCAGAGATATTCAAAAATTAGGGTAATATATGGAACATTTGCACATGGCAGCTGGAGAATTTTTGCAATATTAAACAATTCATATTACTATTCAAGTTGTATAAATGGAAGTCTACAGGAACATGCATGAATGTAATCCTGACTTTATTTTTCAGACTAGATGGATAATGAATGCCTCCCAATGATGAGTCTTCCCATTGCTCCACATCCTTGTCAACAATTATTATTGCGAGTCTGTTTAATTTTAGCCCTTTTGGTAATGCCTTAGTTTCAATGGTGAAAGGAAAGTTTTGAAAGCAAGAATTTTCCTTTAAATCTACATGCATTCTTTGTGCCAAACGTGGCAGCATATAGTGTGAGTTTTGTTACTACGTAAAATGTTCGTAATGGTGACTACAGCTTTCACATCATCAGAGCAGTTCAGAGATAACACATAATATTTTATGAATCTGCTCAAAGATGAAAAATCTTGAGTAAACATAAATCAAATTAGAGCTTACAACAACTTTTGGACATATGATAGGAATGTCAACTAAATCCTGGTAAGGAATTAGAGTGAATTTAGACACAGAACAAGACGCCCTATAAGAATTAAGATCTTCAAGGAACAAATTGTGGTCTTTCACGTAAAACAAAATTAATTTTGAATTTGCAATATCCAGAGCTATTTGATACGAACTGTACACTAATGATAACATAAGCAAAATTTATTTAAAAATCCCAATTAGCTAAATTTGGCAATTTCTTTAAAAAATTATTTTCATTTAAAGAAAGTGTGTTTTGAAAATCAAAAGAAATTTTGTATGAAATATGCAAAAGCGATAGCTAGTTAAGTATAAGAAGAGTATTTTCAGAATGTATAAGAACAATAAATCAAAAATAGTTTGCATGGCCATGAAAGAGAATATTTACAATTATCTTGAAACTAATTTTTATGAAGAATATATTTCTGGTGTTATGGATCAAGCTATATGCTTGAACTGAAGAAAGATTTTAACAATTTGAGCAACACAGAGGAAGTTCTTTGCCAAATCCAGCTTCCCATTTAGGTTAAAAACTATAGGTTGGCCAGTGACTGGTGACTCAAGGGTTATTTTTCAAGAAGAAAAACTGGGGTGAATCAAATCCATTCTCTCTCTCTCTCTCTCTTTCTCTCTCTTTCTGTTCATCAAAAATCTCAGTTGAGGGTCATAAAGAGATGTGTAGGCCCTGGGGCTGAGAGGTGATAAGGAAGGATCTTCTGTGAGTGAACAAATCAGAATAAGGTAGTGAGAGAAGAGGAGGGAACAGACTCACAGAGATAAACAGAGATGAAAGACCAGGCAACCTCATGATGGAAGGTGGATGGGGAGGCTGGAGGTCTGAAGGCTCTCCAGTAATCTATTCCAGGTGAACTCCTCCCATAAATATTCAATGAGATTTCCCTGTAAAGAAACCTTAGTCCTACAATATCCCAGTTCCATAGTACTTACCTCCTTGTATTATTAGTTTCCATTCTGTCTCTCTGGCAGAAACTCCCAGTTGTAGGAGGGCAGAATCTGAATCTGATTTCCACTTACATTCTCAATGCCTAGCACATATTAAATGCTCCACAATTATATAATAAAGTAATAAAAATAAATCTTATTTAAAAATCAGACCCAAGTGCTTCTACCCTTTCAACTTCACCAGTGAGAGCAGAAGAACAGAATTGATTACATCACAAGATAAATCATGAAGAAGGGAAAAAGAGAGGGCATTGGGAGCTGAGGGGAGAACTGAACGGAAGGAAAAGAATTTTAACAGGGCTTGTTAAAATACTAATTACTGGGCCACATCCCCAGGTTTCTGAATCAGTAGATCAGAGATGAAGCCAAGAATGTTCTTTTCCAACAAGTTCCCAGATACTACTCGTGCTTCCTTATGTAGAAAACCAGAGGCTTAATTAAGAAAATGGGAGGTGGGGAAAGATGGAGGAAAGAATAGAGGACGCTAGGAGAATTAAAATTGGCTTCATAGATTAAGAGGCATTAAGGTATAATTCTCTGTCAGAAAAACTGATTAAGAGGCTGTAATTGGTATCTTAGAATTGATTGGTAAAGTTTAATTGGTACTACTGTTTTAAGCAAGTAGACTTAAGATGACCATATGTCTAGGTTTGTCTGGGAGAGTCTTGATTTTCTCCTATAGCTCAGCATAACAATTAATAGCACTTCCTTTCTCTCTCAGGAGTGCCCCAATTGGGACAATAAATTATATGGTCACCTTGCTTACTTATAAGAATGAAATACAAAATGTGTGCAAGCTGTGAGGGGTGCTGCTTCTTAGTCTATCTAGGCAAGAGAATGAATGTGCTGGTGAAAAGGAGAAACAAAGATCTTTATCTATTTAATGCCCTTTCTAAAGGATCTTTGAAAAATACTGAGTAGCAGACACTGCCCAAGACAGAGAGACAGCATTCTGAAAACAGGCATAGAAATAAATAAGTGCCAGACCTGGAATCAGGATGATTAATGACTAGGTTTTTCTTAGCCCAGAAGAAAAGTATGCCTTTTGAGGGCTAGGCTTTTTCAGGACACGCTGAAGGGGAGGGGAAAAAAATATTAATCCCCAGATATCCTTACTCAGAAGGCTGAGAGAGAGTCCAGGAAGGAATTTGTTTTTTACACAAACACCTCAGGAAATTCAGATGCATGCCATCCATGGACCATACTTTAAGAAACATTTTAATAAACATGGGCTAGGTCTAATGTGTTAATCTTTCTCATCGCAATGACATTTTAATATCTTAACCCAAAGGAATAACCTTATAATAGTAAGAATCCAGAAATGAGATGAGTGTAGAATCTGCTCTTCGCCACCAGAGAAGCCCTCAGTAGTTCCAAAATCTCAATTCCATTCTTCCGTTAATAAAACAGGAGAGCAGGCTGGAAGGAAGAAAGTCGTTACAGGGGCAGGCCTTGGAATTAGAACATTTAACTACCTCATCGTCTTCATGAAATTAGAAGTTCCCTAGCACTATCAGCAAATCATGGTGGAAAAATTACTTCCATAAAACTGCCGCAAGTCCAAGGACATCAGGCATTGTCAGTGGGGGTGGGGACATCCCCCAGAGTTCACAGGAGATTTGATCGCACCTTGGAATCTGAAGGCACCTCTTTGACTGGCATAACTTGAAATTACCTTTATTCAGTAAAATTTACATAATCTTTAACAAAGTTTTCTGATTGATTTCTTTTCTGCCAGTAATATAACATTTACATGACTCAATTTTGACATCTTAAGAAGGTCTGCATAAATATGCATTTTCCATTGAATTTATGATATAGCCATGCAGAGCATATCCTTGACATCATGTCACCTTCTCGGTCACACATTGACATTATAATGTTATTTACTATAAAATTGCACTGACAGCATCTTAAGAGCACTGTGATAGCATTTTAGTTGCCATCAAAGTGAATATTGAAAGCACATTTTGATAATATTCACTTGGAAGAGAAAAAAATCACTACTGATTTGACTTCAACATAACCATTACAATACACACGCACACACAAATACAGAAAACAATTTATTGTATGCTAATTAGCAATTGATTGTGGATTAATGGCAGATGAGGAACTGAACTTTAACTGGGAAGGACTTCCTCAAAAAATAGAAAAGGAAACTATTCTGTCTCAGGAAACAGGACAGAATCCAGAACCTCCTGCTTTTGTTTGCAAGTACAAGGCAATATTATTACTCCCCTCTTCATAGGTTTTGCCAGATAATTGTACTAAAAATGATCATCTATATTATAATAGGTATTCTGTAAGAAATGTGCATTTTAGTATAGAGTTAAACAGCATAGACTAACTCAAAAGTAAAGTCATTTTGTTTTAATTGTAGAATAAGCCAGCAACCTGTTTAATCCCAGTAATTCATTTTGAACAAGTTTTCGGGCTTAGATTGCCAGTATTCCCTCTTAGACTTATTTATCAATTGCTTTCACACTACATGCTGCCAAGTATTTTTGTGGGTGAGGAAGAAGAAGAGGCAAAATTATAATAACTAGTATTCATGGAGGGCCAGCTATGTTCTAACCAAGTGCATTGCATGCAAACTCTCATTTATTCATAACAAGAATCTCATAGGGAAATGCAATTATCCACAAGCTATAGGTGAGGGAACAGAGCCCTGGAAAGGAGACACTTCCAAAAGCACATGTGCTTCTGAAGACACATGGCTAGTGAATAATGGAGTTGGGATTTTAAAAATGCTGGCTTCAGTACCCCTGCTATCATTCCTCTTTGGGAAAAAGAGAAAGGGGACAAGTGAGACCAGAAGCACATGTATGGTTAGGAGTGGTTGAGCACATCCACAGATGCTTCCAGCCCATGGGCAATATTGCCATCTCCCTTTCCAGTGGGAGGCTGATGGAAGGGAAAGGTCTCTGACTCACAATGATGCTGGGTGAAGCCAGAGTGGGATTTACCAGACCATTTCTGAGAGAGATTGCTGAGGGTCATCACCTGAGAAGTGTATCCAGAGCAGACCATCAGAACAAGAGAGTACAGGATTGGTACCAGAAGCTTAGTGAATGGTCCAATAGCCAAGAAAATGCAGACAGCTGGACAGGAGTCTCTCTAAATAAATATCAGAGACAGCAGCAGCTGGGCCTCACAGGTTGGATCAGTCGGTAAATTATGCAGATCTATTTAATGCTCAATTATGGATAGCCGTATTACTCTAAGGACTTACATGAGATGTGGTTTTAGTACCAAATTCTTCTTTTCTTACTGTTAGCTAAAATGTTTGTCAGGACTTTCTGTCCACAATGCGATCCTTTCAAGTACCATCTTGGTTAAATTCTGAACATCAATGACTTCTTGCAAAGAATGTCATTTGCTGAGCTACCAAGGAACATGTGAACAAGCATTTGACCTGAACCTACTTAGGACAACATTTATGTTGTATGTTCAAAACATACAATCCATTCAATTTTATTAAGATAGTGATATGAGCTTATAGTATACCTAAAGAATCATATTATCAGCTTGCAAGTTAAATTATCCCAAGCATTTACTCCCTAGGCATCTGCTAAAAGAATTCTAAAAGAATCACTCATCTGGATTATTTTTCAATTATAAATGAAGAATTTCACTAAAACAAGTGATTTCCAAGTGACTTTAAATAATTGAACTTGTTAGTTGTGTTCAAATAAGTTCTAGACATGGTAGCTGGGTGATTTTCAATTTTAGAAAATGTGCTCTTAGGTCACCTTGGTGGCTTAGTCAGCTAAACCTCCCACTCTTGATTTTGCTAGGGTCATGATCTCAGGGGTGTCATGGGATTGAGCCCTGTGTCAGGGACAATCCCTGTTTGGGATTTTGTCTCTCTTCTCTCTCTGCCCCTCCCTCTGCTCACATACTTTGTCACTCAAAATAAATAAATGAAACAATAATTTTTTTAAAGAATACTATAAAAAATGTACTAGCATTTATTGCCTTAATTTTAGATAAAAAGTCATTGCTTAAATAACTTGAAGACAGCTGCCACTTGAATCTCTAAAGGTATTGCTAGAAATCGTTCTTGTTGATATACATTTGCATTTGATAACTTATAATATGGAATGTATAAAATTCTCCTTTATATAAGTATGTGTATATATGTAAATAAATATAATAATAAATACATGTAAATGTGTATATGTATATATACAGATATATACATAAACATAAATATATATATATACACATATTTGTTTTGGTCATAGTTTTATGGCTTTAATAGATTATTAGCTATATTGAGAGTTCAGTCAAAAGCAAGTAATATATACAAATATGTGGGTAAAGGTAATAGAAAGGTTTATAATGAACTAATAATAAGTCCCTGTCTCAAGTAAAACTTCCCCTTTCTTTGATATTCACCTACAACCATCAATTTTTTTCACACTTTATTAGTTCTCTGGGTGGCTAACTTCTCTCCTCCAAATAATGTTGCTGTATCTAAATTTTACTGTGCAATCGACTTTATATAGTAGCTATTAACTTCCTAATATGATAGATAAGGATGATCTCCCTTCCACGTCCTCATCTATTCCTTCTGCTAATATTGTTCAATCACTACTCTGATTGGTCAACTATGTGAATTCATATAAGATACTTAAATGTACATTTCTTATCCCACAAACTATAGGCAGTATCTCTTGACTTCACATTTGGTAAGGCGAGGACACCTGCAAAGGTCAGGTAGATGTAGATGTATTTAAGTTCTTTGCCTACCCAAGAGCCCTAGAATTACATCTCCTACTCTATAGATCCGATGCTATGATTCTTGTGCCTCACAGAAGGGAAGTTTTTATCACGAAATTTAAATAGATTATCCATTTTTAATGACTTCAGCATATCAAAAATACTTTTCTAAGCTCTCAATGATTATATATTCTATCGAATCTCCTTTTATATAACTGGACCACTCTCTCCAAAAATCTGATCTGCCAGTTTTCTTGGTTCTTAATATTAATTCATTTTATTATTTCCTAGGTACCTTAGAGTCCTCTTCAAATTCTAACGTTTTTGACAGCTCTTTTGAGGTATAATTGACATACGATTGGCTTCTGATTTTGAAATATTTTAGATTTTGATATTTTAAATTTAGAGAAGAGATCTAAAAATAGTACAGTGCTCCTACATCCTTCATGTAGAGTCTTCTAATATTATCATTATACAATGATCAAAATTAAGAAATTAACATTGGTATAATACAATTTACTAAACTGGAGACTTTATTTGAGTTTCACCAGTTGTCCCCAAAGTGTCCTTTTTCTGTTTCAGGACCCAATCCAGGATCCTTCATAGGCTTTAATTGTCACAGTTCTCCAATCTGTAGTGTTTCTTGAGACCTTACTGGTCTTTCATGACTGTCGCTCATTTTGAAAGTAATTGCAAGTATTTTGTAGAAAACTCAATTTTTAGTTTATATGATATATATTTTTAATTAGAATGAGCTTACAGAATTTTGAAATGAATATCATAGAGGTGATCTGCTCTGCTCAGTTTACATTTTCAGGGAGTACATGATGTAAATATATATTATTACTGGTGATGTTAAACTTGGTCATTTGGTTAAGGTAATGTCTACCCTGGTTTTTTTTCATCATAAAGGTACTTTTGTACTTCTTGATAAATAACATTTGGTAGAGATACTCTGAGACTATGCAAATATCTCATTTCTCTTTAAAATTTTGCCCGACTACTTTTTAAAGAATTTATCCAGAAACCATATCCTTCAACTCAATATGCTGGCTCTCTCGGTAAGTCAAGTACTTCCCTGCTTTTCAACGAGGGATAGATTTCTTTGGCTCTGCTCTCCAACTGCAATATGTTTTCACTAACATTATATAAGCAAAGGTGTTTATTCCCCCTCTCCCCGCAGATAAAGACTCCTGTCCAAAGAGGAGACAGAGGAAAAGGGTCCTGATGGAGTTCAGTGCTCCTTCCACAGTGGCACTCTTCCCCATCCAGTTTTTCCCAATGAGAAAGATTTCTCTGGCTTCTTTAAATCTTCACTATAAGAGCCTTGCAGGGTTCATGGGGAAAAGAAATGCAACAGGATGCAGATTACCTTTCTCCTGCAATTTGTTCTCTAGTTCTAATATTTCTTCTCATTATTTTTAGGCTCATTCATATTCATATTGTATTTAAATATGTGGTTGTGTGCATTTAAGACTGAAGAAACGATGTCTATTGCATGCTCTGTCTTTGGAGTAAAGGCATGTAGATGGCAGGCCCTACTTCAGCATGAGTGTGTGGGGCATCAGGCCATACATACTCTACACTGATGCAATCCTATGTAGAGAAAATGAAAAGGATTTTGCCCCCCATTTGCTAGAGGGAGAGTTGGAATGATGGCTGTTCTTCATATAGACTTCCATCTCTCTGTTTTCCACCTCCACATGGTCACCTCTCCCAAATTCAGAGGTCTCAGACTCTACCAGGTAAGATCAGGCCCCTGTTTAGCATATCCCTGAACATATAGTATCCTGGGACTTTCTTGTATTGTTTCAGCTTCTGCACTCTTCAATTCCTTTTTTATTTCAGAAATATATTTAAATCTATTATCTGTTGGTTCCACACATGTAATTTTTAGAGATTTGTATGTCTTTTAAAATATCTTTTATCACTTTTATGATTTGTTAGGAAAAGAAAGTGTTAAATATGAGCAATCAATCAGGTATTTTGAACCAAGGCTAAAAGTTTAATTTGTGCTTTAATAAAAAACATATTTTCAAGGATGAATTTTAATCATACACATAGTAATATGTGGCTGTTCCTCATCAAAAACTAGATTTTACAAGTTCTTAACCCTTTTTTTTTTCTTTTGGCCTTACTGCGAATAGAATCATCCAGCAACAGACATATAATGCAAAGGACTTTAAAATATGAAGCAAGGCTTAAAGTTTCCTTTGAAAATTGTTATGTTGCAAATGCATTTTTTTTCTTGTCATAAGTTTGCGTAAGTAAGCAGAGGGATAGAGTGAAAAGAGCGATGGTCTTGGAGTCAGTAGATCTACATTCTAATATCGACCTCAGTCTATATCTCAGTCTTCCCACATTGGGTAGTTTCTTATAATACTTACTGAGGTCCTTTTCAGTCATAACATTTATTGTTCTAATCCTTTGATCTCCTTATTTTGTTGTCTCTAGTGACATTCTGGATCCTGGAAACCATTAATTCAGCCTCATTTGTCAAAGTTTTTTTTTTTTTTTTTTTTTGTCACCTAACTTACATAGCAAACACATTTTAACTATGAGCATTGTGCACGCCCTCCTATGCTGGACAGTAGCACCATAATGCCTCCCACTTCTATAGTCCTTTACTAAGACATTTTTTCCTGTATGTAGCAATTTAAGGGAGGGTGACGGAGCAACTTTAAGTAGTTCATTACCTCTAAGAGACCCCATTCTGTGCTACAGCCTGCTGCCACTTAGGAAATAGACCAGGCAATAGCAACTGACCAAATAAAGCAAACCTATAGGTTGATTAGCACTAAAGCACTAACCAAAAGTGCATGACAGTATTTAGATAAGTTATCAAATTCCTCATTTAGAAATCTAAACATGCACTATAGAAAGAGTGAACGAGTTGGTAGCAAGAGCTCAAAATATGCACATAAGGAGAGGTCATGAAGGATCAGGAGTCAGAGTGGGCTACAAATAAGAATATGGTTTTATCTATGTTAAAAGTAGGTTGAAGCTGAGGTAGATAAAAGACGTTCGTAATAGAAAGTGAAGCAAATGATTATGGGGTGCCTAGGTGTCTCAGTCGGTTAAGCATCTGACTCTTGATTTCAGCTCAGGTCATGATCTCAGGATTCATGAGATGGAGCCTCAGGTTGGGCTCCATTGTGTGGAGCCTACTTAGGATTCTCTTTCTCCCTGACCCTCCCCCAGCTCATGTGCTCTCTGCTCACTCTCTCTGTTTCTCTCTCTCTCTTTCAGACTAAAAAAATTAACTTAAAAAAAGTGAAACAATAGATTAGAGTAGAAGTGGAAACAAGGAAGAGTGTATATTTCTGTGGCAGGGATGAAGAATCTCCTACTGATAAGGGCTAAAGCTTAATTAGATTAAGCTTTCCTGTCTCTATGATCTCTGGCCTATTTCTGGATTCTCTTTATACTACTCTGTCCTCATTCTCATGTGCAATATAACCATAATCTTACCATTAAAGGTAACCTGAGTGAATCTCTGTTTCTAGTCACCAAAATAACCTAGCACATTTTCACAAGTAGATCATAGGCCCCTCAAGTATCCAACAGTGTTTCTTTGTACCCATCACATCATGTGGGGTATAAACATCAGGGCTTCTTGACATGGTCTTTTGAGGGTTCCAGAGACTGGAAGAAATTTGATACTCCAATCTAGGCAGTAGAGAAGCCATGCACATACCTGCACTCTTTCATTCTACTATCAAGTATCAAAACATTTACTCTTGATACACACACTAAGAGTAATTGGACTTGACTTAAAGTACAAAATGTGACAGGCCATAACTTGTACTGGTTATCACAAAACCACCCATACTCTGAGGCATTCTAAAACATTCCTACGGTGAATCAACAGAAACCTATAAATCTACTTAAGATGCTTGGATTTGTCCTCCCTCAGAGGACAGTAATGTAAGACAGGTTTCAGCCTGAGGTCATTATGCATTTGATTCATAACATTTTTCTTGTTAGGTTATATCTGCTAAGAATGAATAGTCTGGAATATTCCTCCACAGAAGTAATGAAAAATAGGAAAGGAGATCTTCAGACTAGGAAAGGAATGGAAATGAGAAATAAAAAAAGAACTTCTAGTATAATCTTGTGATGTTAAAATGTTTATAATAAAAATAACTTATATGACATTTTATGATATTTGGCTTAAGCATAAAAAGTTTATCTTTAAAAAATTACTGCAAAACATATTACTAGTGCCAGTGAAGGATTGTCTATATATCCAAGCCTATCTTACTTTAATATATGAATATTTTACAATAGCTTTATTGTTAATCACAGGTAAAATCTCATTAATGTAGTCATGTTTTGCTTCTTTTCTCAATATTCCATGTAGTAATAAGACTCCAGATTCCATGTATGCTACATAGACTTCATAGTGCCAACATTTAAAAACTCCTAATGGATTCCACACTTTGTTAATATTTTCATTTAGAATTCAGGACTGAATTTTAGTTTCCAAAGATATGAGTGAAGATTTCATTTTTTTTTTTTACAATCCACTAATAAATAGATGCCATCTGTCTCTTCAATAAGATCAAGTAGTATATAAACCATCTTTGCTTCCACTATTATTAAGAAGATAAAAACACAGTGCTTTAATATATATTTATAAAGTTAAATTAATATAAATTATCAGCTTTCCCCAAAATTTATTTTGATAGTGGTAGTTTGACTGTAACATGATTTACTCTCTAAGAAAATGGCCTTTTCCTTAGACCTTGAAATTGAGAGCAATTCACTATGAATGAAGACACTCCCCCAAGAGAAAAGTGGAAATGACATTGATTGAACTGTTACATGGCACACGTTTGATAGGCTTTTTCACAACCTGTATGGGGAATTTCAAAATTAACACTGTGACCTTGTTCCTTCTAAAAAAGAAATTGAGAGTCATAGTTAATATACGTAAGTTTTGATGTTATATTTTGGTACCACTAGAGGTTAGTAAATCAGAGATAAATCTATGCTGTCCACAAGACCTAGCCACACAAAAAAAGTGTCAACTCAGAATATTTCTAAGTTTAGTGAGCATAAATAAGATTAAAAAGTTTAATAGTTTAAGCCAATAACAGATTCCTTTTTATTTAAGGAAAAATGTTTCAATAAAAGGCTCTACAGGGTTCCTGGGTGGCTCAGTCAGTTAAGCATCCGATTTCAGCTCAGGTCATGATCTCACGGCTCATGAGTTCAAGCTCCGCATCAGGCTCTGTGCTGACAGCTCAGAGCCTGGTGACTGCTTCAGATTCTGTATCTTCCTTTTTCTCTGCCTCTCCCCTGCTGGCACTATCTCTCTCTCTCTCTCTCAAATATAAAATAAAACATCAAACTAATTAATTAATTAATTGATTAATTAATTAAATGGCTCTACTTCTAATATAACCTTGGGAGAGATGGACCCTCTTTCACATACACAGGACTAAGGGGTAAGGGATAATGTAGGAGCCTGGTCAGGAACTGAAGCCCCAGCTGTTGGCATATCCTTCCCATTTGCATGAAATTCTGAGATTGTACAAGCTAAACCATTCACATTCTAATATTCAGCTTTGGAAAGGTAGCAAGCCCAGCTAAGTCATGATCCCAAGAAGGGTCAGTAATATACCAGCCAATCCTTGAGGACAGCAGACTTTGAGGCTATCCTGCTTTTAATTATGACAAGAAGCTGTGTTGGAACAAAGGATTAATACAAGCACTTCTCTCTCCACAGCATCCAATAAATCCTCCTCCCACCTTTTAAAATCAATCCATGTAAATGAGATGGGATTAATTAAAATAATATCTTTCCTAGAACTCTTAAACTTGGACCAAATTTCAGGAACTGCATAGAACAACAACTTCTGAAATATTACTCACAGGCATCCAACATGGTAGGTCCACTGAAAGCCTGCCCAGCAGGACACTCTTAGTATATGGCAAAAAAGAGGTCATAGTGCCCTTGCAACCTAATGTCAAAGTTTGTGCTTTAACCCTCTCCTGAGCGTCAGCACCACAGTTAACTGTGAAAATGGTGAGACTGCATAGACAGAGAATAAATTTCTACCTCTCTTGCAATCCACTGAGTTCTTTGTGGGATACTCTTCTTGACTTTAAAGTATTGGGCTTGGTCTGGATACCCCACTATGTTTTACACACACACACACACACACACACACACACACACACGAGCATCCATGCTTGTATTATGTATGTATATATTACAAATATGGGCCAATAATTGAGACTATTCAGTATGAATAAATTCTCCAGGAGAGCAACTCTCTATATTCCCCTCTTCCTTCTGAAGTCCCTGTGAGTCTTGCACAGAGGAGAGGAGGGTTCCTATACATGAGCTGAGCTAGAGAAAAAGCTAGAAAAAGGATAATAAGATAATAAACATTTCTGCTTTCAAATAAATATCCTATCTAAATAACTTCAAAGCATACAGATACTTCAGATGTTGCATAAAATGAGGATAAACCTTTTATAATTAATCATTCATCACCATATGAAAAATTAGATTCTGTAAATATGCATCATAAGGTTGTGCATTCCAATATTGTATCCTGAATGCTCTCCAGAGGAAAGGAAGAGAAATGGAGCATTAAGCAGTGAAAAAAGAAAACTACAGAATGAGACACGGGTGTATTAGTGATAATCAAAAATATATCCATCTCCTAGAAGTCATGGATACTGGAGTTTTATAGTTAATCTCCATCCATATCTAGTAAACAATCTTGGTTTTAAATTTAAAACCCTGTGTTTGTGCCAACAGAACTGACAAGTTCCTCCAAGATTAAAAGGAGAAATTACTTGTCCCTCGAGACCACTTTTTACTTGGCTACAGAAACATGGTAATATTATAGACAAGCTACTAAAAGTTATATTTAAAGAAATCTATTTATTTGAACAATATTGCCCTTGAATAAGTGGAAAATGTGCAAACGTTGAAATCCTCAGGAATGAAAATTCAAGAAAAAAATTACTTCTATTGACATTAGAAATTCAGAAGTCATCATGGAAGAATTGACTCATTAATGCTACCGCCTGCCATGCTGCTTTTAGAGTTTAAACAAAAAACATAAAATAACATCATCAACTCTACAACACAATCGAATAATTTGTATTATTTAATTCTAAACTTAAAAACAGAAGTTAAGCATTTAAGTATCCTCTAAATCCTAAAGAGTGTAAAGAACCTGAGTCCCACTCTGTCCCTGCAGAAAGAGCAGAGAAAGAGTCAGGAGACTCAGGAACGCTCAGCAGAGGCTGCACTGAAGGAATAGGAAAGGTACATGAGTATATCCTCTTGCCCTCTAGTCTATGAAGAAAAACTTTCCTTAGCCATTCTACAAAATCCAGAATGTGGTACTTTAATATTAATTTAGACATTAAGTTGGGAATCTGGTAAGTGTCTAACATGTATTGACTTCCTATGATGAACTAAGGTCCATGCACAGCCCTGAGCAGTCAGAGGTGACTACGGGATGATGGCTGCTTCATAGAAGCAGGTAATCTAGTAGGGAGACTGACGCAAGGAAGAAATAATGTCAGAGTAATGTGGAAGATGCTATAACAATGATAATTGCTGATAATGATAAATAATATTAAAATATGATCATTGTACCTGTAACATTTATTACATACTTATAATGTGCAGGGCACTATGCTAAAGTGATTTACAAGTATTACTTCACTGAATCCCATATGAGATAAGAACTACTACTATTATGACTATCCCATCTTACTGATGAGGAATGAGATACTCTGGCAGGTTCAGGTTACCCAGATAATAAAGGGCAGATTGCAAGATCAAACCCAGCCTGAGCCAGGAGTAGCAATCATACTGTTGTCATGCCAACCAGAGGGAAGCTCAGATTCCTGCTCAGAAGCCTGGAGCAGAGGCGTGTAGCCTCACTAGGGTCCAGGAAAGATTTCCTGGGAAGATGCTATAGGAAATAGGAACAGTTAGCAAGAGTGTGGAGGTATGAAATAGTCCAGAGGTGTCTCATGACTACAGCATGAACTGAGTGAGACTGGAGGCCCTGGTAAGTCAAGGAAAGGAGATTGTTTCGATGCTTGACCTCCTCCTTGTGGGTTACCAAGAGTCTTTAAAAGATTTCTAACGGGAGTAAATATCAGGTTTGCAATAAGTGAGATCTTCTCAGGAGCTATGTGTTAGAGTATGGGGAAGGATTTGAAGAGAGCGAGACCGGGGGTGAGGGTGAAGGTGAGAGCCCAGTGGGCAGCAACAGAGGACAGTGTTGTTACTCACATTTGCAGCCTAATACATAGTGAGTATGGAGGGCGTGTTGGACTATTACACTTTTCCCCCAAATAACTCAGCCCTTAATAAATTACCCACTAATCATGTATTTCTTCCCTCTGCCATCAGCTGACATAACCTAAATCCGCGTAGGGATTAGGAGATTTTTCTACATAAGCAAAATACATTAGATTTGTCTTCTACTATATTTCTAGATGAAGGAGAAGAGAAAATCCACGTACCCAATCCACTATCTCAATGCTAGTTCCCACCTCCTCTACAGAAACAAAGTTCATAAGCATCCGGATATGCTGGATGCATGACTAAGCACATGAAAGTGAGTTAGAAATGTAAGGTGCTAGATGAATACAAATGAGTGCATAAAATTCTGCATATTAAATATTTATATTTACCATCTCTGTTTGATCATTCGCACTGTGGCTTAAAAGATTAGCAGAAAAATGAAAAAAGTGATGTCTTTAATCAGTATGTGGAGCCCTAACAGAGGTCTTGGAATTAAAAACATGGAAGTGCTGCAGCAAGAGAGGATCCCTTTATTGTTGAAATTCCAAACCTGCTTAGGCATTAATAGCATCTTAAGACTCTATTAAAGTTTAAATAAAACTTGTGAAGAAAAGCTATCATTTATACATGTATTTGTTTCCTTTCATTTATGACAGCCAGGTTCCCATTAGCAATATAAGAATACATACTCAGGAGTGAATTCTTTCTAAATAGTTTTGTTTTAAAAAGCATCAGCTTTTCCTAGAGTAACTAAGTATAATTTTTTCATTTGTTTATATGATGAATAAAAATTATTTGAAGCCATAATTATAAATATAATTTTCCCTAACTACAGATGGGTTTTCATAACTTTAAAAATATTTGTAATAGAAAGGTAATTACCACAATTATTTCATTTTAGATAAACGGATATTTTAATGTATATCTTTATTGTTTATCTGAAATTATTATTCCTATTTCCTATATGTAACTCCTTCTACTAAGGTTCTTTAACCTTATTTTATGTCACAGGATAATAACTATGCTAGGTAAAATATCTACTAGCTTAATGTTTCCACATGGTTAACAATATAGATTATGTCAAGCTCAACATCAAAGCATCCCCATATTGGAAACTGCCTAGATATTTTGCTTCTGAGATGTAACAATCAATTGATAGACTGAGTTTTTCACTCTCTTGTTAAAATGTTACTCCATGCTGTGGGTACAACATACCTACAAGCTACAAACCAGGGCCAGGGATGGTCCCAGTGAGTAGTTATCAATAAATAGTCTGGGGCTAATATCAGTGAAGTACCAGATAAAATCTTGCTGTCTTCTTTCTGTGTGTTTATTACTAATTACAAAAGTACGACCTGTCAAATCCTGGAAGCAGCGGTAGAAAACCAGTAAGAATCAAAGACCTGAAGTGTCAGCAAATCAAATCTACAACTGTTTATCAAATACCCACCATGTGCAGCACTCTGATAAGACCACAAAGTATATGGGAATTTGGGAAGGGGGAAGACCAGATTTCAGACCCTAAAAACCACCGAATATGACTTCAGAGTCAACCTGAATCAGAAACAAAGCAAGCAAAATCCCCCGCACACACAGCAACTCAAATTCAGGAGAAAGAGCTAGTTATTAACCAGGAAGAGGAGCGGGAAGGAAGTCATGGAAAGTGATCAAAGAACTGGAAAAATTCCCCAGGAACATGGGTACACAGAGTAACTGAAAATGTCAGGCAGATAGGAAGGTGAAAAAATGTCAGACACGCTAACAAGAGCAAGGCCTACACAGAGACAAATACTAAATCCAGCTGGCAGCACCTGTGGCAAAACGTTCTGAGAACTTAGGCTCTTGATTTCTTGCCTAGCCTTTCCAGAAAGTTCTTGTGGAGAGTTTGCTTAAGTAAGTGCATACCAAATTTAAATTTTACCCACATTGTTGTCTTAAAGGTGGAAAATACTTACTCAAAAGATAACTTATTTAGTGTCATCTTAGCTGAGTAATATAAAAAGCACAGTAAAACCAACCAATTTAGCAAAAACATGCTTACCCTAAAAGCTAAAAATATCCTAAAAATTAATTCGAAGTTTGCATAGGCATCATTATTTTTCCTGCAGCTGTCATGAAAAGTTTTTATCATTGTTGTCACCTGTTCAAAAACCTCATCAGCAGTGGTAAAGGAAAATCAAGTTTATTTTGCCCCTACTAAATACCAGAAACTGTTTAAGGTGCTTTCCATAAAAGCATCTTAAGAGCTCTTACATGAGCTCTATGTATGTATGAGGAGACTATGTCTCTCACTCCACTGACGCTGGGAAAGGATGTTTTGCAGCAGTTTATGGTGCAAGAAGACCCGAGGTCATAATTACAATAGACACTTTTGTTTGGTGATAGACAACTCATACTTATTGTCAGTTTCAGTCACAGCTTATTCTCTTGCTGTGTTTAACTATAACACTCCCCATGGCTTTGGCAAGATGATGCAAGACTAAGTAATATCATTCATCTCAATCCATGACCAGTTACTCTAATCTAAACTAATTTATTATGTACATATTGTTGACTATTTTACATTTAGCTGATAAGAAATGATAGCCTAAATACTTTGAAAACAAGAGTAGGGAGCTAGTTAACGCTATACAGCTTGCAAGATTTCGTACCACAGAGGATATGTAAACACAGAGAAATTTCGCCTACCAGGTATGTTACCCGGATCACACATCCTGTCTGTGAAGTTAGAAGATCCTTCTCCTTAGCCATTTAAGTTTAGCAAGTCGACTACAAACACTCTCCCCTTACTTCATAAATTTCTTTGCTACCATAAAAGTAGCTCCTTAAGTTTTCTGCATACTCAAGAGAATGAACTTTACTTAGAGATGGAAAAAAGTGAACCTGAAACCAGGGTTCATTGACCTTATTTTTCAACTCTACCAATCCTATGATATCAAATTGAGAGTAATTTCATTACTCTGCATTCTTGTTTATTTAATTGTAAGATATGAGCATTGATACCCCACAGTTATGATGGGAGAAAATTTCTCATATTTTTAACAAATGTTAATATTTACTGCAGGCAGATTCTGCATAAATTGTTCCTCAAATAAGGGGGCAAGAAAATAATTACGGCAGTCATGTAATTAAAGGGAGATGCTCCAAACAATGGACCCCATGACAGTCAAAAGCATCTATTTTTATGTCTCTTGTGTTCCCAGAAATCGCTCATCTCTACATCCCAAGTTCCTTGTGTTAATATCAGATATCCATTTTATTCCTGTTGTCTACAATGTTAATTTCCTAAATTTCCTTCCTTCAATCACACAGATCATAAATTATAGATAAACATCTCAGAACATTCCCTTTAGCATTAATGCTTGGGAAAGTACTTATTGTTTCTTAGATTGCCAAATAGGCATTGTTCTTTGAGTAGAATCTGAGGATAAATTCAAGGTTCACTGACTGGAGTGACTTTGGTTTTTAGAGAAAAGTTGATACTAATCTGAGATGGTGATTTTTCTGGTTTTCTTTGTCTGGAAAAATACTTTAATGGACATCTTTGAGCATGAAAGATAACTGCTGTATTCATACCTCTACTTCTGTCCCAGGTATGATTTGGAAAGAGAGGATAGAACAAAGAAAAATGTAAATGTTCTCCGTAACTGAGGGGGCAAATAGAAGCTTGGGGGAATAACCCAAGAGAAAGAAGATAGCAGGAAAACCAAACTAGGTCCATCGATATGGTGGGAGGAGAAGAGCATCCACAGGGACATGGCAAGTGAGAAAGACCAAGAATTGAGAATAGCAGGAAGTTTCTAGGAACAGTGATAAGTGATTAATTGTCAAGTGTTTTGTTTTGTTTTGTTTTGCTTTTTCTAGGCTCTCTGCAATCACCACGATGTCAATAAAAGACTGCCAGGTGCGAGAGTCATGGGATGATTCTGTGGAAAAGTCAAGGAAGAGGGATGGCATCCAGCATGAGATGAAGCCAGACAGGGAAAAAGGACAGCAGTGACAGGTGCTCAGAGTGACAGCTATGTCACTGATTGACAAAGATGAAAGGTAGCCTCTACTCCCCATTAATCAGGAACTTTAAAGATATGATGATAAGGGCGCCAGTGGACTTCCCCAGGTAAGCACTATGGATGTCAATATATTCTTTTCTGGATTTTAAAATAAGGTGGCCCAAAAACAGCAGAGAACAGGGAGATATCAGGAGAGCCCATTGTGATACCTTTCAGCCATGGCTTATGGTTCATTTCTCCAGTAGCCATGACTGTTGCAAATATCTGCACGGAATCAAGAAAACATTTTGCCAGAACACTTTATTAAGCCACATATATTGATATGAACGAATCATGTTCATGAGCTGTTTAATTGAAGAAAATCACTTTGGGTATTAATATATTTTTACTACATTTCCTTTTTTGCCAGATTATTATCCTCAAAAAATTTTCAAATCATTATGTAAATGATGGCTATACTAGTGAATCCTAAGTATAATTGTAGTCATAAAATCATTTTTTTCATTTAATAAATATGGAATATGTGATAATTAAAAGATGGAATGTAGTAAAGTTTATATTTGCATGTCAATATCAAAGAGTCACTAAGAAATTAGTAATAAAATATGTAAATAGAGCAATTTTTATTTCTTAAACAATTTTATATGTAATATCTGTCTTTGCAAATGCAAACAGCTCACTTACAGGGGGAATTGAAGCTGATGATTTAATACACTGATTTTACTGGGTTGATAGTGTCCTTCCAGAACTATCCACTGGGATCCTCAGAAAGTGACCATACTTAGAAATAGGGACTTTGCACATGTAAATAGTTAAGATGAGATCACATTGTAATGAGGTTGGCCCCAATCCAATGACTGGTGTCCATATAAGTTGAAGGAAGATAGAAAGTAGACACACTGAGACCTACGGAAGAATGGCATTTGAAGATGGAAGCAGAGATTAAGGAGATACATTGACAAGACAAGGAACAAGAAATGAACTAACCTTCCTTTATTTAAATCAATTTTTAAACTCAGTTTTGCCAAGAGCAACCAGAAGCTAAGAAGGAAGTAAGGATTGCCAGCAGCAACGAGAAGCTAAGAAGGAAGGAACAGATTCTCCGTCAGAGCCTCCAAAAGGAACCATCTCTGCTAACACTTTGATCCCAGACTTCCAGCCTCCAGAACTGTGACAGAACATATTTCTGTTGTTTTAAGACACCTAGTTTGTTGTACTTTGATACTAGAAAACTCATATACTTATCACAAATCATCTCCATCTGATGATGACTAAGGACATTGAATAAGGAGATATTTTAAGCTTATTTAAATAATTGTGTGATTCTGAAATGAACTATCCTTCCTTTATTCAAATCAATTTTTAAACTCAGTTTTTGTAGTCATTCGGGCCTGTATTCTATAAATTACTCATGTTAGTAAGGTTCTATTAATATTTTCAGTTTTGGGACTTTTTTTTTCTGGTGAGATAATCCATTTCATTTCAACTCTTGCCTCCTGACTTGCAGGTGAACTCTTAAGTTCACTGATCTAGAAAGCAAGAAACTATTACCTACTTATCTTTCTAAGACTAGTCATTTCTGGCTTAGTCATCATGAAAGTTACCCTTGAGCTCCCTTCTTCAGTATCCAAATGAATCTCTCAGAATAATAGTGTTTATACCTGGTGTTCAGGCTGCCCACCCATTATATTTAACTAGATGGCAAGGAAGCAGACAGGTTTGTTTCCTGATGGTGTCCAGTCACTTGCTTTCCTTGTAAAGTTGACTAAACTTAAAAAGTGTTGCTCAGTGCTTTTTCAGTTAACTCTTTAAGAAGACAAAAGAAAATGATGGTTCATTGACTTTTGGTCTTTTTATGTTCCTCCTGGGGCCATCAAGATAAAAGAGGAAATCACACAATTCCTAAAGCCTGAAAAAAAAATTAGTATTACTAGTGTTGTCTAGCCAGTATTATCTACATTTAATAGGAACTTGGGAAGATGGTGGAGTAGGAGGACTAAGAGCTCACCATATCCTGCATTTTCAGCTAGATATAATCCACATCCAAGTCAACAAAAAACATGCCCTATGCCTACCAGTCTTTCCCTCTCTCTGGCTTTGGTCTGCAGCTCCAGTAGAAACAAAAGGAACATTATGTAGCGAAGTACGGAGAAATAAGTTGATCCTTACCTGAAAAGCTGTTGCAAAGACAAAGTCAAAACAATTTGATTAAAACTACATAGTTTAAAGACACAGGTCGTTTTTAGTGAAAAATTTTTTGGCTAATTGACCTACAGCCTATTTCTACGTAAGCCCAGCTCTTCAAAAGTGATGTTAGCCAAAATTTAATAGAAGCTGGGTGGAACCAGCTTCTGCTTCACTTACATAGATAACGGTCCTCTCCTCTGCTCCCCATTACAGTGTGTTTTAATATAATCCTCATTGGGGATCAGTTTATTTTCTTCATCTTTCTCTTTTTGCCCATTTTTATCTTACCGTCCAGATTTTCTCTGCTCACTGAACATAAAGAGACTTAAGGGAACCATCACAATGAATTGCCCTCTATTTAAACACCCTGATAGCTCCAGAGTCCCCAGGAAAATTATATGACACTCATTCTATTTCCTTTGAAAGGTACCAGCCCCACCTATCAGACATATAGATATTTATTTATAGAAATTAAAATTTGATTTTGGTATTTGGAAGTTTCTTATAATCATTTTCTATTCTCAGTTTGCTGAAATTTTGCTTTAAAAAAGCCCAGTTGGTCATTCAGCAGAAAATCTGCTATTTGTCATTGCACACAACTTCCATTATAGTTATTTGAACATTTGGATGTATCCATCCTCACTCCCTTAACTCTGCTGTTCTGAGAGATATAATAGCCCTAATAGGAATCCTTGTGGGGAACCTCCCTCAAAGCGGATACTTATAAGCTTAAGTAAATTGTCACAATGAGGACTTGTTTGGGGGGCTCTCCAACTGATTTTGTAATAATCAGCTATTTTTCTCTAAGTTTCTGGGAGTCACTTTCAAAGCAAATTTCGAAATTATATTAACTATTATATATACTTTTTAAGCATCACAATATTGGATAGCTGAGTGGCTCAGTCGGTTGAGCATACAACTTTGGCATAGGTCATGATCTACCTGTTGGTGAGTTTGAGACCCACATTGGGCTTGCTGCTGTCAGCAAGGAGACAGCTTCTTTGGATCCTCTGTCCCTCCCCCATTTGTGCTCTCTCAAAAATAAATAAACATTTTTTTAAGATATCACAATATTTAAATCACATCTCTCTTTTTTAAATAAATTTTAAACTTTTTTTTCTTTTTTTTATTTTTATTTTTAATTTTAGAGAGAGAGAGCATGTGAACAGGGAAGAGGGCCTTAGGGAGAAAGAGAGAGAATCTTAAGCAGACTCCATGCTCAGCACAGAGCCTGACGCAGGTCTTGATCTCACTACCATGAGATCATGACCTGAGCTGAAATCAGGACTCAGTCATTCCACCAACTGAGCCACCCAGGCGCCCCACATCTCACTTTCAAATCAAGGTGATAACATTACAAAACACAATTTTCGGGGTGCCTGGGTGGCTCAGTCGGTTAAGTGTCTGACTTCAGCTCAGGTCATGATCTCACAGTCTGTGAATTCAAGCCCGGCATCGGGCTCTGTGCTCACGGCTCGGAGCCTGGAGCCTGCTTCGAGTTCTGTGTCTCCTTCTCTCTCTGCCCTTCCCCTGCTCATGCTTTGTCTCTCCAGCTCTCAAAAATAAATAAAACATTAAAAAAATTAAAAATTAAAAAAAATAAAACAATTTTCTCAGTAGCAGAAAAAGGTAGCAACATCTCCTTACTTTAAAAATGAATTCTATATTTGCACCTAATATAAAGAAATGACATCAGTAGTATATGTAAATTAAATATTTAACTTGTCTTTAAGTATTTTGAATATTCCAGTAAATAAAATTTCAAAGTCCAGTTTGAGGTACAGCAGTTCTAACAGTAGCACTGTGAGGTGCTTGCAGGGTTTTATTGCAAAGAACTTGCAAAATCTGAAATACCACCTGGGCAGAGCAAATAGCTTCTTTATCTAATCAGAATAGTCAGAGCAGCTGTTTGTTCAAAAGCATCCCCAAATCCTTTTGTTTGGAACCTCTTTCTTAGAATTTTTTTAAGCTGGACTAGTATCTATGCACTTCATTTTTAATAGACAGAAGTGCCAGTCTTTTAAAATTTAATATTTTTTAATTTAAAATTATTGTATTATTTATATTTATTTATTGTATTTATTTATTCAAATAAAATAATACAATGTTCTTATACATATTTATCACTCTTATTTATAAAAGAGACATTGGATTTCTTTTTGATACTCAACTGTCATTCCCTTCCCTCGATCTGATTTTCTGCCAGTTCATTTTAGAATATATATACAACTAGAATAATACCAGACTTGAGGACAAGGAGGCAAGTAACAGACAAGGTTCATTTAAATATCTCTATATTGATTTCTTCCTGGGTCTGGGGTAGAAAGACTTGTTTTCAACTATGGAACTATAACTGAATCACCTTTTTTCACTTATGCCCTAAAAATATTGGACTTGTGGATATGGGAGGGTGACATTTCCCTGACGAAAGAAACAATGACAAGATCATGGTTTAAGAGGTGTTTACTGAAGACAGATATTTCGGAACAGGCTACCCTCCAAATATTCTTTAAGAATGCATTAAACATTTGTTCATAGGAGGAGTTTTAGTCAATGGAGTGCTGTTCTAGTTGATTGTCATAAAAGGAAAAATAAAGTGAGGTGGGTAAATGGAGCCAGTGTGTAAAACTGCCTCTTAAAAGAAACTGGGTATTTAAGGAGAGCAAAGACAAACAAGTCTTCAGCAAGACCTTATCTGATGTCATCACACACACTCAGAAAAAAAAAAAGAAAAGAAAAGAAAAGGCAGCAACATAAGTTACATATAGATATATTCAAGTGGACAAATATAGAGATAATTGTTCAAACCCAAAGGATACTGAATAATATACTATGTGTCAGTCTAGAGATTTTTAGTCAGTGCTACACGGCTCCTTCTTCGGCCTTTTCCCATTCAATGTTTTAATCCCCAATATGAATAAAGATACGAATTTTATCACTTATTCTCACATAGCCAAGTCATTGTAAATGCGTTGGATCATGGAATCAAAATTTCACAAAGACCTTAGAATTTTAAAATAATATACTATATATTTCAAGATGGAACTTAATTCAAAAATGCAGAGTCCTACACTTAGATAAATGATAATTACAATATTTCAAGATAGAGACTATGGTTTAGTGACAGATCTTATGGGAAAGAGTGAGGGCTTTCATTAAATATACTTCCCTAATGTGTATTTTTCTTTGTTTGGTTCACTGTTTTATTTGCCTAGAAGAGACTCTAGTGTACAGTAGGCATTCAATAAATTTGAATGAATGAGTCACATGCAAATTCTAACAACCACAAAAAGCCATCAAAACCTTAGGTTGCTTTAAAAGAAATGGACAGACCATAGAACAAGAGAGGACTCAGTCTTGTTTGTGCTCCTTAACCAGACCGTAACTATAGTAAGATCATGTCCATTTCTGAACAACATACCTTAAAGTTGGACATGTAAAGCCAGATTATTCAGAAGGAGTTGCCAGAATAATGATACTCAAAACCCAGCAGGAATCCCAGAAATAAGAGGCAAATCATCAAGGCCACTGTCTTTAAGTTACAGAAAGCTGTTTATTTAGAGGAGGGGTTAGATTCATTCTGGATGGCGTCAGTGTGGAAGACTAAAACAAGTGATAAGAAGAATTCAGCTCAAGATGAAGGGAGGATCTTCTAGAAATAAGATCTATCCTAAGATGCCAAAGATGGCTTAGGAAGTAAGAAGTTCCTGCATTTTGAGGTGGCAAGAATAAGACGGACAGCCAGTAATCAAAATACTAGAGGAAGGAGTAAGAATAGCACAAATTATCAACTTTAAAATCTTTACGATACCTCCAGTCCTTACTCTTTTAATGATTTATAAATAAGAGTATATCAAAGGTGAAAAAAATGTACTTACAGCTCACAAGAACCATGAAAAGATAAAACAGAAAATACAACAAACTCATTTATCAGTAAGTCATATGTATTTCAAAAATATAAGCCTGGTGTTTTTATCTGAGGAAATTTGATGTGCTAGAATGTGGTGATGTAAATATATTTGATTTTCAGCTGTTGTTTTCTAGAAACAAAGTTATATGCTTATAAATAAGTAGACAAGAATAAAAATCATTTTATTCTAATGCTTTAACAGCTATATGCTATAATATTATATGCATTAATATATTATATATATATTATATATATATAATATTATATGCTATAATAAAAATAAATGGTTAGTAAAAATGACAAAATTATGAAATATTAATGAGAGAAGGGGCCTTAGCAGTTAAAGCCAATTCTTTATAAAAGTTCTCCAAAGCATCTGTCTAGACTCTGTTTAAACACTGACAGTGTGGAGAAATTCATTACCTCAATCCATTTTGAGGTCTGGCCTAATAGTTAGAAATTACTTTATGTAAAGTCATATGTTCCCTTCTCATAATTTCACCTATTCATCCTGCTCCTGTCCTCCAGAACTTCATAAAAGTAGTTCAAACCTCTCTACACACGATCATCCTGCAAAAAATATAAGACAGCAGGTCTTGGTCCCTAATCAGGTCCCTAATTGTTTCATTCTCTAAGCAAAATATCTTCAGTTGTTTCATGTTTGTCCCCAGAGAGTGACCCAAAACCATGCTCACTGCCTCCCATGTACACTACTCAATTTGATGAAAGGAGCGCCTTAAATGAAACTGAGTTCACATGGCTAGGCAGAACACGGTGCTCTGGTGCCATCCACCCTGCATGGAGTTGAGAAGTTGTATCCCTGCCTTCGTCATGGATATTCAGCTCCTATTATTTTCAGCTATAACTCAAATGCCTTTCACTACCTAATATAAATCACTACCTTACCTAGCAGTGGTATTGATCAAGATAAGGAGTTATGTAAATAGTGCCATGAGATTCCTACGTATTATTTTCAGGAATATGTGGGGTACAACTCAATCAGTCAGTCATGTGTAGAAGGTAAATATTATCCCCATTCACAGATATTAAATGTGAAACCCAGAGATTGAATGATTCGGCCAACGTCACACAGCCAAGAAGAAACAGAAATGAGTCAAAAAATTCTCTGAGTCTGGGGCGCCTGGGTGACTCAGCCGTTAAGCATCTGACTTCGGCTCAGGTCATGATCTCACAGCTCAGCTCGCAAGTTTGAGTCCCACATCAGGTGAGCTTGAGCCCTGTTTCGGGTAAAAACATGAGCCCTGGTGAGCCCCACTTCTCTCTCCCTCTCTCTCTCTCTCTGCCCCTTACTCACTTGCCATCTCTCTCCAAAAAAAAAAATTCTCTGAATCTAGTGCACTGTACTTTTCACTATACCATGCTACCTTCCTGTATATTTTCTATAATCTCCATCTACAGAATAGTTTATAACAGAATTATTCTTATATGAATATAGAATTGGAGTACAAATAGTTAAACATATAACTCTACTTGTTTGTTCTTTATCCTCCTGTGTACATTTTTTAAGTGTCTGAACAAAAAGTATCAGCTTGCACTTCCAAAGAGCAAAGTTTTCTTTCAGTATTTTTAAAAAGAGGCTACCTTTAATTTAAACTGGCAGGCAATTTTTCTTAAGGGTCTAGAATGATGAAAGTAGCATTTTATGCTAAGGCTCTTGAGACTGTAAACAAAATAAGAAGAATTATGTGTTTGAACCAAAAATTATGAACTATAGATTCAAAATTTATTAGCACAGACCTAAAAGCCATTTAAAAGATTGAAAATGATGCAGTTTCTGCTAGCTTTTCAGTTCCTTTTCAGTAGGGAATTGACAGTTCCATTAAAGCCATAAACTGATGTCTGTAGAAGGGGTTCAGGTAGGATCCCACCTAACAAACTGTTGCCTGGGAAGCAAGAGGAAGCTCCCTGAACTAGAAAACCAGAGGAATGTGGTATGTGTAATTTACACACCACCCAGTGGTCTTAGAAATCTATTTTTCATAAGCTCAGAGACATAGAGATGAATCTACAAAGATTTTTTTATTTTTAATATCTGTGGTATATTGTGACTCAATTGTGTCAGGATGACCATCACGGCTTGGCAGAAGATGTTTCTTTGTAACACATTCAGCTTCAATGACAGCCTCCCACCTTCCCAGACCATGATTCTCTCCATGGTCCATCTAAAGGTCTGGCATTTTACCTTGTCATATTTTATCACATTCTCTTACTTCTTGCTCTCAGGAAATTCCTTTGTCCTTGTTTGGCCTTGATTCACACTCCACAACCCAGAAAAGTTTTCTCCTATAAAACATTCATGAAGTTGTGGAAAAAAATTTTTCCTTGTGGTTTTATTCTCTCAAAAACAGTTGAGAGAAGCATCTTCTCCCAAGAGGATTTAATCACTTTTCCTCTAAAGATACCTAGCTTGTGACAACCACAAAACTTTAATGTACTATATTATATTATAAAATCATGGAAAGAGCCCTGAACCTAAAATCAGAATATGTGACCTTGAATCCAGTCTCTGTTACTTAGCTTGATAAAGTTACTTCATCTCTCCAAGTCTGGGTTTTGTCTGCTGTTCGGTATGAAAATAATACCTACTTCTGAGCTATTGTGATAAAAAAAATTAGACAAATCATATAAAAAATAAGTAGGTATCCAAAATGTGTGAATTTTCTAGCTAAAAATATAATTTTTCCCACGAAGGCTATTGAGTGTTTAAGACCTCAGAACTCCAACTACATTGTAAATGTTCATCAAATAAAAATCATTATCCAGGGAGGTAAAAACCAATATGGTAACAGAAGGTGGTAAAATCTCTACTGAGCAAATTAAATGTATGCTACTGACTGCACTTTACATACTGAAAACATTATTAGAAAAAATCACAAGAGTATTATTACCTCCCAGATATTTTTTTAAGAAGGCAGGAAGATTTATTTTCAGAAGTCCATATTTTATGTTCCATCGGTCAAAAATAAAAGTTCAAAACCTAGTAATCTAAAGCTTAAGTGCACAGTTACATCTTTAGGTCATAGGGAACTGAAATTTGATTAGAAAAAAAAACTTTCTTAGCTCTCGCTCCCTCCACTGCGTTCCATCATTTTCTTACTAATAACCTTTATCAAATTAGGTCTCGTTGGCTATATGATGGCAGAAATCAGGTAATTTTTGATGATTAATTGGCTATATATTTTAAATATAGAATGTTCTTGATATCAAGAGATGTCTGCTTTATCTTTCTTAAAAGAGGTAAGGTTTCCTGCAATTATGCCACTAAGGAACACTGGTAGAAAAAGAGCTGGTTTACTCTGATTTATTTGCTCTAAATTAGCAAATCTCCTGTTGCAACAAAATGCTCGATACTTGGGAGGAAGGTAGCTACAGGGTTGTTATTATTAAATATATAGATATTTATTCTTGTTTTCTATAACATCATGAAGAGGGGAAAATGTTTTTTTTCCCATGGAAAAATCTAGACAGGGCAATTCTGAGTCCACGTCTATCAATCCTCAGAGAAGTCATGGCTCTTAATGTTTAATGGAGCTAAAAAGGTCACTAAAGACCTTTATGTATATAATTTAAGTAATGGAAAACTCTTGAAAAATTTTTAGGGCACTCATCTGTTTATGAAATGAATATAATGGCAATAGAAGGGACATTTTCTCTTATTAATTTAAACTATTTTTCTCCTGAGGAATGAATAATAAACATACTGATGATTTCTAGGTCTTTAAAAAGTCACACAGCAAGCTGGATGCTTAGTGGAGTTTAAATGAAAAAGAGATCATCTAAAGTTGCCAAATGTAAACACTTTTTGATGTTGGTGAGGGGGACCAAGAGCCTTGACATCCTAAGGTAATATGCAGTAAAGATCCCTAGGAGATGTGATTCCAGGATAGGTTTCTCGCATCATTATCCTGGTCTTTCCAGCCACCAGGCTATTCCTTGAAGGCTCCAGTATATTAAGTACAGAGAACAAAGCATAATTGCCATTAACTTATCCGAGCAGAAATTTTCCTTCAAATTTGAAAATGATTGTTTGCTTTCCTCCCTAAAGAAATTTGGCACTACTTTTATTTATTGCTATGGGTAGAGTTATATCACTTACCTATCAAATAGCACAGAGAGGGCTCTGCAAGCTGCTACTTGACTTTGGCAGTTACTCTCAATGTATATTCACATTACTTCAGCAGCTATTCATCATGAAAAATGATGTTCCTTGTTTCTCTTAGCATATGTTGTTTTATAATGAATCTCCAAGTAGTCTACTTCTCACCCAATGTGCATGTAATTATAGTCAGTTATTAGTTTTCTGTACTCACCTCAAGTGCTATGCATTGCTTTTAAATATTAGTACATATTTTTCTATTGAAAACTGGCAAAATATTCCCAAGGAAGCAGGCAATCATAGTTCTCTTGTATTCGAGAGAACTGAAATACTCACTATGATTTTACTGAAACTTTCTTTGAGTTTGAATACTAATTTTATTAATTCTGTCCACACAGTAAGCTTTATATTATATTTTGTCCCTATTAAAATATTTATCAAGGGCATCAGTTTCAACCTATTTTCTGTCCCTATTAGAGCTTTGTTTAAAAAGTTCATAAATAGTGCACCATATCTTTTATAATGCTTTAAAGATAAATCTAACCCATTGAAATCCCATAGCATAAAAAGAGTTACTTCTACTGAAGGTAATGATTTTTTAAGATGCTAGAATTTTTTTCAATCTCCCAGGTAATCTTCAGAGATGTGTCATGTATACAGCAGTCTCAGTCCCTGTGTTATAACACCTAAGAAAATTGGCCTAAAATAGCAAATCACAAGCATATGCAATTAGAAAATTTGTCAAATGTAAGACAAGATATTTTCTTTTCTAAATATGTAGAGCTCAGCTCTGGAAAATCTATGTCTTCTTTAAGGATATTTTTAAAATAACAGAAACCAATTTTGTTTGGTAATGTGGTGGGAGGAGAGGAAGGACAACCAAGAACAGGAAAACACTCACATATGTGTAAATGGATTAGCCAAGTTGTCCAAATATAGATAGCTGGAGGCAATTAATACTTCCTCTATATTTTCCTACGGAGCATTTCCTGGAACATCTATACTTTCGAATTTCCCAAGATCTGGAGAAGAAGTCTTATTCTACTAATAGGCTTGGGGGAGGAAGGAAAGGGCACAATTAATGACATTTTCACTTTTTCCTCTGGCCTGGCAAGCAGACAAGCAGTCCCTGAGCAGCAGGAAAGGGGATGATGCTAGGCTCACTTAGCAAATGTCCATAGATTTGGCTGGCAAAGGAATAACTCGTCCAAATGGATTTAAATAGTTTATTGCCTGTGACACAGCAGACAGCATGAGCTTCATTGCATTGGTTCCCTTCACCCCCAACAAGTCCACAGGGTGATGAAGAGGCAGGCCCAGGTAGCTGTTGCACACACAGTGAATCTGTGTCACACTTGAGAGACTGCATTTAGAAAACGCCCATCCCGCCATCCTGATTCCATCAAGCTATGTGTATTTAAGGCCAACAAGCTGTAGGCTCAGGTCTATCCAAGGCTTAGAGTGATCCTGGCTCAATGGTCCAGCATTATTTCCTTGGGTTAGGTTTAAAATTTATTTTCCTGTCCCAAGCCTGGTATACCTAGGGAAAGCCTCTGAACAACTTCATCAAAAGGTTAAAATGAGCTACTGTATGTAAATCACCCAACATATAGTAAGTATCCTAGCATCTTCTTTAACACCCAGAGGTTTTGTTTCCTCCTTCCTTATGATAGATACCACTTCACAAATTTGGTTGCCCTCCACAAACAAAAGCCCAGAGGTCTATATAAACCCCAGTCCATTTGGCTGGGACATTGGTGTCTTTTCTCACTCCTCTCAGCTCCACAGGGTTACATCCCAATCTCTGCAAGCTGGAATGCTATTAACTCAGATATCTTCCAAGTTCAAATCATCATCATAGAACTAATTATAACCACTATTTTTTCCTAAGATGCCTCTTATCACCCTATAGCCTTGGACCAGCTCCACTGTGACACTGACATTAGCCAAGCCTGTAAACAGACTGCAACTCATGCTGGGATACAATGATTTTCTAATCATTCTATAGAGGACAGTACTATAGGATTTAAGAGCTTCCCCAACCCCAACTACATCCCTGCCCTACTTATCCTTTCTTTTCTTGTTAAGTTATAGCACGTCTCAAGTGCTAAAGTTTTACAAACTCTGAAGCAATGAAAAATAGGACAGATCCTAATATTTTTGATATCTCCTACAAGATTTTTTCATCCATTTACAGAAAATGTTCCTTTCAGGAAACAGGAAAAGGATTTATGCTTCCAGTAGTACTAAACTCCTATTAGATCATCCTTCCTGCAGATAACTATGAACACTGGGGGAAAAATCTTCGAAGGCACTGGAGAGTGAACATTCACAGATTTGGAGAAGAGTCAACACACAGAAGAAGGGTATTTTACAGGATGAGTTTTCCGTTTTTATGACTTTAGCCTGAGGATAACCAACAATTGGCACCTGGCCAAAAATTTACATTCTCTGTGGCCTGAAGAGACAAAAGAAAGAGTTTGGGAAAAGCAAAACAGTTATGAAATGAGTGAGGATCCAGGAAAGGAGAAAGCCAGAGAGTGCACTCAAAGTTGAGGTAAATACTCTATCAAAATCTTTTGCTGAATCCTAAACCATAAATGAACAATTGTTCTGAAGAACAAAGAAGAAAAAGTGGAGAAAAAAAATTAATAAAGTCTTATGTACCTCTATAAGAAGATCAAACTCTAGCATATATGTAATGCAAATTCCAGAAAAAGAAGAGAGGGAGACAGTAAAATATTTCAAAAAATAATTGCTCAAAACTCCCAAAATTTAGTGATTCAAGAGACTTAATAGTATAAATATGAAGAAAATGACTAGCCACATCACAGTCAAATGGCTTACACCAAAGATAAAGTGAAAATACTGAAAGCTTCCAGAGATAAACAACACATTATATACAAGGAATCAATTATTAGAATTTTTACTGACTTCTCATCAGAAACCATGGAGATGAGAATGTAGTAAAACATTTTTTATGTGCAGAAACAAAAATATTGTCATTCCAGAATTTTAGACCCAGCAAAAATATCCCTTAATAATTAAGAGAAAATAAAAGACATTTTCAGATAAGATAAGACTAAGGGAATTTTTTACCAGAACTTTATTATAAGATATGCTAACGTAAATTCTTCAGGCTGAAGAGAGATGATTCCAGAAGGAAAAATGGATGTTCAGGAAGAAATGAAGAGTATCAAAAATGTTAGCTATTTGACTCAATATAAAATAACATTTTTTCTGCATTCCCTTAAAACACATATAACTGGTTTAAACAAAATTACAAATTATCTTGTGATTCTATAATGAATATAGAGGTAAAACACACGACAAAAGGATGGGAGACAGGCAAGTCGACCTATAAAGTGGTAAATTTTCTCTACTCCAGTTTATGTGAATAGGTACAATATTCACTTTAAACAAAAGGTACTAGTGTGGACAGGAAAGGAGATTATTTTTCAGCATGACACAGTGGATGAAATAATACCAAGCACTCCATGTGTAAACTGTTCAGTAGAATGATTTTTTCTTCTTAAAATTTTTTATATAGCTAGGCCATTCTCTTACTTGGTTACCCAGCACTCCAGAGAAGGAATGGCACAGAAGAAAAGTCAGAGATAAAAGTCCATTAAAAAAACAAACAAACAAACAAAAAACTTCTAGGCTTTATCAGTCACTATAAAGAGTTTGGCTTTTCCTCAGAAAAGATCCAAGAGCAGAAGAGGAAGAAGATATGCCTTACCTTGCCAAAGATCTCTCTGATGATCTGTTGAGAATAAACTGAAGGCAAGACTGAAGGCAGGAAGTCTGATTGAAAGGACATTGTAATAATCCAGGTGACTGATGGTGGTATTTGGACCAGAGTGACAACAGGAGAGAGAGTTAAATATGGTTGTATTCTGGTTATATTTCAGGACGGTAACATATTAGTGAAATGAAGAAGTCTAGTTAGAGACCAGAGAGGTGGGCAGGACAATGCAAGTTTAGGCAAATAGGCATGGGATGCTCAGCTGCCTTCAATCTTGGCATCTGAAACTGCCCAGACATTTCCTCAAGTACTTTGTCTAACAAGCAACTTCTTTAACTTTATCCAGCTACCTGACTATTATGACGATGAAATGAATAGCTATTATTTTATCCATTTAAAGTTATAGTTATAGTGTTATAGTTTCCCTTGAGAGGAGCCACACAGATAATTTTTTTAATTCTTTTTTTTTATTATAATAGTTTATTTTCAAATTGGTTTACATATAACACCCAGTGTTCATCCCAACACGTGCCCTCTTTAATATCCGTCACCCCCCTCCCCCCTCCCTCACCTCCCTCACCTCCCTCACCTCCCTCACCCTCAGATTGTTCCTTAGTCTTTGAGAGTCTCTTATGTTTTATCTCCCTCCCTCTCTGTGTCTTTTTTTCCTTTCCCCTCTAGCCCTTCCCCTGGTTTTTGCTTAGTCTCACAAAGTCCACCTATTCGTGGAAACATATGATATCTGTCTTTTTCTGACTGACTCATTTCACTTAACATAATACCCTCCAGTTCCATCCATGTTGCTACACATGGCCAGATTTCATTTTTTCTCATTGCCATGTAGTAGTCCATTGTATATATGTGTCACAACTTCTTTATCCATTCGTCAGTTGATGGGCACTTGATTTGCTTCCATGATTTGGCTATTGTCGAAAGTGCTGCTATGAACATTGGGGTACACGTGTCCCTACGCATCAGCATTCCTGTGTCTCTTGGGTAGATTCCTAGCAGTGCTATTGCTGGGTCGTAGGGTAGCTTTATTTTCATTTTTTTGAGGAAACTCCACATCGTTTTCCAGAGCGGCTGCACCAGTTTGCATTCCCACCAACAATGTAGGAGGGTGCCTGCTTCTCCACATCCCCGTCAGCATCTATAGTTTCCTGATTTATTCATTTTAGCCACTTGAACTGGTGTAAGGTGGTATCTCAGTGTGGTTTTGATTTGTGTTTCCCTGATGATGAGTGACTTTGAGCATCGTTTCATGTGTCTGTTGGCCATCTGAATGTCCTCTTTGGAGAAGTGTCTATTCATATCTTCCGCCCACTTTTTCACTGGATTATTTGTTTTTCGGGTGTGGAGTTTGGTAAGTTCTTTATAGATTTTAGATACTAGTCCTTTATCTGATATGTCATTTGCGATTATCCTTTCCCATTCCGTCGGTTGTCTATTAGTTTTGTTGGTTGTTTCCTTTGCCGTGCAGAAGCTTTTTATCTTGATGAGGTCCCAATAGTTCATTTTTGCTTTCAATTCCCTCGCCTTTGGAGATGTGTCGCATAGAAAATTGCTGCGGCTCAGGTCAAAGAGGTTTTTTCCTGCTTTCTCCTCTAGGATTTTGATGGTTTCCTGTCTCACATTCAGATCCTTCATCCATTTAGAGTTTATTTTTGTGAGTGGTGTAAGGAAGTGGTCTAGTTTCATTCTTCTGCATGTTGCTGTCCAGTTCTCCCAGCACCGTTTGTTAAAGAGACTGTCTTTTTTCCATTGGACACTCTTTCCTGCTTGGTCAAAGATTAGATGGCCATATGCTTGTGGGTCCATCTCTGGGTTCTCTATTCTATTCCATTGGTCTATGTGTCTGTTCTTGTGCCAATACCATGCTGTCTTGATGACTACCGCTTTGTAGTAGAGGTTAAAATCTGGGATTGTGATGCCTCCCGCTTTGGTTTTATTCTTCAGAATTACTTTGGCTATTCGGGGTCTTTTGTGGTTCCATACAAATTTTAGGATTGTTTGCTCTAGCTTTGAGAAGTATGCTGGTGCAATTTGGATTGGGATTGCATTGAATGTGTAGATTGCTTTAGGTAGTATTGCCATTTTAACGATATTTATTCTTCCAATCCATGAGCATGGGATGTTTTTCCATTTCCTTGTGTCTTCCTCAATTTCCTTCATAAGTTTTTTATAGTTTTCCACGTAAAGGTCTTTTACATCTTTGGTTAGGTTTATTCCTAGGTATTTGATGGTTTTTGGTGCAATTGTGAATGGGATTCGCTTCTTTATTTCTCTTTCTATTGCTTCATTGTTGGTGTAAAGGAAAGCAACCGATTTCTGTACATTGATTTTGTATCCTGCAACTTTGCCAAATTCATGGATCAGTTCTAGTAGGCTTTCGGTGGATTCTTTTGGGTTTTCCATGTAAAGTATCATGTCGTCTGCAAAAAGTGAAAGTTTGACTTCGTCCTTGCCTATCCTGATGCCTTTTATTTTGCTTTCTTGTCTGATTGCTGATGCTAGGACCTCCAACACTCTGTTAAATAGCAGTGGTGAGAGTGGACATCCCTGTCGTGTTCCTGATCTCAGAGGGAAGGCTCTCAGTTTTTCCCCATTGAGGATGATATGAGCTTCCACACAGATAATTTTAAAGACTATGCAAACTTCAGTTGGATGTAGCTGCACAAATAAACAGTGTTTATGTATATACATGCTGGACTATATTGTTACTGACTGTATGGTAGAAATATGGTAGTGGTTCCAAGGTATACCTCAAATGGTACTGAAATGCTTCACGGAGAAAGGGTCCTTGATCAGTGACCTAAAGATGAAATCATACATGGAGAGATGGAAGGAAGGGGAGGTTTTCCAGGTGAATTCAACAAGGAGCCTAGAACCATGACAGTTTCATAGGACACTAACGTCCTACTCTGAGTTTCAAATCTTCTGTAAATTGAGATGAGTGATTTTCACTGGGGTAGGAGTTGGAGATCTTTAGTGGAAACTCCCTTTAATGGGAGAATGTCTCATAATTTATGGAGGATGGGTACTTGGAAGGAGCACAAAGATCCCAACTTAAATCTAAAACTCTGGGTTCAGATGATTTACAAGGTGGTTCAATGAATGGAAATATAAAGTCAAGAACTTTTAGTTTCTAAGGTCGAGAGGATATGTTTGGCAAGAGTGGTACTACACAATCCAGGGAGGGAGAATGTGATCTGCAAATTTTTAAGAAATTACTATGTGTGAGACACTCTGCTGGGTGCTTTGCACTGTTATTTCGTTTAATATCCCAAACAAGTTAAGAAGTAGGTATTTTCACCCTCATTTTACAGATGAGGAAATCAAATCTCTGTAAGATCATGTAACTCATCCAAGACCTGAAGCCTGGACTCAGACACAGGTCTGCCTGATGCTCTTTCAAAGTGCTAATGCTTTTTTCACCAGTCCTTTGTTTTTTTCCCCCCTAGCAGCCCTAGCCCCTTAATTCAAAGTATTTTTCTCCTGTTTTGCCTTAAAGTGCATATATATGTGTATACATATATACATACACACACATAATGATACAGATATGTGTTGATATAGATAAGAAGATAAAAAATGAATTTGCTACTCATAAAAAAAGTTAAGTGATCTGTAATTTAGAGTACAGAAGATTTCAAAAATTTTTTTTAATGTTTGTTTATTTTTGAGAGAGAGAGAGACAGAGTGTGAGTAGGGGAAGAGCAGAGAGAGAGAGAGGGAGACACAGAATCCAAAATAGGCTCCAAGTTCCAAGCCGTCAGCACAGAGCCCGATGCAGGGCTCAAACTTGGGACCAGTGAGATCATGACCTAGGCTGAAGTCGGACGCTCAACCAACTGAGCCAACCAGGCACCCCCAGAAGATTTCATATCATTGCTTTCTTCTACCCTAACATCTAGTGGGATATATTTTAACTATTTTAAATGATAACTAGAGTTTATAAAGCACTTAGCCCCATAACAACATATAATGGATGTTTACGAAATTTCATTGTCTATCACCTCCTACTATTTTGTTTTTACAATATATTGTTTGTCTTAGATGAGTTATTTGCTATCACCAATTACAACACAGACCCTTAGGAGGAAATATTCTCCTTTAGAAGTCGCTGCTTCAAATTGTGGTTTCCAGGAATATGGCAGGGTTAAAAAAGTAGGGACTGAACATAGTTTCATTTCGGAAAACATCTGGAAAAGAAATGTGATAACAAGCATTAAATTTCTCCAAGACAGTTTCTTCTGAAAGCAATGTAAGTTTCTTTCTTCCATGTGCACAGCTATCCTTGAAGTGTATATCTTTGTCCTTAGGAGAGCGCTCAGAAATGGGACTGCCATCTCTAGAAACACCCACAGCCACAAACTGCCACTTGTTCATATTTCTTTTTTACCACCTAGTTGTCCTTTCTTTCCACCTCGTTCATAAATGCCTTCTCATTCGCTGTCCTCTCTACAGATCCTTTTATGCTTGTTTCCCAAAGCCTTTAACATCACCTGCCCTTATAAGCTCCAGGTGATTTATGATTTAATTCTGCTCAAATTTCCATTCCATTCTCTGTTCTCCATTAATATGTTCGGCCTTAAGACAACCAGGAAATCACGTGTCCCTCCTTCCCACATATTTTGTGAATAATGGCATTTTGGTTGATCACTTCTGTGACCTGGCTTCTTATATCTAAAGCTCTCCAAATGCCAGGGCTCATTCTCAGACACTCTCATATTTTAAATATGTGCAGAAGCGCTATAAATGCAATGACCTCTTTCTTCCTCTGTTAAAGTTTTGCAAGAAATATCTTACTCCTTTTTCATTTGCTCATAGATCTGCATCTACCAAAATCTAGCCTTCCTGTTTTAGGCATCTTTCCAGTTTCCATATTATTTTACATTATTGTTATAGCCATATTATAATGTTTCCATTATTGTTTCATTTCAGAACGAAATGTAATCCCAGCTGGCTTAACAACATTTCCATTCACTTCTCTAATGTTATCTTCCTTGTTTCAGGGAAAACCTTTTCTAATATAATTCGAGGTTCAACTTTCTATATTCTGGATGCGATGTGATTTTCAAATATTTTCTCTTAGTCTGTGGCTTGTCCTTTCATTCTCTTAACTGTTGGTTTTGGGTTTTTTTCGAAGAAAATGCTTTAAATTTCAACATATACATGAATGTTTATATCAGCACTATTTACAATTGCCTAAACTTGGAAATAACTCAAATATACTCCAGTGAATGAATGAATAAATAAATAGAGGTACATCCATACAAAGCAATTCTATTCATCAATAAAAATGAATGAACTACTCCTATACACAAGAACTTGAGTCTCAAAGGCATTTTGCTGAATGAAAAAAAGTTAAGTCTCAAAAGATTACATACCGTGTGATTCTATTAATATAACATCCTGGAAAAGAAAATATTGGAACAGAGAACAAATCAGTGGTTTCCATGGGTTAAGGGTAGATGAAAGGTTCTGACTTATTTTTTATTTTAAAGTTTATTTAATTTCAGAGAGAGAAAGAGCTAGCAGGAGAGGGGCAGACAGAGAGAGAGAGAGAGAGAGAGAGAGAGAGAATCCCAAATAGGCACTGCACTGTCAGTGTGGAGCCTGACGTGGGGCTCAATGTGGGGCTTGATCTCACAAACTGTGAGATCCTGACTTGAGCTAAAACCAAGAGGAGCCCATCTCTTAACCGACTGAGCAACTGAGGCACCCCAGAAGGTTCTGATTTAAAAAGTCAACAATAGGGAAGTATCTGGCATATTGCAGTTGTGCTGTAATCAAGTGAGATGGTAGCTACAAGAATCTATGCATGTTTTAAAATTCATAAAATTCTATGCCCAAAATAATGAATACTAATGTGGTGAATTTTTTTAAGAGTAAGATACTAAACACTGAAAGGAAATCAACTTTGGCTCTGTGCACAGGCACCTATCAGCCCCACCTAGTAGTTTCCTCCACATGGTTATAAAACTCAAGAAAGGAAGCACTGGCATCTATACTACCAAAACAGTTTACACTGACAATTGCAATTATGTTTAATTACCGAAGTCATTCCGATTGAAAAACAAATGCTTATAACCATCATAATCATATAATCATTATACTATTCAGATTGGGAACAATATGGCAGTTTGACTAATTTAGGATGGTATCCACATGAATCTTTTTTTTCTGAAGTCTTTGGCCTTCCACCTGCAGACTTACAGCTGTGTATCTTTTATTAACTTCCCTTAGCCTGTTTCCTCTGGATTTATTGTTATTTCCCATGTGCCTATTCCAAAATTCAATAATTTTTATTTCTTTCTTTCCATTAAGTTGCAAACTCATTAAGATGATAAACAATATCTTAACATTCCTTTTGTATCTACCACTTCACCTAATTCAATGCTGAGCACACCAAAAGAGCTCAGTAAATACTTGTATTTGATTATTTACTGTAGATTTCTTCTGTCCCCAGATGACCCAGCGCACTTCTGGATCCTGTTCACAGACGGGAACCTGGTTCTCTTCAAAATTTAGATTGGATTTTTCTACAACATACTTAGATATTTACATATCAGATGTATGTTGGGGTCCCTTTAGTTTTTAGTAGTGTGTATTCTCCAAACTTGAACCAGAGTCCTTACTAAAGCTGGAATTTTAATACTCTTATTATCATTAGCTAGCATTTATTGAACAATGATTTTGTGTCTCACATTGTGGTAAGCATTTTATAGTCAATATTGCTTTCATCTTGTTTTCTCCCTTCTGAAGTCTTTTCTTAGGAGGATGACAGTCATCCTGGTGGGCATTTGAGTTGTTAATGGAAGAACCTGAATAGAATAAGTTGTCATTGGTCCCAGGTGCAACTTTCCAAGCACGGTAATTAGCTGGCATTGACTTTTGAGTAAGTCAGTGGTCATGAAAAGATAGATACAGATTTAGATCACAGGTCTCAGCTCTTTTTTTTTTTAAGCTTTGCTTTTGTTTTTGCATTTCTCCATTATGTAAACTCAAATGCACATCTCAGATATCTCTTTTAATACTTTTATTTATTAATTTTTTTCTTGTATGACAGGAAGAAACAGCACATGAGATTAATGGAGTGGTGGTCAGTCCTCATTTATAAACAATGATTTTTGTGAAATGTTTATGGGAACATTTAAGTGTCTAGCAATTGATAAACACCTAACAATAGTAATTGTAAATTAGTAAATTTTGTATTGATCATCCAGTTTCTAACCTATTTATTCATGTAACAAAGGGCAGTGTCCTGATGAAGGGATACTGAAACATAAAAATAATTGCTACTGAACTTGAAAATATCTTGGAAAAGTCATGAATTAGACAAGGGCTATATTTCAACTGAACTTCTTGGCATAGAAAAAGAATTAGTACCTAGTAACATGGAAATCTGGAATTGGTGCTGTCAAATACAGTAACCACTAAGAATATATGACTATTTAAATTGAAATTAACTAAAAGTAAACATAAAAATTCAGTTCCCATTCACACTACCCACATCTCAAACACACAATAGCCACATGTGGTAGTGGCTGCCTATTGGAGAACATACACAAAACATTTCCCTTACTGCAGAACCTTCTATTGGTGCACCAGTAGACAGTGCACCTGATAATGTGTAAATGAAGAACTGTCTTTCTTTGGAGTAAACCTGTAACTTAATTTATAAAATAAGTTGAAAATTGCTTAAATCTGGAATTCTGTTAAGTAAATTTTGACTAAATAATAATTATACTAAAAATTGTGCAAAGTACTAAAACCAAAATTAACATCTATAGTCACTAAATATATAGAGAGTACCTCATAACTAAAACATTTTCAAGGAAAAATATTAAAACGCAGAAGTTTCTAACACTCCTAAGGCTTTTTACTGATGTAAAAAAGGTAAATTTATGTCATTACATAAAAATGCCTTTTTCCCTGTAAATAAGAATGCTTCAATGTCACAAGAGGAACTCTACATTTTTATTTTGATCAAAAATAATACTTTGCTACTTTAAAAGTATTTTTAACTGTAGGTTAAATTCTTCTTCACTGATATAGTGAATTTTCCATGTCAAGAATTAAAATATGAATGTATATACATAAGCCCTTGCCCAAATCAGACATTTGCTATATTTGAATATTGAGTAATGCAATATAATATTGGATGTTTGATCATTCATTCAAATGGAGCTGAAATGAACCTATGCACTCTCTATAAAGAATGGCTTTGCTAAACAAATTGATTTCCCAAAATCACAAATGATCTCCAAAGTCATTTTTAGCACTAAAATTCTAAATCTAGTTGCACATTTTTAAGAAAAATAAATTGTATGGTCTTTTAGAAGGCTTAATGCTTAAACCAAAGTAGATGTAACTATTTACAAATGTAGTTCATCAATCTGTTTATTAAAGCAAGAACATTTGTTATGCCCAAATTCTGGATCCCAAGAAGACCACCGGGGAGCCGGGACTGATGCAAATGCAAAGGGTCTTTATTCGAAGCTCGAGCTCGGACTCTTACACCTCCCGACGCAGCGGTCCAGTAGCAAGAGCCCTGAGCCAGGTTTACACAGGCTTTTTATCAGGGTTCCAGTACACTCTTTGGGCGAGAATGGGGATCCTTTGAATTGATTGATTGGCATTCTTGTGAGCTAGTTTCTGATTGAATATTTCATATTTGGCGGGCGTGGGCTAGCTATGGATTGGCTTAGCTTGGGGGTCCCGCGCAGATTCAAATGGTCAGCACACTGGGCTGAACACTGATTAGTTTTGCTAGGGGCTATTCTAGGAATCTGACCTCCTGTGGTTTCCCTGGAACTCAAGGTGGAGGTAGGGTCTGCTAATCAGTGTCCAGTCCCACCCGGGGTGGTGACAGGGTCTGCTAATCTGGGTCCGGCCTCTTGGCTACTCTTTACTGGAACCCGGGGCAGAGTCCAGGGTGACTTGTTTTCCTGGAACTCGGGGTCCAGAACTACTTTAAGATGGAACTTAAACCAAAATGGAGTGGCCTTAGCCCTAACAGCACTATACTTTCACAACATGGCAATTCTCTAACACAGCAAACAGGGTTCACAGCAATCATAGCAAACAGACCAGGAGTCTAGTGCATTCCTAAGTCTCTAAATCTAATACCTAACAAGATTTAACACACAGTAACTTAGTCTAATACATAGCAAACTAAACAGGTCTCACAGCACCCCAAGAAAAGTTTCACGGTGTTCACAGCAAACAGCAATCAAAACAGAATTCTCAGCCATCATAACCCTTAACAAGGTTCATAGTAAGCAGATGTCTGGGGCACACTATCTCTAACACAGTACCCCTCTATGTTTAGCAGAAAAGAGAACTGGCTTCAAACTAATGCAGGGCTGTCACTTGGGACAAGAAACTTGAAAAAACTCTCTCTTCACATTGAGATTTCTATCTAGAGTCATGTTAGCAATTAAATTACTGCATGGGCTTGAAATCAAAAAAGGTTCTTTTCTATATGATTCCTTGATTTACACATTTAACATCATTTTATATAATTAATCTTTTCAGCCATACCCCAAAATAATGAATTTTTACTGTAGTAGTGTATAAAAACAGGATAAATATTAAGGCAGATGACCATAATTGGGAGCATTTAGAATATTAATGAAATATATAAAGTAATTTTGTCCAAATATGGCAATCTGCAGAGTTCCCAGAAAACTGATGGTTTCTTTTAAACTTTTCAAATGATTAAAAAAAGAAAATACTATGTTGAAGGTATCAATTAGTAAAGCTATGTTTGTTATATAAGTTAAAAAATACATACATATATATATATACACACACACCAATTATAGCCAAAGAGAACAAAGTTATAGGACATGATTTTAAAAGTGAGTGCTGGAGTGCCTGGGTGGGTCAGTTGGTTAAGCAGCCGACTTCGGCTCAGGTCATGATCTTATGGTTCATGAGTTCGAGCCCCGCGTCGGACTTTGTGCTGACAGCTCAGAGCCTGGAGCCTGCTTTGGATTCTGCATCTCCCTCTCTCTCTGCCCTTCCCTTGCTTGTGCTCTGTCTCTAAGGTTTCTCAAAAAAATAAAAAGGAAAAAAAAGTGAGTGCTGAATGTTAATATTACAAACTTTAGAAAAACATAATGAATGTGATTTCAAAGTCAGAAAATGGGTGCTGATAACTTTATATAACTGCTTATCTTCTCTATATTAAATGATTTCTCAAGTAGCATAATTTCAAAAAGGCCTATTGCCTATGTTATTGTTTTAATATCTATTACTTTTGTCAACTCTAAGGAATTATCTTTATAACAAAAAAGTCTATCATTTGTTTTTGGTTCTTAAGATTTCCATCTGCCTACTTACATTGCCTACGTCTACTTTATCCATTAGAATCCTCAGTGTATTCATCATGGTTATTTTAAATTTCCAGTCTGATGATTCTTTTTTTTTTAATTTTTAAAAATTTAATCTTAGTTTAGAGAGAGAGCAAGTGTACAAGAAAAAGGGGCAGAGGAAGAGAGAGAGAGAATCTTAAGCAGGCTCTAAGCTTCATGCGAGGCTTGATCCCATGACACTGGGGTCATGACCTGAGCTGAAATCCAGAGTTGGATGCTCAACCAACTGAGCCACCCAGGTGCCACCCGCCCCATCTAATAATTATAACATTCCTGCCGCATTGTTCTGATGCTTGTTTCTGTGTCTTCAAATTGTGTTGTTTGCCTTTTGGCATGCCTTTCTTCCTGATAGCTGGACAGAATGTACCAGGTAAAAGGAACTGCTTAAATAGGACTTTAGTAAGGTGGTAGTAACATTGGGGGAGGGGAAGCAGTCTGTAAGTCCTATGATTAAACCTCAGCCTTTTAGTGAGCCTGTCTGTGCCTCTGGACTGCGGACCTCACAAATTAGTCTTTTTTTTTCTTTCTCCCTTGGAAGCAGGAGGCTAGCCGGGCTGCAGTTGGGTATTTCCCTTTCCCCAGGTCAATTAGGCTCTTAAAAAAAACCCAGCTGGTTAGGCCTAGGTTAATTAGTTTACCCTGAGGGCAAGCTTTGTTAAAGGAGAACCGAGCTCTGACTAACTTCAAAATGGTTCCTTTTCCCTTACCTATGCCACAAGTACGAGAGGATTTTACTCCATTATTTACTATGGGAACCTGGTCAAATTTTTGGAGGTAAGTCTCACAATATTGTGAGGGTCCTATAACAAGGTCCCTCTGTTGTTTTTAACTCTCTGACTTGTCCACTCTGTGCCTCCAGTAATTTGTCAATTACAGTTCAGATTTTCCTACCCAGTGCTTGCTCAAGTGGCGGTTTCTGCTTCTGAATCCCTAGGAAGTCATGACTCCTGAATTCAACTGTCCATCTCTCTAATCTTGATGAGGTTTACCCTGTGTCCTCCCCTCTCTTCAGGATCCAAGAAGAGCTGTTGACTTTTCAGTCTGTTCAGCATTCTGCTTGTTAGGACAGAGTGGTGACTTCCAAGCTCCTTACATGCTAGAAACTGGAAGTCAGCAGTTTTTTCTTGATTCCTAAAAAACTAGAAAGCACTCATGTTACAACAAATACTCGGCACCCAGGAAGAGACAAGCCACGCGTACTCGGGGAATCAGAAATAGACTGTTTATTATGCACTGGTGCTGGCCCAGCAGAGTCACCTCCAAAGGCTGAGCCCCAAACCTTGGTACAAGCCTCCTTTTATGATTGGGAGGATAGGGGATTAAGAGACAAAAGAAAAAGGGGAGAGGGCACTTATCGGTGGTGCTATGCAGGCAGTTGGTGGATGCAGGAGGCAAGGAAGATTACAGAAGCCGAAAGCATGCAAGGGAGTGTCCAGCTTGGACATCTGGCTGGCCCCTTTTGTCTTGTTTACTAGCTTTTCTTCTCAGATGTCAATTAATAGGAAAATGGGTAAACAAGATATGTCATATTCTAAAATGGAATACTACTCAAAAACAAAAGGAAAAATAATAACATATGCAATAGCATTGATGAATCTGTGAACAGTATGCCGAATGAAAGAAGCTTTACTGAAAAAAGTGCATACTGTATATATAAAGTTCAAGAATAAGCAAAGCTAACCAAAGGTAGAAAAACAATCAAAATAATTCTAATGGAGGAAGGGGATTTACTGGTAAGAGATGATGAGGTTTGTGGGTGACAGTGGGGTTTGTGGGGTCCGGAGCTGAGGACCAAGAAAGAATTCTTGAAGCCGTCTTTGGTGCAAAAAGGTAGTTTTATGAAAGCACAAGGATAGGACCCGTGGGCAGAAAGAGCTGCCCCAGGACCATCAGGAAAGACTGGTTTTATATTATGGCATTGGGGGAGGTAAAATCCAGGGGAAGTTTCCAGTGAGATTTTTTTTACATACACTAAAGAAGACTCACAAGATACTGAAGGCCTACCTGTTGTCAAGCTAAGGTTGTTTCCTTCTTGCAAAGCTTGAGCATTAAGACAGTAGGGAGTGCCTGGAGAAATGGGCTGCAGGTTATGAGGAAATTTGGCTCTAGCTGCCATCACCGACTGCCTTTGTTTCCTTCTTGAAAAGACTTGAGGAATCTTCCTGAGTAATGTTCTGTATCTTGATAGGAGTTGGGGTTGCACAGATAAATGCATTTGTGGGTGCTCATCCGTTGGTATACTTGAGATCTGACCAATTCGTTGTATGTAAATGTTATCTTAAGATATAAATAAATATTAATCTCTAGTTGATATGCATGCTGAGGTGTTTGAGGGGAAGTGTACTGATGTCTGTGACTCACCTTAAATGCATAAATGAAAAAATGGATTACTGGATGAATAGAGATCTCAGTAGATAGATATGCGATAATGCAAGTATGAAACACAAGAATCCAGGTAGAGAGCATGGATAAATTCATTCTTCTGATGTTTGAAATTTTCTTTCTGGAGTAAAAAAAGGGAATTATAGGAATATGATTAAACAGAGCTTTGGCCTTATATTTAGAAAAACCGAAGTTTAAATGTCAGCTCACATCTATGAATTTATGAATAAGTTACTTTACCTTCCTCATACATGGTTTTCTGTTCTATAAAATCAAGATACTGACACTCAGGGGCACCTGGGTGGCTCAGTAGGTTGAGCATCAGACTTTGATTCAGGTCATGATCTTGCAATTCAGGAGTTTGAGCTCCCTGTCAGACTTTGTGCTGACAGTTCAGAGCCTAGAGCCGCCTACTTCAGATTCTCTGTCTCTCTGTCCCTCTGCCCCTCCCCCACTCATGCTCTGTCTCTGTCTCTCTCTCTCAAAAATAAATAAACATTAAAAAAATAATTTAAAAAAGATGCTGACACTCAGATGATAGGGTTGCAAAGATGTTTAGCCAAGGGAAGACATTTCCCCTTAGCTTCAAATGTCTCACCATTCCTTGAAGTTATAATTCCAGGGATCACCATACTTTTAAAAAAGATTTTTTTTTTTTTTTTGCAGTGACTTAGAATATTTGACATTGGGGACCTCTACTGGTCTCTTTTGACTAGAGTTTCATATTTGGACAAGTCAGTGATTCCCAACTGAATTTTTAATATTTTTTATGAACAGCTTCTCTACATTTATTTTTCTTTATATATATGCACAATTTATTCATCAGGATATTATTAAACTTAATGCTATGTACCCCTTCCACTCACTAACAAGATAACATGCCACACACTACTTTGAAAATTCACTGTAAAATTGTGGCAGGCCCCCAAAAAGACATAGGAAGTAGGTTTCTTTTTTTTTTATTTTTTTAACATTTTTATTTATTTTTGAGAGACATTGAGACAGAGTGTGAGCAGGGGAAGAGCAGAGAAAGAGGGAGACACAGAATCTGAAGCAGGCTCCAGGCTCTGAGCCATCAGCACAGAGCCCGACACAGGGCTCGAACTCACAGACCACGAGAGCATGACCTGAGCCAAAGTCAGCCCCTTAACCAACTGAGCCACCCACGTGCCCAGAAGTAGGTTTCTTAATCTAATATGTGATTTGTACATTTTTTTCTCAAGATAATTTAAGCTATCATAGAACTTTGAAGAAGAAATTTTGATAGAATAGAGGCGACTCAAGTTCTGAAAAATAAACCACTTTTAAACCTCCAAAACAAGAAAAGAACTTTGAGATTTATGGGCCAGCAACAGGCAATAAACAAAAAAACAAAAACCATCATGCCTAACACAGAGTTTTGGTGGGGTTTTTTTTTTTTTTATGATTTTGCTCATTCATTCTAAAAACTTAAAAGACTGAAGCAGGAGTGATGGCACAAAACTCCTTGAAGGAGCTTACATGAGAAGTGCTCCCTTTACGCTTTGTCATAGTCATTGCTACCATCAATTATAGCTCATTACACGGACTCCAAAGAGAAAGAGACTGCGTTGAAACACCGACACAGCTGGGAAACACTGAAGACTTGGCATGAAGAAACAGACTGAGTTTTTGCTGCTTTCTATCAGAAGGGATTTTATAGCAAAAAGTAGTGTAATAGATGTACTTAACATAGTCATAAAAAAAGGTTTAAATTTGAGATTGCTTAATCTTTTGGAATGAAGCATTTGGGGAAATAATGGAGTACTTTTTTATAGTATGACTTTTAGAAATTTTTTAATAATGAAGAGTTTTTATTAGCAAACTAAATGTGGAGAATATAAAGTTTATTGTCTTAAAACATAGGAAAATTCTGTTCGGATACATCTTTTAAAATATTACCTCTTGAGGAAATCCGATTTCTCTGTATCTTAAACAAACTACTTCAAAATGCTGACATTTTGAGTTTCATTACAATTTTTATCTCCGTTTTCTTTGGTGCTGAAGCAGTAAAATATTTCTCTAGTTTTGTTCTTTAAGCTAAGCTCCACTTTTCATTTGAATTTCTTTTCTCAGATGGAATAGAACAATAAATGTATATATAAACATGTTCATGTAAAAACATACAAGAATAAGCTACATTCATATATATTTCTGGTTAATCTAAAGGTTGTCTTCTTAAAAGATCCTCCCCCAAGGTTTATATCCATAGAGCTAAGAGAAACTGCTGTAATACAGAATGTCATCAATGCATTTTAACAATGCTAAATAATTCTTCATACAAACAAAAGGAGGACAAAGAGGAATACAAAACTTTCAGTATGTGTTGTACACATTAACAACATATCCCAAATGAAATTCAATTATGAATTATATATTAGCTTCTTCTAGAACAGTAGTTCTCTACTGGAGGTAATTTTTTGCCCCCATGGAACATTTGGTAAATGTCTAGAAACATTTTTGGTTGTCATGATGAGGGCAAAGGGATGCTTACTGGCATACAGTTGGTAGAAACCAAGGATGCTGCTAAACATCCTACAGCGTACAGGACAGTCTCCCAAAACAAAAAAGTATCCATCCCAAAGCGTTATTAGTTATCACAGTTGAGAAACGGCTCTAGAAGAAGAAAATAGGGCACCTGAGTGGCTCAGTTGGCTAAGCATTCACTTTGGCTCAGGTCATGATCTCACATTTCATGAGTTTGAGGCCTGCATCGGGCTCTCTGCTGTCAGATCCTGCTTCAGATCCTGGCTCCCTCTCTCTCTCCTGCCTCTCTCTCTCTCTGTCTCAAAAATATATAAACATTTAAAAAAAGAAAAAAGAAAAGTCAAAGTCTAAACCCCATGTAGTCCGTTAAATATAGAAAATAAAACAATTGATGAAGGTAGTAGCACACATAACAATCTACACTTTCAAATTCTACCAGTTCCATTTTACATTCCTACCAACAGTTTAGACGGGTCCCTTTTCTCCACGTCTTCACCAGCATTTCTCTTTTGTCTTTTTGATAATAGATGTTCTAACAGGCGTAAGGGGATATCTCACTGTGATTTTGATTTGCCTTTCCTTGATGATTAATGATGTCCAGTATCTTTTCATAACTATTGGTCATTTGTGTGTCCTCTTTGGAAATGTATCCATTCAATTCCTTTGCGCATTTTTTAATTGAGTTATTTGGGTTTTTTCTTTCTTTTTTTCTTTTTCTATTGAGTTCTATGAGTTCCTCATATATTTGGATATTAGCCCCTTGTCAGATATATGGTTTGCAAACATTTTCTTCCATTTTGTGTCTTGCTTTTTCATTTTATTGATGGTTTCCTTTAAGAGTTTACAGTTCCTGCTCTTACAATCAATATTTTAATCCATTTGAATTAGGCTTTGTATGTAGTAGAACATAGGGGTCGAATTACATTCTTTTACATGTGAATATTCAGTTCTCCAAGCACTGTTTTATGGAAAAGAGTATCCTTTCCTTGTGTATTTTTAGAGCTGTTGTCAAAAAATTAATTGACTATATGCAAACCCGTATACGCACGGGTTTATTTCCAAGTTCTCTATTCTGTTCCATTAATCTATGTGTCTGTTTTTATGCCAATACCATACTGTTTAGAATACTATAACTTCGTAATATAGTTTGAAATCACTGCAAGGTTGTGCAGAGGTCCTGGTAAGCCCTTGGCCATTAGTAATCAACCAGTACTGATAGTCATTCTTCCAGTCAGCCTGCTTCAGTGGCCTCTGCAGCATCCACAGCACACGTGGGGCATGAGAACCTTGGATGCTGAGAATCCTGGTTGTGAGAGCTTACTGCCTCTCTGAGATGCCAATATGGGAACATGAGGCATTCCCAAACCTGCAAACCTCCCCTTTCCTGATCTCTGGGCAGTTTTCCTGTCTCTCTGTGTTCAGTAGCCTTCCTTCTAGCATCTCTTCTTCAAAAGGCTTAGGCTTTGAGGGTCCAATTTCATTCTTTTGCACTAGATATCCAATTTATCTTACACCATTTATTGAAGAGACCACACTTCTTTGTTTTTGTCAAAGAAGAGAAGAGCCTTTGAGTTCAAGCCCATCTGCTTTACACCCTCCCCAATTCCTGAGGCAAGATATCACCAAGATATAATAGCAAACCTACTTAAACTGGAGAGGAAGGAAAACTACAGGGAGAACACATACTCAAATTAATATTTTAGTCAATTGTCCTTTTACACATAGTTTATTTATGACTTGAGTATGTGAGCTATAACTTCAGTATGTGAGCTTCATCAGGTGGTAAATGTGGATTTAGTCCCATCAATATTCAAATCGCAGTGTTCCAATTACCCACCTGTTAGGCTATGGGAAATTCAGGCTTTGTCATAGAAACCCAATCATGTGTGTGCCTGTGCTAACAAATCAGAACTATCTTCGCTGTCCCACAGTCATGATAACTGAGCTCTACAGAAGAATCTGGAATTCCACTGCCATCTTCCTTGTTGCCATACTACAGAAACTGTTGCCAAGAGAAGCTTGAAATCTACTGCATCAAAGCTGACAAAGGTAGCACTACCTTTGAGATCACTGTGACTGTGGTTACTAAGTAGAAAACCGACTTTATTGCTCTTGAGAAGAATGAATCTTCTGTGTTACATTTAATAGAGGCAGGGTCTTTATCCTGTTGATTGAAATATAGAATATTCTGGTGACTAGTGAGAACAGCTTTTCCATTAGTCGCCAGAGCAAACCAAACTGAGATTTCAAAGCTCAGGATAGGTCATTTCTGTGGAGTGGCACTGCCCCATATTTTTTTTTAATTTTTTTTAATGTTTGTTTATTTTTGAGACAGAGAGAGAGAGAGAGAGAGAGAGAGAGAGAGAGAGAGAGAGCGAGCATGAGTGGGGGAGGGGCAGAGGGAGAGAGGAACACAGAACGCGAAGCAGGCTCCAGGCTCTGAGCCGTCACCCCAGAGCCCGACGCGGGGCTCGAACTCACAGACCACGAGATCATGACCTGAGCTGAAGTCAGACACTCAACCGACTGAGCCACCCAGGCACCCGCCCCATATTGTAGACTACTTCCTCTGGCTCCAACACCACCAACAATGCCACGACAGCATTTCAACAAAAATTTCTCAAATAAGGTGATGAGGAGTACTAAAATTGCTAAAAATCAGCTATGTAGTTTTAAGTAGACCTAAACTCTGCTAACCAAGCCTCTATTGCTAGATTACCAGACTCCATTTTCCCTTTTTCTCGGCAAAGTAGTATTTATTGAAGCCCCCTTAACCATCAAATTGCCTGAGCCCCATTGATGAACAGAGGTTAAGACGTTTTGTTTGAGTTCTGTGACCTCTGTGTATGTTAGGGTATGCAAATGGGTATTTGGAATTGGAGCACCACCAGAAGTTACTGAGCCATAGCACATTACGTTCTGAATTAAAGAATCCTTTTCTGAGTATTGTTAAATCAAGATGCCCTACAATTAAGGCTGTAGTTGGTGTCCAAAATAGAATAATTCACACAAGAAGCAGCCATTACAGATGATTATTTTAATAAAGTTTATTTTTGTTACAGTTTTCTGGTTGTTCAACTTTCGTCTACTTACCTTGTCCCAGATTCATTCTTAGCCCTTCTTTATGGTCTGCTCTGTAATCCAAATTGCTGAATGCTATGGAAGGCATCTGTGGATTACATGTGGCCAACTGGCTCCCATTTGTATTTGGCTAAGTAGAGACCTCAGTAAATTAGAGGGTTCTAGAAAGAGGCGTGTGTGTTACCCATTCCCTATTTTGTCTAAAATGTGTTTCTTAGCAGTACTTTGCACCTCTTCCACTACTAGTTTCTGTCCCGCACTCCTTATCTATGAACTGTCACTCTCATTGGGCTAGTAATGATGTCTCTATATTTCTAGTCTCTAAATTCCTCAGCTGCTTTGCTGGTTGACTTAATCTTGCCATAATTCCTAAATTTCTTTATTCTTTAAAGTCTCATGTCCTCCAAGTTTGATTCTATTTCTTCCTAGGACTCTGATTGTTAGAGTGACTATTCTCTTTGTTACATATATTATACATTTTTTAATCACTGTATTCAAGTTATAATTTAGTCTTCTCAAGCTACAAGAGTAGATTAAACTTTCCATAAGCAGCATTTATCAGAAAAGGGGGGAACTCACTGCCACCTGCCACCAACAACATTACAATAGGTTTGGCTTAGCAATTAAAGGATTAGCTTCCATATTACTGAGATTATAGGGAACTCTTAAGACTTCCTACAATATAGAATGTTCACTAATGCCAATAAAATTAAACTAATCTTAGCGCTAGATCATTTTGCATGGACAGCCATTTCCACTGCCGATGTCCCTGTCATGTCGCTGTGTTATTTTCAATATACAGCAGGGCTGGAGATTTATTAGACAGTCGACAGCACCAACAGGTTATGCTGAGCTCAGTAGTGTTGCCAAGCAAAAAGAAATATTATATGAGGGCAGCATTTGTTCTAAACAAAAAATCCAAGCATATTTCTTCCTTATTTAAATTTGCTCATGGAAACCATTTTCCACAGGTAAGTGAACAGTGAATGTGTTTGCAGTGTGCTATTGCATTCCTACCCAGTGCAGACAAGATGGAAACCATGTTTTCATAAATAAAAAGCGACAGACCATGTCATTGCCCTCGTCTTTAACTCTTCCCCCCAATAAGTGTATGTGTAGTAGGGAAGGTTCTGCTTCACACCAGGCTGGGGAATTGAATATTGATGGACTTTGCTGACAGTTAGTGGATGAACATTTCAGCATAGAATACAAAGGTCATGTTTGCTCTGAATTCAGTAGGTTTAATTTGATTTGGCTAGTTAATTATGAATATTGTGCTTGAAAAAGTAAATCAGGTAAAAAAAAAAAGGACCGCAGTACAAAGAATCCATAAACTACTTAATTTTCAACCATGTTCTCTCCAGTTATACAACTCCTTTGGTATTGGGTCCAAATTTAAAAAGTTAATGTAGTTTAAAAGAAAATTTGGGTGTACTATTAAATCATTTGTAAATGTCCTTGATAACTTATAGACAACATAAACTAAGGAGTAAAAGGAAAACCATTGTTGAGACATGATTCCTTAAGTCACCAAAAATTTATTCTGTGTGTCCTACATAAGTCAAATTCACAGTAAATTCTGAGAGAATGCTCAAATAAGTCATTGTGTTACCTCCACTGCTCTCAGGACTTTTTTTTTCACTTATGCTAATTATATGCAACGTCTTAGGCAAAATATTTGCCTCATTACCTACACTCGGCATCTACAAATTTATTTTAAGGATACCAGTGTCTCAGGAAGGAAATATAGTTAGAAGCCTCCCTATCTTTCTACTACAATGGATTAAATTTATAGAAATAATATATATAGAAAATAAATAACTAGATTAAGAGGCTACAGTAAATCCTTGAAGAATATAAAAGTAAAAGCTGAAAGAAAATATAACTTCAGAGTTACATAAAAACCATTTTATAATTGGGATGCATACTTTAAGAATTTATTTTTACAGATGGAAAGGCTAATTTAAGTCATCTATTATATAATCAGATGATATGTAATAGTGGTGGAAACTCTAAGGGACACAAAGATGTAAAGCACCACCACTCAAAAGGCTGTGCTTATGGAGATAAGATATACTCATATATTCCCACAAAGATTAAATATCTGACAATATACGACAATGTGTGATAGTATATTGCTGTGAGATGATGTCTTCCTTTAGGTTTAAACCATGCGTTCACATCCTTGATTCAGTATTGGTATCAGCCCCTCCCACAACTCTTCCTAGAATGCCACAGCCCTTGGAATGCTGCTTAGCTCTCCTAAGGCTATCCTTACCTTCTCTAGTGAAAGTAAGCCCTCTTCGTGACAGCTTCTGCTGTTGCAAACTCTCAGCTCAAAGATCTCATTGCAGTGTTTTGATCAAGCAAGGTGAGACTGTGACAATAATAGAATATTTCTACACTGAGCACTAAATTCCAAAACTGAAAGAGAAAAAAGATTTTTTTCCAACTTTTTTCTTTCTTTCTCTCTTTTTTATATTTTTTATTCTTTTTTTTTTAAGTTTATTCATTTATGTTGATAGAAACAAAGGCAATGCATGTGGGGGAGGGGCAGAGAGACAAAGAGAGAAAATCCCAAGAAGGCTCCATGCTGCCAGCACAGAGTCTGATGGAGGGCTCGAACTCAGGAAACTGCGAGATCATGACCTGAGCTGAAACCAAGAGTCAGACACTTAACTGACTAAGCCACCCAAGCGCCCCCTCTCTCTTTTTTTTTAATTTTAAGTTTTCTATGGCTGACAACTGATGGTTAGGTATTACTGGTAATTTATATTTAATACTCTTCTAATATATAGTGTGAATTTACACACTGAATTCATTTTTAAAAAATTTATATTTTAGTGATCAAAAAAATGAATAAGGCCCCCATTATAGAATAGGTTACACGTATATTATTTATCTTAAATTAATTCTCACAACAGATCATGTTGTGAATGAAAGTGAGGTTTGGTTTGGAGACTTACTCATGGTTTCAGAGGTCAAAAATCGCTGGGCATAAATTCAAATCCCATCTCTCAATGGAAAACCTGGAATTTTTTCTACCACTCATTGAGTCACAATTTAGGATTTTGTCCTGTTATGCTAGGGGGCTATAGTCATACTGAATACTTATGTTAGCTTTTTTACACATGTGAATAGTATTAACTAAAATAAGAAAAGTTAATATTTGATATGCATTAGAATTTACTAGATTTTAGTTATGTATAAATTATAATACATTGAAGGAATACATAATTGCATTATGAAATCTATGGGTTATTTTGATATTTTTTCCCAAAAAGTAGCAGCATTCCCAGTGTTAACTTTAGAAAAAAGTGTGTATTATTTCAGTCAGTTAACAAATACTTACAAATGTATTATAAACTATGAGGAGTACTATGTATGTCAGTTAAATTTAAATTAATTTGAAAAACACCTTTGTGACACAAGAGCATGAATCATCAATTTTATTTGTGAAACTCAGATGCCACCTATTGTTTAGAAAAATAAATACATCATTTCTGTTAAAATTCTATTTTTACTGCCAATTTTCATGTCTCTGGAGAAATATGAACACTGTACACATAGAACAGAAGCTGGCTCTCCAACTGTACAGAATAATTAGAGGTTTCAAGGACATAAAAATATTAAGTGAAGCTGTGATATTTATCATTAGGTGGGAAGAAGTAAACTATTCTTAAGTACCCATATCTTCAGAGGAGTACATTTTGCCCTAGTAATTATTTTTATATAATTTTTACTTTTAGATCATTGTCATTTCATATGCAATTGTAAGAAATAATAGAGAAAATATGTTTACCCTTTACTCTGGTTTCCCCCATACAAAAACTTTACTTCAAATAACCAGGATATTGACGTTGGGAGGGTCAGGACATATATTTTCATCATCACAGGGATATCTTGTGTGGCCTTTTATAGCCACACCTGCTCCCTTACTACCTCCTACCACCTCCTTAATCCCTTTCAATCACTATCTGTTATTCATTTCTATAATTTTGTATTTAAAGAACATTATATAAATGATATCTACCATATAGTATATAAACTTTGGGGACTGGCTTTTTTCATTCAGCATAATTCTCTGGAAAGTCACCCATATTGTGGTATGTATCAATATTTCATTTCTGTTTTATTGCTGAGTAGTATTCCATGCTATGGATATACCATAATTCATTTAAGCATTCACTCCTTGAAGGCCATCTAGGGTATTCCCAGTTTGTGGCTTTTACAAATAAGGATGCTATTAACATTTATGTACTTAGTTTTGTGTGAACATAAGTTTTCATTTCTCTGGGATAAATCCCCAGGAGTGCATCTGTCAGTTTTTATGGAAGTTACATATTTATTATTTAAAGAAACTGCCAAATGATTGTCCAGAGTGGCTGTACCATTTTACATTCCCGTCATGATGTGTGAGGGATCCAGTTTCTCTGTATCCTAACCAGAATTTGACACTGACTCTGTTTCTTATTTTATTTTATTTTTTAATTTTTTTAAGGTTTATTTATTTTTGATAGACAGAGTGTGAGTGGGGGAAGGGGAGAGAGAGAGGGAGACACAGAATCCAAAGCAGGCTCCAGGCTCTGAGCTGTCAGCACAAAGCCCGACACGGGGCTCGAACTCATGAACCATAGGATCATGACCTGAGCCTAAGTCGGCCGCTTAACCAACTGAGCCACTCAGGCGCCCCTCTGTTTCTTATTTTAGCCATTCTGATAGGTATGTAGTGGTATCTCATTATAGTTTTAATTTGCATTTTCTTAATGATGTTGAAAATCTTTGCATATGCTTATTTGCCATCTGTAGATCCTCTCTGGTGAAAGGTCTTTTCATGTATTTTGTCCTTTTTTCTAACTGGATTGCTTTATTTTTATAATTTTTTTTATTCTCCAGTTTTGATAGTTCTATATATATTCTAGATGCCACTAGTGTTTTGTCAGATATGTAATTTGCAAATGTTTTCTTCCAGAATGTGGCTAGTATTTTTTGCCTCTTAACAGAGCATATAGCAGGTCTTTCATAGAGTAAACGTCTTCAATTTTTATCAAGTCTAGTTTATCAATTTTTCCTTTTATAGACCATCCTTTTGGTGTCAGGTCTAAGCACCCTGTCTAGCTATAGACCTGAAGATCTTCTCTTGTTTTTGTTTTCTTTAAAAGTTTCATAGTTTTACATCATTATATTTAAGCCCATGATCCATTCTAAGTTCATTTACATATCAGATGTGACACTTAGGTCACGTTTCATTTTTTGTCTATTGATGTCCAATTGCTCCAGCACCATTTTTTGAAAAGGTTATCTTTCCTCCATTGAATTTCTTTTACAAAATTTCTTTGTCAAAAGACAGACATATTTGTGTGAGTCTATTTCTGTGTTCCCTCTTCTATTCCATTGATCTATATGTCTGTCTCTCTACCAATACCACACAATCTTGACTACTGTAGAAATAATAAGTCTTTAAATAAGGTAGACTGATTCTTCCCACTTTATTCTTGTTCAAGAACTTTCTAGTTCCATTGTCTTTCCATATAAATTTTAGATTCTTGACTATATCTACAAAAAATCTTGCTGAGATGTTGAGAAAATTGGATTAAACCTGCATCTACTTTAAGAGAAATGTCATCTTTACTATAGGAATTCTAACCTACAAACATATTATGTCTTTCCATTTTTTGAGAATTTTTTTATTTGTTTCATCAAAATTTTGTAATGTTCAGTGTACAAGCCCTGTACATGTTTTCTTAAGTATTTAATTTCTTCATTGTTAGTATATGGAAATACTGTTGATTTTTGTATGTTTTTTTATTCTTGTGACCTTGACAAACTCACTTATTTTAGTAGTTCTTTTGCATATTGCTTCAGATTTAATATGTATACAATCATCTCATCTGAAAATAGAGACAATTGTAGTTTTTCCTTTCAATCTTTATGCCTTATTTTTTTCTTTTCTTGCCTTTATTGCACCAGCTAGAACTTCTAGTACTGTGTTGAATAATTAAAGTCATCTGAATCTAGAATTTTCTTTGTGGGAAGTATATCTTTAGCTATATATCTTTAATAGATGTCTACTCATATATTTCTTCTTTTTTTATTTTTTAATATTTTTTTACATTTATTTTTTTTCGAGAGACAGAGACCGTGCACAATGGATAGGGGGCAAAGAGAGGATGAGACACAGAATCCAAAACAGGCTCCAGGCCCTGAGCTGTCAGCACAGACCCCAATGCTGGGCTCGAATTCACAAACCATGAGATCATGACCTGAGCTGAAGTCAGACACTTAACCAACTGAGCCACCCAGGTGCCCCCATATATTTCTTCTTGAGTGAGCTTTAATAGTTAACATTTTTTCAGGAATTTGTATATTTCACCTATGCAATTAAACTTATTGAAAGTTGCAACATTATTCCATTATAATCCTTTTAATGTCCATAGAATCAATATTGATGGTCTTATTCATTTCTCTTTTTTTTTTTAATGTTTATTTATTTTGAAAGAAAGTGAGAAAGGGAGAGAGGCAGAGAGAGAAGGAGACAGAGGATCTGAAGTGAGCTCTGAGCTGACAGCACAGAGCCCGATACCCAACTCAAACCCATGAGCTGTGAGATCATGACCTGAGCCGAAGTCAAAAGCTTAACTGACAGAACCACCCAGGTGCCCCAGCCTTATTCATTTCTGATTTTAATATGCAGCTTCTGTTTTCCTGATCATTCTGGCTTTAGGTTTAGTAATTTTAGTTTTGCTGATTTGTATTGCTATTTCATTAATTTCTCCTCATTTATGTTTTTATTCATGGTTACATTTTTTCCTAGTTTAAGGTGGAATTTTAAAGCATTCATTTGAGACAGTTCTTTCAATATAAGCATTGATAGCTATAACTTTCTAAGGACTGATTTAGTCATTTTGCTAAAGCTACTTCAGAAACATTCTATAAATTTTTACAGGTTCTCATTTCATTTTCTTTTAATTCAATATATATTCTAATATACCTTGTGATTTCTTTGAGATAGGATTAATTAGAAGTATATTGTTTAATTTCAAAATATTGAGGAATTTTCCAGATATATTTTTATTGATTTCAAATTTCATGGTTGTCATAGGACATAACTAATATTTCAGTATTGTGCCTCCAGAATATGGCCAATGTGGGTAAATGTTCTATGTGTACTTGCAAAAAAAAAAGGGTATATTCTTCTATTGCATGGTGTGTTCTATAAATCTTAATGATCACAAATCTTAGTGTCTACTTGTTCTATAAATTAATGAAAGAAGAGTGTTGAAGTTTGAAACTAGAATTGTAGATTCGACTCTCCTTTTAGTTGTATGATATCAATTTTACTTAATGTATTTTGAAGCTCTGTTACTATATACATGTTTAGACTTGGATATTTTCTTCATTAAATGAGCCCCATGTCACTATGCAATATCCTTTGTTATTCCTGGCAATATTTCTTGTTCTAATCTACTTCATCTAATATTGATATAACTAATCGAATTGTCTTTCAATTAGTGTTTATATGGCATATCATTTTATTTTTAATCCCTCTTTGTCCTCGTTTTAAAGTAGGTGTTTTATAGACAGTATAGAATTGGATTTTGCTTTTTTTCTGATACTGATATTCTCTGCCTTTTAATTGGAGGTTTAGAACCTTTATATTTAATGAATTGTTGATATGTTTAAATTTAAATTTGTCATATGCTACTCATTTTCTAATTATCCTCACTCTTAGGAACTTTTCCCTCTTTTCCTACCTTCTTTTGGAATGACTGCATATGTATTTTTATGATATCTCCACTATTGACTTATTGGTTATATCTATTTTTACAATTTTGTGTTTGCTCCTAGACATAGTACACACACATACATATACATACACACACCTTATCATAGCCTGTCTTCCAATAATATTATGCCACTTCACATGTAGCATAAGAAACCTTATAATAGTATATTTCTATATCTTTTCTTTTTTATTTTTATTTTTAATTTTTTAAACAAAAATTTTTATGCTTATTTATTTTTGAGAGAGAGCAAGCAAGTGTGAGCAGGGGAGGGGCAGAGAGAGAGAGGGTGACACAGAATCCAAAGCAGGCTCTCTGCTGTCAGCACAGAACCCAATGCAGGGCTTGAAACCACAAACCATGAGATCATGACCCGAGCCAAAGTGGAACACTTAACGGACTGAGCCACCCAGTGCCCCATATTTTTATATCCTTTCTACTCTGTGTCTCAAATCAAGATAATCACAACCTGTATTCTTACCTGGTGCTCAGGGGTATCTTCCAAGCTCATGTAGGTACTGAAAGAATTCAGTGGTTAGTCTCTTTAAGACTAAGGTCTCCTATTTCTTGCTGGCTCTTGGTTAGGGGATGTCCTCAGATCCTAAAGCCTACTCTCATGTTCTTGCCACATGGCTCCCTTCATCTTCAGAGCCAATAAGAGGATTTCCCTCTCATCAAATCTTTCTCATACTTACATCTCTGACTTCTGTGTCTGACCTCCAGATCCAGACTTAAATGACTCATATGATTAAATCAAACCCAAATAGAATAAGCTCCCTTTTCCATTTAGGGTAACATAATCACAGAATGCTATGTTACCATACTTACACGTGCCATCTGCATTCAGGGCAAGAGTTAGTTGGAGACATCTTATTAATTCTGCCTATCACGCAAAGCATGGAGACTCATATAAGCTAAAATATAATTCTTAAAGAAGAAAGATAAGAGACTTTCAATCTATAGATTTAACTAAAAAATCTCCATTAAACTAAAAATCTCACTGGACAGTAAGACTTTTTCATCTTACAGTGCCATGTGTACTACATGCCTGACATATAATGGAAACTCAAGTATTTGTTGAATGGAACACACAACTTCTCTTTGTAAATAACAGAAGTCTAAAGTGTACATTGATTAACATTATTCTCCAGCAATCTCAATTGCCTTAATTGCTCAAGTCAATCAAGTGTCCTAGATTACACTTGTAGGGACTTGGGTGGTTGAATACTCCAACAAAATCCCAAGTGAAATCAGTTTCTAGTAAAAGAAGCACAACCCCACTTACTTTTTCCCTGCATTGTAAGAACTGTAAGTATTAAAGATGCAAAAGGAAAGCATCAGTCATCACACATGCATATGTAATGTAATTCTATACATTGATAATAGTAATCAGGAAGTAGGACCTATTGAGCACTTTCTTGGAATCTGACAGAAAAAATCAGAGAGATAATGTTTCTAGAGAGCTGACACCTTACAAACGGTTTCTGTTGTCTCTCACCTCATTTTTAATCCCATCTTTCTTTTCTTGTGAACAAACTTTTAATACCCTTTTTATTTCCACGTTGTCTAGTTGCCTCTTTTCCCAGCTCCCTCTGTTTTTTCTTTGCTACTTCTCTCTGTCTCTTCATTATCCTTTCTCTTCATGTATCCTTCTCTACAGTAGTATCTGTATCTACTGGTTCACCTCCTCTCTCTGACTAGTACTTGTTCTTTTAAATAGTTGTTGCTTACTTTTTTGTAAATTAGATTTTCATTTTCTGTTTCCGCATACTGTCTGTAATAAGAACAATATGTTTATCTATGGTAAGTATACATATCTCTAATATCAGCATATAAGGAGAAAATGAAAGATTAAGTATTTTTATCTTATATAATATGAACTGTTACACACAAACAGAAATCACACATTGCACCAGAATATCTCTTTTCAGTTTCCATCTCTATATACACTCTATATAGAACCCTCTTACAAAACTGAGCAATACTTATATTGTCCACTAGATGGCAAATGATCACTCAAGGAAACTGATGACAAAGAAAAAATCTTACAGAATTAAAGATTTGTTATAAAGAAAAGGCAGATTTATTTTTTTTACAAATACAGTAAGTACCAAATAAAATATTCTAAAAGCAACCTTAAATCTTTATCTAGGACAAAACCCTTCCAAACTCCTATTACTTTATAATTATTTATGAATCAGAAACAAAGCAAAAATTAAAAAATAGAGGAAAGTTTATAAGGAGGAAATGTTTCTTAGCTATAGAGACTAAATAAATTGTTCACAATTATTCATCATTTAAATAGAAATAAATAAAATTAAAAGGTACCATAAGCAGTCCTGTCAGTAAAATGGTCTCGTTTTAAAACACTGTAATCACTTATAAGTAATAACTATGTCTAGAGAGGAAATATGAATGATCATATGAAGAGAACATATTTAAATAACATATAAGTTTAGAGAAGGATAAATATATTATTAGTGGGGGTGGAGTTGATTACTACAATGAATTACCAATTTAAAGTCTATTGAACCAACTAAAATCATCTCTACATTTGTCGTATGCAATAAAAAATGACAAGTAATACATCAGTAGCCTTAATATTTCAGGTATTCATGCAAATCAACAAAAAAGTGGGACTACATCAAACTAAAAAGCTTCTGCACAGCAAAAGAAACAATAAAATGAGAAGGCAACCTATGGAATGGGCCAACATATTTGCAAATCACATATCTGATAAGGCATTAATATCCAAAATATATAAAGAACTCATACAACTGAAGAGAAAGAAAACTAACAACCCACTTAAAAAATGGGCAGAGGAACTAACTGTACAGAGAGTTTTCCAAAGAAGACACACAAATGGCCAACAGGCACCTGGATAGGTGTTTGACAGACATACCACTCACCAGGGAAATGCAGATCAAAACCATAATGGGGTATCACTTCATACCAGTTAGGATGGTCACCATGAAAAAGCACCTCTCCACAGTATGTATAATTCACAAAAGGAAAAAAATACATGATTAGGGTAAGGGTCTTGAGATGGGAGATTATCTTGGATTTTCTGGGTGAACCCAATGCAGATAGGCTCCTTACAAGTGAAAAAGGGAGGCAGGAGAGTCAGACAAAGAGATGTAAGGATAGAACCAGACCTCAGAGTAATTCTATTTCTGGGATTCAAGAGACAAGGAGTGTGGTCAGCATCTAGAAGCTAAAAAAAGGCAAAGGGTCAGATTCTCCCAGAAAGCCTCCAGGAAGGAGAGCTGACATCTCAGTTTTAGTCCTGAGAAACCTGTTTGGGACTTCTGACCTCCAGAAGTGTGGGATAAAAAATTTGTATTTTTCAGCCACTGTGTTTGTGGTAAATTATTACAGCAATAATAAGAAACTAATGCAACTCCTTAGCAAAGAAATATCAGATATTTCTTTTAAAGTAAGAAAGTGATTGCCTAAACTTGAGTAAGATTCGCTTAATATCTCAGAAAATACTGCGGGATAAAAAGCATGCATCTTATATGTAACACATAATGAAATTTTTTTTCCTTGTAGCTGGTAAAATAATTATTTGTGGAGAAAGGCCTGGTTTCTTGATAATGTACTTAGGTAAGCACATTTTAAGTGAGATACACATGCTGGAGCTGACAAGTTTCTTGCAAGTTTCAGGGGCAAGAGGAAAACAATTCTGCGTAATAAAAGAGATGGATGATGGAGTGCTGGATTGAGCTGCTCTGGGTCAACAAGAGGAGGGGAGGGATGTAGAATCCAGGAATAGAACCAGAGTATGTGTCCTGGGACTGGGTGAATGAAATGCCTGGAGCTGCAGGGCCTCTTCATTTCTATACTGATCAGCTTTTTGCTGGGGTAATAAACAATCTCATAGCTCCAGTGGCTTAAACAATAAGTAATATGTCTACTCATGAGTTTTGGCTGTGGCTCTGTTGGGCCCAGCTGGGTTCCTGGTAGCAGCTAGGCTTGTGTTCAGAGCTGCAAATGTGTTTCATGCTGTGACCTAGGCTGCAGAAGCAAATGCTATCTAAGCACGTTGTTCTCACAGAGGATGGTAAGAGTGCAGGAGGGTGACGGGCTTCTCTTAGAGGAGAGAAACCTATCACTTCAGGGAGAAGAGAGTGAATGTTTGCTGAACAATATTCCAGTCTACTAAAATCCCATAACACTTCAGTCAAACTAGGAAACAAATGGTGGACCTGGTGTCATTTAAAATGTGGTGAAAGCCAGAGCGTATGTTGAGTTTTGCATTAAAGGCTGCACAGGACTGAAACAGTAAGCCTAAGGGAATAAGGAAAACAGTAAAAGAAAAAACTGGGTTAGTCTTATTTCTTTAACCCAAAGGAAAAGGAAAGTGAAACAACATTTTGATAAACAACATTTCTATCAGGTACCGTGCTGAAAAATTTCATTCTCGTGTATTTTCACAGGCTTATGAGGTTTAAAAAACAACAAAAAACAACCTCAGAAAGGTTAAGAATATTGCCCAAGTTCCTTCAGTTTGTATTCCATGATGGTAATTTGGGAATGTATCGTTAAGGAAATTTGAAGAACTAAGTCAATGAGCATAAGAAATGACTCTTTAAAAATAGAAGGCTAGTAAAATACAAAAAGAATGGCAACCTCTATCAAAATTGGGAAGGACTTGTTTTGCATGGAGATGAGGTTAAAACAAGCTGGATCAGTAGCCCAAGTAAAGTAATGGTCTATGGATTTCTGGAAGACAGCAGTGCAGCCTCAGACCCCAGGAGACTAGTTGGTGCCAGCAGAAGCTACAGGAAACAAGAGATAGCCAAGGAAACAAATTCAGAAGAGTTTGTAATGGAGCTGAAACAGGGGCACTACTGGCCCATTAGAAGTATCTTTGAGGGGCACCTGATGGCTCAGTCGGTTAAGTGTCCAACTTCAATTCAGGTCATGATCTCACGGTTCACAATTTCAAGCCCCACATTGAGCTCCATGCTGATAGCTCAGAGCCTCGAGCCTGCTTCGGATTCTGTATCTCCCTCTCTCTCTGTCCCTCCCCTGCTTGCACTCTTATCTCTCTCTCTCAAAAATAAATAAACATTAAAAAAAGAAGAGGAAGAAGTACCTTCGAAAGTTAGAAAAATGTGCCCTTTCTTCTTTTGTCACAGACCTGTGTCAAAATAGACAGTTTGGCCAATCCCACCTGTTCCCTCCAGAGGGCAGCCTAGATCTGCACAGCCTTATGCCATCATCCTCCTTTGGCTGGGATAAGAAGGGGGAGATGGAGATTAAGGACTTCAGTTATAGAGAAAGGTACTCCTCTAAGGTGTCCACACGAGTGAGAAAAATAGTCTATTTATATGGCTCTCTAGTGGGGATTTAAATATTCACCTAAAGTTGGATATGTATTAAATAGTTGTCTTTTTGTTGTTAAACTTCTTAAAGGAAGAATAAATGTGCTCTATCTTAGATATTACCAGACACAATAAAAAGTAATTCACAATTTGGAAACATTCTAAGATTTTAAATACTTAGGATAATTCACAGCAATGAGTCACAATTAAACTCAAAGCAAATATCATTGCACTAAACCTGCACTACAACATCCTGTTGTAGAGTATGCATTTTCCTGAAACGGGCAGTCGACACGAATTCAGTTATAAGATATACAAAATTCTTTCTCTATTCTATATAGTTTTTTATTAGATGTCCCACATCAAAATTCCACTCAGCCTTCAGGACCTGATTCAGATCCCAGGCTAACCGTGGTCAAGGTTCCACAAACGATTATTAGATGATCCTCTGATTCTTGGGTGTTTTGCTTGTGCCTTTATTATGGAATATTCTTTTTAATTTTTTTAATGTTTACTTATTTTTGAGAGAGAGACAGAGAGAGAGACAGAGCATGAGCAAGGAGGAGCAGAGAGAGAGACATAGAATCTGAAGCAGGCTCCAGGCTCTGAGCTGTCAGCACAGAGCCCGATGCAGGGCTCAACCCCAAAAGCCGTGAGATCATAACCTGAGCTAAAGTTGAATGCTTAACCAACTGAGCCACCCAGCCACACCTGTGCCTCTATTATGAATTAACTTTTATGATTATAGGTAAGTTTTGATTAGAAAGCCTAGAAAAACTCTACTTATCCTTCAAGACCAGCGGAAAAGTTATTTTTTATTTGAAATCACCCCTGACCCTCTGTAACCTACTTTATCACTCCCTCCCTCTATGCTAATATTAAAGGTAGAGTACACATCATGTGACCCTCACTAACTTATATAGCTGAGAAAGATTTTCTTTGGTGGTGGGGGGTAGAAGGGTAAAGGTTAACTAAACATTAGTGAGCTCATTGAGGGCAGAAAATGTAAGATATCTTTTTAATCTTTACTCCCCTGAAATAATATAGAACCTAGATCAGAGTTTCTAAGCCTGGGAACTATTGACATTTGGGGCCAGGTAAGTACCTGTAGAGAGTTGTCCTGTGCATTGTGGGATATTTAGCAGTATTCTTCGTTAGTCCCGACAGCCAAAAACATCTCCAAACATGGCCAAATATTCCCTGGAGGATAAAATTGCCCTGGTTGAGAACCACTGATCTAAACCATAGTGGGAATTAGGGTGCATTGACTTGATGTCAGGAATTATTAGGTTTTGTCCCCCACCTTTTATCTTCCACATCATGTAGCACTAGAGAGGGGTTCAACAAATGTATTAAAATGAATAAATAAGTCACAAATAATACTAAAATCTTTCCTCAAAGCCATTAAAAATAGAGCTTTACAGGGATGATATGTTTTCATCTATTCATGAAAGAGATGGTATGGAATATTGGCTAATGATGCAAATTATGGAGTCAGATTGGGTGGGTTCAAATCTATGGTACATGAGTTTATATACCAACTCTCAGCTTGCCAGTACCATATTCTTGAGCAAGTCATTAATCTTTGCTGCACCTCAGTGTCCTCAGTATAAAATGATGATACAAATAGTATTTAGCTCAACAAGACTATGTGAGGATTATACGATAAACTATACAAAGCACCTGGAGCAGTATGTAACAAGAATCAGTTATTATATCTATATATATCATGTGCATATATCAGTATACTAATATATCTATTACAGAACATACAGGCATATACAATCATTTTCAAAGCAACTGACATTTCCTTTCCCAACCCAGATTATTATTATTATTGTTGTTGTTGTTGTTGTTGTTATTGTTGTATGCTTTGAGTGCTATTCACTGCTCTTTGAAGATTTCTGATTTTAGGAGCACAGCAAGGATAGACTAGGGATTGGCATTCTTCATGGTCAGGAAACTACTTACTGAAGGCTCCTATGGAGATGGACTGGGGTCTGTGATTTTGGCAGTTATCTCTGGTGGACTGGTTTCATATTAAGCTCTGTGTTCAAACTCCCATATGCCACCCTCAAGTTTCTGTTTAAACATTACATCCTGCTTTTTACCTCTAATCCATGGAATTAAGGAAAAGTTCGGTGTCCAAAATTGCATTCAAGAATTTACAAGGTAGATAGAATCAGAGGCCATTATTCAAATGTTTATCCATTCATTTGACAGACATTTGTTGAGCACTTAATGTGCCAAATCTTGTTATGGAAGTTGAGAATTAGCCTGGAATAAAGCATTCAAAAGTGACTGCCCTCTCAAAGCTTACATTACGGTGACAGAAGAGCACTTCAGGAAAGGAGAACAAAAGGTCAGAAGCTATGAGACAGGAACATGCTTAGCGCTTTGGGGAACCACTGAGAAACCATGGTGGCTGGAGCCATGTGAGCTTGAGTAAGAAGAAGGACCTGAGCTCGGATAAGTACAGGGTGGGGGTGTGGAGGAGGAGGGTCACAGATTGTACAGAGCCATGTTGTCATTATAAGAAATTCAGCTTTTACTGCAAGGGAGTTAGGAAATCATTGAAGTATTTTTTATCAGACAAATGATACCATCTGAAGGCCCTTTAACTGGGTCATTCAGTTTGCTGGGTTCAGAATAGACTGGGACAAGGGTGGTGTACAAGGGCAGAAGCATGAAGACCAGTCAGGATTCTCCTATAAAGTACTAAAGTAAAATCGTACAAATGAGAAATGATGTTGGCCTCTGCTACATGAACAGCAGGGATCAAATTCTGTATGTATTTTGGAAGCAATACATTTAGGTTTTGCTAACTTATGAGCTAACCGATGTGCCCATTGAGAAAGGGGGAAGTCAGGGATAAAGCTAAGACCTTTGACCCGAGCAACTTTTGACGTGACTTTTGAAGAATGGAATTACCTGCTTTTAAGTAAGAGAGGGACAGAGTGGAATGTCAGGAAATCAGGTTAGAGATGTTAAGTGTGAGATGCCATTAGAATCTATAGGCAACTAGATGTACTAGTCCAGACTTCAGGACAGGGGACCAGATTAAACCTCTCAATTTTGGAGTTGATAGCACATAGATAACCTAAAGCCATGGGACTGAATGAGATCACCCAGAAGGGACTATGGATAGGGGAAGAAATCAAATGAGTTCTGGATATATTTTGTAGTTAAAGTTAACAGGATTTGCTGGCAATTTAAATGTAGGTATAAAAGATAAGACTCAAAGATGACTCCAAGGATTTAGGGAGGCAGAAAATGAAGCTATTGATGGACTGACCCTGGGGCTCTCCAATACTGGAGCTAAATAGGAATCAGCAAACCGAGAAGGAATTGTTAGAGAGGAAGAAATCAAACCAGGGAAATTTGATATCTTAGAAGCCAAGCGAAGACATTATTTCAGGGAGCAAGTAATGGTCCTTGAAACCTGTGTCAAATGCTACTAGATGAATATAAAAACCGAGCAATGACAATGGGATTTCACATGATAGAGATCATGGTCAATCATACTTAAAGCAGTGTCCGTTGAGAGAAATGGGAACAAAAGAAAGGTTGTTAACAGAGTGAATCTTAAAAGTTCTTATCACAAGAAAAAAGTTTTTGTAACTTTGATGACAGATGATAAGTAGACTTACTGTGTTGATCATTTCGTAGTATATACAAATAATGTTGTAGGATTTTTACCTTAATACTCAGGATTCATTGTCTCGCCACTTTGAAGAATGAGGTGGACACAAAATGAGCAGCAGGCAAAAGTTTATTAGAATATAATATTGGAAAGGAAGAATAGTATTAAAACTCTCTTCACAGAGAGAGGGACCTTCGAAAGTGAATGCCCATCAATTATAGGCAAGGGTCCTTTATTGTAAAGTTCTGATCACCACTCCCCTTGTCCCTTCCCCCTCATTCCTTCTCAGGTCCTAGGCTCATTGGCTTGATAGCTGTAGGTGCTGGGTTATCCTTTCCTGATTGGCACACTTCCGTTGTATGAGGGGTGGTCTATGGCCATATCATTACTTGCGGGTTACAGGTTTTATGGTCTACTACTTATATTTAGTCAGATCTTTTGTTAAATCCCTGAGGGGAATGTGAGGGGAAGTAGGTAGTGTGTTTCTTTCTCAAGAGGAACCTTATGCCTGGGTGGGGCAGGATTTGCTGTGGTCAGACACTCCCAGCTTTGTTCCAAAACTGTCTTTCCCCACCCAGAGACCTCAGGTCCTATCCTTTCCCTCTTTGCCTATTTTATCCTATCTTTTCCTATCATAATATCAAATCATTGTGTTGTATACCTGATACTGATATAATGTTATATGTCAATTATACCTCAGTAAAAAATAGGTAATGATAGGAATTGCTGTGAGAACAGAAGAAAAATTATAGAGAGATTGTAAGATTATAGACAACTCTAAGGAGTTTTGCTATAAAGGAGAGAAATGAGGGGCAGCTGGGTGGCCCAGCTGGTTCAGCGTCCGACTTCAGCTCAGGTCATGGTCTCATAGTTGTGAGTTTGAGCCCCCCACATCGGCTCTGTGCTGACAGCTCAAAGCCTGGACCCTGCTTCTGATACTGTGTCTCCATCTCTCGCTGCCCCTTCACTGCTTGTGCTCTGTCTCTCTCAAAAGTTAATAAATGTTAAAAATAAAATTAAATTAAAATAAAAATAAAGAAGAGAAATGAGGCAATAAATGGTTGCAGAGGAAGGTGTGGTTGGTTTCATTTGTTTTTAGTTTAGACAAATATTAGTATGTATTTATGCCAATAAGAGTTAGTTAACAGAAAGACAAACTTTATAGAGACATGAGAAAGCAAGAGGTTGCTGAAGCAATGTCCTTGGGCAAGCTATAGAGGATGGGTTCCAGTACACAGGAGAGGTGCTGGCCTTTGCTAAAAACATGGACATATCATCAATATGAACAGAAGAGAAGGTAAAATATTTTTTGGTAAGGTATAAGTAGGTGGGTAAATGTCCTGGGAGCATACAGAATTTCTTTTGTGATTAATTCTCTTGTCTAAATGGATCAGGATACCCGTCATCAGCCAAGAATGAATGGAGAGAAAGTATGAAATGGTCAAGGAAGGTGTGAATGTGAATGGATCAGGGAAATATTTGATGATTGCTGAAAAATAGAGCAATCTTCTTAAGGTGACTTTTCATGAACTAAAAATGAGATAAGACATGTGGCTTTGATTCTTCCTTCAGCCACATTCAGTGGCTCAGGAAAGACAACCTTAGACGGGAGTTTTAGATTTAACTAGGACTGTGGTTTAGGCAGCAAGTAAGAAAAAGATTGAGTGCAAACACTGAAAGAATATGCATTGGAATGATGATAATGATTAACCATGGAATTTAATCTCATTAAGTAGGGAAATACAGACACAAAGTGGGGTGGTCAAAGTCAATGAAAGGGAAAGGTTGCAGAATTCGTGGACTGTAGGTGCAGTGAGTTGGAAGGATTTTTGGAATTTTGTGATGTGAAAAAGTGAGCAGGAATATGAGAGGTAGCATTCAAAAGTAAATTTAATATCAAGAGTATAATCTTAATATAATTTAAGATGAATATAAATTAAGATTGTTTTGCTGTCTCAAACTCTTAATATCTTAACAACCAGTGTTCTGGGAGGTCTTCTCTACTCTTTTCCTAGCATATTAATAGTATGGTAAATCTTAGGTGGCTTCGGACAATATATATGTATCAAATTAAAAAATCTCAGTTACATGTTGGTGAGGGGGGGGGGGGGGGTGGGGGGGCGGGTGGATAGGCCGGACAGTAAGATCCCTGAAGAAGATACATTCGCCACCACAAGGAGGGTAAATCTCAGCTTTCAAGAGTTTAAGTCATTAGGTGTATACTTGATGGAGAAGAGGTTATTTCTAAGAAAGTTGGTAGGTTTCTACCAAAAGGCTTTTGATCTACTAGTAAGACTGAGTGTAGCAGTCAAAGATCTTAACTGAGAATCGGTTTGGGCTCCTCCAGCACCGAGCTCCTGGGTGTGGCCGGCCGTGGGCGTTGCCAGGCAACTGAGGCTCGTGTGTTGCCCCAGGCAAGTGGCCCAACCCCTTTCTTGTCTTTGCCCACTTCCTGTCTCTGGCTAGTTTGGTATCCAGGAGTGGGGTGAAGACCTGGCCCGAGGCGCCCTCAAGCCAGAGGGGCCAGGCCCCAGGAGCAGGTGGGGCGGTTAGGAGTGGCAGGGACATCCTGGTCCAACTGAAGGACTGTCTCCTGTGCCGCCATGAAGAAGCTTCTCACCTTCTGGAGAAGGAAGGATGAGCCTCAAAGCTCCTCCTCACACCTGCCCATGGGCCAGGCCAGTACCCATCACCCCACCCAGCCAAGCTATAACCTTCGAGATAAGGATTTAAAGAAACTTCACAAAGCTGCCTCAGTCGGGGATTTGGGGAAGGTGAAGGAGTACCTTCGGCTCAAGAAACGTAATGTGAACGTACGGGACAGAAAAAACAGGTGACCAGGTGGATGAAGGGCACTGTGGAGGTGAAGCAGGCTCCACTGGGTCCTGTAATCAGGACCAGGACTTGTCTGGACTCCTTTATGGGTTGTCACTACAGGTTTTTCATAGTGGAGAGGTCAGGTAACCACTGACAGAGGGTCACACTCCCAAATCCAGCTTGTTATTTTTTTTTTTAATGCTTACCTGGATATTTGAGGGCATTTGTTTCCTCCCTAATAGTCTCCACTCCTCCCACTGAATTAATCAATATCTGGCATTTCGCCCCTTAGCCAAACTGCTGGTTTTTAATTTGATACATATATATTGTCCTAAGCCGCCTAAGATTTACCAAAGTATTAATATACTAATAGGAAAAGAGTAGAGAAGACCTCCCAGAACACTGGTTGTTCAGATATTAAGAGTTTCAGACAGCAAAACAATGGACTTTAATGTGGATCTCCTATGATTTTTTTTCAATTGCAGAATCTCTTCAAAAATCCATCAACAACCACTTACTGCAAAAACAAAATTAATTTTATATATTAAGAAACATAGAAGTTACACATTTGACATTAATAATAGAAAATATGTACTATCTGTGCCTACCTTAAGATCTTTGGGGAAGTTTTCAAGTCATAGGGAATGAAGAGCATCATTTTTCATCATAATTGGGTAACTGGAAACTATGGTTATTAAGGAGATTTACGTCAGTTCGCTGATAGTGTTAGGCCTTTTGACAAAATCAGAGTTATCTAAATCTATCCAACTTTCATCCTACACCACCCCATTCAATTACTTTACAAAGTCATGAATAACCTAAAAATGACTTCATTCAGTGGTCAATTCTCAGTCTTACTTGGCTGGTATCTCAGCCAAATATCTTCCATGCCCTATCAGTAGAATTTGAAATATCGACTTGTCTTTTAGGACACTTGGTTCACCTGGCATTTCTCCTCCTTCTGTGGGCACTGCTTTTCAGACTCCTTGGCTGATTTATTTTCCTCTTCCTGCCTGGTAAATATTCCAGGGCTCAGAACTTGAAATGATTCTGTCTGTTAATCTTCACTTGCATGATGAAGAGAGATTATCTTTAAATGTCTATATATTCCAAAGCCTTCCAACATTTTATCTCCAGCCAGAGCTCTCCCCTGAGCTCTAGACTCATAGATAAATACCTACACTTGAATGTGGGTATCTAATAGACTGTGGTGTACTGGTAAATGTTTAATAGCAAACTCTTAGGTGAGGGTGGGAGCAAAGGGAGGAGAAGCCCAGATTTCAAGCTACCAGTGTGATGTCATTGGCTTGAATAGTTCCTGAAAATTTAGTAATTGACTTGTGAGAGCCACTGGCTCTACCACTTCACTCTTTACAAATCTCAAACATCCCCAACTGCTTCCATTTTTCCTCCTCAGATCTGCACCTCTCTTTCCAGAAATCCCAAATCCTTTCTTTGAGTTGTTTGGCCAGAAACATTCTCGACTCCTGGAGTAATTCTTGACTCCCCTCATTCTTTCATAGCACCCGTCTGATCTTGTGGGCTCCACCTTCAAATTGCATCTAAAATCCAACTATTTCTTGCCACCTTCACAGTTACCATTCTAGGCAAAACCTCCATCTATCTTAACCAAAATTACTGTAATGGCCTCCTAACTTGATTTCTGTTTTTAACCTTTTCAATTTATTCTCAACCCAGTAGCCAGAATGATCCTATAAAATGTATGTAAAATGAATCATTCCTTGCCTTAACCACTTCCACTGGCTTTCCATCTCATTAAGATTAAAGGCCAAAGTCCTTCCAATGGCTCATTCAGCCTTGCATGACACTCATCCTCACCCTATTATCTCTCTCATCTTACATCCTACAACTCTCCCTTTCCTTCATATCCAGCTTTCCTGGCCTCCTTAGGGTTCCTCAGAAATGCCAGAAATGTTAGGACCTTTGGACTTGCTGTTCCCTTTGCCTTGAGTGTTTTTCCCCCAGATATCCACATGGCTTCTTCTCTCACTTCCTTACAGTGTCTATTTAATAATCAGCTTATCAACGAAGGCTTCCTTGGCTACTCTATCTACAATCGTAAGTTCTCTCCTTGCTGACGTTTCCTGTCCTTCTTCCCTGCCTGATTTTTCTCTTCAGCACTTAATACTGTCTCACAGGCTTTCTATTTTAAGCTTTTTGTTGACCTTTTCCACTAACATTTATGATCCATAAGAGCAGGTGTTTTTGTCTTTTATTTACTGCTGGATCCTCATCCCCTAGAACCCAGCCTAGCCATAGAAAATGATTACTAAGACATTTTTTGATGAAGGTATGCATACATACATACATATGTATTTTTTAACTCATTACAGTTAAATTTTCCTTGATGTGAAACCAGTTAAATATTTGATCTTCAAGGTATTTGCATAGCCTTATTATTTAAGTAAAAAGCAATATAAATTTTATATAAGGATCAATAAGTACCTGAAGCAAATACCTTAAAAGTATATCATCTGGCATGTTCTTGGTTATTGTAACTTTTCAAACTAAGACTTATCTCTAACTATGTGTTCTGTCATATTGATATAGAACCCCTTTGCACCTCGCCTGTGCTAATGGATATTCAAATATTGTATCTGTCTTAACTGAGAAACAGTGCAAAACAAATGTCTGTGATGGTGAAAAACAATCTCCATTGACTAAGGTGTGTTAATTTTTCCTTTTCAATTGAAATGCAGTTGAGTTCTTCTAGTTAACTTGGGTCGAATTTCGTATTTTAAAATATAGTACTACAGTAGTTTAATATATCCTAGTAGTAAGTTTTTCACTCATCTATTCTTGTTGTATTGACAGGCAGTACAGTGTGCAAAGGAGGACTGTGCTACTGTTCTTCTAGAGCACGGCGCAGACCCAAATCTGGTGGATTTCGATGGCAATACTGCTCTTCATTATGCCGTCTGTGGCCAGAGTGTCTCATTAGTTAAAAAATTGCTTGAACACAAAGCTAATCTTGAAGATCAAAATAAGGTAGTCTATTAAAAATAACATATTTTAGAAAGCAATGGAAGAAGGTATTTATTGCAAATAATTCATATCCATTGAAACATATGTTATATGAAGCATGAATTTTCCAAGATGAAATTGGGGAAAAGGAGAAGGAGAAGGAGATGATTAAATACTGATAAGGTTTTCTTTTTTAAAAAATCTTGGTCCTTGTCATTTTAGACTGTAACGCTGACCTCCAAAACAACATTATATATAACAGTGATAACTGTTCAAAGGTTTATATTAAATGAGAAATATCTGATTTCCCTAGAAGTGGATATTGGTTAAAAATCATAAGCCTACATTTTTTTCTGCCTTATTTATATACTCATAAATAATGAAAATAGGGTTAACATACAAAATCACTTATTATACTAAAAGTAATCCAGCTCTCTTATTAAGATGAGGGGATTTTTTTTTTGTTTTTGTTTTGTTTTGTTCTGTTTTGTTTTGTTTTAAAGCTTCTTAACACTTAAGTTCACTGATACTTTGTCTCTATGGCAGCCCAAAATAAGTGCCAGGCTTGGAGGTTTAAATGAAATTCTATGGAAACTCAAATGTAACAACATTATGACATGTGAATTGATGGTTTATAATATTTATATTAAGTACTAGGTGCTCATCACTTAAATACTCCAGGCTGCTCTTGCCCACAATTTGAATTAAGCCTAAAGTAGAAACATTAATTTTAATTTTGACTGTCCCAATTCCAGTATTTTCTTGGTTTCTGAAATCATAATTTGTTATATGTCAAAACCTTTCAAAATTAAAGTATATAGGGCACCTGGGTGGCTCAGTCAGTTAAGCATCTGACTTTGGCTCAGGTCATGATCTCATGACTCTTGGGTTCGAGCCCCACATCAGGCTCTGTGCTAACAGCTCAGAGCCTGGAGCCTGCTTCAGATTCCGTGTCTCCCTCTCTCTCTGCGCCTTCCACGCTCACGCTCTGCCTCTCTCAAAAATAAACATTAAAAAAAATTAAAATTATATTCAGAGGTTTCTTATTAACACATTTATCTTTTATTTTTATTTGTTGGGTTTTTAGTTTATTTGTATCTAAGTTAGTTAACATATAGTGTAATAATGATTTCAGGAGTAGAATTTAGTGATTCATCACTTACACATAACATCCAGTGCTATTACCAACAAGGACCCTCCATAATGCCCTCACCCATTTAGCCCATGCCCCTACCCATTACTCCTCCAGCAATCCTCAGTTTGAGAACCCCAGTTCATTCTCTGTATTTAAGTCTCTTATGGTTTATCTCCCTCTCTGTTTTTATCTTGTTTTTCCTCCCTTCCCCTATGATCATCTGTTGTGTTTCTTAAATTCCACATATGAGTGAAATCATATGATACTTAGTTTGACTGACTTATTTCACTTAGCCTAATAGTTTCTACTTCCATCCACATTGTTGCAAGTGGCAAGATTTCATTCTTTTTGATCACCAAGTAATATGTCATTGTTTATACACACCATATCTTCTTTATCCATTCATCAGTCAGTGGACATTTAGACTCTTACCATAATGCAGTCATTGTGGATAGTGCTGCCATAAACATTGGGGTGCATGTGCATGTGCATGTTTGAATCAGCATTTTTGTATCATTTGCGTAAATACCCAGTAGTACAATTGTTAGGTCATAGGGTAACTCTATTTTTAATTTTCTATGGAACCTCCATACTGTTTTTCAGAGTGGCTGCACCAGTTTGCATTCCCACCAGCACTGCAAAAACCTCTTCTTTCTCCACATTCTCACCAACATCTGTTGTTGTCTGAGATTTTAGCCATTCTGACAGGTGTGAGGTGGTTACACACTTACATTTTAAACTGAACCTAAATCTAAAATTCATATAATAAAATGCATATAATATTAGTACCATAGTTTAAATAATCATTTTGAAATAAATTTTTCAGGATGGGTATACTCCACTTTTACTTGCCATTACTGAAAATAATGCAGAAATGGTAGAATATCTTCTGAAGAGAGGGGCGGATGTGAATGCTTCAGATAAGAATCAAAGGTATAATAAATTCTAAATAAGAGCATATAACTCTAGCTACTTAATAAATGAGATATATATGTGTGCATGTGTATGAGTTCATATATATATATATGTGTGTGTATATATATATATATATATATTTGTGCCTATATGTACATACATTTTGTGTTATTGATAAATGATCTGGCCATTTATTTTGGGCAAATTACCTAGATTCCCAGGATCTGTTTTTTTCTGTAAAATCAAACAGTTGGGCCGGATTGGTAGGTGGTGGTGGTGGTGGTGGTGATGATGATGATGATGATGATGATGATGATGATTTATAACATTAAAATTAGAAACTTACACAGAACTCAACTCTAAATTGTAGATGCTGTAGTTAAATAAGGCAGAGGACCTAGAACCCTAGAACCCCAGACATGCCCCTCCCTCACATTTTGAGATTTTTGAGATCTGGGTTCCAAGGAGCAGGGATTGAAAGCCATTGAGCTAGCTGCTTCCTAGAGACTGTTTTATTTTTAGGCTCCATGATACAATCTGCGATTGATATACCTTTTTCAGTAGATCTGCCCCACTTTTTACATTCTTGCCCTGATTCTTTCCCTGATAGAGATTCTACATTTGAACAGTAAATTTAGAAGACTAACTTTTAAAAAAGGTACAAGACATGTCTAAGATCCGTAAATACATATTTATGTATCTCTCTTGCTCCAGAACAGCCCTTATGATTGCTCTGAGTGATGAACCAACAAATTTAGTCAGTCTTCTTCTTCAGCAAGAAGTGGACCTATCTTGCAAAGATATTTATGGATTCACAGCTGAGGAGTATGCTTCTTTTAATGGTTTTACTGTGTAAGTGATACTGCGGATCTTTTAACAATTGTATGGGATTGATCATAAGAAAAGAACCATGAGCCCCCAAAGTGCAGAATGGGCTCTGCAGGAGGGGTGACCCTATTAGGAACTCTGGTCCCATGGACCCAAGGATCCTTGATTTCACCTGGTTGTGGGATCCAATCAATATAAGAACTGCAGGTGGGCTGAGTCTACAGATGGCATTGGAATTTGCCGTATGTCAGGAAAGTGATTTCACAACAAGTGACATAGCCCAAGAATAAAACATCTGCGTAAAAACATTGGGCAAAAGACAGTCAATCTACACAAGCCTCTTTCAATGTTTTTACGCATTAGTAATATAAAAATTTTATTCAAGCTTCAAATATTATTATTATGTTAGCCAACTTTAGTTTGATAAGTTTTCAGAATTCTCATTAACCTGTATATTCTCATTAACCTAAAAGACAAAACTATTCATGTATGAATGTGCTTTTCTAATTTTAATAGTCAATGAGAGGGGCATCTGGGGTGCTCAGTCAAATAAGTGTCCAACTCTTGATTTCAGCTCATGTCGTGATTCCAGACTTGTGGGATCAAGCCCCGTGTCTGGCTCCGTGCTGAGCACAGAGCCTGCTTTAGATTCTAGATTCTCTCTCTCTCCCTCTGCCCCTCTCCCCAGCTCACACACTCTCTCTCTCCCTCTCTCTAAAATAAAATTAAAATTAAAATAGTCGATGAGAAAGTAAAATGCAACAAACAAAAATTTACTTTATAGCTAATGAAATTAAATAATATACAGGGTATTTTCTTTATAATTTAATTTTAAGGTAAAATTTTAATTATACACAGACATCTTTTCTACTTTACTGTTTTCTTATTCTTCTTCCACCTACTTTATTCACATTTTAGTAACACCTTTTAATCATTAATTCCATATGAGTGTCACAGGGGTGGTGGGGAGAGAAAGGAGAGAGAAGTAACATATATATATATACATTCAGATGTTTATTTTTAAAGTGTAAATTGAACTTTAGTAACTAAATAAATGAAATTAAATCTATGAACCATAATTGAATATATTATTTTCTTTGCAATATTGGACATGCATATCATGTTTTACCTTAGTTTAAACAAACCATATGTAGAAAAGTTTAAATAAAGAGAAAAATTACTGATGAATATCTGTACTATAAAAGGATTCTTCATTTTTATAAAAAGAATTCCTGTTACTTTTAAATAGGGAATTTTCCTCATCATTTAAAAAGTTTGGGTATATGCACCTAGGAAGTATATAAGTATGTTAAAAATATCCGTTAGTATAAAAACAATACTTGTATATATAAAATAACTTGTTTACATCTATAAATCTTATGAAGCTCTTATGGGCTAGTTCGATGGGAAGGAAATCTTTCATCTCCCCCAAATGGTTTTTCAAAACATTTATTTTGTAGCCTGCTCCATCATTAAGAATAAATAGAACCATGCTGACCATGGAATATTTATTCTCTCACTTTTATTTTAATATTTTCAAAATTTAAAATTCTAAGAGCATTACATTTGTTTTTTTTCAGAGAGTTAAAAGGAAAGAGAGGTAATTTCCTAATGACTAAGCAATTACCTTTAGGATGTGAGAACTATGATCATTTAATAAAAATTGCAAATAACTCTAAGCTGCAATCGAATTCTCCCTGTCCTCTTTTCTGCTTTTATTCCTCTTTTGCATTGGAACTAAGCATTCTGTAATTGTGACTTTTGTTGCTGAAATAACTGTTGCCTATCTACCGCATTTAGCACATGGCTTCTGCTTATTAGCACCACTTGTCACCTCTCTTCTTGGTGCACATCTATGGCTTAGTAAAAGTGGAAGCATGGAGAATGTTTTTCATATAGTTTTTTTTTTTAATAAGCAAAACTGTGTCAAATGAGAGGATTATATTTAGCTATTTATTTTACAATTGGCTTTACCTCACATTGGCACATTCATTTCACTGAAATCCTGAAACCATATGTCTATTCATGAATAACTAGATGGGTTCTTTTCAAGCATTGAGAAAAGATTTATTACTTACCAGATATGTTTCAGTCCCTGAATTAATTATCTTCACTTTGTCAGTTTACTGTTAAGCCCAAGTCTTATGAGCTGAACTGTGTCCCACCCCTAACCCTCAAATCATGTGTTAAAGTCCTAAACCCTGGTACCTCACAATCTGGATGATTGTATTTGGAGAGAGGGCTTTTAAAGAAATGTTAAGTTAAAATTATGGTGCAGTAGGGTGGGTCCTAATCCAGCTTGACTGGTGTTCTGATAAGAAAGGAGATTAGGACATAGAGACAAGAATGGTGCTTGCTGCCAAAGGGGCAAATTTTAGGTGAAAAGTCAGTAAGAGCACAGTCATCTATTAGTCAAGGAAAGAAGTCTGGAACAGATCCTCCCCTTACAGCCCTCAGTAGAAACCAACATTGATCTTGGACATCCAGCTTCCAGAGCTGTGAGACAATAATGTAAATACCACCGTCTGTGGTATTTTGTTACAGCAGCCCTAGCAAACTAATACACCCACTATAACCTAATGCTACTTTTTATACCTTGCTTGTGGCTTTTTTGTGAGAGCAGGAAGTAAAGAAGAACCAGAGAATGGGAGTACATGAAATAAAAATGGAGTCTGTTGATGGAGTTGACTTGAAAGGAGGTTTGAGGTCAGCAGCGAGTGTGTGACATACTTAGGAAGGCATTAGCTAATGTCTAAGGTTTTGCTTTGATGATTATGTGTTATGAATTTAGTTGACTATTTATGAATGCTGGAATTTATATATATTTTCTCTTTGTGGATAGATATCATCAATTAATTGCCAAGTATGGAAAGGGGAAGAAAGTTGAAAAGGTATCTAACTCTGAAGATACAGCCTTGGGCACTACATTTGATACAAAAGAACTGAAGGAAGGTAAGAAGATAGAAACTAAACAAGTACTTTTCATCAGTGGTTTTTATTTGTTCGCTTTTTGGAAGGGCACAGCCTTCTCAAATAATATTTAAATTTGAAATAGAAATTCTCTATTTTGAAATACTAAATATTTTTAAAAACTGTTCTTAAGAAAATTTGTAGTTAAAATATTCCTACACTGTGTTGACTGAAAATGTAGTGTAAAGAGAAACTGAATGATTAAGATAACTTTTATCTTTAATCTAGTTATAAAAAAACAAAATATGACTAGTTGTAATCATGATGACTAGTTATAAAAAACAAAACTTTTAACAAATATAAAACTATTAGTAAATTTTTAATTTTATTCCAAAAAAACTTTAAGTAAATACAATTTGAAAAATGTTAATATAATATATATCTAATCATTACATAAAACTTAAAATTAGGTAACAATGTGTGTGAAGAATTGAAACTATCATGCATCTATTAAAATAATATTTGGTGCTTATTTAAAGAAAACAACAAACATACATAGTTTCGGGCTTGTTCGTTTCATGGATATGTCAAACATTGACGTTTTTTATTGGATGACATAAAAAATTTTTAGTTATTCTCTGTATTCACCAATAATCCACTCCTCCTGTCACCTATAGTATAAAAAAGAAGAAAAAGAAAACAAAACATAAGACACAGAGGGAACCTGATGGCAATATGAGGTCACATGACTGTCAAAACTATTCAAACACTCTTTCTTCATCCCCTCAAATCTATAGTTATGATACTTAGAGGAGTGCTTGGTCCTACTGCCGCTAGGTGAGAGAATTTCCCTGAATTTTCCTTATAACACACTCAAGAAATTTTGTTTCTTTGGACCCTTGTTCTTCATGCTAATGTGCTCCTCTCCTCCTATCTCTCTGTCTTTTTTATAATGTTCACACAGCTATAAGAAGAATTTCTGTGATTTATACTTCATTTCTCTAGGGAAATAAAGCAGTAGCAGCCTAGAAATACCACTCTTATGTTTTGAGTATCTCCTGAGGCTAAACAATTAAAAACATCCCCCAACCAATCGTTTTGCCAACGGCAATACATGTTACAGTTTCTAGTGAAACGTTAATCTTTATATGTTTTGAAGCATAATGGAAATATTAGGTCAAGAAAATTGCCAAAAGACATTGCAAAAGATGGTGAACTTTAAAGTTTGTATTTCTGTCAGATTCAAAGGGGATCATTTAATTATGCATTTTTTAAAATGACCATGAAATGAAGAAATATTATAGTTATTATATAAATTATAATTGTTTTGTAAATGAGGCATAGAATTTAAGAAATATACTTGGGAGTGAAAATATGTGAACATAAATGAAGACATTACAAATATTACTTGTTTTCTAGACGCGTAACCTCATTTCTACAAATCCTTTGCCGCTGCCTTGAATTAGAAAATCATTTTGAAAGACCAATTAAATGAAGTATTACAGCATTTCACTGGCTACTCATATGAAGAAAAGTTTGTTAAACAGAGAGCAGTTTTCACCTTAGAAGACGTGAAGAAATTTCAAAAGACAAACATCTATATCACGAACTGTCAGTTGAAAGGATACAATTTCTGTTCAGCTTACAGGCAGAAAAAATCTTTTTAGTCATAATTTTGAATGGAATATTCGTAAGAGGAAGCTTTGCAACGTATTGTGTTAGGTGTGCAGTAGAACATTTAAATAAAGCAAAAATGAAGAAATAACTGATGTATTAAAATAGAGGAAATTTCAGCTACAAAATAGAGGAAGCAATTATAAATAATCCCGTGTAAATGAAAATTCTTTTTTATTTACAAGTACTTTCACTGACAAAACCTTTTTTTTTTAATTTTTGAGAAATACTGCAATAATATATATCATGAAAATTTGGGTATTACAGAAAAGAAAATAGGAAAATGAATCACCCATCATGTCATCGCCCAAACAAAACATCTGTTAAATTTTGGCATGTTTTTGTAGTCTTTTAAAACCTGCTTCATTTTTTTTTCCTCAAAGGGAATTTACAATTTTGCACTTTTCTTTTTAGAAACAATACCTAGTACATAGTTTTCACTGTGCTCCACGTCATACCTTCAACACATCTATCACAGCGTAGCTTCAGGATTCTTCCCTGGAAGACTCTTCCTTGAGTTATCTGCTAGGACACTTGGGACGTCGGTGAAGCCTTCTCTGGCTGCCTGGCCATTCTGTCACTTACAATGCTTAGGTATCTAGTCCTCCTCCCCTTGCCTTTTAGGTTACAAGATCCATGAGAATTTGAACTTTGTGTTCATAGTTAAATCCTCATCACTTATAAAATGTCTGGTGACAGGAAATATTCGATTGCCAAATACAGGCATACCTCATTGCCCTTTGCTTCATTGCACTTAGAGATTTTTTTTTTTTTTTTTGCGCAATTTGAAGGTTTGTGGTAACCCTGCATCAAACAAGTCTATCAGTGCCACTTTTCCTGCAACATTTGTTCACTTCATGTCTCTGTCACGTTTTGGTAATTTTCATAATATTTCAAACCTTCTCATTATTATTATATTTGTTATGGTGATGTGATCAGTGATTTTTGATGTTACTATTATAATTGGCTTGTGCCATAAACCACACCCATATCAGACAGCAAACTTAATTGATACACGTGTGTTATGACTCCTCCACCAACCTGCTATTCCCTTTCTCTCTCCCTCTCCTCAGGCCTCTGGCCTCCTTATTCTCTGAGACACAACAGTATTGGCATTAGGACAATTAATAACTGTATAATGGACTCTTAAGTGTTCAAGTGAAAGGAAGAGTCTCAAGTCATTCACTTTATTTGGTTTTTAATTATTTTTAACGTTTATTCATTTTTGAGAGACAGAGAGAGACAGAGCATAAGTGAGGAGGAGCAGAGATAGAGGGAGACAGAGACTCTGATGCAGGCTCCAGGCTCTGAGCTGTCAGCACAGAATCTGACGCAGGGCTTGAATTCACAGACTGGGCTGCGAAATCATGACCTGAGATGAAGTCAGACGCCCAACTGACTGAGCCACCCAGGCACCCCTCAAGTCATTCACTTTAAATCAGAAGCAGAAATGATTATGCTTAGTGAGGAACTTGGTAAAAGCCGAAGTAGGCCAAAAGCTAGGCCTCTTGTTCCAGATATTAGCCAAGTTGTGAATGCAAAGGAAAAGTCCTTGAAATAAATTGAAAGTGCTACTCCAGTTAACATATGAATTGAGAAAGCAAAACAGGCCTTGCTGTGGATGTGGAGAAAGTTTTGGTGACCTGGAGAGATCGCCAGACACAACATTCCTTTACGTCAAAGCCTAATCCAGAGCAAGGCCCTAACTCTAAAGCTTCAGTGCTAAGAAGGCTGAGAAAGGTGAGGAAGCTGCAGAAGGTAAGTTTGAAGCTAGCGGAGGTCAGCATAAGGTTTAGAGAAAGAAGCCATCTCCATAACATCAAAGTGCAAGGTGAAGCAGCGAGTGCTGATGTAGAAGCTCCAGCAAGTTCTCCAGAAGATCTAGCTAATAATAATTAATAATAATTAGGATGATTAATGAAGGTGGCTACACTAAACAACAGATTTTCAATGTAGAAAAAACAGTCTTATATTGGAAGAAGATGCCATCTAGTACGTTCATAGCTAGAGAGAAGTCAATGCCTGGCTTCAAAGCTTCAAAGAACAGACCAACTCTATTGTTAGAGCCTAATGCTGGTCCTAATGACTTTAAGAGGAAGCCATTGCTCATTTACCATTCCAAAAATTTTAGGGCCCCTAAGAATTACACTGTGTCTACTCTGCATGTTCTCTGTACATGGAACAACAAAACCAGAACATTTCTTTACAACATGGTTTACTCAAAATTTTAAGCCCACTGTTGACACCTACTGCTCAGACAAAAAGATTGCTTTCAAGATACGACTGTTCATTGACAATGCACCTGATTGTCATTGAACTCTGTCATTGTCAAGAGCTCTGATGGAGATGTGCAGGGAGATTAATGCCTGTTTTCATGCTAACACAGCATCCATTCTACAGCCCATGGATCAAGGAGTAATTTTGACTTTCAAGTCTTATTATATAAGAAATACATTTTTGTACACTTTTGTAAGGCTAGGGCTGCCATAGGTAGTGACTTGTCTAATGGGTCTGAGCAAAGTAAATTGAAAACCTTATAGAAAACATTCACCATTTTAGATGTCATTAGAACATTCGTGATTCATAGGAAGAAGTTGAAATATCAACACTAAGAGTAGTTTGGAAGAAGTTAATTCCAACCCTCATGGATGACTTGGAGGGGAGGGGAAGGGTTCAAGACTTTAGTGAAGGAAGTAACTGCAGATGTGGTAGAAACAGCAAGAGAACTAGAATGAGAAGTGGAGCCTGAAGATGTGACTGAATTGCTATAATCTAATGATAATGGTTTAGGGGATGAGTTGTTGCCTATTATGGATGAGCAAAGAAAGTAGATCTTTGAGATGAAATTTACTCCTGGGGAAGATCCTATGAAGACTGTTGAAATGACCACAAAGGATTTTGACTATGGCATAAACTTAGTTGATAAAGCAGCAACATATTTTGAAAGGATTGATTCCAATTTTAAAAGAAGTTCTACTATGGGTAAAATGCTATGAGACAGTATCACGTGCTACAGAGAAATTATTTGCGAAGAAGTCCATTGATGTGGCAAACTTCACTGCATTATTTTAAGAAATTGCCATAGCCATCCCAGCCTTCAGCAACCACCACCCTAGTCAGTCAGCAGTCATCAACACTGAGGCAAGACCCTCTGCCAGCAAAAAGGTTATGACTTACTGAAAACCCAGATAATGGTTAGCATTTTTTAGTAAGAAACTATTTTTAATTAAGGTATGAACATTATAGCTTTAGACACAATGCTATTGTATACTTAATAGACTACAGTGTAGTATAAACATAACCTTGATATGAAATAGGAAACAAAACATTCATCTTAGTTTATTATCAAGCTGAGAATAAATATCCCAGGAACTCAACATGAAGAGAGCATAATTCAGACCCAGTGGTGACTTTCTATGTTAGCAAGGATTCAACAAGCCACTAAAAGCAAGTCACAAGAAGGCTCCATGGGAGCTGCACCCAGTTGAAATCGGGTTCTGCAGTGATAGGTGATGTAAATCAAATCTTGCTGGCTGGTCTAAGAAAACTGTGGAAATAAAGATAACTCAAATGAGAATAAATAGAAGCTGTTCATTCAGAGATTATAGAAAGGGAGTCAGCCATCATCACTTACATTTGACGGAGTCTCAAAGGAAAGCAGGAAAGTGAGAAAAGCTCTAATTATTGAAAAAAAATGGAAGACTTCAAGTATGCTCTGATTGGGGGTGGTTCACGTGGGGAAGCTAGTGATTGGTTAATTAGAAATGTTGCATTTTATGTGGTTAATTTGAAGAGTACATTTGGATTTCTCTGATTGGTGCTGAGTTGGAAGCAGAAGGAGGGAGGTGTGAAATACTGGGAAACTGGCAGTCGTTGACAAGGTTTGAGCATTCTGCGATGATTGCTGCAGAGTTCTATTTTCGTATACGATCGTACTATTGTCCATCTGTATATTTACTCTTTCACATATATTCTAATGTTAATTTCTTTACCTCCTTCTGAGTTCTGAGTATTAAGTCTTGAGAAAATGTAAGTACTTAATCAACAAGTTATTAAGATGCTTAAGTTATTTTTCTGCCTTGTACAATCTTTACAAGAGACAAATTTGCCAACTTCTACACTTCCTATATATATTTACTATTTCCATTGATGTTTCAGTAGCAAAGTGGAAAGATATAATAGAATCAAAAGCCTACCTACTTACTTAAACGCAGAAGAATTTTCAGGCTTCTTAACTGCAGCTGCAGTTCCTTCAATGTAATATAAGGATGATATACTAATCACTTCCCAAGATCGTTTTCACGAAGCAGATATTTTCTCCTTTATCCTACATTTACACTACACTTCAGCATCCTTGGAATCATGGATCTTTGATATAAATTGTGTCGATTGGCTACATGATATTCTAATCAGACATGCCTTTACTGTGAAGTATTGTTTCCCACCCCCCGTTAGAAGATGAAAAGTTTATCTTGCTCTCCATGTTTTCTTCTTTGGAATTATGTCCATTGGAGATGTACTTCTACACTGAGATTACTAGTTTAAAGTATGAAAGTATGTTTCATAAAATGCACTACCAAATTTTTCCAAAGTCTTTCAGTGTTTCAAGATCCCCTGGAATCAAAAGTTGACCTGGAAAAAAAGATTCAACTATACTGAAAGAAACAGAAAACCAGAAACCATAGTGACCAATGCCAATTTCTTCTTTGGCCATCTTGTCATATTTTTTTGAAAGGGGGAAGAGATAAACACATTAAATAGATTTATATGAAAGATTTATTTTGAATAATACATTTTAAAATGAAAATCCTTAACACGAAACCATTTTTCATGTAATTAAGCTATTTACAAACATAAAAAAAAAGAGAGTTGATGACGTTAACAGTTCTCTAAAGTTGTGTGAGGAGAAATTTCTTTAAATCTTGTCAGTGCCATCTCTATGATCAAATTAATGAAACTTATTTGGCATTAGGGATAAAGTTTAAAGGTAAGATTTTATTGAGTGTGGCAGAGCTGGAAGAGGAGGGAGGAGAGACGATGAAATGCCTTTTTTCTTTTCATCTGGGCAGGGTACGTCCCTTTTTCCTCATAGGTTTCCCCTTGGGGACATGTGCTGTCAAACTCTGAAACCATGGCAGGGACTGGGGTTGCTGCATGGGCTCCCAAATTATAATCCCCACTACCTTCCAAATGTGGGAGTGGAAGCAGCTCCAGGAAGAAGCTTCGGCTGCTAGAATCGGTAAGAGAAAGAAGAAAACAAAGTGCAAGGTGCCTGGGAAAGTTTTCTGGGTGCAAACCAAATGCCACAGGCTATTACTGTTACTGTCCACAGGCTGTAGTGCCCTCCTGAACACCTCCCCAACCACTCCTCTAAGTACCACTGTATCTAGTGAACAGCACAGATGCCTGCAATCTTTTCAGGCAGATTTCAGCGCCTGCTCACTGGGTGCCTGAGGCTAGAACGAATGCACTTGCCCAGAGCTGCTGCCTTACAGTTAGGTTTAGCTTTGTTCCTTTCCCTGAAAGTATGAGGTTATAAGGAACAGAGCACTGATCCTGTGGGTCGTCACTGCAGGAACTGCTTCTGTGACCTCGTGCTCCTGGGTGGGATCAGGGGGCAGCGAGAAAGAGGAAGCTTGGAGAGCATCAGGACTTCTTTAGGTGATCCTCAATCCACTCCCCTAGATGATGAAAAAAGTAGTATTCTTCCTTGGAAAGGAAGGGCAAGTAGCACACCAGTTCCTCCCCCCAGAGGAGAGAGCGCAGGGCCATGGGTGTGAGTGGTGACGGGCCTGAGTCCCACTAACAGAGCTCAGGAAATCCACAGGGGTGCTGTGTGGGGAACGTGAGGAAAGTGCCTTGTAGCCTTTTGACAGGGATTGATAGCCTCACCTAAGAGTCATAAAAGAACAGGTAAGAGGACAGTGTGAAAGAAGGCCAATGGGGCACGGCCAGGAAGAAGTGGAGACATTCTGGGAAAGGCCTGTGCATCTGCCCTCACCTCACCCACCAGAGTAGAGGGACACCGTTCTCATCCCTGGTGAGGCATTGTTTCCCCTTCTAAGTCTCCTTAGCAGCTGGGACTTCGTAGCACTTAAAACGGTAACTTCATGGGGCACCCTTATGGCTCACTTGGTTAAACATTGGACTCTTGATTTTGGCTCAGGTCATGATCTCTAGGTTGGTGGGATGGAGCTCCACTATAGGGCTCTACTTGCAAAGCCTGCTTGGGATTCTCTCTCTCCTCTCTTGCTGCCCTTCCCCCTGCTTGCATTCATGTGTTCTCTCTCTCAAAAATAAACATTAAAAAAAAAAAATATATATATATATTATATATATATATATATATACACCTCACATAGGATCCAAAACAGTGTGTCTGTCATTCATAAATCAAAATTTTAACATTAACAGCAGAGCCAAAAACTTTTAGCTGGATCCTAATCTTTCCATAATTCATTATAGGACACATTATTGACAATTTGAAAGAGGTTTAACTAAGTTTAAATAGTAATAGAAAGTACATAAGCCACTATTTCTTTTTTTAGTATACACATTTTATTTCTTTTTTAATTTTTTAAATGTTTATTTGTTTTTGAGAGAGAGAGACAGACAGAGCATGAGCAGGGGAAGGGCAGAGAGAGAGGGAGACACAGAATCTGAAGCAGGCTCCAGGCTCCAAGCTGTCAGCACAGAGCCTGACGCGGGGCTCAAGCTCACAGACTGCTGAGATCATGACCTGAGCCGAAGTCGGACGCTCAACCAACTGACCCATCCAGGTGCCCTTCCAAAGGCTTTTCTAAGATGGCTTAGTAAAGCATAGAGCTTATACCTCTCTATCTACCTACCTACATATCTACCTATCTAAAGTATGTTGATTAAAACAACAAAGAGACCTACACACCTATTAGAACAGCCATAACCTAGAAGATTGATAACAACAGACACTGGTGAAGATGTGGAGCAAAAGAAACTCTCATTCAATGCTAGTGGGATAGCTGGTGGCTATACCCTTATATACTCCTTTAGGTAACTAAGGGAGTTGAAAACTTATGTCCACAAAAAACGTTGAGCATGAATATTTATAGCAGCTTTATCCATGTTGCCAAAACTTGGGAGCAACCAATATTTCCTTTAGGAGGTGAATGGAGACTGTGGTACATCCTGACAATAGAATACAGGGGTGCCTGGGTGGCTCTGAGCATCTGACTCTTGATTTTGACTCAGGTCATGATCCCAGGGTCGTGGGATTGAGCCCTGTATTGGATTCTTTCTTTTAAGATTCTTTTGCTCTCCGTCTACCCCTCTCCCCAACTTGCTCACTCTCTCTCAAAAAAGAAAAAAAAAGAAAGAAAAATTAAAAAGGAAAAAAGAAAGGCACTACCGAGTCATGACAAGACATAGAGGAACCTTAAATGCAGATTACTAAGTGAAAGAAGCCAATGTGAAAGGCTACATACTATATGATTCCAGCCATAATGTCATTCTAGAAAAGGCAAAACTATGGAGACAGTAAAAAGAGGTTGCCAAGGGCTGGAGGGAGTGTGGAATGAATGGGCAGTGAACATATAAGACCAGGAGTAAGTGTGACTGATGGATTTGTGGTGATGCTGATGTGTCAGTGTAGGTTCATCCTTGGTAACCAATGTAGTTTCAGCGAGTGATATTCATAGTGTGGAAGGCAGTGCATGTATTTGTGAGATAGGCATATGAGAAATTTCTGTACCTTCTGCTCAATTTTGTTGTGAACCCCAAACTGCTCTAAAATATAAAGCCTATTTTAAAAATATATGATTTTATCAAAAGTATTTTTAGTTCGAAAGTTTCCATAAGAGGTTTTTCTCTCATTACAGACTTACCTATATTATGCTAATATTTGATAATTTAAAATGTGTAGGGGCACCTGGATGGCTTAGTCAGTAAAGTGTCCGACTTCGGCTCAGGTCATGATCTAGCAGTCTGTGATTTCAAGCCTCGTGTTGGGCTCTGTGCTGACAGCTCAGAGCCTGGAGCCTGCTTCGGATTCTGTGTCTCCCTCTCTCTCTGCCCCTCCCCTGCTTGCACTCTGTCTCTCTAAAAAACAAATAAACATTTAAAAAATTTAAAAAAAATAAAATGTGTGTACTAAAAAAGGAAATAGTGGCTTATGTACTTTCTATTACTATTTAAACTTAGTTAAACCTCTTTCAAATTGTCAATAATGTGTCCTATAATGAATGGAAAGATCAGGATCCAGCTAAAAGTTTTTGGCTCTGCTGTTAATGTTAAAATTTTGATTTATGAATGACAGACACACTGTCTTGGATCCTATGTGAGGTATATATATATAATTTTTAATATTTAAAATAAATAATTATTTATTTATTCTCTTGTCCTTTGGCTTAGGTCTTGTCATAAGAAAATGATACCCCTCTGGACCATCCTACTACATGAGACTCCAGATTCTCTAGCACTGAAAGAGAGAATCTCTAGTGGTCACCACTTACAATCTAGAATCACAGACTTTCCCACAACCATCTCCTGTTGGAAACAGTCAATACAGAATATAAACACGACTTCAAAGGCTTTCATGGATCCTTTTCCCTTGAGGGATGAACCTGAAAACAGCCTGTATCATACAATATGGCTTAATTCCTACTAGTTTCTCTGTCATGAAAATTACTTTTCAAAGATGGCACTGTTTTGGCTTACATGTTATAAACGAGAATTCTCCCACTAGAGAGAGGGACACCTGATGTCACGCTCTGGGAGCTTGACTGTGTTATGTAAACTATTATCTATATATCTGGCAGGATCCACTCTGGAAAATTGCCACCACCTTCTCAGTGGTTCATCTTAAAAAATACTAAGTATAATCTCCAAGTAGTTCAGAGTAGGTAAGTTCTTAGCATGGGACCTTTTCATTTATTCTTTCGAGAGAGAGAAGCAATAGACGTGTTTGCAGGGTACATACATTGGCTAGGACTAAATGAGTTTATTGCCATCTCTCAGAGAACAGGAAGTAAATAAACTTGTCTGTTTTGCACTCCTCTCCTCTGGCTACTGGAAAGTTTTTGCAAGGATCTTTGTCTCTTACCTGTTTTCTAACATTGCATAGTATAGTCCCTCTAGACCTTATAATGGGTTCTTCATGCTAAACTGAACAGTCTCTACCTACGTTTCCTCCTCGAACTAAAGAATTAGCAAAGTAAGTACGCTGTCACTTTACGGCCCCCAATGGATGAGATCTAGAAAAATTGTGCTACTTAAGTTTGTTGTTCAATTGGAATGCCAATTCCATTCATTCGTGTTGATTTGTTAGGGTTAGATTACTATTATAACTATAATTCACCTGTATCAAATTTTGATAAATCACATTGTACTTTGTATATAGTGATTTGTGATAGTGGGGAAGATTTTAATGTATCAACTACCTACCAATAGTATAATTAGTATTCATTCTGAAATATTCTCCAGGGGTGTTCCACAGTGATACTTTGTGGAAAAGTGTAAGAGTATTGAATTCGTAATATTATTAGATATTTTCCTCTTGCTGATTCAAATTCATTTTATTTTTTAGTTACGGATGAGAGTTCTGAAGAAGACTTATTAGCAGGTAGGATTTTTATAGACTCATTTATTACCTTATAAATAAGGAATGAAGAGAAATGGGACTAACATTTATTCAGTGTTTTACTCTGGGCTAGACAGGACATTATGTGCTTGACATATGTTCTCTGTATAATAATAATTGCCCTGCAAAGTTGTCATGCTGTCATTTTCTTCCTTTTAGTAATTACAAAACTGTGGTTTAGGGAGCTTGATTAATTCACCTGAAATCCCATAGTTAATACATGCTGACCCCTAACTCCAAGCCTACCATGCTTTCAAACCAATTCCGCTCCCCATGGTACCTTTGCACCCATAGCATCAAGAGATAGGATCCAGTTAAGATCCACCTCAAGCAGTGCCTGGCTGACTTAGTCGGGTTAAGTGTCCAATCTCGGCTCAGGTCATGATCTCACAGTTTGTAAGTTGGAGCCCCGCGTTGGCCCCTTGTACTGACAGCTGAGCCTGGAGCCTGCTTTGGATTCAGTGTCTCTCCCTCTCTCTGTTCCTCTCCTACTCGCACTCTCTCTCTCAAAAACAAACATTAAAAATAAATTTTAAAAAAAGATCCACTTCAAAAAGTCAAGCTTTAACTGTTTGCTTTGGTTTAATTTTTTTTTTTTCTGAGAAGCCTGATTAGGCCTGGAGTGTATTTGTTGTAATGTGTTTGATAGGTAAAGTAGTAATAAATACCTTGTTTTTTGCCATCAAGGGTTTTAGGGCAGATCTCAGTTAGCTGTGGCCTTAAGACTGTAGATTATTTGCCTTCTCTTCCCTCAGATTAAAATCAGCAAAGGAAAAAGATACTTAGGGTGAAATGTAAAAAAAACCAGGTACAAGTTTCCAATAGTCTTCTCTCAGTGGAGTTGCACAGATAGCATCTAATTTTCCCAGCAATGATGTTTGATGACATGTGCCAAGTGTTGCTAACCTGAGAAGCTTACCCAAGACTTGGTGTTCTGGGTTTTTATCAGGGCTCAGTGAACACTGTTTAGAGATTTAGATAGATATGCAGCTCCCATATGACTGACCTTAGTTACTGCATCTCCAACCCCCTTAAGTTAAACTGAAACCAGCATGGTCCAGGACTTCAGGCATAGGAGAGCTCTCTTATCAGGAAGGATATTCCAAGGGCTCAGGGTTACCTACCCAGAAGACAGATCAGGCCCAGTCCTTTTTTAGGAGTGTGCAGGATTGGAGCTTTTACTGCACAGATGTATCAGTCTATTCCTTATCACCCAAGGAACTGTTACACTTCTTGCTCATTCTGGCCTCTGTGTCTACCAACGTGGAAAGCTTTCTCAACCATTTATGCAAACCCTTAGCATCCTCTAGGATCCAGCACAAATCTGTCTGTTTCGATGAGTTCTCCATGCTGTCCCACATCTCTGCACATAGAAGCATTTGCGAACTCTGCCATACATCGGGCACCTTTATGTGTTGCCTTCAGATATCACTTTATTGGTCATGTCATCGCTCAGTGAAGGTTCTCACATAGTAAATTCTCAGGAAGTATAGTTTTATTGATGAATTGCTTGGGTTTATTATTCATTCTTTAATGTAGAGTTTTATTTACCCTAAACTGTTTATTGGAAGATAAACTTCCAATCTTTATAAGATACTTAGTTTTAATATACAAAATTAAATATGCAAGGTATCATTCTTAATTTCAGACTTCTAGCATATTCCCATTTCCCATCTATCTTTTCATGCTAAAGAGACCTAATCTTTTTATGACTTCTAATCACTTTGACTTTGTTTTTCTCTGTACTTTTTCTACCTCTAACATTTAAAAAAAGTGATAAAAACTTATCACCTTTAAGAGAAAGATACTTTTACTTTCAATTAACTTATAGCTCTGTGAAGATTTTTAGTAGTACTTTTTCCATCAAAAAACTTTATCAAGAAATGCTCTAATTACTTTTGAGTACTTTTCCTAGATTACAATAGACAACTTCCTTCATTATTAGGATATATATTAGGTGTTATTAACATTGACACATTACTTTGTTCCAGGCAGTGTTTTGAGTGTTTATTATCTTAATCTTCATAACAACTCAAGGAGGATTGTCTCATTTTTATTAGAGCACCTAAGGCATGGGAAGATTAATTTGCTACAACAAGCTAAGTCTGATTCCTTTCACGGACATGCTACGCTGGCCTCAACTGACTCTAATTTAAAAATCCCTAAAAATTACACCTCCTACTTTAGTGTCTCTGGTCCTTTTCTACGTAATTACAGTAGAGTTTACCCAAGTCAGGCTGAGAGATCTAAATACTTTTTAAAATAAAATTTTAACTTTTAAGATAATATTAATTAAAAAAACTTTTAGCTATCATTATGATGTCATTAAGATCATTATTTTTAAATTTTTATATAAGCCATAATGCCGTGCCTTCTGGCAACTTATATCAGCTTATGAATTTACCCTTTTAGAGTATAATTTATTATAATCTATGACTTTCCTGACATAAGACAAATTAAATGAAACAAAAGATATATTGTGCATATTTTCAGACATCAAACAGAACATTATTTTCCCGCTTGCTCCCCAATACACACACACATTTTTCATTATCAAGTAGGTTATGTATCCCCCGGAGATATGTGTCCCCACCCCTCTATTCCCCTGCTCCTGAATTCTTTTCCTTTATGTTTCAAATGTAATAACAATTTGGCACTATTTTCATTATTTAGTATTTGTGATGCCAGTATACAGGAAAAAAAACGAAAACCAAAAGTTTACAGTATAACTGAAAATTGCCCTAACAAAAAGAGAGAGGCCACATCGTATATTTGGAAGAACAATGGGGTAGAAATAATGGGATAGGATTTGGATCCTAGTTGTAGCAACATTTTACCTGTGCCACTTCCGGGAAGTAATACATCTAGAAAATAAAAGGATGTTTAAAAAAGAAACATGTACAAAAAAGATGGAAGTAAAAGGTGTAACAAAAAAAAATCAATGCAGAAAGTGGACATTTAAAAAATTTTAATGCTGCACCTAAGATCTGAAAGATGTCTTGCAGAATCACTCTCAGCATCTCCATTCACCAAATAATGATCATGGGCAGCAGATGGTATTCTGTTAACTAAGGAGAGAAAATGGCTGCTGAAGTCCTCTTTTATCCTTATTGTTAACACAAATACTGAGACTCCACAATCTTAAAACAGGAAAAGCGTTGGGAAAATGTTTAATGCAAGTTATATCCACTTAAAAAGGCAGTTTCTAGTTGTTTTAAATGAATATAAGCCCTATAAGTTACATCCTAAAAGTACTGAAAATTTAACAAAATAACTCACGACCTTGGACAGTAAACCTTTGAGTCAAGATGATTTAGTTGAAGTGCTAACAACAGATACAAGCTTCACAAGGACAAAAAGTTGTTAATATCATTCCCTGGTATATCCACAGTCGAAAGCATGGTACCTAGTGTGCCTTAATGACTTTACAAATGTCTCTGATAAAATTTCAAAGTACTGTATATTTTTCAGTTTGTGGAAAAATAGAAAAGGAAGCAGTGATCACTAGGAGGCAGCATTGATTTACGAAGACGGAATATGCCCATGTCACAGTTTCCCTGCTAAAAGAGAAATGAAGATCTCAGCAAAGCAACTGACCAAATTTCACATAAATAGTTCCTATAAACAAGATGGAGAAAAAAGACTAAATATCCTATAATTAAACAAATTTGTAGCTGGTCGAGTGGGAACACTATGCTGTTAATGGATCAGAATCAACCTGAGTGGAGAGACCTCTGGCTTGTCAACATTATTTTTCACTTACACATAGAATTTTTACCAAATTTGACAATGACTTAAAAACTGAGAATAACAGCCCAAAGTAAAAAAAACAAAACAAAAAATGCCAAATCAGTAAAATAGAATGTTAAAATGAATAAATTTATGAAGTATATAACTATGCAAGTTCAGAATGGATATCCTAGTTTATATGTGAAAAACATGTTTTCATTTAAACCCCATCAATCAAGAGTGTATGATTGCTATAAAACAAATTATACCGGATATTTGTTAAATAATATAATAATATAAACTTATTACGCGTACCTTCCACTTCACCGTAAATCATCATAATTTAAATACTCCAGTCTCTTACAGAGAGATATGGTAGCCAGTGGGACTCTGAAAACCGATGGTGCAATACCCCCATCTCTAGTTTGGCCTTTGAATACCTAGAATAAGCTGTTTACTGTTAAATCCCATAAATCATACCAAGTTTTGTAAAGGGACTCTAATTTTATTTGTCACAATGCCAAAAGATCTGTATTGTCATCCATGTCTTAAAGGTAAGAATTCTGAAGCATCATTACGGGCTCATCCAGGCATATGACAGGTCTTTTAATAATTCTACCACACTTTCCTTACTTCGTTAGCTATTTATTGAGTATTCCTTTTTGCCCCATTCCAGATCTACTGAATCATATCAGTGAGAGTGGGGCCTGATATTTAAAGCAAATCAGGTAATTATGAAAATGACCCACAACACAGCGTTGCAAACTGCCTTAGATCACCTAAATATTCTTTCAGGCTTCAAGAATTTGATATACTTTCTACTCATAGGCGGTTTATAAAAATACAAAGACCTGGTCAAATTAGAGCTCTGTTACTCATTGTGACCTCTCATAAGGCACTTAACCCTGCTGAGCATTGATTACCCCATGTGTAAAACAGTCACTGTTGTAAGCATTTAGCATCAAGCCCAACACATGATATGCACTTAATAAATGCTACCTACTAAATTTCGAAGATGAAGGCCCAAAATACACTGTATGGCCGGTTAAAGATTGCTCTATAATTCTGGGTAGTACCCGAGCAGCTTGACATGCCATTGTGAAGACACCGTAAATTTGCTCATCAATATGAATCCTTTGTTACGTGTCTGGGAAACATGTTGACGTGGATAGCCTACATTTGTATTATATACTACTTAACAACTTTTTATCATAGCTCACATTAGGTTAAAAATTCTGAACGACTTTATAAAGGTGTTAAACAAGACGTTTAAGTAAAGCATATATTAATAAAGCTTACCTTTAATTATCTCTTACTCTTCTGGTATCAAGATTTGTAACATTTAAGCTAAAACTGTCAGCATGTAAGACCATTTGATTTAGCAAAGTACTTTAGACTAAAAGCAATGTTTTAAACTATTGCTTTAGATGGTATGTTTTCAGTTAAAAAGAAACAAATTAGTTAATTGCTCTTTTAAAAAGTTTAGTGAAAATATCTTGCCAAGAAAAATTTATTTGATTCATTAAGCTGGACTTAGATAATGCCCAAACCACAGAGCACAGAGGTAATTATAGGTTAAAATTTGGGGCTCTTTATAAATAAGAAGTGATTATAGAGTAAGTCTCATTAAAGAACATAAAAACTTGACACTGCATAAGAATCAAGTTGCCACTCATAGTTGTAGTTCCTTTACAATGCTCACGCAAAAAAAAAAAAAAAATCCAATTTAAATTGGTTAAGAGCCCCAAAAAACCTACCAGGTGCACCCAGGAATAAAAAATTGCATATACCACTTGTTTTTTTTTTTAAGGTTTATTTATTTTGAAGGAGAGACAGGGCATGAGCAGGGGAGGGGTAGAAAGAGGAGACAGAGAATCTGATGCAGGCTCCAGGCTCTGAGCTGTCACCACAGAGCCCAACGCAGGGCTCAAAATCATGAGCCATGAGATCATGACCTGAGCTTAAGTTGGACGCTTGACTGAGCCACCCAGGTGCCCCAAGAATTGCTTATGCCATTTGGTGTGCTTCATTTTCCCTACCATTAATAAAAATATCCAATTCATATTTGGGGAATGATTTTTCTGACATCAGGTAAATGCATCACTGTAAGATTTCAGAAGGATACATCATGTTAGAAACTCATTACTGTGGTGGTGGTGGGGTACTATGATTTGTTTACTACTTTGTGTGTAATGTGTCAAGTATGTAGGCAAAGTATCAGACTTTGACTTCATTTGTACTGTTAGAATACATTTCACTTAGCAAATGAATGATCTGTATTTCTTATTTGATTTTTGGAAATAGTTTACCCATTTAAAATACCATTATCTACTTAAATAGCACATTTGGTTTATAGTCCCTAAATCACCCGTTTGCTTTACTCACTTTGCATTTTCATTATTAATTATAAAATCTTATACTACAAAAGCAAAATATTTTATTTATTCAAGAGAGCGTGTGGGCACATGCAGGGGAATGGGAAGAGGGAGAGGGGGAGGGGGGTGAGAGGGGAGAGAAGGGGAGAGAGAGAGAGAGAGAGAGAGAGAGGAGAGAATCCCAAGCAAGTTCTCCGTCAGAACAGTGCCTGAGGTGGGGCTTGAACTCCTGAATTGTGAAATCATGACTGGAGCTGAAATCAAGAGTCAAGACGCCTAACTGACTAAGCCACTCCAGCGCCCCTAAAAGCAAAGTATTTATGATGGCCTAGCTAAACTTTCTCTAATCCTGAGGCAGATCAGAACATCAACCAAGATATGCTGGGTGATGGTGCCTGACGACCCGTGAAGAAAACTCTCAACAGTTCTCTCTTTAGAAGTTTTGTTTTTGTGAAAGAGTGAAGATATTTTCCTCTGGAAAATGTTTTATTTGTGAACCAAAAAACTATCATATCTAACAATTAGAATTTTAAATATTAAGAAATATAAATGAAATCTACCCTAAACTCTGAAAGGATCTATTCCAGAAGCTCTTTTCAGATTTTATATAAATTAGCCCTTATCTTTTCTTATTGTGTTTATATTTTCAGCCAAGGGTCAGCAAACTATGGCCTACAAGCCAAATCCAGCCTGCCACCTGATATTATAAATAAGGTTAATTGGAATATAGCCACAACTATTCATTTATGTATTACCTATGGTTGTTTCCATTTGACAACAGAATTGAGTAGTTGTGACAGACACCATATGGCGCTCAAAGTGTAAAATATTTGCTATCTGCATTTTAACAAAAATGCCAACCATAACACTTGCCAACCTTTAACCACTTTCATTTTTTAAAAAAGAAAAACTATTTAAATTTTGTTTGAATTACAAGAATGTAAATATTTTTCTATTTTCTACTCATTGCAAAGTTATACACTTTGGCCCTCAGTGAGTTGAAGAGAAATTTCTATGGACCAGTCTAGAGATCTCAACAGTATTTGTAACATTGTTTCTATGGATTCTTTAAAAAGTCCACAATCAACTGAGCCTGGACTGCTTAGTTGGTTGAGTGCCGACTTCGGCTCAGGTCATCATCTCACAGTTCTTGAGTTTGAGCCCCACACCAGGCTCGCTGCCGTCAGCATGGAGCCTGCTCTGGATCCTTTGTCCCATTCTTTGTCTGCCCTTCCCTGCTTGCGCTCTCTCTCTAAAAAATAAAAATTAAAAAAAAATAAAAGTCCAATCAACTGTACAAGGGATTTTGGAAAACAGCCTATTTGTAGATGAGGAACATTATCCACTTAATTGATTCACTCAAATAATCAACCTATTGTGTTGATTATTGCTCTGAGAAACCATGTTTACTTCTTTTGAAAATCAGTTTATGGAACCAAGGAGTCATGAAAGTTCTTGACAATAATAGCGAGCACTGCCTCAATATAAACGAGGTTTATTTACTCACATTTATAAATGACAAAAAACTCTGTTAATACTAAAAATTCCCCGATTTTTAAGATTAAAAACTAAGATGGCTTTTAAGACTATATGGAATCATTTTTTTTTTCCAGATAATAGGCAACTCTGTTAGCATTTTTCCTTTTCTTAACCAAACATATTTTTTACCCAGACTTGTAAAATGCGAGAGAACAAACAACCAGCAGTGCATTGTGATAAATGGGATAGTTCAGACAAGACTTACCTTTCTGTGACTTTCTTAAAAATCGGAAGCACATGTATCTTGCACTATTGATGGTATTTGTATGCTTGATTTAACATAGCATACGAATTTCTCTTTTTAACTATTTTCTATAAAAATTAAAATATGAAATATTTTTTCCAAAAGTTCTCACAGTACACATTAGATTTTCATACTATTTAAGAGAAAAATAAAACAGTTACCAAACCTGATTTAGGCAAAAAATAAAAATAATAATAATAAAAATTTTCAAGGAAATGTAGAAATATTTTAATTTACATATCATACTACAATGAATTGATATGGAGTCAAAAGTCCACAATTACACATTCATAAAAATTCCATACATCATCCTCAGAATAATCAGTTTCTGTACAAAGATTTACAGATGTCCAATGTATGTGGTTTTTCCTCAGTGTGCTACAGAGTTTAGAGGTTCTGCTCGAATATTCCCCAAATCAAGCGCAGAATCTGTCTCTTCATCAATTTCTCCAATGACTGCACTGTAGTTATTTAAGAAGAAAAAAATCAGTTAAAATAATCTCATTTCTAATTAAAACCAAATGGACACAGTAAAAACTACTTAAGGTGAAAAGCAAATAACGTTTTTATGAATTAGTGATTGCAATTTAAGTCACAAAACTCAAGAAATAATTTGAAGGCAACATTATTAAAAGACAGATTGTATACAGTGTGATTGGATCCATGGTCTTTAAAGGAAAAAGATGCAAAACCCCAAAATTGGTGCGCCTGGGTGGCTCAGTTAAACGTCCAACTTAGATCATGATTTCATGGCTCGTGAGCTTGAGCCCCACATCAGGCTCTGTGCTGACAGCTCCGAACCTAGAGCCTGCTTCAGATTCTGTGTCTCCCTCTCTCTCTGCCCCTCCCCACTCATGCTCTGTCTCTGTCTCTCTCTCTCTCTCTCTCTCTCTCATTAAAAAAAAAAGTATAATGCTTCACATACAAAGATAATAGTAGCAATGGGTACTCAGGTATGTTAACAAATGAGTTTTTGATGCGATTGGCTAGGGTTAAAGCCAGCAAAACTTTCCTTGATTCAACACTACCATAACATCTTAAGATTATTTTCATTAATACCATGCTAAGCACCAAGCCATGCTCTCCAGCTGGATACAGTTGTTGTTATATCCAGACCACAGGAAATATATAAAACATTATTCCATAAAAAATTGGTTGTTTAAGTTAGTTTGGCTTTAATAAGAGTAAAGTCTATAGGTGAATACAAGTAATAAAGAATTTGCCCAATTTTGCTTTAAATTCTATAAAGCCTTCAGCTCTATGACAAATGAGAAGTACTAAACTCTGGTTAAAATAAATATTGTTTTCTCAATATAAGATAAATCAAAGATTTCAATTTCACCTTAAAAAATTTAGTATCATTTAAAATTCTTAAGGAGACACTGGAGTGCTGGCACAGGTTTTAAAACTGGCTCTCCAAAGGAAAGGAGGAGGCAGACCTGCAGTGTTTACCCACATCCATAGTGCAAATACTCCCACTATGGTCAATTTCAAGCTACCACCACCAAGACATCAACCAGGTTGCAAAATTCCTTAAAATACAACAATCTGCTTCCATGAGCCAATCAAGCTGGCTCTAGCACACCACTGAGTCTACACCAAAGTTTAAAATTTTTAAAAGTCCAAAAAAAATGTTTTTTATTTTTAAAATCAAAGCAGGAGAAAGCTTCTTAAAAATCAATTATTAGGCACAGATTCAATATAAAATAATCATTATTATTCTGGTCATGGTACCTGGTTCCCACCAAATACTTTGCCTTTCTCTCGTATTTTATAGCTCACTTTATAACTTCCCAACTAAAAGTCACCGCTTCAGAATATTTTATAAACTCCCCAATTTTGATTAAAGATGAAATAATTTATCCATCTAAAGGTGATTTTTCTTAAGATAATTTAAATGAATAAAGCATTCCCTCATCTTCTATATCCTATTTGTCTTCCAAAATAATGTGTGATGTATCTTCTGCTGCCTTCCAGTCATGTTTTAATTCTATGCTCAACTGGAAAGTGGACTCAATGATCTGATAGCCTCGGTAACTACCCTGTCCAATACAATAGCTACCAGCCACGTGTGACTATTAAAAGTAATTAAATTAAGTAAAATTTAAAATTCAATTCCCGTCACACCAGTTTGCAAGTACTCGATAGCCACACGCGGCCGGTACCTTACTGGAGTTGACAACGCAGACCTATGCTTCCATCGCTGCCACAAGTTCTACTGGACACTACTGCTTTATACTGTTGTAGATTTTCTTAAATTTCTACCACTAAAGTAGATTTTCTCAAACTGTCGTAAATTAACTGAGGCTACAGCATAAACATGGGGCATCTGAGGTGTTCCAATTATACTAAAAAACTTGAAGAAAAAAATAAGTAATGGATCAGCACTTATTCATACATTCAACAGTTACAGAGCATGAATAATTTAAAATTGTTCACGCAAGAGGTTTCAAAGGCATTTTCAAACCCCAGCCTTGGATCCTAATATATATATTATAAATATATATTTATATATTGTATATAACATTTTTATAAAAATTAGGTTACTTTAGAAGAACATTTTAAGAAGCCTCTCTAATGAAGAATTCAGTGTAAGGCAGGGGCCTTTCTGGACCCTAGCTAGGCCACTTAACTATTCAGAAATATGACCAATCTCAGTAGATGGAAACCTCTTCTCCATACAGCACGGCAGAACACCTATAGTAGATTTGATCTGCCTTAAAAAGACCTATGTTACTTACACATTGTCACCTCTTACGATGTATAGCCCTAGCACCACCTGTTCTACTCCCTGTGAAGAGCTGAATACTCGTTCATGGCTTTCATCCAAAATCAAATTAATGGTCTGGTCAAAGCCTTTCAGTGTTCCCTGTAAAGAAAACATTCAAAAGAAAAAGACAAATACTCTGGTTTACCTGAATGTATACATTATACGATACAAAAAATTTAGTTCACTGTTTAGTACAGTAACAGAAGTACTGATTTTAAATATATGTCCACTGAAAATAGAATACCTCTTTATAACCAACAGTACCCAGGGGCACAAAACTTACCTCCTGGCTTTTTAAGAGAGGAAAAACCACACCACATATCTGACTAGTGTGCAGAGTTGTGCAGAGTTACAAAGGACACCCATGTACCAGTGTAAGGAAGGAGCCTAAAAGCCCAGGTAGTATAGGAGCTAACGTTAGACACGGACTATTACAAATAAAATATAAGGAAAAACTATGTAAGTATACAAAAAGAGGAAGCATATACATACCAGCCATAGCTGGTAACAGAACAGTATCACCTCATTCTATACTAGGAGGCCCTGTGCTAAACACGCTGCGCACATTATCTCAAATAATTTTTCATCCTTTGAGGTACATACCATAGTTATTCCCACTTTAGAGAAGAAACATGGAGGCACAGAGAGGTTAAGTCATCTCTCAAGGTTTTATGGGTATTAAAAGCAGAGCTAGGAGTTGTTATTGAACTTTAAAGTTATTGAACTTTAGTATTCAAAATGCTCTTTTAAAATAACTTACCTTTTTTTTTTTTTAGTGTTTATTTTTGAAAAAGAGAGAGAGCGCGCACGTGAGCAGGGGAGGGAGAGAGACGGAGACACAGAATCTGAAGCAGGCTCCAGGCTCTGAGTTGTCAGCACAGAGCCCAATGCGGGGCTCGAGCCCACAAGCTGTGAGATCATGACCTGCGCCCAAGTCGGATGCTTAACCAAATGAGCCACCCAGGTGCCCCTAACTTTCTTTCTTCTATAAAATTAAAATATTTCTCAAACTTATCTACCCTATTAACAAAAATAGGAAAATTTAAATGAGGTTTTTTTTTTTACAAAATAAAAAATTAGGGGCGCCTGGGTGGCTCAGTTGGTTAAGCGGCCGACTTCAGCTCAGGTCATGATCTCACGGTCTGTGGGTTCGAACCCCACATCGGGCTCTGTGCTGACAACTCATCAGAGCCTGGAGCCTGCTTCAGATTCTCCCTCTCTCTCTGCCCTTCTCCTGCTCATGCTCTGTCTCTATGTCTCTTAAGAATAAATAAACGTTAAAAAATAAATAAATAAAATAAAAATAAAAAATTATTTGCAAATATTTAATAGCAATAGATTTCTTGAAGTGTTAAGATGAGATAAAAATGTTTTAAACTGTCCTTATTGACAGAATACAACAAAAATATTGTTCTCTTAATTAAGAGGGAAGCAAGGCACCTCGTGGCTCAGTCGGTTAAGTGTCTCAACTCTAGGTTTCGGCTCCCGTCATGATCTCAAGGTTTTGTGAGTTGGAGCCCTGCATCAGGCTGTGTGACGATGGTGCGGAGCCCACTTGGGATTTGCTCTCTCTCCCTCTCCTACTCACACTGCCCCTCCCCCACTCGCGCTGTCGCTGCCTCTCTCAAAATATATAAATAAACTTTAAAAAACCTTTTAAAGAAGGAAACAAGGCAACTGGCCTCAGCGTTAGAGTCAAGTTGAATTTATTTTCCTTTTAGAGTCAAATTGAATTTAAATCTCAGTTTGGTTCTGCCACTTACTGTCCAAGTGACTCTGGGAAAACGACTCACTTTTCTGAACCTGGTTCCTAACTGAGAATTCGGGGATACTTCTTCAGAGTTGTACTGAAGATTAAGTGATATAATAGATGTAAAGTGCCTTGTACATGATATACATTTAAATAAATGGCTAAGTTTAACACTTTGATAAGTCACGTAGGGACTCACCTGGAAAAATCAGAGATTAAAAAGAAAACAGACACAATTGCAAAATGGAAAGATAAGAGATTAAATTACATGAATTAGATATAGTTAGAAAACAGAGAAAGTTTAGCAGCTTTAAAACTTTTTTTAAACAATGTATGAATTATAAGAAATGATTAAGTAGTCAAAAATCATGAGATTAAATTCCTCAGATCAAGAAACAGATCAAGGAGAGAATCCAAGAATTTTCTGGAATTAAAAAGGGGATACTGTGATAAAAAGTCATATGAGATGAAATAAAAGAGTCAATTATAATTTGTCCTACAGAAAACAAAGGTCATAAAACCTACAAATACTAAAAATACATTAACAACCATACAAGCCTTAAATGTTCATTATTCTATATATGTAGTATCTAAACCCTAAAGAAGTTTCTAAGAGGCATACACAAAATTTCAAAAAAAAAAAAAACCCCTATGATTCATGTCGTGGATGTCAGAGCACTGAATGGGGGAAGGAAATCAACAATGTTAGAAGATAAATATATTTAGTACAGGCAGATGTCTGAAGACTAGTCTAGAAGCTCTCTGAGGACAGAATCTATTATTCATCCTGGCTCCTAGACGCTTTGTATATAAATTACACCCCACGTTTATTAATGAAGAAAATATGGTTCAGCAGCTATTTATGATAAAGAATGGACTCATAACAAAACTGCAATGCAGGTGTACTGTGGTCCTAAGGCACCGGAGATCAGAAGTTTGACTTAAAACTTTACAACCAAGAAGCTTACAAGGAGAAAATGAATTTGCTGAACACTTACCACAATCATTCTCCCATCAGAAGTAATAACTGCAACAGTTCCTGATAACTGAATCAAGGAAAGCATTCTCAGAGAATGAAAATAAAAATGTTAGACTCTGGTAAGGAAATGGTTTGAACGACTAGGAAAAAGGTGGACAAAATTAAGACACGACTATTCAACACAGCCACTACATTCACAACATAACTTTAAGTGCCTAACTTCTTCAAATGACACAATTAAAACAGGAAAAGAGAATCCCTTTCTGTTTGTGATCGGTTGTTTCCCCATCTCAAAACAGCTGAGATGTTTGGTACTCTTTATCACTGGGGAATGCTGCCAGTTGAACTTTGAGCAAGTGATTTCCCCCTTTCCTAAACCTGTTCCTTGATCTCTAAAAAGGAAAATTGAATTAGTACTAAATTAATCATTGTTGACTGTTTTCAAACGTGTTAAGATATTTTCTTCTAGGACCTGGCCTCTGAAATTCAAAAAAGAAGCTATAATCAGTGTCACAAGGTGCCAGTACGCTTGCATTATTAAGCCTTTATTTAGTATTTCACTTTTGTCCCAAATTTGTACAGGAGAGCAATGTAGTGTTTCTGTGCAGAGATCTTAAAATGGTTAACACCTACACAGGGAATAATAAGACTTCACAGGGAGTTTTATACGTTATTTGCCCTTCCTGACAAGCAATTACAACAAGCGTTGTTTTCATTCTATCAACAAAGAAGTTGAGACTTCAAATGGTAAAGGGGCATAAACTTAATCTATGCACCATCTTTAAAGTTTCTGGTATCTTCGAACAATGAGCAAAGCCAATGAATAAAACAAATTCAAGTATTTACAAGACCCTCCTAGCAAAACGTAGTCGTATAGACCCTAAGAAAGTAGTATGGAGGAGCAGATGGCTGATTATTTAGAGACAAGGATATGTATAGAGACAGTTCGGAATATTTCCGGTTTTTTTAAGTTACAATTAAAAGATGCCCTGGGCCCCCTGGAGCGGCGGGCTCCAGCCCCGGGATCGGGATTGGCGGGTCCCAGGTTCTAAAGCCCCTTACCCGCAGCCCAGGCCGCGCAGTGGCCGGACACCCCAACCGCCCGCCGATCCCGACCCCCGATCTTTCCAGCACCAGCCCTCCCAAGAGCCAACGCGGGCTTCGCCATGGCCCCGGCTGATGGCTGTGGCAGCCGGCCCGAGGATACGGTTGATGTAGTTCTCCAGCGCGGACGTCATGATGGAAGGCCAGCAGCTCTGACCAACACAGCAGCGTACGCTACGAGTGGAGCTAAAAAGGCCCGCCAGGGACCGGCAGCGGCTCCCGCCGAGTGGCGGAAGGAAATATCGCGAGAATTAAAGCTCCGCAGGGTGAGAGGGTCGGAAATTTAAAGAAACCGGTCAACCACACTTGAGAGGTAAAGCGGTGGCGAGTTAGTGCGCCTGCGTAGTACGTTTCCGCTGTTTTTCCGGTCGGCGATCTCGGAAACCGAGAGTGAAAAAAGCGAGCAGCAGGCGGAAGAAAGGAAGAAGCTTCTTGAAGGTGGGGTAGGAGGGAGAAGGAGGGAGAGCGAGTTTTCCAGTGGAGTGAAAGGCAGTGTGGTAGAAGTCACTGGGCGAGAATGTTGAGAGAAGGCAGGGAAGGCGGGAGAAAACGAAATAATGTTTTCATCACAAGTAGGTGGATGTGTTCTCGTGTGAAATGTCGGTGCAGGGAAGTAGAACGATCCCTAGTTTTCTGCCACATGTCGAAAATTAATCTTTTAGAAGCTCAGTGGCCCAGGACAAAATTGTGCACGTTGTGACCATATAGTATACATCTCTGGAGAACACTACACTAAAAAAAGCATGTTTGCGCGTTCTACATTTCCACGTAAAAGTGCTACAAAGTGAAGGCGTTGTTACTAATTTAAGAAACTGAATACAAACAAAAAGATGTGTGAGCCTCCGAAAACCACCTCCCTTTTACCACGGCACAAGGTCTCTCAGTCCTCAGGGTGAAATTTGGAAATAAAAGGCAGATGTGCCACTACCTACGAAAGGACGGATTCAGGAAGAGGGTTCCAGTTTAGCACTATATTGGGTTGTAGACTTGACTCTGCTAACGAATTATGCCGGTGACTTTGCACAAGTAACAGCAACTTACCTGGGTGTCAGTTTGGTTATGTCCTGTCACAGGTATTATTTTGGGTATCAAAATACATTACTAGAAAAACGTCACTCCTGTTTTACTGTAACTTATAACTTGAAGTTAGAAAAGAATCCATATACAAAATACTGACGAGAGCTATTTTTACAAAGTTTCTTCATGATTTTAGTTAGGCTTGTGATTTCTTAACTGAAGTATTGTGGCTTTGAAATCACTTGCAGTTTCAGCCTTTTTCTTCTGAAAAGTGAAGCATGTTTTCATTATAACATACAAAATTACCTACAGATCACTCCGAAATGGTTAATATTTTATATACTGAAAGGTACTCTGACCTGTTTGAAACTCCACAGAGTCAGAAATTAGGTGATAAGCGTTCCATTATTTTTAGGGGAAAAAAATGAAAGTATCTTCTATACATGAAAACATGAAGCTTTTTTTGTGACTTGCAAATGTTAGACATTGATATAAAGAAAACAGAGTGCTGACTAGTGATAAAAGAGGTATCATTAGTAAGGACTAAAAAAAATAATGTACTATATTTTTAAAAGGAATAATCTGTAAGTTTTTCATCTCTTGAAGTGCTTATGTTTGAAAATGTTTATTAACATTATATAGTAACAACTTTATCATAAATACATGACAACTTTGTGTCTTGGTGTGGTTTCCAGTAAATTAATATGCCAGATAAATAGCAGATGTGTAGTGTTTATGTAGCATCACAAAATCCCTTTGGTTTGAAATTTTTTTACACACGTCTTAAAACTGCTATATTTTCTGTAGTCCCCAAAGGTCACAAATGCTGAAAGAAAGCTTCTGGAAAAACTTCAGTTAGGAAGACCAAAAAAAAAGAAGGCATTCGGATGACCTTGGGATTTTATGGACAGAGAGTTCAACACCTCATAAAGGAAAATTAAGTCCCATCAGGGGAAAAGGATAAATCATCTGACAACTGAAGAACCAAGGTGTACAATGAGACCTTTAGTTTCAGTCAAAACCTCTCCAAGTGCTACTCATTTAAATACTATATCACTGTTAAAAAGAGTCAACCAAAGAGTATGCTGGAAAAGATACTCATTTTATTCCATTAGTCCCGAATCTAAACTTTAAGGAGAAAACTAAATTTCGCTTTCATATTAGTTCATTTAAGTCTTGCCTAGGGGTGCCTGGGTGGCTCAGTTGGTTAATCGACCGACTTAATTTAGGTTTGGGTCATGATCTTATGGTTCATGAGCCCAAGCCCTACATCAGGCTCTGTGCTGAGGGTGCAGGGCCTGCTTGGGATTCTCTGTCTCTCCCTCTCCCTCTGCTTCTCTCTCAAAAATAAATAAACATTAAACAAAAAAAGACTAACCTAAATTTTTTTGTATCTCCCAGCCCAATCATGAGCCTCCCCATCATTAGTAATCCGGTCACCTGGATTATCTGTATCTAGACCAACAGGTAAGATTAATCAAAAACAGGACAGAAAAGAGAAAGGAGAATCCCTAGGCCTCTGACATTCTGGGAGTTACTTTTTGTTAGTAGAAACCAGTGTGTATAAAATAGGTCTCTTTGGAAGGAGGATCTTAATTATCGTCCTGAGAATCAGGACGTAACTCATCTCCTTTTGTATTATGTATTCTTTTGTTAACCTGAAGAATCAGACTCACACTAGATCTGAGGAAACTGAATTTGCACTTTGCTGTGAATGGCCTATGGAAAATATTACTTTTAACCTAATATGATATGAATTTTTATTTACTTTTATTTTTTATTGATTTACATTCCTGAGTTCCAAAAGTGTCAACCAATTAGGAGTATGTATTGAATAGATCGTATTAGGGTTTTCCAAGACAGAAAAGGACATAAATCATGGTCTCTCTTTACGTTTAAATTACTAGATAGGTACAGAGCTTTAATAATAAACCTGAAATAATCAGTACATGCAAAACCAATATTCCAAATTATAAAGAAAGATAGTGGGTGTTGAATTGTTAGTTCATTTAACACTATAAATTACCAAGTATTTTCTCTATTTCTTTTATTGTCTTTCAAGGTATTAAGACAGGCATTTTAAACTCCCATGTGTTAAGGGATGGGGGAAAAAATCACATCCAACTGCCTTGTTAATTGAGAAGCAGCAGAGGATCATGATTAAGAACACTGACCCAGGGGGGTGCTTGGGTGGCTCAGTCGGTTAAGCATTGGACTTCATTCAGCTCAGGTCGTGATCTCACGGTTCTTAAGTTGGAGCTCTGCATCTGGCTCTGTGCTGTCAGCTCAGAGCCTGCTTCAGATTCTGTGTCTCCCTCTCTCTCTTCTCCTCCCCCATGCATGCTCTGTTTCTCTCTGACTCTCAAGAATAAATGTTAAAAAAAAAATTTTAAGAAAAAAAAGAACACTGACTCAGGAACTAGCCTGTCTAGATTTGGATACTGTGTAACCAAGTGGATTGCATAACCTTGCCTCAGTTTCCCCAGCTGTAAAATTGAGAAAATGTTGGTACTTACCTCATCAAATTGTTGGGGGACTAAAAGTAATTCTTGTAAAGCGTGGCATAAAATAAACACTTAATAAAACATTAGTTATCATTACTCAAAGACATACATCACAGGTAACCTTTCTGTCAGTCGCGAAGCTTGTTCTACAATATTTTGTTCACTGCCCTTTTTTCTGATTGGCCAAATTGAAGGGTTCCACATTTTCAGTGCTAGAGGAAGAGGAAGAGGGATATGTATTATAATTTTGGAAGGTTTTATGAAAAGCAAAGGACTTAAACTGGGGCTTGAGAAAAAGTACAAACGCACTTTAGGAAAATTAATCTGACCTTTATTTAGTGGTGGTAGGAACAAGTATAAGGCTACCAAGAATCCAGGTGTGAATTTCTGATTTACAGCAGTAGGAATGGAAAAGCAGAAGAAATATCATTCAAAAAAAATGGTTAAGAAATGCAGTGGGGCAGACAGTATGTCGTGGGCTGCATTGTGATAGTGGTTGGTGAATTGGAAGAATGGCAAGCTTAGGGAGACACAGGAAAAGACAGGACTGCTAGGTAATAAAGTAGATGGGCCCAGTCTGTAAAACTGTACATGTAACACTCTTGCTTACCAGCTGGTAGTGAGGCTACAGAACATACTGGTTACACTTAAAATGGCATTTACTTCACCTTAAAGGTCCAGTGGAGAACCAGTCTATCTCAGGACATTCACGGTTTGCCTTTGCAAAGGATAATACACAATAGTAAAACACTTATGTATACTTCTGTGCATTCTTTACATTACTTTTATTTTGGAATCCCAAATAGTAATAGAAACATTTTAGCTACACGTGCTATGTATATTCTTGTAAATACTACATTTTAAAAATAGCTCAGTGGGGGCGCCTGGGCGGCTCAGTCAGTCAAGCGTCCAACTTCTTCTCAGGTCATGATGTCAAAATTTGTGAGTTCCAGCCCCGCGATGGGTCAGCCCAGAACCTGGAGCCTGCTTCAGGTTCTGTGTCTCCCTCAGTTTCTCTCTGCCCCTCCCCCTCCGCACGTTCTCTCTTACAAAAGTAAGTAAACATTAAAAATTTTTTAAAAAAAAAGCTCTCTTAATATAACAGCTTAAGGAAAAAATAGATCTGAGAAGGACCACTCAAAACCTGAACTGATGAGTACCAGTTCCCTGACTTTGCTCTCATTGAAATCACCTGAGGATCTTTAAAAACTGATGCCCTGGCCCTACCCCCAGACATTCCGAATTAAATGGTATGAAGGGAGAGGCTGGGCATGCAGCTCCCCAGGTGACTGCAACAAGAAGCAAAGTTTGGGAACTACTGAACTGCAGCATTAACAGGAACAATTCCTAACAAAGAAAAGCTGTCGTTACTTATTTACCTTTTAAAAAGAGTTGAAGGCAGCTTGAAAAATGAGTTTATGGAAGAGTTGACACTGCTGAGTGATTGAAACAGAGCAAGAGCCCTTTTCATCGGAAGTTGCAGGTGGAGAAGCAGTTGCAAACTTTGCACAAAATGTAGCAGGGCCAGAGATGGATAGCTCTGATTCATTGTCCTCTGTGGCTTTTGCACAAAGATCTAAGAGAACTGCAAACTAAGCACTGTCAAAATGGAGAACAGGGCTGAGCTAAGCCAAACGAAGAATGGGGTGCCACACAGTGAAAAGATGTCATTTGTGTATGGTCTTCCTCCAGGCCTGGCGTGATCATGGTGGAGTCAGCTGCGTACTTTGCATTCAGCTGTTGTTTCTTGGTAGCACAAGACTTAAAGTGCTAGGAAAAATTAAGTATGAATCAACCCACCTTTCATGTTATTCTAACATTTTCCCCCTATTTAATAATCGCACGAACTGATTTGTATTATACAAAACAGTGCTATAGCCCAACAGACTGTTACTATCCCACTGAGAATATAGGCTTTAAATATGGTTAATCTGCCCCTATTTACTTCTCCCCTCTGGTGGTTCATCCTCCCGTGTAGCAGCAGGTAGCTTTTTGCGAAGAAAGGTCTACAGCCCCCGACTCTCTAAGAGGATGTTTGAATTTGTATAGTGTGGAGTGTGGAGCAAGTAAAGAGTAGGACTAGTGTAAACAGAGCACCCATGCCTGAACCGTTCAATACTTTTTTTGGGGGGGGGGTATAAATTACCATCTATGTGTTATCACTATCACAAAGCAAGTTAAGAAATATTATTTTAAGCTGAATGCACTCACTTGCATTTCTACCTTTGCTAGTATTTAAAGCTTAGTGTCTTTAGTGGCTTGGATTGCAGTATAGGTAAAATATTGTCCCTTTCATTGAGATTTGGCATGACAAAATTGAAAAATCATATTGAAGGCAAATATTACTTTGATTTAGGTGTCTAGACTCTTTCACCTGAACTCACTCCTGAATGGTATAATCCACACTGAAGTAATAGATTGATTTAGATTTGTTGTGACATTATATTGCAAGAGAGATCAAATTTAGAGGCTCCTGGATGGCTCAGTTTGTAGAGCATGCCACTCTTGATCTTGGGGTTGTGAGTTTGAGCTACATTGTTGGGTGAACAAATTACTTAAAAATAAAGTCTTAAAAAAATCAAATTTGATTTATTGGTATCCTTGGGGAAAAATACTGAAGTTAGGCATGAGGGATGAATAATATGAGAAAGTACAGAAGATACATGGAGTGATACAGTGAAGTATTTGAATTATATTGACAAAAACTAAGCATGAGTAACAAGTTACTTTTGGGAAGCAAATGCTGAAATTACATTAAAATATGTATCGGGTAGAGGCCCCTGAGTCTCAGTTAAATGTCCAACTTTGGTTTCAGCTCAGGTCATGATCTCATTTCATGAGTTTGAGCCCTGCCTCCTACTCTGTGCTGACACTGTGGAGCCTGCCTGAGATGCTCTCTCTCCCTCTCTCTCTCTGCACTTCTCAGGCTTGTGTTCTCTGCCTCTCTCACTCTCTCTTTTTCAAAAATAAATAGTTTTTAAAAAAATACGCATTGGGTAGGAGGGGCGCCTGGGTGGCTCAGTCGGTTAAGCATCCAACTTTGGCTTGGGTCGTGATCTCACAGTTCGTGGGTTCGAGCCCTGTGTCAGGCTGTGTGCAGACAGCTCAGAACCTGGAGCCTACTTCGGATTCTGTGTCTCCCTCTCTCTCTGCCCTTCTCCACTTAGGCTCTGTCTGTGTCTCTCAAAAATAAACATTAAACATTAAAAAAAAAAAAAAAAAAACATGTATTGCTGGGGCTCCTGGGTGGCTCAATCAGTTAAGCATCCGACTTTAGCTCAGGTCATGATCTCCGGTTAGTGAGTTTGAGCCTTGCATCAGGCTCTGTGGTGACAGCATGGAGCCTGCTTCACATTCTGTGTCTCCCTCTCTCTCTGCCCCTCCCCCACTCATACTCTCTCTGTCTCTCTCTCTCAAAAATAAACATTAAAAAGAATTTTTTAATCCAAAAATAAAATTATGGAAAAAAATGAAAAAACTCAAAAGTTTTCTTACTATTTTTGAAAAGTTCTCATTTTTATACCTAAGCTATATTACTCTCCCACACCACCTCCACCTTTTTTTCAGAGCATGGATCTAGATTTTAGAGCTGGAAAGAAATTTAGGAATTTCCAAGTCCATGTTTCTCATCTTATGGATAAGGCAACAGTTCCAAAGAAGCTCATGACTCTCACAGGGTTACGTAGCAGGGCTTACAGAGAGCTTTCTAGATTCTAGATCAGTAATCTTGACAATAACTAGTAATAAGTTGTTTTACTCGCGGGACAAGATTTAAGTCTGTATGTGTAGATGATCAGCACATATCCATAAATATGTCATTGTCTGTCTTTGTATGCAGACGTTTTTAAAACTCAGAAGGAACAGATATCCAAGAGTACTCAAAGGCAGTCTGACATTTTTGAGATATCAGTACCACTGGGAAGGCTAAGAAGAGCAAATAGAATATTGTGTTAGGCAGAATAATCCCCACTCTGCCCCAAAGATGTCCACCTCCTAATTCCTGGAACGTACGATAATGTTACCTTGTATGACAAGGGTCTTTTCAGATGTGAGTAAGGTTAAGGACCTTGAGATGGGGAGACTATCCTGTATTATCCAAGTAGGCCCACGCTAATCACTTGAGTCTGTAAAAGTGGAACATCGGGGCGGGAGTGGGTCTGAGAGATGTGTGCAAGGACTGGTTCCACTGCGCATGGTTTTGAAGCTGGAGAAAGGGGGCCATGAACCAAGGAATGTGGTCATCTTTAGCTGGGCATAGCCTTTAGTTTACAACCAACAGGAAAACAGGGACTTTGGTCCCACAAAGGCAAGGAGCTGAAATCTGCCAGCAGGCCTAGTGGGAAGGAAATGGGATTCTCCGTCAGAGGCTCCAGTGAGGAACACGTTCTGCCAACACCTTGATTCAGTCCATTCATCTCCACACCAGACTTCTGACCTATAGAACTGTGAGATAATAGTTCTGTTGTTTAAGCCACTAAGTTTATGGTAATTGTTATATCAGCAATAGAAACTAAGGGAGATATGCAGTGTCTTAATTTATTATCTTCCTGACTTTTGACTAAACATCGTTATTAGGAAAAATCAACTGTACTATACCTTAGAGATTTGGAGCATATTTGATTTTGGAGCACTTATAAACAACTTAGGTACTGTTGTTCATAACCATCTTTCTCTGTGGCACAAAAAAAGTCCTTTTAAATTCTAAACTTCTCCCCAGAATTTTCTTCAGAGTGGAATTAAGTAAAACATGAGTTTCTTCAACCCAAATTACTATTTACTCATGTGCGTATTTCTGATTCATCATACTGCCGTTATCATAAGGTGGAGGGCAAGGAGCGGCACATGCTCCCCTTTACTGAAATCATGGGTCTCCTCTGTCAGGCAGTCACAGTCTTCTCAGCTTCCGTCTCTCCTGTGTACATGTTCCATGGTTTTAGTTTCTTTGGGTTTTGTCTTGCCCAAGGTCATTTTGTTAGTAAATCACAGAGCCACAGAGCCAGTTTTTGAACCTAGGCAGTCAAGCTCCCTGTACTGTACTGCAGTTTTAATGTTGTCCAAAAGAAATGCCCAAGAGAGTGAAGAAATAGGATGTAAACAAAAGGTCATTTAAGGTTAATGGCCCAGGTGTGGGCACTTGTGACTCTTCCTTCAAATTTCTGGTTGGGACACTTAAAAAAAAATATTCGACAAAAGTTCCTCTGCTGCATTTATTATATATATTTTCTATATTCATCTGTTTCTGTTTGATTCTAATGTATTATTATTAAACTTTTTTTTTAATTTTTTTTAATGTTTATTTATTTTTGAGAGACAGAGTGTGAGCAGGGTAGAGTCAGAGAGAGAGGCAGAAACAGAATCCGAAGCAGATTCCAGGCTCCGAGCCATCAGCACAGAGCCCGATGCGGGGCTTGAACTCACGGACCGTGAGATCATGACCTGAGCTGAAGTCGGTCACTTAACCGACTGAGCCACCCAGGTGCCCCTATTAAACTTTTCTAACAGTGGTTGGCAAACTATAGCCAACTCTCAGACCAAATATTTTTGTTAATAAAGTTTTATTGGAACAGCCACACCTGCTGATATATGTCTACATCTGTTCTTCAGAGACAATGGCAAAGCTGAGTGATTGTAAAAGAGACCACATGACCCACAGGGCCCTAAAATATTTGCTTTCTGTCTCTTTTGCAGAAAGTTTGCAGATATCTGTTCTCTAATGTCAACAAATGATATTTCTAAAGTTTGTATCAATATTACCAGATTGTCCTTTTACAAAGTTCACACACTTTCCACCAGGAAAATTGGATGATTCATAATCATCCTAACCAGCCTTAGGTATTACGATGATGCCCATTTTGACCAACTTTAAGATATGATTCCTCCATTTTTCTGAATAATAATTTGTACCATGAATAATAAGAAACAAACAAAACTCAGATTAGACTTCAGAAGTATGTCTGTGTTTTTTCTTCCTTTTCTGCCTTCCTTCCTATTGTTGGAGTTTCAGCAGAATTGCAGAAACATTTTCCAAGTCATTACCCCATGTGGTAATAATGCATGTAATGGGATTTTTCTTGCATGAGGTCTAGAAAATAAAGAATAATCTTTATTTTTATTTTAACATGTGCGTTAGAAACTAAATTAAAAACCACAGACACATCATAATGCAGTGGATTAAAGGAAATTATCAGCAGAGAGGTTTTTATTTGGAAACAAAAAGTTGTAATTCAAATTAAACACAACTCTGCGTTAGGAATATTAATCTTTGTGGGTTTTTATTCTTTTGTTTTGTTTTGGTTATTTGGCTATTCAACATCAGAAGGTGTTAGATAGAGCTCAGTATATCAGGTATTTTTTTTCCTGGTCTTTGATTCAGCAAGAGCCCGAGTCTCTGCTTATAACTACCTCCCACGTTGAATTGGGACCTACAGAGAATGCACTCTTGAGATCACATCAGTTGCAACAGGAACAAGTTCATAAAGGAGCAGATACCATTGATGCTACTGGTAGCGTCAGCTTCAGTCTGTAATGTTTGGCATTGATGTCCGCAGGATTCTAACCGACCCAGCTCTGCTGTGTCTTTAGGACATGTTGCACGGCTTTGTAATTTCCAAATCTTTTTCTCCGGCCAGTCTCACAATTATGTTGCTGCTGAATATCCTTTAATAACCCTTTGCTGCTTAAGTCAGCTTATGTTGATTTCTGGTTTAAGCTGACAACTAAGAATTCTGATAGTTGAAATGTTCTGGAGGTATAGTATTAGCAGTGAGCTACAGAGACCTTCAAACATTCTTTTGCATATTTTTCCTTTTTTTTAAGGTTATTTATTTTAGTAATCTTTTTTTAAATTTTTTTTTAATGTTTATTTATTTTTGGGAGAGAGACAGAGACAGAGCACGAGTGGGGGACGGGTGGAGGGAGTGAGACAGAGAATCCCAAGCAGGCTCCAGGCTCTGAGCTGTCAGCACAGAGTCTGACATGGGGCTCGAACCCACAAACCGTGAGATCATGACCTGAACTGAAGTTGGACGCTTAACCAACCGAGCCACCCAGGTGCCCCTATTTTAGTAATCTTTACACTCAACATGGGGCTTGAACCCATGACCCCAAGATCAAGAGTCACATTCTCCACCAACTGAGCCAGCCAGGTGCCCATCTTCTACATTATTTTAAACTGAAAAAACTTTAACTAAAACCTGTTTATATAAGCTTACTTTAACTCTAAATTTTTGTATCATAGTTTATTAACTACAAAGATTGTTATTTCTGCCACATAGTATTTTGTGTATGTGCTTTAAATATTTTTTCTTAAAAAATTTAAGTTTATTCATTTTGAGAGAGAGAGAGCACGCACACGCAAGAGAGAGAGAGCAGGGAGGGGCAGAGAGAGAATCCTAAGCAGGGTCCACACTGTCAGTGCGGAGCCCGACGTTGGGCTTGAACCTATGAAACACAAGATCATGACCTGAGCTGAAAACAAGAGTCAGTCGCTCAACCAGCTGAGCCACCCAGGTGCCCCTAAATATATTTTCATTAAAACCTTGGTGCTGCAGACTTGACTTGTAAGTTTACAGCAAAGCCCATTACCAGACCCATCAGCTGACTTCTTTTCAATTTAAATAAATATGTTACCATGAATTCTGTGAGAACTGAACATCCCTGCACATCCTTTCTGGGTATGCTATGGATCTACAGTCCTGGTCACTCTACCTGGGCCCATCTTATGTCCCTGCCAGCTCAGCTTCTAGATACATAGCTGTATAATAACCATTTTCCAGTTCTCTCAAAACTACTTCAGTGTGCTCCAGTGACTTTCAGTTGTTGATATGTGCATCTCTGTGTTTGAGGGCTTTTTCGGGAACCTCATCTCTGTGGTGGTAGGTGGAAATGCTAGGAACTTAGCACCCCCAGGGACCTGTCTTCAGTCCATGACTGGCAAGGTGGGTTTGTAATACCTCAGCCCCTTCATCAAGTTGGGATAAGTCAGTTGGTATATCTCTTATCATTCAGTACAGTAGCTGGATTAAGAGTACACCTTTCATTGGCCACCTTCCTTTTTTGTAATGCTTTTATATCCCTTGTCTTCCCTAAATAAACTACTTGCACTTGAATTCATTCCTCAGGATCTGCATTTGGGAGAACCTAAACTGAGATTGTAAATAGTTCTTCCTTTCAAAGGGGTTTGTGTCTTACACGAGCTTGAGAATAGTTGTAGCCTAACCATAGTCCTTGTCATCATCTGTTTTCACCTGATCATCTTTTAGATGATGCAAAGGACAGGATGGGGCTTCTATGCAGGCCTCTTTAAATGCCTAGATAAACAATCACTACTGCCTCCAAAGTTGGTCTGAACTGGGAAGTTTACTAGTACCTTAACTAGGCTGCTGCATTGAAGCCTCAGACTGAGTGATGTCTTAAGAAATGAGTGCAGAAATTGCTCAATTATCTGACTATGGCCTAGAAAAAAATTATGGTCTTAGACTCTCGATTTGAGAATATCCCTCATCAAGCCTGAAATGAAAAAAAAAAAAAAAAAAAAGGCAGAGAGTGAGCCCCCAGTACAGAAATGCTCCGACTTGCTGATTCCTACCTTGGAGAGAGAGATTCCCAAAGTCTGGAACCAATCAGATGTGCCTCCTGATCCTCTATCCTAATCTCATGATGTATATCCTTTCCTCTTCTTGCTTACTGGTTCAAAGGCAAAGCAAAGTGAAAGCACCATTGAGGAGAGCCTAGGTGGTTCAGTCGGTTGAGTGTCTGACTCTTGATTTCGGCTCAGGTCGTGGTCATAAGGTCGGGAGACCGAGCCCTTTGTAGGGCTCCTCACTGAGTCTGGAGCCTGCCTAAGATTCTTTCTCTCTCTGTGTCTCTCTCTGCCGGTTTCTCTCTCTCTCTCTCTCTCTCTCTCTCTCTCTCTCTCAAAAATAAAAAATAAAATAGAGATTAAAAAAAAAACAAAACGAAAGCACTGTTGAGTGAATCTGAGTGACCATTCTGACCTATCCCCAAACACTGTCCGGTGTGCAATCTGGTCATAGGTAGAGTGCCACCAGTAAGCCTGTGTATTCCCAAACATTGGGCTCTTCAGGTAAACATTTGGCAAATCTGAGCTCACTTTCCTGCTCAACACCACAGTGAACTAGTTATGACATTGAGAAACCTGAGTCAAACTTAACAGTTTGGCAATTTAGGTGGTGGAGATGAAGGTTTGAGCCACCCACACCTCTTTCCTGGAATAACTTGGGTGTGAGATGTTGAGTTTGCAAAAGGCTTGTCAAGTTTTTGTTGGGATGATGACAGTGATGAGACTGGCCTTGTTATTGTCCCCCTCTGAGTCCTGGGATCTCTTTACAGACTTTTCCATTTAGAAGAATGTCTTAGGACAGAATCTCCACAAGCACAACTTGAAGCAAGGATTTATTTATATGTAGGTGGTTTATTAAGGAAGTGTTCCTAAGAGGAATCTGTAAGGAAGAGAGGGAAGCAGGAGAGGAGAGGGAGGAAACCCAAGCACAGGTGCATTTGTGGGCTAGTTCTCACCAGAGGTGGTTTCAGTCTGACCCCACTGGGAAATGTTAGTGTGTGAGTCAGGACTGTGCAGTTTTATCCTCATCGAAGGCAAGGGACCTGGGCTTCTACAACTCCCTATCTAGTCCTTAAGAAGGGCTACCTGGAATGGGGGCGGCAGACTTCCAGCTCACTATAAGTGAAGGCAAAACCCAACCAGCCTAAGGGTAGGCAGTATTCTGGAAAAGAGTACAGGTCCTGACCTCTGGAAGTAAGTGGTTTTGAAGCCAGGAGAGAGGTGCCCAGTAAGTATGAAAGCAATCCAGGTCAAGTCCCTAAAGCTCGCACAGAAGAGCAAGGAAACTTTATTGATATGACTCCTTATTAAGTCACATTTCATTGGTCAAGATGTGATGCATGGCCTTCCCTGAACCAATCAGTGTGGTCAGGTGCAGGATACTCTGCTGAACTTAACCTGGGGCCACGCGGGATCTGTGCTCAAACCACATGGCTGCTTTGTAGCGGGATGGGTGAGTTCTATGATAGAAAATGTTTGGACAAAAGGAGAAATGAATCCTGAGGAAACAGCCAACAAATTTTCGCTTTTCCCTAAGAGCTATTTGAAGCTAATGCAGCAAAGCTCGAAAGCTCTAAGCAGCTCATACATTCAGCTATATTGAGTTGAATCATATTCCCTATGTATAATATCTATAGTATCCAACATGTTATTAAAATGTCTTATTTTTTTCCTTTTGCATTTGCTTGAAGTTTTTAATATAACCATGAACCTAAGTTTGGAAATAAAGGTTTAAACATAAGCATTTACAATTGCTGTCCCTTTGGCGAGAAGTCCTAAATACCTTAGGGCTCAAAATATGTTTATTTTTTTAGAGACTCCTGGTCACAGAATTTCTGGACAGAAAGCATAATGTAGGGCCTCTGCTAACTCAGGACAGAGAAATTTTTCTGAGGCTTTTCCTTCTGTGTTGTTTGCACCTAATCAGCTACCCTAAACATTTTCAAATAGCCTCTGAAAATACACTCTTTGTATCTTTCCCATATTTCCTTATTATTCTGTTTGCCTTAATAATTACTTTCAAATATTTTTCCATGTCTTAGAGTGATATGCACATTGAATAGAATGAGCTGTGCAAAATAAACATTATGTTGTAGGTTCAAAAGAGCTATATACCTTTTTATGTCTGAGAAAATATTTTAAAACTTACTACCTACCCTAGTAATAAATCATTTAATGATAGCCCTTTAAGTGTACTATAAGAACTCTTCTAGAATTTCATGAAAGACCTGCCAGATTATTTCCATGGAAATTGGTCTCATTTTAGAGATACTATCCTAAGGAGCATTCCATATCGTTAAAAAAAAATTGAGTAAGTTTGAAGATCTAATTGGCATTATTCAATGATTCATGAATCAGGCAGCATCCCATCTAGCAAGAGGAAGAGAGCTCTGAGTTGTATGAAATGGAGAGTTCTTAAGGCAGGAGGGTAAGACCAGAAAGTCAAAAGAGTGGATTATTTCAGGTAGTTACCTTCCCTTAGGGGCAGGCCAGGGGTCTTAGCAGGCAGATTACCTCACTAGTGCTGATTAGGAAATTCCACACTTTTGTAAAATTCCACTCCTGGAAGAGGCTGTAACCGTAGTTAGGTTAGGTATTAAGTTGTGGGGCTTAGCAAGTGACTCCACTTTGGGCTTGTTGTTTTCTTTTTAACAATATAAACAATTCATATTCACTACAATTAAAAAAATTTTTTTTTTAATGTTGAACTAGCATTCATATCAGGGTCTGCTGAATCCGAGCAGGGCTGATGTTATGCGTGGGCTATATCAGACCTTACATAAAGTACAAAACTATGTCATATTTTAACAGCTGCAACAATAATTGGGGGCATATATAGATGTACAGGTACTAGTGAAACAAATTATTGAAGAATTTTATTTTTTATTTTATTACTGGTTATTTTTACTAATGTCGAGTATAGCTGGGGTTCCTAATTAATGGTAATAATATAAAATACCTTTTACAAGTAAATTTAGGTAACAATGTGACTTTATTTGAAGAAAAATAATGAAATTATATGTCTTTAGATGTTATATATATATGTTGGTATGTTCTCATGTGTAATAACAATCACCGAAGGTGGTGTAAGTATGACTGAAATTTAGGGAGTATGGACTTTGCCCTTCAGCATATGCTAATGGACTTGTAAGTGCAAGTGAAATGTTATCTTCTACATGGAGGTGATCCTAGAGTCCTCAGAGAACTCCGAAAGTTAAACAATAACAAGTATAGTGCCTTCAGTGCAAGGGAAAGCAGAATCAGTTTATAGAGATGTATCTGCTCCTGGGCAGAAGGGTATCAACATTGTAAGGAATGGGTATGCACCTTAGAAGCAGGATGTATAGAAGTAAAGGTGCAGAAGGAAATTTGCCAGAGCAGACTTCACCTAGAGAAAAATGTTCTGTGAGGCTGGTGTAAGAAGCCACTTGACAAGGATATTGCTATTGTCACATGGAAGCTGGGTTTCACTATTCATTCCAGTAATATAAGTCCTTGTTCAGACTGATCTATCTAGACTGCTTAGCAGTTACACTGCTTGTAAATAAGGAAAGTGGCCCAAACAGCAGTCTGTGATGAGCTTTGTTAGTATGGATCAGCTTCTTGAGAAGCTAATTATATTCCCATTGATGAGATTAAGTTTCTAAATCTGAAAGGTTCAAGGCCAGCCTTGAACTGGACTGGGTGATTGCATGAACATGCATGCTTATACTTTGTGAGGATCTGGGTGAGCTCTACATCTGGAAAATCTCTACATCTCAAGGCTTACCTGTTTTTCACTTTTTCAACTCTGCTGTTCATGTTATTTGTAGTTTGAACTGAGTTCTTAATGTTGTTTTATACCATATTAACACATGAGATAGTTTGCAGATATTCTCTTAAGAAAAAAAAAAGATTTATTTCTGTCTCTCATTTTTGAAAGTGTAAGGACTCAATGTTTTGCAAAAAATGTTGAGTTATTTGAGTATCCACCTGCCTGAAATTGAAGCATCAGACACATTAAATATTTCTCATTCAAACTGCTGTGTATCTTTCTCTTTCTTCATTGCCAACTCTTTTGAATGAGCCATTTGCTCTCTCTGCCTCCGCTCCTTTGGTGCCAAGTCTCCTCTCTCCACCCCCCACCATCTGGCTCCCACCTCCATTATTCTGCCCAAGCTCTGCAAGGTTTCTGACTGATAGAGCTGCTTAATCCTCATGTAAATTGACTTCTCTGCAGAGTTGGATGGTCTGTTTTATTTTATGCTTTGAGACATGCCTCCTTCCCTTTCTGATATCCAAGACCTACTCTCTCCTCTTAATTTTTCTCCTGACAGCATATACTCCTTTCCCTCTTTTGGTGTATTTTACTGTAAGCTTTTTTTGAAAAAGAAATAAAGCATGGCAAATGAAGCTAATCTTTTTCCTATTCTTTCCCTCCACCGTATTCTCCTATTCCAAAGTTGTACTATCATTAATATGCTACATTAATGCTATCATTAATATCCTACATTTGTGTGTCCACATACAGGATATGTTATTTTCTGTTTTAAAATTTCACATGCACAGAATCAGAGAATCCTTTGTAGCTTGCTTTCACTGAGCATTATTTGAGATTTACCTGTTTTGCTATATCTAGATTCAGTTAATTCACTTTAATTTCTCTGTAATCTTTTGTTTATGAATTAATGACAGTTTTAATGACGCTTTAAATACAGACTTCTTAAATTAAGACTTTATTGTTTAGGGCAGTTTTAGGTTCACAGCAAAATTGAGGGGAATGTACAGAGATTTCCCATATACCCTTTACTCCCTCCTTATCAACATCCCCACCAGAGTGTACATTTGTTACAATTGATGAACCTACATTGACACATCATAATCACCCACAATCCATAGTTTCACGATTCACTTTTGGTGTTGTGTGTTCTTTGAGTTTAGACAGATGTATGCTGACATGTATCTGCCATAGGGTATCATGTAGAATCGTTTCACTGCCCTGAAAATACTGTGTTCTGCCTGTTCATCCCTTCCTCCCCCACCAGCCCCTGGCAACCACTGACCGTTTTATTGCCTCCATAGTTTTGTCTTTGCCAGAGTGTTACATAGTTGGAATCATACAGAATGTAGCCTTTTCAGATTGGCTTCTTTCACTTAGTAATACACATGTAAGATTCCTCCATATCTTTCATGGCTTAGTATCTCATTCTGATTTAGTGCTGAATAATACTCCATTTTCAGTGTGCACTGCAGTTTGTTTATCCATTCACCTACTAAAGGACAACTAGCTTCCAACTTTTGGCAGTTTTCAATAAAGCTTCTGTAAACATCTGTGTGCAAATTTTTGTGTGGTCATAAGTTTTCAACTCCTGAATTCAAACTTCCATGAGACCTTGTATTGTTTTACATTTTTAAAAGTGATTTCATCTATTCTCATTGCCCCAGGTACCAGTTACAGACCAATAACTTCCATAACTCCATTAGCTTTAGAGATCAGTTTGGGGATAATTTCAACAACCTCCATGTATATATTTCTTGTAGGTATTCAACTTGTCCAAAAATGACCATTGTTACTATTCCTGAAAGCTTTTACTTCTCTCACCCCTTTTCTCCTACCACAGTTGAGAAAACTACTACTCTCCCAGTCACTGAAAATAGAAAACCTGGTGTCGTTTTTTAACCTATTTCTGTCATATTTTTTCTCATTTCTAATTGTTTTATCTAATCCTGACTCTGTACACAATATGCCTCCTTTTTTTTTTTCTTTTCTGTGTCTATTTCCATTGGCTTAGACCATGCCTTTATTACTCTTAACTGACCTAAATCAATTTGCTTCCAAATATTTCCCATGCATCTAATTTCACCCATTATTATTTATCCTTCATCATGCTGCCAAGGTAGTCTTTCTAAAAAGAAGCTGGTAAATTTTCCTGGACAGGGATAGTAAATATTTTAGTCACTATGGGTTATATGGTCTCTGTGGCAACTCTCAGTCCTACCGTTGTAGCATACTGGTCACAGACAGGAATACGTAAACAACTAGACGTGGCTCTGCTCCAGTAAAATTTATAAAAACAGTCAGTAAGCTGGCTTTGGCCCAGGGCTGTAGTTTGCCGACCCCATCCTACTACATAACTTGGATCATGCATCTCCCCGCCAAAGTCTTTCCATTTTCTACAGAACGTAGTATTCAGTATCCTTCTAAATGTGACATTACTAACTTAACCACTTAGGGTCGATTGCCTCAAACTGTGAAGTTCCCATCTATACTCTGATATGTTCCTTGATATCCTGATCTCATGGCAATGGGAAAAATGGTTCGGTGGCAGCCGGCCTGGGGATTCGGTTGTGGGGGGATAAGAACGCTTTTATCTGACAGTTCCGTATTCCAAATAAAGTATGCACAAGGATACCTGCTAAGAGAGAAAGGTGGAAGAGGCTGGGCAGAAGATAAAGAGGATGCAGATCAATCTGATCGTCCTGGGGAGCAGAAAAGTAAAATTATTAGAGAACCTGGCAAGATTTCTAGGTCATCGTCAAGATTTAAACTGTGGCCTAAGATTACGAATTTAAAGTGAAACTAGTTACACGATTATGTAATCTGTGGTCACTAACATGTCCATGCAAACAAGGAGAAAGTCTGAAGCTACAAGAGCTCATACATGGATGAGGATTTTGTAGGGTGAGCTCAGTTGAGGGAAAGAAGGAACTAAGAGTTGGAAATACTTACAAAGGGTCATTATGTTGATAATGGAGTGTGTGCTAAACCAGATGAGACGTGATGACAGGAAGGGGCCAATGGGTAATGGGAAAGGGAGGGATGAGAAGATAGATGTCCCCACACCTCTGAAGAACTGTGTAATTGTATGGAAGTACTTGTGCCCACTGAATACATAGGAAGCTGCCATAGGAAAGGTCAATGTTTCGATAGGAACGTTTTGAAAAGGTTTGTATTTTTTAAGAGATGTAGAGATCCAGGGTGTGACTACATGAAGTAAGTGACTGAAGTGGAAGAGAAAAATGTCAATGGAATACAGAAATCAGGAAACTGAGAAGCGGGGGCGTTTTGATGGGTCACCCACTATGTATTGAAATCACCAAATATAAAGAAAGGAAACCAGCATTGGAAACACTGCCAGGAACTGAAGGCTGGTGAAGAGGAGGTGTGACTAGGAGGTTGAGAGGAGTGTAAGAAGGTGTAGGAAACAGTGACACATCCAAATGACATTGGCATTAAAAGAACCATGATTCTTGCAGGTAGGAAAGGGTGACCTCATTTGGAAGTAGCAAGCGGGGAGCAAGAAATATACCTACCTCAATCAACTCAGTATAATCAGCTCCTGGCCTTGATGTTTGCTCAGGGCCCAGGTAGGTTTCAAGTACGGCAAGGAGGTGAAGGGAACACATATTTGAAGAAAAGGAACTGCTGATTCAGATTGGGGTCACAGGAGACACTGAAAGAGTTTGTTTGTAAGAGAGGGAAGTGGAGAGCGTATACAGCTTGTGGGTTAAGAACTAGTGAGAAAGAATGACTTAGGGTGGGACTCCTGCAAATTAGTGCAGCATGATGGCATTAGTCCTGAGAGGTTCACCTTGTTGGCCTCATGGTTTGTTGCCTCAGGACTAGTGGTTAGTCTCTGTAACTGAGAGTTCTAGATTCATCTGCTACAATTTGCTCATTTAGCTTGGGCAAGGCTCTAAACACTCAAAACCTCAGTTTTGCCTCTCTGCAGTGAGGAGTTGGTCCAAATAATCTCTTGAACTTAAGGTATTTTATCTTATTTATTTGGGCGGGGGAGAGGGAGAGGGAATGAGCAAGGGAGGGGTGGAGAGAGAGAGGGAAAGGGAAAATCCCAAGCAAGCAGGCTCCAAGCTTTGTGCTTAGTCAGACACCGGGCTAAATCTCAGGACCCTGAGATTGTTTCCTGAGCCAAAATCAAGAGTTGGATGCTTGACTGACTGAGCTACCCAGGTGCCCCAAACTTCAGGCATTTTAAATATTTGAAAGCAAAGAAATAGGTCATGCCACTCATGAGCTTGCAGTATTAGAAATAAATATTTATCCTGCAAATCAGTGATGTATCAAGAGTTAATATTAGGAAGAAAGAAATATTGGAGAATTTCTACATTGCTACATTTGGTTTCAAAGTATGTTAATGATTTCAACAAACCTAGAGATAAGTGACAGAACAATTCAGCATATTTTAGAGCTATTTGCTAATGCCTTTCTGCTAAAGCAAATATACTTTGTTAACTCATAAATATGAAATCGTAATAGATTTATGATATTTCAAATGCTAAGTAGTAATTAAACGTGGAACTGAATCGCCAACCCTTATCCTCATCCTCTTCTCATTTTTATTCCCCTCCCTAATTCAATTTGTGTTATTAGTTAACCATATTGTTATTATTATACAATAATGTGTGAATGAGACAGTTGAAAGTATACTTTCATAATTGGTGAAGGCAATGAGTTAGTGAGGAGGTTTATTCAATCAAGAATGAAAATGCTTCCTCACAAGTTTTTAGTTTTTAGACTAATTTCCTACTAACCTACTTTGTGGAATTGATGGATCAATTCAGTCAACCCTGTAACCACGCTAATAGCCTGTTGGTTAAAAACTATATTTCAGTCCATATTGGAGAACAACTTTGGGTCCAGTTAGATGATGGATCTTATCATCTGAGGACTTTGTCCTGCTGTCTTGATATTTTGCGGAGTTTGGTGTCCCAGTATGTGCTTGGCTGAATAGCTTAGACTCTTCAAAGAGAGAGATCTAAGAGAAAACCCAGCAAAGTTCGAGCTTGGCTGGGAAAGGACATTGCATAAAGTCAAAGGCGTGTAATGTGGACATTGCATATTCCTTATTCGCAAATACAAAATGGTATATATTGGAGCTACGAACCTTATAATGTGAATTAATTTCAATTAGAGGCAAAATGTTAAGAATTGGAATATTTCATTAGTTGAAAAGTGTAAATGTATAAAAGTGGTATAGAAGTTTCTTTATCTTATGATATTGAATATAATTTAAATGTTTGTATTTGAGAAATAGGGCATATTTGCTTATCTCTTACTAGGTATTGTACCTACAGTTTGGGTAATTGGCCACTAGATGGCAGAACTATGATGTGCAAGTAAGTCAGAAGACATTATAAAGGGGCATCTTCTAGGGTTAGACAATTAAAAGAGCCGACCCAAGGAATTCCTTGAAATACAGTTTAAATGCACAAGTTAAGCAAATACTGGTGGGATTTTTGTAAATGAGTATTATATGACCTATGTCATCACAGAGATGATAGTTCAAGATAGGTGTGAGGTTTTATGTTGTTTAAAGCCCTGTAATAGAATGTGATAAATACCATTACAGATTTTTTATTTCAAAGTATCATGGGAACATGGGGACTACTAGAATTAATTCTGCCTGTAATGATGATGTTGAGACAAGGAGTTCTGGAAAGGTATAGAGAATGTAAAATTAAGAGAGGAGCATGTCTTCTAAAAAGCAAAACAAAAAACATAATCTAAAACAAAAAGTACAGAGATAACATCTTTTATGGATAAAGTGACAATATAAAATTTAAAATAAAAATTAAAAAAAAAACAACAAAAAACTAATTCCTATGTAATCTTTACTTCTAATCCAGTGGTCACAACCAGGGACAATTTTGCCCCCCCTAGCACGTTTGGCAATGTTAGTAGACATTCTAGGTTGTCATAGGTGGGGAGAGGGTGCTGCTGGAATCAAGTGTATAAAGGTGGGGATGCGGCTAAGCAACCTACTTGGCACAGGATGGGGTTCCACAAAAAGAAAAATTACCTGGCCCAAAATGGTAACAGCGCCAAGGTATTGTAAATATAGGCGAATGAATCCAGAGGTTTAAAATTGGAAAGGAGAACACAGGTAAAATTCAGTATTTAGGAACAAGTTCGGTTTGGAACATGAAAACTCGAATTTTTATTTCAAGAACAAGAGCAGATGAGGTTTGGTGTTTGGGGGTGCAGGCGAAGGCTGGAAACAGCACCTTGGACTAAAGATACTTGGGCAAACCCTTTCAACAACATTTGAGTATGTACCGTTGGAGCTAGGACAACGCAAGCTTGATTTTGCCTTGGCAAATAAGGGCCAGAGGGTGGAGTGGCCAGAGTCAGCACCGTGGAACACGCACAATAGGGTTCGGATGTCGGCTTTGGCATTTATTAGCTGGGTGACTCATTTTACTTTCTAAGTTTCCTTTGCTTTAAAATGGGGAAACTTATTGAAAGGAGTAGAAATGTATGTTAAGTACCTACAACATAAAAGGTGCTGCGTAAATGGTAGTTGACATTATTGAAATATTGTACCAGATCTCTCTCTCCTTCCACAGTTGTCTCTCCCCTTTTGGAAAATTACTCAGGATACAACTGCATTTCGTAACATCGAAAATAGAAAAACATATGAATTGTGGGATGGGAAGAAGAAAAGTAAATGACAAAACACAAAACTTTTGCAAGACATCATTGGGAGAAGTACTGAAAGCTGAGTCAGAATCACCAAGCTCTCTGAACAGTATCCTTATCTGTTAGGGAAGAAATGGCTAATATTTCCATGAGGAGGAGAGGGGTTCAGGGGTGGGGTGGAGGGAGATGAGGCTGTGATTAGCCAAACACAGCCTGGCTCAATCCAACTCTGCTGTTGCTGCACCTACACAGCTGAGTGGAATGAAACCCACAACAGTGCCGACTGCTGTCACTTCCTGTCACTACCTCTGTTCCTAAAGTAGGTGATGTTGCCCTGCGGCGATACCAATACTGCATATCCCCAATCCATGCTCTTCTTTGTTGATTACTTCATACGTCCTGCTCCTGTCATCAAACCTCCAAGGCCTTCTCCACCATAATCACTCTTAGCTGATGGCCCTGGTTCCTATTTCACTGGCAGAATAGAAACCTTTATAGGAGAACTTTCATGAACTCTCACACCTCTTCTACTTACCTCCCGCACCTGTGTCCATTCCCTCTACCCTCCTTTTCTGTTACTAAGCATGCACTTGAATTGTCTGTATTCTTAGCTAGGGCCAATTTCTCACTGAAGTACTATATTTCATCCCTTTTCACCACCAAAGGCACGGATTCCAGCAATTCTGACCCATTCTCTTGGATCATAATTATTCCTTCTCTTTTGGGTTATTCCCATCACCATACCAACTGCTGTTATTTCTCCCACTAATTTTTTTTTGATATGCCAACTTCATTTTGCTTCTTATATATAAAACAAAACTTTAGAATTCTCTATATTGGCTGCTGGCTTTCTCTGCTTCCATTTACTCTTGAACTCAGTCTGTTAGGCTTTTATCACCACTGCTTCACAAAAACCGTTTTTCACCAATACAATTTGTATTGCTAAGTTTGAAAATGAGCTCTCATGTGTCATCTCCCCTGAACTATTAGCAGCATTTGACATGGTCAGTTATGTTTTCTTCCTTAAAACATTTTCTTAGTTTCCTAGCGACCACACTTTGCTGGCTTTCTTTCTGCTTTGTTCGTTCCTTCTCAATCTCTTGTTTTCCTTCTACACGCTCCCTTTCCCAACTTCTGTATCTTGGAAGGCCCTGTAGTTAGTCTTGAGACCTCTTCCTAGTCTGTCTATATTCAGTCTCTTCATAATTTTATTCAGTGTCATAGCTTTAAATACCATATCCTGATGACTCCCATATTTATATCTCTGGCTTGAACCTCTATTCTGAATTCAGGCTTGTTGCTTAGACTTCTTCCTTAACCTCTCGAGTTGCAGGTTTAATATCCATCTCAAAGTTAATGTGTCTAACACTGAACTCTATATACAAACTCCCAAACGTCCTCATCTCAGTTAATGGAGATATAATTCTTCATTTGCTGAGGCCAAAACTTTGGAGTAATGCCTAACACCCTTCTCTTTTATTAAAAACATCTCACATCTGAAGTGTCAGCAGATTCCATTGTCTGACTCTGTTTTCACTTATATCCCAAACCTGTCCAATCGGTCCATGTCTCCCTGCACCCTCACCCCCCGACCCCCGTACTGTTACTGTTCTGGTACAAGCCCTTCTTCTCTCACCTGGTATTGAAGTGCAGTGACTGTTTGGTTGGTTTCCCTGAGTATTCTTTGGTCCTCTTTTCCCAATCTGTTTTTAATACAGAAGCCAGAATAATCCTCTTAAATGTAGTCAGATCGTGTCACCCCTCTGCTCAGATTCTTCACTCACTTCCAAAAGATTCTTTGTGATCTAGTCCCCATTAACTCTTACACCTTTACTAATATTCTCTTGCTCACCCAGCTCCAGCCACAGTGGCCTCATCCCTGTTTCTTGAATGCTTCAGTAACAGCCTTGCCGCAAGTTCTTTGTACTTGCTGTTCTCTCTACTTTTCTCTTAGATTCCCTTGTGGCTCCCTCTTCCTAACGAACTTTTCTCAAATACCATCTTCTCAGTGAGGCCATCTTTGGTTACTCAATCTAAAATTTTTTTTAAAAATTATTTTTAACGTTTATTTATTTTTGAGAGACAGAGAGACCGAGCATGAGCAGGGGAAGGGCAGAGAGAGAGGCAGACACAGAATCTGAAGCAGGCTCCAGGCTCTGAGCCATCAGCACAGAGCCCGATGCGGGGCTCGAACTCAAACACCGTAAGATCATGACCTGAGTTGAAGTCGGTCGCTCAACCGACTGAGCCACCCAGGCACCCCTCAATCTAAAATTTGACACTGTTTTTAAACACTTTCTCTGTTCTCCTTTTCTGCTTTAGTTTTTCTCTTAACATTTAATACTCTCTAGATACCATATATTTTCAGTCTATGTATTTATTCTGCTCATTGTCACTCCCCCCTCTCCAAGGGGACAGGGTTTCTTATCAGTTTTGTTCATTACTGTAATAGCAGTGCCTAGAACAGGGCCTGCCACATAGTAGGTGCTCAGTAAATATTTGTTCAGTGAATTTTTTTTTAATATTTATTATTTTTAAGACAGAGAGAGACAGAGCATGAGTGGGGGAGGGGCAGAGAGAGAGGGAGACACAGAAACCGAAGCAGGCTCCAGGCTCTGAGCTGTCAGCACAGAGCCCGACGCGGGGCTCGAACTCACGGACCGCGAGATCATGACCTGAGCCGAAGTCGGACGCTCAACCAACTGAGCCACCTAGGCACCCCTGTTCAGTGAATTTTAAATGACTGTTGAGTGAACATCAAATGACTCTGGTAATCCTATAAGCATCTATACTGAGGAGGAAGGTTAGAGTAGACATGAAAAATTTTCACACAATAATACTCAACAATGTAATTTGGCAAAAAATATCAAAAACATTTCATCTCAGAATCACTGAAATTACTCAGAATCCTTCAGAGCCATAACTGATGGTCAGAGATACGATAAGTGTTGCCATTAGCTTGGTGAGGAGTAGGCAAAACTAGGAAAATTCAGTTCTATGGATATGTCATGGAAGACAAAGCTATCCCTCTCAGGGACAGAGACAACCCTATTTGTTTTAAGGTTTCTTGACTGATACCTTAATTTTTGATTGCTGAATAAAATAAGTAATACAGAATGTTAGGGCATAAAATAATTGTTTTATGGCTTATAATTTCATGGCTTTACTGGGCAATTCTTTCTGGCATGGTATTGTCCAGGGTCATTAGGACAGCATCAGTCACCTGAAGGCTTGACCAGGAGCTCAGCCAGTTCTCAGTTCTTTTCATATGGCCCTCTGCATTGAGCTCTAAGTTACTGTGACTGGATTCCAAGAGCAAGCATTCCAAGAAGTAGGAAACAGAAGCTGCCAGATCAGTTGAGGGCTAAACCCAGAATAGGCACAGCATCAGTTCCGTTTCATCCCACTAGAGCAGAGACTGCTCTAGCCTAGCCCAGAGACTGTGGAAGGGAGACCGCACAGGATGTGTGGTTCATTAACTATCTGCCACATTTGGGTACTTCCATTAGACACTTCTGAAACACTGAAGCACATTCCTTGTGCCCACCTCTGGTTTTAGCTGAAGCTAAAGTATATACTTCTGTGCAAGCTCAGGCCTACTTTGCACTTCTCACTTCAAGTGAGAGGCAGATTTTTTAGCTTTCTGCCTTAAATCTTTCTCTGATACCAGGGAGCCTGAAAATACAGGTGAGTTAATTGCTAGGACAACCTTATATCAATGGGAGATGGAAGCTCCAGCCTCTTGTCCCTTGGGAACATGATTCTAGGGAGCATAATGCACGCATCAGGACTCAGATGGACTGAGCCCCCGTCGTCCACAATGAGAACTTTGGTTATGGGTACTTATATTGGATTCTTCTACTTTTTAAAAAATGTTTACTTACTTTTTTTGGGGGGGGGGGTTGGGGAGTAGGCACAGAGAGAAAGGGAGACAGAGGATCCAAACAGGCTCTGTGCTGTCCGCACAGAACCCGACGCGGGACTTAAACTCACAAACTGCGAGATCATGAGCTGCAAGTTGGGCGCTCAACCGACTGAGTCACCCAGATGCCTGGATTTTTCTATTTTTTTAATTCACTTTCCCTGGTCCCTCATTCTTATGTCCTAGGATCACCACCCAAATAAACTACCTGCATTCAAGATCTCTCTGACACTTTTTTGGGGAAACAAAAACTTAGGTATTTTATGTAATAATGAGAAAAATCCTTTCATCTTTGATTTAAAGAACAAAGTTAGGACTTCTGAAAATGGTTGAACTTGTGACTATAAATGCCAGTCTTTCCATTTCAGTAAAAGGGTTTATAGTCTGAGGGCTGGAGACGTGTTTCGGTGTGTGAAGCTAATTGACGTGATGGGGAAGAGGTTTAGTCCTTTGTCAAGTGGAGGACCAGCTGGAGAGGATGACTCATTCTGTCTTGGCCATTCCTGCAAAGAAGTTGGATGTCTCCAGATTTAGACATAGTGCATGTAAATGTGCATGCAACTTTCCTTTTTCAAGATAGATTAAGCCTCATTGGAAGCATAATACTGTCTCCTTAGGAAAGGTGACAGTTGCAAAATTTTTCTGTTTTAGAAAAAGAAAATATTCAGTACAAAGCCTTTAAGTGTGGTTTATAAGCTAAGATATGGCATCTCCGTTCAGTAAATAATTCAGTTCAACTGAAAGAAGTTTTTTTGCAAACTTTGGAAGAGTTTCAATATGTATATGTGTGTATTTACACTACCGGTTGAATTTATATTTGAAGATGTATATTTGAAGAAATGTACTTAAATTATATTTCTTTTACAATTTATTTCTCATCTTCAAAAAAACGATTTCTAGCTACTTTCAGTGATGCATAAATGTGACCAAGTAGGATGTATTAGAATTAAAATAGAAGAAAGAGTAACAAGGTGGGGCACAGAGCAGATATGTATCCAAATATATGTGCTTCTATGCTGGCCTTTGTCATGTCTGCTCCGCCTGGGATGAATATAGAAGAATATACCTGCAGAAGGCTGAAGTTCTCTCCAAATATAATTTGGATCTGACTAGCATACAGATGAACATAAAATGGAATCCAAAATGTAGCATGGTGATGTTAATTTAGCTTGAAAATACTTTAAAACAGCTCTAATCAGATACTTGCTTCAGGTGAAAAACCACAAAAACAGAATTCTTAACCACCCACCTTCTCCTCCCGCCCAGCACCTGTAGAATACCTGACCTTGAGGAGAGTTGTTTCCTCACACATCCTCTAAGATGTTCTGTTTGTTCAACTCTTCACCAAGATAACTGAAATAACTTGTTCTATGGGCTTGTGGTTTATAAATTAGTTAAAAGTTCTGGGACATCCTCCAAAAACAACTATTTTCACATTTAAAAAGTTAGTCTGTAACTCTTCTGCCAATAATGAGCTTGCAGAACCTGTTGTTTGTTCAGGCTACTCACGATTTGAGATAATAATATAACCGCATCATTAACCTATAAAACATTGTTCATCTTTGTGTTCTCTATGGAACTGTGTCCAACTCATCTGAAAGCAGCATCTGATCATTAAGAATCAAGTTACAAAGAGCGGTGGGAGGTAGTAACTTTGCTTTACCCTTGTGGAAAATTTCAGCTCTTGTATCAGATATCTATTTTCGATAAATTTAAAGATTATTCTAGGCTGCTGTTCTAGTTGAAGAATAACTTTAATTCATTTTGTTGTTGCATGATTTAATTATTAAATTATTAACATTATTAATTATTATTAATTATCTGGGCAGCCCCAGGATGACATTCACAAACCGTCGGACTTTCCAAAATCCCAGTTTATCTAGGTGGAACCCACAATTTCCCGTGATGCCAACCCAAGAATGTTGATATTAGTTCTTCTTTGGTTTTTCCTTTGATCCGCTCAGCCCTGCTGCTAACTCCCCAAAACCATCGTTCCAACTCTAGAATTTTGTTTTTTCTCCAGGCAATGCTATTGTAATAACACTGTCTTCAGCTAAACCACTTAACCTTCCCATGTCCCAGATTCCGCAGCTGAAAGCACCTACCTCATGGGGTTTTGATTAAATGAGTTAATACACACACACTGTAGGGGAGGAAAATACTAGTTTTTTCTTCTAACCCCCATAGGTTCTCTGGCTGGGACCCTGTAAATTAGCTGACAAAAAGACAGATTAAGTTGAGAACAGTTTATTCGCATGTACATTGCATATCCAAGAACACTCGAAGATGAGGCACTCAAAGGAGTGCTTAGAATTTGGGGTTTATATACCTCACTTAGCAGGGGAAGGGATGGCAAAGGACACTTAGGGAAGAGCAAATGGCTTTTTGGAAGGATAAATGGATCCTTGGAGGGCTAAATGGGAAATATGATGGTTTGTGACAGTGTGTGTCTGGGTGTGAGGCTGACTTCTTGTCTCCCAGAAGCTATTAGAGTGGCTCCCGGGAGAGGATTTGTGGCACTTGAGTTCTTTCGGGAGGCCCTGCTTTTAGGCAGATAAGGGATTTTCAAGAACTCAAATGCCTTCCGCTCAAAATAATCCTGTCAGAGTGGCATATTTGGGGATGGCATATTCTGATCCCCTTCAATATGTGAGACCACGTAATACTCTTAGAACATTCCTGACAAATAGCCAACACCCTCTGCATGCATGTTGCCATTACCATGGTGCTCACTATGACTGAATTCTGTTGGAGCGTCCATAAGTGAGCGTTTGAGCTGAGCTGTGCTCGTACCAGAGTCTGTGCCCATCGAGTTAAAGACGAGGGGGATCTAATCCATCACTACTTCTTCCTCAGAATTCTGAACCAGTTAAGAACAGACATAAGTTGGTTAACCATCTGACTTCAGCTCAGGTCATGACTTCGCAGTTTGTTGAGTTCGAGCCCCAAGTCAGGCTCTGTGCTGACAGCACGGAGCTTGGAACCTGCTTCAGATTTTGTTTCTGCCTCTCTCTCTGCCCCTCCCCTGCTCATGATCTGTCTCTCTCTCAAAAATAAATAAACATTAAAAAAAAAAAGACAGTAGTGCTGGATGGTGCAGACACAGTGTGGATAGAAGCAGACCTCTAAGCCCCTGCTGTCTGTAGGGTGGGCATTCAAGGCAGCACAGCCTGCCATGAGCCAAGAACTGTGCAAGATCTGGGTGCCTCTCTGAGAGTAAAGATGTTTGCTTCACATTTTTAAAATTAAAACCAAAAGTGCTCCTGCTGCCATCATAGAAGCTGGGCTTTTTCTTTCCTGCCGACAATTATAGTTCTCTCCTTTGGCAAAGGAAAAATTGGGTGTGAACCGATTTGACTTCCGTGTTACCCTGATACTAGTACCCTATTTACTGTGTGTGAGCTAAATCACACTGCTGAAATATATGTGGCAGAACCGTCCTATGAAGTTGTGACTCATGTTTGCTCTTTCGTTTTAAAGTTCCATCTGAATGTCAGTTACTCCCGCTGGTGCAGGGCAAGTGGAAGCAGGCCTCTGGGACCGCGAGGGGGATCCCGCAGGCCTGCCAACCACGGGTGGGTGTGGACACACACAGACGATCAGCTGCACCAGGGCTTCATGGAATTAGTTAAAACACACACATCCAGAGCAACCCATGTGTTGAGAATTTTCACTCTGCTGGGTTTTTGTTACTACTGTTCATACATCTTTGATATCCTCTGTGGCATACGCTGGCCGTGTTGAGCTGCCAGCCTGGAGCCGATGCACTAGTCAAAACCGTGTAAAGTTTCTCAGCATATAGCAAACATTCCGTAAATATCAGTTACTATTACTCCTGCTCAGTAGAGAAGTGCAACCTATCGGGTACTGGTTTCTCCCGGGTCTACCCAGTCAGTTCAGTCATGCCTCTCTGCAGGAGAAGTTGCTAGTAATTGAGATTTGCTAAGAATGGAAGATTTTTTTCCTTTGGCATTTCTGAGAAGGCAGAAGTGTTTGTCCAAGTCTCCAACACTTTGCTTAGAGAAAGGAAATGTTGATGGAAGTGCCTACATTTTGAGCCAAGGCAGAAACACACAGTGCAGATAATGAAGCTTCTATTTATAGCATGCATTCGTGTAGATTTCTCCACTGGAAGAACACAGGCAGTTGGACTACTATCCCACATGTGTCCAAATATATTTTGTGTGACTTAGCCAGTCCCAAAGCTTCCTGGGCCCTCAAACACAAGCAGATGGTCCTGGCAGGTGTGACACCACAGCCTGTTTGTGAACGCTTCCTCTGGAAGCTTCCTTTGGGGGAGGGAATGTGCACACTCACTAGGGTGTCCATGATTATATGTCTGGTTTGTCTAGACTGTCCAGTGTTCTGTTGTACTAGCATCCCAAGTGGTTTAGCATTTGTCACTCTCAAAAATGTTCCAGTTTAGGTGATAAATTATATGCTTACTTCAACATGAAGAGACATCATGTATTCAGCTTGCCAAGAAACAAGTTCTAAAATCATAGTAAAAGATTTCTTTCCTAATGCATTAGACAATTTTGCAATAGAAACCTTAAAACTGATACAGCTCAAGATGATGGATCTATCTGTAGCTTCATAAGAAATGAATAGAGAATTAGGGGCTCAGTTGGTTAAGTGTCCAACTCTTGGTTTCGGCTCAGGTCATGATCTCACGATTCATGAGTTTGAGCCCCACATCTGGCCCTGTGCTGTCAACAAGGAGCCTGCTTGGGATCCTGTCTGTCTCTTTTTGCCCCTGTCCTACTCACTAGCTGTCTTTCTCTGAAAATAAATAAATAAACTTAAATAAGTAATGGCTAGAGAATGAAAAGACCCAAAGGACCAAATATAGAGAAATTAATAATGAAAAATCCAGGATTCTCACAGGCAATTAACATTAAAAGCCCCCAATATTTTGTAGACCTTACTAATAGGGTCCCAACCAGCCAAAGTGCAGGAGAGGATTCTTGGAGAATGCAGATTGTGCTCCAGGACTCCCACCACTCATTGGTCATGCTGTGGAGCTCATGGCTCCTGGGTTGCTAGGGTGCCGTTTCCTGTAGAGCAGTACACTCCACCTCCAGCCAACTGAGCCCAACTGAGTCAAGAATGGTGGATGAGTCTGCGGAATTTCTGATTGACTGTTAATCCCCGCTGGATTAGGGGTTGCTGGTAAAATGGCTAGAGTCAGGCAGTGGGTTAGATCTCTCTATCTGGAGACAGCTAAGTCCCCTCCCACTTTCTGAAACTTTGCAGTGTGTTCAAGATGGCAGGATATGAGAGGCAGGAAGAAGACAGATCATTTAGTATTGAGGAAGAATCCTTTCAATGGGAAAATCTTTTTTTCAGTGGAAGACAGAAAGCAGTCAGGTGATTTGGGGCAAAGAGGGGAATTGTCATTATCAGAGTTATCAGTATGGCTTAGACCCAAATTTGATAAAATACCCTTTGAGGGACTCTAGTTTTCATAGGATAGCATCCTGTACTCTCTAGGAACAAAGAAAAAAGCCTGGAAAAGCCCAGCCCAGCCATAACCCTGTACTTTAAGAATTTGGGGGAGTGAAGGGGTTGGGGATAGGGTAATCACAGAGGGGAGACAAAGATCATGATCAGAAAATTTGAAAAAAGATACAAAGTATATAAATATATAACATATATTAGTGCTATATATTGTTAGACACACAGAAAATAAAATTATACAAATACATATGGGATTGTATGCATCCACTACAGGGAAACCATTATCCTGGGGGAAGGGGGAGGGGACAGAGATGAGCTACGGCAGGGCTTTTAGTTGTCTCTGTTTTTGTTCTTCCTGAATTATACTGGAAGTGAATATTTTGAAAGCAGTGACAGGACTCTGACTTCCAGGTTCCTGGACCCTTGTGGGGCCTCTGAGAGCTCCATTACTCTTGGCTTCTCACAAGGATCTTGGGTGTGAGGTTGGTTCACCTTGCTCTTCCCTCCTAGAATTGCCAAGACTTTCCTAAAACCCAATTATTGTATATTTTAGAAACCATGGACTCCAAGTTACATATTTTCTTTTAAGGAGAATGGTGTGATATATATTTTTCGGTGTAATATCTTAATAAGTCACCTTTCGGTCAAGTAATGACCCATGTGCAGGGGAGGGGGGATGGTAATGGCCCTGAGAAAAGGTTATATTGAGCAGGGAGTAGAATGTGCTGGGGAAAATCCAATAAAGCATGTGGGCACATAGTAAAAATGGGTTAGGATGCACAGGAAGGGTTTTTCCTAGTTATAATAAGGACTCTATCCCCTATCTATCCTCTATCCAGAATGTGGTCACCAACTCACAGCATCAGTATCACCCAGGCCCCACACCAGACCATTTGTGAATCAAAAACTTAGGGGCTGGTGCTATCAATCTGTGTTTTATAAGCCCTGTAGGTGATTCTAAGACACACTGAAGTTTGGTAGCCACTTCTCTAGACTCACTTCTTGTTGCCTATAATGAAGACAGGTCATTAAAAATCATTGCAACCATTCAGTTCAGCCAAAAAGAGAAATGGGAGAAGAAAGAGGGTCAACAGGCTTAAGCTAGTAATTGGAGTGAACAATTAGAGAATGCTAACAGTTGACAAAATTAAGCATAATGATTTAAATTTATAGAGAAACCTAAAATTAAGGAAAAGAACTAAGATAATGCTAAAATTAAAATGCAATAAAGTAAACTAAAAGGTAAAAATAGAATAAGGGGGAAATAAGTAAAACTTTCTCTAAAAATAACATCTGCCCCATATATCCTTTATATCATACCAGGCACTATTCTAGGAAAGGTGACTCTACTAATTCATTTAATTCTCTCAATGACATCATGAGACAGGACCATTGCTATTTCCGTTTTATAGCAAGGAAAGGAAGGAACAGAAAGAGTGGATACTTTGTCCAAAGTCACACAGCTTGGTAGGTAAAGTGAAGAGCCGAAATCCAGGTAGGAGAGCAATGAAGAACATACCTATTAAGAGAAGCTAGGTTAAAAATAAAAATAAAGCCTATGAGGCTAATGAGTTTAAAATGAAAGGCCAAGAGGTAGGAGAAGGTGAGAAACAGGAGAAACAAAGACAAATAAGGTCTCTAATGGAGTGTGGAGGTGAGTGCTTGCCCAGCATCAGGGCATCAAGGCAGAGGGCTCTTCTGTGGGAGAAGTAGTGGTGGAGAGCCTGGCACACCTTCATCACTTCCCTTCCATTTAACCCCCTCTCAGGGCCTCTCCCCTCTCCACCGAAGCTAGGAGCAGATCTTTTCATACCAACAAATATCCCTACAGTACAAATACCATATCTGTTACAGGGCCAGGGCCTCATTTGGTTCTTTTTTAGCAAAGGTAGAAAACCTTTGGTATGTCCTGGTTAATTGGGAGTTACTTTGTTCTATATCAATTGAAAATTTTTGTTTTGTTTTGTCTTAATCTAGGATATGATGGCTTCAGTATTTCTGAAGACACAGCATTTCCACTAATCATTCAGCAGAGATAAGAACCCTAAGCTCATTGAAATAACTACTACTATTATCTGGGTTTAAGGACAATTTAAATGACTTTTTCTTTATTTTTAAAAACTTTTTTAAATGTTCAGTTTTGAGAGAGAGAGAGAGAGAGAGAGAGAGAGACAGAGCATGGGTGGGGGAGGGGCAGAGAGGGAGACATAGAATCCGAAGCTGGCTTCAGGCTCTGAGCTGTCAGCACAGAGTTCAGCGCAGGGCTGGAACCCACAAACTGTGAGATCATGACCTGAGCCGAAGTCGTCTGAGCCACCCAGGTGCCCTTAAGTGGTTTTTTCTATTTTAAGTTTTGTTACGTGTTTTTCCCCCCTCCTCCTTTCTTACTCTGACTCTTCAATGAAGAGGAGCTATTATGATGCTCCGAGAACAAGGACAGAATATCAGGGCAGCTCACATTCCAGCAATCCACCAATCTCGGAGAGACTGAATGAGGAGGCATACAGATGTGTCCTGGGTGCCGACCTAGGATGAACTGCCTAAAGCTATAGCTAATAAGAAGAGGTTGCTTGAAAGATGGTGGGAAGTTTCAGTGTTTGCTCTCTTCTAGGAGAAGACCAAAGACAGGTGAACCCTCCCTAAACACAGATGATCAAAGCTGGGTGAAACACTCAGTCAAATTAAAGGTGAAACTGCAGTTGGGGGCAGCCATCTCTTTGGAGTATAAAACTGATACTTGTACTGCTTTTGAAAGAAAATGTTTAGAATTAGTGTTCCCTTCTAAAGTAGAAAAAAGAAATGTTGGGAATCATGAAACTTGAAGGGAAAGATAAATTGTTCAATATTAGCATGATTCAGACTGTATGCATTTTAGTTAATTAACAACACTTTGATTAGATTATATATGGTATAAAGGATTTAACACTACCTACAAATACACTGTTAAGATGAATTTTCCCTCTCACTCCTATTCTCTGGTTCTCTGTGGTTTTCTACTCAGGAGGCAACCAAATATATATTATTAAATTTTATTCAAAGATATTTTTTTACTTTAATTTTTTAGAGATTTTTAAAATATTTTTTTAGCATGTGTGTGTATGTATGTATGTATGCAATCTCTGCACCCAGTGTGGGGCTCAAACTTACCACCCCAAGATCAAGAGTTGCAATGTCTTCCAACAACAGAGCCATCCATGTGCCCATAGTTCAATGGTATTTAAATGTTTTGAGTTGTTGATCAATTATTTTATATTTAATTTTATATTGGAAAAGAGGCTACATTATGGTTTGCCTTATGACAGATTTCCTGGGCATTAACTTATCGTTAGCAAATGCCAATAGACAAACAACCTTTCCTCTGCATTAGCTCTGAAGAACCAATACTTCCTCTGAAATAGAATTCCCTAGATCTTGGGATAGATGTATGGGTAGAATCTGGAATGTCTTTTGCTATTACGTACAGCTTGTCAAAGGGATTTTTAATAAAATATATTGGAGGATGCCATAGGATCAACCTTTTTAAAAAATGAGAGAGGGAATAATAATGATGACTATTATTTATCTGTACCCACTGTGTGCTGAATCCTTTGGCGCATTGCTTCAAATTTCGAAGCTGATAGATTGACAAAAGCTCTGAAAGGGAAACATTAGCATGCCTGTTTAAAGATTCAGTAACTTACTGAAACTCTACAATTAGGAACAGCCAGAATTTAAACTCAGGCATTTCCAGTTCCAGTTATTTTTTTTTACTGTATTCTCATACTGGTCCATTTTACTTCTTAAAGGGGGATGGCATATGGAACTGCTAAGATCAAAGGAAAGGCGAGAAAAAAGGGACCAGTATAGGAAAACATCTAAGGAGAAACCATAGCGTTCAAACAAGGTCGAGTTATTCAGACAGTTTCGGGCTTTGTTAAAAAGAACTATTCTATGATTAGCATGAAATATATACATATATACATATACATATATGTATACACACATATATGTATATATATGGCATCATAAACCAATATTTCCTGTTTGCTAGAGTCATTTTCTATAGTATTTGTGAGAATTCTGTGGTCGCACTAGATCTCCTTTGGGAGAAGGATGATTTTCTTTTTCCTTTCTGGATATGTGTGCTGTTGTCTCTACAGTTACCAGTGTTGGTTCACCTGGACCTGGATACTCTGAAACTAATTCCTAATTAATTAACAATCACTAATTGTTAAGGGTGACAATATTAGATGCAAGATCCCCATGCTGACCCTAAGCTTTGTGGTTCCTGTTGGGGCATCTGTGATAGAATATTCTAATGGTTTGCCAAGAAAAAGACTATAATAGTTATCTCTTGTTGCATAACTGTTTATCCTAAAATGTGATGGCTTATAACAACATTCATTATGATACAGTTACTACGAGTAAAGGAATTTAGGGATCTCTGGTTCAGGGTCTTTCACAGGTTTGCAGTTAAGGGGTTGACTGGGTCTGCAGTCATCTCCAGGCTTGTCTGTGGGAAGATCTACTTCCACACTCATTCATGTGGCTGTTGGTTGGAGACTCACTTCTCTGCCACATGAGACTCTTCACAGGGCAGCTCACAGCATGGCAGCTGATTCCCTAAGAACAAGCAAACAGGAGAACCAGAAGGGGTCCTCAACACAGAGTTTTTAATTTTTTAGAATTCAGTCTTAGAAATTAAATTACATGCCATCCCGTCTATTCTATTCTGTTTGGTTCTATTCCTTACAGATGGGTCAATAAATCCAACGCATACTCAAAGGGAAGGGATGACATAAGAGCAGATTAGCAGTATACGGGGATCCTTGGAAGCTATGACAGAGGAAGCTATATATCTAGGCACTATACTAGAATTGCCTGCTCTTTTAAAACCTGTTTCCTCTATGAAAACAAGGGCCGTGTCTCTCTTGTTTACCATTCTAACTATGTGTACCTCATATATAGTCAATAAATATTTGTTTAATAAATGAACAGGTTAAAGGATAAATTTTAAAAGTGGTTATGGTCATGATTCTCATTCAAGTTAATATCTGTCAAATTTTGTTTAACTCATTAATTAATGAGAAATGAAAGCTCAAATATTTATTGTCAGATAAGGAATGCTGAGATGATTTTTATAGATGGGTACAAACTGGCAAAACTGGTCATTATTCATGGGACAGTAATCAATGGCATTCCACAGGGCACAATTTGCATTTCTATGGACAGAAATTATTCTTATTACTAACAGTTTTCTATAACTAACTTATATCTTTACTTTGTTGTAAAATAATATAGTCAAAGGCAAAGGCAGGGATAATCTGTATTAGTGAACTAGACAGTGTATTCATTAAGTTTCAAAAATTTTCCAGATTTTTTCCTTACAAACCAATGGTATAGATGGAGAAAATACACCCCAAGGAAAGGCTAGCCAAGAGGATCATCTTAGCTCTTTTGTCTTCAAATTCATGTAAGCAGTTAGGACACTTAATTGGGGACTTAATTTTCCTTAATTATTAGGGAATAGGATTTTTTAAACATGTTAGGATAACTATAGGCAGTAAAACCAAACCATTTCAATGCTTCAGGGATTGAAGGGGTCTTATAGTAGATTCCAAGGTATGTGAGATCCAGGGTTCTGTCCACAATTGCCAAATGTAGGTGGATCATCTACATAAAAATTTTCTTGGTGGGGAGTGTGCAATGTCTTTGTCAAAAATTTTACTTATGGGCTCTATCCAATACATAGAGACCTGAAAAATCTTATTTTAAGGTACTCCTCAGATTATTCTATGTGACCAATCTTATTATGCGCCGGTGTAGATCACTTCTCATTGAAGGCATTTGTGGTTCTATGGCCATGATCAAACTGCATCTAAAGAGTTTTGGGAGCCTTTGAATCTACCATGGAGAAGTTCTAGATGCCTTTCCGTTTGAGTTTTTCCTGGTGAATATGGGAATAAAGATCCTTAGAAAACATATTATGCTATCAATTTAGCTGTAAAATCACTACAGAAGAAAAAAAGAAGCAAGAGGTGAAACTACAAATCTCTTCCTATATCCTCAACCATAGACCATGGTATTATAGAATTAACTAATTTTTATAGCCTCATTAAAAATCCTTTTGTTGATAGTATCAATCCATGGAAATTTCAATTTATATTTGCAGAATATCCTTCTAAGTCCTAATGGAATAAGAGAAAGACAATTATTTACATTTTTTTCTACCATGCAAATTTTGCTGAATCACTTCACTACACTTGAAAAAGTACAACTATTTGAAATTCAAATGAACATTTACCATCTGTGGTCTTCATTAACATTATAATGGCATCATGATTTCAGACATTTTCATTGATGAATATTAGTTTTCTTGAGCTTTATATCCACTAGTTTTAATTTTGTAGTCCATAAAGTGTAACAGGTAATCTGATTTAGATTATATGGTATGAATCACAGAATGAGAACAGACTTTTGAAAATCATTTCCAATATCCTTATCAGAAAGGGGAACAGTTAAGGGGTGAATTGTGTCCCTGCAAATTCGTATATTGAAGTCCTAACCCAGTACCTCAGAATATGACTGTGTTTGGAGACATGATTTTTAAAGAGGTAATTAACTCAAAAGGAGGTCATTCGTGGAGCGCCTTGGTGGCTCCATTGGTTGAGCATCTGTCTTTGGCTCAGGTCATGTTCTTGTGGTTCGTGAGTTCGAGTCTGGCATCGAGCTCTCTGCTATTAGAGTGTCAGTGCAGAGCCTGCCTCTGATCCTCTGTACCCCTCGCCCTCTGCCCCTCCCCTGCTCATGCTTTCTCAGAAATTAAATAAACATTAAAAAATAAGGTCATTAGGGCAATTCCTTATGAAATGTGTTCTTCTAGGAGGCAGTTTGGGTACACGCATTGTCCTAGTGTGTTTGGGCTGCTATAAGAAAGTATCATGGACTGGGTGTTTATAAACAACAGGATTTATTTTTCACAGTTCTGGAATCTGGTAACTCTAAGATTAGGGTGCCAATAGATTCGGAGTCTGCGGAGGACCAGCTTCCTGGTTCGTAAACAGCTCTCTTTTGGCCATGTTCTCAATGGTAGAAGGGGCAAAGGCTCTCTGGGGTCTCTTTTGTAAGGGCACTAACCCCATTCATGAAGGGAACACCATCATCACCTAACCACCTCCCCAGGGCCCCTCCTCCTAAATCATCACATTGTGGATTAGGATTTCAACATACGAATTTTGGGGGTGCACGTTCTGCCTATAACAGACATGTACAGAGAGAAGATGATGTGAAGACACAGGGAGAACACAGCCATCTGCAACAAAGGAGAGAGGACTCAGAGGTGACTACTTCTACTGACACCTCAGTGTGGGACTTTATCCTCCAGAACTGTGAGAAAATAAATTGCTGTTGCTTAAGCCACTTTGTTATGGTAACCCTAGCAAACTAACATGGGAACTAAAATGCCCAAGATTGAAGAACAATTAGCTGTATTCCTGAGACTAAAGTTTCCAAGTCTTCCACCTTTCAGATTGGTATATTTTCCTTTATGTCATGATGCTATTAATATACAAAATATTAATTCTTAAACAGCTTTAGTTATGCAGAATTATAGGACCATAGCAGATTGTTTTGTTCTTCATTCACCTTGAACATTAGATGCTCTTAACAAATGTTGACTAGGGACTGCCGGGTGGCTCAGTCAGTTGTGTCTGACTCTAGATTTCAGCTCATGTCATAATTCCAGGGTCATGGGATCAAGCATCGGTCTTAACATTGAGTATGGAGCCTGCTCACGATTCTTTCTCCTTCTCCCTCTGACCCCTCTCTCGCTCCCTCTCTCTCCCTAAAATAAAATATAAAAATGAACAACAAATTTTGGATGTCAGTGTGGGTTGACCATTAAATGTAATAGATTTATGCTCTGAAATCCTAAGACTAAGGATTGTACCATTTCAAATATACAGGATGTATTAAAAATGAAAAACTCTGACACTTGTTATTATAATAATGTCATCTTTGGCATCCCCTCTTCTTGCCAGTTTCTCAGCTTACTTTCTTATGTACTATGTGTAGTGTCTGCAAGCCCATGACTGTGAATCCAGCTTTTATATTATGGTGACAAATAGGTTTTTAGCCTGCAGTTTGTAGCTGAAACCTTAAAATTTGGTGCTCAATGATTTAAACAAAGCAAAGGTTTCATGATTCTTTGACAGAGTGAGAATTTTTTTGACTACCTTAGAATTTTGTTCTCTCCATACTTCATCTGTAATTTGTCTACCAACCTAAAGTAAAGAACCTAAAGTAATTATTAAATTCAGTTTTGTAGAGTCATTAAGATCTTATTCAGGATGGCAAATAATAAGCAAATGGAGGATGCATATTACAAGTCCTGTCGCTCACATGTTAGGTAGAGTTGCCAGATAAAACACAGGATGCCCAGTGCAATATTTGAGACATGCTTGTACTAAAAACTATTTATTATTTTACTGAAATTGGAATTTAACTGAGTGTCCTGTATTTTATTTGCTAGATCTGAGAACCCTAATTTTATGTGATTTAATGATAGATTGAATACCAACATTTCTCCATGTGATTAAGGACCCTAGAACTTTCTCTTCCTAATATGTGCAGAAAAGATTGTGTTAAGCACATTTGATGCTTACTTTCTCAGAACAGAGACTCATTTATTAGAGTAGCAATGATCTATATAAGAAATAGATTGTCAGTTAACAACATCTTATAAAAACTACCAAACTAACCTATTTATAAAGGAAGAACAAGTTTTTGCTTATTGATTTAAGGGAGTTCACTATATTGACAGCCCTTCAGAAGTGCCCCAGGAAGGAGAAGTCAAAGGCAGGTATTTATCAGAGTTGGAGAGTCTTGTTTAAGACCGGTCTTTCGATGTGGTAGGAGGGCTGATTGGGATTAGGCAAAGTTTATGAAATAATAGTTTAGGATTGATGGACCCAGCAACACGGGTTTTGAAGTTAGCCTTGAAGAATAAACAGTCTTTGATGAGACTGATGAATGATCTGTTACTCTGATGAGGGCAAGTTTAATGGATGATTATTTGGATAAATGGATTTTCAGAAAGTTCTTATAACAAATAATAAACAACAAATAATAAAAGCAACATTAACAGTAGTGAAACAAATAATTCTAATATTATTTGAATATTTGCAACTTCATCTTCTGGATCAAGGATTTTGTGGAATAGGTGAATCATGTAAACACAGAGAATTCTGTGGTAAAATTATCTTAATGTAGTCAGCTACATAACCGTGGATCACTGGTTCTCTAAGTGTGGTCCAAGGACCGCTGGGATCCTGAGATCCTTTTATAGGAGGTCAACAGAGTTGTCTCTTTTCCAACTGTATATCTGTGTGTGTCCAGATTTTCTTGATAAAGTTTAACTGAGACAACATACTGCAAGAAATGAATCAGATGAGAAACCTTTCTTCTATTAAGCCAGACATTAGGGATTTACAAAAATGTTAATACTGCTGTTTTCATTGCCTTTTTCGGTTGTGATTATCAAGAACTATAAAGGGTCTGAGGTTTTACTTTACTTGCAAGCTAACAAATTAGCTTACCACAATTTAATGGAGTCTGACAGAAGACAAGAGACTCCTGTGTCAGAATCAAAAGACTTTATTATTCTCAGCAAAACCAGTAGCCAGAGTGTTGGTATGTTTACATCAGTTTCCCCCAGTGAGTACTCGTTCTTCAGGGGCAGTACAGACAGGCCTGGATGGATGCCTGTACACACGGTGGGTTGCAGACAGGAGAGGCAGACTGAGTTTGGGGAGCCTGCCATTCATAGCTGGCAGGCAGCAAGCCTGCTTTTTGTCCTGAAGGGAGAACCTACTTTACCCCGCAAGGCTACTTACTGCCCTTAAAACCATGAGAAAACCTAAATAATGAGCTGTCAGAGCATTGCCTTCTTGATATACATAGCAAGTTGTCTTGGAGCATGAGACATCTTTGGAGGCATGTCACTCAGCAGTTATTTTTCATAAAAATATTTGTCAAAATACACATATATTGCTATTTTTAACAAGTTAAATAATATATAAACCAGTCTCCATTTTAATTTGTAATTAGTAAATATGAATAGTTATAACTCTTCTATAATGTGCTCTTTGGGGTCCTTAATAATTTTTTTAAGAATATGGAGATGTCCTAGGACCAGAAGCTTGAAAACTATTGTAGATAGTTTGACTTCTCACCATTAGAGTCCCCCTGTTCTTTCACCCTAGTACTAGAGACGATTTATTTGTTGCTGCCAAGGACTGCTGTTGGGTTTAGGCAGTGAATACTCTGGAACAAGCTCTTTTTTTTTTTTTTTCCGTTAATTTATTTACTTTTGAGAGAGAATGAGAGCACGTGTGTGTGTGAATAGGGGAGGGGCAGGTGGGGAGAGGGAGAAAGAGAATCCTAAGCAGGCTCTATTCTATCTGCATGGAGCCTGACACAGGGCTTATACCCACAAACGTGAGATCATGACCTGAGCCGAAATCAAGAGTTGGATGCCCAACCGACTGAGCCATCCAGGCACCAATGGAATAAGCTTTTTCAGGTGTCCTCTTGGTACCTCACCACCGTTGGTCTCCACTGCAGTGTTTGTCCCAGAGAAGGCTAGAAGAAGTAGGTAGCTTCTGACTCAGATAGCTCTGAGAGAGTGGAGACATTCCATTGAAGGCCCTGCTGGCCGAATTTGCTGAGGAGCTTTTGGCTTTTTAATCTTTTGCTACTTGATGTCAGGATGGGAAGAGTCAGGTGTCAGGCCTGAAATTGGCAGACTGACATATGCCATTAGTTAATTTTTCAGTTCTCTTTTATTAGAAATCCTCTGAACAGTTTTTGTTTTGTTTTTTCCTTTTGGATTTCTTTGTTCTTCATGTTTATTCAATAAATCTTCCTTTCTTTCAGGTTTGTCTGACTGGAGTCTTTGGACTTTGTTATGTATATTTATCTCATATATTTACATGTGTGGGATATATATATCGCAGGACTCCTTCGCCATATTTGTTTTTGGCAGCACAGAGCCTCTAAGGTGTCTTTGTCTCCTTTCCTATTTGCATTTCCTCAGGATAAGACATCCAAAACTCTTATTACAAAATAACCACTTAATGATTCCTTAGCACTGTCTAGAAACGGTCACATTGAAATATCTCATAATTCTGAACAGCAGATGACATCAATACAGGAAGTCTACTTTCTAACTTAACACATGTCTGTAATATTTCTTTAGTAATGAGCAGGTACTACTTTTTTCCAAGCAAAAAAGTTACACTTAATTAGAAAAAATGGAAAATAGATTTTTAAAATATAATAATTAGTTGGCAGCCTAGAATTTGAATACTTCCATTCAAACTCAAATGGAATACAAGACATTGGACTGCAAGTTCCTTAAGTTCAGGAGTTATGTGTTATTCATCTTTCTATCCTGAACAACTAAGAAAGTGTCTGAGCACACCAAAGGTACTCAGTAAGTGTTAATAGTATTAACAAGATGAATAAAAACAAAAACGTATTAAGTGCTAATTTCATGAAGTCATAAAACATCCTTATGGAGTTACCTTCTTAGTAGATCATTTGAACTTCACTATTCAGACTTGCAAAAGACAAGATACCATATGTCTTCACACTTAGGTGGATTTTGAGAGACTTAGCAGAAAACCACGGGGGAGAGGAAGAGGGCCACAGAGAGGGAGGGAGACAAAACATAAGATACTCTTAAATACTAAGAACAGACTGAGGGTTGATGGGGGGTATTGGAGAGGGGAGAGTGGGTAATGAGCACTGAGGAGGGCACTTGCTGGGATGAACACTGGGTGTTGTATGGAAACCAGTTTGACAATAAATTATAAAAAAAATAAAAAAAAAAAAACAGAACAAAATTTCTCAGTAGACTTCTACCATAACTGAATATATCTAGACTATTCATTTGCACTCTCTAAAACTCTTGTTTTTGTATAATGGTCAGATAATGGCTATTTCATGTGATTTATCCTTAGGACCTATTTATTTATCCTAAATAGATCAGTGTTATTTTTTTGTTGTTGTTACATATAATTTAATAGAGGTAAAATAGGGGAGAGAAAACAAGTAGCCGATCCCTCAAATGAAACAACCTTATTCTGTTTCTGTATTGCTGTAAAGGGGGTGGATTTGGGGTGGAGTGCTATGATGATTTGGGGTGGGTGCTATGATGTGTTAGAGACCCATGAAGTGTTTTGTTTCTATTTTGTTTCTGAACCACTCCTGTAATCACGGACTGAGGGGAAGAGAGTGTGAATTTGGATCAGAGTTCGGAAACAAATGCAGAATGCTAAAGAATTATATAGTCCTCTCTGAAAACTGAAGCAAATGGATGCTTGTGCTTGGGATTTTAAAATCTTCTATTTAACCCTATCTATAATGAGAGATGTAATCCTAGAAAAGGAAGCACTAACTCAATCAGTGGTCACCGTTTTGGCCAATGACCACTTCGGTGGCACTGGGCAACCTCTTCGTTTTAATCATTCCATTGAAATCTTCCTTTCTGTGAGCACCTGGGTGGCTCAGTCGGTTGGGCGTCCGACTTCGGCTCAGGTCATGATCTCACAGTTCGTGGGTTCGGGCCCCACGTCAGGCTCTGTGCGGACATCTCAGAGCCTGGAGCCTGCTTCGGATTCTGTCTCCCTCTCTCTCTGTTCCTCCCCCGCTCATGCTCTGTCTCTCAAAAATTAAATAAACATTAAAAAAAAAAGTCTTCCTTTCTGGAAATACTATATTTTATGGCTGACAACCTTTTGATTCCTAGAAATCTTCGATTCTCATCACCCCTCATACCAGAATAAACAACATAGGAGTATTTTATATGTTAAAGCAAACATTGGACACAAGTCGTGCAAGTTTCTGGGTGGCTTGAGGCAGCAGATTTGCCTACAACAGTGTATTCCAAACCTTTTTAACTGCACACCTCAATTGGAAATTTATTGAACATCATGACCCATTAAAACACACACACACAACACACACACACCTGAAACAGAAGTTTTATAAAGTAATATTTATCTTTGGTATATAGAATTCACACTAATGTTTTCATATTTTATTCTGTATTATCAAAACATTGCCACAACCCACGAAATTGGCTTCCTGATACACCAAGAGAGTCCTGCCTATAATTGGGAAACAGGAAATAATTCATATGTAAACATGTAAAATCTTTATTCAATAAGGGCTGACTCAAAAATATAAACAAGTACAGTTGTCCTAGAAATGAAAACCTAGTGGAACAGAAAGCCTCAGCAATATTTTGTGAACAATTGAGGGAAACTCAGAAGGAGTGCCTGAGGGTGGAATTTTATTGCTGATTAATCTAGGTTGTTTCAGAAGCAAATGCCTTCTATAACTTCTACTTACCAGGTTTCAAATCTACATGTGAAACATTATTTTGATTGTTTTTAAAATGTATCACTCATTTTTTTGAGGACTTGTTTTTGCTAACAGTTTTTTTTTACTTTTTAAAAATTTATTTTTGAGAGAGAGAGACAGAGCATGAATGGGTGAGGGGCAGAGAAAGGGGGAGACACAGAATACGAAACAGGCTCCAGGCTCTGAGCTGTCAGCACAGAGCCCAATGCGGGGCCTGAACCCACAAACCGTGAGACCATGACCCGAGCCGAAGTCGGATGCCTAACCGACTAAGCTACCCAGGTGCCTCTCTAACAGCGTTTTTAAATAATCATAGTTTTTTCCAGGAATGTAAATCTCATGGTTAGCAAGAGATATAAAACAATCTTTTGCCAACTCTGTCTATTTATATCTATTTATATCTATCTGGCATATTAAGTGAAAACAGAGAAAGGGGTTTAGTCTAAAAGAAAAACGGGAAGGGGATTAGAAGTGCTGGAGAGAGACAGTTGCAATTTTAAATAGGATCATCTGGGAGGGTCTCAATGAGAAGGTGACATTTGTGATAAGACCAGAAGGTTTGGAGAGCAAAACACGTGGGGATATTAAGGAAGAACTTCTCAGGCCGAGGGAACTGAGGTGACAAGGAATCTGATGCTGGAGCTTGTCTAGTATGTTGGAGAAGCAGCAAGGAGGCCACTGGGGTGAGGCAGAGTGAGGAGTGAGTGAAGGAGTGAATGGTGGGTGGCATCAGAGCAGTCCTCACGACAATGGTAGAGGACACTGTTAGCCACAATAGTGATTTTGGCCATTACTTGGAGGAAAAGATGAAGCTAATGAAGGGTTGGAAATAGAAGAATGATACAATTTATCTCACCTTGGATAGGATCTCTTTGGCTCCTGTATGTGGGGCGGAGGGCAGTGTGGGAGCAGGGAGACATTTATAGTAAGCTGTGCAAAAGATGTTGGCTTGGCTAGTGAGGTAGCAGCGGAGTGGGAAGAAGTGGTAGGACTATAGATCTATTTTGATGGTACAGTTGGCAGTATTTGCCTACAGATCGGACATGGGCGTGGGAAAGAGAGGAGTCAAAAATGACTGAGGACTTTGGCCTGAGTTACTAGAAGAACCCTGTAGACCGATAGAAAAATGATGAGCACCTCAGTGGGAAAATAGGCCACAGTATAACTGAACTTAAACAAAAAGTGATTTTTAAAGGCAGTATATTTTTAGCAAACCTTTTATCAAAGAAAAGTGCACAAATCATAAGTGTATATAGCTAGATGCATTTTCACAAAGTGAACAAAACACATCCATGTAACCAGAACCTAGGTCAAGAAACAGAATTATTACCTGCACTCAAGGAAACCCCCTTCCCAAAGTAATTATTTTTAAATATAACTCTGTATTAAACTCGGTTAGGCCTTTTCTGCGTAGCAGATGGTGTTGAGCAGCAGCCCAGGGTAGGGGATATCTTCAGAAGTGTGGAGAGGAAGAGTTAAGAAACCTACCTGCAACAGTGTGACAGGAATTAGTCATCCACTTGATCTCATGAAATTCATACTGAAAAGTTCTTTCCTAATAATACAATGTGAGACAGACAGAAGGTAAAAATAGATACCTTTTCTACATAGATGTCAAAATTAGAAAGTTCACTAAAAAGTTGTTAAGAAAAAAAAAAAAAAGGAGCCCTGAGTTGACAAAAAAGAAACTTTAAAAAACTGAAGTTGAATATACTAAGAGCCAATGATCTGTACTTTTAAAATAAAATAGTCGTTATTTGGAAAGCTTGGTGGAGGCGCGAATCAAAGAGGATTCACATGCTGAGTCTGAAAACTGGACCTAGAAACTGTTACAGCTTTTCTCAGAAGTTACATATGAAAAATATATGATCCAAACTGGATGTGTGAGGGACTGAAGGTGGAAGGGGCAGATAGAAATAAATGAAATTAAGTTTCTAGAGGACCGTATTAGCTTCCCCCCCTCACCCCGTCCCCGCAGTACTTTGGAAATAAAAATCTTACATTAGGAAGAGAAGAGTCTTTGATGTTGGAAATAATACAGAAAATTGCTTTTTTCTGACTGGAAAAAAACGCTCTGTAAAGACTTTATGCTGACAACACAGGAATGCATTTATGCAAATACAATTTTTTCTTCTTGGGCAACATGGAAGGAAAAAGAAACATTTTATAGCTCTAAGAAATGACTGGAATTTCTCAAAAGCCAGTTAACATCCTTTCGGTGATTAGCAGAGAGCAGCAGGGCAAGCCTGTGAACTACAGCCACAGAAGGACTCCGTCAATATGTATTGTTCCCTATTCTGCCCGGAAAGACACTCTGCTAGTTGTTAATGTACCTCAACATTCTTGATGTTATCTTGTTTTTTAAATGTTCGTTTATTTTTGAGAGAGAGACAGAGTATGAGCGGGGGAGGGGCAGGGAGAGAGGGAGACACAGAATCCAAAGTGGGCTCCAGACTCCTCTCTGTCAGCACAGAACCCAACATGGGCCTTAAACTCACAAACCGAGATCATGACCTGAGCTGAAGTTAGATGCTTCACCGACTGAGCCACCCAGGTGCCCGTGTGTTATCTTTCTTAATTTACCAGCTGCATTTCTTTATTTTGAGTCTGAGGTCGTGTCTTTTAAGGTCTATTAACCGGCGTGACAATTCAATTCCTAAAATCAGAAAATAGAGACATCAGATATATCATACCTTGATAAATTATCTGGATAGTTTATCACTAAAAGGCCAACTTCAAAAGATACTTGTGTGGTTAGAATCCCCCTGAAGAGATTCTTGAAGTTATATTTCCATCTAAATAAATGGTAATCATCAGGCTTTTATGAATTACCCAAATAAGACTCATTATGTAAAATGCTTTATATTCAGAAAATCTTTCCGTGGTTCCAACTTTCAGTTTATTTTACCTGTTTATTCTAGGTGATAGCTGTGGCCACACATTGATGTATCATCTTACTGCAAAAACACAACTGCCATCAGATATTTTAGCCATCTTCCAATGATGTCTGTAAATCTTTCAGTTGTGTTCATGGGGCTGTCCAGTCTTCTAATCATCTTCACAAGTACTTACAAGGCTCGTTTTTCCCACGCTAGACTGAGTGGCCTCCATGATCTGAATGGCAATAGCAGTATCCATTTTGTTTACTGCTGTATTTCAGTCAGTAACCATACAAAATCAGGCATAAATTTGGTACTTAATCAAACCTTGTGGAGGCCACCATCCACTGGTGAGAAACCAACCATGATAATACCCCGAAGTTTGTCTTTATTTTTCTCAGTTCTTTTGGCATCAACACCATCCACCCACAGCATTCTGTCGGGGAGCCTATCAGGTGACTGGGAAGCATGGAGGTTTACGTCACCCAGGCTGTGTTTGCCATGTATACTTATGCGAAGTCCAGCAATACACCTGTCTCCACCTCAAATAGCCATGTGTCACTGCAGATACGTAATGATGTGAGTGGGTTTGTGTGTGAACGTGCTCTTGAAATTTGTGGAATAAGAAATATTCCAGCAAAACCACGTTCACTCATCCTTCATTTCATATCCCTGTCTCTGAAAATGCTATTTCATAATCACATGATTTCTACCAAAAATGAAATAAGTAAAAGGCACGGACGGTACCCTGCCTTCCCTGAAACCATCTCTATAAATTGTCCCATATTATGTTGAAGAAAGAAAAAACCAGAATCCTATGATGCATATTTCTAAGGCTGTTTTGATTCCTGCTGTATCTCCTATCCCAATTATTCAGCAAAAAAGAAAAGAATGTCAGTATTTGTTATGTGTCCCCAGGTGACAGACATCTTATGGGTAGTATCTAATTTTAACTTTGCAACAGTGCTAGCCTGTAGGTATTACCTATCTAATTTGCACAGACTACTGGAAATGAAGCGAACTGCCCAAGGGCACGTAGCTAATGAATATTGGAACTAGGATTTGAATCTGCCTGCTGTATCCCCAACATCTCAGTGCAGTAAGTGCACGCTGGAATTCACACACTCTAATAGAGATCTCAGACTGCTGTAACCATCTTTTTTTACTCACCTGTGTTTTTTTTTTTTGGTGGAGGGCGGGGAGTGGGTAGTGTGGAGACTCCACTAAGGGAACTTCTCAAAAAAGTAATTAATAATATGTAACCAAAAACTGTACAGGTGTTTAAGTATCTTTTTTACATATTTGGTTTCACAGCTTATTTAGTTCTAAAAGGCAGAATTATTGAAATAAACTTTTCAGTGTGTAGAAGGTTCTCTCAAGTAAAAGATCCCTTGCTCTTGAAAATATTTTTGTTGGAGCAGCATGGAAAGGTACATAGAATCCTGTTTGAACAAATTACTTGAGTCAGCAACTCTGTACAGGCACAGTCTGAAAGATTTGTGAATTCAGGTGTACATTTTTAGAAGGAGACCTAATGTTTTAGGGTTCCAACCCAGTTTGGAGGTGTATTTTAAATAAACATTTATCGTACACCACTCTTTTCTAACTATGACTGTAGTTTCTTAAAATGTTGAAACAACAACCTAATGTTTGCACAGGACACATATATAATCTTTTCCAGGAGTTATTTGGGCCGGGGATTAGATATTCATTGTCTATTACTATTAATTCAGGTTAAAAAAAAAACTATAATGTTATATAATATGATGTTTGCTTCTAAATTTTATCTGGAGGGGAAAGGAAAGGAGGAAAACAGTAACATTTTGGTAGATAGGAACATTTTATTAAAAATCGGTTCTAACAGAGACAGATCATAAATGGAAAAAATAGATGTGTGGATGTGTGTTTAATCTATACCCTAAACTGCAACAGTTTATAAATCTTTATAAATCTGTAGATATATATATACATACACAGATATATGTATTTATTCACATATACATATAAAATTGATGAGTTTTATTTGATTTATTTTCAGAAAATAATAGCCCACAAAAAGCACTGAAAGTGAGCTACAGCCATCGTAGCTATTCGAAGGATGTTTTAACCTCTATGTCATCAGACATTTACAGTTAAATATATTTTGATTCAATGTTTTCTTCTGCACAAGCGCAATAAAGAAAGAATATTTTTATCCCAATAATTTAAATGTGTTGTTAAAAAATACACATTTGTATTCCTATCTTGCAATATTTTTGACTCCTATTCAATATATATTTGTTTATAATTTATTATATGACATTGTTTATAACATCTATATTATATGACATTGGCCATAGAAACATTTTTCTAGATATGCCTCCTCAAGCAAGGGAAACAAAAGCAAGATTAAACTACTGGTACTACATCAACAAAGAAGCTTTCACACAGTTCGGGAAACTCAACAGAACAAAAAGGCAACCTACTGAATGGAAGAAGATATTTCAAAGGATATATCTGATAAAGGGTTAATATTCAAAAGTAGAACTTATTTAACACCAAAAAAACCCCAAATAATCTGATTTAAAAAATGGGCAGAGGATCTGAATAGATATTTTTCCAAAGATTATATACAGGTGGTCAACAGATGCATGAAAAGATGCTCAGCGTCACTAGTCATCAGGGAAATGCAAGTCAAAACCACAATGAGATACTACCTTACATATGTCAAAATGGCTAAAATCAAAAAGAGAAGAAATAACAAAGTATTGGTGAAAATTGGTGAAAAAGGAGCACTTGTGTACTGTTGCTGGCGATGCAGATTGGGACAGCCACTGTGCAAAAGAGTATGGAGGTTCCTCAAAAAATTAAAAATAGAACTACCATATGATCCAATAATTCTACTACTGAGTATTCACCTAAAGAAAATGAAAACAGAAATTTGAAAAGATATATGTGCCCAGTGTTTACTGCAGCATTATTTACAGTGGCCAAAATATGAAAGTAAGCCAAATAAATGGATAAAGTGGTATATATATTATATAAAGTATATAAATATATGTATCATATATTATATATATAATACGGAATATTACATAGCCATAAAACATGAAACCTTGCCATTTGCAGCAACATAGACCTAGAGGGTATACTGCTAAGTGAAATAAGTCAGAGAAGGACAAATACCATATGATTTCACTCATATCTGGAATTTAAGAAACAGAACAAATGAACAAAGAAAAAAGAGAGAAACCAAAAAAAACCAGACTCTTAAATATAGAGAACAAACTGGTATTTACCAGAAGGGAGATGGGTGGAAAATGGGTGAAATGGATAAAGGAGATTGAGAGTCTATTTATCTTGGTGATGCTTACATGGCTTAGTGGGCGAAGCATCCAACTTTTGATCTTGGCTCAGGTCATGATCTCACAGTTGTGAGTTCGAACCCTGTATCGGGCTCTGCACTGACAGCGCAGAGCCTGCTTGGGATTCTCTCTATTTCTCTCTCTCAAAATAAATAAATAAAAATGAGCACATTTATCTTGGTGAGCACTGATGTATAGAATTGTTGAATCATTATTTTGTACGCCTGAAATTAATATAACACTGTATGTTAATTACACTTCAGTAAATTTTTTTTTAATTTTAAAAAATTCATGTCACTTTCCCACCTTGAAGTATTTTTGACTCGTTGTAAAAACTTAGTATATATTGGTTTAGTTGAGTTATAATTTTGTCGCAATTGTGCACAAATTGCAGTCCTTTCTAGTCTAATCAGATTCACTAAGTCTAAGTGTTTAGAGTGAACTTTGTGCATTGCATGAATTATCATTATCATATATAGAGATTTATTTTAAATATATTGAATTTAGAAACTTTAGGACATTCATAGATTTTTGCTTTCTGAAAAGGGTAAGGAAAGAAAATCACTTTTTATTGAACACCTGTTATGTGTTATGTCCCAGGTAACTTGCATAAATATTATCATAGAGTCATAGCATTGTTCACATGCCAGTAGCCGATGCTAGTATTACTGACCCCTATTAATACCAGGAGAACTTGCTTTATCTTCTTCGTTTCAGTGGATTTTGGATTGCAAAAACTAGAGTTCCAAATAGTTTCTTGCTATTTTGTTATGTTGTATTTGAGAATCATGGATGTTAGAGTAGTATTGAAATAACTACCTATGGCTCGAATTCTCTTTGTACAGTCTCATCAAGTATTATTCGGCAGAGGCTTATATTCCTTGCCACAAGAGCTAACTCAGTACCTCCTGAGGTAGTCATCCCACCCTACTATGGCTCTAAGAAAATTCCTTCTAATATAGAGCAGGAATCTTCTTCTACAAATCCATTTACTGGTTGTGAATGAACTCCCTGGGGTCATGCAGAAGCAATCCAATAATTATTTACTGAGCATATTAGTTTCCTAGGTAGGTGTGCTGTAACAAAGTACCGCAAAGTGGATTGGTTATAACAACAGATATTTGTTCTCTTCCATTTCTGGAGGCTAGAAGTCCCAAATCGAAGTGTTGGCAGGACCACCCTCTCTCTGAACACTCTAGGAGAAAATCTGTTCCGTGCCCTTCTCTTAGCTTCTGGTGTTGCCAGCAATTTTTGGCATTTCTTAGCTTATAGATGCATCACTTCCTTATTTGCCTCCATCATTATACAGTATTTCTCTGTGAATGTGCCTGTATCTCCTTTTCCTATAAGGACACCACTCCTATTGGATTAGGGCTCATCCTACTGATATCACCCTAAGAGTAACATTACAAAGACCCTGTTTCTACATAATATCACTTTTTCGTAATACCATGGGTTAGGACTTCTACCTATCTTTGAGGGGACATAATTCAACTCATAACACTGAGCATCTACTCTTCCAGAGTTGGAATCAGTACCTGAAGAACATAAAGGGGAAGAAAAAGATGAAGTAGAAAGATGAAATAAATACACTCTGAAGGATCTCATCCTCGTGAGAAAAAGGTCCACAAAGAATTAGTACATGTTTAGGAGCACCTGGCTGGCTCAGTTGGAGAGGTATAGACTTCTGATCTCAGAGTCTTGTGTTTGAGACCCACGTTAGGAGTAGAGATTACTGAAATAAGTAAATAAATAAACTTAAAAAAAAAAAAAGAATTCATACGTGTTTAAAGTGGGTGAGAACAAAAATGCTGAGAACAGAAGAAGCAGCCTGCCCAGATTAGGCAGGGGAAGCAAGGCTTCACAGAGGTCACTTCATGTTTTCTTCCAATTGATTTTCTGCTTGATTATAAAACAAATTCATATTCAGCATAGATCATTGGAAAATATGAAAAGCATAAAACAAATAAACATGTTATATTAAATATTCATCAAAGGATAACCGTTGTTACTACTTTAGTGAACATTTTTCTGTATTTTCTCTATGCATGTATAAAAACTTTCAAATGATAATGAAAGTGCTATATTTGTGATAATATTCTATACACAGTTTTTTTCTGTTTAATGTGATCTCAAATATTTTTCCACTGCACAAGATATCCCAGAATATTTTTTGAGTTCTATCATAGTTTATTTTCAACTATTACAACTTATTTAAACTATGTTTACAAAACCATAATAGTTTTAAATTTTCTTAATGATACGGTTTTCATCACATGAGAAGAATTTCCCATGCCCTCCTGAAAAGTATCTTTAATTTAGAGTTTCACCAGCAGAAAACGTACTTCTTCATATTGTCACCAACATTGTATATTTTAAAACCTAGCCCTTGATGAGTGAAAATGTGTATCTTGATTTAATTTTAATGTCTTTGGTTTTTAGTGAGGAAAAAATTTATATATTTTTTTTCTATTTTGCTTTTGTGAATTTTCCTAAGATAAGCTTCATGCAGGTAAATGCTGTTATCTCTCATTTTACTACTGGATTCTAGTTCCCAATATAGTAGTGGATACATAGACTTTACTCAGTAAATATTTATTAAATGCATTCAGGCATTACTTAATTTTTTCCCATGTTTTTATTAGTGTATTTATAGTTTGCTTACTGAGTAGTAGTGCTTTGTATATTTTAAATATATTTAACTTCCCACTTGTATCAGGGGTATTTTCCCCACATTTTTTGCCATTTAATTTTTGTTAATTAAAACTATTTGATTCCATTTTTGTGTAGCAAATCAAGTAATATTATTCTCATGCATTGTATCTTTGGTGCTTGCTAAGTAAGTCTTTCTGCATGCCAAGATTATGTAACTAACTACTCATCAGTAATTGTAAGAAGTTATTCAGGAAGTAATGGTCAAGCTCTATTTTCTGTGAAACTCTTAATCGATGTTGTTGAAATGCTGTGGAATTATTTTCGAAGTGTATTGAAATCCCAAATTTTATTATATGAAAATGATAATGGAGGAGCTCCTGGGTGGCTGAGTGGGCTAAGCATCCGGCTCTTGATTTCGGCTCAGGTCATGGTCCCACGGTTTGTTGGTTCAAGCCCTACCTCGGGCTTTGCACTGTCAGCCCAGAACACATTCAGATCCTCCCTCTCCCTCCCTCTCTCTCTCTGCTCCTCCCCTGCTCATGCAGCACACAGTCGCTTGCTCGCTCTCAAAAATAAACATGTTTTTAAAAGATAATGGAAAATTATAACCATAGTAATTCTAAAGCCAAGAATTATTGTTAAGCATTTAATATGTGTTATCTTAAAAAGTCAATTCTAATATCATCTCTGCTTTACAGCTGAGGAAATTGAGGCTAAGAGAAGTTAATAAAACTTACTTATATTTGAGTTCATTTCTAAAACAGTGCTTTCCAATTATTGTCACATCAAAACATACTGATTTAGTTATTTTAGCTTTATAATCTGCACATCAGGTAGAAGAATGGACCAGCTTTCTAAATAGAGATTTCTAAGAAAACCAAAGTGGGAGGCATCACAATCTCAGAGTTTAGCCTCTAGTACCAAGCTGTAATCATCAAGACAGTATGGTATTGGCACAAGAACAGACACATAGACCAATGGAAGAGAATAGAGAACCCAAAATTGGACCCACAAATGTATGGCCAACTAATCTTTGGCAAAGCAGGAAAGAGTATCCAATGGAAAAAAGACAGTCGTATTTAGCAAATGGTCCTGGGAGAACTAGACAGCAACATGCAGAAGAATGAAACTAGACCACTTTCTTACACCATACACAAAAATAAACTCAAAATGAATGAAAGACCTAAATGTGAGACAGGAAACCATCAAAACCCTAGAGGAGAAAACAGGTAACAACCTCTTTGACCTCAGCCCAGCTGCAGCAATTTCTTGCTTGACACATCTCCAAAGGCAAGGGAATTAAAAGCAAAAATGAACTATTGGGACCACATCAAAATAAAAAGTTTCTTCTCTGCAAAGGAAACAATCAACAAAGTTAAAAGGGCAACTGACGGAATGGGAGAAGATATTTGGAAATGACATATCAGATAAAGGGTTAGTATGCAAAATCTATAAAGAATTTACCAAACTCAGCACCCGAAAAACAAATAATTCAGTGAAGAAATGGGCATAAGACATGAATAGAAACTTTTCAAAAGACATCCAGATGGCCAACAGACACATGAAAAGATGCTCACGTCGTCATCTTCAAGAAAATACAAATCAAAACCACACCGAGATACCACCTCACACTGGTCAGAGTGGCTAAAATTAGTAACTCAGGAAACAACAGATGCTGGCGAGGATGTGGAGAAATAGGAACCCTCTTGCACTATTGGTGGGAATGCAAACTGATGCAGCCGCTCTGGAAAACAGTGTGGAAATTCCTCAAAAAATTAAAAATAGAACTACCCTATGACCTGACAATAGCGCTACTAGGAATTTATCGAAAAGATACAGGAGTGCTGATTCATAGGGGCATATGTACCCCGATGTTTATAGCAGCTCTTTCAACGGTAGTCAAATTATGGAAAGAACCTAAATGTCCATCAACTGATGAATGGATAAAGAAGATGTGGTTTATATATACAATGGAATACTAATTGGCAATGAGAAAAAATGAAATCATGCCATTTGAAGCAACATGGATGGAACTGGAGGGTATTATGCTAAGTGAAATAAATCAGTAAGAGAAAGGCAGATAATATTTTTTCACTCATACGTTGAATTTGAGAAAGTTAACAAGACCATGGGGAAGGGGAAGGGAAAAAAATAGTTACAGAGAGGAGGGAGGCAAACCATAAGGGACTCTTAAATACAGAAAACAAACTGAGGGTTGATGGGGGGTGGGAGAGAGGGGAAAATGGGTGCTGGGGATTGAGAAGGGCACTTGTTGGGATGAACACTGGGTGTTGTATGTAAGTAATGAATCACAGGAATCTACCCCCAAAACCAAGAACACACTGTACACACTGTATGTTAGCCAATTTGACAATAAATTAAAATAACGGTAAGTGAATGAATGAATGAAAGCTTCTGCTTCATGTATTTTCCATACACAGTTTAGCCTAGCCCTCATTTCTCATGTTTTTGCTCAATACTGTCTTTCTAGTTGGAATAGTAGCTTAAGAACTCTGACGATACCATCAAAGCTATTTTTGAGTATTGTTAGGACCTCAGTAAGAGATCCTTTCAAAGGGAGACAGGTCCCAAAGGTGCGGTGAAGAGAGAATTGAAAAGCTGGGGGCTAAGACTCTCCGGGAGCCGAAGCATCGGTCTCCTGGCTCAAGCCTCTTTTATTTTGCTATTTGTCTGATAACAGCAAGCACATACAACATAGTATTTGGCATCTTGACAGCTCATGCACCTGCAGTGTATTCCATACTGGGTCATGAGTACGTCTGGTGCCAGACAAAACATTCTTATCCCTGGCCTGGCATCCATATGATGTCCTTCTGGAGAGAATGAGCAGGCCCGGCGGCTTTCCAACCTGGGAATGAAACTGTTTTCAGTTCCTTACTGCTCTGTTCCTTTCCTTCAGGACATTCTTAAGGCGCCTCCGGCTTCTTGTTCTCCAACAGTCCTTGTAGGTCTTTTCCCATGAGAAACATCTTGAATCTCCTCTACTTACTACTTCTGATACCAGCTACCTTAAATGAGGAAAGTGGCAAGTTGTTTTTGATGTCTTTTATCTACCCAGACCTACCTGCCCTATATCTAGCAGATACCCCTAGATCTTCTAGCTTGTATAAGGTATTTCTGTTCTTGTATTCTTGGGCTGTTTCAATGAAGATTTGGACGAAGAATAGGAAGTTAGAGATTCTCTAGAAATCCATCATGATCTTTAAAGGATGAGTAAATGTCCTTTTTGGCAGAAAAGAGGAGTAAGACTAAGTAGAAAAATTATTCATAGAAAATGTAGAAGTAATTAAGAAGCTGCCTGGAACTGGTGTGGTTGCAATTAGAAAGACATAAAGTAGGAAAGGTAGTTTAGAACAAGATTGTGCAGGATTTTGTATGAGATACATGGGTTTTGTTCTTTAAGAAACCAGGAGCCATAAGAATATTGTCTACAAATGACAATCCTTCCAACACATGAAATAGCAAACATATTTCCCTTGAGATTGTGTTCTGCAAACTAATATGCCCACTTTCTTTCCTCCTCACATAGTATAGTTCGATTTTATCATTTTTTATAGTTCTCCTATGAACATACTTCAATTTATCTGTGGCAGTTACTAAATGGACTTCATTCAGTTTCCTTTTTCATCTTTAAAATGCTGCTTTCACATATATAATACCTTGAAAACACAGGCTTTATCATTTTCCTTTTTTATTCTCTCCTACCACCACACACACAGTACCTCCAAACACACATAAAATACTAGAATCATTTTATTAACTGAGTAGAGACTATTAATTTTGGTGGATAAAGTGACTAATTGCTAGTGTCAACAATCAATTTGTATTTGGTAGTAATGTAGCAAACCTCTTGTTCTCCCCCCCCAACAGTGTATCAGCATGTCTCTTTTTCATTTCATGTCTGAAATGAAGTGATGCCCAAAGATCAAAATTATGAGACAACCAAGCTCTCAATCAGTGACCTGATAGATATAACTTCTAAAATTCCCCCCAGTTTTTTATCCAAATGCAAAAGAATAATTTATTTGGAAACTTTTAATATCTATGGTTCTCTTAAAGCTGGTTTTACAATAAAGCTGAACTATTGCCATACTTTCATTAAACCAAAAATAGGAAGAAAAAAAAAAGGAGAGTAAATGTTTCCTACTTGTTATAGCCTTTAAACTGTCTCCAGCCATGCAGAGTATCTTTAATGGCATTATCGTTAGCTTGGAATGCTGTGCAAGAACCTTTGCAGATGTACCAACTTAAATAGGAAAAAAAACAATAGTTAACCATGACATTTAAAAAAAAAAAAAGGTGGTATAATAGCATCCACGCCCTGAATGGTTTAAGCAAATTTCCTGAAAGTTAGCCAATGGAAATTTGGAACACTGTCTAATTGTCTAAGTCTACTGTTCCTGGTCTAAGAGAAAATGTACTGTATTAGATACTGTTAAAGTGATCTCATACTGAAATACATGAATCAAGAAGAATTTTAATTTAAAAAAAAGAGTCCCCTTATGACAAAGTAGTGGGGATAAACATACTATGGGGATATTTTAAGTATTCCATAGCTAAAGATGGCTCCTTGATGTTTAATACCATCTGTGAGTATATGTTTGCTAGTATATGGGTGTGGGGATGTGTCTTTTGGCAAATACCTCAATGCGTTGTGCTGTCAAGTTCAGTAGGCAGCATCAATTCTGATAATGAATTTGTTTGATAAGCAAACTATTATTTCAGAAGCAATAAGAAGCTCAACAAAATATACCTAAACTCTATGAAAACTAAATTAATGAGAAAATAGATGTTTGTGATTGTAATTGGTACAAAAATGAAAATATTTAATGAAAGCCTTAGCTTTCACTTGAGCCCTTAGAAGTGTGTGCAAACTACTCCCGTGTTTTAAAATGAGGTAGGAGAGTGCCATACATCTGGGACTTGCAAAAAAGATGGCCAAAAGCTGGGTTTGTGTAGGTCTTCACCCACGTTGAAGGCATAAAAGGGCAGGCATGGAGATTAGAAGGTGTTTATTATGGGGAAAGCTGTCAGAAAACTGAGTGCTCTACCCTCTGCCTCTTTATTATGCTCAGGAAAAAAGGCATCAAAATAACCACACAAAAAGCTTGGCACACGTCCCTTGCTACTTGGAAGGCGTAGTGGACAGTGTATCGGGCCAAACAGATTAAAGGGTAGGAAGGGTAGGTGGTTGGCTGGCTGCCCTGATGGTGGAGCTGAGAGAAACCAACACATTGGGGCAGTCTGTTCTTTTCTTCCCGAATTTCTTAGGGGCAAAGAATGTGTGATGGTGTCTCACAGACTACGTGAGGGAAAAGAGAGATAGAGCAGGTGGGGTGGCTTTACTTTTTCTCCAACAATATTCTCTCAGGAGAAGCTGGAGGTGAACCCTGGATGTCCAAGGACTGAGGTAGGCCGTCAGCCAGAGGCGGTGCTTTGCTCTATACCACAGGAACTTTGGAGAAGTGTTCCCCAGCAATGTGCTTTTCCCCAAAGAACGGTGAAAAGCACCCCAAAACAGAACTAGAGCTGCCAAGCCTGGAAAATGTGATCTCTAGTTCTTTATGACAGTATATGATGAATAAAATCTTTTCTGCTGCCTCAACTTCCCAAATCCACCAGCTCCACCTTGGGAGAAGTTAGAAACCATGGATTAGCAAGCTGGAGGAAGAGAAGAGAAGCATAAAACAGAAACAGAAATAAAGCTGATATTCTTTTGAGCACATTTGATATAGGGAGGAGGTTTGGTATAAATATAGCTGGAAGTTTTTACAAGTACATGGGCCTGGTCATTTTAATATTAGAACTGTGATTTAGGGGACTAATGTGACCAGAGGTTACTCTCAGAGTGACCTAAAAAGGCAACGGTACCTGCCCTAAAGTGCATCTTTTAAAGCGAGGGAAGAACCAAGCCTGCAGGATGGGTTTGGATGGACAGCTGTTTCCTGATTGTACTTTTAATTTGTTCTTGTTACTGAACAATGTAATTCGTTGTTTACCTCTCCCCAAAGCCTTCTAGGTTCCAGATATGAGGCCATTTGGCTCCCATTGTTATCTTCCGTTCTAGCCTAGAAATAAAAGGGCCCTTCATCCCAATATATCTCAGTAGTTCAGGATCCATTTACCTCATTGCTCAGCCCTCTAACCTTATACTTTTAAACCTTGTTTTAATAGCCCGCATTTTGTATCCTTCTGTGTGACCAAACCTCCATCTTGTTTTCCAACTCTGAGTTCAGTTTTTGATTTGCGTCTGACGTCCTCCAGCTATTCTTCCTGTGACCTGAGCTCTAGTCTCCTGTTTAGAGTACCACCACACATTGACAGTCCCCCTGCCAGCCAGCCCTCCTTGTTTCCAGACTCTCAGGTTGTGCAGAGCTTGCCTGCTGGGATATGCTACTCACTCATTCATAGACCTCCCTGAAGCAGAATTCCTGCCCAGAATTTTCCCTACCTCTGGCTCTTTGTTTCATATCATTGCTGAAACAGATTTCTGTTGTCTGTGCTGAGCTTCTTGATACTCTTTTCTTACTACTGAGAAAAGCCTCAGTTACTGTCCCATGCCAATGGGCCTACCTCAATTCCTGTCCCAAGAACCCCTTACAGATCAGGCCTAGGCCCTTTCAGTCTTCTCAACTTTGATTAAGACCATGAAGAGCATATTCCTCAATTTAAAAATACGTATTTAATTGTCTAATCTGGGTATCTTGGAGTAACAAAGAAACATATCCCTGAGTACCTTATGTGAGGAAGACCCATTTGTACAATACTTAAATTGATGAAAAGAAAGTTTAACTTGTTTTTAAAAATCCACTTCTTTATTAATTGCTCTTATACTTTTGTATTCTTTCTCATCCAACCCTCCTGAATGACAGTTCTAGCAGGGAGAGGCCTTTTTTGTAATCCCAAGCCAATTGACCAGGCCACCAGGATAGTTAGCCTCCTCCAAAGCCATGGGTACATCAGGCAGCAATGCCACCTTGTAGAACAGGTATATCAAGATATCTAGCTAGGTTTTATTATGTACTTTGATTTGTGGAAACCCATATTCATGATTTATTACCTACACCAGCTCGATCAGCAGAAAAGCAATAGAGCTGTAATACTGAGGATGTTGTCAAGAACGTAGGCTTGGATTTACACATTTATATAAAGCAAACTTCCTTTCTTTCTTTGTTCCCTCTTTCTGCTCCACCCGGATTTCCATTTAGTACCACCTTTGTGGCAGTTGTGTGGTGATGTCTACCCTAGCATCGTATCCCACACCCCTGGTTATGATGTCATTTTAATAAAAAGTGCTAGAACAGTATTATTTTTTTTAAAAATAAAGTATTTGTGTCCTTTTTTAATAGCTATAATTTCATTTAATCCGTACAGTTTACACTCAAATTTAAAGCCGGCACAAGGAACAGTAGTGCCATTTTGTAAGGGTATGAGTGACACCAAAAAGCTAAGAAATTTGACCAAACTTAAATAGTTGGTAAATTGAGTAAGCCCCTGTTCTCCTGACTCCCAGCCCAGCATTCCTTCCATTATGCCAACCCTTATCCTTATTAGTACTATTTTTTTAATTCATGTATAATTCACATATAACATTATATATGTTTCAAGTGTACAACATTACAATTCCATATTCATATATATCGATAACTACTATCAGTCTGGTTAGCATTCTTCACCAAACATAGTTAACAAAACGTTTTTTTCTTGTGATGAGAACTTTTAAGATCTAGAACAATATTAATTCTAAAGATTAGGTTGGTCTCAAGTGATAGGAAAACCAAAAAATAAAAGTGGTTTACACGAGACAGAATTGGATAAATTGGATAATTTCTTTGCTATCCTCAATTCCTGGCTCTTCAAGATGACTGCTCAAGTCCCAATCAGGAGAACTAGTTAGTCCAACTAACAATACGGAAAGTTAGGGACAGAACACATTTTTCCCCTTTAAGAACATTTCCTAGAAATCGTACAGGACACTTTTAGTAAATTCCATTGGCCAGAACTTAATGACATGACCTTAGCTAGCGTCAAGGGAGGCTAGAAAGTATAAGTTTTATTCTATGTGGTCACATGCTTTGATAAATTTGTAGGTTCTATTACTGAGGAAGAAAAGGAGAGAGGATATTGAGGTGATAACCGTCAGTGCCCGCCACAACTCTGCACTTTATTGGCAAAAGTCTGTTTTCCTTAGATCATCTTTTTATTTATATCTACTTGTTTCTGAAATACTGTGAGATTTTTAGGTCTCTTACTGTATACGTATGAACTGAGTACCATAAATATCAGTAATGGTAGAATTATTTTTAAATTTTATATTTGCCCTAATTAATCTTTAATGTGACATCTTGCTTGGATTTTAATTAAGAAGATCCTGCATAAACATTTTCTTTGACTTGTTTATCATACAAATCATGGTATTAAATACTCAGATATATTGATTAATAAAGTATATTATGCCACCACTTAGATCAATCCGTCCTTATTACTCATTTGGACTCTTAGTAATCATCCATCTCAAACTCTTCCTCTTTTTTTTTTTTTTAATTTTTTTTTAATTTTAATTTTTGAGAGGGAGAAAGAGAGCACAAGCGGAGGAGGGGCAGAGATAGAGAGACACAAAATCCGAAGCAGGCTCCAGGATCCGAGCTGTCAATACAGAGCCTGACGTGGCACTCGAACTCATGAACCGCAAGGTCATGACCTGAGATGAAGTTGGACGCTTCACTGACTGAACCACCCGGGTACCCCACAAACTCTTCCTCTTAAATCTATTGAAAATATCACTGCTGCAATAATTTCCCTGGAGTACAGCTGTGATAATGTCACTTCTCCATGTAAACACCTTCATAAATCCCCATTTCCTATAGAATAAGTCCAAAGTTTTTAGCATGGAATTTACCACTTCACACAATATTACACAAACCATCATCTTTAGGTTTGTATTTCATTATATCCTTTATATCTTTCATCCTTAGGGGAAATATTCCCTATATCCCCATAAATAACCTGACACTTTTACTCCTCTCTAACTTTGTTTCTGAAGTTTTGAGCTAAGTACCTCCCCATACCTCCCCTGCACCTCTCCTCTCCTACATCTCTTCTATATATTTTATCATTCTTCAAGGACCTTCAAATGCCACCTTCTCCATGAAGCCCTGGCACAACACTATTTTTCTTAACCTTATTACTACAGGTCAAGTTTTAAGGAATTTATGCACCTCTTATTCTGTCACGTCATACATTTTATTAAATACATTTTATTTAATTTTAATTTTTTTAGTTTATTTATTTTTTGTTGAGAAAGAGATAGACCAGGGGAGGGTGCAGAGAGAGAAAGAATCCCAAGCAGTCTTCACACTATCAGCACAGAGCCCGATGCGGGGCTTGAACTCACAAACCATGAGATCGTGACCTGAACCAAAGTCAAAGTTGGATGTTTAACTGAGCTACCCAGGTGCCCCCAAATAAATTTCATTTAATTTTAATTCAATAAAACTTTTCAGATAAAATATGTATAATAAGTATTTATTGGATGAATGAATAACATAATGTTTTGACTTTACAAGTTAGGACTCCTTGGAAACACTTCATGAGAGATGAAGAGGCATAATTGGGGTCTTATTTTTTACATCCAGTTTAAATCTAGTACCAGTTAATAGTAAGCGAATGGCATTAGTCCTTGAGACCAAATGATTAATTGACAAGATAACTCAGAGTCAATTTAACATCTTTTACTAGTAAAACAATAACAACAGAAACACATTACAAACCCCACATATTTTGTTCTCCTAACTAGTGTATCTTTATTAGTCATACCGTTCCATCAGCGTGATAGTTTAAATTTATAGACAAATATTTTCTCAACAGTTTTTACAAAAGAAAAAAGTGGGTACCATAAATTTGGAGTAATTTGATGAACCTTAAATTTGGGTAGCACTCAGAACAGATAATTGAACTGATAATGTGTGAGTACTTAGAATAGAATGTGATGTCCATCGGAAGCCATAAAATACAAATTACACAAATTAGAAACGCTGCCTTCTTTTGATAGGTTAATCATAATGGAAAGTCAGGGAAGCATTATGTACCAAGGATGTACCATGATTTCTTTTTTAGTTATTGAATAGTGTTCTTTATGTAATATAGAAATAATACTATAATAGCAGTGAGAGAAACAAATATTCCCCAATTTTACCACCTAACCATTATCTCTCTTTATTTTTCCAAACTTCCTTCAGTTCTTTAATTCATTATTTATTCACCAAACGTTTGTTGAACACCTTCTTTGTATTTCATGTAGAATATTTGATTTTTTAATAGTTCATTAAATATAAATTTAATAGTAATATGCCAGATTAATTCCCAATCTATCAAGTCATAGCTAAAGAATATGGATTACTGATTTGGTATCAACCTGAAAGGACACTACAGTTTCTATTTTGGGGCCTATTCCTAGTCGATATGTTCATCATAGTCTTTGCTATTGAAAGACTGATGTTTGCTTGTCAAATGTGCAGATGTGCAGTTAAAACAAAATTGGTGGTGGTAGATGATATCACAGATGATAGAAACTAGAATTTAATTCTGCTCGCATTTTCATGTCATAAGCCCCAGGATTTGTGTCTACATTATTGATAGTAATGGTATTGATGGAAGCTAATGCTTTCAAAAGAGAACTGATTATGTATCAGCCACGGTGCTAAATTTTACCAATTCTATTTAATCCTCACCGAAAAGTTTAGGATGAGACAGTCATTTTATAGATGAGGAAACAAAGCTTCAAATTGGTTGGGTAACAAGGCCCCCAGCTCAGTGAGGATCAAAATCAGGATTCCAAGCCTGATCTGACTGTGGAGCCTGTCTTGCTTTTATTTCAAATTCCTTGTATTTAAATATAACTAGAAAGTTCTCTTTTTCAGTATTTACCCCATGCTCAACTCATTCTGAAGAGTTTCTGCTATGTCTACACTATATTTACAGACCTTTAAAATTAGAAACAAAGAATAGATTCACCACAGAACTTTCTGTGAGACACACTGATCACTTTAGTTACCTCTCCCTCCTTTCTATTTCCAGGAATGCTTTTGTAATCTTACTCCTACTTTTTCCTCCTCTCAATCCATCATGGGAGACAATAGGGCTAGGCTGGTTTTTGATTATTTACTTTTTAAAAAATACTTTGTTTAAAGCAGTCTTAACCTGCCTCCTTAGCGCAGTAGGCAGCACGTCAGTCTCATAAAGCAGTCTTAGATTTGCAGCAAACCTGAGTGGGAGGTACAGATATGTCCCGTATATCCCATGTTCCCACAAATGCATAGCTCCCCTCATTATCAACATCCTGCACCAGAATGCGTGTACATTTGTTACAATTGATGAACCAACACTAACAATCATAATCACCCAAGTCCATAGTTTACAATGGACTTCAGTCTCTGTGTCATATAATCTATGGGTTTGTACAAAGGTATAAATGACATGTATCCATCATTATGGTACCATACAGAGTATATGTTGACCTCCTGAAAAATACGGTCTGTTCACCCCTCAACCCCAAATTCTTTGAAACCACCTATCTTTTTACTGTTTCCGCACTTTTACCTTTTCCAGAATGTCAGATAGTTGGAATCACACAGTATGTAGACTTTTCAAACTAGCTTCCTCTACCTGGTAATATACATTTAAAGTTCCTCTGTGTCTCTTTGGCTTGATGCCTCATTTCTTTTTTTGTGCTGAGTAATATTCATTGTCTGGATGTACTACAGTCTATTTATCCATTCATCTACCGGAGGACATCTTGGCTGCTTCCAACTTTTGGCGATTGTAAATAAAGGTGCTATAAACTTTGTGGGCAGGTTATTGTATGGATGTGTTTTCAGTTCATTTGGGTACATACCAGGGAACGTAATTTCTGGATTGCGTGGTAAGGGTATGTTTAGTTTTGTAAGAAAGCACCAAACCGTCTTCCAAACTGGCTGTCCCATTTTGTATTTCCACCAGCAATGAATGAGAGTCCTTGCTGCTTCACATCCTCACCAGCATTTGATGTTGTCAGTGTTTGGGGATACATGTGTAGTGGGACTGTTTACTCTTTCAAAGATTGCTGACCTTATTGCCTGTGCCTGGTACATAGTTCCTTGGCTCTTATAAATTCTAAAATGGCACAGTTCCAAGGTTTTCATCAGTGTCTCTTCATCAACCCCCTGCAGTTTTCACAACGAAGTTTAGACTAGCAGTTTTCTTTATTGCTTTCTCTAAAATCTGAAAAAATGATACTGTCAAGAAGATAAGTCAAATATATGCATGGATATATGATGCATGGATTTTTTGCAGAATATAACTTTAGAAGATGTCTGGACGATTTAGACTTTCCACTGTGTGTATCTTTTGTTTCTGGGAAAGCTTTGTGATTTGCCTTTGGCAGCACCTTCCACATCTTTTATCTGCCTGAACAGCCCACAACTCCAGAACCATGGTGTTTTTCATCCATTTTGTTCTCATCAAACTGTGGTCCCTACACCTTTATTTTTAGAAGACATACAAAGTTTGTTCCAACACCAAGATTCTATCATTTTTATTTGCACAAAAATAATTACTTATACTCTATAGCTAGAGTAGGATGTTCTGAATGTATAATGTTGACATTTATTTATTTGTAGTTTTTTCTTAAATAAGAGTAGTCATTCTTAATTATATGATTATGGTGGAACAGAGGAGAGGTAATTGCATCTTAGCTTGTTAAATATTTTAAACAGAGCATGAATATCTATTAATAGCATCTACTCATGTAAATATTTAATTGAATTTTCCTAAATGAATTCCTCAGAGAATCCCAAAGCAGCATCTAATACATTAATTGAGATAAGAGTCAGATTCATAATGCCAGAAAGGAACCCAGGATTTAACCCCAACCTTCCTTGACTAAACACAAAGACTTAGTTCTCTATCCTTTCTCCAGTTCTTAGAGTTAGAAAGTGCAGGTTAGATGTTACTATTGATCAGATCCTTTTCTATGCAGTTCAGATAACTCTAATTCAATCAGTAAAGAGAAGGAAAAAATGTCTGGAAAACTCAGAATTATTTTTGATATTTGAAAATGATGGCTTGCTATCATTTGAGTCCATAGACATACACAGAACTAGTTTCCAAAGCAACTGTTGCCCTTATAAATTCAACTGTGAATTATTTATTTCTCAGAGACTTTTCAGTAAGGATAATAAAAACAAGTACACAGTAGCTATCCCACATTTAAAGCAACTGCCATTTAGGAGGAAAATCTTGTTACATTTAGAAAAAATGATATTTTGAATTGCCACAATTGTGCATTATTTGTCTTATTTATCTTCTCCTAATGGTATGGAAAAAAATGTATAAGAGGAGAAATGAATGTTGAGCTTTTTATGTCCTATGCAGGTTAAGTAGGCACATTGTTCTCAACAGCAATGAAAAGCTAATGGATAATATCTAAGTGCTATTCTACCAGCAAGACTCCAGCTATTTGAGTTGAGAGGTATCCCTCACTCTATGAAATGAGGTCATTTTTCTACTCTTTCTGCTGATGAGTGAGCAGTGATTCAGTAGGTAATATATAGGAGAGAGAGGTGATTCTATCAGCTAGAGTCGAAAAGACCCAAATTTCATATGCATTTAAGCAATCTTCGATAGCCATCCACCATCACTAAGGGATGAGATTTTTGTCTATCATTCTTCCATAGGAAGTTTTCTTCATACCTGCACTTTAAACCTGCTTTCTTCATATGCAAAAGTGAATGGTAGTGTTGGGTATTTAGCATTTCCTGTATTAGCACCCCGTAAGAATAGCTTCAGAATGTTAGTCTTACAGTTTACAGTATGGAGGGTATTTAGCTCAGTTTTCTGACATGGACATATAGCATGATGCCATGTTTTCCTAGGTTGCTAGGGCTCTCCTTCAGCTTGTATTTTATGGCTTCTGTTGGACACCACATTCTATTCTAAGTACTCACAAGTTCTCAGTTCGATTATCTGTTTTGAATGCTGCCCAGATTTGATGTTAATCAAATTGGTCCAAACTTACAGTATCCACTTTTTTTCTTTTTTGACTGCTGGAATAAAAAAAGCATTGATGGCTACATAGCATAGCCGCTCAGTAACATCTCCTATATATTGTCCTTAAGAATGTAGTTGAATTGAGCAAAATCAAAACTGTCTGTTTTGGACCCATTTTTTGGAAACATGGGCAGATTATTAGAAATAATTCCAGTATTTTGTAACTGCTCTTTTAAAAATTGCTTTAAAGATATGAAACACTCGCTTTATTCATTTATGGAGTCTTGAACTACTTTTTTTTTTCTCTCAGGCGATACTCAGTTTATAATTAATTTTCTAAAGTGTATTTATTGGCATTTAACAATTCCCTGATCAGTTTATGATCGTTGGGGTATCAGTTTCCCCAATCTGATGAGGAAAAATTGCGCTTAAAATAAGAATCCACTGATAGCCACATTCCACTGAAATTATAGGACTTTGACAATTAAAAGGTGGTAAATGGGCTGCTATTTTACTCCTGGACCATCAGTGCAAAAATTAAGAACTTCCAGACCTTCCGTAGCTTACAAATTCTTGTTTTCCTCGAAGTTTCAGGGGCTGAGTAGGTACCAAAGGCATGCTTCACCGCTAAATGTTTTTGAGTTGGAAGAGAATAGGAAGTTATATAATGACAAATAATAATCGTAGTTGTTATGAGTGTGGAAATATGAGGTACCCAGATATAAATAAGGTCTTGTTTATTTGTTCTTATTTTTACTTATTTTATGTTTTAAATTTTTATTGAATAATAATTGCACACAATATTGTATTAGTTTCAGATATACAATGTAGTTATTCAATATTTATATATGTTACAAAATGGTCACCACGATAAGTCTAGGAAAGCCATTTTTATTCACTTGAGCCACAAACCTCATTTTTCTGTCCACTCAAATTTTACCATTTGGGTGTTTATAGTTAACTCATCATACTTTTTTTTTTTTTAATTTTTATTTACTCTTGAGAGAGAGAGACAGAGCATGAGCGGAGGAGGGACAGAGAGAGGCACACAGAATCTGAAGCAGGCTCCAGGCTCTGAACTGTCAGCACAGAGCCCTACACGGGGCTCAAACCCATGAACCACGAGATCATGACCTGAGCTGAAGTCGGGCACTTAACTGACTGAGCCACTCAGGCATCCCACTCATTCATACAATTGAAGAGTCTTGCTGTATATCAGGATTGTGGGAGACACAGGCAGTGGTGAGACCCAGTTGCCCTAAGATTTGCAGTGAAGTGAAAACGTGAAGCTCAAAAAATATTTAGGGGGTGGAAAAAAGAGGTAAGCAGAAAGGTTTAACTTAGGAAGAAAATTTGAGCTGGTGAAGAAGAAAGAGGGAGGAAGAGTATTTCAGCCCAGTGGTGAACTGAGTGATGTACACAAAGATGACGTGTTTGGGAGCTCACCATACATATGGATGGTTGACAAGTTTGGGAGCATAAGGAGAGAGAGAGAGTAAGAAGATAAAGTTGGAGGGGTAGTCTGTAGAAGAGAACTCAGCAAGCCAGGATTGGCATTTGGATATCTCATTTGGGCCTTAGGGAGACCCTGAATTTAACACAGGATTAACATGGTCAAATTTATTCTTTTGAACAAAAGACTGCAAAGAGGAGAAAATAGATGAAAAGAGACCAATAGTCAGGCTACGTATTTTTGTTTCTTACTTGGTGCATGTACAGACTCAGTGAATGTTTGAGGAAAGAATAATTATCCACTGGGAAATTTACAATATTGATGTGGAACTGAGAAGCGAGATGGAGGTATATACGGGTAGCCTGGAGTACCATTTGGGTGAGGTGCCCAAGAAGAGGAAGAAAACATAGGGTAGGGCTCTAGAAAACACCAATATTTAGGAGTAGGTAAAAGGCAAGAAACTAGCAAAATTCTAGTGGAATGGGAAAAGGCATGGAGAATGTAGGGTCCATGATCCTTATGGAAGTAAATTTGAAGAAGGATAGAAAAATGAGCAAAATGGTGCGGCAAGATGAATGTTGGTTTTCCTTTGAAGGCCATTGCTGGCCATCATGACAGCAGCTTCATCAGAGTGACAGCAAGGAAGAACCAACCTATGGTGAAGAGGATAGGAATACACGGCGTGGGTAGTCATGGAGGAAGGAAAAGGATGGGATCGTAGCTGAAGTGGAAGATAGTGCTAAGATTTCTTTAGTACGGGTAGAGCTGAACTCGTTTATAAACTACGGACAATAGAGAGTTGAAGAAGAAAGGAGAGGCAGGGAGAGGATACTGATAGATGAAATTCTGAAGAAGTCTCCAGGTAGTTGGGATACCACTAAAGTGGCTGAAAGATGTTTTTATTAAAAGAACCTAGAGCTTAAAAAACATTTAAAATGGAGGAGGAGTAGGGATTGAGCTGGTAATTTATTCATACATCTGCCACGAAGAAATGGATCTAATTGAATCCCTAATCCTGATAAGGGGTAAAATGCTCCATTTGAAAGCATCATTTGTTATTAACTATTCACAAATCATAGATTTTGTTTTTTAATCTTAAAAGAATTAGAAGATCTCCTTTCGGGTCAGTAAGTTGCTGAAAATGGAGGAAGATCATGATTTGGGGGCCTCTTTTTCTGGGTCCTGCTTCTAGTGGTTGGAGTGGTTAATGAGGGAGGGAGGTGCTCCTTTCTGCTTTCTGCTGAGGCTCCTCTCGCTGCAGGGAGATCCAGATGGTGGGTGGGAGGGGATGGGCACTGAGATCCGTCTGGATTCTGCTGCTGCGTGCCCTGAGGATTTATGTTCACTGTTTTGGATTGGTGGGTGATCTGTGACGAAAATGAAGCAAGAATCCTTAGAGCTCATAGCAGATAATCAAAAGTGGGTTTTTTGTTTTTTAAAGTTCACTTAGAATAAGAAACTATGAAGTTATAAAACCTATATGATGGGCACTGAGGAGGGTACTGGTTGGGATGAGCACTGGGTATTGTATGGAAACCAATTTGACAATAAAAAATTAAAAAAAAAAACCAAACCTATAATATGGAAGCTGTCATCTATAATACAGATGCAAATACAAAGTGATGACACCCTAACAACAGTGCTTGCACAAAGGAACCTGTATTTAATGTTAGGAATATCGTAAATGCTCAATATTATTAAAACACATTTCAGAGAGTAATAAAAATTAATTTAAATATTCCTTTATTAAAAAATGAATTTGTTTTTAAGATGTGTGGTTTTTCTGTAGTTAAGAGTCTACTTTCTGGGGCGCCTGGATGGCTCAGTTGGTTGAGCGTCCGACTTCGGCTCAGGTCATGATCTCACGGTCTGTGAGTTCGAGCCCCGCGTTGGGCTCTGTGCTGACAGCTCAGAGCCTGGAGCCTGCTTCGGATTCTGTGTCTCCCTCTCTCTCCGCCCCTCCCCAACTCATGCTCTGTCTCTCTCTGTCTCAAAAATAAATAAACATTAAAAAAAAAAAAAAGAGTCTACTTTCTTGGTTGTTTTTTTTTTTTTCTCTCTCTCTCCTTTGGTTGTTTCGTTTCTTCAATTCCACTTGTGTAGAGAGATGTGTAAAATGGGGGATGTGGATTCAGGAGGGCACTGTCGTGATGGGCCCTGCATGATGTCTGGAAGTGCTAAATTTCTCTGTACAGCTGAAACTAATATAATACTGTATGTTAACTATACTGGAATTAAAATAAAAATTTAATTTAAAGAAGTAGAAAAAAATGTGCTTTTTATAACATAACTTCCAACTCTGAGAAATAATTCATGTTTGAATATTTCATGAACTGCTTTTTAACTTGAGAAGGAAATAGTTTTATTTTTCTTGATTATAAAAATAATGCATACTCTAAAATATTAAAATATGTGAACATTTTAAAAAGAAGAAAGTTTTTAAAAAATTATATAAAAATTATATAAAAAGATAAATATTGTTCATATTTAGGAAAATATCTCATCAGATATAGCCCTATAAAAGCACCAATACACATAGGCTTGTCATAATGTTACTAAGTAATTATTTAATTTCTGGTTGATGTCATAAAACATTTCAGAAGTTAATCTCCAGGGCTTGGAGACTCTCTCTTCTAAACATCTTTTGTATTCTGGCCTTTACTGCAACTGGGATAAACAGATACATTTGGCCCGTAAAGATCTTTTTTTAATTTTTTTTTCGACGTTTTATTTATTTTTGAGAGACAGAGCATGAGCATGAGCAAGGGAGGGGCAGAGAGAGAGGGACACACAGAACCCAAAGCAGGCTCCCGGCTCTGAGCTGTCAGCACAGAACCCTATGCCGGGATCGAACTCAGAAACCCTGAGATCATGACCTGAGCTGAAGTTGGCCGCTTAACCGACTGAGCCACCCACATGCCACAAGGTATTTTATGTTTGTTCACTTTAGTAGATAGTTTTCAATTAGGAGACCAATCTAGAAGTTCTTTTGTGTCTGTAAGTGATTTTTCGCTGCTCTTTTCATGTAAATCTTTATGATGACTTTCTTTTCCTACTAGCTGTGATTTTCCTCTGTACAATGAGGCAAAAGTGCAGTACTCGATGGTGGTATTTTTTTTCCATGCATGGACCTACCAGTTGCCAAGAAAATATTTTATTCCATTAGGCTGAAAAATCTTAGTTACAACTTGTAGACATGCTGTGTAAGGAGACTCAGAATGAAAACGAGAATCATTTTTTTTTCTTTTTTCAGATTGAAGAAAATGTAGGAGAAAAGGTTGTGACCATGTCAACTAGGGTTTATTCTCTAACAAAAGGAGGAACCCAGAGAAGGCGTCTGGAAAAGGTGGGAAAGTGCTCATAAATTCCTAGAGAGAGCTCAAAGCGCCCCGGCCAGCATCCTATTTGCTGCAGTGTTTCCAGGAGAGCTAACTTGTTTTGGAGGGAGAGTTTAAAAGGGGAAACGAAAGTAACAGAAAGCGACAGAGAGCACGGGGAGAAATAAACAGTCAGAAAGAGAAAATCGAAGCAGATGGTGGACGTGGGTGAGTCAGCACCTCCAGTGCCCACAGCCCCTTGTTCCTCTCTCTGCCCAGAGCAGCCAAGCCCTGAGCAGTGGGTTTTCTACCCTTGCAGACAGTGGCTCCTTCATCCGGGACCGCATGATTTATTCCATTTGTTCTTGCGCTTATGCAGTTTTGATTTGCTGACTGGTCTTGGATTCCTATGTTTCTTTTTGGCCGTTCTTCTGCTTACCTAGGAAAGCAAGATTAAAGTTCTTATCAGTGAGTATCTGGATAAAAGATACCCGACGAGAGGAGAGGTCCCGAATGGCCAGGGGAGCATCATGCGTTTATCTCTTCTCCTTTCAGAACAAGTCTCCTGACATCCACCTCCAATCAAATGAGCACCAGGCACTGACTCTGACCCCTCCTAGGAAACAAGGTAGCAATCTTGGTTGCAAACCTAGGATATAACTTCTATCACTCGTCTTAGCATTTGATATCACATGTTCTGTCAATATTTACCCATTTGTATTTTCTTACTGTTTTTTAAAAGAGACTGTTGAAAGGCTTTTTGAATAGTCGATCTTTCATTATCCTATAGTTTCAGTTGAAAGGCACCTTTGAAGTGGTTTTCGTATGTGGATTCCAACCAAATTAAAACAACAAATAAAGTACTTCCTTTTATTTTTTTCTGATAAACATGAAAAAATGATGTTTTTGCTTTTCCATAAAGAGTAAAATAAAAATTTAACCCCTTAGACCTTTTACAGAATAACTAAATTATGTTCTAAGCTTTAGTGCAAGTTTCATAGTCTCTAAGGGTACATCGAATATAATCTTTATTCTGGGGTTGATTATTTCTTAATTTAAGGAATGATTAAACCTACTTTATAGTCTGCAACCTTTGCCATTCACCTCCTTTTTATAATATCCCGCACACACAATAATTTTGTTTCTACATAGAAAGTTATGAAGTAATATTTTGCTTAAAAAGTGACAGAAAGTACGTAAGACAGTATTAACTATTGTTTATTCTAGTTGCAGGGAACATTGGTATGTTATTCTTTTTGCTTTTCTAAAAATTGCAAGTATTTCAAAAGAATTTTTACTGAAATCCTTTTTATTTTGACACAATTTCCAATTTACCAAAAGAATGCAAGAATACTACAAAGAATTCCTACATACCCTTTTTCAGATTCTCAAAAATTAACATTTTAGCACATTCCCTGTACAATTCAGTCTTTCTAAACACACATGCTGTTTTTTTTTCTGAACCATTTGAGAGTAACTTGCACATATGATATCCTTTTACCCTTAAATACTTGAAGGATATTTCTTCCCTAACAGTACAATTGTCAATATCAGAAAATTAATATACTAGCACTATATTGATACAACACTAGTTGCTAATCAGCATACTATAATCATGTTTTCTCCAACTGTCTAAATAATGTCCTTTGTAGGGAAAGGACTGAAGTCTGGCACCTGAGTGCATTTAGTGGTCAGGTCTCAGTCCGCTTTAATCTGGAAGCGTTTTTGCCTTTCCTTACCTGTCATGACCTGGACATTTTTGATGAGGATAGCTCTGCTGTTTTCATACAATGGTCTTAAACTTAGATTCTCAAAATTTTTGTTTTAAGATTTTAAGGAAAACATCCTTCCCGCTTCTCAGACTAACTTAAAACTGCATCTAATATTGCATTCATTTCCCCTCCACAGACCTAATTTTCGTCTATATCCTATATCTGTAAAAAGGGTCATCATTTTACCAGCTTTTTAATCCAGAAAACTAGGCATTGCCCTCCTTTTTCTCATCCAACTTCCCTGACAGAGGTGCTATGAGGAGATTTTGGCCGTTCTACGCTCTCCTCCGCTCACCACTACCCCTGAGTTCCAGCCCTCCTGTCTTCTCACTCTGGTAGCTTCCAGCTGGTCTCCACTGTGTCCACCTTTCCACATGTCCCTCTCCCCACAATTAGTCCTTCTTCCCTAAAGCTCCCAAAGCAGTTCTTTACATCTAAAACAGAAATCTTGTGGTGCCTGGGTGGCTCAGTCAGTTGAGCATCCAACTCTTAACTTTGCCTCAGGTCATGATCTCCCAGTTGGTAAGTTAGAGCGCTGAGTCAGGCTCTGCACTGACAGTAGGGAGCCTGCTTGAGATTTCTCTCTCTCTCTCTCTCTCTCTCTCTCTCTTTCTCTCTTTCTGCCCCTTCCCTGCGTGTGCACTCTCTCTCTCATGCATGCGCTTTCTCCAAATAAATAATTAAACTTTTAAAGAAACAAAAATTTCAGTGTTTCCCTGTTAGTAAACATACTTAAAGGATTAAACAGAGTTTGTGGGATAGATTACGAATGCCTTTTTAGTGTACCCAGAGCCTGCCTTTCTGGCTTTAACCCCCAGCCCTCCCTCTGTACCTCCCAAACTGCAGTCATATTGAACTACTTGGAAATTCCCAAACAATTGTGCTGGTTTATGCCTCAGAGGCTTCACATATCTCATTTCCTTAGCCTTAAATATGTTCCTCCTTCCCCAACCACACATTCTTTTTTTAAAAAAAATTTTTAATGTTTATTTTTTGAGAGACAGAAACAGAGTGCAAGCTGGGAAGGGGCAGAGAGAGAGGGAGACAAGGAATTTGAAGCAATCTCCAGGCTCTGAGCTGTCAGCACAGAGCCCTACATGGGGCTCAAACTCACGAACTGTGAGATTGTGACCTGAGCTGAAGTCGGACTCTTAACCGACTGAGCCACCAAGGCGCCCCCTGCTTTTTAAAAATTTTTTTTCACACATTCTTTTTTACTCAATGGATTGCTATTCTTCTATTAAAGGTCAGCCTAAGTACCACCTCTTCTGACAAGACTTTCCTACCCTCATCCCCCACCTCCGACAGTGAGATTTTGTTCTTTTTACTATGAACTCTGAAAAGCAAAAACCTTTGCAGCAATTCTAACAGCCAGAGAACACTTGGTGATAAACTAAGCCATTCCTGAGCCAAACTAACAGTCCAGAAGACAGAACTTGGTGCCCACCCTAAAGAGCAAAAGGGGCTCATTTATTTTATTCTCCCCATTTGGAACTGCCATAGTTAGCTACTACTAACTACTCTGACTATTCCAAGGTGTTCACTTGTGTGACTGGTTAAGTGAAGTTTCTTATGATGTCGGTACTACACCAACAACTTTCAAACAGAAGCTTCTCCTCCTGGAAGTGGATTCCTGGCTGTCTTTTAAAAATTACATCAGTGCTAATAATTTATAAATCACAGAAGTTGGCATTGTAAGAATAGCGACTGGTAGTGTTACCACAGTAAAGGTTAATTCGACAGAAGAAAAGTGCCATGTGGTTATTACTGTCAGTGCGTCCTGTAAAGTATGATGGTTGGTACACCTGGTTTATGGGCCTCTGACTAGGCTTTCTCTGCTCCAGGTCATTTTGTGCCTAGCAGAATGCGTGGAACTCAACCAATATTTGTGAAATAAGTAGTAGCTTTTTCAAGCCTCAGATATAATCAGGCCTATGATTCAAGTTATTTGCTTTGAAGAAAAGTCTTAGCATTTAGTTCTGTAGGTATTAAAACTAATTTTGATATGTTTTCACCTAGGTTTCTGAGACTGTGGTCAGAGCCTTGCCCTGAATCATGCCGTAGCTCATATTTTCTATAAACTGACTCCAGCCTGTGTTTAGTTTCTAATTTCCGCTCCTATAAACCAGTGATTTTCAAATCTGCTTTCACATGAAAATCATCTGAAATGCTTTGAAAAAATGATGAGGCCTGGGACCCACCTCCAGAGGTTCAGATTTAACTCTCCCAACACTGGAATGTTGAAATTGGGCATTTCAATGTGAAGCGTTAGGTGAGAACCCTTGCTGGAAAAGAATCTGTTTTATTTCTGTCTAGTGTCTGAACAAACTTTCTTTTCAATTTCACTTTTGTGTAGGTTTTATTTGTTTTTTTCAGAATTTGCATGGGGCTGCCATGCTAGTTATGACTTGCATAATCATCTTTATGTGACTATAAATGTTACTATATTTAACATATTGTTTCCTCAGAGAATAGCAACACAAAACACTTGAAGGATTTAGTCAATTTAATTCCCACATAGGATTCCCAGGAGAACATCAGTATAACTGATGACACTGAAGTTATCAATGCACAAATAAGGACGTGTCCTAAACTGCTACATTGTTGTGAGTGACAAAATGAAAACTACTAATGGCATTTTCTGTTAGTTCCAGGAAAAGTAAAACAGCTAGGAACTCTTAATAGCTAAGAAGCTGAGTGGATAGAAGGTCTTTAACCGATGAATGATTGTTGAGTCATCTGCTTCTTTTTTTAAGTGGCAACATGTCCAATCTTTCATGAAATAAAGATAGCTTTTAGTGATAACGACAATAAATTAAAACCATTAACCATTATTCTCAGCCATCATCTTGCATAGCAATTGCAAGCAAAGATTATTAAGTAACTGGCTATTGCCCTAAAGTAAGTTTTAGGTGTCGATTCAAAACTTGAAATCAGAAAACATACTCTTTTTATTAAATGTTGTTTTTCCACATTATGGTTGCTATTTGGCTTCTAAATGATAGTCTAGGGGCACCTGGGTAGCTCAGTTGGTTAAGCATCTGACTCCTTGATTGTGGCCCAGGTCATGATCTCACCGTCCTGGGATCGAGCCCCGGGATGGGCTCTGTGCCGAGTGTGGAGCCTATTCAGGATTCTCTCTGTCTCCCTTTGCCCCTTTCCTTCTATCCCTTTCCTGCTTGCATGCTCACTCACTCTCTGTCTCCCTCTCTCTCTGTCTCTCTCAAAATGAAATAAAATAGAATAAAATAAAATAAAAGAAAAGAAAATAAACTAATGGTCTAAATTCAGTCCTTTGGGGGTTGGGCATATGATAAAGTTAAAGAAAGGCTAAACAAATTGAATTATAGTTATCTAGATGTTTTTTAATTCTAGTATAATTAACATACAGTGCTATATTAGTTTCAGGTGTACAATATATTGATTCAACTATTCTATACATCACTAGTGCTCACCACAATAGGTGTACACCCCCATCACCTGTTTCACCCATTCCCCCACCCACTTCCCCTGTGGCAACCACCAATTTGTTCTCTGAGAGTCTGTCTCTTTTTACCTTTGCTTGTTTTATTTCTTAAATTCCACATAGGAGCGAAATCATGATATTTGTCTTTCTCAGACCGACATTTCACTTAGCATTATACCTTCTAGATGTTGTTGCAAATGGCAAGATGATTTTTAAAGTTCCAGAAATTCAGCCCCACTGATTATAAAATCTTACAATGTTAAGCCTCTCTGGTTTTCAAAGCCAAATGTTGTGGGGATTTATCTTCCCAGTACAGGTCCTCTGTGTCCAAGGTGCCTATGTATCTGCTCTTCTCCCTTCTCTGTGCTTGTGATGGCCTTCCTTCTCCTGAACAATCTTGAGGTCAGCTTGGTTTCAGACCACTTGTCCATTCTTCCTGTGGTTTTTGATGTGGCCTCTTCTCTATGTTGAGCTGTGGAAAGTCTGTTCTGCCAGTTTTCAGGTCATTCTCTGGGTTATTTATACTGATGTGGGTGCTATTTAGGTGTATCTGTAGGACGAGATGAGTTTGGGATCCTCCTCCTCCACCATCTTCCCCCTAGTAATCTAGATTTTTAAAATTTTGATACCTGATTAATATATTAAAAAGTAAAATCAGGGTTATGAAGATGTTTTTAAAGTGACTCACGCCCTGTATGTTGCAGGGAGAAGAGTAGGCGAGAGTGCTCAGAATAATTTATAATGGACCAAATTCAAGTCCCTTGTTCCAAAACATTAATAAAAAAAACTATTTTGGATATCAGCTAACTCTTACAGAATATTATTAACATTTAAGTGTAAATGAGTTAGAAACATGTGCACTCTGTTTTCCTTAAAATGCAATTTTTAAAAGACTGGCAAAAGTACAGAAGAGAACAAAAGAGCAGCCGGTCTCCAAGTGCCACCTGTACCACACAGGAGCTGGCCCTGATTCTGCCTCTCAGATGGGCCCAAGCTTCTTGGCTAATGTTCTAGTGGAAGGGCTGTTTCTATATATTCGTCTCTAGCAAAAAGGTAAAGTACTGGGTAGCTTGATCTTTGGCTTTAATACGTGTACTATAGTGGTCCTCACTTACCCATGGTTTTGGTTTTGTTTTCTGAGGTTTCAGTTACCCAAGGCCAGCCTCAGTCTTCTGAGGTTAGTAGAAGTAGCCTAACGCTACGGCACAGTTCCTCCGCCATTCACCTTATTTCCTCTCATCACATGGGCATTTCATCATCTCACGTCGTGACAAGAAGGGTGAGTGCAGCACAGTAAGATATTTTGAGAGAGGGAGACCACATTCATCTAACTTTTATTACAGTTTATTGTTATAATTGTTCTGTTTTATTGTTGGTTGTTGTTAATCCCTTGCCGAGTCTAATTTATAAATTAAACGTTATCATAACTATGGATATATGGGAAGAAGCATAGTATATATCGGGTTCAGTACTACCTTTGCCTTCAGGCATCCACTGGAGGTCTTAGAAGTGTCCCCCATGGATCGGGGGTGGGGACTACTATATTTACAGAAAATAACGTGAATGTCTTAAATGTATCCTGTCTCACATTGAACATGATGACCACAAACACAATAAAAGAGCTGCCTCGGAAGTTATATGGCACATTTGACAATATGCTTCCTTGTCACCTGATTATCTTGTGGGAACTTCTTTGCTTGTCACCCAGTAATCTTTCCTCCTTGGCTCTGACTTATGGTTGAGAGGTATCGGATAATTCAGTGCTAGGACTTCAATATTTTTAATCAATATTCATTTATGAGAAGACTTGCTACTTCTTTGGCTCTCCTTGTTCATTCCCTTTTATTTAAGTATTCAAATATCCCCTTTGCAATAATCTGTAAAATGCATAATACCTCCTGGGCATATGTGACTTTTCTTTTAAGAGAAGCATAGTCCTACTTAGGTTGTCTGCAGTGCTTCTGTTGTCTGGCTGTGCAGGAGATTGTCATGACTCCTGCTGAGAGTTTCTGCTGGCGAGTGCCACACTTTTCCTTCATCCATAATCAGGAGCATCTGATTGTTTAAAACCAGAGGTAATATAAGTTAATGGGTCTGGAGAGCGCCATAGGATGTCTTGGAGGGCTCCGCTGAAGTGTTCGGTCTGCATAAGGATTAAATATTGAGACGTGGCTTGAATACTGATTTAGGAGATTTGAGATAGAAATTGGAAGAAAAAAAAAGTCAGTTTCCATAAGCCAGTATGTTCATTCATCCCGTACCAGGCATGAGAGAACAGTGAAAGCTCTCAGCTCCATTAAATGGACAACTCAAATGAAGGTGATTTTGTTGAAACTGTTACACAGTTATAGGCAAAGCAGACCTGCTGCCATTCAAAGCAAAAGAGACTGGGCAGACCATTGCAGTGGGGGTGGGTTCAAATGCTCACAAAAGAGAAAGAGGCACTCCATTTTCTACCTCTAGCACCTCTAAAATGGGACAGGTTGCATTTTAATCAAGAGTGTCAAAAATCTACTTATTTCAAAATAGGGTATTATTTTGGGCATCCGAGGAGAAAGGTTTAAACCTAAGATTTTGTAGCAGATTTTACACATGTTGGCCAAGTAGATAAGGACTCATGCTAGGTGTATCCTTAGCCATTTACATTCGTCACCATAAAATATAGCCTCACTAGCACAGATGGAAAGAATGGCTCAGTTTTTCCCAAAATTTTTAGGAGATACTGTGTGTGTGTGTGCGTGTGTTTTAAATGTTTGTTTATTTTTGAGAGAGAGAGAGATGTGAGATGGTGAGGGGAAGTGTGTGTGCATGAGCGGGGGGAGGAGCAGAGAGAGAGGAAGATAGAGAATACCAAGCTGACTCCACAGTGTCAGTGCAGAGCCCGACGTGGGGCTCAGACTCAGGAACCTGAGATGATGACTTGACCCAAAATCAAGAGTCAGATGCTCAGTCAACTGAGCCACCCACGTGCCACGATGCTATTTGTTTCGTATTGAGTATTTTAGGATCTTAATTTGTTCAGATGAGAAGCAGTGGGCACTATTGTATCATAAACACTTAAAATAAATAGATGACCGCCACCTAAAGAATTGCCACAGTTTTTTCACCACTCTGAGTTTTAAAAAGGAAGAAATAGAACTGTTTCATAAAAAAGGTGCAGTCTTTATCTTAGTCATTTTAAATATTGATGACAATATGTTTTTCAAGTAGTCTAACCACCTCCAGATGAAGCATCCTGCAACATTGTGAATTTAGAGATGATATAAAGTTAGTCAGAGTGTTATCAGTGATTGGCCAAACCTAACCAGACCTCTCATTTCATTAACCTAGCAAATTGTTACCCCCACAATTTATGCATCTGGAGTTTGATGTAGTGTATGATGGATTTTTACTGTGTTGTGAAAACTGTACCAAAACCAATCACCAACTCTTAGGACCCTACATATTCCTCATGTTCCTTCAAGTATATTTGGAAAGGAAGAAATTATTGTAGGCAGTGTCAGATTTAGAGACGTTATGATTCAGAAGGAAGAATGGTAATGAGAGTTCTGTGAAACTGAGCTCAACTTTCTCTAATGACCTTGCTTCCATAGATGGGGGGGAGGGATGAAAAGGACTGGTAGGATTGGGGGTGGATATGAGAACCTTAATTTTTCTAATTAAAGATAAATTTCTTCTTAAAAATTTGTCTCTTCCAGATTAACTCATCTTGTTGGAGATGATGGTCAGTTTTACATAGCTTCCCTTCCGTTCCTCCTTTGCTTCTAACCAGATGGCGTGTGGGCACCAGAATACTTGTGAAACCTTGTGACCTCAGAGGGATAGTTGTCTGGTCCACATGCTGACCTGGCAAGCTCCCTGATGGCTCTAGGTGCTTCATTCCCTGTGGTCTTTATGATATTCTAAAGCAATGGGTTCTATCTTTATTTGGGGCAACTCAGCAGCTGTTACTATTGATGTTTATGGTCCCTGTCACAGCCTCCGAAAGTGACATCTACACACCTCATCCCCACCTGGAGAACCCACAAGTCCATGTACTCTCTCACCAGTTTTACTAGTTTTCCCTGGCAGGGGTGGGAGCAGGAGGAAGGGCTTCTGGACCTTTCCTTGGCTTGCATAAATCCTGGGGAACCAGGAGCAAATGCTCCCTTGAGATCTCTCCTGACCTAAATACAGATAATCACCCCACATCCGTCGATCACTTTGGTACCAGTCGGGAAGAAGAGTGTAAGTTCTGTTTGCTCTCATATCTCTCCACCTTTCCTTTCCTCCACCCCCCACCCCAGCTCCCAGTTAGGATTTCCACCTTGGAAGAGGGGAAGGGCCAACACTATCAGAAGCACCACACTCATCTCATTTGTGTCTCCTCTCCTCATTCTCTAGTGCAACTAGAAATGGTCTCTAGAAAGATCATAATGTACTTCCTTTCTCCCCTGTAACGTACAGTAAATCTTTATGCTTTATGATTCTAGACCTTTAAAGGGAAACTTTAGGAATTTAGACAATCCTTTTCTTTCTCCAGTGCAAGGCTATTGTTACAGGAAGGGTGTGCTTTCATGATTTTTGCACCTAACTTTTAAAAGTTTATTTTGAGAGTTAAAGATGAACACTTTCTTCTTTGCTCTTGGCTGGTTCTGCTTATGCTCTGAAGTAATGGTTGCTTCATTTTTGTTGGGTACAATAACAAGGGTTGTACAATAACAATTATCAGAAGTAAAGATTATGTTAGATATTTCAAAATATTATCCTATTATGAAATTATTAACAACTTGCAATTATTCTCAAGTATAATTGTATTCTTTTTCAGGGACAAGTATGATAGACAAGTTATAAAAAATGAAGTAGGGGCTCCTGGGTGGCTCAGTCGGTTAAGCATCGACTTAGACTTAGGTCACGATCTCACGGTTTGTGAGTTCGATCCATGCTCTGTCAGCACAGAGCCCACCTAAAATCATCTGTCCCCCACTTTCTGTGCCTCTCCCTTGCACATGCTGTCTCTCTCAAAAATAAATAATGCAAACATTTTAAAAAAGAAATGAAGTAGTGTTCAGTGATAGAGTGAAATCATGCTATGAAACAAGCTTAAAGAACTTAGACTTTCTGCATTTTAATTCATATGGGCCTAGGTGAAGAGAGGGGCTAGGGAATCGGTTGGATTAATGTGTAGCAGGAATCACATAACAAGTTATGATGTTAAATTTATGTGTTGGCCATGTCAGTTTACTAATATTACCTCTACTCCCTCAAGACCTCTCTCTGGGATGCAAACATCTGGATTTGGTGACGGACAGCTGAGAGCAGTAGGATTGAGTTATTTACTAGGAATAACTCTGATTAATCAGCTTCAAGTAAGGACTAACTTCCAGGCAAGCATCTATGCCATTCCTAGAACCAGAAAGTTCCCATTTATAATCAATGTCAAGGGTGAAAAGAGAAATTTACTTTGAAACACAAAAACTATTTTAATCTCTCCTTTCCTTTCAAAAGGTAAGCACTTCTAAGCAACAACTTGACTTGTTTTCAAAGGATTAAGAATATACTTGTCTATGTTTTCTGATTGCTTTACAGGGGGAGATTTCATCTTTATAATAAGATTGAGAGTCTTTAAGGGGAGTGGCCATGCAATACACAAATTGTGTATCCCTGAGAATGTCTAACAAATATTGGCTATGTTCTAAATGAATTGGTATATTATACTCAATTAGTTGATTGATATTCCATAACTTCATGGTAGATACAGAGAAATTGTCTACATCATTTTACATGATATATAGAATTTAGGATTTTCCTTGAACTTTGCAAATGGATGGGCATTAGATAAGGAGGCATAGGAGGTTATAGTCAGTGGTGAGGCTACTGAGAGTAAATGTAATGCATTATGAGAGCATGAGCACACCCATTGGTTAAAGTAAAGACAGGGAATAGAAGGAGAAGCCAAATGTTGGAATGCTGAAAAGCAAGCAACAGAAGTAGTGATGTGACATGTGGAAGCATGTTAGGTCTATATTTTCCATTTTCCACCTACGTGGGAGATAAATTGGGGCCTAATAGTACAAAAGAAACAATGTGCTTTCTGGCTTTGGTACCAGCTCCCTTCAGATCACTTAAGAAGACTACAGGGTATATCATGAGTAATTCTAATCTTATTTTTCTGCCTATCCTGTGTTCTCGCCAATTCCCTGTGATGACTCTAACGATGGCTGCATGTTTTCTGCATTGTTGCCATGACATCGCCTATCATTTCTGATGTAGATAATGTGGCTTAGTATCCAGGTCACAGTCATGTCTCCTGATTTTGAGTGCCTCTGATGTCCATTACACTTAACTCCTCCCATTTCCTTTGCTACTCCCATCATATATTACACTCGGTTACTTGTTCCATGGAGCAGCAAGCTATTTCTTATCAGCACTTTACCAAAAATTATTATCACAGCCTATTACCCTTTACAGAGGGAGAGGAGGAAGCTAAAAAACAGTCTGAATTTATATACACTAAACTGTTGTATTAGTTATCTATTGCTACATAATAAAGTATCCCAAAACTTAACAGCTTAAAACAGTAAACATTTATTATTTTATGATTTCTGTCAGTTAAGAATCTAGGCTTAGCTGGGTCCTTTGGCCCAGAGTTCCTCATCAAGATGCAATAAAGCTGTCAGCAAGGGCTGTGGTCTCATCTCAAGACTCAACTGGGGGAGGATCCATTTCCAGGCTCACTCACATAGCTATTGGCAGGACTCCAGTCTCTTGCTGAGACACTAATTCCTTGTCACGTTTGCTTGTCATAAGGCAGCTCACAGCATGGCAGCTGGCTTCTCTCAGAGCATGTGAGGGAAAGAGAGAGTGAGAGCCAGCAAGAAAGGTCATAGTATATTTTTGTAAACAAATATCTGAAGTGCCATCTCATTGTTTTACCATTTTAACAATACTGTATTTGTTAGAAGCAAGTCAGCTGGTCTAGCCCACATTCAAGGGGAGAGAATTACACAAGAGCATGAATACCACAGAGGAAAGATCCCTGAGGCCATGTTAGAAGCTGCCTGCCACAGTGTGGAGAATTACCCTACTTTTCTGGTGACTGTACCCTTTTAAAATCTTGAGTTCTGTGTGCAACTACCAGGCAAACTCAGACAAATCTGAATCTGGATAGGCTCTAAGCCTCGGACTCCTGTTTTATAGTCTCTTCCAAAAAGGAATCTGGCAGCAATATACAAGATAGATTAAGGAAGGATTGTGGGTTGGGGAAGTAAACCAAGAGACTATCATAATAGTACCGATGAAAAGTAATAAAAAGTCCAAACCAGGATGGTGGTAGGGAGCATAAAGAGAGGATATAGATGCAAAAGAGGCAAAAAAAGGAAGAATCAAAAATGCTTGCTTCCAAACTGAATACAGAAAATGGAAAGAAAGGAACAACGATGGCATTTATGAAAAATGGGAAAATTTGGAAAGAAGTCCAGGTTTGGGGAAAAATGGCCAAATTTGATATGCTAAATTTGAGATGTTTTTGTTTTTGTTTTGATTTGACTAAGTGGCTTTATTGAGGAAAGCCAGGATTACAACAGACTTAAGAGTGGCATTGGGGCCCTTCTTCTTGCAAAAGTGGGCACAACACTTACAAAGCACCAGTTTTTCTGTATCTGCCACTTGGCTCTGCCTGTCTTCTTTTTCTCCTGTTTGGCCACCTTGGGAGTCTGCCCTGGTACTTTCCCAGCATGGGCCAGTGAACCATGGACTTTACTTCCAAGCATGTGGCCAGCTACTTCCAGGGTGCTCAGAGCCTCCTCTCCACACTAAACTATTCTCCTCATCCTCTAGCACTGTGCCTGCAGGGAGTGCAACTTAATCTTCTGGAGCAATGCCGTCCAGCAAGGCTACATGAACCTAGATCTGGGTGACCATGTCCTGGCTAGTCACTTGAAGAGGGTGTAGCTCCTAGGTGTGGACGAAGAGCTGCATGTCCATGACCAAACTGCGGCCACCACAGCTGCTACTACAAAGATGGAGTCAGGAAAGAGTTTTTATTTATGAGTAGGCAGATATAACTTGCCTAGTTTTGTGCCCATTGGTCTCAGGCATGCAAAGACATAGAAAAGAGCCCCAGGACTGTAGACACATAACATCTAAACAGCAGGTGAGAGTGACTGAAGCCAAGGACAGAGGTCAGGACAGAAGTTGTAGATTTATTTGCCAACAATATAGAGACTTTGAGAGAAGATAGAGTCAGAGGAAGGCTTCAAGTGGGAAGGTAGAAGAAAGAAGGGCCCTCTAATGATATTCTACATTTGAAATCTCCCTGGGAGCCAGGTATCCTCTGCACTATGGTGGGGCAGAGCTGTGTGCCAGAGCGCTTCTCTGCCCAGTCAGACGCTTGCCTAACGAGTGGATTCTGCCTTGACATCAACACCACCAGCGCTGTGACCCCGCACCTGCCACGGGGAAGCAAAATAAGATAAAGAGAAGTAGACATGCTTTATCTGAAAGAAAATCTACAGTCTGTTCCCCATAGAAAGCTTGTAGTCCTTGCAACAAAGGGAAATAAGAGAATAACCCTTAGAATTAAAAAACAAACCCAAACAACAAAATGAAGCCAATCAACCAAATAAACAGTCAAGAAACTCCAGAAGTTGTTGTTTTTAAAACTCCTTAAAATTATCAAACAAAAGACAGGGTTATTCAAAGAAGTCTGGGGAGGATACCTGGGTAACTCCTCCCCTTTTGTCCTTTCTCCTTCCTGTTTACTCTCCTGTCATTATTTTCTCTCCTGTCTCCTCATTCTCCCTGTATTGTCCTCTCTCCCCTGCAGAATGCTCCTACCCTCCAGTCTCTACTTCTAATTTTTTTTAAGTTAAAAAGCATGGAAGTTTATTGTAGAACACTTGGACATTATGGTGAAATGGAATGGAAATGCTGGCAGGTTATTTTGAGAATCATCTATGATGTGAATTTTAAAATTTCTACAAGCAGGATTTTATTCACCATGATGCTTTTCTTTCCTCTTTCATTTTCTTCATTTTCAGTTTCAAGAATGGATTTCTCCACGTCTCAAGGATTTTAAATCTTGAGGAGTTGATCTCACCTCATGACAGCAAGTTCAGTGTTTTGATAACCAGCTTGATGGTCAGATTGTCCATTTCGATGACTTTGTCAGTATAGTGTTTCTCCAGAAGTTCACACAATGACTTGGCACCCTGGCCTGTGACATCATTGGCCTTCCAGGTGTGGTATGTTCCTGAGGGGCCAGTCTCCCAAGGGGTGGGAGTGTGAGGGTGAGGACATGTTGGGTTGTAGAGGGAGGGTGGGGTGAGAAAGAGGCAGCCCCAGAAGCAGGAGCTTAAGCTGAGACTCCATGAGCCCAGGAGGCCCATGGGGACAAGACTCCTGACTCCTAGCAGCAGGTGTGGAGGAAGTTTATAGGTTTTCTCTTTTCTCTCAACTCTCTATAGAAGAGCCAAATAAAGGGCAAATAAAATGTTTTCTGGACATATATAAATAAAAACAACTATAGAATTTCCATACTGTAGGATGCTATAAAAGAGGAGGTATACTTCATTTCCAGTGTCTCTTATAAATGAGGACTGCTAGTGTGAGGAATATTCTTTGGAATGCTTTCGTTTTTTAAATTTAAGTTTATAGAATATGGAAATGACCAAAAGTATTAACATAAAACTTGATTATGGATATGATATAGGAAATAATTCAAAATGTCAAAAGAATTTTTAGCACAGAGTTTTTAGCATAGCAAAAATGTGTTACAGAAATGTGTAAAAATGAAGCTGCGGATCTATAAATGGTGGTGTGTACATACAATGAGATCTTGCGCAGCTACTAAAAACACTTCTTTCCAAGTTTTCAGTGCTATATGGAGGTGCCTCCGTAGGAAAAAAACACAGTATAAAAACTTGTGATCAATCCGCATGCATTGATATGGAGCCATTTTCAAGATAGATGATGTAGCAAGTAGGAGTTTTCATTGTCACAAGCTTTGTTTTCCAAAAATACAGTTGACCCTTGAACAGCACGGGTTTGACCTGCATGGGTCCACTTATATGTACATTTTTTCCATAAATACAGTCCAGTAAATGCATTTTCTTTCTTAGGATTTTCTTAATAACATTTTCTTTTCTTTAGCTCATTTTATTGTCAAAATACAGTGTATAATACATATAACATACAAAAATATGTGTTCATTGTTTATGTTATCTGTGAGGCTTCTGGTCAATAGTGGGCTATTAAGTAAAGTTTTGAGGGAGTCCAAAGTTATATTCCCCTAACCCCTGCATTATTCAATTTTACTTATCCTTAATTGCTGTAATATCTAACTCTTATCTCCCATTATCTCTGAAAGAAGAAGAAATAATTGAGTCATTTCTAAGTAGACTCTCTCAAAGGCAGTTATTTCTTAGTCAAGCAAATCAAGGTATCGGATACTGGAATTCTGCCATGGTGTTGGCCCTGCAACCCCAGATCCTTCACCACCATACTTGCCACAAGGTACATGTGCATTACTTTAGGTTTTTTTATTTTTATTTATTTATTTGTTGTTGTTGTTGTTGAAAGCGATTCCCACACCAGGCTGATGTCCCTGGAGGGCTCTTTTTTTTTTTTAATAGTTTATTTTCAAATTGGTTTACATATAACACCCAGTGTTCATCCCAACACGTGCCTTCTTTAATGCATTAAAGGTTTTTTTTATTTTTTTAAATATTTATTTATTTTTGAGAGAGAGAGATCGGGGAGGGGCAGAGGGAGAGAGAATCCTAAGCAGGCTCCATGTTTTCAGCGGGGAGCCAGCTGTGGGGTTTGATCTCATGATCCTGAGATCATGACCTCAGCTAAAATCAAGAGCCAGATGCTCAACTGACTGAGCCACCACCCAAGTGTCCCTGTGCATTACTTTATATAGTCAGCTCTGTGTCCAAACCTCACTGTGGGTTCAGCTGATTGGCAGAGAAATCACATGCTTCTCATGGTTTCAAGGCAATGTTAGAAATGTAATTTGTTGTTTTGTTTAACTTTCTAGCTTCTCCGATATATGACAGAACTCACAGAGGGTTGAAACTATTTGATAATGGAACCATTAGTGGCTACAGCATCATCCCTGTTAGGATGACCAGATCAGTCTACAATTTGAGGTTACTGACAGTGTACCAGCCCCATGGTACCTAATAAGTGATTTTTAACAATGCAATTTGATTATTCAACTTGATTATTCAATTTGATTGAAAAAGAATGACTTTAGTGGTTAAGTTTCCCTTCCCAATTATGCCAGATTTACCCCTGTGGAATTGCAAAATATCTCTCAGAATGATAACATTTGTCAAATGAGACAGTGTATTCATTTAGCAGTCACTCAGAGTATCCACCGAGCACCATGTGCAAGATAATCAAGTAGAAATTGATCATGTCTTATATTTGCACAGTACTTAGATTTTTGTGGAACATACCTACATGCCTTTTCTTACCTGGCCCTAAAAATACGTTTGTGAAGTGAACTGGCAAGAGATCCCCACTTCATAGATGAAGAAACAGGGGATCAGAGTTGAACATTTGCCCTAAATTAAACCTGGTGATGTTGGGACCAGGACTTAGCTGAGTATACATTGAGTACTGTTTCTAGTATTCCACATTCTCGCATTTTTCTATTGACTCCATAAAGAGGCTTTTGTAGGGAAGCTGGAGAAAACCTGAGGAATGGGAAGGAGACATCTCTCAAATGGGGAGGATGCGGGAGGGCACCTTTTAGGAGAGGCTAGTAGACCTGAGGTCCCATTCTTTTGCTAGCTTCCCGATATCAGCCAGGGCTGATGCTGCATAAGTGGGTACATTTCCAGCTCAGATTCCATACCTTATTCTACCTCCCCTACCCCTTCTTTTGTGTCTCCCTGGCCAAAAAATGCCCTGGCCGTTAGAAAAAAGTTACAAGTGATGAGATCCCACAAGATCCAGATCCTACTTGTCAAAGAACCGTGTGAATATCTGTGGCGCAGTAGCCTCGGGAAGGGGGCTTTCCCTCATTTTCAGAAGAACACTGTGAACCTCTGCCTCTGATCTGTAAACACAACATTCTCTTCAGGGCCAGGGACTTCTTTGGTGTGTGCTGAAAGGGTGACCAAGACTGGAAAAACGAGCCCACTAATTCTGAGAAAAACCACAGCCTAAAAGTCATAGCCTCCCTGCTAATATTTTGTATCCTTAATGTTTGCCATGGTGCTTGGGAATAATTCACTAAGCCTCCATTAGATTTACATAAAGACAGTAGGCTTTCTGAAATCACAGGTGAGGAGTGGGTGGGAGGAAGGAGGCGATGAGAACAAGGCTGTCCGTGTAACACAGCGGAAGCCAAAAGAGAAAAGTACCTCTCTCTTCTGCCTAGTTTTCTATCGCAGCTCAACACCCCGTGTCAGCAGAGGAAAAGAACAAAGGGATGAAGACAGAAAACACCCATGTCTTTTGCAGGAGAAATGAGTGAAGGTAGAAATTCTGCTAAATAATTGTAACTACATTCTGTCAGCCCAAAGAAAGAGAGGCAACCTCAAATCATCAGGTTCTTCCTATATGTCTCTCTCAGGAAAATGTTTTCACATTGGTGGTTGCTAAGCTTAGTGAGCACATTGTGATTACTAAGCCAAAATTGTGGGTTTAGTTGGTTACTTGTTTGTGTATTCATTTACACTCGGCTTTGTTCTAAAAATGCTTTGAGGTGGCAGTGTCCAATAGCTCATTGTGCTTTGTGCATTGATAATATGTGCTCAGTTATTAAAAGCACAAGTGATCATTTCAAAGGATACCTGTATGAATAGAAGAGTACAGATTTATTATTATAACTAGGAAAACATGCCAGAATGCTTTTTTTTATTAAACTAACAATAGGTCTGCCTCCATTTCAGTGATAGATGAAGATAGGACAATTTTAGATAAAAATGATCAACAGTAGATATGCCCCAAAGGATCGTGAAGGCCCACTGAGGCTGACAAACTCAACTGCCACGCTGCTGGTAAACCCCAGAAGTGCACTCCTGTGATCCTAGTCTCAGAGAAGTTTGGCCCAAACCAGTGCCTCTTTTACCAGAAAAACTATAGCATAGAAGCACTGAGATGTGTCACTAGAGACTGAACAAGATGTTTACATAATTACTGATCATTTTATTCCATCTAATTTTAATCTCCAACCAATTTGGGTTCTCTCCAAGTTCAAGAACAAAACATTTATTATGGCAGAGTTGCAAAATGGCTAAAAGCAAAATCTCTGTGTTTAGAGAGATGGGTTTGAGGACTACTGCAACCACTTTCCAGCTAGTTCTATAGCCAGTGCTTTGGATTTGGACAAGTTCCTTAAACTATCAGTGCCTCAGTTTCCATATTTGAAAATGGGGTAATAATAATACCTACCTCATCATCTTGTATCAGATGAAATAACACTTATAAAATGCTTAAGCACAACGTGAAAACTTATTGATGTTGGCTACTATCTTAGGCCTTTAAGATGCCAAGATATCTTAGTCCATTTGGACTGCTATAACAAAACGCCATCAACTGAGCAGGTTATAAGCAACTGAAATCTGTTTCTCACAGTTCTGGAGCCTGGGAACTCTTAAAGTCACACTGCCAGCAGATTTGATGGCTGGGGGGAAACTGCCTCCTGATTCATAGGCACTGTATTCTCACCCAGCAGGAGTGAGGAGCTCTAGGAGTCCCTTTCAAAGGTCACTTATCCCATTTATGAGGGTTCTATGATCATGACCTAATCGCCTCCCAGAGGTCCTACCTCCAAATACTTTCACATTAGGGATTAGGATTTAACATACAAATTTGGGGGGGTGGGATACAAACATTTAGTCCTGTAGCACAAGATGATTGAATAATCTGCCCTCAAGGAGCTTGTATTAGTCTGGGCTCTCCCGAGAAACAGAGCCAATAGGATATGGAGGTATAGATTTTTTTTCTATCAGATATTATTTTTTAAAGCTAAGACACTTTTTGCAGTCTGAGGCAAATATCTTTAGTTTTGGTAGCATGCATTAAGTGGCACTAATTACATAGTAATTATAAGGTGACTAACATGAAACCGCAGAAGTATAACTTTGCCACAGACACATGGACTTGGCCTTCCTGTCTGAGCACATTTTTTAAAAAACTGGATGCTCTCACCAAAACTATGCCAATGAAATCTGTTAAGGAGTAAAGCTCCTAAGTGGTGACTCACTAGAGTACCTAGATATAAATATAGATTTAGATTCAGAGAGATTTACTGTAAAATATTGGTATAGATAGAGATCTGCCCTAGATATAGAGAGATTTACAAAAAAAATCTGAGAAGGAAGCCGAGAAGTTTAAGACCTATAGTCATCCGCAAGCTGGAGACCCAGGAGACCCAACGGTAAGTTCTGGTCTGAAGCTGAGGCCAAAGGCAAGAGAAGACCAGTGGCCCAGCTTGGAGACAGTCGGGAAGAGAGAAAGGCTTCTTTCTTATTCAACCCTTTATTCTATTCAGGCCTTCAATGAATTGGATGAGGCCCGCCTTCCCTGGGGAGGGTGATCTGCTTTACTTCATCTATAGATTCAAGTGTCGATCTCAGCCAGAAACACCCTCGCGGACACACCCAGGAATAATGTTTAACCCGATATCTGGACACTATGGCCCACTCATGTTGGCACATAAAATTAACCTTTAGAGTTTGCAGTGCAGTACAAAAGATGGATATATAAGTAAGTATTACAATGAATTGTAATTGGAAGAATATACAAAGAGCCGTGAGACCCCTAACAAGGGAGACGCCCATCAGCCCAGGGTGGCTGGGGAAGGTTTCCATCGTTTGGGTGCTTGGCCTGAGGTTTGCAGTGTGGGGAAGAGTTTTCCTTGTGTCCAGAAAAATGAAAGGGGCACAGGACTCTAGGCAATTTCTCACCTACTTAGTCGCTAACACACTAGACAACTGCCGTTTTCCCTGCACCCTCCTACTAGCCTTCTACCTGGACTCCTTGCTTTGCTCTCTGTACCTCGACCATCAATTCTCCACACAGCAGCCAATGGGGAGGCCTTAAATCCATCAGTCGACTCATGGTAGACCCTGCTCTTAATGATCTAGTAATTTTCCATCATACTTGGTAGAAGATTCAAAGCCCTAACACTACAGTGCCCCATATAATAGTGACTCCCCCTTACGTCTCCCACCTAATTTCCTGTGACTTCCCTTCTCTGTTTCTGGGTTCAGTTCCAGAGACCTTCCATGAGTCTGATGACCTGCATTGACCTCAGGGTATTTGTTTCTACCCAGAACACTTTTCCTACATATTTGTAGTCATATGGCACTGTCTCTCGTACTGCATTCAGGTCTCTGCTCAGAGTCGGCATCCTTCAATGGCACAGCATCGCTGTTGTCATTTTATCCTGCTTTCCATAGTTTCTGTAGTCAGTTTTGTTGTTGTTTTGCGCATATCTGGAAACCTTCCTGGACGAGGTGATGGTTGAGTTGTATGTTGAAGAATGAGGTAGCAGTTAAGAAAGAAGGAGGAGAGAATCCCAGGCCAGAGGACCAGCATGTGCAAAGGCTCAGCATCAAGATAGAATGTCACCTTGGAGAAATGCAGGTGGTTCCATTGGGGTAAAAGGTGTGGCGTGGGTGAATGGGAGAAAGGAGCTAGAGAGGCAGACAGGGCCATCTGCTGACATATTAACGGTGGTGCCTATAGGCCCCCTGCATCTGCCCACAGCCCATCCTGCCTTCAGAGCGGCTGGTCTCAGATTTCATGTCTTACAGCAGTGTTTCTCAGCTGTTTTTTCATATTGTCACTCCACCCAAGTAGTCTATTTAAACATTTTTTTCTAATGCTCCTCCCTATGAAACTTTAATACCACAGAGATGCTGTGTATGTGTTTATCTGCTGTATATGCTTATCTGTGCTTCATACATAAAAATTGGATTTTCTTCTCCTGAAAGCCAGTTTTCACCTCTGTTGAGAATGTATGTGTTATAATTTTCACTGGCAGCATGATTTTGTCTCCGTCTTGTCTCTCTGTCTCTCTCCTTCAGACATACAGTTTCCAGGGAGCATCTGAATACCACGGGATATCATAGATGGGACAATCATTGAGCCATTGTAGCATAGTAGTAACTAAACGCACATAAAACTGGAGTGATTTTTCTTTAATACCCTGTTAATCCTGCCCCATCCCTCACATATGGGCCACCTTATTCTATGTCAGTGCTTCTACGTGGCATTTGAGACTCTGAAACGTTCCAAGGAATGTCATGTATCAGATCTTAGAGTGTCTGCCTTCAGTGATAACTGATTTATTCAGATGCTGTTTATCCTCAAGTCACTCCTCTGTCCTCCCACCCCCACCAGGGAAGCGAGCTGAAAACACCTGCCAAGGGCACAAGAGGAAAGCAAAAAAGCCTCTGAGCAACCAGCCTGAATTCTCCACTTCAGCAAAGCTTGTGTATTTTTTTTTTAATCAGTTTTTCTGGATGTCGAATATAAGTTTTGAGTCACTAAATTGTTCACCTGAAACTAATATTATACTGTATGTTAACTAAGTGGAATTTAAATAAAATCGAAAAAGAAAAAAAAAAGAGGAATAGAATGAAATAAAAGGAAAGATATGCCATGTTTATTTAAAATCAGCTTTTTTACACAATATCTACTTACATTTAATGTACACAATTCTATTAAGATTTGTAAACTAATTTCCAAACTCATGATTGATCTGCGGTAGCAAAATAGAAAAGGGAGATAAGGGCTGATGATAACAAGTAAAATACAGAAAAGCAGTGCTAGTCACACTTAATAATACGAAAACACATCAGTCTAGGGCCAGTTCGTACAGGAGCAGGTGGTCCCAGGACTGTCACCAGGATTTTACTGGTGTTTATAATGTTCCTAAATGATCATGTGAAATTTTTTTTAGGAAAACAGAATATGGATCTTATTTTCCAAAGCTTCCAACTAAGATAGAATAAAGTTCTTTGCTTAAAGTAATGAAGCTTCATCTAGCTGGAAAATTTAGCTATCCGTAAAGACTCCTCTCCATGAGGATCCTGGGTAGCTTCTGGTTTTAATAACTGCAGGAGCGGTCACATGTAAATAGATGCATGGTGTTCGAAGGTTCCATGAGACGAAATACAGACTTTGCTTATTTGGAGTAACGATATATGGTATGAGTGAATCTGAAATGAAAAAATTAAAAGGTTATTGTTTTACATTACCAAAATTAAAAGAATATAATCCCACATCATAAGTAACTTCAACAGTGGTCAGCACATGCTGCGGTAAAAGCTTAGCTAATTCCTTTGACGGCGATAATGGAAACTAGTTGTGTACAGAGATTTACTTATATCAATATATGTAAATGAGTTACTCGGTGATTGAGCAGTGTTGCCTAGCTAGCAGAATTGTGTTCAGGTTAATGTTGCCTACAGAGATAATAAGCCATTGGGATAAATTCTTCACTTCTACCTAATCTAATACCTGAGCTTCATTGAGAGAAAAATAAAACAGTGTCTCAGTGACATTAGCAGTAGCAGTATGATGTCACCACAAAGGACTTTGGGATCAAGAATCAAACAAGATCGGGGCGCCTGGGTGCTCAGTCGTTTAAGCGTCTGACTTCGCTCAGGTCACCACCTCAAGGTCTGTGGGTTCGAGCCTCACATCGGGCTGTGTGCTGACAGCTTGGAGCCTGGAGCCTGCTTCAGATTCTGTGTCTCCCTCTCTCTTTGCCTCTCCCCTGCTTGCATTCTGACTCTCTTTCTCTCTCTCAAAAATAAACGCTAACAAAAAAAAAAAAAAAAAGAACCATCAATTTGTTGAATATGGCTGGGTGATGTCGACGGGGGTGGGGTGTAGACACACCCTGAGCCTACAGATGATCTGTTGTAACTAGTATGTCTCTTCTACCTGTCTTAGCAATAGAAAGATGACAATCAATTTGGTCACTTTTCTTTCCTTTCTTTTCCTTTCCTTTTCTAACCAGTTACCCAGGCTGTTTCAGCGAACTTTTCTCAGGATTGACCGAGTCAGGCCTTATGAAATTGATTAAATTAGCTGCTCACAAAAAAAAAAAAACAGACTGAGGGGTTTAAAAATAAAATTGACCAAAAGCAAAGCTTAAAAAACAATCTTTCTTGACATAAGGTAGTATGGCAAAAAAACATCAGCATCAGAGTCTCGAGGGAGAGTGATTGTGGGGGAAGAAAAGGGACCAGCTCCCAAGGGCAAGGCGCGGCGCCATTGGCTCTTTTTGCCTGCTGTTGCTCTCCCCTGGCCTGTGCAGCCAGCTGAGGGGTCCTCCAGCCTGCTTTGTAGACACGGGCTCAGGAGGCTCTGAGGAGCTCCTTTATTTGGAGGAGGTTCAAATAAACTTTAAGGAGAAAGTGGCTGGTGATTTAACATAAAACCTTGACAAGAGAAGGACTGGGTTACATGCCACAGCTGCGTTGTATTAACAAGAGGGAAACTCCCATTAATAAACGATTTGCCCTGTTTCCTTTATTTCTGTTTAACTATGACAACTTTAAAAATAAAAGCCTAGATTTAAGGCATTTTTAAATCTTGGAGAGTCACTCTTGTGTAAACAACTCTTGAATTCCAAGCAGTGAATTTTACGAGGTAATTTCAAGGATTCATATTTTGAAAATGCAGAATTAGAGGCCATTCTGTTCACATTTCTTAAAACTCTCTTCTCCCTGATTTACACAATTAGTTTCTGGTTCTTTCCTACCTCCCTGACCGCTCCTGTTAGTTATGTTCACTTTTTCCTTGTCAGAACCCACTTCGGTACATTCCCCATGGTTATAGTCTTGGCACCTTTTTGCCTTCTCCCTCTAAATACTCTGTCTTCGGAGTTTGGCTGATTTCATGGATTAAACTATTACCTGTATTCTATTAAAATGCTGTATGAAAGGAAAAGAAAAAGTTTTCCAAAGAATAGTCCTTACATTAACAGCCCCTGGTTATAAGAGAAACTGGAAATGAAATAGTCTCTTTATGGTATTCTATGATACGAAAATTCTACAGTAGTCTTATTTATATTCATATTTTCCCAGAAATCATTTTACTTACCCTTGTTTGACTCTGCTGTGACTGAGTTGAGAGAGAATAGAGAACCTATAAACTCTCTCCATCAAGATGAATGACCTGCCAACCCGCAGTAAACAAAAGTTACTCTCAGAGATGTACTGTAGCACAATGACACAGCATTGCCGTTTTGTTCTTTATTTAGGTGAAAATATGATTTTTAAATTCAGAATTCATCTAATTTTTTTCATCATTGAAATTAAAGATTTAATGCACTTAAAGTGCTAAAATTGACACAACTTTTATAGAACATGAAAAAAAATATAAATGCATAAAAACAGAAGAAGCTCAGTGGATAACCTAGAGGTGGCAGGATTAGACTTTTCCACTCTGCTCCCACAAGATGGCCAAGATGGTCATTTGGCGCCTGGGTCTTTGGTAATTAAAGGGATGGGATCCTCCTAGAGCTTCTCACCTTCTATTCCCTGTGTGATCTCTGTCAAAACTGGACCAGTTTATCTTTCAAGTATCAGCAGCCCTGAATGTGAGCTGAGGAGGGCAAGGATCCCACCTGGCAGGGCTGCCGGGATCAGGTTGGAATTCCTGTTCCCATCAGGCTCCCAGGGGCTCCGAGCTGGAACTTCAGCTCTCACCCACCCCACCTTCCAAGCAGGATCTAACCTGCCTTCATCCACACCCCTAGGCATGGGAGATACTAGTTGGAATTAGCCTGGAAGAGGGGGTAGGAGGGAGGACAGAGGCCAAGGGGACAGGAAGGCTAAGGAAGGAGGGCAGAGGAGAAAGGAGAGAGTTGGAAACACACTGATTCCAGATATCTTCCTCAGATGAACCTGTCTCTAGTTTGATAACTTTGAGGATTTTTTTTTTTAACAAACTTTGGGTTTCTTGTCTGATTGGTTGGTTTGGATTTTTGTGTGTTGGTTCGTTTTGTTTGATTTTTATTTTAAGAGTTGTTTTATTTTGTTTTGTTGCCAGGACTTCAGGAAGCATTCCCGAGGCCCCATCTGATGCCGAGTCCTCCCCTGTGTTCCACACTGCTTGTACTTACCCTGATCCCAGCACTATGGCTCTGCTTGCTTGTTTGGTTTGCCATGTCTGTTGTTAATTTAAACCACCAGGAGGGCAGGCTCTATTTTGCTTTAATGGTTTGCAGTCACTGCAAAATAATCTTCTCTCCCATGTAGAATCCTGTGCATGAAATTCTCAAGACACAGCAGGTCAAGAGTGAGAGGAAAGTACAAAATACATGTTCACTGTCTTATATGTGATTGTTCTTGTGAACATACGGGTATAATCATGGCCAATAAAAGATGTGCTCAAATTATCTCTTTTTGGTCCTCCTTTTGAAATACTCCCTAATTGATAACACATTTGCTTAGCCACTCTACTAGCTAGTTACTACTTAAAAACTGGAGAATTTTTAAGAGTTTAGCAGAACATCTGGGAGCTGTGAACATTGGTTTTGGCTGAACTTCTCTTTGTTTTTTTCCAGAGTGTTTGGTTTTTTTGTTTTTTTTCCTATACAATTACACTTCCGTCCAACTTCTGTCAAACCTGATCGTCCAGGAATTTTACCCATAAACCTCTTATTCCACACAGAACCCTAGAAACCTGAATATTGATCTTTCCTGCTAGTCTCCAGCCCATATTGTTGGCATTTATTATTTTCTTTGGCTATGACATTTTAATTCATTCATAACTTTGCTTGTATCTGTGATTTAGAGATCTTGATCACCTTTTAATTTGTTCTTTTATTCATTCATTCATTCATTCATTCATGTGTTCAACAATATTTACTGAGTTGCCTTGGCACCACTAGAGATAAAAGATGAATAATGGTTCCTGCCCTCAAAAAATTTACTCTGGGGAAATCGTCAAATAAATAATCCATTAAAATACAGCAACGTAAGTGTTATTTATTCATTCAAGTAGTTTCTGGGTTCCTACTCTGTCCCAGCACTGTGCAAAGCAGTTGTAAGTCTATTTGTAAATAGATTGCCATATAGGAGGAACATCTCTTCTGGACAAGATGACCCCAAGATTGGTCCTGAATGATGAAGAGGCTTTAACCAGGGAAGTTGGAGGTGGAGGAAAATGGAGGGGTTATTATGTTCAAAGTAGTGGGAGCAGAACCTGAAAAGTTTTAGAAGCAAGAAAGATGTGCCAAGGACATTGCAAGCTCTCGGCTATGGCCAGGGACTGTGTCATAGTAGCAGCTATCAAATCTATGCTGAAGAAAGGAGTAGAGAGAAATAATGCTGTAGAAGCAAAGAGGGATGAAGTTTTTTTAATGTTTATTTATAAATTTATTTTGAGAGAGGAAGAGAGAGAATCCCAAGTAGACTCTACACCCAGCACGGAGCCCAATGTGGGGCTTGATCTTATAACTGTGAAATTAAGAGTTGGAAGCTCAGCCTACTGAGTCATGTCCCTTAAGAAGACTTCTAAGTCATGTGAAGGAGTTTGGACTTCACCTTGACAATTATGGGAGACCATTGAAAATGTTAGAATGATGGGTCTGAGAGTAGGGGTACAAAATAGATGTAATCAGACCTGTATTTTAAATTTCTCACTTTGGTCTTATCATCACGGTTGACACAGGCAAGAGTGAAGGCAGGGAGCCCAGGAATGCAGCTCTTGCTGTAATATAGATCTTAGTAACCCGAAATGTGGTCCTGGAGCAACAGCATCATCTACATCACCCAGGAGCTTGTTACAAATGCAGAATCTTGAGGCACACCAAGATTGAGTTAGAGTCTGCATTTCATTTTAGTAAGTTCACTCAGTGACTCCAATACATATTAAAGTTTGAGATGCACTTATCTAGACTTAATTATGTTAGTGGTAGCAGGGCTAAGAAGAATAGGAAGATTTGAGAGGTATTTCACTGGAACAATCAACCAGACTTGGTAAGCTAATGGATGAGAGGAAGGATAACAAACAGATGTGGCATCTCTTAAGTGAAGAAAGCATTGGAGAGAGAGCTGGTACTGATCTCTTGGGCCTGTACTTTAAAAAATTGATTTGAAGTCTATTCATAGAAGTAATAAAATAGTTATATAGCTAATCTCTGCTCTGAAAACGACAGCCAGGGGAACGCTTAGAATTATAACAGAAGAAATATTATGGAATCAAAGACATCTGCTCAGTAGGGTAGCACTTTTTTGATTATATCCTACCTCAAAACTTCTCATTATGGCAACATATCAGAGACTGAAATAACACTTTTAGTTTAGGTTAGCCTGAGTCTAGCAGATCAGAAAGGGAGAAAGGAAAGGAGGTTGCTCAAAAGAGAGAAACAGAGACCAAAGACTTTTTCAAGTCACAGCTCCAGCCACCATTTGGTAGAGCTTGTTGGAGAAAAGTGAACTTCCTCATACATAAAGATCACAAAGATTCTACACCTAAGTAAATTTGCCTTTGCAATTTAAGGGAATTGATAAGATCCCTAATGATTTTGAATGCCAATCACTGCCTATTCACTGCCTATTCACTGTTAGTATTTAATCTCACTTATTTTTCCTGTAAGGTGAGTATCTCCCTCCCCCTCTTTCAGTTAAGGAGTTTGAGTATCATCGATGTGAAAGTGTTTGCTGAAGGCACATGAGCCAACTGTAACTTCAACCCAGGATTTCAACCCAGTATGTGCAGGCGTTTCCTACCATGCTGCGCTGCCTTTTAAAATAGACATCTCTTTACATTTGACAAAAATCCTTAAAAGGAACCAACATTCCGGCACACACGATGTGGGACATAAACACCTCGCGTGGAATACATAACCAGCTCAAGAAAAGGAGAGGATACAGACCAGACAAGACCAGAAACATTCCCCTTAGCCACACGGCTAAGAATCCGTCAGTTCCCTAGAGCGAAGATTAGACTGGTTAATACCAGACCCATAATGCATATCGTTTGTATTTATATCATACTCAGATACACTATTGTATCTTGTTAGTTACATTCCACATGTTGCTGTCATTCGTTCTTCTACATTCAGTTATTCTCAATATTTTGTTGTCTTTGTATTGTTGATGGTATACAAGGTCTTTAATTTCATTAAATGAGGCAAAGATAAATGACAATTAGAGCCAGGAGTTTGGAACCAAGCAAAAACAGAAACATGCCTTAGGAAGGCTAATTCTTGTCTGTGCTGGAAGTTATAAATTCACTCCAATTTTGAACACATTTTAAGACCAGGCATTATGGAAGATACAAAAATCAATGAACTAGGAATTCTGCCATCAAGTACATAGCAATCTAGGATGGGAGACACAAGTTTACTAATAAAAATAGTAAAAGTATGGTAAGTACCATAAGTGATGCAGAGGTTAAATGAGAGAGAGAAGTAAGTTTCCATTATTATGGCTGTGTAACAAGTTATTCTGAGACTTACTTTTGTTAAATACCCTTTTATTATTCTGTGGTTTGGGAAATAAGACAGGGCATAGCAGGGATAGGTTGTTTCCACTTCACGATGTCTGGGACCTCAGTTGAGTGGCTTGAAGTTTAGGAGTTGGAATCATCTGAAGGTTCATTTGTTTGTATGTTTGGCAGTTGCTGCCTAGACTCAAAAAGCTGGTCTGCTGGGATAGTTGAGCTTCTCAGGCATCTCACTCTTTTTGTGGCTCCTTACCTGGACTCTCTATCTTGGACTGCATATTGAGAGAGAGCCACGGGTGGAAGCTGTATGGCTTTTTCTAATCCAACCTTGCTTAAAAGTCACTTCTACCACATCGTTTGCTGGAATCAATTCACTAGGGCTAGCCCGTATTTAAAGAGAAAGGAATTACTCTCTACGTTTTGTGGGACAAGAGCCAAACAATTTGTGGGCATGTTCTAAAAACACCACACTGGAGTGGCACCTGGGTGCTCAGTTGGTTGAGTGTCCAACTTTTTTTGCTCAGGTCATGATCTCACAGTTAATGAGTTTGAGTCTCGCATTGGGCTTGCTGCTGTTAGCGCAGAGCCCGCTTCAGATCTTCTGTCCCCCTCTCTGTCCCTTCCCGCTTGCACTCTCTCTCAAAAATAAATAAATCTTTAAAACACCAAACTGGAGGATCAGGGAACACTTCATGGAAATACTACCATTGGAATGGGGTATTGAAAGATGGATGTAATTTGAATAAGCAAAGGTAGGATAAGTGGAAGTAAACACAGGGATCTTTATCAGCTGGTAAACCATGCAAGAACATAGCAGACTGATAAGGCTAGTGCATTGGGAGTATGGAAATAAGCCTGAAAACATAAATGGGCCCCAAGGTGTGGCAAGAGTTCAGCACCAAGGTAAGGAGAATGGATTTGATTCAGCTGGAAATGGAAAGCTATTATAGTTGTGGTTTTCAACCTTAGCCACCATTGGAATCATCTGGGGAGCCTTAAAATTACCAATGCCTGGATCCCACCCCCAAAGGTTCTAATTTAGTTGTTCTAGAATATAGCCTAAGCTTCAGGACTTTGGGGAAAGTATTCCAGGTGATTCTTTTGTTAGCCGAGGTTGTGAACCAGTACGCTGAAGGAGTTTGAGGAGACAAGAGAGATTATCAGAAGTCAGTTTGTATGCTCTCTCTGGGAACCAGTGAGTAGTTTACAGCAGGTCAGTTTTCATTTGTTTGTTTGTGTTTTACTGAGCCGGACTCCTGGAGACCATTGTGCCATGGGGTCAGTAATCCTGACTCCATTAAAATCTGGGCTTAATATTACAGTTTTAATGTAATCTTTAAGGAAAAAAACCTACTGCTGTGTTACCTCTCTCCAGAAGTCAGGATATCTGAGGAGCTGCCATTCAGGCTCTGGGATACTGACAGGTCTGCCTTAGCTATGAAAATGAAGTTCTTATTCAGTAATTTTTTAAAAATGTTTATTTATTTTGAGAGAGAGAGAGTGAGCTCATGCAGGGGTCAAACGCATGAACTGCAAGATCATGACCTGAGTGGAAATCAAGATTCAAAGGCTTAATCAACTGAGCCACCCAGGCGTCCCTTATTCAATAATCTTTATACCATCCCTTGTATCTGCTTACGCCAGGGAAATGGTGAAGGTTGCCAGGTTTTAGAATTTATAATCTCCTCAGGCATTTTTTAAAAGGCCATCAGGGGGCGTCTGGGTGTCTCAGTTGGTTAAGCCTCTAACTCTTGATTTTAGCTCAGGTCATGATCAGTTCAGTTCGTGGGTTCGAACCCCAAGTTGGGTCCTGCGCTGGCAGTGCAGAGCTTGCTTGGGATTCTCTTTCCCTCTGCATCTCTGTCTCTCAAAATAAATAAACTTTCAAAAAATAAATAAATAAAGGCCATTAGAATCCCCTCCTTTCCACACCTACCTTCCCATCTAGGCCTGCATTCTAAGAATAAAAGGTAGGTGTTTGTACTAAGTACCCATGGCAGAGATAACTACTGTTATAAAATTAGTATATTCCCAGCAGAATATCAACTGGAAATTTGATAAATGGAACCTTTGGATATTGAATTTTCAAACCACCAGTATCACCTTGGGTCATCCTAATATTTTATATCTTAGTGGTACTAAGGAATTGTTTCATACCTTGTATATGATATATCCATTTGTGCTAAATGTACATTCAACTACATCATAGTATTTATTCAGCAGTTTCACAAGGGAGGTTTTACTGTCCCCATTTCACAGGTGACAAATTGAGATTTAGAGGAATTGTGACTTGTGCAAGGTCATAGAGCTAGGAGGTAGCAGAATGAAAATGAGTACAGCTATTCTGATTCCAAATTTAGTGTTTTTCACACTATATATAATTTATGCTTTGAGGGAGTTGGAGCATAGTTTATTCCCATTATATCAATCTCAGAAACTTAGGACACTTAAACATTCCTTTTTTCTTGAATATATATTTTTATGTTATGTTAAACCCTTTTAAAAAAGCTCATGTACATTTTCAACAAAATGAGATAGAAGTAATGAGATATGTACATTTACTGTGTGCTGTGCAAATCCCTCTTTGTTTGACTTATATTTATCTCTTAAATGTCACAGGATGCCTCATATTTATTACATAGTGAATTTTTTTATCAAGTGGGGGGATTCTATCCATTTTGTTGATTTTATTCTAAATGCTCTTTAGCCTCTAACTTTCAGACTGATCTTTTCAAACCTGCAACTGCACCTTTGCACACCATCCCATTGTTCTAATTTATCATCTCAGGTTTCCTAATGGTTCATTTTACAAAATATTTTTTGAAAACCTGTTATGTGCCAAGAACGTTGGGGAAACAATGATTAGTAAGATTTCAAGGCTCTTCCAAATCGACTCTCTTTTTCTGGAAGTACAATGACAAGAAGTGCATGAAGCAATTTAGGTGAGGCTGTACCATTTTGTGTACAAGGGCTTGATAACATTTTATGTCCACTATTTATCCTTACTGTCCCCATGTCTTGGCCTTCTTGGTGTCAACTTGTATGCTTACAACCCGATTACAACCAATAGCCTTCAATTCACTAAATAATTTTCTCATAAGACATTAATGATTCAAACTGACCTTGTAAATCATAATTTATAAATCTTACAACTTGAATTTTTATTTGTTCCATAATTAGTATTCTTAACATTTTTCCATATGAAAACTATTCTGTTTCTTTACCTTTATATATCTATCTCATTAGGATTTATCTCCATCTGCATAGAATTCAATTATCTGCAACATGACTTTTATCTTCAGGCTTGCAAATGGCTCTGTGCTCCCACTCCCTCATCATTACCATTTATAAAATATTTAATAAGACAGATCTCGACACCAATATTATTCGTGTGTCAGTTTTGCTGAGTTGAGCATCCAGATTTTCTGTGAAGGGAGAAATATTCTTTGGAGAGATAACCCAGAAGATAAAAAATTTTCTTAAATGTTACAATTAAACCAGAAAATAAAATAAAGTTTGCAGAAGTCATTTACCAACTAAAAATAACCATTATAATAAGCATTGATTTACTGATTATCAAGATGAATCTCAGTGAGTATCATACCAATCATGTTTTTTATGATCTACCATTGCATCTTGCATGCTGGAATCTCTGTTCTAATCCTCTATTCTATTGGTCAGACCTCCTAATAGCAGTAATTGTAAAATCAGTTGACAAGAAAAACAAGAACTTTAAATAAAGTCTCAAAAAATATATTAAGAGTCTTTGATATTCAAGGAAATACTCCTTGAGGTCCATTTCTGATCACCTAAAGTATAATTCATTTCACAGGATGAGTTAGAATTCATAGGGGGTGCCATGCAACTCCACTCTCGTCTCAGAGCCCTGAGTCACATCAAGGGACCTCAGATTCACAGATTCCCACTTCTCAAAGATTCCCATCTTGGTGCTGTTTTTTTTTCTGGCCCCAATATCATGGCTTGTTCACTCTTCCAGAATCCCCTACTCTCTCAACTTCTCTTTTAAAACCAGAGGCCATCCCACAGTCACCTGCCTATTGACTTCCTCCTGGTTTCTGTGGCCAATCTTCACCCACCAGTTTCTCCTCACCAGCCTGGTGTCCAGATAGTCAGGAGATCCGGTTCTGACTTCCAGTCTGGAGTTCTAGTCCCGATTTTGCCCATAATTACTATGCACTCTTATTCTCTCAAGAATATATCACTGTCTCTTCATTGTGAAGAGGGATGTACAAATAGTCGCTGTACTTTAACTTCTAAATGCTCTTCTTTTCTGATTAGGTTCAGCGTAGCAGAGGCAAAAGAAATGTACATTCTATTAATTTCCCTCTCATCTTTTTTTACTTTATTAGCCCCTTTCAAGAAAAACTTTTAAAATAGCCCTATGGCTGAATTAAGTCTCTCTTCCAACTTTCTCCAACTTTCATCTGATTGGATGTACTGACAAATGAAAAACAGTTGCAGAGGAGATTAAATATATCACACTAGGGAACCGCTCCTTTACACTGGCTAACTATGTAGATGTGAGAGACAGTGCCCTGCGTGAGGAAATGTGGAATTTTTCAGTGGATCTAAATTCAAATTGCATTTAACAATACATATTCCATGAAATTGGGGAATCACCACTGGCAAAGGGTTATGACACCCTGATCCAGCTAAACTAGCCAGCTCATTTCCCCAATTGTGCCATAAACATTTCTAATCCTTTGACCACTGAAATGCCTTCTCACCTCTTTTTCCTGCTTGTTTAAGGTTCTGCTTCAGCTTCAAGACTTTGCCTGAATTCTAGTTTTTTCTGTACGAAGGTGTTTTTCAACTGCCCAAAACCAGGATAACCTCTTGCTCCTTTAGAATTGCTAGAGCATGATTATCTGCTTCACTTACTTCGTACTGACCTTAGGCTGCCATTTGTTTTTATTTATCTCTCGATGACTATATCCTGTCTTTCCAACTAGATCTTAAGCCTATTGTAAAGGACTTTGTCGTGGCTCTGTGTGTCCTCAGCATCTGGCTCCATGCCCAGCACACGATCGTCACCCAATAAAAGCTTATTAGTGGTAATGACACATAATTCCATGAGAATCACTTAAATATTATTGACTGCATATTACGTGAAAGATGTCTTGCCTGGCTCCTCTTTGGCAAGAACATCATATCTTCATTCATAAGGAAACCAGCCTTGCAGCCCTGAACACCAGCTAATGGATGGCCAGAAATGGAGTCTATTGAACATTTGCTGTGGACATGACAAGTGTTTAGTAATTGTCAAAACGGTTGCCTTAATCCTTTCAGGCTTCTATAATAAAATACCACAGACTGGATGGCTTATAAACCACAGAAATTTATTTCTTACAGTTCTGAGGCTGGAAATCCAAGATCAGAATGCCAGCATGGTCAGACGAGAACCCCCTTTCAGGCCGCAGACTGCTGACCTTTTGCTGTGTTTTTTCCTGGCAGAAGGGTCTAGGGATCTCTATGGGGTCTCTTTTATAACATATTAATTGCCTTTATGAGGGTTCTACCCCCATGACCTACTTACTGCTCACCTCCCAAAGGCCCCACCTTCCTAATACCATCAACTTTGGGTGTTAGAATTTCGATATATAAATTGGGAGTAGAGGGACAAAAATATTCAGACCATAGCAATGGTCAATATCAATGAGCCAGTAGATATCATAGAATTTTTATGTGGTTTTAATCCTGGAGGCATTAAATGTCATTAACAGCCCTAACTGTATATCTTAATATTACTTATCTTACTATGTTAGTAAAAGGGATATATAAAATAATAATAACATGCTTATAGAATATTTTGTGCATATTTACTTATTTAATATTTACAACAACCCTTTGAAATATTTAATATTCTCATTTTATAGATAGGAAACAGGACACAGAAAGGCTAAGTAACTTCCTCAAAATTGCAGAGCTCATAAGGGAAGTGGAATTTGAATGTAGGCAGCTGACTCCAGAATACAAAACTCTTAGGCCATGAAATATATCGGCTTCTTATATTCTATAATGACTGGGTAGATATGAAGCTGTAGAATTTGTTTTAATTAAAAAAATTTGAGTATCAGGTGGCTTTTCCCAATGGAAATAAAGACCACACGAGAACTGAAAAGCGCCTGTCAGGAAATGCATTGCGCCAGCTCAAGGTCAGCCCATATACTCAATTCCTGTTCCGTCTTTAAGCTATTTTCCACGAGTGTGTAAGCGGAAGCTGGAGCCCTGGCTGAGGTGAAGAGGGCCTTTCATCTTCGAAGCAGGGGGTGGGGGGGACCACTTGGGAAAGTGGGCCAACGGGAGCTGCAGGGGAGCTGAGCCATTTTAAAAACACATGAAAGCAAGCACTTAACGGAGAATTTTTATGAGGATGGCAAAGTCGAGGGTGTATGCTCATGTTCGCATGCAGGAAACGTGGGTTAAAACTGATCAGTGATTAAAATTCCTTAGACCTTTAAAATGCAAATGATTTCAAAAATGTCATATTTTTGAAAAGTAAGCATTCTCATTTATGGGAGCTACAACATCGTGCTTTATTCTAGAGAATATTTGAAGTTGCATGAAAATCACTAGAGCTCCGGTACAAATTATTAGATAAAAATATTGCCTGCTCGGGCTTAGGAGAGAATTCCATTGATTTCTTGTCCCCACCTTTTTATCCTTAAGAAAGCAGTGGGGCAATTAAACTTTGCCTTTTTTGCCCTTTGTGCAGATAATGGCACCAACGCTTCAGTGTAAATTGGGAAGACAATGTCACGGTCTCCTGTTTTTCAAAGCAGTAAATTCCAACTCCCTGTCCTGGTTTCTTGGAGATTGAAGTCAGGCACACCGGTTTTCAATGACACCCATTTTTTTTCTTTGTCCTTCTGAACTGGCTGCTGCAGTTTCTCTCACTAACACGAGCTGCCAGCCAGGTTCTTCAATATGAATAGTGAAAACTCTGGTTCTCTCGCTGGGACCTTCTAATTACAAGGCTAAGTTTGAAGATTTCAACTTATTTTGGCACACACGGTGGTGATTCAAGATTTTAATTCTCTCCTCAGGCTATCTAATTAATAAAACTCTCTAATTTTTGTCAGGATACATTCAGCAGGGGTTTAAATAACTAGTTCTCAAACAGCCCTATTTTGCTATTGTCAAAATCTGTTCTTTAAATGTGCTAAAAATATCCCAGGATACAGTAAAGGGAATGCACAGCTTCCTCCCCTCGTGAAGATATGGTGAGTTCCTTTTGCATTTGGCTGTTTTAAATATATGTCAAGAAGAGTAGGAGGAAGGAGGAGTGGAATTTTTGGCACCAGAAACTACAGGGCTCGAGTAACTAAAGATGTACCTTCTCCATCTATAGGGATTGAGAAAAGAAAGAGTTTAAAGTGCTTAAGCTTATCCTTTTTTCCCTTTTTCTTTCTCTCATTTAAGTCTGCATATAGTACCTGAACAAATGAACTTCTTCACAAAATGAATTCAGTTGGAGTCGTTTTCTTCTGCCAAGAAATAAGGTAGGGGATTTACCCTTTAATGTACTTTAATTAAATTCTACCATGATTATCAGTTAAAGATAGGATATCCAATAGATTAGTGATAAGAAACAGACATTAAACATGAAGGTCAAAGAATATACCATTATTTTGAAAATATCTATGTGATAAAAAGGTTCCCAAACCCCAGTTATGATCTGCTTACAGAATGATATACTCTGTACATTTGCAGTGAAACAGTGTCTCTAATTCACTGCAGTGAAATTTTTGCTCATGTATTTTGTGTTTTAAATCTTAGGAAAAGAATTCATTAACTCAATGGGTATTTATTGGGCATTTTATGTGTGCCAGACAGTGAAATTTGGCTCATGTGTGTTTATTTTATTTCAGAAAAGTAATGTTATTTGTTCATTCAGTGAATATTTACTGAGCATCTTCTATATAACAGACAATGCTCTCTAGGTGCTGAAAAAACAACAGAGAATGAAGCAGACAAAAATCTGCTCCTTCCTAGAGTGTGCATTATAGCGGTGTAGACAAACAACAGAAAAAGTAAGCAAATATACACCATTTTAGTGACAAGTGCTGAGGATAAAAATAGAATAGGTAAAAGGAATATGAAGTGGATTGGGAACTGGGAACGGTAATTTTAGAGAGGGTGGTAAGAAAAGGTCCAGCAGAGGAGTTGATATTTTCATAAAAACTGGAAGGGGGGTGGTGCCTGGGTGGCTCAGTCAGCTAAGCATCTGACTCTTGGTTTTGGCTCAGGTCATGATCTCATGGTTCCTGAGTGTAAGCCCCGCATCAGGCTCTATAATGGCAGCGTGGAGCCTCCTTGGGATTCTGTCTCTCCCTCTCTCTCTGCTTCTCTCTCTCTCTCTCTCTCAAAATAAATAAATAACTGGAAAAAAAAAACCTGAAAGGAGGGGAGGGGCTGATATTACGGGGAAGAATGTTCCAGGCAGAAGGCCAAGGCAAAGGCCCTCTGAAGCTGGGGCAAGCTGGGCAGATGCGAGGCACGTCAAGGCAACTGACATGATAGAGCAGAGTCAGCAAAGAGAAAAGGTGACAGGATGAGTCAGAGAGGTACTGGGAGACCCGTCGTGGAGGGTTTACACATCATTATGAGGTCTTTGTCTTTTGCTCAGAGTAAGATTTTTGAGTAAATGAAGGTTTGAGGAATGACTTGATCTGACAGATTTTAACAAAATTGCTCTGGCAACTGCCCTGAGACTATGGTGAAGGTAGGATAATAAGAGAAGCAGGCAACCAGATGAAAGATTGTTGCAATAATCCAAGTGAGAAAGATGATGCATTGGACCAAGACAGTATCAAGGGAGGTGGAGAGATGTTGTCAGATTTTGGAGTTAAAGATAACAGAATCTACTGATGACCAGAACTGATGTATGAGAGTCAAGAATGGTCACAGCCACTTAGAAGGATGGGATTGCCATTTACTGAGATTGTGAGGAATGCAAGAGAAAGAATTTGGGGTGGGGGGAATGTTAGTAGCACAATTTTGGACACGTTAAATTTGAGAAGTTCCCATAAGACACCTAAGTGAACTATCAGGTCTGGAGTTCAGAGGAGAGGTCCAGGTTGGAGAGAGATCTTTATTTTGGGGTCTTCAACATATAGGTGGTATTTAAAGCCCTAAGATTTGTCAAGATCTCCAAGCAAAAAGGTGTCAATGAAAAGGAGAAGTCCAAGGACTGAGTGTTAGGGCACATCAACACTTTGACTTCAGGGAGATGAAGAGACACCAGTGAAGAGACTGGAAAGCAGTGACTGAAGAGTAGGGGGAGACCAGGCAACCCAGATTCTATGTGCAGAAGCCAAGATAGAGCTAAACATGCAAGTATTTCATTAGGAGAAATGCCCGTGAGGGAAAGTGGAGGAGGGAGCCCCACAAGACTGGGATAGCTGTCAGACTGTGATGAGAGTCTGATCACAAGTGAAAAAGATTTGGGTGGGAGAGGTTGAATGGATTCAGTTTAAAGAGGGGTTAGCAAGTCCACAGGGAAGTCCTTAAGCCAAAGTCAACCATCCAGAGAAGTGCTGGTTTCCCGGAAATGGGTCTGCCTTGATATTCCTGCCATACGCAACCATTCATATGCTATGCAAATATGACAGTGCATTCCAGAGATAGCAGTCAGGTGCCCTTGGTTAGTTAAGCTCCCTTTAGTTTGAAGCCATGTTTTCATGGTTCCTAAATTTGGTGACCCAGTTATTTACTGCTATGTAAGAAACCAACCTAAAACTTTGTGCCTTAAACAAACAACTTATATTTCAAGGCTGTATGAATTGCCTGGGCTCACCTAGGTGGTTCATGCTTCATGTCTCTCCTCTGACTGCAGTCAGACCTTGGCTGGATCTGTAGTCATTGAAGGCTTGACTGGGCTGAAAGACCAAAGTTATTTTTTCACTCACATGAGTGAGTCTGGCATCTCAGTATTGTTCCATGTGGCCTCCTGGCCTTCTTAGTTCAGGGTTCAAGGGGGCAAGAAACAGGACCTGCCAGTCCTCTTAAAGGCTAAAACTGGAACTTAAAGTGTTGTTTCTATTAGTCAAAGCATATTCTGTTAGTTAAAGCAATGACAGGCTAGCCTAGATTCAAGGAAGTAAAGGAATAGACACCATTTCTTAGCAGGGGAGTGGCATCCACTTACAGGAAGGAAAATAATTGATCACAGCTACCTCACCAAGTGAAGAAAATATTTGTAAAAAAGGGAGAATAATCAACTATGCCAAATGCTATTTTTTTGTTTGTTTATTTTAGAGAGAGAGAGAGAGAGAGAGAATCGCAAGAGTGCAAGTAGAGGAGGGACAGAGAGAGAGAGAGAATCGCAAGCAGGCTCTGCATTGTCAGCACAGAGCCCAATGAGTGGCTCGATTCACAAACTGTGAGATCATGAACTGAGCCGACATCCGATGCTTAACCAACTGAGCCACCCAGGTGCCCCTGCCAAATGCTATTAAGAGATTATTAGCACGATGATGAGATGTACTTAGCAACACAGTTTTGTTAAGAAAACAGTCCCTATAATGACAATATAGTTGAAAGAATAACTGAAATGGTTTGAATGGGTATAGAAGGAAAAAAATTGGAGCTACATAGTATAGACAGTTTTTTCAAGGGGTTTTGTTGTGAAAGGAATGAGAAAAATGAGATAGCAGAAGCAGGGAGAGGATAAAGAAGGGGTTATTTTAAATTGTGGGAAATATTACCATGTGTATATTCATGGTAATGATCCAAATAGGGAGGGGGAAGTTGATAATAAAACCTTAAACAGGCAAGAGAGATTGGAACTAATGTATAACTGGAGGGATTGGCCTTTGCACAAGGACACTTTATGACCACAGATGCTGGGAGTTGGGTAGGTACAATTGGGGAAATCAGGAATTTCTTTTTGAATCACATCTATTTTTTCAGTGAAATAGGAAGCAAGGTGATCCGCTGTAAATCAGGATGGGGAGAATACTTGAAGATTTGAGGAAAGAAGAGAGTGGGAGAAGGAGTGGTCAGGGCTAGAATGCTGTGCATCCTTAGGAACCTTCTGAGGTTCATGAGTTTAAAGGGAGACCAGTCCTGGTAGATCTGTATTTTACTCATGCACGTGCAGCAGAACGTATCGGCATGGACGGTGGGAGAGATGGGCTTCAGCAGGGTTGTGGTTTAGTCAAGGGAGTAGGAGGCAGCTAAAGGGAGGCAAGCGAATTGTAGGTACCTGCAAGGATCTGATTATAATAATCGATCATGGAGTTTGACATGTTGATTTTGATCACTAGAGTGCTCTCCATCTAGTGCTATACTTCTGTGTATTTGTCCAGTGTTCGTTTTATTCCTTTTTTCATTAAGTGAGTTAAAACTCCCCAACTTTGAACGGACTTGCCCAGAAGGCAGTGACTTCCCTAACTTTAGAAGCACCCATGCAAAGACTAAGCAGATGTTTTGTGTCAGATATTTAAAAGAATTCATACTTCAGGGCCACCTAGGTGGTTCAGTCAGGTGAGCGTCCGACTCTTGATTTCGACTCAGGTTGTGATGTCACAGTTCATGAGACTGAGCCCTGGGTCGGGCTCTGACGGCCCAAAGCCTGTTTGGGATTCTCTCTCTCTCTCTCTCTCTCTCTCTCTCTCTGCCCTTCCCCTGCTCATTCTCTCTCTCTCCCCCTCTCTCAATAAATAAATAGAAAGAAAGAAAGGAAGGAAGGAAGAAAGAAAGAAAGAAAGAAAGAATCCATACTTCAGAAAAATGTTGGAGCAGAACATTTTTAAGGGTTCCCTGGGGTTCAACTCTGATATTCTATGACTATCTTAGGGATTAATTGTGCACCTGTTATATGCAGTTCTCTATAGGACATATGTGCAGTTCTCTATAGGACCTACTACGGAATTACAAAGGTACATTTGATGTACTCTCTGACCCAAGGATAGTTATAATTCAGTATCTTTTAAAAGTAAGTTTAAAATATAGACATACTGAAACTTAAGAATTTACTAGATGATGAAAATTGACACTTCTTAATCTTTAGTTCTGCTCATATGCAACTGCCATGGTTGACTATCCCCATGTTTGTTCTATGTTACTAACCCCATGTTTGTTCTATATTACTATGACATCATCAGTAAGGTCCAGAGCCCAGCAATTTGTCTCCCAGAAACCTAGATCAGAGGAAGAAATAACTGCTGGTTTTATTTTAATAACATATCTTTAAAATGGTGGATTCAAACGATTTGTTCCTATAGGGTCATTGGCAAATGTAGGAAAATGTGGAGCACTTTGATGCCTCCAAGAAGGAAAGAATGCCCTCCTTTGGCTGTCATGTAAACAAAATCATAGTCTTCTTTGTGTGGAAGAAAATGTTAGCGGTATATAGGCCATTTCTATATTCAGCCTGTGCATTAAACTGGGGCACAGCTGATGCACTCGTTTCAGACAGTACCAGTTGCTGCAGATAGACTTTTCATTTCTCACTTGGCGTATTCATTAATTTGACAGAAATGATTGGTTTCATTGTACCACATTCTGGTTGTTTTATGTATAGAGTCCTGATATTACTCAGATTGTTGGGGCCTTCAGGCAGAAAACATCTTCAACATAGAAGTTTATGACTCTTGACATTTATGTCATCCAGAAGACACCAGTTCAGGATTCAACCCTGTAGACTGTCACAGCTGGGAGGCTGTGGAGAGGGCTTTCTCTATTCAATCTAGTTCTATGCTGGCAAGCGCTATGATAATGCCTGGTAATATTGAAATGATCCTCCTTCCATAGACAAGAAGGATTATGAATGACGGAAGTTATGCTCAAGTTGTTAGAGTGGTCCACTTTAAGAAGATCCACACCAAAGTATGAAAAATATACATTAGGGGGAAAGGATTCATAGCATAGACGAATCCTTTTCAATATGTAAATGTTTGTCCCAGAAATCCTTTAAATATTCAACTACGGCTGAATTTTTTAAATGTCCAATTTACTAAAAATAGTTTCATATTTATTGCATAGCATGAGTTTCAGGAGAACATTGACTTCACACGTACTACTTATAACTTAAACTAAAACAAAAGGTGAGGGAGATGTTGGGGTCAAATTTGCAATGCTCAAACTGCAGAAACAAAACAAAATAAAAACTGCAAGGTTTATTCTCTACAAAAACAGAAACAAAACAGAACAAAAAAATCATGAGTCAGATGAACAAAGCTCAATCCATAGCTCAGGCAAGCAGGTGGGCAGACAAGCAGGCAGGTGGGTGGATGGTGGGGCCTGATGGAGAGATGGGTGGGCAGGCTGGCAGGCTGTTCCATCATATACAGGAGAGGATTATTAGGCAGGATCCAGAGAATGACAGGACATATTGGCAACAAGGGAAATATCAGAAAATATGGCTGAAGGACTTCATTGTTAAGGCAGAAACTGTTTGTGCTCTTTCTTTGTGTGGGCAAATCACCTGTTATGTGTGGGCAGTCCTGGCCCATAGGGTTACAAAGAGCCAGAAAATATGAGGAGCTCAAGTGAATCCTACCCATGATCAGGGATGCTAAAATTACCCCCAGACTAACCTTGTGAATGTGAAGAAGAGAATCACTAACAAAATGTTCCCCTTGTCTCTGGGAGTTGATGGTAACAGAAATAACTCTGCGTTCTCTACTGGGGACTTGAGTCATGCAATAGATGTCACTGGACATTGAGACAAGTATGTGGCCCATCAGGCCAAATGGCCTTCCTTGATGTCACAAAAGACCCTGGTAGGGTTGGACGTCAATTTCTCTTAAGATTCCTGCCTGGATAGCCCTCCATGGAACAATTGTAGATAAACCATGTGGCTAATAAGTTTATGAGAAAAGGATTGATTAAACTGGAAACAGTGAAAAAGATAGCCTAAGTCAGGAAGAGTGTTGGACCCTTCGGTAAGGGGACAGGGAGAAGGAATGCAGTGTTTCTTTCCCTTTCAGGTCTAAGCACCATCCTTAACATTCCGAAGACGCAGAAGTTGTCTACCACTAAATACAGGCATAATAGAAATAGAACCCACAGGGCCAGATGAGATTTCAAATGATTCATCCATTAAAGACCGTTTGCATATTGATGATCCTTAGTGATTTGAATTGGGGTTGTGTTCCTTCTAAGAGATGTATCTATCCTTCTAACAAACCTAAATTCTTCAGCTTTTATGTCCTAATTTAGCTTCATAATTTTCAGCTAAGGGAAGCAGAAAGCAAATGTTAGGTTTTTCAGTCCCAGATGGTAGTCACTTATTCATTATTTTGTTATATTTTCTTAGGACTAGGTATAGCAAATTCTATAGGGGTACAAAGACCTATATGAGGTCACATGAGTGAAAGGCCACCTACTTTGTTCTTATTCTCAGTCTTATCTTCTCACTATGTGTATGGTACTCAATTCCTCCCCCGGTATTTTAAATTTTGAAGCTTTATATAGTTCCATTTCTGGCCTCTTCCCTTAGTAACCTCATCAGTTTTTTATGGCTTCAGATACCATCCCTGTTCCAGGTGACTCCCAAATATCAAGCTCTACCTCTGTTGTTCTGAAAATCTGATCCCTGAGTCAGCAGTAACATCTTCTGGATCCTTGTTAGAAATTCAAGTTCCTGCCCCTACTCTCCCAGATGAATAAAATCAGAAACCCTGAGGGTGAGGTCTAGTAATCTGTGTTTGAACAAGCTCCATAGCTGATTCTGATGCTAAATTTGAGGGCTACAGCTTTAGTTTTTACTAGCTTTCTGAGATGCATGCTGCTATAGCTGACCAACTAGAATTTCATGGATGTCTAAGCAACAGACATCCAAAGTAGACCTGTGATCTTTCTCTACTTCCCAAACTATCCCACTTTTGGTATTCCATATTTCAGTAACTATCATCACTCAGTTTCTTAAGCCAGAAATCTGAGAGTCATCCTTGACGCTTGTTTCTACCTCCTCTTCCGCATACATTTAATCACCATACTGTGTTCAACTCTACCTTTAGGATGTATTTTGCACCTATTTGTATCCATCATGAATACTACCACCCTGTGTTAAGCCACCACCATCTCCTGCCTAGACTCCTGAGATATATCCAGCTGGTGTCTCTCTACCCTTTTCTGATCCCCAATAATACACTCTTCACTGCTCTTTCCATGGTCCTGAGCATGTCAACCCTTAACTTAGATCTTTCAAGGGGGTTATCCTTTGCACTTAGAATTAGGACCCACATCTTCAGTAAGTTCTACTGCTTCCCAAAGTATAAGAAAAGGAGTGGGTGAACTACTGCATTAGAATCTCTTTGGGGGTAGAGCTTGGAAATTAACATTTAGAAGATTATATGAAGTATTCCAATTACAGTCAGTCCTCATAAAATTTCAAATTATAAATTGTTTCAGATTATAATGTGTAACCAGTTTTTAGCAGTAAATGCAGTTGCCTTTCACTAAAAGCCGAAGAGAAGTTTGATCATTATTCATCTCACTTAAAGATTTAAAAAAAAAAAAAAGATTTTTCAATTCGAGTTTACCTTTTAAGTTTAGTTCACTGACATTTGTAATATAATTATGCTGTTTTGATCAAGGATATGTTACTAAAATTTACTGACATTTGTAATATAATTATGCTGTTTTGATCAAGGATATGTTACTAAAATTGTAACCCAATCCAGAAAAAAAGTATAACATTAAAAAGCCTATGTGCATACTTTGTTAAAGATTAGTTAATATGATCAACAAAATGTTTTTCAAGCACAAAATATAGGAGGATAAATATCTAGAATAGAAATATTACTTAACAAAGAAAAAGGAAAGATAGAAAGTTTCTAGATGTTAGGGAACAGTTTAACATACTTTAAAAGGATTATGATAGTTATCAAATTATAGCATTTGATTTCTCATGAAACATTTAGAAGAATGTTGTAATAGTTTCATTTTTAAATGTCAGTTCTTACAGTGTGCCAGAAATTAAATGCTTTGTAACTATTTAATATTATGATGATTTTCCCCTTGAAAATAAAAAATCTTTGAGGCAATAAATGATTTTTCAAAATTATTAAAAAGGGTACATGAACAAAAATAACCTAAAGTAGTAGTGTTTGGAGCAAACTCTTCATCTCTAATAGTTTGAATTTTTGACTGAAGTAAAAGTATTTGACAAATTAATTTCATTTGTGAGCAGGAGTTAGAAGAAGCATACTCGTATGAATTATTGGACATTAGTTTATGCCCCAGATTGGAAAAAAGTCTAATAAGAGGCACTCCCATTTTTTCACTTCCCCAGAAGAAAACTCAGAAAAAGGTGTGGCCCCCAAAGTCACAGGTAAAAGTATGATTGGTAATATAACCAGTCTCATAAGGGTCCACTTAATCTCTAAGGGACTGGAGACATAAGTAAAGACAGTTCTTCCTATGTTGATTTTAAATGACTCTCATTAAGAATGACTCTAAGGGGGCGCCTGGGTGGCTCAGTCGGTTAAGTGTCCAACTTCGGCTCAGGTCATGATCTCACGGTTCGAGAGTTCGAACCCCACATAGTGCTTTGCTGACAGCTCAGAGCCTGGAGCCTGCTTCTGATTCTGTGTGTCTCTGCCTCTCTCTCTGGACCTCCCCTACTTGTGCCCTGTCTCCCTCTCTCTCTCCAGCTCAAAAATTAATAAAAACATTAAAAAAAAAACAAGAATGACTCTAAGAAGGTAGAAGTATGCAGAAAAGTACACCCCGTCAGACAGGCAATATCCAAAGACCAGAAAGCCTGAGATTTTCCAAGAGTTATATCACTGTCGATAACTTCATCAGAATTGGGAGGAGCTTGTCTGTTTTCCTTGCTTTCACAGTAGTTGTCTGGAGATCATTTGTTCTGGGTAGATGTCTTTCCCATCATTTTTCTGCAGTAAATAATATTTTAGCCTTCTATTATCCTGCACTTCTTTACCTGTTACACAGACTCGCCCAGTGAAAATCCATTCTTCTTTAGAATATTTCCCCTTTTCCTGATTATATGAAGGATTTTTGCTATTTTGATATGTTTGGTATGGATTGAAAAAATGGATTGAAGTTGGACCTGTGGGGGGTGGGGAGAAGGGATTCAAAATGGTAGCTTTAAATGCGGAGTTATTGGTCAAAGTTTTCAATTATAAGATGGATAAGTTCTGGGACTCTGATGTATAGCATGATGACTCTAGTTCATAATACCGTATTGTATATTAGAAAGTTCCTAAGAGAGTAGATCTTAAGTATTCTCGCCACACAGAAAAAAGGTAACTATGTGAGGTGATGGATGTGTTAGCCGATGCTATGGTTGTGATCATTTGACAATATGTAAGTGTGCCAAATCAACATATTGTTGTACAACTTGAACCTATACAATGTTATATGTCAATTATATCTCAATGAAGCTGGGAAAGACAAAAACTAAAGTGCCGGCTTTGATGAAAAGGTATCAAGTTAAATACGCCAAAGAATGCCAAATGCTAGCAAGAGAGGAAATTCACAAGGCTAACATAGGGAAATTGGAGAGAAATGAAGCTTGCATCATAACAGACAAGACAATAAACAATATAAATAAGTAAAGTGTGTAATGATGAATCAAAGAGAATAAAAAAAGCAGAGAAGAAAACATGTGCAGGGTAAAAAGGGAGGAATTGAGATTTGGGACTCTCTCAGGGAAAGCAATGCAAAGACCTTGCGATAGGAGCATGTGTAGTAAACATCAATGAGGACAGCATGGCTGGATTTGAGTGGCCATAAAGAAAAATTAAATTAGGAGATTAGGCCAGAGAGTTGATAGACCAGGCCCTACAGAGCATTCTGAATAACTGTAAAGAGTTCACTTTTTATCTGAGCGTGCTGGGAAGCCAGTGTTGGGCTCTAACAGAGATGTGGTGTGATATGACCAAATCCCCCTGGCTGCTGGGGTTAAGATTAGACTGAAGTGGAACAAAGGTAAATTCCAAAGGCTACTTGGGAGGCAAAGATATTACAGGTGAGCTCTCGTGGTGATTTAGACTAAGGGAAGGACAAATGGAGGGGGTGACAAGTGGTCTGAGTGTGGATAATATTTGAAGCTACAATGGATTTTGCTAAGTAGAAGAAGTTTATAAAAACAGTTTATAGGTTTGCTAAAAATAACATGGCATCAATAATATCTAAAGATCTTTAAAGTCATACCAGTTTTTTATGTTTCCCTTTAATACCATAAAGACAAAAGAGAATGAAAAGAAGGATTCTTCTAGCAGAGGCCAAATGCCAGGAAACAGGCTGTTGGCTCCTTATGTAGGGAATACTGGCCTCTTGCTATTGACGGAGGCCAGAAGACAGTCAGTGGCCTTCCCAAACTTGGCTTTGTTAGAAGCAGGGAGATGGGATTGTGACACAGTCACGAAGAAAGGACAGGTGGAAAACACCTGATGCTGCCTAGTGTAATTAGCTCATAAAAAAGATGCACAGGTGTGTGACAAGGGTGAAAATTTGAATTTGTAGCCATATGTGTCCCCTTTAGAGTGATATTTTCTCAGCAGGCTGGAGGCACAGGGTTGCAGAGGTGAAGTGAGGGGACTGGGGCAGAAAGTCAGAACACATGGAGTTGAGCATTTATTTCTGAGCTGAAACAGATTCGCCTTCCAAATGATAACAAACCCAAGGCCCTCAACTTTGTTCCAGAAGGTTCTTTGTTCTCCTATTCAAACATACATCTGCTAGCTGACAGCTTGGGAATTTGAACATTTAATTCTCTTTCCTGCCAAAACCCAGCCCTTCCTGCTAGACTCAGGACTAAGCGATTGCCAAAGTAGCCAATTAGTCTTATTTCCTTTCCAAAGAGACACCGGCTACATTTTCACATGAAAGGGAACATTCCAAAAAAAATCCACAAGAATATAATGACAGTGGGGAAGTTGGACAGAGGAGAAAGAGGGTAGATAATAGAAATCCAGCATAAAAAAGTTGAGTGAAGTATGCTAAGACTCTAATCCAGGTCCCTTATGCTCACATTTTATCTTGGGTGATAAAAGTTTATCAGAAAACCATGGAATAGTCTAATAAATACTGTACGGGATGATTTTTATCTAACAGTGAAATATTCATATGTCTAGTGACAGAGGTAAAGTAACCTTTCTTTGCATATTGCCATGACTACAGTTTTTTTTTCTTCTTTGCTTTCACTGACTCCCATGATATTCTAGATCAAACTGACCACAAATCTCTAAATACCTCTTCAAGATTATTTACACATTTTCTATTGTCTCTTCTCTTTAACTTTTTCTAATGTACTCGCACATAATTGCATAGATTTATAACATTCTATTAGGCTAAGTTACATAGCCTCAAAATTTATTACTATTAGGTCAAAGCCAAGGGTCACTAAATTTTCCCAGGATATTAGTCTCTTTGAGATAGACACAAATATGTAAAGACCCCTCAGACAAGTCTCCTCAGCTATGAGGGCTATAATAGTGTGCTTGGCTAATTTACTAATGTTAGTAGATTCCTACTTTATATCCCTAGGCAAACTTTCTGAAGGATTAGCTCAGACCTCAATGCTCTGAATAAGTCTCTTAAGGATAACTAAGATGTTTAAAACTTTTTTTTTTAACTTTATTATTATTTTTTTTATTTTCGAGAGACATAGAGACAGAGCATGAGCAAAGGAAGGGCAGAGAGAGAGGGAAATCTGAAACAGGCTCCAGGCTCTGATCCATCAGCACAGAGCCTGATGTGGGGCTCGAACTCACAGACCGTGAGATCATGACCTGAGCTGTAGTCGGCCGCTTAACCGACTGAGCCACCCAGGTGCCCCAGATGTTTAAAACTTCTAAGCAGGGGCACTTGGTTGCCTCAGTCAGTTAAGTGTCAGCATTCGGCTCCGGTCATAATCTCATGGCTTATGAGTTCAAGCCCCACTTCCGGTTCTGTGCTGACAGCTCAGAGCTTGGAGCCTGCTTCGGATTCTGTGTCTCTCTCTCTCTCTCTCCCCCTCCTCCACTCACACTCTCTCTCTCTCTCTCTCTCTCTCTCAAAAATAAACAAACATTAAAAAAATTTTTAAAAATCTTCTAAGCATTAAGCAAGGCTACATAATTAAGAGCCTTTAGATTTTTCATTATACAGTCCCAATTTTTGAAATCAGCACAAGAGGTTGATATAGCTGTCCATGGTTCTGAAAGGGTGGTAGTTTAGAACTAATTAATTGAAGAATGTCTACTAATATCTAATGGATTCCCAATATTCTGCTGTGTAACTTTTATCAATGACACATCACACAACTCTTTGGTTTGACATTCCACTGTGAATGAATAAAATATAGATCGGGTCTGAATAGCTTCTTGGTCATTAAACTAGTTAGAAAACATTTAGTGATTATAAACTTCCCAGTCCTTAAGATGTAACCTTATGGCTAAATCCCCTGTACTATGTGAAAATGAAGTTTAAAAATAAAGTATAAGAAATAATGATAAGATGTTAGAGAGTAAAGAATAGAATAGTGTGGGGGAAAATTTGCCATATAATGTGTTGATATGTTCATTTTCAAATAATGTTTTAGGAAGAAGCAGACTATAAAATCTGAAGAGAATGAAATTTAAACTGAAAACAAAATCAAAAGTTTAAGGATGATATATTTATGTCAATTTAATAAAAATTAGTGTCTATAAAATATAATGGAAAGGTCTGCTTCTTTGCTTAATTTAGATTAGAGAAGCATAGTATGGTTTGTACACTTTTAGAATACAGCCAGCTAGCAAGGGAATTATCTCAAAGAAGTATGCTGGAGATAAATGAGATTATTAAGAACAACGAGCCACTTTTTTTTATTACAATGTCATGTGTATGGAAGGAAATGCATATAAAAAACCTAATTTCCACACTGAATTTGGAAATTTCTCATTGGAAACCTGGATGGAGTCAAAAGAAAAAACAAAAATAAAAATGGCTACAGGTTTTGCATAAATGTGTAAATGTCCAGATGAAGAAAAGACTATCCTTGCAAGAAAACTGATTGGTTACAGAGAAACTTCTGAATGATTTCTTTCCTCAGTGAGGATTGCCTGTTTCCATTGCCTGTGACAGAAGGCCCCATGCCATAGGTCTTGCTGTAAAATAAATCAGTAAATTCTTTGACACACAACAATAACTCTGGACTGGTCCTTGTTACTCCCCAAAGTGCAGGAGCACTTGAAAGATGAAGGGGAGTTTACACAAATTGATTGATTAAAATCTAAAACAACATAAAATTTAAGCATTTATTTTATTTTTTTAGAGAGTGTATAAGTGGGGGAGGGGGCGAAGGTAAAGAGATGATCTTAACCAGGCTCCACACTCAGCATGGAGCCCAAAGCGGGGGTCAACCCCACCAAGCCTGGGATCATGACCTGAGCTGAAATCAAGAGTCAGTTGCTCAACCAACTGAGCCGCCCCAAAATTTTAATATTTTAAAACCTTACCTTTTGCCATCATGAAAATGAGGGTCATGACAAACAGGAAAACCAACAAAAAACCCTTTTGGATATTTGCTTGGTTGGACCATATCAGGATTTCCTGACAATTCACTCACCATTAGCATTTAGTGTGCAAAACATAGACACACCCCATGCAAGAAAGTTCTTGTACTAGTGTATATCCCTTCAAGTCTTAAGTTAACTTAATAACCCTGACAATGAAATACAGTACACCTAGTGCCTCTACTTATTATCACTATTGGTTGAGCCTAGGCAAAGAAAACCAACCTGTCAGGACAAGGACTCTCTTCTTGGAAGCCAGGATCTGAAAGAGATATTGTGTGCTCCATAAGATGCTGATAAAGTACTCACATATTTTCAGACTAACCTAACTCTTTTAAAGCTCTGTCTTTGTTTGAAACTGATCACGAGAAAATGCATTCTTGAGGAAGTACACAGAAGTACAGGTCAAATAAATGTTGTATGTGTAATGGAATGGGAGTAGGCCAAGCTCATCTTAATGTGAAGATTTTTAATGTTTTGGTTGTATTTACTTGTACTTTAAGAAGGCAAACTACCAAGTTCTAGGGGAATTCCATTTTGAAAAAAGAAACCACTGTAAAATCATTGTGTTTAATCCACTGTAATAGTCATCTCAATTAGAATAGACACATGAATAGACAACTAAGACTAAATTACATTCCTCTCAGATTTATCTTGTTCTTTATAATCTTAAAGTTCAAGGGGGGGATAGGAAAATAATCAGTTTTTCCACCTGACTCAGATTAATGCTTCCATTAGGAAAATGTTACAGTTGTTGGATCTGCACCTAGAGCTTAGTCCAAATTCACCAAGCTGTGCCTCTCACCGGTGATCCGCCAGATGGCTCATTTGGGACCAGACTCCTCTGTCTTAACTAAGGATGCTGTTTTGGAATAAGCAAGACCCTTCCAAATACTATAGATGGCCACCAATTTGGTAGAAAGTTAGTCCTGGAATTGAAGCCCATATCGCCCCTTCAGTGACAGGTTTGCATAGAGACAATTTCACTCTTAATTATTTTTCAGTACATGTAGCCAAGGTAATTTTTGAATGGGAAAAAATTATTCTTCTAAATGTTACTCTTTGCAAATTGCCTTGTGAAAATGAGACTTACCACTTATCTGAAAATAGCACCCTCAATGCAGCTGTTACCCTACTGCTAACTGTTCAGGATCCGTAAAATTCTGCACATTGAGACTACACCTATCCAAAGTTTCATCCTTTTTGTAATATGTAGATTTTTTTCATTTATTCATGTCAAATATATTTTTTCACATGTTTATATTGGAATATATTCTGCAAATGTGAACTTAGCTGAGAAACTGATAATGTCAGAACAATTACTAACATATGTTGCTAGAATAGTTGTTCTTATGAACCTGGAATAAAAGGAAAATGCCCAGAATTTTCCAGTTGCTTTATATTCTGTACCGCATAGACTTAACAGGTATGGAATACATCTACAGCCAGAATCTAGGACAAATCTGGCTTAGCATCCTAGCCCTGGTCATTTGCCTGTTTGCTTTAAGATCCTTCCCCAGCCTCCAGTTCAGCAATGTATTGATGAGTGAAAAGTCCTGCAAAGTATGCTTCTCAGGATCTCTTTCCAACTGGCTTCCTATCAGCTACAGTCAATGGAAGGCACAGGTGCAAGATTAGAGAGCAAGGGGAAGGGAAGGGCCAGGCTTTCCTCCCTTCCTCTCAGCTTTAAAAAGCATCTCCAACAGTGACTACATCTGTGTGGTTCCAGCTCCTGTCAGTGAGCTGCTTCCTTCAAGGTGCCAGCTCTCATAGGCAGCCAAGGTAGTAGGAATGTGTGGCAGTAAAAACGTTCCCTACTTTTGTCTCTCCATTTCCTTAGTGGTGTGTAGCTTCTTTTTGTCCTGTCTCTGGGTTGCCTGCCCAGACCATTTTCCCTTTTAGCTCTTCCATCACTTTTAAAAGAGTGTCTACACTGAATTTCCTTTTGTTACATTACCAGGCATAGGTCTGTTTCTCTGAGTAGACTCTGTTACCATGAGCTACAGTGCAGACAGTTCATTTCTCTCTGAAAAGTAAAAAACCATAGCATCTGGCACTAATATCAAGAAGTTTATGAAATTTCGACCACTAAGAGCACGTTGCTTGTGAAAGTGTTAACATGTGCAGTAGTTTTTGCTTCTCCTCCAAAAGAAAGGCATTCTCTGGCCATTCTAAATAACCCAGAAAAATCTAATTTCTAACTTGAGTGCAATCTATTTGTTGAAAGGTTCATGAAGGTAACTAAAGCAGTGATTCTTAACCTAGGCTTCACATTAGCATAACCCAAGAGCATTAAGAAAATCCCAGTGTTGAGGAAAACCCAGACTAATTAAAATGAAAGTCCCTGGCAGTGGAACTAAGCATCAGTATCTTTTTTTTTAAATACTTATTTATGAGAGAGAGAGAGAGAGAGAGACAGAGTGCGAGCAGGGGGGCAGAGACAGAGGGAGATGCAGAATCCAAAGCAGGCTTCAGGTTCTGAGCTGTCAGCACAGAGCCCGACGTGGGGCTCAAACCCACGAAACACGAGATCATGACCTGAGCTGAAGTTGGACGCTTAACCAACTGAGCCACTCAGGCGCCCCAGCATCAGTATCTTTTAAAGCTTCCTAGTTGATGTCAATGTGCAGCCAGAGTGAAAACCACCTGTTGTTTCCGCTTAACTCAGTTGCTAGTTGGTGTAAATCAGTTAGTATCAGCTAATTCAGGAAGTTGTTTCCTCTTCTCATCTGCTGTTAGTATTACCTCTAGGACTGATTCTGAGCTTGGGAGACCAGTAGAGCCCATCCCTTCATAGTGCTTGTGAGTGGAATCAAAGTTTTTGGGATTGTAGCAGTGTGATAGCCGATCATTAACCTGCTCTCCCTGATCCTTGTAGCTGCCAGGTATGGTGAGACTGCCTGGGGAGAAGGTAAAGTAAGGTTGTCAACATGAGGGATAGGAAATAGCAGAGTGGGATTTAGTTTAAAAGCCTTATAAGTTATATTTTCTCACTTTGACACAAAAAGTACTTATTTTTATTGTTTTGTGCTAGAATCTATCACAAATGTGTTAAAAATACATTATTTTTTATAATATAACTATTCTGTTCTATATACCATTATTTTAAGAGATCATAAACCTTCTCTTACTGTTGTTAGAGAGTAATAAGTCCTGGTTAATGGGGCCATAGTCTCCCAGTCTCCTAGATCACAAACCTAGGAGTCATCTTAGAGTCTTTCCTCGATCTTACCTTCACTCCATCACCACTGTACACTTCACTGTACACACATCCAATCACCACCAAGTCTTATTGACCCTAATTCCTAAATAATACTCAAGCCCATCTCTTCAATTTCTTTCCTCATTGTCATTGACTTGGCCAAGGCCAATGGCTCTCGACTCTGGCTGCATAATAGAATCATCTGGAGAATCTTAAAAATGTCAACACTCAGGCCACATCTGGGACCAATTAAAACAGAATCTCTGAATTTGGGACCCAGGCATTATATATTTTTTAAAGCTTCCCACTAGACAGTCAATTATGAGAACCATTGACCTAGGATCTCATTTTTTCTCACTTGGACTCTCGGAGTAACTTCTTAATTGATCGTCTAGTCTTATATCACTCTCAGTTAATTCTCTACATTGCTGCCAGAGAGATCCTTCCAAAATTCAAAATGCATTGCATTACATATCACATGGTACTTAGAAATTCTCAGTCAGCTCCTCATTGCTTATTTGGCAATAATCTCCAAACACCTACATGTGATAGATAAAAGAGAAATGCATGCTTAGAGACAAATCAAATCTGAGCTCAAATTCTACCTCTAAGCTACATGATCTAGGCAAATCACACATCTGAGTTGCAATTTCTTCAACTGTAAAATTCCTCATGAAATAATGTATGTAAAGTACTTGGGACATTTCTGGGCACATAGTGCTAAGTAAGTAAAAATTGAGTGTAATAATAGTATTGTATAAGCCCCTAACTGCTATCTAGTTCTCCAGTCTCATTCTTCCCTCTCCTCTCATTGCCAGCTAAACTCCAACCCAAGAGACTCCCAACATCAAGCCATTTCATGACTGCGTTCTTGCATAAGTGTGATTCCCATAGCTTAAAGTTTTATTCTCCTATCTCCCTGTCAATCCTACTCACTATTAGATCCAGTTCAAAGCACCGATGTGATGGCTTCCCTGACCACCCCCGCCTTTGCAAACACCTTTCTTTTGTGCAACTCCTACATATTGTATTGAGACTCTTTATTTATTTCTCTATCACTAGATTATGTGCTTCTTTAGTACAGAGGTTGCCTTATGCCTTTATATTTCCAATAACAAATATAGTGCCTGGCTCTTAGTAATTATATAATAATGTTTGTTGGATGACTGCATAGCTGAAAAAATATCAATAAAAGAAATTAGAGAGTAAGTTCAGGGGCTGACAAGATTGTATATTGCTAACTTTAGAGAGCAATGCAGTGCTGTGCATCTTGTTCCACAAAGAGATTTTGGTGTTCTTTGAGAGAGAATAGGGGGCTAGGAAGACCACAGTTTATATTTTTGTGGTATATATTTTGTTTTTGTTTTGGAGGACAATATTCTGGAGTCAGAACGATTTCATCTTATCTCTCCTATTTTCTAGCTATGTGATTGTGAATAAATGACTTAACCCTCTAAAATTTCCTCTTCTATAAGATGTGAAAATAATACCTCCTTTGTGGTGCTGCTATAAGGAAAGAATGACATAATATATAGGAAGTATTTGGTATACTGAGTCCTCATCACATGGAAGTTGTCCTTATGATTATCATTATTATAAAGAAAGAATATTTCATCAGCTTTCATTCCTTTTTTTGTTTTACATACTAAAACTTGTTTGATTTTCTTGACTAGGTGATTTAACAAAAATATTCAAATCTGCTAATATAAATACACAAAACCCACATATGGGTAGTTGATGTAGGAAGCTACTATGACAAGTGTTCAAAATTACTTAGTTTAGAAGTCTTAGCTAAAATGACCTGAGTTTGTGCAAATATAGCTAAAAGTGTCACTTGTGGGTCATTAGAACGCCTCTCCCCCAACTGATACTTTGTTCTATTCTCTGCCTCTAAAGAGAAATCTTGTCTCATCTCAATGGTTACCATGGTAATTGTGTATTTTTGTCAAGAGATAAGAAAGCGGTCACCATCAATTGCTACTACTAATATTCCTGAATTATCTTGATAAGGGAAAAAATGGTAGTTTATTGCTAGCTACAGATATACAACAGTTAACCTATCATGTAATTTTTTTATGTTTTTTACTTATTTGTTCTTAGCTGCATAGACACAACAATTTATCATTGGTTTTAGGAGATTAGGAAGTAGCTAAGGTCCTGAAATTTAGATCACAAACTCAAAATGAATACCTAATCAGCAGTTATATTCTTCACTTATATTGTCCTTACATATTTTCCAAGTCCTAGTAATGATTGGAATCAGAGAACTTAAAACACATGTAGAGACCACAAGCCCAGATATATTACATCAGAATCTCTGAGGTTATGGCTTCCAAGTCTGTATTTTTTTACTTATTTTTTAATGTTCATTTATTTTTGAGGGGAGGTAAGGGCTGTGAGAGAGGAGGATGGAGGATCTGAAGTGGGCTCTGTGCTGACAACAGAGAGCCTGATGTGAGGCTTGAACTCACGAACCATGAGATCACAACCTGAACTGAGGATCATGAGACTTAACCAACTGAACCACCCAGGTGCTCCAATAACCCCATGAATTTTAATTGTAAAGGAAATCAAACTATATCACTGGAGTCCCAAAATAAATTTGCCTAAATAATGTTATGGTAGAGGGAAAAACATAGTATTAGATTAGGAAGGAAGCTAGGACGCTCTCTAGGTTCATTTTACAAGTGAGTCTTTTAGTCCTAGAAATAATACAGAACATTATCCAAGTCATGCAACTGGTTTACTGACAGAGCCAGGACTGAAAAAAACAAAACAAAACAAAACAAAACAACCCATAACATATCTTTTAGTTCTCTTTTTAGTGCCCATTTAACTATGTTGTGTTTGTATGTGTGTGTGTGTGTATGTGTACATATGTGCACTCACATTTTGTATAGCCATTAAACCAGGCTAAGAAATGCAGAAAAAAATTCACACTATTTGTGTAATAACTTACTGAGAAGTTAATTTTTAGTCTATTTATGGATCATTATTAGAAGTCCTAAATTCAAATGCTGTTGGGACCCCATTGGTGACAATAATGAAATATATTCTTTCTAAAGTTTCTTGAAGATTTTTCCATGTGGGACCGTAGCCCCAAGATTGGCCAATATTCAGGAGAATCCAGGAGTTTTGTATAAACTCTACCAATTATTAAATGCTTCTCCAATGTCTGCAGCATACAGGCTAAGCAAAATACATTTGTAGGTTGAATTTAACCTCTTGGCTGTCACTAAGCCTTCTTGTCCGCTCAGGTATAAACATATTCATTGTAATTTCCAAGTTTGGAAATGAATTGATATATCTCACCAGATATGCATGGCTCGGACTCCAGAGCCATGTATTTTGACCACTTAGTAGGTGTTTTACAAATCAAAATTTCTGAAATGCCCAAGATCATTCTGGGAATAGTCTTTTGTTACAATTAAGCCACAGCTGGTTGTCTTTTGTTACATTTAATTCTAAGTACAATCTAAGTATATCATATTTAAATGCATAAAATCATTAAAGGTTCCCTACAAATCTCTTGAGGACTTACATTTCCATATAAATGGTATAGTAACTACATATAACACAATGTGTGTTTCATAAACCAGGCAGGTCAGAAGACCCAAAGATTCACCCTTAGGGCCTTATTTCTGGTTTTCTTCCCTCCTGCCTGCACATTCTATTTCTAAACTGGCTCTATGGAAATTTCTCCCCCATGAAATAACCTAGGCAAAGATTATGTCCTACAAGGGAGAGCTACGTTTAAAAAAAAGAAAGAAAAAAGCTAAATAATGTATTTTGCACCTAACATCTAAGATCAAGATGTTTAAAATTATATTTGAGCACTGGCTATTTGGCTGCCAAATTCCTGATATCTTTCCTGTTTCTATTTTATCTGCCTCCTTCTTTATCCTGTTTCAAAGTTATCCTCTAGCTCAAAAGAGCGGTCTAAAGGATAAAAGGTGCTTTTGAAAGAAACTTTGTAATCCTCAACTCTACTTTAGAAAGGCTTGAACACATACTTTTGGCAGAAAAGGGAGGCATATTTTCGCAGCAGGAGTGAAGAGATTTCCCAAATAGAGTACTATACAATTATGTCCCAAGGACTCTGGAGCCGTGGCTAAGCAATGATGCCATTACTGGCCTTTTGCCTCTGACTCAATGAGGAAGCAGAGAGTGATCAAGGCTGTGACCAAAGCCTGAGTATCTTCATCCCTTGCTTGGGCAACTGGAGGCCCTTGGCTTGGAGCTGATTTCACTGTGTGTCACTATTGTCTTAGAAATCCATGCAGCAGCAAGACAGGGCACCAATTCAGGAACTGACCCCAGGGGTGGCAGGCTAATGAACACATTTCAGTGTGGCACCTCCCCATGATTCCTAAAGGCTTGCCCACATGGGCAGAAGATAAAACGAAGGCCAAGCCTATCCGATTGTATTTTTTCTGGCATGCGACATGAGTAATCTGACACCAAAGCCGGGAGGGGGAGCACATTTTCTTATAAAGAGTAGGGATGGCACTGATTTGCTCTGTGGGCCCAGCTAATATCTATAGCCCTAAATATATCTAAAAATCATTTGTGCAGGTATGCTAGGACATAGTTTGTCAAAATTACTTCATAAAGGTTCATACAGTGCAGTCACCGGCAATATTATTTGGGAATGATTTATTTGGATCTGTGCCAGGTTGTTGTATGGCAAGGACTTGAAAATGCTGTTTTCCACAGTTTAATTGTAAGCATGGCACATTTACAGGAAAATATCACTAAAATCTGTGAATTGGTAAAAAGGTACCCTGGGCTGACATATTAAAAGAGAGGTTTTGTCTCTTTTAAAACTACGCAGTGAAGTTTACTTGACTGTTTCAGTTGCATTATCAAACAGATAGGACTAGGTACATTCTTCTCATGTCCTTAAAAACAGTATCCTTCCAGGCCCCCACCCCATTGAATTATTCTCCCCGTAACTTTCATATACTACTAGTTTATTTAGCATTTGCTTCCTTTATAATACAAAAGAACTTAGACCTGTCAGATATTCAATTTCACAAAACTTGAATTAGTTTAAATTAATGAGTTCTTTGTCTTTTCTTTGTATCAGCTCACAATAATTTTGCCATCTCTCCTACTTCCCCGATTCCCCCCACAGACACCCTGCTCTCTTCCTCACCACAGAGTGACTCTAACAGTGCTAATGTTAAGTGAGCCCAGTCAAGCACTGGGCTTAAGTCTCTCAGGAACTATCTTACTTAATGCTCAAGACATCCCCACGAAGTTGGCATTATTGTTATCCCAGTTTTAGTGAACCAGGAACCTGAATTGTTTAAGACCATAGGCTAATGTGAACTCGAGCTGATAGCCCCACCTTTGACTCTTCCCAATTTTCTTGGGGCACCACAGGAGGTGACCAAGTTTCCAAAGTGATTTTCCTCCTCAGGCCACTTCTCTGAGGACTGTACTCCCTCTTATGAGGGGCCAGAGAAAATGAGGAAAGACTGTGTCCGGAGCTTAGGTCATTTGTTGGTGATTGAATCTCTAAGATGGTTTTAAGACTCAGAGCTCTGCAAAGAGAAATGGAAACTGCAGAAGAAACAATAGGAACCGTTTGGTGTCCAAGTAGCAAGTTATACAAAGTTAAACTTTGTTTTCATCCAATTAAAATAAAGTGGCAATTGGTCACTCTTTCAGGCAGAAAGAGAGAAAAACACTTCAGGGAGAAAAACAAGCCCTTCTGAAGCTTACTGTTCCTTTATCTGTTCTCCTGTTCCCATCTCTATCCCCTCAGGGAGTGGTTCTGGAAGGAAAGGCTATTCCCCCTCTCCCAACCCCCTAACCAGCTGCTCATTTTCCTTGGTTTTGTCACCACGTTCTAATCCAATGTTTGACAGCTCACAATTTGCTGTAATGGAACAGATATCCATGTTTAATTCCTTGCACAATTCAGTTTAAATAAAATCAGCCATTGAGTACATCCCTTTACACTTTGCAAAGCTCTTTTTCACATGTATTACCTCATTTAATTGTCAAAAAAAATCAATTAAGACAAAATGATTGACAGAAAAGAAGCAAACCATTGTTTAAGGCACAGATGTCCTTGATGAATCAGTAATAGAAATTGTTGCAAAAGAAAAATTATGATATTTAGGTGAACCAAGAACAGATTGTGGATATTGGTGTGTCTAACCTCTATCACGTTGAAGTTTTCACTGGCCTTCTCTACCAGTATATAAGCAGGACAGCTGATTGCAACTCACTCTCCCCCCACAAAAACACTTCATTTATTGCAGTTGCAGAAATAATTGGCCATCTGTTCCCTTTCCTCACTGTGCCATGATAAATAATAATGGGTCCTAGAACAAGTTTGCCTTTTATCTTCCAGTTCCGGTGAATCCTGTAGATTGATAGGGTCTAGCTATTTCTGTAGCAGCTATCCCACAGGACTGATTTCAGAAAATACGAGGTGTATTCTCCCTAATCCCCCACACCCGACGCTATCTTTTCCCATTATTGATTTCTTTTGATTGTGTTTGATGTGATAGCAGGTATTGTTTGAGCCTCATGAGGTGTTTCCTGTTTCAAATATCCTCACCCCTTCAGACATTACTTGCTTGGCCGTTCTATGTATACTCAAGGCTAACCTCAATGACAATTGACAATTAGTGTTCTCTTACTGTATTTCAGACACTGTGCCGAGAACTCAAAGTGTGTGATCTCATTCAATCTCCATAAGAACCACAAGAAGTTGTACATTTTATTATCCCCATCTGATAGAGGAAGTCTCTGATTTTAAGAGAGTAAGTGGACTGCTGTGCCAATCCAGGCCCACCTACTCCAGAACTTACTCCAAATTCTTCACAGCTGATGAATGAGCTAAACATTCACTATCCCTTAATCGACCGAAAGTATGCTTCTATACTTATCAACATATCAGCCAGTTTTTGTTACAATTATGCTGCAAAACAAACCAATGGCTTAAACTGTAATTATTTATCCTTGCTCATGTACCTATGACTTGCTTTAAACCTAGCTGATTGAAGCTCGGCTTACCTGGGCTTAGTCCCAAGCTGCAGCGTGGGCCCAGGTCTGCTCCATGAGTCTTTTGTCCTATCCTCTCTGACCACTGGAATACTTGGAGCATGTTCTCATGGCATTAATAGAAGTAAAAAAGAGGCAAGTCTGTCCAGACTTGGGGCTGGAATACTATTCCCACTCATGTTCCATGGGCAAAATAAGCTACATAGTACAGCTCACCATGAGTGAGTTGGGAGAAATATACTTTGCTTTTAGTAGAAAGGACTGCAAGTTTACATGGCAAAGAGCGTGAGCACAGAGAGACGGGGAGGAAGGGGGAATGAAGGATTTATATACTCTACCATGGAGATAAGCAGTTAAGAAAATGAGTCCTCTGCATTTTGTAAATGTTCATATAGAAGAAACAGGAAGAAGGCTTGACCTTAGTTGAGCAGAGAAATAGAATCTAATGTTCTGTTCTTTATTCTCGCATATAGAGATGAGGGAATAGGTGTGAAAGATCTCTAGGGCCATCACGAGTCTATCTACAGGGCTAAGCAAATCAGCAAGGAATACTGTGTTAGAGGCATCTATGCTTCTGAGATAGAACTGGCTGATGAGTAAGTATAATATTTATGAGAATAAAAACACCTACTTTTGAGAACTGGGAATATGTGGAAAACTCAGGACTGATAGAACCCATAGTCCTGAAGGATATTTTTAATTATCTTAAGCCCCCAAAACCTAGCATAGAACTTTTGATGCTAAGTTGAAAGGAATCTTAAAGTTCCTCAAGTCTAAATACCCACTCAATCCTTGAATTTTCTCTGTAACATGCAGCCTCTATTTGAATATTTCCTGTTACTATACTCTTTAAGTCCATTTTGACTGGCTATCTCTTCCTTATCCTCATCATTTTAATCCATCACATGTCTCCACATTATTTATGGTGACGTAGCAAATGAAAAGCATCAAAAGATGATAAACCCAGGAACACCACCCTCCTTTCCTTGGGATTGAACATTCCTGTGCAGAGCCAGCTTCCTAGGCTTTGTGCCTACAAGAGCCCTAAATTTGACTTAATACTCTGCTGGTGCCATCTTGAAATTCTTTAAAATTCTTAACAAATGACTCCTTATTTTCACTTTGCACTTTTCATTTCGTACCAGGTTTCACGAATTATCCAGCTGATCTTAATCCTAAGTCATTACCATCATTATGTATCCCTGAGTTAATTCTTCACCTTGATTCCTGCTTCTCACCATTCCACTGTGGCAACTCCACTCTCTTTCTTACCACATTTGGTTCCTGCTTGACTCTCTGTTCTTCGTGGTCTCTTGAGTTCACTGTTTCCTGTTTTTGGTGGAGAGATTCCCTCAGTCTGCCCCAGCTGGACCAGGCCTTACTCACTGTAACCTTACTGACACCTTACTTTCTCCCCCAGGGGAGGCAGATTCATTCTTCCTTAAGCTCTAGTTAGATCTGGCTCCATGGTTCCAGTTCTCCCCCTTGGAACCAGGCAAAATAAGTCTTTTTGATGTTTCACTTTTTTGAGGCCAACTCCTTCAAAGCAGAATTGAGGAGTCACTTGGTAGAGAGACAGTTCAGCTTCAGGAAGGGCCAAGTGGCACCTATTGGTGGGAAGTAAGTAGAATGTGCTCAGCTCAGGCTGTCATTACCCTTGTCTTTCCCCTTATCATATTACGTCAGCTGCACTGACTTGGTGCCCTCATGCTTAAAGTTTGATGTGGTAAATGCCATATTTTTATTTATTTATTTATTTATTTATTTATTATTTTTTATATTTTGAGAAAGAGAGACTGTGAGCAGGAGAGGGGCAGAGAGAGAGGGGGGCAGAGAATCCGGAGCAGACTCTGCAAGTTCAGCCCACAGAGCCTGATGTGAGGCTTGAACCCACAAAACTGTGAGATCGTGACCCGAGCCAATATCAAGAGTCAGACACTCAACCAAGCCACCCAACTGCCCCAACGCCATTTTTTTTTTAAAACATTTATTTATTTTTGAGAGACATAGAGACAGAGCACAAGCAGGGGAAGGGCAGAGAGAGAGAGGGAGACACAGAATCTGAAGCAGGCTCCAGGCTCTGATGAGCCATCAGCACAGAGCCTGATGTGGGGCTCGAACCCACAGATGTGAGATCATGACCTGAGCTGAAGTCGGCCACTCAACCAACTGAGCCACCCAGGTGCCCCCCAATGCCATTTTTAAAAAGCCTTATGATCCCACTGTTAACAGCTTACATTCAAAAACACAAAACCAGATACTTTGTACTGAAGATCATATCTTCCTCATAAGTGTCTAAATAATATAAGCAGATCTTTTAGGTCTATGATAGAAGGAAGAGTCCAACCAGGAGAGTTCAATAGTCATTTTTTCATGCTTAATTTCAGCTTTTATATTTGATGCCAGATGTTTGAAATAATATTTAGTGCTTGGCTTCTTTTCCCTTGTTTGCAAAAGTAGCACTGTTCTTGTAGGAAACTTAGAAAATAATTTTAAAACCACAAAGAAAAAAATAAACATTTCCTACAATCCCACCTACTAAAAATAACTACACTTAACATACAGTTTAATATTTCTGTATATTTTTCTATGAATGTATACATGTAACTTTTAAGATACAATCTTACAGAGGCATCGGGAGGCTCAGTCCATTGAGCATCTGACTTCGGCTCAGATCATGATCTCACGGTTAATGAGTTCAAGCTCCATGTCCAGCTCTGGACTGCCAGCTCAGAGCCTAGAGCCTGCTTCAGATACTGTGTCTCCTCTTCGCTCTTTGCCCTTCCCCCACTCATGCTCACTCTCTTGCTCGTTCTCTCTCAAAAATAAATAAATAATAAAAAATTAAAATAAATAAAATACAATCTTACAAGCATATTAAAGATACTTAAATTTTTGTAAGTGGGTTTTATCACTTACTATTTTTCTTTTAAATTTTTATCAACAGCAATTTCCAACTGACAGGCTAATCCAGAAGCAAACAATGACACCTAAAGCCGAGCAGTAACACAACTGTACAATTCTATCAAAAGCAGTCGATTTGGGAGGAAAGAAACTGGCGTGGTCAGTCTACTTGGAGTTACGTAGGCCAAAGAATGGGCTGATTTGCTCACTGTCTACTAATACTAAATTAAATCCAACAACAGATTGACATGTTGGTGATGGGTGATTGGAGCCAGGGCTTAGAATTTAAAGTTCTATACTGTTTTAATAAATACTGGGCTATTTTTGGATCCTTCATCATCTTTCAGTAAAGTCTAAAGGTTTTGATTTTAAAATAAAGGGTTCATTCAGAAGAAAAGTTTTTTATCTTCTTTAATGAGTTGCAAAAACATGCAAAATAACATCCTGAAGCTGTTGAAATTAAAGTTTCTGACCCTTTCAGAATCAGAAAAACCCAAGAGTATTTTGATTCCCTCAGATTTTTTGTTTGATGTGTCTGGAGTTACACATTTAATAACTAAATGCCCTTTCCTTCCCTTTTAAGCTTTTTATCTTCAAATATTAAACAGTATATAATTATTTATTCCAGAGCTAATTCTTCTGTCTGCCAGTAAAAATCTGTTCATTTAAAAATGTTTAAAAAGTACCTGAATGCATTATGAATTTAGTGACCATACTTTAATCGTATAACCACAGATGATAAATCTATACTCAAAGAAGCATCCCTGTAACTGAAAGGACAGTAACATGTGTAATACAGGTCCCACCAATACTGATTCTCTCTCTCTCTCTCTCTCTCTCTCTCTCTCTCTCTCTCACACACACACACACACACACACACACACACACACTGCATTTCAAAGTCATTCCTGGAACATTTTCCAAGCTTACATTCACAAGTACCTTTCAAAGAGTTAGATGTGTTTATTTCATATAGTGAAAGTGAAAAGAAACTTAACATTTGTCTGATCTCATATATTTTCCAAAATTTATTGAGCTTGTTTGTTGTTGTTTGTTTGTTTGTTTACAAGCTTTACATTGGTCTTCAAATTTGATTCTTTTAAAGACGGGCATGATATGAGTGGCCCACAACAGACCATCGACAGTACAGGAACCCGTGAACACTGCCAATCCTCTGGGTAATCATAAAGCAAACAAAAACGAAAGTTAACACTCAAAACTTCTGAACATTGACTTTTATATTCTTGCTTTACCTTATCAAGTTCTGTGAAAAATAAGAGAAAACTGAAAAACGTGATAATTAATTCTCTAATCTTGATACTGAGTATACTCTCTATTCTTCTTTCCTCCCTGTCCTTTCTTGCATTAATGTAATTTATTTGATAAAATGAGAGATAACATTAAGCTGCTTTCTTCACTGTCTTTCAGATAATGCATTAGAGCTTCCATACTTACTTACTAAATGCATACTCAAAATTTATAGCTACAAATAGTCACCTTGACTTCATGCAGCCATGTAAATTTGGACTAATTTTTAGCCAACATACTTCAGCCACTGTATCTGGATTTGAAGAGTCTGAATCATCCCTGAAATGCCTTCATAATATGGTGGACTTACTCAGAACACCTCTAGACCTCGTTTGTGGAAGTTAGTTTGGTGGTTTAGCACATAGCTCTGGTCCTAAGGACACCTGGCTTCAAATTTCAACCTTTCTCTTATATCATTTTGGACAATTTTCTTAGCTTCTCTATTCATTTTTTAAATGGAAATAATTGGAAATAAAATAAATAGAAATAAATAAATGGAAATCAAAATGGTATGCAAATTATTTGGTGGTTAGGATTAAACTACATAATGCATGCAAAGTGCTGGGTGCTACTTAAGTGTTCAAAATGTTAGTTTCCATTATTATTACATAATTCCAGATCAGTTTATAAGTCATCTCATTACTTTATAGCTATTTTTTATTTTGATCTTACAAGACTATTCCCTGGACTTATCAGCCACCTGTATTTATGAAATTTTCATCTCAGCGACTTTTTACTATATTTGAAAAGCAAGTTTACTCTTGAGGGCAATTATTTCCTTATGTTAAACAAAATGTGAAGAAACAAAACAAAATGTGAAGCCAAATGTATTTTGCGGAATGACTCAAGTTCACTCTTCTAGTCTAAGTATCTTTAAGAAAGAAACAATTGTGATATTTGGGAGGCAGGAAGTAGGTGTCTCCTTCAGCTCCTTCGATCCTAAATGCATTCACTGAGCATCTGTGCTTTGGCCGGGACTCCAGTCTTGACTACAGCAGTGTGCCAAACTCCTGGGAGGAGGAGTCCAGGTCTTTTTCGGCATTTCATCCCCAGCATTTAGGGAAAATGAAGAGAGAATGTAAGAACTTGTCTTAAAGATATTTTTCTATTCAGACAGAATGAGAAAACCCCAGCAGTTACTTAGAGATTTTGATGGGGTAGCAAAAGAAGCTGGAACAAAGGAGTCATATTGCTGAGCTACCTTCTGCCGAGCCTACCCTCTAGGGCTTCGTCCAGGAGTGGTGATGGGCCTCAGGGTTTTCTGTGACAGTGGGTCAGATCTCAGGTGGGCTGGCATTGTAAAAAGTTTGTAATATGGTACAGACTGGCTTAAAGGAGGAATGAACTCCCTGAATTGGCTTCACTTGAACCATGCATCGAGCTAAACTCTTTCTATCAATCCACAAAGATTAACTGAGCACCTCCTAATTGTCCAGCACTGTACAAGATCCCAGGAGAGATAGAAAAGAAGGAGAACTCTTGGCCATCATCTTTGGCAATGTTGAAGTTTTTTGCCTTTATCTTCCTCTTTATCGGGCAGTTAACACTTTCTCCTCACAAACAGGCTTTTCATCAAGTGTATCTCTAGTCCACTCGCCTGCATGGCAATAAATTTCTTTAAACATTCCTATCCTCTCACTCAGTTGTCCTTAAATTCCTAGCTTTGCACCTGCAAAATGTCCCTGGGACTTCAGAGCAAAGTTCAGTGACTTCCATAGGGAAGAACAAAATTAACAGGAAAGATGAAAAGTGCAAATAGAAGAAAAGAGACCACTCAACATATGCATTTATCTGCAAATGTTTTACAATCTGTCTCTCTCTGATTTTTAATATTCCATCTATGCTTTACAATATTGGTTATAGTTATTAACATAATATTTATAAACAAAATTATAGTATAAAGTTAATGAACCCTAACATCCAAGAGAATGCTAAGCACGTGGAGAGATCAGAGTAGATTTAGCCATGCCCCCATTATAGAACATTAACAACACTTGGGCTGCATCACATGCAGTAGCTATAAATGAAATATTGTCTCCAATCTGCAGTACTTCTCAATCCCCAATTGAGGGCATGTTTAAAAATAAACATGCCACAGGAAAAATAAGATCAATATAATAGCAAGAGAAATTAGAGTGGTTATTAGTATATTAATTGAACACCAGATGGAAAAGCAAAACAAATAATAGCATGCCGGTCTCACAAGAAATGTCTTCTAAACATTTTAGAAGAAATTTTAAAACAACTCGTGGTAGTGAGGTGTATGGGTAATATATCTTCAGTTATCCTGAGCTTGCTTAGTGACCAAAATAGCCCATGTATTACACCACTAGAGGATGTGAAGTCAGAAATGGTAGAGAAGTCCACCCACAATTTAATTGGGAGTGACCTTTACAAATAACAAAATAGATACTAAGCTTTTGGTATAATTGTTGTTAGTTTAATTATCCAGGAAGTGTGTGTGTGTGCGTGTGCACGCGAGCGCATGTGCGTGTTTGCAGGTGCTTATCAAATTCTGTTGTCTTTCTTGCCATTTACAAAGGTCATACACAGTGGCCGCAGTGGCCTGGGGGAAGATTAGTGCCATTCCAGTGGCCCAGAAGCCTGTGGATTGCTTTGCTGTGAGCTGGCATGGCAAACAACTTCAGGGTGATTCCTTAAGCTGTCCAGACTGACCCCACTCACAGCTGGAGCCTATAAAAGGCAGTGTCTAACAACCCACAAATTTATTTTTAATTTATTAAAAATTTATTACATAAATTTCTTTTTTTTTTTTTTGAGAGAGAGAGAGAGAGATTGAGAGCCAGCAGGTGAGGGACAGAGGGAGAGAAAGAGAATGCTGGAGCCCTACACAGAGGTTTTTTCCCACAACTGTGAGATCATGACCTGAACCAAATCAAGAGTCAGGTGCCCAACCAACTGAGCCATGCAGGGGCCCCAGAAGCTATTATAGACATTGCTTGAATTAGTTCAGTTTTAGATAATGTGCCCGAATATATGAAAGCATTTGTTCCCTTGCTCATTTCCATAGGGAATAATTCTTTTCTGATTTCCTCATGTATTGTATTCTAAAATATAAAAAGTTTTCTGTGTAATAAAGGACACATCTTAATGTATGGCCCTACAGATGTTTTAACTATTTTAAAACTGACTTTGAAATGTCAACGTTGACTTATATTTATTTTTTGTTTATTCTATTATTCATGAAACTCTCTTGAACACATACTATGTGTCAGATGTCGTTGGGCACAAAGATGGAGCTCCTAGGTGAGAGTGAGGCCAGTCACCTTCACCCTGTCACTGTGATGCAATAGGATAACAGCAGTAATATGGGTAAGGAAGATGTGTTATGGGGCCATAGGCGGGAGAACATTTAAGTCTGCCTGGGAAGATCAAGGATAACCTCAGGATGTGACCTTGAAGGTCAAGTACCAATTCTCTCAGGAAGGAGAAAAGCTGGTTCAAAAGAGAGAAACTAGTTGATAAATCCTTAACATAGTACATATTCATCCTTCAGATCTTGCCTTTCCCATTTGTCTTCTGGAGATTCATTGTTACCAGAGTCTTCCAAGCTGGATTTAGTACACTCCTAGGATGTCTCTTAACCGTCACTCAGTGCTCTCATTACTGTTTTCATTATTTGCTTTTCCATACCCCCTCTCATGATCCTTCCCTAAGAGTGTCAAAATTATTCATTGTGGAATCCCTAGCCCAATCAATGCCTGGCACATAGCAGCCACTCATAGAATATTAAATAAAATAATGACTGCTCAGGATAATTTAATGTGACATGAATGTAGGGGACATGATAGTCTGAGCCAGGTTGCAGTGGGCCTTAAGTGTGCTTCTAAATGAGGTTACAGATGTTACATACCAAGCAGCAGGGAGTCAGTGACTGCTTTGAATGGAGGAATGACGTGGAACCTCTGGTGGCAGGTGGGGTGTGGATTGAAATGGGGAGTGACTGGCTGGGAGACGTGTCCTGGATCTCCCTCCTTCCCTCCCTGAGTGGAACAGATGCATGGATAGAGATTGGAATGCACCAGCCTGCAACCTGGTTATAGGCTTGGGAGCTGGAAGGGGACAGATTCTGAATAGTAACATCCTGTGAGGTTTCTAAATTCATCACCAAGCTGGCATCGGAATCTAGGTTACTGGGTTCTAGAACATGGAGTGAAGGCATAGGAGGCCCAGAATAGAATATCAGGAAGTGAAGACCTGAAATAATTCCCAGTGCTGAGCAGCATGGAGCCACCACGAATATTTATCAGATGCAGCTTTCTGTTAAGGGTGGTAAAGGGTTGGTGGGGAGAGAGAAAGGGGAGAAATCAAGAAAGACTTTGGTTTGGGTAACCTGGTGAGTGTTGGAGCATTAACAGGTTAGGGAAGGAAGGGGGAAGAGCAGCAGCTTGTAGATCTGCCATCAGAATGTACAGGGGGAGGGAGAAACAGGTGGCAGATAATAAACAGACTTTGTTGACTTCATTTGGGGACCTTAGAGGGAAATCAAGACTTTGCATTGTGATTTGAAGTTAATCTGTGAGAATCACTTCATTTCACTTCTAAACATAGTTTTTATAAGCAGGATTGCCTTAATCGTATTCCTAGTTCTAAGAGAATCTGTTCAAAACTATACCAATTTAGTTAATTAAAATCAGATCAAGGAGGTCTGAGTCAGTGGGTTAAGCATGTACACACTGGTGAGTAAGATCAGCCTCTTAGGGCAAATCGTTTCAACATTAATTTTTTTTTCTTTAACAAGCATTTTCTATGTAGCTTCCTACAATAAACATTCATAGTCTCAAGATTATAAATCAACAGAACTTGGAACAACCTACACAAAATGCTCAATATAAGAAGATAGGAATAGACTTAGATCAAAACCAAATTTTATAATGACAAGTTATAGAGTAAGTATAACTTTAAAATATATTTTATGGTAATTAGAATATATATATATGTATATATATACTCAAATCTTCTCTCTTATCTATCTTTAAAAAAGACTAATTGTTAAGCCAATGCTTTGCATTTTAAAAATTAGTTGCATAAACAGCTTTGTAAACTTTCTCTTAAATTTTTTGCCAAAATTATTATGGCCCAAGTATTTGAATTGGATTTTATGCTGTTTTGTTAACTGACTTAGTCAAATATATTTGGGGCTTATCTCTCCCCATGCTGAATGAAATATTCTGTTATTCTATTTCCTTTCTTTTTAGTGTTTTCCCCCCCTCAGCTTAAAATAGGTGTAGTCATTCCTGTGCCAAAGAGTATGAAAAGTCCTTGGAAGAATTTGGCATTTTTTTTTCCTAGAGTATACATTTTACTTGAGGAACTTGTCAGTTGCAAAATGGGGGAGGCTAATTAATTTAACACATTTTTATATTAAAATAAATATGCTATTTTATGCTAGAATAAAAATTCACGTGAATTTATACATATTAAAAAAGAACAGCACACAAAACTTCAAATAACTTTTAAGCTGGCTGCCAGAATTTCCAGCTTCTCACTCCATCTCTGAGTGAGGTTCATACTTTCTAAAGATGGCCTTGCAGATGGGACATTATACCCATCACTCTGGGTGCTGTTCTAAACAGACTTCAAGATGTCATAACAGAATCAAGAGCCCAGAAATAAACCCATGCATTTACAGTCAGCTAATATTTGACAAGGGAGCTGAGAATACTCAATAGAGAAAAGACAATCTCTTCAATAAATGGTGCTGGAAAAATTAGATATTCACATGCAAAAAAAAAAAAGAACTATTTTAGACCCCCTCTTATAAAACTCAACTCAAAATGGATTAAACACTTAAATGTAAGACCTGAAACCATAAAACTAGAAGAAAACAGAGGGAAAAGCTTGACGTGGGTCTTGGCAGTGATTTTTCGGGGATATGGCACCTAAACCACCAAAAACAAAATAAGAAAAAACAAATAAGTAGGATAAATCAAACTAAAAAGCTTCTGCATAGCAAAAGAAACAATCCAAAAAATGAAAAGGGATCCTCTGGAATAGGGGAAAATATTTGCAGTCTACACATCTAATCAATTAATATCCAAAGTATATAAGAATCTCCTACAACTCAATAGCAAAAACGTAAATAATCTGATTAAAAATGAGCAAAAGACCTGAAAAGACATTTTCCCAAAATACTCAAGTGGCCAACAGATACATAGAAAGGTGCTTAACATCGCTAATCATTAGGGAAATGTAAATCAAAACCACAATGAAATATCACCCCATACCTTTTAGAATGGCTATCATCAAAAAGACAAGCGATAAAAGTATTAAGGAGAATGTGGGGGAAAGAACCCTTGTGAACTATTGGTGGGAATGTAAAGTAGTACAGACACCATGGAAGGAAGTTCCTCAGAAAAATAAAACATAGAATTGTCATATGATCCAGGTATTCTACTTCCAGGTATATTCAAAGGAAATGAAATCACTATCCTCAAGAGATATCTGCACCCCCATGTTCATTGCAGCATTAGTTACAATAGCCAAGACATGTAAACAATCTAGGTGTCCATCAATAAATGAATAAAGAAAATGTAGCATATACATTCAATGGAATATTATTCAACCTTAAAAAAAGAAGGAAATGAGAGGGTATTATGCCAAGTGAAATAAGGACAAACACTATATGATCTCACTTATAAGTGGAATCTAAAAAAACCAAACTCATAGAAACAGAGATCAGATTCGTGGTTAGCAGTGGCAGGGAATGTAGGTGGTCAAAAGGCACAAACTTCTAGTTTCAAGATAAATACGTTTTGGGGGTAGAATGTACAGCCTGATGACTCTAGTTAAAATACTGTATTATATTTTTAAAAGTTTCTAAGAGAGTGGATCTTAAAAGTTCTCATTGCAAGGAAAAAATAATCTGTGACTCTGTGAGGTAATGAATGTTAACTACCCTTACTGTGGTAATCATTTCACAGTATATACATTTATCAAATCATTGTGTTACATACCTTAAACCCGTTTAATATTATATATCAATTATATCTCATTAAAACTGGTAAAAAAAAAAAAAAGATATCTAACAGCCCAAAGTCGTGCTTCTTTCTATGTTCACCACCTCATCCCTAACACACCCTCTTCATAGAATCTGAGCACCCATGAATTTATAGTGTTTATCTCACCATGTAGTGATTATTTGCATGTCTCTCCAAAGTATTGGTACGCTGAGAGCAGGCTTTTCTCTCCCTAATCATTTTTATATCCCTAGCTTATAGCTCCTGTCAGAGACTAAGTATTTAATAATGTGTGTTGAAGGAATGGGTGAATACATAAATGCATGAATGAGTCTCAGGAACTATCCAAGTCAGACCACAGTCCATACACTCACACATAGCAGACTGATAATGACCATGGGGTTACCTTCATGTTTAGTCTGGGACGGAACTGATCATTTCCATGAGATGATACGCTAGGGTGTAGAGTTACAAGAGGACAAATCTTAAAACCAGGGCAGGAACAAGAAGAGCCTCCTGGGAAATCAAATCTCTGTGCAATAACTCAGGGAATTATATTTGTTACGTTCAAAAAGTATATGGATAGTAAACTCACTGGGAGGAGAGACCCTGTGAGATCATCCATTCTTCTGACAGCTAAGACAAAAGGGCAGAAAAATAATAAAGTGAAAATAATGTGTTTCAAAGGTTCTGTGTACTGACCACAACTGAATTGATTTCCTAGAGTCAACACATGTGTCATTATTCCAGTAACTCATTAGACCCAAATAGATTGCATCATTAAGGTCATAAAAATATTAGACCATCTTTGCCACAACCCATTTTATCAGGCACCCAGACATGGTTAGAGAATCAGTAGATTTTTTTTTTAACTGGTAAAGAATGAATCGATAATGAAAATAAAGTGAATTTTGCACATGGAAGATGAACCTAAACTATGGGACGGGTGACTGTTTCTGAGCTTGAAAGAGGAAAGAAAGATTTCATATATTCAACAAATATTTGAATGCTATATATGTATATATATATGCCAAGGAATATTCCCATCAAAGTAAAGAGCAAAATGACTAATAGGCCAAATAAATATCAAAATATTTGCTTTTCAATAAGGTGTCCATTTAAGAAATTTAAGTTTGAACAAAATATACTTTGTCATTTGCACCCTTGTAATAGGCATTATATGGTAGGTGTTTAATAAATGACATGGTAGCCTCACACCTATAGAGTGAAGAGAAACATTTTCCCTCTCCAGTCTGCACTTTCCTGGTGTGAGATACAAAACATCAGTGCAATAATAAAGCATTAATATTCATATTCCTATTGCAAACTTAATTTTTAAATATTTTTAAAAACATTTTTATGTATATTTGAGAGAGAGAGAGAGAGACGAAGTGCAAGCGGGGGAGGGGCAGAGAGAGACACAGAATCCAAAACAGGCTCCAGGTTCTGAGCTTTCAGCACAGAGCCTGACGGGAGGCTCAAACTCATGAATCGCGAGATCATGACCTAGTCCAAAGTTGGACGCTTAACCAACTGAGCCACCCGGGTGCCCCCCTATTGCAAATTTAAGATGCAGGCAGTACATACTAGACCATGGGCTTGGTATGCCTTGAGTAGAACTATATTTCCACTTACTAGTAGTATGACCCTTGAGTAATGTACATACAGCCCAGTATGTCTTCTCTTCCTCATTAAGAAGCAGAAGTAATCTGTATATTAGCCCACCTGCCATTCTACAGTTTTTATGATGAAATGAGATGATTGATATAAAACCATCAGAGCAGTTCTTAACACCCAGATATACTCAGTGAAGCAGGCTATTATTTGCCTGTAATCATAATAGACATCAGAAACATAAGAGTAAATAGATTTAAAAAAATATCTTTATTAGAAGTGGTTTTAAAAACAAATAGACAGGGGCACCTGGGTGGCTCAGTCGATTAAGCAGCCGACTTTGGCTCAGGTCATGATCTTGAGGTCTGTGAGTTTTAGGCCCGCGTCAGGCTCTGTGCTGACAGCACAGAGCCTGGTGCCTGCTTCAGAGTCTGTGTCTCCCTCTCTCTCTGCCCTTCTCTGCTCACGCTCTGTCTCTATGTCTCAAAAGTAAATAAACGTTAAAAAATAATAAAAAAAAATAGACAGTATTCTGGAGTGGGAAGGTAAGTCTAGAATGGTTGATCAAAGCGATGCAGTTCACAAATGAATGGGCATTCCTTCTGTCTTCAGCACTGTGTGTAGCGGTAAGGAGGATGCACATGGTCTGAAATCTCACTTTTGTCCTGCAAAACTTGACATCTTACTTGGGGGCAAAAGGCAATGACAAATGAAAATAAATAGTAAAAGTCTGAATGAACATTTAAGGCCACAGTAAAAGAAATGTCACAATATAGTACTATATTAAAATAAATAACTAAAATGCATTTTTACATTTTTAGAACTTTATTAAAATTTTTTTCCACAATCATAACTTTTAAAAACCCTGTCTGGAGAATACTTCCAGTGATGACTTAAATTATTTATATTGTAATGTAACCCAACTATCTACAAATATAAACCATGTATACTCCATATGCTTACTGCTCTTCCATAGCTATAAAACCAGGACAAATCTATAAACTAAATACAAAAAAGTAACAAAAGCTACATATTCTAATTAACCATCATCAATCGAATGAGGTAGGTAATACTGCTTTACTGAAACTAAATTGGCATAGATTTTGTTTGACCTGCTTCAATGATGGTATGTTGAGTGATGACATAGCTCTCCAAGCACTTTTCCTTTTGAAACTAATGGTAATTTTTGTCTGCATGTAGAATACCTTGCTTTCACTTAATGCAAAGGTATCATTTGCATGTTAAGTCTGCCTATGCGTTTATTAGCTTGTTATGATTAAAGTGGTGCTACTTTAAACCAAACAGTCATAAACTCAAATGGGCACTGAAAATATAAGGCAATTCTCAGTTACAAGGTATTTATCAGAGCATGCCATGCCTGTGTTTTTTAGGTTATCAGTGAAATGAAACACACAGACATACATGGTTACCTACAAGTTCTCACAGAGAGCTAGTGGTCCTGGAAAATAGGACTGAGGTTGAGAAAGACTGTAACAAACAGTTCATTGCCAGGTGAATTTTACGAACGGGAAATAAAAGTGCTACAGAAACTCAGAGAGGAAAGGACGGTTTGTGTTCCGATGTCGAGTGAGGTAGGCTTATGGAAGAGACAAGGCCTTGGAATCTAGTTATTATTGTGGTGGAAGATACATTTAGTTACGGTCTTGGAGACGGATACCTAGGTAATGGAAGATGGTAATCTATGGATTTCATAAATAGCGTGTGGATTTACACCAGGGAGTCAGGACTGAGAATTCAGGATGTGCGAAGAATTAGGTTTAGTGAAAGGTATCTTACTGAAGTGTGTGAAGGGGTTTGTTCTTCTCATCTATGGTACTGTGGGACAGTGGCTCTGGCTGGCTCATAGGCAGTTCTTTTGAGGGGAAACCCTGTATCGAAGGGAATGTCCCTGTAGTGATGAGAAAGATTTTGTGTTTATTAGACTCCCTAGCCTTGAAATGCTCTTGTTATTGACCACATGAGAGAACGTGTGCTACTAGACTGCCAGCCCCTGTGGTCCTTCAACTGTACTGGTTCCCCGCTTCTCCAGCGTGTGTCGAGAGTTTCAAAGAATGAGAACACCTACAAGTTACATGTTGGACCCTTAATCTGAGTGTATCTGAAGATTGTCTTCAGGAAGTATTTAAGGCTAAATGAGGTCATAAGATATGGCCCAAATCTAAAAAGATTGATTGGTGGCTTTATAAAAAGAAGAAGAAAGAGAGAACTCTCTCTGTCTCTGTCTCTCTTTGCTATGTGAAGACACAGCAAGAAGGTGGCTATCTGCAGGCCAGGAAAGTGTGTCTTCCCTAGAGCCCAACTGTGCTGGCGCTCCGATGAGAAATAAATGTCTATGGGTTAAGCCACCACCTTGTCTGTGATATTTTGTTATGGCGGCCTGCACTGCCAACCCAGTGCCAAACAGGATTACTTCTGAGCCGCGCTATTTCCTCTTATTTTCATTTTCTTTGATATATACAAGTAACAAGTCCTCTCAGTTGAGAGCATGGATGATGATATGATAATTTTGTCTGGTTTGGTTATATTTCAGCTTGTCTTACAAAGGCAAGAAGCTACATTTCAACTGACCTCTAGAATGTTATTTGCAGTACAATTTCTAGGCCGCGTAAACCTGTATTCACTGGTGAAATCCGATTCTCGTTTCTGGCACGATTGGCAAAATCGCTCCAGGTGTCAGGTGAATTCTTTCATCCAGGGAGAGGAGAAATTTCACAGGTTTCGTTTTGCATGTGAAACTTAATTCATGCCTCTAGAAACTATAAAATATGGAAACTAAATATAGTCTGTGAAGATACCGGTATGAAATGTGAATGAACAGCAGCAGAAACCAAATTTACAAAAGAAAAAAAAAAAGGGCTGAACCAGAAGCCTCCAGCTTATCTAAAATTTCCTTATTATGTTCCCAGGCATCTGCCTGAAATAACAGAGTAAAGCTCATGGTTAGGGAAATGGGGAGAACCAAGTGGAGAGCATGTGCTTTCACTGAGGAGTGGTCACAGGTTTAAGTGACCTTTTCTCCTACTATGCACTGTCCCAGAGCCATCAGAGGTGACTTCCCACGGGAAACCACAGGAACCAATGCAGAGGAGGAGGGGCGGGGCAGCCCTGAGGCTGCCCTGGCTGGATGCTTTGCTCCATCTGACCTCTAGCTTATTCCAGTTCACTTCAGTACACACGGTTTGATCAAGTACAGCGTCAATAGTGTGCTATTTCTATCCCTGCAAAGCAAAGCAAGAGGCCTTTGGCTTCCAGCCGGGAAGGTGTTCCTGATAGTGGGTTTTAGGTTAGGGTCAATCATGTTATGTGACAAAGCTGGATTGTTTCAGGTATGAAACTTAGTCCATCAGTGAACCTCCCATCATACCACAAGGATGAAACAATCCTTTCCACTGAGATTATATCTTATTCTGGGGCTTTATTTAGTGCTAAGGCATATAAATTTGTATCTGATATAGATGGCCCTCTATCTTTATGAGGGTTCAAGTTTATCTTTCCCGTCTGATTTTCAGTAGGGCCCACTCCAGAACCTGTTCCAGGCTGCCCAGGGTCTAGGTTTCCCTGAGCTCACTCTCATGATCCTGTTAGGGCATAGGTCATGCTGCGATGCCTGCAAAGCATGGGGCCATGCAAAGCTTGGTGGCCTTTATAGCCCTTCATCACTTCCCTGCTATGCTTAGGCACACAGGAATTACTCCCCTCCTCCTGGGTTGGGGAGAGGGCCCCCTGGGCTGCTCAGGCCTGTAGGCCAAGGCATATATCATCAAGGTATTTCTACTCGAGAGAGTTGCTACTAATTCTGATTCTACATTGGAAGATAGGCATGGATCTCCCTTGAATTCAGATCCCCTAAACCAACCTGATATGTCTCCCCTCTCTGCCCCATCTCTGGACTTGCGGTTCCTAAGCCTACCCATAACTCTCATCCCTGGCAACTCATGATATTAGCTCATTATTTCCTTTCTCTCTGATTCTCTTTTCCCTCAACTCTAGAAAACAACCCAGTCTTGATGCTCATGGATTCTCTATTCTCTAAGTGTTTCAAAGGTCTAGTCGTTGGTCAGTCAAAGGCTTTTCTCTATATTTTGTAGGAACACCCTTCCATGAAACATAGATGCCTCACAATTTAGCTGATGAGTTATTGTCTTGCTTTTTTATCCTGCCTTATGCTCATTCTTCCAAATGGATAAGATTGATGCCGCCTTCCAAAGTAACTCAAATCAGTCTTCCACGTTTCCTCTAAAATGTCATCCATTTTCAGAGAAAAACACAGAACAGAACTCGGTTCAGTTGTGACATCAATCACATTCATCTTCAGTATTCATAATCTGTGTCCTGGGCCCTCTTTTCCTCTCTCTATCTGAATTCCTAGGTGCTCATCAAGACATGGGTTCCTTTCCTCGTTTCACCAGCACTTTGATGGACAGAATAGAGGAATGCCTACTTTATCCAGAGCCTTCGGGTAATGATGTGCTCCACACTGACATTAATTTTCCAGGCTATTGAAGCTTACTTGTTTAATTGAAAACTTTTAAAAGTTGCAATGGCTTCAAACAGAAAGCTTCTCCACATCCTTTGCATTGGTTCCTGCCTGCAAAAACATGAACTCAAATTCCTGTCTGTTTCTCTTGTAATGTGTTGACTCAATAACATACATTTAACAAGCATATATTGAACATCCATTATGTGAAAGGCTCAGAGATACAAGTACGATGCCTTTGCCATTCAAAGGAGCTAACATTAAATTGAAACGAGGATGCTCACAACAAATTACCGCAGTCCAGGGCAATATGGCTGCACTAGGCCTGTAAACAGGGCATGGATGGGGCATTGAGAGACCCAGAGGAGGAATAGCAATTCTGCCAAAATGGGGTATGAGGTGCCAGGATAGGCTCTTCAGAGGGCTGGTGATCTGTCATTAGGGACCCTGCCCTCCTCAGAGAGTCCAGACTGGTCCAGCTGTTGCACAGTTTCCGTTTCCCCCAGCCAGGCAGACCCTCGGCTGTCACATTTTGCTCCCAGCAGACTCTTCCCCTTCAATTTGCATTTCTAATCATCCATGAGTTAGGAAGCCTTATAACCAAGCTCCTCAGAACCAGGCCTCACTTGAAGTAAACAGGCTCTCAGAAAGGCTCCCAGGGGCTCTGCTAGGATAATGGGCAAGAGGGTTGTTTGATTGCTTATTTTGATGAGACTATTTTGATTGCTTTGTGTTTCTTTGCTAGTTCTTAGTTAGCTTGTGGGTTCAGTAGGTAAGCAACTTCTAAATAAAATGAGGAGTCATTATGGGATTATATTAGGAGGGTGTGAGGAGAAGCGTTTTTCATCTAAAGGAGTTATTAATATCTCCACTTAACGAGGCTCTATTATGTGCCCAATTCTTTAGTTTTATTACATCTTTAATCCTCACAATAGCCCGGCAATGTAAGTAAATTATCTCCATTTTATGGAAGAAGAAACAAATACTCAGACACTACAATACTTACTGCGTTCGTGATGTTAGACGTGTCTCTTGATGTTCCCTCCCCTCCTATCCTTCACCTATAGAATGGAGACAGTTCTCCCGTGTAGCCTTCAGAGTATGAGGCTTAAAAAGGTGAATAAACGTAAAACGCTTGGTTAACCTAAGTGCCTGCTTATAATTAAAGTGCCTGATTCAGGGGCGCCTGGGGGACTGAGTCGGTTAAATGTCAGACTTCGGCTCAGGTCATGGTCTCGTGGTTCATGGGTTCGAGCCTCACATCAGGGTCTATGCTGACAGCTCTGAGCTTGGAGCCTGCTTCAGATTCTATCTCCCTGTCTCTCTGCCCCTCCCCCACTCATGCTCTGTCTCTCTCTGTCTCTCAAAAATAAATAAACATTTAAAAAAATTATAACAAAGTGCCTGACTCCGTTCTGGCTGCTGTTAGTGCTGTTGTCACATTGTAATCACCAAGTCATGTAGTTACTCAGAAGCAGAACCAAAATCTAAAGTCTGTGCCACGCCAGGCACTCTGACACTGGAAGGAGAATTACTTGGTAGCGGGCAATCTTTCTCAGCATGGATCATATCACCCATGGAGGCAACAGCCTGTCGTGCCTCTGAGCAATAGGAAGACAGGGTTATACTCTTACCCCTGCTGCCCTTATCATGGGCACCATGACTCACTACAAGGGCATTTAATCGTGACATTTTAAGAGAAGGTTGTTAGCAATGGCGTCATGATATTTTCGAAGTTTGTCTCAAGGTCAAGTTTCGCTCTAAAGAAGCAAAAAAAGCCACAGCTTTTCCTCTCTTAGGGAAAAGTGCCCAAGAGTTTTCTTATGCTTCTTTGGAACTTGAAGATACATAATTTCCACCAGTCTGTTCTTCATTTTGGCCCATTTTACTAGAAAATAACCCCCCACCATGATGTGGTAAATGATCCCAGTTGTGACCTGAGATTGTGACAGATTACGAACAAACTGAGCATGTTTCTAATCGCCCCACATTTCTGTCTTTAGAACCATCATTTATAGTATGAATAGGATTTGGAATAATCATTTGCTGGATTTTATTTGGTCTCTCTCTTTAATTTCTTGAAACTTTAGAAAGGAATGTTAGCATGAAATACGCCATTCCATAAGTAATACTGTTTTCCACTATTTTTTTCCAATTCAAAAAAAGTCAAACTTTACTTAAAGGGTGTCCAGAAGTTCTCTGAAATGTAATAGTTTGAAATCTCAACAAAATCCTGATTTGCCCTGGGAGAATAGCTATTACTTTCTCTTTACTTTTCAAAAAATCATGTAACAAAATTAAAGGCGTCACAGCATATATAAAATAGGGTTCTCATCAAAAAGCACTTATTAGCTATTATTACTGCATAACTCTATGCAAAGATTTTACCATGTGTATAGCCCTCAACGAATATTTATTAAATTGAATTAAATCTTGTTACTCTTCCCTATCCATCTCTGCCTTTGAAAGACCTACTATAAATTAAGGAAATTGAATACAGCTAATACAACAAGAATAATATCAACATCGACGTTATGAATTTAACACAGAGCGTATTTCCATAACCCTGAGTTGCAGAGATTTCATGGAATTTGTCTTATTTAAACATTTGGTGATATCACTTCTTTTTTACAGTCTATGAGGAATTCTAAGATGAAGTGAGCCACACCTGAAGGAAGCAAGGAACACTCCTTGGCAAACAGGATAAAAGAGAAATGTTGGGGGAGGGTGGGACTCCGGGGAGTCAGAGAGGTCCGGGGAGATGGAAGAGGTCTGGAAGCTCCAGCAGAAGGATCAGACTGACAAGTCCCCAGTTTGCAACTTCAGGAAAGCTAGACTGCCAATACAAATCAAAAAGGCCCTTTGTCTTTTTTATCTTTCCCACTACAAATACCAGTTCAACCAAGGGGGAAAACCCTATGTTATTTGGAAGACATGGACCAAAGAATTCTGCCACCTGTAGAAAACAACTGAATATCCCTAAGAGTCCTGGGAAATGGCATTTGACCTATCTAAGGACAGTTTGATATGCGGCCACGCTCTTTTCTCTGGGTTAATGTTAGCTGCCATAGAGTTGGAAGGTAAGAGAACACAGAAGAAAGGAAACGAGGAGGCACTTTGCATCTGAAAATGCCTTATGCAAAACTTTAGGAGAGCATTTCCCTGCAGCATCTGCCATGAAAGGAAGGATGCCTCACTCAAAGGCGTAGAATGCAGAGGGAGGGTTGAGCCTCTGCCAGTCACTTCCTCAGCAGCTTGAGCCGTGATAGGGAACTATGTGGGAGTGGGAAACAGAGCATGCCAAGCCTCAAACCCAGTTAAGAGGAAGCAAAGTCAAACCAGGGTGTGTGTTTTCTGTTTCCTAGTAATCCCGTTTGTTGAAGGCACACTGGGCTGGGGACCTGGTTCTGGGGATTTGTGATTTAGTTAGTAATGAAGTATCATTAGCACTGCTGAGAAATGATGCCTCTTTTCAAATGCCTGAAACATGAGTCAGCAAACCCCAAGAGCTTCCCGGAGTCTAAGGAACATGAGATGAAATCAAGGCTTCTTTTACCTTAAATAACACCTGGGCCCAGCAGGCAGAAATGTGGTAGATCTCTGGACCAAAGGTGACTGTTGCCGGAGACAGAGGAGTTGACCACATAAAGAAGAGCACACCTTAGACAGTCACGGTCCTTCAAACTAGGAGGCTCCCTGTGTTACTCACTGACCTTACCTTCCTGACCAGAGGGCCTGGGAACACAGCAGGACCCTGTGCCCCTAAGTCCCCTCAGGACCCTGTCTTTGTAAGGAGTTATCAGGAATATCATCCTTGCCCAAACCAGGTAGAGTTCCAAAAAACTACATCATACAGGTGAGCAATCCCAAGTTATCATCTGCAAATAAGTCAGCATGTTATCGGTTCTTGTTGGGCATTGTTAGATGTGAGCATGGCTTATTTTTACCCCATTGTGCTTCTCTGTCCATGAGAAAGCATTTTTAGCTTGAAGGCTGTATGGAAAGTAAATTTTGTGCCTAGCACATTCGCTCTGGTGGCAGGCTGGAACTGCTGTCCATGCTCACAAGTCTCCTGGTCCCCATGCCCACAGCCTCTAGACACAGATTCTTTTCTAGGAACTGAACCCAATTCAACTTCATAATCTCCTTCCAGCCAACTCCCATTTTCTGCATTCACCAGTCTCCTTCCATCTTTGCTCTTGTCTCCAATCTGTTTCACCTTTGGTCTTTGAAGACCTTTGGAGCTTCACTGCCTTCCCAAAGTCATCCTTCATACCCAATAAAAAAGAATGTACACGCCACATGCATGGTGTTCGAGGGGCACGATGTTCATCACAAGGCTGTCAGGGAGGAACAGAACAAACCAGTTCTTCATGGTCAAGTGCAAAGTATCTGTGAAAGAGATATTGACATAACGGAACTGTAAAACGGAAGTCACTTGAGGGTTTTTTGATCATGGTCTGATATTCAAATATTAATTTTTTTACCATCTCCTGCCAAAGGTCATTTAGCCTAATCTTAAACACCCCAAGTGATGGGAACTCATTACCTTTAATTAAGCTTCTGTGACATTTTGGGAGTTCTGATAAAAAGTCTTTTATAGAGAGAGCTGAAGTCTGTCTCCCTGTGGCTTCTATTTCCAATCTTTGAGAGATGAGTGTGGTATCCTAGATGAGGGGCAAGATCCCTGCTCCCTACTAATTTAAAACTTCTTTAGGAAAGAATGAAAACTAGTGAGGAAAGGAACTGAGGGGTTGTTTGGTAACCTCTAGGCCAGACTCCTAATATAGGACCTATTACGGTAGGTACGTTATTAAAACTGCTGCTGCTACCAATGTTTGTATGCCACCCCCCACTGAAATGTTGAAGCTTTAATTCCCAGTGTGATAATGTTTGAAAATGGATATTTGGAGATGGATTTCTCTCATGCAAGAAGTCTGGAAGTAGTGCTGGTATTTGTTGCTGGCATTGGTACTGAGGCTCATGGATGTCAGGGCGGGTTCTCTGCCACTCTCTTGGCCTTTCCATGACGGTCCCAAGAAGGATACCAAAGCTCCAGCTGCTTCATCTATCTCTCAGGCAGAAAAGAAGAAGAAAGGGGGTGTACTTATATGAGGGAAGCAAAGCTTACACAGCCCCAGCTGACATCCTTTTGGCTTGAATTATGTCCACAGCCATGTTTAATTGCACGAGAAGCTAGGAACTGTCATTTTTTCACTGGGGACATTGATACCCCCTAAAAAACAGGGTTCTGTTAATAATAAAGAGGGGAAATGGCTGTTGGTTAGGCAACTAGCAGTGTTTGCCAAGGCACGTCAATAGATTTATGTTAAAACTGGTTAAAACTCCATATGGTGTTAATTATAAATATCAGGACTCTTGCAGGCAACAGATTCATCTCTGGCTAGTTTGAACAGAGGAGGGTTTATAAATGGATGTTAGGTAGTTCACAGACTTCTCTTGGAGGGCCAGAAAAACCCCTTTGTATATAATCAGCCACAGACAAAAATATGAAAAATGCCCGGTCTCCTCACAGAATCTGTATTGCCACAGAGCCACTGCCGTCCCCATCGTCCACTACTTGCCACCTAACATGCTAAGATCAGACACCAGAAGCTCTAGTGTAGCTGCCACAGAAGAACCAGGCACCCTCGAACCCGCCTGCTCTGTGAGCCCCTCCTCCTGACAGCGCTCACTTCCACATCCAAGGTTCCTGTACACAGGACTGCATGGAGAGGTCTGCGCGGTTGCCTGACTGTATCCTAGCTGCTGAGCACTTGGCAAATGCAGGCCTAAGCTTCCTAAACATTCTACATGAGGAGACAAACTAGCTGGGGGCTGGGGTGGCTGCTGTGTGAGCCAACTCCTGTATCATCACTATGTTTTCAAAATAGGGAGTGGCCACCAGTCCTGCTTGGTTATGTCTTATCAGGACTGACTAATAGTTTCCCATGGCTTTGAAGGGAGATAGGAGAGGGGGAAAAAAAGAAAAAGAAGGGAAAGAAAACGACCCAAAAAAAAAAAAAAAAAAAAGGCATCATCTGGTTCTAGAAAATAATGGCTTACTGTAAAAGAAAGAGAATGACACAATCTTTTCAATTCTATTTTTTCTTCTGCATTACATGGTACATTTTTGTAAAGATAACAGATGGGAATCCTATATTCATTAAGGAGAAAAAAACTTTTCATCTGCTAGTGCTTTAAATAAGGGAAATACATAGTATTTACTGCTACCCTTTGAAGACCCTTTGAAGATTTTAATTAACACTGAATGTGTTATTCCATCTGCTTAAATAAGCAGGCCACATGGTCACAAGACCTCTCATTTCAGGGTGGCTGGCTAATGAATCCATTGGGTCTCCTCGGTTGGACTTAGCAGAAAAACTTCAACTAAAAAGACCCCATAAATTACCCAAAATTATCTTCGTTAAAAAAAAAAAAAGATTTAAAAGGGGCACCTGGGTAGCTCAGTACGTTGAGCTTCATGGTTGGCTCAGGTCATGATCCCAGGGTCGGGAGACTGAGCCCCAAGTCGGGCTCTGCGCTGGGCATGGAGGCTGCTCGGGATCCTGTCTCTCCTTCTGCCTCAGCCTCTCCCTGACTCATGCACACACACTCTTTCTCTCTGTCTTTATTTATAAATAAATAAACAAGCAAATAAACAAATGAATATTTAAAAAATAAAAAAGATTTATAAGACTATATAGAGTATATACAATATATATATAGGCTCAAAAAAATTTAAGTGATTCAAATATTTGTCTAAATTCCTGATATGTCCTTTTTTAAAAAATATTTTATGCCATTTTATATTTCACAGAATATTTGCACATATTGTTATGATCCTATGTACCCTGTGAGTAAAACAGGATAGATAGTATTTTCTCTAATTAAAGATAAGGAAACGAATGCTCAGAAAGATCCAATAATTTGCCCCAGTTCACCAAGTTCAAAAGAGGTTCTCCTGACCCTGTAACCTAAATCTTTCCATTTCCATCCTGGCACCCTCACCAGCAATGAAAGCTTAATCATCAAAGGAACAATCTTTCTGTCTTTAGGAAGATTATTTTACATCAACTGGGCTTTACTTGGGTTAGACCTGAAAAGTAGTGCATGTTAGAAAAGTGGCTTCAATAATGGGGCAATATGCCATAATGACTCTGATTATCAGGAGGAGACAAATGTGGGGTTGGATCCCACGTCACATGAGCTGTCTTCTAGCCGAGTGACCCTGAGCAAGTAACTACTCAGTCTCTATGAAGCTCCATTTTCTCATCATAAATAGAGGATATAAATAAAGCTTATTCTTATAGACATGCAGCCCACAGTCTATGTTCCCTGGAAAATCAGGTCACTCATTGCTGGATCATTTTAATAAATCGAGGTCCGTTCATTTATTTAGAAAATACTAAACACCTACCGTGGGAGTACTACTGTTCTTGACACTGGAGATATGAAGATTAATAAAACAAATTCCTACCCTTATGGCGCCAAAGAGGGTGTAGCCAGTTTTGCTTGGGTGGTGTATGTGTGTGTGTGTGTGTGTGTGTGTGTGTGTGTGTGTGTGTGTGTATGTGCGTGTGTGTGTGTCTGTTAGTGGTAGGGGAGTGAGAGAAAATCTCCTTAAGGGATATATTCCTTGAACTAAGTTTTGAATATGTTTCTTTATCATTTCTAGAAGTTTTTAGCAGGAGAATCAGTTTCCATAGTATATTCTCACTGTATTAGCTGGCTACCCATTCTTTTCTCCATATTGGAAGCATGTGGTACATTTCAGAGCACGTACAAATTCCATTTTTATGCCGCACAAGGTATCTGTTTTGCCTGATTCACAGAGTAGGGTGAGCAGCCCATGTCTGGATCTTTTTTTTTCTCAGTATTTGCATTGATTTATCTATGTTAGGCTAATCCTCAGTAACCTTAAAAAAAGATGGAAACTGGGGCACCTGGGTGGCTCAGTTGGTTGAGCGTCCGACTTTAGCTCAGGTCATGATCCCAAGGCTCCTGAGTTTGAGCCCCACATCAGGCTTTCTGCTGTCAGTGCAGATGTCTGCTTCAGATCCTCTGTCCACCTCTCTCTTTACCCCTCCCCACCCCCTCTCTCAAAAATAAATACAACAATAAAAAACAAAAAGTACCTGAAAAAAATTAAAATTAAAAAAAAATTGAAACTAAGAAAGCAGAGGAGATAGTCAGGGATAAATTTCCCCAAACAGTACCATACTCTTGCCTTTTAAAGAGTGTTGACACCTAAGAATTTCAGCCTCCAAAGACTAGTGGGGGGAAGGGAAGGCGTCTTTGTTGAGCAAGTCCTTGCAGTGTCCTTCAAAGCTGCTGCCACTGCTGCCCTATAGGAAAGTCGCTGAATCATGCACCAAGGAGGCCACCGTGAGTTGGAGGAGAGCTCTCCAGGGCACCCCTGGCAGTGAAGGAGGTTGCCGGCACAGCCCTTTTGGGCAATATAGAGCTCTAGGATTATTTCTCCCTAGGGTCTGGGAGAGCGACACATTATAGAGAATAATGCCAGAAATAAGCCTGAGCTACAGAATTAGCACCCACCTTCGGTAGCGGCTTTTGGTTTATTTGTTAGAGACACAATCCAAGGGGAGATATAATTCACTTCTGAGCAGCTTGAACTAATATCATTGTTTTTCTCCAGCTTATATTTCAGCCTCATACTCGAATTAGAGTAGATAATCTTTTTTCTTTCTTTCTCTAGCAAGACAATCACGACAGTGCTCTCAGTGCCTGAGCTTTCTCAGCGTGATAAAATGTCTAAGAATGGAGCGGATGCACCTTGCATTCTGAGAATGGTGAGGTTTCCAGATGGTGCCAGGGAGGAGATGCAGATGAACTGGGCTTCTAACAGAAGACTGTTCACATGAGCACAGGGAAGCTCATCCAGGAAAAGGCAGGCATCTGGTAATTTGATCAGGCAGGCCATTAGTGACCTACTCACTGGGCAATGAAAGGAAAATAAATGTGCGAGCTAATCTGTTACCAATGAAATCTAATAAATAGCCTCTCCACTTTACCACCTTTGAATTAGAGGTGGAAGTCATCGAAGTGAAAATAGCACACTTGTCAAAACACCCAGTACTATAGTGTCTGGAACAATATAGATGAGGCTGAGAAAGGAAATTGCTGGGGCAGCAGTTGAGAAAATCACACTATTTTCTGCTCTTCTATCTAAAATATAGCACACTTTCTTAGTGAGAGCAAATAGAATAAATTTATCCTTAGATCCTAGTAAAGAAAGTATGTTGGTATCAAATCACCTGCATTCAACTTTGCAAGAGAAAGCCATTCATACCTTACATCATTTATTTTGTAATTTGTTCATTTATTGATTATATTATGATTGATTATTCATTTGTTGATTCAAATATGTATTATGCCTCCTGGGCCAAAGACACTGTACCAAGGAATAATACTTGTGGACATTATTCTAGAGTACAGTTTTAAACTTTAGCATGCATCAGAATCACCCAGACAGATTCTAATTTGGTAAGTTCATGCTAGGGCCTTTGGATGTACATTTCTAACAAATTCACAGATAATACTGATGCTGTTAACTGGGGTCCAGAGCAGTGGTTCTCAATCTTGGCTGCCCATTAAAATCATCAAGGGAGTTATTAAAAATCTTGACTACAGACGTCACCTGAGATTACACAAACTGAAATATCTTAAGTAGGATCTAGGCATCCAATTTTTACTTTATTTTAATGTTGATTTATTTTTGAGAGAGAGAGACAGAGTGTGAGCAGGAGAGGGGCAGAGAGAGAGGGAGACACAGAATCCTAAGCAGGCTTCACGCTCTGAGCTGTCAGCTCAGAGACTGACGCAGGGCTGGAACTCATAAACCACGACATCATGACCTGAGCTGAAGTCAGACACTTAACTGACTGAGCCACCCAGGTGTTCCTAGGCATATAATTTTAAAGGCTCTACAAACCAATGGCCTCATGGGAAAGACAAATCAGAAAACCAACTAGAAGTTGTAGAGAAATCAGAGAAGACAGTGGTAGTGAATGGGAACAGGAGCCTGAGACGACTAAGAGAGACAATTCCGATGACCTGAAAGAAAAGAAGACAAAAATAAAATGAGCCATGAAATGAATATTTCAAGTGGAAGAACCAGCATGTGCAAAGGTTCTAATCCTGGAGGAAATTAGTGTACTTAAGAAGGTAAGAAAGGGTTAGCATGGGGCTGGATCATACTGAGCGAATGGCAGTTAACCTGTAGTTGCAAAAGAAAGTAGTAATGTAGAGAGTTACAGGACAAGACCAAGCTTTAAGAAAAAATAGGGAGCCATTTTGTAATCAACTTGCATTTAAAAGACCACAGTGGATACTTAAAATAAACTGGAAAGTGATGAGAAGAGACTAACTAGGACTTTGTGAGATTTCACCAGGTACAAGATGATGCTAGCCTGGATGGGGTGGCATTAGAGATGGATAATAGGTAGAGATTTTCATTTGTGTTAGAGGTAGAACTAATAAAACTTGCTAAGAGACATTTTGTGGAGAATGAGAGACTAATGGGGAATAAATCACAGGTTTCTGTTTTCAGGCAGCTGAGAAGAAGATGATACCATTTAATTTGTTTGGAGACAGGATCGATTCTAGGGAGAAAATCAAACTTTCTCTTTTTATACATATTAACCAGGTTTTCTAAAAGATACTCAACTGATAGTATCAAATAAGCATTTTGCTATTCGAACTTGGAGCAGAGTGAGGAATTTGGAGATGGAAGAAAGAATTTGGGAATCCTCAGTGTTTATAGTCACAGAATTGGGTGATATTATATGGGAAGAGAATAGAAAAGGAGGCTTAGACTAAACCCTGGGGAATCCATTTTTTTTCTTAGAGTTTGGATAGAGGAGAAGGAGTCAGTCAAAGAGACTAAAAAAGAGACAGATGAGTGCTAAGAAGTAAATCAGGCAAACATGGAGTCAGACCAAGATAAGACACATGTCCAGAAAGAAGGAGGTGGTCTACTTGTCAGATGCTGCTAAGTAAGTCAAAGAAGAGGAGGAGAGTAAAGTGTCCACTGGATTTTACAACATGGAGATCATCAATGCCTTTGACACATTTTTTCAATGCTGGCATAAAGGGGAAAGGTGGGTTGTAATGAGCGGAAGAGTTACTTGAAAATGGAGAAATGGAGACAACATAAATAAGGCTTTTACAAATTTCTGTCTGTAAAAAGGAATAATCAACTGGGGTGGCAGCTAGACAAGGACATAAGTTAGCTTCCAATTTTGTTTAAAATCAGAGATACTAAGGGTGCCTGAGTGGCTCAATCGGTTAAGCGTCCAACTTCGACTCAGGTCACGACCTCACGGTTTGTGGGTTAGAGCCCCATGTTGGGCTCTGTGCTGATGGCTCAGAGCCTGGAGCCTACTTCAGATTCTATCTCCATGTTTCTCTGCCCTTCGTCCACTTGTGCTCTGTCTCTCTCTCAAAAATAAATAAACATTAAAAAAAAGTTTTTAATGGGAGATACCATGGGCACCTGGGTGGCTCAGTCAGTCGAGCATTTGGCTTTTGACTTCAGCTCGGGTCATGATCTCATCATTCGTGGGTTTGAGCCCCACATTGGGCTTTGTGCTGATGGCGTGGAGCCTGCTTGGGATTCTCCGTCTCTCTCCCTCTCTCTCTGCCCCTCTCTCACATGTGTGCTCTGTGTCTCTCTCAAAATAAATAAATGAAGTTAAAAAAATAAAAATAAAGTGAGAGATACAAGAAAATGTATATAAGTGATGGGAAAGATCCAATTGACCAAGAGAAATCAGCGATGCTGGAGAAAAGAATAAATGTAAAAAGCTCAAGAAATCAAAGGGGGAGACATGCAGAAAACGTGATAAACTTTTAGCTTTTGTGAGCAAAGAGAAACTTCCTAATCATAACAAGAGGAAAGAAGGCAAAGATCAATGCCAACACAGCTAACCTTGTAAAATTTGTCACTGGAAGATAAGGGAGCCTTTCTGGTGTTGGCTTCTGCTTTTCCCAATGGAAATATGAGAAAAGTGAGGGGTTAGGGAAAGATAAGAAATAATAAACCCTGAGTATGGGCAAGAAAGTCACCTGGAGGGTAAATACAACTCCTATCGTAAGGAGAAAAACATTATCACCAAATTCCTCTTGGAACACTGCATTTGGTAGAAGATGCTTGTGGAAGAGAGTGAACTCTTCAAAAATTGAATGCTAGAGTGCTATACAGTAGACAAAGGGACAATATTACGTGGTTCCAAAGAAGGGAGCGAGAGAAGGGAGAAATGGAGAGAGAGAATAAAGCCAAGGGAAGGGCAAAAGCCTGTTCTCTGTGCCATCTGAACCGTTCCTGTGATTTTTACCCCCCCTACCCTGAATCCTTAGTAGAGTGCGTTGAGCTCACAAAATCCTTCATGTGTGTGGGCTTCTCCTGGAGACAGAGGAGACTGAGGCGGCCAATTCCTTAAAAATATGAGCCCCCAGAGATAAACAAACTGTGGAGAGAATTTAAACATCTCTAGGCATACAAGGGATTTTAAACAACCTTTTCTAGATGTCTCTCTCTTAATACCCAGATGACATTTGCATTTCAAACCAAAGACGAAAGAATAAAACACGAGTAAAAGTCATATCTGGGATGAAGGATTAAAGTGCGTCTCCCACACCTGGCCCTGGGGATGCCTTCAGTTTTCTCTCCAACTTCTGAACCTGCAAATCCACCATGGACTGCCTCTTCTCTTTCACTTTTAATGCCTGGAAGATTTCTACCACGTTCCGAAAGAAGCATTATTGCCGTTCCATTTCGTGGGATTCTGAACCTCTCATATTAGATTTGTTGGAAAGCCTCAGAGCATAGAAAGCAGAGAGAAAGAGAGAGCATAGAGAAAGCACTCTCTATGGAGAGCATAGAAATAATAGTTGTCAGGATGGGAGACTTAAAAGAAGAAAAACAAGGGAACTCAGACTGTTAGCCATCAAAAAGTCACACCCAAATCAATGGTGTGAATGGGTCCAATCCACATTGCCTCTTGGATATCCAAGCAAAACCAATGTATAAATATACTAAGCAAAATAGGCCAAATGAATTATTCAGCATCTGAGTACTTTCCCTTTTTCAGTTTCTTTTAGACAATGGATCACTTTGTGGGTGCAGAGAGTAGGAAAGGGAAATTATTTCAATAATTGCTTGCCCTGTGCTGGCAACACAGTACCTAGAATTTTCTACTGCAGTGAACTCTCCACGATTTTCCCCCCTCTGAGCTTTGTCCTACCCTACTCTATTGATATAATAAATATTCCCTTAAGATTTGGAGTCAAGACCTAAATCTTATGCCAGCTGTGTATTGTATTCAGTTGCTTGACAACCAAGGAATAAAGATCCACAAACGCATCTAGTACTCACATAGCTTTATCCATATCCTCACACCAACCCCTTATTCCATCCATCCTAAACCACAGGCTGTTTCCTAAACACTAAAGGGAAAAGGAACTCACAGGATTTCATCCTATCTCCACCCTGCTCCCACCACCTTCCACCATCTGTCTATGTCGTCCTTTGGACATGGCTCATGGCTCAGATTTTCCCAGAAGCTTTTCCCTGTTCTCTTAAGCCCCTTGCAGTTAGATGGTTTCATTTTCAGATTCTTCTTCATATTTCTATAATATCTTGTACATATGTCTATGATAGCATTTTTTTACTGTAATATAATTTCACTATAATCGTATTTCTCATATCTGCTAGTAGACTATGTGCTCTTTGAAGGCAGTTACTATGGATTGTTCATTCTTTACATACATACTGCCTGGCAAGTCTCTTCAACATGTTCTTGGTCTAGAATTAAAGGCTCAGATAAGTAATTGGTATGGTTCTCCAAGGAAGGTCAAGGTGCAATTACCTTCATACAAAATAGATGCCAAGAATGTAAAAGTAACTAATGTACTCTACAGACTCTCACTGTCTTCTAAGTAAAGATTCTCAGTGGGGCATTCAATGACGCCTAAAATCTGGTTCTTCTTTCCCTACTACTTCTTATCCCTCTTTGTTTCCTCTGCCTGGATAGCTCTTCTTTCATTCTTCAACTAACTTCTACTTGTTCTCCAAGACACCTCATGAAACCTTCCTGAATTGCCTGAGCTACGTGACTCCCTCTGTGCTCTCTGTGCTTTATGAGCATACCTCTACCACCACGCTCATCACACTTGCTTAGAAGTAATATTAAACCCACTCGTAAGTCCCATAGCCAATTACAGTCATTGTGCTGGAGCAAACACGTTAGCTAAATATCTTAAGCACAACAGAATATTAGCTATTTTTGTAAGCTTTGTTTCCATGGAAGCAACCATTAACATGGCAGGAGGGATTCATTGTGACTGTATTTGATATGGTTCAATAAATTGGTATTTCTTTCTCTAAAAGGATTCAGGATTCACTGAGAAATTTACTTCTTACATGGTAATTGATAGAACTCTTACTTGACCTTGATGGAACTGGAAACTATTGCCGTCCATGGATACAATCGCTTTCGTTTTCTCCCATGACTCGTAGACACAATTGCTATTTACTTTAGATTATAATTTAAGAAAAAATAATTCTAGTGTTAATATCGAGAATGCTGATTAGATATTACTTCAATCCCCTCTGCTTAAAATAGGTGAATATTTTCAGTCAGAAAAAGGATGTTTTAGTTCTTGTTCCTATTTTCTAATATGAATTGATCTGCTTCATGTCAATAAATCTTCCCGACATTTTACAGTCATGGCACTAAATCACTAAAGCATCCATGTCAAATGAAAAAGCTGTTGAAAATAATGGTATTAAATGATGATTTTTAGGTCCTGTCACCAACTTTAAAATGTATTCTCGATAAGACATTGGGTTTATATGATAATGGCTCTATTTCACCAATTCTGCCTAATAGACCTGCTACCAGGTAGCAGGAAGCAGGAAGTTATGAAACCCCCAAGGACCCTTTGACGGAGAAGTTTTGAAATAAATCAATGAAAATGAGCATAGCCTATTTTCTGAACATGGCACATCACGGCTGTTTGACAGAATGAGTACATGTTTGCTTGTTTTTAATCCAATAATATCCCTTAATTTTTGCAAGTTGTGGAAAGCAGTTTGATAGACTCCAGGAAATGTATTTAGTTATTTCATGTACAGAATTAAGAAGAAAATGCTAAAAGGGCACGAGGAACATTTTCATGAGTCCATTGTCCTCCTTTTCCCAAAATGAGGTTTTCCTTTTATTTTAACATCAAATCTAGATTTCTCTAAGGAGTTTTATATAATACCAGTGCCAATTAGTCTGACTGCTGTAGTTGTCCTTACACATATTTGTTTTATATTAATATTATTTCATTTATAAACCTATAAAGTTTAAATCTCAAGGATGTGAATCAGTAGGCAGCTATATTTCATCATGAGAGCTCCAAAGTACTTCTAAAGAATGTAGTTCTTCACAAAGCTACTCAGCGCTGGTATCCAGTTACGGCTTAAGATAATTCACCTCGTATTGCATGCGGTGCTGCTACCTTCTTTTCCGCCCCCAGCCTGGCCTACTTGCTTTAATCAGCTCCTGTTCACATTCTCCTCTGTGCCTCTGCTTCAGGAGAGAACAGCTTGACCAGGGCCGCAACTTCCTCAGCCTCATGATAATTATTTTGATGTTGAAATACTTTCTAAAGTCAAAGAGGAAAGCTTTTGTGATGCTTCTCTGTAGAGACTTCCATGTAAAGGGAAAAAGTGTTATCATGGCTACTGTGCAGTTCCTTGCCCGAGGAAGGAAGGCTCTAAGCACATGTGCAGATTTTTTTTTTTTTTTTTTTTTTTGCAATTCCCAACACTTCTGGTGGTACACTCATTAAAAACTCGATAACATTTTCTTATTTATCCAGAGAAATCCTGCTAGAGACTCACACTCTCATCATCTTTTAGAAGCCATCTCTAAGAGTAGAGAAACACTCCCTTTGATGTCAAGAATGAGCTCTTCCTTGGATGAGGGGATTATTTTAAATTCTAGGTCAGCATATTCTCACAGATAGTAACTTACCTAAGCTCATTATTCATATCCCTCGTACCATGATAGAAAATATACTTGATTCTTGGTTTAGAGTTTACACGTCTAAGTTCAAAGAATTTCAACACAATATGCAGATTTTTAGTTCAAACATAGTTTATCCAAGGGTCAGGTTTCCTGGAGTTACAACATAGACACCATTATACAGTGAAGGAAATCAGTTTGGCACAAACGTCATTTGAGGCATAATTTATGGAAGCAGCTTTGTTGGAGAGCTCTGTCTGGCATGGAGAGAAGCTGGACACCTATAAACACGTGGCTGGGAGTATCTAGGGATGAGCCGTATGAACCAGGAAGGAATCACGGTGGGGACTGCCAGTCTGGAAAGGGAGATGAGCAGCCTCAGGAAGGAACAGACTCTTCAAGGGAGTCCCCGAGTCATGGACTCATAAAGCTGTAAGGGAGGTTATTTTAGGTACAAGCAAGACTTGGTTACTTGGAAACAAGAACAACCCCCTCAGACTGAAGGAATCAGCCCTAGAACATTCCCTGCTGCCCCCCAACAGCATAGCTGCACCTTATAGCCTGGACTCTTTGCCCCACTGTAAGGAGTAGAGGTTTCCAAGAGCAATGGCAGGTTAGACTTGATTAGATTTCTCCCACCTGGAATTCCACAACCCTCAAGGACTGGATTTAAGTACAGGCAAAGAGCAGAATGTGAGGTGGCAGGTAATGCCTGGGGGTTCTGGAGAGGACTGGAATGTTGGGCACGGGGCAGGTGGAGGTGTGATAGTGCAAGAAGAGCCTGGAAAGGAAGATGGGGTCAGGCCCCATTTATAGGATTGATAGATTAAAATACAGGAAGCCCAGTTAAATTTAAATTTTAGGGAAAGAACAAATAATTTTGAAGTATAAGTATGTCCCAAATATTGGATAGAACATACTTATATTTTTTAAAAATTCTGTTGGTTAAAATTCAAATGTAACTGGAAGTCCTGGGATTTTATTTGCTAAATCTGGCAACTCTACCTGTATGCCATACTACGGGACCCTACCTGTATGCTGTACAGGAATGGACCTATCCTGCAGGTAGTGGAGAAGCATTCATGGATTTTAAACACAGGATATCAAGATCAAATCTGTGTTATATAAACATTTTCTGTCACCAGGGAGAGGGTGGATGTATGAGACCAACATTAAAGTGGATAGTCTTAGGACAGGGGGTAAGAAAATGAAGGACTTTGTTACAAAGACATAAACCAAAAAATATGCCATTTTTCAAAGTTTTTATTTTAATCGCCAAGTACTCATCACAAGTGCACTCCTTAATCCCCATCACCGATTTCACCCATCCCCCCACCTACCTGCCCTCTAGTAACCCTCTGTTTGAAAATATGCCATTTTAGATCGAACCAGTTATCTATATATATAGTCCAATATTTTGTCTGCTAGTAGCACTAAGCAATGCTTTGTAAAAAAAAAAAAAAAAAAAAGACACGGCAAGAGAAACACGGGGCTCCAGTCTGAAGACCTAGCTTTCAGCCTTTATGGAGGCCATTTGAACTTGTACAGATCACTTACCCTCCAAGCATCTAAGCAGCCTCAATATAAACAGGCTTCTATACACAGGTTTCTATTCTATTCTTAAATACTAGGGATATTTCCCTAAAGCCCTAAACACATTAATGTTTCCTGGTCTAAAAGTATAAATGAGATAAGGCTAGAATCTTCTCGTCTTCCAAATCAAATTTCTTCCTTCCTTTTGTTCAGAACTCTGCACCAATTATCTGTTTCCTCCTGTCTCCTTGCTCTGCTTCAAAATTGATTCTCTCCTCCTCATTCCTTGCTAGTAAGTCCATTTGCTTTTTCCTTCATATAACTTTAAGATTCTGTATGCTTCTTCCCTACCTGAAAATGCCATTTTACCCCTGCATCTCCCCTAAAGCTGCCTGGTTGGTCCCTCTCCTCTGCTCACAACTTACATTTCGCATAAAGTGTTTCTTCGTCATTCTTACCTGGTTATAATACTGGTCTGTTTGCATACTCATCTCAGGATGGAATGTCCCCACGAATCTTTCCATGTGACTGCATTTTCTTTAATAGTTATTACTCATGTCTTTCTGTATCCTTGTCTCTTGAAAGCCAAATGGCATTTCTCTCCCCAGCCACCAGGTAGGGGCCACATTTGGGCAGATACGTATTGCAAGGTTGTAGACTGTGAGCACCAAATAAATACTGTTGAGCACCTAAGAGCAATGGTTCATTTATTGAATCAAAAGTGCACTCTGGCTTGAATGAGTTAAACAAAGCCGAACGTAGTCCAAACACAGTTTTGCTTTGAGGCTGACTTAGGAAAAGAGGACATGTTGGCAAAATGAGAAAGGAAAGCTTGAACCAAAGATGAGATGTCCATGAGTGAAAGCATGACAGTGAGTTGAAACACTGGAAAAATGCAATATCAACTTTTGTGCCTCCTGAAAAATAGTAAAATAGCTAGTATAAAATTTCCGTATTATGGAGTTGGTGTTAAGAGACAGCAATACAGAAACACTAAATCATGAATGAAAAAGTGGAAATGTTTGGAAGCGATTTCAATTCCAAATTCAAAAGACTAAACAAATGTTGGCATTTTTTAAAGTGATATACTTAGATTTTTTCCCCCTCTATCCATAAGATAATACATCTGGAAGAAACAGAAGTCATTGCATTATTTGGGTTTTTCTAAATAATCAGGATATGTCTGTTGTGATCCAACCAGGAAGACAGAAACCAATTTGAGTTTTAGAACAGAGACAATTAAACACAGGGAATTGGTTACAAAGAAGATAAGACCAAAAGAGAGCATGAAGCAACCCAGGAGTTCATCTTAGGAAGCCACTCTCACCCCAGGGCTGAAGCAACAAAGGGAACCCACAATGTTAGCAGAGCCAAGGGCCGGGCTGTCCAGAGGACACTTGGACCACTGGGGCCTGTCCAGTGGGAACTGGAACCATGAGATGAAATTGGTATCGGTCCAACCTGTACTCAGCAGAGTGGGGAGGGTGGAGAAATAGTCCGGCTTTTTCTTTCCTCTTGCCCTCCAGCCTCCTGCCAGTGCCTCCCATTGCCCAAGGACATCTGTAAGCCAGCAGACACAGGAGCCTTAGCTGTCTCCAGATCTGTGACACAGAGCTGAGCAGGAAATGGTTTGATCCGAGCACAAATGAGGCCTTGGACTGACATACAGCCGTTTCTCACGTAGATCCTCTCTTCATTCATAACTTACTTGGTTATTTACCTTAGCTCTTACTCCTCCAAGGATGTGAAGCAGATTCATCAACTAATATTTTCCCCTATTTTCATATTGTATCACTGAGACATACCTTAAAATTATAAGGGGAAAAAATAAACAGAAATGCAGGCATTTATAGGTAAAGCACAGTGACCTTGAAGGTAATGCTACTTTGCATAAAAGGAGCTTTGGCAGGTATTATGTTTAGAATATGCAGCTTTTTATATTTGAAAACATATCTTTAGATCTTTTATCCTCTAGCTGCTTCTATACAAAATGTTTAGAATGTTTCATTTCTCTGCATTTGTGTGTGTGCATGTATGTCAAGGGAGGGTGTTGGTGGTAAAGCAAGAGAAATATGAAATTCTAGGGAGATATGAGCAATTCGATATAAGGATGCCTTTGTTGATAAGATTATTTTTTATTCCATTTTCATTATACATCAATAATACATGAAGTCCTGAAACAAAAACCCTTCTGGCTAAGTACATTTTCATTCCACACTAGAAAGAAGAGCAGAGCCTGTCATAAGTGAGACTCCAGGCTTCACATATGACAGGGGCTTCTGTAACTAGGACAAACAAAGGTCCGTTCAAATCTTGCTGTGGTTTATAATGGTGCCTTTAACTGCTCTACACTGATTACTAGAAAAATGATATTTGTAGATGAGTATGTGATATCGAGCAGGAAACCCTCCCTAAGTGCCGCAGAACTGGATTTCCAATGTACAGAGTAGCACAAATAAGAAAAAGCACAGAGCAGAAGCTAAAGCCAAATTTTAATCACTTATTGGACCCATTTTCATGAAGAATTTCACATTGAAAATATTCATGTAGTCCTAAGATGGTAAATGACAATTGAGACACAATAGATGCTCAACAAATGTTGGCAGTTACTGTTGTAGAGAGATCAAAAATAATGAGAACTGATAATGTATCACCAAATTTATTGATTAGGACACCAAACACTTCAGCAATGTGGATAGGAAAGAGGCCACAATCTAAGATTTAAAGATCCAATTGGTAGGGGTGTCTGGATGGCTCAAGTAGGTTAAGTGTCCAACTTGGACTCAGGTCATGATCTTGCAGTTTGTGAGTTCAAGCCACGTATCGGGCTCTGTGCTTATGACTCAGAGCCTGGAGCCTGCTTCCGATTCTGTGTCTCCCTCTCTGTCTGCCCTTCCCTTGCTCATGCTCTGTCTCTCTCTCTCTCTCTCAAAAATAGATAAAAAACATTTTTAAAAAAAGAGTCAATTGGTAGCTACTGTAAACCATTTTTCCCCCTTAAAGTTTACTTAGATAAGGAAGGAGAAAACAGGCAGTAGTCAAGTGCTGGAGGATCAAGAGACATTATTTTCTCTCAAGCCTGGGAAACCATGCATATCTGACGGCACAGGTTGAGAGACTGCATTAAAAAAAGTATGAGTAAGAGAGTGAATAACTGAGAGATCGAAACCATGGATAAGCTAAAAAAGGTAGAACTGGAGAGGGTTAAAAACAGGCTTCAAGGATTCTAAGAGTTGTCCTTGGAAAGATGTGAAACTACCTTTTCCTATGCGAGGAAAAAGAATAAGCTTATAAAATGTATTGTTTCAGAACAGAGCTTACCACCTTGGTGATACTTTGGCCTAATCAAGAGATTGGAGATTGGACATAATGATCAGGATATGGCAGGACTGTGGGGTCAGAATCAAGTACAACTAGAGGGAGAAAGTCTACAGAGGACAGTAAAGCATAGTATCCAGCTTACGATGACAAGAAACAGGTGATGGTCCAGCACGTGACCGCTACCAGGGATGTAGCAAGGGAGAGAATGTTGGAGTTCAGGTATCTAGAGAACACTAGTGGAGAGTCTGAGGGAGGTGCTAAACAGCAATGTTCTTGTAGCACTGGGGTATCTAGAAGCAAATGGCAAAGTGTTAGCAATGGGACGGTGATTTATACAGAACTTTAGTAATTGAGGATAGTAGGGAGGAGAAATGATCGCTAAGAGAATGTCCATTGTGGATCCAAAGAACAAAGCAGAAGCTCAATTAGTAAAACTAGCCATAAAGTCAGAGTGGGATAAACAGCCCATTTACCTTAGTGCACTGTTGCTTGAGCTACAGCCTATGACTTAAAGCAGGATTATTCCAGAGCCTCATGTAGGACCCTGCTGGGATCCTGTGACCCTTCAAGAGTAGAGAAGGGAAGACAGATGCAGTCAGAAGAAGCAGGACTGGAAGAGTTCAGAGTTTATGGCTTTCACCTGGTCAGAAAAGGCAGCAGGATACCAATTACCAAAACCTGGGGAGGAAGGTGGGACCCAGGTTTGAGATCAGAGAAGATCTGGAAGAGTTCTTACTGCTAGTGAGCACGAACAGTCTCCAAGACAGGCCTAAAAGGGTGGCCAGGTACCAGAGACAGCCTAGGTGGCACTAGAGGCATGAATTCATGGTGGGCCAAATTCATAATCATTTCACAGAATAAAAGCATTCATCCTCATAAAGCCCCCATTCATAATAAGGAACTTACCAGCTTCAGTGTAAAACCTTTAGTTAGCTTTGCATCTACTTTGATTCAATTTTTTAAAATGTTTCAGTCCTTAAATGGATCTTCTAACATTCTTGGTGCATTGCTTCCTATCACTAAACAACAAAATCCAAATGGTTTAGATTTTCTTATTGTTAACAGTACAACGGATCCTTCTTTCCTAATATACAGGTTCTCAAGCCAAATTATGGTTTGTTTTTTTTTTCACTTTCAAAAACTGAATTCTGTTTGGAAGAGGGCAAGAGCACAGTGCCTGGAAACAAAAGATAAAGAATAATGTGCTGACATGGAAATAGAATAGAAAGAAATCAGATGTTAAATAAGAGAAGAATGTTGAATGCTCACAGCCTCTCAGTTTGAGAAACAGTTGGCTAGATCTGAATGTCAAAGGAATGGAATTAAATTATTTGCAGGCTCAATGGCTCATCGCTCAGTTGTAGCAAGAAATAAAATTGGTTGGGTATGAATCCTTCACGAAGTTATGCCAATTATTACAGAAGGACATGACCAGATGATCATTCCCTTTCCAGCAAATGGAATTGTGCCCAGCCAGTTTGGTACGCATGGAAATCAAGCCATGTAATTTGATCTTATTATTTCAGTTAATCGATGACAAAATCTAGTGACTGCTATGTCACTAATGGGCTAATATTTATTAAAAACAAAATCAAAGCAGACAGGAAAATAGCTAACTCATTCATGTTGAATGTTACATACATCCAACCTACATCTTAATTTCCTTGTCATTAAATAAGTGAAGTGACACTTTGTCAAAACACCAGCGAAGTCCTTTAAAATCTTTTTGTAGAAAGCCTGTGTAAAAGTACCAAAATTGTTGTTAGGAGAAACTCACAATTTTGACTTTCTTTTGAAGTTTTCAATAACAACACTTTGTGCCTAGGTCAAAGTTTTCTTCTAGGGAATTGAATTGAAGAGCTAATGCATAACAATTTGCCTCTTCGCAGAGAGGAATGTGCATTTGAAATTACTCCTGATTTCCTGTGTCAACCCAATTAGCTAAATTTATTGCTTGAGAAATGACCCAAGGGAATATTAAGAATAAAAATGAGTATTAAATTGAATGTAAGCTATTATTCTGTGGTAAATGTAAGGTATTCCCTTTTAAGGGATTTCAACAGACAGATAATAGAAACCAAAGTATGTCACCGAAGGCTTTTTTGTCCCACTCACTAAATGCTCTAAAATATATATATATTACCTGCACTACAAGTTTTGGTGATTTATATGTTTATATTAAAAACAAGCCTTTTTTAAAAATGTTTTTAATGTTTATTTTTGAGAGAGAGAGAGACAGAGCATGAGCAGGGGAGGGACAGAGAGAGAGAGGGAGTTACAGAATCTGAAGCAGGCTCCAGGTTTTGAGCTGTCAGGACGGAGCCTTATGTGGGGCTCAAACTCGTGAGCCGTGAGACCATGACCTGAGCCGAAGTTGGACACTCAACTGACTGAGCCACACAGGTGCCCTGTTTTGATGCAGAAATGATACAGGTGTCATAGAAAGACTAAATATGTGAGCGGTAAACACTAACTGGAATGTAGTTCTGATAGTTTCAAATCGTTTTTGGTATTGTTCTTAACTCTGGCTTGTCTGAAAGGTGGTTCTACTTTATATTTTCACGTGCTGTGAAGAGTCTGTTGCATTACTTAAACCCCTCCATGGTTTCCCCTTACATATCAGACTAAGGTTAAAGTACTTAAGTTCAGATTCTTCATGGTCTGTCCATGACCTACGCATCTAGCATGGACTCATGTTATTGCCCTCCACAGAGACTCAGTTGTTCCCAATATCCATTCTCTTTCCTCCCTGAGTAATATAACCTTAAGTTCTAGCAGGCACATGGTTCTAGCTGACACTACCCAGCGGTCTTCCAATCACAGCAACTAACTTGTATCCTAACTAATACGATGCCACATTTTTCAGACAGAGAAAGAAATGTACATAGAGCAAAAGTCCCTGGGCTTTTAACCCAAACTTACCTATAGCATCCTTATTACATTGTCCAAGGGTCAGATCATGGTTTTGTTTCTTCCCTAACAAAATTTAAGAAGCCCTTAGATGTCTTCTCACTATAACAATACATGGAAAGTATTTCAAATTAAGTGAACCATGAGCCCGAGGTAGCTGAAAATTAGTTTGCGTTGAGCATATGCATGATGTGTAAGGTAACACAAGGGACGGACTAGCTAGAGCTTTGGCCTCTAGTCACTGGGGACTGAAATCAGACCCATTACAGACACAGAAAGACTGCAAGTCCTCAAACTAAGCTATCCACTAGTGTGGATCGGCATTATTAAAAAGGAAAACTCAGTAGGTACTATAGCATCATCATGACAACTACAGACTCCTTCAGCCGCTTGTGGGTAAGGATTCGCCAGGACCACAGTACTGTGGGATTACTCTCTAGCTTTATCTGCACATTTTAAAACTTATTTGTACATATACCTGTGCTTAAGCGAAACATTTAGAAAACTCTTTATAGTCCTTAATCGATCTTATACTTATCAAGTCCAGACTTGAAAGACCTCCTTTGTACCGTTAAGAAAACTTACCTGAGCTTCTATTTTCAACATTAAGATGGACTAGAGATCTTGAAAACCTGCCAAACACTGATATGCTGCATAAAATATTGCGTAAACATCTTTACAAGTCTTAGATGAATCTGCAAGGAAGTAAGAAAAATCCTCTGAGGCAGAAATGTGAAGGAAGAGCAGAAGATGAGAGAGGTGATAAAACTTTGAGGCCATGCAGCCCCGAGGAGCAGCAGAAGAGAGCTGGACCTTCAGATTGATGGTCACACAGGGAACCAGGGCAAGGCCTTATATGCATTCATGCTGGAGTCAAGTTGGAGGCTCACAATACAGAGCAGAGATCCAGGAAGGACTAGATCCTCCAGGAAAGAGTGAGGTAGGAAGGAAAAACCACAAATAAATCTGCCCATGAGGACTCATCGGTCTTGGCTTTGGAGAAAGGCACAACGTATCTCCCCTGACAATCCATAGCCACGGGTCAGCACTTGATGGAGGTTGGGGCCTGATACTACTCCTTGTCCTCTATCGCCTGAATTTAATAATCATTACAAAGCATACTAGAGTATGCAGTGTCTCTATATGCCTCGTAGAAGCAGAAGTAAATCCTTTCTGGAAGAATGCCTCCTCGATCCAGACTTCAGAGTATTCTCATATATAATATTCCAGTAACTGTAACACACTGTGGAAAACAGAGTTCTAAAACATACCAAGTAATAGCACCATTACTAAGAATAACAAAACAAGGGGTGCCTCGGTGGCTCACTCGATTAAGCATCCGACTTCAGTTCAGGTCATGATCTTGCTGCTCGTGATTCGAGCCCTGCACTGGGGTCTGTGCCGACAGCTCAGAGCTGGAGTCTGCTTCAGATTCTGTGTCTCTCTCACTTTCTGCCCCTCCCCCACTCACACTCTGTCTCTTTCTCTTTCAAAAATAAATAAACATTAAAAATTTAAAAAAAAAATTGCAAAACAAACCAAAAGAACAACAAAACCCCATCAGAACTAGATATTTTTTAGGGGCACCTGGATAAATGTCTGTTGTTAAAGCCAACTAGGGGGTGCCTGGGTGGCTCACTCAGTTAAGCTCCTGACTTTGGCTCAGGTCATGATCTCACAGTTTGAGGGTTCAAGCTCCATGTGGGGCTCTGTGCTGATAGCTCATACCCTGGAACCTGTCTTGGATTCTGTCTCCTCTCTCTGCCCCTCCCCTACTCATACTCTGTCTCTCTCTCTCTCAAAAATAAACAAAAAAACATTTAAAAAAAGAACTAGATATTTTTAGACTTCACATATTTAAATTATTGAGCAAAACACATAAAAGCAGCATATTTAACATGTTTAAGACATATAATAGAGAATTAAAACCATCAGGAGCCAGAGATTATTTTTAGAAATAGTCATATTTAAGAAAATCAAATAAAACTTTTCAAGATGAAATATAAAGTCATTGAAATTATAACACTTGATGGATGATTACAGTAAATCAGGCTTAGCTGAAAAGAAAAATCACAGACTGGATGACAGAGCCTAAAAATATTCCCAAATATTTTTTGGGAGAGACAGAGAGAAAGTATGAAGAAGTCGAAACATGGTGGATAAGTGCCTAAAATATATCCTACTGGATCTCCAGAAGGAAAGAATAAAAAAGGAAGAAGAAGAGAAAGTATTTTAAAATATTGGAACATTTTCCAGAATTGAAAATGCATCTATCTTCAGATTGAGTAAACCTAATGAATTCAAAATGGGACAAATAAAAGAAATCCTATACCAAAACCTACCCAAGGAAATCCAAAGAGAAAATTAAAGATCATAAAAGCAGCCAGCAAGAAAAGATACGCTGGCTAACAGGGAGAAATCATTAATCTAATGACTTTCCTTTTCAAGAGCAAAAATGGAAGGTAGAAGACAGGGGAATTAGTAGCAAAACAAAACACTTAACAAACACTCAAAACGGAGAGTGAAAGAAAGACATTTTTAGAAAACCGAAAACTGAGAGCTTACTACCAATAGATTCTCAGCCAAGAAAAATCTAAAGGATAGATTTTAAAAATTCACTATTTCCCAGAAAGAAGGCTCAGATGCAAGGACTGGTGAATCAAGAAGATGCTAAAGATAAAGAATAAATCTAAGAAAACATTGAACAAAGCAAAAATAACTGTGTTCAATTTGGAGAATAAAAATCATTGAAAGTGGCAAAGAACTATAAAGACAAACTAGCTTGAAACCTGAAAGGTAGTGTGTGTGGTGGATGGAATTAAACATTCATGGGAGTTGGGGCTATTCAGAAGAGTAAATATAAGTTTAAGTTAAGTCTTGTTATGGAAGCATGGTAAAATTTCAAGGGTTTTTACTAAGAATAAAAATAGAGTCAGAACATCTAACCCAGTAGAGGGGAAAACACTCAAATGATAATAAAAGTCTTTTAACTTTAAAAGAAGACAAGAAAGGAGAAAAAGAAAAAAAGAAAAAGAAAGAGTAGGACAAAGAGAAAGCCCAAACTGTTGACAGAGATTAACCAAAATATATGTAAATAGACTGATTCCTCTCCTGTTAAAATACATACCTCGTCTAATTGGATTAAAAAGAATCCAAATAGATGCTGTGTATAAGAACCATACCTAAAAGTCACATAAAGGCACAGAAAAGTTGGAAAGGATAGGAAAAAGGTGTACTTTAAAAATGCTAATTGAAAGAAACCTGATAAAGCTAATTTGTAATACATAAATATAATTTAAGACAAAAGGCATTAGTAGAAATAAAGAAGTTCACTATTTAATGATCAAACTTTCAGTTCACCAGAAAGATGAAACAGCTTGTAGGCACTAATAATATAACTTGAATTATATTATGCCATTAACAAAATAATTACATGATACCACCAATAAAATGATAAAACTTAACTTGTTACTGAAAAAAAATCAGCGGACCCATCTTCGTAAGTAGGACTGGCATGTGAATGTCTTGTCTCAGGTTATCCTTACTTGCTTTGGTCATCAATGTTATTTAGCCTTATAAAAAGAATTGTGGAATGTTCTCTCTGTTTCTATGCCATAGTTGGAGTTATCTCCCTTGAATACTCGGTAGAATTCGTCCCTAAAACCATCTTTGCATGGCATCTTCCTTCTGGGAATTAAAAAATATATATGTTTAATGACTAATAGTTACAAAGCTACTCACATTTTCTATTTTGTCTTGGGTCAATTTTGATAAACTACTATTCTAGAAAAATATCTGTACAAAGTTTTCAAAACTTTTGGCATCAGAGCATTTTTAAAAAATCTTTCTAGTGTCTGTAATTTTTCATTTTAAAGTATTTCTTTGAAACTCTTGTCTTATTTTCTTGATGAAACTTTCAGAGAGTTGTCAACTTTTCGGGTCTGTTCAAAAACCAATTTTTAGCTTGATGATCCTCTTATCTTTGTTTTCTAGTTCATTCTGCCTTTATTTTTTTCTTCTTTGACTCTCTTTGAGTTTATTCTACTGTTCTTTACCAGTTTTTTAAAGATTGCTGCTTAGTTCATTAATTTTTAGACTCTCTTCTTCTTTTCTAAGGCAGCCTTTCGACCTAAAAATTCCCCACTACATACCACTCACCAAGATTTCCAAAATTTTGAGTTACAGTGTTTTCTTTATTGTGCAATTCTAAGTATTTTTGAATTTCCAATTTTTCTTTTCTTTAAGCCATGAGTTATTAAAAACATATTTTTAAATTCCAAAATTTCTTTTGTTCTGTTCCTCATGTGTATGCATGAATGTAAAATTTAATTTTTTATTTTTTATTTCATTTTTGTTTAATTGTGGTCAGAGATGGAATTCCATGTGAAATCAATTCTCTGGAATTTAGTCTAGCTTGTTATATGGCCAAAGCATTGTCATGGTAAATGTTTCATATTTCGGTAAATATTCCTTATAACTTGAAAAGAACTGGGTTAAGGAGTTTCTTTGTATTCATTAGGTCAGTGTTTACCAAACCTCCTGTAAGATAAGAATTATCTAAGGCAAGTTTTTTTTTTTTCATTTTATTTTTTTGTAGTTTTTAGAGAGAGCGAGGAAGAGGGGCAGAGGATGAGAGATGGAGAGAGAAAGGGAGAGAGTCCTAATCAGTCTCCACGTTCAGCTCAGAACCTGATGTGGGGCTCGGTCCCACGGCCCTGGGGTCATGACCTGAGCCAAAATCAAGGGTCAAATGCTCAACTGACTGAGTCACCCAGCTGTCCCTGAGGCAGTTTTTTTTAATACAGCTTTCTGAGTCTTTCTTCTGGAGATTTTCATTCACTAGGCAGGTACTAAGCCATCAGGGAAATTTGAGAAATCCTGTGGCAAAGCAATGCTGTTGTTCCCTTCGAATCTCCCTAATTCGTACGGGTTTATCTCCATTTGATCTATCACTTATTGGGAGAGTTGTGTTCAAATATTCCACTACACTGGTGGATTTTCACTTTTTCTTTTAATTTTGTCAATTTTATACACACACACACACACACACACACACACACACACACACACCCCCATATTCTCTCCTTTGGCAGGTATATTAAATTCTCTCCACCTTCCATGTCTTCATTTTATAAAATACAGAAGTGGAAAAGGTAATTATTTTAAAGATTCTTAGGACAAATAAGTGAGAAATGCACATAAACAAAGCATCTGGTTTATAGTAATTGCTCAATAGGTCATAGGTATTAATTTCTAAAGGGTCACTTTCAACACTAGAATTACCTACAGGTATGTCATGCATTCCATCTGCACAGTATGTTTTATCCTGGGACCAAACCCCCCATTAAACTCTATGTGCATCAACGACATTACCTCCCCTCCCCCATGAACATGTCAGGGAGAACTGTTTTCCCTAAACTGAAATGATACATTTTGCTGTTGTCTTTCCTCAGGACACACTACCATGCGTGCGCCCCACACAAGGACTCTTGACAGAGTGCTTTAGGAGTGAACAGTTAAGCAGAAGCTGTGATCCTCCTGAAAACTTCTGTGCCTTGTTTTTGATCTTTCCGTATAATGAAAACAATTTACTTGTCTCTGTTTACATTATTATATTGTCATTCTTAAAGCTCAGAACTAAGGTCATAGCTCTGCTATAGCAACTAAATAGAAATTTGTGGCATGTTTAAGCCTAAAAGTTCTCCCTGACACTTTCCTCTAGCCAATTTACATCTCTTATGCTAATTTAGATTTTCCCTGTCTTATAGTCTTAATTTTTTATCTTGCAAATTTATTGCATGTATTTACAGTTAGCACCTAAAGTTTTCATGGGATAAGCTGGGATATAAGCACATTCATAGATACATAAGTAATAAACATATACCACATATAGATACATGCGTAACTATCTATATATGTATGACTTTAATTTCTAGACCAAATGGAGAAAATAGCTGAACCTGAGACCTTCATGCCAGTATCAAAGACTCTCTACTGGAAAAGCCAAACCAAAGAGCTATTATATAAAATAATTGTATTATTCAAGTAAATAGTAAACAGGTACTTCTCTTAATTCAGTGATATACGGACACGGTTTTTAGAGCAAGGTTAAATTTGCAAGATTTGTGGATTTTATGCTTCTACAGATATTGCATACAGAGTCAAAGGGAAATTATGTCACCCTTTGTATTGAAGACTTAACTTGTGGCTCTGTGTTTTGTTAAAATGTCATTTTAAAAAGAAATGGCTTATTTTGAGAATAGTATCTTGTTTGCATAAATTGACCTGCTGGGGAAAAAGAAGGAAAACTTGTGTGCTTTGCTAGAATCTGCATTATTCTGGTAATTTCTCTAAATGCATTCTTGGAGGATCATGCGGCCTGCTTGCTCCTCTTGTTCCAAGTCTCAGATAGGCCCAGCTGTTTAGAATGGTTAACTGGAAATGTTTGTAAAACAATTAAAAGTTTCTCCATGCCTCCTAACTTCTTATCTTCTTAACATTAAACCACCCTTTGTAATTTCCTTGTTTTTCTCACATTGACTGGATGTGAAGGGAACGTTTATTTATGCCATAGCAAACACAGCTTAACTGGTATTTTGGCTGACAGAACAGCTTTGTCTCCATGCTTGTATAACCTCCTCTTCTGACAGCAGAACTTGGGGAGTTAGCCTCCTTAGCAAACTGCCTATGCAGTGCCGGTGGAAGACACAGTGATCCTGTTATTACAAGAACACAAGAACACAGAATTGGCTGAAGGTTACTTCGTTTTTCATTTATTGACTTAAGGAAAAATAATCCAATGTTAAAAGCCGAATATTACTTCAGAGATCAATAGAGATCATTCTGTAGTCAGCTTTCAAAATAAAGGGCGATTCTTTCCTCTGGTGGTGGTAGCTGTAGGGCGCTCTCAGTTTTCTTGCAGGATCTTCACTGGATCCAGAAAGACTAAGAAGGGTAATGATGCATTTCAGTCTTGAGGGAGGCTGGATAAACATGGTTTAAGATTAAGCTGTTTCCTAGCAAAACAGGAATTATTAGATCGCTGCTTCAACGATTTTTACAAATACATGTATGCAATAAATAAAAGCATCAGGCAGTAGGCATTCTTCTCCAATTGGAAACAGTGTGGTTTCCAATTTCTGTTGAAAAGCATCTTGGTTTTAAAACAAACAAAAAGGGAGAACCCTAACAACAAATGAAAACTGTGAAGACTCTTCTCCAATAACAATGCTGTTTCAGATACTTTTGGAATTTTATTTATTTATTTACTTTTACTTTGGGGACATTTATGGGAAGCAATATTCTGTTTTGAAAGTCCATTGTTCAGTTACTAGTCATCTTGTGTATAACTTCCCTCTGGCACTGTTCAAACTCCTGTCCCAAGAACAAAAGAAAGGATATAACACCCTTTTAAAAATGAATTTCTCCCTAATTCCCTATTATCCCTTTAACAAGACACATCATTCTCTCTACATTTTGAGTGGAAGATTATCAAAACAGAGTTAGTGGCCATTGTAACCCCCAATGAATTCCAATTGTCAGTGGCATTTGAAACCAATTAGAACTATTTGGTAGCAGTCCTCTCTGTAAGCTGTATGTCCTGGTGAAATGTAAGGGGAAGAAGGAGAGGTAGCCTCTGGGTCCTTCTAGATGGTGCCTGAGTCTGCCTTACAGCTCAAGAGCAGAGCTGTGTGTTCGCTTAGTCCCTCCGTTTTCCCATAACCTCACTGCAAGCTTGTTATCACATTTGTCATGTGATCGATGAGTGTCTGTCTTTATACCAGAGGCACTTAATAGGTTTCTGTAGGAAGACAAATGATCTGGGAGATAGATTATATTAATTTAGGAGTCTGCAGTGGGCTCTGTCCGGACTATCTCTGTGCAGTCTTGAGCCTCAAATTCTCCAAAGACAGGGAAACTAATCCTTACCAGATGCTTACAAGGAAGGGAATGTCAGATTTATAATGTAATGTGAACTTCTCATTAATAAAAATCATCTCTCAATGTATATTACTCATTATGAAAAGAATTACCCTGTCCACAATTTGCTTTCATTTTCTTTTGATTAATTGTATTATGTACTGTCGACCATGACTCCACAGGAAATACAATTAGCATTATCAATGTTAATGATGACTGAGGATTGACAGGAAGACAAACGTCTACGCAGAATTCAGGAAAAAAACTCATCGACTCTAATAGTCTTATGATCTAATTTAAAGAAAGTAACAATTGCTCAAATTCTTTGAAATTTTTAACTTCAAAGAGGTAATTTATAAAGAAACAAAAATAAGAAGTAAATAATAAAGGAGTAAAAAATTTCTCATGTATACATGAGGAAAAGTCAAAGAAATAAAATATTTGGCAGGTAAAGTGGAGAATTGAGACCGACCTGGTAATAATGTTTGCAGGCTTATAATGATTCCATGCTTGATGTAAAGTTAAATTCAAGGTTAGTTTTCTCTTGGTTACTTTCATTTCATGATCACTCTTTTGAATGGACCCAAAGCATTCCTTCTACTTATCCATTTATATGCTCATTTCATATATTTTTATTATCTTATTTATATAAAGAACTCTGCTAAGTGTGTGGGTGATAGAAAAATATGTATGACACAGTTACCTGTTCTCAACAAATACATGTTTCAGTAGGAAAGGTAAGACACAGATGTAAATCACTTCTATTTAAGGAAGTGTGATAAAAACTATTACAAGAGAGCAGGGAAAACAAAAAGGTCTATTTCCAGCTAGTGTGATTAGGGAAGCCTTTTGAAGAGAGTTGTTTTCATTTGTCTCATGCTATTTCCCATCAGTATGTAAAAACTCATTACCTCTTATACAGATAAATTGAGTAATGCCGAAATTAAGATAAATAGGTATGACAACACCAACTCTCAGATTATCTCCACTTTGTCCAAGCGGCAAAAGAATTCTGTCCTCTTGGCTGGTCTCTATTTTTTGAAGTCACTGTTCAGATCCCCTAGATATATCCTAGTAAGCACGTGTCACTTCTGGCACACTGGATCAAGTTTGCTAGCCTTTGAGACCTGGTTGTTTTAATGACTTCTTGCTTCCTACTTAATCTTGTTTGGGAATTAGTATATTATTTAACAACTGCATTTATTATTATTCAGAGTTGTGTTGGAAGCCTGAATAACCAAGTCAAATTTTGCCTTGAACTGGTGTGAGAGGCAAAGGAGATTATTTAACCAGGGAGCATCTGGATGAGGGTAGGACTTGATAAAACGAAGACTCCCAAAGAATGGTGACTCACATTACATAACACGTATCTAATAATGATAGTATTTTTTCTCTTAAAAAAATCTTCATTACTCCTCTTTATAGGAAGAAGTGACAAGATAAATAATCCAGTACAATAATATTTCCAGAATAACAATAACATGTTTTCTTTGGACCTTTTTCATGTCCTTGCCGAACATTCATGTCAATAAACTAAGAAACAAAGATTTTTCTCATGTATATATACACATGCACACACACACACAATGTGCCCAGAAATAAACCCACACATATACAGTCAACTAATCTTTCACAAGGGTGCCAAGAGAGACTGGGGAAGGGATAGTTTCTTCAATATATTATGTTGGGAAAACTGGATATCCACATCCAAAAGAATGAAGCTGAACCCTTATTTTACACCATTCACAAAAATTAGCTCAAAATGGACTAAACCTTATGTGTAAGATGTGAAACAATAAAACCCTTAGAAGAAACCATAAGGAAAAAGCTTCTGGATGTTGGTCTTGGCAATGATATTTTGGATATAACACCAAAAGTACAGGCAGCAAAAGCAAAAAATAAACAAGTAGGTCTACATCAAATGAAAAGACATCTGAAAGCAAAGGAAACAATCAACAAAATGAAAAGGCAACCTATGGAATGGGAGAAAACATTTGCATATTTGTATGTATCTGATAAAAGGCTAACATCTAAAACATATAAGAAGCTCAAACAGTTCAACAGCAACAAACAAAAACACAAAGAAAAAAATGGGCAAAATACCTGAAGAGATATTTTTCCAAAGAAGATAAACAAATGGCCAACAGATATACGAAAAGGTATTCAACATCACTAATCATCAAGGAAATGCAAATCTAAATCACAATGAGATATGACCTCAACTCTGTTAAGATGGTTGTTAAGATACAACAAATGTTGGTGAGGATGTGTAGAAAACGGACATGTTAACATTCTGTTGGTAGGAATGTAAACTGGTATAGCCACTGTGTAAAACAGTATGGAGATGCCTCAAAAAATTAAAAGTAGGGCTACCATATTATCCAGAAATCCCACTTCTGGGTGTATAGCAGAAGGAAATGAAGTCACTATCTTGTGGGGATATCTGTACTTCCGTGTTCATTGTAGGGTTATTTACAATAGCCAAGACATGGAAACAACCTAAGTGTCTGTCGATGGATGAATGGATAAAGAAAATGTATTATGTGTACACAATGGAATATAATCCAGTCATAAGAAAGAAGGAAATCCTGACTCTTGTGACAACGTGGATGAACCTCCTATGAGAAATAAGCCAGACACAAAAAGACAATACTGCATGATCTCACATGTATGCAGAATCTAAAAAAGTCAAAATCATAGACCCAGGATGGGGGGGGTCAAAGAAATGGGGAGAAATGGGTCAAAGAGTACAAACTTAGTTATAAGATGAATAATGAAAGCTCTAATGTGCAACCTGATAACCGTAGTTGATAATACTATATTGTTAAGTTGAAATTTGTTGAGATTAGCTCTCAAGTGTTCCCACCACACACACACACACACACACACACACACACACAGAGACAGTAACCATGTGAGGTGATGGATATGTTAATTAACTTGATTGTGGTAATCATTTCACAATGTATATGCCCATTAGGTCATCATATGGTACACCTTTTTAAAAAACACATTGTATAATGTAATATATACAATTCTTATTTTCCAATCATACCTCAATAATGCTGAAAAAAATGTTTACTATATGATCTGAAAAATGCTGTAAAAATGCCAGAAAGAGAAAATCATGAAACAAGACCAATTACTATCACTATTCAAGGAAGGTATTTTTTCCCATGGAAGAGTCATTACTCTTCTTTCTAAAGTTGCTCTCCCTTCTCTTTGAGGAAAATGAGAAACTTCTGATGTCTTGGAGATAAAGAGCTACTGGGTATTGTGTATCTACTTTAAGCATTTTATATATTTCACTGAATCTTTACAACTACTATGCAATATTATCCTCATTTACAGGGAGGAAATAGAGGCTCAGGGAACGAGTTTCTTACTCCAGGGTATCTGACTAGTAACTGCTGGAGGCAGGAATCACACCCAGGATGGTCTCACTTGACATTTGTACATGTTCCTGTAGGCCATATGCCACAGAAACCCTTCAGAGTAATGCTCCCTAAATACTTGGGAGTAAGATGTGATCACAGAACATAAATTAAAGAATCAAAAAAACAAGTATTCAGTCTACAAAAAGTGGAAGTAAAATCAAGAGAATCACTTGCTAGTATCCAATTATATTTCGATGCTTATTAATATATCATACAGCGTTTTTCTATATGCTGTTGAAAATGTTGAAGTTCAACATTTAGGGTTATGCATGTGTTCTGTGGCCTCATGTATGTATTCTGGAGCCCTTCTAGGCCCAGCCAAAAAGCTCAGATGTTTATGACGGCTCTGAGGAGTCTAGCGAGGCTACGTTTACCAGCATGCTCTTTCAGCTACCCTTGCCACGCTGACCTGTTCTCGTTGGCTTTCAACTTTCCTGCCTCCAGTTCCATTTTCTCTGTGAAACATGCTTGACTTCCAACAAATCACTTAACCTTTTCCACTTTGTTTCTAAATTGTAAAAGAGAGTGAAAATCATCTTTAAAATTTCTGTTGCTCTAACGTTGGGTAAATCATAACTTAAAGTCCTTTTTTATTTTTGGTGAGACAGGCATGTATGTATTAATTCCGGTTGAATAACCAGTTACTTTGAAAATTATTAGTGCAGTTCCAGTGATCACATAACAAATATGAAGATTGTCAAATTGGTTGTTCATCTAATTTAAAAAGGTGGTTATTCAAGTTTTTAAACTGTTTAGGGGCGCCTGCATGGGTCATCCAACTTCAGCTCAGATCACGATATCAGGGTTCATGGGTTGAAGCCCCACAACTGGCTCTGTGCTGCCAGCTCAGAGCCTGGAACCTGCTTCTGATCTGTGTCTCCTCTCTCTGCCCCTCCCGCACTGGCACTCTGTCTCTCTCAAAAATAAACAAAAAAATTTTTTAGAAAGAATTTAAACTGTTTATTATTTAAAAGCTAACTTCTAATAACTATTAAATATTGTGTTAAATTTAACTCACTTTTGGCAGCTCTTTCTGCCCATGAGTCCTGTCCCCATTTTTTAATAAAATCACTATTTTGCACCAAAGACTTGTCAAGAATTCATTCTTGGCCAGCTCCAGACTCCCACCACTCCAAAACCACATCATGGAGAGAGACAGAGAGAGAATGTGAGCTTGCAGGAGGGACAGAGAGACAGAATCCTAAGTAAGCTCCCCACTCAGCACAGAGCCTGACAAAGGGCTTTATCTCACGACCCTGGGGTCATGACCAGAGCCAAAATCAAGGGTCAGATGCTCAAATTACAGCCATCCAGGTGCCCCAAGTGAGGACAAGTTTTTTGACCACTCAGATCAAAGTTTGGAAACAGAAGTTTCAAACTCCCATGTATCTTTCTATGATAGAATTTTTATTTGACACTGCAGAGTTGTGCTGAATTAGTCTCTCTGTCTTCTGTCTGGGATTCTTTTGTAATTTTTTTCTCATCTGTAAAAGCTGTAATGCTTTTATTTGCAAGAAATTATATTAAAATTAGTTGATGGATATAAAATTAAAAAAATTAACTCACTTTTGTGAAGCCCATAGATATTTAATTGAATTCAAATATACTTTTTCAGGATTAAAGACAGTATGTGCTAAGCTGCAATATTATTTCATCTAAATATAAAACTGGGACAGTTAAGAAAAATAATATGAGAAAACTTTCATATAAGGTGTGTGTTTTTCTTCCCTTTCTTTCTTTCTTTCTTTCCTTCCTTCTTTTTTTTTTTTTTTTTTTTTTGATTGTTGCTGTTGTATATTTGTTGTCCTCCTCAGTGGAAACAAAATATTAATAACATCTTATACCTGCATGGTCTTTATGGTTTGCAAAACATTTCCATATGCAGTGGAGTTATATCTTATGTGGGGGTTGTGTTCTGAAGTCATTTTTATGAGGCAAAAATCACATATGGATAAAATTACCCATGAAATTCTCTCAGCCCATAAAGAATAGTATGCTTGGTTTTATATATTTAAAATATACATATGTAGGTAATTTTTAGTGTAAAATGTAAATACACAATAGTATACAAAATTCATTTCTCGAAATATTATTACATAGTAATAATAAAGAGGGCACATACTAATCTATTTTAATTTTGTGGGAGAATGCACATTATTTGCATAACTAACACCACCATGGTGCTGCTCCTCTTTATGGGTTTCACAAACATCTTTTGTGAGCTACCGATTACTGTATCCCTTTAGAGAGGAAAATGAGACTTGGAGTAATTTTAAAACTTGTCTAGGGGTGGCTGGGTGGCTCAGTCAGTTAAGCATCCAACTCTTGACTTAGGACTTGGTCACAAGCTCATGGTTCATGGGATTGAACCCTGCATCAGGTTCTGCACTGACAATGAGGAGCCTATTTGGTATTCTCTGTCTTCCACTCTCTCTCTGTCCCTCCTCCTTCAAGTGCTCTCTCTCTCTCTCTTTCTCTCAAAATAAATAAACTAAAAAATATATTTTAAAAACTTGTCTAAAGCTTCAAAGCTAGTAAGTGACAAAGTTACAATTCAAATCTTTAAAACTCGGGGTCCAGTTGTCTTTCTACTGCCTCAAAATTGGCTCTGTGTTTATTTTATTTTCCTGCGGAAGTATATAAACTTTTTCCAACTTCACAGAATTTTGCAGGTGTTTTTCACTACATCTAATTTTCCCAGACAAAATTCTCTTCTTAAAATCATCAATTTTGCTGGTAATTCCAAATTAGAAAAGGTCGGGGTAGGAGCAAAATGGTATTATATTTGATATGAAAAATCAGTTCATTAGACTTAGTCAGACGCACTCACAAATTAGTATTCTAAATTTGCTATTAGGCTACTTTAAATATGTGAGACTTTCTTATGAAGAAGTTTTATTGGTTCTGTCTTCACTTCTGAGAGAGAGAAGGTAGATTAGATATTTAACTGCAAATAAGGAGGTCATTATTTCCCCTCATCGGCTCTGGCCCAAAATTAATTTTAAAATTTCCAAGAGAATCTGGATCAGCTAATATTAGTAATGGTGATTAACATGTTTTATTTTTTTAATTTTTGAGAGAAAGAGAGAGTGAGCAGAAGTGGGGGAGGGAGAGAGGCACAGACAGAGAGGAAAGAGAGAGAGAATCCTAAGCAGGCTCCACCTTCAGCATGGAGCCAACACGCGGCTCTATCCCATGACTCTGGGATCATGACCTGAGCCAAAATCAAGAACTGGATGCTCAACCGACTGAGTCACCCAGGCATCCCAGCATCTTGATTCTTGTCTGTTGATACATGAAGGCTCATTTCAAGGGAAATTTTGAGTTTAAGCTCTATACTGGATCTTGTACAATGCCGTTTGTTTTTCTGGTCATTTGCTTGCTTCTATTGCTATTTCTTTTGGAAATAACAGCAGTTTGTATGCTTTGGGGATGCACATTATACTTAAAGAAGGGATTCATGAGGACAACCAATTTTAGTCTGCCCAAAGACCAAGGCACAGGGTTACAAACCTTGACTTCAATTCTTATCCAATTAATAGTCTGGATATACAACTAGGTATAGTCACACCCTAACCTCCTTAGCTAGATCTTCTACATAGGAAATAACATAATAATAGATTTGAACATGTAGAATAAATAACTAATGTAGCTGTGAATGTATTAATGCAGAAGTTATAAGTACATCCATTAATCAACTGTATGTTGGAAATCGAGAAATTGTGTTTATGATTTTTCCTGTTCCAACAGCTTGCATATTTTCCAAAGCAGATAGAACACCTGCAAGAAGTAAGCCTCACCATCCTCTCAGCTTCTTCTCTTTTTAAATGTTATCCTTCTATACACTGACCCACCCATACAGTGTTAGACTTAATATTTGTCTCAAACTCATTATTTTTAGAAGGGAAGCTGAGGCCTCTCCGTGACTTCCTCAGTGACACTCAGAACTGGGACTAGAATGAAATATTTATGAATTCATTGATTATGAAGTGGTATTCACCTACTGCATGCCAGGAATCTGCTCTTTTCACCATACTCTTCCTACAACAATCAGGTGGGAAGATAGTTTTATTGGAAATGTGAAATAATAAGTAAATGGTATAATCGAGTGTAGTGTATGAGAGACTTCAGGTCTTGGTCAGAGTGGGAGATTCGGGTGATTCCCAGGAAGAGAATTTGCAGGACCTTCCAAGCTGCCAAGCTGAAATGAGGCAAAGATAGATGGCAAGCAAGGAGATCTGGGCCAAGTAAACCTTTATTTTCTTACCGTGTATTTTCTTTGGAAGAAAAGATACATTTTCCCCAAAAAGTAGGCAGTGAAGGGAAAGAGAGAAAAGTGTGCAACGAGGCACAGGAATTACGGATTGTGTCCTCTTAGGGCTGGCGTCATGGCCGTGTGCACAGGACCAGCATATAGAGGGGTCCCCACATGCCATTTAATAACTCTGCAGTTGCCATCTTGGAAATCTTCACAATTTCTCCTCAGAGATCTCAGATTTTCACTTTTCACTGGGCCGGGTAAATGGTGTAGTCCACTTTCCTTTGCAGGGTCTGTTCTGCCTCTGTCCTTTACAACTTTGTTTCTTCACCCTATCCCCACCTCTTTCCACATAGACACCAGAATCACAACCTGTTACTTGTATCTGAATGCATCCTTAATATAGATCTGGTCTGCATAACAAATTCTCCCTCGAAATTCAACATCCAGTTGAATCTCCAGTAACTTCCTTTCTCCCTTTCTTTTGGCTTAATCTTTTCCATAATTTTACCCTCTATGTTGTCTATTCTCTTTTCTGCTTCTTCCATCCTCGCTGTCACTGGGATTGAGGGCAGAAGTTCATGACAGCCTACAGGCAGTTGTCTGCAACCCAGCTGATCTCATTCTTTCTCTCATATTCCTTTCTCCAAAGTAAGAAGTAAAACTAGGCTCTTGTTTTACATAAAACTTTCATCCGTATCAAGACCCTGTTAAGGTCTCACATTTTACCTGAAGCACTTTCTCAATTAAACATACTTCCCATCCTAAAACAAACATCGGCTAAAAACTTCTTACAATAGTTTAAATTGTCTGCAGTGGTTTTCCCACAAAGGTAAAAATGCAGAGACTTTTTCCTGATGATTTACATTTTATGGTTTTCAGAATTTTTATACAAAAGATAAAGTGGCATCACAATGACCTACGTTTTTCAAACTGTTCATGAATATGTATTCCAGATATTACTGTCTTGTTCTGAGGTCCTTTGTTTTCTTTTGATTTTTTTCTTTTCTAAAAATATTTGTTTATTATAAAAGAATCTCTTTTACTTCTGGGTCAGAGAAACATTAATATTTTCTAATTTATTTTTGTTTTTATTACTGAAGTGTGGTTGGCATACAATGTTATATTAGTTTTAGGTGTAAAACATAGTGATTTGACAATTTTATACATTACTCTGCTCACCACAATAAGTATAGTTACCATCTGTCATCATACAACATTATTACAATATTATTGGCTATATTTCCTATGCTGTACTTTTCATCTCTGTGAGTTATTTATTTTATAAACTTATTTATTTTCTCAAAAAAAGTGTGAATGAGTTTCTGCATTTTTCAATATTAGAAACTCGGTGAGAAAATGTATTAAAGTTTAAAACAATGTTAGAAAACCCTTACCCTATCCGTTCCCATCATAACATGTATATTCATTAAATATATTTCATAAATACTATATTTTGAAGAGATGCTTTCATGAACTAATCACCTTTGTGCTGATTTATTTATACCCCATTGATATATACTACCTAATTACAAATGTTCATTTGCTAATGTATGGGTTTGATCTCATTATGCAAATAGCTTCCCCGGTGTGGTTGTTTAGGAAGTCTGGCAGTCTGATGAGAGTCAGGAAAAATGATTTACATACTGTTCTGCATTACCCAGTATTTCACGCATGGCCAGTCATTTCCTTATCTTAATTGGAAACTAGCCAATTAGCCTACATATAATTAGTTTGCATATCAAGCAGATGAACTATTGAATGAAAAGAGTGTATAATGTAGAACCAATGAAAGGTCAGTCTGCTCGAGTAAACAAGTTCGTAGCAGGTTCCCCACAACTCCAAAAAAAAAAAGAGAAATAAGATATTTTTAAAAATATAGTTTAAAATGCAGTAACTTTACATCCTATCTAAAAATTAAAATAGATCATAGGCCTAAAATTACAAAACTTAAAAAAAAAGGAGAGAAAATCTTTGTAAGCATGGGTTAATCAAAGATTTCATAGGTACAACACCCAAAACACAATCCACAAAAGAAAAAATGGAAAAATTGGACTTTGTCAAAATTTAAAATTCTAATCTTTAAAAGACATTAAGAGAATAAAAAGATAAGCCATTGAGTGGGAGAAAATATTTGCAAATCATGTAGTTGATAATGGACTACCATTAGAATATGTAAAGAACTCTAAAAATCCCAAAAATAAGAGAACAAACAACATAATTTTTAAATAATGGGCAAAGGATTCAAATCCTTTACTTAAAATCCAAAAAAAGTATATAGAATTCAAACATGCATATGAAAAAATGCTCAACATCATTAGTCATTGGGAAATGCAAACTAAAACCACAACAAATTACCTCTACACACCTATAAGGATTCCTAAAATTAAAATGCATCACATATCTGTGGCCCAAGCAAATCCTTTCAAGATCATTGTAACTAGCATACCGCAAGAAAGCTAAACATCTAGAATTTTTCTACTCATAGAAGACAAAAGCAAAATCTCTTATCCAGAGTCCTTCACCTGAGACCTAAATATTCCTACGGTATAACTGACTGGTTTTTGAGAGGCCTATAAACTTCTTGAAGTCATCAGTAAATCGGTTTGGTATAAGTATTTCTTGGGGAAAGGAAACAAGGATGTTGTTAAGTTTTCAATGAAGTCATTTAACAAAAACAGCACTAAGGACAAAAAAGGTTAAGAACCTCCTTAACCAATAGCCTAATTAGGCCAACTAGGAAACAAGTAGATCAGGAGAGGTGACAATAAAAATAAGGTCCTTTGCAATTGAGAAACTTTTGATAATTAATGATTAAAAATTATAAAGCACAGGGGCGCCTGGGTGGCTCAGTCGGTTGGGCGGCCGACTTCGGCTCAGGTCATGATCTCGCGGTCTGTGAGTTCGAGCCCCGCGTTGGGCTCTGTGCTGACGGCTCGGAGCCTGGAGCCTGCTTCCGATTCTGTGTCTCCTTCTCTCTCTGCCCTTTCCCTGTTCATGCTGTGCCTCTGTGTCTCTCGGAAATAAATAAACATTAAAAAAAAATTAAAAAAAATTATAAAGCACAAAGGAAATCTCTTCCATGTGAGACAGTCAAAAGATTCATATATAAGAATTCGCAAATCATAAAATATAAATATGACAGGGGCGCCTGGGTGGCTCAGTCGGTTAAGCGGCTGACTTCGGCCTGGGTCATGATCTCGCGGTCTGTGAGTTCAAGCCCCGCGTCGGGCTCTGTGCTGATGGCCCACAGCCTGGAGCCTGCTTCAGATTGTGTCTACCTCTCTCTCTGCCCTTCCCCTGGTCATACTCTGTCTCTATGTCTCTCAAAAATAAATAAACATTAAAAAATTTTTTTAAAAATATAAATAAGATAGCATTCTGCATTTAAAATAAGTATGTTCATTGGGGCGCTTGGGTGGCTCAGTTAAGCATCCAACTTCAGCTCAGGTCATGATCTCACAGCTCGTGAGTTTGAGCCCCACATCGGGCTTTGTGCTGACAACTCAGAGCCTGGAGCCTGCTTCCAATTCTGTGTCTCCTTCTCTCTCTCTGCCCCTTCCCTACTTGCACTCTGTCTCTCTCTGTATCTCTCAAAAATAAATAAAATGTTTAAAAAAGTTAAAATAAGTATGTTTGAATTTCTCAAAAATATAGAAGTGAAGAGCATCCCAGAAATGAGAATATAACGTTATCAAACAAGAGTAGGAATATATGAAAACAGATGAACAGTAAATAATAGAAATTAAAACATAGGTAGCACCAGCTCTCTGCAGACGGAAGTAACGTGACAGACGAGGTAAAGGTTTTCCTTTCCAGGGCAACTTTAAGAAACAACCCATAACACATCCAGCCAAAATGACGAGACGGAAGAATTCTCCTCAAAAGAGTCTACAAGAAGCAGTGACAGCTCAAGAATTAATGAAAAGAGATATAAGCAACATAACAGAACTTGAATATAGAATGTTAATCATAAAACTAATTGCTGGCCTTGAAAAAAGCTTAGATGAATGCAAGGGGTCCTACGAGGCAAAGTACAAAGACCTTAAAAACGGTCAGGAAGAATTAAAGAAGACATTGGAAGAAATACAGGGGAAACTGGAAGCAACCACAGCACGGATTGAAGAGGTAGAGGAAAGAGTTAGTGCATTAGAAGACAAAATCATTGAAAAAGAGGAAGCAGATAAAAAGAGAGAGAAGCTGATCCAGGAACAGGAAAGGAGAATTCGAGAGCTGAGCGATGCAGTCAAAAGAAACAATATCCGTATCATAGGAGTTCCAGAGGAAGAAGAGAGAGAGAAAGGAGTCGAAGGGGTTCTGGAACAAATCATTGCTGAGAACTTCCTCAACATGAGAAAGGAAACGGGCATGGAAATCCAAGAGGCACAGAGAACTCCCCTCAGACGTAACTTGAATAGACCTTCTGCACGGCACATCATAGTGAAGCTGGCAAAATACAAAGATAGGGAGAGAATCCTGAAAGCAGCTAGGGACAAAAGAACCCTAACATACAAAGGGAGACCTATAAGGGTAGTAGCAGACTTATCTACGGAAACTTGGCAAGCCAGAAAGGAATGGCAGGACATCTTCAATGTGATGAGCAAGAAGGACATGCAACCAAGAATTCTGTATCCGGCTAGCCTGTCATTCAGAATAGAAGGAGAGATCAAGGTTTTTCCCAACAAACAAAAACTGAAAGAATTTATCACAAATAAGCCAGCACTGCAAGAGATCCTGAGGGGCATTCTATGAAAACAAGGAGGCAAAGAATACAAACTACCAGACACAGCCTTACAAACATGAAACTTACAGATAATACAGTGACTGTAAGCCCATATTTTTCAATATTAACACTGAATGTAAATGGACTAAATGCGCCAATCAAAAGACACAGGATAACAGAATGGATTAAAAAACAAGACCCATCTATTTGCTGTCTTCAAGAAACTCATCTTAAACCTGAAGACACCTTCAGATTGAAAGTGAGGGGATGGAGAACTATCTACCATGCTACTGGAAGTCAGAAGAAAGCCGGAGTAGCCACACTTATATCAGACAAATTAGACTTTAAAATGAACGATGTAATAAGAGATGAGGAAGGACATTATATAATAGTCTCAGGGACCATCCAGCAGGAAGAGCTAACAATTGTAAATATCTACGCACCGAATTCGGGGGCACCCAAATTTGTAAAACAACTAATTACAAACATTAGCAACCTCATCGATAAAAATGTCCTAATAGTAGGGGATCTCAACACTCCACTCTCGGCATTGGATAGATCAACAAAACAGAAAATCTCCGCAGAAACAATAGCCCTGAATGACACATTAGGACAGATGGGCCTCACAGACATCTTTAGGGTCCTTCATCCAGAAGCAAAGGAATTTACATTCTTCTCATCTGCACACGGTACATTTTCCAAGATAGACCACATTCTGGGGCACAGGGAAGCTCTGAATAAATATAAAAGAATTGAGATCATACCGTGTACAGTGTCAGACCACAATGCTTTGAAACTTGAAATCAACCACAGGAGAAAGCCTGGAAAATATCCAAGAACATGGCGGCTAAGAAATAACCTACTAAAAGATGACTGGGTCAACCAAGCCATCAGAGAAGAAATTAAAAAATACATGGAAACAAATGAAAATGAAAATACAACAATCCAAACGCTCTGGGATGCAGCAAAGGCAGTCCTGAGAGGGAAATATATTGCAATCCAGGCCCATCTCAAGAAACAAGAAAAATCAATAACACAAATTCTAACAGCACGCCTAAAGGAACTAGAAGCAGATCAACTAAAACAACCCAAGCCCAGCAGAAAGAGAGAAATAACAAAGATCAGAGCTCAAATTAACCATATGGAGACAGAAAAGGTAGTGGAACAGATCAATGAAACCAAAAGCTGGTTCTTTGAAAAAATAAACAAAATAGACAAACCTCTAGCCAGGCTTCTCAAAAAGAAAAGAGAGAGAACTCAAATAAATAAAATCGTGAATGAAAAGGGAGAAATTACAACCAATCCCTCAGAGATACAAGCAATCATCAGAGAATACTATGAAAAATTATATGCCACCAAACTTGGCAATCTGGAAGAAATGGACAGCTTCCTAAATAGCCACACGCTACCAAAACTCAAACGGGAAGAAATAGAAAATTTGAACAGACCCATAACTAGTGAAGAAATAGAATCAGTTATTAAAAACCTCCCAGCAAATAAAAGCCCTGGACCAGATGGCTTTCCTGCGGAATTTTACCAGACATTTAAAACAGAGTTAATTCCTATCCTCCTCAAGCTGTTCCAAAAAATTGAAACGGAAGGAAAACTCCCGGACTCATTCTATGAAGCCAGCATCACTTTGATTCCCAAACCAGATAGAGACCCAGCAAAGAAAGAAAATTACAGGCCAATATCCCTGATGAATATGGATGCAAAAATTCTCAACAAGATACTAGCAAATCGAATCCAACAGCATATAAAGAGAATTATCCACCATGATCAAGTAGGATTCATCCCTGGGTTGCAGGGCTGGTTCAATATTCGCAAATCAATCAACGTGATACATCACATCAACAAAAGAAAAGATAAGAACCATATGATCCTGTCAATAGATGCAGAAAAAGCATTTGACAAAATACAGCATCCTTTCTTAATAAAAACTCTCGAGAAAGTCGGGATAGAAGGAACATACTTAAACATCATAAAAGCCATATATGAAAAACCCACAGCTAATATCATCCTCAATGGGGAAAAATTGAAAGCCTTCCCCCTGAGATCAGGAACACGACAGGGATGTCCACTCTCGCCACTGCTATTTAACATAGTGCTGGAAGTCTTAGCATCAGCAATCAGACAACAAAACAAAATAAAAGGCATCAAGATTGGCAAGGAGGAAGTCAAACTTTCACTTTTTGCAGATGACATGATACTTTACATGGAAAACCCGACAGAATCCACCAAAAGCCTACTAGAACTGATTCATGATTTCAGCAAAGTTGCAGGATACAAAATCAATGTACAGAAATCGGTGGCATTTCTATACACCAACAATGAAGCAGCAGAAAGAGAAATAAAGAAGCTAATCCCTTTCACAATTGCACCAAAAACCATAAAATACTTAGGAATAAACCTAACCAAAGATGTGAAAGACCTCTACACTGAAAACTATAAAAAACTTATGAAGGAAATTGAGGAAGACACAAGGAAATGGAAAAACATCCCATGCTCATGGATTGGAAGAATAAATATCGTCAAAATGGCAATACTACCCAAAGCAATCTACACATTCAATGCAATCCCAATCAAAATTGCACCAGCATTCTTCTCAAAGCTAGAGCAAACAATCCTAAAATTTGTATGGAACCACAAAAGACCTCGAATAGCCAAAATAATACTGAAGAATAAAACCAAGGCGGGAGGCATCACAATCCCAGACTTTAACCTCTACTACAAAGCGGTGGTCATCAAGACTGTATGGTATTGGCACAAAAACAGACGCATAGACCAATGGAATAGAATAGAAAACTCAGAAATGGACCCGCAAGTATATGGCCAACTAATCTTTGACAAAGCGGGAAAATGTATCCAATGGAAAAAAGACAACCTTTTTAACAAATGGTGCTGGGAGAATTGGACAGCAACATGCAAAAGAATGAAACTAGACCACTTTCTTACACCACTCACAAAAATAAATTCTAAATGGATAAAAGATCTGAATGTGAGGCAGGAAACCGTCAAAATCCTAGAGGAGAAAACAGGAAAAAGCCTCTTTGACCTAAGACGCACCAATTTCTTACTCGACATGTCTCCAAAGGCAAGAGAATTAAAAGCAAAGATGAACTATTGGGACCTCATCAAGATAAAAAGCTTCTGCACGGCAAAAGAAACAACCAACAAAACGAATAGGCAACCAACGGAATGGGAAAAGATCATCGCAAATGACATATCGGATAAAGGACTAATATCTAAAATTTATAAAGAACTTACCAAACTCCAAACCCGAAAAACAAACAACCCAGTGAAGAAATGGGCGGAAGATATGAATAGACACTTCTCCAAAGGGGACATTCAGATGGCCAACAGACACATGAAACGATGCTCAATGTCACTCAGCATCAGGGAAATACAAATCAAAACTACACTGAGATACCACCTCACACCAGTCAGAGTGGCTAAAATGAACAAATCAGGAAACTATAGATGCTGGCGAGGATGTGGAGAAGTAGGCACCCTCCTACACTGTTGGTGGGAATGCAAACTGGTGCAGCCACTCTGGAAAACGGTGTGGAGGTTCCTCAAAAAAATGAAAATAGAGCTACCCTATGACCCAGCAATAGCCCTGCTAGGAATCTACCCAAGAGACACAGGAATGCTGATGCATAGGAGCACGTGTACCCCAATGTTCATAGCAGCACTTTCGACAATAGCCAAATCATGGAAAGAGACCAAGTGCCCATCAACTGACGAATGGATAAAGAAGTTATGGTACTTATATACAATGGACTACTACGTGGCAATGAGAAAAAATGAAATCTGGCCATGTGTAGCAAGATGGATGGAACTGGAGGGTATTATGTTAAGTGAAATAAGTCAGTCAGAAAAAGACAGATACCATATGTTTCCACGAATAGGTGGACTTTGTGAAACTAAGCAAAAACCAGGGGGAGGGGAAGAGGGGAAAGAAAAAAAAGACACAGAGAGGGAGGGAGATAAAACATAAGAGACTCTCAAAGACTAAGAAAAAACTGAGGGTAAGGGGGATGAGGGAGGGGGGAGAGGGGGTGATGGGCATTAAAAAGGGCACATGTAGGGATGAACACTGGGTGTTATATGTAAACCAATTTGAAAATAAACTATTATAACAAAAAAAAAAAAAAAGAAATTAAAACATAGTTACTGGAAGTAAATAGGATCTTAATACATGAAACAAAGAGTAAACTACGCGTAGAAAAATAAAAGTAGTCAGTAGAAAGAGAACAGAAGGAAACACCCAGAATATAACAAAGGAGGAGAGGGAGATGAAAAATGTGACACACCCCAACTCCCACATAAAGCAGTTTAACCAAATTGTAATTTATTACCGAAATTCCACAGTTTACCTGCTATGTGTAGAGCATTGGACTAAATAATTGAGTTGGAGGAAGAAAGGAAAATAATAAAAAGAAATACAGCTGTGGTCCTCTGTAGCATGACTTGATTATCACTAACTTCTAACAAGGAACGGTTATTGTCTTGGATTTATTCCCTACAAAAGAGAGATATGACTGAACAGAGTCTAGAATTGTGTATCTTTGAGACTTTCCTCACTTTTATATTATGTGTTCTATCCCTAGAATTGGCTGGTTGGAGTGAAAAATGCAAAATAAATACTTCATTGAATAGAAAGGGCACCATTCCAGGTATGAAAGCATATAATTTACTTTATAAACCCTAGGTGATTTTAGCAGTTAAAAAATTGAAACAAAAAGCATGATGATAACTTCCTCTGATTTATTTTGAAATCCACCAAGAAATTGAACCTTTTTTCATGTGCAGACAATAGGAGATAGAACATTAAGGTGATTGTTGGTTGCCATTCAAAATGCATTTTAGTCTCTGTGGGATGACAAGGAGACCAGTATCCAGGAAGGGATCATTATCTATTTACAAGTACGTGGTCAAATACCTGAAGCCTTTGAATCTAGAAGTGTTTTAGAATGCAGTTTGTCATTATTAGGAAGGTAAAATGGGCGTATAGCAGGTATCTTCTTCCAGATCTGCGGTCGCATCCTCAAATTAAACACATTCATTCTGCTAAGAAATGTACAAATAATTCACACTGAGTGGGATAAATAAAGACTCTAATCAGCTTCGTGTCTATTCAGGTCTGATTTTGCTGCTAGGAGAGCTCAGATTGGATATTGCCACCAAATGAGTTCAAAACACTTTTGGTTTTCAAAATTGTTGATAAAAAATTGTGAACCTATATTGCCTTCAGGGAACTGGAGTTGGGAATGAAGAGAGTTCACACATTTTTCAGTTTGAGCAAAATTAGTCACTGACCTTCCTGACATAGAATATCAATTTCCTTCTTATCCTAAAATAGTCCCTCAGTTATCTAGGGGGGCTTTAGTGGAAGAAAGTCAACCAATAGTTTAATGATGCTATTTTTTGTCTACTTTATTATTGTTGTTATTGTCTAGCCATGAATCACATATTAGTTCTTTTCTTACTGGTTTCTAATGAATACAATAAAACAAAATTAAATGTTGGTATCGATCTGCCTTTTCCAATAGGCTACAGATTCAACTGTCCACAGTATTAGATGTGTGCTGTTCTGACCACTTCCCATGTTGGTTTTCCTTTACTAGACAAGGCGGGGGGACCATCAAGAGCCCATCCCATCCTAGTCAGATTCTGCTGGGTCCTCATCACGTACTCCTCTGGGCACAGCCAAGTGTCTGACAAATACAGCTGTAGCATGTGTATGTCGGGTCGCAGCTCTTAGTTTGTAAGGTAGTGTGAGTACCCCAGCCAGACTCTCCTCTACTCAGTCCTACCTGTGGTGGGAGGATCTCTCATATAGCCCAAGCTTTTCTCTCCAAGAAAAACATAGACTCAGCTGAGTCCTTCTCACTGGGTAAGTTTTGAGTCATCTCTTTGTGGCACTTGCATAAGACCTAAAGAAACTTTAACTACCTTGCATTGTGCAGTACAATTCTCAAACCCTTGTAGCAGAGAAAGTACATCTCTTCCAGCCAGCCAGTGTGCTAAAAGAAGGGAAAGACCGTTAGGCACTTGACAGTTTGTGACAAATCACATTGATTTACACATAACAACACAAGCTTATTTTTATTGTGAACTTTTTTCATCGTATTATCTTTATGTATACTTTTGCCTTGCTGGTTGAAGGTCTTAGAGTAAGAGGATTATGACTCAGCTCAGAACGACTCTTCTCTAAAATGAATTGTTAATGTTTAAATACCAGATACCTTTAAAAGAGTTTTTCTCACATTTAAATTTTTCTTGATAAAACATGTATAAGTTTACTTAGTGTGTTTTTTTGTATTAACTCTTACAGGAAATGAGACATAGAAGAACAAAACATTGTTATGTCCCTCAGGGGAAGTTCAATCTAGAGGGCAAAGAGCATATACGTCATTATAATATTTCTACTTACAGGCTAGAATGGTAGACCAGGAGGATGGAATTTGTCCCTAAGGCATAGAAAGGAAGGAAGGACATTAGGCCAAGTAGGAAGGCCATAGGCAAAGCACAGAGGCATGACAGTACAGTAGGACATCAAATGTGGCTGGACCATGGAGGCTGGAAGGCTGCAGGATGAGCTTGAAGCTGGAGATGGAGAATAAGTGAATCAACCACACAGGTACACAGTGTAACCCTAAGCCCTCCAAAGTAGTGCTGTTAGAAACTAGCCATTTCACTGTGACTGTCTTTCAGATTTGTAAATGAGCTAAAAACTAATTAAGATGCTTTGGGTTGAGGGGTGCCTGGGTGGCTCAGTCGGTTAAGCATCTGACTCTTGATTTCAGCTCAGGTCATGATCTCACTGTTTGTGGGGGTTTGAGAGCCCCACAATGGGCTCTGTGTTGACAACATGGAACCTGTTTAGGATTCTCTCTCCCTCTCTATTGTTGCCCTCCCCCACTAGCTCTTTCTCTCTCTCTGTCTCTCTCTCTCTCAAAATAAATAAATAAACATTTAAAAAAACATACTTTGGGTTGAGTCAAGCATCTCTAGTGATCTTCATAAACAAATAAGCACATGGTTAACCAAGTCTGGGAAGTAAGAAGCATGTGCAGCTTATGACTTAACTGATAGCTGAATAGCACTGTGATTAGGTTATAGACTCCTGAGCCAGGCTGCTTGGGCTCAAGCACTGGCCCCCAGATGTATTTACTGTGCAACCAAAGGTATTTATTTAACATTTTGTATATCAGTGGGTTCATCTGTAAAATGAGAATAACCAGTTTACCTTCCTCAGAGTTAAAACATGTAAAGTACTGAGAACTATGCCTGGTACATAGTAAACATGACAGGAGGAGAAAAGTGGGAGGAAGAAAGGGGAAGGCGAAAAGCCAATGACTTACTTAAGAAAAAAATTAGGAGGGAGGTGCCTGGGTGGCTCAGTTAGTTAAGCTTCTGACTCTTGATCTCAGCTCAGGCTTGATCTCAGGGTCATGAGTTCAAGCCCTGTGTTGGGCTTCACACTGGATATAAAGCCTACTTTAAAAATAAATAAATTTTTAAAATTTAAAAAGAAAAAGAAAAAAATATTTTCTGTGAGTGATCAGATAGGTTGATCTAAAGGAGTCTCTTATTCTTTTCCTAAGTAATACCTAAGATATGACCACGCCATAGCAATAGCACCCAGACTCCCCATAAGCTGTGCAACCAGCCAGCCTAAGCCAGTTAATCTAAACCACCACAGGCAAAAGCTCAGAGTGCTCAGGGTGACTTGCTCCAATCTCCTGATACAACTGCACTTTCCTGTGTTTGCACTGGGTCAGCATTTTAGTGAGTCTGCCCCTACCCCATTGGTGTTCCTATTCTTAGAAGTCTTAAAGGTTTGCCTGAAAAAAATTAAAAGAAAAGAAATAAAAGAACTGTGCAGGTAGTGGTTCTGTTCTGTTCTGTTCTGTTCTGTTTTCAAGCTAGAAGGCCCAGGAGTGGAACGCCCGCATTTTATACAGGGAGATCCTGGGGTGGGAAGACTTCAGTGCTTCTGCCCCAGGTGGTGGTGAGGAGATTAGGAAATGTGTCTTTCCTGAATGTTTTTGCTCGTATTTATGTCAGCATTTTATTGAGTCAAACGGAAAGTTAAGCTCTTATTAACTTGGGACAAGCCATTGTTCTATAATCTTTGATGTTTTTGACTCACATAATGAAAAGGAAGTGGAAACAGCGTATTAAAATGAAAATATGATTTCATTGTTTTTGGCTTCAGTGATTTTTAACTGCTTCACTTCTGGAGTCAGCACAGCGCTATTGAAAGGAGATGATATTCAGGGTCAGAAATCCGGGTTTGATTCCAGGAGCTACTAATTATTAATCTGGCCTTGTACAGGCTACTAAACTTCTTCATTAATAGATGTAATGATATCTACCTCTTAGGATTTTGTGAAGATTAATCAGTTAATTAGAGGAAATAATGAATGTGAAATCCACAGAACATAAAGAGATTCGGTAAACGCAAGTCTCCACCCATGCCTGTTCTTTCCTAAGAGGCAAAGTTTTAATGAGGACACCACTTAATTTTAACAGGAATACAATCGCTTCTTTCTTAATCATTTCCTCCTAAATACAAAGCTGACACAGAGCTCACTTTCCCTCTCTAGATCTGTTTCCTAATTTGTATCGTGAGATGGTTGGACTATATTTCACCTCCAGTGTCCTTCAATATCTGGGCTTCCCCGGCTTCTTCCTAGCCTTCCTTTGCTCGGGAAAATCCAGTTTAAGCCAGCCATCAAATTCTCCCCTTTGCAGAAAGAGAGAAGAAGTTGAAATGTTTGTGGGTGAGTAGAGGAAATATGTCTCACAATTTCTCCTCTACAAAAGCATATTTTTCCGTTTTTGTTAGCTGTGAAGAACTAAACAATCATACATTTTATTATTTTTATTATTGTTATTATTATTATTATTATTATTATTGTTTTGTCACCCCTACTATTCTGCTTCCTCCCTCTCCCACAATCAGATAAGAGAAGTAAATACTTCATAGTAGGATAAACATATGGCCAGGTCCTTCAGAAATTAGACATGTGTATATATATCCCTACTAATTATACTGATCATAGTTTATTTTCCATCACACCTCTACTTAGCCCTGTATCCTCAGTCACTTGCTCTCCCTTTTGACCAGAGTGGCACTATTGATGGCTCATGCCATGCCTCTGGTCAGAAATTCTGGCTGCTGTTGCTACCACCATCATAGGTTTAGGAGCCCCCTGTGAACTTCTGGCTGACAAGGAAAACTCACTATACTGAGACACTGACTGGATTGCACAAAAGAAGAATCTGGCTTCCTCAGTGGTCACCTGAGTGACTGAAGGACTCACGCTAGAAGTATGGAGGTATTGTCACTGCATGGAGAAAGGAAGGGGCCAGGAGATAAAGTGCTCTGTCTTCTTCCCCTCTCTCCATCCCCATGGACAGTCTGAGATGCAATTTCTTCATATGATTTCTCTATATGGCCTATAAAAGTTGAGAAACCAGGAGTGCCTGGGTGGCCCAGTTGGTAAAGCATCCGACTCTTGATTTCTTGATTTGGTAAAGCGTCCGACTCTTGATCATGACCACAAGGTCATGATCTTGTGGTTCATGAGTTTGAGCCCTGCATTGGGCTCTGTACTCAACAATGGTTGAGTTGTTTTGTCTACGTGATTCTTTAGTGCTTCTTCTGTGATAGATGTGTTCTAGTGGATGTTACATGTAATACAAAAATCTTCATATGTCGTGTTCACTCGTACATGTTCACCCTTACAATCTTTCTCCTTCAGGACCCTTTACCAGCTGACCAAGACATTTTCCATTGCCCATGTATTTGGATATATTATAGACTTAGGTGGGTTCTCTTTGCTCACAAATTCAGTTAACCAGGTGCACCAACCAAAGTGCTGCACACTGAACACACTCAAGTTAGACTTTAAGACAGTCACCATTCACTTTCGAGTTATATCTACTTCCCAACTATACCATCTATGAACCAGGCCTGAGGATTTTCCTCTATCAGCTGGGCATGAGATTTCCCTCTGTAGTTAAAAGAGTGAACTCAACGAGAGGCCCTGGAGCAACAGTGATAGATGACATGAGGGGTCTGGGCCACCTGTTATGCTGCTTGCTTACAGATTCTGGTCTCGCTTGGGCTCTGTTTGGGGCATACCTCTTCCATCTTGAGACAGATTACTACTGGACCCTCCTGAACCTATGGCTTAGTGTGTTTGACAGAGCCTGACTCATAATGGCAGTTCTGGCCACATGTTCACTTAATGGTCACCCATTAGTCAGGTATTCCATCTCTACCTAGATTGGAGATAACTGCATGACAGTTTCTCTCTACGTGGCATGAACTTATCAGTCTGTATTATCATCCCCAGTGGGGCTTACCATAAACTTCATATGGTAACTTTTACACCATTGATGCCTTTAATATTATATGGCCAGCTAATTTGTGTGACCCAAATAGCAGGCCTGTTGCCTGTACCAGCTGAAGAACTCTTTCCTATTCTAGGCCCCACTTAGAGCTGGGAGCCTCTTGGCTACTTGGTATTCAGGTCAGAGAAGAATTCCCAACTATGGAATATGCTACCTCAGAATATGAGGAGGTCTATTAGACATAATGATTCTTCTTTTGTAGTGGGAGGTAAAAGATAAATAATTTTGTTTTTATTTGGAGATGTCTTAGATCACTAGAAACCCAAAATGCCACTGATGTGATAGGCCCTTGAGTTTTGTAAGGGCTATCTCCCACCTGCTAGGGCACTTGTGTCTTACCAAACCCTCCAAAATACTTACCACTTCTTACTTTTATGCTCCAATTGGCATGATGTCCTCAATATAATGGACAGTATAATGTTCTGCAGGATGTTCAGATGATCCAGATCTCATCGGACAATCTTATGACAGAGGGCAAGAGAGTTAACACTGGCCTACTGCAAAATGTCCATGCGTAATTTTACAAGTTGGGCTCCTGGGGAAGTGGACTAAGACAAAGATGGACTTGCAAGAAGTTTATTAGGGAGTGATCTTGGGAAGGGATGGAAACAGAAGAAGGCAAAGGGAAAAAAGCTGGGCTGTGATGAGTCCCAAGAAAGGCATCATCGGATTCCATGGGAGAACTCTAGAACTGAGACGAGCCTTCAAAGTTGTCTCAGATTGAGTCAAGAGGGCCAGACCTTTATGCTGCAGCATTGACCAGTCATTGGGAAGAAGGTGTTGCTAGGATGATGCATCTCTCTTCAACTGAGGCAATTCCTGAAGAGGGCTGACAACTAAGGATTGTCCCCTATCAGCAGTTCCAGCAGCAAGGGGAACAATCCTATCATTCCTAAAGTGAGATCTGGTGCTGTATCCCAGCATCCACTAAACTTCTTCCTTCCCTCCCTCATTTCCTTCTTTCTGTTACTCTTAATTTTCTGAGATACACCCCCTAATAAAGTATTAGCATGTAAGCTTTTGCCTCAGGCTCTGTTTAGAAAACAGAACTTGGACTAAAGGACCAAAAAGCTATGTTTGTTTTGGCTTCTATTTCTTGGCCCTAAGTGGACCTGCTCCAAAATGGAACTCTCTACTGTAAAAGAAGTGTAACAGACACACACACATACAAACTTAGAATAAGATGGATTAGGAGGCAGGCCACTTGACCTCTAGTGGAGCTCAACTGTTCATTTGTGAATATTAGGAATGTAGTTTGGTCTCTCAGATTTAGTTTCTAATTTTATATAGTGAACATAATAATGTCTGATATTCCTAGCCCCATAATGATGTCAAAAGACTGAAAGAATGTAATGTATGTCAGAGCACTGCAGATATCACAAGATCTCTGGTAACAAATTCTTATCCTTCTCTATCATATTCTCTAGAAAATGGACTGAACAATGCAGCAGTGATGCTGTCCTTCAAGAATCATTGCTAGAGCCATATCATGTGCAGTCCCTTACAAGTGTAGTGATAAAAGAACAGTAGGAAGTTACCAGTTCAACTGTCTCTTGTCCCTGCCAAGGGTTCCTGATGCTCCACCACTGACAAGTGAGGTTCTTCTGCCTCAAAGACCTTTTCATCTTTCAGTGAAAGCAAAAGAGTCATCGTATTACCCAACTCCAGGCACCATCTCTAAACGGTGCCTCCTGGGGTTAGCTATGCCATGGCCTTGTTGATAAGTACCTGGGGCAAAAAAAGGCACCTTCTCTGTGGGAAAAAGAGAAGACCTGGAAGGGGAGAAATTGAAAGTTAGGCTAATGAAAAGGGGAACTGAAATGTGAAGTCAGGAGGAAAAGACTTCTCATATTTCTTGATTCCAATAAGGGCTAGAGTTTTTTAAATCTACAGTCTAGGTCTCAACCTAGGACCACAAGAATAATACCACATATCATTGGATAGCTAACACCAGAGCTGTATCACTCTCACCTATTATCCCTTGCTATTCTACTTTGCCTCCCATCTCCTTCTCTCTGAAATCATCAGTGGCTTCCCTCAGTGGGATTTGTACAAGTTTCTCTTTTGACCAATGCATGAGAGGGTGATGTTCCTAATTATTAAAATAAAATTTTTAGTCCCTTAACTTAAGCCTTACAATTAAAAATGCTTTTATTCTGACTAAGAATGGGAAATTAGAACATGACCCACTCTTACTTAATTAGCCCCCTCTTTTTCTGCCAAGATTTAATTCTGCAAGTCTTTTGAAATGCAACATGTTAGAAATGAAATAACGCAGAATCCTCAAGCACTCTCAGGGGAGGTATGGGTAAAAGTCTTTTCTAAAAAGCAGAAAGTAATGAGAAAATAATGAAAGGAAACATCTCTGACATATTAAAACTAAAACAAACCATATGCTGTGGCAGAAAATTATTTCCTGTAGCCCTAGATGAAGACTGAGTGGGGAGGTTCATTCTCTCCCTTTTTGAAAACAATGCTTTGATAGCCCCTCACAGAATCATGGGACCTTACTCCCTCTACCCCCAGGGCTTTGAGTGACTGTCTTGTCCCTCAGTATCTGCCATTGAGCCTGTAACAGAACTAGCAGCAATTACTGGAATGTTGGGCAATGACCTACTTTCCAGTGTGTGAACCAGTAAAATTAATTTAGTTCTCTCTCTCAAGCAAAAACTTCATTGATTTTTCAGCAGATCAATGCCAGCCACCCTAGACCAAGGCAGTATTAAACAATCCCTAAGCAATTCTGCCATGGTGAACTGAATTGCACAGACAGCTAAATATGTGCATCTATGGTGTATTCTTTATTGGAAATATGCATTCACTCTGAAATAAAAATTTATAGGTAAATCAAAAAAAGTTACGATGGGCCATTTCTAATACATCAACTGAAAGGAAAATGCAAGATGTCAAGAAGCCATACTGGGTCTTGTCAGTGCCAGCCTACTAGTGTCTGCAAATTTGAGGTAATCTGAAGAACACCCAAGTATTAATTCTGTGGAAAATAGAGAATCATAAAGTGTCATAGATGTAAGGATCCATAGAAATGATCTCTTTTGATGATTTTCAATGGGTGGGTAGGTTGTAGGGCTAGGGGTGGGCAGAATTACAGGAGAGATTTTTCAAAATGTGTACACAGATTGTGTAGAACCTCATGACTTAAGCTGAGAGTATATTAAGGACTGGGAGGATTGTGAGGTACTTTCATATATATTTTAAAATTCTGATAAATGACTTCTCACTTCCCTAGAGAATCTACTATTTTACAGAAAAAGAAATTGAGTCCTAGACGTGTATGCTCTAGCAAAAACCACATAGCTAATAAAATGTACGCCTGGGACTACCTACCCAGATATTCTGATTCCAAAGTCAGAAGACTATAATTTACCTCATTCTTTTTTTTTTTTAATATTTATTTATTTTTGAGACAGAGAGAGACAGAGCATGCGCGGGGGAGTGGCAGAGAGAGAGGGAGACACAGAATCGAAGCAGGCTCCAGGCTCTGAGCTGTCAGCACAGAGCCCGACGCGGGGCTTGAACTCACAAACCGCGAGATCATGACCTGAGCCAAAGTCGGCCGCTTAACTGACTGAGCCACCCAGGCACCCCTCATTCTTATTAGAATATGATCAATCTGTTGTTACATGAATTGACTGTCTATTAATTTGAAAACATAGATTATAAAGTTTCTTTAATTCTTAAGATTTTATATTATGCATAAATCACCAATGGCTTCCTTTAGTGAGATTGATACAGGTATATCTTTTGATCTGTTGTAAGAAGGTTATATATGTGTGAGTGGGTATCTTAAAAAGACTATACATTTGAGCTTCTTTTTAATGCAATCTGACAGTCTTGACCTTATAATTGGAGTGGTTAGACTATTTAAATTACATGTAATAATCAATATGGTTGGGCTTAGGCATTCTATTTTAACTATTTCTTTTTTTTCTCTCTTTCTACCTTTTGGTGGGGGGGAGGGACAAGGAGATTAACGAAATAATTTATATATAATTTTATTTTTCTCCATCGTTTCATTACTTGTGTCTCTTTGCTCTTATTGTTGTTTTTTAAAATGTTTTTTTAACATTTATTTATTTTTGAGAGACATAGAGACAGAGTATAAGCAGGGGAAGGGCATAGAGAGAGGGAGATACAGAATCTGAAGCAGGCTCCAGGCTCTGAGCCGTCAGCACAGAGCCCGACACGGGGCTCGAACTCATAGACCGTGAGATCATGACCTGAGCCGAAGTTGGCCGCTTAACCAGCTGAGCCAACCAGGTGCCCATGTTGTTGTATTTTAGTGATTACACTAGGGTTTATTTTTACTTTAGGCAGTTAGTTATCTTTTAAAGAAAAAAACACTTATTTAGAAAAAAGTATTTTATATTTACCCATATATTTTTAATTTCTAGTGTTTTTCATTTCTTTATGTAGATACAAATTTCCAATTGGCATCATTTTTCTTCTACCTGAGGACTTACTTTAATATTTCTATACTGTCGGCAGTGGTGTGCTGGAGCAAACTTACATAAGGTTTGCAAGAACAAATTATATACATCTCTTCCTACTCCGTATTCAGAGATGACTGGTCAATACCTTAAAATTGGCTGTTGTAGGATTATTTACAACATGGAAATCAGAATACGTGACAAATCTAGGCTTGTTTTACTGGAAAGCTATTTGTTAAACATATGCCATCACACAACTTAGAGCAGACCTGGTTGGCAATAAACCGTCAGCTCTAATATGTCTAAAAATGTCTTTATTTCATCTTAATTGTCCAAAACTCATGAGCACCGAAAGGAAATAACATCACTCTACATCATGTTCAAGTTACAAAAACTAATGATAAAAGAAAATCTTAAGAAAATGAAAGAAAAAAAAAGAAAAGAAAAAAAAAGACATTATGTAAAGAGGAGCAAACATGAGAACGACACCAGACTTCTCGTCAGAAGCATTGCCAGTCAGAAGAAAATGAAGTGACATATTTAAATGATTGAGAAAAGTAAATTATCAATCTAGAATTCTATACCTAGCAAAGATTTTCTTTCAAAAAGTGAAATAAAGATTTTTCAGATATACAAGAGCTGAGAAAGTATTGCTAGTGTCTAAGGAGAATTCATAAATATTCTGGTGAGTTTGGAAAATTTAGGGGCAAGTCATCCAGAAGTCTATTTGCATGAGGAACTGAGACATCTTTTGGTAGAAGAGGCATCTTAAGAAAAACAGGAAGCAGATTTACCCAGAAATAAGGTTCAGCGATAATGGGTACAGGAACAATTCTATTGTAAGTTCAGTGTACAGTCACTTAGATTTTGCACAGGGCCAAGTGTCCATGGGATTCATATCTGAAACCAGTGATGAAGACACAAACCTGGGTGTAATTAAAAACTGAAAGATATGTTTTCTTCAAAGTTCTGTGAGACTTTGGGGAGTAATCAAGACCATGTGGACACTCTTTAATAGATTATAGCACCAGAAATGTTGAGAGACATTATGTCTAGATTTACCTCCCTCCATGTGATAATGATCTAGATTTGTTTATGAGCATGGATGAAATTTATCTGGAAGTCCTAAGTTATTAAAGGCATCTTTGCTAGGGGCAGAAATCTCACATCGGCTAAAGGGAAAGGGCAAGTAAAAACAATTTTTAAAATAAATGTTTATTCATTTTTGAGAAAGAGAGCATGAGTGTGGAAGGGGCAGAGATAGAGGAGGATGGATGATCTGAAGCAGGCTCTGCACTGACAGCAGCAACAAGTCTCATGCGGGGCTCAAACTCATACTGTGAGATCATGACTTGAGCTATAGTCAGATGCTCAAACAACTGAGCCACCCAGGTCCCCTGCAAGTAAAAATATTTTATTTGTTATGAACCTTTGTCATGAATGTGACCAGTATCTTTTTAATACTCTTTCTATTATTTGAAGTATTTCCCTCATCGTATCCCATATCCTAGTGTAGAACTCTTTTCCAGTCTTTGTTGAGGCTAGGGTAAAAATAGACATATTATCTGAGATTTCTATGTAGAAAGAAATCAACATGAGGAATCAAGTACCAAAGGGACTCCACTAGAAAGGATAACCAACTTGCAGAGAAACAGTGACGGAAGTCCTAGAATCAAGTACCAAGCAGCAGTGAGGCAAGTTGTGTGACGGCACTGAGTAGGAATAGCAGTAGGAGCTCTGCTGGATTAACCTCAGTGTATGGCTTGGGCATTGTTCTTGGTTCCACTCTGGCCCACTCTCTGACCTCCCAGAGAGTTTAGGAGCTGCCTAATATCCTTTAATACATTCTTTACCTGTGTAAACTAGCCTGATAGCATTCTGTTGTTTTCACCTAAGAACTCCAGCTGATATGTTCTCTATTGTATCCTGATTTTTATAATCATAATCCCAAATGTACCTCCCCAAACATCTCAACACTCTCTCATTCCTCAAAGTGCTGAATTTTCAGAATTCTGACTCTCTACACTTACATGTAGTCCAATGGTGGATAAAATGCTTTTTCCTAGTGTAATACTTTTTCTGACACAGCTTTAAAGAGTCTTGTAAATCCCACAAGACCTTATATTGGCAAAGATTGACTATCTTTCAAGGAGCACCAGAGGAATGTTGAATAAAAGGCATATTCTTAAAAATCAGATAGTACTGTTTCCTCTCCTTAACAGAAAGAACTCTGGTAGTAATTATACCATCCACCTGTATACTCAGGATGCATGGTCAAAACCCCCATGCTCCAACATGAAGACTGCCAAAAGTACCTGGAAGAACATTAAATGTTTTGGTCATCTAGACAGTACTGTCATTTGTATAATGTACACTTCACAAAAAGAAGAGCATAATTTATAAATAAATCAACTTGGAGTTCTCACTGCATGAACAAGAAGTGTCTGATACCACTTAAATAACTTCTCTATTTTTAGAAATGAAACAAAATGTCTTGAACACGCAGGTTTTCCCCAGGAAAGGTTTAAGCTCCGTGTTTAAACTAAGTTTGTAATTGATCATGAATTAATATATGTAGTTGGCACAATAATTGAAATGAACATAATTTCAGCCTTTGACAAACTTTATCTCCTAGTGCCCCCATGACGGTCTTTCTGAGTTCCTTCTCCTCTCCAGCGGCTCTGATGCTCCACACACCCACCCCTCCCTTTCCAACATTCAGTGCACCTTCTGTCCATCACTACCTTAGTGCTACATCACCAGAGGAGCGAGTGTGATTGATAATGCCTAACGACTAACACTCTGATGGGTGTTTGCATTTCAGCTTTAGACCTAAGGTTGGATTGATATGAGAGTCTGCTTCTGGCTTTGTTGTCACATCTAGATTTATGTCCCCTGTGAAGCTGCCAACACCATTCATAGCCAGTATCTAAGGCAGTAATATAGATTGGCCTTGCCTGAATTTACCTCAGGGTTACGTGTACATTTACAGGTATTCCTCAGCAGACAAAAGCTGATAGCCAGTTTCTGAGGCCTTCTTGCTAAGCAATATGTTCAAGAAGTAGCAAAGATTTAAAAAATAAAAATATAAAAGCAAGTCTGAGAAGTCATTATAATGCCCACGTGACATGCCATTCTTAAATACAGCTGGGATGTACCATCACTGTGATGCTATCTGCCTCCTGCAGGAACTGAACGTACTGCAAAGAGCATTTGCCCTTACGAGTGGTCTGCTAGCTATCGTTGATGAGGTCAGAGGAACACTTAGTGGTCAAGAAGGCTCACCAGACAGCTTCAGGAGCACAGCCATTTGACCCGTTCTGAGTGTAAACACATCTAACAGCTATTTACATTTGTTATATTGCCCGATATTTGCAAACAGTTTTATATACAGCAGCTTTGGGAAGACAGCAGGAGAGGAACTGTTCCTACCTGGTATTTGGGTCTCGAGTTAAGGGAGTTACTCAGGTGATAGATCTAGGAATGCTAGAAAAGGGATTCAAAATAATAATAACTCTAGCGGTCTTTCTACCACATACCACTCTTCATGCAGCTTCCCTCGAGGACACACGTATGCGCTCTAAGAGGTTGATGAATACTCAACTAGCCCTTATACAAAGAATATGCTGATAAGAGCTACAGAAGCATCATAATGGACTGATCACACAACAAAACTCTCCCACTAGATAGGCAAGGATTCAACCTTTATCCCACAAATATGTATTGAACACCTGCTGTGCTATCACTGGATTAGGGGCTGGGATGCAACAATGCATAGGCTGATCAGCTCTTGGCCCTCACCAAGCTAATCTAACCATTAGGAAAATGAGAACATTGATCATTTTAACAGGTAAGGTTTACGCTCGTGATTGTTGGTGATTGGAGCTAAATGTTCCACCCATTACATTCTGCCTTACGCTGTAATTTTCTTATTAAAAGTCTCTTCTCTCGCTGGTTATAAATCCTGCAGGGAAAAGAACACACATTTTTATAACCACCATGTCACAATTCAAGGGAGGAGAAGGGAGGTCAATGAGTGAAAAATTCCAGAGATAGCTCTCTGTAAAGGGAGTTGATGCCCATTGGCTGTACTGTTAGTGTTGACCTCCCTAAATCACTCTGCCTGGCCCCACTAGAGTCATATGTTTTATTTATGTAAAAAGGTTTGCCCACAAAAATGTAAGGAGTGAGTATAGCATTCCACATGTGTTTGGCTCTATTAAAATTGCCCAAACAAAATATTTGAGTTAGTCATCCTATGTAGGCAAAGATAGAGCTATCTGGCTACTACCTAAAGATACCTGTATGCTACTGCTGAGACTGTACATGGTATAAACACCTGCATGTTCAATGCAACTTTTATTTCTCTGTAAGCAGGTGAGAGCAAACAGCCTCCAGATGCATAATTGTGAGGGAGGGCTAGCTTGCCTTCTGCAACTTTTTTTCTACCCTATTTCCAGCATCTACCGTATCCATAATCTATAATGAAATAGGAAATAGCCTGATAGAAGTATCTTACACTTAATATTTAAATTCAGCAAACACTTATGCATATCGACCATATGCCACCACAACACCAATCATGTTTCACAGAGATGTATGTAGAAAAGTATAGCTTCTAAGTTACTAACAAAGCAGCAAGAGGCACACAGGAAGTGGCTAAAAAAGATATTAGAGGCAAGTACCTTATGTAATTAATAGGTAAATGGTTAAGTTGTTTATTCAACCAATATATATTTATCCCATGTTTCAAACGCTTTGGAAGTTGCTGGAAATACAGAAAACAAAACAAGCTAAGTCCTTGCCTTGATGAAATTTAAATTTAGCGGGAGAGAGAGATAATAAATACATAAAAATGGAGTAATGTCATACTATCCCTCCTTTCTCAACCAGCCCTCATGTTCTCCATGCTGCATCCCTCTTGAACTTCCAGCTATTCTATACATGAGCCTATTTTCATTCACACCTCTTACTTACAAAAATTTCCTCCATTTCTGGTCTGATTCAAGGCCAAGATCAAAAGTCAGCTTTCTTTCTAGCCTCTCCTGCTGATCCCAGGACATGTTAACATTCTCTTCTCTGAGTTACCGTAATGCTTTAGACAGCGGGCCTCAATTTCTGCAGGTGTAACAATGAGGTACAATTAAAAGTTTATATGCCTTTTCTCCCTGTAGACAAGGAATTTCTCAAAGGAATGAACTGTGGCTGATTTATTCGTTTCATGCCATGTGCCTAGATCACCTGTACATGAAGCTGAACTATGAATAATATTATCAACCACAGTGATATGGGTACCTGGGTGGCTCAGTCAGTTGAGTGTCTGACTCTTGATTTCATCTCAGGTCATGATTTCACAGTTCATGAGATCAAGCCCCTCATTGGGGTGTGTGCTGACAGCACAGAACCTGTTTGGGATTCTCTCTCTGCCCCTGCCCTGCTCATGTTCTTTCTCTCTCTCAAATAAATAAACATTAAAAAAAATTAGCATCCACAATGATAAAAATGATGCAACAGCATACCAACCATGTGCCAGGCACTCTGCTAAGTAAGTTATTTCCCAACAGCCCTTGGAGTTATATATTTTATTATTATCTCTATTTTAGAAATGATAAAACTAGAACCCCCAGAGTTTACATGATTTATCCAAAGTCAGAAAGCTAGCAAAGGATAAATATCTGATGAATGAATAAATAAATTGCTTTTTATTTTATTATATCAAAAACTTTGTGTATATGGACTCATCTTTAAAATTAGATATTCATAAGGCATAAGTATCTGTTCAAAACTTTTTAAAAAAATTTGAGAGATAGTGATCATTATCATCATAGCAGCAAAAACCAGTTACATATCAAGTTTCATGGACCTGAATGATGTATATGGTTTCAAAACTAAAGAATAAATGATCTACATGAAGGAAATTTGATACATACAATCCCCAGAGGAACATTTGAAAGCCTTGGCCTTTATTTAATCTTGGACACATATTTTCTCCAATTTCAAAGACAGCTGTTAGAAGGAAATGAGGCAAGGGATTTAGGGGCAGTCGTGAGACTTAAAAATAGAAAATTGCATTTTTTTTCATCATGCAGTGTCTCCTTTCCTTCCATAGCACTTTATACCACGTCTGTGACTGCATAACTGACACTCATTGGCTCTTAGAAAATCATCATGGACACAATAGCTCATTTTCATCATTAACACTGAAAAATTGGATCAAAAACATTCACATGTTGATAACTTATCCAATTTGTCTGCGTTATAAAATCTCAGGATTCACTAGCTTCTTGTGTACTCTTTTGCTTCCCAAGCTTGAATGAGGAAAGAGAATATGTGAATGTGTCATTCCTGTTGGTCTGAAGTGCTATGATACTAAATTTGCCTGTAAATGCTTTGAGTCTCCTATAGTGAAGATAACATGAAAAGGTAGAACGCTGCCACATTTTTGTTTAACAAGGTTTTTCTGGTATTAATTTCTTGGCAATAGAATTATCTTTCTTGATATGGAGATAGGAACTAAAGAAAATTTTGACCATTCTCTCTAGGGTCATTTTAATCAGCCTACTGCCTCTGGCATTCACAATACCAACAGGATACATTTTGAAAGGTTCTTTTCAGTCATCCTGAATAAATGAACCATTAGAAATCCAATCAGTGATGATGAGCTGGGCTATTATAAACAGTCATGCTTTGGATCTTGATATTTTTAAAAATATCCACATTATTGGGCTAGAAAAAAATATTACTTATTAGCAGTATTAAACAAGTTAGAATTTAGAGTCCAATTAATTTTGCCGGTCAGCTAAAGATTGAGAGATAATAGTCAGGGACCCTGCCGTCTCTCAGCAAGGAAGAGAACTGACCACCTAAGACAAAGAGGCAGCCATTGCTCTACTGTGGTCACTTCCATTTGTATGAAAGGCCCTACAGAAAGGAAAGATTAATAGAAGGGGTGTTAATTGTGCCCCTCCCTCAAATAAATAAAAGCCCTGGAGAATCCTATTTTTTAACATGGTTGATAACATTTTGCAGTCCAGTGGGAATATTTGTAAAATCTCTGTGTTCATGAGGTGCCTAGGTGACTAAGTCAGTTGAGTATCTTACTCTTGATTTCAGCTCAGGTCATGGTCTCATTGTTGGTGAGTTCAAGCCTCATGTTTGACTCTGCACTGACAGTGGGGACCCTGCTTGAGATTCTCTCTCTCTCTCTCTCTCTGCCCCTCTCCTGCTCCCGTGCACACTCTCTCTCAAAATAAATAAACTGTAATAAAACAAATCTCTATGTTGATTACATTTGTTATCCCATTCGTTTATTCTGAAACTGTTAAAACTAGGTAGGAGGCATAAAAAAAAAAAGATGGAGGCCTTTAAGATAGAGCAAGTGGTGGCAGCTTTGAGAGAGAGGAAGCAGTGGCGGCTACTATGATGGCAGGGAAAGAACATAAACCAGAATCCAAAAGGCAGGCAGATTGGAAAGTTTTGAGCAGGGACTGCCACTGCTTCTACAGGCAGGATTTCTTCTTCCCCAGGGAAGCCTCGGTTCTGCTCTTAAAGCAACAGATTGAGTCAGGTTCCGTGAGAATTATTGAGGATAATCTCCTTTATTTAAAGTCAACTGATTATATATGTTAATCACATTGACAAAAACCCACAAGGTTTTTGAAGCCATTGTGTAAGCAGAAACGCTGCCAGTGTGCACTGAAGCTGACACAGATACGGCGGAGTAAAAGGTGGTTGGACTTCCAAAATTCTACTTAGGGAATGAGCTGATAGAGCTACTCAGGTGCAAACATGTGCTACCCTTCAAGAAAATGGAAAAATGACTCCAAGGACAGTGAGTGCCAGGACCTGAGGCAGGAGCTGCAGGCACAGCTGCTACAGAGCTGTGGTGGCCCCAGAGGACAGAACCTTGAGCCATAGAAACAAAAAGAATTAGCTCTGCCCATTTGGAACTTGTTTCAGGCTAATTGCTCCTTTATTGCCTCCCTTGGCTCCCTTTTGGAATGGAAATGTCTATTCTATGCTCGTCCCACCATTGTATTTTGGAAGCAGATGCCTTCTCCTCTAGTTTCATAGATCTTATAAATAGAGAGGAATTTTGCCTGAGGATCAATAATACCCAGAATCTCACTCACACCTGATTTGGTTGATGTAGCTGATGAGATTTGGAACTTTTTGACCAGGTGATGATTAGGTGAAATTTTGGACTTAGACTTGATGCCATGATTGGTTGAGACCTTTGGGAGTGTTGGGATGGGGTGAATATATTTTGCACATTGGACAGATGTGAATTTTGGAGGACCAGAGAGTAGACTATAGTGGGTTGAATGGTGACTCCCCCACTCGCAAGAGGTATGCTCACATCCTAATACCAGGAAACTGAGTGTGACCTTATTTGGAATAAGGGTCTTTGCAGACATAATTGCGAATTTTGAGATGAGATCATTCTGGATTATCCATGTGGGCCCTAAATTGATTGACAAGCATCCTTATAAAGACACACAGATGAGGGACACACAAAAAAGAGGAGAAAGACATGTGAAGTTGGGGACAGAGTGGAATAACACAGTCACAACCGCAGAAATGCTAGCAACCTCCAGAACCACAAAGAGGCAAAAAATGGAATCTTACCTAGAGCCTCTGGAGGGATCACAACCTTGCTGACACTTCGATTCTAAAATTCTCACCTCTACAACTGTGAGAGAATACAGTTTTGTTGTCTTAAGCCACCAAGTCTGTGGTAATTTGCTACAGCCAGCCTCAGGAAATTAATATAGTCACCAAGCAATAGAAAATGTGCATGGGGTTCCTTGATGCAATTTTTCAAGAATATGCCAAAGTATGCACAAAAGAGTGATGTCCTCTTTTAAAAAGTCACCTCAGGTCTCAAAAACATTGTGCTGAATAAAAGAAACCAGACTCATCCGTGATATATTATACAATTTCATTGGTATAACATGCATTTACCCTGGAGAAAGCAGGCTAACTATAATGCCAGAAAATAGATCAGCAGTTGTCCAGGGCTTGGGAGAAGGGGGTTGGAGAAAGTATTTTCCAGTGGGGCACAAAGGAACTGTTGAGGATATAGTCAGTAGACATAAGCCATGTCTTGATTACTGTGATAATTACACAATTTTATAAGTTGGTGAAAACTTAAACTATATGTACACCTAAAAAAGCTATAGTTTACTGAATATAAATTATACCTCAATAACACTTATTTTAAAAAGTGCTATAGATTTATGTACCTCTTGGTTTAAAATGTGTGAAGCAATATATGTGAAATTTAAGAAACAAACAGATGAACATAGGGGAAGGGAAGGAAAAATAAGATAAAAACACAGAGGGAGGCAAACCATAAGAGACTCTTAAATGCAGAGAACAAATGGAGGGTTGCTGGAGGGGCGTTGGGTGGGGGGATGGCCAAAATGGGAGATGGCATTAAGGAGGACACTTGCTGGGATGAGCACTCAGTGTTGTATGTGAATGGTGGATCACTAAATTCTACTCCTGAAAGCATTATTATACTATATGTTAACTAACATAGATTTAAATTAAAAAGAAATGTGTGGAACCAGTATTTTGGTACCATGTGAACAACAGATTCATAGTGATATTTAGTGACAGCTGTAACTGACTTGGCTTTACATGATCTTTTATTGTTTTCTGGTATGTATTCATTCCCAAAGGATGATGATTTCTCCACCATTGAAGATATACAAAAACAAACAAGATGCTACAAGTTCTGTCTTTAAAGAAGAGCTGAAAAAGTGTTTGGTTTATTGAAATAAGTGTATAACATCCCAAAGTGACTACTTGGTTTAGTTAATTTGACAAATATTTTTTTATTATTTTATGTGGAAGACCCTACACTAAGCGCAGAGCTGGAACTAGGAGTGGTTACAGAGATGATGGAGAAACAATTCTCCTCTCATTAGAAAAAAGCATAAAATAAGAAGCAAGGAACTCTAATACAAAACTGATCCAAACCAAATGTTTTAGGGTCTCACAAGAGGAAGCAGTCATACCCTAATGGGAGGATCTCTTTCAGATAGATGAGATGTGATTGACAGAAATGGATGATCATGGATTTCAACAAAAGGGGAATCCCATTTGAAACTGCCTGGACAAAGGTGCACACTCAAGACTGAATGTCTGTGTGCCCTGCTTCCGTCCCCCGTTCATATGTGGAAGCCTACCCCTCTGTTATGATGGCATTTGGAGATGGGGCCTTTGGAAGATAATTAGGTCATAAGGGCAGAACCCTTATGAATAGAATTATTGCCCTTATAAAAAGAGGAGGAGGACCGTGAGAAATAAATGTTTGTTGTTTAAGCCACGCAGTCGATGGTAATTTGCTATAGCAGCCTGGACTGAGTAAGTGCAGAAATAGAAATAAACTCAAGGAACAATCAATAGTCTCTGAGTAGAATTAGGGCACTTGCAGAGGAGTAAGAGAAAAACTAGAAAGGGAATTTAGGATAGTTCTCTGCGTGCCTTACATGCCAAGCGGAAGGATTTGTATTTAATTCATCGGTCAGTGGAGAGCCATTAATGCAATGCTTGAGAATTTTGAGAATCTGGTAAAAGTTATCGATGCCTTTCTCCAAAATGCCACATAGCACCTCAGGAGCTTCACAGACACGTCAAACTCCTCCAGGGCCTTCCTTCCCTGAGAATCCCTGGATTAAAGAAGGTTTGAGAAGGAACGTTACACGGGGGAGATTATTCCATTTTATTTCAGTTCATTCCTCCATACGTGATAAAAATGGAGAATTAGATTAGTACAACTTATGAACAAAAGTAGGTTTTTCTTAAAGTGTGATCTGTATTTTAACTACCTGCAAGGCCTATAAAACACTCATACACCTAAGTCCCACTCAGAGTCTTGTGGGGCCATTAGACACAGTTTTAACTAGCATCTAGCTAACTTAGGGAACTGCTGATTCTGTGCTGAAGAGGGGATAGTGGTGGACATTCTTTGCTTTTGACTTTCCAGCAAAGCATAGAAGAGATAGAAAGAACACAAGAAAAATATATGAAAGATACTTTTCTCAACTCTGCCAATTCTCAAGACGTCCTCTGCAGTCGGTACCAATTTAAACTGAGCATAGGAACTTCTTCGGTTACAGTGTGTTAGACAGGATGGCATTTACCCTGGAGAAAGCTGGCTACTTTACACTAGCCAGAACATTTAAGAGGAGTATTAGCATCATGCACTCACAGTGTTGAAAGCCACCGATGAATCCCCATGGATTAAGAGAAGCAGTCATCCTTAACCTTAACCTTAAAATGATCACCCGCTCAGTAGCCAGAGTAGTTTCTGTTCTGTGTCTTGATCTGAAAACATCCAAGATTTCACTTACATGTATAAGTCAATCTTTCTAAGAAGGGTTTTGCAAAATGACAGTAATTGGTAAGGTTCTGGAATCAGTAGGGTCTGTGGCTTATCAGAGTTTTACGGGCTTCTGCTTTTTTTTCCTTTTTGTAAAACAGTCGCCATGAATATAGTCTCAAAAATGCTATTGCTCCCTGAAATTTTATTTTTTCTATTTTTCTTTTAACGTTTTTTAATTTATTTTTGACAGACAGAGAGACAGTGCATGAGCAGGGGAAGGGCAGAGAGAGAGGGAGACACAGAATCCGAAGCAGGCTCCAGGCTCTGAGCTGTCAGCACGGAGCCCGACACGGGTCTCGAACCCACAGACTGTGAGATCATGACCTGAGCCGAAGTTGGCCGCTCAACCAACTGAGCCAACCAGGTGCCCCTGAAATTTTATTTTTTGACTCAGACATTCCACACATTCATTCCTAGTTAGGAACACAACATTGTATGGTTTAATATTAAACTACCAAATCAATATATTACACTTCCTGATTATTTTTTAACAAAGGAACAAAAATAAGTGTGAGTAAGAGGTTGGTTGAGAAGTTAGTTGTTAAACAAAGTATCATTTTCATTTTTCTGACTTTCCAAACCTGTTCATGGAATATTTACATAGTAAGCACATATGCTGCTATCTATACTCAAGTTTTCAGTTCATCCAAGAATAAAGACTCTTAGTGCTGTCATTAAGGGCCATTTTTATTCTTTCATAGGTACGGTAGTATCTACTTATTGTTTTTGCTTCCTAACAGCAGCCCCTCTCCTTTCCAAGAGCCCTCCCTTACCTACCTACTCTAGTTGTAAAGTTTTATTAGGAACTGTCAATCACAGAACACCATTCCTATCCCACGCAAGACCAATCATATTACCTCACTTCATCAAGGGGCCACCTGATTGGTCTAGAAATAGGCAGAGTTCTTCCCAAAGATTTCTTGAACTGGAGCTGGGGAAGTTAGGAAAATAGTGATAGGGAGATGAAAAAGAGTTCTCTCCTCTCTGATGATGAACCTATGGGTGTGTGAGTCCAGCCATACGAGGTCATGTGGCCAGACTAAGAAAACAAGTCAAAAGCAAACAAAAATGAGGCCATCATTCAAAAGCAGAGGTAGTGGGGCACCTGGCTGGCTCAGTTGGAATAACATGTGACTCTTGACCTCAGGGTCATGAGTTCAAGCCCCATATTGGGTATAGAGATTACTTAAAAAAGAAAATCAAAGAATCTCAAAGGCAGAGGTGATTTTAAGCAACTCCTTGATTCTAAGAGCCACACTAATGTGCTTCAGTCTATGTTATCTAATGTGGTAGCCACTGACCACTTGTGGCTAGTGGGCACTTGAAATATGGCCAGTTGAAACTGAATTGTTCTATATGGTTTAAAATAACACTGGATTTCTAAGTCTTGGCAATAAAAAAAGAATGCAAAATACATCATTAACAATTTCTTATAATGAATACATATGAAATTATATGTTGGATATATTAGTGTAAATAAACTACATTTTAAGATTAATTTCGCCTATTTTTTTCAATGCTTCTAGAAATATTTATATTACATATGGGTCTCAAATTATATTATTATCAAAATAGCACTGCTTACCAGTGAGTCCGTGTTTTTGGTTTGTTTCTTTTTTAGCTACTTTGGGTGGAGTTTGTGCCATTGGCAACCAGCAGAGCCCCAATTAATGCCAAATTCTGTAACTGGAACAGAAGCATTGAGAGGCACAGATCCGAAACGTGGAAGTGACTCTGTTTAGGTGCAGAGGGGGCAGGGAGATTTTCCCCATCGTACGTTAGGGAACTCAGGAGCAAAGCAGTTAATCATTACAGGTTATTTGTTGTTATTAGATCATATGCCTATCCTTACTGAGCTTAGAGCTTTACTGAACTTGGTAGAAAACAAAATGGGATTTTGGAGGCGTTGGCTCTTTCTTGCAACCTTTGATAAGGTGCTGCAAGAAAAAAGAATGTGGTCCGACCAGAGCCATCTGAAAGTGGAACAGGAGTGGTGGCCTGGCACAACTGCGTATAGAGATCCCATCCTACCAAAGGGCGTGCTCTGGATTTCAAAAGGCATTCCACCCACCAAAATCCAGTCAGCGCACAGCCAGGATGAAGAAGCCTGTTCCCCTAGATGTCCACAAAGCCCTGCTACCTGGCAAAGGTCATTTTCCTTTTCCTAGACAACAAAGGATATTGAAAGCACTGGGTGCAAAGAGACATTTGGCCCTGCCCCAATGTAGCAACCCAACACAGACACTGAGACCAAGTGAGTTGTGCTCAAATGTGACCTACAAGGGTGGGTGGTACGCCCTGAGAGGTCACCATGAGACTGACTGTGAGGGGAAGAGGTTCCAGATTCAGATGCCTTGAGATGGCAAGATTACTGGCTTTAGTTATTAGCAAACAGGAGTTCCTAAACAGGCAACCTCCTAGGGTTTCAAGATGGTTCTGTTGTCACCAACTCCCCCAAACAAAAAAACAAAACACAGAAACAAGCCTGTCTTAATCCTGGAGTACCCAATTGCCTAAGGCGAGTCTTGATCCTCTTGATCCTCACTAACAGCAGGAAATGCAGAGCTAAGGAAATCCCAGGGCAAAGATACCTCACTGTCCACCGAGAAATTGTTTTCCCTTCTCCAAGCACGCATCCAGATTGTCTACCAATGCATCGTAGTCCTTTGACTAAATATTCTCAGTGACACATGAGAAGGTGTGATATCTTCCTTTCTAGTCTTGGCTTGTGAAAACCTACTACACATGCATCTCTATGCTCTTTCCCCATCTAGCTAACAGAGGTGGAGAAGACCACCAGAACAACTGTGGAAACTGCATGTTGAAGATGGCAAAACTGGGGCTTTCCTGGACTAGTATATAAGCAAGCTATAAACTTCTCCCTCGTTGAGCCTTTCCCTGTTTTGTTCTATTTGTTATCACAGGTTAATCTATCTCCAACTGAAAACTCCTCCCAAATGTCCCTGATGATCAAAACCATATAAAACACCAAGTACATTAAATCGTTCTGGTAGATAACAGACCAGCCGAACTGACTAATCCAGTAGAGCATCCATTGCTAGAAAGGAGAGTGCCCCAGCAGAATTAACCTGCTTCCTTATCCAACAAGGCAAGGATAGTGCCATTCTATGCTGCTTCCTTGTCTACCCCCCACCTCTTATGTAATAATCTTTTTTAAGTGAAAGTTGTTTTCTTTTAATCAATATTTCTTCTATTTGTTTATTGGATGTGTTGGGGTGGTTAAATTTCTCCTTTGGAACATAGTAGCAGGGATCACAAGGAGCTATATCAAGACTTGATTGAGAAGAATAGACATTATACAGACGTTATAGACTCAGAGCTGGGTGCAATAACTGGGAAGAAATGTGGATTGTGTCCCACTGTGGAGAAAGCAAATACACGTGAAATTGTTGATGCAATCATTGCAATAGGTTAGAGGAGAAATTTGGAAAAAAATTTTTAACCGTAGAAGACTGTATCTGTATTTTAGACACTAAACTATACAGAGTCCAAATAGTAGAGTTTGGGTCAAGATCTACCTGAAAATTTTTAGGCATCATCAAGAAACTGGGTTTAGGGAAACCATGAAAGCAGTAATTGAGATTAAAGATGAATATTGTAACCAAATGTCCTTTTTTAATGACCGGAGTACAACATACCAATACCATTCACCCAGCTCTCCCCTAAATGTCACAGCATTTGATAAGTTATACCAAATAAAAGGTGGATCTACACTGTTCCTCTCAAGCTAGTTTCTTCAAGGTATTAAGACATATTTGGTAAATCTAATGAGGAAAATCGCACTATCATTAAACTGACAAGGGATCATTGGAGGCATCAGCCTCTGTTTGCTCAATAACAACATCTTATGCCTGGATATTACATTGAATTTTTTTTTAGAGAAGAGATTCTTTTTTCCATTTTAAAAGTTTATTGTAGTAGAAATGTCATCAGAGATCTTAAAAGAAAACATCCATATTATGAAAAATTATTAGACCAAAGATTTAAACTTCACATTTTTAACCTGAGTTTCAACAAAAACAAGTCAAGTCAGCACCTTTCCTTGATTGGTATTTCAGGATTAAAGGCAGTCTCTACATATCTCATTCTATTTTTCTGAGGTTTTTAAAGTCTTGAATATAATTATTAGGATTGCTGAACGAAGAAACTTCTGTTTTTAAGAGTAACTAAATAAAAAGGATAATACTTTTGTGGTCAAGCATTTCCAAGACTCCTTATTAAATTAACATTCAGTTTGCAGTAGAACAAGAAACCAGTGCCGAACTGTGAAGTCAATGTCAGTGTAAAGCCAACTGTTCCCCATTCGCCAGCCCCCTCAGTTTGACTTCCCCAGATTCTGCTACAGGGTGTAGTTTCTTTTTGACTATCCTGGATGCAACATAGTAGAGAAGAAAGAGGACTGAACAATCATTCTGATTCTACCTTATACTTACTTTCGGTAAGTTAAGTAAATCTTTGTGAGCTTATTTATTCCTCTCTAATATAGAGACAACCATTTTAACCTGCATTCCTCATAAAGCTAGTAGGATGAACATGAAAGTTACTTATATAAACTGCAGGTTGGCATACAAATATAAAATCTTTTATTATATCAAGAAACTTCTAGTGATATTTTACTAGAAACAATAAACAGAATGCACATAAAAATAAGAGGCAGTATAACATGAAATAAAAAACATGAGCTCTGTTTATAGTAGTTTGATAGACTAGACACCCTGCACAGCCATCTCAATTGGAATAATGCAATTCTGGATCAAGTATAAAAAAGAAACATCACAGGGGCACTGGCCTGGTTCAGACCATAGAGCATATGACTTTCAATCTTAGGGTCATGAATTCAAGCCCCACATTAAGCATAGAGATAACTTTAAAAGTTAAATTCAAAAAAGAGAAGAATATTTTTTTAATCACAGAAAGATACCTGGAAAATCCCAGAATATTCAGAAACTAAACAGTATACTTCTAAATAACCCATGGGTCAAAAAATAAGCCGGTAAGTTAGAAAATATTTTGAACAGAATGAAAATAAAAATACAACACAGCAAACGCTGTGGGTTACAGATATTTAAAGGAAATTTTATGACAATAAATCTCGTATTTAAAAAACAGGAAAGACTCAAATCAATAATCTAAGTTTTTATCTTAAGAAACTAGTAAAATAAGAGCCAACTAAACACATAGTAAACAAAAGGAAGAAAATAATAAAGTTAAAAGCAGAAATCAATTAAATATAAGAAGGAGAAACAATAAATATCACTTAAACAAAAAACTGTTTCTTTGATGAGATAAATTCGATAACCTTCTAGCCAAACTGACCAAGAAAAAAAGAGGCACAAATTATAAATAATTATAAATAAATGAGGATTTCCCTATAAACCCTGAAGCCATTATGAAAGACTAATAATGGACTACAAGAACAATTCCGTGCCTATAATTTGATGACTTAGATAAAACATACCATTTCCTTGAAAGACACAAGTTACCAAAGCTTACTTAAGAAGAAATAGATAGCTCAAATAATCCCATATGTATTAAAGAAATTTAATTCACAGCTAATAACCTTCCAAGAAGGAAAACTCCAGGTGAAGATTGTTTTCCTTGTGAATTCTAATAAATTTAAAGAAGAAAAATCACTAACTCCATGTAATCTCTTCCAGAAAACAGAAAAGGAGGAGATACTTCCCAATACATTTCCTTGACTTCTCTACAACCCAGCAGTCCCATCCTGGATATTTCATTTCAAGTGAAATGAAAACCAATGTTCATTTAAAAGCCTGTACACAAATGTTTATAGCAACTTCATTTGTAATAATCAGAAACTGGAGACTACACAAATCTACCTCAACTAGGGAATGGATAAACTGTGTTACATTCACACAGTGGAATTCTATTCAGCAATACAAAGAAAAGAAGTATAGATACATGCAGGAATGTGGATGAATCTCAAATGTATTCTACGAAGCAAAAAAACAGACTCAACGACTAGATGCTGTATGATTTCATTTACATAATATTATAGAAAAGGTAAAACTATACAGAGTACAGTCAGTGGTTTCCAATGTATAAGGGAGAGATTGAATATAACCATACAGGGTCACCACAAGAGAAATGGAAAATGAGGGTTGGGTGAGATATGTAATTGTTCTGTGTCTTGATCATGATGATGGTTACACAATTCTCTACATTTGTCAAAACTCATACAACTCTATGCTGAAAAGAATATGAATCTTACTATATGTAAGCTGGATGATTCACACCAAAAAGTGTGAAGTTTGCTACAGTAAATTTAAAGTACATATAGAGGTGCCTGGGTGGCTTAGTTGGTTGAGCATCTGACTCTTGATTTCTGCTCAGGTTGTGATCCCAGGGTCGTGGGATTGAGCCTACATCAGGATCTGCACTGAGCATGGAGCCTGCTTGGGATTCTCTCTCTCTCTCTCTCTCTCTCCCTCTGCTCCTCTCCCCTACTTGCACTGTCTCCTTTAAAATAAAAAAGGAAGGAGAGAAGGAAGGAAGGAAGGAAAAAGAAAATAAATCACATGTGAATTAAAAATTTAAAAACATCAATCAATATATTTCACCATGTTTATAGCTTACAGAAGACAAATGTGCAGAAAAAATTTATTAAAATGCTGGAAACTTTGATAATTTTTTTGCAAACTGAAAATAGAATAGAATCTCATTAATCTAAGGAAGGACATCTGCAAAAAGCATATCACAGGAGTCGTACTTAATAATGAAGTCAAAATAGGTCCTTTTAAGATCAGGAAAAATACAAAGATGCTCACTAGCACCTCACTTATCAATATTATAGTTGAGGTCATGGCTAGAATAGGCAAAGTAAAAAAGAATTAAAGTGTATAAGAGGGACACCTGGGTCACTCAGTCAATTGGGTGTCCAACTCTTTGTTTTGGGTCAAGTCATGATCTCACATTTCATGAGTTCAAGCCCCATGTTGGACTTTGCACTGATGGAGTGGACCCTGCTTGGGATTCTTTCTCTCCTTCTCTCTGCCCCTTACCTATTTGTGTGCTCTCTCTCTCTCTCTCTCAAAATAAATAAATAAATTCTAAAAAAAAGTTAAAAAATAAAAATAAAAATAAATGTGTAAGACATGAGAGGTGTTTGACAGTAAAGAACATCCAACAGGAACCATATTTATAGTATTAAAATTAATAAAGTTAAGCAAGATTTGCTACAGAAATAAAAATGAATGTATAAAATTCAAATGCATCTCTTATACGTTAGCAGCAATAAGTAAGAAGGTGCAGTTTAAAAATGACGTCCTGGGGCACCTGGATGGCTCAGTCAGTTAAGTGTCTGACTCTTGGTTTCACCTCATGGTTCTTGAGATGAAGCCCCACATCGAGCTCTGTGCTGACAGCAAGGAGCCTTCTTGGGATTCTCTGTCTCTCTCTGTCTCTTTCTGCCCCTCCCCTGCTCACACACTCGCTTAGCTCTCTCTCTCTCTCAAAATAAACTCAAAAAACTGAAAGTAAAACTGCATCCTTTACAAAAGCAACAGAACATGAAGTACCTAGGAAAAAATGTAATAAGAATCATAAGAGAAGGAGAACACTTTTTTTGGAAAAAATTGTCAAACTTTATTCAAAAATATAAAATATCTAAATAGATGGAGCTGTTGATACTATTCATTTGAAAATGAAAACGCAACATAATAAAGATGTCAGTGGTTTCCAAATTTAGATTCAATGAAATTCTAATCCAAATCTCAATAGGACCGAGCTTTTCATGGAAATTGATGAACTTTTAACATGGAGCTGAAAGGCCACAGGGTCAAGAATAGCTAAATGCTTCTAAAGAAGAAAATTAGAGTGAGGTAGAAGACTTAGTCAACAAGATACAAAGACTTAGTATAAAGTTTTAGTATCTCTTAATGTGACATTGCAACACGGCTTGAAAAGAGTAGAGTGGCCAGAATCAGACCAGAAATACATAAACCCTTGATTTGTGACAGATCAGGCTTTCCATATCAGTGGGAAGGACTGATTATTTAATATGGTAGTGTCAGAACAAGAGATTATCCAAATGGAAAATTGAAATTGGATCCTGATCTCATGCTATACCCCCAAATTATTTTGGGCTGTAGAAAAAAACTTAAATACAAATAAAAATGGTAAAAGATTTTAGAAGAGTATTTAAAAAAATAATTTTCTGACCTTAAGGTAGAGAAAGATTTCTTACATAAGACCAAAAAAATGCAAATCATTAGGCAAAAGAGTGACACATTTGACTGCCTCATAATTAAGAACTCAGTTCATCAAAGAAGAGAAAAAAGAATAAAAAGACAAGTCACAAACTATAAAAGATATTTGCAATACCTATAATCTGAGGATTGTGATCTAGAATGTATTTTTAAAAATCTTACAGAATAATAAGTAAAAGGCAAGCAATCAACTGGAAAAAAATGAGCAAAAGACTTCACCATACCTCGACAGAAGGAATACAAACATCTTCCAATATCTGGAATCATTATATTATGTAATATGTAAGATATTTACATTATATATGTATATAATACATAAGACATATACACCTCATTAGGAAATTGGGAAAATGCAAATTAAAATTATAATGAGAATCTATTTCAAACCCACTAGAAAAAAAATTGTTTAACGTTTAACAATCTCACATGTCAGTAAGGATGGAGAGCCAAGAATATTCTCACTAACTGCTAATGGCAAAATGGTACAACTCATTAGTAAATTTGTGTTCAAGTCCTGTATACCACAATTCTACTTCCAAGCATCTTTATTGTTGTAAGTGTGTACTTGAAATACATAAACACAACACTGTTCATATTAAAAGAAACAACACAAAGGTTTCTCAGAATTAGGAAGAATACATAATCTGTGGTATATTCACCATGAAAATATTATAGAACGGTGAAACGGAAACAATTGCATGCATCATCACAGATGAATCTCAAAAACATAATATTGAGGAAAAGTAACAATTCCCAAAAGATTGATAGTGTTTATATAAAGTTCAAACAATGGCAGAACTAAATAATAAATAATATAAGGTGCCAAGTCGTGCTGGCAACATGGTATCTACTATAGTCATATGGACCCACTGAGAGCTGAAGTCTGCCTAGTCCAAATTGAGAGGTACTCTAAGTGTAAAATACACACCAGATTTTGAGATTTTTGAAGTACAAAAAGAAGAAAATATTTTGATAATGTTTATGTTGATTATATGTTAAAATAATAATTTGGGTCTATTAGGTTAAATAAATATAATAATTATATCTGGTTTTTTTATTCTTAAAATGTAGCTATTAGAAATTTTTAAATTACATATGTGGCTCTCATTATATTTCTCATGGACACATAGGGTTAGAGATATCCACATAGAATTTTAGACTAAAAGTAAAACAAGAGGAAAGATTAAGAGATTTCAGAATAGTGGTTAGATCTGCAGGGAAGGAGGGGAAGGTAATCAGGTAGGGGCTTCTAAGTTCTCGTCATCTGGTTTCTGTGCAGAGCGGCAGCACTTGTTTTAATATTAGTCATTACATTTTTTATATATACATTTTTATGAAGAATATACTTTATAATAAAAATTCAAATAATCAAATTTGAAAATTGACGAGCTTTGGGGCCACATCCACATGGGTTTAAATCCTTTCCCTGCCTGAGCTACTCTTTGATCACAGAAAATAAATGAATCCTCTCTTAGCCTCATTTCCTTTTGGGCTTCATAATATTCTCCTTTACATACACACTCACATATATACACACAAACACAAACAAGAAGATTAGTGAGCTAATACAACAATGCCTGGCACATAATAGATGCTCAATAAATACTAACATTACTAAATAGTTAATTTGTATATAGTTACTAGTATACAATATATCAACAATAGTTAATAATTCATAGAGAATTAAAATACTCTGGTGACTATACATCTTCCAAAATGTTTCTGTAATACTAAGAAAACAAAAAGACTGAGTGGATTTGGATGACTTATTATTCAATGACTAAGGTATAAAAAGATGATTTAATGCAGTTCTATGAAAGTCCAAAAATTAATGAGGCTAGGAACATAGCATGAGCGTGGAATATTGCATAAAGAAAAATATGTCTAAGTAGACTGACAGATTAACATTAAATGGTATGGATCATTGTTTTATTTCTATATTTACTCTAATTTAGACTATTTCAAAGGTTAACTTTCTTCTCATTTTCAACTTTAATACAACACACTCCATGTCAAACTTGAACTCAATTGATCAAGTACGAGAAAATTTAGACTCTCCTATGCTATGCCCAGAATACACTTTAAATTTTTACCAGTTTCCTTAAAAATCACTGATAGAAAGTACATATAAAATAAAATACTTCCTATAACATTACCCTGTTTCCTGAAGAACCTTTTCATTACCTGTAATTGCTCTTTTAATCTAGTTGTCTGTTTAGGTATCATTTGTCTCTCCCTCAATCACATGGACTTTAGAGTTGGGGTATAAGGATCTGGAAACTTCTGCCCTCAGTCCTGGGACAGATGAAGTGCATGATACATGCACTGGTTTCTGCTGTAGATGGATATTTCCCTTTCCTGAAATATCAGTAAAGTTGGCAAATAGGAGGAAATTTAGCTTCATTCTCCTCCTCTGTGCATCTGCATTGTGTGTGTTACCCAGAGGAAACACATTAGCCCTCTCCCTCTTCCTCTGTCTCTGTCTCTCTGTCTCTCTGTCTCTCTCTCTTTCACACACACACAAACACACACACACGCACACACACACACACACACACACACACTTATACTAAAGGGCAACATGTTTCCTTTAAACAAAGTATCAAATGCATACAATAGGTTTACATACAAATTGTTATTATTATTATTTTTATTACTTTAGAGAGAGTGTGTTAGCCGGGGAGAGGGGCAGAAGGAGAGAGAAAATCTTAAGCAGGCTTCATGCTCAGTACAGAGTCCTATGTGGGGCTCAGTCCAGCAACCCTGGGATCATGACCTGAGCTGAACTCAAAAGTCAGCTGCTCAACCAACTAAGCCATCCAGGCACCCTTAAAAATTATTTTTTTATTGCTACCAAAAAGCCATAAGAAAAGAATTTCATTTTCTTTTTTATCACTGAAAGGCTGGGGGAAATAATTAACTGGTAATGAATGATCCCAGAGGTGAGGAAGCTGTTTGTAGACTATGTGATCAAGTACTTGGAATAGCTATAAGTCTTTCACCTTAGTATTTGAGTCATTGTTAGAATCCAACACTCAGATTTAGTTTTCATTTCCACTAAAATAGACCCACGCCTTGAGACTGAAGAAATCAAGAGGAGGCACGTCATCATTTTTGTAAACACTTGTTGAGAAGTTAGCGTGTGCCAGGCCTGTGCTGTGTCCTTTATCTGCAGGCTTGAGAGGCTTGCGAACTTGTGCACACAGCTAGGAAGGGCCAGAGTAGAGCTCCCAGCTTCAATACTCTGTGTCCATAGGCCTCTCTACCATTCCACATCCATCTGAAAATAACAATAACAATGACCTTAAATGAGGCTTGCCATTTTTTAAATAAAGCAGAACTTTAAAGAGGGCCGCAAAATTGAAATTTGTGGCTCTGGTTTTCCTTCTTTGTAATGTTTTTGGAGGAAAAAATTGCCATTTATCACTTTGCACGATTAATCTGCTGTGCCCAGCTTTGCTTGTTGGTTTCACTGCAAAGATTTATAGCACCCTTGTTTGCATTATCTGTATTTGAGTCTGGATCTAAATCCTCCCAGCTAAGATTGCAATTCTAAATTGTATGAACACAGTTCCATCACTGTCAAAAGCTTTTCTAAGCCTTCACAGTTTGATGCCGCAAATTGCCAGACAGCCTGCTTCTGGAGTTTAAATGGATTACCTCCCTTTGAACTCTTATAACATCCAGTTAAACAGTGTTGCAATAGCTATGGAGCACAAGAACAATCTGGATAGGACTAAAACGCTATCAATCTCCTGTCAGTCACCTACATTCTACTAATCATCCAGGTATTTCCAAACGTCTAGGTTGCTAACATAGCATAAGGAATATACCTGGACACTTTAAAACAAGGGTCAACAAACTATGGCCCATGGGCTAAATCTGGCCCCCCACCTGTTTTTGAAAATAAAGTTTTATTTGAACACAGCTACAGTCATTCATTTATGTGTTACCTACAGTTGCTTTCACATTACGACAGCTGAGCTGAATGGTTTGCAACAAAAACAGCAACATCCAAAATATTTACCATTTTTTCCCTTAAAAACGAGGTTAGCAGTGCTGATTAACCTATAATCTATTTTGGGGGGTTTTGTTTTGCTTTGTTATTTCTCAATAACATGATTAGGAAGTAAAAAAATTTCCCTCCCTATTCCCTTCTCTTGTTTTTGGGGCGCTTAGCCCACCTGAACCAGTTATTACATCTCACAAGCTAGAATCAGCACCTCTAGCTGTAAACCTGCCTCTTTTATAAAGTACCATGTGAAGAGTAATGGAATAATAATGGGATATGTGTAATTCTTGCTAAACAGCATGTCAGGGGGTCCAAGAAGAGTAATTTTTCATCTCACAAATTTTAGCCATGCTTTGGATGAGATAGGCCTTTAAGGGTTATAAGCAAAGTTTTGGAATCAGACCCGAGTTCAAGCTCTGGACTTAGCAATGAAGAGCTGTGTGACTGCATACAGTCCCTTCCTCTTACATGGAGATGATAACGATAGTGTCCATTTCATGGAGTTGTTGCATGATGATTAAAGTCCATTAAAATGATGGCTTCATCTAGTGTTGGCACATAGTAAGACCTCACATCCTGCCATCAGCAACCTAAGGGAATAGAAGAGATTTAAGAAGGGAACGAACAAAGAAGGGAAGAGAGCCTGAATTAAAACCACCAAAAGAATAGGGACATTTACCTGCTTTATTGCCTTGCACTTGAATTTCTAGAGTTAAGAAACATTTTTCTATTTAGAGACAAGAGCAAATGCTTCAAATACGAGGTGCCTTCGTAACTCAAGTTATTACAAAACTTAAGGGTTTCCTTGTTAATCTGTGCAAATGAAATTTGTGGAACCTACAGATGTCTTACACGCAGGGCTCATTTCAAACCTCACGGATCTGAATGAGATGCGAATTCATCCTCAGCGCATGTGTACACATAAGCAATGGCTGATTTCATGAGCTCAGGAAGCATATTTACTTTCAGCAAGAAATGAGCTCTTGCTTGGAAAATTGGCCTGAAAACCCATTACTGCAATGGATTCATTTTCATTTATTTCCCAACAGGTAATAGAGTTTATTTGGAGTATTGAGAGATAGTGCTTCTCTGAGGCTGAGTATTGTCTCATTTGCATGCAAATATTTTTATCTTCATTTTAGATAGAAATATAATCATGCTCCATAAGGCTCGTCATGCACCCAGAATTTAATTAATGATGTGTCTGCACAGAATCAAGATAAAAAAAAAGAAATGGAAAAAATGTGGCATCACATAGTTTCAAACCCTTGATTGTCTTAGTGACTTCATTCATTCGTTCATTCACGTATTCATTGCTTTAATGAATATTTATTCAGTCCCTACTATTAGATTCCTGTATGTGATACAGATAGATAGATAGATGGAAAAACAAAACATTGCCTCCAATAAGGTTACAATCTAAAAGACAGAGGCAAAGAGAAGGGATTCTTCCAGCAATGATGAAATAAGGCCTATGTACATTGGAAGCATGTGATTCCAGAGAGAAAAAAGGTTCTTTACATGAAGGTAGTACCTAACTGAGTCTTTAAAAATGAGCAGACAAATGTGGAGGGTAAGCCATGCAAGAAACAGCGTGCAAGTCAAGCAGGGTGCAGACCATGAGTATTTGGGGAAACTAAAATATGGCTTAATATTCTCAGAATGTACAGTGTTCAATAGGGAGAGAGGCTGGAGGTTATAGACCGGTGGTAGTGGAGGAGCAACAGGGTCCTGATCATAGAAGACTTTGTCAACCAAAACACTCGCAATTTTACCTGGATGCAATCAAGCCACTGCAGAATTTTGAGCTGTGGAGTGAGAGATCAGATTTTCACACTAGAAATGTCACGTTAGCGGCTTTATGAAAGATAGTGAGATAAGCCTAAAAGTGGGACAATCAGAAAGTGGCCTCTTATGACAAATGAGCATGTGATGTCAAGGTCATGAACTACTAAGATGACTATGAGGTCCTAAAATGAGAACGGTTTAGGAGGCAGGATCAGTGGAATACAGGGATTGACAAAATGTGAGCTTTGAAGGAAAAACAGTAATCTGGGGTGATACCCTCGTCTCTGACTTGGGCAGCTGAGTTAAGAAAGTATCATTTTTAAGATAAGAAATTCAGAAAAGGTTCACGGAGACAGAGCGTGGGATCACTGAAGGAGATGATGAGTTCTGTCTGGGAGACCATCGCTATGAAATATCTAAACAGAGGTAGGTAGGTAGATAGAAATGAAAATACGGAGCTCAGGAAAGAGGACTGAACCAAAAGTATTCACCTGTGTCTCAGGACTTTTAGGTGATATTTGAAGTTGTAATGATTAATTTTGTGTCACCCTGACTAGGCTAAGGGACATCAAGTAGCTGGTTAAACATTATTTCTGGGTGTGTCTGTGAGGGTGTCTCTGTAAGAGATTAGCATTTGAGTTGGTTGACTGTGTGAAAAAGATCATCTTCACCCATGTGGGCAGGTATCATCCAGCTGGGTGAGGGCCTGTAGAGAATGAAAAGGCAGAGGAGGGGTGACTTCACTCTCTATTGTGCTGACACATCCTTCTTTTTCTCCCTTTGGACATCAGGTGCTCCTGGTTCAGGCTGGGACTTACACCTTTGGGTCCCCTGTTGTCAGGCTTTCAGACGCAGACTAAATTACACTGCTGTCCTTGCTGGTTCTCTAACTTACAGGCAGCAGCTCTGGAACTCTGGGCCTCCACACTGTGTGAGCCAATTCTTCTACTAAATCATTTCATATTGTCTCTATATATCATATCGGTTTTGTTTCTGTGGAGAACGCTGACTAATTTAGATGTTGTGGGTATGAATGCAGACACGCAAGGAGATGTAGCATGAGGAGGAAAGAGGAACTAAAATGGAGCCCTGAAATTCTTCTCAGAAAAAGCAAATAAGATTGGAAATTACCCGAAGGATAGCATTTGGGAGATCACTGTTGGCTTCCTGGGGAAAGTTCATAGTGGCAGGTGAATCAGAATGCAGAAGTGGGACGTGGCTGCAGGATGGAGTGAGGAGAGTGAGAAACTGGACAATGAAGAGGACATTGAAGGGGACAGAGAAAGAGCAGAGGGTTTTAGATGGCAGAGGAAAGGCCAGTGAAGAGGAAGAGGTGGAAGGCTTGGGAAAATCAAATAGCTATTTATTAGGTCAAGTTCTATGACTTTTATTTAACTTTTAAAAAATAGATTTGTCTAACTTGATTTTTTTAATGTTTATTTATTTATTTATTTTGAGAGAGAGAGAGAGATAACATGAGCAGGGGAGGAGCAAAAAGAAAGAGAGAGAAAGAGAATCCCAACAAGGCTCCACTCTGTCACCACAGAGCCCGACATGGGGCTCGACCCACGAACCATAATATCATGACCCAAGCCAAAATCAAGAGCCCAATGCTTAACTGGCTGAACCACTCAGATGCCACTAGATGAGTCTAATTTTAAAATAGACCATTTCATGGAAAAAATACTGCACAATTCTGCTTGATGTTAAGTAATCCTACCGAGTACATTCTCACTTTTAACTGGAAGTTTTGCCTCATCTAAGTACCCTTTAAAAGTTAATTTTGGTGTGAGGAAAATGAGAGAGTTGATTTGCCAAACACAAGGAACATTTGAAGGTAGAGATTGAGCTAAGAAGGAAGCAGATGTGTTCTTTCTGGATCTCCTAAACACTTTTTATGTAACACAAGAGTCATCATAACCTTGTCAGTGCATGAAGAACTTGCTTTTGAGTAATGGGTTGCCCTTTAATGAAATGTGTTGCTCTCTGTATGTGCGGTTGCTCAGCTAATGCCGGAGGCAAGGTCTTCGATGTGCAGCTCTGCGGGCCACAGGACTTCTAGGGGAAAGGATTGTGGGGGACTGCTGCCACTACTGGTGCCACCAGCTCAGTGCTGGCCTCACTCCCCAGCAGAGGTGCTGGCGATTCAGAGCCGGACAGGGAACCATGGCTGGGGCCTCCCCGGTTTCGCGTCCTTGAGGAAAGTTTGAGCCAGCCCTGAATGAGTTGTGGTAGGTGCTAGAAGACAAGGAGGACGATAGAGAGGCTTTCTATGTATGATTTCTAGAGGTCAGGAAGAGGACAGCGACGGTCGCAGAAGACAAGGGGGGATGAAACATCAAGTAGAGCCCATTTCGCCATTCAGCGCTTACCAGAAAACACTTAAGCTGGCTGTTGTGCCTCCTGCCAAATAAATACAAATGCCTAGGACACAGGTCCTAGCCTAGAGGACATAAACAATTTACATTAGGAAAGTGTATTTAAAATGTTAAGTATCAATCCATTTATTTGCTCAGTATATGATAAAATTCTATGACTAATCTAACGAAAACAGATTTTCATATTAAATGAAGGACTATATGTATTTTAAAATATTCTTTATGAACTTAATGTTTCTATTAATGCTTGTCTACTGTACCTGATGACTTTTATGAGTCATTTCAAAAATAATTCATCATAAGTAATGGAATCTGCTTCTATTTTAAATCAAGGTAAGTAAATATTTTCTAGTAAAACTCCTTTTATTTGTATGTATTTATGGGAAATTCAGTTAAGATCAAAAAGGATCCTCAAATTGCAACCTATTTGATATTCTAATTCATGGCAGTATATATATATATGCATATGTATATATACTTTTTAAAGCAGTATATACATATGTATATATTTATTTATACATATTTAAGGCTGATTAAATTCAGGTGTTTTTTTTTCAATTGAATTCAAGGATATGAGGAGAATATGAAAAATCTTTAAATTTAAGACTGGGTTCCAAGTAATACCACAATAAAATTTATACTCTATTTCTGTATTTATGGAGGGCAGATGGCATATATTATTTCAGGTCTAGAAATGCAGAAACAACTAAAATGGCAACTGAGGTTTCCTAGTCCTAGGAAAACTAATTTGAATTATTCACATCTATTTTTTTTTGAAAGCCTAGCCATGAAAATAGAAAAAGAAAGAACTGAAAGGTCTTTGCTCTCTACTTCTGAATGTTCTGTTCTGCTGCAATAAATCATATCATTAAGACATTTCTCTTATTCATACTCTGACAATTTGAGCATGTGGAGAAAATCACTCTAATTAATGGGACAACTCAGAAAATCACAATAATATTAAGAGTAAAGATGTACATTACATATGCCTCTGTGTTCTCACAGATTTATCAGACTCAGAAGACAAAATGAAAAATATTCAATTAGAGACATGTGTAGCATTTTCATTTTCATCAAAGGTCACGCAACAATTTACAACACCAGCACGTCCTGTTTGCTGGATTACCTGGGCATGTTTCTAGTGTGTTAAATGGCCTTCTTGTCCTTTCTTGTTTGACTCTGAGTGTGTTGAGTGGATAACTGCACTTGCCTCATGTTTTCCTAATGTAGATATTTGCCCTTTTCCCAAACAAGCCGGTGTGTACGTCTCCCTCCACAGCACGTGGCTTAGTAGTACGTTCCATGTCCCTTATCAGAGATTGTCCTTCCTGGAGATCAAAGGGGTTCAACAGCAAGGGGTTCAACTGAAGGGTATTAGTTTGATCTGATGCACTAACCAAGACAGTCTATCTGACTGAGTGTGACCAGTTGTAAGTTTTCCTTGGTCTTATAGAGGCAAAGAGCTAAAGAAGAAGAAGAAGGAGAAGGAGAAGGTGAAGCAGAAGGAGGAGGAGGAGGAGGAGGAGGAGGAGGAGGAGGAGAAGGAGGAGGAGGAGGAGGAGAGAAGGAGGAGAAGGAGAAGAATAGCAATCAGAATCAGAAGAAGGAATGTGATAAAAAATGAATCAAGACAGGGGAAGACCATTCTCACAGAGCAGCAATGTCTAAAACTATTGCAATTGAATAGGTATCATTACGCAGCATAAAACATTTTGGGTTCCCATGTTACTTATGCTATGTGCCACATTTAAATTGTGACTTGTGGAGAATTACACACTTGTCTTGTTCTCAGAGAAATTAGCTTCTACGTAAAGAAATCAGCTCTTTTACCGACAAAACTGCCTAATGTTGCTTGTGATAGGAAGACCCTATCTCAACGTCAGCCAACCCTCTCCTTGGTCAGCTGTCAAAAATAGCCACGGAGTTTTGAAATCCTACAACTACTTCACAAGTAGGGTTTTTTTTTTTTTTTCATTATAACTAATGCAATTCTGCAGTATTACCTTATTACTGGCCAGCTGAAAATAATATTAGGAATGAGTTGGTTTCTGATGACACCAATTACTGACAAGATATCAAAACCCCCTTTAAGAAGAGATGACCACGTTTAAACAGAACAAAATAATCAGATGAGTATAAGGCCAATGCACCGAAGACAGTTTTTCCTGTTATTGATTTGAGAAATAACATTTTTGAAGCGTTTCATAACTTATCAAGGAATTCCCCAATATGATCTCATTTGCATCTCACAGCAGCCCAGCGAGAGAAACGTTCTTAAGCCCGTTTTCCTTATTTGGACATTGAGGTTCAGAAGGATAGGCAAGTTGCCCAAGCTCAAGGATTAGGAAGTAGAAAAACCTAAGCTCAGACCTATGGCTTCCCAACTCCATTCCCAGTCTCCCCTCCCTCCCAGCAGAGCTGACTGCACCAAATGCTGAAGCCAGATAACTAGATGAGGCTTGGTCATGGGTCACATAAGTCCTTAAGTCCCAGGAGCATGTTCTGTTTGCTTCAGGGACCCTCATTGTCTAAAAATTGAGATATCATATTTATAATAACTGCATCATTGAATCTTGAAATGTGGAAAGTCTACAACAGGATATTGTTTCACTGTCACAAAAGGCCATTTGTCTCTGGGTCTCTCACTGTGCCATTGTGCAAGTTTGCCGTGGAGGCTGTGAGGCAAAACTTCCCCTAGGGGACGCTTCTCAGACCTCACCTGGATTTGTTCTGCCCGTTCATGTCTGTTGGTCTTTATTGGCAGCTCTGTGGTTCAGAAAACACTTACCCGGGACAGTATGGGGTTGGGGGAGAGAGACACAAGAGGTTGAATGTCACAACGTGGTGACATGGGCCTCCTTCTGCGGAGAGCTACCACCTGTGTAGAGAAATCGGGGGAGGCGGGGGTGGCAGGAGTGTGTGGGCAGCGCTGTGTGGCCGAGCAGGGGGCTGTGGAATGGATCAGCTCCGGGGATGCTTCTGATTTCTAACACTGTGTACCTTGTATTGTTTCTGCAAGCTCCGGGCTACAGGAACAATGCAGTTCCCCCAGGATTCCCGACTCCGACATGATGACAAAAGCACAAACAGCCATGGGGGTCTTTTTCTCCTAATATATATTATTTAACTTTTGCAGTTTGCGTACTCTAAGTAGATGCCATAAAAGAATTTTAAAAGACGTGAGTGGGAGCTGTGAATACTGGAAACTACAGAATCAACTCACGTGCTTAACAATTCTATTCTAAACAACCGAGAAGGTGTTTGGAAAGGGACGTACAGCTCTGCTTTTAAATTGCCCAATTTTCTATAAACATATAATTTTATTAATAGTCCCCATGGCTGGACTGTTCTAGCAACAATGCCAACCACACGGGGCCTGACGCTTCCCCCTAAATGCACGGCACTCACTGAGCAGGGGGTTCAGGGAAGAAGGAAAAAAGACTTCCCAGTGCCTAAGAAATCTCCAGAAATCTTTAATCCTTTCCAGGAGCCCCCTGGGGATGCAACCTGCAAATCGTTCCAAGTCTCCTATCTTTTGCAGGAAGTACAACAAGATCTCTGAGCTAGAGGGAAAGAACTATTGTGTGCAATGCAAAATAAATGCACTTCTGGTAATCAGTGCTTTTCTAAAAAAACTTGTCAATTAAATATCAGAAATTGTGTGTGTGCCATAAGACTTGTGATTTTGGAGAAAGCTTTGGATGATCTTTTGTTAGTACAGAGGGTCTTTCATGGCACAAAGCCCACCCCCCCTTTTTTTTTTCTGGTTTGAAAATTCATATTAGTCTGAATTTCTCTTTTGTTTTTCAGCAGCAAGATACATTCACAACTCTGTATCCCCACTTCCAGAGGGTAAAGCTAAAGGACAACAAGGTTACCTGGCTTAATTTTAGTTACATACTGGCTGCCATAGTCCCTAATTGTGTCATCACCTGGTGAATTGGTAGGAGGGCAGCCGCTTGGGCCTTGCCCCTGCACATGGCTTCTGAGTCGTAACTGAAACAGTAGCGCGAAGGACAAGGGTATTTTCTCCACTTTGGTGGATCTTCTCACTCCCCTAACAAGCTCCGGTTCAACGCTGGCTCTTCAGATTACAGAACGTTGATGAGGCAGTGGGGAGAGGGCTCACACGTGAGAGCTCTGGAATCAGGGAGTCCAGCATGAGACTTGGCTTTACCCCTCACAAGTTGTGGAACCTCCAGCTGGTTGTCCTTAACTTTTCTAAGCCTTGGTTTCTTAACTTGAAAATGAGGCAGATAATAGCAGCTACTTTATGAGGTTGTTATGAGGATTGAATGAGGTTGTTCATGTTGTTTTGACCTGGTCCACTAGGCCCTATGCACCTGGCCTGAACTGCTGCTACCCCTCTGATCTTTCCTCCTACCATAGTTTCCCTCTGTCACTCTGCTCCAGGCACACTCGGCTCCTTCCCATTCCTTAAGTAAGCTGAGTCTACTCCCTCTCAGGACCTTCACATTTGCTGTTCCCAGTGCCTAGAAGCCTCATCCCCGATACCTGCGTGGTTCTCCTGAACCTCCTTTGGGGTCTGTTCCTCAAATGCCATCTTACCAGAGAATCCTACTATGGTAGGTAGAATAAGGCCCCCCAAAGACGATGATGTTCCAATCCTTGGAACCCGCAAATATGGTTACCTTACGTGGCAAAACAGACTTTGCAGCTGTGATTAAGTTAAGAATGTTGGGATGGGACGATTATTCTGGACTATCTAAGTGGGCCCACTGTAATCACAGGGCCCTTATAGGAAGGAGGAGTAAGAGGGAGAGGAGGGGGATTTGAAGATTCTGTGTTGCCGACTTTGAAGATGGAGGAAAGGACCAAGAACCAAGGAATGATATAGCCTCTAGACACTGAAAACAGCAAGGAACTGGATTCTCTCCTAGAGCATCTAGAGGGAATGCAGTGCAGCCAATCCATTTTTGACTCTGACCTCCAGAACTGTAAGATAATAGATTTGTGTTGTCGTATGGAGCAACAGACCCCAAAGGGGGTTTGGGAGAACCACACAGGTATCAGGGATGAGGGTTCTTGGCATTGGGAACACTGAGTTTGTGGTAACTTGCTACAGCAGCAATAGGAAACAGACATTGTCTCACTCTCTGCATAAAATTGCTCATGTCTCTGCTCCCACTCCCATCCCTTGTTGTTCTGCTAATCCCGCTGGATTTATTTTCACAGCCTGTGCACCATCTGATATAGGTTTAGTTGTCTTCTTTCTATCTCACCTTACTAGAGTATAACCTTCTTGAGAGAGGGGTCTGTGTTTTATTCACTGTGTTGTCCTAGATTTGAAAAGTACCTGGCACATAGTGGGTGCTCAATAAATAGTTCTTGGATGAAAAAAACCACCAACTAGCATGAAATAATGCCTCCACAACTTTTGGAAATTGATAACACATCTGCCAGTGCAAAACTTCTAAACAGCGAGCTGCAGCCTCGTTGCTACCTCTCAAAGGAGTTCCAGTGTGTCTGACACACTGCTTTCCTGGGCCCTTGAGTAGGCAGGTGGAGTAGCCGTCTCTATTTATCCAAGTATGTCATGCAAATATTATCACGTTCTTTGTGTGGCATTATGGAAAAGGATGTTGTAGGGCATATTTGAGGGCATCGACAATGGCTACCCTGCAAAATTCAGGGCTCTATTTTTGAGAGCCAAGAATTCCAAAACACAGTTGTACACGGAGCATGAAGCAGGTTTTAGTTAAAGTCAATGTCGACAGATAGCCCTCTTTTAAGGTGAAATCCATTTTTAGGTTGGGAGTGACTTCTTAGAGTAGAATGCCTACTGCTAATAGTAAATATGAACTCAAGGGATAAAACTTCAACTATGGCTTCCTCTGGGCTTTTGGGCTCATGCTACACCTTTAGATGAGGCTCTTCTACCTCTGATAGTTCCTCATTGGAGATGCCCATATTTCTTGGCTTGCAAGGCTCTCTGTTTCACCTATATTGACCAGCTCTTTCAAACAGATTCCCTGTCACTGATGTATGGATTTTTCCTCTTTGACTTTTTTCTTATTACCTCAAGTGTTGCAGGATTATTGCTCATTAGCCATTTCATTTGTTCCAGTCTTGCTACTGTCACAGGAAGAGCTGACTGCTCTAATACTCAGAGCTGTTCATTCCTGGAATTTGCTGAACTGAACGTCTGTGCTGAGGGTAAGTGTGCTACTGGAGAAATGGGGCTCATGGGATGAAAGCCATCTAGTGCTGACCTTCTCTTTTGATTTGCTTATTCATTCGTAGATCTATTAATTCAATCGATAGTTATTAAAATTTCCTACATGTTGGACCAGGAGATAAATAGAAAACAGAATAGACACTATCCCTGTGATACTTAAAGCAACAGCCCAGAGAAAGTGTTAGATGTTGACAAGGGATGACAAACATGTTGAGTCTACATAGGAGAGAACCAAGATTACAAATGAACCTAAAACCTACTCAGTATTCAACAGGTGTTTAATGAGTGGCTACTATGTATGAAGTACAATTTTTAGGTGCTGAGGATTCAACAGTGAATTAGATCACCAGAGTACCTGACCTGGTGAGACATACAATTTAGGAGAAGAGAGAGAAACAACGAATACGAATAAATAATATAATGTCGGTGAACAATAAATACTATGGAAAAGGTAAGAAAGAATGATGAAGGAAACAGCGAGTGGGAAGTACTAGAAAGCCATTCTGAGATTACATTAAAGTTTGTTTCCTACTTATGGAATGAGCTCACCTTCTCAGGCTTCCTGGAAAGTAGCCTTTGGAGCAGGACGGACATTCTGAGTTGTCCCCAGATCTTCAGGTAGGCTAGCAATGCCAGTTTAGGATAGGTTTTCTGCATAACCTGAAAATACTATTGTTTCCATTAATACTTTCTAGGAGCTTGTTGGGTCCTTTCCGGCCCACACAGTAATTATATAATAAACAGTAATTCAACTTCTACAAAGAGCTACAGAAGAAGTTTTCAAAAATCAATAGTTGTCTGATAGCTGATAGGAAACCTAATTCTGAAGGGGGAAAAGAATTAAATCTGTATATATCGGGGATGCAAAATGTTGATTTATTGGCAACTTCCAGCCTAGGCAAATTTTTCTCATGCCCATTTGAGGATAAGACTGTGTGTGGAGTCATTGGCAATTGAGCACTATGATGAATGAGCAGTGGGTTTAAGGTTGGCCGAAGAATGGATATTTAGTGAACATCTACTATGTGAAGGGCTGTATGCTATAGAACTAGAAACTGGAACCAGGAGGCCTTTGTTCTTATTGCTCTTCTCCACCTGGAATGTACTTTTATACCTTGTAAGCCTGGCTAGTTCTATTTATGCTTCAAAATCCAAGACAGAGATCATCTTACATATGCCCTTCTCAACCAAATGCCTCCCCGACCAAAATAAGATTCATTACTCCCTCATTATGCTCTATTGTAGGCTTCTACGTACTGTATTTTTGCTCTTATAATCATAGTTATTTGATTCATAACTTCTTGAGAGAAAGGCTGTGTCTTCTTGCTTTCTGTGTCTACCATGTTTTACCCAGTTTTTTTCAAAGTTCCCTAATGATAAGGGGCACTTGGTAAATGACCTGGATCATCTGGCCTCTCTCTGGGAATTTTGATCCAATAATTCTGGGTTAGGAATCTGTTGTTCTCGCAATCATTCCAGGTGATTCTTATCATCAGGCAAGATTGAGAAACACAGGCCTAGCATGTAGTTAACACTAAGAAAATATAATTGAGTGAATTAGATAACTACCAGTGAACAGAACTTTCTCTTCTCCTTCAGATCAGATAATCATGACATAAATACAGTATTCCAAAATTATTTGTCAAATTCGGTTCCTAATTTCGATGAAATCGGAAACCGCAAATGCCATGAATCGTTCCAACTCCTTGGACGAGAGTGTAGTAAATAAAGAAATGAACAAATAAGTTGACAGTTGCTGCTGGTAATGAAGCTATTGATCCGTCATTTATTCACAACTTTGTAACTTAAGCAGTGCTTCTCAACTAAATGATCTTGTCGCCAGGGAATATCCTCCCATGCCTGGAGGTATTTGATTGCCACAGCTGGAGTGTTACTTCTAGCATCTAGAGGAGAGGTCAGGGGTGCTGCTGACCCCTCAACAAATAATGATCTGTTCTTAAATATCAGTTGTGAAGAGGCTGAGAAACCCTGCATTAAACTCACTTGAAAGCTTTAAAAAAATCCTGATGCCTAGGTCACTCCCCTAGACCATTTACGTCTGAACGTCTCAGGGTGGGAGCCAATCATTGGCTTGTTTTCAGCTCTTCCAGTGATCTGTCCACGTGCAACCAAGGCTGAGAACCATCAAGAATTTATAGGATGCCAGAAAGAGGAGTGGACTCAAAAACCTGGTTTTCAGTCCCAAGTTTATCATCTATTAGCTGGGAAATTAGGCACGGCACCTCCCGGTTTCTGTTTCTTCATCTGTAAAATAAGAATAACACCTACATCAGAGGGTTATTATAGGGATTAAAGAGATAATGCATGCGACAGTGCCCTGTAACTAAATCTACAAAAGTAAGGTATCATTACTGTTCCCTGTTTGGGCGTCAGTCCAAGTGGCAGAATTGGGTAATTTACTTGCTTAACACCACAAGCATTCTTGCATGCAAATCCGTTCTTGCCTTTTTGCCTAAGATGTTCTACCTATGCAAAGAGTTGGAAAACTCATATGTATAGGTGAATTTTTTTAATATAATGAAGTCTCCTTTACTTTTTACTTGTTATATTTGATATGTTTGAATTCATACAAGGTGTTAATAAAGCAATTCCTGTGGTGTTTGAAAATAATACAGAGAGCCCACATGTTTAAGGAGAAGGAAGCTTACAACATTGCTTTGGAGCAGGGGTTAAGACTGACGAGTTAAGGCTGAGGCTCAGGAGTTACTTCCAAGTGTAGTGCATAGACCAGCCGCAGTCACACCAACTGGGTGGGTTAGAAATGCAGAATCTCGGGACCCATCTAGATGTCTTATATTGGCATCAATATTTTAATAGCTCCTGGGTGATTTGTAGGCACAATAAGATTACAAAAGCATTACTCTAGAAAATCCTACGTGGGAAATTAGACAACTCCGTTCTCCCGAACATCAGGCATACAATAGTGGTCTGTGAACCCATGTCTATTTGGGTTTCTTGCTCATCTCAGATGGATTCCGACTGCTGCAACAGCATTCATAGGGACGCTGTCCATTTGTTACTTCTCTTTTCCTTGACACCTCTGGGTTTTTAGCGGCCATTCTCAGTTAGTAGGTAACGATCTCAGAGTTTTCAGCGTAAGTGTAGCCAGAAGATAGTCAGTGTTTATTTCTGCCAACCAATCATGTTATTTCTTTGTTTTCATTATCTTGAAAAATAATTTACCTGGCAGTGGAAGGGTTAATTCACGAGCTGCAAAACTGGTTTCTTTTGTGCTGAGAAAGCTAGCTGGCTCATCCTTCTTGCTGAGAGAGGCAGTTAATCAGTATATAAAGACCTGTGATTGATGTGGCAGAACTTCAAAAGGACTTGGTTTATTTCTCCATGCAAGAGCCTACTCCCTGAGAAGCAGGCCAAGAGTGGGCCGCAATGTCAAATCATGTCTACCCTATAGTCTATAGCTTCTCCTGCTTCAGAGTCTCAGTATCTTCTCAAGAGCTTGTTCGTGTGGTGGGACAACATTTTCTAAGCCGACATTGGTACCCAACACTTAAGACTCACTTTAAATCTTCTAGACGGGTGCCTGGGTGGTTCAGTCGGTTAAATGTCCAACTTTGGCTCGGGTCATGATCTCATGGTTCGTGGGTTCGAGCCCCGCATCAGGCTCTGTGCTGACAGCTCAGAGCCTGGAGCCTGCTTCAGATCCTGTGTCTGCCTCTCTACCCCTCCCCTGCTCACACTCTATCTCTATTTCACGTTTTTTTTTTTCAAAAGTGTCCCTACATTTGCAATGCCGTGACTTATTATAAATTATATGCAGTCATTCAAATCTCCACCTAGGAAATTAAAACAATTTTCATGTTATTTGGTAAACTGTGTGGAGAAGGAATTATTCTGAGGTGAGAGAAAGGCCTATATTTCATCTGAGAAAGCAAATCTGAAAGTACTTAGTTCAGAAAGGAAAATACAAAGCCCCAAAGGAGAGTGGGGAGAAAAATAAGATTTACCTTGTGAGGCATTAAGGGTTAAAAAAGCAGACTAGAGCTAAAAAAAAAAAAAAAAGTTCCAACCTCATGAGTTACTCAAGAACCCAAACTCCTGCTTAAATTCTTGGCTAATGCACGTTTGTGGAAACAATCATAAGGTGACTACCTATGCAATGTACATGACTTAGAGTTCATACAGTCCAGGAAGCGAAGTAATCAGCCTCAAAATCGTCAAAAAAATAATTTTAATGGTGTAAAAACACATTGCATTTAAAAGTCACTATCTTTCATCTTGTTAAAAATGTGAAATGTACCAATATGTATAAGATATAAGCTTAAAGTTATACTTGTGTTTGATTGAAGGGCCCAGTAGCATTAGTGTAAAGTCACAACACCTGTAATAATAATTATTAATAAATCCTTTGACACATAAGGAGTTAAGTAGAAAGAGTTATCTTTTGAAGACACCTACTTTTACCTAAAAGAGACTGTCTTTTGGAGAAGATTCTGAAGAGAAGATACTGCAGACAGTCTTGCCATCAAAAACTAAGTATTCTATGAGGAGGACAACAATGAATGCCTTTGACCTAAGTAGAGCATAATTTGGTTTTTGAAACACTGAGATTTTTATGTTTACATGTGCAAAAAATGCTTTCAGAGAAAGGAGGGATCATGGTGGCTGGAAGCTACCGGGTATGCTTAGTGAAAGAGATGGACTGGAACGCTGGGCACTGGAAAAATAAAGAGTAGGGCTTAGCATAAGCAGCATTTTACACAGGGGAAGAACATGTGTGAGAACACAGAGACAGACAAGAGCTTAACGTCAATATGGAAGACCCCAACATGCTTTTCTTGGCCCTTTTTCCCTGTCTGCCTCTACTTAGGATTCAAAAAAGCAAAATACTAGCCTCTCTGGTGGATAAGGGAGGTCACGTGACCTTGAGACTTAGTTCTGAATAAGAAGTCACATGAATAGAACTCCGCTTGGGGTTCCAGGCAAAGTTTTTGTTTTCTTGATAAAAGGGACAGCTATGGTTTACGCTAACCTCTCCCTTTTGGCTTTTCTTTCTGCCTTGAATATTAAATATGATGGCTGGTGCTGCAGCAGCATCTTGTGACTATGAGGGAAAGTCAAGAGAGTTCAAGAAATATAAGCCCCAAATCATTGGATTGCAAAATCGGCACCAGTAGCCAATTTCTTATTGTTTAGGAGGAGAAAATTAATCCTTATTTGCTTAAGCCATTGTGGTCAAGTGTTTGGTCACTTACAGGCAAACGCAATTCTCTCTGATATCCTATATGATGAAAAAGTGAAAATTTTCATGTGATTGACACAAAGAATGTTATGGAGTGATAGAAAATAGTATTTTCTTGGAGGGGCTAGTTAGATTATGGAGAGCAGAGAGACTGATACCATGGGCATTGAGAAGCTATTGAATATTAGCAAGGCAGAGAAAATACAGAAGAGCTACTAATCGGAAATTTTACGAATAAATTGGAAGATTATTCTGAGAATAATGTGCAAGATAATTTAAAAAGAAGAATTAGAAGTAACAGAGCCATGTGTTGAAGATGAATCCCATAGATGGTAAACATTTAAAGTACTTTTCACTCCTCTCATTCGGAATTTGAGATAATTAGACCAGGTATTGTGATTTCACATCCTCTGCTGTGTGTCTTAGTTCAGGCTGCTGTAACAAAGTACCACAGACCCGGTGACTTAGGAATAACAGAAGTTTATTTCTCACAGTTGTGGAGCCTGGAAATCTGAGATCAGGGAGCCAGCATGATGAGGTTCTTGGTGAGTGGCCTTTTCCTCAATTACAGATGACTGTCATTGCTCTGTGTCCCCAAGCGACAGAAAGAGAGGAAAGTGAGTTATCTAACTCCGGTCTTTTCTTATAAGAGCACTAATACCATTTGTTAGGGTTCCGCCCTCATGACCTAGTTACCTCCCAAGCGCCCCACCTCCTAAGAGCATGCAGTGGGATAAGAGTTTTAACACATGAATGGAGGTAGGGAAGGGCAAAGCTAAATATTCAGTCCATCACAGCATGGTATAAGTCAAGTCAGTGTATTAAGGTAAAAATTGCATATAATTAAAAACACCATGGAGAAACCTAGGATTCAAAGGACAAAACTTTTTGTGTTTATTTTCACGTTTTTACTCTGATCGTCCATTCCTTAGTGTAGTGCTCAGAAATCTTTTCCTATAAAGGGGCAGAAAGCAAAGATTTTAGCCTTTACAGACTGTACAGTCTCCACTGCAGCTACTCAGTTCAGCTGCTGAAGAGCAAAGCAGCTGTAGACAGTACACAAATTAATGATCATACTATCTATGTTCCAGGAAAAGTTTATTTACAAAAACAGGGAGTAGGTTGGATTTAGGCAGCAACCTGGAGAAGAGCCAGGATGTAAATTAAGGGTGGAGGCCATATAGTTTAATTTGCATAACAGATATACATGAAAATGAACTGTACTGTTTATAATGTAAATAGTTTTATGGATTTGCTATAATGGTTTGGGTCTTACTGTTGAATAAAATAGTTCTATGTAGGATCAGTACGAAAAATTCTTTCTTTTTTTTTTTTATTGAGAGACAGGGTGCAAGTAAGTGAGGGTGGAGAGAGACGGAGAGTCCCATGAGGGGCAGAGAGAGAGAGAGAAAGAGAAGGAGGGCTCACCTGATGAGGGACTCGAACTCAGGAACCATGAGATCATCACCTGCACTGAAGTCATATTCAGCTGACTGAGCCACCCAGACACCCAGTACAAAAAGGTCTTAAATCTTAAAGAATCACTGAATTCACTTTGAACTTCTAAAAATGATTGTGTAATTTTTTTACACAATCCAAGATTGTGATTTTCCTCATCAACATAGTTCCTTATCCCCAGGTAATGAATATCACACAATGTCACAAAACTGCATTTCTTTTAAAATATTTTCTAATTCTGGGTGCCTGGATGGCTCAGACGGTTAAGCATCTGACTCTCGATCTCAGTTCAGGTTATGATTTTGGCTCAGGTCATGATCTCAGGTTCGTGAGATCAAGCCCAGGGCATTGGGCTCTGCCCTAACGGTGGGGATCCTGCTTGGGATTCTCTCTCTCCTGCTCTCTTCTCTGCCCCTCCCCTACTTATGTTTGCTCTCTTTCTCTTAAAATAAGTAAACTTAAAAAAAATTATAAAAGATTATTTTTCAATGCAAATTTTAATTGTATTTTATTGTTATAATTTACCCTGGTAATTTAAATATCGAATTTGGTTTTTTTCTTTCTCTATTTCTTGTCTTTCTCTCTTCAATTTTTTTTTTTTTTTGTCAGCATAGGCTCAGGGATGCTGTGGTGATAAATTACAGGTCACATCTCACTGCTCCCAGCAGCTCTCTGAGGCACCTCTCTTCAGGTGTATCCCTTGTAGCTATGCCATATGGAGTTGTTGACTTCTAGATCCTTGAAGAAGGGACAAGAGATCACAACTGTTCTCTATACTATGGCCTGGATGTTGTGTGTGTCAATTCTATTTATAGCCAAGTTGTCAGAACTAGTAGTCACTTGACCCCAAACTACCTGGCAGGTGATCTGTGATCGAATGGGACTTAGAGAACACAGAGCATTGCCTTCAGAATCATGCTTTGATTCTATTGTGTGAACGGCCATAACAAAACCAGTTTGTAGTAACTTGGTTGAGGTTTAAAATTTATGTAGGCTAAATATCCAACACAACATATAGTGACACGTGGGGACATAATATAAGCCCTATAAAGGTCAAAGGTTATTGCCTGGTTTTGTTCCTCGGTTTAGGTAGCTATTGTATAATCCCTTGAAGAGTCACCAAAAGGGTTGGTTAAGAATCAGAGAACTTGCACTGTACAATGGGAATTCTATTCATGTTATGTTACTGGACCCCCACAAAACGATATATATTCCAGTTCATTCCCTATAAGGATTTAAATATCATCCTTAGCCAGGCATAGTTAAGAGAATACCCGTTGTTCTGGGTCTTTTGTTTTATCCCTCAATTCCATTAATCTGGTTGGGAGTCTCCCACCATGACTACACAGTTAGTATTGTGGTGCTTTTTCTTTAAATGAGAGGCTTTACATTGCTATTGCTATTTACATACGAACTGTGTAAAATTGGCTGCCTGCTCTGTAAGCAGCTCCAGAAGTAGCAGAATGTTATCATCATCTGTCTGTTCTCTAAAACCTGAGGCTTGGCACCCTGTAAATTTACCCTGGGTTTGCTCCCAGGGTTGAAGTTACAGTCAGTTCCTTTAGGCGCCTGATTCTCACCAGGGAGCCCTGGATTTCTGGGTTCATAGGTGGGAATTAGAGTCTCTGAAGATCTGGGCAGTGTGTGTAGTAAGAAAAAGCATAGGTAGCATAACAATGCAATTTTATATGTTGAAAAATAACTGTTTTTATGATTGAAACTCCTACAAATAAAATTCAACCACCTTCTTGGCTGCTGGGAATATGCAGGGTTGGGAGGAGGTATTTCTGAATCAGCAGGGGATTGGATTTTTACATTTATTAAAAAGCACATTGGGTTTAAATGTGGAGAATTTTTTTTATGATGGGAAAAGCTAAAAATAGGTCCTTCACTGTGCAGAAGAAAGAAACCGATGGCATGATTGGGAGATCTGAGGGCAAGCAGGTCAAAAGGTAAGAATCTCGAGCTGCGGGTAAAGGAATGACATTAGGAGACTGAAAATACCTCTAGGAAATCCTTAGAAACATAGAAAAGGGCCCTGGGTATACCTGGTTGTACAGGATGAGAGCTCACATTATTTCATTTGGATGTTAAAGGAAGGTGGATAAAGTTGTGATCACTAGAATCACATTTGTTTGAAGCATAACAGGTGACCTTTGCATGGCTAACATCACAAGCCCATCTGGGCCTTGGTTTCTTCTATTCAAAAATTCTGTCATTTTCTGAGATTTTCCCCTGCAAACACACACACACATAAAATCAAACAATTAGCCAACGATCAATGACCAAATATTTGTCAGTCCCATATAGCGATCAAAACATTACAAGCCAAAGCCCTACAGGTGTTGCAAAACAGGATACAAATGTTCCTGTCTGCAAGGAACTTAGAGTCTATTTGGGAAAACAAGATATAATTGTAAATCATGCAAAAGTACAGAATCTTCTATTAGGACAAGGATAAACAAAACATTGGCTTCTTGTGGGACAAATCTGGCCCAACATCTATAGCAACTCTCACACTGCCTAGGGCAGAGTTGAGTGGTTGCTACAATGTATGCCCACAAACCTAAAACATTTGCCACCCTGCCTTTATAGAAGAATTTTGCCAACACTTATATAAGAATAATAAAAAATGTCACACTGCAAAATGGGATAGATTCCAAGTGGCCAACAGAGACGACAGAGCTACTGGACTTAAGAGGCCCAGCCCGGGAAAGCTGCGAGGGGTCCCAGCAGCCCAATTCATTGAGACAAAGAGGAGAGCCAAGAAAGTCCAGTTTCCACAGAAAAAAGAAGGTGAAGAATGAAGGATCCTTATGATTAGTAAGAAAATGCTCAATGTAACTACATATTGTTTTTATTATATCCTTTTCTTAACATTTTTACTCTGCTGACCGTCAAAATAATTAATTTGGGGAGAATCAAATCCTTTTAAAAAATGTTCATCAGGGTTGTTCTAGAATTAGCATTGATTAAAAATTCACTACCCCCTCTTGAGAAGCAGGAAATATTGCTGCATAGATACTTTTATTTTTTTAAGTTTATTTATTTATTTTGAGAGTGAGAGAGAGAGAGAGAGTAGGGATGGGGCAGAGAGAGAGAGAGAATCCCAAGCAAGCATTACACTGACAGTGCGAAAGCCCAACATGGAGCTTGAACCCACGAACTACGAGATCATGACCTGAGCCGAAATCAAGAGTCTGATGCTTAACTGACTGAGCCACCCGGATGCCCCACTGCATAGATACTTTTAATAAATGAAAATTTGTGATTCACTCTAGTTAGAGGAATATATAAATGAATTTCAAGGGAAATTAACACAAGAAAATGTGGAAATAAAATATCAATATTTACTGTATTTTGATTGAGAGATTTCTACTACTACCAGTCCTTAATTCAGAGATGTATCTTATTAACTGCTTATAATTTTGCTTATAAATGAAAATACCTGAAGATAAATGGTAATTGACACATACTCAGGACCTAATTATTTTACTTTGTGTCAAATTTTGCTGTTGTGGTAAAACAGTTTATTTTGACCCCTTTACATGTTTCTCAGTGCCTCAGAGCCCTTTGGATGCTGTGGGATCATATTTCACCCAGATCTGCTCTTCCCAGAAAATGCCCCATGTTCCAGAACCTTCCTCGCTCTTCTCTTCTGCCCCAATTTGAAATTATTTGCTTAGTATCTTGTATCTTGGGGGCCTTACTAGCTACTTAAAGACAGAGGAAAATGAGTTAATACAGCTTTTAGTAAACATCTACTAGTGTTATGATACAGCACTAGAATAAGGAAGAATTCATTCACTCCTAAACTTCCTATGCTTGGTAACGTGCTAGGCCCACGGGACACAAAGATGGATATTAGCTTTCGGGTAGCTTGCTGTCTTCAGCAGTGCGCTCCAAAAGGTAGTCCCTGAGTGATCTCCAGATGAATCTCCCGGGCTGCTGATTAAAATATGAAGCTGTTTAGCCTTCAAAAGGGGCTTATTCAGTAGAGACCCCTGCGGAGGCCACTTAGCATGCGTTTTTCCTCACGCTTCCATTTTTCTGTACTTTAAGGCCAGGAGGAAATGATTCCTGGGTTCCAGGCATCAATCAACCAGAACCCTGCAGCCATAGCCAGATTAGACTTGCAGATATGTTTTTAAAATTGGAAAATTTCACATAAACATTTGATTTCTTCCATCTCTTGAAAAATGAGAAGCTCTGACATGGCTGGGTTTGTGTTTCTTGACTCAGTTCAAGGACATATTCCCCTCTAGTTGGAGAGAGGCCGTGCCTTCCTGGTGGCTCAAGTCCCCATCATCTATGGTGGAACCCTTGTCCACCCTTATCCAGATATCCTACATACCTGGCTCTTTGTAATCATTTGATTTAATGGCCTGTGGTCTGGATTCCAATGGATAGTTACATATTCGAAAAAAGGTTTTTTTGTTAATGTTATCCCAGGATGTATGTGTTCCAGGTAATGTTAGGCTGGAACTTCATTCTATGCATGCATACCTTCTGAAAGGCCTTCGGAAGTGGGAGTTTTAGGTTCTAGAGCAAGAGCGTGGGCAAGATATTTGGGACAGGTGTTCCCTTTCTGTCATCTGGCCAGCATAGGTTTCCTCTAGGCTGTCGAACATAGGTAGCGAGAAACAGAATTAAAATCACCTTGTTTCTTTCTAAATCTAGCATTTCTATAGCAATTGTCACCATGGTATCTTGATGTGTTCTGACAGGGGGAATTTCACTTCTTAAAAAAATGTGGTAATAAGGGAAAGAGAAACTTCTTCCATGCTCTAGTCCTGGAGGCACTTCCTTAATGAAGAACTCAGAAACATGTGTGTATACAGGACGGAAGCTCCACCATGGTCTGACCCAGCCAAGGGTGGGTGGTATTTCTTAATGATGAGGCAGCAGATGTCCAGCTGAAAGATCCTTGAACCTGAAGGCTGGAAGACACCTCTAAGCCATAACACTCCTTGTGTAGCGCTTTTCAGTGTCTGAGGTACTTGTGCATGTTAATCGCATTCAGTCCTCACAGCAACCCTGTGAAGTAACTATTAAAATGCTCATTCCCAGTTTACAGTGATGAGAGACAGTCACTGAAGATCCGTCACTTGCTTCAGCTCTTACAGATCTTCTAATACCAATGTCCTTCGTTTTAAATTACAACCAGTGTTTTAAATTCTTATTCAGCCTTCACAGCTTCTGCCACTTACCTTGACCACTGGAGGAGTGGAGCCCCCTGGAGCTTTGCAGTATGGGCAGTTCTGAGCCCTGGCACATTGACAGAAAAAGTTTGCATACATGGTACACTGCAGGCATAAATAAGATGTGTGACAAGCTTTGTGCAATTCCTGGTGGGATGGCTATAAATCCTCTTTTCATCAAACTCACTAAAGCACATTCGAAATCAAGTGAATGAGGTGATATAATGACTTTGAATCTGATCTCATTTCCAGTATCCTGCCCCCCCCCGCTAAAAAAAAAAAAAAAAGAAAGCAAAAAGAGAAAAAGAAAGAAAGAAAGAAAGAAGCAAACTCCAGAACTATACCTAATATTAAGGACAAATTGCTTGCGATTACAGTTAACAAGCCCATATATTGGAACATTTTCCCTGAGAAGCACCAAGGCACACTGCACTGGTTCAAGAGTCTGTCCATAACGTCTTACCCTAGAGATGTGAACTAACTCTAGAGATGACCAGGCTGAAATATAGTCACCTGGGGGAGAGCACAGGAAGAATGAGTTCATTCAGAACAGGTGCTATATTAGTTTTCTAGGGCTACCAGAACAAAGTACCATAGACTGGGTGGCTTTATTTATTTATTTAAAATTTTTTTTAATGTTTATTCATTTTTGAGAGACAGAAAGACAGAGCATGAGCAGGGGAAGGGCAGAGAGAGAGAGAGAGAAGGAGATGCAGAATCTGAAGCACACTCCAGGCTCTGAGCTGGCGGCACAGAGCTGGACGCAGGGCTCCACATCATGAGCTGTGAGATCATGACCTGAGCCGAAGTCTGATGCTGGACGCTTAACCGACTGAGCCACCCAAGCACCCCCTGGGTGGCTTTAACAACAGAAATTTATCTTCTTACTGTTTTGGAGGCTAGAAGTTCAAGATCAAGCTGGCAGTAGGGTTGGTTTCTTCGGAGGTCTCTCTCCTCGGTTTGCAGATGGCCATCTTCTCTTACAGATGGTTTTCCCCTGTGTCCGTGTCCTAATCTCTTTTATAAGGAAACCAGACATATTGGATTAGACTCTCCTCCATAACCTCATTTTACCTTAATTACCTCTGTAAAGATTCTGTACTAGGGATTAGGACTTCAACATATGAATTTCGAGGGGGACATAATTTAGCTCATGACAGATGGTTATGTCAACCTGTTTCAAAGGATTTATGAATTGTTAGCATACATGTTGATGGTGGATGGCAAGATACTTGCACCACTAGGTTTCAGACTTGTTTTTAAGTCTAAGTTTCCTCCACTGTTTTGATTATAATAAATAAGTACATAAAACCTTACTGGAATCACATAAACTATATTGTTTTGCCTTAGGGATTGTGAAGTTAAAACTCTCTGGAAAACAAGAAAGTAATGTAATTATGGGAAACAGGGAAGTAAAATAAAATAAAACAGAGCAGTGGAGATTCTAGACAGCTGGAGAGCACAAGCCTCAGTCTCAAAGGGACTCAGTGTGAGCACAGTGGTTTCAGATACTCTAAATTTTTGAGAGGTTGAAAGGCTGAATTTTTATATGAAATTCCTCAATTTTAAAATGTGGACAATTATTCCCTTTAAAAAAAAATAACATTGTATGAGTCAAACGAAACATATCTGCTCATTGGAATTAGCCCATTGGCTCGGATTAGGCTGAATTTAGATCTAATGGCCTGGATGAGTTCTACCTAATCCCTAGTGATATTTTTGGACCAACACTATGTAGTATTTAATTAAAACACGTCCTTATTGAGTAAAAAAGAGGTATGCTTCAAATGTAGCAATAATCAATTTGGCAAGGACCGACTTGTAGAATCTATCCCACATTTTTCTCTTATGACTTTTGCAAGCACGTATGGAGACTTTTTATTATTTAATCTAAAATCTTGGAATACTTGATTTAAAATTTTAAACGTTATACAAAATAGCCTGGTTAGGACTGTCGTGTAGCTGTAGAATCATTTTTTAAATTCATAAATTATTTCTGAAATGTCATGTCACCCTTATGTAAGGGTGACTGTTTATTCTTTAATAAGTGTATGCGGAGCATGAAAATAGTAATGAGTCAAAATTTGCTAGGAGTTTAGTGGGGGCCAAACACTGTTCTAAGTGCTTTAAACGAATCAATCAATTTCATACTGCCAACAACCCTGTAGACGTAGGAGCCATTATGATGGCTCTTAACTGATGAAGTAACCGAGAGGAGCGCTTGCCCAAGGTCACACAGCAAGAAAGAGGCTCTTAATTATGGAACCCTGCACTTAACACTACACTGCACTACAGTATGTGTTCTGAGTTGTTTTATTTTATTCAGCAGATGGGAGGGGGTACCATTTGGGATCTTTAATCTCTGTCCTCGGCATACCCTACCTGGCCTAATACTTCTATGCTTCCATCCTCCTCCACCTCCAAAAATAGGTATATATATATTTTTTGTATACACATTTTTATATAAATATACTCACTCCAATGTCTCAAACTGGGCAGAAATTTTTATTTTGACAAGTATGAACTCTCCTTAAAATCTACGGAGTGAGCTTCTTAAATTGTAGGGTTCATTAGTAGAATTCCATGGGAAGTATGTGAAAAAATTTTTTAAAGATTATATTTTCACGTTTGTTAATCTCTCATTGATAGTTAACATTTACTTCAATTATGAATTTAGGCAACAGACCATAACAGATCCGGTAGTACCTATGACTTTGTCACAGTAGAAATCACAGATATTTTTAAATCTCAATACGATTGTTACAGAGATCTCAAAATACCATTTACATTCATGGAAACTTCAAAATTACCTTGATTATGGGCCCGCTACTATATCATCTATTTCCATATGGAAGAGAGAAGCACATCTATTCCTCCGTTACAAATTTTTCTTTTTTTCTATGAAGAATATTGATCACTGGATTTGAATATAACTCCTTTATGATTCCATGTTTCGTTTTATGCATTTAAATTTTTTTGAGAAGAAATCTGTAAGCTTCACCACAATGCCAAAGGGGCCAATGACACAAAACTGTAAGTAAGTAGTAATATTTACTATGTCCATCTATTCACCTATCTTCCCATCACCCACTCATCAGTTGCATGGAATTAATTTGTGTAAATATTTGTTGACTGCTTGTCACGTGCTGGGCTCCACGTTAGTACTGCAGGCTTGGAGTTAATGTTCTTCTATACCTACCAGTCTTCATTTGACCTTGAAGTCCAGAAAACCTGTCAAAGTTTCCCAGAATGTACCAGAATCACATTTGAGATATGTTTGTTCTTCAAAAGACATCCATTTAACCACCAGTCTCTTAACTAAGGGAAACCCAGCGCCATCCTCACTTTATTCATCCTCTCCTCCTCTTTTCAACCTCTCATTTTTCTTTTATTTTCTGAAAGCCATCAGGCACACTACTGCCTAGAATAGAAGGCACATTGCTACATTTTAAAGACTGGTAGTAGAATTTACACATCATGGTATTATATTCTACTGCTGCAATGTCATCCTTTATTGCCAATGTGGTTTTTCATGTCTGTCTCTGGATGACTTAGCAGGTCAGTGCCTGGATTCTGTTTGTCAATGGCAACTGGAGAGTCTCAGCTGGGTTCCCCCGTCCCCAGGACAAGAAAATAAATAATACCGTCCTGGATACAATCCAATTAGGCAAGGGAACATTAGGAAGTTTTGTTAGTTATAAACACTCCTTCTAAAAGTAAGCACATGTGTTTTTCAGTTCTAGTCATGACAGAGTGCTTAGTATTGGGCCAACCCTCCTATTAAAAACAATAAAAAGAAGTGAAACACCAAATACATGAAAGGACTGGTAGAAGGTGTTGGCGAGTCATACATGCAGCCAGGACTTGAGGGGCTATGCCTTTTGAGAGAAGGGCTAAGATGGGAGTAGCGGCCAGTTGGGGAAAAATGAGTTTTACTGGGCTAAGGAGACAAAGGTCAGTATTTGAAGGTTGCCAAAGTATGTGGGACTTGAAGGAAAAAGTCCCAGAGAGGAAGAAACTTAAGAGAAAGAGTCCAAAAAATCTGTACATGATTTCCTCTCAAATTTTAGGCTGAATTCTAAGCTGAGCATGTACAGGATGAGACTCCAAGAGAGCCAACACAAAACAGCACGTGGGAGGCCAAGGAGCTGAGCAAAGATTTCATAAACAGGACGCAAAACACTAACTGCACTAGAAAAAGATTGATCAGTTGGATAAAATAAAAAAGTCAGGGGCGCCTGGGTGGCTCAGTTGGTTGAGCGGCTGACTTCGGCTCAGGTCATAACCTCACTGTCTGTGAGTTCGAGCCCCACGTCGGGCTCTGTGCTGACATCTCATCAGAGCCTGGAGCCTGCTTCGAATTCTGTGTCTCCCTCTCTCTCTGCCCCTCCCCAGCTCATGCTCTGTCTCTATGTCTCTCAAAAATAAATAAACATTAAAAAAAAAATTTAAAAAAAAAGTCAGAATTTATGTGCTGATTGACAAGTTCATGAAAATATTTTCCTGTTAGAGGCTTTATTGCTTTTGCCTTCCACATTTGAATCTGAGACTCCATTTTTGTGTGTTTCTCTAGCTCTTGAATGATTCTTTCTAGGAAACACAGCTATACGATGTGGTGTTTGTATGCAGGGTGCCATTATCCACTACTCAAGCTCAAGAAAGGCAGGAGAAGCTTCCAGTCAACTTCTCCCTTACTCCCTTGCCCTTTCCTCAGATCTTAAATTCTGGGACTGGGGTTTTCCACCACCATTCCAGTTGGTATCTATGGCCACACTGGGTGGAGGAAGAGGGCTGATCCCAGCAGAATATGTCACGCAAAGGTGTCTCTTGAACAAATGGCATCCTCTCTTTTGGATGGTCAATAGTCAGGAGGTGGAGACTGAAACTGACAAAGTGAGGTCCTTAGCAGATCTGAAGGAAGCAAAAAGTAGCAGTAAGACACTTTCCAACTGAATTTATTCTGAACGAAAAAGATGCTAATGCTGAAAGGTATAAATCATGAACATTAAAAGATGATATTATGATAAAGGGCTATTGATTCTGATAGTAATGGTCAGTATGTGGTTATTTCTGTTTCTCCATAAGGAAATGTTACTATATTTCTAGCATAAAAGTACTTCAGTGGTTGAATATTTCTTTAACTGACAGAATAAAACATTCTAGGCTACTTAAATGTTGATTTGTCAGAAGTATTTTTCTTTAATCTGTAAGTGACTTCACCTTCCCTATGATGAAAATAGTAACACTAATGCTTTTCTTTCTTTCAGTTCTTGAATCATATGTATAATTAAGCCTTCAAGTCTAGCCATGACATTGTTTTATAAACATTATGAATTTTATTCTATTTTTTATTTATTGGTTAATTGAAGAACTTCTGGTATATATATTTATGTTATTATTATTTCTTTTCAAATAATGGCATCACATTTTCAGGCAATTTTAAATGAGCTAAATTGATTTGAATCAAAAAATGTCTTGGTGGACGAAACGACTGTTGTCATCAAGTGAGATTTGGGGCAATGTAAGATGGAATTTATGTTTCACTAATTCCAAAGGTATTTAACTCCATCAACTTAGTGTACAGCTAATTGATTATGATCGCCTGGAAAATTTTGATGTATTTTGGGTTATTTCACATTTTTACAAGGGAGAACTATGTGATATATTGATGACTTTTCTCCTGTATTTTGTATAAGTAAATATCACCGAGTCAATCATAAACACCATCTACATATTTATTAAATTTTAAAGGCATCGATCTTTAGTTCTTATTAAATTCTTCAAACACTACATTTCCTTTTGAATTGAACGATATATACCCCATGAAAAGAAAACGTCAGCTTTGTTTTATAGCCAGCTCTCTACTCCTAATCAGATGAGAAAAGGGTCTGATCTCACAACTTATTTATATAGTTTTTAAACTTTCTAAGAAAAATAAAGCTTGTTATAATTGATGCCTAATGGTATAAACACCCCTGCGTTAGTGGTTGCCTAGTAACTACATACTGCAGACTTGTGGGGTTGCTAATGAGGTTGAAAAAACGGAAATATTCAGATCCATTTCCAATTCAGGTGGATGAGGGGCAGCAGTGGGCCAGCTTTGTTCGTTAAAATTGTTTTCCATAATGGTTTTGCACTAAAACACCTTTTGCCCTAGAACTTACTCTAGTTAATAACTTCTGCAGATAAGAGTTCAACCCAACAAGTAATGGCTTAAGATTTTAAAAACACTCAGTGGAACTGAATCGATATTGCTTCATTGTTCTCCATTAGCCCCAGTTTCTGTTGTGAGTGACTGGACAGGGGAATAATATTCTTACTTTACCTTTAACTCTTTAATAAAATCTATTTGGACATCACTTTAGCCCTGAATGACCAAATGCAGTCTTCAGCTAGAGGTGGTGGTAACAGGGGCCGGGAGAGATTATAATGATATATTTAGGTTGGCTTTGGCTTGCATCCTACCTAGCAGATTTAATTTCCTAATTACGTTTTGCTTTAGCATAGGTAAAATTAGCTTGCCTTCCCTTGGCACACACCAACTGCAGTTGGTGAAGGAGGCCTTCCAAAACCATAGGCTGTTGACAAGAGTGGCTAACTACATTAGGATTAAATTTACTCAGTAAAATCCACAAAGAGCCTAAGCACATGTAGATAATGACAAATCGACTATGAGGGAATGTAGTTAGGTCATATGAAAATGCATTTCTGGCAATGTCTTGGTTTCAAAACCATGTGATAGATACAGGACACTCAAGCTCATCTTGCTTTCTTTGGTTAGAGTTCAGAATGTCAAGATCTGGGGCTTCCTAGGTGGGTCACCTAGGTGTAGACAGGGATAAACATAAACGTGGTCTGGAATATTTAAATTGTATAACTGTGGCCTTGTGGATACAGTCAGACATGATTTGCTACTCAGTAATTTTGTCATTTGGCAACACTAAGACATGATAGCATATGGTTTGCTCTTTGGAGTTCACATAAATGTTGTCATTTAACTGAAATAAAGAATTCTCTTACTCTACCAAGGAGACTGTTTTAGGATATGTATATGTTCCTTTATCTTTTCACATGGAAGGAAGAATCCCTTTGCATCATTATATATAATTCTCTGAGTTTATGGTTTAGTGGGTTTATGTGGCTGGCGAGGCCAAGGCCATGGTTTAATCAGAACACCACATGGCTCCCTAACCACAGCCTGCATTCCTAGCTGGGGGACCCATTTCATTGGTCTTAAAAGAGAATCTTGGAGTATGGCTCAGCACACACACCTCTGTTCCAGGGTTCAGAAAATAATTTGTTTTAATTTGACAAAACAAATTCATTTGTCAGTGGGTCAGCCACATACTATGTTCAGAGGAGGAGACGATGAAACTAATAGTTTTCTGTTTACAATGTATTCAGTATCTCTCCTTCCATCTTAATGCTGAAAGAAATTTACCAATTAAAAACTGATTCGTTTTTGTTATAGGGATTTCTTTTCTTCCTGCTTATACTTATGTATCTTTTCCTTTCCCCTGCCTTTCAGAAATTTTTACTCTAGCCCCGAGTTGTCTTTTTTTTTTTTTTTTAAGCTATTAATGAAGCTTGAAAAGATTTAATTTCTGGAGCCATCAAGTCACTACTCTTTCAGCTCTATTTGGTCTGACTCTAGTAGAGCCTGTCTTTGTGCAAAGAAAGTCTTTCAGAAAGAGTTAATTTGCAGTTTCAATAGAGGTTAATTCTCAGGAGACAATTTAAACCAGCAAGTGTCCCCGTAGAGAAGCAGCCCCCAGCCAGACACCTGGTGAGGGAGTTAACTCCTCATGTGCTAGTTACCTCTGTGCAGTAGTGTGGGATATTCCGTCAACCCTTGGCAGTAGGCAGTGGCAGCTTTAAGGGAGGGACAAAATGCTGTTTATTTTTCTTCCTAGGACTTGGATTTTGGCCCTTAGAAAATGTGCTATTGTGTGATTTTTTTTTTCCAACTGGTTTATTTCTTATTTTACCAAAATAAAAAAAAAGGGGGAGTAGGTGAGAGGAAAGAAATCAGGGTTTGAATCTTTTGTGAAGATACTGCTTTAATTGTATTTAGACTCATAGAAGCTATTTCTTCCCAAAGATGATTTTTTTTAATTGAGCTGCATGTATAAAATAAATGAGAGTTGCTTCTCAGAGATATTGTCATGTCATATTCCTAGTTCTTAGCACCTAAGTGAAGTTGATTGTTTTACTTTTTTTCCCCTACAAGGGAGCCAGTTAATTTCTCTGGTAGTAATTGAACATCAATATCAAGCGTCCATGTCAAAAAAATTCATTGTCTTTTGATGTGTGAAAATGCATTTTGAAAAGAAAGAGGAATGTTTTGGGTTCAAACTTCGAGTTTTTACTATCAGTTTAGCATCGAAGTTTTACTGTCAAATGCTTTTCTTTTATCATATAGGGAGTCTATTTATTCTAATATCGAACAATTTCAGAGACAACATTTGAAAAAAGAAAGTGGTATATAATAAACAGGAATGGAAATCAGGGGACTCAGAGAGGTAATAGCTATCAGAGTAAAGTCAGAGACAATAAATAAATGATCACCTCTGCTTACAGGATAATCTTGTGGTGATTTCTAAGGCTGTGACCCTTAACCCCAGGGTTCCAGGAGAAAGTTCTTTCTTTCTTGATGTAGATGGACTTTTTTTTTAATGTTTATTTATTTTTGAGAGAGAGAGACAGCACTTTTTTTTAATGTTTATTTTTGAGAGAGAGAGACAGCACGTGTGAGTGGAGGAGGGGCAGTGAGAGAGGGGGACGGAGGATCTGAAGAGAGTTCTGTGCTGACAGCAGTTAGCCCAAAGTGGGGCTTGAACTCACGAACCATGAGATCATGACCTGAGCAGAAGTCAGATGCTTAGCTGACTGAGCCACCCAGGCACCCCTGGAACTGTTAACAATTTTATTGATCCACCCTTTTCAGGTCCTTTGCAGAAGGTTTTCTCTGCCCTGGTTTGTATCATATTTAGCTCTAATGTGGAAGTGAAGCAATTAAAGTGCCAAAACCTTTCATTAGGAGTCTGCCATTTTTAAAAAATGGGCTTTGATCTGTTAACCCTTGGACTGAACATTTTGGTCATTCATCTTCCAAAATTTTAAGTCCAGGATTTGGTTGTGGTTTGAATTTACTTTTTTTGAGACACAGCTTGAATGCCTCCATTTGATTTTGTGCTTTCAACACATTTTTTCGGGATCTGGTGATTTGGGAAGGCCTGTACCATATGGTCTTGATAAGGTGATAGATTTTCACATCCTGGGAATTGGCAGGAAGGGGTAGGAACTGAATCAGATGTGGGAAGAGAAAATTAAGAGTCTGGGCCTAACTCATCTCGTGATATATCTTCTGAGATATATGATTCCCATAAAAATCAATTTTTAGGAAAAAATCATGTGTGTGTCTGTGTGACTGTGTGGTCCCACCTCATGGCGGTCTCTTAAATTCTCTTAAAAGTAGAAAGCTTCCTTTTACAAGAATGGCACTTAACATTTCTTGGTTAGCTTTTCAGAAAATACCCCAGAGTTGGGGTCAACGACAACACCACCACCACCAGGCCCAGCTCCACCTTTCTCGAACAAGAGATTGTATTAGAAAGGAATAGGCCACGAGGCTGGATGCAACGGAATAAAGGGGAGCAGGACACGTTTTGATCTGAAAGTTGATGGTTTTTGGAGAAGGGCGAAAGGCAGTGCTAGAATAAAACAAAGCCTGATATATACACCAGGAGGGTAAGAACGCCCTGGTGGCAGTCTTGCAAAAAAACAAAAAACAAAAAACAAATCCAAGAAAGAAGAAAAGGGTGCTTTCTGTGATTCCTACCGGCGGCACAGAGCGGGTTGAGGTGCAGGCTTTTCTTGACCGTACAGAGAATTCAGAATCGGGAGGCCTGACATTTCTCCGGTCTGTCGGTTCACCGCCGGGGACCGTGCCGGGAGAGTCCCCTACTGGGCTTTGCTTTCCTGCACCTCGTCGGGGGCTCCGGTTCCGCCTTCTGCCCCCAGGGTCCTCTCGCGGCCCGGGCGCGCGCCCATTTCTCGTACCCCACGGGCTGCCTGCCGGCCGCGGGGCGGGGACCCGCGGGCGGCGGGCGGCGCTCCGGCGCGCCGCGGGTTAAGGCGGCGGGGGCGGCGGCGAGGGGCGGAGGCAGCGCGCCGGCGGCCGGGCTGCGAGCGCCCGCGTGCCCGGCCCGCAGCGGGTGAAGCGCCGCCGCGCCGTGAGCGCTGAGCCCGCAGCCGCCGCTCCGAGCTCGCATTCGGATCCGCTAGGGCAGGAAGATGGCGACGGACGGCGCGAGCTGCGAGCCCGATTTCTCCCGCGCCCCGGACGACGCGGCGGGGGCCACGGCGGAGGCGGCGGTAACCGAGCTCCCGGGGTGGGCGCGGGGAGGGCGCGGACGCGGGCCGCGGTGCCGGCTCGACCCGGCTTGCCCCCTGGGGCGCTCCCTCCCCGGGCGCCCCTCCCCACGGCGCTCCCCGGCCGGAGCCCGGGTCCAGGCGGGAGAGCGGCTGCTGGGCTCGGGATCCCTTCTGTCCTTTCCCAGCCCTGTGGGAAGCAGTCAGTCCCAGTCCGCCCGGTTCTCGGGGCTCCCTGCGGGCGTCCCGAGCGACCCCTACGCCCACTCCCTCGGCTGCGGTGGGGTTCGGCCAGGGGCGGGCGCTGCGGTGTGTTTGTAGGCGAACTTGACCCCCCCCATTGTTCGCCTCCCGCTGCGCGCGTGGTCGTGGGCTAGTGTCTCGGGGCCGCCTGGCATCTCTCAACGGACCCGGAAGGCAGCCAGGGGCAGACGGGCCATCGCCAGGCAGGTGTGGGGATGCCCATTGTGTGTGTTCGTGTGCCTGAGGCCCCTGGGGAGAGGCCGGGGGGCCGGCCGTGGGCGCTGCTGCCCCCGCTGCGCGTCGGAGCTTTGGGTTCTAGCTGCCTGCTGCCCCGTCGTTGGGGGTGGGGGGTGGGAAGGTGTCCTCGTTCTTCCCCCAGAAGATGCCCGAGCGAGGTGGAGATGTAGCACCTGGTGTCAACACATTGTTCTTCGCTGGGCTCGAGAAGCCTAATGCGCTTCCTTCCATCGCCGGCCCCACTTTCAGCCCCGGAATATCCCCGTGCACCGAGACTGAATGGTGGTTTCCAGCCCGTACCTTGGTGGATGGCTGGACCCACATTTCCTGGGTGCAAACGTTTTGGGAGTTGAGAAGCAGCTTTGCAGGAGCTGCAAGGAGCTGCAAAGAAAGGCTGCCCTGGGAGCGCCTCCCACCCCTGGCGCGATCCCGCTGCTCGAGCCGGAGATTCCGGGTGGGATGGAGCCAGAGGAGCATGGACGGCCCCCCCTCCCCGCCCCCTCCCGTTCTTTCCTGAGCAGAGTACGAGCGGCAGCGGGCAGGGCCAGGTGGGAAGAATCCGGGCTGCTTTAACTTCTTCCCTCTGTGTTTGGACCTGGGGAGAGAGGTGGAGGTGGGGGTGGAGGAAGCTACTTGAGCTGAGCCTGGGGAGGAAAAGGGAAACAGAGAAGGAAAAACGGAGCAGGAGGAGGGATCCTGATTTCCACTTGGGAAACTTGCAAGTTTGAATTGGAAACTTTTAGGAAAATTGATTTTTCATTCTTTGCCTGGAAAACGTGAATTTAAGATTTCACACGAAACCTACTCTCTTGTGATGCGGTGAATCAGTTACCCCTTGTGAAAGGAAAGCCCGCTATTAAGACAACAGCAGCCTCTCTGGGAAGTTGAATTGATTGGGTACCTTCAACCCCAGGAGATGCTAAGGGGAGAGGAGTGAGAGGGAAAAGAAAGAGCTGGGATGTGTGTGTGTGTGTTTCCCAGGAGGGTTGATTTGTTTAATCGACTTAGAACAGGCTTCTTTCTGTTACCCTCAGTATTTAATCACCTGACGATTCAACCAAACACAAACATCTGATTTGCGGTGTGTAGCTGTTCTATAGTTTTATTTGGTTAGATTGCAAACAGAATCTTGGATACCAGACAGATTTTTGTGTTAAGGTCAGTGTTCCCTTTCTGCTGTTTAAAATTTTCAGGAATCTGATTTTTCATTGTGGGTAGGTGGGAATTTTATAATTTCACTGTGGTTAATGGTAATAGCCATGAAAAATGTGTGAAAGTAAAACTCCTTGTTATTTTTATAGAGTCCTTTAGAGAATGCGACAAGGATGCTTAATCTAATAGTATTTAAAAATACTATTATACAGTATGGCTTATTATACAGTAAACTGGGAATTTTACTTTTAATAAGGTGTGGCCCTCCCATAGCAGCCACTTGACTTAGACTGAGTTTTAAATTAAGGATAGGTTGAGGAATGATAATTGTCATTATAACTGCTTCTTATCTAATGGTTAAAATCAAAGGCATTTTTATGCATTTAGGGTTCATGGCAACTGAGAAATTTTTTTTCATTTTTAGGAACTTTTTTTTTGCATTTTAGAGATTTATTCATTTCAAATTAGTTTACATATTATGCATTTTTATATGTACATTTGGCAGTCATGAGCCAATGGAGACTCCAAAGCGGTATGCTATTTTTGAAAGTGAGTGTTTTCACTAAGTTTTGACTATTTAGATTGTTGCTTAGAGACAAGTTTAATTTATAGTTTTCAGCTTAATGTGATTTTCAGTGGAGTGTTTTAAATTTAGTTTGTGATCCTTGTTCTTAGCTGTTTAAATCCTGAAAGCATCCCAAGTGTAAAGCTGGGTAACAGCTACATTATTCAATAGGATCATATTAATAGTCTTTGCTGTGAACCATGCGAGACCTGTGTTATTTTCAGTGCCTTAGCCAAATGTGATGACTTTTATAGGCTATATTGCTATTCCTACTCTGAAAATAACTCCTAATGGATAAGGCAGTATGGAAAACAGAAATCTTCCTGCTTTTTTATTGTCACCAAAGAATTTAAGAGTGAAAGGAAAATGGAGGTCTTTTTAAAGCTATGTTTGGAAAACTGACCAACATTCTTGTCATTCTGGACTTTTCTGGAGCTGCTAATATGCGAAAAGTAGATATAAATTTTTGTCGTCATGGTGATAGTAACAAGAAAAAAACATGGACAGTGATTTTATTAAACACACAATAGTAATGTTAAATAAATAGCTGGTACTGTGGACATTTTCGTTTTCCAGGTGATAGTATTGACTGTAAATGCAAAGAAAAGCACATTCTTAGCCAATTTTGCTAACCTTTCTTTTGAAAAAAAAATCTATAGTTATGTGGCAGCTATAGAAATGGAAAGTTTCACAACATAATTGCTAGGTAGGGAATAATTCAGATTTAACACATTACCGGCCACTCACCAAGATGGCGGCATCATGAGTAGTAACATCTTTGCTGCCTTGAAGTAACACATTCCCATGGTGGAAACTGATAAATAGCAAGGAATCAAGTCAGACATGACGTTGTCATGAAAGGCACAAATAATTTCTATTGGGAGTTCTGGGGAAGAACAGTCATGAAGTCTATTCTGGGGAAGAACAGTCATGAAGAGGCTCCCTAGTGGGAGGACCTGGAAACGTCCCACAGAAGGATTTCATTTGAGCTGGGCCTTGAGAAGGAAGGAGGACTTGGAAGTGGAGACTGCAGGAAGCTAGGTACCATGTTGCTGGTTCTTAGGATTCTGTGAAAGGTAGCCTGGGGCACATGCTAGGGGCTTTCCAACAGGAGCATAGAGGTCTCAACTTCAGTCTCAACAGGGCACTTTAGAAAAATAGGTTAGAAGTTGAGGAAATAGATTAAAATATTCCCCCACGATTAGAATATAATTGATGCTTTCAACATGCTGCTTTTTACTTTTTTCTTCTTAAATAGTGTATATTTCTGTTTGTGCCTGTTTTTTTGACTTTCTTATTGTTGTTGGTATTGTCGTCGTTACATTCCTCCCAGGAGCAGTTTTGTTCAGAGCGAGGCATTTGTCTTCTCTGTGATTGAATCCATGCCTGGGCTAGATTGCCAGTTGGTTCTATCCTCTGGTGTTTCATGTAACTTTATGAGGTGAGAAAATGTTTCACAGACTGAGTAGTTATTCAGCCATTTACAAATATCTACTCTGGATCTCACGGGCAGCGAGGCTGTGGCTAGGACAGAGCAGCCTCCTTCCGGAGAAGCCATGTGGGTTTTGTTTCTAAAAGAAAACAAAGGTTAAGCTCTGTGCCAGGCACGTACGTGGTAGGTGTTCCTCTAATATTTACTGAATAAAGAAAATGAATGCTCACCAGGAAGCTATGTTATTATACTTAATTTTGATTGGCTAATTAGGAAATTGTGTGTGTTACTGGATTGTCATGAAACCGTTGGTCTATGATTTGTACCAATTAACGTTATAGATGTTACAGAGCTTTTCTTGTTTCTGAAAGATGACCCTGATTTTCTTTTTTTGGTTCTTTCTGATTTTTGTTTGTATATTGTCTCCTTACAAGCTGCTTTTCTCAGTGACATTTCAGGTACTTTGCAGGTTTTTCTTTTTTTAATTTAATATCCAACACCGTTTGTTCGTTTTCCCTTTAGATTCTTTCTTCAGAATAATGGCTGAGGTGATAACTGCATCCCTCCCACCCTGAATTCTTTCTATAATAGAGTCAAGGTCAAATCACCGATTGGGGTATTGGAGGGAGCAGATGATTGAGAGGGGTCAAGGCAAAAATGGAAAGAAGTTTGGAAACAAGAATAGGGGAAAAAAAGGAAAGATTGGGCAGGAAGACAGTTAGGCATGGCTTTGGAATAGTCTGCAAATGCCCAGAAACCTGGGACTAGAATTCAACTTTAAATGTGGCTAAGGAAGATGGAATAGTATTTCTTTTTTCTGCCCCCATACACTTTGCCACCTAAGCACATCTGAGTGTTGCTTTAGGAAAAACTTATTTATTCAGTTTTAATGTTTATTTTTGAGAGAGAGAGACAAAATGTGAGTGGGGGAGGGGCAGAGAGAGAGAGGGGGAGACACAGAATCCGAGCTGTCAACACAGAGCCCAAATGTGGGGCTTGTACTCATAGACCACAAGATTATGACCTGGGATGAAGTTGGATGCTTAACCGACTGAGCCACCCAGAGGGCCCTATTTACTTATTTAAAAAATATATATATTTTTAATGTTTATTTGAAAGAGAGAGAGAAAGAGCATGAGTCAGGGAGGGAGAGAGAGAGAGAGGGAAACGCAGAATCTGAAGCAGGCTCCAGGCTTTGAGCTGTCAGCACAGAGCTTGACGTGGGGCTGGAACTCACAGACTGTGAGATCATGACCTGAGCTGAAGTCAGATGCTTAACTGACTGAGCCACCCAGGTTCCCCTATTTATTTTTTAAAGTTTATTTATTTTGAGAGAGAAAGAGTGGGAATGAGAGTGAGAGTGGGGGGCGGGGGAAGAGAGAGAGGGAGTGAGAGAATCCCAAGCAGGCTCCACTGTCAGCACAGAGCCCAGTGCAGGGTTCAATCTCATGAACCTGAACCCTGATCTGAGCTGCAGTCGAGAGTCGGATGCTTAATCGATTAAGCCACCCAGGCGCCCCCTAGGAAAGACTTTATTTGAATGTATTCAATTGTATTCTTCTCTGTTGGTGCTCCTTTGCAAGACTTGTATACCATGGAGAAGGAAACTTATCTTTTTTCTTAGATGTCGGGTAAAAAAAAAAAAATGGAGAACAGTTATGAGAAAAATGATAATGACATTAAAGTCAAACAATTTTTAAAAAATTGTTCCTTTTATAAATAACTTGTTCGAAAATAATTAAATCATGTTATTAAATGCTGTGTACAATTTGATGCAATATGCAATGTAGAATATACATCGTTTGGTTTTGACATTTTTATATTTCATTAAAGAGGCAAAAAGATGATTCCAAAGACCTGAGTTCTTCCACAGAGAAGGGCTTCGTAACTGTAAGAATATCATTTAGCAGTCTGTGTCTCAGCCTCTTCATTTAAAAATCAGCGTGCTGCCATTTGCCACCTACAGATAATCAAGATGATACTCTTCAATGCATTCTAAGCTTCTTAAGGGACAGTTATTGGATCTGGATGCTAGTTCGCATGTGGAGGTGTGCTACGTAGGGCTAATGGAACATTGAAAAGCTGAGTTAGAATGGAAATAGACACTTGTTTTATCTGAGATGTGGTTGGTTCCTTCCTTCCTTCCTTTCCCCCAAAGAGGAAATGGAGACCGAGAGATCTGAAAGGAGGAAAAGGGAGGTGGCTGCACTTCATTATTAGAGGTGTCACCACAATCGAGCCACTTTTCTGCCCTTCATTCCAGTTTTCTTGTACTTAAAATTGGTTATATTCATTGTCGGGTTTCCTTCCTGTCATTCTATTTACTTGTCAGTTTTACCTCCTTGCAGTATACTCAGTTGCTTGTCGTGCATGGAAGACCTCAGGCAGGGTGGTTGATTTGAGGTGCAAGGCCATGGAGAGCTGGCCCCACGTTCTTAGTATGTTGCTTTAAAACCACACGCCAAGTTGCCCTAGTTTAGATTACTGTAAATGATTTTTGAAACAGTGAATGAAAAGGATTGACCAGCTACTTAGTTTTCCTTAGAGTAGGCCATGACATTGTATCTTATTATTTACAGATGATTTACATGCTTTGTGTTTGCATACTGAGGGAAACAGGCATTTTCTACCAAAAGTGGGTGGGCATACATGTTAGGTAAAATCATGTGAGGATACAGGATATTCTTGTTGTGACATTTCTAGTAAGGGTGAGAAAATAGAGCATTAAGATAGATGAGTAAGTTTAAGATGAGGAAATGCACAGGCAGAATGTGATTACTTGCTCGATGAAGTAATAGAGCAGACTGTACGACTGACCGTAGGGGAGGAGAGATTTCTGGAGTCTGTCGAGTCTGTAAAGGCCTATGGAAGTGGGATTTGAGCTATGTCCTCAAGAAAGATGGGATTCCGATGAATTAGAGAACAAAGGATTAGGAAGAACAAAATTAAAGGTATAAAAACCTTATCAGGAGCGTTGTTTCCTTCCTATAGGGGGGAAATCAGGAGAAATAATCTCAAAGCATGATGTAATGTCAGAGACCTGAAATAATTTTAGAGCATGAAAATGTACTTTTCTTCATGAAAATCCATATGATTAGCTGAATTCACATTTTCTTAATATTGTAAATGTTCTGTGTACCTGGAAAAAGTTGGATTTTTTTCATGGAAATGATAGTCTTCAGATTTTTATTTTCTCCTTAAAATTTCAATATGAATTTCATTGTTTTCCCTTTATTTATGCCTCTTATTCATCCCCAACCCATAAATCTTGCTTACATAAAGAGTTCTAAATGCACCTTATTAATTAATATCGTGCTGTGTTAGACTGGGAAGAAGGTTACAGTTACATTGTAACTTCAGAGCAAAGTAGAAAAATCAGTTGACCTCCAATTATTTCTCAAAGGCTTCATGGAATGACCTAAATTTCCTCAGTCCAGTAATCCAGTTACCTGATAGTCTATCAAATCAGGACATTTGGGAGCGAGGGGAGACTTCACTCAGAAGATCAATTTGTACGACATTCTGATTTTACCACTGAGAAAACTGAGATCCAAACAGATGAAATAAAGTCCTTCTAACCCATTGGCTTTCTGAGGTATCTCCCCTCCTTCCCATCTGCTAAATTCATGGATCGCATGTAGGGTAGGAGGCCCACTAGATTTGAAACTGGAGGAGATGGTTCTGTGTTTGTGTGGGAAGTGCCAGAGAACATGTCTGGTTTTGTGTTTGGTCACTAGATTTTCACCCTAACTGGTAAATTTGCCAAACATCTGAAGGGCACTTCTGCCACTGTGGCTTAAAATCTCTTTTAAATGCTTTTTGGCAACTGTCAATGTTCTGCCTCCATTAATTCTTAAAGGATATGGGTAAGGGTCTTCTGGCCCTAATTGGCTGTGACTGTTGAAATTCCCTACATAAAACCCATATTCTACTTTTTTTTTTTTAGAGGTGAGGGTGTGGAGTGGTAGTGAAGAAAACTGGTATTGGCCTGTGTTCAGTTCTGGCAATTGAAGAAGACTTTACTCAGCCAGGTTCTATTTTGTCTGTACCCTCCCACTCTCTCTCAGCCCGTATAAGAAAATCTGGAAGAATGCCCTCCCCACGCTCCCCCTCCCCCACAGACCTTGTTGAATGCTGCTGTGTTGGACAGTAAGAGTTGGGGGATTTGTCTTCTCTTTCAGATTATATATTTGTTTATGTCCCAAAGAAGGCTCTCTCTTCGTTTGATGACCAGACTCTGGATTAGTTTAAGCTGCCTATGCCAGATTTTTAAAGCTAGGTGTTAAGAAGCACTTTTCCTGGAGTCCTTTCCTGGCAAATATCAAACATGACAGACAGGGGCGGCCTGTAAAATTGAAACCTAGCTGTTTTGTTTTTTTTTTTTCCTTGAATGCCTTGCTATCACTTAAAAATGAGATCTGGATTTTTCTTTAATTAGGAAAGCAAGTACAGTAATAATAAAGCTTAGTGTGTGAATATGTCTGCTGTGATTTTTTTTTGGGGGGTGGGCGAGTGGGGGTGTCATGATCAAGTTAGTTTGTCTTTTAAAATATAAGATCTATCAAAAAATAGGAAACTTGGAGGTGTTAGATTTATTTATGGCATGGATTATGGTGATGGTTTCCTGTATCTCCAAACTTAACCAAGTTGTACATACAGCATTTTGTATATTGACATACAAAATGTTCAGTTATAGCTCAAAGTGGTTTAAGAAGTAAAAGATTTAGAATAGTATTTTGTTCTTAAGCCAAAAAAAATTAATAATTTCTCTATATCTAATTACTACTGTACCACACATGCATCAAGTCAGATAGGTACTATTTCATGGAAGACTAACAGACTTCTTTATTGGGATTTTTGCTTTGGGACGTCTTTATGTTTCTATATTTCTTTATATTTTTAATGATACTAAAGTGCTTTGAATTTATTTGTAAAATAAATGACTTCTAATATGATTTGATATACTTTTTTTATTACGCTGTCTTGCCAAAATAGTGGATGAAAATGTTAAGCATTGGAGAATGACAGTTTGAAAATATCATGAGCATATTCTTAAAGACCAGGAAGTAATAGCATATTTAGTCAGGACTCAGGTGAGAGCAACAGACAGACAAACTATGTATTTAAAATAGTACCTCACTTATATTGTGACGGGAAACATTTTTTTTTTTTTAACATTCGGTGTAACCTAATCAGTGGTTTAGCGAGAACCCTTGCAGCGGTGATTTTTTACTTTAATGAATTTACCTTTTTATTGATGGTGATATATTAAAAAATTTTTTTTAAATGTTTATTTTTGAGAGTGAGAGAAAAAGCACGGGTGGGGCAGGGGCAGAGAGAGAGGGAGACACAGAATCTGAAGCAGGCTCCAGGCTCCGAGCTGTCAGCCCAGAGCCTGACGCGGGGCTCAAACGCAGGAACCACTAGATCATGACCTGAGCTAAAGTCGGACGCTTTACCAACTGAGCCACCCAGGCGCCCCTATTGATGGTGATATATTAAAACACAGAAGTGTTGGTTGCAGGTCGCATGTAATGTTGATGATGATGGTACCAGAGCAAGCTCTTCTGACTCTAATATGAATCAGTATCTTGGCAATGTCTTTCATAATTTATTAGTATTTAAAATGGAGTGCTTTGCTTGCGAAGCTTTGGGGAAACAAGGACAATAAAATATACAATTAATTAAAATCTTTAGAACAACCAGCAGCAGCATTAATAAAACATTACCCTCTAACGCACATAAGAATTGCAGCTCACTCTTCCATCTCAGTGGGAAAAAGCAGGATAAAAGAGTCTGTCTTTCATCATAGTCAATAAACTGAGTTTATTGTACTTAGGCTGGTAGATTTTCAAAGAAATAGGCTTGTCACCAACAGCCCACTCCTCTCTACATAAAATATCTGGGTGCCCTCGGTCTGGATAATAACAATCACCACTTTTATTTAGCACTTACTTTATTTATGTGTTCTTGTTTCATGCTCACAAGAACTTTGCAGGGTAGATGTTAGGATTTCTATGCTGCTAGATGAGAAAACAGATCAGGTAAGAAACAAATGCCTTGCCAAGTGTCGTCCTTGGACCAGCAGCAGCAACAGGAGTTTGTTACAAAGGCACATTCGAGGCCCAACCACAGCCCTGTGTCAGTCTTTTTTTTTTAAATTGTATTTTAATGTTTATTTATTTTTGAGAGAGACAGAGACAGAGTGCAGGTGGGGGTGGGGGAGGGGCAGAGAGTGAGGGAGACACAGAATCTGAAACAGGTTTCAGGCTCCGAGCTATCAGCTTGGAACCTGATGCGGAGCTTGAACCCACAAACCGGGAGATCATGACCTGAGCTGAAGTCGGATGTTTAAGTGACCAAGACACCCAGGTGCCCCTGTGTCAGTCTGTTAACAAAGTCTCTCCAGGTGATTCCTATGCACACCTGCCTTTGAGAACAACTGTGTTATAAGACCTATGTGACACCACCATGCAGTGGGAGCAGAATTTGAGCCCTAGTATATTTGATTTTACTGTTGACAGGGAATATCTCTTAAGTTAACTTTCTAAACAATGGTGTCCTAGAAATAAACCATTCTTTAGTTTTCTGTAGACTACATTCTGTAGTCTTCTTTTCTCTTTTTCCATCCTGAGCCCCTGCCTTTCCAAATAACTGCTGTAATGTATGTGCAAAAAGAAACCATTTTAAGAGAAAGGTCCTTTTAAAATCTTTCTTTGGAGAACCAGCTAGCTCTGGTCTCTTTATACTATTATTATCTCCTTCTAGAAGGTTTCTTTGAAATTGAGAAGTAGCCAGTTCTGGTTATGCCTGTTTGAAAGCCCGTAGAATCATATTTACTTCTGTGTCATCACAAGAATAATATGAGGCCAGTTATTTGGGTGTTAAACTGGTTCTTATTAGCCGATTGATAGAGTGACACTATTTTTCATCTCTAGAATGTTGTCACTGTGCTGGTAAAGTGTGCCGACAGGCACTTAGTTGTAGTTTTGTCATTTCCTGGTGGTTGTGGTTTTCTTAACTGAAAAATAGAGATGTTATCTTACAGATTAGATTTGGTTTTGAGAATACTTTGGAAACCATTGGGTGCTGTGCAAATGTGAAATAATGTTGTGGAATGTTCTGAAGAATGGCTTCTGAGGTTGGGTGTTCTGAGGCATTTGGGGATGAACATGTGTTCCCCTCCATCTGATGGTGAGTGGGTTTATCAAGTGAGTCTCCACACAGAAGGACGCAGTGGACCGTGTGTGTCAGGCCGTGGATTTCCCTAGGCTGGGCTGCGAGCGCACTGCTAGATCCCAAGATGGCTGCCAGAAGACCTGCTCGTAAAACTTGTTGCAAGGAAAGGGGGCAGAGTTGGAGAAAAAAGTATTGGGCATCTGTGGTACAGCAATGGGATTTAAAGAGGGGAGATTGGATGCAGTTTCCAGGGAAGGAATATGGAAGAGACAATGGAGCTAGAGATTGATGGGTGAGGGTTGTGTCCCCTGGGCCGTGGTGCTGATACCTTATGGTATAACTGAGTCTCTGGAAGGCTCATGTACTCCAGCCCCAGCCTGCCTTTGGAATGGCAAAAAGCTACAAGGCATTGCTTAAAAAAGCGTATGGTAACCATATAGCAGGTTCCTGCCTCATCTGACCACAGACCTAGTTGACTAAATGTGGGTGGTGGACCAGGCCTCTTCAAAGTAAATATGCCTGCCCTGTGTGTGTCCGTATGTGTTTGGTGGGGAGAGTGGAATAGCAAAGCCAAGATCATATTCCTTCTAACGGGCGTGCTGCTTGGCTCTGCAGATTATTGCTCTGTGTAAATGTGGGTCCAGGGTTACCCGGTCATCTGAATTCTGAAGAGAAACCGGAGATCTGGATTCTTTGGTGACATCCTCAGGTTGCGGCGGTGTGGTTTTTTTGTTTTGTTTTGTTTTTTAGTGCTGGCCGAGTAAAAAACAAAACCCTTTGTGGCCCAAGCTACACACATCTGTAGGCCAGATTTGGCTGTAGGCTGCCAGCTGGTTACCTCTGCTGCAGAGTGTTCTATAAACATGACCTGTTATTATTGGATGTCCCGGAATTTATAATAATCTCCCAGGAGCCTTTACGTTGGGGCCCTTCTAGGAATACATTCTCGTGCTTTCTTTGCTACCCCTGCAACTTCCCCTGAATATATACCAGGCCAGTTTTGATAGAAACTCCAGAGACTTTCAATTGGTGTCACAGTTTGAAGAGATTTCAAAGCCAGCTGTGCAGGCAGGCCAGGAAAATAGATTTCCTTGATGAAGATATTTGGGCCAGTGGTCTTACAGTTTTTACCCCTCCTCCTAAAAGGTCTGGGCATAGATTATCTGCTGCTGAACAGAGCCCCTGTGCTTCTGGGATTTGCTGAGCCACTGAGATAAAAAAAAAAAAGTCCATCGCAAACCTTTAAGATGTGTGTATTGTCCTACTAATAGTTTTTTCATTGCTTTTTAAATATTTGTGTTACAGAAAAAAGAGTTTGATGTGGACACCCTCAGTAAATCAGAGCTTCGAATGCTCCTCAGCGTGATGGAAGGGGAGCTGGAGGCCAGAGACCTGGTCATCGAGGCCCTGCGGGTAAGAAGCTTCTAGGGCCGAGTCCCGTTGTTCTATCGTTTTCTTTTTTCAAAGGGCCAGTGGCAAAGCTGCTTCTCTCAGTTTTCGAATCCTGTAGATTTAAAATGTTTCATCTGGTTACAATGTGCCCCTCCCCCGAAATGCCAACGCCATAATCTTTATAAATCCGAACACTGAAGTGGATGGCCATTCTCATGATGGGGACCGAGACCATACTGTTCAGTATGGGAAAGTTGAACAATACAGTTAAGCTGTATTGTTTCATGTGGTTTTTTGGTTGTAAGTTTCCAGGAAATTGGAAATTTGATCTCCCATGTGTGTGTGAGGTGAGGAAGAATGAGAGTCATTTATAAGAGATACTGCTGATAATTGAGATTTTCTTTCCTTTCTAAATTGCAAATGATTTCTTATTTTCAGAAACTCGTAAGACTTAAAACTAACATATATCCCTTAAAAACTACATGTATCTTCAAATAGTTTTATTACCCTTCATCAGATCTAGTAATTTTGAAATTTTTAAAACTCATAAAGAATTATCTTCTGCTTTGTTAAATACCTCAATAATGTTTTGTTGCTTTAAAAATAATGTTAAACTTTCTCGATGCACAGTTTTATAATTGGTTGTTCTTAATCTTATACTTGTTTTGGTACGTTAACCAAACCTAATTTTTATTCTTTTTTTCTTTAATATTGAATACTTTGTATGTAATCAGGTGTTTCCTGGCTCCTGGTCATTTGGTCAGGGTGGCTATATTTATTATACATGAAGTATGGGTTATTTTTTTTGTTGTTGTTGTTGTTTTTTTTTCACCAAGGAGTAGGTCTTCCAGCTTTGTCTTAGGACCTTACTCCAACATGTGAAAATCTATGGAAAGTTGAATTATTGCCCCCTCTGGGCATTAATACTGTGGGGTAAAGAGGAGGGTAATCATGGTGGATGGCCAGATATATTGAAGGAGGGCATGTTAAGGATCTGATTGTGTGGGGAACAGGCGACTACACTTTATTTTCACAAATTGGAAATCAGTACAGTGAGGGTAATTGTTACTCCTCAGTCTGATGACAGAGAATGATTACCCAGAAAAATGGGAGTATATTTATACCATCTGCAAGCCAGTAATGAGTTGAAGGTGTTGCTTTTTGAATGACAAGCTTTGCTAAGTAGACTTGTGCACAGCTTGGCTGTGAGAGGTCTGTATCCCGTTCCACATTGGAAACATTTGCGTTGCTTGCCAATGTATATTTTCTTGATAAATGAACTTTGCGGGAGAAATGGCTAAGGCAGTGCATCGCTAATGTATTACATTCAGCCCAAGAAGAGAACAGAGGTCACCTGTGAGGCCACTAGTGTAGTCTCTTGAGATCAGATAGATAAGAAGACTCCAGTTCTACGTTAGGTATTTTTCTATAGCTCTCTATTAACCTGTAAAAGACATCAGCTACTGTGGCATTTCTCACCGCTCACACAAATGTTTGAGAGTTCAGCAGAGTCTGTGTTTTTATGTATCACCTTAGCAACCATATTTATTTCTCTTTTTAACTTAAATGAAATACTTTTAAACATAAGAGTAGAAGTAAAAGCTTGCTAATGATCAGGGCTTGCCAAACTGAAAGTTTCTCATAGAATCGAGGAATGTTGGGGTTGCAAGGAGCCTTACTACATGTTCTAGGTCAGTGGTTTGCATCCCTCCAAACCTCAAGGTGTTTTTTTGTTGCCGTTTTTGTTTTTTTAATTTTTTAAAATGTTTACTTATTTTTGAGAGACAGAGTGTGAGTGGGAGAGGGGCAGAGAGAGAGGGAGACACAGAATCGAAGCAGGTTCCAGGCTCCAAATTGTCAGCCCAGAGCTCAACGTGGGGCTCAAACTCATGGACCAAGATATCATGACTTGAGCCGAAGTCAGATGCTTAACCGACTGAGCCATCCAGGTGCCCCTCCTTTTTTTAATAAAATATTTTGTATTACTCTTTCATTATCCTGCAATGAAATACATGGATAAGTGCATATATAAGTAGGTCATGTTAAAAATAGCCAGTATACTCCTCTAATTGTGATATAAAGTAATAGGGAAGTAATTTATAACAAACTATGAATTTCAGTATATAAATGCTCAGGCACGTGATAAAGTAAGTGGCAGGTTTGTACCTACTCATAGCATTGCCATAAATGCAGTCATTGCAGAAGAATCCTGGTCCAGGTATGCTGTATTGAGATCAAATACAGTGAGTGGATTTGCCATGCATGAGGTGATGTTTTTCTGAAATGGTGAATGACTTGGTAAGGTTCCAAACAAAAGTGCATATTTACATGGGAGTTGAGCCCCTGGAAAATTCAGTGTTTGTTAAAACGAAATTAAAACTTGTGTGTATGTACAAAGGAGTTACTCAGGTCGTCCTAATGAACTGAAGGTTCTAATGAAAGGAATGAATAGAGGGACATTCGAAAGTTCAAGGGGACCCTGGAGACAGTTGTTGGATGCGTGGCAGACTCCTAGCCCTGACCCCTGAGTGCCTATCCCTGTGAAAACAAAATGTTTTGCCTAAACCAGTTCATCTCCCAGGGTGCTGCCCCTGTGGAGAAGCCCTGGCTAACACCCGTCTCCTTTGTTCATAGATCAAACAAAAAGGAAGCCCAGAGAGATTGTGATTTATCTCAGGTAGAAAAGGTGGCATCTATGAACTTGGTATGTTTGGAGATTCTTAAAGCTTTCTGTCGTTTTTTAAATTTGAGAATTGTGATCGATTTTAGATGATTACGTTTTTAAGAGTAGATGATACCATTTTCATATAACTGTCGTAGCTGTCACAGACTCACTGTGGTCATATACTGTTATTCCTTTGGGCGCGTTCATGGGAACTAGTGAAACTAGGGAAATATTCACTCGGGTCCAGATGTGTCATTAAGTTGCCTTTTGCTTTACTAGTAGATTATGAATTAGTGACTCCCTAAGAAATTGGGAAGGAGAAAGATTGTGAAACTTTTTTATTTCATATTATGAGATAAACTTATTCCTGAATTAAAATTAAAAATCTACTCTATCAGTAATCAGTATGTTGCTGTTCAGTTGGGAGAGAAGTAAACTTTGTTTTTAAAAATGTCAAATGTGGGGCACCTGGGTGGCTCAGTCAGTTAAGCATCCGACTTCAGCTCAGGTCATCATCTCCCAGCTCATGGGTTCGGCCCCGTGTCGGGCTCTGTGCGGACAGCTCAGAGCCTGGACCCTGCTTCGGATTCTGTCTCCCTCTCTCTCTGCTCCTCCCCCACTCATGCTCCGTCTCTCAAAAATTAAATAAAAACATTAAAAAAAAGTCAAATGTAGTATTTCACTGAATGTAGGAAATATTTTTTAACTTAATATGTAAATTGTGATTTTTTTCAGATATAAAGGTTTATACCATGGAATTTATGCCATGAAAAAATTTAGAAATGATTCTGTCATGAGCATTCAAATTCTTCAGAGTTTTAGATCTTCCAAAAGATATTTCAGACCAAGCCTTTTACTTTTTTAATCATGCTGTCCTCATGTTTTTGATTTTCAAGTTATAAAAAATTGCATAGATCATTGGATTAATGGCCATAGACTTCTCAGAACAATGCACAAATATGATTTTGGGGGAAGGTGTTAAAAAATTACAATACATATCTTGGCATTTTTTCTGTTTTCATCTTTAAGGTAAAAATATTTACCAGTAAAAGTCCATGGCTTTATAACAAATGTGATATTCAAGACATTAATTTTATTGTGGGGGATTATATTTTAAAAAGTACAATACTGATGGAAAATTTGAATACATAACCTATTAAGAAATCATCTGTCTGATGCTAATTGTTTAGTTTGTGGAATCATCTAGCTTTCACTTCTTTTCTCTTTTGCTGCTAGAATTTTTATCAGTACCTTAATCAAAGGGAAACAAGGGCAAGAAGATGAAAATGCTATAGTTATAATGTTTCAGGAGTCAAATTGTCTTTTAGCCTACATTTTAGAGTCCAGCTTGCTGTCATTAGCATGAGTTTACATAAACAGTGCCTCAATGAAACAATGAATTCCTTGGGCAATCAGATCTAGATTTCTCATATGCCTTCTTTTTCCTATTAGATTGAATAGTGAGAATTAACAGTATTATAGACATGACATTTCTTCCTTGTAACTTATAATTACTATAAAGTGACTATATAATACATATTTTCTAGTATTATTTGCACTGAAGCTTTAAAAAACTACCAGTTTAGCATTTTTTCAGATAGAATGTATTTATAATACTTGTATCGTCGGGGATATCAAATTGTAGAATTGCCTTGTGTAAGTGGCTGCAACAAAGAGACCCAAAGTATGGTAGATTAAATAAGTTTATTTCTCACATACCATTCGGGAGGTGAGTGATCTGTGCTGGAGAGGTAGTTCTAAGCCAAGTGATTATTTGACAGCCCAGATTATATCTATCCTACTGCTCCCCTTAGGGAATTAGCCTTATTGGCATGGTTGAAATTGTGTCAGTGCCCTGTGCACATCCCAAACCTATGGTACAGGGGGCACGAGAGGAGATGAAGGAAAAGCAGCATCATGTGCATCGGTGAGAACTTTCGTGAACATGCCTAGCAGAGTGGGAGAGTAGGGAATGGCTCTGGCTGACTGGCTCCCTGCTAGTAATATGAAGGAAGGGAGAACTTTGGAAGACATATTAATAACTTAATGCAGTCCATTGTTTTTGCTTAATGTTATAAAATATCCTGAAGTGTGGTACAAGAAGATAGATCCTTCCCTTCCTCCTTACTTCAAATATTTGTTGAGTACCTATTGTGTGCCAGGTAGAAAAATGAGAGTTTGAAGTGAATATAAGTGGAGATTTATTATTATGCCAGAGCTGTGTCCATTTATAAAATTGTATATACCGGGCGCCTGAGTGGCTCAGTTGGTTGAGGGTCTGACTTCAGCTCTGGTCATGATCTCACAGTTCGTGAGTTCAAGCCCCGCATCAGGATCTGCGCTGACAGCTCAGAGCCTGGAGCCTGCTTCAGATTCTGTGTCTCCCTCTCTCTGCCCCTACCCAGCTTGTGCGCTCTCTCTGTCTCTCAAAAATAAATAAAAGTGTTAAAAAAATTTAAAGAAAGAAAAGAAAATTGTATATACCTATATATACTTAACATTAATTGTTATTTGGGGCCATGTTTTAGTTTTCCCAGACTATGACTACATATGTTCAAATTTTGTGTAGAATGATCCTCTTTTTAAAAAACCTGACCTGCTCATTGCATTCAAAGCTCAATGGAAAAAAAAATATTTTTAATGGTTTTGCTTTCAAGCAATATATCTTTCCTGAGCACTAATGACATTTGGAACTGGGTGTTTGTTGTGGTGGTTGTTGCAAAGAGAGGGGCTATCTTGTACGTTGTAGTATGCTTTGCAACAGCTCTGGTCTGTCTGCTTACTAGATGCTGGTAGCACCTCCACAGGTGTGATAGCCAAAAGGGTCTTCCCTTGGGGTACACAATCACCCCCATATGGGAAACACTGCTATAAAGTAAACTGGTGAAGGAAATGCTATTTAAATACATTTTATTATAAGTACTGTACATTATAAGTACATTATAAGTATCATTTCATGATAAAAACTCTCAATAAAGTAGGTTTAAAGGAAACATAGCTCATCACATCTTCTGTGAAAAACCCACAGCTAACATCATATTCAATGGTGAAAAAATCGAGAGCTTTTTCCATAAGGTCAGCAATAAGACAAGGATGTCCATTCTCACCACTTTCATTCAACATAGTGCTGGAAGTCCTGGCCACGGCAATCAGATAAGAAAAAGAAATAAAATGTAGCCAAACTGGTAAGGAAGAAGTAAAACTTTCACTATTTGCAGATGACATGTTACTATATATAGAAAACCCTAAGACTCCACCAAAAAGTCTACTAGAATTGATCAATGAATTCAGTAAGGTCACAGGACATAAAATCAATGTACAGAAATCTGTTGAATTTCTATTCACTAATAATGAAATGACAGAAAGAGAAATTAAGAAAACAATTTCATTTACAATTGCGCTAAAAATAATAAAATGCCTAGGAATAAACTTAACTAAAGAAATGAAAAACCTGTACTCTGAAAAGTATAAAACATTGATAAAAAACATTGAATACAACACAAAGAAATGGCATGACATTTCATGCTTATAGATTGAAAGAACAAGTATCGTTAAAATGTTCATACCACCCAAGCAATCTACAGATTTAATGCAATCCCTATCAAAATACCAACAGCATTTTTCACAGAATGAGAGCAAATAATCCTAAAATTTGTGTGGAACCTCAAAAGACCCTGAATAGTCAAAGCAATCTTGAAGAACAAAACTGATGGTATCACAATCCAATATTTCAAGTCATATCACAAAGCTGTGGTAATAAAACAGCATGGTACTGGGGCACCTGGCTGGCTCAGTTGGAAGAACATGTGACTCTTGATCTCCAGGTGTGAATTTGAGCCCCATGTTGACTGTAGAGATTGTTAAAATAAATAAACTTAAAAAAAAAACAACACCCAAAACAGTAAGGTACTGGTACAAAAATAGACATATAGATCAGTGGAACAGAATAGAAAACGTAGAAATAAACTCACAATTATATGGTCAATTAATCTTCAACAAAGGAGGTAAGACTATACAATGGGAAAAAAGTCTCTTCAAGAAGAAGTGTTGGGAAAACTGGACCACTTCCTCACCATACACAAAATAAACTCAAAATGTATTAAAGACCTACATGATAGCCCTGAAACAAACAAACAAACCCTACAAGAGAGTATAGGTAGTAATTCCTCTGACATAGGCCATAGCAGCATTTTTCGCTATAGGTCTCCTGAGGCAAGGGAAATAAAAGCAAGAATAAACTATTGGGACTACATCAAAATAAAAAACTCCTGCACAGCAAATGAAACCATCAAAAAAACTGAAAGACAGTCTACAGAAGATATTTGCAAATGACGTACCCAGTAAAGAGTATCCAAAATATAGAAAGAACTTCTACAACTCAACACCAAGAAAAGAAAAACAAATCTAATGAAAAATGGACAGAAGATCTGAACAGACATTTCTCCAATGAAGACACACAGATAGCCAACAGACTCATGAAAAGATGCTCAACATCACTCCTCATCAGGGAAATGCAAGTCACAACCACAGTGAGATATCACCTAATACCTGTGAAAATGCCTAAAATCAAAGACACAAAGTTTGGTGAGGATGTGGAAAAAAAGGAGCCTTCATTCAGTGTTGAGGGAATGCAAAGTGGTGTAGCCACTATGGAAAACAGTATATAGGTTCCTCGAAAAGTACAGAAAGAGGGGCACCTGGGTGGCTCAGTCGGTTGAGCGTCCGACTTCAGCTCAGGTCATGATCTCACGGTCTGTGAGTTCGGGCCCCGCGTCGGGCTCTGTGCTGACAGCCCGGAGCCTGGAGCCTGCTTCACATTCTGTGTCTCCCTCTCTCTCTCTGTCCCTCCCCCGCTCATGCTCTGTCTCTCTCTGTCTCAAAAATAAATAAACATTAAAAAAAAAAAAGAAAAGTACAGAAAGAGCTACTATGTTATCCATTAATTTCACACTTGGGTATTTACCTGAAGAATATAAAAACATTTATTTGAAAAAAATATATTTATTTATTGCAGCATAATTTATCATAGTCAAATTATGGAAACAGCTCAAGTGTCCATTGATAGATGAATGGCGTGTGTGTGTGTGTGTGTGTGTGTACATATGTATACAGTGGAATATTAGTCATAAAAAAAGAATGAAAGCTTGCCATTTGCAACACCATGAATAAATCTAGAGGGCATAACACTAAGTGAAATAAATCAGTTGGAGAAAGACAAGTACCACATGATTTCACTCATATGTGGAATTAAAAAAAAGAAAAAAGAGACAAAAAACAAACTTCCGACTATAGAGACCAGAATGATGGTTACCAGAGGAGAGGTGGGTGGGAGGGATGCGTGATACAGGTTATGGGGTTTAAGGGCTACACTTGTCCTGGTAAGCACTAGGTGATGTATGGCAGTGTTGAATCACTATATTGTACACCTGAAACTAAAACAACCCTGTATGTTAGCTATAATGGAATAAAAGAAAAAGCACAAATACATGTCATTATGATACAATGATTTTTCTTTGAACTATTCTTCCAAACTAAAAGTTTGAAAATGCCCATTTAAGAAACTTCATGACGCTTTGAAAGCACTTCACATTTTATATAAAATCCCATTATTAGTTTTACATGCAGAAATTAAATACTTCTTAAATAAAAAACCTTTATAGTTGTATGGTTCAGTGCTGGAATCTTCACATAGAACAAAGGCAATCTCTTTAAGTAAAATGAAATTGTTAAACAGAATAATGATTCCACTCTAGTTTTGAAAGCGGCTACTGGTATACTACAGAGTACTGTGAGGCTTTCCCTCATATTACATGTCTGCTAAATCATGATAAAAGTAGCATTCTGGTTTCAGCTAAGTAAAACATGCAGTCTTTTGTATTTCAAAATTCTCCTATGATTGCTGGCAATTGATTGACCAAAACATACCCTTTTTATGCTGTTCATTTTAATTAATGAATGAATTAATTTGCTGAGCAGAGCTGAATTCATGAAAACATAAATTGTTTCCTTTTCTGTCTGCTGAGATAACGCCTTTGTTCCATATCTAGAGAAAAGGAAGAGGAGTTGACCAGACGTTGTGTTGTTTCTGCATGCAAATCAGTTTTCATAAAACACAAATAGCTGACGATTCTTGAACAGCATTGTGTTTTGTCCAGTAGGACAGGCATAGGAGACATCAATTTTGATTTTTCTAAGAAATTTTATTTACCCTGATAAATTTACTATTAGTGAAGGGAAAAAAATAGAATACTAGGCAAAATAGTGCTTTTATATGTATTAAGAAACGAAGCTTGATGGTGCCATGAAAGCAAAATGTTTATCACTATCATTTAATAAGTTACTGAAAATCACTCAAGCAACATTTTCTTGCCATTGATTATTAATCAGTAGGACATCTGAGAGAACAAACTAAGGATGAAGCTTGTCCAGCTCAACGATGTACTGTTTGTTTTACGCTGGGTTTGGGATAGATTCAGAGTTATAAATGGGATGAAAACAGGAATATATATTTATACACTTTGAAGATTATCATAGTTTGGAGGACTGTTCAATTAACAATTCCTCTTAAGAATTACTTTCTTGTGATCTGAGAATACAGAGTGTTTCTTTGAGGCATTTTGATAACATTTTAACCCCCTCATCTTAATACTCAGTGGCGAAGGTACAGGTCATGTATTCTTATAATTTCATTTGCCACATTTGATTAACTCCGTGTCTTGATTAGAAGAGGAAGCAAGGCCCTAAAGCAGTTCTCAAAATTCTACCTTCTCTATGGTTGCGATTGTTTTGGAAAGAAAGATCAGAGGTTTCAGCGTTTATCTTTCAGGTTTTGGAGTCAAAATGTAAATAGGTATTGAACAAATGGAATACGAAAGGAAAATCTGTGTTGTATAATTGGAATGATATTTGAGCAGAGTGTGGATCTTTGGGAAGAAGGCAAGGGGATCCCTGATCCATTCATTCAAAAGAGGTTTATGTCTTTAGACGTCTCCTGGGTTTCAAGGGTGGCGAACAAGGGGCATGAATTCTTTCTTTTAGAGTCCAGTGGCAGTGAGTGACATTAAAACAGTAAACCAAAACATCTAAGTACAAATTATGATTACCAAAGAAAAGAATGCCATGAGAAGAGAGATTGCACTAGATTGAGTCAGGAAAGTTCTCTCTGAGGAAGTGACACCCCCTGAGTCTTGGAGAGGTATTATGAATCTGGTTGGAAGAAGACTCTTCTTACAAAGGAAGTAGCACAAAGGCCTCAAGAGAGGAAGGAGCTTGGCAGTTTATAGGAGCTGCAGGAAGTCAGAGAGCAAGAGAGAGAATTGCACAGGATCAGATACAGAGCTAGGCGGGGGCCAGGTCATGTCGAAGGGTGAAGGCCGTGATAAGGCCGTTGAATCTTAACATCAGGGTAGCCACTGAAGTGCTTAAGCTTCAGAATGCCAGTGATTTGATAGGATTTTCTAACAGATCATTGTAATAGCACAATTATATTGCATTTTATTTTTTGTATTAAAATTTTAATTTATTAAATGTAAATATTTACTGTAAATATTTAAAATTTATCACGATTGTGAAAGGAAAGAATTGCAAAGGTCACCCTAGCTGCTAGGCAGGCAAACGTTTGCAGGAGAGCCAGAGTTAAGGTAGAATGTCATAGCAGTTGTCTAAGAAATGTGAGTATCTCAGATGCTTATACTCATTGCCCCTTAAGAAGGCACGGGAAACTTGCTCATCACTTCTGTCACTTAGCAGTGAGCAGTATTTTTTTTTCAAACTATTAAGCTGATTATGGTTTATAATTAAGGTGTTGGGCACCTCAGTTGATAAGGTAAGTTTTACATTTGAAATTTTTTGAAAGGCAAATTCTACCTTCAGTTTCACTTTTTCCAATCCAGTTCATCCCAGTTCAGTCTAGATTTGTACATAAGATGAATTTTATAGTTAAAACCCTCTTCTTGCAGACTTTGAGATTTCTATATATTTCTAAAAAAAAATATGTTATAAAACCAAAGTCTTTTTTAACTTTATCAAATAGGGTGGGTGGAGAAGTAGAAGATTGCTTCACATAGTGCTAAAAGTGACCTAGCAACAATAAAAAATGTTTCATTAGTGTCTGAATTTGTTCTGCTTGAATGGGTCCATTTTGGCCTGTCTTTAAATTTTTTTTTAGGGGCACCTGAGTGGCTCAGTCGGTTAAGCGGCCGACTTCGGCTCAGGTCATGATCTCACGGTCTGTGAGTTCGAGCTCCGTGTCGGGCTCTGTGCTGACAGCTCAGAGCCTGGATCCTGCTTCGGATTCTGTGTCTCCCTCTCTCTCTGCCCTCCTCCTGCTCATGCTCTGTCTCTCTGTCTCAAAGATAAATAAACATTAAAAAAAAATAAAAAATAAATAAAAAATTTTTTTAAACATTTATTTATTTTTGAGAGAGACAGAGACAGAGGGTGAGCTGGGGAGGGGCAGAGAGAGGGAGACACTGAATCTGAAGCAGGCTCCAGGCTCTGAGCTGTCAGCACAGGGCCCAACGTGGGGCTCAAACTCGTGAGCTGCAAGATCATGACCTGAGCCAAAGTTGACCACTTAACCAACTGAGTTACCCACTTAGGCCTGTCTTATGTGGACCATTGCAGGGCCTATGTTCGCATGATTACCCCCCTACAAAAATAAAATTCTAGATCTGACAAGCTCTTCAGTGGTCCTTAATACTTTTTATGAAATACTCTAAGGAAAGCAAACCATGGATTGAGTTCTCTCTTGGTGTCAAGTACTGCACTAGGCACCTCACCCTTATCAAAGTGGGGTTGCAGCTCCCATTTAATGGTTAAAATATTAGAGTAATCCCTGGAGAAGCTCTGAACTTATTCATAAAATGCATAAAATGTGATTTTGTGTATTGAGACCTGAGCAGTAATGTTTATGCACAGTAGAGGTTCACACTCGAGGAGTTAGAGGGAAGGGACCATCTATGTGCTGATGTCGGGGCATTACGGCCATTCTTCCTTTAAGTTGGCTTTAAAAATTTTTTTAAAGTTTATTCACTTTTTGAGAGACAGAGAGAGAGAGAGAGAGCAGAAGCAGGGGAGGGGCAGAGAGAGAGGGAGACACAGAATCCAAAGCAGGCTCCAGGCTCTTTGCTGATGCACAGAACCGTACGCAGGGTTCAAACTCACAAACTGGGAGATCATGACCTGAGCCGAAGTCAAATGTTTAACTGACTGAGCCACCCAGGCGCCCTTTAAGTTGGCTTTTAAATTCCTGGGTAAATGGGGTGGGTGGATGCTTTAATACCACATCTCTCTGGCCTCAGTGCACTGTCATGGATTTGTTTTAATTGTAAGAATTAAATAAGATAATTTAGCCCAGGGTCTGGCCCATAGAGGCTTGACAAAACTATTTCCAGTTGAATCTTCATCTTATTGGAAACATTTGTCCTTAAACTTTATCCATCTCTTCACACTTTGAAAGTTATAGGACAGATCTTGGTCACCTACTTTGTGTCTCATGAGATGGGCCGTGCCTCTTATTACCCAGGCCAGAACTCTCCTCAAGTGGGAGGGTACCAGATGGAAACTAAGGCAAATCTATTACTCTCTCCGGACAGCAAGCCTAAAGCAGTAGGAAAGTCAGTGGGTGCTGTGAGTCCTGGGTGCTTGTGAGAGCAACTTGGAGATAGAAGTGATTTGTCAGGTTGGTCAAGAGAATGTTTTCTAAAGCAGAACTACTCCCACCCCGCAGCAGGCCTTAGGAGTTTGGAAAGCTTCTAAAATGTATTGGGAATTGGATAAGAAGTATTATTTTTTAAAGTGACTTTTTAAGTATGGAGGAATGGCATGATAAAAATATTAGACCTGCACATTATAAATATCCACTCTTCGGTTTGCCAGCATATTCCCCCATCTCCTTATTTCCTTATTTAGGCATCATATTCTTTATTATGTTAAATCTTTGATTTTTAGTGGCGTTATTAACTTTGCATGAATAATTCTGTTTGCAACCACTTCTGTTCACAGCCATGTAAAAGGGAAAAGAGGGAGGTGGTTCAATCTTCTTAAACAATTTCTTTCCTACAACCTCCTTCCTCCACCTCATGATTGTGGGTTAGGCAGTAGACAAACTGAAATTAAAAAAAAAGGTGCAGTTGAATTTGGCATATGTGGCTTAGGACTGGTGAGGTTTTTGCTGCTGTTTCCAGTAGGCCGAAGGTGGAGCAGGGAAATGAGACTGAGCGTCGTGAGGTTTTTATTAGGGGCCACTTCACATGCATTACCTCCTCTCATCTCTCTGAAATCCTCTGAGGTCCGCGATCATACCCCACTTGAGGAATGGACAGACAGACTCTGAGAAGAAGCCATCTTCTGTCTGACTCCTAACCTCCACTCACCATTCCTCTGCTTCCAAGGCAACATTAGTGCAACTAGAGCTGGTCAACGTTCGTAGACTCTTTACTTTAAGTTCCGTGAATTCCCAGAACATTCCCCACACACCTGTAATCAATCGTGAGTATTAAAAGCTGCACAGAAATCGGAGCTGCAGAGAAATTGTTAGACAGTCTTCAGTGTTTAATCATTCATTTGCCGTTCCCTCCCTATTGACTGAAGGCAATTACAAACAGAAGGAAATCCTGCAAGACTTCTAATATCATATTGAATGGCAATTAGGATCATGTAGAAGAGCATCATTGATTTTTCAAATGTTTTCCTCTTGCTAGTTATCATACCAAGTACAGAAAAACTTGTACTTCTCTATAATTAGGATATTTTCATCTTCTGAAAGAGAACACATTGGAATATTCGAATGCTGAATGACCCAAATTTTCTCTAAGAAAATGAAGACTTTGGGATGTTTGGGTGGCTTAGTTGGTTGAGTGTCTTGATTTCAGCTCAGGTCATGATCCCAGGGTTGTGGGATTGAGCCCCATGTTGGGCTCTGTGCTGAGAGTGGAAACTGCTTGGAATTGTCTCCCTCCCTTTTCCTCTCCCTCCCTCTCTCTGTGTCTCTCTACCTCTCTCCCCCTGCCTCTCTGTCCCTTTGCCCCTCTCCCCTGCTCGCTCACTCTCTCTCTCTCTCTCTCTCTCTCTCTCTCTCTGTCCCTCTACCCCTCCTCTGCTTGCTCATTCTCTCTCTCTCTTAAAAAAATAGATGAAGATTTATAAAATGGACGATGATACTGTAGTCAAGGAACTTCCATTTCTATATTTTCCCACATTTTAGTCATTATTAAATCTGTCTCCTGTAGTTAAATTTTATTTTTTGACTTTTTTAATATTTGATCTTTTGTTTTCATTTGCATCTAAATATGGCAAGTGGTAAATTGCTTCATTACATAGAAATTTAGTTTGGTTCTCATGAAAGGCCGTTACACTGATTTCCTTAATTTTTTTTTTTTTTTTTTATTTTACCAGTCAGTAGAAGTTGCAAGGAATTTGTTAGTGTGGGTATATATAGTCAGGGTAATAATAGATTCACTACCAGTAAAGAGTTTAATATTCTTAATAATTAGCATGTTAAAATGCAGATATATCATTGACTTTGTTAGAAAGTTAAGGTTTCCTTTTATAAAGGCTAAATCAACAGAATCTAATAGTTTTTAAAAAACATTATTTTTTTAATTATTTTTCCTTAAGATTTTATTTTTAATTTCTACACCCAATGTGGGACTCCAACCTACAGCCCGGAGATCAAGAGTTGCATACTCTATCCACTGAGCCAGCCAGGCACCCCTCAAAAGATTATTTTAAAAATTAAAAAAATATTTTAATGTTTATTTATTTTTGAGAGAGAGACAGAGTGTGAGTGGAGGAGGGGCAGAGAGACATGGACACAGAATCTGAAGCAGACTCCAGGCTCTGAGCTGTCAGCGCAGAGCTGCCTTGGGGGCTCAAACTCAGGAACTGTGAGCTTATGACCTGAACTCTGAAGTCAGATGCTTAACCAACTGAGCCACCCAGGCGCCCCCTTAAAAATATTATTTTAAATAAACCTCTAAATCCCTAAAAATTAATTTGGAGTTGACCATGATTTTTATGGACCAGTCTCTTTCCGTGAGTGGCTAAAAATAAATCTTTCACAGACCCTCTGGAAAGTGCATTAGACTTCCCCCTGTAGTGTCTGGACAGAGTAAGAAGACCTCGCTGGTGTATTGAGAAGAAACTTTCCACCATCTCTGCTTGGCTATATCAGAGATGGCACAAATTTTTGTGCCTGTTTGGGGGATGGTAATAAGATGTGAGTTTGGTGTAGAGAGGTGATAGGGAGCACAGTTAACCAAAGAACTTTACAAACCCTTAATGGGAATTGTTAATATGTTAAATTGTTAATGAGTTTAAATTTCAAACAGTCGAGGATTGAAATTCACTGTAGGCTCTGAGGTAGGAAAGGATGTGACAAAGACAGTGTTTAAGGGAGATTCTGTTAACCACTTTTGAAAGTAGATTGACAGGAAAAGGGAGAGAAGGGATCTGAGGAGGCAATTACAGTTGGCATTTATTAAAGCACAGGTTCTGTAAAACTCCGAGTTCTGGGTGATGGCTCTAAATGTAGGTGATCTGCTGTTGGGGAGTATTGCAAAGACTTGAATAGATGGAGAGGAGATTGTGAGCAAAAATAACTCTTCCAGGATAAGAGCACATTATTTTCCAACTCGTGATCGCAGCCGGTAATTTCTAAAGCAATTTCAGTGTCAGGGTATAAGCCCTTTTTATTTTGAAAGGGTATTGTGTTTATGCCCCATGTGAATTCATACTTAAATAATTCAGCATCAGCTGCAGTTCTCCTAATAGCTTTTTTAGTGCTTCACCATTCACCCAACAAGTATTTATTGAGTACATTCTGTCATGCCGGGTGCCGGCCACCAGGAAGAGTCTATAAGCTAGGCGGTCCCTACACTCATGGGTCTTGTTCTCTAGGAAAGGGGGCTAACCATGACCAGTAAGTCCCGCTCGTGATCAGTGTAGCAAAGGACACTAAGAATAGGTCCCATAACATATTTTTCTAAGACCCACCGGAAGGGCCATGTAAAAATAGGATCAAAGTAAGAATACTAATAACTTAGCAAATACTAACACTTTTAGTGTATTTAAATAAAAGGAAAATAACCATGTCCCTCCGGGTGTTCCTTACCTACTGTGTATCCCTAGATTTTGTGCAGCTCCCCCCAAAAGTTGTTTCTCTCTGGGTACCTGCTGCTGTGCCTTGTCTCCTGCTCTTTCCTTAGATGCAGATAGTGGCCTCATGCATTGCTTGCTTTTCAAAGTGGGTGTTAGTCTCCCCTGTTTAGGATTATTGGGTTGTTTGAGATTACAAAGCATTGCTGCTGTTTGTACCACTGACTTTACAGAGGTTTTTAAAGCCCCATTTATTACTTATATATATTCTATTTATTAATTACCAATTCCATAGTGCCCTGCCACAGCTCTGGTGGGGGTTAGGGGAGATGAAAACAAAGGTTGTGTTTTTCTTTACAATGAATTCTTTCCCAGGGAGTTCTGTGTTTACTCACAAGAAGAGAGCCCCTGGGAGTATTTTCCCTCTAGAAATGTTTGAGTCTTGTGATGAATACTCTAAGGTTCTAACCTGTGATCCTCTCTGCTAGAGAGGAGAAAAAGGATGAAGAGGTAATAGCATGCTCCTACTTTGTCCTCTGTTGCTATGCTACTAACCCGCTCCAAGACTTGATGACTTTAAACAACATCATTCATTTATTTTGCTCACAGATCTGCAATTTAGGCCGGGCTCGGTGGGGACAGCTCCCAATGTGCGCTTCATGTGGCGGTGGGGGTAGTGAGGGGGGTGGGGGATCTACTTCCAAGATGGCTGTCTCATGCTGCCTGTCTGCAAGGAGCTCTCAGGGACTGTGGCCTGGGGGCTTGAGTTCCCCTCCACTTCTTCCACTTGGGCTTCCTGGTCACAAAGTGGCTGGGATCCAGCAGTGAGCACGCGAAAAGACATGAAATAGAATCTGCCAGTTCCTTAAATCTGGGGCACAAAGTTACGTTGCATTGTATCTAATCCATCAAGCAGTGGCTGGGAGAAGATTCAAGGGGAAGAGATACAGACTTGACCACCTGGGAGGAGTGTCAGAGAATGTGGTGATAATGTTTTTAAAACTCCAGAAAGCTGCTACTTGTCCTTTACTGAGTCTTATCTGCCAGGAGTGCTGTTTAGCACTGGACGTGGATGATCTCATTTAATCCCCACCCGTCTCCCTCCAAGGAGATACTGTTGTTCTCTCACTTTCAGACTCGTGGGTAAGTAGTGTGTTCTCTGTCACCCAGCTGACAAGTTGGGGAGCCAGAACTTGGACCCAGGTCTTGCTGACTCCAAGCGCATCTTCTTACCCACTTTGCTATATAATCCAGTGAAAGAGAGCTATGGCATTGCTACCAAGTCTAATGCATGACAGGCTTGTGTGTAAGAGTAAATCGCAGATGAAAGGGTTCTAGAAGATGAATTACAGATGTCTTCTGGGAAGAGGTGGCATTCCAGGAGTCTTTTGAAGAACGAGTGCATGAATAACTGGACAGTGAGAAGTGGGTGTGCGTCAGAAGGGCAGCATGAGCACAGGATCCGTGTGTGCTCTGGGCACAGTGAGAAAGTGAGAGGGCCTGGAGCACAGGGCGATGGAGCAGGAGATAGGCCAGGCTGCATCAGGGCGGTTTTGAATGCCACCCTGAAAAGTGTGGCACCCCTAGTACGATGGGGCAGAGTCCTTCAAGATTTTTAAACAGGAGGGTGGACTAACCTGAGGCATTGGTTCTTAAAGTGTTTTCCAGGCCAGGTGCATCAACATCACCTAGGAACTTGCTAGAAATGTAAATTCTTAGTCCACCCCCAACCCCCAAACAAACTGGCTCAGAAAGTCTGGGGATGGGGCAAAGTATTCTCTGATTTCACACACCCTCCGGGTGATTCTGGTATGTGCTTCAGTTTAAGAACCACTGATCTGAGAGATGGTCACTTGTTGTCGAGCAGGTGTGCTTATGTAACAACATCAGGGTACACTTCAAATCCCCATTGCTGATGAAAATCCCTGAAAGCTGGAAAGGCTTTCTGCTCAGTAAGCAGAATGGCCAGCAAATTGGTGGCTGACGGTGATTCTAGTTGTAAAGAGATTTTGATGAGGAGAGGGCAGCCAATGGCTGATCTCAGAATAGCTTCTCCAAAAGCCATCATTAAGTGCCTTAAAGTGACTCAGTCCAGACATGTTCTCAAAGAAACCTGTGGAAATAGTGCTACAAAGGATCTTTCTTGAATTGTTGGATTAAAATAAAATGTCAATTATTAAGACATCAAAAACTGTGTGCAATATTCTATTACAGTTGATGTAATTGTTATTTACTTCTTCCACCCCTAATTGTTCCACAGGATTTGAGGTGGCTTACAAGAATAAAAACAACAAAATGGAAAAATAAGAGTGTGTGAAAATCAAGATTCAGGAACCAGAACAGTGGTTTACAAACCTTGTGGTTTTAAGATCCTTTCTTCTAATGAAATCTTGAGGCCCAGTACATAAAACTCAAGCTGAGCCACTGAGTTGAAGCAAAATTTGGGGCTGTGGGCTTCCTGATAGGGAAAATAAAACAGAAACAGAGTGAGGTACCGGATTTGTGGTGTTCTTAAGGAAAACAGCATGGCATTTATATCCTCAGGGAAGGCTAACTCCTGGTACTGAGGTCTAAAATTTTTGTTGTGCTCCTTCAAATTGGAGGTGTTGCAGAATGTGTGTTGTTTTAAACAATATCCACATACAATGTGATAGCTGGGTGTGTATTATTCAAGGACATACGTGGGAGGCAGGACAGAGTAGCTGGGGTGAAGGCCAAGTGGGTAGGGTGGTAGTGAGGGGTGGGCAGGACAGCGTGGTTTCAGATGCACAGTTTTCTGATGCTCTGCTGTGAAGTAGGCATTCATTAGATCCTCTAAATAAACAGATGGGCTGTGTGACCTTCAAACCATTTGCCAGTGTGATCTCCTATCATTTCCTGGTGTTCCTTGTTTAATTAGTTTACGTGCACTTTTTTTTTTTATATTGAACAAGTATATCACTTATATTCAGATATGGTTAGGCCAAGGCCAAGCAGTAGCTGTAAAAACTTGAACATGGGACCAAAGCATGGAAACATTCGTACCTGTGTTTCCAAAAGAAAATGAGAGTTGATGTTAAATAATTTTGGCTTTTAACACTTTTTCTGATAGTGTACAATGGCTGCCTATGACATTGTTTGTGTTATGAATTTGTGATTATACTTTGCAGTTTAAGTACTGTTAGTTGACATTAAACATTTTCCTATAGCCCTGTATTAGTTTTGCAAAACATCTCCTCTAATCAAGGTGCTTCAGTTTGTAAGTTCATCAGTTTGAAAACTGAAAGCTGATCAGTTTTCCACATGCTTGGTTTGGGACTTTCCAGCTCCTTTTATTGTCCTACTCCTCATGCTTTGCAAACCAGTTTATGCCACATTTTTTTCCTGGCACTCCTCAAATGGTTTAAAATGTTACAAGCACTTTGATAGCTCTGTATTACAAAATGTTGTTATTCATTTGTTTCTTCCTGCCAGTGAATTGTATATCGATTTTTATATGGCCTTGTTGCTACTTTCTGTGGTGTCTCTAAGTGGATAGTGTGTTTTTAAATTGTAACTAACCAAGTATAACTTATGATAAACATTCACTACCATTTTTACTTCATAGCAAGTTAGGCTACCCTTTTATAATGAGAGTAGTTTTAGTCCTGAGACAATGTCACATTATATAGGTATCGTTCAAGAAAATAATGTCACTGTACAAGAAAGCTAGCTTTTTTATTTTGATGCATTTAACAAAGGAGTGAAGATTATCAGATAGAAATAATAATGGAGCAGCTTTTTAATTTTATTAGTAAAAAAATTGTTTATGAGAATGGAAAATTTAAGCTTTGTAAAATGTAACAATTTCCTCTACAGGCTATTTAAATGTCTCTTTATTAGTCTTTGTATTAACTTTGCAGATCGCATTGTGTGATGCTTTAAAGTAACAGCTTTTAAAAAAAGGTTTTACATGATTTATAGGACCCATGGGGGATTACTATTTCTCTGTGGCTCTGTTTCACTAATAACTGAGTTCTAATGCTTCATGTACCAGAAAGTTATACTGCTTTTTCTTCATGGATACATGTATTACTAGATTGTTAAATTTTGACTTAAAAATTGACCCATAATATTACCACCATTACAGAGTTGTAACCAGGTTGTTTCAATACCGTTTTTATATTCTCGTCTTTTTAATCAAGCATTTTAAATATTCTCAGTGTTTCGAGTGTTCATAAATTATAGCCTTGTTGACTCGCTGTATTTCATATGGTTGAAGAACTACAACCTGATTATTTTTCTCTATTCTCTCATCTGCTGTTTTTTTGTTAGCTATGTAAAGGGATGGTTTCCAAAATATGTAACTGCAGAAACCACACAGGTACCAGTGAATCAAAAAGGATGCCTGACTAACCAGGATAGATGACGTTGTTACACCATCTTGATGCATACTGGCTGACCAAGAGTTTTTCTTATGGGTATCTCTTGAAATGTTTTAGCTTAGAAAGCCTTCTAAGGAGATGCACCACACTCAAATGCATTTGCTTGTAAAAATCTGTGTCCTCTTAATGCATAATGGTAACACCTGCTAATGATTTTAGGCTGACCTATTCATAAAGCATGAAACCTGTAATTTAAGTGGGAACAGTTTTAAATGACATAATTTACGAGGAATTTTAACAGTTCTATTATTTAACATGTATAATTTCCCCTAATTATTAAACCAATAAATGTTCTTTGTAGAGTATCTTAAAAGAGCACAAAAAGATATTCCCATCATTCAGCATAATTTCTCTGCATAAATGAACATACATGATATATATCTCTCAAAAGAGGATCATGCTCTCCATAGTGATTTGGGCAACCTGTTTTCATAATACATTGTAAACATATCGCCAGATGCTCCTGAATGTTGTGATTTTTAATCACTGCACTTTATGGATTGAACATGAAATGTCTGTGGTCTGAAATGTCACCGTCTTAGACCTCATGAGGTACTGCTGCATTCTTCCTTTGAAGAATTCGCCCCAATTCCCTTGTCTCTCAGTTTGCCCAGTTCACTTGGCAAAAACCATTACATGTTAAATTCAGCTCTGCCTGCTTCATGCCCACACAGGTAGCGTTCTACAGGCTGGAGAAAAACCACCCAACCTGACTGGCTGGTCTTCCTTTAAATTCACAGGTATCCTCTGGAGGGCCCTTTGTGCTGGTTGGCACTTACATCACACTTCTTAGTGCTTGACTCACCTGTTCCCCTAGATTGTTTCACACTTCTTCTGTCTCTGAGACCTTCTTCACCTCACCTCCTGCCTCTGCTTCATACTCAGCTACTTTCAATTTCACGGAGAGCCAGAAGCTATCAGAACCTCCATGTTCTGTCATGGTCACCTCAGTTCACTGGTATCTGTACCCCATACTCATATCTCCTCTCACGGAGGGCAGACTTCTGGGCTCAGACCATTGTACACCTGATTCTGTACCTTCTCAAATATTTAGGGACCTCTTCAATTATTCCACCCTTCTGTGGCTTCAGATTTTTCCTTCATTTGACCCCTCTGCTGCTGCGTCCTGCCCCCCCATTACAGCAAACCTCCTTGAAATAGTTGTCTACTAGCTGATGCCATCTCTTGTTCTTCCATTCTCGCTTGGGCTTACTCTAATCAGGCTTTTCTAACACTATCCCAACTAAAAGTCAGTCCATTCTTGTAGTTGCCAGGAGAAGAAAACAAAACAAAACAACTTGGAGTAAGACTTGGTTCCTCTTTTTTTCCTATACCCACGTCCAACCTCTCTGCAAATCTGGTTGGCTCTGTAAGATAGAGTCCGACTGCTTCTGTCCGTCTCCACCGACAGTTCTCTGTATCAGTTCCTGTTTGTCTAGATCTATTCGGGTAACTATAGCAAAAATGCCATAGATTGGGGAACTTTCACAACAAACATTTCTCACGTTTGTGAAGGCTGGGGAGTCCAAGATCAAGATTCAGTGTTTGGTGAGAGCCCACTTCTTGGTTTATGACCCCACATGGTGGAAAGGGTCAAGGGAACCCTCCCATTCATTAAGATTCCAGCATCTTCACCCAGCCTCCTCCCGAAAGGCTCTGCCTCCAGATGTCATCGCCTGGGGGATTAGGTTTCAACGTATGAATTTTAGGGGGACACAAACAGTTTATAGCACTACTATAACAAAATTATCACAAACTTAGTGGCTTCAAAGCAATGTAGATTTATTAACTTACAGTTCTGGAGGCCGGAAGTATAAAATGAGTGGTCAGGGCTCGGTTCCATCTGGAGGGTTTGTTGGAGAGAATGTTTCCTTGTCCTTTCTAGCTTCCAGAGGCTGCCTGTGTTCCTTAGCTTGTGGTCCCTTCCTCCATCTTCAAAGCCAGCTGTGTAATAAGTAGCGTCTCCTCACTCGTCCCATAATCATGTCTCCTCTGACACTTCTGTTTCTCTCTCGAGGACCCATGTGACTATATTCAGCTCCCGTACATGATCTTGAATAAGCTTCCCATCTCAGTATCCTTAACTTAATCCTGTCTGCAAAGTCCCTTTCACCAGGTCAGGTAATCGCAGGTTTCAGGGATTAAGACCTCCTTGGGGGTGATTATTCTGCCGACTGAAACCCTCTTGCCTGGGCTGTTTCAGTAGCCTCCTAACTGGTCCCCCACTTCTGCAGGGCCCACACCGTAGTCTGTACTCTCTAGAGTGGCTAGAGTGCTCTTGTTACAACAGAGCATGCCATCCTTGGGCTCATAGTCTTTCAGTGGTCCCCACCTCTGAGGCAGGGGCCTTTCAGTGGTCTCAGGGCTCCACAGTACCCCTGACTCCTGTCTCTGGTGTCCTCTCCTAGTCTCTTTCCTTAGTCCTCTACAGCCCTGCTGTCCCCCTTGCCTTCTTTAGTTTTGGGGATCTCATATTTGTTTTCTCTGCCTGGGAAGCTCTTCTGAATGGACCTGTGGTTCTTTCCCTCACCTTCGTAGGTCTTCGCTGCAATGTCGTCTTAGCCAGGCTTTCCCTGACTGCCCGTCTTAAATTCTCACCACTGTTCATGTCTGTCACATATATCATATGCAGCCCTGTCCTCCTTTCTTGCTTTCTTTAGTTCCATTGCATTTATTACCAATTCATAAGCTATGTATTTTTATATGCTTAACATATTTTTATGTTTGTTTTTATTTTCTTACAAGGACGTAAGCTGTGTGAGGGCAGGGATTTTGTTTTGTTCACTGTTATCGAATGAATGGATTTAGATGGACTCCACATTTTCCTCTGTAAAAAAGACAGATATGTCTTTTTCTTTTTAAGTGCTCATTTATTTTTGAGAGAGAGAGAGAGAGAGGATCCAAAGTGGGCTCTGCACTGACAGCAGAGAGCCCAGTGCAGGGTGGATTCATGAACTGTAAGATCATGACCTGAGCCCAAGTCAGACGTATGTGATTCTGGTGTGAAGAAGTTCTACCCAAAGGTCTTAGCTTTGTGTTTGAGATTTGCTTTATCCTCAGAGAGATGTTAATCCTTTTTAGGGTCCTGAGGCTACTACTACTGTGACATTTGATATTCGAGGGTTGCTATTCTCTCATTAAGTGTCTGGCACAACTGGGTATAGAGCGTTCTTCATTCTCTATAGCAAAACTGATACAAGGCAGAAATGTTCCAGAAGACTTAAGGAAAGGGTAGACATGAAAGGGAAATAAAGACCCTTCTAAGTCCAAGAGACTTAGAAAACAATTCTTGTAATAACAGTAGACATCATTATCTTTTTCCACTCTCATCCTGTCATGAGTATAGATGGGAGAGTTCCAGAGCTGATGGGACATATGCTTTTGCAACAGATCAAATGAAGAAGCAGATATGATAATCTGACTATTTTCTACTAAGAAGGATATTAGAGCAATTTGCAGAAATAAAAAAGAATGCCATTTTTCTCACTTTGGTTTGGGAACTATAGTGATTTTTTCCCCCCATAAAACATGTTTATGTCAACATGCAATGGGTTTATTATTTTTAAATAAATTAATAGATTTAAATTTTCTGTTCTAATTTCTTTAAAAAAATTTTTTTTTAATCTTTATTTTTGAGAGAGAGAGTGCAAGGGGGGAAGAGAGAGAGAGGGAGACACAGAATCCAAAGCAGTCTCCAGGGTCCAAGCTGTCAGCACAGAGCCTGACGTGGGGCTCAAACTCATGAACCACAAGATCATGACCTGGACCGAAGTCAGGTGCTTAACTGAATGAGTTTTAATTTCTAATAAGATAAATGGCAATAGCTATAATCCACATAAACAAGTTATTTGGGTCTTTAATAACTTTTAAGAGTAATTCTAAGACCAAAAAGTTGAGGAACCGCTGGTCAGATAACTGGCTTTTGAAATACAGCTTGCTCATGTTCAGCTGTGTCCTGCCTACACCCAGTGCTCCTCTGGACCCCACACAGAGCAGTCTCTCTTGATTACTTAGGGTTCATCCTCATAATTCACATTTCCTGCTGGAAAACACAGCCTTCCCCATTGGCAGTGGAAATAATTGCCCACAGGAGAATCCCAGACTGCTTTCCACAGAGCTAGGACCATATTCTGCTGCTGAAGCAGGCTGTAACCATCTAAGACGACTCTGCAGCATCCTGGGAATGTGCTAATAGATTATGCACCTGTGTGATAATAGTCCTACATGTCCTGCATGTGTGAGGAGGACATTGTTGGGGGAGGGAAAGCACTTATTCATTCATTTTTGATCTTGCGATGGGCCTGACCCCACCGTGATGCTGGGGGATGCTGATGGGAATTAGAAATAGCCCTTCTCCCTTGATTCTTTGACACAGGAGTCAGTTGTGACACAGTCCTACTCTTCACAAAAGGTAGTTTTTCCCATCCAGGCTATTTCTGGAACTAGAAATGTTTCATAGCCTATGGGTTCAGTAAACTCGTGTTGCTTAGTTATGGTTTTGTACTTTATAGTCTTTAGAACCTTTACAATATGCCCTGTTTATGGAATGTATGAACAGGTGTTCGTGTGTGTATGTGTATGTATGTGTGTGTGTATATGTTAATTTTTATATTCCACTTATGAAGAGTGAAACTTTCAGAGTCAGTAGAATAATTTGAGTTGTAACTTTAGAAGTTTAGATTAATCCGATTTGATGATTTGGTCGATATAACTTGCCATTGGAGTAGTTAATGATCATAAAAATATTTGATGGGTAAAGGCTGTTTTTAAAACCATCTTAGGGTGATTTTCTAGAAGTAAAGATGTGTTACTTAGTGGGACCTGAGGTATTGTGCTGTAGATGGTAAACTGAGGGATGGTGGGGTAGGGCTGGGGGGCTGGGGTCCAGTCACTGGCAGGACCAGAGGTGGAACCAGGATGGGGCTCCACTCTACCTTGTGACTCCTGGAGTCGGAGATTGGACCTTATTTCTTCTCAAGAAAGAAGTATCAGTTTTATTAAATTAACTCTGTGGCTAGAATGCTCTTAAGATCACATTAATAAGAGTAAAGTGGGGGCATCTGTGTGGGTCAGTTGGTTAAGCATCTGACTTTAGCTCAGGTTATGCTCTTGTGGTCTGTGGGTTCAAGCCCTGCATCGGGCTCAGAGCCTGGAGCCTGCTTATGATTCTGTGTCTCCCTCTCTCTCTCTCTCCTCCTCCCCTGCTCATGCGTGCACCTCTCTCTTTCACAAATGAATAAACGTTAAAAAAGAAAATAAAAACAAAATCCCCTTAAAATGAATAACATACTAGCATATTAAACATAATGATTTGTCATGTTATAAGTGTGTTGAAGTGTTTCATTTATTGTGATCCCTTTAGGTGTGACTAGAGGATGTTACTAACCTGCTAGATGCACTATTAAGGCAGTTCTGTGATATTAATACAGGGCTTTGGAACTAAGTCCGGACTTTGCCTTTATTAGCTGTGAGACTCTAGGAAATGTCTTTCCATTCCTTAAATCTCACTTACCACTTTGACAAATGGAGTAAAAATAGCTATCTTAATGTGGTTGCCAGGATTTAATGAGGCTAAATATGTAAATTCTAATAGTAATAGCTAACAGTTACCTGGCTCTCATGATGTAGACAGGGAGAGAGGGTGGGGGAACAAACTGTGGGAAAAAATTACTAATTGTGACGAAATTTTGTACCAAGAGAATAATAGGTAGGTTCCTACTTTAGATAAGGTGGTTAGAGAAGGCCTTAAAATGAATTTTAATGTTTCTCTTGGAAATGACCATGAACCCATGGAAATTGCATTTTGGGAGATTTTTTTTTAACGCTCCCATCTGGAATGTTCATATACGTTATTAAACAAAAATACAGAAAACTCTTTCAAGAAGTGAGGAAATTCTGAATAATAAAATGGTACAGTGGTTCCCAGCTGCTACATAAATATGTATTATTAAAAAGATTTATAAGAACAAGTCTAGAGAAACTATAGTAAGTCCTGAAATCTTTATCTTAGTGCAGGTTTCTCTCAGTACCTTATATGCCACTGTTTTCATTAATATTTTTGTAAAGGCTAAATCAAAGGTGATGTATAATAGTTGAACCCCTGAAATGAAATAGTACATTTTTCAAGTTAGCTCACTTGTTAAGTAACTGATCATTTGGAAAAACAAAAACAAAACCAAAAACAAAACAAAAAAAGCTATAAATCCTTTAATAACTAGGAGAGTTTTCGAAGATTGGGCCTGTAATTAATGCCGAGTTCACATGTTAATGAATTTTTAAAATTCTTTCTGTTCCTTCTGTAATGATTGAATAGTGATTGAAGAGAAGGATTGCCTGTGGTCTAAGTTATGCCCTCAAACAAGGCATCAGACACCACATAAGGCTATTTAATAATAATACTATTAGCATTACAGACCACACTCATGTTTTGTGCTATGTATTCTTAACATGCTCCATTTTACTAACTGGGAAACTGGAGCTCGGTACGTTAGCTCTCCAGTGGTCTTAGTGGCAGAACTCTGATCCTTAGGCTCAGAGTCTAGTTTTTTCCCATTTGACCACGATCGTTGCTAACACCAAGAATGCGCCGTGATGCTCGGGGGATTTGTAGAAAGCATTAAACTGTTCAGTGCTACTGAGCATCTTGTTAATGTGGTACTTACCTCTAGGTTGAATCCATGTATCTCCCCTCAGGAAATTGTATCCCCTAGGCCGGTATTCCAGTTATCTATTGCCACATCACAAACTGCACCCAAATTTTCTGGTTTTAAATAACGATTTGTTCCTGTCATGGTCTTCGTAGGTTAGCTGACTTCAACTAGGCTAGTGTGGGGGGTAGGGTTGTAGGGTAGGACTGAGAAGGCAAAGGTCAGATGAACGAGGACCTTTCTCGTGCCTCTAGGCCATCCTTTATATAGAGGTAGTTGGTAGAGAGATTAGTCAGGGCAAATGACAGGAAGAGAACATGAACAAAGAAGGTAGCCAGGCTGTACCAAGAGAGGAGAAGCAAAAATCGGAAAGAATCTGGAAAAGATCTGTTAGTGAGGGTTAGTGGTGGTGACATTAAAGTTTATTAGGCTCACAGATGTTAACAAGTGACCATTTTGATGTAATTGGTGGTATTGTCATTACAAAAGTGTGGAATTCAGTGCTTTGTTATTGAGAAATTTTTGAGTTGCAAGGGACAGAAACCAAATAGCTCTCAAGAATATGTTGGCTCATGTAATTGAAAAGTTACAGGCGGAAGTCTAGCTTTTGGGAATGGCTAGCTAGACTCAAGGACCCAAATGATGTCCATCAGAACTTAGTCTCACTCTCTCCGTTTCTCAACTCTGATTTCTTCAGGTTAACTCTTCTCAGGCAAAAGACTGGCCCTGGTTTCTCTGAAAAGTACAGCGCTGGTAGAACTGGAGGATTAAGGTACCTTCTAGAAGAATTACATTTACTAACTCTCAGTATTCTTAAAGACCACTCTCTTCAGTTTTATAAAGGGAAATATGTGAAGAAAAAAACCCCATGAAATGATAAAAATTGCAGCTCTACATAGCTATTCGAATGAGCAAAGTGCAAACAATGAGAACACTAAAAGCTCGTGAGGATGGGGAGCAGGGAGCTCTCTTTCCCTGCCGATGGGAATGCAAAATGGTGCAGCCGCTAGGAAAGTCAGTTTGGAGGTTTCTTATAAAACTAAACATACTCTTACCATACAATCCAGCAATCACATTTCTTGGTAGTTAGCCAAAGGGGTTGAAAACTTATGTCTACACAAAAACTTGCATAGGGATTTATAGCAGCTGTATTCATAACTGCCAAAACATGGACACAACCAAGACCTCCTTCAGCAGTGACTGGATAGACTGTGGTACATGCAGACAGTGGCATGTTATTTAGTGCTAAAAAGGAATGAGCTACCAAGCTATGAGAAGGTGTGGAGAAAGCTTAAATGCATCTTACTAAGTGAACAAAGCCAGTGTGAAAAGACTACATACTACATCGAAGTATATGACATGATGGAAAAGGCAGCATAGAGTCAAAAGATCAGTGGTGGGACAGGAGTGAGGAGGGGGAGAGGGATGACAGGTGGAGCCCAGAGGATTTTTGGAGCAGGAAAACAGCTCCGTATGACACTGTAATGATGAATGGATGTTATATAATTGTCCAGACCTATAGAATGTGCAAGACCAAGAGAGCCCTAAGGTAAACTATGGACTTTGGGTGATGATGTGTCAATGTAGGTTCATCAGTTGGAATGGATGTACCACTCTGCTGAGGGGGAGGGGTGTTGGTAATGGGTGAAGCTATGCATGTATAGGGCAGAGGTGGGTGGGAAATCTGTACTATCCTCTCAATTTTGCTATGAATCTTCAGAGAGTGTTTTAAAAAATAGTCTTCAAAAAGTTTTTAGCAGTTGCTCTTAGCTACAAAGATGTGACTTGTGCTTAAAACGTGAAGTAACAGGAAGAAGTAGGAACATCAGTCTTGGTAATGAAACCTTTCACCGATGCTGCAGCCTAGATTTAGCCCGGGTAATTTATAAGTGGTGTATAATTTATCCTCTCTTACTGAGCGTGATGGAACTGAACACTGGTCATTGTGCCAGTCAACATGCCATACACTCTATGTTAAGTATCTCCTTAAGCCTTTCAACAAGCCTATGACCTAGGTATTATAATCTCCATTTTACACAGGAGAGACTGAGGCTTAGGGTGGTTAGCAACTTTGTAGAGGCCATAGAGCTAGGAAATTTTACCGCTAAAATTCAAATCCAGGCAGTTGGAAACCAGAGTGGCCATTTGGGACTGAATTATGTGGCTTTGCATCTCTAGAATCTCCAGTTTCTTTCCAAAAGCTCAACCGGACCCTTAGCCTTAAGCAAGATGAGCCGGGTGAGCTGGTGTGCCTGTCTTTCATGCAGACAAGACCCACTGCTAACTTACCGTGATGACCTTGGAGCTGAGAGGGAAGACGGCTCCTGCAGCTACTTTGAAGCCACCTTAGCTGCCCCTCTGTGGGGAGGCTTGTTGGTTAGAGCACCTATCCGTGCATGGCGGCTGGCCTGCTTAGGTTCACAGTTCCACCTAAGGAAGTAAGCACAGTAAGCCGTTTTCCTTTTTATTGATGCTGGCAATTATCTGAGGAGACTAGGAAAATTGGACCGCTGTTGCATAACTTGAGCCATTTCCAAGAGGCACCTCTAAATAAACAAAGCCTCAACCTTTTTTGCTTGTGTAGCTTTTGAAGGGCCAGAATTATTTTATTTTGAGGACATAAATAAACCCAACCTAGCACCTTTCCTATGGGCCAAAGAATTAGTCTGTGTATTTGTGCTCAAAACAAAATAGAACAAGTTATGGCAACTCATCACTTGTTGAAAGCAGTAGACTTGAATGGTCTGAGTGAGATTTCTCCAAATTTTAAGATATTTATGATCAACATTGGAAAAGTGATGTTTATTCATTTTTAAATCTTAATTTTACTATAGTTCTTTACTCTTTGCCTCAGACTAGGTACTTACCTTGAATTCTAACCAGTTTAACCAGCTTTAAATTGCCTTTCATGAGGAAGAAAAGAGAGGTCAGTTCGTTTAGATCTGTGCTTTGTATCATTTCCTAACTGGAGTGAATTATAAAAGAATCTTGAGGGAGATAAAAAGGAAATTAGAATAAGTTCCTAGTTCAGAATCAGATTATCTACTTTTTTCTTTTTTTTTGAAGGTACCGTATTGTTGATTCTAAGCTTATATCACACACCCTTAGCCAAATATATTTAGGAAAATAAATTCCAAAGTCAGCCCATTTCGTTGGGCCACCATTAAGATGTTATCTGTATTTATTTTTTTTTCTAACAGGGTGCAGTTTAAATGAGAATAAATTGTATCTAAAGTTATTACTGATTAACTTTTTTCCCTTCTAGCTTGAAATGATTAATTGGAATGCTCAGTTTCTTTTTTTTTTTTAATGTTTATTTTTGAGACAGAGACAGAGCATGAGTGGGGGAGGGGCAGAGAGAGAGGGAGACACAGAATGTGAAGCAGGCTCCAGGCTCTGAGATGACAGCACAGAGCCCGACGCGGGGCTCAAACTCACAGGACCGCGAGGTCATGACCTGAGCCGAAGTCAGACGCTCAACCGACTGAGCCACCCAGGCGCCCCGGAATGCTCAGTTTCAAAGCAACAAAACTGGTCTATTCAGTACCAGCACTACTGATGTACATGTAAATTCATAAAGAATTGATTATTATATACAAGGCTCAGTGCTCATGATAGACATAAGTATGGCCCAGTCTCCTTGTAGTTAACATCCTGGCTTTGGAGGGGAGAAGGGAGAGGGGAGAGTTTGAAGCAAATAACTCAGTTGTAGTGATACAGAAATGTTTGGATAGGAGCCGCACACATTTACAGTGGGGGCACAAAGAGAAGGGTTCAGTCCTGGGGTGGTCAGAAAGGCTTTGCATAGAAGGGCACACTAGAAACTGACTCTCATAGGAGGAATACAACTTCCAGCTGTATGCACAGAGACCTGCAACAGCACAGTGAATTCAGGGCCTTATAAATAGTTTGTAGTTGAAACTTGTTTTAAAATTAGCCCAGGATTTGTTTTAATCACGTATGGTAAGACAAACATGGAAATGACTGTCACAGAGGAAGAAATTTTTATATTCTGGTCCCTAGAAGTTGGCCCAGCATTGCCACACACGGCCACATGGAGAGACACTGGGGTCAGTCTGGAGGCAGAAGGAGTGAGAGAAAGCGTGGACAAGAAGTCTTCATTGTGGTTTCCTTGGGAAGGAATGGGTAAGGTGAGGTAAGCAGAGTTCGTGTTGGCTAGTTTGAATACTCCAGGGTGGAGAGACTGCCCCTCCTTGTCGAATACCTGGCCATGGGGTGATGATTAGGGCTGGGGATAGTGGCTGCATGTGTGAGAGTCGTCTGATAAAGGAGACAGACAGAGGGGCCATGGGCTCTGCATTGGTTGGTTTGCATCTGAAGGTCACATTCACGGGAGAATCATGGGCTGTCTTTAACAACTGGCCAGTGCCGAGAGGAATATCTCTCCCTAGATGCCAGAATGTAAAGAATATAGAAAATAAGAAAATGCAGTTAATAGAAAGCTTAGGAGGTAAAGAGGAGGAGGGTGAGTGCTGGTATGTAAAAAATGAGAGTAGCGGATTGCCTGGGTGACTTAGTCAGTTAAGCATCTGACTCTTGGTTTTGGGTCAGGTCCTGAAATCGCAGTTTGTGGGACTGAGCCCTGCGTTGGGCTCTGCGCTGGTGGTGCAGAGCCTGTTTGGGATTCTCTCTCTCTGTCCCTCCCCTGCTTGTTTTTTTTTCTCTCTCTCTCTCTCTCAAAATAAATGAACATTAAAAAAAATGAGAGTAGAGCTAGAATAAGGGGTCAGATCATGGAAGACCTTGATGAAGGTTTGGGCCTTATTGTTAAGTAATAAGAGCTCTGGACAGACTTTGATCAATACCTTAGACCTGCATTTCAGGGTAATCCTTCATAGGAGAAAAGAGTAAGACTGATTGGAGAGATGGAGGTGTGGAGGCCAAGCAGGAGATTGTTGCATATGTTAGTATGAAGGTGACAAGAGGCCAGAGAAAGACGGCGATGGCTGGGATAGGCAAGAGGGGACAAATATGAGTAATTCTTACAAGGTAGCAATGATGAGCCTGGACTGATTGACTCTGGGTACGAGAGGAGTGAAAGTGGTTTCTCTGTTGATGCTCAGGTGAGTTTGTAGCATGGTGGCGCCACAGCCCAGACAGGGAATATGCGAGGTAAAGATGTCCAGGGGAGAAGATGAAGAGTTCAGTTTAGTCCTCGATGAATTTTCTGGCCTTATTGGAACACCCAAGGTAAGCTATTTGGCAGGCAGTGGAATGTAAGCTTCTGGAAGAAGTAGTTTTGGTCATAGAGGACCATTTGTAGCAGCTTAGAGATAAAGGGAAGTACAGAGGGAAGGCGAGGCATAGAACAGCTTCCTTAGCGAGGGGCAAAGGAACAGTTTCCTTTGAGAAAGGTAATAATGGAGAACTTTCAGATTACTGGGAAAAAGATCACCAGTATGAAGAGGAAAGCAAGGCGTGTCACAAGGAGAAGGGTGAGTTAGGAGCGAGAGAAGGTTTGGAATGTCTACCATGAAACACGTGGGACACGTGGGACGATAGGCCTCCTTCTTACCAGGATGATTCGCTGAACATGTAGCGGTCTTGGCTCCTTAGACCCGGGTGAGCTTGGAGGCTGGAAATGTGTACTGGCTTCAAAGTGAGCTGTTAATGTGCTTTAGTACTGCTCAGCGTCCCGAGAGAGCACAGATGGCAGCTGCTGAATGGACCCACGCTTACTGTATGGAGAAATAACTGAAGAAGCAGCTCTACACTGGATGGAGAGAAACAGTGCTTGAGGAGTGGGAGATGAACTAGGGGAGAATGAGGTCTCTTTGTAGTCACGATAAAGTCCAAAGACATGAGGACATTGAGGGAGCATTCTGGTGATGGCTGTTGGAGTCAAAGATTTTCAGAAATTGTGACTTCTTTTTTTTAAAAAGCTTATATATTTTTTGAGCTGGTGGGGAAGAGAGAGAAAAAAAGTGGGGGAGGAGCAGAGAGAGAAAGGGAGTCAGTGGGGGCCCCGATGTGGGGCTCAAACTCATGAACTGTGAGATCATGACCTGAGCTGTAGTTGGACGCTTAACCGACTGAACCACCTAGGCGCCTCACCACCACCTTTTTTAATGTTTATTTTTATTCATTTTGAGAGAGAGACAGCATAAGCAGGGGATGGGCAGAGAGAGAGAAAGAGAATCCCAAGCAGGTTCTATGCTGTCATTGTAGAGCCTGACACGGGGCTCAGTCCCACAAACCATGAGATCATGACCAGAGCTGAAATCAAGAGTCAGACGCTTAACCGACTGAGCCACCCAGACGCCCCATGAACTTGTGAGTTTTGATCCCATTGCTTCTCCACATGATTCGGGTGCTCTGGGATCCTGGCAGAGTTCTGAGTGAGTACAAGGGACTAAGGTCTTAAATAAGCCACTTTTATGTTTTCTCTTTTTCTAAGTGCTTGAATTAAAAATGAAAGTGAATAGCCAATAAATATTTCATCCATGATGAGAATTATACCTTACCTAAAAAAAAAAAAAGTTTACATGTGGAAACATCATTAGCCTTTCTAACCAGTACGATTCTTTGACCATTTAGTAATCCAGACTCTTCCATCTCCAAAGAGTAGTTCAAATGTAAGTTCCTGTTACTACTTTGTGAAGCAAAGACATTTTTCAATTAATTCAGACTGAGAAGTGTTTATTTCCCATGAGGAGCAGGCAGCTTCCCGGGCCATATAGCCAAGGAAGAGTGGTGTTTGTTCTATGATGAGCTTTTGTGGTGAAGGAAGAACAATCCAATGCTTTGCAAAACTCTCAGCTGTTTAGTGGTTCTAATGCCTTCCTGGGTCTCTTCTCCCTCCAAATCATGTATCAGCTCTAAGGACGATATTTCTTCCAGTTGGCTATATGTTTGGATTTCTAATTCTTGGCTCTCATTTCCAAATCTAGTTCTCGATGAAGAAAGAGAGGAAAGGAATAGGAATACTGTATGCATAGAGTGTTCCATTATGTCTTTGGGCCTTTCACTCAGATAGAGGCTGATGGGCATTTGAATCCTAGGGTAGATTCTTAGTCTGTCATGGTGCTGATGAACTTCTTGACCTTAGAAGATATCCATGGAGCACTTTGCTCTTGGCCTCCTAGCATGATTTTGTGACTCAACATAATCATGACAAAAATACTATAAGCTAGATCACCCGTAGGGGTGCATTTATTCAATTATCTTCCTTGAAATAAAAAAATTTGGTTGCATGTTGTGTACTTCATATGTGTTGTGTGTGTGTTAAAAAATCTTTTAAAGTCATTTTAACATTGAGGAATAATAAATATAGGACTGTTACTAAATCAGCTTCAGAAAGTGTTATTTTGGAAATGGGCTATTAAGATTTTTTTCTTACAAAGGTTGATTTTGCTTTGGTCATTTTGGTGGGCTCCTTGTTGTGACTGTTATTTATATGTGATAGAGTAGAAATTGTTTCTGTGGATGACAGGCTTAATCTCAAGTACATGTTATCCTTCACTTTTCAAACACAGCTGCAAGTGCCTTGTACCAATATTTAAAAATAGACTTCGCCGGCAAAACAGTCTGTACGTTCACAGGCAAGTACAATATGATTTTAGAGCGGTCTTCTAAATGCATGGCTAAGTCCACTCAGACGTTATCATGACGCCTCATATGTATCTGACGGCTTCTCTTTTATGAATATTGGTGTGTGGTAAGGTCAGTTGGTTTGAGCATGAAGCTCTTGTAACCAGGGCTGTGGTTGTGATTCCTATTTGGAGCATTTATTGTAGCACAGAGGAAGTTAAATTATATCCACAGCTTTTCCTGCTGGGTAGCCAGGTGGGGAGGCAGGCAGTCATAGGAATGGGTGAGAGAGAGCGTGTGCAGATGCCCCATTCCTAGTCCAGTTGCTCCTAGGGATGTACGTCTTCTGGGAAGTTTCATGGCATCATCATCTTGTATATAAAGCAAAGACATTTGGATGGAAAGGTCATGATCACCTTTAATATGAATGGTAATGTTGTCTACTCTGGCTGAGGGACTGTGACCACAGGCTTTAGTTCTATCTAATCAACATTTCTGTGTAACTGATCAGTGTTTTAAGAACTGACATGTTTTGGCAGAGAGTGATGACCCCAGTCCCATCCTGTTATTTTTACTATCCTTGTGTTCTCCATGAATATTAATGGGAGACTGAAGATATTAAAGGACAGAAACAGATGCCTTCAGTAGCTGTTTCAGGATAGAGGGGGTGGGAATGGCAGGGTCCCAATCTCCTTCCTGCAGTAAGTGCCAGTGAGCACTGTAATGTGCCACCTACACAGATGAGTGGTGTCATCTGCTCTGAGGCCGTAGAGGCTTTCAGACTCATGCTCCACTTTCAGTGAGAAAGTGGGTGGTGTAGCTCTTGGAGAAGAGAAAATGGATTCTTACAAGGATAGAGTTTAAACATATAGTTCATGTCTACTCTTTTCAGAAATTGATCACAGCCAGTCATAAATTGTGTTGGAGACTCAGGAAATGATTGCCGTTCATCTTGGTCTAAAAACTCCTTTGGAGGAGATGCCTCAGTTCACTGTTTCATAATGTGTTGCATATATTTACACTATTCTGCAGTTTATTCTCCATTACAGGCTATGTAAGATACACTACCCCCTTCCCATTCTGCTCGCAAGTGCCCCGTGGAATAAGACAAAGGAGGCTGGTTGCCAGAGAAAGATGGCTCTCGCATAGATAACTTGAGCTCTCATTGAATAAATGATATAATGTAAACAGAAAAAGTCTAGCAGAAATCTAAATAGTTGAGGAATTTCACCAATGTGAATTGAGACAGTTAGGCCTATGATGAATGATTTTATGTTAATACCAACCAACCTATGCATCACAGTTGATAGTTTATAAAGCATTTTCACGGCTGTTTTTGTGTCAAATGCAATGAAGACAACATTGCATGATCTAAAGTGGATTTCCCCCATTCTTGCAAATGACACTTGTCCTGCTGAGATCTGTCTGTTCCTGAACAAGATCATATCTTCCCCTCACCTTTGCGTAGGTCCCTGTTCCTCTGACTTAAGAGTAGCTAGAGGTGTCTGACCTGCAGTTTGCACATCTGCCACCTGTCCATGGGCCTACATTTATTGCAGGCCTATGATGAAGTCCACTTCCCAGGACTCTGCCTCCTCCTGGGGTTGCCCCAAGATCTATGTGGTGATCCTTTTCTGGCAGCTGCAGTGGATTTCTGGTTTGGCGTGGGGAGTAGCAGTAGGTATACATTCTTGCAAGGACTGGGGAACATTTAATGGTGGTAAAATTACTGGCGGGGTTTGAATAAAGACTGCTTTCAAACCCTTGACATTCCTTTTCCCATGATTGTTGTTGATATGGAATGAGTCATCTTCAGCTGGTAGATGGTGAGAATATTAAGAGCTTTCTGTTTAAGTTTTCCAGATGTTCAGCAGTTCTTGCATTTGGTGAGTTATTCCTCGGTGACCAAGGCTGGTTCCATTGGGAGTTAGGAGGTGGCGCAGCGCTAAGAGCAAAACCCTCTCCCCTATTCTCTCACTGTGTCCTGGGGAATTGTATTTATAACCAAGCCAACTAATGTTTCCTTAGGTTATGAAAAGGACTGTGTTTAAAATTTTTAATCACTACCTCTGCCCACAGACATTATGTGTTATATTATCCCCAGTAGATAAGACACTGCCTTTATTTCTTTGCTTTTGACTTTAAAATTTTTTGGATGGGGTTGCTGATGTTAACAGTGTTCCCACACCCACCCACTTCTGTTTCCACATTTCATTTCTCTAGTCACACAAAAAATAGGCCTTTCTGGAATTATCATATTGGCAAACTACATTATTCCTGAAATAAGTGAAACATTTCAAGGAAGCTACCTTGCATCACCTTGAGGTTGGTTGGTTGGTTTGGTTAATTCTTTATAGGTTCATTTCAGGCAAGATGTTTAATGCTGTTTTTTTTCCTTGTTATGAGTCAGAAGTCCTACATGATTAAAGTCTAATAAGAAAATGCTTCTGTGCAGTCCTGCTGATGCGAATAACACAGAAGTGGGGGGGGACCTCTTTGGGGATTCTAGAAACAGAAATGTGATCCAGTATATGTGAAGCAGGGTGGGGGGCTCACTGCGGAACTCCTGCCAGTGTCCTTGGCACAGCCATATTCTGTCTCCATGGGTGGTAAGTTGCCTCTCTGGACAATATCAGATTGCTCTACAGAAGCCTTATTTTTCAAATACTTGTTTTCAATGGTCAGATAAAATTGTACTCTTTTTAGTCATTGGGAGCATATTTTCTTATGGGCGTTCCAAGTCATCTCTTTACCAGGCGACTATTTTGCTCGTTCGCTAGAATGTCACAAACTTTGGTAAGTTTTATGATGGGATTATTCATTTTGTTGGAAAATTCTACCAATTTGTTCAGTATCTAGAAGCTTTAGGAAACATGAAGAATATGATTTGGAACTTCAGCAAATGAATGGCTTGTGCAGGTTTGTTTATTTTAGGGCTGCGTGTTGATATCTAAGTTTACCCTGAAAGCTGAAAAACACATCCATTAATAAGGCCAGAGCTCGTCAAGTTAATGGCACCACAGTGTCTCCATTGTCTAAATGTGGTGCTTCAGAACACATCATTTGACTACATTAGAACTGATTTTATACGTTACAGGGATGTTGAAATAGGATTCCGTTGTATTTTGCTCAGAGTCTTTGCTTTCTGCTCTGTAATCCTTTAAAACGCATCGCTTAAAAGAATTCATTATTATTTTCTCTGCCGATGCAGTGTCATATCGATGTGTGTTTCTCTACGTGTTGGATGATGATTTCACTTCCATCCATAGCATGTTGGTTCTATTTCGCTTCATATACTGTATTTCAAGAGTGCACCCTCAGTGCTTGACTTTCCACATCCATGACGGAGGCTCCAGAATAATGCACACTTCGGAGCACAGGGCTTTTTCCTTAAAGAGCGCGATGCAGCAGAAGAGACAGGAGAGTTGTAAAGGTGTGCCTGCACGCATGAGCACAACCTCCCAGCTCTGAAATGGGAACTTCAGCACTTGACATCTGACTCACAACTTCCCATTTCTCTAATGAGCTAGCCTAAATGATGTAAAAACAGGCAAAAACAAGAGAGAACTAGTGTCATCATTATTAAAATGATAGTTATTAATTATTATATGTTTACTCTTGTTCGGGTACCCAGCTAAATGCCTTACGTGCATTATTTCATTAATCCTTCAAAATCACAAAACCAGAACCTTGGATTGGGTACTCTGTTATTCTCTCATTACGGTAAAGACCCAGGGGAGCAAAGTAAGCAGCCCAAGTTTATATAGAAGTAGCAGAGTCTATCAAGCCCATTTTGCGTGATCTCTGAGCCCACTCTCTCCACTGCTGCACTACCCATGTCCTAAAAAAATAAAGGAATGCCTGCTAGATGCAATATCCATATGCCCAGACTGAAGCATAAATGAGCATTGACTCACTTCCTGGACCCTGTGGTGCTCTCTCAGGAGGCGGAACTGTAACTTGGTAAGAGCCAGCCAACTAGTACCTACCTGGATCTGGAAAGGCTAGGGCAGACGATGGGGTGGGATAGGTTAGGGAGTTGCTGCCCGAGATCCCTTCTATGAGTGCGAAGGAGAAGCACTAGAAAGCAGTGTTGCCACAACAACCGGGAAGCTGTCTTGGACATCAGGGCCACTCCCCAATATTCTGCCAGCACAGAAGTTAGCGCAGACACGCTCTCACCCCTCATGGGCAGGTGCAGCCAGAGGGACTCCTCGTCCTTGACATGCAAGGCAGCTGGGAGGAACCTGTTTCTCTCACGGGGCTGTGGCTCTGCCTTCTCCTCTCCCCTCTGAGCTGAAAGGAGCACTGCCATGTGGTTTAGCACCAGTCTGCCCACTGGCTCTTCATATTAGAGGAGCACTTTAAGGGCAACCAGCTGGAGACTAAAGGTACTCAGAGATTCTACCTGCCCTGCTTGTGGATAAATACCAGATCTGGGTTGACTCCTACTGGTCCAAAGATGGAGTAAAAAGAAAAAAACATAAGGCTTATGAAAGATTTTATAGCAAAGAAGAGGGAAGATAACCTAACACTTAAAATGCAAAGAAACGACCTACATTTGACAAAATTATTATGAGAAACAAGTAAATTTTAGAAAGTAATTTTTAGACACCATCTGCTTTGTGTCTTAAAATTCAAGGAAACATAGGCTTCGGAGTAAGACTGAATGGTGGATGAGCCAGACTGTGATGGAGAGTGAACCGGCTGCAGAGTTGGGGAACAGAGAGCAGAGCGTCGGAGGCAGATGGCTGGAGTGATCCTGGCTCCAGTGCTTCTGGCTCCACAGCCCGGCTCAGCCTCTTTCAGGTTTCTCCTGGGTAAAGTGAGGATCATAGTACTGACCTAATATGGTGGTTAGAATTTAAAATGCACTAAGATAATTGAAGCGTATTTTAACAGTAAATGTGAAAAGTCAACATTATAAAAAATTGAATCCTTAACAAATGTAAGAAGTTCTCCCAGAACTCAGAGGAAAGAGTTAAAGTGATAAAGTGGAAACAAAGATACATATATTTAGAAGGTAGCGAATGGAGACCCACCAGGAGAAAAATAGATGCTGCTGAAAAACACCAGAACAAATAGAATGGTTGGTGCAAACAAGACGTAGCAGAATCTTTATGTTAAAAAGGGTGTAAAGTGGGAAAATACCAGCCAACACTGGGAATAATCTTAAATGTTACTTACTAATTTTAAAGTTCGAAAAGGAATTAATTAGGCAGAAAAGTGGAAGGTTTTCCTTTTAAAAGGGAAAAAATCTATCTGGCCTCAGACTTGCTCCTGTGCATTATTGAATGCAGGAGGTGAAGAAACAGTATCTGGTGTTGAGGGATCTCACCTAAGAAGGTTTTCACCCGTACTAGGTGGTGGTCATGTAGGAAGGAAATAGAAATCATACTAAGATTGGCAGAGAAATAAAGCAGTCTCATCCGAAAGCTGCTTTGAAAAATAAACACCCTAAACATTTGAAATATGCATAAAGATATTAAGCATGGAAATAACGGTATAAAAGTGTAAAGTTCTCTTCAGAAATTGGTTCTAAAGTACTTAGGGGAGTCTTCATAGACTCATCATTGAATGTTGGGCAAAAGTTGAGCATTTGCAGCACTACACATGGTTCCGATGAGCAGCCCGGATTGAGAACTATTGCTTTAACAGTTTTAATCAAGATAAAATATGTACAGAGATAATTAGGAAAGTGGGGATATTGCCAAAAATATGGAAAAGAATTTTCTTGTTCTCAAATTTATGCTAATTGATTTTAAAATAGAAAACTTTTGTAAGCTACAACAGCTAATTTTAATAAGAGACAAGGTTATTTTCCAGTGGCAAGTTTTATGAAAAAGTCCTCTTCAAATGTTTGTCTAATTTGTACATGATACCAATCAAAATTATACCTGCTTTTTTTTTGAGACTTATTTTTGTCAACTTCTAAATTTCATCTCGGAGCATAAGCTAGTAGTTTAACAAAGAAATTTTTAGAAACTGGTATTTTGAAGGAGGCTTGTCCTACTGGTGGTAGGATTTAATAATACAAGTCGAACATTTATACTGGCAAATTCTGAATGGAAGATAAAAGAAACAGTGGAAGGTTCAAAAACAGACCCAGTATTGTAGAGATAATACAATTCATAATGATAAAAGGGACAATTCATCACAAAGATGTAAATGTTTATGTGACTAGTAATAGAGCCTCAAAATACATGAAGCAAAAATTGACAGATTTAAAGGGAAAAATAGACAATTTCATAATTACAGGTTTTAATACCTCTTTTGGTAGTTGATAGAACAACCAGCAGTTATTAGGGGAAAAAACAGTAAAAACATAGAAAATATGAATAACACTATCAACCATCCTATTATGCATCCTAATTGATATTTGTTTTGTTTTGTTTTTTATTTTTTTTCACATTTATTTATTTTTGAGAGACATGGAGACAGAGTATGAGCAGGGGAAGGGCAGAGAGGGAGGGAGATACAGAATCTGAAGCAGGCTCCAGGCTCTGAGCTATCAGCACAGAGCCCGATGCGGGGCTTGAACTCACAGACCGTGAGATCATGACCTGAGCCGAAGTCGGCCGCCCAACCGACTGAGCCACCCAGGCACCCCCCTAATTGATATTTGTAGAATGTATTCAGTAACCTCAACAGAGTTAAATGAGAAACCAGGAAGCATAAGGCATTAAAAGAAAACTCCAGATATCTGGAAACTTCTGAGAAAAACATCTTTTCTGTAATTCATGTGTCAAAGACAAAAATCACAGTGAAATTAGAAATTAATTTGAAATGAATGACAGCAAAAAATGGATCAAAATATTTGTGATACAGCTCAAACAGTACTTAGAGAAAACCTTAGTGCTTTAAATGCTTGAATTTATTTTTATTTATTTTTTTTTAAGCTCGTTTATTTCGAGAGAGATCACAAGCAGGGGTGGGGCAGAGAGAGATGGGGAGAGAGAGAATCCTATACAGACCCTGCACTGTCAGCACAGAGCCGGATGCAGGGCTTGAACTCACGAACTGCAAGATCACGACCTGAGCCAAAACCAAGAGTCTGACGCTTAACTGACTGAGCCACTCCGACACCCATAAATGCTTGCATTTTAAAGGAGAAAGATTTAAAAATGACCTAAGGTTCTACTTTAAGAAACTATAAAGAGGGGAGAACAAAGCAAACCCAAACTAAGTAGAAGGAAAAAAAAATTGTTAAAGAGCAGCAATCAGTGAAATACAAAACCATGAAATACAAATAGAAAAGAATATTAAGCCAAAATCTGGATAATTAAAAATAACATAAAAACTGGCATATTCCTGGGGTGCCTGGCTGGCTCAATTGGTAGATCATGGTCTTGATCTCAAGATCGTCAGTACAAGACCCACATTGGGCATAGAGCTTACTTAAAAAAAAGAAAAGAAAAAAGAAAACAAAAGAAAATTGACATTTTCCTAACTATAATGAGCAAGAACACAAAAGAACTCAAATCATATTGGGAATGAAAACAAGGGATTATCACTACAAATCCTATAGTGATCACAGAGATAGTAAGTGAATACTATAAACTACTTGAACATCCTAGATGAAATGGGCAAATATCTTGAAAAATACAACTGACAAAATTTCTATAAGAAATAAAAAATCTAAACAGTCTCATCTATTTTAAAAATTCATTAGGCAAAACTGTTTACAAAGGAAGACTCCAGGCCTGATGACTTCATTGGTAAATGCTTTCAAACATTAAAAAAAATATGTTGTTATATGCACAAATCTTTTCAGAAAATACAAGAGGGGCCATCATGGCCCATTTCATTTTATGGGGTTAGCAGTCCTCTGCTCCCCAAACTGGCAAAGATATTTAAAAAATAAAGAAGAAGATTATAGACCGTTATCTCTCATAACTACAGATGCAAAAAACACTACTGTGGTGGGAATAAATTGACAAACTCTCTCTGAAGAAGAATTTGGTCATTTCAGTAATCATCAAAATATTTTTATTCTTTAACCCAGTAATACTACCACTACGGATTTCTCTAATAAATGTTCCACGGGTTTACCTCCACATATGTCAGAACAATCAAAAACAAACTAAGTGATAAACAATCAGATTTTCTTAAATGTGTTAGATTTGTTTGTGCAATACTATTAAAAATACTGATATAAATTTTTGAAATGGGAAATAGCAAATTAAATGGGAAAGGCTACTTAAACATATTCCCTTACGTCCTTGATAATTATTTTTAATACATGCTTAAATAATTTGTAGAATACAAGACCAACTTAATAGTGACTGCCTTCTGATGATTGAATTATGGATGGTAGTTTTTTCCCCTTTAACAGTATTTTCCCACATTGCTTAGTGAACATGTATTATTTTATATAAAAATATAAAATAGTTTAAATATTAATATAGATTTGGATAGTTTTTTTATTTATTTAAATCTCTTTCACGAGATTTAAAATTATTTTGTTTTGGGGCGCCTGGGTGGCTCAGTCGGTTAAACGTCCAATTTTGGCTCAGCTCACGATCTCGCAGTTCATGAGTTCGGGCCCTGCATCGGGCTCTGTGCTGACAGTTAAGAGCCTGGAGCCAGCTTCGGATTCTGTGTCTCCCTCTGTCTTTCTGCTTTTCCCCCACGCTCACATTCTCTCTCTCTCTTTCTCTCTCAAAAATACATAAAAATTTAAAAAATTTTAATAAAAAAATAAAAAATAAGATTTTTCTGCTTTTTTTAATATCAAAAGTTCATTTATAATTAACAGTCCCCAGTAATAGAAACCATTACTTCTTTTCACCTTAAATAACTAACTGGTATGTGTGGGGTATTCTGCTAGTAGTTTTTTAAGTTGCTGAGGCACAAAAGGCATGGTTTTAACTGTCTAGTATGGGTAAAGATATAGCTAATCGTAGCAATTAAATGCCTACGGCAGAGTTGGCAGGTAGATTCATCTGTGTCCCAGTTCTGATTGATGGGTGGTGGCCGCCTGGAGACATGAATTAGGACAAATTATGAGGCTTTTCCTGGATTCAGCTTCCAGTGTGCTAACTTAATAATGTCTACTGTGAGCAGGAGAACAGAACAATGTAGCCCTGTGTGCCATTCTTGACCCTGTTAGGAAATAATGGTAATCTTATTTTTACAAGTGTGCACAGGCCACATATCTGGCCAAGATGAGCACTGATAGATGTGTGCTAGGTGGTAAGTGGCATACGAGGTCAAAATAAAGTTGAGAGATTACTGCTGGCTCCGATTTGTGTGTAACCAAGCCATTTCATGGACTTTGTTAGAACGGTCTACATTTCCGGGGGAGAAATTTGGCAGTTTATTGAAGTATGACTTGTAGGTTTTACCCTTAGGAATCAAATCTAAGTCTGTCTTGATATATGATCCATAATAAATATTATGTATATTCCTGGCATGACAGTTTCCACACACTCAAGTTATTATGTCCATGAGCAGGTATAACCCTGTAGTTGGCAGAAAGGTTAGGGAATGAGGGCTGGAGACGAAAGAGCAGGAAAAAATGTGCCTCTTGTACTTGCTACTCCAGTAGGGCATGGTAGATTGTGTGACGCCATGACGCCCCTTCATTTCTATGCGATGCGTGTGTCTTGCCACATATACTGAAATGAACTTTTCAGACTTTTTGGCATTTAATTCATAATCCATGGGGTTATATTTTGTTCCCGGCTAGTGAATTTGTAAGACTTTGCAAAAACATTGCTGTTTTACCCTCTGCCATCCATTTACCCGCCCTGTGTGTGTGCGTGTGCATTGTATATGAAGGCATCAACAAACTCCTATGTTTCCCACCCCTCTTAGAGTGAGAATGAGCTCTGAGGACACGGCTTATCTCTGACTTCTCATTCCGTTTTATTTACAAATGGGATTTTTTCCCCCTTTCTTCTTAGAAGAACACTTCTTTTTATGTTTTTTTGTCTTAGTCTACTTGAACTCTTTTCCAGTAAAATAAATTTAGAGTAAGATACGTAAATTTTTATGTTGGCCATTTGGGAGAATCTCAATGTATTTTTCCATCCCTCTTGAATTGGAATAATAGTATTTCAGAGTTTGAGAGGAGTGTAACAGTGTGGAAGCCAGTGACCTTCCTGATCTTTGAGACCCCTGGACTCCATTTCTACCACATGTTTTTCATGTGAAACACAGCCAGAGACACAGACTTAAAATACTGCAGTCCAGTGCAGCTTATTGTATCTCTGGAATAGCTTTGGTCCTTGAAATTTTTTTTTTATTATGGTGCCTATAATTATATTGTTTGAGAGTAATGTAAATAGTCCAATACCTCCTTAAACCCGAGATGCCTTCAGATACTGAAAGAATGCAGTCGTGCCTCTGTAAGTCCTTGTAAGCATTCCTATTTCCTTCGCCTCTGACAATTCAATTCTGTTCTCAGGCCCCTTTTTATTGATCATTATTTAAATATTTCACCCAGAAGTGAGCCCAGTAGTCCAGGAATTGTCTAGGACCCTTATCTTTTTTCTATTAACTAGCGAAGCTTGGAAATGAGTTGCTGGTTTGAGATCTGGGGGAGGGACAGTTTCCATTTTGTTGTTCACTCCTCGAATATAGTGTCAATCGCAACCCCTTAGTTTTTCATACTTCTGTGTTTGTACTCAAAAACTGGCTCCTATATATTCCTGAGAAAGTCCATCTTGTCAGATTGGGCTCATCATTTCAACCATCTTTCTGATCTTACATGATTGGCACCCGAGATAACGGCAGCTGTGTTGAGGAGGCTTGAGCTGAGGACAGAATTTCTTAGTCTTATGGTTAGATCTGTATTCGTGCTTTAAATTTTTTTCAGTTAATCGGTGCTTTTCAATAATATGCTTTTTGGAAAAAGCCTATTTAGAAACCATTTTTCCTTCTTGACTTCTTTTTTCCACTTAAATGATATTCTTTGAAGAATCTTAGAAAAAGAAAAAAGAACTTAGGTTTCATTAAATTATATTAGCATATGGTCAGTAACAATGAAAGTACATAGAGACCATTGAGAAAACTCTTAACTTTTTAAGAATATAAAGTCATGTTTGTGTCTTTTAAACTTCATTTCTTTGTACTGGTGGGAATAGCGTTGTAAACATTACTTATTTTTTAACCTTTTTTAGTGTTCCAAAATACTCTAGTCTTAATTATCTTTTAGTGCTAAAAAGTGTAGGCTTTGGAGTAAGACTGCTTGGGTTGAATATCAGCTTCTGTCGAAGTGACTGTGGGAGAGAAAGCTAGTTTTTCTAAGCCTCAGTCTGCTTGTCTGCAAAATGCGAATTAAAATAATGGCTATCTGTTGGACTTAATTTTAGAGACAATGAATATAAAACACATAGCAATAAATAAAACTAAAAAACTAAAAAAAACTATAAAACTAAAAAAAATTAGTATTTTTTTTATGTTACAAAATCATTTTGGCTTTTCATAAGGTAAAGTAAATTTAGCTTTATTTTTTTAATTTAAAAAATACTTTTAATGTTTATTTATTTTGAGAGAGAGAGAGAGAGAGAGAGAGAGAGAGAGAGGCAGAGAACAAGTGGGGGAAGGGCAGAGAGAGAGAGAGAGACACAGAATCCGAAGCAGACTCCAGGCTCTGAGCTGTCAGCACAGAGCCTGACGTGGGGCTCACACTCATGAACCATTAGATCATGACTTGAGCTCAAGTCGGACACAACCAACTAAGCCACCCAGGCACCCCAGCTATGTTTTTAAATGTGTTTTAAAACTAATTGGTGGTATGTTTTAATCGTGACCCACAATGCAAGTTTTAGATTTTTTTTCCTAAGGAAATTACATGCCCCTAGGACAAATTGAATATTTAAGTATTTTTCCTTTTATTATTACTGATCAGGTCCAACCTAGTTCATTTGGTCTCATCGAACAGCGAAAAGCCAAAAGTAAGAACTCTGTATTTGTCAAATTCTCTCCTAATAATGGCCACGTTTTTATTTCTTTTCTGACAAGATCTTATAAAACCTCAGATTATGATTGAGATTATATTCGTATCAGTGTAGCTAGGTTTAAGGTTTCCTTTAAAAGTCTGTTTTCATAATTATAGTCTGTGTCTTTATAATGACTCATTTCCCCGAAATGCATTTCATTCTCAAGTAATTCTGATGCACAAACCAAGAAGTTATCTGCACATTCAGCTCTTCCTTTTTTTAGGGAGAGGCCTCTTCTTTCCCAGTGTTAGAAACATCAAGCCATTTTTTGTTACATGATCTCCTTAAATATTAAAACTTGTATATATTGTTGATCTGCCCTTACCAAAAGTAATGCAGTACATTAAGAATTAAATGGTGTGTTATAAACTAGCATGTCCTGAGAAAGGTAAGCATTTTTTCAAGAATGTTAAAAGGAATAAGCATTTAATAGTTGAAAAATGGGTAAAATTAAGCAATTTCAATTGGCTTGGGCATGTGTTCAGTTATAGATGCTTGCCTAAATCCAAATTAAGCTAAACTCTAAAATTTTTGAGATGAGCAAAAGAGGAGGGAGGTGGCAGTAAGAGTTAGTGATCAGTGGGAAGTTACCTGGGCTAAGGAGGGGAAGGTGTCCCAACCTGCGAGCTTATGTGGACAAAGGCATGGGGGGAGGGGGTGTACTTTACAACGAATATGGGAGAATATGGGAGCGTTGAAAGGCTGTAAGCAGAAAAGTCACTGAGATTTCCTTAGAAAGGTATTCTGGCAGTTCTGTGGTAAGCAGAATCCCTTTATTAGATACAATCCAGATTTGGGGTGTAATTAGTACAAAGAATCATGAACCATAGAAAACCAGCTGCTACCCCCTGTGGTTTTCCTGAAACTGCTCTTGCCTGGCTTTAGATTGGAGAGTTAATTGAGTCCTTCCTGGAATCCCCTTGTTCTGCCTCAGGCATTGGGTAAACTACTATTTGGTCATCTTTTCTTAGGAATTAATTCTGCATAGAGGAGTCTGACATCAGCCTAACTTCCTCTCCAGGTTCCTGATAAGATTATCCCTTTGTAAAGAAACTTGACTGCCTCTAACAGGGTAAATGGCCTGAGTTCTTTCCTTAGGGGACTCTGGGTTGCAAATTATGTTTTCCTAAGTCTGTTGGATGTTACATTTATCTGTGCAGCAAGAATACATTGTATACCCTTTGTTCTGTGGTGGGTTAGAAGGATGTCAGCTGAAGAAAAATGCCCCTACTTCAAAGGAGCTCAAAGCAAAAGGTTTAGGAGAAGACCGCCTACGCTGTCTGAGCCCACTAGGCTCAGAGTGACTAGACTCTCCCCATAACAGAGATTACAAACTGGGCATCCTATCATCTTGCACTCCCAGATTTTGTTTAGACGAAGATGTATGAGTGTTTCCTATACACTGAGTTGGACCATGGGCACCAAAGAGTCGGAATGAGATTGATTCAGGTCCTGTTCAGCAGAGAAGTCTGGAGAACATGGAACCTCAGCTCCAAAAGCTAGATTCTAGATGCTATATAAGAAGCGTACGCAAGGCTAGCTTCCTGAGTGTATGACTCCTGCAGATGCAGAGGGACGTGCAGTTAGGAAGGCCTCCTGCTTGGTTAATGGTATGCTGTCACCAACTTGAGATTCTTAAGTTTTGAGCCAAGGGCTCTATATTTCATTGTATACTGGGGCCTTGCAGATTATGTAGTCAGTCCTAAATTTATGACCTACATTGAGAGAAACTATAAATGAAGAGACCCAGCAGTGGGAGAGGGGATGGTGGCCTCTAAAGTCACCGAGTACTTCATAGGGAAAAGCAGGCTTTATTCACCATACTCGGTAAGGCTAGTCTTCTAACTGACCCAGTCACATAGAATGTTCCTGCTCCCTTCACCTCCAGCTTTATCATCTACCTCCTGTCCCTTCCAACCCAGAGAGAAATAAAACCACTTATTAGAAAGAGGGGGAAAGGATGTGTGTCAAGGGAGAGAGGTTTTCATAAACCCTCCTTTCCCGCAGGGTACATGTTAACCTGCAGCAGATCCTAGCTGGGGAACGGAAGAGGTCATACCACTCAGGTTGGATATTCTAATCAAATTGAGACTGGTCTATGTCTTAAAATGACAATAGAACTTGTATTAGAGAAACTAAGAGGGGGAAAAAAAAAGTGAGAAAAGCCATAGGGATATGTATCTCAAGTTTTCATCCAGGGGTGGGGATGAATTACTACATTGAATGAAAAGTAAGAGAAAAGTGAAGGCAGAATGAAATCACTTTTGAAGTTGCATCTTGGAAGTGATTCTTATTCAGTGTGTTGATCACATAATTGAATTGGAAGAATCTAGAAATACCGAATGCTTTTTGACTCCTAAATCGTGTTGACTTTTAAGTGTAAAATGATCCTGTGAAAGCTAGCTTAACTTTAACAGCGAAATTGGGCTTTTTGTAAACTGTATTCCTTAATCTAAGTTGGTAATAGGAAAAGAAGCGTTAGATTTTCCCATTTGTCATTTGCACTGGTGTTTATCTAGTTGTTGGCTTGCTGACAGTGGTCTAAAAATGGAAAAGTCTACTTGTTCAATGCAGTTACTTTTAAAGTGAGGAAATTTATGTAATATTTCTTTAGAAAACACATTTAACATTTTGGACAATTAGCTTGATTTATTGGAAAGTAATTTAGTTTTCTCACTGGCCACGACATAAAATAATTGTTTTCTAGTGGCTATTCCCCATGACCTGAGTTAGGAAAATGTTGCCAGTTTCAATATATTTCCACTGCTATTTTCCATTTTATGCAAAGACTGTTGTAGGCTAATTATAGAAAATTGCATTTAGTGCCTTGTGGTTGTGACATTAACTTTGACACTGATGGACTAACATGGAGAGTAAAATGAGGTTACATTCTTTTCTGGGACTCCGTGAACTATATTTTAATGCCCTTCAACGCTGAGGAGATATTTGCATTTTCTTGAATCTTCTGGAGGTTTGTGGCAGTTTAGTCAAACTTCACAAAATACGACCGTTGTGACTTTTTTGACATAAAAATTTCATGAAGTATTTTCTTCTCCAGCAAATATCCTTATAAATTCTTTCTGGCTATACAAAACTTGGAGGAGATTTATATTTTGCGACTTAACTTGTTGAGTATCCTGTGAAACAGAAGTTCTGTCAAGATAGAGATGATTTTATTTTTGAACTTTTGCTAAAAGTTATTTTAATTGTTGGTATTTCTCATTTTACTTTAAATTGGAAAAAACTGCACCTAAAATACAGATCTTTGAAGGAGTGAGCATCATGGGAAAAACTATATTTCCATCATTTGTAATTTAAAAGACATTCTTTTTTTAAAAATTTTTTTAACATTTATTTCTTTTTGAGAGACATAGAGACAGAGCGTGAGCAGGGGAAAAGCAGAGAGCGAGGCAGACACAGAATCTGAAACAGGCTCCAGGCTCTGAGCCATCAGCACAGAGCCCGATGCGGGGCTCGAACTCAAACACCGTAAGATCATGACCTGAGCTGAAGTCGGCCGCTTAACCGACTGAGCCACCCAGGTGCCCCTAAAAGACATTCTTAAATGAAGAAAGCTTGAAAGTAGACTGAATGGCACACCAGGCTAGTCAGGGATTGGGGTCACATTCCCCTCACTTCTCGCTCACCGCCTGACATCTTACATAAGACATTACTCAAAAACAGTTGTGAATACTGTTTGGAAACGTAATCACAAAACCTTCTTATAAATATCTTTCTGTATATTTTTATTTCTTTCTTCAATATGTTCCTCTGATTTTTTTTCTAGGCTCGCAGGAAGGAGGTATTTATCCAGGAACGGTACGGGAGATTTAATTTAAATGACCCATTCTTGGCACTACAGAGAGACTATGAAGCAGGTGCTGGCGATACAGAGAAGAAGCCAGTGTGCACCAACCCCCTCTCCATCCTTGAAGCAGTCATGGCCCACTGCAGAAAGATGCATGAAAGGATGTCCACACAGCTGGCTGCTGCTGAGAGCAGACAAAAGAAGGTATTGACGGTTTCAAACAGTCGGTTTTCCTATAACACGGTGCAGAATAAAGAAACCTATCTCCAAGGTTATCGTTTGCTCTTAAATAATGTTATTTTCAAGAAGGGTTGGGATAAATGCTTAGAAATGCAAAATGCTGATAGATTCTGGTGGCCCTTTTCAAATATAACTCAAAAATAACACTAAGCTATAAAATAAGTATAAGAACTTGTTTCCCATAATGGTTGCTTTGATGCGTTCTTTAAAATATGCTTTTTTTTTTTTTTTTGGACTTTTCTAGTGCCATAAGAGATGGTTAACTGCTAGGTGGGTGACCCAGGATTACAACTAGAACTCTAATCAAACAGCAGTGTCCCCAACTTACGCATCCAGCTTCTGTCTCAGATATTTCTTTGCAACTAGAAGTTACTTTTTCTAAATGATGTCTTTGGAAAATGAAATTAGCATGAGGAGAATAGAATGAAATTTGTGTGGTGTAACATGCAATCTCACAACATGTCATCTTGAAGTCCTGGTTAGTCTCAAACTCGCCTCTAGGGTCTGATGGCTGTGTCCGCTGCAGACCTCCAGGCTCCTGCTCACATGTGTTTCATTTAAACCAACCTCCTCGGCCCTTCTCACTTCCCCCACCAACATACACACGTATTTATTATACTTGAGTGCATGCTTCAAAGAGTCCTAAGTGATAAAAACTTACTGCGATCAGCCATAAGGAAATAGAGGTTGAAATTTTGCCCTTCTAATAGGCTGCCAAGACTGCTGATACTGTTTGTTAAAAGACAGTAAGGAAGTCAGAGAAGCTAATGATGTCTAGTATGATTAGAATTTACTGTAATCTGTTCTTCCAACCATTATTAAAGCATGCATTTAAATGTTTCTTCTATTTGTCCTTTTCAGAGATCTTGGTATAATTCACATGTAACACCTGGTTGATGACTAACCTGAATGTGGTGTACTGTAAATATTTATGATACTGTAATTTAATGTGTGTGTTTTTTCCCCTGTAATTATATCTTTGCATTGACATATGTGTGCTGATGTTCTGGTAGAGATGTTGAATGAAAGCAAACCTCTTCCTCATTATGTCACATGGTAGGAAACTAAAGCACTGGGTAAAATAGTACAGAAGAATAAGAAAGCTTTCCATGGATGGGAGGCAAAATCAGTTTTACCCTGGACCTTGCAAACCCTCTACAAAGCCCTGCAGACAACCACTGAGGTCTCTGGAGATTTTCAGAAATCCCTAGGAACCGCATAAGCAGGAGCCAGTATATTTCAGCTGATGTCACTGAAGCTCATTTGTATTTCTTGGATGAGATACATTTCAATTATGTTCTTAACGTGTCAAATGAGCTATTTCATAATAAAGTATTTCTGCTGGGTTTTATGCTGCGTTATCAAAAATCAAGAAAATATTTTGTTTTGATTGTAATTTGCATTTAATGTATATGCAACTGGATGTTCTTTTAAATTTTACTTCAGTTTTGCATTTTATCTATCATTTCTCTTATAGAAGAAAAAGGAAGAAACTCATTTTGAGTTGAATCAAAGATTTTATTATCTAGCGCATTTTTTTTTAATCAACTTACATCCTGTTTGTTTCTGAATGACTGGGTCATTTCCAACCTGGCTGGGAGTGAAAGGAAATTGTTTCTCTCCTATGGGTCCTGCGAGGCTAATACGAAATGAGCCAGTGATTTGTCTTCCATGTATCATGGGGATACAGGCGTCCTTTATGGCTGAATTCATTGGCCTGTGTAGTCTCCGTGAAGGGGTGCTCTGATAGGCAGTGCTACTCTTTATCCACAAAAGATATTCTATTCTGGTAGATTGTAGCATGTGAGAAGAGTTGTATTTCGTACTCTTATCCTGAATCTTTGCTTACAAAAAAATAAAGAAAATATCACATCAGCTGATAAAAGCAGATACACCAAAGTCATCTTTTTAACAACAAAATTGCCTGTCACCTTTAGCCCTGAAAGTAAATGTTTTAATCAAACATCTTCACTTCTCTTGCAGATAAAATAAATTGCAGCTTTAGGAATCTAAGGCAGCAAGACAAAAATTCCATTATTTTAAATGAATCCAGTTCTTTAAACTACTGCCAGAGCAGAAGTAGGGGAAAGCAGAGGTCCCATTATCTACAATTCAAGTATTTATTATCTGACACTGGACATAGCTCTTTGGTAATTCGAAGACATTTGGCCTGAACACTGCTCTGGTTGGCCTTTCGAGGCGGGAGAAGAGGCTCCATGCTCATTCATGCATCGATTCCTGCTGAGACTACTAATAGGAGGGTTAACTGTTTGGCAATTCATGTGCCAGGAAAATTTGGGCGAGAGTCAATTTGGCAAATGGACCGAGCCCGTAAAGCCACTTTGAATAAGCTAATGAGTAATCATCCTGGGGAACTTTGCCTCCAGTAATCTACTTTCTGTCCAGAGCCAGTAACCTAGGGTGCAATGATATTTGGGTTTTTATTATTTATCATGTGCATCATCCATTAATGGAATTTCTACTCAAATTTATTTTCGATCACTTATTTATACTTATGTATATCTAGCCCTGAAATAGGAAAGACCTTTTAATTTGAACGGAGCCTTTAAAAGTCAGAACCCAAAATAATAACTGGGAAATTCAGAAGGGAGCAATCTTTTTTTTTTTTAACCAGTGAAAAAACTAATAGTAACTCTGTGTATTAGCTATAGATTCTTCTAGGTGGCAGCTTGGTATGATGAGGTGAGTTGCAAGGCACTAGATGTCCAGGCATGATTCTTAGTCATGAGCAAACGAAGCCGGTACTCATGGAGTGAAGCAAGGGTTTAGGTTGGCTGAAGCAGGGTAGAGCACAGTGGGGAAAGCTAGGGGACCAGGTCTTAATCACCCAGCATCACTGACAAGTGCTCACTGTCGATCATGTCTGCAGTGGGTGAGGCTTCTGCTGATGAGAGGTGAGTACTGCAGCTTGCTGATGCCAGACAGCATGACTGCCATCATGCTCCAGGTCTTGAGTGTTGCCTCCCCAGCCCTGCTTCTTCACATCACTCACCTCCAAGTGAGAGCCTGAGAGCAGTTGCATCTGGTTGGCCAAGCATAGGCCTCCCCCCCTCTCCCTGGCTACAAGGAAGACCAGGGAAGCAGCTATTGGGCATATTTAACTTCTATAGAGAATCATAAGGTGGAGAATTCTCCTGACAGAGGAAGGAGTTTCAGGTGCTAGACAACCAAGGAAATGACAAACAGGCCAGAAAAGAACAATCAATTTATTTGTTTTAATTTATTTCATATGGCTTTTTCTTCCTCTGATGAATAATTGTATTTGGTTCCATCACTTGTATTCAGTACCCACTACTTCATTATATAATGGTTACTTTTTACCATGGAAATACAATTAAATTTTAAGGTGCTTTCTAGACTTTCAAGGATAACATGATAGAGAATCATCTAAATAATATTTTTTAGGAAAAGTATTTAGCATATTTTGTACATGAGTTTTTAGCTCATTCATGAGTCTTTTTATGTTTGTTTATTGTTGGTTTAAAAAAATTTTTTTAATATTTATTTATTTTTGAGAGAGAGAGAGAGAGAGAGAGAGTTCAAGCAGGGGAGGGGCAGAAAGACAGAGACACAGAGTCTGAAGCAGGCTCCAGGCTCTGAGCTGTCAGCACAGAGCTCGACGTGGGGCTCAGACTCATGAACCATGAGGTCATGACACTTAACCAACGGGGCCACTCAGGCACCTCATGAGTCTTTTTTTGTATAATTCATTTTGACTCCCTAGGGGCATTGCAGAGTGAGTATTAAGCAGGGAAGGACTGGAGACTGAGGCCTGTAGTTTTGAGCAGACATTTAACAGACAGGGTAGTTAACTCAATCCATGTCTTACCCTCCCTCTCTTGAGACTTGAGATCAACAGGAAGGGACAGATGAGAACTGCAGAGCCCGAACTGCCGACTGGTAGCTACAGCCTCTATAAACAGTAGGTCTTATTGTTATGTATTTGTTGACCAGGATTGGGCAGATGTGTGGAGGTGACCAGGTGGAGAAGGGGACAAGGATGTAATGAATGTTGAATGATTTGGGGGCACAATGAAGAATATAGTTAAATGTTGTGAGAGTATTTTGTGGTTGTAACAAACATGCACTCTGCTTTCCCATTTTACAAATGACCATAATTGCTTTCCTCTCTGTTTTCTACTTGGAATTAGAACAAATTGCCTTTACATTGCTGCTCTGCTCCCACCTACATAGTTTTCCTTTTCATTCTGTAAAAACAGTTGTTTGGTGCTTCTTCATTCATGGCTTCTAGTCTGGGTGCTATTCCTGGAGCAAACCACCCACTTTCTCACTACCAGAAGAGCTCTTCCACACAATCCACTGTGTTTTGCAAAAGGGATTGGTGTGCTCATGCAAAATTCCCTTTTGGCCACTACTTGAGAACAGTTGTGAGTAGATACAACTTAGACAATAATATAACAAAATCAGCTAGAATTTTATAACCTATGTATATAGGAGACTCTGGTTCCTTTAAATTGTGGTGGTACGTGGTTGAGTTCAGTAGAGACAGATACCCAACTCATTAAGTCCACAGCCCTTCCCTCCATCACTGCTCAAAACTGTCCCACACTGAGCCAGTGAGAGCTCTTTTAAGCTGACTCCCTTAGATATGTTTCCATCGTTCTTTGAGTACTTCCTTACTTTCTTGTAGCAAGATATTCCAGGCTTGTATTTTTCCTGTCCCAACCCCCGGAATTAGCTATTGCTCCCAGGAGCACTAGTTTCCTTTTTAATGGGAGATGGTGTTTAGAAAATAAATCTGGAGCTAGGAAATGATGTATGTTTATCATAATCATATATACTTTTATAAACAAACATACTTTTGTTTATATGTCTGTTATTATCAAACCATGAATTCATACTGATGTTGACACCTCTGGTTCTAATCCAAAACCATAAGGGTGTTCTTGTCCCTTCTCTATTTAAAATTAATTCTCTGGGGCACCCGGGTGGCTCAGTCGGTTGAGCATCAGACTCTTGATTTCAGCTCAGGTCATGATCCCCAGGGTCATGGAATAAAGCCCCCTGTCAGGCTCCGTGCCTAATGTGGAGTCTGCTTGGGGTTCTCTCTCTCTCTGCTTCTGCCCCTCTCCCCTGCTCACATGCACTCTCTTTCTCTCTCTTAAAAGAACTAAAACAAACTAACTTCTCTAATAGTGGGAAACCTGGCTCCCATTATACTTCAATTTACTTACTCATTTACTCAAACCTAGAACACACAGAATAGTATCAGAATTGCTAATCCAATGTACAATACAAAGCAAACATACAAATCTGAAATTCACTATTGTTTGCAGCTCTTTAAGGAAACATTTGCATGAAGTAAAACACTTACATGAACATCTTAAGCGTACAAATTGGTGAGTTTTCAAAATGCATACACTTGTGGAATCTGACCCTTTAGAGGATAGAAAATATTTCCATCACCAGAGAAAGTTTCCTGGAGTACCTTCCCCATAAATTCCTTCCCCAATCCAAGCAACCACTAACTACTCTTCTGATTTTTTTCATCAACTAGTCTTATCTGTATACTAGACCTTCAGGTAAATGATGACTGTAGTTAAACATTAAGCCTCAAATCCAGGAACTCTAAGCCCCTTAATTTTTTTAAAATTAAAAAAAAAGTATTTTTATTTTGAGAGGATGCCTGCCTGCCTTGTCCTCCCCGTACCCCCATCATTGCACTGACTAGAACCTCCCGTGGTATAGTGTTGAATAGAAGTAGTGAGAGAACACTTTAGTGCTTTCTCGGTTTCTCAGGGAGAATACAGTCTGTGTTTCACCATTAAGTATGATGTTAGCTGTGCTTCTTTACAGATGCTCTTTATGTCATTGAGGTTTAATTCTATGTGGAGAGGTTTTTATCATGAATAGGTTTTGCATTTTGAAAAATGGTTTATCTGCATCTGTTGGTGTGGACATGGTTTTTCTCTTTATCCTTTTAAGATGATGAATTACACTGATTTTCAACTACCGAAACAACTTACATTCCTGAGGTAAACTTCAGAGAGTCACCTTTTATTAATCCTCTTCATATATCGCTAGGTTCAGTTTGCTGATATTTTGCTAGGGAGTTTGGTATCTGTATTCATGAGTGATCATTTTTCTGTAAATTAAAAAAAAAGTGCTTGACTGGTTTTGATTTGAAGGTAACTTTCGAATCATAAGATGAATTAGAATATTTTATTTTCTGTCTTTAATATTTAGTAGACATCACTAGTAAAGCCATATGAGCTAGGACTTTTCTTTAGGGGAACGTTTTTATTTGTGGATTCATTTTCTTTTATTTTTTAATATTATTATTGTTTTTATTTTTTGAGTGTGAGCACGTGTACATGTGTGCACGCCAGCAGAGGAGGGTCAAAGGGAGAGGGAAAAGCGAACTTAAGCAGGCTCCATGCTCAGTGCTGAGCCTGACTTGGGGCTCGATCTCACTACCATGAGATCATGACCTGAGCTGAAATCTGGAATCAGACATTTAACTGACGGAGCACCCAGGTGCCCCAACTTGTGGATTTCAATTTCTTTAAAAGATAAAAAGCCATTACAATTTTCTATGCCATTTTATGTCCTGAAAGTTGTGTGTTTCAGAGGAATTTGATTTGTTGAATTTATTGACACATAGTTATTCATTAATCTTTAATATTCCTTCTGTAGTGATATTCCCACTTTACTCCTGTTATTTGTGATTTGTGTTTTCTATGTCACTCAATCTTTTTTTTCTAAATGTTTCATGATATTATCGATCTTTTAGATGAAAAATGTTTAGCTTTGTTAATTTCTCCATTATTTGTGTCCTATTTACTTAATTTATTACCTTTGTCATTAAGACTTTTTGAGCTTCTTAAGGTGAAACTTAGATGACTGACTTGAGACAACCCTTCTAATATGTGCAATTAAAGATACAAATTTCTATCCTCTGCTTTAAATGTTTTGAAGTCTCTTCTTTCACTGCATTCACAGATTTTGATAGGTTGTGTTTTTATTTTCATTCAGCCCAAAGTCCATTCTAACTTCCTTTGTGTTTTCTTCTTAAACCTTTATACTACTTAAAAGTATGTTTTACTTTTGAATTTTGGGGTGTTCTTAATATCTCATTGTGATTTATATACAAGTTAATTCTGTTGTCAGAGAACACATTCTATAAGACTTTAGCCTTGTGTAAATGGTTGGTGGTTTTTAATAGCTCGGTAAGTGCATCTGAAGACTGTATCTTCTCTAGTCTTTGGGTATTGTGTTCCAAATACCAGTTAGCCAAGGTTGTGTTTGTAGTGTTACTCAGATTTAACACTTACAGATTTTTTAAAATCTAGATTATTTTATGAGAGAAGATTGCAGATTTTTTAAAATCTAGATTATTTTATGAGAGAAGATTGTCATTATTATAGATTTGTCTATGTTTCCTTTTATTTCTGTCATGTTTTGCCTCATATATTTTAGAGATAATAATTCAGCCATCATTTATATTATAGTTTCTGTGTCTGTAGTGTGTCTTTTTTTTACTTTGGCTGCTCTCAAGATTATTTCTTATTGTCAGCAATTTTACTATGATTTTTTTTTTGTAAAATATATATTTATTCTGCTTTAGGATTGCTGAGCTTCCTAGTTACTTTTTTCCTCAAACTTGTGAATTTTTTGGCCATTATTTCTTTTACTATATCTTTCTTCATTTTCTTTCTCCCATTTTCGATTCCAGTTATGTAGAAATTAGACCACTTTATATTGTCCTACAGGTCCCTGAGGTGCTGTTCACTTTTTTCAATGAATTTTTTTCTATATTTCTTAAATTGGATACTTTTTTGTTTTGTTTTCAAATTCATTGTCCTTTTTATTCTACTCTCTCAAGTCTGCTGTTAAGTCTATTCAGTGAACTTTTTTCATTTCAGATTAATATCTTTTCTAGAATTTCCACTTGTTTCTTTTTTCTCTTTTTTTCCTAGTTTCTATGCCAGGATCCTCCTTTGTTCAATCATTGTGATGATATTTTCTTTGAAAATGGCTGCTTTAAGTTCCCAGTCTGCTACTTCCAGTATGGATCATCTTTGGCCCAGTTTTGTGAATACATTTCTCTTGACAGTGGATCACTTAAAAAAAATTACTTTGCATGTCTAGTAATTTTTTATATATATTAGACCTCCTGATTAATATGCTACAGACCCTCAGGATTCTGTTATCTTCTGAAGAGTGTATTTTGTTCTAGTAAGTGCTTAACCTGGTTTTATTCAGACTCCAAACTGTCCCCTTGCAGACTGCAATAGCTGACATATTTGCTCGGTTCTTTTAGCCATTAACCGACCACCTCTGTCATTCAGTGTGGAGTCTCCCCCATGAATGTGTATTTCAGGAGTCAACTAAGGATTCAGGTGGGGCTAATTGTGGCAGCCCTAGTTCCAATTTTGACTCTTTTAGCCAGTATAGGGAGTGCTTATGCTTGAGCTCTTGCTGCTTTTTACTTGAAAAGCTATGCAAGGGCAAACCTCATCCAATTCTGTTGGCTCCTTTCGAATGGGAAGCTGTACTCCTCTCCTATTTATTACCACTTACTACTCTCCAAAGCTTTCAAATAGTTTCTTTTTAATTATTATCTGCAGAATAGATTGTCTAATAAAAGCTATTTCACCATTGTTAGTAGTGGAACTTTCTCTGATGTACTTTGTAATTGTTGAATTATAACTGCTATCATAAAAAAATCCATCTATATACTGAATATGGTCAATCTCTAGATCATTGTTTGCCTGGAAATGTGTTTTCAGAGGAAAAAAACCCTGCAAAAATGACATACTTTTAAATAGCACAAGTGATTATTATAAATTGAAGACATAACATTTTTTTAATGTTTATTTTATTTTTGAGAGAGACAGAGAGGAGTAGGTAAAGGGCAGAGAGAGAGGAGACACAGAATCTGAAGCAGGCTTCAGTCTCTGAGCTGTCAGCACAGAGCCCGACGCGGGGCTCGAACTCACCAACCATGAGTTGATGACCTGAACTGAAGTCGGATGCCCAACCGACTGAGCCACCCAGGCTCCCCAAAAACACAACATTTTTTAAATGCCAGGCACAATGGTATATGCTTTACATGCATTGCATCATTTAATCCTATAAAGTAACCTGTATTATTGCTCTGTTGTACAGATAAAGGAACCAAATAGAAATGATCTGGAGAGAGAACTTACCAAAGTGACACAGCTAAGGTGTTTGGGATCAGACCTTAGTACTACATCACTTCCTCTTGCAAGCACAAAGACTTTGTCTCTGGGACAGGTAACTGATAGAGCAAGTCTCAGGTGACAGGAGAGAATAAAGTTAGAAGAAAGTCTGTCCTTGAACAAATGGAAATCTTTCTCCATTAGAATGAAGGGAAGGAAATAGATTAGTGTGGTTATAAAAAAAACCAAACAAAAACATGCTTAAGGGAGGAGACAGGATGTAGAGTGATTGAATTTTTTTGATGAAAGAGTCTATTAGGGTAGACTGAGAGTTTGTTGAGTGGCTGTTGGGTGAAGTTTTAGGGAGAGTGGCAGAAGTGTAAATATTCCCTGAAGTAAATCATAGAGGCTAACCAGTTAGGTAGAGTGATTGATGACTGGGGCTCAGAACTCAATTGGGTCTGGAGCCCTGTGTTTGTAGGTACATTGATTATGTGGCTTCCTTTGTGCTCTGCTATCTGTGGTGAGATAAAAAAGGCTTGTCTTCATCTGAGATAGGATTTACAAGGTCTGAATGGTGGAAGGACAAAGATGCAAAAAAAATTATGAGTGCTTTTTAAGCTTTTATTTTTAAGTGATCTCTGCATCCAATGTGGGGATCACACTCATGACCCCAAGATCAAGAGTTGTACACACAAGCATGCAGGCACCCTATGGTTGCTTTTATAGTAGTATAGTTTTCTGTATAAATATGTGAGATTTGTTGAGTCAATCTGTTGGAAGTCTTTCTTGAATTTGATTCTCAAGTGTGAGATGTAAGTTATCATTTGAAAAATAAAATGTGATGATCCCTAGGGAAGAAATAGTGCGGGCAAGATGTACGATGTGGTGAGAGAAGCTTGAAACAGTGGAATTCTGAGTGCCGTGATTCTGACACTGATTCGCTAGATGATGTCAGAGAGATCACTGATTTAGCCCCCGGTTAGTTGTTGTGCAAAATGAAGGTAGCCCTTAAAGCTCTACATCTGTTTTTTCCCAGCTTCCAAGCTAAATTATGGAACTCATTTTTAAAATAAGCTGAAAATTGACCTAGTTTTTGCTTTTTCCAACATTGCCGTTAGAATTTAGGGCAGTGGTTAATACAGAATTTAAAATCTTCTGGATAGTTCCACAGAAACTTACTATCTGATGCATTTAGAAGGGTTAAAGTATGCTTTGACCATAAGTCAAATTTTCTGTGAGGCACCTAGATGAATAAAATATGTATGTAAAGCTAGTAAATGACAGCATTATTTTCCCCACATCTTACCTATTTAGGAAGTCACCCCTTAAATTTCATATAGTAGAATATAGTGTATGCATACAAACAGTTGTCGTTTATTATTCTTGGGGAATTATCTGTATTCCTGATCACCTATTTATAGGACCCATGCAAGGCTATTCACTTTCTTCAAGGCAGGAAGCATCCTAAAGTAAATGAATAATCTTTGACTCTAATGAGCCATTCTCTCCTTTTGGTTCCCTGACTGACTGTGAAAGTAATGGATTTTCTCAGCAGGGTGAAAAACAGGAGCACATGGTCATGTGAGCATCTCCTTCTGTTACTGATGCCTAAAAACTGACTTAAACAGTTCCTGGATCCCATGAGAGTGTGTTTATATTTAACATCTGGGGTGGTAGTCGGGGGGAGTCCTTACTGTGTCTTTATCAGGTGAATCTACTTTAACCTTTATGAGTCCTAAGGCCCTTTAATGGACTAGCAATGGAATGCTTCTCTAGGTGGGAAGGCGAGGCATATGGACGTGCTTGACTGCTGTGACCCAGCTCGGAGATTTGTCCTTCACGAGCACCTCAGGGCAGATGCTCTTCTGGGAAGGAGTGAGAGACCGTAGTGCCTCTCTGAGACTGGAAGGCCTCTGTACCCAGAAAGGCCATCAGGCTGCACAAGTTTGTTGTTTCTGTGAAGTAGGCTCATTTCATCCATCTAATCAACAGTTTATTAAGCACCACTGTATACCAGACACTGTTCTAGGCCTTGGGAACACAGCAGCAAAGAAGACATAGTCCTGCCCTCATGGGGTAACATTCTAGTGGGGTCAGGTAGGTGCTAAACAAAGAGTGATGAGGACAAGGGTGGAAGAGACCATTGTTTTCAGTGGGGCAGTGAGAAGGAGGCCTCACTGTAAAGGTGAGAGTTGAGCAGAGGCCTGGAGGAAATAAAGAAGTCAGACTTTCTGTGCCTTTGGGTGCTTTTGTGCATATTAGAAAACCTTACCTGGAGATATAAACGTTTTTGTTTTGTTTGTTTGTTTGTTTTTTTGGAAGTTCCTTCTCTACATTGAAACTAGAAAAATGTTTCTTGCGAAAGCATGAATCCTAGGGCCTGTGACTTGGTGAGCAGACAGGGTCTTTTTGTGAAGGAAAACGTGCCCTTCCTTCCGGGCAGATGCCTGGGCAGATATTGGGTGAGTAGACAGAGCTGGTTTTGGGGCTCCCGCTCACCTCTCCATCACAGCTGGTCATCGTTGCGTGGTACACAAACCGCATAGCCCAGGAGCCCTATGTGAAGGTGTGTGGTGGAATTCTGGGCAGGAGAACCACAAAGTTGAGGTTCCTGAGGCGAGGTGATGTTTAAGGACCAGGGAGGCCAACGTAGTCGGAGCTAAGGGAGCAGGTGGGATTGGAGGAGATGCGGTCAGACTGGGTTCGCCGATACTGATTATAATTCTAGTAGGATATTTCTTTAGTTCTTGCAGGTTTTCAAAGAACTTTCATATATGATTATGTATGATTTCTACAGCAGCCCATCATAAGCTCACTGTTAAAAAAAGTAATACAATTAGCAAATGCGGAAGCGTGGAATTTAACTGCAGTTCTCTGTTTTCAGCACTTTTCTTTATACTGTACCTCAGAGATTCATTAGTAATCTTAAGGCATTTAAAAAAAAAAAAAACCACACCAGTTCTTTTACCGAATTCTATTTTTACAAAAACCGAACTTTCTGAACTCTGTGTTGTGATTTGAAGAATCAGATTATTGTTCTTTTTCTATAGTTTACTAGATTTTTAAAAATTCTCTATTTCTGTGACTTAGATGGTATTCATTAAGCCATTTACATCTTTTTTCTCATTTAATGAGTATCTGAAATATTATCTTTCATATCACAACACATCTTAGAACTGTGGCATTTTAGCTAACCCAAACCACACAACTAATAAAAATCTCACAAGAAGCACTTCTTTGGCCGAAGGAATTCTCTGCTTATTAATCGGGACTGTCCTATGTAATGTCTTTCAGCTGGAGATGGAAAAGCTTCAGCTGCAAGCCGTTGAGCAAGAGCACCAGAAGCTGGCGGCCCGCCTGGAGGAGGAGCGCAGCAAGAACAAGCACGTGGTCCTGATGCTGGTCAAGGAGTGCAAACAGCTCTCGGGCAAAGTCATAGAGGAGGCCCAGAAGCTAGAAGAGGTGATGGCCAAACTAGAAGAGGAAAAGACCAAGACGAGTGCATTAGAAGAGGAACTGTCTGCCGAGAAACGAAGAAGCACAGAAATGGAAGCTCAGATGGAAAAGCAGCTCTCCGAGTTTGACACTGAGCGGGAACAGCTTCGTGCTAAGCTGCACCGAGAAGAAGCACACACCACTGACCTCAAAGAGGAGATAGACAAGATGAAGAAAATGATTGAGCAACTGAAAAGGGGAAATGACAGCAAACCAAGCCTCTCTCTGCCCCGAAAGACAAAAGATAGGCGTGTGGTCTCCGTATCTGTGGGAACAGAAGGACCTGTGACAAGGTCTGTTGCTTGCCAGACAGACCTGGTGATAGAAAGCACTGACCACGTGAAGAAGTTGCCTCTGACTGTGCCTGTAAAGCCTTCTGCAGGTAGCCCCCTAGTTCCTGCCAACACAAAAGGGAACGTGTGCACCGGTGCGGCGCTGGGCAGACCAGGTATTGACAGGCAGGCTTCCCATGGTGACTTGATTGGCTCCTCTCTGCCTGCTGTCCCACCTCCAAGTGCAAACAGAATCGAGGAAAATGGACCGAGCACTGGCTCAGCCAGTAGCACACCCCCACTTCCCAATAGCACTGCCCCTCCCACCGGGCAAACGCCAGGCATAGCTCCCCAAAGCTTACAAGCACCGCCTGTGCACAGTTTACATTCACCGTGTGCCAATGCGTCTTTGCATCCAGGTCTCAACCCACGAATCCAAGCAGCTAGATTTCGATTTCAGGGCAATGCTAATGACCCAGACCAAAATGGAAACACTACCCAAAGTCCTCCATCAAGAGATGTCTCTCCTACAAGTCGTGACAACCTAGTGGCCAAACAGCTAGCTCGGAATACTGTGACCCAAGCACTGTCAAGATTTACGAGCCCTCAAGCAGGAGCACCCCCAAGGCCTGGAGCCCCCCCCACAGGGGATGGTGGCACCTGCCCTCCGGTTGGTCGGACCAGTTTAAAGACTCCTGGTGTAGCACGAGTTGACAGAGGAAACCCTCCTCCTATCCCTCCGAAAAAGCCAGGGCTCTCCCAAACTCCTTCTCCACCACACCCCCAACTCAAGGTTATTATGGATAGCAGCAGGGCCTCCAGCGCAGGGGCCAAAGTTGATAACAAAACTATGGCTTCGCCTCCTTCCAGTTTGCCACAAGGGAACAGGGTTATAAGTGAGGAGAATCTCCCTAAATCATCTTCCCCTCAGCTGCCACCAAAACCATCCATAGATTTAACTGTGGCACCGGCAGGCTGTGCCGTTTCAGCCCTGGCCACGTCTCAGGTGGGTGCCTGGCCTGCTGAAACCCCTGGACTGAACCAACCTGCATGTTCAGAAAGTTCCCTTGTCATTCCCACCACCATTGCCTTTTGCTCTTCCATAAACCCTGTTAGTGCCTCATCCTGTAGAACAGGTGCCTCAGACAGCCTCCTGGTAACAGCATCAGGTAAAGGGATTGCAATATTATACCCTTTTTTAAGAATGTGGCCTGTCTTCTCACTTGACTTAATTTCCTTCACATTGCCTTGAAACTTTTTTTTTATTTGATACTTTTTTTTCTATTGCTTTCCTTTCTTTCTTTTTCTTCCTTTTTTTTTTTTTTTTTGTATTTTTCTTTAAAGGCTCCAGGGTATGGTGATTCATCTTGCTATATGAATTGTGGTTTCTCTATGCTAAGTGCTTTCTTCTTTCAAAATAACCTGAAAGTAATGGTTTGGAGCACATGGAGACCATTAATTTAAAGACACTAAAGCATTTCCATGGGAAGGAAGGCTGAAAGACTGTTGTTTCTTTCAAAATATTTATCTCACAAGACACTGATATTAGGGAGTCATCACCAGGCAATCTGTGTTCAATTCTATCTCTTATGAGATAATGTTAAAAAATCCTTTCAAGTGATTATTAACACTACAGTCTATCTTGAGGATTATCCAATTGATTAGATTCACTCTGTAATTGGTATGTTCTAAGTTTTAATATCGGTTTGGTACTCTTTTTAACGTCAAAAATAGAATATGTATGTTTTAAGTCTCTGTTCTAAGTTTAGTTTATTTCAAAAGCGGTTTACTCTGTTCCATGCTGTTGTCTTCCAACACTTGAACACAGATGGATAACATAGCCTGTGGGCTACATTAGAGAAGGTTTTTGTTGCAGATGTGGTTTGTGAAGTCACTGTATCAGGGACTCTCACTCAAAGAAGTTGATAAAGAACTGGATTTTTCCCTTTTGTTTTATGGTGTTAGAGGAAGCATTGCTTTTTATTGACATGACCTGATTAGTTCTTCACTGAGAAAATGTGGCTCTAAAGTAGTGTTGTAGTGTCAAAGTTCTGTTGAAACTTGAGAGAAGTCGCTGTTACCGTGGGATCTCACTGGCTCCCAGAGACCATTGGTTCTAATGAGTGGGAACTTGAAGCATTAAAGGAAGGTTTGGGTAGTGTTGCATTTAAAACTCAGGGTAGGGGAAGTGGGAATGAGAAAAATAAGTACCGCTGATCTTGCTAATTGTCAGGTAATGAGAGCACTATACCAGGACTTTCTTATCCAATTATAAGCCGTCTCTTGAAAGTATGCTCCTTGAGAGACTGTTTGTATTTTGGTGCATAATTGGGAATTGGAAACGGCATGGACTTCGATGTCAGATCTGCATTGGAATCTAGACTCTGCAATTTATGGGTGCGTGTTTGGGTGAGTTTCTTGGACCGAGCAAGTTTTCTCATTCTTAATATGGAGCTTATGCTACTCATATGGAGCAGGGCGGCTATTAGGATTAACTGTCATAACGTGCAATGAGCTTGGTTTTGCATTTAGAGCAGCATGAGTGATGAATAAGTAGAGGTGATATTGCTTCACTGATTTCGTTGCTTAAAATATTTTTGAAAATTTGCTTTAGAATTGTAACTATTATTACTTTGTGATGTCTTTATAGACATTCAGCATTCCCTACTTTTTATTCAAAATGGTATACCCAAGCTGGACAGCCCTTCTCATGGCCTAAAATGATGTTAGCTTTTTCTATAGCTAAATCCATGTTCAAAGGAGGAATTTTTGCCGCCATTCAGGAGAATCAGAGAATGTACTGTAAGGTCTTAAGGCAGTGACAAAGCATAGGTTCCAAAATGTTTGGAGCATTGGTAGTGCTGTTGACATAAATGCACAAACTGTAAAACAGAAAATACTTCCTGGGATAGAAATAAATTTTGTCAGTTTTTTTTTTTTAAGTTTTTTTAAATTTATTATCGACAGAGAGACAGTGAGACAGAGTGCGATCAGGGGAGGAAAAGAGAGAGAGGGAGACACAGAATCCAAAGCAGGCTCCAGGCTCTCTGAGCTAGCTGTCAGCACAGAGCCCTACGTGGAACTTGAACTCACAAACAGTGAGATCATGACTTGAGCCCAAGTCGGACGCTCAACCAACTGAGCCTCCCAGGTGCCCCATGTTTATTCAGTTTTTTAGAACTACAAACCCATCTTTGCTTTGTACCTTGATGCTTTGCCATTTATTGCCTCAGTGGTTACTCTGCTCCAAGGTTCAGCTTCAATGTCTTTTGGTTTCAGTGAAAAAGCTTTAAAATCAGTATCCATAACTGAGGAAAATTTTGTCAGCAGGATCTTAAGTTAAACTTCAAAGAATTCCGAGTTCATTATATACTGGCCAGAATGACCTATCTAGGGAAGAGTGGAATTGTGGATAAAGGAGCTCTAATCCCTCCGAAAAATGCCCTTTGCTTATTATGTCTGGAGAGCAAAAGAAAAGAAATGGCAGAGCCACTGAAGATACATTTTCTATTCCCCAATTTTGCAATTTGGCCAAAATGATCTCAGAATTTCAGGATTATGCTTGGTGGGATAAGTTTCTATGTTACTTGATTGTAAGGAGTTTCATAGTCACTCACCAAGCTTTTCTGGAGCATCCAGTCTGGGGAATAGAAAAGTTATTACAGTTATATAAGAGGGGTGATGAAACCAACCATGGTTTAGGTCAGCCTAGATTTTCCAAATGAGATCTAGGATTTCACCTGCTTTCCATTTGGATTGCCCCTATGTTCGCTGCCATGCTCTTGCAACTAGGAAGCACCAGAGCTCGCTCCATCCTGCTTCTTAACCTGTCTGTGCCTGGGTGAGCTTGTGCCTCTCCAGATCATAAACTCATTGAAGGTTATTAATGTTCTAAATAGCCACCGATGCCATGGTGGTTGGTAAGAGCAGGGCATGAGGACAGAGCTCCTTGGCCAAATCCTTGGTAGATAAATCTCTGTCCCAAATTCAGTGAGAAAAAGTGCTCTGGGCTGAGTCTAAGAAGGCAGGGTTAGTCCACTTCTGCCTCTCTCTAGTATCACCCTAAAGAGCATATTTGCTCTGAGCCATTAGCTTTCTCCTCTAAAAATGAAAACATTCATCCAAAAAAAGACTAATAGTTCTAGAGAAAGGTTTACCAAACTTGCCTGTTGAATTTTTCAAGCAGTAGTATACTACCTCTCCTTTCTTGGAGAACCATTAGATCCCATGATCTTTAAAACTGTAAAATTCTGAGTTTCTGTATCAGCTTATATCTGCGACAAACAATTAGGGATTAAGCTAAAGACCTGAGGAGAATTGCAATGACAAAAGATACCATTTTTTAATGAATTATGTTGTAAATTACTCTATTAGCAATTTTTATGGCCAAATGTTAAATTTTTAAAAAGCATTTTAAGTTCTATAAATGAATTAAAATGTCTTGTTCCTCCCGAACTTGTCCAGTGAACACATTTTAACTGTTAGATGAGCAGAAGCCTAAAACCAGAAATCATCCCAGGCAAACTGAGTTTTCATACCCTTGGAAATTTGTTTCTGGTTTGTTTTTATTTTTGTTTGGTACATTTTATTTAATTTGGTTCAAACAGTTTTTCTTAAACATACACTTAAAAAATTATCACCCATGTATGATTGGCTTAAAGTCTAAATCCAAAAATGAGGTTGAGCTGAGCCATGACATTAACCTTCTCCACACTCTGACGCTGATGCCAGAAGCTGTTCTCAACTCCTCTTCACTCTTGCATTGCATGGTCTCTGTTCCCTTTGTCACCCACTGCATGGTACTAATGTTTGCATACTGCAAAGCTGAATGACCTTTTTCTAACATCATTGAAGTAGCCGTATGATGCAGGTCTGTTCTCTCATTACTTACCCAGTCGATAAATATTGCCATTACTTATCGTTGTTGGGAGTTTCAAATGAACACTGAAGTCCCATGGTAAAGTTTTATTTTTCCAGTATTTATAGCAGCATTCATTAAAATAACTTAAGCTATTGGAAATGACAGTGGGGATAAAAAAATTATTTAACCTTTAAGAATACTTGATATTTATAAAGCATTTTTGTTCTGTAGAATATTTTTAAAATATATTGCACACCTGTAAGCTAAGGAAATAAAAAAAATTCATATATATTCCTCTGTTGCTTTGTCTGACAGAAAACTATGATTCTTGGGTGGTCTAAAGATTGGGAAAATTTTGGAATAAGATATTGTCTCTTTCAGATAGCCTAGCATTAAAAATAAGGCTTCCCTGGGTACTATATCCTAAATGTCCATATAAGGAAGTTAAAAATATATCTGTATTTAAATGGTTCCCCCAAAGCCTAGAATTGCATTGAAAAAAAAGAAAGAAAGAAAACAAAACCCAAAAGAATAACAAACCACTTGATATATACCTGTTGATATTCTTTACAGGAGGATATCAATCACCAAGATGGTTTGGATGAGATAGAGGAGGTGCGGGTAGAGGGCAGAGTGAGAGGAGAGAGAGAAAAGGAGGGAGGGGGTGGGGAGGGAGGGCCACACGAGCTCCAGGAAACTCACCGCGTGTGAGCCACATTCCCTCCTGTTCCACCAAGGACCTCCGTGCAATGCCTTCATGTTACCTTTGTATGTGCTATGCAGTCAAGGCGTCATACCTTGGTGTGTATAATTTCTCTGTTTATCATCCATTTCTAATAAGTACTGATTTAATTTTTGTGGGCTTGTTTTTTTGTTTGTTTTTAAGAAAATACAAAAGGTAAAATGTACCAGAGAGGAGCCTTCTTGTAAGTATGAAGTAAAAATACTACTTTTGTAAGAAGAGCTAATGAATATCAGTGGGAAAATATCATAAAGTTTAGATAAATATTTAATTTTATGAGCATTTGAATTTTGTATGTCATTGTAGCCTAATAGAGTAAAAACAATAAATTATTCATGGACCCAAGTAATTAACTATGAAGATGTAATATCCAGCTTTTAATAAGCCGTCTAGTTTTATTTTTATAAACTTCTTTTTTTTTACAAAGAATTTTTAAAAGACTAAGGAATCCTTTGATTTTAATATTTATTATTTTCATGTTTATTAAAATCAAGTCTCAGTTACATGAATGAATTGCTGATGAATGTAACACCCATATACTTAGAATATTATCCTGATAACCAAGGTAGAGGGGACAGAAAACATCCATCTGTTGTGTCCTACTACAGAGAGTGTTACTGGATTTATGTAGAAAGTGTACCCTGAGGGGTGAATATGTACCCAGACGCCCCTCTGTCTACACTGACGTTTCTCTGAGGTATTTGGGGCTTCGTAAGGAAAAAAGTAAAATGACTTATTTTGAAAGTTAATTGTATCTAAAACACACAAAATACCTATATATCACATTAAATAAACATTTTTACTTTACTGTTTTTACAGCCTTTTGACCAAGGAAGAATTCAGAAAATTTTCCATGCTATATGCAGCCGACTTCACACACTTAACAGATTCTCTTCTAAAGCTGCTAAATACTGATGAGAAATCTCTAACTATGATAACTCTTATGATTCTTGTTAAAACTTTATGGTAGACTGTCCTGTTTTGTTGGCTGGTTAAAAGTTTCTGGTACACAATTTGTAAAGATGGCCAGATGATAAAGTCTTCAGAATTGTGTATTGAATATTTGTGCCTGGATGCAGTATTCTATATACGGTTATATGTGTTGTGCTTCTCCAGCTCTTGATACTACATAGCACTTGGCCCCCTCCATTATTTTTATTCCTAAATAAGGGATTTCGAGAAATACAGATTTCGTGGCGGTATTTGGTCCATCTTAATGGTCTATATGTAATTTTTAGTTAAGTACCTTGGAAACATTGCAAAAGGAAAATTTCTATTTCTTAAAATTATTTCTGTCCTATACCTAAAGATGTGTCTGTTCAGTTTTTCATTTTGATACTGAAATTGAGGAAATCCATACATAATATCAAAATTCAAATTGTTTTGAAACCCTATAGAGGAATATGAACTTTTAAATGAGACAGCCATCTTAGTTTCCTAAAACCAATCACCACTTTAACATTTATCTGTGTAAGACTGACAACTAAAAGTAATTTGTCACCATGTATGTTAATTTAATTAGCAGATGCAAGATTGAAATAACAGTACAGATTTGTGCTAAGTGCATATTAACAGATTGATAATGTTAGAGACCACATAATCCTCTAAGGGTACGTGTTCATGTCTGTGTGGGTGTGTGTGTGCGTGTGTGTAATTCAGAAACAAGTGGGTAATATCTGTGTCTTGTCCTTGCTCCTACTCTCTAACTAGGGTCACTTTAACCCACAGGCTGGTCACCCTCCCTAACCCCTTTGCTAATGAGTGGTGGTCCTGCCCCCCTGGCTGGCAGGCCCACCCTTCTTCAGCAAGCTGCTACCCAGGGAAATGTCACTTTATTATCAATGCTGCTTAATGAAGAAGGACTGGACATTAATTACTCCTGTGAAGATGGCCATTCTGCCTTGTATTCTGCTGCTAAGAATGGACATACAGGTAAAGATGGCGAGATCTTACCTCATTGTACCACCCTCTTGCCAAAGGATGGAGAGCCAGAATCACTAGTAACCACTGTTAGGAGCAAAATGTTCTTGTGGTTTTGATTTTCGTTTACAGGTGGTAGTGGGTAAATTTTTTTTACATGATTCAAAGACTTTGTAAATATTGAAAAAAAAGTCCCAATTATAGTTCAGTAAAATTTTTCCAATTTTATTGCAGCTAGCAAAAAGTAATCTTTGTTTCATGCACAATGAAATGTATTGTGTATGTGGAAATTTTGGGTCTAGTACTATATAAAGCACATTTTAGAATAAAGCCTTCCATCTGTGATCACTTTAGTCAGCACAAAATAGCTCTAATTTGTCTGTAAGAATACCTGTGTATGAATGTCAAAGCGACAGGGCTTTTAGCACATGCTATGGTGAGAGCAAGTCTTAGTAGTCAGGAAAGGTCATGGGTCTGAAACTGTTCCGAAGTGGGAACAATTTATAGTTCTTTGGATTTTTTAAGAGAACTGAGAAGTTGTACAGCTACAAATGACATATTGATGACGTCTGGGAATTGTTTCTTAAAATGCAAGTTTTGTGGTCAAATTTACTAAAACATATGGTAGTGCATAAAAAGAGGATTTGAGTGCAAATCCAAAATTAAATAGCTTTGCATATATAAGCCGCATGATTGTCGAGTAATTCGGAGAAGTTTTCAGAACTTCACTGTGTTCAAGTGCACTAAATGGAAGAATCTAAAAGTTTTAGAAGTACTTTGAAATTCTTCTTTACTTCAGAAGCATTGTGGGAATTTTCGTTAACGTAGAGAAATTAAATCTAGTAAATGCCATGAGGAAAATGAGGCCTCAGTGATATTTATGCCCAAGTCAGGTGACTCTGTGTGGGTTCACCTCACCCATGAAATTATGTGTAGGATGACCACCACACAGAAGTGTTTTAAAGGTTAAATATCACAAAGTAAGAATTTATTTGACTACTAAGAGTGGTATTGCAGTTTGTTAAGTAGATTTAATTCTACTCAGCAATACTCTTTCCTGGGATAGGCTGGTGGGAAAACATTTTCTGACACATAACAGTCCTTTAATGCATCAGCAACTCCTCCCAAAGCAACACACACACACACATACAAGTGTCATGTCTTGGTTGGTGAGTTTGGGCGTTCAAATCCTCAGGAAAAGAGGCTACGTTCTCTGTAAAATAGTCAGTAGACTCTCATATGCACCATGATGGAATGGTCAGATGGACTGTGCATGGGAGAGGTCCTTCGAGTTTAGCATCTATATAGAGCTCGTTTAGAATTTGGCTGGCCATAGCTCTAAGTGGGGAATTTAAATGGCTTTCTATTAAAATCCATAGACTGTGTGAGATTGCTGCTGAATGCAGGAGCCCAAGTCAATGCTGCTGATACAAATGGCTTCACACCCTTGTGTGCCGCAGCTGCTCAGGGACATTTCAAGTAAGTGATGCTCTTAATTCTCCCCCTCCATCCCCCATGAAAAGAGTCTCTTTATACTGTGCACACATATTTTAGTTCTGGCTGAATGTGTAAACTAGTGCTTCAGATCCCTTGGCAAATACATTCTCCAAGTATATTTGAGGATTTAAATGCAAAGCAGGATCCTAAATTTGCTCTTCTTCTTAAAGGGTAAATAGCTGTATTTGAGGGCAGTAAAGAAGAAAAATAGGTTGTGTTTCAACCTCACATGAATGAACTAGCTTCTAAAGAAGATAATCTATTTGTAGTCTATCAACATATATGTGGTGATAAAATACACTGTTTTAAAGACTATTATTCACTGTTTTCCACCACCTCAACACAAAAAAGCTTTTTTTCTTATGATGGTATTAAAAACAAATCATAGGGGTACCTGAGTGACTCATTCAGTTAAGCAACCAACTTTGGCTCAGGTCATGATCTCAAGGTTTGTGAGTTCGAGCCTGGCTTTGGGCTCTGTACTGACAGCTCAGAGCCTGGAGCCTGCTTTGGATTCTGTATCTCCTTCTCTCTCTCTGATCCTCCCCCACTTGTGCGCTCTCTCTCTCTGTCTCTTAAAAGTAAATAAACATTAAAAAAAGAAATCCTAGAATTATATTAGTTAAAATAATCTTAACTTCCTAGCGGCAGTTGATTCAGTATTAAATACCAATATATTCACCTTGTTTTATCATTTAAAAAAAAATTGAAGCAGAAACTTTTCATCCTAAAAGTAATTAGAACACAAGCCCAAAAGAACCTATCAACGGAAATACATTTAAGTTTAGCAAATTTCTTCAGGAGCTTACCAAGTCAGTTGAATATAGACACGCGTTTTTAAAATTAAGAGTCATAGTTTAATAAAATAGAATGTCATTAAGCTGATTTTCTCTTCCTGTGCTGATCTGTCGTATGTGGGGAATGTAAGCTGTTTTCAACTTTCTCTCTAACTATCCTGAGAGAAATGTCCTTTAACATATTTCCTAATTGCTATAACATGGGTTTTAAGGTTCACACCGTATAAATGTAATTCGTAAAATGCTTCCTTAAAGGATAACATTATTTTTTCTGCATGTCTAATGCATACCTCATGAGCTTATTGTTCAGAACCATAGGTACTGGTTTTGCTGTAACTTTTCGCATGTCTCCTGAGTCCTCTGGAAGGGATTTCTTCTTCAGGGCTATGCTTTTACATTTACTGTCACTGGGCAATCTGCAGTGCAGTGTACTTGGAAATTATAGACTCCTAGGAATGCACACGTAGTTAGCTTTCCAAAAAGGAAGAATCCTGGGGGTTGATTAGTTTAAATCTATATTAGATACAAATACACTTTAATATGTAACTTATTTTTTAAATAAATATAAACAAACCAGATATTTTTAGGAAAAGCCCAGGGAGAAAAGCATATAAGTAAAATAAACAAACAAGCAAACAAAAAATCAAAAAAAACAACAACAAAAAAAACAAAGATGGTGTAAATTGCTTTTTTTTTTTTTTTTTGATAAATTGCTTCTTAATTTGACTATGATTTAGCCCTCTTTACTCCATTTATTCTCATCATCAGATTTTACAAACACAGGCTCTGGGTGTTTAGCCAGTTATTAAGTGCTACGAAGTCTTGAATTTACCACATTTCTTTCCTCCTTGATTCTCAGAACAGTGAGTTTCTGCTTAGATGTCTTTTTCTTTGTAAACTAGTCCCCCTTCAGGAGACAGGATAGCCTCTGCTGTCTCTTCTCCACAACGCAGCCCTTTTCTTTGCCTCCCTGCTGCCTTTTATAGTGGAGGCACATGGTGCCCTGCTGTCTGAGCTATTTATAATTATTTTCTCAAGTGAAAATCTCAAAATGACTCAGCAGTCTGACTTCTTTCAAGGTTTAAGCTATTTTGAACCACAAATAATATATATGTCAACCACAGTTCCACCATTCATCCCAATTAGTTAAACCTACCGCAAGGACTCCATTTTCACAAGCTGGTTACAGAGAAGTATCAAAACCAAGTTTTAGCCCTTTATCAGTGCTGCTATTTTCAATTTTCATGGGGGTAAATTTGTGGTTAAAATATAGCTTCTAACCTCTAACCTTGCTGTAAAATGGTATCCATCGAATAAGACCAATAGTAATTGATATACATATAAACAATTGATGTAGAAAGATACAGAATTGCCTTAGCATTATTTTCTTTGTTTAATATCTTGGTCAGGTGTTTCAGAAAGCAAGCCAGTTTTAGTGTAATTAATCATAATCTTGTGTTTAGGTGTGTAGAATTATTAATTGCATATGATGCTAACATTAATCATGCTGCTGATGAAGGACAGACACCTCTATACCTGGCCTGTAAAAATGGAAATAAGGAGTGTATTAAACTCTTACTGGAAGCCGGAACTGATCGAAGTGTCAAAACTAGAGTGAGTACCAGCTTTTTGGGTTTTGTCCTATTGTTTACCCTGTCTGCCAACTCTATAGCCAGAAAAACAAAATACAGTAAAACCTTGGATTGCAAGTAGCTTGTTCTGCGAGTGTTTTGCAAGACAAGCAAACACTTCTGATAAATTTTAACTTGATAAATGAGCGATGTCTTGCAATAAGAGTAGTACGTGACGCCAAACATCACATGATCACAACTGAGCCAATGGTTCTTGAAATTCACTTTGATATAAGAGTGCTTTGGATAACAAGTATGTTTCCAGAATAAATTATATTTGCAAACCAAGGTTTTACAAATAAGAGGTTGCTTTGTTTTGCTCTTAGGATATCAGATATGGACAGTGTCTGACCTCTCTGACTTCTGTTTGAGCATCTGCTAATGAAAAGCCTTGTCTGTTAGCCTAACCAGTCCTTTACCTTCTGAACCTCAGATTATTCATCTGTAAAACAGGAAACTGAATACCTGTTTTCAGAATCAGGGGATATAATGGAGGTATACTTTTTGTACTCATTCAACAAATATTTCCTGAGCACCAGCTATCCTAGGAACAGAAGAGACAGCAGGAAGTGAGAGTCCTGCCCTTATGGATCTTATATCCTCATGGGGCAGGAGGGGTGACAATAAACAAGTAAGTACATAGTAGCTGGATGTTTAGAAGATGGAAGTGCTTGGGGTCGGCACTACTTCAGAGGAGTTGGTGGGAAAAGTGACCTTTGAGCCAAGACCTGAAGGAAGCAAGGGTGTGCACCTTGAAGAGACAGGGGAGCAGGGTACCAGGCCTTACGCGGGAGAGCAGTGACACCCTCGTGCACCTCAGGCAGATCTTCTTTGTGGCCAGAGGCCCACCACGAAGGGTTTTGTGGGCCATGGCAAGGACTTGGAATAAGGCCATCAGATGGATGGTTTTGAAGAGAGCAAGGACATGAACTGACTCATTTTTATAAGAGTCACTCTGGCTGCAGTGAGAGTTTATTTGAGAATAAACTGTAGGTGTGGCAGAGCAGCTGCGAAGGGAGAGCCATAGGAATCTGTTCTTTTACTCCGGGAAGAAGTAGTGGTGGTTTGGATCAAGGTTGAGGGGTAGAAATGGTGTGGAATGGTCCAATTTTGGATATATTTTCATGATGCATCATATATTTTATAAAGAGTCACAGAAGTATCAACTGTTGCGGTAGTGGCAATGGTGATATTATAAAATTAGTGCATAATGCCTGAGAGATCAGGCTGTGAAATCAAAGCTTTTGGGCTTGGACCATGCCTCCACAAAGCCGTGTGAGCTTAGGCAAGGTATGTTACTTCTCTGTGCCTTGGGTGACTCTCTACAAGATGAGTCTACTAATAGTAGCCATCGTTAGGGGTATTAAAGTGAAATTAGCTTATCTACATAAGGTAGTTGATGTAAGTGCCCTGGGAATTGTGAGCAATAAACAAATGTCAGCTGTCCCCATGGTCACCATCACCATCAATTATAACTTAGTCAGTTGTAACACGTGTAAACAAAAGAGAGTTTTGTGACAAGATAGTGCCCATTGCCAGTTCTTAGAGGAGGGTTATTTGTGCTTGTTGTTCTTCCTCTGACTGACGTTTGTTATTGCTAAGATCCTGCAGCACCTCACAGAGTTCAGGGTCATTGTCTAAATTACCTCAGAACTGGAAGCACTATGTGTAGAAATCCACTAGACCCCAAGTCGCTCTTGACTCCATCCCGCACGGTTCTAATATCTCCTGTACAAGGTGCACAGATAAAGTTAAGAGATTTATAAACTGCAGGCATTTAGAGTCGGATGCATAGGAGAGTCCTTGGATGATACTTTGGCTCAGCCACACAGAAATGTATTTGAAACAAACTTCTCAGCCCTCCCAAATTTCTCTTCATCAACGCATTGTGAACCACTTGAAGACTGAGGAATAAACCCTGTGCGCCCTAAAGTCCGTTTCTCTGATGGGACCCTCTCTGAGCTGGAGGAGTTATGGAACTTCGATCATGATCCACTCTTCATTGGGCCCAGGAATTACTTTATTTTTTTTTCTGTAGCTTCCCAGAATATATAAGGTATAATAATCACCATCCTACCATGTATTCCTATTGAAAGACAAGTGTAGACATTCAGTTTCCAAAGGTTGTCTGAACCGTGGATTTCTCCTGTTAACAGAGAATTGGTTATGTTGTGTGTTCCTCTCCTAGGAAACATCCTTAAGATTTCCTAGGGTAAAAAGGTGCATTATCTTAATTTATAGATCACCCTTAAATCCTGTGTTTTTTTGTTTTTGTTTTAATGACAAACGCACTCCTTACTTAATCTCCATCATCTATTTAACCCACCCGCCACCCACCTCCCTCTGGTTTGTTCTCTATAGTTAAGACTGTTTCTTAATTTGTCTCTCTCTCCTATTTTTTCCCTTTGTTTTGTTTCTTAAATTCTACATTTGGGTGAAATCATATGCATCCGTCTTTGACTGACTTACTTCACTTAGCATTATACTTTCAAGCCCTATCCATGTCATTGCAAATGGCAAGATTTCATTTTTTATGGATAAGTAATATTCTGTATATATATATATATATCTCACTTCTTTATCCACTCGTCAGTCCATGGACACTTAGGCTGCTTCCATATCTTGGCTATTGTAAATAACGCTGGTATAAACATAGGGTGCATGTATCTCTTTGAATTAGTGATTATTAGAAGTGTAGAGGCTCCAAACTACAGAGATTAACAGTATAAATGATAGAGGACCTTAAGGGAATAATTATTTCTTATGACTTTTAATAAGAAATCAAAAGGGGAGTGGAAAATTGAAAGTTTTTCAGAAATGATTACATAGACTTTGTAATGTGAAAATTAGGAAAAGTCAAGAGATTTGACTATGGAAGATCAAGAGCTCTTACACCCTAGTGCTAATTAAGGCTGATAACCAAATAAAGGTGTCCATAGCCCAAAAAGGACAAACCATGAAATGCTTTACCTAGCTGGAGTAGGCCTAAGGACTATAAGGTATTCCATGTACTGCCCAGCCATGGTGTTGTCTTAGCAAGTCAACTTCATGGGCATGAAGTACAGAACCAGAGACAGATCTGCTCTATCAAGGGAAGCTTTAGCAAATAACCAGAAGACTCACTATAAATGTACCTTGTTACCACTTACTGTCTGTTTTTCTCCAGTCTTCTGCCCCATTATTTTAAAAAAGGGTGCTCCAGCTCACTGAAAGATATTTAACATAGCAATATGAAATACCACATGAAAAAAATAGGCCAAAAGGAAAATAAACCCCAAATGAGAAATCACCAAAACAATTCTGTTCTTTTATGAAAGTCTTAAAAATGTAATGAAGACAGGTACCTGAGTGGAAGGAAGACCCTATATAAAAATGAGAGACTGAAAGGGGACCAAGATTTTCCCTTGAAAAGTGCTTGTCAAGCTTCAGTACATCCGAATCACCCAGGGGGCTGGTTACAGCACAATTTGAAGGGCCTCACCTCCAGAGTTTCTCATTCCTTAGGTCCAGGATGAGGCTCAACAACGTTTATTTCCGAGAAATTCCCAGGTGATGCTGATGCTGCTGGTCTGGTGACCACAACTTGAGAACCACTGCCTCAGACAAGAGTTCCGAGTTTACTCTAGCAACCTGCTAAGTCAATGGTGAAGGCTTCACAGTATATTCTAGAGAGTGGGTCTAATAATTTTACTTGGAACATTTCCTAAGCTTGCATGTATCAGTTTCCAGCTGCAGTCCCAGAACTCTCAATAGGAGCCCATAGACATCTCATGAAGTTATTTGGCTTTGTTTTTCCTATATGTGTACCTTTTCCTTATTATCTAGAATTTTTCCTTCGGGAATCATTGGCTTAAAACTTTAAGATCACCAGTTAGGACTCTGCCCTGGAGATAAAACTGGCTTATGGCAGCATTCATTTAGTACATTACTAATAATACCCTACTTGGGTACACATTTTTAAAAATCTTTATGCTAAAGTTCATTCTCTTTTGTATTATTATATGGAGATTTTGCTTTGCCATACGTAGTCCATAGCTACCAGCTTGGACAGTACCTGTTCCCTTCAAATAGTTAACTGTTAAGTGGAAATTCTTACAAAACAGCAAACATGAGTCCTCGCATTGAGAAATATGGTAATTGACAGAGGTCAGAGAACTCGACTCAGCTCATCAATGATACTCAGGATTGGAATGCCTGCTTTTCCCAGCTCAGTGGTTCATGCCCAAGAACATTTAGAGGTGAACTTTAAATAACACTGTTCTCAACGTTGATGTTGTAATCAACCCTTTCCTCCTGGTCATTTTATCTTCAGGATGGCTGGACACCAGTTCATGCAGCTGTGGACACTGGTAACGTGGACAGCCTCAAGCTTCTTATGTACCATAGAGCACCAGCTCGCAGAAACTCTTTGCATGAGGAAGAGCCCGAGTCAGGTGTCTTTGACTTGGATCAAGGAGAAGGGAGTCCTGAAGGCACATCCAAGCCCATTGTTCCTGCAGACCTCATTAACCACGCTGACAGAGAAGGCTGGACCGCTGCCCATATTGCTGCTTCAAAAGGTTTTAAGGTGTGTCTGGTAGCAGTTGTAACTTGATGAGTGAAAACGTTGTCTGCTATTGACTGTATTTCATCGGAATGATTGGAGACTGAGTGATAACCATTGCAGGAGACAATCAGCTACCAATATGAACTGAATTTTTTTCTGTCCAGTAGTATTTACAGTCAACCATATATGAGGCTTCTTATAAAAATCATACTTGGAGTTTGTTAACAAATGTGAGAGTAATTTCAGACATTTTTTTTATCTCTTGTAAAATTAGGAGAGTGAGTTTGGTGTTTATTTAGTCTACTGGATTAAACAAGATTGTTTAATTCAAAGACCAGGGCCTTGGTACAAGTTAAGAGTGAGGGGCAGGATTCACATGCATGTCCTTGATTCTGAACTTGTCTCATTTACACCCTTCCGGTGCTGTTTTAGTGGTAGGTAAGAGGGAGCTCAAGATTTCACTCATCAGAGTAGAAAGTGATTCTGATTATTAAGGAAACAATATAGTATGTAATTTACTCATGCTTCTTTTTTTCTGTTTTGATCAGTTTAGTGATAATACAGTTTAGCAGTAGAAAGCTATTAGGAAGCTCCTGAGCACAAGGCACTGTGTTCGCTAATATTTGAAGGGATCATTTATACCATCAGCTAACTTCTAGTTCAGTGGCAAGAGTATAGGATACAAGACAAGTGTAGGGTAAGAGAACACAAAAAATTAAAACAAGGGTAATGGACATGTGTTTCAACACTAAAAAGGGAAATTTTATTTTTTGAAAGAAGAGAATGCACATATTTCAGGAAGCAGAGTTGCAGAGATGTTAGGCTCATAAATGGCTGTTTCTGGAGGCAATGGAAGTGATTTGTGCCTTGCAAGGTGGGTTAACTTTGGCACTCATCACTGGGATTGGAGACTAGTTGAGATTGTGGAGCAGCAGGAACAGAGACTAGAAGTAGGGAGGTGGGCTGAGCACCGGCTGAGCTGATGAGGGGTAGAGAGAAGTAAGATGGGACTGGAGCTTCAAAGGATGGATGGGCTTCAGTGACATTTTAAGGAGTTGGGGCTTTTTTGAAAGGTAAATAATCAGCTCTGTAGTTTGAATGATTAATTTAGCAACAATATATAGAAGATTGGGGGTTATGAAACAATTGGTGGCAAGGAGAGAGACTAGGTGAAAGATGAATAGAATGGTAGAAATAATGAGACACATTACAGACCAGAAATGTCCATGGGTTGAAGACAGATGAGATGCGGGAAAAGATGGAGCTGACGTGAAGGGGAACAGTGACATTCCCAGAAAGAGAGGAGGCGTCATTGTGATCAAGAAGATAGAACGTGGGTTTAGACATGCTGGATTTAAGTGCTGAGAGGTTCATCCAGATGGAGATCTCTGGGAATAGCTAGAAATTGCGTTTGGAGCTCCTAGTTGGGTAACTTCCTATTGTTATGATCTAGAACAGAAGCTGTTCATTTTGGACTTTTTTTTAGGTAAGAAAAAGACATGGTTTAGTTCAATGTGGAGGTATTGCTTGTTAATAGTTTTCTTCCATTTTACCCTTGAACAAAAAAGTACAAAAATTTTGTGAACTTGATAGACGTGTCTCGATATTGAATGGGACACAGTACATATGACATCAAAGTTTTTAACAGACCAAGAAGTGTAAAAAGTTTACATTTGAAAATGCACCATTAATCTATGATAGTTAATCTCATTTGGTGGTGGAAGGGTGCATTGAAGAGGTTGTTTTCAGCCTCTTTCCACCCCTCAAGAAAACTCTGAAGATAATGCAAGATGCTGGTAGTGGGTTGTGCACACGCTCAGTCTGGAGGCAAAAAAAAGGAAAAAGAAAAGAAAAGAAAACAAACAAAAGAAAACCTGAGCATCACTGATCTAGAATGTTCAGCTGCTGAACCTCTCAAGCAAGGCAGAGAGAGAAACCACTCCCCAGGGTGAGTTACCCTGCAGGGTAGGACACTCATGTTGCTGCTCAGCTCCTTTATTATGAACTCCTTATTAGTCCTGGGGCTTTTTGTAATTAAGGATGGTATCTTCATGGACCCCCAGGACCCTAGCACATGGAGATGCTCTGTCATTGTCCAGTAAAGGGACATAGGACCACTTTCGCTCACAGACTCTCCCTGTATTCTCTTTAAGAGGCATAAGATAAATTTTTAAAGAGATTTTTAAAAGTGATCATGACTGACAACATTCACACACTGCTGAGTAAAATCATAGATTAAAATAATAGATTTTTTTTTTTTTTAGCCCGGGAATGGATACTTCATCTTCCAGTCTAGCCTCTTCATTTTATGGTTAGGGCATTTAAACCCTGGAGGGAGTGAATAGTAGAGAGAAGTTGGGAATGAAGCCCAGATTGCCTGATTTTATTATCTTCACACTGTACCATTCTGCCTTCCTTCCTAGTCAAAGGTATTGGAAAGTACTTTTGCATCATTGGCCTAATACAGTGTGCACATCCTGGCTGAGATAGTTCTCCAGAGAGGTAATCCATTTACAACTAAGTTGCTAAGACTAATTTTCTGAAAAAATTAATTACGTTTCTGAGTTAATCATCATGTGGGTGAAAGATTCTGTCATGACAACAGTAGATTAAAAAATGAATATTTTTTTCCTCTGTAGAGCAGCGTATATGTGTCTGATCTATGTAAGGTAGTAGTATGTCGTTACCCAAGAAGATGAGTTCAGTTTCCATGTACTTTTCCATAAAGAATTGTGGCATTTTACAGTTTGAAGGGACATACCTTGTCTAGTCCAACCCCCTCATTTTGCAGATGAAAAAATCAAGTCTCAGAAGATAGTGTAATTTCCCAAGGTCAGTTCACAGAAGATCAGATTCCCAAATCAGTGTTTTTCCCACTTTAATCTTGGTCTTTCTCCCAGTGGGTAAGTAATTTACACAAATCACTATCTACTGTTTAGTAATAGGAGTACCTCTCTCTAAAGCTGGCCTGTGACTAATCATTAAGCACAAACCTTTGTTTTCATAACAGGGCACATAGAAAGAAGAGTTCCTTTACATGTCAAGTTTCTGCAGCAGAATTGTATTAGGGGATTTTATGAATTCGATATCTCCGTTGTTGAGGTTCTCATACAAAGACATTATTTGGGAGGACTGTATGTATTTTGGCTGCAGGACTAAATTATAAATCTAGTTTATGTGTATTACCAAAGCTGGTGGCTTCCTGTCTGTCAGTCAGGCTCTTACTCAGTCTCTCTGGGTTAGCATGTTTACTATTTAATGCAGACTCCTTCCTCTGCTTCCAGAACACTGCCCCTTCCTTACTTCCCCTCTGACTCGATGACCTGACTCTTTGTTTTCTTGGTTTTTCTCTTTTGTTTAACCATAAGCAATTCCCATACTTCACTTACAATCAGCTGGTCCTATATTTTTTAAATCTTTTTTGATATTTATTAGAGAGAGAGAGAGAGACAGAATGTGAGTGGGGGAGGGGCAGAGAGAGAGAGGGAGACACAGAATCCAAAGTAGGCTTTAGGCCCTGAGCTGTGAGCTTGGATCCCAGTGCAAGGCTCGAATTAATGAAATCTCCACACTTGTTCTTTTGCCTGTCTTCCAGACATTTATTTCCAGCATCCTGGAGGTCATATCTGGGCAGGCCTGCTATCCTCCGGTCAGGCCCTGGACCTCTTGTTACCATCTTTAGACCGTTCTTGCATCGTGTTAAGATTGTGCTGTGCCTGATACATTTAGCCAGGGAGTGTCAGGCATTTCCTCTCACACAATAGCATCCATCCCAACTGGGTGGTCTGGATGACATGTGTGTCTCAAGTATAGAGGCCCACATGGGGCCCCAAGATTTAGATTCCCTCTCCCTGGGTCATGGCTGCAGAGAAAAAGATGATAGGAGTCACTAAATTTCTTCCTTGTCATACGCAGTTGAGTAACTGGCTGGGAGAGGAGAAAGATAAGATACCTCTGAAGTTGGACCAGCTCTTTGGAACTAGATGTGGTTCATGATAAGTAGAAATCTGTTCCTTGGAATTTATTTTTGTGCTTTTGATTCTCCATGATTATTTCCTTTTTTCACCATAACTTTTATAAAAGTATTTTTGAATAAGACAGACTGACTCAGCTGTTGGTAAACAAAAGGAACAGTGTTGTTTTTGACATTAATTCCAGAGTGTTCAGTGAAGAGTCTTGCATCCTTGCTTAATTTAAGCAGGAGGGATTAACTGACAGAATCCTAAAGGATTCTTTATTATTTTATTTATTTATTTATTTTTAGAGAGAGGTGGGTCGGGGGGCAGAGGAAGGAACAGAGAGAGAATCCTAAGCAGGCTCTGCACTACTTAGAGCACAGCGCAGAGCCCGATGTGGAAGCTGGATCTGATGAATCGAGAGATCATGACCTGAGCCGAGATCAAGAGTCAGACCCTTAACCGACTGAGCCACTCTGGCACCCCTAAAGGATTCTAATCTAAATTAGCCAACCAGAGTCCTGCTCTACCCTTCACCTAAGACATGGACTCTCCTGTGTTTTGCACTACCATCTTTCATGGATTTGGGTTTTGAGCCTTTTCCTCCTCGTGATCTGTACTTTTTTCTTTGAATGATTTTACTGATCCCCAGGTTATAATCTGTAGAGATTCCAAAATGTTATCTTTAACCCTACCTAACTATCTTCTGAATTTATCCAACAAGACCTTATTCAGGAGGGCCACAGCATACAGGGCTGATAACTAGAGCAGCAAAGTCCCTTGGCCCAGTACAGTCATCATTTATGCCTATCATCCTAATGTAATTATTAACAGTGCCCCGCTTGTACTCTTGCAGGTGCATCATGGGCAGTTGTATGGTAACCCCACTGATGATCATGTTCATGTTTGCTTCCATCACACAGCTCCATGTGGCTTTGTCACTGGGTTCCCATGTTTGTGTTCGTTAGACAGTCTGCTACATCTTTCTTAATCCAGCACCATCAACTGGCATTGGTGTTTACTTGATGTAATGTCTTCCTGATGTAATGAATTCAGATGATTGGTACAATTCCAGATTTTTTTCCTTCACAAGTAAATTTTGAATGTGTCGCCTTCTCCATATCTCGTGGGCACTACCCTGGGGGAGCCCTCCTTGTCTGCTGTCCGGGTTTGTGCAGGCTCTGCCAGTCTCCTCATCTGCCATCTCTCTACTCCCTTAGCCTGCCATGAGAGGGGCCTATCAGACAGGGGAGATTGCTCATGTAATTTCCCTGCTCAGCGTCTTTCCAAGGCTCTGTCACTTCCAGGATAAGTGCCAGGCCTTTATGATGACATACAAGTCCCTTCCTGATATGGACTCAGTTTACCTCCACAGGGACACCTCCCCTGTTATATTCTGTGCTCCAAGTAGGCACTGCTGGGCTGCTGTGCAAACATTCTGTGCTCTTCTCTCCCTGTCTTTGTGTCTGCTCTTCCCATTACCTCAAATGGCCTCTTCTCCTGTCCTGACCCTTCCCTGCCTGGAAAACCTCTCAGCTTAAATCCAGTCTTCCAGAAGCTAGGTGTTCCCAGGGCACCTCTCCATACTTCACTTAGAGCACTTATACTTTAATTATTTGCATGCCTGTTTCTCTTTCCACCTCCTCCCAAAAAAATCACTTTTCCATCTTTGTATGCACTGTGTCCAGCAGAGTCTCTGGCCTCCAAGTACTAAGTATTTGCTGAATTCATGAGCGAATGAACTGTTATTACAGTTCTTTCTTACCTATCTTCCTATCAGCCTTCTTTACAGTATATCTTCTAAATGCATCGGTTGGTTTTCAGAATCAAGCTTATCACGGCACTTTGCTACCTGAACATATCCTCATGCCTACAGAAAACATCTTAATGCCAACCTTACAACTCAGCCCTTTACAGCTGACTCTGATTGTCTTCATCTTTGGCCAATCCACCCTAAATCTACCTTCTTGCCTACGCTATTATTTCCTATTTTAACAGCTTCCAACTCCCCTACCCTGTAAGACAGTAGGCACACCCACAGCCCAAGGGCATTCCCAGCACCCGGAAGGGCCCATTTGTGCATTTGCAGATTACTTGCGCTCTGCCTGATGTCAGACTCTCAGCTGCCTTCCTTGACTTTGGTCGTGTATCAAGCTCTTTGGACTTGGGGTTTCTACTTAGTCTCCCCGGCACCTCTACCTTGCTCCCTCCAGTCTTCTTTAAGGACCATGACAGAGATGGGTTGTTGACCCTCAACATCTCTTCTCTTCTTCCCCTCTAATGATCTTGCAGAGTTCTGGACCCATGACCACCGAAAATAAAGACCACATTTTCTAGCCTCCGCTGCAGGTAATGAGGCCACCTACCTAAGTTCTGGCAAGTGGGATGTGAGTGGAAAGATTAAGCTTAAACCTCTGCTTTTTAAAGTCTCTTTTATAACAGATGCGTCTCTATCATAATAAGACTTTGGCTTAAACCAACTCATCCAGATCTCTTGCTCAGCATCACTTCAGTAGGACATCTTGCCCAGTTTAGGCCCCTGGGGCCTTCATTTCCAGTAGCAGTGACTGGCATCACAGCATTTTTTCTCTTCACAAATGGCTCCCATCATGGAGAGAGATTTCTTTCTCTACCTTTCCCTCCTTTTCCACATAGTACAACTTTGGGCATCGCCTTAGTGGCATTTTCCCTTTATTTGTATTACACTCTGTGGTCCTCCACGAGAAGCAGAACTGTTGCCTTACTCTCGGTTACCACCCTCAATTCTAACAGAGCACCTGGCAGAGTGCTTTGTACCTCTTTCTTAAAGTCGTGGGGATTAATGAGCACTAGATCTTTGCAAAGTGTTGGAACTGTGCCTGGAACTTACTATGTGCTCAAGTAATTGCTGTGGTGGTGCTTGTTGAGTGTCATTTGGGTGGAGGTTTCCCACCTCTTCGTGTCCCCATGGAGCCAGCATGGCATAGAATTCACACTTGTAGTGGGTTTGGATATACTTCTACTATCCTCATGGGGACCAACATCTCATGCTTCCTCATAGAGAAAGTCACTGCTTATATTCTTGCCCACTGTCCTACGTGAGTAGAATAAAAATTATATACAAACCACTTTGAAGGTTAGAGGTAAAAGAATCTTAAAGATTTTGGTTGAGGGGAGCACCTGACTCGTGATTTAGGCTCAGGTCATGATCTCACGATTTGTGAGCTTGAGCCCCACATCAGGTTCTGCGCTGACAGTGTGGAGCCTGCTTGGGATTCTCTCTCACCCTCATTCTCTGCCCCTCTCCTGTCTCCTCCCTTCCCCCCACCTCAAAAAATAAATTAACTAACAAAAAAATACTTTGGTTGAATCTTTTATTATTTCCCTTTATAATTTGAAGTAGCATTGCCTAGAATTATATTGAGATCAGTGACATTTGTTGATGTGCTGTAATTCCTCACCATTTAATTGAATATTTCTAATTGATGATGATTATGTTGATTATAATAATAACAGCAGCTAATAAATATTGAGAGCGTAGTGCATGCCAAGAATGAGAGCTTTTTATGCATCTTTTCCTTTAAGTCACACAACAACTGTATGAAATCTAGATATTTAAATAAAGATAAGGAAACAAACAGAAAAATGTTAAATGATTTAGCAAAAGTCATAGATAAAATCATTTATATTGGCAGAATTGGGATCCAGGTCTGTTTTGGCTCTTACCTGCTTTTGCTGCGAGTACTAACTTGCATAATAAATGTATTATTTTTATCTCTTATCTAGGAATTCACAAAGATTAGTGCTCAGATTGCATTCTACTTAATTTCTCATTAAAATTTATTTTTTTAACGTTTTTATTATTGAGAGGCAGAGAGAGACAGAGCATGAGCAGGGGAGGGGCAGAGAGAGGGAGAGACACAGAATCTGAAGGAAGCTCCAGGCTCTGAGCTGTCAGCACAGAGCCTGATGTGGGACCTGAACTCAGAAACTGCGAGATCATGACCTGAGCCGAAGTCAGATGCTTAACCGACTGAGCCACCCAGGCACCCCTAAAATTAATTTCTAAACCAATATTTCTGACATTCTCATTTACTATTACGTACTGGTATTATACAAATTAGAACAGTTTGACAAGAACTGTTATTTATATATTTGACTTAGGGAGTTTTTGAACTTGAACCCCAGACCCACCTATAAAAAACAGACTTAGATTGCAATTGTTAGAGGAGATCCCTCCAACCTGAGCAGGGGCAATGAGAAACCAATGTTCTTGTTGGTTCCCTTAGCAGGCAGACCTCTGTTTCAGCTCCTCCATTTTAGGGGTTCAAAGACCTAGTCTCCCATCCCCCCAGCATCTGAAAAGATTCCCTACATCAGCTTTGCCTTCAGACCAGCACTGGCTTCCTATTCAGATTTCACTTAATTTGTGGTTTAGCTTACTCTCTTTTCTTTTGACCCTTAGGGATTTTCTGTACTTCCTTATAAACTCATGTATAAAGTCTGTTTTGGGAGCAATATGAAGCACCTGGAACTCACATATACTCCTGGTGGGAGTGGAGATTGGTATAACCACTTCTAAAAGCTGTTTGCTGTGTATACTGACCTGGAACAACATATACATATCCTGTGACCCCGCAGTCTGACTCTGTACATTCGCCCAGATAGACATGTGTACGTGTGTCTATCAAAAGATGTGTACTAGAATGTCCATAGTAGACACTGGAGAAGAGAATGGATAAGAAAATTGTGGTACATTCATATATACCACACATGGAATACCACACAGTAATTTCGTAAAAGAAGGATAAACTATGATTAGTCCCAGCATATGGATAAATTTTACAGATATTACGCTGAATGAAAAGAAGCAAAATATAAAAGTGAAACTGCAGTATGATTTCCTTTATATTGTTTATAAATTGGCTAACCCAATCTCTGATATTAGAAATCATCATAGTAGTTACCTGTGTGGGGAAGAAGGGAGGGGCTAGTGATTGAGACAAAACATACAGAAGGCTTCCAGCATGCTCCTTACATAGTCGTAGTTATGTTCATTTTGTGATACTTCTTCAAGCTTGTGTACTTTTCTATGAGGATAGTATATGTCAATAAAAGTATTTACACAAAGGAAGAAAAAAAGAGCGTTTCTCTGTTTTACAAAACAGAAACATGACACTTTACGACAAAATCAGAAGACTTTCAGACTACCTGGTTTACTGTTGTCAGAAGTAAAATCAGCCCAGAACCTGTGTGTGTCGCGTGTGCGTGCATGCAGGGGAGAGATGGAAAAGGATATTGCTTACTTGGTTGTTAGTTTCCTTTTATGGTTTCTGGTATTCAGTTCTATGCTGTTTCTGGTGGGAAATCAGTAAACAAATCATCAAGTAGTAAAAGTTGATATAGCAGAGGTTCTTAATAAACATGCTGATGTTATTTCCTGCCATGCAGTTATTTACAAAAATTTTGTACATATATAGTCTTCTACTTTGTTTTGAAAAATTTTGGAGAACTAAGAGTTTTCAGTTCATAGGTTACTTATCTTTTTTGATGGAGATTTCCTGAAGCAACATAGAAGGAGAAAGAGCTGAAAAAGAGAGAGCACATAACTTCAGGATCTATTGGGAATGTTTTCCTAAAAACTCAATCAACATGGTGTTCATATTTTTCATATTAAAAAGTAAGAGCATAAGATCTCAGATATAAATTTGTTTGCCAGGACCGTGAGACCACGTTGTTACAATGGGAACCCTGCGCTGACCTGACCAGGGAAACAGTTCATTGTCTAGAATACAACAAGAAGCATCCAGTTGTAGGAAAGTCTTTTGGCTTTATGTCGCCAAATTACCGTAAAAGGATACTGTCTGCTGAAGCCAATTGCTTTCTTAATTTTACTCTGCAACATAAGTGATTAGTAAGCTGTTCTTTTTCTTTTGAAACCTAAGAGGCTGTTCTGAGGAGCAGTGTTTTGGTCCTGTGATTCACATTTGAATGAAGCACACTGTTTGCTTTCCATTTTGAGCCAACGTTTAGATTAATATGTGTATTTGGATTGCTGGAATTGAAAGACGGTTTCTGGCTGAGAATTTGTGATTTGCTTGTTACAGGCAAGTGACTTTTCCCTCGGATTTTTCATTTGAGTTTATTCATTTGGACATGAGGTAATAGAGCTCTTGCCTTTCCAGAACTGCCTGGAAATCTTGTGTACGCACGGAGGGCTTGAGCCAGAAAGGAAAGATAAGTGCCATCGGACCGCGCACGATGTCGCTACTGATGACTGCAAGCATCTGCTGGAGAATCTGAGTGAGTGCCATTCGAAGCTTTGTTCCTCCTTCACCCACACTGCTGGCGCCTCTGGCATGATGGGAAAATATTAATCCAGCTACATTTTTCTTACTCTCTGCTGAGCCTTCTTTGAACTCTAGTAACTACAAAAACATTTAATTGATTATAAATGTGGTAATTATTTTTTCCATGTAGAATGGCTTTTTACAGAATTAGTTGCTATTAAAATAATGCTAGATCTTTCGGCAGCTGTGTGGCTCAGTCAGTTAAGCCTCCAATCTCTTGATTTTGGCTCAGGTCATGATCTTACAATTCGTGAGTCCAAGCCCCATGTCGGGCTCTACTCTAACAGCGCAGAACATGCTTGGGATTCTCCGTCTCTCCTCTCTCTCCATCCCTCCCCTGCACCTGCTATCTCTCTCTCTCTCTCTCAAAGTAAATGAAAAACATTAAAAAAAATGTTAAATAAATTAATGCTAGATCTTCTTTATATTTTAATGACCCTGGACAATATTTAAATAATTATTGCTCTTCTGACTTAGAATGTCTAAGACATGAGACTAATAGAGTATGAAGAGTCATGACTGTCAGCTGATCATACGAATGTAGGCAAGTTGGTTAACTCTCAACCCCTGGTCGCCTACCTGTCTGTGAAAGTAATGGATGATCTTTTGAGTCCCTTCCAGCCCCAAGAATATATACCCCTTCAGCATGTCGATACCTCAGGTAAGAGATTTCCAGGCAGAACATCATCAAGTGGACAGAGGCCCTCAGACAGGAGCATACCTGCTGTGTCTGAGGAACTGTGAAGAGGGCAGAGTGCTGGTTTAGATTGAGTGAGGAGAGAGGAGAGGAGTTACAAGAAGGGATGGGGGTGGAGGTCTGATCAGCCTGAAATTTGTAGGCCATTGTAAGGTAACCCATCTCAGTGTTCGAGCTTCGGAGTGAGGAGATCTGATGGACATTTTCATAGTATCTGTGGCTGCTTTGTTGAGAATCGACCGTAGGAAGTCACAGACAGAGTCAGGGAGATGTGTTAGGCCTTTGGTGTCATCTTCCGGTGAGAGACAACAGTGATAGCTCAATGTAGGATTGTCACAGATGAGGTGGTGAGAAGTGGTTGAGTTCTAGATACAGCTAAAGGTAGAGCCAGCGGAACTTCCTGGTGGATTGAATCTGCAGTTTGAGAGAGAGAAGGGAGTCATGGATAACCCCAGGGTATTCAGCCTGAATAATTGGCAGGATGGAGTGGCCATCACCTGTCAAGAGGGAGAAGGCTGTGGGTGAAGCAGATCTTGCTAATGAAGACCAGGAGTTCCATTTCAGAATTATGAATTGGAGATGTCTGTTAGGATATCTGTGTCGAGATGCCAAGTCAGCAGGAATTCCAGAGATGAGTATGAGCTGGATACATAAATCTGAGAGTCAGCAGTTTATAGATGATATTTAAAGTCATGGGACTGGATGAGATCACTAAGGAAGTGAACACAGACAGAGAAAGTTAAGAGAAAGGAGCCTTGCAACACTCTGTCATTAAGAAAATGGAAAATGTGAAGGGACCAGCAAAGGAACAACATTAAAGAGTGACCGGCAGGACATGAAAGAATCCTGTCGGAGCATTTCAGAGAACAGGGAGAGATCAGTTGTGTCAGATGCTATTGATAAGAACCGATAATTAAATGTTTTAACATTTATTTTATTTATTTTGAGAGACAGCGAGCGAGAGCGAGTAGGGGAGGGGCAGAGAGAGAGGGAGACAGAATCCCAAGCAGGCTCCATACTGTCAGCACAGAGCGCAATGCAGGGCTCGAACTCTCAAACTGTGAGTTCATGACCTGAACTGAAACCAAGAATTGGCCACTCAACCAACTGATAAGTGCCCCAAGGATTATTGATACTTAGAAAATATACTAATCTAGTAGTTGGTTAATAGAAAAAGCCTGTTGAAGAGAATCCTAAAAATACACATTTTAAACATTTCATGGTAATTTTAACGTGGATTTCTTCCATCAGTTTTTATGTAAAGGTTTTTACTTTAGTAAGGTTTTGCTGATAGAAATTGCACATTTTCTTATTTGCACAAACCGCATATTTATGCTTCATCCATGATTTCTAGCCTTTGAGGACTCAAATATATTTATGAAGCAAACTACAGGTAGTATCTGGCCAAAGATAATTTTTTTCAGGGCACCTGGGTAGCTCAGTCAGTTAAGTGTCCGACTCTTTCTTTCTGCTCTTGCGGTTTGTGAGTTCAAGCCCTTCATGGGGCTCTGCACTGACAGTGCGGAGCCTGCTTGCTTGGGATTTTCTCTCTCTTCCTCTTTCTCTGCCCCTCCCCTGCTCTATCTCTCCCCCTCCCCAAAAATAAATACACTTTTCAAAAAAATTAAAGATAATTTTTTTCCTTTTCTTTTTCTTTTTTTTTTACTTTATTTTTTTAGTTTGAGAGAGCAAAAGCAAGTAAAAGGGACAGAGAGAGAATCCCAGGCAGGTTCCGCACTGTGCAGAGCCCGATGTGGGGCTCAAACTCATGAACTCTGAGATCATGACCTGAGGTGAAATCAGGAGCCACCCAGGCACCCCAAGATGCTGTAGCTATGTAGCTTATGTAGTTGTCTAATCCTTACCTCCTTAGGTGACTTTTTTTTTTAGCACCTCCTTTGTTCAGTGTCTCTAAAATGTTCAGCTTCAATTTTATAGGTACAGTAAGTCATTTCATCAGCTGATGGAATAATTAATTTAGTAATTATAATAATGAGTTCAACAGACAAAAGATTAGGGAATAAATATAAGCAGCCCTTGGTGAGCACGTGATTCAGTTCACGAAAACAGGAGTGCGTGGGGCGCTGCACAGCTTGGTGGGGCTTCAGTCAGTTGGTGTCACAGAGATTGGAAAGATCATTCAAAAAGCCTCGACTGCACCATTTACTATTTACGAAATACTTACTAGTATTTACCACATAACTGATAGTGTGTTAAATTCATTTCAAACATGGGTTCACTAAGTCTTCATAATAATTTAATAGCACTTTCGTAACATTTTGTAGAAGGAATTAGGGTATAGAGAGAGCAATTTACCAAGTACACATGGCTAGTAGGAGGCTGACCCTGAGGCTTAGACCAAGGTCTGTAAGAGTCCAAAGCCACTATCCTAAGCACAGTGACTTCTACCACTGTAACCTCCTTTATTTATGATGTTATCAATGTAAGTGAGGACAAAGGGCAATACAGAGAATTCAGGGTCAAGAGAGGGCTCTCGTTTTAGCAGATTTTTTTTTAAGAACTTGAGAGTCTTGCTGAAGGGAAGAGTCAATGAAGTACAAAAGGCCAAGGGTACAAATATTTCAAGCGACATGTTTCCAAAGAAGCTGTGAAGAGTTTGGGAGACCAAAGTTTACTCTAGTAGAAGAACATTTGGTTGGTAGTATCTAAAGAGATATGATACTTGCCCTTGCTTTGTTTTTAAAATCTTCATATCTGCTTATTTTATGTAAGTTTTGCTGGTTTTTCCTATCAAGGTTTCCCCCCTAATTCTTTTATTCTTCAACAGACGCTCTTAAAATACCCTTAAGGATTTCAGTGGGTGACATTCAACCAGGCAACTATGATTCTGATGACTTTGAATGTGAAAACACAATATGTGCTTTAAATATCCGCAAACAGACATCATGGGATGATTTTTCAAAAGCAGTGAGTCAAGCTCTGACAAATCATTTCCAAGCAATCTCATCTGATGGATGGTGGAGTCTGGAAGATGTGACATTTAATAACACCGCTGACTCCAGCATTGGCCTCGGTACAAGCAGCGTGCGATCCATCATGCTAGGTATCAGCAATCCTGTGATGAGGAGAGAGTTGAATTTCTGGGTTTATTTATGTTTATGAGCTCCATAACCTGATACTTAGTTCATTGATTAAATACATTGAGAGCTCGCTTGTGGCAGCTGCTGGTGCTGAAAAACTTGAGTATTCACAGTGCGACCATTACATAATGTCGCCTGTTAGTATAAAAAATGCTTTTATGCCTCAGATAATACTCAGAGAGTAAAGAACAAGAAAGCCCTTGATGAGGCTTTGTGATTGCACTTGCTCTTCTGATAAATGCAAGAAACGAACCACATTGCAGCTGCTTGCTGGTGCACCAGCTCTGAACACAGCTCCAGATTTGTACTCGGGCTGGGCCAGGGCTTGGAGGGCATGAACACCTTACTCCAGGGCAGGAGTCCTAATGAAGTCTCGAGTTGGAAGAAACCCTCTTGATCGAAGATATGATCAAAGTGCCCCCCCCCCCCCACCATGGGATGAGTGAGGGCAATAACTGGTTATTTCTGTTGGATAGGCACTATGAAACAGACTGCGAAGAACTTGTAAGGTTTGCTTTCTGGTGAGCATAGTAAGTGCTCTACAAATGTCTCTGGTTAGTTTGTTTCCTCTTGAACCAGGAGAACTAACATCTTTGGGGAACCTGCTCTTATTTCAGGACTGTGTTGGGAGCTTTATACACAGCACCTCAATGAGTCCTTACAACAGGCTCATTTTGCAAATAACTAAACTAGTTACAAGGTGACTTGCCTCGGGTTACACAGCAAAGGAGCAAAACAGGATTCAAATCCCAGTCTATGTGATAGGAACAGCACTATGTTGCATAAGGATAGTCAAGGTTGAAGAAAGGGTTTTACCATGTTTTTAATGTATCAGCTTATTATATCAGAAAGCGTTTTATTTTGTTAACTTACATATGCTAAGTTACCTTCCAAAAATATATTTTACTAGTTTCTAAGACAGATAATTCATGACAACTTAATTTTAGATCTTTGGCAAGATCATTAAAATAATCACAATTCTTACAGAAGAATTCTATAGTTAAATAATTGCATTAAGACACTATGTCATGAATGATTCTCAGGCACACATTTTGCCTACACAACAAACTTATTCAAGGTGTGGTTGTGCCCAGGGGTCTAATAAATGCAATCAGCACAGACTTGTTTAGAAGAAGATGACCCTCCATCAGCCTTCATCCAGCTAATCTGGAAACAGGCGTATGCAAATAGGTATTTGCCACCATCAGAGAGATTTGCCTCTGTGAGCGGTGGATGCTAAGGCCTGATGGTGCCAGTGTTCATGTATGTGTAGGGTACCTAGTAGCATTTCAGATCTGAAGATCATTGACTTCTGTGAGTAAAGGGCCTAGCTGTTGCCCCTTGATAATGGGCAACCATGACATTATTTATTAATGTATGTATGTAAGTGACTTTACTGTATCTATAACCTCACTGGATAAAGGGGCCCAGGCCAACAGATAAGCAGTGAGTTACAGGTAGGGTATGTGTGTGTGGTGGGAATAATTAGGAATTTAAGATCTGTGGATGGGAAGGGAAGGAATGAGTACTTACTACTAATCCGTTCCTAGAGTAGACGCTTCCTCTAGAAGTGGGACCCTTTCTCAGCAAGAATTACCCAGAGGGCCCAGACTGGGAGAAGAGACTTCCTTTATGCTGAGTTCCTGAAGTTACCTGTGTTTTCTGGAATCTAAAAAATTGTTGGAAAGGGAGCAGATCCTAAAGGACCTGTTAATTCACCTCATCCAAAGTGCTTAGACCTTGTGAAGCAGGCATCGGAAGAACCGTGGAAAGTTATCGTCACCTTTGTTCCTAAAGACTTAACCCTCGAAATATTTAGTAGTGTTTTTGCTCTCTGGATTTCTCTCTCCTAAAAACAGCTTTGGAGAAGCCTGTTGTTTGAAGGCCTGCCTTTTGACCTTTAACAGACCTCGTGTTAGGGAGTTAACCCCTATGTGATGCTTTACATATTCGGCGTGTGCCTTTGACAGTCTAAACTCTGGATTCCATAGGAGATTGTATGTTGCCGCTTATAAGAAAAATTACTTTGAAGCTTCTTTAACATTTTATTTCATTTTCTTGAACTTAGGAAATGTGCCCTGGTCAGCAGGTCAGAGCTTCGCCCAGTCCCCGTGGGACTTTATGAGGAAGAATAAAGCAGAGCGGGTCACTGTGCTTTTATCAGGTGAGCGTAGTCTACTCTGAGGTGACGTCGACAGCGTTGGCTTCGTGATGTGTCACGGTGCTCTTTCTTAAATCTGCATGTTTCTGTCCCGCATTCTTCAGCAACGCGTGCAGGAGCCCCTCTATTAAGTAATTAGATGTTTTTTGAAATGTTTCATTAAGAAGAGGAAAAAATCAAAAGCCATGTTTCTGACACTGTGGTGATATCCATCCTGACCATTGATTGCTGCGATTCTGATCACCTCTCTCATTGGGAACAAAGCAGAAGCTAAACTTAGTGTACTGAGAGAATGACAAGAGACCATGTTTAAAAGAAATGCCTTCTGTTACTGTCAAGTCCAGTGTACGATGAATAAGATTATTATAATGATACAAGTAATGTTTAGTGAACACCTACTATGGGCTAGACCCTGTCATTTATAGCACATTACAAGTATAAATTCACTTAATCCACGTAACAACCCATTGAGATAAGTATTTCTGCTTGCTCTCATTTTACGTACAAGGAAGTTAAGCCTTAGAAAGATTGACTTTCTTGTCTAGAGTTATATAGCTAGTAAGCGTTACAGGAATACTCCATTTCTCAGCCCTTAACGCTAAAGAGGATTTTGTTGTGTATTTCCCATATTTGGGAATGGATTCTTTAAAGTTGTATTCTATTGTTTGAGCTACTTACCGAAGTTAAAAAAAAGTGTGAGACTATCCCAGAAAATTCCTTGAGGCTCAGGCAGTATATAGAGAGAGTAGCGGAACTTGGAAGGGACGTGAGGGAGACAGAGTCTGAGAAAGAACATAAAGGGTCACCCCCAGAACTGTGCATGAATGCTGTCCCAGGACAGAACGTACAGAGGGTTGGGCTTATCTCTGATAACACTTGCTTACAAACAGTAGGATTGAACCCAGGGATCGGAGCAGATACCAGCTGTAGTATTCCAGCTGGAGTCTGAAGGCCCTGGCTGTGACGGACAGGAGAGATGGGTGGGCTTTCCAGGGGAAGAAAAGGCCGCTCGGGAGCTCTGGGGACCAGTGGTGGTTTACCAGCCAGTTCAGAGTGTTGAAATATTTTCACTGTGGTAAAAACAAAAGGTACCTCTTGGCCAAATGTCACTCTGGCTACATAAGTCAGCGAACATTATCGTATCTTCTTCGAGAGGTTTTGTTGTGTCTTGGTCATTTATATTTAATAAAAAAGAACCAATTTTCCTTCTGTGTATTGCTTACTTACAGGTCCTCAAGAAGGCTGCCTCAGTAGTGTGACTTATGCATCAATGATCCCTCTTCAGATGCTACAGAACTACCTCAGGCTGGTAGGTGCCTGCTGCCAAGTGGACTCTTAGACTCCCATCCCTCACCCTGGAATATTGGGGGGCCCACTTCCGTGTCTGTTAGAGTGTGAGTCCCCACTCACCCTGTGCCCTAATCCTATGGTCTTCCCCTTCCCTAGAAGGCTGCTGGTCACTTAGTTCTAGATTTCTATCACAGTCATCCGGGCGATTCCCTGCCTGGGCCCAGGGACTACTTGTTACCTGTGAAGTGTTATGATTGGAGCAGGAGAAGATTGTCTTTCTCCAACCTGGACTTGAGGTCAAGTAACTGATCATCAGTATGAAAGAGAATGGCTATAAATATCAAGATGCTTTGTTGTAAACTTTTATAAATTAGAACTCAGTTAAATATGCTAGAATTCGTTAAAAGTATTGATTTGGCCACTTTAACAGAAACCAAATTGTAGCTCAAACAGCATAGAAGTTTATTTTTTTTTCAAACATAGAAGTCCCAGCAAATGAGTCAGTGGGAGGAAATGGGGGCAGGGTGACCCCAACCCCTGCAAATTTGTCAATGGCTTCTCTCTCAGTGGGCCACTGTGACCTGGGGTATTGTTGATGTGGGTTTGGTCAAAGAGAGTCACCCAGGGTCTCACCCGAGGGAGGAGAGCCTGGAGGGCAAGCCCCTTCCTTTCTGGGGCTTTGCACACATTGTTCCCACCCACAGCCCACTGACCAGCGTGTAGACACATGTTCATCTAGCTGGGGCGTGTGGTCGCTTCCTGGGCAAGCATGTGCCCAGAGAAAACTAATTCTGTTAATAAAGGGAAGCAGAATATGATTATCAAGAGAAAGTAGCAGGGGCGCCTGGGTGGCTCAGTCGGTTAAGCATCCGACTTCGGCTCAGGTCATGATCTCACTGCTCGTGGGTTCAAGCCCCACATCAGGCTCTGTGCTGACAGCTCACAGCCTGGAGCCTGCTTCACATTCTGTGTCTCCCTCACTCTCCGACCCTCCCCTGCTCATGCTCTGTCTCTCTCTCTCTCTCTCTCTCTCAAAAATAAACATTAAAAAAATTTTTTTTAATAAAAAAAAGAGAAAGCAAATTATAGACAAACAGTGAATAAATATAACACTTTATATGTGTCCAGTACTTATTACATGCCAGACAATATGCCAAATTCTCATACGTGTCTTATTTATTCCTCAAAACATCCCTGTGGGGCAGATAGCATCATCCACTTTATTGCTAAGGAAACTGAAACCGAGCGGGGAAATAGTGGGCTCAGGGCCACGTGGCTAGGACTGTGCACTCTTGGGTCTCTGTGAGATCCATCTAAAACTAATATCGAAGGTGTAAAACTTTAAGCAAACATTCATTTTTCCTGCTGCCTTAATTTGGAAAGCTTTAAAAAAAATGAATGAATTTGCCAGTGGCTCTTTACAAAACTTGTTTCCATTAACTATGAATTGATGTCTTTGTTCCCCATTAAAAGAAGTACATATTCCAAACCGTTCTATTGATCCAGCTAAACCCAAAGTTGGGAATGACCTTTGTAAAAGCAGCCACAGTAGCACCAAAAATTAAAAAGCTTTATAGTTTAGAGATGGCGTCCTGCAACGCTGAGACTTTAACTTGTTTTCTTTGCTATGCGTTCCTCCCTACAGCTTCAAAGTAAGCCCGAGGGTCACATGCAGTGGGAGGGAGGGCTGCCTCCCTCCTTCCGTTAGTGGAAGTTGAAGTTGTGTGACCAGTAGGTTTTCAGGAATGTGAGCCTGGGCGCCCAGTAACATGAACTCGTGGAGCCTCTTCTCCCTTCACCCTTCTCAGCTTCTCTGCACCAGGCAAGGTTCAGCCAGATGACAAAATGAACACAAGGGCGGTGCAGCCGATCTCAACTGCACCGGAGCCTTGGCTGAGCAAGTCTGTCAAGTGAAATGCCTGCTAGTACATTATATACAGAATATTCCGAGTACGTTGTATGTATGCCTCCTAATGCATCAAACATGGTTTGACTACCAGTGACCAACAAACCAGAGAGTTGTTGGTTCTGTTCTCAATTTAATGAGTGTTATTTGTTTTTTGTTTCTGGGTTTTTTTTTGAGAGAGAGTCCGAGCGTGCGCACTCGGGGTGGGGGAGACAGAGACTCTCAAGCAGGCTCCATGCCCAGCATGGAGCCCAACATGGGGCTCAGTCTCACAACGGTGATGTCATGAGCTGAGTGGAAATCAACAAGAGTCAGATGTTCAACCGACCGAGTCACCCAGGTGCCCCGTTTCTTTTTTTTTTTTTTTAATGGTGTTATTTTTAAATACTTTCACTGAATAGTTAAATAAATACAAGTCTTAAATCTCTATCCTAATAGTTAATAAGGAAACATTTAACTTGATGGAGTTTTAAATCACTAATAATTTATTATAATAGTTGAACTCTGTATATTAACTCACTTTTCTTAGCCTGTTGCAATTTTTATTAATTATTTGCCATCTTGTAATACTTCAGTGATTATAAATAATTATTATATTAGAAAAATACTTAAATAGATCATCCTAATCTGAGCACTACTTTAAAATGTAGGACTCTGGGTGGCTCAGTCAGTTAGGTGTCCGACTCTTGATTTTGGTTCAGGTCCTGATCTCGCAGTTCTGGGATCAAGCCCCACGTAGGGCTCTGCACTGAGTGTGGAACCTACTTGGGATTCTCTCTCCCCCTCGCCTCTCTCTTTCTCTCTGCCCCTCCCCTGCTCATACCCTTTCTCTCTCTCTCAGAATAAATAAATAAACATTTAAAAACAGGCAGGACTCTAAATCCCCTAGAACATAATTCTTGAGATTCCACTGCCTGTTAGCCTTTCACTCCAATATGTGCCTTGTGAACCATCAAGAATCACAACTAGGAAATTCTGCCTTCTCTTCCTACGTTCCCAGAATGAATTTGCTCTGTTCTCATAAAAATAATGTTGTAAACAATGGTGGTTATGCATCTGAGGCCACAAATCTTGATTAACACTGTTGACAGGTGGCCAGTTCTAGCCCGATCTCTTTCAGGGCAAGGAGGAGTAATTGTGGGTAAGGTCCTAGCAGAAGGAGGAAGCCAGTTCCCTGGCATGAGGAAGAGGTGCTCCAACACCAGTGAATCCTTTGGCCATCATGGCAATAGTGGAAGAAGATTCTGGGCAGCAGGGCAGGTGTCAGCCCACAGGAAGTCTGGAGCAGAAACAGTTTATGGATGCTAGAGGCCGGGTGACAAAGGGAGCAGTTAGGTCTAAAGTTAGAGCTTATGGGTTTTTTTGTTTTTTAGTAGCTACAATACCCAAAGTATTATGTTTGTGTTCCTAAATGGGGGCCTAGCTTTGTTCGAAGTTAGTTTTGAAGTTAGTGACCAAGTCTGAGCTTGGCTTTTAAAGTTTTAGTAAGCTAACTTTAAAAAAAACCTATGGTGTGTTTCTCTCTGTGAACTGTAATTTCTCTTGAATTCTCATTACTCTTTTATATCTATTCTATAAAGAGGGACCTCAGCATATGGCTAAAAACCCTCTTGCTTTATCATGAAGGACTCCAACTTTTTTGTAGCTTAGATACTGGATGCTCCAGTATTGTTTTGTGGGGGGGGGGGGGGATTTTATATGAATAAGTTGAGAGTAACTGTGTTGTGGCTCTAAAGTCATACATAAATTCTTTAAAATCAGTGTCAGAAGAGGTCAGAATGAAATGCCCAGCTATAAAGCCATGACATTAAGCTAGAGCCTTCGCAGCTTTATTGGCTCAATAAAAACCCTTTTTTATTCTTTTTTGAGTTAAGCATCTCAGCACGACCTGGCCTAAAACCATCTCTAGATGGTAGGAACTTTCCCTCAGACTCTGACAAGTGAAAGTCCAAACAGAAGCCGAGGTTTATTGCTTTAAAATAATGCCACAAGTCAGAAAACACCGCAGGCGCCACACTGACCCTGTTCTTCTTGACAGCAGCTCCTCTAGTGAACTCCATTCTGCAGAAAAACACTGTGGAGGGGAAAACAATCAATGGATGGATGGGCCTTTGTTGAGGTCATTGTTTCCATTTAATCCAGAATTCATTTGCGTCACAAAGCACTAATTGACATGTGGTAAGAGCTTCCTGAATAAGCTGTGAAGACACAAGAATAAAGGGGATTGGTACCAATGGTGATGACAAGGCCAGTGTCCATTGACTAATAAGCAAAAGTATTCCACCATAAACATGCACTTAGGAGTAGTTCTGGGGACTCTAATTCACCTTTCGGAAGTCGAGTTTGATTTTCTCAAAGAGAAGAGACATCTCTTTTCAAAATAATTAAAATGTTTACCTTCCTCCCCTCCACAGTCTCCTCTGCCTGCCTGCCTGCCTGCCTCTCTACTTATCTGTCTGTAGAGCCCTCTGCTGGAGGCATGAAGCTTGTGTCTTGATAATACTTCAGATCCTGCTGTTGGGAGAAACGTCATTTTTAGCTAGAGCAGATAAATGTGTTTTCTTGGCATAGCCTCACATGTTCGCAGTAGAGCAGCAGGTTCCTTGTAATTTGTTGTTGTTGTTGTTCAGATCTTAAATGGTGACCAACACATCATTTGATGAGATAGAACAAATACCATTTACAAAAAATTAATAATATCTGAAATGAGGAAAAACCTATGGAATGCATGCGTTAGAATGTATAAATGAGGGGTGCCCGGCTGGTTCATTTGGGTAAGTGACTGACTTCAGCTCAGGTCATGATATCAGAGTTCATGAGTTTGAGCCCCCAAGTCAGGCTCTGCATGGGACAGTGTGGAACCTGCTTGGAATTCTCTTTCTGCCCCTCCCCTATTTGTGCTCTCTCTCTCTCTCTCAAAATAAATTATAAAAAGGTTAAACTAAACTAAAAAAAAAAGGTATGAATGATCTGGAAGTCTGTACATTGGTTTTTTCACTTATTTGTTTCTATCTTACCTTATTGCAGAGAGGATATTAGACTGTGTTAACACAAAATGCTTGCCGCTACTGAATGGCCTTTTCAATGAAAAATTTAAATAGACTGTTTCCTGTCTGTATTTTATAAGAACCTACAATCTGAGAACAAATGAGATGTTGAAATTGAAGACAGCTTATCTATGAAATCGGTCTCTTGCCGTTACGTGATTTCGAAATCAATCTTAAGACAGTGTAGGCAGTCTGACAGGATGGCTGTAATGAACAGAGCGCTCTTGTTTTCAGAAGTGAGACAAGATTAAATAGCAATCCTCGTTGAAAATCTCAGGGGTAGAATACTCAGTAAATCTTGAAAATCTGTATCCTGTTTCACTGGTATGAAACAATCCATTCCTTGTGAGAGAATTTCCATCCAAGAAGTCATGGCAGTTTGGGATTAATTTGGAGAGTGCAAGACTTCTGGTTTAAAATTGGCCATGTCTTGTGGTACCCAACACAATTTCCCACTACAGTGCTTTTGAAAGTGATAAAACTTCACAATAACAGAGGAAAATAAAACTGAGGTCTCTCTTTGGCAAGAACCTGGAAGAATTTTCAGTACCTTTAGGGATAAGAGAGTGTTAAACCCACTGATTCAAGGCCTACCTGAAATGATAGGAAAACAGTTTCATTATTTTCCATGGCCATCTTACTAATGATTCAAAAAAGCAAACTTGATTCCAGTTAGGAAATCAGGTGTATATCCTTACTGCATAGTCTCTGCTTTTGGGACCGCCATGACATTCTCCTCCACCTCCTATCAAGATGCGTCCTTCCACATCCATTCAGAGGTTAAAGCTAGAAATACCTGAGCAGGAAGTCGGTGGGCGGGCGTCGGTGAGGCTGCTCTATCTGGGGAGCATGTTATATAAGCACCTTCAGCAGGGTGGATGGCGGAGCATCCTCCTTCCTTTATTTCATGCATTTGTCTGCCCCAGTGGACAGCCCAGGTCCAGCCCCCTGCAGCTATTGCTGGCTCTCAGAGTATAAGTCACAAGTAGAGACAGCAGCCCCCCGTCCAGCAGATGACCTAAGGCGGGAGTCAGCTGACCAGTTAGTGGAAAGCAAGCGAAGCCAGAGATGGTCCACGCATCCTGCTTTACAGCTGATTCTTCCTGTGGTTTCACAGAACAAAAATACTGATAACAAGTCAACATGCTGCCTGTGGAAGAACACTGCAGAACAGAACAGAGTTCTGAGAATTCAGAACGACAGCACCTTAAAAATTATGAGAAAAAAATAGAAAAACTTTGGGAAAATTATGTTCATTCTCTGGAGACTGAAAGACCGACTGAAAGCCAGGGTAGAGAGCAGGCTAAGATTAAAAGCAAAAGTGTTGGCTAGGGGTTGGGTGAGGGAAGGAACTCTGAGAGCAACCAAAAGTGCAGCAGCGTCATTAAACTTGTACCTGAGACAGTAAAGTGTGGAGGGAGATGGTGAACATTCTTTTCAGTGTCATGAAGACTACCTCGAGGAGCTCTCCTCAAAGTGGAAGCGAAAGACAAGAGTCAGGATAATGATGAGCTAAGGGGACAGATACACTTGTAGAGGACGGAGAGGGAACTTAAGCATTATTGGCCTTCCTTCAAAATAAAGAGAATTAGAAGAGGAGGACATAGTGGAAGAAAAATTTTCTAAGTGGAAAAAAGGTCTGACTATGTGTATTGGAAGAACTTACCATGTTCCACTTAAGACTGGGAGAAAGTGGTCACAACCAGACAAATCTGGGTAACTTTTTAAGATGATAAGTATATCCCACAAGCTTCCCCATCTCTTAGGTACAAATGAGAACAGATTATGCTTTAACAATAATTCCTTAATAATTATCCATTCCCTCACCACCTAGAAGCAGAATCTCATTTGAATTTTCTAGGATATTCTCTTTTTCATGTCTCTGGGGAAGTCCCTGCCCCAGTCTTGGTCTTTGCTGGCCTTTCTACCATTGTTTGTCTCAGAGACCCCCGGTACCATAGAAAACAGCCCCGGCCAGCTACCTCTGAGTTCATCCTGTACCTTCAGGATGCTTGTGTACCTTGGGCAGCTATAGCCACTGTCCTGTTTCTCTCAGGTACATCATTCTCCCTGATGCTGCCCTAGCCCCAGTGTGAATCCAGCTGCTTCCTTTTTTATTGAAGGCTTAACAATAGCAAAATAATATTTGGATTCAGAGAAAATCACTGGTGGCTACCAGACATGTTGTCTTTCAGAGCCTAGAACCCAGTCCCTGGTCCCACATTAGTGGTCCCCTTAAAGGACCACACCCCATTTTAAGCTCATGGTCTGACACCCAGTGGTCAGACCCGGTTTCCCTGCACTTTCTAAGAGTTACTGCAAGCATATCTTTGTCTCTTCGGAGGCCAAGAGCTCAAATCCTAAAGGCCCCAGGTAAGGAAGGAGGCATTCCTTCCATGCTAACAGCTTTCCCTAGAGCTTTCCTTTCATATCCCCAAATCTGCCTCTTTCCTCTAATGATGGACCGGTGGCATATTCTTTACCAGGCCTGCCCTAGCCATCCCCAAAGATACGGCCTTGCTCTGTGTCTTCAAAGGGACAAGCTCATCAGAGCACACAGATGTCCTTAACTGTGAATAGACCTTGTTTAACATTGTTTAACCTTGTGTTTTTTTTTTTAATTTTTTTTTTTAGCATTTATTTATTTTTGAGAGACATAAAGACAGAGTATGAGCAGGGGAAGGGCAGAGAGAGAGGGAGATACAGAATCTGAAGCAGGCTCCAGGCTCTGAGCCAGCAGCACAGAGCCCGACGCGGGGCTCGAACTCACAGACTGTGAGATCATGACCTGAGCCGAAGTTGGCCACTCAACCGACTGAGCCACCCAGGCGCCCCTGTTTAACCTTGTTAAACCTTGTTTAACAGAGCGTGTTTAACATTTCTCTAAGTTTGGGTGACTCAGTCTTGACACATGAGCTGTATCGACTACTGGTTAGGTACACTTCACCTGTACAGATCCTTTTCTGTAAGATCTTTTCAAGAAGAAAACTGCTCCCAAGCATGTAGATGGGGGAGTGGGGGCTCCGTCCTGGAGGTGACCGAGGTGGGAGGGATGACTCCTCTCCACCTCTCACTCCAGACATCACTGCCCTCTCCCCGTGTAAATGGCCACCGGCTTTCCATCCTAATGCAAGCTATATCCCCACATGCTCTCAGGCAAAGTATCCTCACATCTGAGGAAAAAGGTTTAAAAAAAAATCCTCTAGGCTTCCAGGCAGGAGATTTTCTTTTTTGCAGAGTAAAAGTGATCAATCTCTACCCAGGTTTCTTGGAAACACCCGAGTTCCAGAATGGAAGAATATAGATAGGGAGTTGATCTCGTAATCTTACAGTCATCGATCTTTTATGCAAGATGCCAGCACAAAAATAGTCTCCAGTGTACGACAGCCGAAAAAAGATTACCCTTCTATATCCCTCTTAAAAAATACACAAATATGCATACACGTGTCAACTATGCAAAGAAACATAAAAACACTTAGGAGTGGTTGCTTTTCAGTGCTGACACTATCGGTGGTTTGTATTCTGCTTCTTTATGTTTCTTTGTATTTTCCAGAATTTCCTTAATGAAATTCATTGTTGTTTTAAATACCCCTAAAAAGTAAAATAAACGCTGGGAAAATTAAAGCTAAGATCATCTATAAGAGATAATAATGAAATATTACAAAACGTTTGCAAGGAACAAAATATACTAGGAACTGTTCCCAGCTTATGTGCTGAACCTCAGTGTAGAAATTACAGGAAAGAGGGGCACCTGGGTGCATCAGTCCGTTAAGCTCAGGGCACGATCTCGTGGTTTGTGAGTTTGAGCCCCATGTTAGGCTCTTCGATGACAGCTCAGAGGCTGGAGCCTTCTTCAGATTCTGTGTCTCCCTCTCTCTCTGCCCCTTCTCTGCTCACTCTCTGTCTCTCTCAAAAATAAGTAAACATTAAAAATAATAAAAAAAATTACAGAGAAGAAAGAGCATGCTTCTTAATAAAGTGTCAGCTCTTCCTATAAATACTACATAAAATACTGCATAAATACTGAATTTGCCGGTATTTCACATTAAAATAAAAACCTTCAAGTGCCTAGTGCATAAAATTAATCCCGGAAATAATATTTTTAATATTTTCAAAAGCTGAGGACAATCAGGAAATTTCCTGCTCGAGTACCACTTTTTTTTTTTTCTCTTCTCAGCAGTTTCACTGAAGATTTCTTCTTGGTTTGTTAATAGGTCGAACAGTACCATAATGTCATCTTCCATGGCCCAGAAGGAAGCTTGCAAGACTACATAGCACATCAGCTTGCCCTCTGCGTGAAGGTATGTACCCATTATTCGTATCCCCGCCCCTTTTCCTCGAACCCGTGAGAGCATGTGGAACTCATCGCTGATTTCTGACCACAGCACAGACAGATGGCTGCAGGATTCTCCTGTGAAATAGTGAGAGCCCAAGTGGATGCTGGTTTCTCCAAGGAACAGCTAATAGACCTGTTCATCAATAGTGGTAAGGCCCTTCCAGCAAACTGAATTGTGGAACCGAAGGGCATGCTCCTCAGTGATGCAATTAAAAGGAAATTAGCTTTCTTTCTTGGGGGTAAATTTAAGTTGACTTCTTGATTATCCAACAGTTATGGGATGGAAATGAGGAACCCAGGTGAACACTTGCAAAAGAATTTGTTTTCATGGATCTGTCATTGCATTGATTGCTCATCCTACATTTTCTTTTCTCCCCGCCTCCCCATCTTTTCTTTGTAAATCATTATGTGTTGTGAGCATTCTATGTAACTGGCACCAGAGGTATACCAAGGGAGTTGGTGTTGGGAGCCGTCCATCCTAGCAGGACTAAGTATTGTGTCACTGATGCTATTTAGAATTGCATGGTGATAATAAAAAGTAGATATATTTTTAGTATTATTCATAAGTTCTCTACAACCAAAGCACCCCTTCCTGAAGTGCCTGAGGTAAACTACTTCTCCACCTAACCCTTGGCATGTCATTGACTGACATTTCACTAAACATATTACACACATTAATTAATGCATTTAGTCTCTACAACAGCCCTATGCCAGGAAGTAACTTACCTGTTTCAAACACGAGGAAGCTGGCACAGAGAGGTTCGGTGAACTTTCTGTCTTCGGCTCCAGAGTTTAACAAACCCAGCTTCACTGCCCATGGAGTTAGCTTACCCTGCAGAGCACAGCATGGCTAACAACTCTGACACAGAACTGAAGTGACCAGACTCCAGTCTTCAAGGGCTCAAAGCTGCAGAGACCCCTGGGGAGCCCGTGCAGGCACTTGTAGGGGGAGGAGCAGTTGAAGATCAGTGGCAGAAGAGTTGAAATGCAAATTCAAATATTTTAAGTGTGCCCCACCTTTGGAACCATGATTCAGAGCTAGGTCAGCCTTAGGAAGAAGGAAATAACAGCAGCTCTTAAGTCAAGAAATAAAGTTAAGAGGCAGGCTTGGGGAAGGACTGAGGATCCCGCAGACCTTGAAGCACATTTTAAGGACAGGAAAATCCCACCAGAATCTAAATGTTGCTATAGTGCTTGCATCAGTCTTCGATCAGAAACTAGTGAAAGTTGGCTGCAGAAAGCTGTTTTCTCTGCTGCTTTTACTAATAATCGCTAGCATTTATTAAGCTCTGACTCTGGTCGGCCCTATTCTAAATACCCTGATTTATAAACATGAAACAATTTGAAATAGGAGGTTAGAGTACCTTGCCCAAAGAAGCCACAGCTAGGACACAGCCAGGCAGCACTCAAACCACTACTGAGCCTGCCCTTAATCACTGCCAGCCACTTCTCCGTAGAAACTCTCCTGTGCCAGAATTTCCATCTCCCCCCTTAGTCCTATAACAAAAGCCCACTACGTTTTTTTCCAACTTTCAGTCTTATTTCATCTCAAAGTAAGAAGCTAAAATATTTTGTACTCACTCTGTCAGGGCAGATAGCAATACAGACTGAATCCTCTCTGCTCTAAGCTTAGAGAGCTTTAAAAAAAAAAAAGTGGAGAGCGGTGACTCAGGTCATAAAGGTTGCAGAGGTGATGAGCACAACATTTCTAAACCTGTGTGTGTGGGGTGGGGACATCTGAAGACCTCATCTTCCTAATTCCCGATCAGGTGAGTGGTGCAAGTCTCTCAGCCCCTCCCACTTGAAACTCCGGTCTTTGACATCTTTCAGTGTTGTCAATTATTTCAATTTTTAAAGCAACACGAGGCCCGTGTAGAACTCCCAGGTCCTTTCATTCATAGACCCCTCCTCCTTGTCCCAGGTCACATCCCACCAGATGGGTCCTGGCGTGTCCTGTTCATCCATCCCTTTGGCACCGCCCTCTCTTTTGCCCCCTTTTCCGGTATCTCATCTACTTCCCTTTAAGTGGCTGCTCTGCTGCTTCTCCTCAAACTTCCTTCATGGGCAGTCATACCCTTGGTTAAAAGCTGTCTGTGATTCCTGCCCCGCACATCCCTCCATCGCCCACTTGAACTAAAGTAATGGCATTCAGGGCCTTCCATTCGTAGACTTTGATCCACTGGATTGGTTTATCTGACCCTTTGTTTTATTTTTTTTAATTGAGATATAATTGAGATACAGCATAGTGTAAGTTTAAGGTATACAGCATGTTGATTTGATACACTTAGATATTGCAAAATAATTACTGTAACATTAGCTGTTGCTCTGTTACTTCACATAATTACATTTTTTCTGTGTGTGGTAAGAGCACTTGAGATCTACTTACTTAGTAAATTTCAAGTAGGTGATACGATATTGTTAATGACAGTCTCCATGCAGTACATGAGATCTCCAGAACTTACTCCTCTTCTAACTGAAATTTGGTATCCTTTGATATCTCTATTTCCTCACCCTCTCCCCAAGCCCCTGCCAACCACCGTTTTACTCAGTTTGCATAAGTTAGGCTTTTTTGGATTCCCCGTATAAGTGAAAGCACACAGTATTTGTCTTTCTCTAACTCTGTTAGCACAATACCCTCAAGGTCCACCATGCTGTTGAAAACAGCAAGATTTTCTTCTGTCTCGTTGAGTGAAGAATATTCCATTCGTATGTGTATACCACATTTTCTTTATCCATTCATCTGTTGACACTTAGGTTCTTTCCATATCTTGGCTATTATGAATGATGATGCAATGAACATGAGGGTGCAGATAACTCTTGAGATCCTGATTTCATTTCCTTTGGATACATATACCCAGAAGTGGGATTGCTGGACAATGTGGTATTTTGCATTTTTTGAGGAACCTCCTTACTGTTAACACAGTGGCTGCACCAGTTCACATCCCGCCACCAGCGCTCCAAGGGCTCCCTTTCCTCCCCATTCTTGCCAAAACTTGTTATCTCTTGTCTTTCTGATGATAGCCATTCTGACTGGTATAAGGTGATACGTGGTTTGGTTTTGCATTTCCCTGATTATTAGTGATACAGTGCATCTTTTCATGGACTTGTTGGCCATTTGTATGTCTCTTTTAGAATATCTGACCCTTTTAAAATAGCCGTCTGTGCTCCAACAGAACATGCTGTTTCTTCTTTACAACATGTCCTTTGTTTTCTACTCTCTGTGTCTTAGTTCCTGCTGCAGCTTTCACCTGAATGATAAACACACAACCCTCCCCCCAACCACCACACACACACACACACACACACACACACACACACACACACTGTGACTGCCACACAGCAAGTGCTATGGGGAGTATTACGTTGTACAGTACTGATTAAAACAGACATGGTTTTTGCCCTTCCAGAAACCATAGAAAAAGCCCCTGTTAAAATGCTCTAAGTACACTTCAAATGAAAGTTTCTGTGATCCCTCCAGATTCAACTTCTCCCTCTGATGAACATCATTAGATTGTGTTTATACTTGTGTCCCGCCTAACTGTAGGTCAAGGCAGTGAGGGGTATTTGAACTCTTTCCTTGGTCCACACACACATCTTGTGAAGGCTAGTACTGTTCCCAGTCTTTCTCTTTCACCTTGTACACTGATGGCTAACGATTCTTATGCTGATGAGCAGGCGAATCTTCTGTTAGAGGAAATAGCGTGGGCAAAGACAAAGGGAATGCTAGTCCTATGTCATCCTCAGGTATCAGCAAGGGGAAGCCTGCTTAGAGTGGATGTAGAAAGAGTTAGATGAAAGAGTGCGGAAGTTGATAAGGGAGTGGGTGATGATAGGGCATAAAGATAGAGTGAATTCGGGTTTCAAAATGAAGTTTTTGAAAGCTGACCCAGGCAAAAAAAAAAAAAAAATCCTCATTTTAACTATCCACTTATGTAGGAAATGGTATATCATCTTTAAATATGAGAGGATTTTATTCTTTCCTTGGTCTAGCAATTTGTAATTATCAACTATCTTTTTTTTCTCTTTTTAATAACAAAAAAAAGACCCAAATACAGGTTCATCTGCTAAGACCTTGAATGCAGTTGCCCGGGTTAAGCTCGTGAGCATCATCAAACATTCCTCCGTGCCCGGTCAGCTGACTCTGGTTCCTGGGTCTCATCTCCGCCTCCTGCTCTCTTCCTCCAGCTATCATTTCTTGCTCAAGGGACTGTGGAGGCCCATCGCTAAGCTTTCTTGTTTCCTCTGGGCGCCCCTCACAAGCCTCTGCGGCTCCCACAGGGTTCACTCCACAGCTGCTCTCTTGCCGTTCCCTGCTCTTAGACTCCATTGGCCGCAGGGCAAACGCTGCAGTTCTCTGAGTGTGTGTCAGAAACATGATGGTCAGGCCTCTGATCTTCCTTGCTGCTGTCCGTCCTCATCTCCTGAAACTCTGTCCACTGCACCCATCATTTTCTCCCGGGGACCCACTGCTGTCGACTGGGGACCAGGGGAGAGAGCATGAAGAAAGCACTTGAAGTAGAGTTGATGGGGATACGGGACTTTTGAGCAGGGCAAGGGAATCCAACAGGGGCCAAAGGGAAGGAGCCATCGCTGGGTGTGGTGTCACCTCTTTTGTTGTGCAGAAAGCACATAGCAGGGAATGTTCATTTGGCCAAGAGATAAAGGGAAAAGCAGAGAGTTGAGAAGGCAGGGGTCTGGATGAGGGAAGAAGGGATTCCTAGGCTGTTCAGTGGCAATTTTTAGAATAATGAGGGGATAGGAATTTTCTGTCAGTTATTCTTTCTTTTCTACCAAGAAATTAAATTGATAAAATTACATTACTACAAGTAAGGACTACACTGATTTGCAAGGAATGAGTTTATTCCTGGCTTTTAACCTTATTTTCTCTACAGGAAGAGATTTAAACGTCTTGGATGAGGCTGGATCAGTACGTTGATCTTTAATCTTCCATTATGCACAGCACACATATTACCTTGTTTGCACCTCTCTACAACCGCAGACGCAAGCCAGCAAAGAGAGTCACAGAGAATGAATAAAAGAAATGAGCAAAATATACAAGAAGGAAGAGTAGCAAAGCGATGTTAAATAATTAGCTTTAAGAAACTCAAACTTATATGGAGATTAAAATGGTTCCCATGAACAGAAGAATGTAGAACAGAAGAACACTTTTTTTTAAAAAAAGACCTCACACTAATGCTACCAATTGTTATTTCGTGTTTATTTTAAAATAACCTCTTCCTTTACACATACTGCCTTTCGTGAGAGACAGTCATGGCACGTAGCCCTATTATTTGGTAAAAAGGGTGTGAATGTGTATTAAAATTGGGTCATTTTGCTGCAGTGTAGGGTATGTAGTTAGGTCAGTAAGACAGATACTTTTTAAAATTACATGTGACAGCAAGTTGTAAGAAAAAAAATTTAAACACTAGATTGGTATTTAAAAGTAACACTTAAAATTCTTGAGAGAACTTTCTTTTTCCAAAGTAAGGAAGATAGAATTACCATAGTCTTAATAGGAGAATACGGTATTGGAGTCCACATAACTGAGTTTACCTCCTTGGACCTTCATCTTGAGGCTCTTTGAAGGTTTGCCCCTTGCTTCTCATCCGGACTCAGAGCATCCCCCCTGCAGACTGTAGAAGGTGGACTGTAGAAGGTGGTGTGCTCTCCATCCCGAGGGGGAGATTATGGTCACTGTAGACACAAAGGGCTTTGGGTTTAACTATAAATGTGATAGGTTAATTGTTTTTAAACCAACAAGTATTGTTCTAGAAGTAACTCTCCAGAACTTTTAATACAAGGGCATACAAAACTGGTCGGTAGCTCAGAGCCTAGCCGAGGGGGCGTCTGACTGAGGTCGCCAACTTGCAGGAGAGGAGTGGGGCTGACATAGCCTATGAAGTTGGAAGGAAAAAGGACAAAAGGAATAGATTCATTTCAGAAATAGAGCTTTGAAGTACCATAAGGCAAGGGAATCTGAATGCCTGGCTTTCTGGCAACAGGTTAAAAGAAATCTCCAGCTATAGCATGGGGTGGATGGCTTCCTTTCATCTCTGTAAGACCCTGACCAGAGGCTGGTTAATCCTTCAAACCGGAAACTTCCTGCTCCTGGGGTTGGTTAATACATTAGGCCCAGAACTCTCCTAAATGACCTGAAATAGACACATGCTATTTCGCAAGTTAAAGTTACCTTCGGACCAACTTATTTAAGGATGTTGGACTTAAGTAGTTAGAGAAGTCGGTGTTACTGAAAAAACGAGGTAAGGAGGCTGGCAGTGTTGAAGACAAAGCTTTCCACCAAAGAAACCCGGTCTATTTGGCCCTTGGTCAGTACCTCACGTGACACCAGGATAAACAAAGATGAGGTGGCAACACACCGAACTGCTGTGAACAGCAGCCTGCCCCCTTTTTGTCTAGGGCACAAGCTGTCCATTTAATGTGCGATTAATTGATTAGCAATACAGCCCTTGCTTGTGGACCCAAGAGAATGTTAAGCTCTTTCCAAAAGACCTCCAGCACTCCTGTAAACTCATTCATTTTTCTCCAGCCTGAATTCTCCCTGGCCGCTCCCATGCTCGTGTCCCACACCTGCCGGAAATCTCCGAAAGGACGCCTGACTCATCAAATACATCAGACCTGAAACATCACCCCCCATCCCCACCCCAAGCATGCTCTTGACTCATGTGCTCTCTGCCTCCATGAACTGTACAACCTCCTCCCTGCCGGGGGCTTCAGAGGGGTCTCTGATACTTCCTCTCTGCATCTCTCTCAAGAGAGTCAGCCACTGAGTCTTATTGGCTCCATCTCAAACACCTTTTTGTCCTGTGCCTTGACCCTGGATGAGGCTCCCATTACTTCAGCAATCAAAGCCTGTGTGTTTTTCTGTTTCTTTCCTCTCCAGGCGTTCTTTGCACCGGAGTGAGATTTCAAAGCACAAATCAAGTCCTGTTTATCCCCCTCCTTAGAGACTTCCATGACTTCCCAGAACTGGTGGTTTCTCCCTCCCAACACGACATTCTAGGTCTTCCACTTGTCACTAGGTTCTGAGGCTTCATATCAAGTCTCTCCTCAGGCTGTACACAAAATGCTGATGGCCCAGCCGAGACCATTCAAGTCAGAACATCTGGGAGTGGGTCCCAGGGGATGCTTCCCTGCAGCCCAGTCTGCCGCACTGCTGCTGTCCACAGCCATGGCTGCTTGATCCCATTCCACGGTGTGACTCCACCCCACACTCCCAGCCAATCCCGATAGGAGGGACGTATCAGCCTATCAGCCTCCAGCTTACCAACATGCGCTCTTGCAGCTGTTCGGACCTTGACTTGATGCCCTAGTCCCTTCAGGACTGAGCCCTGCCCAGTCTCCTTCTGTGCCAGTGCCGGTTCTTACAATTAGTAAGCTTACCTGTCTCCCAAGCTATTAAGATGCTGTTCCTTGTTGCATTTTAAAATGCCACATCCCCCGGTTAGAATCAGTCACCTCTGGTATGCCATAGCACTTAGCAAGAGACACACAGCAGGGGGGCAGTGGATGAATATCTGTTGAAAGCAGTTGCGTGTTGCTGCAGATGGATTCTGGCGATCAAGGAGAAGCTGGAAGTCTTCAGTCCTTGGTGATAGGAAAGCAGATAAATCTACCATTCAACCTGGTCTGTTCTTTATCACTAGGTAGAAAAGGTCTGTTAGTTTATCACTGTTGTTTTAATGAACTATAGATCTATCATACTTGCACAATTAATGTATTTCTGGAAGAACATTTGAATGCTGAGAAGTACACAGATTTTGAGCACTTTTTACTGATTAGCGGTGTTGAAGGGGGTCGGGCACACACCAGACACTAGTGTTAACAGCCCCCACAAAGCAACTAAATCGAGAGGTGGCTGTTACTGTTTCTAGTTTTCTCGTTTTAAAGCCTCGTGGGATGCAGAAAAGCTATTTCAGTCTCAGAAGAAATTCATTTACAATGTTCAAGCAGTTCTTTTGAAAGTAAAAAGGCATTGTGTCTGTAGTAAGAAGAGGGAATAGAGTATAATCTATTACGAGTATTTGTGAGAAGTGGGATATTTGATAAAATTACTCTCTCAAGTATTTTAAAGTGCCCTCTTTTTCTCAAGCTTAATCTGGCTAAGACTGAGGCATCTTAGAATCTTAAAACTTAAAAAGCGATTTTACTTTCATTTGACTCACTGGTACATTGGAAGTAGTGTGTACATTGTAACTACAATATTAACATTTGAATGCCTAGCAGGTTCTAGGCGTATGTCAAGTACATTCTGTCTACACACATACTTGTTTCCTGCATACAATGATAATCTTCCATTTACTTTCCATCTCTAATTCTGGGTCAGTATACAGTTTAGTCGCCCCATCTTCAGTAGGAGGTCCACTGGGATTAGATTCAAAAGTCCTAGTCCTTCCTTACAACTGTTTGCTGAAACCCTAGTCAGACCACTTCAACCTCTCTGGGGTCCTATCTCCAATTCGATGCATTTCACATATGTGTAATTTAAAAGGTCATTTAAAGGCTTCTGACTTTTTGTATTATGAAATATACATCTGTAAAATACATACTTATGTATTTATATTTATACATCAATGAATATTTTTTCAAGTTTCTTTGTTTTGAGAGAGACAGAGACAGCACAAGTGGGAGAGGGACAGAGAGAAAAAGGGAGAGAGAATCCCAAGGAGGATCCGTGCTGCCAGGGCAGAGCCCGATGCAGGGCTTGAGCCCACGAACCATGAGATCATGACCTGCACCAAAACCAAGAGTCAGACACTTAACCGACTTATCCACTCCAGTACCCCTCAACGAATAATTTAAAATAAAATACCCATTTAGCCACTGATCAGGCCAAGAAATAGATTATTTCCAGCTTCCTGAATGTGCCTGTGTGCCCCATCCCCATTCAGAAGTTTTTCCTTCTATAGGTAACCATTAGTCCATCTTTCGTGATAATCATTTCTTTGCTGTTCTTTATCTTTGTACTACCTGTATGTGAATCCCCAGATTACATATTTAGTGTTGCTCATGTTTGAACTTTACATGGTGAAATCATATATTTCCTTCTGTGATTTGCTTCTCGATATATTGTTTGTGACAGTCCTCCATGTTGCTTGTAGTTGTCTTTTGCTCACTGTCCAATCCATTGTGTGACTGTACTCCTGGTGGTCCTTTCTGTCGTCAGTGGGAATGTGGGTTGATCCTAACTGGGACCTGTTAAGAAACCAGTATTGGATCATTGTATCCTTGCAGCTGTATTGAATAATGCCAAAGTCTTTTCCAGAGTCCTTACACTTCCTGAGCAATATAAGAGCATTCTGCTTTGGTCACATCTTTGTTAACACTTTATACCTTCAGACTTTATTTTTTTAAGTTTATTTATTTATTTTGAAAGAGAGAAAGTGAACATGAGCAGGGGAGTGGCAAAGAGAGGAAAACAAGGAATCACAAGCAGGCTCCATGCTCAGTGCTGAGCCCGATGTGGGGCTCAGTCTCAGGAATGTGCAGTCGTGACCTGAGCTGATATCAAAAATCGGATGTTTAATAGACTGAGTCCCTCAGGAACCGCCCAGAGTTTCTTTTATTTTTTTTAATTTTTCCTTAGTGTTTATTTATTTTTGAGAGAGAGAGACAGAGCCTGAGTGGAGGAGGGGCAGAGAGAGAGAGAGAGAGAGAGAGAGAGAGACACAGAATCCGAAGCAGGATCCAGGCTCTGAGCTGTCAGCCCAGAGCCCAATGTGGGGTTCAAACTCATGAACTGTGAGATCATGACCTGAGCTGAAGTCAGATGCTTAACCTTCTGAGCCACCCAGGCGCCTCCAGACTTTGATTTTTAACACAGTTCATATAGGTTTTTGTAAAAATTTAGTCACTAAGTTTTGTTTCTGACCACAGCTTGTCTGATCCCAGTGAAACAGTCTCCTGTTAACAAGAAAATCATCATCATCTTAGAAAATTTGGAAAAATCTTCATTGTCCGAGTTACTGGGGGACTTTCTGGCTCCTCTGGAAAATCGCAGCCCTGAAAGCCCCTGGACTTTTCAAAAAGGTAATAAAGTTAATGGCAAGACCATGCCGAGAAGCAAGCTTCTGCGAGATTATTCTAGTCGTTCTCTTGCCCAGAGTACAAGTTACACCTCCTGTTCTTTCTGAGACTTACTTTACTCTGCATTGTCCCATCATACAGCTTACCGAGGTTGGGCCATCGCTTTTGGTTTGTTTCAGGAAACGGAACATCTGAATGTTACTACTTTCATGAGAACTGCTTTCTGATGGGAACCATCGCCAAGGCCTGCCTGCAGGGCTCCGACCTGCTGGTGCAGCAGCACTTCCGCTGGGTCCAGCTGCGGTGGGACGGCGAGCCCATGCAGGGGCTGCTGCAGAGGTTCTTAAGGAGGAAAGTAGTGAATAAGGTAACAGCCGCGGCGTGCTGCCTGGAGAAGGGGCGTTAGTGTCTGGGGCCCGGGGCTGGACTTCTACCGCTCAGTGACCGCGCAGCCTTGGGCAAGGAAAAGTTTGGGATATTCAAGGATTAAATAAGATAACACACAGAACAGTTTCTGGACTGTGTTAAGTAAAAACGAAGAAACAAAAAAAACCCAAATAGGTTTTACTATTGTTATTAACTGCTCTCAAGGAATCTCTCCAAGTTCTAAATGCTATAGAAGGCTAGATTAGAAAATTAGCCGCTGGTCTTAAGAACAGCTACCGCTTCCTTGGAGCCTTCAAAACCATTATCCATCCACTCAGGCTAGTTTTAATACATCACTGTTACCCCGTGCTAGAGGAAATATTAAAAAGCCACATGAAAAATTAAAACTCTCTAGCTTTTGACACATTTTCAAGAGTAATTATAACTTCCAGTGATTGTTTCAGAATAAAATATTCTATATCCTCCCAAATAACAAAATTAACTTACTGCTGACCAAATCTAGGACATTACTTAAGATTCTTAAGTTGAGCCCCATTTGAGTGTCAGGTTTGATTTGAGATAGTAGAGCTCAATTTAATAAGACTTTATCCCTTAATCCGGCACAACAGGCCACACTGGGAGGACGGTATCTTCTATCACAGCATTTTGAGTGCAAGTAACACAACACCCACTGCTACCTCCTTCACGAAAAGAGGCTTTTCCCCTTCACATCACCAGATGTCTTGTGGCAGATGTTGGTGACTTCTGTTGACTTGCGATGTCAGCCCTGGGTCTGGGGGAGTCCCTCGACTTCCCTTCATGATGGCAGGATGTCAGCCAGGCTTCAGCACCACACAGGCATGACCCAAGGCAAGGGAGCTGGGTGCTACCTCAGATAAGAGAGCGGTGGCCCATCAGTCTCTTTATCACGGAGGAAAACATCTTTTTCTGGAAGCCCCAGAAACGGAAGTCTTTCCCTACACGTGTCATTAATCAGACCAGTGTTTTGCCCACCCCCTTGCCTCAGACCATGGCGAGAGTTACCTTCCGAAGACGGAGGCTCTCCACCAAGTACCTGAACAAAATGCTGTGTCTGTTGTGTTAGGGTGTGTGAATGCGTACACGTTTGTGGGTGTGGCATTGGGGGGAGAGTGGGGAGACATACAGAGTGGGAACAGTTCTGGTAATTCAGTGTACTGGGCTTGCCACTAGTGATTTGAATTAGTATTTGAAATTGCTAATTTGATCAGAGATCGTCTACCCCAACTATGTTAAAGTCTGTTGGCTGGTAATAAATACACGCTTTTGACCAAAGCCAGGCCGCTGTATGTCATCCACCAGCAGGAAGAAAGGTGAGGTAACGGCCATCACAGTTGTGTAGCTTTTCAAACGACTGATGCTTCCATTAATGTTGTCATTAATATTTAAATCTCTTTGCCAAAAAATTCATATAAATAATCACAAAAGATACTCATTTTTTTAAAGACTTTATTTTTTATAAGAGCAGTTTTAGGTTACAATAAAGTTGAGAGGAAGGTACCCAGATTTGCCAGTACCCCCTGCTCCTGTTCATGCGTCGTCTCCCCTGTCATCATCATTCACCAGAATGGTACGTTTCTACCAAGGATGAACCTACTTTGAATCCTAATCGCCTCAAGTCCATAGTTTACCTCAGGGAAAAATTTGGAAGCTTCACGAATTTGCGTGTTATCCTTGCTCAGGGGTCATTGCTGGTCTCTGAAAAGTACCAGTTTTATTCTGTAGATGTGGCCCTTTTTTCCACTGTGTTTGAGAATGGAAACATGGGGTGTGCCGTGAAGAACAGGAAGGTGGAAGGGTAATGCCTTTGACTTACCAAGAATCGCTATAAGGAGGTTAAATAAAACAGATTCCTTGGGTACGTGTACAGTGGGCACGAGGCACTCCTGCCAAACATCAGAAACCTCCCAACCACAGAACAGAACCCAAGATTTGGGGGCACTTAACCCATTCGCTGGCACTTGATCATAATTTCTTCCTACAATTCCTTCAACGAATAGAAGAGGCCTCAGGGCAACACCAGGCATCCTATGAGTATTTATTAAACAATAATTATACTCTTATTAATAAGTAAATATTCAGTTGTCATGTAACATACTAAAATTATTTCAAAAGAGCTGTGGGGATCACTGAACCACTCTTTCATTTTGGCCAAATTCTGTCCCTTCAAGTAGGACATACCCATATTCATAGACTATCCCCTGTCTTAATATCACAATTACTTGATGAAACAAAGATTTATACGAATCCCTTTCTTGTAAAATACTGAGTTAACAGCTGTATCTGACTTTTTAAATAATCGAAGGATATTTCTCCTAAAGAAATCTTTGTCCTTTTTACTACAAAATAGGATTTGATTCTGTAACGTATAAATCTAAAAAGAATCGCTACCATCAAAGCCTGTATGTTGTAGACTGTTATTTAAATTTGCATGTTTAAGCATTTAGAAACACATTTCCTTATGCCGGTAGAGCTCTGTACGTTTTGATGAAGTGTGCACTTCAGCTGAGACCTCCCTTCTAGGGAAATTAAAGCTAACAGGAGGTGAACATGCCACAGGTCCAGATGTACCATCTTGTCACTTACCCAGATATTGAAATAGCTAATGTCATTGTTTGCTTCATGAAATCAAATTCCTTTTGAACACTTACTATGCGCAAGGCCCTGTGAGGTACTTTGTATGCGTGCGAGTAACAATTTCTTCCACAATTGATAGTTAAGAATTTGTGTAAGGGTTCTTCTTAGTCTTCTTACTCGTTTGTGTCTGAACCCTTTCATTTCATGTCATCAGCTGCGGGTCTGAACCTCATGCTAACACACATGGTGTTGGGGATTAGCTATGCCTCCCCCAGCCCCCTCAGGTGGATGGGATCCAGCTTCATTTTTGTTTTATAGTTTTAAATGTTTTTATTTTTAATTTGTGAACTGTTAAAAACGGAAGGAAAAGAATCACTGTTCTAAGCCAAGCTTCATGTTCGGCCTCTCTGTCTCTCTAGTTCAGAGGTCAGGTGCCCTCTCCCTGTGATCCTGTGTGCAAGACCGTTGACTGGGCCCTGGCCGTCTGGCGCCAGCTCAACTCCTGCCTGGCCCGCTTGGGCACACCTGAAGCACTTCTGGGACCAAAGTATTTCCTGTCTTGTCCTGTAGTCCCAGGACATGCCCAAGCAACAGTAAAGTAAGTGTCATTTTTCCTTCTTTACCTATTTAAAGTAGAACCTTGGCGGGGCGCTTGGGTGGCTCAGTCCGTTAAGCGTCCGACTCTTGGTTTCGGCTCAGGTCATGATCTCATGGTTTGTGGGTTCGAGCCCTGCATTGGGTTCTGTGCTGACAGATTATTCCTTTGGGATTCTTTCTCTCCCTTTCTCTCTGCTCCTTCCCTGCTCACTCTCTTTCTTTTTCTTTCTATCTCTCTAAAATAAATAAACTAAACTGAATAAATTAAACTTAATTAAAATAAAGCCATGGCCATATTTGGGACCTGTGAGACCCAGCATGCTGAAGGGCCACTGTGTACCACCTCCTGTCACCAACATGGAGTGGCAGAGCTCTGCGCTTCCTGTCAGAGGATGACCGTGACTTATCTGTTGGGTAGCTTCTAAGGAAACTGTTTTTACTAAGAACCAGTAAATAGTAGTTTGCATCTGTCACAAAAGTTTCCTTAAAATCCTGTTCAGCGTGCAGTGCCGTGTCTCCTGGGAAAGGCCTACTCAAGAAATTCACCAAGGATCCTGAAACCAAAAAGCATACATTCTGTTGATAAATTAAAAAGCTTCCTCCTTTTTTAATGAGACTTAAATAAAAGTCTCGTTATGTTTTCCTTTGTAACAGCTGACGAGAATAAACATAATAATTAGGTTAATGAAATAGAAAACCAGGTGGAAAAATTTAGTCACCATCCAGCTTCAATAAGGTTCTGTGATGAGCTGTTAGCATCGATTCTGTGCTTTCCGACATCCCGGGCAGAAATCCATCTCGGAAAGCTTAGGGTACAGATAGTCTGTCTTCTCTGTTGTAACAAACTCTCAATTTCAAAACAGCTAATTGGGGGAAAGGAAGAATAGCATTTTCTTGCTAAAGAGCAGAAATACCTTTATTCTATAATTACCTCTTTTTTCGTCGATATTATTATTAAATTTAGGCATTTTTCACATCCAAAGTCTCAGGATTCTTAGGAGCTAATTTGGGCCTTTCCTATCTGGAGCACAGTCACTGCCGGCAACTGTAGAGGCCCTGAGATGTTCACCCTCCTTGCAGGCCAACAAGTCAGGCTGCTGCAAGTGCACGATGCCGGGTCGAGGCCAAGGACTTCATCACTCACGGGCAGCCCCAGCCGGCACTCCACATTTGCACTGGTTTTCCTAGCTCCTTGGGTCCCAGGATGATCGCGGTGGCCCATGGATGCTGGCTCTGCATCACCACCGCCCACCTGTGGGCTTAGGAATGCCCCAGTCTCATGCAGGGTGGTGGGGGTGGGGGTGCAGCTAGCAAATCTGCCCCCCTTTGCCCTGGAAGGAAACATCACTTTTCTTACCCTAGTAAGGAACTAAATCTGCTTGCTGCTCCAAATGGAGACACTGTCTTTATCTTCCAAGGCTATTTGCCATACTAACGTCCTTGAAAAGATGGTCCAGAACCAAAGTGGACACAAAATGTGCAGAATGCCGTGGAGGATTATCTCCCAACAGCCCTCTTAAGGAAGTGCTTTTTTTTTTTTTTTTTTTTTTACAAATCAAACCTTGCCTTCCTTACCCCTTCAGCACCTGTAGGAGTACCTGTGCAAGTTTGACTCATGCTACAGAACCCCAGACTTTTGTCTGTATTCTCCTATTACAGTTTTTTTCCTCTCGAATTACATGTCATTAGAGGTTAACAGAGAGCGTAAGATAGAGAGATGCTTGACACCTGGGTTAAAATTTTAGCAGTCTCGAAAGGCTTATGCTGAGATCTCAGGGCTTTGAAAACTTTGCTAGACCAGATGTAGTTTAGTTTCTATAGCCTTTAATCTAGTGTTTGCTTTTTTTTAATGTTGCAAGAAAGTATAACCTTTTCTGAAGGAATTAAAAAAAAATTTTTTTTTAATGTTTATTTACGTTTGAACAGACAGAGTATGAGCAGGGGAGGGGCAGAGAAAGAGGGAGACACAGAATCTGAAGCAGGCTCCAGGCCCTGAGCTGTCAGCACAGAGCCCGACGTGGGGCTCGAACTCACAGACCATGAGGTCATGACCTGAGCCAAAGTTGGTGCTTAACCGACTGAGCCACCCAGGTGCCCCTTGAAGGAATTTTAATTCCTATTGGATGCCCAAAACTTGGGTAAAGTCCTGCTACTACAGCTGTTACTGCAAAGAGTCCATCTGAGGAGACGGCTGCTTGGCCCCATCCCCGCTCTGCAGGGCTAAGCCCACCCACATGCAGACCCTGAGCCTTTGCCTTGGTGTAGACAGATTTAAGTTGCGGCTGATTATAAGATATACCCCAGCTTCAGAAATATTAAAACTTATGTGTCTTATGAAGGGAATAGGGCAAGTAAAGTTAAGCTATTTAGACACATACTGCCAGGAAATCTTTTTTCTAAGCTTCTGCCTATAAATTTACCTTCCTTTCCATCTATTTTATTCATGCATTCATTCAACCCACACTTGAGCACTGATTCCTGCTCTCAGTGATTTTATAAAGGTATACATTGCATTTGAGGCAAAATTGAACTTCTCTGATACTGGATAATTTCACTGACTTCAAAACTCCCTATGAAAGGTAGCACATCTATAGAAAGACTTAATGTTTACTCCATGATCTTCAAACTCGTCCTTCGTAGTGTGGTGTGTGGTTTGAGAGAGGTCGGGTCCTAACTGTGAACCGCCCTTCTCTTGCAAGGTGGATGGCTAAGCTGTGGAATGCCGTCATTGCACCCAGAGTTCAAGAAGCAATATTGTCAAGAGCCTCCGTGAAAAGACAACCTGGCTTGGGGCCGGCAGCTGCTAAAAAACACCCTAGCCAAGGACAGCAGGCTGTGGTTAAAGCTGCTCTCAGCATCGTGCTCAATAAAGCCGTGCTGCACGGCTGTCCCCTCCCGAGAGCAGGTACGGGGTTGGTGCTGGGAGGCGAGGGGAGGAAATTCACTCTTACGTAATACTTGTTTGAACTTGTTATTAAGGAGCTCTTTTTTCTTTCTTTGTAAGTAAAGAAATTATCTCGACTTAACATATATTTCATACCCTTGTTCCAGAACTCACTCTTTATATTACTGGCTCATGTTTAAATTCCAGATCTCCAAGTGAAGTTTTCTGGTTCGCAGCATCCCTGCTTGGGTACTAAGCACAGCCATGATTCTGAAGAGTATTTCTTGGAGAATTGCCATTGTTACATTTGCTTGACTGTTAAACTGCATTATTACTGCCTGCCTTTTGGCAAAACGGGATTGGTGTTGTTTCAGAGTTGGACCAGCACGCGGCTGATTTCAGAGGAGGAGGTTTCCCTCTGTCCATGGTGTCAAGTTACCACAGTTACAGCAAGAGGAAAGGAGAGAGCGGTGCCTGGAGAAAAGTGAGCACCAGCCCTCGCAAGAAGTCCGGCCGCTTCTCTCCCCCCGCCTGGAACAAGCCAGGCCTGAGTGAGGAAGGTGAGGGAGGCGGCCATGCTGCCTGGAGGAACAGGGGGCAGGAGCGGTCTGGTTGCCGATTGCAAATGTGCTTTTGAGTTTTTCAATGCAGATTTTCATAGAACGAACAGGGAGTAGTAGTAGGTACATTTCCAAAACCATTTGGGAGAAATATTCGTTTTTTTTTGTGGCTTCCACAACTAAATATATATAGTTTTCTCCTTGTATGTGTCTGAAAGCCACATACATTTTTTTAAAGTATGCATATAGACATATTTGATACCAGTTTAAGGCCTGTGTGAGTGAATCAGTTTTAAGTATTTCTTTTTCATATATTGTACCATGTACCAGGTTCTATCCTACACACTGGAAATAGAGCAGAGAGAACACAAAAATCCCTGCCCTCTTAGAGTTTACATTCTAATAAATAAATCATCAAAGAGATTCAATATAATGGAAGATAATCTATAAAAAAGATGTGTTCATTCTGACAAAATATAACACATTTATTTCATTTTGGCTTTGATAATAGGGTAATCAACAATTATACCAATTATAAATGTATTCCCTAAAGGAGATCCTTACTTGAGTAAGATAGAAAAGATGGTCTGACTTCATATGTGCTCTGGATTTCTGATATATGTAATTAAGTTCAGGAGCCGCACCCCCAACATATTCTGTTGTGTTTATTTTCATGGCAACTTTATACCAGTGGAGTTGCTGAAAAAGAATGTTATGCCTAAAATCTTGAAACAGGAAAAATTGCTTTTGTTCATTAATGTATTTTCAATGTATTTTCGTACTTAAGCTTGTATTTAATACATGCTGGAGTTTGGTAATTACCCCAAGCATGTGTCAGTAAACATGACTTTTTTTTTTAATGATTGATTTTATTCAGTGACTTTCCCTTCAGAGTTTTTAAGGTAAATGTTGCTGTTATTTCCCCAAGTTAGGGTGTTTGATTCAGGGAGTAAAAAGTCATTAAACCCCAGCCCCCTAATATGGCCCAGAGACTCCCGAGACAACCTTCTGTAGCAAGGACTATACCGTCCTCTTGTTTGTCCCTGGATATACTGCAAAACAGCTCTCAGTATTATCCTCTCCATTTCCAATTAACAAAACTGAGGTTCAGAAACCCTTCTTTGGCTGTTGTCCAGATCACCTCTTCTGGAAACATGGGGAGCTGTAGCCCATGTTTTTGTTTCTTGCGAGTCCAGTGCTGTTTTCCTCTGTCCATGTCACTTTAATCCCCTGGTTCATGGAATAGTCCGTAAACACTCAGATACGACTCATCCAGGCTCTTCACTGTTATTTCCAAGTTTGTTACAGTTTCTGTGGAGTTTAAAACCAGCTTCTTGCTTGAGCCAAATATAATTATCTAAATATAAATAATCATCATCAATATATACTTTATAGAGCTGACAAAATCAATAATATGAATATGAATTTAAAGCAACATTATGGAAATAAGTCAAACTCAGAAAACTATTATGTAAAATATTTGAAAGTTAAAAAATTATAAATGATTTTATGTTTATATTCAATAATTAGACTCTTTGGAACATGAAACCTTATTTGAAAGATTAATAAAATTGTGTGCAGCCACAGTGTACACGGAGGTCAGCAGAGATTTATAAAATCCAAGAACTAATTCTACAAAGTAAAATTCATGGACCAGTGGTTAGGTGAATGAGCCGCTGACTGGTTAAGTTCCAAAGACTGACATTTTTTATAATGGTAAAGTTTTTTTTCCCAATAACTCCATTCGATAAAGGCTTATTGCAATCTTTGGGTTGATGGTAGGTAGTTTTTTTGATGCCATTGTTTATCAAACTAGAAACCCCTTTGCATTCTGTACAGATAAGTAGGAGATGATCATAAAGTTTGGTAAAGACACAAGCTCTTTTTCTCCCGACCGAAAATAGAAAAGCTATGTTGTCAGGACACAGGCTTCAGGAGGCAGGACCCAGGCCCAGGTGCATATGCGGTAATTAGGGAAAGCCCCTGGTCCACCTCTCTGACAATGACAACAAAAGTATGGGGGAAAAAACTAGTATAGATGTTATCTCTGATAATCTGCTCTTCCTGAGGATATATTAAATTCAACTTACTTTTCAAATCATTGTTTAGAGATCATTTGTGCTGGCAACATTCGTTTTAGAAGAGGGACCGTTCATTTATAAAAGCAGTACCTGGGCAGGAAGCTGCATCCAGAGCCACTTCTCAAGAGATGGATTCAATCCAAAACCCGTACCCAAGTGCAGGTCCTCAGTCTGTTCCTTGTTAATCAGAGTTCAAGATGCACAGGGACAATGATTCATTCTATTGATAATTTTATTATATATTTCTTTAAACAGGTGTCAGAACTAAAGCTCTGTCTCAGCTGAATTGTAACAGGAATGCTTCCCTGTCAAAACAAAAGTAAGTTTCCCTTTAACATGGAGCAAATAATACATGTTTTCATGATTTGTGCATCTATAATGCTGTTAAAATAATTTAAAAAAAATAAGTCATTCATTAAACTGAAACCTAACGAATGAATGTGTAATGGTAGGGAAATTTTCCCTTGTAAGTTCTTTAGTTGGCCTAATAATCAAATTGACCTAAAACTGATTACCAGAAGAGAAATGAATTTAATTTCAGATGTAGGGGACCCCAAAGACCAGAGACTCAACAGCAAGTTGGGCAGTTGAGACTTATAAGCCATTCTGGGCTAAGGAATGGGACAGGGGCCTGGGGCGGCTCACAGGACAGTAAGAGGAGATGCTTGCCCCGCCAGACAGACAGATAGGTATTTCAGATAAAACGTTCTCTCTGGTAGTAGCTCTTTCTGGACCAGTCCCCCTGTCTAAATTCTTTAGGTACTTAAGGGAGAGGTAGAAGTTTTTCTTGAGTCAGCTGGGTCTTGATTGACTTCACATGAAAATAACCCACATGCCAAAGTGACACATTTCGGGATGGCATATTCTCCCCTTCAGATGAAATCTAAAAAAACATGTTCTTTAGGCTCAACGCAAAGCTTTTTTTACTTTTAGTTTGTTGAAAGGTTAGAATCATTATTGACTTCATTTTTTATCTAACTTGATCATCATTAATGCATTTGACATAAAGATCTGAGAAAGCCCTGCATTTTTGAACTTTTAAACAGGCTTTGGAGCAGTGATTTTTTAAAATACTGGATTTATAGAAACTTGCTTTTAGGTGCTAAATGTTTAAAGTGATCATTTTATTATGTTGCTTGTACGGAATTGATTGTTTCAGCTTACAAATTTTGAGGTACAAAGGATTGGCTAATCATAGAATAGAAATGTTAGGGCAGTTTGTAAACAGCTTTCCATTGTAACCCAATAAATTGTGTGCCCTGTCACTTGGCAGGTAACATTTTGAACACTGGGTTACAGGATTACAGAAATGGGTGTAAAGAGAGAGAAGACTGATGAGGGAAACCATATCCCAGGTTTCTTTCTGCCAGGCACACTGCTAACTCCATTAATGTGGAGCAGCCTATTTGAGTTCCCCAGAAACTAAAGTGTTAAGGAGGCAAAAAAAAAGAAAAAATGTGACCCATGGCCTTGTTGCTAGTAAGTGGTAGAGCCAAATTTGAAATTCCTGTTTGATCTAGGGTACCACCCTGCACCCTCGCCCACAATGTTTAGTGTCTCAGTTTCATCCAGGCTTGGAAAAAGGGAAGAAAGAAAGAAAGAGAACAGTGAGGAGACTGGAATGTTGTCAACCAAGTGGATTTCGTGGTGAATAAAATTTTATCTTACTGAGAAGTCACCGAAATCGTAGGAAAGGGAGTTGTGCCATCAAATGACATTTTAAAATCCTTTTAAAAGGGAATTTAAAAACTCTTTTCTCACCACACCAAACCCCCAACACTGGATTGTGGGTCCCACTTTGAAAAACTATTTTCTAAACTTTGTATTAGGTCTCTAGAAAATGATCTATCATTGACATCGAATTTGGATCAGAGACTTTCTCTGGGTTCAGATGATGAAGCAGATCTTGTCAAGGAACTTCAGAGTTTGTGCTCCAGCAAATCTGAATCTGATATAAGCAAGGTAAGCAGTACAAGTAGGGGAGGACATTGAATGGCTGGCCCAACAGAAGAGAGAATTCTTTGTGTGTGTTTTGTCGAGAGAGTGCTAGTCGGGGAGGGGCAGAGAGAAAGGGAGACATAGAATCCGAAGCAGGCTCTGAAGCTGTCAACACAGATCCTGACACAGAGCTCAAACTCACAAGCAGTGAGATCATAACCTGAGCTGAAGTTGGACAGTTAACCGACTGAGCCACCCAGGCGCCCCCAGTAGAGAGAATTCTTGGAACCACATCCCAACACTCATTCCCTGAAAGAAATTCCTTATTGAGTAGTATGGTTAAGGCTCCAAATCAAACTATCCTTACCTGGCTTAAAAAAGCTTTTTCTTCCAAAATATCTTTTCAATAATAATGAAGTTCTATTCAGTGGAGCCTGCTTTTCCAAACTGTTCTGAAAGACCTGAGGTTAATATTGCTTGTTGATTGTATTAGCACAAATCACACCAATACATTCAGGCGGCACTAAGTTTACCCAGGCTTTTTTTTTTTTTTTTTTTTTTTTTTTCATTTTCCTGTGGTTGGCATATAAGTCGTCTATCAGTAAGAGAGCATCACAGCAGACTCCTGTTACAGACACAGAAGCAGCCACAGCTTTCCTTACAAATAAGAAAATTTGGCCTGTATAATCCATATAGTAATAGTCTTTAAGCTGTGAAAATTGAGATCCAAATATAGAAATCCGCGACCCAAATTCTCCAAGGTGATTTCACCAACATCAAGCTCAACCTGTTTTGGGACTCTTGGAGCTGCAGTAAGTCTAACTAGACTTCCTTGATAAATGCCCTTTACTTGAAAGGGGGGATAAGCAGGTGGTTATAACGTGCAGGCTTCCCTGAAGAACTCAGCTCTTATGTCCGCACAGTCCTCATCTCTAGGACAGAGTAGAATTGGCTGTCTTATTGAACCTTGCTGGAGAGCAGTTAGAATACTTACCCACTGGAAACTAACGTAATGATTAAACTCTTACAATTTTATATCTTTTCTTGCAAAAAAATTTTTTTCTAGGGCTCACCTGGCCATCTTTTGATTTTTTTTTCTAATAGACTCTCTTCCCATAGAGATTATTTCTCGTGCATTTTCTGGTAATTTCACTTAAAGACTTCAAGTCTTTGTTGTGAACAGTACAGGCCTTGAGGGGGTGTTCATAGAGCTCGTAAGCACCAGAGAAGAATATAGTGACTTTAAGTGTTATCTTGATAAATTGTATATTTTCCAGATTGCGGATTCCAGGGATGATTTAAGGAGGTTTGATAGTTCAAGAAACAACCCTGCATTTTCAGCAACTGTTAATCCAAGAATGCCAGTGTCACCAAAGGTAAGTGCCCATTTCCCTGCAAAATGTTACAGAGAAAGGAATGCCGTGAAAGACTCCAGAACTTTGGAGGTCTTTTGAGAAGGTCTCCATTTGTTTTCATTCATGTCTGCTAAAACTAAATATAATGTAACTTCTGTTTTGGTTGTTCCATTTAAAAATATATTAGAGAACCTTTAAGATTTCCTGCATTTTGGAATTCTAAAGGACTAAATAATGTAAATATCTATTACACATGAAAAGAAAAAAAGCTCCTTTTTAGTTCAGTTTCTTGCCGTAACACACATTGGTTTCTATGAGATACTTTCCTTTGAAAAACACGTCAGAATGGCAAGTAAAAGAGCCAGGATTCCAATAGACTTCATTAACCTCTCAAAATAACTTCTATGATTGGTTAATAAATGCCAGATGGCCCCGCATGGTACTCGTGGGTGAACAGAAACAATAAAACTACTTCTTACCCAGTAGTTACTCTGTGAGGCCGCAGGTTTCATAGAGGCATTTAGCAATCGGTGGGTTGTTCACCAAGCCGTGTCGAGTGTGGGTCACATCCTGTTCCCATCCACTCCCAGGGTGGCTTATGAAGACCTGTGGAGGGTTTGCAGAAAGCAGAATTTATAAAGTGAGCATGGTGAGACTATTGAATAATTAATCCTCCTCTGCTCACCACAGCCCCAGTAGGTCTCGTCCCAGTTAGTTAGATGGGAGCCGTGTGTTTTGAGGGAAGAAAGTGGGAGGTATTGGCAAGACTGAGGTCTCGAATAAAAAATACATAACATGATGATCTGTGAAGGAAGAACGTGACCTTCTGGGCTCACTCTATCATAATGTCTGCCTTACCTGCGCCCCACAATAGGGAACAGTTTCCAAAGCCCAGCAAAAGCATCATTTGGAGAGCATGTAAGGGACAATGCCCTAAGGAGGTGACTTCGAGCCTCTGTTGCGAATTTAGGCTGGAAAATATTTTGTTCAGGAGCTGTCCCTGAGCTTTTGGCTTAAAGCACATTGGGCCTCCTGGATCACTCTTTAGGGTTCCTTGTGGAACAGTGTGGAAAGGCCATGAAGGTCTGGGAGGAAGAACAGTGAACCACTCTTTCTCCACAGGGTGAAGTCACTTTCCTATATAAAAATATTGACTGGTAGTAACCAGTTGCCACTGTTTAATGTCTCATGGAGACCAGGTGTTGTGCCCGTTTCTCTGTCACAGGACCTTACTGGCTGCCGCAGGAAGGTACTGTCCACAAGAAACAGTACTGAAAGAGGGATGTGCTCAAGGCATCTTTTTTAAAAGAACAAGTTTCCTTTTATAACCTCCGGGCTCCTATAAAAGAACCACGGGGTTGTTTGAAGATGTGATTTGAGGTGGCTGTGAGGACAACTGCCTAATGAGCAGCGAGAAGGGGTGCTCGATGGTGGCTAAGAGGTGTTTTTCTCAGAACCTGCCAGCAGAGGGCAGAGTGACACATTTGACAGCTTTCTGAAAGCTTGGCAGGCTCATTGCTTTTCTGTATTTCTGATAAACTCAGAAATCTAGCATTTCTTGGTTAGATGCCCAGTTTCTTCTGTTATCAGGAAGTAATTCTTCTAAAAGTAAGAGCTTTCTGGATTAGTTGAAATCACTTTCAACAATCAACATTGGCCACAACAGAACTCCTTACTGCTCCAACAGTAAGAGAATGTAGTGAGATTAATAAAACCAAATACATAAATTTAAATCACTGTTAGAAAGAATAGACACTAATATATTTTCTTCTCATGAAAATTAATCTCCCATCTTTGCATCATGAAATCCACTCGATGATTTCTTTTTAGACCCCCTCAGTGCCCAGATCACATCCCCCAGAGGTCCTGATATAATCTGCCTGAGGTACAACCTGGACTTTGTGGTTTTTGAAAGCTCCCTGGTGACTGTGGATTGAAGCCAGTGCTTAGACCCACCGCTCTAAGACAGCTTTGCTCTGTGATCCTCTTTCTTGTCCACCCCGCTTCTTTGTTTCTAAATGTATCTTTAGAGGGGTTGATACACCTTTGTGTAACTTACTTTTATATGTAATCCACTATTTTTCTGCACCACACTCTACACCTTCTCTCTCTTGTTCACCTTTCAAAGTCTTACACATGCTTAAAGATCCATCTCCAATAGGGGTGCCTGGGAGGTTCAGTCCGTTAAGCATCCAACTTCAGCTTAGGTCATGATCTCATGATTTGTGAGTTTGAGCCCCCGCATCAGGCTCTGTGCTGACAGCTCAGAGTCTGGAGCCTGCTTTGGATTCTGTGTCTCCCTCTCTCTCTCAAAAATAAACATTGGAAAAAAAAAAAAGATGGACCTCTAGTGGAAAACACTGTTCCTTGACTTTCTTGTCCCCAACTTCCCCAGCTAGAGAGCAGGGATTACGGTACCCTCCTAGCAGCCAGTCAATATCGAATCAAAGAATGGCTCTGATTTAATAATATTTCTTTATATGCAGCACTTTTCTGTACAAATTCACAGGGTTTTTTTGAGCCTAATATTAATGTTGAACATAAGTCAACTTAATATGGTTAACAGAACTTTTGGGTTTTAGCCCAGAAAGCACTAAACATCCTGAACTCTCCTAGTCCCAGGCTCTTATACCTCTCAGCTTTAAGGAAAACACCTCAACACCTGTGCTTAGCGGCCAGAGTGTCAAGAACATCAGGGTGTATGTCAGTCACTTGCCCTGTTCTCACACTCACTAACACACACTGTTGCCCTGTTCCATCCTTACACTCCAAGCACATGGTTAGCTATGCTGGAGGCTTCTTGTTACTTAATTTCACGTCAGCATTTCCTATCTCAGACCACAAAGATGCACACACACACACACACACGTACCGCCTCCCCCCACCCCCAACCTCCTTGCCTTCATGATACAGATGAGCAAAGAACACCACGTGTTGCCTCTCCTCTCTCTGGACCCTGGCACTAATCAAGGCAAAATTATTTACAGGTTTCCCTTCCCATCAACCAACTGGCTGTTATCTTTATTACAACATGCCATTTCTTCTCAAGATCAAGTTACAAATTGGTATTGGTCTTACTAGGCCCAGGGCAAAGTCCCATTTTATAGATTTAAGAAGATACCCAGGAGAATTCAACTGCCAGCCGAGGCCACACAGTTTTTCTTTAAAAGCCACATTAAGGATTTTTCCCGTTAAATTCTAATTTTACATTTTAAGTCTTCTAATGGCTACATTATTATTTGGTTGCATTAAAAGAGAGAAAGTAATCCATGCCAACTGCTTCTAACCCTAACCCTTAGGAGGTTGTACTTCGTGGTCATTGATTGTGGAATTTTAGATGCTCCAGGGGAAAACACCTTGGTCTTCATCACTGAGACTGGGGGCACATCATGTTCCCTGTCCAGTTCTTCCACTGGGCTTAATCCACTATGCTCTCTGCTTTAGGACAAGCACCTAGAATAGTGTCTATGCTTCATAGTTAAACTGTTCATCTGTGCAGTTTTTATAGGAAAGCAGAAAAGTTAGGGGACTTACCCAAGGTGATAGTTGATTTTTGTAGCACTGCTTACAAATAGTTGCTTCAACTAGTCCAACCTGGTGATTTCTTTGGGGCTCGGACTTCAGGAAGCTCCCGTTGGTGAGGAGATCCCAGACTCACTGAGTCTTGTGACACAGGGAGGGCCTGAAAGAAAGTCAGGTGTTGGGTCTTTAGGAATTTTGTCATTCAGCGTCTCTCCTCCATTGTCTGCTGTTTGGTTTTACAAGAGAACCATGTTTAGGGAGAAACTCGTACATGCTTGCACAGACACACGGAGGAGGACAAGTGAGGACCACTGTTGGCAGTTGGTAACCATGTCAAAAATGTGACAGACTTCTTCTGTTTCTCTTCCAGGAGGTCAGTCCTCTCAGCAGCCATGAAACTACGGAATGCAGCAACAGTCAGTCAAAGAACGAGTTGGGTGTTTCAAGAGTTAAATCTTTTCTTCCTGTTCCTCGAAGTAAAGTCACCCAGTGTTCCCAGAACACCAAAAGAAGCAGCAGCAGCAGTAATACAAGGCAAATAGAAATAAATAACAACACAAAAGAAGAGATTTGGAACTTCCACCAAAATGAACAAGTAGAAAAACCTAATAAATAGACCTGCCTACAATAGTCTCATTCTTAACTTCTGTATATTTCACACAGAAACCAAGGACAACAAGATGTAAATACTTTTAAATGGAGAAAATGTTTTTTCACTGTAATATAAAGTATGAGTGCGGGACCACTATTCAATTCTTTTGTAAAGACTGTATTTATAACCAACATTTTGTCACCTTTTTTTTTTTTTTTTCCAATTCTGTAGGATTGAACTTCAATACCAGGAAGTGATGCCAACTTTTCAAGTAGTTTTATAATAGAAATATTGCGCTAGTTTTAATCAATACGTTCAGGGGTATTAGAACTGTCAGTGTACTGTATATCTATATATATGTATATATGTATATTTTAACAAGTCCACGGACCACATCGCATACATGTTACAAAAATGTACAACATTGGCTTTTAAATAGAGGTCATAATTTTACGTTGACTAGAAAGGGGCAATAACAAACCATTTCTAAACAGTTACTTTCCATTAAAAGCCATATTAAGTATTTTGCCTGTTAAATTCTAGTTTTACATTTTAAATCTTTTAATGGTTAAATTACTGATTGGTTGCATTGTGTATATTTATGCATATAAATTTGCATTGACTCCTGCAAAATATAAAATTATATAATGCAATAAAAGTGTTATCTTTCTTACAAAAGTTTTGTACCTAAGTGGATATAACTGCAAATGCTTCAATAAATTAATTTAGAGTTAACTCCCTCTTCTATTTAATTCTAGTAGCACAACTGATAAAGTTGACAATATTTTCTGGAAGTGTTTCTTTGAAAATTACTAATGAAATTACATATACAACTCAAAGTTAAAATGCTTCAACACCAATAAAATATTGAATTGGTGAAATAATTTTGCAGTAGTTTCTTAGTTTCTATCTATAGCTCTTTGCGTTCACTTACAGAATATGTTCTCCACATTGGTTTTTCACTAGCTGTTCACAGAAAGGCCCACTCTTATTAGAAAGTATTAAAAATAAAACATTTAAGTGGCGCTCTAAGAATAAGGTGTTCACTGAACACTTTTTCCCTCATAAATAGCCCCAAAAATGTATGATTTTATACCAGAAATTAATAGCTTGTCTAAGAGTATTGTAAGCTCTCTCTTGGCCAGAATGGTTATTTACATTGAAATAGACACATGTACATTGATACTGTATTAAACTCTACAAAAATGTTTGCAAGTATCTTAAAGTTTGGTTAAGATTATGCCACAAGGGATGAATTAGAGATCTTTCTAGCAGGGAAGAACTCGATTCCAACACGTGACAGCCTTCTGCCTGGGCTTCACTTGTCTTTGCAAGGCAAATCCTAAGGATATAACAGCTCAGATCTCACACACAGGGAAGTGTGCAGTGAGGTTGGCCGGGGGTGGGGGTGCTGTGGAGAGGACAAGAGACAGAGGATGGGTGGAAGAAAGAGGCCAGGAGAAAGTCTTAGTCCTCAGTATAATAACTCCTTTGAGTTGGACTCAAATTCTTGGTCCCCTGGTGGCATTTGCTACTACTCTCAAGTGTTTTCACAAAGCCCCTAAAGAATACTCTCAAAATCAGAGACCAATATACCTAGATTTAGGTGGCTCTAATGTGTTTCCTCCTGCTTACTTACAGCTGCTTAGATTATATCCATTCTGAATTCTTAGGCATTGTGATTAGGCACCATGTTTTATATTAGCTGCTTTTCTCAAGGTTAAGATCCCATTATAGTAACCACCAGAGAAAACAAAAGCAAATTTGAAATACATTTTTGAGATGACTTATAGTGCCTGATCCTTGCAGTTTTGTCAGTAAAAGTCAACATGTGCACTTTTTATAATGGGACATCAGACTGCAAGATGTCTAAAGAGGGCATTTAGATCGGGGGCTCAAAATACAGGTAGAGATCCACTAATAGCTCATTCTATCAATTCAGTGAGTCACAACTAGCCATTTTAAAAAGAATAGAATGTCACAGTACATCATAGCGTCAAAGTAAAAACGGCCTGTGAAGCTTTTGTTTCTGTTACGTAGATGTATGCATGTACACACTGGGCTGTGAAGCATAGCTTTGTGTGGCCATGGCCAAAAATCAGAGTCAGTACGGTATAAGGGAGCCCAGTGGTGGGGGTGGCATGGAGTGAAAAGGTCTTTGATGATAAACTGCCTTGGGAGCTGAAGGAAGCACTGCCGTTTATTAGCCGTAAGGTCTAAGACAAGTTACTTAATTTCTTTAACAGTTTTCTCAGCAGTAAAGTAGGGTCATGACAACCCTATGAGTTGTCTGTGAGCATTAAATGAGGTTATGCAATAAAGCATTTCTAGTTAACTCCCTCATTCCTAAGTAATGAATCTTACAGCTCTCCGAGGCATTCCAACGTCTTTTCAAAGCATAATCAATTCACAAATAAATACTTACATCTATATTATGAACATCAGATTTTAAACAGTAAATATATGAAACAAGTGATAGAAATGTAATTGGAAATAAACAACTATAAAACACATTAGCGATTTCCATTTTTCAATATCTCACATTTGCTTATGTAAAAGAAAAAACAAGTAGAGACTTCATAAAATCTGATTATTAATGAGGAAAAGTAGCCAATTTTGATCAATAAGGTTGAATTTTCAAAAATGCATTATTTTTTCTGTGCAGTTAACTGAAAATTACAACTGACGAGTTCAGTTGGCTAGCCCTAGCTGTCACCTGATTGAGGCGCCTCCTGGAACAATTATGACCCATTAAAGAAACGTCAATCTCTGAAGTTATTCGATGCTTTCTGAATCTTATGCCATCTCTTTGCAAGATCATCCTTCTCAGAGAACATCCCTCAAATATTAAAGGAGTAAATTAGTGAATAGATATCCTTTGTTAGTTTGGTTTTTACTATAAATAAATGTTTAGTTGTAGATGAAAATGTCTATTGAGTATTAATTAGAGAGGACTATAGATACATTGAGAAAAGACACAGTTATATGGTATCTTTAATGGTGATGACAACACTTGAATATTAGGAGGCATGACCTCCAATTCTGGCCACAAAGCTGACACTTTAGGCTTCAGTATCCTCAATTAAAAAAAAAAAAAGCATGTGTGTGTGTGTGTGTGTGAAAGAGAATTAGAGCTGCTTGTTCCCATAAATAAAAGCACAACAGAAAATCAGAAATCCTGTTAGTTGTTCCCATATATGCTGATGCCTTACAAGGGTGTTAGCGAACCATACCATAAAAGTTATTTGGGTTATATTTTAAGAAAATCAAGAATATACTTATTAGCTAATTCAAAAGTTTACATTTGTTCAGAGTGACTTCAGACATTAATTACTCATTCATTAAAGTAGTATTGTGTGCTAGAGACTAGGGATACGGTGTGAGGATGTTCCAGGTGCCTCTCGGCTTGGAGCTTACAGTTTCCTGGGGTAAGACAGTGAATAAATAAACAAAACAAAGTAACTTCCTATTCTGTATGTTCTGTAAAGTAGAACGTTGTGATAGAGCACACTTGGTGAAGGTCATGGAGGAAGGATTACTTCAGAGCAGACTACTTCAAGGAAAGGTCTCCAAGGACCTAATATTTACTCTGGTACCTGAGGATGAAAGGGATGAAAGGATGCAGGAGCCAGAGGTGACAAAACTGGCAACTGTCCTAAAGAAGTAACAGGAAGGAGCCTGAAGTCTGAAACACATTTAGCCGGGAGAAGAATTAAGAGATGAAGGTGGATGCTGTGGCCAAGTTTGGATTCTGATGGAGGCTCTGGTAAGCGTCTGTAGCACAATGAGAAGTCACTGGAGAGTTTTACAACTGTCAGGCGTTCATTTACATTTTTAAAAGACTGTTTAGAGAGATCAGTGTGTCCAAAAGAAATGTAATATTATCCAAAAATGTGAGACACGTACATACTTTTAAGCTTTCTAGTAGCCACACATTAAAAAGAGAAATATATGGGGCACCTTGGTGGCTCAGCCAGTTCAGAGTCTGACTTTGGCTCAGGTTATGATCTCACAGCTCATTAGCTCAAGCTCCACATCGGGCTCAGAGCCTGGAGCCTGCTTCGGATTCTTTGTCTCCCTCTCCCTCTGCTCCTCCCCTGCTCACACTCTGTATCTTTGTCTCTCTCTCTCTCTCAAAAATAAACATTAATTTTTTTTAAAAGTTAAATTATTGCAATGTTTATTTAACCCACTATATCCAAAACATTATTTCAAAAATAATCATCATAAGAAAGTATTGAGATATCTAACATTATTATTTCACATTCTAAGTTCTTGACATACACTAAAGTTTATAGTAAAAATGAAGATAAAATAGTTTTAGACCAAAAAAAGCTTGCTGTCATCAGATCTCCACTCCAAGAAATACCAAAGGAAGCTTTTCAAATGAATGATTGATTCCTGATCAAACCATGTATCTTACCCACAAAATGAGCAAGGCCAGAAATGATATGTCTGTGGGAAATAAACTTTGTATTTTTAAATTATCTAAGAGATAATTGCTTAAAGGAAAAAAGTACAATCAATGAATGTAGTTTATGACATAAATAGAAGTAAATGTATGACAAAAGCACAAGGGATGGGACAGGATGAGAGAAATGGAAGAAACAATGGTAAGTTCTTACATTTTACCTGAAGTATTACAATATTACTTGAAGGTACAAGATAGTAAGTTAAATATGTACCTTGCCTACCAGAAAAACCAAAATTAAAACAAATGTGTAACTAGCAAGTCAAAAGTGGAGATAAAATTGGAATAAAAAATAACCAATTAATCAAAAACAGGAACCAAGCACATTACAACAAAACCCTATAGACAAATAATCCCTGTGCACAGAGAAGCAGAAATATTTAATAATATTAGCAAATAGAATCCAGCAATGTACGAAAAAGATACATTATATCTAAGTGAGGTTTGTACCAGGAATGCTAGATTTGATAAACTTTCAAATAGCAATCAGTATATCAAAAGGATCATATACCATGATCAAGTGGAATTCATTCCTGGAAGGCAAGGATGGTTCATTCAATATATGCAAATCAATAATGTTATACATCACATCAATAGAATAAAAGATAAAAATTATATGATCATTTCAATACATGCAGAATAAGCATCTGACAAAATTCAACATCCATTCGTGATACGAAAAAAAAAAAAACCTCTCAACAAATTGAATATAGAAGGAATGTATCTCAACATACATGACAAGCCTACAGCTAACATCATACTCAATCATGAGATGTTTAAAGTTTTTCCTCTAAGATCATGAATAAGACATGGGTGCCAACTGTCACCACCACTATTGAACATAGTATTAGAAGTCGTAGCCAGAGCAATGGGGCCAAAAAAAAAAAAAAGTATAAAAGGCATCAAATATCAAAAAAGAAGAAGTAAAATTGTCTCTGTTTGCAGATGACATAATCTAATATATAGAGAATCCTGATGACTCCACCAAAAATATTGTTAGATCTAATCAATGGAATTCAGGAAAGTTATAGAATACAAAATCAACATGTAAAAATCAATAGCATTTATATACACTAACAACAAATTATCTGAAAAAGAAATGAAATAATCCTATTACTGATAGCAAAGACAGTAATATATTTAAGAATAAATTTAGCTAAAAAGGTAAAAGATCTGTACACTGAAAACTATCAAACATTGATGAAAGAAACTGAAGAAGACACAAATAAATAGAAAGATATTCTGTGGTTTATGGATTAGAAGAATTAATATTGTTGCAATGTCTATATTATCCAAAGTCATCTATAGATTTAGTACAATCCCTATCAAAATTCTAATGGCATATTTTACAGAAATATAAAAAAACAAGCCTAAAATTTGAGAGGTACTACAAAAGACCATCATCAAAGAATAGCCAAAGCAATCCTGAGAAAGAAAAAAAGCTGAGCCATCATACTAATTTCAAAGTATTTTACAAAGTTATAATAATCAAAATAGTATGGGAGTCTGGTTCAAGATGGTGAATAGGAAAATCCTGAACTCACATCTTATTTGGACATACTGCATCTATAGCTTTATATGGAACAATTTCCCCTTATAAGAAAAAAAAAAAGAGAGAGAGAGAGGGGGGTGCCTGAGTGGCTCAGTCTTTTAAGTGTCTGACTCTTGATTTCAGCTCAGGTCATGATCTTACAGTTTGTGACAATGAGCCCCACGTTGGGCTATGTGCTGACAGTGTGGAGCCTGCTTGGGATTCTCTCTCTCTCTCTCTCTCTCTCTCTCTCTCTCTGCCCCTCCCTGCTCACACATGGTCTCCCTCCCTCCCTCTCTCAAAAATAAATAAATAAGCTTAAAAAGAAAAAGAAAAAAAAAAACCCAGAAACCAGTGGTGCAACCCACTCACATTGAGCAAACAAGGGAGAAACCACATCAGAGAAGGCAGGAAAGTCTGAGACACAATCTCATCATAAACTCCACCCCTGGTATAGTGAACAAAAGTTGAAAGGGAACTCAAAACCCAGAGCTTCTCCCTGCAGAGTGAAGGGAACAGAGGAAGCTGGCGGATGCAATCTCTGTGGTCTCTGCTTGGCTCCAGCTTGCCAGTATCTTACAGAAAGATAGATTCTGATTTTTATAGCTGCTGCCAAGGAACACTTTTACACTGCCTGACCCTGGTGGCCAAGGGAGTCTTATGCTTGTGGGTCCAACAGGACTAAAACCAATGGAGAAAGGATTCTTAAGCAGCTACCACCTCAGGGCACAACAAGAAGAAACAGACCCAGGAGCTCAATATTTCTGGAAAGAGGCCAATTAGTTTATCATCACAGCTATAGTTTGAAAACACATCCAACGACTAACTATAAACCTTTCTTAAGATCTTGGAGAGTGAGTGCTATCTCACACTCTCCCTCTGCCACGCTCCAGAACACCAGCATCCCATATTTTGCATTTGGTGCACTGGTGTTAGTGGCTTTAGCCCAGGACATACCCCTTGATCACCAGGCTTTGGTGGCCAGGTGTCTAGTATTCCTGGGTTCCCAGGACTGTAAGAATTGGAGAGACAGTTCGTGGCAGGCTACTACTCCTAAGGCACTGCATGGAGAGCAGAGTGAAACACATCCCGTTTTTCTGAGAAAAAAGTCTACTTAGTAGTCCTAGAACTTTGGCCATAGGGGAAGGTTCCAAGATTGGCCCACACCTAGAAACTACACAGGCACTCTCAGGGAATGCAAAACAGGGGATACATCTTTGGTGTCCTCTCTACAGCTCATCAGTACATCCCAGAAAGAAGCTTGACACTTATCTGAAGCCTGGCTTTTTTGCAACTGCTTCTCAGGGGATTCCTCCTGATGACCTGACTCTGGGAACCTGCAGGCCTCATATTTGTGGTCCCACAGGACCGTATACATTTGCATATTTTAACAGCTGTTGCCTGAAGTTCTGGCTTCCAGTCAGCCTAAATCTACATGCTGACTGAAATATCACCCCCCACTTTGAGACACTGACTGGTCTTAGTATGCTTTCAACTACTGGGAGCTATTAATAATTAAATAGGATGTTTGAATAATCAGAAAGGTTTGAGAGTCAACCAAGAGCGAGGGCAGACTTGAACAGTAAAATTTATCTTCTACATAAGGCCAACCCTTCAACACTGGGAGATGTGGGTATTTCATCTAATACATAGAAACCAATACAGATAGTCGAGCAAAATAAAGAAACAGAGGAGTATGTTCCAAACAAAAGAAGATGACAAAACCTCAGAAAACTGAAGGAGTCTAGAACCATTAGACCAGCCTTAACAAGAAAAGTTAAAGTCTTCTTTAAGCTGAAACAAAATGATGCTAATTAATAATAGGAAAACACATGAAAATATAAACCTCACTGATAAAGAAAAATATATAGTGAAAGCAGTGTATTAATCACTTATAAAACTGAGGTTAAAAGGTGAACGTAATAAAAATAACTTGTAACTATAATAATTACTTAAGAAAGGGGCACCTGGGTGACTCAGTTGCTTAAGTGGCCAACTTCAGCTCAGGTCATGATCTCACATTTTGTGAGTTCTGGCCCCACATTGGGCTCTGTGCTGACAGCTTCAGATTCTGTGTCTCCCTCTCTCCCTGTTCCTCCCTGACTTGCACTCTATCTCTCTCTCAAAAATAAATAAACCTAAAATATTTTTAAAGTAATTAGTGAAGGGAAACACAAGATAAAAAGGTGTAAAATTTGACATCAGAAACAAAATGTGGGTGAAAGAGTAAAAATATACAGCATCAGAATATGTTCAAAGTTTTTATCAACTTTAAGTTGATAACTTATAAAACTATAAAAATAAGTTATATAAGTTTCATGGTAATCACCAAGCAAAAACCTGTAGTAGATATGCAAAAGATAACAAGAACTGAATCTAAGCATACCACTGAAGAAAGTCATTAAATCACAGAGGAAAAGAACAGGAGAAGAAAGAAAGAAACAAGGTAACTACAAAACAGCTGGAAAATGATTAACAAAATGGCAACAGGTATATACCTATTGATAATTACTTTAATATTAAATGGAATAAATTCCCCACTAAAAAGACAAAGAATGAATGGATTAAAAAAAAAGAGAGAGAGGGGTGCCTGGGTGGCTCAGTTGGTTAAGCGGCCGACTTCAGCTCAGGTCATGATCTCACAGTGTGAGTTCGAGCCCTGCATCGGGCTCTGTGCTGATGGCTCAGAGCCTGGAGCCTGCTTCAGATTCTCTATCTCCCTCTCTCTCTGCCCTTCCCCTGCTCACACTCTGTCTCTATGTCTCTCAAAAATAAATAAAAAGGTTAAAAAATTTTTAAAAAATAAAAAAATTAAAAAAATAAAAAAAGAGAGAGAGACCTACCTATATGCTGCCCATGAGAAACCCATAAGACATTTAGACGTAGAGCCACACACATACTGAAAGTAAAGGAATGGAAAAAGATATTCCATGAAAATGGAAGCCAAAAGAAAGCTGAGGTAGCTATATTTATATCAGGCAAAATGCTTTGAAACAAAATCTAATAATAAAAAAGGGCATTACACATCGATAAAGGGGTCAATCCAACAAGAAGATAAAACGTTTGTAAATAATTATGCATCAAACATAAGAGCACCTAAATATATAAAGCAAATAGACAGAAATACAATAATAGGAGGGGATTTCAATGTACTATTTACATTCCTGGATAGATAATCCAGACAGAAAATCAATAAGGAAACATTGGCTTTAAGCAACACTTTAAACCAAATAAAATTAACAGGTATATAAATAACATTCTATCCAAAAGCACCATAATACACATTCTTCTAACATGCACATGGAACAGTGTCTAAGGTAGAGTATGTATTGGGCCACAAAACAAGTTTTAACAAATTTAAGAAGACTGAAGTTACATTAAGCATTTTTTTCTGACTACAATGATATGAAACTAGAAATCAATTACTAGCAGAAAACTGGAAAATTCCCAAATATATGGAGACTAAGCATACTACTAAACAACCAGTGAGTCAATAAATCAAGAGCAAAATCAAAAATACCTTGAGGCAAAAGAAAAGAGAAATACAGCATGCCCAAATGTATGGGATTCAGTAAAAGCAGTTCTAACAGGGAAGTTCATAGCAATAAATGTCTAAGTCAAGAAACTAGAAAAAGAAGAAAAAGCCCAAAGTTAGTAGGAGGAAAGAAATAACAAATATAAGAGCAGAAATAAATGTAAGAGAGGCTAAAAAGACAACAGAAAATATCAATTAAAACAAAAGCTGGTTCTTTGAAAAGATAAACAAAATAGACAAAACTTCAACTAGATTCACAAAGAAAAGGGAAAGGGCTCAAATAAAATTAGAAATAAAAGAGGAGATATTACAGCTAATACTACAGAAATACAAAAATCATAAGAGACTACTATGCATAATTATGTGCCAACAAATTGAACATAGAAGAAATGAATAAATTCTTAGAAACATACCTTCCAAGACTAAATCATAAAGAAAATAGAAACTCTGAACTGATTGATTATTGCTAAGGAGATTGAATCAGTAATTTAAAAACTCCCTACTTAACAGAAGTCCAGGACCATGGGGTACGTGGGTGTTTTAGTTGGTTAAGCGTCCAACTCGGCTCAGGTCAGGATCTCCTGGTTCGTGAGTTTGAGCCCCACATCAGGCTCTCTGCTGTCAGTGCGGAGCCTGCTTCAGATCCTTTGTGTCCCCCCACCCCCTGCCCCTTTCCGCCTAGTTCTCTCTCTCTCTCTCTCTCTCTCTCTCTCAAAATAAATAAACTTTGAAAAAAAAAGTCCAGGACCAGACAGCTGCACTGATGAATTGTGCCAGACAGTCAAAAAAGAATTACTATCAATCCTTCTCAAATTTTTCCAAAAAATAAAAGAGCAGGGAACACTTCTAAAATCATTTTACATAATCAGCATTACCTTGATACCAAAACGAGACAAGGATACTACGAAGAAATAAAATGTGAGGCCAATATCTCTGATGAACATAGATGAAAAATCCTCTACAAAATATTAACAAACCAAATTAACAATACATCAAAAATATCATATACTATGATCATGTGGAATTTATTCCAGAGATGTAGGACAATTCAACATCTGCAAATCAATAAACGTGACACACCACATTGACAAAATCCAGGACAAAAAATATATAATCATCTCAATAGATATAGAAAAGTATTTGACAAAATTCAACATCACTTATGATAAAAACTTACATTCTGGGTATAGGAGGAATATACCTCAACATTATAAAAACCATTAATGACAAGTCCATAGCCAATGTCATACTCAACGGTAAGAAATATTTTCCTCTAAGATCAGAAGTAAAATAAAGATATCACTTTTTCCACTTCTATTCAACATAGTATCAGAAGTCCTAGCGAGAGCAATTAGGCAAGAAAAAGAAATAAAAGCCATCCAAAGAGTCATATATATATTTTAAAGATCACACAAATGAATGGAAAGACATTCTGTGCTCATGGATTGGAAGAACCGATAATGTTAAAATGTCCATACTACCCAAGCAATCCAGATATAACGTAATTCCATTCAAAATTCCTGTAGCATTTTTTACAACCTAAAGTTTGTATGGAACCACAAAGATAATGAATAGCCAAAGCAATCTTGAGAAAAACAAACCAACCAACCAACCTGGAGGCATCATGTTCCCTAATTTAAAACTATAATATAAAGCTATAATAATCACAACAGTATGGTACTGGCATAGAAACACATACATACATCAATGGAACAGAACAGAGCCCAGAGGTAAATCCATACACTGATGGTCAAATTAGTGGACAAAGGAGCCAAGAACATACAATTGAGAAAGAATAGACTTCAATAAGTGGTGTTAGGAACACTGGATAGCCACATGCAAAAGAATGAAACTGGACCCCCATCTTATATCATTTATAAAAACTAGCTCAAATGGATTAAACACTTAAATAAGTGTAAGACATGAAACCATAAAACAGGTGGTAAGTTCCCTGGAATTGTTCTTGATGATATTTTGGATTTGACACCAAAAGCAACGAAAGCAAAAATAAGCACATGGGACTGCATCAAACTAAAAAGCTTCCACACAGCAAAGCGAACCATCAACAAAATGAAAGGAAACCTACTGAATGGGAAAAAATATTTACCAAGTATATATCTGATAAGGGAATTAATATCCAAAATATAGAAAGAATCCTTGTGACTTATTAAAACAATCTGACTAAAAAATAGGCAGAAAATCTGAATAGGTATGTTTCTAAAGAAGACATATAGATGGCCAACATATACACGAAAAGGTACTCAACCTCACTAATCATCAAGGAAATATAAATCAAAAGCACACTGAGGTATCATCTCACACCAGTTAGAAGGGCTATTCTCAAAAAGAAATAATAAGCATTGGCAAGGATGTAGAGAAAAGGGAACCCTTGTGTACTATTGGTGGAAATGTAAACTGGTATAGCCACTGTGTACCAGTTTGATACAGTATGGAGGTTCTTTAAAAGAAATCCAAAATAGAACAATCATACAACCCACCAATCCCACTTCTGATGATTTAGCCAAAGAAAATAAAAACATTAACTCAAAAAGATATCTGTACCTCCATGTTAATTGCATCATTATTTACATTAACCAAGATATGGATCTGTCACCTCCACCTTCTGCCCTACACCAGCTGTGGGCACCAGGATCCCATGTTCCATCATTGGGAAGCACTTGTGGTGTGAGGCCACAATGACAGGCCCCAGTGGGGACTTGGGCATGCCGGTGGAGGTGGGTGAGGATGTCAGCTTTGGTGCTGCCATCAACTCCATGTCGGACAAAATCAACTCCTGTCTGGACCACCCAGAGGAGAAGAATGACCACCTCTACGCCCGCCTCCAGGAGCTGCTTGCGTCCAACTGGTAGAAACACCTTGAATTCCAGCAGAAGCTTGGGGAAGCCCCTAGTGATCTCAGTCCTTAGGCTCTGAGACGCCCCCAACCATCCCCAACCCTGCCTCCCTGGACGCGGCTCTGACCTGGGCGCTCAACAGCTGGCTCAGATACCTTCTCAAGGGCTGGTCGACAGGTCCTCTGGTGAGTCTGCCTGCCTGGGCCACCCTTCTGGTCCTCCCCTTGGCATACCTGGGCCGGCCCCAACCACCTGAGGTCAGTGCAAGACACTTCCCGCACTGCCCAGCCCTGGAGTGCCCACATTAAATGGGTCTCTAACAACAACAACAACAACAACAACAACACAAAACAAGAAAACAATAACTAAGATATGGAAACAACGTAAGTGTTCATCGATGGATGAATGGAGAGAGAAAATGTGGCACATATGTACACTAAGAATTATTAAGTTATATGAAAAAAGAAGGAAATGCTGCTATCTGTGACGAGATGGATAAAACTTGAGGGCATTATGCAAAGTGAAATAAGTCAGGGAAAGGCAAATACTGTGCGATCTCATGTATGTATGGAATCTAAAAAAAAAAAACCAAACTCATATAAACAGAGTTTTAGTTGCCAGAGGCAGGAGTTAGGGGCTGGGTGGAAATGGGTGAAGGTGGTTAAAAGGCACAAACTTCCAGTAAGATAAATAAGTTCTTGGGATGTAATTTATAATACTATGGTGACTATAGTTAACAATACTATATTATTAACTTCAAAGTTACTGAGAGTAGGTAATAAAAGTTTTTATCACATACACAAAAATTCTAAGTATATGAGGGGACAGATGTGCTAATTAAACTTATTGTAGTAATCATTGTGTGATATATGTATACTAAATTATTGTGCTGTATACTTTACACTTACACTGATGTAATATGTCAATTACATCTCAGTAAGACTGGAGAAAAATTAATTCAACATATTTACCACATAAAGAAGAAAATCACACAATCATCTCAGTAGATGCAAAAAAGTATTAATAAAATTCAATTCTCATTCATGCAAATACTCTCAGCAAACTAAGCATAGAAGGTACTACCTCGACCTGATGAAGGACATCTAGGAAAAATCTATAAGCAACATCATATTTAGTGGTGAAAGACTTAATGTATTCCCCTAAAATCAGAAGGCAAGGATGCATATCTTACCATTTTATCTAAAAAAGACCCATATACACAAAATAAAGGTCTACATACTGGGATGGAAAAAGTTAAACGGTCCTTATTTGCACAACATATCATAAACACAGAAAATCCTAAGGAATCTATAAAAGAGTTACTAGAACTAATAAGTGAATAATAAGCCTGTAAGATCAGCATATAAAAGACAATTGTATTTTTATATTCTACTAATAAACAATTGGAAAACAATGGCATTTGGTAGCATCAAATACATGAAATATTTGGGAATATATATAACCAGTATAATACCTATACAGTGAATAATATAAAATAATTCTGATAAATTAAATAAGACCTAAATAAACAGAAATGCAGCATGTTAGTGGCAGGAAGATTTAATATTGGCTATCTATTGAGTCAATTTTTGCTAAATCTACAGATTTAAAGTAACCCTAACAAAAATCCCAGAAGGAATTTTTTTTTAATTTTTTTTTTAATGTTTATTTATTTTTGAGACAGAGAGAGACAGCATGAGTGGGTGAGGGGCAGAGAGAGAGGGAGACATAGAATCAGAAGCAGGGTCCAGGCTCTGAGCTGTCAGCACAGAGCCTGACGCGGGGCTCGAACTCACAGACTGTGAGATCATGACCTGAGCCGAAGTCAGACGCTCAACCGACTGAGCCACCCAGGCGCCCCGGAATTTTTTTTTTTTAAAGAAATGAACATACTCTTTTAAACACATGGCTTCATTTTTAATCCAGAAAATTCTGGTTTATCTCCTTGGCTCTGAACTGGAAACAGCCCACAGATAATTCAAGTAAGACTGGTTTACAGCTGAATTCTTTCTGTGATGACCACCCATTGATTTGGAGGAGAAAACAAACTGATCAAATTCATTTGGTTTCTGGACCTCTGTGTCTTCCAGGGGCCTAAACAATCAATGTTCTATTTCCTTCTTGATATATCCTCCCAGGGGTATTTAAGTCCAAATATAATAATATTTTCACTAAAATATTTTTTTAAAGCAAACTCGGCATGAGTTGGTTTTGTCAAGCCAGTTTACTGTTCAGACATTTCTGACAATTTACCCTGGAATTTTCAAGACTGCCCTTGTTAGTAATGACACAGGAACTAGTGAAATATGTTGCACCTGTGTGGTGTAATTTGAGAAGTGAGGCAGGATGTTCCTGCCTCTTTCTTCCTTGTTTCTCAACAGTCTTGTTAAAACGTGACATATTGTGGTGTTTTGTGCTATGGTAAATAGAGCACAGAAACTGAAATAAAACTCCCTGTTCTGTCCTTGAGTGACCCATGTCACTGGCCTTATGACACTTAATTTTCCGGGCCTAGGTTTTTTATTTGAAACAAAATACCTTCTTTTCTTTTCTGTTTTATTTTTTCAAGTTTATTTATTTATTTTTAAGAGAGAGAGAGAGAGTGTGTGTGTGTGAGTGGGGCAGGGGCAGAGAGAGAGGGGGACGGAGGATCTGAAGGAGGGTCTGTGCTGAAAGCAGAGAGCCTGATGTGGGGCTTGAATTTGTGAACTGGGAGATTACGACTTAAGCCAAAGGCAGACGCTTAACCAATTAAGCCACCCAGGTGCCCCAAAACAAAAGTACCTTCTAACTTCTGAAATCTTTCTTTCTATAATCATCAAGTACCTCAAATAATCTCAGAATACCTTCCCCCCACCCCCCTTTCAGCTGAACACTGAGGGCTGGAATCTGAATCCCTACATTTAATCATAAGGAAATCATCAGAAACTGTAACAGAAATGGGGTCCTTAACATCGAGTGACACCCCAGGTGCGTGGGGTGAGAATGGGAGCAGTGAAAAACATGCTGGAACAGGAAGTGAATAAGGAGCAACAAAGCCAAAGACAATGGACGCCAAAGCTAGAAAACTGCACAAGACAACTAAGAAACATAGGCTGAAAAGACATTTGATCCAGCTAATCCTAAGCTGAGTCCCTAACTGTAAGGGGTGGGGGGGAACCATGTTGTTCCAAATATTTAACTCCAAACAAACAGAAGGTACTCTGTTAGCTACTTGAAGGCAAAGGCCATTCATACCTTATTATTTTTATCTCCAATATCTAATAATACTATATAGTAGTTGTTAAAATCGAGGACAGACAGAGACCAGTCTTGAAGGTTTCTTCAGCAGACAAAACCAGTTTAGTCAGATAGGCAAAGCTTAATTTAGCCTATTTTGCAAGGCTAACTTAACCTGGATCATCTCTTGCTTGTGCTTCTGGAAATGCTGACCAAAACTTGAACTGTTTCCCATGGTTGATATGAGGTAACCACTGAAAATTTTAATATCATAACCAATAGCTGTGAAGAATAAGCTGCTTTATAACAACATACCACTGAGCTTCATTCCATATTCTGGTTTGAAAGCTCCTGGTTTGCAAATTTTCTTTTTTGGTGTATGCATAATAAATTTGTACTAATTATTACTATAGTGATTTCTTGGTTTTACTTTGGCTATTTTGAACCTTTGACGCAGTACTATAATAGATGTATAGATTTTGGCAAGAATTGGTAAAAATATGATGATGATGATGATGACGATATGATATGATAGTGGTGTCCTTGCCTAACCAGAAACCCTAGTTCAATTCAAGTTCCTCTCAAGAAGAACTGTAAGAAGTTCCCATGCTGAGTCACCACTGTGACTGCCACCTCCACCCCCACCACCACCAAAATAAGTATTTACATTTCTTACATTTAGGATTTTTGAACTCCTACAGTCATAGAATGGAATATATTGATAATATCAGGACAAAAAAAAAAAAAAACAAAGAAAAAGAACTGGTACTGTGGAAAATACATTAATCAGCCTGCAAACACTGTCTATCCAGGTTCCTGACCACCCAAATAAGGTCTCTTGCAATGGCCTTTCTCTCTGACCACTGGCCAATACCCACATAATGGTTTCTCTCTTGAACCATGTTTCCTAATGATCCCCTAGTTTTTTGGACTTGAGTTCCTCAAGCTGGTCTTTCTTTCCTACTTCCATCATTTCCTGCCCACCAAAGTTCTTTTTACTTGCAGAAGAGAAGTTTTTAGTTTATTTCACAGGAACATCTTGGCCAATTAGTCAAAATTTCAAAAGCTTAAAGTATTCATCAAACCAGAGGGGGAAAAAAAGAAAAAAGATTAGTTATCTACTAACTTAATGTTTATCAGTATGCATATTTTCATGCTAGGTCCTGTGTTAAGTGTTATCTCATAAATTATCACACTCAATGCTTTAAGAAATAGTATCATATAGTGTTGAGTTTGGGATCTGTACATGGACTTGAGTTTTAGTAATGGCTACTCCATTTACGAGTTGAGAATGACCTTGGGGAAATTACTTAAGTCTCTGATTCCAAGTCTTTATCTGAATAATAGAGATAATATTAGTACCTACTTCATAGGGTTTTTACAAAGATTAAGCAAATTAATGAAAAATAAGTACACTGAGAACCTATTATATGGCCAACACAGAGAAAGTATGATCTCTAAAATCTAGACAAATGCAGATGAGCAAATAAAAGCCTGTGGTCAAAGAGATAAAATTTTAGTTAAATAAATAAAATATTAAATTATTAAACTTTAAAGTTCATTAGGTAGAACAAGGATTTATGAGAACCTGAGAGAGTTTTCATGAAGGACCTTGATTAATCCTTTGAACAATTAATCAAGTCTCTATAGAAGGTACTGAAAAATTAGAGGGCCATACTAGATAATTTTGAAGATTTCCTCCAATGTCGATCTATCTGACTCTGTCTCAGGGTTGTGCTTTAAGTTCTTTGGTGTCCTTGAGGATGGATACAGAGAACAGAAAAAAAAAAAAAGCTCTTGTGGTAATTTCATATTTTTAAATCTTATTTTTCTATTTATAAATCTAATATATTTTAATAAACATTTTTATAAGGACCTTTAACAAATTTAACCTGTTATAAATCGGCCATGCTCAACTCTTAGGTTCTTTTTGGTTAATAATGACAGCCATCAATGATTAAAGGTGGGTGAGAGATAACTACTTTCTCTGAACCTCGCTATTGGGTTATTATAAAACCAAGAATCTTAGATGAAAATTTGTTTTATATTCAAATATTTGTTTTAAAAAGCAGATACTGGAGGAACCTGGGTGGTTCAGTAAGATAAGATTCCAACTTAGGCTCTGGTCATGATTTCACAGTTAGTTTGTTTGAACTCCACTTCAGGCTCTGTGCTGACAGCTCAGAGCCGGGAGCCTGCTTTGGATTCTGTGTCTTCTTCTCTCTCTGCTCTCCCTTGCTCGCACTCTGACTCTCTCTCTCTCTCTCTCTCTCTCTCTCAAAAATATATAAAAAAATTAAAAATGTAAAAAATAAAAACAAAGAGAAAGCAGATACCAAGTAGTTCATATAGCTTTGTTTTATAAATATAATGAAGTTTTGGTTTTCTAGCCTATTAGATGATATAACAACATCCTGCATGAAAAATTGATCTGAGACAGACATAACAATATTCTAAAGGTAGATCATTTAATTTATCTTCAGAATTAGTCAACCAGAAATCTTTCTTACAAAGGCTGAATTAGAGGCCACTTAAGAGATCAAGCACCATCACTGAGGTGCTTCAGTTCTCAAAACGCTTAAACTTTGTTCTCTGTCAAAATCATTTCCAAAATATTTCAGCCAGATCATACAATTGGAATATTTATTTAACCAAAAAGATCATATTTCTAACATTCATTAAGCTAATTAACAAGTCACTAATTTCACCCACCAAAACTCATTTCTGACATTTATTACACTAACTAACTAAGGCTCTAAGGATGATCAATGATAAAAATAGAAAAGTGCTGGTAGCAGCTGCCTCTTTTGCCTGAACATCCTCTTTAGAATTCAAGTTTATCACCTTTAGGGGATGGATTTCAGAAGAGGATAACTGCCTGAACTAGGGAGTACTAAGTGATAAAGAGAAAACCTTAAAAGCAGCCAGAGAAAAAGATACACTGCAAAGATAATGACTACCCATACTTATCAGAAAGGATACATGCCAGAAAAAAAAATCAAGTGAGATTTCAAAATCTCTAAATCTCTAATTTCTAAAAGAAGAACAATGTCAACCTAAGGTTTCTATATTTGGCAAAAAAAATTTTCTAAAAATAGTAAAGAAAATAAAATAAAACAGGAGGGGAAAATATCATCATTCAATACAGGCAGAAAAAATATTAGGTAAAATTCAACACTCATTCACAATAAAAATTTTGAGTTGATCAGGACAAGAGGAGACTTAACCCAAGAAAGGACATCTATAAAAACAAAACAAAACAAAACAAAAAACTCAAAACACAGAGGAGGTCTTTAAAGATGGTGACACAAGAGTCCTGAACTTCCTTCCTCCCATGATGCATGGAATAAACAGCTACACAAGGAGAAAGTTTCTTTGAAAGAAAACCAGAAACTAGCTGAGTGACTCCTACACATCCAGTGACTGAGAGGAAAAAAAAAAAAAACAACAAAAAACAAGAAACACTGAAATGAGTAGGAACGGCAGAGACACTCTTGCCTACACCAACACAGTGCCATACAATTAGAAGGGAGCCCCAACTCCCAGCTTCTCCCTGAGATGTGGAGCATCCCAAATTTTAAGAATCCCCTTGAGGGATGGGCTACCAAAAAACTTTCCTCTGAAAGCCAATAAGGCTTGTGTCCATGAGACCCACAAGACTATAGAAAACAAAGGAACAATTTGTTCAATGGGCATGAGCATGAGTGCTTGCTGCAGCTATCATCCCAGGACTCACCTCAGAGAGAACAGGCAAAAAAATGCCCATCTTCCAGTCTTTCCCTGAACGAAATCTATTTGCATACTTTAAAAGCTATTGTCTGAGCATCAAGCTTCTAATTTAGCACACATGTAAGGGCTGACTTCAATGTGAACACTTCCCTGCCATCTCCCTCCCGCTTGCCCCAAATCACCAGTATCTCCCTGGAAAGAGCTTGTATATATGTACACACCTCAGCTTCTATGCATGCTGTCCCAAAGAACAGATCCCCTGACTCTGACAACCAATGGGGCTTTCATTTGGGAGTCCCACAGGACTGAAAGAAACAGAATAAGTTCTTACTGGCTCAGGAGCACCACATGCCCACCCCAGCTATACATCTGGGTCTCATACTGAAGAAGGAGCCAAAACCACTTACCTCCCAGGTTCTCCCTGGAAATGGCCTAATTCTATACTTTCCAAAATACTACTTGACATTCTGGCTTCCAGCTAGCCTGATTACAATATTCCCCTTTGGGACACTGATGGATCTTGGCTCACTCTTAACTACTAGGAACTACTAGAACAAAGAAGTCAACTTGAACAATCACAAAAGTTTGAGAAACAACCAGGAGCACAGGCCAGGATGATTGACAAGGTTTATCTCCTACAAGACCACTCTGTCAAGACTAAAGAGAAAGGATTCTAAGCATACCATTACAGAAAATCACCAGATCACAAAGGAAGGGAACAAAAGAAGAAAGGAACACAGGATTTACAGAAAACAAATGGCAATAAGTCCAAATCTATAAATAATTACTTTAAATGTAAATGGACTAAATTCTCCAATCAAAAGACACACAGTGCCTGGATGGATAAGAAAAATAAGATCCAACTATATGCTGCATACATAATAATAAAAGGGTCAATCCAATAAGAGAACAAAACATTTGTAAATAATTATGCATCCAACATTTAAATACAAAAAGCAAATACTAACTGATCTAGAGGGAGAAACAGCAAAACAAAAAGAGTAGGAAAATTTAATACCCCACTTTCATCAATGGATAGATCATCCAGACAAAAAATCAATAAGAAAACTTTGGACTTAAGTGACACTTTAGACCAGATGGACTTAAAAGACATTTATAGAACATTTCATCCAAAAGCAGGAGAATACATATTCTTCTCAAGTACACAAGGAACATTCTCCAGAATAGATCATACATCTATGATCTATAACATCTTAATAAATTTAAGTAGTCTTAATAAATTTAACACTTAACAAAAAACAAGTCTTAGTAAATTTGAAGAGATGAAAATCTTATCAAGCATCTTTTCTGACCACTGACCACAATGGTATAAAACTAGAGATCAAGTACAAGAAAATGAAAATCCACAAATTTAGATTAAATAACATATTTTGATATGTTATTGATATATTTAGATTAAATAACATAGTATTGAAACACAATGAGTTAAAGAAAATAGCAAAAGAAAAGCTATCAAAATCTTGAGACAAATGAAAATGGAAATAAAACACACCAAAATTTATAAGATACAGCAAAAGCAATTCTCCAAAGGAGTTCATAGCAATAAAACCTGCATTAAGAAATAAGAAAGATCACAAATGAAGTATCTCCCTGTATACCTCAAGGAACTAGAAAAAAAAAGCAAAGCTCAAAGATAGAAGGAAGGAAAATAGCAAAGATCAGAGAGCAAATTAATGAAATAGAGACTAAAAAGACAATAAGAAAGATCACTAAAACTAAGAGCTGGTGTTTTGAAAAGATAAACAAAACAGACATACTTTTAGCTAGACTCAGCAAAAAGAGAGAAGACTCAAATAAATAGAATCAGAAATGAAAAGAAGATGTTACAACTGATTCCACAGAATTTCAAAGGATCATGAGACTACTATGAACAATTATATGTCAGTGAACAAGAAAATCTAGAATAAATGGATACATTTTTAGAAACATAAACCTATTAAGATTGAATTATGCAGGAAAATAAAATCTAAACAGATTGATTACCAGTAAGGAGATTGAATCAGTAATTAGAAACCCACCAACACACGAAAGTCCATGACCAGCTTCACTGGTGAATTCTACCACACATTTAAAGAATTAATACCAATCCTTCTCAAACTCTTCCAAAAAAATAGAAGAAGGAATACTTCCAAACTCATTTTACAAGGCCATAATTACTCTGATATCAAAATCAGATAAGGACACTACAAGAAAAGAAAAATACAGGCCAATATCCCTCATAAACACAGATGCAAAGTCCTCAACAAAATATTAGCAAGTCAAGGTCAACAATACATTAAGAGTATCACATACCATGATCAAGTGGATTTATTCTAGGGAGGCCAGGATGGCTCAACACATGCAAAATCAATGTAATACATCACATTAAGAAAATAAAGGGGAAAAAGTACAATCTTCCAGTTAGAGGATAAGTAAGTAGTAGGAATGTAATGTAGAACATGAAGAGTGTGGCTAGCCTTGCTGTATGACATATAAGAACTTTTCAAGAGAGTAAGTCTGGAGAGTCTCATCACAAAAAGAAAATTTTTTCCCTTTTTTCTTTCTATTTATTGTGTCTATATAAGAAGATAGATGTTAGCTGAACTGATTATGGTAAACATTTCACAATATATGTAAACCAAACTATCACACTGTGTGCCTTAAACTTGTATGTCAATTATTTCTGGATAAAACTTGAAAAAATCACACGATAATCTCAGTAGATGGAGAAAAAGCATTTGATAAAATTTAACATTCATTCATGAAAAAAACTCACAACAATCTGGGTTAGAGGAAACATACCCCAACATTAATAAAGGACATAAATGAAAAGTCCATAGCCAACATCATCTCAAGGTGAAAAGCTGAAAGCTTTTCCTCTAAGATCAGAAACAAGGCAAGGATATCCGTTATCTCCACTTTTGTTGAACATAGTATCAGAAGTCCTAGCCAGAACAATTCGTCAAGAAAAAGAAATAAAAAGCATCCAAGTTGTAAAGGAAGAAGTAAAACTGTCACTATTCGGATGACATGATATCATATAAAAAACCCTAAGGACTCCACCAAAAAACTAATAGAACTAAACAACACATCCAGTAAAGTTGAAGGATATCAAATGAATATACAAAAGTCAGTTGTGTTCCTATACATGAATAAACTATCTGAAAAAGCAACTAAGAAATCAATCTCCTTTATAATTGCATCAAAAAGATAAAATACTCAGGAATAGGGGTGCCTAGGTGGCTCACTCAGTTAAGCATCCAACTTTGGCTCAGGTCATGATCTCACTGCTCATGAGTTTGAGCCCCATGTCAGGTTCTGTGCTGACAGCTCAGAGCCTGGAGCTTGCTTCAGATTCTGTGTCTCTCTCTCTCTCAGCCCCTTCCCCCGTCTCTCTCTCTGAAAACTAAACATTAGAAAATGTTTTTAAATAAATAAAATCATAAAAATAAATTCTTGAAAAAATACCTAGGGATAAATTCAACCAAGGAGGTGAAAGACCTTGGTAAACTTGGTACACTGAAAACCATAAGACATTGATGAAACAAATTAAAGGTAACAAAAATAAATGGAAAAATACTCTGGCTCAAGGATTGGAAAAACTTGCATTGATAAAATGTCCAGAGTACCCAAAGCAATCCATGTTCAATGCAATTCTTATGAAAATTATGGTGGCATTTTTTTTTTACAGTAATAGAACAATATAAAAATCTGTATGAAACCACAAAAGGCTACCAATAGCACAATCTTGAGAAATAATAAAATAAAAACAACAAAAATAAATCTGGAGGCATCATGTTTTCAGATTTCAAACTATATTACAAAGCCATAGTAATCAAAACAGTATGGTATTTGCATAGAAACAGACCCATAGATCAATGGAACAGAACAGAGCCCAGAAATAAACCCATACATACATGGTCAATTAATTTGTGACCAAGGAACCAAGAATATACAATGGAGAAAAAATAGTCTTTTCAATAGATGGTTCTAGGAAAATTGAACAGCCACATGCAAAAGAATGAAATTAGACACTATCTTACACCACTCGCGAAAATGAACTCAAATGGATTAAAGACTTAAAAATAAGACCTGAAACCACAAAACTCCTAGAACAAAACATAGGAGGTAAGCTCCTTGACACGGGTCTTGGAAATGAGTTTTTGGATTTGACCCCAAAAGCAACAAAAGCAAAAACAAACAAGTGAGGCTATTTCAAACCAAAAAGCTTCTGCCTAGCAAAGGTTAACTATGAATGAAATGAAAAGACAACTTATAGAATGGGAGAAAATATTTGCAAATCATTTATCTAATAATGGGTTAATATCTAAACTACATGAAGAACTTATGCAACTTGATAGCAAAAAAACAATCTTTTTTTAAGTTTATTTATTTATTTTGAGAGAGAGAGACAGTGTGAGTAGGAAAGGGGCAGAGAGAGATGTAGACAGAAAATCCCAAGCAGGCCCTGCACTGTCAGTGCTGAGCCTGATGAAGGGCTTAAACCCACGAAACTGTGAGGTCATGACCTGAGCCAAAACCAAGAGTCAGACGCTTAACTGACTAAACCACCAAGGCACCCCAAAACAATCTGATTTTAAAAATGGGCAGAGGATGTGAATAGACATTTTCCTAAAGAAGACATACAGATGTCCAACAGGTACATGAAAAGGATGTTCAACATCACTAATTCTCAGGGAATTGCAAATCAAAACCATAATGAGAGGGGCACCAATAGGAAGGCTATTATCGAAAAGACAAAAAAATAACAAGTATTGGCAAGGACATGGAAGAAGGGAATCCTTGTGTACTGTTGCTGGGAATATAAATTGGTATAGATACTATGAAAAAACATGGAGTTTTCTCAAAAAATTCAAAGTAGAATGATATTATCTACCAATCCTATTTCTGGGTATTTATTCAAAGAAAAATCAATCACCATTTCAAAAAGGTATCTGCACCCCTATGTTCACTGCAGCATTATTTATAATGTCCAAAACATTGAAACAATTAAGAGTTCATTAATGGATGAATTAATGAAGAAAAACTGGTATATACATACAACAGAATAGTATGAGAATATTAATTTTTCAGATATCCATTCTCCTCAAAAGGTTCCAGAGATTCAGAGCAAAACCCATCAAAATAACCTGTAGTTTTTTTTTCATAAGTTGACAAACTGAATCTAAAATTTATGCGGAAATATAAAGGACATGAAATAGCAAAATTCATTCTGAAAAGAAGAATAAAGTAGGATTTTCACCAACAGAATTTAAGACTTACTAAAAAGCTATAGTGATTGAGGTAAGTAGTATTGGTACAAGGTTAGATGTACAGATTCTGGAACAGTGAGTCCAGAACAGGCCTACCCACGATGGGGAAATGGGGAAAGATTAATCTTTACAACAAATGGCACAGAAACAATTACATATCCATATGTAAAAGAACAAACAACAACAAACTTCAACTCTAACATTATATATAAAAATCAACTCAAATGAGTTATAGACCTAAATGTAAGAGCTGAAAGTATACAACTTCTAAAATAAATCATGGTGGGGGGTGGGAATTTACCTAAGATTAGCCACAGATTTTTTAGGATATAAACAGCACTAATCATTGAATTTGACCACTGGCAGCTTTCAAACTCCGTAACTTCCCTTTTTCCCCTTAGTCACATCTGGGCAAGCTATTAAAACACTATGGACGCTCTTTTTTCACTGCTGAGAAGTTCCAGTCATGCAAGCCCCCACTCATAGGAAGGAATCCTCACCCCAACTCTAATACCTAATAACTATGAAATCCCAAATCCTCCCTGCTTTCAATCTACTTTTGGACTTGGTCTTGTGCCTGGCTTTCTTTCCCCAGAAGACACATGAGTAATAAACTTTATCACGCCGTCTTGGGTGTGTGTGTGTGTGTGTGTGTGTGTGTGTGTGTGTGTGTGTGTGTGTGTGTAACCCATGCAAAATCATCAGTTTTGATATCTGAACCAGATTTTGGGTGAAGGGTGACAATTTCTTCTGTGGAGTAATGACAATACCATCTTCTTTTTCTTCTTTTGAGGTGTTACATATTAACTTACACTTCACTTAATTCTGTAAATACTTATACGTTAAGTACCTTTACCTTTAAACCTAATATTTAACCAAATGTACTTAAAGACTACCACTGTGATTACCATTGTACCAACTCTCTTATGAAGTGTTCACAACTGGGCAGTCATGTTAGTCATGGAAATCTTGCCATATGTATTATGCATGTATGTATGTATGTGTGTGTGTATCTGTGTGTGTTTATTTCAGTTTAAGCTTATGCCCTGTTAAGTTCACATATTCCTTATTAATTGGAGTATTTGCATTGCCTAGATGGATTATAATTTTGTTCTTTCTCATGCCTTCCTTGACAGATCTACTTCATAACCACTTTAAACTTTTAAAAAATGAGACCCAGATTCATGGAGGAATACAGTACTCTGGGGGTAGACCTGAGACTGAATGCCTGCTTTTTAAATTTCAAAGCAAGCCATGTTCCCTCTTGCAAATAGGTAACCTGTATATTGTAGTGTCTGACTAGTATAGGGTTTTTAAGGAGACATCAACAGACTTGTGCTTCGGAGAACACCATTCATATTGAATTTCATATGAATGATACTTCCTTTGGATCCTAAAAAATGTCCACTTGCCACAGTACCTGCCATTCATGTCCAAACTGATAAAGAGCCTACCATAAATTAAAAAGATATTGCTGTGAAACCTCAGATGAGTGACTCATCTGTACCAAAGTCAGACGCCAATATCTATGTGGCCAGTATTACAGACAGATGAAGCATTTGTTTTGATGGAAGTGCTAAAAGAGTCACAATTGATGTTTTTCAATCTTGATTTTTAGTTTATATTTAAGTCTCAACAATCTCTGGGATACTCACGTATTCACATTTAGATTGAAAACTTGTAAAAATAAAAGACTTTTACACCCAAAGCAAGAAAAGCTAGTTGAGAAAATTCATGTACCATACTCAAACATAAAGAATTTTTCCGTTCCCCACTGAGCTCTTTCCCAGCTCCTCTTAATAATGTCATGGGCTAGGCCAGCTGCCTACAGACTACTAGTCATGGCACCAATCAAGTATCCTAGGCCTTTCTTTTGTATTCCTTCTTTTCTCCAGTTCAGTTCTGTGATTCTTAACTTATGATGATAACCCCCCAACTTTTTTAAGCAGCATATTAGAAGCCTCAATCATGCTAGTACCCACATAAAATTTTTATGTTTAATTATTCATTTTTAGAGAGAAAGAATAAGCAAGTGTGAATGGAGAAGGAGCAGAGAGACAGAGAGAGAAGGAGAATCCCAAGCAGGCTCCACACTGTCAGCACAGAGCCCGATAATGGCTTGATATCATGAACCATAAGATCATGACCTGAGCCAAAACCAAGAGCTGGACGCTTAACTGACTGAGCCACCCAGGTGCCCCCTATCTTCTTTTTTCTAACTGATCCCTGATACTTCCAAGACTTCACTGGTTCTCTAACACCACAAGAGTAGATATAAAAATAAAGAAGTACTGGAAACAACTTAAAATCAAGCATGGCTGTTTCTAAAAAATAAGGGTTTAAATTTCTCTGAACAGATTGGAGAGTTCTGAGTTAGAAACCTTCTATACTTCTAGTCAACACTGAGTTTCAAAGACAACACACAACCTCATGATTCCAGACAGAACTACATTTGCTATAAGATGAATTCCTATCCCATGAAAGTCCTTGTATTGATTTTATCAAAGAAAATCAAGTTTAGTCATACCTTTTTAATACCAAAATATCTGGCAAATTCATCCCTGAGTTAGAATTTTAGATTAACAGAGAACTCTGAGGACTTTTCATGCAAGTCTATCTTTTTATAGAACTGGGAACCAAGACCTATAGAGATTAAGTAATTTGCCTAATGTAATAAAACTACTTAGTGGCCACATAGACTACAGCCCAGATTTATGACTCATGTTGCACCACTCTTTAATCGAGATCCTTTGTTTTTACCTGCCCTCAACTCATCACCATAACCACTTTTCTGGTAATTCACCCTGATTTTTCTTGGGAAATGATTCCTTTCCTTCTCAGTCAAGTGAACCAGGCAGAGCTGACTCCCTTTCTAGCTTCAAGAGCTGGCCTGTGATTCAGTTCAGCCCACTCAGGGCCAAAGACACTCAATTCTAGGACTATGTTGCAAGTTCGAATAGTCATTCAACTCACTACCGAGTTGTTGAGAGATTGTAAGCTTAGAGCTGCTGGCGGCTACCTTGCTACCTCTAGGAGCAAGTCTACCTTAGAATGGAATGAACCCAAAGAAAAGCCTATGTAGAGAACAAGACTAAGTGATGACAGTATTTGAGCACCTAGAATTGGCAGTACCTAAGGAACTCTCAGCTCACATGAGTAAATAAATGAGTTACACATGAGTTAAGCCAACTTAAGCTAATGTGAGTCAAATTTCTGTCTCTTTGGTTGGAAATCCTGACTAATACAACTTACTACTATACCATGCCACGTATGGTCAAGTTTCGTAAAAAGGAAAGAAAGACTATATAACGCAAACATATATGGCAATATATAATGCAAATATATTTTCTTTTTTGATGGTGGTGCTTTGATATAATGATATAAAGTCTTAGAAAACTGTGCTTTGTTCTGCCTTAATCCTGAAGGGAATGGTATGATTAGTTATGGGTGCTAGGCCAATTGAAGTGCAGAGAAAAGGACCCAGCTTCAGTTACCCACATCAAGGAACTGAAATAGGGGGAAATTCAAGCCAGAGAATATTTTAAGAACCTTTACAAGTCTTCCACAGAACATTCTAAGTTTCTTTTATAAAACTATCAAATAGGTACAAAGTACATTAGTGGTTGCTTAGGACTGACGAAATGGAGGAGTTGGAAGAAGTGATAGCTAAAGGGTGTGGGGTTCCTTTTTAAGGTGATGAAAATGTTCTCAAATTGATCATGGTGATGGTTGCCTACCTCTGTGAATATCCTGAAAGGCACTGAATTGTAAGAGTTTTAAATGAGAATTATATGACATCTTCCCTATATGAGAATTATATCTCCAAGTTACAAAAAAAGAAGGCTAACAAAAAAGTGCAATTTAAGGATTTTACTATCTTTCATACTGCACCTGATTGTTTTCCTTTTTCTATGGTAATGATATTGTGACATTTTCTATAGGAAAAAATAGACAATTCAGTCTTGATTCTAGCAGAGCCAAATTTATTCTAATTATTGACAGTATAGACAAAAAAATTAGCTCTATTTGTAATTGGTAATTACCAATATTGGTAATGCCACATCTGCAAAACTCTTGCTAAGTTGCTATTCCTGTCTGTGGACAGGATGGGCCAGATGGTCATGTAGGCTAAGTCACGGTGGGTTGGATCGGAAAGGAAAGCAATGACTCTTTCACGTTCTTCTCCTTGAAGTAAAAGATAGTATTTGATGCTGATTGAGGTCTAGAGGGTGAAGTTTTAGAGGCATAGAGGTAGAGCTGGTCTGGGACCACCAAGGTTTTTAGGGAAGTGTCTTGTATTTTTAACATGCCAGGCTACTATATTATCCTGAGACATCTGAGAAGAATATTTGGAGGTTGGGATAGGGTCAGTACAAATAAAGGTCCGTGAACTTAAACTTCATTAACTTTATGTGATTTCCTTTGCCAGATTCCTAAGCCTAAGCCAGAGAACTGGCCATTTATCTAAATTATAAAAGTCTCCATGAGTGGAGTCATAGAGGAAGGGGAGAGGAACAAGATCCAGCTATCAAACTTGTATTATGAGGAAGTTAAGGGCTGAACATGGACATGAGGCAGTCAATATACTGCAGTGGTCTACTGACAAGTCATTCTGAAATATTGGACAAGTAAACCTATCACATTTTACAGGTGAGAACAAAGAAACGTAAAGGTAGTCTGTCAGCCAAATATCACAGGTGACCTACTAGTCACAGCAAACTTGAGTGGTGGTTGAATAGTATGTGAACTTCCAATAACCATGGGTCAATGAATTATCCATGTCTTAGATGTTTCCTTGCCAAGGTAGCATGGAAAGTATTTGGACATGTTTATCCACCTGGCACTTACCTAATGAAAAGGATGGTTGTAAGCACTGTTTGAAAAACAGATTTTGAAAAGGATTGCCAAATCCTGATTCTAGAGGATTATTGGATCAAAGATGCAATCGCTTCTTGAAATGGAGCTCTGAATGGCCTCTGTGTGCAGCCCCAGACAGTGATATATAAGTGAAAAATGTGAGAACCATATGTAAGCGATAAATCACAGGAATCTACCCCCAAAATCAAGAGCACATTGTATACGCTGTATACTAGCTCACTTGACAAAAAGTTATATTTAAAAAATGTGAGAATCTTAAATCAAAGGGGGGAGCTCACTTACCCAAGCCTCGGAGAATAAAATAAAGTGAAAAAAAAATTTCAAGCAAGATATATGGAGAATTAAAAAAGGCTTTCATATGGGTTGGAGAATGATCTCATATGTTTCTATCACATCTGAGAGAGGAGAGTAAGCCCCCTTCAGAGCCCATTCATTATCTACTCTAAGGCAATACCCATTTACATCTTTCTTTTCTTTATGATATTAAGTTTCTGGCCTCTTCTCTAATGCTAACATAACACCAACGCCAATACCCCTCCCTTTTCCCCCAAGTTGTAACAACCCATCTTGCTGTCTGAGAGGAAAATTACAACTTAATAATCCTAAAAGTAAATACTGTCAATACAAAAGGATTATTAAATAAAGTACACTCTGTGTTCTGTTGACCTCGACAACATTTCCTAAAAGAATAGGTTTTTTTCCTTTGAAGAAAAGGAATCTTGATAAGCCAATGATAGCAACAAAACAGGCAGAAATTGGAGCTGAGATCTTTGTTCTCAGAGTTTAACTCTAAATGGAGAATATTAACCTTCAGAAAGTATGTAAAATCACTAATTATGAAACATAAAAGCATTGGCTATGTGAGTAAACATCAGAAAAGTCTCTTGGAGGGGCTTATCATGTTGGACAAAGGTTCTGTGATTTTATTTCATTCATGACTATTTACTGATACCTCTGAATGACATTGTAGAACCTGGAGTGAGCAGTCGAGTATGAAGGGTCTGAAAGGAGATATCTTGGGGCACCTGGGTGGCTCAGTCAGGTAAGCATCTGACTTCAGCTCAGATCATGATCTCATAGTTTGTGAGTTCGAGCCCCACAACAGGCTCTCTGCTCTCAGGGCAGAGCCTGCTTTCAATCCTCTGTCTCCCTCTCCCTCTGCACCACCCTCCTTGATGCTCTCCTTCTCTCTCAAAAATAAACAAACATTAATTAAAAACAAAAAAAAGGAGATCTCTTGATTGGAGCCCACCGTGTAGCATTAACAATGAAGATAACGAGTCTAGGTATGGTTAGTTGATGAACTGTATTAAGCTTCATCTGAAGAACTTAGCAATTTCACTGAATAATCTCCATCCTGTACAGTAAGTATATTTCCCACAGGTTATCACAGTCTTGCAGAGGGACACACTCTAGTGCAGTAAGACATTGTGCAAATGTGCAAAACTTGCAAATGTACAATAAGTGCAAAATGCAGTAGCATCAGTTATATTTCAGAAATAGGTGAGAAGTCCCCCAAAACTTCTGGATCATAGGGACCACATAATTTATCCAATTCTGTTTGAAATTGATCTTATGAAAAGGGAGATTTAAAGAGTGACTCTGGGGGCATCTGGGTGGCTCAGTCAATTGAGTGTCTGACTCTTGATCTCAGCTTAGGTCTTGATCTCAGGGTTGTGAGTTCAAGCCCCATGTTGGGCTCTGCACTGGGCATGAAGCCTAATTTGAATGAGTGAATGAATGAATGAATGAATAGTGACTCTGCAGATGATTAACAATCTAGGCATGAGATGATCACCATCAGCCCAGATCAAGGGCCTGAATAGGAAGACTAACAAAAGGGGAGAATTGTATTGGTGCCCAATACTATATTAGACTCTCAAGATGACAAACTTGTCACAATTATACTCACTCCACATGTCCCAACCTGAAGCCGCTTCCACTAAGCCACCTCCATCCTCCTACCCCATCACTCCCTCCAGTACCTCTTCCGAAGTCCTGTAGACTTTATTTGTGCCTCTCTCTTATACTACCTATTGTATGTAGTCTGCTTTGTGTCCCAGGTATTGCTGTTATTATGTTATGCATTCCTTGAGGGCAGAAACCCATATTTATATCTCCCTTTGTGCTTTATACATAGTAAGTGCTCAGTAAATACATACATGTTTTGCATTTAATTAAATGAAGAACAACTTACTAATAACTTAAGAATTATAAAACTGAGGCAGGCTTGGAAGCAGAGGTACCCATGAAAGTAAAGAGATCAGATGTAAAATCTACTGTCTTTATTCTTATTATATCCCTCTGGAGAAAAATGTATAACCCTGCCTCGTTAGTTCCACAGTCCCCAAGAGTATCTATCCTCAATGAGACTCAAAGGGCACAAAATCCTTTTATATCCTTTCATTTTCTCCTCTTCCAAACCTTCATCACACAAGTCCCTTTCCCAATACTGTTCTCTTTTCTAATTTTAGCCAGACCAAATGATTATGCTTCTTGCACCAAAGATAAATGAGGCCACCATCTGGGAATTTCTTATCCTTTCTCATCTCTTGACATCCAAATACAGCCACTGTAATAGCAATGCTTTCCCATGAAATTGCACCATCCAGATTTCCCGACATGCAGGCATAACTGCTGATGACTCAACTGTTGGTCCTCCAGGTCTATCCCTGCATTTGTTTCGAAGCCATGGCTTCTCTCATGCTACCCCCAGCAAGTGGCTGAGCATGGAAGGGATGCTGATGGGCCCAGTCCTGGAGACATGGGATCTCTTCAGCTGTAGACCTTGGCACTCCATGCACCTGGCCAGAACTTTCTTGGAACTGAGTTACAGCTGATATGCTTCCCGTCTAATTCTCCCTTTGTCCCTTTCCTTCACAGCTGTAGACCTCCACTGAGGTCTGAAGGGTCTCCCCACTTTTTCTTGATCCCTCCTTATCTTTCCCTAATTAATCTCTTACACATCTAATCACATCTTGATGTCTGCTTCCTGGAGAACTCAAACTAAGATACTTCTCCTTTTTTAAAAAAAATTCGTTTATTTATTAAAATTTCTCTTAATGTTTGTTCTTGAGAGAGAAAGAGAGACAGATCATGAGTGGGAGGGGGAAGAGAGAGGGAGACACAGAATCCAAGGCAGGCTCCAGGCTCTGAGCTGTCAGCACAGAGCCCAACATAGGGCTCAAACCAAGGAACCAGGAGATCATGACCTAAGCCGAAGTTGGACACTTAATCGACTAAGCCACCAAGTTGTCCTTTATTTTTTTTTTTGATGTTTATTTATTTTTGAGAGAGAAAGAGACAGAGCATGATTGGGGGAGGGGCAGAGAAAGGGAGATGCAGAATCTGAGGCAATCTTCAGGCTTTGTGCCATCAGCACAAAGTAAGACATGGGGCTCAAACTCAGGAACACTGGGTCATGACCTGAGCTGAACCGGGATGCTTAACCAACTGAGCCACCCAGGTGGCACAAGTTTGTTTATTTATTTATTAAAAAAATTTTTTAATGTGTATTTATTTTGAGAGAGAGAGAGTGTGAGTGGGGGGCAGGGAAGAAAGAGGGGAGACACAGAATATGAAGTAGGCTCCGGGCTCTGAGCTGTTATTACAGAGCCTGACGTGCAGCTCAAACTCACGAGCAGTGAGATCGTGACCTGAGCCCAAGTTGGACACTTAACTGTCTGAGTCATCTAGGTTCCCTATTTTGAGAGAAAGCGAGCACTTGCATAAGTGTGTGTGAGTAGGGGAAGGGCAGAGATAGAGGGAGAGAGAGAATCCCAAGCAGGCTCCACACTGTCAGCACAGAGCCCAGGGTGAGGCTTGATCCCATGAATTTTGAGATCACAACCTGAGCTGAAATCAACAGTTGAGACTCAACTGACTGAGCCACCCAGGTGCCCCAAACTAAGATATTTCCATCACAAAATGAGATTTTCCTTTTCACCTGTACCATTACCTCAGGACCCAGCTCCTTCAGTGACCTACTGGGTATCCTTCATCTTCTCTCACTGTGGTTCTTTCCCTGAAGCCTGCCTCTGAGCTCAAAAAGGCCCCATTAAAAAAAATAAAAGTACCCTTCTAGAAACTTACATCTCTTTCCATGTCTTCTTATCCAAACTTTACCTTCCCTTCTTTATTCTGTGATCAACTAAACTGTGCGCTGTGTTCACTCTACTAATGAAATTGCTATCCCTAAGATACCAGTGACTTCCTAATTCCCAGAACAAAGAGACCTTTTTTAAGCTTGAAATTAATACATTTCTATGCTGTATTTGGCACCATTGATCATGCCTCCCTCACCTCTACCTCACCATGAAGACTTTCTCTTTCCAGGGCCCCCATGAGACAAAATTTAGTCTTCTTTCTACTCTCTGGTGGAAGCCTCTCAGCCTCCTTGACTAGACCCTCTGCCTTTTCACCTCCGAAGTCCCAGCATAATTGGCCTTTCCACTTGCTCCTCTGCTCAATGCATTTTTCCTCAGGGAATGTTATTCACCTCTATTATTGTAACAATCATATATGCTGATGCTTACCAAAAATACGTATCTGTATGGTGGGTTGTAAATACCTAGGCCTAGTTGACTGTGACACATATGTCAGATAATTGCCTCAAATTTGACATGTCCACATCACGACCTATTCTCCTTTCCCTTCATGAGCTTTCATCCTTAGTTCTTTATCTCTGTGTCGGAAGCATAAAGATAAAACCTGCTAGTCACCCTTATTTCTTCTCTCAGGTAGAAACTGCATGGATGGTGATTTCCAGCATAAAATGCTGAGCTTAGGTCTCTACATCTCAATTTTGGGTGATAATCTAGAGTACCTCTGATAAACTAGAAAACCAGAAAGAAGACAAAAAAAGAAAAAGTAGAAAAATAAAGTAGGGCATAATAAAACTTACAGTTAAAAGGACTATCTGTTCACTTCTCTGCCTTTAGACAGATTCTTCTCCCCAATTTACAAATGGATAGCTTAGACCCAGAGTGATTAATAACACAAGGTAGATAGCAAGTATCCTGTAAAAGGGAAACTAAGACCCAGGATTCTGGTTTATTAGTGCACTGCACCTCCTGCTACATCATGGTGGCTCAAAGGTGACAGACAGTAAATTTAAGGAAGGCCAGGTCTTTCAGCAAAGTCTACCCCACCATCACGGGATACAGATACATCTTCCAGAGAAAGCCCCTTCTCCTCACTCCCTGCATCTCTGATCATAGAGCTTACTTGCAAACACCATTCTGCAGAAAGTGCAGCATCTGTATAAACAGATCAAAGGGCAACTTCATCTCGTTTGCTTGTCACCTGAGAGAAAAAAATGTCTCCCTGGATGACAATTCACTCACTACCACCAATTCTGAGAAGCCATTTGGGTGAGCCAGTCTCCTAAAATCCATGAACATCTGTGGACATTATTTCAGCTGAGCAATTTCATTGGTTGCAAGGAAATCATGGCGCTGGGAGGGAGTTCTGGGTCCTTAAAATTGACACAACAAATCTGAGAGAATTACACACTATCTGATCAAACATGATAATGATTTCATTGAGGTATTGGAGAGCAGGCTGAAGTTATTATAAATTCAGTTTTATTTTTTAATCAGTTTTTTTAAGTTTATTATTTATTTCAAGACAGACAGAGACAGCATAAGTGAGTGAGGGGCAGAGAGAGAGGGAGAGAGACAGAATCCCAAGCAGGCTCCATGGTGTGAGTGCTAAGCCCGACGTGGAGCTCGAACTCACGAAACTGTGAGATCATGACCTGAGCTGAAACTAAGAGTTGAACACTTAACTGACTGAGCCACCCCAGTGCCTCTACAAATTCAGTTTTAAAAGCTTACCAAATCATCATAATATTGTAGAGTGGGCTCTTAACAGAGTCTAAAATTAGGACTCTTTAAAGAATAAAATTTTCGGGGCACCTGTGTGGCTCAGTTGGTTGAGTGTCCAACTTGGACTCAGGTCATGATCTCATGGCTCATGAGTTGGAGCCCGCGTCAGGCTCTGTGCTGACATCTCAGAGCCTGGAGCCTGCTTCCAATTCTGTGTCTCCCTCTCTCTCTCTGCCCCTCCCCTGCTCACACTCTGTCTCTCTCTCATAATAAATAAACATCCAAAAAAAATTAAAGAATAACATTCTCGTCAACCATGCAGATAAGCACACTAAATTCACTGATCCTTAGCAGAAGAGCTTTGCAACCTTTTCTTTACACAATGGATAATATGTTCTGACATTCTACAACACAGAAGGCCTTGTGAACATTTCATCTGACCTAATCATCACCACAGGCTAGGGGATATTATTTTTTTGCATTTGAGGAAAATCAAGACCATGCAGATTAAATTAATTTTCCAAATCCACTCAGACTTAATATAACAGGAAGAGGCAAGGCTGGAATTACAATCCGGGTGTTTTTAAGCTCAAAGATCTGCTCTTTCACTATGTTCAAAGATAGACTATAAAATGAAAATAAACTTTTTGTTGATGATTCATCCAGAGTTTAGGATTAATTTTAGCTGACTACCACCGTGCTGTAGTGAATGCTTCAACTGCCACCTACTTGCACAAGCACACATAGTGTAGAACTGACATGGAAACTACTTTGCTTACTTAGCCAGCCTAGGCATTTACCTAGTTCTGCTCTGCAGACAAGTGTGTATCTTCACATGAAGACATTTTGGCTAGATGGGGCTTGGGGCTAAGGATATTATAGTATTATAGAATTAGGTTTCATCCTCTCCAAATTCATCTCTATCTCTTTATAGTGTCATCTTTTGTTTAAACAAACCTACCAAAATATAGAGAGAGAGATAGGTAAATTGATTTTCTAGGGATGGAACATTTTTTTCAAATTTATTGAGAAATAACTCATGTTAAATGAACTGCATTCATTTAAAGTAAAATTCCGTGAGTTTTCACATACACCCATGAAACCACCAATACGATTAAGATAAAAAATGTTTCCTGAGTGGCTCAGTCAGTTAAGCGTCCAACTCTTGATAACAGCTTTGGTCATGATCTCAGGGTTTGTGAGTTCGAGCCCCGTGTTGGGCTCTGCGCTGACAGCATGGAGTCTGCTTGGGATTCTCTCTCTCTTTCTCTCTCTGATCCTCCCCTGATTGCTCGCTGTCTCTCTTTCTCTCTCAAAATAAATTAATTAAAAAATATTTCCATCATTACACAGTGAATTTTAAAAAATCATTTTATATTATATATTATACCATCTATTTACATATTACTTCTGCAGGCCAATCTACTACTCAAAATAATATATTACAGATATTTTTCTAAGTTAACAAATAAAGATCCAACACATTCTTTTTAGTAGCGCAAAGAAATCCCTCTTACATATATATATCATAATTTATTCATCCATCTCCCTATTAATGGGCTTTATTCAGATTGTTCCAGTTTTTTAATGTTATTTTTGCTACTATAATCAATGCCACAGTCAAATCCTTATGCTCTATATTTAAGTGTTGGTAATTTTATTTCTGTGAGATAGACTCTTAGAAATATTTTTCTGGGTGAAAAGGATTTTACAATGATGAGTTCTAATGGAATGTATCTAAGAAAGTGGTCACTCCTCCTCCTACCTGAAGAATTGTACCTTACAATGTGATGGGAGCCCACATGGCACAAACAGCGACTCCAGGGGCACATGTGGTTTTCTGTTCCCTGTAGGCAGCCACAGAGCTTCTATTCCTTCTGATATTCTGAGCGTGTGCAAAAAACCAAGACAGGGCCCACAGTGGCCTGCCTGATGCTGCCCCATCTGCTTCTTCCTGCGTTCCCTACAGCTATCTTCTGACGTCCTTGGTTGGAATCTTCTCAGGTCCAGTTGTCCTTCTTTCTTTCCTCTGAATTTAGGGCTTTCCCATTTCTGTTTCTTCTACTTGAAAACACCTTCCCCAAGATCTTTATAAAGCTGGCTGGCCATTTCTGGTCATTCATACAGAAGCTAAAATGTCACCTTCTTGGGGACGCATTCTCTGGCTACCAGCTACCCAGTGTAATTACTTTCCTTCATACCTCTCTTCTCCATTATGCTATGTTCACCTCACAGCACTTTTGACTCTCTGACTACCACTGGCTCTGCTGCAAAATCCCATCCTACGCCAAGCTTGATGCCTTTCCCCCCCACTGCTCCGTGCAGTCCTCTGCTCAGACAAGAGCCGGGAAGGTTCCCTATCAAATCCAAGTAAATTCAAGTTACTCTCTTGCTCAAAACCCTCACACTGCTTTCCAAAGAACTTAGAGTAATAACCCTTAACACGATTTATGAGACTTTCTGCTCCAGCCCTGCTAATGCTCAATCCCTTTCTTTCCATTTTTTAAAGTTTATTTATTTTGAGAGAGAGAGGGTATGGGAGGGGGACAGGGAGGGAGAGAGAGAAAATCCCAAGTAGGCTCAGCACTGTCAGCACGGGCCCCAATCCCACAAACCTGAGCCAAAGTCTAGATCCTAAACTGAGCCACTCAGGTGTTCCCTTTGTTTCCATTCTTGCCTGGTTTACCCTCAGAGGCTGTGCTGGCTTCCTGCTGTTCCTTAACATACCTTAGTGTCTTTGTACCTGCATTTCTTCCCACTAGAACACGGAATTCAGATATTCTCAGGACTCAAGCCCTGGCTTCCTTCAGGCCTCAGCTCAGAAGATACATAGACCCCTGATCCTGTGCTACTTTGCTGTTGATGTCTTTTATTCCTTCATGCCTATTATTTCTTCATAGCATTTATCATTAGCTAAAATTGTATCTCTTTACAAATAGAATGTAAGTTCTTTGAGGGCATGGACTTTGCTCTTTCTTCCTTTTCATCATCCTCAGTGACCTCATGGTTGATTTTCAGTATTGTTCAAAAGCACAAATGAAATTATATTTGTATGTCTCTTTACTAACAAGAATGTAAACTCTTTAAAAACAGGCACCTCATCTCTGGTTTGCCACTGTGTCCCTAGTGCCCAGTACTGCTCATGGCATATGACAGACTCTCAATTAAGTATTCGTTAAATGAATATAAATGTGGCATTGATGGACCTTGTGATACGGTGGTGATTTTATGTACAGGTGTTTGCTTGAACTGTAGGTTTGTTTAAAGGCATTTCGAATATTTAGAAGAATATCTTCAAGACTATTCAATTCAGTATAGGCAGAGTTCCCCACCCTGCCCTCCCCTGCCAAACTGATATCCATTTGAACTCAAGAATGTGACTTTGTTCGGAAATAGAATTTTGCAAATGTAATCACATTACATTGAAGTTGAAAGTGGGCCTTAAGTCAGTGACTAGTGTCCTTATAAGAAGAGGAAATACGAACACACAGAGGCAAAAGGAGAAGGCCACGTGACGACAGGCAGAGACTAGAGTGATGCATTTACAAGCCAGGGAAAGCCATGGATTGCTGGCACCTACCAAAAGTTAGAAAGAAGCAAGGAGGATCCTCCCCCAGAGACTTCAGAGAGAGTAAAGCCTTATCAACACCATGCTTTTGGATTTCTAGAACTTTCAAAACTGTGAGAGAGGAACTTTCTGTTCTTTTAATTTACTCAGTTTGTGGTATGTTGTTATAGCATCCCTAGGAAACATCACACCACTTCCCTCTTTAAGGAAAAAAAATGCTGTTAATCAAAAGATACACTGGTGTCAGTACTGAAAATATGATGAAAAGAGTTCAGTATTGATCTCTGAAGTTTCCGCCATTTTAAATATTGGAGATTCTGTAAGAGATGAGATTGTTTAAGGTGAGGAACTAACCATGAATAGGCCTGACTTGGGCATCTGAGTAAAGAAATTAGAAGTCATTTTCCCATGCCAAGAAATAAGAGCTCACTTTAACAGCAGGTGAGATGAACAAGCATTCACTGCTATTACCTCTACTGACAGAAAACCAAGAACATAGAATTAGTTGAACCATATGAATATATTTTGAGATAGCCTCTAGAATAGCCAAAATTTATGTAAGCATAACATGTAACACATCTACACAAGTAAAATACTTATTAAACCAGAACATTCTGTAAAGAATGACCCTTACTTGGCCTATACTTTTTGGGTAACACAATCCTAACTAAAATTATTAGTTGAGGTTATATATATATATACATACATACATTATATATATATATATAACAATCCCTAAAAAGGAGTTCCTTAACCTGAGAAATTAGGAAATAAGAATTGAGAAAAGACTACCCTAAGAAAAAATAATTTTATACATGTAGAGAAAAACTCCTACCTCTGCCCACACCCTCCCTCTGGCCCTATAAGCATATCAAGCTGAATTAACTGGGATGGAGAAGGCTGGATCTCAAGAGAGACAGAAGGTATTATGTTGGGGTCTTACGGGATTATCCAAGATATTCTGTGATACTGCAGAAGGATGGGAGGAGAGAAAACAATTCCTTGTCCATTCTAGCAAAGCAAGTGTTATGCCCTACTGGGGATTTCTACTCAAGTATGGGAGGGAGGAAAAAAGTGGAAAAGGTCACAGTGTGCCTTTTAGAAGGAGCTGCTGATTCTATTGCGTTGCATAATATGAAATTATTCATTTTGTTAGGCAGAAATGGTCAGTATCATCAATTTCATATAGTTCTACTTAATGCATTCTGCCTATACTTTTTGTGGAAAGGATTGTCTTTTCTGCATTTTTTGATGAGAAGGGTAACATTCACACTGAATCAAAAGTGAAGATTTCACCAGTGTGCAACATCAGTAAACATGTCAAGCCCCCTGATGCAGAGTGTGGGGGGTTAACTTTTTTACCTTTCCGTGCCACATTAGCAAAGCTTAGTAATTCTTAATTTTAGAAATGAAAATGTTTAAATGAAACCTAATTTACAATGCCAACAAAAAGAATAAAATACTTAGGAACAAACTTAACCAAGGAGGTGAAAGATCTGTACTCTGAAAACTGTAAAACATTGATGAAAGAAACTGAATAGGACACAAATAAAAGGAAAGATATTCCATGCTCATGGGTTAGAAGAATATTGCTAAAATGTCCATAATACCCAAAATAATCTACAGATTCAATGCAATCCCTATCAAAATACCAATAGCATTTTTTCAGAGAACTAGAGAAAATAATAGCAAAATTTCAATGGAACTACAAAAGACCCTGAATAGCCGAAGTAATCTTAAGGAAAAAAGAACAAAATTGGAGGTATCACAATCCCAGATTTCAAGATATACTATAAAGCTGTAGTAATCAAAACAGTATAGAACTGGCACAAAAACAGACACACTGATTGATGGAAGAGAAAGCCCAGAAATGAGCCTAAGCTTATTTGGTCAATTAGATTGATTTGATCAATTAATCTCTAACAAAGGAGGAAAGAATCTAAAATGAGGAAAAGACCATCTCTTCAACAGGTGGTGCTGGGAAAATTGAACATCTACTTGCAAAAGAATGAAACTGGACCACTTTCTTACACCATATACAAAAAATAAATTCAAAATGTACTAAATGCCTAAATGTGAGGCCTGAAACCATAAGACTTCAAGAAGAAAATATAGGCAGTAATTTCTTTGACATCAGCCTTAGCAACCTATTTCTAGAAATGTCTCCTCAGGCAAGGAAAACAATAGCAAAATTAAACTACTAGGACTACACCAAAATGAAAAAGTTTTGTACAGTGGAAGAAACCATCAACAGAACAAAAAGGCAACCCACTAAATTGGAGAAGATATTTGAAAATGATATATCTGATAAGGTGTTAATATCAAAAATACATAAAGAATTTATATGACTCAATGCCAGCAAAACAAATAATCTAATTTAAAATGGGCAGAAAAAAAAAAAAAAACAAGACAAAACCAAAAAAATTGAGCAGAGAATCAGAGTGCCTGGGTGACTCAGTTGGTTGAGCATCTGACTTGGGCTCAGGTCATGATCTTGCGATCCATGGGTTCAAGCCTCAGTCAGGCTCTATGCCAACAACTCAGAGCCTGGAGCCTGCTTCTGATCCTGTGTCTCCCTCTCTCTGTCCCTCCCTGATTCATCCTCTATCTCTCTCTCAAAAATGGATAAATGTTAAAGAAAAAAGAAAAGAAAATGGGAGAGGACCTGAATAGACATTTTTCTAAATAAGACATACAAATGGCCAAGAGACATTTGAAAACATGTTCAACATGACTAATAATCAGGAAAATGCAAATCAAAACTACATTGAAATATCACCTCATAGCTGTCAGAATGACTAGAATCCGAAGGACAAAAAATAAGTGTTGGTAAAGATGTATAGAAAAAGAAATCTTTGTGCACTGTTGGTAGGACTATAATTGGTGCAGTCATTATGGAAAACAGTATGTAGGCTCCTCAAAAAATTAAAAATAGAAATATCATATGATCTAGTAATTTCACTACTGAGTATTTAGCCAGAGAAAACAAAAACATTAATTTGGAAACATATATGCACCTCTGTGTTTATTGCAGCACTATTTACAATAGCCCAGATATAGAAGCAACCCAAGTGTCCACTGGTAGATGGATAAAAAAGGTATGATATATATATACACACACATAACACACACACACACACACACACACACACACACAGATATATCACAATGGAATATTACTCCAAAGAATGAGATCTTGCCATTTTAGACAACATGGATGTACCTAGAAGATATTAAGCTAAGTGAAATAAGTCACAGAAAGACAAATACCATATGATTTTACTTATATGTGGAATCTAAGAAACAAATTCTGAAAACAGAAGTAGACCCATTAGTACAGAGAACTGACGGTTGCCAAAGAGGAGGGAATGGGCACAATGGGTGAAGGCGAGTGGGAGATACAGGCCTCCAATTGTGAAATGAAGAAGTCATGGGGATAAAGGTACAGCAGACGGAATATAGTCAGTGGTACTGTAATAGCACTGCAGAGTGACAGATGGTAGCTACACTCATGGTGAGCATAGCATAAGTTATGGAGGTGTGGAATCACTATGTTGTACCCCTGAAAATAATGTAACATTGTTTTCCAACTACACTTCAATTAAAAATAAACAATTAATTAAAAAAATAAAACCTAGAAGATACTTCTTTATATTTTAAGAATCTAACTTCCATATCACTGTTTTAAATATAAACTGCCAATTTACTGTATTATTTTAATGAAAATAAACCTTTTGTTTTAAAAAAGCATAAGAATATAGATTATTTTCTTTGATCTCTTTTCCAACTAAAGCAACCCTGAAGATGTGTCACCATCCGTTTGGGGCTGTATTCCAAAGACAGCAGCCTGCCTAGGGAGAGACGACTGTCTCAAGTCATGCTGTTAGCCATGCTAACATAATGCAGTCACACTGACCATAACTGGTCATTGGGGGAAATAAAATGGTCACTGATATGGTTGGCGTAACTGTTTTTATTGTTTTTGTTTCCATAGCAAAAAAAAATTTTTTTTGCAAATATCTTGAACGTAGTAACTCATTTGTCTTTGAGGGAGAAAGGAGGCAACTTTCTGGACTCTGGGAGAATGTAGTCAACAGCACTAGATGGAAATCACCCAAGAAGTACCTACAGGAGCGTTGTTTATTTCACATTTATTAAAAACATTTGACCAACTCCTCAGCGTGGTATCAGTTAGTACGGGAGGCATCACTACTTTGCATGGCTGCTTTCGATAAAAACCCATTCATCAAGAGAGATTTTATGCAGGCCAACCTACCTTCTTCCAGCTACTGTTCCAGAGGCAAAGATCTCACTGGAGCAATAATGTTTCCAGATGATACAACACACATTCTTTTGGGGCCTCTTGTGTTTGCCATGGGTTTTTATAACCTAGACAGCAAGAGCCATGAAAAAGAAATTTGGTAGGAGTTTACAAGATAATTTAATGGAATTTCTTCCAACTAATAGGATGTCTGTTCAAATGAAAAGAAATAAGCCTCTGAAAACCAAATGAACAATAATGTAAAAGTCAAGGTTAGAAGACAGCCAAAAACATTTTAAACAAATGCTGCAAAGATAAACATAATGCCGGCCAGTTGTATTGATTGATTTTCTTTCATGGGGGTATTGTCTCTTCTTGTTCCAATTTAAATATTGTTCCAGCCCCTTCTAACTCTAGAGAGCCAAGTAAAATGTAATCATCATGCTTTCTATGCCTTTCCTGGAAGCTGTTACATATTTATATGGGAACTGTATTCAAGGTTTGTATAGAGCATGTTAATGAAATACTAGCTTTTTTTTTCCCACCCTAAAGGATAAAATTTTATAATAAAAGACTTGGTTTATAAATAACCCTCCAAAACAAGTGCAGAAGATACAAATGAGAGCCCTAAATGCCCTTTTGATTGAAATGAACTTTCATTCTCTTTTTTTTAAATGTTATTTTTATTTATTTTTGAGAGGCAGAGAGAGACAGAGCATGAGCAGGGGAGGGGCAGAGAGAGGGGGAGACACAGAATCCAAAGGAGGCTCCAGGCTCTGAGCTGTCAGCACAGAACTCACAAATCGCAGGGCTTGAACTCACAAACCATGAGATCATGACCTGAGTTGAAGTCGGATGCTTAACCGACTGAGCCACCCAGGCGCCCCTTCTTTCTCTTTTTAAAAAGACTTTAGCTTTCCCAAAGGATAAATGTATTTCTTATAAATTTCATTGATCTTCACATGAGCAAAGTTCCATAAAAATTTTAAATAACCTTTGATGGCAATGGAATTTAATAGAATATTGATCATCCCTGTTCTCAACAGATTTGTCTTTAAAGATTATAAGATGCTTATAATATATTCATATTATCAAGTCTCTAAACTGCTTTACCGTCACTGAACTGAGAGTTTGGTGAAATAAATTTTGTTTCCTAGTTTTAGTTAGCTTTGGTAGGTGTTACTGGTTATTTCACTTACAAAGTTAATGACATGAATGAATCACATATTGCATTGCTCCAAAGCCAAACAGCATCCAAATCTCATTTCCATTTTCTCTAATTCATCACTCTGAAGCCCAGGCAGACCTACAATCATGAAGACAATTGATTACATTAAGAGGTAAGTAGATCTGACTTAGAATAACTGACCAAAAAAGCAACACAAGTTCATGTCACCTCGCCACCGTTGTGATTGAAGAACATCGTTAGACTTTCTTCCTAGACTTGCTGTTCATTAATTTTTTTTTTGATACCATTGTTGACTGGGTCTGATTCAACACTGGAAATACTGAAAACACTGTTGGAGGTAGTTAAAAATTTATCTCTGCACAAAGACTTGAGCCAGAAAAACCTTTGGAGTTGCCTGGAAGTATTTTCTATATGCAGTTGTAGAATCTTTGCTACGAAAGTTTGAGAGACTGATATTTAAGCTTTCTACATTCTAAGAAGTGAAAATCCTGAAATACCTTTCACTTACTCAACTTCAATCACTTAGGAGAAAAATAGAACCAGGCACAGCACTATGGAACCCAAGGTTAAGGTCATTATGCAGAGTCTATTTGAACAGCTTGAAAGGAATTTATTTGGTCTTAGAACCACACAGGAAAAATTTTCTACATTCTGTCACTAAGTCAGGGGGCTATGTATGAGCACTTGTAGACAGATGGGGAAATTTCCATGACTAATGGAAAGACAAGAAGGAGGTATAGAAATCAGTTTGAGGAATTGAGAGAATTGCTTCACATAATATTTTAATATGTGACCATGTACAGAGGAGTCTCTGAAGCCTCTAGTTACTGCCAGGATAGGGACCCCCTTTGAGGGTAGTAATTTGAATGAACTCATTCCTGCCTACTCGGTCATGGGCCACGAGTAAAATCCAAATCTGTTACACTAGCCATAGTTAATTGAAGGATTGAGGCCCCTTTGGAAACGGGATCATATCCTCTGCCAAGAAAATGCACATATGAACACACCACATTCAGGGATATGATTCCAGGGGGTAAGGAGGTTCACGGATCCCCAAAGCCACAGATTAAAAATCCCTGATGCTAGAGAAGCTGACCAAAGGGGTGAACTGTTCAGACCCATTTCTGGTTGAGTAGCCCCACAGTCAGAAGCTGAAACTCAACTCGATCACTCTGTTGTGTGAGGGGAACAAAGAGAAAACACATTGCCTCTCTGCCTTTTGACTGTGGGTAAGAAGTATGTTGTGCATCACTATCCCAGCTCTGAAACCCTGAGACCAGAAGGAATTGTAAAGCTGATGAGAAATTTTCCATCCTACCTCCCTGTGTACGGACAATAAAATATCATCACTAAGATGATGTGTATAGAACTTCTTGTGACCTTGAAGAGCCCGACTAACAACACAACTGCCAAGATATGAGATGGGATGTCCCACTGGGGTTACTCAGCTGCCTGCTGGAAAGCTGGCTTCTCTCCTCCCCTCTTCCCTGTAAGTTCACAACAAAGATGGGACTACCCCACATTCCAGCCCTTATCCTAGACGCTGATTGACTTTACTGCAGACACCTCTAGTTTGCCTCTTATTGTGGGCATGGAAGTAGGTAGTATCTGGGTACTTGAACTCTGAAATGAGTAATCTGGTAACTTGGAAAACAAGTGCTCAGAAAGGTTGCCTAATAAAAGGCTGTGAGGGTGGGGAACTGAATCTCAATTAGAACTTGGACAGACTCCTAGAATTTTCTAACTGTTCAAACAGTGTTTTTGAAAAGAACATTAGTCAAGATGAGTCACAACCAAAGTTCCACAGGTCACAGGAAATAGAAACACCATGGAGATTCATAAAGATCAGGCCTACCGAGCATTTGGGACACCACCACTTCCACACCAATAACACACACACGTGTTCATATACATCCTCACTTCCATAGCAAAGGCTCATATCCTGATATGTAATATTAAGATGGAACCAGAGTCACTTAAGATTTGGATCAATGTTCAAATCAAAAAGGAGACCCAAAGGGGCTTTAAAGAGAAAGTCTTGGTAAAGTGCTTGGGTGGCTCAGTCAGTTAAGCGTCTGACTCTTGGCTTCAGCTCAGGTCATGATCTCACAGTTTGTGGGATTGAGTCCTGTGTCAGGCTCCACGCTGACAGCTCAGAGCCTGCTTGAGATTCTCTCTCTCTCTCTCTCTCTCTCTCTCTTTGTCCTTTCTCAACACATGCTCACTCGCTCTCATGCTCTTGCTCTCAAAATAAATAAAAATTTAGAGCGGGGGTGCTGTTCCGCACACCTGGAGGCCGCAGGCCTGGGGTCTTGGAGAACACCTGAGTGCCAGAGAGGACACTTGTGCATCGTCTTCACTTTGCCGGAGTTCTCGGACCTCATGTCAGTGTTGAGTAACGCTGATAATATGCCCGTACGCTGTATGAATGAAATCGTCTGAACGAAAAATCCAAACGTATTCGGGGCAACTTCAAGAAACAACCCGAAACACATCCAGCCAAAATGACGAGACGGAAGAATTCTCCTCAAAAGAATCTACAAGAAGCAGTGACAGCTCAAGAATTAATGAAAACAGATATAAGCAACATAACAGAACTTGAATACAGAATGATAATCATAAAACTAATTGCTGGCCTTGAAAAAAGCTTAGATGAATGCAAGGGGTCCCACGTGGCAGAGTTCAAGGACCTTAAAAACGGTCAGGAAGAATCAAAGAAGACATTGGAAGAAATACAGGGGAAACTGGAAGCAGCCACAGCACGGATTGAAGAGGTAGAGGAAAGAGTTAGTGCCTTAGAAGACAAAATCATTGAAAAAGAGGAAGCAGATAAAAAGAGAGAGAAGCTGATCCAGGAACAGGAAAGGAGAATTCGAGAGCTGAGCGATGCACTCAAAGAAACAATATCCGTATCATAGGAGTTCCAGAGGAAGAAGAGAGAGAGAAAGGAGTCGAAGGGGTCTTGAACAAATCATTGCTGAGAACCTCCCCAACATGAGGAAGGAAACGGGCATGGAAATCCAAGAGGCACAGAGAACTCCCCTCAGACGTAACTTGAATAGACCTTCTGCACGGCATATCATAGTGAAGCTGGCAAAATACAAAGATAGGGAGAGAATCCTGAAAGCAGCTAGGGACAAAAGAACCCTAACATACAAAGGGAGATATATAAGGGTAGTAGCAGACTTATTTACAGAAACTTGGCAAGCCAGAAAGGAATGGCAGGATATCTTCAATGTGATGAGCAAGAAGGACATGCAACCAAGAATTCTGTATCTGGCTAGCCTGTCATTCAGAATAGAAGGAGAGATCAAGGTTTTTCCCAACAAACAAAAACTGAAAGAATTTATCACAAATAAGCCAGCACTGCAAGAGATCCTGAGGGGCATTCTATGAAGGCAAGGTTGCAAAGAACACAAACTGCCAGGGACAACCTTACAAACATGAAACTTACAGATAATACAGTGACTGTAAGCCCATATTTTTCAATATTAACAGTGAATGTAAATGGACTAAATGCGCCAATCAAAAGACATAGGATAACAGAATGGATTAAAAAACAAGACCCATCTATTTGCTGTCTTCAGGAAACTCATCTTAAACCTGAAGTCACCTTCAGATTGAAAGTGAGGGGATGGAGAACTATCTACCATGCTACTGGAAGCCAGAAGAAAGCCGGAGTAGCCACACTTATATCAGACAAATTAGACTTTAAAATGAACGATGTAATAAGAGATGAAGAAGGACATTATATAATAGTCTCAGGGACCATCCAGCAGGAAGAGCTAACAATTGTAAATATCTATGCACCGAATTCGGGGGCACCCAAATTTGTAAAACAACTAATTACAAACATTAGCAACCTCATCGATAAAAATGTCCTAATAGTAGGGGATCTCAACACTCCACTCTCAGCATTGGATAGATCCACAAAACAGAAAATCTCCGCAGAAACAATAGCCCTGAACGATACATTAGAACAGATGGGCCTCACAGACATCTTTAGGGTCCTTCATCCAGAAGCAAAGGAATTTACGTTCTTCTCAACTGCACACGGTACATTTTCCAAGATAGACCACATTCTGGGGCACAGGGAAGCTCTGAATAAATATATAAGAATTGAGATCATACCGTGTACACCGTCAGACCACAATGCTTTGAAACTTGAAATCAACCACAGGAGAAAGCCTGGAAAATATCCAAGAACATGGCGGCTAAGAAATAACCTACTAAAGATGACTGGGTCAACCAAGCCATCAGAGAAGAAATTAAAAAATACATGGAAACAAATGAAAATGAAAATACAACAATCCAAATGCTCTGGGACGCAGCAAAGGCAGTCCTGAGAGGGAAATATATTGCAATCCAGGCCCATCTTAAGAAACAAGAAAAATCAATAACACAAATTCTAACAGCACACCTAAAGGAACTAGAAGCAGAACAACTAAATCAACCCAAGCCCAGCAGAAAGAGAGAAATAACAAAGATCAGAGCACAAATTAACCATATGGAGACAGAAAAGGTAGTGGAACAGATCAATGAAACCAAAAGCTGGTTCTTTGAAAAAATAAACAAAATAGACAAACCTCTAGCCAGGCTTCTCAAAAAGAAAAGAGAGAGAAGTCAAATAGATAAAATCATGAATGAAAAGGGAGAAATTACAACCAATCCCTCAGATATATAAGCAATCATCAGAGAATACTATGAAAAATTATATGCCACCAAACTTGGCAATCTGGAAGAAATGGACAGCTTCCTAAATAGCCACACGCTACCAAAACTCAAACGGGAAGAAATAGAAAATTTGAACAGACCCATAACTAGTGAAGAAATAGAATCAGTTATTAAAAACCTCCCAGCAAATAAAAGCCCTGGACCAGATGGCTTTCCCGCGGAATTTTACCAGACATTTAAAACAGAGTTAATTCCTATCCTCCTCAAGCTGTTCCAAAAAACTGAAACGGAAGGAAAACTCCCGGGCTCATTCTATGAAGCCAGCATCACTTTGATTCCCAAACCAGACAGAGACCCAGCAAAGAAAGAAAATTACAGGCCAATATCCCTGATGAATATGGATGCAAAAATTTTCAACAAGATACTAGCAAATCGAATCCAACAGCATATAAAGAGAATTATCCACCATGATCAAGTAGGATTCATCCCTGGGTTGCAGGGCTGGTTCAATATTCGCAAATCAATCAACGTGATACATCACATCAACAAAAGAAAAGATAAGAACCATATGATCCTGTCAATAGATGCAGAAAAAGCATTTGACAAAATACAGCATCCTTTCTTAATAAAAACTCTCGAGAAAGTTGGGATAGAAGGAACATACTTAAACATCATAAAAGCCATCTATGAAAAGCCCACAGCTAATATCATCCTCAATGGGGAAAAATTGAAAGCCTTCCCCCTGAGATCAGGAACACGACAATGGTGTCCACTCTCGCCACTGCTATTTAACATAGTGTTGGAAGTCTTAGCATCAGCAATCAGACAACAAAACAAAATAAAAGGCATCAAGATTGGCAAGGAGGAAGTCAAACTTTCACTTTTTGCAGATGACATGATACTTTACATGGAAAACCCGACGGAATCCACCAAAAGCCTACTAGAACTGATTCATGATTTCAGCAAAGTTGCAGGATACAAAATCAATGTACAGAAATCGGTGGCATTTCTATACACCAACAATGAAGCAGCAGAAAGAGAAATAAAGAAGCTAATCCCTTTCACAATTGCACCAAAAACCATAAAATACTTAGGAATAAACCTAACCAAAGAGGTGAAAGACCTCTACACTGAAAACTATAAAAAACTTATGAAGGAAATTGAGGAAGACACAAAGAAATGGAAAAACATCCCATGCTCATGGATTGGAAGAATAAATATCATTAAAATGGCAATACTACCCAAAGCAATCTACACATTCAATGCAATCCCAATCAAAATTGCACCAGCATTCTTCTCAAAGCTAGAGCAAACAATCCTAAAATTTGTATGGAACCACAAAAGACCTCGAATAGCCAAAATAATACTGAAGAATAAAACCAAGGCGGGAGGCATCACAATCCCAGACTTTAACCTCTACTACAAAGCGGTGGTCATCAAGACTGTATGGTATTGGCACAAAACAGACACATAGACCAATGGAATAGAATAGAAAACTCAGAAATGGACCTGCAAGTATATGGCCAACTAATCTTTGACAAAGCGGGAAAATGTATCCAATGGAAAAAAGACAGCTTCTTTAACAAATGGTGCTGGGAGAATTGGACAGCAACATGCAAAAGAATGAAACTAGACCACTTTCTTACACCACTCACAAAAATAAATTCTAAATGGATAAAAGATCTGAATGTGAGACAGGAAACCGTCAAAATCCTAGAGGAGAAAGCAGGAAAAAGCCTCTTTGACCTAAGACACACTAATTTCTTACTCGACACGTCTCCAAAGGCAAGGGAATTAAAAGCAAAAATGAACTATTGGGACCTCATCAAGATAAAAAGCTTCTGGACAGCAAAAGAAACAACCAACAAAACGAATAGGCAACCAACGGAATGGGAAAAGATCATCGCAAATGACATATCGGATAACGGACTAATATCTAAAATCTATAAAGAACTTACCAAACTCCACACCCGAAAAACAAACAACCCAGTGAAGAAATGGGCGGAAGATATGAATAGACACTTCTCCAAAGAGGACATTCAGATGGCCAACAGACACATGAAACAATGCTCAATGTCACTCATCATCAGGGAAATACAAATCAAAACCACACTGAGATACCACCTCACACCAGTCAGAGTGGCTGAAATGAACAAATCAGGAAACTATAGATGCTGGCGAGGATGTGGAGAAGTAGGCACCCTCCTACATTGTTGGTGGGAATGCAAACTGGTGCAGCCGCTCTGGAAAACTGTGTGGAGGTTCCTCAAAAAAATGAAAATAGAGCTACCCTATGACTCAGCAATAGCACTGCTAGGAATCTACCCAAGAGACACAGGAATGCTGATGCATAGGAGCACGTGCACCCCAATGTTCATAGCAGCACTTTCGACAATAGCCAAATCATGGAAAGAGACCAAGTGCCCATCAACTGACGAATGGATAAAGAAGTTATGATACTTATATACAATGGACTACTACGTGGCAATGAGAAAAAATGAAATCTGGCCATGTGTAGCAACATGGATGGAACTGGAGGGTATTATGTTAAGTGAAATAAGTCAGTCAGAAAAAGACATATACCATATGTTTCCACGAATAGGTGGACTTTGTGAGACTAAGCAAAAACCAGGGGGAGGGGAAGAGGGGAAAGGAAAAGAAGACACAGAGAGGGAGGGAGATAAAACATAAGAGACTCTCAAAGACTAAGAAAAAACTGAGGGAGAGGGGGATGGGGGAGGAGGGAGAGGGGGTGATGGGCATTGAAGGGGGCACATGTTGAGATGAACACTGGGGTATTATATGTAAACCAATTTGAAAATAAACTATTATAAAATTAAAAAAAAATAAAATAAATAAAAATTTAAAGAGAACGTCCTGAAGAAAATGGATAATTACTTCTCTAGATAAATTATTTTAAGGCAGAGGATTAGACAAGATTCTCTCATTCATTACTGGAATTGATTGTTTTGAGGAAAATTTCAAGAAAGGGTTAAGGAAAGGTCAAGCAGTTTTCTTAGATTATGAACAATCCAGCTTTAGTTTAGAAAAATTATTTTAGTGTAGTTTTTGTTTGTTCATTTTTTTAATAGGTTCTCTGAAAAGCAATGTTGGATAACATGTAGCTGCTAAGGTAGAAAAGCGAACTATCTGCAGTTTGTTGCTCACCAGCAACCATAAAAGCAGCAGAAACCCACCACTTTGTCACCTGAACTCTCCTCTCCCAGGACTTCACTTACCCCTCCCCCCCCACCCCCCGGTCTGATCCCATCTCTCATATCACACAAACCCTCCAAACTCCCTCCAATCCTTTAGATTGACCTTTAGAATCACAGCCCTTTCATCTTGGCCAACTGTTTCTTTCATTACATTGTTTTAATGAAAACCTGACTCCTTCTGAACACACTGTTTTCTTCTGGTGCCCTTTCAAGTGGAAAGTTTTCTTTTCCACAAATCTTGTGCCACTAGACCTGGAGGTGGAGGATGAGTCCTTTTTGACAACTCATTGTTCCATCTAGGGCACCTGGGTGGCTCAGTTGGTTAAGCATTGTCCCACCCACCCAAATGTCCCTCCTTCCTCCACAAAAGCTCTTCTCTGAAGTTCTGACGTCAGACTTTACCACCATATTACACCGGCTCTTTCTATAGTACATATTTCATTATGGTTACTCTCCCTCATTTGTTGAAGATTTTATCTCCAGGTTCACTATTACCCTCATCTGGTATCATTTTTGGTGATTTTAGTATCAATGTAAATTATTCCTTATACCCTGCCATCTCAGTTTGGCAACCCCTTTTCATTCACCTTACGTCAGCTACATACTCCCATGTAGTACCTTAGCTTTATCATTACCAGTATCTGTATCTCCCCCATAATCTCAGTTTTAGGCATTCTATTATCCCATCAGCTTCCTTCTCTGTGGTATCCCAACTCCAAAAACATTGAGACCCCACAAAATTCAGTCCTTTGAGCCACCCACCTTTTCAATCTCTCTCATTCGTCCTGTGTCCTATTCCTCTCCTCACTTAGTTTGGATTAGCTAATCCAAAATTACATTTCTCTGTATACTCAACTCTCTCAATTCTTCCTCTCTTACCATAGTAATTGCTTGGCATAACCCCAAACCCGGTTAAATCTGGTTCTCTACCTACATGTATAGCTGAAGATGGTTACAAAACACGCAATCATCTTTACCAGTCTCTCTTAAAACTCACGAGCTCTACTGTAAATGGATCCTTTTATGATGTCTGGCTATCTTTTTTCTTTTTCTTTTCTCTAGTCCATTCATCCCCACATCTTACTATAAAACCATGTGCCAGACAGAACCAAGATACCTCTTTCTTTAGCCATCTGGGCAGGACCTGTAGCATCCAGAAGCTCTGAGCCAGTGGCCTCGCATCCCAATAAACTTGTCTACAAGAAGGGCTACAAATGCCCTTCTAATTACCCAAGTGTGTTACCCAAATATTCTTTTTTAAATACGTGCCATGACTTTAAAAGATTAGGAAACCTGTTTTAGACAATAGTTCCCACTTCCTTATCCTTAAATCCCCAATATTTCCTTTCCTATTCCCATGTTCAACTTCTGGATTTCTTCCAATTTATAAAAATTGAGTCAATCAAGAGAAAATTTTCATAATTTCCCACCCCTACATCAACCTACTTTTTTTTCCCCTGTTCCCACGAGTGACATTCATGATCCTCAGTGAAGGAGACACCTCCTCTTATGCCTTTTGTCCCTTTCCTCTCACCTACTCAAGGTATTCTGGGATAACTATCAACCACCCCCCCAAGCTCTACAAACTCCCCTTCTGCTTAAATAGAATGTTATTTCTCTCCTCTTAAAAACAAACAGAAAAAATCCTGGGGTGCCTGGGTGGCTCAGTTGGTTGAGCATTCAACTCTTGATTTCAGCTCAGTTCATGATCCCAGGGCTGTGGGATCAAGCCCCACATTAGGTTCTGTGCTAAGCATGGAGTCTGCTCAAGATTATCTCTCCCTCTCCCTCCTTCTCCCCCCTGGCCCTCCCCTGCACTCACTTGCATTCATGTTCTCTCTCTCAAAAAAACAAAAGGAAAAACAAAAAAAAAACTTGACTCATTTTCCCATCTACTTGCTACCCATTTCTCTCCTTTCCTCCAAGCAAAACTCATACAAGTCTATACTCACAGACTCTATTTTCTCTCTTCCCAGTCTCTTGAATCCCACTAAAATGCTCTTGTAGAAGTCACCAGTAGCATTGATAATGCTAAATCCAGTGGTTAGTTCTCATTCTTCATCTTACCTGACCTACAACATTTGACTAAGGTGGTCACTCACTCCTTCTTAAATACGTTCAGAACTTGGATTTGAACACTTTTCTTTCTGGATCCTCCTTCCCCATACAATCTCAGTCTCCATCTCTTTTCCATCGCCTTCAAGTTAATCTAAGGCTCTTATCCTCTTTTCTATTTTCATTCAAATCATAGGTCATCTCATCTGAAAGAATCCTCAAACTTTAAAGGGTCTCTGGGTCACCTGGGGATCATGATGAAGTACCAACAGTTCAGTAGTCCTGGGTCAGGGTATGAGAGTCTGCATTTCTAACAAGCTCTTAGATGATGTCAATGCTGCAAGTAGCAAAGAAGTAGTTCACTCTCATGGTGTGAAACATAATCTACATTTTGTGACTTTTGTATTTCTGTCTTTACTCTGGACCTGTCTCCTCAACTTCAGACATATATCTTTGATTGTTCGTTTGACATTGCACTTGGATGTCTCAAACTTAACATGTCTAAAACAGGTTCTGGATCCTGAACCTCCCCACCATCTCCTTGAGTTTTTACAATCTCCAAAAATAACAATTTCACCTTAAAGGTTCTCAGACCAAAAGCCTTAGCACCTTCCTTGGGTTTTATTCTTTCTCATTAGATATCTAATTCATCATCAAATTTTGTTGCTTCTGTTTTGAAGATACATACGTGCAGAATCCAACCACCTCTCAGTTACACCACTGTTGCCCCTTGGTCTGAGCTGCTGGTCTCTCACTAGGACTACTGCAATAGATTCCTAACTGGTCTCTGCTTACACTCTCCCTCTTTCAATCTAGTTTCAACACAACAGCAGAGTGACCCTGTAGAATATAACTCCAATCACTTTATTTCTCACTCAAAATACCTCAGTGGTTTCCCTTATCACTCGGAGTAAAAGCTAGTGTTGTTACAGAAGCACATATTATCTTCCCCCAACCATCCACCTTTATTCCTATGATTCTATTTTCCTCTCTAATCTGGACACAGTGCCTCTGTCCTGTTCTCTAATGTACCAACTGTGATTCTGCCTTTGCTTTTGTTTTTCCATCTGCCTCAAATACTCGCCTTCAGCATACCCACATAACTTACTTCCTCGCTTCATTCAGGCCTCTGTTTAATTATCACCTTACCGATGAGAGCTTTTCTGAATATGCAATGTATAATTATCTCTCTACTTCTCTGCTTTATTTTTCTTCTTAGTTACCATCTGTTGTATTACAAAGTTTAACCATGTATTTTTGGTCTCTGCCCACTAGAACACAAGCCCCATGAGACTTAGAACTTTATCTTTTTGGTTTGCTGCTATATCTCTAGCACCTAGAACAGATAGATGGCAACCTGTTGAATATCTGGTTAAGATATTCTCACTTCATGTAATCACGAATTTTTTAAATAAGTGGCTCTACAGTACCCTCAGGTGTCAGTCAGCATTCTACTGTTCTTATCCTCCGTTGACAAGCTTCAGTCATTCTGGTCAAACTCCTGCTGCACTCTACTAGTTTCCTGAGCATCACTGCTCCTTTATCCCACTTTGAAAGCCCAATCTACCAGGTCAGTGATTCTTAGCTGGCTGTAAGTTAGAATTACCTGGAGAGCATTTTAAGGGGTCAGTAAAGTAACCTGATTTTCCCAAAATTCTTCTTTGATTGGTTTGAGATGAGGCTTCTGTGTTTTCTCAAGTTCTCGAGTCTTTCACAATGTGCATCCAGATTTCACAATGACTGCTCTGATGATTATCACTATCTTAGTTTAGTCGCATAATAAAATACCACCAACTGGGTGGCTTAAGCAACATAATTATTTCTCACATTTCTGGAGGCTAGAAGTCTAAGATTAAGGTGCCAGCAGATCTGGCGTCTGGTGAGAGCTCTCTTCCTGGTTCATACTGACTTTCTTTTCAGTGGGTCCTCATGGATAAAGGACCAGAGAGCATTCTGGGATCTCTTATAAAGGCACTAATTTCAATGTGAAGGCTCCACCCCCATGACCTAATCTCCTTCTAAATGCTCCCACCTGCTGATAGCATCACCTTGGTATCAGGGTTTTAACATATGAATTTGGGGGTGGAGGCGATGGACACAAATATTCAATCCATAGGAATCACTTTGACTTCAAAAGGATAGTCTAGGTCAGTTGCTTTTTAAAATTTGAATGTGAATAGTAACCACCTGGAGGATTTGTTAAAACAGTTTCCTGGGCAAATCCAAGATTCTAATTCAGGAGGTTAGGGGAGGGGCACATGAGTTTCCATTTCTAAACTCCTAGGTAATGCAAGATGCTGTAGGCCTCAGGACCACACTCTCAAAACCATGGGTCTAGTTCTTTCAGGTTGATTAATATCTCTGTGGAATAACTTCCAGTATCTTTCCAGTGATTTAGTTGAGGAGTTCTTAGTGGGATAGCATTTCCTGCAATCCTGGGCATACTTTCCAGGCACCTCCTCCCAGAGATCATGCTGCTGAGGCTCTTTAATTCTTCCTTTCCTCTAAATAAATCCCTTCATCAGTAGTGAGGACAGAAGTAATCTTCCTTTTTTGGAAAGCTTGACTCCGAATTGTACATTGATTTAGTGTTTATTGAAAGTATTTATACAAGTCTTTATTAAGGTCCTATTATGTACAAGACACCATGCTGGGCACTGGAGAAGACAAATGTGTTCTTGCCATAGCAAATTTAATCACCTGTCCTGAAGTGTTTTTCTGAATTTCTTCTAAGGATCAACAGGTAACCTATGGTATTATTCCAGAGTTCTCCAGACGGGAATGCAGATTAAGCATCAGTGGGAAGCTGGGTATGCCCTCCTGCAGCAAATAATAGTTTGTCCACGAGCTTTACATTTAAGACACAAAAAGTAGGTACTATCTTCCCTAAGCAGACCCTCAAGGATGGAAGATGGAAACGCTGTTGATATGCAAATATTTTCCAGCCAGTGATAAGGATTTTCCTTGTCCTTTCCTTGCCTAATAAATGTTGTAGGCCAACCCTCCCCAAAACACAGAGTGTTTGGTACATAGAATTAGGGTTGCATGGGATACATATACTGGGAAACACTGCATATGATATTCCACTCTTACAGAATCAAAAATGCATCTTTGCATATTATAGGTTCTGAGAAGTCTTGTAGTAACCTAGAACATCCACTAAACAGACTGAGAAACTACAGATACAAATTAATCCAAACCCTTTGTTATCACATCTTTATAAGACTTTGGAATATGTTAAAAGAAAGCACTAAAACATTAGCAAAGACTATTAAAAAGTAATTACAGAGCTACAAACCTGCAGTTTGGTAGTGCTGGAAAACATGAGCTTGATTGTGCTGTGAGCATTCTGTTTTTCCGAGATTTTCTGTAGTTTAAAACTCTGTGAGGGTAGAGAAGGACTAGTAGGCTCTCTAAGGAGGAAAGCGTAACTAGGAAGTGATTCTCTGTGTGGTGAACTCATATGATATTCCTCTGAATAGAAATGAGTCTAAATTTTCCAGTGGCTCAAAATTCAGGAGTGAGATGTGATTTCTGGAAAGACCTATAACCTCTCTGAGCCTTACAGTTCTAAGAACCTCCTTAGATTGTATAAGAAACAAAATGAGAATTATATACAAAAAGCAACTGACACATAGTTAGTGAAAAAAAAAAAAGAGCTGATTCAAAGAGGAGGTAAAAGAACAGAAAAGCTTGAAAACTAGAGGGATTAGTGTTAAACTGGAGGACAACTTCTAGAACACCAAAGTGAAGAGCTCCATGGACCTGCTTCTTAGTGAAAAAAACTATTAACTGGTAAAAATTATCAAACAACCATTTAAACTCTCTGGAAATTGTCCTAGTGGGACACAGCAAATGAAGAAATATTTGTTCAAGAAAATATAGTAAATCTTAGTAGAACAACAGAAGTCTATGGCACTTTAGCCACAATCTACTCCCTCTTCCCTAGCTGTGTGACTGAAGCTCTAATCTAACTGCTATGGCCAAGAAGATGGGGTTCCCTCTTCCTAAAGGTCATAGTCTGGACCACAGTATCTCCCTGGAGGTGTGGGTCAACAGCATGTCTGATTCCCCCATTCCACAGCTCTGTGTTGCAAAGGCTAATTCCAGATGAGTGCAAGAAGGGAGGTCAGGGGCTCCCTCCCCCACCCAGTCTCCATTGTCAGGCAGAGGCTCAATCCAGGTATGGCAGGCCAAGAATACTGCCTTCACTCCAGCTAATTCATAGTATGGACGTTCTATACTAGGAGAGGCAAGCTTAGAAGACCAGAGTCTACTACCCTCACCCCACACTTTGCTATAAAGCTGGGGCATAGCTCCAAGAGAAGTGGAAACTGTACTTACTTCCAGCTCTGGAGCAGTGAATCACAGATTTTGGCCAGGTAGAAAGTCATACCATAAGGAAGAGAACTTTCCCCCCAGCAAACTGCCTTTATTTGGGACAGAGTGGGGGAGGCTCAAGCCTGAAGACACTCTCAGAAACAAGGGAGAATCAGGTGGTAAGCAATTGAGAGAAGGCTGATAACTACAAGAGAACAACAAGCACAAGAAACTAAACCATTAGGCCTGATAGTTTATCAGAGAGAATCGGGGGGAAAGATGGCTAAGAAAAAATAAAATAAAATAACCAGATCTAAATATGTCTCCAGTTGGTAGCATAAGCACACAGAGAGGGATTCTTCCAAATGATTTGAAAGCATAGTTATTTGCCGCATCTCTCTGGTAAAATACACCTTAAAGATGAAAAGAACTTGAGGGAAAATAAGAAAAAGGAAATTAAATATTCTTCAGTAATCATAGTGTTGGTATTGTGATATACTGTTATTTTGAAACTGGAATGGGACAGAACAAGTGAATATGTAATATCTGAATTCTTATCATTGTTGGGGTGTTGAGAGCTGGGATTGTTGGCATGGAAGAAAGAAAACAGAGATAGAAGATAGAAGAGGGTAAGCAAAAACTCCCAAGTACTGAATTTAAATTAGAAGTAATAGTATAAACTTAAAACATATTTTCACGATAGTAAATATATAAATAGGTAAAGATATAGACATAGAAATAGACATACATAGAGATGTATCTCTTTCTCAGTTCAAATCCACTACATATTTTATTTATTTATTAGGACAATCCATTGGAAAGGTTAATCTAAGGACCAATTCAATAGTAATGAACAACTCGAGTGACCAAATTTTGGTCTTCAAACACCATTTTCCACTGAAAAGAACAAGAGCTCCTTGCAGAAATGGTTAATTCTATGTCTGAAAGTAAGCTTAGAATATATATGAGTCAGCTTAGAATATCTTCTCATATCAAAATGCAAGGAAACTCTTAAAACCTATTAAGGTGTGTCAAAAAGACTCAGGAGCCAACTGATAGAAGCCTTTGGATCTGACAGTTTACAGCAAATAGAGAGGACAGAAACTTGCTAAATAAAATCATGGAGATGAAAATAGCAAAATCCAGACTGTGGAAAATTGCAGAGGATAAACAGTCCCATTCTTAAGTTGTATGGGAAAAAGAAAAAAAGGAAACGGAGGGAGACTCCATAAAGGGACTTAAGAGATCTATGAACCAATCACAGTTGTATAAACGTTAATTGGATCTTGATTCAAACAAACAGTCTGTGATTTGAACTGTTCAGATATGAACGAATTTCTGTTACCACAATTCAGTTAAATAATACAGTCCCTCAGCAACATGGTTCAGGTTTCAGTTACCACAGTATTATCCACAGTGAATTACTGCATAAAGTATAAACGTCACTACTAGCTTTTCAGTCCATAAATCACTATGTAAATAACAGGTTTGCACCCTGCTCAGTGACCAATCATTTTTTTCAGTCTGTGGGTGATTGGTCACTGTGCAACTGTTACTCAGTACACGTACAAACAACAAAGTGTGTAGAGTGTGTGGTTATGTTGTCTCCTTGTCTCTTAGTGATAAACCCACGTGATATTTTACAAAAATGGAGATTCGAAAGACACAATTGGCCAACAGGTGAAAATGAAGCAGAAGGTAAAAGGTGATAACGGTAGAATTTCAGTCAAATTTGAGTGGAGTTACAGAAGACAGAGCATGTGGGTCTGTTGACACTGCAGCCGCTCAAAAGACTGCAGATATGCAGCCCAAAGAACTTAGTGAAGACTTAGGGACATAAATGAGGAAGGTGGTTGTCACAAAAAGACAAAGACATTCCAAGAAAGTGACATTAGCAAAAATATTTACGTTAAAAAAATCTTGGAGATATTTCGTAACGTTGGAGGCACAAAGGATAAACTGTCAGAAGCCAATCCGAACTTAGGAAGGAGTCGCCAAGACACAGAAGAGACACTGTCTTCATGTAGTAAGTTTCTCGATCAGAAGATAAGCGCTGCTCAAATTCTTCTTGATAAGTATTTTACCAAGAAATAAAACTTTAATTCTCAATGTGCCTAATGTTTTAAACTACAGTCTACTAAATAAATATGAGTTTTACTAGGTTTTTCATTTTCTTATATACGTATAACCAACAGTAAGGGAGTTTTTAATGTTTAATTGTTTAACATTTTTAAAGGTTGTGGAACTATTATAATTTTTCTCCTTAGTTATTTATATTATCTTTGCATGGTCACTTTTATAGTTCCATACTACTGTGCAAAACAAAGGCCATCTCTATTTGTAAAAAAAAAAAAAAATGAGACAATGACACTTGTATATTGAGTGGATATTTGAAGATATTAAGGACTTTGTTTTTAGTTGTGGCAATGGCACTGTGGATAAGTTACAAAAAAAGAGGGTGAATAGGAGAGAAAATCCTTGTCTTTTAGAGATATATACAGCAAAGTAATATAATGTCTGGGATTATATATCAGCCCCTGGTAACCACCGTTCTACTCTCTGTATGGAGTTTTTGTTGTTGTTGTTTTTCTTGTTGTTTAAGAAAACAGACAGCTTATTTCTTTACATTAAAGATTTTAGTAAATTTCAACATTAATTTCACAGGAGTTAATTGCAAGGTAAATTTCTGCATTTTTAAGCATTTATGCCAATGCTTGTCAATCAAAATACAATTCAGTTTGTTTCATTTATCAGCACACCTATCATTTATGATCATTGCTATTATTCCATCAATGTCTAGGTGAATGGGAGAGATACGGCTAAAGAGTTATTGACATACCAAAACTTTTAGCTTAATTCCCAATATTCATATGATTTAAGGAGAAAATAACTTGGAACATAATTTAAGCTGGTGTGTGACTTTCTGCTCAATTTAGTAATTGGCATGTGTTTTCTGGGGAAATCAGTTATCCTAATAGAACCAAATATCCACAAGGGGGCCATTCTTGAAGGTCAATCTGTACTTTGATTTTGAAAATTTGGAAGATTGCAAATTTTTGGAAGATTATGTACTTTGATGAATGGAGGATATAAATTGTGTCTTTTTATCCAAGTTACTATTCAGCATTATTGCTGCATTATGAATTCATTTTGCTACATGAAATTAAAGCCAGCATTAGCATATTCACCTAAACAAAAATTTTGACTGCCTTTTCCAATGCACTATATATATCATTTTACAACCAGAAAAACTGAGTTATTAGAAACAAGGGGCACCTGGGTGGCTCAGCTGGTTAAGCGTCCGACTTCAACTCAGGTCATAATCTCACGGTTCGTGGGTTCAAGCCCCGCATCGGACTCTGTGCTGACACCTCAGAGCCTGGAACCTGTTTCACATTCTATGTCTCCCTCTCTCTCTGCCCCTCCCCTGCTCATGCTCTGCCTCTCTTTCTCTCAAAAATAAACATTAAGAAAAATTAAAACAAAAAAACCCAAGAAACGAAAAACCAGTGAGTGTTCCTACCATAACAAATTAAAGATAAACCCTAACTTCTGCAAAGAATTCTCACTTCTATGAGAAAGTACATAGATACTAATTCCTCTAATTTCCTTTCTTTAAAAAAATTTTTTTAAAGAGAAAGAGAGAGAGAGGCATGGGAGGAGAGACAGAGAGAGAATCTCAAACAGTTTCCATGCTCAGTGCAGAGCCTGACAAGGGGATGGAACTCACGGCCCTGGGATCATGACCTCTGTCAAAATCAAGAGGCACTCAGCTGACTGAGCCACCCAGGCATCACCGCCCTCTTCAACTCCCTTTCAACTGACAAATAATGACTTGGGTTTCTTTGGGTCCACACACTGGAAACCCCATATAATTCCCAACCTATTGATATGGAGTTCTCATACCCTAAGATATTTGTCTTGAATTTATAGAGTTTTTTTAATTGTATCTTTTAATAAGGAATTGATTGCCCACACCTGTTTTAACTGGTCAAACAGGTTTTTACACTGAGTTCTTTAAACCTCATTCTAAATTGTCTTCCACATAGTATTTGAGGTTCTTTATTTAGCAAACTACTAAAATATTTACACTAGGGGTTTTATTAGCCTTTCACTCTAATACATAACAATTTCCCGGCCCTGGAAAGTCCCTGGTAACTGGAAGGAAATGTATTTGCTGTAAGGTTTACTTTTTTTCTCATGAAGAGGAAGAACAAAGTAAAAGGGCTGAGAAACAAATGAAAAAACTGTGTGTCAGATAGGAGTGGGCATAGACTGAGACATGTAAAACCCTACTCACAACTTGCATCTAAAAACAATTAGCTAGAAGTAGGAAGTCTGTGGCCAAAATAGTTTTTCTTATTTATTTTTTAATTTACATCCAAGTTAGTCGGCATATAGTGCAACAATGATTTCAGGAGTAGATTCCTTAATATCTCTTACTCATTTAGCCCATCCCCCCTCCCACAACCCCTCCAGCAATCCTGTTTGCTCTCCATATTTAAGAGTCTCTTATGTTTTGTTCCCCTCCCTGTTTTTATATTATTTTTGCTTCCCTTCCCTTATGTTCATCTGTTTTGTATCTTAAAGTCCTCATATGAGGGAAGTCATATGATATTTGTCTTTATATGACTGACTAATTTCACTTGGCATAATTAGTCACATCCACATAGTTGCAAATGGCAAGATTTCATTCTTTTTGATTGCTAAGTAATACTCCATTATATATATATAATATATATATTATACACATACATGTATATATATATATATATATATATATACATACATACCACATCTTCTTTATCCATTCTTCCATTGATGGACATTTGGGCCCTTGCCATACTTTGGCTATTGTCGATAGTGCTGCTATAAACACTGGGGTGCATGTGCCCCTTTGAAACAGCACACTTGTATCCCTTGGATAAATACCTAGTAGTGCAATTGCTGGGTCATAGGGTAGTTCTATTTTTGATTTTTTTGAGGACCCTTCATACTGTTTTCCAGAGTGGCTGCACCAGTTTGCGTTTGTACCAGTACTACAAAAGAGATCCTCTTTCTCCTCATCCTCACCAACATCTGTTGTTGCCTGAGTTGTTAATGTTGCCCCTTCTGACAGGTGTGAGGTGATATCTCATTGTGGTTTGGATTTGTATTTCTCTGATGATGAGTGATGTTGAGCATCTTTTCATGTGTCTGTTGGCCACCTGGATGTCCTCTTTGGAGAAGTGTCTATTCATGTCTTTTGCCCATTTCTTCACTGGATTATTTGTTTTTTGGGTGTTGAGTTTGATAAGTTCTTTACAAATTTTGGATACTAACCCTTTATCTGATATGGCATTTGCAAATATCTTCTCCCATTCCATCAGTTGCCTTTTAGTTTTGCTGATAGTTTCCTTCACTGTGTAGAAGCTTTTTATTTTGATGAGATCCCAATAGTTCATTTTTGCTTTGGTTTCCCTTGCCTCTGGAGACATGTTGAGTAAGAAGTTGCTGTGGTTGAGGTCAAAGAGGTTTTTACCTGCTTTCTCCTAGAGGATTTTGATGCTTCCTGTCTTATGTTTAGGTCTTTCATCCATTTTGAGTTTATTTTTGTGGTGTAAGAAAGTGGTCCAGGTTCACTTCTCTGCATGCTGCTGTCCAGTTTTTCCAGTACCACTTGCTGAAGAGACTGTCTATTCCATTGGATATTCTTCCCTGCTTTGTCAAAGATTAGTTGGCCATACATTTGTGGGTCCATTTCTGGGTTCTCTATTCGGTTTCACTGATCTATCTGTTTTTGTGCCAAGTTTATTTTTATTTTTTTTTAATGTTCAGGAGAAGGGGAAAAAAATTGGATATAAATAAAAGCCATCTGTTAGGCTGAGCAAAGCATCTTGGGGGAGAATCATTGACTTTCCATCTTGTTTAGGTAGTCTTCTTCTTAAAGTGGTCTTTCAGAACTAGGGATTCTTTTGTCACATTTAGTTTGCATTTGACTCCTTATGCCTGCAAAGCTCCTTTTGTTTTTTTTAATTCAAAATGAGCTACAAAGACTCCCGGTTTCAAATCTGGCATGTAAGAAGCTTAGAAGTCATGACTCCAACCTAACAATGAGTAAAAAGTTGAGCAAACTGAAAAAAACCAATAATTCTTTTTAGATAAGTTGGAGAAGTAAGGTCACAGGGCAAACCGCTGACCCCACAGGTGCAGAAACAGACAGGTGGATACAGTGAATTACAACTTACCTGAGTAGAAACCAGTAAACAGAAACCTCTGGAACCAGTACTAGGGTAGGAAAACTTGTACTGTAACTGATGAATTGCTAGAGGCTCAGTGTGGACAAGCCTGAGAAATGAAAATTCTATGACCCAGTCATCAGGGAGAGGGACCAGCACTTCCATAAGTTTTACCTCCAGGAGCTCAAACAGGTACTCACAATAAAGATGGGTAAAAGTTCTCTCCTGCTTCCAGCAGAGAGAGAGGAAAACTAACTATTTTGAAAAATACCAAAGCCATTCTGTTTTTCTTAACCTAGGCCTACCCTCAGGAAAAACTATTTTACCAGAGCCTGACCTACCTGGGGAAAAGAAATATCCAATTCCAGTGTATTCTAGCCATCATGTTTCACTTGAGAGAGAGGAGAGAAAGCTGAGGACCACTAGTGAAGTTCAAATTACCAAAAGACAGAGACCTAATTACAGGATTACAAAATGCTTGCCACTTCAACCCCACATTACTACTACATAACTAAAGATCTCAGAGTTCCTTTTTCAACTACATCATGTCTGACTTTGAACAAAAAATTACATGGCATTCTAAAAGGCAAAAAAACACAGTTTGAAGGGATTAAATAAGCATTAGGACTAGATTCTGATATGACAGGAATGTTGAAATGATCAGACCAGGAATACATAAAACCGTGATGAATAGCTAAAGGCTCTAATAAAAAAGTAGATGAGATACAAGAACAGGTGATAATGTAAGCAGAGAGATGGAAATTCTAACAAAGAATCAAAAAGAAATGCTGAAGATTAAAACACTGTAACAGAAATGAAGAATGCCTTTGATAGGCTTATTAGTAGATGGAACATGGCTGAGGAAAGAATCCCTGAGTGTGAAGATATGATGGTAGAAACCTCTAAACTGAAAACCATAGAAAAAATAGATTGAAAAAATAACCCTGAATATCCAAGAACCATAGACAATTACAGAAAGTATAATATTTCTGTAAATGGAATGCCAGAAGAAAGAGAGAAAGTGACAAAAGAAATATTTGAAGCAATAATGACTGAAAATTTCCCCAAGTTACTGTCAAAAACTAAACCACAGGTCCAGGAAGCTCAGTGAACACCAGACAGGATAAATGCCAAAACCCCACCACAAACCTAAGTATTTTCAAAGTGCAGAAAATCAATAAAAAAGAAAAAACTTGAAAGAAACCAGAGGAAAAACCACTACCTATGAGGAGAAAAGGTAAGAATTACATCTGACTATTCCTCAAAAAACATGCAAGCAAGAAGAGTGGAGTGAAATATTTAAGGTTTAGAAGAAAAAAAACCTCTACCAACCTAGAATTCAGTACTCTGCAAAATTATCCTACAAAAGTAAAGGAGAAATAAAGACAGTCTCAAACAAACAAAAATTGAGGGAATTTGTAGCCAGTAGACCTACTTTGAAAGAAATGTTAAAAGAAGTTCTTCAGAGAGAAGAGAAATTATTTAGGTCTGAAACTCAGATCCACATAAAAAAAAGGAAGTGCATCAGAGAATCAATAAGTGAAGGTAAAATAAAAACTTTTAGTTTTCTAATTTTTTTTTCCCAAAACAAAAGGTCTCACGTATTTATTATTGAACCAACTTACTGGTGCAGAAACAAAGTAACAGAAAAATCGTGTCCTGTAAAACATGCCCATTGTTCAAGTAGTAATGATGTTTACAGGGTGCTACAGTAGGAGCAAGTGACCTTCAGGCAGCATAAAGTAACCTTCAGGAAGCACAAATATGTGTTCCATCTCTTGTGTGATTCCTTACAGACCCAGTTTCCTGGTTCTTCTCCAATGTCTCTTCTTGGAGTTGTACCTGATTTTATTACCAGCTTTCATCCAAATCCACTGGGGAATGGGAAAATTCCGCTTTCAGTTTTTGGCCAGGAATTTGTTGATCCTGAAAGTCTTGTGAGAAGACATGGCAAGGAACAATCAGCCACACGTATCATGATGGAAGAGAAAACATGAGCTTAGTTTTCTTGTTCTTAATTGATCTAAAAACTTACAGCTTGTCCCATAAGTAGTAGCAACAATGTATTTGATTACATATACTATGTATATAAATATGCTTACATATAAATGAAATGAAATTAATGACAGCAATGATACAGGGAACAAGAGAGGGAAATTAGGAATATTCTGTTATTATGAGGTGCCTGTACTACCAATGCACTGGTATAGTGTTATTAAAGAGGACTTGGATTAGTTGTAAACATATATTGCAAACTTCAGGGTAATCACTAAAGGAAAAGCAAGAAAAAAAAGAAATAAATACAATTGATATGCTAAGAAAGGAGACAAAATGGAATCATACAAAATCCTCAAAGCCACAATGAGGAGAAAATGTGAGGAAGTAAAAAATAGTCAATAGAAAATACTAACAAATATAGTAGATATTACTTTAACTATATCAATAATCATTGTACATTTTAATGGTCTAAAAACACTGATTAAAAGATACAGGCTGTGAGAGGGAATAAAAAAAATAAGGCCCAATTATATGTTATCTACAAGAAATACTTAATTTTTAAGTAATCTCTACACCCAGTGTTGTGCTTACAACCCTGAGATCAAGAGCCGCATGCTCTACAACCCTGAGTCAGCCAGCCATCCCCAGAAACCTGCTTTTAATACAAAGAAACATAGATGAAAAATAAAAGTGTGGAGAAAGTTATAGATAACATAGTAACATTACTCAAAAGAAAGTGAGGGCACCTGTATTAATTTCAGACAGAACTGACTTCAGAGCAAGTTAAGTTATTAGGGATAAAGAGAGGCATTATATAATCATAAAGTGGTTAATGTTCTAAGAAGCCATAATACTCATTAATGCATGTGTTCCTAACAGCCGAGGCACATGGACACCCAAAATACATGAAGCAAAAACTGATGGAACTTAAGGAGAAACTTCAATAGATGAATCTACTATTATAGTTGGAGATTAGTTACTACCCCTCTAAAAAAATAACAGATTCAGCAGACAGAAAATCTGCAAGGACACAGAACTTAATAGTACCATTAATCAACTGGATATAATTGACATCTATAGACTGCTTCATCCAACAACAGCAAAATACATATTCTTCTCAACCTCACATAGAACATTCACTGAGATAGATCTTAATCTGAGCCATAAAACATTTTAAAAGATTAAAAAGAATAGAAATTACATGTTGTCAGACCACAATGGAATTAAACTACAAATCAACAACCACAAAAATAGCTAAAAAATCCCAGAATACTTGGAGGCTAAACATTACATTTCTAAATAATATATGAGTCAAAGAAGAAATCTCAACATAAATAAAAAATATCTTGGACTACATAAACATGAAAAACTTATCAAAATTTGTGGCATGAAGCAAAAGTAGTGCTTAGGTAGAAACGTATAGCATTGAATGACTATACTAGAAAAGAAGACAGACCTAAACTTAGTTACCTAAGCTTCTACCTTAGAAAACTAAAAAAGAAGAGTGTATTAAATCTAAATTAGGTGGAAGAAAGTAAATGATTAAAGCATAAATTAATGAAATTGAAAACAGGAGATTAATAAAGAAAATCAACAAAACAAAAAACTGGTTCTTTGAAAAGATCAAACAGATAAACCTCAGGGCACCTGGGTGGCTCAGTCAGTTAAGCATCTGACTTTGGGTCAGGTCATGATGGCATGGTTTGTGGGTTTGAGCCTCATGTCAGGTTCTAGGCTGACAGCTTAGAGCCTGGAGCCTACCTTGGATTCTGTGTCTCCCTCTCTCTCTGCCCCTCACTTACTCTCACTCTGTCTCTCTCTGTCTCTCAAAAATGAATAAACATAAAAAAAATTAAAAAACAAAAAAGCCCCTAACCTCATTAAGTAAGAAAATAGCAGAGGACATAAATTACTAATACCAAAAATCAGAAGAGAAATCACTACTGATCCCATGGACATTAAAAGGATAATAAAAGAATACAATGGAAAACTCTATGTCTATCCATTGATAACCTGGGTGAAATGGACCTTAAAAGATACAATCTGCTAAAACACAAAAAGAATAAAGAATAGTTGATCTGAATAAGCCTATTAAAGAAATTAAAACAATAATTACTAACTTTCTGAAATAGAAAACACCAGGCCCAGATGAGTCATGGTAAATTCTACCAAAAACTTAAGGAAGAAATTCTACCCATTCTCTACAATTTCTTTCAGGAGACAGAAGCAGAGGGGATTCTTTTTAAGTCATTCTTTGAAACCAGCATCACGTTAATACTTAAACTAACAAAGAAAACTATAGGTCGCTCTCTCTCATGAACATAGAGGCAAAATGCTCAACAAAATATTAGCAAATCTAGTCCAGAAATGTATAAAAAGAATTATACACCACGACCAAGTGGGACTAATCCTAGGTACACAAGGCTGGTTCAGCATTTGAAAATCAATTATTTTTTGTAATCTACCACAATTACAGGCCAAACAAAAAAAATCACATGATCATATCAATAGATACAGAAAAAGCATTTGAGGGGTACCTGCCTGACTCAGTCTAAAGGGTGTGCAACCCTTGATCTTGAGGTTGTGAGTTCCAGCCCCACGTTGGGTGTAGAGATTACTAAAAATAAGTAAATAAACTTTAAAAAGAAAAAGAAAAGGCATTTGACAAAATCCAACACCAATTCCTGATAAAAACCCTCAGCAATGAAGGAATAGAGGAGAGCATCCTCAACTTGATAAAGAACATCTACAAAAACCCTATAGCTAACATACTTTATAGTAAGAAACTTAGCTTTTCCATTAAGATCAAGAACAAGTCAAGGGGCGCCTGGGTGGCTCAGTCGGTTGGGCGGCCGACTTCAGCTCAGGTCATGATCTCGCAGTCTGTGGGTTCGAGCCCCGTGTCGGGCTCTGTGCTGATGGCTCAGAGTCTGGAGCCTGCTTCCGATTCTGTGTCTCCCTCTCTCTCTGCCCTTCCCCTGTTCACGCTATGCCTCTATGTCTCTCAAAAATAATTAAACATTTAAAAAATTAAAAAAAAAAAAAGAACAAGTCAAAGAGTTCCCCTTTCCACTGCTTTCAGCATCCTACTGGAAGTCCTAGCTATGCAACAAGACAAGAAAAGGAAATAAAAGTATATGGACTGGAAAGGAATAAATAAAACTGTCTTTCATCACAGATAACATGATCATATATGTAGAAAATTCAAAAGAATTGAATAAAAAGACTTTCTTGAAACTTTCAAGTGATTATAGCAAGGATGCAGGATCTAAAAATCAATCGCTTTCCCATTTCCAGAAATAAACAAGTGGAATTAGAAATTAAAAACTCAATGCCAGTTATATTAGCACCCCTCCAAAAGTGAAATAGTTATAAATCTACCAAAATAAACCTAAGATCTGTATATGATGAAAATATAATAAATTTTGATGAAAGCTTTGATGAACTTTAGAACTAAATATGGAGCAATCCATATTCATGGATAGGAAGACTCCATATTGTCAAGATGTGTTTCTTCCCAACTTGATTTTAGTTTCAACATAATCCTGATAAATGTCCCAGCAAGTTATTTTGTGGATATTAACTGATTCTAAAGTTTATATGGAGAAAATAAAGACTCAACTCAATAATAAAGGAGAATAATAAAGCCCAAGAACTGGCATTACTCAACTTCAGATATTCTATAAAACAACAGCAATCAAGAGTACAGTATTGACAAAAGAATACACAAATAATTTGATGGAACAAAATAGAGAGTCCAGAACTAGACCTTCATAAATATAGTCAACATACCTGTGACAATGAGGAAAGGCAATACAATGGAGAAAAGATAGTTGGTTTTTTCCCCCAATAAATGGTGCTAGAATACCTGGACATCAAATGAATCTAGACACAGACCTTACACTCTCAAATCATCTCAAAATGGATCATAGATCTAAATGTAAAATGCAGACCTATAAAACTTGAAGATAACATAGTAAAAAACCTAGGCAATCTTGGGTATGAAGATAACTTTCTGGATAAAACACCAAAGGTACAACCTGTGAAAGAAAAATTGATGAGGTGGACTTCATTTAAATTAAACACTTCCACTCTGCAAACGACCAATGTCCTGAGAACAAAAAGACAAGATGGAGACTAGGAAAAAATATTTGCAAAAGACACTCAGAAAAAAGGTTTTTCAAAATATACCAAGAACTCTGCAAACTCATCAATAAGAAAACAAACAAATTAAAAAATGCACAGAAGACCTGAACAGACATTCCACCAAAGAAGATAAACAAATGGAAAATTAGTATATCAAAGGACATTCAACAGAAGATGTCATCAGGGAAAAGCAAATTAAAGCAATAATAAGATACCACTACACATCATACTAGAACGGTCACATTCCCAAACACTGACAATGCAAAATGCCGGGCAGGTTACAGAGAAACAGGAACTCTCCTTCACCGTTGGTGGAAACTTTGGAAGACAGTATGATGGTTTCTTACAAAACTAACTATACTCTTACCATAAGATCCCTGGAATTTACCCAAAGGAGTTGAAAACTTTTGTCTACACAAAAATCGGCACAGGATGTTTATAGCAGTTTTATTCCTATTGCCAAAACTTGGAGGCAACCAAGATGTCCTTCAGCAGGTAAATGGTAAATACACTGGTACATCCAGATTATGGAATATTATTCTGCACTAAAATGAAATGAGATATCAAGCCATTAAAAGACATGGCTTCCATGTCTTAAAGAGGAAATTTACACATGTATTACTAAGTAAGAGTAGCCAATCTGAAAAGGCTACATACTGTATGGCATTCTATGTGGCATAACTATGTGGAATACTAGAAAAGGCAGAACTATGGAAATAGTAAAAAGATCAGTTGTTACCTGGGAGTAGGGGGAAGGAGCAGATAAATGAGGGTTCGCCAACCCAGTGAAATTTAATGTAAACCATGGAGTTTGGGTCATATGATATGCTGATTGTAAAGATGTACCACTCTGGTGTGGAATGTTGACAGTGGGGGAGGCTGTATGTATGGGGATGCAGGCGGTTTATTGGGACTCTGTATTTTCTGCTCAATTTTGCTGTAAACTAAAAACTTCCCTACAAATTAAGGTTCATTAATTTTAAAAAAAGAATAAGTCCTATGATTAGAATAGAGCATGTTCTGAGACCGTCTTCTTGGGATCACATGTAAAAACAAACCTCTCCAAATAAGGACAGACAGGGTTGGAGGACTTAGTGGGGGTCTGCTTTCTATCTACCACATGCTGATACTTGCATTTTTTATGAAGACATTCTTCAAGGATGAAAGGAGTACCAAAGAAGCCTTATCAACTAAAAACTGGGATTTAAACAAAGAAAAGCCACTCAGCTTCTAGTGTAGGAATACTATTTCCTAGGGGTGCCTGGGTGGCTCAGTCAGTTGAGTGTCTCTGACTTTGGCTCAGGTCACGATCTCATGGTTCATGAGTTTGAGCCCCACATCGGGCTCTGTGCTGACAGCTCGGAGCCTGGAGCCTGCTTTGAATTCTGTGTTTACATCTCTCTCTGCCCCTCCTCGCTTGTGCTCTCTCTCTCTCTCTCAAGAATAAATAAACATTAAAAAATTCTTAAGAAAAAAAAAAGAAATACTATTTCCCTTGGGGGCATATCGGTGACTAAAAGGTTAAGCATCCAAATCTTTATTTCTGCTTAGGTCATGATCTCATATCAGGCTCTGCACTAACAGTGTGGAGCCTGCTTGGGATTTTCTCTCTCTCTGCCCCTCCCCCACTCTCTCTCTGTCTCTCAAAATAAGTAAACGTTAAAAAAAATCCTTGAAATACTATTTGCTCATTAAGAGCTATCAGATAGCTACCACTATTTGAAAAAGCTTTCAAATAAATAAATGGACCTTTGCAGAATATACCTATTTTTCTTCTATATTAAATAGCCTCAAATTTAAAACAAAAATAACCTCAAAAGTATCCTAACTCATGAAAGCAGGGACCCAAAAAGATATTTGTACATCCATATTCATAAAAGCATTATGCAACATAGTCACAGGTAGAGGCAACCTAAGTTGACAAATGAATAAACAAAATATGATTTATACATACAATGGAGTATTACTCAGCTTTAAAAAGTAAGAGAACTCTGATATATGCTACAGCATGATGAGCCTTGAACACATTATAAGTGAAATAAGCCAGTCACTAAAGAACAAATATCATGACTCTACTCATACGAGCTACTTGGAGTAGTCACAGTCACAGAGACAGAAGGTGAAATGGTGGCCAGAGGCTAGGACAAGGGAAGAACAGGAAGATTTTGTTTAATGGCTACAGAGATTCAGTTTTGCAAGGCGAAACATATTCTGTGGACAGACGGTAGTAATAACTCTACAACAATGTGAATGTATTTAAGGCCACCAGATTATACACTTAAAGAAGGTCAAGTTTAGGTTATGTATATTTCGCCACAATTTTTAAAAAAGAAATTTTTTAAGAATATCTTAACTCGTGTGGGATCCTCAAGAAGCTCTATTTAAAGAAACGCGTCATGTTTTGTGTTCCAAGATATTGAGAGACTGAAGAGATCAGTGAGGCATGATTAGTGAACATATCGGAAGACAGCTAAGTTTCACACAAATATACAGATTTTATTGGCACATGATATTTTCTTACAGTAATAAAGAGAATGCAATCTTAATCTTAATCTTCCTTAGTTTGGAATTGGGAAGGCACGTGCCCTTGATAGGAGAGGTCAGATTTTGTGGTACCATTTTCTTTAGAAGAGCATCTAAGAGGGAATGTGTGTGCTGGCAGGGAATCATACAGGTGCACAAATCTTTGTGAGTCCTACTGCTTCTCTCTATACCATCAAGGTAATTCATAGCTCCTGGTCAATATCCCCCAAGTTTCCCCCCCCTTCAGTTTTAACATAATATATCATAAAAAAATAATTAGTGCCATAAAAAGTCAACATTTCAAATATAAAGTTCTTTTAATACAAATATAATTCATATAATCATTTTAAAATACAGGCATTTATATGAGTTTGAAATATTAAAATAAATATTTCCTAGAGAGAATTTAATTTCCATCACAAAATTATAAAACAGAAGCATATAAAACGAATTGATTGACTCTTCCATGTGTCTCCGATTATCTGCCCCATTCACTCTATACAGAAGGAAGTGCATGTGGCTAGCCTGAAACTATACAACATAACCCTATATATACCTAGATGTTTGGATTTAATGTGTATCTACCCACAGCGCCCACAGCTCATCTGCCTACACACTTTCTTCCCAGAGTTTCTGGGATAAGAAGGGTTTTCCTGCACCAATTTGCCTTAAAGTATTTTTTCCAGCCATCCTCTGTTCAGGGGTCTTATGAGCTTGTTACTTTCTGGAAGCTGGGGGAAGTCATGTCAACCTCTGCATCAAAGGAATTATCCTGCTACACGGGACTGTAACAGCCCTCTTCTCAGGTAAGGGATGTACTTTAATTGTCTGAATTATTTGGATTTTTAGTAGAGGGGTGAGTGGAATTAACACTTCCCTAGATCGGGAAGTTCTCTCTCCTGATATCTAGATGTTATGTGGTGTATATTTTGACAAGCTGATGTGTGACTCGAGGTATTCTAACACTTGCTTGGACACAGGACAGTCTGGATACTTAACAGACAATAGAGTTGTGTTTTCAAATATCTTGGAGAGAGTAAAGGAGAAGGGATATAAACTTATATAACCCACTGAAGTTTCCAGTTACCATTACTTAATCATATCTCTAAGTAGTGTAATTACAGTTCTTCTCCAATAATACAAATTAGCAATTCTCACTAAACAGTACATTGAACAATAAGGCTGACGTTGATAGCCACCTTTCCAATTACTACCAAAGGGAAAAAGTTTTCAGGAAGATCTGGCTTGCAAACACAAGTGGTAAATCTTCAAGGATTTGGAGTATCTTTCATACAATTTGCCTACTGCCAGGAAGCCACTTATCCAGACCTATCTGAGCGTCCTTAACTCCTCTTATCAAAACTTTTCCTTTTAAAGATAAACATTACTCATCCTAGTTTTCTGAGGCAGAAATTGTTTTCTCCTCCAATTTCACAAGCGAACATCCCATGCAAATATTTGCTCTGCTCTCTACAGCCTTGTGTCATGCACTTCTTCTTCTGTCTCCTCCTTCAGAGCAGCGATTTTGGAACGAGACTTGTGCCTGCTTGAGTTCCGGGTGGGGAAGAACCTGAGCCGGTCTGAGGGGCCGATGGCCTGGCGGAAGAGGCTCTTCTCGCTCAGCAGCTTCTGGATGGAATCGTACTGCCGCACCTTGTTCTCCTCTATGACCTACGGAAGTGGCCGTTAGTGAGATCTCGGACAGAAGGCAGGGTGGACCAGAGCAACGACAGAAACTAGCATAGGCTTAGAGGAAGAGGAAAGCCAAAAAGAAAACAGTGTCCACAGGCTGGCAGTCTGAACGGTCAGAGATGTCTCCTTTCATCTGAGTTCTCCTGCTTTATGGGGCTTCTCCCTTTGGAAAATTAGCTGTAATTTTCTACTGAGCAGTTGGAAGATTTTTGTTTTTTAATTAGTATAGTACTGAGCAATATGCTTCTTCAGAGAACTTGAAAGGAACTAACATTGCTTGCTAAGCCAGATGACCTTTGATAGATCCTCATATATGACCTTAAAAATGAACGTAGGGGCGCCTGGGTGGCTCAGTCGGTTAGGCGTCCGACTTCGGCTCAGGTTGTGATCTCATGGTTAGTGAGTTCAAGCCCCACATCAGGCTCTGTGCTGACAGCTTGGAGCCTGGGGGCTGCTTCAGATTCCGTGTCTTCTCCCTCTCTCTGCCCCTCTCCCACTTGTACTCTTTCTCTCTCTCAAAAATGAACGTTAAAAAAAAAAAAACTAAAAAAAAAAAAATGAACGTTAAGTCCACAGTATGACAAAGAGTTGAGCCTCTTCAACAGGGAACTTGAAGCTTAACAATTCCAAATTGGTCAGGATGTGCGTGAGTTTAAAATGCCTTCCTCACAGGTTCGAATTGAGCAAACACAAGGCCAGAGGGTAGAAGGGCTTTACCCAATCTCCTGAACCTGACCATGGCAGGGCAAGAGGCTGTATGTCGGCCCCCTAATTTGTCACTTGAAGCTTAGTAATAATAATGGTAATAACAATCCTTTAGTAAGAAAAGCATTTACCTCCAGGAGCCTCAAAAGCCTTAATGGAAATGACGTGATACATCATCCTCAGAACTTCCTTGTGACTAAACCCAAGAGAATTTGTAAACATGACTTGAAAGAATCTGTGACAGTTTTGAAAGCACAATAAGAAGGTGTTTGGGAAAGGCACTTACCTGAGTTCCAAATACTGATGAGAAGAATGAAATGAGTCTTTCAACTATTGCATTAAAACCACACATCAGATTGCAAGGCAATCCAGGCCTGTCCTGGACCCCATCCAAGGGAGATTTAGTCATTAAAAGCATCAGGACTTAGACCTTAGTATGACTTGATCCCCAAATAAAGGACTCAATGTACAGATGTTTCAACTTATTAATGTAACTTAGTAATATGCTGCTATTTGAGATTTACTGGATTCCAACATCACCTCAAAGTGAGAAATTTATGCAGCTATTTTGAGTAAAGCTGGATGGTGGTGTGACACATATTTGAAGGAAGAACTTGTACAGTATTGCGTTGTGATTTGCACAAACTCCCACATGAGATACTGTTATCAAGAATTAAAGGAGAGGGGCGCCTGGGTGGCTCAGTCGGTTGAGCGGCCGACTTCGGCTCAGGTCATGATCTTGCTGTCTGTGGGTTCGAGCCCCACGTCGGGCTCTGTGCTGACAGCTCAGAGCCTAGAGCCTGCTTCAGATTCTGTGTCTCCCTCTCTCTCTGCCCTTCTCCTGCTCACGCTCTATCTCTATGTCTCAAAAATAAATAAACGTTAAAAAAAAAAAAGAATTAAAGGAGAAATGAGATCTTAAGTCACCAACACTCACCAAAAATCGTTGACATTCCAACATAGCTTCTATCCTGTGTTCAGAGAGGATTACTGTGCAATCTGCAAATGCTTGTTTTAGGGTTTTTCGAATGATTTGGTATGTTCTAGAAAAGAAAGAAAACATCACAGATCACATCACAGAAGGTCAATAATCTGCCTGTATCCTTGATAGCATACCCGCTGTCCTATCAATTTAGTTCTTTATATTACTTATCTTTCTTTGAATACTTTTATTAGCATAATGCTGATATATAGTTGGGCACAATCAGCTTCCCAACCATGGGGTAGATTCTAAATTTCCATAAATAAATAGGACAGATATTTTGAAGAAAATTTGACAAATAAGTCCATTTATTATCACGTGGAATCACTAGTGTTTCTTTTGTGCTATAAAAATTTATTATCATATAAATGGCATAGAAAGTTAAATCCTAAGAATCAGATTATTCCTATATAGCTAAGTATTTCATCCTGTGTTGACAAGGGGAAGAGTTTCTATGAAATTCCAAAATTACCCTCATAAGAGAACATAGGGCTCTTATACCAGGATACAAGCACTTGTGCTCATGTCAAATAGTGGCTTTTCCACGGGCAGTCATTTCATATGTAGAGGGGGTCCTCCACTTGCAGACATGACAGCCTAATGGGAATTAGTATCACTATGAAGTAGGCCTCAAAGATTAAATAGTAGGAATTCTGAAACTCACATTGGATCCAAATGAGCACTCGGTTCATCAAGCAGCAAGATCTTTGCCTTACTGAGAACAGATCTGGCCAAGCACATCAACTGCTTGTGGCCATGGCTTAGGACAATACCCCCATCCACTAGGACAAAGTCGAGCTTCCCAGGAAACTGTTCTATCACAGATCTGAGTCCAACCTGTAGAAAAGAGGAAAAACATTGGATAATTTAGATACCACAAGGTTAAAGACCCTCAAGAGGTTGAGAATTCAAAAAGACACATGGCAGTCTGAAAGTTTAAATTTCATATCAACAACCCACCATCCCTGCCGTTTGGGTTTGACTGAACCAAAGTCTACGTATAATCTTGGCAGCTCTAAAGATTAAGCCTTTGACTTGTTTCAGCTCTGTACTTAATTTAGTAAATTTTCAGTGAGTGCTTATTATGTGCCAGGTACCCCACACGGGGGATGAAGAAATGATAAATGGTACATGGTCCCTGCAAGGCTCAGGATTTATAAAGACATACACAAATAATTACAACACAACTGAATACGTGCTAGAAAAGATAATAATATTAAACACAGTTATTTGCTGCATCATGATAGATTCTTTTATTATACCTTCCATTCTCTACTCTGTCATAATAGAACATGAAAGGTAGCAGAAAATAATCAATTAGGGAGCTTCTTCATTTCATAAAAACTGATTTTAAGAAACTGATGAAACTATGAAGTTAAAAAAAAAAGGACTAGGAGATTTAAAAGTGCTTATATATTGAGGTGGAATATGAGAGTTGTGTTAGGGCCAGTGACTTATTTTTTTCAAGCTAGATAGGAAAATAAGGTAAAAATGCAAACAAGATACAGAAATAAATTCTTTCAAAATAAGACAAAACTGACTGACATCTTGGCTCTTATTCAAATAAATGTGCATTAACATTTATTTTTCACTAAATATTGCTGAGTGTTTGAGGGCCAAAGAGATACATGGATGGTGATTGCCCCCTACTCGTGGGGAATCTGGGATTCAGTGTTGGGAAGTAAGATATAATTCTAATTATAATACAGGCAGAATGGAATAATGGCTTTAGGAAAGATCCCTGAGTTCAGCGATGAATTCATAGATGGCCCATATCACCACGTTTGATCAGCAGATATTAACTGAATGCCAACCATATGTAGTGCAGATACTTCTTTCCTTGACTGGGTTCTCATTAAAGTGATCTCACTTTGGAAGAACTTATTAATCTTGAAAAGAGTTTCTGAAATGGTAGGGAATATAAACATATTAATTAGACAAGAGGGGCAACTCTGGTGTATCCTGGAGGACTCAAATGTAAAATTACTTTCAGCTCCAAGGATCTGAGAATGTGAATAAAGACACCGGGTGGATCTGTGTCCTTTCTCTCTGTCTTCACCTTTTTGCTTTTACTTGGCTTCAGCCCAGGAACCTGCTACATCTCTCGCATCGCTGGCCTCCAGGTTCTCCTTTAGCTTTATTCCATATCTCCCCCTTTGCAAAAATCTCAAAAAAATTAGTGTGTATCTGTTGTCTCCACCACCTCACAACACAGAACATTTTTTTCTTCTTTGAACATCTATCCCTTGGCTTAAGAGAAACCGCATACCCTATGACCACTTATCATCATATATGGGCAATTCTCTCTCTTCCTGTCCCCTGAATATTAGACTTCCTCACCCCTAACTCTCTAAACTATCCTTGAGAACTCATTTATTCTTAGGGTATCAACTACCACTGATAAGCTACTGATTTTTCAAATCTTTATATCTAGCCCCAGACATATTGCAAATATTTCTTAAATCCTCTCCTTGCTAACCCCATTGAGGTGGCTATCGTTACACTTCAGCTTCACACTGTAAATCTCAAGTGGTTCAGTTGTTCAACTGACCACACAAACACCCCAGGGATCCTTCTAAAATACAGGTTTGACCATCTCATTTCTGTTTGAAATCTCTTCCTGACAGAACAAATCTTAGCTCTCTCACATGACAGAAAAGCATCCAGAATCGGGTCCCCTTCTGTCCTGCTTCCAGGGGCACCAAACAGCTTTTTTGACATCTTTACATCTTGACATACCCTTCGGATTATCCCCGATTATCCTTTATAGTAGTAGGCACATGGCCATGACAGTATTTGTGGAAGTTTCCCCTGTTACACTGCCTCTATGCTCTTTAGCTCTGTGTGTCCCCAGTGCCTATACTGGACACACCGTCAGCCTTTACACATTCATTCATTTGTTTAACAAATATGTACTGAGCTCCTAGAATGCTAGCAAAAAAAAAAAAAAAAAAAAAGAAAAAACCCAAACATAGTTTTGATGAAAGCAAAAATGAATCCAAACGTAAGAATGACAAATGATAAATGAACGAGAGCTGATTTTGTCCTGCTATGTAATAGAGTACAGTCGAAGACTAGCCACTTTCACTGTGTGCTTCTGTTTTCTCATCTTGACAACTATAAAATCCCTTTGAAATAAAAATATAAAATTAAAAGTTTCCTTTCTTTTTTTTTTAAGAGATTGAAATAAGACCCAAACCTAGTTTGAACTGACCCCAAAACCTCTGGTCTTTTTTTTTTTTTTTTTTTTGAGAGAGAGAGAGAGAGAGTGCATGTATGCAGGTGGGGGAGGGGCAGAGGGAGGCAGAGGGTGAGAATCTTAAGCATACTCCATGCTCTGTATAGAGCCCAATGACACGCGGCTGGATCTCAAAAACTGCAAGATCATGACCTGAGCTGAAATCAAGAGTTGGATGCTTAAGCGACTGAGCCACCTAGGCGCCTCTAAAATTAGAAGTTTCTTCACTGATAAGGATTTTTTTTAATTTTAAGTCAAATTAACCATCAAGGAAAACACAGATTAGTTGGATGTGAACAAGACTTAGTGACGTGATCATTTCATACTGCGTACAATTATCAAATCATTATGTTGTACACTTGAAACTAATACTTGAAGTGTAAGTCAGTTATACTTCAAGTAAATAAATAAAAGCACTGATTAAAGATTGGAGCTCTGAAGTCAAACAAAAGTGGCTTTGAAACTACACTTCAGCACCCATTTGCTGATGTTATCAGATGTGCTACTATAAGTCTCATTTACCTCACTAGAAAAAAATGAGGAAATTAAAGGATAGACTTCAAAGGACTGTAGTGAGGATTAAATGAGATAATTGTGGAGAAAGGTTGCTACAGAACAAGGCACATGGCAAGTGCCTAGTCCATGCTACCAGTAGTGTCAGAACTTGGGAAATCCCAAGACGTGGACCTGGTCACTGAAACACTACCCTGGTATGACAAGATTACTTTGATATGTCACAAACCAAAATCTGTAAGATCTTACCTTCCCAAGTTGCCTTGGGAAGTAAGTTAGCATGAAGTACTGCAATACTATTAATTTATATCACACCCCTAATAATGAGGTTGAGGTTTCGGTAAAAATGTAGTGGCATGTATAGTATTCTCCCTCTATATCTGCACCAATCATACACTAATTTCTCAAGCTACCTTACTATATTTTATTTTGCATGTGTTTTCTCTCAATGGAAACTATTTCTTAAGTAAAAAATTAAGTACCTAAATATTTATCACTGTCAATATTTGGAGAACAAAATTACAAAAAGTAAAAGACAGGGAGACAAACCAAGCTAGGGTGTATTTTGCAACATTGCTATCTCACTGTTTTTACTATCTAGTAAAAAAAAAAATCTTAAATCATATTCACTAGAGAAAGATCAACATGACTTAGTAAAACTTTAGGTTTTAAAGTAAGTGGATATCGAACAAATTTATCAATGACCTATTTCCTGCCAGGTGTTGTCACAGGTGTTGGAAAGAAAATGGGCAACAAGACAGACTAATAATTTTTTTAAAGATACAAAGTTATTATTATAATTCTATGTGTAACCAACTTTACGTGATAGTAAGAATGGCTTAAATTAGCCTACTGATTATTTGAATGTAAATGACTGATCTGTCAGACATTCTTTAACAGACTTTTAACGAGGGTTTATTAAATTCTAGGTACTATGGCAGACCTGGGGATTCAAAGATGAGTAACACTAGGCCCTGCCTTGAAGAAGAAACTCACAGTCCAGATACGGAGAAAAACAATAAGTGAGAAATTACTGTTCAAAATGCTGGGAGGGGAAAAAAAATTGAAATAGTAATTGCTGATTTAGCAGAATTCTTTATATGTTAATGTATATACATTAATATATATGTATATATTCCTAATATGTTATTTATCTATCACAAATTATTTTTAGATTAAAAATGAATATAAGTTTTAGCTTATCTCTGTCCAAACTAAGGTAAATTAAGATTTACTAGAATCTAAATGTTTCTAATTATTTTTATTCCAACGTGGCATGAAAAATAAAGGCATGAATAGTTTGTGGATATGAAGAACTTTACAACAAAAGAATTTGCCAGCCTTATGCAGTTGAGTTGATAAATCATATGTATTTTCAAAGAAAAAAATTTGGTTAGTGAAATATCAAACAAAGAAAAATTATTAGAATCTGTAAAGGACCAGACATTCTCTTCAAAATGTTGACTTTTACTATTGCACTCTGGAATGTTACTATGGAGCAAGAGTTTGCTCTTGTGACAAGAAAACATGGGAGAAAACCCAGAAAAGTAAATTGTAATTGGACTGCTAAGTCCATTCACAGGCAGTTGTAAAAATAGACCCTCTTAACTCCTTTAGACACTGTTTTGCTACTCTGCAGGTTTTCCAGGGCCAGATTTCCAACTTAAAAGGACACGGTTTCTGCTATTTAGCTTGCTCTTTAAATTTTTTAAAGATTATTTATTTATTTATTTTTTTTTTTTTTTAATTGAGAGAGAGAGTGCACAAGTGCATGAGTGGGGGAGGGGCAGAGAGAGAGGGATAGAGAGAGAATCCCAAGCAGGCTTTGCACTGTCAGCACTGAGCCTGTTGTGGGGCTCGAACTCATGAGCCACAAAATGATGACCTGAGCCAAAATGAAGAGTCAGATGCTTAACTGACTGAGCCACCCAAGATCCCCTAGCTTGCTCTTTAAAATAACTATCAATGTGTTAGGAAGGGAATTATTTTATGTTATCTATAAAGCAAACAATTACCAAAGATGCCTTCATTCTAAAACCAACAGATGCGTTTCTTAGACCATGGATAACTAAGAAAGCTTGCTGCGGTAAAAGCCTGTGAACCAGAAGTCAAAGGATGCAGCTATCCCAGCATATATCGCACCCATCAGGCTCCTCAAGGCTCAAGGTGCTCATTGCTAGTGACACCTGTTGTGTACCAATCACAAGGCTATCTTCATGAGAGATCACACATGAATGATTTGTTTATTCACTTAAACAAATCAAATCATTCATTTAAAAAATGAACTAAGTCACTTATTGATTCAATCAACCACTATTTATTGACCACCATCCACACTGCAACACGACTATAAGCACTAGAAATACTGCAGTGAATGGGACATCATCGCTGCCCTCAAGGACTTACAGTCTGATGGGGGACATGAGCAAGTTCAGAGGTAAGCTTGTCCCGTGTGAAGAATGCTACGAATGGGCTGGAGGTATAGGGCCACACCTAGGAGATGGGGGCAACAGAGCAGGTTTCTGGAAGAAGTGATATGCAAGAAGAGACCGAATGATGAGTAGGAGCAGGAAGTAAAGGGCTGGCAGGGTTTCCCAGGTACAGAGAACGGCATGAGGAAAAGCCTCTGGAGAACAGAGAGCACATGGTGCTTTAGAGGAACTGGATCATATAAGCAGGGGAAGGCTGGGGCATGAATTTAGAGAGGCAAGCAAAGATCAAGGCATGAAGGACCTTGGAAGCCACCTTAAGCAGTGTGGACTTTCTCTAAATGACAGTATACAGCCATAGGACGGAGAGAAACAAGTGATTGGGTACAGGGTTAAGAATGATCACCAGAGCTCTAAAGAGCAGAATGAATTACAGGAAGTCAATGAGAGGGAAACCAGCTAGGAGCCTAAATAACCACATAAGAGTTATTAGTGGTGTCAGATGGGGATGGAAACATTCTAGACATTTGCAGGAGACAGCAGTAACAGGACTTGCTAGGTGAAGACAGGTGAAGACATCGGGAGTCAAGAATAAGTTCCCAGTCTTGGCTTTGGGCAACTAGAAGGTGCTTATGCTGTTTGCTGTAATTAGGAACATAGAAGAGCTGTGTGCATGGGGGAGATAAAGTAACTATAGAAACAAGGTGCTTGTCCACGCTGAGATGTCTGGTAGGGAGCTGACAGGCAGATTTGGGAGATGTCAGCATAGAGGTATTAGTTAGAGCCATGAGGTTGTATGAAATTTCCCAGGAAGAATAAGTACAATAGGACAAAATTATGATTCTGTCAAACATCAACATTTAAGAGATGGCCAGGTGAAGATCAAATGGTAGCAGGATCATAATAGCTAACAGTCGCTTAATGCCTAATGCCTACTATTTCCCAGACACCATGCTTCCCAATTATATGTGAAAGTCTGAAAAGTTACAATAACTCTACCAACTTATTGAGCCACAATGTTAGGCATCTTTTCCCCCCCCCCCTTGGGAATTCAGTCTCTTGAAATTCTCTTTTGTTTACACAGCTGATAAAGTCAGTGCTCCTGGGGAGAAGCTATCTGGCCCTAAGTCATTTGGGGATGGGAAAATTACACCATCTCAGTTTTAGGTCTTAAATAGAAACTCTCTTTCCTTCCTCTGGACTTGCTTTACATTCACCCAGAGGACGATGAGGCGCATGCCAAGATGGAAGGTGTGGGGCCTAGGGCATAAAGGGAAAGGAAGCTGTTTGTGTTAGCTTCGCTTCTAAGTCTTAGAACTAGTAACTAGGCACAATCATCATATCTTCACAAAATCTAATCTAGATCAGCAAGAATAAAGTTTCGACCTGGAGCATGGGGCCGAATGCAAGGTAGGAATAAAGTATATCTTGGCCTGGTATTGTCATCGCGTGTACTTCTGATTTTTATCTGAAGGAAAGGGAATTATGAAGGAGGCACTGTTGAGATAAGACTCAGGTGTTTGGCTATCAGCTCATTTCCCTCTATTGACACAAGTCACGCCAAGGTCACAGACAGGACTAGATGAGATGCCATTTGTCCTGGTTTGCCCCAGACAATACTGGTTTATGTCTTTTTGTCCTAGTGTCCTGACCAGTTTAGAAACTGACACACCCCAAAATGTTCCTGCTTGAATAAATTGTATGATCAACCACGTGGTGGAACAAAAGCCTACAACTTGTAACTTTTAAACTAATCCTTTTCTGCTTATCTGCTTCTGAGGGCTGTTGCATATTTGTATGCTATCTGTGGGCCTCCTCAACAGAAAGTTTCATTACTACTCAAAGCACATGATATGAATGAAAGGACGGCATCATCATCTCCACTTATGGATAGCAAAGTATTTTTTTAATCAGTAAAAAAGAGCTACATATGAGTTGATCAAATGAAAATCTAGACAGGTAAATTTTATGGATTATGTTGGTGTTTAAAATGTCAAGCATGTCTTCTAAAATTTCAGGTTATTTTTATGATCCTGATTTCCTGTAAATTTTATTGTGACTTGGCAGTAGTTGCAGACTTTATAAAGTCTAACGTCTACCTTCCCGAGTTTCTGTCCCACCACACTGTGTTCCTATAGCTCATTCTCTGAAGTCACATCAAAGCTCTTAAAATGTGTGACTTGCAATTTAGTTAATGTTTTCTTTAAAACCCTTGTTTGTTGGGTAATAAGGAAACTTTGATAATAAAAATAGTTAATCTAAGTGTATTTTATGAGGGGCATATGAAGGTTGGGCACCCAGTGGGTAACTATTTAACACTTACAAGAATGGCAAAGCTCCTGGCAACATCTACTCTGAAGGGAGGCACGAAAGGGAAGAACATTTGGGATAAACAGAATAGGGCTACAGTAAAGACCAAAACTATGGGAAATAGTGGAATAAAGTTGTTCTCTAAGAAGACCTTTGAATCTCAATGTTCTTAGGCCCCATAATTACATTCTGCCACCAACAAGGGCTTTGGACATAAGCCTCAAATTTAATGAAATAGAACAGTTTATGTTCCCTTTTTCTTTCATATAATGCCTCTATGTCCAAGAATGGTTACCTGTTCAGGAAACGAAGAATTTCACTCCCTATACCCTAAATTCTTCCATATGGTGCCTTCAACTATAATGAGCCACCTATTGGGTAAATTACTTAGGAATTTTGATTCCATTTTAATCCATATATTTCCTATGTGGTCCTAATGACTGCAAGAGATGGAGCATACCACATCTAGGTCATGTGACTTTTTGCCTGGAAAGGCTCACAGCCATATCTCCTGAAAGTAACTGATTCCTGGTGATTCTAGAGAAGATGGTGGCCATTTGCAGGTGCTCCAGAAGGACCATCATCTCTCTGTGCTAAACCCATGCTTCCTAGAAAAGTAGATCATGTCAAAAACCAAAGCCTCTCTTTGTGCTGAGAATGCTTTCAGACCCAGACAAAAAGCGGATGAGAAGGTGTAGAGAGATGACTCTTTGAATCACAAATAATCCTGGTGCCCCGTAAGGTGACTGGGACTCTCCCAGTTTGTGTCTCATTGATATACACTGGTAGGGAAGAAGGCCAAGGGAATGCTACCTCTGGGGCCTGTGACTTGGGAGACTCTCCACAGAGGAAGTGGTAGGTCTAGTCCAAAGTACTGGGAGCCTCAGGTATGTTAGTGTGTTCCACTTTAAAGTTATACACACACATACATGCATAAAGTTTAAGTGTGTAAAACTGTCTCAGCTAGGACAACCACTCTTATGTATAAGTTACCTTTTTCAAAATTATTTCAGTTAGCATCCTTACCTCATCTGCGACTTTCCATATTTCTTGATCATTCCACTGTCCATAGGGATCCAAGTTTTTTCTAAATGTCCCAGAAAATATGAATACTTTCTATAGCAATAAAGAGAAAAAAGAGGAAGGTATGAATAACCTAAATATCTATGCATGTTTCTATTATTTTATTGCAAAATACTTTAAGTAGAAAAAAATACTTTAAAATAACAACAAATGTCCGTGTACTTACATCCAGTTTTCTTAAATTTTAAAATTTTATCATAGTTGCTTTGCATCTTCTTTAAAGAAATAAAACATTACAGCTACATAAGAAGCCCCTTGTGAACACTTATCTAACCCCAACATCCTAAGGTTAAAGAAATTTAACCTTTCCCATTGAAAGTTGTGGGAAATTAAACCTCTATTTCAGCACTTTTCCTTATCATGAGCAAATGTAAAATTGAACAATTAAAAATTATGTGTATGAGTTATAAATAACTTGTTAGAACAAATTCTATTTTTTTTCATATATTTTCCTTGGATTCCTCGAGTAAGTCTAGTTTCCTAAACGGTTTTGAGATTGTATGAATTTACGGATATTTATTTAAGCACACATGTCCATCTGGCCTATAAACCAAGGCACACCTCTACTTGTGCAACTAGGAGAAAACAACTTAGACATCAGTGAAAAAGTGGAAATCAAATATTTGTTTAACTGAATGCATGTAATGGATGAGGTGGATACCGCTGAGATGACAAAATGACAATCTAATTCCTTGCGAGGAGTATTGCACAGCTATCACCCTGAGACACTCTTCTGCCAAATTAATGTCTACTTGGGTCTGCCTGTGTGGCTAAAAAAGTGTTTAAAAAAGAAAATCACTGCCCCACTAAGAAGAGTTGATACAGCAGTACTACAAATATTTCTTCCTCTCTGTGCATATGGGTGAACTGAAAAATACAATGGACTACTACATGGCAATAAGAAAAAATGAAATCTGGCCATGTGTAGCAACATGGATGGAACTGGAGGGTATTATGTTAAGTGAAATAAGTCAGTCAGAAAAAGACAGATACCATATGTTTCCACGAATAGGTGGACTTTGTGAGACTAAGCAAAAACCGGGGGGAGGAGAAGAGGGTAAAGGAAAAAAAGACACAGAGAGGGAGGGAGATAAAACATAAGAGACTCTCAAAGACTAAGAACAATTTGAGGGTGAGGGAGGTGAGGGAGGGGGGAGAGGGGGTGACGGACATTAAAGAGGGCACGTGTTGGGATGAACACTGGGTGTATGTAAACCAATTTGAAAATAAACTATTATAATAAAAAAAAAGAAAAAAAATACTTTATGTTTGTTTTTTTTATTTTTGAGACAGAGAGAGAGCATGACTGTGGGAGAAGCAAAGAGAGAAGGAGACACAGAATCTGAAGCAGGCTCCATGATCTGAGCTGTCACCACGGAGCCTGACGTGGGGCTTAAACTCACAAACCGTGAGACCATGACCTGAGCCGAAGTCGGACACTTGACCAACTGAGCCACCCAGCCGCCCCTGAAAAATACTCTTGATGTTAACATTCAGAATAATTTTTTTCATTTGTGCTTTTTCTTTTGCCTTTGGTTAACATCCATTAAAGAGAATTAAGAACTAAATGTCCTGAAGTCTGAGTTTTCACAAATTGCTTTACACTGAGAAAGAAAGTTCAGTGCCCCTCTGATCTATAAGGAACTGGAGGGACAGGTGGGCTCCAGATTAATGGTGTCTGTGCCTCTTGGCAGAACGAGAGTATTTCCACTGTAGCATCCAAGTTCAAAGAGGATTGCCTCAGAGACCTCATTCCCCAGGGCACAATTTATGGCTTAAAGAACAAAGTTGTACCAAATATTTCAGGAACCTTCTAGTGAGAGCAACAAGAAGACTTATGCTGGTATTTCTTAACCTGCATCAAAATCATCTTCCTTAGGGGCACTTTTAATGCTTTATGCAAGTGAATACAAGGGGTGACTATATGACTCATGAGATCCTAAGATATGATGGATATATTTGTGCATCTTCCTCAAGTTTTCCAGTAAATGAAAGTCATGTCCAAATAAGCTAAAGAAAGTAGACAAAGAGTATTATCAGGGAATTCTGATAAACTAAGAATTAAACAAGAATTGGCTCTGAAAATTCAAGTCAATTCATTATTTAAGCAGCCGGGTTGATTTAGTACCTGAAGTTCAAAGGCCTACTTAGAGAATTTTGCTATTTGCTATTTTTTACATTTTTTTCTTTTAATATTGTGGTTCTTTATATAAAAGGTTTCCAGCATTACCAAGAAAGACAGGAAATAACAACTTACAAAATATCAAACAACGTATACACACTTTGGAGAGGTTATCTCCACTGGGAACCAAGCAGCTAGAACACAGAGCTTCATTTTATGGTAGGTTTACCATATTCCAATTAAGGATGTCTACTTGCATTCTCTCTTTTCATCTTCAAATCAGCCTAATGAAATAAAACCTATTACTTCACATGAAGAAATCACAGCTGGGAGAAGTTAAGTGACTTTTCCAACATCATTTAGCTGGATTCAAGCCCAAGGGTGTTTGTTTCCAAATCTGTGCCTTATCACTACAGCAAAATGTCTCAATTTCTATGCCGACCAGTTTTTATTCCTGATCTGGAGCTCAGGAATGATTAAGGTTGGGCAGAAGCAGCCCAATGGGTCTATAAAGAGGCCATCAGTCTCAGCAGCATAGTCTTTGTTTAAGTGCTGCTAGCCATCTCCGGGCCAGAGGCTCAGTTCCTGCACTGTGAATGTAGAGGTCAACTGCATAGTAATGTTACTTGTTAATTTTATTTTAAATAGACATATGTTCATAATTGTGAAGGAAGAAAGCTGTGGAAATTGGAAAAATGTGGAAATGCAAAAGTCTTAGTGTAGGGATTTGATTCTATTCTGAAATTCTGTAGGTCTTTTGTTTATAGCTTATTTTGTAGCATTCAAGTAATGCCTTAATTTTAATTTAAAAAGTCAACTTACTAATTCAATTAGAATCAAATTTCATACAATTCACTAAATATTTCATTTCTGTCTTATAAATAGTATCTCTTCCTTTCACAGTCACCAGCAGGTGTCTTAGTTCTGTTTTCTAAACTGTTTGAAGTTTCCACAAAGGCATCTCTAAAGCTGAGAGGTCTTTGGAGGTCACCTATGTCCTCTTCCCTGGTTTACAAATGAAACAGCCAAGTCCCCGAGAAGAGATGAGGCTTGGCCAAGGTGACACATATTGTACAGCAAAAAATAGACCTGAAACTAAAAATCACAATGATCCTCTCTTAAGAAACTGTTCACTAATGGGAAAATGAGGATGTGCAAATATTTGATATTTATTTAATGTCAGGTATGTATGGCATAAAGAGCAATTCTTGGGACTCAAGGAAGAATAAAGAGAGCACCATTGTTCACCAGCTGACTAATCTCTTTCCTGAAGCTGATTCCTCAACTCCTCAACTCAGTGCAAACTGCCAAGTCTACGTGGGGTGCTCAGAGCTGGTCACATATCACCGCAGCAGGCAGTATGCTTTAATCTTGGATATCAAATGAAAAACAAAGCAGCAGTTTGGATTTCATGGTTACTGAATATAGCATAAATTAAATAAGTGGGAGGAATGACTCCTTACCCTTATGTATACAGTGCTGTTTTGTTTTGGCCAGAAGAGAAATCTATCTATATATATCCAAAAATTATATGTATTTAAATATATATTTAAATATATATATTTATGGTCAAAACAAAAGAGTACTGTGTGTGTATATATATGTATATACATATGTATAATATCTAGAATTTTATTAAAATATGGCCCCAATGCTTATAAGAATCACAGTGGCTGTGATCTTACCTTCTAGCAATGTCTGCAAGATTGTATTATAAGATAAATCTGTACAATACAAATCCATCATACTTGAACAAATCAAGATTCTAAGGTTGTATTATAGCATGTCTAAAAATAAGTGTTCTTTGGCTTTTAAGAATATCTATTAATTGGGGGTGCCTGGGTGGCTCAGTTGGTTAAGCAGCCGACTTTGGCTCAGGTCATGATCTCACGGTCTGTGAGTTCGAGCCCCACGTCGGGCTCTGTGCTGATGGCTCATCAGAGCCTGGAGCCTGCTTCAGATTTTGTATCTCCCTGTCTCTCTGCCCTTCCCCTGCTCATACTCTGTCTCTATGTCTCTCAAAAATAAATAAACGTTAAAAAAATTTAAAAAAAAGAATATCTATTAATGAGAACAAGGTGAATGAAGTATTAGTAAAAAATGCTTAAGATTTAGAAGAGAGAATTTTATAATGTTAATGAACATATATATCATTTATTTATATGTAAAAGACTGCAAGTCACATGTTCAAATATTTGCTTCCTGTAATGTCATTTTATGTTTCACAACCTTTTATACTACAACTTTCCTGTATACATACTTCTTTAGAGATAGCATTTTAAAAATGATTTCCAGGTCTGACAAAATTGTTAAAAATTTCAAATTTTTAGGCTCAGAAACAGTAACGTTGGGTTGTACTGTTATCAATACTAGTTAATTTTCTCCTCTTTTTCTTTCCAAAAAAAATTTTTTTAAATGTGTATTTTTGAGAGAGAGAGAGAGAGACATAGCATGAGTGGGGGAGGGCCAGAGGGAGGGAGACAAAGAATCTGAAGCAGGCTTCAGGTTCTAAGCTGTCTGCACAGAGCCCGACACAGGGATTGAACCCAAAAACCATGAGATCATGACCTCACCTGAAGTTGGGTGCTAACCAACTGAGCCAGCCAGTTGCCCCTTTTTCTTTTTTTTTTTTTCTAAGCAAACTCTACCAAAATGGAGCTCAAACTCAGGACCCTAAGATCAAGAGTCGCATGCTCCACTGACTGAACCATCCAGGCACCTCGAATTTGGCTCTTCACCCCCACTGTCGCTTTACTACAGTCCAGGCTTTTACCACATCACAGTTGGAGAGTTTCTCAGCCCATCTCCCTACCTTCCACGCTGCCTCCTAGAAGTCTGTTGTCCACATGTGGCCGGCAGCAGTGTACCCTTCTGCCAATCCTTCATCATCCTCTTCAACCCATTCCTTACTGGGCCATTTCAGTACTTATCAAGTCTTTCCCTCCTCCCCCTAATACTCCCTAACACATGACTTCCCCTGCCCTTGAACTCAACTCTTTCTAGTCCCCTTCTTTCTGCTTGTTCATAATATCCCTGTCTGTCTGGGATCCTGGAATATCCTTTCCACAATTCCCTGTCCCTAACTTTTCTAAAACCTACAGCCCATTATCACCCACCTTAATTATCAGTTCTCTGTGAAACTGCCCATATTCATTTATTCATGCCTATAGCATATTTCTAATCCAATACTAAAATGAAGGAGACATGATCCCCTGCCCTCAAGGAACTGTAAATAATAACCATCGCCACAACACAGTGTATTGCCCTTACTATGTGCCAGGGTGTAGTCTCAATACTTTGACTTCTTACTTTACTCACTTAATCTTCATGAAAACCTAAAGAATATGGGTAGGTAGGTAATAACCTACCATTTTATTCATTTTATAGACAAGGAAACTAGGGCTCAGAGAGATCAAATAACTTGCCTACGCTTACAAGAGCTACTAAAATCCAGATACTGGTAGAACCACAGTCTCTTATAAAAATAACCCAAGCATTTGGTGGCTCCGCAGAAGACAATGTATATTAAATGCCTAACATGTAAGCTAGTGTATATGCTATATAAGGGAGAGAAAAATCTTTAAGGAAAAAAAAATTACGTTTTATTCACCATTTCTACTACATTACTTTTTCTAATCTTTGATGATTTTTTAAGCTTATTTATTATTTTTGAGAGAGACACAGAGCAGGAGAGGGGCAGAGAGAGAGGGAGAAAGAGAATCCTCTGCTGAAAGCACAGAGCCTGATGTGGGGCTCAATCTCACAAACCACAAGATCATGACCTGAGCCAAAATCGAGAGTTGGATATTCAACTGACTGAGCCACCCAGGTGCCCCGATTGTTGATTGTTGATGACTTGGTGTTAAAATCTTGTTTCCTTAATTAGAATGTATACAAAGTATTTATAATACTAAGTGGAAAATGAGAAAATACACAGATAATTCTAACAAAAGACATTGAAAAGTGCCAGGAGAGACTTACAAACAAAGTCCTAGGTCTCATCTGGGTTTAGGATGTGGGGATGGAGAGTTGGGGTTTGAGTCAGGGTTATGGGGGAACGAAGGGGGTCAGAAAAGCCATCTGACAGATTTGCACTTGAGAGGCCAACATAACTATGGCGGAGGAAGACTGTCTCAGATAGAGGAAGTGCATAACCAGATGAAATGAGAGAGAAGTAAGGTATCTTTCATGGAACAGTAAGTCCAGCTTGTCTGAAACTGAGAGATGTCCAGCCATGTGGACATGACTGGAAAGGTTGGGTCAGGACCTAACTGTCAGGGACCTAATCCACAGATGTAAGAATCTGGACCTTATTCAGTGGAGGAGTGTTCTAGCAGGTTTTTGACTTGGCGAATCACAAAACTGAGACACCGCACTTAAAAGGTTAATTTGTGTGCAACATGTAATGGACAGATGCAAAGAGAGAAGAGGAGGAGGAGAAAAGAAGGAAGCCTACAACAACATGGTGGAGGCAGCAGTAAGAGGGCTTACAGCTGTATTCACTCTCATAACTACCCACAGCACTCCCTGAACAAGCCTGCCTTGACCCATAACTGTATTTAATTAACTCTCTTTGGTTTGTTAGTTTGGTTTCTTCTTTTGATCTGACTTATAGCAATGAGTTCAATTTTGACCTTTTCATTGAAAGGTGAGATAGGTGGGATTGGGACCTCAATATCTTTTACATAACTAGAATTTATGGTATATAGAATTATATTTATATGTGCTATAATTTTAAGCATATAGGAATTTCACAACTAACTATTAAATTGTTAAGTATTATGAAGCTGAATGAGAACTGCTGCACTCCTAATTTCATTGCTTAGATCTACAGACACACATTGTGGCCCTCTCTGATATCCTTCACAGCAAAAGATGTCCCATGGTGGAACTCAGGTGTGCATGGATTATTTCCAGGCGATGAGGTCTTATTGCAAATATAGGCCTAATCATTTGCTCAGAAGAACTTGTAGTCTTTCAAAGTTGTAATTGAAGCTTGCGAATACATTAAAAATTATTTTTTTCTGTCTTTCAAGAATAAAGTACGTAGCAAAGTTCCAGGCTAATAAATAATTTCAAGTCTTAATGTTCGATTTGCCGGAGGCAATAGGGCTCTGACTATAGGCCTCAATGCTGTCTCTCCATATCCTCGGAGCTCACAGGTAGAATGAAATAAATTAAAGAAGGCTCCGGAAATGTACACAGTACTCTTTTCTCTAGGCTGGTGCATTTTCCAAGATTGCTTTCCAGCTATAGGAGAGAACACACACGTGTGCACGTACATGTGCACACACACATACAGAGCAAGAACTTGCCAAAATTAATGACATCTTGTGATTCCATAGCTGATGTCTCAGGATCACTAGGAGGGAGAGAAAAGGTTTTTTTTGTTCAAAGGTCCCGTTTCATGTATCTAAAAACAAGTGACTGACCCAGAGAGATCTGCTGTCTCCATGACAGAAATGCCCTTGCAAGGTCAGAAAGATGGAAGGAAGAAAAGTAGAAAAGCAAACAAAACCAGTTCTTCTCAGATTTTTTTAGGTTTATTTATTTATTTTGACAGAGACAGAATGTGAGTAGGGGAGGGGAAGAGAAAGAAGGAGAGAGAGAGTATCTAAAGCAAGCCCTGCACCATCAGCGCAGAGTCGGACGTGGGGCTGGAACCCACGAAACTGTGAGATCATGACTTGAGCCAAAATCAAGAGTCAGAGACTTAACTGACTGAGCCACCCAGGCACCCCAATGGTTCTTCTTGGATTTTTAATAATTTCTTCCTTCTTTCTTTCTTTTTAAAGATCAAACTCTAGGCAAAGAAGAAAAAATTATTTAATTTGAACTTCTGAAGCAAAGTGAGGAAAATAAAAGCATCTCCTAGTTTGGATATTAAAAAGGTATGAGGAGTTTGTCCTCTCTTTCTTTCTTGGGTACTCACTTAATATTCTCAAGATGTCACTGTAGAAAAAATAGTACATTCTTTCTACAGATATCCCTGTGATACTAAGAGATAGTCCCAGAAACCAGGGTCATAAAAATGTCTAACGAAATGCATCTACATTAACATGATCACACATTTTTGAAGGCATGTCCCAAAGTATTTCTGGTTCAGTTTATATAATTTTATGAAGCTTGAAGCCGTAGAAGAGAGATAAATGAAATAAAGGCAAGTTTGAAAGATTTACTTCAGCAGAAAGGCCAGATAAAGAATTTTCATAACTTGGTTCACTTGGTTTTCCTCCAGGTCTTGCATTGAGGTTCCTAAACAGAACATATAGTTTTTTAAAAAATCTATCACAATGGCAGATAAGCTGAAGGATTTCCAGTGAAATTATTTTTTATAGCAATTTGTATGAATAAGAATGACAGAAAAACAAAAGCTTCACTACTGCAGTTAAAAAAGGGACCAGGAGACTCAGGGTCAAACGAATAACAACACTTCTTCTTGTCCGAACAGATTCTATCCTGTGTTCTTCAACATTGCTCTCTTGCCTAAGGCTGTCACCTCAGGACACTTTTATTCCCAGTGTTTACCTTTAGACCATCTGACAATCTTTTTTTTTTTTTTTTTGTCTGAAAAAACAATACTGCCTTTGAAAAGTTCCACCAGGAATCAACTTCTGGCAATATGGCAAAGCCTATACAAAAAAATTAGAAACATCAGTCTAGCAGATACAATATTTAGTGCCTCATTAGTTGAAAAAAGCAAATGTTCCACTGAGGTAATCTATCAAGAAATACAAGCTTTTTTCTCAGGCTAGATTTATAGTCAATCTACCTAGAGATGCTCCTGGTATTTTAATTTTGTGTTAAAAGTAGACAATTGTTAGAATGTGCTGGTGGAATGCATTCAGACCATTAGGACGAAGGGGGTAACATGGTAACTAAAGCAGTGAATATGCCCGCAGAGAAGAAAGCAAACACCAGTAGAAATGCAACAAATGCCTTTCAGATTTGGCTTCAGCAAAGACATTCCTTGGTTTCCACTGAGATCATTTTAAACTGGAACGGCTGCTATTTCTCTCATATGTAAGAAATCCTCTTGTACAATGACACAGATAGAATGCTACCAGGCCAGTGAAGCCAGATATCCTTTGTGACCCAAATCAAAGAGTGACATTTAAAACAAAAATAGCTACAGATTAATCTGACATGGTTCATTTTATCCAAAGAACAAAAAACAATCATTATACTTTCTATTTTCAATTCCACTCCTTGACACTTCCAAGTGCTTCTTCCTTCAGCGGCATAATTTATATTGTGAAAAGCATTCCTCAGCCTGCTGTGATGGCTAACTTGGAGCCTAGACCACTGAAGGAGGAGGAAAAAGCTGATTAAAAACAAAAGCCCCGTGATCCCATTGTGGATTGTCTCCTGGGAAAGGCTATCCGAACTATTAATAGTTCAATAACTATATGGCATGGAGTTCCAAACTTTTAGAGATAGTTTTCTTTTTCCCCACGAAAAGGTTACATTACAATAAAAAAGGCAGCAATAAATATATTTTTACAAGGAAATGTGATTTTCTTGAGTCTAAGGGTAAAATAATGGTAAAAAATATCTACTTAGTCACTTTTTTTTCTTGACTAAGTCATTCTGACTTACCTGGGGGATCACTCCAAAGGCTTTCCTCCACTCTTGCAAAGGTATTGAATGCCAGGACACGCCATCTATTTGGATTTCTCCTTCAGCGTTCAGCAGTCTCAAAAGAGCCGATAACAAAGTACTCTTTCCTGATCCAGTTCTTCCCAAGAGGCCCACCTAGAAAACAAGAGTGACAGAATTACTTCTGTGATACACAGATACCATATCAGAAATGTTATCTGGTATTATACTTCAATAAAAAATATCAGAACAGTTTTTTTTTTAACACTCCAGGGGAAGATTTCAACTTATTCATTCAAACCTTTCTGTACACTCTCAATTCTGACCAAAATTGATCCTAGGCAGAGCAATCCTGGAAAAGAATACAGAAACTGGCCATAAGGAATTGGACTCTTCATTCTGGACCCTTCATTTGTCACTGACCTTTACTAATGGCAAAAAGGTTAAAAACTGCCCATCTTGCATCAAGGAAAACAAAGATACAGTGTCTTAATTCAGACCATTTCTAAGGATGGCCTTAAGCCCAAAGCAGGGACCTATATAACTTGATCTAGTTCCTGACATGAATATGAGCCTGAAAATGAATGAATCTGAAATTGTCCTAACACGCAGATACTGTCCCTCATGAAAGAAGCACAAGTTTAAGCCTGACCATAAACAAGAATAAGTTCAGTGAGCTCTATGTTCCCAGAGAGGGCGGGCTGAGCCTTGCCATGCTGTTGACATGCACTTGGATGTTGTCAGATCACATTCTTACACCTACGCTGACTGGAGGAAGAGAATTTGGAGAAGCAAAAAGGATATTACGAAAACAACTATTCTTGTTAGCAAAGGCTGTAAAAGCACAGAACAGAAGTGAGAACTCCAGGCATTGCAAGGGGAGATCAGGTGCTTCAAGTAGCCCATAGGGACCCCCAAGTCTGTATTTCATGTGGGCTTAGATCCAACACATGGAGGAAGATGCTGTAAGTGGGATGGAACATTCCTGCAGTCATTAACTGAATACCGAATAAGAGTCCGACATTTGGTAGCACTGAATAAATGTTCACTTCTTTCCCTTTATGTGATTCCTCTTTCTCTTTCGTCATTTAACTTTTTTTACAGGATAGCTGGGCCAATGGTCTTTTAGAGTAATGTTTTTTACACCATCTGTGGCAAAGGACAGTTTTGTTTTGTTTTGTTTCCTTTTTTGTTTGTTTCCAGTCCATTGCAAATCAGTACTTTAAAATAGAAAAGATAATAAAAATGAATTTCTACAAGCTTACTCTCAATTCCTATACTTATCAGAGACTCCAAACGGCTTATAAACCAGAACCAGTTCATGGACCACAATGAATAATTTAGAGCTTATAACAATCTGTAATAACAACTTACTGAATACTAATTAAGAATCTGGTAATAAACTAGTCATTTGGGATAAATTGGTAAACAATAATGACACCATGTCTATTGTTCATAAGAGCTCTGTAATGAGACTTTCACAAATGCTTGTCATCTGAGACAAATGAGAAAATCAGATAAACCAAAAGCTATACACAACACCCTTTTGAGGTTCTTTATACTACTAATCAGAATCAGTAATTATTGTACTTATTTTTTTCTTGATTATTATTTGAGTTAACACCAAGAATTTAAGTTTAATCAGCACAGGGTGGTCTGTGTTTCCATTGAATTCTCGGCATCTGCCAATGTGATGGGTTCACATAAAATGCTCAATAAATGTTTGGATTGACTGAGGAACAGTTGGATGGAAGGATGAATGAAGGGATAAATAGACATATGGATTGGATGGATGGATGAATGGATAGATGGATGGATGAATGGATGGATGAAAAGAAAGGAGGAAGGAAGAGAGGAAGAGGGAGGGAGGGAAGGCTGATAAAGAGACAAAGTTATTTAATTGATTTAACAAGCAAATGAATTTAGCTAATTTTGGTCAATTACAAGATAAACTTTTAACTAAAAATCTTGTGAAATTTCATATGCACACTCCATTTCTGAATCAGCCCATGCTTTACAGACATATTCATTGTATGTCATGATTTTTGAAACATAACAGTAAAGCTTTTATAAGCAATCCGAATATGCCTAGTGTAGATGAGGTATGGGGGAAGGGAAGTTCAATAAGAGAAAGCGATTTGCTTTAAAGTCATATCACAAATTTAATCAGACAACAAAAAGAAATAAAAGGCATTCGTATTGGCAAGGGACCAGTAAAAATTTCACTATTTGCTGATGACATGATAGGCTACATAGAAAACCAAAAAACTCCATCAAAAAATTGCTAGAACTGATACACAAATTTAGTAAAGTTACAGGATACAAAATCAATGTACAGAAATCTGCTGCATTTCTATACACCAATAATGAAACATCAGAAAGATAAAAGAGAAATTAAGAAAATAATCTCATTTACAATTGCACCAAAAATAATAAGATACCTAGGAATAAACCTAACCAAAGACGTGAAGGACCTCTAGTCTGAAAACTATAAAACAGTGTTGAAAGCAATTGAAGATGACATAAACAAATGGAAAGACATTCCATGCTCATGGGTTGTAAGAATGAATATTGTTAAAATGTCTATACCACCCAAAGTAATCTACACATTTAATGCAATCCCTATCAAAATACCAACAGCCTTTTTCATGGAGTTAGAATAAATAATCCTAAAATTTGTATGAAACCACACACACACACACACACACACACACACACACACACACCAAATAGCCAAAGCAACCTTGAAAAAGAAAAGCAAAACTGGAGGCATCACAATTCTGGACTTCAAGTTATTGTACAAAGCTGTAGTGTTCAAAATAGTTTGCTATTGGCACAAAAAGAGACACACAGATCAATGGAACAGAATAGGAAACCCAGAAATGAACCCACAACTATATGGTCAGTTAATCTTCAACAAAGCAGGAGAGAATACCCAATGGTAAAAAGACAGTCTCTTGAACAAATGTTGCTGAGAAAACTGGATAGCAACATGCAAAAGGAAGAAACTGGACCACTTTCTTATATCATACACAAAAATAAATTCAAAATGGATGCAAAGCCTCCATGTGAGACCTGAAACCATAAAACCTTAGAAGAAAGCACAGGCAGTAACGTCTTTGACATCAGCCATAGCAACTTTCTTCTAGATATGTTTCCTGGGGCAAAGGAAACAAAAGCAAAAATAAACTATTGGGATGAAATCAACATAAAAAACTTCTGAACAGTGAGGAAATAATCAATAAAACTAAAAGGCAACCTACAGAGTGGGAGAAGATATTTGTAAATGACCTATCTCATAAAGGGTTAGTATCCAAAATATATAAAGAACTTATAAAACTTAACATCCAAAAAATGAATAACCTGATTAAAAAATGGGGAGAAGACATGAGTAGACATTTTTCCAAAGAAGACATCCAGATAGCCAAGAGACACATGAAAAGATGCTCGACATCACTTATCATCAGGGAAATACAAATCAAAACTACAGTGAGATATCACCTCACACCTGTCATAATGGCTAAAATCAGTAACACAAGAAACAGTTGTTGGTGAAAATGTGAAGCGGTACCCTCTTGTATCTGCACTGTGGAAAACTTTCCACTGTGGAAAATAGTATGGAGTTTCCTCAGAAAGTTAAAAATAGAGCTACCGTACAACCCAGCTATCACACTACTAGGTATTTACCTAAGGAATACAAAAAGAGATACATGCACCCTGATGTTTACAGCAACATTATCTACAATAGCCAAATTATGGGAACAGCCCAAGTGTTCATGACTGGATAAGGAAGATGTTGTATATGTATATACATACAGACACATGTGTGTATGTATACATACATACATACATACATACAATGGAATATGACTCACCATAAAAAAAGAATGAAATGTTGCCATTTTCAGTGACATGGATGGAACTGAGAGTATCATCCTAAGTAAACTAAATCAGTCAGAGAAGGAGAAATACCATATGATTTCACTCATATGTGGAATTTAAGAAACAAAATAAAATGAGCAAAGGGAAAAAAAGACAGAGAGAAGCAAATCAAGAAATAGTCTTAACTATAGAGACAAACCGATGCTTACCAGAGAGGAGGTGGGTGAGGGTATGGGAATATAGGTGACAGTGATTAAGGAGTGTACTTGTGGTGAGCACAAGTTGTATGGAAGTGATGAACCACTATATTGTACATCTGAAATTAATACTACACTCTATGTTAGCTAGCTGGAATTTAAATAAAAACTTTAAAAAAATAAATAGAAAAATAATAATAGAGTCATATCACAATTTTTTTTTATAAAAAGTACCTTGAGGTCCAGAATCCCATATCACTAGCCAGGGTTCTAATAACTGGGATAAATGACCATGTTCCCTTTCAAACAGCACATACTGAAAATTTTAGAAAATTCAGTTTTTATGTTGGTATAAGAGTAAATTGAGACGCATTTTTTAAATCTCCTGTTTAGCTTTAAAGTTTTTAGCTTTTCTCCAGTTCTTCTATATTATTGAACTGCTGATATTGCATTGTGTCTGACATGTTTTTAACTGCAAGGAATCTTATTGGTCCAAACCTAACAAAGTCTTTTTGTTTATATAATTGGCACATAATAATTCTTTTCTGGGATTTGTTTTTCCAGGCTTCTCAGTGATCTGTTGAATAGGGCCAGAGCACTTCCTGCAAATGAGATTTTAAGGTATATCCTAATTCCAAGTCAGTGATTTCTAATAACTTATGTGAACTTCCTTTCTGTGAATTTTGGATCAAGATAAATTATTATAAAATATTATGTGGAGAGCTAAATAATGTTGAATTTGGTGTTAGCTGTAACTGCATCGTACATGAATAAAACAGTCTAAGTACATTCTGTTCAGAGTCCCTGATTCATGAGTCTAGTATTGCAGTAGACTGAAACCTGCTATAATTATTTTTCATCTCCTTGTGGTCTCCAGAAATCAAGATACCAAATAAAACAAAATATAGATTCCCAAATTGATAATAACTGACTTTATATGTTTATTATTAACAAAACATAATTCTTAACAAAATAAATTCTTGAGAATATGCTTATCATAACTCCAGGATAAACTACTGAATGATTCAGTTACTAAATACCAATCTTTACCAAGATAAAATGCCATATGTGTTTAAGAAATCAAATAGACATTTAAGTGTTTATGTGGCTATGATCTGAACCCTTGATACTGATTTAACTGCTTCTGGCATCACAGTATTTTGAATAGGCTACAAATAAAGAAGGCAGGTAAGCTCACCCAAAAGAATAGACCTTGAAGTACTATTAAAGACCTGTGTAACCAGAGGACTGTCTAGTACTGTAATAGACGCAAAATACCATCTAAGGCATTTTGATAAGTCTATGTTTATCATGTAGGACCTGACTCCAAATTAGAATTCCAGCCTGCATTTTGAGAGGAAAAGAAAAGGGAAAAAGGAATAATTTTCTCATTGGGGGAAGGTAATTTAGATATTAAAATTCAGAGAAAAAGTCAAAAGCTTTTATGAAAACAATTATTTGAGATTAAAAAGAAAAACAATTTTAGGGAAGCCTGGTGACTCAGTCAGTTAAGCACCCCACTCTTGATTTTGGCTCAGGTCATGATCTCATGGTCATGAGACAGAGCCCTGCATCAGGCTCTGTGCTGGCGGTGTGGAGCCTGCTTGGGATTCTCTCTCTCTCTCTCTCTCTCTCTCTCTTCCCCTCCTCTGCTCTCTCTCTCTCACTTTCTCTATTTCCCAAAATAAACAAAACAACTTTAAAAAAAGGAAAAATTGTTTGTTTCTTTAAATCAAAGTAAAGGTTGTAAAATACTTATGTTTCTCACACATTGAAAATAAAATTTAAAGTATAGGTTCTATGAAGTAAAAGCCTAAATAAAGAGCAAAGAAGATAATAGGACATCTTTCCCATAAAATAAATGTTATGGACAAAGTACTTTAATATGAAGACTGAATAACTTTTCTGCTTAAAATATTGATTTTTAAAATATTTTTACCATGCAATGGGCCAAATTTTTGTGTTTCTCCCAAATTCTTATGTTTAAATCCTAACCTCCAGTGTGAGGCCTTTGGGAGGTGATTAGGTCATAAGGGTGGAACCCTCATGAATGAGATTAATGCCCTTATAAAGAAACACCAGAAAGCTCCCTCACCCCTTTTACCATGTGAGCTTACAATGACAAGACAGATATCTATGAGGAAGTGGGTTCTCACTAGACAATGAATCCTCTGGCACCATGATCTTGGACTTTCCAGACTCTAGAAGTGTGAGAAATAAACGTGTGTTGTTTGTAAGCCACTCAGCCTATAATATCTTGTAATAGAAGCCCAAATGGAGTCAGGCACACTATCTAACCAAGAATGCTGAAATCCATTAAAAATTAAACAAGAAATGCATATTTAAGTCCTTTACAAATTTGTTTTTCAAGAAGATGAAGAAGATGAATTAGACCACAGCTAAGCTTGCAGGACTTTTGGATAGTCAAAATAATATACCAAATTTGAGTTTTCTTAATTCAGAAAGCAAGAAGTATGTGTGAGGCATCTTGTTATAGTTTGCAACATGCTGTTATAGGCTCTAAAGGCAAGGGAGTAGAAATAACAATCTTAAAAGAGCTGCTCAGAATAACATTTTAAACATCAATTCCTACTCTAATAAGTCATATGACCTAGAAGTAGGTATAAGCTATTCATCCATGCAAGCATTTAACATATTCTAAGCAAAGGGAGTAAAAGATGAAAAACAGGACTTCTGGTTTCTGGTCCCAAATATAAGGAACTTGAATGTCATCACTCTGGCCTAAAAACAAGTAAAAAGCTAAGCACACTGAAAACTCAAAAGCCTTCTTACATCTATTAGAGAGTGAATATACAGGATAAACTATAGCCACCATAAATGGAGAGACAGACAAATAAATATAGAGAATCACAATTTACTAAAAAAGAAACCATGATAAGAAACCTCTGCAGAAACCAGAATCAGAGTAAAAAACCCTAAATTGTAACTAACAAATTACTGGATGCTCAGTGTAGGCATGTCTGAGAGGAAAAAACGTCCAGGGGTGGCCATTTGTAGAAGGGCCCCTGGTTTTTTTGTGAGTATTAGCTCCAGGAGCCCAAACAGGTTTGCCATCTCACAGTGAAAAAAACAGAAAAATCCAGCGGGAGAAGGGAGAAAGCAACAATTTTGCAGTACTCCAGAGCATTAGAGAATTCTGATCTTCACAAGATCTACCTCAAGAGAAACTTTTTTTACTAGAGCCTAACCAGTGGGCTTTTTATTAGAACTCAACTGATCTAGGGAAGGAAAATACCCAGCTCCACGTCACACTAACCATCCTGCGGCATGTAGTAAAAGCACGACAGAGGGAAATTGATAGCATTCAATGTATAAATTAGAAAAGAAGAAATATCTAAAATCAATAATCTAAGTTTCTACCCTAAAACTAGAAAAAAAAGAGCAAATTAAATTTGAAGGAAGAGAAAGAGAAAGGAGAATAAAAACTAGAGCAAAATCAACCAATTGAAAACAGGAAATCAGTAGAGAAAAATCAATGAAAGCTGGTACTTTGAAATGACGAAGAAAATTACTAAGCTTCTAGCCAGCCAGACTAAATAAGAAAATAAGAGATATGACACAAATTACTAATACAATAGTTGTAGGAGGGAACGTCACTACATATCGCATGGTAAAAGAACAATAAAGGAATACTATGAACAACTATATGCCCACTAATGTGATAATCTAGATGAAATGGGCCAATTCCTTGAAAGATACAATCTTTCAAAACTCACACCATAAGAAATGGACAATGTAAATAGGTATATATCTTTTAAAGAAATTGTATCAATAATTAACAACCTTCCAATTCAGAAATCTCCAAACCCAGATAGATTCACTGGTGAGTTGTACCAAATATTTAAAGTAGAAATTATAGCAGTCCTCTACAGTTTCTTTCAGGAAATAGAAACAGATGGAATACTTCTAACTATTCTATGAGGCCAACATTAAAATAATACCAAAACCAGTCAAAGACACTAGAGACCAACATTTCTCATGATCATAGAACCAACAATCTTCAACAAAATATTAGCAAATCAAATTCAACAATGTATAAAGAGATTATATACCATGACTAAGTGGTATATAATTGGTTCAAATGGTATTTAATTGGTTCAAAATTCAAAAATGAGTTAATATAATCCATCATATCAATGCACTAATAAAAATCACATAATTATAACAATAGATATGGAATTCATTTGACAAGATCCAAGGCTAATTCCTGATAATAATTCTCAGCAAACTAGGAATTGAGGGAGACTTCTTTTACTTGATAAAAACATCAACAAAACCCTATAATTAACATCACCTGTAAGGGTGAGACACTAAAAGATTTTCTGCTAAGGTCAGGAACAAGGCAAGGATTCCCCTTTCTCATAATTCCTTTTTAACACTCTACTGGAAATCCTAGACAATGCAGTAAGAGAAGAAAATGAAATGAAAGGCATACCGATTGGGAAGAATGAAGTAAAACTGTCTTTGTTCACAGATGGCATTATCATACATGTAGAAAATCCAAATCAGCAATAAAACTTATGGAACTAATAAATGATTACAGAAAAGTTGTAGGATACAAGGTTATTATACAAAAGTCAATTGTTTTCCCAAATACCGGCAATGAACAAGTAGAATTTGAAATTAAGAATACATTACCATTTACATTAGCACTTCCCAAAACACTTAGAATAAATATAAGAAAATATGTACAAGATCTAGATGAGGAAAATGACAAAACTCTGATGAATGAAATCAAAGAAAAATTAAGTAAATAGAGAGAGAAGATCCATGTTCATGAAAGGGAAGACTCAATATTGTCAAGATATCAGTTCTTCCCAATTCAATCTACAGAGTCAGTGTAATCACAATCAAAATGAAAAAGCAAGTTATTTTTTGGATCTAGAAAACTGATTCTAAAGTTTGTATGGAAATGCAAAAGACCCTGAATAACCAACACAATACCAAAGAACAAAGTTACAGGACTGACACTACTTGACTCCCATGATTTTGCCTTAAAAGTGACTTAAAAGATCAAGGTTGTATAATATGAACACCTTCATTGTCCCAACTCTTTGCTCAATAGTTCTCTTTAACTCTACTTATCTGCTTTCCTTCTGTCTCAGAAAACAAAAAAACAAAACAAAACAAAAACAAACAAAAACAAAAACCATATTACTCTGGAGTGAAAAGGCAAGTCCTTCCAGATAACCATCCTCTTACACAGTTTTTCCAGCTATCTCTTTCCCCCAATGCTGGTGTTCTACATAACTTCTCATTTCAGTACTTACCCTTCTCTAACCCTTTGCAATTGAACTTCTACTCTTATTTCTCTCTACACTTAATGGCTCTCTTAAATTGGGCTCTCATGCTTGGAAGGAAATGCATCAGTGATAAAGACCATCGTCCCTACATCCAGAGTTTTTATTCAGTAGGGTGCAGTGAGGCTCAACAATATGTACTTCTCACAAGTTCTCAAGTGCTGCAGATGATCCTGGTCCAGGGAACCACACTTTGAGAACCACTGCTTTCTTGAAGATGACCAAAAAACCCTTAGTAGCAAAACTGAGTAGGACTTTCCAAGTCTTCAACTTCTTTTATTGGTTCGGCTCTCAAGATTCATAATTTCCATCATCTTGCTCCAATCTTGTCTTCCATTTCATCCTTTGTGCATCCCCCAATCTGACTGAATCATTGTTTTCTGTACATGCCCCATGCCTTGTATTATTCTCTCTGCCTATAGCACCCTTCTATACTCATCTTTGCTTGTTCAAACACACAGTTCAAGTCTCAAAGTCCCCTTCTAAATGCCACTTCTTATGGAAAACTTTCCCTAAACAGCCCAATTCCCGGACAAGTGATAGTAACTCCTTTCTCTTTACCTTAGAATTTTACCTATATATCTTTTATTCAAGGGTATAACAAGAACCTGAAACTTATACGATATGGAGGAGGAGTTCTTTCTAGGAATAAAGATTTCAAAATTGAAAATATAAAATTAAGTATAGGGCTTTGGAAGGAACTCAGGCAAGTACAGTTCTCTGAAACTTAAGCTTTGTTAACTTCACAGTGACCTGTCTCATTTCTTAGAGGATCTTGCATTTTCCCTTTTAGATGGTCATCTTCTGGGGCACGTATCTCTTTTTCTCTCTTCTTCTTTCTCTCTCCTTTGGCTCCTTCTTTTTCTTCTTTTAAGGGAAGCAGGTGAAAAAGAACTGTGAAGTCAGACATATCTGGATTTAAGATCCTTTCTAACTCACTCACTCAATTGGACTTCAGTTTCTTCCATTACACAAAGAGGGTAATAATATCTACTATGGAATTATAATAATATTGAATGCGATAGTAAATAAATGTCTTTAAACAGTGTTTAGGACATGATAAGCACTTGATAAACACTAGTTTCCCCTCTTTGGATGGCAAGATCCAAAGCCTTATGTAAGTAATTTTCAATTTCCCCAAAGACCTACCATTCCTGGCAAAGAACAGTTACTGAACACATACGGCCTATTTTCTATATAAAGGTTCAGAGAATATGAAATGCGTAATCATATTGCTTCTTCCTCACTTTACAGCAGCTCTTATTATTACACTCACATAAAGGAAACTACCTACAGGGATGAGGACTCTGCAAATTCTATCATTTTACTAGGACTTAGTTGAATTTAATTTAATGGGCAATTGAACATCAGGAAAGCAAAGGGGTGGGAGGATGGCAGGAGGGGAAAAGGAAGTAACTTACCAAGGTTTTTCTCCCTGGTTTATATTAACCTATATGCTGCTATTGTTTATAACTTGACATCACTTTTGGAATCTATCCTGGTGATCCCAAGGACATTCTCAGCTGCCTGTGGCATTCACTAATGTGCAAAGCAAAAGAAACTACTTACTTACATCTTTTCTCAATGTAAGGGAGTAACAAAGGCAAATAATTAATTTTAAATAGTTCCAAAGCATAACTAAATAATTTAAACAGCCTCATTCTAATATAAGGGATAAATTTGATATAAAACCTAGTTTTTACATTTATGCTGTTTTAAAACTGTTTTTCCTCTAAAATCACAAATGAGAGAGGAGAAATAACAACCAACACCATAGAAATACAAACAATTATAAGAGAATATTATGAAAAACTATATGCCAACAAATTGAACAATCTAACAGAGATGGATAAATTTCTACAAACATATAAATTACCAAAACTGAAACAGGAAGAAACAGAAAATTTGAACAGACTGATAACCAGCAAAGAAATTGAATCAGTAATCAAAAACTCTCAACAAACAAAAGTCCAGGACAAGATGGTTGTGTAGGTCAATTCTACCAATTTAAAAGAGGAGTTATACCTATTCTTCTCAGCCTATTCCAAAAAATAGAAACAGAAGAAAAATGTCCAAATTTATTCCATGAGGCCACCATTACCCTGATACCAAAACCAGATAAAGACACACACACACACACACACACACACACACACACACACAGCACCATAAAAAAGAGAGCTATAGGCCAATATCACTGATAAACATAGATGCAAAAATCTTCAACAAAATATTAGCAAGTCAAATTCAATAATACATTTTAAAAAACATTCACCATCACCAAGTGGTATTTATTCCTCTTTGCAACGGTAGTTTAATATTTGCCAATTAATCAATATCAATCATCAATGATACATCACATCAATAAGACAAAGGATAAGAACCATATGATCATTTCAATAGACACAGAAAAGGAATTTGACAAAGTATAACATCCATTCATGTTAAAAAAAAACCCTATTCAAAAGAGGTTTAGAGGGAACATATCTCAACATAATAAAAGCAATATATGATAAACCCATACCTAACATCATCCTTAATGGGAAAACACTTAGATCTGTTCCCCTATGGTCAGGAACAAGAAAATGATGTCCACTCTTCCACTTGTACCACTTTTATTAAACATTGCACTGGCAGTCCTAGCCATACCAATCAAAAAACAAAAATAAATAATAAGCATCCAGATAGGTAAGGAAGCAATAGAATGTTCACTATTTGCAGATGACATGATGGATGACATTTTCTATATAGAAAATCTGAAAGACTTCACCAAAAAACTGCTAGAACTGATAAACAAATTCAATAAAGTCACAGGACACAAAATCAATGTACAAAAATTTGTTTCATTTCTATACACCAATAATGAAACACCAGAAAGAGAAATTAAGAAAACAATCTCATTTACAATTGCACCAAAAATAATAAGATACCTAGGAATAAACCTAACCAAAGAGGTGAAGGATCTCTACTCTGAAAACTATAAAACAGTGATGAAAGCAATTGAAGATGACATAAACAAAGGAAAGACATTCCATGCTCATGGGTTGTAAGAACAAATATTGTTAAAATGTCTATACCACCCAAAGCAATCTACACATTTAATGCAATCCCTATCAAAATACCATCTCCCAGCCTTTTTCATGGAGTTAGAAGAAACAATCCTAAAATGTGTATGAAACCACAAAATATGCTGAATAGCCAAAGCAACCTTGAAAAAGAAAAGCAAAGCTAGAGGCATCACAAACCTGGACTTCAAGTTATATTACAAACCTGTAGTGATAAAACAGTACAGCACTGGCACAAAAAGAAATACATAGATCAATGGCACAGAATAGGAAACTCAGAAGTGAACCTGCAACTATATCACTTAATCTTCAACAAAGCAGAAAAGAATATCCAGTGGGGATAGAGACAGTCTCTTTAATAAATGGTCCTGGGAAAACTGGATGGCGACATGTAAAAGAAAGAAATTAGACCATTTTCTTATACCATACATATAGAAAAATAAATTCGGAATGGATTAAAGACCTACATGTGAGACCATAAACTATAAAAATCCTAGAAGAGAGCACAGGTATTAACCTCTTTGATATTAGCTGTAGCAACTTCTTTCTAGATATGTCTCCTGAGGCAAGAGAAAAATAAACTATGGGGACTACCTCAACATAAAAAACTTATGAACAGTGAAGGAAACAATCAATAAAACTAAAAGGCAACCTACAGAGTGGGAGAAGATATTTGTAAATGACATATCTCATAAAGGGTTAGTATCTAAAATATATAAAGAACTTCTAAAACTTAACACCCAAAAAATGAATAATCTAATTAAAAATGGGCAGAAGACAAAAACAGACATTTCTCCAAAGAAGACATCCAGATGGCTAATAGACACACGAAAAGATGCTCAATATAACTCATCATCAGGGAAATACTAATCAAAACTACAAGATATTAACTCACATATGTCAGAATGGCTAAAATCAATGACACAAGAAACAACAGGTGCTGGTGAGGATGTGGAGAAAAGGGAATCCTCTTGCAATGTTGGTGGTAACTGTTGCAGCTACTCTGGCAAACAGTATGAAGATTTATGGAAAAGTTAAAAAGAGAACTACCCTATGATCCAGCAATCACATGACTGGGTATTTACTCAAAGAATACAAAACCACTAATTCAAAGGCATACATGAACCTCCATGTTTATAGCAGCATTATTTACAATAACCAAGATATAGAAGCAACCCAAGTGTCTATCAACTGATGAATGGATCAGGAGGATGTGGTATGTATGTGTATACACACACACACACATACACAAACATACATGCACACACACAATGGAATACTACTCAGCCATAAAAAAGAAATCTTGTCATCTTCAATGACCTGGATGGAACTAGAGAGTATTTTGCTAAGAGAACTAAGTCAGTCAGAGAAAGACAAATACCATATGATTTCACTCATGTGTGGAATTTAAGAAACAACAAATGAGCAAAAGGGAAAAAAAGAGGGAGAGAAACGAATCAAAAGGCAGACTCTTAACTACAGAGAACAAGCTGATGGTTACCAGAAGTGGGGTGGGCAGCAAGATGCATTAAACAGATGATGGGGATTAAGGAGTGCACTTGCGATGAGTATTGGGTGATGTACAGAAGTGCTGAATCACTATATTATACACCTGAAACTAATATTGCACTGTATGTTAACTGAAATTAAAATAAAAACTTAAAAAATTGTTTTATCTCAATAAAACGAAAAAAAAAACTAGTCCCATTCTTGGTCAGGAAAAATTATAATTAAGAGCTAATTTTAGTAGTGAATTTATTTATACTAACTGTAAAATAAAAAAAGAGAGTCAAAATTTCTGGTGTGCCATTTCAAGCCACTTAGCATGGTATACAGGCATATTTTTGCTCACCCTACATTTTTTAATACACCCTTTTTCAATTCATCAAATCATGAAATATTCCTTAAACCTGAGGGCCAAAGCAAGTGATAACAGTCCTTCTGTTGGTGAGAGTGATGGTGACCTAACAAAGTTAAGTGACCATTACCTCAACAGGTAGAAAAAAAAAATTCTATTTGAGATTAAGCCACAAAGAGTGAAAGTTTAAATTTAGTTTTCATAAGAAGTGGCTCTATAGGGCACCTGATTGGCTCAGTTTGGTTGAGCATCCGACTTTTGATTTCAACGAAGGTCATGATTCCAGGGTCATGGAATGGAGCCCAACATCAGGCTCCATGCTGAGTGTGGAACCTGCTTAAGTTTCTCTCTCTCTCTCTTTCTTTTTCTCTCTTTGCCCTCCCCTGCTCAGGCTCTCTTTCTCTTAAAAAAAAAAAGTGGTTCTATTGTATTCTATCTCAATTTTAAAAAATAAAACAAAGGAACATAATAATCCTCTTTAGATTTATGGAGTAGCCCAGCATAAGAGATTTGAAATATAAAATATAAATACAATTCAAAATATAAAATATAAAACCATATTTATAGAACATAAAATGTAGGAAGAATGAGTGTCCCTTTCACCAAGAATTAATTCTAGAATTGGTATATTTGAATATCATCCATGTGGTCAGTCCAGGGCTGAAATGTATAAGGAATACTTCAAAATAATTCATGGTTATTTTTGCTTATTAAATAATGGTTGCTTAGCAAATAATTTTTGCTTGGTAAATATTGAGAAAAAATTGAAATAATCTACACCTTGATTAAAATTCCAAATAAACAAATAAACTGAACAAAGCTAATTTAGAAACTACCACCTGTTTGACAGAGTTATATTAGGTAAAATTTACAAAGAAACTAGAGTCAGCAACAAAATATTTCTCTTACCTGAAATGGAAGATAGTTTCAAGAGGCCAAATCTAAAACATGTTATAATTTTGGTTTATTAATGGCTTCTTTTAGTTAGTAACCTAGCAACCAGTTACATATTCTCCAAGTAAAATCACATTTAAAATGAACCAACTATATCATTTCTGACCTCTGCAAACTAAACTATCAGACGAAAAAATAATGACTTCATAAACAATAACTTGAAATATGTATGTTCAATATTGGCCCTAGTCTATAATAATAATGCTACCAATGGATTTTACCTACCCATTGGTCTAGGTTACTGAGATTTACTTACTGAACACAGGTCTAACAAAGCAAGCAGTATTGAAATCTTACCCTCTGGCCAGGACTTATTGAGAAGGAAATGTTCTCTAATATGGCATTCCCACTATCTGTATACTTTGCTGTGAGGTCTTTGACTGTCATTTGGCCCCCTGAGGGCCAGATGTCATTATCCCTTACATGCTGATTCTCAGTAATCATAACTTTTGAGAGCTGGGTGTCCTTGGATGGTTTGAATGGCTTGGTAGGTGGTTTACTTTCTTCTGTAGGCATGTCAATAAACTTGAAGACTCGGCTCACAGATCGCATCTGAAATGAAATAACACTGTTTTATATTTGTTTAATAACTACAGGCAATGTCATAATTAGTGTGGTGTTTCCTTAAAAAATAACATGTAAGATGTGATGCCTGACCATCGTTACTTGGTTATTTGTCAGAAGGTTTTCAATGAACTAACAGGAAATAATTGGATATAATTAAAAGCTTAACCAAGGAGAATTAACTAGGATTTATATAAATGGGCTCTGTATAGACCTGTTTATTTTTATGAGTATTTAATTCTCAGTTATGCAAGCCACACATACACAGCCAAACTATACTCAAAGGAGTAGATGATGTTAAGAGGGAAATTTTTTCCTCAACTATGAGCAACACTGTACACTCTGTACAACTGGCATATTATAATAAAATGGTCCACACCTCAAAACCACTACTAAAGAGTCTTGCCTTTAAGTCTTTAAGTCCTTGTCCTTTATCTGTAGTTAAGTAATGACATTTTAAATCTAAATAACTTCCAGATCAATATCCACTGCTGAGCAAAATGTCACTGCATATAAAAGTTGCATTTGAAGTTAAATACACATTTGCTCTATAAACCTATTTAATAAATATATCTTTAATGTACATAGAAATGAAAGAGTTCAACTATTTTTTAAAGGTGCTTAGCTTAATTCTTTAACAAGAACACATTCCTCTGAATAGTTATGATTGGAATTTGGAATATAATTTTAATTAATTATTTATTTTTAGTGTTTATTTATTTTTGAGAGAGGCATAAAGAGTGTGAGAGGGGATGGGGCAGAGAGAGAGGGAGACATAGAATCTGAAGCAGGCTCCAGGCTCAGAGCTATCAGGACAGAACCTGGCATAGGGCTCAAACCACGAACTGAGAGATCGTGACCTTAACCGGCTGAACCTCCCAACTGCCCCTGGAATATAATTTTTAAAATAGCCTTACAAATAATAGGCACTTAATAAATATTTGAAAAAATTAATACAGGAATAAATACATGAATGATTACATATATATGAATAAATAAGTGAATAACAAGAAAGAGCTGAAGACTGAATTCACTCAATTTCTATTTTTAATATATCATCTTTGATGGCTCAGCCCTTCTCAGGCATTAACTGCTTACTGGACAGAAATATATTGCTTTTTTGTCTTAAAAGTAATTATTGATTCTGGCTTTACTCAGTCAAGAATTCAATGCTCTCCTTTAGAATGTTAATTTATAACTTTATTTATTGTTAAGGCTGAGATTATTAGAAATGATTTCTTATATTGCCTGTTTTCACATGCTATTGACCAAGTTTGCTGTTTGTGAAGCTCTTCTGTCTAGTAATTCAGTTGCTTCATTTTTATTTCATCTTGAAAATACCTTAAAATCATCTTCAATAATTTTTTAAAGTTTAAGAGGAGAAATCTATTGTTAATGGAACTGAAAAACATCCGAAGCCCACATCCATTATAAATAACTCTAGAATGGCTCCCATACACACTTTTGAATCCAAATTATGAGTGGCTTTCAGAGGTTGTTTAATCCTGATTCAGTTATTTTTTATTAACTTTGAATTAAAGTACACTCTTGCATTTCATTGTCATTAATTTTCCTAGGGAGCTGCTAGTCTATACAATGTCTGGAAGATCAATTAGAATTGTAACTAATGCTGAGACAGAAATGCCAGAGAAACAGCTCAAATGCATTTAAAATATTTTATTGTATTCATCTTGCATAAAAATAATATTACTCTCTTGAAATCACTGAGAGAAAGGCAGCTTAATTTTATAAAATAAAGTGAGACTGTTGACATTTCTGCACATCAAGGCTATGAAGAACTCTAAACTAGTCTTTGTTAAGTGCTTTAGCACATCAAGAAAGACACTATGTATCAAAAATCCTCCATACTTAAATACTTTCAAACAGTGAGTATTTAAATACTGCTATCTAAACTATATCCTAATTATATGTACTGTTATTAGAAAATGACATTTAAAACCACTATTTTGGCAACACTGATATGTATGTATGTATGTAAGCCTCACTAATGGAATATGTAATTTTCTATGCTCTTCATAACTCCTTATGCAAAAATAAATAAATAAATAGATACATATTTATAAATAAATATATACATAATAAATACACATACATAATAAAATAAATATATACATATAATAAATAAATATATACGTATTTATTTATTTATTTTTGCATAAGGAGTTATGAAGAGCATAGAAAATTACATATTCCATTAGTGAGGCTTACCATGGAGGCTGAATCTAGAACTTCCAAAGTCAAATGTAGTGGAATGTACCTATCAAATTTAGAAAATTAAATTTTCTTTTTTAAAGTTTATTTATTTATTTTAAGAGAGAGATAGAGAAAAAGAGAGAGAGAGAGAGCACAACTAGGGGAAAGGCAAGGAGAGAGGGAGAGAGAGGATTCCAAGCAGGCTTCATGCTATGTGCATGGAGCCAACGCGGGACTTGAACTCACGAAATGTGAGATGATGACCTGAGCCAAAATCAAGAGTCAGACACACTTAACTGACTGAGCCACCTAGGTACCCCTGAAAATGAAATTTTCAACTCATCATCTTTCATATACTCTAATTGCTTAAAATGACCCAGGACTGGCTACTATAGTTACCCATAGCATGATCAAGTATCTTTGACCAAGAACAAGTTCATCTTAACAATGGGTACTCATCCACAGCATATGAGCAGACACTCATTCAGTTCAGTGAGTTAGAACATTTTCTTATGAAGAGAAAAGGCAGTTAGTGCAGACACCTGCATCACGGCCGGTTTTGCAACTACTAAAATGCCATTGCTGAATAGATGATGTGGCCAGATGATATTATAGATTACTAATTCCTTGTACCTCAAAGCCTTTCCAGTTATCACATTCTACTTCGATTCTACTTGCTTTTTAAAGAGAAAGCCACATTAGAACCATAGCAAAGAAAATGAATTCTGGTCTGTGAAGTTTCAAAAATTGGCTTTTGGAACCAGAGATGGAGAGTTGAAAATTCTTAGCTACATGAATATTGGCTTTAAAGTTCAGAAATCAAAGCCTGAAAGACTCAAAGCACAGTGTTTATGCAAAGACAGTAGCTGGAGATGAATTTATGATAGATATAAAAGTTTCTCTCCTCACCCCATAATCTCACTCATGAATGGGATTTAACAAGAGGGCTTAGACACCAGTTCCTTTAAAAATAAGTCCTGCCCCGCAATCAAACTCTAGTTCTATCCTGGAGTAGATCTGGAGGACTTCTGGAATAAGGAGGCCTATGCCTCAATTTCAAGGTAGTGCCCAGGAATTAGACATGCCTTTGAGAAACTTCCAGTGCCTGGCATGGCATGGCATGGAAGCACTAGAGTGGACATGGGTGCTTGGCATGTCTCAACCCAGATAACTTGACAGAGCTTCAGATTTCCCTGTATTTCCAGAATGGTGCTGGAGGGAAGCCAAATCCCAATCCTTTAATCCCTCAGGGTCTTCCATGCCCAATGCATGGAAGAAGTTGAGAGAGAGCTCATCAAAGAAGAACTCACAATCAGGACCAGAAAAGCAAAGATTCAATCTCCCTGCACTGTACTCCTCTAGGTCAAAGAGCAACATCAATGCCTCAGAGACAGGGAGCAAAGACAAGGGGCAACCTAGGGCCAGATGCTCCCTCCCCTCAAGATCTAGGCATTCTATAAACTCTATTCAGAATTTAGATTCACTTCCAACAAGATGAATACAAGATGAACAACAAGATGAATACGCTGAGACTGCTTCTTGCACTCAGCAGCATGTGTGTTCAAGTAGAAAATAAATTCAACTATAGTGAAAGTGGAGTCATATTTCTTACACACTTGATTTCATAGCTAAAGATTCATAGCTGACCCAGGATGGACCCAGGTTTGGTGTAACTTAAATAATTGAAGGGACTCTTCTTACATTAAAGAATCAATATTATGCATTTATGCAGCACCTGGGTGGCTCAGTAGGTTGAGTATCTGATGCTTGGTTTTAGCTCAGGTCATGGTCACATGATTTATGGGTTGGGGCCCCATGTCATGCTCTGTGCTAGTAGCACAGAGCCTGCTTGAGATTTTCTCCCTCTCCATCTCTCTCTGCCCCTCGCCTGCTCACATGTGTTTGTTTTATTTCGCTCTCTCTAAATAAATAAATAAATAAACTTTAAAAATATGCATTTATAATTAAGTATGGGCCTCCAAAGGTATCCATACAAGAGAGAGAACCTGAAGCTTACACTCCACGGGCTTAATGTTAAGTCCACACTGCCTATTACGGTAACTTTATTCAAAGCATTCCTTGCTGTACCCTCCCCATCCAGAGCTTAGCATCATGCCGTCCCTTAATACATCTTTGTTAAGGATGAGTGAATCCAGTGTTCTACATCATATGCAGAAAGCAGTATTGGGGCAGGGTCAACAACAGTGCTATGAGTCCTTCAGTAGGCAACCGAGGCTGCAATCGTACCTCCCAGCTTCTCAGTCTGAAAATACACATTGCTATTTGGATTTGAAGGAAGTGGCAACATGCCATATGATTTTTAGTCTCATCTAGTTGTTCTGAATTGAGTTTTTTTTAATGTAACTTAATCCTTTTTCCAATTTAGAATGTCTATTAGCACTTTCAGGTGATATGTAAAAACCACCTGTGCCACTGGACGGAAATTCAGATTTGGCAATTATCAGAGCAACTGTCGACTGTCGACTCGCTGCCTCTTCCTGCCAGTGAAGGGGCTGCCCAAGCAGGAATGAGGGGCAGCTCTGTGTGGCCCACTGACTGGAAAGTCTCAAAGTAGCCATTCCTGGCTTTGGGAGAGCACTTATCTTAGGTTTCAAGAAGTAAATGCTGAAGGTAAAATGACACACAGGTGCTGAGACGCTCAACCTATTCTTCATGTGAAGATGAAAACCTGACATAATCTGTACAGACTTCTATAAAATTCGAGTTTAGCCACAATGAGGTGGCACTTTTTACTTGAGAATCGGCTGCTTTAAATTTCTGGTTTTGTTACTTAAGTTTATTATGCTGCAAAAATTCTCCTGAGGCAAACTTTAAAACTGAATCTCATTATCTTTATAATAATTTCTGAAGTTACTAATCTAAGCCTCAGGAGAACAAAGTCTTTGGGGAGCATGATGGTCTTAACAAAAAGGAAGCTCCACAGCCTTATCTCAACCATAATTTTTAAGGGATTTGTTCAATGAAAAAAAAGAAATGATTCCTGATTTTCCTTTCACTTTTGTTGCCTAAGAAGGAAGAAAAGGCTTACCTTTTCTAGAGGAAGTTAGAAAAGCCAGACTCCTCTCCCTCACAAAAATATTTGGTCTATTTCCTTTTATCCTTTTGGTTACTTAGAAAACTGGGCATCAAAATTATGCATTAACACCTAAACTCTATGCAAAATGCCAGAGGAGCCATGATAATAGAGAATATATTTCATAAGCCCGACATCTGGCTGGAAATGCTGTAAAGAGATTTCATAACTGGTTGTTCCAGGCAGATGACAAGAAACGAATGTGAGGAGAATCACCTGCAAAATTGATACAATGTGAAAATTTTCACACATTTTATAAGAGAAATTTTTAAACTGCGAAGTACATAAATCATCAATCCTTCCTGGCAGGCCCAAACTGCATGCTTTTCAGAACTCACTAATACAGACCTGAAACCCAGAGCCACATTAGTCATTAGCATAAGCTTTAGGCCACAAGATGATGGTTATCATGAAAACAGTTTCTCTGTTTAAAACATATTCCTGAAACTTGAGTCTCTCTTTTTATGCCTATCACATATGGTCGAGCATTTAAGACATCAGTCAAGATCTGTAATGCTATCAATCATTAACAGCATAAGTAAGTTACTTACACTATACCCTCTAATCCTTTGTAAATTGTTATAGACTCCTATCTACACGAATTCTTTATTGCTACCTGTGGCAAGTCACATGGCAAATCAAAGTCACTTTTTTTGACTGCAAGAAGCAATAGAGATGGTGTTCTTGACACAAGAGAAAGAAAATCCATTACGACCAACGATGAAAGGCTTACCCTAAAAAACACAGAGGTATCAAGTATGTTGGCGTCTATTTTCAATAATAAAGAACTTCAGTAATCATGGTACTAAGTGTGCCAACGGGGAAAAGAAAACTCTCAAATGTACCCTTTAATCTGAAAGGTCCCACGTCACTTACTGAATCTACCACTCAAACTTGAACTTACTTACACTCTATTTGGTATTATTATTTTTTTAAAGCTTATGACAGGCCATCAGCAAGTGCTTGATGAATACCAAGCACTATGGGTCTATGTGGTATTGATTAAAAGTATTTCAAAGGAAATCTCAAGAAGAGTCTAAAATATCATATCAAAATATTCTCTCAAGGTTTATTTAATAAGATTTTTCTCTAAGCATCTTAATTTTGAAATATTTTGGCTTCCTCAAAGTACTCTGTTACTAAGCATCATATATTATATATATATGTATATACATAATTAGCTAATATACAGGGCAAATATGACTGCTGGTGTTCCGCCAATTCCAAAGTAAATTCCATGCCATAGACAAGAGGTTAGTAGAACTATGGCCAAATCCAGCCACACCTACTTGTTTACATTAGCTGAGCAGTTGCCATAATGACCATATAGTTCACTAAGCTGAAAACAGTAACCATCTGACCCTTTACAGAAAATGTTTGCTGACCTCATGCTATGAGACACACAAAAAATCAGAGTCAAAATGGAATAGAGATCATCTAACCCAGTGATTCACAAGTCTAGATACACATGAGAATCACCTGGAATACTTTTAAAAATATGGACATCATGCTCAGTCACCCTGCCCCTGACCCAAAGAATTGATTTAACTGATCTTACAGGACCATAGGTAACCTATATTTTTATAAAGTTTTCTCGTGTGCTGTGAGGTTGAGACCCTCTGATCTAATCCATTCATTCTTGGTACAAATGAAAAAATTGAAACACGGGAAGTTACAGTGATAGGCATAAAGCTCAACAAATACGGTCGACTTTCCAACACTCCAGAAATCCTTTATGGCTCTCATAAGCCTCTCTTACTAATTCGAGATTTTCGAATACCTCAGTGGCACTTTCTTTCTCTTTGTTGGCTCTAGTAACACACTGGTTTTGAGTTCTTACACTCTGACCAGTGCAGTGGAGAATCACTGGCGTTCAGCAGTCAGGGATGTGGCAGAGAGGTCTAATTCCTCTAGGCATCTAGAAAAATGCCTACATATGTACCAATTAAGACTTGAAATATTTCATACCAAAAGGATGCAGAAGAGAATGTCAGAGCTGACACAGACCTTAGAAAATTTCTAACCAAACTGTTTTCTTTTACAAAGTTGAAAAGTGAAGCCCTCAAGGGAGTTATGACTTGCCTAGGGCCATATGACATCTTGGTGATAAGGCCAGAGTGGAAAACAGAGTAGAAAGCAACTCTTCAGGACAGAAAGAAAATGGATGAAAAGAAGCCTTGGGACAGATGTCAGGAATGGAAAACATGCCACAAAGCCTCATGAGAACAGATAAACAAAGAAAGCTATGATCAATGGACCATTAAAAGAGGGGAGGGGCACCTGGGTATAGCTCAGTCCATTAAGTGTCCAATTTTGGCTCAGGTCATGATTGTGAGTTCGAGCCCCACATCGGGCTCTGTGCTGACAGATCAAGGCTGGAGCCTGCTTCAGATTCTATGTCTCCCTCTCTCTCTGCCCCTCCCCTGCATGTGCGCTCTCTCTCTCTCTCAAAAATAAACATTGAAAAATCTTTTTTAAAAAAGAGGAGAAAAAATAGGAGAAATGAATCCTCCCCTCAAATTCTTATAGCAAAAACTGCTTTCAATACAAGAGAATTAGGCACCAGGAGCAACAAAGAAAAGCCCTTTTTTCTTCCCATCAGGCTTCTTGTTGGTTATTGTACCATCAGTCACCCGATCCTTACTGGAATCCAAAATAAACAAAGGCAATAAAAAGGATAAAGGAGAAACAGAGGGAGTTTCTATTGACAGAAAACTCTTCTCAGATTGCATCAATCCTGCAAGAACTTTCTGGAACCTCATTAACTTGAATCTAAAGTGTGAGCCCTGCAGATATGCACTCTTCCCTGCTCATCCTAGTGGCCTCCTTCCTCTTGTGTTATTATTAGGAACACACAGTACAACAGGCACATGTTATCTGCTGCTGTCCTTAGAGAATTAAGGAAGCAGGATAATCTTTGTATGTTCAGATCTTGTAGCTACGATGTCACTAAGTAGTAGACAGTTCTGAAAATACATGAATTGCCAATTGCCTCATTCAAACTAGAGACTGTGAGTGGGGGTCATTTATCAGTCACCGGATGGCTTGGTATTGCTAAGTTTGAAACACCACCTTTGTACCCATTCTAACTCTTATTTAATTAATCTTTGTTCATTCATGGAGACAGAAATATAGGTATGCACTGCCTATTTAAGATACATAATGCTTAAGTAGTTAACAATGGGACAAAGAGAAGCTTTATGGTACTAAAAATGCCAGGTATCTTGTGGATCCAAAGAAAATAAATCAGTACACAGATTTGTTAACTAAGAATAAAAAAAATATAAAATAACAGCTTTAGCAATAACAACTGTATTCTTATAGCACTTGAAGTATGGAGTTAAAAAGAATTAACACTTCTTTTTTTGTCCCACCTACAGAATGGTGTAAAATATACAAATGAAACAAATAGACAGACATGTACCCAATTCATGTTAAAATGAAGAGTGAATTCAAAATAACAGTTTTTATGAACCCTGTGGTATCAACCAAAATAACTGGAAAACCTTAAAACGGGAATTTCCAGTGGGAATTATTAAATTTGACTCTGATAATTTTATTATTTTTTAAATTTCTGAGGTGATTCAAAGCCTATTAAACTATACTGATCATAAGCTGGAATGATTTTTTTCCAAACTCCTATATAAAGCAGGCAAAGTAGTAGGTAGAATAGAAGCTTTATTCCCTTTTAATGGTCTCTTGATATCCCATGTGGTATTTCGAGGAAATCCTAGACAAGAACTTATGCCCCAAAATATCAAGTTTACTGGAAGACATTTTATCACTATGCTTTATAAATATACGGAGGTGTCAAGTTGGTAGTGTGTGCGTGTGTGTGTGTGTGTGTATACACACATACACAGAGAACAGAGGAATGGTCTACAGTAGAGATGTGAATGAGTAATTCACTGAGAGATGGTTTGGAAGCATAGAGCCAGATGGTAACAGCTAGAAAGAATACAGATAGAAGAGGGCTAGACTATAGCTGATGTTCAGAGATCTGTAAGAGAAGGGGCCATCCAAGAGATTAAGAAGGAACCAAAGAGGTAGCAAGGACAGGCGGGAGTAGCGTCATGGTAGTGAGAGAAGAAAGTATCACCAGAAGAAGGATTTGTTCATGGCATAAGAACTGCTGAGAGGGTAAGGAAAACAAGGACGCTGGCTCTGGCGAGATGCTGATTATGAGTCACGGGGGTGATGGAAACAAGTGAAGTAGGCTGTGGCAAGAATGAGAAGGAGGAAATGGAGACATGCCCTCTTTTAAGAAGCTGGGCTATAAATAGATCAAAGAAAAGAGGTGCTTTAGCTAGAGATTAAGCAGAGGTAGTTTTATGATAGGGAGAGAGGTCCCACAAAGAAGAGTGAGTTGCATATTATTGGCCTTTAACTAGGAACAAAGACACAGAGGGAAGGGAGAGCATATGAGTAGAGGTGCAATAGAGTGGAGAGAAACAAGGAAATTCTTTCTGGTTGCATCTGTTTTTTTTCTATGAGAAAAGATAAGAAGGTGGGAAAGAACTTCTTAGGAAATATAAAAAAGACTTTATTAGGAAAACGTAATAAAAGGGCTGTCGGTCAGCTTTGAGTGCTGATAACTGAGATGTGTAGTCAGTCACAAATACAAAGTGACATGAAGTAAGGATAAGGAAGGGTTATCATCCAAATATTACCCTTCCCAGTTGGAAGCTAATAAAAGCCAGGCACCTGGGTGTATGCAACTGATCGAATGGTAAAAGAAAAGTCATTTGCCGCTTTTGTAATTTCACAGTTCTATGTTTGAATCTGTGCCCGTGTCTAAACTAGGCCAGACAGGTAAATGAAAAATTCTTTCAAAGCCTAAAAACTGAATGTGTGTATCAGAACATCCTGTTTACTGTGTTTAAACTCAGATCTAAGTTGAATTAAAACACTCAGTAATGTAAAATGAGAATACCTTGAGTTCTTCCTTCAAAGGTCACAAGGACCTTCATGGTTAACATCATTTAGATGTGAAATTTGAGGGCACAGCTTTCTCCCCTCTTACCCTCAACATATGCCAGGTAAAAATAAAAAGATCACTATACAACTTTGGTAGTTGTATAGGTAAAAGCTGTATGACGGGAATTAAAAACTAGATAAATTCTCGCAAGGGCCCAGGAAAGACCATAGGTACTATTTGGCAGGGAAATGAAAACTAACATGACCACTTTGATATTCAAACAAAAGAACGTGGCTTTTTAAAATGAGATCAAATGTAAACATTGATACTTTTCATAGACTGAATTATAACATAATAGTTCTTTGCAAAGATTCTTTTATGCCAGAAGATAAAAGACAACATGTCACAACACAGGTTACAAAGTCCAGGATACCCATGCGAAAAACTGGGGAAGTAAAAATACCTTAAAGAAACTTTAATGGAGATTGGACAAACAGAATAGAAATGTACCAAATATTTCAACATCAATGTACAGAAGTTGTTTCCTAAGCCAAGAAAATAAATATGGCAAAGAGAAAGGAGCTGTGCATATACAAGGTAAAGAGGCAGTTTTAGACAAAGAGGTGAAGTACATGAGGATATTAACTGTAAAGTCAAAGTTGTGGAAAGTTTGAACAAAAAATTAAATAAATGCAAGCACAATACAGATTTACTATTTTCCTATTTCCAACAGAAACGTTTTTCTCTTTTTTTTTTTTAAGTTTATTTATTTTGAGAGAGAAAGAGAGAGTGGCAGGGGAGGGGCAGAGAGCGAGAGTGAGAGTGAGAGCGAGAGAGAGACAGAAAGAGAGAGAGAGAGAGAGAGAATCCCAAGCCGACTCCACACTGTCCGCACAGAGCCCGACACAGGGCTCAGACTCAGGAACCTTGAGATCATGACCCAAGCCAAAATTAAGAGTAAGACACTTAACCAACTGAGCCACACACAAGCAGTCCCCAAAAGAAACATTTCTAAGTATGTTTATGAGACCCAATCCCAAAAGCTTAAGAGTTAAGTGAGGAGATAAATGGAGTCGGGAAAAAAGCCGATCAAACCCAAAAAATAATGTTAAAGGAAAAGAGAGACACCCTACTATAAATCATGTTAGGGCTAAATTACATCTCGATGAATTATTAAAGGCTTTGGTTAAATAAAATATTAAGAGTAATGGGCAGGAAGAGGGAATGAGAAGGTTTGTTTTTTTCCTAGAGGTATTTTTTATGATGATATTTGTTCTGATAGGAATTGGTGATATAATTTTCACCGCTGAATGACCATGTGCACTCTGGGAACACGGGACCTATCTCGGAGGATGGAAAAGCAACCTAGGCAAAGTGCATAATGATAGTGTTATGTAGTCATTCTCAGCTTGGCTCTCGAGCCCCTCTGCATATGCAGTAAGGGAGGACTGAGTTTCGATGCAGCACTTCTGAAAGATGAATAGAAGTTGGTGATGAAGCTGCCCTTGAAAATCATTCTGTTTTGCTTAATTAACAGTGGAAAATCCACTTTTCTTCCTTTTTTCTCTCACTCTTGCTGCCGTGGGCTGTGTACCCCTAACACAGCATTCACTCAGTTATACACTAGCATGGGCTCTGCACTGTAGGGAACCAAGACAATGAAACAACAAAAACAAAACACAGTCTTTAAAAACACTGATAAAGTATATAAATGTGTAGGAATATTGATCAAGCAAAAAGAGAGAAAGCAAAAAGAAATACCCTAGGAATGAGAAAGGAGCTATCACTAAAGACTGGAAATGGAAAAAAAAAAAAAATACCATCACAAATGCAATCCTAATAAATTGGAAAATCCGAGATAGGGAAGCATTTCTTAAACAATATACCAAAATATAAAGGGAAAGATTATTGAAATTAACTTCATTGAACTTAAAAGCCACTCACTGGAGGACCATGTTTAAAATACACAGAATTTATGAACCCAGAATTCATAAACTTCTATGAGAAGAAAAAAACTCCCACTACTGGAAAAATGGGCAGTTGACAGAAGAAGACAAGAGGAAGTCCAAATGGTCAATAAGTATGTATTATGCAGCTCTATTTCCTTAGTAATCACTTCACATCTATCCGATTGCCAAAATTAAAAGGTCAGACAAGCTCACGTGTGGCTGAAGCTCTGGACCTATGAGAATTCTTATACTCTCTTGATGGGAGTACAAACGGATATAAGATACTTGAGAACAATTGGGCACCATATGGTAAAGCTAAATATGGGTAAATTCTGTGACCCAGTAATGCTACTCTTGAGTGTCTGTCCTAGAAAAATCGTTGTCGAGGAGACTGTACAATAATGTTCACTGAAGTACTAGATCTTGACTGTGGTTGTGTATGCGGAGGAAAGAAGACATACACAGTAGCCTTCGATTTATCTGTAATATTTTATTCCTTAAACGGGGCGGGGGGGGTGGGTATATATAATTGTCCCTTATGTTATTACCTAGACTTTTTGGTTTGTCCAAATTTTTTCATCAAAGTTAAAAAAGTAATAATTACTTACCAAGCTGTCCACATCTATGCTGGAATTTACAGCCCACTGCAAGGTACCCATGATATTCATGGCTAGAGTTAGAATAATACCAACTGTTCCTTCTCCGTCACCTATAAATGGGGGAAAAGAGATATAAATGAACTTTATGTTCTTTCTCTCTTCTGTGAACCACTTTCTGCTGCCCCTAGGGCATACGTCATATTAGAATTATATTTCAATTTTGTGTTAATTTTAACCATTTTTCATCTCAGGTCACCATAGCATCTACCACCAGTAATAATGCCCTGCATATAGTTAAGCATTCAACCAATGTTTTAAATTAAAGAGTGATTGAATATTAGGAAAGAGTTGTCCTTAAAAAAAAAATGCTTCAGATAATGAAGGGACATGTAGTGTTAGGTAAATAGCATGGTTATCTTTTCTATTACTTTCTGTAAGTAATGATACCTTCAAAGACCAGGATAGACAATGTAAACAAAAACCAAACCAAACAACAACAACAAAAAAAATTCCTACGTCTGGATGAGCTCCTCCACAGAGAAGTCAAAACAGGAGAAAGGTGTGTCTGAGCAGTATCCGGAAGATATTTGGATATGTCTTCTGACTTCGTGAGGAGGACTTTCTCTGCTAATCAGATGCTTTGGGGAAGAAAGTGGACTTAGAGTTTTATGAGGAAGTCAAAACTCATGGGTCTGCCATTAGGAAGGAGAGAAACTGCCTTTTATGTTTTTTGTTTTTTTTTTAATGACTATTTCATCCAGGAAGAACAATACTTAAGTGTTGAATTAGAATCAACAGTTTTCAGGGCTGACCATAAAAATTTTCTAACCGGAAAGTTCTTAAATTATTAAAACTTTAGGTTATCAAGTCTCCGTTGAGAGTCAATCCTGGCATCTATAATGCAGGATAAAATTGTCACTGGGTTCTAAAATGGGGAGAAATAATTTGTCCTATTATTATTAATTGAAATTTTTCTTCCATATTTCCTGTAACAGAAGACTAACCATAGAGAGTAGATATGTGCTTTTAATACTAAATCATTTATTTTAAATAGGTAAGATTTATTGGGGCCCAAAATATTACTCATTCTAAAAGTTAAGATGAGAATAAGATAAAATTTTAATAATAACAATAACAAATAAGATTTAGGGCTATTTCCTAGGGAACAGGCACTATACTGTTATGAAAATTATTACATTCGATGCTCACTGGAAACTATAGAATAAGTACAATTATTTCATATATTTACATATGAAGAAAATGAGGGCCTTAGAGAAACTAACTCATAGGCACAAGTTACCATAGCTGAAGATCAGTAGAGGCTGCGCTAGTATTAGCTATGTGGCTAACATTCACTCTAGCTGGGAACCAGATTTCACTGATGGGTCCTGAACTAAACTGATCTCTAAATGCTTTGACTACCACCTCCCAGTACACCAGGACTGAATCAGACCCGTAACTGCTATTTTATAGCACATGACATATTAGTTTGAATTCATTGTTAACAGATCTTCGTTCATCCAGCCCTCTCTGATCCTGTTTCAAATAACTTGAAGGAAAAATTTTATAAGTCTGAGTGTAAGAGAAACTTTACTGCTGAGGATTGAGTTCATTTGCCTGCCCACTTATATTCATTTCATAGAGTCACTTCCACTGCTCTAGCTGACAGAATAATGAATGTGGGGAACCCACTTCCCTCCGAGAGCCAAGATGAGCCTATCTTCCGTTCTCTCCAATACTTTGTAACTAGATAGAGGCACTCTGCTGTTAACTCAAGGGGCCTAATGAAGAGGCCACGGAAAGTCAATGTGACACAGAAAGATAGGAAAACCAGTCTTCAGAGAGAGAGAGAAATGGAAGAAGCAGCCACAGAAAGGTTTGGAAACAAGCATATCTGGCCTTAGGAGATGAGAATAAGAGCTGAGTCTCACTCTCCACACTTATTCCGCTTCTTCTGGAGACCCGGCATGCCTCCTGCCCTGGGCTCTGCAAGGCACTCCTGTGACTCCAGCATGCTCCTTATTTTGTCCGAGCAGGGTTCTATTCTTGCAACCAGACAAGTCCTCAGAGCTGGCAGCTGCTCTGAAGCTGCATCCACTGCACAGGTGTAAACCATTTCAAGACTTCTAGCTCAGTAACTCAACTTCTAAAATTGGAAGAACTCATTTGTCTACATAGATTTTCATTTTACTTATGGTGAAAAGTTTTCTGGTTTCCACCCAAAGATGTTAAAATTCAGGACACTTATATTTTAAAAAATATGGTGCTTCTCTCTAACTTATTTCACTTCTATGGTAGTTTTTCATCTTATAAAATTCACATAAGGATAACGAATTGCACCAACTGGTGGTTAAAAAAAAATAATTTACCAGGGAGAGGGATTTTGTATGTGTGTGTAAATGGAGATGTTTCTTTTCCCATATTCAGAGAGCTCTTGAATAAATGAGATCTATTATTGCTAAAGCCAGGATGCTTTACCAATATGAGAGTCAAAAGATGACAGTTTTCTTTCAGTCACAGATTTGTTATCTGACACTCTCAGTGTCTGTTTTTCCCAAACTGTAAAGCTGAGATAATTCTATACGCAGCTCAAATTCAAAGAAGTCATTTTTAAACAATCAATGAATTTTAGGATTAATAAATCGTACCCCAAATCTATTTACATATATCTAAAATTTTTAGCCAATAAGAATGTAGCATTTTGGGGTTGACAAAGTTTTAAATTAAATGGTCAGTTAAATAGTTAACAAGTTCCTATTACCTGTTGTTAAAATGGAAATGAAGGTGACAGCAATGAAGAATATGACAAAAATTATTTCCATTCTCATTTGGAACCAGCGCAGTGTTGACAGGTACAAGAACCAGTTGGCGGTATGTAAGTTCAGCGCTTTGTGAAACAAGGTTTCAAAGTAAGGCTGACGTCCAAAGGCCCGAAGTGTCCACAGTCCTTTTAAGCTTGTAATGAGATGAGTGAAAATTGGACTCCTGCCTGTGAAATATTCCCATAGAAAACAAGGCAAATCATGTCACTACATATTGCAAATTCTTCCTACCATGTACCTGAAATACATTAGCTTCAAAGAGACTAGTCATTGGTCAAATGTCATTGGTTAGAGGTTTTTCATACTGGTACCATTCTTTGAATAGATGCAATTTGTTATTTTTTTAGAGAGAGAGAGAGAGCATGCACGTACACATGCACACACAAGTTGGGGAGGGGCTGAGGGAGAAGGAGGGAGAGAGAGTCAGAGAGAGAAAGAGTCTTAAGCAGGCTCCATGCTCAGCACAGACACAGGGCTCAATCTCAGGAACGTGGGATCATGACCTGAGCTGAAATCAAGTTGAACGCTTAACCTACTGAGACACCCAGGCACCCCTAGTATTTTTTAAATGAATTACCCTCCTTTTCTACTTGGCCACCATTGATGGGAACTTATTATAAAATCAATGCCATCTTTTATTCATATTTCTTGACTGCCAATGGACATTTTTTTCTAGATAATCCAAAATTAATCATTGCTGAGAGAAAATGTTTTTCTTTCAAAACAATTTATTCAAGTTTATGTGACTTTGTTTAGATATTAACCTTCGATAGAAACACACTGGGTATTTAACCCTGAAAATGCACTGGCACTGAAGCTGTTACTGAAAAATGTGTTTCCCAAATAGCTCAAGCAGTGCTCGGGGGCACACAAAAAGGTAGCCCTTAGGAGGAAAGGGAGGGCGCCTGAAAACAAGCCGGACAGAAATATTTTGTCCAGTATGGTCTGGGAACCCAGACAAACCTTCAGTAAGAGCAGCACCATCATTTTAAAATTTAATCTATATAAGCAAATTATGAATGAATATCCTATACTACAACCCTTCTAAGACTCTATGCACCTGCTTTAAAAACAAAACGAAGTCACTCTGTCATTAATAGACAAAAACAACCTACGTATGCTTTGTAATTTACTGTTTCCTTTTACATATCCGTACGTTTTTAAAACTCAGTGTTACAAAATGCAAGAGTTTAAAAGCAGGAAAAAAATTTTTGCAAAGTAGGTGAATGACAGAGAATCATAAATAGCTTTGTGGTCATTTTCCACAACATGAGCAGCGTCATACCTTCAGATTCCAGTTGTTTGAGTTGTTGCGAGGTGTGGAGGAAGTAGCCCCTCAAGATAACAAAAGCTGCTATCACTGGCACTGTTGCTAGGAAGATGTAGGGTTTTAAAACCGAGACTACTACCACGGCTCCAACCACAATCAGTAACAACTGTAGGATCGGAGAGAACACTGTGAGTGAATGTTTTCTTGTTGCAAAGTGCACAAGGTAGGTCACAGATACATTGCTAAAGAAGCTTTTCACACTCTGTCCTATTCTTAACAATGGCAGGTAATTTCCTAGGAGGAAGGCAACCACCCCAAAGTAACATTTTTCATAAGTTCTATCAAAATTCAAAAAATTGGTCAGGTTGCCTAGGATAACATTTCGAAGTTTTGAAAACACGGTGTTCTTGGGTATTGGGATATTCTCATTTCCTATATGCCTTAAAATGTTCTATGTTAAATAAATTTTAGATGGATATGAATTTTTTTCTGGTACGGAGTTCTTTTAAAATAATTTTTTATTCTGAAATAATTTTGGTATAAATGTAAGATTTTAGGATTTATTTTGTTTAGACAATTTCTGAAAATTGGGCATTCAAGTTAGAACCTTTTGAGTCACAAAGATGTGGTTTAAGTGAAGGCTTGGTCATTTAGAAAAACTACTTAATTTTTTCTAAACATAGTTGGCTCATGTTTAAGATTTTTAAAAACTGTATTTCATACATTTTACTCCTCTTCCCAACTTATCTATTCTCATTCCTTAAATTATTGGAGATGACCTAAAGACTCAAGTAAGGATTTTTGAGATATGGCTGATTTGATTTTAAAGCAGATTTTTTTTTCCATCTCATCTGTTGTTGAAATGAACTTTGTGTTTCAGTCAAGCCCAATGAGCAGAGGTATTTCTTCACATTATCCACCAAAAAACTGGAGCCCTACTGGCAGTCTCAGAAATAAGCTAAACACATTGGTGTTCTTGGGAATCAAGTTATAGGCTTATATTCCATATTTCCACATGATACTAAATTTATACACTTTACAAAGAAAAAGAAAGTCTGCGAACATTTGCTCTACAATGACCCATTTGAGTAAAGTATAAATAAAGTAATTTTACAACCAGGGTTAAAAAATAAACTTATTATAAAATCTGTATGATAATCGGTAAGGCAGTTCTCTACCAACTTCCATGAGTGACACAGGCACTGCCTACAAAACCAGAGCAGACGAATAAGAATGAAGGATCACCCTGAAATCAATAGTAAGCAAGTAAGTCAATAAGTTAGTAAATAAATATCTACGTAAGACTATGAAATGAAAACCAGATTTGGAATTTAATTCATAAACGAATTTTTAAGTAAGGGATAAATGGGATTAATAAAACGAATAAGAAGAAAAAAGATGTGAAAGACACATAAGTAGGAGGACTCAGTGTGTAATCACATATTAGGATAAGAGAAAAAAATAAATATCTAAGGGTTTTGAGGCTGAAAAGAGAATTTGGTATTTTAAAATATATAGGCTTCTGTTTAATGAAACAAATAAATCATTCACCTAAACATGGAGATAAGTTTTTCTCTGTCTCACAAATATATCTGGTCTAAAATGACGTGTTTCTCATCCATTCTCAATTCAAACCTAGGAAGGAATTTAAGGCGCCTATGTGCAATGAGAAAATCAAATAAATTAAACCAGGGCCTTTAGTTTTACCTACAGTTCTAAATTATTAGCTCTAAATTATTAGTTCTAAATTATTCCGACCGACCTCAGTGCCTAAGGATGGCCTGAGCAAATTTGTCACATAGGGTCCATTTCCACTACACCAATCTGAAGCACAGAACTTGAGTATTGAAAGTGCTCGTCATTACATTTGTCTACCTTATTTTACAGGTTAGAAACAGAATCCAGATCTTACATTTTCATTATACAAAGTTTCATTCCAGAAAGCAATTTGCCAGAACATTATTAAATGTTAAGAAGCATAGTAAACAGAAATTAAATTTTTTAAAGGAAATGTACAGGCATGCCTTATCCTGTACAGAAATCTGTTCCTATAATGTGGTGACTTGAATAAATTTCTTTAATATGAATAAAATTAAGTACAACCAGAGGACCTCACAATCTAGAGGATTTTTTATAATAAAACTGTAGTGAATGATTGATTAAAACAAATTTTTTTTGAGAGAAAGCACAAGCGTGAGTGGGGCAGAGAGAGAGAGAGAGAGAGAGAGAGAGAGAGAGAATCTCAAGCAGGCTCTGTGTCCAGCGTGAAGCCCCATGCAGGACTCACCACCATGAGATCATGACCTGAGCCAAAATCAAGAATCAGATGCTTAACCAACTGAGCCACCCAGGCACTCCTGAGGTTTTAATAAAATCAAAACTAATCAGATTTTTACTGTTTTTGATAGTCATATATTATGCTTAATGTGAGGCCCTCTTATAAATAAAATAGGAAAATTAAATAAATAAAATATCCTTGCGTAATTACTTGTGAAACCACAACTGAGGAACCTCCACATTAGAAACTGAATAGAAACTATTTACATTGCCATAAAAGAAAGGATTTGATAGTCATCATATGTGTTTAAAAAGTGTTAATTTATAAACACTTTATACAGTATTATTTAAAAATTATTTCTCCCAGAGGATTTCTGAAGTGACCTTCATAATGATTCAGAAAATAATAAACTACAAAACTAAAAAAAAAATTATCAAGGGCCAATGTTTATGAATGTTGCAATCATGTCAAGATGCCTATGTTCCAGTTTGTACCAAATTTAATAATATCATATTTGGGGCCAGTATATAGCAACAAATATACAGCATTTAAAGAAAGACACAGGAAACACTCCTTCAAGCGCATGAACTCAAAGCACTGACTGAAGAATTCCAGCAGCTGCTGCTGAGTTATGTCCCTAAACAAAACAACTGAAGGAAATACAAAATGCTAAAGTTCACGTGGAACGGTTAATGTGTTTAATTGTGCCAATCACTTCAGATGAGGCAAACCGACAGTCTGGTTTTCTGCACCTGCCAGTGTCAGTTGTGTATACACACAAAAGTGGTAGCCCTTATTTTGTTTTATAGGCCCTTTCAAATAAAGTATTATTATTGGGGGAGGCGGGGTAAAAGGGTGTTAAGAGAGAATGACTCATCCTAAGATGGGCTGCAATGTTCCAATTGTCTCTCCAAGGAGATCACTGAGACGGGCATTTTCTTGACCTAAGCCAGACAGGAAGCTGTTTTCAAACCTGGTCCAATAGCCAAGGTCATTACCTCACAACACTCCTTAAGGCCTGCCACTTATGGAGTCCTCACGTGCATCCCCTAGGTCTAGGTCACCTTCCGCTCCCTCTCCTCCTTTCTCCTCACTCTCACTCCGAGTCAGTCACCCAACCCCCAGGACACATGCTCAGCGCCAGGCTGCCTGCTCTGGTGGCCTCTTCAGATCTGTCACCCAGGGACAGTCCTTACTACTCCTGGATTTTTTCTTTCCCCTTTCACCTACTTGAAAATATACCTGTACTTCTGTCCCTGTATTACTACTGTTCTTACTGTGAGGTTTCTGGCTAGCTAATCTGGGCCAATGTGTTTCTGTATAAGATTGGTTGAAACTGTAGCCTATCAAGGAATAGATCTTATTTTTTACACAGGCCTTTTCCAGGGAGGATTTGATTACTATCAAACAGTAATGCCAATGTCAGAAATGTCACACTGTGGATAGTGATTTGGGGAAAGACACTCTATTATACCTTTCAAACCATTCCCAAGTAAACAGCTAGTACATCTAAATGTGGAATTGCCATAGGTTTGGGTCAAATAAACAGTTCTGACTGATCACTGAATTTACTAAATTTATGCCTATTTTGAAGACTTTGATATTAACAAAATTTATACAATAGACAGGATTTCAACTCTCGATCAGACGAAAAATAAAGCTTATTTCTTTTTCTAATCATTTTTAAAAGTATCACGAACATAAAGACACTTAATAATTCTTAGTTGTACAAACCTGGATGAAGTCAAATATGGTAAGAGGCAGAAGATCATCCAAAATCGCTATATCTTTGGAGAATCTATTAAGAATCGCACCTACAGTATACAAGAAGGTAGACTCCTCAAAAAGCAGTAATCTCAAAAAGACATATCAATATTTGATAAATTTGAATCATAGCAGAAGCACTGAGAACTCAGATAAGAATTAGCACATAATAAGATAAATAAGGTCTTAGAAAATTTTAGTGTTATGCAAAGATTTTCAGCAACTGACTTCAAGTGATGGTCTCCTACGTTTAAACCTTTATAAAATACAGCTGGCTGTAAGACTCATTCTACTACTACTACCTTACACTTGCAAGCTTGAATTTAATGATAATTTACTGGATTTGCTATTGTATTCCATCTGCATTCCATAAGGTATGACTCTTCCTGTCCCCTGACTGATATACCTTCCCGACACACCTCTGTAGAACCCATGGCTCCTCTTAATTTCTGCCTGCCGGTTATGAGGGTCTCCTTTGCCATGTTTGTTCTTTCTACCCTCTTCGCTGGCAATCTAAGCTTCTGCTTGTCTTCTGAATTCTAGACTCATGTTTATAAATCTGATAATGTGTTCCTTTAATGAAAAAAAAGTTATATACGGAGTGTTTACTCTGTGTCAGCATAATGCTAGGCACTGAGGTAACAGAGGTGAATAAGGCATGCTTCTTGTCTTTAAGGAATTCATTGTCTAGCAGGTGTTAAAGATATAATTAGATAAAACATAATACTGTACAAAGTCATACTGAATCTTATCATTCAAACTCCCCACTTAACTGCACGATAAAGTCCAAAACTCTTAGTTTAGTACTTAATGTCTTCCATAATTTGGCCTTAAACCACCTACAAATAGAGGCTTCCTCTACTTGAACATTCTGTTTTATCTAAATTGCATATTGGTCTATATGCTCTCCACTCTCCTACCCCCCTGCCTTTCCCATATAGTTCCCTCTGCCTGAAAACCTTTCCCTTCATCTCTGCTTATCAAAATCTATGTCTCCTTCCTGGCCCGACTCAAAAGTCTCTCCTACAAGGAGGCATCAATGTTTGCACAAGCTCAAGTGAATCCTTGTCTCCTCTGGACGTACTTAATACCTTTAATATGTTTTGTCAGGATCTCTGTGTTGTAATAACTATATCCACATCTTATATCACAGTCACTTGTATTCATGTCTTACCTCTAATTCTCGATTGTAAATTGCTGGAGGTCAATAGGACCATGCCACACTTAGGCAGTATCCCTCATAGCCCTTAGCAAAAAGTCTTATTTGCAGGAATTATTCATTGCATATTTATTGATTTAGGCCATTATCTCTAGCCTTTGTCAATAATATGTTCTTTAGCATATTTAATTAAGCATATTTATATATCTTTCCATAAATAAAGAATTGAAAAAAAGTCTATGGATTTATACTGTTAAGAAAATGAAAGTTCACTTTGGTGAAAAGAATATCATGCTGGTGTTTATTGTATCTCAAATGGTAATGTTCCATTGAAGTTATCAATTCACATTTTCATCTACTCAGCATAGTCTACTGACCACCTACTACGTGACCATGTGTCTTAAGGTTGTTTAAATAGTGACATAGAAAAATTGGGTAAGGAGTCAAAATCAAGGTCAGTATACAATTGCAGGAGGGCACATGAGGGAGAAACTGAAGTGCACATACAAAGCACAGAGGCACTGGTTGCTGCCAAGTATAGCAGAGAACATTAGGCAAAATAATCAGAAGGAATGAACCATAAGTCAGTTATAGTAACGGTTTTTAAAAGAAAGCATAATCCTTGCATAGAGAAATTGGGGTCAGGCAGAGGTGGAAAAAGAATATCTAGATGTTGTAAGATCATCTTGTTACTCCTTTTTTATGCATCCTGTTCTCAGGAGCATAAATGAGGAGGAATGCAAAAACAGACGTTTCAGTGTATCCCACAAAGTGCATTAAAGTTTGGAAAATAAGACAAATTAGAAAATGAAATGAAATGCCACGTGATTTCACTCATATGTAGAATTTAAAAGACAAAACAAACTAACATAGGGGAGAAAAAGAAACAAATCAAGAAACAGACTCTTAACCATAGAGAAGAAACTGAGGGTACGAGTGTGGAAGTGGGTGGGGGGATGGGTTAAATGGGTGATGGGCATTAAGGAGGGCTCTTCCTATGATGAGCAATGGGTATTATATGCAAGTGATGAATCACTAAATTCTACACCTAAAACTAATATTACACTGTATGTTAACTAACTGGAATTTAAATAAAAACTCAGAAGTAAAAAAGGAAAAAAAAGAAAATATAATGAATGAGGGGCTCTTGGCTGGCTCAAGTCCATGGAGTGAGAAACTCTTGATCTCCAGGTTGTGGGTTCAAGCCCACCTTGGGTGTAGAGATTACTTAAAAATAATCATATCTTAAAAAAAAGAAAATGAAGGGCACCTGGATGGTTCAGTCAGTTGAACATCCGACTTTGGCTCAGGTCATGATCTCATGGTTGGTGAGTTCGAGCCTTGCGTCCTGGAGCCTGCTTTGGATTCTCTCTCCCTCTGTCTCTGCCCCTCCCCTACTCATACTCTGTCTCTCTGTGTGTGTGTCTCTCTCTCAAAAATAAATAAACATTTAAAAAAGGTGATTTTAAAAAAGAAAATGAATGGTAACCATTTAAACTAAATATGAGATAGAGGAGGTTCGAGACCACCTGTGAGCAGTGTATAAGGGAATGAGGGGCCCTGAAAAGTAAAGATGTGAAAAGGAAAGTGCAACCCCTGTGGGAACAACACCCCACATTAGAGACCTAACATTTATTTCATGTTGGCTCTGTAACAGGCAAGTAGGTTGCCTTGTTTAATTCTCACAATGATCCTCTCAGATAATTATTCTTTTCCCCATTTCACGTTGCAGAGGCAAGGCTCAGAAGAGCAACACGCCTATGTTTATCCCTCTTATGGGGCCGAGTCAATGCCTGCGTTCTTCCTATTACATCCCACCAATTCCGACTGCTGGAAACGGGCAAACTTCCTACCTTCTCTGTTTTTCCATAAAAAGGTGAAATCATTGAATCAAGGTAATTTGACATTGCCTTCTACTTCTAAAACTTCTTAGCTCTAAAACACAATAATGATGAATATACTCAAATGAGTCGAAGCTTTAGATGACACACAAAGACTTCAAAAAAAATATAAAGAAGATGTTCCTGAATACTGATGCTGACATTTTGTTATCCAGGAAAAAATGATGGATATTTCTCATCTTGAGATCTTTAGATAGAAATCACTCTAAAAATCTCAGTTTTGGAACCTATTATTTGCTTTATAATTAACTATTTCTCTGTCCACCTCCTCTCCCTTGTCTGTGAGTTTTTCCAAGTCAAAAACTGTGCCTTTTTCAACTTTTCATGCCAACCTCTGGCTTAGTGCCACACAAAGTAAGTTCTCCATAACCTCTCACGCTTATTTTTTTTTTGATGAGAACATTTAAGTTTTATTCTCTTAGTAAATTTCAGTTATATAATACAGTGCTTTCAATTACAGTCACCATGTTATATACATTAGCTCCTCACACCTTATTCATTTTATAACTGAAAGCTTGTGCCCTTTTACCAACCTCTATAATAGCACAAAAACAGATACATTTGAAATTTATTCCTCCCCCACACACACAACACACACACACAGACACACACACTTGGAACAAATTTATTTGATCATCTTTGAACAATTGTATGAAACTAGATTATTCTATCCCCATCAAAAGACTTCATCAGTAAAAGAATCTAATATTTTCCTTGGTCACTTCAAATCTGCTTCTCTTTTAAACAATACTATATACATTGGCAGGAAGATACCTGAAAAAGGGTTAGAGCAAATACCTGAATAGAAAAGGACAACTAACCCAGAAAGGCTGTTTCCGTTGCCACACTCTCATCAGCATCACAGCTAACAAACTAAGCTACTCTAATCAGCTAAGACAGAAACACGAGGAGCAGCAATGTCTGATAGCCTACAGTCTCTAAGAAATGTGCATGCCAGTCATAAGGAAGTTCAACAAAGAGCAGATGTCTCCGTCAAAAGCCAATGCTACGAAACCAATGAAATTGTAAGACCTTTTGCTTATAGATCGGCAGTTTCAGTTTCATTTTGTATACCTAATCAAATACCTGCTTTCAACGTGTGGAGGGTTGACATAGGTGCTTGAAGAACAGAATGTAACATTTTGTGGTGTAAAATTTTCGACACTGTGATTAGAGTATGCACCAGTGGTAAACCTCTGAAGAGTCCCAGAGCAAGCAAAGTGTCAGCTACTCCCACATAAATATAAAAAACATAATACGCGCTGGTATTGGTGAAGATCACTGCGTAACTGCTATTTATACTCTTAGTACTATTCCCTTTGTCTGGAGAAGACATTCTGCAAAGCAAAAAGAAATTGTGATTTGGCAACCAAACTTTCCCACTGAATTTCCAATACATTCAAACAAAACTGAACTTGAGTCTGAAGAAACACAACATATTTCATTAGCATAAATTATGCCTTTAATCTCAAGGACGTACTATTGCAGCGAAGTAGACTCAGTTTTTTCACCATTAAAACAGATACGATTGATTGTTATTACACAGTCAGAAAAAAATACCAAATATAAAATGCTGTTTTCAATATTTTTATTGCATTTTATGGAAACTAAACACAACTAAATCCTTTAGGAATTGACAAACAGTGGCAGAAACTGCACATGCTCACAATTTTAAACAAGAGAACTTAATTTTCCATTTCTATGATACTATGGGGAAATGAACTTTTATTCATTATTCAATATTCTTTAATAAGATCCAAATAATCAATAGAAACAAAATATAATCTGCAATAGGACATGGAATACTCACCCTTTAAACAGCCACAACACAACCAAAGAAATAGCCACCTGGAATAAAACAATACACACTTGAATTTTTTCCCGACATCTCTACCTATTCCTCCCAGACCCACCTCTAATTCCACCACAACCAACAGGAAAATACACACAATTTTGTTTTCCTCTCCTTTGCTTTCTTGGGTCCAGTAGCTGCAATAATTGTTCTAAAAACCATCCTTTATGGTGAGAACATGTTAAGTTAGTGGAATTCAAATTTTACTGTATTAAATACTTTGCCATTTCTCTCCCTCATTCAACAGAAACTATTCATTGACTCTCACAGGAGAGCTAAATTTACAGTTAAATGTTTAAACAATAAACTTGGTTTCTTATAAAGAGATTAATATCAGTCCACTGGCAGATAATTTATTTAATTAGTTGTTATAAATATTTTCATTTGTTGTGCAATGTATAAAAGACTAATTCCTATAAAACCAAGTAATTATTGGGAAAGATGAGATTAATATTTATGAACATTAGTTAGAAGTCTCAACAGTGCATCCAAAGTCTACAAAAAAACTTAAATATATATAAAACTCAACAAGAAAACAAATAATCCAATTTAAAAATGGGCAGAAGACACAGACATACAGATGGACCACAGATACATGAAAAGATGCTCATCATCACTTATCATCAAGGAAATTTAAATCAAAACTATGATGAGATAATCACCTCTCAGAATAGCTAAAATCAACAATACGAGAAACAACAGGTGTTGGCGAGGATGTGGAGAAAAAGGAACTCTCATGCACTGTTGGGTGGAAAGCAAACTCGTGCAGCCACTGTGGTAAACAGTACAGAGGTTCCTGAAAAAGTTAAAAATTGAAATACCCTAAAATTTAGCAATTGCACTACTGGGTAATTACCCAAAGAAACACCCCCTATGTTGATAGCAGCATTATTTACAATAGCTAAGATATTGAAGCAGCCCAGTATCCATCAACTGATGAATGAAGATGTGGTGTATATATATATATACGCAATGGAATATTATTTAGCCATCAAAATAAATCAAATCTTCCCATTTGCAACTATGTGGATGGAGCTAGAGAGTATGATGCTAAGTGACGTAAGTCAAAGACAAATACCATATTTCATTCCTATGTGAAATTTAACAAAATAAATAAGCAAAGGAGAAAAATAGGGAGATAAATAAACCAAGAAATAGACTCTTAACTATAGAGAACAAACTGATGGTTACCAGAGGGGAGGTGGGTAGGGATGAGGATTAAGGAGTGCACTTGTTGTGATGAGCCCAGGTGATTAAAATAAAAACTTAAATATAAATAAATAAAAATAATAAAAATTTTTAAAAAGATTAATACTCCAAAAAAAGGTCTCTTTTGAGACTCCAAAAAGGTCACAAAAGGTACAAAAATTCATTTATAAATAAAGACAAAACAGGGCATGTGGGTGGCTCAGTTGGTTGTGTCCAACTCCTGATTTTGGCTCAAGTCATGATCTCAAGGTCCATGAGGTTGAACCCTATGCTGGGCTCTGTGCTGGCAGCATGGAGCCTGCTTGGGATTCTCTGTCTCCCCCTTTCTCTGCTCCTCCCCCACAGACCCTCTCACTCTCTCAAAAATAAATAAATATATTTTTTAAAAAAAAGACAAAACATACACTTCAGAGTTTTTTTTCTAATTTATTTATTTACTCAGAGAGTGTGTGTGTGTGTGGGAGAAGCAGAGAGGAGGACAGAATCCCAAGCTCTGCACTGTCAGCATGCAGCTCGATGCAGGGCTCAAAGTCATGAACCATGAGCTCACGACCTGAGCCTAAACCAAGAGTCAGATGCTTAACTGACTGAGCCACCCAAGTGCCTTTTTAAAAAATTTTTTAAAAATGTTTATTTATTTTTGAGAAAGAGAGCACAAGCGGGAAAGGGGCAGAGAGAGAGAGACAGAATCTCAGGCAGGCTCAAGGCTCTGAGCTGTCAGCAGAGTCCAATGTGGGGTATACACTTCGGGTTAAAACACACACTACTGGTACTATTCAGGCTTTTGTCTGTGGGATATACCATAGTTGAAAAAATGAAATTTTTAACCACTGTAATATTTTTAGTTCCTTTGATATTTAATAGATCTGCACTCAGTTCTAATTCAATTTGGTAGTCTATTTTCCTAACCTTGTGGAGAGACAATCTTGTGTTAATGTCATCACAACTGTAATACTAGAAATCACTATAATTATACAATTATTCCAATATAAGTTTACCAAAGAATCCAACAGAAAAAAACAAGAAACTGTGAGTAAAATAATTTGAAAATGAACACAGCATAAAAATAAAAAGGAATAAAATATGCTTGTTATAAGAAATATAAAAGTATTTTTTCATACCTGACTCATCATAAGTATTTAATAGTACTACATAAAAATTTATGGCATTAACTAAGAAATTAAATTACGAAGTTCTATATTTTAAAGAGATATATAAGTTTTAGTTAAAACTATGTATCAGGAGCATAATAATGAAAAATCTAATGGCACCATCCTCATTTTCCTACTTTTTTTCATTGTACACATAGCCTCCATGCACTGTGTTAGTAAACAAGAAAAAAAATTATTCCTGTTTCCTTGCAGTCTTATTTAAGAAAATTCAAAATGAGGAGAAATGAGACAATAATCTGGCTATTTCAAAACTCTGTCTTCCAGTACAAATGCTTTTCTAAGACTAATCAAATTACTCAAGGACCTAGATAAGGGTATATTTCTGAGTCACTCATTGGTTATTATAGTCCCCCTTGGTTCCCATTAAAGGAGCATCAGTGTTGCTGGCAATGCCAACATTCTCAGGACAAGAGTAAATCCCAGAAACAAATATTTTATCATATTTTCTAATGAACAATAACCAAAGCAATTTTCCAAAGAACTGGTCTCATCAGTGTAGTATAAAATTGTTTCCTGGCTTTTGTGAATAGAGACCACTAGCGGACAGACATACAGAACTACCAACCCAATCTACTTTTGTTGACTGGAGCAAAACCCATGTCCAAGAATTTGACCATAATAAAGTTATTAGTACAAATATTTGGGGTATATAGAAACAATTGATGAAGCAATTTTATTATTTCATTTCTAAAATATTTCAAAGTTACAAATTTCATGCAGTTTATGAGAGTTTATGAGAGGATCCTTAAAAGGGAAAAGCAAAAGGTTTTGATTTTTTAGTGTTTCAGGGTTTGGGGGTGCCTAATTGGCTCTGTTGGCTAAGCATCCGACTTCAGCTCACCGTTCATGAGTTCAAGCCCCACATTGGACTCTGTACTGATAGTTCAAAACCTGGGGCCTGCTTCAGATTCTGTGTCTCCCTCTCTCTCTCCCCTCCCTCACTTGCTCTCTCCCTCTCCCTCTCTCTCAAAATGAGGAATAAAAAATGTTAACAAAAAAATAAATTTCAGGGTTTTAAACTTTATTCCATATAGAAAAACGTACAGTCTAAATAAGCCCTGTCTAAAGGAATTTTCTATAATAATAAAAATGTTCTATATCTGCATTGTTCGATATTGTTGCCACTTATCATATGGGGCAGGCGATCACTACAAATGTGGCTAGTATGTGTGACTGAGGAACTGAATTTTAAATTTTATTTTATTTTACTTAATTTCATTTCAATTACATGGTCATACATTGCTGGTGGCTACTGTATTGGACAATGCATGCATAGATTATAATAACTATTAGTTATATAAGGGTGTACACAGAATGTTTATTACATATCCATGTTGGGTATGTAAAATCTGATGATGGCATTTGCTAAGGACAGTTCCATGAATGACCAGTATGGCAATTCATGAACTGTGCAAATGATCCCAAGATGAAAAAGAAGTAGACAGTATTTAGAAAATAGGTCAGAATCTAAGTTATGTAGATAATTTGTCTACATGATTAAAAAACACCATAGAGTGTAGGAGGTAGAACATTATAAAATATATATATGGAAAAAGAAGTCAAATTTCTATATTTGAAAGACTTATTTGCTAAATGAATTAGTAAACATTTAAGGAGACATGATATATAAAGGCTGATTGTGTGTGTAGCAAAACTCTAACAGTATGGTTTCAAAAGTAAGATGTAATGTTACAAGAGCAGGAATACATTCAGAACCTGTGAGGAACCCCACCATAACATAACATGGCCAGATACAAGGCTGATTTTTCACAACTAAAGAAAATAAGTGCGAAAGGGAAGAAAATTGCAAGAGCAATGTAATAAGGCCAGGTATATAAAAGACTAAAAAATGTTAATACAACCAAACAAGGTATAATTCCAACATTCTACATGAAGAACTCCTAAATATTTCACTGCAGAATATCTGCAGAGGCCTTTAAATATGACTTAAGGTTCTCAACACTCCGGCTGTTGAGCCTAATTAATAATGACAATCTTTTCCAGTCATAGCAGATGTCCTTCCTGCCCTCATGTCCCCAACCAATGCATTTTTCTTATAGTAGATGGAGCGATCTTTTAAAACATACAAAAAGACCATATTGTATCCTGGCTGAAGCCTTTCAAAGGTTTTTTATTGCATTTAAAATAAAACCCAAGCTCTTTACTATAGCCAAAGGTCCCACAAATCTCATTCTTGTCTACTTTTCCAATATCACCACTTGCTACCCACTTCCCTCTCCCACTCCCACTCACCCCCAGCTATGGGCCTCCTTTTAGTTTCCATCATTTACCAAACTCTTCCAACCTTGCATTTGCTCCAGTCTCTACATGTCTGACTCCTTATCTTTTAGGTGTCAAATAAATGTCATTTTCTCAGAAAGCCCCCCTCCCTCGTCACTGTTTATTTCCTTTCTGGTGCTTATCACACTCTGTGACTATTTCCATCCAAACACATTTATCGTTTATCTCCTCCCTCAGAATGTGCTTCATAAGAGCAGCACATTCTCTACCATTGTGTATCCTCAGTGCCCTGTACAATACCTGGTAAACAGTAGGCATTCAATAAATCTGTATTTAATAAATGAAGGAATGGATGGATAAGAGGACATTTAAATAAAAACACAAGTACAAATGTCAACAGAGAGATTATGTAATGATCATATAGCCAACACATTTGAAAAAGCAGATGACATGTCATGTTATGTAGGGTAAAGTTAGTGCCAAACCAATTCATTCTATATTTTTTACATACACAGAACTCAAAGCTACCTCCTAAGTCATAAAATGATATTTGTGTGTACAAAAATAAAGTCAAAATGATGGAAGACCTAAATGTAAGACAGGCAGCCATCAAAATCCTCAAGGAGAAAGCAGGCAAAAACCTTTCTGAACTTGGCTGCAGCAGCTTCTTACTCAACACGTCTCCAGAGGCAAGGGAAACAAAAGCAAAAATGAACTATTAGGATCTCAACAAAATAAAAAGCTTCTGCACAGTGAAGGAAACAATCAGCAAAACTAAAAGGCAACTGATGAAATGTGAGAATATATTTGCAAATGACATTTCAGATAAAAGGTTAATATCCAAAATCTATAAAGAACTTATCAAACTCAACACCCTAAAAACAAATAATCCAGTGAAGAAATGGGCAAAAGACATGAATAGACACTTCTCCAAAGAAGTGGCCAACTGACACATGAAAAAATGCTCAACATCACTCATCATTAGGGAAATACAAATCAAAAGCACAATGAGATACCACCTCACACCTGTCAGAAGGGCTAACATTAACAACTCAAGCAATAACAGATGTTGGTGAGGATGCAGAGAAAGAGGATCTCTTTTGCACTGCTGGTGGGAATGCAAACTGGTGCAGCCACTCTGGAAAGCAGTATGAAGGTCCTCAAAAAGGTTCCACACTATGACCCAGCAACTGCACTAGCATTTATCCAAGGGATACAGGGAAACAGGATACTGTTTCAAAGGGGCACATGCACCCCAATACTTATAGCAGCACAATCAATAACAGTCAAAGTATGGAAAGAACCCAAATGTCCATCAATGGATGAATGGACAAAGAAGATGTGGTGTGTGTGTATATATATATATATATATATGAAGAAGATGTGGTGTATGTATATATGTATACACACATATACATACAATGGAGTATTACTCAGCAATCAAAAAGAACGAAATCTTGCCATTTGCAACTAAGTGGATGGAACTAGAGGGTATTATGCTAAGAGAAATTAGTCAGAGAAAGACAAATATCATATGAATTCACTCCTATGAGGACTTTAACACACAGAACCGATAAGCATAAGGAAAGGGAAGCAAAAATAATATGAAAACAGGAAGAGGGACAAAACATAAGAGACTCTTAAATATGGAGAACAAATAGAAGGTTACTAGAGGAGTTGTGGGAGGGTGGATGGGCTAAATGGCTAAGGGGCATTAAGGCATCTACTCCTGAAATCACTGTTGCACTATATGCTAACTAACTTGGATGTACATTTTAAAAATAAATTTAAAAAAAAAAGAAAATGAGATGTGTGTGCAAATGAATACCTATTAAAATACTACTGGTATTTTGAATTTTAACCAATGGAGCACAACATTATAAGTGTTCTGTTAACATTATAAACATTATAAACACTTATAAACATAAGTGCATTCGTGTATTCTACCTGTATGTTCCATTTGTTCTTCACTACATTTACATACACAGAATTATGCCTGACATATTGAAAGAACTCCAAATATATATGTTGAATGGGTAAATGGCTGAATGAATGGCAGGCAGTAATAGTAAAGTGATACCTTTTCATGACTTAATACACAGATTTTAGTGTTTTGCAGATCAAATCATGTCCTAAAACACAGACCCATGCTAAGTAAAGCTGCCTTAAAAGGATAATTATTAATCATTTACGACAGAAGTATTATGGAAGCATACATAATACATGTCCATTTAACTAGGAATGTAAATCCAGCCAGGGCGTCTTTCCTAACAAAGAGAAGATAAATCATAAAGAAATAGGATACAGCAGTTCTCTGACACATTTCTTAAAAATTACAGAATGAGAGGTACCCAGGTGACTCAATCAGTCAAGCGTCCGACTCTTGATTTCAACCCAGGTTGTGATCTCAGTATTTGTAAATTTGAGCCCTGTATCGGGCTCTGTGCTGTCAGCTTGGGATTCTGTTTTTGGGATTCTCTGTCTCCTTCCCTTTCTCTGCCCCTCCCTTGCTTGCACTCTCTGTCTCAAAAGTCAAATAAATATTTTTTACAAAATTACAGAATGAAAACACTAAACATAGGATCTTGAAATACTCCATTCAACAATCCCCTCTGGTTGTTTTAAGAAGAAGCAGGAAACTGTCTCCTACTCTATTATTTGCATTTCTTCTCTAACTACTCAGTAAATGCACTGCCAAGCAGAAGCACTAGAAAGACCAACAAAATAGAAATTTTATAGCCAAATCCTTAGTGCTAATATCTAAGAACTTACAGAAAATATTGCTCTGTAGTAGAAAAAAAATGATACAAAAATATAATGGTAGACTGACTCCCTTATCAAAATAACATTTCAATGATATATAGTAAGAAGCTGAATGAATCAACTAAGTCTTTTTTGGTTTAGCACTCTGAAGAAATAAAAACAGGAAGTGTATTGAACCAATTCTATAAAATAATAAAATCTAAATTGAAGTATCGTGCTTATGAAAACTAAAAATGGATAAATCACTGTCATTGAGGAAGAAATATATCTTAACCTTGCTTCAGGTTTTCTGATCATGATGAACTAAAAGAACAAAACTATCTTCCTGAGTTAGCATCTGTACCATGATACATATTAATGAGATACGTCATATTAATGAGAAAGGGCACACTGGTATTAAGAAGCTTAGTCTAGGAAAAAAAGTGTAAATTTTGATTCAAGGAAGTTGACAGAATTCTGAACATTATGTAGCTTATATAGCTACATATGTATGTATGTACTTATACCATGTACTTAGCGACTTATGTAGCTATATAACTGTGCACATAATTAAACAATTGCTATTTGTCTACTATTGCCAAGGTTTTATTATTCAAAATTTTGAGAGCCAGTTCATTGGTAATGACCCCAGGAGACTGGCCAAAAAGTCTCATCATATTATATTATTTCCTGCCTAGAAAATGGCAGTATCAATCGTTTTGTCCATTAAAAAGATATTTTTTGCAATAACTGTGAGAGCTCCGCTAATAATTTACATCTTTCTTGTAATTTCGTTTCTAGCTTAAAGACAAAGGACCACTATCTTCGTGATTAAATGAGCTGGTAACATTATACACATGTGCAGCAGCCCAGTGCTCAATCACTAATTAGTTAATTAATTATACGCCATTTTGGAAGGTGTATAAGTTCAATTCCATAGAGCTGCATAGGACAAAGTTCCTGTAAATTAACATAAATCATCACTACATTCAGATAGGCCCATTTTTTTCTTACGTAACTCTATAAATTGAGGACAATTAAGAATGTGACCTTTCAATTCAGAGATTTAAATCATCAACAGTCATGAAGGGCTGGTTTGAGACTAAATGTGGCACGGGACTTGGTTTCGTTCACATTAAGGTTGTTGGTCATTTGCATGACTGCCAGAGATTAACGAGGTAAATTTAAAATACATTTCAAAGCAATTTTTATTACTCATGTAATAAATAACACACTCATGTGAGAGTGTCAAACTACCCAACCCCATATTTTTGTTCGTATAAAAGAGATTATTGAAACTTTCATTATATCTTGGTTATAGGCTTGTTTACCTCAGAGTATCTTGAGCTTTGTAATAACGGTATGCCATTAAGTATATTAACGAGAACAGCAAGTAACATTGCTCACTATATGCCAAGCCCTACATTAAATGCTTTATAATTATGATGTCTCTAAACTCATAGAAAAGACCTAGGAAACTGGTACTGTTGCAGTCACCACTTTGTAGATGAGGAAATTGAGGCTCAGAGTGGCTAACTACCATGCTCTGCTTCATAGTGTTAACACGACAAGGTCACAGCCAGGTCAGTGTGACGCCATAGTTGGTTCTGTACTAGACTGTAACTCACAGTAAGCTTCCATTTGGTTATTTATTAATTTAAATGATGGTGCGAAAGAAGAGATATCACCACAACTCAAAGATCAAATGGAAACCGATGGTATATAGGTGAAATAGTATGCACAACTTTTTGTTACATATCTTTAGATATTTAACACTATCTTTCCTGGCCAGGGAGAAGTGATGATATTCTATTTTGACTCCTTCATTGAGGTTAGAAACATCCCAACAATAGGAAAAATCATGTGGCTATGAGATTGGGTTTCAACTACATGTACATTTACACTGCCTCAGGAGAGGCGACTTTCACCTGAGTCCCTTCTTCCCTGAAGGCAGCATGGGCCTGTATGTTAGATTTAGCTTGTGTGCTAGGGCACAGCCAGCGGTGTCCCCTGGAATAAATATCTAGAGGAAGTAATTACTCACAGTCTGAATCCAATCCACACGTGTGTTTTGTTGTGCCCACGTAGTGTTTAATCAACTACCCACATTTAAAAATAGGAAAATTTTACAAAAAGAAACCTGTATTTCCATCTTATCTCAATAAACAAAAAGATTTAGCAAACCTGATCTTAAATTCTCTCTTGGTAACTCCTTGGCTGCTGCCGGGTCTCAGTTGGCCCCATTCGACAACTGGAGAGTAAATGCTCTCCATTCAATCTCAAAGCCACTTTGCCCACAGACATTCTCTGCCAGGCCCCATTTGGCATGTAGGTGGCTATTCCTCATCTAGAGAGAAGCTTCATCCACCACCCAGCTTACAGGCTCTCTGATGTCGTCACGGGACTGTACTTACAGCCTGCTGTGCTGTTTGCACTTCCCTCCCTTGTTCGTTAATGTGGTCCCCTGAAGGACAGCAGGGACGGAGCAAAGAGACCAAGATGGCGGTGAAGACAGACATATTCTGTAAGAACGTGCACAATCTGGAACTCTGAAAGGATTGTTTCATATGCTTGCTAAGCCACTAATATATTTCATTTTGTGAAGGCGAAGTCATTTAAAGGTGGTGATTCATCGCTTGCATATTCAAAAATACAATACCTGGAGTCAAATGAATTTAAAACTGAGTACAGAATAATTTTCACTGTTTAATTTCAATCCATATAAAGGCATTCTACTTTTTGTAAGTTTTGAACCTCTACTAAAAGCTCTTTGTATAGATGATTTAAGTATATTTTATATGCTATGTATGAAAGAGTAAAATAACAATAGAAGAACTATATGAAACTATACAAATCAAGATGTAATTTAAAATAATAAATTTTAAATTTATTTGGGTGGCTCAGTCGGTAAAGCAACCAACTTCAGCTCAGGTCATGGTCGTGGTCCATGAGTTTGAGCCCTGCATAGGGTTTTGTGTGCTGACAGCATCCTGGAGCCTGCTAAGGATTCTGTATCTCCCTTCCCCTCTCTGCCCCTCCCTCACTCACATTCTGTCTCAAAAATAAATAAACAAAATTTTAAATTACAAATATATATATATTTATGTGTGTGTATATATATTATATATATGTACGTGCATATCTATGTATATACCCTTTCAAACTATTCTTAATGTAACTTTAAATCACAGTAATATCTTACAACAGAAAATTCTTACCTCAGCCAGAAAAATAACTAAGCACCAAATTAGCACAAAAATTAAGCTCCTGTGGACAGTAATGTATCGAAGGTATGTGTTCCACGTGGTCACCGGTGGTATGCTCTCAACATTGTCAAAAAAGCACTCCTAAAAAAAAGAATCACAGTTACTACAAGGAGACAACACAGTTTCATATCACCACTGTGGTTTCATTTTGAATGCATGGAAATAAAGGAATACTAGTATTCCAAGCTAAATGAATTTCAACCAATATAAACCACTATGAATGATGTGTGATGTCACTCAATAGCCAGTATAATGTTCACTGAAGTAACACAGCCTTTCAAAAAATGAGAAATGCTGTAAGTTTTCAAAATTCTGGAAGTATATCACTGATTATACAACTGTACCAGCTTCAGACAATTTCACCATTTTAATGTTTAACAGTGTCACACCTTTTATCAAATACATAGTACCATCAAACTGAAGTTTCCTAGAACTCTCCTTGATTTAACTTATTTCTTCAGGGGTCCATGGACAAACAGTTTGGAATTTTGCTGGCTATCGAGGTTTGGTAACAGACATGAAGGCCAGCTGATGTTTGAATATTCCTCAGTAGCTAGGATTTTTATCTCTTTCCAGATATGACTTGTTAAATAATTCTAATCTTCAGTATATTTCCCTGAAAGTCTTTTTTTTAAATTAAAAAAAAATTTTTTTTAATTTTTGAGAGAGAGAGCACGTGTGAGCACGTATAAGCACACATGAGCAGGAGAGGGGCAGAGAGAGAGAGGGAGATAGAAAATCCCAAGCAGGCTCTGCGCTGCCAGCAGAGCCCGATGTAGGGCTCAAACCTACAAACTGTGAGAAAATGACCTGAGCCAAAGTCAGATGCTTAACCGAATGAGCCACCCAGGTGCCCCTCCCAGGAAGTTTTTATTTGTCCTTTGGTAAATGCATTTCGAAAATTTGAAAAAGAGCAATTCCAGATAGTCCCAAAGGAAAGGATACTTTTGTTTCCTTTGAAGTCAACAAAATTCCTAAGAGAAGCCCCAGAAACTCTAAAAGGGGTTCCTATGAAATCAGAACATAGCATATTGATTAGACATAAAGAATTTTCAGGGGTATAGCTCAGTGGTAGAGCATTTGACTGCAGATGTAAAGATTTTTGGAAGCAAATAAACCTGGATTTAAATCTGAACTCCACCATTGGCTTCCTGGGAGCTGCCTGAGTTTAGGCAGCTGGACTTCTCTAAACTTTAGGGGTTTTATTATCTATAAATGTGGATATGTACTTTCTCGGGTAGTGGTGGGGACTAGAGTTAGGAGTGATGAGTAAATAGTGACTATTATCAAGGCGCCTGGGTGGCTCAGTCAGTTAAGCACTGGATTCTTGATTTCGGCTCAGGTCCTGATCTCAGGGTCCTGAGAATGGACCCTGCTTCAGACTCTGCACTGACAATGTAGAATCTGCTTGAGATTCTGTCTCTCTTCCTCTCCCTCTGCCGTGCCCCTGCTCAAGCACATGTACAATTGTGCTCATCTCTCTCTCAAAATAAACTTAAAAAAAAAAAAATAGGGGCACCTGGGTGGCTCAGTTGGCTAAGCGTCCGACTTCGGCTCAGGTGATGATCTCTTTGTGAGTTTGAGCCCCGAATTGGGCTCTGTGCTGACAGCTCAGAGCCTGGAGCCTGCTTCAGATTCTGTGTCTCCCTCTCTCTCTGCCCATCCCCTGCTCATGCTCTGTCCCTCTCAAAATAAATGAATATTTTAAAAAATCTTAAAAAAATAGTAACTATTATCAGTTAAAGAGATCATTTTTTACAACTAAATTTATAGACTTAGGTTTGAGAAATTCATTCAGATCGATACGAAAACCATACAGATAAACTATCCCTTAGGAAACCTTTGTAAAATTACAGAAATACTCAAAGTATGTATTTTAGAGATCACCTTTGCTGTTCCCTCATTTTACAGAAGAGGAAAAATTGGTCCAAAGATGTGAAATGACCAGCACCTTGCCTAAGATCATAGTACTCTCAAATGATCTATGCTATTACGTATGTCGATTCATTACCATGCTGCCTGAGGCACTTGAGGAATTTTTCTAATAAAACCCAAAACACAATAAACAAAACCCCTCCTCTTGTATATTGCTTCCTATTTGAAGAATAAAAGCATTTTATTTTTTAAAATGTAATATAAAAGGCTTTCTACTGAGGTTGGCATTAGTATATGTTGAGTTTCATATACCTTCTTTAAGAGAAATCTGTCCAGAGATCCAACTTATAAAGCAAATTTAAAAGATAAAAGAAAGCCCATTCTAAATTCTGGTAAGACTGATGTATAAGCCAGAATGTGAGTTAGTCCTGTCAAGAGTCTAGATGCTGACATACCTTACATAGACTACTTGCACATGAAATACTTCTTCATCTCTAAATAACTGAAGCTATTGTTTGTTTATATATTTATTTATACTTCACTTGTTTCCACAGAGATTTTAAGTTAGTAACAAAGCAGATTCATAATAATTTATAATTTTTCTAATTTATAATAATAATAATTCTTTCCTAGTAAAGAACCCAACACTAACCCTTATAACACATTTTATAGGAAGAGATACATCCATAGCCAAAGGAAATAGTTCATTCTTGTACATTTTGAAGTTGCTTACAAAATTTATAGACTCTGGGCTTTCTGAATCTTAAACTAATCTTCATCTTAACCCCATGACTTGAGTAAGTTTTATATCACACAACATACTGCATTTCCCTCAGTTGCACTCCATGGCAAACAAAAAACCACTGATAATTTATACATACCTTTAAATCTTCTTCATTAATTTCTTCACTTACGTCCAAGCCACGATCTAGAGATAATCGCCTTGAATATATATCCATTTCAGTTAAGTTTGCCTGAGGGGCCAGTGACATTTTTCGTGTGGATGCTGTTGTCCTTCGGTGAACGCTCTGACCTTGGTTCACAGAGGTCATCAGGTTCAAAACAGACTGCCTTCTTTGTCTCTGACATGTGGGGCCAGCGTTGACCATGTTGCTTCGAGGCAGGACGGCCTCTCCTTGCTCACCGTCTGGAAATAAGGACAGCCTTCTCTCCAAAGGCTCATTAGAATCTCCTTCAATGCCACTCGTTTGTAATGGAGTCTTTTGAAAAACTGAAAATTTTCTTATAGAGTTGATTGGATTAAGAATAGAGTTCTTCCTTTTTTCACCAAGCTCTCCAGTCTGTTCCAAAGATTGCTTTTTTGTTTCGTTCCAGGAGGCAGTCGTGTCTCCTTCCAGTGAGAAACGCCGTAAAGTCTCCGTTATGATGGAATTTCTTCTTTCTGTACTAAATTGGTCAAAAGACTCATATCCCATGAGCTGGGAGCTGAAGTCAGGCCGTAGATTTTGTAATTCTGAAAATGTTCCATAAAAATAGCAGCTGCCTTCATGTAAAATTAATATTTTGTCAGCCTTCTTTAAATGTTCCATCTTAGAAGTGACCAAAATCCTAGTTTTGTTAGCCATTAATTTACAGACACAGCTTTAAAAATATAAAAAGATATACATATCAATTGTATAAGCATTTTATTACAACGGTCTATATACTGCATTATAACATTTTATTATTGTGTTCTTATGTAAAATGTCTATCATACCATGTCATTATTATGCCTAAAATACTTCTAAAAGTAAATAATAGCAATTAATTTGGTGACTCTTTAATTTTTATTGCCTGAAATATATTACTGAATTATTAAAGTATGCTCTATCATAAAGTTGAGTGTTAACAAACCTAAAGTGAAATTAAATATCTGATACTAAATAAATGTTGGACTCTGAGCAAATTGGCAACCCTCTGGGTCTTGGTTTGTTGATACAGAAAATGAGAGAATTTTAGATAACCTTTAAAGATCCAGGGTGGAAGGTGTGTATGCATTTCTGTGTCTTCTAAAATCTCAGAGCTTTCCTGTTCTTTACATTTTCTATTAATTTCCTTTCACATTTTAAGATGGCCACAAATTTAGTTCTCAAGAGCTTATATTAAGACTAATCTTATATGTTAAAAAAAAAAAACAAGCCATAGAACTGAATAATAAATTTGACCTTCCTCTAATACAACTTCCCTTTAGTCTGAAAGTAAATCCTGACTAGAACCATCAAAGGAGGCCACTTTCTTTTAGATAGTAATACATTATATATTGTATAAAAAGAGGTATTATTCTAGATTATACTTTAACATACTAATATAGCTAACAAAGTGAATATTAGTAATAAGTTACTTATCACAATCATAGGATTGTAAAAATCTTAGGTATTAAATTTAAATTGTAGGAAAGGTGCTTCTGGGGATAATGCAGCCATTTTATAGACACAGACTTCTACATCCTTATTGCTTAAAATCTTTATTTCAGAAAAGTATTGTAATAATTCTCTTAATAAACTACTTTATAGCTCATGAAATCACTTTGAAACTGAAATCAAGTTGTAAATCTGTTCCTCGTAGGAACTTTACATACATTGAGCCCTAGTGGGAGCTCCAATAAAATGAAAATCCCTAGTTTTGTGTAACTAAGGAAGAGGTTCTGTAGGAAGTATTGAGGTAAATAAATAGTCTGAGCATTCACCTATATTAAAACATTCATCTTGGGATGAGCACTGCGTGTTATATGGAAACCAATTTGAAAATAAATTATTAAAAAAAATCAGCTTGTTTACTTTCTTAAGAAACATCCTTATGTAAGGAGAAAACAGAATAAAACACTAACACGAAAAAGTAAAAAGGTTAAGTATAATAACCAATTAAAGTATTATATGCCACAAGGCAACAATAATGCAAAAACTACATAGATAGTGATTGTTTTGACAATAGCAATGGAAGGAATTGGTTTACCATGTGGTCAGAAAAGGTTTTAATGGTAGTGATTTTGAGTCTTGGCTGTGAAGGGAAAATCAGATTTGGGTGAGTACTATCTATGTCACATCCTGCCACAATGGTGGCCATATTTCTCAAGGGTAAAATGTCATCATCTATGATGATATAGTTGTTCTTTCTTCTCTTTTAGAATGAGCATTATAAATTATTCAAAGAATGTACCTTTCAAATATTTCTTTTTCTGTTAAAACATCCAAGTATCCAAAAGGAGAGTCTAATAGGTATAAATCAGCATCTTTGTACACTGCTCTAAAAAGAAAATGGAAATTAAATTACATTTTTAAACATTTCCTGCCATTCAGTGTAAATAATTTTAAATGAGAATCAAAAAGGTAAGTCATAAATGACTTTTATGGATTTTCACAACATCCTAAGAATGATTAAAGTGGCTTTGCTAAATGTAAATGACAGAAACTAGCAGAAGTTAACAAACTGAATCACCCATGTCATACCATTTAAAATATTACCTTAAGAAAAAGAAAATCTTTAATAATACAATTTGTTTAGTGCCAAGAACCATGCTATGTGCTGGGAATACAACGGTAAAAATTACACAGTCCCTGCCCTCAAAGATCTTGATGTTAGTGGGAAAGCAAAGAAGAAAACAGATTGAATAGAAAATAAATGTCAGAGACAGCAACTAAATAGCAGCAATACATAAAAAAAAATTAAGTGTCTTTAGGTGTTCACTACTAAACTCGATAGCAGTGCTGTGGTGGCTATAATATTACTACTGGATTTTACTGCATGTAGTTTCCGTCTCTGTACCATATTTATAAGAATTCCAAACAAGAATGGATAAATAATTCAAAACAAAAATGTACACCCATATCCATTTTACTTTTTAAGTTAAAAATATATAAGTGACAAATCACTAAATTCTACTCCTAAAACCAATGTTACACTATATATTAACTAACATATTTAAATAAATTTTTATTTAAATAAATTTAAATGAATACTTGAAACAACTTGAAAATAAATTAAAAAATAAATGTTTTAAATGTTTATTTTGAAAGAGTGAGAGTTCAAGCAAGCATCAGCAGGCAGGGGCAGAAAGAGAAAGAGAGAATCCCAAGCAGGCTCCACACTGTTAGCATAGAGCCCAATGCTGGGCTCAATCCCAAGAACTTTGAGACCATGACCTGACCTGAAATTAAGAGCCAGATGCTCAACTGACTGAGCTGCTCATGCACCCCATAAATAAAAATTTTATGAGCAAGTAAAATCTTCATTAAATTGATCTTAGAACAGTAACAAGATGAAGATATAGTCCCATATTAATGGAAATGAGATTAAATCTTCATAACATCTAAATTTTTCAGGTGTGGTTGTTAGTAGCATTACCCCTATCCCACAGATAAGATTCAGGGTTTATGTATAACTCTTGGTACTTTCTGTAAAAATTGTATTCAATTAAAAATCAGAAATGGCAACAAAGCAAAGTGAAATCTAAAAGAACTTTTGCAATGTAGGGGCATCCGGGTGGCTCAGTCGGTTAAGGCTCTGACCTTGCCTCACATCATGATCTCACAGTTCGTGAGTTCAAGCCCTGCATCAGGTTCTGTGCTAACAGCATGCAGCCTGGAGCCTGCTTCAAGTTCTGTGTCTCCCTCTCTCTCTGCCCCTCCCCTGTCCCTTCTCTCTCTCTCTCTCTCTTTCTCTCTCTCTCTCTCCATCTCTCAAAATTAAACATTAAAAAAACTTTTTAAAGAACTTTTGCAGTGTAAATTATTTTTAAAGATAACATGTAAGAGCTAGATAAAAGAGCCCTATCAAAATATACCCTCAAGGTCTTTCTTTCCCCCTGCTCAGTCTTGCTTCTCTTTCTCCTTTACATCAATGACCACAGTTTCTCAAGAATCGGAAATAATATATTCATCACCCAAAACTGGACCATATGTAACACATTCCCAACAGAATAACAATAAGTAATTATTTTCAGTAATACTTTAAATTGTGTGCACCTTATAAATAAAACCGAATTTTAAAGTTTTGTAAATTCAAACTCAATTCTATGTTCAATGCCTAGACACCACATAGCGTATCTTAAATTTGAAATGGAATGTTTAAGATAATTCTTACTTTAGCTCACAGATTAGTCAATTTCTGTTTATTTAGAAGCAATTATCTTGTCTGTGAATTATTAATATCGACTGATTTATTACTTCCCAAGTAATTCCATAATCAAGTCATGGTTCGATGTCAAGAGTCAAGAGGACCCAGTTCGAATTGTGACTCTACCATTTCCTGGCATAGTTTTTACAAGTAAAACTCTAACGGCCTCAATTATCTGATGATCTCTTCTATAAAGTGGGGAGAAAAATGGTTTCTTTGCAGGAGGATATGAAGATTAAGTAAAATTACACACACGTACATTAAGCCTAAATAATAATAGGCAATTGTATGTGCCCAGTAAATTAGTTTACTATTCCAGCCTTTGAAAGCAGGAGAAAGTAAGGAAAAGGAGCCAAAATATTCATCAGTCAACGTGATTTGTTGTTGACAACTTTGGCAACACAGTGAGAAGAATTCTATTCAAATAAAACTGAAGGAACATTTGACATCTCATCTCACTAACAATTTTTTAAACTGAAAGTCATAGTTTAACCACAAGGTTTTCTTCTTGACAGAAATTAACTTTATGTACTTCTCTTTGACAGCTCAAAACACTTAAACCAGCAATGTCTCCACCAAGGGACTTCAATGTCCCCTACAATGTTAAATGTGCTTGTCCTATTTATTTTTCCTTAAAGATTACAGACTTTAAGTCAAGTGACATCATTTGCCTTGCTATTTTTGTTATGAAAATTGTTAATTATGTTGAAAATGTGAAAATGTAGGGTTTTTTTTAATGTTTTATTTATTTTTGAGAGCAGGAGAGACAAAGCATGAGTAGGGGAGGGTCAGAGAGAGAGGCAGACACAGAATCTGAAGCAGGCTCCAGGCTCTGAGCTGTCAGCACAGAGCCTGACGCGGGGCTCGAACTCACAATGTGAGATCATGACCTGAGCTGAAGTCAGATACTTAACCGACTAAGCCACCTGAGTGCCCTGAAAATGTAGGTTTTTCTAAACAAAGAAGTACAAACAGAAGCTCAAAGCAGGTGCATACATTGTGGGGTGGGGATAAGTGGGGAGTCCCATGATCAACTTAACAAAAACACAGTTCTTTTTCCTTGTGTTGTGCAGAACCCCAGAGTTTTATACTTGTACTAAAGCATACCATAAGGCAAACAAATATACAGACACCAAAATAAGAGCATGCATTTTGAAAAAGCTATCACTTTTATCAAATATGAATACTAAATCCTTATCTATAGTTCATAAGGGTGATTCTTAACCTGCTAATTATAAAACCTCAGGCCTTTTTTCAATTCCAGAAACACAATATTAAAAAAGCAGAGAAATATCTATCATTTTTACATGCATATTGACAACAAATAATCAGAACCAATATTTACAACAAATATTTACATATTTACAACAAATAATCTGAACATATTTACAACCATATTTACAACGAAAAATCTGAAACAATAATCAGATATTCACCTTGCTAAAGAAATTCTTGCTCGCTGACCTCCACTCAGTGTGATTCCGCCCTCTCCAAGAACGATATTGTCCTTCTCTGCAAACTTGGAAATGTCCTAGTATACAAAAAAAGAGAGTTATAAAGGAATTGTTAGTATGTTTATGAATTTGAAAGGTATATTTTCCTTCAAATGTAATCACATATTAGACCGTTGCCTTAACCACAGCCAAAATGTAAAATACTTCATCTCAATTATTTCAAATCCACCTTAATTGATCAAAACACGGCTGAAATTTTAGAAATAATTTTTCTTTAACCTTTAGGACGTCAAACATGATCATGAAATAAGAATTGGAAAATGTCAAAAGGTAAGCCATATGTGTATTTATGGGTATGTACACATGGTGTATATCATCCAGAGACCCGTTACACAAACTAAAATATTACCAACATGCTAAAATGCATTACCTTCCAATTTAAACTCACTCTTCTAAAAGAAAATCTCCAGACATGAATAACCTCCTAACAAGAAAAACTAAAAGAATACTATTCATATCCCCTGCAGTACCTAAACATATTCAGTGGAGGACCAAGGACAAAAGGCAATTCCTTTCCATACTTCTCTCATCCACTCACCTGCCATAGTCTTCATCCCCATCCATCCTCAGCACCTCATCCCTATGTCCTTTGCCATCTACTTTGTCTCTCCTGTCATCACCACTTTTCCACATGGGGCATAACATTCTTACTCCCAGCTAATAACTTCTCCAAGGCAACAACCATGTTAGGCATTATAAAAGGAGATTAGAATTTATAAGAAATAGTCCTTGACTCCAGCCATTGTAAGTCTAATTTTGAAGATAAGCCATAATCCTGGACAATGCTAAATAACACCCCAATGACTTAATTAACCCTTTTAAGATAGGTTACAGAAGTGGCCATAAAATATAGAAAATTCTAGAAGGCTTTCTGGAATCGATTAGGTTGGCCTCAGACATGAAGAATGAGTTAGACAGGTAGCACTCTCCCTTTTAGTTCAAAAAAAGTTACTCCCCTGTGCTCTTCTCATCCCCAAACATCTGCTGTTTTCTTTTGTTACCACTTTCTTCTTTCTTCTTCCACTAAAAAAGCATTTATATACTATTTCTCTGTTTTTTTTTTCTTTCACAATCAAGAAGAATCCACCATCTCTCCTTGACCTACCACCACCATTGTCAATATTTAAATTGTCAAAATGGTTACTTCTGTTATTCATTTGTTTCTGTTGTCTGCCTTATGAAAGTTATATAGAACTTCATACACAAAGCTCTAAACTCACAAAGCAGGTAAATTAACAAATATTCGTTTATATTAAAAACTATTTGGCAGCTCTTGTAGGCTAGCATCACTACCCCCAAAGAACTGTTAATGTCAGTACTTCTGACCTAGAGGGACCGAAGCTCTGAGATAAAAAAAAAAGCTGACATGTTGGAGGAGATCCAGGAGGACTCAGTGGATGTGGCTATGCTGGCATTGGAGAAATATCACACATAGAGAGGTCACTGACCGTCAGTAGCCCTACAGATGAGAAGGACCTTCATAGTTATGAGATATATCAAATCAAGTGTTTCATTTCTTTCTACTGAACTAAATGAGTTTTTTTCAAATCATGAGCCAAGTCATATATCTAGGATTCTATCCAAAAACAAGGACTATAGTTAAATTCCACACTCCAGAGTCTGAAATCTTCAGCCTCACTGAAGAAGCACTCCCAGGAACTTCTTGGTATTTATGCCTTTACCGAGCTGTGCTATGAAGCACATCCTCTGTACATGCTTTAGAGAAATTAGCAAGAAAACTGACATGGATATTTCTTTTCCTGTACCATAGGTGCTTTCCCCCAATCCCATTCTCTCTTAAAATATAAATCTTTTGGAGTAAAAAAGTAAAGAACATTTGCCTTATGTGAATATTATTGAGTGCAGGCTTTTATAAAGGAAGCAGATTTTCCAACACACTATTAAAAAGCCAGAGGTTGCTGGAACTATTGGAGTTTTCATTTCCCCAAATTTGAATTCAACACCATACTAGTTAAATCAGTTAAAAGCTTTGAAGAGCTTTTAAATTTAGAAATATCAGTAGGTATGTTGATGGTATGATTATGTCGCAGTTTCACTTAGGGAGTAGAACATGAACGTAGAGGATACAAAATCTTAGCCCAGTACAAGCGTTTAATAAAGATTTGTGGAATGAAGGAAAGGAGAAAGAGGGAATGGAGAAAGGACAGGTAACCAGACATCAAGTAACAAAGAAAGGGGTACATATAAGAAAAGGAAATGAAGAAATGTGTAGAGAGTAGAGAAAGAAAATGGGAAAGGAATATTAACAGAAGTAGATGTCTGTAGAAAAAGGCAAGAAGATACTGGCAGAATAAAAGAGACCAGAGAAGTGGTGGGGAAATTAAGAAACAACAGATCATGAATTATCATTTCTACTTTCCTTCTTAATTTAAATGTCCAAAGAGCACAAACGCAATTTTACTTCATTAATTTTCTTTTCTTAAGACAATAAAGAACAGGTTATTCCGGCCAAACTTCTCTCATTTGTCTCTGTATGTTACAGATATTAACAATTTTTTTTCTGCTATTTTCTACTATCTATTTCTGTTTTCACTACATTTACACCACGTCATTTGCAAAATTTTCATTCTTGTGAAGTCCATGTATCTATGTAGAATTCCTATATTGGTTAAAAAGTACTACTCCACTTTTAGGTTATTCACATAATATTTTAAATTTTCTCTTAAAATGTTTGTTACTCTTACATAATTCAAAAAGAATTTAAGGGACAACTTTGTACAATGGTGTGAGATATGAATCTAACCTTTTTCCCTTCTAGTTGAATAACAGTCATGATTTAATAAACAAATAATTTTCCTCTGCATTCATCTATCATCTAATATGTATCAAATTCTCCTATTTTCTAAGGTCTATATCTGGGCTCTCTGGTCCTCTGATCCATTTTCTACTCCTATATGAATACTCTGCTCAGATTTTTGTTCTTGGTTATTTAATAGCATACAGTATGATTTAATATCTAATAATTATTATTCATAAATGTTTTGACTGTTTTTGTATATAGTCTTCTATGTAATAGCAATATCAATAACAATAACAGTAATGATAATAATAGGATATTAAGTGCCTACTATGTATCAGATACCATTTTAAGCAGTTTACATATATTAGCTTTTAAAATATTCGTCACAGTCCTATCCTCATTTTAAATATGAAGAAATGGAAAGTTAGAAAAGATAAACCAAGGCACATATTGTTTTAGGCCTTTCAATAAGAGCTTATAATGTTCTTCATATATGTCTTATAAATTTCCCATTAAATTTATCCTTAATACTTTTAAACTGAGATACAATTGAATATAGTTAAAAATTTTTTTTTCTTGTGAGATGAACTTACCGAGATTTGCTCTCTTAGTAATTTTCAAATGTAGACTATAGTATTGTTAACTATGGTCACCTTGCTGCACGCTACGTCCCCAGGACCCATTTACCTTAAACCTGGAAGTTTCTACTTTTTGACCCCCTTCATCCATTTCACCCTCTCACTCTTTCTTGCCCCTGTTTCTGGCAACCACCACTCTGTTTGCTATATCGATGAGTTCAGGTTTTTAAGATTCCACCTATAAGTGAGATCATATGGTATTTGTCTTTCTCTGGTGGATGTCACTTAGCATACTACCTTCTAGTTCCATTCATGTTGTTGCAAATGGAAGATTTCGTACTTTTTTAAGGTTGAATAATATTCCATTGTATATCTGTGTAGGTAGGTAGATATAGAGAGACAAAATATCTTCTTTTTGCATTCATCTGTTTATGGGCACTATGTTGTTTCCATGTGTTAACTATTCTAAATAATGCTGGAGTCGTCATGGGGGTACAGATACTTTTCAAGATAGTGATTTCATTCCTTTTGGTTAAATACCCAGAAGTGCAATTGCTAGGTCATACGGTAGTTCCATTCTTAATTTTTTTGAGGAACCTCCACACTGGTTTCCATAGTGCCTGCACCAGTTTACATTATCCTTCAGTATTCATTATTTTCTACCATTGTGAATTGAATAGTTTTCTATTTTTACTTCTTGATGGCTATTGCTTGTATGTGGAAAAGCTAGTTATTTTTGTATGCTTATCTACTGTCCAGACATCTTATTGTATTTCCTTATTAATTCTAACAGCCTTTTGTTTTCTGTTTGTTTGCTCTTTGCTAGAATTTCTTGGGGTGTTTTTTTTTTTTATTTTGGATAAACAGTCTTTTCACACTTAATACTGTCCCAATTTTAAGAAAAACAGCATTAACTTTTCACCACTTAAAATAATGTTTACTTTGGGATGTTGGGTTAAAAAAAAGTAAATGTACTTATGAAGTTTCTTCTACTTCTACTTTTACTTTAAATTTGTATTACAAATGACTGTTGAATTTTATGTACATTCTTAGCATCTACCGACCTTGCTATATAGTTTTCTTCCTAGTCAATATAACAAATTATGCTGTATTTACAGATTTCTTTATATTGAATTATGCTTACATTCTTATCATAAATCTTCCTTTGTCATATTTTATCATTTCTTATGCCATGCTGGAATATATCTATTAATATTTCATCTAGTAACATTTTATTTAAATATATATATCATAAGTATGATTAACTATAGTTTTATTTTTTATATCATTTTTCAGATTTTGGTACTAAGACTATTCTGAGCTTTAGAAAATGAATTGGAAAAAAGGGAACCTTCATGTATGGTTGGTGGGAATACAAATAAGTGAAATAAGTCAGACAGTCAGACACCAAGACAAATACTCATGATCTCACTTATATGTGGAATCAGAAAAAAAAATGAACAAACAAAACAGAAACAAACTCAGATACAGAGAACAAACTGGTGGTTCCTAGAGGGGAGAGGGATATGGGAAAAATAGGGGAAGGAGATTGAAAGGTGGAAACTTGAAGACACAGGGATACAATGTAGAGCATAGGGAATAGAGTTAATAATACATAACAACTTTGTATGGTGACAGATGGTAGCTACATTTATCATGGTGATCACGTCATAATATATATAAATGTTCAATCATTATGTTGTATACCTGAAACTAATATAATATTGGATGTCAACTACACCTCAAATTAAAAAAAAGAAAATTATCTGAAGAGCTTTCCATCTTTTTCTATGGTTTGTATAGTTTAAATAATATAGGAATTATATGTTACTTAAGGGTGAAATACAATTCAATTATAAAATCATCTAATGATTGTACCTTTTGAAGTAGTAGACACTAAGTCAGCTTTACAATGGCAATATGTCTGTTCGGATCATTTTTTTTTTAATGTTTATTTATTTTTGAGAGAGAGAAAGAAAGAGAGAGCGAGCACAAATGGGTGAGAGGCAGAGAGAGAGAGAGAAAGACACAGAATCTGAAACAGTCTCCAGGCTCTGAGCTGTCAGTCAGCACAAAGCCCGATGCGGGGCTCGGACTCGGGAATGGTGATATTATGATCTTGATACCATGATCCATTCTTAATACTTAACCAACTGAGCCACCCAGGCACCCCTTCAAGTCTTTTTGTACTTTGAAAGAAATTTTGATCATTTATATCTTGCTAGTAAATCACTCAGTTTCTCTAGGTTAAGGACATTTTTAGTTTTTTAAATTTTGGATAGCAGTTGTGATAACCTCTGGTTAGATGTACCATACTTAAAAAAGAAGACAATGGTATTTTACATACCATTAAAATGCTGTCAAGGGAAGCATTGCTAAATGATAAAATCTTGTTGAACACTTAAAACATATTCAATTTCCTATCAATTTAGATCTTTTTCAAGTAATTTTGAAGATCTCTCCTCTTAAGCTAAGACAGATTAAACATGTGATGATTTTATTAGGGGCAATACTGCTATAAAAGGAAATAGGGAAGGAAGAAGGCAGGCTGGGAGATATTTGAGACTTCAGTGCAAGACCAATCCCCAAGTGAAGGAGAGAAGGCCAGAGGTTGTATGGAAGGACCCTAGACCACTCTCTGAATCTAACAACTTTTGAAAAGCCATCTGGGAGTCTCTGAACCAAAACCAGTTACCAAGTAAGTCCCACGTCCTTTAAACACAAATCTGCTTTAGTATCTTGCCATACTCAATCATTCACAGAAAGCTCCCTGTGGAAGTGGAAGTCTCAAGACAAACTCAGTGAGTGGAAGATTTCGATGTATAGCAACTGGGGCCATTTTCCAAGTCTGCTTCCTAAAACAGTGGTCCATGAGGCGTATCTCATAACCACAATACTTTACCCCTCAAAACTGGCAAGGGATGTGGAATCAGAATGACAAACAAACATGAAAATATGTATAATCTTACCAGCCATCATGGAACTACAAATTAGAAAGAGAGAGACAGGGGGGGACTTTTTACAAATTAGAATCACAAAAATTAAAGTCTCTGTCAATAACAAGAGCTTTCAAGATGTGAGTCAATGAGAACACTCATAAATGACTGTATTAGGATAAATTGATGCGGCTACCTTAAAGTACAACTTGGCAGTATCTGGTAAAATTGGAAATGTGCATATATACTCTAAAACACCACAACTCAATTGCTAGATATCTATGCCAGAGAAACTCTTGCAGATGTGCAAAGAGAAATATTGGAAGATTTTCACTGCAGTATTAAGTAAAATTTTGGAACAATCTAAATGTTCATCAGTATCAGAATGAGTAAATAAACTGTGACATAGGAGTATAATACAGCAGTTGAAAAGAATGAAACAAATTTCTACAGGTAAGAAGCATGTCTAGACCTCAAAAAGGTAACAGGAGCAAAGCAAGCAAGTTGAAGAATGATGTGCATAAAGTATACAATTTACATAAATTCTAAAACTAAACAAACAAAACTGCTAAGTATTGTTTATTTATAAGTACATGTATAAACAGGTATATATTCATTTAAATGAATAGGAAAAGTACATATCATATTCATCACAGTAACTGCCTGAAAGTTGGGAGTTTTGTGGAAAAATAATGGTGGTAAGATTTGGTAAAAAGTTCTACTTAGGGGCGCCTGGGTGGATCAGTCAGTTAAGCATCTGACCAGCTCAGGTCATAATCTCGCGGTTCATGAGTTCAAGCCCCATGTCAGGCTCTGTGCTGACAGCTCGGAGCATGGGGCTTGCTTCATATTCTGTATCTCTCTCTCTCTCTCTGAAAAATCCCAGACTTCCCAACTTGCCCACTCTCTCTCTCTCAAAAATAAATAAACATTTAAACATTTAAAAGTGTTAAAAATGTAACAAGCACATCTACTCTAAGTAGAGTAGCGTGCCTGGGTGACTCAGTTGGTTTGGCTCTTGATTTCAGCTCAGGTCGTGATCCCAGGATTGTGGGATTGAGCCCTATGTTGGGCTTCACACTGAACGTGGGGTCTGCTTGGGATTCCTTCCCTCTCTCTCTCTCTCTCTCTCTTTGCCCCTCTCCCCCCACATCATTCTCTCTCTCTGTCTCTAAAAAAAAAAAAAAAAAAAAAAAACAGAAAACAAAACATAATAAAATAAAGAAAAGTTCTACTTAGAATTTGTCTAAGCCTCTAATAATGCAGTAAGAAAACAGGGATGTTATCATATAATTGTTTCTTATCCAGAATGGACACTAGTGGTACATAGTACCTTTTAAAAAGCACGAAAGAAAAAAAAAAAAAGATTCCCACACCTGAAAAGATTTGAGGTTCTGAGTTAGTCTATTTGGCCTGCTTCTCTGGACTGAAGCCATTTATGAAGAAAAGTGTGTAAATGTGGATAATTTCATAAGTTTGTTAGAGAGTGTAATAATAGTAAATTGCTAAGTTTCAAATGAAATAAGTAATGGGGATAGACTGAATAAATTATGAATAAGCTCATTATTTTAAGATCAAATAAATTAGTAATACCAATATCCTGTTGTTAATGTGAGTAGTTGCTCTGATTGTCCAGTCTATTGGTCATTTGTAGATTTCTTTATTAGTGTTTGGCCTTTTGTATTTGATTAAACATAAAACACTTTGTTTTGTACACATACTTAAACTTTTATCTTTGCTGATTACTAAGGGCACTCAAATCTGGTAATATATTTACCTTAAGGGTGTTGGTTTTCGGCCTTCACAGCGCATTTTCTTTCATGTGAAAATTATAATCCCCCCCAAAAAAGTTCTACCACTCGGTACTATCGTGAGTTTAACAAGCAGTGTTGCTTAGGGAAGACCTGTGCACAGACACAAATGCTAGTTCTCTTTATCTGCACTTACCTTGAGTTCCTTTGGAGCTATCCATAAAAAAATGTTAGAGGAAATCATTTGGTGGCATTAAGATGCTGGGCATGATTTAACTTCTTAAATAAAAAGTGATGACTAAGATTTTTTTAAATATTTATTTATTTTTGAGAGGGGAGGGGGGAGAGAAAGGGAGAATGAGGAGGGGAGGGGCAGAGAGAGAGGGAGACACAGAATCAGAAGCAGGTTCCAGGCTCTGAGCTGTCAGCACAGAGCCCAGTGAGGAGGGGGGAACTCACACACTGCGAGATCATGACCTGAGCTGAAGTTGGATGCTTAACTGGCTGAGCCTACCAGGTGCCCCAAAGATTAAGATTTTTAAATAAAAACATAAGCCTCAACAGAAATCAAACATACACTTTTAAACATCGTGATAAATTTTTTTGTTAGAGACACTAAACGATCTTTTTCTTAAGACCTCCTACACAGCCATTTCAATTTTTAAAAATTTTCCCAGCAGAGTTTATCTACAGATAAAATCAAATATGTGGATCATTGGTTCTCCAAGTGAAGTATGTAGACCGATTATTTCAGAATCACCTGGGGAGCTTGTTAAAATGCTGTACCTATTCTTACTCAGAAGAACTAGGGAAGAGCCCAGGAACTTGCATTTTGTGGTTATTATACCTATTCAAACAGATACTTACTCTTCAGGGTAACATGCAACATGCTGTTTGCAACATGCTGCTCAGAAAGGCAAATGCCAACTTCAAAGAATTTTGTGCATATATTAGGTCTGTTTGAGATTGTAAAGCACTTTGAAAATACTTAGATAAAGAATACTAGAGAGGGTCAAAGTAATGCTATAATAAGTGTGCAATAAAGATTAACTTATTATTAAAAGAAGCCTTCTATACCCAATGTGATGGTTGCCCTTTGCACACAAATGTTTACCCTTTTACTTTTCAAAAATGCACCGAAACACCACCCTAATACGATTCAGCTGAGCCAGACAAACCAGAAGTTGTTGAAGAGGAACTGCTAACATAAAGCTCATTAATTCTGACTTGAGCAAAAATTTATTACATTAAAGAGGGGAAGAACTTTAAGAAAAGGGTGGAGTGTTACATTTAATGGTTCTTTGCAATTTTGCAATATTTGCCAAGTATATTTGAGCTTCCTGTGGCTTTGTAGATAGGAAAAATCATAAACCTTGTATTATGACTACCTTATCATTCTTTAGAACAACCTTGACGATATAACTGCTTGTGGTAAGGGAGCAGGGTGTGAAGCCTGGATTGAGGGGACATGAACTTTAGAGGGAATAATATACAATAAAGCATGTCTTTAACAGTAAATCATGGGCCAGTTAGTGCCAGCATTATTAATGTTTAATAATTACTAAGCACTTTTGCCTTAAACACAAGGAAAATGAGCATGGAGGGAGAAGAAACAAAGTGTTGGGGGAACAGAGAAATGGGGTAAGGAGGAGAAAGGAGGAAAGGAGAGAATGTGAGAAAGTCAAGAGAGTTCTGAGAGAAGAATGAATTAACCATTTTTGCACATAGCTTTTGTAAACATGGATGTGTTATCTTGAGAGTGTTGTATGATATATCAACAGAGGTTAACTTCTACAGCAGGAAATATACATGACCGAATTCATAAGTTAAAAATTAGAGTTCTGTTTATTAGGAAAATAATTTGTTGACCTAAGTCAAATTTGATACACATAGCTATACACAAGATTAACCCTTGCTGGAAAGCATAAGAAGTGAGAACTTTTTATCAACCTGAAAAATAAAAGCTCTCCTTTCACTGAGATTTGGCAATGACCAGATTTATAGCAGAAAACTCAAGTTTCAGTATAATTTTTTAATTTTTTTTATGTTTTATTTATTTTTGAGAGAGAGAGAGAAAGACAGCGTGGGCAGCGGAGAGGCAGAGAGAGAGGGAGACACAGAATCTGAAACAGGCTCCGGGCCCTGAGCTTGCTGTCAGCACAGAGCCCAATGTGGGGCTCCAACTCACGAACTGTGAGATCGTGACCTGATCTCAGACGCTTAACCAACTGAGCCACCCAGGCGCCCCACATACGCACTTTTAAAGGAAGAACTGTAAAATGCAATGATATAAGGTGCCTCTGGGTAAGTGCCTTAAAGAAAGAATGAAAAGATACTTGATTAAATAAAATTTTGAAAAAAAAAAAAAGATACTTGAAAAAAAGAATCTTGTTTCTTTGTTGAAGAATCTTATTTCTTTTATTCTGGCTCTATCTTAGATTCACTTAACTTCTGGACTCTAGATTTCAGATTCTCTGAAATGACATTTAAAAATCTATTTTTGAAAAGCTCCCTGGGTGATTTTGATTCAGTTGGTCTAAGAATTGGCATTAAGAAGCTGTTAATTCCTTTACTATCTCTTCTAGGTCTACCCACCCAAGATTCTGGGACAAATCCAATGCCTGATAAGGCACCCCTTTCCTAGCGCTTTGCCAGCATATTAGTATCCCACAGTCGATCTTGCTCTGGACTTCCTAACTGGTCTCCCAGCTCTGTAGTAACTAAGTCTCCTGATTTGTAATTCAGTTCTTTAGGAGACAGGCTTCAATACTTACTCACCTGTTTCCTCTGAAGTAATCCCACCGTGACCCTTATTCTCTCAAGAGCTGACTTCGGAAGACCAGCTGTGTAACTTGCTCTGAGTAGGTTTCCTCCCCTGTGTGGATTTGCCCACCTACTTGGACTTCCGTATTTTATTTTTTAATTTTTTAAAAATATATTCCATTTATTGCCAATTATATCTTTTTTAATTTTATTTATTTTGATAGAGAGCAAGACACAGGTAGAGAGAGTGAGAGAGAGAATCCCAAGTAGTCTCTGCACTGCCGAAGTAGAGACTGGTGCGGGGCTCGAACTCACAAACCATGAGATCATGACCCAAGCCGAAGTCAGACGCTTAACCAACTGAGCCACCCAGTTGCCCTGGACTTCCATATTTTAAATTTGAGTTTATGAGGCATGAACATGAGATTCTGCTGCAAGGGGAAAGGAAAAGGAGAAGGTATTTGGGAGAAGATTGGGGAAGAAATTTCCTGACTTATTTAAATTTCCCTAAGATACTGCCTATTTAGGACCATGGTAGCTTGACATATCATTTTCATGAAAACAAATAGCCTGCAAATAGTTTTCACAAGTATGTCATGGAATTCTCAATGCCCTTAGATCACAAGTCTTTATTATCATAATCTACTGTACAAATGGCAGACTTACAATCTTAATGGTTTAATAATACTGTTACCATCATAGTGTAATTAACTAGCCTGAAGTTCTAACTTAAAGTCAGCAATATTCAATGGAGAAGTCATTAGACTCTAAGATAGAGTTTCTCATCTAATAAGCAATAACTCTAATTGAGCACAGAAAAAAAAAAAGGAATCAGAAGACGGATTCTGTTGCTGGTCCCATCAATTACGAACCTTCAACAAGTCTCATAAAATTTTACTTCCTTTTCTTTAAAATTTGAATAGTAATATTTGATAAACTTCGAACCACAACACCTCCATTATCCTCCTTCAGTTTGCATATTATATTAGCAGAATCTTCCTTGGGGCACCTGGGTGGCTCAGTCAGTTAAGTGTCTGACTCTTAGTTTTGGGCCAAGTCATGATTTCACGGTTTTGTGGGGTTTGAGCCCCACAGAGCAGGCTCTGCACTGACAGTATGGAATCTGCTTGGGACTCTCTCTCCCCCTCTCTCTGTCCCACCCCACTCATACTGTCTCTGTCTCTTTCAAAATAAATAAAAAAACTTAAAAAAAAAGAAAGAAAAGAATCTTCCTAAAACATTGTTTTTATCATGGCACTTCTCCCAGTAAAGAAAAGCGACTGTGGAGGATGCTGTAGACCCATTTGCTCTCCTCCCAGGGGACTCCCCTGTGTTCCCGCTGGCTTCCATGGTTCTCCGACTCCTCTACAGCTGGAATGCTGTATGACAACGGATCTCACCAATTGGATTTATTTATACAAAACACAAAAGCAAAATGGATGACTTTGTCTTTCTGCCTCTTTTGGCTTTTTTTTTTTTTAATTGCTGGCAAAAGAAAGAACAGAAACTATGATCTGACCGTACTCTCCCAGTTTAGCTATCACTATATACCCTTTTCTTTCCAGACCCAGTCCTGCTGCCCTGTCTGGAGCTCTTGCAAAAATGTAATGCTCTCTCCTGGCTCTAGGCCCATTGCATTATGGACTCCAACCACACAGAACTGACTATAGTTCCTCGAGTATATAGTGTTCTCTCTGGGCTCCAGGCCTGGTACATTATGTTCTCTTCCTGAAATGTTTTCCCTGATCTTCTTTACTTAAATGACTCCTACTCAGCCACCATCTCTCATGTAAGATGTCACTGCCTCCAGGGAAGCCTCATCTGAACTTCTAAGATTAGTTTAAATGCTGCTTCTCTGTACTCATTTAGGGACCCTACATTAATTATTATCATAGAACTGATCGAACTGCTGTGGTTTTTACTTCGTCGTCTCCACCAGAATAAAAGCCCCTTGAAGACAGGGACTGTGTCTTGTTCATTAATAATTCCCAGAGTTTGGGAGTGCCTGGGTGGCTCAGTTGGTTAAGCTACCGACTCTTGATTTAGACTTGGGTCATGATCTCACGCTCAGGAGATGGAGCCCCGTGTCAGGCTCTATGATGAGCATCAAGCCTGCTTGGGATTCTCTCTCTCCTTCTCTCTCTGCCCCACCCCCACCCGTGCTTTCTCTCTCTCTCTCTCCCTCAAAATATAAATAAATTAACTTTAAAAAATAATTCCCAGAGTTTGGCACACTCACACATAATTACTAAATGGGTGAAGGCATATATACATGTATCTTTTTCCTCAAACGCCTGTAAGTGAAAAATTCATGGCAGACAAGGACCCGTGCTATACATGCAGACAGCATCCAGAGTGCCTCACGTACTACTATGTCCATAGTAGGAACTCAAATATTTGTTTAAATCAATTTTTTAATTTATTAAATTTAAGTTGAGGCTAACTAAACCTTCTGAATAAAAATTCTTATAGACTTGGTTCTGAAAGACACTGATGATAATTCAATTGCCATTTCAAGGTCTGTTTTGTCAAGAGAACACTTATACTCAGAATTTTTAGAAAAAATAAATTTCCCTTCCCACAAAGACCTTTATCAACATTATGGAGTTCTAAGGTTCTATTACAACATAAGTGCAAAATCTTCCCTTGATCTTGTTTTATTAGCCTGTGCTACAAAAAGGAAAATTCCAAAAAATGCAAAGCTCAGAATCCCAGTTCTTTAAGAGGGATGAAACCTTAAACATATATACAAAGATGTATATAGCATGGCTTTGACCTTTGGAAAACTTAATGATTTTGTGTGTGTGTGTTTTGATATGAAAACCTAGTTTAAATATCTTAATTTCATTATTTATTTATGAGATAGCCTGGTCCCAGACAATTAAAATTAAATGTTTATAATACTGTTCTGTTGACTTGCCCATATCTTATTAAGACAAGCAGTCTTAGGGTTGTTTTGGTTTTAGAGATGTAAAAACTCTCATATGTCAAGCTAATAATTAATTCCAAGTTGTAATTTCAATTCCTAAAATCTATTTCACACTTTTATAATTCAGCACAATTTCACTTTGACTGCAAACTCTAAGTAAAGTTGTCACTAGATGACTAAAAGTGAGAATTCGATGGACCAATGTGTGCAAAGCATTTTGCACAGCAGTGCTGACATGTGCTCTCTCAACAGATGTTACCTAGTGTGTTTATTTTTATTTATTTTTTAATGTTTATTTATTTTGAGAGAGAGAGAGAGACAGAGTGCGAACAGGGGAGGGGCAGAGAGAGAGGGGGACACAGAATCTGAAGCAGGCTCCAGGTTCTGAGCTGCCAGCACAGAGCCCGACGTGGGACTCAAACTCACAAACTGTAAGTCGGACGCTTAACCGACTGAGTCACCCGGACACCCCTAGTGTGTTTATTTTTAAGCTCCGGGGCTCAAATGAAGTGAAATAACAGTTCAGTTTAGGAAATGCTATGACATTTCTGTTTGGTTCTGGTTCAGTAGTTTTATAAAATAAATGTACTTGCTTCATATTACAGTAAATAAATGGCAGTACTTTCAAACTTACTTAATTACCTATTAGGAGAAAATTACAGGTGGTTCACAGTACAGTCACTACATGTGGTTTATTCTGGTTTAGGGGACATTGTTCGATGTGTTTCAAATATCTGTTTTACATCCCCATTATGTCTTGGCTGCTACTGAATGCAATTGTTAATTCCTATGGCCTCTTTTTATTTACAGATCTCCCAACTGAGTATTTGTGAATTCTCCTGTAGTGATGGAATGACCATCCAAAGGTTAAGTCTCTGTTCATACAAGTTAGTTTTGGCCAGATTCGAGATCCAGAGAAAAAACTCAAATTTAATTAGACCTACGATATCTATATGATGGAATTTATATTCCAGAACAGTCATTAACTCATTTCTTTGCTTACTTCCCTCCCAAGTTTTTCATACTTCTTGCCAATTTCCCTCCCAAGTTATTTTTTTTCTCTTAGTAACTTCTTGCCAATTTTTCTAATTTGTTTTCTTCTAGTGACTTAAAGATGAAAACTGCCAAGCGGCGGTGGTAGAGAAAACACAAACAGATTTTCATTCTTCAACTTACATAGTAAATATTTTTATTACGATGCATATGTAATGGCTGCCAAGACACATACTTAATGAAGACCATTTGCGGTTGGTTGCAAAAGGATCTCAACAACTTTGTGGAAACCAATTACATATCCTAAGTCCCTGACCTCTTCTCATATCCCATGCCTCACCTCCCACCACACACTATCATAAAAGCCAAACCCAGGTACTTTTACAAGAGAGTGAGTCACTGAATAAAGTCAGTCCAACTACCCATTTACCCAAACACCAGCCTGCCTAGAATTCTCTTGCTGTCTGCTATAGGCCTCTGTGGTAGGATAAGGTTTTGGTGAAGGGTAAAAAAGTAATATCCTGGAAATTTAAAAAAAAAAAAAAAAGACAAGAAAACAGTGAAGTCTGACCCTCTTTTAGTAACAAAATAGAGTTACAATCTCCTTAAGGGATAAGTAAGGTAATGAGGGCCCAATTATACTGATTCCTCTTTTAAGCTAGCAGATTCTCCAGTGCTGTTTACAAAAGTATACAAATATTTAGAAGAAGTCTAAAGGTACTCTGGCCACATGGAAAGAAAAAAAATGGGAGGATAAGTTAATGGGCACCGAGATATAAAATGGTATTTAAAAAATAACTATAGGGGCACCTGGGCAGCTCATTCGGTTAAGCATACGACTTTGGCTGAGGTCGTAATATCACAGTTCCTGAGTTCGAGCCCTCTGTAGGACTCTGTGCTGACACCTCAGAGCCTGGAGACTGCTTTGGATTCTAAGTCTCCTTCCCTCTCTGCCCTTTCCCCTTTCTCACTCTGTCTCTCTCTCAAAAATAAACATTAAAAAAGTAATAGTAAGAATATAAAATAAAAAATAACTATAAATTGCCTAGGAATCCATTGTACTGCGATCTGGCTCCCAAGTAAGAAATGTAAAGCCAGACACGGAGATGTTCCCAAAGGAGAAGTGACCGTGAAGAATCTGCACCTGACTTGTTCGCTCGCGTCTGCACATGAGCAGTTATTCTATCAGCCCAGAGCTGTCTCCGTGCCCTTCCCTGCGATAAAGTCTTTCATCTATCCCTCAGAGCAAATAGTTTTCAACAAACTGAAATCAGAAAACTATGTGAAATATGTTGTATGTGCTTTTTCCTATCCACGCAGATTTCCACCTACCTGCCTGCTCCTATGACCATAAGCATCACTACACACGTAAGTCTTTGTAGATACTAGAGCCGAACAAAAACACAAAAATGAGGAAGCAAATATTCCGTTCTCTTCTCGAGTTCCAAGTCTAGCTGGAGCACATTAAGAAACAGATCAACACTGCCGGTCAAAATGAAAACATATTGAATCATGACTGTTTGTATTCGGTGATGCGGCCACATAGAGAATACATCAAGGGATTCTTTTGCTGGCACCAGCTGCTTAACCCTCAGGGATTCTGTAGGTATTTCATGTTCCTATGCTCAAAACTCCTCCACACTTAAAAAATAAAAACTCCATTTTGGCAGGCCTTTTTTTAAAAGGTGAGGAATTCTTGTTTAACAACAACAAAAGTACAAAAGTTGGAAACTCTTTAGTACTGAAAATAGAGGAACTTGATTTTGAGTAAGACCATCTAGAACCTCTAATTACTTTTTTTGTTACTCCAGCAATCGTGTGCTGCTCTCATGATTCCAGCCCTGAGACTGTGAGGCTCAGGGGAGAACACGTACCGAGCAAAATTCTTGTAACTGGCATGCCTACTCCAAAGTATTTCTGAAATAGTCACCCGAGAAGAATTTACCATTCTGCCTATCGAAGTCCTAGGTGGAGTACACCAAATGAAGTTTTTAGAATCACTGCTCTCAAGCGATTCGCCATGTCGTCGGATAGATAACAACATACAGGGAATATTCAGCAACGAGAAGAGTACCCGCTATCACACTAATATGTTCGTTGTACCCACTACATTTGCCAGTTTCAAGTGCAAAGAATTTAGGACACGGGATGTTTTTGCCTATTATAAGATGACTAGGAAGCACTAGTTGCAAAAGTCAGCAGGACCAGAGGGAGTCAGGATTAAGAAATTATTAGAAATGAAAAGCTAAGGGTTTTGACAATTTAAAACAAAGAGCAAGGAGCACCCGGGTGGCTCAGTCAGTTGAGTGTCCAACTCTTGAGAGTCATGACCCCACAGTTGGTGGGTTCAAGCCCACATTGGGCTCATGCTGACAGCGCAAGGCCTGCTTGGGATTCTCTCTGTCTCTCTCTCTCCCTGTCCCTCTTCCTGCTGGCTTTCTCTCTCTCTCAAAAACAAATAAACTTAAAAAATAAAAAAAATAAAACAAAGAGGAATAAGATTGAATTGTACATTAAGAAAGTAAAATGCACATCATCATCATCATTAACAATTACTTATTCAAGCCCACTTAGTGGTGTCCTCCACTGGAAATTTTGTTAGTGACTTGTGATCTTTCTGCCTTGTTCAGATATCTCAGTTCTACATAATTCATATCCACATCCTTCCTTCGTAAACACATAGCATTCCTACGTGTCCCCCTTTCCAATTCCTGTTGTGTAGGAGAATCCTTAATCCTAAACCAATTTTTCTCTTCCTCTAATTTCTTCAGGGGAAAAACCCTCAGTCCTCCCTGAAACCCCATTTTCCCTGATGCCCTTCCTATGGATGGAAGTTGTACATAAATACGGCATTCCTGATCTCCTCACAATTCTTCTGCTTAACTTCTGTTTTTTCTTGTCTATAATAATGATTATCTGAATTACCGAAACAGCTTCCTATCAGTCTCCCTTATTCTAGTCAGAATAGCAAATACTACTATTACTACTACTACTACTACTACTACCACTACCACTAGTATTACTACTACCCCTGCCACCACCATCATCACCACTAGTTATTTTATTTAAGTACTTTCTATGCACGGGAAAAATCTACAAAACTCTACAAAATAGGTAGTATTATCTCCATATTACAGAGGATAAAACTGAATGTATAATAGGATTAAGTAACTGTCTTTAGCAACCCAACTCTGTCAGATCTAAAAATATATGTTCTTTCTGCTACCCCACATAGTTTCAAAATGCATCCACCTTAATTCTGTTTCTCATAGCATAACCAAAGTGATATATATAAAATGTAAAACTGACTGTACCCTTCCTTTGATTAAAGCTCTTCAAGACCAAATTCCTGACACTGGTTATAAAGTCTCCAGGATATGGGCCTCCAGCTTCATTCCTCCCCACTCAGTGTCCCGCCAGTCACACTCTATCAAGATGCTTGTGGTTCCCTGCGCTAACCAACTGTTTTCATGTCCTGTGTTTCTGCTCAGTTTCTTTTGTCTGGAATACCTTTCCCATTTTTACACATCCATCTTTCTTTGTAGAGAAAGCTTTTCCAGAATGCTGAGGCAAGCTAAAAGCCCTCAAGTGGGCTTCTGTACTGCCTTAAGAATACCTTTATTTTAATACTTGCTATAGTACAGTGAAAATGACTCTTTTTGTATGCTTTCCCCCACCCAGCCCATTAGTTATTTGAGGGAAGGGATAATAAAGTTTTTATTTTGTACCCACTCAAACCCCACCACAGTGAACAGTGTCTGGGACAGAGTAATCATGTAAGTAATGTGTTGGGGTCTGAAAGGCGTATAGAAACTGGAATTGCCTCCCAATCCCATTGCCACTTCTGGAGTATGGAACCAACATGACCTATACTCCACACTGTCTGATGCCACCTGTTTTCTTCCACAGAATATACCAACTTTTGTTGATTGGGTCATGAAGAACAACTACCATACTTATAGATAATCACTTTTATAATTTTGTCTTATAACCACTTTGTCATCATCAAAATTCACATTGATGACTTTTCATGGCCAACATGTTTCTCCATCTTAATTATACCAAGTTCCATCTTGTTTCCACAGTAGTCACTTACTCACAAGAACTCCCAGACACATTTATTTTATATCATCCTCTCTAGCAGTGTTCTCCACCTCAAAAGGAAGTAGAAATGATCTAATATTTACTGAATGGCCAATTTACATCAGATGCCATGTTATGTACCTTATATTTACCCCATTTAATTTTCTCAATAATCCAGTGACTGTTTATTCATCAATCCCCCACTTCTTCACATCAGACTAATCTTCTCTGTACTTTACTGGCAGTTCTAATGTTCTTAAAAAAATTCCTCCAAGGTCATACGTTTCACTCTTGTCGCCATTAGAATTCCATAGTGAATCACTCCACTGGAGGACATTACCCTTGAACAAAACTCCTCTGGAGGTTATTCCCCACATCAGACAGACCCAGATCGATTTTCAATGCTACCTCTTTTTACTCCTACAGAAAAAGCTTTTTCATTTTCTAGTAGAGCATCAATTCATTCTTTACTGATACGCTATTTTCCCCTACTGGTCCATGAACTTCTGAAATATAAGGATCTTGTTCTATTATATTTTTATGAAATATATCAAGTCTCAAATGTTTTCAAAATAAAGACTTCTTAACTTGTTCTAGTTTAAAAGTTTACTTGGGTACAAAAGGCCATATATTGTATGATTGCATTTTATGTGAGCTATCCAGAAAAAGGAAATTTTAGAGGCAAAAGGTAAAATCAGTGGTTGTTTAGAGCTGGGTGTGGGGGGTGGATAGGTATGAAGAAGCGGAAACTGATTGCTAATGACATTTCTTTTAGAGGAATTGAAGATGTGGCCATGAGTATACAACTCTGTGAATATACTAAAAAATCACTGCCTTACACCCTTTGAAATTAATTTGGGGTTGGTCATAGAATCAGAAAAAGAGTATGTTCTCCTTCCTCTTACCCTCTTTCTTCCATTATTTTTAACAGCTTTATTGAGATATAATTCAGATACCATAAGTCACTAAAGCACAGATCACGATAACATGAATCCTTTAGAAAATGGACCTGTACTTTTCAGCTTGGTATTCCCACACCCAGCACAATATTCATTCATGAGTTAGTAAATGCTCATTTCATGAATGAGGGATCCATGGCTTTGAATTTATTATTAGTAATATAGCTATGCTAAATTTGGGTTAAATATACTTTCACCTGATACAATCAAATCACCATTTATAAAATTATTTCTTTTTTTTTCCATGCCCAGCATGGACTCCAACATAGGACCTGAAGTCACAACCCTGACATCAAGACCTGAGTGCCTCTATACTATTATTTCTATGAGAAAAGGCATATACAAAACAAAAAATAAAGCCTACCAGAAACGTTCCAATATCTTTCAACTAATAAACAAAGCCTATGATTTATCTTGCAAGACACTACCACTCCTACATCCCAGGCTCCACCTAAAATATCTGTGGTCTCTCAGAACACTCAATTTTTTTTTCATAACAAACTTACTGAGAGTTTCAACATGCAGTTTGTGAAATACTATTTTTGGAAGAAGAGCTTTTGAGGAATGAAGAGTATCTTCTTCAAAATAAATTCAATACTTTTCCACAATTGTTTTTATTTTTATTATGCTTTCATGTATAGAAAACAAGAGAATGGAGCTCTAAAAAACTACTCAGGAATGAGTCAGCATATACAAGGAGAGCCATTTGTACAAGCATGTATCCCTCTTTTGTAAGAATTGCAGTTTCTATCAAACTGACAATTAGCCTTTTTCTTTTCTCTGTACTGTATTTAAGTTTCATTTTATTCTCACTGCAATTTTTTTCATAAAAGGTGACTTAAAGGAATCCACTAGTATCAAGTGCCATCTATCAAAGATAGTGATTTTGAATCAAGATCTGTATTCAGGAAATACTATTGATAAACCTCATAATGAGATATTTCCTGCCTTGACATTTACATGAATAATTATTGAACTCTCCACCATATAATTTATGCATTGAATAGCACAAGATCCACATACTGGCCACTTGGAATACTTCATATATTTTCAGATAATTAACCATTTCCCAATATTATTATAAAGTGAGTCAACAGCATTAACTTATTTGCCTCTGTTTCAGAGAATTACAGTTGCTACAGGTGGTATGGCTATATGTTGAAGGCCAAAGGATAAAATATAATCATAATTTTATCCATGATTCTCTACTGGGAGGTTAATGCTCATTCTATTAGGGTGTGGTGGTTATTAAAATTATTAAAATCCTCTCATGTAATTGTGAAGTATCTTTTAAAAAATGCATGGCATATTAATGCCCATTGAGGACATTTGTCTCACTAATGAGTCAATAAAATTCTCTCCATTTCATAAAGAGTTTTTTATTGTAACCAAATCAGTCCATCATTTTAAAAATAAATTGTACCTCCTCTATGTTTTTGCAAGTTTCTTAAAGCAGGGATCATATATTTTATTAACTGATTTAACTCAGAGTAGTTTGTCCATATTGGAAACTTGATTAACATATGTAGACAGACTGATTGAATAGGGGGCTAATTATTTTGTTTAGGTAGTCTAAAAGTTTCATATGCATAATTCAGAAATATGTCACATAATTACTTACCTCTTCCAGTTGGCATGCTTTGATGACACTCCTATATCTATACTCATCATAGGACACACCAAAGATGATGTTTTCTTTAATGGTTCCAGGCATGATCCAGGAAAACTGCGAGCAGAATGAAATTCTTCCACTGTGCTTAATTTTACCTTCTGACGGCTCCAGTTCTCCCATAATCATCATTAGAAGTGAAGTCTGGAAATAAAACCATTGTTATTAAGTTAAATCATTTGATCAAATCACTCTCAGAATATACTTGCCTCCAACTGTCATCCTAAGCAGAGGTATCTATTCTGATTTTAAAGGATTCTACATTAATTCATCTGATTCAAAATTTATTAAGCACTTTCTATCCTGAATTTGCTCCTATGCACAAAAGATACAAAAGGGAATAAAAGAAACAATTACAATAGAGTGTGATAAGTGCTTTGGTAGAGGTTCACAGAGACAGAGCACCTAATTCAGGTCGTTGGGATGAGTTTAGAGGCGGCCAGGGAGATATTGCCACCGGCTAATCTTTGCTGGGTGCTGTCCTATGTGATTTAACTGTATTTATTCACTCAATCCTCATGATCTACCCAACATGGTAGATTCAATATTACCTTCATCTAACAAAGAAGAGGTCAGTTAAAAAGAGTTATAGTCAGATAGTATTGTTCCCATGAGCCCTTCCTAAAGAAACTAGTATAAAATCATCCGAGGGATGACTGAAGAAGCTTCACCAAAAGGACTATCAGTGAGCAACGATTTTATATGAAAAAAGACTGTGAACTAAAATTTAAACTAATGTGGGAATTAGAGTTGAGAAAGAGAATTAAAATGTTATATTCCCTGACAATAAGAAAGTTATAAGTAAAGCCCAAACAAAACAAAGGAAACAGGATATAAAGGAAATTCACTGATTGTTTTATCGAGAAAAGCTTGAAGTCAAAGGATATGATTTAAAGGTAACATATCAGCCTACAGAAGCATAAGCATATTTAACAACACAAAGATAAAACATTAAGAAAGGTAATACTACTGGCTAAAATTGAGTAGAAAAAAAGGAGGCAGCAGAGGACAGGAAAACAATGATTTTATCCGAGCTTACATTATGGAATAAGAGAAAGAAAAACCAAAGACTTAATGAAAAGCTATTATAAATATAACCACTGTAAAAAAATATGTCCCAACCACTAGAAGTTGGAATGCCCTTGGGCTCACACGTTGGTCCCTTTCCCTTCTTATCTATACTCTCTCCTTTGGACTCTCATCTGGCCTCAAGTTTTTTTCACGGCCAGCCCCCATTCCCTTGAAACCAGACCTGTATATCCAACTAACATCTCAATTTAAATGTCAAAGATGCATTTTAACATCAATGTTCTAAAATCAAGCCCATACCAGTTTCTTCCATAATCTCCTCAGGTAATGGTACCTTCATGCTTCTAGTTCCTCAGTCCAAAAACTTTGGACTCATCCTTGACTTCTCCTTTTTTTTCATATGCCACTTTCAATCTAATTATGTTGTATCTTTCTTAGACATATGTCCTGAGGGACGCCTAGATGGCTCAGTCAATTGAGCGTGGACTCTTAACTTCTGCTCAGGTCATGATCTCATGGTTGTGAGATCGAGCCCCACGTTGCTGAGTGTGGAGCCTGCTTAAGATTCTCTTTCTCCCTCTCCCTCTTGCCCTCCACTACTCTCATGCATGTAGGCAGCACTCTTTCCCAAGAAAGAAAGAAAGAAAAGAAAGAAGGAAGGAAGGAAGGAGGGAAGGAAGGAGGAGACAGAAAGAGAAAGAAAGAAAGAGAGAGAGAGAGAAAGGAAGGAAGGAAGGAAGGAAGGAAGGAAGGAAGGAAGGAAGAAAGGAAAGAAAAAGAAAAGGAAGGAAGGAGGGAAAGAGGGAAGGAAGGAGAAGACAGAGAGAAAGAGAAAGAAAGAGACAGAGAGAAAGAAAGAAAGAAAAGAAAGGAAGGAAGGAAGGAAGAAGAGAGGGAGGGAAGAAGGAAGGAAGAAGAGAGGGAGGGAAGAAGGAAGGAAGGAAGGAAGGAAGGAAGGAAGGAAGGAAGGAAGGAAGGAAGGGAGATGTCCTGAATTTGACTGTTTCCTTCACTACCTGGATTAAGCCAATATCCTCTCCTTCTCAGTTTGCACAACAGCCTCCAAACTCATTTCCTTGCTTCTGCCCTTGTCTCTTTACAACCTATTTCCAAAGTGGCCTCATCAAAATTAAGACCGATCATGTCACTTTTCTGCTTAAAACCCTCCAATGGCCTCTCATTTCCTCAGGGGAAAAAAAAAAAAAAAAAAGCCTTCCTCTTTACAAGCTGCTTCGTAAGGCCCTTGAAGCTCCTTTACCAGAACCCAAATAATGGTCTAGCCCACATTACTCCTCTGACAGCTCTCTACCCTCTGGTTGACTCTAGGCCAACCCCACTGACTTCCTGGCTGTTCTGTGAGCCACACAGGCACTGTTCCATTTCAAGGCTTTGCTCCACCCTCTATCTGCACAGCAGCTCTGTGGCCTTGCTGACAATCCCTGACACCACATAGGTTCTGTCATCATCCTGGCCTTACCCTGGTACTCAGTTTTAGTTTGGTCTTAATAACAACTGAGCAGCAGATGTGTAAAATAAGGTATTAGCTCCTGCTTTTGTTTACATTTAAAATAAAATACTAATGCCTGTGAAGTTTTATCAACATTTTGGTATATAAGATATATATTCATATTCAGTGATGGTTTCATTTAATGTCATATCTCTCAAAATACCAAGGATTGATAAATATGTATTACATATATTTGATAAATATATCTGAAAAATATAAAAATTATATATAATTTTATGTTTATATAATCATATTTTATATTTATATTAACAAATATTAACATTAAAATTATATTAGTATTAATATAATAAATATAAGTATATATTATATATTTAACTTGGAAAATCAGATATATTCCATTATTTGAGTTTATAAAACTGTTATATATTAAAATATTGTTTCAAAAAATGGGATTTATAATAAGTATCGGGGGGAGGAGGATGGGAAGCTGACCAGCACTGAATAAATCTATGTATTTCTTTCAAAAATCTTTCCCAATCAATAATTTTTCCTCATAATAAATTCTAAGTCTGAGTCCAGTGTCCAAAATTCTAATGTCAACAAAGTAGGGACCTCTTGCCTATACGGTTAGTAAGGTAACTAAGCCAAGATTTTCCTGGACAAGCTCTGGAAAAATGTCTATGCCAAAGATCGGTAAAAATGAATGGTTCATCTATTCAATAAAGTTACTGAATATCCACCATGTACAAGATACTATGTTGACTTATATGTGAAATCTAAAAAACAAAAGGAAAGAATAAATAAATAGAAAGCAAAAGCAGACCAATAAATACAGAGAAAAAACTGATGTTTGCCGGCAGGGGTGGGGGGGGTTGGGGGAGAGGGGCAAAATGGGTGACGGGGAGTGGGGGGTACGGGTCTCCAGTTATGAATGAATAAGTCATTGAATGAAAGGTACAGCATAAGAAACACAGTCAATGGTATTGTAATACCATTGTACGGTGACAGATAAGCAGCAACATTTGTGAGCACAGCATAATATAGAGAGGTGTTGAATCATTATGTTGTGCAAATGAAATTAACATAACATTGGGTGCCAACTATGCTCCAATTTAAAACAAGAAAAAAGAAAAAAAGGTTTTAAATAAATTTAAAAATAAGCACCTGAGGGGAAAAAAGACACTGGGTTCAGTGCCATGTACCACATAAAGATGCAGAAGAAAAGGTCATTCCAAGTAATATGAAGAAATAAAAGACTAGAGACTATTACCAGTGGAATAATTTATATTACGAGGGGCACTATATCCAAGCAGTCTCTTACTACAAATGTAAGAATTTCTCCAATATGCCCTCTTAGGCTACAGACAAACGAGGAAACGAAAGAAATGAAGGCCAAATGAGGTTCTTAACGATGAGGAATACGTTACCTTGCCTGCTCCAGTAGATCCAGCAACCGCCAACAACTGACCTCTTTCTATCTTGAAACTGATGTCTTTCAGGACAGGAGCACCAAGAAGTGAGAAGTTGCTGAAGAAGAGGCTGTTGTCCCCATTAGAAATTTTTCTGTCATTACTGTTTTGTTTTGCTTTCTCAAGTAATTCCCCAAATCCCTGGGAAAAAAAAATAGAAAACAAAAAGGCAGATTTTTCAGGCATTTTCAATAGCTATTTGTTTTATGTATTATGAAAAGCACATGGCACATGATCCATACTTTATAACATGTAATTATATAGCACAAGTTCTGGAGCCCATGATGCAAAACATTGAAAATTTTAACACACCATTTGATGGAAATATGATTTAAATATCTCAGATTATCACTCACCATTAAACTAAATTAAATTATTGAAAAAAATGTGCACCTTCTCCTATAGGCTGAGCAAATAAATATTACTGTCTAATTCTTAGCACAATAATAATATCTGAGGTAGCTTTTATAATCCCTCCGTTTCAAACCCATAGACTGTGACTCAGAGGTTAAATGACTAAACAGTCAGCCAGAGTGGAATTACAACCCATTCTGACCTCTATCATGCTGCCGGTACCTTCCTCTACGAAGCGTAGATCATTTAAGTAGTTATTAAGTATAAAAGTAATGAGATTGCAAGATGATTCAGATACAGTCCCTTATAGGAGAATAGCTGGGAGGAAGGAATTCCCTTCTGAAAGTTCCCTGTTTCTCTATTGTCCCATGGGAAGCTTTAGGGTAGTGGTCTTCAAACCAGAGCAAACAGCCCTAAGGACTGATCATGAGGAAGCTTGTGTATACAGTCTTAAGGGAATCTACTTATACATTCTCAATCTCCAAATATACTCCTTCCTAAAATAATATGCTTGTGATTTGCTTGCTCTTTGTCATCTCTTCTTTCCCACTTTGCCACTCACAATTGTCCTTGCCTCACTTTACACAAAAGAGAAGTCTTTCGAGGCGCCTGGGTGGCTCAGTCGGCTAAGTGTCCAACTCTTGGTTTCTGCTTAAGTTATAACCTCCTGGGTTCATGGGTTTGGGCCCTGAGTTGGACTCCATGCTCAGCTGGGAGCCTGCTTGGGATTCTCTCTCTCCTCTCCCCTCACTGTCAAAAATAAATAAACTTTAAAAAAAAAAAAGAAAGAAAAGAAGAGGAACATTTTACCAGTCCTAAGTCTTACTGTGTTGTACTTCTTGGGAGTATAAGAACCTCTAGGACACAAACAAGAGGACCACAGAAGAATAATTTTCTTCTGAAAGAGGGTCCCACAAAAGCAAAGCCAGGAATACTGAAAGAGGTAACATCTTATTTCACTCAGATTCCAAACTAAAGGCAATCTATGTGTCTTACCTAGCTTAGAATAAGAAACTCAGAAATGAGTTGCAGGATAAGGCATTTTAATTAATTATTTGATTACTTAATTTTTAATAATTTAATAAATTTAGTTAATACACATTAATTACCTGCAATTTAAGGTTATACTTTTTCTGACATAACATAAGCTGATTGGCTTGACAATAAGAACTAACTTCATAAATTCATTTATCTTCCATAAACTGAATGCACTCGACCTATAGTACCAAGGTTTTGGCAAAAACCCATTTAACAGACAATGTACAATAAACAGGAATTACATTTCTTGCCACCACTTAAAAATACATCAAAAAATTTATGTCAAATTAAAAATGTGTCAGAGGCACGTGTCATAGTTTTTCAAAATTCCTTGAGGTCCTACAGATGCAATTAAGTTTGAAGACAACTGCTTTGAGTTCTCATGATAGGGTTGGTTAACATCCTCCTCAGTCACCAAACAATAAAAGCAAAGCTTTTAGGAAGTAGACAATAAAAAGTCTTTATAACATGGGTCAAAGGTATTTGTTATTCCCTTATTCATTTATTTATCTCACAGATATTTACTGGGAATCACCTCTGTATTAAAGACCACTTCAAAAATCCCACATGAGAGAATAATGTATGAATAGGTATTAACACTGCAACATGCTTAGTGCTAGAATTGAAAATCACACCAAGTCTTATGGACGTACGTTACGGAGAGCAAGCAACTCAGCTTAGAACTTGACCAAGTAAATGACCTGCAGGCTGGCTACAAGGGATAGAACTGGGATTTCACAAGACCAAGAAATAGTATAGGTGTCCTAGGAAGACGGATCTGCATGTACAATGATTTAGGCTTAAAAAAACAAAATGTATCTCAGAAATGACGAGTGGCCAGGTCAGATGCATATAGCAAGATGACAAAAGATGTCCTTAGGCGGGCGACACAGGCTGTTAAAGGACTTGCTGCACCATGCTTAGAAGCAGGACTTTTACCCAATAAGCAAATGAACCAATGGGAGGCTGTTGTTACCAATAAATTTTATTTCTTATTTTTTTTTATTTGAGAGAGAGAGTATGAGCAGGGGAGAGGAACGGAGGAAGAAGGGGGAGAGAGGGAGAGAGAGAGAGAGAGAGAGAGAGAGAGAGAGAGAGAGAGAGGGAGAATCTTAAGCAAGCTAAGCATGGAGTCCAACACAGGGCTTGATCCCATGGCCCTGGGATCATGACCTCAGCCAAAATCAAGAGTTGGACACTCAAACTGGCTGAGCCACCCAGGCGCCCCACTAATAACTTTTATTTCTGATTACAGAAGCAAGATACTTATTTCAAGAAATTTGGAAAATATAAAAAAGCAGAATGAATAGAAATCACTTGTAATACTACCACTGAGAATAAACCATACTTAATGCAAAATTCCTCCATTTTCTTACACACAAATATATATGATTTTATATATACGTATACATATATACATATAGCCAGGGATGAAAAGTGCGGCATAGGCAATATAGCCAATATTATTGTAATAACTTTTAAGTGTAGATGGTAGCTAACTTATCATGGTGAACATTTTGTAATGTATCTAATTGTTGAATTATTAGATTGTACACCTGAAACTAATATATCAATTATTTTTCAATAAAATGTATATATATAATTTTTTACAAAATTAAGAAAAAATACAAGGTTGTGACCCACTTTCTGACTTACAATAAATCACCAATATTTTCATATACCATTAAATATGATTTTTAATATAATTTTTAGTTGCAAGATAGTATTCAACACTATGGATAAACTATATGCTCATACTTTTGCTATAAATTGGGGGGCACATTTTCTTGCTATAAATTCCTACAAGTGGAGGCTCCAGAGCAAAAAGTATGTGAAATTCCATGGGTTTCAATAGTAGTTCTAAATTTTCTTCATCAAGAAGTATATGAGAGTGCCAGTTTTCAAGTTTCAGTTCTCAACACTATTATTTTTTGGTTTCGGATTTGTTTTGATTTCTTTTTCTTATAGTTTCATAAGTGAAAATGGAATATAATGATCTTATTTTTATTTATTTGCTCTCTAAGATGATTGACCATTTTCCATATTTACAAGTCCCCTGTATGTTATCCTTTGTCATTACCCCGGTCTTGTGACATCTTCTCAACCAGCTGTCTAATGGTTGACAAGTCATTGTAACATTCTGAGCTTCAGTCTTCTCTGTTTTTGAGGGCATTAAATGAGATAATATATATGAAAGCATTTTGTGTACAATAAAGCAGTAGTCACTCTCTTTTGTTCTGTTTTGTTTAAATAAGGAGCAGTATGATGAGTGGTAAAGGTTTCTGAAGTCACAGAAACTTAGGCTGACCTTTTAGCTCTGCCCTAATTAGTTGTATAACCTTTTTCTACTTGCTTAAACTAAGTCAGCTTCCTAGTAAGTAAATAGTAATTTTACCCACTCACAGGTTTGGACTGAGGGCAGAATCATATATCAGAATTACCAGGGATTTGCCTTTTGGGTAACTGGGTGGATGGTGATGATAGCAAATACGCTCACTGTTAAGAGTGGGTTTATGAAGCTTGGTGAGTGATGAACGTGGAGTGCTTCACAAGCATGCAAACTTAGATATACATGTATGAAGTTCAAGAAAGAAACTGGGGCCAGAAATTTGCATTTGAGACTCATCAGCACATTGATGTCAGTTGATCTGAGCTTGAGGTCACCCACAGAGGGCATGAAATGCTAGAAGAAAGCCTTGGGGGTACCTAGTGCCGATCACCATTGAAGTAGCAGGCAGGGAAGAGGTCGAAGTCGTGGTCTGAGGATAAAATAATGTGAAAGGAGTGGTTCATTAAAGCTATGTGACGGTTTCAAAAAGAAAGAAATAGTTTTAACATATTGGTGAGGGCGGAATCCAGATTGCAGTAAGGAGATGCCCATGAAAGATGAGGAAATGACAAGAGGTTTCACAACAAAGGGAAAAAAAGGGATAAGGTTTAAGGTTTAAAGGATGAAGCTGAGTGGGCAAAAGCAAGGGAAGAAATATTTTTAAATAAATTTATAAATATATGAATGTGAAAATGAGTCAGCTGAAAGGAGATGTTGAAGCTTCTAGAGAGAAGACTGCTGGCCTCTTATTCTAAGAAAATGAAGCAAGGTAGTAATAGCTCAATCAAGGGCAGGGAGAAACATACATCTTAGATATGATGGAATGGGAAAAACATAATTCCAAGGGTGAACAGGGAAGTTGGAAGCATTCATACATAATGATGGCTTCTGTTTTCTCTATGTTTTGTAGCAGGCAAGAAGAGCCTGAGAAAAGTAAGGGATTTCAGGAAAGTGGTAAAGATTTGAATAGCTTCTGGGGAAATGGTAAAGGAAATTAACTAAAGACAAATGAAAAGATTTCCCAAGAAGGTTTAGAGGTCTCACTGAGGTTGAAACAAGAACAGTATAAAACTATCATAAGATATATGATTTTCCCAGATAGCACCTCTTTCACCCAAGTCCATAAAGTCATGTTTTGCAGAAAAGGCTTCAGTGGAAGAAAATGGAAATTGTAGAAGAACTGAAATGACAGGTCTTAGAATAAAAGGAAGTTGAACCAGGCAGGGACCAAAGGGAGCATTAAAGACCTTAGAAGTCTTGAACGTGAAAGACCATCAGATGTGATTTAGAGGCAGATAGAGCTGAAAGGTTAAGAAATTCTGGGCGGAAAAAGAGATTTCACATTTCCAAAGTAGAGGAAGTCTAGGGGCTCCCAAAGCTCAGGATATGCCTATGAGAAGAAGCTTTTAAAGAAGTCCCTGGAAAGTATAAGTTCTAAGGACAGTATTGGAGAGACTTCTCATGCGGGTGTTGAGGTTTTAGACCTCATGGCAGAGGTTTAACGAGCACCACTATCCCAAGAAAATGTGATCAAGAAGCAAAGTAAGTCAGGCAGAGAAAGACAAATACACGATTTCACTCAAACGTGGAATTTAAGAAACCTGACAGATGAACCTAGGGGAAGGGAAGGAAAAATAAGATAAAAACCAGGCATGGGAAGAGGGACGCAAACCATAGGAGACTCTTACATGCAGAGAACAAACAGGGTTGCTGGAGGGGAGGTGGGTGGGAGGGGTGAGCTAGATGAGTGATGGGCATTAAGGAGGGCACTTGTTGGGATGAACACTATGGCATTCACTATGGTATTGTTGGGTATTTTATGTAAGTGATGAATCACTAAATTCTATACCTGAAATCTTTATAACACCATATGTTAACTAAATTGGATTTAAAGAAATTTTTTTTAAAAATGGGAAAAAGAAGTGTCCAGAGTTTGACAGGTGCCCATCGAAGACTGAAGAATGAGGATACAGCCAAATGGGAGGCAAGAGTTCAGGGAAAGGATTAGAGGCTATGACATCTAGGTCCAAATTCCAGCTTCAGCCTCTGACAGTTGTGTGAGCTGAGCCAGGTGCCTTAACCTCTCTAAGCTTCCACTTTCTTATCAATAAATTACTTAGGTCATAGGAATGTTATGTGAATTAAATAAGACAACATTTATAAAGTACTTATCCAAGGGCCTAGAGCACAGTTAGGATTCAAGCATGCTACCTATTTTACTGGATGTAAGGAGAGTAAAATGAAAGGCTTTTGAGCAGAGCAAGGAATTAATTGTCTGAAATTAGTAGGGAAAACGTTAAACTTCTTCTTTTCCCTTCATGCCTAGAAGGGCATTTGAAACTCCTAAAAACAAAGAAGTAAAATCAATTGACCCCTTTCTGATCTGACACTTTCCCACAAACAATTTCAGTAGGCAGATAAAGAATTACTCTCTAACCTATATATTCAAAAATGAAGTAGAGTGAAGCCCTGACTGTCTTGCTTATATAAATAAAGCAAGTTTCAGATATTTTGAAATATGCAGAAATAAGACATTAGTTTCAGAACTTCCATCTTTGTTCAGCAGATATAAGTGGTAAGAAAATAAGAACTCAATAGGTATTGTCAATAACCAAATATTGCTTCTTTAGAGGTTGAGTATTATGGATAATATTTTTCAGACTTTGAGATATATGAGAGAATTTTCCTTTTTTTATTTTTACTTTTTTTGAGCATATTGGCTTTTTTCCCCAAAATTTTATTTAAATTCCAGTCAGTTAACATATAGCACAATTATGGTTTCAGGAGAAATCAGTGGTTCATCATTTACATACCATACCCAGTATGAGAGACCTTCTAATAGTGAATGGAAATAAGCAAAAATAGAAAACAACACATTAATACATCTCTCATGCATCTTTACATTGACTCATGTATGTAAACACACTGGACTAGAACTCGAGATCAGAGAAGATAACATTTACTGCGGAAGTACTATGTGCAAGATACTTTGCTGAACACTTTACAGTTCACAACAGTCTTGCAAGAAACCAGGCACTGCTTGAAAGGTAAATATTAATATTTCATTGTACAGATGGAGAACCAAAGTTTCCACAAGTAATTTGATCTAGATTACACAGAGAATAAATGGAAAAGTCAGGATTCTATCAGGCTCCAAAACCTTTAAGATTTGTAGGACTTTCTAATCTGTTGTGTCAAACAAATTATAGGACTTAGAAAACAATGAAGAGGCTTCCATTCTGTATTTAACATTTCTGGGCCCTGACTTCTTAATGTATCAAGTAAGTGCAGTGGTTCCCTTCTGGTGCTACCATTTCAATTATCATTCTAACTTCCTTGTCCATTAGGATGAAAACCAGATTTGTAAAGGAGAAAATGCTAAAGTATTTAGAGCAAACAATTAAAAAACATCCTGACCTCCTCCCAGAAGGCTGTTACATTCTCCATCACTACTTCTGTAGTCGTTAAGTTATATTCCAATGTCTTATACTCTTGCTTTTGTAAGAAATCCTGTTAACAAAAAAAGGCAAAAACATATTATAGAACTAAAGTAGCATTAATGCATTAATACCTCTGTTTTACCCTCTAATAGTCTGTACCCTGTATTTGCATTCTATGAATATTTATGAATATATTAATGAATATATTAGAAATTACTTCATAATAAAATAAGTGATAACAATGTTCTGAAGTTGATTTGCCAAGTACTCAGACTTGTCACATTTGGAAGGCACTCTTAAAACACGTGCAATTTTATAAAACTGGTTTTTTTTAATGTTTATTTATTTTTGAGAGGGACAGAAAGAAAGAAGGGAAGGGAAGGGACAAAGAGAGGGAGACAGATGATCTGAAGTAGGCTCTGCCCTTTTAGTGCAGAGCATAATGTAGGACTTGAACTTGCAAACCGTGAGATCATGACCTGAGTTGAAATCAAGAGTCAGATGTTTAACTGACTGAACCACCTAGTCACCCCTGTAAAACTGTTTTTATATATTAGATTTTAACACACAACTGATTCTTTCTTCTACTCTTACATGTGAACCTGGGTGATGAATTTATAAGGCCTCTCTGAATTACCCTCCAATGTGCCTCAATTCAACATCAGGACACAGACAAAGCTAAAGTCTTCTCATCTTTATCCCCTTCCCTATTGGAGGCACCAATAGAGTCACTTCTCTGGGTAAAGCTATGAAAATCTGATGTAACTGATTTTAAAGCATCAGACCTTGACTCTAAGAGAAGGCTCTGTCAGACATGATTAGGGCTTAACTAGGGATGGTGGGAGCATGAGGAAGAATTAAATGTCAATATCCTGAAGTCCTCACCATTAGGAAGTAATGAAGAAAGCCTGGTCCTTGCCTCACTTTTGCTTTTTCTTCTCTGCTCTGCTCTTACTCAGTATCGCTATTTTGGTTTCTCTCTTTCTCTCCCAGTTTGTTTTCTCTTCTGTGTTCCTATTCAGTGACTCTCCCTGTCTTTGTGACCCTCTCTCTGGGTCTGGATGTATGTTTGTTCTCTCTCTCTCTCTCTCTCTCATTTGAGAAGGGTTAACAGAAAAAATAGGATTAGTCCAAGAGCTGCTATGGTTCTGAGCTACATGCCCCAATTTGTCTAACTCACAGATCTTAAACTCATATTTTCAAGATGATAAAATTAAGGAGGGTGGCTGAGTAAAGACTGTGTAGAAGTGGAGAGGACAGCTCTCTTTGAAGGAGGAGCCACCACATCTTACGAGGGAAAAGGGACCCAGTTACTACATATTCCAATTCTTCAAAAGAGGCCAAAGGCATGATTTATTGTACATGAAAATCTCCCTAATTTTAAATGCTGGCAACTAATGCAAATGTGTTGGTTTTTTTAAATTTAAAGGTCTAGTGAAACAGGTCAGAAGGCCAAAATGAGATCCATGGGCCATCACTAGCAAAGTCTGGCCTAGATGACATAATGGCAGAACCACCTAAAAGTGGCTTACCCTTCACTCTCGTTTTTTATTTCTGTCACAGCGATTTATTTTCTGAGTTAAGTATTTTAAAAGATATCAAAAATATGTAATATTTTATATTACATATAAAATTATAAATTATAATTCATTTACAATTTTATTTATAAATTTATCCATATTAATTATAAAAATTATAACCGCATAAAATTTGGTAATGATTCAATTAGCTTTATCTATATTGGGTATAATCATCTGAGGACTTTAGAACTTCTCTTCCAAGCTATCAGCTACATCAGCATTGCTAGGATTTTAATGTAATTAATGTGGCATCAAATGCCATTCTCATTTATCTTACTTTCTGGAAAGTATGTTGAAAAGTTTAGAAAAGTTTAAGGTAAACATTCTTAGTTTTAGCTGGAATGTGTTACAACTCCCTAGTGAATCTACTACCATCTTTTGCACATTTGCCAAGTTCATTAGGACTGATCTATTGGTTGATTACTTAAATAAAATTCTCCAGAATACAGAAATAATATTTTCTTCAACTTCTTTGACTTAAGAGAATCTCACAGACCTTCATATATTTCACTAGGCTTTCATCACAAGGGCTCATTAGACCACATGTAGACATCAAGAGAGGAAATTCTGTGTGTCAAACAGGCCCAAGACAAAGACTTGATCTCTAGAGAGTTTGCTAGGAAAGTTCAGAACCTTTCGAAAACCATTGGATATGATGCCCAGTTGGGTAAATTACCTGTATTTTATTTATTGCTCCAAGAGAGTCATACCATGTTTGTACAGCCCAGGGGAACTGCCGAGTGACTGCCATGCGCAAAACGATGCAGAATGAGATGGTTGTGAATATTTTTCGGAGGACGATTGTTTTGGTCAGTGCATAGGGAAGCACAGATAAAAACACGACAAAAAACCCTGAGAAGAAGAAGGCCGAGCTATTCAAGTATCTCACATAGGCTGTTTTCCGGGTCAGTTTCAGTTCTGTTCTATAAAAAAATACATAAAATTTGGGATGCTTATTAACTTTTTAAAATACCAGGCATCTTGGAATGTAAAACCGGAACATAAGTTCTCAAGGCTTTCTGCCTTTGTTCGGATCCTAGCTCCACCCTGCATGAGCTGTGTGACCTTGGACAAGTTATTTCATCTCTGGGCCCCAGTTACCTTCTCTGAAAGGTGGACAGTAACGAATGCACCAGTGTCTTGGACATAATACCTGAAAATATTATTTTTAAATTATAATTAACAACCTTAATTATTAATACTATTACTATGATGATGAGTATTTTAACATCTTCAATCACTTTATTATTAATTTGTAAGATTAGTGAGACTTTGACTCAGTTTTTTAGTTTGTTGGTTGCTGTTTTGCTTAAGTTTGGAAATGAGGAAAACATTCCAAGATTTATAAAAGAAAAATGTAAGTTTGTGATTCCCTAATAGATTCTTAACATTTTAGAAATTCTAGTGTGGCTTTGGAGAACACCATATAAGCCACAAAGGAGCGGTTTCTCAAACCTTAGCATCTGTGAAAGTCATCCGAGAAACTTGTTAAAATGGAGTCTCAGGCTCACTGTCCAGAGACGACACTAAGTCTGCAGTAGGCTTCTAGAATCCATGTTTTAAGAACCCAAGTGATTCTGTTGCAGGTAGTTCTTGAAAAATTAAAAGACAGTAGCTACTATAACCTCTCTATGTCTCTCTTTATTATAATTATTTGCAACCATCATTTTTTGAAAGATTTTATTTTTTTAATTTTATTAATGTTTATTTAATTTTGAGAGAGAGCATGAGTCAGAGAGGGGCAGAGAGAGAGGGAGACACAGAATCTGAAGCAGACTTCAGGCTCTAAGCAGTCAGCACAGAGCCCAACGCGGGGCTTGAAACTCATGAACTGTGAGATCATGACCTGAGCTGAAGTCGGACTCTGAACCTACTGAGCCACCTAGGCGCCCCTAAAAGATTTTATTTTTAAGTAATCTCTACGCCTCTCGTGGGGCTAGAACCTACAATCCAGAGATCAAAAGTCACATGCTCCACTGACTGAGCCAGTCAGGCACTCCTGCAACAATAATTCTTCACTCCTAATCTTCTAGTCTGAACTACAAATGCGAACTATTTTTTTTAACACATAAAGAGAGATTTATTTATTAAAGTGCTCCAGCAGGTAGAAAATAGGGAGTGCAGATGCTGGTAATAAGAGAGAACACTCCTGCCTTCAACCTCCATTCCACTCTTCCAGGAAGAAAAATTAGAGCCACTTGTTTTGTTTTTTGTTTTTTGCTTTTTGGGGTTTTTTTGATATACATATATATTGCAAAATGAGCACAGGGTTAAATACTTCTTTTACCTCACATAAGCCCCAGTCTTATGCCAGCACCCTAATCCCATCCCCACCTTTTAAAAAATTTTTTTATTTAATTTATTTATTTTTTTAATTTACATCCAAGTTAGCATATAGTGCAACAATGATTTCAGGAGTAGATTCCTTAATGCCCCTTACCCATTTATTTAGCTCATCTCTCTCCAGTAATTAGAGTCACTTGTGATCCTCCTATTCAGATCTCACAAGGGAAGAGACAGGGATGAACAGACAAGCAGATGGTTCTGGCGGGCGGGAACAATAGCAATAGTTGTGCCTGGCATTTGGCTGCTGGTTTCACACATTTGTATAATTCAGAAAAGTTCTCATTCTCAAGTGGTAGAGTTCAGAAAAAAAATCTCTTTTTTTTTCTAGTCAGAAAAAAGGTATAATCCTGAGCACTCTGCTCAAGAAAATGAAGGTTAATATGCCCAACTTAGACCGTGATTCGCAATCTAATGTGATCTAATGCTTACTTATTTCAGTTATTTGGCGTTGAAGGCAGATCAGGAATTTTGGAATCTGTCTAGGGTTTGACCCCCAGCTCTGTCATCTCAAGCGAACTGCCCTTCCCTCTGATCCTACAGAATCCACATGAGTACAAGAGAAACATACCATCTCTCTGCTGGAGTTACTGCCAAGGTGAGTGACAGCATGGCAAAGGGACTGGCACTTAGAATCTATACTCAGAATCCTTAATCTTCAACAGAAAAAAGAATAATGCTGGCTAGGTTGATATTAATAAAATGCTAAAAAAAAAAAACACTGCTCACAAAAATGTTCATGAATTTGTAACAATTGTTGAAATGTATTAGAAGCAGTTGAGGAAAATGGAAGAAGTGGTATGACAAGAAAAGAATAATGGACTCAAGAACATTTACAAGAACCACCCAAAAAGCAGTAATTTCCATAATAAAATCACTTGTACCTTATGAGTCATAAAAATATTTTATCAGTGTCTTGTTTAAAAAAAAACTTGAAAGTACTTTTATTACAGAAGAGCAATAAAGGAGTGGATTTTCAGAGAGTTTTATAGTCTCTGCCCAGTTCAACAATGGCGCAGACTGAGGTAATCACCCCTCAAAGCGCATCCTGACATTCTCTTCCAGAACATTATATTTGCTCTTTTGAATAGAAGCAATTCTTGCTTTCCCATATTTACATCAGCACTTCCTAGCCTTTTCGGGTAATAATTTCATGTCAGATTAAGGAACTAGGTCACACAAGTTACAACCAAGCATTTGCTATTAGAATCGGCCAGAGAGAAATACAGAATAGAAAGGATGAATTTCATCTTTTGAGGAAGAGGAAAATAAAAACCAAAGTCAACAAAAGTCAACACCTAGAATGACCTGATCAGGAGTTTATCATGGGGCCAGAGACAACCAGATCCTCTGATCACCTCCTCATCATTCTTGCTATGTCTGTGCTTATAGGCACAGAAGTGACCAAGGGGACAAGTGTGATAGAGAAGTCACTTGTTAAAAATGAAAACAACTTCAACCAACTAAACAATTCCCCAAGATCTTCAAGGATGTTTCTGGAAAGAAAATATAATTCCTTTCCTGGATTTGTCTTGAAAGTCATAATAAAAACAGGTGACCAATTATGTTTGGGAAATATTTACTCTTTTACTCTTTCTATTTACATGGCAAAGGGCTTAATATTTCAGCATTTCTTTTGTTGTTCCAATCACACACCTGCAGCTCAGTTACCACCGTCTACTGGAATCAGCAGCCCGAATTCCTGATGACCACATTCACACTATCCAAAAGCATACTCTTTTTTTTTTTTTTTTTGGTATATTTTCTCCTGTGAAACTCTCATGTGCTTTAGGACCTGAAATTACCTGCTCTTTAACAGTAGTATCTCTATCACTGAGTCTCCTAGAACTCTTTTTGATTGCAGTGTGTAGAGCATGGAACTTGACTAAAGGAAATGGTGTCTTGGCTACAGAAATGCCATAGCTTATATTGTACCCTAAATTAGCACATTAATCATATTTTTTCACTGGATGTAATCTTTACCAGTCAGTGAAAGAGACGTTATCTGAGGTAAAACCTAACTAAAGATAGGTGGCAAGTAACGATTCTATCTCAGTCGGTGGCCTTCACTGCTTGAACTGACCTCTCAAGTGCAAGGTTTCTAGAAACACAAGTTACAGATGTTACCCTGCATTATTATTCTTAAGTTAAGGAAGAACAATGATATTTTAAACAAAGACAAAGTTTCTTTTCACTTTTCATGAGCCATAACATAAGTGAAATGGAATAACAGGAACCACGTTTGAGGTTCGGATTTGTACACCTATTGCTCTAGTGGTTTCATTTAAGGTTTTAATCAGCCTCCAGCATTATGATAATTATTTTAGTCAAATAAGTATAATAAGCAGCTATGAACACATACAGGAGATTCTTCATTAGGCGTAAATATCCTTGTAATAAAAAATAACACACATAACCAACTATATAAAACTACAGACCACGAAAATGGCTTTATGCCACTTGATACTGATCATGAATATTGATATAACTTAATACAGAAACGTCAAATATGAACTAGAAGCCCACTGTGACATACTCATTTTTATTCAAATATTGAATGTGAAATGGCTACTGATATTGAAATTATCAGAAACACTTACTGTCTTAGGTTTTCAATCATTTTTTCCATTGCTTCCTCCCAGCAGTATGCCTTAACAGATTGGATATTTTCAATCATTTCAGAGGTGATCACAAGTCTTTCATTGATCTTTCCAGATCTCTGATCTCTGTAAATCAATTAATCAATCAAATACTTAATAAAACCAAGTCAAATTGCCACTAAGAACTACAAAATCTTTCCCAAAAAAGCCACATTTCTTATTAAACAGATGGATGTTTATTTTTATTATCTAACAGATAGTAACAAAAATCATAGCTATCATTTAGTGAATGTGTCCTATGTGCCAGACACATGCATTCCACATACTATCCCAGTGTAGGACCCTTCATGGAAGTCCAGGAATAGTGATTATTTCCATTTTAAAGATAAAAATCCAGAGACTCAGTGAGGTCAAGTGACTTGAGTCAGGTCACATAACTAGTAAGCATGCAGTCTGGGATTCAAGCCAAGAGTTAGCAGACTCCAAAATTTGTATACGTTATATCATCTTCTAGTTGATGAACTCTAGAAGCCCTCTATCATAAGCTCTGACTGGTATCATTAACTCATTCTGTAATAAAAAGTAACCAGAGCTCTAGTGTGATTATCCATGAACCAGAGTAGGAAAAACCTATAAAACTCTACCCAACATTTATGTGTTCCCTCCCGTGCACACATGTTTTATTCATACTACCTAAATCTTATGATGCATAAAAATGAACCGAATCTTAACATATTTAAAAAGAAATTCTATAGATTGATAAGCCAAAAAATGTCTCTTAATACACTGATTACTACTTACACGATTAAAATAATTCCCTTTTAGTGACACCCAGGAAGTAGATCCCAGTTCAGTAAATAGAGCAGTCCTTGTTTTACTAGACTTTTTGATTATCTAACTTAAAACCCTTCCAAGTCATGTAACGAGAGTGCTACCTGTATTTCATCATCTTTCTTCCCAGCCCAGCTTGTAAAAGGGCAAGGACTATGAGGAAAGCAAGACCACAAAAGGCGGAGGCCTGTAACAAATCCCAGAGCAGACCCATGAGGAGTGCCACTTGTAAGGAGCGATCCACACGAAATGTGCTAGTGCAAGTCCCTGCGAAATAAAATCACAGTGAAAACCAGTGACAAACAAACAAACAAACAAGCCTAGATGGGAGAAATCAAGCATAGCAAGCTTATACAATCAAACACATCATGGTTCCCAGCATGCTAAAATCAGTGTGTTTGTTACACGAAGCACATAGCAGTGTGCTTAAACATTCTACAAATAAACTAAGATTTCCCAAGTCGTTGCATTTTCAAAGGCGTTTTTATTCAATGGAATTAAGATTAAGTATCATGTCAGGGACTTATTTTAACTAACTTACTTCTCTTTGGATAAAGCAAGAGCCATGGTATCAACATGTAAGAGCAAAAGGGTTTCCATAGGCTCAATGTAACAACTCTACCACCTGACAAAATAGTCAGAGTAAATGCATGCTCAATTCATTAGTAATTTATGTAGCACCTGCTGTGGTTTAACACTATGCTACCCACTGAAAATGCTAAGATAAATAAAACACATTATCTGTCCTCAAAGACCTTGCAATTATTTGTGTCATAAGACAGCAATGAACAAGAACTGCTCGAAGTATCATATTCAGCCAAAGTAAATGACCAATTTAAAGTATTAAAAGGAAACAAGATCTGATAAAAAAATTAATTTTTAAAAACCTCATTAAATACACAGCAAGTTGAGATGCCTTTGCATTGACTGGTTCCATAAGACCCCATAACAGCACTGTACTATGCAACCCAACCTTGCAGGAATAGGGAAGGTAGGAATGCCTATGATTTAGCCATATATTGCTGTTAACTGACCCAGAAAAACCCTTGGGGTTGTAAGATTTATAACAATAATGCAGAAATCGGTAGGTACATACTTCATCAAATTTGTTCAGGTTGTTGGAAAGGAGGCTAACAAGTTGTCCAATACTTATTTTATCCAGAACACGGCTTGACAGCTTTAAAGTCTAAAAGGAAAATAGGAAGTTAGGTGATGTTGACAAAGAGAAGACAAAAAGAATATTTATAAATAACGTTATAATGCAGCTAAAGAATTCGGTCACTATGCATGCATTTCGAAGTAAAAATAACGAAAATTATTGTATATTCATCTAGCTTCGAATCTTCTCCGATTTATAAATACTTCTCTTCACAAATTATATTATACTGGCATGCCTGTAGTTATTTTGTTTTCTAGCTTCTAGATAGTAACAACACGCTTTCTACTCCAAAACAGTAATGATATTACACTTAAATATCCACTCATATAGTGTGGAGATTTTGGTGGGTTTTGTTTTGTTTTTATAGGCAGCAAAATTTGAGATTAAAGCCTATAATCTTATGGTAACTCTATTTTTCTATAGCAGAGTCCTAGAGTAATTCTATTGAAGAAAATTACAATTAAAGTCGATAAAAGTGTATTATGAATAACTGAATCATTAATGACTTTGTGAAAGATTAACAATGCAAAATCCTTAAATATTACATAGAAAAAATACATCCCTATACACAAATAGAATTGTTAAGTGGATAAATTAATCATAATTATGAAAGATCACAGTTATACTTTTCCTGTAAAATTTAATAACAACTGATTAGCCCTTTAATGCTTTTGTTTGGAGAGTACCCATCCAATATTTGTTTCAATTGAATGTATATGTATTGGGCACTTATGAGATGCAAATCACTGGATTCAAGGCTTCACAGATTATCGTTAGGATTTATTAATACATATTTCTTGCCTCAAGGTAACCTAGTTCATACATTAACTAAATATGATATGATAAATGAGTTATAGGGAGCAGAATATAACAGGGTGGTTAAGAAAAAGTTCACATACCTGGTTACAAAAATCAGGATTTTATTGAGGAGGTAAAATTTAAGTTGGGCGTGGAAGAATGAATAGAATTTAGATAAGCACAGATGACGAAGGAATCAAAGCAGTTAATTCCAAAACACTATTAGAGCAATATGAGGGGGAAAACTTCATTGAACTGGGCTACACACACTCATTAACAGACTTCATCTGTCTCAGATATGCATGGTAAGCACTCAGTGAAGATTTGTTCATTTCTGTTATTATCTTTATCTTCTTGAAATTCACAGGAAAATATAAATTCAGTTTGTATTTAGATTATTTTCTTGTATTTTTACATTTTTAGGTACAGCTGACATACAATATTGTATTGTCAGGTGTATAACATAACAATTTGACATTTATATAATGTATTTAGATTCATTATTTAAAATATAATTTGAATGTATCATAGTTGCAGATTTTGGAACAAAGCACAACAGTGCTGTACTATATAATTTGAATACTGTAAGGAGAATTAGTGGCTGCCTGCCATGGAGATGGAGCCGGTCAGATGCGGGACCATCTTTAGGCTCCTTTAGGGACCAAACCACAGCCACGTGAAGATACACTGAATTCTCTGGTGATGATGCCAATGCAGGCCCATAAGTGCGGCTAGTGGTATAAACAAACCAGGTAGCAATACAAGTACTCAAAACTGAGAGAAAGAAAGACAGATACGATAGCCTCTAACTTGTCATCAGTGTGTTCTGGGTCTGAAAGCACATATATTGCTGTATTTGTGCTAAATGTTATACATGAATGTACAAATAACCTTCTGCTTCTTTGATCTCTCATCCCCTTTGGCCCAGAGTACTTCATATCTCTCTCCTCCTACAACACAGTTCTCCTTATTATATTTTCCCAGTACTTTTACCCTCTCATTTTTGGAAAAACCTCCATTTCGAGGACTATGATTTACCCATTTCAGAAATTTTGAAGCTTTTGCATTATACTTTTTAGGTCTTAGTTTCTTAAAATATTTTATCCATAAAACAGGGATAATAGTTCCTACCACAGAGAGTTTGGGAGAATATCAAATGAGATAATATACCTCGTTCACTTAGAAGCTTGTCATGTTCATCCCTAGCTATTACTTACCATTATAATAATAAGCACTTTCTATATTTTTAAACCTTCCTTGATATTCATGCTGTGCAATTCTACCTTCGAAATAATACCTACTGATTTATTCATTTACATAAAATTTCTGGATCAAAATAAAATTTTTGTTGATTTATTACCCATGTTTTCCTGATACTTGGTTGAACTGATGAGACTGTAGCTGAGGGGATCTGACTAAACTGTGGACTCTGTGTTTTTCACGTGCATCCATAAAAGGCTGTTCTGAACAATAAAGGATGACTATCAAGGTTTTATGACACAACTGACCTTGCATATATATTATGGAAGTGTTATGGGTATTTGCTAGAGGTAATTTCAGATCCATGTCCCTTATAAGCCAAGTATATAAAGTTTTTACATTGGGGGAAGAAAAAGAGAATAAGGGTAAAGCAATACCCAAATGATGCAACCAAAATAGCTTTACTGTAATGACTTGGTAGACCCAAGCAATCACGCATGGCCTAGAAAGCACCTATCACTGAAATGATATTAAATTGTATCTGTTAAGGTAGGAAGTCTTAATCTGATTCACTTAAATCATGCTTCCTCAGTTTGGGCTCTTGTCTGGATAATGCATAAAGAAAAGTAGAGCAGGTTCTTGTGGTTGTTGCATGTGCTGTTGCAAAAATACTTAATTTTCAGGATTCAAAGGATGACAAAATCACTGTGTCACAACTAATTAAGGCAGGAACTGTTATTGCTTGGATTACAAATAACAATTACATACTATACTCTTGTTATTGAACGTAAAGATATATGGCATTTTACCACAAGATGATATTTTGTCAATGACTTTTACACAGATGGTAAGTGTCATTTTAATGGGGAGCCATAGATTCCAAAACGCGATGACATGACTAGTTTTAAAACATGAAATCCATAATATAGGCAGTTTACAGAAGATGCTCGACAATTATTAGCTGAAATGAACTGAATTAATTACCAAGGAAAATTAGAAACATTAATTAATGCTGCCATTTACTTAACAGGCATACAAAATAGATTTCAGCATTTATCCCTTACGTGTATCAACATGACATTTAAAATATGTTGCATGTAGCATGGAGACTATGCAAGAAAGTATTACCTTCTTATAAATCAAACTAAACATAGCTATTCTTATCTGCATTCCAATGTGATGAAGGCCAAAAATGGCTGGGTGCAAGAGCAGTGTCCTCATGACAAAGAGAAGGCACAAGCCTACGGCTAGGTAAATCGCAATGGAGCGTTCTGCCTTGTTATCTGGATCATAGGAAGCTATGATTCTTCCCAGTAAGAGAGGCTGGACTGATTTGGTGACTTCCTGAAAAGAAGAAAAACCAAGAAATTAGATTTCATTTCCCTTGCATAAAATGGCCCCACAATTTCAACAAAAAAATTTTCATCTTTAGAGAAGGATTAAAAATGGTCCAACACAGAGGGCTGCTCCATATGTAAAACTCTTGATGTTATTTTCATTTTTATACTTTGAAATAAGAATTGATTTTTGGTTAGAGCGAAAGTCATTTGGAGACAAGTTGATACATAAGGTATTTTTGACTGAAAAGTGAATTGTGGCCATAGAGTAAAAATATAGTTTCTGGAAGGTTTATTAATCAGTAACATGTACATAGCACTGAATGGTTTATGAAATATTTTCATTTGATTTTCATGACAGCTTTAGTAGCCAGAGTGGGCATTATTATTTTCAATTTGCGGATAAGGAAACTAAGGCCAAAGACACCAAGTGACCTGATGTGACTTCAAAATAGAACTTGAGAAAGTGTTTGGAGTAGTAGCATTATTTCCAGAATGAATACAGCTTCTCAAGATGACCACATAAAGGGAAGCTGGCAACAGGAGGAAGGAGCATGCAGGCCCTAGTGGCATTCAAATTCAGCCACTTCTACTTCTGGTCTCATGTCCTTCCTGGTCTAGAATGGGTATGGACTTCAGGGGAGCAGTGTTACAACAACCCTCAACATCAAACCAGATTCCAATGATTCATCAACTCTTCAAAGGCCTGTGCGTTAACACAGGAGGACCAAAGTTGTGTTTTCCAAATGCAACTAATCAGGGTCCTCAATTAACTACTAAATCAAATGGTCCATCAAATCCATTACCACTACTCCTGAATATATAGGAATAGATTTGAATTCAAGAGGTCTAACTCTTCTCCATCTTACTAAATTGTTTTCAAGAGAGAAAGACACAAAATCTCCCCTGTCTTGTTTTAGGATGGACCAGTGAAATGAGGATCTGAGGCTAAAGCCTCCAGGGATGTGATATTAGGCTTACTGATTCCATTTCAAGGGTATATTTTCCAGCTAGAATGGTACCACAGCATTGTTCAGTTTACTCCCCGTCAACTCTTACTTTGCTTATTTTTCCCCATTTTCTACAATCCATTTTCTAAATAGCAAATGCCCAATACCACAAGCCCCCTTATTCCCAATAACTAAAAATGCTTTTCTCTACCAAGTTCATCCCCATTAGGAATCCTATCCTACATAGAGCTGTCATTGATTGATCACTAGCTGCTCATTCTATATTTTATATTCAGTACTGTATTTCAAATTAACTATGTAGATTAAGGCTCTGAATATAAGAAAAGAGTCAAACATTTTTTAAAAGTTTCCAAACTAATCACAAAATGGGGTTATAGTTTTCTGACCTCACATTAGCCATCTTCAAACCTGTATTCAGACAGATGAGTACTGAAAAGAAAATCACTAACCTATCTGTATATAACTTGGTAATAGTTTGCTCTATCTGCTAAAGAGCACTTGTTTTTTAAAAAGTAAAGAAGCACAGAAATTACCATTTTTTGGTGTGGATCATACTGAATATGATTTGTACTTTTATTACACATGTATCCACCTTTAGAATATATAGAAAGAACCGGTTCTGAGGTTTTAAATTTATATAAATGGTATTATACTATGCTTTTTGCAACTATTCTTTTTATTTAACACTGTTTTCAACATTTATTTCCATTTATCCTTGGATATCTACCACCTTTATTCTAAGTGATATTCAACATGACATCCTTGAATACATCAAGCTATATGTCTCATTGCCTTACATTGGGCAGATAGGCTATTTCTATTCTCAAACCACTTCAATCTGTGCAAGTGATGCCCTATTTCTTTTAAGTTTCATGGACCCGTGTCAGACTTTCTCTAGCAGAGATAATTTTATTTCAAAATAACTCCTTATGCCAGGAAAATAAAGTCAAAATAAATACTGGATTTGAAATTATAGGTATGAATTTATCTGCATTACAAATACAATTTTTCATAGAGTGATTATAGTGGCAATATTTCATCCACAAAATTACTTTTAGGTCAATATTTTATTCTATAAAATTCTTCTATAGTATGTTGCTCTTCATAAACAAATGTCAATACTACACTTACTTTAACTTTCCATTAATAGTAGGTTTGCAGTTGGCTAAATATTTACTTTAAAAATTACACTTCTAAACCCAAAGCATAGTTATTTTTTCTGATACAAGTACATGATTAGTTGAAGAACTTCTAAGGTTCCATTATTTTTTATCGTGTGTAGTCACTAAATTCCTCACCACCATCATGTCAACTTTTTTTTACAATATATTTTATAATGTCTTTATCCCAGGAATACTAGGACATTATTTGAAAAATATTGAGAAGGTAAGATTGCTCAATATTAAGAAATTAATAGAATCCAATACACTATAGAAGAAACTATGATTATCTCAGTAACAACTAAAATGAAATCTGATAAAACTTCAATACCAGTTTCTGATAAATGTTCTAACTATACTTAAATATAAAGAAAGAAATTTTCCTTCAAAACAACAATCAGCACCTAATTAACTAATCTTAATAAACTAACAAAACTAAAAGCATTAGCTTTAGGGTCAGGCAAATATAAACAACAGGAATACTGGTTATTAGAACAATTTAACATTTTTCTGGAACTTTTAGCTATTACAACTCAACAAGAGAAACGATCAAGGTATGAGTATTATGAAGAAATGAAAAGTATCATTATCGGCATAGAATATGACCATCCATATAACAAATTTAAGTGAATCGAGAGTTTCAAAGACAGAGGCTTAAGAAATAATTATACTAAGAAAATAAATTCCTATATACCAAGCATAATAATCAATTAAATAAGTATCCCATTTATATAACAATTTATGTAATATAATAAGAGACATTATAAATATCAATAATTAATATATATAGACTTCAAAATATTTATAAATAATACTAAGACCTAGTTCAAAGTCTTAAATAAAAGTCTAAAGGACTTAAAATTTTTCTATAAAGAAAAACTGAAGGTTTCAAAGATTATATTCTCCTCCAAGGTATTTTTTAAGTCTAACACACCCTTCATCAGAATTTTGGGTGGGTTCTTTGGAAGTGGGTTTTCAGCACCATAGTAGCAGGGATTGATTGTCCTTGTTTCTATAATAATTCCAACATAATTCACAATATATAGCACAAAACATCCACTAAGCGAATATTTACTAATCGATGGGTAAAATGATTCTAAATTTCATTTGAAAAGAAAAATGAGAGACTAATCAAAAACATTTAAGGAATAAGAAAAATGTGTGAGAAGGTTTACATTACTGGATATTAAATCATATCATATAGCTATTATAACATGTGGCATGACAAAGAAATAAAAGTGATTTATCTGTGAGCAAGTTCAAGCACACATAATAATTTTATGTATAATAAAATACGTTATCATAATTCAGTGGAGAAAGGCTGGATTATGCAATAAATGATGAGGACTGGATATTAATTTTAAAAATTAGATTTCTATCTCAAACATACACCAAAATAAATAGCAAATGAATTAGATATTTATATGTAAAAGCTGAAATAGTAAAAATATAAATATTTGAGTAAGAAAGGCTTTTAAAATATCTGATAACAAAAGCAGAAGACAAAGGAAAAGGTATATAGATTTGGCAGCAAATTTTTAAAAGTTAAAACTTTTTTGTTTTTATTTTTCTAATGTTAACTTTTGAGAGAGAGAGATGGAGTGCAAGCCAGGGAGGGGCAGAGAGAGAGGGAGACCCAGAATCTGACGCAAACTCCAGATGTTGAGTTGTCAGCACAGAGCCCGATGCAGGGCTTGAACTCATGAGCTGGGAGATCATGACCTGAGCCAAAGGCGGACGCTTAACCGACTAAGCCACTCAGGTGCCCTAAAAGTTGAAACTTCTAACTGTTAAGAAAATAAGAGATAAAAACTCACTAGAAGTAAATGATAGGCTGGGGGAAATATTCTTTCATATCAATAAGAAAAAGACAAACACTAAAATAGACCAAAAAAAACATGAAAAGGCAATTACATACACAAAAAGAAATATAAATGCTTAATTAATATACAAAAACTGTTTAAACTCACTAGAAACCAAAAGTAATGCAAGGAAAAATAATATATTCTTTCTCACTGAGCAATTTGGAAATATTTTTTGATAACACCTATTATTGGTGAGGGCTGAATTTTTGTACTTTAGTAGCAAGAAAGTAAAATAGTACATCTTTTCTTGAAGGCAATTTGATAATCTGGAAATCTGCTGAAATTAGCTTTTAAAGGATGTACATTGAAGGGCTGTTTACAATCAGGAAAAATTAGAAGCAATATAAATATTTAACGATGGGGAACTGATAAATTATGGTATGGTACAGCCACATGATTTATTAAACAATAGGGTGACTAGGTAAAAAAAACATCTAATGACATAAAAGGCATTCACAATACATTAAGAAGAGAAGCAGATTTATAACACATTATAGAAAGCAATGATTCTCCTCCCTTAATAAAGTATATATTCTATTCCCATGGGAAAAAAAAAACTAGAAGGATGAACATTGAATTTATCAGTAATTAAATTACTTTCATAATCATAAAAATATTTAAAAGAATAATAAAATTCTGGATAGGAAATTGCATATGACTTATGATCATTAATAAGTGATAAGAAGAAAACATGTATACAAAAACATAAAAGAAAGTAAACACACACAGATATACACTGAGAAATGACTGAGCCACTCAGGCGCCCTATTATTTTTATTTTTTTTAATGTTTATTTATTTTTGAGAAAGAGAGAGAGAGAACGTGACTGGGGAGGAGCAGAGAGAGAGGGAGATAGAGGATCCAAAGTGGGCTCTGCACTGACAGCAGTGAGCCTGATATAATATGGGGTTCAAATTTATGAACCTCGAGATCATGACCTGAGCTGAATTCGGACACTCAACCAACTGAGCCACACAGTAGTCCCAGTAATAGGTTTCATTTATGAATGCACTTGCTATGTACTAGGATTTATTCAAGTTTAAATAACTTGCCCAATGTCACACAGCTATTAAGTGGTAAACCTGGGCTTTGAACCAAACATTAGACTGCAAAGCCTTGGAGCACCATTCTGTTCAAATTGTACCTAAAACCCAACCAACCTGTGTAACAAATTTCCCACAGAAAAAGATGTAACATTTCCCTCTGCTGCAATTGTGGAAGAGAAATAGTCTCTCCTAGCGACATCTTTGCCCTCTCCATGCATCCTCCTTCTCTCCAGTGGAGTCCTGAGAGGGCCGCCGGTGGAAGACGCAGAGAGTTAATACTAGTTACTTTGGGATTTCCCAATAAACCCTTAGCTACTTTTTCATCTCAGTGGGATTCTCATCACTTTCATTCAAGGGCTCCTTGGCCCTGACGAATCTGCCTACTTCTCTTTTCACAACAACTATTCCTTCCACCAAGGCTTTCTCCTCTCCCACAACCCTGCAAAGCCTTCACCTGAGAACTGTTAGAAATGCAGAACTTCAGGGTCTCACCAGAAACCTCCTAAATTGAAACCTGCATCTTAGCTAGATCCATGGGTCACTGGTATGTATCTTAAAGTTTGAGAAACACTGCTCTTATGTCATTAAAAGAGTTAATATGCATTTTTATATGTTTTTCAGGTTTTTTTTTTTATTATCATTAAGAAAAATCCAAACTAAAATGCTTTCTCAATGTGGGCCATTCTAGCAAAAGTCCGATGCATTTAGTGATACTGTTGGACCTTGTCTACCTGAATCAAAATCACCTGGGGACCTTAAAGAGACTACTATTATCCCAGGGCCCATCTCAAATCAATTAAATTACATTATCTGGGGTGGGGCTCCTGGATACTTTAAGGAGTGATACAGAAATTCCTTGTTTCAAAGAAATCTAAAGGAAGGAAGTAGGAACTGAGTAGGAACTGAGGGAAGGTATAGATTGTCTTCATTCAGGTAGACAGCACAAGGAAGTGTGTGTTAGAGATGAGGCTTCTTGTAGCGAGTAGGAATTGGATATAGGGTGAGTTTAGGGAATGTAGCATGCAAGTCACTGCTGGGAATAGAGAAGCAGCTATATATGGGGAGAGGTAGGGATGGGAAGGAAGAGGAGAAAGGGAACCTACCTAACAGGCATCTAGAAGAAGGAGATTTGCTGGAGATAGCTGTCCTTAGGTAGCCAGTCATGTGAAAGGGACATACATAAGTCAGAGCCTAAGCCAGGGACCATCTGTGGGCAGAATTCCTCAAAGCACTCTCCCTTCCTTAGCAGTAGGCTTGTATTCAAGTGCCTGTTAAATGTGTCTGTCAAAGCATAAGGGTCCGGGGCACCTGGGTGGCTCAGTCAGTTAAGCATCTCTTGATTTTGGCTCAAGTCATGATCTCATGAGATAGATCCCTGCATCAGGCTCCACGCTGAGTATGAAGCCTGCTTGGGATTCCTCTCTCCCTGCCTGTCTGCCCTCCCCAACTTGCACATGCACTCTCTCTCTCTCAAAAATCAGTAAATAAACATTTAAAAAAAACATAAGAGACAAAGATCTTTTTCTGCAGTACAGACCATGGTACTGAGAACTCTAACAGTAGTACTAGGACTTCTCCTTTATGTCCTTAACTTTCTTGGGGTTTAATGAATAAAGGGTTTGACCCAAGTTGTACTGACACGAATCTCACTTTGATGATGGCAATATGCCCAAGCTGACTAGGAATCAAGAAGGGATAACAATATTCTCTCAGCAATCTGCTCACAGTACTCCCCACAGTTGGCTTGCTTCTCACTATCCTTAACTGACTCTCATGCTCAGTTTTTCAACAGCCTGTTTCTCTTCTATGCCAGGAGTGTTAAATATGAAAGACCATGTTACATCTACCTGCTGAGTCAGATGGAGAAAAAACATGTACATAGTTAATGATGAGAGGCCATGGCTAATATGATTTAAAATTACATCAACTATTGTAGAGAGACAAGCTCCTCGATGATGGCATTCCCTTTTCTTCTTAACCTTTCGCAGTCAAAAGCACATCTTACAGCACTTTTTCTATCATTCCTGAAAACAACCAAATACTCTTTGTATCACGATTATCCTGATTTAGAGGGACTAAGAATGTTCAGGACATTTTGAAAGCACATCTACCTTTTAGCAAGAGTAGTGTTCTGGCAATTTTAAGAATCCTCACTCATTTAATGGATTGAAAAATCCCCAGGCTGATACACACAGAGAAAGAAAAGTAATACCCAAAAAGAATACCATGAATACTAATGCATTGGTATAAGTTGTTTCAAAAGGAAGACATCTTATAATAATGGCTACATTTTCTACCCTTCTTTTCTTCTGTGAGTGACAAAAAGAATAGAGACAAGAGATTAGGTATTCTGAAAAGCTGCACTTTGTCTTAATGACCACAATGTTGAACATTTTCACTACTTAAAACTTCACAACCTCTGCGAGGCCTTTTCTCTGTGGTAAGAGTGAGAAACCTCCAGTCTCCCTACACCTGTGCCATCGCCAATGTAAATTTTCCTCTCCATGCCTTCCCACCGCACACATTTCCCCTGCTTTTCCCAATGGTTGTTTTTCTCACCAGTATTCTGTTGGTTATCAGTAGCAGGTAAGCTGGGGGAAATAAACTTTGCCCTTCGAACATGTGGATGGTTCCAGACCTGCAGTCCAGGGCTCAGGTTAGCTGGAGAGCACCTCATCCCTCACTCCCACTCATGGGTAGTTAATACACCATGAAAGCCTTTAAGATTCCCTTCGCTGGGATACATTTAAGCTTGAGAAGTTTAAGAATAAGTCCTCCTCCACACCCATACCATTCTTCTACCCCTTAATTTTGTTTGTAAGTTTGACCCTTAGCAATACTCGTGCTTGGGTGGATTTGACACAGTTCTTTCTGGTGTGTAAGTAAGGGTGAAGATTTTGGTTGGTTCCCCTATCTTGTTTCCTACTGCAAACTTTCTTCGATTTGCCCCTGAAGTGACCCTGGAAGAATCCTCAGCCTTCAAGCTTTTGGTAACCTGTGTCTCCTGGGAAGATGCAAAGGAACTCGGCAGACCCAAGACTGGTTACTAGAGACACCATTCTGTTGAGGACCTAAATACAATCATTATAATTATAAAACAATTATAATCTGATATTGTGGAAGGGTCATAGTCTTTGGGGCTAAAGAGACCTATCACACAAATTTACCATATGTGTGACTCTGGGAAGTTTCATAATTTCCTTCTCTGTATATTAGAGATAATAACATCTGCTCCATGGAGTTACCAGAAGAATTCAGTAAAACAATCTACATAAAGAGCTTAATCCTGAACCTCGAATAGATTAGGTACAATAAATATTAAATTCAATAAATATTAAACTATATCATGCTATTTTTTTTGGTTGACAAAAAAAACATTCGATAAATATGTTTGTGTATCACCTTAACTTGCACATTTAAGTGAGTGCTTTTGTTCTCATGAAACTTTGATGCTGCTAGATAAATTATTTCACAAGCCAGGAGAGCATAAAAGGAGCTTGATCGTTAGGATGTTATGTTAAACAGTATTAATCAATGGAAGCAGTGTGTGATGGAGACAATGAAGAGAATTTTCAGTTTCACCATAATCTGAATCATGACATAACAATTATTTGAAGTGTCATTCACTTCAATCAACAATAACTTATTGAGAATGTTACATTCTTGTATATGCTCAGAGGGAATTGTACTTCTATACACTGACTCAAATATATACACTATATAAAAACCAACAAAAGATTTTTTTAATTAAGTCAAATAGAGCCACAAGCTGTGGATAAAAGTGTTTCCCAAAGTTCCGAGTGTCCTCGCTGAGAAAAATCACCTCAAAGATATCTTAAAAGATAACTAATTCTTGAGCTGCCTTACTCATATTTATAAACAAGACATTTCCCTCCCCAAAACTGTTGTAGGTATCTATAGGAATAGACAGACAGACAGATGGATAGATAAATACGGATGGATAGATAGATGGATGGATGGGCGGATGGATGACAGATCAATTCAAAACCAGAAGAATTTTTCCAGGTGATTGTCAAGAGCATTACAAAACATTTTGGACCTAAATGTGACCATCTTTGTCAAGATAAATTTTCAAATGTATTTTTCATGGTATGTACAAACGACCAATTCTTAAAAACATGCAACTTGACACTACGGCACTGCCAACTCTCCAATACATGGAGATCAATATGAATACAATACGTGTGAATCCAGATGGTACGATCCCATAGCAAATACTGTGCACGGCCTTTACTTAAAGGCTAAATAAAGTTTCAACTTGTCGTTGCCTTTTACAGGTTAATACTAAGGATTTGAAATGATGCTCTGGTGATGTAAAAAATAATATATCTGAGTCACAATTAACAGCAGCTGGGAAGCATCTCAGACTGCATTTAAACACCAAAAAGCTAGGCTTTCAGGTCAGAGCTCTCTTCCCACCGATGAAGACACAGGAGATTGAGAATATGTACTGCAAGAGTAAGTCACTGCCAAACTTTAAATTTTTGCTATTTTTCCTTGAAATTCAGCATGCGAGTATGATTTCAAAACATTACATTTATTCATATGGATAACTGGCTAAATTTGACCTAATTCTGACATGGTGTTTTGAAATCCCACTATCAAATACAGAAAAATAAAAGCATCAGCAATCTCATGTACTAGTAAGACAATGTGATTTGACATAATAAAAATTAAATATTTTAAAGGAAATTTACTTTATTGAACATATTTATTTATTTTATTGTTGAACCCATTTTATTTTTTAAAAATTTTTAATGTTTATTTTTGAGAGACAGAGAGAGAGAGAGAGAGAGAGAGAGACAGCCAGCGAGGGAGAGACAGAGAGAGAGATGCAGGGCTTGAACTCACGAACCACAAGATCATGACCTGAGCTGAAGTCAGACACTTAACTGACTGAGCCAGCCAGGCGCCTACCCCCCCCTCTTTTTTTTTTTTTTTTAATCTTTTTAATGTTGAACCCATTTTAAATTGTAGGTTGCCACCTGTGTTTCAGGACATCTTAATGCATTTTTACTTGTTTCTACTAGAGTTTTAGTAGTTTCTTTATATTTGGAGTTGAATTAGTTCTCTTATCTGAACACCAGATCACCCTAGTCATAAAATGAATATAATTACTTTAATTAATAAAATCACAAAAATGAATATACTTATTATCTATAACGAATTTACAAATGAGATCCTTACCCCTAAATATAATAAGATTCCATAGAACATAAATCTCCAGAAAAAGCATCGCCGAAGGGCATTAATGAATTTGGGGTTTTTCTTTGATGCCAGCTCTCTGTCCCATTCTCTGCAAAAGAACAAAAAGTGGGACCAATAAGTTGCATGTGCAAATATTTGAGTTGTTTTATTTCCCTTAACATAGTTTTATTCTCACAAAGATATCCAAGGAGATTAACGCTAGTGACAAAAAAATATCCTTGTGGAGCCCTTCCAACACCAACTCGCAGTCAGATATTTGGCAGAATTTGATGCTTCCCCATTATCAATTTCCGAAGAGTTGACTTCATGACAAGGCCAGATTATATGTACTAAAGAAAGGTTCTGGGCTTCTTAAAGCAGTACAAGAGGTGGACAAGTAAAGTGTGACTCTAATGAATATACATTACTATGCTTGGGACAGAGTGAAAAATAAACGAAAATGTAACTTTTTCCTCGTCACCTTTTGATCTTTATTCATTTAGGAACTGCAGTAGATTTTACAAAATTTAACTGTCAAAAAACAACAACAACATAAAAAGTCAGGTGAATTTTTCTGTTATTTAACACTAGAAAAGCTTGTCTAAATGACTTTGTTTTTAAATAGAGGGGTATGAAACAAATATTGTCAAACTTCATTTTCAACTGCTAAAGTCATTTATTAGAGTAAAAGTCTTTAGAAAATTAGAACAGAATCAAATTCTATATTCTCTGGTAGGAATAGAAACCGCATAGTCTGAAAGAATGGTGATATCGAATAAATGTTTTCTTTTAAAAACTGTAAGTTCATCTGTGGATTATATTTATATTACTGCCACTTCTATCTGTTAATGAAAGCCCTCTTTCTCTTCCCAAGTCATTAAAATACATCTCTGAATGTTACCCTGATATTCGTTATTGAATTGTACAGAGATGAAAAGTTTCACAGGCAAGAACCAGATAGAGTTTGCATTTCATCAAGAGCTCTTTCCATTACTATTCATGTACCATTACTAGACATGGTTTTAAGTTACTCTGAGATTTGAAGGCAAACGTGGCAGTCTCTGCATGGACACTGGCTCCTCCAAGAAGCTTACTATCCACAGGCCTAATTACCCTGTCCCATCAATCACTCTTTCAGTCACGTGCAGGGCCTGCCTCCTGTCCATATCATTCGGTGACTCACAACAGGTTAAGAAGCTAAATATGGAAGCAGATTCAGCCTCTCTGGTATTTTTTTTTTTAATGTTTGTTTATTTTTGAGAGAGAGACAGACAGAACGCAAGCAAGGGAGGGGCAGAGAAAGAGGAAGACACAGAATCCAAAGCAGGCTCCAGGCTTCAAGCTGTCAGTACAGAGTCCGACTCGGGGCTTGATCATGACCTGAGCCAGAGTTGGACACTTAACCAACTAAGCCACCCAGGCACCCCTAACCTCTCTTTCAAAGGAAGAATGGGTCAGATGAGAACGTCAGGAAAGAGAGGCAGTACATAGACCAAAAAATTGGTTTCAAGGTGGGAAGAAGAGGTCAGCCTGAAGTCATAGGTAGATGCTGTTTTATTTAACATTAAGAGAGCTCTGGTGACCCTGATCAATGTCATTGTGGCAATATGGTAGACATGGAAACCATATTTCAGAAAGTTGAGATGAAAAGGAAAAGTGAAGAAGTGGAGACATCAGGAGAGTAGAGAAATGTTAGCTGCGAAAGAAGAAGAAGAAAAAAAAATACAGTAGCAACCTTGCCGGGGTCCAATTTCGGCGAATCTAGGGGTCCCCGAAGGACGGATGGTCAGGCGAAAGGAAATGAGAGAGCCACAAGAGAGATGTAGTCTGATGACTAAGCAGGCAGCCCTGGAAATTCTGGCATCTCCGCCCTGCTGGTCTCAGTGTCTATTTAAAAGTAGTGAGTTACATTACAGCAATGAGTGACATCCCATCAGTAAGCATAGTTTGAACAATAATGTGTTTTATCAGTAAAGCAGCGATTTCTTCAATCTTGCAAGTTGTTTTCAAGTTAATTAGCATATAAATTTAAGGCAGGGAGAGAGAACAGGAAGTTACCTAGGCCTGCCTACCTTAATTATCCAAAAACAGGCCAGGAGTCATTCCGCTTATTCTTCCAACTAAAATGCGGGAGGTGCAACCCGTCTGGCAAGGACAGAATTCCCAATGCTTGTCCTTTGCTTGTGAATGAGTGAATTTACATAATAGGAGCCTAACGCTTACACAAATTCACCAATATCCAGCCAGCTCATAACTGCTTCAACCACCTTTTCCACCGAGGGAGGGGTCTCAACCTGTGAGCCCAAAATGGCTCCCAACACAACCTGAGGGAAAGGCAAGGTGGGAGAATTTATTTTAATGGGTGTGATTTGAACAATTTATAGCCCGAGAGGAGTTAGCAGGGAGAGGAGGTGGTGTGGTTTCAGCAGCACCGTAAGAGACCCAGTAAGAATTCCAAACACTGAGAATTAAATCATAAAGGAAGAAGCTCTATGCTTATCAAGTTTGTAGCTTCTCGTGGAATGGATGTGCAGTTTGCACATAGAAGTGATATAGAGGCTTCAATGCCACAGCCACAAACTGAGCCAGACGGGCCAGTGTGCCTCAACTATGTGGTAACCACCTAAGGACCTTTGTCACAAGGAAGTTATGAAATGTGAGGCCAGGTCACTTCCCAAGGGTGTAGAGGTACAAAGTACTATATATAAATGGTATGTCACTCTTCCAAAATGTTTTGATAAATTCTAAATAACAATTTTATTTTTAAAAAAAGAAATAAACAGAGTGAAAAGAGATACAAAATAAAGATAAAAAGAAGAAAGATAGAATTTATGGACTTATGCTGGCCCAGAGTTGTTGAATTGAGAAAAAAAATAGGTATATTTTTAATTGAATTGATATGGGGGATACAAATAAAAACAGGAAAAAAAATCTTCGGCCAGATAATCCTACAAATTCAGGTGTCCTCTATTTGGCCATAGATAAAAATATATCTATGTACACAGATTTTTATTAACCCAGCCCTTCCCTGATTAATCTTTCCCTTGGCATCTATTTAGAACTTAGATATTCAATATCTACTCCTTATTGTGAACTTGCTGGTATACTTACAGTGCATTGTGTTTACACATTTTATCTCTGCAACAGTGTTACAGGTTTTCATATAATGTTGGTCATTGCACACTCAATTATCATTCATTCAGTGAATATTTATTGAGCACATGCTATATACCAATACCACAGATTCTAGGCACTTGGGGATACATCATAAATAAACCAAACCAACCAACCAACAAAAATATCCTTGCTTTCATGGCACTTACTTATACACACTAAGTGCTCAATAACAGGAATTAGTCTTTGATCTTGAAAATATGAATCTATTATTTCCACTAAACTAATTCTTTGAATAAAATCAAGAAAAATAAGGCTGAATATCTTACTTTGCTTGAAAATATTTTTTACAGGGAAATTAGTTTAATGAAAATAAGGTAAACAAATTACGAGTCTCAACTTTTTTTTATTTTGAGGCAATAATTTAGTAGCTACTTCTTCTTTCTTTCTCTTTTCTTTCTTTCTTTCTTTCCTTTGGTCTAAGGTCTAGAGTCTCTAGGATTTTTTACATTTGACCAAGGAGAAAGGACTCTTCTCTGTGGTTTGTAAAGATATGAGCAAAGAGTTCTAAGGACCCACTGCATGGAGGAATATGGTCTGAGAGAATAAAACCAGCACAAGCAAATGCCACCAAGTGGCATTTGAGTCTCTGGTTCCACTGAGACTCTAGGGCCAGTTCTCAACCTAGGCCCCTTCACACAGGTAGGATACACAAGCCAAAAATTCCCTCTATTTCCTTAAGAGTTTTCTGTCACTGGCAATCGAAAGGATTCTAACCAATACTCTCAGAAAAGGGAACTCTGAGAACTTGTCTACGGGAAGCACTGATCCTGGGGAGGCCGTAAGTACAGATCTGTGTTAGAATCATGGCTCTGTCAAGTCATTAGCTGGAAAATTCTATCATCTCTGAGCCTCAATTTGCTCTCTGCAAGATAAAGATAATGACACTTTCCTCCAAGAGCTGAGAGGAGATACTATACCTAGCATTCAATATGTACTCAAAAATATGAAATTTTTACATTTCTTTGATATCCAATAACCATTAAAATTTCCAAGTATGTACATTTCTATTAACGTATTAAGATTTGGGAGGCAAATAGACACGATTTGCTTCATAAAGATGTTACTTCAGTCTTCACAAAATCTACTTAATATTCTTTAAAGACAGATAATGTTTCGGAATTATTTTTCAGAAAAACAGTCATTTATCTGGAAAATGGTTAGTTTTTCAACCCTTCATTGTTTAATTTTTAATTGGTCAAGATTTCAGCAAGTAAGATGCTCCTATTTTAAATATACCATTTTAAGAATTAAGACATCTAAAAGGTTAGTTCTCTATTCTCTAGAGTATTAATATTAATAATTATTAATAAGGAACAGGATTAATTTCTCTCTTCAACTAATAGACAATGTGTATGAACTTACCTTTCCAATTTTTCAGATAGATTGTCAGCAGAATCAGCAGAAGGGATTTGATATATGTCTGACAATTCCAGGCGCTGTCTATACCCTTTCTGCAAAATTGGTCTGGTCCAACTAAAACAAAAAGAAAAGGGACAAATGTAAATATCCGTGTGATCCAGTCTCCACTATAGACTTAGAATTTGAACTGGTTTTTTTCAACACTTATTTATTTTTGAGAGACAGAGAGACAGGGTTAGCAGGGCAGGGGCAGAGAGAGAGAAGGAGATGCAGAATCCGAAGCAGGCTCCAGGATCTGAACTGAAAGCACAGAGCTCAATGTGAGATTCAAACCCATGAACCATGAGATCATGACTTGAGCCAAAGTTGGGCACTTAACTGACTGGGCCACCCAGGAGCCCCATTGTTTTTAATATAACTTAATTATAAGTTTATATCATTTAATCTTTAATACTAGTTGTACTTACCGACAATCTCAAAAATTTCCTAAAAAAGTTAACAATCCATACAGCCAGAAAGAGCCCGCAGCAGAAGACCACTGACTCCCAGATGGTTGAAAGACTTGGGACAAGGGTAATGGCATTGGGGACAGAAAGGAAGGGGCCTACAGGAAGTTTAATAAAAAGGAAAATAGACTCCATCTATCAATAAATATTACATGTTCGGTATGTTTGAAATTATTAATAATTGATACTAAATTTACAAATAAACAGAATTTTACTATCTGTAAATTCCAAATATTATAAGGAATTTGCAGGAAATTTAAAAAAATAGATCTTTTCATCTCTTTAAAAAAATTAAAACATACGTCTTTTGGTCCATATCAAAGGCCTGATGACTATTTTGATAAATGAGTTTCCAGCTTACTTTAAAGTAACATTTTGTGGGCTGCCTCTGTGTAGCTTCCTGTGTAGTCCGTGCTCATTTTAATATGCATGTTCCACCTTGATGTCTAGGTTTGATTATCCAGGCTTCCATAGCCCAGCATCATCAAACCAAATATATTGAGTAGTATTTAAACTCAAGTTAGTCATTCATAATTATTAATAAAATTTAGTGTTTCCTGATAAGTTTACCACAGTAAACTGAACTAGAAACTTGGCTTAAAGTGAATTATGAGAACTAAACTCAATTGACCGTAGGCTGCCTAGCAGTCATGAGAGTTACCCTAGAGAAAAAAATTATTCTGTGAGTTTAAACCAATAAGATTGAATGAAACTTCTGCCCTGACAAGTTCTCTTATTTTGTATTTTAGAAATATAAAAACAAAGGCAAAACAAAACAAAAAATTCCCCCAGATATCTACACTTAGACACTCTAAGAAATATTAGCTACTGTTAATTCCAGCCACCACTCCTTTTGAATAATCCTGAATAGAATTTAAGAATGCCCAGTCAGGATTTCTACTTCCATATTTCTATCATTAAAAATCAATGAATCTCCAAGTGGTTCTGGAAGCAAAGCAGGTGCGCCTAGAATAACCAAAAGCAGTAAATCCTGTTCCTTCTCCTCTTCGAAGTTGTTCCCACCATCTCTTCCTCTCATCTCTAACTAATCTTATCCTCCTTTGTCCATAACCAGTCATTGTACAGTGATAATGGGCTTAAAAAATGATCTACTTAGAATGTGTGACAGTTTCCATAGTTCTGGCTATTTCTAACAGAAACTAACTAATCCTTACTTAGTGGGTAACGGAGATCCCTAGGGTAAGTAGTTCCTTATAACTTAAAAGTTTTAAAGTGGTTAGGGGGAAAAAAAAAAGGGTCTAGTACCCAGATACACTGTTCGATTCACTTAACTATAAGACGCTTCAGATTTTATTGAGGAAAGATGCTATTAGTTTGTTTTTAAAAGGCATACACGCATCGACAGACATAACCCACAGAAGAATTGTTTTGAGTTTCATTTATCAAGATAATACTGCCAATTTTTGTATAAATTGACTTGTAATTTCTTATAATGAAAATAATTTTTCAATCATATCCATTATTAAAGCCTTGATTTTCACAAAACCTATCCTTCTAAAACCACATAATTAAAGCTTATAATCATTTTTCCTTCTGACATTTGGCTTTTATTAATCCAACAGAGACATCTGACATTTTCATGTGCTAGAATTTAAGATGAAGGTCAAGTGTCAGACCTTTTCAGTTCAAAATAATTTTGTTTGTATAAAACAATCATGCTTCCACAGTATTTAACTTTATATTTTCTTTAACTGGACAAATGAAATAAAATAAAAATTCAACAAGCACTGGTTGCATGACACTTCTCCCAACAACAAATTGATATACTCAAAGACTAATAGCCTTTTTCCTTTTTGCTTGAAACAATATTAGAGAAACTAAGTATAAATGAGTCTAAACTATTTTGTGTAGACAAATTTAAATATAGCAGAGGCTTTTTTCATCATCCAACTTATTTACATTGAGTTGGAATTCGCCCAAATAATCTGGATAGTCCTAATTGAAAGAAATGTTGAGGTTCAGGCAAAGGAAAGAAGGGAAATCATATTAACACAATTGTGATAATAAAGTTCAAATTTGTGCAGCATATCTCTACCATTTTGCTTTATAGTTTTTTGTTATTGTGTTTGTTTGTTTGTTGTTGTTGTTTGATAAATGGCTATGATTGGATGAATTAATTTGACACCAGAAGTCCTTCGCATCTTTATAAGGGTTTAAAGAGAAAGAAGTCATGCAAATAATACTTCAAATGTCATAGTTGTTTTATCAATTTAGATTTAGTGTTATCTCATAGATGTATTTTTCTCAGTGAGTTTTAGTGAAAATAACACTCGAGAAAATAGTTGTATCAGGGTGTCAAAAGTCCTGTGTAAAACTTGCAGTCTTCAAGAATGTGCCCCAAAGTTGTAGCATTGGGTGAGGGTAAGGTCAGTGAGTCCTTGTCCTCTGATTCTACAAGTATTTAACCAGTGTTTGCTGCTTATCCGTAAAATGGTAAACTTATAACCAATAGCTACTTGATTCAGCTTCAACACCTTTAGGAAGAACACGCTTTGCCAAAGATCAGCCATCTTGTGTTTGAGAGTTAATTACTCATGAAGGTCTAATTTTACCAGAACTGTAGAAGTTCTTTCTTTTTCTCTAGATGAATGAACAGCAAAGAAAATGTAGTCCATGAATTTCAGACAATCTGGAGAGATAATTAATTGCTGCTTAACAAAAGACCACGAGCCAATTCTGAAAAATCTTCTAGAAGTACAGAATTTATAGCCATATGAGCATCTTAATGTAAATTAATTTAACTTCATGCTTAATGAATCCAAACATTAAAAAGAAAATCTATCTGCCCATTTGATAAACACTTCTAAATATAAGTGTACTAGGAATGTACTCATATTAAGGAAATGTCTGGAAAGATTTTTTTTGCTTATCTATATTACCTAATGTTTAACTGTAGCATGTTTAACTTTGGAAATAAGGAGGAAGTTGTTTTTAATTAAAGAAGGTACATACAGTTATAATCCATTACTTATTATAGCTATCTAACATAAACTTTCTAGTCAAATGTGTTCTAACTCCATGATTTTCACACAATGCTATCAGTATTAATTTTCCATAAAATTACTTTTTCCCCCCTGAAATGGTTGTCTGAGGTACCACTTCATCATGAAGACTACAGAACTCCAGTCACCTGACTCCAACTACAAATATGTTATTGAAAAATCTGAATTAGTGATTTCAAGAAGGAAAAACAACTCTAGACTCTAACCCTGTCTCTAGTATTTCCCAGTCATGTGACCTTGGAAAAGGCTCTTGATGTCTTAGTTGCAGCCGCTGCTGGAAATAACAACTACCATGACTACTTTACCTGGTTTTCATGGGGGCCAAATTCAATGTTGTCCATACAATATTACCAATGTACCTTATTACATGCTTCTTGATGTAAATTACTTAGCTTCAATTAAATTTCAGAGCACTAGAGTTTATTATTATTGGGATTATAACAATAGTAATAGCTAACATTAATAGAGTTTAACAGAGCCCTGAAAAATGCTAGATATTTCACATACATTATTTCATCTGATCCCTCCAATAGCACAACAGAGAAGTCCTAGTATTATCTCCTTCTTATAGATGAGTAACTGAGGCTAAGGGAGTTTAAATAATTTTCCTAAAAAGTTAGAATTACAAAATAAGACTGTGACATCAAAGTCTACATTCATATCAAATGTGCCACATTAAGACCAATTCAAAAAGAAAAAAAAAAAACAAAACAGCTTACACTTAGCTGTAACAGCAAAGCACAAGCAACAGTAGAAACAAATAAACTGGACATCATAAAAATAAAACAGTTTAGGGCATCAGGATGGCTCAGTCAATTAAGCATCTGACTCATGGTTTTGGCTCAGGTCATGATCTCATGGTTCGTGGGTTCCAGCCCCATGCTGGGCTCTGCACTGACAGCATGGGGCCTGCTTGGGATTCTCTATCTCCCTCTCTCTCTCTGCCCCTCCTCCACTCATGCTATCTTTGTCTCTGTCAAAATCAATAAACTTTTAAAAATAAAAATGAAACACTTTTATGCTTCAAAAGACACTGTCAATAAAGTGGGAAAATAATCCAAAGAATGAGAGAAAAATTTTGCTACTCATATATTTGATAAGAGTTTTATCCAAAATAGCTAGGGAATCTTATAACTCAGTAAAAAGATGGCCCAATTTAGTCAGGGGCAAAGGATCTGAATAGACATTTCTCCAGAAAAAAGATACACAAACAGCCAAAAGCAAATGAAAGAATTCTCACTCTCATTGGCCATTGGGAAAATGTAAATCAAAACCACAATGAGATACTGCCTCATACCCACTAGGATGGCTATAATAAGAAAGACAGGTAATCATAAGTGTTGAAAAAGATGTGGAAAAACTAGAACCTTCATACTCTGCAGTGGGGATGTAAACTGATGCAGGCACTTTGAAAAGATAGTCAGAAAGTTCCTCAAAACATGAAACATAAAGTGACCATATGATCCAGCAGTCCCACTCGTTGGTGTATGCCCAAGAGAAATGAAAATGTGTGTCTGTGCAAAAACTTGTACACAAATTTTCATAGAAGCGTTTTTATAAACAAGAAAAAAGTAGAAATAATCCAAATATCATCTGCTGAGTGGATAAATGTATATTCCTACAACTAGAATATCATTCAGTGATAAAAAAGAATGATGTACTGACACATACTACAATATGGATGAATCTCGATAACACTACACTACGTGAAAGAAGTCAGTCACAAAAACTACTGTTCCATTTATATGAAAGTATGAAGTAGGGAAATCTATAGAGCCAGAAAGCAGATTAGCAGCTGCCTGGAGCAGGGTGGATGAGGGAAAGAGAATGACTGCTTATGGGTGTGGAGTTTCTTTTTAAGGTGAAGAAAGTATTTTACTTATTTTTTTTGTTTATTTATTTTGAGAAAGAGCACTAGTGGGGGAGGGACAGGGAGAAAATCTCAAATAGGTTCTGCACTGTCAGCTTAGAGCTCTACGTGGGCTCAAACTCATGAACAGTGAGATCATGACCTGGGCTGAAATCAGGAGTCAGGGTGCTTAACTGACGGAGACACCTGGGTGCCCCATGATGAAAGTATTTTAAAATTGATACTGATAGTTCCATGTCTCTTCCAAAATCATTGAACTGAATACCTTAAATGGGTAAATTGTTTGGTATGTGAATTAGATGTCAATAATATGGTATTAAGACAAACGCATACAGAAATTTGTCAGGGTCGATTTGAAAAGTTTTCCCACATTTTATTTTTACCCTTGGACTACATAAAATGCAAATTCTTATTGTGGTGACTTTGACACTCTAAGCCCTTTCAAATAGGTTGTGCCCGGGTGGCTACCAAGTGTCCATGAGGGGATATAAGGATTTGTGACTTGCATCATAAGTTGTGCAAAATACTTTCTGAAAAATAAGTTGTGAAAAAGTGATCATGGCAATAGGGGTGTAAAGAAACTGAGGAATGGGCACCACTGACGAAAACCCTCCTATACCAGTTCTGTTAATTCACTCCCATGACTTGGATTTCAGGAACTTGAGCACATGAGAGACAACAAGCAAGGGTATAAAAATTCCTACCCATCTTGAAAGACAGAGAACAAACAAAGCATTGTGATTTATAGCCTCTGCCCACGTGCTTTTGAAAAGCAGCCTCAGAGTGATATTTCAAGGTTTTCATTTAATTTTTATCCTATCTGGGCATGAAGCCACTCATAAAAGCCACAAAATTTATCATCGTTAGAACAAGTGGCTAGAAAGATGGGATGATTAACTGTCTTATAAAATTGCTGCATCCTATATAAGTTCACTTTTAGGAGCTCTTTACTGAGAAAGACAAGTCATACCATCACTCTCTCATTTCTGAGTTTTATTTCCATTGGCAATAAGAAATATATTTGAAACCAAGAAAATAAGGAAACGGGAAATGGATTGCCCTTAAAATTTTACGGTGGAAATGCCACTGGGTTACTGGCTGGCATTTGTAAAAGCTTACAGAGAGAATCTTGTATGACTGTCAGAACCTCAGCACTATTACTGTTATTTTAGACAATCGCATTCTGGAGAACAGAGCAGAGAAGTGGTTCCATGCCCAGTGGGAGCTGAGAAGGAAAGAAGGAAAACAAGCTGTCTCTTCTTCTTTCTAAGGTACGAACAAAACATACCTCATGAATAGTATACAAGGGAAATCACTCACATGATGACATATTGATTTAACTTTGTTGGTCTTTATTTTATAATTATCCCATTTATCTGGTATTCCCTCCCTTTTTCTAGAACCCTGAACCTTTCATCGAAGCTCTTTGTTCACCTAGTTTGTTTGGACACCATGACTAGGACCCAAAGTAAACAGTCTCCAATGGGCATCTCCATTCTTCAGTGATAAAATATCCACATCCTTTCCAAGCCCTGGTTTTCATGCTAGCATCAACTTAACATCTGGGATAAAGGTATTTGATTTTTCTGTTAAAGCATTTCTCACAGTGTGGAGGCGACATGCCTCCCCTGGGACAGTAACCCTCTGAGAAGCTCTGGGCTGTGGAGTCAGGGATCTCTTTGGTACAAGCCGCCAAAGGCAAAGCACAAGCTAACTCTCATGACCTCCAACATCCAAATCACTTAATGATCCCTCACGATGTGTACAAAAAAACATCACTACTCATTAAATCCTCTCTGACACATGCTTGCTACTTACTGCCTTGAAGCAAGTTTTGCCAAAATTAAAAAAAAAAAAATACAGTGTGATTCCACCCAACATGGTTTTTTGAAGATGTTTATTTTATTTATTTTGCTTAATCCATGGAATGGTAAAATGGAGTTTGGAGATGACCTTGGAAATGTTTGAAGATAAAGATCATTAAGAACTACCACTCCCAGGGTAACACTGAAACATGCTGCATCAGGAAAACAAAGCTAATGCTTTTTTAAAGTCAGTCGATAAAGTTGGTCTCTAGGGTGCTGCTTGAAACCAATTAACCTGATAAATGATGGGTCAAATCTTAGAATGCTTATCATTTATCTTAACCTTCTCTTCACTCTAACTTTTTTATGGTGTCTGCTCTGTTACACTGTGATACTACTGTTACTCATGATTACTTCTCAGAATGATTCAAAGAGCAGCATGGCATTGGATTCAGACTTCCCCGCTTCAGATGATTTCCCATCTTCAAACTGTATGTGGAATCTGGCTATTGGTGGCATTTTAACCTCTTTTACTCTTCTGTTGCTATTATTTCACCCTTAGAAAGAAAATTGCAAATTACAGCATTGAGAGGTAAATTTAGTATTCTCTTCTCCCTTTTGGTGTCACATTGCATGTTTCCAGGTTGTGGAGTACTGTTAATGCTATTTTTCACTTTTCATGGAGACTTGCTGCTACTAGGAGGGACCCTGACAATAAAACTCCTGAGAGGTAAAGGGAGAAGGAAAGGTTGCTGAACCTTTTCCCCTGTGAATCCCAGAAAAAGGGAGTATGACAGAGGCAGGACATGGAGACAGGCAGTGGTTCAAGGTTGACCAAGGCAATTAAACTCTACTGTCAGAGCCCTACTTTAAGGCCCCTTCACTATTATTTACATCTTTTTCTTTTTTCATATAAGCAACATGTGGGTAAAAGTCCATAAACACCGTAAGCAGCTTTTTTACCCCCAAGACGAAAACACACAATAATAGAAGACTGAATTACTAACTAATCCTAATAAGCAATTTAAGAATTCAAAATGGCCACCCTTACAATCAGGTCTTTAAAAACAGAAATCATAACACAAATCATTGTCGCTTAGTGAAAATCATTTGTATAGGCAGTTAAGAATTACTGTGATCTTAAAATGTCATGATCTCTTGCTTCCATACACACTTTAGGAAAATGAACTTGAAAGGAAATATTGAGCCAGATTCTCCTCCTTTTGAACTCAGCGGGAGTTCCCACTGGAAGAAACCATTGGTAATTAGGGGGCTCTTAATTTTTAAAAGGGTTCTCCCAGTCTCATCACTTAGCAGGGCACTTTTTTTGGTTTTGTACCAATACCAACTAAGTGCTAGGTCACCCTGAGGAAAAATTAATAAATCCCTTGAAATAAAAACTGACTTCAATTCCCAAGAAATCTGAAATGCACTGACATAGTTTTATATAAATTATGTATATGCGAACCTCTCTGCAATCCAAGTTTAACTCTCCCTCCTGTGTGTTTCTTCCACCTGAGCCATAGCCGCAACGCGTCTACTTGTCTGCCAATCCCCCACATCTCCAAACATACTTGACTTAAGCTCCATGAGGGCAAACACCTTACAGATCTTTTATTTTACTGATGTATCCCCCTAGCTGCTCCTATCATACAGCATGGCCCATAACTGTCACTCGATCATTTTCAAAATGGTTAAATTAATGTTACCTCATGATACTTTGTTTGCTAGTTTATTTTCCTTATAAGATTAACTTCTTGATCAATGTGAGTGGAATACAAATCTTTATATCTCCATTGTCTTCTCCAGTGTTTAGGACTGGCCCCAAAAAACTGAATAAATTAATGTGTTAGCTAATTACTCAAACTTTGTATATTTTTAGCCCATGTGAGACACTGATACTATTGCAAACACGTGTTGCTCAGCCAATACTTCTGTTCAAATGTATTAAAAGTCAAAAACAAAGTCAAAACATTTTTCAAGTCTATGGTAAATGCAATGCAAATGTCAAGGCGTCTGTGCCCTCCTATGACGTAACTCAAAGGTTAGGGTTTGCTCAAGGACCGTTCTTTAATAACATTTCTGAGTCATAACTTAAAGCCCATAATCCTAAAATTTCTAGCCAAGATTATTTAATTCTCCTCACTATTTTCATATTTAACATGCTTCATTGCCAAAATATTCTTCCAAATGTCTGACCCTCATTCTATTTATTAATGGAGATGTACCAAAATTTAATAAATGGAAAGTCATCCTTTGTTCTACTCAAGAGAAGTGGCCCTTTTTACTTTACCCTCCTTGACGATTCCCATATCATGTCACTTGACATCTTCTGCGTTATCTCCATGTCATTTTACATACATTATACGTGAGATACACATAGCTTTTTAAAAGGTTCATAAACTAGTATAACTCCTTATATGTACTATATCTTACAGTTTCAAATTGCTTCTATAGTTCATTCTGTTTCTGAACACTGTTACTATTAGGAATTGAATTATATTCCCCCCAAAAAGGATGTTTGAATCATAACTCCCAGTACCTCAGAATATGACCTTATTTGGTGATAGGATCTTTATAGACCTGATCATGTTAAAGTTGGTTCATTTAGAGTGGGCTCTACCCCAATATGACTGGTGTCCTTATTTTAAAAAGGAGATTTGGACACAGAGACAGGCACCCTGAGAGAATGCCATGTGAAGATGAGGGCACAGATCAAAGTGAGGCATCTCCAAGTCAAAGAATGTCAAAGAGTGCCAGCAAAGCTGGGGAGATGTATGGCATAGATTGTCTCTTGCAGCCTCAGAAGAAACCAAACTTACTGACACTGTGGATCTCAGACTTCTAGAATTCAGAACTGTAAGATAATAAATATCTGCTATTTAAGCCACCCAGTTTTTGGTACTTTGTTACAGCAACCCTAGAAAACTCACACACTGGCACTCGGCAACAGAAAATCTCCACATTAGGACAATGCAGACAGAGTGACACTGAACAAAGGTGATACTCTGAGGATTTAAGATAAGGTTGTAAGCTGGAGAAAAAAAGCCAATGGCACAGCACAGGTGCGTTTGGGGGAAGGTGATCTCCAAAACTCAGAGAAGATCCTGGGCCTACTTCACAGAAGAGGAGGGTTAAATTTAGTGAAGAGAGGTATTTTTTTAGAGCCTAGAGGTGAAGATGAAAAAATATTAGTTATAATAATCTGCTAATAATCATGCTAATGATAGTCTTTACCATTTATTAATAACCTACTCTATGTCTGGTATTACTTGTTATTTAATATATGTAAAGTACTTAATTTTACGTGTTAGAGTGTGTTTTTGGATGAGATTTATATTTAAATCATGAGCTTTGGGGAAGGCAGATTGTCCAACATTATACTGGTGGGTCTCATCCAATCAGTTGAAGGCCCAAATAGAACAAAAGGCTGGCCTCCTGAAACGAGAGAGAATTCTCCAGTGTACTGCCTTCAGAAAAAAAATGGGAACATCAGCTCTCCTGGGGCTCCAGCTTGCCAGCCCACCCTGAAGATTTGGGACTTGCCAGCCTTCATAATCACAGGAGCCAATTCCTTATAACAAATCATACGTGTGTGTGTGTGTGCATATATATCCTATTGGTCTGTTTCTCTGAGAACCTTGACTAATACACATAGTACACATTCGATGAATGTTAGGTATCAGAATAGTGCTGAGCTGTGTTAAATGAGGATTAACTGATTATACTGATGAACATAATATCATCATTGGAAGTTAATAAATCGCCCAAGATCACACTGTTAATAAGTTACAAAGTAAGGATTCCAGCCAGGTTTGTCTGATTCCAAAGTACATGCTTCTTTCACTATATATTGCCATCTAAGAGTTGACAATGAGGATTTGATACAAAGTAGAATGTGAGACTATTTTCTCAGAGTATAGAGAGGGTGAACTAAGGAACTCAGGGAAAGTCAAGAACCACCAACGCAGGGGGGAAACTAGCTGAGTGGTTTTCAGACTGGCCCCACCACCCAGGGTTTCCCAGAGATACTTCAAGGAGCTCACCAGCTTTTGATTTGAGATGTCAATATTTTTAAGTGTTTTACTATTTTAAAAATAGGAACTAAAATCATCACACATTTTCATATAATACTGTATTATATAACAATTTTAGCATACTGGATTCATCCAAACATTTTCCAGGACAGCCAGGCTAACTGACTTAGCGTCTACTCTATAGGAAAGTTTCCCCTGACATCTCTTTGCACACAATTAAAAATATTACAATCTGTCATTGGTTAATTCCACACTGCCTAAGTGAGCATGTCACTACATATACACGTGGGCCAAGCGCAGTTAACAACTCACCATATCTCTGGCATGCCTGCTCACACAAGGTCTCATCCCAGAATAATAGAACTGTGCAATCTCCAGGAAATGATAACAGGCCACACAAAATATCATCGTGGTTTTATAATACTTTATTATGCTTACACAACTATATGGTGACAATGATTATAAAACTTACCACTGGGGTGCCTGGGTAGCTCAGTTGGTCAAGTGTCCAATTCTTGGTTTCGGCTCAGGTCATGATCTCACAGTTTGTGGGTTCAAGCCCCGCATCAGGCTCTGCACTGACAGCATGCAGTCTGCTTAGGATTCTGTCTCCCTACCTTTCTCCCTGCCCCTTCCCTGCTCTCTCTCTTTCAAAATAAACATTTTTTAAAAAAACTCATCAATTTAGTACCAGCCTTTCAAAAAAAGAAACATTACATTAAAAATACAGCTTTTTAAAGAAATTTTCAATATTATATACTTATTCAGACAATAACCTACCACTTTCTCCTTACTATCATAATTAAAGTTTTCTTCTAACCCTTTTTGATGTTCAGATCAAAAATATTCTTTTGACCCACTCTTGGCAATTCACAGCTACAAAGAGGGTTACCGTGTCAAGCTTTAGGATAACACCTTCACCTATAGGACAGGCAGAATCATTTCAAGGCACAGTGACATGCTGACCTTGGGCAATTTCTACTTTCATTAGAGTCTGGTTGACAAACTTCACACTAAATATTAATGGTTTCTTTCAAAACTAGATCACAGAGTTATCTTTCTCGAGGAATTTCAAGTAAGAAACTAACTTTAAGTTAACAGCTAACCCTGTGAAGGACAATCAGTGCAAGGAATTCATCTGAGGTCATGGGACTATATACCTTCAATATATTGCTGAGTTTCCATACTACAATTCGCTCCTGGGCCTGACAGCTGACAAGCTTCTTTTGACATCAGTTATAAGAGGCATCTCGATTTCCGAAATATAAATTGTGAAAAAGGCAAACATACAGGACCAAGTAAATACTGCGTAAATGTTATATAATCATTTCAGCCCTTATTTGGGTGCAAAAGGTTAACTATATCTTTGTACTTATGGAAGATGTGTTGTTGTCTATTGTCACTTTTATTTGTATACATCGCAGTTCAATGGAAGATTTCATTTGGAAATTGGGATTCACTGACGAAAGCATGGTTTTTTTTAAAAAAAAATGTGAAAATCACTGCAACTAGGAAATCCAAGACTTGTATACACAAAGTGTAAACATCAAGTGGAAGAACCATCTGACAGGTGATACTGCCTCTTCCTTCAGGCCTAAGATACAGAATAGGAGTAAACATAGAGAAAAAGACGACAAAAATGATGAACATGATCACAGCAAGATCCCAACCAGGGTAGGTGGCGGTGAGGGGCACACTGAAGTCACTGAACCCAGACACAGCTGAGGGCTAAAGTTGGTAATAGGAAGAGTGGAGGTAAACACTCAACAGAAGCCTGGAACAACAGGCTTAATGAAAAGGAAAATAACAGGAAGGTGGATTTGGAAAATGAGAAAAAAAAAAAAAAAAGAAGGGTGATGGCTAGTACCTGGATGGAACAAATTAAGATAAGAAGTGCAGTCTGGTTTTGTACAACTGAGTTGTTCCCACGTAACAGTGGTTGGCTATTGGCAAGCTTTTGGCTCACCACATCTTTTACTCTTCAACTGGACATTTCGAATTTTTTTTTAAGTTTTTTAATGTTTATTTTTGAGAGAGAGAGAGAGACAGAGTGTGAGCAGGGGAGGGGTGGAGAGAGAGAGAGGGAGACACAGAATCAGAAGCACGCTCCAGGCTGGGGCTCAAACCCACCAACCGTGAGATCATGACCTGAGCTGAAGTCAGATGCTTAACCGACTGAGCCACCCAGGTGCCCCTGGACATTTAGAATTTTAAAGGCCTCATGAACCTAAGACAATGCCCTTTCCTCCCTCTCCCCATCCTCCCTTTTTCATTCCCCACTACCCCAAGGAGCTTGTCATACGGATCTAAGCAAAATAGCAGTGGAAGGGCTGGTTTCTGGCACCTCCAAGAAGAACAGCAACTAATGCCTTATTTAAATATTTTTTATAATGCTTGTATCAAAAAGTAATAAATTTCAGAGACAAGAAAATTAAGAAAACCTATTTTAAAAATTAAGTGAAATTATAGCATTCACCAATTTCATTCCAGGCTTTTGGATAGTGTGATGCACTGATTAAGAGCAGTGTTCTGGGGGCACCTGGGTGACCTAGTCGGTTAGGTGTCAGACTTTGGCTCAGGCCATGATCTCATGGTTTGTGACTTCAAGCCCCGCATTGGGCTCTCCGCTCTCAGCACAGAGCCTGCTTTGCATCTTCCATCTCCCTCTCTCTCTCTGCCCCTCCCCTGCTTGCATGGCTCTTTCTCTCTCTCAAAAATAAACATAAAAAATAAATGTAAAAAAAAAAAAAGAATAGAGTTCTGGATTTAGACCAATATAAATACACATCTTGACTTCACAGTAATTTACTGGGTGACCTTGTATAAACTCTTTATAATCTTTCTAAACCACATATTTCTTACAAGTAGAACCTGTTGAGAATTGAAGAGCTCACTGAGGTAATAATACAGGCAATCCCTGGTACATGGAAACTGCTCAGTAAATGTTAGGAGGTACTGGGAGACAAAACTACAGATTTCAGGAATTATAGAAGAGGAAATTCTGAATTCTGTGGCACATTAAACTATGTGTTTCTATTGTTAATTGATTGAAAAATATGGTGAACTTTCTAAATTCTCTTCCTTGGACACTAAGGTTGAAAAAGAGGAATATTGGGAAAGAGAAGGTTCATGGCACTGGAAGAAGATGGAATCACCTCCATATTCCCCATTGTATGATTATGTGGTGGAATCAGTCATTGTCCTCAAATCTATAGTTTTTGTTTTTGTTTTGCTAAGGTTGAGAAGCAGTAGTTGGGCCTTTTAAACCCATTTTGTTAAGACTAACCTAATGGTTCACAGATTTTAGTAGGCAAAAAGAATCACCTGGAGTGTTGAAAAAAAATGAGGTTGCCCTCTCGAGACCAAAGATTTTGACTTAGTAGGGATGGAGTGGGATCTGGGAATCTGCATATTTGATGTGATATATATCAATATCTACATATAGATATAGATATGGGATCTGGGAATCTGCATATTTGATGTGATATATATCAATATATATATAATAGTTTAATCAATTAATTACATTAATAAGTAATTTAATAATTAATACACCAACCTTTTTTAAAGCAGGGAGTTGGCAGAGAACAGTTTGAGAGGTACCTCCCTAAAGCTATAGAAATACTATTAATGATGAAGATGCTCCTCATTTCCAGAGCGTATGTATTCACCTGAACAATTTCTTTATCCTGTTTCTAGTTAGATTTCCCTTCAACAGAATAACTAAACTTTGATCAAATTTTCGGAAGCAGATTTGCTGGCTCATTGTGTTTTCATAATAATTTATACATATCTACTAATCCCAAAATTTTCCTCTATTCTGCAGTAATAGTGGCTGGAGTGATAGAATGTGGCTTGGGAAAGACATGAGTTGTGTTGCTACCCTTAGCCACAGCAAAAACAACTGAATCAGCAAAGCCCTTACTTGAGTTCAAAAGATTACGAAGTCAACACCTCAATGGATCCAAAGACTCTGCTCAAGGATTAAATCCAATACGCATTTCTAAATGTAAACATCTTATCTTTATATCTCATAGGAAATATTTCAAAAGAAAACATCAAACAATTTTTGTCAAGAAATTATATTATTGACTTTATTTTAATATGTGAGATGATCTTTACTCAACTTTATAAATTAATAAAAAGCTTAAGTTCCCTTCATTGCTTCATGACCTTTGTGCTCCAAAGCGAAAAGAATTACATCAGTAAAATATTAACATGAAATTTCTAATACAGGAAGAATTAGAATGTATAATAAGTTTTGATATGTGTTCTAAGTTTTCAAAGCACTGTATTCCTGGAACATACCAGACACTCAATATTTATGTCAAAAAAACACATGCATGTGTGCACGAGCCAATGACTGAAAATCACATATGTATTTTAAAATTATTACTTTTACATTAATAAGTTCATTTTATAGTGATTGTCTTTCTAGCTAATAAAATCCCATTACATAAAACTTATTCTAATGCTATTGGGATGGCTACCTCTGAGCTTTAATTTCATCAGTTTTTTAAACTCTTCAATATGTGAATAAAATTTTGGATCTCACTATAGGTATGTGTATATATACCCTTTTTTACTCACATTCCAGTTAGTTAATATACAATGTAATATTAGTTTCAAGTGTACAATATAGTGGTTCAACACTTCCATACATCAGTCAGGGCTCATTATGACAAGTAGTACACTGCTTAGTCCCCATCACCTATTTAACCCATCCCTCTACAACCTACCCTCTGGTAAGAGTCTGTTTCTTCGTATGCCTATGCCTCTCTCTTTTTGTGCACGGAACACCCCAGAGTTCCCAGGGATGTTTAAGATAAACAACATGTGCGAAGAGAGCTTTCTACATAGTTTCTCCAAGATGCTGCCTCTAGAAGTAGGACTGCTAACCTCCACTAGCAGGGGCTTCATTTTCTCGTTCCCACAACCAACACTGGGCTCTAAAGTCTGGCCTTGAACTTCCTCTAAACACAGCTGTCAGACCTCTGGGATTCTGCCCTTTCAGCTTAATTTTCACATGTTGATATGACTAGAACCAGATGAAATTCGTAGGGCCCTCTTTTGACTTAAGAACTTCAAGTTAAGGACATCACTAGGCATTTGGGGGGTGGGTGTGAAGTTAGGCAGAAGCTCAGTAGGTAGTGTTAAGAAAGAGAGCTCTGTGTGTTTTAACAAGTTCGAAGTTTTAACATGAAACAATGATACCTAATCTTTTCCAGAGTAATGAGAATCTTTTATTAACACACACACACACACACACACACACACAAATATTTCATGATAGTAGGTGTGTTGTTTACTCCATCACTGCAGATAATATCTGAAGCCCCAGCAGATTTTCATACCTCCTTCTTGAATGTCTATGATCATAGAAATCAGATGTGTAAAAACCACTGCAAAAGGAGTGAAGTCTGAGTGGGGTGGGGACACTTCAGACATCATTGGTGGGTTTGGAGCGGGGAGGGTAGTAGGAGAGTTTTAAGTAGAATGTCTCTTTTTTTTAAATGTTTATTTATTTTGAGACAGAGTGCTCACACACACATGTGAGCAGGAGAGGGACAGAGAGAGGGAGAGAGAGAATCCCAAGCATGTGCTATTAGCACAGAGCCTGATGCAAGGCTCGATCCTACAACCCTGCAATCATGACCTGAGCTGAAATCAAGAGTCCTAAGCTCAACAAAGTGAGCCACCTGGTACCCCTAGAATTTCTAAGTAGATCTTAACTTGTGCATTCCCAAAACACGGCTACTTACTCCTGACACACTCTCAAGGTGACTCCATAGCACAATAAAGCCAAACAAGTAGCCACTTCAAATTCTTCCCTGGACATCACTCTGGACTTTACTGAAGAGCGTGAGGGCAGTATTTATCATTCTGTCACCTCAGCCATCTTAATCTAACTTACCTCAAGCTGGAAAACACTTTATTATCAAGTAACTATATTACCTGGCCTTGCACTGTATGCATTATTTCCTTTTTTACCTTAAAGAGAAGCGTAGGGTCCACTCAGCCTCCACTCCCAACCCAGAGTCTTCTCCAAGTCAATTTCACCCAGCAAGCTTCACCATCATCTATCAAATGTCTTACAAATTCATCTTTCTATCCCTATAGCTCACCATTTCCTTGGCAAAACTGAAACAACTTTGAACTAGTCATGTTGCTTGATACCCATGGCTTTTCACTTCTAATTATGATAAAACCCAAACGAAGCTCACTAAGCCCCTTAGAAGCAGGCCCTTGTTAGAGTTTCAAGACCCATCTCCCACAAATCTGTCACACCTCTCATGCTCCAGTCACAGGGAATGTTTCTACATTCTTTGAAGGTGTCATGCTCACTCTTGCTGCCAGTCCTCTACAAAGTCTGCTGCTTCTGTGCTTACGTTTTTCCTAACCCATCCCCACCCTACCTGGATAACCTCGTTTAGGTGTCAACTCAAGAGTCACTTCTCTAAGCGACTTCCTCTACCAACTTTAGACTGGATTAGATGCCCCATAGCATTTTCTATAAGCCCTTGAGACTCTGGGTTTCAGAGAATTCATTCCACAAAAGCAGCACCAATTTCTTTCTTGTCCATCTCAACTTTATTAATGCCCTGTGTAGAATACAGGAGGGGTGAATCAATGAATTAGGGCATTCTCCAAGCTGTCCTGAATCATGACTTTCAAAGGAAGTACTGATTCAGCTCCTTGAAGCAATCTAGGGGGATTTCTCTGATTATATCAGAGTAAAGCCCAGTTTAGGGGCTGAGAATCCTAACAATAAGGTCTTTAAGTCATTACTTTATCTCACAAGCAAAAAACTAGCAAGCAGGTTTCCCCCCAGAAAGGCTAAGGCCTGGCCATAAAGGGACACAAGAAAACTTTGACAGAATAATTGTTCTGAGTATTAAAACTCTGTCCACAGCCCTGTTTTCATTGACCCCTTTTTATGAGAATGATGGTGCATTACAAGACTGTTTAATGTTTTCAATCTACAATATCTGTAAGTCTCTAAGGTTGATCACCATGGAACCATTATCATCACAAAGAACTATTTTGGGGGTACCTGGGTAGCTCAGTCAATTGGGCATCCAACTTCAGCTCAGGTGATGATCTTGCAGTCGATGAGTTCGAGCCCAGCTTTGGCTCTGTGCTGATAGCTCTGACCATGGAGCCTATTTCCAATTCTGTGTCTCCCTTTCTCTCTGTGCCCCTCCCCCACTCATGCACATATGCTCTCTCACACACTCTCTCTCTCTCTCTCTCTCTCTTGCTCTCTCAAAAGTGAAAAAACACTTAAAATTTTTAAGATGCTTCAGATTCTGTGTCTCCCTCTCTCTCTGCCCATCCCTTGCTCACACTTTGTCTCTATGTCTCTCAAAAAATAAAATAAAAACGATAAAAAAAATTAAAAAAAAATAAGGGGCGCCTGGGTGGCTCAGTCGGTTGAGCGGCCGACTTCAGTTCAGGTCATGATCTCATGGTCTGTGAGTTCGAGCCCCGCATCGGGCTCTGTGCTGACGACTCAGAGCCTGGAGCCTGCTTCGGATTCTGTGTCTCCCTCTCTCTCTGCCCGTCCCTTGCTCACGCTTTGTCTCTATGTCTCTCAAAAAATAAAATAAAAACGCTAAAAAAATTTTTTTTAATTTTTAAGAAAAGGACTATTTATTAAACCATTACATGCAATAATCTTAAAATGGTCTGAATGTTATATTAAACGAGTCATGGAATGCCCTGACATCCAGGGCTTTCCAATTTGAAACAGTCATTGATGTTAAAAGACAGTAATAAGCTAATAGAGCTGCAAAGAGAAGAGCAAATTTGACAAGCCTTGCCACTTGGAAACAGCTGTGAAAGCCAAGTCTTTCAGAGCTCTGGAAGAAATATTCATTCTCCACACCAAGCAATCTAACTGATTTTTTAACAGGTTTCTTGCTAAAGGAAGCCTGAGCTCCTTTCTCACACAAAACTCAATACTAAAGCCACTTTGTAATGCTAATTTCCCTCTTACACTACCAGGTAAATTCTTCTGAGCTGATGAGAAACACCTGAAATAGTAATGTTTTTAATGTTTTGGTCTGTGATAAGGCACTGAAGGTATTTTATAAATTAAACAGTCAGTGTCCATGATTGGACCCCCATCATTATCTGTTTTCGTCTCTTGACCTCACCGCATCTCAGGGATATTGGTCCAGGGAAGTGCTCTACACAGATGCGTCAGGAATCGGTGGAATCAAAATGGCCAAAATTGCTACTGAGTCAGAGGTGTTTTTAAAAATGTGACAAACAACATATAGCTGCATGCTAAATGGTTAACACCCTCCCTGACAGTTTTGCAATCCTATACTTATATCATAGCTGTATCACACTGAAATTACAGGTTCCTGTGAGACAACACTAGCAGTAATAATACATGTTAGAGTGGGGCTCATTTACGGGTCTTTTAAACAAGTTTGAACATTTATGCCTTGAATATTATCTTACTAAGTCCTACTTCCTTCCACAAAACATAAATGTAAAACTGGGGAACCATGATTTCCCAAGTGTATCAGTTGGCTCTGAGGGATATTTTGGTTGTCATATCAAACATAAAATATTGATGAAGGAGTTAAGAAAAACAGATTCCACTTCTCTCTTTAACAAAGAATTGAACATTAAAGCTACACCATCTGCTATGTGTTATGTGTATAAGAATACTCCTAGAGTGCCAATAATTTGAACTAGCATACAAAAACTATTGAAATACACATTAAAACCAAGGAGGAATTTTTTAACTAGCAAAATTAACTAAAAGAAACTGAATTATGTTTTGAATGTGTGTGTGTTTTTTTTAGATGTTAAAGTACATATAATTCCAATTTCAGTCATATCATGAAAAAGAGACACTTGAGAATTCTGAAAGTTAAGCCAATCAAAATTGACCCATATCCCAGGTTGGAAAATCTGAACTGTATCATAAAACATGAGCAGCAAAAGGTGTTTGGATACAAAGGAAGATTAAGGGCTGGTGTACGGAGTCAACATTCGTCAGTATTCAGGCAACACTGTCAAAGAGAAAGGGGCCTCTGTCCCGACAGTGGTCCCCTTCAGTTCCTACAGGAGACAAAGCCAAGAAAGTAATTGGAAACCCCGGGCTGTCCTCCCTGGATGACATCTGCGCACTGACTAAATGGGCTCATGTCATTCAGGCAGGCCTGCCTGGTAGGCACACATCTCAATACGAATTGTGCATCTCATATTGGCCTTTTGTTTCATGCGTCCATTTCTTTTGGTTCAGATAGTTAGTCTAAGCTTTGTCTGACAGACAACCTGAGATAACACATGCGGATTGAGCAGGATAGGACTAGACCCTTGTTTGAGCGGCCAACTGGTCTCTCCTGGCAGCAGTTCTATGAATACCCACCAACGAACTGCAAAAGTATTTATGACTGCCATAATTTTAGATTCCCTTCTGCCTTACAAATATGACACGAAATGTAAATATAAAATCACTGTAATGGATTTTTTACAATGTGCTACAATTTATGTAATCAAACAAGCATGGCCCTCTTCGAAACTATCATCTTTATGGTTCTTTCATTATACACTTATTGTAATTATGCTTCTGTTGCTCAAAGCACTTACGTTTCTCTTCATCGGGAAATGTCTTTTAAGGCTTGCAATACATATTTTTGAATGATACCTAAGTGTAAGCAGCACTTGGCTGTTAACAAAGCAAATTAGGATGAAGAATCTTTATACTTTCAGAATGGACTTGATTCTGAGATACAGTCAAAAGGCATTTAGAAGCAAGTTCAAGTGAGCAGGGTGGGTAATAGGGCTATTAATCTAATGCAAGCTATGACCAGAAATAATGGTTAAAAAGTAATGAAGCTACTATATGCCCATGAGAAGAAACTTGTATTGCTGTTTTTAATGGTAATTTCATAAAAAGAATCCAAAACTATTTTGATCAATAGCAGAATGTTTAGAATTCAAGAGTTTGGTTTTCACTGGTAGCTATTTTGATTCACCACACCCATTCTAATACATGAATTCTAGTTGTTGAAAAACCTCTTATTAACTTGTGTTTAATAGTTACAAGGTATCTTAACTGATCTTATTATTCTGAGACTTCTGTAATCCATGGCCTTCGATCCTACTATTACTGTATTTACTTTTTGGTCTTATTTTAGACTTCTCTGTGGAGTTTATCAGAAGCCCCACTCAGTTTTGTAAGAATCTGTGGCATTGTACTCTTGGATTCTGTGGGGCTCTGACAATTCCTCAAGCACAGATCTAGACTCCTGGTATGGATGCCATGACCAAAATTCAAGACATCAGATGTCTAACACATTTTGTACTTGGTGTGAAGCCCATGCAAAATTAAGAAAGTACTTAAAATTATCCAAACTTTAATAGTTTTTCTAATAAAACCTAAACAATGAGAGAGAAATTTAATATAAACTATAACCCAGACCATACTTTACTCTTTGATGACTCTGAAAATGAAAGGATCATATTCAGAAAATAAAACATTAACAACATTATGATACAAAAATATGACTTATTTCACATATATCTAGTAAGGGCATGGTAGATGAGATTTTACCTAAATTAAATTTTCATCCAGGCCTATTCTTACAAACTGTCGCAAAGTTATATTCAACAAAGCATTCAGGATCTTATATAAACAAAGTATTTGGTATTGTAATGAATGTAAAACTATGATAATAATAATAATAGGTAACATGTACTGGGCTAACCTCTTTACATGCATTTTCTCAACTGATTAACCTCTATAACATAGGTTCTATTTAGTCTCCAAGTTTTAAAGGTCAAGTCCAAGTTTTAAAGGTCAAGTCACAGAGATGTTAAGTTACTTGCCCGCAGGTCACACAGCTGAATCCAAACAATCTGTATCTAAGCCTAACACCCTGACCACTAAGCACTCGTATCTAACCCAATGCAGAAAGTAAATTTCTTATCCTTTAAGAATTAAAACCAAGAAGAAAGTTTATAATCACTGCTATTGTGGGTGATTGTCAGTTCCCATAAATAGTAGGAACTTAACTTTTTAAAATATACTTCTTAGAACAATGTATTATGAAATAGTTTGAAGAACAGGAATGAGTATGCTCTTAACAAACTTAGTAGTCATTATAACACATTTTTAAACAAATCAACTTCAGAGCTTTTTTTCAAACTATACTAAAATTTATAAGATGATCGGTTTAAAATAGTTTGATAGATCGAGTGATCTAATTTAAATCAACAATGTGCCAGTTAAAAGGTCCTTACTACCTAGAAGCATCCAAAGGATATTCATTTTTCTGAAAACTGTATTTTTAGACTGATTGGCACTTACGTTCCTCAATATGCTCTACTAAAAAGTCTACGGTTTATGCCAAGTAGCATTCTGATTTCTTAAGTAGTAGGAAAATAAATCCTACTTTTTATGGATGGAGTAACAAAAGATGCTGAAAACATAAATACAGAAGGTAATTCTAAAGAGTAAGTCTTTCCCTCCTACCCACAGGAAGGAGCTTTCCTTCAATGGCCAATGGCCTTTCCTTAGCGCATGAGCTCCATGCTTACTGCACATGCAGAGAATAAACCAGAGATATGAAAGTTCCTTTCCCACCACATATCTGGGCATATTTACACTTGGCTTTTCTGATACCTAAGCATGCTGACTCTTGGATAGTTTGAGTCAAGTAACATTCCACAAGAGCTGTACCTATTCATTCATTCAGCATAACAGGAAAAAAGTAGACACAGTATCCAAAGAGCACTTCAAATTTAAAATGCTACATCTAATTACACTTTGCCTAAGACTCTGAACTTAGACACTCTTTTTAAAAATATCACTAAATAAAGTTTGCAAGCTTTTATGGCCCATGACTTGACAAGTAGGTTAAGAGTATAATTTATTACATGTCAGTTGTGTATAACTTCAGTATCTAGTCCCATGGCTTCACATTTTCCTGATACTTCTAACATCCTCCCCCTTTAAAAATGTGTAACTTGTAGAACTGACTTTTATAAGATAGATGCTTCAAGGATTTGCTTTCATCCTTAAAAGAATAATGGAATTGGGGCAAAGACTTGTTAGACTTAGTATCATAACAATAAAAACTTTATTTATGCTCATATTACCCACTTGACCCTTCTTCCCTAAAAAAAAAAAGTTCAAATTTCAATGAACAAATGTTTTCTGAGTGCCTACTACATGCAAACATGGCACTTGCAATACCTATGCTAAAAGACATCAAGGTTTCCAAGGCATGAAGTGAGGGAAACAAGGCACCAAACTTAAGTGTTTGTTATCAACAAGTTTTTAACTCATTCATTTCTTAGCGAAAAAACTAAGACAACAGTTGCACCGTAGCACATTGGGGTCTCGAGGGTAGACTTCAGGTGCAAGTAGTTAGGACTTCAAAGCTAAGCTAAAGCTCTCTATCCAAACAACTGGCTTCAGTTTATTCTTTAACCTCCTTAACGTTTTCTATTTTACTCACAAAATACACGTTCTCTTCCATAACAATGAATGATATTGCATCTTAAAAAAAAAACCACAGAAACATAAAACAAAAAACCTATCCCTCTTTCCCCAAAACCCAGCCCATACACACGCCCTCTTCTTTCGTGGGCACGTGTCCTTCCCAAACTCAGCAGGACAGCCCCTCACCTGAAAAAAAGTTTGGAGAGGACGCTGGCCTTTTCCAGAGGCGACCTCTGCATGATCTCTGCGGCCGTCGGGGTCCCTGCCGGGGCAGGCTGGGCTCGAGCTGCTAATGCCAAACGCCCTACTCATCCAGCGCAGGCTGCTCGCCCCTTTTTCTCTGACCTGCTGTGATGTCATTTGCTTCCAACTCCCCCCACCCACCGCTACCCCACACACCTCCCCTTTCCTGTCTCCTTCCCCCCGCCTCCCCTGCCCAGGTTAAAAGCCGGGCGCTGCCTGGTCCAGCCCCCAATTTGCCCCAGCTGCTTTCTCCACCCTCTGTGCTCCCCGAGCGCTCCTTCTTCTCGCCTCCTTCCCTCCCCGGCTGCCTCTTGCAGGACCGCGTCCGTACCGTCCAGCCCCAGCCCGGCCCGCAGGCGGGGGCCCGTCGCGGCCGCCCTCCAGGTCCGGTCTCCGACGCCCGGCGGGGGCAGAGCCGACCCCGGGGCAGCCTCGTGCACCCTCCTCCGCGCCAGGTTCCTCGGGACGCGGGGCGCGCGGCCGACAACTTCCGAGCCTTCTTCCGAGAGCCTAGCCGGGCTCGGGTTGCGTGGGCGAGGTGCATTCTGAAGGGGGAACGGAATGTGTCTCTCCTGTATCAAAACGCAGCCTCGGAGACCCAGAAAGTTCGCGGCGGCGTCTGCGGTGTTCACCTCAGCGCTTCCTCTGAGTGCCTGAGGGAAGAACCACGCTGTTAGTTTCAGGCTTAGGTGAGCCGTGAGGGCGGCTCAGACCTTTAGGAGACGCGCTCCCGGGGGGGAAATCCTGCGGGGAGGTGAGCGCTCTGTCATTTACACGCTCCCGATTTCTTCACTGTCCGGAATTCAGTCGGGCTTGCGTTCTGAAGGAGGGCTTTTGTGTGTGTTAGTGACTACGATGACAAGTCGACAGTGTGTAAACTAACCCGCCCTCCTATAGATTTCCCAGTCTCGGTCAGCAAAACATCTTGACTAATACACCGAAACGAATCCAGTCTTTGAAGGGAAAGTAGCGTGTTAACCTCGACCTGACTCACAGAAGCGCCATTTTCGGCTCTCGGAGGGCATCGAAGCTTTCCCAGGTGTGGGCGCCTTAGCTTCCCCGACGTTTTGGTGTGTGGATGGCGCGCCTGCCGGATGGGTTTTAAAGAGCCAAGACTTTTTAATTCCTGAATCCTATGTTGAAAAAGCAAGAGCATGTTGAATTTAAATCGAAATACTCAAATGAAAGTAAAAATTTTGGTCTGATTACTGCCTCTACAACTAAAGAAAGTGTGTTTACTTTTGTAAATTACCTTGTGGTTGATTTATGGTCACCCAAATAGAGTACAAATAAAACCTGTATTTCACAGTTAACAGAAAGGAACATACATTTTAAATTAATGCATTCAGCAGGTTTTTATAGCTCCAACTTTGCATTCCAAGGTTACCTTTTTTCTATCTTAAAGTGGGTTGGATAAACATTTAAGTTTTATGATACTATATTTTAATAGTAGAGAAAATAGGAGTAAAGAGATAAACCAAAATGCATGAAGTTAGATACCAAGAAAGAACTTCAGCATTTCTAACTCGTGATCCTTGCTTCAAATCCTGTACCGGTGTTTTCCTCTCTCCAGTAGGACATACAAATTGAGGCTCTGTCCTCATTATTGACTTTTCCCAGGTATGTGATTGAACTCATGCGATCCGCTTCCCTACCCCCACTCTGTTGTTTGCTTTATAACGGCTAGTGTGACCCATCAAATATAATACACACGTTTTGAAATGTTAGAAATCCATTCTTCTTTGTCACCAAAGAGCAAGTGATAATAAAGGGATTAACAGTTAAGTTCCAAAGACCACAGAAGCTGACCAAGTGATATGGTTTGAAAAGACCCCAAATATTTGTCTATCTCCTTCCTCTAGAAAGAATAAATGAAATGATGATTATTTCTTGAATTTTTATTATTTTCCAGGCATCATCTCATGAAAACTTTCTAACAACCATGTAAACGGCTGTTATTTTTCACAATTTTCAATTAAGGAAGCAGATAAGAGAAGTAAATGCCTGTAATGGTAGAGCTAAGATTCAAACTCAGGTCTCATTCCAAACCATGACGCCTACCAATGTGTAACACTGCTTCTAATCAAATCATCCATCCTATATTAACATACTGTAACGTACACACCAACCCAGTTTTTCTCCTCACATTGGTTTCATGAAATCGTAACTGCTATATAACCTGCTCAGGACTGAGACAAGAAAGCAAAAATCTACAAACCAAGTAGCTACTGGAGTTTTATCTTTTTGACAACTGACATTTAATTGTAATATTCTATTTAAAGCATGTATCTATTTATATACATGTATACAGGTTTATAATAAAAGATTATATCCCAAATTTGTTTTTGGCATAAGTAAGATTTCCCTATTTTTCAGATCAGTAATACTACTAGCAGATGGAACAAATGAACTGATCCATGATATTCAAGAGTTGCATCTGGGTACCTATTTAATGAGGGAATGTAGATTTATGCACCAGGAAAGTGTTCAAATGTGGCGGAAGACTAAAATCCTAAATGTGGCTTTGAGATATTAGAAATAGGAAAGAAGGCAATGGCCAAGAGGAGCGTCTAGAGTGGTGCTAAGAAACTGGGAAGCTCTTCTTTCCAAGCTGCTTAAATAACAACTCATAACATTGTATTGTCGTAGCTTAGGTTTGTTGAGCACTTATATATATGCCAACCGCCATGCCAAATATATGGTATGCTTTGGCTTTTTTAATCCTTATAACAGTTTCATTGGACAGGTATCTTATTCATTACCCATTTATCCAAGCTCCATGTTGGGTGTAGAGATTACTTAAAAATAAAATCTCAAAAAAAAAAAAAGATTAGGTGGCCATTTATATGGCATTTTTTATTGTCGTAAAATGAACATAACATCAAATTTACCATCTTAAAACAATTTTTTAATACAGTTCACTGATAATACATTCACACTGTTGGGCAACCTATCACACCATCTTTATCTTGTAAAACTGAAACACTATTCCCATTACACAATACCACCCCATTCTTCCCTTCCCCTCAAGCGCCTGACAGCCGCATTATACTTTCTTGTCTTCGTGACTTTGGCTACTCTAAGTACCCCCATAGAAGTAGAATCATACAGTATTAGTCTTTTGGTGAAAGGCTTATTTCGTTTAGCATAATGTCCTCAGATTTATCCATGTTGTAGCATATTGTGGAATTTCTTTCCTTTTTAAGGCTGAACAGTATTCCATTATATGTATATAACACATTTTGCTAATTGATTCATCCACTGATGGACATTTGGCTTTTAGCTATTGTGACTAATACTGCTATGAACATTAGTGTACAAACTATGTGGCATCATTTTAAGGATATGTTAAAAAGAAACAGGAAGAGGGGTGCCTGGCTGGCTCAGGGGACACAACTCTTGATGTAGGAGTTGTGAGTTCAAGTCCCACACTGGGTATGGAGGTTACTCAAAAAAAAAAAATAATAAACTTAAAAAAAAAAGATGAAGAAAGAAAAGGAAGCCAACATTTATTTAGTACCAACTATGTGTTCAGCAATGTGTCATATGCTTCCTAAAAATGATCTCAATATATAAAAGCTTATGAGATAAGCTTCTAGTCATGTTCCTCACTCTGCCAGATGATGGCTGAAGTCCCGCCATTAGATATCACCAGAGTGAAATTTCACTATACTTTACGTATCCATTATTTTCAATTTCATTTGAGCGTGTTCCTCAGATTCTATCCTGAGAATGGGCTTTAATAGTGGTAGGTAGGTAGGTAGTGACCATGAGTGCACTAAAATATGAAAATAAAAGGAGGAAGGAAAAAGTTGCCTCCATCAGAAAGGAAAGCTCATCAAAACAGAGATAGGCAAGGCTTCGTTAGCTTCACGTGTGCAGGCTGGTTCTGCTTATAAACTTCCCTAAGGTGGAAGGATAAGAGCAGCCAAGCCTCTTCCACAGTGCGCTGCAGGGATGACCCACCGTGGATACACACGTGATAGCCTTACAAAGACATTTCAGACCCAGATAGAGGTGTCCTGGTACGTGAGTAGGCCAGAGTATCATTTACTTGTACTGCCTTCAACATTATGTTTGATTTGACAGTTCTGTTTATAAACACACGACACACACTTTTATACATACATAACGTTTTTTCCCCACCACCTCCTTGGAGACAGGAATTGTGTCTTACTTTCCTTTTACTCATCTTTTATTTAGTAATACAGTATATGCAATCCAACAACAGTTTTCTCTTGGGGCTACTAGCCTAATAGTTAAAATGTCATCCTCAAGGGGAAATCTGAAGATTCTCAAGAGATGAATGATTATCATTAATCTTTCATCAAGGAAGAGCTCATTGCTAAGGCAGGATCTCCACTCTTCAAAACTCAAAATCTACCGGTGGTCATCAAAATTCTCTGAAGATGGTAGCACAGTGTAATAGAAAGAGATTTCTTGGGCTCTGAGAACATGAAGAGCTAAATTTTCAATCCTGGTACTACTACTTACCTGGCTGTGTAGTTACCTTTCTGTGTCTCAGTTCCCTTTTCTGAAAATGAGGTTAATAATATCTACCTTGTTCTCAGCACAGGTGAATATAGACAACAATATTGTACTATAATCATCAAACTTACTAAAAGCCCAGACTTTAATTATTCCAACTATTAGAAAGAATAATTAGCTAAGGTGATAGAGGCATTAATTATTGCTACAATGACAATCATATCACAATATATGTGTGTCAAATTAACACTTTGTACTCCTTAAATTTATACAATGTTACAATGTCAAATATATTTTAATAATAAAAAATATTAAAATATACATTTCATAGGGTTGTTGAATGGATTAAGTCAGTCAGATTCTTTCTACCTCAGCACTATTGATATTTGGGACCAGGTAATTCTTTGATGTGGGGGACTGTCCTGTGCATTATAGAATGTTTAGCACCATTTCTAGCTCCTTCCCACTGAATGCCAGTAGAACTAACTTCCCCTCCCCAATCTCAATACCCAAGTTGACAACCAAAACTGTCTTAAAGAGATTGCCAAAACCCCTGGAGGGCGGGGAGAGCAAAACTGCCCCTAGTTGAGAATCATTGGATGAAATCAGTTAAATATTGATGCATATAACAGACATAAAGGATTCAGAACTGAACAGCACTCGATAAAACTTAGAAATTATTGTTACATATTACTGGTGATAAATCAGAAATCAGTGTAGCATTGCAAAAAAAAAATACTGCAGAAAACTGAACTCCCTAAAGTTGTAAGAATTCTCAGAAACATTGGATTCTCTCATTGTCTCTGAAGTTATTTGCTTATATTTAGACTAGATGAAAAGGGGGAAATTCAGGTACCCTTCCAACTGTAAGATAATTTTGATTTAGAGGCAGAACTAGATTTTTATATACTCCTTTTGCACTGAAATGATATTTGAAAGCTCTTTCAATTTCTCAAATTTTCAGCTCATCACCAGTGTTATATTCTTACCTAGTGTGTCCAGATGGAACTTGGCACCCTGATGGGTCTTCTGTAAATTGAAGGTACTTCCTCATAAAGGAAATCTTAAAGATGCTCAGTCTGTACAAAAGAGCTTATTAATGCTATTAATAAACTGGAACAATTATGAGCAATAGTTTGAACTCTACAATTTTGTCATGAATATAAAAGCTAATGATTCTGGGATTTTCTAAAACTGCTGTTCGTGAAATGTTTCATTGTTTATATTAGTTTCTCTTTTTGTTTTCCTACTGAAGCTTTTTAAGAAACAGGGAATTCATAACACCACACTAAAGTTTCACTAGTGATACCATGCTGAAAGCCAGAGGCTATCTATAGAATTAAAACTGTGGTCTTTTATTTTTGGACTCCAGCAAGAAAAGTGGTGATTTTTTTCTTCAGATGAATTCTATACTATTTTTTTTAAAGTTTCTTTAAATGTATTCAATTACTTTTTGAGAAAGAACAAAAGAGCGAGAGCAGGGGAAGGGCTCTGTCCGTGCAGAGCCAGACCTGGGGCCTGAACTCACCAACCGTGAGATCATGACCTGAGCTGAAATGAAAAGTCGGGCACTTAACCAACTCACCTATGTGAGGGGCACCTTATGTGCCCCTATACTAATTTATATCTTACATAGAAGAGTTACATTTAGAAAAGCAGTGGGATACAGTAAGTAGAACAGTAGGTTATTTACTTATTTATAACTGTTTTCCCCCAAAATAATTATAATAAAAACATGTAAATAAAGAGGATGTATAAAATAAAGAATGTGAGAGACTTGGTCGGAGATAGAACTAAAAGTAATTGTGAATGTCTTGCCCTCAACGTCCAATAGGTGGTATTTGTTTGCCTGGAAATAAAAACCATCCTCCCTTCGCCCCAGTCTTGGGAGAGTTTGTCATTCAAAGGCTTACAGAATTGTCACTGACTGACATCATGGACAGTATTTTTAGCTATAAATTTATTTTATGGTCATTTCTTATACCAATTCATGATTAAAGCCAAGGACATGACATGAAGTCAGTTACTCGAGCGAGTCTGTTCAGTCCAGGAAACTGAAACTTGAAAATTGCCAAGTTCTGATTTGCTTTAATTTACCCTGCATAGATAGAATTTCTGAGATCTTGTTCTTTTAGGACACTATGTTGGCCATTTATTGATCTCGAAGTTCAGTGTGATTGGTGAAACTATGGTGATTAATTCATATGGTCAAAAGGATGAGCAATTCCTGGACAGTGACTATGGCTCATTGGCCTCCACAACCTGCATCTCCATGTCTCCCAGAAAGACTGGAAGTTCTTCATTTCAAAGGCTGTTGGGAAGCCGCACAGATGAAATGATGGCAAAAGACTCCGGAACTCTTTTTTTTTTCTTTCTTAACATCTATTATTTATTTTAAGAGAGAGAGAGCTGGGGAGGGGCAAAGAGAGACGGAGAGAGAGAATCCCAAGCAGGCTCTGCATTGTCAGCACAGAGCCCGATGCAGGGCTCAAACTCACAAACTATGAGATCATGACCTGAGCCAAAACCAGGAGTCAAACACTTAACTGACTGAGTCATACAGGTGCCTCAAGACTCTGGACCTCTTACTTACATATGCAAAAATTTTGTTTAAAGATATGTATGAAAATTGTCAAAATCATTTCTGGAACAAAGCATATCATGCTAATTAAAGAAAATCAAACTGACAAATATGTATCATAGTTTTCCTCTAAACAAATTTGACTGTCACAAAGCTTTATCTAAGAATATAAAAATTACATTTTTTATAATAGCAAATTAAGCTTGGCATGATCCTGGTTTTGCAAGAAAAAAATTACATAATTTATTTAAAAAAATTTTTTAATGTTTATTTTTTGAGAGAGAAAGAGAAAGATCAAGCTGGGGAGGGGCAGAGAGAGAGGGAGAGAGAAATCCCACGCAGGCTCCACAATCAGCACAGAGCCCAATGCAGGGCTCGATCCCAGGAACCATGAGAGCATGACCTGAGCCAATATCGAGTCAGATGCTTAACAGACTGAGCCACCCAGACGCCCCAAGAAAGAGTCAGAATCGGAACAAACCTCATGGAGGTGCACCTAGTCACTGGGCTGGGTACATAACTGGATCGTTTTAAGAGGAGCTAGCTGCCTTTTACAGTGTGTCCATTTGCTTCTCTGTTTAAGGTGAAAACTGGTACTTATCACAAAGGAGGTGTTATTTTCCTTCTTTTTCTTCATTTCTTCAGAATCCACTGAAAGGACTATTCACTGAGAGGGAAGTACAGAAGAAAATCTTTTCTTCTCTTTTTATTTTGAGATTCAACATAGAATCTATTTCATGAATTGAGATGACCTCTATCGAAATGCTCAAATATGGCTACGAAGGGTCCCCCAGGAGAATGTGACAAACCATGAGAGAAAAAGTTTAATGCCAATGCCTACTGCTTGGTGGGAGATGGGCCACTTTGCAGATGAAACTGGAAAGGTTGCCTTTATCTACTTATCATGGGATTGTCTGGACTTCTTGCTAACTTCAACATTTAAAAGTTAAAAAGATGTGTGAACTTATAATATCCCAAGAAGTAGGTGAAAAGAGACATAAAAGTTGCATATATATGTTTGCATGAGCACTGATTAAAAGCTTAGGGGATATATGTCATAATCATTTTATGCCATAAATGTCTAAACTTGTGAAATATTTTTTCAAAAGGAATGCATCCTGTGAAGTAAAGTGACTTTCAGACTCCATTCCACAAATGTTTTTGGAAAGCCTATAGTGTTCCAGCTCTTTGCCAGGAAGGGGGAAAAGTGAGCAGGACACAATTCTGCTACAACTTTCAAAGGGCTACTTGGATCTAAATTGCTACTCAAACTGACAAAACAAAGTATTAGTTGCTTGAGCCCAGAGGAAATTACCAGCATCAATGTTTCTTTCATTTATTCTGGATTCCCGTTAACCCTGCAAAATCTGTAGTAACTCCCTAAATCTCTTTCACCTCCCCTTCTTTTGCCCCCACCGCAGGACTGCATTCTTTTCCCATCCCTAGTTTTGGGACTAAAAACAAAATCTTCTCAGAGATCATTACATATACTCACAAAGATACCCTGTTAGGAGTTGAAAAACACTTTCATCAAGTAACTTTAAACATTTGACTCATAACCACTACTTCATTAGAAGATAATATTCTTATAAATCCTATGAGTTTTACATATCTTATGTGCCACAGTACACTGCATTTCATTTTTTGTGTTAAAAGCATTAATATTTAAGACATAAATATATAAAAAAATTTTAGAACTCTATCTTGGCAATTTTTTTCCTTAAAAAAGCAAAGGGCATCTGGATGGCTCAGTCAGGTAATTGTCCAGCTCTTGATTTCAGCTCGTGTCATGATCTCACAAGTTCATGAGTTCAAGCCCAGTGTCGGGCTATGTGCTGACAGCGTGCGTGGGATTCTCTCTCTCCCTCTCTCTCTCTCTCTGCCCCTCCCCCTGCTTGTGTGTGCCTTCCTGGTCTCTCTCAAAAGTAAATAAATAAACATTAAAAAACAAATAAACAAACAAACAAACACTAGAAGCCTCCAAACTGGGAGTGTCTCAGCCCTCTGTTTCTCCAGAAGACCCTGCAAACTCCTCACTCCTCTCAGAGGCCAGGCAGAGGCATATGAGGAGCCATAGCAGCTTCTTGCACCTCTGTCAATACAAATGTCAATCCCCCAAAGCCGAGCAGGGGCTCCACTCCTCAAGCCCCTGGGGGCCCACGGGGTGCTCATCTTGTTTACTGTCAGACGACCTGCATGCCCTCCACACTACAGGGGAACAGAAACCTTGAACCTTTCTGCACCTGCTAGTGCTTGGCACTGTGGGAACCCGGCAACTGACAGCTCCCTGGAGCACTGCCAGGCCGGGCGGAACACCCAGTCCCACGCTGCAGGCTCATGGCCAGGCTCGGGGCCAGCCACCAGCTGCGACTACATTGCTATATTTTTCAAGACCCATTTTGCTCATGATTCTACTTGTCTTTAGGAGTTCTTTTTGTTAACACCTAGTAAATAATAAAGAAAATGACTCTTGGAAATTACTTTTCGGGTCCAAAACAGGGTAGGTAGCCCATTGGATTATTCACATTGTATCTTGCTTGCTTTCGAGAAAGTGAAGATTAAAAAAAGTGATGCAAAATAAATTTAGATTTAAGGATTGGAGAAAAAGTGTAGTCCTCTATTCAATCGCCTCAATGTCTTCACACACAAACCCAAACTCGAGGCTTGTAACAATATGAATAATTCAAGAAAAATGGACTATTTTCTGGAATCTGTTTCTAGGTTCACACATACTTAATTTTTTAATTTTTTATTTTTTTTCACTCAGACTTAATTTTAAAATATACTTTCACTTGGCTACGTAAGAAAACAAACCTTAAACCGTTTCATTTTAAAATTTACTGTCTATCAGACAGCATGGCACAGAGAGTTATGGCTCCTCTGCTGGGGGCGGAGCTCATTTGTAAAATGGGGGAAACAAGAGTTTCATTACATAGGGTTGTTGTGAGATTTAAATGAGTTCATGGAAGGGAAAAATTTAATGCATTGCCTGATAGAGAATAAGAGCTCAATAAATGATGGTGTGTGTGTGTGTGTGTGAGCACGTGCGTGTGTTTCAAATTTCACATCCTCACATTAGTGATTTACTGAGCTGAACTGGTCCTTCCATGATTTTTTTTTTTTTACAAGAAAGGATGAAATGTATATGGGATAATTCTTTATGACTTTTTAAATGCACATCTCCCCAACCAGATTTAGTTTTTATTTATTTACTTCCTTCAAAAGAAAGGGAAAATAAAGTTCAACAATACGAAAACAACACCTCTTTTAAAAACAAAGCCAAATGTTTGAACAGAATCTACACCAAAGAAGATACACAGATGGCCAATAAGCATATGAAAAGATGCTCATCCTCATTTGTCATTAGGGAATTGCAAATGAAAACAACCCTGAGATCCCACTGTTCACCCTCTGGAAGGGCTAAAATCCAAAAATACTGACAATACCAATCACTGGTAACGATTGCTAATGGGAATGCAAAGTGGGACAGCCACAATGAAATACAGTTTGTCAGTGACTTACAAGGCTAAATATAGTCTTACTACATAATCTAGCAATCACTCTTCAAGGTATTTCCCCAAATGATTGGAAAACTTCAGTTCACACAAAAATCTCCATGCAAATGTTTATAGTAGTTTTATTCACAATTGCCAAAACCTGAAAGTAAACAAGGTATTCTTAAATCAGTGAATGGATAAACAAACTGTGGTACATCTACAAAACAGAAGACATGAATGGACTGTAACCCCATAGTCGCACAGTGTTAGTGAAAGAAGTCAATGTGAAAAGCCTATGTACTGTATGATTTCAATTACATGTATTTTGGGAAAAACATAACAATATACAGATGGTAACAGATCGGTGGTTGCCAGAAATTTGGGATGAGGAGTGGAAGGGTTAAATAGTGTGAAAATTAATAAAACTCACTTAAAATGGAATGGGAGGCCAGAAGGTGGAGCTCTCATGCCCCTACCACTACGCATCAAATGCAGTCCTAAACAGGAAGAGATCTACCTTACACTCCTCACGGGAAGAAGCCTATACTTTCCTACCCCAGCAGGAGGAAGAAAGATGTTCTCCTTGCCCAGCAAGAGCCTGGCCAGTGAGAGACTGTCAAAACACAGTCAATGAAAAGTCACCATACTTGGAACTCCCAGTTTACTCCAATAGACTTTTTGTTTATAACAGCCCCTCCACACCCTTCCTCTATAAATGAAGACTCCAGATTTGCCTATGGTTTTGCCATAGCCTGCATGTCCTGAATTGCAATTCTCTGTTATTCCTGAATAAACCCATTTTTCGGTAAACCAACTGAAAATCTTATTTTTAAGGTTAACAATAGGTAAAACACAAGGAATATTTTTAAGGTGGTGAAACTATTAAGTATATAAACTTTTTAAATGTTTATTTATTTATTTTGAGAGAGAAAGGAGAGCAGGGGAGGGGTGGAGAGAGAAGGAGAGAGAGAATCCTAAGCAGGCTCCATGCTGTCAGCACAGAATCCCACATGGGGTTCAATCCCAGAGACTGTGAGATCATGACCTGGGTCAAAATCAAAGAGTCAACACTCAACCAACTGAGCTATCCAGGTACCCCCAGTATGTGAACTTTTAACAAATCATTTAGGAGATGGGGGATGGGGAGGAAGTCCAGAATGGAATGCAGCATGTGACGAGAGACTCTAAATGTATTACGAATGTATGAAACCATCTCACTGGAAGGAATGGGAGGAAAGGCTTCTGAGTAAGTAACTCTGGAATGAGTGGAGTCCATAAAACTAATAGTAGAAGAGTCAACATGGAGCACACCTCTGGCTGATAACGTTGTATCCCATGGGGTATGGATTAATAATTCTGAAACCACTATATATCTATAATGGAAATGAAAAATAAAGGAAACAGATAGTGGATGGTGGAAGTCAGGTTTCTCACTGTTGATGTGGGAAGTTATAGATAAGCAGGGGGAAGAGGTTAGAATGATCCATATGGTAATGAATCAGAATTAGAGACACCAATTCAAACTCATGTTTAGCTTAAAAACGATACAGATGCTTGCATCCAGAAATATTTATGCAAAGTTAGTATACATGCATATATTTTCTAGCTCTGTCAGCTGAGACAGGCTAGAAGCCAGGCCATCTCAGTAGCAACCAACACACCCTAGCACCTAGATCTTGGTTTGTAATATATTTCTCAATAAAAGAAACCAGGATTCCTTTTATGACTGAGGCAGGAAATGTACAAGATGAGTGTGGAGCATCCTGTAGTGCCAGAAAGGAAGTGCAAAAAAAAAAAAAAAAAAAAACCAACCAAAACCCACAATCATGGGGTATTTCAAAGGGACACAAGAATCAGGGGTAAGGGCTCCTCCAGTGGTTAAAGCTGGAACAGTCTGTCAATAAAATAATTAAAAACCAATGGACTTATAACCCAAGTATAAAATAAATATCCAAAAGTCCATACTGACATAAATAAGTAATTGGATAAATTAACAGGAAAGAATAGACAAATTCCCTGTACAGCAGAATTCCAAATAATTTATGAAGCTACTCTACTCTCAAGGAAGTAGAGTTCAACTCTTTACTCCTTTTAAGTGTAGACTGTACATGATGACTTCTTTCCAAACAGCACAGTATTGAGGGGAAAAAAGAGTAACGTTACAAAGAAGGAACCTGACAAACACTATCTCGCCCAGGTGATCAAGGTCAACATTAACACTGACAGGTCATGTTGATAGTACACACCCTTGATATTATGTGATGAAAACGGTACTTCAGCTTTGGGTCCTCTTCCAAAAATCCATAACCCTGGTTTAATTAGGAAAACAAACAAACAAATCCCAAACTCCCAAAGTCATCAAAAATAAGGAAAATCTGAGAAGTTATCACAGCCAAGAGGAGCCTAAGGAGACACAAGAACTAAATTAAATGTGTTCTACTGGATGAGAACTTGGAGCAGAAAAAAATCATTAGGTAACAACTGAGGAAATCTGAATACAGTATGGACTTTAGCTAATAATAATGTATTGATATTTGTTCATTAATTGTGGCAAATGTACCATACTAATGTAGGATGTTAATAATAGTGGAAACTGAGTGTGGGATACACAAGACCTCTCTGTAGTATCTTCAAATTTTTCTGTAAATCTAAATGGCTTTAATATAAAAAGTCAAATTTTTATTTAAAAACTAAGGAAAATTTTTTTACTGATCTGTGGCACATTTTCCATGTAACAATAAATTGTTAACAACTTGAACACTTAGTAATATTTCATAACTATATCTCAAGCCCAGTCAGATTCTTTTATCTCATGTTTAGTGTTTTCAAGGTTAATACTCTTTAGGGGAGCCTAGGTAGCCTAGTCAGTTAAGCATCCAACTCTTGATTTCGGCTCAGATCATGATCTCATAGTTCACGACCTCGAGTCCCACATCAGGCTCTATGCTGACGGTGTGGAGCCTGCTTGGGATTCTCTCTCCTTCTCTCTCTCCCACTCCCCCATTTGCATACCCCCTCCCTATCAAAATGAATAAATAAACTTTAAAAAATTAATACTCTCTATATTTATTGTTCTCATTTCTTTTGCAAGGGTGACCATTGGCTTCAAAATGGGTTATTCCATGACCTTAAAAAACTTAAAAAAACACTTCCTACCCTCAGTGAGAAATAAATCATGTAAAAAACAATAGTGATTGGATATTTCTTTAAAATAAAACAAAATCTAACCCTATTATATTTCTTTTTTTTTAATTTTTTTAAATGTTTATTTGGTTTCGAGAGAGAGAGACAGTGTGTGAGCAGGGGAGGGTCAGAGAGAGAGGGAGACACAGAATCTGAAGCTGGCTTACAGCCCAGAGCCTGATGCAGGGCTTGAACTCATGAACTGCAAGATCATGACCTGATCCGAAGTCGGACACTTAACCAACTGAGCCAGCCAGGTGCCCCAGAATTTCTTTTTTTTTTTTTTTTTACTTTATTTATTTATTTTGAGAGAGAGAGAGAGTGCGCACACACGCACGAGAGAGTACAAGTGGGAGTGGGGGAGAGGCAGAGAGAGGGAGAGAGAGAATCCCAAGCAGAGCCTGCACTGTCGGCACAGAGCCTGATGCAGGGCTTGAACTCACAACCGTTAGATCATTACCCGAGCCAAAACCAAGAGTTGGATGCTTAACCGACTGGGTCACCCAGGCAGCCCTCTACTAAATTTCTTGATCTCATGAAAAATCACAAGGAAAATATTCCTGCATATTCCTTTGTCAACTCAGGACTATCAAATTGGGCTGCAATTATTCAATAACCTGTAGGTAATATTAAGAAAATGAAATGCATCAATCATGCCAAAGTTCACAGGTAATATTAGCTACTCATTACAAAAGTTTTATGGCTTAAAAACAAAAGAGAATTTGGCCACAGAGTGGTGACAAAGTTTTCCTCCCATTGTATTATGTAAAAAATATTTGGATTCTAAAAAAAATTGGATTAAAACATGCAACTTTAGGGTCTATTCTCTATGGTCTCTAAGAAAATATTTTACTTAAATAATTACATTCTATCTGGGTAATTCCCTTTCCATCTCCATTCACTCTGTTCTCTCATTTCTGTACACTGGTTACCATTACTGATTTTTCAGCTTTAAGTATTTACATGGATTGCTATGAACTAACAAAGAGCTGTCACATTTCACACAAAGAAAAGTATTCTGAAAGTAGTTGAAATTGTTCAGCCATGGCTTTTACATTTCTATTAGAAAATGTGTAGTAAAACATGTTTTAAAACATAATATTTTTCTTTCTGGAACAACTAATATTAGAAGAGATTGAGGCATAAAACACGCATCTTTGTTTCTCACTTGATTGTACCCGTCTTGTTTTCTAATATAAATCAAACTCAACTTATGTGTCCAGGATAAACTAAATGTAGGAAATTAATTAGTACTGAGTTCTTAATGTGCTAAGCATTTTTTGTGTTTTTTTTTTCCTCATTTAACTCTCTTATTATCCTTATGAGATAATTATCATTACACCATTTTACTCTTGAGGAAAACAGGTTTCTAAAGAATCCTTAACAGACTTATCTATAGCTTTACTCAAGCAAAGGCGGTCCCGGGTTAGATCTAACTGATCCCAAGACCCTTCTCCTTCACTGCATTGGTGTGGGGTAAAATGTCATTCAGCAAACTAAAATCATTGAGAACAGGAAATTATAGAATTAATTTCCTTTATATTTTTAACAAGAGATATTAACTGAGAAAAAAAATTTTTTAAGCTTTTACTGTGTATTACCAGTGAAATAATTTAAACTGGGAAATTCAACTGGCCTCTTAACATCACACAGGTTTTTGGCATTTAGCAAAAAAGATTCTGTATGGTTACTCCCTGGAGTCCCAAGAGGTCCATGCTACAAGACAAAGGGTAAGTAAAGAGAGAATTAAGGAGAAATACCTTCTTACCCTTCCAAGTTGATGGAGCAACTCTCATCCAAAAATTCAGGCTAGTGCTCAAACCAATATTCCAAGGCCTTGGAATGGCAGAAAGGGTAAAGGTTAAATTACGGGTATGGAGAGTAATGTAAGTTTTTTGTTCTCAAGCACAGAATTCTATGTTATCTGTATATAAGGACACATAGGTGGTTTTGTTTTGTAACATGGCGCAGAAATACTTAAGCTTATAGTTTTTAAAAATAAGACAAATTTTAAATCTTTTATTTTTTATTTTTTTGAGAGAGCGTGAGCAGGGAAGATGAGCAGAGGGAGAGAATTCCAAGCAGGATCCACGCTCAGCGCTGAGCTCGATGTAGGGTTCGAGCCCATGACCCTGGGATTGCGTCCAGAGCCGAAATCAAGAGTTAGATGCTCAAATGACTGAGCCACCCAGGTGTCCCTAAGTTCTTTTTGTAATGTTTGGAATGGTTGAGACTGCACTGCAAGTTTCTAGGAGTTTTGCACACAAATAGATACGTATTTTCAAATGCCTATTGGCCATATATTTGTACTTTCTACTCAACTAGAAAGTGCGAGTCATTAAATCATTATGAGAACTACCCACCAGGTGTATTTCTGCATATGCAAATTGCTCCCTTAGCCTTAGTCCTTAGGTTTTATAAAACTATCTTCACTCTTTCCTGTAAAATTCTACATTGATAACATTTGCTTATTAACACTTAGTTTTAAGTTATATTGGGATTTATTTTAAACATTTTCATGTGCCTCACTTAAAAACAAATTTTAAGTTAATGAAATGCTTTTAACTCTTGATAAATTTAAAAATTTATAGGTAAAAAATGAGAATATGAAAGACATAGGAGTATGGGTTATTCATATTGCACTTTTACCTCCACTCACTGAAAAACCTTTAGTGCTAGTATAGATTTTTTAATGTTATTAATGTATAATAAAGTTTAAATAAGTGTAAATAAATTAATATATTTCAGATAATTGTTAAACTTCACAAAGAATTTTATCTTTCTAGTTTTCATGCATTTAATTACCTATCTTTTACGAATGATTCTTGTGGAGGACATTTCAGAATCACCTATATTTTGTACAAATTAATTCTAATTTTACCACTTCTTGGTTCCTGATCCGTCTCTACTCCTCCTTCCTGAACCACTGATATTTGTGGGAATGTGTCAAATTCCTCAGGTATATGGGAACAGGAGAGAAGGTTGGTACCTAATGTTTAAATAACCACATTTTTCTCTTACTACTGAATTAGCACACGTAACTGGGTGCTCTTTATTTCTTCTTCTTCTTTTCATTATAACATAATTTTATAGGAAAGATTGGGTTTACAGTAATAGAGCAAAAAGGGTCTGAAACATTTTTCTACAAACTAGTCTAAGAAAATGACATTAAAACAGAAATGAATACCTAAATACATACATTTCTAAAAATAAATAATGGTAATTCTAACGATGAGTTTATGCTTTTAGGTATGCCTGATTTCTATGCACTATATTAGGAGGCTCACAGGGAGAGCAATTCATGTATTTATGTACCTCAATGGGAACACCTCTAAACCAGGAAAATTTAAGCTCTGTCTGAGAGCAAAAAATTATTCAGTATTGATATCCACTTTAACCTCTCCAGCAATGAATTCCAAGTATTTTTGGAATCTTCACTATTTTCCATCCCTAGCCTAGTTTCAAGAAATAAACTATGCTGGTTCTCATCAAGGGTCCATCCTTGTTACTCAGTCAGAAGAGTCACAGAGAACACAATTCTCCTCATTATGCATCTCATACATGGTACAGGGAAATATGCAGTTAGTCAGTCAGTAAGAATGAGTACTTTTTATCCTCCCCAGTGTCTAGTTCTTTGATCTGACAAGTGTAAAACAAGAAAAAGTTAAATTATAAACATTAAATTAGAAGTTAATATTAACTTTCAGTCTTTTTTCTGAATAATATTTTGACCAAATTATAAAAATAAGAATCAATGCATTATATACAGCACCTTTAGGGCATATAATCAAAATAACTCACTTCAGTAAATGTTTATCAGGTGTCCACCATGTGTGAGGGGCCTCTCACACAGAAAGTTAGAGGGTCCTTTGGCCCAGAGCTCACGTGATGCACAGTTCCAGAGGTCCGCTGAGAAGACAGAAAGAAGACACTGACCAACGCTAAACTTATGCCCAGTTACCCGACCACATCGACTGAAGTACACTATGAGTTCAGCTTTTTATAAATCCTATGATCATCATGCTAACAACACAATTCCTGTGGGGCCTGTTGCGGGAATGTATGTGTTTTATTTACATAAACCTGTCTAATGCAACATTTAAAATATACCACAATTTTGTGACCTTGTCATTTCTTCAGTTTTTAATATATTGAGGGCCTCAAAAAAAATGCAAGTGGCCGAGGACTTTCTGAATACCTGACGGGTTCTGCAGGGCATCATGCTAAACTCTGGGGACAAAACGCAGTCTCTGCTCTCAGAGAGCTTACTGTCAGCAGAAAAAAGAAACAAAACCAAAAATACCTAGTATAGATAATAGGCTAAGATAAGAGCCCCTCTAGAGATATAAATAGCCTTAAGACTCAATGGCACCAGAGGTCATTTTCAGGTAATATTTAGAATGTCTTCAAGAGGATATGTCATTGAAGATGGATCTTGAAAGACAAGGAGCCACTGACAATAAGAAATGAGTGAGAAAGACAAGATGAGAGGGGCAATTTTAGGAACAGCACTGTTGGGTCAGTGTGTGACAAGCAGAGAAGGAAGTGAGCGTGGAACATCGGATTGGGACTATGTAGTTCAGAGTTTACTCCTACTATCTTTGGCAAAAATAAGTCATGATGGGGTTTTGAGTAAGAAGGTGACATCATTGCATTGCATTTTAGGGAAATAAAACTGAAATAAATATACGCAGTGGCCCAATAGAGCAGGAAGAGATGATACGGGAAACCAGTGAGGAGGTGGCCACAGCAACCCTAAGCCTGAGGGTTCATCACTCTGCTGACCAAAGAATTTCCTTTTTCTTCAGTCCTGAAGACCCCTTCCTTGTATCCTCGCTCCACCTGCTTCCCAAGCTATAAGCGTAACTTTAGGGGATAATCAAAAGCAATGCTTTTTGTTCATTGTTTTGAAATATTCCTCATTCAGACCAGGGGGATTCCTCATCAAAGGTAAAACTTTTCTTCCTCATCCAGCTTAGTCCTTTTAAAATAACCAGATCTTATCCCATGACATATTCATTACACATAGTCGGGAAATTCAACACCAATTCACAAACCAGGAAGCATTTAGTCTAAGACAACTAGGTGGCAAACATTATTGGTTCCATTGGCCCAGAAGAGTTAAGTGTTAAGAGTCACTCAAGTCAAGGTTTTTTCCCATTGAATAAATGAAGAATAGAATTAGGACTTCAGAGAATGAGATTATTTTTCCAGGTTTTTCTTTTGTTAAAGAATCAATTTTTTCTAACTGTATATGATCCCCCCCGGCTAATTCAATAAATGGATTAAACTTAAGATAAGTAGATACCTGTGTAATAAGAGATAATAATTATAAAGCACTCACTATGTGCCAGCAGTGTTCTAAGCACTATGTATAATTTTGCTTGACAGTTTAAAAATAAAAAAGATTTTTACACATGAGGTTCACAATAAGGAGAGGTAAGAAGGAATTCTCACTATTTGGAATCAGCAGTATGGAGATCTATCCTCCCAATGAGAGAAACTATTCAGTTTCTCCCTGCTCCTATACTTTCAGAACAAAGGCATTATTCAAGTAGAGAAGGCAAAAATCCAAGTTGCCACTTGAGTTTCGATTTAACAAAGGTGACACGCAAGCTGTCTTAAGCTGTTGAAATACATAGTTTAAAATCGTACCATCTAATGTTTTGAAAAGGATGTTTTATTATTGATTAAACAAATTTAAAGTTGCAAGAGAAAACATCTTAATATACCTGTTAAAACTGTATTTAAACATTCCCATGGGGTACGGTATGGCAAGAAAGGGGAAAAAAAACCCTGTATTGCACTGCACTTGAGTTTCCTTCAATTATGTAGACTTGTTACTTGATTAATAAAACTGTAAAAGTATGCTTACCAACTCTGCGTATTGAAGTAATGACCAAATGGCTGTATTAAGATATACTGTATGTGTAAAACAAACACCAAACATATCTATAACTGAATTAGAACACCAATATAAAAGGTCTAATTAATCAGCATTATCCAAACTAAGAGAGGATATTGGGACATACGACCTCAAAATATAAAGAATATTCATACATTTTGAATTCATACATTCTTTACATTTGATTTGTAAACAATTAAAAATTTGAAGTACTAATTTCATTTGAAATACATTTATTAGGCCAAATATATCTATTAAAATTATAATTCCTACTTAAGTTGTTTCAAAATAGAATAATTAGAGAACAAAATAACCTGCTTTATAAATATTTCAGAGAAGTGTTTAGTTTGAATCAAGACAGAGATGCTTTTTCCTTCTCTCTTCCTCACCTGCCCTCTGCTGGCAAAAGAGAGAAAAGTGAAAAGTAAGGAGGCTTCACACATCATGAAAAAGCACATTTTTCCACAAGAAATATATAGTGTTCTAAAATTTTTATAAGGCCAGATTAATTTGTCATCCGTATTACCCCATCACTCATACGTGAATTAAGATCAAAGTATAAAAAAAAAGCTTGGAACCTGGAAATATTTCACTATTTAACATAGTTCAGATTAAACAACCATCTAAAAGTAAGAATACAAACATCAAGGTGCCTGGGTGGCTCAGTCAGTTAAGTGTCTGAATCCTGATTTCTGCTCAGGTCATGATCTCAGGGTCCTGAGATCGAGCCCTGCGTTGAACCCCATGTGGAACCTGCGTCAGGCACTGCGCTGAGCACGGAGCCTGCTTAAGATTCTCTCTCTCCCTCTACCACATGTGCTCATGCTATAGATAGATAGATAGATAGATGATAAAATAAAAGTACCAGAATGGGGGATACGTGGGTCATTTTTATCTTCACATCCTTATTGACAAAGTTAACATGGACTGGATGAGAATCCATTAGTGGTATTTATAGCTGATTGAATGACCGTATCCAAAAGGGTCTGATTACTAGTCACTATGGGCCAGGATAGTGGTTAATAAGGACGGCCTGCAGGGCTTTATCTCTAGTTGCTCCTGAGTCACATTACCATCAATGCTGAGAATGAAGCTCAGGGAATTCCAATCTATAAAGATCTCAAAGAGTCTGGATGTTGAAAGTTCTACCAGGATAAAATAAAACAGGAATTACTATGTAGACCTGAAAGTGTGAACAAGCTTCATGATCATAGTAGTTCCATTTGGGGAAGAGACTTTGACATTTCTGTTATTAGGGAACTCAAAATAAGTTTACAGTGTGACTCAGTACCAAAGTTAACAGCAAGTGCCTTCACTGCACACTTGGTGGGTGCAGATCGACACCAAGCATTTCACGAATATCATAAAACCCCAGAATAATGCAAATGTAGATTTGTGATTGGCTCGTTTATTGCCCAGCTCTCACTCTCTAAAAGGGATGAGCTACAATTCTTTTTCTGGGGAAGAATTAAGAAATGACGGTCTCTCTAGACAACTTTATTCTTTTGTATGCAGTATAAATTTCAATTATCTTTACTACTGTGCTTACTATGAGAATACAAACTCTTTAGTTGCACACTTAGCTCTGCCTTTTAGGTAACTGGACTTTTTCGACCAATTTATTGTCTTTTTTTGAAATTTCATACACATACAGAAAAGTACACAATTCATATATTACAGCTTGATGACTGTAATATTCACAAAGTGAAAACACCCCCAGGTACTACCACCAGATCAAAAATAGAGCATTCCAGCAAAACAGAAGCCTCTCTCTTGCCTCCTTTCAATCTTCCCCCTCTCCAAAAAGACTGACTATCTATCTATCTATCTATCTATCTATCTATCTATTTTTAGAGAGAGAGAGTACAAACAGGGGAGAGGGGCAGATGAGCAGTGGGTGAGAGAATCTCAAGCAGGCTCCATGCTCAGCAGGGAGCCCCACATGGAGCTTGATCCCACAACCCTGGGATCAAGACCTGAGCCCAAATCAAGAGTCAGAGGCTCAACTGACTGAGCCACCCAGGCACCCCCAGAAACTGCTATTCTGATTCCAATTGCCACAGGTTTGTTTTGCCTGCACATCACATAAATGGAAGCCTACATTATGTTCTCTTTAATGTGTGGCTTCTTTCATTCAAGTTATGTTTGTAGGGTTCATCCATATTGTTGTATGTAAAAGTAGTCTATTCATTTCATTGCTACATAGTACCCCATTGTATGCGTATATTAATACATTTATCCATTCTGTTCCTAATGGACATTTGCATTGTTTACAGTTTTTGCATTTCTTTTTGGAATATCTAGGACTAGGAGTAGAAAATCTGGGTCGTGGGTTTGCATATGTTAGGGGAAAAGTGAAGTTTTCCAAAGTGTTAGTACCGATTCATAATTTACACTCTTCTAAGAGCATATGGCAGTTCTACTTGTTCCACATCCAAGACAATACTCAGCATTACAATATTTTCTTCTTTTTTAACTTTTTTCTTCTTTTTTAACTTTAGTCATTTTGGTGAGTAAGTAGTCGTATTTAATTGTGGTTTTAAGTTGCATTTTCTGATGATTAATAATTTTGAGCACACTTTTATATGTTTACTGGCGAATTCAATGTGTTCATTCATGAAATACTTACTAAATTCATCTGCTCTTTTTTCCATTAGATTATGTGTCCTCTCTCTCTCTCACTGATTTTTAGGAGTTCTTCATATATTCTGGTAGAAGTCCTTCATCAGATATAATATATTGCAAATATCCTCTTCCCTTCAATGAGTTGATGTTTCACCCTCTTAATGATATTGTTTGATGAAAAAAGTGCTGAATTTTAATGAAGCCCAATTAATTAATCTTTTACTCTACAGCTAAGAGCTTTTCTAACCTGTTGGCATATACGAGGGTCTTAAGAGCAAAATCCAGGCTTATTTCTTTAGCATCTTGGGCTTCTCAAGTTCTGGCTGCTAATCATCTCGAACTGGGGAATAGGGGATGATGCTGTCTTCAAAGATGAAAGGCTATCATAGGCATAAAAACATTAGGCTTGTTGCACAAAGTCTCAGGAAAAAAAAAAAAGAAAAGACCCTAGGTTGGAAAGCAAAAGAAGGAACATCTAGTATCAACATAAAAATTGCATGTCGATTAGCCTAGTAATTAAATGATATTGTGTGTTCTCCCTGTTACTGGAAGTATTACAGATGCTGGAAGTGGAAGTTGTGATAGATAACATTTAAACCAATACATCTGTCTTTAAAAGCGTTGCTACAGCATGTGATGCTGAACAGTATGGTTACCCTCTGGGCCACCAACCTAAAGAAATTAGGGTAGAACTCCCATAATATCTTTATTTTTCTCTTCATAGAATTCATAAATCAATATAAATTCTTATCTGCAACTATTCATATTTTCAGTCTTTGTGATCTCCACTTTTTAAAATTTTTTTTTTAATTTTTGAGAGAGAGAGAGAGACAGAGACAGAGTGAGTGGGGGAGGGGCAGAGAGAGAGAGGGAAACACAGAATCTGAAGCAGACTCCAGGCCCTGAGCTGTCAGCACGGAGTCTGACACAGGGCTTGAACTCATGAGCTGTGAGATCATGACCTGAGCCGAAGTCGATGCTTAACCGACTGAGCCACCCAAGTGCCCCTCTGTGACCTCCACTTTTAAAAATAGTATGGAAATTCTCTTCACCTTAAATTTTCATTTTTAAAGTTTTTTAGGGCAAAAATCTCTATTTCTAATATTCCAGGATTTGTTGAATAGTAGTCCTAACAATAGCCTTTAGGATTTAACTTCAGTCCTTTCTCTGTCTACCTTTATCTATTCAGAAGAAAAATTCCCCATTTGTTAATTGCTGGGAGGGAGGACAGCAAATTTCCTTAATTCTTTTTTTATTCTAAAATGCCATTCTCTATACATTTTCCTAAAGCTTTATGCATTTCTTGAAATTCACTGATCAAAACTATATGAATACGTCAAGAGAGAACATAACAGTAAGGAAGTAGTGTAATGTACTGCTTAATTCATTGGACTCCAGAGACAGATGAACCTAGTTCAGATTCCCTCTCTACCACTAACTAGAACACGTCATTTAAAATTCTAGGCCCCAGTGTTCTCATCCATAATCAGAGATAATAATATTACCTAGCCCATTGGTTGTTGTGAGGATTAAATGAAACACTGTTCATAAAATATTTAACATAGTGCATGGTCGATAGCATTCACTTTCTTTTAAAAACCAGTATATACAACGGGATATTATTCAGTCATAAAAAAGAATAAAGTTCTGATACATGCTACATCATGGATGAACCTTGCAAACATTATGCTAAGTGAAAAAAGCCAGTCATAAAAGAACAAATATTATATGATTTCACTTACAGAAGCTTTCTAAAATAGGCAAATTTATAGACACAAACAGTATAATAGAGGTTTCCAGGGTCCGCGGGGAGAAGGAAATAGAGAGTTCTTGTTAAATAGACATAGAGTTTCTATTTGGGATGACGAAAAAGTTAGGAAAATGGAAAAAAGTATGCGATGGTTGCGCAACATGGTGAAGTTACTGAATGGTACCACTAAAATGGTTAAAATGGTAAATACTATGTTATATAAATTTTACCACAATAAAATAACTAAGGAAGTAAAGTTTTAAAAATTTTAAATAAGCCATCATTTTTAAATTCCCAGAATCTCTAGGAGAAGGTGTATGGTGATTCTTATAATCATGTCCCTACAATGATAATTTGGATTATTTCTAGACATCCACCTTATCTTATACTTAGCCATACAAAGTTTAACTCTCTTTTTTCTGTCCTTTCTCCTAGCATTTCAGACTTGAAAAACCACTTTGTTAATTTTTATCACATCCATAATGTAAGTGCCTGATTTATAGATTTTTAATATTAACATCACCACTTCTTACTGAGAAAGCCAGCTACCAAACTTTCTTTTTATTTTTTATTTTTTTAACTTTTTTTTTATGCTCAACGTAGGGCCTGGTCACAACCCCTAGATCAAGAGGTGAATATTCCGCTGATGCAAAATCACTGTTGCACTATATGCTAACTAACTCGGATGTAAATTTAAAAGAGAAATTAAATAAAAAAGAAACAATAAACAGTAAAAAAAAAAAAAAAATGAATGCTCTACTGAATAAACCAGCCAAGCTCCCCCAAACTTTCTTTTTAAATAAGTAACTGTACCAACCCTTTGTTACTAGTTTCTAAGTCAGTTCTTAGATAAAACAAAGATTTTCCTCCAACCCTATAGTCTATCTTAAAAGACAGTTTCTGAGGGAGTGTGTGTGTAGGTGTGTGGGTGTGTGTTTGGTATACGTGTGAGGAATGGTGGGACACAGCAGGGAGAACAAAGACTTTGTCAAAGGCATTTTTTCTAATGTTAATAAGTTACATCTACTTGTTCCTCTTTTTTCAGATAGCTATTTATCATTTCACTGAACTCAACTTGATTGGGTGGCATGATTTCCCTTTACGTAAATCATTTTATTCACCCCCGAATAGATTACGTTTGCTTAAATGTTCAACAATTATACCATTCATTACAAATTCCATCAGCTTCCCTGACCTTGAAGTAAAAGCAAGCAATCTTTAATCAAAAAGGGCCTCCAATGGAATGCTTTGTGTGGATCGATTACACAGTAATGATAAGATATGCATTAGTATATTCATGTGTGCCTGACAAAGCAAAGTTCTTCAGGAGCACCACTTGGTCAAATTATTTTTTTCTTAATCTTGAGAATTTCCAACTCCCAGTTGGACATTGTATAATACAGCTTTATTATTATATATACATTTTAAAATCCTGGACATATATACAACTTGTTTCTCAAAAATTATATATATTAGTTAATAGGCACCTGAAAATCTAGAGGCAAAAACCCTCAACACTCTGAATACCGAAAATATATTCTCTTCCACAGAACCTAGTTTCCTGTTATCAGAAAGTACTCTAATTTTGTTTTTAGTGATATAATTTTCAATAACAGAAAAACAAATGCAAAATATTACATCTAATTTCACCCAGAGGAATATATTCTGAAATTTCCCCTGGCCATATTTGGGCCAGCAGTTCACATGTCTGATTACAAAAATTTAGGTAAGCTTAGGTTTAACTCTAAGCTAGTCTCAGTGTAAAGAACAGAATATAAGAGCAACTGAGCTGGGTCACAAGATGTATTCACCACTGGCATGTGATCTATTGTCCTATCCATTTATATGAGTGCTCCAGGAACTTTCTAAGAGAGAATTTATTTTAAGGAAAAATGACTGAATAAACCCTCTTGGTCCAACAGGAAAACAAACAAACAAACAAACAAAAGGGCACTGTAGCATTGTAGTTAGAAAATATGATTAGGAATCTCACCTAAGTCAGGTTCCTTAGAAGAACCTGAGATGGGTTTTATTGAGAGTCCTCTCAAAAGTGAAGGAAATGGAATACACAGAAGGAAGGAAGAATGTGTCTGACATAGAGGTTGATTTCAGTTTGATCCCACAGCAAAGCCCTGGAGCATACATTGCACCACAGAATTAGCTTCACCTTGAAGCCAGTGATTAGCCCTTTGTAACTCCCTCTGTAATTCAGTCATTGCTCAAGATCCACTGGGTAGGACTGGGAAGAATCGCAGTCTCCTGGGAGAGAGCACTGCAGTGAGTCCTATCTTCTGGGGGATGGGATAACCTGCAGGATCTGGTTGGGAGATCAACATCTACTGCAGGATCCAACTGATGTGACTTTGAATCCCATCATATAACTGTTAGTTATACAACACTTGGAAACACTCTGATGTTGGGTTCTTGATCTATAAAACTGGAAAGTAATACTTGTCTCTCAAGGTTGTTTTGACAATTTAAAAAAATGCATGTGTAACGCTTGGGCTGATGCTGATCAAACAGACATTTCAAGAAATGCTAAGTAGCTAGAGAGAGCAGACGTGACCCAAAGAAGAGTATGACTTCTTTCAAACAGGACACACTGCTTAGTCAAGTTTTGCAAGTAAGGAAGTAACATTGGGGACCCTTTCCCACAAAGCATTACACAATAAAGGTATTCTTGCCTGTTTTTACACACGCCTGTGTAATCACCAAGTCTCCAGCATCTCAGTGGCAGCACTCAATGAAAGAGCCAAAGTGGGGGTGTGAGTGCTGTGAGTTTCAGGAGAGCAAGAGCCTTGCTCAGAAGATATCCAGCCAAAGACGCAACACCCAGAAGAGGGAACCAGAATGGGAAGAAAATAGAAAATTGTTGAACCTATGCCATAGCTGACCAAACTTATTTGTGAAGACATATGAGACACTTGTTGGGGGAGGAGGTTGCACCAAACACAATACTCAGGTCCCACAATTCCAAGGGGATGATGAGGGAGTTAGATAACGAAGAATAATAATAGATACCTAGGGACTACTGCTCCGTCATTTTTATTAATGTTTGCCTAACTTACAGGTACCGGCTCAAAGATGACATTTGTGATTGGTATCAAGTTCAGTTAGCTTGCCTGGAGCACTATTCTAGGGTCATCAGATACATCAGGAATAAAACACAGATGTCTGTTACAGGAGCCTATGCTCTAGCAGGGGATAAACATAATAAACAAACAATATACTGCAGTATGTTAGGAGGTGGTAAATGCCATGGAATTAAAAACAGAGTAGAGTAAGGCATGAGAGAGGGTGAAGGAGCAAGCTGGAGTATTAACTACGGTGATCAGGTAACTGTAGTTAACAATACTGTATTATGTATTTGAAAGTTGCAAAAGAAGATCTTCAAAGTTCTCATCACGAGAAAAAAATGGTGACTATAGTTAAAAATACATATTATATATTTGAAAGCTTCAAAAGAGTAGCTCTTCAAAGTTCTCCTCATAAAAAATTATAACTGTGTTCTGATGGATGTTAACTAAACTAACTGGGGTCATCATTTCTTAATATATACATATATCATGTCATTACCTAAAATGAATACAATATTAATGTCACCTATCTCTTTCTTTCTCTCTTTACCTCTCTCCCCCTCCCTCTTCCATTCTTTCTATATATATACATATATACATACATACGTATATATATATACACACACACATATATATATATATCAAGGAGAGGAATATGCAAGGGGAAAAGTGTTATGCAATAAGGTCACTAGAGTACAAGAAGTGACATGTGCAGCAGGGGATTAAAAGTGGAAGGATACTTCGGTGGGTTGTTGCTGATCCTCTCTCTTTTGTGGCCTGGCTCCTGTTCTCCCTTAGAAGATTAGAAGCTACAGCTGTTCTGTTGCTGTGTTGTCATCTTTTGCCTGCAGTTGCCCTTTGTTGTGTTGTGTCTACTGGATTACACACATCAACTTCTCTGCCACCCCCTGGTGCTAACTTCTACTCAAATTTGTGACATTCTTGGGATTTTCCCATAACCGGTGTATATTCCTCCTTAGCCTTGCCACCTCCAGCTCCCCTGGTCCAAGCGCCTTCCTCTATTGCATTCTTCACCATGCTAAGGAGTCAGTGCTGCAGTCCAACTTTTCAGGCTACTCCCATCGAAACAAATGCTCTTAAACAGGGCTTTCATGTGTACATTTGCCCAGAAAATAATAGTTCGCTTTTGCATTCTAAAAATGGAGAATTTGATGAAATGACTATATTCTGACAGATGATATCTGATAGTAAATACACTCGCAGTTTAATAGTAAATACCTTTTCTTTGTGTTTCTCAAAGCCTTTTTAAAGAAAGCTCTACACTCAATGTGGGCCTTAAGCTGAGGACCCCAAGGTCAAGAGTCAAATGCTCTACCCACTGAGTCAGCCAGGTGCCCCTCTCAAAGCCTGTCTTGGCGTCAGGCAATATTTGTACAGCTATGAAACAAAAGAGACGTAAGTTCAAATCCAAGCCTCAGACTTAGTGATTCTGGTCAAGGTAACTAAACTTTCTAAGCCAAAGTTTTCTCAAGCAAAATGGGGCTGACATACAATTCTCAGGGTGATTTCCTGACTTAAAATAGCATAAAAAACGCCCCACATATTGTAGGTGTTCAATAGTAATTCCATTTCCACCTTAAATATGCTTTTTCTTCTTTGTGTGGTTGCTTTCTATTTATTTTGCTGATAATACTCAGCATAAAACTGTGAAGCTTTAGAAGACCTATTCCTCAGCTCATTACATATTAATAACTCATATAGGCTTGGCCACTCTGGATACCAATAAGAACATAAGAAAAACAATGGCCATAAAGCCAGGTCAGAGCAAGGAGATAGCTGCTTCTTTCTCCCAAAATATACTAAATAAATACCATTCAAATAGCCCTCATTTGGAGATCTGTTTGTTCTCCAAATAACAAATTAAGAGAGGTACATTTCTGAAATTTTCCTTGGGAGGCCAAAAAAATTCCATCTATACCACTGGTCTATGTTAATATGACAATTACAAACATGGCTTTAAGCCAAATACATGCAATTCATAGTCAGTTTTAATTACTGTATAGATATAAATAAATACAAACTTTTTAAAAATGAAAATATGTACCAGAGATCACTTCCTACAAGTTCACAGCAACTGTTTTATGTGCTTTCTATGGCATCGATGACTGCATAAATACATTTTCTAGAGTTAAACTGACATTTTCCATAAACTTGCAACCCTGAAAGAGGAAAGCTATTTCACATCATGGTATACAAACAAGAAGTCTACTAAAGGGAAATAATGATCAATTTTGTTTATTTATAAAACTTTGTAGAAATTTAAAAATCAACATTGCCTATTAGAATATGAAAAAAATTAGGAAAAAAACTACCTTGATTATAAGAAACCAAATAAAAGATTAATTCCAACGGAAAAAATACTTGACATAAATAACATCAATGAGTTTTTAATTTCTTTCGAGCAATAACAACAAAGTGTACAATTCATTTCCTGCAGAGAATTTACAATTACTTGGGGGTAATAGATTATATAAAATAGAGCCATAAAAATGTGCCAAAATTTCAAGTAACTAATGGAACTAGTTCTTATAAAATATGGTACCTCGGAGACCACTGTTAAGAAAAGACATGGAGATATATTTAAATGCTCAATTTTAAAGTTTGAAGCCTTTGCCTAGGTGGGAAACTTTTAATATAATACTGGTTTCAATTCTTCTGTAAATTTAATTAAAATCTATCCTAAAGTAAAAACATCTACACTTGGAGGGGTCTACGGAAGAATGGCCTGGCTCTGTGTAGATCTGAGGTTAAGTCTCTGATCTCTTTGACACAACTTGGATCTAGAATTCCCAATTATCAAATGCAAATGGTCACACCTACCTCTATCTTTTCCTCATAGGATTTATGAAGAAAGCACAAGAATGAAAATATGCATGAAAATGCTTAGAATTCTTTGAAAGAGAGTCTTTACAAATTTGAGTTAACTGTGTTGTTTATTATTATTGGTTAAATAAGAAACTATAACAGCAATGGCAAACATTTATTTTTATTTGTAACATATTACAAAGTTATATGAAAGATCACTCACAAAAGAAGGCATAGTATGATGTCTTGTAAGGCCTTATTTTCCATAACGTAAGGGAATGGCTGAGAAGAGGGTAGACCCTGGAGGCAGACCACCTGAGGTGACTCCTGGTTCTATCATTTCTCTTTTTTTTATGGTTTTTAATGTTTTTTATTTATTTTTGAGAGGGAGAGAGAAAGGCAGAGTGTGAGTGGAAGAGAGGCAGAGAGAGAAGGAGACACAGAATCTGAAGCAGGCTCCAGGCTCTGAGTTGTCAGCACAGAATCCAACATCAGGCTCAAACTCACAAACAGTGAGATCATGACCTAAACTGTAGTTGGATGTTCAACCGACTGAGCCACCCAGGTACCCCTTGATTCTATCATTTCTTAGTTACTGGACCTTGGTCAAGTTTCATAACTTCTCCATGTCTTAGTTTCAAAATGGCAATAAATAACAGTACCAGTTTGGTAGGGTTTTTATAAGGATGGCATGGATTTGTGATAGTTACTGCTAGCTACTTAAACCCAACACCCATTCTCAACCTTCTTTTCCCTTCTCCTGCTCTGCTACAAAGCCTAAAAAAGTGTAATACTTGATTTCTCAATCTCCCTTGCAACTTGGGATGCTAGCTGACAGTATCAACAGAGGAGACAAAAGCAGAAATCTGTTGGAGCATCTGGAAAGCTTTGACTTTCCTGAGAAAAGGGAACAGATGTGACTGGGACCATCTTTTCCTTCCATTCTCTGGCCTTCAACAAAAACATGCTGCTTCAAGCTTGAAGAGACAGCTTACCTATGAGGACAAAGCCAAGAGATGGTGATAAATGCTGTCAGAAACCACTGTCACTGAACCAATGCCAGTTGCCAGGAAAATGAACCGTACGTTTCCAAGTAACTAGTATTGAACATTGTCACTTGTAGCTAAAAATATTCCTAACTGAAAAGAAAAAAAAAATCCTAACTGATAGAGTTAATGCATACAAAATGCTTGGCATAGATTTTAGCCATGGTATTCAATATTTTAGCTACAAGTTTTATTTTGCAGTTAATCACATGTTGTATATCATCCATTTGTTAGTCATTAATCTGTGATATGTATTTGTCTGCTATGTATATCTTGTCTTTAAAATCCATTGCATTTAAATACATGATAAATTCAGATTTTCTTATAACAATCTAAAAGCTTACTTTTTAAAAAAGTTTTTTCATATATTTTGAAAGAGAGAGAGTGAGAGAGAGAATCCCTAGCAAGCTCTGCAAAGACAGCACGGAAATCAATGTGGGGTTCGATCTCATGACCATGAGATCACATCCTGAGCTGAAATTAAGTGTTGGACCCTCAACCGACTGAGCCAGCCAGGTGCCCCTAAAAGCCCACCTCCTGCCATCTACCATAATCCAGGAGCCCATTAGATTTGTTGAGCTCCTCTTACAGTTCATCAATTTATTAATTTAAAAGTGCTCTTTAGTTAAATAAGTTTTGGAAAGGATGCTCTGGAATTTCATAAGTAGCTAGCTACCTTTTAATCTGTTTTTAAAAACTAGTAGTTTTTTGCAATGTTTCTAACACAAACTATTTAGGCATTTATCACCTGCTATTTCCCAGAAACCTAGAGTCCGTGGTGTTTTGTTGGAAGTAAGAGTTAGCATACTCCTAAGACACTCTCTTACGCAATGCCTATCTCCAATGCAGTAGCTTCGGAGATAGGTATACATTAAAAATTTAGGGAAGAAAAAATATAATAAAATAAAATTACACAGAAAAATTTATTCAAATACACAAAGACTGCCTTTACAAAAAACTGACTAAATTTCCTAGCTAATACAAGTAAGAAATAGATATAAATTTTAAGACAATTATTCCAGGAAACTAATAATTCAGTTGTGGACCTGTATCTAACTCTCTACTTAACACTCCATTTTAGAGTTGATTAACACTCTCTACATTATGAAGTACAAACCGATCGATATTCTTGATTTCAGTGGCCACCCACACCTACGAGACACCCATCCCTGCTTTTCCATCCATTTTCTCCCATTGCAGTAACTTCAACAATCATTCTCTCAGTTTTTCAGGACTAAATTTTGATACCTTCCTTGACCCTCCCTCTCTTTCCTTTTCATTTCACTTTCCATCTACCTGCTGTCCCCATAAAACATACATACTCTCAATCTGACATCTAGCCACCTTCAGGACAACTTCTCCAGACTCAGCCTCCCATATCCTTTTACAATCCTTTTTTAAATGTTTATTTACTTATTTTTGAGAGAGAGAGTGCGTGCATAAGCAGGAAGGAGCAGAGAGAGAGGGAAATACAGAATCCAAAGCAGGCTTCAGGCTCAGAGCTGTCAATGCAGAGCCTGATGTGGGGCTTGAACTCATGAACTGTGAGATCATGACCTGAGCAGAAGTCAGATGGTCAGCCGACTAAGCACCCAGGTGCCCCTACAATCATTTTCAAACATGGACTATGTATCAGAATATTTGAAGAAATAAACATGATACAAACAAACAATTTCATTAACCATTACGTCCTTGTATCATATTGGTTAATGCTTGTTAACCAATACCCATTTTCATCATTTCCTGATGATTATCTTCCTCTTTGTTTAAGAATATGTTTTGTTCTTTGATCTAACCATATTCCTTAAGGAAGAAAGCAGATCCAGAGGAAGATCCATTCTTGTTTTAATAACTCAATGTAAATATTCTGGTTTTTTACATCTTCCTACTGGATACAGAAAACTGCTCTTAGTCCTAGCCCCTGACATCTTTCTTCCACAGTCTTTTCCAACCCTGGCTACATATTAAAATCACCAGAAGAGACTTGAGAAATATCAACTACTATATCCTACTCTCAGAGATTTTTATATCATTGGTTTAGATTGGGGCTGGCTAGAATCACCTCCAGAGGATTCCAATATACAAGTAGGGCTGAGGACCTAGAATGTTGTAACAGACTCTTAACTGGTATTTCTGATTCTACTCTTATTCTCCTACTTACAGTCTTTTCTCCTCGCAGTCAGAATGACCTTTTAAAATGGAAAATCAAATCTTTGTAACTTTCTATTACAATAAGAATACTTCAGACAGGTCTTCCCTGTCTTGGGAATTTTAATAATGAAACATGAATTTTAATAATGAATAAATGTGTTTACTGTTTTTATGGCTCCAAAATTGTCCCTAAAAGAGGCAGCTAACCTAAATGCATCACAGACAGGCTTAAGAATTAAGGATCCCAATAGAATATTTCAAATTATTGAAAGCGATACCACACATATTACCACAGAAAATAAGCCAGAATTATAAAAAATGTGGTATTAAATTTAAAACAAGTTTCTCACAAAATACAGCATCATCACGTGTAATGATGAAATGAATTGTATTAGCTAATCATCACTAATATCTAAGTCAAGACTCAGAAGTTAAAAAACAAACAAACCAAAGACACCCAGGAACTAAGAAGAACCTAAATTTAACTAACGTTTCTTTCTCGGATCTTGCCTTCTTTGTTTTACAAGTTTCCTGTCATCAGTGAACCAAGCAGAACACTGCAGTCATTAACAACATGGGTAGGTGGCTTTCTGACCCACTCCAGGAAATCACCCTGGGGGAATTCCCAAATCACTTCAGACAAAACCAAATCACTGATTTCTTATCTGTCCAGGAATGAGGCCTGTGATTAACCTGTAAATGAATCAACCGTTTATTCTGAGCCTGACTTACTAGTCAGAAGATGAAATCAGCTTGGGAAAGGAGCCCTACAGTGTGAAAGTGAACACCCACAGGTGAAACCGATGCCCCCTCTAAGGAGAGAGTGTTTTTGTGGGTATCACTTTCCCACTCTGGAGCCAGAGAGCCTGTTGTGAATTCTGACCATCCCACTTAGCAGTTGTATGATCTGGGGTGGTTTATATAATCCTTCTGTACTTCAGTTTCCTCATCTGTAAAACAGACATATTTTATAATATGTCTTAATAATACCACTTACCACAAAAAGCTACCGTGAGGATTATATGAATTAATGGCTATAAAATGCTTAGATAAGTGTCCAGGCACAGGAAAGTGCAACATCAGTGTTAGATAGTGATTAAAGACCAAAAGCATGGACTGCAGTGCTATTTCCTGAGTTAGAATCCCAGCCCTGCCTGGTAGATGGCCTTGAGAAGATGGCTCTACCTCTCTGTGCCTCCACTTCCCCTTCTGTAAAACGGAGATAGTACTTACCTCAATAGGGCTGTGAGAGTATTAACTGACTTTGTATAGGTAATGCCCTTAGAACAGTGACTGGCACATAGGAAGTGCTATAAAATGAATTTATCATCATTACTGCTATTATTATTACATCTCAGGCATATATGGTGCAAGATTTTTAAGACACTGATCCCTTCTCAGTCTCCTGCTTCTAAGATTACTATTTCTCAGGCCCCTTTGTTGCTTCCTTTTCTTTGGTGGCTTCCTAAAAAGAATAGTCATTCCCTAAGGATATATTCCTGGCCCTCTGATCATCTCAGCCTATCCCTTCTCCTGTAAGTGGGTAGATGGCTTTCTGACCCACTCCAGGAAATCACCCTGGCGGAATTCCCAAATCACTTCAGACAAAACCAAATCACTGATTTCTTATCTGTCCAGGAATGAGGCCTTATGTGGACAAGGCTATTCTTCAGGCATTTCAAACTGTCTCTGTGCAGAATAAAACTTACATCTGTTTTTCAAAACATTTTCTTCTTCCTTTGTTCTTACCACATCAGCTTTGACTCCTCTCTCCCCCTCGTCCTTCATATACAGTCACCAAACCCTAGTTATTCTATTTCATGATGAATTTTGAATGCATCCTCTCCTCGCTACATTTTTCCTGTCCATCTCCAGTTCACAATTACAGTAACCTTCTAATGGATCCTGCCACCTTCTGAAATCATCTTCTGAAATCAATACCACACATTATTCAACATAAAAAGAAATGAAGTATGGAACATACTACAATGTAGATCTGGAAAACATTATGCTGAGTGATATGTATAGCATACTGGATTAAATAGTGCCCCCCCCAAAAAAAAATTTATGTCCACTTAGAACCTGTGAAAGTGATCTTATTTGGAAATAGGGTCTTTGCAAAGACCTACTACAAAGGACCAGAGATATCACCACAAGAATGAAACCTACAGATAACACAATGACACTAAATTCATATCTTTCAATAATAACTCTGAATGAAAATGGACTAAATGCTCCAATCAAAAGACAGAGGGTATTAAAAAACAAGATCCATCTATATGCTATCTATAAGAGACCCATTTTACACCTGAAGGCACCTTCAAATTGAAAGTGAGGGGATAGAGAACCACCCATAATGCTACTGAAAGTCAAAAGAAAGCTGGAGTAGTCATACTTATACCAGACAAACTAGATTTTAAACTAAAGGCTGTAACAAAAGATGAAGAAGGACATCATATCATAATTACGGGGTCTAGTCATCAAGAAGAGCTAACAATTGTAAATATTTATGCTCCTAACTTGGTAGCACCCAAATTCATAAATCAATTAATCACAAACATAAGCAATCTTACTGATAAGAATACTGTAATTGCAGGCAACTTTAATGCTCCACTTACAGCAATGGACAGATTACATAGGCAAAAAAATCAATAAAGAAACAAAGGCCTTGAATGATACACTGGACCAGATGGACTTGACAGATATATTCAGAACTTTTCTTCCAAAATCAGCAGAATACACATTCTTTTTGAGTGCACATGGAACATTCTCCAAGACAGATCACACAATGGGTCACAAAGCAGCCCTCAATAAATATAAAAGAACTGAGATCATACCATGTGTATTTTCTGATCACAACACTATGAAATTTGAAATCAACCACAAGAAAAAATTTGCATGGAGGTTAAAGAACACCCTACTAAAGAATGAACGGGTCAACCAGGCAATTAAAGAAGAAATTTAAAGATATATGGAAGCAAGTGAAGATGAAAACACGACAGTCCAAATCTTTTGGGATGCCACAAAAGCAGTTCTAAGAAGAAAATACATTGCAATCCAGGCCTATCTCAAGAAATAAGAAAAATCCCAATACAAAATCTAACAGCACACCTAAAGAAACTAGAAGCAGAACAGCAAAGACACCCCAAAGCCAGCAGAAGAAGAGAATTAATGAAGATTAGAGCAGAAATAAACAATATAGAATAAAAAAAACAAAAAACAAAAAAACAAAAAAACCCCAGTAGAAAAGATCAATGAATCTAAGATCTGATTTTTTGAAAAAATAAACAAAATTGATAAATCCCTTACCAGGCTTCTCAAAAAAAAAAAAAAAAGAGAGAGAGAGAGAGAAGACACAAATAGATAAATTCATGAATGAAAAAGGACAGATCACAACCAACACCACACAAATACAAACAATTATCAGAGAATACCATGAAAAATTATATACCAACAAATGGGACAGCCTGGAGGGAATGGACAAATTCCTAGATACCACACACTACCAAAACTCAAATGGGAAGAAATAGAAAATTTGAACAGACCCATAACCAGTGAAAAAATTGAATTAGTTATCAAAAATCTCCAAACAAATAAGTCCTGGGCCAGGTAGTTTCCCAGGAGAATTCTACCAGACATTTAAAGCAAAGTTAATATCTATCCTTCTCAAGCTGTTCCAAAAAATAGAAACAAAAGGAAAGCTTCTAGACTCATTCTATGAAGCCAGCATTACCTTGATTCCCAAACCAGATACAGACCCCACTAAAAAGGAGAATTATAGGCCAATATCCCTGATGAACATGGATGCAAAAATTCTCAACAAGATACTAGCAAATCGAATTCAACAGTATGTCAAAAGAATTATTCACCACGACCAAGTAGGATTCATTCCTGAGTTGCAAGGCTGGTTCAATATTCACAAACCAATCAATGTGGTACCTCACATTAATAGAAGAATGGATAAGAACCATTAGATCCTGTCAATAGATGTAGAAAAAGCATTTGACAAAATACAGAATCTTTCTTAGTAAAAATTCTCAAGAAAGTTGGGATAGAAGGAACATACCTTAACATCATAAAAGTCATATATGAAAAGCTGAGAGCTAATATCACCCTCAATGGGGAGAAACTGAGAGCCTTTCCCCTGAGATCAGGAACACAGCAGGTATATCTACTCTCACCACTGTTATTTAACATAGTGTTGGAAGTCCTAGCCTCAGCAATCAGACAGCAAAATGAAATAAAGGGCATTCAAATTGGCAAAGAAGTCAAACTTCCACTTTTCACAGATGACATGATACTCTACATGGAAAACCTAAAGGTTTCACTGAAAAAGTGCTAGAACAGATACATGAATTCAGCAAAGTCGCAGGATACAAAATTAATGTATAGAAATCAGTTGCATTTCTATACACCAATAATGAAGCAATAGAAAGAGAAATCAAGAAATTGATCCCATTTAGAATTGGACCAAGAAACATAAAATACTTAGGAATAAACCTAACCAAAGAGGTAAAAAATCTGTATGCTGAAAACTATAGAAAACTTATGAAAGAAATTGAAGAAGACACAAAGAAATGGAAAAACGTTTCATGCTCATTGATTGGAAGAACAAATATTGCTAAAACGTCAATACGACCCAAAGCAATCTACAAATTCAAGGCAATCCCAATCAAAATTCACCAGCATTATTCTCAGAGCTAGAACAAACAATCCTGAAATTTGTGTGGAAGCACAAAAGACCCCGAATAGCCAAAGTTATGTTGAAAAAGAAAACCAAAGCAGAAGGAATCACAATCCCAAACACAATACAAAGCTGTAATCATCAAGACAGTATGGTATTGGCGCAAGAACAGACACATAGACCAATGGAAGAGAACAGAGAACCTGTAATTAGACCCACAAATGTGTGGCCAATAATCCTTGACAAAGCAAGAAAGAGTATCCAAAGGAAAAAAGACAGTCGTTTGCAAATGATGCTGAGAGAACTGGACAGCAACATGCCGAAGAATGAAACTGGACTACTTTCTTACACCACACGGATGAAAGACCTAAATGTTACACAGGAAACCATCAAAACCTTAGGGGAGAAAACAGGCAACAACCTCTTTGACCTCAGCCACAGCAATTTCTTGCTCGACACATCTCTGAAAGCAAGGGAAATAAAAGCAAAAATGAGCTATTGGGACCTCATCAAGATAAAAAGCTTCTGCACTGCAAAGGAAACAATCAACAAAACTAAAAGGCAACCTATGGAATGGGAGAAGATATTTGCAAATGACATATCAGATAAAGGGTTAAGATGTAAAATCCATAAAGAACTTACCAAACTCAACACCCGATAAAAACAAATAATCCAGTGAAGAAATGGCCAGAAGACATGAATAGACACTTTTCCAAAGAAGATATCTAGGTGGTCAACAGACACATGAAAATATGCTCAACATTACTCATCATCAGGGAAATACAAATCAAAACCACACTGAGATACCACCTCACACTGGTCAGAGTGGCTAAAATTAAAAACTCTGGAAACAACAGATGTTGGCGAGGATGTGGAGAAATGAACCCTCTTGCACTATTGGTGGGAATGCAAACTTGTGCAGCCACCCTGGAAAAGAGCATGTAGTTTCCTCAAAAATTAAAAATAGAACTACCCTACGACCCAGCAATAGCACTACGAGGAATTGACCCAAAGGATACAGGGGTGCTCATTCATAGGGGCACATGTACTTCAACGTTTATAGCAGTACTTTGAACAATAGCCAAGTTATAGCAAGAGCCAAACATCCATCAACTGATGAATAGATAAAGATGTGGTTTATATATACAATGGAATACTCCTTAGCAATGAGAAAGAATGAAATCCTGTCATCTGAACAACATGGATGGAAATAGAGGGTATTATGCTAAGTGAAATAAGTCGGTCAGAGAAAGATATCTATGTTTTCACTCATATGTGGAATTTAAGAAACTTAACAGAAGACCATGGGGAAGAGAAGGGGAAAAACTAGTTTCAAACAGAGAGGGAGGCAAACCATAAGAGACTCTTAAATACAGAGAACAAACTGAGGGTTGATGGCAGGGGGCAAGGGAAAGGGGAAATGGGTGATGGGCACTGAGGAGAGCACTTGTTGAGATGAGCACTGGGTGTTGTATGTAAGCTATTAATCATGATTATCTACCCCAAAACCAAGAGGACACTACACACTGTATGTTAGCTCACTTGACAATAAATTTAGAAAGAAAGAAAGAAAGAAAGAAAGAAAGAAAGAAAGAAAGAAAGAAAGAAAGAAGAAGGAAGGGAGGAAGGAAGGAAGGAAGGAAGGGAGAGAGAGATAAAGAAAGAAAGAGAGAGAGAGAAAGAAAGAAAGAAAGCAAGCAAGCAAGCAAGCAAGCAAAGACCAATGGGAAAAAATTAATTTTATATGAATGATTACCAAATTTATATCTCTAAAACCAGCTTTTCTCCTGAGCCCCATACCTGAACATCAAACCACCCACTTGACAGCTACATTTGGGTGTTTCATTTGAATATGTTAATTTTGAGATGCTCATTTCATCTTCAAGTTAATCCTTTGGTCTTCCTCCATCTTAGTAAATTGTACCACTAAGTGGCCAAATGCTCAATTCACAAACCTTCTTTACAAAAGAGTTTGAATGTCTTTAAATACACACACAAACACACACACACACACACACACACACACACACACGCCACCCACCCCAGAATGTCTTTCATTTGCTGAAAAACACTTAGGATTAAATTGCTTTTAAAGTAAAATCCAAACTACTTACTTAAGTCCCATAAGGTCTTCTTATTACACACCCTTTCCTTCATGAAAGGTCCAGCCTCAGGCCTCCTTTCTGGTCCAATCAGGGCGAGGACAAAGGTGAAATAAGTGAGATGTCCAGGGTGCAAAACATAAGGACTGCAAGATCCTTCCTGAGAGGGAGTGCTTCCTTAAATTTTGCACGGGATGCACAACAGTACAGCCTCTATGCCACCAGCTTAAATAAGCCTTACTTGCCCACCTTAGTCCCAGGCCTGGGTGCAAGCTTTTTCCTGCCTTTAGGTCCTGGTACTAGCCATTTCCTTTGCCAAGGAAGCTCTGCTTTCTGACTTTTTATGGTTAACATCTTGTCATTCAGAATTCTACTCGGGTCTAACTACCTTATATAAATAATAACAATATTAGTAGTAGCTAAAATTTATCTCCTCTTACATTGAGAACCCTGTTCTAAGCCAATTACTTTATTTACTTTATTCAAACAATGCTATATTATGAGTACTATCATTATTTCCATTTCACAGATTAGGAAACTGAAGCAGAAGAAAGAGGCTAAAATGCTCAAGGGCACACAGCTAATGGCAGTAAGCGGTTTGGCTGAGAAACCTACCTGGTTTGATTCCAGAAACCCAACGTATTTATCTCCTTTGTGGCACCTATAATTTCCAATAGCCTTGTTTACTTGTTTACTTGCTTACTGTCTTTCTTGGTTAATATGTGTCCCTGAGGCAGCTTGGTTTATCTTTGATTTTGTCTTCATAATGTGCCTAGTTGTGCTCAACGATCCACATCATAACATTTATTGAAGGAATGCAATTAGAAAACACAAGTGTGGCCCCCAAATTACCAACTACTTAAAAATACCTACCTCTGAAGTATAATAATTTCAAAATTGTACACAGGAGAGTCTTTAAGAAAAAAATACATCGCAAAGACTTTTAAAGACGATATATGGCTATTTTCCTCTTAAATCATCTCAAGGGACACGAATATGCCTTATTCCTTGATGGATCTACTTTCCTGTGGCAAAGATAATTAACGTATTACCATTTCATCTAGAAGTCAGATGCAGAAAAGTAAGTTTGAGGTTGGTCAACTTTCACCGGGAGTTGTCTGTAGTGTTTATTCGCTCTCTGAATGTTTAAGTCATTTCTTCTTCCTAGCACTTTTGATTCACTGTCTCCCCAACTCCTCTTTTGTTGACTGACTTTTCTTTACGGCATCCACACTGTCTAGCTGGGAAAGTGTTTCGATGGGCTCAAGTTCCCATATCTCAAGTCAGATATGAGATCCCATGAAATATAAAGGAATAATTCTTCCTTTGGGGCGGTATTTCCTCCCGGTTCCTTTGTCAGCTCCTGTTTGTCTAATGGCTTCTTGAATGTAAGGATAGTGTTACTAAGGGTGGTATTCCTGCTAAGAGTTGTCCATCTCTCAGAGGTTGCATGTTTGACAGTGGATCTGGCAGGGAGCGGATGGATAGGATAAGAGAGAAAACCTAGTCTTACTTGGCCTTATAATCCCCATTATGCTCCACCGAAAGTAGGGCATTCCTTTAAGAGCAAAACTTCATCAAACAAATACCCTAAAAAGAATGAAGAGTTAGTCCCTGAGGAATTAGAAGCACCATGGGCTTCTAAGAGGATGGTGCTCAAGCCTTACCAGCAGGTTCAGACACGCAGCGCTAGCTCTACCACGTTAGGCAGCTGGTTCACCTCCTGAGAACACACGGCTGGTGGGCGGGTCCGGGGAGGCAAGGAGTGCTACGCATGCCCACGCGCCTGCGCCTGAGGGCACAAGGCCTCAGCGCTTACACGCACGCCTTCCCACGCAACCCTGCGTGTTCCCCCAGTGCGCAGGCGCCCGCTGAGAGGGCAGGCATCGCTGTGCGGATTCGAAGAGGCTGGCGGGCATGGCGGCTGGCGCCCTGCGCGGACTGGCTGTGGCTGGTGGAGGCGAGAGTAGTGAGAGCGAGGATGACGGCTGGGAGATTGGATATCTCGACCGGTCAGCTCAGGTAGCCCAGGAGGTTTTGTTTTGGCTGCACCTAGATCAGCCTCCCCTGACCCTCGAAGGCCCTCACCTCGTGAAACCTCGTATTTCTTTGCCTGTGTTTCCCCAATGGAAACAACAGACTTTTGGACTCCCAACTCCCGTTTCCCTACTGTTCTTTCCATCAGATGTGTTTCTTTAGGCCTCAGTGTAGCTCTTCACTTGGATTTGCACCCATAGCATTATCCATTGCCATTAAAGATAGTTTTAGTCATGAATTCTTTATGAACGTTGTATGTTGCATCCCCCCCCCCACCAAAAAAGATGTACTTGAAACCAAACATTGCTTCATGTAGTGGAAATGAAAATATGTGTAATAATAATTTTTTTAACTTTCTCCTTTTTTAGAAATTAAAAGGGCCATTACTCCCTGAGGAAAAAAATGAAACATTTAAGAAAGCATTGACCGCAGGAGATATTTCATTGGTCCAGGAGCTCCTAGATTCTGGTGAGAATAAGGGATAATTTCAATCTAACACCATTGTCTTCCTTCACGAGGGTTCCTTATTTTAAAAGGTTTGAGTTGCTTTTCTAGTGGAAGCACAAAGAATGTTAACTATCAAGTGTTCTATATATCTTAATTTACTCTGAATTCTCTTTGCCTTCTTTTCTTCCTCTACCCTCAAATTTGGAATGCCACCCTGTTGCTTCCATCAGTTCTTCTACCTCCTTCAAGAAGCCTGTTCTGACTAATCCTACCCCACCTTGGTAATTCCTATACATTTTTCTCAGCATTTATTATGATATATGTTTCTCCAGATTTTTTTTTAGTTATGTACATCTAGTTATGTTCTTTCCTTGTGCTGGGTGTGTATGTGTATAATGGGGCTTGAGGTAGGAATCACAATATGTGGATATCTGTTCTAGCTTTATTGCCTATTCATTGTGGTTCCTTGGGAAAGTCATTTAAACTTCCAGACCATCCGTTTCTCTATGTAAAACATCATAATTCTGTCTGGGGTCCCTAACGTTTTTCTGTGATCAAATTAAGTATTATTATTTTTTTTAATTACCTGACATAGGAATGTGAGTTGTTGATAATAATGATTGAAGTTATCTGAATGAGTAACAGGCATTTACTATTTACTGGTAGATACAAAACATTCACACAAAATAGATGAATAAGATTGTATATAGCAAAATGTTTTTCTCTTATGCTAGTGACATTGCATGGTTTCGTGAAAAGGGAATCATTTTGGAAACAGTACATTTTTGGGTTTGATTACTACCCCTGCCATTTGATGACTGTAGTCTTGAACAAGTTATCAAACCTTCCTAAGCTTTAATATCCTCCTTTTTAAAATGGAGCTGCATAATATCAAAGGGTTTTGAGGGGGTATTAAAATGAAAGAATACATAAATAAGGATCTTAGAACATACAGACATTATGTAAATATTAGCTGTTGTGACAGAGAAAAAGGATCTATGTGACTCTGTGGACCATAGAACTTGAATTAATAATTGAAGAATGAAACTGAATAAAATTTGAGTAATAAAAATAGGCCTAATGCCTAACATGAACATAGGCAGGAGTTTGCATAATGCCAAGTGGAATGGAATAGGCAGAAATTTGCTTTTGAAAAGAGAGTTTGCATTGGGGCTTGCGTTTGTAGTAGGACTACTTGCAGTGAGTCCCTTTAGGTGGAGGCTTCTAAAGGATTAGGACTTGAAAAAACCTACTGGTAAAGTAGATATTTAGGGGACTTTTAAAAATTTATTTTTAGGGGCACCCGGGTGGCTCAGTCAGTTGAGCATCAAGTGTTGGCTCCGGTCATAATGTCTTGGTTCATTTGTTTGAGCTCCGCATCAGGCTCTGTGCTGATGGCTCAGAGCCTGGAGCCCGCTTCAGATTCTGTATCTCCTCTCTCTGCCCCTCCCCACTCCATGCTCTGTCTCTGCCTTTCTCAAAAATAAACATTAAAAAATTTTTTTTAATTTTATTTTTAATTATAAAAATTTTAAAAATTATTTTTCAAAAGTCAATAACATATAGGTATAAGTAGAAAGATATCTTTGTTCCTACTTTCACCCTAGCACTCCTGAAGTCTTACTTCCACAGGTAACTCTTCTTTTAGTGTTTCCTAGTTTTCTTCCAGATGTCATTATTTCACACTTTTAAAAATATTTTTAGGTTTTTGCCTTTCAAAGTCATTCTTGGTTTTGATACATATTTCTGCACAGTTGAAGTTTAACAAAAACTGAATGTTCCCATTGAGTCAGCTACGTCTAACAGTTCAAAAATGTCTCCAGTTTTTGTTATTCTGTTGATATATTCAGTTCTCTTTAAATTATTAAATATTTCAGACATTTTAAAAGTTATGGAATTTTCTCTCCTTACTCCTGGAGATACCACTTTCCTGTAGTTGTTATTTAACATTCCTATGCAGATCTTTATATTTTTATTGAATATGTATGTATCCCCAAACCAGATACTGTTACTTCGAATGTTTTTGAACTACAATCATGTACTATGTCAATCCTTTTAAACTTACCATTTTACACGATGCCTAGAACATAATAGGTGGTTAATAATTTATTTTTTTGAACATTAAAAGGTAATGATGATTGAGAGTTTTTATACTAAAATGCCACGTTTGTTATCTTCTTCACATCTTTACCTTTTTACCTTTGGTGTCATGAGTGGAGCAGTAATGTAAACAAGGAAAGAATAATGAGAATATAAAATGATCTTTTTTCTCATCTCATTCATATGCTTTCAGTTGCAGCAGTTGGAAGAGGAAAATTGATTAGAGAAGACTAGTTAGGTCAGAAGTATATGTATGTACTGAGATGCTTTCATCTTGTTTTCTCCCAGGAATTATCATGTACTTTTTATCAATCAAAGTCAGGCAGTTGGGAATTTGACATATATAATAATCTTTTAGCAACTTAGTGTTCCTACAGAAAAAAAAGTAAGGTGCCCCCCCAAACAAGTTTTCATTCCTTTGTTGAAGATGAAGGTGATATGACCTTCATCTTTGCAAAGGGAATGCTTTATAGCTAGAGACTATAAAACCTGTAAATTATAAGTCATTACAGGGAGGCCTACAGTGTTTTTCACATACAGGTTTTCTTTCTTTGAAGCAAAAAAAAAAAAAAAGTTTTTTTTTTTTCCTTACAATTAACAAATATTTCTTTGTTCAAAGAGAGAGATTTCCACTTAAGACCTCTTTATAGAAATGGCTTTACATAAGTTTAATGGGCACTGCCTCATTGTATCTTTGTCTTCGTTTCACATTTTCTGTGCTCCTCTTCAGTCCTACATCCAAACCTAGATCAGTTCAACCATTTTTTTCTCTTTTTATATGACCAAATCAGTCAGTGCTGTTGAAGAAAATCAAATGACTCCAGGGAGTTATATCATCAGTGATTTGAGGATTTTAAGGTCTGCTGGCTCTTGTCCTTTGTTAATAGTTATTATCTATCTCTTCCTGTCCCGTTTTGGATAGTGGCTGTTTAAAACTTCTTGGGGTGTCTGGATGGCTCAGTCAGTTGAGCACACAGCTCTTGATTTCAGCTCAGGTTGGGATATCAAGAGTTCGTGGGTTTGAGCCTTGAGTTAATAGCATGTAGCCTGCTTGGGATTCTCTCTCTCCCTCTATCTCTGCTTTGCTCACATGCCCTCTCTCTCTCTCTCTCTCTAAATAAATTAATTAAAAAAAAAAACCTTAACTTTTTCTTTCTCCTCGAGCCTGATACCTCATCTGTTCTTCTCTTTATTCTAGCTTAGTGCTTGTCTTCAGTTACTCAACGGCACAATCAGAGAGTCATTTTTTAATTCTTTTCCATCACTTCTTAAAGCAGCTTTAAATTCTAATGAATTTTGGAATCTTTGGAATGTCCTTTTGTATCCCTCTCTCTCTGTCTCCACTGCTCTTGCTTTGACATTTGCATAAACTTCTATCCTCATAACTGGTCTCCCTGCCTCCTGTACCTCTCTACACAGTGGTACCTGTATTGTTTTTATAATACAAATATAATGATGTCAATCCCTGGCTCACACAGTATAGTCTATATTTCTTAATTGCTTCTAACAAAGAAAAAAATAAAGTCCAGGTATAACTATTTTCTATTTTTCTGAAACCATTATTACCAAGAAATTCCCTTCAGTTATAAAATACATGGTATATGTCACTATGCATAGTACTTTAAGCATATGAAAGTGGCAATGATTTTTCTTTTGGTGGGGGAGGCTGTTAAAAGCTTGTTTTTATATTGACAGGCATTAGCGTAGAGTCCAGCTTTCGGTATGGATGGACTCCCCTTATGTATGCTGCTAGTGTTTCTAATGTAGAGCTGGTTCGAGTCCTTTTGGATAGAGGTGCTAATGCAAGCTTTGATAAGGGTAAGATGTTTTAAACATTTAAAATATATGAATATTTACTTTATATATATCTGTGTAGAAGCCTGATTATGGTCTTTTTAGGGGCGGTGATGTACATTTTCCATGTTCTGTTTTTATATATTCACTTTAAAATAAACCTTTGTCCTTGAAAAAAGTAAGGTAAGATGTTGAGGTAATTTAACTGATTATGTTTACTGTGATTTTCTTGATTCTCAAGCGCTATTATGTGAAGTGAAAAAAAATTAAAGCAATTTGAAAAACAAACCTTCGTCTTATGAAATTAAGATACAAAATCAAATTAAAAATCATAATTTTTTTTGGAAAAACTCTTTCCAAAGAGGTAGTAGATCGCATTTATATTATTTTAATAACAAGTTATATTATTACATACCTTTAACTATGCTAGAGAGTTTGAATTATTTTTAAAGGAAAAATGCATTGAAAGAAAACATCAAAAAGCTGATAATTTTGTCAAAAATTACTTGAAAATCAGTCTTTGGGGGTGCCTCGGTGGCACAGTCGGTTAAGAGTTAGACTCTTAATCTCGGCTCAGGCCATGATCTTTCAATTTGTGAGTTCAAGCCCCACATCGGGCTCTGCGTTGATGACCCAGAGCGTGCTTGAGATTCGGTCTGTCTCTCTGCTCCTCCCCTGCTTATGCTGTCTCTTTCTCTCTCTCTCTCTCAAAATAAGTAAACTTTAAAGATGTTTTTATAAAGAAAATCAGTCTTTAGATTTTAAAACTCTGAAATTATATCACTTAAGGTTTTTTCAGAGGTAGCTTATTAAATCCATATGTGTCTTTGTTATTAAATAATTTCTACTCAATACTGCTTTGAATGCTTTTGAAAAATGGGAGTGTATGTGCAAATTCAGTTAAATTATTTTATTGAATTATTGCTTACTTATTTTTAACAAGTTTCCAGTAGGCAAAATTCAATTCACTTCATAGTTCAGATACAGATTTCATTTTAGAATTAATTTTCACATTCATTTTGTACCTGCATTAGATATTTGTAAAACCATTTCTGTGCTATATTCTTATCTATGTATTTTGTATAAATTCCCATCTTATCATTAGTTTTATGTATAATCTGCTGCTGTGATAGGTTTTTCTTTTTATTCTGTCATTTAAAAATACTACCCAATAAGGGGTACCTGGGTGGTTCAGTCTGTTAAGCATCAGACTCTTGGTTTCAGCTCAGGTCATGATTTCCTGGTTCATGAGTTCAAGTCCCACATCAGGTTCTTTTTGAGATATTCTCTCTCTCTCTCTCTCTCTCTCTCTCTCTCTCTGCCCCACTTGTGCTCATGTTTGCTCTCTCTCTAAATAAACTTAAAAAGATTTTTTAATAAAAATTAAAAAATATCACCCAATGAAAGCTGTACTTAGGAATGAGATTTCAGAAAATGTATAAAATATTCTGCTCAAAAAAGTTAATAGTTTTTTTAACTACAGAGAAAAAACTGATGGTTACCAGAGGAGAAGTGAATGGTGGGGTGGGGGTGGGGGTGGGGGGCGGAATGAATTAAATAGGTGGTGGGGATTAATGAGGGCATTTATTGTGATGAGCATTGGGTGTTTTAGGTAAGTGTTGAATCACTAATTTGTGCACCTGATACTAATGTTAAACTGTATATTAACTCACTGGAATTTAAATAATAACTTTAAAAAAAAAGAAACTGAAAATAAATAAAAGCTTTCTTTTCTCTGTTTCTTGTAATCAGAAGAATACCTTACAGTTATAATATACAGTAGTTTATATTTTTCACAGCATGTTTACATAAATTCTTTTATATTTTCAACAGTAATCCCATCAGGTAAAGAGGGAAGCTTCCTATCTATAAATTAGGTCTTCTGAGATGTTAAGACATCACTGGAGTCACAGTTTATCAGTGGAAGAACTGAGACTAGAATGTTTATACCTGATCAGTATTAAACCACTGATGTAAACTACAGCTGCCATGGCCTATTTTGAATTCCCCTATTCTGACCTGAAAAGTGTTTTTGTTTTTTTAATATACTGTGATCTCTGCTGGCGGCATACAGGCCAAGAGAAGATTTTTAGGAAACAGGTGAGCTCAGAGAGATCAAGTAGAAAAGGACCAAAAAGAAACCAATGGATATGACAGTTAGGTCATTTTCAGTAGGACGGTTTGGATAAAAACCAGATTTAATTGAGATGTCAAGTGAGTGAGAAATAAAGAAGTGAAATCAGAGAATATCAATTCCTGTTTTTCAACTGCAAGTTGAGGAAGGCAAGTCTTAATCAGCCAAAAACAGTTCACCTCCAGGCAGCAATGTCTACATAGAGTCCGTGTTATTATCACTTTCCTCTTTTCTTGAAGAAAAGAGAATAGAGAATGGAAATTAAGAAATGAATTGTAGATATACTTTAGAGATTAAGGCAGTTCATCCCTGATGTCATTTTTTTGGTGAAGGAAGACAAGTTATCTACTAAGAGTTTTGGGAACAGGTTATAAAATTTTAAGAGTACAGTAGGTCTTTAGAATCTTTTGAATGATGAAAGAAGTCAGTCAGATACACTTCTTGATATGTGTGGGGGGGGTCCTCACTTTACAGATAAGCAAACTATTTTGATAACTGCATGTTCTGCACGTGGCTCAGAGGAACAGATCCTGAAATGCGTAGAGCTACTGCTTTCAAGAAATGCTGATCCAAATGTTGCTTGTAGGTAAGAGCCTTATTACCTATTCAAAAATTATGGATATTTGTATTTGATTATCAGACTGTTAAACGTTTGATAGCACGATTTTTTAAAAATCATGAACAGTTTGTGTTTATTTGGCCATATAGTGGAATGAAAATATGTCATATTAGTCATGTTTCCAACTGTATAAGATTATCACAGGAAGGGCATATCATGAAGGTAGTCTTTCAACTTTTAATTTTCGAGGAATGTCCTAAGAATTTGAAATGAGCAGGAAAGGAAGACATTTCCTATGAATAATATACTCCAAAGAATAGTTAAGCTATAATATTAAAACCTTTAGTATTCTCTCTCTATAACAGTTACCTGCTGACCAATTCTACACAAATATTAAAAATTCCAAAATAATACATTGAAAGGTTTTAATTTTCCTAAGACTTTGCTAGTTATGTTATGTCATGTAGGTAACAGTGCCCAGATATGTAGAAAACAAGCTGTAACTATATCTTGGATCTGTTGAAATGTCAGTAATTTAAAAAATGAATCAGATAACTTAAAATTTCTATTACTCCAGTTCCATCCATCTTGCTACACATGGCCAGATTTCATTTTTTCTCTGGAGGGTATTATGTTAAGTGAAATAAGTCAGTCAGAAAAAGACAGATACCATATGTTTCCACGAATAGGTAGACTTTGTGAAACTAAGCAAAAACCAGGGGGAGGGGAAGAGGGGAAAGAAAAAAAAGACACAGAGAGGGAGGGAGATAAAACATAAGAGACTCTCAAAGACTAAGAAAAAACTGAGGGTAAGGGGGATGAGGGAGGGGGGAGAGGGGGTGATGGGCATTAAAAAGGGCACATGTTGGGATGAACACTGGGTGTTATATGTAAACCAATTTGAAAATAAACTATTATAACAAAAAAAAAAAAAAATTTCTATTACTAACTTCTTTCTTAACCTGGCTCTATCTTTGTGGTAAATCTTTCTGTCTTATTTAATCTTCAAAATGAATAGACTAGGAAGTAGGCTTTCTAACAGAAATATGTCTAGCATGAATACAATGATATTCATAATTCATTAATTCAAATAATAGTGATCTAGTGCCTGATAGGTAGAAATAACTTTACTCGATTATAGAAGTTTTTGTTTACCTGATTTAGTTTAGTTTCTGTGATAGCTAGACAGAAGGTATCTATTTTGTCTCTCATTAGACACTGGTAATATCTGGAAACATTTTTGACTGTCATATCTGGGAGATTCTGCTGGTTTAGACTGTGCCACTGACATAATGGGTAGAGGCCAAGGATACTCCTAAACATCCTATAGTACATAGGACAGCCTCTCAAAACAAAGAAGTGTCCATCTAAAAATGTCCTGGTGCCAAGGTTGAGAAACTAGTGTGAGAAAAGTCAGGCTTATAGAGTGGATAATCATTATTTAATGAATAAAGATTTTTTAGAGATCTGGAAAGAAACTACCTGCAAATTTTTAGCAAATTGATTCACAGGAACTTTTATTCTGTAATATATGATATAATCCCTAGTTAGATATAATTTTCGGGTTTGACTGTACTTTGGAATTGGGACTTCCAAGATACCTAGATAAAGTAAGCCTCAATGGCTTTCTCTAATTTTTAATTTTTACATTTAGAAGTGGCTTATGATAAGATTTGCCTTTCTGGGTTCAATGGGAAGTTTTTTTTTTTTTTTGCTGGTGCTCTTCAATTTTTGTTTTATTTTGTGGGTTTTTTTTTGTTTGTTTGTTTGTTTGTTTTTTTACTGTTTCTGCAGTGTATTATAGAGAGTAAAGTCTTTACCCTTCTCTGGTCACTTACTGTCTTGAAACAAACTGAAGGGAGGTCAAGCAAGCCATTGTCGTAGGTTCTAGACTTTTCTGCTTCCATCAGAACTAGAAGGTATGTTTTTAGATACACATGATATATTCGGGAAAAAAATTCCATTTGAATTAAAATAACATAACATTAGCATTCAAGCTAAAAACTACAGGGCAGCCGCATAATTTCAAAACTGAAAGCTTTATAAAAGCTTATGAATCTGAAAGAATATAAAATTTGGATGGACTAAACTAAAATAGAGAATTATACAGCATGGTTGAAGAAAAGAACAATCTGCATTTAAATAACAAATACGAGAAATACCTGAAAAACTATTGAACTGCTTTTATTTTAATGCTCAAAGCATATAGCAGTGAAATAATTGAATTGTGTTTTCTTGCAGAAAATGAGATCTTAATAGAGGTGAAAAGAATAAGTCATGGGAAATAGTGCTTTTAGGCTGCAAATTTTATAAGAAAGATAACATTAGTGAACAGATGGGGATAGTGTGGTGGCAGTGTACAAGAAAAAAATCTCAGGACTCAGGGAGAGTGCAATAAGATTTGGTGGAATATTGTAGATAATTCATTAGCAGTGCTAAAAATCAAAACCTATTAGAAGGTTGGGACTTTCAATCCTTTTCCTTCCTTCCCCTAATCTTCTTCACTTTGCTTTTTCGAAAAATTTTTATGATGGTAAAATGTGTGGTAAAAACATAAAATTGGCCATTTTAAGCATATAATTTAGTGTATTTTTCTACTATAAATTTTTGCCCCAGGCCTCTGAAGTTTGCAGCCTTTTGAGCATTGCTCACTTTTCCAGCTTGAGATTGAGTTGAGCTAAATAGAGACAAACAACTTCCATTTGTTCTTCCGATACCTGTGACTATAGACTTTTTTGTTTTACCTATCGAATTGTTTTTTGTGATATCACGTCTGGTGTTTGTTGCTGTTTGTTTTGCTGAAACACTTTAATGCAGCTTCGTCATATTTAGCCCTAAACACAGGTGGCCTGCAATCATACCAGTTGGAGCTTGGCAATTGTGCCATAGTGTGGACTAATATTCCTTTTTTTCTTTTTATACTGATAATGTGGTAACCAATGACATAATTATTAAAGTCTAAAAGGTCTATATTAGATATTGGATATATGATAAAATTTGAAACCTTCTTCAATCCAGCCTTAAATTTGGAGTTAAACTTTTTGTTAGAGTAATAATAATAATTATAAAGTATATATAATTAACACTTCAGTTTTTAGGAATTGTGTGGGCTTTTTTGTCTCCAGGTGTTCCGAAACATTTTCTTATACTAAAAAAGGATATATATTTTTTTACATTTAGGGAGAAATTTTTCTGGCAGAGAAATTTATTATATTCAGATTGGTCAGACATGAGATAAAGGTTTATAAACCCATGTGGCATTTTAATTTTAATAGACATTTTTATTATCTTTGATAAGACAGTACACATTAACTGATATCCAAGGTTTTGACGTAATCATTGTGGGATTGTTAACTTATTGACTCTTACTGCCTGTGTTGATACACAGAAAATACTGTGGGAAAAATTTTACTTTCTTTCTCAGAATATAAATTTAGTTGTAAATGTCACTGGAAGATTGAGGTGTAATTTTGGATTACAAGACTAACTTGTTTTTTAGTCGTAAGTAAATATGTAACATATCTTTGCTCTGAAAACATAGGCTGAGGTCACAATAATAGCCTCAGAATTTTTTAAAAGAGCTTATTTAGAAAGCAGTACTTGAAATTGTTATTTTGTGATTTTTTTTTATTCATGTAGGTTTTTATAAATCACCTATGCATATCCTTTGTGCATCTTTTTATTTATCTGTGTTTTCTTTATCTGTACATAGCAGCTTTCTTAGCAGTTTTATGTATGCAAACAGTGACAAATACCTTAGTGTTGCCTTGCAATAGGGCATGGCATTAATATTGCTATTCACATAGCTGGAAAACTACTTGGTCCTTTTGAGAGCACAGAATAGAGAGGTTAGAAAAACTAGTTGATAAAACCCCTTGACACTAACCTCTGAAAACACATGCACAGAAACCAAGACTTTAAAACAAACAAATACCTTCCAAATTCTTTCTTGACTTTTGTTTTATTGGTGTCTAGTGCCAGTAGTAAGTGGTGTGGTAGCTACTAAAGCTTCCACTTGGAAGAGACCCATACCATTTCTTCTATTTTATTGTGGTCACATGGTCATATCTAGCTTCAAGGGAGTCAGGAAGTATAATCTTACTGTGTCACAGGAGAATCAGCAATTTGGGTGGACAGTTCTGATGATTTACCATGTCACCTTCAATGTATTTTATTCAGGGTACAACAGTTGTATTTCCTTTTTACTGTATGCTCAAACTAATAATTTTGAGTTTTGAACATAAATTTGTAATGAGGAAAATTGGTATTTACCTCAAGCTTTTTCATTCACTTTTATTTATAATCTGTCCCTAATTTGTTCTTTATAATGTCTCCTAAAATCGGGGCCCCCGCGTGGCTCAGTTTAGCATTGGACTCAGGTCCTGATCTCATGGTTAGTGAGACATTGCCCAGCATGGAACTCTGTGCTGACAGTGTGGAGCCTTCTTGGGGTTCTTACTCTCCCTTTCTCTCTGCCCCTCACTCACTCATGTGCGTGTGCACACACTGTCAAAATAAATAAACATTACAAAAATGTTATGATGTCTGTTAAATTCATTGCAACTTTGATATTTATAATTGCACCTTAAGGGGTACTTTAATAACCTCCTAAATGACATTTTTGACTGCACTATGTCTGTACTTTAGTCATTCTTGTCTGCCGTTACCTATAGAACACACTTCCTTTTGTCTATTAAGTGAAAGCCAAAACTCTGTCATTTGATCCCACCTTAATTACTTCTCACTAATCTCTAATATATAACTTCTTTTTCATTTTATTTCAACATTATTCCTCAGATACACAGTCATTCCTACCTCTCTGTTTTTCCTTTTGTTATTCTTCAGTTTGGAATATCTTCTTCTTCCTTGACTGTGCATTCAAATTGTGTCTTCAGGTGCCAGATTAATAGTCTATGATGCTTTCCTATGTTATTAAGCCCACAAGAGTACTTTTGTTCATAAGCTATGATTTTGGATGGGTGATTATTTTACTGAGGACATTTTTATACATCTCGTGTTGCTCTTTCATTGTTTTCATACATCTCATGTTGTTCTTTCATTGTTTTCCTGTAGGAAACTTTAAATTTCCCTATGAGCCACTTGACTATCCTAGTACCATACATATTTTTTTATTCCTTCACAGTTCTTTCATGTGATACTTACCAAGTTCTTATTGGTTTTAATAGATTTAACACAGAATGATCATTTGTCTGTTTTATTTCCAAAACTTAACTGAGACATAGTATTTCTGAAGTAATATATTAATCCATTTATACCACAAAAAACATGAAACATGACTTAGAGGCTGAATATCTGGGTCCAAATACTATCTCAACCACTTGTCTAAGCTAATATAACCATTAAGTGTTTTTGAAACATTTAAGTCTCAGTTTCTTCAGTGATTGGTAGATGTGATACCTAACTAGGTAGCAAAGTGAGAATTGAAATAAGATAATGGATATGCAGATACTTAACATGCTGCCCTTTCATAGTAGGTGCATACCAAATGTATCATTTACTTAAATTGGTAGTATTTCCTATGCTTTTATAAGAGCCACAGTTTTCGAAATTCATATTTCTTATTGATTTATAAAATTAAATGGTGAGTTTATTTTACTGTGTTTTTAAACATTTTTATCATTTTAATAAAATATGCGTGAGTAATTATATTCTTATCTTTTGTTTTGACTGAAATTTAAAAATGATAATTTAAATATTTTAATATGATGGATATCTGGTTACTAATGTGGTGGATTAGGAGTAAATGAGAGTTGGGGATGTGGAAGGAATGGATATGAACTACCCTTTCTAATAGCTTAGCAAGAAAGAAAAGGTACAGGATGTTGACTAAATGGGAAAGTCAGGTATGCTATGACTTCAACAGTTAGTCTTTTAACTCTATTGTAACTGCTGAAAGAATCATTTTTTTAAGTGAAGCTGTAGTTTGCCTAACATTCCTCATAAAGATGACCCAAGTAGTGAATATAGTATTTTCAAATGCTTTGTAATTAGAAATTATAATCTCTGGGGGTGTCTGGGTGGCTCAGTCAGTTAAGCATCCAACTCTCGATATCGGCTCAGGTCATGATCTCACGGTTCATGAGTTCAGACTCTGCATTGGACTCTGCACTGGCAGTGTGAAGCCTGCTTGAGATTCTCTCTCTCTCTCCCTTTCTCTCTGCCCCTCCCTGTTTGCGTGCTCCCTCTCTCTTTCAAAATAAATAAATAAACATTTTTTAAAAGAGAGCAATTATGATTTATCCTCTTCAGAAGTCTCTCTTTGAACTTTGGTATTGATTAGGTTTAAGTCACCATATACATTCTCACACACAAAATAATTAATTTGAAATAAAACCAACCATATTTCATGTATTCTGACACATTTTTTCACATATCAATTAGCATCTCTGAAATTAGTGATCCTCCTAAAATTGATGGTGTCATAGATCACATGAAATATGGTCAATTTGTTACTTACCTATTTAGTAGTTTTGTCTTGGGTTATATTTTTTGAATTCAGGGTTGTCCATTGGTACTAGAAGTTCTGGAAGAAGTGAGCAGCGTAAAAATAACATTTTAAGGTTTCTATCATGATTGAAATTTTTTTCTTAAATATACTCTATTTCAGCATTTTCCTACCAGAATAGGTTACTTTCTACATATTAGTAGTTTAATAGTTTCTACATATTAATAGTTTAGTAGAAGGATGGATTACTGATGCAATGAAGCATCAGATAAAAAGAAATGATTTATCTTTCCATTGTGCTACCTTGTACACACATATAGGTGGTATTTTCATTATTTAGAAGCATACTGCTACAATTATATTTCCTTTTGAAAATTTTCCCCACATTCAACTGTTATGACAACAGCCTCATGAATATCTATACATAGAAGTGAATCCATTCTTGTTGGGAACGTTTAATATCTCTGGTTATATGTCTTTGAAGAACTATGCACATTATAATTAGGACCTTCACTTAGTTAAGATTAATTGGATCTTAATCTTACCAAGATACTAATTTGGTACTTATTATGGCCTATAAGATTTATTAAAAATAAAAAACATACCAAACTTCAGCATATCAAAAATATACCTCATTTAGTCTTTGAAAAGCCACTTTTTGCTTAATGATTCTAATATTGCTTTAAAAATGTTCAGAATAATGCAGTGTAATTAAAGACCCTGTGCATCTTCCCCAATCATGTTCATTTCACTTCTTTCTTCCCTGGAGACAAGTTTTGTAATTGGAACGTATTTTTTCTGTTCCAGTTGTATTTTATATTAATATATAAATATTTATATAAATGTACATAGAAACAATAATATATTTATTTATAATTCTTTTTACAGTAAAACCTTGGTTTACAAGCATAATTCATTCTAAAAACGTGCTTGTAACCCAGAGCACTTGTATACATCAAAGGAAATTTCCCCATAAGAAATAATGGAAATTCAGATGATTTGTTCCACAACCCAAAAATATTCATATAAAAATGATTATGGGCGCCTCGGTGGCTCAGTTGGTTAAGTGTCCAGCATCAGCTTAGGTCATGATCTCATGGGTTTGTGAGTTTGAGCCCCAGATCAGGTTCTGTGCTGACAGCTCAGAGCCTGGAGCCTGCTTTTAATTCTGTGTCTCCCTCTCTCTCTCTCTGCCCTTCCCCTGCTCGCACTGTCTCTCTCTCTCTCTCTCTCTCAAAAATAAATAAATATTTAAAAAGTTTTAAAAAATGATTACAGTACTGTAATACAAAATTAAAGAAAAATAAATTAGCCTGCACTTATCTTTGAAAACTTTCGGGGCTGGTGTAAGGAAGCCAAGAGAGAGGAGGGTTATTGTGTAGGACAACTTTCACTGTCACTAACAAAATTACTGCTGTCTATTGGCTCATTGAAATCTTCTGCATGGGGGGCCAATTGTATGTTTGCACGGATGTTGACTATAGTGCAATATTAGTAAACTTTTGTCATATACTGTATTTAGTGTAACTGGCATAAAAGGGAGCAGAGGAAAGGATCTCTATCTGCAGGCAGCCTGACTTAGAACAAAGCAAAGCATTCCTAAGTTTACCCTTGTGTGGGGAAGCAAAGAACTGTCCATAGGTGCTTTGAAGTGACAAAGAATACACTAGAGCCAGTTGTGGGCACCTTCCAATGTTCTGGAAAATCACTGACTTCTGCCAAATACCACAGCCTGAGACCAATCATCTGAGCATGGGAGACAATCATCCACCATCCTGCAGAGAGAAAGAGAGAGAGAAGAGAGAGAGAGAGAACCATTGGCTCAGTTGTGGTCATGGGATGTTTGGCATTACATACTACTTGTACTGCAAGACATCACACTCATTTATCAAGTTAAAATTTATTAGAAATGTTTGCTCATCTTGCATAACACTCGCAGAACAAGTTACTCACAATCCAAGGTTTTACTGTATACATATAATTATCCACATGTACCTACATATAATCATCCATATATCTATAAACATCGTATAATATAATTTGGCATATTTTTCTACTTTTTCATTGAGATCTGATTTCTAAAAAATGCAGATTTTATGCGTACCGTTTGGAGAATGACAAATAAATATACCCACATAGTTCACACCCCTTTCAAAATATAGACTATTTTTCCATTTCCCTAGAAAGTTCCCTTAGGTCCCTTCCAAGACAATTCTCTAAACCGTAGAGGCCACCACTGTCACTTTTTTCTACTCTGGTCAGTGTTTCATTTAGTGCATCATACATTCTATATTCTTAATATCTGAATTCTTCACTCAGCGTAATAATTTTGAGATACATCCATGTGTTATTTATCAGTAGTTTGCTTCTTTTTATTGCTGATGAATAGTACAGTGTTTGACTATATCACAGTTTTTTTAATCTCTTCGTTTTCTTTTCGTTATTGATTCTGCCTTGATTCCACTGTGGTCAGAAGACATAGCTCTCTGTGATTTCTGATCTTTACAACTTGTTGAGATTTTCTTTATGGCCCAGAACGTGGTCAGTTTTTGCAGATGTTCCATGTTCACTGCCACTGATAATTTGGCAGTATTGGGTACAATGGTCCATGTGTATTAATTAGGCCATATTTACTTGTTCTGTTAGTCAGATCTTTTCCATGACTGCTGGTTTTTTTGCTGGCTTCTGTCATTTACTCTGATTTCCATTTTGGCCAGTTTTTGCTTATGTTTTAATGTCACTATATTCCTGATGCATTGACCTTTCATTCTTATGAAATGTGTTCCTCTCTTTGTTTAATAGTGGTTCTTTATTATAATACAGTTTGTCTAATGTTAGTATGGCTACATCACCTTTCTTTTATGTTTGTATAGTATGTCTTTTTTAGTCTTTTTGCCTTCAGCCTTTCTGTGTGCTTTTATTTAAAGTAAGCAAGCGGGGGCTCTGAGTGGCCTAGTCAGTTAAACATCCAACCCTTGATTTCAGTGCAGGTCATGATCTCACAGTTTGTGAAATCCAGCTCCTTATCAAGCTTGGGAGCCTGCTTGGGATTCTCTCTCTCCTCTCTGTCTGCCCCTCCCTACCTTGTACACTCTCGCTCTCTCTCAAAATATACAAACATTTAAAAAAATAATAAGCAACATACAGGTTTTTAAATCCAGATTGATTAACATTAGTTTCCTTGTAATTAGAATATTTAGTTCATTGGCATTTAGGGTACTTACTGTTATATCTGTTTAATTTAGTTAGTGCTCTTTTTTCCCAAGATTGTTTTTGGATTAATCGCTTTATTATTCAGTTTCATGTCTTGCTGGCTACTCATTCTTCTATTAGTCTTTGAGTGGCTACTCTAGAGATTGTAGCATGTACTTTTTACTTATAAGAGTCCTTTATTTACCAGTACTTTGACAATTCCTGGACAGTGTCAGGAATCTTACAATATTTTAACTTGGTTTGTCTATCCCACTCCTACCTTTGTGGTGATATTGTCATATATTTTAAATCTCTATGTATTTTAATCCTCACAGCACATAATTACCATTTTATTATTGTTATCAATTATGTTTTTATTATATAAACTCTTACTTAGATTTATTCATACATTCATTCTTGTATTCTTAATTCCATCTTATATTTTCATGTTTCAATCAGGGATCATTTTTCTTCTGAAAAACCTTTCCATTGTGTGATAAAGTCTGTTTTTATTTGAATACTTTTTAATTTCACTTTAATTTTGAAAGTTAATTGAGCATAGACTTCTACATTAGAAGTTACTTCCTTTTAGTAACTTAAAGCTATCATTTTGCTATTTCCTGGCCTTCTTTGTTTCTATTGAAAAGCTAGCTTTTAGTCTTACTGTTGAAGGTATTATGTTTGAAAGTACTGTATTTTATTCTCTGATGATTTTTATGATTTTCTATTTGTTTCTTGTTTTAGGTAACTTTGCTATAATAATCCTAAGTATAGTTTTCTTTGAATTTGTTCAGCTTAGAGTTTATAGAATGTCTTGAATCTGTTGTTTATTTTGTGAGTCTGGGAACTTTTTCAGCCAGTATGTCATCAGATACTGCTTTTGTCTCATTCTCCCTCTCTCTCCAAATGGAATTTAGACCATTACACCCATGTCACATCTGTCTTTTAACAATCTTTTCTTTATTTTCCATCCTTTTTCCTCTCCATATTTCATGCTGGGTATTTTCTCCTGGTCTCCTCCTAACCTCCAGGTTACTAATCTGCTGCTGCTGCAGTTAATCTGCTATTAACCTCATCTATTAACTTCTTAATTTCAGTAAGTCCTATTTTTCAGTTCTATAATTTCTGCTTACCTTTTATCTTCCCTAAAATTCAGGTCTCTAATTAAGTTGTTTCTTTGTCTTCTATTTTCTGGAGCACTTAATCACACTTATTTTAAAGTATGTTCTTATAACTTCTAGAGGTCTTTTTAGTTGTCTCTTTCTCTTTTCTTTTGGTCATGCAATTTGTCTAGAATGCATAGTAATTTTTGGTTGAATGCTGGATATTATGTATAAACTTTTATAAAGGTCTGTTTACTTCCAGAAAATAATTAATTTTCTTCTGACTGGGAGTTAGAACCTTGATCTAATCAGGGATTATGATGGTTCAAGTTTGGGTTTTAGGATTAATCTGTTTCCCCTACAACCATTCAGTGATCTCAACTCCAAGTTGGAATTTTATCTGAGTCACTCACCCTTTGCATGAATGACAAATTTTGTCTTCTCAGTTTTATGGGAATGCTAAAAGCCCTTCTTACCTTTTCACCCTTTTAGCAACTGTTTGATGGTCTTCTTCCCTCCTCCCCACACATATTTCATGTTTCTTAGGAGTTTTCAAATGCCTCGAAGGTAAAAGCACAGCAGAATATCACTTCTCTTCAGGGTCCCTTTTATTTTCTGCTCTTCCTTTTTTTCCAGACTCTTAATTCTTGAAGCTCTTGGTTGGTAGCCCTGAACTTACAATTTTTGTGTCTCTAGCCCCATAAGAAGGCCTAGAGGCCCTGCTTTTTGCTTATGCTACCCAGAAATTGCCAAATGTCTCAAGAGAAAAAGTGACAAAGAATTTAAAACTCAATTCAACAAATGCCTCTTTTCTCTCCAAGATATTGGCTTCTTATATTCTGGCTGCCTTGGTTTTCTACAAGGCCTTCAAAGATATTTTGTATTTTTTCAGCTTTTAAGCTTTTGTTAGCAAGAGGTTAATATGATAAAACTACCCTGATAGCTGAAAATGGATGTCCAATTCATAGCATTTTATTGTCTAAATTTCCTTTTTCATAGTTTCATTAATCTCCCAGCAAAAGGCTGATTATTTTAAGCAGAGTAAAAACAGTAGATAATACTGAACTGTACAGTAAAAATGTGACATGCAGACAAAACAACCATTTTACCCTTGGTACAGAGAAGTAATAAATACATCATTATGAAGGTTCATTTTTTCCCCCGTCACATTGAGAGTTTTGTTTCTGCTTTTCCTTGTATGCCCTCTAGTGGAAGTTTTATTGAAATGAAATAATCTAAAAGTGAATAAAAAGCTCTGCATCATCCACAAAAACCTGTAATTAAAGTAACATCATATGTGTAAACTTAATTTTTTTAAACCAAATCTTGACCATCAACAATTTTGAGGAACTTTGATAGATGAAGGAAGAAAAACAATATCATTAGTATATTCAGCTGGGTTTAGTTAAGCAATATATGCTAAGCACTAGGAGATAAAAGGTAACATCCATTCTCTGCCTCAGGAATTTGACAAAATAATAGAAGAGATTACAAGACTTTGGACAAGAACCGTAGAGTAAGACTAGAGGTAGTAGAGGATGTCCCTAGGAATAAAAATTAGGAGAGAATTTAACTGAGATGAAGATGTCAAGTGGAAGATTCCTATAGCTTTATCTTGAGATTTGAAGAATGAATAGGAGTTAGTCCAAGGAAGATGATAGAAAAGAATATTCAATGTAGAGGGTGGCGCCTCTGCAGGTGGAGATGAATAAAAGAGCACATTTTATTCAGGCAGTTGTAAGTTATATAACCAGATCATATGGTATTAGAGTAGAAATTGAGTCAGAATTTGGCAGTGGCTAGGTAATAATCTGTGGGCCATGCTAGAAACTATGAATTTCATCCTGAAGCTATTGAACAATTTTAAGAAAAAGGAATGTATTAATATTTTATAAAGGTTATTCTGATGGTAGGTTGAGGATCAGTTGGAACCAAGAGGTCCAGTTAAACAGCTGTTGCACCTGCCAGAGCCTGTATATTCAGAATCGAAAACAGCAAGTAATTTTGCCTGAATTTGAAGAACATTTGGATTTCAGGATTAATCTATTTCCCCTACAGCCCTTCAGTGATCTCAACTAAAGTTGGGACTTTACCTGAGCCACTCACCCTTTAAGGGCTGTGAATGATAAATTTCCACTGTACCTCAAAATAGTTATCAAAATGTATTTTTATTTAAAATTATGATCACAAAAGGTTCTGGTTAAAAATTTTTAAAATATGTAACTTAGAAAGTGAAAAATTTTCTTTATTCCTACTCCATAGCAGGTTATTTTATATTCTTACAGAATTTCTTCCATGTGTTAGCATTTTGTTGTTTTCTTTCATCTTTAAATAAGATCATATACTATATAGTGTATTTAAATTGCTTTTTTTACCAAACAGTGTTTTGCAGACACTGTACTGCCAGTATGTATATCTACAGTTCTCTCTTTATAATGGCTGCATAATATTCCACTGTATGGATGTGTTATCATTGCTTAACCTCATATTTTACTGAAAAACATTTGGATTGTTTTCAGTTTTTTAGTATTACAAAAAATGCTGTAGTCAGCATCTCTGGAAACATGAGTAGGTTTTCTATAGAACATATTCCTAAAATACAGTTGCTGACTCAAAGATACATATATTTAGAATTATAATAGGTGTTGCCAAGCTGTCTTCTGAAAAATTTGGATTACTTATACTACCTCCAATAGTTTTTGAGAAAACCTAAACAGAGGTATCGCTGGATATTTTTGATATTCTGAATTGTCCAATCTGATTCATATATAATGGTACTTCATTTTAGTTTGCATGCTTTTCAATAATACTTAATTGATTAGTCTTACACATTTTTGTTGGTCGTTTATGTTTCTTTGTTCATTAATTCCCTGTGTCTTTTGCCATTTTTCTATTTGGTGGCCCACATGTTTCTTACTGATTTATAAGACTTTTTTGTATATTGGACTTTTAGCTTTTTATTGTTACATGTGTTGAAAATGCTATTTCTAGTATGTTCTTATTTGTACGTTTTTTGTTGTTTTTAGTTTTTATGCTGTGATTTCTGTCTTTTGAGGAAAATTGTCAGAAAGCTAACTTCCAAAAATGGTCGTAGGCTCAGAGAGTTGAACAGGTTACTACTCTTTAATTTCCAAGGAATAGATTACACGAATACAATTTAAATATTTTCGGAGCATAAAAAAAGAGAAGCTTTTCAGTTGTTTTTTATAAAGCAAACGCTAATTCTGAAATTCAGTAAAAAAAAATTATCCACTCCAACAAACTTTATACATCAATCTCAGTTACAAATATAAATACAAAAATCCTAGATCTTTAATGAAGTGTCAGGAAAATGAATGTTATTAGCAAATACCGTAATCATATGAGATTCATGTAAACAAAAATATGGCTCAGTACTAGGGAAATATATTTTATAATAGGCCAAGAGATTTTTAAAGGGGATTTTGCCATCATGAGAGATGCCAAGGAGGGTATTTTTAGTTTTTTTAATTTATTTATTTATATTTATTTACTTTATTTATTTTTAATGTTTGTTTATTTTTGAGAGAGAGAGAGAGACAGAGCATGAGCAGGGGAGAGGCAGAGAGAGAGGGAGAGACAGAATCTGAAGCAGACTCCAGGCTTCACCTGTCAGCACAGAGCCCAACGTGGGCTCGAACCCACGAACCACGAGATCATGACCTGACCCAAAGTTGGACACTTAACTGATTGAGCGATTCAGACGCCTGTAAGAAGGGTATTTTTAAAAAAGTTAAAATCAGATTCCAATTATGAACTTAATAAAATTTGATTAGACAAATAGTTCCTTAATTTGATAAATATATAACTAAAACCAAAACAAACCTTATGCTTAACAGAGAAACACTAGCACCATTTGCATTAATACCAAGAAGATCCTGGTCAGGGTGCTTATTATAAGCTCTCTCTTTGTCTTAACACTGTTTTAGGAATTGTATGGCAATTCAGTTTTGCAAAAGAAAAAGCAAGAGATACAAATAATAAATATAGGTAATAATGACAGAGAATTTATTTCATGCTTAGTAGTATTCTGGTTGTAGAACATTATTATCTCATTACCACAAATTATGATAATATCACAAACAGGTGCCACAGATGTAGAAACTATTATGCCCATATAAAGTTGTAGAAACTGAGGCAGTAAGTTTAAAGAAGCTACCTTCAGTCAATAAATGCTGAACGCTAGATTTGAACTTAGGAAAATTGACTTACTTATACTTACAAGTATAATATTTCTGCTCTAAACCAAGGATTTGCAAACTTCTAAAGTTTGACTGTAGCAGGGCTATGCTCTTTTACATATTGTCTGTGTCTGTTTTTGCGTTACAACAGTAGACTTGAGTGGTTGTGACACAGCCTTGCATGCCCCATAAAACCTAAAATATTTACTCTCTTGCCCTTTATAGAAAAATTTTGCCAAATCCTGTTTTAAACCATTTAACTATGACTGCTGATCAAACTATTAGCCCTTTTTTATTAGGAAAGAGAGGATAAAATTATAATATTTTAGATTACATGAGTATATGCTTGGTAAACCCCAAGATAATCAATCCAGAAGCTGTTCAAAATAATAATCATAAAATGAAGTCACTTTTTAAAGTACTAATAGGCAAAATTCAGTTGGTTTCCAACTTACAAATAATAACCAGCTTGAGAATACAGTGAGATAATAGATCCCAGTGTCAAGAGCAAAAAAGATAAATATCTAAAAGTGAGTGTACAAGACATATGAAAGACCCAAATGAAGAAAAGTTTAAAACTACACTGAAATAAAAGGAGATTGAATAAATAGATGTGTCCTATTCTTGGCTGGGATGACTCAGCATTAAAAAAAGACATTTGTTTTTTTATCTAAATTAGTTTGTAAAATTAAACATCTCGTTCAGAGTGCCAAGGGGATTGTTTTCACTTGATGAAATGATTTTACTAATTCTGAGAGAAAAATATGATGAAAGAAAAGACCAGGAATTTTCTGAAAAATAGATTTATGACTTCAAGATGTTAAACTGAACATATGCTAAAAGTCATACTCCTCCATAACAAATTTTAGAAATCCATAAAGTTTTAGTAAAGTCTTTTTTGAAATAGGAAAGGTAGTTATCTCTGGAATGGAAAAGGAGTAACTTCCTAATAAAAGAAGGATTTGCCTCCACTAAATGACAAACCTATTGTTGAATATTAAAACTAAGTATCTGTGAATAATGGGATTCAGCTGAACTTCTGATTAATGAACTGGAAGAAGATGTGAGGAAATCTAGAATATGACGTGAAGAGTTACAAAGGAAAAGATACAACATATGGAGAACTTCACCAGAAGTTCTGATATCTATCTAATAAGAGTTCCAGAAGGAGAAAGTGAAAGAGACTATATTTGAAGTACTAACAGCCCAGGGGTGCCTGGGTGGTTCAGTCAGTTAAGCGTTCAACTCTTGATTTTGGCTCAGGTCATGGTCTCATGGTTTGTGGGTTTGAGCCCTACGTTGGGTGGGCTCTGCACTGACAGTGCAGAGCCTACTTGGGATTCTCTGTTTCCCTCACTTTGCCCCTTTCTCACTTACACTCTCTTTCTCTCTCAAAAATAAATATAAAAGAAAAAGAAAATAATAGCCAAGAATGTTCTCAAACTTAAAACACATATTCTTAAGATTTAAAGATCTTTGAAAACAAGATTTATATACATACACACACACATAAAGATATATATTTTTAATTAAAAATTAAAATATATGGGTACAACACAATAAACTTCAGAATATCAAGAATAAAGGCAAAAATCCTAAAATTTACCTGAGAAAGGCAATTTATCAAGACAATTTCTATCAAGAAATGACTGTCTGATAATAGACTTCTTAATAACTATATATGGAAGAAGATAAATGGGTCAAGGAATAAACTTTGAACCTGTGATTCTGTATTTAGCTAGCCTATCATTCAAGAGTGAAGGCAAAATAAAGACATTTTCATGTATATGAAAACAAAGTTATTTCACCACAGGAACAACTGACATTTTGAGTGAGATTGTACTGTGTATTGCATTATATTTAGGATCCCTGGCCCTCACCCATTAAATGCCAATAGCTCCCTCCACTCATTTTGATAAACTAGAAGGCTTCCACGTATTTCATAGGAAAGTGTTCCTGGCCAAAAATCGCTATTCTTCTGACTCTTAAAAATAACATCTAAAAAGTTTGCTCCAAAAAGAAAAATAAACCCAGAAGAAATAATGGGATGTAAGAAATACTGTTGAATGAGAAATGAATAAACATATTGGTAAATCTAAATAACTATTGGCTGTTTAAAAGAAAAGAGCTTTTATGATAAAATGACAAGTTATACTAAACTTCCATACTGAAAGTTTTGGAATTTGGGTGGCTGAGGAGAGAATGAAGCAAAATAAAAGTAAACTTCTCTTTAGATGAGACCACCGTTATCGATTAACTCTGTTAAATTGTAAGAGTAAGGTTGTTGGGAAGAAGGTGAGAAGGAATTAGAAGTAAATACTAAAAGGAAAGGGTGTTATAAGCTTTCAGATCAAGGGGTTAGGAACGGGGGTAGATAGTACAAATAGAATTTGATCTAACAAGACTGAAAAGGAGTCATGGAAGCATGTATTTATCATAGAAACATAGTAAATAAAAGCAATACATCAGAAATAAGTCTAACCATATTAACAGAAAAGTAATCTAAATGGTAAAACTCAGTGACTAAAATATAATAATTGTCATATTGCCTGAAACTAAAATCCAGTGAGAATGACAAATAAAGTAATATGTAACAGTTGAAAATAAAGTGATCAAAAAATATGTTATTCATTTAGCAAATACTTACACCTGGTTGATACCAAGACAAAAAAGATCTCTGGGGTAAAAAGCAAAAATTTAACAAGATAGTTTCAATATGTGTGGCTTTAAAATATATAAAATGAAGCTAGTAGAATTTTTAAAAAGGATAGAAGATCTATAATCGTATTGGAAGATTTTAATAAAGATATAGGAAAAAAGTAAAGATAGGAAATATAACACACTTAGCAAGTGTATCTAATTGATATTTCTCTAGAATTGTGACTCTAACATAATTTACACACGGGGATTCTTTTCAAATACATGTGGATTGTTTTTAAAATATGGTGATGTTCTGGGCCACAGAGGAAGCCTTAATAAATTTTAAGAGACTTTTAAGAAAGTGATCTCTTTCACTTTCACTAACAACAGTGCAATGAATTTACAATTTAACAACCAAAAGCCTCTCCAATGCATAAAATTGGGTCCTTAAAATTAAACATTATAATAATTTATAGATTAAAGAAGAAATCAAAATAGAAGTGATAAAACTTAGGTCTGAACAACTGAAGGCTTGCAATAGCAATGTTTTGAATAAGACGTGTGATTGAGAAAAAGCAATACTCAGGTAAATTAGTCTTAAGTTTATTGGCAAGTTAAAACATTGCATGAATAGCATGATTTATTTATGTCTAAAATTGCCATTTTTCTGCATATATTTATACCTGTAAAATTTATTATTTTCCTTTGCTAAAATTGAGAAAGATAGCCAACTCATGGCAGTAATTATCTGTAGTGTTCTCAGGGGAAAAAAATGCATATATGTATGAATTAATTAATTTTTGTTAAAGAGTAATGATAGAGAATTAACCTTATATTAAAAGTAAATCACAATAATTAAAGCAGTGTAGTATTAGTGGAAAGCTGGCTATTGCTCATCCCTAGAAGTAAAACAAAAGCAATCTAAAGCAATTCAAGAGTATATGAAATTATCATATATGATTAATATGGTATTTCAAACTAAAGGAAGAAAATGGATCCTCATTTTGGTGCTGCAGATTTGCATAGCCTTTTGAAGGAATAAAAAATGCTGGATTTCAACTTCACACCAAAATTATTTCATATGCCTAAAAATATTTAAATATTAAAAAACATAAAGTCACATAAATACCTAATAAAAAGAATACTAGAGGGGTACCTGGGTGGCTCAGTAGGTTAAGCATCTGACTTCGGCTCTGTTCATGACCCCACAATTTGTGAGTGGAAGCCCCATATTGGGCTGACTGTTGTCCACACAGAGCCACTTTGGATCATCTATCCCTCTCTCTGCTTCTCTCCCCCTTCTCAAAAATAAATAAACAAACATCTGAAACAAATACTAGATAAAAATGAGTATAAATATAGGTTGGATTGGCAAAGGCCTTTATAAACATGGCACAAGGATATCTGGGAATTTGCGACCAGAACATCATTCTCTTTCTCTTTGTCCTCAACTCTAAGCTACTTTCCTTTCCTGAGCCTTAGACTGCTGAGATCTTAAGCATCAGTAACAGTAAGAGTCTGAGGCCTCTTAACCCCTGCAAAATGGTGGGAAGTCATCAGGGGTAAGTCCAGAGGGAGAGCAGCTTAGTCTATAAAAGCTTGACACTGGGAAGTTTATGGACCTGGGATGAATCTGCTCCTGCATGAATATCTTAGGTTTCCAGACTCCTAACGACTTGGAGCTAAACAAGCGAACTAAGTTGTCTCTGTCAGTAAGGTTGGGAGATTTTGGGAAGATAGGAAAGCAGAGAGAATTCTCTAGGTACTCCTGGAGGGAACCAATAGCCTGCTCTTAAACTGTGGACCCACTGCACAAGAAATTTCTTTGATTTTCAAAATCCGTAAGGATTTCTGCCATTAAGAATATTCCAGATTGGTAAGGAAAAAGTAAAACTCTCAGTATTTGCAGGTGACCTGATACTAAATACAGAAAACCCTAAAGACTTCAGGAAAAACAACTACTAGAATAGATAAATGAATTCAGTGAAGTCGCAGAATACAAAGTCAATGTAAAGAAATCTGCTGCATTCTCATACACTAATAGTGAAGCAGAAGAAATGGAAATTAAGAAAACAGTCCCATTTACAATTGCATCAGAAATAAAATATGTAGGAATAAACTTAACCAAAGAAGTGACTCTGAAAAGTATAAAGCACTGATGAAAGGAAAAACAATGCAAAGCTGTGGAGAGACATTCAATGCTCATGGATTGAAAGAACAAATATCATTAAAATGTCTATTACCCAAAGTAACCTACACATTTAATGCAATCCCTATCAAAATACCAACAGTATTTTTCACAGAACTAGAACAGACAATCCTAAAATTTGTATGGAACCACAAAAAACCTTAAATAGCCAATGTAAACTTGAAAAAGTGGGAGGTGCCACAATTCCAGACTCCCAAGTTATATTACAAAGTGGTAGTAATTAAAACAACATGGAACTAGCATAGAAATAGACACATAGATCAATGGTATTCTATTAATAGGAAGCCCAGTAATAAACCCATAATGATATGGTCAATTAATCTTTGAGAAAGAAGGAATGAATATCCAGTGGGAAAAGGACAGTCTCTTCAAGTGGTGTTGTGAAAAGTGGACCACTTTCTTATACCATACATAAAAATAAACTCTAAGTGGATTAAAGACCTGAATGTGAGACCTGAAACCATAAAAATCCTACAAGAGTGCACAGGCAGTAATTTCTCTGACATCGGCCATAGCAATGTTTTTCCAGATATGTCTCCTGAGACAAGGTAAATAAAAGCGAAAATAAACTATTGGCACTACATCAAAATAAAAAGTTTTTAGACAGTGAAGGAAACAGCCAACAAAACTATAAGGCACCTACTAAATGGGAGAAGATATTTTTAAATGACATATCTCATAAAGGGTTAATATCCAAAATATATAAAGAACTTACACAATTCAACACCCAAAAAAACAAATAATTCAATTTAAAAAAAACGGGAAGAAGACACGAACAGACATTTCTCCAAAGAAGACATACAGATGGCCAACAGACATGCAAAGATGCTCATCATTCATGAGCAGGGAAATGAAAATCAAAACTGTGGTAACATATCACCTCACACCTGTCAGAATGGCTGACATCAAAAACCCAAGAACAACAAATGTTGGCGAGTACATGGAGAAGAAGAACCCTTTTGGACTGGTGGTGGGAATGCAAACTGATGCAGCCACTGTGGAAAACAGTATGGAGATTTCTCAAAAAATTAAAAATAGAACTACCCAACGATCCAGTAATCACACTACTGGGTATTTACCCCAAAGATTAAAAAAAAAACAGTAATTCAAAGGGATACATGCACCCCTGTGTTCATTGCAGCACTATTTACAATAGCCAAACTGTGGAAGCAGCCCAAGTGTCCATTGATGAATGGATAAAGAGGGGGTGGTATAAAAAAGGATTAAATCTTGCCATTTGTAACAACATGGATAGAGCTAGAGAATATAATGAAAATCGAAATAAGTCAGAGAAAGACAAGTACCATATGATTTCACTAGTGGAATGAGTAAAAAGATGAGAAAAGATTAAGCAAAAAAAGGAATCAGAGCAGAGACCTCATGAAGACAAAGGGTGAAAACAAGAGGAAACAATGAAGAGAGATGAACTTTGATGTATGTATATTTAATGGATAATATTAGACTGTCTGGAAATTTGAAGTATGAGTGCTAAATAAGGTTTCTGGAAACAGACGAGACAAAGTACAACTCAGATAAGTACTAAATCATGCCAACATAATCTAAAAGCTATAGTTTACAGAGAGTGGAGGCAACCTAAGAGTCACAAGAGTATTCAAAAGATCTTACTCTATTAGACTAGAAGCATGAGAAAATTATGGCATGGGAGTGGAGGAGACCATAGTCTCCTTAGGAGAAATAGTTCTTATCTTGCTTGCATATCATAGGGTCATATGTGTTTTACTAAGAGCAGAGAAATATGATAATGTTTAATGACATTTTTTTTTGAAAAGGAAAAGCAGAGTCATCAGATTTTCAAGAGAGAAAAATGTAGTGAATAGCAATTTTATTGAAACAACGAAAACAAAAAAATATTGTCAATTAAATTATCAGTCATTACACTAAATGAGAAGGGGCTGAATTTATCAACTGAGATGTTGGCTTAAAAAACAAAAGATGGCTAAATGCTATTTACAAAAAGTTGAAGAGAAGGGAGTATGAAATCCCTTTACAAATGAAGGCAAATTCAGAAATCTATATTGTGAGCATCAGGTATTACTAATATTAAATGCAGTAAATAGAATAAAGAACTTTACAATAAAAGGCAAAATCAATGAAAATATAATAAACATAAACTTGTACACACTAGACTACATGGCCACTAAATCTGTAACTCAAAACCTATTAAATTCAAGAAATCAAATGTAGATATATATAAAGTAAGGACATAGATGCATTAAAAATACAATAAATAAACATGTAATGATGGAATAGATAAAATCATGACTGTATTAAATTTAAGCATGACACAAAACATAGAAACAAACCATACATTATGCTACTTACTATGTGGATTGGGTGTGGATACAGAGACAGGCCAGAGTTAAAGCATTTACAGTTTAGTTGAAAAAAAGGATGAATTGAACAAATAGATTTTGTCCTGATAGTTGAACTAATAAAAAAGAAATAATCATCACAAAACGCTAAAATAATATTGAAGAGAGAGGAATTGCTATCTTAGAGGAGGTGGGGCATCAAAAATGTGGGGGTATGTTGTCTTCTAAGATGAAACCTTAGAGGTAGATTATGAATAAGCCTGTTGACGAAAAGAGTGAGAAGACATTGCATTCAGAGAGTGCTCTGAGTATAGGACATCCAGAGGAGAGAGAAACTGGTATCCATGACCTACAGACATAACCTACGAGTATTATTAGGGTAGAGTAGGATTGCAGGTGCTAAAATGGTAGACAGAGGACTTAGCATGATAGATACACTTATCATAAGTGTAACCTTGAAAATTGTGAACCATGAATTGACATGGTAAGACTTGCAAGTATGGAGGAAAGACTAGAGACAAGGAGGCAGTTACCATGTAAGAAATGTTGAGGGGGGCATCTGGGGGCTCAGTTGGTTGAGTGTCTGACTTTGGCTCAGGTCATGATCTCACAGCTCGTGAGTTCAAACCCCGCGTCGGGCGCTGTGCTGAAAGTTCAGAGCCTGGAGCCTGCTTCAGATTCTGTGTCCCTGTGTCTCTCTCTGCTCCTCCCCTGCTTGTGCTCTGTCTCTCTCTCTTTCAAAAATAAATAAACATTAAAAAAATTAAAAGAAATGACGAGGACTTGAACACTTGGAAGGAGAGAGAGAGCAAAGTAGACAGATACAAATGATGGGAAGGAAGTAAAATTCATAGGAATGCTGACTTAGATATGAAAGTACAAGGAAGAATCATGGATAAATTCCAGGTTTCTGGGTTGAGCAGTGCATGAATTGTGATGCTGTTCACAGAGGTAAGTAGTAATAGAATTGTGTGTTAAGAGGTAAGTAAGATGATGACTTCAGATTTGGATATGTATTGCATATATGTTTTGTTAGGATAACCATGTGGCAATGACATATTATAATGTGCTCAGGAGCAAAGTCTGGACAAGAGATACAGATTGAGCAGCTATTAGTGTGTTGACAGTAAAGTCAGGAGAGTAGGTGAGATCATTCAGACATGGTATTGAAGTAGTGGAAAGGCAAGAGCATTGAGGACCTTTGAAATACATACTTTTAAGTGCTAGAAAAATAAAAGGAATCCAAATAATTGTTGACCTTTGCCAAAGCAGTTTTGTTAGAAGGAACAGGCAGAACAAAACTGCAGTGATTTAAAGAGAGAATTGGAAGTAAAGAATTCTTTACATTAAATCTCAGGAAATAGATGGAAATTAATACTGAAAGTAAAGTTATCAGTAGCACAAATTGTTATCATGTATACCAGTTATTATAAAATTTTATAACTTCCCTGAAGAGTTCTTAAGATTGTTCATAAGAGTTTATAAGATTGAATAATTCATTTAGATATTATTCATCAGTAACAGGCAGGAAACTGCAAATGCTATGGATTTCTGTAGATGTAATACCACTGGAAGAATTGTTCTCTCCCCTCTCAGAGTTGTCATGCAGCATTACCGATGGTCTCAGTAACTGTAATAACTGTTCAGAAGCTAAGTAATAAACCTTCTAGGGAATCTAGACCCTATTACAGGAGTTTGCTATGCCATTTGGTAAATTCAGCTTTTCTTAGAAGAAAACAATGCCACATTTTTTAACACATTTTTCAGTAGTAATCTGAAACTTCTTGGTAAGCAAACTATGTTGGCCCAGTACTTTCTTATCTAGGAGGAAGTAGGCATCTTAAAGAAGCAGTTTATGTCTATGTGATGTGGCCAAAAATTAAAATCTCTGCTGGTTCAAGTTTCTAAGAGATACTGATATCTCAAAGAACCTTAATTTTCAGTGCAAATTCAGAACAAATTTCAGTACAAAATCAGAAAATTCACTTATAATTTTCAGTAATGAGGTTCAAGCAAATGCGACTCAACACTCTCATGTCACCTTCTCTGGATATTCTGGCAGCGTGTCATTTCATTCAGATTATATTTTAGCCAACTTTATTTAGATTCCCAATTTTGCCATATTGTAGAGTGAGAAAAAGAGAACGTTAGATTTCTCTTTGTCAGGATAGATTGCAAAAAGTAATTTTCAGGAGTGAGGGGGCAATAAACAATCTTATTTTAGTCACACTAACAGTGATATTTCAGCAAAAGTTACTTATTTCTAAACCTGTGTTTTCTCATCTCTAAAGTGAGAATAATTTCTGCTTAATAAGGTTGTTGTGAGCAGTGGATGAGATAACTCCTTAGCCCTGCATAATGATTTTATTTCTCTAATAGTCAATGCTGAAGTTAACAAAATTTTGATGATTCTGTGTTCTAAATTGCTGTTTACATGTAAGTTGTTTTTTTATAGGGGTTGAACTATGAGCTAGAGTTTTATAAATTAGAAATTATTCTGCCCTGTGGATTTTTCAAATTCTCTGTAGTTATGGTTTATCATGAATTTACAAGTTGAAATAATAATTTTAATAATGCTGTGTATATTCCATTAGATCTTGTATCCTGCAACCTTGCTAATTCATTTATTAGTTCTAGTGCTTTTTTTATAGATCCCATCGAGTTCTCTATATAGACTGCTGTCTGAATAAAGACAATCTTACTTGTTTTTCTACCTAGATGCCTGTTTTTTTCCTTGTTGTGTTGCACTGGCTGGAACTTGGAATGCAATGTTGAATAGAAGTGATGGGAACAGACATCTTTGTCTTGTTTCTGATCTTAGGAGGAAAGCATTCTTTCTTTCCCCATTAAGTATGGGGTTAGCAGTAAAGTTTTCCAGTCGAGGAAGTTCTCTTCTACTCTTAACATTGCTAAGAATTTTATTAGATGTTGGATTTTATAAAGTACTTTTTCTGCATTTATTGAGATAATGGTGGTTTTTCTTTTTTTTGGTCAGATATTAAACTAATCTTGCATTCCTAGGGTAACTGTACTTGGTTATGATGTATTATCCTTTTGATGTTTTTTTGGATTCTATTTGCCAAAATTCGTTGAGAACTTTTGCATCTATGTTCAGTGAAGATCGTTGGTCTATAGTTTTCTTTCCTTGCAGTGTCTCTCTCTGGTTTCTATTAGAATAATTCTTACCTATAGAATGAATTGGGAAGTATTCTTTCCTTTCAGTTTACTGGAAGAGTCTGAGTAGAAGTGGTGTTACTTTTTTCATGAATCGTTTGGTGAAATTTACCAGGGAAGCCATCTGGACCTGTTCTTTTCTTTGGGGGAGGTATTTATTCACTAATTTAATTTTTTATAAATACAAGACTATTCAGGTTCTTTATTTTTTAGTGCGTTTTGGTACTTTGAGTCTTTTGAGAAATTTGTCCGTTTCATCTAAGTTGTCTTATTAGCAGAAATTTGTCCATAATATTCCATTATACTCTCTTATTCATGATACTGGTAATTTTTGTCTTCTTTTCATCTTGATAAATTTGGTTTTGGTTAATGGTAGCTTCGTGAAACAGGGAAGATTGGAAGATTTGGACTGTGGGGTGGAGGACAGGCATGAAGAGGTTTAATTTAGACTTAGTGGAGAATTTGAATTAGTTGACTCAAATAATTTTGTTCTGTTGTGTATATTTTCCTTATTTGCTTAAGTTATCCAGGCAATTCACTCTTTAGTTTGTAAAGATTATCTGTCTAATGAAGCCACTATATATAGGAGGTATTCAAGATAGAAGAGGCGATGCTTGACAGCTACCTTAGCACACAGTTTCCAATAAAACAGTGAAATTTTAATGTACTAGGAAATATAAGAAAGAGAGTAACATGTGAACCTTTTTGTACTAAAGACATTCGTGTGAAGTGATCAGATTCAGAATATACCTTATGTTAACAAACCTTATAGAAAAGTATTCTGTTTATAGGTAGTGTATGTAATGTGAGTAACCAAGATGAACTTTGTTGAGATCAAAACAGATTTCTGAAATTATTTACTTTGTTGTTCTTTTGTGAAGTTCTTTGTATATAAATCACATGTTTGAGCCAACTCAGGAAGACTGAGCCAGGATTCCCGGACCTCCTTTAAAACAGACATGATACTAAGTTCAGACCAAGTAGAACCGATAGAGTCTTTCTGGTATCTTTTGTAATAGAACAAGAAGCTGACTAACTTCCAGGAGGAGAGGGATTGAATCTCTATTTTGAGAAATGATACACGAGAGGGAAATCACTGTGCTCTCCCAGAAAACAGTCTAAGAGTCTGGCTAAACTATTAAACTAATCTCTTTCTTGATTAGAGTAAGCCTCCAAGTCAGGGTAAAATTCTTTCAGGCTTAAACTAAAATAGAATCATAACAGACGTCATTAAGAAATAAGAGAAAGTTTTAAACTTATATTTTCATTAAATGTAATAAATAAAATATAATTATAATAAGCATTTAATAAGTATGAGCAATCCTGAGAGGGTAGGGACCTTTTTTGGGTCGTTCATCACTATATTCCCAGCATAAGCCTAGTGCTCTGATATACTTCTACATGAATATGTAAATTAATGAAACCTCATATTAGAAAGTATAACTTTTTTAGTGATTTTTTTTTAAACACATGTCTTCACTAGAGGGTGCTGTGTAAGCATTCAGTACTTTACTTGTACTCTTCCTTCTCTTTTATATGCTGGGAGATTGGATTTTTAAACCACCTGATTCATTAAAAGCTTTCATTTCCTTTTCCTTGCTTTCAAAACAATACATTGGTATCGTATATGGTAAAATTAATGAAATTGAGTAGCTATTAATGTCGGCATTAACACAGATGTTTCTTTTCTCCCTCCTCGTTAGGAGACTCATGACCCCAATCATGTACGCTGCGCGAGATGGCCACCCTCAGGTTGTTGCTCTCCTTGTTGCTCATGGAGCGGAAGTTAATACCCAGGATGAGAATGGTTATACCGTGAGAATCGATTATACAATGTTCCTTTTTCTAAGACATTGGTATCTTATCAGTAGTCCACAAAAAAGTTTTTAAGAAGTAAAAATTACAGAGGGGCTGGGATATAATTGCTGTTTGGTGAAGAGAATCAACAGCTGAAACAAGAAAAAGGAACTATCTGTCTCTCTTTGTCCTCATGCTTGGCACAAGAAGCTGTAACACACACCAAAGCCTGGGTTCTAAAATACACATAGAATTCTATTTTATAGAAAACAGTTTAGTGATTGGCAGATAAATTATTTTATTCTGTAACATACTTGACTATGTAAAACATTATTTGATTTGTAAAATCCGTGAGCACGGCCAGTCTGCTTTGCAGTTACAACTTTGGAAATATGTTTACATTAGACTATAAAATGAAGAGATTGCACCATTCTGTTAACTAACCATGCTCACTGTTTTATTGTGCCATAAATACTGTTGAAAAGTTTTCTTTCTGTCTCATATACCCTCCCTCTCTTTAAACAATCTTCTTTTTCCGCCCACTTACAGGCTTTAACATGGGCAGCACGTCAGGGTCATAAAAGTGTAGTTTTGAAGTTGCTTGAACTTGGAGCTAATAAAATGTTACAAACCAAAGATGGAAAGACACCAAGTGAGATTGCTAAAAGAAATAAACATCTAGAGGTATCCTACATATTAATTTTTTATGGCATGTTACATTATTGTTTCTAGAACTTTTGTATTATTTTGTTAGAACTCACAACTGTCAAAATACTGTATCTGGCTATTATTAAATGTTTACATATATAATTTTCCTCTGGCCAGGTAATGAAAACTTTATCTTACTAGAATATTCACTTTTACTTAAATAAGAGGCATTTATAATGTGGTAATTTAAAAGCTATAGAAAAAAATAATAAAGTCTTATTCTGACCCTAGAAATAAAATTGTAGTAGACCATTTAACATTTCAAACTGGTCCAGATTTTTAGAAATTAGCGTGTTGAGAAGGCTAGTAAAATGCCATGATTTGGACATGTAATTAAAATATGGTTTTTTAATTTTAGTTAGTACATACTACACATTTTAAGAAAGAAGTAAATTAAGGTAAATTTTCTCTTCTACATGTGACAAGGTATTTAATAAAGAGATAACATAGTTGGGTAGATAATCTACTGTCATTCACGTGTTAAAGTCAGTAATAAATATTTGTCATATTTTAAATCACTTTATTGATACAAACTTTTAGTCTGAATATTAAAACTTTTGGCCAAAGGGCTATAATTTCTAAGCAAGGATCAATAGAGTACAAGTGTAAAACTAAGTTATATAGTTCAAGAGTTTCTAAGCCTGAGTTTCTGAATTCGAAAGCGTGTAACATTCTAATGGTTCCATCACATAATCAGACCATGCCACTTCCACTGCGTGGAAACTTACTTTATTTTTTAAACAATCTGATAAACATGTCTATCAGTTTCTAACTCAAATCTACATTTATGAAAGTATTCTAGAGTAATTGCTAACCACGAAAGCCCTGTGAAACTTCAAAAAGAAATTTACGGTTTTTCTTCTAAGCTTTGAAAATTTGATAACTTTTAATTAGTTTACTGTATTATTAAATTTAGGGTAGATGACACTGAATTTGACATATTAAGAAATTTATGAACATCAAAGATTATTTTGGGCTATAAATTGTTTCTTAAAGTGAGATTTGATTTTGTGTTCTGGTTGATTATGTGATATAACCCTGACTTACTAAAAAGTTAAATTGTAAGTATAAGTGGTGGTATCTATAATGTTAAGTATATTTGAATGCCTTGTTAACTTTTTGCAGATCTTCAATTTTCTGTCTTTAACTTTAAATCCTTTGGAGGGAAAGCTTCAACAGCTAACTAAAGAAGAGACTATTTGTAAACTGTTGACAACAGATTCTAATAAAGAAAAAGATCACATGTTTAGGTAACATAACATGTTTTTGTTCAACAAAATACCTATGAGAAAGAAATATACATATTTTTATAAGTTTTAGTAAATGTGATGACATTTAAAATATATTTTACACTATTACAAGCAGTTTTTTAAATATCACTGAGCAGTGTCTAGATTTTAAATGCTTTTTCTCCAGAATGTTAGAAAAATTTTATATATATGTACTACTAACAGGAATGAGAATAATTTCTAACTTTAAAATATCAACAGAATTTATTTCTAAAAGGGTCTAAGATTATATTTTTGTTAGTGTTCAAAGTAGACTGCATCTTGCTTTCTGATTCTTTTTAGCAGACTTCTGATTTCATAAGCTAAAATTAAAAATACACTTTTTTATGAACACAGTTCATTACATGACCACAAAATTATTCTGTGCTTACCTACATTTAAAATTATTAAATCTTTACTTCCTAAAATTAAAGAGCTTTTCATGTGTAGAAACCCCTCAAAGAATATGCATATTGGCAACTAATTTCATTCTTAGGAAAGATGAGCTACATTTTACTGTCATTTTTTTTCTGTTATATCTTCACTGAAGAAACCTTCCTTATTCCTTTGATATAACAGAGGTCTAGTGTGTAATAGAATTTACATATATTGAATAAGAATGTATCTATATAGAATTTAGTTGCTGAATGAGTAACTATACTTACATTCTTACTCATTCTCATTCTCTATCTGTATTATAAATATATATTGATTGTGCATTTATAGTCCATTCTGAAATTGACGTTGCTATAAATGTGTCTAGTTCATATACAGCATTTGGAGACCTGGAAATATTTTTACACGGTCTTGGGCTTGAACATATGACAGATTTATTAAAGGTAAGATTTTGTAGAAGCTACAGAGAGTTAAAGATGCATGTTTATTTGTTGGTTAACTAAATATTAATTCATAAGCATGCTTATATAAAAGTGCCAAATACAGTTTTCTCCATAATTTTTAGTAGATCCCATTTTAAGCTAACAAGCATTTGAAAAACTTATTATTCTAGAAATTTATATAAATTTGAATCTGGCTAGAATAAACAGCTTTTATTCACTGCCTAAAACTTCATAGAACTCTTCCTTGTACATCTAAGCCCTTAGATTGTGTTTTTTTTTAATGTTTATTTATTTTTGAGAGAAAGAGCGTGAACAGGGGAGGGGCAGAGAGAGAGGGTGACACAGAATCCAAAGCAGGTTCCAGGCTCTGAGCTCTCAGCACAGAGCCCAACACGGGGCTCAAACACAGAGAGTGGGATCATGACCTGAGCCTACCGGATGCCTAACCTATTGAGCCACCCAGGCACCCAACCCCCAACCCGCTTAGATTGTTTTTAGTGTTGCTTCCTGTATAGAATATTAGAAACATGATTTTAAGCCAAACAGATATCAAATTCTTGCTCTAATGATTATTAACTGAAATATATGACTTTTTTCATAAGGATGATAATATCTAGTGTAGGATTGTCATAGATATTAAGTTAGATCATATGCCGAGCACTATTTTAAGTATTTTAGGATGCATTAAGGGGTTTGAGTTATGGTAGGTTAAGTATGCATTATGGGGCTTGACAGTTATCAGCCATTTAGCTGATATGAAGCAGTAAAGCACTATTTAAAATATGCATTCCTTAGGAATATGCACATTCTGTTTAGGTAGTTTAGAATTGGGCTTCATTGTACATCTCGAAACTTCTTCCTATTTGAGAAATAATGAGTAAAACTGAATGTTTTTGATTGTTTAATATGATGCAGTTAGAAATTTAAAATATTCATAAAACATACCTCCTGTCAAATTTTATAGAGCTACCTTTCTTTTTATGTGAGCATATATAAGTGGTAATGATTTTCTTTGAACCTGGGAAACCAGCTATGTTTGTGTTTTATTAGGTAATTATTTATACATGTTATGACGCCCATTACCATCTAGCCAGTAGTACAGTTTTATACCTGCATATTCTATCCCCTCCTAGAATTGAAAGTTGTTTAGGAGGGTAGCATATAACTGACCTGTTTATAACACTTGCCTACTTTGCTTTCTGATGTTTTATTTATTTATATTGAAAGGTGGTGTTTTTTTCTTCTCTACAGGAAAGGGATATAACTTTAAGACATCTTTTGACCATGAGGAAAGATGAGTTTACAAAGGTTAATATCAGTTTCAAAAACTCCAGACATTCTTTTATATTTTAAGAATTATGGATGCTTTTGTTTTCTATTTTAAAAATTCTGGGGCTACAGACCATAAAAGATCTTTACTCGTTTCTTTGATTACATATGATTATGGATAACCATATCTAAAGTCTTCTGTTACAGTATTAAGTTCTTTTAAGAACACTTAAGGACTTAGAGTTGTTTTTTTTCTTCAGATTAATCATGAGAACTCAACTAAAACTTGTTCTTCACTTCTAAATCTGAAATAGTTTTATAAAAGAGGTTGCTTAGAAATAAGAGGTGGTTTTTGTATACATCAGCATGAATATGTGTCATCAAAATGCTGCCTTTTGCCGAGTTCTAAAAAGATCAAGACCTATTATTTTGCCATCTAACATTATTAAGTAACAATTTGAAACTAGCCTTGAAAATAACAATTGAAAATATTAAGAGATAGTTTAATAAATAAGATACTAAAAGGCATGATCTTCCTCTACAAACACATTGGAAACTTGAAATCTTCAGTATTATTAAAAATCAGAATAAACATACTACTTAGCTAAATCCAAGAGAGAAAATTTAGTTAACACTAAAGGTAGAATCAAGTCAAAAGAAAGACATCTTCTTTAATCACTGTTAATATTTTAAATAATTCTTCGAAGGAAAATTGTTTTACTGTGGTAATTTTGGAAAGATTATTTTAGTAACTGGTAATTTGTTTTTAGAATTTTGCAAAAAAATTGACTATAATCACCATATATCTAAATAAAAATGTTAATGATGTAACCTGTCAGTCACAGTTATAAGCAAACCATCTGTTTTTCAGTATGTTTCTTATTTTTCTAATATGTGTCTGTTTTTTCAAGATATAAATTAATCAAGAGAAAACTTTTTCAGTAATTTTGAATATTAAATTACTCAAGTATGACTGTCTTGTTGCACCTTAAAATTATTTCTACTCAGAATGGAATTACCAGTAGAGATCAGCAAAAAATTCTGGCTGCTCTTAAAGAACTTGAAGTAGAAGAGATAAAATTTGGAGAACTACCTGAAGTGGCAAAGTTGGAAATCAGGTAAAATTAATATTAATATTGTTTAGAATCAGCTGTTCTTAAAAAAAGAACTAAAAAGTTTAATTTTGTAGTTTCTGATCTTTTTACTTGATACTATCATTTTCCCAAGGAAATAGATAGTTCATTTTATCATATGTTGTGTTCTGAAATGGGAGATAGTTTATAAAGTCAATTTTTATAAAGTCATTTTACCAAGAAGCAAAACAATGCATCTTCTTGTTAACTTACCTAGAAACATTATTTTATTTTTTCATTGCATCTTGCTAAAGGAACTATGTAAGAGATGCCACGTTTCTTATAGTATAACTCTTACTCTCTTTAAGTCATCTTAAAGAGAGGTTTTACATGAGATGATTTAGATGATCCAGAGTTCTTTAAAAAGCTTATTGCAAAATTAACTTATTTCTGTTTCTCTTACTCTGTCTCCTTATAATAAGGTGATCTGTATTCAAAATAATGCCTCATTGTTTCCAAATAACATTCTCTTAAATATTTAAATAAATTTAACTATTTAAAAGGATTTCAGTCGTGAGGACTTAAAATCAGCAAACTTTGAATCTCTGTTAATTTTCTTAATTTTTTAATTTATTGTCTCCATGCAGGAATATTCTAAGTTCTACATGACTAACTTGGAAATTAAAATTTTTAATATAACTTATTTATATGATGGCAGAGTTGCCTCTAAGAATTCACTTTGTGGAATTTCATAGACTTAAGGAATGTACAGAATCCTGAATGGTTCACTTATTAAAACTGCTGAATTTTTTAAAAAATATAACTGGCAGACATATATTCCAGGAATTTGACCTTGTTATTAAATCACAGACATTGTTTACAGGCTGTTATGAAAAAGGTTTTACTTCCCATTTGTTCAAGGTCATTCTTTAAAGAAGAAATTAGTCATTAAGTCATAAGAAAACTAACAGCAGGAAAAGTTGAACTGATTGATTATAATCTTCTGGTAATGTGACTTCACCAATCTAGCTACTGATTTATTTTATGATGCTTTCCTTCTATGTGTTAAATTTTCGAAGACAGTCTGTTACAAGAACATATATGTACAGTTCTTTTACTTTTTTCTATAGTTAGTCTTACTATGTTTGCAGAATTAGAGAATGCAATTTTAAAATAATAACTATTCCATTACTACCTTGAGGTATTTTGAACAGAAAAAGTAAGCATTCATCCATATCTTGACATTTTCAACAGTTTCTGTCCAGACCTTTCTTCTAAGCCTACCTGAGCACTACTCAAATCTAACAAAAGCATCTCAAAATTGTGTCAATTAAGGAAACTATTTCTCCTCCAAAAAGAAAAAGATAAAGAATATTATGTAAAAATATATTGTTCATATTATTTATTAAACATTCTAAAATTGGAAACTTGAAATATTTAACATTGGGGAATGATTGAATTACATTGCATTAATATATTTTATTCTGTCCTTAAAATTCTTTTGAGATTTAATGTCATGGAAAAATAATAAGAGGCAAATATAAAATGGAGTGTGAACTATAATGCCAGTTGTATATATGCATACAAAAAATAGTGGTAGAAAATACTCTGGAAGAAAATAGTACCTGTCGGTATCTTTAGGTGATAAGAGTAGTGGTAATTTTAATTTTTCCGGATATTTTATAATGAGCACGTAGTTTTGGAGTACCTTTATTTAAGGTATGAATTTTAACCTAATGCTTCATTTCACATTGTTTTTTCAGATTTTTATTTAAATTCTAGTTAGTTAACATATAGTATAGTAATTGGTTTCAGGAGTAGAGTTTAAGGATTCATCACTTACATAAAACATCAAGTGTTCAATACAATAAGTGCCCTCCTTAATAGCCATCGCACATTTAGCCCATCCCCTGCCCACCTCCCCTCAGTCTTCCCTGTTTGTTTTCTGTAGTTAAGAGTCTCTTACAATTTGTTTCCCTCTCTTTTTCCCTTTCCCTATGTTAATCTGTTTTGTTTCTTAAGTTCCACATATGAATGAATTCATATAGTACTGTTTTCTCTGATTTATTTTGCTTAGCATAATACATTCTAGCTCCATCCATGTTGTTCCAAATAGCAAGATTTCATTCTTTTTAAGTTTGTTTATTTTGAGAGAAAGCATGAGTGGGCAAGGGTCAGAAAAAGAGGGAGCGTGATAATCCCAAGCAGGCTCCACACTGTGAGCATAGAATCCTACACAGGGCTCAGTCCCATAAACCATGAGATCATGACCTGAGCCAAAATCAAGATTCGGACATTTAACTGACTAAACCACCCAGGCACGCCAAGATTTCATTCTTCTTGGTGACTGAGTAATATTCCATTATATATAGACACCACATCTTCTTTATCCATTCATCAGTCGATGGACATTTGGGCTCTTTCCTTATTTTGACTTCACATTTTTAAAACATAGCCTGTTCTAGCTTACACTATGTTATGCTTCAGTAACAACTTCTAAATCTAAACAACTTATAATAACAAAATTTATTTCTGAGCTCCCATGTTATGGCTGTACCTGCAGTGGATCTCCTTCTTGATATTATTCTGAAAACAGGCTGGATAAACAGCCCCATGCAGGACATGTTGTTCTTATGGCACAGGGAAAAGAGGAGTATATTGTAACAAGAGGTATATTTTACACCTCTGGGGTGGGGAGTGGGCAGCCAGCCATTCAGAGAGTATATAATGAATGCATACTATAGAGTTGTGATTTTTACAACTTGCCTCTTGATACTCAGTGGCCCTGATTATTATACATCACAAAAAAGGTATGTATTTTCCTGTTATTTATTCAGACTGTATAAATTTGTATTCAAGTATCATCTCTGTGAAGCATTACTAATTATCTATTCCCATTATACTACGTTCATTATCTCTGAGTTTTGATGTCTCAGCTATAAGCTAATGTTAACGTCTACCTTACAGCAGTTGTTGAGAGGAACTAAAAGAATAATAAATGTAAAGTACCCAGTGTAGTACCTTCACATAATAGATACTCAAATAGACACTTTCATACTCTTTCTTTATATGTCCCTTTGAATAATGATATGGTGAAGCTTGAGATCCTCTAGATTTGAGACTTGTTTTCTTTGTATACTCAATGTCTATTTCAGTTGTTCATATATATTAGGTATTCTCTAAATATTTTTAAAGAATTTAGTAAATATTATGGCCAGACATTAACTATCCCAGTAGAATGAAGTAAATTGCTCATATTAGTGATTCCTATTTGTTTGTTTCCTCTCTTTAGTGGTGATGAGTTCCTCAACTTTCTTCTGAAATTAAACAAACAGTGTGGCCATTTAATAACAGCTGTACAGAATATCATTACTGAGTTGCCTGTAAATTCACACAAGGTATTCTATAAAAGTTGTTAAGTGAAGAAAAGTATGAATACTGAAGAACATTCCAGATAAGTTAATGACAATTCAGTAAACAGTTATTTGGTAAAATTGTATCTTTCTTCTACAAAATCACATAAAACCTAAATAAGTCAATTTGTTTAATATTACTCCTTTATTATATCCTTTGTTTTTAATTAATTGAAAAACTCTGTGTTCTAGCTCTCAGGAAAGGAAAATGAGTCAGACCAAAAATTAAACTAATCTGTGTATTAAACTTAACATTTGTTCTTAAAGGGAATTGAGTTGTTTAAAATACAAAGTGACAGGAGACCTAAGTGAAAGTTGGAACAAAACAATGTGTTGAGTGTTATTAAAAACCATATCAATGTAAGGTTTTTTAATGAAGGAAAATTTAAATAGAGAAAGTGTAAGTGACCTGTAAAAGCAAACTTTTTTATAGAATTTTTCATGTGATTTGGTTTTAGCTATTTGTTTAAAAAATTTTAATGCACTTGTTTTCCTCTGATTTTTATATAACGCTAATCGAGGAGTCATACCATTCTTAAAACCTTCATGAATTTATTTATTCACCATAAATATTAGTACTGCTAAATATTAGTCTCCATAAAGTCATGTATACATAATCTTAGTAAATGTATTCAGGAAGCTCGCATTTGACTGTTTATATAAAATCACGAAGTTCTTTTTGGTATCAGAATTTATCCTGAACAAAAAATGTTTTTCAGTTATATAATTTAAAGGGTGAGAAAACTGTACCATTTTTATAGATATAAAATTGTAAAAAGTTGTTTCCCATTCTTTAAAATGTAACTTTTGAAAATATTCACAGATAGTACTAGAATGGGCTTCTCCCCAGAATTTTACTTCAGTTTGTGAAGAACTGGTTAGTAATGTTGAAGATTTGAGTGAAGAGGTCTGCAAACTAAAAGACTTAATTCAGAAGGTATATATTTAATATTTAAAAAGGGAAAATGATGTACAGCATAATATGTTAGATGATGAAGCAGTTCTGACAAAAGCAACTTGCTTCCCCAGACAAGTGTGAAGAGAACAGTTTCCACAGAAAGACATAAGGATAAAAAACAAACTTTGTGGGTCATTATAGAAATGCAGACTAAAAGCATAAGATCTATCCTTTTTCATCTTCTAAAATAGCAAGGGAGAATGAATTACCATTCCCATTGTTGGTAATCCACCAAGCTGATACTTTCATGTGAGACTGGTGTCTCAACATCTTTCAAAAATAGTTTGGCAAGATATGCCAAGGCCCATAAAAATATGTGCATCTTTCAATAGTTTAATAATTCCAAAAATGTTATGTACCAGAAGTATTGTGTCCCAGGAGAATGATTTAATAAATTATGGTACACTCATTTGTCATGATAATATGCAGTCAAAAAAGCAATGAAAATCAAATATCTATGAAGTTATAGATATTGTAAAGATACGAAGTTCTATTTGTAGAATTTATTTACATATAAATATGCAGATGAAAAATTGTGAAAATGACATGTTTACCAGCTCTGTTAATGATACAGGTTTTTAGATGAAATAGTCTATTTTCTAGACTTCCTTAAAGAGTTTGAGCTTTTTTGGTTGTTTTTTGCACTCATAGAAATATATATCTAGATTTAAGGAAGAAAATTGGCTATAACAAAATCAAAGTTGCTGAAATAGGAAACTCTGTTGAAGATAAGTAATAAAAAAGGAAAACACTTTCATTTGACTAAATATCTCACTTGTGAGTTCTCCAAGTCTATTTAATAAATATATTTGGCATTTATAAACTTTTTGTGAAATAGCTGAAGTGAATGTTAGATTATGCATTAAATTTGTATAGCTTCAACCTATAAGCCACTTGATATTTTTGTTAACATTTTATCAAGAAAAGTTCTTCTCAAAATCAACTTTTACATGTTCCAGAATTGTCATTCTAGCTATTAACATAGGTTCAATTAAAAGGGGTCTTTTTAAAAAGTGAACATAAATTTGCACAGCAAGTTTGACTGAATAGTAGGGGATAAATAAATATTAAATGGGGCAAATGAGTAATATCTCAAAATTCTTGGAGAAGATACCTCCTTTCTAGAGAAAGGGGCATCTTAGAAGTTGTATTATCTCTGACATTTATTCATTCACAGGCGTGAGAGTGCCTGCTGTATGTCAGACAACTGTGCTATACGTTAGTCTCCTAATTATTCTACTTCCACTTTTGTGTTCCTTTAATCCACACCACTCCTCAAACAAACTTACTTTCCCATACAAAAATCTGATTTTCTACTTTCTGATTTTGTTGATAACATGAGGACTGTAGCACTACTACTCATCTTCGCTAACTTCATGATTGTGAAAAAGTGAAGGAAAATGGTATTGATTTGACTTAGCATGATATCTTTCACGAGGATCCAGGGGAAATTTGGAAGGATTTGTGTAAAGATACTTCCTGCAAAGCATCATCCTTTAATGTTTAGTGTAGGAAATTCCCCCACGACATCTTTGCCTCAGGGTTGGTAATTATTTGGTGTCTCCAAAATGAACTAAAAACATTTAGGGAAGGGGAGGAAGACAGATGAAATTAGAGAGAGAGGACAGGCTTTTCCTAAAAGAATGAAATTAACAAACACTGCTCTAGGAGTGACTTTGACTCTAAAACAAACAATTAGGTACCATAATATTTATTTTAATAATGTATACCTATAAGGAGAAATTTTAGCTTTCTTTAGCTAATGGAAAGTCTTTTTCTATGGCCTTCTCTACCTTGAATTTATACATTTCTATATAAGAGCCGGCCTCGAAAACGCATTTATTGGTTTATAATAATTGCAGATACAGTTCTTTGGTCAGGAAAGTCTTAATTTTAGAGCAAGCTCTTGCATTGGTTTTTCTGGATTAGTCTTCAGTAGTAATCACCATAATAAGACTTGATTGAGAGAACTGTGAAGGCTTCCAGATTTGGGAGTATGCTATTATTAACTTCTGATATTTCAGTTTACCAATAATAACTGAAGCAAATTAAAAAATATATGAGTTACCATCAATAAGTGAATGGAGGTAACAGAGAGAGGGTAGAAAGGTCAAGGCTAGACTCTAACACCACATCACTCTCTTTCAAAGCAACACACTGACAGGCTCCTGTCAGAAAGGGTCATTCCAAGTAATTGGTTAATAAAAGGAATGACTGTCTCAGGATTCAGTAAATGGAGCATCAGTGTCAAAAAGGAATCTGTTACTGAATGAAGCCATTTGGAAGTTAGGCCAAGAATACAGTATTAATGAGATTGGCATTGAAGTCTGTTTTCTGCTGTAAATTTAAAATTAATTTTGCAGGCTTTTTAAATTAAATATTTACACTGTAGATTTTAGAAGTAGTTATTCTTGCTAATGTTGAAAATATTTATGTCACCACTCCAGCCAAGGATGTTTCTAGTATATATCACTCTATAAATGTGCCTGGTTCTTTTTATCTTTTGAGGATCTTTTGGCTTTTACTCATTCTCCCTCTTCTGCCCCTCCCCCATCAACTATCTTCTCTCTCCCTCTCTCTCTGCCTGTCTTTCTCTCATACACACAATGTACACACACAAGTTGGGGGGCTTTCTGTAGCAACCGAGTTCAATGTACGAGTATTTATAAACTTACTGGGCCATGGACTTTAATTGCTGAGAAGTGCTAAAAGATAGACGTAGGTTTTTGTTAGTATTTGTCCTGCAATTGTATTTAAATAAAGGATTAAACTTCTGGCAGTTGCATCAAACCTTCAAGTTTTTGTTAAATTTAATGTATTGTAGGTATGCTATAAGAATGGTTCACTTTTTTTTAAGAAATCATTTGATATTTAATGTTGAAGGACAAAATAACAACTGTCATTGCTTGTAGGTAGAAATAAAGACTTTAACATTCAAGGAACTTCAGCTCCTGATACAATAACATGATTTTTAAATGTAATAATCTATGAAAGTATTTATTCTTAATGTAAAACTAATATTAACAGGATCCTGGGGAAAAAAGGCTTTTTTTTAAGACATAGAAGTGTTCGCTTTAAATCTTGCATGACACTCTTGCTTTGGCTGCCTCTACATCAGCTAAATTAATGGGGATATTTTTTAAAATCAAAGGTATTTTTATTTTCAGTGTACTGTACATTAACTCTTTTCATTTTTTCCTACTAAATATTAGTTGCAAAATGAGCGAGAAAATGATCCAACTCATATACCATTAATGGAAGAAGTATCTCCATGGAATAGTAGAATTCTGAAGAGGACGGCTATTACAGCATGCGGATTCGGGTTGTTTCTTCTCGTTTGCAAGCTGACTTTCCAGAGAAAATTACCCTAATATTATGTTTTGAGTAATGTGTGTATATCTTACTCAAATGACCTACAAATGTTGCTTTTAACTCTTTGTGGCACAGCATAAACTACCTTCTTTGCTGATAACTCCATAGGAGAAATTACGATAGCATAGAACAGAAAGTTTCCTTAGAAAGTGGTTTGTCAGTTTGAGTTAAAAATGTAATTTGTTGTATTTTTATGTTAATTTTGATCAAGCAGTAAATTGTAAGTGATTCATAAGTTTAATACTATGATTCTAAATCAGATTCAAAATAAAAGTTTTATCTAATATTCTTTGACATTTAAAAACAGTGTGTTCCTGACTCTTTTAACTACAGAGAACAAATTGATGGTTGTTACCAGAGGGGAGGTGGGTGGGGGACTGGGCAAAATAGGGGATGGGGATTAAGGAGTACACTTACCATGATGAAAAAAATAAAAGAAAAAAAAGAACAGTGTGTTTCATTGTCACGGTGAATCTTAAAAGAATTTGTAAAGTGTTCATAAATCAATACCTTTCTTTTAGTCCTTATTTTTCCCTTCCATTATTGTGTAATAAGGAATTTCTTAATTTTTTAGTTCTGTAACATTAGGAAATTAATAATTTTGAAACTTTCAGATAATGCAAGGATAAAGATAAAATGTAAAATTTTTGAATTATGGATAAAAGGGAAAATATTTAAAATGTAAATTTAAAAAAATTTAGGGATGCCTCTGTGGCTCAGTAGGTTGAGAGTCCAACTCTTGATTTCAGCTCAGATCATGATTCCAAGGTCCTCAGATCGAGCCCCACTTAAGATTCTCTCTCCCTCTCCCTCCTGACCCTTTCCGCCCGCTCATGTGTCCTAAAAAAAATTTTTTTTAATAAAACAGTGTTTTGACAATAGTATGGAAGGCACACAGTACATTAAAATTTTTTGTTAATGTGCCTATGGGAACTATGACATGTACTGTGTGTAACATTCTTGAAGATGTTAGGAAAGTGAGTGGCAAATAACTTCTGTCAATCTAAAGAAGCAATACATGATTATGTTTTCTTTTTTCCAAAATCAAATGATGACACTCAGATTTTAAAAGTGAGGGTAAAAAGGGGCAGGCCCCATTTCACAGAGAATATAGTAGTTAAATCTTGCTTGACTTAGAGCCATACCTACCACGCAGCGGGTCCACAACTGTTGAAAGGTAAATTGTACAAAAGAGTAACATAAGGAACTATGGTAATTTCTGTTCTTGGGTATATAAAAGCCGCAAGACTTGAATCATTCCTTTTCTGAGAATACACTCAACCATGTATCACTGGAAGGAATTGGTATCTGACATTTTTACCTAAATGCCATGGCAAGGCATTTATTTCTGATATCCCTCAATTTAAATGGGTTCAAGACTTAGAACTAAACCAGAATATGGATAGGAGAAGAGGTCCTTCTTTTAACACAGATCATGTTTCACTCCTAGCACATTTCTTAGGCAAATAGAAGGTGTTTAATAAACGTTAGTTTCCTTTAAAAAAATGACTTACTATCTGATCATTTAATAATAGTCTTTTACCTCAGTTCATCTTAAAGATCATATCTCTTCTTACTGGCCAAATGGGTCACTGTTTTTTTCTTCTAATCCAAACTATATTCATCTCTCAAATATTAGGATAAACTCTGAAACTGCAAATTGATAAAATATTTTATTTCCAAAAATATTACCAAATTCCTTTAAAATAGTCATCTGCCCTAAAGTACTTCAAGTATAATTAGCTATTCAGGGGAAAGAAATACTGTGAAGTCCATTATATCTGCATATTCTGAGTATATATTCTCATGTATATATATGAGACATATTCTGTATACTTCCTTGACAAATACAGTATAATTTTCAGATTGCAGATTGAAAAGAAATAGGACCTTTTTTTGTGATTGTTTCCTCATGCATAAAGTATTCATAGAATACATAAGATTTTCCTCATTGTTTAAAAATAGGTCATTTTATCTAGAGTATAACCCTCTTCCTACTCTGTATGACTTGATTACAGTGCTTTACCACAAGGGGTGTAGACCTGGAATTTTTTTTTTTAATGTTTGGTTTTTTTTTATGTTTATTTTTGAGAGAGAGAGAGAGAGAGAGAGAGAGAGAGAGCGAGCGTGAGTGGGGGAGGGGCAGAGAGAGAGGAAGACACAGAATCTGAAGCAGGCTCCAGGCTCTGAGCTGTCAGCACAGAGCCCAGTGCGAGGCTTGAACTCACAAGCTGTGAGATCATGACCTGAGCTGAAGTCAGGCGCTCAACTGACTGAGCCACCCAGGTGCCCCTGGAATATTCATTCTTTTACAAGATAGCACAAATCATTTCTTCTTAAAAGAAGTTCCACAGAGACCCCTATAAAACCACGGATAGAACTGTAAACCTTAACCGATATTTAATTTTTAATTAGTTGGGATCTGAAAATGTTCCTACACTTTTGGAACCAACTTTGGAACCCAAAGAATCCATTTTAAGCACCTCTTGGGATGCAAGGATCATTCAAGGAAAGATATGCATACTTGCCACTCTCCTTAAGTGGGGTGCTTAGTGCCATCTGGTAGATCTATTCCATTTCCCTGGTACATTTACTAACTTTTTCACTGGATAACTATTTTATGATTCTTCTAAGACCTCCTCCTCATCTCATTCTTAAATGATGGCTTACTTCTTACTGTCCTGGGGAATAGAATCAGTTAAAGAAGAACTTCCACACTGGATTTCCTAGACTTTCTTGTAAAGGACTAGATAGTAAATATTTTAGTCTTTGTAGCCCATGTGGTCTATGTCACAACTTCTTAATACAGCTATTGTAGTGCAAAAGCACCTATAGACTGTACATAAATGAATAGATATGAGTGTAGTACAATAAAATTTTATTTACAAAAACAGGTGGTTGCCCAGATTTAGCCATCCAACCTATAGTTTGCCAACCTAGTCGAAGATCACAGAGTTACAACTAGGAGTTTTGGTATGGTTTTTTTTTTTTAATTTTTATCCAGTCTGACAACCTCTGCCTTTTGATTGGATTATTTAATCCATTCATATTCACTGTTAACTGTTGGTGTATTATTGGTGTATTGGGCAGAAATAACTTTTTGTTTTCTATATGACTCATATAGGAAAACCTCTTTAATGATTTTTTTCACCATATTTTTGAGTTATTAGTGGTTGCTCTAGGGCTTACCATATATGTATTTAACCTATAAGAATCTCTCCAGACTTATAACTAACTTAATTCCAGTGAGATATGGAAATGTTAACTCTTACATAGCTTTATTCTATTGTCTTCTATTTTTTATACTATTATCGTTATGCACATTACACTATATATGTTACAAATCCATCAGTATAGTGTTATAATTATTTTTATAATTGTATGTCTATTGAAGAAAGAAAAATGATCAAATTTATACTTACAAAGTATGCTAAATTTATATTTTTATTATTTCTAGTTCTCTTCATTTGGTTCAAGTTACTGTCTATTCAAGTTCAAGTTCCTGTCTACAATTCCTTCTTACTCCAGTACAACTCTGCTCCCACTCACCTCCAGTGTACTATTATTTTTAAATATGCATTCAATCAGTGATAAGCCTGACAATACAATTATATACATATTCCTTTACATAGGTTCTTTTTAAACCATAAGGAGAAGAAAGATGCATTTGTATTATCTTTTATAATTACATAATTACTTTCACCACTTTTTTTCTTTATGTGTATGAATTCAGATTTCCATATGTGTTTACTTGCTTCTAATCTGAAGAACTTTATTCAGTACTTCTTTATAAAGTGAGCCTGCTAGCAATTAATCCTGTTAAACTTTTGTTTATATGGGCATGTCTTTGTTTTGCCTTCATTTTTAAAATAAAGTTTTGCTAGATATAAGATTCTAGGTTGATAGGGGATTTTTGTTTTGTTTTGTTTCAGTACTGTGAATATGCTGTCCCACTACTTCCTAGTTTCCCTATTTTTTATGAGAAGTTGGCTATTTACTTATTAGGTTTCCTTATAAATGGCAAGTCCTTCTGCTCCTTTCACAACTTCTTCTCTTTAAAATAAAGAGGACAGAGGTATCAGGGACTGGCAGTTGGTTCAGAGGTGTAGCATCCTCACCACTGACCACTAGAGAGGAAGGGGTGAGACATAGAGAAATCCTGCCTCTGTCTCTCTTGCGCTCAAAAATAAGTAAACATTAAAAACTTTATTTTTTTAAAAAACAATTTAATTTTTTATTTTAAAATGTTTTTAATGTTTATTTTTGAGAAAGAGAGAGAGAGTGAGCAGGGAAGGGAGAGAGAGGGAGACAGAATTCAAAGCAGGCTCTAGACTCGGAGCTGTCAGCACAGAGCCCGACACAGGGCACCAAACCACAAACTAAGAACATGACTTGAGCTGAAGCTGGAAGCTTGACCAACTGAGCCACCCAGGTGCCCCTAAATAAAATTAAATTTAAAAAAGAAGACTTCCTCTCTTGTGTTTGGCTTTCAGCTTCTTATGGGTGTGGTTCTCTGCATCTTTCCTACTTGGAATATGTTGGGCTTCTTGGATGTGTAGGTTAGTGTTTTTCATCAATGTGGGAAGTTTTCAGCCATTATTTCTTGGAAGGTCTTTTCTATTTTTCTTTGTCCTCAGTTTCTGGTATATAATATTTCAGTTTCTGAAATATAATGGTCTTTCCATTATATTGGTACACCCAAAAGTGTCCCAACATTTTTCTGTTCACTTTTCTTGATTGCATTTTTTCCTCCCAACCTCTATCCATTTATCTTTAGGGATTCTTCTGCCAATTCAAATTCACTACTGAGCCACTATAATGAATTTATTTCAGTTACTTTGCAACTTTTCAACTTCAGAATTTGTTTGATTTCTCTTTATTGGTATTCTCTATGATGAGACATTTTGTCCAGGCCTTCCTTCGCTTCTTTAAGCCTGGTCTTTAGTTCTGTGAACATATTTATAACAGCTTCTTTAAAGACTTTACTAAATATGACATCTGGCCTCTCTCAGTTTCTATTGCCTTTTCTTTTTCTTGTGGGTCGGTCACAAGTGGGTTACACTTTCCTGTTTCTTTGGAAGTCTCACAATTTTTTTGTTAAAAACTGGATATTTTAGATAACATAGTAGTTCTGGAAAAATGCTTCCTCTCTCTTTCCCCCACCCCCACCCCTAGGAATTTTTGTTACTGTTTCCTTGTTGATTTGTTTAGTGACTTGGCTGGACTATTCTAGTAAAGGTTGTTTCCCCCAAAGTGTGAAACTCTTGACGTTTCTCCTCAGAAAGTATATAGTCTCGGGCATGTGTACAGTCATCCAGAGAGGACAGTGGTTTCAGCAGAGCCCTTTTTAATGGTCTTTTTTCCTGATCATTCTGATAAGCTATCTGCCACAATGGTATTACAACCAACCCACTAGTTAGTTACTAATCTACTAATTACTGTTTGATTGCTCTACTGTTTATGGCATGCCCCAAGGCATGAATTGCACAGCAGTCCAATAGAATTAAATTTGGACAGGGGCAGTTGTTTTTTTTTTTTTCTTTTAATGTTTGTTTATTTTTGAGTGAGAGAGTGTAAGTGGGGGAGGGACAGAGAGAGAGAGGGAGACAAAGAATCTGAAGCAGGCTCTAGGCTCTGAGCTGTCAGCACAGGACCCAAGGTGGGCCTCCAGCTCAGGAACTGTGAGATCATGATCTGAGCCTAAGTGGATGCTTAACCAACTGAACCACTGGCACCCCTGGACACGGGCAGTATTTTAAGCCAGATTTTGAGGTTTATTCTGACTAGGAGAGGGCCCTTTTTAGCTGTGTCTTTCCTGGATTCCCTCCGGTGGACTAGCTCACCTACAGTTTAGCTTGTTGCTCTTAATTTAAAAGAGCCGTTGTCCTTGAGAGTGACTTTAGGCTTGATTTTTCTCCACATTCTCTTTAAAATAAAGTCAGTTCATTTGGGGACAAGTTTCAAGTTCTCCTTTCGTATAGGCGACATCTCTGAGCCTATACTCTGAGTGCTAGATAGGGCAGTAGCGTGTGGATTTTGGGTTTGATTCTCACAACTCTGCCCTCTAAGTGAACTGGCACAAAGGAGATCAGGGCCCATGTATTCTGGCCTGCAGTTTCCAGGATACACTCGTTATCCTGCGGGGCTCACTGGAAGGAGAAAGCCCTCGTCTCTATCACACCAGAGTTGGAGGGCATAAGACATGCTGGCTGCTTGTCCTTCAGATGAGATATAGTAACCCATATCCGGTAGCTGAGGGGAGAGGCAGCTCATCTTCTTGGCCACACTCTCCCAGAAGGGGGCTTCTGCCCAGCTCAGCTGACTGGGGGCTGCAAGGGATGGGTGGTAAGGGAGAGAATGGGTCATGATTTAATGTTCTTACTGAGTTTTTGCAGATTTCCGTGAGTAAATGTTTTTTCACTGGTTCTGAGCCCTTAGGACTCTTTCCAGAGACTTTAAATAAAGGTCGTATTTTTATAGCTTTCTCTAGCTTTGCTGGTCTGGGGGGTAATATGGCGTGCTTACTCCTCACGCTTCCATCCTGACAGTGATATTCCTAAACCAATATTTCTAGGGTATCTGCTATGTGCTCAGTATAGTGCTTGGCCCAAAAGAGTGTCCAGGACTTTTGTAAGCCAGAAACATTAGCTAAGTACTTTTCATGTAAGCTTTACCTCGTTCTACATTAATATCATAGGATGCTGAAAATTCTGCAAGCACCTCAAGTCTATAGGAAACAAAAGGGAAAGACCTACCTAGGTTTGACCAGGATATATTAGGGCTAAATAAATGATGGGTAAATCAAGGATGCACTCTCAATTTTGAAATCTTTTTCTGGGGTGCCTGGGTGGCTCAGTCGGTTAAGTGTCAGGTCATGATCTCACAGTCTGTGAGTTCAAACCCCACGCCGGGCTCTGTGCTGACAGCTCAGAGCCTGGAGCCTGCTTCAGATTCTGTGTCTCCCTCTCTCTCTGCCCTTCCCCTGCTCATACTCTGTCTCTATGTCTCTCAAAAATAAATAAACGTTAAAAAAATTTAAAAAAAAAGTTTTTTCTGCAGGAGGTATTCAGCTAATACCTAATTTAAATTAATTGCATTTAGTGAATATGGAAAACTATATTTAAAACTCTAAACCGGTATTACTCAGAAATTAAGCCAGCTACAGTTTCAAGTACCAGAAGCAAAACTGAGTTTTTGTTTCTTTTATAGGATGATTTTATAATGCCAACCTTTTTTTTTTTATATATTAACACTATGTGAACGTTAATCTTTAAGAACACAGATAACCATGAGGACTTCTGTTTTGCCCTCCAAGTCACTCTGTCATTGCTTAATAAATAATCATTCGTAGCTGTGTGGGGGTGGAAGTAGGGTGGGGATTTTCAATCTGGCACATCCACTAGTGAGTAATACATTTATTTCAAGTGCCAATAAAAATGTTATACTGGACTTATGTGACACATTTGTTAGTTATTAGCAAAACTAATTCTAAACCATTTGAGCAGTGCTCTATTATATTTCTATACCTGTAAGTTCAGACTGTCCTAAATGAACGAATTTTTAATACTGCATAACAATTTTGGAGAGAAAGTAAAATAAAGACATTTTCGGGAGTAGCACCATCTCTGGACTTCTCTCAAGAAGATAGTAGTATCACCTTTTTCTTTTCAACTGAATTTTCATAATTGACTCCCTGAATTTTCTTTCCTCCTGAAATCTTGCAAGTACTTTAATCTCCTTTATTTTTTTTTTCCTTTTGAAATCCATGTCTACTGTTACATGCTGCTGCTTCTCACCCCCTAACCTGTCCCTGGGCTCCACAATGACCATGAGATAGAGGAGAAGGTAGGTGAGGTTCCAGCCTGTGGTCATCAGTGTGTACATTCTCTGGGTCTTGGTTTCCTCATCTGTAAAACAGATTCTTTCTAAGACTGACTCAGAATAATGCCATATTCAAAAATAGATCCAATTTGGAATTCTGAAAATAGAACAAAACCTTAGAGGCTTTATGAGAGAATCAGTGTTTACTAAACAAATTGAATCCCTCATGAGTGGTTTTGTTTTTGATCTCACATTCAGAGATCTGATGTGTGAGAATTTATCTTACTAGTTGGTTGCTGCCAATTATTTTATAATTTTGGCAAAACTAATAATGACACTTCAACTCTTTAAATGGTTACTTAGTGCTTTGTATGTGTAAGACATTATACCCGTTCATTATATATCTCATATATATAATGATGAAAAACCTAAATACTTAAGCTATTATGAAAAGAGACAATGGGAGGCGCCTGGGTGGCTCAGTTGGTTAAGCATCTCTTGATTTTGGCTCAGGTCATGATCTTGCGGTTTCTGAGTTGGAGTCCCACATTGGGCTCTGTGCTGACAGCTCAGAGTCTGGAACCTGCTTTGATTCTGTGTTTCCCTCTCTCTCTGTCCTACCCCGCTCGCGTTCTGTCTCTGTCTCTCAAAAATAAATGTAAAAAAAAAACAAACATGCCCCCACCCTATCATCAGCTTGGGGGCTAATAAACTCTGAGATAGAGCTCCCAATCTCTGTCCACTTCCATCCAGCAGGCATTCTTCTCTAGGCCGATCGCCCACACCAAGGCAAAGGAATTAGTACTTGTTCTCTGGGGGCACCTTGGTGGCTCTGTCGATTGAGTGTCTGACTTCGGCTCAGGTCACGATCTCCCGGATAGTGAGTTCGAGCCCCACATCGGGCTCTGTGCTGACAGCTCAGAGTCTGGAGCCTGTTTTGGATTCTGTGTCTTTCTCTCTGACCCTCCCCTGCTCACATTCTGTCTCTTTGCGTCTCAAAAATAAACATTAAAAAAAAATTTTAAAGAGATAATGGGATTACTCTTATTGTAAGGATGTAAACAGTTAAAAAAAAAAAACAATTTTGTAAGTCTACTTCACAGGAAAGGGTGTGGTTGACTGGTTTGTTTGTTTGTTTAAATCTCCACAGTTGAGAGTGTGGTGATAGACTGACTTATCTTTCCTTGTGGGGGTAGGGGTCAACATCAACTGATGCCCTCCCACAGATCACAGTTACAAAGGGAAAACAGGCAAAATTCCCAATGTGTGAAATCTTTTAGAAGAGATTTAGACCAAATTTAAAGTAAATCTTTACTCATCATGGATCCAAGGCTCATTAGTGTTAAACGATTTTGAGAGTGGCAGATGTACAATTTTTCCCTGCCCCCCAATGTCACCTAGAATCTTTGGTAGTAATACTGACTCTCCAGTTAGGGGTAATGAAACAATTAGTTTTCATGTTAGTGGCAATATTATAACAACACTCATGGTTAGCCATGCCCAGCTTAAATGGGGAACTTAAATTGGGGAAATAAAAAGATTAAAGTTATTATGCCAAGTCCCTAAGTCAGTTTCTAGATAGAATAGGAATAGCATCTTAGAATGAAAGAAAAAACTGCAGGTTTTATTCTTCATAAGGTTTCGTTTCCTTCATAAGGTTTTGTATTCTGTGACGTGGCTCCTAGACCTCCCTTTAGAAGTAAAGGACTTCTCACCCCAGCTGCTGTGAGCGCAGGGAGCAGAAGGACCTCTTTGAGAGTTCTCTCTACTAAAGCAAGCTGCCTTCCCAAAGCGATAGCTTTCCCACACTATTCCCAGGAATGGCTCATCAACCTGGGGTTTAAAGGAGCTTGTCTCAACTCAAAATAACCCCGAAGGACCATTCTGCTTCAGAGCTCCCAGGGGGCCTGGCTGAGGCCTTCACCAAGACTGTATCACAGCCCGTCTCCTCCCTCTGCCCACTCCTGCTTCCTCGCTTCCCTTGCACAGGTATTGCTGCCCAGAGTGCTCCCTAAGAAATGTCCAAGATGCTAATCTCCACCTCAGTATCTGCCTCCCAAGGAACCCAGCTGTCACCAGCAGAGCCTTGCAGAAGTCATGAAATACATTATTATTAATAATAATTCTTTTCTCTGAAACTTAGTTTCCTAATTCGAAAAATAAAGATTATCCTGAGCTAGGGTTATTGTTAAGACTGTTAAATACAATGACATAGAAGAGGTTGTTGAATATTATAATTAATGCAAATTTGAAGCCAGAAAGACCTGAATTCCAGTTTCACTTCTGCCACTTACTAGCTGTATGGCTTTTAGAAAGCTAGCTAAGCTTTCTAAGCTCTGCCCCTTCATCCACGATATGAGAATAACAATAATAATCATACTAAGAAAATTATCTTTAATTGAGTAATTACTATATGCCAGTCATTTAGCTAATTTAACAAAAACTATTTTTAATAAACCTATTTAATTAAACCTATAAGGTTTAGTGAACTAAGGCATATAAAGGGTTTTCTACAATGTCTGGTCTGTGGCATGCATTAAACAAATGGTAGCCAATATGATTTCCATTGTGATTACTCACCTAAAGCATGTATTACAGTTCCTTACATACACAAACATGACATTCCACATGAGAAAAAAAAGTCAAGGCTATATTGCCAGGACTGTATTTTTTGTTTCTAACTTTCAGGACTATATTTTTGTTTGAGGGAAGTATTTTCTATCATGTAGTGATACATAATACTAAAAATACTTAAATTGTCTAACCGGACAAAGATGTATTCACAGTCCACAAAACAACAGTTCCTAGGTCTTGCAGATAATAAATTACCTGGTAAGACTCCCTCTATCTCCCCTTTCCCTTTGTAACAGACTGCACCATGCTCAAATACAGAGAGGTGCAATCAGCCACAAGTCAGAAGTAGAAACCACCTATTTATAAACCCTAGTTTATTAAACCCTTTTGTGATCGTGGAGAGAATGGGAGTTTGAATTCTTAATGTTCTAGAGATGAAGATTGGGTGATATAAAGAGGTATGTGACTCAGTCATGGTCAGATTATTGGCTTGATACCTATCCTGATACACTTTCACCTTCTCAAGTCACAGAGGACTTCATCTCCCTGAAACATTTTACACACCATCAGGGGTGCCAGAGTTTATCCACCTGAAAAGTACACGTTTTCTTAGGTTTTTATTTATTAAATTCACTGACTTGAAAAATATTTATTCATTTCATGTCTACTTGAAAACTAATACTAAAGACAGAAAAATCTGAGTTAACTGAATTGCTAAATAATCTGAAGTGATGTAATTTTAAACACAGATATGGGACTGCTACCAATTACCTAAAAGTCATAAAATGGGGCCATACACTAAGAACAATGAAAGAACCCTCCTTGCATATACCCTGGAGCAGATGCACAGCTCTGGACGGTCTAACTCTTCAATATGAGAAAAATAATCTCCTCTTTGACGAAACCACTGTGGTTGAGTTTTCTGTTAACGGTGCCAAAAGTATTCCCAACTAATACAGGGTTATACTTACGTTTCCTCATTCTACAATTTGGTTCTTCCCTCAAAAGTATTTTCCGGTATATCCATGTTAAAAAGTAAAGATGTAATTAATTCCTTTAAACTGCCGTATGATATTTCATCACATGTCCATCCCACATTTTATCAACCTGTTCCTCCACTGATAAAATTTTGAGTTATTTTTTATTTTTCTCAACAGTATTACCGCACATACTTGTCCATGTATCCTTATGCACATGTGACAAAGTTTCTTTAGCTATATTTAGCAGTGGACTAGCTAGCTGTAGGGTACAAGTATTTTCAATATCATTAACTATTGATGTTGCTAGGTATTTCTGTCTGTCCCTCCAGATCTTCTCTCACGTTAGACCACCCTGGGAAGCTGAATCTATGAACCCCATCAAAGGATCTTTAAATTCTTTCTTGATTGCGTTTATCCAATGGGGAACTCCAGCAGAATATCAGAGGTAGAACAAGCTTCGTGAATGTATTCACGTGGCTCTCGTCTCTGCAAGATTGCTCTCTGTGTCCCTCAACTGGAGGGAACTGCACCTCTACAAGATTCACTCCTTTTGGGTTCCAGGAACCTTCACTTCCTGCCCCCACCCCCGTGCCTTACAGCCTGAGGATGGTAACAGCTCCTCTGCCTACCTACACCTTCAAAAATAGTCTCTTTATAAATCAAACTTCTTTGAATTATCCCACCATGTGTTTCCAGGTGAGACCCTTACTGTATCACTCCTATACTGCTCTTCAAAGAGCCTATATTAATTAATAGACCTTTCAGCAGTGTATGAGCATCCATTACCCACCCCAAAGCCATACCAATGCTTAATATTAGCTGACTTACACTTTTTCCTATCTGATGGATTCAATAAAGTTGTTTCAGTTTTATCTTGTACGTCTTTAATTATAGGTGATGGACTTGAAACATATTTACAGAATATTCTACCCAGAATGAGGCAGAATATACATTCTTCTTCAGTGCACAGAGAAAATTCTCCAGGTAGATCATATGTTAGGCCACAAAACAAGTCTTTATAAGTTTAAGAAGAAATCATATCAAGAAGTTTTTCCAACCACTAATGGTATAAAAGTAGAAATCAATTACTATAGGAAAACTGGAAAATCCATAAATACATGAATATAAAACATCCTACTGAACAAATGATAGGTCAAAGAAGAAATCAATAGAGAAATAAGAAAATATCTTGAGACAGGTAACAATGGAAATACAACATGCCAAACCTTATACGATGTAGCAAAAGCAGTTCTAAGAGAAGTTCATACATTAAGAAACAAATCTTACGCTTCAAGGAACTAGAAAAAGAACAACGCCCAAAGTTAATAAAAGGAAGGCAATAACAAAGATCAGGAAATAAATGAAACAGAGACTAAAATGACAGTAGAAAAGATAATGAAACTAAGAGCTTGTTCTTTGAAAAGATAAACAAAATTGACCAACCTTTAGACTCACCAAGAAAAAAAGAGAGTGGACTCAAAATTAGAAATGAAAGAGATATTATAACTAATACCACAGAAGTACAAAGAATCACGAGACTACTATGAACAGTTATGCACCAACAAATTGGAAAACCTAAAAGAAATGGATGAATTCCTAGAAACATACAACATACTAAGACTGAATCATGAAAAAGATTCTAATCAGACCTATTACTAGGTAGAAGATAGAATCAGTAATCAAAAACTTCACAACAAAAAAAAGGACCATATGGGGGTACCTGGGTAGCTCAGCTGGCTAAGTCTCCAACTCTTGATTTCAGCTCAGGTCATCATCTCACTGTGGTGAGATCAAGCCCTGCAGTGAGAATGGAGTTAGCTTAAGATTCTCTCTCTCCCTCTCTCTCTTTGCCCCTCCCCTGCTCATGTGTGCTATCCCTCTCTGTCTATAAAAAAAAAAGAAAAAGAAAAAAAGTCAGGACCATATGGCTTCACTGGTGAATTCTACCAAACATTTTTTTTTAAATGTTTATTTGTTTTTGAGAGAGAAAATATGAGCAAAGGAAGAGCTGAGGGAGAGGGAGAGCCAGAATCCTAAGCAGGCTCAGAGCTGGCAGCACAGAGCCCAGTGCAGAGCTTGATCTCAAAAACCCTGAGATCATGACCTGAGCCGAAACCAAGAAATCAAGAGTCAGACACTTAACTGACTGAGCCATCCAGGTGCCCCTCTACCAAACATTTAAAAATTAATTAATACCAATCCTTCTCAAGCTTTTCCAAAAGTAGAAGAGGAGGGAACACTACTAAACTTATGAAGCCAGTATTACCCTGATATCAAAACTAGACAAGGTCACTACAAGAAAAGAAATTACAGGCCAATATCTCTGATGAACAAAGGTGTAAAAATCCTCAACAAAACATTAGCGAACTGAATACAATATTATATTAAAAGAATCTTACAGGATGATCAACTGGGATTTATTCCAGGATGCAAGGATGTTTCAACATCCACAAATCAATGTGATACACCACATTAACAAAAGCAAGGATTAAAAAAACATATAATCATCTCAATAGACACAGAAAAAGCATTTGACAAAATTCAACATCTATTCCTGATAAAAATTCTCAATAGACTGGCTATAGTGGAAATGTACCTCAACACAACAAACACCATATATGACAAGCCTAAGCTAGGATTGTACTCAACAGTGAAAAAATAAAGGGTTTTCTTCCGAGACCAGAAATACGACAAAGAGGCCCACTCTTGCCACTTTTATTCAACATAGTACTGGAAGTCCTAGCCAGAACAATAAGGCAAGGGGGGGAAATAAGTCATTTAAATCAGAAAAAAAGAAGTATAACGGTCTCATTTTGTAGATGAGATGACATTATACATAGAATACCCTAAAGACATGACCTAAAAAAAAATGTTAGAACAAAAATTCAGTAAAATTTCAGGATACAAAATCAATATACAAAAGTCAGTCACATTTCTGCATTAGTGATGAACTATCAGGAAGGTGATTATGAAAATGATCACAATTACAATTGCATCAAAAGAATAAAATAACTAGGAATAAATTTAACCAAAGAGGTGAGAGATATGTACACCAAAACCTAAGACGTTGGTGAAAGAAAATGAAGAAGATACAATAAATGGAAAGATACTTCAAGTTCATGAATTAGAAGAATTACCATTGTTAAAATGTCTGTATAAACCAAAGCAACCTACAGATTCAGTGCAATCCCTATCAAAATTCTAATGGTATTTTCACAGAAATAGAACAATCCTAAAATTTGTATGGAACCACGAAGACACTAAATAGCCAAAGCAGTCTGAGAAACAAAGCTGGAGGCTTCACACTTCCATATGTCAAACTATATCACACAGCTATAATAACCAAAACAATATGATTTGGGCATAAAAACCAACACATAGACCAATAGAACAAAATATAGGGCCCAAAGATAAACTCACACATATTTGGCCAATTAATTTACAACAAAGGAGCCAGGAATATACACTGGGGAAAGGATAGTCTTTTCAATCAATGATACTGGAAAAACTGGACAGCCACATACAAAACAATGAAACTGAACCACTATCTTGCACTAGTCATAAAAATCAACTCAAAATGCATTAAAGACATGAATGTAAGACCAGAAACCATAAAACTCCTAAAAGAAAACATGGGTGGTAAACTCTTGGACATCAGTCTTGGTGATGTTTTTTTGGATTTGACAACAAAAGCAGAGAAACAAAAGCAAAAATAAACAAGTGGGACTATATCAAACTAAGAAGCTTCTGTACAACAAAGGAAACCATCAATAAAGTGAAAAGACAACTTACAGAATGAGAGAAAATATTTGAACATCACTTATCTGATAAGGGATTAATATCCAAAACTTATACAAAGTTATAAAGAAACTTATACAAAGTTTTGTATACAAAACTTATACCAAGTTATATAAGAACTTATACAACTCAATAGGAAAAAAAATCCAAATAATAAGTGAGAAAAGTATACCTGAATAGACATTATTCCAAAGACAACCTACAGATGGCCAACAAAAGACTATTCTTTCCCCAATGTAGGTGCTCAACAATGCTAATCAGGGAAATGTAAATCAAAACCACAGTGAGATATTACCTTACACTTATTATAATAGCTATTATCAAAACAATACAAGAAATAAGTGTGGACAAGGATGTGAAGAAAAGAGAACCCTTGAGCACTATTTATGGGAATGTAAACTGGTAGCACCACTATGGAAAACAGTATGGATGTTCCTCAAAGAAATAAAATTAGAACTACCATATGATCTAGCAACTTCACTCATGGGCATTTATCTGAAGGAAATTATATCAGTATCTCAAAAAGATATCTTTACTCCCATGTTCATTTTGGCATTATTCACAATACTCAAAACATGGAAACAACCTAAATTTCCTGTAAGAGATAAAGAAAATGGTGTGTGTGTGTGTGTGTGTGTGTGTGTGTGTGTGCGCACGCGCGCGCGCATGCGTGGTGGAATATTATTCAGTCATTAAAAATAAGGAAACCTTGGCTTTAGCAACAACATGGAAGGACCTCGAGAGCATTATGCTAAGTGAAATAAATCAAAGAAAATACCGTATCATTACATATGTGTGGAATCTAAACATTTTTTTTAAATGACTCAAACAGATTGGTGGTTGCCAGTGATGGGATGGGGGGTGGGTGAAATAAGTAAAGGTGGTCAAAAGGTACAAACTCCCAGTTATAAGATAAGTCCTAGTGATGTAGGATATGTCACGGAGACTGTAATGAACCATATTATACTATAGATTTCAAAGTTGTTATATAGTAAATCTTAAAAGTTCTCATCGCAAGAAAGAAAAATAACTTTAACGATGTATAGTGATAGACATTAACTAAACTTATTGTGGTAAGCATTTCACAATATATTCATAAATCATTAAGTTGTACACCTAAAATTAGTTACATGTTAATTCTCAATTTCTAAAAGCAGTGATCTGGATGGAATATCAGTCATAGAAAAGAATGAAATCCTGCCATTTGCAGCAACATGGATAGACTTAGTATACTGCTAAGTGAAATAAGTCAGAGAAAGACAAATACCATATGATTTCACTCATACGTGGAATTTAAGAAACAAAACAAAGCAAAAAAGACAAAAGTATAGACAAATACAGAGAACAAACTGGTGGTTTCCAGAGCAAGGGGTGGGGAGGGTGAGGAGATGGGTGAAATAGGTGAAGGAGATAAGAATACACTTATTGTGATGAGCACCATGTAGAATTATTGAATCATTATACTGAACATCTGGAACCAATGAAACACTGAATGTTAATTATACTTGAAGTTAAAAAAATAACTTTTTTAAAAAGCAGTAATTTGTGGGGCAGTAACTTTGCTATGCAGCAATAGATAACTGGAAAAGTAATTCATTGTATTATTTACTGGTTAACCTACAGATCACAATATTTATTCTTGATTTAGAATATTAAAAATGGTTTCATAATAATGCATTTTTATTCAGTTCAAAGTATTTTCTAATATCCTTTGAGACTTGTTTGACCCATACATTATTTAGACATATGTTGCTTAACTTCCAAAAGTTTGGATTTTTTTGATTTCTTTCTCTTACTGATTTTCCATTTCATTCCATTTCAATCAAGGAACATAATTCGGGGCACCTGGATGACTCAGTTGGTTAAGCGTCTAACTCCTGGTTTCGGCTCAGGTCATGATCCCACAGTTCATGAGATTGAGTCCCTCATCAGGCTCTATGCTGACCGTGTGAAGCCTGCTTATAATTCTCTCTTCCTCTCTGCCCCTCCCCTGCTTATGCTCACTCTCTGTCTCTCAAAATAAACTTTTTTAAAAAGAGGAACATATTTTGTATACTTTCATTTCTTTTAATTTGTTCATGTTTATTATCTAGCATACAATCTATCTTAATGAATGTTTCCTGTTCACTTGAAAAGAATATATATTCTGCTGTTGTAGAGTGACATTCTATAAATAAGTAAATTCAGTTGGTTGATGGTGTTGCTGAGTTCTTTATCTTGGTAATTTTCCGTATGGTCATTCCATCAACAACTGAGAGTGAAATGTTGCTATCAACTATAACGTTTAATGTGTTTTTTCTTTCAGTTCAGTAAATTTTTGCTTCATGTAGTTTGAAAATCTATTGTTTGGTGCATAAACATTTAGAACTGTATTTCTTCTTGGTAAATTGGCCCTTTTATAGTTATGTCATGTCCCTCATCATCCAGGTAAATATTTTTTTCTCAGAAACCTACCTTGATATTGACATATCTACTACATCTTTCTTTTAGTCAGTATTTATATGATGTATCTTCTTCTATCCTCCTTTTTGTCTACCTGAATTACTATAATTGAAGTTTCTTATAGGTAGCACATGGTTGGGTCTTATGTTTTTATTTATTCAATCTTTGTTTTTAAATTTTTGTATTGGGACCATATGTATTTTATATAATTATTGATATGTCTTGATTCCTGTCTACCACTTAATCATTTTGTCTCCTACTTTTGTTTTTCATTGTTCTGGTTCCCTTTCTTACCTTCTTATGTATTATTTGAAGTTTAATTTCTTTATATTCTTTGCTATATCTCTTTGTATAGTCATTGGGGGATTATGTTATATATGCATAACTTTTTACAGCTGATTCTAAAATAAACATTTTCCAATTTCAGGTGGAATGTAGAAAGTTATCACCATACAAGTGCCCCTTATCCTCCCCACTTGATATTGTAGATTCTTATGTATTACATCTACATACAATGAAAACACTATTAGACTGTTACCTCTTTTTGCCTTCAACCAAACCTTTTAAATAACTGGAGAGAAGTAGAAGTTTATAATTCCCACCTATTTACCATTTCTCTTGCCTTTCCTCCATTCCAGATTTTTCAAGTTTCCTTCTTATGTCATTTCTTTTTTGTCTTAAGAAATTCTCTTAGCAATCATTTTAGAACAGGTCTGCTGATGATAAATTCTTTATTTTTCTTCATCTGAGAGTATCTTTATTTCCCTTTTATTCATGAAGGATATTTTCATTGTATATAGAATTCAGGGTTGGGGCACCGGGGATGGCTCAGGTGGTTAAATGTTCTACTCTCAATCTCAACTCAGGTCTTAATCTCAGGGTCATGAACCCACGCCCCATGTTGGCCTCTGCACTGGGCTTGAAGCCTATTAAAAAAAGAAAAAAAAGGATTCTGGGCTGAGGGTTCTTGTGTTTCAGACCTTTAAAAAAATAGTGTTTAATTCCCTTCTGCTTTCATAATTTCTGATGAGAAATCTATAGTCATTCAAATCATTTTCCTTTGTTCCTCATAAGTAATGCATCAGCCTTTAAGATTTTATCTTTGCTATTGGCTTTCAGCAGTTTGATTCGGATGTGTCTTGGCATGGATGTCTTTGAGTTTATCCTGTTTGGGGTTTGCTGAGCTTTTAGAATCTCTAGGTTTATACCTTTGACAAAATAGGAAGTTTTTAGCCATTATTTTTGCAAATATTTTTTGTTGCAATGGGATGTTTCTCATCACCTTCTAGAATTCCATGGCATGTTACATCTTGTGGAATTGTTCCACAGATACTTGAGGCTTTGTTTATTTCCTTTCAATTTTGTTTCCTTCTGTTTTTAGGGCTGGATCATTTCTAATGATTTTTCTTCACATTCACTCACACTTTCATCTCTATTTTGCTCTTGTTCTTGTCTAGTGAGATAGATATTTCAGTATATCACTGTGAAAGATAGTGTATACATTTTTCAGTTCTAAAACTTACTCCTCTGGGGCGCTTGGGTGGCTCAGTTGGTTGAGCGTCCGACTTTGGCTCAGGTCATGATCTCACAGTCCGTGAGTTCGAGCCCCGCGTCGGGCTCTGTGCTGACAGCTCAGAGCCTGGAGCCTGCTTCGGATTCTATGTCTCCCTCTCTCTCTGCCCCTTCCCCACTCATGCTCTGTCTCTGTCTCAAAAATAATAAACATTCAAAAAAAAAAAAAAACTTACTCCTCTTTCTGTTTCTGTGCTGCTATTTTCTATTATCCATTTGTTTCGAAAATATTCATCCTTACTTCTTGGAGAATTTTCATAATAACTGCTTTGAAAGTCTTTGATAACTTCAACATCTGTATCATCTAAGAATTAGTGTCTGTAGATTACCTTTTCCTATATGATTTGAAATTTTCCTGGTTCGTTGCATGCCAAGTAATTTTGATTGTATCCTGGATATTTTGCATAGATTGTTGAGAGACTCTGGATCTAGATTAAGTCCTATGGGGGCACTGGGTGACTTGGTCAGTTAAGCATCCAACTCTATTTTTTTTTTAATGTTTATTTTTGAGAGAGAGAGACACTGCACAAGCAGGGGAGGGGCAGAGAAAGAGGGAGACATAGATTCTGAAGCAGGCTCCAGGCTTTGAGCTATCAGCACAGAGCCCAATGCAGGGCTCAAACACATGAACCACGAGATCTTGACCTGAGCCAAAGTGGGACACTCAACCAACTGAGCCACTCAGGCACCCCAGCATCCAACTCTTGATTTCAGTTCAGGTCACGATCTCATGGTTCCTGGGATCGAGCCCCATATCATGCTTTGCACGGACAGTGCGGAACCTGCTTGGGTTTCTCTTTCTCTCCTTCTCTCTGCCCCTCCCCCACTCACACATGCACATCTGCACTCTCTCTCAAAATAAATAAACTTTAAAAAAAAGTCCTATGGAGGATGCTGATAGTCTCGTTTTAACATATCATCAACCCAGTAGTGTTCAGGCTAAAAATTCTGATCGACTTTCTGTGGCTTTATGTTCTCATGTTATTTTAATTTCCAAAGCTTTTGCAATGCCATTCATATCTTTCTCACGTGTGTAAGATGGTTTGTCTGGGAACTGGGAGGTGGTCTGTCTCATAGTTCTATCTCTCAAAGTCTTTGGTATGATCTCGAGTCAGATTCACATGTACACAACTTGGGAAGTAGTTCAGGAGTTCACGCATGTGTTATAGTGTCATTTTCTCAAGTTCTTCATTCTCCCTGACTTACCAGATATTTTCTGGTTCTGTGACTATATCCATTTCTGGAGCCACACAGCAGAAGAGAAAGAAAAAGAGAGGGGGACAAGGCAATAGAATTTTGTCCTGCTTTCTTGAGACCACAGCTCTTCTTTTTGGAGAGGAATTTTCCCATCTCTCAGGATTTTAGGCATATGTGGGCTCTCATTGTCACCACTGTCACTGCTGCCAGGTGTAAGAGAAATGGGGTAGGGGAACAGCACTGAGGAGATTTCTCCCACTCTTTCTGGTATGTTACAAGTCCCTTTCATGCTCCTTGAATCAAAACCTGCGGGCTTATCTGGAGACTTCACCTATAGGTCTCTCTATCCATGCGAGGTACCCACTTCAAGTATTTGACTATCTTGGGTCCAGGCTGTAGGATACCAGAGGAGATACAAAATAAGAAATTCATCCTAACTTATTAGTACTTAAAGTCCACCTGCTACCATTTACTTTTCATGGTCCTCAAATAGCTTCTCTATGCAGTTTTTCAAGTTGTACTTCTGTATTCTGTGGGAGAGACCAGGTGCACTTATCCATCTTACCCGGAATCAGAATACCCTCCTGCTTTTTGTTCTAGTGATGTCATCTATTTTCCGTTTATACGTTTTAACCCTCATAAAATATTATAATCATTTAATGACTGTTTTAACAGTTAATACTGTCTTAGATTTTCCCACAGATTTACTCTTCCCAGTGTTTATTCTTTCCTGAAATTCCATAATATCATGTGGTGTATAACTTTCCTTCAGTCTAAAGAACTGCCTTAGTACTTATTTTCTTAGCTTTTGTTTAAAAGCATCTTGGTTTTGTCTTCATATTTTTAATGTTTATTTATTTTTGAGAGAGAGAGACAGAGCATGACCTGGGGAGGAGCAGAGACAGGGAGACACAAATCCAAAGCAGGTTCCATTATCTGAGCTGTCAGCACAGAGCCTGATGCAGGGCTCAAACTCATGAACTGCAAGATCATGACCTGAGCCCAAGTCAGATGCTTAACCAACTGAGCCACCCAGGCACCCCTGTCTTCATTTTTGATGGATCTTTACAATGATTATAGAATTCCTGATCATCAATTTCACCTACCACCCCCCCTTTTTTTAAAACGTCATTCCTCTGTCTTCTGATTTCAATTCTTTCTGTTGAAAAGACAACCATAGTTTATGGTTTCCCCCACAAAGCTACTATGTCTGTCTTTTCATCCAGCTCTAATATTTTCTCCTTGTCAGCAGCTTAAGTGTGATGGGCCTAAGAATGGTTTTTCCTTGTGTTTGTTCTACTTCATGTTTGTAGATTTCTTGAATATGTGGATTTCTTTCTTTCATCATTTTGGAAAATTCTCAGAAATATTTCTTTAGTCCCATTCTGTCTCTCCTCTTTTACCAGATCTCCAGTTATTCCTGGTTAGACATTTTCACTCTATATCTTATTTTCTTTTCTATATTTTATATCCTTTTAAATGTTTTTTGTTTTTTTTTTTTTTTTGAGAAAGAGAGAGAGGGGACATGAGCAGGGAAGGGGTAGAAAGAGAGGAAGACACAGAACCTGAAGCAGGCTCCAGGTCTGAGCTGTCAGCACGGAGCTCCATGCAGGGCTTAAACCCACAAACCATTAGGTCATTACCTGAGCCGAAGTCGGACACTTAACTGACTGAGCCACCCAGGTGGCCCTATATTTTATATCCTTTTAATTCTCTCTGTGCATCATCTGGATATTTTTTTACTGATTTCTTGTTTACTAGTCCATCATTCTGTTGATTCTAGGTAGTTCATCAAACCACCTATCTAATTCTTAATTCCGGTCACATCTTCCCTTCCCCTCCCTCAGTTCTAGGATTTTTATTTAAGTTTCCATACGAGTTTCAGTTCTCTGTTAAAATTATGTGTTTTTTTTAACTTTAAAAGTTATTTTGGTAACTCATATGAAAATTCTAAATTACTTGTGGGTCAGTTTTCCATTGATTTGCTTGCTGGGTTTTAATTTTTAGGTTTGACACCAGATATAATGGATGGAGATTTACAGAAACCCTGAATGATACTATGTTCTTTCAGGGAGAGTTGAGTTTTCTGACTCACTTTGATCCTGCTAAAAGTTGGTTTTAGACTTTATCGGTGTCGCTCTGTGTCAGTTTTTCCCTTACTCATGGAGTGTAGTCCTTATTCCCAAGGTAAGGGGAAGAAAAGAAACAAAAAACAACTCCTCTTTCAATTTGGAAGAATATTTTTCACTTATTATAGAATTCTGTGTGGACCAGTTATTTTCCTTTAAGCATTTTTAAAAAGTTGTGTGTCTTTTTTTTTTTTTTTTTGACTCCTGGCTCCCATTATTACTAATGAAAAGTTAGCTGTGATTCAGATTCTTGCTCACTTGTATTTAATTATCTCTTGCCTTTGGCTGCTTTAGAGATTTTTCCCATGTTTGGTTTTAAACAGTTTGATAATGATGTATATAGATGTGATATGCTTTGTATTGATTCTGCTTGGGGTTTTCTGACCCTTTTGTGTTCTGTCATATTGGACAAATCTGGTGCAGTCTTTTCTAAAATTTTTTTTAACATTTATTTATTTTTGAGAGACATAGAGTAAGCAGGGGAAGGGCAGAGAGAGAGGGAGACACAGAATCGGAAGCAGGCTCCTGGCTCTGGTGAGCCATCAGCACAGAGCCTGATGTGGGGCTCAAACCCACAGACTGGGGGATCATGACCTGAGCCGAAGTCGGCCGCCCAACCGACTGAGCCACCCAGGCGCCCCTGGTGCAGTCTTTTCATATACACAGATGTAATCTCACAGTTTCTCTCTTCTTTCTTTTTGGAACTCCACTTGCATCTATATTAGACTACTTGGTATTGTACTACAGATCTCTGAGTTTACATTTCTTTAATTTTCAACACCTTTTCTCTCTGTTCCTCAGATTACTTCTATCTTTAGGTTTATCATCCCTTTCTCCTGCCAACTCCATTCCATTGTTATTCCCATTCAGTGAATTTTTCACGTCAGACATCATACTTCTTGGTTCTAGATTTTCATTTGTTTCTGATGGCTTTCATTTATCTACTGAGATTCTCCATCTATTTGTTCACCGTAATCATGTTTTCCTTTAAATGCTTGAACTTAATTATAAGCTATTAAAACAGTTTTTTCCCACCAGTTCCTATATCTGGACCATCTCAGAGTCAGTTTCTTTTGACTGCTTTTTCTTGAGTATAAGTCACATTTTCTTGGTTTTTCACTTTCTTATTTTTTATTGAATGCGCAACCTTGTAAATTATACAATACGGTCTTCCTTTAATGGGCTTGGATTATGTTGTCTTCCTTTAATGAGTGCTAGTTTTATTCTTGTCAATTTTCCTTGGCCTATCTGGTTTTTGTTCTTTGTTTGAGTATGTGATGTGGGGAAACGAAGTTTTGAATTTTTGACCTGAAACATACTTTTTACAGAAAGGTGTGCCCCTTACATTAAAGAGATGGTCTTACTGGGGCGCCTGGGTGGCTCAGTCGGTTGAGCGTCCGACTTTGGCTCAGGTCATGATCTTGCGGTTCTTGAGTTCGAGCCCCGCATCAGGCTCTGTGCTGACAGCTCAGAGCCTGGAGTCTGCTTCAGATTCTGCGTCTCCCTCTCTCTGCCCCTCCCCCGCTCATGCTCTGTCTCTCTCTGTCTCTCAAAAATAAATAAAAATGTTAAAAAAAAAAAAAAGAGATGGTCTTACTAACAACTAAAGTGAATGGCTGAAAAGTTTAATGATGTTCTCCACCCCACTGAGATGGGGCGATCACTGTGTGATATGTGATAGGCAATCCCTACTAGGCCGTGCAGAGTTTTAACACGTCAAAACTCAGCTCAGCTCTTGTCCAAGGACCCATGGTGAATCTCCAAGTAGACTTTTAAGGGCTCCCTTTCTCACAGCTACTTACAGATATGCTACCCCACCAATTTCAGCTGCTTCAACAACTCAAATCCATGGGTTCCACTTTCTTGCACCCCAGGAAAAAAAGTGCCTTTCAGCAGAAAAACCAGGACAATTATGGGATAGTCATGGAACATCCATGCTGGAAGCAAGTCTTTGGTGCACATTTAAATCCATACTGAGATTTAATCACTGATACCACTGATACTTTTAACTTTTTCTAAGAGGAATTTCTGACAAAGAATAGGTAAGAGTGCACTTAATAAAATTTTTAGGACTGACTAAAGAGGAAAAGGGACAATGTTTTTAAGTGCCTTGAAAAAAACCTTAAAATTTCAAACTTAACCTATGTTATGTATATGACACTCTTAGTTGGATAGATTTAAAAGGTAAAAAAAAAATTATAATGATATATATTCTCTGTTGTTGATATGTAACCTATGTTGTTATGTATATGATACTCATAGATTTAGAAAATACAAAGATGTATTTTTTCTTTTCCATCTCGACCCATCCTGTTAATACAAAATGTTCTCTCTTAAGGTCACTGAATCTAAGTTGGAGATACTAGACCTTTGAATCATTGGTTAGTGAGTAGCTAAATTAGGAGTCACTGCCTTAGGAAGAAGCCAGTTCAGACTGAAGCACGAATGACTATTTGGTTGAAGAAGTAACTCTCCATTTTTAGAGGGTGGAGATGGTTTGGTAGTAAATTAGTTCTCTCTCTGCCCTGGGAGATTAGACAAACAATGGATCTAACTAAGAAAATAGACTGACTCATTTGGCTACAATGCTATATTGAAGTTATAAGCAAACTAACATTACTCTCCAGAAAGAGAATCAGGTTCCGTATATTGTAAATGAGTGTTACAGTCAATTCTGAAATTTCTTACTGAATTAAAAAAAAAAATCAGACGTCTGTAGATCTAGAGGCACTCTGAACCCTGCCTTTCTTTACCTCATCATCTGCTCTTACATAGCTAAAGTCATATGCAATTTACTTCATTATTTATTAACTCTTCTTTAGGGTGATAGTTTTTATTACAAGAGAAATGAGGTTTGCAATAAGTTTCTTTCCTCTTAATTTTCTTGAGCATTTCCCAACTTTCTCTAGTAGTTGAACACACTATCTTCAAAGAGAAGGGTCCATCCCAAGGACAGGTACAGATGAGGACAGGGGAAGTCAGACCTGCTACACAGGACAAGGAGTTGCACAGGGCTAATAATGGGTCATAAGTGAATATGGGTGGAGAATGAAGGGAAATATAATCACAGACCTGGAAGAGACAAGTCGTCTGGTTCAGACTGCCTCTAGACAGGTCAGGAAGGGGTGTTTGGGTGGACCTTTTTTTTAACATCTGGATTTAGCTTCTCTTGGACTTTTCAGCTTATGCCTTTTACCCAAGACTGATTTCTTCTCTGCAAGTCATGTGGTGCTTCTCCTGCCCCAGGATGAGGTCCTTTCAAGTGGATTTAATTAGTTTTGGGGATGGTCCACTCTTTTTCCAGGAGGTCTGTTTCAGGTTTAGGTCATTCCATTGGCCTCACCAACAACTGAAGGGCAGATGTCCTGGCCACTCGATAATTCCCTGGGCGGAGAAGAAGGGCCTCCAAGCTGATAGTCACACTCCTTGTATTTCTAACTCCCCTTAGCTGTGAGCCCAGGAGGTGCGGTGGTGGGTGGAACTTTGAGGTGAGGAGTTTTTTGGGGTAGCTTCAAGTCTCATAGCCCATGAGAGAAGCATGCAGCTGCCTACCTTTACCAACTTACACATCCCTGCCCCTACATTATTTGCAGGTAAAAGTGAAATTTTGGCAACTCATGGTTTCTCTGGGGCCGCTGGTTTCTTCCACATGTCCCAAGTGTCTGGATTTACAAGAGACAGGACAAAGAGTGGAAGTGAATTGTAGCTTATTCTTCTACTTCATCCGGGAAAGAGGTTTGTGAGCATAAGCAAAGAGGTAAATGAGATTATTTCTTGCTGTGAGGTATCTATCACATCACAACACTCACCCCGCTTTACACGCCACCACCAGCGTGTGCACACGCTGTGAGCAGAAATGCAACCCCCACCCTCTCCTGCCCCGCAGCCCTACTCACCCCTCCCTCACGACCAGCACAGACCGACCAGAACTTCCCCTGGGTCGCGGCCCAGCGATATGGAGCGGCCCTGGCGCAGAGCCCTGCTCTTCCCGAGTCGTGGGTGGCGCGGTGCTTGTTTCCCTCCCCTCCCTTTCCGGACCCAAACAGGGATGTATCTGGGTCAGGCTGGGAGGGGCTGGACCTGCCAGGGACCGGCGGGGGGGATGGGGGTGGCGATGACAGCATCTTTCAGGTTTTTGGCGTTTCTGAGCTTGGCCCCGTCCAGCCTCTCACCGCGCTCGCGCCCAGCAAGGGCTGATGCTCCGGCTAGTCCAGGCCCTGGGAGTGGGTGGGGGGAGAGCCCGTCCTTCCTAAATGAACGGCCATCCCTCCTCGCCCTGCGAACAATGCAGCGCCCACCCCCACCCTCAACGCGCACACGCACTCCCCATTCCCCGAGGCACGCTCCCCTGGCGGGCGGCGGTTCCCTCCACCCCAGGAAGAGAGCAATGGAACAGTTCACGGCCGCCACGAGTTCCTGGTCTTCCTTCCTTTCCGGTGATAAACGGCGGGGCTACAAGCCAGTTGCTGCTTAAGATGCTCCACCCGCGAGCCGGAGCCTCTCTTGGCTCTGTGCGGGGGGCCCAGATCCAGGACCCAGGGTCCTTTTACCCCCGCAAGGCGCGAAGGCGTGACCCGTGTTGGAACGCAGACCCCCGGCAGCTCCGCGCTGCCTCGGTTCCTCTCTCTGTGATCTTGTGCGCTCCATAGCGCCGGGGAGGAACTGAGTGTGCGTAAAAACCGCATCTTCCCCAGACACTTTGGCTGAGGTCGCCTGGGTGAGGTCCGGAGGGTCATGGACTCCCGGCTCCCCACCCTGCGAGCTCTGTATATAAGCCCAGCTCTGAGGCATCAAGGCCACAGGTCTTCATTTCCCTGAGGCCCGGCCCCACCCTCCCCGACCTTGCCCGGCAACGACTCGGCAGCCCAAAACCTCTACTCGCTCTTCCTTTTGGCTTTGGGAGAGAAGCGGAGCAATGAGTTGAAAATCATCCCTGGGATTTTGCATCCTGTGCACAGTAATCTCCTCATCCGCTCCTTCGTTTTCCCAGATTGCACTCTCGGAGACTCCTGTTTGCCGGAGGGTGGCCTCGCCTATCCGCCTATCTGGAACACCGGTCCTGTGGCAGGCGCCCCACTGATGCTCTGACCAGGAGCTTCCCGAAAGGTGCCTCCCTCCGCGGGTGCCCAAGGCCACGCAGAGGTGCTCCTGCGTCCCCGCCTCACTCATCTCCAGACACCTCCTGCCATCATTTCATCCACCCTTGTGCAAAACCCGCGCCCCCCGCCCCACCCGGCGCCGCACCCCCTCCCCGGCAGGCGGGGAGCCGAACGGACAGCGGCGCGCGGGAGGCGCGCAGAGCTCGAGAGCTCTCGGGCTGCCCGAGCTCGCAGCGCCTGGGGAATTGGGCTGTGGGCGAGGCGGCCGGGGCTGGCCTTTATCGCTCGCCCCGCTGGTGGTTTGAAACTTTATCAGCGAGTCTCGCCGCTCGCCGCAGACGCGCGGGGGGCGGGGGCGCGGCGAGGCGCCTGCGGCCGTGACGAGGCGCTCCCGGCGCTGAGCGCTTCTGCTCGCGGCACGCATGGCGCCCGCACACGGAGTCTGACCTGATGCGGACGCAAGGGGGTTAATATGAACGCCCCTCTCGGTGGAATCTGGCCCTGGCTCCCCCTGCTCTTGACCTGGCTCACCCCTGAGGTCAGCTCTTCATGGTGGTAAGTCCACGCGCATGGGTGCAGGGGGGTTTTGGAGACGCGAGTCAGGAACGCAACTAGCCACCTAGACCTTTCCCGGTGGCGCTTCCCCGCGGCCACAGCCATCGAGAATCCCGTCCAAACCCCAGGTGCTGTCCTCTCGCACCGCCCCAGCCTCAAACCCCTTTGCTTTTCCTCGGAAGACATTCCAGCTTGACAACTCCAAAAAATAACCCACAATTTCCCTCAAATGAGAGCTCTCGGATGTTTGGTTGATTTGGATCCAGCTGAGCGACAGTAAAATCAGCCAATTTCTTATCCTGTGGAGACACGCTTGCCGGGTCTCTAGCTCTGTTGCACAGGCGTGTGTGTGTGTGTGTGTGTGTGTGTGTGTGTGTGTGTGTGAAAATTCACCTTGAAAACTACAACCGTCTCCCCCACCCCCTAAAATGCCTCAAGATAAACCGATGGGCCAGTTCTGGCAGTCAAGAGCTGCACATATCACAATAATGATTTTGCATTATTTCCCGTCCTTCCACATTCCTAATGCTTCGCCCCTGTGGGCCCAATGAACCTCTTGCCTGCAGGTAAAGACTACCACCTTAACCTGAAGATCCAGCCCTAGGGGGCTCTAAGATGCTACCCTGTTCAAACTCACAGTCCCCTCCCAAAGAGTAACTTTGCTGTCCTTTGCATGCTGGTCTGTGATTTAGTTGCTGTGCCTAGCGAAGGAGGGGCAGAAGGTCGATAACTAACAGGTCTTAGCGACGTTAAAAGTTCCAAAGGAAGATTCTCTCCCCACTCCATTTCCCTTCCTTCTGATCTTGAAAAGAGGTGGAGTTGTTAAGTTCTGTAATGTCCTTGAACCTGCAAGTTTCAGAACAGATACTAAAATACTAATTCAGAAGGAACTGTTTTGTCATGGACTGTTTTTTAAAGAATCTGGCGAAAGTAAGAAGTCTCAGACAAATTAAAGACTAGAGCAGGGAACTTTAGGAAGACCCTGGAGCTCTTCAAAGGAGCAAAGGCAAAGCGTTGAAGGGAAGAGGGGTTCGATTCCTTCCTAAGCCGCTTTGAACAGGAAGGCGTTTAGCCCTGACATTGCTGACATAGGATCAAAGATTGATTTATCAGAGTGACCATTTTTCAATAAAATGACTATTTCTGTTTCCATGGGCGTATAAACATTATTTATTGCCCAGGCTTTTTGTCACATTGTCTCTCAGCTGTCACTTAAATATATTTTTTGGAAGTCGCAGCTGTAACGATTTTATGATCATATAAAATAATGAAAATACAAGAAAAAGACATTCTCCTTGTTTGATCGCTTCAAAAGACACCTATGGCAGCTTGGGTTATATAAAAGGTACCTTTCTAAACATTTCACAACTAATAGAGAACATCTGGGTAGAGATGATGATGTAATTTTTTGTTAAAGTTTCTTTTCAAAAGTACTTTATGGAGCTATAACACTGTTTGATTCTTCCAAACATTTAGTGTCCTTAATAACAATAGAAAGGATTTTTTTTCCCAAAGATTCTCTATAAAAGCCAAAAAGAGCTGGAAAAATGGAAATATTTAAAGGATTCTTTGGTAAGGAAAAAAGGGCATGTCTGTGAGGAGAGTGTAACATCAGATATCACCAGCAGGCGTTGATTACACAGATACAGACAGTTTCTAAAGACACTTAAACATTAGGTCAAATAAATGCGAGCAAGCGGCTTCTAAAAGTTGACTCCAGGGACGCCTGAGTGGCTCAGTGGGTTAAGTGTCTGACTTCTGCTCAGGTCATGATCTCACAGTTACTGAGTTCAAGCCCTGCATCGGGCTCTGTATTGAAAGCTCAGAGCCTGCCTCAGATTCTGTGTCTCCCTCTTTCTCTGCCCCTCCTATGCTCATGCTCAGTCTCTCTCTTTCAAAAATAAACATTTAAAAAATTAGAAATAAATAAAAGTTGACTTCCCCAAAGGGAAGCTCAGACATATTGGATCACTGAGATCAGAGCCTTCTTGGGAAAAGCCTTTGAAGGGTTCTCCTCCAAACACATTGCCCCTCCCCCTCATTCCCTTCTCTGACTGCAGACCTGGACTCTTCTACCCTGGCCAGAGCATCATCAGTTGGCCCTGGCTTCAGGTTCAAGACACAGTCATTGCTCTATTTTGGGGGTGCCTTTACCAGATCCCGTGCACACAGCATCCACTCTCCATGCCTGCTGTGCCCCTTCTTGCTTTCTGATATCCCCAAAAGGATAAGGAATTCTTATTTGAACCATGCTTTGAACTCTTTAGTCTCCTGGGAAACATGGCACCAGCCCTCGCTGTTTATGGTGTTTTCACCTCTGTGTTGGCCCTTTTCAGGTACATGAGAGCTACAGGCGGCTCCTCCAGGGTGATGTGTGACAATGTGCCAGGACTGGTGAGCCGCCAGCGGCAGCTGTGCCACCGACACCCGGACGTGATGCGTGCCATCGGCCTGGGCGTGGCCGAGTGGACTGCAGAGTGTCAGCACCAGTTCCGCCAGCACCGCTGGAACTGCAACACCCTGGACAGAGATCACAGCCTCTTCGGCAGGGTCCTGCTCCGAAGTAAGTCTCCTGCCCTCGTGCAGCTCCAAGGGCTGTCCCCTCACACACAAGCCCCCTTATTTGGTCTTCAAAGTCCCTGCCCATCTTTTCTTGCATTTAATTAGTCAGAAGTTTGTTCTTGTTGGTCCTTGTTTTATAGATGAGGACTAGAGAAATCAAAGAACTTGCCTAAAGTTTTGGAGGAGGCCAGTCCTATGTTAGGATGTAGTGCCCCAGGCTGGTGTCTTTTTGCTCTTTTCTCTGTTCATTCACATCCTGCCACAACCCTGCCTGTCCCATCAGGAGACAGGAGAAAGGAGGAAGCAGCCACAGCCATAGGGCTCCCTTGACTTTTTTTAAAAAATAATTTTAAGTTTGTTTTTTTTTTTTGAGAGAGGGATCAGGGGCAGAGAGGAGGTGGGGACAGAGGATCTGAAGTGGGCTCTGAGCAGACAGCAGAGAGTCCCATGTGGAGCTTGAACTCACCAACTATGAGATCATGACCTGAGCCGAAGGCAGACACTTAACCAACTGAGACACCCAGGTGCCCCTCTCTTGATTTTTTTTATTCTTTCTGGGACTTGAACCTTCTAGAGGATTTGAGATCAAAGTAGATTACTCAAAATTTTTTTCAACCAAAAAATACTTCCAAAAAACATGTGTTTATTAAGAAGCAGAGACAAATCTCTACTCACCACTTTTCACCTCCCATTCAGCTACTCAGCTTTGAGTCACTCTGTGTCTAAATTCAACACTTTTTCCCAGTAGATTGTATATTCTGTAAGGTAGGGACTAGCTTCTGTTCCCTGCACTCGCTCGGTGCCCTGTGTGTTACAGACACCATTCGTTCACTGAGTGGTTGAATGAATGGAGGAACTCCTCACGAGCACCTGTTGTTTTTCAGGCACATCTTAGGCAGAATAGTATTTGTGGAGGATAGGGGTGAGAAACATGAATACATAGTTTTCAAGCATACCTGTTTGTTTCTGATTTACTTAGAAGGAATGTTAAACATTATGTAATTACGTAACAAATTTCTTAAAAGTTCTGAATATGGAAAGTAGCTGGTATACAATCAAAGCAAACTAACTGAAAATCAGATTTCAGTTATCCAAAAATACCCATCCCTTAACCTGGCATTATTAGCATTCTTCAAGAAGTAGCATGGCCCGTTTGCTAATGGAAATCCAACTGAAAACACAACAGTTTGTGTGTGAACCTCAGAAACAGGAAACTACACTTGTTTTTGCCCCCCCCCCATTCCTAAGAAAATCATCCAGGCTGTACACTTGGTAATGCTTAACAGAGGGTGTTTCTATCATGTAATCATCACAGCCCTAGGGTTTTATGAGGCCAAATGCATAACTGAATGTCTCTAAAATCCCCCAAGGGCGTAGTACTCTCACTCAGTGTATCCCTAAAGTTAATTTACTGCGATATTCTGCAATTTTATTCTCTAGTTTAAAAACTATATTCTTCTGCATTCCTTTTGGAGTTTCAATATGACATCGCAAATTTTTGAAAGGTTAATAGTCAATTTCAGCTGCATGGAATTTTAAGACTTCACCTAGATTAGCTCACCAGTGAATCAATTAAAGTGCTGGACCTTGTCAAAGAGAGTTTACAAGTATCTAGTACAAGTGATCTTCGGGCATACTGTGCACAGGCTCTCAGTGTTTCTGCTGTATCAGGACTTTCCTTTCCAAAGTGCTCACAATCATTTTTCAATCACTACAAATTAAACGTACTTCTCATTTACAAAATGTTCACCTCCAAATTCTACCTGTGAAAATCCATTCGGATGTGTCTGTACTGAATAAAAACCTTTAGATCACAAATCAAAAGAAGTAGTTTTGCCCACTGATCCTAAAGATAGCACGTCTAGGAAAGCTGGGAATTCATTTGTAAAATCCTTTAATCCGGCTGTAGGTTGCTGAGAGGGAAGAGGTTAGAACTGGAGGAAGGGCGCTAGTTCAAGTTAGTCTAAGGCCTCAGGTAAATAAGAGAATCTAAGCTGTACTTCCTTCAAGATTCTTTCAGATGAAGCTGAATGCTCTGCCAAAGTACTCAAAACTTAAAACACTCATGCTACACAATTTCTTTCCATTCTTCACAGAAGGCCAGATTTCTTCCTGGACATTTATATAAACTCCTATGACTGTCAGTGATGATTTCGTGTTGGTTATGGGAGGGCTGAATTTGGCCTAAAGTAGTTTATCCTGGAAATAATCAAGAAATTCCAATGAAGCTATCCAAAGATTTTTACAATTAATTGCTTGGAGGGAAATACACATCTTAAGTTGTGAAGAACTCTCTTTTGGAAACCTAAATTTCCTTATAGATGAATAGGAAAGGCAAAGGCCAACACCACTGATAGGGAGAACATAGAAGCTACTAACATATCCCGTGGTCATGGAAAACAGGAAAATATTTGTTTGCCTCTTTTGCTTCAGAGAGCTAGAAGATGACAGAAGAATTTTAGGAACATTTGTAATTCACTCATTCTACAGACTCTCACTCGCCATAAGCAGAGAAACTTAAAGACCAAACTAGTAAACCTAAAAATATTCCTGTAAGAATACACCTCTAGAATTCTAGAATGAGCCTTAAAAAAAAAACAAAAAGGTAATTAGGTCTCATCCTTGTAAATGTACAAAAAAAGGTAAGCATTTGATGAGAGAGCTGAATGACCCATAGCTTTCCAGAAAGTGTAGCTTCTAGTATTTTGCCCTCTCTAAATCCTGCCCCAAACAAAAATGATGCTTATACACTTGGTAGCCTTTTCTTGGCTTATCTCGCCCCCAAAATTAGAGAAACTTCAACCTCATTAGGGAGTTAAGTGCCACCATTTAGATTTGGATTTTATTTCATATTGTGATGGCTTTTTAAAAAATCCATTTTTCTAAGAAGAGGCTCAAGATCAAAATGTGTTTTGTTACAAAGCCAACTCAAAATCTGCTACTATTTCACACATAGCATTTTAGTGATACCTCTAAGATATTTAACTGAAAACATCTTAAGGCCGTATATACATGATACCAAAACATCTGGAGGTAAAATGAAAACTCAGTCCATGTGCTAAGTTTTGTGTTTAAATATACAGAATAGACATCTAGTTATTTAGTAATGAGTTTGAATAATAAAAGGCAAATATTTAGAAAGGTAGTGTTTTTACTTTGGAAATTACTTCTGAAACACAGCAGATTTTAAGTGATTTTTCTTCTTTCAGCAACAAGTCAATGTAATTGTTAGCAAGTTATGCCAGGATGAATTCTGCACCGAGGCAGTTTATTCCTTTCCTGTTTTCAAAATACTGTCTGGTCACCGACACTCTATCATCCACATCTTCCATACCTTTCTCCTACAAGTCCACCTCATAAAATTGCTCTTCTTTCTCCTTAAAAAATAAGACTAGTGCTAAATACATTAAGCATTTGGAATTTCCCCTCTCTGTGATATCTCTAAATGTAGGCACTGGACTCCAAATACAAAACCTTGCTTTAGCAGACCAAGAGGGTAACCCTGAACAAGGCATTTTCCTAAACTATAAAATGTGTGTTCTAAAATTTTTGTTTACCTGAAAGCCACTACCTGAGATTAAGCCACGTTAGTATCTATTAATCACCTTCTTTTACAAAACATTTCAGTTCACTTAGAAAATCTGCGATCCTCATAATAGAACTTGGGACTCTTTAAAATGGCTCTGTGACCATCACATTTCTCTCTGGAGAGTGCCACCTGCTACCTGTGGCAAATATTCATATAATTGATTTTACCTATATATGGGGCATGATTGATTCCTTTTTTGATGCTTAGAGGTTTCAGGGGAGATATTTTTTGAAGGCTGAGGTAAGTGCCACTTAATATGGTGTAGATATGTTTTCCTGATTTTTAATAATGAGACTAGCAGAGCAAATATTGCAAGGGACGTATAATAAATTTTAGCACCGAATGACAAACGGAAACAAGCGGGGCTTCAATGCGAAAAGGTGGTTTGTTCTCCCAGCTGTGTGGTTCAAAAAGTCACACTCGTCTTGACACATGGAGTCACTGACTGGCTCTCGGTTTTCTGCCTTGCGTTGGCATTAGGTTGTTGAGCTGCTATTTTGATTGTTAATATATTTGCTGCAGCACCCATTAATAAAGAGGCGTGCTAATAACAATGAAATACAGCTCCGCTTGAAAAATGAGGTGCGCAAGGACCCTAAAGAGCCTTATATCTGTCACTATACCACAACACCGTGTTATGAGTTACTACAGATTATTAAAATAATTTAATGTAGTTATTGCACTGAAATATGTACCTTTCAGCCTGTAAGGGAAAGTAGCCTGTGCTCTAATAAAGAACAATTCTAAGAAAGCACCCCAAAGGGGTCTTGCCCAAGTCTAATTATAGGCGGTAAATTTGCTTCCTTCCAGAAAAACCAAAGAAAAGCTTTTCACTGTCTTTTACCCAATACGGTGATTAGTGCAGGTGTTCCAGAAGAAAGTAAACTCACCTTAATAGTTAGACATAGTATGTAACTCAAGGATATTGCATATTGCCTTCAACAATCTCTTAATTACTCGTGAAAGTTGATGCTGAGCCAAAGCTTCCCAGTGTTAACACGCAGAGCTGGTTACTGCCTGAATTCTCTTCCCACCTCAGCCCCTAGCTTTCAATGAATTCAGTGTTTCAGTCCGGACCCTTCATGTGACAGGAGTGTCCTCACTAAGACCTGCAAATTTGGAAGGGTTTTTCAAGGAGAGCTGTGATAGAGTGAATACCAAGCTGTTTTGTGGAATGACAGAATCCGAGAACTCAGGCTCTGTTTCAATGAAACGAAGGCCTACAGAGGTCGAGCTCCTCCCGTCTAGGACAGGAAGCTAATGTAAGGCCAGGAGTGGGCAGGGCAGGCTTTTGCTGCATTTTCTCTCACACGCTTAATTCACTTGAAGGATGGTTGTCATATGAATACGTAAACTGACAAAAGTTTTTATTATATGGAAACAATTCATAGTCAAAAGTGACCCTTGGCTCTAGACATGAATCCTCCAAGAACACCAGTACCTTCTTGTTCTGGGGTTTACTATGCCGGAGGCGGAGCGGTAAACAGCCATACTGTGAAAATTATTCATAACTAGCGATTCCAGACCAGGTTTAAGAAAAGCATTTCTGTTTCAGGTAGTCGGGAATCTGCCTTTGTTTACGCCGTCTCCTCAGCGGGAGTTGTGTTTGCCATCACCAGGGCCTGTAGTCAAGGAGAATTAAAATCCTGTTCCTGCGATCCAAAGAAGAAAGGAACAGCCAAGGACAGCAAGGGCAATTTCGACTGGGGCGGCTGCAGTGATAACATTGACTATGGGATCAAATTTGCCCGAGCATTTGTGGATGCCAAGGAAAGGAAAGGAAAGGATGCCAGAGCCCTGATGAACCTTCACAACAACAGAGCCGGCAGGAAGGTATGGATGGCAATGGTGCTTGTTTTATAGACTGCATGGCCTTCTAAGTCACTTAAGCCGAGCTTATCTTAAGTTTTCCTAGAGTTGGTAAAATGCTGTACAGTCCCAACCTCCCACTGCCCCCCCCGCCCAGCCGACCCCCAACCACCCAGCTGTATATTCTAAAGAATACCATGGGCTGGGTTAAAATGTCTCCACCCACACTCCACCTTCCTTCCCACAGCTGAGCTGGAGTCCACCCATGGCTTTTGGCATTGTGTAGACTCTGGTGTTTTATGGTCCCTCTGGATACTGTATCATCTAGACGGAAGATATAATCTGTGAGTAAGGATGGTGCTTCATCCCACATACCAATGGGACCTGAATGCTTGTATCTGAGGGGTCGAGACCCAGAACATCTTCTCTCAAACTCATCATGAAAGCAACTCACCAAGCATGGCTTGCTGACTTCTAGATTCAGGGATGTTCTTTTTAGAAAGAGAACCAATTCTCATGCATAAAAGCCCCACCTTGTCATTTCCGGGACTGGATGAGTAAGTGGACCAGGGAAAGGCATACCCCAAAGGGATAAGACTCCTTATCCACTAGTCCTGACTAACTTCCTGGGCTGTGGGTACCCCGTCATTATTCACCTCCTAACCCCCTGTTCAGATGAAGGAACAGGCCCTTGGTGCACAAGGTCCCATGGAGAGTCAGTAGAAAAGTCAGTACTAGAACTCAGGTTTCAACTTCTAGCCAGAGGTGCTTTGGCCCAGGATTAAACCATTTCAGAGTCAGTGTTCAGATCTATTGATGTGCCATTTCTTTCTGCATGGTGACATGACCAGAATAACTGGAGAATCTGAATGATGCGCATTATCTCTTTCTTTGTGTAAGAAACACAAACTGGCTACATTAATCAAATATTTGGTCAGAACCATTCTAGAATAATTGAATTGCCAGTGAGAAGAGATAACCATAATTTGTCTTTTATCAACACAAAATAAAAATGTGCCTGACGTTAATATATAAAGAAAGATCAGCATAAAATTGAAAGGTCCCCAGGAGGGCTTTAATAGAAAAAAGAATTGAAAAGAATGCAGATCTGTTTGGATGAAAACCCTTTTATTAGGCTCATGGAAAGAACAAATCTCATTTAAAGGAAGTTGGAAGGAAAGTCTTGCTTAACACATGGAATGAAATGAGTGTGACCTGAGCTGTTTACAAATAGTACCTTTCTTGAACTTTGAAAATCAACATTCTTATTTTCATGAATGTATGAACTTATAGTGACTACTGCCAAGAATATAGACTATGGTTGTGCAATCCTACAGCTATCGGTAATTACTGTTTGTGCAATGGTTTAGGTTTAAAAAAATTTACATTGACCTTTGTTTTGACATTGATACCACATGTATAAGTTATAAAGTGTGGTGTCTTTGATAGGACTGTGCTGCTAATTACTCAAGCAGGGCGTATAGTTAGATCTCTCGAACTATTTGTAAAGGTAAAGGCATATGGTTACACATTATAACCAAAAGAACGTGGACTTATCAAAATAAATATTAATTTTGCTTACCAGGCCATTAGGTTTTGAATGTTTCACCTCCTCAAGACAATAGATCTTAGCTATTATATTGTAAGCCCTGATTTAACGTGACTTTTAATATAAATCACATGATTCTTCACTGTGTAGAGGTGAACAGCTGTCAGGCCTCAGAGATTCTCCTGCCTACTCTGCAAAACTTAGGAGGCTACTTTTGATTGGAATAAAAGTGCACACACTGACTTTTTAAAATGTGGCTTTAATTAATGGTGGGTGGGCAGACTTTTTCAAGGAGATGCATGATGTCAGTGAATATGAACTTTAATGAGAGTAAATGTATTGAGATAAACATGCGTCTCTAATTCTCTTCTTGCGGTCATTAGACCCCCAGTCTCTACTCCCCCTTCCTACCAGCAGAAGGTCTGTGGAATCAAAATGAGAACAGGCTGGGCTTGTGTTTGAAGGCAGGCCTCCTGAGCTAAGCTTCCAACTGGCCTGCTTCGAGAAAATCCTAGCCTCCCAGACCAGATAGCAACATCAGTTCTTTTTCTGAGCCTTTCAGTGTTTCCCAGATTGTCCAATATGAACATCTTCTACTTTTTAAAATGTAAGTCGAGGGACCAATACATTTATTTAAAAGAGAAAACATCTATTCCAAGATTATGTTTAGCCAACACTACAAAGTGAATTCAACATTGCCATTCACCACATGCCTTCGTTTTCCCCTAATATTTAAACAGTTTAATTCATTTATGGTAGCAGCTGGTTAGAGCACCCTCAAGTGTCTCTGTACTGTAATATCATTTCAGATCCTCTGTGCTGCGATACCATTTTAATCACAGCTTCAGAATTTGTAACGATGGTTTTTGCCTTCATGTTCACCTGAAAACTGATCCCTGAGCAAGTCCAATTTTCCACGTCAGATTATTGTTAAATTCTAAAAATAGAAATCTACTTTGTTCAAAACCAACATTCTATCAAGACAGAAGTTCCAGTTTCTGTCAACAGTTTAAGTCTAAAGATCCCATCCAGGAAGTCTTCTATATTATGTTTTAAGATACACAAATTACTAGAAAAAGTTATGTGGTCGATATTCATCATTTGTTCCCTTTCATAGGCTTGAAAAGGGCTTTTACGTTAGTCTAGAAATAGTCATAGATCATCACACCTAGATCACAACTAGATGAACCAATCACAGCCTCTTTGACCTTTTCTAAGAGAATCTGTATCAGAATAATCCACGTATCCAATCAAATCCTGCCCTTCAATCACTGGAAATTTGCAGGACAGGAATTCCATAAAAATGCTTTTCCCCAAGGTTTTCTTACTATAGCGAAAATAAAAAGAATATGAGCTTTAAAATCAGATCCACTTTAGTTTTAATCTTGCGATACCACTGGCTTTGCTCACTGAAATTCAGTTTTTCTCATATGTAAAGAGTATTCCATGGTGCCACTGAAGACCAGAATAAGGCAGACAGCACAGAACCTGACATGCAGTGGTGCTCAATAAGAGTTCATTCCTTTGTCGTTAGTGAAGTGAAGTTCATCTGTAACTTCAGTAATAGAGCCAGGCATGTGAACCGTTACTTAGGATTCAGTCTGATTGCTCTAGTATCCATAGACTCCTCTTTGGTACAAACATGCTAATAAACAAGCATGTACTATTTTCAAGTTTACCAGATACCATCAAGCATTTTGCAACTGGATCTTCCAAAGACCCCTGTAGGAATATAAACAAGCATTATTCCTACTTTTCAGGGGACAAGTTGCGCCTCAGCTGAGGCAGTGACTAATGAGAGTCACACAATCATAAGCACAGGGCTTGGGTTCAAACCCAGTCTTGTTCACCCTTATGTCCTCGTGTACCTTCCCATGTTGTCTCTGTTGAGCACTTCTGAGAAAAACACAGGGTTTCCATATTTTAAAAAGAGCAGCAATTGCCCTTGGAAGGTGGCATTATGATATTTTTCCCTTTGTGTATGTCTTTATGTCACAAGGCCTCTAAAATGAATTTGTATTGCTTGTGTAACAACAGGGGAAAAGTGATTTTAAATGCCAAAAACATAACTGCTAGTTATTATGAGCATGCCTGAAGCAACTTAGCCTTATTTGGTGGATTCAGAAAACTTCAACTAATGGCACTACAGGTCTGAGAGCAGCGTTCCTAACTGCTACTGGACGAAGTGTATTTCAAAAGATAATTAAGGAATTACTCTGGGAAAGATGCAGTTTTGGGTACTAAGTCGTATATGGAAAAGAATAAGAGAAAGAAGCTCCTGACCACAAGAAACGAAGTTTTCGTCAGGGGGACGAGTGAGCACAGTCACTAGGGGTACAACAGAAAAATCAGCCAAAGGGCCAGTTAGCCAGAGGAGAGAAAGGTGTGTCACAAAAGAACTGGGTGTTTGAGCCAGAGATAAAGATTTCCCATGGTAAGACAGGGAAAAAGCTTTCCAGGATGGAGGAACTATAAGGCCAAGAAAGATACTGGAGCAGAAAGAACATCAAAGTTGAGGAATGACGAGAGCTCTAGGGTGGAGTTCGAAACTAAGAGTTCGTAGCAGCTGAGATTGCAGATTTGAATCTGCCAGATCTGAGCCTCGAACGCCATGGCGAAAGATTTGGAGGTCTCAGGAAAGCAACAGGAAGGCACAGGACACTAGGGGAGAAATTAAATATTTAAATTCCACTTTTATGCATTCTTAATTTGTCTGGAGTCCCCTTTTGAAAGAGTGACAGATTTCAAAGTTCAGATGTTCTGGAATGTGTTTGAATTAATGTCTTAAAAACAGACAAGGAAAATTATAAGAAATGCTTACTTCTCGGAGTTTTATTTTCAGCCTTAAATATACATGTAAAGGCTGATGTAGATATTATGCTTTCTGATGTATATTAATAAAAAACTAGCATATGACAACTGTGTTTATATTTTTAATGTAATGTTTACATTACTATTGGCTACTTTATTCATTAGGGGATCTTAGCTATTGACAGCATCTTGACTGTGGCAGTATGGAAGTTGGGGCTCTGGAATCAGAATATTGGATGTAATACTTGAGCATGACCTTAGGTTCCCCTAAGAGGATTTCCATAGAAAATAAAATGTATATGCTAGGTTTTAAGCAAGCCTAGAAGGCAGTAGTTACTCTCCATATTTTGCATAAGAAGAGACATGTCCAAAGGGTGGCCGCAGTTAGCAAATAAATTGAATTTACTTGCTAGCTGAGATCATCTGAAATTCAAACTTAACTCAGCATCCTGTATTTTACATGGGAGAAGTTTGGAGGGTAAAGGATCCAGAGTTTCCAGTTCCATGCCCTGCCCAAGCCCGTGTCTCTCAAGGTCAGTGCTGTGGAGCCCTGGGGCCTTTCCCCTGAGCTTGGCCCACAAAGCAGATACTTCTAAGTTCCGTCTACAGGAAATATGTCCAAAGTCAAAAGAAATGGATATTTTCCAAGACATAAGCACAGCCTTACAGGCAAGTAAATCTTGGGCCTAATAAAGACTTCTAAGATATCGCTTCCTGTGATGACCCTTAAGATAAATAATTAATAATGGGTCTGAACCAAGAGAACTGGACATGATTAAAAACAAACTGCATTATCAACAAGTAAGGAATATCAATAGAAAATGATAAAACCAAACTGAACTACAAAGTCAGATTGTTTTAACCTCCTATTCATCTAAACCCTCCTTTGAATAATGTTGAGGCACAAATCTCACTTAGAAGATACTTGTTTTTCTAATTAGTCCCCTCAGTTTGTAGAATTAAATGCATTTTAAAAAGGTAGATCAGTTCCATGGACCCCAGCCCCGTCTTGTTGGACCTAAAAATAGTATGTGCTTGATGCTGTAGATCTTTATAGAGCATATGAATCAAAAACTAACCAGAATTAAAGCCCTAAAGCTGAGAATAACTCTTCACAAAATTGTTGCAGTTCCATGTAAAGCTCTATTATTCATAGAAATTTTTTTTAGACTGGCCTCATTAGTCAATAAGAATTATTATATATATAGTTAGTCAACGGTAATGTTCTTGAATTTCTCAAATATAAATTCCACACCTTATATTTCCTGGCTAAGCCCACCCGCAGTCACTGTTTTTGAAGAATGACAGTCCTCAAGACAGTTAATAAATGATTGCATATGCAAATTAACTGCACGGGTTGCTAATAAATATCCCTTGTTTTCCTAGTTCCAGAGTAGGTATGTTTGAAAGATAGAAGTTGGTCTGATTTTCAGTAATTCTCATCTTAGAGATGTGGACCTGTCAAAAGGACTTAATTGTTAATAAATGTACTTGGCTTTAAGCCAGCATCTGAAAATTAAATATGTTTTAATGTGTGTTTCCCTCGGCAAAACTGATATAAGACCAGAAATATATATTAGTCGCTTTGTAGCATACACCCAACTAAAAAGTGAAGTCCTAACACTTTGAATACCCAAGTTTAACTAAGTAATTTAGTTAAAACATAGCATATAAGAACCTAAAATAAATTCAAAATTGAATTTCTAAGACAAGGTCAGTAGTTAAGTTGGCATATTATTTCACACAGTGTAAGGTGGATTGCCCCTGACAGGAAGAGATATCTTGTAAAGAAGTTGTACAAAGACACCCTGGGGTTATTTGGGCTCCATTTTCAGAAAAGATGACTTAAGAAACCAAAATTTCATTCTCCTTGGGAGAAGTCTGTTTTTCTAACTGGAAGATAATTCTTTGTAGACTATAATTAGATATACAAACAGTACATGTAAAAACCTTTATAAAACTCACTGAACCGAGAAAGCATGAACCCCGAGGGGATGGAGTGACAAACCCCAGTAGGAGAAACACTGGCAGAGTGATGTGAGGTGCGGACTTGGTGCCAGACACAGTTTGGGTACATCCTAACTCAACCACACTGCCTGTGAGACCTAGGGCAAGATCCTCAGCTTCGAGGTATCTCAATATCTTCATCTGTAAAGTAAAGTAAATGGGGGTAAAAATGGTATATACCTTCTATGCTTGTGTGGATTAAATAAAACAGTGAATGTCAAGTGCAAGTGTGTAGATGAAGCAAGCAGTGAGCATGAGTGCTTACCATGGTTTGATATATGATAAGACCCTAATAGATGCTACGCTTCATTATTATGCTCTGACAGTAAGTTGGGCAGATAAACATAAAATGAGTTGTTCTAGCCCACTCAATGCACGTATTACATTCTTCTATAGCTTAAAAAAAAAAAGATTAGGCTTTTGTCTCTTTGGCACGAAATGCTAATATTTAGAAGTTTCTTAAGTTCTAAGAGTAGAAAATAGCCTCTGCAGGGGGGCCTGGGAGGCTCAGTTGGTTAAGTGTCCAACTTCGGTTCAGGTCATGATCTCACGGTTCGTGAGTTCGAGCCCCATGTTGGGCTCTGTGCTGACACCTCGGAGCCTGGAGTCTGCTTCAGATTCTGTGTCTCCCTGTCTGTCTGCCCCTCCCCCACTCATGCTTTGTCTCTCTCAAAAATAAACATTAAAAAAATTAAAAAAAAAAAACAGCCTCTGCAAACCAAAGCCTTGGAAAAATGCTCAAAATTAGACATTTAAGGTATGCATAAAGAATCTGCTAAGTAAGATTTTAGCAATGAAACAATTATGAGTCTATTGAAGATTTTTTGAGAAAAGTTATCTTTTAAACCAAAAAATATATATATATTTCTGTGAGACTAAACATCAAAAAGAGTACTGCTGTCCTTAGGGGTCGAATTTATTTTTTTTTAAGTAGTCATGTCAGATGAGCAAGTATTTATTCACTGGATACCACAGAATAAAAATGAGATCAGATTAAGTGAACAGTGAGGGGAGAGGGGTTAACGCAGATCATGCTGGCCAGTTTGGTGATATGAAAAGCCATGAGGGCCATGAGAATGTGCAAGAAGAGGTAGAGAACCCTGGAAATGGAATCTTGACAGCAACCTTTAAGCAGCAGCCATTATGAATCCAATAAAGAAGCAGAAGAGACCCTTTAGGAAAGATTCAAGACAAGAGAAAAAACAAGACCTGTGTCATGATCCTGTTTTTGGAAGCTTTCACCATCACACACTGGAGAGAGATAGCGAGTCATTTAACCAGTTCTTTCTAGTGTTCCTTCTTCCTGCTATAAAACAGTACTTCCTCAAACAAAAGTAAACTTAGCAGTAATGTGTCTATGGAAAATGGGGAAGTTCCCCTCCCCTGACCCCAGAGTCCTCATCTCCTTCCAGATATTTCAGTGCAAATAGACTCAAGGCTGTGGACAGGGCATACAGTATTTCACATCTTCCTCCCAACTCCTCAGTAAAATTATAGCAATGGAATCAAAATGGCTTAAATCAACAATAAGAAGAATAGTCAAAAAACGAGAGAGTCCAACAAGTTTCTGGAAAGTGGGAAGCAAATGAAGTAGTTGTGACTGATAAAGAAGGATGGAGGAGCCACACTACAGGAGAATAAAAGCAGATGGGGGTGTGGGGGGAGAAAAAGCAGATGGGGCAGTAGCCAAAGTGGGAGCCAAGATGCCCCGAGAAAATTATGAATACTAATGAGCACGGGAGAGAAGCATAGTACTGAAAATGGGGAGTAACTAAAAAACCCATAGATGGAATAACAAACCCCATCCCCTCCCTCCACCCATGAGCACAACTCTTGGAAGCCTGGCTTAACCTCCCAAGCTTTCCAGAGTTAGTCTCCAGCATAACAGCCAATGTCCTACCAAGTCACCAGAAAGCGGACCTCTCTGGCCCACAAGCCCCACCCATATAACCAGAATTCCTAAATACCTTTTAATGATGTCATTCTTAAATATGACCATCCAAGGACTACCATATATTTGATTAACTTCAGCAGCATGAAAGAAAAAGGTCAAAAATAGCAGGAAAAATGACCTCATGAAGAAAATATAATTCAGGGATGAGAAGAGAACTTTTTAAAAGCCTAATTAGTCTCTTCGTAGATTTTTAAGAAGAGACCAACATCCATAAACTACAAGAATGGATGCTTTGAAAAAGTGACAAGTAGAGGGTAGGAAAGAATGTGGAAAAGAAAGTCAAAGAAACCTCCCGGAAATTACAATGAGAAGCCCAGGAAAACATGAAGATTCCTTTGAAAACTAACAATAGATCCTCCATATGATCCAGGTATTTCATGGCTGGCCATTGATCTGAAGAATATTAAAAGACTAATTTGAAAAGATATCTGCACCCTATGTTCATCACAGCATTATTTACAATGGCCAAGACCTCGAAGCAGCCACAGTGACCATCGATGGATGAATGGATAAATAGTATGTGGTATATATGCACAGTGGAATACTACTCACCCATAAAGAATGAAAACCAGCCATTTATGACAACACAGATAGATCTTGAGGGTATTATACTAACTGAAGTAAGTCAGACTGAGAAAGACAAATACCATATCATTTCATTCTTATGTGGAATCTAAGAAAACAAAATGAATAAGCAAAGTAATACAAAAACAAACTCGTAGATTGAGAACAGACTGATGGTTACCAGAGGGAAAGGGAGTTGAGCAGTGGGTGAAATGGGTGAAGCCAGTCAGCTGTAGAATGGATGGTAACTAGACTTTTGGTGGTGATCACTTTGTAATGTATACAGATGTCGAATTATAATGCTGTACATCTGGAACTTGTATAGTGTTATACACCAATTTTGCCTCAAAAAAATAAATAAAAGAAAATAAGAAAAAAGAAAAAAGAAGCCCAAAGACAAATGGAGCTTAAGGAGATTAAGGAATTTAAGGGTGTTGTTTATACAATACCCATCTTTCCCACTTGAATTTGAAACCAATTGAAAAATGGATAAGGGAGGTGGATAGATGGAATAAAAATATCTGTTGCTCTACTGAAAAAAAGATGCACTAGAGGATGCAGTTTCAAAGCTTAGAAATACTTCCTAGCACTCCACCCCTGTAATGAACAGGCTTACTCACCCCTGAAATGGACAGGCTGTATGTTGAGCCCCTTCAGGGAGCCCCTTGCTGGAGGGCAGGAACTGATCATAACTCATCTTCTCCACAGGCTGGCAGATGCCCAATTAGAAGTAACCCAGGCACACAAGCCCTGTCCCTCCTCTAACCTTACCAGTTGGACAAGTTACTTCTCCCTTGGAAAGAAATGAGTAAGAGAATGGAGAGAGCCAGGAGTATGCTTTAATGGAATTTCTCCCTCAAGAAGCCAGAAAGTATTAAAAATATAAGAGAGAAAATATAAGACATAACGGATCAATTGAGAAGGCCCAGCAGCTGACTAATTAGAATGTCATAAACTAAAAAAAATTGAGGAGAGGAAAATATTAAGAGAATGTCTCAGTGCTGAAGGATGTGAATTTCCAGATTGAAAAGCCCACTGAGAACTGAGCAGGATTAATTTTTTTAAATCCTAAATACCATGGTCATATTTCAGAACACCCCAGATAAAGAAAAGTATCTGGAGAATTCCATGTAGGAAAAAAAAAGTGAAATGAAAACAAAAGTCACTTGCCAAAGAATCAGTCAGACATCAGACTTCCCATCTTCACCACTAGATGCCAAAGCCTGTGGAGCAATATCTTCACAGTTTTGAGGGAAAATTATTTTCAATCCAGAATTCTATACCCAGCCAAACTATTAGTCAAGTATTAAGGCTGAATAAAGACGTTTTAGACACACAAGAATTCAGGCAATGTATCCCACATGCACCCTAAAGGAGTTACTCAAGAAGTTGCTGCAAAGAGAAGGAATAAACCAAAAAAGAGCAAACATGGCATCAGCAGAGTAGTGTGTCCAGACTGGGAGGGCATGATGTTGGGTCTCAGCTGTGTGGCCAGGCCAGGTTGGAAGATGGTGGAGGGTTGCAGAGACCTCAGGAAATGAGAGAAGTGGTAGGAGAGATGGAAGGATTTTGAGAATGCAAAACAAATGAAATTGGTAGCAAGTAAAATGGAAAAACTCCAAACTTCACCCCAATAACATTCTTATTTGGCACAGAGGCTGTAATACTGAACCGAGATTATGACCTGCCATGCTGGCATGGTCCTTGGTTGTATGATCAATGTTATTACCTAAATGTTGATTGTTTTCAATTTTTAGAATCAACGTCTAGACACATTGTGGGAGACAACTAGAGTCACAGAACAGGACTATACTGCTCTCATCTTTGTCTCTATAAAAGTATACGAACTGCTGATGGAGACTGGGAAGCAGAAGGAGAGGAGGGAAGAGGAGCTGCACTATCCTCAGATGAGACAGCACCTATGCTTTTTGGTATAAGAACAGGTGTAAGTTTGCTCTTTGAAGTTGCCTAGATCATCAGAACTGTAAAACAACCATTTTGAGAGGCAGGGTGAGGGAAGTGAGGACTGGGTTAAATTCCCAACCACTGTAAGAAGTCTTTTAGGAAATATCCCATGTTGATCAGTAGGTTCACAGCGACACACAGGGCTGCCACATTCAGTTGGGTCAACACTGCCTTGCACCCCTCCAGGGGGCTCTGTTCACCTCGTGATTAATGTAGTGGATTTTTTTAGTTACTGTGACAATTTTCTAGCAGATGTCCGTCAAGCATCTTGAGGATGGGATCCCTTTTATGATTTCTCCTAAAGTCAGGGGTCTGCTCACAGAGAACTGTTTGTATAAGCATTTAGATAACCACCAGAAAGGCTAAACACAGAATTCATTTTGAATAACCACCTCCCGGGTTGTGCTGGGCCATTGGAAAAAGTGGGAGTGAGGAGAAGTGTACAACAGACGGTTTCTGCTGCCTTCCCCCTGATCTTTCCTGGACTATCTGATATCTTTAAATCACGTGCACATACTTCTTTAATTAAAAATTCTGAAGGTAATAATTTAAAAGCAAACAAACACAAAAAGCCCAGACTGTCTGGCAGCCCCTGGGATGTCCCCAGGTCCTTCACTTTGCCTACTCCCTCCTTTGCCACACAGGTAAGTCTGCAGCCGCTCTCCTCCTGAGGCCCGCGTGGGGAACCCACCAGCCCCTCTCCCCTCGCCTCGCCAGGCCAGCGTGTCCCCTCAGGCAGGCTCCTCAAGGGCAGCACAGTCCACTAAAAGCACTTGACTTTTACTCCACCCCCATCTTTGATTCCCTCCAAAACAGCATGAGTACAAATTGTTGCCTGTGGCCATTTCTCCCCAGAGACTAGGATGCTTTGGAGACAGGTTAGGACACAAATCCTAATTCAATAGTCAGCTATCCCTGTTCCTAGAAATGCAATGCGGCTCTCTGCCATGGGAGTATCTCACCTGCTCTGGCCGCCGGTGGGCCCCAGACTCTGGGACAGTGCTGCTTCTTTCCTCCTCCAGGACATTCCTGGTTTTGGACGTGATTCGTCAGTATTCACAATTCTCCTCCGTGGCCTCCAATTAGAAGCACCTGAGACCCTTGTAGCCTCCAGGCCAGGCCCACCCCCAGCCTAGGTTCTGTTTTATTCTGCCCAGGGAGGGGCCAGTCTGGGCTCCGGAAGCCATCCCCAGGTGATTTTAATGCATAGTCTTAGCCGGAATGAGAAGCACCGCCCTGCTCTCTCCAGATGCCAGGGAACAATCCCCAGATTCCTGTTGTTTTACTCTGCAGACTTCAGTACAGAGCTTGACCCTTTTTTTTAAGTTAAAGTATAATTAACACACAATGTTATATCAGTTTCAGGTGTACAGCATATTGATGCAACAATTCTATACATTACTCAGTGCTCACGGTTAGTGTGGTCAGCACCTGTCACCATACAACGTTATTATATTATTGACTATACTCTCCATGCTGTACTTTTCATTTCCATGACTTATAACTGGAAGTTTGTACCTCTTAATCCCCTTTACCTATCGAAGAGTTTGACTCTGTTTTTCCCTCTCTTTCCAGACCATGCAACCCCTCAGACAGCAGTCAGATTGTAAAAGAGCGTGATTTCCCTTCTTTCTCTGTGTATGCACTCATATGCAGGCCTTTAAAAAGTGGATCATAGCACATGTGCAATTATTTCTGCAATTTATTTTTGCCACTTGGCTTCCTTTCATTCTGTAACACTGATCTGCCTCACTATTCAAAGACTGCATAATATTCCATTATTAAGCATATACCATAATTTGCTTAACCATTTTCCTGTTGATGTCATTTTGGGCTTTATCCCTAATATTTTGCTATTGCTGAATATGTTGCAATGAACATCCGTGTGGGTATGCATCCTTCAAAGTTTGTGCAAATATTTCCAGAGTGGAATCACTGAGGTCAAAGGATACATAAATTTAAATTTTTGACAGGTGTTGCAGAAATGCTTTCCATTTATTAATTTACTCTTCCACCAACAGTTTGTTAGGACATTTCCTCCTGGACACACTTACCAACACCGAATATTATCAAGTTTTGTACTATTTGTTAATCTAATAGGCAAATGAAAGTGTTGCCTTCTTTTAGTTTGCATTTCTCTGATACTGGTGAAGTTGAACATCCTTTTCTATTTTCGTTGGGACTTTCTATTTTTCCTGTGGATTGCCTGTTGAATAGATTTTTGATGACTATTAGTTTGGAAGATGCAATATAAGACCTCCTACTTAATTTCTCTACTCCTTTTTCTCTATGATGCAGCCAATCTTATCTAGTCAATTCTTATTCAAAAGAATGGAGGGAACCAGTATGCATAATTTGACATTTGAGAAAAGAACGATGCAATTTATATAGGATTTTAAATGTTTTTAGAAAGAGTGTAGATTTGGGAGTGAGACATTGACTCACCCCCTAGTTCTGCCTTTGTCTCTCTGGGTAACTCTGGGAATTTTACTTTCCTCACTGAGCCCTGGTTTTCATAATTATAGATTGGGAATGATAGCCTATTTTGCCTAATTGTGGTAATGAGATAAGATAATGTATGTGAATCACCTGTCTCAGAGTCTGGCCTATAGTACAGTAGGGGAATAAATGGTTACTGTTACGGTGTTATTATAACATTTGATTATGGGAATTCTTCTAAACTAGGAAGTTCCTAAACTCACTGTGAGTTTCTCAGTCCCATTCCTTATTCTTACGTCAGCTACTCTCTAAATCAGGCCACGTAGGCTTATCTCCCCTTCCCTCTGCCTCTCTGATTGAGCAGAGTGTTGTCCTCTTCAAAGCTAAGAGTTTGCATTTCAAGTCTGCAAACCCAGAGGTGGAGGCGGCCCCCAACTGTGACTGAGCCCTGAACAGGCTGTGTGTTAAGAATGGGGCCTGGAGGTGTGAGCAGAGAAGGTCTCACTTTCCCTCAAGGTTAAGTGTCAGATGGAGCCTGTGATTCATCCACAGTCAACAGACTGACCGTGGTTCCAGCTGAAATACTTCCAGTTGTAAGTAACAGACCCTGAGGGCACAAACTTAATATCTTGGGTCACAAGAAGTACAGAGACAGGGCCAGGCCAAGGTGGGTTCATTCAAGCAGCTCAGCGAACAGAACCCAGGTCTTCCCACCATCTTTCAATACCGCCGCCGACAACTTGTTGCTGGTCCTGTGTTGGCTGCATCGTGTCCCAAGGGAATTGCTGCAGCAAACTGCATCTGGAGTCAGAGAAAAGAAGCTTCTCCTGTGTCTCTTTTAAAGAGTGAAGAAATCTTTCTCCCTACACATTACTCCCAACATCATATTGACCCAAACCGAATCAGTAGCAAGCAGGACAATGAAATTATTATTACTGATTTGGGCTGCTCTGGGTCAGAGAGAGGCCTGGCCAGTTCTGAAGCACGTGGCTGCCTAACACCTGAACAAAACTTAGGCCGGAAGAGGGGCTGGTGCACGTGACGATGATGATCGACAGTGTGTAGCACTTCTGGGTGTGCTTATAAGGATTCATCAGATGTGTAAGATCCGGTTTTAAGTTAATATGCAAATGCTTCAGTTAATCATCTAAACTAACAACACTGAAGTTTTAGCATTATAAAGGGAAGGCAGTAATAGTTCCTGTCACTTTTAGAGCCAAGAGTGTTATTCATGAGTAAATAACACAGCTTTAAAAGGAGTAAGCTTTGAAGAATGAGCATTCAATTCCCAAGCACCTGGTATGGAGTGAGTGTTATATGGCTTTGCTGAGATCTTAGGATAGAAAACTCTTAGACGGGGGGACCCAAATGGGGCAGTCGGGGCCAAGGTGACCCTCCTAGGGTTGTGTCTGTGGTGGAGGCCCACTGTCCAGGTCACCCAGCGAACGTCATACCAAACAGCTGGAATGTGGATATGGGGGCAGGGAGGCACATGGGGGGAGTGTAGTTCCAGAAAAGGAGTTCATTCTACGATATCCCTTAAATATCCCCAGATCCCTGTGACCCAGAGGGCCAAACTGATGACATTCCTCCTGCTGACTTCTCTGTCTGCTCTCCAAGGCTGGCTCATGCTGAAGAGGACAGGTTTCAAATGTAACAGGGCACATTCCACCATCAGGGGCAAAGTGGGAAACATAGAGTGCTGAGGCCCCAACTGCGAAGGGTGCGAGTGAAGTCACGACAGTAGGGCCACCAGGATGTCTTGGCTCCTTCGGCTCTAGAATGCTTTTGGGGGACTGACTTTGTGGAATGAAGAACCTTTCTGCACACTTGGTTAGAAAAGAAACTTAATCTGTGAAAGAGGCTTGGGTAAAGGTTTGGGTAAAGTTACCCGGGTAAGACCCTGGAGAGGCAGCCTGGGATGCTGTTGTCTGCACGTGTATTTGGGGGTGGGGTGGGAAAGGGTCAGCCAGAGTACTGCAGGGGGCTCCCCCTGGAACGCATGCTGGAGCCACCTGCCCGCATCCCACACCCAGACTGATTACACCAGAATCTCGGGAAGTAGGCAGCGCAGGATTGAAACTGCCGTATCCAAGGTCTTGGAAATGTTTCTCTCAGTGTGGTACCCTAAGAATTTTGTTCATCAAGGGAGTTCACTGCCCCTTCTGTCCATGCCTTCCCCCACAGAGACATGCTGTCTTGGGGATGCAAATAGAGAGGATGGGAGCCCTTAGTAGGCTGGTTTCTCCTTCTCTGCTCCAAGACTGAGCCAAGGACCAAAGGCATGGTTTTGGTGAGACCTCCAAGGCTGACCACCCACGCTGCCCTTCTGTGTGTCACGTTGTTTTGGGTATCTGATGGGGGAAGCCGCTACTTGTCAGTCATGATCTCCCATGAGCAACAAAAAGCTCTCTCAATATTATAATAATTTGGAAAACTGACTGATTGAACAAGAGATTAGTTGTGTAAGTGGGGTGGGGAATGACAATGGTTAAAGTAGTGAATCATGGAAAAGGGAACACAGGAAGGCTTTTAGTCAGAAAACATGCTCTGAGAAAATATTTTGGAGAAATCCATTCCTTCGTACATCCAGAGTCTGGGTTTGCACCTGCCATTCCACACCCAGGCCTAGGAATGTGGGCCAGTCTTCTTACTTCCATGATCCCTACTTTCCGCACTTGTGAAATGGGAACAGTAGTAGCTCAGGATGGCTCTGAGGACCACGGGTGCTCATGACTCTCTTCACGTAGCCGAGCCAAGGAGAGATGGGCCAGGGCTGCATAACACTCACAAAATTGCATTGGGGCTGGCACAGGTGGCCTGGCTAATCCCAAAACCAAAACAGAAATGTCCCTGGATGGTTCCAGGGTCCACCAGAGCCCTTCCCTGTCCACAGACTCACAGCTGACCTTGTCATGCATGTGCCTTTGTTTCCCTTCCACAAAAAAAAAAAAAAAAAAAAGAAAAAAAAAAGAGCAAGCTCAGCCCTGTCATCTAAGCTGAATGATTTGGCCAGACTTGGGTGATACTCTCCCAAATTTAATGGCATTCTTAGGATCACTGGCTGGCTTTCCAGTGTACCCTGACTCTGTCCTATACCAGCTATGGAACTTTGGGCAAGTGCTTTAATGTCCCTCAGATTTGCTCCTCCATCATCTGTGAAATAAATATAGTCACATGGGATTGTTGTGAGGGTTCAGGTCACTGAGATGGAGTGGAGAAAGCATTAGCACAATGCCTGGAACATGGACAAGACCCTGCAAATGGTAACAATCACAACTATTGGCTTATTGAAACAAGCAGGCTTAGCAATTACTGAGTAGTACTATACATTTTTAATAAAATAAAGCCATATTTATTTAGAAAAGAACTCTAATTCATTCTCCCACTCATCAAATTGACCTTGTACCCTATAAAATTCAAATTAGTGAGGTTCTTGTTATACCAATAGCCAAATAGGGTTCACAGACAAGCTCCCGCCCCAATTCTCCCCAGTACCCCTCCTACCATAGTCAGCATGGTGTGTCTGAAGTGGCCGCCATCTCCCAGTCCTGAGCCCCGGGACCCTGTGTCATCAGTCACTTCTCCATTGCTCCAAGGTAAGGAAAGTTGTAGCATGTGTCAAGAGCTTGAGTCTGCCTGCACTGAACTTGCCCGTCTTTTCCGGCAGGCGGTAAAGCGGTTCTTGAAACAGGAATGCAAGTGTCACGGCGTGAGTGGCTCGTGTACTCTGAGGACATGCTGGCTGGCCATGGCTGACTTCAGAAAAACGGGCGATTACCTCTGGAGGAAGTACAACGGGGCCATCCAGGTCGTCATGAATCAGGATGGCACTGGTTTCACTGTGGCTAACAAGAGGTTTAAGAAGCCAACAAAAAATGACCTCGTGTATTTTGAGAATTCTCCAGACTATTGTATCAGGGACCGAGATGCGGGTAAGTTCAATGCACTTTATTCACAGTACCTAATTCTTTCACGATCAATATTCCACAATTTAAATGCAGTTCTGTATTTTCAGCACGACGGTCCTGTAAAGCGCAGCCGGGTGCCTTTAGATTCATAGTTCGTGTTCTTAGAAGTCATATTTAAAGTGCACAGAAAGCTTTCCTAAGCAGCTGGAGAAATGGGTTGATAATGTGCAGGTTCTGGAGGAATGTGAACCCAAGAAAGTACATGGCAAAGAGTCAAAATATGCAGATTAGCAAGATTCTTCAGCCTTGACAAAACTCTAACCAGTCGATTAACGTACACTCTGTACAGCAACCCGGCATCTTCCCTGTGATCCTGGAACCCAGAGGAGTAAAGCTATGCAAGGTACCTTCCCCCTCACAAATCCCACCTCTGTGACTCTGGAAAAGGGGCCCGGGGTTTTAAAGTTAGCCTGCTTTGGGGGACCTGGGTGGCTCAGTCAGTTGAGCATCTAACTCTGGATTTTGGCGCAGCCCATGATCTCAGGATTGTGAGGCTGAGCCCCGCTTTGAGCTCCGCACTGGGTGTGAGCCTGCTTAAGATTCTCTCTCCTTCCCCCTCTGCCCCTCCCCTGCTTGCACCCACATGCTTGTGATCTCTCTCTCTCTGAAAACAAATTAAGTAAATAAAGTTAGCCTGTTTTGAAAACTACCATACTTCTCACTCTCTCACTCTTTCCAATATGCTGAGAAGTTGCCAAATACTAGAAAGCAAAAAGGTCTTCCTACTGGCCTGGTTGTTGGTGGGCAGCGGATGAGAGCTGTGTAAGAGGCATTTTGTTCATTAAAGCCACACCCTTCCCTTGCAGTTGGTACCTTCTCTGTCTTTGAACTCACTCAAAGGGCAGCTCCATCAACCTCAACATAGCTGTTCCCACCAGTGTGGTTTCATGTGCCTGCTGTTCTCCACCTCTCGCTTCTCCTGGGCAGCACTGAGCTCCAGGCTTAGCACAGTCTTTGCAAAGACTATGATACAAAATAAGAATGAGTACAGGTCTCAGTGGATAGGAGGAGATGGAAAGCCCACAGCCAACTCTGGCTCAAGCCAAATTCTCAGACTTAGTAGAAAGCAAGGGAATTCATTATCAGGAAAAACATACTTGAATATAAATTCTGAGTTTGTTTTTGAATCCAAAGTAATTGCAGAGGGACCGGTAAAACAGTATAGATGGCAGCCAGCTCCTAACACTAGAGTGACAAAGAGGCACAATTACCAGGGAATGTCACAGGAAGTACAGAACCTTTCCTTTGTCCCTGAGTGGCTGAATTTTCTTCCTGGTTTGAGAAGCATGTTCTCTACAGCATTTGGGCGGGTTTGTGCGTGCAGCCTCTGGATTAACAAGTACTGAGTGTAAGGACCAGGTGCTGTGCCCTGCTGCATTCCTCACATGCTTTGGGACCTCTAACTAAAGTCAGCCTACCTGTCAGGCCAAAGTTCCAGCCAAATCATCCTGAAACCTATACTTTGATATTGGATTGTCGCCGAGGTCTGGCTCCCCTCTGCCAGTAACTAGCTGTTTAACCTCAGGCTCCTCGGACAGGACATGGGGATGATGACATCTTGATCACTTTAGGAATTACATTGGATTGACTCCTGTGTGCCAGGTACTGGGCTAAGATCATTGCACACATGGTCTTATTTAATCTTTAGAGCCGCCCTATGACATCAGTGCATTGGAACCAGTTACTGAAAAAATTTAAAAAAAAAGAAAAGAAAAGAAAAAGAAAAAGAGGGTGGCTCCTGGTTGATCAACACTAACCAAGAACCAAATTCACATCCTAGCTTTTAAAATCAGATAAGCAGCCTTGAATAGTGTCATCCCAACTATACTGATGAGACAAGTGAATGACTAGCTCAAGATCTCATTGGTCTTGGAGGGGACGGATGTCTGGCTGGCTGTCCCCATGGCCCGTACACCTGACCCTGACATCACAACTCATCACTAGCTGTCTCTAAAAAGGTGCTACGAAGCAAATCCCTCATTTCAAATGTAAGAGGACCTACTTCCCCAAGACATCTTTTCTGGGTTTTTGGATTCAAGCAGTTTGCACGGTGAAGCGAACAGTTATTATACTTGATGACCACTTAACTACCTCATGGACATTATGAAGTAAAGACCTTACTTTGTCTTCCCCACAGAGGAGATTCTGAATCCATTCCCCAATGCCTCTTCAGGCTACTGTTACTCTTCCACACTTTGCTTTTTCTGCTCCCAGTATTAGAACACAATTCCGTTTCTTGATTCTAAACTAGCAAACTCCTCTGCAGTGCCTGCCATTCATTCGCACTTGATCCGCATTCTAGCGCTGATTCCCAAAAAGAATCTATAAGTGGGTGTGTTATGATCCCATTTTCTGGGAGAAAAAAACTGAAGCTCTGACAAACAGGTTATGGAATTTGTTCAAAAACTCTTGGTTGGTTGGGAGGCAGAGCAGGGACTTGGATCAGAGTCTGTCCATCCTTTTAACCGTCTCCCTCGGCCCCCAGTTGCATCAGCCACGAGGCAGCCCCTGGCGGGCGCTGACTTTCTGAAGAAAGTTTTATACTTTATTCACTCTCCATGTATTTCTGTTCTGTTTTAGGCTCATTTGAGCTTATTTCATTGTTAACTTAAAAAGATGTGAATTTGGTTCTTGTTGGTGTTGATTAACCAGGAGCCACCCTAATTATTATTTATTTATTTATTTATTTATTTATTTATTTATTTATTTATTTAAGTAGCCAGTTTCAAAGTATCAGATTGGATCAGATTTCTCATTAAGATTCCTAGATTTGGGGCACCTGGGTGGTTCAGTCAGTTAAGTGTCCAACTCTTAGTTTCGGCTCAGGTCATGATCTCCCAGTTGGTGAGATCAAGCCCTGCATCAGGCTCTGTGCTGACAGCATGGAGCCTGTTTGAGACTCTCTCTTTCCCTCTCCCTCTGCCCCTCCAACACACACACATCCTCTCCCTCTCTCTCTCTCTCTCTCTCTCTCTCTCAAATTAAATAAAATAAACTTTAAAAAAGCTATCAAAATACTCTTTCCTTTAAAAAAAAGATTCCTTGAGATATACTTGATGCCCTTTTATAGCTGAACCTAAGAAAATGCCAAAGTTATCCATATAAACTTTGCCATATTTCTTTTTAATTCTGTTGACCATCAGGTGACTGTTTTAATGAAAATACCATTTGGGTGTTGGCCATCATGTAGACAAAAGTTCTGACTGTCTGAAGAGTATAGTTTTCCTTGTTCATGCTTGAATAAATAGCCACCTGTATGAAATGCAGATTTTCCCTGAGAAAGTCCGCTTCAACTTGCACAGATGCTGAGAGTCTTGTCCTTGCCCATGTAACCTATGGCCTTCTAAAAATTAAACTTTCTCCTGGCCATTTTCTCCTAGAAATTCACATAGTATGCACTCTAGAAAATCAGTCAAAACAGTCGTAGAAGTTTGTGGTTCAGAATCATTCTGGAACAGCCTCTGACCTCTCTCCACAAAGGCAGGGAACTGTGATAGCATCTGAGACCCACGAGAAGGGAGAGATTCCTGCCTGTACCTCACAGCGGCATTCCTTCTCTGAGCTGTGCTCCCTCATCTTGAAAGGAAAGTGTTGAGGTTACAGGACTAACATCCTGTCAGTCTATATTAAAGAAGCCCTCAGAATGTGCCATGTTGCTGAGCGAGCACATCACTAAGGGACTCTCTTCCCTTTGCTAGAATCATTTCACCTAAGAAAGAGCCTGTTTTCCAATAAATGGAACTCCCATATGTTTGAAATGGGTTACCTTCACATATATCCAGGCTCTAAAATAGGTCAGATTTCGCAGTAAATTTTATTATTTTTTTAATGTTTATTTATTTTTGAGAGAGAGAGAGAGAGAGGGAGAGAGAGAATCGGAGTGTGAGCAGGGAAGGGGCAGAGAGAGAGGGAGACATAGATTCTGAAGCAGGCTCCAGCCTCTGAGCTGTCAACACAGAGCCCGACATGGGGCTCGAACTCACAAACTATGAGATCATGACCTGAGCTGTAGTCGGAAGCTGAACTGACTGAGCCACCCAGGCACCCCATGTGGTAAAATTTAAAGCAAATAATTTTTTTTTCATTTTCTCTATTAAAATTGGCATTAACTCTTCCCTAGATTACATCTCATACAACTCAGTCTGCTTTGTTGTGGCCATATTGCTTTATTTTGCCTTTTTAAAATGTCATTCACATTGGGCACCTTATTGTTTTTAACTTATCGAGCACCTTCCACTTCTCAGCACTGGAAAAGCAATGGTGGTGAGCACATTGAATATTGTCAAGTCATAGATGCCTGTAGCTGACTGACTTCACTCCTGCTCGCCAGCACCTGCTTCCTGTTCAAATCAACCCATCATGTGACTGGCGTGAGCCCGCTTCTTCTGTCAGTTTGGTTTTGTGGAATGGATGGAGTCTACCGGCACTATTTTCCAAAGTGAGGGTCTCTTCAGAAAACTATTAAATCAGGATCTCAGGGGATTGCTGCTGAGATTCTATAGCATTTCAAACTTAAGCACATTAAAATGGAAAATCAATGTTTTAGGCAGTCCATGATTCCTTATTTTTTCATAAGTATTAGGTAAGAAAAAAATCCCAGGAGACATTATATTCTTTGGAAAACCTGCTCTCTTACAAAGGAAAAAAAACTCCTTATTTAAGGAGCTCTAGATAAGTGTCACACAAAAATATCCCCTGCCTGGGCTTACCCAGTACAAGAGGGTGTTTGTTCTTCCACCTGGAGGCCTTGCATTTTCAGGAAACTTCTTTCACTGTGAGTAAGCACATTAAAATGATTTCAGCCACCTAAGCTTTCATGGAAATTAGCTGCATAGAAATGATCAAGTAAGCCCTTTAGTGAAGTCCTAAAAGAATGATACCAGGCCTAGTGAATTTCGGCGAGAAAGGCAGAAGGGTGAGTCAAGACCCGGGGGTTTTCGTGGGTGAGGACAGACCCAGACCCCAGGAGGAGAAGAGTGATGAGAACATGAGTTCCTATGAGAGGCAGGCCCTGTGCCACACATCTTCTGGGCATTTCCTCTGAATCTTCAGGGCAGTTACTTCCACTTATAGAGAAGGGAATTAAGGCTCAGAAAAGCTATTTAACCTGCCCAAGACTGTGTGAACTGTAAGTGGTAAAGAAAAAAAATAAATAAAAATCAAAAGTCCATACTCTTCTCACTGTATCTACACTTTACTTCCTGAAACTTGGGGAGGAGTCGTAGCAGAGAGGGGAGACTTATGTACTAAAGAGGCAGTGTGAGGACATGGAAACCTAATGGGACAAGGGGGCCACAGAGTGGAGAGCTGGACAGTGGTCAGACTGAAGCTTCTCTCTTGTGTTTGGCTCAGGTTGCCTAGAGGTACCTTCCAATCACAAGCCCTTCAAGTTTCCGAGAGTGTTAATGTCCTTAATTGTTCCCCCCAAAATGATAAGCTTAAAAACTGATTAAGGAGGATATTCTTAGGACGACAACACAAGACATTTTCCCCTAGCCTTCAGTTGAACAAAGGGAGCGCGCTCTGATGTTCGACTGGAAAGACTCTGCTCAAATTCCAAGAGCACGTACAACGGTGTGACGCGGTGCATGTGACATTATGCAGGCCATGTTGGAGGCGAGATCTAGGAAGCGGGGCTTTCTGGGATGGCTATTCTAGCGGTTGCATGGTTATCGGCTCTGGTTATTGCCCCAGGCGTCTGCAAATCAAAGGAGCCCTCAAGTTAGAGATAGTCCATCTCTGAGGAATGCCGCTGTCCTCTCCAGAGAAGCGGTCGCACCTAATCACAGGCCACTTTCACCCGTTATGACATAAAAACCCTGACCTGGGCCAGAGGTCACCCTGAGGTCTCCTGTCCAACTCTAGGAAACAAGCAACCCTCCAACCTCTCCTCCAGTCAAGTTCAAAAAACAAGAGTTCAACAGTTGTTTAACCTGTTGTCCACAGAAAGTCCGACACCCAGCTGACAACTGCAGTCTGGGACTGGTGCAAGCACTAAGGTATCACTGGTTTTTTCTGCACAAATCATATTTGCCAAACAGCTTGGAAACCATGGGAACACAATCCAAACCACGGTTTACAGAGATTCACTGATCCAGACATGCCCCATAGTGTGGCCTGGTTTGCTGAACCTCTGATTGTGACCTGACTAAAAACAAGTGAACAGCGTGTCAGCCAGTAGGAATGCATGGACCTTATTTTGGTACTAAATGCACAATTCCTACAGGACCTCCTAGGTCCCTCATTGCTTCATGGATCAAATATGTATTGAGCCCCTTTCGTACGCCAGACACTATGATAAGCCTCTGGAATGTGAAGACAAGAAAGCCAGACTCGGGCCTTGGCCTCAGGCTTCACAGGCCTCCTGGTCTCTGCAGATGAGCCAGGTAGTGGGTACGCAATGGGATGCAGGCCAGGGGTGGGGGGCCTCAAGCCCGGACAGGAAGGTGGCGCTTTCTTGGTTTCCGTCCACACTCCATTGCTCTATCACCAGGTCTCGCTGTACATTCGTAATTTGGAAAATTAAAGAACAGGTTATTCATCCCTTTCAGCAGTGAGATTTCATTTAGAAATTCCTGAACTGATATCTGAAAAGTGCTAAGACAACTAGACCAGGAGAGAATGAAATGAACAATGTATTGGTGAGGCTTATGAGTCACCAGGTTCATAGGAAGTTGTTGATTACGTTGTATGATTAATGTTAATTACCATCCAGAGGACAATCCTTTCAAACTCTTAGTGGCATGTAACACAATTAGCCTGTCCCCCTTCCCGAAACACAATCTCCTGATTTTCCACCTGCCCCAAGAGCTGGTCTTCCCCAATTTCCGTCGCTAGTGTCTCCTCTTCTACTTGAAAATTTGGAAGATCGTCGGCGCCCAGGCAGGCCCTCTTCACTTCTCCATCTGCACTTTGTCCTTGAGTGGCCTCCTCCTTTATGATGGCTTTAACTGCATCTCAGGCCTCATCTGGGTCCTACCCCCTGCTCAGCAGCTCTCTCGGGTTGCTCACATCGCTAGCAACCTGATTCTATTAAAACTGAACACCGATTTGTCCCACTCCCAAAACCTATTTTCTTCAAGCTTCCTCTTGTCAGAAAATAGCAGAGCCATCCGCTCCGTCGGTCCAGCCATAAACCTGCAAGTCGTTTGCTACACCACTTTCTCACTTGCACAGCGGCCCATCACCTGGTCCTCCTTAAATATATCAAGGATCTATCTCAGAAAGCCTTGTTCCTTTTTTTTTTTTTAAAGTTTATTTATTTATTTTGAGAGACACAGAGTGAGCAGGGGAGGGGCAGAGAGAGAGAGAGAGAGAGAGAGAATATCGTGCAGAGTCCATACTGTCAGCATGGAGCCTGACGTGGGGCTCGAACCCACAAACCGCGAGATCATGACCTGAGCTGAAAGCAAGAATTGGACGCTTAACATACTGAGCTACCCAGGTGCCCCAGAAAGCCTTGTTCCTTGACTCTAGCATATACTATGAGTTTTTAGTTAAATTGTTTAAATATTTGTTTGTTATCTGTCTGTCCCACTGGGCTCTGATTCCAAGATGGCAGGAACTGTCTGTTCACCACTGGATCCCCAGCACCTAGCATATAAACATGTGTTGAATTGAATTGAATGACAAGTTATAAACAGCTTAAAATATGCTCATCATGAGCTGAAATGAAGTCTTAGTTATGTTGGTGCAGCATCATAGCTCAAATGACAGGTAATTACTAAGCATTATAATCACCCATCACTGATTATAACACGTGGCCTATGAAAATTCCCACTTAAGGGTGATGGGCATTGAGGAGGGCACTTGTTGGAATGAGCACTGGGTGTTGTATGGAAACCAATCTGACAATAAATTATATTTAAAAAAATAATAAAATTAAGTAAAATTAAATTAACAACAACAAAAAACCAAAATTCCTACTTAAACTGAACTGTTAAATGGAATTTTTCTCCTCATGTTCAGGTGCATTAGGGGACCATTTACAGAGCTTAAAATGTTGGCTGCCCATTTCCCTGGAGGACACAAAAGTCTCAAATGCAGCAGTAGCCTATATCGATTGCTTTTAGTTGCCACCAAATACTCTGTGTGGGGCCTTTTTCATTTACTATTATCAGTGGGATTACTTGTTAGTTCATCTGATTTCATCGTAAATGTAAGCCAAATACTCTTTACATCCAATATTTACTTTATGTTACAGGCATGATCTGTAAATCTGCATTACCTTTCAGAATGTAGATAGATGTGCTAGAATTATTCAACTTCTAGGATGCACTGAAATGGGCCCTCATGTGGATTTACTGACAGCGGCAATCAGATCGAGTTTGTGAAAAGTGAAAAACAAAGCAACGAACTTTTTTTCAGAAAAAAAGGAAATTTCAGGAAAAAAAACCCGCAAAAATTTCTTTTTCCTATTCTGAAGTCTTTGACATAATTTGTACTAACAAAACTTTCACCAAATAGATGTCCTTCTTTTTTGTAATAGAAAAAATTCATTGTCAATTACCATATTAAGATGTTACAAACAAAAGGATAATGTTAAAGTATTTTTAAAGAATACATTTGCTTCCTTCGTGTAACCTTTCCCCATGAAACCTGTTTTGTGCTGGTGTGATCAATCCGTTCTATAAGTCTATATAAATCCCATATTCCTAAGGAAAAATCCTGGCATTACGGATCGACAGACTTTGGTGCCACCATTGCTGTTTTTACTGATTACTGACTGGATAGCCATGGACAAATTAATTTTTTCCAGTCTCTTAAGATGTGTGTTTCCCCCAGAAATTCCCCGCGGTTCCTATGATTCCATAAATGAATGAGTGAATTATTAATTAATTTCACTCTATGTCTGCAATAACAGAACTTGAACTTGATGCCAGAGACTCCCTCAAGTTGTCAGTTTGAATCTCTGAGATCTTTTAAAAATGTGGATATTTTTTGCGTGTTTTCTCTATATAGCTAGTGAGAGCATAAGAGCAAATAGCAGGCTGTTCGCTAGTGTACTCTTCCCATGGTGCCGCAGGGCTTGGTGACTGCTCCCTGGAGAAGTGTGCCCTCCTCCGGCAAGGAAAAGCTGATCTTAATTTTTAAGAAATTGTTTTTAATTTAATATTTAATGAGTCAGGAATTGATATGGGGACGGCTGAGCACTGTGCAGTGTATAGAAGAAATATAAGATCTCACCTCTGTCCTGGGGGAGACAAGGTGCATGAGAAATCATCAAATATTTCAAAACAGTGGACGAGCCCTATTGTGCGACATACTTTATAAGGGCTTCAGAAGCGGGTCAGGAGGGCACCGAGGGGAAACAGGGAGAGCTCTGTGGAAGGTACTAAAGTAGGCCTGAATCTCAAAGGATGGGAAAACTCCCCATCTAATGGAGTAGGACAGGCCAGGAGAGCAGATGAGAAGTACCCCTTGAGAGGAAACAGTCTACACAGCTGTGACATCAGAAAGTCACTTCAATGGGACAGTGAGGAGATGGCCTGATTATCAGGGGTGCAGGTAGGGGGCAGGTGGGAAATAAACTGGGGTAGACTAGGTAGTGCCAGACATAGAAAGCCTTGAAGGTCTGACTTTAGCTTTAATTCCACGATTGGATTTGCTAATTTCATGGGACGTGCTTTTTTGCACCAGTTAAGCTTTTCCTGCTTATTATACAAACATTGAATAAAATCATCTGAGTTAAGTGGAGACACTGTCTTTCCTAGTTTTAGTTTTGCAATTCTTCCTGTGCGAGGGGCAAGCCCTGCATGTAGATGAATGTGCGGTCTCTAACATTTGCTCTAACATTCTTTTCTTCCCTCGATAAATCTGTGTCATTAATGACAACATGTAAGTCAACCAGAGGAGAAACAGCCGATTGGATGACGGGCTTAAGTGAATCTTGCCTTATGTCCTAATGGTCAACATATGGGCTTCTGTCAGTCTGGAGTGGCAGGAATTTCCAAAGACACAGGCCCATCCACAGAGAAAGAGCGCTCGAGAGAGCGCCCTTCCTCCAGATCCCAGAGGTGTAGGTCTGGGAACTATTAGCAAAAGCTCTGAGTCCTCCTCTGCTGTCAGGAAGATGCATGTCGGTGGAGACAGAAATGTTTTTGCACTGGGAGCCCTGACTCCATTATTAATTTTATAGCTCCAGGGAAGGGATGCTCGATTTTGTAACGTTCCCTCCGCATTGCCCCACCAGAAATGTGTTCTCTGGTCCCAAACTTATATGATTTAGAAACTCTGATTCTTTAAATTTATTTTTAATGTTTATTTACTTTTGACAGAGAGACAGAGTGTGAGCACGGGAGGGGCAGAGAGAGAGGGAGACACAGAATCTGAAGCAGGCTCCAGGCTCTGAGCTGTCAGCCAGCACAAAGCCCGGATGTGGGGCTCAAAGCCACAAACCGTGAGATCACGACCTGAGCCGAAGTCGGTGCTTAACCGACTGAGCCACTCAGGTGCCCCGAAACTCTGATTCTTTATCTTCCTTCCTCCCCCCACCCCACCACCACATATGTGAGCTCTGTGCAGGGTGAGGACAACACCAGGGAGGAGGAAGGCAGATCTGGCTGGAACTCACCTTCCCATGGCATGGACATTACAGACTGCCTGGATCTTATGGCCACTGAGTCTAGGCAAATGACCTAACAGTGTGGCGTGAAGGTGACAGAAGAAGGTTGCGCTCGCTGAGCCTGGGTCTGCCATACTCTGTCGGGAACTGGGATCCGTACCCAGGCGGGCCGTACATCGGAGCACATTTCACAAACTTAACCCTACGGGAGTCAGAGAAAAGAGCTTCCAACCTGCAATTTATCTTAAGGAAACTGAGTAAATCAAAGTGCAATAAGAGCTAGTATTCTAAAGCAATATGAATGATTTTTAAAATAAATAAGTGTGAAGCATCTAAATATGTATTTGTCCTCTTAACATATCAATTTGGGAAACTAATGACAGAGCTATGACTGAAAATATTTTTAAAATTTCCTTTGAAGTATTTGTAGAGCCGGCCATTCATACTTTTGTAGATACTGTATGATGCAAACATTTGACCTGTTAAGATCAATCTGGCTTTTGGAAATGTCTCAGTGAATCAGAGTAGAGTCTGGGGGAGAGTTGTGTGACTGATCAGGCCAAGATATGCCATTTTGGGTGAGATGCAAATTGATCCTATTGGCTTCCCTGAACCCAGAAAGTTCTGCTTAACAAGAGTTGTTCTCAGTGTTTGCAGCCACGGCCCCATTGGTGACATATATTAAAATCACCTTAAGGACACATACATGTTTTAGAGATGTGCATGTTGCTATGGTAAAGAAATTAGTCTCATCTCTCAAAAAGGTGACAGGAATTCCCCAGGAGTATCAGTGCAGGAAAAACGCAGTGTAAGCTCTAACACCATGTTGATTAAGTAACTTTTTCATTCTCATATAACTGTAGGTGTCTTAATTGTCTACGGCATAACATATGCTGGAGAGAAAGTCCCTTCCCAAAAGGTTACATGTCAGGACCTTTGCAAGCCCTGCCTTTGATAAAACAATGAAGGGAGAGAGCAGGAAGGATGTTACTGCTTTGCTCTTGTACTCCTGCCCGCGAGCCTGCTTCCTGGGATCCGGAAGGGCTCTGGAAGCTCTCTGCCAGAGGTCACTGGCTCTGCCAGTTAAGAGCGTGAGCTCCGGAGTCACACAGCCTGGCTTCAAATCCTGACCTGCCACCTGCTAGCTGTGTGGTCAGGGGCAAGTTACTGACCCATCTCCATTTCCTCATTTCCAAACTGGCGATAACAGTACCTACTTTATAAGCTTATAAGAATTAAATGAGATAATACAGGCAAAATGCTTATCACAGGGACAAGCCCATGTCAGTCCTCCATAAATATTGACTCCAATTATGAACAGAAATAAGAGAAAGAGAGTGAAAAAGAAGGCAGGGGGGAGGGTGAAAGAAGAAGAATGAGGAGAAGAGAGGAAAAAGGAAAGGAGGCTTGGGCTTCAGGCTTACAGGTGTAGTTGGCTTTCTTAACCCAGGGGTTCCTGATGCGGCCCAGGCAGGGGTGAATGACTCATTAGTTAATGAATTGGTATATTATTTGGAAAAAAAGCTCTAAAAATGTATATCTCAAATACTTAGAACAAACAAGCAGGAAGATCATAAAACCCGAGTGTCTCTTTCATAAAGAGCTCACGCACGCACACGCATTCACAGCTTTGATTTTTGTCTTTTATGGTAAGAATAGTAGTGGTCTGTTTTGGAAAGGATAACGGGAGGTCCCTAAGACAGTATAGCCCTGCTGCTATCAATTATAATGGGGCTTTCTTATAATTCCAATAAAGGAAAGCAATGCCAGCAAATTTTGTATAGATTCCGCACTCTAGAAACGAGCTTTTCAGGGCTTGGATGAAATGGCTCTATATTCTGCTCAAATGACAGCAAGTGTCAAAATTGCCCTCCTGCCCTTCAGTCCATCATTAAATCTAATTAGATCCAAACCCCAAAGCGGGGCCAATTTGTGGTCCATTGTCCCGCAACCTCGTCCTCTCCCTAGATGACAGAGCCTGCCCTGCACCTCTCAGCCGGCCCATTCCTGGGGGCCGCGGGTACCTTGCAGGGGCCATCCCTCCTCCAGGCTGTGACCTCACCACTGTTCTCTCATCAGTGACTCACAACCTTCAAAAATGCCTCTCATCTTCCTTCTTCTGGGCCCTCATTACACCCTCTTTGGGCGACCAGCGGTATTAAATAGATTAATGGCGTTTTCCAGCATTCTGTAACTGAACGCTGAACTGCTGAGACCTCAATCCCAAGGCCTTGTTTCCTTTACTGAAACCACTTCTGAGTCAAGCTCTTGTCAGGAGCCATCGCTTTGACTGCTTCTCTCAGAGTTTTGATGGTGTTGGGGTCCCTTCACTGAGCAATCCTTCTGTTCAGGCGGGGTCCGGCTCGGTTTTTCGTATCTGGGGGACAAAGCACCCTGACCATCACTGAAGCTGAGGCAGATCACAGCCCAAGACCTCCTTAGGCTTCAGGCCACTGGGAAAATGTCGCCAAGTTCAATGCTAGTAAAAAGCCCTCACTCTGAGTCAGGACTGAGACACTTCACCTCCCTGTCCTAGCACTCCCCCCACCCCCGAACCTCACAGCACCGAGGAGGGAGAGAAAATTCCAGTTGCATACATTCCTATTTTGATGACTGGATTTTGGGGGAAGTAAAGAATACTTGTTGGTGTGCAGGGCTTACTGACAAAACACAAAAAGGTGAAAATTCAGAATTGCCTCTGAGGGTGGGGCCAGTGAGAGGGCTCCTCACACCCACTGGGGGTCTCATTTACACCATGGCTTCAGCCGCCACCCCTGAGTGGCGTGGTAAAGTCTTCCTATTCCGAATCTCCATCCTGACCTCTGTCCCGAGTCCCGGAGAACATTTCCATTTAACATTTCTACCTGGATGGCCCACTGTCACGGCAAACTCAATGTGTTGAAAACAAAACTCCATATCTTGGCTCAAAGCCTGCCCCTCCCCAGGTGCTCCCACCCCGGGGAAGGTCAGTGGCAGAAGCCCAGTCACTCGAGCCAGAAACCTGGGAACACTCGCCCTCATCCTCCATGTCCTGTCAGTCCTGCCTCCTTGAAATCCCCCCAAGCCCATTAACTTCTCCCATCCTTCCCCAACCCCTCCACTGTCCTTGTCCGGCCATGCTGTGCCCTGACCAGAGCACTTCGCTGCTCTCGAACTTGGCTCCTTGACTTCACCCCTACCCCTTTCAATCCATCCAACCCCAGCACCCAGAGTAAGCCTTCTGAAACATAAATCCACCATGTCCCCGTATTGTGTAAAAACTCTCAGTCACATTCTGTTGCCCTTGGGTTAAAAGTTTTAACACCTTGGGGCACCTGGGTGGCTCAGTCGGTTACCCACCCGACTTCAGCTCAGGTCATGATCTTGTGGTCCGTGAGTTCAAGCCCCGCTTTGGACTATGTGCTGACAGCTCAGAACCTGGAGCCTGCTTCAGATTCTTTGTCTCCCTCTCTCTCTCCCTCTCCCCCACTCATGCTCTGTCCTGTCTCTGTCTCTCTCTCAAAACTAAATAAAAATTTTAAAAAAATTAAAAAAATAGTTTTAACACCTTGGGGCACCTGGGTGGCTCAGTCAGTTAAGCATCCAACTCTTGATTTCAGCTCAGGTCATGATCTCAGGGTCATGAGATCAAGGCCTGCATCAGGCTCTGCTGAGTGTGGAGCCTGCTTCGGATTCTCTCTCTCCCTCTCTCTCTGCCCCTCCCCCAATCGTGTGCACACGCACTCACTCTCTCTCTTTCTCTCTCTCTCTCTCCCTATTACATAAGGTCTTCCATGTCTCGGCTTCTTCGACCCGCCTCTCCAGCCTCACCTCTTGCCACTCTCCCTGTGGAATGCTGCATTCCAGCCTCGTTAAACACCTTTCTGCTCCTCACATATTAGAGCTTGGTTGGTTTCCTGGTTTTATACATGTGGTTTTTCCCTCTTCTTCTTGTCACTGGAACATAAAACACATACAGAAAAGCACACGTCACATGTACGGCTCAGGGAATTATCTCAAAGGGACACACCCATATAATCTAAGCCCAGACTAAGACCCGAAGAAGACTGGTATTCCAGAAGCCTCCTTCATGTCCCTTTTCACTTTTCCCCAAGGGAAAGTACCACCCTGGCTTCGAATAGCATAGACTGTTTTTTCCCACTTTTGTACTTGATGTAAACGAAAACCTCCCAAATTGTGCCAGCTGTCTACTACTGCATAACAAACCACCAACAAGCCCCACCATGGGCCTCAATGCTCCGTGCAGCCATGCTCTTCTGTCTGCTCTGTCACCAAGCTTCTTGCAAGCTTCCCCACCCCACACTCAGTGTCCATCTGCCCATTCACTCCACAATCCACCGCTCCATTGTGTCTTTCTGCTGAAGCAGCTCTCAGCAGAGGACCCCAGTTGCCTCCTTCGTGCTGAGCCAAGTGAATGATTGTCAGTCTTTTCCAAGATGACCTCCTCCCAACTCGGTGAGTCACCAAGTCCTAATGATTCTCCCTCTTTAACCCATCTTGCATTTGTCCTACCTCTGTCACCGGTCATCATCTCCTGCCTGGACTAATCCCACTGCGTGAAGGATACCTCCCTGCTCCAAGAAGCTGTTTCAGACTTCTCATTCCCACATGTTTTCTGCAGATTAAAAATCTGGGCAGGCTCACCACTCACCATGGAATAAAACCCAAGCCGCAGCCAGACAGGAAGGCTCTAAACCTGTGCCCCAAGTCCCTTTCCACTCTCTTTGCCTAACACACGCCTGTGGCAGAGCCACGCTGGCTCTGCACAGACTCATAAGTGTGCCGCGGAGGCTGCTGGGAGGCTCTCTCCTACCTAGAATGCCTTCTGTCCCATGTTCCCCCCAGAGCTTCTACTTATCCTCCTCTATGTCCTATCTCTGATGCCACCTCTTAAAACTGTGCTGTTCACAGTTCCTTTTCTGATTCTGTGCTACTGATATTAATAACAACAATTATCATTATCATTACGATATGTTTGGCTTAGTCTCTCTAGAACATAAGCTCCTCAGGGCAGGATCTTCATTTTGTTCCCTGATAGATCCAAGCTCCCGCAACTGTGCCTAGCACATAGGAGGCACTCCGTAAACACTTGCTAAGTGAACGGAAAGGTTAGCATTAATTGAGCACTTATTATGCCAGGTGCTTTCATGCTTGATCTCATTCCCTCCTGACCACAGCCCTGTGAGGAAGGAACTGTCTTTATTCCAGTTTTTCAAGGGAAGAAACGGAAGCGTGATAAGATTACATAACTTGCCCAAGGTCACCCGGCTGATAGATGGCAAAGCTAGAATTTAAACTCGGATGTGTCCCAGCTCTCAACAACCTCATTCTACCATCCTGAGCTTGGTCTGCAGTGGCCCGTTGCACAAAACCCTACTGTGGGTTACAGGAGCTCTTCGGGAAACGGCACATGTGAAGTAGTGGAGAAATCTCTTTACATGTGTATCTCTTCATTATATTAGAAATTTCCAGAGAATAGGAATAGGAAGTGAATTCTAATTATTTTGTTCCCCTCCCACACCCCCTAAAACTCTACACAGCCCGCGCAGTGTCTTACATGTCTGTGTTCATTAAATGTTTGCTGAATTAAATGACGGGTGTGCTGCGAAGCAGGACTTGGCAGTGAGTCCCTTCTGCACAGGCAGTGATTCCGAGCACCGTCCTGAACCCAGCCCCAGCTGCCGCCTCTTCTAACTCTGTGCTTCTTCAGCACGATAGAGCCTCACAGCCATCCTTGGCTGACCCCCTCTTCCACCCTGACCCCAGCCCTTTGCCACCCTTCCTGTCATCATGAAATCCCCTGCCTGTCTTCCTGCTGTCAGGGGCGTGATCACGCAGAGCAAGTTGTGCCCACCCCTCTCCTCTGCTCGACCCCACCGCTTCCCGGGTCGTTCTTGACAGGCAGGGCAGCATGACATTTCTGTAGATATTTGAAGCACAACTTGGACTGTGATAAACAGAGAGAGAGTCACGAGACGCTGCAGGAGTTATACAGTGGGAGAAATTCCTTGTTAAATGATGGAGGAACTGAAAATGAATGAAGTCACTGTCTTTCATTCAATGTACTTTTTTTTAAATAAAGAGTTTAACTTCTCTGGGTTTGTCAGTTATTTAGGATTGTTGATTGCAAGTAACAGAAATTGGAGTGGTTTAAGCTGAAAGGGGAAATTCATTGAAAGGATGCAGAATCTCTAGGAACACAAAGGTTAGAACGCAGCCAGGCTTCAGGGACAGATGGAAGCGGCTCTGGGAAAATAGTCCAGGATCTGGGCAGCATCCGCTTTCCACGACTTGTCTTGCTGTCTCTGTAATCTGCCTCTTTCTTATCTCTTTGTAGACCTCCGCTAGTCCACACACTTCATCATGGTACATGGCTGCCAATGCCTACTGAGTCTATATTAGGCAAGACCACCTGCCTATGTCCATCAAACCCACAAATCCCTGGGAAATCTACCAGACTGGTCCCCAACTCTGGTCCAATCGCCGGCCACCAGCAGAGCCGGGTCGTGTTGTTCCACATGGCTGCCAAGCGCCTGTTTCTGTGCCCGAGAAAGAAACAAAAAGGATCATCATAGGTGGACAAGCTCCACAAATGTCCACTGCACTTTGTTCTGTTCTGTTGTCCGATAATGCTCTTGTAAAAGACTTCTGGGTGCTTCCCCAGGACTAGAACAGATTAAGAGTCTTCCTATCTTTAAGAGTCTTTTTCAGAAACAAATACATAAAGATGAATTGCCACTTAGGAAACCTTACCCTAATTAACTAAGACAACAACGTTCTGCTAGTAATTCTTAACAGGTTTTTATGCCAGTTTTGTTCACTGAAGGCTTAGAAGCCTGGCTTCAACCAGAAGATGGCCCCCTGGATGGCAGCTCCGAAGGCAAACCAGGCCAGGTGTTGCTCCCTCCTCAAGATCTTACACAAATGATGCCCACACCTGCCCTTTGGCAATCAGCGTTCCCTTCTCTTTCTAAAAAGGCAGTGTAGTCAGGTCCGGGTCGGCAGGATCCCCTCCCTTTGGGGGTTCCCCACCCCGACAAATGCAGAGAGCACTGACCGGGTCACTGCTTCCTTGATGTAGGCGAGGTCAGGAGAGAGGGAGCTAGGCTAGATGCTTCTTTCCTTCTGGCCTTGCCCGTTCAACGATCCATCAGTCTGAGGCTGGGTAAAGAGAAACGGAAAAGTTTATCCAGCTCAGAAGCGGGAGCACTAGAGTTAAAGTTGTCCAAGGTAGGTCCAAAGTTTTGTGTCCCTCTTTCCTGTGCTTGGTCCTCTGGGTCCACCACGCATGCCGCAGCTGGCCCTGGGGATGACAGATGCTGCCTGGGCCACAGAACAGGTAGTACAGGCCCTGGCTGTGGTGAGGGGGGCCCAGGGCTGCTCCCGGAGGGTGGATTCTCCTCCTCCTGAAGCATATTGTATTCACCCCCCACCTCCGCCTTTTCAGTGACACCTCCCTCGCTTGTCTTCCAGGCTCTCCGGGTACAGCAGGACGTGTATGCAACCTGACTTCCCGGGGCATGGACAGCTGTGAGGTCATGTGCTGCGGGAGAGGCTACGACACCTCCCATGTCACCCGGATGACCAAGTGTGAGTGTAAGTTCCACTGGTGCTGTGCCGTGCGCTGTCAGGACTGTCTGGAGGCCCTGGACGTGCACACATGCAAGGCCCCTAAGAGTGCCGACTGGGCAGCTCCCACATGACCCCAGAGGAGGTCGCCATCCACCTTCCCTCCTGCAAGGACTCCATTGGATCTGCAAGGACACTGGGCCTTTGGGTTTTCTCGGGGAGATATTTCCTAAGGCATGTGACCTCTGTCTTAACATAAGTCCTTCCTTTCCCCTGCAGGGGCCCCCAGAACTGGGGCCACATGTTGCACACAAAGCATGCCTTATTCTGTCCGCCTTCGAGCATTCTGGGGCACATCTCTTCCTGGTCAGGGCAGACTGCTAGGAGGGGAGGGGCCGGCCACATCACTGTCTCCACCCACCTAGACGTTTTCTCTTTCTGGAGCTGCTGGTCAGAGGGGAAAAGAGTGTCCCAAATGAGCTTTTTCTGTGTCTCCCCATAAATGCTCATAGTTAAGAAATTCTATACTTCTCTCAGGAGGGTAAAGACAGCAGGACCAACTGTCACTGAATTAACATTAAATCCTGAAAAGACCAAGCAAGGCTTTTGCCTGATCAAGTGACTTTCACAGCCACCATGCCCAGGGGTAATTGGTGATTGCCTGGAGAAAGATGGCTTTCGATGAACTTTAGGTTTAAAAATGCATATTTTTCAAAGCATTTGTTGCCATATTAAAATTTGACATGACAAGACGGGACTGTTGTCCTTTGGTACAGTTTTGGAATCTTTACAATAGCAAGAGCCTCAGAAAGTCATTGCTTTGCATTACTGTCACCTTAATATAAAGAAGCTTTAGGGACCTCGCTTAGGATCTGAAGGGGATTTAAAAGAAAGATTGACGAGCCGGCAGTATTCTGACCTATTGGGGGAAGATGCAGGAGAATACTGCGAGTGAATATCAGAACATGTGTCTGTACAGATAAGGGAAAAAGGAGGAATAAAATTTCTATCTGGCGTGATGCATGTGACCCATGGAATTTTGTAGTTGAAACGGCCTTGAGAATGATAACTTCCGGGATGACAAGACTAGGGAACCAACATGCTTACAGAGAGGTTTCCGGAGGTAAGTCATGCCTACAAGGCCTTCGTCATGAGCAGGTGCCCAAAAGGGGCTGGCCACGTGTGCCTAGCAGCATCAGCGTATACCCGCCACCCTTCGATCACATTTGAAAGACCTGTCATATTTAGTTGTGTTCATCTGAGACTGACAAGATGACACGATACCATAGCCGCAAGCAAATGACACATAGCCTTGCTTATAAAGTTGGTAACCCTAGTATATTATATTGCAAAAAACCCTAGTATTTTTTTTGCAAAAAAATTGTCATTTGGAGACTCTATTTAAGGGACCCAGCTGTAATTATGGGAACATCAGTGTGCAGATTGTGGCCGGCTTCTGCCATGAGCCAAACGATGACATCCAGGGAAAATGGAGAGGCTGCAGCCCCATTTCGTATATTAAGTGAAAGGAAGGCGAAACATGTGAAGTTACTTCTCATCTGCTCGGTACAACTAGGTTCTGGTTCTAAATATGGTCTCTTCACCGAGCTACATTTATTAACAGGATGTGTCGTTGTATGCATCTGGCATCACACTGATGTTTGCTCCTTCGTCCATAGCCTGGCCTTCAGTTTCTCCATCCTTGCTCTGCAGCAGTTCGGGCTGCGGCTCACAGATACCGACCTGCGGAGGTACTTGGTCATGATCGATACTTGCCTCCTCGCCCTTGTAAAAACTACAGAATTTATCTCCTTTCTCTCACTCTTCAGAATTAGTCATCTGACTTTTCCAAAGTAGTTCTTTCCTCTTTTTATTCTATGAATTCAGAAGCAGGAAGGATGGAGCATGACAGAGTTGCTCAGAGCTCAGCGTGGGCCTTCCGCAGGGTGCGGGAAGGCCAGGCAGGTGGGCTCAGTCTTAGTTACACGGAAGCTGTCTGTGAATGCCTTCCTGGGGATGAGGGGACTTTCATGGTGGCCCCGTGGCCATCAGCCCTTTTGCCTGCTGGATGCAGTATGAAATCATAAATCCATGGGTGTATTTAGAAATGGAAAGGACCTAAGTAGACATCACAGCTACTTCAGTTTGTATCTGGAGAAACTGAGGCTGAGAGAGGTGAAGATCTCTGTGCAAATATCTGCCACTGCCCTCAAGCCCCATCACAGACAGGACCACATGCTCGGATTAGTCAGGAAAGCCGAGCACTTTATCTAATTTGTCTCAGAATTAACACAGGTGGATTCTAAATCATGTTGGCATCCAAAGGGGCTGGTCATTATCTCTTTTAATTCCTGCGATGTTTTGATCTGACTTCGTACTTTTGCTGAGATGCATCCTACTTGATAAGGAGCAAGCGGACAAGGTGTGTCCATATAGGAACCTGCAGAACTTTCCCTCACCTGTAAGGGAGACTCTGGCAGCTGTCTCAAATGCCAGTAGGTATGGCCATTACTGAGTGTGTAATAAGAGAGTGAAAGATTCTTATCTGTTTTCAAATGGAGGACATCTCCACTATTTGAATACAAAATTTTTGAAACAGGTGAAGATAATTTTGAACTCATTTTCTTTAGGGCTTGATTGAGGGTCAATATTCCACGATTCTAAGCTATACTAAGGTCTTTATTACCTGAGGCTTTTAAGGCAACGTAGGGCAAAAATTACCCAAAATCAAAATGAGACACTCCATTCAGTTCAGGTCCCCTTAAAAATTCCCTTCCAATAAAAATCTTATTACAAAACAAAGTTTTCTAGGCCCAAGATGAGGCCAATTAATGTTCTGCAATAACTTTAAAAGTTCCAACAGAACAGGAGATCTTGACTAATTCAGTGGAGTTTTCTACAATAAAGATATAATCTGCACGTGACTCTGAGTCTTAGAAAATTTGGTGTCCTCAATAAATTGCCTCCCTAAATTGGTCTGTACTTTGGAAGACTGTACTGGACTAAGCTTTGTATTCTGTGAGCATGCTTTGTCAAGGTGCAGCCCAGTTACAACATCTTGGATAGCCTCTCACATACAAGCTCCAGCACAAAAGCCCCGAGTGCAGGACCACATTCAGCTGTGGGTCTTTGACGGAGGCCCTGGCATATTATTGAACCACAGATGCTTTGGGACAGAAGTGGGAGGATCCTAGGGCACCCACAATACTGACTGTCTGCTCTCCCTTATATGGATGTCACCAGCCTGAAAGGAACATCCCAGAAGAATCCATCGAAAGGCAGTGTATTCTCTATGGGGCTGGGTGGTGGGAGAAGGGTTGAGAGGGAAGAGCCGGGTGGCTGCTCTCACGTGACTGGCTGAGTGAGAACGGTGAGGGTGAAGAGCGGCTTTTTCAGCTCCTGGGGGTAACCTCCACCCTTCCTGCTGCCATTGCTTCCCTGTCCCCTCCCAGCACCTACGTCCCAAGGCGTCGGGAGGCCTAGAGGTCCAGAGCCTCAAGCCACTGCTCGCATTCTCCATACCTGTCATGTAGCTCTGCTCAAGACTGTCAAGGTTAATTTCAAGAGATGTTCTCGGTTGTCACAACCATATTCCTTTTTATTGGAGTTATTATAAAGCTTGAAAAACATCAGGTATCACAATTCTTTTTTGAAGAAAGTAGCTTTAAAGTGAGAAAATCTGGCTTCACGTTGACACTTCTCAGCTTTATTAATTTATTAAGGAATCTTACATCAACTCTAGAAAACCGAAAGTGGGGCTCCTGTAGAAGCAGCCAACACGGCCATGCATGCGTTTGTCCTTGATGGCATTGTTAGGCCAACATATTGTGATTACTTCTCATTTATTAACAGCTGGCCTGGAGCTGGTACTGTCTCACTCAGCTGAAGAACGTTCATCTCCCCTCTTGCCTGCTCTCAAATAAAGACTCGGAGATGTGTCCAATAGACCAGAACCATTCTTTTGTGTCTGTTTACTGTACTTCAACCCAGGTTTCCTAATCTTAAGACCAAGAAGTGTACTCTTAACAATTAAACCTTGCCAGTTTCAAAGCCGGTAAATTGCTTTTGTCAGGTCTCTGCTGACCTTCTGAAAAACAATCCGCTAGTGTAAGCTGAAAAAGCCGTGCTTATTTTGACCTTCTCCTTACCTAGGCAGAGAAAATTTTCTTTCACTCATCCATGAGAATGTTCTTTACATTTTTCAGGGGATCAGCAAGGTGACAGGTGGTTTGCAAAGCCCAACATGATTATTATTTTTCTAAGTCATACTTGTTCCAACTCCGGTTATTTTCTCTGATATTCACATGATTCCTGTTTAACCAAACCTCCCACCCACATCCATGAGCTAATAAAAGTGTCACGCAGATTGTTACAAAGAACTATTGTTATTTACAAGTCTACATTTTCTGTGAAATCAAAACATAATAAAGTGAATTTTCAGTGTTGACTTTGTTATTTTAAACTTGTGATAGTCTTGCCAAACCCTCTGGTGAAAAGAAATCCCTACAGGTTATGGGAATTATTCCCTTGTCTTTTCTCAGGGCTACATGTAACACAAGTTGATCAAGAGGTGTCTTTCAAGTTTGTAAAGATTTTCAGGGAGGACAATTGGCTTATCTTACTGATAAATCCTCTTGAGAGGTCATGGTTAAGATTCCCATTCCTGACTGGAAAATTATTCCACATTTTCACCCTGTGTTCTCCCGTGGCAATGGGGTGCTTACCCACCCCCCCAGGTGCCAGCATGCTTTGACTGTGTTTGTAACTTCAGTCTCTCTCCACAGCAGCTAGACCTACCTCCATCGACTTCTCTTAATTATTACTTTCCATTTAAGTGCTTGCCTTTGGCTGACATGGTATTTTTTTCAGCTTGATTACAAGATCTCTTGCCCTTTTATTGAGATCTGTGTATCCTGATTTTGTGTTGTACTTATACACAAGTAGCAAAAGCCCAGAAAATGAAAATAAACTGTCCTCCAGCAAAGAAAATCCACCTAACATTTTCTCTTCCCTGATGAACTGTTTTGGGGTACAAGGTGTTGACTCTGCACCTCAAGCACCCCAAGGTGGCCCCACAGTCACGGTCATTATCCCTTTCAGAAACTCCCATGTTTGCATGATCTACAGAGGAGGTGGTAATACATGTGTATGTGTGTTTTTCAAAGAACATTTTCCCCCAAATATTTTTGCCCAAATGTTATCAATGAAGTTTCCCTATTAGCTAACCCTTGGGTAAGAGAACTGTCCTACACATTGTAAGATCTTTAAAGCAACCCTCGTCTCCCACACTAGATGCCAGAGGTACTCTCCTGCTTCCCAGCTGTGACAACCCAACCAACAATGTCCTCAGATATTGCTAGGTGTTCCCCGTGAGGGGATAAGGAAGGAAAGTGTAAGACAAAACTGTTCCCAGTTGAGAGCCACTGATGTAACACTTTGGGTCAAGTCCTCTATTGAAATGCAAGTCATATACATTTCTGCCATTTTCATTTAGGAACACTTCACTGGGAGCGATGGCTTAATGGGATTAATTCTCAGTATTAATGCATGAGACTAACTTGGAAGGAATCTCTTGGAATGGGTGTAGTCATAGAATCCCTCAGCAGCATATGGCAGAACAAGACAGGCTGAGACTTGAACTTCACTGTGTGTCCTGGGAGGGTGAGAAAGCATGAGGCTGCCAGGTTTCTGAGGATGGGAATCAAAGGAAGGATGGAACCTTAGCAAGGAGAAACAACAATATGGTTTTAGAAGCTGAAAGCAAAAATCTTCATAGGAACTCCTCTGTTCCACGACACTCACTGGGAAAGAAAAGCCCCAAGATGAGGCCTGGGAAGAGTGAGGATGTTAGAGCTCTGCATAAAATAATTGAGTAATTTTGAGTTTCTCAGGACAGAGAGGAGGGTGATAATAAAGATGGGGCACTGAAAAATGGAGAAATACTGAGTCTCAAGCAAAAGACTAGAATCTCCAGTCTAAGACCAGGAAGGGTATCATTTGTGGGTGATCATTGAACACCTCCCCCTACGCACACACAGATCCAGACACACTGCCAGTTGTCACTATTGCAGGTAACCCTAGCCTTGTCTGGGTGGTATTTTAGGAGCATGAAACAATCAAAGTGCTATCTCACATGTTCCGGCAAAGAGTGGGAAAGGGAGAGGATGCTGGACGCAACCCCGGGCAGAGTGGAGAAAGAAACAGGCCTGGATGGCAGACCAAATAAAGGATAACCCCAGCTGGACAGATGACTTGGGGCAAACGACAACTGGCTGAAAGAAGGAACTGGAAAGCCAGTCTTCTACTTGACAATTTTTCACTGGCCAGACTGAATTTATGTCTTAGGCTGCCCACGGAAATAAAGACCAGACGAAGTCACTTGGATGAACAAATAACTCTTCATCCGTTCCCTCATGCTATTAACTAGTTCTAGATAATATAGCATGATTAAGATCTGATCACGATCAATTTGCCATTTACACTATTTTTAGACTCAACTTGATTTTGTAATTTCCGAGTAGTGACTGACCCTGTGAAAGCCCCTGTAATTGAATCATAGGCTCTGGATTTCCCCAGGCAGTCCACCCAATCCTATTTTAATAGCATCGCAGGCTTTCCTAAGTTCCACAGATGAGAGGAATCATATTACTGCCCGTAAACCCAGTTCAAATAATTAAATGACGGAGATGCATCCAGTATCCAGTCAACCAGATTGCTCACACTGGTTACTTCAGCGGAGGCTGGGGAGCTTGGCAAACCCATTTGTGAATGTTTAGGGGCTTCATGTTACAGGTGGAGGTCACACACCAGCCGAACAAATAGCAGGGAATACAGAAAACAAAATCCGAATTGGAGTCTCCAAAAGTCTACCCACCCAAATAAACTTTGGCATCTGCCTCTTGATCATTATTCTCCAACAGTAATGACGACTTCATGAAAGGCCTTGAACTCTGAGTTGTCATTGTGGATTCGTGCTTAATCAAGACAAATATTCCCATCCTAGGAATACAACGAGAAGAAGGGAGTACTGGTTTGATTTTCTTATATATTGCTGTAACTATAAACAAGGCCTTATCTTCTCAGCAACTCTCAGGAAATAATAAGCACCAGTGTTTTGTGAGTATTTACACCAGCCCTTGGAGATTTTATTAGAATCATGATTCACAGATGAGAAATTTTCCTCTTCTACAGGGTTTAGCAACTGGAGTAAGAATTACTCAGTACACTGTACAGAGAAATGCATTTGAATACTTCTGGCTATTAACCATTCATTCACTGGTGGTTTTCTTTTTTCTGAACTGACTGAATGGGTCAAGATGATCTCACTATCCCATTATTATAGACATATACTTAAGTGGTGTCTAAGAACTATATTGTTCCGTCATATGGACAGGAGACTTCAACAGAGCAATGAAGTTACATGACACTTCCAAGATTCTGAGACTGAGGATTCATAGAATCACAGAATGTCACATTTGGAAGGAACAATGCACATAATTTATTCTAACCTCCACCTTCTATTCCTGGAAAAACACAAGAAATTTCATGGTTCAGACTGTGATATAAGCAAGACACTCTGAATCGTCTTCTGGGAAGAACTGTGATTATTCATTCAATCAGTTTGTAGTGAGTATCTTCTGTGAGTCAAGTGCTGTGCTACAGGACTGGAAATGCAGCAGTGACTATGACAAACGTGCCCTTGCTCCGAGCCTCCTGGGAGGACTAACAGAGAACACGTATACTTCACTTCTTACCTTACAAGCACTTCCACACGCATGGTGGATTTCATCAACCGCCTTTAGATGTAGATGTGATTACCCTCTTTTTAAAGATGAGGCAAATTTCAGAGAGATTTGGTAATCAGCCCAAGATCATAAAAAGGCTTATTAGAGGCAGGGCCTGGACTCAAATATTTGTCTTCTAACTCTCATTCCAGTGTCCTTTCAGTATATCAGAGCACCCTCTGATTAAAACTCAGTCAGAAGTGTTATGTCCAATGGGCTATTGAAAATGACTTGGGGGGCACCTGAGTGGCTCAGTCGGTTAAGTGTCCAACTTTGGCTCAGGTCATGATGTCAAGGTTCAACAATTTGAGCCCTGCATGGGGCTCTGTACTGACAGCTCGGAACCTGGAGCCGCTTTGGATTCTGTGTCTCCCTCTCTATCTCCTCCTGCTCATACTCTGTCTCTCTCGCTCTCAAAAATAAATAAACATTTAAAAAAAGAAAGAAAGAAAATGACTTGGTTGGTTCAATGACCGCATTTTCCAAACAAAAATTAGGATGCGTGGACTACAAAATTTTTTTTTAAGATTTCTGGTTAAATTTATATGCGATCCAGAGAATAAGTAGATATCCATTTAACAAAGCTCTACCAGAATATAAGTGACTTTAGTTATACATTTAACAAAGCACGTTTATTTAAATTAAAATGGCTTTTAAATTCTACTAAAAAATCAGAGACTTTTAGTCATAAGACATCTACTTTCTTATCACATGGAGATTCAACCCGCAGTTGAAGATGGTTAAAAATATCATGGACCATTTCAAACATGGTATAAATCTTGATTTATCAAATCCCTATCTAATATTCGATTGCTCAGGTTGAATTAACATATCAATAATTTTTAAAAGTAGTCTTGCCCTCTTACACTGAGGAAAAGAGACAGTTAAAATTTCCTTAGCGACAATGCCCAAGAAAAAAATTTCAAAATTGTATTAAATGTAATAATGTATTTTAAAATAGTTTTAAAGGTACAAAGTGCATACAAATATGATATAGCATCTATTATGAATAATAATATATTCACCCTGTTTAACATAAGCATAAGTGGTCTTTCTCTCCACAAAGCAGATTGGGATGATTTGTATAATCCTAGATAATTAGACACTGTTTCTAGAAACAACAGGCGATCTTTCCTCTGCTTTCTAATCTAGAAACAATCCAGCAGGGGGTAGTACATGTTGCCGGTACTGACCTCCAATTGATCTCAGATCAACTTATCATTTAATCCAACCTTGTGTTTGGGATTTTCTTCCGGTGGTGGCCACATTAGTGAAAGAAACATCTCTTCAGAATGTAAGGGAACCAAGAACAAGTCCTTATACAAATATCTGAGGAGCGTAGGAGAAGGAGAAAGAATTTTTGTCTAAATGGGAGTCTCGAATGATGGGTCAGGGGAGAGGGTGGAGCACTTATCACAATTATTCGATAAGTGTATGGAATAGATTTACATGCATGTTTATTCATGGTGAAAAACAGACTGTCCCCAGATATGCATTTTAATTTGTGAGACGGCTGCTAAGAAATGTGAGATCATGGAGAAGGTGGTCCTTAAAATAAATAAATAAATATATGGAATCTAGGGAGTGTAATCCCGCCTAGAATGTGATTCATTCTTTTGGAGCAATAAATAGAGTGAGATGGTGTCCAAAAGCAATTTTCCTGTTTCTTGGACACGGAAGCACTTTTCCTTACAACGACTATAGCAGAATCAGATCCTCACATAGGCTATACCGACAACCATGAGGGGAAATAACTCAGCCCCAAATGTTTTCCTTTCATCAAGTTTGAATTGGGTCTAAAATTCTCACCCTTACCAATGCTGCCTGGGGGTTAAGAACGTATCTTCAAAATTTTTCCTTTAAAATGCATAAATGTTATTCGGCTTTCTTCCTTAATTCAACAATTACTTATTCAACAAATATCTGGCACAATTTACCACCTACCAAATATTTTCCCTAGTGTTGGGAAAACAGCACAGAGTAAAGTAAATGAAATAAATGAGACTTCTATTTCTGGTAATATGGCAGACTAAATAACCCTTCTGATGCAAAATGCTTAGACATTTAACATAAGGTAAAAGAAGCATGCTTTAAAATATATAAGTGAACTCTCCCCATTCTAATCTTCAAATGCAGGAAAGCTCCAGAGGCCAAAAATGAAGAGGACATTGAAAACTCAAGCTTTGGTGCCCCCAGTGGAGGTTTATTAATCTCCCTTTTTAGATTAAAGTCCAAGGCAGGGAAGGAAACAAGATTTTGCACCTTCTTGAAGCTACAAATTGGAATTAGGATATGGCATCCCATCCCTTCCCTTGTGAAGTCGGAACCTTCAAAGGGCTATGCATTCGATAAAGCAAAATATCTGACCAACAGCACAGGGAATCAACTGGGAACTAGTTTGCTGTGAAATGGCATGAGGGTAGGAAAATAATTAACTAATTAAAATAAGTTTATAGCCCTGACTATTTATAACTACCAGCCTCTCTTCATTTAGTTTGATGTTGGAATGAATATAACTTGTACAGTTCAGGAATTGCCTAGCCAATAAATTCGCCTAAAACAAACAAAATCATTCTAGATTGAGGGGTTTAGCATGAAAACAAAACCTCTTTGAGCGTCACATTTTCAACCAGGCTGCAGAGGATTCTCATATATAAAACTTAACCAAATCTGAGTTGATAATTTAAAATTACAAAACATATCACAAAATAAGCCACCATGATTGAGAGTCACAGAAAAAAAACAAACCATACACTTAGATCTCCAAGAATATCAGATAATAAAATTAAGATATACAGGCTATAAAACAAATCTGTTTAGGAATGCTTTTTTAAAAGAAAAATGAATATGGCACAAAAAAAGACCCTCAAATCAAGGAACAGAATAGAGAATCCAGAAATGAACCCACAAATATATGGCTAACTAATCTTTGACAAAGCAGGAAAGAACATCCAATGGAATAATGACAGTCTCTTCAGCAAGTGGTGTTGGGAAAACTGGACAGCGACATGCAGAAAAATGAACCTGGACCACTTTCTTACATCATACACAAAAATAAACTCAAAATGGGTTAAAGACCTAAATGTAAGACAGGAAGCCATCAAAATCCTTGAGGAGAAAGCAGGCAAAAACTTCTTTGATCTCAGCCACAGCAACTTCTCAACACGTCTCCAGAGGCAAAGGAAACAAAAGCAAAAATGACTTATTGGGACCTCATCAAAATAAAAAGCTTCTGCATAGTGAAGGAAACAATCAGCAAAACTAAAAGGCAACCGATGGAATGGGAGAAGATATATACAAACGACATATCAGATAAAGGGTTAGTATCCAAAATCTCTAAAGAACTTTATCAAATTCAACAGCCAAAAAACAAATAATCCAATGAAGAAATGGGCAAAAGATATGAATAGATACTTCTCCAAAGAAGACATCCAGGTGGCCAACAGACACATGAAAAGATGCTCAACATCACTCATCATCAGGGAAATACAAACAAAAACCACAATGAGATACCACTTCACACCTGTCAGAATGGCTAACATTAACAACTCAGGCAATAACAGATGTTGGTGTGGATGTGGAGAAAGAGGATCTCTTTTGCACTGCTGGTGCGAACGCAAACTGGTGCAGCCACTCTGGAAAGCAGTATGGAGGTCCTCAAAAAATTAAAAATAGAACTATCCTACGACACAGCAATTGCACTGCTAGGTATTTATCCAAGGGATACAGGAATGCTGTTACGAAAGGGCACATGCACCTCCATGTTTATAGCAGTGCTATCAACAATAGCCAAGTATGGAAAGAGCTCAAATGTCCATCGATGGATGAATGGGTAAAGAAGATGTACACACACACACACACACACACACACACACAATGGACTGTTACTTGGCAATTAAAAGAATGAAATCTTGCCGTTTGAGACTACGTGGAACTAGAGGGTATTATGCTAAGCAAAATTAGTCAGTCAGAGAAAGACAAATATCATATGACTTCATTCATATGAGGACTTTAAGACACAGAACAGATGAACACAAGGGAAGGGAAGCAAAGAGGGTATGGAAACAGAAAGGGGGATAAAACATAAGAGACTCTTAAATATGGAGAATAGAGGGTTACAAGAGGGGTTGTGGGAAGGGGGATGGGCTAAATGGGTAAGGGACATTAAGGAATCTACTCCTGAAATCATTGTTACACTATATGCTAACTAACTTGGATGTAAATTTAAAAAAATAATAATATTAATAATAATTTTAAAAAGTAAGGGCCACAGCAGCCTCCAGCAGGGCTGGGAGTTGTCCAAGGCTGGTCATCCCCTTCAACCTTACAGAGTCCTCTGGATGACTTGGGTCACCTCGTGGCACCATTTCTCAGACTAGGATTCTATAGATTTTTCATATATACATAAAAACCAAACAAAGCAGAAAATTTTGAAGCAAGTTCATGCAGTGCTAACCTGCAATATGTTAAGGAGTTAGGATTACAAATTACTTACATTTCTCTTTCCAATTTTTAAAGTAAATATAACAAATAGAACTTTTATTATATTTAAAAAATTAAAAATAAAGAAAAATGAATAATAAATAGGAATAAAGTACATAATACTTAAAGGAAAAAAATTAAGCTAAAAATATTCGGAAAAGAACTAAAAAGAACATCCAGTAATTAAAAATATAACTTGATATATAGCCCTGGATATTAAACAGTGTTTTTCTTTTTTTTTAATGTTTATTTTTTATTTTTGAGAGAGAGACAGAGAGAGGGCGAGCAGGGGAGGGGCAGAGGGAAAGGGAGACACAGAACCCGAAGTGGGCTCCAGGCTCTGAGCTGTCAGCACAGAGCCCAATGCGGGGCTCGAAACCACGGACTGTGAGATCATGACCTGAGCCGAAGTCTGGCGGTTAACCGACTGAGCCACCCAGGCGCCCCTAAAACAGTGTTTTTCTGCCACAGCTGAGGAAGCATTCTTCGACTCTTTCCTCCTGCCACCGTCATGTATGAATTAGAGTCTCTCAAGGAGCCCAAAGAACTGTAGAAGCTCTTCATTAAATGTTTGAACTTTAAAATAACCAACAGCAGACTGTGAAGCCATGAGTAGCACTTGCAGATTGTGTGGTAATGAAGGATCCAAATACCAGACAGTCTAGAAGCTTTGGGCTTGTCACATATGCCACTATGGTACAAACATATGCAGTCATGAATGCACGGCCACACAAGGTGAATGGAAGAGTCATAGAACCAAAGAGAGTTGTCTTGAGAGAAGGTGTTTCAAGACCAGGTGCACAGTTACCTATGAAAAAGACCATAGTTAGCAGCATTAAAGACGACCCTGAAGAACATCATGTAAGAGATTATTTTGAGCAATATAGGAAGACTCAGGTGATTGAAATCATTACTGACTGGGATAGTAGCAATAGAGAGGTTTTCCTTTTGTAAACTTTGGTGACCATAACTCCACCGATAAGACTGTCATTCAGAAATACCATACTGTGAATAGCTATAAGTGTGAAGTAATGAGAGCCCTGTTTAAGCAAGAGATGGCCAGTGTCTCATCTAAGTCAAAGCAGTTCTGAAAACTGCTGGCAGTGGTTGCGGAGGTTATGTTAGAGGGAATGACAACTTTGGTCAGGGAAGAAACTTCGAAGGTTGTTATGGCTTTGGTGATGGTGGATATGATGGCATTAAGTGATTTGGTAATAATGGAAGCAGTTTTGGAGGTGGTAGAAACTACAATAACTTCGGGAATTACAGCAATCAATGTTCAAATTCTGGACCCATGAAGAAAGGAAACTTTTCTGGTTCCTTTGGTGATGAGGGCCAGTACTTTGCCAAGCCACAAAACCAAGGTGGTTATGAGTGTCTAAGCAGCACCAGTAGTTATGGCAGTGGCAGAATATTTTAATTGTTGCCAAGAAAAAGAGAAGAGAAACAGAAGAGAAGAGCCTGACAAGAGACAGAAAAGCTATGGGTTATAACAGGTTTGTAAACTCATCCCAACCACAGTGGCAGAGTCTAACTGTTACAAGAAAAAAAATAAGGATATTTGTGACTAAATATATAACAAATATTTTAGTTTCTGTTCTCTGAAAAGTGAAAAGCTCTCCAACAAAAGACTTTAATGTAGTTGTGTTGCTGTTAACATGTTAGTGGATAAATATAATAGTCTGATCATAATGCTGATTAAAAGTGTCCTTAAAAAAACTCAGATGTGGTAAACAGAAAAGTAGATACACCCAAAGAGAGAGTTAGTAAAGTAGAAGATAGATGTAAGGAAATCGCCCCAATATCTGTGCTCTGCCACCCTGTCCTTTCCAAAGAAAGGTGCTCATAATGGGGTGATCTAATGACATCACAATGGAACCCACTTTTTAGCCACTCAGTACACCGGGCTTCTTACTGCACCCAGCAGCCTTGAGTGCTGGGAAGAAACATCCCTGTCTGTGGAGGTGGCTGGGCACTTGGGGAATTAGGAAAGAAACAGAGCCCTGAGATTTCTGCCTGGGTCTTTGCTCTAGCATCTTGGACCATGGATGACATGTTAACAACTTTATTTGAATGAATGGAGAGGCCTCTGAATCTGACAGTAAATATATATATTACGGTCTTAAAAGGAGTAATAATCTACTAGGGTGGGGGGCTTTTGGTTTCAAAGAAATGGAAAATATGAAAGGAGCTGAGAGATAGGGAAGGTAGAATTAATAGGCCCATCATATGTCTTGTAACAGGAATTCCAGAAAGAAAAAAGACAGGAGGTGACAAAGACGAATAACTTCCAAAATGGATGAAAGATATAAATCTTCAATTTCAAGAAGTACAAGTTGCAAGTAGTTCCAAAACTAAATAAAATATATTGTTGCAAAAGTGCAGAGAGCAGAAGAAAAATCAATTTCAAAAACTACCAGAGAGGGCTCAGCTGGTTAAGCATCTGACTTCAGCTCAGGTCATGATCTCACAGTTCCAGAGTTGGAGCCCCACATGAGTTCAAACCCCAGGTTGGGCTCTGTGCTGACAGCTCAGAACCTGGAGCCTGCTTTAGATTCTGTGTCTCACTCTCTCTCTCTGCCCCTGCCCCCCATAAATAAACATTAAAAAAAATTTTTTTTTAACTACCAGAGAGAAAAGACAAGTTATCTACAAAAGAGATTAAACCAAAAGTAGACTTTTCCAGAGCAATGATGGAAACAATAAGGCACTGGAATCATATTTTCAAAACCCTGACAATATCCAGCTAAACTGTCATCAAAGAGCAAGAGTAAACTAAAGAGATTTTCAGATAAAATATACCAAGAGCAGATCCTATCTATAGGAAATTCAGGAAAAAATATTTTCCAATGAAATGCAAGAGGAAAAGTTGAGCAAATAAATTTGTATACATGCAGTGAAATTTACAACAATGAATATATAAAAGTAACTAGGAACTACTGGTTTCTGGTAACAGAACAAGGTGAAATAATGTTGGCAACAATATCAAGATGGAAAGGGAGTGACCAAAATTAAGCATTTTAAGTTTTTTTATATTGTTGAGAAGAGAAGAAATATTATAATCTTGAGGCATTGTTAGGTAAGCATGTTAAAATTTTAAGGATAACCATTAAAACAAAAATGTGTAATTTCTTATTTAGTAGTGAGATAAAAGTAATTTTTAAAACTCTTAAATCTAAAAGGAGAATAGATTTGTAGGTGTGGATATGAGAGGACTTAGATTGTAAGGGAAATTGTGGAAGGACTTTGGATTGTAGAAAGTACAGAAACTGGTTGGATCAGATTCTGTTGTTCATAAAAGCAATATAAAATCTGGGTATAAACAATAACGACTGCAGAATTATAATAAAAAACACTAAAAACTTTGGTAATGGAAATAAGGGACACTTTGAATGGAGAGATTATAATAGAAAGATGCAATATTGTAAAATGTCAACTTTTTACTAAAATTAATCTAGAAAGCTACGATTCTAAATATAAGACCTGCCAAGACTCTTTAGCTCCTGCCCTCCCTTTCCCTTCACCAATTCCCCTTTCACTTCTCTTGATTCAACTAGAGAGCACCAGGCATGTAGCAAATATTCAATAAATCAGTATTCTTCTCAATAAAAAATAGATGAAACATTCATCTGTTCTACAAGCAATTTCTGATTTACATTCTCAAAAAAAAAAATTCCCATCAAGCACGGTACACAGTACTTATCAAGATAATATCTAACTTTGAATCCCTGTATACACATGCAAGCCTACCCTTGCCAAGGATGCTTTGTCAATTGATTACAGCTGTTAAGTTACTGTAGAAGTTTTCCTGAGAGACACGAATAGTTGACAAAATTGACTTCTTAGTGTTAACTTCATGAAAATAACCCACAATAATTAAAATATAAGACCATTACTCATTACTTTCTAAATACTTCTTAAAATCAACAAAACTCTGATTTTATATGGTAATTTCTATAGCTCCTTAAATATCATGTGGCTCAAAAAGTGTCTTCACTTTATATATATTTACTTTATGTATATTTATAAAAAATACATATTTTACATATGTTTATAAAAATATATATTACATATATTTATATGTGTGTATACATATATATGTAGAGAGAGAATAACCCACTCATGAAAGGATCAAAAATTTATATTCTGATTAATTTCCTATAAAGGATCAAAAAGATCCCAAATGCCTAACGGTCCCTGACAGCTGGTTGTCTTGAAACACATAAATATTAACACGTTACAAAGAATTGTATATCCCCACATCTCTGCCCCTATTCCAAATGAATAAGTGGCACTTAAAAACTAGTATAACTGGTATAACCCTCTTTATCAGCTTTACACATTTCCCCCATTGCTTAGTCATTCCTAATTAGCAGAAATTCAGGAGCTCTCTTGGGATTCCTACTTCAAATTGTCCAAGAATCCCAGGGATTCACAGAGCCCAAGTGGGTCAGTACTTTCAAATAGCTCACTGGAAAGTCTCTTTGGTCTATAGGCACTCCTGCTTCTGTGACTTTGCCAAGTACTGTGTCATCACCGAACACAAATCCTGTAGAGTTACAGAGACTCTGGCTCAAGGGTCAGGTGATACCTTGCTGGGCCAAATCCCGGCACAACCCAAAGCTTATGCGTGGGCTCCAAGTTTATAGCATTTTTCGTTTTCACTCGAATATTCAGCCATTGCTCTGAAAGAGTGACAAAACACCTTAGCAGCTAGGTCCAGAGGTTCTTCGGTCTCACCTGTGTGTTTTGCTGGAACTCTTCTTTTTGTCCAGCCTGTATCACCAGCAGATGCTCTCATAAGGAATCCCCCGCTGGGGCTTCTGGAGTCCTCTCCTGCCGGCAGACATTTGTTAATGCCACTCTTTTAAAAGCAGATTTCTCTAATTTCAACTCTCAGGGAGAAGAGCATGAGGTTTTGCTTTCATTCCCTACCAGAAGCCTCCAGGTCTCTTTTTGCAAACTGATAAGCCACAGAAAATGTTTAAAAATTCTGTTACATCTTTTCCCAATGCAAGGAGAGTCTGGTGTCTTTACATTAACATAACTGAGACTAGCCACACAAACGATTCCTCTCATGATGAAATCCGCTCCAGACGTTCTGTGGGTATTATTCTAGCAACGCTTCTTCCTGCAACAGCAGCTTGTCCCAGTTTGCAGGTTTTCCTCACACCCCAGAACCAGCTTCACTGAGGCTCTGAAAGACACCACCACTATCTGAGCAGGATCCCCGCTTCAGCTCTTCTCCAAGCTTCCAATTTCTAACCCAACCTTTTCTCTTTGTACCATACCCCTGTGGGCCGTAGCTGTTTCCTGTCACTGAAATATGTCAGAGTGTCCTTTATGTCCTCCAGAACCTGGTTACTAATTCTTCATATTTAATTGCCTTTGTTATTATAACTGGTATGTTGTGTATTTCCTCATGGGCCCCTTCCCAACATTTCCCCCCTCCAAGTTGAATACACCTCATTGCCATAAGCCTCCACTCCATCCCATGAATTCTCACAAATCCCCAGGTGAGAGATGGGATGACCTTGAAAATAAATTTCTGATACAACTCTCTCGTCTTGCAATCAAAGAAGCCGAGAATCAAAAGTGAAAAAGGCAGGACCTTCAACTGGTTCTCTTGCTTGCTTTCCACCACAAATGGCCCACATGGACCATTCACTTAGCAATCAATCATTTGAGGCCCTGCAGCCTCTTTTAAATTACTGCCCTAGTATATCATCTAACTGAGACCAGTTAATTTAGCCTTGGCCATCTTTATAAAGGAACACTCCTGTGTGAGTCACTGGGCTCCAAATAGTACCTATCTCTGTATTACAGACACTGTATGTATGCGTAGGCACATAGGGCAGACTCCGAATAAAGTTCAATGAATGAGTTGCTTAGTTAAATCCAAACTTTGAGCATAAGTGATGTCTAGATCTCTCATGTGTTCTAGATTACTGCTAGCAATGATCAACATCTGAATCCAAAACCTCTGAGGAGAGTAGTTTTACAGCCTTCATAGATGCTGGAAGGTCTTCCATTATTTGCTTCTCAGATGCATCAGAACAGAAGCTTTAATAGGATTTTATAAGAATGTATATCCTACTAATTAGGAAGTTCACATAAATTCACAGCACAGTTTTATTGGGTGATGCTTCTTCATTGATGGAATTTAGTACTAAAAGTTATAGATAAGTCTTAAATGGGACAAAATATTTTAAAGAATAGTTTTCAAAATTTTTTTCATCAATTTGGGTGTGATAAAATAAATTATGCAAAGAGAAGAGTAATTTCATTGTGGGGAGTGAAAACCCAATGAGATATTTTCCCCATAATTTCCGGGGCAGTGGATGGCTATGACAGCCTGCCATAGAACAGCACGAGGACTCAGAGTGTGACCTGATCATTGCCATGGTCCCTACCTTCTATACGTGCTTTCCCTGCCATGTGCCAACTTCTCTTCCGAAGAAGGTAGGCTCTGCCTTGGGATCAGACTCCGGAGACAAGTCACAACAATATGCGGCTGCTGGGTGAAGAAAAATGAGAGGGGCAGGAGGGCGTCCAGGAGGCCACGTCTCTGGTCAAAGAAAGGCAATTGAGGATCAATGAGTTTAAGCAACTTTGGCCTGACGCCTGGGTGGCTGAGTCAGTTAAATGTCCGACTTCGGCTCAGGTCATGATCTCGTAGTTCATGGGTTCAAGCCCTGCGTCCGGCTCTGTGCTGACAGCTCAGACCCTGGAGCCTGCTTCAGATTCTGTGTCTCCCTCTCTCTCTGCCCCTCCCCCACTTGCACTCTATGTATCTCTCTCTCAAAAATAAATAAACATTAAAAAATAAAATTAAACAACTTTGGTCTGTGCTTCCTAATTTCTTTACGTTGATTTGGGAAATTTCACTGGAAATGAATTTGGGGCTCACATTAGCTGGATAATTAATTTCTTTCTCTGCTTATTTTTGCTTTTGAATTTTTGCCAACCTTAGAATTTAGGGGTAAAGTGTCCAGCAGGACAGAAAAGCATTTGGAGCAAATATTTAGGGCAAATATATATTAAACACACTGTGTGCTGGGTGCTGGGGAAGCACTGAAGAGCCTAGGGCAGTGCTTCCCAGACTTTGCTGAACATTACAATTACTTGGGCAACTAGAAAAATAAAACCGTACACCCTGATCCCTGGGTTGCACTCCACACCAATCCAGTTGGAATGTCTGGGTCAGTGAATAGTGTTGAAAGATTCTCCAGGTGATTTCAATGCACCATGAAGATTGGGAACAACTGGTGTAGGGAAAAGAGACTGAACTTCGGGGTAAACAGCCCCGGGTTCATGTTCTGTCTCTTCCACTTGGCAGCAGTATGACCTCGAGGAGAAGTACAACATCTTTGAGCCCCAGTTTCCTCCTTGGCACAGGGAGTTACCAACACCACTTCAAAGAGTTGTGGTAAATATTAAATGACATGATAAGAACAAAGAGCACATGTTACCCAATAAACAGTTGTTAAAGAACTCACAGACAGCAGGGGCACCTAGGTGGCTCAGTCGGTTAAGTGTCCAACTTTGACTCAGGTCATGATCTCGTGGTTCAAGGGTTTGAGCTCCACATCAGGCTCTGTGCTGACAGTTCAGAGCCTGGAGCCTGCTTTGGATTCTGTGTCTCCCTCTCTCTCAGCCCCTCCCCTGCTCATGCTCTGTCTCTCTTAAAAAATAAGTGAACATTAAAAATTTTTTAAAAAAAGGAACTCACAGACAGAAATAAAACCAAACTGTTACAATTCAAGTTATAGTCACCTAAGTGCTAGAAGTAACACACAAGGGAAGACAAGGAAAGAAGCTACTGTCCAAGGAGGATCGAAAAAGCCTTCACAGAAAAGATGAGCATCGACCTGAGATTTGATTGATGGGACCATTTGGGTTGGCAGAAAAAGAAACGAAATTTCTTCCTGACAGAAAGAATAGCAAGTGGAGGCATGGGATAAAGAGTAGTGGGTTCAGGGAACAGCAGGGAGGCCCACGTGACAGGAGCGAGGGGCACCGAGGGTGTGGTGGGAAATGTGCCAGGGATACCATAAAGGGCCTCGACTGCCTTCCCAGGAGTCCGAGCCTTTCCCTGCACACAGTGAGGAACCAGTGCCATCTCTGAGGCAGAAATGGGGTGATTAAACCTCTGCTTTTCAGCTTGAGAAGAGGAGAGTTTGGAGGTGGGTGAACCCGGCAGATGGTAGTGGCAGTTGAGCAGAAGGAGGGAATTAGGGCCTGAATTACAGAAAGGACACAAACTGCATGGCCGCCTGGCAGCATGAGCTCCTGATTCACTGTGGGAAGTTACCCTCTAAGATTTCTATGTACATGGCTGGCTGGTGGTGTCATCTACACAAGACGGGTGATTTGTAGGGTAAAGACATGGAGTTCAGTGGGAGACATGCCAGGTTTGAAGTGAGATATCCTGGTGGCAGTTGGAAATGTAGGTCAGGAGCTCAGAAGAGATGGGGTGGAGTCCAAGTGGGTGGGGAAAGTGACCCGCATGTGGGTGAAGCTATGGGAGAGAATGAGATGGCTCTGGGAGGGGAGCAAAGCAAGAGAAGGCCTTCCAGGACCAAGCAAGATGAGACCTTTGGGAGACGCCCACATTTAAAGAGTCACAAAGGAAAACATGGATCAGAGAGCTTCAAGGAGAATCTGGAGAAAGAGTGTCAGGAAGGCCAAAAGAAGAGACTTCCCAGGGCTTTGTGGTCATATTGGAATTAGGAAATTGGACAGTCATTGTAAAGTAGGTTCTGTTGGGACAGAGTTTAAGGGTTGAAGAAGGAATGTGTGAAGAATACCCAAGACAGAATGTTGAGTATAAACTCTGAAGAATGGGGTGAGAAGGTGGTGATGGCAGCTTCAGGGAGAAGGAAGATAGAAGAAGGCTTGGCCTCTATAGAAATATCTCACCATTTATTTAAATCAATGGGAAGGGGGTCTGACGGTGCAGACAGTAGAGAAAAAGAAAAAGCGGATGTGGTCATATCTTGAAGGAGCAAGGCAAGCAAGGTTCAGGTAGAAGGAGAGTTGGAACAAAGAAGAAAATAGAGATTGGCAGTTAATGATGAATTAATAAAATAATTTTAAGTGGCATTTGAATGAGAAAGAGAGAGGGAGAGGGAGACAGGATGGAGAGAATGACATGCCTGAGCGATGTGGGGCTGAGCAGCAAGGAGTTGGAGATAAGCAAGGTAGACAGGGTGAGGGCAGCGGAGATCTGCTCGGGGTGAGAGAACTTGGCAGCCGCTTACTGCAGTGTTTCAGTGGCCAAGCATGGGATGCTGGCAGGGTGGGGAAGAAACCTAAGGGAGCTGGGAGCTTATGAGATTAGGGAAGAGTAAAGACAGGGGGTCTGATGAATCCTAAAAGAAGGCTTACTGAGAGACACGAAAGGGAAATAATATGAGCCCAAGAGATTGTCTTTCTTAAAGGAGAATGAAGACATCCAGGTTTTAGAAATGAGGCATGTGTAAGGGGATGAGTCTGTGGTATGGCTTTGGGAGCAGAGTTCAAAAATCAAAACAGAATGAAATTATGACTGGGAAAGTATTTCCTAAGCTATAGGATACGTGCTATTTTTTTATCTGTTGTTTTCATTATTTTTGGAAAGGATAGGGTGAGGAAATATAAGTATAACTTAGCGTGTGAATCGTCCATGTCGACACTGAGGTTGCCCAGGATGATGGTAAGGGAAGAAAGGAGACAAGAACTTTCTACATTTATTAGGGAACATGCAAAAGTGTCTAGATCTCAGCGGACGACAGGGTAGACGATGGTACATCCTCATGCTGGACATGGACCTAAAAAGAAAGACAGTTGTTTTAAAAAGTGTGGCAGAAACATCTGGGAAGCAGCACTGTGTGGTGAGAGGAACAGTGACCGTTTTCCCAGGCCATGGGACAACAGTCTCCACTTGAGAGAAATTGAAGGCAATGCAGCCATCAAGAATGTTCAAGAAAGGCTCTTTTGATGGCAACAAACAGAAATGAAATCCACTCACAATAGCACAAACAAGGGTAGCTTAGTCTTAGAATATAGAGATCTGACAGAATCCCTGAACAGAAGCAAAGTATAGCTGGGTTTTGAATGAACTCATGGTTATTTCTAGAAAGACGTTGGAGACCAAGGTAGCTTACTCTCCACCTTTCATTCACATGATAGCCTCTCTTCTTCTCTTGGTAGTTCAGCTTCCTCTTCCTCTTTCTTAGTCTCTTTCCTCACTTGTTTAAAATTTCACATGGCCCAACGTGACTGCTGGCCCCAGCTCCTCATCACGACCTTGCACTTCCCATACTCTGTCTCTCCCTCTCTCTCCCCTAGTTTGGCGAAAGAAAGAAACTAAGCCCTCTCACCAGCTATGTCAAGGGCTTCTTGCTGGCCTCTGGATTAGTTGTCCAGAGGTCAGAGGTCTCCCCTCCTAGTTAGCTACATAGGGTTCTAGTCCACCTAGGAGGTGCTTGAGTAAGGGACAGAAATGTTGGTCATGTGTAGCTCAAGAGAGGAGTCAAGGCTTCATTAAATCCAGGGATGGAGTGAGTGTGGGAAGTCACGCTTTAAAAGTCCACAGCAGGGGCGCCTGGGTGGCTCAGTCGGTTAAGCCGCTGACTTCAGCTCAGGTCATGATCTCACGGTCTGTGAGTTCGAGCCCCGTGTCGAGCCTGCTTCAGAATCTGGAGCCTGCTTCAGATTCTGTGTCTCCCTCTCTCTCTGCCCTTCTCTTGCTAACGCTCTGTCTCTATGTCTCAAAAATAAATAAACGTTAAAAAAATTATTAAAAAAAAAAGTCCACAGCAAAAAGGACCTAGAAGAAGGTTGACAGAGGACAGGGAGCCTGAGGAGGGAGATAAAAGTATCAAAATGGCAGGGGTCACATCTTGGTTGTCTCGGCAGGAGCTGGGATATAGACTGGCAGGCCTGGGAGCTGTGTGCGTGAGCGCCCTGTGGGAGGCTAGCCTGGGCTCCATTCACAAGCCCGAGGGAACCAGCTGGCTCCACCCATGGGCTAGTCTGGTTGAAGGTTCTCACAATGAGCAGAAGCTAGGATGGCTGGATTACTCAGACCTTTCAGATTTTCCTTCTCAGAGGGGAAAGGATGCCAGGTAGGGAAGACCTGGTAACAGCCCTCAAAATTCAAAGAGTTTGGGAAATCAGTCCTGGGAAAAGCTGAACTAACGCAGAACAAGAAGTCAGTTGTCCTCACAGTGTAGAAGAGTAAGTCAGCCATGGTGCTTGGGGATGACTCACACATATTCAGAAGTTTAAGCTCACTGAGGTCATGTATCCAAAAGTCCCAGAGTCCGATTTCTCCAACAGTGACCAGTCGGTTGTGCAGCATGCCTGCCAGTAACAGGCCAGCCTTTCTCAGGACGCGGGGCTGCCGCTGTGTGGCTGCTTGTTCCCCACAGTTAGTGCTTCTAAATATTAACATAGAAGCAGAATGGGCTGTGTGGAGGCGGGCGAGGAGAGGGAGGGAGCGGAGCGCTGGTGGTAAAGCCACGGCATGTGGAAGGAATGAGGAGAGAAGCAGCAGAGAGAAACTGTCACAACAACATTCTGGAAAATGCACAGGAGCAAATACATTCCTTCTCAAAACATGTTCCATTTTCCACTAAAAGGAACCCAGAGCTCCTTTTAGGGTCAAAGAAAGTACAAAACAAGCTTAGAATGTCTTGTTGTACCAGAAAGCCAGGAAGTGACCAAAGAATGATGGGGACATGTCAAAAAGACACAGCCAGATTGCATGGACTCCTTCTAGCCAGACATGGGACAATTCAAACATCAAAATAAGTAGTGATCATAATAAATAGCAATCATAATAAAATAGGAATCCACCAGTCCTTTAGATACAAATAAACCCGCGAATAAAATAAAAGTTGGTGAATCATAGGGTATTTACATAGTGTCAAAGTCCTCCCCACAGAATACTTATTAATTAATTTCCAAAGGGTGGTGAGGGGATGGGGAAGAGTCACCTGGCAGATCCACCTTAGTCAGGTGATCGACTTCATCGCCAGTGATCTTACAAATGGAAAACATATTTCCTGAGGCAATGAGAACACAGCACGACTCTGGAGTAGTCCTGAGAAATCCAGTCACGAGGAAATATCAGACCAGCCTTCAGGCAAACTGAAGGACATTCTACCAAATAACTGGCCCTCGATCTTCAAAAGTGTTAAGAATTTGAAACTCAAAGAAAGTCTGAAGATCTGTTTCAGACTGAAGAAAACTAAAGGGACAACTAAATGCTAGGTATGATTCTAAAGTAGATCTGTTTGCTATAAAAAAAGAAAACAACAAGACGCATGGGTGGCTCAGTTGGTTGAGTTTCTGACTCCGGCTCTGATCATAATCTCACGGCTTATAAATTCGAGCCCTGTGTCAGGCTCTGTGCTGACAGCTCGGAGCCCGGAGCCTGCTTCAGATTCTGTGTCTCCCTCTCTCCCTGCCCCTCCCCCACTTGCACTCTGTCTCTCTCTTAAAAATAAATAAACATTAAAAAAATTTAAAAAACCAGTATTAGGACAATTGGAGGAATCTGAATGGATCATCGATGTGGAGAGTGATGAACTGGGCCAATGCAATGTCAGTTTTCTGGTTTTGATCGTTGCACTGTGGTTAAGTAGAGGATGTCCTTGTTTGGAGGAAATGCACACCAAAGTATTTGAGGGCGACAGGGCATTGTGAGAGCAACTAAATCTCAAAAAAAAAAGAAAAAAGAAAAAAAAAGCTTTTGGACTACATTTCCAAAATGTAAATTTCTGTAAATTTTCATTGCAAATGCTTAAAAAGCAAACTGTAAAAAAAAATCAATCTGTGCTTAAAAAAAAGGAGCTTTGCTTTAGAGTATGTAATGGGTTGAATGGGGGGCCCAACTGTGGGATGGGGGTTGCTACAGGCATCCAGTGAGTAGAGACTGGGATGTTGCTAAATATTTTACAATGCACAGGACAATCCTCACAAAGAATTGTGATGAGGTTAAGAAACCCTGTTCTAAGGACAGTCCCTCGCCACAAAGGGATTCCATTTTTGTTCTACAAAGAATACTCACACATCTCTGTCAGGATACGAATAGGAGAAGGAAGGAGGAGGCATTCCACATATCCTTCTGGACTATGTTTTTTTTTGTTTTGGTAAGAAAAGATAACGTGAAATCTACTCTCTTGACAAATTTTTTGATATACAGTACAGTATTGCTAATATAAGCACTATGATGTAGAGCAGATCTCTAGAATGTATTCATCTTGCACAACTGAAACCTTCCCCCTTTCTCTCTCACTTGACAACTACCATTTTACTTTCTGCTTCTATGAGTTTGACTACTTCAGATATCTCATATAATGGAAATGTGCTGTGACCAACTTACTTCACTTAGTATAACGTCCTCAAGGTTCATCCATATTGTCACACAAGCCAAGGTTTATTTCTTATTTAAGGCTGAATATAATTTCATCATATGTATGTATAGACTACATTTTGTACATATATGTACGTTTTGCACATATATTGTATGTATGTATAGACGACATTTTCTGTATCCATTCATCCAATCTAAATGGAGACATTTAGAACCTGAGAGTACAGACATCTCTTCAAGATCCTGATTTTAATTCTTTTGAATAAATACCCAGAAGCAGGATTCCTAGGTCATATGGTAATACTATTTTTAACTTTTTGAGGAGCCTCTATACTGTTTTCCATAGTAGCTGTACCACTTTACATTCCCACTAACAGTGTATAAGGTTCTGATTTCTCTACATCCTCAGCAATGCTTTTTATTTTTTTTAATAATAGCCATCCTAACAGGTGTGAAATAATATTTCTGTGGGGTTTTTATTCTGTTTTGTTTTTGTCTCATTGATTTTGAATTGCACTTCCTTGATGATTAGTGATACTGAATATCTTTTCATATCTGTTGGCCATTTGTTTATCTTCTTAGAGAAATGTCTATTCAAGTCCTTAGCCCATTTTTAAATCAAGTTATTTGTTCTTTTGCTGTTGACTTATATGAATTCTTTATATATTTTGGATATTGATTTTTTACCCATTGGATGTTTCTCAAGTATTTTTCTCTCAGTCAGTAGGCTGTCTGTTCACTTTGTTGATTGTTTCCTTTGTAGACTGGAAGCTTTTCAGTTTGATATCATCCTACTTGTCTATTTTTGCATCTGTTGCTTATGTTTTTAGTGTCACATCCAAGAAATCATTGCTGAGACCAATGTCATGAAGCTTTCCTTTCATGTTTTCTTCAAGGAGTTTTGCAGTTTCAAATCTTTTTTTTTTCAATGTTTATTTATTCTTTTTTTTTATAATAGTTTATTTTCAAATTGGTTTACATATAACACCCAGTGTTCATCCCAACATGTGCCCTCTTTAATGTCCGTCACCCCCTCTCCCTCCTCCCTCCTTTCCCTCACCTCCCTCACCCTCAGATTGTTCTTAGTCTTTGAGAGTCTCTTATGTTTTATCTCCCTCCCTCTCTGTGTCTTTTTTTCCTTTCCCCTCTTCCCCTCCCCCTGGTTTTTGCTTAGTCTCACAAAGTCCACCTATTCGTGGAAACATATGTCTTTGATCCATCTTGAGTTGGCTATTGGATATGGTCTAAGATGAGGGTCCAATTTTTTTCATTTGTACACATGCATATCCAGTTTTCTCAATACCATTCATTACTTTATTCAGTTTAATTGGTCTACATTTCTGTCTTTATGCCAGTACCATGCTGTTTTAATTACTGTGGCTTTGTAATATATTTTGATACCTGGAAGTATGATGCTTCCAACTTTGTTCTTCTTTCTCAAGATCATGCTTGGCATTTGGGTCCTTTGTGATTCTATAGGAATTTTAGGATTGTTTTTTCTACTTCTGTAAAAAAAATGCCATTGGTATTTTGATAGGGATTGCACTAAATTGATAGATCACTTTGGGTAGTACGGACATTTTAACAATATTAAATCTTCCAATTTATGAACATGGGATGTCGCTCCATTTATTTGTGTCTTCTTTAATTTTTTTCATCAATGATTTGTATTTTGAAGTCAAAAGTGTTTAATCTCCTTGGTTAAGTTTACTCTTAAACATTTTATTATTTTTGGTGAATGAGATTATTTTCTTAATTTCTTTTTTAATAGTTCGTTGTTAGCATTCCACACTATTTATATATTTTTTGTTCCAGGAGTCTGTGGTTTACAGTAGGATATGGGCTAAGGATGAGGCATGGGGAACAAGCAGAGGATGTGGGATTTCTCAGGAGTCCCAACCTCACACCTTTCTGTAGGCTGGTCTTGAACTTAACCTCTCACACGTGGAGAGAATTTTCAAGTGACTACTGTAAATTGGCTCCGAACACACACAAAGGAAAATTTCAGTTTCAACTACCAAACTACATTGTACAAACAGCACCAGTGTCCAAGCCATGAACCCTGAGAGCTTAAGTTCTCATAGAATACAGCTTAAGAGGAAAACACTTCCAGGACTCTAGCCGCCTCTCTCTGCCTCCCTCCCTTCTCCTTCTTTCTGCCTAGCATTTACTGACCACAACCGATGCAAACAATATGCTAAACATTGGGAACACAAAGATAAAGAAATTAGTAATTTTCTAGGTTACAGAGAGAACTTAAAATATGAAGTTCTAAGTGCTGTCATAATGGTATCAATGGAGGGCGAATTTTTTAAAAAGCTTTCTATACATGACAGGGAAAATCAAATCAGGATTCAGATACATCATAGGAGAGATGAAGAAAACCTCCTGGAGACATAAAATTTTAACAAATATCTCAAAGCTTGATGCAGTCTTTTCTGTGGCAGAACACTGGCTGTGGGATATGTGGAGCTCCTAATTTTTCTAAGTCCAATGTGCTTTTTAAGTATCTGGTGAGACCTTTCCAAAGCAAGGAATCTAGAGATACTTTTAAAGGCAAATATATATTTGAGTCTTGAAAGTCTACATGTATAAAAAGCCTTCTTGCTGAAATTCAGATATAACTTGTGAGTCTTGCTGTAGATGCTATAAGGCCACTTGAGTGTTAGGCTGTCAGCTGATATAATTGCAATGGAGCAAGACAGAGAAATTAGGGCCTGGGGCAGATGTCATGACTCACATTCTATGTTCTTACTTGGATCATGTAGGAAAAGCAGGTGGATTACCTGAATGATCCTTTTAAGACATGTCTGTGGATATGGTGACCAGTGATCGTTGGGCAATCTCATCTGACACTTCGATTAAAGCAGGTGATTAAAATATCTACTTGCCTATAGTTTGGCTATTTTTAGATTCTAACATTTTCTAGAATCCAAAACCCTGTGCAAATATGGGCAAAGATGCCCAAAAGAGTTGGATACAGAAAAGGGGGTTCTTTGTAGCCCTTGCATATGAAATTGCAATCGGTGCCATTTGAATAGCCAATACCCTTCCCGGTGACAGCTGTAGGCTCATGAGAGCTGAGCCAGCGACTGCTTGGCTAACTGAAGTGCCCTGTAGGTTCTCTTTGCCCTCGAGAACCTTTCTGATAAATAGCTCTTGACCAGTTCCTTATATGGCTGTAGGCTTCCCCATGAGATTGAGATGTATTTTGGACACAATCTGATCCTCGTTTCTCAAGGGTTTCAGGCCCTCATCTTTGCAGCTGAGGGAGACGGCTGTGGGCTCCAGTGGCTCTCGTGCCCTGGCCCCACAGCAGTCACTTTTCCTCTGAAGATTCACCCTTATCTTGAAGAAGAGAGGTGCCTGGCGCTTGTCACACTGTGTTGGGCAGTGACCAAGATAGTTGAGAGAAGGCATGTGGGGAAATCAGAACTGGCAAAGTTGTATAGGAGAGAAGTGGCTCTTGACTTGTTCACCTTTTGAGAGCCTTTGGGGCCCACTAAGACTAATTTCATAAGTCTGGGTATGGTAGTCTAACAGTCCAATTTTGTTTGTTTAACACTTAGAGGAGCCACACCAGAGGGAAGAACTGCAGGTGTTACCTGGCATCAGGTGCCATGTGAGAACCCCATCCCAAGGACTGCACATGAGGCTCTCTTCCCCAGTGGACGGTGGTCCTAGCCACAGACCACAAGCATGAGCACATTGAATTTTTGCTCATTGATGGAACTCAATGCATAATATATATTTGAATAAATGAATGAAGCAAAGGAAGAAGACGGTGGCCCATTAGAGCTTCATGCTTGGATCCTGAAGCAAACTGAAACAAAAACAGGTCGTTATTGTGAATTTTATTGAAGTGACTAAAAAGATAATATCCTATGAAATCTCTAAAGCTATCTATTAATGATGCTATAACAGATTAGCTTAAGAGCATGCTAGCCATAGAAGAGAAAAACCCAATGGCTGAAGATCACAAAAATTCATTTTGATATTCTTATTGCAGAAGGAAAAATGTTGTAGCTTTTTGTCAATGGTCTTGATGATTCTGGCACCCTCATCTTCTACCTCCTATAATCGGTGTGGTCACTCATGTCCCAAACTGATTCTGACCTCCACAGAAGGACCAAGCACTCCATCCCAAATGGCTGCTTTCCCGAATAGGATGCTTTCTAACCTCCTTTCCAGAAAACTCTAGAGAAAAATACTTTCCACATCCTCCAGGTAGATTTTTCTTATTGGAGGGCACATCTTCCCTGAGGAGTATAATATAGAGAGGGAAGAAAACTTCCAGGTAAAAGAAGGAGCCAAAAACGAACAGACAATTCCCTCAGGCTCTACTCATGGCAGCCCATATTTAACGTGGAACTGTAACTGTGGAGTGAGAGCTATTCAGAAATGTATACCCAGGAGTATAACGAGCTGTAATATATGAACTGACTTTGGAGTAACATGTAATATACTTAACATAACACTGCAACCAGGGGAACCATTTTTTAAGAATAAAACAACGAGGGAGAATAAATATCATTAATACAGAATGAGTGACGTGGGAGTTCCCAATGAACAGGGGATTTTCTCACTCCAACATCAGATTCTAACTGCAGAGGGACCATCTTAGTTGTCACTAACCAGCTTTAAAATAAAAACAAATTAAAATATAATTTGTTAGATATAAGGCCCATAGGCCTTAGGGCTGATGAAAAACCCCACTTGGTGGGGCCCCCAGGATAGTGAAAGTTACTGACTGGTCACCATGGCCAAAAAAACAGCTCTTAACAGGCTCTCTCAGGTACTGTCACTGGGTTTTTCTTGGATGACTGAAGACAAAATAGAACACTTGAATTATGATTGCTGCCCCAAACCTTAATTTCTCTACTTTGTTCAGCTGTGTTGGCATCGATGGACAGGTAAAAACCCCAGGACACTCCTGGGAGGCAATGGCCGGCATTCATGACCAGTACCAAGCAGGATTGAGGAGAGGCTGCAGAGCACATGCTGCCCAGTTAGGGAGCACAGCAGCACTTCATGGCTGCATGCAGCCTGGCTCCTCTTCATACTCTGTCTGGCAGGCTCTTACCTGGTAAGGGTGGATGAAATACTCAGAAGAACCACATGCCTTGTTCATGGGATCCTCCTTTTGATTTGACTAGTCTTGTCCACGATTTTCCAAAATAAATGTGAGTATTCTTTATAAAAGGGGAGGAGGAGAAGCATTGGGTTAAGTAGACTTCATCATTATGGGATGTCTCAGGATTTCTGACTCTGTGAATTTCTAAGAGAATGGTAAAAGTTGCAAGGTATTCCAAAAAAGCATTTTACTGGACTAAGATTTCTCAAAACCCATTGTGGGAAACACTAATCTGTTTTTATTACACTGTTCTCCTTCCTATTTTAAGTCCACACACGGAATTCTTGTTTTTTGCTTATATCCTCTAATCCAGGACCATTAGTTCCCTATGTGCTATCATAACACACATGGCTGGGACGTGAAGGAAAATGTGAAGTCCACCTTGTCTTCTGAGATCTGCTCAGGATCTTTGTGGAGTATTTGTGAGGCAGTGTCTTCTAGTGAACTTTCCACGGTCCTGAAGGTCGGCTGATGAGTGGTCAGCTTCCAGCTCACAGAGACAAGGTAAGCAGGGAGTTCGGGGCCCGTCACATGCCTGCAGCATGGGGGTCACCGTCCCGGTGCTAAGGAGTTCAAACCCAACTCCTTGACTCGGTAGCTGTTGTGGTGGGGATGAAGTTAGTACCTACTTCACAGAGTGGTTTAGAGAATTCGAAGAGGTCATGCAGATCAAGTACCTGGCATGGTAGCTGGTACGCAATAAATATAAACAATGGTCACTTGAAGAACACGGAATGAGAAGAAATCACATGTCCGAAATAAAATGATAATTTGGCAAAGTTTTCACAAAAGTTCCTCATTAAGCTGCTATTCCAAGAATGGAATAAATGTATTTTATTTCACTTTAATAATCTTTTCCCTGGACTTCAATAAAATGATGCTCACTTCTGGTCTAGCATCATCCTCTCCTTCACCCTGTCTTTCCTACCTTCCCGCCAACACTTTTTTACTTCTAGTTCTAGATGATATTAAGTGTACAGATACACCAGAGTGAAAAATGCAGCAATGCAAGGTGCAATTGGGAGAACATGACAGTATGCCCAGCACACAGTAGATCCTCAATAAAATGTCAGTTGCCTAAAGGAATGAGTGAAGAAATGGATGTAATTTATACTGGATGTGAAGGAGGTTATCTCTGTTTTGTTTTTGTTTTTGAGAGAGAGTGTGTGAACATCAGAGAGGGGCAGAGGGAGAGAGAGAGAATCCCAAGCAGGCTCCACCCTCAGCATGGAGCCTGATGCAGGGCTTGATCCCACAAACGTGGGGTCATGACCTGAAATCAGGAGTTGGATGCTCAACTGACTTGAGGCACCCGTGTGCCCCTTTTTCCTTTTGTTGTTGTTGTTGAGAGAGCACAAACGCGCATGCACTAGGAGGAGGGGCAAAGGGAAAGAGAGAGAGAGAATCTTAAGCATGCTCCATGCAGGCATGGAGCCCGACTCAGATCTCCTGACCATGAGATCATGACCTGGGCTGAAACCAAGAGTCTGATGTTTAACTGACTGAGACACCTATGTGCCCCAAAGGAGGTTATGTTTGATTTGAGGGGCAAAATATCTTTGAGATGTTAACTTCTATTTTCTCTCTGCATTCTAGCTTTTTGTTATTTTAAGCAGGAGTCCAGGTTTTGTAGTTATTTGCCCAGAAAACTACCAGAGAAGCATTCTGAAAGACGCTGTGTTTGGAGGGTTATGCTCCGTCCTGCAGAGACTGTCCCGGGTACCCAGAAGGGAGAGCGGAGGAGCCGAGAGTCATAAAGAGGTGGTCTGTGGGCCCAGGAGCAGCAGGCGCAGCAGGGCGATGTACACGAGGAGCCTGCTGCAGGTTGTGGCCTGGGGTTCTGCACCTCACGTGTGCCACCAGACTCAAGGGACACTGTGGGCTTGGGTAAGGGTGCCGTCAGAGGCACCAGGACACGGGTCTTTAGCGGAAGATTTTGTGGTATGGGGGCTCAGAGCAGGAAGTAGGTGGTTTAAAAAAAAGTTTGGTTGTTTTGTTGTTGTTTTTTTTAACTATACTCATTCCACACCCTCTCAAACTGTAACCTACCCCCCCACTTCCCTGGAAAAACACACCAACCTGAGGTTTGCTTGCCTTTCGATGAAGGTCAGTTGAGGTTTTCAGTTCCAAAAGTTTTCTTCCTAAGGTTAGTCACACACAAGCTTCAAGGCTGAGGACCTGAGGAGTATGAAATTGATCTTTGCCAGATACAACAGGAGACAAGCCAGAGAAAGCGGGGAAGAGAATCTGCTTCCTCTCTGTCCCATTTGCACCTGCTGGAGAATTATAGATGGCATTCTGCAGGAGATACAGACACTACCAGAAGGTCGTCTGTCCCCTGAGCTCTTGCAGTTCTCCAGAACATTCTGATAGAGGGCCATACCTTTGCTGGACCTTTTTTTTTTGTAGCCAATTCCTGCCTCTTCAGCATAACCATTTTTGACCCTCGAAAACCAGAACAGAATGACTAGTTCCTTCAAGTCCCCTCTCCTTTTAAATTTCAAGTTGTCTAGTGACTCAGCACACACATCTGTTTTAGCTTGGTGAAGTGTATAGTCACAGAACCAGGAGAAGAACAATATGAACCACTGGGAGGAACATAAGCAAGTCTTAAACATATTAACATAGGCCCTGAAGTTTCACATTGAAGAAAGATGTAATTAAAAAAATAATAATGGAAAGAAAGACCAAAAGTTTACTTAATAGTCCATGGGTGTAAGGTATTAGGGTTTACATGGGTAAAGGTATTGGGGGTACACGGTTGAGTATCTTTGATGTTTTCATTAGATACTACAGGATAACATTAAAAATTAATTTACTGAAGGCTATAATGGAGAACAAATTATTAGGGACTGCCAAACTGCGATCCCTCCTGGACAAGAAGGAACCAAAATAGAAATTTCTAGAAAAGAATGGAGAATACTTCATAGCAAAATCTAAGGGACAAGAAATTTCCACTTAGAGAAAAATTTATAGGCTTATAAACCTCTTTCTTAAAATAAAATAAAAATGAACCAAGTATTTGTCAAAGGAAATTAGAAAAATTATAATGCTTCTAAACAAGAGAAATCAAGAAGAGCAAATAAACCTAAAAGCTTAAAATATTAAAAGACAAGCAAGGGGTGCCTGGTCGGCTCAGCTGGTTAAACATCGGACTTCAGCTCAGGTCATGATCTCATAGTTTGTGAGTTCAAGCCCCGCATTGGGTACTCTGCTGTTAGCACAGAGCCTGCTATGGATTCTGTCTCCCTTTCTCTCTGCCCTTCTCCTGCCCTATCTCTCTCTTTCTCTCTCTCAAAAAAACTAAACATTAAAAAAAATTTTAATTAAAAAAAAAAGACAAGGCAAAAAAGTATGGTTGAATGTACCAACAAATCCAAACCTTGTTTCTTTGAAAGATTAGATCAACTTTGTGAAGCTGATTAAAGGAGGAAAAAAGGAAGAGAGCAGAGATATACAAAATTAGGAGTGAGAAAAGAGAAATATCCGCAGTTACAGAAGGTATTAAATGTATAATATATAATTAAATAATATAATTGTAAATATGTATATTTATAATTTATAATATTTATATATATAATGTGTTACTCTGTGGTAACACACTTGAAGGCCTACAGAAAATGGTAATTTCCTAGAAAAATATCAACAAAACATAAGAAGTGGAATATTTGCACAGAGCAGTCACTGCTGCAGGTAATAAAAAGGTGATCAAAGATCTACCATTGACAAAGCACTAAAATCAGATGCTTCGTGTCTGAGTTTTATCTAATTCTTGAAAAGCAAGTAATATCAATGTTTAATTATTCTGGGCCATAAAAAATATAGAAACCTCCCCCATACTTTTTATAAAGGCAGAATGACTTTCATATTAAGTACTGATAAAAGAAGTTTTTAAAAAAAAAACCCTACAGATCATTCCCATTTGGTCATATTGTATTATTTCCTAGATACACTACTAGATTCAATTTGCTAGTATTTAATTTATAAGGTTTGCATTTGTATTCCAATAAACACCTCAATCTAAGTGAAAGTGAAGGGACACTTACTATCCTTCAGGGAGGAAGGATCTTCATAGAGGAAAGCCCATCAGAATGGATTCTGATGTCCCCTCAAACAGAAATAAAAGAAGGCAGGAATGCAACTTGGATTCCAGTGGCCATTTCAACAAGAAGACAGGAACCATGGACCTTGAGGAAAAAGTGTCAAGAACCATGTAAAATGATCATTTTAAAAACTGCTCTATCATATTGGTTGCTCTGGCTCTGCCTCTCCACAGGTTTGCATGAAACAAGGCCTGAATGCTTGTCCTCAGGGGCAGCAAAATAAGGCAGGAGCTGAAAAGACACCAACCTCCCTGGCATCCAGGCCTGGGGAGATTAGAATGGCAAGAGTGAGTCATGGTCCCTCTTAAGAGTTGAGCACAGTAGGGGAGCCTGGGTGGCTCAGTCAGTTAAGCCTCTGACTTCGGCTCAGGTCATGATCTCACGGTTCATGAGTTCGAGCCCCGCATCGGGCTCTGTGCTGACAACTCAGAGCCTGGAACCTACTTCAGATTCTGTGTGTCCCTCTCTCTCTCTCTCTCCCACTCTCACTCTGTCTCTCAAAAATCAATAAACATTAAAAACATTAAAAAAAAAAAAAAGAGTTGAGCACAGTAGTTGAAGAGAGAGGTGAAGGAAATGGAGTCACTCTTCTGCCTGAAGAGTGACTCTGGGTTATAAGGCAGAAGGTCTATTCAGTTGGCTCAAGTTTAGAGAAGCCTCCCTCCTCCTCACAGGATTAGCTCCTCTCATGGACCATGGACTCATTTCCTTCAGCAATCTCTATTATCCCTGTGTCTTCATTCTCTCCCCATTTCTTCTCCACCTTTACCTCTTCCATTCACTCCCTTTCCCCCACAAAGTCTAACTTTTGCCTCCCCTCTCCATTAAACTGCTTTAATGTCTTAATTTCAAATTCTTGTGTGACACTTCTTTGCTGCATCTCCTGCAACTGGAGTCTCTCACAATTAACATTGGGCCATTTCCACTTGCTCTTGCCTATGGACTCTGAAACTTTATCACTTAAAGCTTATCACAAGCTGGAGTCCCAACTCAGATCAAAATCTCTTGGACTTTGGTTTTCCCATCTGTTAAGTCAAATAATTGTGTTAGATAATTACTACATTTTCTTCCAGCAACATTTATGTAAGCCTCCTTGGTCCTTCTCTGCTGGAACCAACTCTCTTCCTCTGTGAATAAAATTTTATTTGTATCGTGAATTGCATCAATTTATTCAACATATCATTTGAGCATCCACTTCAGGTCAAGATTTCTATTAGAGGAGGAAGAAGCAAAGAGGCAAACCAGGCAGGCGCAGCCATTGCCCCCAGGAGTAGCACTACTGGTGTGGATACAGGGGATTGACTTCCTCTGAGATAATTTCCTCAGAGCAGGAGCCAGCGCCTCTCCCCATCAGGAGCCCCATTAGGGCTCTGCATAAAGGCAGTAGAAAGACTTGCCGAAAGCATGAGAAGCCCTCGTGCACCGAGACATTGCCTGCCCACTTACTTTGTTCGTGGATGAATGCCAGGAGCCGGCAGCAAATCCAGCTGGGAAGGAGAGAAGGTGGTGGTGCTTTCCCTGCAAGCTGCCTATTTTAACGCTCCTGGGAAAAGTTTCAGGATTCTAAATAAAACAGAAAACAAACTCTGTAAAGGACAGTCCTTTTTTTTAAGCACTGGATTGAGATTTTAAATAGAGGTACTTTTCACTTCAGATAGAGGAGTCAATGTTATTTATTTTTCTTCTTTTGTTTAAGTAAAGCCAGATGTTCAGCAGGTGTGAATCGGAGGCTTTCAAAGGTGGTGAGGACAAATGACCATTTTGGTTCAGATCTCTAGAATGTTCAAAGAGCACTTACATTTAAGCATCAAGAATGCAGAAATGATAAAAATTAATAATAATAAAGTGCCCTTACAAGAAAACATTATAAAAATGGCAATGTTGAAAAGTGGTCAGGTTGTACAAGAGACCGTTGGGTCGGTAGCTTCCCATCAAAAGTTTTTTTCTCACAATGAATTCTCATAAAGCAAAACCAAAATGATTCCTAGAACTACAGTGCTGAGTTCTATTCAATGAGTCAAGTCTCTGAACTAGAATGACTTGTAATGGCACATGCATTTCATTTCATTCACGCTGCCTGTCAGTCATTGAGAAAGCTGGTTTTGTGCATGTGGCCTACAAGGAACAACAGTTTGGGGCTGAAAGAGATGGTACGTTTTTGCCAAAGACATTCCATTTTCCAAACCACCGAGTGAGGAGTTCTAAGGGCCTCCTGAGATGAGTTCGATCAGCAAAGAAAACCACTGTAGGCCATTCAGAAGATCTGGGTCCTTAGTAAATGAAATGTAAACCCATAGGTTTATTTGAGACCCCAACACATTTAAGGTTTGAAGACACAGGAAGACACAACTGGTTGCTGCAATACACAAAAGTTTATTTTTGATTTTTTTTCTTTTCTGAAGGCAAAATATAATAGAACTGAACATCAATGAATTTTGTACAACAAAAACAGCTTTTAATATGGAAGAGACAGTCCATGAACGATTTAAAATCTCGGAATGGCTTCCCTTTTTCAAAGTCATGCTTTCTTGCGGTCCACGAGGAGTTGGCACGAAGAGACGGTGGCAGCCCGCTGGGTGAGGTTCGGGGGAAGGACGGGCGGGCCTCCTTAGATCCGCGTCAGCTGGTGCCACAGGCTGGAGGGGAGGATGCTTTCCACTTTCTCCATGACAAAGTTTAAGGGGGCAAACAAAGTGCTGAGGAACTGCAAAGAAACCAGAAAGGCACGGAGTCAGGAGAGATCTCGTTCAAGGCTGTAAAACGAACCTCTCCAACTTACGCTTGCATCTTCAGTCTCGGTATTATGTAAGTCTCAAAGGCTGCAATTTTATATTTATGTTTATGGGAAACATAGCTGATGACCACACCTGAATTCCAGCCTCTATCCCCAGCCCTGACAGGTAAAGAGGAGAAGTGTCCGCTGGCTGCCCTCACTCCTGACAGCAGACGCCACAGTTCCCAGGCCTTCCGATCCATCTTCAGGATCTGCTGGCTGCCCCTCTAGATGACTAGTGCCATCAAAAAGGACTGATGGTTGGGGGACAAGTAGGCTGAGGAGTTAAAAGACGGTGACAACTTAGACCACCTGCTTGCCTAGCTGGGTATAGAACTCACTTTAAGTGGAAAAGGCCATTTTAAAAAGGCAAGTTTGTTACATGGCTGTGAATTGATCCTTGTTGTCTCCCAAACACCTCTGTTACCCATGCTCATTTCCGAACTGCCTGCTTAGCGAAGTGCATCATGGGAGATGGGGGGAGGGCAGCAAACTGGCCAGTCCATGGATGACATGTTCTTGCTGAAGAAGTGCTGCTCTGAAGAGAACTTTGGGATCTCTTTCATTTGGCCTGTAAACTCCTTTCTGCTTTTCATGTAGAGAATAATTCTCATTAACTGTGACTTTTAAGAAATCCAAGGACCTTGCCTGAGACTCATTTAACATAACCTCAAATTTGTTCTGATTATGTTCTTGTGAAGAATCAGCTTCATTCTGCAAACCATCCAGTATCTGGCAGAAGAGGCCTCCTAACAGAGCGCCACACGAGAGAGAGGTGTCTGGGTGGTTTCCATGTTCTCTGTCTGTTCAGAACCAAGGTATCATCTCCTTAGGGTTCAGTACCTGGTTCTTACGCTGTGGTGTCCTTTGTCCTAATCCCTTATCCTCAGCAGAGCACAGTCTATGCAACCAAGGGTAGGATGTAAATACACATGCAGAGGGGGAACATGGTTCTGAGGTCAAAGTAGGAGTATATTTGATGCAGTTAAAACAGGCTCCTCCATTGGTCATATGTTCTATGGATTTCAGATCTTCAAGAAGGGATATTTCCAAAATTCACTTGACCTCAGAATCTTTCCTTTTTTCTTGTTTTTAAGAACCAGTAGAATACTACTTGGGAAGGTCTGTGACACATTACAGCTGGACCGTTAAGTGGGACATTAGTGTGAGGAAACTCAAGATAGTGTAAGATTTGGAATTTTTCCCCATGTTGTGTCTTTTCCATCAATTAAATACATTTACTCAGTAACGGCACCTAAGTGCTGGATGAGATATAAAGGAGTCTGGGACAAAACTCCCATTATCAGGAAGCTCAAAGCCTGCGGTCATGGAGGAGGGATAGGTGGCCACTAAGACCTTCACACAGCAAAGTAATAGTACCAGATAGACCATCATAGAATGGAAGATGGAAGATAAAAGCAGCAGGAGGGTTCAGAAAAGGGAGAGAATTCATTCTGTTGAGGGATCAGGAAAACCTTAAAATGGAGCAACTGAAATAGACCACAACAGATGGTTGGGATGTCAAAGATGCAGACGGGGCAATGATGGTCAGGAGAGAAATCCGAGCAGGTGAGCTCTCCAGGCTCAATAGACAGCTGGACAGAATGGGAAAGTAACCGGTATGCTAAGAAGACAGTAAACAATTCAGCTTAGCTCAACAGTGAAGAGTTCAAAAGGGACCAAAAGAACTCTGGGGAGGGCCTTGAATGCCAAGCTGGGTTTGGAGTTAAGAAACAGGCAGCCATGTTAGCACTTGAGCAAGTGTGGATGGCTCTTACGGTCAAGTGGGTCTTAGATATATGGCAATTTCTGGTAACCTTCTGAAACTGTCCTTTGTTGCATGCACAGAACCATGTGGGATGCTCTCCCTGTGGCCCAGGAATGAATAATTCCTGCCTGAGCTGCTGTTGAGAGAGTTTGTAAAATCCTAATTGTGAGAAGACTGTTTATTAAAATCCTAGTTATGAGATATTGTTTGTTTGTTTGTAATCTGAGACCACCAAGGCTCCATAAAACTCAGCATTTGCCTATAATCCTAGTTCTATAAAGAGGAGCTAGGTGCTAACGTAGTCCAGATAAACCAGAGATGCTGACAGGGGTTGTTACATGGGGCTCACTGAACAAGGTGATACTGCTGGTGAAGTTACCATCTCCTAAAGACTTGACCTAAAAGAGATTTAGAACCATCAAAGCTGTGACGAGCAGGTAAGGAACTACTGAAGAATTAGCATGAGCTGCTGTAGTTAGATGAAAGGCATCGCTCAAGGTCTGTATTCTAGGCAATTTCATACACTAAATGTGGGGACATCAAGGAGTCTCAGCTTGGGTAGCAAAGTGAATGAAGAGGTTGTTACAAAGTTGGTTCAAAACAAGGCCCGTTTGTTTGTTTGCTTTGTTTTGGGCACTGACCTGACTTGCATAAAAAGAACAAAATTCGGGCCTCTGGAAATCAAGGGGGGAAACTCCCACCCTGTTTGATGCCTGTAACTGCCCCTCTTCCCATCCTGCACAGCAAGCCACAGTGGGCCCTGCCTCCTTGAACTTCATCGGCACTTCTCAATAAGGTTCCACAAGAGAAATTAAGTCCTATCACCTCCAGTATGCGTGATGATTTACTACTCTCCCTCGTATCTAGAGTGGTCTGTTCTTTGGAGTATTGAGAAAAGAATTCCCAGAACCCTGTCCTAAAGATCCTGATTCTCTTGCAGCACCCAAGTGGAGTGCTATCTTCCTCCTTAGCACCCCTCCCTGCATCCTCTTCCTCATCCCTGGCCCATAGGGAAGCAGCAGACAAGATAATGAGGCATCTGAAGCTGATAAGTCCTCTCATTTAGTAACCAGATAGAGGTGAGCGAGTTTCATCAGGAGGTATAAAAAATTAAAAGTTTGCTGGAACATGCCTTGCTTAGGATGTTCATTTATACTTGTTTGCATGTTTGAAAATCAGACAATACTTTTTGGCCAGAGACTCAACCAATGCGTACAGAAACGGCAGTTTCACTTACAGACTTGGGAAATTTATTGCCTGAAAAGTTTAGTCTGAATGAGCAACACCAGGCACCCCTGGAACAGCTCATCTATCTCAACGTCCAAAACTTCAGTCCAGACGGCAGAGATACACGGTCCAAAACGCACAGTGATTCAATCAGTGTCTTATGGTGAGAAAAGGCAACTGAACTAATAAAAAAGAGAGAGTGACACTTCAATCGCCTGATCCTCCTTTTCCCGAAACACCATTATTTAGAAGAAGGTCATGGCTCCCAACGTGCGTCGTTAACATTCAGAATGCCTCTGCTTATCTGAATAAGTTCCAGGTGCCCCATGCAATCAGACAATTGACATTTCACTGTAATCAATATCAGACTTCAAAGAGGTCAAGGCCTATAAGTGAAGATGAGAGTCAGAAGTCAGGGTGCTCAGTCTCAGTGAAGGAGAGAGATCAGAGGAGGAAAGGCAGAGCCCTTCAAAGCAGACGGGGTCAAATGCTGACCTTCCCACATTCTGTGAGGGGCTGGGTTTGGAACGATAACTTATTTATATGAGCAACCTTATCTTGGTAACCAAACATTCTAGGAAGAGTTAGTCTGAAGTCATTGAGGTAGATTAGATTAGGGGAAAGCCAGCTGAAACCGCCCATTTTACTATTTTCCAGTGGCTCCCACTTCGCTGTGGGCTTCCTTGCTGGCTGCATATCAGCATATAAACACTCTGGAGAGTTCCCAAGCTGCATGTAGCCGGGGGTGCCAGTGCAATCTCTCTGCATCTACTAAAAGTCATTATCCCAAGGAAATTATCTCAGGCGAGGGCTGAGAAAGTCATTTTCACAAGCTGCAAATGGTTGCGGGCAGCCTATAGGGTGGCTGTGATAACGTGCAGGGGGCTTCGTGAGAGGCCTGCGGCAGTGAGGAGGGGGAAGACATGGGGGAAGACTCTGGGGACAAGGCGCGGGGAGAGGGACGGGGCTTGTCTCCTTCAGGCCATCCATCTTCCTTCCCCACAAGGTCTCTCTAAACATTTTGGAAACTGTTAAACCTTCAGGAAGGGCAAGATGAATGTGATCTTCCAGGCAGAGGATTAAAAGCAAATTTATCCAAACTATATTTGGAAATTACGAGTAGCTGACCAAACTACCACACCTTGGTAGAGTATAAAATAGGAGGACCATAACGCAAACTGATACTTTATTCAATCGTCTGATCTAGACTCAAACCCAGGGCTTTGGAAACGTTAAATGATCCACAAGGAACACATCACTCTGCTATTCTGGAGGCAGTAGAGCCTTTTCTAGGGGACACCCAGTTGTATTCTATTTACTATCCTCCATTCCCCCCAGGCCCTTCACCGGTTAATGTAGTTTCAAGCCATTCGTCATTTCATTCAATATGGTGGTCTCAGCCCTGCTGCACACCTGAATCGCCCGGGAAGCACATGAAAACTTAAGCTGCCCATGCCACACCCCAGGCCAGTGAAGTCAGGAGGCAGGCATTAGTCACTCGTAAGCTCCCTATATGATTCCGAGGTACAGCCAGGGTGGAACATCTGTTACCCTAGAAAGTTTTCACCTCAATGCCACTGGCAGAATACCACGTACTTGCAAATGGCTGCTCAAATGTTCAGCTTGCTAGAGACCAGTGTTCTTAGAAGCAGATATGGTGCTCAACCCCCCACTCAGAACCTGCTGGAATCCTTGTTAAAAACAAAGATTTCTGGGGACTAACACTCAAGATTCTGAGTTTCTGGTGGTGGGGCCAAGTGAATTTTATGCACACTATAGGGTGAAAATCTCTATTCTGATCCAAAACTCCCACCGACTACTATTTGTTTGTTTAATGACAAATACTGGGACAATGACATATTTGTACAAAAAATGCTCTAAAAGATGTTTAAGAGAGGAACATAAAAGGAGAAATAGAATTATCTACTGTTGTAAATATATTCTTATTTTAAATTTTACTAGGTTAAAACCTAATCTATTCAGAATTTTGGGAACTATTTTTACTCAGAGGTTAGCTTGGGAGTATAATGATGAATAGTGGAGGTCCATAAGCTATGGAACACCCAACACAGAAGGTCTTGGGTTTAAAAATCATATTATGCACAAGGGCACCTGGATGGCTCAGCCAGTTGGGCAACGGACTTCAGCTCAGGTCATATCTCACAGCTTGTGAGTTCAAGTCCCACATGGGACTCTGTGCTGACAGCTCAGAGCCTGGAGCCTGCTTCAGATTCTGTGTCTCCCTGTCTCTCTGGCTCTCCCCTACTCGTGTTCTGTCTCTCTCTGTCTCTCAAAAATAAGTAAACATTTAAAAAAAATTTTTAATAGAAATATAAAAAATCGTGTCATGTGCAGAAGACTTAAGGAAATTTGAGATGTTCTAGCAAGAGTCAGAGGTTAGAGGTGGCCATGAATGTATTAGCTGTCATAAGAATTCGCAAGAAGGAGACTTGTTGAGTATAGTTTTGGAGGGTAGACTAGGAACAACAGGTGGATATTAGAGGGGGAAGATTTTCTCATATAAGAAGACTTCTGAGTGATCCAACAATGAAATGGGCTCTGATGTTAAGTAGGCGAGTTCTCCATCACTGAGAGTATTCAAGAAGAGTCTAGATGACCTCTATCCCTTTACTGTAGAAGGCAATTTATTTAAGGTTCCTTTCAACTCTAAGAGTCCATGATTATAATTACAAAAGAAGAGGAGAAATGCTAAACTGTATCTGATTTTTGTGTCGATTCTTTCTGCAGAAACCACTACCACTTATTTATTTAATAATCATTTATTGAAAACCTACTATGTGCAAGGCACTGTGCAAAGCTTTGGGGATACAGAGACGAGGAAGACACAGTCCTGCTCTCAAGGAGCTCACATTCTAAAAGCGGGATGGACAAACTTTCAATAATTATAGTACAATAAATGTGTTAATATAGGTATTCATAGAATACTGTAGGATCATGGAGGAGAGACATCTAACTTAGCTTAGGAGAAACTTAGAAAGAAAGCTGAGTATAAGAGAGTGGAGAGGAGTTAGTAGAGTGGACAAGCCAAGGTGGTGATGGGAAAGGGCATTCCATGCAGAGCAAATGGCACGTGCAAAGGCACTGAGGTGTACAAGATCCGGTGCATCTGGGAGTGGGGAGTCACTGTGGTCTAAGAGCAGTGTCTATGCAAGAGTTGGGAGAGATAAGGCTGAAGAGGCAAGCAAGGCCACATCATAAAGAACCCTGAATACCATGCTAAGATCTGGGACTTTATCCTGAAGTGGGTGGGAAACCTTTAGAGAAATTCAAGCAGGGAAGTGACATGCTCCGACATGTAATTTAGAAAGATCATTCTTGGGTCAGTACGAGAGAAAGACTGGCAGGGGATGAAACTGGAAGCAAGGAGACCAGTTAAGACTCTGGCGGAAGAGTCAAAGCAAGAAATAACAAGACCTAAACTAAGAGAGAAGCTATGGGGAGAGAAGGGGGTACGAAGGGATGAATTACATTTACTGAGTGCCTAGTAGCGTAGGAGGTTAGGCCCGGCAGACTGGGAGCCAGGACGGAGGATGTGGAGAGTGGGAGAGGAGCTCGGGAGGCCTGCTGCGTCTCTGGCTTGAGTACCCGGGGGAGGGCAGAGGTCAGGAATACAGGAGGAGGGGTGGTTTTGGTAGTGAGGGAAGAAGGGTGATAAGTTCAGTTTTGGAAATGCTGAGATTGAGGTGCCGGTGGAATTTCCAGTTCATCTTCAACACGCATGAAAATACTCCTGCAATTCCAGTCCCTGAACTCTGCCGAGCAGAAAATGTCAATCATCTGGAAAGGGATTAAATCAACTCAGCCAAGTTAGAAATCATCCTTTCTGAGTCCACTCGCCTTGAAATCAGAATGGAGTTCCAGGGAAACCACTGATACTCTTTTCCTTTTTGCTTCTCTTTGAAACTCATCTGTGGCAAAATCCTTACACTTCTCCTCTCTGCATGTGCACGTTAAAATGGTCGGTTTTCAACAAGGAAACAATGGTTCTTGATTGTCAATGCAGATGGCTTTTCTTACGAAAGCTCCTCTCCACAGCCCTCCTTGAAGACTCTTACTGGATTTCCATATTCTAAATGTCATGTCTGTATGGTTCTTAATACAAGTTCTTGATATACTTCTTAATTACAAGCCCTTCTCACGCTCTCAGTTCATTCCCCCAACAAGCCAACAGTGTGTAGCCATTAAAATATTTTTTATTGAAATTACCTTTGAAAATGTAAATCTCATCTTTACTGAAGGAAAGACCCACAATATCTAACGATTAGAAATAATGTCATTCAACTTATGTAAAACTGAATAATTCCCCATACATTTTCTCACTTACTAGGATTCCCTTATTTACTTAATCCTTTTAGACTTTATGCATTTTTGCAATCTGGAAATTTTTTTGTGAAATGAGGCAAAGCACGCATTCACTAAGGACCTACACTTTTCTCATATGACTCTCAACCTTTTGATTCTACTGATGAAAATGAAAAACGGCAAGCAAATGATCAATAAGGCGTACCCGTTTCTACACGACTCTCTTTCGTGTCTCTTCTGCTGCTTCCCTTGCCTTCCCTTGGCTCCCCATGCCCCTTCCCTGAGGCCTCCCTCTTGGCAAATACTCACGGCTTTTGCAAAGACCCCCATAAGTTCCGGGAACTGATGTGTCAAGAGGGCCAGCATGGCTGTGAAGGAACACAATCCGGCGGTGAAGAGAATGAAGAAGGGAAGCTCCTTCTTTGGGTAAACTGAGACTTCATGGAAAGCTGTGGAGAAGACGCAGACGGAAACATGAGTGCTGTAGTAAAATGTGTTCTCAGGGAATTTCTGTATGTGGGACTGACTCTTCAGAGCTGTGGCTGAAGTCTCCTGGACATGAAAAGGGCAGCGCACTTGAATGAACCAGAGTTAACATCGGAGCCAGCCTCTGCCTGGCCTATCTGCGTCTCCCAAGTCCACATCTGACCTTGAGCGCTCTACTTGGGAGGCATGATAGGGCTATTTTGAGGATGTCACATATTTGGGGGCAAGAAGAGTAACGCCATCTATGCCTAATACATAGTATTGCTTTCTCAAAAGGAAACACAAATAAAACAAAACCTTATTCCCATTATAAAATACATGTTCATTGAACAAAACCCAGAAAACCCAAACTAAGTATACTGGGGGAAAAAAAAATCTTCTCTCTAGATTTTGACTTTCCTGTAATTTTTTAATCATTATAATGAGGCAATATTAGTTTATCTTGCATTTTTTCCTGGCACACTCTAAGTCTGTCGGTGGAGGGAGACACCCTGATAGACATTCGGCAAGGACCTCACACGCTGGCCAATTCTACGTGCTAAGGCTGGAAATCAAGGCTGCAGGGGTCATCCGGCACGACTGCAGGAGAACCGTCGTGACACATACACTTCCAACGATCACCAAAATAAATAAGTAAATAAACAAAATAACTGGTGCTCTTTAGAGCACCTGCCGTCACTTTAAAGTTTCAAACGTTGGGTTTGAGGAAACCAAAGAACAGGTGGCACCAAAGCTTTCTGCTCCCCGTGTGGCTGCGAGCGGCCTGTGCGCTGGGGGTGCCCTCCAGGGGAGGTGAGGCTGGCCTCCGCAGCGAGAGGAGCCCCGGCTGCAGGCGCCCTGGCTGAGGGGCCATAAAACTGCCTGAGAGCAGTACTGCCGCTCGAACCAGGAGGGTCCGAGGGCTCCATGTGCTTCAGGAAATTCAAGATCTGAAGGCCTTTCTGCGACAGCTCAGCTCTCATTACTTACAGCCCTAAACCGTAACCTGCTCGGCCTGAAAGTGAGGCTGGAGAGAGCAGGGAGGGACAGAGTACAAAGAAACATGCACATCCGAATCGAGGCCATCTACCTGCTGGGGTTCGAAAGAAGGTGCAAGCACACTTGGGGCCTAATGTCCAACGAGGGTACTTTTAAAGTGCAAAATGTGGGTGGCATTTAAAACAATCGGCCCTCTTTGTACCCACATCATCCTTGCTGTCAAAGCCCAACCCTCAAAAGATTTTGAGGGGAGATCAGATTTTGGGCGATGGCATTCAGTTCAAGAAATGAGAGTCAGAATTTTCTATTTCAGGTTTATAAAGATTACTCCTATGAAGTTTCTTTTAAGAGAAAGAATCATTGTAATCTTGTTCTAATAGTGAATCTAGTCCCATGGAAACTTACTTGGATTCAATTAAAACATTTTAAAGCTGTGCTTTTCAGAAAACCATCTTTCTTACTAGAAATGGAAATTTTAACAAGGATCTCCCTGAAGGGGGAGTCCAAAGGTAAAGTGCTGGCACACGTGACGGGAATTTCTGAGATCGAATCTAACGTAGTGTGAGGCATTTTCACACTAAAACTCCGGGGAGGAACAACACATCCCTGAGCTCTCCCGGCTCCAGAGGAACGAACATGATTGCCTCTGGCCAGCAAGGAATAGGTGAGCCACCTCTCGCTGCTTCAAGCTAAGACAGCCCCCCCCCACGCTGGGGATTTATGGTAGGCTCGGTGATGTTGGCATCGCACAATTTACTACTGGAGCACCTAGGGCTCCAAACTTACACTATTCCTCTGGGCTCTGAGATAGGGTATAACTGGGGTGGGTCGAAGGGAGGCAGTGGTGGCAGGAGAGAGGACAAGGGAGAGAGAAGAGTCAGAATTTGGAGCTTATTATCTGAGGGAGGAAAATATGTCCTAACTCAGGGCCACATGAAGAGCTTGGAGAGGATCCCCGAATACAGTATGATTTGATAATAGCTATTTAGCAGGACTTGTCAAAACAATGTTTTATTACAGTAAAGCAAATCATTTTTTCCACGTGTTGTATGCACCAAGAGACTGCCAGCTTGGAAGGTTCTCGAGGGCAGGGTTCTGCCTCTTCCTGCGGCATACAGTGCTGAGGCTGCATGTGTGCTCTGCACATGTCACGCCAACTCACTACGTGCGGTCCACGAGCTGCTCACGGGAAATCCCTCTGGCCAAGAGCATTGCATCACCACGGACAGCACGCCCGCCCTGCCCCACGACTCTGCCTCTGGCAATGATGCCAGCGTCCTGGCGCTGCCCTCTCTTCCGTGACTCATCTGCAGCACCCTCTGAAGTCAGTGGTTCCTCTTTAAACTCCAGTCTGTGCAGACTGCATCTGACCAGCTGGGCCACGCAAGGCGGAACCATACACGGTGGACCAGCCCGTGCACATCAGCCCGAAACTAGGGCTCTCTGTGCTCAGGCCAACCGGTACATGATAGCTCTTCATTTAAATTTCAGTCCTTGGAGGTCTTTCCCTTCAGTGAATCTGGAGAGACTTGGAGGAGCAGGATGCCAAACCCACTCACATAACTCACTTTAATGCATATGCTATCCAATAAGGACAGCGCTTGGGAGAAGAGTAATAAAAGACAAGGAACACTATAAACATTTATCATTCCCGCCTCTTCCCATCCCCACATCCATGCACACCACCCTCACTGGCTGAGGCGAGGAATATAGAAGTGAGACTTACACGGAAGCAGCTCTCGATCTGCTGTTTCTGTACAGATTGGGTAAGGATAAAACAGATGCCCCTTTTCCAAGGGATAAGGGATCATCCGAAAAGCTGAAAATGAGAGAAAATATGTTAGAGGTTTGATATTTGTCTTATAACTTCTCGATTTCAAAAAGGGGCTCTCGAGCATTTTTAGAATGGTAAATAGTTCTATCAGTAACTCCCAGAAAGGATGCAGGAGTTACCCAAACTCTGAGTTATGTGCCGGATAAACTGTCAGAGCTGCATTGTGATGTATGACTCACACGTTAACCGCACACTATACATTCTGGGCAAACCTCACGAAACTGGGTGGAGATGGGGTGCAGGGGAGCAGGGAAGCCATCAGCTCAATGCCCGGGATTTCCTCATCTACAAAGTATTGTTAAAATGTCATAAGCGCTAATTCATTATAGCTCCACTGATGGTAATAACACAAACCTGGATTGAAATGCTTTCGCCAGAAGCAAATGTGGATTGACCAGTGAAGCCTGTTAGAGATGTACAAATATGAAAGGCATTCTACCACGTCTATCTAAAACATGTGTCTAGGTGGATGAGAATTCCAATCAAGACGGACAAAAGCGCAAACCTAAAAATGCATGACTTGGGAGGTATTTCTAAACTTTAGATGAAACTTTTCAATCTTCAGTACCGTGTGGGGGGAAAAATGGATCTGGAGAGATTGATCATCTGTGTTTTGATGATGTCAGGCCACCTAAATTCTGCTCTTGTGGCTTCAGATAACATGAGGTCTCACACTGAATTATGACTTTCCAATCATCCATCCCCTTCCATTATCACGTGTGTTACTCTCCCTGTTACGATGTCATCAGCATGTTAGTCTCACTGTTGCTATGAACGTAGTGCTTACGGAGTAATTTTTCTTCAACAGATGTCCTTTAACTACAGCATGCTGTACATGTACAGTATAAAAATGACGCCCTACCCCGGCAGCGTCCCGTAACAATCCTTGCCTGCATGTGTACCAAACAGGGGTAGGTAGGGGTAACACAACAACCTCTTTAGTCTTAAATGCTGCATTTCAAGGAATCATAGCTACATCGTCAGCTATGTAATGACCTCCACCTTCTCAAAATGCCGTCAGTGTACGTATTTATCTTTTGCATACTTATTTCAAACAGGAATCAGAAACAAAGAATGTTCTCCCTCACAAGAAATGACAAGGTTCCATTGTAACCAGCATCAGTGCACATATGGTATTTATTCTGGTGTCTGAATATTATTTAAAAGTAAAAACATTATGTATGTGATTCCGGCATTTGGAATGCAGTCAATCCACACCACAGTGGTATCACTCTGAGGTTACAGCACATTGCCATGGAGAATATAAATCACTAGAAACGTGGGATTAGAGCAGAGCCAGTTTGCTGGCAGTTTGCTGAGGTAAAAATGTTATCAATTTTCCTCTTGAAACAGAAACCTCTTAAACAGAGATTAAAACATTAAAAACACCCCAGACTTTAACTCTTCTTAAAATCAATGGCTCACCCTAGTTCAATGAGACTCTTCTTTCACGCAGACAAAGATGGCTTCTGCCCACTACAACGAACAAGAGGTGCCCTCTGCACAGGCTGTTAGCATACAAACAACACTTGAAAGAACCAGTATCTCTCAACAGGTTTGCAAGACAAGAAAAAAAGTACAAAACAAAACCAGTGCCTTTATAGGATACGTGAAAATCTCTTCTGGGAAGCAGTGTGTTTAAATTTAAACTGCAGTATGGCAGGATTTTAATACCATTTCCCATAAATGAAGGCTGCCATGAAAGCATCTCAAAAATGTGGAAAAACCTACATGGAAGTGTTCTCTTTTTTTCTTTTAACCCCAGATTATCTAGCCATGACAGGGCTGCTATAATTATGAATCTGTTCAGGTTCACATGAAGTAAATAAACCCTCAGTTTTCAAAGCTGCTATAAATTTGAATGCTAAATTTTACTCAAAATTGAAGTCAGTCTGTACTTCAGGGAGCAATTTTTTAAATGAAATATAGGAGTGCAAAATCTTGAGAGTGTTCAACCATAGAAATCAAATGGTTGGTTGGTGTCTTTTCAGTCAGATGCCAGATCTTTTTTTGCTGCAGTGTTTGGCGTGCATACAGGATTCTGTGCAACAAGTTAGTCTTTTCCTTCTAATCAGTTCTGGTCTTCTTGGAGAGGGTGGAGACAGTGATTACATACAACTTACACACACCACAACCTTCCTGCACTATCCGCCCCACCTTGCCCCCTCCCTCGGCAACCGCCACGACTGTAAAGATGCTAGTGGTGCTCTTAAAATCTTCTCATGTCAGCTGTCATTTACATCGAGTTCAGAAAATAAGATTAAGCTTTTTGGCTTCACTAAACAAAAGCAAATACAATTTCTGTTTGCAATTCTATCCCTGAGCCGCCCTGCTGTGCAGGGCCCAGCAGAGTGTGAGATAAGCCGAGGAGGGCTGGGGAGAGCGGGAAGATGCTGTAAAAGCCCCGCCAGTTTCACCTCCCACCTCCGGATCCCCTCGCTGAAAAGACAAGAACCTCATGGCTTTAGCTGAACGTCCAGAAATTTTGCAAGTGCAAGAAGTGACACGCTTTCCAGTGACTTGACTGGAAAGAGGAATTAAAAAAAAGGGGGGGGGGCCATTATTTTATTACTTTTATCTATTTCATAAATGACTACAAAGTTCCTAAAAATCTTTGCCTGGAAAAACACGTTCCAGAGGACTTAAAAATGTACATGTATTTGGTTAAAAACAAAACAAAAAAGGTGGGCCACTCCAGGTTAATGCATAACGCACGAGTGGCATTTTATTTCTGCCTTTTCCTCTATGTGTCCTCACCTCTCCCACCTTAACGTCTGTTGCACCGTTGAGGAAGAGCCAGTTAATGAACACGCAGGCCCCCGCAGCAGAGTCTGAGACGTTACACTGTTGTCTTTTCTCCCTGACCAGACACTGTTTTCTAAGCCTCATGCCTTTTAGTGCTGTGCTCACCAGAGACCCTACACTAACACTGGAGGAAAAAAATTAACAGAACCAAAGAAGGGACAGTAGAATGAATACATGAACAAATTAATTCCCAATTTTCCCATTGATTTCCAGTGACCTCTCATCCTACCCACTAGATAGACAAGGATAGGAGATAATGTGGGATATTTTGGGTATATTGGCCTTTTTCAAAGAGGATCTCAGAGAACTTTATATAGACAGATTACTTGTAATAGCGAGAAGTGAGTTTGAATTGTAGCTCCGCCTTATAAAATGTGAGTGCTTCCTCGTGCACCAGGGATAGAAAGGTGAGCCACGCACTGTCCCTGCATTGATGGAGCTCCCTGCCTATGGTGGGAAACAGATGATCCAATAATCATGAAAACCAACATGAAGGTTTCCCCGTGACAGTGCCTCTGTGCTGTGTGTATCTAATAAAGGAGTAGTGGAGATGGCAGCTAAGGAGGAGCTAAACTTGACCAAGCTGACGACTGTATGACAGGGCAGGCCATTAGTCTGTGTCCAGTCACTTTGTCTCTAAAAACGAGAATACTACAGACCCTGAGAGGCTTCAAGGAACTAAGGGTCTAAACATGGGGCCCGATGGCCCAACAAAGGCTGGTTTTCTCTTTATATTCCCTTTCTACTAAACCCAAAGTTCCTACTTTCTCTATCAGGTCATACTCTTGTTAATAAGCAAAAATGCTACTTTTTTTTTATAAACAACTAGCAGTGCAAATGACAGAGCAGAGAACTATCATCAAAATACAAATTTTACATTCTCACCTTTGAATGTAAAGTAGGTAACAGGCTATAAAAGTCAATTGTCTTTTGTGAGGCATTTGGGCAATAATAGAGGGTTCTAACGTCAAAAAGCCCGGGCTCTAATCCACATTCTTTCACTAGTTACATGGTCTTGGGAAAATCACCTCCCCTTGATTAAATGATGTACCAGTCCAATTCTGAAGAGAAATTCTAGAATTTTATAGCAGATTCACTAACTTGCTGATGACCCTCAACATTCGAACACTCTGTTCCTACTTCCACGATTCTACTGCCCGTATGCACACTGTATGTTATACACGTGTGTGTGTTGATACATGTATATGTGATGGATAGGTGACGGATATGTGTATTTGCACACACGTATTAATGTTTCTCTCAGAGCATTTAAGAGTCTTATTCGTCCTGGTCTCTCCAACACCATGCCTGGCACAAAGGAGGGACTCAATAAATGTTCAGTGCAAAAAGGAATCAGTAAATTAATGCCCAATCAGGAAGACAGAGTTTTCCTTTTAAAAACTCAGGCAGATTCAAATTCTGGTCCATCACCAAGACAGAATAAATGAAAGGGACGAGCAGGTCCTACTGGGCAGTAGGTGACAAGGCACTGCATGATATCTGGACACCGACTATGAGAGTGAGTTAGCTATGACCAGAAACTTTAGCAAACCATCGCCTTCTTCTGAATTAAAAAATTTAGCAGCAGCTCTATGGGGTGAGGGGTGGGGAAATCTCTCTTCAGCAGTCCAAAAGGTGCCAGCCTTTCGGAGGAAAGGTTTGGTTAGAGGAAATGCCCCGAGGACCACATCTTACAGCAAGTCGCATTTACCATCAGGTTCAAAGAGAATAAATTAGAATCAGAATTTCATCCTATGCTTCAACAATGGGCCATTTTCTCCTCTCAAAGGAAATATTCTGCCCTAGTCCCCCTAAAAAACATCATCTTCAAATCTTATACATTATTTAGTGAATTCTTTGGGGGAAAAAAATCTCCAAAAAGAAAATAAAGAGTCTTACTTGGTCAAGTGGAAAAAATGGAAACAAAGAAAGGCTAAGTGATTTACCCCATGGCATACTTGTCTTCTGATATATAGAACTAAGAAAGTTAAATCTCAAAGTTCACAGTTGCGGTCAGCAGATTACCCTGCTTTATAAAATAAATACAGCTAAAATGAGTCTTGTAAAGATCGAGGTAGGAGGGAGATAAGGTCACATCAGTACTTAATATAGGTAAAAGATGTGCCATTTAAAATAGGGCCCCATAAGGCGCAATACTGTGGTAAATAAGACCCAGTTCAAATGAGATCCTCATTTATATATGTTTTGTATATTAAACTCAGACTTGCAAAAATATGTGTGTGTGTGTGTGTGTGTGTTTGTGTGAGTGTGAGGATAACCAGAACCTACAGTGTTTAAAATAAGTGTAATTCAGATAAGGTAGCAGCTGTGTAATGACCTAAGAAACATATTTTTAAATCTTGTAAATTGAAGCTTTTCCCCGTTCTTGATTATCTTGACTTTGAGGAACATATTGTGCAATTTCAGGGGCTGGGATAGTGATGAATCAAACATTTTAGAAACCTTTGAAATGCTGATGTATTTGTGGTTGAGGACTCGGGCTTTTTTTAGCCACCATATGTTTCAAACCCAAACAATCTCTGCCATGGATCAGCTGGACTTTGGGGTTTTATCAAAAATGTGAGTTATTTCAGCCTGATTGGTGGGAAACTCACTTAATTCCACGAGATGACTAATGCTCATAATAAACTCATTAAAGCGCAAAGCAAAATATATCTCCATCCCTACTCCTAAACCAACCCTTTTGACAGAAGAATTTTTTTTCATCTCCAAAAGATCAACTGACTAAAAGAATACTCATTTTTAACATGGGAACTGGTGAAATTAGGTACTGTTACCTTCCTCCCTGAACTCCCTTTTTAATGAAAAGGGGAAGTTAGAAGTGAGTTGGGGAATGGCCTTAAGTTTCAGAATGAACTAAAAAAGATGTAAAGGACAAAACCTAAACTATGAGGCTGGTGATGTCAAAAGGCGCCACCACGTGGTGTACTAGAGGAAGTGCAGCCTCCTGCGCTCCAGCACAGGCGGTCTGAGGGACCTCTGAAGGGAGAAGGAGCGGGTCACCTACTCCAGTAGCCCCAGGGCAACTGCCTTGAAGCCCAACACGGTGGGGTGAGGAGAGGGCAAATCGATATCATCTGTGATTCAGTTTTGAGAAACTGGGTAAGTTAAGTAAATACCACTACAGGTGGCCAACTCAGAATTGTAATCCGAGTCCTCTAATTTAAAATCTAAACTCTGATGCCTCCATTTAATTTAACTCAGAATGGACACAGATCTGGAAGCACTGTCAAAAGACTTCACGTGATTGTCTGAAGTTAAAGTGGTAATTCTTTCTTCTAAATTGCAAGAGAGGTTTAGACCTTTGTTCATAAAAAAAAACTAGATCTTTGTAGTGAAATATTATTTTTATAAATATATGTATATACCTATATACACATGTAAATACACATACATATATGTGCTTATAGAGAAATACATACGCTTGTTGAGAAAACTGGAAAAATACAAATATGAAGAAAAAATCTCTTAAAATCCGCTTAAAGATGTATTTATTTCCAGTCTCTTTCCTTTGCTTATATGAAGAATTTATTTTTTTATAAAATTGGGCTCATTCTATATTTAAAATGTTTAACTCAACATTCAACAACAAAAATATAATTTTGTACAGAATGATTAACTTTCTAAACACTAGAAGAGGAGTAAGTACCCCCAAGCCTGTAAGTTGTGGTGTAACTTGAAGGCTTCCAAGCAAATGTCTCAGAGATCACTGATCCTTTTGTGCTTAATCTATTCAGGCAAAATCTAAAAAGCTGGTATTTTTAGAAAAGAAGACTGAAGACAAAGTGGACTTGGGTTTACATCCTGGCTCCACCAACAGTGGGTGCAAGACTTGCAACAAGTCACTCCTCTCAATGACGGTGTTCCTCTCTTATACAACTGAGGTGGCCACCTCTCTCCTGTCTCACTCAGAACACTGTCAGGAAGAGTACATGAAATGACGGACATGCCACCCCTCGGTAAACTACCCAGCTACACACTCTCTGGTACTCTCCAAGGCGCCTGTGCCTAGTGAGCACTCGCACAGTGCTTGTCTAGAACTGAAGGGTACGGCTCTCTTTTCAAAAACCGAATAGGAGTGTAACTTCCTTGGAGTGGTTTCTGTTTATCTGGAAGGGTCAAATGCAGAATTTCTCTTTCCTTGAGGTCCCTGACTGCCTTGCTATACTGGTTTACATCTAAAAATTCATCTCCTCTCTTCATTCCAACAAAATCTGAGGTAATCACATCCCCCCACACTCCCACTCTGCTAGATTTGGAGCTCACCACGTCACTGCACATTTCTCCAGGTCCCATTGTCCTTCCCAGGTGATTCAGAGAATCTCCCCATTGTTCTCTGATTATCTGGGTAACTGATTTCCAAACAAAATTTCCAGTTATTCCTCATGGGATTGTTTTTTACAGTTATGCCACTCCTAACACCATGTCTCTATCAGTTCTTGCGTCCCTGATTTGATCCTCTCTATACAACTGTAACTGTCTTATCAATTTTGCTATGTTTCCCAAATGCTAATCTATAAATATGTCTTTATTTGGTTAGCCAATCTATCCACTTAATTTTTCCACAACTAATCCTAGTTGAGGCCTCTAAGGTTCAATCTTGCTGGTTTTTATCTATTTCTTTCTTGTGTTTAAATAAAAATTCCTTTTGTATTTTTTGGTTAGAACACCTTAAATGCAATAATAAACCCAACCCAGCGGGGACTATACACATACCCACTCATGCCCTCAGGGGAGTGTGCTGTCTTAACACAGGGCCAGGACACCTGGAGTGTGTTATTACACTTATGGAGTGGGGGTGGAAGCATCAACCAAGTCAACATCCCTCAAGTTATAAATAGCAAATTATTTAAGTAAACTCACTACAAATTCTCTAAAGAAATATTTTCAAAACTAAACGAAAAACTTTCAGTCAACTTGGGTCCCATCTCTGTCAACTTACTTTTACCCCATTCCCTGTGGCTGCCCACCCCCTAACCCCGCCCCCTTCCTGCATCAATTTGGATTCCTGCTGGATTTGGGAGGGGCAGGAAAAGGGAAGAGCAGAAGATTATCAAAATAAAAATGGAAGCAGCAAAGATAAACACAGTGAAAGGGATTAAAAAGACATTCCTTTGTGAGCTGATCAGAGTAGGAGTAGGAATGAACTAAGAAAAAATTATCAGAAGACTAATACTTGTTTTGTTTCCCTATGAGAGGGGAAAAAAAAACTACCCCATGCTACATGTTGTATTCGTTTTGCTTAAACTGATAACAGTGTGTCAATGCACATATTGTCCAATAATCTGTAGTCTTGGGCCTTTCCTCTCAATTTACATTCTTCCAAACAGCCCTGTCACTTAGCAGTGTCCTTGCTTATGACACTGCCCTAGTTCTTCATGGTGTGGTTCAAATCTCATATGACCCAGAAGGTTACCCATGACTGACTGCTCCACCCCATAGACCTCTCTGTTCTGAAAGAGTGCTGCGTGCTGGTTACTCCTCCCAACTAGACGAGACGCTTCTCCAGGTCAGGGAGCATTGTCTCATCTACAGTTAAAGCCTCTTCTCCTTACATAGAATGGCTACACCTGCCACATACTCAGATTGATTTATCCCTACATCTAGCCGATAGGCATTATCCATTAACACACCAATGCTACACCTGCCACCAAACACGAGGATCCTGTGGCAACGGCTCTTGTTCTGAAGCGTAACCGCGGCTGACCCAGCTGCAGTGGAGAATCACTGGCTCTTTAGCGTAGTGAAAGGCCATCCAGAAGTGGTAATCAGAGCCCAGCATGACGCCTAACCCCCAGCCAAAGATTCCCATGAGGCTGAGGGGGTGTCCAGGTCTCCAAAGATGGCTTTCCAGTTAGAGAATGCTCCTCTGCCAGAACAGTCCAGATTCATCCCATCCACTATATAAACTTGCTTTTTTTAAGGTTTAAGGATGGCATCACCTCAGTAACACCTACCACTGCTGGGGAACTGAAGAGCCTCATTAACCATCAGCTCTCAGTGAGGGAACACTGCAGAGAAGACGAGCTATAGATATGCAAATTGTCATTATTCATCATGAACACTCGGGGTAAAAACAGTTTTAGCATCTTTTCATGCTCTTAAAAATGTTTCAAAGAAAGAAAATTACTTACTGCCTTCCCACGTACAATGCAAAAGATTCAAAGCCCCTTCCACCCTCTTCCAGTGTGCCAGATGAAAGAACGCATACGCTATTGCTTCACTGTCCCCTCGCTTCAGGATATGTTCGGGGGGTAGAATTAAGCTTTTCATTTCTAGTAGGTACTGAAATAAAAAAGGCAGGAGACAGATGCATTAATACATTAGTAATGTGGAATTCAATACTGAGAATAGAGAGGTTGATTTCCCTAAAGCCACCACTCATAAGCATTTCATCAAATCTGCATCCTTGTTAGTACATTTGAAGGCAATTATTAAATCATCCAGCAACCTAAAGTTTGCTAACAGATACTTAGCCTCGTCCTGGTTTCCTGCAGTGAAGATCAGAGGCTTTCAGGGTAAAATACTCTAATCAACAAAATATACAGAGACTCAAACAGCAAAGAGGAAGATTTAGAAGACACGGTAAGTTGGTATAATTTTGTAACCAGAATGAAAAAACCTAAAATGGACACATGAAGGTTAAGAAGTCATATGACTAAACCAACTGTACTAGAGAGACTTGAGACTGACCAGCACTGCCCATTAATTGTTCTACAGACTATACTAGTCCTGTGAAAACAGCTGCGCGTTGCTGTGCACAGGCCGGAGAGAGGAGGTGTGGCAGCCTGAGCCCAGGAAGACGCCAGGGAGGGGAGCAGCACAGACCCCAAACTATGCTGTTCTTTTAGATCCTTTAGACCGAAGGGCCCTCAGCTTATGCCTCCTCATTCCTATCTTCTACGAAGGAAATGGGAACAAAGGGCCAGAATGGATTCTTTGGTGTTTACAACAGAATAGAATTTAGGGTGGTATTTTATATTTGCGAATGTTAACTTCTTTTTGCTGGCTGGCTTCTCCCTGGGCTTCATTCCTCACACACACACACACACACACACACACACACACACACCACCAACAACCACTGCCATCACTACAACCCACGTACCTCCTTTAGAATGGATAGGAGCAGATGATGGAGGGGTGCATTTTATAAAAATGGGACAAACACAGCACAAGGAAGTGCTAGGAGAAGAGACATTCAACAACTTTAATGTCGGAAACAACCACCTATGGATTTATCTATCAGTGGAATTTATGAAAGAGGGCGAGGAATGGACGAATCCCGGTATCCACAGTGGAGGTTATGATACACCTACCGGCGCTCTGTCATCATCTCACTGTGGATTTTTGTGCTTTGGGCAATCTGAGCATGGCTGCCTTTAAGCCTTCTCTCCTGCTGGCACATCCAGTATCAGGATGGCCTGGCTGGCAGGAGCCAGGAGGACACATTCTGGCCTCTTGGTTCAGCAGATGAAACTTTCCTCACTCTAGGTCTGTTAGGTGAAGACATCTCTAAGCTCGGGCCTCAAATCAGGAAGGGAAAAAAGTGAGACAGGGGCGTCTGGGTGGCTCAGTCAGTTGAGCGTCCAAGTTCAGCTCAGGTCATGATCTCGTGGTCTGTGAGTTCGAGCCCCGCGTCGGGCTCTGTGCCGACGGCTCACAGCCTACAGCCTGCTTCGGATTCTGTGTCTCCCTCTCTCTCTGCCCCTCCCCTACTCATGCTCTGTTTCTCTCTGTCTCAAAAATAAATAAACATTAAAAAAAAATTAAAAAAAAAAGTGAGACAGCCTGCCCAGAGTGCAGCAGAGAACAGCGATACAGCCATCTCACCTGGCGGGGCGTGCATAAAAGGTCCTCTTTCGATAGAAAGACCTCCAGAGGAAGACCTCTTCCCACACTGCTCCATGAAAGGGGTTTATTACTTCGATGGGAATTCCTCAAGTATAAGTTCCAAAAGAACTTTTTGGTCATATGGCTTTTTTAAATTCTACAAGTCACTGTCTTCTTCCTCCACCTTGTTTTAAAACAGTGAAGAACAAAAATCTTTTGGGGAAAATTACAATTTTGAGTTACCTAGTAATCCAACTAGTACTATATTTATAATGAATAGCAACCATAATATAAACATAAAGGTGAATTTTATGTTCAGAGATATTCGGCTATCCTCTCGTGATCTTGTTACCTCAAAGCTGTTCCACTGTGTGTTGTCACTGCTCATGATGTTCTCAAGAGACTCCAAGGTGATGAGTCATGAGAAAGATACATAACAGGTGAAGTGCTATTAATTAATTGTATTAATTAACTGTTTCAGAGTAAGAGAAGAAAAATCATTTGGTTACTCTTCATAATCATCAGAACAAAGGAAAGGGAGGGGCGAGTGTGGGTGGCTCAGTTGGTTAAGCATCGGACTTCAGCTCAGGTCATGATCTCATGGTTTGTGGGTTTAAAACCTGCATCGGGCTTTGTGCTGACAGCTCTGAGCCTGGAGCTCTTTTTATTTCTATGATTAGGAAAGGCTTTCTAAGTGATTGCATTAAGCATCTATAAGAGAACTCTTCTTTTGACCTAACGAACCTTCAGGAATAGTGGCCCCTGAGAAGAGGTAGGCCTGTTAGCCACTGAAACAAAATGAGGGCGGGGTAGAGAAAACCAGTGTGTATGTAGAAGGGTAGAAAATTACCTATAAGGGATATAATAGATGTGTATTACCCAACATGGTAGCATCTCTCATAAGTGACTGTTTAAATTTAAATTAATTAAAATCAAATAAAATTAAAAATTCAGTTCCTCAGTCATAGTCCACTCGGTCCACTAGCCATACTCCAAGTCCTCAAGGGCAGCATATAGTTAATGACTACCATATTGGACAATGCAGAGACATTTCTGTTAACACAGAAAGTTCTACTGCACAGCACTTCCGAAGACAATGGGAGTTTCCAATCTTCAAGTAACTAAAACAACTTTTAACATAAAAAATTTTATAGACACCCATGATAGGAATTATAAGTATACTATCTATTGATCAAAAATACACAGCATGGCAAAAAGCTACAATAAATGTAATAAAGTAAGAATTCATTTACAAGCATTGTTGGCCACCAGGGCATCTAAATATACTTGGAAAGTAGTACACATGTGTGTGAGACAGATGGTTTACTCAGCTTGCAGGCTCAATGTGGTGCATATGGCTTCAAGGTCATCATCGTCCAGAGCCCCAAATCGGGCCATGAGGTAATGCTCTGTTTTTCCTCTAAGCCGCCTCTGATCTTTGTGTATGTGTAGTTTTCACATGTTGCCTTATATTCGTTATCTGTGTGCCTTTCCCCTCAGCTGAATCATTAGATCCTCAAGAGCATGGGTCTCACTTCTTAAAGAGTCCCTCAAAATGAGCATCCATGCTCTAATCAGCCCCCTGAGGCTAACCAGAGCAACTCACCAAGGACACTTAGTTATCTTCTCATCGAGTCTACTTTGTGGCAGAAATAGGTTATGCCTATAAAGGAGATTTATACTCCAGTATAGTTCCAAACAAAATGTTGGCTCTAACCAGATGATGAAGGCTAATAACAACAATGTGTTATGTTTTTGGCCAGGCTTAAAAATGGCTGGCAAGATCGGTTCTCAACATGTGCAACGTTTAAATTAGAAAGGCATGGAACAACATTTCACATCTTACTTGTCAAGAGAAAAATAAATGGAAGAGGGCAGATCCCTATCCACAAGTATGCAGAAATCAATTAGAATAGCTGTAGCTCGCAAATCAGAGAACACTCTCTGCCTGTCTGTAATAATTATTTGGCTTCTATTAGCTAAGCCAACATTCCGTGCTATCTTGCCTGCCACCCTGCCTCTAACTTCCTTCCCAGATTCTCAAATCACATTGACCTTGAAGTACAGGCTTCTAAAAGTTTCGGAAGCAACTTTCAAAATCTATTTGTCAGAATATAGCTCCTTATGTCCATAGGAACATATAAAGTCAGACGTATAAAGAGGAGCTGATTAGTGCCTTTTTGTGGAGATATTTAAGCAGAGATGGCTCACGTGTCTGGAGACCTGGCCCATGAAAGTCGACCTCAGGTGACTGCTCAGTTCTCTTCTATTAAGGTCTTAAAATTCTATAATAATTTGAGTGAAAATGATCCCAAAGTTACCCTTCACATAGATATTAATGTCAAGGAATTAATTCATACTCCTTTTATATTTTTTGGATTTTCAATACCAACAATAGAAGTCTTATGAAAATCATTAGAAAAAAATGGAAACAAACAAAATGAGAAAGTAGAGATTAATTTTAGCACATTTAGCTACACTTAGGTGAATTCAACATATTTAAGTAAATTTTGGCACATTTAGTTGATGGCTACCAGGTTGCTCCCAAAAATCAGTTAGTAGAAGAATACTAGCATGAGAAAATGTTCATGATATATATTACCAAATGAAAACAAATAAGTATTTCATACAGATTATGATTTTGGTAATTAAAAATGTATATGCAGGCATAAAAACTTTGGAAAGTTACAGATTGAATGTTGATGATGGTTAAATATTTGATTTTATGGGAGATTAATTTCTTTTGTGCTTTTTTGGTTCTAAGTTTTCTGTATTGTCATTTTTATTTCTCTCTCTCTCTCTCTCTCTATATATATATATATATATATATATGTGCATATGTGTATATGTATATATGTAATACAAACCTATTTTCTAGACTTGCAATGAAAACATAAAAAACAAACCATACAAACAAAAAAAAGATAACCAGGGACAGCAATTTTTGTATGATTACAGTGCTTTGGTACAACTAAATCTGAGACAGGCTAAAAGCCCAGAAAAGATGCTTTAAAAATACCAGTAAAGAGTTCAGAGAATAAAACTAGTGCTATTTGGAAGACATGCTATACATTTTGAGTTTCATGTTGCCCACTGCCTGCCTCAGTAAGACCCACATTGGACTAGGACAAAAATACCGCAAGCAGCCATGCCTCTCTCGGGTCGTGCTGTGATGGGGAATGAGGCGCACAGCACCAGGGCCCCTGCCTCCCCTCCTCTCATGTGTCTTCTGCCACTTTGACCCACTGTTTAAATCCTGGCTCTGTTGTTCCACTCTAAGACCTCGGACAAGTTACCTTATTTCTTTCAACCCTAGCCTGCTCATCTGTTAGAATAATAAAAATATACGTCTTGCTGGGTTTAACTTTTGAAGATTATGTAGATAATATATATACAGTATTGACCCAGTACCTGACACCTAAGTGTTCACTAAATAGCAGCTACTTTTACTAACAAAAAAAATGAAATGTTCATATTACTGTGGAGATAAGTTATGTTTTTTGTGTGTCTGTCCCATAAACTACTGAGTCTGTTTTTAGATTAAATACTTCAGTAATTTTACAGTAGTGGCAGGTCAGCTGAAAAGAACTGGCTACTAGGGGTCCCTAACTAACCAATCTGGACACAAGCACAATGCAAAGCCGAACTGCCAAATTACACCTGGTGATCTAAAGTACACCCAGGGGCCCTCTTCACAAGGTAACGCTTCTCGCTGGCTCATTTATCTATTTGTCAGTTACTCTGCTTCATTCAAAAGACACAGGAATGTCCACAGTGTATCACAAGGAAAGATATGGGAATGCCCACAGTGTCCTCTAATGATACACCTATGGGAGCACCCACAGTATACCTCAAAGGCACCCAAAGGGTTTGGGTGTGAATCGGTCAGGTCCCTATCCGGAATGATCCCTAATCTTTGCAGGAGTGTGTATGTGTGTGTGTGTGTGTATGTGTGTGTAAAAACAAAGAAAGGATAAAATTCAATATGATGACTGCCTTAGTAAGAGGTACATATAGTTGACCCTTGCACAGTATGGGTAGGAACTGTGTGGGTCCACTTACATGTGGATTTTTTTCAATAAATGCATTACAGTACTGTAAATGTATTTTCTCTTATGATATTCTTTTCTCTAGCTTACTTTATTGTAAGAATTATAGCATATAAAACATACAACATACAAGATATGTGCTAATCAACTTTATGTTATTGGTGAGGCTTCCAGTCAATAGTAGTAGGCTCTTAGTAGTTATGTTTTAGAGTGTCAAAAGTTGTATGTGGATTTTCACCTGCATGGGGGTCCGCGCCCCTAAGCCCTGCCTTGTTTAAGGGTCAACTTGACTTAGTACTAAGGGAGCAAATGAGAGGTGTTGTGTCTGAGAAGGTTTCACAGAAAAAGGAAAGTATGAGTCAGTCTTACTAAATAAATTAGTTTACCTCCAACGACGCTGAGGGGTTGGGAGAGGGGGGGCACGCAGAAGTCTCTGCAAGGCTGGGCAGAGGCACCGAAGTATCAAAAGGAATAATGTGCTTGTAACTGTGAGGCCCTTAAGTACTAACATGGCAGTAACTGCCAACACGGTCAAAGCACTAACAGGAGTCAAGTGTTAACAAAAATTCTGCGATGCAACTAATACAATTCTCAGTTTACACAGGGGAAAATGAAGGCATTGGGAAGTTACATCGCTCACCGGGGCTGCACGAACGGCACATGACAGAAACTGCACTGGGACTCAGGTTTTATGCTACTCTCCAAGGGAAGCAGGAAAAGTAGATTGTAAAAAGGTCTTCCACGACATGCTCCAGAGTGTGACCTTCACTCTGAGTTATTCCATGGTTTCCAAACTTTGAGAAACAGAAAAAATTTGTTCAAAAGAAAAAGAGAAATTTAAGAGAGTATGTGAAATTGATGTAAAGCAAAGCTGTGGGGGACTCTGCAGGAGGGACCCAAGGGAGGTCCGAGGGAGTCCTACAGCTCCTAGGAAGACAGTTTGAAAACTGCTGCAGTGGGCAACTGGAAAATGAGTTGGTATAGTTTGTGGCTTTGAAAGAAATGGGCAAGTCTTGTGTAGAACCACTGGACAGAGACGAGACTGAAATTACCAAAGTCTTAAAAGCTTCTGTCATGGTTTGGGTAAGGGGTGACAAAACTGAGGCAGAATTCCCCAAGACTTGGTGCCTGTCTGAATCTGAGGGCAAGAAAAGGGCATTCAGGGTGACTATGAAATTTCTAGTTTAGGATACTAGAATAATGTGAGAATATTAGCTAAGATAAAGACACAAAAGGACAGTTGGGGTACTTGGAGTGGCTGCATAAGGCGGTGGGGTGTGCAGGTCTGGAGGCTGGAAGAGAAGCAGAGAGCGGCGGATGCTGGCCCAGCAGGAGCACCGAGATCTCTCAGGAGAGCTTCAAGAAAGAAAAGGGTGGGTAGTGAATGAGGCTCCCAGAGAACCAACCTGAAGGATGGGCAGGGGAGGGGACGGTGTAGGAGGAGAGGGCCCAGAAGTGCAGAGTGGCCCAGAGAAAAGGCAGTATGGAGCCGAGACGGCCTAGTGGTAGAAAAAGTGGTCAGTGGGACAGAACGCCGAGGAGAGATGATGTAGGATGAGGTTTGACAAGAAGCCAAAGGATCTGGTGACCGAGGGAGGGGTAACCTCGATGGCAGTGGCCTTGGTGCTTTTTGTTAGAGAAAGAGACCTCTTAAAAACTGTCTATTCCTGAGAAATGGCTAAAAACTGGCTTCTGCTCACTTTCCTCTGGGTCATATTTCCACAATACATTCTCCTTACTTTAATCCAAAAAAGCTTTGGAACAAAATATGACTCAATTCAAAGAAAGTTATATTGAAATAATATTTCTGAAATGCACCATTGATATACAATATCACAGACAATCTGCCAGAGTATTTTGAGTTTCTGCTTCCATGCTTCGAGCATTTTTAAATGCTAAAACCCACTACATGTTTTGTTTCCTAAATTGGATTAAAAAGCAATTTTATACTCTGTCAATCAGCTGTACCAAGACATAAAGGGAGGAATGCGTTAGAGTTTGCATGAAATAGAATTTCCATCACTCTAACAAGGTCCTGTGGATACTCCATTAGCATATGCAATTACCAGGATGTTTTTCCCCACAAGCCTCTTAAAATCCCCATGAAATAAGAATTCCTAGATTAACATTAGATGAATTTTTTTAAAAAATGTAAATTTTTACCGAGAATGCATTTCTGTCATAACAGTTTTCATTTTTCCCTCTCTGCTTTCTCATGACTTTCCACACTCTAAGACTTAAAATTTAAAAACTACATATCTATTAGGCTGGACCTTCATGTCAATATTCTGTCAAGCCTGGGCTGTCCCACTTCAGGAGCATGCAAGCCCCCTTCCCCAGTATACTCAGGGACTGCCCACTGTACACCCAGCTGCCCCTCGGGCGGTGCCAGTAGGAAGAGCCCATGGCATACTAGTGCTGGTACTGTAGGCAAGATGAAGATAAAGGCTTTCCCTTCATTGGTGCTGGTAATTTTTCTGGATTGTTCTCCCTCAACAGCTCCACCCATAGCACCCAGGCATCTCAAGCAGCAGGGGGGCTCTCTCAGCCCTGCCCCCTGCTGCTCCTCAGAATGCATATGGAGCTTCCAGTTCTATGGGTGAGACCTCGGATGCTTGAGATTTTCCTGTGGTGGTAACTGATAGGTCACAGGTTTCTGTTACTTTCTAAACTGTCTATGCAGAGGTGCCTTGGGGTTGCTGGGCTACCTGCTTTCTCATCCTAGTCTCAGCACAGCAGTTCTACTTTTACTTGTTTTGTTCATCAAGGCTTCGTATAAGATTGTATTAAGAGGAAAAGTTTATTGCATTAAAAAATCATTATTAGTTATTGTCATTGTTGTTTTGGTGGCAAAGAGCAGAGGTGGCTATTCAGAAAAAAAAGGAGACAGAGGTTGGAAATAGGTAACTCTTGATCAGCCACAAGCAAGGGACTTACCAACGGTTACAAACAGGGAATTCCAGAAGGCATTAGCTGTAGCCAGAACATGCTTGAGTCTCCTCTCAAATCTGTAGGCCTAAAGGGACCCTGTGGGTACTCAAGGCCAGGGGCATTGCAGTGCCACTGTTACGCTCTCTAGTTGTCCTTCTCACTAGATGTTTCAAGAAGTACTTGTTAATGCATTTTTCTAGGCAGCATCTATTGTAGCCCAGCCAGCCAATGCAGAAATAGAGCTAAAAGTACCAGGGAAAAGATGATGAAAGCCCGACACACATCGAGCGCCTACCGTGTACTGGATAAGTTACACAATGTAATTGCATTTACTTTTCATCAGACCTATGAAGCCTTTATTTTTATCCCCATTTTATCAAAAAGGAAACAGGCAGGGAGCTAATCAATTCCCCCTTCCCACGGTCCCCTCTGGACCACGGACAGGAAGTAATGAGAGTCCCTGTTTCAAATACTTTTGGACCCTTTCAGTGACACTTCACAGGTCTGCCTACCTTTATGTTGCTACCCCTCGCTCTATCATTACATTACCGTGTTCTCCTGGTAAGAACAGGGAGTCTGCATAATGGGCCCGACAATTCAGAAAAGAATAAAAGTACATGGCTGACAATGTTCGCTCTTACTAGTAGTGGCAAAGAAATGCAAACTGAAAGAAAAGAATTCTATTTGTACCTAATAAAGTCATAATGTTTGTTTTCCTTCTTTGTTTTCTTTTTTCTGTCTTAAGCAAACTGTTCAATGTTGATAAGGGCAAAGAAGGAGTTACCTGCTGATGCGGGGCGTGTAAAATACCACAATCTTTTTAGATCTGGCAATAAATGTTAAGAGCCTTGACGTGCTTCTATATGTGATGCAGTAATTCTCATTTTGTATATTCATCCTAAGGAAATAACATAAAGACCCAACTATCTTAGCGCCCAAAAGTTTGCTATTGGAGTTGACCACCTCATGTGTGCGATAGAGGACACAAGAATTAAATCATTCTCTTCAACAAATAATGCTGAGAAAACTGGATTCCACGTGCACGAATATGAAATTGGACTTATATGCAAAAATCAACTTAAAATGCATTAAATATTTAAATGTAAGACCTGAAACTATAAAACCTGTAGTGGCAAACACAGGGAGAAGCTTCGTAACATTGGTTTTGGCAATGATTTCTTGGATATGACACCAAAAGCACAGATGACAGAAGTAAAAATAGACAAGTGGGACTACATCAAAGTAAAGAGCCTTTGTGCAGCAAAGGAAACAACCAGCAGAGTGAAAAAGCAACCTATGAAATAGGAGAAAATATCTGCAAACTATACATCTGATAAGGGACTAACATTCCAAACACACAGGAAACTCCTACAATTCGACAGCAAAAAACCAAAGCAAACCAGACAAAATAACTTGATTAAAAAATGGGCAAGAGACTTGAATAGCCATTTCTCCAAAGAAGACATACAGATGGGAACCAGGTACACAAAAAGATGCTCAAAATCACAAATTATCAGGGAAGTGTAAATCAAAACCACAATGAGATATCACCTTGTCTGAGGATGTATGAGGCCACTGTCCAAAAAAAAAAAAAAAAAAAAAAAAAAAGACCATAACAAGTGTTAGTGAGAAAGTGAAGAAATTTGAACTCCTGTACACTGTCAGTAGGAATGTAAAATGGTGCAGCCACTACAGAAAACAGTATGGAGCTTCCTCAAAAATTAAAAATGGAACTACCATATGATCCAGTGACCCCACTCTGGGTATTCATCCAAAAGAACTGAAAACAGGATCTTTAAGAGATATTTGCACTCCGATGTTCATTGCATCATTATTCACAATAGCCAAAAAGTGAAAACAACCTAAATTTCCATCAACAGATGGATGGATAAACAAAATGTCAGGTACACACACAATGGAATACTACTGAGCCTTGAGAAGATGGGAATCCTGTCCTGTGCTGTGACATGGAATAGCCTAGAAGACATCATGCTAGGTGAGATAAGCCAGTCACAGGACAAACACTGCATGATCCCACCTAGATGAGGTACCTAAAGTAGTCAAACTCACAGAAGCAGAAAACACAATGGCGGTTACCCAGGGCTGGGAGGGGCGAGGAATGGAGTGGTGCTGGTCCAGCGCCTGTGGGGTTTCGGTCATTCTAAAGATCTGTTTCACAACAATGTGCATACAGTTAACAGTACTAGACCATATACTTAAACATTTGTTAAGAAGGTAGATTTCACGGTATGTGTTTTTTGACAAAAACTAAGTTGGTAAATCATTCAGAAAAGTGTTACTGAGAAAATTTTAACGTGTCTGACAGCATATGGCTAAAAGACTTGGACTTTAATGGTAAGTTAGAAGACAGCTTTTTTCAGGTCAAAGAACCATGAAAATTTGATGATCCTCCTCCAAAAAGAATAATTATACCCACAATTCCCAAACATAAAGTACAAGTTTAGAGCCCCATGTTAATTTCTTTAAATATGCATATGCTATGTGATTATGTTTCCTAAGTATTAAAAATGTGTGGGGAAATAAGGCTAGAAAGAAATCGTCTTAAATATGACTAGATGATAGGACTATGAATAATTTCCTTATATTTTTTTCTAAAATAATAATAAATTTATTTTTATAACACCACTACAGAGGTGAAAAAAAATCGAATCCTGCTTAGAACAACCGGTATGTTACTCTTGTTTTGGAAAGTTGTCAGAAAATGAAAATTTACCTTAGCACCCTGAAGGAGTTAATGAAACATCCTCCAAACCAAAAAGGTGTCTCTTTGCAGGGAAATACTTGCCATGTAGTTGTGGCATACTAAGGGGAGGGAGCATTAGTAAAAACTCAGATCTGTGTAGAGTGACGAATCAATGGCAGAAAAGCACCACTCTCCCGGGTAAATCTTGACATAGTTAATGATTTCTTGGATATGACACCAAAAGCAAAGGCAACTAAAGCAAAATAAATAAGTGGGACTACATCAAAATAAAAAGCTTCTGTGCAGCGAAGGAAACAAAATAGAGCAGGGTGGGTGGGGAAGCGTATCTGCAGGGAAAGCGGAAGAAAAAGCTGAAACTAAAAATCCAGTAACCTGTAACAATATATAGATGAAGGTATAGAACCAAGATGTGCATGGCCTTTCATTTGTCCAGTATCATGAGTGAAATTTTCTTGAAAAAAATGAAGAATATTCCCTGTCAATTCAAAGCTCTTATTTTAATCCTATTAAATGGGAAACACCCTCTAACAGTGTAGGGATTTCTTATTTTTGAACCGTGCACCCATTTCTTAAAAAATCAGTGGCATCATTAAGATCCTAATACACTCGTCATCCTCAAAACGGGGTAAACAGTAATTTCATAGTCAATGCACTGTAGTGAGAGACCAAAGAGGGGAGAGGCTGATTCTGGTATGAGGGAGGTACAGGCTTCCTGGTGGTGACTTTAACGGTGGGGGAGAAGGATGAGTAGGATTTCCTCAGAGGAAGCAAAGAGAAGGGGAGGAGAATGTTTCTGGAGCAATGAACAGACTGTTGGAAGGAGTCGGAAGAAATGAAAAACAAGCTGGGTCAGATTATGAAGGGTCCTGAAAAACCATTCAAGGAGTTTATATCTTCCTCCGTAGGGTGGGACGCAGCTGCAGTTCCTAAGAGGGATGTAGCACGATCAGTTTGTACCGGCTGCTTCCTCCTTATAATTTGCTGCAATCCAAAGCTTCAGAAATACTTGACCACTTACGAGGCTCCCCTTAGAAAAGGGACTCATGGCTTTTTACTATTTTTATTTACTTCCTGCTTCTGAGGTGTGTTTAGAAGAGACACTCCCTACTCTGCAAGTTTGCAGGTGAAGAGTGTTCCGAAGAGTAACCCCCCTGAAGTAAATAACTGACATTTTTCCATTGGATATTGAAATATCAACTATGCATCTCTGCTTACTACAATACCAGATGGACCCAAGTTGGACATTCATGGAAGGCAGTTCTCAGCTATTACATTTGGTATTTTTTCTCCTTCCAACAGACTATAATTGGGTAAAACAGAATGCAGTTGCTGAAATTTTCTGTGGTAGGTCACTGATGACTTCCTGTCATAGAGAAAAAGAAACCATGGAAGTGTTTAAGATATAATAATATCTTAACGAAATATGAATTGTCCACAGTGCCTTGGGAATGGATGTGCCCGCCATCATTTGAAGGCTTCAAGTCTAGGCTAGTCTGCATCTTGGGATGGTGGGGGGCAGTGGAGGGTGATGTTTAAGGGTTAGAGAACCCAGAATCAGTTCAGGCTTTGTCATTTACTGGCTGTGTGACCGTGAGCAGGCTACCTCACCTCTCCAAACCCGCAGCACCTTCATCTGTATAGCAGGGATAATATAATGCACCTTGCAGTGTTGTTATGAAAAATAAATGAGATGTTCACTTAGCACTGTGCTTGGTGCACAGAAAACATTCAATACAAATCAATTTTAAAAATAATCATCATAATATCATTATGAGGAGACATTCAAGCTGACGGTGGGAAGGTGTCTTAGATGATCTCTAAGGCCCCTTCTTACACTGGAGCCTAAGAGGTTTAAGAGTTTATATCTTTCATTGATGTCTCAGAATTAAGGCTATTTTCTGCCTGAAAAGGCACCAATGTGTGTGTGTGTGTGTGTGTGTGTGTGTGTGTGTGTGTGTGTGTGTTTATCTGAAGTATTAGCAAGCAGCCCAATAAACAGTAGATCATGTATAAAAGGTGACTGTAACAGCCTGCATATAGTATGCTGTATCAAAAGTTTGTGGTTAATTCTGAACAGAATTCTGAACATTAACTCACAGGTCCTTTTCCTCATGGAAATGTCAATAGACAAACTCTGGAAATGAGTTTCCCCTCAGCACAATCACCAACAAAGCAGAGTGGTAGAGAATCAGTTTACCTGCGTACCCTATCTTTTCACCAGTTAATAATTAAAATGTAAAGTTAAATCAAGTATTTCAAATGTTCCCACTTAAAGGAATTCTATTTTGCAGGTAGAGTGCTAGCTGACTGAGTTAAATTTTTCCAAGGTAGTCTTAAACTATTTCTTAGGGCTTTTAATACTCTTCTAGAGGTTCAATAAACCATTTAAGACCTTTATAACAGAATTTCACTACGCCCTCAACTCTAATAACTAACCAACAAGTATCGTACCAGTTTTCTATCTATCTCATGCGCTAGGATCACAGAGCTCTGGCTGGTATGACTGGAAACGTTAAGACCCAGTTCCCAGACTTGAGGGGCCTCCAACAAGTCAAATATCAATAATTTTAAGACTTTGTGAAAATATAGTGTTTGAGTATTTTGAATATATCACCTCACTTGATCTTTATCACAAAAGATAGGTAAGGCTTGTATTTTTATCTTCGTTTGAAAAATGAGGGAAAATTTTGAGTTCAGAGATGCTAAGCCCCAAGCTCCCCCCAAAGCTAATAAATGACAGAGCCAAAACTTAAATCCAAGTTTTAGTCTCAGAAGCTAGGACTCTATTGCTCAAGATTATTTCTAAAAGAGCCTGTTCATGCTCACAGAATAACTCAGGAGTTAAAGATTAGCATTCAATAAATATTAATTGATGACTGAAGTTGACTGTAGTTCAGGACAATATTTTCACGATCAGCTTTAACTTTTAATCAAATTTGAATGAACATTGTTAACTTAGCTTTTTGAAAAGATATTAAATAGAGAGAGATATTTTATGCTACTCTATATACAATGCCTAAGTCTACAAATACTATGTTGGTCATTATCCACTTGAACTAGAGTGGATAAATACATCCTTCAATGACTGTGGCACTGTACACCATTCTTCAGTTTCCTGTTTTGTGAGAAAAAGAGCATGACCTGAATAAAACTCAGAAACGAGGCTAGGTCACTTATCTCTGTCACTCTGAACATGATCAAAATAAAGTAGGTAACTCCATAAATCATCACAAACATACATACACGGACATATACACCACCTTTTGCATAGTACTTCAAGAAAACAAAATAGCCTTCTTTTGTCATTTTTTACCAGTGAAAGCCTTCATTTGATAGTTTGCCAAGAAAACTATGCCTTGTAGTACCTGATGGAAACTATATGAAGTTTCCCACAGGTCAAAATGCACTTTATAATATCGAGAAACTGAAAATAGCCCTCAGCAATGTGCTTATCACACAGCAGGTACTCAAATATAGGTAAATAATAAATACACCCATTACAGAAATATCCTTTATCATGCTCTGACTCCCTTAAAATCAAATTCAGAAAAAACATATGTGGGGAGTATTGGGTATTTATAAACTGGTTGATCATGTGGTTAACAATTAAGACAAACATCTACTACAGAGACCCACTCAAATGGCATTCACAAGTCAAAAGAAAAACACTTCTTCATACTTTGAGAGTCTTCCTATTATTTTCTTGCCAATACTGATTATCATTCATTGTAGAGATAAAGAACATCACATTAATTGGTATTTTTTTTTTCACCATGTACATTCACGACAAAGTTCATTTACCGAGTTGTGTCTAAGTGAAGACTATAACTGGTGTGAAATTCCTATCAAATGCATCAACACTCTTGGGATCTCCATAGTTTGCCAATTTCAGACTTCCTGGCCTGACCCACCAAAGCTAGGTCTATCAACTTACCCTAATTATATGAAGCCCAAAAATCGGCCCAAAGCCTCTTGAATGTAGCTTTTGCTTAAAAATGAAGCTGATAACCATAGACTATATAGGGCCTCAACATTCACTGGCTGCAATTCATTTTTTTATACTGGGTGTATTCAAGACATGACATTGTGGTCACTGAACACTTTCTCTGCTATCATAACGAGTTCCTGTGGGGATTCCACAGACTCACTTTTGGCACGTGAGGGTTGAATTCCACAGCTCTATGAATGGCCTCTACTGCGTTCATCTCTGCTGTGCTCAGCCCCCGCCGAGATGCAGCCTCGGGAGAGAATCTGAAAAGCAGAAAGACAAACACCATCCAGTTGGGACCACTGCTTAGGCATCAACCCGGAAAGGCATCTACGCATCATCAAGGGCCCATAAAACCACAGCGAGCCAATGGCATGAGCTCTCCAAACCTCCACTACATGGAACCTCTGAGTGACCCCTCAGACCGAGGCCAACAAAAACCCCAGCAGAAGCAGAAAGCGTGCTTGCATCTAATCTCGGCAGGAATGAAATTCGGCTGTCAAGTCTCTCTGTCTAAATAGCTAATCTAAATCTTCTATGAGGTACCTGCTCAGGTCAGGGGAGGGGGTAGACTGACGAGGGCAGACAGTGTAGGAAAAAGAGAAAACCAGGTTATAGAAGAGCGCTCTTGGTTAAAAACAGAACTAGGGAGAATTTTAAAGGAGGCTCCCAACCCAATGTCAGTGCTGCGATGCAGCCTCCTCCGCAGGCAAGCCTGCTTGGGGCCGTTCCGGCAGGGGGGTGTGCGTGCCCGAACTGCGGGCCAGACACCTGCCCGAGTGAATGAAAAAAACCAGACCATGCAATCTCTTTCTCACCTCACACCCAGGGCTAACTCCAGAGCTGTGCTTGGCAGGCAGACACCACAGGGGAAGCTGTGACAACCCTGGCCCTGCCCTCCCAAGCTGGAGTCGCTGTGTAGGGAGAAAAGATGTTGCAGTAGGTACTGGCGATCTACAGGATAAAAAAGAATGAAAGAAAATTACTTCGGTCTTGAAGTGCACACACACTTAACAGCAAACCTGTCTGACATAGCAGAGGCTGTTTTCTTTTCCTGTTATCTGCTTTTCAGTGCTTCAGAGGGATTGTATCGGGGAAATGGAAGCGTTTATTATGAACTCAGAAACAGTTAAGCCAACTGTTCTCTTTCACCTGCCAGTCATCTTGGACATTTATGGAAATTCTCTATGCCATCGTAACCTGCCTGAATAAAATGGGCAAATGTCCCACCGAGATGACAACTCAAAGCAAATGGACCCTGGGTGGGGAGTTAGTTTGGATCTGATGAGTCAAAGAATGGGAGATGATATCCCGTCTGCCACCTTACATGTTTGTTATGACTACTACTCAGTCTTGGACTGCTGGCGGAAGAGGAATATGCAAAAAATGAGTAAAAGGAAGGCATTTTGTGTGTAAGTCCCGAGCAGGCCTTCTGGTATCTACTATCTGGCAAAAAAAAAAAAAAAAAAAAAAAAAAAAAAAAAAGTCACCTCAGAGGTATGGAATTTCACATAAATCCCTCTTTAGGGACCCATACACCCTTGGAATACCTGGGGATATATATTGTCTCCTTCTAGTAGTGAAAGAAAAGATCAGCAGATTTTAGAAAATGCATGCTCATAAGCGGGGATCTCACAGACTAAGAGAAACTTTCAGAGAAAGCCCTCAGAAGCAATGTATCTCCTTAAGTCAGGTCAGGCATTATTTAGTACCACACAAGTTATTATTCACTTACTTGTCAGAGACAGCTCTTGCTTTGAGCAAGGCAGCTGTATAGCATATTGTTGCCGACTTTGGTAAGCTTATATCTGTTAGAGAAAAAGAAAGTAGAAACTCTTATAAGTTTGCAGGAATAAAGAGCAATGATTTTTAATCGCTAGCATTTAAATCATCTAAGTCTAATAAAGCGTAAATTAAGAATATTTTAATGCATACAGTACACAGCTATTTCTTATGTATGAGGGTGGTATGTAAAATTGTGGGTAATTCATATTTTTGTGAATAATATATGTTTAAAATCCACCAGACTGACTCTTCAGCAATTTCCTACTTACGATATGCATTTTCATATATTGAATTTAATTAAGCAGAGAATAGCTATAAATACATGCATCTAAATATTACAAGAATGCCCCTGATATCACAAAAGGCAAACAGGACCTTTGTGTCACTTGTAAAAAATTCTCAACAGCTGTATAAAATACTAATGTGAAGAAAAAATATTACCAAGATCTTTTTTTAAAAACACACCTTAATAGGGGCATCTGGATGGCTCAGTTGGTTAGGCATCTGATTCTTGATTTTGGGAGAGGTCATGATCTCGTGGTTGTGAGATCAAGCCCTGAGTCAGGCTCTGTGCTGACAGCATAGAACCTGCTTGGGATTCTCTCCCTCTCCCACTGCTTCTCTCTCCTTCTTTCTCTGTCTCTCTCTCTCTCTCTGTCTCTCTCTCAAAATAAATAAATAAATAAACTTCAAAAACCTACATAAATTATTTTTTAGTGGTAAGATTTAAACCAGATTTCTTTGCATTAAATTTCAAGAAGCTCATATTCAGTTTATTGTTTAAAAAGCAATACATTTATTATAACATATATGAGAAATCTTTATATATAGGATATATATGTGAAATCTTTGGAAATCTATATAATTTTTGTTCATTCAAACCCAAAGGAAATCCCCTTTCATATGAAGTCTCATTTGTTTCTCCAAGAAACAGTTCCTCTCAGTTTGTATAAAAAATTTCACATGGTGAAGAGGGAGCAGGTAACAGATTCAGATAATAAGTTTAAAGGGAAATACAAGTAAAAGATACAGCTGAGAACAGATAAACTCAAAAAGGGCAGTCCCTTTAGGGGAAAAATTTGTGTTTAAATTATGACTCTATTTCTTACCAGAATAGTATTTCTTTAACACTGAACCACATTTATACTATGACAGAGAAATATCATCTTAATTCAGGCCAGGTAAAAATACGTCATTCCCAGTGCTGCAAAATCCAGTCTAAGTTAGAAAAACTCTTATCACCTAGAATGTTCTGCCAGCTTCTTCACAGAGCTGTTTTCAACTTCAAAAGAATTACATTACAGTGGATAAAATCCAAAAGGAGCAAAGGGAAGAGAGAGAGAGAGAGACAGAGAGAGAGAGAGAGAGACCAAGAAACAGACTCTGAACTACAGAGAACTAACTCCAACTGATGGTTACCAGAGGGGAGGTGGATAGGGGGATGGATGAAATAGGTGATGGGGATTAAGGAGCGCACTTGTGATGAGCACTGGGTGATGTACACAGTGTTGAATCACTATATTGTACACCTGAAACCAATATAACACTGTATGTTAACTAACTGGAATTTAAATAAAAACTTAAAAAAAAGAATTATATTACAGTAAGAATGAAAAGTCCTATAACCAGCCCCATAGCAGACATCCACAGAAGAAAATAAATTCATAAAAGAATAACAATCCCTAATTCAGTGGTAAGTATTTACCACCAATCTCAGCCTGAGGAATATCTCTCTGAGGGAAATTTCAACGCCATTGATAAAAAATAATCATAAAATATTCCAACAAAGAACTGAAAGAGAAAGAGGTCTTGGTAACCCTGATTTGTAAATTATATTCAAACAAAATCTCACCACCATACGCATAGTTTAAAGTAATGTGCTCAGGACTAAGAAGAAGAAAAAAAGGATGCCAAACACCTAGGGATCTGTCTTGTTGCTTTTCCAACATCTAAACACTTGACTGCTTCCTCGTGTAGGAAATCAATCCAAGCCAAGAATCAAATATCTTGTTTATTAGGGTCCACTCATTGACCCTAACTGGAAGGCAATAAAACTGCAGATAATACACATTCTACTTAAAACTTCAGACTTTTTTTTTTAAGTTCAGACATTTTATATAAAAAGTATCCAAATCTTGTTTCCATCCTTCCCAGTATGATCTGTGTTCCTTCTGTGTTAACTAGCATCTTTCCATGAAGTAGGGACTAATGAAAAGTCCAAGAAAGGAGCTGGAGCTGAAAATAATGGTCATAATTATCTGGAAGAGGCAGCACAAGATGGAGCCTCGCTTGATAAACTAAATAAAACCTGTTGTTAAGGATTTAGCTTCTCAATGAGAAAGATCAGATTGTTTCGATGGTTACCTAAACAAACAAAATGACATATTCGCCCAGTTGGAAATGCAGAAAAACATACAATCGAGGCATGCCAGCAAAATACAGATGCCCAATCAATGATGATCTTTAATCCAGAACCAGGCCTCTTCATGCTCACGAACAGGACATTCACAACTAGAAAAATGCAACAGAATTCTGCAACATTACAACTATTGTAGTGCATTTTTCCCACAGAACTTTTTTAGCCATACTCCTTCACTGTACGTAAAGTTGGTGGTATATGTGCACAGTCATGTGCTTAAAAAATAAATAACCAAAAATATGCTTTCATCACTATCAAATGGGAAGAGCAGGGCAATGTAAATACTCCATTCCTTCCTCACTAGCGGCATGTTGATTCCACTTGTTTTCATTTTACTTGAGTAAATTTTGTTCTTATTGCTTAACAAAAATAAAAAGAGAGCAAAAACTTCTTGCATAACTTGTTTATTTAGATAGTTTCAATGTTTTTCTTCTAATTCTGTCAAAGCAATTTATCTATTTGGTAATGGCAGTTGTCTCTAAGAAGTGAGAAATCATTCTAAAGAAATTGATCCTAATTCTTCTGTAGGTAAAGCATCTCGTTATTCAAATAAGGTTTTCATTTACAACATATTTTTTTTACATGTTGCTTATCTTTGACAATAAAAAGCAAAAATTTTGACATTTTGCCTACCCCAGTGATTCCACTTCTGAGACTTTTTCCCAAGAGAAAAAGTCATGTGCATTAAAAATAAGCCTTAAGCATGCTGATGACAGCACTGTGTCTAATGGTGGAAAACGGGAAACGGTCTAAATGTCCAATCACAGAAGATCAGTTAAGGTGCTGAAAATCCACAGGGTATAATTCTATGTAGTCGTTAAACCGTGTGGTGGAAAAGTATTTAATGATCCGGGAAAATGGTGCATCGCTGTACATACATCAATACGTAAAATAAGTTTATAAAATTATGAACATATAAAATTGTATGTTTTAAAAAAGCATTTATATGCACAGGGATAATAGAACTAGAATTATATATACAAAATATCAACAGTATTTTTTTTGAGTGTCGGGATTATAGGGATTTTTTTTCTATTGATCTGTATTTCCGAAGCCTCCTGTGGTGTACGTGTAAGTCAGTCAATTTTTAAAAGATAACAATGATGCTCTCTAAAAAAACTCTGTTTACAAATTGTTGGAAGCCGGTTCATAAGCAAATACTTTGGTGGAGACAGACAGAGGCAGCATAGACAGACAAAGGTAGAACTTACGAGAAGAGGAGTCAGACCAGAGATCTACTGCATGTACTTACATACTTCAGGAACGTTAGTGCGGTCCTTTTGCAGTGTGTCCTGATTAACCACATTTTAATCTAATAACCACCTAACATCTAAATCAGAGGCCAGAACTGCATGTTTTGGCTCACTTTTAAGAAACACCATATACACTACCTTAGTTTTGAGAAAGCTCATTATTACGGGCTGCTTACGCATGCGCACTACCTCTGTCATTTCTGTAAAAATAATGCTGAGACTTGGTTGCTGTTGCCTGTTATAAGTTCGAAACTCAAAGGCTCACAGAAAGATGTGAAAACAGATGTGAACGCTTCTCTCAGCTTCTCCCAGGGGTGACATCTTACGTAGCTATAGTATAATATCAAAACCAAGAAACTGACATTGGTACAGTACTATTAAGGAAACTACAGACCTTGTTCAGTTTTCACCTTTTTTTTTTTTTACATTCATTCACGCGTGTGTGTATTTCTATGCAATTTTATCCCATGGCTAGATTCATCTAACTACCACCACCAGCAAAATACACAACTGCTCCAAAGAACAGTTATTTGTACCCTTCCCATCCATCCCTGTCCCCTGGTGACCACTAGTCTATTCTCTGGCTCTGTAATTTTGTCTGTCTGCCATGATTTTATGCTTTTACTACTTGGGAAATGGATAAAATAATAAAAGAAACAGAGTGGCTAACAGTAGTGATGAACACAAGTAGAATCAGAAACATTGAGCAGGAAATAACAACAACAACAAATCAGCTCTGTTCCAATATTGCTTGTAATTTATTCAGAAATTTTATTTTGAAGAAGAAACTTCAAAATTATTCTAAGTCCAATTTTGTATGAACATACTGTAACTATGCAGTGCCTGTCTTTTGTTAAGTGCTACGTACCCACCATTACTACAAAAAGTCCTTCTAAGAATTAGAATCCAGACAGTCTCTTCAATAAATGGTGCCAGGAAAACAGGACAGCTACATGCAAAAGAATGAAACTGGACCACTTACTTACACTCTACATAAACATAAACTCGAAATGGATTAGGAGTTAAATGTGAGACCTGAAATCATAGAAATCCTAGAGAGCACAGGCAGTAATTTCTCAGACATCGGCCATAGCAGTACTTTTCTAAATATGCCTTCTCAGGCAAGGGAAACAAAAGCAAAAATAAACTATTGGTATTACATCAAAATAAAAAGCTTCTGTACAGCAAGGGAAAAAATAAAAAAACCTAAAAGACAACTTCCTGAATGGGAGATGACATTTGCAAATGACATATCCGATAAAGGGTTAATATCCAAAATATGTAAAGAACTTATAAAACCCAACAAACACACACACAAATAATCCAATCAAAAACGGACAGAAGACACGAACAGATATTTCTCCTAAGAAGACATCCAGATGGCCAACAGACACTTGAAACAACGCTCAACATCCCAATTGTCAGGGAAATGCAAATCGCACCTGTTGGAATGGCTAAACCCAAAGACATAAGAAACAAGAGTTGACAAGGATGTGGAAAAAAGGAACCCTTCTGCACTGTTAGTGGGAATACAAACTGGTGCAACCACTCTGGAAAACAGTATGGAGGTTCCTCAAAAAAGTTAAAAGTAGAATTACCATATGATCCAGTAATTCCACTACTGGGCACTTACCCAAAGAATACAAGAAAAATTATTTGAAAAGATATATGTGTTTATTGCGGCATTATTTGCAATAGCCAAATTATGGAAGAAACTCAGGTATCCACTGGTAGATGAATCAACAAAGAAGATGTGGTATATACATACAATGGAATATTACTCAGCCATAAGGAGAATGAAATCTTGCCATCTGTAATAAATGGAAGGATCTAGAGAATATGATGCTAAGTGAAATAAGTCAGAGAAAGACAGACACCATGTGATCTCGCTCATATGTGAAATTAAAAAAAAAAAGAAACAAATGAACAAAGGAAAAAGAGACAAACCAAAAAACAAACTCTTAACTATAGAGAACAAACTGATGATTACCACAGGGGAGGAGGGGGGATGAGAGGAAAAGGTGAAAGGGATTAAGAGCACACTTATCATGATGAGTACTGAGTGATGTATAAAATTCTTGAATTACTATATTGTACACTTGGAACTAATATAACACAGCATATTAACTATCCTGGAATTAAAAATTTTAAGACAAAAAAAGAATCCAAGAAGGAGAAAAATGTTAGCTACAAAAATTAATGTTCTTAAAAGGAATATGTTCAGAGAAGTCATCATAGTAACAGTTATGAAACTTGCCCAGGGATCAGCTGGACCATATTGGAGATGGGAGACTAGACTGCTCTGATAAGAGTGGTTTAGAAAAGAAAGTAGACGCCATGTAATATATGGTATGATTAAGAGAATAAATAATCTTAGATAATGACACATATATTTGATGTTATAAAAGAAGGGGGAAAAATAAAAAGAAACTTCAGAAAGAATAAAAGCAAATCCAAACAAACAATTAGAATCCAAGAAGGACATAAAAAGAAACAAAATAATGAGATATCACATAATTCCAGAAACAAGGAATACTAAATAAATGTTTCTCACTTAAGCAAAGCTGAACTCCTGGCTTCAGTGTAATTTTCTTTTCACTTTTTGGCCATCTTTTGTTTCATACAGGTCCTTTTCTGAAAGAGAAAGAACTTTCTCCAATTGTTTTAGGTTTTCAAAATCAAATTGCCATGAAAATCTTTCATTAAAATCTACAATCTTCATATAATTGGAACCATAAAGTATGTTTTCTCTCATGTCTGACTCCTTTCACTCAGCATGATGTTTCTAAGATTCATTCGTGTTGGAGCATGTATCGGCACTTTATTCTTTTCTATTGCTGAGTAGTATTTCATTGTGTGGATATACCACGATATGTTTATTATCTTGCTAATGGCTATTTAGATTGTTTCCCAGGTTTGGGCTGTTATGAATAAAGCTGTTGTGGCAATTCTTGTGTTGTGAAAAAAAAATGTAAAACTCATTTATCTCAGATATATAATTAGAAATGAAATTGCTGCGTCAGAAAATAGGTACATATTTAAATTGGTAAATAGTGCTCCAAAGTGGTTGTGTAAAAGTTTGCAAAACTAGTATATGGTGACAGAGATCAGAAAAAAAACGGTTACTTCTGGATTGGAGAGCCGTTATTGGCCAGAAGAGGGCATGAGGCAACCTTGTGAGATGATGAGAAGTTCTATGATCCTGGGTGGTGATAACCCAGGTGTATATAAAAGCGAAAAGTCATCCCACTCTATACTTCAGATATGTGCATATTACTATAGATAATTTATATCTTAATAAAAAATATTTTTAAAAAAACAAGCTTATAATCCTGTGCCACCTGAAGCTGTCTTCTCTTACTTCAATCTAACTTCCATAAACTTTTCAGCTGCCTTTATCATTCTGCTCCCCCAATTCTCTCTACGAATCCTTATCCAAAAATTACTTACTAGTTTTGCCTTCCATAATACAACAGAATCTGTTCATTTTTCAAGTCAGCTTTTAAAATATTAAAATGGTTTAAATGTCTCCTCTAAACCTAATCCTTTCCAGAATAAATACTTCTAATTCCTCAACTGATATATTCTTCAGAACTTCTCATTTATTTTTGTTTTGGAGCCATGAGTGATTTCAAAATATGAGAATCAGAAGTGGAAATAATCCTCTAAATCCCTGAAACCTGACCAGTACAGACCTCTAGGGAAATGTACAGCCTGAGGAACTACAGCCCTAACACCTCTCTGAATAAGAGCTAGGATGACCCTGGTGTGGGGCGGCGGGAAGTCCTCATCTGCTCCTGTGATTATGTAGTCAACAAAACCTCCCAGGTTCTATTCAAATTAATTTCATCCAAAGCCAAATCTTTTCTCTTTTACTTAATCCATGAAAATTTATGAACCTATAAGCAGGATTTCATATTTGATTCCATTCAATTTTAAATCTTAAAATGAAATATAAACCATTAAATCTTAATTACTGGTTTCAGAATATCATTCTAGCCTATTAGTCATCATTCTGACTCAAGCTACCACCCACAGCTTTGTGCCACACAATTCACAGGCATACCTTCCTCCCCATATGATTGTTACCATGATCAAAATTCCTGCTAACACTTATCAAAGGCTTAATACGTGCCTTTAATCTCTTATACACATTATCTGCCTAATCCTCAGAGCAACCCTCTGAGATAGGACTTAACTGCTAGCCCTTTTTCATAGATGGGAAAAGTGAGACATATAATGGTTAAGAAATATGCCAACATCACATAGTTAAAACAAATAGGAGCTGTCCCCAGAGCACATGACTTTGAGCTGTGCTATGTTGTCTACCAGGTCTGATTTATAAAAATACTGACCATGGCAATACCAAGGAAAGGATCCAGGAATGATATTCTAGAGATCACCCTAAATTTGCAATGGTCTGCGGTGATGTATGTGCAACCACTTATTAATGGTAATAATAGGTACTATATACACCACTTAAATGGTAAATCACACCATTTATTAATGGCTATAACAGATATTACATATACCACTTATACATTAAATCACACCGTTTCTTAAAGATACAATAGGTATTGGAATGCCTGGGTGGCTCAGTCAGTTAAGCATCTGACTTCGGCTCGGGTCATGATCTCATGGTCTGTGAGTTCGAGTCCCATAATGGGCTCTGTGCTAACAGCTCAGAGCCTGGAGCCTGCTTCAGATTCTGTGTCTCCCTCTCTCTCTGCCCCTACCCCACTCATGCTCTGTCTCTCTCTGTCTCAAAAATAAATAAACATTACAGATACAATGTACTATGACTACATTGCTCCACATTATCTAAAAAGGTAGCATTCAAAACATTATCAAATATTTTAATTAAGTAAAGATATAAATATGTCTATGCCATTCCTCCAATTCAGAAATATGAAGAAAATAGTCATTTAAATTAATAAGAAACATTTAAATGTTACTCTATAGACCACAAATATTTTCACATCCACTATCTCGTCTGTGTTTATTTAGCACAACTTCCTTAGTAAATCCATGTTGGATCTTCAATCACCTCTTTCTTTCTTAAATGTTAATAAACCACATAGTCATCTCATAGAATTTTACTGGTATTGACTTATTTGCTGAAAGTCTAAAAAAGCAAAAAGAGAATCACAATTATTGAGGGCAAATAGAAAATAGGAGTGAATAAAGTATATTTTTAACAACTTATAAACACATTACTTTCTTCTCCAAATAGGAGAACTACAAGATAGATCAAAGAATTGGACAACAGCACACAACTGTGAAGGTCAATAAAATCTTGTATTTTCCAGATGAAGAAATACAGGACCAGAGAAGCTAAATGAAATGCTTATGAGCTCACTTACTAATTAGTGACAGGACTGGTCTCTCAGTACCAGGTTCTTGTCACCACCTCACACTGCCAACGTGATACTTGCTTTTTATTCCCCTTATCGTCATGCCTTTAACCTTTCTGCATCATTTTGCTTAGAAAACAGCATCACAAAGAAAGTCTCGAGACTTGCCTCCTCTGAACTTTAGCCACCTTGAATACCTGCTTACAGGCTCTATCCCACTTGTATATACTTATTTAACTATCTGTCGTTCTGACCTTTCATATACTTTAACCATTTGTGTTTCCTTTACATTCTTTTCCAGTTGGGAATACCTATAATGTCATCTTTTAGATTGTCCCATCCTTCTTGAACCACTCTCTACTTAAAAATGTCTGTGTCTCCTATGCCAAATGGTGTCAGCACAAAGTTGTTTACTGAGTCTCAAGTTAGGGGTTTAAATTTATCTTTCCTCTGACTTAAAAAAGGGAATAGCTTTTGGCTTTTTGTTATTACTTGCTTGTTTTTAGATTCAGGAAATCTGTCTATGACTAATGTTCCCTACTTTAATGACTATGAGCTATAAGACAACATAATCTCCTTTTCTTAAGGTTCTTCCATTTTGGTAAAAATTAAATTCAGCATATTAACTACTCTTAGGCTTTGACTACTTTAGTAATAACTGAAGTGTCAGCAAAGCATGAATTTATCAGATGCTTTGCTTTGGCAAATGAGACTTGTAGATACACACACACAGGCACTCACATCCTGTACTGCACTCTCTAAATGCACGACCTTTACAGACTAGGTGACACTCCACCTGAGCCTCACATTCTACATTTTTTCTCCCTGCGTCATTGTTATGACTCAGCAGGAGTTACCTGATGTTGATGGGCTGTAGAGTCTTGGCAGGCTCTAACTGTGTCTTCGTTACACCCCCCTAACAGATTATCTAAGGTTTATGCTGGGTCAACATAGGCCTCAATTTCGTGTAGTTAAGAGATCATCAGAAAGCAAATGAAAATAGGTGGTTATAGCTTAAAGTAAGAAGTTTTGAGAACCCAGGAAATAAAAAAAATTTCTGCACTGGTATTCTCATTTGTTGTTTAAAGATTAAAAACCAAACTCTAATAAATTCTTTTATACTGACTGGTTGAAAAATTTAGCAAACATCTCCCTAAGAGATACGATTCTGCCTCTATGCACCGGCGAGGAGCTGTTCAATGGCTTTCCACTCCCTCATGTCTTAGTGCTTCTAACACTGTGTGTTCATCCCTCAACCACTTCAAGTCAAAAAAAGGCAGAGTATGAATCCTCTGTGCCACTGTCTGCACTTTGAGGTCAGACCGGAGCCCATCTCTGCTGAGATTGCCTCATGGTCTCCTTCAAGGGCCTGTAGAATTAGGTCCAAAGCTCTGTGAGATCTGGTCCCTAACTAATTTGCCCAAAGCATATTCAGCCCTTTGCTGTAGCTTCCGCCATCCCCCTGCTTTGTAAGACACACAGAGTACTCCACACAAGCTGGGTCAATCTGCTCCTGAACCTTCCCATAAGCTCTTTGTCTCTAGTATTTTCCCTGTCTGGCTCAACTCAGATCCCGCCTCCACCAGGAAGGCTTCCCTCACAGTCTTTACAGCAACTGTGTTCTTACTTCCCTCTCCTACTTAGATGGTGAGTTCTAGGAAAAAAGCTGTGTTTCTTCATCACTTGGTAACCGCGACCCAAAACAATGTCTAAAACATAGCTGGTGGTTCTGTGTTTGCTGAATAAAATCTTAAGTTAATATACTAACATCTCGAATCACTTGATATTAGCTCCCTTTGATATGTAAACATTTACACCTAATTTAGCTTCTGGAAGCCTAAAGTGTCAATACTGATGGAGGTTTAAGGTGGAAGTCAGAAACTTGTTATTTCCAACATGTGTACTGCATTTATCACTGCTTTATGGAGTTTTAGCAAAGTGGGTGAAACAGTACTGGTCTCCATCTAGATGTCTATTTGAAACAGTAGTGGAATTAAAAAGTGAGGTAGGAAGAAAGCAAGAGTATAAGCTGACAAGGTTGAAGGAAAGTAGAAGGATTTTTGGTCAAAAACAAGGAAGGCAAACCACACCTCTTCTGGCTCCCTGGGACCCTGTATGGGAATGAGGCCACTGAAAGAAAAGGTCATCTCAAGGAGAATGACTCTTAAGTTTTCAAAAGTCATAAATGCTCATAATATCAAACTTGAAATTCAGTGTAATAATCTTGGGAGAAATTTATGTAATTATGAGTAAAACTGTCAATTTGATGTGTCTCAGAAAACCCATGGGGCAAAACTTTAGATAGAAGAGTTTTTTTCAGTGATTATCTTTTTGACCTAATTTCCTTTTTGTTCATCTATAATAATAATAATCAAGATGTAATTTTAAAAGGATCATTACTGTTTCTATGCACAAGCCAGGTCAATTGAGGGTCAATGTCATGTCTATAATTCTAAAACAATGTTTTCAAGGGTAGCAGCCAGCACAAATAAGTCCCACAGCACCTCACAAATGACGACACTATGTCATAGTGCATCTTCAACTAACAAGTCATTCATTCACTACAGCCGTTCTGAACGTCTACCCTCACACACGAGTGTCCGGGAAGAGAACAGCGGCTTGCTCTCACAGGGTTTCCTTCTCTGTACCTCTAACAGCATGTTCAAATAGGCTCACTGAGCACTGATACATCTCATTTCAATTTACTGTGGTTGGTTTTGGTTTTTTTTTTTTTTTTTTACATCATTCTCCACCAGACTGAAAGCTTCTTGGCAACACAGAATAGATGATATTTATCTCTGAATCTAGAAGCACCTAAAAATTAGTATAAGGATCTGATGCAGTCTTGCTGAATTAATTTGAAAACAAAAAACAAAAAACAAACCTATCTACTCTGTATAGCCATTTAAGATTATAGAATATCAAGTATCTCTGGGATACCTCCGTGGCTTAGTCGGTTAAGCGTCCCAACTTTGGGTCAGGTAATTATCTCATGGTTCATGGGTTCGAGCCCCATGTTGGGGTCTGCCCTGATAGTGCGGAGCCTGTGTGGGATTCTTTCTCTCCTTCGCTCTCTGCCCATCCCCTACTCACTCGTGCTCTCTCTCAAAATAAATACTAAACTAAAAACATAAAAAGTATCCCTCTTCTTGGTCGGGTAACATATTGATATACTGGAAGTTTACATTAATCCAACACGTTTGGCCTTGACAGACACTTTTGGAGATATAACCTGACTGATCAAACACACAAAAATTAAAAACAAAAAAAATGCAGCCCGTTTCTCCTTCCTAACCTATTTATGGATGAGATGTACTATTACAATCCCATTATGTGATGCTGTCCCCCATGTGGCTTTCTTTAGTGAAATTTCTCAGTTTACTTTTGTACATGATATGACACAAAGAAAATAATAGAAATGTGGAATTCTGTCCTTAGATTTTTTTTTCTCTTTGGTTCAAGATAATGTGAGGTCTTTGTCCCGCCCTTTAAAAAGCCAATTCAAGGTCCCCTTTCAACCAAAGGGAAAAGCTGAGAAAATAAAAAGGACTGCTATACCAGAACCTCAAAGAGGTATGCCACCTGGGAGTTCAATGATTCCATCAGGGAAATACTACATGACCTTAGTAATTTGGGGCAGGGGGAGGGGCAGGCAACTCAACTACACCCAGAAAATTTCATCTCATGCTATAAAGCCAAACACCAGATGTTATTTGCAACTTTTGGATTGGATTACCCAGAAGGTCTGTGTCAGAGAGCCCTTGTGTGGCTAGTGCCCTGAAGTCCAGCACGGCAGTTTATGGGATGGTAATGGCCGGCTAGGGAGGGATGTTACCTTGGTAAATTATGATAATGAGGCAATAAGGGTTACTAAAGCCAATATAAATTTAGAGGGTTTGTTCGAGTGCCAACTATGTGAATTATATATGTATGCATTCATAAAAAGTCTTCCATCGTCAGAGACAATAGAAGTTTCTCATGCATATAGTCTTTATTGAAATAACATCTATTATTAGAACTCCTGCTCATTGCATATAATATGACAGTCAGTCATTTGCTAACTTCAAAAGCCTAGTCCACTTGACGGATCTACCCCTTGGTTTCCAAGTCAGCAGGGCACGCAGTAAAAGCTATAAAGGCCCATCATTTCTCAGTGATTCATGCTTACCGCCTGAAGTCATAGCCCATGGTATCAGTGCTGATAAAATTTTTTTTTCTCCTATGAAGCAGCATCTTTTACACAAGGATGCTCTTCAACATTTGCCTTGGTATCTTGACCTTTTCCATAAGAGCCAGCCCAGGAAAGAGAGCTAGACTGGATTTAAGGTCTGTCACTAGGGACTGACTGCATTTCAAACCTTCCTTCTTGAATACAGTTTAATCTTGTAGTAGATATATCTCAGAAGTGTTGTGCCCGCGGCATCAAAACTCACAACTGTATACTTGACTGAAAAGCACTGCTTTGGAGGTCTGGACTGCCTGACGCTCAAAGCCTGACACTGGTGGCCTGATTACAGATTTAACTGATCAGTCCTCCTGCATCTCAAATCCCTCTTATTCTTGCCCATTCCTTAAACATAAATGGAAGATAGCCTCATGAAAATAGAGAGTATCCAGTTGACTACTTCAAAGGAACTGTTAGGATTGTTGAGTAGCTTGTGTTAGTTGTAAGGCCTTGGGCGATGAACAAGGTTTATGAAATTCTTACTTATAACTACATGCTGACTCTGCAAAACAGTATCAGCAAAAAGCTTATTCTCTGAATAGTCTCAACACAGAGTAATTCCCTAGTGCTTTCTTTAGAACCTCTGTTTTCAATCTACTGAGATGAAAGTATTTCCCCCAGTGTTAGAAACATGTCCTGTTCTTAAAAGTATACCCTCTGCACATTACCAGATGGCAGATAATAATGCTAATTTAAGATAGGCTCGATGGCACCAGTAAAAACGGTCTTGATACAGTCGTTGTATTTATATAACATTCATGACTATATAAAAGACCAGTTGTCCCTCACTGGGAAATTTCTGTCCCCAAATTTAGGGCAATCACTAAATGACCTAATGGAGTAAATATCCAAAAGAGTTTGGATTTGTATTTCTATTGGTGCAAATTGCCCCAAGGCTGAAACAATTTGTCTTTTGATCAGGAGTGAAATTCCTGGCACTTTTTTGTATCAGCTTTCCAAAAGCTTAAGAATTATTTGTAGATAAAACTAAGCGTTTCCATTCTTATCAAATATCTATCTACCTACCTATCCTATTAGATCCGCAATTAATTTTAATAGTAGGCCATAACACGGCCTTTTTGGGGGGCACAAGATGGGCCTCTTATTTCCTCATTTTAACTAACATTTTATATATGACTCTTCTTTTGAACAAAACTGATTGAGAGCAGTGGTGAAGTTCAGGCCTTGTGATCTTGGCTCTTTACAATCGCTAAGAGTTACTTGAACACTTAATGTGTACCCCACACTGTTATAAACATTTAACAGGGTTTAACTATTTTAATCCTCACAACAATTCCCAGCTATGTGATCTTGAGCAAGCTACTCAGCCTTTCTAAACCTTGATTCCATTTCCAGAGAAGGAAACCGAGGATTAGAAGATTAAGCAATTTGCTGAAGTTCACTCGGCTAGTGAAAGGCAGAGCTGGGGCCCGATCTTGGAAGGGTGGTCCTGGGCAAATACTCTTCGCCACCATCTGTGACTGCCTTCGGTGTTCCCAGGGGATTGCTAACTAGAGACAGACAAAACTAGACACTCGCAAAGGTTTCTTGTAGCACTCAAGTTCACATTCAGTTGTTCTATAAGATTCTTCTGAAATTGAAACGCACAAGTGATAATGAATAAAAAACGCATGAATTATTTTCACATCACCACCCTAACCTTTGAGACTTACGTTTTCAACATAGGTGGTCTATGAGCTCCTTTGAAAGGCAACCCAAAGCTTGTAACAACTTTCTCAATTGTTCTAAAAGAAGGTTATGATAACTTAATGATCTCAAAAACATTCCTGTGTTTATAGCTAATGTATGACAAAAAAAAAAAAAAAGGTTGATAAATCCCAATTTAAATGAACACCATACATCATATCCCCTTTATGACTAAAGAAATCAAGCACGAGGTGATTGAAAATAGAAGGCTATACTTTGAAGAGGATTTCAGAAAGACAAGCAAACAGAGATATACTAGGTTCCTAAAGAATCATAAAAGACAGTTTGGCATCACTGAAATTCTGCACCACAGCTCCAGCCTGCTTAATTCATGCCTTTCTAAAAGGAGTGAGAGAAGCAGAGCGAGTCATTTCAGCAAGGCTTACATTTATGAAAAACACATGGGCTCTTAGAGCTATGTCAGAACTGGATTTGAATTCCAGTTCTGCAGTTTTCAAGGAATGTGATCTTGAAAGTTACTTAAACCCACAAGCCTCAGTTTCTGCATCTGCTAAAATGGAATAACTACCTCCTTGCAGGTTATTGAGGGTTATAGGTAATGTGCATAACGTTATAGGTAACATTATTATTATATTATAGGAAGGTGTATGATGAGCTTGGCGCATGGTAAGTTCTCAATAAACTGTAGCTAATAATAACAAGAACGGTGTTAATAAAAACAATAAAAAAAAAAATACTGCCAATGGCAGAGACAGTGGAAGCAAGATGGCTAAGACTATGGGCCTGGAGTCAGACCACCTCAATTTTTATCCTGGATTTCCTTTCCTCATGGAATTCACATCTTACTGAACAAAGACTGACCTCAATTTATCTCTCTTCTCTCATAATTTAACATCTCCATGGCTTTACTTTAACGTCTTAAGCTCTGCGTCTGAACAAGTTACTTAACTTCTCTCTGCGCCGGTTACCACAGCTGTAAAATGGGGCTAATAACAGTATCTACCTCCTATGCTTGCGGTCAGAATAAACGAGTTTATCTGCGTACAGCTTAGAATCACGTCTGACCATGACACAATATAAGAACTCAAAAAATGCTAGTTGTTGCTGCTGTTATTTTAGTCATTGTGTGAAGGACTCTAAAAGCGGGATCAACCACCTAGATAAAAACTGCCCACCCATAATGTGGGTTAGCGAATTGAAAAAAGAGTATGAAAACTCCTAAGGATAGCAAGACAGCACTTCAGACTAATGGCTGGAATAATATAACATGAGAAGACATATCAATGGCAGAATCAAATTTAGACGGTAGATTATAGATTATGACCAATTAACTGGTAATCCACGTGCTTCACTACAAATGGAGTTTGTGAGTAACACTTTTAAAACTCGAAGTAAAAATAAATTTTTTTAAAGATAAAGAACAAAAAGACTGAAGCAAAGGGATACATGTTACCTTCCTTCTTTCTTTGAACATGTCAGTTTTCCTCTGCACCTTGCCATATTTCTAAGTATTTCCTTTCCCAAAGTTCAGAGTGGCGGTACAAACCCCAATGTGTCACTTCCCAACACACTCTTTAAAAAATTCGGTCACTGAGCAAAAGTAATAAAGAAGGACTGTACCCATAAACCATCCAAGAAACAGCTACCCAACCAGAGCATTCCAATTTGCAAAGATAACATATAATCCTATTGCTCTGGGTGTGGCTCTGTGAACAGGAATGGAAAGGCTGGGATTCAAAGTGCTGTCTCCAGCATCTCATAGATTAGACTGATGACATCTGAACCAGAGCGAAGAACAGGGCGCCCCTAACTGCTGTCTGAACTCCAAGCCCTTTAAGGAACCCACACTTCCTTGTACAGGGCCAGAAAATGAGGCAACAATTCAGTCGAGATCCTCTGGGTCTCCTGGAAAAGCAGCAGGGATGAACTTGAAAGAGCCCATTTTACGGTATGGGGTGAGGAACAAGAGGCATGTTTTTTAATAGTCTTGTGTGGTTGCGGCTCGTTCTGCAAAAGCAGTAACTTCAGCAGCCACTTCATTATATTTCTACTGTAAATGACAGAGGCCTGAGCCAAGTTCGCACCAAAGCACCCTCCAGAATTCAGTCGGGGTTAGGTCATCTGCAGTCTATTGACAACTGCTGAACTCAAAACCCCTAACAAGGCATCTCGGCAACAGTACGTGTCCTGCCACTAATGAGGCTCTTTTTCCATGAATAACGAATAAGAACATCATGGCTGTTGCCAGGCACACAACATAAACAAAGCTCGACACGAGGGCCCTGGTATGGTGAGTTTGTCCATTTGCAACAAAGGAATTTTGCGAAGCGTGAGCCAAGTTTTAGTGGAGGGTGGGGCGGGCTGCTGTAACAAATAATGTGAACATATGTTATCAGAATCTAATAAATCAGCGTTTGGTTGTTGTGGAACAGAGGCTGTGCAATGGGATAGGCAGTAATGGCAGAAAACTCCAAACGAGTTCATTTCTCTATTTTACAATCGGTCTTATGACACAAAGTTGATGATTTCTGTAACGAACAGAGATCGTCGTGAAAGGAACCTTATGAGATTTGAGATATCAAAGGCTCTACCGGTTAGATCTTTTTTTCTTAAGCTTTGGTGTACCAGGTTGAACACAGGTCAGCACTAGGGATGAGAGCACTGGGCCCTTGCTATGACATTCCAGGACAGGATCTGGAAAAGGTACATGGCCACATGACCCAATACATGGGACTGGGTTCCTTTTATACCAGAAGACTCTCCGTGTATAAGCATTTTGCCTACAAGCTAGTCTTACAGCTTAGATTCCCAAGGTCAGCCAAATAGTGAGATTCCAGCAAGTAAACAGAGAACAAAAGTGAGCTGACATGAAGGCCAAACAGTCCTTATTTTGTTTACCATAAAGTATGCCACGAATACCTTTCTCTCTTTTTAAAATCAGTTCCATATTAGGTAGCATGTATCTTGTTACACAGGGTGCTTGCATTCACATAAACCAAGTAATGCCATCACTGGCTGAGGGCTTGTAGTTTCCATTGATTTGAGCGAGAATTAACAACAAAACAAAACAAAAGCTGTCTCCCAATGCCTCAGTGTCTCCAACTGTAGGAGATAACAACTCCAACGTCCTTCAGAGATTCCTTATGAAAAACTGTGTTAAAATAAAATCCCTTGTTCTATTTGCTTGATGAGTTCCTGGAAATTTTGTCCTAAATAGTTCTTTAAATGCACTGAAGATGCTTACTTAAAAAAAAAAAACAAAAAAACAAGGAAACTTGCTTGCATACTCATAAAGCAAAAAATGAGTATGTGACAGAAGTCCTCCCCCCCAACCTCCATTTTATAAACAAACACATTTATTTTGGGGAGAGAGTTAATTAACTAAGGTAGAACGGCATAAAGTTCTGTAGAGATCCCAGTAGTAGATCATGGCAGGTAATCACGTGGGTAATTCTTATGCAATTAATGACACAGTGAATTCATGGACAATGGCAATATTAACACAAGAGTCGTGAAACCTTTGAGATGTGTCAGTTTATTTTTCTGGTTTATTAAGAACAGGCAAAATGGAATAAGCTCACAGGTAAGTAACCTGGATGGCGAAGGGATTTCAAAGCCCTTCACGTGAAGAGATGGGGGGTATTCTGCTAATGAGGAGAAGACTTGGGATGAAGGGCACATTATTTTATCTTCGAATATACACTGAGCTGTCACAAGGGCTGCAGCAAGGGCCACTAGCTGTTCTATATTGCTTCAAAGGATCAACATGACCAACAGGTGGTGGTCGCAGTCGCCCGATATGGGGCTGCAGCAGGGACTTGAACAGTCAGGGCTGTCCTAACAGGATCTGTGTTGCCTGCAGAGGTTCTGAGTGATTCCTGACCATGGGGGCAATAAAGCAGAGCACGCATAGCTCTTGGTGATGGGAAGAGTACGAGGGGAACCTACTGGGAGGGAAGGAGAGGAATGTGGCACAGGCCACATGACATTCTGGCCCCCACTAAAACCAACCATTAAACTCTAAGATTTAAAAAAATGCCATCATGAAACTGGAGGTGAAAACTCTGTTAGTGGATAGTTATCAAAGCACTGTACTATTTGAAATGATCTTTCCAATCTAATCATTGAAATACATCAAGAAAAGAAAAATCCTCAAGTAGATAAAAATACCCAAGGACTCACCATCATACTTTGCTAAGACTGCCTGAACATCGGCATATGCTTGTAGTTCCAGAAGGGCTTCTAGAAGATTTTCGTGGATGTTGAACATGCTCAGCAAGGGGAACTCCTTCATCAACTAGGAAAGAAGAAATCAAGGATAATTAATATATATTTCTTATTTTCTAAAAGTATAATGTACTAAATTGTAATATATTTATGATAAAAAGTATAATTCTAGAAGTATAGGTAATACTTAACTATAAGCATTCATACCAATTATTATTTTGTAAAGCATTAGATGCTCAAATCTTTTCCTCCTATTTTAGAAAAATGGCAACTTTGAGCTGGCGAGAACTAAGGTGGAAGAAAAGCCGTAAGAGAGGCGGGGTCTCATAAAAACGGAGGAAGACACTTGGCAGTGGTGCTCAGTAATGTTAGGATATGACAGGCGCAATTTAGGTAAAGATTGAACACTATCTCATAGGCGTTAATAGTTTAACTTTGTTAAGTTTGATGAAAGCCAGAGAACAGATGGGTGAGCAAGCAGGCACTATTCCTTGGAGCAGCCTGGTGACAAAGTTAAGAAGAAAAAGCAGGAAAATCACTAGACGGCAATACGGGTTGAGAAAATGTGCAGGTAGTGGTAGAGAGTAGTAGAAAGGAACGCTGTTCAGGAGTTCCTGCCTGGTAGCCTCAATAAAACAGGAGTCAAGACCATTTTCCACAACTGAGGGAACAGACAGCAGGGAGGAAGTTTGAAGATGGGGTGACAGTGTAGAACAGCCAGAAAGGGAAAATGTAGGATTGCTCAGGCCATCTTGAGGGCTTAACAAACGGGACCATGAATTCACAGAGGCTACAATTGGCATCCTGTCAAGTTTTAGTTAACAGTGCTCACCAGCCCAGGTACAGTAGCAAAGATGTCAACTGGTAAGGTTGAGCCTGGGCAGAATTAATTAGATTCAGTAAAAAGTCAAGAGAGTTGGCTAGAATTAGGAAAGAATGATTAAAGGAATAGCCTAAAGGTTCTAGACAGGACGGGGAGGAAGAATGGTCCAAAGGGAGCTAAGGGATATAACATTGAACTTCACTAGAAAGCAAATAAAGAAGAAAGGACCAAGAATTTCAGAGTAAAATCTTATCTTACAGAAAGATAACCAGGTTCTTTATACCGCAAAATCATATGCATATATGGTATGTATGTGTATATATGCACTGAAGTATATGTACACATACGCACCATTTATTTAATCTTTTATATGAATAACTGTTTCCTATTATAACACAATGTCCTCTTTTCTTGATGCCGACATCTTTGAAACAATTGTGCTGAGAGAAGTAACACTCAAAAACTGGCTAACTCACTGTTAAGAAACCAGTGGATATGTTGCCTTGACTATTCACTTCTTTCTACATTAGAAACATTTGCCATATTTTGTTTTTTAAGGCCAAGAATCATTTAGCATATCTCTAAAAATAAATAATTTTTGCAGTCCCAAAGAGCATCATATTACCAGTGAAAAACACCTATCAAAATGATTATGTGTTCAATGAGACTGTCTGAACACCCTAGAGACAGCCTGCAGTATTTTCACTGTGAGTAAAGGAAGTGAATAAGACTATACCACACATTGTTGATGATCTGTAACCAATAAAAGTATTTCTTGTTCTGGTTCACTTTGATTCTGGTTGACATCACTCTTTGATTTTTCCCCCCTCTCTTTCTAATTAGAGCTCATTAGAATTAAAGCTGTCATTCAGCATTTGGCAGCACAATAAAGACATTCTCTAAACTGCAACATTTAAACATTTGCCATTTTTGACCAATTCTTCAGGTAAGGTCAAACTTCAAGGACATAAGTCTTATTCTGTAATTTTAAAACTGTAATTGCAAATAGTAGCATGCTGCAGCTTAGAAGTTGAGAGGGGAGTCTCCCTAAGATACAGTGAGACCATGTGAGCAAACACAGGACTCTCAGCCTGTTTCAACAGAACGTGAAGCAGGACGCTAGGCGTCTGGGCAGCAGTGCTTTCACGGGAAGCCTCGACACAGCATCCGAAAAAATAATCACCAATAACAGATTTTAAACATGGCAAATGGCAAACATTGGAGAAGTAATCAAAGTCATATGACAATTTGGAAATCTAGCGTTCCTTATTTAACATAAACAACGAAAAGCAAGACTTCCGCTGGCTCCACCTCAGGGCAGCTATCACCTTGCCCTCCTCTGCTCCTCACAACAAGGTCTCTTAGAAAAAAGCCATGCACGCTCTGCTCCTTCGGCTCCCTTCCTTCCTCACTACACGGCTGCACTCCAGCTTCCACCCCACAGCTCCTCGGAATCTGCTCACTCCATATCTACGGGTGACTCAAGCTGTTCCTGTGGATACTCTCCAGTCCCTTTCCTTGCTTGACCTCGGCAACGTCTGACAGTTTGATGACTTTTCCCTTAGAACTCTTGTCTCTCTTGGCTTTCTCAACGCTATTCTCTTCTGGACTTCTCCATACTTATCCCCTCACTCCTTCTCTAGTTTCTCCGTTGCCTCCTATGTAGGAGTAAGTAGTCTCCTCAGTTATGTCCAGTACTCTTCTCATAAACACCCTGATATCCAGGACTGCTCTTGTGTCCAGGGTCTCGATATCAGCACCATTGTGAAGATGGTTCCCACGTCCTCACATCCTGCTCTGATCTCTCTCCTAAGCTATTAAATCCATTTATAAACTATCTCCCTGACAGTTTTACCTGATGCATCTAATACTGGGCTCATAAATTCTTCTTCCCTAAACCAACCCTTCAAACCTGTTCTTCCCTCTTGAACAGGTATTCCTCTCTCAGAGAAAAGAACCATTAACCCCTGTTACTCTCTTTGCCCTACCAACCATAGCCACCTTAGAGTGGTTTAATTCCTAAACCCGTGAACAATATGTGCAAAATGCCAATAGCTTTCAGCAAGTTCCTAGCAAGTTGTTATACAAACAGCAAACAAGCAAACACCTTACGAATCTTACCATGTCCTCTTCTCTGACCTTGCTGCCAATAACTTGGTTTATGCCCTTACATTTGACCTAAATTGCTCAAATAGCATCTTTTTTGTCCTTGCCTCTGGATCGTCTCTTTCCAATCCACCCTTCACACTGCTGTCATAACGGCTTTTCGAACACACACACTTAAGTCCATCACACTCCTGCTTAAGAGGCAACCCCTCACATGGCCCCATGGAACTAGGCAGATGTGAATACATATTTACAAACAAGGCTATTTATCACAACATTATTTATAATACTGAAAAATTCAAGCAGCTTAAAACTTAGCCCATTATGAGCCATTCAAGTATAATGAGACACAGTTCATGTTTTATGCGAGTAAAGGTGAACATTAGAGGTTAAATTCTCAAACAACTTATAGTGACATGGCCTAGGAAATGCTGACACCCAATGTAACAGTAGAAAAATCAGGATACGAACCACATTTTGCAGTAAGATCATGCTTTTCTTTATCTATGCATACACAGAACCACACTTGGTTAGAAATACACCAAAATGTTTCAACAATTGTTATTTACGGTTAGTGAGATTAAAGATGATTTTTATTTCTTCCTTCATATTTTCCATATGTTCTAATATATTTAAAATGAGTGTATGTACATTCTATAAATTGGGGAGGAAAAATAATTATTATTATTTAAAATATTTTCATTTATTTTTGAGAAAGCACATGCATGGGAGAGGTAGAGATGGATGACAGAGGATCTTAAGTGGGCTCTGTGCTAACAGCAGCAAGCCCGATGTGGGGATTGAACTCACAACGTGAAATAATGACCTGAGCCAAAGTCAGACGCTCAACCAACTAAGCCACCCAGGTGTCCCAGGAAAAATTATTATTAAGAATACTGACTTCCCTGTTAAAAAAAGAATGAAATCTTGCCATTTGTAACAACATGGATGTATCTAGAGAATATAATGCTAAGTGAAATCAGTCAGAGAAAGACAAATGCCATATGATTTCACTCATATATTGAATTTAAGAAACAAAACAAATGAACAATGGAAAAAAGAGACAAACCAAAAACAGACTCTTAACTATAGAGAACAAACTGAAGGTTACCAGAGGGAAGGTGGGAAGGAAATGGGTGAAAGAGATGAAGGGATTTGGGATGAACGATGGGTGTCATATGTAAGAAATGAATCACTGGTTCTCTCCTGAAACCATGACAACACTGTATGTTAACTAACTTGAATTTAAATAATAATAACAAAAAAGTACACTTATCATGATGAACACTGAGTAATGTATACACTTGCTGAATCTCTATATCGTACACCTGAAACTAGTATAACACTGTATGTTAATTATACTGGAAGTAAAATTTTAAAAATAAGTTAGAGAAGAAAAATGCAAAAAAAAAAATATTGACTTCTAATATCAAAAAAAAAGAAAAAGAAACTCACTCTAAAAATGAGCAGAGAACATGAATAGGAATTGTCCAAAGAAGACATACAGAGAGCCAATAGGCACATGAAAAGATGCTCAATATCACCAATCATCAGGGAAATGTAAATCAAGACCACCATGAAATGTCACCTGACACCTGTCAGATTAGTGATGATCGAAAAGACAAAACCACATGTGAAGATATGGAAAAAATGGAACCTTTGTGCTCTGTTGGTAGGAATATAAATTGGTGTAACACTGTGGAAAACAGTAGGAAAAACTAAAAATAGACTTACCATACCATCCAGCAATTCTACTTCTGGGTATTTATCTGAAGAAGATAAAAATACCAACCCAAAGTTCACTGCAGCATTATTTATAAGCTAAGATATGGAAGCAACCCAGTGTGCATCATTAAATGAATGAAAAAAAGAAGATATAGTTGAGGTCAGTTGAGTGTCCCACTTAGGTCATGATCTCACAGTTCGTAGGTTTGAGCTCTGTGTCAGGCTCTGTTCTTACAGTGTGAAGCCTGCTTGAGATCATCTCTTTCTCCTCTCTCTCTGCCCCTCCTCCACTAGTGCTTTCTCTCTCTCTCTCAAAATAAATAAATGCACTTAAAAACTTGTGGTATTATATATAATGGAATATTACTCAGCCATAAAAATAATGAAATCCTACCATTTGCAATAACATGGATGGACTTAGAGAATATTATGCTAAGTGAAATAAGTTAAGTAAGTCAGAGGAAGACAAATTCTCTATGATCTCACTTACATGTGGAATCTAAAAAACAAAACAAACGAATGAACAAAACAAAACAGAAACACACTCCTAGATACAGGAAACAATCTGTTGGTTACCAGAGCAAGGAAAAGTTGGGGTGGGAGGAAAAGGGACAGGGGATTAAGAGGTACAAACTTCCGATTATAAAACAAATAAGTCATGGGGCTGTAACGTACAGCATAGGGTGTAGAGTGAATAACACTGTGATAACTTTGATGACAGAGGGTAACTAGATTTACCATGGGGATTATTTCATTCGGTATAAAAAACTGAATCACTATAATATACACCTGGGACTAACAGGATATTATATGTCATTCATGCTTCAATTAAAAATATATTGGCTTCTCGCCAAATTCAGAATATACAATCCTTAGCATGGCAAACACAGCTCCTTGTGACTGGTCTCTGTCCACTGTGCCAGCTTGCCATGAACAGCTTTTAGTTCCTGAAATAGGTCACGTTCATTCTCATTTCTGTCTCCATGCTCCCCTTTCTGCCTCTTTGATCAATCTGGATAGCTCCTCAACTCCCATGAACCCTTACCTGCCCTTTGACTCCTTGCCTCTTATCTGCCAGGTTAAGCACTCCTGCCCCCATATTCCAGAGTCCTCGTCACCATGCTCTACTGATCCATCTTCTCCATGAGCCAGGAAAGAGTGTGAGAGTAGAAATTTTGGCTTATCTCTAGATTTTTGGTTACTGACTGGCCCATCGTAGGTGTTCCAGATACATTTCATGAATGGAATGCTTTCTAAGGGCTTTTAAAAGTTATCTCTAACTTTGGTGCACATATTATACATGTAGTGCAAAAGGTCTACTTCAGGCCCTTGGGTTACTTATCCCTGAACATGTTCCTCCACCATCAAATATCTTCCAATGACTTTATCTACACCTTAGAAAAGGTATAGTTAGAACTCATAACCTTTAACTCAATGTAATGAAGAACTGCCTTATACTTATACTTAGAGCTGTCTGAAAATGGAATAGATGATCTAGAGAAGTTTTCATCACTGGAGCTGTTCATACAGACAGAAGACGGTCACTGGACAGAGACACCCAAGAAAAGACCCAAGCCTTTTCAAATCTTGTAATTCCAAGGAAAAAGTCCCCAGCTCCTAAGCATAACTTTCAGACCTTCCCTCAGCTCAGTGCCAGATGCATCTTGCTTCTTCTGTCTTCTACAGGATTAAACTCTAGCCTTCTCAGACCAGACTATTATACACCATTCCCAACATTCTTTCTACAGTTACTAGCCACTGTGTTTTTGCTCAAACTGTTCTCACCACCTGGAATACCTTTTCCCGTCATTTACAAGGCAGCCTGTCAAAATCACCCCACCCTCCAAAGCCCAGATCAAGTGCCACCTCCTAAAGTCACAGCATCATAGAAAGTGAGAGCCAGAAGAGCCCATGGAGATCATCCGAACACCCTCCTCAGTTTACAGATGAGTTCTCTCCCTCCCCCGCCCCACCGAAAAAACAATGAAGGCTGCAAATTAAAGTGATTCAGCCAAACACAGTGCTGCGACTATGATTCAAACCCAGTCATCAGTACTGGTTCCAAATTTCAACACATCAGAACCCCAGTCTCTGGCCTGCCAAGTCCAGGACAACTACACCATTTTGCTTAGGCTTCTCTGCTACGACACTTACCTACCTGCTTTGTTCTGTGTTTACATGAATATATGAGGACAGCTGTATTACAGAGGAAAGAGCCCTCTATGTGGAGTTATTCCTGAACTTAAAACTCACTTCTACCACTTACTACCCAAGTGACATTGCACTACCTACTTACTCTCTCTGAGCCTTGGTTTCCTCATCTCCTGGGTCTAGGTTCATATGGCATCTTCTCAGACTTCCTCCACTGCTCTATCTAATGTCCTCATCCCACTCACATCACCGTTTTCCACTGATTCTATCACACTCTAAAATCATCTTATTTGTTTATGTGGTTGAATATTAAATCACTTAAAATGCCACACAAAAAAGGAAATAGATTGATAATAATTAATACTATTATTACAGGGGTCAGTAGATGTTTTTTCTGTAAAAAGCCAAAGAGTAAATATCTTGAGCTTTGTGAGCCGTATTGTCTCTTTTGCAACGACTAAACCCTGACATTAAAGCATGAAAGCAGCAGTAAGTGGTTACTTACAAAACCAGGCATTTTTTTTCCCCCTTCCCCCTTTCCCCTCCCCGCTGGTTCTCTGCTAGGTCTTCCAAAGCCTACCTATGCGTGGGAATATATGGCATCTGTCTTTCTCTGCCTGACTTATTTCACTCAGCATAATATCCTCCAGTTCCATCCATGTTGCAACACATGGCCAGATTTCATTCTTTCTCATTGCTGCATAGTATTCCATTGTATATATATACCACATCTTCTTTATCCAGAGAGGAAGGAAGACATGACATGAGAGACTCTCAAAGAATAAGAAAGAACTGAGGGGAGAGATGGGTGTGGGAGGGGGGAGAGTGGGTGGTGGGCACAGAGGAGGGCGCTCGTTGGATTGAGCACTGGGTGTTGTATAGGAACCAATTGGACAATAAACTATTAAAAAATAAATAAATAAATAAATAAATGAATAAATAAATAAATAAATAAATAAATAAATAAATAAATAAATAAATAAAATATGACATACAAAACCAGGCAGGAGACCAGATCTGGCCTTTAGTCTCTAATTTGCGAACTCCTGGTTAACAGGAATAAATTAGAAAAAGTAAAAGGTCTTCATAAGAAGAGTTTCATAGTGATATTACACTTGAAAAATGTAATATCTCTTACACACAACTGATTTGGCAGACTGTAATAAAAGATAAAAAAGGCCTACCCAGAACCCAATACTTCTGCTTCCAGCTCTGTTCCCTAAAAATCATTTACAAAAGTTTCTGCGCAGTTACATTCTGTGATATTCACACAGGATAGAAGCACTGTCATAAACGGTGGAATGGATACATGTGGGGTATATGCATATGACAGAATGCTAGTCGGCAGGCAAAAAGAGTGAAGTAAGTCTAATATATCTCAATGTAGAAAAATATCAAGCAATTTTAAGAAATACTCTGTAGAGAAATATGCTGTAGAATACAGCATTTAATTAAATATTTAAATGCTTACAATTCTACATATCATTTATATGAGTATCCGTTATGGAGATGTGTGGAAAGCAGACTGAATAAGTTGCTGGTGCCTCGAGGCAGGTAAATCGTGTGAGTGGTGGTCACATGGGGGCTACAGCTTTATACCGTGTTATTTCTTTCAGAAAAGAAGGTGAACAAAGATGACAGAATTTTTCTTAATGTTTGTTTATTTGTTTTTGAGGGGGTAGGGAAGGGGCAGAGAGAGAGAGAGAGGGAGACAGAGGATCCGAAGCGAACTCTGTGCTGACAGCAGACCTGTGAGATCATAACCTGAGCCTAAGTCAGACACTTCGCTCACTGAGCCACCCAAGTGCCTGAAAGATGACAGAATTTTTAATTAATTTATTACTGTTTATTATTATTAAAATTAATTCTGGGCAGTGATGCTGTTTTTATTATTGCCTCTATGTATGTGTATATGTGTGTGTGTATGCACACATATATTTTAAAGTTGCTTCCTCAAACACAGGAAATTCATTAGCTGTCCTTTTCATTTATAATTCCTCAAGTCATGAACAGTTCAATTTTCATCAGACTTTGTTTTCTATTTTCACATTGTCTTTCGAAGCACAATTACTTCTCCTTGGGGGTGAGTCTATAGTTCCTCAAAGTATTGATGTCTGAATAAGCAACATTTGGAGAATCTCCTCAAAAAATAATGTGATCTAATAGATTTTAATACGCTGCACTTGAGTCCTATAATGATATCAAGATTATAATCCAACTTCAGATGAACCACAGTTTAGAATCCCACTTCTGAATTCTCCTCCACCTGAATTATAAAGTAGGTCCACTGACAGATTGTGGTGTGAAGACTATTATTTCGCCTTGAGAGATGCTTCAGAGTTAAACTGACTGAAAGGTAAGTTACTTGCCTCTCTAGCCCTTAGAACTGGGGATGGGCGTGGGCTTAGACTTAGATGAGACTTCTTTATAAGAAAACTCTTCTGTCATAAAAGGTCCTCTTGCTTCTTCTCCAGAACCACAAAGGCTCCAGTGGCACATTGTTTTCAAAATAAAAGAGAAGGCATTGGGGCTTCTGCAGAAGGGTTCATCACGGGAACCCATCACTGGAGAAGAGAAGTGGGGCTGCTGGAAAGGGTTCATCACGGGAGAGGTGGCACATTACCGTTACCACTGCCTTTGGAATCAGTTAGGTCTGGGTTCCCATCCAGGGACAGTGGGGCTTCTGAGCACCAAGTGAGCTGATTTTTCTCATCTGCAAGAGCAGGGTAACACCTGGCTCACAGTGCACCCAGACACAATATAGGAGCTTGACAAATGGGAGCCGTCGTCCTTACGTACTGTTTATCCAGGTATGCTGCACGTTCAAAGTTCTGTTTGTTTGGCTATGAGTGACTAGTTTTGTTTTTGTTTGTAGTTGTCCAATATAGCATATCTCAATTTATTTCTTCATTTTAAAATACTGTACAAAAAATGGTTTGGTGGTATAATTCACCCTTCTATTAAGAAACTTGAAGAATGAAGGTATATGATAAATACAAAGGCCTGTTTTCTATAAGCTAAGTCATTCTAAATAAATCTTTAAACTCACTCACTATCTAGATAGCTCTGTTTATTTACTGCCAGCTATCTTCTCCATCCTGGTAATTGCTTTCTCCTGGCAGTCAGAAATTTACATGCCCTGTTTTGCCCAAATATTACAGTTCACGTGCAATAAAAACACTAACTCTCCTATGAGTCTTCTAATACCTATGGGGAAGGACACGGGATGGGCCAAGGATAGAATTTCAGTTTCAATTTTACATCATCTGGCTATTGTCAGTTCAAGTTTATTTCAATGGAAGAATCTAAGGCACTTCTGAGGTTAACATTTATGAGCTCAAATAGGAAAAAAAAAAGGAGAGTTAATTCACTGGATTTGAAATACTCTATGGACATAATTTAGAACTACAGTCTGTATGCTTTTTCTCAGCTGACTTACAGGATGAAAACAACAGTTTAAACCTTTCAAGTTTGATTTGTATCTATTTAAACATTTTATTAGTTTAGCTATCCATGCATTGTTCTGAGTGAGAAAGCAATGTGAAAATTCTTACATATTTTAAGACAGAGGTAATTAAAAGAGATCCTCAACCAGATTCCTACTGAGGTCAGTGCAAGCTTGGCTTAATTACAGTTTATAGAATTTGGCCTGTATTATATTCAAACAGCAGATACTATTTTGTTATATTTGCAAGTTTGACATTATTTAATTATAGTTTCAAATAAAGGCATAAACAGAAAATAGAAAAGACACTCTGTATTGCATGGTTATTATTTTGTCAGTGATTCTTACTGATAACTAAGGGCCATGAAAGGAAAGAAGGAATTGTTTACCAGAGTCCTGGGAGATTCATGAGAGTTCCATTTGCACAGACCACTATAATATGCAGTTTTCTGAGGCTTAAACATACATTAAAAAGAAAATGTCATTTTCAGAGCTAATCTAAAGGAAAATATTAAGCTGCATCTATTGAAAAATGACATGATCAATACACGACCTGTCTGGACAATTAAATCACCGGTTAACTAGTTCTTCATGTAACTGAGCACATGATGTAAAGACACCCATCACTGATAACTGAAGAGAGAAATAACAGTTGTAGGCATGATGGTGAAGCATCCGATGATGGTTCTATAGAGATTCAAAGGCTGGAAGGTCCTAAATAATTATCTATCTATCTATCTTTCTTTCTGTCTATCTATCTTTCTCATCAAAACTGCACTCCGCACATTCCCGAAAGCGTAATCTTCCTTAAACTTTCTAGTGAACAAGACAAGCTTTATGTTTGTACAGATCCTAACAAAAATATTTTCAGTATAAAATGCCCTCTTCTATTTGTTCCTCAATCAGATAAGGATAAAACAATCATGGTCAGAATTTAGGAATCTTCTTCAAGAAGATTCTCTTCTTGGGGTGCCTGGGTGGCCCAGCTGCTTAAGCATCTGACTTCGGCTCAGGTCATGATCTCATGGTTCGTGAGTTCTAATCCTACATCAGGTGAGCTCAAGTCCCACAACCGGTGAATATGAGCCCCGCTTCGGGTGAACCCCACTTCTCTCTCTTCCTCTCTCCCCCCCCCAACCTTGCCCCTCCTGGGATTCTCTCTCTCTCTCTCTCTCTCTGCCCCTTGCTCACTTGTGCTCTCTCTCTCTTCCTCAAAAAATAAATAATAAATAAAGGCAAGGTTCTGATAGTGTCATTGTAGTATCTATGCTATCACATGTATGTAAAAGTTCCCTACTCTAAACTCATGGCAAACTGTAGTTTCAAGAACCGCAAGGGTGAAGTTGGAGACAAGGGCATGGAAGAAGTCAGCCTCATCCTGTTTTGGGGGAAAGAATGATTTGTACCCTCCTCAGAACTGACAGGTAACACTTTGAGTAAAACATTTTCTTTATCATCTTAAACAGCTTCAAATAGGGCTGTGCCCTGGCCTTGAGATCATGAACAAATCTGAACAATGTGATGCATATTTCAAATGGCTTGGAAGCAGGCCCGGTAACGGAAAACAGGATGATAAGCATCCTTCCCTCCGTGATGACATGGCATTGCTCTCCTGTTCCAGAAGTGGCCTCAACGAGCAACTCAACATACCGGCCAACAATTACTGTCAGAAAGGCCTCTTTATGCCAAAACCACAATAACTGTGTTTGGCACACACCCTTCCACATTCACATGGGTAATGGTAAATAACTCTATTCAGAGGATTAACTCATTTGGTTATCTGGGGCACAGCTAACAAATACGCGCCCTGGCAGTCATCGCACAACACGGTCATGCTGAAAGTTAAGTATTAGGAAAGATTCTTTTATAAAGCAACAGGCGGGAGGTCAGCACCTCAACCTTTGACATTAACCCCACAGTGCTCCGTCACCACTTTGCCTTCCAGTGCTCCTTCTCCTTCCATGTCTTCTCACTCTGCCCTGCTGGAGCCTGAGTCCGTGATACACAAATTCCCCGACGTATCCAGGAACCACTTACGCAACACGAGCCTGAGCTCACTGCTCCTGTTTCGGCCCTGCTAGTCCCCATGAATATTAGGCAGGTACAATATATCTATTAATATTACATAAGACATATCATGTATATCGTGCATTATATCATTCACGAGCAGAACTTTATGTTCTTCAACTATCCGAAAGAGCTTAATCACCTGGCCTCGAGAAACCAGCAACCCTTGCTAGATGTATACCTCTTCTCGCTCCGGGCCCATTTCAACGTGGGGGTTTCTATTCCGGAACTATACCTGGCATCTGGTTCTTACTTCAGGGCCATGGAAGTTATATACTCCAGTCCTACAGTTCTTTCAAATGGGACATCTCGATGGACTAGTGGCTAATCAGCCCATGATCACACATAACTGTGATGTCATGCATTTGGTATCTTTTAATTTTTAGGGGGGGAACTTGCTATGACTCAGCTATGACCGTAAAGGTCTCGACGCAGTCAGATATCATGTAGCTGGACTTATTCTCTATGCGGGGACTCAGCAATACACATATAAGGTGTTATTCAGTCACCTTATATATAGAGACGATATATACAGCAATATACATTTCCATAAGGTGGCAATAGGTTCTAAGGAGATAAATAAGGCAGGGAAGGGTGTTAGAGAATGCTGGCATGGCAAAAGTAATTTTAAATACAGACATCAGGGAAAGCAGGGGAGGAAAGGTGGGAAGGTAACATTTAATAAGAAACTGAAACAGGTGAGGGAGCAAGTCATGAGAGTGTCTGGAAAAAGAGCATTCCTGGGGAAGACTCCAGCAACTGTGAAGATCCTGAGGTGAGAATGAGTTGGGCATGTTCAACAAACAGCAAGAAACCAGTGTGGCTGGAGCACAAGGAACCCAGAACAGAAACGAGGGCTAAGTTATGTAGGGTCTTATAGGCCACTTTTAAGGTTTAAATTCTGACATTAAAGACTAATAAAGGGTTTGAAGTCAAAGAATGACAAGATCTAATTTATGTCTTAATGGCTCATTCTACCTGCTCTGTGGAGAGGAGATGCAAGGAGACAAGAGAGAAATGAGGAAGCCAATTGGAAGGCTAATATAGTCCAAGTGTAAGATAATGATGGTTTAGACTGGGGATGGCTGTGGACACAGTAAGAAATGGTAGGATTCTAAATATATTTTAAAGGTAGAGCCAATAAAGTTTGCCATTAGTCAAATCCTGTGGATTCTATATCCAAATATATCTCAAAGTCATCCACTTCTCCATGGCCACCCCTAATTCTAAACCTTCATCAGCTCTTGCCTGGACTGCTATTATAACTTACCTGGACTCCCTGTCCCCTCACCCTACATTTTCAGCAATGTACTCAATAATTTAATAAAAACATCAGTGAGATTATATCCCTCCTCTGTTTCACATATGTTAATGGATTCCCACTGTACTTACAATAAATCTAAACTCCTTACTATTTCCTGAAAAGCTTGAAAGGACAAAGCTGCCTGCTTTTTCAGGTTCATCTCATTCCAACTTTCCCTTTGCTCACCCTGAACTCCTTTTCTTTCTTTCTTTCTTTCTTTTTTAATATGTATGTATGTTGTATGATTTTGAGAGAGAGAGACAGAGAACAAGTGAGGGAGGGGCAGAGATAGAGGAGAAAGCATCCCAAGCAGGCTGTCAGTGCAGAACCCGATACGGGACTCAATCTCATGAATTGTGAGATCAAGACCTGAGCTGAAATCAAGAGCTGGATGCTCAACCTACTAAGCTACCCAGGCATCCCAACTCCTTTTCATTATTACCAAATTCTTTCCAAACTCAGGGTCTCTGAATTAGCTCTTCCTCTGTAACATCTTCCTCTGCAGCCCCCCTTCCAGTTACCCTCTTTCACAGTAGCCTTTCTAACACTCACCTGCAGTCTGTAATTGTCTTTATGGACCATGTCCCCTCTCCATTATAACTGTTACATTACAGCTGTAATTGTTGCCTGTCTTGTTCTCCACTATGTACTTAGTGCTTAGAACTGGGTTTAGCACCTTGCAGGCCCTCCATAGGTACTTGTTTTTAGAAACAATGAATCCATCATCCCTTCTTAACCTTCCTTCCCTTCATCTCCTCTCCCACCTAGAACCCATGGCTCATCATCTTACCACTTCCTTGACAATCTCTCAAGTTCTCGACTTCCTTGTCTGTCTATTTCACTCACCCAGCAATACCTGACATTGAATCAAACCAGACGATTACCAATTCTGCCCCAACATTCAGGCCAAAGAACACAACTGTAAGGTTTGGAGGAACAACCAAAATACAATAATCTCCAACTTCTGCGGGGCTGAAACTGCCCAGTGAACCTCTAATAAATTTCCCTTGTGACTTCTCTCTCCCATTCTACCACTCCCTCCCTGCTCTTAACCCACATCCTCCCAATTCACTCTCAGAAGAACATCTTGTCACCTAATTTAAACAAGAAAAAAGAGTCAATAGGAAGGACTCCCTTCCATTCTTCAGTCCTATCTCTCTACTACAATCCCCATCTGCATCCAGATCTATCTGTGTACCCCTGCCAGGCACACATGGAATCCCTTCCCTCCTGTTCAGAATTCATCGCTGCACACTCCTCAGGACTTCATTCTATCAGGGATGCCCTCTCTTTTATACTGATGTTCAACTTCTCCCTTTCTTCTCAGTATTTTCCATCAACATCTGACATGCTCTGGTCTTCTTCTGCTTACATGTTCCCTTCTAGGTACAATCTCCTCTTTCTCTTCCTTTCATTTATAAGCTTATTGAAAGGGTCATCTCCAACAGACACCTTACCTCACAACCAGGAGACAATGCAATGCAATCTATTATAAACCCTTACATCCCACTGATCTTGCTTTAACCAAATTACCAACCACTTTTTGAAGTAAAACATAACAAATATTTTCTCCATGATAAATATTTATAGAATATGTAATGTGTGACAGTACTGTGCTAAAATTGTTCTGACCTCATATTCATTTTCCTTTCTTTCCAAAGTTTTCGTAATACAATATTCTCCTAGATTTTCTATCTACTTCACTCATCACTTCCTTTCAAGTTTCCTTTGATCAACCTATTCTGCATTTCCCTCCAATTTTTTTTATTTGTTTGTTTGTTTTCCTTTAAACTTATCTACTCTTCCCTGGATGACCTCATCCTCATTCACATTTTTAATCACCTTTCATGCTGATCATTCCCAGAACTTCCTCCAACCCAAGTCTCTCTCCGCTGCTCAAGGCCTATATACCCTACTAAATATTCCCATTTTGATGACCCGTGGGCACTGTAAAAGTAGCATGACTAAATTCTTCCTGTCCTCCCCACCTCTTTCCCAAACCAGGTACTTATATAACAATCTCAATCCCCATAATGGCACCATTGCCTCCCCAGTTTCCCAAGCTAGAAGTTAAGAAGCCACCCATGATTTCTCCTGCATGTTCTCTCTCTCACACAACAACCAATGCCCTGAAAGTAAAAACAAAAAGAAGAGAAATTTATCCAATAAATCTCTAATTTCTCTAACTCTACCTCTTAAATCTCTCAATTTGGACCTAGCATCCACTGATGTTGTTCTACTAAGATTCATTAAATTAAAACCAGAGCATTTGGATGGGTATGTCTCTCTGTTACTGAAAAGAAGGCAAGCCTGGAAAAAGGAATTATACCAGACAGGATAACCTTTCTATCTTTGCGAAAGGGACATACACTCAGATGCAGCAGCTTACTCTTCAGAAAAAGGTCTAAATGAATTTCCCTTTTTGAAATCAGTGGGGCACAAAGAGTTACTTATTAATACATCAATTCCGAGTATACTCAAAAAGGCTTTATGCATCCCACGTCACTGTAGAAAAAGAGCTCGGGCAAAGTACTTAGCAAATTGAGATGAAAAACTAAACAAATATGTCTACCTCCTCTTCCTCTCACAAAACTACTAAAATGAAGAAAAGTGGTAAAAAAGTGGACAAATCTATACGTGTGATGAAAACAGCAAGAGGGATAGGAGGAATGGTGGGCAGGGCTGCCAAAGCACTTTTAACAAATTTCTCTAAAACGGGACTTGATTAAACCATAGCCAAGAAAGCTGAGGAAGCTAGAGCTCTTCTTCAGAGAGGCTCCGAATTTAAAGAGTAGGCACAGCCAGAGGGCAAGAGTGGGTTCCCAGGCAGTAACCATACGTAACTAAACACTAGACCATAGAAGAGTTGGGCTGAACAGCTCTTCTCACGCCCAAGAATTGAATAGAAATGAAATGCTTGCCTAATCTATAATCAGACAAACATTTGCTAAAGGAACTTAAGATGTGTTTAGGATGGAAAAGAGATTGTAATGCAGGGGTTGTTGTAAATTCTCAGTCAGTCCTCTTACTTTTGCATTTGGTGGGATGGGCTGTGGGACATACTCCTATTTATTCTCCACCCAGACATCTAGCCATCCATCCATTCATTCAACAAAATCAACTGAGAAGCTATCACGTACCAGAGAACAAAATGAAGTTTCTGCCCTGTGGAGTTTACTTTCTGATGGAGGTAGGCCATGTAGACAATAAACAAGTACACAACTAAATAAATGAGATTTCAAAAGTGAAAGGGCAATAAAACAATAAAACGGTAATATGATTGAGAATGATAGTGTGCGTGACAGTGTCTGTGAATGTGGGGGGGAGGAGACAGACAGACAGATAGAAAGACAGGCAGTATGCATAGTGCTCCTACAGCTGGGTATCCCTGAAAGCCCCCCTGAGGTGACATTATAGCTGAGCCTAAATGACGAGAAGGAGCCGCTGAGTGCGGATCTGGAGCAGAGTATTCCAGGGAAAGAGAAGGGTCTGTGCAAAGTCCCTGGGGGAAGGAACGAGCACACTTGGCATACTCAAAAAGAGCCCAATGTGGCTACGGCCTAGTGAGTAAGGAAAAACAGTAGCATAAGCTGAGTTTGGAAGAGTGAGCAGGGAGCAGATCACATAGAACCTTACAGGCCTTGTAAAGAGTTTGCATTTTATTTTAAATAGTAAATCACTGAAGGCTTTTATGCAAGCAAGTGACAGGTTCTGAGCTGAGTTTTACAACACATCTCACTACTTTCTGCAGAAGGGACTCTACAAGGGCAACAGCAGAAGCTTGAGATCAACTGCATAGTTCAGATGAAAGATAATGGTGACCTGAATGAGGATCACAGCAGTGCAGTTGTACAACTGTGTACACATTTTGACAGAAATGCCTACAAGACCCGTACACATTAACTGAATGTGAAAGAGGAAGCCAAAGTCTAGGGCATCTGGGAACTTTTTTTTACTCTACCAAACAGTTAAAATTTCACTGGTGGGAGAGTATAGCAAGGTGCCCTAGTAGAGACTAAGCTTATATTCAAACGGCTCAATGAGACTCAGGTCTCAGAAAGTGCTGTTGTGCATCAGTGGACTCGGGAGTCACAAAAGTAGTGTCTCCTGGCCCATGTTGAGGGAGAAAGCCATCAGGGTATATGTTCCTAATAAGTAGGACAGACAAGTGTACAGGAAGGAGATATATTTAATATTTTTCCATCATTATTAAAAAGGGAAACCCAGGAGACCCAGTTCATTGGCCTCTCTGGCCATCACACACATGGCTGGCTTTACTGCCTCCACGGTTTCTGTTCCTGTTAGCCCAGATCAGCCAATATGTCCGTTTCCATCTCTCTGTCCGCCCTAGAAGTCAACAGCTTCACTGGCTCCTGCTCACAGAAGCAGCCCAACCAAACCAAAGGAGACTCAAATATTAGTGCTTCCTGCACATCTAACAGAAGAAAAGAGCTGCATACAAATTTCCCTGATTGCTGTGTGAGTCTAGAGACAGGATAGTCACAGGCTCAGGTAAGTGTATCACTGGGAAGAAGATAATAGACATTGGTAAGCTTAATAATTAATCAAGAAACATCCACATAAGTGTGGATAGTAGTAAATAGAAACCACAAAAAGAATGAAATAAAATTTTTAAATGGTTAGCCAGCAGATCTATTCAGTGGAAGAAAGGAAAAGGGAAAGTATGACAGATACAAAACATGAAAAACAGCAAAAATGACTCTAAACAAAATCATGACAATGAACTCAAATAGGAAAGATATACCAACCAAAAGTACAAAACTCTACAACTAATAAAGACACCATTTGTCAAAAATATTATAGATCACAATTGGCTCATCAAAAAGTCACAGAAAATTGGATTATAAAGTTTGGAACTAAATATACCAGGCAAATATGAATCCATATAAACTAGAGCATTCCATTTTAATACAAGTTGAAAAGAAAATCAAGGCAGGGAAAAAAAAAGACACAAAGGAGGAGCATTATATACTCTTAATGACGAATCAGTAAGACAGAATAATCATCACCATAAATGAATCTAACATTACAGCCTCAAAACATATAGAGCAACAATTAACTAGGCATGGAGGAAAAGCAAATAAAAAATTGGTGAATACTGTATCATATTCCTCTCTGAAACTCATAGAGCAAGCAGACAAAATAAGATAAGATACAGAAGATTTGAATAACATGGTTAACATATAACACCCAGTGTTATATGTAAACCAATTTGAAAATAAACTATTATAAAATTTAAAAAAAATAAAAAAAAGAATAACATGGTTAATAAGATCAAATTAGTAAACATACAGACTTTTATAACCACTGGGGAACATATTCCCTTCAAACACAGAGACAACAATTATAAAAAGTTACTATGTACTAGGCCTTAAAGCAAGCATCCTTAAACTCTCCCCAAATCAGGATCATATGATCTATGTTCTCTAAGCATAACATAAAAAAAAATTACAAATCAATGACAAGGAGCTAAAAACATACTATACGGGATAAGATGAAATAATAAGGGAATTCAGAAATACTTAGAATTAAATAGAGCTAAGTGTTCGGCTTAAGAAAATTTGTAAAAAGGCAATAAACAGAGTATGGAGGAGGGAAGAGAAAGAAAAGAAACAAAATAGTACAAATATGGGCAGAAAAAAACTGGAATAATGATTAAAAAGTTGAGGGGCACCTGGGTGGCTCAGTTGGTTAAGTATATGACTCTCGATTTCAGCTCAGGTCATGATCTCACGGTCTGTGGGTTCAAGCCCCGTTGGGCTCTGTGCTGACAGTGAGGAGCCTGCTTGGGAATCTCTGAACCCTCCTCACTCTGCCCCTCCCCCATGCACACTGTCTCTCTCTCAAAATAAATAAACTTTTAAAAATATATTTTAAAAAAGATTGAAAGGTTGAGAAAATAAATAAAACCAAATCCTAGTTCTTTTAAAAGATTAATAAAAGTTGAAACACCTAATTAGGGAAACTAATCAGGGAAAATAAAAGTAAAAAGAAGCAAATAAACAATACAAAATGAGAAGGGAGAAAAAGTGACATAGTATCCTTTTTAATTACGAAATAACATTATGACTAGTTACATACAATAAATTTGAAATATATAACATATATACAGTGCTTAAAACAGCCCAGTGTTGAGATATAAGGGCATAGTCCTGTATTATGGATGAGAATTTAAACAGTCACAGTTGGCCATTCTGGAGACTGTACTAGTAGGGCATACTGAAATCAAACATGCAGATGCTGTAACATCCAGCAATCCCACTCCCGGGTAAAAGTTTCCCACATGTCTATATAGATGTTCACTGCAGCACTGCTGGGATAATAGAAGGGTGGAGGCAACTCAAGGGCTCTGCACTAAGGGAAAAGTTAAGTAAAATAGAATAAGAACATAATACAGAATATGATGCAGCAGTTAGAAACTATACGCTAGAGGTACATAGAACAAAAATGGATAGACCTGAAAATTAAGTGAGACTGGTAAGAAATAGACATGTAAATTAAACACACACATGTCACTCTATTGTATATTTTACAAGACTGTTATGGTCCCGGTTTCTCTGTAAACGATTAAGTTTTACCTTGCCGGCATTTTTAAATGAGTGGTACTGTAAGGGGAGTTCCTCACTAACTATATTTTAGAAGAGATTCCATCAAACCCAGACGACCCATTACTTACTGTCTGCTTAATGGTTTCGTCACCTCAGCAAAGCAAAACTTTGTTATGGTCCACAACAAGATCAAGAAGCCATTAATTAAAATGAAAATGAGTATGTGCTCTCTGAAATGTAACATGTTCAAAACTAACCTTCCTAACCTTCACCCCTACCAAAAAAAAGAAATGTTCTATATGAAGACTTCGACATCTTAACTGATTAAAACTCTTTTCCTTCTAAGACAAAATCCTTAGAACCATCCTTGACTTTTTCTCGTGGTGCATATTAGTCAATTAGCAAATACTGTTGGTCCTACATTTAAAATATGTTTAAAATCTGACCACTTCTCACCACCAACTGTGCTACTGCTCTGGCCTGAGTTACCACTGTCTCTCACCAAGATTAATAGAAAAGTCTTCTGATTAACTTCCCTGCTTCTCGTTTGCCTCACAGCAGCCTGTAAAAATTAAAAATGGCCATGTCATTCCTCTGCTCAAAACCTTGCAAAGCTCCCCATTTCAGTCAGGGCAAAAGCTGAAATCTTCACTATAGTCCACAAACCCTATGTGACCTATAACCCGCCCCCTCCCCCGCGACTCTATTCTATCCACGCAGGACTCGTTTCCATATTCTTGCCTCACAGCCTTTGAGCACATATCATATGACTAAATTCTGCACCTCCTTCAATCTTTAAAACATCTTTTTGAATAGGACAATCAGGTGTGTAAAATGACAAATACCAATTCTCCTATTAAAACTGTGACTTCGGTGGCCTTCCCACTCTCTGTCCCTTAGCTTTCCTAATCCTCCTTATCCTGCTCTACTTTGTTTTCCACTAATATTTATCAATTTTTAATATACTACAAAAATACTGTGTTTATTATTTTTTCATCTCTTCTCCTTTCTAGAATAAGGTCAGGGGTATGTGTTTTTTCACTGATTATACCTGACATGAAATGGAGGTTCCATACATTTTCACTGACTGAATGAATGAATGGATGAATGACTAGTTGGTTTAGTGCAATATGGGTATAAGCAAGACTAAAATCAGGGCTGTAGGGTAAAAAAAAGAGAGAAAGAAGTTGTAGAACCAGAGAAATAGTAGGTATGAATGGAGCCACTGAATAAAACCAGGATTGAGCCCTGGGAAGGTGAAATGCAGGAATCCAAGAGAAGAGCTGGTTGTAGACATAGTTAAGAAGCAGAAGCAGAAGGTTAATACCTGGGAAAGGAGATCAGAGGGTTTGGAAGAGGGAAGCTAAATCAGTCTTCCAGATGACAGGCACTAACACGTCTAGAACTGCTCACAGGCCGCCCATATATACTGAAGGCTTTACACAGCAGTGGATACTACTCACCACCCTGAAAAATGTGGGCCCAGCATATGAAAAATTCTGGTAGTGACACTTATCAGTCATGTATTTATTATGCCCCAAGTAAGACTTTCATGTAAATGATAATAATTAATAGTAAATGAAAAACACTACTTCTAGACAAAATGCTCATCCCCCTCAGGGACTATTTGCCACCTGCTCTTTATACAGTGAATCCAGAGTACGATGCTGGTTAAACCAGGGTTCATCCTTACTGACACGAATAGGGAAATCAGTAATTAATAAATATATTATTTGCTCTTATTAAACACTTTTCCTTTCTATGTAAATCACTAACTGCCAATCATTTACTAAATAAGTCGACTTGAATAACATTTCAGGCAAATCCAAAAAAAGAAAAAAACAAATCATGATAAAAAGCAAGGGTTTATATAAAGTCTAATTCTGCAGATCAGTGAGTTATTATTTACAGCATGTGCTTCGAAGATTCACTTTTTCTTTATTTCTAAGTATAGCAAAGATAAAATCTAGAAACAGGCCAACAATTACCATAGGAACACTTACTAGGAATGAACACGTTCACTGTAGACTTTATCTTTAGCTCAGTGATACATCTGGTTATCTCAAGAGCTTGAAAGCAACTATGCTCCTGAAGGTGTTAAAATGTTCTTCTTCCCATGCCCCATCCCTGCATAACGTTACTCTACTTCTTTAACAATCAACTGAACGTCTCCTAAATTTATTCATCAACTAACTTATCTATAATAATCCATGACGATTTTAAGGGGAAAAAAAAGAGGATTATTCATAAAAGGGAAATAATGTGACTTGTGGAATAGAAAAGCAAAAGAAAGGAACAAAACTAGAGAATTTAAGAATGAGAAAAAAGATAAAAGGGAATAGAAATGAACTCCCAAAATATTCACTTAAAGTTTTCCTCCTAAATATTTTTTACCAATGCAATAGAAGCAGAATTTCTGTTGCAGAACATTCCCTAAAACGAAATTTTAAAACAGCTTGGGAACAGCATACTAGATCTCTTTTACAGATCACTGATTTAATGAAGATTTTTCTTCATGAACATAAGTAGGCAAAAAAGCAAATCAACAGTCCTTAATGCTCCAAAGGCTTTGATTAGTCCCAGAGGTGTATATTTTCTAAAGCATGCTTTCAATAGAAGAGCTACTCTTCACAAATCATCTAAAGGGCATCCTCTTACTATTAATGCTGTTAAATTAATTCTCAAAGGTCAATTGCTCACACCATAGGATACCTCTAATGACCTAAAAGGGATATATAATGAACAGCTACAACAATTTTCTAAATAGAACTCATTTTAATCTACATTAATTTAAAAATAAATGCTACCATTTTCCTAGGGAATAAACAAGACACAGCTATGTTTTAGGCTCAAATTTTAGGTGGGTGGATTTTTTCTTTGATCTCCACATTTCCCTGTATGTACCCCATTTTTAGAGAGAATGAAAGTATATACAGAGTACTGTACCTATATTTTGTTTTTATAGATGACTGGGTATTGTGGATTGAACTATGTCTTCCAAAAAAGAAATTTTGAAGTCCCAACTCCTGGCTCCTGTGAATGTGACTTTATTCGTAAACAGGGTCTATGTGGATGTAATCAACTTAAGATGAGGTCATAAATCCAATTCTAAATCTAATATGATGGGTGTCCTCTACAAAAATATGGAAATTTGACAGCAAAGACGTACACAGGGAGAAAGAATGCCACACGAAGGCAGAGGCAGAGATCGGAGTGATGTGCCTAAAAGTCAAGGAATGCCAAGGATGGCCAGCAAGAAAAGACCCTTTCCTAGAGCCTTCAGAGGGAGTATGGCCCTACCCACACCTGGATTTCAGACTTCCGGTCTTCACAACTGTGACAGAATATATTTCTGTTGTGTAAGTCACCTGGTTTGTGATACTTTCTTACAGACTGTGACATTTTAGGAGAACTAAGAAAGGATGGTCTCCTAAAATCAAGTAAATAAATGTTTCAAGGAGGATGTGATGATCTGTGTCAAGAGACAGGCCAGGATATTGAAAGAGGTAGTGTTCCAGAGAGAAAGAGTGAAACTAGAATGAGAGAGAATGACATGAAGGTCTGCAGAAAAGTACAAAAATGAGGGGAAACAGATGATAAAATCTGAGAGCACATGGTCAACTTCCAAAGGAGCTGTAGATTTTAAGGGAGACAGGCAGACAGTGATCTGGAAGTGTGCATAAGGACCAAGAAAGCCCATGACCCCACATCAGGACTTCACGTTCTCCTCTCTTTCTCGTCGTTCCAACCAAGACCCCACCAAAACCTTCAAGTTCATTTACTCTTCATGTCCCAAGGTATCTCTTCAGGGAATCCCATCTAAGACAAACAACCTCCCAAACCAACTTGGTCCAAGGAACTGATCAACTCTGGGGATGCCACAGAGCACTGTGCTCATAGTAGTAGAAGCTCAGACTAATAACAAGTAAGACTGAATAAATATCCAATGCCTACCCCAAAACAGATCTACTCTCTTTAGGATTCTTCAGGTCAATGGCTCTTAATGTGGAATGATTTTGTCCCCCAGGAGATATCTAGAAACATTTTTGGTTGTCACACTGGAGAAAAACAAAGGGGCAGGTTGCTACTGGTATCTAGTGGGTAGAGGCCAGGGATGCTACTAAGTATCCTACAACGCACAGGCCACCCATTACAAAGACTTACATGGCCCAAAATGTCAACAGTACTGAGACTGAGAAACTCTAGTCGACTAAATGACCTGGGGCAAGAGGAGATCTTGGGTTCTTTCATAAGGGCAAGGAATCCCATCCATACCAGTTTATCTACAACAGTTCTGACAAGCTACAGGGCCAAACCAAATAGTCTTATGACAAATCTACACATATAGGGCCAGGAAAAACTAGGAAAAAAACAAAAACAAAAACAAACCCCTTGAGGTTAGCTAAATGGTAAAAGTTAAAAAGAAAGAAGAAATTATGTCCTATATCAGATGTTAGAGACACGATTTTAAAATGAGAACAAGCAAAAAGACTTTTCTTTAAATTTAAGAAAGAAGAAAATACAACCCTTTTCATTTTGAATAAATAATATCATATAGTAAAATTCAAAAGCCAGCATGCTCTCTTAGTTCTACCCACTGCAAAACACTCCTTCGATAAGATGTTTCCATATTCTTGATTGCAAAAGGAAGCTAATTACAGTGAGTTTTCGAGAAAATATCCTAGAAATTCAAAATAATTGTGTTGCTTTTTAAATGACAAGCCACGAGTCTTTACAATAAGGAGCTTAGGTGTTCGTACCTCATCAATACTTCACTTAGAGTATCAGCATTTTATTAGATCCATAGTCATCTACAGTTGGCCTTCCCGGAATTTCCATTCATTCTTTTTTAGGCTATCTCACCAATTAACAGTTTTTCCTTTCTTTAAGGGGTTTCCAGAGAATTGTTTTGACATGTCTACTTTCTACATGGAAGGCATTCTGACTCTACCATTTCTATTTCCACTTTAAAATGTGCCTCGGAAAGTTTCGGCCAATGTATATGGGGTAGGATTGCTGTGTCTTAGTGAGAAATTAGATCCTCCTGCCTCCGTGCTTTATCAGCAGGCAGCCTAGCATCCAGGGTGCTGTTTTATCAGAGGAACTTTTGCAGCAAGATGGTTTATGTGCATTGTTAAAGCAGTAAGCCCTTCAGTTATGTGCATTGTTAAAGCAGTAAGTTCCCATTTATGTATGACCCATGACCTGAGAGGAGTCAGGTCTGACCAACTGTTCCCACAAGGCTGAGGTCAGCTGCAGCTTTAACAAACACAGGGGTCCTCAACCTCCGATCCTCCATTTGGGAGCCAGGAGTTTGTGAAGGAAAGAGCACTACGAATTTTTCTCTTCAAAATACATCTCCACAATGTCTGACAGTGTCCCTCACAGGACTGTTACAAGAGAAGAGTCTGTATCTACTGGAGGCTCTATAAACCCAGTCAAAAGGTAACATGTATTGGTATTCCAATAATAAAAAAGAATTCTTTAACGAATGTAACCCAAGAAACACGTGTATATATACAGATACACACATATATAAATGTGTGTGTGTGTGTGTGTGTGTGTGTGTACACATATGTAGAAAGAAAGATTGCTTGACTTACTAATTGATTCTTTCAAGAAAGAAAAAACAAAAAAAACATCAGAAATGTCCCGAAATGTCCATCAGGGGAATGGTCAAGCAAATTATATCATACTTGCACGACAGAGAAAAAACAGGAAAAAATGTGAGCATGTCTACCATATGCCAGGTGTTTTTATACTATCTTATTTCATTCTCCCCAGTGCTCCATCAATTACCCTTTTAGGTAAGACTCACTGACTGCAATTTACGGAAGACAAATGAAAAGCCCCTAAAGGGAGAAAGTTGCCCTGCGTCACAGAGCTAGTGAAGAGCAAAGCTCTCTCTTACTCTCTGCCCAGCATTCATTCCACTGCATTCCAGATTTCCCCCCAAGATCTACATTTGGACTAAGTTAATAAATGGAATTGTAAATATAAAATGATGTTAAACAACAGTCAAACCATAGCATGGATGTACTGGTTTTAATCCTATGAAACTGTATACGCATATACTAAAACTGATGATAATCAGAATGAGACTGACAGAAAAAAACTGGAATTGAAATCACCGCCCCCCCCCGTTTGTTTTTCCTATGAAGTTGCTTAAGCACATAATAAAGAAAATCACCAAAATCTCTTCCATGCATGCCTGCTCCAGCCTAACTAAGGTTAAGAAGAGGCAATGAATTTAAAACGCCTTGTTAAAGGCCGAATGTGACTGAGCCAGTGTAAGATAAATATCCCATCCTTCATAAAATTCTCAGCTCTTTCAGAGACAAAGGGATGGCAGAGTTTCTTCACTGTATCAAAAGATGGAATTTCTGCAATTTAAAAAGCTTTGAGAGTAAGGTCATGTCTCTACAGAACTCTCCTTTTATAAAAATTAGGACTTACACTGTATAACAACATTCTTTAAATTCTTCCCTCAACCAAAAGAATTTAATCCTGGGACATCCCCTTTGCAGTGGCTTTGCCCACAGAGCATCTATCACCTTCAGTCAAATAGAATTATCTTGGAATCTCCCTCCTCTTGCTCGTCTCCTCAGGTCTGGGAGCTGTACCGCTGTTTAACTGAGTAGCTGGACCCAAGCACGGATCTCACCTTCGCCTACGCTGCAACTTGCAGAAATAATCAGGGGTGGGCCTGGAGTGCAGGCCCCGATTACCAGAGTAACTGGGATTTCATACGGATAACTGCCCTTCCAAAATTAACTGAGAAGTGGCTCCCTAGAGGTTTACACAGCCCTGTTTCCAAACCTGAAAGCTGAGAACCAGGTAAGACGTCACTTTCATCTTGCCCCTTGGTCCTTTCATTTGTATAACGGGCGGTTGGTTACCTATGTCTCCTGATTCAGGAGGACGGTACATGCTTCATGCAAAGGTTTTCTGGAATTGTTTTTAAAAAGAAAATGGCTTATAAATACAATTCACGCTGGTGTCAGTTTCTTTATGAAAAAGTATTTCTTATTTTAAAAAAATGTGAAAAAAAATGTGGAAGTAAAAGTTCCTCTACTGATTTCCCTTAAAACTACTGTTTTGAGTTAAAATACATAATAATAATCTCCTTTGGTTCTCTCTTGTTTTAAAAGTCTTACTATTTCCTCTTTTGTTACGTTGACTACTAGCAATAAAGTATCCTGATGCAAGAATCTTGGAGAATGCTTGAAAGGACCACAATCAGATTAGATCATAATATTATTAAATTCGAGGGTAGCAATTAATTAGATCCATAGTTTATTCAAATCTTCCTGACGACTCTCCACAAAAAAAGTCAGTTAGCTAAACTGGCTGATCTCATTCTTGGCTTCTGGCTACAGTTCCACAGGTTTAATAATAAGCTCACCTACTGAAATTTCTTTAATATGCCAGTGGCTCTACTGAAAGCACTGCATGTTTTATCTCATTTAATATTCACAATAATCCTCAGTAGTAATTTTGTTGTTGTTGTTGTTGTTGTTAGTATCGTTACTGTCAAGGTTGTTATCTATCCCCATTTCACAGCTGAGGAAACAGGCACACAGCAGTAGACTCACTGGCCCAAGATCACTCATCTAATGCACGGGGAGCCAGAGCAGACTCCCAGACCGGCTGGCTCCAGCAACCATGGGACCACCGTGCCTTCACTGCTGCTCTCTGCTGTGGCCATTCAGGTGGCTCCTCCTCCTCTAAGTCAGGTACACCGCTACTGTTCCCAAACACAAATTTAAACTCACATCTCTCATCATTTTCACTGCTTCCCTGGTCCTCCCGAGTCTTCTGGCACACATGGCTAGCCTTCTTTTGATGTAGACCAAGACATTGGTATCTCGTCCTGAAGAAGGAAATACGAAACACAACATTTAAAAATACAAAAGCTTTCAGCTGAGCAGCAAGAAAAAATACAGAGGCTCCTTTGCCATGCCCTAAACGGAAAACCTCAGAGAGAACAGAGTGCTCCTTTGGCTTTTTCTTACTGCCAGGAGCACTGATGAGTTTGCTAATAGTAAAACGCATACAGTGTAGTCAAAGCACTTAGACTTCCAAAGGTCAAATCATGTGACTGATTACCTAATCCATGCTTTTGAGTTAGGATGTTGAATATTTGATAAATAAAATCATCTGCCACAAAGTGCTGGGGAAATGAACATACCCACATCGAATGTGGTTTACAAGCAAGCATTCCATACTCTTCCAGTCTGTGTGCTTTTGCCAACATGCGAGAGGTGAATCTCAGGCTGCATCTTGATGAACTATTTTTTTTCCCGCTTGACATTAAGTCTGGAGAAGCCTCATCTTGAACTTCTGTTTTATATTATTCTTTCCCTAATACTAGTGACATCATAATCATCTCCAGGTCCCCAAAGCAGTCTATTTTAGATGGCAATATAACACATTCCAGATATGACAATAGAGTATGCAACAAAATGAAAAACTACCCTAGTGTTAGAGAAAGCATTGACAAGCTAACTACTTACAATAATAGTCACTAAAATGGCTCTTAAAAAGTACATTAACAACTTCTCATCTTAATCTTTTATTTAATTATATGTCTTTTTGGATATGTTTCTGAACCAGTGAGAACATGCATCCATTTAATCCTCAATAAAATTACCATGTTTTAGAAAAATATGACACACCTGTTATAGATTAAGTACATGTATAATATGCAGCTATTAAAAGATGTTAAGACCAAAGTCCTAACATTTCAAGTTTTAAACAATGAGAACAAGATGTGTGCTGAAAATTTGCCAAGTACCTACAAATTATTTTAAGGATGTGATTATATTTTTTGGATAGATTTAGGCAATAGGTTGAAAGGATTTAATTTACAGAAGAAAGAGAATAAAGAAAATTTCTTAAGTTACACTGTAGTTTATGTAATGTTACGTGTTAATTCTCATTTAGTTCAGAAAATAGACAATACTATGCATAAGCCTTCAAAATTCATTGTTATAAATTTTTTAAAAAGCAAGATACAGATGTGATCAGAGACCTGATTAACATATATACCTACTGCTTACAAATAAATATACTTACTGAATACAAATAAAAACCCATGTATTATTGTGCTGTGTGGACATACGGATTCACACAAAAATCAAAGATCTTGCTATAACTTAGTTATAAGGACTAATGCACTTAGCCTCTGTATCAAATCCAGTTTAGCACTAAAGTTTAATTTTATAATCCCAAATGTGAAGGACATGCAATCCCACTCCCCAAGATGCAGAGGGAAAACTGAGGTGAGAAATTCCACCTTAAGGAAACAACCTGAAGTCTGAATGGACAACGAAAGGATTGCTTCATTTCTACTTAAACAACCAACAAACTGACAAGTCTAGTGGCTCCAGGAATTCCAGAAACAATTTTGTTGTCTTGTTTTTTTATATCATTCCCCCAAAATATCACTGACCCTCTATTTAGTGTACTAAAGTAAAAGGTTTCATTTTAAAGAGTTTTCTTAAATAAAAGCAGTTACTATTTTTAATATAAGAAAGAGAAATAATTAGGAACCTATGGCTTTTTGTCTCTAGAAGCCAAAACCAACAGGCTAAATACTGAGATAAGCACCAATAACTGTGATATTCTTAGTTATCCTATTTCAACCCATTTTCAAAAGAGAAAACCTTTGATTACATTAATGTGAATTTAAGTCCTGTTTCCCAACTAGGAGTTACGTTATGGGACAGAGAAACAATTAATAAACAGAGAAGTATATAAGAATAAGAATAAGAATAAGAATTCTTGGGAGAAAGAAAGGTTACCATTAAAAGTTAGTAGTATTTATTTTGAGAGTTAAGAATCTTAAGAGCAGGAAAGAGAATCTGAACATTAAGTGAACAGTAATAAAGCTATAAGTTAATTATGCATTGCGCTCTTATGGAAAGGAAAAAAATTACTAAGAAGAAAGGCAAAAGGGCACTTGGGTGGCTCAGTCAGTTAAGCATCCAACTTTGGCTCAGTCATGATCTCACCCATGTTCGTGATTCGAGCTCCATATCGGGCTCTGTGCTGACAGCTCAGAGCCTGGATCCTGCTTCAGATTCTGTGTCTCCCTTTCTCTCTTTCCCTCCCCTGTTCATTCTCTCTCTCTATATATATTTCTCAAGAAGCAATTAACATTAAAAAATTTTTTTGAAAGAAAGAAAAAATTAGTATTTATTCTCATCTATGAGAATCCTTCTTTGAACTGGCCTGAAAGTTTGTTCTGATTAATCGTGTTAAGTTCTGATCCCCCATCACGTCAACCTGGAGAAAACCTTACTATGTTGGGCTTCATACTGGGATCCATGATGCTGCAGCTGCTGAGAACGCCGGTAACAGCCATCTCCAGCCTTCAGGGCCTGCTTAAACAGCTTTTCTGCTTCAGCAATGGTTGTTGCTTCCTCTTCAGCCAAGAGAATATAAGCAGTTGCACACCTGTCCATTCAGATAATAGCCACAGTCAATTACAAATCCAAGGACACTGTAACTCTGTAGGGGTACATGCAGAAGGGCAAGGAGTTATGCCAAAAACATGCAGAGTGGCCAACTGGTTCATGCACCCCTGGTCTGTAGTCGTTGACACAAAATAATGGCACAAAAGAAATGTCTGTATTTTAGCTTGAAAGGTAGGATGTGTAGTGTTAGGACCATGGGCCTCACATATGGACTCTCTGCCCCTTATTAGTATGTCACTTTGGGCAAGTTATTACTCTGCCTCCCTGACGGAGAACAACATGAAATCTGTTTGCTCACACTGTTGTTGTGAAGGTTAAGTAAGGCGATGCATGTAAAGTGCTCAGGACAGTAGCCAGCATGTGGTACATAATCAATGTCAACGACAGTGGCAATGATAATAGCTATTGTGAAATATCTCTTCCAGTTCTCAAAATTAGAGATCCTATAGATAAGTTTACTTCTATTTACTAAACATGGATTCTCTTTAATATAAGGATTTCTTTAGAATGAGAAATTCATTAAATCAGATAAATTACTCATTAAGACAACAGCGCTTCAACATCTCCTTCCAGTTAGCACTGATTTTCTGTCAGAGAAGAACACTACAAGAACCTACAGGGAGTGTTATTTTTGAAGAGCTCAAAATCTGATTCAGCCTCAGTAGCGAACAAGAGTTAAATCTCATGCCTTCAGCAGTAATAACTACCACCTGTTGCTTAGTATATATTAAGCACTGTACCAGGCACTTAACATATATCGTCTCATTTAATCCTTTCAACAACCTCTAAGCTAGGAAGCCAGAAAGGATAAGCAGTTAACTAACAAACATGGGAACTCTTGGAAATTTAAACCTTCACAATCGTATAAGCACAACCCAACTGCTAAAGAAAGGGAATATAATTAGGAAATGGTGAGGCCAGAGCAGGCCATACAGGTCCCGATCTGTACCTATCCCTTTGCTTTCCTTCTTCTCCAGTGCCCCTCTTGTGGTCATTTCCCTACTTATCAGAACCTCCACCAGACCACAGGAGAGAAAATAAACAGAAAGTGAAACCAAATGTCGCTTTTACCAGTCATAAACTGCAACAGCCAGCTAGGAAAAGGAGGCTGAACTTACAGCTAATGGGAGGTTTGGGGTGACTAGTTAATCTCAACCTCGAGGAGGGGTCTTATAAATTATTTAGTCAATCCCTCTAATTTCATGCAGGACTAATCAATGGGGCTTTAGGCAGAATGTGGTGTAGGAGGGAGAAAAATGCCCAGAAAAATGCTGTAAAAACCAATTACTATGGAGGGCAGCAGATATACGACTTAGAAAGAACAATAATGATGCTGAAATTGCCCAGTGATTCACTGCAGAAATAAAGGGATAGGCATCAGGAAGCAATACTTAAGGCTTCAGATGCTGACATTTAAATATGGGTCAAGGGTAATGAAGTGAAAATTGAGATTATAATACTGAGTGGTAGACATAGTATCAGAGGAATTAGCTATAAGATTATAGTCGGTGGGCTGGGAACTCAAGATAGGTTGGGGCAAGTTGCTTGCTTTATTTATTTATATTTCAAATAGTATTCTTAGGAGAGGCAGAGTAGCACTACGAGCCAAGAAAACATGTATCTATGTGGAAAGTCATGAGTCTGGGGTAGAAACATGCTAAGAGCTTGTGAGTGAAGGAGAAAGGAAAGAGCAATAGAAGTGCTAATGGTTGGGGAGTACAGAACGACTGCTCAGCTGGATGGAAGATATAGATGATGCGTCCTTGTCACAACACAATACACATACAGAAGCAAGAAAGTATGGTGATGGGGGTGTCAACCATCCAGATATCTGCTAGAAGAAGTCTCATTTGGTTAGAAGTAGGGCACCCGACAGGTTCTTGACTTACTTTGGTAACAATTTTATCTCCCAGATGGTAGAGGAAGCAATTAGGGGAACTTCAACTCTGGACCTAATTCTGACCAAGAAGAAAAAAATAGTTGGTGAAATGAAAATTGATAGGAACATTCAGAGAGAGTTACTATGTCATTTTGGAGTTCAGGCTAATCAAAGAGGGTAAGGTAGACTTCAAAAACTTCAAAGAAAAGAGATATGATTCAATGGCATGAGACTCCGAAGGAAAAAAATGGTTTAAGAGGGTTGGGCAGCTTCCAAATGTCCAGTTGTAACCATAGTCACAAATGAGCCTCTCAGGAAGAAAAGAGGGGTGACAATTAAGTAATCAATATGGCTGCACAGAGATCTCTCACAAGGTCAGATTTTTAGAGGACATGTAAAAAAAAAGATGGAAAGAGGGCATGTAATGAAGGACTACAAGAGAGTGGAATCAGCTTATAAGAATAGTGTCAGGAGAGCTAAAACTCCAAAAATTACCTGAAGCTTGCAAAGCAAAATAAAGGCAAAACAAAATGCTAAAGACAACCATCTATTCCCTGTTTTTAAATTATGTTTAAAACCCTATTACCACCCCCTTTTCTCTAAAACCATCGCAAAAATAAATAAGCAAAAAAGACAACCAATACAACAACCACATCAAAACAACTAACTCCTATTTTGTTCCTGCTTTCTCTATCAAGGAGCATGACTGTCTGGCTAAAAAAGGGAGAAGAAATTAAACTCTCATGGGGGTAAAAAGATGTAAGATAGCAACTAACTGATCCATTCTAAATGAATTACTGTACTGAGATGGGAAAATCCCAGGAAGCCAACAGACCCTGTAGTCAGGCCATGGAAGTGCTCTCTATGGATAGTTAAGGAATCACAAAGAATGGACAGGTGCTAGAAGATGAGATGACGAATGTAGCAAAAATGTTCAAAAAGGGAAGAAGGCAGACTTCCCAAACTACAGAACAGTGATTTGGAAAGATATTCTAATGGATTATTAAAGAGATGGTCTCCAAGGATTTTTAAAAGAAAGTAGTGAACACTTAAATCCACTAGGAATAACTAAATGAGGTTGTGCTATCTTAATTTACTTTAAAGGATTTACTATACATTAAAGATCCATAGCTACAACTGGTATTCTTAAGATCAAAATGCAGAAACGTGAGCTGAATCACAGTGTGACTGGGTGGCCTAGTTAAATTGGTTGACCAATATCAAAGCATGATGACTCATGAAGACATGAAACTGGAGGACGGTTTCCATATGCCATGTTACAGGGTTCTACCCCTGAGCCTAACATTTCTGTCAGAAACATGGATGACACACAGAAGGCAGGCATTTCAAATTTGTAGATGACAAGAAACTGGAAAATAAATATGTTGTATGACAGAATCAGGAACCAAACAGATCAACAGGTTACAATGGCAGGATTTCCAACTCTCAAGTGAATCTTTTTTCTAAGACCTCCAAAGAAGAATCTGTAACCTTCTTCAAAAAAAAAAAAATCATAAAATAGTTTAACAATGACCACTTGGCAGGGAGAATGTCGAGGTGATTCAAGCACCAGATGGGTGGTTGAGCTAAATGACCTTTAAGGTCTCTGCCAACCCTGAGATTTTATGACTTCAATTTTAAGAATCTTTCTCATTTTCTAAGATCTCCAGAAGATATTTCCCAGCCTTCCTTGATAACCCACAGAATGTTGTTTTTTTTTTTAACGTTTATTTATTTTTGAGAGACGTAGAGACAGAGTATGAGCAGGGGAAGGGCAGAGAGAGAGGGAGACACAGAATCGAAGCAGGCTCCAGGCTCTGAGGCATCAGCACAGAGCCTGACACGGGGCTCGAACTCACAGACTGTGAGATCATGACCTGAGCCGAAGTCGGCCGCTCAACCGACTGAGCCACCCAGGTGCCCCCCAAAGAATGTTTAACAACACTATTGACAGCGTTTCCTCTTATCTGTCTTGATCTTGAAATACTTTTGAAGTGTAATTTTTTCACCTTTTGTTTTTGTTATCTTTTCCCCACAAGCAGAAGATCTACCTAAAAAATGTGATGGCATAGATGAGCATTCCACCTCTGAAGAAGTTTCCCCATGTTAGGGATATGTAAAGAATTGTATTTGTTTTATTTATGTCCTTACGATATCCTACAGATAGTCCTTGAAGGGCTAAGGAGCCCTTGGAAGCTATTTAAGTTAGGGTCACAGCAAAACCACTGAATTGCTCTCTAAAATGACTAAGACCACCATCACATGGATGTCCTTCACAAAAAAATTATTTTACAAATTAATAACCCCCAAAATAATCCTCAAGTTCAAATTTAATATAAGTATACCATCAATGAAAACTGAATACATTCAGCAAAGGATGAGATTTCCTTTTTAAAAGCAAGATTTTCCACCCACTTACTCATTTATCTCTAAGGCTTCATGAGCTGCAGAAATCCTAGCTTGGGGGTTTCTTTCTCTCCAGGCTTTCTGCATTACTGTTTTACAAAAAGAGAAAAAAAGCAAATCCATCAATACACTTAATTAGGAAGATTCAACATAGGACAATAGTTAAATTCATAGCTTTCAGCTTGAATACATGAGACTATTTCACTTACCAAGGAGGTGAGTCAAAATCTCTAAAGTCACACAAATACACTCTAATTTGCTATTCCAATTTGTCCTTCCAATGATGATATCAAACCTTTCTTGTGCTCTTAACACTACAGATCTAAATCTTATAGACTAACCCATGGTCTATAATCTTAGAGGCTTAATCTTGATTAATATTTCTTTTTTTACTGAAGTATTCATAAGCACACAATGTTACAGTAGTTTCAAGTGTATAACAATGATTCGCCAAATCTATGTTATGCTTTGCTCATCACACTGATTAAGGTTTCTTAATCAAGAAAGGAAAAGATATTCTAAAAGAGATTTAATATTTATTTTGCTCGTTCATGTCATTTGTTGTTAGGAAACAGTTTACACACTTTGAGATGAGATTGTTGCTAATCTCTTCTTTCTACTTAGGCACAAGATAATTTCTATTGTTCATTTTCCCAAACACTATAGGCTCTGGGTATTAGGACACTGTAAAACCATCTGAAGAATTATGAGTTGGATCAGAAAAAAAGTGCTTTTGATTCCCAAAGTTTGCTGCAAACACGGTTTTTAGATACCAGAGCAGTTTGTGTATATACTGTTTAAAGCTCAATGCCTGGACTATTTATTGGACTATGATGTTCCACCATGATAAACAGTATCTTTTTAAAGAGAGCAACAATCTCCACATTTGTTTTATCAATATGTATCTTCAAAGTTAGTGTCTTAGGCGCATGTACATATTCCTCTTTTTAAAGATTTTTCGCCTATTTAAGTTTGGCAATATAAAAACTTCAGTAGGATTATTTAGCTCTCAAACAATGCATGAAATGCATGCCAAACAAAGCCCTTTCTACGTTGATAAACAAATTCCAATAGCTAAGGCCATGCTCCCGTTCACTGCTAGTGAATCTACAAACAGGCATACAAATCACTACGACATAGTCGTTTACCGCTTGGGATTCACTGAATCCCAATTTCTAACTACAATATCATCGAAGAGACATGACCCTTCATTCTACTTCAGCCAAGGCTTTAATTAGCTTCATATAAGATTTATGTTTCTTTGAAATATGTAAATCCAATGTTACTATATTTTTTTAAAATAGTATTTTAAATTATAACAAGAAGATTCATTTTTACATTGATACTTCATAATGATAAATCCTTTAAGTAACTATCAGAATTCTGGGTTCTGTCAGTCAATCTCCAATTTAATAGTTTATTCATTGGGGTTTTTGTAGAGCAGATATTCTAAAAGCAATAACCTTAGTACTTAAACCGAAAAGCCCTCCCACTCAGCTACTATCTAAAGAAGTGTCCGTACTTGCATCTGCGGGACGCAGGTGGTCTGAGTCACACGTAAAGAACGTCTGGTGGTCCTGGGCAGAGAGATTCATGTCATAGTAAGTCAGAGGCTCTCGCCCTGTCACCCAAGTGTACCTGGTAACGGGGAAATAGATGGTCAGACACTTTGAGAGAAGAAAGCAAGACCTACAAAATATTAAGGTGCATAGGAACTGAACAATAAGTCATTAACTGGGTACTAAAACAGCTTTGCCAATGAATAAAAAAAAGTTTTTTAATCATCCTGTTCTCCTTCAGGAGGTATATCGGCAGGAAAGAAGTAAACGTTTTCCCCTATATGTTTCTCTAAAAATTTTACTAGCACTAGGCTAATGAAAATTTTCCCTCATTACTCTTATGAATAGGCATTTCCCAAAAGCCATGAAAATTCTGATATGTCTAATTACTCTGCATTATTAGTTCCAACAAAATTTCCATGACATTTCTATAACCATGTTCTAAGTAAGCTTCAAAACATTTTGATAGTATAATGCATAATAAAAACAATAACTGTAATAGAAAATTTCTAAAAACTACACATTTTTGTATATTATCCCAATTCTAATCCCAAAATAATTATAAAACAGAAAAATCAAAACATCTGAGGACTGTATCAAAAAATAGCAGCACTACACAGACTGTTACAATGACCCCTAAGTGAACCAGCCAAAACATTTGCTGCTGTCTTTACTCTCTGAACTAGACCCATTTGTTTCCCAAGCTGTCAAAACACTTACCGATTATATTCAGCGCCCCTAAATAAATTTAGTGGATTTCGCCATACTTTGCATTCTGCAACAAAGAGAAATATGAAAACGTTACACAGAGTCCAGAGACACTACAAGCTAATTAATTCAGCATACCACCCTTCCTGGCCATTTGATAAGATAATTTTATTCTCCATCCTCTACATAGGAAGCAACGTGGAAAAACTCTGAGTGGTTGATCAGGAAACATAGCTCAAGGCACCAGGACTTTGGAAAGTTTCCCCTAATCTCTCTGGGCCAAAGTTTCCTCATGGCTAAATCAAGGTATATGCCAACATCAGCTAGTTCATAACTTCAACAGTCATTTCATGAGGTGTACAAAGATTCTATAAATTTACTTCTGAAATTACAGGTCCAAGGTATTCTTGTAAACTGAACTTAAGCTCTAGGGTATAATATGCAATTATTTAATTAGGGTCTATGTTAATATTGATTTTGTGATAATTCACCAGATTGCTTTTTACATTATCATAAAACAGAGATAAGAAAATTAATTAAGTTATTATTTTAGGGAAAAATGCTATGAAAATAAATTGTTTTAAAGCATTAATACTGTTTACTTATACAGATACATGGATTCATCATTATACTATTATAATTCTAGCATATCTAATAAAATATACATCTTTCTTCTACAAAGACCACAGAAATTTAGAACTACAGGACTTAGAAAAATCCATCATTAGTGTTTAAGATTGTCTTACAAGTGTGTGACTAATAGGCTACAATTCTTTTTAAACCGCCTATGATTAAGACTTTCTACTGATTCAGAATATTACATTTCTTTGAGTGAATAATGTTTTATTAGAAAATAAAATAAGTTAACAGTACTTAAAACATCTCTTAAAACACACCCAAAGACATAGACACACAAAAGTGAGCAATTATTGTAGAAATCAAGAGTGTTAAGGGGTGATTCATTAAGATTCTACCCTCGCCTGTTATATGCGACGTCCATCCTTCCACACCCATTCACTCATTCATCCGTCCTTCCACCCATCCATCGAACAAGCATTGAGCACTCAAAAGGGAAAACAAACAAGTAAATGACCTATTACAATACAGCATGAAAATGAAGAACATAAAACACTTTAGCAACACTGTGTGTAATCTCAATATATTTTTTGTTGAAATGCTGAATGATGGGTGTATACATAATAGGAAGACACATTTTTATTTAAGGAAGATAAATTTATCTTTAAATTAGGGCTGGAGTCCACCTAAAATGTGCACAATGTTTATAAACAATAGCCTTAAATTTTGTAACACTCAGCTTAACTCACCACTTAGCAAGTGATCTTTGCTCAGTTAATTCAGCACCTTTGAATTTTGTTCCTGAGAAACTGAAATTCTGTTGCTGTCACTTCATACAACACTAACTAGAAAATTATGCTTTTCTTAAATAATTACTTTTCTTATAGATGTAAGATCCCATGGAGGGGTCCCTAATGAACTCCAGATCATGGCTCTCGAATAACACTGGGGAGCCAAACAACCATGATCCTTGCCCTCAAGGCTATTTTAACTTTTAGGTCCTCATCACTCCCACCCTCTCCTCAAAGGATGTCTTTCAAGATCCAAAGTGCTCTACTTAAAGCTTCATGAATATTGCAAGATTTGTATTTAGCATATAACAAACATGTACACATATAGTACAGAGGATGCTCACAGTGGTGTTTTTTGCAATAAAACAGGAGCATCTGGGGAGATGCCTCTTCCCCACTGAATTTCATCTGAAATATTAGTAAAAAGGTTAGGGCAAATAATTTGTCTCCAGTGAATACATTATTATATTGGCCTAGAAGGAAAAGCACTGTTCAAATACTCAATTGACAAATTTTAAACCAAAGTGCCTTCAATTAAAATTTCAACTCTATTATATAATGGATACAAGTGAAACTTTTTCTAAATAAAAATAACTACAAAGAGAAATGGTGTATAAACCTAAAGTATTTTTGAGCAAAACTAAAGATGCAATCTTCATTTAGGAAGTGCCACAATATAGCCAGCAGGGGGTGCTACAAACACTTTGAAATGTTTTTATGGCTTCTATTGGAAAAATGAATTTCTTAAAAAGTCACTGTTAACATTAGTGTCATATATGTGGTCTGTATTGTCTCTTCAAGTATCCCTGAAACTTATAAATGAGGACCTAAGTAACTAACAGACGGAAACGATTTCGAATGAGAAAAAATATGTGACACAGAACTATGTAAGAAATGTCATTAGTTATAGCCTTCATTAGCTATATCTCCTTCAAATTGGTGCAAAACAGGTATAATTTTTTAAAGAAATATGAAATCTAGAGGTCAAATATGAACACATGTCAAAGTTTTACCTGGAATTAGGTCATAGTTATATTAATTTCTTCTTCACTACTCTATTTCATAATCTTATCACTACTACAAAAACTCTCTCAGGCTAGAATCGCTATAGAGCACATACTCCATAAATATCAGATTGCTTGATGGTTTCGTGATACCGACAAAAGTTGTAAATGCCAAATGTATTAGAATGTGAAGATTTAAGTCAAGAGTTAAACTCAGATATCCAGAGGGTAAAAGTTCTTCCACGTGAGGTCTTGTTCCTTATCTTATTCATGTCTTTGAGAAATAAATTCTTTATTTACATTGGAATTAAAATTTTACCTCCAAAAGGAATTTTTCATTCTCCATTAATATCAACAATTTCCGTGTCCATTAGAAGCCATGAAAGTTGACAGAGACTCCATCAAGGGCTTGCTGACATGAATAGTTCAATTAAAAATATGCCCCAGTAGGATAAACATACTCCCTACGGTTCCATCTGTAGCAGCACAGAAGAGTCTCTATCCACAAAGGCCGACGGAAATGTTCGGACCTCAGCATGCATGCAAGAATGCAGTTCAAGAGGAAGAGAAGCAATATACATTGGAAAGTACTTGTTTAGTTCCCACGTCTGCAGAACAGATTCCCTCCTTTGTGATAATAGGATGGTTATATAAGTTTGTGTGGGAGACGAAGAACACAAAAGATGCTTACTGCCATCGAGGACTTCTAAAATCGAGCTGCAATTGTTTCTCCAGGCTTTCTTCTCACAATTCCTACCAAAACTTCCCATCTCAGTGATCCTTATCTCAAGCCTTTTGTACTCAGTCACCCCTCTAGAACGCCCACCCCACCACTCGAAGGACTGTGTGGTTTAAACAGATACAGAATGGCTCGGATGCACTAGTCCCTGCACCAGGTCCTGGGTTACAAAACAACAGGAGCTTATGGCCTTGGGAGAAAAATAAAAACGGCACCCAGCTGAAGAAGCTTTACAGAAAGAACAATGCACTGACAGAACCGCAGACTTTCTCTTTGTCACAGTCCTCAAAGGAAAAGAGAACTTAATTCTTCGAAAAACCAAGAGGCTCTGAAGTCATGGGGCTTTTATTCACATGGAAGAAAATACTACTCTACATCCAATTTATTTAACTCTGAAAACCTTTCTTTCCTAAAAGTAAATTAATATATATTAGAACCTCCACTTCTAGGGCCTTCAAATATATAAATATTAATTCATAGCCTAGGAAGATTTATTATACTAAAATGTTACCACCTCTTCCCAGAATAAGATCTAATGATGATGGTAATATTATTATTATCAACAGTAGCAACAGCAACTTTTGTCATAGCTATAAGCTTGATTTTCATTGAAGCTTTCTGTAGGAGGGTTTTTTTTTAATGTTTATTTAGTTTTTGAGAGAGAGTATGAAAGGGGGAGGGGCAGAAAGAGAGGGAGACAGAATCCAGGCTCCAGGCTCCAAGCTGTCAGCACAGAGCCCAACGTGGGGCTCGAACTCACGAACTGCGACATCATGACCTGAACCGAAGTCAACGCTTAACTGACTCAGCCACCCAGGCGCCCGGTAAGAGGTTTTAAAGCTCAAGTCACCTATATTCCTTACACATGTTAGTGAGGGGCATGTAGTAGGCTCTCTTTACAGAAGAGTAAAGCATACAAAAGCTATATAATTTCCTCACGGCTCAGAGCAAATGAGATTAAGTGCTGGTGTCCAGATTGTCCAACAACCACCCACTGAATGCAACAGACTTGTTACCCTGCAACATCATATTTCAAAAATCTTATGACTTCACCAATTAAATTTTCCGCTAGAAAAACAGTTTTGAAGACTCCTCTGGGGAAATGTTAGGCACTTTTTAGCAATACTTTTAAACATTTTAGTTTCCAAAGTACAACAGAAAAAGGCTCTAGATAAAGTTTAATCAGACGTATTATGACAATCAAGATTAATCCCAAGCCAGTCAATTTCTGATATATGATTCTGTCATGTATTTATTAGTTTCGTTATCTCAGAAATGAATACCCAGTTTCTACATCATACAGCCTAATCTTAAACAATCCTTAAGAGTAACAATATCCATTTACTTAAGTAATTAAGCTTTACTATTTTTATAACTTTTGAAATAATTATTTTAAAAAAATTAATAGTAGTAAAGGCACAAAGTAACAGGTAGTTTTCAACTCAACAAATATGTTATTGCCTCAAATTCTATGGAATGAGAAATGGCATAAATAATGATGAGTTTCAAGACCTTTTTTATTGATCTACTCTATTCAAGATAGTGTACTACTTTCTTCAAGTATTACTAAAATGGTTAAATCTTTATTGTATCTTCATACATTTCTCACTGATCATTTTTGACTTGTCGATCAACTTGACCAAATAATGTGGAAATTGTGAAATAAATTCTTGTCAATCAACTTGACCAAATAATGTGGAAACTGTGAAATAAATTTATTAAATAAATGTTCACCAGGGACTAAAACTGTTTTAGGCACTTTAACCATTCAACTAGAGATCAAATCCATACTACAACACAAATTTGAGTGACAAAAGGTTTTAAAAGATATAATAAGCATTGGCTAAGAGAATCATTTTCAACACCTGCATCGACATGGCAAGGACAAACTGAGTTTTCTCTAATTGAGAGATTAAAGAGCAAACCCAAAGGTCCTGGACATGTGGCAATTTGCAGTTTTGCCAAGGGATATATTTGAAATGCAAGTACTAAGAGGCCTGGGCATAAAAGTGAGTCACTGAGCTAATGAGTAAACCTCACTGAACCCATAGCCACATCTCCAGGGGCTGAGACATCTTCCCCATCATATTCACAGAGAAGTCAGTTCATCTGGAGGACACTGCCAGATGGCTGTCCTCTGACTTGTAATTATTGCATGACCTCATTGACTCCTCAAACTACTTTGTGAAGTAGATACTGCTGTTATTCCCACGTATGCAAATTAAGATACCAAGGAAGGTTAAGTAACTTGCCCAAGGTCACACACTGTAAGTGATGGAGCTGAGATGAGGGCCACATCTGTCTGACCCCAGGGCCTGAGCTCTCAACCATCAACAATCCTGCCACTGAGCTGTTTCTAAGTAAATTTGACTAATATCACTTCTGAAATAATGTCATGTACCACAGTGCAGGTTTTTAATGAAATTATTTATTTTAATTGTTGAGTAATTACATTAGTATTGAGTGTATAGAACTCACAGAGGGTCTAGACTGAACTTTTTATTTAAGTGCTTGAGACTTTGGACTCTGAAGTAAGACCACTTAGGTTACCAGCCCTGTGACCTTGGGCAGATGACTCAACTTGCCAACACATCGGCTTCCTCAACCATAAAATGGAGACAATAATGTATCTGCCTCATGGGGCTCTTGTGAGGATTGAATGAGATAAGAGCATGAAGCTGACAGTAGGCACTAAGACCAGAGGAGTTATTATTATTAGAGTTATATGGCTATATTAGGAGAATTATTTGCTCTGGTATTATGAAAATTTGAAGATCTATGAAGGAAAGTCTCAGGATATCTTTGCACTCTACCTGAGTTTCTTCATCTCCATCATTTTTCTTTAATTTATTATCTGTATTTAATCAGTGCTTGAACTGCCTCTAGCAATATAATGAATTTTAATTCAGATTTCCAAGTAAAATCTTATTAAAAATTTTACATAAAAGATGCATATATGACACATACATATTATGTACATATGTAAGATATATATTAAGATTAAATGAGATTAAAATGAAATGATTTGAGACATGAAGTCAAGCAACCAGAACCAGAGTTTGTCTGAAGATCCAGGTCTGTGCAAGAGGATACTAAAGCATCTCAGGGAATTTAAATTTGGCAAGGATATTCCTCATGTGATGAAGCACCCTGCACTTTTCTAACTACCTTGAAGGTGAATGCTGAAAACCTTTGTCTTTATGGCACCGTACTCAAGAACAGGGAAAACTATCAAACAGATGTTCCCATGAACCCATATTCAAATTGTTGCCAGTCCCTGAGAACCTACACCCCTTAAGACAGGGAGAAGTTAGCCACGTTTTAAATCCCTACACACCATCAGATCATAAGCTGAGTTGAAGAAATGGCAGTGAGAAACATGGTGACATGGGAAATACATCAGTAGCGTTTATCAAGAAAAATTGCAGGTTAGCTCCCAAATAAAGCAAAATAAGTGAAATATTCATAAATGTTAACCAAAGCCAAACTACCTAAAACTTGGCTATATTAAGAAGTTATATAATTTACTACATTTCTTCCCTGCCCCACAGATAAAGATAACCACATTTAAAAGAGTCTGCACTCAGGCCACTGTGTACAGATACAAAAGTTAAATGAGATATAAACAGCCTGCCCTATAACAATCATAACCCTCTCACCCTCCCCTCTACTTCTCCCATCCCCAATCATTCTTAAGCAGGCCAGGTCTTTCAGCTTTTAAACAAAACAAATGATTCTTTAAGAAAAGAACTACAGGGGCGCCTGGGTGGCTCAGTCGGTTAAGCGTCCGACTTCAGCTCAGGTCATGATCTCACGGTCTGTGAGTTCGAGCCCCGCGTCGGGCTCTGTGCTGATGGCTCAGAGCCTGGAGCCTGCTTCAGATTCTGCGTCTGCCTGTCTCTCTCTCTCTCTCTCTCTCTCTCTCTCTCTCTTTCTGCCCTTCCCCTGTTCATGCTCTGTCTCTCAAAAATAAATAAACGTTAAAAAAAAAAAAAGAAGTTTAAAAAAAAAAAAGAAAAGAAAAGAACTACACTATGAAGTCTTCATATAGACCAATGTTTATAACTGGTACTTTCAGTTTAATTTTAGTTTTTTCAATGATTTTTCTCAAATCAGCAATTAAGCTGCCTTTGCCAATATCTATGGGACTTTGTCAGCCACGTTGTATTTCTTGTAAAGTTCAGCAAAGAGCTGTCTTTTCATGTTCTAATAAAATCAAAAGATTCACCTATTCATTATTAAGGCAACAGCCATTTTATTATTATTAAGGGAACAGAAATTTTTAAACAAATTCCTCTATTTTAAGAAAATGTATTATTGATTACCCTCTGCTTTGGACTTTCTTTTTCCCTTACTTAGTTGAAACCAGACTATGAAATAGAAAATGATTAAGAGTAGAGATAAACACAATGTACTTTAATAATATTTTTCTTATCCAAAAATAAAAATCATCAGAAGAAAAGAGAATTGGAAAATACTATTAGTCTCATTGCATCTGATACTTCCATACCAGCAGACATGTTTGTTGAGCAGAGTTAGCCAAATCTTAGCCAAACTGTCAAGGAGAAGTGAGCAGATTGAGCCCGAATATACTAAGACCAGGTCATTTCCACTTTCCTGAATGTAACTCTTTGAACATGGTTATGAGATCAGATCATAAATACTGTATCTATTATACAGGAAATGAATAGAAATATTGCATGCATAATAGTAGATATTCAGCAAATACTAGTGGAATTGAATTAATAATAATATTCGAAAACTCAATCTTAGCCAGGTAAAAACAATGAATAAAACTGAGAATTTCCATGATTATTTTTTTTTAATTTTTTTTTAGCATTTTTATTTTATTTTTGAGAGACATAGAGACAGGGAATGAGCATGGGAAGGGCAGAGAGAGAGGGAGACACAGAATCTGAAGCAGGATCCAGGCTCTGAGCCGTCAGCACAGAGCCCGACGCGGGGCTCGAACTCACAGACCGTGAGATCATGACCTGAGCTGAAGTCGGCCGCTTAACCGACTGAGCCACCCAGGCGCCCCTCCATGATTATTTAAAAAAAAAATTTTTAATGTTTATTTAGTTTCAAGAAAGAGAGAGAGACAGAGAGACAGAGTGTGGGTGGGGAAGGGGGAGAGAAAGAGGGAGACATAGAACTCGAAGCGGGCTCCAGGCTCTGCGCTGTCAGCAGAGAGCCTGACTTGGGGGCTCAAACTCATAAACTGTGAGATCATGACCTGAGCTGATATCGGATGCTTAACTGACTGAGCCAGGTGCCCCTCTATGATGATTATCTTTGAATATATTTTTATAAAGGGCTTATGTGCTCCCTTAAAAACTGCTCTGAAAGCACTAAGAATAGCATCAAGGTTTATATAAATATTTTTTAATGTTTATTTATTTCTGAGAGAGGAGAGAGAGAGAGAGAGAGAGAGCGCACATGAGCAGGGGAGGGGCACAGACAGAGAGGGAGACACAGAATCTGAAACAGGCTCCAGGCTCTGAGCTGTCAGCACAGAGCCCGACGTGGGGCTTGAACTCACAGACTGTGAGATAATGACCTGAGCTGAAGTCGGACGCTTAACCGACTGAGCCACCCAGGCGCCCCCATCAAGGTTTATATAATGCATAAGGCTTACTTCGAGGCATCCACAGAGAGACAGCAAAATAACAGTGATATAAGAAGAGTGTAAACTCTAAGGAATGATGCCAAGAAATTTAAATTGGGTAGAGGGAGAATTTTAATGAAAATAAAAATGTACTCACAAGAATGCCTCAAGCGAGGCTGCCTTCCATTTCCAATCTGTTAATTTCCTACGTTTTGTACCATTCCAAGACTATAGTAACTCTAATCAGACAAGAGCACATATAATCTGTTGGGTCCTCACAACAGATGCAAAGTGATGGCAGTTATCCACAACTGTTTATGTGATGATGACTGAGTGATCAAGACCCTCCATTACAATAATGTACCACACTTGTGAGAGTGGTGGTTATTGTTTCACGTTGCTCTGCTCTCTTTCTGTTTCTTTCACAAAGTGGGTACGTTGACAAAGTCCCAGACAATTTCGCTACCTGAGTGGTGCCATCTCTCACACGTGTACCCTTTAGGATGAAATAAACATGTACCTGGTGGTGCCCACTGCCACTCACAGCTGGCTGGCAAAGGGTCTATTGAAAGGGCACTGGATCGACAACAGGAATAAAATATATGTGCAGTGCTCCTCGATGATAACCACCCAGCTAGACAGTTATGAAATGAGGACTCAGTTACTCCAGGAGAATGAAAAAAAAAAAAAAAAGATCTAATCCAGTTCTTTAATTTTTTTCCTCTCATCCTTCAAGCATCAGAACCAGTGACCTCCCCTTCAAAAAGCGAACTTCTACTCCCAGTTTTGGTCAGGAACCCCTCTTTTGTTCTCCATAGCACTGTATGCTCCCCTCATATAATCAAAGCACTTACCACTGTGTCTCCTTCAGTAGACGGGAGTTCCATGTGGACAAGAACTTTGACTTTTTTTAAATCATAATATTCATAAGAACCTATACAAGGCCAGGTTCATATTAGGAACTTAGGAAATGTTTACTAAGCTAATAAAGAGACCAAACTAGGAAATCATATTCTTCCCTCTTCTTTTATGAATGTAGAAATTACAGGTCTTGCATGCACTCATTTGTTCATTCACTGAGTTTCATTGATGGAGCAGACACTGTGCAAAATGCTAGAAAATCGGCAATAAAGCAGCAAGCTAAAACATTATAGTGCAATTTGATAAATTTTGCTAAAGATAAAAATACTACAAGTCAACGAAGGTGGAGAGATATTGTACAACCCATCAGAGAAGGCTTCCCAGGAGCTAACACTGGAGCTGGGTTGTGAAAGACAGGCAAACACGTGAGAGAAGGAGATAGACTCTAGGGAAAGAGTCATGACAAAACACAGCATGCTCAAGAAATGAAAAGGAGGAGCGCCCGGGGGGCTAAGCTGGTTAAGGGTCCAACTCTTGATATCGGCTTGGGTCATGATCTCGTGGTCGTGAGATCAAGCCCCACGTTAAACCCCATGTCAGGCTCTGTGCTGAGCATGGCGCCTGCTTGGGATTCTCTCTCTCCCTCTCTCTCTCTCTTTCCCCTGCTCATGAGTGCTCGTTCTCTCTCTCTCTCAATCTCTCCCTCAAAATAAAAAAGTAAACTTAAAAAAAGAAAAAAAGAAATGAAAAGGAGAGGGAGAGGATCGTGACCGAAGCGAAAGTTGGCAAGATAGGTTGAAAGCAGCTTATGCTGTTTATGCTATGCTGAGGAATCTGGAATCTGGGCTCTCCCTTCAGTATAATAGGAACTGAGGAAGCCTTTTAAGCAAAGGAGTGATATGATCACATCTAGGTAGGCATAAGGTTCTGCAGTTAGCATGGAAGAAAATGGACACATTCAGTAAGGGTTGAGAAACTAGGGACAAGGAGGCTGGAGACCCAGGCTGGGAACAGTGACCTAAACGAATGATCATTAGCTAAACCAAATTGGAAAAAAAGTAAAGCTAAACAAAATACATATTTCCTTTCCCTGTGATGCTTACATTCTACTTCTCTGGTAGATGCTGTCAACTCTTTGAGAAAATAAGCTGCATTTTTCCCTAGTCTCATATTTAAATAACAGTATTATACTGTCTTATAGTCACAATAATTTTGTAAAATTAAGCAAATATTATTCAAACCGAAGGACCTTCCATACCTGAGACACTTTGCCTGTTGGAATCTGAGTCCCCATTACTGGAGTTCGAATTGTTGGAGGAGTTGTTGTCAACCCCTCCCAGGAGGGGGCGCAAATGGCTTACTGACACTTGCTCAATGAATGACGTTCCATACTTGCGAAAATACCACCATTCAAATATCTAGAATAAAACAAGAGTACACGTGATTATGGTCCTTGTTACTGTTCATGATTTCTGAACACATATTCATAAAATATGCTGCATTTACAAATGATATCCACCCTAAACACTTAATTTTTTGTTCCAAAACATTTGCTTAATTTATTCTAAAAACTGCAGAGTTTAATAATGGCTTTTGAGGAAAGTCTATAACTACAATCATGGATAAAAGAACACTGTTAAGAGCTGCTCAATATTATTTTCCTCCAAATTTACATAATATTCTAATAACAAAATCATCATAGCTAAAGACAACTCCAGAAATGTGTACAAATAAGCAACTTTTAGAAGCATGGTTTATGAAATATTCTAATTCTTGGCACCTTATATTCTGATAAAGCCAAACCTGCTTAAAAATTTTAAGATAGCAAAACTTTATTTTTATCTTAAAAATAAGTATTTCCTTAGAGAAATGCTGGTTTTCCAGAAAAAATGAAAGGCATCCCACTTCTTACACGGTTGGTACTCAGTTACTGCGAGACTCAGCAATATCCCACCTGCTAAGAAGTGCTTTACAAGCATAAGCATCTGTTGAACACCATTAATGTTTCCTAGTCCACTAGCTTACCAATTAATGCGTACCATGAATTGCAAAGGACAAAAGAAATAATTTTCATTAATAAAAGGAAAAAAGCAAGAACACTCATATGACAGGCTGCAATCAGGACTTGTAAGCACTGGGAAAGCAAGCAACACCCCCCAGTGAGCACTCCCACCATGGTTCAAAGCTGCTCTCTCCCACATCTTTTCCTCTCCTCCCTGTCTGGTTTAGGATTTGTTCCTTAAGCAGCCACAAATCATCACACAGAAGAAATTTAAGAATCAGCTACATCCCAGAGTCTCACAGGGTTAACTATACCATATTCTTATAATCAGAATGTGGAACTAACATAGAATTAATCGCCTTTATCCTTACTGATTTCATAAGAACAAGATTTTGTTATCGACTCTGGAATGGACTTTGGGCTATTATTTAAAAGTCAATGTTGTCTCTCTTTTGCTCTACAAAACAATAATAACAAAAAAACCTCTTTTAAGACAGAAAGAATATCTATAAATAATGACAAGGAGCTATCAGTCAAGCCAAATTTTCCAATTCTAGAACATGACTTTAATTTAATTCCAAAAACTTACTCCTCTGACTATATGAATTTTCACATGTTAAGACATTCAAGTAGTTTCACTAGGCAGACATGGGAGAATACGATATGAAAGCTAAGAAGGAACAGTACTAGTCTATAACATTTGGAATGCTAGCAGTAAGAGATCTTGCTTAATGAAGGAAGAAAGTTCAAGAATAGTAAATTTACAAACCATGAGTCTAGGGAGTTAGTAACCTCAAACAAGTTATTTCATCTGTTTGAATATCAGTTTCTTCAATTATAAAGTGAAAACCATATTCATTATTCAGCCTCAAGATTCCTCAATTTTTACACCCAGGTAAGACACCTTGTTTCAAACCCCATGTAAAAGAAACCAGCTCAGCGCCCACTGCATATGTGGTTCTCAAAAGTAATACCAAAGCTACCATTTACTATATTGACAACGTACATGCCTCCCATGCACAGCGCACCTGACCTACTGGTGCGCTGCTCTTTCACTTACTGTGATTTAGGCTCATACAGCCTCTTCTTGTCTGTTGCTAAGTGTTGGCTGAAAGCCCTAGAACTCATTGTGAAAAAGGGTACTGCTCACCATTCAGTCCTGCCACCCAACAAAGCTCTCGAGAGATTCGTAGCTTTGCTTTTATTAGAAGAAAAGAAAAGCTCCAAAGGACCCAGAACACTGGGCACAGAACTGGCAATGGCTCTCAATCACCATGGGGGAGAGCTTTCATTGCCCTGAGCCCTTGCTCTGCTTTCTATATTATGCTGCTTGGGCACCTGCCAGGCCTTCGTTCATTCATTCAGTCACATAGCAGGAAGTGCTCCACACCAGGCACAAGCTGTGCTCCAGAGTTACATGGTGCAAATGTGGCCCCTGATACTACCAGCCCATGCCACAGACCACAGTGCTTCTCACAGGCTGTTCTTGACATAGCCCATACCCATCATGAAAACAAGACACACACACACACACACACACACACACACACACACACTTCTCAGTTTCTCCAGGAGAATCACAGAATGTCAGCACTAAAAGGGACCCTAAAGGATCACGTACGGTCTCTATTTACAGATGCAGAAAGAGGAATAACCAAAGGCACACAGCAAATTAGTAGCTGTTTAGACTGAAGCCCCAGCTTTGTAGCCCTAATCTCACCAGGGCCCTGTAACAAGACACCTTTTTGTAACTCTAGCACACACTGAAACACAGATGTAGCCTATCATTTCCCTTTCCAAATCTTAATTTCCCAATGCCTTTGCTTTCTAACTATCAGAACCAATCCAGAAGGAGTCTATCAAATGGGACTGGGTAATTCATCCTAAGGTATAAATATTCATATTAATAAGGTATTTCCATTATGACAGGAGACAGACCTTCCACTCAGTATTTCTAATGCAGGAATAACAGATCTCAGTAAAGACTGGGTTATCCATGCAGCTGTTTGGAGAGAAAAAGAGGGTCTTCTCAGGCCTGTTGTATCACAGCAGTAGATGGCTTCTTATCTATCATGGTCCTTCTTTATACTGTATTAGTGTGCCTAGTACTCTAGGGCAGAGACTCTAACATGCACTCAAGGAACAACTAGTAAAAGGAAGTAGGAAAGGACTTGGAGCCATAAACTTCAAACCAAGTCTTCTAATCTGGAGCCAGCATAATTATCTGCCCCTTCTCCCGAAGCATGACAGGCTTTGGGCCAGCACCCCACAGTATTTTTAAATAGCTGCACAGATCCAAATGGGCAGATGGTGTTATTTAACACACACATATTTGGTGTCACTTTGAATACTTCTCCCTGGTGCATAGCCTACAATGTAAACATCAGAGCTCTTATAAACAAATTTCAATTTTAAAATTAGTCCTTCACATGCTAGTAGCTTAGTGGGCTTGCCACTAGGTGGAATAAACTTGATTTTAATCTGACAACTATAAAATTAAAATATAAATTTACTATTTCATAGTCTCAAAAAATGTAATCCCTCTAGTGCTTTTTCCCAACTCATGCTTCACCCCAAAGATTTTACTGATCAAGTAGGATGAGAACTAAGAAGCATCAACTGGATTGGGCATCTGGGAAATCAAAAGTGGCCCTCCCATCTAGCTGAAAGGTCAAAACCCAAATATACTTCATGATAGCAAGTTAGGTGACTTTGTTTGGTTCTCTTGATTCTCTGAGGCTCAGTTATCTAATGTGTAAAATAAGGTCACAGTAAGCACTCAGTTAATGTTGGAAGGATACACAGATGAATGTTTACTGGATGGATGGATGGGTGGACAGTTAAATGGATGGATGACAAGGTCTGGACCAGTTATTTCAAGGGAGATAGTCTAAATCAACAGCAGGACCAATGAAAGTTTTTGTGTTCTTTTTGTTTGTTTTTAAAAAGACAGACCTACCCATATTTGTGGAAGAGTAAAGAATCTAGTGAAAAGACAGACAGTAAAAGATGCAAAAGAGGACAAATGACCAAGTGGCATGATGCCAGGAGCCCAGAAAGCACAACCACCCTGCCTTCAAAAGGCAACCTACCATTTCTTGCTCTGAGACACGAAGAAAAGGAAAGATGAATGCACAGAGGGGCACATTCTATTTTGGAAAGCAGGGTGTGATATGAGTTGTTTCACCTGACAAAAGGCACAAAGGGAAGAAGTGGGTGACACTGATCTCAGTGCAGATGCAGGTAAGGTTTGTCTTCTGAGAATAGGGAGGCGGGGATGCAACTGGGAATGTGAGAGTGGTAGAGGGGTGTGGATCCAAACTTTGCAGGACAGAAGTGCCAAAAGCTATACTTGGGACCTAGATCATATTTAAAATAAAGACCCATTTGTCAAGGACCCAGTTACCAATGTCTTGTGACCTCCTCCTTCCTGTTTGGCAGAAGCAGAAAGGATGACCAAAAAGCAATGGGGCTAGGGCTGGAGATTCTGGTTTGGAGCTGACCTATGGTACAAACTTTTTCCATTTTCTCCCACAGGGAAGGAACACAAATCTGGCACAGGGATAAACAAACAAGACCCTTCTGTCTATCTTGCAAACCTAAAAGCTTAGTCTTTCTTGAAGATACCTAGATTCTTCCAAGCCAATAAGCCCTCTTCTTCTTGAACTGCATGCTCTCTATATAAAATATTTCTCTTTGTGAATCAGAAACTTCCCTATACCCTATACCACACCTAAAAATGCGTCAAGATTCCCATATGGAAGCACCTTAGTAATTCCACACCAATTCCATTAGCCCTATGGGAAATATAATGATGTCTCTGCCTGAAATTGGCTAAGTGCTTCTTATGGATTAAAGTAGGTAATGATATCACAGGAGAATAGATACAGAGATGATGGAGATTAAAGAGGAAATCTGAAACTTTCCCGTAGCCTACTCCCAAATGGAATGACTGCAAAATTGACACCTGCTTGTAAGTCAGAAATATATCTGGTGGAAACAGGTTTTTGGCAAAGGGGGATCTTCTGGGATTAAACCAGACAATCAATCAAGGCAGTGAGCATGGATTATATAATATACATAATCTTTTCATTTCTTGTTAGAATTCTCAAATATATCCTTTTCTCTGTACCCACTAACCCTTTCAGAGTACCCTTCATTTCCACATGACAGACTTTTTTTCCCCCTTTTGGGTCCTGTTATGTTCTAGTTAGGAATACTGATGTGCAATGGAATGGGTCTTAGCTTCCCACTTCCTTGGTCTCAGCCTCCTCAGTCACTGTTCCCCTAAACAGCTGAGGGGGGCTGTGTGAAGAAATGGTATTCATGCCCTTCAACCCCCTACTTTCTGGCCACCTATCACCAAGTCTTTAAGAAAAGAGAGAAGACAGAAGTGACGCTCTTTTCAAGGTCAACAGTCAATGATCCATCCCCACCTCCATGCTTGTATGTTCCCAGAATGAGATTTTCCACTGTAGCATTAGAGGGGAGGGTCACTCTCCTGAGGTAAAGTCATGAAGACTACTGACCTAGGGAGAAGCCATCCTGCACCACCATGTGCCTCAGGCCCTACCAGCTCATGCTGTGGTAGCAGCTATTCTCAAGGCCCTTCTAGAGATCCTGATTCAGTTGGTCTGAGGTGGTGCTTGTATCCCTCACTTTAAACAAGTTCCCCAGACAATTCTGACACATTCAGCTAATTCATCCTCCCGCTGGATCTCTGTTCTTTCAACAAATATTTTCTAAGAGTCTACACAGGTATTATATTCACAAAAACAGAGATATAAAAATAAAACAAAACAAACAAACAAAACCACAGATATGGTCCAGTCTTTGTGAAGCTTCCGTTACAGAGAGGACAAAAGCAATAAATGATGACACATAAAGTATCATTATAAACTGTGGTAAGTGTTGGTCCCTGTTCCAGATTGGCCAAATCTGACCCAACCCATGGCCAACTGGATAAAGAAAATAACATCTCCTCCAGAGAAGGCTGAAGTCTCCTTCCTTCTCTCTTTCTTTTCTCTTCTTTTTTTCTTGTTCTTTTCTTTATCTTCTCTCCTTCTACCTCCTTTCTTATCTACCTGCCCCATTTCTGTGGCTCTGTTAAAATGAAAACATAACTGTTAGATACTACTGTTATCCACCTTCTCAATCAACACCTTTATGAGAGGCAGAAGGATATTATGGCAAAGCAGTGGAAATTTAAATTCTAGTCTTCACTCCAACCTTACCTAGAAAAGTGACCTGAGCAAGTCATAAGCTTTCTGGATGCCCAGTCTTTAAGTCTTTACTGGGTGGTTTCTATTTGCAAGGATCTGGATGGTACTAGAGTCTATTATGCTAAGTAAAATAAGTCAGTCAGAGAAAGACAAATATCATATGATTTCACTCATATGTGGAATTTAAGAAACAAAACAGATGTACACAGGGGAAAGGAAGGAAAAATAAGATAAATACAGAGAGGGAGGCAAACCATAAAAGACTCTTAACTATAGAGAACAAATCGAGGGTTGCTGGAGAGAAGGTAGGCGGGGGGATGGGCTAACTGGATGATGGGGATTAAGGAAGGTACTTGTGATGAGCACTGGGTGTTGTAAGTGATGAATCACTAAATGCTACTCCTGAAACCAATACTACACTATATGTTAACTAACTTGAATTTAAACAAAATCTTGAAAGAAAAAAAGGTGATGAGCAGCAGACAGAGGTCAAAGGTGATAATTCATGGTGACTTGGTGAAACACTGGGCATAGACAGTGCATATGTTTTGATGTTTTTGTTTTGTTTTAAGTTTATTTGTTTATTTTGAGAGAGTGTGTGTATGTGAATGCATGTGCACATGCAAGCAAGTGGGGGGGGGGCAGACAGAGAGAGGGAAAGAGAGAATCCCAAGCAAGCAGTGCAGACCCCCATGTGGGGCTCAAACTCACAACTGTGAGATCATGATCTGAGCCAAAATCAAGAGCTGGACGCTTAACCGACTGAGCCACCCAGGTGCCCCTGCTGTCTTTTGTTTAGCTTAATGTTTAAGTGTGGACATTTGATATTAAATGGAACAACAGTGGCAAAAACAAAACAAAAACAAAAACCTGGGTTGGATGGCTTCTGAGAGTTCCTTCCTTCAGTCCTGTAACTGCATAATTTTCAAGCCTCTTAATTTGTGCTCAAATGTAAACTGATAAAGCCAAACTGGCAGTTTTGTCCCTTTATCTGCCATCAACTTGTTTGCCTTCTTCACTTCTGCCATATCTAATCATTAATCCGATCCACTCGAATACTCATGTCCACAGTCAGACTCTGACAGGCTGTGTCTACTTTCTAGTCTGGTACTTTACTTGGTCTCCTGTGGAAAATAATTAATTTTTATGGTGACCCCAAGAAGCTGTAATCCAATAAAGCTGAATGAGCCTCAGTTTCCTCCCATTATCTGCAGACTCCACTACCATATGGCCCCCACAGCATCTCTCCTTCTTTATACTACAGCTAAGGGACAACTTTTCTCATAATTAACACAGCCTGACATTTATATGTAGTTTCCGACATCCCAAGAGCCTTTCCAATCAAGTTTCCCTGAGTCTTTTTTTACTCTTAGCTTCAGAATCACCATCATTTGGGTGACTCACATGCCTGACAATCAAAAGGCTATCTCAAGTGCAGGTCAAGTTCTTCAGATAAGGAAAAGCTGAAACGAGCTGTAACAATCTTCTAGTCCCATTCCCTTACTTTTGAGGATGGAGGACAGTGTCAGAGAGATCAGGATTCAAATCTTATCATTTGTCTGCTATAAAACCTTGGTCAAATTATTTAACATTTGTGTCTGCTTATACTCAGCAGCATAAAGCCACTGTTACATCCACCACTTAAAATTTCAATGAGAATTAAATGAAGTAATATGTCCAAAGTGCTTAATATCGGGCGTATAGGTCAAATGGACTTTTGATACAAATTATTCCTACCTAATTGTCATCTCTTCTATACTTTCTTAAAAACATAGTTTTTTATATATAATCTATGAGCTAAGTCTTTTATTTACTATTCTAATTTCCTCCCCTTTTAGTTCTTGATTCTAATTTTTTTAAAAGTATGCCCCTGATGCCTCTTTTTAGAGCTATTTAATACATATGTGTAGAATGTAGGTATAAGAGCATGTCTATATTCATGTTAATGGGGATAGAGGGATCTATGTGTAAAGGTCAATACAACATATTGCATTTTCTCCATTCTACCAACATTTTAAGAAAATTAAAGGAAGCATTTTCTCCACATAACCATCTTACCACTCTCAAAAACAAAAATAAAACCCAGAAATTTTCTCCATTGAAATAAACATTGCCCAGAGAGATGACTTCAAGCAGACTGGGCATGTCTTTGCAAGAACAACTAAAACACTAAACTGGTGGGTTTGGGCTGTGATGACAGGGGCAGTTCCTGTGGCTGGAACTGGACTGGGAAGGCTTGCGCCAAGCGGGCAGGGAGGCCGCTTGGAATTAAGCAAAGGAGAGAGCTGGCCGGACGGGTATGTGGGCATGGGGCCAGAAGGGAAGAGTGAGAGGTAGGTGGTATAACAAACTCATTGCTGGCTTTCAACCTGCGAAATTAAGAACTAGCAGTGATACCTAGTAAAATACACACCGATTAGTCCTCATTTATTTTTTAAACACATTAGTGTAAAAGGCATCAGCATTTGCCAAATACATTTTATTTTTATGTGTATCTGTTCAGTTAGATGGCTTTTTCAGGCTATTTTTGTTTGTATTTACCCCTCTTCTCCTAAGACATCAATTGCATGACACTTTCAGTCTCCAGCGTAGGAATCCTGAGGTTCCCAAACAACCATCTCCCAGGGGCATCCCTGTACTTTCAGTGTTCACTGCCTGGCTCTCCTTCCATTGCTCGGGGGAGAGTCATCAGGTAATTGTCTCTCCTTGCCAGGAAACAAACCGCTAAGCACCTGATCCTTTACCTCAATGTTGCCTCTCCATGAACACACTTGGCAGAAAATAGTGGCTGAATAGGAACCTCAACCCTGGGTACATTTCAAGGGCTAGCAAAGCTGAGTCTCCAAAGGTGGGATAACACTGATGCCAATAATCTCTAAAGCAGGAGCCTAAAGCTGTCAAGAGCTATTCCCACAAGGTAGTGACTTTGCCCTCAGTACAGACCAAAAATTCTTGAGAAAGGCCTTTCAAAATCTTCAAACATCAGAGGTTTCCACTGCTCAGAGTTTCACATCAGTCGGGCATATCCTGTGGCTCCTGAGAATGCTGCAAGACAAACACACCCTGAGGTGGTGCAGCAGCGACTGCCAGCTTTCAGCAGCTGCGCTCCACACACAGGGACCCGCAGAGGTGGTCACGGTCTACGAAAACCCCTTTATTCATAAAAGTAAGCTGACGGGACTTCGCCTCCTGGAGTCAAAAGGTAAAATGACTGTTAGGCCCCGCTTACCAGAGTGAAAGGAAACAACCCACACTCCGGCAATCAGTTTAAAGCCTTGTGAACTCACACCAATATAAAATACAGGACTGCTGTTTGTTCAACAAGCTAGAAAAACAGCTGAGAACTTAACCAAAGGTGGTGAAATGAGTGACAGACTGCCTGGGCTAAAATCCTGCTCTTCACTCTTTGCCAGCGATGTGACCTAAGGCGGGTTACAGACTTGCCTGTTCTGCCTATTCCACCTACACATTAGTAAAATGGAAACAACAGGAGCAATCTCCTCCTTGTACGGTGGTGAAGAGCAAATGAATTAGCATGTTCGTTCCTGGCACACAGGAAGCACCATCGAAGTGGGTAACATTCTTAACCAAACGTCCCTGAGAGAGGAATATGCAAACAAAAAACAAAACCCTACATTGTGCATCAGAGTGAATTATTGATTTCAGCATGAAACTGCTCTTCAAACTATATCTAAAAGTTCACTTTTTTCTCTGTTTAACCAAAAACTAATTCAAAGCTATTTTAGAAAGAAAATACAAAAATATTATTTTAAATGTAAATAACTGTTAGATGAAGACTTGTAATACTTTCTCCTCTCCCCCCTCCAAAATATACACACTAAAAGACTGCCATGTTTTCAGCACACACTTATTAATCATTTATCAAGCATTTGAAAGCATTTTCCAAGTTTGAAGTTTCTTGGGTTCATTAAGATTATCAAGGTAGGAATCTGAGGACATAGGTTCTAGACCTGGCTTTGCCACAAACTAACATGAGTTAAGTAAATCACCATACAGCTCTATGAGCAACTCTTGAGAGTGTCCTTGTTTTTCTTATGTCCGCAAGGAACAGAGAAGACTTCAGAGACACAGATGGGAATGCAGACTTGCATTTAATAGGTAATAGGGTACAAATTACTATTCACACCTTGTTTCAACCCATTTCAAAGAGAAGTTTTAATATGCCTCCCTTCACCGTGGCTTGCTCTCTGCAGTCAGCACTGGGCTTTCTGTGTGGATGTCCACTTATATAACCATGTTGGAAGAGCAACTGCTGACGTCCTCCACATCCTGGTCCAGGAATATCCACTTGAAACATGTCATCCCTTGAGTCCAGCAACCCAAGTGATACAGCAGAGCAAGATTAACCTGAACATGCTTTGTCCACGAAAAACTGCTCCTCACGCCATCATCCCTTCAAGCTCTTTGCAGGGTTCTGCTCTGCATACGTTGCTCTACCTTTTTACTCTGGCTCTCTGTAAGCTCAAGCTCCTGAAACCTTCCAGTGTTCTAGATTCACCTGCGCATTTGTTCCACATTTTTGTGCCCTTCTCCCCTTAAACTTTCGTTTTTCTAGTGCTCTTAGCATCAATGGTGTAGTATCTTTCTTCTCTCCATAAAAATTAGTAATCACACCATTATATGTAGACAAAAAAAATTCTAAAACAATGAGTCACTTTTTAAGGTCATTTAAATTAAAAAAAAAAACTACTTCAGGTGTTATAACTTATCACATTTGTAACTATTTAGAGCATAAACTAACGGAACCAAAGAGATGATTACCATTGCTTTTGCCTACTTGGAATTTCTGGAAGGAAGAAATAGAGAAATGTGACTTTTGAGAGAAAGGAAGATAAAGGGGGAAAAAAGCGTAGAACTGCCACATCTACTTCAACCCATTTTTTTAAAAAACTGGGCTCTATTTCTACTGATCTTGAGTATGGCCAATAATCCATTTTGAAAAGAATACTGAAAAATATTGTTTGTTGAACTGAGTCACATGTATTTTAGAGTATATCGGATGCTAGAATTTGACACAGAATTGTCTTCCTTTAATTTCCATTATATTTATATTTTGTTCTCCCCCTTCAACAAAAGTAATATAAAACTATTAAATTTTTTCAAATATTTTAGAAATATGTAATCTGGGGAGTAAAAGGCCTCTGTATGTCCAACCACCCAACATAAACATACATACAAGATAATCACTGTCTGCTACTGGTATATATTCTTCCAGAATTTTTTCCTGTACATTCTAACATATTAGTAATCAGCATGCTTTTAAATAGGAAGGATTCCACCACTTACCAAAATGAGCCCTGATATTAGTGAGGAAGTGCCGGTCAGGGCCACGTAGAACTTCGGTGTTAATGTGTTCAAAAACATGCTCACTGAAAAAAAAAAGAGAAAAGAATAAGGAATGCATAAATATGTCAACAAAACAGACTTCCATTTTTCTTTTGTGGTGAAATCATTTGTTTCTGATGACAAAAATTCTTAGAATCATAACGAAGTCCCATTAAAATGGTTCAGCATTACAAAGGCCCAGAATGCTAGGTGTCAAGGTAAATATCCTGAAATAAAAAAGCTACATCCAAGAGAAAAGAGCAGCTTTTTAGTTTCTGCCTCCCAAAACTATTGTTGTGAATGGTTTTCATGGATACATAACCACTAAGGAGTCAAATCAAAGCTGGTTACTAGGGGGCGCCTGAGGGGTTCAGTCAGTTAAGCGTCTAACTCTTGATTTTGGCTCAGTTCGTGATCTCACAGTTCTTGAGATGGAGCTCTGCGCTGCTAGTGCACAGCCTGCTTGGGATTCTCTCTCTCTTCTCTCTCTCTGCCCCTCCCCAGCTCATGGACGCTTGCTCTCTCCCTCAAAATAAATAAACATTTTTAAAAAGCTAGTTATTAATCTATCAGAAAGAGAAGATCTTTATATGTTTTGTGAGACCCACACATTAGAGTCCTTGATGAACCAACAAGGAATATTTCAACTTTAGAACAACTGGAAAATAACTACAGTTGATCCTTGACTGGTGTGGAGTATTAGGGGCACCAACCCTCTAAACAATCAAAAATCTGCATACTAATAGTCTACTACTGACCAAAGCCTTAGCAGTAACAGACACAATTAACACACATTTTGTATATTATATGTATTATATACTGTATTATTACAATAAAGTAAGCTATATAAAAGAAAATGTTAAGAAAACTACAAGGAAAAAAATACATTTACTGTATTAAATGTATTTATCAGAAAAAATCCACTTGTAAGTGGACCTGGGAGGTTCAATCCTGTGTTGTTCAAGGGTCAACTGTATATTGGCAGTTATTAAAGATTTAAGACTACTGTTACTCCTAAGAAGGAAGGACTAATTGATGAAGTTAGCATGAATTAGTAAAACTCTTTTCACCTAACTTAAAAGGCTGTTAGACTGCTCATCAAAATAACTGGAGTCCATGAAAAAAAGATAAAAAATAAATCACTAAAAATGTGCAGTCAGGTACCTTCCTGACCAATTTCTGCCACTCCGTTCACATCACCTATAGAGTTGATCTGGCTGCCCATTAAGTAAGGTTCACTTCTACATTTCATTATCATTTATATTGAGATATTGTATGAAACTTTGATTATTACCAAAGAACAACTGACCTAAAGAGCTTTTTGCATGCATATTCACATTCTTTACTGAATTTATTGTTGAAGGGGATAGCATTGGTCTGGTTTTAGAATGAAGGATATTAGAAATAGGACCCCGATATCATTAGGGGAAAAGGCTTTGGCATTTGTCCTGAGCTCAGCCCACAAAGCAAAGTCACTAACATGACCACAGATCCCATGTTCACTCATTCAGCAAATACTTCTCTCTGTTTATGAATGAAACCATGGACAAGGAATGGAAGCATGAATGAGATACAGTTCCGACCCTCTAGAAGGCCACAGTCTAGTTGAGAAATGAACAAGTAAACAAGCAATTACCATAGTTTGATAAGCGCACAGTCAAGTCCTAAGCACTGTATGTTATGAAAACACAGAAAAGGGATGCACTTCGGGCTGGGGGTTGAGAAAGATGTCCAGGAGAACAAGCGGGAGTTAACTAGACCAGATCAGGAGGGGAGGGGCAGAAGGGTAATGTCAGCAGAGGAAGGGACCTGCTGGGAGGTGCTGAGAAAAGATCACAGTCTTTCCAAACAGTTGCACAGGCTGAGGAGGTTAGGAGCGCCAACTGTCGACCCTCCACAGAGAAACAGATGTAGAAGGATACAATGATTCCATCCTTCCTGGCTACCAGCCATCCTTTCCGGCACCTCCTCTTAAATGAGTTTTTTTGTTTGACTTCTGGGCTGTCAGCTGTAACCTCAAGAGTCTGAAATAACATAATGTGCTCAATCAATAGTCACAATTTGACTAAGAGGACCTTTGGAGAAATAGAGAAAGGCACAGAGGAGCAATCGGCCTGGGGCTGTAGGGGTACAGTTGAGTTAAGGCTGGGTTTGCTTAGCCATTAAAAAATCCAAAGACACCATTGTCACTTCCTAAGCACGTTAGCGGAAAAAGGAAGATTTTTTTAAAAGAAAAAAATTAAACAAACCCAATCGAATTCTGAAGTGTTTAAAATTCTCAAAATCTCCATCCTCACACTACAAATAACCCCATATCCCCACCGATATACTCATTCATTCGTTCATTCATTTAGAGAATGTACATGCATGAGCTAGGGGCAAAGGGAGAGAGATTCTTGAGCAGGCTCCAAACTCAGCACAGAGCCTGATGCGAGGCTCAATCCCATGACCCTGAGATGATGACCTGAGCCAAAATCAAGAGTCAGATGCTCAACCAACTGAGCCACTCAGGCAGCCCCTCCCATTATTTCTTAAAAAGTCACTAAAACACAGTATTTGCTTTATTTTATAGCTATGAACTCTCATGTTTCTATGATCTACTTTTCAGTAGGTTTCTAGGGACAAAGTGAGTATAAAATTCTATGAAACCCATTTCTTAAAGAAAGAAAAAAGATGTTCCTGAATTAGAAGTGCTTTAGTATCCCTGCTGTAAAGATTTTCTGCTGAAAATCACTGAATCCACTGTGGGCAAAAGACTCCAGAACTAACTGATCAGTGTAAAAAAAAATATGTGAGTTTCTAAAGAGATAAAACTAGACACTGTCCCCATCTGGTTTTACTTACTTAAGATTACATAGCAGCAGTGATTAATAATTAAAAGGTACTTCGCTGTTATATTCAGTTGTAGAAAGCTACTAGAGTGGGGAGAGATAATGAAGTCATTAAAAGAAACAGAGACACACATAGAGAAGTGAAAGAAGCAGAAACACTTGAGAGAGCAGGAGGTGCTCTTTTAAGAATCTATTAACCTTACAGTCTTACTGAATATCCTGGCTCAAATCACTAAGACCTGGCACTTGGCAATTCTGGGCACAAATATCAATACTTTTTAAAGTTCATAACAAAGCACTTTCACATATTAGAGAGTTTAATTCTCAATTCAGCTTCAAGAGGTCAATATTCTTATTTATGTTACTTCACAGCTGCATATGGGCAAAGCCCTGAACACCAGCAGTCCTGCCCCTCAAGCTCAGGCTCCTGGCATCACAGGGGGCAGGCAGATATTGCTGACAAGCCTGAAAGAACAAAACAGCAAATGGAAAGCCTTTCATTGTAAAAGGAGAAGAACTCTAAATAAAAGATACTAAAAGATGGATGCTTTTAATACTGTACTTATTTTTACCTCTGACCTTTAAAGATAAGTTCCCTGTTGATCTTATTACCAGTGTGTGCGACACCAGGGGGGAAAGGCAGGTAGCCACACAGAGAGGAGACTCTAATTGAAGATTTCCTCATTAAACAAGAAGGGCTGCACACTGCAGACCAGACCACCTTAAAACAAGGAGTACCTTGACTAGTTTCATCAGCAATGATGGCTACTAGCAATTATTTTTTAAAACATTATGAGGGCCTGATACAGTACCTAAAAATTGGAGCAGAAAACCAGAGGGTATATTCCTTGAAATATAAACTTGGATTCTCCTGAAATTTACAGACACATCACTGTCTTGTCGGTACTAGCTAGGGCTAAGCAAAACAAATTCAAAAACAAACACTAATCTAACTTTGTGAAGAATAGAGTCATATAATTTCAATAATGTCCTATTTCAACCCAGAGCCAACAATTAATAAAACAGAAAGCTTTTCATTTGATCCAACAGGGCACTCCCAGCAGGTCACTGCTCAGAGGGAGAATACTGCGTGAGTTACTCATAGGCAGAGCCTCAGGGACTGAATCGTGGAGTGTTCTGATGATGCTGAACTTCAGCTTATACAGTCTTCTCATTTAATTAATGAGCAAATAGGAAGGAATGAAGCATGGCCCTGAGAAGAAACTATGTAGGAAGGATGGGTACATGGATTGGAAATTAAACGACCTAGGGGCATTTGGCTGGCTCAGTTGGTAGAGCATGAGACTCTTGTCTCTAGGTTGTGAGTTTGAGCCCCACGCTAGGCAAAGAGATTACTAAATTAAAAAAAACAAAAACAAAAACAAAAACGGGGCTCAGTTGGTTAAATGTTCAATTTCAGCTCAGATCATGATCTCAGAGCTTGTGAGTTTAATCCCCACATCAGGCTCTGTGCTGACAGGTCAGAGCCTGGAGCCTGCTTGAGATTCTGCGTCTCCCTCTCTCTCTGCTCCTCCCCTACTCACGCTCTGTCTCTCTCTATCTCTCAAAAATAAATAAATGTTAAAAAAAAATTTAAAAAAACCCTTTTTAAAGAAAATTAAATAACCTCTCTGGATCACAGAAGAGAGGAGATAATAGATCAACTATGGGAAGCAAAGGATCACTCCTGTGAGGAGTGCTTACTCAGGAATCCTGTGGAAGGGAGCCAACCACATTTCTGTCTCTTGAGACAGTAATAGCCTTCCCTGAGATTCTTCAGAGCATGAGCAATCCCCAAACCACACTCCTGGAAAAGACCTTCTGCATAACAGAGTGAACACATAACCCTATGTCTGTGTCCTCAGACATACTCCACCTCACACAGAGAAGCCCAAGAATGAAAAGGCTAGCAGCATCAAAGACTTGGAGATACTGACTGGAAAGAACAGAACAAGCAGTGTCATAAGTCTATAACACCCAAAATTATGGGTCTGCTTTGTCCTGTGTCCCTTTTAATGCCTTTCTAAAATATGGCAAGTGAAATAGAAAAGTTTGAAAAATGTACAGAATAACAATCACCAACCACTGAAAATGTTAGAAATAAAGTCCCTAGTAAGAAAAGTTAAAGAAACTAAGTTTATTTAGGCTGAATGAAAAAAATAATTGAGGAGATTTTGGGTAAAAGCATTATCCCTGGGAAAGAGACCAGGGTTAGGAGACTTGGGCTGTAAATGTGAAGTCAACTGTGATGTGGTGGCCCTGGGAAGATCCCACACCCGCCCAGGGCTGCTCTGAGGCTCTGATGAAATGTGCATTCCCTCCGAACCTCGGCACGGACTCACTGGGTGCCTACCCCGAGGCCAGATGCTGGGGAGCACTGCCCCTGCCCCGAATGGGCTCACAATCCAATGGGTGAAGGAGAAAAGGAAACGGATAAGCAAATTTCAAAGAGGACACACTGGGAGATTAGAAAAGCCCAGAGTACCCGAAGGGGTTAAAAGATCAAGAAAAATTTCTGCCAAGAATAAGCATCCTATCTGAGACTTGTAAGATAAATCAGGAGTTATCCAGATGTTGCCTGTGGCTGCGGGGGTGGAGAGACAGTGAGAGGCAGAGCTGTAGGGCATTCCGCACAGAGCACTGCAGCTCAGGGGCATGCAGGTGCACGCCCTTGGAAGGAAAGGGAAAGGCCGCACAGGTGCCACAGACTCGCATGTGTCTGCTGAGGCACCAGTGGGGAATTCCTGCTAAATGTGTAAAACTACTTTCTATAGTGCCTGGTATACACATACAGGGACTACGGACTGACAAAGAGCAAATGGCTATTCTCAGAGGAGACAAATTAGAATGGGTCCAAATTGTATTTCTAAAACACAAGGGTGTTCACTGCTGTTTGGTCTCCAAAATTATTTAGGGAGGACTTCTCGCTAACGAATGTATGCAATGTGTACACGTACAATGCAGCTTAACTAAAAGGACACTTAAGGAATAGTGGACTCTGGTTTGCTCACTTTTCTTAGTTTTATTTATTAAGAACATTTATCTCCGTGCAGACACAAATCTTTACTTTTGAGGCTGTTTCATTGTCCATTAAATAAGAAGAAGAATATCTACCTTATTTATTACAGGGTTGTTGTGAGGACTAAATGTGTTAGTCTAGATAAAGGACCTAACACAGCAAACCTCAGCAGACAATACGTGTTGTTGTTAGTTATGTTTTATGTTACTCTTCTTTTTGCGGTGTGACATCTTACACCGGTCCAGTCGTAGAAGGCAGAAGACACTCAGGGGAACGATTCACACAAGCGTAGTGGTGGCAGCAGTTTACCAGCACTTGCTGAGCACCCTCTTCTATGTGCCAACCACTGTGCTACAGACTGCAGTCCAGGAAGTAAATCACCTGCACTGTGATTTGTGCAAACATGGACGCCCTACAAAATAAATGAAGAACCAAGTAATGAAGGGTCCTTTCAACAGAAGTTTAATTGCTGGAAGAGGTAATAAACTGGAGGGTGAGCTTGAAGGCAGCCATTTTGAAGGCAAAGAAACTACTGAATCCCGCAAGTCTACCGTGTGACCCTAAATCTCTGACCTCCGCCTTTCTAGACGCCGTGGGAACGATCAATTCAGTCACAGGCCACATGGAAACCTGCAATCTTGTTCCTCAGTTTTCTTCAAGTCCCCTTGTGGCTTAGGACATAAACTGCAGTAAAGCCTAACCTATAACCCAAGCATGATGGTTTACAAATGTTTTAAATACAAAGAACAAATCATTAAGGCCACAACACCTTCCAAGCCCTGAGACAGGGACATTAAGATGAACTAGAAAATTGGCTATTTCATCCAAAGTAACGCTTCTGAAACAGACTTTTTTTTTTTTAAGTAGGCTTCTCACCCAACTCAGAGCCCACTGTGGGGCTTGAACTCGCAGCCCTGAGATCAAGACCTGAGCTGAGATCAAGAGTGAGACAATTAACCAACTGAGCCACCCAGGTGCCCTGCAAAGCAACATTTCTGATTTAATTACAGAAAGCACAGAGTCCTACGACTACATAAAGTGCATTAAGGCACATGCTAGTCTTTCAGAAACCTTCTATCAAACTGTTTTCTCAGACCTCAGACCTTTCTCAGTGGGTTAGGGAACACACTGCTAACCCCTCTCTTCCCTCCTGTCAGATTTCATTAAGTAGAGTTCCAACTTCACTTCCTTTCCTCATTTACCAAAGGACAAGAGTATGAAAAATGTAAACTTTAATAATCTAACTTGAAAATATGCTAATTTTGACAGATTTCCAGATTGCACAGCTTTTAAAATTAAAAAAAAACCAAACTTGCCCTTTTTCTCAGAATGACACTGTGATAAACTCTAAAGTGACCCGCAATACCCCTACCTCCTGATGTTCATACCGTTATGTAACTCCCTTCCCCTGAATGTGGGTGGACATTTGACTTGCTTCTAGCAAACAGATATGTAAGATGCTTTCTCAGTATCTCCTTGCCAGTGTAATGAAGACAGTGGCCATGCTGAGAGCCTATGTGGCAATGGACCAGGAGCAGCCTCTAGGGGCTGAGGCCAGCAGGCAATATGAAACTGAAGCCCTCAGTTCTACAACAATGATTTCTGCCAACAGTCAGAGTTAACTTGGACGTAGATTCTTCCTCAGCTGACTTTGCAGATAAGATCACAGTCTAACTGACACCTTGATTATGGCCTTGTAAGACCCAGTGCAAAAGTCCCAGCTAAGCTGTGCCTGTACTTCTTACCCACAGAAAGCATGTGATATAAATGTCTATTGTTTTAAGCTGCTATATTTGTCATAATTTGCTATGAAGCAGTATAAAACTGACAGAATCATGTATAATTCATGAAAGTGGGGGCAACTGGGTGGCTCAGGTAGTTAAGTGTCCAACTCTTGATTTCAGCTCAGGTCATGATCTTATGGCTTGTGAGTTCAAGCCCCGCATCAAGGCTCTGTACTGAGAGCGCAAAGCTTGCTGGGATTCTCTTCTTCCCTTTCTCTGCCCCTCCCCAACTCGTACTCTTTCTCCCTCTTAAAATAAATTTAAAAAAAATAAATAATAATAATAATAATAATTCATGAAAGTAAAAAACGGTGTGGACATCTGATAACTATGGCTAACTGCAGTATGCCCAGAAAGTGTGTTAACATATGCCAATTATATCTGCCCCAGAGCTTCTTTCTCAACTGTTCATAAATAAAATATAACTTCGACCTCTGTTGCCATGACAACATGTTATTCCACATGCTGATCTATAATTGTCTTTGTAAATCCACTGATATTAAAGTAGAATATGAGAGGATTTTTTTTTAAATATGGAAATCAAGCCTCTCCAATTTACCCTAGTAAATGGACTTTCTTTTTTCTAGGCACACTTTAAATACACATTTGCATGTTCCCAAAAAATCAGTTTTACATCTGGGCACAGCATCAGTTCAAGAGAAGACTAAAAGCACAACACTTTTTCTCATTTGTTGCTTTTGCTCTTCCTCTCCTTGTCCTTCACTCCAGTCTCCTTGGGCTCTGATAACATCTCAAGCTTTTATGCATTATAATTTCCTTGATAAATCGTGTGGAATTTATCTTAGTGAGGAAAAAGAGATGGAAGTATGATTTCAGACCCATTCCAATGGCAAGAAATTCTCATAAATCATTCTGTCTACTCTTCTCTATACCCCTGATGTTGCCTTGGCAACTTTACAGGTATCCTATTTCTGCTTTACTGGGCATTTGGCTCTACAGAGGAAGTAGAGCCGAGCACATTCCTTCGTTCTTTTCTCAGCCATGATCTGGGAAACTATATCAGAGTGTTCAGTCTTCATGGCTTCTGGTCCTTGCTTCTGTCAAGCCATGAATGACTGTCCAAAACCTGGTCACATATAAACCTCAGTAACCCTCAAGGGCAAGTGAAACAAGATTTCAGATTATCTGTTTGTTTTTATTTACAAACAGGCTAATAATGAGGAACTATAACCTGGTCAAGAATAGGGGAGTGGCTAGTATAAGTCTTATAATTTCAGCCATTCAAAATATGTTTTAATTTAGGATTGAATATCATTTTATGAATCTTTCTGTTTCTTTTATTTAATGTTTATTTATTTTGGAGAGACAGAGACAGACAGAGTGCAAGTTGGGGAGGAGTAGAGGAAGAGACAGAAACAGAATCTGAAGCAGACTCCAGGCTTCAAGCTGTCAGTACTAAGCCTGATGTGGGGCTTGAACCCACAAACCGTGAGATCCCAACCTGCACCAAAGTCAGATGCTTAAGTGGCTGAGCCACCTGGGTACCCTGAATCTTTCTGTTTCTTATGAAGTATTTACCATCAGGAAGAAAAAAAATCTGTCTCTGGGGGAGCAAAACATTCCTACAGTTATACTTCAAAAGACAGAAGCCCTGTAGAGACATGGCTCTCCAGGCCCCAGGCACCTCTAACCAACCCCCTTGAGCAACCACCACAGAGCCTGGTTCATGGAGGTATAACCGCCTATATTCTTGCTCAGCGAGTGCTCTGTATTTATTAATACCAGCTGGTCCATTAATTTATCTGAAATGTAATTAACTTATAAAAAGTGCAAGACACTGGCACCGGTAAATAAAATAATGAAACTGATGCTCTCCTTGAGAAGGTAAAAAAAAGATGCCCATGCAAATAACTCAGGACAGAATATGAAACATCAGAAGAGAGGTACAGATAAAATCTAGAGGAAGAAAATATTACTTGTAGTCAGAAGGATCAGAGAAACTTAATAAATGAGATGTCCTTCCTTCTGGGCTTTGAAAGAAAGATAAGCTTTTATCATGAGATTGGAGAGAAGTAAAGAGATAGTACAGATGCCACAGGGATATGAAAGCATTCACAAAAGAATTAGGTTGGAGTAGTAAAGGTAGGCCAAAGGGCAGCACTGGGAGATTATGCTGGCTCAACAGCCACGTGGAGAAAATCAGCCTTTCTATAGAGACAGAGAGAAAATACTCGCTGAACAGCCCTGTGAGTAAGACACATGTAGTAGTCACTAAGTGACGTGTGAAAAGTACAGCTCAGACAGTACCTCAGGGGGAAGCTCCTGCGATACTCCCGCGGTGGGAGGGTGGGCATATCAGATTTGCAGAAGCGAATTCAACAGTATGTGACTCTTAACAATGTGACATAGAGGGTAAGACTCTGGAGAATGTTAGCAAAGTGCGGCCAAAGTCAAATCGCAAGTGAATAAAGACAGTGAGTGGTAAGGAATTATGGCAGCAAGCACAGGCTACTTCTGCAGGAAGTCTGGCAGGAAAGAGAAGAAATGAATGTATCATTAAGTGTGACTTAAGTTAAAAGAAAATATAAAGGGCACCTGGGTGGCTCAGGCAGTGAAGCCTCCGACTCTAGATTTTGCCAGGTTGCGATCTTAGGTTCGGGAGATGGAGCCCCAGGCTGTGCTCCACACACTGTGCAGAGCCTGCTTGAGATTCTCTGTCTTCCTCTCTCTTTGCCCCTCCCCCACTCGCACACACGAGCGCACCCTCTCTCTCCCTCTCTCTCTGTCTCTCTAAATAAATAAATAAACACTGAAAAAAGGAAAGAAAATATAAATATCACTGTACAAGCTAGTAAATGAATTAGGAATAAAATTTAAACCTTTATTCCACTGCAACAAGATTCGCCCTAAGAAATCCAACACTAGCTCATTCTCATACCACACTTTTAAAGATATATGATTACTCTTTGGAAACGTGTTTACTTTCTGAGAGTTCTTTTTGTGTAGATCTTAAAGAATAATTAGAGGGAATTAGGTCACATTAAGTGACATAATTTTGAACCTGACGGTTTACACGTACGTATATTCCTGTTTTATCAGGTGTGATTAAATGACAAAACAAAAATAAATCTATTTTCTATTCTACTGATTCTGATTTTTGCACTTTCTATTAATTTACTTGCCTTGTTTTGAAACCTGTTAACTTATAGCTGAAGAGTTTGCCTCAACAGAAGACAATAGTTTGAGCCAAAGAAGCAACTCTAGGCCATGGGGTAGTAAAATTCAAATCTGACGTTAAGTTAGGCTTTTATTTTCATGACATCCTCCAAAAGTTTAATGACTAATTTACTTCCCTTTTGAGTGAAAAGCTGTGCCACAACAGATGGTCTGCTGGAAGCTGTACTAGGGCTGTCTCTTTCCGGGTGAGGATGCCTAACCAACAGAGATAAGAAGCCACAGGGGAAACCATTAGACAGACCAATATTTTAAGTATTCGGCTGCTCCAACGGCCTGATTGTTCAAAGGCTGGCTTCATTACTTTCAATTCCAGTAGCCAGACTTAGCTTTGCATTTGCATCAAATGACTGGTTACTATTCCAGAGGGCACCTAAAATTACCTCCCCAGGTCCAGGGCTGGCAGCAAATTATAAGTGGTAAATCACAGGTGCACCGAGCTCTAAGTAAGGCCTATAGGTGACAGTAAACAGAAACTGGAGTGCTGATATTTTCAAATATCGGTAAGCCAGTTGCTCTTATAACGTATGAAAAGATGCATCTAACTTCCAGATGCCCTGGAATACAAACGCTCCCAATCCCTAAAAACGGCCTTTCTCTCGCTTTTGAATCTATTCTTACTACCTCAGATAGTTTTCAGGCATTGTCATCCCTCACTGTCAATAACCCATTCATCCGTAATGTTAAAAAAAATTTCTTTTTAATTAGCAAATGTCTAATGCACAGACCCTTAGAGCAGTTCATCTCCAGGTGGATCAGTAGTTGGTTAAAACCCAAGACTAATGAGGCCAATGTTCCGGGTCTGATCTGAGTCAGTCAACCTCATACCAAGAAATCCTGTCCATAAACTCAGAAGACACCTCTGACTAGCTATGTTACAAACGATATTATCACTCAAAGGCCAACCATTGTGATACTATAAAAACAAACACATTTTAAAAGAAAAACATGGATTAATTTTCAAGGTTGTTTTCCCAAAACATTCTAAAATATATAGAAAAAAAAAATTTAAATGCCACCCCCCAACCCAGCACTGACAAAAGGAAACAAAAACTAGCACACACAACACTGCTAATGATAACACGCAAAGGCTGTTTCTCTTAGGAATAATTTGCTATGATAAAATGATGCTGACAGATGTAGAGACTAAAGTATAAAGAAATATTTAACATGACTACTCAGTAAGCAAGTACAGTAAGTGATTTGCAAATACACCACCTTCAATATCACCTAGATTATTCTCTGCAAAATGTCCAACATCATCGTTATAGGGACAAAAAAAGTCTTATCAAGCCATACTTTCATTAAACACTTGTTTCAGTTCAACAAACTCTGTGCAGTGGGCAAGTACTTGTCAGGCACTATTCTGGGTGTTTAATGTATATTTTTATTTTTATTTATTTATTTTTAATGTTTATTTGTAAGAGAGACAGACAGAGCAAGAGTGGAGGAGGGGCTGAGAGAGAGGGAGACACAGCATTCGAAGCAGGTTCTAGGCTCTGAGCTGTCAGCACAAAGCCTGATGTGGGGCTCGAACTAATGAACCACAAGATCATGACCTGAGCCAAAGTTTGACCCTTAACTGACTGAGCCACCCAGGAGCCCCTAATGATGTTTTCACTTTATTTATTTATTTTTTAAATAATTTACTGTCAAATTGGTTTCCATACAACACCCAGTGCTCATCCCAACAAGTGCCCTCTTTAATGCCCGTCACTCACTCTTCCCCCTCCCCGCCCCACCATCAGTTTGTTCTTAGTCTTTGAGAGTCTCTTATGTTTTGTCTCCCTCCCTCTCTGTGTCTTTTTTTCCTTTCCCCTCTTCCCCTCCCCCACGATTTTCTGCTAAGTCTCTCAAAATCCACCTATGTGTGGACACATATGGTATCTTTCTCTGCCTGACTTATTTCACTTAGCATAATACCCTCCAGTTCCATACATGTTGCTACGCATGGCCAGATTTCATTCTTCCTCATTGCTGCGTAGTATTCCATTATGTATGTATATATATATATATATATATATATATACCACATCTTCTTTATCCATTCATCAGTTGATGGACACTTAGTCTCTTTCCATGATTTGGCTATTGTCAAAAGTGATGCTCAATGTCACTCATCATCAGGGAAATACAAATCAAAACCACACTGAGATACCACCTTACACGGGTTAGAGTGGCTAAAATGAATAAGTCAGGAAACTATAGATGCTGGTGAGGATGTGGAGAAGCAGGCACCCTCCTACACTGTTGGTGGGAATGCAAACTAGTGCAACCACTCTGGAAAACGGTATGGAGGTTCCTCAAAAAAATGCAAATAGAACTACCCTATGACCCAACAATAGCACTGCTAGGAATCTACCCAAGAGACACAGGAGTGCTGATGCATACGGGCACGTGTACCCCAATGCTAATGTATGTTTTTAATCATTTGATTCCCACCACAGCCCTGCAAATTTAGATTACCCTCATTTTATGCGGATGAAACTGAAGCTTATCGAGGTTAAATGATTCATATAAGGACACACCCCTATTAACGTCTGAACCTTAATTTGAACACAGTTCTACTTGATCCTAAAGCCCGTGCTCTTTCCCCTTGGGGACATACCATTCTTTTAGATAATTGACCCTACATTTGGGGAGACAAAACAAAGAGAAATGTCTACCCATCAGAGTTTCTTTTTGAGATTTCCAGAGTTCACTGCCTCTTCTGAAATGGCAGTCTGTTGCCAGCTTCAAAGACAGGCCTTATGGCTGGGCTCAGGGAGCCCTCTGGGATCTGAGAGCAAGGGGCTGCCCCAAACCACAGCCTCGGTCTAGGGCATGCAGGCCTGGCAATGACTTCCTCCTGAGTTGAGGGCGAGGGGAGGATGGTGGCTGATTACTGAGCCATTCATTACCACACAAACCTCATGTTAAATAACTGACTCTCCCTCAAGGCTATTATTAGCAATGAGGATGATGTCTGCACATTCTGATGCATTCTATGCTGTATTCTGTTTTATTCTGTATCTTGTTCACTTATCTTACTAAGGGTCAAGATAAAATCAGGGCCAGATATTTTACACAGAAAGAAGCAGCACTAATGTTTAAAATCAAAGTATTCAGGCCTACTGTACATATACAAGGCCAGGCCTCCTGGCCTTAGTGAGGATTAATTAGAGTGGCTGTGTTGGACACCAAATAATATCAGCTTTTTATACAGTAGCTGTTACAGTTACTATATCTACAAAACTATGGTTCTATTCTAATATAATTACTGCTTTAATCAACACTTGAGGTAATATCCCCTCATATTTTCAAGTCATAATTATTTTTTCTTTCTTTTTGAAACAAAATAACTATTTTCTCCTCCTACAGTGAGGTCTGCTAAAACAAAAAAGAAACTTAAAGCATTCTAAAGTTGCCAGACCTTTTGTCATAGTTGTTACTGAGCATCCCATACTCATACTGAGAGCCGTGTTTGGCTCTTTTTCACTTTAAATTCATTTGGTATGATATACACAGTCCTAAACATTCAAAGGATATAGAACCCAGGGACACAAACAAGAATCTATTAAAACATACACCGCAGTCTTTGCTTGCAGAAATATGATGATTATACATTCAACTACAGGATTTGAATACCTAAACCCAGAATCTTTAAACCTAGAAGATTATCTATATAAATTAAAATAATAATTAAATAATATAAATATAAATTAAATTTATATTAATATAAATTATAAATTTAATCTGGAATTTTCTCATTTATTTGCTAATATCATCTTGAAAATATGATGAAACCTTGTTCGTTCACTTGTCCATCCTAGGAGGTTTATACATGTGAATTGAGCACATTTCTGTTGTTTTTAAATCACCACACATCTAGGAACTTATCCTAAGGAGATAAAAATGGATTTCTGTATATATTTATCTTCAGGATATTCGGGAAATATATTTATAAATACATTATTTTAAAGGCAAAAAAAAAAACCTGAAACACTAAATATCCCAGAAAATTGGTTAAATATTATATGCCATTATGAAAGAATAGTATGCAGCCATTAAAAATATCACACTATAGGGGGGCGCCTGGGTAGCTCTGTCAGGTGAACATCAGACTTTGGCTGAGATCATGATCTCATGGTTCATGAATTTGAGCCCCGCGTCAGGCTCTATGCTGCAGGCTCGGGGCCTGGAGCCTGCTTTTGATTCTGCCTCTCCCTCTCTCTGCCCCTCCCCTGATCACGCTCTGTCTCTCTCTTTAATTTTTTTAAAATTAAAAAAAAATTACACTATAGGGGCACCTGATTTTATACTAAAATCACCACATTTTAGTATAAAAAGCAGATTATATAACTATTAATAGTTTGACACCTTTTATTAAAAAATTCATAGATTACAAATTTACTATCTATATAGGTACAGTTTCTAAGCATGGAAAGAAACGTGGAGGCTACAAAGCAAACAATTCAATAGTGCTCATCTCTGAATGGTAGAATTACATGTGATTTTATTTATTTATTTATTTGCACCTCACTGTAGATTTGAAATTTTCTACTATATACAATGTTGCTTTTTAAAAATTTTTTTTAAGTATCTTTATTTTGAGAGAGAGAGCACGAGCAGGAGCAGGAGAGGGGCAAAGAGAGGAGGAGAAAGAGAGAGTCACAAGAAGGCGGTGTGAGTGCAGAGCCCAATGTGGGGCTCAAACTCATGAACCGCAAGATCATGCCTTTTGCTAAAACCAAGAGTTGGATGCTTAACCAACAGAGCCACTGAGGTGCCCCCGCAATGTTGTTTCTTAATCAGGAGGGATAAAGTATTTTCAAAGCATGACATAAAACTAGAAATCATAAAATAATAATCTTCGAAGGTGGGATTACATAGAATTTTGATTTTATACTTTTTATACTCTCTGTAGTCTGAAATCTTTTACACACCTGAGTATTATTCTGGTAATCAATCAACATACATACATATTTAAAAACAGGGCGTGTCGGTTAAGCATCTGACCTCAGCTCAGATCATGATCTCACAGTGTCTGAGTTGGAGCGCCGCGTTGGGCTCTGTGCTCACAGCTCAGAGCCTGGAGCCTGCTTCCGATTCTGTGTCTCCCTCTCTCTGCCCTTTCCCCACTTGCACTCGGTCTCTCTCTCTCTCTCAAAAGTAAATAAACATTAAAATAAAATTTAAGGACAACCAATACTCGCTATTTTTTATTTCAAAGAATGAGAGATTTTCTAAAGCAGCAATTTAGGGGGATTTTTAGAAGAATTTTTCAATTTATTTTGGTTTAAAATGAGATATTTAAGGATAAGTTGACAGATTAATTGCAACAACAAGAGCAACAAAACTCTCTTCTCTTTATTAAGAAGTTTTCTAGGAAAAATAAATAGAAAAAGTTACATATGTTTATATGTATCTGAATTCCAGTTCCAGAAAGATGGTACATGAGGATAATGATTATTTTTCAAATTTTTATTTAAATTCTAGTTAGTTAACTGATAGTGTAATATTGTTTTCAGGAGTAGAATTTAGTGATTCATCACTTATATCTAACACCCAGTGCTCATCACAGATTTTTGATGTGTACAATGCTACAGTCTTGCTGTCAAAATCTTATATGGAATTAGTCAAAATCTTATATGGAATTAGTTATTTCAGTGCATTTATGATTGTAAATGGATAACACTCAGATTAACTTAAAAGACTGCTCCTAAGCCCAAGAAGGAGAGCCATTTAAGAAACCAGCAACTCTGGGGGCACCTGGGTGGCTCAGTCGATTAAGCCTCTGACTTCGGCTCAGGTCATGACCTCATGACACCATGCTGGGCTCTGTGCTGACAGCTTGGAGCCTGGAGCTTGTTTCAAATTCTGTGTCTCCCTCCCTCTCTGCCCCTCCCCTACTCGGGCTCTATCTGTCTGTCTCTCTCTCTTTAAAATAAAGAAACTTAAAAAAAAAATAAAGGCCAGCAAGTATGATTTACTATGCATAGTCTGCATGGAGCTGTGCCACCCACCCAAGCACTATCCCATCCTTCAGTATCACAGTGGGCTGGTGACATGATTTAATTGCTGAGCTACAGCTAATTATAAGGCAAATGAAACACTAAGAAAGAATTCACCCCAACCAATTAACTAACAGAGTGGACATTAACTGTCTTAGAATACCCTGTGCTAATTCAAACTTTATCACCCATGAAGGCATTCATACAACCATGAACCTTTGTTGTTACATTCTTTTCTATGCTTTATAAAACAGTAGGAATGACCCTGATGCAGAGTATCCTTCTCGGCATTCAGTTTTTTCCAGATAGGCGTGAATTTGGTGCTTCACCATGGGCTTTAAGCAGCATTCTTTAAATAATGTAAATTACTGCATGGTAATAAGTTGATAATAGCATAATTCAATCAGAAAGAATATAAGTAATATGATAACTTAGATTCACAATGCTTATATAATAACCCAATAAGTGCAATTAATTTGTGTTACCAGATGGCTAGATTCATTAACACATCTAATCAGCAATGCTCCTAAAACTAAGGTTGTAAAAAGAATGATTATAGTTCTTGAAACTCCTACTTTTTCTACTCTACCATTAAATTGTTGAAATGCCAAGTTGTACCTTCCCAACATTAAGGAGCAACAAACTATGCTTGGATTCTATGTCAGTGTTGTATAAAACTATTACATAAACATATTGCAACTAAAAGTTCTTTCCTCTGTCCTTCCATTCCTTCTGGCTAAAATGGAACACTTCTTCCTAGAAAAGATCTGGGGATCACATCTACTCTCTCTTGAGCCAAAAGCTTAATGACTCTCTGAGCTAATTTTTCTCATCAATAAACTGAAGCATTTGGACCCTAAGGGTCATTTTCAACTCTAAGACAAATGACAAATTCAGTATACAGTTTACGCTATAAAGTACAAACTTTGCAACTCAAATCCCATAGGACTCATCTCACTAATAACGAGTTCCCAGAACTTCTGCTATGGAGCAAAGTAAAAGTTGGCACCATGATGAGTTCAATGGGCATGACAAAGTATATTCAAAAATTAAAAAAAAAAATTATAAACCTTTAAACTATGGGTTCTTATATCCTTAAGAAACATGAAGGATAGGAGTCAGTATAATTTTTTTGAACAGAATATATTTGAATAGATTTGCAATATGTTTTACAGTAATTCTTTTCATCTTTATTTTTCATGAAAATCCTCAAGAAGGGGTAAGAATTATTTTCACTGGGGCGCTTAGGTGGCTCAGTTGGTTAAGCGTCCCAACTCTTGGTTTTGGCTCAGGTCATGATCTCATGTTTCATGAGATAGAGACCCTTGTCGGGCTCTGCACTGACAGCATGGAGCCTGCTTGGGATTTTCTCTCCCTGCCCCTCCCCTGCTTGTGCACTCTCTCTCTCTTAATATAAGTAAATAAACTAAAAAACACAAACAAACAATTTTCACCTATGAGCATACCACTGGTATCACCTTCACCAAGAAATAATTTTTAAGTGTTCAGTTTCTTGGAATTAAACTAGAAAGAATGAAATAACTGTACTTAAAATTATTAAATTTATTCAATAACCCAAATTATGATAGCATCTCATAGTTCCACTCTAATGCTAATTAACTTGAAATCAGGCTATGAAATTGTACATCTGTACCAAAAGAGTACAAGTACAAAAAGAGCATTATTCACCACAGAATCACTACTTACCAACAAACAAATGTGTCAGTTAAGTACAGCTCACTGTGTCAGGAGAAGCCAAATTTCCAAATTTTGCAGGGACTCTAACTATAACACCATTATTTATTTATTATCTAGCGCTGGTTTCCTTAACTTTACCCAATGGCATTACAAAGATCTAGGAGGTTTAATCTCTCAAAGCCTTATTACAACAAAAGCCTATTACTCTACTTCATTATTTGAAGTCAGCAGCATATCTAATGACTTTTCTTTTCCATGTACCTATCAAGGCTGGCCATTCACAAGGTGCAAACTGCATTATCTTCTGCCAGACTTGCTCATGGTGTGGGTGTGGCAGGAGCCCAGAAATAGTTTTTGTGTGGTTTAACTTTTCCCAACCGTCAAAGCACTATCCATGAGGGATAAAAGACCAGCCATCCAAACCAGATACTAGATTACCTGTATACAAGACATCATGCTAACAATACTCACTATACCATTAGAGGACAAATGCATAAAACACTCAGCTTAAAGTAACTAGTGTGATTTTTTTTTTCCCCTTAATTTCAGAAAGATTAAGTAAAAAAATCCAATCCAGTGATCTAAGAATTTTAAACATAATTTTTCCATAGTGGATGAAACAGTACTTCTTAAAAATTTTAATGCCCTAAGAGAAAGACATAAAATAGAAAAAGTCTGAGGTTAGTTCCTGATTGATTCCTAGAAGCAGACAAAAAGATGTGTTTTAATTGTTTAATGAATATTTGTATAGAGCTTATTACGAGCCGGATACTATCATACATATTTTACAGTATTTTACAATCCTCATAACTACTGTGTGAGGTAAGTACTACTGTCCCGCTTTTACAGAGGGTAGAACAAGCACAGAAAAGTTAACTGATTTACTCAAAGTCAAACCAGTAGTCAGTGGTAGAGGCAGGATTTAAACCCAGGCAGTCTAGATCTGGACTTTGTGCCCCTAACGACTCACACACTGCCCTCCATGATACTCTGCCTCTCTTCAGAGTACTAATGACATTTGGCGACTTTAGGAAGTTATTATGCAATAACTATAGACATTCTCAGGGAGACAGAAGAATGAAAACAAAAGGTAAACAACAGATACTGTCTCCGTAAAGTATGCCTGAGGGGTCTTTATCATTCATCTGAATAGAGTTCTACTTTACCATGTCCCAAGGTTGCTTTCACTGTGATAGTACATTTTTCTCCAGAAAAAGACCTGTTACATAATATACTAGAATTTTCACTGTCACTTAATATCTGTATAGTTTTCTATTTCAGAACATCCAGACCTACATCATTCATTTAAAATGCTACACAGAAGTAAACTGTGTGGAGCCCTAGCAATATGGTTAAATAGGCTACTGATTTCTCTTCTACTTTTTTTCCCCAGGTCTCATTCCAGTAACTCTACTAATTTCCCATCCCTTTTCAGTCCTGTTCTTCAACAACTGAAGGCAAGTCTCAGTGCTTCTTGGTGGGTGCCAGCACAGCCTGCCTGGACTTCTGAGAAACATTAGCCCATGACTTTTAGTTTCTATGCTCTCCCTTTCTGTGTCTCAAGCTCACTTCTGCAACAGCCTACCATGTACCTTAGTGCCTGAGCACCTCTTTGGACTCTGGATTGATGTGACACATTTCACTGCCTTCATTCACCCCATTGCTAGACCAATTACAGTGGCTGCATCTCTTTCCCAATTCTGGCTCCTGCCCATCTACCTTGCTTTGCTAGAAAGAATTAGCTCTGCCTGCTCAGGTCCCAAGAAGTGCAAAATCGGGCACCTGGGTGGCTCAGTCGGTTGAGTGTCTGACTTGAGCTCACAGTTCGTGAGTTAGATAGAGCCCTACACTGGGCTCTGTGCTGACAGCTCAGAGCCTGGAGCCTGCTTCAGATTCTGAGTCTCCCTCTCCATCTGCTCCTCCTCTGCATACTCTCTCTCTCTCTCTCTAAAATAAACATTAAAAAAATTTTTTAAAAAAGTGCAAAATCAAACTCAATCAATAGGTAGTAATTAAACTTCTGTCTCCAAAGCCCAGAAGAAGTTGTCAATGGGATTTCACAGTAGATCCCTGCCGCTAAGTAAGGATTTAATTTCATGTATAGTTTTAAAACTGGAACCAAGAGGATTCTTAGAAAAATAGTAAAGACTGAATAAAGGCAAAAATAAGAGTTACTCTAAGGGAAAAATAGCAGTAAGTGCAAAGATAATCTAGAGAAGATCTGGCATCTCTGAAATCAAAACATCTATTACTGAGTAAATCATGACTAACCTTTGTTTCTAGGTGAGCTGAAGAGAAACGCTAAATGAACAATGACGTAGGTCATTTTCAAATCTAACCTCTTCTCAGTTTTTTTCCTTCAGGTTAAAATTTTTAAGTAAGCCATTCATAAAATATAATATTGTAGAATAACAGCAACTGAGGGGGGTAGGGTAGAGGGTGAGGCCTGAGGACGACTTCAGTTGAGGGGTCTTAATGTGAAGTGCTGCCTTCACTCACTGATCTACACCATACTTAAGAATGCACTGGGGCGCCCGTGTGGCTCAGTCAGTCGAGCATCTGGCTCTTGATTTCAGTTCAGGCCGTGATCCCTGGGTCATGGGATTGAGCCCAGAGTTGGGCTCTGTGCTGAGTGTGGAGCCTGCTTAAGATTCATTCTCTCTCTTTCACTCTCTCTCTCTCTCTCTCTGCCCTCTTCTCTACTCACACTGTCTCTTAAAAAAAAAAAATGCACTAATATGATATGATTTTCTTCCCCACATCCAATCCATATCACTGCTCCAGATAATTATTCCTCTGGGAAATGTGAGTTGAAAAAAAATTTTCCCATTAATGAAAACTATTCTGCTCATAACATTAGTACATATGCTCTCACTTTAAAAATAAGAGGCTGTTGAATTAGTCACTTAAGTGCATTAAATAAACTGTGGAAGAATATTATCCTGCCAGAAAATTCTTATCCTCACTCTCACACCACTGGAGATTTCCAGTTAGGTCTAAAGGCCAGTAATAACCAGAGGTCAAGAGAGTTTCTGGTTTACCTACAGTGGAAACTATTGCCAAGGAAAAAACATATGGAACTTAGTTTAGTATATTGTTTTAAGGAAAATCAAATGGAACATAGTTTAGTATATTTTGCCTTTAATGCCTCTTTCACAAGCTGAACGTGACATCTGAAGAACAAGACACTTCATGCTCAATGTTAACTTTTGACAGATCTGATTACCAGATCTTTATCCAACAGGTATGCTGACTGGGTTAACTCCCAGCTCTGAGCCACCTTATCTGTTTAGTCCACTGTGTTATTTGAGTATTATTAACTTTCTATGCCTGCCATGATGCAGAAAAGGTTGGGAAGCCCTGAATTAATCTTTATCAATTGTGCTACCTAGCCCTTACTTTGAATAGCTCATATTTTTGCATGACGTCTAACTTAGAAAAGACCTTAGATTACCTCTTTCCTAATGGAGCTCTTCAAATGTAAGTTTCATGAGATATTAAGAGATGTTACTTTAATTGGGGAAGAGACAATTTGAGAAATACTGGGTTAAAGTTAAGCAGATTTTTTTTTAGTGCAAGATTTCTCAGTAGCTTCTACATGCTAAATACACTATGACTCTCCAGAAAGGGAATTTAATATATTTATGCTTTTTTAAGGATATATAGAGCTCTTGGGATACTTTTTTTTAATTGTGGTAATATATATATAACAAACATTTATCATCTTAAGCACTTTTAAGTGTATAGTTCAGTAGCTTTAAGTATATTCACACAGCTGTGCAACAAATCTCCAGAACTTTTCAACTTGCGAAACTGAAACTCTAAAGCTACATTAAACTACAGCTCCCATTTTTCCTTCTTCCCAGCCCTTGGCAACCACCCTTAAAGTATCTTTAGAAAGCAATAATCCACAAAACATATTTTGGAAACTGCTGCTTTATCTCTTATGATTCATCCCTCTCATTTTATTGATGAGAAAATGGGCCTATCCAATGTCACAAGTTAATAGTGAGTCAAATCTAGAACTCAAACTTCAGGACTTTCAGTCTGACCTCTCTTCACAACACTGCAAATAGACAGATGAAATAAGTTAATAATTATCCAAATTCTACCATCACATGCTCTGAAAATACTTGGTATCTACCAGGTCCATTTCAAATAAAGGACTAAGTATTAGGTAAAATTTTTCCAAAGTCACAGAAAGTCCACAATTCTCCAAACTGGGGTGCATGACACATCTGGAAGCCCCAATGTAAACATGCCCTACCATCCTAGAATATCAATTTCATTTGATGACTGAAATGACAATTGAATAATTTGATACTAAAATAATCTGGATATACTAAAAGGCAGGATGCAAAATTAACCTAAAAGGACTTCAAAAGGATTCTGTTTCAACAGTGAGATGCTTTGGCCTGTGGCCCCACCTGCCTAAGGGATCCATTCCCATATGTGTCTCTGGAGTATCAGACAAAGAAAATGAGAAACACTGCACAGATGGGAAGAATCTAAAATCTGTAGTAGGACAACAGCTCAGGAGGGGAATCCCTGAAAACCCAGAGGCAAACTCTACTTCCTCATACACCTAGCGGGTTCATGGTCAATTCTGATGCTCTTCTAGATTTGTGTCTCTCAGTGAGCATCCAAAGACTCCAGAGAAAGAACAGGCTGGGGAGTCTTTCAATAATAATAATAAATCAAAAGAATACAAAAAGTGATACTGTCTATTGCTAGACCTCAAGTTTAGGATGAAATGGACAAGCTGGCAGTAGGAAAGAAGGGTTTAATTACACACAACTTTTTACTTGGAAGGTCCACTGTGGGATGACATTCAAATTCCAGTAGGTACCTCTTTCTGTATTTCTAAATCCACAAAACTTTAGGGGCACCCGGCTGGCTCAGTTGGAGAAGCATGAAACTCTGGATCTCGGGGTTGTGGGTTCAAGTCCCACATTGGGTGTAGGAGTTACTTAAAAGTAAAATATTTAAAAATAAGTAAACAAATCCACAAAACTTTACACAGCTATACTGCCCATTCATTTTTGCAATGTACTTATTAAGATTCAATTATATCTAATCATATTTCACAGAAGTGAAAATGAAAAAATGTTTTTTCCTTTTTTTCTGAAAAGTACCCAAAGAGAGAAGTTAACACCTTTTAAAAATAATTCCGCAGAGACAAGAGAATAAGCTATTTTCTCTTAGATCTTGTAGGTATTAGCTTTCATCCCTATGCTATTGCCAACATTCTAAACTTCAGAAATAGCTGGCAGATTCTCAAATATAAAATATATAGTGAAAATTTCCTTGCCTTTATTTTAGCTCTGCCTAAGCAGCTGGCTGGAGGCAGCTGGCAACCAGAGAACAAAATGCAGCACAGTGAGGCCAAGCACCTCCTTGATTAATATCACGTGCCAGGGCAAGGTCGGCGTCAGCCCCACTTGGCATTTCCTTTTAACCTGTCTCAAAAGATCCCTTCTCAGAAGATCTACATCAGCATGTTAATCCTGGCACTGGGTTCTGGGTATTCATTCTTCCTTCAGCTGCTCTCTGCTTTACATCCTCTAAAATCTACCCCATGCCAAAGTGAAAGGCAAAATGGTACATTAGTCAAAGACATAGAGAATGAGTCCCACATAAGGTGAGAGGCATGTGCCATGAATATTAATGCAACCCAAGCAATTATAATTATTACAATGGGAGCTGGCACAGCTCAGTTACTTCGCGCACAGAAAAGGCTGCAGTTAACCTTGGTGCAGGTTAGGAAGCTCTGCGAGAGTCACTCAGAGGAGGCCTTCAGTTTTCTAACTGAGTCAGAACTCTGGGTTCCCAACTCACCAGGACAGCCAATTACTTCCAGGAGCACTGCTAAATTCTCATAATAAACTTGAATTTGCACTAACTGAAGATAACGTGACATGATGTAGATGGGTGATAGTGAAGCAGAAAAAAACAGGATGAAACAGTTTGTAAGAAAGTTAAAATGATTCTTAGCAATTGCTGGTTCATTTATAAAAAATCTACTCTAAGACTGTTGCATTAAGTAGAATAAATTAATATTAATAATAAAAACAATTTAGTACTGAATCAGAGCCAACAACCACCCTGAGGCATAGAAAGAAAATGCTTTTTATAAAAGGGAAGAATAGTAAAAAAGGAAAAGGAAGAAAGAAAAGATATTCGTTATGCTTAAAATGCGCATTTATGGTGGGAACAGTAATTTACTTAAGTGAGACCAGTGTCCTAAACTGTGAACCCTACAATAATATATGATGTTGCTTTTTACTCTTTATAGCATAAACGAGATTTCCAAACAGGCCTAAACTATCAGACTTGCTAAATCTTCCCATATAGATCTAAAAACAAAATAAAGACACTAATTTGGAAGCATGAAATAGAAAATTAAGCAGCTTTATCGGCTTCAAAAAATACTCCATACCTTGTAGCCCAGCTCAGCCAACAGCGTGTCAATAAATACCTATTGGATCCAGAAGGAAATGTCACTGTGTAGAATTTAAGAGAATTTATTGGAAGCCTCCTTGCTAATACAGTCGAGGAATAGCACTAGAAAGGTAATACATGAATTATTGGTATGGGTCTGACAAGTTTCTCTTTGAGCAAACTTTAATCGGCTCCTCCAAGTCCTCCTCCCAACTAGGCCTTGACTTTTGGACTTGCAGGTCTCTCTTTGCATTGCCCAATTTTAGCAAGAATCCTGTTAAGTAGGTTTAGCCAGAATCCCCCACCCTTGATATCTGATCATCCTCCATATGTGACCAAATTCCTCACCTTCCACCATCCCCCAAGGAGTGTTAGCCCGGCCTGCCTCCAGCAAGAATTCTCTTAAGTCAGTTTAGCAAAGATAACCTACACTCAGACTAAGTTTTCATCCACCGATTCCCTCCTACCGCTATCCTGCTCCTTGGCCGCAAATCCCCACTCTCTTTGTTGGACTCACAACTGAGCTCAGTTCTTGGTGCTTAGGTGCTTCAGTCAGTTAAGCATCCAACCCTTGATTTCAGCTCAGGTCATGACCTCACAGTTTGTGGGATGGAGCCCCAAGTCAGGCTCTGCACTGAGCCTGGAGCCCGCTTAAGAAGTTCTCTCTCTCTCTCTCTCTCTCTCTCTCTCTCTCTCTCCCCCCCCTTCCTTCTGTGCACTCTCTCTCTCCCTCTCTTAAAATAAATAAATAAATGTTATAAAAAAAGAAAAAAAGAAAAAAAGAATTGAGCTCAGTTCTATACTGAGGTCTCTTTCCCTTATCGCAATAGTCCTGAAAAAAGTTTGTTTTTATTACTTAAACTACTATCAAGCTCCAGTTCTCTTTGACAAGTCTTAGTCACTGTGCCACTCTAGAAAATAGTTTCTCAGCTCTTCAAAATGTTAAACATAGTTACCAAATGACCCAGCAATTCTACTTTTAAGTATATACTCATGAGAACTGACAACACAGACCCCCACAAAAATTTGTACACAAATGTTCACAGCACAATTATTCATAAAGCCAAAGAGTAGAAACAATGCAAATTCCCATCAAATGATGAATGAATAAATAATACACAGTATATCCATATAAGAGAATCATATTCAGCAGTAAAAAAGAATGGAACACAGACACATGCCACAACATGAGTGGCCTTGAAGACATTATGCTAAATGAAAACAGCCAGTCACAAAAGGCCATATGTTGTATGATTCTATTTACATGAAATTTCCAGAATAAGAAAATTCATCGAGACAGAAAGTAGATTAGTGGTTTCCAGGGAATGGGGAAGAGGGAAATGAGAAGTGACTGTTAATGGGTACAGAGTTTCTTTTAGGAGTGATGCAAACACTCTAAAATTAGATGGTGGTGATGGTTGCACAACTCTGGAAATACTAAAAACCACTGAATTGCATACTTTAAAAGGGCAGATTTTTTATGTATGCTAACTACACATTAATAATGCTCTTATGAAAACAAGTCTTTGCCAGGGGTTCATTTGTTCAATTGCTGAGGGCCTACTATAATCCAGGCATTGGGAATATAACATACAGACATGATTCTTGACCTTCTAGAACTTACAGCCTTGTGGAGGAAGTCTGGATTTAAATCCTGGCTCACTACTCACTATAATCTGGTAAAGTATCTTACTTCCCTCATCTACAAACAGGGCTAATGGTAGTACTCAGGTGACTGGCACATTGCAAGGGCTCTCTAAATGTTACTTAGTAAGTGAATGTAAAGGCTGATTATAAATGCCAAGAGAGAGAAAGAATATGAATAAAATAGGAGGGCTTAGATCAGGAGTTTAGAAAAGGTATCTCTTCAGGAAATGACGCTTGGGTTAAACACTGAAGGATCAATCCGTTGAAAGTAGTCAGAAAGAAATAGCAGACAAAAGTGCAAAGTGCAGGTCTAAGGCAAGGAAAAGCTTGAGGCATTCCAGGAACTGTGTATGGTTAGAGGACACTAAACAAGTGAAGGAAAGATAAGCAGGAGCCAGAATGTGCTGGTCTTGTAGACCAAAATAAGCATTTTGGATTTTATTTTAAGTGCAATGGAAAATCACTGCTGAGGCTTTTCAGCAGAAGGATGACATAATCCAAATTACATTTCAGAAAGATCCCTGGCTGCTGTGAGGGGGCATGCAGTCAAAAGGCTACTGCTGCATTTCAGGGGAAAAATAATGGTGACTTGGATTACACTGTGGTAGAGATCTCAGTAATTCTGACTGGGCTGAGCCACACAGAAAAGAAAACAAGGATTTTCGGCAGAATTCCTTCTTTTCCATTCTACATACGCAGCCTGCGCTGGATAGAACACAAAAAGGACGAGTGAACACAGTGTAGAAGTGTGGCCAACCAACTAGCATGAAAGGCCCTCAAATTTCTAGTTCTCCTCTCAAACGGCGATGGAATCTTGGCAAATACTACCTCTTGAACTTCAGTTCCTTACTAGTATGATTAGAAAATGAGTCCTACCTCAGAGGGTTACTCTGAGACTTAACTAACAATACACGTGAGAGTGCCTCCGGAGTACCAATCAGGAAGTATGCTCTATAGGTGCTAGTCACTTTAAGAGACAGCCTCGAAACAAAAACAAAATATAGATTGTGATTATTCATTTGTTCTTTTTTAAGGTCCAGTTGTGTTTTGTTTTGTTTTGTTTTGCTTTCATGAACATGTGTTAAGCTTCTCCAATAGACTGTAGCCTGTAGAGAACATGGGAAGGATCCATCTACTTCTGTTCTGTGGCACTTACTTGCTAGGAAACCATTAGAGTTGTTGCAGATAAAAGTCCTCTCCCAAAAATGCATCTCTGGGGAGCAAATGCTACTTAAAGAAATCTTTTCCCCTAAAGAAGCCTGGGCCAAGGAATATATTGACCTAGAGATGGGTGATGAACACTTTGCTATAAAACAGGTTTATGAAGCAACCAACGTAAGGACTGATTTTAGGAGATATCCTGGCAAAGTTCATGATAAAATTATCTTGTTTATATGCTGAATTTCTGCTGAAATTAAGAAGTTATACCCAAATTGCACCTGAAAAACATAGCATTTTGGTCTTGCCACTGGTGAAGACACTCCTGTACATATTAGAGCCACCACCTTTTGCGAAACATATTTGTATTAAGGGTACACTTGGGACTTTTCTCAAGTTAATTAAGTAGCTGTGGAAAAAAAGCAAACTCTTCTGAGACCTTTCTGCAAGCCCCTGACAGAAGCCTATAGGAAAGTAGTTTTTTAATTACCTTGAAATTTCATTAATGTTTTTGCTGACTTTTTATGATAATTATATCACATTTCTTCTTTAAAATGTTCTAAGAAAGTGTTAACTAGGAAAAGCGAAAGGATATGTATTTATTTACCAGTATGTTGAGCGAGATAATGAAAAAGAAAAAAAAAAAAAACCTTTTGCAAGTATACTGTCCCATAAACTTTTATCTTCAATAGAATAAGATAAATTTTGTTTTACAGTTTAGTAAAATACCATATTAAAAAGTCAAGGTAGGGGCACTTGGGTGGCTCAGTTGGTTGGGCGTTTGACTTCAGCTCAGGTCATGACCTCACAGTTTGTGGGTTTGAGCCCACATTAGGCTCTGTGCTGACAGCTCAGAGCCTGGAACCTGCTTCCGATTCTGTGTCTCCTCAAACTGGCCCTCCCCCCTTCATGCTATGTCTCTCTCTCAAAAATGAATAAACATTAAAAAAAAATTTTAATAAAAAAATTTTTAATAAAAAAATAAAAGCCAAGGTAGCAGAACAAAAAAAAATCTTTAAATAAATGTCATATTATTTTGTCATAGATATATTAATTATTAAATATGAGGAAATCTAATTATTTCCCTGAATAGGGATTTAATGTTCTGCAAATTAGTATACTTCAAACCTTATACAGAGTGATATAAATTGTTATAAATAATATCTATTGGAAATTGCTATAAATGGCACACACTGGCATAAAATTATGTTCCATGGGTAAAGACGACACCAAAGGATAACAATTTTACAAGTATTTTCTGAGTTAGAGTGTGTTTAGTAAACTATGCCTCTGTAGAAAAAGAAACCATGAAAGTAGCAGATGTAATTATTTTATACAAATGTCAAAATAAATATCTTCCTCTACCGCCTCTCAACTGAATGAAACACAATGAATGAAAACACAAGCTTCATCATCCTGAAACTTATATACCTTTGTCCTAGGCTTAAAGCAAAAAAAGAAGAAAAGAAAAGAAAAGAAAAGAAAAAAAAAGAAAAGAAATGAAATTAGAGCTGTATTTTATCATTTATATAAATTCATCACTCACATTATAAAAAGAACCTTCTAACCCACATTTTCTTTCTTATTTAATTCTGTCTAGAACTCCAAAAGAGAACTGAGTGAAATTAAAAACAAAAACAAACACTTAAGATTCTATATTCAGTTATTTTTTATTTTGATTAAGGTATTTTTCCATTTACAGGACAATGCCCCTATCATAGAATGCTAAAAAAAAAAAAAAAAATCAGTACTTTAAAAATATCATTAGATATAGATTCATTAGAGAGTCTCAGCAAAGTCAAAGCCAAGGAATTTCTTAACTTTTTCTTTTCTTCCTCTTGAAAGATGTTAAAAACTAAAAGAAAGTTCCTAATATCTTGTGCTCCTCTCTGACTGTGTACATGGGAGATTAAGGCACCAAGATCTCAAACTGAAGTGACTGAACTAGCCCATCACTTTGACACAGAAAAAACAAACGAGATTGCTTACAGGGAGTGCTGGCTAAACTCGGGAAATGTCATTTCTTCCTTTGTCTCTTGCCCTGATGCCTATTCAGTGTTTGATATATAGAGTACATAAATATTCACTTTTTCCCTACAAAGAATCTGAACTTACTTTACCTATGATAAATGACTATAATTACATCTTTTGAGGAGATCTCAAAAATTTATCATATCCTAGAAAATTTAGCATCTATAAAATGTTAGAGTTCTAGAAAAGGAAAAGAGAATAATTAAACACATAAACTGAACTGCTACTGTTACTTAGCATTCTACTAGAAGGCTAAATATTGAAATAAATCCCATAGATTACTATGAAAGTGTGACTGGATTTCATATCACAATGAACAAAAGATTAACAAGCTACCAGCTTTAATTAACAGTACTGATTCTGATCTCCATGGCAGCACATGAATAATTAGAATGAGCTCCCTGCTTTAAGGCTAAACAAGAGTAAGATAGGGTCATTGTTGGCAAGATTACTTACCATCTGCTACGGACTATACTGTGCCCTCCTGAAATTCATATGTTGAAGCCCTTACCCTCAACGTTACAGTATTTAAAGATGGGGCTTTGGGGGTAATTAGGTTTAGATGAGGTCCTAAGAATGGAGCCTCCATGATGGGATTAGCGCCCTTAGAAGAAGGGACATCGGGCAGCTTTCTCTTTCTCTCTCTCCCTCTCTCCTTCCCTCTCTCTCCCACGTGAAGAGACAGCAAGAAGGAGGCTGTCTGAAAACCAGAAAGAGAGCCATAACCGTGGAAGTGAATGGCCCAGCACTTTGAGCTTGGAATTCCCCAACTCTATACTGTGAGAACAACTTTCTGCTGTTTATTAAGTCACTCAATCTATGGTATATTGTTATGGCAGCCTAAGATGACTAATACTCCAATAAATCAGTGACAAACAAGGCACCCTTTTGAACAGAAAACAAACTTAGGCATACAATCTGAAAATATGCCTAAATTCTTCTCTTTTATGTTTACTTATTTATTTTGAGAGAAAGCACACATGCATGCACAAGCAGGGGAAAGACAGAGAGAGGGAGAGAGAGAATTCCAAGCAGGTTCCACACTGTCAGCACATAGTCCTAAGCGGGGCTCAATCCCACAAACAGTGAGATCATGACCTCAGTCGAAATCAAGAGTCAGTCACTTAAGTGACTGAGCCACCCAGGTACCCTGAAAGTGCCTATATTCTAAAGCTTTAACCTGCATATCAATTTTCCAAAAGACAACTAGTGTGAATATTATATATTTTCTTTTTTTGGAGTAGCAATGGCTACATGTTTCCTTTTAACATCAGTATCACCTTTCAGTGCCATTTATACAAAACCCTGCACCTTTGCTGTGCCTATGGATCCAAACCTGCCATTTACAGTACTACCTCTACTTATACTCTTCCTCTGTACCTTTACAGAAGTAAATTCAAACTCACTGACTGATATTTTCTGGAAAGTAGAGCAGTTACATATAATTTTTTATTATCGCTAAATCTGGGATTCAAATCATTTGTGTAAGTTGTCCTCTGGGTATCTAACTATTTTACATGAAAAATCATTTGCATCAAACTACTTGTAAAAGCATGATAAGTTATTTCTACTCGCTTCGCTTGCCTCCTTCCTCCAGCAACACACACACACACACACACACGTTGTAGAAAGTAAAATTCAAATAAATTTCATCAAGCTGGCCAGTAAAACTGTGGGCTAATGAGCTTGAATCTTGTGAAGCCTGCCTTCCCTGTTTCCCCTGTTAGTGAAGGCGTCTTTAGAACTGAATTGCGTGACTGGGACTGTAGGAAAAAAGCCAAATTCCCTACCACCCACTCACCTCAGGGACCTGAGATTCCATGTCCCGGAATCTCAACTTCATGATGTTTGTAATTGGCTTCACAAGGGCAGGAATTAGATTCCTTTTCCTATTTGTTTATGGGAAAGGCAATATCACTTCAAATATTATTGTACTTATTTTAAAATACACTGTAAGCTATCATTTTAATAGAATTACTTTCATTATTACCTATTTAGCTATCACACACAGTATCCTGTCTTGAAATCTTTGTGGATTCTATTCAACATTACACCTTAGATGTACTTTTAGAGTATTTAGTCTTTATACTTTTCGTTGAAATGACTTGATGGAATTTTATTATGCTGATGTAGCATCCTAATACATCATTTCCTTTTCTATAAACATTGAGGTTAATGCCAATCATTTGCTATTATGGAAAACAACAGGGTCTGATCATGGTCCATACACGTATCTCCTTGGGATAGATTCCTAGAGATGGAATTACTAAGCCAAAGGGTTTGAGCAATTTTTCCACTTTTCCTATGGTTTTATTTTTGTTTCCAAAAAGGGCTAAGCAAATTTTACTGAAATTCTGCCAACAGATGATGTTCTCTTTGTGATGGGAGCAGGGACTACCTCAATAATTATAAAATATCTATTGCTGTGAACTTAAGTGAGACCTTTGATCATGAATTATGATAAACATTTTTCACGTTCACTTTACAAATTGTATTTCCCTTTGTGTAAATTATTTGTTTTATCCATTCGTCTATAAAAGTCTCAGTGTTTGGGGAATAAAAGTGAACAATCACTTTATAGATATTTTTCAGTCATACTGGTACAAATCTACCTTCCACTTTGCTCCTGTCCTATTAAAAATCTGTTATTAGTGAGCATATATTTTAAATATTGTTCAAATCTTTCTCTTTACTTCTATTCTTATAAAACTAAAAAAAAATCCTTTCAATTCTATTATATATCTGTTCTATTTTCTTTTGGTCTTTCTAGAACATGATTTTTTTTTCATTAATTTCATTAATTCATCAAGTTCACTAATTTATTTCAAATTTATATTGCTATACAGTAAAGGATGATATAACTACTTTTTAAAAAACTGCTACTCAGCTTCCCAACACCACTGTAATCCTTCTTTTGTTGGAGAAAACATATTATACTGTTTATATATTGTTGAATCTATTTCTAAACTCAAATATTATTCCACAGATCTGTGTTTACACTTTTTAATCACTATTACTCATTGCTCTTCTTTTTGGAAAGTTTCTTGGGAAGCTCCCATGTTTATTTTTCCATTAGATCATCCTTTCAAGTTCCCCCCAAAATCCCAGAATGATTTTGGCTGAAATGGTATTACATGCATGAATTCGCTTTGAAAGGTCAGGGGTTGGATTTACAAATTAAAATGCTGTACACAAATAGAAAAAATCCTTTGGCTTTCTAATACTTGTTTTTAGTTTCTCTCAGGGTAAAGAAGCTTCATGTTCATTTTGACACTTCTGTTGTATATAACAAATTCTCTATAATTCTGTTTTCATGCCCTGCCTTTACTTACTTCAGAACATACTTGAAGGCCCACCATCTCTTTTGGCTACAAAACCCCTGGAAAGAGGCAAGGTTTTCCACTCAGCTGGAATCATGAAAGAGGCAGAGGGAAATTAGCTCCAGCACTGTAATTAGAAACCTTTCCTTTATTACACTGGTGTTGCAGTCATGAGCTACGTGATATCCGACTGGCTTTGTTTGCATTTCTTGCTTCAACTGATTCCATAGCCTCGAGCCTCATTTTGACCTCATTACCCAGAGGCTCTTCTTCTTTACCTAGTCAGCATTCGGCACCACCTATGGTCTGTTTCCACTGGACACATCCTACCCTGTCCAGGTTTCTTGCCACCCCCAGACTTTCACACCAAATGATCCCACTGCACATGCGTCACCTGGTTACACTGGTCAAATGGATGTGAAATATCGAAATTAAATTTTAATACTTAATCAAACAAATGCTGAAAATTGATGGAAGCCTAAGGCCCACAGTCAGAAATAAATTAAAATAAAACTAATAATTAGTTTTGATTCAATATCAAGAGCACAATCCACAGTGCTTACGACCAGAGGCTCGACCTCCATGAAATGAAGAGTATGAGGGATGACATAATTCTCAATTCCATAATAAATCTAGACTCATATGTCTAAAATTAGCAGGAAATTTCATATATGTACCAGAAATACTACACACATAAACATACACACATACACACACACATGTGAAACTTTACCATGTTTTGTGTTCATTCTAGCACATATTAGACAAAAAAAATATTTTTTGACTTAAACACTCTTATTCTTTTCCATTTAAATAATAATCTATTCAAGAGCAGGAATTATAGCTGAAATTTCTTGGATGCCATCAACAGCAATTGCATAAATATGGCAATCAACTGAGAAGTTGGGTTAAAATTTTTCTGTACTGTAATTTCTCATAAAATACGGGTTAGATATGAAAAATTTAAAACTCTTAAGCATTTTTTATACTTAGTTCCCTCTTAAGAATTATGATATTCAATTTCACCACAAAGAATCAAGAAATCAAAGCAAATTTAGACTTCAAGTAATAAGAACAATGTGTCCTCATGAAAAAGAGGTTAACCTCTTTTTCATGAAAAGATGCATAACAAACTAGTATTAAATAAAACATATTTTAAGTTTTCCGCATCAACTACTTCTTATGCAAATTGATTTCATTAATTTCTGAAGACAGATAAAGCTACAGAAAACTGAATGGCTTATGTTTTACCAGGAAATAGCAAAAACTACATCATGCAAACTTTAGGGGAAATAACTGCTCTTCTACAAAAACAAAATGTGTTACATATTTCCTTGTCTTATTTAGATAGATAACCTGACTGGCTAAAGGATAATCTATTCTCAAAAAGCAAAAGCAGATGTGTTTCCAACCACTCACTCACACAAGTTAGTCAACATTCCTGATACTCCTGATACCCACTTGCAAATGTAACATTAAGAATTAAAAAATAAAAACTTATGGAAAACGAGCTTGCTTTCCAAAGACAGCTTACAGAAATCCTGAATCTGTGGCCCCCACACAAGAAACAGCTGTTATCCTAAGTCAGCGTAGTTGAGGCACTGCCTCAAATCAACTGGGATTCTGCAAAACATCCCACTTTGACAGGATTACTATAGCTGCCAGACTCTACAGATGGTAACAGGAGTTGAAAAAGAATCAGAAGGGATCTTGATTTTTAACCCTCTTACTTGATATTTATAGCACAAATTGTTGGTAGCAACAAGTTAAAGTGACAGGCCCATTCTACATACTACATAGTGACAAAACTCAGGTGCTTTGACACTTTCTACTACATCACTGTCTTTTTAAAGCTTTCTGTTAAGAGGAAAAAATAAGTCCAAGTAAAAAAGTCCCTTGTTCCTATTCAAATTCATGATTTAGTACAGGTCTGAAATAACATAATAACTAGTTGGTGTTAGAGGTCTTCAACACGGCTATTATCTGCTATGTTTAGGCATTTGAAGCCAACTAATCAAGTACAGACATGTTAGTATAGAACTCAATCAAACAATCTCCTATTAGGAGAAGCCCTAACTCAAACCATGTAAACAAACATTTGACAATTCCTTAAGGCTTAGTTTTTAAATTTAAAAACTTCACATCAAGTCAACACTATGGGAAAAACATCAATTACATCCAAAACATAACGTTGAGTTCCATATGAAAAACAGATAAGAAACAAACAAACAGAAATAGTCCTTAGCCTAACAAATCTGAAATTCTAGTTTTAGTTTTATCCTGGGCCATTTATAATTCATCCCAGGGCATAAGAAAGACAAATCAAGAATTAATGTACATATATCAAATCATTACGCTGTATACCTAAATCGAATACAATATGTCAGTTATACATCAATTTTTTTTATTTAAATTTTTTTAATGTTTATTTTTTGAGAGAGAGAGAGAGAGGCAGACTGCAAGCGGGGGAGGGGCAGAGAGAGAGGGAGAGACAGAATCGACAGCAGGCTCCAGGCTCTGAGCTGTCAGCACAGAGCCCACTGCAGGGCTTGAACTCATGAACCGCAAGATCATGATCTGAGCCAAAGTTGGACTTAATAAACTGAGCTACCTAGGCACGCCAGTTACACGTCAATTTTTAAAAAGAATGGATGAAAAAAAAAAAGAATGAATGAATACATAACAAGATAAATTAGTGCAATACAGCACTAAGCATATTTACGAAAATCTTTAAACTGAGCATAATTTAAAATCATTATATCTTAAATAGTCTGCCTTTCAAATCATTAGAGTAAATAAAATATAAGGAATCAATGAAAACTAAATCTACAGCCTTAGATGATTCCGCAAGTCAATGATAAGCATCCCTTCTATTTATTTTACCCCAGGTACTGAAACAATGTTGAAATGGACAGGACTGAAGTTAGGACCCTGCCACATACCACCAGAATCCTCCCCCAGGGTGACTGTGAAGTAAAAGAATCCCTTATGTATACAAAGCTCCTTCCAATTTACACTTTATTCTCTTTTATCTCACTTGATCTCACGTAACTCACAACTCTGAGCAAGAAACATACTCTTCAGTAATGCACTGAAACCCTTTTTCACTTGACACAAATCAACATTCTCATCTCACCTGGCTCATTAAGCTGGAACAAAAAGTCCAACTGCCAATTTGAAAAGAAGGAGAAGTACCAGAAAGGTAGAGACCTGTAACTGACTGAAATATGAACATCAATGGGACCTAATATTTTATCAGGTAAACCAATTCCCACTACCCCACTAAGCAAACTGGGACTTAGGTAGTTAGGTATAGCACAGGGGATGGAGTATGGATTGCTTAATCACAGTGCTCTGAGTGCAAAGCCCAGATCCAGCAATGGCAAGCTGTGTGATCTGGGATTCCTAATTCAACTTCTCTGCACCTCAGTTTTTTCACACACAAATTAAGGAATAATAATAGTACCTACATCACACAGAGGGTTAAATCAATCAAATCTACTCCTTAGTATAGTGAATTACTTTTTAGTAATTGAGCAGTTATTAGGTAAATGTGAACCACCATTTTTTTTAAGTTTACTTATTTATTTTGAGGGAGAGAGCATGAACAGGGGAGAGGCAGAGACAGAGAGAGAAAGAGGATTGATCCCAAGCAGGCTCTATGCCGTCAGTGCAGAGCCTGATTTGGGCTTGATCTCAAGAACTGTGAGATCATGACCTGAGGCAAAATCAAGAGTCTGACACTTAACCGACTAAGCCACCCAGACGCAGCGTGAACCACTATTATATATAACTATTATTACTACTATTAAACTGCCCAAGGCCATGTGACTAATAAGAGATGAAGTAAAAAGGTCAGCTAAGAACCAAAGAATATGTGTCTAAGGGTCCCTGTACCATATCACCCTGAAATACAATAGCTAATGTTCCTAATTCATCTGCTTTTCCTTTTACCTAGCCCATATGATTCACATCTTTGCAAAGGATATCATGAGATGATGTATCGCTGAAATCCAAGTTGGTCTGCTGCACTTCCCTGATATGCCTAGCAGAGAATTCCATAGCAGTTACATCCATCAAAATTACCAGTTGTTTTTTAAAACTAATTAATGTGCCAGGAAAATGCTCACATAGAACTTAGCAGGTGAAACTCTTCTGTTCCTCACCCACAAATATATATTTGACAAATCACCGAATAAACCAAAGCAAACAAAAAAACACAACATGGCACCCTGCCCTCAAGCACAGCACATTTATAGTATAGATCCAGTGTGATAAAGGAATGACCAGAAAAAGGCAAAATTCACTTATATTCTGTGTTCATGGTTTACTTTTAAGATGAGGAGAGAAGCACACCAAGAATAAATGTCACCTTCCAGGCAGACTACGAGCCCAGGCCACGAGCACACGACCTTTAGCATAGGCATGCATCCTGTCACAAGCACAGCGGAGGGGTTCCTGAACCCCAGAGGACTATTACAATAGCCTTGCACTGCAGCGTCTGAGGATATAGCCTGGCAATTCCAAAAATGCAGAAGGTCAGCAGGGATGCAGCATTACCAAGCAATGTCTCTGCTCCACTGACGGTATTCTTCTGGTGTATTTTATGGTTTTGACACATGCAGCTCATGCTAAAGGGATGTGTGTATAGGTTTTGAAATACAAAATGTAGTGAGTGCTTGGTGTGCATGGGAAAGCTAGGTAAGGTCAGACCTATCTAGAAAACTGTTTTGGTACCTCACTCTCCCAAACCATACATAACAATCTCTACTCTCTCCCATGTAGTTACTTCCCACCAAGCATGAACTATGAAAGCAGCTGTCTCTTTCTCAGAACTGTATCTGCAGTATCTAGCCCAATTCCTGGAACACAATAGGTGCTCAGTGAATAGTTGTTAAGTAATGGATGGCTAGAAGGAGACAGCCCACTGAGACCTGAGGGAATCCACAAAGAAGGACTGGACTGGGGATGAAGTAGTGCAAATCTGGTACCCTACAACTGTGGTGAGAGATTCCCTAATTTCAGCCAGAGCTCCAAGGCAAGACGCAGGGCGCCAGATATAAACGAAATATAGAGAGGCATCGAAGGACCAGGGCAAAGAGCCCAGTGAGTAATGGTGCGGAGGAGCTTAGCAAAGGGAATCCACATTTAGTTCCAGCACCTCCCAGGACAAAGAAGAGCCCCGCCAGAGCTGAGAGCCCAGCAGACTAGGGCTGTTACTGCTATTGTTCAGGAGCCCCAATTATTCTTCCAAAGCTTCCTGGAGAAGACCCTGGCTTTACCAATTATACTGGCTTGAGTAGAAGATTGTTTCTTTTGTTAAAACACTATGTTCCATAAAAACTGTCTAACTTTCTTCCTTCAATTAAAATTTCCCTATGAAAAACAGCAAATAACCTAAATGCTCAATAGGAAAATGATTAAATGCTCCATGCCATAAAATAGAACATAGCCATTTAAAATGTCATCTTTGAGTAATAGTTAATAAGATACAGAGAAGAGTCATAACAAAATGTTATGTGAAAAAATGGAGTATACAAAACTGCACATAGGGGTGTGAAGCATCACACCAATTAGACCAAAAAAAAAAAAATGGAAAAAAACTACTTCTCAGTACGGGACTACAAATTATTGTATAACTTTCTGTACTTTCCAAACTACCTACAATGAAGATGGTTTATTTATAAAATAAAACGTTATTTATTATTAAAAGAAAAAGAACAGATGAGAATAATTACTTTCCTGAAAAAGTAACTGTCAAGGTCAGCTGGAAGGTTACAAACCTATACCTCCAGAAGCCTTTCTGGTGGTTATGGGAAAAATCAGCTGAAAGCAAAACATACCAATCAACCCGTTTAGTCTCCTAGAGATAGGGCTGCAGACATGGGCACAACAGGTCCTGGGAGAACGATAACCTTTATAGTGAAATTACACACCTACGAAATGGAGAGTGGCCCGGATAAAATTTAATGATGGTCCTTTAACAGCACCATACTAATAAATGATGGCGTATTCTTTTTGTTTTTGTTTTTAAATCTTCCCTTTCATATCTGCCCTGTGGAAATATTCTGGGAAACCAGAATCACAAGGCCCTGGACACTAACGCTTTTGCTTGAGAACTCTGCATAAATTATTGATGACACAGAGACTGCACTGTGTTCAAAGAGTCTGCAGCAGATGAAAAGCTTTTATTTTGGTAAAAAGCAAGAGAATGGGAATAAAAACATGTGGGTGGCTAGACTCTACTAAGGGTTGCCAACCTTCATATTTCCTCTGGCCTTTGTTGTGGGCTCTTCTCCATTTCCTTCAGATAATTCCCTACATTGGTTAACAGCGCTCCCATCCATTCAGTTCCTCGCACTAGAAACCTGGGAGCATCCTTCATTTCTCCATCTATCTCACTCCTCTCGCCCAACTCAACATGCTCACTAGTCCTACTCTGCAAATACATCCGGAGCACATCATCTCTCTCTCTCCCTCTCCTCTCTCTATCTCTCTACCATTCCCGCTCTGATCCATGACCCCACCCCCTCCCATCTTATACAACAGGTGTCAGGCTTCCACTCCCATTCCACCATCACAGCCCAACTGGCCTCTCTCCTGTCCTGGGAAGACTCATGTTCTTTTCCACCTCAGAGCTCTTGCACATGCCAAGAAAGGCTCTTTCTTCATAAGGCTAACTTTCTAGAATCTTGCACCCTAACTCTCAAGTTCTCAGAAAGGTTTTTTTCTGACTACCTATTCTGTAGTCAGAGCCCAATTATCCTCTACTTCGGCACCCTGTTTGATAAATATGGATGTGCCATGTATTTGCTTGATGTCTGCCCTATCCATTAACTATAAACTCCATGAGGGTAAGGACTATTTCCTTCTTGTTCACTGTTCCATCTCTACTAGTGAAACACAATATATTTTAATGAATTGAAGACTGCTTTGTTTTATCCATAACTGTGGCATTTCTAGATCTATATTAAAGTGGGACAGAGAAAATAAATCCCTCACTTCTAAGCCAATTTCTTAAGTCATTGTTTACTTCTGCATTTGTATCCAAAGCATGCCTTACCAAGACAATTTCTGGAATAAAAATTTGGCATGGAGACTTACAACCATGAAAAACATCCCCAGTCTCCAAACACCTGGTATTAAGCTGGCTAACCTATTCTCAAATGTCACAGACTTCACATTACATCTATTTAATCCAAATCCTTTAATTATTGCCAGCCTAGGAAGTTTTCTGACAAGGCATAGAGAGCCTAAGTGCCAGACACTAACTCAGCGTAAAATCAAATGTGGACATGCACATTTGCATAATTTTAAAATTTTCATAGAAGACTCTAAACATAATTCTGTCCTATGGACACCATAACACAAGGCCCACCTACACAGATTCTGGGAGAGCTTTAGTTCTTGCAATCACATGCTCTAGTTGGTAAAAGTTCTCCCTAACTCACCTCGGAAACAACACTAAGATTACCATATGCCTGTAATTAAATTGTTCTGACAAAACACATAACTCTCAGGGTCCAATTCTTTCCTCTGTGATAATGACCATTTCTAAATCCCCTTCATTTAAAATGTGGTGGGATTTTGGTATTATTTTCTAAATTTTTTATTCAATTTATGTAAACTAAAAAAAAAATTCGCCCTTTCCTATTTAAATGTTTAAAAAATTCAATTTACCACTTTCAATAGGGCTGTATGTAGAAAAAAGATGAGTATCAGAAACAATTCTGATGAACCCACAAGGTACCACCAAAAAAAACACACTTTTTTTAATAATTGATGTCCTTAGTTTAGTATTTTGCTCAACCTATTTAGTGCAATTTAAACCTAAGACCATGTAGTAAAAACATTAATCCCTCCAGAAAGCTTTACTTTTTTTATATATGCAATATATGACAATATATGCAATATATGACAGTCCTTTTATATATATTGCATTAAATCCTCCCAGCAATACTAATAGGTAGGTACCAATGTTATCCCCCATTTTATAGACCAGGTGGAAGTTTAGAGAAATGAAGTTTAGAGAAATAAGTAACTTGGCAAGATTAAGCCTAAAATAAGTGACAGAGCTGGGTATTAAGTCCACGTACTTAATAACTACCCTAAAGCAATGAATATATGACTGAATGCCTCATCCAGAGAGCATTTCTGCGTGTCTTCTACACTTTTCTCCGATTATAACTACTGTTCTTCTGTTTTTTCATTCAAAATCCCTAAGTGTTTTCATTACCCGTTATAACTCAAATCACGATTAAGTGAATTAAGAAACATTGACTTAGTATATGGCATATACGAGGTCCCTGTCCTAGGTATTGGTAAAGCAAAGAAGAAACAGAAGAAAGCTCCATTCCTGGGGACTAACTAGAACATAGTGGAAAGGATAAGTAGTTACCGCACGATGGGTGGCACTCTGGGAAGCAGGGTGCAGTGACCGACTACCTCCCCAACAGAAGCTGAAACAGGCTTCACAGAGGAAGTAACATATGAGCTGGGGTTCTTGGGATAGGCATAGATTCCCCAGACAGAAAAGGGAAGAAAAAACATTCCAGTTAGTAGAAAAACATTTGCAGTAGTGTGAAACTGTAAGCATATGACCTACTAGGTAAAAAGCAAGACTTTAAAGAGAAGCTGGAGTTGACAGTGTCCGGAAGAGAGAGAAAAACTGGCTCGTCAGACAGGCCGAATGCAGACTGAAAAGGTATTCCACGCCACGCTTAGGAAATAGGGCTCATCCCACAGGTGACGGTGTACCGTCAGAGAGGCAGTGTGGCAGAGCTGGCAAAGCACAGACAGACAGACATGGATTTGAGTCTTTAAGTAGAATGCATAATATCCCCGAACCATTTCCTGCAAAACGCAGATAGCACATTCCTCGTGGAGCTGATGGAAGCTGTAAACGGATGCCTTCTATCTCTCCACGTGAAACATCTGATACAAAGCAGCTGCTGAGCACATGCTGCTTCCTCTCACCACTGGGAATTACAACCTCTCTAGAAGTTGATTTCCCTTTAACTGACAGGTAGGGATCCCCAAAGAGTATAATCAATTGAAAGCCGGAGAGCCAGAGAAGGTTCCTTACTCTTAGCACAGAGCTTCATGCATGTTTGTGAATAAATGTATCCATTCCACAGCTTTATTGATCATCATCAATGTGCCAGGCCTTGACATAATTGCTAGGCACACAAAATGGACCATGTGCACACACACCTCAAAATCCCTGCCTTTATGGAGCTTTCAATTGGGAGGAGATCAGAGGGTAGGAGAAATAGACGATACGCAATAATAAATAAATTATATAATCTATTAGAAGGTGATGAGTGCAGGAGACGAAATTTAAACAGGGTACAGAGATGGGGACTGCCAGCAAGAGGAGTGTTCAGGGTAGGCCTTCCTGAGAAGGTACAATTTGCTCAAAGACTTAAAGGAAAAGAGGGAGTGAGCCGTGCAGATAGCCAGAAAGAAGGAATATCAAGTACAAAAACCCTAAGGCAGCTGCATGGCTGGCGTGTTAAAGGGAGAGCGAAAAGAACTGTGTGGCCAGCTAGAAGGAATGCAATAGAAGATCAGAGAGGTAATGGGACCAAATGCCATAAGGCTTTTACTCTGAAGGTGAGGAAACTGGGGGAGGGGGGGGGGGCGGTTGAGCAGGAGAGAAGTCTGACTCTTGTTTGAAAAGATTCTCTCGAGCTAATGTGTTTAGAATAGGCTTGGGATACAAGGGTGAAAGCAAGGTCACCAGCCAGGAAACTTTTCAGTAATCCAGGCAGAAAATGACATTAGAAATTGTGAAGGTAAAGCCAAAAAGACTTCTTGACAGAGTACATGTGAAGAGTAAGAAAATAGAGGCGTCATGGATGACTTCAAGGAATTTTTGCCCTGAGCAAGGATGGGGTGGTTACGCTATGGGAGGGAAACAAATGCTTGGGGAGTGTGTGGAAGAGCCCTAGAAATCAGAAGTTTGGGTACGTACTGAGTTTGATGTGTGTATGTGCCATCCCAGTGGGGATGCTGTGTAAGCCAATGTATGGACAAGTCTGGAGTTCAGCAAAGTCTAGATTAGACTAGAGAGGTCTAGACTAAGTCTAGAGATCTAGAGATAAAATTTAGGAGATGTCTGCATATAAACGATATTTAGAGATAGAAGAAATAGATGGATACACAAACATTAACTTTGGAGTCACAAAGTTCTTTGATTCTTGGCTCTGACACTGTGTGACCTTAGACAAGCTTCTTCAAAACTTCTCTGAGTTCATTTCCCCCTGTGACATGGGATCATAAAACCTACCTTTGGGATTAAATGAATTAAGAACACAAAGCACCTAAGTGGTGTCTGGTACATGTCAAGCTCTCAGATGGTATTGGGTTTATCAGTTTTTAAGCAAACGAGTGATTTTACCCAATTTGTTTTGTTATAAAGAGAGGTTCCTCTATCCTCTTTCCCCTTCTTCATGTCTGCTTATCCCTTCCCCTAAAATGAAAAGTTCTATCAGACACATAATTCAAAACTGCAACAATCCCCATTTCCTTACAAAGCCAAGGAAAGAAGACATCTAAGAAAGAAGGAAAGGGGAAAGGTAGGCACTGGCACCCATCCCAAGGCTGTGCACTCTGAAAGAGCAATAGATGTTAAAACTAAAGGACAAGAAGCAGGGGTGGTCCAGAAACAAGAGTATAACAGCATACTTTCTTCAGAGTTGAAGCCCTCGCTGATAAGAGCATGGTTTCCTCTTGCCCTCTCAAAGCCTCTTTGAGAATATAAATATAATTAAGCGAAACTGGCTAGAAACTTAAGAAACACAGACTGGCATCCTCCAGGCAAAACTGGCACTAATGCTCCCAAGACTGGAATCTCTGCCAATCTCTGGAAATAACATTTGCTATATCACAGGGGTATGTTGGTGCCATTTGCGAGATTGGGACTCAAAAAAATTGCATTAATATTAAATCTGAAGAACTAAAATAATATTTGCAGAATATTCTGAGTGTCTAATAAATAGCAATATGTATTATGACTGTGTATGATCACTTCCTCATCTAGGAGGAGCAGTCGGGCTCCCTTTAGAACCCACTCATGACGAGCCTTCATTGACTAAAGGCAATTAAACACAGGAAACTCGCTCACCTCCTCTGAGAGGTCCTGTTGACCTGGGAATATGAGGCAGTTATCATGGAAGTAATATACGTTTAATCAAGAAAATATTTCTTGACCTACCTAAAAATTTAATTCGTCTTAAACATATGACTTCTTCAAGTAGATAGAATTTTGTTAGGCCACAATGGAAAAACTGAAAAACAAAAGTCTCAAACACCCAGCAATGCATATCAATGCTTGCTTCATTAGTCACTATTTTTATCAACACCAATTTCAAACGACAACTCTAAAACTATAAAGCATAAATAATTCATCTTTATTTCCCCCACTGGGAAGCTTAAGTCAAAATAAAATATTACTAAGACTGAATACATTTCCTCTCCCAATTTGATATAATCAGACATGAGGAAGTAGAGAGAGATAACAACGAGGTGTTCCAAAGACTGATTACTAACAGCATGTGTTTTGCGATGCTTCGAAGATTACTCATTCTTGAATGTCTACCTTTTTATGGATTACTATGATAATTCTAAAACAAAAAGGTGAATTGTTTTGTGTGTTGTAATGATGGTTCAAACATTATTTATCCCACTCTTAACACTTACATTGAAAATTTCGAAACCAAAAAAGAATCATTAATTATATCATTCATGAAAGAGTGTATACTGAGTGGAGCTACCATGCTAAAATATATACTCAAGGGGAGCCTGGGTGGCTCAGCTGGTTGGGCATCTGACTCTCGATTTCAGCTCAGGTCATAATCTCACAGTTCGTGGGCTCGAGCCCTGTGTCGGGCTCCACACTGACAGTGCGGAGCCTGTTTAAGATTCTCTCTTTTCTCCCTCTGTCCCTTCCCTGATCATGCGCTCTCTCTCAAATAAATAAACATTTAAAAAATAAAAGAAAATATATATTCAACATAAAGGCCCTACAGATTATGCAAAATCACGTTTTAATATTTATCACATTAACTTTTCCTCGGAAAGAGAAAAAAACTCCATTATTGGATCAAGGATTCAAAAGTAAAGAAGTACAAAAGTCCTAGGAGACAATACGGGAGGTTTTAATAATGTTTTTTAATCGTGGAGAAGGGAAGGCCTTTGTAGTCAAAATACAACAAGAGCCAAAAAAAATTGTATGCATCAAGTAAAAACGAATTTTATATATATTTAACAATGTTCAAACTCATTCACAATTAAAGAAACACAGATATTATTTTCACCCATCAGGTTGACAAAGATAATTACATAAAATTATTCTTCTTCCTCTGAACTATCACCCTTATTTTATAGGTAAGAAAACTATGTATCCTTCCTAATATCATTGAAGTGGCAGAATTTTCATTTTTTAAAGCTTGTTCATACACAGCACTGATGAAAGTGAAGTAAGCAGGTATCTTCACACATTATTGATGGTGATCTATTATTATGATAGACTCTTGGAAAAAAATGTCAAATATCCCATATCCATGGCCCCTGAAACTGCTACACAATTTTTCTTGTTCATAAGACAACAGCTTATCTAGTATTGAAAAATTAAGATATACCAAAGTCTTGGGGCACCTGGGTAGCTCAGTCGATTAAGCGGCCGACTTCGGCACAGGTCATGATCTCGCGGTCTGTGAGTTCGAGTCCCGCATCGGGCTCTCTGAAAGCTCAGAACCTGGAACCTGTGTTCTGATTCTGTGTCTCCCTCTCTCTCTGTCCTTCTCCTGCTCACGCTCTGTCTCTATGTCTCAAAAATAAATAAACGTTAAAAAAAAAAAAAAAGATATACCAAAGTCTTGTGCCTCTCCTAGAGATAGGCTACATATTTCCAAAACAGAAAAACTACACACAGGACTCACATATGCTAGCTAATGTTCTGACATCCATCAGTATCCTAGATAAGGGAAAACGCACGGCTGGATGTCACCCTGCTTCCCCTCCCCTCTGTTAAGAGCTGCGCAGTCATACCATGCACTAAGCCACAGGACGTGGGCACTCCAACTTCTGCCCTGCTCTAGCTACTGCCAAAGGAATGACATTGACTCTAAGAGTCAGATCATCTGCACAACTGAAGCCTGGCAATCAGAAAACGATGTTTGACATTGTATTTAATAGGGAATAAAGAGAGTGACACTCTGTCTGATCTGTGTCTCTTAGTGTCCTACACTATCCACTTTACCGTGACTAAAAATCAAGGTACCATGTAGCCCAGACAGAAGCTACCAAACAGAATATGCATTGGATGAATTATTTGGAGAGTAATTTAGAAACAACCATAAAAATTTTAAATTCATGAACTTAACCATCTATACCACTTTTCGCAATTTATGCTGCAAGTATACTTGTACATATTCACAAAGACTTTTGCCATATTGAATGCCGGTGTCCCCTCTACCAAAATTCATAGTGTTGAATCTTAACCCCCAAGATTATAGTATTTGGAGGTAGGGACTTCAGGAAGTGATTAATTGATGAGGACACAACCCTCATGAACAGGATTAAAGCCCTTATATAAGAGACCTCAGGGTGCCTGGGTAGCTCAGTCAGTTGAGCATCTGGCTCTAGGTTTTGGCTCAGGTCATGATCTCACAGTTCATGAGTTCAAGCCCCATGTCAGGATCCTCACTGACAGTGCAGACCTTGCTTGGAATTCTCTCTCTCCTGCTCTCTCTGCCCCTCCCCCAAGCTCACTTGCTCTCTCTCTCTCTTTCTTTCTCTCTCTCAAAAAAAATAAACTTAGAGAAAGACAGAGAGACCCCAAAGAGTTCCCTTGCCCTTCTGCCATATAAAGACATGGCAAGAAGATGGCATCTATGAACCAGGAAGCCAGTCCTCACCAGAACCCAACCATGCTAGTGCCTTGATCTCGGACTTTCTGGCCTCTAGAATGGTGAGAAACAAATTTCTGTTGTCTAAAAGCCACCCAGGTCTATGATATTTTGATACAGCAACCTAAATGGATTAAGACGACGTATAATGGCCACACTTGAAGACAAGTTAATAGCCATCATCAGAGGACTATGTAAACTGTGGTACAATCATATAAAGGAATTTTTTTAAAAAGCTGGTTTTTTTTTATATAGAAATGATAAATCTCTACATCTTTTTTCAACACGATTTAAAAAGCAATAATTCAAGGAATATAAAAGCATGGATAAAAAGTTCCCATTCGTGTAAAATGAAAGGAAGAGAAAATATGTACAGCATTTATTATGCAAGAATATTTCTGAAAGGTTACATATGGCCGCCCACATTCCTTGGCTCACAGCCCTCTTCCCCCAACTACAAAGGCAGCAACAGCAGGTTGAGTTCTCATATTGCGTTTTATTCTGGCCTCTTCTGCCTTCCTCTTCCACATTTAAGGACTTTGTGATTACACTGGGCCCACCTAGATAATCCAGGATAATCTCTATATTTTAAAGCCACCTCATTAGCAACCTTAATTCCACCTAATACCTTAGCTTTCCATTGCCATTTAAAACACCATATCCACAGGTTCCAGAGGTTAGGGCATAGACATCTCCAGAGGTCAATATTCTGCTTACCACAGGCAAGGGCAGGCAGTGTAGGGAAAAGGCCTTTCTTATTTTTAAGGCAAAATATGCTTCGCTGAAATAGCCTATCCAGCTATTTTAGGAAAATAGGAATATACGTATGTATGCAGGCAGGAGGAGCATTTACGTGTGAGAAAAGGGATCTTTTTAAAAGACAATATACATGGAGAAAGAGAGTAATAATGCAATGAGAAATCATGTATAGGAAACTGTATGGAAAAGAGGGGAACATTCTAGTTAGCACCAAGCATTAATCAAATTCTCCCAGTAGCAACCGTTTTTTCGGACCTGCATTCTTTGCTAATATTAATTCTTTTAAAGTACCTATACTATTGTTTCATAGCTCTGGCTAATTTGGTGACTGTAACATGAATTCCTGGCACACAAACATCTCTAAGCTTCACTGGAGGAGAAAAGCAGAACACTCCGGGAATAGCAGAATTTGCAGTGGATAACCAATCTGCTTCCTCATCTATTAAAATTACATTCATCCTCAATGCAGAAATAAATGAATGAAAAAAAAAAAGAAATAAATGAATGTGCAGTAAAAATTCAATCCTGTATTTCAGGATGACACATTTTTAAGCCCTTTAAATGCCACTAAAACATCTGCATACACAGCACCCAGGCTTTCTTGCTCATGTTCGGGGACTTCACATCATAACATAGATACAGTCCCTGAAAACTTAACCAATGAAGTCCTCGAATATTCCAGAAAGCATCTTCTACTGATTATAACTCCGCCTCAATCCAGAGAAAAGGGAGTAGATGGTACAGGACTTTCTGGCGAAGGTACAGGGAGGAAAGAAGAAGAGGGGGAAGAAAAGATGAATAGGGTGATGCAAACATGAAAGTGTGTACACACACACACACACACACACACACACACGTCAGCAACATTTTATACCACTGATGGTTTCCCAAAAGGTAACACAACTCTATAGTGACAAACTCAGACCCACTGTAAAGAAATGAACTGGATCGGCAGATTAAGATTCCAATCTTTAAAATAAAGTTCCCTACAGCCATCGCCAAGAGACTTAGAGTGAAGCAACCCGCTCAGATGGCATGCACCATGCAGAGAGGGGATTTTTCTGTGCAGAGTAAATTCACACTTGCTTACCAACTGAATTTCTTAAAATGAACTGTTTTCCACGTGCAGGTACGTTACTGATAAAACTTCCCGGGCCCTTCTCGTTCCCACGGCAGAATACTTTCCTTAGGACCACCATCCAAACTTTGCAGGGTGATTTGCAGTCCTGGCCAGTGTGGTCTATGAATATAAAGAGGTGGGCCAAATGGCCCAAACTGAACTCAAGCCAGACTCACCAGGATCACAACCTAACCAAGGGTCCTGACCACCCCCTGGCACCTGCACAGGTATGGAATGGGGGGGGAGGGGGAATTCATTTCAGTCACCTTTCTTTCGCACACACACAAAATTATTAATTAAAAAAAATACAATTAAAAGCTCTCTTTTCTTATACAATAGAGAGAAAGTGAACGATATTATTGTATTTTTCCACGACCTTACAACTTCTGAATATACACAAAGATATTTTTAAATATATACCAAAAAAAAGTACAAATTCCCAGGTAATCTGATAATAGGAACCGTGTATTTTAAACTGTGGATGTCTTTTGTCCTCCAGTTCTATTTCTAGGAATTCATCCTAAGGTAAAAAGCGTGCCTATGTGTCAAGATTTAACTACAAGAATGTTTGCCACATATGTTTATAGGAGAAAAAAACTTAAAAAAAATACTAAATAACCATTATTAAAAGCTTAGTTTAAAAATATGTTTCAACCTACAACAAAATAATCTGTGGCCATGGGGTGCCTGGGTGACTCAGTCGATTGAGTGTCCAACTATTGATTTCGGCTCAGGTCATGATCCCAGGGTCATGGGATCAAGCTCTCCATCAGGCTCTGCACTGAGCATAGAGTCTGCTTGAGATTCTCTCTCACTCTCCCCCTGCCCCTCTCCCACCTCATGCTCATGCTCTCTCTCTCTTAAAAATTAAAAAAAAAAAAAACCTGTGGCTGTTAAATCCGGTATTGTGGCAAAATGCCATGAAAATGCTGTGGCAAAATAAGGTATTGTTAAATGCAAAAAACAGACTGCAATACACATATCACTCAGAGACTATTTTATGTTAAAACAGATTGAGAAGTTATCACTAAGTGGGAGGATGAGATCTTATTGAAGACATCTGCCTTAAAGACAGAGGTGGAGATGTTCACTAGATTTTACACACACACACACACTCACACACACACACGCACGCACACACAAACACACGCCCAGCCCTGTATATCTGTGCTATATGTATATCTATGTACAGTTAAATCTCTCAGTACACGGCCCTATAAGTGCTCAACCAATACATGTTTATTTGTATTTATACTTCTATAATTACCCAGTCAACACTTACTATATGTAGAGCACTGTTTTAAGCCATTTACATACATCCTTCAGCATGGGCTGTGTGTTGTCCTCAACTGAAAGATTTTAAATTTACCAAAGATTACTTGCCCAGTAAAAGGCAGAACAAAGATTCAATCCCAAGTCTATCTATAGACTCCAAATCTCAGAGCCCTCTTTTTCTTCTCTCTCCCTTTTTTCACTATTTGTATTATTTAAAATATCTACAATCAAAAATAATTCTGGTATGTTATGGAAACAACACATTATTTTTAGATGTAAAAAGACTAAAATAGTACCTGGGTGGCTCAGTTAGTTAAGCCTCCATCTTCAGTTCAGGTCATGATCTTGTGGTTCGTGGGTTCAAGCCCCGCATCAAGCTGTGCTGACAGCTCAGAGCCTGGAATTTGCTTCAGATTCTGTGCCTCCCTCTCCCTCTGCCCCTCCCCTGCTTGTACTCTGTCTCTGTCTCTGTTTCTCTCTCAAAAATAAATAAGCATTAAAATTTTTTTAATTAAAATTGTTTCATGTTTTGTTTTAAAAATAGCTCTAACTTGGAGAAATAAAAATGTTGGTAGGTATCAATCAATACTCACTAGGGGAAAATTTTATTTATAAGGAAGATTAAAACTAGCCAGCAAAGATTAATACAGGAACCAAAAGTGAGCAAGTCTTTTTCAGCAATACCAACTGCCAAATCCTACCATCTGCTGTGGTCCTCTCTAGTCAGTATACTAGAACTCTTTTTCAATTAGCTTAGGAATGATCATTAGCAATGAAGAGGGTTCGAGGTAAATTACAGAAAAGTTATCACATTAGACCTATCTTTTTAGCACCTAGCATCTATCAAGTATTTTCCACTAAAGGCTGTAGTGAAAGAAAGTCCAGATTCTTCTCTTCCATCATCGTCCCTCCTTGAAGATCATAGGGCACTAAGTATTTTTATCAAAAACGTTTCCCCTCAAAATCTCCACATACTGAGCACAAATAACTGAACAACGATTTCGATTCGGTCTGGGGTCAGTCTTGTCCCTATATAGGCTAACACTAATGTCCCCCAGAAGCTTTCTATAGTAAATTATTTCCCAGAGCATCCATTTACCATCAACTCAACAACTTAAATGTTGGGCAGTGATGAGCTACACTCTACTGTCAGATATTGGAATCAGCTCTATCTAGAAATAATGTCGTGAAATTCAAGATTCTGCTACTTGCCATATAATTAAAAGTCTCACGTGAATCCCTCCCTCACACATTCAGAAGCAGAGATTAGCAGTAAAAACTCTTAGCGGGCAAGAATGATTTTTAAAAAAATCTTTAAAGAGCTACCTACCCTTTGACCCAGCAATAGCACTGCTAGGAATCTACCCAAGAGACACAGGAATGCTGATGCATAGGAGCACATGTACCCCAATGTTCATAGCAGCACTTTCGACAATAGCCAAATCATGGGAAGAGACCAAGTGCCCATCAACTGACGAGTGAGTGGATAAAGAAGATGTGGTACATATATACAATGGACTACTACGTGGCAATGAGAAAAAAAATGAAATCTGGCCATGTGTAGCAACATGGATGGAACTGGAGGGTATTATGTTAAGTGAAATAAGTCAGTCAGAAAAAGACAGATACCATATGTTTCCACGAATAGGTGGACTTGGTGAGACTAAGCAAAAACCAGGGGGAGGGGAAGAGGGGAAAGAAAAAAAAGACACAGAGAGGGAGGGAGATAAAACATAAGAGACTCTCAAAGACTAAGAACAAACTAAGGGTGAGGGGGGTGAGGGAGCGGGGAGAGGGGGTGACAGACATTAAAAAGGGCACATGTTGGGATGAACACTGGGTGTTATATGTAAACCAATTTGAAAATAAATTATTATAAAATAAAAAAAATCTTTAAGTTCAACACAGTGTGGAAACATGTAATAGGTAATTTTAAGTTTCATGAAAATTTGAGGGGCGCCTGGGTGGCTCAGTCGGCTGAGCGCCGACTTCGGCTCAGGTCATGATCTCGCGGTCTGTGAGTTCGAGCCCCGCGTCGGGCTCTGTGCTGACAGCTCAGAGCCTGGAGCCTGCTTCGGATTCTGTGTCTCCCTCTCTCTCTGTCCCTCTCCCACTCATGCTCTGTCTCTCTCTGTCTCAAAAATAAATAAACGTTAAAAAAAAAAAAAGAAAAGAAAATTTGAAAATAAACTATTATAAAAGAAAGAAAATTGAATAAAATATTCCTTCCATCTCCAACTGGAGCATTTGGAAAGACTATATAGCACTCAGTTATCTTGACACTGAAAGAAACTGTGTATTAGTAACTCAGGTCCAGTCAATTCAAAAGGCGATGGTCTGAGGCTAGGATTAACTTTTTTGAATCAGTCTTTTACCACAGCTTGTCTGTTTCCCACCCATCTAAGTGTGCTGCTCGGTTTAAATGGCATCATAAAATCTTTTCCTCCTTATCTTGAAATTGTCTCTTCTCGGGAAGCTTTTGCGGTAGTACCGAACATTAAGGGTATAACATAAAAAGGCAATGTTCACGGGACCTTGCTCCCCAATGCCAAATTCTTCTAATCACCAGCATAAAGCACCCATGTTAGGGGGAAGGCTGCCTCGTAAACACAGCCCAGGCAATTGCTCCGGCTGCCTGTGCGGCTTCTACGGCCGCTGTTCAGGGCAGGACTGCTCTCTCCCCTTTGTATTGCCAGCGTTCCCAAAGCCAGAGCTCTGGATCCAACCAACAGCTTTTAAATCGGGTTAGAAGGAGGGGAAAAGTTCATACGAAGCAACCTGCTGGATTTTATAAGAGTATAAAGAGGGCCTTTATACTGAAGTACTAAACACTGACATGAAAAAAAGTCTGACACTGTCATAACATCCATTCCTACCGGTTGAAAAGGATTCGAAATTGAAATTGGATTGGAAGATTCAAGCGATTAGGGTTTTCCCACCAAATGCTGGGCATTCAATTATTATGCAACTACTGTTTCAAAATACAAAATGGGCATCCAAACCCAAAAATATATCAATGTGACACATGGTCGCCCAAGGAAAAGACATAACTGTCACCTAAAGGTTCCTGGCCCCACTTCCTTTTTCTGTTTCAACAGGATTCTCAGAAAAGGCAGCTTAAATGATTATCTCATTTTCACAGAGGCTGGGAAGGAAACTATGTACAAAACCCTCTACAGCTGCTACTTCAGCCTGATTTCTACCAATATCCAAAAACAAAACAAAAAAAAAGTGCAGACAGCTAAATGAGTAAAATGCCCGGTAGTTTTCCTGTCCAGATTCTACTGATTCGTGATAAATATCACTCTGTCCCTCATTCCAGACATGATGCTTTGGGGGGCCTCAGACGGTACAAATGATAAAACATGCCGCATCATTTGGGCTGACGTCCAATCACTGAAAATGGTGACTTGACCACCGCAGGGTGCTGTTCACTATTAGGAAGGCAGCTCACTGCATGAAGGCAAAACGGAAATTTTAGCGCTTCAGGAGTAAGGAGGCCTAATAAAACACAGGAAAGTCAAGCCTTAATGTGTGGAATGAGCTTCCCGAACCATAATAAACAATTCCCAGAGAGATTTCTTAAATAGCTAGGAACTACTTTACTTGTCAGCATGGGACCTCCACGAACGCAGTCCAGGTCAGAAAAAGAAAAACCAGTATCTCAGGCTTTTAGTGCTAATATTCTAAGAAATCTCCAGAATGATTTATGAAATAGGCATGAGGCTCTATATTTCTTTGTGTGTCTCAAGAATTCCCAATCATCTAGTTGTTCATATTAGGTCCTGAACTAATAAAGTCTTTGAGGATTGTTTATTCTACAAAGACTTTACTCAGAAAAAAAAAAAAAGACTAACCTTCAATTTTTTGAAGCTACATTAGAGTACATTCAATGCCAAAGGAAAGTAAAAATTAACTTTATAAACACAGTCCAGTTTTATCCTGCCTAAAATTGTCAAGTAGAGAAAATTCTGAAAATATTTATAAAAAAAACTATTCTCATGTTGGCAGCAGTGGTTAGAATGGAGGTATTTCCTTAATTAAAAAGAAAAAAGCCTAAAAAATAACTTCACATAATCAAATTCCTGTGAAGTGAAAGGGTTTGAAAATGATGAGATTGAAAGGCAGTTAAAATTTCTACTATACATATGTGTTTCACTTCAAGCAAATTAGATGCACTGCATACAATTTAAATTTGCAGATGAGTGATTTGCTCTTTAAAAAAGTCCCCCCAAAAATACCTAAAAATAGAAAATGTTGCTTTCATTCATTTGAAATATTCTGACAAAAGAAATCAATGCACAATTTCAGGAAACAAAGGCTAGGCATACCCCACATCCCTGACTCATTGTTCCATTCTCACACCACACACAGCTGGTGTTATGCAGACTCCAACTTCCTCAACAAGAGAGCCTGGAAAAGGTCAATTTAATATTAAAAACAAATGGACTATGTAGTCAGGTGTGCAGCTGGCGAGTACCCAGCAGATGAAGACCCAAGGACTCAGAGACCTGGGTATTTTGTGTCTAAAAAGCCCGACTTTCCAAACCTCTGCATGGAATCCAATGTAGGCGCAGAGTCTTTGCTTAGTGAACACTTGAAGGAAAACTAGGCACGCTGCAACAACACAGGAATAGTCTTTCACGATATGGACAAATATTAGGTATAGTGGGGATGCCTGTTCCCCTTACAGAGCCAAACAAAAACATCTCTGAAACATGCTGGTATAAAACCTAAAAGAAACAAACCCAAAAGTAAACTCGTAGGTCTTTTATTTCCCTATTACTCCTTAAATAGTGATCATTCTGTGCATCCCACTTGAGAATCTAGAAGACTTGGTCGAATGCCATTTAACCCATTTAAATAGAGATTAAATAAAGTATAGCATGCTGCCGCATCTACATCAAAATATAAAGTTTAAAAAAAAGCTTAAAAATGTGTGACTTCAAGAAAATCTAAAAAACAAAAATACAAACATACAAATCAGATAAATTGAAGGGTATTATTTGTATTTAAAAGATTCTCCTTAAACATCAAGCTTGAGATAAGCTAAAATATGGTACCACTACAAAGGTATGAATTCCATTCACATTTTCCTCAATAAAGAGATGGATATTGACATTATTGTATTTAATAAGCAAAACACTGAAAAATGAGATTAAGCACAGGTATTAGGTGAAGTAAGCATAAAACCCAGAACCACCAATGTTCTGTCTTTAAATAACTCTTCCCAACACATCATAGACTTTGGTATAAAAAATTATTAAAAGGACACATTACATTTAATATTTAGTTTGGTAGCCACGAGGTGAGTAAATTACCCAAGTCCTAGGGAAAATGCAATGCCATTGAAAGGATAAGGCAATAACATAAAAGACTCTAATATAATAATACCTAATAAGAGGTAATATTCATTGAGCCTTTACTAGGTAATAAGCATTTTATATGGTATTTAAAACTCGAAAACTGTCCCATGACATAGTACTACACATATGTTCGTTGTAGAGGAGAAGCTGAGGTGAAGAGTAGTTAACTTACTTAAGGTCACACAGCTGCCAGAGTGAGGATTTCAGCCCAGAAAGTCAGACTCCAAAGCATGCAAACCAGGAACCTGCACCTTGCATTATAAAGTGCAACAAAGTGGGGCGCTTGGCTGGCTCAGTCAATACAGTGTGCGACTCTTGATCTCTAGATTGTGAGTTCAAGTTCCACGTTGGGTGTAGACATTACTTAAACATAACATCTTTAGGGGCACTTGGGTGGCTCAGTCGGTCAAGTGTCCAACTTCGGCTCAGGTCATGTTTTCATAGTTCCTGAGTTCGAGCCCCACGTTGGGCTCTCTGCTGTCAGCACAGAGTCCACTTCGGAGCCTCTGTCCCCCTCTCCGTCTGCCCCTCCCCCACTCGTGCTTGCTCTCTCTCTCTCTCAAAAATAAATAAACACAATAAAATAAAATATTTTTTTTAAAAAAAGCAAAGTGCAACAAGGTATTCAAAAATGTGGGATGCTTTCCCACAGTGATTACAAGGGTGGAGCTGGAGTGGGGGCAACAGAGGAATGACGGCTTTGGAAAAGGAGTTGAGAAGAATTGTTCTGTGTGTAAAAGGCATGTCTATGATAATGATAAAGGGATGATTTTTTTTTTAAGTGGCTGAGAATCACATTAGGAGAGCCAGGAAAATTCCCAGAGTAACTGGAACCTGAGATGAACATCAAAGAGTAAAAGAGTGGTTAAGATTTGAACAGCTGGAAATAAGGGAAAGATCCAAAAAGAAGGCCTTGCATGAGAAAAGGCAGTCAGGAAAAAGCAAATAATACATGCAGGGTAGTAGTGGGAGGTAAGCTGGGAAAGGAAAATAAGACCGCGTGGTGGCTAGCTCTGAACACCTGGGCAAAACATTTATCTTTAGTTCGAAAAGCAATGAAGAGTTCTTGAGGGTGTTTTGAATAGGTGTTGGGTATTGAAAAGCTACCTGGCATAAAAGAATACAAATGACGTAATTCCACATATATTAGTCCAAATTATAAAAATCAGAAAATGATTATAAAAATCAGAAAATGATTGCCTAATGAGGAGGGAAATTGGGGAAGGGGCACGAGGCAACTTTCTGAAGTGACAGAAGTGCTCTGTATCTTATGTGGGCAGTGCTTACAGGAGTGTGTGAAATTGTCAAAACTCATGAAATTGAACAATCTATTTTCTTGCATGGTAGTGAGATTTCAATTTTTTTAAAAGGCAAAAAAGTCATCTGTAGAACAGACCTAAGTATAAAATAAGGGGAGCTAGGAAGATAAGAGGACTCTTACAGAAACCCAAGAGAATAATACTAGAAGTGAGGAGTCTAGATGTAAAGAGAAGCAAGAAGAGGGCTGTTCATATGCAAATGTGCCTGTTTAAAAACATGTATACAAATCAATATCAATGTAAATAAAGTATAAGTGCGTGAGTTATAATTTCATTCATCTTGTCCCCTTAGAATGTAGACTGCCAGATACAGCAGAGACCAAGCTTAAAAGTTTTTCCACTTAAAACAATTTTTCTCATTATTTTCAATTTGTATGCATTTGATGCTATCATTTATATTCTCAATTCTCTTTTATCAAATATACATGTAGTGTATAGTGTGCCTGGTATGTAAACTTTTAAAATAATTAAACTATTGGTTGCTTATTATGTGCCATTAAGGGCTTGCCATCCTACCTATTTCGTTTGAGCATTAAGAGCAATCTCATGAGGTGATCTATCAATCCCATTTTAAGATGAATCTCATTTTGAGATGAAAACACTGAGGCTGAGAAATAACCCATCCACAACCCCTCGAGGAATCCTCAATCTGTTCTCTATATTTAAGAGTCTCTTATGTTTGGCCCCCTCCCTGTTTTTATATTATTTTTGCTTCCCTTCCCTTATGCGCATCTGTTTTGTATCTTAAATTCCACATACAAGTGAAGTCATATGATATTCATCTTTCTCTGACTAATCTCACTTAACATAATACCCTCTACTTCCACCCATGTTATTGCAAATGGCAAGATTTCATTCTTTTTGATTGCCGAATGATACTCCATGGTATATATATACCACATCTTCTTTAACCCTTCATCTGTCGATAGACATTTGGGCTATTGCTGATTGTGCTGCTATAAACATTGGGGTACACGTGTCCCTTCGAAACAGCATACCTGTATCCCTTGAATAACTACCTACTAGTGCAATTGCTGGGTTGTAGAGTAGTGCTATTTTTAATTTTTTGAGGAATACTGCTTTCCAGAGTGGCTGCATCAGTTTGCATTCCCACCAGCAGGGCAAAAGAGATCCTCTTTCTCTGCATCCTCGCCATTTTACTCTCCTTTCCCGAGGAACTTATATTCAGTGGGTGAGATAAATTACTCTACTCCAGATAAGCATTCTTTTATCAATGAAAAAAACTCTATTCTTTTAATTTCATAACTCATTTGAACATTTCTGGGAGAAATTAAACTAAATGGAAGGACAGATACACTATGTTTATAAATTGGAAAACCCCATATTGTTAAAATGTAAATTCATCACAAATTGCTTTATATATTAAACACACTTTCAATCAAAATCCCAGTAGGAATTTTTTTTTTGAATTGACAAGCAAATTTTAAAATTTCTATGGATATAAAAGGATCAAATATAAACAAAGCAATTTTGATAAGGAAAAGACCTGGAGGGCTTACACTACCTGATTTCAAAAGCCATCATAAAGCTATTGCAATCAAGACTATGGTATTGGCCTGAGAATAAACACACAGAGATCTCTGGAATAAAATAGAGAGATAAGAAATATAAATAGGGTCAATTAATTTTTGATAAAGTTGCCAATTCAATGGGAAAGGATTATCTTTTCAAGAAATGGTGTTACAACAACTAAATTTCGGTGAAAACAATGACTGTCCACCTTTAGTTCACACTGTATATAAAACTTTGCTCAAGATGGATCATAATACATGTAGAAGCAAAACGTATAAAATACTTGGGAGAAAATATGAGGAAAAAATCTTTACAATCGTGGGGTAGGCAAAAATTTCTTACATCTGACTCAAGAAATTGAAAACCTGGGGACGCCTGGGTGGCTCAGTCGGTTAAGTGTCCGACTTTAGCTCAGGTCATGATCTCACGGTGTGTGAGTTCAAGCCCCACGTCGGGCTCTGTGCTGACGGCTCATCAGAGCCTGGAGCCTGCTTCGGATTCTGTATCTCCCTCTCTCTCTGCCCTTCCCCTGATCATGCTCTGTCTCTATGTCTCTCAAAAATCAATAAACGTTAAAAAAAAATTTTTTTAAAAATTAAAAAAAAGAAATTGAAAGCCTGGACTTTATCAAAATTAAAAACATAACATCATTAATAAAACTAAAAGTTACAAACTGTAAAAAAATATTGTCTATATATATCTAACAAAGGACTTGTATCCAAATATATAAAGAATACTCAAAAATCAGTAAGGCAAACATGCAATTTTTTACATGCGCAAAGTATTTGAACAGACACTTCAATGAAGATATAATAATGGCCAACAAGCACATGAAAAGTTGTTCAACATCTTTAATAATGAGGAACATTCAAATTAAAATTGTATCACAAAACCGTTTCACTACACATCCACTAAGTTAGCTAAAACCTCAAAGACTGATGATACCAAGTGTGGACAAGGATATAAAGCAACTAAACCCCCATACGTTGCTGATGGGAATGTAAAATGTATAATCATTCTGAAAAACATTTTGGAACTTTATCAGCACTTGCATTTCTAGGTCTTTACCTAAGAGAAATGAAAACATACGTCCACTCAGAGAATTATATAATTAATAATGCAGCTTTATTCAATAAGAAACCAAAACAGGTAACAACTCAGTATCAGTAGGCATATGGCTGAGCCAATTATGTTTTTTTTTTAAATGTTTATTTACTTTGAGTGAGAGAGAGACAGAGAGAGCAGGGGAGGGGCAGAGAGAGAGGGAGAGAGAGAATCCCAAGTGGGCTCTGCACTGCCAATCCAGAATCCGACGTAGGGCTGGAACTCATGAACCATGAGATCATGACCTGAGCTGAAATCAAGTCTGACACTTAACCAACTGAGCCACCCAGACACCCCTCCAATTATGTTATTTCTACTACTCAGTAATAAAAATAAATAAACTACCAACCACCACAAACACACCTGAAAACATTATGCTGAACAAAGCAAGTTCCACACAAAAGTAGTATATATTGTATGTTCCTGTTTACATGAAATTCTAGAGATTTTGAAATTGACTGCAAAGTGGCACAAGGGAACTTTTTAGGATGACAGAAATGTTCTCTATCTTGATTGCAATGATAAAGATGGTTACATACATGTATATATTTGCCAAAATTCATCAAACCGGTAACGTTAAATGGACACATTTTATCATATGTAAATTGTTCATCAATAAAATTATTTAAAGAAAAAACTATTTTCCTTTGTCATATTCGGTGTATCATGCAATACCAATTCAATGAGAAACAATTTTTTCTTTGATTCATGGGTACTGGTATAAAAAATAATCTTATCTACACTGTTTTAACTGAGTGAGAAACATAATTTTAGTATCTATTAACCTCTGCTCTCCCTCTCTCAGTGCCTCACCCCTCATATCCAGTTGAACTTTAAATTTCTTGAAAGCTTTTTGCTCTCTTATTTCTCATCACATACTATTCCTCTGCATTCAATAAATATTTGTGAAGCTGAATCACACAGAAGGTCTTTGTGTCCTGTATTACTTTCATCACCTAGTGTTATTCTGATAACAGACTAAAATTAAAGCCTTCAAATGTCATAGGATCTTGTCTACTTTATTTTTTCTCTCACTGGTTTTTAACACAATCTTTTTTCAATCAAAATATTATTTAAGAGCCCTGTATGTAAAACAGACTACATATATAAGCTCAAATTTATAACCTTTAATAATAAAATCAACCGAGAACATAAGTTCATCTATCAGTAGTACCCAACATGTTAAAAGTAGTTTTTTTTAATATGTGAATATATCTGTTTTCCTTTTAGTTTTTCAGTTATTAAAAAGGAAATTCAGATCAAATACTAAGAGCAGGGGTCATCAAACTAAGACCCAACGGCCAAAGCCTACCTACCACCTGGTTTTGTACAGCCCTTGATCTAACAATATTATTAGTTTTGTTTTTTAACATTTTTAAATGGCTGGGGGGAAAAAGAAGAACATTTTTTGATATGTGAAAATTATATGATTCAAATTTCTATGTTCATAAATAAACTTTTACTAGAACACAGCCATACTCATCTGTCTATGGCTATTTATTTGCTACAATGGATGAGATGAGTAGTTGCAAAAAAGACTGTATGGTCCACAAGTGTAAAATATTCATTATCTGGACTATTACAGAAAAAAATTAGCAGATTCCTGCCTTAGAGAATCCCAGGAAGACCTGTGGAAAATCAACTTCACGGAGTAGAACTTAGAAACTACTTGTAGCAAGTTATATTTTCCAAAGATGGCCACTACAATATTTTTCCATCCTACTTGCTCTTTTGCAATGTGACTTTACCACTCTTTTACCAACAGAAGGAGTCCAATTTCCTTTCCTTTGAATCTGGGCTTGTCCTGGTGACTTGTTTGGCCAATATAATATGGTGGAAGGAGCTCCTGAGACTTCCAAGACTAGATCAAAAGAAACCTTGCAGCTTCCTCCTAGGATTTTTGGAATGCTCCATCAAGGGATGCTTCCTCTGAGAACCTAGTACCATGCAGTGAGAAACTTGAATCTCATGGAGAAGCCAAATATAGGCATACATGCCTACATCCCCAGTGGAGCCCCAAGGCAACAGCCAGCATCAACTGATATCCATGTGGGAGAGCTAACCTGGACTCCAGCTCAGGTAAGACTTTGGATGACTGCTGCCCCAACAGACATCTCACTGCAACTGCATTAGAGTCCCTATGACAGAACCATCCCTACGTACAATCAACCCATAGAACTGTGAAATACCATAGTAAATGCTTCATATCAAGCCACTACGTTTTGGGGCACTTTGTTATAAGGCAATGGATAACTGAAACATCATTATACTAAAACAAATCAGGAAGGTTTCAGGCGAGAAATTCCAGACCCCCGATTCAAGCCCATGTATATCACCATGCCAGACCCTACCAAAGTCTCCTGCTAACCCTAGGTGTTCTAGAAGTAGTTAGGAATAAAGGAAGTAAGTGATAAATAATACTCTAATGAAGTCACTGTAATTTCCTAATCTATATGCATTCCAATTAGGCTCAGTATTCCCCAAAATACGCCAGTAAGTCTGAATCTTAACAGTCTGAAACTCTCACAAAGAACTGAAAAACGATTCAATTTTTCCAATTCCTAAAATTATATCAGGATTGGCAGAGACACAACTCTTAGTTTTCATGTTATAAATAAACTGGTAATTGTAATACTTCATTTTTTACCTAGTAATCTAAAAAAATTATACGTGAGCTTAGATGAAATGTAGTCAATTATCAATACATAGCTAAGTATCAGTATTTGGCACATTACCTATAAAAAATATGGACTTAATAAAAATCCTGATGTTATTCTAATTGTGTCACCTGCTCCTGCTCCAAAGGGTGACAAGTAAGAGTCATTCACTCGTATGTTTCTGATATATGTCACTTATGTCTAATGTACTCTTTAGCCTAGAAAATTTAATTAAACTCGGTATTAATATCTTATAAAACCCACACAGCATATTTTCAATACGATTACCTTAAGCCACAGCAGATTCAAATTTTAAAGAATGAGTGCCTAGTCTATGTTAGGTCCCTGCCACACTCTGGGGATATGTCTTTAATTGGTGTAAATTTCATTCAAAAGAGATCAGTGGTGGCTCTGAATCATTAACCCTTTGACATTTCTGAGAACCATAATGTGTTACAGGATAGTGGGTTTACTTTATATCCAAAGGGATATTACTAGAACTCTTAGGATTCCTAATTTTTTTTAATTCAGTAATTATTTGCAAGATTAACTATTTATTTGTGTGACTATGATTCACACTAATATAGAAAACAGCTGTACAGATAAAGTGTCTTAAGAAGAAAACATTCCAAACTTTAGCGGCTTAAGCCTGTCCTACAAGAGTGCTTGACCAGTTAGTGATGCCTACCACAGGGCGTGAGAGGTAGTGAGAAATACCTGGGCATTTGCCAACTCTGACCAGTTTCATGCAGTCTCCTCTCTTCAGATCTCCCACTAAGTCCCTTTCAAGACTCCCATAATAGGGACACGGGGGTGGCTCAACCAGTTAAAGATCTGACTCTTGGTTTTGGGTCAGGTCACGATCTCACAGTTTGTGGGATACAGCCCCATGCTGTCAAGGCAAAGCCTGCTTGAGATTCTCCCTCTCCATCTCTCTCTGCCCCTCCCCTGCCCGTGCTTGCTCCCTCTCTCTCAAAATAAATAAAAAAAAACTTAAAAAAAAAAAAGACTCCCATGATAGAACTCCCACCCAGTCTTAGAAAGTGCCGCTTCCCTTTCTTTAGCCAGTCTTTCCCACTGCTGGAGCCTACTCTCCACAGATAACCCTTGACAAGTCCCACCCTGGTATAAATGTCCTAGCCCACAAAAAGATATACCCCTAACACCGAGATCCCCTAACATCAAGAATTCATTGGATGAGCCATATTTTGAGCCAGAAGAGCTTAGACAACAGGGGACCAAACCCTCATGGAACACAGTACAGCCAAGATTTGAATCCAGACAATCGAGCACCATAGTGTCTACACTTAATCACTGAATCTGGCATGTGGCTGCTGCCATTTCTACAACATGTGTTAAACTGTATCTTTGTCTTTTAGTTCACAGTTATGTGAATTCACTATTAATAAAAGCAAATCTCTATACAGAAAATAATATAATTTACTACTCTAGCACAGCAATTATGACTACATCACAGGACCTTTAATTCAAAATTTGTGTATTTCCTAATTAACACATTAATAAACATGTTAATAAATGCTTTATATTTATTAGTGAAAAACGGGATAGCAATACTCTGAAAGACAATTTTTAAAATGATAATTTATATTCTTGTGCTCCATAGTCTTATAATGAAAATTTAATAGCATTTGAACATAATTTAATGCAATAACTATCATTAATGTTAAAAATACACACTAACAGTGACTTTTCCAACTCAGAATACATAACAACAATGAATCCTATTCACATCCTGTGTAACTCCATGGGGATTCTATGGGGAAAGTTTCCATATATGGTCATTTTTTTCCCCATAGACTCCCCATGATTTATACAGGATATGAATCTGGTCTATTGTGACAATGAAAACAACAGATCACTGAAAACTCATGTGTAATTTCTGCTGAACAAACTATAGACTAACAATTAGGGAAACCAATATTCAAGTAAAAATAAGTATTCTGAGAATTTAAAAATAACCACTGAGTATTTTTATTCCATTTCTGTATTAGCAGAATAAGTACATAAGTATCCAGAAGAAAAAAATTTTTCAATCCTAAGTTTAAAATATTTTCCTGATACTAAAAATTTAAATGTCAACTATTAACAGGCAAGAAACCCAAAAGAAAATTTCACATCAGAACTTATATTGTCACGAGGAAAGAAAAGATAATAGAGTAAAACAGGTCAAACGTTATATGAACTTTATTTAGCTTCCCAGCTCCTGTATGACCATGCCCCAACATAAATCTCTGTTATCTATAATTATTTTCCCATATTTGTAAAATTAGCCTCTGTGGCATTCTACTTATCTGAAGTTACGTAGAATAATATTTTTCTTTTACACTCACTGCTTGAGTGCTGACTTAGAGGTAAGTTATTGCGTGTATACTTAAGTATTTGTACTTTTTCTTTAAGCATCTAAAATCCAATATAGCTAAACACTAACAGCAGATTAAAGCTATAGGAAAGGGAAATGGCTGTATACCTAAATTATCTTGTTCCATACGACAAAAACTAAAAAGGGATAAACAAATTATAGTACTAGAATGTCAAAGATACTAAGAGCAAAAACAGCAGTCTCTGACACAATTATTTAATAAGAACTAGAACTTATGTTGAAAAATGGTCCAGTTGTGAACAGCCATTTTTGAATGAACATGGTAACTATTAACAACTCAACTGATTCACAGAAATTACACCGAAACAATAGACCCAAGTTTAATCTCATGTATGACTGGTTGTCAAGAATGGCCCTGAAATGCATGTAAAAAAGAAAAAAAAAAAAAAAAAAAGGAGTGTGACTCATTTGTTTCTCTATCAAAGAGATGCCTGTTTAATTGTATAGCTTCTTGGTGACCTAATATTGCTAAAGTATATTCATTTGACTATCTCCCACACAATGGCTCAAAATTTGAGATAATTACATTATTCTTAGAAACAGGGTACCACATTCACTTCTAAAATTGAGAAGCTGTCAGTTCCAACTTGATGCATTTATTAGTAATGAAAACAAAAGGCAAGAGCTGAACTTTGGGTGTCCATCAAAGACAAATCACAAGGGACACCACAAATCCTTTCCAGCACCTAGCTACCTACCCAAGGTGATGTGGGCATCCAGAGAATGGCAGAGCCAGCCACGCTAGACCTGAAGAGAACTGACATCCTGATACGCACATCCACCATCTCCCCATCACCACTAAGCTCACAAAATCCTACCACTTTATTGGGACGTTAGTGATTTCTCTTTCCCTTTCACAGATGTACTAGATGTCCTTTTCAATTTATTATGACTATAACAAAATTTTAGGAGAAGGGATTAAATGATACCATTTGCCCAGAGGCATGCTGTTTCTCAAAAGGAAAGATACTGCTCTCTTCACTGACTAATGAGGCAGGTTCTTTAAGACATATTAATGTGTTAAACCAGGGCACAATTCCCACCACAGCACACCTTAAATGGTACCCTTGAGGACTGAAAAAGATAAATGTGGGAGGGGGAGACAGGAGGAGGACTGAGCCAGATAAATGCTCATTGAATAAATGTTCATTGTACTGTAAGTATTCACACTTTGGAAAATAACTGGCTTTATCAAGAACATAACCAAATGACAGCAGTATAAAACCAGTTTTCTTTATTCCACAAAGAAAAAAGATGAAATTTTTCTGCCCCTTTATAAAATTTTAAGAGGAAAGTAAAATTGTCAAATTTTTGTGGAATTTAATTTACTGATCTTAAAATGTCATTAAATCAAATTTAGTACCAAAAATATGCATTTTTAAGGACTACTCTCCTCAACAAAACTTTACTGATAGTACTTTTTTCTGAAACCTAAATTACTCTGACCACAGAAACTAAAATTGCATTTTCCTCACAGCAGATAGAGTAGACATACTACTCCCATTTTTAGACATGGGAAATTATAGTAAAGGAAAAGCTCAGTGAAATACTTCAAGATGGTAACAGAGCTAGAGGCTACACTTCCTGCTTTGTAAGGATTAATTCACATATAACATAGAATACTTCCATTTTTTCCAGTGGGCCCAAAATAGACTGTGGCTCATCTACAAAACTATGGAGATTCAACCCACTAAGTCAGAAAAACTGAGACTGGCATGTTAGAGATATCCCCTGGAATGCTCTCGGAAGATATTCACTAAGACAATGGAAGACAGAACATTTATTAACTCTGATGCTATGGTTCTTTAACTCTTCATATTTGAAGAACAAGGGTCTACTCATCCAGGTAAATTTTTTTGTCATTTTTAAGACTTTTGTATGTGTATGTTGGAGGGGAGGGATCTTTTTGGTATTTATAAATCAAACAATACTATTTTAGTGAGACAGAACATGTTATAACGTGATAGTAGCTACTGCTAATTCCTGACTACAAAGGTCTAAAACATAAAATCAACTTACTCTAGTACTTGAAAATGAGGACATTGACATTTCTTTCTTTTATAGGCAAAGAGCAAGGGAGAGAGAAAATTTACAAGAGTCGTTTACACGTGACTCTACAAGAAACAGAAGTCAGAACAGCGATTTCCTTTTGACTGGGAAAGGCCATCACAAGGGAACTTTCTGAAGTAATAGAAATATTCTGTATCATAATCTGGGGCGTGGTTCCATGGGTGTAAACATAGGCAAAAATTTATAGAGCTTTGACTTACAAAGCTGACAGACACTTTGACTGACACATTTTATCCTTTGTAAACCATCCTTCAATTTAAAAAGTAAAAGCATCTAATACAAGCAAGGTACTACAACCAGAAATCAAAAATAAGTATAATGAAATCAGAATATGTTAGAAAATAATGACCTTTCCAGGATCTAGCAGAGCGTCGTACACAGGGTAGATAAACGAGTATTTATTGTAAAGATTTAGTGAGAAGGTCTGAGTTGGCCTTGAAGATCCCTTCTGAACAAATGAGAACTTCAAATGTGACTTATTTTTCTGAATATTCTAACTGTAGACAGTTTCAGCCTCTAAGGCCTCCAAAAGGCAAAAATTAAAGGCCTAGAAAGCTGTATCTCAAAACATTAGTTGTCTTAACTCTGAGCATAGATTTAAGGCAACTCCTTATCAAAAGAAGGCAATCCATTCTCAACAACTAATGACCAATGACAATACAAACCTACCTTAGTGATAAACAAGAAGCAAAACTTAATACTCAATCAGGTTTAAAAAAATGCAAATATCTGCATGATGGTGTTCTGTCTTCTGAACGGTATTCTGCATGTTCAGTAATCCGGTAGCTCAGAAACCAAAAGCAACTAGCAGTTTTCAAACATATCACATAGCACCTGGGTGACATTATTAAAAGATCAGGCTTGATAATCAGGCAAGGCTGTGTCTGCTAAGTAAACCTGGGCAGACAATGTTAGAGTCCCTGGTCCAAGAGCCCAAAGACTCCCACACTGAGCTTCAACTTCTATTTTCACCTAAAAAAAGTAATAAAACTAATTTTCCTTTAGTAAATATCTCTGTCCATACCTAGGTTCCTACATAAACAAAATTCCATGACTAAAATGAAACTGTAGAGGTCTTTTCCACTTAATAATCTGTTCCTACTTGTTGGGTGACAGTAATTCTAATTGTACCATTAAGTAAAAATTCAAAAAATATTTTTTAATTTTTAGAAAATAATATTGTCATGTGCTGAATGGAACATTATGTCTCATTGTTATTCTCTCTTGACCTTGATTAGTCAGTGTGGTTACTTTCAGCAATGAGAAGCTTCCACGTGAAACAACAAAAATAATCTTTTAAAAAGCCAATCAAGAAACAAAAAAACTGAGAATGATAAGCTCTCCTGAAATACAACTATTCTAGAATAATCATCAGCTGCACACAAATAGATACAGTGATCATCTGAGATCAGAAAGAAAAGGCTGGATTATAAATTCTTAAGAAATGCATTTCCTAAATTCCTGCCCTGACCCCCTTCTCCCCACAAAGATAATGTCTTGCCAATTTTTAACGTTCTAGGCCAGCAGGTTGAGTCTCTTCAGAAATACTTAACTGTCACCTTTGCTTATGGATAATGACAAAATATTCTGCAGAACCTGAACAACAGCAGGGACAAGTTATATTATTCTATATCCAACATTAAATAATCCTCAAATTAGTTAGGCTCATCTTCATTTTTTAAATACCAATTATAGCTGTCTACAAGTGCTGTCCAGCCCAGCCCATTGTGCAGGGCCTGCTCTGCACCACAGCAATTTCATTGTATAAGTTTTAAGACAGATATGATGCTGCTAGACTGTGACGCTAGCCAGCATATCAACATTGAAACCATTGTGTGAAAAAAAATCTTTACAATAAACTTATTTCTTATTCTTTAAATATGCATATAATATCTACTCCTATGCTTTTGTAAAAATATGGAGGAAGAGGATATAATGACACCTTTTTGTCCTTTTAGGTAAAAACTGTAAATCGTTTTTCCCTTTCTAATAAACACTATCATTTCAGATCCTTCCAGGTGCTACTTTAGGGTTTAAGGACTACTATAGAACCCACAACAATAGATCAGTGACAGACTTGATCCCATCAATTAACACATTCTGGGGACACTGCCTGGATTCCTGTCTTCCTTCCTCCCTCTTGAAGGCCTGGTTTTGACCACACTGACATCCCTGGCCTTAAGGATGAATAACCCAGTTAAGGAGGAGTCCCTTCCCTGAGACCAATTCCTTTGTAATTAGAGCCAAAATACAAAGTCTATTAATGACCTAAGGCAATGTGATATGAAGTCCAAGCCAACGAAACCATGACAGCAAACAGATTTCTGAATAGCAAAGAAGTGGTATCCATTTACTTACATGAAGATTCAGTGCCAAACATGGCTGGCTCCAGAGGCTGCTTTAAAAAAATTAGAAGAGAGAAAAAAAAAAAAAAAAGAAGGAAATAAAATCGAGGAGAGTGTACGCGGGAGAGTGAAAAGATGAGCCGCTACACAGCAGGGGTCATGAAGACACACAATGCAGTCCAAGCTGTGTCCAGCTGCCAGATTCTCCTCTTACAAGCTTCAGTGTTCTCCCGTGTGATTGAAAAGCAAGGTCTCCTACAGCACAAAAACCCGAAGAGCTGCTTGTGAAAATCCAATAGGGAAAAGGCAAGCCAACGTGGCTCTTCTGGGATGCAGTGAGATAGGACTAGGTAGCAGCAGGGGCAAGATAGGGAGCAGCAGCAACAGCGGCTACTGCAATCCCCAGCCCTGCCGTAGCAGTAAGACAATAGCAGGGCTTATGCATACACCGATGACGTCAGAGACACTGCACAGACCGACTGCGCTGTTTGAGCCAGAGGCTCCAGGGGCTTCAGGGGAGCAGCCGATTCAAAGGGGAATTCCTTTGTCACACATGCACAAGACCAAGAGCCACATATATATTCACCTTCCTGACAAGATCTTCATCCTGTAATACCAGGCACTAAATAGGACCTCAAAGAAATTTAAATATTGGCTTTACAGCAACTAACCACAAAGATATCAAGCAGATCAGGGTTCTTGGTTTTATGCATTAAACTTTTCAAGGGAACTAAGAATATCAGAAACGAGAAAAATAAACCACCTTTAAAAATAACCACAGAACTCATTGTTTTTTCTCTACACTTAGAGTAGACTGAGAGATCAAAGGTTGTACACTCAACCTTTACATGAAAATATGTATACTATTGCATACCCACTCTGGGCATATAAATATACCCACAAATATACCCATTTATTAACAGTAAAATAACAGTGCTAGTACTTAAAACACTGCTTGGCACATAGTGAGCTCTCAAATGTTAGCGATTACATTATTAGTTATGTTGCAACTGTTATTCAAATGTGAAAATCACAGCTCTAGGAATACATTATCTACATATATTTCTCTTATCCTGTTCCTTTGGCCTTATTTTTCTTTATTTTGCCTTATGAGAATTCCTGTCCTTTTCTAGAGTCACTCAGTCATTTTAAGGCTGTGTGCACACACCTGTGTGTCAGTGTGCACGTATGACCAACGAACACATTTCTATTTAATCTATTCCTGCAAAGAAATAATTGAAGATATTGTTACTTGGTCTCTTGACTCACTTGATAAATAAAACTCTTCCTGCATGACCTTTACTATTAGAAATCCTTTTTTTTTAAACTAGAAGTCTATAGATTATCCAATAGAAGCGAAGAAAGAAATTTTGTTTTAATGTTTTAAAAACACTGAAATGCACAAAAAGAGAGAGTGTGTATGTGTATGTATTTCCATAATCCCACACTTTTAAAATCATATAAAATAGGAAATTCAAGAGCTCAAGTTTTCTCTCCATCCATTCATCCAAGGTATATATTCAATATTTTCTTAAGATTTACAAAGACATGTCTTTATATAATATAGTTTTTAAACATTAAATTCTGATATGAATGTGGAACTGTAAATTACCACCTAAAAACATCATTACCAGCTTTTCTGGTCAGTATATGTGAATCTATCCCATCCTTTTAATGCTTGCCTAATATTCCATTGTGTGATTATAGAATAATTTATTCAAGGTACTTTGACCTTTGCTTACTCAAATACTAAAGCAGTGTAATGATGTTATATAAGATAAAGAACAAATATTTTATTGTAGGAAAGAATAACAATAACTAATATTTACTGAATATTCACTACGTGCCAGGTACTATTCTGGGAAGTTTACAGGAATTAACTCATTGAATCTTTGTAACAATCCTACAAGGTAGACACCATGAATTTCCACATTTGATAGATGGTGAAATAATTTTCCACGGTCACACAGGTACCAAACACAAGCTGGGATTGAAATCCAGGTAGTTTGGCTCCAAAGCATTTGCTCTTAACTACTCTTTCACAGTGCTTCTTGAGAATATTTTAAGTATTCAGCTAAAACAAAAGGAAAATATATATCAACTGAAAGTGTGGAGAAAAATATTTGTAAAAGAGAAAGGTCACCAGAGAAAGCTAAAAGTGACAGAAAGGACTGTGCTAAAAATTGCAAGAATTAAGAAAAATGCATCCCTCCCAAATTACAGGTCACGTTAACAACCAGTGGAGGATATCGATAATGGCAGAGACAGAACTGTAGGGAAGTACGAAAGGCAATACCCTTCAAAAGAGTGGGAACCTTACGTAAGATCTATTTTAAATTGCATACCAGATGTTGTACACAAATAGTCACACAAACGGTGGCTGGATGTGGCCAAAAGAAAGGCAAGAGGAAAAGTAGAATGAGAAAATGATCATGGGTAAGAGACATTTTCCATCAGAGACCACGGTCTATGGGCAATAACTGCTTTGCCAAGTCATTGATGTAGCTCCTTTTCTGAGTTCGCACGTGAGGGTGTATATAAGCATATGTAAATGCACTTTTCTGAGTGCCTATATTTATTCATTTCTTGGCACTGACTTCTGAGAGTAAGTTAAAGGCTTCAATATTTTTCAAGAAGTCAACTTTTTAGGTAACTATACCAGGGTCACTATGTTAAAAACATTGGGTATCTCACTTGCCAGCTAAACTGTACACCAATGACAACCTCTGACTCCTGTTAAAGTTTCTATAACCTCTGGAGGCCTCAGGTATTTCTAAATACTTTAGTATGTTGGAATCCATGTCACTGAAGGCCCATCTTTGACAAAAGAGATTCCAAAAATTTAGTTTACTATTTTTCTCTCCTCTAGGCAGCTGGCATGAGCCCAGAGAATGAAGACAAATTTTAATGTGTTGCGTAAAGAAAATATAATGAAATAAAACTGATCCGATGCCTTCCACACCCCTCAAATAAATCACATAATACATTCCAAGATCAAAATGATCTTTGAATTATCAATTCTGTCTAATTATGACTATTTGCCTGCAACCTTGCCCTTTCACTAGAAACGAGAATACTGTTAATTTCAGTATAAAACTGGCAATGAAAGGAAAGCCCAATATTCAAAATAATTTAGTGGCCAAAATCATCATTGTTAAATCAGAACACTGTTGATAAAGAAAGATAGTAGTGAAAATCTTAAACTAAGTCAAGAGTCACTTTTAGAGGAAACCCCATTCAACCCCATCACTCAACAACTATTTCCAGGGAGCTTACTGTTCTGCACTCTAGGGGTACGGTCAAGCACAAACTCACTCCCCTATGGAGCTTACAGTCTGGTGGGTGAGACAAACAAATATGTAATACGTCAGGTGGTGGCATGTGGATAAAGAAAGGTAAAAGCAACTCAAGGCTGAGGAATGACTGAATGTGAGGGTTATTTCAGATAAAACTGTCAGGTAATGTCACCCTTAAAAGATGACATTTCCACAGAGACCTAAAAAAAGCTGAAAGGAAACCACATGGATAACATGAACACCCCATGGGAGAAAGAGTATTCCAAGAAAAAAAAATAGATAAATCTATTCTGGAATCATCAAGAACCATTTTCTATTGGATGACAACCCCTTCAATGCCATGATGATGTCATTAAGTACAATACGGTTATGCTTCATGAACTGTGCCGATGGTAAAATAAATTCTCTTTTTCAAATTCAAAAGAATTCACTCTCCCCTTAACTGAAAACATATGCTTCTTCTCTTCACAGCTGACTAGACTAGACTAAATATACCTATATTTGCAAATATGTAAATGTTTATAAAAATCACCACAGGAGACGTAATCCAAAATAGCTTCCTACCACATCAGACAACTAATTTAATTAGCTTATCTATTAATGTGGTAAGAACTTAAACCACATATTCTCTCTAGAGTACATACATAAACTAATTTTGAAGGTGTCATATCTGGAATTTCTCTGAAGCCTTCTCCTTTGCTCACACTAAGGTTTTCTTAGTATTCGTCTTTTCTTAATTTTTTGTAAAATGTTTGTTTATTTTAAGAGAGCGTGCACGTGAGTATGGGGGGGCAGAGAGAGAAAGGAAGAGAGAGAATCCAAGGCAGGTTCTGTGCTATCGGTGCAGAGCCCAATGCAAGGCTCGATCTCAGGAATCATGAGATAATGACCTGAGCCAAAATCAAGAGTCAGATACCTAACCAACTGCGTCACCCAGATGCCTCTCTTAGTATTCCTCTTAATGTCTATTCAGTATGTTAAAGTTGTATGTGTGTTGGAATACTATCCAAATATAAACTATATGTTTATAAAGTATTACCTAAAAACAGAGAAATATTTTAGTGGCAATATATAAACTATAGAGAAATGAAAGAATCAATGGTTATGCTCTTTGGAAAAAAAGGTACAAACTTATAACTGAAAACATATTCATTGTAAAACTTCCTGGTAAGATTTTAGAAATTTCACTTATTTGCATATGGCTATAAAATGTGTTTCTTCCTGCTTCTGCACAGTACCACACATACACTTAACCTTACGAAAGTTAAGTCTGTTTTATTTCAGAGCCGTGGAACAAAAATTCTGGCACACTAACCTTATGAGAAAAAAAATTCAAAATACACACACACCACCACCACCACCACACACACACATATATGCACACGCTAGTATAGTGCCTTTACAGAAACTCTAAAATAGAAAAATATGGATTTATAGAAAAAGCAGACTTGGGGCAAATAATTACTTTAAAATGTTTTAACTTCAAAAAATATTTACCACAGAACTCCTTTACATAGTGAGCTCCTAAAAGTAACATTTTAAATTATTGATTTCACAAAAAATTCACAATTTGATACCATATTGCCAAAGATCCACACATACATCAAAAGAGATCATTTATAAAGAATGTAAAAAGAGCTTAATCTAAATGCACACTGATATTGTCATTACACTGGGTATGGAAGGTGGGTCTCCACCCTGGTGGGAAATCTTCCAAAAGTCTTTTTTCTTTAGTTTAAAAGGAATCTGTCAGAATACAGTGTCACCATTACCCAAAAGTTCAAATGTAAGAGAATATAATTTTGAATTAAGGTAATTAATTTTGAATTTTCTCACAAATTTTGGGGAAGACTCATGCCCATTCCTCCTTATCATCACCTCACCTTCTCATCCCACCTTCACCCCAAATGGAATCCTCCACTTACCAAGCAACCAGCACCCATAGTTAGTCTAACCTTATTTCCAAACCTGTACCAATTTACCATTCAGAAACTAGACTTTGGGAACAAGGTTACGCAGCTTAAAAAAGGAAGAGGTTACTTATCCATCCAAAAATTCTGGACATATTAATACTCAGAAAATTTGGGATAAAAACTGAAATTCTCCAATTCACTTCATTATGTTGACTCTATCTAAAAGACTAAGCCCCACTACATGCACGAAAGAACTACCACAAAACCAAAAATGTTTTACAGAAACCAGAAGCTCTCTGTAGACCATATGTATATTTTATTCTCTGTGTGGCATAATCTGAACTCAGATGTTTGTACTCTAAACTTTCTGGTCCAGAGGGGAGACATAAGAATTAATTACAGTTTGCATTTTAGTTGAAGTCTGTTTGAGCATGACTGAATTGAAATAGAAAAAACAACAAGGGTATGTCTGACAAATTCCTTTCAGGGTGTATCCTAAATTAATCAAAACATGTATATAACAAATCCACGCATGATATCTTTAAAACTACAAGCACAATGAACATTTTTATATATAAATTTGAAATATTTTAAATAATTCTATGAGACTAGAAAATATTTTAAATTTAATTTTACCTGTATAATCCATAATGAAGCAACAGGCAGGGAACCGGGTTATTTTCCAAAGTAGAGCTCTATCAGACACAAAATGAAGCAGCTCGCTGGCCGGCAAACCGCTCTGGGGAAAGCCTCCTGCCATGTGACATTAAGCACACACACTTCTGCTTATCTCGAACTCAAGCCACAACTGATGGGGCTCCGCTCCCCTTTGCCTGTTCTTTTAAAGTCATCTTCAAAAGTCTCTCTTAGAAAAGAACCGTTATGTCTTCCCATTTCATTCCTGTATTATTAGTTTAAAACTAGGGGGAAAAATTCTTTCTCTAAGTGAAAAGAAGAACACAAGGTGTCTATATTTCCTCTCGTACTCAATGTTACAAATCCATTTAACCTGAAAGGAGTAATCATCCAAATTTTAAGGAAGGATATAGTTTTGTCATGACGTCCATTCATTTGATAGTATGCACATTTGATCCATTTGAAACACATTTGATTAATTTGTAACCAAACCTAATAAGGTGATGAAAAAACAATCCTTTAAAGCAGATCTAAAACCTTGAAGTCATTTGTCTGAGTCCTGAAACAGACGTCAGATGGAAAGGACATATGGTCATTCTGAGCCAGACTCTATCTGATATAATCTTTAATGTCACATTGCCAAAGACCCTGAGCCACCTTCTCCTTCATTGGCAATTGTTTTGATCTTGAGAGTGTCCTGGCTAAAACTTTAAACTTTAACAGTGGCCACTTCATCTTGATACAATTCTTAACCTTGCCAGAGACAAGATATAAATCAACTTAAAAAAATTTATCAGTTTTTTTTTGTGTGTGCGCAACTTGAGTGGTTGGACAATTTCCAATTTAGAGATATATTAAATACTCCTCTAAATTGCAGCTGCTTTGCTAAAGATAAGGTATTGGTTGTTTACAGAGGTTCTGTTTTGCTTTTATTTTGCTACCTTGAATAAGTTTCTCAGTAAGATAATTACAAAGTTGACAACACTATAAAATATGATTGCTAATTTCAACTCAACATCAGAAGTAGGTAACCTACAGAAATCTAAAATTTCTGGACTTGGAGCACCTGGGTGGCTCAGTCGGTTAAGTGGCCGACTTCAGCTCAGGTCATGATCTCACGGTCTGTGAGTTCGAGCCCCACGTCGGGCTCTGTGCTGATGGCTCAGAGCCTGGAGCCCGCTTCAGATTCTGTGTCTGCCTCTCTCTCTGCCCTTTCCCTGCTCACACTCTGTCTCTCAAAAAAAATAAATAAACATTAAAAAAAATTTACAATTTCTGGGCTCAAGATCATCATTTAACAGATCTCCCCAATCATTTTATAAAATAAATAACAAAGCATCATTTCACTCACCCATCTAGTCAATGCCTCATTACCATCAGTAGATCCCATTACCCCACCATTCTGCTAACAGTCCAAAGCTGTTAATTCTCATCAACCTCACCTGCCACTGCTGCTAAGCAGCCCTGTCTCACTTCTCAGGCCTTAATTCTCTTTGTCTTTATCTAGAGTAGAGATTAGAAAGCTTTCCATGAGCTAAAAATTTGATAGAGTTTCTTCCTGGTAATTAAGATGTGCAAATGGTTAAAACCTGTAATGCCATAATTGTTTTAAAATGGTAACTTGAAATGCCTAATAATAACTGTCTTAATTGCCACAAAACTTACAAGTGTATGGAAACACTGATAGTCGTAATAGGATGTCACATGAAATGACATTTTATGCCTTTCACAATTTACTCCTGTTAGCATTGCTTTTTAAAGTTCTTATCTAATTATTTGAGTAGCATTATTTTAAAGCAATTGTTTTATTCTTATCCTTCTTAATTTTTATAATTCTTGTTTAAATCACAGATGTTTTAAGGAAATGCCCTTTATTGACAAAATGAGAACATAAGGAACAATCCAAATGAGAAGGGACAAGACAGATGAATAGACGGGTAAAGAGCTGTAAAGCCTACACTATAAAGCCTACCCTAAAAAAGATACGAAATAACAAGAGTTGAGGATGTGGAGAAAAAGGAACCCTCAGGCACTGTTGGTGGGAATGTAAATTAGTATGGCCACTGTGAAAAACGATATGGAGGTTCCTCAAAAATTAAAAATAGAAATACCGTATGATCTAATAATTACAACTACTGAGTATTTACCCAAAGAAAATAAAAATACTAATTGGAAAAGATAAATGCACCCCTATGTTTATTCCAGCATTATTTACAATAGTCAAGATATGGAAGCAACTTAACTGTCCATTCGCAGATGAAAGGATAAGGGAGATGTGGCATGCATGTATGTGTATAAGACATATACACACATGTACATAATGGAATATTACACAGCCTTAAAAAAGGATAAGATCGTGCCACTTTTGACAACATAAATGGACCTAGAAGATATTATGCCAAGTAAAACAAGTCAAGACAAATACCATATGATTTCACTTGTATGTGGCATATAAAAAACAAAACAAATGAATAAACAAAAACAAAATGCAGAATCAGACCTGTAAATATGGAGAACAAACTGAGGATTTGCAAGGTGGGGCAAGGTGAGGGGAGATAGGGAAATGGGGGAAGGGGAGTGGGAGATACTGAAGACCTGAAAATAATATGACATTGTTATGTCAACTATACTTAAATAAAAAATAAATAAATAAATTTTTAAAAAGCCTACAACCTAGAGTTACATGATTTGCCACACCTCAGAAAGCCAGCAGGATGGTTAAGAGCCAGGCTTTGAGTCAGACAGAGAAGGTTCAAGTCACACCTTAGCCACTTATTAGCTGAATGATCTTAAGCAAGTTTTTACATCTCTCTGAGCCTCTGGTGGCTCATAGACTGACAAAGAACCTACTGTCGATGACTGGGACATGATAATAGCTAATATGTAAATAAAGACCTAATGTGTAAGTAGTGCTTAATGTGTACCAGGCATTGTCTTACATCATGTATTAACTTATTTAAACCTCACAACAGCCTTGTAAGGCATTGCCCTCATTTATAGATGAGGAAATTGAGGCATGGAGGGTGAATCAGTCACTTAACTAAGGTCACACACTAAACATAGCAGAGCCAGGATTCAACCGAAACCCAGCTCAGAGTCCTACAGGACACTGCCTCTATAGAGTAGGTGATCAACAAATGGAAGCAAAACAAGAAAAAACATTTCCAAAAACTTAGTTCATTCTTTCCAATAAGACCTGCAATTTCTCAAATAGTTCAGAGTTTATAAAAATTCTCTTGTATAGGCTATGTTCAATTCCAACATATGGAAAGATTAAACAGAGAAATAGAAAAAAAGTGATAATGTCCAAAGTCGTTTTAATAGTTTAAAATGAGAGTTGCATTAGGCAGTTAAGCAGAAATAAGCACTCAAGTACAGAAAGCTATAACCATAAAAGGACCGCAACTATTCCCCACACTCCCGGCAACCACCACGTCCATCCCTCTCTACTTTTCAGTTCTCCAAATGTCACACTATATACTACTTTTCTGGCCTCTAAACGGTTTGGACAAGTTCCTCTGACTAACTACACAGGTCACTCAGAAGGAGGGCCTTCAACTACTTCTCCTTACCTTCCTCCCCAAGAAACCTGTCTATCCCCATTTCACTCTCCGCAAAGGAGACTCACCGGTATGTCCAGGGGCAGCGCACACGCACACCATCCCTGGCAACAATTACATCATAGTCCTCTCCAATAAGTAGCAAAGTCATGTGAGGCACAGGGACCACTCTCCTAACACCAACTTACTGACTCAGCAGCACCCTGCATAACACCCTGGAGCCCCATTTCAGATTCCTACTACAATCTAGCCTTTCATGCTCCAGGCTGGAAGAAACACAGTTACTGAATCAAGAGACCTGAGGCTTAGCCTCAACACTGCCTTTCATTTCCTCTCTAAGTCCTGGAATCTCTGTAGGTGTCCCCATGCCCTCACTGACAAAATGAGGAGGTTGAACTAGATGATCCTTAAAACCTAGTCCTACTCCAATGATCTAGGATTCTACTGTAAACCAATTACAGCTGGATGACAAAATTCAAGTAGCTCCTGCAGGTAACTGTTCTTCCTCCTCTAGGCCACACCATCCCCTCTTCCACCCCGCTGGAACCTTGGGAATAGCCCCATCTCAAGGATGGGGAGCCAGGAAGCCAGGGTGTATCATCCAAATCCAGTACATTTACACATTGGATGGCTCTGAGGGAGCCTCCAAAAGTTTACAGGTAAAGTTTCTCTCTAGACAGTCCCCCAGTAACTCAGCCTGGGGTTAGTAGACAAACACAAACACACAAAAAACACACACAGAAATAACTGTTGGGAGGCCCTACCAACTGGTTCATGGTAAAGGTCACCCGTCTTAAGACAACAAGGCCATGGGTGCCAGCAAGAAAGTTTCTGAAGCAGACTCTTCCTTCCAGGACATGATTGAGGTGGCCTGGACAGGGAGTGCCAAGTTTTCTGTAGATGACAGAGCAGGGGCTAAGCCAAAGCTCTCCTCTCTCCCTTTCATGGTCTTCCTACCTGGAGTAGTTCCTAAGATGTGAGTCTGCAGCCCTTTTCTCTCCCCAGAGAAGGAGAACGAGCATGACTCCCACTTCACTCTTTCCTCTTAAATCTGAAAACCATAACCTTACCATAATATTTATAGCATATTTCCGACCCATTCAATAACTCACTTTATCGCACATTTTAAAACCCCAGAGGTGGATTATAAATGCTCACCCTGTTTTTCCACATTGCAGAAATGATAGCATGGGGTTTTCCCCCTGGTCTCTATTCTCACCCTCCTCACCAACAACTCAAAGTTGAGTCAAAATGCCTTAATGTTATGCCTCATCCCAACTTCCCCTTAATCTCAGTCAGAACAAACTTTACCTAAGATGTTGCTGCTCTCCCAAGCTTCTTACCACCCACACCAACCTGCATCTGCTTCAGCAACTCCTTTTCATATTCTGTCATTCTTCATTGGCTTTGCTTCTTGAGCCCCAAGACTACCTCCTGGCCTACCCCACAACATGAGAAGACTCCACTGCAAAAAGGGTTCTCTGAAGAAGATTCCAACAGGTGAAACCAACTCCTCCTGTGAGTGAGCTGCCCCCATATCTCAAACTTTTAGTTAAGCTAAGACAGACGACCATCAAGCACTAAAAAGGTAACAAAACAAGTACCTAGGCCAGACATATCCCTCTGTAGAGAGCTTCTTTAGGCAAACCACAGACCTTACTGTGTGATTTTGGTCTGTTCATCTGGCTGGCAAAAGGAATCTCTGCAAAATAAGTAAAGATAGTTATGAAAAATAGTCATGAATGGACTATTGTGGGTTGTCCCAGAGGCAAAAAAAACAATGGAGAAATTCTTCAAGAAATACGGTAGTATTCAGCTCAAGTTTTTGGTAAGCAACGAAAGTCATGAATTATCCATGGTACTCCAAAACATAAATCATTCTTGTTGTTTTATAACAAGGGTTAGCACATTCTTTCTATAAAGGACCAAATAGTAAATATTTTAGATTTTGTGAGACCTTCCAGTCTCTGTCACAACTCTTCACTTTGTCATTTTATTGGAAAAGTAACTATAAAAAATACATAAACAAATGAGGACTGTGAAATTGGATTTCTTCAATTTTCATGTATCGTATTTTCCTTCTTTTGAATTGTTTTCGATCATCAAAAAATATTTTTTGTACAAATACTGTTAACTTGTAAGCCATACAATGACAGGTGGTCCTCAGATTACAGTTTGCCAACCCGTGTTCTGTAATCTTTCTATAGTTGATTTGACCTTTCTCTGAAAGAGCTCTGATCTTCAATTAGGTCTCTGCCATTAACAAGATTCACAAAAGTAATGGGATTCCATCAATAACTGCTTGATGGATCAGGGCTGGAAACTCAAAAAAAACTTTCATCCCAATCTCCTTCGCTTATAATGATACCATGAGTATTGATAGCCCACACTGCCTTGTTTATTCCCTATGCCTTAGAATTAGTGGTAATTGCTGAATCAATTATGAGAAATTAACTTCAAAGGGCAACAAAAACATTTACAATCCACATACATCCCTAACCCTCAAAAAAACCTCCAAAAAAAAAAAAAAAGGAAACCATTAGTAACGGTTTCCAAATCTCCTCAATTAAACTATAAGCCAGGAAACTCCTATGAAGTATGCTCATAGTATGAAATACAAGTGATAGCTAGTTTGGTATGAGAAAATCTGGTACTGCTCACCAACAGTAGCTGAAAGAGCATTCTTGAGAAACAAGAAACTTCGGTTTCAAATGCTAACTGGACAGATTAATGCTTTGGTTGGCCTTCTCACAGCAACATTTATGAAATTAACAGTTAGGTTTAGATTATTACTGTGGTCTTTTCCAGCTCTAAAATGCTTGTAATGTGCTACACTCATCATGATATCTGACCTAGCCCACTGAGAATTTCAGCATTTTTCACTTTTCATTATCCTACAGACAAGAGGCGGATAATTTCCTCTCTGCTGTTTTACCTCTGGCTTTTTGAGAGGCCATTGGAAATATATTTCTGATCAGGAATTGCAGCCGTCTCAGAAATAATCCACTCTTAGCACAGACATGAGTGAACCAAGAGAAAATACAACACAGTATCACACTTGGAAGATGTTTTTAGAGACAGACATTTGTGTCTTCTGCAACCATAAAATTCAACTTGTATGCTTCCCACAACAAAAGCATACAATCAGGTCCTTTAGCACCACAGAAATTCGTCTTCAAAACTGCTTCATTTTCTCACAATAATCACATCCTTGATCTGTAGGAACCACACTGCAGTCTGACTCCAGAATCAAGCAGATCTGGATTAGTCTCTGACACTGCTACCTTATAAACTGAAAGTTATTCACCTCCACACCTCACTTTCCCCATCTGTAGAGCAAGGATGCTATTGTTGGTAGCCATGGGAATGATATACACATAATGGTGTATAAATACCGATGTCTTTGGAAAGACATCTTCAACACTGTTAGGTGTGGAAAAATAATGTACAAAGCAGTAGGAATAATATACCATTTGGAGTTTCTGGAAAAGCATACAGTGGAAAAAAGGAAGGAAATTCTGACATCTTGCTACAATGGATGAACCTTGAAGACATTATGCTAAGTTAAATAAACCAATCACAGAAAGACAAATGGCGTATGATTCCACTCTTAAGCGGTACCTAGGGTACTCAGATTCACAGAGACAGAAAGTGGAAGGGTAGTTGCAAGAGGTTGCAGGGAGCAGAAAAGAGAATTATTTAATGGGTATGGTGCTGCAGCAAGATGAAAGAGTTCTGAAGGTTAGCAGCATAACTACTGAACTGTACACTTAAAAGCTAGTTAAGTGGTAAATTTTATGTTAGGAATATTTGTCACGATTTTAAATTTTTCGAAAAGGGACACCTGGGTGGCTCAGCTTTGCATCCAACTCTTGATTTCATCTCATGTCATGATCCCAGCGTGGTGGGATAGAGCCCTGCAACGGGCTCCATGCTAAGCATGGAGACTGCTCAAGATTCTCTCTTTCTCTCTCTGCCCCTCTCCCCCCGCCACACACTCATACATGCTCTCTCTCAAGAAAATAAACAAATAAACAAATAAATAAATATCTTTTTGAATGAACTTTTCAAATAAAATTTAAAATACTTAAAAAAAAGTGCAGTAGATACATCCAGCAACATAATTACTGATGGTTTTCACTTTGTCACAGCTGCAAAAGTAGAATGAGCTCTCTATGAAAAATATTCACTCCATAAAAAAAGGCATTCCATTTTATATGTGAAGTTAAGTCTAAAAGCCTGAAAACTGTGAAATCTGCCAGCTAAGAATTAGTTTTAAGATAAAATACTGTAAACAAGAATTATACATATAATAAGGGCCAGAATGACTGGCCAAAAGAAGGATAAAGAATTAGTAAGAATCGAAGTGTATTTCTGCTCATAAATTTGTAGAGAAATATTAAATTCAAGTGGCATTTATTATGCAAAGATCATTTAAATGTTAATTCTGAATAAAAAGACTTTCTAAAAAATAAAAATTTCGCTAACTGTAGTGCCTAGCAATGTTTGTTGAGTGGATAAATGGACACGCTTAAGCAATAAGCAACTCCTTGAATCTCAAAAAATGTACAAACCATTCAGAATACATGACCATATTACACTGCTACTAACTGCTGGCAGCATCCCTAAAGCACAAGGACAATAACTTGGAAAGGAAAGAGTTCATTGCTGAAACTTTAAAAAATGTAAGAGAACGACAAACTTGTAACAACTTTTCTCCTTTGAAAGCTTTATTATTTCCAACAAAATATGGACAATGTCCTTTAAAAAGCACATTGACTCTACCATAAATCAACTCTGAAAATGGTAGAAGATGGGAAAATTGCTGGATTTAAAGCAAGATCTACTTTCTTATCCTGCTTTAGGCAACGCTGTACCTCAGTGTTCACAGATGTGAAATATACGAACCTCTTAGCAACCTGTTACCCATATTTCATGTCTGAGAACACCTTGTAAATGGTGAAATATCAGGAATTAGTATTATTTATTAAATTACTCGTATTGACTTTTTCACTTAAACAACAAAATATCTCTGAAACATTTCTACTTATGATCTATATATACGTAAGTTTAACAAACAAAATGCATCAGCTTTTGAATACATTAAATGCCAAATTAAAGATAAAAGTATAACAAATATCTGTCCTTTGAGTCATTCTTTATTTGGAACGCTATCTTCTCAATCCAACTCAGACTTTTTCCCAGGACTTTTTTTAGCAGAAACATGCCCTACATACTTTTCACGAGCATAATTTATTTTTAAATTAATGTCTGGGAATTCAGCATACCGTATCTTAAAACAGTGATCCATGTTAGCCATTGTTTCCACAGTCCACCAGCTCTTGGGCAGGAAGTGTGATATGCAAAGAAGGAATTAAATCTCATGGGGTCTTATCAGTAATGCCCTTTAAGCGGTTCATAAAAATCTGATACACATATCTAATCATGAAAACTAGAAATGTTTTTATATTAATGGTAATGACCGATGTAAAGACAGAGGAAAAACAGGCACCATTTATGACTCTTTATCACAGGAGATAACTAAAGGTGAAGTGAGTTGACACTGGGGCTAGACTTAGGAACAACAGCTTTTAGATCTTCCTCTTCTGTATAAACGTTGAAATAGAATTAGATTTCATATTTACATAATATGAATTACTCACATTGAGATTCAGTTCTCGCAATAAAACATAAGTAAATAATGATCAAACAAAATGGAGAAAAATTTTTAAGTTATTTTGTCAATACTATAATGTATTAACAAATACATCCCCCTTCAGTGAAATTGGATTCGAAGGACTTATGTCTTAGTATTTCAATGAGAATGTAAAAGATTCTAGGAATGTGTGTTTAAGGGAAGAAAAGCATACACTGAGGACAGATGATATGACAATGAACAAAATACAGAAGCCGGTGAACTTCCAGGCATTATACAGTAGCAAAACACTTAAACACAGTCATGTTACAAAAATATCTCAGAAAATAAAAAGATAAAACATGTTAGGTTCCCTTACCCTACTTACCTAAAATATTCCAAAATACGTTTGAATCAAATCTTTATAGAAATACAGATTAAGGTACTGTAAATATTTTCTTTTACCCAAAATAGCCCATGAAAGATAAGTCATCTTTTTAATTGTTTACTGTAACTTCTGCATTTTTTTAATTTGGATAATTTTTTTAAGTCATACTAAAGCATTTATCTCTAAAACATCACAAGATAATAATAAAGGCTCATAGATATTCCTTAATATTTGATATAAAGTATAAGTGCATTAAATGTAAAAAAATAAAATAACTATTGAAAAAAGAAAACTAAATGTTTTATTTCTATAATCAAAAATCTATTTTCAGATACTTATCACCTAGAATCAATGCCTATTCAGAGACAGATTTCTTAACGGTGAATAGATTCTTTAGGTCATTCGGGTGACAATCCAATGGTAGCTTCTACACTTGCTCCCTGAGCACAGGATAAGAATTTGGTTGCACATGTCCCCTCGATCCACTCAAAGAATTAGGGGAAAAGTATGTGGGAGGCAGAAAGCTTCTGAACTTGGAGGCAATGCCTGGGGACCGACCCATTCTTTTTTGATGGTTCATTCACTACGGTACAAATGTCTTTATGTGAATTGACAAAAAATATATATAACTGTAGAAAGTATATGATATTATTCTAGGAATACTTGTTTTACATTTTCAACAAAAGAAAAGGTTTCAAAGAAAAAGACAAGAGCTAACATTTATTGCATTCTTTAGGATGTGTTAGAGATGCCAGAACACTATGACAGAAATCTTCATGTATTACATTATTATAATCATTTTCTCCATCTTTGCCATAAAATCTCGGCCTCTATGTTAAAAGGCATTTAAAAAGTTAGTCAAGACTTCTAAATTATTAAAATGCTTCTTTCCAGAGTTAAAAAAATTCTACGTAGTGTTCATTTCTTTTCCATATACACAACATATTTCTGAATTAAGAGATTCAGCAAGCTTAATATTTCATTGTGTTTCTCCAGACACCATGGGCAACATGATGAAATGGTAAAATTCTGAGCCAAACATTTAATACAAAAACAAGATCAGGGGCGCCTGGGTGGCTCACTGCATTCCAAAATACATTTGAATCAAATCTTTATAGAAATAAAGATTGGTTGAGTGGCCGACTTCGGCTCAGGTCATCATCTTGCGGTCTGTGAGTTCAAGCCCCGCGTTGGGCTCTGTGCTGACGGCTCAGAGCCTGGAGCCTGCTTCGGATTCTGTGTCTCCCTCTCTCTCTGCCCTCCCCCACTCATGCTCTGTCTCTATGTCTCTCAAAAATAAATAAATGTTAAAAAATTAAAAAAAAACAAGATCAAAGAACTCTGTAGCTGTCTCCCTAGACCTCTAATTATAATTGCCTAAGAAATCATTATCAGGACATTGAGCTCTTCCCTCCTTAATTAAATCATTTTATTGCTATATATCCAAAATGAATCATCTTCCGTCTGGATCCAGTTATTCTACCAAAAATATAGTATCCATACTATTGAATATTCATCCATATAAATATGTAAAGAAACAAAAAATGAAGGAAGGAATGGAGGAAGGACCTAAATAGAATTTATAATGAGATATCATAAAGTCAGTCTTCTCATCTTAAAAAGTAGACAACACACAATGGCCATATCATTTTAAGAGACCCTGACCTCAGATTTATAGACAACTCAAAATGGGAGATCTCTAAACAGAGTGCAGTCACCCTACAAAAACACCCTGCACAGGTTATGAATCAAACAAGTAACAATTATGACCTACAGACAACCCATTTAGAACTCCTTCCTAAGAAATATTTAAAAATAAAATAAAAATAATTTTTTAAAAAGTTCTCCACTAAACCACAGTGGGGGAAAAATCACATTCTAAAAAACTAATTCAGTAAATGCATCTGACATTGTAGAAAAAAAAAAGAATATATTTTACGTTATTATTGATTTGTGCAATTTTTTCATTTGGTGGTTCATAATGAGGGGATTCTGCGCACACGAGCAAGCATGAGTGCACGCATGCACACACATGTACACCGCAACACTTAGGGAGCTAGCGGAGATTTTACATACCTAATGCACTTGAAATAGACTGTATTAGCATGTATCATGCTATTAACTGAAAGTAATTAACAAAGCTTATAAACTGTATAAAAACAATATTGTATTAGAAACTTGAAATCCTCCCTCCAAAATAGACATTCTTACTTGATCCACAGCTAAAATTAGAGAAACTTCAATGTTTAAGAAAGTATGTTTCATATAACATCTTTTCAGATTTCCATATATTACATTTTGTCTTTAAGCAAAATAGAGACATCAGATTATATTTTTATTTGAACACAATAAGGACCATTACTATAGCACTGAGGGGAAATATAAGAAAATTTGCTCATCTTTTCCTTTTTTTAATATACCCTCCTAAATTGACATTAATACAATTATCAATCTATCACCCATAATTACAAAAAAAAAAAAAAAGCACAGTAACACCAGACTGTATCAAAAATGGTCTCTGGTGACTACTACTACTAACACTGTGGTGTTACACAAGAAGCACCTTCTTCCAAGCATGGCCCAGGAACAATCGTAAAGGCTTATAGGCTCTGTCAACAACCCACATGAATCGCTTTTGAAGGCGTCATTACCTGATCTCTGCAATTTTATCACCTTTACTAACTATTAGTCCTTTCTGTAATTCACGCAGACATAAAACCTTCTGTTTCCAGCCCATTTATCAAGTGAAAGTTCCTTCCCAGGAAAACAGATCTGTGCTCCAGGGACCGTAACAGAAAACAGCAGTAAAACCATTCACCTGCACTTAGCATTGGTAGTTTCTTTTCTACTTTGTTCTTTCAGGAAGAAGGTTGCCTTTAAGTTTGGAAACACAGTCTATAAATTCACACATTCTTCTACACAAATACAAGTCATTTGACTAATTTGTCTTTTAAAGCAGAGAAAGGTGAATACTGTTTGAGTGAGGTTCGGCTGACTACAATTAGATCTCCTGTGTTCTTCCAACTCATTTGCAGCAGAATGGTTTTTCAATCATCCCCATGGATTTTTATGCACACTAGATAAGGTGCCAGTTTCACTGCTTAGGCTCTTAACAAACATTAAATAGCTCCTTCAGCGTTTTCCAACATCATTTCCAACATTCGAATGTTCTTTGAATCGTCTGGTGCTGAAAAGGAATCCTAGACTCAGAACACCATAGGCTACAGAATAGAAAAACCTTAGAGCCAGAGCTTTGGAGAATGTGTTCCAGATGTCTGTTTTTCAGAGGAGATAAACCTTTGGCTGCTAGGATTCCTAAATTTAATATAACTCTTACCATCAAAAAGATCCAACAGTATTTCTCAGTGAAGGTGCTATGAGCATTTTAAGCAGGATAATAATAAAGTTAACGTTCCGGGCCTCCAGGCATTCAAGGCCAGTAAACTGACCAGTCACCGTGACAACACAAAACCCACACACACATTTCCACATGTTGCTGTGGGACAGCACCACCCTCGCAACCTTAACAATGTATTTCTCTACCATCTTAAGTAAGTCACACAAAGCTTCCCAATAACTCAATTATTTTGACAGGCTACAGAAGTTACTGGACATAAAACTAAGATGATATAAGATACAGGGCTAACCCCTAAAGGAACATGCTACTTGAAAAAAAATCCCAAAGATTACTTTCCATTTTGTTCTACTTGTTTCTCCCTCATAAAAAAATTAAAATTACCTCTAAGTCTGTGCTGTCCAATATAGAAGCCACAACTTTAATTTACATTTAAATTAAAAATTCAGGGGTGCCTGGGTGGCTCAGTTGAGCATCAGATTCTTCATTTCAGCTCAGATAGTGATCTCAGGGTTGTGGGATTGAGCCCCACGTCAGGCTGTGTGCTGAGCTGGGAGCCTGCTTAAGATTCTCTCTCTCTCTCTCTCTCTCTCTCTCTCTCTCCCCCCTCCCACTTGGCCTTGTGCTTGCTCTCTCTCTCTCTCTCTCTCTCTCCCCCTCTCTCTCTCAAAAATAAAAAAAATAAAAAATAATTCAGTGACTCAGCTGCACCAGCCACATATGCTCAATAGACACCATATTATAGAACATTTCCATTATCAGAGAAAGTTCTATTGGGCAGCACTGCTCTAAGTCTTCTAAGCAAATGACAAGGTGTGACATTGCCATTTTGAGGGCAGTTCACAGCAAAGACATAGAATTCTTTGGTAGCAATAACAGAAAGCACTGACGCATCACCAAACTCTTTTTAACGTCTGGCTCTGGAACAAAATTCCAGACATGAGCAACATTAAAAACAGAAACTTCAATATTAGATCAGGTTGATTAGTATCTACAAAATGGATCAGCTCTCATAATATCTCATAAACAAACTGTTCTAAGAGATAATGTTGATCAGTGAAATAGTACTTGGAAAGTACCTAATCTTTCTTTCTTCTCCAGATACCATGTACTAAGGGCCAAACTTTGTTTCAGTAACAGAAGAACTGTCCACTGACCACATGCCCTTTACAAGGTTCTTTGTAGCCTTTGGGGCCACAGAGATATAGATATGTTCCTACATGCTGCCTGCTCCTCCCAAATTCAGAGCTGGTCCATCCTCTCTTTCATCTGTCACTGGGTACTCTTCCTCACAGAGTTTGTAGTTTGTACACTTACCACACCTTGGAATTGTGCCCAAGAAGGGGCCCAAAAGGCTGGATCCTGAGTATCTATGTTTAGTATGTAAACTCTTGAAAAAAACATTTGATAAGACTGCAAGAAGTATTTTTCTCCTCTCTACTATTTGAAACTCTAAGACCAGGGCAGTAATTCTGTCATAATTCCTTACAAATCAGAGTTTTCCAAAACGTTGAGTGTGCTAAAGTTGATTAATAGGCCTACTATTTAAAGTGGGGAGGGGTGGCAGGGGGTGACCTTGAGTGGCTCAGTTGGGTAAGCATCCTACTCTTGATTTCAGCTCAGGTCCTGATTTCAACATTGTAGGATCAAGCCCTACATCCTCGCTGAGCATGAAGCCTGCTTAAGATTCTCTCTTACCTTCTCTCTCACTGTCCCTCCTCCCCCTCTCTTTCTCAGAATAAAGAAATAAACATAAAAAATAATAATAAAAAAAAAACAAAAGGGGGAGAGATTTTGATCTCATGTTCTCACATAATTTGGCAGGCAGTATAGCATAAGTGTGCCTGAGTTCCATGAACTGACAGGCTCTGAGACCTTTAGCAGACTGCATGGTAAGTCAAGGTTCCCATCTGTAAAATGGACAAGATATTACCAAGCAAAGTGCTTGTTAGTACATAGTAGGAGCACAAAATATTTTCCTAATGTTACACTTGCCCTCCCTGTTCCTTCTGCCTGCAATACTTTTCCCTTGGTAGCTCACAGAACCAGTTTCCTCTCATTATTTAGACCTCGTTTTAAATGTCAACTTCTCAGAGAGGCCCTAGTTAACCATTCAAGTTCAGTATATGCCTGTGTTATTCTCCATCATAGCCACCTGTTTAGCTCTTTCCTGGCACTTCTCACAAACTATGAGGAATTTGTATGTTAGTTTAGTTCTTCTTTGCCAGTTTTTCTCACCTCATAAGTTCCATGAGGACAGGTTATCCTGGGAGAATAACACAGTGCCTGACACACAGCAGACTCTCAATAAATACTTGGCAGAGAAATGAATGAATATTTGAATTAAAGAAAGTTGACTGTTTCCTTCCTACAGGACTTGTTATACTTTCCCAAGCAATTACGCGTTGTGACTCTTCTACAGGGCCATACGGTATGCAGTACTTCTCCAACTTACTCACCACAGAACCCTTTTCTTATAGAGCATCTTCCTATCTCCCCAACTAACGTTCTAGAGGACACAAACTGAAAAGAAGAAAAAAATCAGTTACAGATATCCATTCAGCTACGTTCCAGAAAGTGTAAATAATACCCTATTGTCATCTAGGAATTTTAACACCTAGCTTGACAAAAGAGTGTTAGTCACTCATTTGCACTGTGAGAAAACACTGAAATAACTGAATCATACCAGCTGATATTCTGATCTCTGCAGACTGATAAAGAATAATGGATCTACTCAGAAAATGACAACTAATGGACTAGACCAAAAAAATAATAAAGATTTTTGGATGCCTGGTTAAGAAGCAGGTATACCTGGTTTATGAAGCTGGTATCTTCATAAACAAGCATGATTAAGTAGCTATAACAAGATCCTATCATCGATCACCAGATCAACTTCTGTAGGAGTTGGCAGTCTTTTTAATTTCCCAGATAATTTTATCTAAGATGCATTACTGCACTTTTGGACATGTTAGGTGTCAAAGATAAAGCATTAGGAAAAATTATGAAGACACATCAGCCTGCTATAGAAGTAGGAAGGGGTAAGAACTTCAGACTAATTACAGAATGTCACTAGGAAATTCAAGATGGCCACATATCAAAGACCGAAAACTGGCAGCCCCAAGGTCATACCTAGCCCATAGATGTATTTTATTGAGTCAAACGAGTATTTAAAACTTTTTGAACCAGTTGCAGATATCTGTAAATTGGGAGAGTATTTCTAACTTACTTTGAGAAGTTAGAAAGCATAGTCCACTGATGACCCACACTCCCATACAGCAACCACGGACTAAAATGTATAACTCACTGCCCTCTTTAATTTACCTATCTGACCCCATTAGAAGCATTTGAGTTTGCAACCCTTGGATGTACTCAGTTATATTCTACATCAGAAGCTAAATACTGGGAATTGAGGAAGAATTAAGCACAGTCAAACAAAGGAAGCCTAGGTGATTCGTCTGCCATGTGGTCCACCCCAATCTGTAAAACAGCTTCCTCCTTATTTGGGACAGCTTTCCATAGGCTCTTAATCAAGTAGCAGTCCTTGCTACTTAAGGCTTACTTGTCACCTTCCTGCCCATTTATATCATCTCACCAGGAAAGATTTATTCCCCTCACTTGGGCCTTCCATACTGGTCATGTACATAACGGGAATACCTTTCATGTATGGCAACTTGTTTTTCAAAAAGTTTTCAGGTAAGTAAGTAAATAAATATGTATTTTTTTGTATGTTCGTGTACATAAAACCACAAAACTAACTCAAAATGGTGTGGGTTAATATTATTATTCCTAACTTGTCAGAGGGTAAAGACACAAAGAGATTATAGTCTATCTCAAGTAAGAGTAGAGCCAAGACTAATATCCAGATCTCCTGAATTGGTGGTTCTTTCCTCTCTTCCAACTAATCACTAGACTTGTTATGTGTATTGGTCAGCGTCTTAGCAAGAAGCAGATGATCAAATTAGAATACTCTGAGGAGGGTTAAAGAAAAGAATTATTTACAGTGGTATAGAAAGAGTATAAGGTATTCACAAAGAATAGTACAGTGCCCTAGGACCATTACTATCCCCAAGATGAAAAGAGCAAGAGGGTTTCCAGACCAGGAAAGTAAAAAACATATAGAGAGTAAAAACCACATGGAAATACCATGGCTTTGGTGGAAGGTAAGAGCCAGATGATTTACTCTATCTAGGTCTTCCAATCTCCAGCGAGCCTTCTTTCCATTGGCTAAATCCAACCAGAAGACAGAAGACAAGACAAATGTCTGAAGAAGTCTATATTACCAGAGCAGAATGTAAGGGTATGGAAGGGTAAAAGTGAATCTGAAGGAGAAAGCAGAAGATGGTTTCATATATTATCCTATCTCCAATCACTTATTCAAAAGGAGGAAAGAAGATTACATATATTCCCAGCATCGATTACAGAGAAACCACTGTTAGTACTTCATGTTCAAGAATACATATTTATTTCCCTTTTTGATTGTGGTCTCTAAGACAGATCTCTCCCATGTCAAGGTATTTCCTCCAATGTTTTAATGAATTCATGCTTAGTACTAAGTCTTTGGTATAAAAATACCACCAAAAGTTTTCTCTTTATCTAAAAACATTGTGTCCTTTGGTGTCTTCTTGTTTGGTAGTAAATATATCTCTCAGATACATCTAGTATATTCTATCATTAAAATCAAGCTATATTCCCCCAAAGAATTACATTTGCTTCCCTTGGCCAATGATTCTATTACTTATTATATACCAAAATCACTGGTCAGCCAGACATTATATATTTTGGCAAATATATGTCCTTAAGTTTCTTTGATACTTCTAGAAAGATGTCTTTGAATCCCAGAAAGTTAAGTACATTGAATAATCAAGACCAAAACATGTTCCTATCTGTTCACTTCAAATGAAAATTTAGAACCTTGAAGACATTATGCTCAGCAAACTAAGTCAATCACAAAAGGACAACTATTATATGATCTCTTTTATATTAGGTTCCTAGAGTAGTCAAATTCACAGAGACAGAAAGTAGAATGGTGGTCTGCAGGGGCCTGCAGTGAGAGGAACAGAAGGATTTAGTGCTTAGTGGGTACGGAGTTTCAGTTGAGGAGTATGAAAAAGTCCTGGAGATTGATGGTGTTGATCATTGCACAACAATGTTAAGGCACTTAACTGCCACAGAACTATACAATGATTAAAATGGTAAATTTTATATATATGACCCCAATAAAAAAAGAAATTCGGAAATTAGAACATCTGCCTTAACTAAGAAAAAATTCACTTAATATCTCTGCTACTTGGTTTTCATATTTAAAATTTCTTTTATAATATAATCAAGGGGTATCACTGATTTCTTAGCCAAATTTCTATCTTCAGTGTATTTAGAATTCCTCCTATTTGGGGCTTAAAACTTCTACATGGTAGGGCTCAATTTCATCCCCTATCCTTCCAAACAAACTCTGTTCCTCCAACTCTACTATCCATTCTGAGAATAAAACCTCACGTAATCCCTCAGAAGTAGTCTTTAGACTATCATGCGCCTGGCCCATGCAAGGCACCGAAGTTTCAAAGATGAGTAAGTCAAGATTACTGCTGTGAAGAGCTCAGTGGAGGATGTAAATATGACTGGATAATATTTCCTCTTTCCCAAATTCAAGCAGGTAGTCAATCGTGCTTATTGCCTCAGAGGAAAAAGTAGTAGTTTAGGAAGCTTTTAGGCTTTGTCAAAATAAAAGACAAATTACCTATAACAGCTCCAAATGGAAACCGTCATATACATATCAATGTAGAATGGATAAATAAATTGTGGTCATACAATCTATTGGGAGTACTGCTGATGTAGAATCATGGATGAAACTCACAAATATAATGTTGGGGGTGGGGGAGATATCCAGATAGAATGGAGTATGTACTCTATGATCCAGTTTATATAAAATTTAAAACTCAGAGCATGAGGAAGGCTTCTGGAGAGCTGGATAGTGCTCTACCTCTTTATTTGGGAACGGTAACACAGTGTGTACCATGTCATAAAAATTCACTGAGCTGTAAATTTATGGCTTCTGCTCCTTCCTATATATGAATGTTATGGTCAAATAAAATTTTACTTTAAAAGTTTTCTGCTCTCATTTTCAGGGGAGATAGACAGAGTATACAGTATGTCAGATGGTGAAAAGGGCTATAAAGAAAAAAACAAAGCAAGGATAGGGAATAGGGAGTGCCAGAGTATGCGGACAGGTATGGAAAGGGACTTACAATTTTCAAGGTCAAAGAAGGCTGACCTGAGAAAGTGACATTTGACTAGAAAACTGAAAAGTCAGGGTGTGAGCCATGCAACTTTCGAGGGGACAGTACATAGTACAGATAATTCAACCTATGCTTCGACACTGCAATTTATAGAACACAGAAAGAACTGCCCACCTATTTTCTACCTTTTTTTCTTACTTTAGTGCAACTGTAACAATCTAGATCATTATAATTTTTTTTAAGTTGTTCCCGAGGCTCCTGGATGGCTCAGTTGGTTAAGTATTCGACTCATGGTTCCTGCTCAGGTCATGATCTCACCGTTTCCTAAGTTCGAGCCCCATGTCGGGTTCTGTGCCAATGGTGCAGAGCCTGCTTGGGATTCTCTCTCTCCCTCTCTCTCTGTCCCTTCCCCATCCCTCCCTCTCAAAAAAAAAACAAATAAACATAAAAAAAATTTTTAAAGGTTGTTTCTCCATGTATGTACACAACAGAACAATACAAAACAAAACAAGAGGAAGACAGAACTAGCTTAGGCACAGACAGAACTAGCATGCTGAGCAAAAGTCAAAGAAAGGAGTTTTCCCAGACTAGAAAGAAACTGATCCAAAATGGAGAAAGAATGTTGAAAGAGAAATTATTCATTTTTGCTTGTTCACTCACAGTAAAGACAAAGGATAAACAATCACCAACCTCCCCATGCCTGAAGACCACACACACACACACACACACACACACACACACACACACAGGTGCTTTCAATTTTGTATCAGTCAAGAATTACCAGACACATGAGAAAAATTTCTAACAGAACAGTGACAAAAACACAAAGACTTTATAAAAAAAGCACTCGGAAGAAACAGACAATAAAAATAAAGGTATTTTAAAATCTATATTCTCAGAGCGATGAGATGATTGTAGATACTTGGGGAAGAACAAGTGCTATTTTTAAAAAGGGGGTGACAGAACTGTACGCTTCAATGGGTGAATTTCTCAGTCCATAAATGATACCTCGATAAAGATAGTGCAGCCATGACCTAACCCCCGGGATGCTGTCTGATGAGCGTGCTGAGGAGAGCCACAGAAAGCTAGCCACTAGCCACATGTGTCTACTGAGCACCTGAAATGTGGCCATTCCAAGTTGAGATGTGCTAAGAGTATAAGACACACACTGAATTTCTTAGCACAAAAAAAATACTGTAATTACCTCAGTAATAAATTTTTATATTCAGTACATGTTGAAATGACAGTATTTTGGATATATTAGGTTACATAAATATATTAACAAAATTAATTTCATCTGTTTCTTTTTACTTTTTTAATTTGGCTCCTAGAAAATTTTAAATTTCATATGTTGCTCAAGTGTGGTTGTATGTTATATTTCTATTGGATAGTACTACACTAGATTATACATTCGTTGAAGACACAGATTGTATCTAAAAAAATTTTTGCATCCTTCAGAGAGCCTGAAACATAGTAGACCCTCAGTAAGTATTTGCTAAATAAATAAACAATGAATATTTTCACAGCACTAGTTTCCAATATTTTAAGAGTGCTTTTTGGAAGTGCACCCATCCTGAGGCAAGGGAGACAGTCCATAATCTACTGCCTTATCTTTTAAAGCCTGCCCTCTAGTGCTCATAATATTATTTGAATACAATTGGCCCACAAAAATCAATTTGCTTTACAATAAAATTTAAAATAAATTTAATTATGAAATCTGCATATAACAATATGTTACAAGACTTAGAAAAAAACCAAAGTAAAAACCAAATGTTGCAGGGGCACCTGGGTGGCTCAGTTGACTCAGTGTCCGACTTCAGCTCGGGTCATGATCTCACAGTTCGGGGGTTCGAGCCCCACATCAGGCTCTGTGTTGACAGCTCAGAGCCTGGAGACTGCTTCAGATTCTGTGTCTCCCCTCCCCTTTCTGCCCCTCCCCCATTCTCTCTCTTTCTCTCTCTTTCAAAAGTAAATAAACATTAAAAATATACATATTCAAATAAAAACACCAAATGTTCCAGATAACTAACAGACTGGCCTCAAGTGAATCAGTTTAATAAAAGGAGGTTGAAGAGAAAATACCCTTCAGTGTCATTTTTTAATATCAATAAGTATACCTTTCTATTAAAAAGGACAAACTTGTAACATAATTTCCCACGAATATAATTCCAAATATACCCAAATAAACACTCTACCAGATTGATCAAAACAACTCATAAAGCTGGAATATGGACTGATTCAAGAAAATACTTAAGACTCCTCCTAGAGAATTATAAAAGTATTTCAAGCACTTTGGATTTTTATAGGTCAGAACAGGGGCTATATAGCCAGTACCACTGGGGAAAATAATGTAGGGTACTAGGACTGGCTAGGGAAGTTTCGGAAAATAAGAAAAGAGGAACGTGGTCACGGTGATTCCTGGTAGCAGAAAGAGACTGACTCCTGAAGTGGGAAGAAGAAAAGCCCCTGGGTGGCAGGCTTCCTGTGAGTTCTGTCTGAGCAAGTAGTAACGAAACTGCAGAACTGGGTGCCAAGAGCAATCTTACGAGAAATAACATGTATGAAGTTCAAGGGAGCGTGCAAAGTGAAAAGAACCAAAGCAGGGGCCAGTTTTCAGTGACAAGAACAGAACATCCAAGGAGAGCAGTTTCTTTTGCTGTGGCCATGAACTGCCAGGCCAGCAATGCCACAGCAAGCCCAAAGCCCTGAGGCGGGTGCATGACAGGATGCATGCTCCCAGGGAGTCACTCTTGCCAATGGCCTCCCACCCCTCGGCTGCATGGAGACTCCCCCAGAACCCTGTTAGATGTGTAGGGATGAAAAATATCCAAAAATACCAAATCCATTTAGATGGTTGTACATAACATGCTACTGCTCATGTATAGCTTATAGCCCTTCATCCAGGTGACTGTGAGAATAATGAAGGAGAATTCTTTAGGAGGGCTGAACACCAAACAATCCATTTGTTCACTTTGTAAGAAGAGAAGGCACAGACTCAGAATCTATATGAATTCCTTGGCAGTGGCTAATGTCCTGCTGAATAATCAAGGACTTGAACAGAGTAATACTAAAGCGTTGGTGGCTAGGAACTTGAAAGACTGGGGAATGTGATGGGTTGACCATCTGACAGGGTTCGAAGGATGGGAATGCACACACAAATTCTCAGTAAAAGGCCCCACTCCAGAAGCTCTTAATCATCCTCAGTCTCCTCTGATTGTTTCTCCTCTTCTTCCCCACCTCTTTGATTTAGATAGCCCCAGAACTCAACCTAGAGCTTCTTCTCTTATCTATAATCTTATCTAATCTTGTGGCTTTTAATACTACCTATAAACTCCGTCCAAAAGTTATCTCTCTCTACCTACTGACTCAAATATCCAACTATCTACCTGACATCTCCATTGGCATGTCTGAATATCTTTAACTTAATGTAGCCAAAACTAGTCTTCCCCCAAAACCAGTCTTCCCCCAGAACCTGCTCCTCCTTGCCTTCAAACTGGCCTTCCCCATCTCATTTGATACCAACTGGGATGGATACATGGATTTTCTCTCCAAAGAATCTGATATTTAGCAGTAATTAAAAAAAAAAAACTGAAGTAGCTAGAATTCATTTATTCTGACAGTGGCATCTGAGAAAACTATCCGTTAGTTCCTGCTACCTAGATCCCTGGAGAAGCTCTATATTTTATTCTTTCTATAATCTAATTCACCTTTTTATTAGATTCTGAAATTTTCACTTTTCCTTAATTGGCTACGGTTAGTTTCTGTTGCTTTACAAGTAAAACCCCTTACTCCACATAACCACTAGCTCTCAGCTCACTGACTCTTGTTTTGCCACCACCGACTCCCAATTTGCCACCAAACCCTGTCCTCTATCCTCCTCTCCACTTACACTCAGGATGCAGAAGCAGCCTGTTATGATACACTCTAATCGTACATGTACAGAAATGTTCTGTATGTTATCTGAGAAGTTCTAAAGATTAAAATTATCTTTCACCAAAGTATTTGTTCCCAAATGGGCTATGTTCGGCTATTCACAAAGAACACAATGGGTAGGAAACTGTCAGAGGGTGTTCCCTGCAGCTCATCTAAAATAGTCTTATACCACAAATTCTGATAATCCCTTCCTTTGAGCCCACACAATCTCCATGATAGCAGCTAACCTCAGTCAAACACAATTAATTATTCGTGACTTCACGAAAGGAAGGGCCGATGTCTTCTCATCTCTGTACCTCATGTGAGGCAGGCTTGATAAACGTTTGTTGAATTTTATCAGAAAGTAGTACAGAAATGCCTCACATTTTTAAAACAATCACCATACTTCCAAAAGATATGCGCTCTGAGTTGAACATGATGTTGATTATCCACTACTAATACACCTGAGCGTGAACTATCAGCTAAATCTTTCTGAACATATTTAAAAATAAAAAGGGAATTATACATGGGCCTACAAAGTGCTTCATTATATTGGTATTTCTAACTAATTCATTAATTATCTTGGGACAAATCTTGTTTATATCTCAAAATTAAGAATGCCATGTTTACTCACATTCCTCCCATCTCATTCTTTTTGTAATAAATGTTTTCCTCAGAGGTAACAAGATGTGTTTTCCTCCAAAAACTATACCTTTATAAAAGAAAGTCTCACAAATGCATAGACAAGCACCATCTAGTGGCAAAAAGAAGTACTCCACATAAACAGTTAACACTGACAGACACAAATTAAAATACATACCAAAATCTAAATCATGGACATTTGTCGTTCAGGACTCAATTTTGCTAAAACGTTTTAATAACCATGTGGTGATTAAAAGTAATGCCGGTTTTAAGATAAAGATTAAGACTAAATGTCATTAATGACTAAATGTCAACAGTGTAGGCTCAGCTGTTTTTTAACATTCTTGAATGAACTTCCTCAACTTGAAGTGGAAAGAAGTGAACTAACACCTGTGTGTTACTACTGTGCCATGCATTGGGAACATTTACATATGCTAATCTCATTTAACCCCCACAACGACTCAGTAAAGAAGCTATTAAAATTCCCATTGTAGGGGCGCCTGGATGGCTCAGTCGGTTGAGCGTCCAACTCAATTTTGGCTCAGGTCATGATCTCACGGTTTGCTGACAGTGCAGGGCCTGTTTAGGATTCTCTCCCCCCACCCCTCTCTCTCTCTCTCTGTGCCCCTCCCCCACTCATACACATCTGCTCTCTTTTTCTCTCTCAAAATAAATAAACTAAAAAAAATTCCCATTGTACAAATAAGGAAACCGAATCTCAGATACTACATAACTTAAATCATATGAACATCAAACGATGGAGTCACCTCCCCATCTACTGCTCATCTATTACTGGGTCCTTGCGGGAGAATAAAGTACCACAACGGGCAGACTGTATACAAACTGAGCACTTATTTTAGGTCCTATATAACTGACTCCAACATAGGCAAGAGATATGTGCTGTTAGGTAACAGATAATCCCTTACACTTTGGGATCAATCAGACTGCTAGTTAAAAGGGACATCTCAGCCCTGAACATGCTGAACATGCTGAGGTGTATTAGAAAGATCACAGACTTTGGTATCAGGCCTAAGCGCAAACCAGTATTAGCAAACTAACATTAACTGAGAGCCTCCTATGCAGCAGCTGGGGCGGGACCGGGGCTGGGACACAAAGGTGTCCATGGGAGAAAGGACTGCTCTCAGAGTCTAGTCCTGCTCTTGAATAACTCTCAGTTTGGTGGAAAAGAAGACAGACTAGTAGATCCTTTGAGCATGCTGAGAGTGACTATCTAATCCATAACCTGATGAGAGGTAAAAAAGAGGAGTTTCTTAGAAATTTTTAACTGGGTAAAAAAAGTCCTCTTCACAGAAAGGCCTTTAGAAATTATTCATCCCAACTTTCAAAATTTTCTTCTCTCTCTCTCTCTCCCTCGCGCACACACACACACACACACACACACACATACGCAGCTAAGATGAATATGTGCAAACTGGGATGTGTATTCAAACTTCTACTTTCTAGAAGACATGCCCTTTTTAATAGGGTTCAATTCTTAAAGTCCTTAGATTTTCACAGATGTAGAGCAGTATCATTTTAAGAATTGAAGGATTTAACAAATAATTGATGGCATAGCTTAATGAAAGAGGACAAGACTTTGAAGCCAGATCTCTTGAAATTCCAGGTCGGAGGTAACTGATTAACAGATTATTTGGGGTTTTGTTGTTGTCGTTTTGTTTTGTTTTGTGTTGTGCTGTGTTTTTAGTAAGAAGGGTGGGGAGAGGACAATCTTAAAGGTAAGTCCACCTCTTCTCTTTCTCTTCTTAAATAATTCAGTTCTCAACTCACAGGGAGGGCCAAGGAAGGTAGGTATCTATGCTGGATGATGAGATGGCAGAACAGAGGCTCAGCACAAGGTAAAGGAGCATCTATGCAAAAGAGCAATCCCGCCTGAGGTGTCAGAGCCCAAGCAGGGTAAGGGTGTAAGAACAGGTAATGGCCCCATGTGCGGTATCAGAGCTGAGTAGTGTGAGGAAGACATCTCCTTGGCAGAAGTGGAAACGGATGCAGAGTTACTGGTGTTGGAGCCCAAACGGGATAAAGAGGGCCTCTGTGGAGGACTGCTCAGAATGTGGTTTCGGAATCCAAGTGTGTCAAAGCCACAGTGAGGTTAGAAGGGATATTAAGAGACATTGGTTACACTCAGATATGTTGAGCAAAGAGTAAACATATTAAGAATAAAGGGATCTAGGTTTATCACTGTCAGTGAGGCAATGAATATGGAAAGAAGGAAAACTGAAATGAATCCTGGATTAGACTGGAATTTGAAGTATCAAAGTGAACACATGATTTCAAGAGAGATATATAAGGAATAAGTAGATATAAAGAAATATACATGTACATAACAAATATACATATATATGTATATAAAGACATATATACATATACCCGCACACATACATGTATTCTCTTGCTCTGTCCTCTTGGGCAGACTGAGAACAACAACACTCCAATAACCAAAAAGCATACCTTATACCCAGATCTTGGCTTCTAAATATTTTTCTCCACTAAAAGAAAAGGATTCTTGCAAAATCACTGATTCCAAGGCTGTAGCAGATAAAGCACAAGCTGTAACCTTAGAAAGTAATCAGGGGCACCTGGGTGGCTCAGTCGGTTAAGCGGCCGACTTCGGCTCAGGTCATGATCTCGCGGTCTGTGAGTTTGAGCCCTGCATCGGGCTCTGTGCTGACGGCTCATCAGAGCCTGGAGCCTGCTTCGGATTCTGTGTCTCCCTCTCTCTCTCTGCCCTTCCCCTGTTCACGCTCTGTCTCTATGTCTCTCAAAAATAAATAAACGTTAAAAAAAAAATGTTTAAAAAAAAAAAAAGAAAGTAATCAAGTCCTCGAAGAATGACAGGGCCATGTCAAAAGAATATAGAAGCCAGCTTGAGGGGGCTCTCATAAGCCAAATCTGGAATAGTTTGAGCCCAAAAATAATAATAATAGTAACAAATTAGAGCTCATTGAAGAAAACAAGAAACCAGGAATCCATACTGGTAGAAAGAAATAAATTAATACATTAAAAGTCTGATAAAGAATCCACATGGTTTCAAGGCACTTCTCCAGAAAATACTAACTACAAAACAACTAAGAATAACTTTACAGTATGGAATCCTTGCAGACACCACCTTAATCAAGTGACCAAAATGAGAATCATCAGTAATGGGACAAATAAAAATCATGTACCACCTGAAAGGATACAATGAGAAAAACACAGCATCACTACCGTATTATTCCAGCCAAAGATGCATATATAGCCTGAACCTAGTCATGAAGAACCACTGGGAAAACCCAAATTGAAGGGCATCCTACAAAATAATTCGCATGTATTCATCAAAAGCACCCAGGTTATGAAAATCAAGGAAAGAATGAAGAACTATTCTAAACTAAAGAAGCCTAGAGAGACACAGCAACCAAATGCAATGCATGACTACAAACTGCATCCTTTTGCTATAAAGCACATTATAGGTACCACTGGCAAGACTTGAATAGGGTGTGAAAACTACATAGTTACTGGTTATTGGTTAACTGGTACTGTACCAATTTCGAATTAAATTAATAATCAAATCAATTAATTTTAATGGTTTTACTCTGGTTATGTAGAACACCCTTGTTTGTAAGAAATACTAAAGTAAAACAAAGGGAACCACATCAGCAATGTACCCTCCAAGGATTTTGGAATGTACCCTCTGAGGGAGGGAGGGAGGAAGGGAGAAAGGAAGAAAGGGAGGGAGGGAGGGAGGGAGGGAGGGAAGGAGGGAGGAAGGGAGAAAGGAAGAAAGGGAGGGAGGGAGGGAGGGTGGAAGGGAGGAAGGGAGAAGGGAGGAAGGGAGAAAGGAAGAAAGGGAGGGAGGGAGGGAGGGAGGAAGGGAGAAGGGAGGAAGGGAGGAAGAGAGAAACAAGTAATGGCTCCCTGGTGCTTGTAGCAGCATTATACTTTAAATTTCTCTATAAGTTTGAAATTATTTTTAAGTAAAAATTTTAGTTTAAAAAAATGAATGAGGACTGCCAAAGGGGGCTCCATGCAGATTATTCCTTGTGGCCAACATCATCAAATAGAAGGCCTCAGCTTGCGGATGAACATGCACTGAGTACGAGACGACCTAGGACCCTGACAGTCCAGGGACTGTCAGGCTTGGATGTACCATAATGTAGGAGTAAGCCTCTGGCAGAAAAGGTCCAGCTCCTCAGCAAACAGATGACAGGAGTTGAAGGAGTCAATGGAATATACTGGTTACATGAGGCACTTTAGAATTTGGGGTATTTGGAACCACTTGGACTCAGGTAAACTAGACATACCCAACTTACAGATGAGTCATCTGGCCTCCACAATCAGAAATGTGAGGAATTTTTAAGATAATTAAGAACATGAGTAGGGGTTCCTGGGTGATTCAGTCAGTTGAGCATCTGGCTCTTGACTTCAGCTCAAGTCATGATCTCGTGGTTCGTGGGTTCAAGTCCCACGTCGGGCTCTGCAATGGCAGTTACAAATTTATAAACCTAATTTAAAAAAAGAATACAAGCATGGAAATGATGATGTTATATGAAGTAAAGTACACTCTGAGTACAGCATAGAGTATTAAGTATTGAGCTAGAAAGGTTCAATAGAGCTAGTGGAAAAGGACCTAGAATATTAGGCTTAGATGTCTCTATTTTATTTGCTAGGCAATAGAAAAACATTAAAGGATTTGAAAGCAAAATTCCAGTATGCAGAATAGATTAGGAGAGATTAGAGGCAGGAAGATCAACTGGGAGATTACTGTAATAAGATTATAAAGGCTGAAATACAGGTAGAAGTAGAAACTGAAGAGACATTCATGAGACATTACAAATCTGACAGGATTTGCCAACTACCACATATAAAGGAAAAGATAGAAAAAGACTATTCTGTGTCTTGAAAGTGGTGGGATCCTTTAGAAAAACGGAGCTCTCTTAGCAAGAGAGGAGAGAGAGCTAGTGATCTGTATTTTAATGAAAATATCTAATAGGCTGTTAAGAAAGTAAATCCAGAAGTTGGGAGAGGGTCAGAAAAGAAATATACAACTAACTCTCGTCTACATAAAATCACTAAAGCGTACAGTCTAAGAAAAGAAAATTGTTGAAAACAGAACCTTGAGATAGACCTTTTTAAAAAAAAATGGCTCAAGGAGGCAGAGAAAAATGCCTTATGTTAGGTATTTTTCCTTTGCTCCCCTCCATGCCTACTTCCCACCTTTCCCATTCTCCCCTCTGGCTTCTGGTTGGATCAGCCAATGAAAGACCCTAACGACGGATTAAGAGAGTGAAAGGAGACTAGGAGCAGGCATTTTTCCCTAGTTCCCAATGTACAGAGTCATCTCAGAGTCACAGACTGGCCCTCTCTACTAAAGGCCACGGCCCTTCTACAACTATCTCTCCAGGTTCCAGGAACTGCTGTTTCTCCTTGTTCCTTCAGACCTACAGACCCCGCTACTTAGCACCAGTGTATTGCACTATTTTTTATTATTAATAAAATATCCTTTATTATTATCCTGCCCACATCTTCATAAATAATGTCTTTATTAAATTTTCTCAGCTAACGATATGAGTGTATGATCTGTTTCCTGCTAGGACCTTCATTGGCATAGTACCCTAATCTTTGCCAGCAATAATTATCTCCATAATATATATCAAAGCATTTATTTCCCCCCAATTCAAAAATCCTTACACACAGTTCTAGTCAACAGCCTTTTCTAGGATCCACTTGACCATTCTTTGGTCTCCTCTGTTGCCTTTCAAGATGCTGGATCTAAGACATCAGAAGTGGGATTCATCCTCACTAATCCTGTGGAAGCTGGTGCCTCCAGGGAAAAGGAGATCTGAAGACATCAGAAAAGCTTACACTGCAGACCAGGAAGCAGCCTCTCCCTTCCCTGGCAAGAGACACATTGTTCCACATATAATGGCCCAGCCTTCGTGACCTATTGTTTCTCTCTTTGAAGACTGCCAATGGCCAGTAGGCCTACCTATTTTACCAAAGGATGTGAGGCTGGCCAGAAGGAGCTAAGGAATGACTCAGCTAAGCTCTTGGCATCTTTCCCTTCTTACCTGATGGGATAAAATTTACTGATGCTGAAGAATACATACCAAGTTGCCAACCACTAGCCTATCAAAGAGAATCCTGGAATTGCCCACCCATGCACGTACTGAAACTGTGGCTCCAAGATTAAAGCCCTATTACCATTCAGGGTTTGGTGCCCTAGTCAGCTGCACTCCAGATTAAAATTATCTCTGTAAACCCAAGCCACACAGGCATGCTGGGCCTGACTTAGTAGCAGTGAAGACAATGGTGCAAAGGAGTTTAGGGAAGGCGGGGAGAGAGATTCACTAAAACTAAGCCATAAGAGTTCTAGAATTCACACTGAAAAGTCAAAGAATCGCACAGAAAAGACCTTTATTTCTGAATATTAAGTCATATAAGAATGTATTATTCCAGCAGGAAGAGATGTACCAAACCCTGTACAGGAGGTGGCTTTTCTCCCACCTGTAAAAGAAATCTATTTTATATACTGCTGTAGAACAGGCCTGCCCTGACAATACTAAGCACTACCCATCTCACAGAAACCAGCAATGTCTCAGTGACTGCTAAATAGACATAAACAATTGGAAATGGAAATTAAAATAACAGTATATCACTTAGGTCCCATCAAACTAGCAAAAATGTTGAAGTCTGGTAACTTCAAGATTTAGTGACAATGTTGAAAAACAGAAGCTTGCACACAAGACTGGTAGAGTACATAATGGAATAACCATTGTTGGTAAATTGAATCATTGATCATAATTCTTCACATCCTCCTTCTTTTGGAATTATGATCCACGTCTTTACCAGATGACTTTGCAGTATCACTCACTAGAATTAGAGTATATTTCCCCTCCCCCAGAGATGTTGGGCGTAGCCATCTGCCTTGCTCTGGCCAACAGAAAACTAACAGAAGTGGCAATGAGCCAGTTTTAGGCATCATCCACGTGAGGTTTTACATACTTCTGCTGGTCTTTCTTTTGCTCTTGTCACTTCCCATGAGAAGAATGGGTAGCTGTTTGTATAAGAGACTGAGAAAAACGGAACAGACTTGAACCCAAATTTAACCCAACCTGCAGCCAACAGACTAGACCCCGGAGTTTGGAATCAGGAATCAGGCCTCACTCATTTCACTTGCAACCAACTCACAAATCAACGGGGGAAAAAAAAATTACTATTCCAAGCCATTAAGTCTTAAGCATTTGTTTGTTTCTATTTCATTTTATGTAGCATTACTGCAGCAATCTCTGACTGCTACAACCATCCGTAAAGTAATCTGGCAATATCCAATAAAGTTAGAGATACAGAAATAAAAGCTGAGAAATAGAATCTTCCAAGTAAATGCCCTAAAGCAGAGGTTCTCAGCCCGATTTGATGTAACATCTCCTTTTTATAAATGAATAATTTTAAACACCCTTTTTCTATCCCATAACAAACTTAACAGACAATCTATGGACTCTCATGCATAAATTCCAAAACACTCAATATAATATCCTAACTGTCACATAAAGAAGAAGTAAACAGAACATAATGTGTAATCAGGGCCAGGACAAAGATGACACACACAAGCAAGGGGCCTGGGGTGTGCAATTTAAAGAGGCAAAAAAAAATTTTTTTTAATAAAAAATTAAAAAATAAAAATAAAGAGGCAAAGTCATGCAAGTGCTGAAGCTGTGCTTGCAGGACTCTGGAAGTGATTATCTCCTTAAATTCTGCAATAGGCACCTCATTTGCCTCATCCCAGGCCCAGCCCTGTTTAAAACAGTTCAATTGTATTCAGAATGCAATGTTTTCATGACTTCAGTAGAAGATTTAATGAAGTAGACAGATATTTGTACTCCTAACAAAGCATCACCAAGGATGCAAAACCTAATGATACAGGCTGATGCAAGTATGTTGTATTTGTAAGTCAGACACTATAAACAGTGTTGCTATTGGAGTTATGAGTTTGTGAAATCATGAACAATTCTTGGTGAAGCTCTGAACAAAGTAGTCTGTAGTCAATTTACATGGTAATTTGAATTTTTAAAAACAATAGCATATACTATAACTATTAAAAAAATATTTCAGGATGACCTGCAGAATGAACAGAAAATTATAAACAGATTTTTTTTGCCTTTTTTTACCTGTGGGAGACATTTAAAAATTATGTGGGATACAGGAAAACCCCATATTGTGGGTCACCAAGAATCCTTGTCCTCATCCTTGCAATGCCAATCACTGTGATAACTAAAATTGTCCCCCACAAATTTCTAAACTTTCCCTGTTGGGTTCTATTACCATTGATAATCCCTTCCCTGGGGAAATCAGACACAAGTGCAAAGACAGCATTCACTGTCCACTTGTACCGAAATGTAGATGCCATAGGACATTCACGCAATGGAATACTAAACAATTAAAATGAAAGAACTATGGCTACAACATGTAAAAACTTCACCATCATATGTCAAATAATGGAAACAAGTTACTGAGAGGTATGCGTTGTACCCTTATTATTACCTTATTACTACTTTATTCGTGTAAATATTTTAAACTCACAAAAAATTACTATTTATTGTTTATGAATACATTAAATAAAAGGAAATAATATCAACTTCAGGAAAATGGTTACCAATAGAGAAGGAAGGGAGGGAAAGGAATATGGTGCAGCTTTACCTGTACAGGTAAGAGTTTATTTAAAAGAGAGAGAGAGAGAGAGAGAGAGAGATGGGGCAGGAAATATACTAGATGAGCCAGGAGCATCTTGCAGCACTATAAAGTAAGGAAGTGCTTAAAAAGAAAAACCAAAATGGGGGCACCTGGGTGGCTCAGTTGGTTAAGCATCCAACTTCAGCTCAGGTCATGATCTAGAGGTCCATGAGTTCCAGCCCCGTGTCGGGCTCTGTGCTGACAGCTCAGAGCCTGGAGCCTGCTTCAGATTCTGTATCTCCCTCTCTCTGTCCTCCCCCGCTCACACTCTTGTCTCTCTCTCTCTCTCTCTCTCTCTCTCTCTCTTTCTCTCAAAAATAAATACAGAGCAAAAAAAAATAAATAAATAAAAATTTTTTTAACATTTTTTAAAAAACCATAATGATGAGAGTATGTCAAAGGGACCCGGGAGGCATCTGAAAGAGCTCCCAGAGCACCCGATGACTTAGTCAGTTAAACTTCTGATTCTTGGTTTTCGCTCAGGTCATGATTTCATGGATTTGTGGGTTCAAGCCCTGCGTCAGGCTCTGTGCTGACAACCCAGAATCTGCTTCGGATTATCTGTTTCCCTCTTTCTCTGCTCCTCCCTCACTTGTACTGCCTCTCTCTCTCAAAATAGATTAAAAAAAAAAAAAAAAAAGAAGAACTTTGAAAGAGCTCCCAATGGCCAAAACTACAATAACATATGCAATCAAATAAATTACAAAGTATGGGAGTATAACCCAAAATATAAAATAAATATCCATGAGCCCATATTGATGAAATAAATAAACAGGAACAGACAAATCTCCTATGAGAACAATTCCAACTCTGGGTGTAGATACTCTACCCTCAAGGTGGGTAAGAGATTGAATATAGGCAGATTGAAATATAGGTAAGAGAATACCTTACCTAAATATAAGTAAGAGATTGAAACAGGCAGTGACCAGACCACATATAAAAATGGAACTCTGAGCCAGCAACACCAGTCCTGAAAGCCAAACCACAACTTCTGCAGTAATCAACCCAAACAGTCAGGCCTTGACCAATAAATGACAGTTTCTCTAATTTTTTGTCCCCACTTCTCATTTAGGATCAACCTGCAAAAACCTAAATATGCTCCCCTAAACCAACAACATAGGATGTTCTGCTTCCCGTTGGCCTCCTTCAGCTTCCCCATGCGATAAGCCTCCAATCAGGGCCTACCTGAAGCCTTCCTTTTTTCTACTGAAAAGCTTTCCTACTTAGCTGGTTGCCTTTGAGTCCCTGCCAAAAGCAAGTCAGGGTGTCTGTAGCAAGCTCTGAACGAACAGCCTTTACTTGTTCTCATATGGATGGTCCTTGTTTATTTCCACCAGGGGAAGCAAAACTCTTCAATCTTTAACTGTGGGCTGTGCAAAGCGACTTCCATTCTAAGAGGACAGTATCTGGGGATAGAGGGGGACTGGAGGGAGAGTCATTTTACAGTGTAGAACTTGACAAACACTACCTCAGCCAGGCGATCAAGGTCAACATCGGTACTGTTAGGTCAAACTGATAGTATATACCCTGGATATGTGATAAAAATGCACTAATGTCTGTGGTCTTCCTCCCCAAAACCCATAATCCCAGAAAAATTATGAGAAAAACACCAAACAAATTCCAGCTAATGGAGAGTCTACAAAACACCTACCCAATACCCTCTCAAAACTGTCAAGGTCATCGAAAACAGAAAAAGTATGAAAAACTGTCACAGTCAAGAGGAGTCTAAAGAGACAGGACTGCCAAATGTAGTATGGTATTTGGGATGGCATCCTGGACCATAAAAGGACATTTGGTAAAAAAAAAAAAAAAAAAAAAAAAAGGAAATCTGAATAAACTCTGTGCTTCAGTTAATAAGGATATATCAATATTGTTCATTAATTGTTACAAATGTACCATACTAATATAAGGTATTAATAATAGAAACTAGGTGTGAGGTATATAGGAAATCTCTACACAAAGTAATTTTTCTTGTAAATCTAAAAGTGTTCCAAAAAATACTGTTTATATAGTTTATACTAAAAAGAGAAAGGAAAAGCAATATGAATACTTATGGCAAAATGTTCCTATCCTTTTCCATACAGGTAAAATACATCATAATCAGAACTTTTTCAATTTTTTTTAATTCTTCTCAAAGACTTCAATTTAACCTTAACAGATTCTCACTCTTCCATTTTCACCCTCCCTTCAGCCACACTTGCAGTGTTCTGAAGGCACCAAGTTCTGAAGGCACTTAGTTAATGCAGCTCCATTAGCCTTAGGGGTTCCTAGAGCAAGGTCTAACTCAGTAACTCCCGCCATGAATTTAAAACTTTCTCACCCCCTGGTGTTTGGTATTTGTTTGCTCCTTCGGGCTCTGCACATTTTACTCTGAATTAGAGCTGACTGTATGTAAGCCTGTTTCTCTTTCCCTTTGTGCACCAAGGACCTTGAAGACAGGAACCACACCTTGGTCACCCCACTCTTCAATCTTCTTGTTGGCTAGTCAATGACAAAAAGAGATTCCTATAAAGCTAAGTATTAATGGAATTCACATATCAATAGCATATTTTTAATGAACTAAAACATTTTATTGAGATAAATGACTGTGACAAAGTAATGTAATCCACCAATAAGATACTATCTTAATGTCTAAATATTTTTAAATCTCCTTTTGCTTTTGCAAGTATTCTAAACAGAAGAATATACATTAAAAAGGCCTTTATGTTCTACTTCTAAGTCATGTTTATTGCTAGAGCGTAAGCTAGACATGAAACAAAGTGGTCATAATGTTCGAGACACAGTAGAGAAAAGTCCATCCCTAAATCCTCACTGTTACACAACTCCGTCTCCCTGGTTAGTCCCAGCCTGCTAATCACCACACCATACTAATATCATTTAAGTTTTCCCTTTAGACTGAGCCGTAATAAATCTCTGTTCTCTCTTAATACTTTTGATGCAAGCTTTGAATTTAGATCCCCTCCCACTTATATATACAGTAACATGTTTGTCTTATACTTTCTAAGTATCTTACTTGTTTTATCCATCACATATATTCCCATGGCTAAAACTAAAAATGCTCATTTTTAAGAATTACAGTTCCTTTGCAAATGACATATCGGATAAAGGACTAGTATCTAAAATCTATAAAGAACTTACCAAACTCCACACCCGAAAAACAAATAATCCAGTGAAGAAATGGACGGAAGATATGAATAGACACTTCTCCAAAGAGGACATCCAGATGGCCAACAGACACATGAAATGATGCTCAAAGTCACTCATCATCAGGGAAACACAAATCAAAACCACACTGAGATACCACCTCACACCAGTGAGGCAGTAGAGTGCCTAAAATGGATAAATCAGGAAACTATAGATGCTGGCGAGGATGTGGAGAAGCAGGCACCCTCCTACACTGTTGGTGGGAATGCAAACTGGTGCAGCCACTCTGGAAAACGATGTGGAAGTTCCTCAAAAAAATGAAAATAGAGCTACCCTATGACCCAGCAATAGCACTGCTAGGAATCTACCCAAGAGACACAGGAATGCTGATGCATAGGGGCACGTGTACCCCCATGTTCATAGCAGCACTTTCGACAATAGCCAAATCATGGAAAGAGACCAAGTGCCCATCAACTGACAAATGGATAAAGAAGATGTCGTACATATATACAATGGACTACTACGTGGCAATGAGGAAAAATGAAATCTGGCCATGTGTAGCAACATGGATGGAACTGGAGGGTATTATGTTAAGTGAAATAAGTCAGTCAGAAAAAGACAGATACCATATGTTTCCACGAATAGGTGGATTTTGAGAGACTTAGCAAAAACCAGGGGGAGGAGAAGAGGGTAAAGGAAAAAAAGACACAAAGAGGGAGGGAGATAAAACATAAGAGACTCTCAAAGACTAAGAAAAAACTGAGGGTGAGGGGGGTAAGGGAGGGGGGAGGGGGGTGACGAGCATTAAGGAGGGCATGTGTTGGGATGAACACTGGGTGATATATGTAAACCAATTTGAAAATAAACTATTAAAAAAAAGAATTACATTTCCTTTAACTGTCTTTTAAAATCAAGCAGAAAGTGTTACATTATTTTCTGTGCCTAAGCAAAAAAAACAAAACAAAACAAAACCACCACCTGTAAAAACTGAACATTTTTAGGAGTCCTTCTATAGTCAAAACTAGTATCTGTATATCTTTGTTGAAACTTAATTGTCAAAGCTTCTGCACTTCCATCTAAGAATTTAATTGTTCAAATAATGTAAAGAAAGAAAAAGTTTATTTTTAGGATAATGACTTTCTGCAACAGATTAGATTTGCCATAAAATTTTGTAGATTACATTTTCACAGTTTTACTGAGTGATAATGATAATGCATACACAACTTTTGGCTTAGAGAAAAAATAATTGAGAAGTTTCTAATATTTAAAAATTATAATTTAGCTTCTTGCACTTCATCTCTCAAATGTAAGGGTGCAATTTAAGACATTCTCTTTGTTAACAGAGCCAAATAAGCTAAGAAAACCTTGTCTCTCTAAACCACAATGTCAAGTACTCTATCTAAGCCTGAACTGAGAAAGTAAAATTTCTTTTGTTTTATTTTCTTTCCTTTGTCTTGTTTTATTTTAAATAAAAGATATCAATGATAGAGGATAGGATTTGCCCACCAGGACAAACCAGATCACACCAGTTCTTACTATGTATCATTATAGGAATATAAACATATATCCTGGAAAGGGCACCAATGGAGTCAAGTGAATATAATAAATACCCCAAGAACATAATTTTATTAGTTCTATTAGTAATGCTCAATAAACAGTACCTAGCAAATAAAGGAAAAGATCAATTTGGTAGAAAAGTAAATGTAATTCTCTCATTCCCAAGAGGAAAAGACTATAAACTGGAGAAGCTTAAAATAGAGAAAAACTGTACTATTACCTACTGCTAAACAAATAACAATTTACAATGGTATTACAATTGACTTCTTAACAAAACAAAAAATCCTCTAACTGTAGATCACACATAAATCCAGACCCAAACTGCTTATAGAGCCACTTCTTTTTTAAAGACTTTTATGCCTCGGAGTATTTCAACTGTTTGTGTTATTTTAAATTGTTAAGGCTTTTATATAAACAAACAACAAATCGTGCTTGCTCACTGACCTAAGAGATTCCTTTAAAGCCCTCTACAGCTTACTCAAATTTTCAAAAAGGCTGACCTTAACCAATATCCTTTATTAGATCTGTTAGATCGGTTTAAGAAACAAAGTTAGGGTACTCCCTAAAGTATGCCTATAGCTAGCACACTTTAAGTTTCCTAAAATTCAGAGAGAAAAAAAATCTTTCTCAGATAAATTTTGCCTTATTTTGCTGAGAGATTTAGTAGTGGGAATTAAACAGTGACCCCTCTGGCCACAGCCACAGCTAATATGAAATACTGCTGGGACTAACTGAGGCCGTCAGTGTCTTATTTTAGCACAGTAGGTAGTGCAGGAATGCCTGCTGTATTTGAATGACTGGTAACAGTAACACATGAGCAACTACGCTACTCCACTGTAACATCAGAAATTAATTTAATTACATAATCTCTCTCTTCTGGGAAAGTGACAATGACATCTCAAATACAATGAGGATGCGAGGAGATATTGCTTCGTATTTACAACAAACAGATGTTCAGTCCTGTGTAGTTAAAAACAACTCGATAAACCATTTACCCTGTTTGGTGCAATTCTTAGATATTCTTTAGAAAGTCCATCCAGGATAAATGAGATTCCATTATATATTTTAACCTGCCATTTTCCTGTGAGAGACAAAGCCTATAGAATACAAACTTCTAGAAAAACAACCTACTATAATGTCTTGGATTTAAATAGTAGTTTAAACTCTACGAAGCACTTTCTCATTCAATTTACCATCTCATATGAAGCTGCACTCCAGTCAAGGAACCAATTCTATCATGAGGCTGGTAAACCGAAAGCAACTGATCTCAGCCATAGAAATATTCATACAATGCCCAGGGTTGTGCCTACGAGAGTCTATTTAGCCAGTATAAACACTCCTTAAGTTATGCTACTTGCCCAGTTCTACACTTGCTGTCAATCCCATTCCAGCCCCATGTCCAGACAATCGCTGAGCATCCTGACCCATCTGACTAGTCACGCTTAAACCAGACTATTTCTTCTTCTCCTTAGTGTTTTCCAGCTCTGAATCTGCCCATTAATTCTACCCAGGGCAAACACTGCCTCTGAATCACAAGAATACTCTTTTTCCTCCCTTGTCTCTGAGCTTTTGCCCCAGTTACCTCAGAAGAATCCCCTATCTCTCTGAGTTTCAGTTATGAGCTAAATAATAAGCCCAGTCTTGAATGGTGACTATTAGCAACAGCCCTCTGAATCAAGGGAAAGAAAAACCTTATGTGGTGGAGTGAAATAAGAAAAGTACCACTAGTGCGATTAATCTTGAGAAGCCTTAAAAATACTCATGCATTCACTTTTTCACACATTATCACTGAGCGATAACCGTATGAAGGAAATACAAAGATGAAAAAGTCATAATCTTTGCTCTCAGAAGAAACAGTTAAAGGTTAATTCCTCATCCCTTCCTAGTTCATATCAACAGATTTATATTCAATCCTACTTTTAAGATGTGACTTTACCCTGCATGCGCTTGCTCACAGGGAGCAGAATATGCCTGGAAGCATTAGTGGACCTGGCAATATATTAGAGGATCGTGATTGTTTAGCACAGAAAACAAGTGCAGAAACTAGGAGGAATATAACTGACATGAGGTTGTTGATCCAAATAATAACTGACAAAAATAATACTTCAATCTACAGGGACCTGCCTCTCCTCTCCAAATGAATGAGTAAACAAACCAGTGGATGAATGAATTAACTAATGAATGAACACAGTTCAGAGTTAGCGAAATGGACTAACAACCAGGTATACAATATATGGTTGCTAATATTATGTATGTGCAGGGCTCAGGGTTCAGTGCTAAGATTATCTCATTTAGAGTTCAAAATAAATCTAAGAAATAGAGATTATTCTCCTCATCTTATAAATGAGAAAAAGAGTTTTCCAAAGTAATCTGTCCAATGTCACCCAGCAGATGGCAAACTGGGATATGAACTCAAATCTTCTAAACTCAATGCTCCTTTCACCTCATCATAGCTGGTATTTCTCTCTTTCATCAGATAGATGGTACTTTATGGAGAAAAAATATTACAATAAAATTGGCAATAAAGCAAATTTCTTAAATGCTAAAAGTATTTTCATTCTGGCTTCTCATACAAACTTAGAAATGCTTCTATAGTAGGTGGGAAGAATATGCAAATACATGAACTAAAAATTGTGCTTAAGTATTTCTAATCACTTCGAATTATGCTTCTGTGTAAGTTTCATAACGCCTGACAATAGTGTTATGAAAGCCTTCCCAACTAAATCTTTCTTCTTTTACCCTGCCCTTCCCTATATACAAGAATTTTTTCCATGTTAGTAGAATCCCAAGCTCCTTCCTTACAGGTAGTATGAGGTACTAACTCTGCAAATTCTATGTTTGAAGTTTCAGGTTATATTAGGCAAACTGGGTTCCAATGCGATCAATTTTTTTACTCTTAATATTCTCTATATTAAATTTACTTTACGATATGGACCAAAAGGATAGTTTTCCTTACATTCTACTCCTAATGAATAGATCAAAACATAAATATTTTGGAATATCACTCAAAATTTCAGGGTAGTCTTTATCACTTAGAGTCAGTGAACACAATTCTCAATCTCATAAGAAATGACTACATGATAATCTTATGACTATTATTCTAAATTCTTGATCAGATACATTGTTTATATCTGTTTTCAGCAGATATCTTTCTGTCATTTCTTTCTGGAATTTCTTTTGAGAAGAATTCTTCCATCTCATCATTTTGGCTAGTTTTCTGTCCCTTATGTGTTGTAATAGCTTGTTATATGTCCTGCATCTGTAAGCACTACTATATTAAAGAGGGGTCATACACTGCCCAGGGCCTGGCCCTTCAGGAGGTGTTTATTGGAGTGTGTTACGTGCTCTCTGTTGTTGTGACTCTGGTTGCTTTATCCCCCTACTCGTTCGTAGTGGTGGTTTGGACCCTCCACCAGGTGTGCTTTGATCTGTTCATTGAAGTAACCCTGGAAAAAGAAACTTTTTTAAAAAAGAAAGAAAGAAATGACTATATGATAGATTCAAAAATCATTCCCAAAGAACAGTGTTACTGCTGAGTCACCACAACCAATGACATAGTTTTCCATTCGACAAAACATACTAAACCCTAGGCCCAAACGCTCACTGTTCAAGATCCTGGAGATATTCAATAAGACAAAGCAAGACCCTTACACCTATGGAGTTTACATTCACTTGGGGGAAAACAATGAGAAGGCATAAATAAAGAATACAAAGGACCAGAGAACATCACTGGAAACATCATCTCTACAGGTAACTCAATGACACTAAATTCATATCTTTCAATAATCACTCTGAATGTAGATGGACTAAATGCTCCAATCAAAAGACACCGAGTATCAGAATGTATAAAAAACAAGATCCATCTATTTGCTGCCTTTAAGAGACTAATTTTAGACCTAAAGACACCGGCAGATTGAAAGTAAGAGGATAGAGAACCATCTATCACACTAATGGAGGTCAAAGAAAGCTGGAGTAGCCATACTTATATCAGACAAACTAGATTTTAAAACAAAGACTGTAACAAGAGATGAAGAAGGGCATTATATCATAATTAAGGGGCCTATCCATTAAGAAGATCTGACAATTGTGGGGAGCCTGGGTGGCTCAGTTGGTAAGCGTCCGATTTCAGCTCAAGTCATGATCTCATGGTTCAAGAGTTCGAGCCCCACATCAGGCTCTGTGCTGACAGAATTCTGAGTCTCCCTCTCTCTCTTCCCCTCTCCAGCTTGTGCTCTGTCTCTCTCTCTCAAAAATAAACAAACATTAAAAATTTTTTTAAAGATCTGATGATTGTAAATATTTATGCCCTCAACTTGAAAGCACCCAAATATATAAATCAACTAATCATAAACATAAAGAAAATCATTGATAATAATACCATAATAGTAAGAGACTTTAATACTCCACTTACAGCAATGGACAAATTACCTAAGAAGAAAATCAAGAAGGAAACAATGGAGGTGCCTGAGTGGCTGACTTGGTTAGGCGGGCTGACTTCGGCTCAGGTCATACCTCACGGTCTGTGAGTTCGAGCCCCGAGTCGGGCTCTGTGCTGACGGTTCAGAGCCTGGAGCCTGCTTTGGATTCTGTATCTCCCACTCTCTGTGCCCTTCCCGTGCTCATACTCTGTCTCTATGTCTCTCAAAAATAAATAAACGTTAAAAAAAATTTAAAAAAAAAAAGTAAACAATGGCTTTGAATAACACACTGGACCAGAAAACAGATATATTCAGAACGTTTCATTCTAAATCACAGAATACACATTCTTCTCAACTGCACATGGAACATTCTCCAGAACAGATCACATACTGGGTCACAAATCAGCCCTCAACAGCTAGAAAATGATCAAGATCATACCATGCATATTTTCAGATCACAACAATATGAAACTTGAAATAAACTACAAGAAAAAAATTGGAAAGCCTTCAAATACCTGGAGGTTAAGGAACATTCTACTAAGAATGAATGGGTTAACCATGAAATTAAAGAAGAAATTTTCAAAAATACATGAAGTAAATGAAAATTAAAACACAACAGTCCAAATGATTTGGGATGCAACAAAGGCAGTCCTAAGAGGAAAGTACATTGCAATTAAGGCCTAAGTCAAGCAAGAAAGTTCCAAATATACAACCTAACCTAACACCCAAAGGAACTAGAAAAGGAGCAGCAAAAAAAAAAAAAAAAAAGGCCCAAAGCCAGCAGAAGGGAAATAATAAAGATTAGAGCAAAAGTAAATCATATACATACAAACTACAAACAAACAAAACAGTAGAACAGATGAATGAAACTGAAAGCTGGTTTTTTGAAAAAATAAACGAAAGTGATTAACCCTTAGCCAGACTTCTCAAAAAGAAAAGAGAGACAACCTAAATAGATAAAATCACAAATAAGAGGAGCGATCACAACCAACACCACCCAAAATACAATCATAAGAGAATAATATGAAAATTGTATGCTAACGAACTGAGCAATCCGGAAGAAATGGACAAATTCCTAGAAACTCACATACTACCAAAACTCAAACAGAAAGAAATAGAAAATTTGAACAGTCCCATAACCAGCAAAGAAACTCAATCTGTTATCAAAAATATCCTAACAAAAAAGATTCCTGGGCCAGATGGCTCCCCAGGGGAATTCTACCAGATATTTAAGAAGAGTCAATACTTTTTCCTCTCAAATTGTTCCAAAATAAAGAAATGATAGGTAAACTCCCGAACAGATTCTATGAAGTCAGCCTTACCTTGATTCCAAAAACAAACAAAGACTCCACTTAAAAGGAGAATTATAGGCCAATATCCCTAATGAACCTGGATGCAAAAATTCACAACAACATACTAGCACATCAAATTCAACAATATATTAAAAGAATTATTCACCATGATCAAGTGGGATTTATTCCTGGGCTGCAGGGATGGCTCAATATTTGCAAATCAATCAATGTGATACACCACATTAATAAAAGAAAGGATAAGAACCTTGTGATCCTTTCAATAGATGCAGAAAAAGCATCTGACAAAATACGGCATCCTTTCTTGATAAAAACCCTCAAGAAAGTAGGGATAGAAGATCATACCTCAACATCATAAAAGCCATATAGGAAAGGCCCACAGCTAATATCATCCTCAATGAGGAAAAACCGTGAGCTTTCCCCCTAAAGTCAGGAACACGAAGGAATGTCCAGTCTTACCACTGTTGTTCAACACAGTACTAGGAAGTCCTAGCTTCAGCAAACAGACAACAAAAAGAAATAAAAGGCATACAAATTGGCAAAAAAAAAAGTCAGTTTTTCACTCTTCTCAGATGACATGATACTCTACATGGAAAACCTGAAAGACTTCACCAAAAAAACCACTAGAACTAATACATGAATTCAGCAAAGTCACAGGATACAAAATCAACATACAGAAATCAGTTGCATTTCTATACATAAATAATGAAACAGCAGAAAGAGAAACCAAGGAATTGATCCTATTTACAACTGCACCAAAAACCATAAAATACCTAGAATAAACCTAACCAAAGAAGTAAAAGATCTGCATGTTGAAAACTATAAAACCTTATGAAAGAAACTGAAGAAGACACAAAGAAATGGAAAAATATTCCATGCTTATGGATTAGAAGAACAAATATTGTTAATATGTCTATATTACGCAAAGCAATCTACACACTCAATGCACTCCCTATCAGGGGCGCCTGGGTGGCTCAGTCGGTTAAGCGGCCGACTTTGGCTCAGGTCATGATCTCACGGTCTGTGAGTTCGAGTCCCGTGTGGGGCTCTGTGCTGACGGCTCAGAGCCTGGAGCCTGCTTCGGATTCTGTGTCTCCGTCTCTCTCTGCCCTACTCCAGCTCATACTCTGTCTCTATGTCTCTCAAAAATAAATAAACGTTAAAAAAAAAAATTTTTCAATGCACTCCGTATCAAAATAACACCAGCATTCTTCACAGAGTTAGAACAAACAATCCTAAAATTTGTATGGAACCATTAAAGACCCTGAATACCCAAAGTAATATTAAATAAGAAAACCAAAGATGGAGGCATCATAATTCCAGACTTTAACCTGTAGTACAAAGCTGTAATCATCAAGTCAGTATGGTACTGGCACAAAAACAGATATATAGATCAATGGAACAGAATAGAGAACCCAGAAATGGACTCACAAATGTATGGCCAACTAATCTTCGAAAAAGCAGGAAAAGAGTACCCAATGGAAAAATTTTTCAGCAAATAGTGCTGGGAAAACTGGATAACGACATGCAGAAGAATGAACCTGGGCCACTTTCTTACACTATACACAAAAATAAATGATGGATGAAATGGATGAAAGACCTAAATGTCAGGAAAAAACAGGCAACAACCTCTTTGACCTCGGCCACAGCAACTTCTTACTACACATGTCTCTGGAGGCAAGAAAAACAAAAACGAAAATGAATTATTGGAACTTCATTAAGATATAAAGCTTCTGCACAGCAAAGGAAATAAGCAACAAAAACTAAAATGCAACAGATGGAATGGGAGAAGATATTTGTAAAGGACATATCAGATAAAGGGTTAGTACCCAAAATCTATAAAGAACTTCTCAAATTCAACACCCAAAAAAGCAAATAATCCAGTGAAGAAATGGGCAAAAGACATGATTAGTCACTTTTCCAAAGAAGACACCCAGATGGCCAAGAGACAAATGAAAAGATGCTCAACATCACTCATCATCAGAGAAATACAAATCAAAACCACAGTGAGATAGTACCTCACGCTGGTGGAAAGGCTAAAATTAACAACTCAGAAAACAACAGATGTTGGCAAGGATGCAGAGAAAGGAGAACCCTCTGGCACTGTTGGTGGGAATGCAAACTGGTGCAGCCACTCTGGAAAACAGAATGGAGGTTCCACAAAAAGTTAAAGAATAGAGTTACCCTACAACCCAGCAATTGCACTGCTAGGTATTTATCCAAAGGATACAAAAATGCTGATTCGAAGGGACACATGCACCTCAATGTTTATAGCAAAGTTAATCAACAATAACCAAATTACAGAATGAGCCCAAAGTTCATTGACTGACGAATAGATATATATATCTATATATATATATATATATGCAATGGAATACTACCCAGCAATCAAAAAGAATGAAATCTTCCATTTTCAACAACATGGATTGAACAGAATGTATTATGCTAAGCAAAATAAGTCAGTCAGAGAAAGACAAATACATGATTTCACTCATGTGGAATTTAAAAAACACAACAGATGAACTTAGGGGAAGGGAAGGAAAAATAAGATAAAACCAGAGGGAGGCACACCATAAGAGACTCTTAAATCCAGAGAACAAACTGAGAGTTAATGGAGAGGAAGAAGGTGGGGGTATGAGCATTAAGGAGGGCACTTACTGGGATGAGCACTGGGTGTTATACGTAAGTGATGAATCACTGGGTTCTACTCTTGGAACCAATACTACACGTATGTTAACTAAGTTGAATTTAAATAAATTTTTTTAAGAATGCATTAATAAATAAATAAGAACTATAGCAAACAGTGCTAAGTGCTATGCAGAAAATTCAAATCTGGTGACATTACAGTAACTGGATGGTCATTTTAGATTGGGTTATCAGGAAAAACCTCTCAAAAAAAGTGAATTTAAGCAGAAGTGTGAACAGAAAGAAGACTATTGTGCAAAAATCAAGTAGGAAAGCATTCTGGGTGGAGGGCACGGCTAGTGCAAAAGCCATAAGGCAGGAACAAGCAAGTATATTTAAGAATAAGAAAAAATTCACGTGTCTTAGAAGGAAGTGACCTCAAGAAAGAGTCGTAGAAGTTCAAACAGGAGGAGTAGGAATGGGTCAAATCATCCAACTTCATAAGCCGGCGAAATAGATTTGGATTTTACTTTTGGTGAGATGGAAAGACTCTGAAGGAAGCCACATAATACCTAAAGTTGTACTCAGCAGGAATTAGAGTTCAAACTGGAAAAATAATATTCAATGTGTATATGTTCACACATATTAAGTCCATGTATTTGCTTGTTTCTACACTCTGCGCTCAATGAAATTTATCCCAAGATACTGCAAAAGAATCCTAAAGCTAGAAAAAATCTAAAAGAATATAAAACTATCACTGTACATGTATAGAAACTGAGGGTCTAAGAAAAAAGTATCATTGGGGCACCTGGGTGGCTTAAGCATCCAAATCTTGGTTTTGACTCAGGTCATGATTTCACAGTTTGTGAGATCTGTCAGTGCAGATCCTGCTTGAGATTTTTTCTCTTCCTCTCTCTGCCCTTCCCCCACTCATTTTCTCCACCCCCTTCTCTCTCTCTCAAAATAAATAAAAAACATTTTTAAAAATCTTTTTTTGAAAAAGTATCATTTACATTGCTTCTTTAATGGCTGAGGGAAATGTCTCCAAAATAGGTAAGGAAAACTAAAACGTTTGGGACATATCCTAAACTCAAAGCTGACATTAGAAAATTATCCTTTTATGTGTTCATGCACTGGACCACCATGAATTACATGCATATGACCCATCACAGAATTTAAGTGTTTGTGTCAGCTTCTAACCTGGACCTGAGCTAAAAATCTAAGTAAGGCACATTCCCGCTAATGTGTTTAATCAATTTCATTATTTCAATCCCAATCCACTGGGTACACCACAACTTGGAGATTCATTCATCCCATGAATGGTAAGGAACTACTCCTATGTGCAACAAATTATACTGGAAAACAAAGAATTTGAGTCGCAACAATAATTCATGCAAGGTAAAATCTGAGCCTCGGATAACAGCACTTCAGCCGAAAGGATCAGCTGGCAGCAGGCAAACCGGTCCTTGAAGGATGAGTAGGATTTACAGATGGGGAGAACATTTTGGACAACAGGCGCAGCAGGGGCAAAAGACCTACATCAACTGCAAGCAGTGCTGAAGACAAGAAATCCAGAGTATTAATTACATTTAGAGCAACTATTTCCAATATGAAAATACTCAAAACTGAGTTATACCTAAATGATACTTATGTATCATTTCAGCTCAGCGATACAAGAGTTTTACATCTGTATTTACCACCTTAATTAACACACACAAAAGTGTTATAATATAAACAAACTTAAGCCGAGGTCAGACTATTACATTTGTTTTCTAAAAAGAATTAAATAGGATTTCAAAATCTTTTGAAAATTTGCTTTTCAGGAAACAGAAAAAGAAATGGAAAATCACTTATGCTGCCTGGTGTGAAAATTGCAAAGGTGCCCTTTTTAAGAAAAGATGTTAACATGTAAAATGTTTTAAATTCAGCATTCAAAATTTCAGAACAAAGAGTAGATGCGAAAGTGCTATCAACATTGCAGTATAAAGTTGTGCTATTTTTTAAAGACTAATGTATTCTACTGTTTTTCTTGAATAATATCCTGCATGACTGCTCCTATCAACAATTAATTTTCTGCCCTTTTGGAAAAACCATTATTTTAAGATATTAATTCGCCTGAAAACTGACAAGCAATAACATAATTTGGGGTTTTTAAAAATCATGTCAAAAGTTCATTCTATTTTTTAGAAAATCATAGGAAACTATTTAACATTCTCCTATCCAACTCAAGGGCAGAGCATCAAAATAATCAATTATCAAAGCTAATCAATGTGTGCTATTTCTAATATGTTTATATTCTCCCTTATCTTTCTTAAAATTCATTTTTCATTGCAAGATCTTGTTGTCAATGTGATGTTTTCCCTATGTGGAATTCTCTGAACTTCATCCTTAAAATGGCACAGATAAATGCCTTGGCAATGCTGCAAAGGCCAAGTAAACCCACATGGTGGTAGTAGGTAAGTAGAACAGTGAAACTCAGGAACGCCATAAAAAGAACCTTAAAAGTATTTTTACTTGGAAAACTATACATGATAGAAGAGCAGCAAAAGTATCGTTGTTCATTAAAGTCTTTTTCTTTCACTGTTTTAAATTCCACATGATTCACAGCTGAATGTGACCTGCACTTCCACACCTTTGTGACTTTGGGAAGACTACTCTCTGCATCCCCAACTCAGAACCAAGGAATTCTCTTTATCCTCCAAAGGTTAGTTAAAGAAAAGCTCCCACTGCCTTGCCCTGCTTCACTTTGCATGATGGAAAGTTGTTCCCAGGTGGTAAACTCCACATTAGGCCTGAGTTTTACTAACTTGTAAATCTTCCGCACAATGTCCTACGCATAGGAGGCATTCAATAATTTTTTTTTTAAAGCAAGTCAGACAAAACACATTTATCAAAAAATACATCAAATGAGGTCAGAAAGATTAAAGTTGTCATTGGTAATCAAGCAATTAAGAACATGCCAAGCAGATATCCAAAACAGCTCCAGAACATTTTTACCAGATTCCACAAGGTACAGAGTTGGGGCTGTGTCATGGAAGCCCTGGGCTCCTGGCTGCCTCACCAATCTGCCTCACTGTGGCGGTGTCTTCACCTTCCCTGAGGAAAGAGGCCTGTGCTACCTGCAGCTCCCTAAAGGCAGCTCTAGACTCACTGGACTGGACGCTCCAGGGATACTCATACTCGCCTTCACTGCCACAGGAAGAGCAACCACGACAGGACTTAGGAACAGAAAAATTAGTCCCATTAGAATCCAGGAGGTCTCCCTGCAAGGAAAATGTCCCCATTTCCCTCGTCTTCTCACAAAAATAGCAGAGAGGTAGTTGTCTATATGCTTCTCCTTTTACCTTCCTTTATGACTAAAATGTGCATAAAAAACTACACTGAAAACAGAAGTCCAACATCACCAGAGAAAATAGCCTCAGGCTGCCTCCATCGTACATGTGATGAGATCCGGCCCTGACGGCTGGTACAACTTCACATTTTCTATCTCTTACAAGCCCAAATGAGCAACAAACCTATACAAATTAACAAAGGTATTTGTAGACATGCCAGATTTACAGTTGCTGGGAGATCTAACCACAGTATTTTCTCCCTTAAAAACTACAGAGTTTCCCAATAGGTATTCTGCTTCTTGCCTGTTCTGCACAGCGCACCGATAAGTGGCACTTAGGGGCACATGCACACATATACACACTCGGATGATTATTTAACCTACTTTTTAAAAAATGTGGTATACAAATGTGTGTCCCAAAATACAAATCTTGAATTTGTACTAAATGAGAAACATTCACATTTTTTTAAATCCTACAATAAATTGCTGGGGAGAAAAAAAAATCAAACGTATCAATAAATACAGGATTTCCTTACCACATATATTCAAATAATTTCTCAAAATCACAGGGCTTTGGGACTAGAGATATCTTGGAGAGATATCTGCCTAAACCAAGGAAGACAGTATTGTGACAATCAGCCGCTCTAAAAGAAAAATAGCCAGAAAGCCATGGTCTTTGAGATGACTAAATCCAAGGGCTGAGCAACAGTTATTAAAATGGCAGGATGATTCTAGGGTGCAGAATCTTGTCTCCCAGGGTCACTATGAAACAAATGTAAATATGAACATGAGTTCAAGTTACAGTTATCAAGGTGCCTGAGGTTTAGAATTTAAAAGCACAAGTATCTAACAAAAAGAGTAGATTATCTCAAATGTTCTAAAAATTGTTTAAGTGCAATTAACACCACACAGGAAAATGCATTACCAGACTTGGACTCCAGGTATATGTAAATATTTACATTACATACATATTCTGGGCTGTAAGGATCCTCCAAAGTACTGTGAAACTAAAATAAATAGGTAGATAGATAAAACCTATCTAACTTGAGTTCCACAACTATTTCCAGACTTCAAAAAGGGCTGTAACCCTTCCTTCAAAATATATTTTGTTTCTGAATTGTCTCTGGAATGTTTCTGTTGGTGTGCATTTTCCAGGTGGCTGTTTTATAAGGGTTCAGTCGGCTGGCTGCCAGTTTATTAAGATCCTGTTCTAATCACCTTCTGCACTTACGACCGTGGGTATGAGGGTATGAGCCTTGTGGGACTCACTTCTTAGCATGCGGAGCTGGATCAAAGATGCGGGACAAGGCTAGTTACCAGAGCCTAATGCAGGCGGGGAGAGAGTACATAGAAGGGTAGAGAGCACTTAAAACCATCACGACTTCGATTTCCCGTCTCTCCTTCTATCCTGACATTCCGTTTGGTAACCCGACACGTCATCCATACGCCTAACAAGGTATCCCTCTCGCATTCTAAATCAGAGCGACCCCGCCCCCACCCTCAACTCTGGGGACTCAAATTAGGACCCCCGAGGGCGCAGGCCGGACACTCGAGCCCCTGGGTCCGGGCTCGGCTCCTGCTGAGGGCCTTCAGCGCTGGGCGCCCCTGGGCAGCACCCCACGGAGGCGCCCTCGGCCGGCCGAGTGCTGGCGGCTGGGGAGAGACGCCTGGCCCGACTACACTTCGGGTGTTCGGCAACCTCCGCAAGGAGGCAGTGAAGAAGGGCACGGTCTAACCGAGGAGAACCGCGGCGTCCGCGCGCAGACACGCGAGGGGGCGTCCCCGGGAACGCCCTCGCTCCCGAGGCCCAGCCTCTCTGTCGCCCCCCGCGACCACCACCCGGCAGGGCGGCCAGATCGAGTCGCGGTGCCGACGCCGCCTGCCGGGCCCGCCTTGTGGCGTGTGCGCCGCGCGGCTCCACCTCCGCGGGGCCGCAAAGGCCGCCGGCCGCCCCCTCACGCTTCCGGGACCCCGCCGCCGGGCCCGGCCACCTGAGGCGCCGTGTCCTCGGCGGGTGGCCGCGGGCGTCCGGTGCGCGGGCCCGGGCGCGCCCCCGAGCGCGCGCCCGGCCTCCCGCCCCCGCCAGCCGCGGCCCCGCGCGAGTTGCACTAACTTTCCGGGGCGGGGGAGGGGCGAGCGCCGCGGGCCCGACTGCCCCGGCCTTACCTGTGCTCAAGTTGTCGTTGATTTTCAAGGGCACCCGCAGGATGTAGACCAGGAAGAGCACGATGAAGAACCACACAGTCCAGAGATAAGTCCAAGACCAAACTATGCAGGACTTGAGCTGTTCCAGAAAGCCCGTGCCCGCTTCAGCCATTTTTCAGCGCTGCTCTCTGCTGCCGCGGCTCTCGGTGTCTGCCGGGATGATTCACCGGCCCGGAGGCGCCGCTCGCGCCGCCGCCGCCGCCGCCGCCGTGTCCCGGCGCCCCCGGAGCCCGCCCGCCCGCCGCCCGGGACGCGGGCGCGGCGGGAAATCGCGCGGGCCACGGACGCGCCTACCTTTCCTTTTCCAGCCTTATTGCTAACTCTCTGAAGGCCCCTACATGTGGCTTTCGTGGAAGGATCACGTGGCCCCTGCCCCCTCACGTTCTGATGCCATTTATATTTATTGTGCTAATATTTAGAAAGACAGGCCAACTGGGGCGCTGAGGGGAACTCCTGACATAATAATGATAACTCACATATGTTGAGGGTTTACTATATGCCAGGCACTGTTCAAGCTCTGTAGGAGCCCCTATAACCCCTTCAACAATCCCCATTCTGTAGACAGGGAAACCAAGGCACGAAGCAATCTAGTAGTTTACCCTAAACTTAAGCCGAAATTAAGTTGCAGTGTGATGAATGCCACACATCCATCCCTCGAGGTCTTAAACTCTACACTCCACCCCTTGTTCTCAGAATTCAGGCTCAGAGGGATGAATAAACTCAGGGCAATTGGGAAAAGATAGATGTGCTCCTGTCACTGGTTAGTAGGCTGGAAAATAAATCGCTCTATTAGGCAAGATCTCGACTGCACACGCTATTTACCTTTGTTTTGTCTTCCTCGGAGCAGCACAGGGGTTTTCCAAAGAAATCTTAAGAAGAATGTTTATCTAATTTTGGGGGCGTGGTGTTCATAGTTGGAACAACTCTCAGCCTGTTTTTAATATAAACAGTTCTCTGGGATAATTTTGGCTTATTCTAAATGGCCTCGTTTGAGCAAGATTATTATAAATGTTTTTGTCTGGGCTGAATAAAACGTTGCCCTTACCTAATGAAAGTTGAAAGTCTGTTTCCCTACATAAATAATTTCCCTTTCTGTGTATTAGATAGTAATAGAGTAATTACAGCCAAGACATTTTTAGAATTCTGAGTATTCAGCAGAATATTTTATGATATATTTTGCTTTGCCTACTTGTAGTCTCCTCTATAAGAAAACAAGCTCCTTTAGGGGTACCTGGGTGGCTTAGTCGGTTAAGCGGCCGACTTCGGCTCAGGTCATGATCTCACGGTCTGTGGGTTCGAGCCCCGCATCGGGCTCTGTGCTGATGGCTCAGAGCCTGGAGCCTGCTTCCGATTCTGTGTCTCCCTCTCTCTCTCTGCCCTTCCCCTGCTCACATTCTGTCTCTATGTCTCTCAAAAATAAATAAAAATATTAAAAAAAATTTTTTAAATAAAAATTAAAAAAAGAAAACAAGCTCCTTTAACTTCTTGCATGCAAGACGTATTTGTGGCATACATAATAGAACTACTCTCGCATTCTCACTAATTCCAGTAGAAATAAACAACATGAGGACATGAACCATCTATTTTACATTAAGATAAGTAACCACCAGATTCTCTACAGTAGAATTGCCTACTTACTTTAAGTGAGAATCATGCGGCCTGGCTTTTTGCTGTCAGTGAACCTCAAAGAAAGGACATAAATATGACTCAAACGAGCCACAATTTTCTGATTATCTACTAGGCATTCCTGGAGAACCAGCCTATCTTACTCATTATTGCCTCTCCCTGGTATGTAGCCAGGGCTGGAGGTTGGAGTTGGAGTCATGTCTTTGTGCTTGAACACGGGAGTAAGAGAACATGAGCTCTTGGAAAGCGTGGCTACTTCAGTGTGGCTGAAATGCGGGCTCTCCGTGGAACAGTGTGGAGAGAGAAAGCTGAAGAAGATCTGATTTTGCAGAGCCTTGTAGAAACACAACGGTGTTTACTGTCGTTTGGCATTGCACACACAAATCCAAATGACCAATTCAGAGATGTATGTAAGTGGATAGTAAAGGAATATTTAAGAAGGTAGAATTGACAGGCCTTGGTGACTGGTAGGATAGCAGGGTAACAATAAAAGGTAAAGGGTGGCTCCTTTGAGTGGAACCACTCATGAAATAGTAACAACCCAGATATGTCTAGCCTCCTCTTGACCATCTCCCAGTGGAATGACTCACAGTCGCCCCAAGCTTATCACATCCAAAACTCACCTCCAGCTGCTCCTCCTTCTAGAGTTTTGTCAGAGAATGAGCACCACCCTTCCAGCTCCCCAATTCAGAAATCTGAGGATCACCCCCACCCCCAGAAGGCATGGGAGTCCCTCTCCCCTCCTTTCCTCTCTCCAGTCAATGCGGCATCAAGGTCTGTCTCCAATCTGTCACTTCTCTCTATTCCCCTGCGATAGCCTTTAGTCCAATAATCTGATCATCCCTCACGGAGAAAAACGTGTGGGCTTCCTGCCGCTGGCTTCTCCACAACCAACAATAGCACCACCACCGCCATGCCTCATCCCGGCTCATTCCACCTTTTTCCACACTTCTCAGCCAGAGTTACCTTTAAAAGTACAAATCTGATCATTCATTCCCTGCTTAAAGTCCTTTAAGGCCGTATCTACTCCACTCCTATTCCATCCCAATGCCTACCTCAAGGATAAAATCTAGATGGCACGCAAGGTTTGCAGGGCACTCCTCCCAACCTACACAGCCTCATCTCCCATCCTAGGCACTCTTCATACCACCAATTTTTTTTTTTTTTTTTTGCATACAGTCTCTTCTCTTTCATGATTTTTGACCTGCTCCACAGGACCTGTCTGTAGTGTACTTTTCTGTGATATCCTTCCCACCAACTTTCTCTTGTGACAGCTTATTTAGAGATGCACTTGAAATATCACCTTCTTTGTGACACCAGCTCCCTTCTGCCACCTAGAGTTCACTGTCTTTCCTGACATGCAGCGCCAGGAAGCTTATGGTAGGTTGTTAAAGCATAGGATTGGAACCAGACAACGATGGACTCTTTTCTTGGTCCTGCCCTGGGTACTCTTTACAAGTTACTGAGTTTCTCTGAGCCAGTTTCTTCACCTGTTCAATGGATTTCACTTGTACCTGTTACATGGGGCTATTGGAAAAATTTGATGAGATGCCTAGTGAAAATGCTTAGCACAATGCCTAGTCAGTATCTTTCCTCTCTGTTAATAAATCGAGGCCTTTAATATTAGGTAATATGTTATTATTGTTTATTTTAGTCCTCTTTACCTTCTAGTACAAATAGTGCTAATGTTTGGCACATGGTACATGGTCAGTAAATACTGAGTGTTGCATAAAGGAATGAAAATCAATCATATGAAAAGATATTTCAAATGTGATATTTTATAAAGAATACTAATCTTAGGGGTGCCTGGGTGGCTCAGTCAGTCGAGAAGCTGACTCCTAATGTCGGCTGGGATCGTGACACTCATGCTGTGGAATCGAGCCCCACCTTCCATGGGCTCTGTGCCATGCATGGAGCCTGCTTGAGATCTCCTTCTGCCTCACTCCCCCACTCGCATGCTCTGTCTCTCTAAAATTTAAAAAAAAAGTTAGGATGGTAAATTAAAAAAAAAAAGAATACTTGTCTTAGATTTAATTCAAGGGTAAAACTTAAGGATTGGTCTTCTACCAGGTGTAAATACTCATAGTTGTATAATAGGAATTAAATTACCATTAATTTCTGGGGATTATGTAAAAACAATATACTCCTAAATTCCTCATAAATTGGTTTATATGTTTGGTTAAAATGTGTACCTTAGTCTGATAAAATATCTGAACTGAATAATAAACCAATATATTAGAGAAGACCTTTAAATTTCTTTAAAATTATTTCTCTATTGTCTCTTGTTTTGTAAGTGGTGTTTACAAGTGTATGTGTATATATCGGCTGTTATACTCTTCAGTTTTATACCTTTTTGTAAGTTTAAGAATCTATTTTGTAAGTGATTTTCAGAGTTCATCTGGGATTACGATGCAAGAAATAACTGTTCTTAATCCAGGAATCCCACTTCTGGGTATTTATTTGAAGAAAATGAAAACATCAATCCAAAGAAATACAAGCACCCCTATGTTCATTGCAGCATTATTTACAATAGCCAAGATACAAAAGCAACCTAAGTATCCATCAGTAGACGAATGGATCAAAAATATGTTTATATATATGTTAATTTATATATATGCATAATGGCTATTATTGAGCCATAAAAAAGAATGAAATCTTGCCATTTGTAACAACATGGATGGACCTAGAGGGTATTATGCTAAGTGAAATAAGTCAGCAAAGAAAGACAAATACCTAATAATTTCACTCATATGTGGAAGCTAAAAAACAAAACAAATGAACAAACAAAACAAAACAGAAACAGATTCATAAATACAGGAAACAACCTGTTGGTTATCAGAGGCGGTGGGGTTGGAGGTAGGTGAAATAGGTGAAGACGTCTAAGAGGTACAAATTTCCAGTTATAAAATAAATAAATCCTTGGGGTGTAATGTACAGCGTAGGGAGTATAGTCAATAACAGCATAGTAACCGTATCGTGACAGAGGATAACTAGACTTACTACAGAATCATTTCATAATGTATAAAAATATTGAATCATTATGATGGACACTTGAAACTAATAGGATATTGTATGTCAATATACCTCAGAAATAAACAAATAACAATAAAACAATTGAACTTAAAAAAAAAAAGAAATAACTGTTCTGACTCTGGTGTCTGGTTAAACAAGAAACTCTCACCCACTTTCATTGGTTGAATTTATGAGTTAGTCAATACCCCTATATTCATGAATAACATCCTAACTGGTTACCCTTATTTAGTGACTTCTCTAGAACCAAATAAGTGCAAATCTAATCAGAAAACCAGTAGAGCAGACAAATAGGTTTAGAAGGGAATTTGCCATTTGTAACTTCAAGACAAAACACTCTAAGAGATATCAAAGGGACGGAATTTGAACTATCCATATATAGTTGAAAAGATGATTTAGATATCGACAGCCTTGGGGAGAGTGACCCCAAGCTGCAATATTGTAGTATAAAGAAGAATTCATGCACACACAGTCATCTTACAGTGAAAGATTGACAAATGACTAGGTTTAGAAATTCTATGATGACATATAATCACATTTACTTTTGTTCCCCTAGTCCTTAAAAAAGATATCTTAGTTTCTATATAAAGCCTTTCACAGACATGTCAAATTTAGTAACATCCCTGATCTGTTTAAAAAATCAATATTATTTTAATAAGACAAGGTTTCATGATACACAGAATAATTTTGATAGCAAGAATGCAAAATAGAACAATCAGAGCCTTGTATAAAGATTCTGCTCACTCTCTCTCCCTCACACAAATAAATAATAAACTTAAAAAAAAATAATCTGAAGGCAGCCTAATCCTATTTTCTCCTAAAATCCTGCTCTAGCCAGTGGAGACGGTACTTCTTTTTCAAGGAAAAAATAAAATTCCTTTGGAAATCTTGACAGTCTTCTTTATACTGCTGAAATGCACCCAGGAGAGAAGACTAGAAGATGAGTGAGATGAAAAAGAAAAAATCTGAGAGAGAGCAGAGAGATCACATGTATTCAAAAAACAAGACCCAAAAACCCAAAAAATATATTTTAAGAAACTCTCTGAAGTTCTTTCTGACCCTTTGTTTCCTAGGCTAACCAATCATGTGAGGTAACAGTATTACTCACTCTCTATTTATTCTATTTATTCCTGACTATTATACTTAATATATTTACTCTTGGGAAGATAGTCTAAGATGGGCTAGTTTTTCAGTAATACATTAAATAGTGAAGAAATGATAATAGTGTACTTTTCTTTTTATACTTCATACTCAAACTAAAATTTTTTAAAAAATATAGCATTTTTAATCAAACTAAAAATCTATCATCTGAAATTGACTGTGTGTGTAAAACACCATCAGTTTTCCCAATTTTATTATTTTACTTTAAAAGTGTGTATTTTTGGCCCATGACTGGCTAGAATTTCAGGATCCAGAGTCACTTCTAGACACCTCTTTGCTAAAAATTATAGGATTTCAAAAGTACCCAGCACTAGTAATAACCATCATATAAAATAGTTCTGAGCACAAAAATGGTATGCTTTCTACTTACCTGCTATGTGCATAGCAGGTTCTTCTGTGATTTTGGCTTCATATTTCAAGTTCATGCACACAAACCTCCAAAGCACCTGACAAATTTAGACATATCTATTAAACAAAGAATCTGTTGCATTGAAAAAATATCCACAAATCAGGTTATGCTCATGTTGTAGAATTATTGGTAGAATTAAGAAAAATCTGGTAGTCATGATATAGGCTTAAATTTTATTTTATTGATACAGAACATTTATTCTCAAATGTCTGAGAATTTGACAATTGAAATGACTGACAATTAACCAAGATGTATTCCCTTACATTTCATTGGTTAGATTTCATTTTGTTCTCATTTCTAATGTGCAAGACTATACTTAGGCATGCAAATTAAAGTGGAAATTTCATGATCATCTGGTATATCTGGCCTGTGTAGAAACTTAATCTAAAAAATGGAAAGAAAGAAAAATCAGATTATTTACATCTTAAAGCACATTTCAGGCTAGTGTTAAGTAATGTGCTTGCCCACTCCAGCCAAATTAATTGTATTTCTAATACCAATTCTAACTCCTCTTCTTTATTTTGCCTGCAAAAATCATTCCAAATTTCCCTTTTATTTTGCATTTCAATGCTATTGCACAGCTGCTAAATTTGGCACCTTATGCACATTTAACTATAATGGGTCTTATCTCTTGTTAATAATGACAGTTAGTGACTATGGATTATAATTGAAGCTGTGGCTTCCCTTGAGTCTTTCCTGACTCTAAATTGTCTTTATAGTACTATTTTTACGGTACATTTTTTTTCCTTGATCAAGTTTGTCATTCTACCTGAGAGCTGCAAATGTCCACATACTCAATCAAGCCAATTTGATTTAACTTCTCCAGTCTGACTGAATAAACTGTAGCAAATAACTTGCTATGGCCAAGATTTAATTATCTGCTCTTCTATTTCTTGTATGCATTGCATATTTACATACACTTTTATTCCAAAAGAGGCACTTAACTTGGACGCCCCCATTTAGACACATTTGTCAATGTGTCTACTATGTCACTTTATAGGTCTGTTCATTGGCCCATGTCCTTTTATTAGATCCCCTCCTGGGCTCGGCACAGGCCTTGAACGCTGAATTGAACTGAAATCGTGATGTTAAACTGGGTAATAAGGGAGATAGGGTTGTTCGATTTTTTTACCTATCAAACGAGTCGATTTTCTCAATTTATAAAACCAAAGAACTATGTGATTTGCATTATAAGAAGGGACCAATGCGTGTAAATGACAGGGGAAGATATTTCATGTTGAGGAGGTAGCCTGTAATAGAGCCATTAACTAGCTTTCCATCACAGAGGATTTGGCTGACCACCAGCCTCGTCTATAAGCCGGAAACAGTAATAGCCTGTGTTTCTCCCGAAGGAAGGGGTCCTTACAGAAGGTGGGAGGTGGCATGAGGTTTTCTGGGATTCTCCCAGTTTTAAAACTGCAAGTCACATATCCCGGGAACCTCCTAGTGCCAGTTGGGCTAAATGACTTCTGAGTTTTCTTTCAATTCCTCAGACTCTAAGATGCAGGGCTTCTCCCAGGTAAAACTGGGAGGAAGGATATAGTTTGCTTTCCAAACTTCCTGTTGGGACTTCTCTCTTATTCAGCTGCCTAGGGTCTTCACTGTCTTCCCTTGTCTACTCTCAAAATCTGCTCTTGCAACTATCAGGTTATATGTGCATAAACGAAATTTATGTTTTTCGTCAAAAACTTACTCTTCCTAGTGCTATTGGCACAGACCAGATATCAAAGTCATAAAAGAAAATAATGCTTCTCAAGTGTTTCAAGACATCAGCAAATCCTAGGTGTTGAGGGGCCCTTACTCAACCTTACTATGCTAAGTATAATTCAATAATACAAGGCAAGAATAGATAGATAAATATATCATACACCTGCAATAAAAAAAATCAGAGCTAAGAGCATGTAACCATTAAAAAACCAGATAAGCTAAAAAAATCTATAGTTTCTTTTATAACTAATTTACTTCTTACTCACCTATTTTATAGTTTATGAGAACTCTAGAAAACAAATGATAGCCATATGCAAAGGTTTAACAACAATGTATGGGAAATAAATTCAACTTTGAGAAAACTATTCTCTTTCCCAAAAACTGACTGCCATTAAAAAAATTTTTAATGTTCATTTATTATGGACAGAGAGACAGAGCATGAGAGGTGGAAGAGCAGAGAGGGAGAGAGAAACACAGAATCTGAAGCAGGCTCCAGGCTCTGCGATATCAGCATGAACCATGAGATCATGACCTGAGTCAAAGTTGGACGTCTAACCAACTGAGCCATCCAGGTGCCCCAAGATTGCCATTTTAATCTAGTTCACGTAATGTTCTGAGTTCGAGAAATTATAGATGGAGAAAATGGAGGTAAGCAAATGAAACTGCAAATTCAGGTATTAACCAGCTGCAGTGGGATTTGAATCATGAGGTAGTAGAAGTAATTTGGAATTTAGTAAATGAATATGTAGACTTAGAGAAATGGTCTTCTCACTATGGCTGGCAGTGAAAAACAAAACACACACAAAAAAAAAAACAAACCAAAACAAAAACCCTTAAACTCATTCCCAAAGTGTGTATATCTATTTATTTATACATTAGTATGTTCCACAATACCAATATACTATACACGCAATAAAAATAAATATTTAGGCATTTCAAAGGTGAGTTGAATAGAAAGTTTTAGCATTTCCTGCCTAAAACCTAAAAGATTATCTATGTATTTCTGGACTGACTGCACCCCCTTTATTATTTATTTTTTTTTATGTTTATTTTTGAGAGAGAGACACATAGTGTGAGCAGGGAGGGGCAAAGACAGAGGGAGACACAGAATCCGAAGCAGACTCCAGGCTCTGAGCTGTCAGCACAGAGCCCGCGATGCGGGGCTCAAACTCAAGAACAGTGAGATCACGACCAGAGCTGAAGTCAGCCGCTCAACCAACTGTGCCACCCTGGCTCACAAAAAAAAAAAGTGAAAAAAAGTGCAAAAAGCCTGATTCCTAAACAGTTCTGGGACCAGTTGATACCTGGAAGTTTTCTGGTTACCTCATGCCAGCTATACACTTCGATAACTATACGGTTAACTGAATCCTGTTTCTTTCATGAAGATTTTTCATGTAAAGGTGGTAGAGCACCCAAAATTTCAGAAAGTAAGGATTTCATCCAGCTTACAGAACACATCATATACTCTTTTAAGATCTGTTGCTAATAAACGCTTGATGCATGTCAGACTTTGGTCTGACACTTGCTTTCATTTTAAGATACTACCTGGTAGCTAGGATGTTGTGGCTACAGGAAAGGAGAGAGGAGGAGGCCTATAGCTATATATAAATATTCATAGCTGTTGATATTAACCCCCCTCAAAAAACGCAGTGCTTGCACATGACCGAATTGGCTTTGTTCAGTTTGCAACTTGAGCCAAAACAATCTTAATATTTAAAAAATGAAGAAAATTGGATAAAAATAATGAAGAACCATGACCTATACACCTTCAGTTAGTTGACTCTTTAGTATCTTTGCCCCTATTGGTTTTTCCATACGCAATTTTTACATTGTTTTAGTCATTCTCTAAGTTCATTTTTTTCAGGCTGCTTTTACACATTATTTTAAAAGACTTGTCCAGGTTAGTATACAGTCTTCAAAAGCACCATATCTAGGTGTGCCTGGGTGGCTCAGTTGGTGAGCATCCGACTTCAGCTCAGGTAATGATCTCACAGTTTGTGAGTTCGAGCCCCACATCAGGCTCTGTGCTGATAGCTCAGAGCCTGGAGCCTGCTTCAGATTCTGTGTTTCCATCTGCCTCTCCCTGTCTCACACTCTCGCTCTCGCTCTCTCTTAAAATTAAACATTAAAAAGAAAAAGAAAACAAAAACAAAAACAAAAAAACTGGGGCACCTGGGTGGCTCAGTCGGTTAAGTATGTGACATCAGCTCAGGTCATGATCTCATGGCTGGTGAATTCGAGCCCCGTGTTGGGCTCTGGGCTGACAGCTCAGAGCCTGGACTCTGTTTCAGATTCTGTGTCTCCCTCTGTCTCTGCTCCTCCCCCACTCAGGCTCTGTCTGTGTCTCTCTCGCTCTCAAAAATAAATAGACATTAAAAAACTTAAAAACAACAATAACAAAAAAACAAAAACACCATATCTAATGATTGCATGATATTCTGACAACATAGAATTTTTAAACCATTCCACAATTATACTTACTAAGTTTTTGCTAGTTTAAATAATCCCATAATGAATATCACCCCATTCATAACTTGTTATTTTTTAATTTAAATGCAGAAGTAGATTCAGTGGTCAAAGTCAAGAACATAACATATGCTCCCTCTTTGTTCTTCAAAAGCAATTCTTGAAAACGCGACTCATCCTGACTAAATAACATCCTAAAAACCACAGCTTTAAGTTATATCAGAGTTGAAAATTGTTGTGCAACACGCATTGTGAGTTTACCCTATGATTAGCTAAATCAGCTCTGTGGCACACACAGTCCTGCTTGTCAGATAGATGGTTGCTTACTTTTCATTGTAACTAAATTTCCTTTTCCATTCATTTACTCGAGCTTTGTAATAGGTATTTGGGGCAAAAAATGCGGAAATCTGTGCACTTGATAAGAGGAAAGTTTCCATTCTGGGGCGCCTGGGTGGCTCAGTTGGTTGAGGGTCCAACTTCTGCTCAGGTCATGATTTGTGGTTTGTGAGTTCAAGTCCCGCTTCAGGCTCTATGCTGACAGTTCGAAGCCTGGAGCCTGCTTTGGAGTCTGTGTCTCCCTCTCCCTCTGCCCCTCCTCCGCTTGTGCTCTGTCTCTCTCTGTCTCTCAAAAATGAATAAATGACTAAAAAAAAAAAGAGAGAGAAGAGTTTCCATCCTAGGTTTCTCATAAACCATAACAGAAAATAATTTAATCCCCAGGGAACAACAGCCATCATCTATCGATCTATTAGAAAAATTCCAGAATTTGCAAACTTAAATTCCTCTACACCTCAGGCAACAACTTACTCTATATCATCAAAATGACACATCCTCCACCTTAGAAATTATATTTTACAGTCAAGAGTCTTCACCTATTGTTTGACTTGGAAAGATTCTGTGAAAATTCACTCTGAGGAGCCACCCTTCACAGAAACTAGTTTTTCGGGTTAAACTGCACCTTAACTGTATTAATTTCTAGGGCTGCTGTCACAAACGACCATGCACTTGGTGGATTACAGCAGCACAGATTTACTCTCTCAGAGTTCTGGAGGCCAGAGTGTGAAATCAAGATGTCATAAGGCTGTGCTCCCTCGGGAGGCTCTAGGGGAGGATCGTCCTCCCCTCTTCCGGTCTGGTGCCTGATACTGGGTTTGTGGTAGCTCACTTCCACTCTCTGCTTCTCTGCTGTGTCCCCTCCTCATTTGTCTGCCAAATCCCCCCTCTGCCTTTCTCCCATAAGGATACTTGTCACTGGATTTAGGCCCTGCTCGGATAAGCTAGGATGATCTCATTTCAAGATCCTTAACCTAATTACATCTGCGAAGCCCGTTTTCCAAATAAATTAATATTCACAGGTCCCAGAGATTGAATGTGGACATATCTCTCAGCGGGCCGGCAGGGGGTGGGGGGAGAGGGCACCATTCAACCCACTATACCATCTGACCTTCGTTTAATGAACAATACATCACATTCGCCCTGCAGACTCCCGTTCTCTCTTTCTGAACCATGAACAACAACCTCAAAATGCAGAATCTGTTTATAATAAAGAGCTATTATCCTTGGTTTAGCCTATGGCTACTAAAGAAATTAGGTTTTATAACCAAAAAGCAGTTTAGATTTTTCGCTTTGGTTCTTTAAAAAAGGTCTTCAGATCTTCAGCAATCATACATAGTACATTTCAAATTAACAGAGAAATATGACGCAATACTATTTACTGTTTCATTATTTTCATTCTATTAATCCTGACATCTCCTTTGAGATTTCTTTTTAGTATAACAGAATTTAAGACTTCAAAACTCTTTTTCTTTTCTTGAATATCACTTTCCTTGTGGTATTATTTACTTAAGTTAGGGTAACGTTCTCTGTGATAGTACTTATTTAAGACGCTAAGAAATATGTATGTGTTGATATGTGTCTAAAATTTGAGAATTTTTATTTTTTTTATTTTTTTTAACGTTTATTTATTTTTGAGAGACAGAGCATGAGCAGGGGAAGGGTAGAGAAAGAGAGGCAGACGCAGAATCTGAAGCAGGATCCAGACTCTGAGACATCAGCACAGAGATCGACGCGGGGCTCAAACCCACAGACCATGAGATCATGACCTGAGCTGAAGTCGGCACCTTAACCGACTGAGCCACCCGGGCGCCCCTAAAATTTGAGAATTTTTAAATATTTTATACATAGTTTCATTTTTTTCTTTAAAAAAACTTTTTTTAAAACATTTATTCATTTCTGAGAGAGTGCAGGCGGGGGCTCTCCACCATGCAATCAAGCTCCCTGGGGTTCTAGTTTGTTCCTTCATTATGAAGGATTTATTGAGTGCTGATCAATGTTCTAGGTGCAGGGGGCTACATTAGTGACCAAAACAAAGACCTCAGCCTCGAGGAGCTTACATCTAGGACAGGTGGACTGCAGAAGGCCGAAAGCAAAGGGAGACAATAAACAATCATAAGAATCCCCTGGGTGGCTCGGTTGGTTAAGCATCCCACATCGGCTCAGGTCATGGTCTCTTGGCTCTGGTCGTGAGTTGGAGCCCTGCATCAGGCTCTGTGCTGACAGCTCAGAGCCGGGAACTCTGCTTCGCGTGTTCTGCCCCTCCCCATCCCCGCGCGCACGCACACGCTCACTCTCAAAAATAAATAAACATTAACAAAACTTAAAAAATAAAACGATAATCATAATACAGAGTCTTTCCACACACCTTAGTCATTTTTAAAGAAAATCCTCACACATCTTTCATTCAGCTCCATAAGGTAAACGGTTTAACCTGCCGGATGACTTAATACCAGCCTGCTTCTTGTATATATTCATAGGTGCCCTGAGGGGTGGTGAGAGTTGCTTTTAAAAAGTATCTAATGAAAATAAACTACAGTTGTAGGCCAAGTTTAGAATTCAAAAAGAGTTTTATGTTATACTGTGGATGAATAGGGCTTTATGAGTGAAAAATAATGGTTCGTGCTAATGGGTAGGAAGCCTATGGCTGAAAGAAGAGTGTAGTTCCATCCTGCATCCTAAACTGTGCTGGTTTCTAACTCGGAAATGTTGCTGAGCATTTAGTAAGGAGAGACACATGTAGGCACTTTTTTTTTCTTTACGAGCTGATGGAGGGGAATGTGCTCTGTAGACTGTTGGGAACCACATCGAAGTATAGTTTGATGTGTTACAGTAAGGACCTGCTCGAGGTCACACAGAGAAGAGGCAGAAAAGCTGTATATCTGTTCACTCATTCATTCGTTTATTCATTCACTCATTCATCCTATAAGCATTATCAACCCTTTCCAATGTCCCAGAGCAAGGCATTCATAGTCTAAAATAAAAATATAATACGCACAGTCAACTATAGGAGAAGGCTGATTAAGTAGTTTAAGAGGAATGTGTGAAAAGGTGGATTTTCTCTGGTGGTCCAGTTAGCCAGTCTCTGGTTCTCTTTTTGGCTCTCCATTCCCATTCCATTCCATCTCTTCCATCTCGTACTGTACCCAGATGTATGCCACTTATCCAGTTAAGAGCTCTCTATGGATTCCCACTGCTACTCCATTTGAGGAAGCAAACACTCGGCTCCATGCATTGCCATTCTCTTGAGTCCTCATGGTCAGACATCGTTAACTGATCACAGTGCTTTCTGCTGAATCTGGATTCAGTCTCAGAATCCTTCTCAACATAATGCTTCAGAAAGCAATTGCCAATTGATCAGTTTGGCCCTAAAAGTTATGTCCCCTAGAATGGTATTCTAGGCCAGTCAGAATTGGGCTCTTTGTGATTTTTTTTTCCTCAGGTATGAAGAGAGTTGTGAAATTTTTGAGCTTTTTCTAAACCAAGAGGTGATAGTATTTTATGTATTAGAAAATTAAGGCTCGCAGAGGTTAAGAGGCTTGCTTGCTCTAAGTCACACATTTGTTAAGTCCGGAACTGGGATTCAAATATCAATATTTTTATTCCATATTCAGTTTTCTTACTGATACATCAAAGTTTCTTAATTTAATGGATCCTGGGAATGTAGGCGGTTCTTTTTTGTCTCTTGAAGTTACACAGCTAGTCGATAGCAAATAAAGCCCATTGGCTACCAATAAAAAGTGCTAAAAGGAGGTACCTACCTTCCAAGGGTTATGTGGCCACCTCCTTGGGACTGAAAATCTCAGGGCCACATTGATCTTTTGGACACTACATCTCAGAACAGGACATTCTCAGAGATCTGTTTTTAAGTAACTTTTATGAGGAATTCTGAACTCTGTTTTTTCACTTAGTGAAAATCAGGAACACTGATGTAGGTGGAGTTGGGGTGATCTGAATATTGCCCCAAGTCGGGTAGTTCCCAGGGCGGCGTCTGCGCGGTGCGGATTTGTGCTCCAGGAGAGCTGTTCACAGAGCCTGCAATGTGAAGGTGCCTCTGGAGCCCTGCGGTTCTGTGGTGCGCGCTCCTCACCAGCTCAAGATTTGGGAACCGCAGGTGCGTTCGATTCACTTATTTTACAAATAAGTTGTTGAGACGCCTCTACAGGGGCCCCATTTTAGTAACTAGGGATTCAGGTTTGTTTTCATTGTGTTCAGCTGATATAATAGCAAATCTAGAAAACCAAACAGGGGATTTCTTTTTCTCGCATAAGAAGTGTGGTCACAAAATGTCAGCATCTACTCCACACCTGCTGAGATGTCTCTTGCTCTCTAAATGCACAGTCTAAAGTTCTTTCTTCTTTCCAGCTGCAAAGCTTGGAGCTGAAGTGGCCATTCTGCAGCCACGAGAAGACCAAACAAGCAATAAAAATGCCACATGCTACAAAAAGTGGAGGAAAAAAATAAGAAAAGATGGAGTCCTTGCTGACATCATGGAGTTGCTGACCTAACCCTGGAATCACCTACACCTGGATTCTTAATTAACAATGAATGTCTTTATGGCATAAACCAGAGTTCTTCAAACATTTTTGCGTAAAAAAAAATATTTTAGGCTTTGCAGGAAAAGACAAAAACTAGAAGGTATTTTACAAATACTTATACATGAAGAAAGAAAACAAATTTCCACAATTTTTTTACTGACAAAATGTAAAATATAATAAATGGAATAATAATAAATGAAATTATTTTGGGAGGACATAGGTAACATTTACTTAATTAGGGTTAAAGTTAGTCTTCATTAGCATCTTGATAGAAACATACTCATTGGCCTACAAAGCCTTCCCTTGCTTCTCTGACACACAGTGAACTTCCTTCTCTAGAACTCACCAGAATGTGCCGTCCACACTTTTGCCACTTACATACTACCTTCATTGTGTTGGATCTTTTCATTTGGGGAAGCAAGTTAAGAACATAGTCTCTGCGTTAAGACTTCCTGGATGTGAATTCCGGCTGAATTATAGCTAGCTGTATGACCTTTCACTACTTACTCAAACCATACAGAAGCTTTGATTTTCTTCAATTATAAGATGAGTAATAATACCAACTTCATAGGGTTGTTTTAACTAAATGAATTCTTTAGAGCAGTGCATGGCATACTTTAAAGCATTTGATATGTGTGTTATTTATCTTTTGATTTTGCCCAACCATTTAATAAGGCAAAACTCTTCTTAGCTGTCCAACTGTACAAGAACAAGAGATAGTCTGAATTTGGCCCATGGGCCAGTTTGCGGAGCCCTGTTTTGAGCCACTGTTAGGTGAGTTGAGGCTGACAGCATGACTGACTATACAAGAATAAGGGGTAGGGTGCAGGACCCTCCACAAAGCATTTAACTCTCATTTTATTTACAGTTCTCTATCTCTACCACTGTGCCCTCAATATTTACCTTTACACACACACACACACACACACACACATACACACACAGGGTTCACAGGTCTTATGCAGTATCAAGGGTAGAAAGAAAATCTGGTTCAGTCAATATTCTTTCAGTACATTTGTTGTTGTCTTACAACTCTCAGATCTGGGGGTGCCTGGGTGGCTCAGTCAGTTAAGCGTCTGACTTCAGCTCAGATCGTGATCTTGCAGTTCGTGAGTTAGAGCCTGCATCAGGCTCTGCACTGACAGCTAAGAGCCTGGAGCCTGCTTTGGATTCTGTGTCTCCCTCTCTTTCTACCCCTCTCCCCCTCATGCTCTGTCTCTCTCTCAAAAATGAATAAACTTTAAAAAGGAAAAAAAAACCTCTCTATTCCAGGCCTTTTTTTTTTTTAAGGTTTAAACTTAAAAACAAAGGCAGCATGAGTGGGGGAGGGGCAGAGAGCGAGGGAAAGAGAGAGACTCCCAAGCAAGCTCCAAACTGCCAGTGCAGAGCCTGACACAGGGCTTGAACGAATGAAACTATGAGATCTTGACCTGAGCCAAAATCAAGAGTTAGGTGCTCAACCCAAGGAGTCACCCAGGCACCCCCAGGCTTTGGATGTAAAATTCAAGACTTTAAACACCCTTGTTCCCCCTTTTCTCTCTTGTGTCTTCTGGTCTAAATAAGATTTGAGGAAGGAAGGGTGAAGGAACATGAAGAAACAAAATAATCAATACTTCAAATAATCAATACTCCCCGCCATGAAATAAACAAGATAATGAAAGATTGTCATGGGAGTATGATCGGAACAAGCTCCTGGGCTAGGAAAGAAGTTGGTGGGGATGGGCAGGGAAGACTACTTTAGAAAGGTCATGTGGAAAAGACCTCTCTGAGGAGATGTTTGACCTGAGACTTGAAACACAGAAAATGCAAGCCACATAAAGGGTGAAACAGGGGAAATGGGGATGAGAGGTGCATAGAGGAGAAACAGCAGCATGTAAAATGGCCCAGAGGTAGAGAGAGCACTTAACACACTCCAGAAACGGAAGGGAAGCCAATGCAGAGAGGCCAAGAAGGGAGGAAGAGTGTGGGACAATGTGTGACTGAGGAGGCAGGCAGTGGCCTTGAGAACGGGGCTGTTGAAGGCTTTCCAGCAGGGAGGGGAAATGACAAGTTTGCATTATAAAAAGATCACTTCACTGTGGCTCCATAGGAAACGGATTGGAGAGAAATAAGAGTAGAAGCAGAATACCAGTGAGATTGTTTGCACAGTCTGGGTGGTTTGTATTAGGGCACTGGGAATAGAAGTGGGCTACTTAGATATATCTTATCAGTAAAACCGACAGGGCTTGCTGTTGACTGGATGTAAGGATGAGAGAAAGGGAAGGACTGAGGAGAATGCCCATAGCTCTACTGACCCGGCCAAGCTCATTCCCACTCAGGGGCCTTTGCAGGAGCCGTGCCCTTGCTAGGAAGACTCATACCTGAGTTTTCTGACGTCTCCTTTCTTATTTTACTTTACATGCCATCTCTTCAGAAAGGCCTTTCCCATTTTGTTTCCTTTATGCACTTACACTTCTGGCATTTTCTTGTCTACTTGCTTGGTGCCCCGTCTCTCCAGTAATGAGTGAGGACTTTTATAGTCCACTTCCCTGCTGCATTGCCAAGTACCTACAACAGTGTCTGGCACTGGGAAGAGGTGGGAGAAAAGTTTGTTGAATAAATGAATTACGATTTAAAAAAATAATTTAACCCCAACAGTGGGATCTGCAAAACTGGGTTTTTCCTATAAAAGATGTAGGAACATCACCCAGATCAGGAAACACTAGATTATAGAGGCCACGAACTCTGTTAAATTTATATGAAGTATGTGTATGTTTACAGAGAGAAAGAGATGAATGGGCAAATGCACATGCATTTTTCTGAGGAAGGATCATAGTTTTCTTCAGATTTTGAAATGAGTCCTTGACTTCAAAAAGCAGTTAAAAAATGCCGTACTCGGCTTGAAGTTTTGAGTAACTTTTCTAGAAGCATTAGTAGGCAATGCCCTAATTTATTGCTCAATATTTCCACATCATAAGGGCCCTTTCCTCAAATGCTAACTGAAAAGTCTCTACCCCAGAAGCAGCAGTGTCCTTCCGTTGAGTAATAGCCGGCTCACAAGTCCACGTGGTCAGACAGAGCAGCACAAGGTGGCCTCATTTCTGTCTTTCCCATCTTCTGGAACTACCATTGGCCTAAAACGAGAACAGTGACACCTACTGGTTTCTCTCAGAAACTGCCATTCTAACTACTTTGCTGGTGAAAATTCCAGAAACATTCAAAACATACGCTTAGAAACAGAAACTGCTTTCCTTTTCAAACAAAATTTTCAAATGCTCAGTGAGACACACGGTGATAATATTTATGATCACAAAAGATGCAACATGAAATTAAAGTGGTCAAAAAGGTTAAGTGTTTTGGAAGGAGGAATCTATCAGTCTTTATGACTTCTTAGTTTCGCCGGTTTTTTTTTCTTTTTTTTTTTTTAGAAAGGTTTCCTCTAATTTAAGATTATCAGTTCCAAACCATTCATTATTTGGTTTGGCTAAATCTTTAACCCATCTGGAATTAAACTATTATTATTATTATTATTATTATTATTATTATTATTATTATTTAACATCAGATGGGATGGGGATGGAGCTCCACTTTTTAGGGTTAGGTGTTGCAGGTGACAAGAAACAAATTAGCAGTGACTTAAAAAAGATATTTCCCAGGTAAAAATCCAAATAGATGGTCCAAGCTCATATAGCGCTCATATGTCATGTGTGCCTGAACCTGATGGCCCAAGATGGTGGCATCCAAGTTTCAGGCACCAGGAAGAGGAAAACAAGAAGGATGCATATAGGTTCAAATCCATAGGGACGTTCCCAGAAGTTACCCTACAACATTTTTGCTTATCCAATTAGCCATAATTGTTACATAGCTCTAAGGGAAGCTGGGAAATGTAGTTTTTATTCTGCAAGACCAGATGAACAGCTAAAAATGGATACTGGGGGCAGCTAGTAATTCTGCCAGATTATCCCTTTGACCTGTGTAAACGCACTCTTCTTAGCACACAGGATAGTTTCCCACCCCTCCCTAAGGAGATACTCCCAAACACCTACCCTCTGACTGCAGTCAGCTCAAACTCTGGGTATGTAGTTTTCCTCATCAGGAACAAATGGATCTCATTGCCCAGCAACCATAAATTAAAAATTGTTATCCACCCAAGACACCACTATAAAATGGAGTTGTAGGAATAGAATAATCACAATTCAAAATCGGAAGAAAGTGGAAACTACCTATCATCGGTGCTTATCAAATACCACTCTGCATTATTTCAAAGTCTCCCTACTCAGGCAATAAAGTGAGTTCCTTGGTTAGCTCATGAGGCAGCCCTGATTCTGCTCTTTGGGAAAAACTCCTTGCCCATTCTTCCCAGGAAGGTTTCTCATTTTCTTTTTAAAATTAAAAAAAAAATCTTTTATTCATTTTTGAGAGAGCAAGTGAGAGAGAAAGCAGGGGAAGAAGAGAGAGAGAGGGAGACACAGAATCCGAAGCAGGCTCCAGGCTCTGAGCTGTCAGCAGAGCTAGACGAGGGGCTTGAACCCACGAGCTGAGATCATGACTTGGGCTGAAGTCAGACACTTCACGGAATGAGCCACTGGGCACCCCGGTTTCTCATTCTCCATTACCGTTTCTGGTTACAACTGGGATTGTTTGATTAGGGTGGCCACAAATAGCAGTTTGCCTAGAATTGTACCTGTTTAAACCTATTATCCATGCAATTATGAAAGCTCCCCTTTTTCTCTCAAAATTACCTAGGTTTGGGTAATATATAATCATCCCATTCCTACATTCAATTCACAAGGACCTGAATTCCGCCAACCACGTGAGCTTGGAAGAAAACCCCAAGTCTCAGGTGAGATTACAGTCTAAGACATCACTTTGATTTCAGCCAGGTGGAACCCTGAACAGAGGATCGATCCAGCTAAGAGGTGACTGGACTCCTGACCCACGGAAACTGTAAGATAATGAATTTGCCCTGCTTTTTGAGGTTACCTTTGCTATAACCTGGTGCACGGCAATAAAAAACTAACACAACTTCTGAAACAACGGGCTTAAGTGAGAAGGCAATACCCTTATTCTCGCCCCTGCCTTCAATGTTGTCCAGCTGACCTGCTCATCCCGGAACTGCGATCTAAACATTACAAGTGAGACAATGATCAATCCTGGCAGTTTCAGGAAATCGGTAATTAGTACATGGCAATCCTTGAAAGATCCAATGTTGCAAGAAACCCAACTTGGTTCCTCTCCTCAAGCATCCCAGACACAGGAAGGATTAAGTTTGGCTGTTAACCCTTTCCATCTCAGCTTGGAGATTATCTTTAGCCTGACGGCACAGTGGGTCACCATTCTGAATCTTCTGCCATCTTTCCAATTATTAAATCCATGTCATCCTACTTTCTAAGGTATTTGAAGCAAGAATTTGTTTTGTCAGGACCTTAACAAGGGTCACCAGCTTTTTAGCTTGCATTATCTGTGCCCTACTGAATCCTCCCAGCCAGTGAAGCAATATTCCGTTCCTCTAGGGGGTTATTTTTCATTGTCACAAGGATTAGGCATCACTAGTCTTTGGGGCAGAGGTGATAAATGCACCAGAGTGCAGGGTTTGCACACTGCGCTGTATTCAAATGTCAGTAGAAGCCATTGATGGACATTGCCTTTAGCCAGTGCCATCCTTTGGGTTTTGTTACCTGTAGGACGCCACTTCTGGCACCAAACTGTATGTAGAATGAGAGGCAGAAGGAATTTTTAAAAACACCCAAAAGAGCAGTGGATTAAATAAGGTAGAAATTTATTTACTTTTCAAGTCCAATCAGGCAGTCCAAGATTGATAAGGCTTTCTATAGGGTCATGGGACTCCAGCTTCATAGGATCTGGTTTTCAACTACCTATTGGACTTTTTTTTCTTTAACATTTTTTTATTTTATTTTATTTTCGAGAGACATAGAGACAGAGCGTGAGCAGGGGAAGGGCAGAGAGAGAGACACAGAATCCAAAGCAGGCTCCAGGCTCTGAGCCGTCAGCACAGAGCCCGACGCGGGGCTTGAATTCACAGACCGTGAGATCATGACCTGAGCTGAAGTCGGCCGCTTAACCGAGCCACCCAGGCGCCCCCCCTATTGGACTCTTACTGTTTTGTGGGTGCTTATTAGACATTAAGAAAATTAACCATTTGTCAAAAAAGTGGCAAACAAGTTTTTTCCAGTGGGTGGTTTGTCTTTCAACTTTGCTTAGAGTATTTTAAGCCATACACAAAATCTTGATTTTCATGAAGTCAAATATGCTAATTTTTACTGTATGGATTATGAGCTTTGTCTTACAAAGGTCTTCTAATATTCTTTCTAAATTACTTGAAAGTTGTTACCGTAGTTTCTTCAAGAACTTTTATAATTTATACCACTAGATCGTTGATCCAACTTCAACTTGGTATGAAGTGTGGGGTATGGGTCCAAATTTATTTTTTTTCCAGCTGGCTACTCTATTGTCCCACCACCACTTACAGAGTCATTCTCTTTACCCCCCTGATCTGAGATACTGCCTTTAAAATCAGTACTAAGTATAAAATTTTATAAAATATTTCATTGAGAGGATTATGTTTTTTTACTATGCTAATGCAATGAGCTACATTACTAGATTTGTTTTCAAGGAATAATCCTTGCATTCCAGTGGTAAATCCTATTCCGTCGTAAAGTAATATGCTTTATCAGTACAGTAGATTGTAGTAGATTTGTATGGTAGTTCCTTTAACTTTACAGGGAAGTTTCATCTTTTTTTTTTTTTTTTTGGTGCTTTTCTTATTTAAGGGTATGTATGCCAGGTTCATTAAGTGTATTTCCATCTCTTTTTGACATCCAGAATGTCTAGAGCAGAGAAATGATCTGCATATGGAAAGTCTGATAAAGTTCACTGTAAAACAACGTGGGTCTAATGACTTAAGGAAGTAGTAGTAAATTTCCTCAATTTATTCTATGGTTACGACTTTCGCCTCTTTTACTACCTTCATTTGAGTCAATTTTGTATACATATATTTCCTCTCACATAAAGTTCCAAATGTGTTGGCCTAAGTTGTATATTTTGTTACAAAATATCAGACATAAAAAATTGAGATTATGGTAACAAACACCAGCATACTCATTACCTAGTTTACAAAAAAATTTCTACAGATACAATTATATTCCTCCATACTGTTCCCGAATCCCATTCCCATATGTTCTCCCCACAATACACTATCCTGTTTTACTCCACTCCGTGTCTTATCCATATGCTGTACATAAAAGTCTTGTAAGTTTTAAAATTTACACTAGAAACTGTACTTACCTTTCTGCAACTTGCTTTTTTCTCTCAACATTATACATGAAACTCTAGCTCATGAGTTTTTTGGTTTTTTAAAATTTTTTTTAATGTTTAATTTTTGAGAGACAGAGCATGAGTGGGGGAAGAGCAGAAAGAGAGGGAGACAGAATTCGAAGCAGGCTCCAGGCTCTGAGCTGTCTGCGTAGAGCCCGACACCCGAACCCACGAACTGCAAGATCATGACCTGAGCCGAAATTGGACGCTTAACCAACTGAGCCACCCAGATGCCCCTCATGAGTTTTGAAAAGCTGTGTGCTATCCCAGTGTTAAGAAACCACAGTATCTGTATTCATCTCTGTTGCTGGATATTTAGACTAGCTTAAGGTTTTCCTAATACAAGTCTCTGGCATTTCCTTTTTTTCTCCTTTGTAAAGCCCTAAAATAAGGGGGAAATGACTGCACATGAGAATCTTTTTTTAATTCAGCTTTTTCTGCATTGGCGATATTTTCGGTATTCTGGAATGCTGATCTCTTGTATTTTCCTGGGCATTCTGAAAGAAGTAAAGTCTCCCCAAAGGGTCTACTTTATGCCTGAGAGATCTGTGGCTCCTTGGTATTTCTCTTTAGCATTCCTTTGGGAAACAAGTAACCACCCCTCATTTTCAAGTGTAAGTCTAGAAGAGATCTGCATCAGTGTTCATTCAGATTCTTGCTAACTTAGCAGAAAAAACTTGAAGCCAGTGAGGAAGACGGTGACTTTTCCTGTTCAGTCATGACTTCTGGAGGTATCCTTTTAAGAGAACTCTTTGGTTTAAAAGCTGGGCATTTCACAAATTTCCCAAGAAATTATCTCCTAAGACATACCAACCAACTTTGTTTCCTATTGTCTTCTAGTCATCAGAGAGCTTTAACTTTATACTAGTGAAGTTGTTATAAGAATGAATAGTTGATTTGATATCTGTAATATGTGTATTCTCTAGCCAGTTTATGTAAAAAAAAACCCAAAAAACCAAAAAACAACTTTACTCGGTTACAGTCCTACTACACAAGAAAAAAAATTGAGTTTTTAACACTGTATGTTAAAACTGACATTAAACTAAGCAGTTTTCTTAGATTATACCAAAACTAAGGATAAAAATGTTCTAGTATCTTATTAGCCATACTCTCTAGTTTTATAAGAACGTTTATTTTCATTTTATCCTTTCGGTTGATTTCACTTTATACTGAGATATGTGTATAAACAAAGTCAGATTTAGTTTTCAGATGGATAATGCTGTCTGACTCATGACATACCAGGGAGCTAGCCATACTAGAAACTGGTTACCTGTATTCTGATACTCCGTTAAGGTACAAAAGGATTTCCTGCCTAAGTTACATACAGACTTACAAAATATATGAGTGTGCTGAAGTAGTTTGCACTCAACCTTCCCAGGAAAATTTCCTTAGCAGGCCATTTCTTTAAACACTACCTTAGGGGATGCCTGGGGGTCTCGGTCAGTTAAGCATCTGACTCTAGATTACAGCTCAAGTCATGATCTCGGAGGGTCCTGAGATCAAGCCCTGAGCTGGGCTCTGCGCTGGCATGCTGGAGCCTGCTTGGGATTTTCTCTCTCCCTCTTTCTCTGCCTCTCTCTCACTCTCTCTCTCAAAATAAATACAAAAATTAAAAAAAAAAAAAAGCTACCTTAGTTAAGTTAGGCTTGAAGTTTATCTTGTAAATACTTTTATTTTGTTACCCATTGCACGCGTTCCAAAATAGAAAGTCTCCAGGTGTGCTACGATGTAAGTCTCCTCAACCCTTAGAGCAGGTGGCAAGCAGCCTAATCCATTTTTCCCAGATATGCCTTAAAAATATCATCACTTCCTTTTTAAAAGAATGTTTATTTTGAGAAAGAGAGTGTGCGTGCACACAAGTAGGGAGGGGGAGAGAGAGGAGAGAGAGAGAATCTCAAGCAGGCTCCGGGTCGTCAGTGCACAGCCAGATGTGGGGCTCCAACCCACAAACTGTGAAATCATAACCCAAGCCAAGATCAAGACCCGAACACTCACGCGACTGAGCCACCCAGGTGCCCTCATCACTTTCTATATACGCTGTGATATGGAAAAGTTTAAAGAACACTGCCATAGACCTGTGACTCCTTTATAGATTCCTTCAGGAAACAATTTTATGTTTTGAGTCTACAATGCCTAGGATGGTTAGTTCTCTGAACATAGTGTGGTAATCTTAAATGATCCTACATTAATTTCTAATACCAAGTAGGCCTTAAAAGTGTTACTGGTTCTTTTAATTTTAATTGAATATTTTGAATATTCTCCAATAGCTAACTAGCACTACTGGCCAATCCTACAATAAAGCTTTTGTGTAATACTCAGAATATCAAATATGTCTATACAAAGTCATGCCTTTAAAAAATTTTCAGTTTCAAGGACAAAAACACTACCACTTGGGAATAGCAAGTACACTGTGGTGTTGCTTTTAAATGATCTATCCTAGAGAAGTGAAAAGAAATCCGCTTCCTTCTCAGGATGTTTCACGACATGCATGTAATTACAAAACACCTGTGGTAACTGTTGGCAAAATATGCCCTCATATTCTATACCCACTAGCTGGCAAGGCAGACACTGATTATCAGCATGGAAGATCTTTTCAAAGGATCTTACACCATTCCAAAGCTTTCGGTGTTTGATTAAGTAAAAAATGATTTTAACCACAGAAAGGGCCATCCAAATGCCAAGGCATTATCTATAGTTGTCTTTAATTACTTTCCTAAGAATTTCACTTTTCAAGAACATTTTTAATGAGCCAGAACTTCCAGAACACCTTTTTTTTTTTTTAAATGCTCCTGTTCCCATTTTAGTTTCCAAAATCCCGAATGAAGAAAGCCTCATGAATATCTGTACCAGATATTTACCTAACTTATACAAATGTATTATAAATGTATATTTAGGAATAGTCCTGAAAACAGCACTGACGTCAGGATACTTACTTATACCCAACAGCAACCCCAGGCTTCACAGCTGCTTGAACTCCTGACCCCTCCTACTTTAGCTAGTAACTCCCTTGATCATACTGTTATGACTCGTAAGTGTTAATTCCTCAAAACCTCAATTTTATACACATCAGTATATAAACCACTACTTCCTGCATTTCCAGGTCATTCTCTTCTAGTACCCCAACGCCAACCATACATAATCCACTGACCGTACCCCATTCTCACTATCCCTCCCCTCTCCCTTCTTGGTCTCGTTTCCCCTGCTCGCCTAGCTTAAGTTCCACAGGTGATCATTCCAACCTTGCCCCCTCTCTCCCTGTGCTCAGTCAGCCTCTCTTGGCAGAAACCACAACTTTGGTTAAATTCAATTCATCTACTCTATGCCGGCACCCATGCAGCTATACATGCTTAAGAGAGCCATACTCACTGATCTCACTTCAAATCATCACTAACCCTGAGTCAGCCTTCACTTTGCCTGGCTACCAAATTCTGTCACCCAGGTCCATTCACTCCCCCATTTTTCCAGCCAAGAGGACCTGTCTACCTCCTGTCTCCAATATGTAACTGCTACATGGTATTTCCCCTTGAAATCTAAAACCTAGCTCCTAACCAGCCCTTCCCCTAACCTTGAATCTCCCCCAATTTCTCAACCCCAAAATGTCTCTGACATTTCTCTTTATCTCACGTTCCGCAACTAAACTTTTGGCAAATCTTCTTGACTTTACCTTTAATGTATATCCAGTACTCACCACCTCTGTAGCCTATAGATACCACCTCAGACCAAGTTAGAATTTGCTCTCAACTAGATTACTGCTTAGCCTCCTAAGTGTTCCCCTAATTTTGCCCTAGACTCCACACTTCAGCCTTAAGGCATCACCTTCAAGACAACTGCATGTAGGTTCAAGATAGCACTCTAGACCATAAAACAGCCAAAGTAACTGACGTTCAGAGGACACAAACCCGTGATAGTCTAACTGGTATCACTGAGCTAGCCAATTAGAGATTCATCTAGTACTTGGTTCAGAATTATCAGAAGACTTGTGAAAATGTCTTTTTAAAAAGGGAAGAGATAATTAACATTGCTAATTCATTTTCTTCAGAAATCCCAATATGGCAAAACTTGTATTTTAAAATTAGAGAAAACAATTTAACCAATTTAACCAAAACCATCAAATTTCATATTAAATTGTCAATGTTTTCAATGCCCAACACTGATTTTTAAAAAGAAATTAAATAACATGCTTTCACTAAGAAATTTTTAAATTCTATACAATGCAAGCTAATGAAATATTTTATTGTACATAATAAAAGTGGTGTTTTTAAAAAAACACTTCCAGGCCCAGACATCTGCAGGAGTATGTGAGGAAGGGATTCCAATGGAGTATAATAAGCAATACTCTATTGAATGAAACCACAAATCCGCCCCACTCTCTATAGTAAATACTAACATTCACCACAGGTTTGAAATCCTGTAGCATCAGTAAATGTATATTTTAAAATATTACAAACATGCTTATGATGCAGAGGAAGACGGAAAAACTTAGACTGTAATGCACACCATATGTACTCCCAGCTTTTCTAATTTACAACCAGTTAAGAATCACAATATCCAAAATACTATTTTAAAGTATTTTAAAATAGTACGTGACTCACTGATAAGAGATATTCTACTCAAATAAATAGGAAAATTTTCATTTTAATGTCACACTGAATTTCAGTACTTTTAAATCCAAGAAAAGAAATAAACTGAGACATGGTCATGAGTTCAGGATTATATATATTACAATTTGCCTTGTTATAATACATTTGTGGCTTTATGATAAAAATAACTCAGGGACATATGGAATTCAAGCTAATTTGCGTAACTGTCACAAGAAAAGAAGCATTAAATGCATTTCTGAAATAAGTATTTTCATTTAATTTCAGAATCTCAAAACAGCATTAGACCTTGGCCTTGTTTAAAAAAAGTTTAGTTAAACACTAAGCTAGCTAAATAACCTTCTTGAAAGGTTCAAACACAATTGATATAGAAAATGCTTTCCCTCTAATCTCAATCTTACATAAATGGGAGAGGTGAGGGGGAACAGGTAGACAATTTCTTTAGCAGCATATATGGCTAAATCCATCAACCACCTTAATGAGAATGTCCATTATTGACCCCATTAAAAAGAACTGGGCAAATATCAAAAATTACCCACTTCATAAACCAAAAGACAACAATTTTAGGGTTACGATAAGTAAAATATTTTTGAAAACTTCAAAAACTTTTAACATTAAACTAGAGGAATCATCTCTTAATTGTAAGAAAGATAGGTATAACAGAAAGTAAAAGACATTTAAACTTAACTGATTTTCAATCCTCTTTGAACAAAAGAAATGAAAAATAATGGTTGATTAGCTAAGCTTTGTGCTCTAACCAAACTAATTAATTACAGTGATTTTAATGGCAACAGCCCATCTGACTGGGTAGCTTGACAGTTCTGAATACTTTTGCAATGATTTTTTTTAAAACGCAAAGACACTAAAATGATCCGGTCATGCAGTGTTCATCTTATGCATTCTGCATCTCTTTGCCAATCTTGTAGCTAAGGATCTTGTTCCAATCAATCTTAGTGCGTGTAACTGGCAACTGTCGACGTAAGGCTTTGAAAGTAGTGTCCGACATGGTCTGATAATTCTCACTGATGGCGGTCTATGAAAAATAGTAGTCAAAAGTTTAAAAAAATAAAAGGAACAGAACAATTTATAAAACACACAGATGTTTTAGGAAAAAATCTTTATTTAAAGCAGCCTCTTTCACTAGTTTTAAAAAGTAGGAAAAAAAGTAAAACAAAAACCCCAATATGGTTTTAAATGCTATTTAAAAGCAGCTAAAAGAAAAAGCTTATTATTATTATTATTATCATTATTATTATTATTATTATTATTATTATTAAGAAGCTCTATACCCAATGTGGGGCTTGAACTCACAACTCTTGAGAGCAAGAGTTGTATGCTCTGCTGACTTAGCCAGCCCAATGCCCCTAAAAGCAAAAGCCTGTAATCATTCTGAATAACCAAATTAAATGAAATGAACTTGAAAATTAGAATTAATATTGTGCGTCCTCATTTTGGATTTTACTATTTTGCTCAGAACAATTTTATAAATTACTGTTTGCAAGGAATAAAAATGTGGCCAATCCACAAATTAAATACATAAATTCAAGAGTGTAGTTTAGAAGCTGATAAATAATGTAAAAGGTAGAGTATAAAATGAAATATGATCTAAGCAAAATACTCATAATCCAAATTCTTTGGGAAATACTACACAGATTAAAATTTTCAATCAGAAATAACATAACCATTTAAAATCTTGGCATATTGTGACCAATAGTCAGAAATTACAGTTGACTAACATAGTTTTGGCTACATATTTGTAAGTTTGCCGCTGAAATAAAAGAAACAAACAAACAAAAACCCCAAAAGACTATATTTTATTATAGTGAAACAATGAAAAAAGTCAGGCTTATGACTGAAATTAAAATTTCAGTGCCATAATTTGTAAGCAAAATATAAATCATGTAGTATTTTTGAAAATCATACCTGGTATTCATTTTCTGCAGCTTCTACAATCTTTATAAATTCTTTTGCTGTCTGCGCCTCATTCTGAATGAAAAAACAAAACCAAAAGTAAATAGTAATTTAAAACTACGCTATTTAAGTTTCCAATTTTTTTGAGTATAGTTGACACACAATGTTACAGTAGTTTCAGCTGTACAACATAGTAATTCATTAAGTTTATACATTATGCTGTGCTCACAACTGTAGTTACCATCTGTCACCATACAACGCTATTATAGTATTATCAACTATTTTCTAATTCTGTGCCTTTTATTCCCATGACTTCATTCCATAACTAGAAGCCTGTATTTCCCACTCCTCTTCACCATTTTGCCCATCCTTCACCTCCACTCCCTCTGGCAACCATCAGAGGTATTCTCTGTATTTATATAACTGCTTTTAATTTATTTTAATTTATTTATTTTTTAAGATTCCACATGATGAAATCCTATGGTATTTGACTGTCTCAGTCTGACTTATTTCACTTAGTATAATACCCTGCAGGTCCATCCATGTTGTTGCAAATAGCATGATCTCATCCTTTTTAATGGCTGCGTAATATTCCATTGTCTGTGTGTATAACTGTACGTACGCAATTGTGCGTGTGAACATACACACATCTCCCACATCTTCCTTATCCATTCGTCTGTTGATGGATACTTAGGTTGCTTCTATACTTTGTAAATGAGGTTGCAATAAACATAAGGGGTGCTTGCATCTTTTCCAATTAGTGTTTTCATTTTCTTTGGGTAAATATCCAATAGTGGAATGACTGAATCATATGGTATTTCTATTTTTTATTTTTTGAGGAACCTCCGTACTGTTTTCCACAGTGGCTATACTAGTCTGCATTCCCACCAATAGTGCATGAGGTTGCCTCCATATGCTTGCCAACACTTACTGTTTCTTGTCTTTTTGATTTTAGCCATTCTGACGGGTGTAAGGTAGTATCTCATTTGTGGTTTTGATGTGCATTTCCTGATGATTAATAATGTTGAGCATCTCTTCATGTGTCTGTTGGCCATCTGTATGTCTTCTTTGGAAAATGTCTCTTCAGGTCTTCTGCTCATTTTCCCCCCTCTGCCCATTTTTAATCAGACTGTTTTTTTGGGTGTTGAGTTGTAGAAGTTCTTTATATATTTTGGATATCGACTAACCCTTTATCTGATATATCACTTGCAAATATCTTCTGCCATTCAGTAGGTTCTCTTTTTGTTTTGTTGATGGTTTCCTTCACTGTGCAAAAGCTTTTTATTTGATATAGTCCCAGTATTTTTTTTTTCTGCTTTTGTTTCCCATGCCTTAGGATACATACTTTGAAAAATAATCCTAATGACAAGGTCGAAAAAAAAAATCACTGCCTGTGTTCTCTTCTAGAATTTTTATGGCTTCAGGTTTCACATTTAGGTCTTTAATCCATTTTGAGTTTATTTTTGTGTACACCAGTATTATTTTTAAATAAGTGTGTCAACATATGTATGGTTAATGGTATAATTTAATAAATAACATGGATAGAAATTATGACAAAGGGAAAATACTGTAAGATCAGTTATCCTAAGTCCAAAGGGAACTAGGCAAAAATATTCTAAAAGTCTACAGAATGAGCCTGGTTTCATTGCTTAAGGAAAGTGAAGTCTTAATAATACATATTGATGGCGCCTGGGTGGCTCAGTCGGTTAAGCATCAACTTTGGCCCTGGTCATGAACTAGTGGTTTGTGAGTTCGAGCTCCATGTTGTAGCTCTGTGCCAACAGCTCAGAGACTGGAGCCTGCTTCGGATTCTGTGTCTCCCTCTCTCTCTGCTCCTGCCCCACTCATGCTCTTTCTCTCTCAAAAATAAAAATAAACATTAAAAAAATAGTAATATGCACTGATGAAAACTTCAATTATAACACTTAACATGAATTCGACAATCTTTACAGGTAAGTAGTTAGTGTCAGATTTCTAATTAATGACTATCTAAATATTATTAAATATGTATTGAACAATATTTACCACTGTAATAATACTTTTTTTTTTTTTTTTTTTTACTACAGAGAAAATTTTTGGCTAGTGGTAAGTAAAATAAATTTTGGTCATTAGATCTTACATAAACACTGCACAGTGCTATTACTCAAATGGCAGGACCATTTTAGGCCCGCACTTCACCTCGTATTTACCAAGAGACTCTGCAGGACTTACATAAATTTAACTACCAGTTAAGGTTTAACAATGGAAATGCAATCTAACATCTGTAATATTTGATGTTTTACAGACAGCAATGCAGAAGAAGAGATGTATTTTTAAGTACCTTTCATTTGAGTGACCTTATTTAAAATAATAATGATAATTTAGAAGTTCTTAGTTTCCTAAGGAGATTTTCAAATGCACTATAGAAATGGTTAGTGAGATCTTTAAGAAATATCTTCCATGTCCACATCCTGCTGTAATTTCTGCACCATTTTCTCTTCCAACTGCTTTCCTTTGCCTGCAAGAGGGGCCCAGATAAGATGAATGGTTTGCTTGACTTCTTTGATGTCCTGAACTTTCTGTAATTCTTTATTTTTCTTTAATCTGTTCATTATAAATTTAGCTTGGCGTTTCAGTTTGACTCTTCAACTCTCTTCATTGCATCAATAGTTTTTATGCCATAGCTCTTGTTGGTATTTAACAGGTTCATTTCCACCTTTTTCAAATTCAAATGAATTATCCACCGTAAGCTCCTTACCAGCTGCTTTACAGAATGCTTCAGTCCACCTGACCTTGCGAGGATTGCGCTTTTTTTTTTTTACAGTTTTTATGACTCTTGGGTTTACAGAATCTGAACACTTGCAATCATTGCGGGCAAACATCATGCCGTGGCCAGAGTAAATGGGCCCCAAACAGAAATAAGACTTCTCAATACGCATGTTGCAACTGCGTGAGTTCCCCCAGACCAAATGCCGATCTCGAGCAAAAGTGATATAGCCTGGTCACATGAAGTCCGTAAGAATACATTTTAAAAATATTAGGAAAACTCTATTTTAAAGTTTAAGGTGAGGGGCACCTGGTGCCTCTGTCGGCTGGGCGTCTGACTTCAGCTCAGGTCATGATCTTGTGGTTCATGGGTTCAGACCCCACACTGGGCTTCACGCTAGCAGCACAGGCCCTGCTTGGGATTCTCTTTCCCTCACCCTCTCTCCCCGCCCCTCCCCCACTCCGTCTCAAAATAAATAAACTTTTAAAAATAAAGTTTAATGTGAATTTACTGTAGTGTCTAAATGTGTTCTGGAATATATGGGTTTCTTTGCTTTTTCCTAACAGTAAAAAGTTAATAGAAATTTAGACTTTTTCATGTATCAGTATTAAGGTAAAATTCTCTAATATCTTACTTTATATATTATACATATTTACATATATATTTATATTTCCATAACATGTGCATTTTTTTCTGTCCAGAAACACTAAGAAAAAAAAAAAAAACAAGAAAGAAAATCCATGTAATGTCAAGGAAAAAAGGCATTTCTGAAAAGCAGCACCCAAGGCGAGTAAGTCGTGTAATTACTATGACCATCTCTCACAACTCCACAGTCTATACTTCTGTAGACAGCTGTCTCTTAGAAGAATCTTTTCTCAGTGTCAAACTCCCTAAAGAAGAGAGTACCAAGTACCCTGTTAGCAAATAATGTTACATGCACTCACATGATACAGAACAATACCAAATACAGCGTCTCATGGAAAACCAGACATTAGTTTCTCTTACTGGCAAATTTTGCAAGTAGGGTACCATTTAGCAAAAAGGCAGAAATCATCTAAGTGCTAATGAAACATTTTTTTAAATACCAGCTCTCTTCCCTTCTCAGGTAGCATCTGGCCTTACACATTTGCACGTTTCTTAATGTTAAATCAAACACTTTCTTATATTAAAAATTAACTCTTTATATTTTAGATTAGCTAATTTTGTGTATTAGTAGTTGATGTTTATATTATATTGGTATTTTTAGGTGTACAACACAGTGTTTAGGGGAAAATGTCAAATGTGACTATTAATGTTATATTACTAATATCACTGGGGCAAAAAAATTCCACAAATAAATAGCTGCATATGTAATGAAAAGAATGTGTGAGAAAACTATGTGGGGAAGTAAAACCAAGTTCAAAGTTTCCTGAATTTGAAAGTTGAACTTCAGAAAAACTTCATTAAAGCATAATCCAGATATAGGGGAAAAAATAGAGTTTAAAAATTAAGTACAGAATCACAGACCTAAATTTAAGAGCTAAAACTATAAAATTCTTAGACAAAAATACTGGAGTAAATCTTCATGACCTTGGGTTAGGCAACAGTTTCTATTAATACAGCAAAAGTACAAGTAATAAGAAAAAAAAATAAATTAGACTACATCCAAACTAAAATCTTTTGTTCTGCAAATGATACGATCAAGATACATGGAATAGGAGAAAATATTGGCAAATCCTATATCTGATACAGGACTCATATCCAGAATATATAAGCAACAATCACAACTCAACAATAAAAACACAAATAACCAATTAAGAAATAGATAAAGGATCTGAATAGACATTTTCCCAAAGAAGACATAAATAACCAATAATGCATGAAAAGATACTCAATATAATTTTCCACTAGGAAAATGCAAATAAAAACCACAATAAGATTCATCATTCATTCATTATCTGAATTCAAGATTCATTCATATCAACCAGGATTGTTATAATCAAAATGACAGCCGTAAGTTTTGGTGAAGACATGGAGAAATTGGACAACTGATGGAAACGTAAAATGGTGAAGCCACCGTGGAAAAAGTCTGGCAAAAGTTCTTCAAAACGTTAAACACAGAACTACCATACGACCCAGCGATTCCACTACCACCAAAGAAAAATTAAAACAAATTAAAACAAAAAACAGTACACAAAGGTTCATAGCAGCAAAAAGTAAAAACACAAATGTGCATCCAACTGATAAACTGATAAATACAATGTGGTATATGGACTATTATTTGGGAATAAAAAGAATTTAGTCCTGATACATGCTCCAACATGGATAAACATTAAAAACATTATGTTAAGTGAAAAGTCACAGAAGACCACGTATTGTAGGATCCCATTTATATGAAATGTCCAGAATGAGCAAATCCACAGAGTCAAAAAATAAATTCACAGTTGCCTAGGACTGAGAGGTGTTTGGGGAAAAGGCTGGTGGGGGGATGGGGAATGACTGCTAATGGGCACAGGGTTTTTGGAAGATAAAAAAGTTCTAAATTAGATTGTGCTGATTATTGTACAATCTTGTAAATATACTAAAAACCATACAATTTTACACTTTAAATGGGTGAACTGAATGGTATGTGAATTATATCTCAATAAGGCTACTAAAAAAGTTAGGTACAGATTTATAGTTAATTTACCATGTTTAATCTACCTAAAAACACTTTAATCAGAAGCAGAAATGTTACCTAAAACATTAATTCCAAAACTGTTCAGGTTTTATAGAAGCATTAGGTTGCTGAAATTTTATTTTGGAATTAATTACTTACAGACACTGTTAGGGAATCTTGTATATCTTTATGACTCACTAACTGAACATTTCCATCCTCATAATAATGAACCTATTGGAAAAAGAAACAGAGACCACATTATAGGAATCACCAAGATCTTCCCAGCCTCAACAATCACATCAGTGCAAATGACTATCCATTTCCACTCTAAACCTAGACTTCTCTGCTGAGCTCCTGACCTTTCAAATTCCAGTGAAACATTCTGCTCTCAGTTGACGGGAGGAGACAAACTTGCAGTTCTTTTATTTACTCAGGCAAGCCCTCCACTGACCTGACTGCTGGACGTTTTTACCTCACAGAGATTCTACTGACACCGAAACTCAAGATATCCAAAATTGAGCCGACAAAATTCCCTCCCAAATGTCACTCCTCTTTTGTGCATTTCCACCAATCATTTAATTCCTCGAATTCAGACACGAATTTATTGAATAAACATTAACTGAGTGGTTACTATATATGCCTGGTACAACGGAAAGTTCTAGGGACACACGGCTTTTTAAAAAAGAGAGTCCCTGACCTTATATTTTATTTTAACACAACACAGTAAGAGTTATGTACAAAGTCTTGAGACTCTCTATGAGATTTAAAGATTTCAGAAAAGAGGCAACAATACCTTCATTTAGCAATATGAGTGTAACAACAATTAAAGCAGAGAAGATAAGGCAACCGAACTTAGAGAACAGCATTCTTTAGAAAGGCTTGGAGGTACTAATAGCTGGAATGTGTGTGAGACTGGAAAGGGAGAAGAGTGACTGGAGAAATAAATAGGTACAGACAAGTCAACTTTGGGCCTTGTATGCCATGCAAGTAAGTCTGGACTACCTAGTAGGTGAGAGTGGTCTCTAGTAAGAAAGTAATATATCTAGATTTAAATTTTTAAAAATTATCTTTGTGATTATGGCAATGTGAAAAATAATAGATTAGGGGAAGGCAAAGGATCCAGTAATTCAACAAAATAACAATCATATGCTAGGCCTCATGCTAACTGATGAAGATAGAACTGTGAACCAGACAATTCCAGCTCTCAACAAGCTTTGGCTCCACAGAGGCTTATTTTAGAAATTACCCAGGTGAAAGCTACTGAGGCCTAACTGAAGGCCTCATTGGTCATCATTCATCAAGCACTTCATGTCTGGCTCTGTTCTAACCATTTTGCCCATATCAGCTAATCAACAGACAATCATCTGAGCTTTCTATTGTTGTTTTGTTTTTTGACTCATGAGGAAACAAACAAAAGCAGCTAAGTTAAATGACTTCCTGCTATCATATAACTAAGAAGACAGACAGAGCTGGGATTCAAATTCAGGCAGTCTGCTTTCAAAATCCATACTCTTAACCTCTATTCTCTAGCCCCTAATGGACAGTTATACTGAGATATAGAGCAGTAGGATAAAGATTAGAACTGTATGGTGGAGTCAGATGATAGAACGGCAGTATCTGATCCATCTATATTCCTTTATAGCTTTTAGCACAATACCTTTCATGATAGTTAACAAATGTATTGAGTAAATAAGTGAACAAAGATAGAAAAAGACTGGTCAGTCGTTTCCTTTAACTTGTTTAGTAATATTTATATTCAAATACTTGGTTTCAGATATTAAATGTTCTTCTATATAAACATTTGAGCTTACATTAAGAGTCAAGGAATTCAATTATGGTGGATTTCTTATAAGAAACCAAATAGGAGTACAGAGATACTTAAAGGATATATGTCATATGTACAAATATTAATATATACATATAATAGTTATTTATAATCTAATACATGTACATACATTAATATCAAACTCTACTCAATCCCACTTAACTCAGAAGACAGAACAGCACCATTCGAACCCAGAGGGTGCCCGGATGAACGAACTGCATGAGGAGCAGACCAAATGGCAGCACCTAGTTTTAGCTGTGTTTTAGGACGTGTAAGCTGTCCTTGCAGACTTCTGATGACTGCAAGGTTATTCGAAAGATGAAATCAGCACTACTTATTTTCCCCATTACCTCAAAACAAAGATCTGGGAAAGAGATGGTGATTGTGTACTAAGAAAATGTAAACTTATGAATCAGTTGTTTCTCTGCTCAGAATCATCTAGAGATCAGTAAAACAAATACTTTTTATTTCATACCTGAATTTTCAAGATGCCAACCACTTGAGTGGTTGAAGGAGTGATTGTAAACTTCCATTCTGACCTCCAACGACCATTCCTTAAAAATAAAAACAGCAGCTGTAAATAAGGTAGGGAAAATAATTTCAATACATTTTAAGTTCTGGATTTAAATTTAGTGCTACAGTATGAGAGTATGTGGGAAGGATGCTGGATATTCATTTTTTAATCACTGAAATATTTTAAAAAATCAAAGGGTTAAGTTCAGTTATGAGCTACATTTAATCTTCATCCTATTGATAAAAAAGGACCTATATAACAGACGCAACTAAAGAATTCTACAGCTAAGGCTTAAAAAACAGTTCAAAATGAAATCAAATAAGCTACTTTTGGAGAAAATTTTAAGCTACCTGTTCATGACTGACACAGTTGTGCTTTAATTAAGAATGAACTGAGTAAACAGGTGAAGGGGAGTAGGAGATACAGGCTTCCAGTTACGAAATTAGTAAGTCAAGAGGATAAAAGGACAGAAACAGGTAAGATAGTCGAAAGTATTTTAATAGGTATGGTGACAGATGGCAGTTTTACTTGTGTAAACACAGCATAACTATAAACTTGTCGAATCATTACATTGTACACCTTAAACTAATGTAACCTTGTGTGTCAAGTATACTTCAATTAAAAAAAAAAGAATAAACTGAAATAAACATTCAGATCATCAGGGACTTTCAAAAACACAGTCAATGCAGTCTGACATTCAATGAATGATACAAAGTACCAAATAATTTTAAAAAGAATGTTTAGAAATACAACATTTTAAGGTTCTGCTAACTAGAAAGAGAAGGGCTTCATATAAGGAGTTGTAAGAGTCATTCTCACGTCTCAAAATGACTTTTAGGGGGGCACCTAGTGGCTCAGTCGGTTGAGCATCTGACTTCGGCTCAAGTCATAGTCCCGCAGTTCATGAGTTCGAGCCCCATGTCAGGCTCTCTGCTGTCAGTCTGTCAGCGCAGAGCCTGCCTTAGATGCTGTGTCTCCCTCTCCCTGCCCCTCCCCTACTTGCGCTCTCCCAAAAATAAATATTTAAAAACAAAACAAAACAATAAAAAAGACATTTGGCATACAAATCAACACGTATTAATGGCAGGAAATTGTGACATTACAAACAAGCAAACAGTATATTGTTAACTCATATTTGTCTCCCAGATAATGAATTTTATCTTGTTTTTTTTCTGCCTTTTTTTAGCAACTCTTCCTTCTGCCTCTATTTGCTTTTTGCATGGTAAAGGCATATTCTGAAATGCAAGTTTATACCTGTTGGTTTTTCTGAACAGTACCATGTATTTCTAAAGTAGCCACAGAGCTAAGGGATTCACTATACTGGTTTTGCTATAAAATTACTTCTGGGTTCCTTACAGTATTCTCGAAATCTACTTAATCATGAAAATCCACAGAATGAGAATACCCTCATACCTAAAGGTGACACTTTACATTTGAAAAGTACTATTATTAGAACAATGTTTATGATCTACAAAATAAAAGAGAATTTTATACCATGCCTTGATTTTGAATGATACAAAATTATCCCTAAGTGGCTCATTTGGAAAAAGAACTTAGGTCTATTTATTTTTTATTTTGTGATTCCAAAAGAAGTTACAGTACTCCTTTTACTTAGGTGTTGGTACTGAGTACTAGTGAGTTCTAAGAACACACATTTCTGATTTACTATGACAATAGGCATATATCAACACTGATTGCAAAAAGAAAAAAGAAATTCTGAATCAGGTAATAGTAACAATTTAAGAACAATTTCAAAAGATCCTTCCAAAGGCATTACTACCATATACTAATGGTAAATGATGCTGAGTAGACAGTACCCTTTTATCAATGGAGTACATACTTGAAATGTCCTAGACTTTATTTACATTCTTCCCTTCTCTTCTATTAACACTGTAAGTAACAAATGTGTATTCATTAGGCAAACATTTATTAGGCCTCCAAAATGGCTAAACATTAGGAAAACAATAGAGCCCAAGAAGAGAATGTCCAGGGGTAATCTAAGAAACGTCCATGACTAATACATTTTGAGTTTTATTCCATCTGTATTTTAGGTGAACTGAAGTATATTTCTTTGTAACGAACTATTTATTTTACTGCTATTATTGTGATACGTCATGTTTAAGATTTATCTTTTCTAAAAGTGGAAGTAACTTTAAACTTCAATGATACAATGTTCATAGTGGTAGTTTGGGAGAAAAATTCACATTTTTGTGAAGCAAATCAGTGAGAACAGAAAACTCAAGAACATCATCTTCATTTTACATATGCTAAAGCTCAAACAAATTCTATTTTTGAAAACTGATTAGTAAATTCACTATAACATCTCTAATACATTTTAAAGTAAAATCAGTAATAAGAATTTTCCTTTAATAGTTCAATCTCAGTAAGATTGACTTTAGGATATATTATCTTGGCACGAATAGCAAAATTTATAGTGATTTTGTGAAGATTTATTTCTTTAGGATATTGGTAGGTTACTGCTACAAGTTTTTACGCCTAAAATGGAGAAACTACATTTAATTAAGTCCATAAAAGTAACATTGTATACCAGAATCTTTAGGGAACTGCAGCTTGTCATCAAGGCATATGTTTACAGTTGGAATTGATGTTTCTTAAGTGATAATGGATCTGTATTCCTCCAAATGTTCTTGGTTAACCTTGTAACCTTGCATTTATTTCTAAGATGGTTAAACAGTGGAGCAATCTTGGGCCATGGAGCAAATCAATCTACAGGGGTTACTGATACCTCCCAGTCTACCCTCAAGAGCACAACCAACTAACTTAGCTAACAAGTCAAATATTATGACTATATTTACTCTGAGTATCTTAGCATATATTAACAAAAAAGGAGGATAAAGGTAAACATTTCATTCAATCCTGAATTTATGAAGTCTTGCAGAGCCTCAGAATTTTATTAAAAGAGGTATCTCAGAAACAGTCTTCTCCAAAAAGTAAAAAAGCCCAACAATATGTCAAGGTCCAAGATTAATAGTCAGTGCTTTAGGGCGCTGGGCTTTTATAAGGAATAATCAAATAATTTGATCATGAAATTATAATCTAATTAAAATGAAATTATGATTATAACCTCCCTCACTGTATAAAACAGGTCATCACTTCTTTACATTTGCCAACCAAGCACTAAGCAATCTACATGAAAACACCCACTTCAGAGCCCCCAAAGTTCACCAGAAAAAAATCAATGTTCTTTCCTTTATGATCACCTCAGTCCTCCTCTCCCATGTAAGTCTCACTCAGGAACAATCCCTTCTCAGAAGGAGCATATGGGCTTGCCAACTGATCTGCTCGCAGGCACAAATGTTCCCTTAGGATGCTGCGTGCAAGTCTCTAAAAACACTGGAGGCAACCCCACGCTCTTCTCACAGAGCGTCAATGAATCTACTGCTACCTTTAAATAAGTATGCTGATTATGGAGCAAATGCCTTTCTTCTATCAGAAGGCTGAAGTTTTATGTTTAGACTGTACTTAGTCAACTATAAACAAATTAAGGTATAGGTCCAACCAATAAAGCAAGGGCTACAAAGGATATAAACAATGTCAAAATTCCCCCAAAATACAAAATTGTCACTTACCAAAAGTTTTTTGCTTGGAACTGATGGCTTTCTATGCATGCAATGATGGTTTGCTGTCCATCTATTTTTTTACCATATACCTTAATGGCAAAAAAATAAAGAGAAGAGTGAATTTAGGGCCATAGAATGTTTAATTTTAAACATCTATAAAAAAAATGTGTATCACTTTGATAGGAACATATAAAAGAACACCAAGTAGGTCATCATTTCGATATAGTAGCTAAAAAAACAAGTACTCCAACATGTACACCTATAATCACAAATTCTTAGTGAATCATGAAAGAGCTCAAAATTTATTTATTTATTTACTTTACATGTTTATTTATTCTGAGAGAGAATGCAAGTGAGGGAGGGGCAAAGAGAGGGAGACAGAGGATCTGAAGCGGGCTCTGTGTCAACAGCACTGAGCCCAATGTGGGGCCTGAACTCACAAATCACGAGATCATGACCTGAGCTGAAATCAGATGCTCAACCAACTGAGCCGCCCAGGTGCCCAAGAGCTCAAAATTTATTAAATAAAACTCATTATTATACTCTAAAATATTCGCAAACATCCTAGATATACCAAACTTTTCATTCCAAAAACAGGTATCACAAGGACAGTTTATTTTAAAGATATAGATACCAATTTGGCTGTTTACACACAAACATTGGACTATATTGTGATTACCATCTTTATTTCCTTTACGATCTTAGGGGTTGCCATTTCTTTAGTCATTTTACAAAGTATCAGGACAGAGCTGAGAACGTCAGTTTACTTATACATGAGAAAGGTCATTAATAGAATGCCTGTGATAATCTGATAATGTTATTTCACCTCTTGCTTATTGCTTTAAAAGGAATGGATACTTTGTGTCTTTCAATCCTCCTGGAACAAATAAGACTCCCATACTCAGGTTTAACTACCTATTCTTGAGTTATTCTTCCAAAATAATCCTAACCAACAAGGTTATAATTCAAAGAATTTGTGAAGTATTTTTGGTTATGTTGCAATTTTCCCTCAAATAATTACTGAGAGCTAGATACTTAAGAGGACCATATGAATTTCTGTCCTACCCAGAAAACTTGAGAGTGAAACGGGATACTACTGGTAATATTAATAATTATGTTGGGAAACCAAGTATAAACAAGGATGTATGGTAACCTTAGGTTCCAGAGGTAGGCAGAGGCCAGGTCCATATGGCCACAATAGTTTGGACTCTGTTCAGAAGCCTGGATTCTATCCTAAGTGTAACGGAAAAACCTTTGAATGATTTCAAGCATGAGATTTTCATGATCTGATCTGAATTTCAAAAGATCACTCAGACTATGTAAAGGATCAAAGAAAACAAACTGTGGGAACATGAAAAGACTATTTGGATACAATCTTATGAGAAAAAGAAAAGTAAAAACATTCCTAGATACTATCGCAGTTTATCCTGAAAATATGAAAATACATTAAACCTATGAAAGAACAACATTAAAAAAAAATACTTGATTATAAAACATGCGAGGACATGACTCCACTTCCAAGTAATTTAATTTGTTCTAAGAGCTTATAACTTAATGAAAAGAAGTTTGATCTAAACTTAGTGAGATGAGTTGTGAACATGAGATTAAAGAATCTTATATCAGGCTCTAATCAATGCAGGACAATTCTTGCATGGATTTAATTCAAGGTACAACAATTTTTCCATTTTAGACAATCATAATATATTTACTATTTAGAGTTTCTTGAAAAAATATTCTTAGAAATATTTACTTCAAGAAAAAAAGGCAAGTTATAATCAGTTCTGTAAATTATCATAGATTTCAGATCATAAAAAACAGTGTCGTATTTACGTAAGATAGAAGAAAAACTATGCCCATGGATGACTTACAGTGCACACCCCATTTGGATAATGTTCTTTTACATAAGCTCGTAAAGCAGTTTCTACTGAAGTTCTCCATGATTCAACTGCATTTTCGGCTTCATATGGTCTTGGATCAGTTGCTTCCTTTCTTAAGTGATCAAATTTGAAACAGATTCTGTTTTTGGGATCCAAAAACTTTCCATTTCCCAAGTCGCCATGTTCTGTTATCAACACCTTCAATGATGCAATGAAATTTTTGGGGAAAAAAAAAGTATTTAAAATAGCATTTAAGTACTAATATACATTAATATACATTCTTAAATTTTGTCCTTAACATGTAAAATAAGTCTGCTCCAAGCAACCAGTTTAACTATGTGGCACAACTATAGTAATTCAAATGAGGCTTTTCTCATTCAGCTTAGATCAGTGGATCGGACTTTCTCCCAGGATAACTTCTGGCTACCTGGTGAAAATAATGCATTTTTTAATATACTGCTGGAGTTCTTTTTTTTTTTTTTTTTTTGAGAACTATAAACAGTTTACTATTTCTGTAATCAATTTCCAGTCCTCAAAACTAAGAAAACGGTAATAACTTCCAATGAGAATGGTTACAAGTATAGCTTTAACGCAGACAGAATACTCTTCAGTGTGTCCTATACTGCTCCCGGGCCCCAAATCTCCTCTACTGTGAAGTGCCTGATTGTTTTTATAATCTATTCACTGACAGCTGTTTTCTATTGACTTCCAAATTTTTAAACATTTAATTTACTCATTTATGTACATTTAAGTTGTACATGCATAAATCTGATATTCTGCGCTTTATTTTAAAAGTTTCCCTCTTTTTCTTCCCTCCCGACTTTCCCATTCTTTGATTCCTTACCTATGTCAGGACTTCTCCCTCCCTCTGATACAAATTGTGTAAACATAGGATGTATCTTTCTAAATTTTTTTCAGTCATACAATCCTACATAGATAAATAAATACATATTTGTTTATACATACACACACACAGGGTTTTTTGGAGTCACTGTCTCACAAGAAAGGAATGAAAATGCGTGCACACACATTTTTCTACACCTGGCTTTTTTCAGTATCAACATTATACTTCTAGAAATCCTTCAAAGTCAACTGGTAAACCTCTCATCATTCTTTGTAATAGCTGAACTAATGTCCCATAATGTAAATATAACATAATATATTCTGCCATTCCTTTATTGATGGACCATCTCTTTACTTCCTGGCTGTTTTTCTTTTTGGGGGGAGGAATAGGTACATTAAAAATGTTAAAGTAAGTATTTTAACATACTAATGTTTTTATTTCCATTAAGGGCTTCCACATCTCTTAAATAGATTCCCGGCGGTGGGGACAGCAGGTAAAGGGGCTGTGTTTTTAATTCTTATAATACACTTCCAAAAATTGGCTGTGACAATCCACACTTTTATGAACAGTATATAAGATATACTTCCTTTCACATTACCACCACCAACAGGCATGCAATTCTCTCTTCAGTTTAACGGGTAGAAAATATCTTGTTACTTTAATTATATTTCTCTGACTACTGACATCTAAATTCCTTTCATGTGCGGGCCATTTGTTCTTCTGTGAGCAAATATTCTTTAATAATATTTTTCATCTGAGTTGTTTTTTGTCTTAGAAATTTATGAGTCCTTTAAGGTATCTGTTTCATTTTACGGTTAAAATAATTATCATGTAGCAAAATGTCCATCGTATCTTCTATAGTTTCTGGGTTTCCAGACTTAAACTTAAGACAGTCTTCCCTGCCTTAATATTGTATAAGTGGACTCATTTCTCTTAAAATTTAATCATTTTACAAATTTTTAATCTACCTGAAATTTATTTCTGTATATTGTATGAGACAGAGGTTCAACTTAACTTTCTTTATGACAGAAGAAATCTTCTTTCAGTAATCAGTTGTGTCAATTTTTTACTTTACGTCTGTCTAAATTATAATCTTGTCATGCAAAAACTATTTCATATATTCTGGGACTAAATTCTGGTTCTGTATGCTGTGTATTGATCTGTTTATCTACTTTATACAATACCATTCTGATTTGACTTTACAATGTTTATAAAGCATCTTCTGCTATCTAGTAAAAGAATTCTCTCTTACTCATTCTTACTGTTCTTACATTTTTCTTTTATTTCGCAAGCATGTACGTTTTTCGCATAAATCATGAACATTTTGACCAAGTAAGAAAACTATTAGGATTCTAATCAAATTGCATTAAACTCATATTTTAACTTTTAAGTACTTTAACTTTCTATTTCAAAATGGAATGTGGTGTTGCCTTCCCATTGTTCACATCCTGTTTTGTGTTTCAAAAAGATAACCAAGGTTGTCTTCACAATCTTTTGCCTTTCATGTTAAAATTATCCCTAGGTTAATGCATAATTTTATCATTTAAAATGGAATTCCTCCGCCTCCAACCATTTCTAGTGTAAAGTACTTATTTGGCATAACAGAGAAAAGCTAATGAGTTTCTGTATACTTACCTTAAATTCAGCCATCTCACAAAAAAATTTTTTAGTAGTTTCTTTTGATTCGGAGGTTAATTATATAAATCATGACACCTAACAGTTTTCTTTTCCTTTCTAAAGCTTTGAAAGTTCTCATCCTCCTATCTTATTTGTTATACCTCCATTTATATTAGATAATAGTGATAAGCAGACAAACCTGGCAAATTGTTTAACTATAATTATTTTAGTGTTTGTAGTCTGTGATATTTACTGTGATTTTTTTTTAAACATTCTACTCTATTTAGGTATTTAATAGGTATTTAAGAGGTTATCTAGGTATTTAAGAGGTTTGCTTCTATCTCCAGGTTACTTATGGTTTTTCTAATGAGAACTAGCTGCTGGATTTTTCAAATTCCTTCTCACTGTCTACTGATACATCATAAGGTTTTTCTGTTTGATTTGTTTGTTAACAGAGAAAACCAATATATATTATCTTACATGGAACCACTCATACATTTTTGTAATAAATTCTATTTAGTATTTACTCTTCATATGTCATTCTTTTTGATATATTTCTGAAGTCTATTTGTTATTATCTATTAAAGCCTTTAAATCTACGATCATATGATATTAGTTTGCTTCTTTTATCTTTATTAGGTGTAAATATTAATATTATGCTAAGTTCATAGATGAGTTTGGGAGCTACCCAACATTTTAAAAAGATGGATTCACAGGACCCAGCAAATATCCTTCTAGGGATTTATCTTAAGAAAATATTAGTCAATGTGCCCAGAGGTACGAAGAGGTACAATAACTTCGTTTACAGTTAGAGAAAAAGAAAGAAAAAAAAATAATCTCCCAATGGAAAGGAAATAAATTTAGGAGATTCATAAAATGAAACAACACATAGCTTCATATGTATGTATACATGTGTATATACACTTGCATGTCTATATCTATATATGCTTTTTTTTCCTGGAGTTACAAGTCATCTTCTGTCTACGCTTTCCGCCCCCGTAAATAAATACAAGACCACATGCTACATAATGAATAATGCCAAATGCAAGCTTTGACATAACTAGCCACTTAGAACTGTTACAACTCATGTTCTACCTACCAGTTCCTTCTTCATATTGTTTTACATAAATTGTGCTTCATGAAAGCACAATATGAATTAATACAATCATTGTTCAATTATTTGTAACTCTAAACCAAAAAAAACCCCCAAAAAACAAAAGTAGTGACCTTTGGTGGCTTTTCTTAGCTTAGCAATTCTAGCTTTCACTTTGGAAAGAAAAGATTTAATAATTACTAAATGCTAAGTTACTCACATGAAGAACTGTAGAATTCCAGAGCAACCAAAATATGATATAAATCTTACTAATATATATTCTAGATTTTGGATTAATATAGGATTGATTTTTTTTCCTATAAAAAACAAGAAAGTAGATTTAAAGCAATTATTTTCTAAAATCTTAAAAGAATTACATTTGAATACTTCTAAAAGGGACTATCTGCTAATAGTATTATTGGTCTCAACAAAGGAAATCAAATTTTCCATTACTTTGCCCATAAGTGGCTATGATTAAAAGGAACACTTTTTAATCTTTAAACATACCACTTCACAATTCTTGCAGAATACATTAACCATTATAAATGAAACAAAGAATAGTCAGATCCTGTGTTCATATGAAACATACCTGATCTTCATAACCATCAATTTTTACTGGAGTAAACTGGTCCAAGTTATACTGTGCAAATGCACTAAAAAAGAAAAAGGCCAATCATTCAAAGTTACAAATTTTATACTCTTAAAACAGCATAAACAATTCACTTGTCAATACATCTCCTGCATTGCATATGGCAAGTTAAACAAAATTATAATACTCCATTATTGATCTTATATTGACTGTAATTATTTTTTATATATAGCTATTTTTAAAAATGATGAATAATATCCAGCCTTCAATGTTTAGCAAAAGAAAGTCAAATCAGTAAATATAATTTTATTTTTAAAGTAAAGGTTAGCCATCTATGTATTTAATTATTCGAGTATACATTTAGTACACAATATACCAGAGTAGGTGCTATGAGAAATGCAAAGAGTAATCAGACAGATCCTATGATCAAAGGGCTTACAGTTGAATAAGAGGGATGACAGATGATAGACATAACCATAACACAAAGTAGAAAGTACTATAAGACAAGGGCCAATAAAGACAGCACCAAGGAGAATTATTTATCTATTTTATTTTATTTATGAGAGAGAGAAAGAGGAGAGAGAGAGAGAGAGAGAGAGAGAGAGAGAGATATGGTGCAAGTGAGCAAGGGGCAGAGAGAGAGAATCCCAGGCAGGCTCTGCACTGCGAACGGGGCTGGAGCTCACCTGATGCAGGGCTCTAACTAACGAACTGTGAAGTCATGACCTAAGCTGAAGTCAGATGCTTAACCAACTGAGCCACCCAGGTACCCCAAGGAGAATACATTTAAAAAAAAATTTTTTTTAATGTTTATTTATTTTTGAGATAGAGAGAGACAGAGCATGAGTGGGGGAGGCGCAGAGAGAGAGGGAGACACAGAATGTGAAGCAGGCTCCAGGCTCTGAGCTGTCAGCACAGAGCCCTATGCAGGGCTCGAACTCACAGACCGCGAGATCATGACCTGAGCCTAAGTCGGACGCTCAACTGACTGAGCCACCCAGGTGCCCCCCATATTTTTAAAAACTATATTCCATGAAGGCAAGAATAAGAAGAGAAGTAGTGGTGATTTTATTAGAAATTTGACAATGAGAAATGGCCTTGAAATAATGGGTAGAATAGTCCGTTTAGAGGGACCAGGATAGGGGCGTCCTCAGATATCTACCAAATGAATTCAAATGAATAGTTTTGAGAAATTTAGTATGAAGAATACTACTGAAGTCAACAAAAAGAATACTACTTTCTCTAAGTGTTCATCTAATTAGCAATCACTTAATAGTATAACTACCTATAAGACAATCTGAACTTTCTCCTTAAGGTTTTGATGCTTTTTCTTGGTATCGTATCATATACATCTTGTTTTATCATTAGTTACTGATTTCTTCAGACTCATTTCCATAGAATATCAGAATATCACGTATTTCCATGTATACACATCACAAAATGTGGACTGCAACCGTCCCTAAAATGTGTTTCATAATAAAAGAGATATGTAGCTCACAATCTGATTTCTTTTTAGAACAAATATAATTTATTTAATTTAAATGTAAAAACCATCCTCAGAAAAATACTTCTTTGGACAAATAAAATTTCAATACTTTCAACATTGAAATGTGGCTATTTCAATACCACTTATACAATTATGAATATTTTTTTGACCTTCATTAAACTTTATTCTGCTGGGGAAAAACTCTTGTTCTTTCAACAAATCAAAGTTTCTCGTTTTCTTAACTAAAAACAAAACAAAACAAAAGCCACTAATTCTTGCACTTACATGAAAGAACCCACACATTTATTTACCACAGAGAACTCAGAGGAATAGTTTACTTTGGAAGTATTGCTGTTAGAAGTTATAAAAGCTGTACATTTTCTTTACTTCCATAAGATTTCTGTCAACATGCCATATGCTACTATAAAGAAAATTCATTTTATCTGAATATATAAATAATTTAAATAGGGTTTAAAAAACTTAGGAATAAATAGCCATTCACTCAGATGCTAATAACTAAAGTCAAAGATAGAGAGTAAATTGATTTCTATAAAGCACTTTAAATATAATAATTAAGAGGAGTGGAAGCAATCCAAATGTCCATTGACAGATGAATAAACAAAATGCGATTTATAAACTCTGTATTAAAAAGGAAAGGAATTCTGACATGTGCTACGACATGGAAGAACCCTGAAAACATTATGCTTAGCAGACTAAACCTGCCACAAAATGACAAATAATGTGTGATCCCACTTATAGGCAGTACCTAGTAAGGGCAAATTCAGAGACAGAAAACAGAATGGTGGTTGCCAGGGGCTGAGGGGAGGGGAGAATGAGAAATTATTGTTTAATGGGTATGGGCTTTTAGTTTGGGAAAATTTAAAAAGTTCTGGATATGGACAGTGGTGACAGTTACACGATGTGAATGCAATTAGTGTCAAAGATGCATATTCCTAAAAATCATTAAAATGGTAAATTTTATATTATGTATATTTTCTCAGAATAAAAAGTAGTAAATACAGTGAAATAGGTGAAGAGGATTAAGAATACACTTATTGGGATGAGCCCTAAGTAATTTATGGAATTGTTGAATCACTATATTGAACACCTGAAACTAATATAACACTGTATGTTAATTATATTGGGAATCAAAACAGATAAATAAAGCTTATTATAAAAAAACAGGAAATTAAATCAAAAGCAAAACCAGATATGCCTAGAAGTCTGTTGAACCTCTACCTTCATTAGTGTTAACTGTAAAGGACAGATTATTGATAAAGCCTTGAAACATTACAAAAATAGAATAAGGGCAAATTTCTCCCATTGGTAAAGCTTTCACATATTGGGTTGAAATACTAGGATGAAAAAAGGTGCCTGGATGCACACTAAACACTCTTTGTATGGCACCTAAAAATCTCTTTAATTTTATCATTTTCCAATGAATTATGGAGTTAGTGAGCCTAACATAGGAGATGGAGATGGGAATAAAGAGAATCAATTATTTCTCTGAAATCCGGACAGTTGTGGCAAGTCATGATTGTGGTCACTGGTTCAAAGATGGTGTACTAGGATTTAAACTGCCTAGTTATTTGAATCACTCAAAATCTAGTAAATATTTACTTACTTAATATGTGTCACGTACTACATTAGTATTTATGGATGGATAAAATAAATTCCTAATTCTCAGAAATCTATTAGGGTCAAACATAACAAAAAGTAAAACCTGCATAAAAAAGCCATCACGATTTCAAAAATCAAAGTTTCTAAAATAATTTTATCCATTATTACAAATGCCAAAATGTTAAGCCACTACCAAACATTCAATGAATAGAAAATTTCATGTTATAATTGTGTCCCTATGTCCCTCTGTGATCAAAAGTATTTCTTTTTTACCTGAGTACACACATATAATAGACATAAATAAACTTGATCAAAAATGTTTCTTTTTTTAGCTGAGCGCACACATATAATACATGTATATATTTAAACTTGATGTGCAAATATCTATTTCAGGAATTAGTGCTTAAAGCCACCTTTAAAGGATTTTTTCTCATCATGTCACTTAGTTAACATGTAATACTTACTGAGCTGCTCCTTCCCTGAGAAGATTATCATTATTAAGCAGTAACCGAACATCTGCAAAACAAGTATTATGTTTCCTATATTATTATATGTTTGGAATTTCTATATAATGAATGCAGATTACTTTAGTCATATATCAACACTCCCCACTCTCCTCTTACCCCCAACATTGTAATCAAGATCAAAACTTCACTCTGATGACCAAAAAAACCATAAAAACATACCATCGTATTATTTTTTAAAAAGATACTGGATAGGAATAAGAATTAAATAAAAACACAGATTTCCAGGGATGCCTGGGTGGCTCAATCGGTTAAATGTCCTACTCTCGAGCTCAGCTCAGGTCTTGATCTCACAGTTGTGAGTCCAAGCCCTGTGCTGGGTTCTGCACTGGGCGTGAAGCCTACTTAAAAAAAAAAAAAAAAATACAGACTTCCCCAGCTACCTGAAAGTTCACTTTGAGCCACTTGGCTTTTACCTGTTTTTGCTAACTGAATGGAATCTAAGGAGGATTTTCGCTTTTACCGAATTGTAATTGTTTCTCCACTTTACGCCATTTCAGTTTATGAAAGATTTCACAGAATGCTCTATGTATGGATAGCAGGGGAAACCTATACATGTTATTTTATACCTTTAAGAGCCAATGTAGGCAGACTGTAATGTATTTCCAAAGAAAGTGGAGATAAGCTCCACCAAAAAGATGGTCTAGTAACAGGGCGCCTGGGTGGCTCAGTTGGTTAAGTCTCCAATTTCAGCTCAGGTCATGATCCCATGGTCTGTGGCTTCAAGCCCCGAGTCGGGCTCTGTCCTGACAGCTGAGAGCCTGGAGCCTGCTTTGGATTCTGTGTCTCCCTCTCTCTCTGTCCTTCCCCTGCTCACATTCTCTCTCTCTCTCTCTCAAAACTAAATAAACATAAAAAAAAAAAAAAAAAGATGGTCTGGTACGATCTGCAGAAGATGCATGCCTCCCAGTCTGACAACACTATCATGAGTTTCAAATGAATCTGCTCCATAGAAAAAGGGATTAAGCAAGAAACAGCTTGTGACCAGAACACAGATGTAGCCATTTCTGTCCTCAGACGGCTCATGTTCAAACAACAGATGAATGCATTTAGTTCAATATGGATAACTGCTTTATTTGAGTTAGCAATCTCACTTTGCTTATTGATTCTTAATTCTGTTCTAATTTTAGGCTCGATTATTATGTAGACATTTGCCTACTCATCATTAAAACAGAACTTTAAAAATAATACTTTTATTGGAAAATCCAAGCACTTTGTAAAACAATAAGGAAAAAAAAACACATAATCTCACCAAAAAAAAATTCTATTCTAATTTTGTTATATTTTATTTACGTACATACTCGGCTATTTCACACAGTTGGTATCATAACGTACATACCACAACGTACCCTAATCTTTTCATTAAATGAAAATAACACAACTAACCTAAGTATCTTCCACTAAGTAACTGGTTAAATACAATATAAGCACACTATATAGTTCTGATAAACAGTGTAAAATTGAGCAGTCATTAAAACTAAGGCAGATGTGTATTTATCAACATGAAATACATCCATAAAACGATAAACAAGAAGGGGAAAATTCAGCATGTATAGTATTATCCTATTTATGTAATATTATGTATCTGTGTCTAAACTAAGCGATATTAGAAGTATTTCATTCAAATGCTGGAGAATGAGAGGGCAGAATTCTGGGTGACTTTTAGGTTCATTTTTGTATTTTTGACATTTTAGACTGCCTATGAATCATTTTTACATAAATCATAAAGCTACTCCAAAAGAAAAAATACTGACTATTCATATGTCTCTTTTCAGTAGTAGGCCGATTTTAAAAAAAAAAAAACCACAAAAAAACCTCTTTCACTAACCACTAAAATAATACTAATTTGATCTCTAAGTTAACTGATTTTAAACAATGTAAGCTACTGCCTAAAACAAACTGAGGAGTTCTATTTGATAAATATGATGCTTTCATATTCAATACTGGAAACAATCATTAACAGTGGTACTGTATGGTGGTATATCTTTTCCAGTTCTAAATGTGAAAAAAATTTAAAAGCAGCATCTATTTGATCCAGTTAGCTTTATGCTGGAAAAAAAGTCTGCTTTTATCATAAGTACAGAAGAAAAAATAGAAGAATTTAAATAAAATCTACTCTTATAGAAAGGATTAGGCTGTGGTTCTAAGACAGGTTGCACACTAGACCCATAAAGTGGTAAGTACAAGGCTTGAAAAAAAAATAAATAAATAATAAAAGAGCTCTAGCCCTGATCCACCAAATCAGTATCTGAGAATGAAGACCCAAAATTTGTGTTTCAATGATTTTAGCACCACCAGCCTAAAAAATACTATTTGGGAACCACTAAACTAATAAGATTTTATGACTTAGTAATTCTAAAATTTGTGACTTCTCTTGGATTATCATACTGGTGTTATCAACAAAAATAGCAACAAAAATAATCAAATTCATGACATTCCCCCTCAAATACTTAATTCCTTTTTAACTCTAAAATACTCCTTATTTAAAACTTCTATAACATACTATGTCCTACTTTTATTCCATAGCTCATTCTCCACCCCAAGCCTACTGAATGGTTTACCCTAAATGCCCAAATTTACGGTACCTCAACACAAAACTTACCAATGTCAATTTCCAATGAGACTTAGAAAAGCAATTTCTAGGACTCATACATTCTTTTAAGGCCCTTCTGATGAACAAATCTGTAGGGCATTTATTCAAGATGAGAACATTACGTGAAAAACTTTCTATCAACCTAAGTTATACGACAACTTTTGAAGCTAAGGAAACCAGAGGCTGACATATTAAACCAGAAGTTATACCCTATAGGAAGCAGAAATATTTTTGAATTCTCTCCAAACTTCCCAATTTACTACTTGAGATTTTACAGTTATCTTAAAAGAATACAGAATAAAATATAGACTTATCATTCTTTCTCGAAGTGTAGCTCAGTAGTTAAATTTTTAAATACATAAAAATTACCATATGTAATTATATGCAGTAAATCATGTATTATTATAGTTTGTGATTGATTTAAGGGATTTTCAATTTTGCCTCCTTTTTTGACTTTCAAACCTGATCTTTTTTGAGGTGAGATTCCATTATATCTTACACTATGAATGAAAATTAGTGATGAAACTTCCTTAAAAACATGTTTAAATAGTTTACTCTGGAATAGAATGTTTTAAAAATAAAACTAAAGAGTCCTGAGTAAATTAGTTTAAGAAAGTGAAGGCCAAATATATTTAAGTAGAAATAACACATTACAGTACCTATGGTAACTTATTCTTAAAACTGCTTAAGAAAAGTTTTGTAAGAAGATCACTACGGGCCATTTTCCTGGGGACGGTTTCAACCATGTCATTCTTATTGTTAAAAAGGAGCTATTGTTAGTTTTTATAGTAACCAGGACTGTATAACAGTTTAAACTTCTGCTATGGGTGTATAATCATAAAAATGTTTGCCACTGCGGTTTAAAGAAGGGCATGCTGTGAACTAATTTACAAGATATAAATTAAATAGTTTTTACATGTGCTCTCATCTTCTGAACATGGTGAAAAAATGTTTTTTCTTTTCCTCTCTTTGTTTTTGGCTGTTCTTATCATTCTAGTAGGTTATTCTTTAATTTTTTTTTGATGTTATTTATTTTTGAGAGAAAGAGAGACAGAGCACAAGCAGGGGAGGGACAGAAAGAGAGGGAGACACAGAATACGAAGTAGGCTCCAGGCTCTGAGCTGTCAGCAGAGAGCCCGACGCAGGGCTTGAACCCACAAACTGTGAGATCATGACCTGGGCTGAAATCAGAAGCTCAACCGACTGAGCCACCAAGGCGCTTGTTTTTCTTTAAAAAAATACACAAATACATTTCACAATTCCAAAAAATAGTTAAAATTTTGCCTTTTTTGAAAATTTAATATTATTCTTTCAAGGTTAACTTAGTCAAACATAATTACCATATATATCACAAGTATATTCTAACCATTATGAAATCCAGATTTTTTGATCTAAAAATTTTCTTGTAATTCAGAAAGTACAGATTTTTCTACATACTCCCCGCCCCCACCAGTTTTGTTATTTTGGTTCTATAATTTATTCTTTTAAAAAAAGGAGTGCTTGATATATCAAGCCTTAGTGTTATAAATTAAACACTCACCATTAAACACCTCATTAAATTCTCCAGGAGGGGCATGAATAATGAATTTTGCTGCTATACGCACCTAAAATAGAAATGGAGATATAAATGTTCCATGGTATAGGCCTCCACTAAAATAACCAAAAACACATGCAAAATTATACTACTTCAAAGTTCTACTGAAATGGCTTAAAATTTTTTTAAAGATAGTGACACATCTTCAAACAAACTGTACTACTGTTTCAATTATTTAACATAGTCACAATGTATAGGCTAAATGCAGATAAAATACATATTTAATGCATTAAGGATTCAAAGCTACCTAACATAACATAAACATTTTCTTATAAGCAAATTCTTCTTTTAAAATAAAATAGAAAAAAGTATCAATCAAGAAAAGTTTTACGTGTGAAGAAGTAAGATCCATTCAGGTGCAATAAAGAAAACAGACATACTATATTTATGTTTCTGTAAAATCTGTTAGTGAAAAATATATAAAAGAAGAGGGGAAGAGAGGTCTAAATTCAAAATGTTTTTAACAGGAGACATTTCATAAACAAAGTAAAACTTTCCATTTGCAGACAACATGATTATTTATAGTGAAAAATCCCAAAGAATCTCAAACAATAATTTATGTGTAAATGTAACAAAACATCTGCAGGACTAGTGTGCTGAACACTACAGAAAATACTATAAAAGAAATCAAAGAAGAGCTAAATAAAATGGCGAGATAGATTCATGTATTGGAAGACTCAATAACGTGAAGATGACAATTTTTCCCAAACTGGTCTACAGAGTCAATGGAAGCCCAACTGAAATCAAATCAGGATTTTTCTTTTCTTTTTGTTTTAATTTTTTTTAATGTCTATTTCTGAGAGAGGCAGACAGAGTACAAGTGGGAGAGGGGCAGAGAGAGGGAGACATAGAATCTGAAGCAGGCTCTAGGCTCCCAGCTGTCAGCACAGAGTCTGATGCGGTGAGATCGTGACCTGAGCCAAAGTTGGATGCTTAACACATTGAGCCACCCAAAAGCCCCAAAACAGGATTTTTCTGATACATATCAACGAGCTGAATCTAACACTGATTTTGGTCGTGTATTAAGACACCCTCTCCCCAAATGCCAGCAAGATAAAAAAAAAAAGTCACTGTGATGACCAAAATAACCACGAACACATACACAGGATATTAAAAATAGATTTTGGTTAAGAAATGACAGGATGCGGCGCCTGGGTGGTTCAATCGGTTAAGCATCTATCCGACTTCAGCTTAGGTCACAGATATCCCGGTTCATGGGTTTAAAACCCGCGTCAGGCTCTATGCTGACAGTTCAGAGCCTGGAGCCTGCTTCAGATTCTGTGTCTCCCTCTCTCTCTGTCCCTCCCCCACTTGTGCTGTTTCTCGCTCTCTCAAAAATAAACATTTAAAAAAAATTAAAACGAAATGAAAGGATAAAATGTTCTCTCACATCCTTAATAGTTCACTAGAAAAAAGTGAACTAGAACAGCCAAAATAATTTTGAAAAAGAATGAAGTTGGAGAATTCACACGACCTGATTTCAAGACTTACCAATGAATCTGAACTAAGAGTCCAAAAACATACCCATATATATATGGCCAAACAACTTTGATAAAGGTGCAAAGACAATTCAATGGAGAAAGAATTTTTCTAAAAATGTTATTTAAGTAATTAGACACCCATGAGCAAAAACATGAACATCAACCTAAACCTCACACCTTATAAAAAAAATTACATCAAAATGAATCAGAGTTCTAAATGTAAAACATGGAACTCAAAAAAATAAAGAAATAGAAGAAAATCTTCACCACCTGGGGTTAGGCAAAAAATTCTTAGACATGATACTTAAACCATGATCCATTAAAAAAAAGACTGATAAACTAGACTCCACTGAAATTAAACCTTTTGCTCAGTTAAAGACACTGTAAAGAGAATGAAAAGACAAGCCACAAATTGAAGAAAATATTAGCAATCACATATCTGACAAAGGACTTGTATCCAGAATATAAACTCTCAAAACTCAACAGTAAGAAAATAGTAAACGAAGACTTGGGCACTTCACTGGATCGCTGGATCGTATATACAGAAGAAAAATGCACAAAAGGATATGCAACATCATGTCATTAGGGAAATGAATACTGAAATCATGAAACACTACTACATGCCTAACAGAATGGTTAAAATAAAAAAAACTGATAATACCAAGTGCTGGTGAGGATGCAGAGCTAGTACTCTAATACATGGTTGTGACAACGCAAAATGGTTCCAAGCAGTCTGGAAACCAGTTTGGCAATTTCTTATAAAGTTAGGCACACACCACAAAATAATCTCACTTTCAGGTATCTATCTTAGAGAAACGCAAACCTATGTCCATACAAAAATCTATTCACAAATGCTCAAAACTGGAAACAATCCAAAATCTAAATGTCCACAAATGAGTGAATGTATAAATAAAATTTGGTGTTTCTACACAATGGAATACTACTATACGTTTTGTGTTTTCAAAATCACTTTCTTCTAAATGTTTAAAATTACTATTAAAATGAAAAGCCAAAATATAAAAAATAATTTTAAAACAGGCTAGGGTGGGGTAGGGTATAGAAGCAGATGCATGATAAACATACATTGAAATCTACTGTGTTTATGTAAATGTCTTAACTTCTTAATTTCCTTCACTGTACGGTTGCTCTGCACCCCCCCCCACTGAGATAAGAAGTTGTTAGCATTAAAAACACTCTTAATCATTACTACAAGCAACAAATAAAGATTGTGGTAACTTGCTGATGAATTTATCAATATTTCTTTCAAAAACATTCAGAATTTTGAAGTAATTGTTTTTAACAGCCCTAATGACTTATAAAACTGGCAAAATTAAAGTACTAATAGCAAGCAGTATGCATGTAGCATATTTACTAATTGCTAAGTTGTTGAGCTTTAAAATTTTAAGTTGTTTCAAAAAAAAGGCATATACCATTCAGAGTTTTAATCAGTTCTACTTGGAGTTGTCACCAAGAAAGCAAAAATGATCTAATTTTTTTCCGACAGACTTATTTGCCCTTGTTACTGCATTAACTGTGTGCATTTAGTACACAGCGACCAAAAAGTTAAGGATTGCTCACAATACCCTAAGTGAATGGTGGGTCAAAAGAAGTACCATTCAGGGTTGGAAGGTCATAGAGCTGTCTGAGAACCCAAAACACAACTTGGATTATACCAGCTATGCTTGGAGTTTTGTAATCTGTTCTTTGTGAATTTCACCAACTGAGAAGAATGTGATTTTTGGATTACGCGGGCGCTAAAGGAAAGGAAGTACATCAGCCACAGTAAATGCTTAATTGTCTTCTAAGGTATTGTTCAATCATCAGGGTATCTTCCAGGCTCGGTTATAGACTCAGTGTGTCCCTATATCCATCTTTCTTAGCTTTTTTTTTTTTTTAATTTTTAAAACTAATTATTCTAGCCTACTTCTAAATCCAAGAAAAGAAAAAAAGGTCATACAAGAGTTCCCAAGAGTAGAAAGAATTTCTGAAAATAATAAAAAACATATTTCCTCAAAGGTTTTCTAATACATACAGAGCTTTATTCTATTTACCCCTGGGAATATTACAGCTTTCTGGAAGAGCCCAGTAAATTATTAGATACACTCCCAGGCCCTCTGCTAAATCTTCTGCATTACCCACCATCTTCTTCCATGTATTATTCGAAATCGAGTCCTTCTAAATTAGAGTCAGATGCAGGAAAGAGTTATTTTATTGTATTTCTAAACTGCAATTCTAGATTGGTAGGGGTAGGGGACTCGGGACGCTTTTTTGGGGGGGAAGGTTTGGTTAGATGGGAGATTAACTCTTATCTATGTTAGTCACTGGCAGCTGACAGGCATACTTCATAACAACTGTACCAAGAAAAATAGTTTTAAAAAGTTAACCTACTAATGTAGAGCTTAATGTATTAACCTGAGCTAAAAGCTGAAAGAGCTGTATTTTTCCTTTTCATTTTGTATAAAATATATAAAAAAGATAAACATAACATAGAAAGTATATTCCATTCCTTTGTGCTTTCTGGTAAAAGAGCAGATACCACATATGACTGACTATAAAGTTACTTATATAGAAGATAAAGTAGTGTATTCAAAATAATATCCAAAATGTCAGTATCCATTAGTCCTGCAAAAAAAAAAAAAATAACTTCTGCCCATCAGCTGAGATAATACATAAGTATTACTCACTGTCAAACATTTTTTTGTACATTGTTTTTCTTATGAGCTTTATTTCTTCCTTTAAAAGAAATTCCACAATTCAAATAACAAATTAAGTAATGATAGTAATGGGTAGTAACTCACAGAACAAAATAGGAATCTATGAGTCTATACTGACACAAAGAAATGAATGAACAAGGGAAAGCTCTTCATTACAGAAAGTGAATGAATTCGTTCATTTCAACTAATGAATGTAGTAGGAATGACTGAATTATAAAAATCATCTCGGGTGACCACTACAAATTACTGCATGCAAAAATCATCAAGGGATGCTAAAATTTGTGGGTAAAAGTATGACAAAATAACAAGAGGACGTTTACATGGTCTGAAAAGTATCTTTCCAAATAATTACATACTTAGGTTGAGGAAACTTGCCACACAGCACCTTTACCAAATGATCAAAGTTATAAGAAAGAGGAAAAACTGATAACATGTGCCTCCTAATAGAATATACTGAGGACATAATACCTCTTATAGCCAAAAATTCACAGGCTGAATCTAATCATAAGGAAATAAACCAAAATTAAGGTGCAGTCTACAAAACAGTATGTACTCTTCAAACGTGTTAAGGTCACAGAAGACAGACAACTCTGAGAAACTGTTCCAGATTAAAGACTAAAGAAACATTATAATAAAATTCAATGTGATCCTAGATTGGATCCTGGATCAGCAATTTGTGAAACATAAACAGGGTCTGTAGATTGGAAAATGGTATTGAATCAATGTTTAATTTCTTCATTTTGATAACTGCACCGTAGTTATGTAAGAGAAAGCCCTAAACAGTGAAGTACTTAGTGGGGAAAAAAATTTCTCCTCTACTCTGAGGTTGTGGGGATTTCCTCCCATATATATTTTTTTAATTTAAAATTTTGCTTTTTGTATTTAGGTCTTTACTCCACTGGGGACTGATTTTTGTGTAAGATATGGGATGGAGATCCATTTTTTTTATTACACGGTCATATGGATAAATAAAACAACCTAATGCTATTTGTTAAAACGTACATCCTTTCCCCAGTGAAGCAACACAAAAGAAAAAAAAAAGTATCTCACATATTCACAATATTTTAAAAATATGAGTTACTTCCTTATTTCAGTCACAGATATGAAAAACATGTCACACAGTTTAATAAATTCCAAGTACTTCTAACTGTGTCTGATGAATTTAGGAGTCATCGTTCAGGTAGTAATTACAAAAATGTAATTTCCTCAAGGAAATAATGAATATTCAATAGTATTGGAAGGCAATAGGAGAGATGCTGTCCTGTTATTATGGAGACACTGGCTAACAGTAAGAAAATATCACGTTAAGTAATGTAAAATTAAATTAAAATCCCATTTATCACAAAGAACTTGTTTTAAAGAGTTCCAGTGGTTGTCTCTGGAAGTAATGAATAATTCATTTTTACACATAAAAATTCTAGGATGGTTATTTAGGCATTGCTGTAATTCACAATGAGCCACTGTGTCCTTAAAATTAAGTTAAACAATTTGGGGTTAAATAGAGGATTCTAATGACCTGAGTTTTAATAAGATATGACCCTATCCATCATTTTTGTTTACAATAGTTTGAAACAATTCATAATTCTGGAGACTCAAAAACAATTTGTTATAGCTTAGACCTTATAAAAACAAAGTGAATGGGTACTTTTTTGATGTGTCACCTATGGCTAAACATATTTAACTTCACTTCAAATTTTCATTAAACATCTACACAAATTGTGTTTGAGGAGGGCTGTAATTGTTTAATACAGATTTTCAAATGACAGAAAATTTGCCTTTGTATAACCCATCAAAATGACTTACCTTCAAGAGTTCTCTCTCGTGACCCAGCAAACTCATAAGGTATTTACGTAAGAGAAATGAATGGATATGTCCACAAAAAGACAAAACGTTCATAGCAGCCTTATTCGTAATAATCCCAAACACCCATCAAGAGAAAAATGGATAAATAAACTGGGGTACTGATGCAAGTAACATCATGAATAAATCTCATTACCAAGTTAAGTGGAAAGAAGCCAGACACAGACAAAAAATACATACTGTGTGATTCCATTTATATGACATTCAAAATCATAGAAAACTAATCTTTGGTGATAAAAGTTGAAGAATGGTTGGACAAAGGGTGCAGGGATTGATCAGAAAGAAGCATGAGTGAACTTTTTGGTGATGGAAAATGTTCTTTAAGTGCATGGTGGTTGCATATAAATTGTGAAAATTTGGGGCGCCTGGGTGGCTCAGTGGGTTAAATGTCTCACTCTTGATTTTGGCTCAGGTCATGATCTCACAGTTTGTGAGATACAACACTGTTGTCAGGCTCTGTGCTGACAGCGTGGAACCTCCTTGCTATTCTCTTTCCCTCTCTGCCCCACCCGCATGCATGTGTGCGCTCCCTCTCAAAAACATATAAATAAACTTTTAAAAAAGCTGAAAATTCAGTGAACTGAACACTTAGGACTTGTACACTTTATGGCACATAAATTATATCTCAATTAAAAAAATTTTTACTCTCTCATATAAATGATAGCATTATTTTATTTTTATTATGTATGTATAAAATGTTACCTTTAAAACTTGGTAACCATAGACATAAAGATGGCCAAAAGACACATGAAAAGATGCTCATTTTTACTTGTCCTCAGGGAATGCAAATCAAAACTACAATCAGATATTACCTCACACCTGTTAGAACAGCTAAATTCAACAAGACAAGAAACAACAGGTGTTGACAATGATATGGAGAAACAGGAACCGTCCTGCAGTGTTGGTGGGAATGAAAATTGGTACAGACACTGTGGAAAGAAAGCCAGTATAGAGGTTCCTCAAAAAGTTAAAACAGAACTACCCTATCTATGAACCAGCAATCACACTACTGGGTATTTACCCAAGGAATCCAAAAGCATTAATTCAAAGAAATACGTGCACCCCTATGTTTATAGCAGCATAATTTACAATGCCAAGATATGAAAGCAGCCTAAGTGTCCACCGACTGATGAATGGATAAAGAAGATGTGGGATATATATACAATGGAATATAAAAAAGAATGAAATCTTGCCATTTGCAACAACATGGATGGAGCTAGAGAGTAAAACACTAAGTGAATAAGTCAAATCAGAGAAAGACAAATACCATGACTGCATTCGTATATGGAATTTAAGAAACAAAACAGCAAAGGGATAAAAAAAAAAAAAGAGCATGAGACAAACCAAAAAACAGACTCTTAACTATAGAGAACAAAGTGATGGTTACCAGTGGGGAGGGGGCATGGAGATGGGTAAACCATGTGATGGAGATTAAGGAGTACACATGTCATAACCTGCACCGGGTGATTAAAATAAAAACTTTGGGGCAACTGGTGGGTTCAGTCGATGGAGTGTGTGACTCTTGATCTTGGAGTTGTGGGTTCAAGCCCCACATTGGGTGTAGAGATTACTTAAAAAATAAATAAATAAAATAAATAAATAAGATCTAAAAAAACGATGGAAAAAAACTTAGTAACCATGATAATATTATTTGCTTATTTTCTAATTAAGAGTCACAAACATTTAACATTAATTTTTATTGCTAAAGTACAAAATCCAACATTTTGCTTGCTTTATTTAAAGTAGGCTCCACACCTAACATGGGGTTTGAGCTCAAGTCCCCAAGACCAAGAGCTGCATGCTCAACGGACTGAATCACCCAGGTGCCCCTAACATTTTGCTTCTTTAATAGAAAATAAGTAAAAAAAAAAAATTGAAGGTAAAATTTTAAAGAAAAATTAAGAACCTTAGGCTTTCATTCTGAATTACAGACAGTAATATGTTGGCATAAAGCTATATACTACCTAGGGCATCTGTCTCAATCTCCTTAAAAAATACTGGGACATTCTCACTTAATTTGATGGTCAGATAATGTCTTTGGTCATTTCCTTTACCAGTGCACAATTTATAACAAGGAAATCTCAATGCTGACACTGAATAAACAGAAGTCATCTTTCTAAGAAATTCCACAGTCATGAAATGTCTACATTTGAACTCTACATAGATTTCATCAACTAGCTTCTCTTTGCAGGGAAGACTCAACTGATAAGCATCATTGAGAAAAGAGTAGACCAAGTAAACAATACAGGGTAAAATAAGTCAAAATCCTCAACATTTGAGTTCTAAGTCACTGCACCAAACTAAAACGTTAGAGTTATATCTGACATCTCACAGGCAAATATGTTAGAATTCGTTCTCAAAGACTTATATTAAAATCTCCTATTGAACTTACTTAAAAAAAAATAGCTAACTTTCCATCTCTTATGCTTCCAAACCTCACACTGTTTAGCACTGATTTAGTCTGAAAGAAAAACAAATTCAGAGGGAAAGGGAAAAAGAAAAGAAAATCTCAGAGGGAATACTGTATCTGAGTGCTTAGAATGGTGCCTGGCAGAGAGCAGGCTCTCAAATATCACCTTTCAAGGCAGGATTCCTGCTGCCTCTGCCCTATACTCTGCACTCAGTAGATAGTTATCATCTGTCAAGCAAATGCATAAGCAAGAATAAACTCTCATTTATTTAGAACAGTCAGGGAATACAGTATTTCAATAGAATGAACATTTTAAGAGTTATCACTAGGTACAATTCTATACAGACTTAATTCTCAAATAAACTACAATCAAAACCACAAAAACTTATGCTATATAAAGAAGCAGTATAGTGCATCTCTCTGGAGCCAGACTGACTGGGTTGGATTTTCATCTCCACTACTCATTAGCTATGTAAACTTGCGTAAATAAATAATATTAGCTATTATTAGCAGTAACAACAGTAGACAGTAAGTATACCTGCATCGGTATAACTCTAGGTTTCTTTTTTATCATTCATTTTTTTGAGAGAGAGAGAGTGTACGGGAACAAGGGAGGGGAAGAGAGGAGGGGCAGAAGATCCAAAGCAGGCTCTGCACTGACAGCAGAGAAGCCGATGCTGGGCTCAAACTTATGAACCGCAAGATCACGATCTGGGTGGAAGTCAGATGCTTAACTGACTGAGGCACTCAGGCTCTCTGATATAGCTCTAGGTTTCTTAAAAATAGCCCTGGAACACAGACATTTTCATGTTACATGTTAGTTCCTTTGTGCCCTACAGTGATACAAGGGTGGCTTATGCCCAGGCATATCTGTGTTCTTTGTAATGCATTCACTTCCACACACTGACATCCTTTCTCCTCACTTAGAAAAACTTCTTTCCCTCTCTATTTGACTCTGCTTATCTCAAAAACCAGTGATAGCGACACAGGAGAAAAAGCTGGTTTCCTAGCTGCATGGTGGGAATGTGCAAGATCTAGATTTTTATCTAAGATGAATGATCTGTACCCAAGTTTTGGTTTTTTTTTTTAACTTCTATAAACTCCCATTTTTTTTTAAAGTTTATTTATTTTGAGGGGAAGAGGGGCAGAGAGAGGGGGAGAGAGAAATCCCAAGCAGGCTCCCTGCTGTCAGCACAGAGCTGACACCGGACACAGGGGCTTGACGTGGGGCTCAATCTAACGAATCCTGAGATCATGACCTGAGCCAAAACCAAGAGTCAGAGTAAGTGAGCCACCCAGGTGCCCCTCTAAATTTCCATTTTTTACAGGGAAATTAAGGGGATGAAATATACCATTAATTCTTAACTTGTTAAAACTCCTACCTCTGTTAGATAAAATAAAATGGTACCTATAATTACTCTCTGAGATTACTGTCATTACTTTTAATTTATGAAAGAAAACAGAGGTCCAGAACTGGGATGTAAATGAAACTTTGAAATGGACCCCAAGGCTTTTCACAGAGCTGCCTTCCAGTACAGCATCACCTTTCTACGATGGTTCTGAAGACAGGCTAGGAACAAAAGAAAATTCTGGGCAATCTCCCTTACATCCAAAAACACTTCCATTATCACCACACAACAACCACAGCAACGGCTCTCAGATCCATACATCCAACTCGTCTGTCAGATCAAGGTGCATTTTTCTAAGTATAACTTATTTACCAGAAATCTCCATCAAAATGTCTCAAAGATACTTCAAACCATCTAACCCTAACCTACTCTTTTCTATTCTTTTAAAATTACTGGCACCACCTAGAAATCATTCCATATTTGCCCCTACCTCGGTCACATGATCAGTAAGTGTCTTTCTCTTGCTCAAATCTAATCCCCTTTTCTTTGATTCCATTCCATTCAGACCCACTTTGTTCAGCATCGTTACAATAGCTGTCCTGCCTTGAATTTCATATTCTTCTTCAAGATTCATTTCCCATTCTACCACCAGACTATTTTTTTCTTTTTTTGTTTTTAATATTTATTTATTTATTTTGAGAGACAGGAGGGGAGATGCAGAGACAGGAGGAGTGAGAGAATCCCAAGCAGGCCCTGCACTGTCAACACTGTCAGAGCAGGCCTGATGTAGGGCAGGATCTCACAATGTGGGAGATTACGACCCGACCCAAAATCAAGAGTCGGACACTTAACCGATTGAGCCACCCCAGACTGATATTTTTCAATGCAAATTCCGATCATGTTTCTTCCTTAAAATCATCTAACGGTTCCCCCACTGCCAACAAAATAAAGCCCAAAGTCCTTAACATGACATATAAAGGTTCTCCATTATCTGAAGGCTATAAAATGTAATTGTTAACACATAAATTCTAAAATAAGACTGTATGGACTTAAGACTACGGCTCCACTGCCTTCTACCTATATGACTACAAGCAAATTAAATTCAGTTGCCTTACTTACAGTAAATGAGATAACACCCATAGAAAAGTGCTTGGCACAGAGTAAGCACTCAAATAATAGCTACTACCTTTTTTTACTCTGCCACTTTCTAGCTGCTACAGTCGATCCATTCTTTTTCTCATCCCACATACACACAATACTGGAGGCTCAGCACGTCATTCAGTCTCTCAAACAGGAACTCTTGGCTTTCACGCCTCTATATCACTGCATACATACGATTTGGCCGTCTTTTATCTACTGTGATAAAATTGCACATAGCCGCAGAATATCTTAAACTTTGCAAAATACCACAAGATCACAAAGAAAGGTAAACTCAAAGATCAAATTATACTATTACAATTTTTTAATGTATTATTTAGCACAGCAATCATCAGTAAATCCTTTTTTTTCCCCCTAATTCGAGAGAGACAGCATAGCATGCACTCACAAGCGGGGGAGAGGGGCAGAGGGAGAGAGACAGAGAATCTTAAGCAGGCTCCACACTGAGCAAGGAGCCCAACACTGGGCTTAATCCCATGACCCGAGGTGAAATCAAGAGTTGGATGCTCAAACGAGCCACTCAGGTGCTCCAGTAAATACTTTTGATAAAGGTTACTAATTTTAAGACCTGTGGTATAGGCTTAAGTTGAGGACCAATATTATGTGTGTCTTGACATCCAGGGAAAACCAGGAGGGCCATAAATGGCCTAAGTGCAAGTTCTCATCCTCTGCTCCTGCAGGTAAGGTCCCCTAACCAGGCAACCCCATTTATCACAGGAAACAGGCATAGTTCCTGCCTATCCCTGAGTAGCAGGCTTCAGTTCCCCGCCAGCCTGGACAATTATTCAAACAAGCAGATCACATCTTCCTGTGGGAACCAGGGATCATTCCACCACCCTCTTGAGACTACACAATTAGCAACCCATGGCTTCTGCTTATTCGCTCTGTTCCCAAGTGCAACCTCTAAGTGAACCTACATTGTGTGTGGTGTCCCCCTCTTCTGGGCTGTTGAGTACCTGTGGTTAATAAACTGCTGCTCATCTCACCTATCCAGCGTCGAGTGTTGTGTGTTCAGTCACCCACAGAACACTAAAGCAAGAATCCCTCCCTCACCAACAGAATAAAGAGTAGGGGACTTAAACAAGATTTCACTGAACTGGGAAGCTGAAATTAAGATATGTAACTGGGGGCAAGAAGCAAGAAACTCAGTTACTTAAAATCTATTTTTAAGCAAGCAAATAAGCTGACATATAATCCAAATATTAGAAAGGCATGAGATTCTTCAAAGATCCTTATTTTTATTTCAGACATAAATCTATAAGTGTGGTTATCTAGTTTTCTATCCTCTAATGGAAGGAAGGAAGGAAAGATTGACAGTTATACTTGCATTAAAAGAAGGGAAAACATCTGAGCCAACCTGACAAAGGCTGCAGAAAACAAAGTGCCTTTAAAGGAACAAAAATTTTACAAATAAAGTCCTGAAATTCAGGAGCTAACCAAGCCTCTTGAAAAGAGAGCTCTAAAATTCTTAGTAAATCAATTTTTATTTAAGAATAACTATAGGCTTATAGATGAAAGCTGAAAATAATGATACAGATTAAACATCTTGTGGGGTGCCTAGGTGGCTCAGTCGGTTGGGTGCCCGACTTTGGCTCAGGTCATGATCTCACAGTCTGTGGGTTCAAGCCCCGCATCGGGCTCTGTGTTGACAGCTCAGAGCCTGGAGCCTGCTTCAGATTCTGTGTCCCCCATTCTCTCTCTGCCCCTCTCCTGCCCATGCTTTGTCTAAGCTCATGCTTCGTTTATTTTTGTTCTCAAAAATAAATAAAACATAAAAAAAAATTTAAACATCTCGAAATCTTCTGTAACTCTAATGAGTGATTGAGTAATTGGGAAAAGTCTTGTGGATGTGGCCAGCAGAATGGAAGATGAATTAGAAACCCTGCCACAATTTTAGGTAATACTCCTCCACTCTTTTCTACTGTGTGGCCTATAAAGAACTTCTTGCTAGTTTCCTTATTAAATCAGTTCATTCAATAGTGAGAAATGGTCTTTGATAAAGCACACTAGAAGACTTGAAAGTCAAATGGACTTCCTAAAAAATGAACACTAGGCCAACTTGGTACTCTTTTTTTTTAATTTATTTTATTGTGTTTTGAATGTTTATTTATTTTCGAGAGAGAGAGAGAGAAAGAGAGAGAGAAACAGAGCATGAGTGAGCAGGGGCAGAGAGAGAGGGAGACAAAATCTGAAGCAGGCTCCAGGCTCCGAGCCATCAGCACAGAGCCCAATGCAGGGCTCGAGCTCACAACTGCAAGATCATGACCTGAGCTGAAGTTGGACGCTTACCCAAATGAGCTACCCAGGCACCCAATCAACCTGTTACTCTTTTGAGACTGTTCAACCTTCTCCGGATCAGAATCCTCACAAAGTGGACAGAATTCAGTTGTAAACCATTAAACTGTTCAGACAAGGGAAAAACAAGGATATGCATCTTTCAATATCAAAGGAAGTTGATTTCACTATTCTTAAAGAGAATTCTCCAAGACGTACCTGGGTGGCTCACTAGGTTAAGCATCTTACTCTTGATTTCAGCTCGGGCCATGATCTCACAGTGGTGGGTTTGAGTCCTGCTTTTGGCTTTGCACTGACAGGGTGAAGCCTGCTTGGGATTCTCTCTACCCCTCCCCTGCAGGCACTCACACACTCTTGCTCTCTCTCTCTCTCAAAAATAAACTTAAAAAAAAAGAGAGAATCTCCAAATCCTTTCCCTTAGTAAGAAAAGAAAGAATACCATCTTTTCCACTGACTAAAACTACGATTCATTTTGATAAACTCATAGAACGCTATCTCTTGCTTTCTCAGGCACCACTTTCTCTTTGTGAATGCTGGCAGGTACTCATTTAGGATCAGCGCTATCTCAGATTGCAGACAGTTAAAGAAGTATTTTGTTAATGCTGGGATGCTGCCTGCCACAAACTGTTCCTAGTGTGCTGCATGCAAGAGGGGAGCTGATGCCCTTTATATTGTATAAAGCATGCCTGCACTCTGAGCCCACAGACAGAAATCAGCTTCTCCATACATTTTTCAATTTGATGGAGAGGCCGGAGGATAAGCAAAGCAAATAATCCTGATGAGTTGTGTGGCACCTGCACATCATGTTGGACCAGTATGTGTAGAAGCCAAGCATCACCACAGTGATGGAAAGAGATTACTCACAATATATCAGAAAGATGACTACTATGGCTCAATCCTATGGAGCAGTGGTGCCTTACCATCCTATGCTTCCTGGACTACAGAACACGGAAGCGTGCAATCTTACCTTGTATCTACCCTGCTGAATAGGACTGAAAACCTTCTCCAGGAAGGAGAAGAAAGCAGGGGAGGGCTAGCTGCACATAAACTCCATGTGCCTTCACCAAAGCAGCTGTAAGAGTAAGCTGACAACAAATTTAAATTTTTGAAAAAGACTTGAGCAACAGAGGGAAGGAGATGAAAGTATAAAAAGCAGATAATACAATGCACGGAAGCACATATACACACACACCACACGAATAGCAATCTGGAACCATTAAAGTTAGAGACAAACAGCATTGCATACCATAGTAGCTGCATGGGAAAGATCTACACTAAAAATTATTTGTTGTTTATCTTAGATTAAAATTTAACGAGGCATCTCGTAGTTTATCTGAGAATCCTGCCAACGTCCCCTTTAATTCCCATATGTTGGACATTACGCCACATACTTATCTCTTCCCTGATCAAGCAGGAGACATTAGAGTCAAGATTTCCCAAATCTGATGCCTGTTAAATTTGCTTGGAAAGCTTTTGAAAAACAACAGAGATTCCCATATTCTATTCCAGATCTACTGAATCCATCTTTAGAGCACTGAGACCTGGAAGCCTGTATTTCTTTTGCAAAGTCTCCCCAGGTGATTCTGATGGGTGGCTGGTTATTATACCCACTGCCCTAGAAGGGATTTTTATATGCAAAATTCGAGGTGTCTTCTGAAAAAAGGCACCAAAGGAATCAGGTTTTGCCTGATTCTCAAGGAATGTGATACCAAAAAGGTTCACTGCCTTAGAGACTCAGTAAAGTTACAAAGAACTAATACGTATTTTTCCATTTCAACTACGAAATTACCTGACACTGTTTCCTATAACTGTAAAAACTTCCCATGTCTTTTTGAGAGTTACGAGAAAATGAAAATAGAAAACACTTTTTTAAACTCTATCATATTTAAATAGTTTACGATGAAGTGATCACTATTGTAGGCTGTGGTATAACCAACCGTTTTTGAATATACTTAAAAGTAATAATTTGTCTTGACAAGTTTTCCTCAAGAATTTTTTTTTCCTCTATAACTATCATTTTGAGTGAGTTTCAATCTAAAACTAGATCATTTACTAGTTGATTCAGTTGCTTTTTACTGAGTCAAAAGCAATTTTTCTTTAAATATGTGTTTACCATTTATTTACAAAATTGGGGTGCCTGGGTGGCTAAGTCAGTTAAGCGTCTAACTCTTGGCTTTGGCTCAAGTCATGTGCAGACAGCATGGAGCCTGCTTGGGATTCTCTCTCCCTCTCTCAAAATAAATAAATAAACTTCAAAATAAAATAAAATATTAAAAAACCCATGAATCCAAAGTAGGCATTATCATTAAATGAAAAAGAAGTTATGTATAAACTATTACTTATCTTAAATTTTCAATTTCTTTCTCTCCTTTAATCATTCCCCTTAGTCCATGAACATTCCTAAATTTTTTCTACCTTAAAAAGAAAAAAGTATTCCTAAATTAAATAGTAGTTAAAAATGAAGCAGTAATGCCTATCCTTTCTCTTTTGTTTTGCTATCATATTTTTTCAAGAATAATTTATACTTATTGTTGCCACTTCTTATCTTTCTTTAGTCAACATTTTTGGAGCATCTAATACAGTGGCATTCAACCCCATGGCACATTCAAATCATCTGGGAAGCTTTTTGTTTGTTTGTTTGTTTTAAAAGGGTACAAAGGCTCTAAGCCTCACCTGGAAGTGAAGCTTGTGCATCCAAGTTTGTTTATGAGCTCTCCAGTTGATTCTAATGTGCAGCTAGAGTTGAAAACCACTGATCTAATGTATGCCAGGCACTCTACTGGAATTACAAAGATTAATAAGACACAAGGCCTGCTCCTGAAGAACAAAGGAATTAGGAAATCAGGTAAACCTAATAAATGTTATAGCAAAGTTATATACAAATTGCTAATGGAGCCCAGACATGCCAGGATACAAAAGTGATGAGGGGAGTTTTTGGTCTAGTTACGAAAGGATGAGCAGTTTACAAGGCAAGACATGAACGAAAGGCCATTTCTGGAAGAAGGAAAGTATATACACACCTTTTAGCCTTGGGGTAATCTGGCTTTTCTCTACCTGCTCCCTGCTGCAGTCTCTAATAAAATTGTTCTCTTAAAGGCAACCAATGGAAGGAAATAATAAAGATTAGAGAAGAAATAAATGATACAGAAAACTAAAAAACAAAAACAAAACAAAAACAAAAACAAAAAAACAATAGAACAGAGCAATGAAACCAGGAGCTGGTTATTTGAAAAAATAAAAATGATAAACCTCTAGCCAAACTAGCAAAAAAGAGAAAGTACCCAAATAAGTAAAATCACAAATGAGAGAGGAGAAATAACCAACACCACAGAAACACAAACACTTACATGAAATTATGCCAACAAACTGGACAGAAGAAATGGATATTCCTACAAACATAAAATTACTAAAACTGAAACAGGAAAAAAAATAGAAAGCTTAAACAGACCCGATAACCAACAAAGCAACTGAATAAGGAATCGAAAAACTGCCAACAAACAAGAGTACAGGACCAGATGGCTTCACAGGTGAATGCTCCCAAACATTTAAAGAAGAGCTAATACCTATTCTTCTCAAACTACTCTATATATAGAAAAGGATGGAAAACTTCCAAATTCATTCTATGAGGCCAGCATTACCCTGACACCAAAACCAGATGAAGACACCACAAAAACAGAGAACTAAAGACCAATAATATCTCTGATGAACATAGATACAAAATTCCTCAACAAAATACTAGCAAACCAAAGCCAACAACACATTAAAAAAATCATTCACCACAATCCAGTGGGATTCATTCCTGGGTTGCAAGGGTGGTTCAATATTTGCAAATCAATTAACATATCATAATAAAAGAAGGGATAAGAACCATATGATCATTTCAATAGCTATAGAAAAAGCGTCTGACAAAGTACAACTTCCATTCATAATAAAAACCTGAACAAAGTAGGTTTAGAGAAAACATACCTCAACATAATAAAGGCAATCTATGAAAAACGCACAGCTAATATCATCTTCAAAGGGGACAAACTGAGAGCTTTTCTTCTATGGTCATGAACAAGATAGGGATGTCCACTCTCAACGACTTTTATTCAACATAGTACTGGAAGTCTTAGCCACGGCAATCAGACAAAAAGAAATAAGAAGCATCCAAATCGGTAAGGAAGAAGTAAAACTTTCACTATTTGCAAATACCATGATACACTCTATATAGAAAACCCAAAAGACTCCACCAAAAAACTGCTAGAACTGTTAAATGAATTTGGCAAGGTCACAGGATACAAAATTAAAGAAATTTTGGCATTTCTAGAACGCCAATAATGTGCAGCAGAGAGCAATCAAGGAATCAATCTCAATTACAACTGCACCCAAAACAATTAAGATACTAGGTATAAACCTAACCAAAGAGGTGAAAGACCTGTATTTGAAAACTATAAAACACTGATGAAAGTAACTGGAAGAAATGGAAAGACATTCCATGCTCATGGATTGGAAGAACAAATACTGTTAAAATGTCTATACTGTCTCAAAGCAATCTACACATTTAATGCAATCCCTATCAAAATACTAACAGCATTTTTCACAGAGCTAGAACAATCCTAAAATTTGTTTGGAACCACAAACAACCCTGAATAGTCAAAGCAATCTTGAAAAAGAAAACGAAGCTGGAGGCATCACAATTTTGGACTTCAAGTTATACTGCAAGGCTGCAGTAATCAAAACAGTATGGTACTGGAACAAAAACAGACACAACAGATCAATAGGACAGAATAGAAAACTCAGAAATGAACCCACAATTATGGTCAATTTATCTCTGACAAAGCAGGAAAGAATATCTAAGGGGAAAAAGACACTCACTCTCTTTAACAAATGGTGTTGAGAAAACTGGACAGCAACTTGAAAAAAAATGAAACTGGACCACTTTCTTTTACCATTCATAAAAATAAATTCAAAATGGATGAAAAACCTAAATATGAGACAGGAAACTATAAAAATCCTACAAGAGAACATTAGCAGTAACTTCTTTGACATTGGTTGTAGCAACTTCTTTCTAGATAGGACTCCTGAGGAAAGGGAAACAAAAGCAAAAATAAACTTTTGGGACTACATCAACATTAAAAGCCTCTACAGCATAGGAAACCATCAACAAAATTAAAAGGCAACTGGGGTGCCTGCGTGGCTCAGTTGATTAAGCACCCAACTTCGGCTCAAGTCATGATCTCATGGTTCGTGGGTTCGAGCCCCGCATCGGGCTCTGTGCTGACAGCTCAGAGCCTGGAGCCTGCTTCTGATTCTGTGTCTCCTTCCCTCTCTGACCCTTCCCTATCCACGCTCTCTCTTTCTTAAAAATAAAAAATAAACATTAAAAAAAATTAATAGGCAACCTACAAGAGCCACCTGGGTGGTTCAGTTGGTTTAATTTCCAAACTCTTGATCTCAGCTCAGGTCTTGATTTCAGGGCTGTGAGTTCAGCCCCACACTGGGTTCTGCACTGGGTGTGAAACCCACTTAAAAATAAGTAAATAAAAGGCAACCTATGAAATGGGAGAAGATATTTACAAATAACATATCTGATAAAAGGATAGTATCCAAAGTATATAAAGAACATTTAAAACTCAACACCTCAAAAATGAATAATCCAATTAAAAAACGGTCGGCAGACATGAATAGACATTTTTCCAAAGAAGACATACAGATAGCCAACAGACGCACGAAAAGATGCTCAACATCACTCATCATTAGGAAAATGCAAATTAAAACTACAATGAGAAATAGTCACCTCACGCCTGTCAGAATGGCTAAAATCAAGAACACAAGAAACGACAGGTGTTGGCAAGGATATAGAGAAAGGGGAACCTTCTTGCATTGTTGGTGGGAATGTAAACTGATAAAGATGTGGCAAATATATAAACGGAATATTACCCAACCATAAAAAAGAATGAAATACTGCCACTGCAAGGACATGGACAGAGCTAGAAAGTATTATGCTAAGCAAAGTTAGTCAGCCACAGAAAGCCAAATATCCCATGATTTCACTCATAGGTGGAATTTAAGAAACAAAACAAATGAGCAAAAGGAAACAAAAAAAAAAGAGAGAGAGACACAGAGAGAAGGAGGGGGAGGCAAACCAAGAAACAGATTCTTAACTATAGAGAGTTAACTTATGGTTACTAGAAGAAGGGGGGCAGGAGGATAAGGGAAACAGATGACGGGGATTAAGGAGTGCATGTGTTGTGATGAGCACTGGGTGATGTATGAATGTTGAACCACTATACTGAATACCTGAAACTAATACTACACTGTATGTTCACCATCTGGAATTTAAATAAAAACTTAACAAAGAAAAGGCCACCAGTGATCTCTAGTCCACTTAAATGGCCTTATCTGCGCTAGTTTTCCCCCTATAAAATGGTAATAACAAAATTACTCTGACAACTGAGAGATTAATTAATGTAGTATAGATAGTGGCATATCATAGATAAAATGTTTCTCATCCCTTTATCTTAAATACAAAGGCTTTTCTCAAACCTATATTCCTTCTTAATCTCTCTGCAATGCTGGTATTGCTCCTTCTGGAAATTCTCTTCAAGTCCCGTAACATGAGCACCTACTCTGTGCTACAATATAGACTTCTACTTCAAGGATCACCCCTCACCTTTTTGTTTCTTTCCTTCTTATATTTTCTAAATAAGCGTATATCCAAAAGTATATGCTCTCTGACCTCTCCTCTTTGCTACGTCTAAGCTTGTTCTTCTAAAAGTTTTATTTCATCTCATGGCTTTAAACCACAAAAGAGGATTTCCAAATCTATATAAAATCTCTGGGACTGTTTTTTTTCAAGCTCCATTTCTACATTTCCCTATCTTCTAAGCATGTTCAAACAGACATTCTGCTAACATTTCAGTACAACCCAAATCAAACTCACCATTATTCCTCCCAGCTGTCCATCCTCTTCCTGGATTCCCTAGCTGTTAACGACGGTACCACTTCCCAGTTATCCAGATTTTAACGTTCACAGTTATCCCTGATTCTCCCATTTCCACTACATTCACTCACCAAGTCCTGTTGATTCCAACTCTGAAATCTGTTAGCAATGGTTTTTTCTTCATATCTTGTGAAACTACTGTAGGTCACATCTTAACACTTAACCCAGGTTCCCACTGTTCTTACTAGCTCCTATATTATGCCTAGACCCAAGGTTCTCAACCAGGGACAATTTTGTCCTATAGGGAACAATCTGATTATCATGCCTGGGGGAGGGGAGGGAGGTGTTACTGGCACCATATGGGCCAAGGATGCTATTAAACATCCTACAGGGCCTAGGACGGCCCTCACAATGTTTTCTGGCCCCAAATGTCAATAATGCTGAGGTTGAGGAGCGCCTGGGTGGCTCAGTCGGTTGAGCGTCCGAATTCGGCTCGGGTCATGATCTCACAGTCTGTGAGTTCGAGCCCTGCGTTGGGCTCTGTGCTGACAGCTCAGAGCCTGGAGCCTGCTTCACATTCTGTGGCTCCCTCTCTCTGCCCCTCCCCCACTCATGCTCTGTCTCAAAAATAAATAAACATTAAAAAAAATTAAAAAAAAATAATGCTGAGGTTGAGAAACCCTGTCCTATTTAGTAGCACTATTCATCTTTGCATCTCTTAACTTACAAAGTACCTGATATAACTCATACTCCCTGTTTGTTCTCAGTTTCCTATTTTTACTTCCTTTGTTGTGCACTCTGGCATGAGCCTGCACCTCAACTGATGTCTACCATCCTCCTAGGCAGAAGGAATGTTTCTGTCTTCTGAATTTCCATGAACTTATGCTGTAAGTTCATGCTTATACATATATGTATATGTATGTGTGTGTGTCTATATATATATATGTGTGTGTGTCTATATATATATATATATATATATATATATATGTAATTTATCTTTGAATCTATAATCTTGCATCTACCAAACAGGTGATCAAATCACCAAACTTCAGGGAGCCTAAAACCTAATCCATGGTGTCATTACTGCTGTTCCCAAACACTGCAATTCTCATTTACTCCCCTGACCCCTCTGAAGTTAGGTTTACAGATACAACTTGCTTCAGTTAACTAAAACCTGGACAGTAGTGTGGTGACCTCTAAGTGCATGTGTGGTGAGGGAGGGGCAACTTTAAAAATCAGAGTGCTATTCACATTTCCTTCCCACTGCTGTCAGGACCAGGACCGTGGGGAAAAAGCCCAAGACTTGTGGGGGGTTTTGGTATATATTTTTTTATAAATATGACATGCTACATTTTGTAAACTTAAAGTGTACAGCACGACGGGGCACCTGGCTGGTGCAGATGGTTAAGCGTCCAACTCTTGATTTCAGCTCAGGTCATGATCTCACAGTTGTGAGACTGAGCCCCACATTGGGATTCTGCCTGGGATTCTCTCTCTCCCTCTCTCTCTGTCCTCACCCCCCTCACACTCTCCCTATCTCTCAAAACAAATAAATATAAACTTAAAAAACAGTGTACAGCATATTACTTTGATACATTTATATATTGTAATGATTGCCATTGAAGCAGTATTTATCATTACTATTTTATCATACAAATTATATATGTTATTGTCTATATTCACTATACTGCATATTACATCTCTATGGTTTATTTACTACTCATTATAAGTTTGTAGTCTTAAACACTATCAATCTTATCCTCCCAACCTCCATCCCCTGGTAACCACCATTTTGCTCTGGGTTTTTTTTTCTTTGTTTTGTTTTTTGCTGTTTTTTCAAAAACAGGTTTGACTTTCTTAGATTCCACATATTAAGGGATATCATACAGTACTTGTCTTTCTTTGACTTATCTCACTTAGCATAATGTGCTCAAGGTCCTTCTATGTTGTCATAATGGCAAGATATTATTCTTGCTCATAGCTGAATAATATTCCTTTGTGTATACATACCACATCAAAAAGCCCAAGTTTATACTGAAATCCTCCAACAGCCTGAAACTCTACATGCCTTCCCTGAGCAGGGACTTTTGGCTGCTGATCCACACTAGACATATTAAATAGAATGAGTGAGGAGATGCCATACAAAGCTCCTTTCCCCAAACCCCTCTTGCCAAGATTTTAGGTTGTTAGTTGTTGCAATATATCCTTGCTTACCTTGATTCACAATCAACGTAAGAGACATAATTTAATGTCTACACACACACACACAAAAACGCTGATTAATATCATAAGCCATTAATTGTACAATGCAACCTGATTTCAGAGATTTTTTTTTTCCTTTTTGTTTTTCTGAGAGAGAAGACAGCACACACACAAGGGGCAAAGGAAGAGAGAGAGGATCTTAAGTAGCCTCCATCACTGAGTGTGATGCAGGACTCAATCTCATGACCGCGAGACTACAATCTGAGACGAAATCAAGAGCTGAACAGCTCAACCAACTGAGCCACCCAAGCATATTTAAAATATGTATAATTATGGGTACTGAAATCAATGAAGTGTGGTATATTTGGTAAATGAATAAATGTGGAGGTAGTTTTCAAATTATTTCCATTCACAGTCAATACAAACATTATGAACTAAAATGTTTAAGAAAAGTTGTCAGACATCAGGTTCAAAGTGAAACATGTAGATAAATGCCATAAGAGAAAGAATGTAAAGAGAGTACATCTAATCTTCAAAACAAAATTTGTGAAATTCTTCTTTTTTGACCACTATAGATGGTTTTATGGAACCCCTAGTCTTTTCTGACCTGCACAAATCATTTGCAATAAGTTACTGCTTCAGGCAATCAGGCTTTTAGGTCAGAGCACACGATGACAGGTCAAATTCTCCTGTCAAGTTTTTCAACTTTAAACATTACTTTGCACTCTCTGCTGTTTTTATATCCCATGTTCTATGTATCTAGCTATCTTATTTTATGTAGAAATGGCTCCCAAAAGCACTGAAAAAAGTACTACCAACTTGCTTTAATGTATAAAGTCTAAAAAACTCCACTAATGATACAGCAGCTATCAAGTTTCTGCTTGCTGTAGGAAGTTTCACATTCTATTGGTGCAATGACAGAATCATTCATCTAAGGAATGAAATTAGGAATGAATATTTTCTACATTAATAGCTTACTGGCTTAGCTTACTTTTTGTTTAACAAGACCACTGTAAATTTTACATTAGTTATGATGGCAACTTACACTGCTTTCAAATACAAACAAAACTTCTGAAACCAAATTATGATTGTGTAGTGAGGGAGAACTATATGAACTACTTATAAAGAACACTTAGCACATGTGAATGATTTGAACCATAGCCAATATCACCACCTGTACCTCAAGGAGCACCAAAAATGTCATCTGATTATCTACATCTCTAAAATCTGTAGCATTATTTAGAAATGAAAATTTTAGATACCCTATATTTTACCTCAAAAACTTTACTTCAATATGCTACATCCACTTTTCATAAAACTTTTAATTTTGTAAATTCACGATTCCTTTGTTCATTCACTCACTGAACCCTTCTACTCACCACATGCAGCAGCATAATGACAGATGCTAAAGATATTGTTTCTACACTTAGGAATTCCAATGAAGCTAGAGGAAAAAGAGAGTTATGCACATAACTGTTATGCAAAATTCATCTAATACTAATGATACAGAGTTCAGAAGAGTGATTAAACCAGCCATGTGATCTGAGATAAATCTTGAAAACTGAGTAAGATTTTCATCTTTCAAAAAAAAGGGCAGATCAAGGAGCAGTACCAACACTCTAAGTGAGGGTAAAAAGTCTCAGCAGATAAAAAATAACTACAAAACATTGTGTGTTTACTACATGCCAGGTGCCATTTACACTTATCCTCACATTTCAGAGGAAACTGAGGCTGAGAGATTAAATAATTTACCCAAGGTGCTAGACATGGACTAGCATGGAGGTCTCTGAATTCAGTATGATTAAATAACAATACATGTATTGGAGTCAGACCTATTTAGGTTAGAACGGAACACAAGGCTACGAATATCATTTTCAGGAGTTGGGCTTCCTTGTAAAGGCAATGGAGGATTCAGCAACTAAAAGTCTGGGAGTACATAAACATATTAAAACATGGCTTAGATACAAGAAGTTAGAGGTATTAGTCTGGGAAGTTTATAATAAAAGCCTATCAGTGGCAAATACAACAGAAGATAAAGACCAGCTATGAGACATTCTTCTAACCCTACTTTTCTTCCCCTGCCTTTATTTCTTCCTTAACTGTGTAGTCACAGGGCAGCTACAATCAATTTGCATTCTGTTCATATGGTAAAATTTTATTACTAAACAAGAGTAGTTAATAACATAAGTAACAACAGTTAATTTAATAGTCTGGTCAACTAAATATTAATATCAATGAATTACCTTTTTAAGTGAAAACTAAATTATTTGTATAAGAAACATTTTGTTGATGCAAGTGACAAGATTCAGGAACAGGCTGTAAGGTACAGAGCTCAAGGAGACAAAAGTTAAAGCTGAAGTTAAAAACCTGGATGACCAGAATAATGGGAATAGAGAATGAGAAAAACGAGTAAAAGGAGATAGATTTCTGCCCCCACTTTGTGTAGGAGGAAAGGGGAGGGGGCTTCATGTATTTACTTTTAGGAAGGCTCCATGTGAACACGTCTTATTAACTGTCTCCAGTAAAAAGGACCAGGCAATAAAAATGTGTTACCAGTGCTCAGAAGAGAAGTTAGGTAGGGCTGAGCTATATACTCCAGACACATTTACAAAGATATAAGAGTTGAAGTTATGGAAGTGGACCACTCCTATCACCGGGGAAAGGCGGGAGCGGAAGAAAACAAAAAAACCCTGATCCTTTCCAACCAATAACTGTCCTCGTTCTGGAGCTTGGGAGTGACTTTCCTCTGTATGCAGGGGTGTGAAGCAAATAATTCCCCTGCTTTGAGCCTTATACCATAATTTCATATAATTTCAAATTCACAAAAATGCTCCGCTGTACAATGCAGCTGACCCCAGGAATGGAAACCATGAATTATTTTTGGCCTAGAGTTCCTAAACTTTGTAAAAAGATCTGTGGGATACACTACAACAAATGAATAACTTAAAAGAACTTCACTGTGCTTCTTCAGATAATTTTATTTCGTATTAACCTAGTGGCCGAAGGTGAAAAGGTTATTAAATTTCATACTGGTATCCTCACAAAGCAATTGTACATGATTTTAAAAAGCAAAGATGTTATTCTAGATTAATTTCTAAAATGCTTCCTACTACAGAGCATATATGAAACTGTACCAGTAGTGTAAAATTTTTAAATGTGTTACACAATAATAAACTTTGTTTTAAAATGACCTAACACAACTTAAATTTAGAACCCAACACTATTTAATGTTTGGTATTTATGATTTTTATTACAAACAAAAAAAACCTGTTTCTGTCTTTTCAGTATTAGCCATCAACAAATTAAAAACAAAGATAAACCCAGAAGAGGGTCCTATCATCATTAGCTAAGGAAATATGTCATAAGAGCATCAACTCTGGATTCAGACAAACAGGTTTAAATTCCACCTCTGCCACTTTTTACTTAGGTGTCCTTGGGTGAATTACTTAATGCTTCTGACATATCGGTAAAATAGTATTATGTGAAATGGTAATAATAAAACCTACCTCGAACTTACAACAAATTAATGAATGTACTGTCTAACTGAGCCATGCATACACAAAGTATGGGTACTGTGTAAGTTAATAGCTTCCCTTCTTCAGATCTGCAATCAATAATGGAAATTCCAACATATTAAAAATATTAAAAGCTTATTTTTGAAAATTACAAACAAGATGGCAGAGAAAGTAACACGATTTAAATGTTAGTTTAAAAATACCACCTTTTAAAATTCTATTTCTTTTTTTTAAATTTTTTAAATTTATTTTTGAGAGACATAGAGACAGAGCATGAGCAGGGGAAGGGCAGAGAGAGAGGGAGATACAGAATCGGAAGCAGGCTCCAGGCTCTGAGCCATCAGCACAGAGCCCAATGCAGGGCTCGAACTCATAGACAGTGCGATCATGACCTGAGCTGAAGTGGGCCGCTTAACCGACTGAGCCACCCAGGTGCCCCTTAAATTCTATTTCTGATTCTATACCCAACCGTCCTACTCCCAAAAGATTAAAAGAATATTTAGATAACTGAAGTGACAGGAGTGTTAGAATTTCACTTAGTTACTTGAATTTAACACAGAAGTGTGGTCAGTTGTCTTCTTAATTACTAAATATAGCAATGAAATCCTTATGAAAATATCTACAGAACAATCTTACAAAACTCGAAACAAAAACAAAAACACCAAATTCCTTCAAATTAGAATTTTCATTCATTTACTCTTAAACCATTGTGTTGGGCAAGCCTGGAGAATAAGACACCTTACCCCTCCGCCTTTATGGAGCTTAGTGCCCTAAGAATGCCAGATAATGAGGAACCCTGCCATCTCATTGTGAAAAAACTTTGCTATTTTAGGCCTTTACAACACATGACAGGACTATATTAACTCCCACACTGAGTACTCTCTCCTCAGCCAGATTCTAGCCACTTGAACTACTAATCAGTAATTAAGAACTGTAGAATGAAAACAGGACAATCCCTTTAAAAACTTTTTAGCACTTTGTGTGTGCCCAGTTGCCTAAATTTTCAGATGACAACTCACGGTCATTTACCAGTATAACACATGTGAATCCTACACAGCAACTTTTGTGTATACAGGGATCTGCTTAACTCTCCCCATCTTGTCCTTTTATTATCCCTTTCACCGAAGAGCACAAGAGAAAGAAAAAGATTTCCAAAATTGAAGATGAGGTCGACTTCTGCATATTCACATCGACAAGGAGACAAAACATTACATTTCGGTGCAAGTTTATATTACAAGATATAAAAACACTTGGAGCAGAGAGTTCCAACTGAAAATATCCTTAGCCTTACGTTAGGATTTCTTAAACACCATGAGGTGTGTGTGTTTCATACATCGCGGTTCCGCTTCCGAAGTTAAAAAAAAAATGAACACTGTGAAATTAAGAGTGGACACTTGGAAAACTGTATTCACAGGTTATGTCAGTCACTTCTGAGTTTGAGAAACGTCCAAGTCCTTCCCGGAAAATACTCAAAATTAGTAGGGTCTCCCTCTTCCCCAGGGAATGGGCCTTCGCAGTAGCGAAAGGAAACGGCGAACAAGAGAGAACTAGTTCAATGATCAGATTTCTTATTTTAAATGCCTGAGAATTTAAGTCGTTCATCTGGTTCCAATGCTGTCATAGCACCTAAGATACAGCAAAAGGAGTTGCACAATCTCCCCTCTTCAGAAGTCCTAGCAGGACGGTGGAGCGCCACCAAATCGCCCCCCCCCAGACGGGCTAGTGCCAACCAGGGCAGAAAACTACTATGGGGAGGGGGTCTTTTTGTGAACAACTCCGCTGCCTCTCAGCAAAAACGGAAGCTGCAAGCCCAATGCTAAAGCCGAAAAAAGAAAAGGAAAAAAAAAAAAAAAAAGGGAGAGGGGGAGGGAGGGAGACTTCCTCTGGGTAAGGAAAAAAACGTAGAGAACCAGAAAAGGAAGCATTTTGTTACTGGGAGGAGGGAGTAGAAGGGAGTAGTGAAGGTTTTCTTCCTAAGCGATTTTTTTTCCTTTACCCCTCACCCGGGCTACAGTCTCCGGCCAGACCATCGGGCAGAGAGCACCGCCCTTGGGCCGCTCCCAGGCCGCGACCCGGACCCCTCTGCAGCCCCTAGACCCCGCGCAGGGCCCCGCGGCCGAGGCGGAACGAGAGGGTCCCCCGCGGCCGCCGCCCTCTGCGCCCCCCGCCTCCGCGCCCGGCGCCGCCGCCCGGCTCCTACTTCCTATTTTCGGAGCACACACCCTACAAGGAACGGAGCAGAGCGAGCAGGCCTGCCAGAGACCTGCCCCCGCGCGGGGCCTCGGGTGACTGACAGGGGCAGGCACTAGGGTGCAGCGAGGAGAGGAGGAGGAAGGGCAGCCGAGGGCACAGACCAATGCCCTTCCCCGGCGGCCAGAATCCCGGCTGATACGCCAGGGTTGTACTGGCTCCCCGACGACAGACTCCGCCGCCTCCGCGGCACTTACCTTCTCCTCATCAGACAACTGCTCCTCCAGATCCGCCATTTTCCTTCTGGCGACAAACCGCGGCGGCGGCGGCGGCGGCAGCGGCCACCTGACTTCCCCCTTTCCGTGCGGTCCTCCGCGCCGCGCGCCCCCGCCAAGGGAGGGGCCCGCAGCCCAGGCCGCCGCGCACGCGCCCCAGGAGCCCCGCCTCTCTCCAGACGGCCCGCGGGGTCTGCACAAGGCTGTGCGCGTGCGCGGGAGGCTGGAAGGCCTGGGAGGGGGGAGGAGTAGCCTACCGCTGCCTGCTGCAGGCTTATCAGCATCATGAGTACAGGATTCTTTCTCTACTAGTGACCATATGGACCCAGTCTGCGATGAGTACATTCTGAGCCCTTGATTATGTTCCCATCAAGCCCTCAACTGTGCTAGCTAAAATGTGAAAAAGTGTATGAATAGACGCTTTTTAAACAATCTGTTTTTAAAAATTACTAGAAAAATATTCAGTTTTTATTAAAATATGTACACATAACCCAGCCCATAATTGGAAGATTGTTCTTGATATATTCATGTATTCATTTAAGAAATATTTATTGGTTCTTTATTGTGTGGCGGGTACTATGTTAGTCCCTGGGAATGTACAACATTAAATAAAATCCAGAGAAACCCCTGTTCTCAAGAGGCTCTGTCTATTCCTTAAACAAACATTGAGCAGTTAGGGAAGGCACTGTACTATTGCAGGGGAATACAAAGTTATGTTAGACATAGATCCTACTCTTCTGAATTTAATTGCTAGATTAAATACAGAGAACCCAGTAAAATTTGAATTTCAGATAAACAATGAATATATATTTTAAGCATAAGTATGTCCCATAAAGAATTTGAGATACACTAAAAAAGTATTGTTTGCAAATTGTATTTGGAATCTATTACTTTTATTTGCAAAATCTGGGAACCTCACTTGTGACAGTTAAAGTTTAGCAAGAGACTGAAGTTGTAGTAAAAACTGGATATATGAATTGGCTAGGAATTTTGTTAAAATCCAGTTACTGATTCAGTAGCTCTGTGATGGGGCTGGAGGATGCATTTTCAACAAGTTTCCAGGTGATGCCAATGCTACTGGTTTGGAGACCACACTTTTTAGCAAGGTTTTAGGATTTAGATGGGAGTTAGGACTTTAATCACTCTGTTGTACACCTAAAACTAAATCAATGTTAAATGTTAATTATATCTCAATTTTAAAAATACTTTTTAAAACTTCATTCAGTAGAAAATGAGAAGTTGTTGACAACTTTTGAACAGTGACATATCAGAAACATATCTAGCAAGATAAATCTGATGACTGCATGTAAATGACACATCTGAAAGTACCTTAACAAGTTCAAATCATGATTATACATAATATACTGTTATTATGTAATTTACTGCGTGTTCACAGTATGCAAATAATTGTCTCTTGTGGATGGAAAGCAAACAGAAACTGTGCTATTGAAAAGCTCATAGTCCATTCAGAGAAATAACAGGAAGGGGGATGCTTGTTGACACATGCAGGAAAAAGCAGATGTGCTGTTGAGCATAAATATTGCAGAGAAGACATGACAGAGAATAAACCACACTGTTTGCCCAGGAACCTCACTGGATCTAAATAAATAACATGTTCACTCTTTTATGGTGTACAGGTCATTGCTTCATGTATTTCTCACTGCAATCTCATGAAGTAAGGTATTTATCAGCATTATTATACCCATTTTACAGGAGAAAAAACTGAGGCTAAATAATTTTTCAAGTTTTCACCTAGGAAACTAAATTGATATTAGAAGCCATGCATCTTATTCTGAATCCAACATTGTTTCCGCTTTGAGATCTTTCTTTCTCCTCTCTAAAGCCTAGGCACTCTCTACCAAATAAAACTTAATGAAGGTGATTACTCTTCCATTCCTTCAATTTTAGTCACCGCCACTTGCTGCATCAACTCTACTTCTGTTTTTCAACCCCTCTTCTGGTTTTTTTTTTTTTTTTTTTTTTGGTTTCTGTTTACTTAGCAACACCTATATGAATGTATACACAGTGGGTACTCAGTAGATGATTGCTTCACTAATCAGCTGCTCCCTTCCTCTAGAAACCTCACCCACATTTGGTAATACTCTGCAATAATTTGAGTCAGACTATCTTTATTACCCTGGTGATACTTTATTTATGGCTTCCCAGAGTGACACGACCAGCAGTTATGTATAACTTCTGATAACTCTTTCAAAACTCTACCAATACCATCCTCTTGATACAGTTAAAAGAAATTACAGAATTCATGTTCCCCAGGAATTCTGGGAAGATATCAAGCTGCCACACAAAATAGGTATAAATATGGAATAACCACTACATGACTGCAAATAGAAACATGCTAGTATTCTTGATAATCAGTTATTTTATGATGAAGAGAAAAGAAACAAACTATCCCTTCCCCACACAGTTCTACCCACTAAGTAAGAATTTCTTTTTCTCACTTAATTTCTAAACTCACCTTGATTCTACTTGTTAGTGTTGTAATCTTTGCCTTCAAAATTAACTGAACCAGAACCTGATTTTTTAATTTTTTATACATTTTTAAAATTTTTATTTATTTTTGAGAGAGAGAGAGAGAGAGAGCAAGCGGGGGAGGGGCAGAGAGACGAGGACAGAGGACCTGAAGCAGGCTCCACACTGACAGCAGAGAGCCCGACCCGGAGCTTGAACTCACGAACTGTGAGCTGGCCTGAACTGAAGTCCGATACTTAACCGACTGAGCCACCCAGGTGTCCCCCAGAACCTAATTTTTTTTAATTCTTCCTTTTGTAGTGTTTGTTGTTAAGTTCCTTGTGTGCTTCTTAAATTTTTTTCCTGTGGATGTGCTCTGTATCCTAAGACAATTTAAACTTATCAAGGTCAGAAGTTACCTAATTTCATAGAATCACAATCTAAGATTGTGCAAGCCTCTCATTTTCCAGGTAAAATGAGCCTTAGATAAATTAAATGACTTGATAAAAATTGCTCATCTAGCGATTTCGTTTTACTTTTTTTTGAGAGAGACCAGGCACACACAAGCAGGGAAGGGGCAAAGAGAGAGGAAGAGAGAGAATCTTTTTTTTTTAGTTTATTTATTTATTTTTGACAGAGAGAGACAAAGAGAGTGACGTGTGGAGGGCCAGAGAGAGAGAGAGAGAGGGAGAGAGAGAAGCCCAAGCAGACTCGGCACTGTTGGCATGAAGCCCAATGTGGGACTCAAACTCAGAACTGTGAAACCATGAGATCATGACCCGAGCTGAAACTGAGAGTTGGATGCTTAACCGACTGAGCCACCCAGGTGCCCCATGGAAGAGATAGAATTTTAAGCAGGCTTCACACCCAGCACAGAGCCCAACATGGGGCTTGACCTCACAACCCTGAGGTCATGACCTGAGCCGAAATCAAGAGTCAGGCACTTAACCCACTGAGCCATCCATGCGCCCCTCTAACTGATATCATCTTAGAAGCTAAATGTCCTTATAGTCAGATTCATGTTCTTAATACTATTATATATGCATATTTATATACACATTATGTATATGTACATACTCATATATAAAATAAATATAAATATACTTTGATTATATAATATATAATAAGATGATAAATATTTCTGACTGAGTGCCAAATGATTGCCTAGGATATAGATGTCTATAACACCATATTATTTCGTCTTTGTACTGGAAAACTAATATCTGTAGTTTAAAGGTACGGCTTACCTCACTTCTGAGAAAAACTACCATGTGCGACAACTAATATTTGGCTGTTTGTTACTCTCATGATCAATGAACACAACTGGTCTCAAATAACATCCTTTATGGCAGTAGAAAAGTGTCAAAAATCATGTATATTTTCAAAGTAATTGTTTTGGGACACTCGAGTGGTTCAGTCAGTTAAGCGTCTGACTCTTGATTTCAGCTCAGATCCTGATCTCACAGTCATTGAGGTCGAGCCCCACGTTGGGCTCTGCATTGGGCCCAAGCACTTTCTAGAATATTCTTTGCTACCTATCCTTTAAAATTCAGTTATCCCTTTTTCCCATGAAACTCGCATTGAATCCTCTAGCTAAAGCTAGTAATTTCTTATTCTAGATTCTCACAAACTTTTCCATAACTTCTTGTCATGTATTTAAGTAGTAACTCGCTCTGGAAGATTTGGTTTCTCCGCCTCTGCGTTGAGGATAGTAATGGTGCCTCCCTCATACCGCCGTTGTGAGGATTTCCTGAGATAGTCCGGCCAAAGTGCTTAGCACTCGGAACAGGCCATCAGCAAAGTTCTCAATAAAACATTAGCTATAATTATCAAATTATAGTACCAATCTCTCCTCGGCCTATTTCTTTTTTTTTTGATATTTTTTAATGTTTACTATTTATTTTGAGAGAAAGAGAGAGAGAGAGCATGAGCTGGTGAGGGGCAGAGAGAGAGGAGAGAGAGAATTCCAAGCAGGCTCCATGCTACCAGCACAGACCCTGATGAGAACTGTGAGATCATGACCTGAACTGAAATCAAGAGTGGAACTCTTACCCAACTGAGCCACCCAGGTGCTCCCATAGACTATTTCTTAATTAGCTGTCTGACAAACAGAGTCCGGCACATAAGTGGTTAAAATATCTTGGTTAGAATGCATATTGATTGAACGACTCTTTCATTTCACATCTTTAAATGGGAGCTGAAAAAATGAGCTAGCCACCCTTACGGGTTTAGAGATTCCCCTAAAAAATGGCCTTGAGACTCCAGAACAGGAGAGCAAACGTTTTCTCCATCAATCCTCAAACCATACGAATACTCTTGTTTTTCACCACCACATATTCAGTTACCAGTGAAATATCTAATTAATTTCCTGCTCTTTAATTTCTCCGTCACTGTAAGTTCAAGCCTTCAGCATCTTTACACAATGTCCCAAAGGAGGTACAGGGCATGGGAGTGCCCAAGGTAATCCTTTAGGGCGAGGCAAGGAAATACTACAACTTGTAATTATTCCCATTTACTTATTTGAATCCTTATTACAAAATATGTCAGATATACAAAAAACCCTAAAGCCAAGAAACATGGTCGACCCCTTCCAGATCCCATTCCTTTTCCTTCTTCCCATGGGTAACCACTAATCTGAATCTGATGTTCATCGTTCCATGTATGTTGGTTCTCTTTCAATACAAGAGTGTTTCTTTTTCATGTTTTTTATCCACTTAATCTGATACCTAATGCAGAAAGTATTTATGGAATGAATTAATGAGTATGATTCTTTTGCATACTATTAAAAACAGCATAGAAAATATTAGACTATTTTGTCACTTGAAAATATCTCCCTATATGGGGTGCCTGGGCTCAGTCAGAAAGAAGAGCATGCCACTCTTGATCTCGGGGTTGTGAGTTCGAGCCCCATGTTGGGTGTAGAGAGTACTAAAAAAATTAAACTTCTAAAAAATAACAAGAAAAAAATTTAAATCTCTCTATATGGCAAACATAAATTGCAGGGCATGAGTGAATAATTAAGTCAGACTTGACTTGGAAAGGCGAAGCGAAAGAATGAACAGATTTGCTGGTAGTAAGTGGAAGATAGATCCAATATCTTTGATTTTTTACCCTTAGTGTCTGATAATACTTTTAACTCTTATTTGGACTCAGTGATAGCAGAATAGCAGAATAGCAGTACAGCAGAAAGATAAGTTTGTCATTAATGTTTCCCCAGGCTCATACCAGCCTACAATAAAATTGTATTTCTTTACCTCAGGTGAAGTCAAAGATTTGAAGGCGTACCTGCTCACATTTCTTCCTCTTGGTTCTTCGAAAGTGCCACAGTGATTCATGTACATTTAGAAGTACTTACACCCCCATCTTCCTCTGCCTTTTGACATTGGTCTTTTTCGCCTCTGCTGCTGCCTATCTCATCTCCCTCCCAATGTTGTAGCTTGGAGTCTTTCCTCCACATATGGTGCTCCCCTCATGGGACATATGGCTTAGTGTTCATGTCGCCTCATCTTCTTCTCGTGACTTCAGCTGCATCTATTGCAGGTAAGGGCTGGCTGATCTCCAGCCGCTGTCCCAGGCTGTGTGGTGGGGCACTCATTTCTCTTCAGTCTCCTCCTGTGAGCCTCTTCTGATGGATAGAGCTGTAGCAGACACTGTAAGTGCTCTGACCAGATCCCCTTGGATCACTTTGACTATTTCTGTGCTTCAGTGCTTTTTGCCTCTGCTTCACAGAAGCTACAATTATTCTTTGGAAGACTGCTCCTGTGCTACTGCGGCTGTCCTGCCAGCAAGCACAGAGCCGGGAGGTTAGGTCCAGGGAAGCAGCTCTTAGCCAATGGGTGTCAAATGGTAAATACAAAACCCCAGCTCCCTCGCCTCAGATCAGAACAGCTCTGAGGTGTAGCTTATATTCCAAATTTCCCCTGCGGAAGAGAGCCAATCTCAACTTGCCTTTTCCCCTCACTTGGGAGTGACTGGGGTATTCCGAAGAGTAATCAGATTAGGAACATAAGAACAGCAATGGAATAGAAAGTAGGTTTTGCATATGAGGGCACTTGGGGCTCTAGATTGAAGCTTGGAGGCCAGTTATCAAGCTTGAGCACCTCATCAAAGTTAGAACAGCCCTGAGGATGAGCCCCAAAGTATTGATTTGAATAGACTTTAATCTGCTCTTGCCTCAGTAAGAATAGCCCTGGGAATAGAGTAGGGCTAATTTTGCAGGTGATTTCAAATGTGGAGAGAAATAGAGCAAAGCCAGGAACTCATCTGAACAGGGTTTGACACTGTGCAAGCTGAGAGGTGGAGGACAGAGAATGTTAAACCACAGGATATGACCTAGGTTCTAAAGTTACTTATATTCTGGTTGTAAAAGGCTAGAATGCAATATATAAAAGATAAGCCTACAAGGCAATATGTGATTAGTACAAGATAAATGGCACAAGTGAGAAATGTTTTCTTTATATGTATAAGATTGGATGTATTCAGTTCAACGTATTGAAACAATGGATGGAAGGAGGAAATATAGACTTTTAAATTCTACTCTTACGCATTTCCTAATCTGCTACACTGCCTATTTCATGACTGAAGTGTGAACTTAAGGCATGTTGCAACGTTAAACTATTCAAACCGAAATCTTAATACTTTTAGAAAAAAAATCTAGATTCCAAAGATAAGGGCACACGTGATTACTTCTATGGATTTATATACCAACTGCTTCTTTGATGAATTGGCTCATTTTAGAAAATCAGTTTCATAATTTGACATTTGACATAGTAAACCAAAGTAAGAGAGTGATGTAGAGGAGAACGTAGTAGAATAGACCGTTTTGAGTGGTATTAAAGGAAGGGATGTCTACATCTTGGGAAAGTAATTTCCTTTTGTAAGAAAGCATCATATATTTTAACTTAAGGGAGAAATAGCCAAATGATTTCTGCCAATTAGTGAAATCGTCCTGGGCCTCAGTTTCATCATCCATTAAAAGAGAAATAAAACTAATAGTTGAGAAATAAAACTAATAGTCAATAGTTGACTTTGGCTCAGGTCATGATCTCAAGGTTCGTGGATTCGAGGCCTGCGTCAGGCTCTATGCTGGCAGCTCAGAGCCTGGAGCCTGCTTCGGATTCTGTGTCTCCTTCTCTCTCTCTCTCTCTGCCCTTCCCCCACTTGTGCTCTCTCTCTCTTTCTCTCTCTCTCAAAAATAAATATTAAAAAAACAATTTAAGAATTTATCATTAAATTACATTATTCCTTGTGACATCAGTAACTTGTCATTCATCTTTCTTTTGGTTGGGTCTCTAGTGTACTCAGGTCTACTAATGCATGAGCAGTTGTTCATTTATTGTGCTTCTATTATATGTTAGCACTCTACTAGTTGGAGATGCAGCAATAAACAAAGCAGACATGGCCCCCGCCTAGCTAATCATTTAGAGGAGAGACAGATAGTAAACAAATAATCACTCAAATAATTATGGAATTACAATTGTGATAAGTGCAACGAAGGAAACCTACAGAGTGATTTGAGTGTATAGTTTGGGAGGTAATTCTCCATGGGTCTTCGTGTCTTGGCACATCTTGCAAGCAGACTGACTACCCTTTGTTCTGGACTATCTTTCTAAAGGAAGTTTGCATAGCTAACAATCTTGGAGGTTAAAATCTTCCTCCAGAGCAACGCATAAGCATGCTTACTTCCCACTCTAAGAGCTTTGGGTTCCCTAAGCTCAAGGTTCTTCTCCTGTAATGTATCCATTACACATGCAGGCTTCCATCTGGACCCATGTCTGTTGCCAGATGAGACTTGGGCACCGGAGAAATGAATGCAAATATGCTGATGTTCGTGGTGCTTGATGTGCCATGAGTAATAAAACCCTTTGCCTCTGAGCAAGAGGTCTCGTATTTTCTGCCAGCATCTATGAAACTGTAGCAGGCGGATGTGTTGCTTGAAAGCAGGGCAGGATCACACACCCATTATAAAAAAGGATTGACATATAAGCCTCTAGTCCTACCTCCCTCCAATTCATTTTAATGACTTTAAGAATATAGGTTAGTATACTAAACACCTGCATATTCACAGCCCAATTTTTCAAATGCTAACTAGCATTGTTTCAATATTTGCTTCAGTTCTGATGTTTATGTATGAAGCATTACTTACACAGTTGAGGTTCTCTGTGTCTTCCTCCCTCATCTCATTCTCCTCTATCCTTCCCTCACTATCATGAATTTAGTATGGATCAGTGTGCTGCTTATTTTCTCCTTAATATACCTATTATTTTAACAACAGCTCGTATGTACAAGGTGATAAAGAGCTTTGATGTTCGAACACATATTTCACTGTGTAAGGACAGGGCAATATTGCCAGTGATAGACGAAGGCTTCCTGGAGGAGATCATCTGAACCAACTCAGGATTATAATCTGGCTTCAGCATTTCTGTGAGTTTACAAGTGCTCTGTCTGGGGAAGTGAGGGGGCAAGGGCATGAGGGAGTCCCGGGAGATACTGAGCCACCACCTTTGGCACTAGAATGTGGACCAGGTTTGAGGCATCTGAGGAATATATAAGAGGGGTGGGTAGACTGCTTTATGTGTTGAGGTCCTGAGCTCACGACGCCAACTTCCTGCTCTCAGGATTAGGTTGAAGCAGTGTAATTCTGTGGGATGAGATGGATGTCCTCAGATGGTCCAAGCAGATGGTCTTTGGCCTGGGCATGGAGGAGACAGCAGGAACTTCTGGACGTGGTCAAAGCAAGCCAAGCATAGACACAGATCTGATCCAGGCTTACCTCGGCATTCAGCCCTCAGATTGCAGCAGGCATTTTTAACCTGAAGGCATTTAACCTGTCCTATTTCTTGAGGCACATGGTTCTCCAATCTGGACTGCCCCCAATCTTTGCCAAGTGCATAGGTATCATCTTGGTATCTTCTTTTCTCATTCTTTTGGAGATTCCTTTAATACTCTGTGTTGAATCTGTTTGAGATCTATTTTGTGTCAGATCTCCTATTTCCTGTATCCAATGACTTCCTCTTTTTTCATTTAGTCTTGTGTTTATAGAACTTATAGTCCAGAAACTTCCTGAGAAAAGGTATTTAAAAGGTAAATTTTTGTGACCGTACATATCTGAAAACATTATTATTTGACTTTTATGCTTGATTGATAGTTTGGATGTATCTAGAATTCTAAATTGGAATTCATTTTCCTTTAGAATTTTGAAGGCATTTTCCAATTGTCTCTAGATTTGTGTGTGTATGTCTGTGTATGTGACCTTCTCTTTGTCCTCAGTGTTCTGAAATGACACAAGTGACTTTCGCGGGTCTGTTTTCATCATTTTTAGTGGGCCCTGTGGGTTATTCCAATCTGGAAAATCATGTCCTTCGGTTCCAAGAAATAACTTAAATTATTTCATTGATAGTTTTCATTTTCCACCTTTCCAGTACTTTCTTTCTGCAACTCCAGCTACTTGTACATTCTACTTCCTAGGTTGGTGCTCCATTTTTAAAAATCTTTTCTTTCCTATATTTACATATCTTTTCATTTCTGTCCTATTTTTCAAATAACAGCCCTGACTTACCTGACTACTGAGTTTTTCATTTTATTTGTTATCTGCTTATGTTTATGAGTGTTTGGCTAACTAGTTGAGTTTTATTTTAGGAATATCTGACTGGGCCATTTTATGATTCTCATCTTGTTTTGGGCAGAATCCCCACAGCAGAAGAGACAAGGCCTAGCTAATAGCATTTGAGAAATCAAGTCAAAGAAGGCCAGATGTCTCAGGATTCATCATCCAGATGTTCCTTTAATTCCTGGATGATATAGTTACCCTCAACTATGCTTGGTATCCCTCAGTCCAGAATCCCTTTATTTTACCCTCACCAGAGAATAAACTTCCAGACTTCTGCTAGAGTGGGGATGGCTCAGCAGCACAGAGTAGGGGAGAGTGTCTAAGGAACTGTTTGCCTTTCAAACAGCCTTCATCCGGTCCCTATTTTTGAGAGCCTCATTTCATCCATTTCCAAAGGTATTTGGTGCTATCAAGTCATGGACCCTTGAGTATTCTGTGGGTACAAATGAGATTGGCTCTTGGGTTTTGCCACCACAAGTTTAGCTTCTTGAGGTCCCCAAGACTGCTGCAATCCTCTATCTGCTTCCTAGACTCAAAATTTCTGGCACTGTTGTATCCTTTCCTCCCCCCCCCCCCCACATGGTTGTGTATTCATTAATTTTAAACGAGTTCCTTTTAACTGGGGTTTTGTGAGGGGGGGGAAGTTTGTGTTCACTTTACTAACTCTACGTAGAAACTCCAATCCATCTACCATCATACTGTCGCTGGGAGGAGCATCCTGTGTTGGTTTTGTGGGTGCAATCTTATCATGTGAGGATATTATTCATAGTTTGGTTTTGTTTTCTTTTTTAGTTTTTCCAAACACTGTATTTTTCAAAATACGAATCCGTTAGCGTTGCTCGCCCCATGTGACTTCTATTTCAGCAGCTTCCTACATAGCTATTAGATCAAGACAAAATTCTTAAGCATGATTTTCAAGAGCATATTAGTGAGGACAAAGTTACAGTGAAATAAATATAGATATAGATTGTAGCACAGTGTTGTCTTGTTTCAAACTCAGATGGAATGTGAGTGCCTGGAGGCAAGATCTAGATCTCCATTTTACCAAAGGTCTTCTTGCCTCTTCCTCTTGTCATTTCACAGATTGTCTGCATAATCCTTGAGGTATTAGAGTCACTTACCCAGGCTTTTCATGTTTTGGCTTCTCTAGCTCATGCTCTCACCACATGTCTCTCATTTTCTCAGCTTCACCACACTGGCTTTCTTTTGGTTCTTTGTAAGCCCCATGATCCCTCTTCTTCTGGGTCTCTGAATATGCAATTTACTCCACTTGTGACCCCTCTTGTCTCTTTAATGCTGTTCTCCTTCGGATAGATATCTTGTTTCCTGGGTCGTCTAGGCCTTCCTGATCAGGCCAAATCCCCCATCACAGGCCTTCCTGGCACCATGGAACTATTTTACATTTCTCTGTATACTATTTGGTTGGTGTCCGCTTCCCTCAACTAAATTACAAGCTTCATGGGATAGGATCTAGGTCTGATTTGCCTTCTGTTGCATTCACAGTGCCCAGCACAGAATTTGGCTCAGGGTAGGTACTTAATAACTATTTATTAAATGAAGGAATAGAACTGATATCTTAAGGATAAATAGGTATTATAAGATGAGGACTAAGGAAAGAATCTTTAGGCCAAGAAAACATATGAGAATAAGCTTGGTGGATTTGAGGAGCTGAAAGACAAGAGCCGTGACTGGAGCCATGGGAACCAGGAGAAGTGGTGCTGAGTGAAGCTGGAGGGACCAGCAGAGGCCAGATCATAGGGGGCCTTTTAAGCAATGATAAAACTTGCAAACTTTTCTAAGGGCAATGAAAATTTTAGTAGGGGAGTTATATACCCCAGGTGCTATGAGAAGAAGGGGTTAGAAATGGCAAAGGTGGATGAGGAGAGGCTAGTTAAAAGGTTTTGGTCCTAATCAAGGCATAGCCTGCTGGTTTAGACAGGAAAAAACATAGCAAAAATGGACAGAAGTACCAAAGAATACTTTAGAGGTCACACAAATCTGATGATGGACTGGAGATAGGGAGTGAAAGAAAAGTGACACTCAGGTTTCTGGTCTGACCAACTGGGCAAACGTGGGTACTATTTAAGCTGGGGAGCAGAGTTTGGGAGAAAGAAAAGAACATCATTTTTTGAATGTTTTGTTTGAGATGCCTATGAGGTGTCTGAGAAGACATGTTGAGACCACAGTGGAACCTATGAGTCTGGAGCTCAGAAAAGAGGTCCAGATTGGAGGTATAAATTTGGGGGGTGTTGGCATATAGTTGTATTTAGGCCATGGTGGTAGATGAGCTTATCCAGATAGAGGGTGGAATGGGAAGACAAGGGGCCTGAATTTAAGCAACCTAAAGAAGAGGCTAAACTAGTAGAAATATTGTGGCCCCACACTGATGTCTACATTAGCGAATTTGATGTGGGAGTGGAAGTAGACAAAATTTAAGGTGGGTGTGCTTTAATGAGCTGGATCGGAGAAGATCAGTTGGGGTGGGGTTGATTAGGTGAGAGGTCAAGACACTGAATGTTCATCTTACAGGTTAGGTTAAAGAGAAGAGTTGGGGGGCAAAGAGCGGAGAGAGACTCAGAGGCGCAGATACTACAGACTTCAGGAAATGAAAAGGAATGACCAGTCAGTCAATAAGGGTATTGAGGATGGGGAGGGGCATAGAACTGAGTAAGCCAGGTTAAAGTACCTTCTACTTTTCAGGCAACAAAAAGTATTTTCAATATTTGAGTGTTACAAGTAAAACCTAAAGGCAACAACCTTGAAACTAAGAAAACAAACTAAATGAAAAAGATAACAAAGTTATTACAATTATTTGCCTCTTTCCTTTGTTTAAGCATTCAGCCTTTTTGTTAGAATATAGCAACAACAAGCAAACATCAAACGCTCCAAAAAAAGTCATGTATTAAAACCAAGTAATATAAGAATGTGAAAATATTTTCTCCTCAAGCACATTGCCATTTAGACCTGAAAACTCTGAAAAATAAAAACAGAAAGTAGAAATGTTGGGGGCATAAATAAATAGAAGTTTTATTTGGGATGATGACGTTGCTTTTTTTTGGTGATACATATTTAAGATTTTGCAACATTGTAATTAAGTGTTATAGTATCATTAACAGATCTGATACCTTAAATTTATAGATCGCCTACTCCATTGCCAAACATGAAAATAAATATTCTTTTGTTTTTATATTCTGGTAGTCACCCTCGACGAGATAAAGTCACTAAATTATAGGTTAAATCACATTACATTATTAATATTATAATTCCATCATATTACATATTACATAAACCTAAGACTTTGCTTCAAAGAACGACCATCCTTGAAACAATTCACACACACACACACACACACACACACACACACCACACACACACACACAGGATTATTACATATATATAAGTACGAGTAACAAATTTAGTTACATGTAAGTAGTCTCTGTAACCAGCTACATAAAATTTCATGCACTACAAACATTTAGAAATTTAACAGGTCACATTTTAACAAGGGAGATTCCTAAGAAGTTCTCATCTATAGCTAACTGTATCTCACTAAGAAAGAATACACTTACTGCATTGATTAGGAGAGAAAGTAAGGGTTTCTTTATTTTACATTTATCACCTAAAACAGAGTGGTTTAAAAAAAAAAAAAGGTGGGGTGCCAGGGTGGCTCAGTCGGTTATGTGTTCGACTTTGGCTCAGGTCATGATCTCACAGTTCGTGGGTTCGAGACTCGCATCGGGCTCTGTGCCAGCTCAAAGCCTGGAGCTGCTTTTGATTCTGTTTCTCCCTCTCTCTCTGCCCCTCCCCTGCTCTCTCTCAAAAATAAATAAATGTTAAAAAATTTTTTTTAAAAAGGAGCATGAAAAATGATCTAGAGTGCTAAGTGTTTTTTGCTTGTTTTCATGGTTGATAAATATTCACCATGACAAAAACTCAATTGAACTTCTGTGTTCACTATAATTTTTACTTATAAATAGGGATGGGACAGCTGGGTGGCTCAGTCAGTGGAACATCTGACTCTTGATTTTGGCTCAGGTCCTGATCTCATGGTTTGTGGGATTGAGCCCCTGGTTCCACACTGACAGCAGGGGGACTGCTTGGGATTCTCTCTCTTCCTCTCTCTCCGCCTGTCTCCTGCTCATGCACTCTGAACAAACAAACAAACAAAGATCAAAAACAAAAGAATAGGGACAAACTGGAGTTACCTCGAGTGTAAGGAATTTATTATAAGGAAGCTAGGGAATTAAAAAAGACAGGGATTTCAGCCAGGTGATGAGGCCTCAAGAATGTGATCTCTCAGTTCTAACTAGAAAAATAGGAACCTAAGTGCATTTCAGCCTCTAGAGACCAGACTGCTGCAGGACCTGGAAGATCATTCCAGACTGGAGCAAGGCAGCTCTGGCATCCCTCCCTCCTCTGTGCTCAGTCATTAATGTGATTCAACTCCTTTCTGCTCCTGCTGTTACCACTTCCAAAGTTATAAATAAACCAATTCACTCCTACTCTCCCCCACTCCCATTCTCAGTTGTCCGAAAAAGCAAAAATAAATTAAAAAGATAAGCCAGAAGGGATGTGGTTGGGGGAGGGTAAGTGCCATTCAGTTGGTCTCTTCCACCTCCCTGAGGGATTTCGGGTTACTCAAGGACTCTGTTTCCTCAAGATCCTACTAGTTAATAACTCACTGTGTATCCAGTTCAAACAAGAAGGAGACCGTGATTGGTAGCACCTCTTGTCTCTTCTGCGAAAAAATCTCATTTCAAAAAGGCCTCGTTGTCTACTCTCGGGTGCCTTTCTCTGGCCAGACGGTAAAACTTTATTTCTGGGTGTGACTAAGAAGTGTCTCTGAAGACACCAGTATGTGAATCAGTAGACTGCATAAAGATCTCCCGTGCCAATGCAGGTGGATATTGCTCAATCCATTGAGGGCCTGAATAGAACAAAAAGGCAGAGGAAGGGCAAAGACACTCTCTCTGACTGAATACAGGCATTCCTCTACTTCCGCCCTTAGACATTGGTGTTCTTGATTCTTGGGTGTTCAGGCTCAGGGACTTACACTACTGCTCCTCTCCTCTTTCCAGGGGTTTGGACTTACACCACCAGCTTTCCTGTTAGCTAGCTTGTGGATGGCAGGCCAGCAGAGCATGGGACTTCTTAGCCTCCATAACTACAGGAGCCAAGTCATACACTATATTGCCTCATGTATATCTTACTGGTTCTGTTTCTCTGGAGAACCCTAATACAGTAATGTGTAAAAATTTTCCTTTCATTGATAAATGGTAGCAATGATTTCATCTTGGGTAATCATCAGTTATATAGAATCTTTGTTTTTGTCTTTTTTTTTTTTTAATCACAGATAAGGCCTGTTCTTCAAAATGCAAGTCTAGTAATTCTTTGTTTTCTGGTACAATTCTCTTAAAGTAAGTCATAGGATGATGAGCCTCCTGATTAAATCCAGTGCTCATGGTAGTAAAGACAGTCCAGAGAAATGTATGAAATTGCAAAGCACATTTTAATCGAGCTTAATCGTATCTTGCTCCTAGCCATCCTTTCCTAGAGCCACACAGAACTCTTAGGGAAAAAAAAAATAAAATAAAATAAAGAGAACTCTTGATTTTCACTTTTACATCTCTTGAAGAGGTGGTAATGAGTGCAAGAGAAAGAAAAAAGTACTTGAATACTTACATAATTTAAGATGTGCCAATCCTGGAATGTTCCAATCTTAAACAAAATATAAAATTTATTTTTGTTAATTTTAGTGAAAAAAATAAGAAAGAATATATTTAAAAGTTATGTAACTCGTACTGAAGCCAGACTAAACACTGTAAATCAAGGCACTGGCTCAACTAAGGTGAAGTATCTTGCAGTTTGGGTGGGTCATAGGACCGACCTGGGTACCAAGGCCGTGATTAGCTTGGACCAGCTCAGAAGAATTTACTGTAACTCAAGTCTGTATGCAAATCAAGCACGCAACTCGACAGATCTGAGATGGGAACAAAGCTTGTGTTTCTACCCTTACAAATCACAGAGGAGCTTCCAGATCATGAGAATTGTCCCATATTTTACTGTGCTTATCTTCACATATAAAATCCTTTTAGGAGATAAAAAGAGAATTTAGAGGAAGGTAAGATTCTGTATACTTAGGAACCTTTCTCATATGTATATTTTTAATGTTTATTTATTTTTGAGAGACAGAGCGTGATCAGGGAAGGGGCAGACAGAGAGAGGGAGACACAGAACTTGAAGTAGGCTGCAAGCTCTGAGCTGTCAGCACAGATCCCATCACGGGGCTCAAACCCACGAACTAAGAGATCATGACCTGAGCTGAAGTCAGACACTTAACTGACTGAGCCATCCAGATGCCCCATTTTCCCATATTTTTTGACTGCAAATTTGCAATTGTTTTCACCAGAGTCCAGAGCCTACTAGGGGCCAAGAGGCTTTCCTTGGCTGGGTAAGTGTGGGTGGAGCAGGGTAGAGGCTGGAGTGGAGTGGGGCCCAAGGGGAATAAAGGGAAAAGAAGAGTGAGCAGAAAGAGGAAATGGCAGAGATTTCTCCCTCCCTCTGTGGTTCACATAAAAGAGAAACTGGAAAAGTCAGTGAAACTGCAGGGCAATCAGAGTGTCCATGATTAGGGCAAGTTCAGTGCTAGCAGAAGTGCCTGTAAAGGTCTTTAACCCCAGAATCCTAGAGACCTGGAGTCCCAGGACATGAATCCTAAGGACCTGGAATCCCATGCCCAATCTCTGGGAGAGGTGTCTGTACACAAATCCAAGATGCAGAGGGAAGAGTGGTGGGGCTCTGGAAGCAAGAGAATGACTAAAATGAAGAGCTGGTCAAACATTGGAGAGAATACCCAGCTGTATTTTAGAATGTATCTTTAAAAAGAATTTTATGTCATCTTTAATTTATCTTTATCTTTAATTTAAATTTAATTTATCTTTTAATTTATCTTTGAAAAGGGCACCTGGGTGGCTCAGTCGGTTAAGTGTCAGACTCTTGAGTTTGGATCGGTTCATGAGCCTACTTGGGATTCTTGTTCTCCCTCTCTCTCTGCTCTTCTTCCCCTCTCTCAAAATAAATAAACATTTAAAAAACTAAAAGTGCTATAAAAGGAAATTAATGGGAGAATGAGATGATACTTAGGAGAGACCACTCAGGATGGCCAAAGAAGACTTCTCCGAGAAATGAGGCATTGGAACTAAAGCATGATGTGTGAAAATGACGCAGCCCAGTAATGGGGCTGAGGAGCAGGAAGCAGGAAAGAAATGCAAAGGAGGAGGGGGGCTAGGTTCCAGTTTACTCTCTGAGAGTACTGAGGAACTGTCCCTCACAGCTTACTGTACACGTGGAAGGAGGAACAGCTAGAAGTTGGAGTGTTGGAGAAATGGGTGGAATTCGTTTACATAGACCAAAACATGCAATAAAGTCATTTGTGACCTTGTCTTAGTTGACACTCAGTGATGTTTTCTTATGCCTTATTTTGCTGGATTTCTACTAAACACATTGCCAACAACTTCCTTTCTTCTTCCAAATTCTCCTTTCCCAAACACTTTGTTTTCTCTTATTAGGAGCCTTAGAATTGGTCTAGACTAGCTGTTTTCCAAACCTGACTGCAATACAGAATTACTTCGGTGATCTTTTCAAAAACAAATTTTCAGGTCTTGGGTGGGGTGCAGACATCTGCACTTTGAAACTTTCCATGTTATTCTGATCCAGCAGGTTTACCACCCTAGTCTTTCTTGATCAGTAACTTCCAAATTATTCCAGGAGATGTTATCAGCGCTCCAAGAATAAAAGAATCTCTTATCAAATGAACTAGAGCAACAGATTCTCCTCTTAGCATTTCACAAAGCACCCTAGGATAAGGGCTCTGAGACATACTGTGTCTAACAGCTAAACAAACAATAGAATCATACTAGATATTTTTTCTTAACCTCGTCTAGAATAGTTTTCCCTAAACAACAGCATGGAAAACACTAATGTAGAAGAAGTCTTTTTTAAATTTTCACAAATATGTATGTATATTTTTAAATTATCATATCATAAATTCTATTAAGTATAACTGGGCAAGATACTCTTTCGGTTAAGAAAGAAGTCCTGGGGCGCCAGGGTGGCTCAGTTAAGCTTCCGACTTTGGCTCAGGTCATCATCTCACAGCTCGTGAGTTCCAGCCTCCCACTGGGTTGTGTGCTGACAGCTCAGAGCCTATAGCCTGCTTCTAATTTTCTGTCTCCCTCTCTCTCTGCCCCTCCCCCACTCGCACTCTGTCTGTCTCTCTCTTTCAAAAACAAATAAACATTTAAAAAATTTAAAAAAAGGAAAGAAAGAAAGAAAGTAGTCCTAAAGAAGGCATCTAGTCCTAGTTGCTAGTAAAGTGCTGACCAGCTCCCACAGCTGGTTCCGAAGGAGTACCTCCCATGACTCTGCTCTGGTCCTTTCTCTAGGCTCTAAAATCTCTATGATGTCCCTCAAATTTACAGCTCAGCATCGGCTGGTCCCACATTTCCACCTGTTAATAAAACATCTCCACCTGGACGTCCTAGGGTTACTCTCCATAATTCTGACACCAATTTCAATGTGTGGGCTCTTTTCCCCACAGCACCAAGCAAGTATCTGGCACCAGACGGACGTCCCAAAATTCAACTCAATTCTGACACAATCTACCCGGAGATGGCATCAGATTCCACAGGTTATAGACTCAGTCTACAGACTGCCCGCCCCGCCCCCCACAATCAGTCACAAGTACAGGTTGTCATCTGGGCTTCGGGCCCACTGCCTATAAATCAGAGGTTCCCATGATGTCTCTGCTTAGATCAATTTGCTAGGGCAGCTCATGGAATTCAGGAAATCAATTTACTTACTAGATTACAGGTTTATTACAAAGGATATTAAAAGATACAAATCAACAGCCAGATGGGTGCATAGGGTGAGGTCCTGAACGAAGGAACTTCTGTCTCTGTGGCGTTTAGTGCTCTGGCACAGCACTGGTGATTGTGTTCCGGTTCACTGACCTTTAAGCTCTTTGAACCTTGTCCTTTTGGGTTTTTATGGAGGCTTCAATACTTAGGCATGATTGGTTAAATTGTCAACCATTGGTGATTGTGCTGTCTCCAGCCCCTCACCTCTCCTTAGGGATGGGGTTGAAAGTTCCAACCGTCCAGTCACAAGGTTGGGCGCCCTGGCAATAAGCCCCAGTCCTATGCTTACCTAGGGGCTTTCCATAAGTCACCTGGGTAATGGAACAGAAAACACCTTTTGTGGGGAATAAGCTTAGGAATTTCCTGAGCTTGCACCAATGGGTTAACAAGGTATAAAGAATTAGAAAGCCACAGGATGAACACACCCAAGTTTGGGTAAACAAGATTAGGTAAATGGGGCAAAGGCCCCCAGTACAGGACAAAGATATAGGAATGGAAAAGCCTCAGGGTGAAGGTATCAAAAATGAGGTAAACAAGATTAGGTGTTCAGGGCAGAAACGCCCCTCCCCTCAACTTAGTACAATAGCAGAAAGCTGCTTTCATAGGAAGGAAGGACCTAAATAGGTAAACAGGGCTATAGACCACTAGGGGCAGGCCAAGTTGCTAAGAACAGAGCTAATTAGCAAAAGAAAGGTGCCTTGTTGGCTTCGAGGTAGCATGCTCCGTCTTTCTTGTCCCCTCGCCAGTTTAGGTAAACAGAGGTGGCACCTCATGTCTGCTGTAACAACCTTCTGCCCAGCACCAGAATTTTGTTTTGTATTGACTCAAACCCCTAACACCGCATATCTTTAAACCCCTCTTTCCCCCACACCCATGAGTTAATGTTCATGGTTTCATTGTCTTTGTGCACACCCATCACGCTTGTAAACCTTCTGATCCTAATAAAAATGAAGCAAGGACCCTTACCCCTGGCTCTTGTCTCTTCCTGAACATTAGCCTCTCTCGAATTTCAATCCTGCATCCACTTTCTGGCTGGACAAGAAAGAACTCCAGACCCAGAGTCTATGACAACATTTATTGATCTTTTAGGAAATTCCAAGGGTGTTAGGAACTCTGTGCCTTGAACAGGGATGAAGGCCAAATATAAATCACAATATCACACTCTCCAAAACAGAAAACAAAATTTGTATTCTCTTCTGCTTTCTCTTCTGACTTCCCCATTTGTGTCAGTGATTGGCACTGTCCTAGTGATGCAAATCTTAAAAACCAGTAGTAAACTTTGGTTCCTCATTCCATTGGAAATTCAAATTCTGTTGCCAACCATCCTTGAGTTCCAGTGTCCTCTCTTCCTTCCCATTTTTTACTGTTAGTGACTGCACTTTTTGTCCTCCCTACTTTATGCATAGATGATTTCAGTTGCCTCTTGTTGGAATCTTCACTGCACGTTGTCTCTCTTCCCCCCATTTTATCTTGCTCCTCTACCAGGTTACTAGGAATCTACAATGTTTTCTCATGATCTATTGGATTAAAAGAGAAAAATTTTAAATAAAATCCTCTAATAACTAGTCCCACTTGCTAAACAAGTTTCTCATCACCTTTCCCAAGATGCACTTTGTTCATGTTATACTTGACTTGCTTTGTGACATTGTTATGTTTTCTTCCATTTCTCCAAAAGCCCTTCTCCACTCTCAAGTGAAACCTCTTAGACCAGTCATTCTTACATTTTAGTGCTTCTCAGAATCATCTGGAGGTCTTGTTAAAACACAGATTACTAGGGTCTATCCCCACAGTTTCTGCTTCAGAAGAAGTCACTAATTTGCATTTCTCACAAGTCACAGGTGATGCTCATGCTGCCAATTGGAGACCATGCTTTGAGAATCCCTGACTTAGACCAATAGCTGTCAGTCCTGGGTCCACATTAGAATTTCCTGGTATAGTGATGCTTTGCCTAAATCTCCCTCCCTATAGCTTCTGGAGCACCATCAAGTTGGTGGTCACGTGTTCAGGCTTTGAACATACAGGAGAAGTTAACCTTTTCCAGAATCCAAAAGGAAAAGCCCAGTAAAGACAAAACCTCTCTGCCGGCATCCCTCGAATTCTATTCTAGCTTCCTTTCTGGCTCCCTGCCCTCACATTACTCCTGGTTACCTGCGCTTCCACTGTCTTTTTAAGGAGATCCCCCAGTTAACCTCAGGCATTAACCTGGTGCCAGGGTCAGCCTTCTCTCTCTGCAGTCCTCAGCTCCCCACGTCTGAATCAGCCAGCCTGGTCCAGACTGTCACAAATTTCAAGTGCTTATAATTCACTCAGAATCTTGTGAAAAGGCAGATTCTGATTCATGAGGTCTTGGGTGGGGCTTGAAAGCCTGCATTTCTAACCAGTCCCAGCTGATGCTCACCCTGTTGCCCTGTCACCACGGTTTGAATAGGGAAGTTCTCGTAACACAGGAGGGAAGGGATTCGTCAGGACAAACAGGGAGGGCAGATGACATGCTTAAGTTCCAAGACCCATCACGGGGATTTGGCACTTAGAGTAGAGTGGGGGCTGGGCTTGGGCCCTGCAAGTCAGGTCAGGTCCCCTTTGTGATTTTGTCTGTGGGCTGCAGGCATTGGGGCTACTTCATGACCTTAGTGGGCCACAGACACGTTTGCCTTTGTGGATTACTCCTTCCATAAAAAAAAAAAGTTAAAAATTATATTTTATGATTGTGCTGGTACAAAGATGAATTAATCCAGGCTGAATTCATTATTCTATACAGTAATATATATGTATATATTTTCTTATTTTAAAAGAAATGAAAATTAAGACTTTTCTGTGGGGCCCTAAAAGTATCACGGACCTGAAACACCCTGCCTCCTGTGTCTAATGAAGAAGCCAACCCTGGCGGGCCTGCCCGACACACACATCTGCCGTGAGACCGAGCTGTCTAAATGTTAGAGGATAAAAATACTTTCTAACTGTCTTTAATTTGCAAAGCATCGCCCTCTCCGTGGCATTACATTAATATTTAGGACAAGAATTAATTCAATTTGTTCATTCCCCTCCCTGCTGCTTTCCAGATGTGCTCATTTGGATTTGTCATGAATTAAAGAAAAGGATATAATATTTTAATGGCTGTGCCCTTAATTACAAAAAGAGGAGCTTTGAGACTCTTACTCCAGGAAGAACTTGATTACATTTTTAGTCAAGGGCCTGTAGTTCCTCTTTGTCTCCACCTACAGGTATTTTGTTCTTACGGTTTTGAAAATACATAAAACAGAGGCAACTGGAGCCGCTCTGGTTGAAGTGGGGGGGCTGGGAGCCTGCTGGCACATCTTCTCCTCCATCGCTCCTGGGAGGCCCACAGCACCTCTGAGAGGAATACTACAGCTCTGCACAAGCCAGTTTAGAAGCCACCAATTGAATCCACCCCCGCCCCCCACTTTACATGTAAGGAAGCAGAGAGCTAGAGAGTGTGATTGTGTCCTCTGTTTTTTCTTTTTTTTTAATGTTTATTTATTTTTGAGAGAGAGACAGACAGAGCGCAAGCCAGGAGAGACAGAGAGAGAGAGGGAGACACACAATTCAAAGCAGGTTGCAGGCTCTGAGCTGTCAGCACAGAGCCCTACACAGGGCTCGAACCCACGGATCTCAAGATCATGACCTGAGCTGAAGTGGGTCACTCAACTGACTGAACCACCCAGGCGCCCCTGTGTCCTCTGTTTTTTAAATCATAAACTTTGATGTGTTTCCAGGTATTAGAACTAGCCTGCCTATTCTAGAATTAGAAAAGAACTAGCCTGCCTATTAACTTGGAATACTTGGCCTTCCTTCCAGACTGAATAGTTAATCACTTTGTTACTCCAAATGGTTTTGATCCCAGAACCACACCCTGATTTCCTGGAGAAAAAAAGAAAGGCCGGAATAGAATTGTCAAGGCGAACAATGCCCTACTACCCAGGAAGAGATAATAATAGCACATAGGTACTTAGAACAACGTGGTTCAGGCCTGGTTCTAAAACACTTGACACATGTTAACTTTACATGATTTTCACGCACTGCTATGAGGTGAGTGACATCTTGTCCAGCCCAAGGGGGATGTTCTGCATCTCACGCAGGGTCCCGGGTTATTCAGATGGAGGTAGGCCATGGTCCCAGCCAGTCTGCCTCCAGAGTCTGGCTTTTAACCCCTCTGCTATGGAGATAGTCCTAAAAGTTCCCATCCCAGTATTGACATTTTCTGCTTCAGAAAACATTTATTTCCTTAATTTTTCATTTAGCTTTTCCACTTTTCCAAGAACTGAGAAGTTTTTTGAGGGAGGGGAGCAAGAGAGTGAGGGGCAGAGAGAGACAGAATCCCAGGAGGGGCAAAGAGAGAGGGAGAGAGAGAGAGAAAGAGAGAGAGAGAGAGAAGTGGGGCTCATGCTCACCCTATGCAGGGTCCGAGCTCACCCAAAGCGGGGCTCGAGCTTACTAACTGTGGGATCATAACCCGAGCCGAGGTCAGATGCTTAATGACCAAGCCACCCAGACACCCTAGAATTGAGTTTTTAACATCCTTCCATGGCTAGTGATACTGCTCACCTATTTTCTCAAAATCCATCTGCAAACAAGAACTTCAGATCATGATCTTAATTATTCCACAGTTTCGTGCTTATGGGGAGCAACTGTGATATAGACAGTCTTGGGGGCTCAGGGAGGAGCTCCTGCAGGCTGCTGTGAGGTCAGAGCAAGAACCAGGGTAAAGCTGGGTCCTCAGAGCTCTTGCTGTCTGTCACCCCCCAGTCTTCCCCACCCAGGCACACTTTCCATGCCTGGATGCTGTATCTGCATCTCAGCACTTTGACCAATTAGTCAAGCCTCATCCCTGCCCAGGTGGCTCCTACACAGAGCTCCTGCCACCACTGAGACTGACAATTTCCTATCTGGGAGGCAGTTGAGTGTTCAGAAAATAGTTTCAGGAGCCAAGCTGCTTAAATTCAATGCTCATCCTATTACTTACTCGCTTGGAGATGTTGAATAAGTGATTTAATTCACCCGTGTCTTACTTTTCTTATCAATAAAATGGAAATAATTATAGTACCTACCATTTAGCTGTTGTGAAGAAATCAATGAGAGAATACATGTAAAGCATGTAAAACTGTCTGCTTCATAGTAAATAACTAATAACATTTACTATGATTAAACGGTTGGCAGCAGGAGAGAAGATAAAGTGACTTTGTATTATCATTTGAACATATCTTAAGACTGAATTTCTCAAGGTATCCGTCACCACCCTGGTGGAACCCCCCCTTCCATTGTATCATCAAACAAGCAGAGATTTCTCAGAATAAGAATAAAAGTCCTTATCCACACAATTCCCTTACAGTCAGTGGGGACAAAGCAGGGCCCAATATGTAACACCAACTTCCTGGGAGTTGTCGAACTCACTCATGCCCTATGAAGCTGACTCTTCTATGTCTATTAATCATAATAGTCTGGGATATATTGCCAAATCACCTCTGATTCACTGGTTACACCTCTACCAGCAGAAAACCTGTGTGCAACTCCGCCAACAGACACTCCTAACTCTTGGCTTAGTTTACCCCTCATCCTAGCTCATTGCTTTCGGTTCCTGACTTTGTCCTGTCTTGTCTGAGACTCTGTACCACTCCTAAACCATTTCCTTTCACATCTTGGCCTCCTTGCCTTACTTTCTTTTAAACAGTTTTCATTTGAAAAATGCCACACGTAAAATGATGTTGTCAACAATGTGATGTGCCCAATCCCTCTCCTGAATGAAAGACTTAGTCCCGGCTGCTAGGAGCTTGGCCAGCAAGAAGTCCTCAGCTGTGAGCCTCCAGTGTGGACGGCCGTGGCTGAAGAGAGCTGCTTTGCTCAAGGTCAAGACCTCTTTCCAAGGGTGGCTTATAACCAATGACTGATCGGTGTGGGTATACAAAAACCAGACCCATCACCAGATCAGGACAACTCGGAAGGGCCATCCCAGCTTCAAAACTCTCTATGTCATTGCTTGTGACCTTCACTGAGACCCAGTCCAGTCCTGCTTTCTTCAGTTCCCTTCTATAGGTGCGCTGATTCTAAGAGCACTCCCAAAGAAACCACTTACATGGTAATCTCCATCTCAGAGGCTGCTTCCCAGGGATCTCAACTTGGGAAAGATGTACACAATATTCATATTTATATCACATTTAAAGAATAATAAAATAGGCACTCTTGTATCCTCCATCCAGCTAAAGATAAAGAATATTTTACCAGTACTTTGAAGCCCACTGTGTACCCCCTGCACTCTAACCGTAGGTAATTACCATCCTGATTCTGGGGGAAAAAATTAAGAAAAGCAGCAAAAACTTGACACAGAAGAGTTCCGAGAGCAAAGCTGGGCTGGGGTGAGTTGTGAAAGGACAAGTGTCATTGAACAATGTTGCTAACTGCAAGCAGGTGGGAGCGGGAAGCCTACCTTTGTGCAGATGCTGGGGCAGTGGAGGTTGGCAAGTGAGGAGAGCTAATTCATACTCGGAGAGAAGGGAACTCATTTGGGAGAGAAGCTGGAGATCAGAACCAGGGGACCTGAGGCAAGGTGCTGAGGGTGGGACTTTGCGTAGATTGGATGTCTCCTCCGTCCTTTTCTTCCATGTAAACATGTTTTATTAATCACAGCAGCATCTACATACCCTTGAAAAACAGTGACATAAAGAACATATAAACATACATTTATAGTGTACGTCAGTCTCTAAGCAAGATGTGTTTTGTGCCTGTCAATGCTTCTCAAACTTTTATGCAGAAGGAAGTATATATTACTTCGAAATTTAAATTATATTTTTTACCCACCCTGCAACTAGTGTTCCAGTAAAATTGCCATGTGGCTTCACTTACCTGCCTGTGCGTTGCTACTGACCCTACAGTATATATATATACACTATATATATACTATATATACATATATATAGTAAGGGTTATTATATACATACTGTGTGAGAAATAGAGGCATATCAATCAGGGGGACTCTTACCATTATTTAGGGCCTTCTGAGGAAGAGTCTACAAACCACAAATTGGGATCACTGTGGGGTAATCAGATTAGGGAAATAATATATAAAATGAAACTATGCTAATGTGTCATTTTCCCCAGCTTATACTAATGATCAAATTAATATTTCAAAATGATTCTGAGTGATATAATGGCCAGGCCAAATCAGAAGGGGAAATGTTTAGGAAGATAGACTTTTTTAAGAGTAAACTTTTAATTTTACAATAGTTTTAGATTTACACAAAAATTACCAAGAAAGTACAGAACTCCCACATACCCCATACCAAGTTCCCATGTTATTAACATCTTACATTCTTAGTATATGTGTGACAACTAATAAACCAATATTGATTTATTATTAAGTAAAGTCTATACTTTATTCAGATTTCCTCAAAAACATTTTTTAAGAGAGAGAATGAGAGAGAATGTGAGGGGAGGATAAGGAGGAGAGGGGCAGAGAGAGAAAGAGAGAGAATCTTAGGCAGGCTCCATGCTCGGTGTGGAGCCTGCTGTGAGGCTTGATCTCATGACCCTCTGGGCCACCCAGGCACACCTGAATTTCTTCAGTTAAAAACAATTTTTTTAAATGTTTATTTATTTTTGAGAGAGAGAAAGACAGAGTGCAAGCAGGGGAGGAGCAGAGAGAGAGGGAGACACGGAATCCGAACTGGGCTCCAGGCTCTGAGCTGTCAGTGCAGAGCCCAGCATGGGACTCGAACTCATGAGCTATGAGATCATGACCTGAGCAGAAGTCGGATACTTAACCAACGGTGCCCCAGGGATTTCCTCAGTTTTTATCTGATATTTTTTTCTGTTCTAAGATCTCACCTTAGAAACAAGTAAATTGTGATTTACTCAATCCCTATCCTTCTACAAATCAAACCACTCAACAAACTGCACAGACTAACTGGATGAATCATTTCTAGGGTGACAGAGTTCTATGATGATCTTCAGAATCACTGTGAATAAGGCCAGAAAGGTGACTAATGGTTAATTACGAGAAGGGGAGAACCTTTGGGGGAGTAAGGGACAATTTCATTATAGTGATGTTTCCTTTGAAATTTTTGGCTTTCTATGAAGTAGCTGATACCAAAATGAAAAGCGTTATTGATTCAAGAAGGGAATCTGTCCTTGATGAAGAACATGAAGAACAAAAGCTTTTCAGAGACTTTCTACATGTGTAAAAATCTGTATGTATCTGTCCAAAAGCATTCTGTTACATACTGTGGCCTTCAAAGACCCCTGAAGACCCTTGGCTATGGTAAAAGACTCACTGCCTGGATTCAGATATTTGGTTCCATCACTTATTTGGGGCAAGTTCCTTAATGTCTCTGAGACTTAGTTTATTTAACTGTAAGATGGGATAATAACAGTAGGCTTAAATACAAAATTGTCATTTTTATAAGCTATTAACAGTCAATTATCAGCAATTTCCTACATTAAATCTACTTCACAAGGTTCTCGGGAGGATTACTTGAGATAATGACAGGTTTAGGACACACTTGGGACTCAGTGATGACTCAGTATATACCATGATTCTATACCATGGTATACGCTCAATATATACCATGATTAACATATACTATTTTCTTCTCTGCAAATTTTGAATATGTTACATGACAATTTAGAAAAACTACTCTCATCATGATTAAACCCATGGATGGCCCATGGAATGCAGGCCCACTTCTTGCTATAGTCAAATATACAATGAGTTTAACTTAGTCCCACCTGAAGTCAAGGGAGCAGATCAAATCAGGGCCTGGAAAGAAGAGAGGGGCACAGTGCTTCGTGGTATGATGTGAGGAGCATTAAAAGATTTCACTCACCCAAAACATCTCCCGGCCTATGCTGACCATCTGAACATCTTCAACATTTGTTCTTTTATAATTAGCATTGCATCTGCTAGCAACCACTTAAACAATTCAGATAGCCTCATTACATAAATATATACCCATAACAAGAGATTGGGGGAGAAAGTTACCACAAAACAGATCGGGCGAGATGAAGACAACCAGTATGAAGACCCGAAGTCAAACTTTTCACTTGTGAAGATTGCACCCAGACTGCTCTTGGCAAGGCTATTCTCAAGAGCTCCTCTATCTTACGATACGTTGAATTCATTGTATAAATACATTTTATGAAAAGGAAGGAGGAAAGAAGAAAGGACAAACAGGTTTACTTCTTTGGCTCCTACAAGCCGTCGTGCACTTCCTAAAGTGAGAGCGGAGGACAGCTTTCCTTTTCTCTCCTCCCCTTTCCTTTCGGTTTTCTCTAGCAAGAATGTTCCTATTATTTTAACCTCAGTATTTCTCCTTTCCCTCTTTCTCCACCTTTCTTCTAATTATTATGTGTTGGTTCACTCATGACATTTTTGGCATAATTAAGTATCCAAATTATTCTATAGAAGTAAAGTGAAGTAAGAACAAAGAAGAAAAAGCTCATCTAATTAGGCAAAGAGCAAGCTGGAGTTATCAGGAGCAGGGGCATGTTCTCAGAGCGCCATGGTGGTCCCTCATTTTTCTTCCTCTCCCGACTTACTTCTGCCTAAGCACTGTTTCCCTACTGAAATAGGAGTTTACTACCTACTCTGTAACCTGTAGCCAATACCACACTGTTAGTCTTTTCTTTTTATACATATGGCTTTTCTTTGAAACAGGGGCCCTGGCTACCAGCTGCAAGTGCATCAAGTTAGGTAACAGGGTCCCGCAGTCCTGTGTCCTCAAGCAGACAGAGCTTCCTCAGACGCCATGAAATCCTGTGCTCTGCCACTTGGCAGCCGCCTGACCTTGAGCAAGTTACTTAATGTCCTTGCACTTCAGTTTTCCTTATGCATACGTTAAATTAGGGTAATAAAGTTCCTCCTGTATGGGGCTTTTAATGAGAAAATAACTGTTAAGCACTCAATAAATGTTAATGATGACTGGGATGATTATGATAATGATGATGACGAAGGAAATATTCACAGGGCCATTTACACAAATTTTCAACTATGTGTCTTAATTTGTCTGGGTCCCTGGAGTGTCAGTGGAAAGAATGTGCTTCATGGCCATATTTGGTGTTCAGTCATACAGAGAAATATTTGATGTATTCGCAGGAGGATGGCTTTAGGGAAGCCAGATTAAAGGAGGGGCAATGGACCATCTGAAATAAAATTCCTCATAAAGAAGTAGAGAGTCTGTTACATTTAGGGCACTTAGGTCAAAGTCCGAGTCAGAAGGTAGAAGGTTCCAAATACAATGTGTGGCTGCATGTGAATCCCGCCCTGATTCTGTGTCAACCTTCCCAGGCTGCTATGTGGGAAAAAATTCTATCTTTAGGAATCCAAAAAATTCTGCTATAGGAACTCCTCTAAAGAGATTAGCAGGAAAAAGGGAAGGAAGCATTAATCAGTCATTGCCTCCTGGGAACTCACAGTCAAATACAGACATACAAGAATGGGACACACAGAACAGAAGAATTACAAATGCATCAAGTATTTATCCACTTACATGATGTGTTAATCAAAGGTAAAGGTACTTTAGAAATGGATCCCATAAGAGTAATGCCATAAGATTACCTAGTAGATATTAGTTATGGTAAAAGACAAATATCAGCTTGCATTCGAAAGTGGCAAGGCTTGTGGGACAAATTTATTTCAGAGCTTGGGACAATTTTACTTTAGGGCTCGGCCTGTTTTAGATTACCACTGAATGGTGGATCAAGGGAAGGATCTTGGTTGTTGGGGGAGTTTCTCTGTGTCCCTCAAAAAGATATGTTGAAGTCCTAGCCCCCAGCACCTGTGATTACGACTTTAGTTGGAAATAAGGTCTCTTGAGATGCAATCGAGTTGAGATGGGTCATTAGGACAGGTCCTAAAGTAGTACGATTGGTGTCCTTATAAGAAAAGGAAAATGTTATGTGAAGAGAGATACACAGGGAAACACCAAATAATGATAGAGGCAGAGAAGGAACAACGCAGCTGGAAACAAAGGCCCACCAGAAGCTAGGAGAAGGCAAGAAAGGATTCTGCTTAGTCTTGGAACATATCCCTGCTGACACCTTGATTTCAAACTGCAGGAAACTAAATTCATTTTAAGCAACTCAGTGTGTGGTACTTTGTGGCAGCCCTAAAAAAGTAAATACTGAGAAATGCTGATGTAATAAGTATTGTTACCATCGATTTACTATTATAAAGTAGTTTTATAACATATATAATATATGTATTTGTCATGTATCTTATATATATTGTTATTATATATAAGATGCATAATATATATAGTACATATAATTTATTATAAAGTAGTTTTTTTTTCCAGGCAGCTAGTAATAACTTTTTCAAATCTTCAGTGTGCCTTTATAGATAAAAGTTTTAGTAAGTAGTTACTCTTAATAACAATATTAGAATCTATTCTGTATCTGGCAACAAGAATTTATTTAATCTAACAACTTCTTGCAGTTCAGCCTTCATTCTCTCCATTTCCTGCCTCCAACATTGACACTTGGTTCCACCTCAGGGATAATGGGTCCTCAGGGCCCTACCATTCTGATCTTGTACCATTTCCCACTGACCTCGTGTTCTTACTGGAGTCTGTTAAACATGGGGTCTATTCCACTCTGGTGTAGTTAAGAAACTCTGTGTTTCACATTGTTTCTCACACTTCTACCAGCAAAACATTTCAATACTGTGGTTTCCCACCCCTAATTCTGACATTTTAGGAGGAAATTTGGTTTTTCAAGACTTTTCTCACATCTTTCATTAAAAAGGCAAGTGCAGGGGCGCCTGGGTGACTCAGTCGGTTGAGCAGTTGAGTGTCCGCCTTCGGCTCAGGTCACGATCTCGCAGTCAGCGAGTTCGAGCCCCGCATCAGGCTCTGTGGTGACAGCTCAGAGTCTGGAGTCTGCTTCGGATACTGTCTCCCCATCATTCTGCCCCTCATTTGCTCACGCTCAGTTCTGTCTCTCAAAAATGAATTAAACATTATAAAAAAAATTAAAAAGAAAATGCGAGTGCAGGGTGGTCTCGTCTGGTCAGACGCACAGGAGACACTAGAATCAAAGCCTACCCCAGCTAGGAGCTTCATATAGCGCTTTTAGTCCACAATGCTTTTGTAGCTCATTAGCTCAGGAGTTCTCACTGTGTCACTGCAGGCTAAACACATAACAAAGACTGCTTTTCTGTGGGGACTGAGCCCCAGAGAGTCTTGAGGTTGAAGCCTAACCCTCACCCAGTGTCCTTTAGGAAGCCCTTGCTCTGGTTCCTTCTAGTGCAAGTTTTACCCACCACACCGCTATGCCAACATCAGGGCCAGCCTTAGTCAAAAGCAGACTGAATTTTGCCTCCAATTCTGTCCTTCCCTTTTCAGGCTTCCTTTTTTTATCAAGGACTTCCTACTTCTTATCCCTCTGACCTCTTGGCGGCTGGTCTCTCTTTGAAAATCTGAGAACCAATAGAACCAACAGAGTAATGGGAGTTAATTTTTTCATGGAAGAAACCTTCCTGGGTGCTTCTTAACAGGGATTTTATAAAGATGATATGCTAGTTTTAGCGGTAGGTAGGATAGGCGTGAAGAGAAGGGGAAGATTGTTTTGTTTTCTTTTGAGCAGCAAAGGCCTTACAAAACAGTTTCGATGTACATCCTATATTAGTGTTTGAGATATTTTTAGAGGATAAAAACCAAAAAAAAAAAAAAAAGCTTATGTTTATAGTGCACTTCTGCAGTAACACTGACAGCAGCCCAACGGGTTTAGCGCTTATTAGTGTTGATGGTATTTTCAGACCCCACCAAAAGAACATCGAGCTTTTCCCTTTCTGTTGGCATCTGCTCGGCTGCTCTGTATTTCCAAGGACTATTAAAAGAACTGATTTGTATATTTGGTTCAGGAATTCGAAAATAACCTGGAGCTCTCCTCATCAGCAGACTGCTAGCTATTTTTTTTTAATCAAAGCAATTATAAGATGCATGACAAATATTTTGTTAACGGACTATTTTCAAAATGAGAAATGGAGGGAAAAGGCACAGTGGTGACAAAAAGTTCTCAAAACTGTGATTTCCAAGTTTCCGAGGTTTGATGTAAATTGTTAAGCAGGGTTTCAAAATACAGGTGACTTCTGAACAATACACATTTGCACCGTGCAGGTCCACTTATATGTGGACTTTTTTATAGTACAGCACTATACTATAATTTACTGTTCTAAAGTAATATAGTTTACTACACTAAAGTAAATGTATTTTCTTTTCCTTATGATTTTCTTACTAACATTTCCTTTCTCTAGCTTACTTTATTGTAAGAATACAGTGCATAATAATATAACATATGAAATAATGTGTGAATCGATTGTTTATGTTATCGGTAAGGCTTTCGGTCAACTGTAAACTATTAGTAAAGTTTTGAGGGAGTCAACTTATACATGGATTTTCCACTGTGTCAGGGTTGGCTGTCCTAACCCCCACCTTGTTCATGACTTAACTGTATATAATTTTTATTCTTTCATTACTCCATTCTTGTAAATGCTGAAGAGTAATGGTGTACAACCCCTTTCATTGATACTTTTAAAATGATGATTTGGAAATACAACTGACTGTTGATAATGCATGTTTATTAAGTGGTTGAATACATTGTCTTTAGCTTCTTTATTCTTCTTTATCAACAAATGTTTGTTAGTGACATTTAATTATATTCCAGGCAGAGTGCTACAGATGCAAATATAAAACATAGTTCCTGTCATGAGGAGCTGACAATATGTATCAAGCTAATAACTAATTGCCAAATAGCTTGAAAAGTAAAGTAACAAAAGTATGTATTTGTTAAAGGGACAGCACAGCCCAAAAGAAAAAAAAAAAAAAGGACCAACGTGGATTTGATAGACTGGAGAGGGTCTTGCAGAAGAGGAGGTCCCTGAGCTGGTTATTGAAGGAGGATTAAGAGTTTAACACACAGAGGGGAGTGGTAGGGCGATGGAAAGGCATCTCTAGCAGAAGGAATAGACTATACCAGAGCAAAGAAGTGAAAGCTGGAGAACACTTACAAGTCATTTTGGACTGGCCTGGCATCTGAGGAAGCTGTGAACTGTGATGCCCGCAGAAGGCAGGGCTCCAGGCCCAGGGTACCTTTCTCCACCTTACTTAGGAGTCTGTAGAAAAGGCAGAATCTCTGAAAGCTATTAACGGAAACGTGTATGTTACGAGAAGTGGATATTGGATTTAAGAATGGTGACACTAGAGGAAGTAGACAGATTAGGAGACTATTTAGTGTTAAGGCAAAGCATGATGAGAGCCTGAGGTAAGGCAGTCAACATGGTAGAAGACGACGAGGCAGAAATAAGAGACATTTAAAAGAGAAAATTTAATAACTACTTGAGCTTGGGAGATACTGACATTTAAAAATGTGGGTGACGCAGAGAATGAGAGGAACAGGCATTTAGATAAAGCAGAAGGAATAGGCCAAGGAGCAAAAGTTGAATCAAGTAGAAGATGGCATTCCATAGCACCCAAGTCTCAGTTTTGTACACAGGCAGAACAATAGTAAGTGGTGTTCATTCACTCACCCTTCGACACATATTTTTGGGTGTCGATTGTGTGTCAGGCTCTGTCTAGGTTCTAAGGACACAGGGATGAACAAGAGAGATCAGTCTCTGCTTTCCTAGAGCCTATCATCAAATGGAAGGGAGACAGATAACACAGAAGTAAGCACATAGATGAACAAGATAATTTGAAACAGTTATAAATAACAAAAGGAAAAGAAAGCAGGCTTATGGGACAGAGCATTACCGAGGGGGTGAGTGCTATTTTAGACTGCGTGATCAGGAAAGGCCTCACTTGGTCAGCCAAGAAAAGATCCGAGGCAAGGAGTTCCAGGCAGAGGATACATAGTGGGGGTCTGATTCTGAAGGGGAAACAAGTGCAGAGGAAAGAAGGAAGGCTGGTGAGGCAGCTGGCAGGGTGTTGAAGGTGTGAGTAGAATGAGGTGGGTTGGAGAAGAAGTTGAGGCTCCGTCATGGAAACCTCAATGAACCGTGGTTAACAACTTGGACTTCATCCTAAATGCGATGAGAAGCTATTGAAAGATTCCAGATGTGGAAGTGACATGGCCTCATTTATATTTCCAAAAGTTCACTCTGGCTACAACGGAAGAATGGATTGTAGTGGAGTCTTGGAGACCATTTGAGCAGTAGTCCAGGTGAGAAATAACGGTGGCCTGGTCTTGAGGTTGGGCAGCACAGATGAAACAGATTATGGATATATTTTGCAAATGGAGTTATTAGCATGATCTGAAGGGCGATTTTGGTGGAGTACCACTGGGTGGATGATGATGCACTTTTAGTAAGCTCGTGGAGGACTCCAGCGGGAGAGGTCGAGAGTTCTATTTTTCATTTGTTAAACTTAAGGTGCTTATCACATGAGGATGTCAAGTGAGTAGCTGCATATGTGAATTTGGAATTCAGGAGAAGATGCAAATTTGGGAATCTATAGATGTATTTAAAACCGCAGGACTGGATATTACTTTGGAAGGATGAGGCCACAAAAGAAATGGGGCTCCAGGACCGAACCTGAGATAACTGGGTTTGGTCTGGGAAAAGGATCCAACAGAGGAGATTGAGAAGGAGTTTTCTGTGATGTAGTTAGAAAACCAGGAGGGTAAGGTGTTGCTGAAGTCACAAGAAGAAAGCTAACCACCGAGGGAGGAGTGATCACCGGGGTTAAATTCTGTGAAGATACGATACAAAACGAGGGCAGATTTAACGCCACTGGTGACTTTGATAAAAGAGATACATTGGAATGGGCAGATAAGAAACTTGATTGGAGGGGCGCCTGGGTGGCTCGGTCAGTTAAGGCATCAGCTCAAGTCATGATCTCGCAGTCCATGAGTTCGAGCCCCATGTCAGGCTCTGTGCAGACAGCTTGGAGCCTGGAGCCTGCTTTGGGTCCTGTGTCTCCTTCTCTCTCTGCCTCTCCTCCAGTCATGATCTCTCTCTCTCTCAAAAATGAATAAACATTGAAAAAGATTTAAAAAAACATCAATAACCCAGGGAAGTTAGCATCGAATAGTTTATAATGTGGATTCCTATTATTTTAAGTACTGTCTATAAGCTCCTGACATCCCAGTTTTTCTCTTCAGAAACTTTCCTTTGTGCTCTGGCATCCTACTTCCAACCTGACTTTTTTTTAAGTTTATTTATTTATTTTGACAGAGGGAGTGAGAGAGCACATGCGACCATGCATGGGGAAGGGGAGAAAGAGAGAGAGGGACAGAGAAAATCCCAAGCAGGCTGCACACTGTTAGCGTGGAGGCCCACGCAGCCTCGATCTCAAATGGTGGGATCATGACTTGAGCCAAAATCAAGGATAGGATGCTTAACGGACTGAGCCACCCAGATGCCCCCAACTTGACATTTAAATGGCTTACAGGCATTTAAAAATTAACATATCCCAATATATCTTGACTTCCACAAACCCTCTTCCAATTTCCCTTCCTGTCAGGTGTCTGTGGCAGAAACCTGGTAGTCATTGTCTAATTCTCTCTTTGCTTACCCCTCACATCAGATCCGTCAAGCTATGTTGGTTCTGTCTTTAAGACAGACTTGAAATCTGTCTTCCCATCACCATCTCCAGCATCTTTACTGCTACCCCAACTAAGGTGGATCCTTCCTACTCATCACCTCACTATCACTGTTGATTTCCTTCTGGCACTTATCTCATGTTATTACCATTTGTTTAATGTTTTGTTTGCTTACTTTCTGTTAATGTCCGTCTCTAGAATGTCAGTCCCATAAGGCAGGGACTTTATTTTCATTACTGTCGTATCCCCAGTATTCACCATGATTAGCACAATGCTAGGTATATGGGAGAAGCTCAATAAGTATATAAGTTCTTGAACAAAAGGATTAATGAGTAGGTAATTTCCCTGTGGGTGGCAGGAACTGAAGGAAATAACACCCCCCCGCTCCACCGTGGATGAAAAAAAAAAGACAAAACCCGTAGTCATCAAAGTCAGGCTCTCCCAGAATATGGGGGTGAGAGAATGTGAGGCACTGAGGTAACTGGGGCTGTATCCCTGCCAGGGGCGTCCTTTCCTTCTCCGTCTCTGGGTTAAGTTGTACATGGCAGTGCTCTGACATGGCAGTAAATCACACAATAGCGTGTTGGTTGGTAGTTTGCAAAGCACATTGGGGGTGTTACTTGGATGGCCTGTGAGACAGGGAATAGGTTTTACAGGTGGGAAGAACGAAGGATAAGAGACTGTGTTGTCCAGTGCATGAGGGCTGAAACCAGTGTGGGGCCTAGAGCCTCGACTCTCTGCATTCCACATGCTATTTTCTGCCAAAAGGACACCATGCCTAGTTTCAAAGCCCAGCAACGTTGTAAGGTCGATGCCAGGCAACTTGCCTAAGTGTCAATCTTTCTGTTAAAAAGGGACATCTACTTTAGAATTTCACCTAGAATTCATCTTGCTCATTTCTGAGAACCAGGAAAAAACCCTGAAAACTGCAGTGATTTATCACTTACTGAGACTTTTACATTTAATGATCTCACTCTTCGAAATGACCTGGGGAAATAGGGAGAAGAGGTTTATTACCCTCATATTTGAGATAAGTTATCTGAGCCTTAGGAAGAAAAGGGCTCAAGGTTATCCACTTAGGGAATGTTGATTAAAAGCTTGGGTTCTTAGAGGAACACTGTCTACATTTGATTCCTGGTCTGGCTATTTATTAGCTATGTAATCTTGGGCAAGTTCCCTACGTCTCTGCCCGTTTTCCTCATTTATAAAATGAGGACAATAATAGCATGTACCTCATCAGGTTATTGTGAGAATCATACGTGTTAATCCACGGAAAGCATTTTGTATAATGTTTGGCACGAGGTAAGTTCCCAGTAAAGGCAGGCCCTTAAAAAGTGACGGAGTCAGCTCTTGGACCCAGTTCTTCTGGCCCCGACTCTGGTAGTCTTCCTATCATTCAAGTTAGACTCAATCTTAGAAAAGCAGGTTGAAATAATTTTCTTTTGAAATGCTCTTTCAAGGAGCTTCTGAGGCCAAGGATGTCTTGTTTAGATTCTTACTGAACTTATAACTGTATCGCGGAGCACAGATCAGAACTTAATGTTGCTACATCTTATAAAATCCCGGCAGAGAATGTAGTTTTGGCAGAGCGTATGCTGAAGATCACAGTATCAACATAAAGAGTTGCCCGTTTCCACTTTCATTTTTTTTCCTCCAGAATTTCAAACCTGGAGCAGATGCGGTCATGCCTTTTTGTTATGACACAGGCTTAGACTTATGTCTAAGGAGAAATCTTATGACTAAGGAGAGCCTTATGTGTCTAAGAAGAAATCTTCCAACTTCAGATATTTAACGTAATGTGATATTAGAGGATGCTTCAACTACTGATTACTTTTTCTGTCTTTTTAGGACTGTATCAAAGAATAAAATGGTATATTAGATTGCATGTATATTTTTGGCAGCATTGTTTGTAGTGTTAAACAAAACAAAACAAAAAACCTGAAAACGACCTTAATGCCCATGAAGAAGGGAATGATTACATGAAATTTTAAATACCCACTTTGCAGAAAATTAGGCAACACAAAAGACTGAGTTACCATTTGGAGGAATACCTGTGACATACTGCTAAGTGAAAATAAATCCTATCACAGATTACGTCCTTAGTGTGATCGGATCTTTATTGAAAAACCCTAAAATCAATGCAAATGTATATATTTCTATGAGTATGAAGAGACATGAGAACATGGGGGTGAGAGAATCTGTCGGAACAGGCTAGTACTAGGAGGGATTGGTAGTACCTGCAAGAATGAGTATTCTTGAAATACCTAAGAATGGGTATTACAAATTACTTTTTGACATTAATCAGCACCCAGGCATACGTTACTTATGAAATAAAAGTCTAATAAGCACAGACTTTTACAAGTGTTTTTCTTTAGCAGTGGCCTCTTTATACATTCAATCCCCCAAAGCCCATTGATTCTGAGGAAACATATTGATGTTTCAAGGCACCCAACGGTGAAGCTGTTTGTCCTGTTTAGGAATCAAACCTCTGACCTCGGTCTCAATAGCACAAAGCTCCAACTGAACTAGTCCCCCTTGCTTACAATGTAATCATAGCAAACACAGAATCAGCTTATGAGTTATACAAACATATGTGGATACAGGATCGTATACCTCCTCAATGAACCATGGTTTAATTATGTTAGCCTTTTAATCCATACAAATGATCATACCTGGATTTCGGTATAGTGCAAAGCTGGAATGATAAAATCTGAACATTAAAAAAATCTGAATCCTAGATATAATAAATGCAATTGCTTTTTCCCCACTGATTTACCACTTTAAAATGTGTGTTTGAAGTCATTTAAGCCATATCTGCTATTGTTGCAACTGCCTATAGGTTTCAGATGAGTAAAGTCTTTGAAATATGACTCTGCTCAGGAGAAAGGAATCCGTAGCACTCGGTATAAAGATTATAATCTTTGGTCTTCCTGTGGCAAGATTTACAACTGTGACCTTAGGCTCTATTTCTTTTGGAGTGTAGTCACTTTCAGTTACCAGTGATGATTGCTTTGAGTTACTAGGTCAGCGTGAATTGCCTAATATAATGTCAGCTTCGTGCTTCCCAAGGACTGGGTGGTATTAGGGACACGAAACAAAGTGAATTTTAATGTCTGCAGAAGGCAGTGCTCTGATATATGAGCCACCCCAATAACAATGAATTTCCATGGCAAGAAATTTTAACACCAGTTCCTAACCTCTTCCATACTATTCATCCTTTAATTCACAGAATATTATGAGTTCACTCTTCATTAGGTGAAATAGTCGAAAACAGTTAAAGAAACGAAAAGAGAGAATTAAAAGCTAGCTCTACTTCAGGGCCTTTTCCTAGAATGTTAAAAAGAGGCAGTTGTATAAGGGATGATGCAAAGCTGAGATTAACGTCCTCCGATTCTGTTGACTTATCACAATCTAGATGTTGAACTGAAGCCCTTCTCGCAATGCAGTTTCAAAATGAACACTTTGTTTAAAATTCAGATCTATATCCAAAGGGCAAGCAATGAAAGCAGTTTGAGAGCTTGGTTCTAACTTGTCAGACATTGACTAGTTTTCAACAGGAGGAAATTGCAAACGACATATAAAAGCCTACCTTTCTTTGATACACTGCATTAAAAAATGTTGTTGACACTAGATGGCACTCTAGCGTTGCTTTTCTTGTATGTTCCTCCAGGTACAAAGTCCTTCAGCATTAATTCCCTCCTTTAAAAAGAGCAAACATGCTATTTAAACAAAGGTCCCTGTAGCTGCTCTGTAGTTCTGTTTTTATATTTATAGTCATGTAATCAATATGTTGGAAGAGTAATTAATTTTTAACCTCAATCCGTGGGGAGATCAAATGTTAGTGGAGTTAATGGATGAAACAGGCTTCATTATTCTAAAGTAACACTAAGGATAAGGCAGAGCAGAAAGAGAAGGGTTGTAAACAACTGTGCCATCAAATACAATCATAAAGCAACAGTGCAATGTGATCACAGGATGCTGACTTATTGCCACTTCCCTTCGGTACAGTCGTAGTTTCTGCTCTAGTCACCTAGACTAACTTGAAATAGTCTCCTCACTGAGTTTCCAAAATATTTCCTCTTCCATTCAATGCTGCTGGAGTTACTATGCCAAATAAGAGTTCTGATCTTGCCGCCCCTCTGTTTTGAAAGCCTTTTGTCATTCCCCATTTCCCAACACCTTAAAGGCCTTTTGTGATTTGAGCCCTCTACACTCCTGGAGCATGCATGCTCCTTAGCTCCGGGAGGGTCATGCAATTCTCTTATCCATCACATGTTTTTGCAGTGCTATGCAGCTGACCATATGCTACAAGAGAGGCAGCAGCCTTGTGCAGCTTCCATATTGCATCATATCCAGCAGCATGGAATGTTCTGGATGGGCTTACACCCAGGACAGGAGTGGGGAGGCATGACCCAAGTGGAGGGGCTGGAAAGCAAAAAGGACAAAGAACTCACTTTTATCTTGATTATATCCTTCCATTACCTAACCCCGTCCTTGAATTTCTGAACATACTAACCAGGGTCATGAGAAGATAAGAAAAGTAGGCAGGGAGGCTTGCAGCTGATTGTTCGCTCAGGCTCATTATCAGTAGACACACTACTGTTTCTTCCCCAAGTATTATATTCAAATTAACCTCTCTTATTCCTTTACCATTCTTGTACTTTCCCGACTTCCTTGCAGACATGACTCTCCCTCTAGTGGGGTATTCCTTTCCTGTTTATCCATCTGGGCTCAACTCATGTGCGTCTTCTTTCATAAAACCTCCTTCAACCCCCATCTAGCATAATGAATCTCCTTATATGCCGAATTCCCCAATTGCTTAATTTCTATGCTTCTTACAGTAATCTTTCATAGTTAGGATTTTTGTCCTTATTTTTCTTTTCTACTACAAGTGTAAATTACGGAAAGATTTGTAAATCTTTGTATCACCTACATTGCTTGACCAAGTGCCTCGTCAAATAATTACGGTCCATAAATATTGAATTTCCTGAAATTAGATGGGATAAAACTTGATCCAAAGACCCAGGATGGATAGCTGAGTCAGGGAAAGCTCATAGTTTTTGGATTAATCATTAAAAAAAGAAGATTCATAAATGTTTTATTCCATAAAAAAGCACTAGTTGATAGTGGTCTTGTGTATATACAGTAAAAGAGGTTATTAGTCACCTATCCATCATCCATTCTCCCCTTCCATAAAAGAAACCTGGTTTCAGTTGGGCATATTGGAGCCAAAAGTAAAGGACTACATTTCCCAGCTACCCCTTGTATCTCGGGGGAGCTCTAAGACTACATTCTGGCCAAATATAGCAGTGAAAGAGTTCTGCAGGCCTTTTAGAAAGGTTCTTAAAGGATGTTGACTCAGCCTTTCCTCCTTCTTTCAAAAACTCAGGAAGCCATCTGGACCACAAAGGTGACCATGAGGAGAGAAGTCATGCGCTGGGACGGTGGGCAGAAAGATGGGAGCCTGGGCCCCTGATGACAGTTTGTAACCTCCACACCAGACCCAAACTGGCTGACTTCCAACTTGTTTTGTATACAAGAAGAAAGCTCTTCTCTCATTTAAGCCACCGGGGTTTTCTGAGCCCAATCCTGATACACACACTTTAGATTAACTGTGGATCATTTCTTTCTGTTTGTTTGTTTGTTTTCAGGAACTTGCTTGAAGTACGGTAATGATCATATAAGCTTATCACCTATGGGCAAATGAAGGATGAACATCTTTCCAATTTAAAATGAAAGAAGACAAGCTTAGATATAATTTGTGTTGATTTAGTAGTGTAAACTTTAGAACAATTAGCATGAAATGGAATTCTTCAGAAGGATAGAGGAGACTTGTCATTGGGATTACCAGTCGTGATGCATAATGAGTGGTTGGGATATGATTTTTGCTTGCTTATTACATTCACTTGGGACCTAGGTAAATAGAGGTAAAATAAGTGTTACGTTTTAATTCCTTTGAGTATACAGTAGCTCACTTCTTTTTAGAAGCAGAGGTTAATCATATTTGGATGGTGGGAGTGAGCAAGAAGAAGGTTAAAAAATGGAAGAAAGTAACAATTGTTAAGTAGCTTTAACCAGCCAGTAGCAAAGCATACATATTTTATTTAATTTTTTCATACGATAAGTTTATATTTTATGATGAAGTAAGTAACTTCTCAATCTTACCTCCCTGACCTCTAACACCAAATGCCCTGAAGTTCCATCTTTGGCCTCTGTAGCTTCTCTCCCTAGATGATCTTGTCTGATTCCATTGCTTTATACAACCAAATGTTGATGGTTTTGTTCCTCTAAGCTTCAGACTTACACATCCAAATGTCTACTTGGCATTTTCAGTTCTCTGGCTAAAAGTCATCTTAAGTTGAAATGTCTAAAGTAGAACTCTTCATCTGACTTGTGACTCTCCTAGCTTTCTCTCAATAGTTGGTGACATCATCCATCTATTCATGGAAGCCAAAAATCTAAGAGTCATTCCCTTTCCCTCCATATCCACATACAGTTCATCAGCATGTTCCATTCACTTCACCTTCAAAATGCATCTCAAATCTGTTCACTTACCTCTGTCTCCACCGCCTCCATTCTTCTTCCATCCCACCTGATACCTTGATCTCAGGCCAAATGTTATTAAATAGCCATCTTGCTTCTTCTCTTTGCTACAATCTATTTTCACTCAGCAGCTAGACTGATCTTAAAAAACCCTGTTTTACACCCTCCAGTAGCTTCCTATGGCCATTAGAATTCTAACTTGTTGCTTACATTTTCAACTTCTCCTCGTACCACTCTTCCCCACCCAGCTCAACATATTACTGCCATGTGGGTCTTTTTCCTGGGCCTTCAATGGGCTCTCTCTTGCCTCCAGAAACAACCTTTGTACTTGGTGTTCTCCCTGCCTAGATGGCTTCATGCCAGCACTTCATACTGCTGGCTCATTCTAATCTTCCATCCTCAGCTCACATTTTGCTTTCTTAGAGAGGCCTTTCCTAATCACTCTATGCCAAATAGCCATTTTAATCTCTGTCTTTTATCCTATTTATTCCTTTCACAGCACTTATAACAATTGAAAATAACTTTTGTGTATCTATCTCTCCTGTGTTTCTGTCTATATACCCTGCCTTTATCCATCTATTTTCCTTTCTTTTCCATTCTTCCCTCCCTCCCTTCCTTCCTCCCTTCCTTCCTCCCTCCCTCCCTCCCTCCCTCCCTCCCTCCCTCCCTCCCTCCCTTCCTTCCTTCCTTCCTTCCTTCCTTTCCTTCCTTCCCTCCTTCCTTCCTCTTCTTCCCTGGTTTGGAGTAAGTGCCCCATGGGGGCAATTGTCTTATCTGGCATATTCCCTGCTCTATCTCTCTTCCTTACAACAGTGCCTATCATGTAAGACTCTCAGAAATATTTTACAATTGAATAAATGAAAATCCAATTTTTTCCCCTGGCAAATAGTGAGCAGTGGCAGATCTGGGATGGGAACCTGGCCTTTCTTGCTTCAAACCCTTATTCTTTCATTACGAGACTTCCTTACCAGTCAATCAGGATTGAATTTTTTTCTGCTATTAAAGCAAGGGCTATTTTAGCTAAATAAATTGAAGAATTACTGTAACGATTTGGTTATTTTGTGTTCCCTCTAAATGATTTTACCTGAACTCTATAGATGCTTTAATCATACATTTTTATTTGAGTTATTTAAATAATTGTCACAACTCTCACTTTTCTTTGCTATCATTTGTTATTCTTTCTATGTATGAAAAACCATTTCCTTTTAAAAATAGTGTTGTCCATACCCTTGTGAACTAGTTAATTTTCTTTCCAACATTTTCTTTTGGGCCATGTAGATATGACCTAATAGTAACTGCAATAATGCTGTTGTTTCAAAGGGTAGAGGCCTTTTTTCTTATAAAAAAATTGAATGTGAAAAAAAAAAATCCCACCTCGTACAGGGTGAGAATGCCTGTTTTTCTTGGTAATATTTCATTTCCTTACCAAGACTATTTTCTTCTGCTTTCCATTGTCAGCAGACAAAAAAGATACAATTAAATCAAGGAAACCTGGCAGGGCCGATTTTGGAAAATAAAATGAATTCAGTTTCTGATTTAAACAAAGAGCAATTTATTATGTTGGAAAAACACTGCCCTGATGAGATTCAAACTCCACTTGTTTCATGTGAGCTCAGGACACCACTTCAGATCTGCATTTTTGTTTATCTTTGAGAAGGGGCAGCGATTTCACCCCCCAACTTTGAACTCCAAAGAGGACATGGAGTCGCTTAAGGGTCAGCTAGCAATGAGCACCCAGAACCCCCGTGCTGAGGCCCAGGGCCAGCTGCATGCCCTTCTCCAGTCCTGAGACCATTGATTCTAAGTTCAGATCTCTGTAAACAACTCCAGCAATTACACTGGAGCAAAGGAAGTGCTGGGGTTGGTTAGAGCGAATTTTTATACATCAGATGAATTCTAAGTAGACTTTTGAAATAAAAAAAATTTATTTCGATGAATTGAATAACCATAATAATACCTGTATTTGTCTAAACTCGTATTATTTAATATTTATAGGTAACACTGTGAGTATAATTATCCTCATATTTTATAGAGAATAGTACAACTTAAAAGGATTAAGTGACACTGAGGGTCTTACAGGCAATGAAGTCAGACTGGACGAGGGCCCCATACCTTTTAGTGGTACCCTGGTACCGCTAAAAAGGATGAAGAAAACCTGCATCTGTTGTCATGACTTTTACCTTCACATTTTTCTGGATTATGCCAAACTTTGGACCTATTTTATGGTAATTTTACTCTAGTGTCTTCCACATTGAATCATTTTGTGGAGCAAGGCAGGTTATAAATGATGATGATGATGATGATGATGATAAAACCAAGCTCTCCAGAAATAATTACTGTCACTTATTGAGGGTTATGTATGCATTGTTCCATTCAATCCTCATACAATCTTATACGGAAGTCACCATTTGCATTTCCATCTTTTATATATGGAAACTGAGGCTTAGAAAGTTTGAGCTGCTAGTCCAAAATCATGCTGCAGATAAGTGGGGGAAATGATTCAAACCTAGGGTGTCCGATCCAAAGTGTATCCACCTAGCCTCCATGCTATAGCACTTTTATCCAGAATGAGAGTAAGGGGTGGGCTCGCCAGGTCGCTGGGCACTGGGTTACAGCTGGATTAAGTCAGTAATATGATGTGAGCTGATTCAGGTTTCCACATGTGGCTCCTTATGTAACGGGCGAAATTAGGTTGGGTGTACTTCTGCCAAAAGGACAGTTGGAGTGAAGCAAAATAACTTGCTACAGTAAACAACCCATCTCTGTGGTGTGTATTTGCCACACATAAGTACAGTTCCAGTCAGTTAAAAGTTGTCAGTCAGCTGAAATTCTAAAAATAATCCGTCACAGAATGCTGCATATCAGGAATGGGTGATTTATTTTTATTACCTAAGTTTAAAATCCTTTAAGATTCCCAAGCTGGGTTGGTTGCAATACTGCATAAGAGAACGAGTTTAGAAAAGTACAATATTTTGCTAATTTTTTTTTAGGATATTGATTCTGCTTTGTTAAATGGAAATGAGTAAATCCATTCTTTAATATTTTTATTAGAAGAACATAATTTCAATCTTCTATTTAAATAAAAGTTGAGAAAATGGTTACAGAATATCAGTTTGAAGGGACACCAAATTATAAGCCAGCTTGGGTGGAGGTGGTGGTCCAAAGGGCTTGGTCTAGTCCTGTTTATACAGCTTATACCAAAAGGGGATATTTTTGGTATAAATTCAAAGTCACAAAGGTAGAGAGATAATCTCTTGATTAGGAGACTATGCTGAATGATAGTGGGTTAATAAAATGGAGGCTTTTGAAGGATGTCCTGAAAGTATCTGGCTTAGTTTAGAACCGATGCAAGGTGGAAATTTCTGGAAGAATATACAGGAAAGTGTTAATGTTGTTTATCTTTAGAAAGTGACGATGGAGGGTGTGAGAGAGGATATTTCCTGTGCACTTCATATCTTTTTGTCTAAAACTTTTTTCTCATGAGGTTATATATTTAAAAAACACAAAACATGACATAACAACATAAAGAATTCATGCAAGGACCCTCGAGGAACAGATACAGGTTTTCAAGCTAGAAAATGATGTAATCAGATATATTATATAATTTTGGCAGCTGGTTTTGGATATTAAGGAAGAGTCGATATGGATAAGACAGAATCAGGAGGTCAGTTGTTAGAATAATCTTGGAAAAAGATGTTGCATAATGACCTCTAAGCCAAGTACAATTTGGAGACAATATCCTAAAGCCCACATGGAGGATCCACTTTCTTCATATCACAGTTTTTAAAATAAAATGATACAAAGAAATCATACTTTTAAATTTGCTAATGCTTGCACTAAAGGGAGTTACATTTTCTTAAAGAGGTTAATTCTGTGTCAATAAAACAACCCATAAGTAAACGTATCCCCAGGGTAAAAGTGGGAGACAGATGCATGAAAGAAAAAATGATAAAGGATATGGATTTTTTCTGAATCACAAATGAATAAAAAAATGAGTAAGAGCAGCATGTGACACATTTTTGCGGTAGCTTTTTTTTTGCCCCTGTAAATCAGCCAGGCTTGATGGTGGCAGCCCTGATTTTTTACTTCTGTCATTTCAAGCATTCGTTTACTAAACAAACAGCATTTCATTAAAGCAAGACTAATTCCTGAGACCATTACCTTAGTCCATTAGCTGCCAGACAGTCATTCATTCCTGTGACATGTCCTCGGATGAGATCATTATTATCATCCTTATTATTTTTATCAATTAAGTTCATTTTCAGAAACAAATATCTATGTAGTCTTAACATTGGATATTTTCTTTCTGCAATATGTTTTTTTAGCATCTATGCGATAGTGACTTCTCGCTTTACCCATGTGTTTTCACAGACCCTTTGGCTACCACCGAAGCTAATTTAAATTCCCTATGTTTAATTCTCTTAGTCCAACAAAAAATTAGAAACAGCTTGCAAAAGCATCCTGATAGGATAGTTGGGTTTCTCTGTAATTTTTCTTTATTGGGACTTCTGAAATAATATCTGAAGATCATGTGACTGACTTCAGACATTGTGTGACAGCATTTCACAAAGGCTCTGAATTTAGTATTTCTTGTTTACAAGAACTCTTGCCCCTGGTAAGTATGGTGGTTGTTGAGGACAGCTCTACAGAAGGAAAGGCCCAGCTTGACTGTAATGGAAAGAACAGATGTCACCAGAACATAGGAGCAAACGTCAAAGTGACGGCTTCAGCTGGCAGAGAGCAGTCTGTCCATTACGACTTCCAATACTTTCAGAATTAGAGACAGAAAGGAAACTCACAAGACAACTGTGAAAATTATAAACAACCGAGAAAGGTGAATGAAATACGGTTCTTAAAAATTCCAGGCTGCCCAATAAAAGCAGGCACTGATATTACAGATCCCAAGGACCATAATGGGGAACACGAATGGCTTGGAGAGTCAGTGAAAAACAGTTCTGACATGTTTAGATGCCAAAGATTTTTAAAGTTGATCTCTTTTGGCCTGGTAAGATTTTATGCATTTTTGTCGTTCCAACCCAGAGGTCTAAGGATTAGTGGATGTTTTTGCCAGCCTGGAACTCATGTGGTGAAAAGAATGTACGCATGTGACAGTGAAAAAGTGAATGCACAAAGACAAAGGACTTCTTTTCAAGAAAAGGATAAAAATTAATTATCATTGTAGTCTGGATCTAGAGCTTCAAAATAATGTTCAATTAGTACTATTTTACTTAAATTACAAATTCTGTTTATGCATCCATTTTCATTTTAGAATTGCTTCTTTAACTAGTTTTCAGAATGCTTAACCAGGTAGGGTTTCACTGTCCAGGAGAATAGGACATAAGTCCTGTTCTAAATTAGTCTATCTGGGGAATTAGCTCTTCAGTAAAAAAAGAAAAAAATAATACTAAAGGATTAGGAGCTATTTGAATGTTTGGATGCTAATTTTATGTGGGACTAATTAACTAATTCATTTCAGTTTTTTTTTTAACCCACACTTATTGTTGGTACGAAGGGAAACACATTTATCATTTATCAGAATAGCTCAGAAGCCAGCAATGGAGAAAAGGGAAAAGACAGAATCCTTCTGTTTCCAGAATTTGTTAAATATTTGCCTTAAAGTCAACAAAGTGCTAGTTAGATGACAGGATAGTAAGTTCTATTAATGATGGGCTTTTCATTACCGTAGATATGCTTTTGCAATTTTCCTAGATTTCTGCTCCCGGGTCACATGGTAAGTCAATAATAGTTATAAACCTCTCAGCATTGTGATCAATACCTTAGGCTGACGTAATCTAGACCTTTGGTGTAATTTACAACAAAGGACAGTTTGGGCAAGGCTCTGTTTTATTACCTTCAATTCACCACTGAAATATTTCACTGGTTTATGACTGAACCTATTTCCAATTTTTGATAGATAGGGAATTGAGATAGTCTTGAAGAAAAATGTCAAGTATGAGAAGGAAAAACATTTTATGGAATTAAAAGCAATAAGCATTTCTTACTTTGGGGCATAATGTCTGCATACCTATCTCCTGAAATTGTCTAAATTGTGTAGTTACCTGTCTAGTCATCCAGATGGATTCAGTATTAATGAAGTATTCTTTATCTTCCAAATACACATCGTTTAACTGAAACAATACTGTATTAAGTCCACTTTTTCCTGAATCTGAATAATCATTAACCATCCATTCGAGCAAAACAAAGAACAGTAATAATCTCTAGACGTGAATACTGAGAATTATGACTCCTGTTATTGTGCCCTTGTGCAACTTTCCTGGAATTTAGACAATTCTTTTTTCATGTCTGTTGTATATTCTAGGTCTGAAGACCAAACAAGAAAAAAAGGAAATCAATCACTAGAGAGGTAATTAAAGAAATAGTAGGGAGTTTAAGAAAAGACGAAGAAGGGGTGGAGATATTCTTCAGGTGTCTGGCACTGAGAGGGAAGGTGCCACCATTTTGTCACTGTCTCGTTACCCTTCTTATGTGCCCCCCTCCCCACTGTCCACACACACACTTCTACATCAATACTGAAGGAAAAGGTGAAACCACAGCTCTGCTTCTGATGTTTAAAGCAGGTATCAGATGAGGGACGGGGTAAGGATTTGGATTTAAACATCTATACGTTTTCTCTGAGATTTAATTTCTCCTTTCAATCAACCACAGGTTACCTGGGCTCTTATCGTCCAAGATTGAAGATAATAATAATATCACAATTAATGAGCAACTATGGTGTACTAGGTACCTTTCCATACAATTTTTTAGTCTTCAAACAACTTTGAGAAGTAAGTAGGATTAACCTATTTGAGAGAGGTTCAGTATTTTGCACAAGGTAGGTCAGAGTTCGATCTATTTGCCCAGGAGGATTCACTTTGGAATGTTTCAACTGTGATCTCGTACTATATTACAAAGCTATAGTAATCAAAACAGTATGGTGTTGGATGAAAATAGACACATCAATCAAGGGAACAGAATAGAGGGCCCAGAAATAAATCCATGCATATATGGTTAATTAAATTACAACATAGAAGCCAAGAATATACAATGAAGAAAGGACAGTTTTTTCAATAAATGGTGTTGAGAAAACTGAACAGCCCATATAAGAGAAGGAAACTGACTACTATCTTACACCATACACAAAAATTAGGTCAAAATGAATTAAAGACTTGAACATGAGATTTGAAGCCATAAAACTCCTGAAACAAAACATAGGCAGTAAACTCTTTGACATAGGTCTCGGCTATGAGTTTTTGAGTCTGATGCCAAAAGCAAAGGCAACAAAAGCAAAAATAAATATGTGGGACTACATCAAACTAAAAAGCTTCTGCACGGCAAAGGAAACCATCAACAGGACAAAAAGGCAAGCTATGGAATGGGAGAAACTATTTGCCAATCATGTATTCGATAAGGGGCTAATACCCAAACTACATAAAGAAATCAACTATTCAAAAGAAAAAAAATTGGTTAAAAAACAGGCATAATAGACCTGAATAGAGACTTTTTACAAAGAAGATACATAGATGGCCAACACACACATGAAAAGATGTTCAACATCACTAATCATCATGGAAACACAATGATGATAAAAACCACAGTGAGATATCACATATGTTATATATGTTAGAATGGCTATTATCAAAAAGACAAAAAATAACAAGTGTTGACAAGGATGTGAAGAAAAGGGAACCCTCGTGAACTGTTGGGTGGGAATATAAGTTGGGAAATTGTATGGAGGTTCCTCAAAAAATTAAAAATAGAATGACCATTTGATTTAGTAACTTCACTTCTGAGTATTTATCCAAAGGGGGGAAAACCCCGCAACCCAAAAAGACATATGCATGTTCATTACAGTATCACCCGAAAAAGCCAAGATATGGAAACAACCTCCGTGCCCAATGATGGATGAATGGATAAAGAAAATGTGATACAGATATATAGCGGAATATTATTCAGCTACAAAAAAAGCAAATCTTGCCATTTGCCACATGGATGGACCTTGAGGGTATTATGCTAAGTGAAGTTAAGTCAGACAGAGAAGGACAAATACCATATGATCTCACTTATATGTGCAATCTGTAAAAACAAAAAACCCCAGAAAAACAAAAGAACATCAAAACTAGGCTCATAGAAACAGAGAACAGATTCATGGTAGCCAGAAGTGGGGGACAGGATTGGAAGAAATGAGTGAAGGGGGTCAAAACGTAAAAACTTCCAGTAATAAACTTAGATGCCTCTTCAAGATAGTATGTAAGAAATGTATAGTTATAATATGCACTAGTAGTGTAATTTCGTTGGTCTCTTTCATTCAATTCCTTGGGATGGCAGGGGCTATATTCTTAAATCTCCATTACCAAGCACATGTGCTTGACATTTGTAGCTTCTCAATAGATAACTGAATTAAATGAAATACTACTACTCAATTTCTTATATATAATGCTAACTTGTGTCTTCAACCCAACTGGATAGATTAATAACGTGAGACATCTGCAAACATGCGATGTGCATTTTACAGGTTGTATATTCCTTCCCTGTATTTCTTTAAGGATGCAATCTGCCATGTAGGTCAGAAAGAACAAAAATACAATTGAGGCTTACATTGCACGGTGAAAAATCCTGTAATTAAAAATTCAGAGCACCAAGCAAAAGTTCGTAAAGGAAGATCCTTTTACCCTTCTCTCCCCAGAAAGGTCCTCCCCTCCCCATGTCATTGCTGACCATTGCTTTGGTTTCTGTGTCTCCCTCTCTCTCTCTACACCTCCCCTGCTCATGCTCTTTTTCTCTCTCAAAAATAAATAAACATTAAAAATTTTTTTGAATTTCTTGCATTACAAGAACATTCATGGAGGTAACGTGAAGGTTATGTTCTCTAGTAACTGGGGGCTCCTGAATGGTGGGAACCTGTATAGACGGAAAGGATATTTTTAAGGGGATAAGAAGGCCTCTCTCTTCCAACACTCAAATAGGTATCTGTCTCTCTACCTTGCTGGAGAAGAGCATGATGCTAAAAAGCAGGAGACAGGTGCTCTTAGCAGTTGAAAGAGAAATGCAGGTAATTTGGCAACTCAGGGCAAACCACTCTTAGAAAGACAGACTTCCTGAGATTCAAGGATGCAAATTCCTTTAGCTGCCCAGGAACTAACTAACGTTCTCATATATGGATGATCTTGGTGCAGCCAAGTGAAATCAATCTTAGGCTTCCTCTGGCATTATGTAAATGGATACGTAATCAAGCATGACTAGCAATAACCAACTCTCAGTAACAAGATGATACATTATTTTAATTGTATGATTTATCAAAACAACAGCTATTAACATACAAAGTACCATTCAGTTCAACTGCAGGTATAGGCAATGCAGGTATCTAATTCTTAGAAGAATCATTTACTCTCACAATCTGTCCAGACACATTAATCTAAGGACATTTTTATAAATAGCAAACATGATTTTCACATTGCGGCTTTCTCAAGCATATATACAGGTGCGTGGTCTCGTTGACGGGTTGTTTCCAAAAGCTCTTTCTGTTCTCGATGCGTTCACCCTCTTGATATAAGTAGAGATATTTATTTCTGCAGAGTTCTTTTTTCTTTTGTTACCCACCATTGGCAGTATTTGTGGATTGCTATCATTCTTTTAACACTTCTGAAACAAAGTTTAAATTGGAGTATATCTCTACAGTACAATTCCTTGTGTCTTCTGGTAAATTCCACCATGGTCAAAGAGTTTAAGTTGTAATCGTCAGCCCAGCTCTACTGTTGGGTTTCGGTGTAACACATCCTCTTTCTAGCTTTCTGTGTTAACCCTTGGCTTCAAGTCCTGGTGATGTAATGAGGGCGGGGTGTACTGGCAATCAGTACATTTCCTTATCACTATTTACAGCCATTGAGAACTATGCTGTTATTAATCCAAGTCTGACATACCTTTTCTGAAATGTTCACAGTGCAGTATTTTTGTGGCCTAACAAAAGTTTTTTTATATCATGAAAAATAAACATTTTTATAAAAATATAATACTTTAAGTGTTTACACTGACAAAAACAGAGTAACCTGTGCCACATGCACTATACAGTAGTAAGCACAAAATCCCACAGAACAAAACGCTACGAAAGTCCTGCCTGGAATAACCGTTCATCCAGGTGAAATGGCCAGAACTTCCAATTGCTTTTTTTCCCTGTAAAATATGTTTTGCTTCACACAAAGCGTGTGCTAATGAAAAACTGGACTCCCAGAAAGTTTTATTGCCTCCAACTGTGGGGTGGGAAGCTGCCACCTAAGAAAGAGGCTAGTATTTCCAGTCCATCGATCCTTTCTTGATCCCTACGTGAGCCATGATTGGAACCGATGAACCTTTTAGTCAGATGTATTCTGCTTTAAAAACATGCTGAGTTACACCTTTAAAAACACTTATCACAAATCACTTGTTTTATTTTCAGAGTCGTCATAAAAAAAATACAAACCATCTATATGTCCACAATCATAAGAACAGTATCATTCTCAGTTGATTTTTAAATGACAACTAAATATTTCATTATGACTAAGCTATTTTATGAGAACCTCCTTAATGTCATCTATGTACAATATGTAAATATCCCTATTAATTTATAAACACGTTTCGTGTCCTGCCATTTTGAAATGTTGACTGTGTTGCCTATGGATATTTCTCCATTAAAAGGAATGTATACAAGTATTTAAAAGGGAATGTTTGCCTAATGGGCAAAAGGCAACATCAGTAATAAAACATGTTAGTGACCATCCAATACATGAAAGTTCTTTGAAACACTTTAACTCTAAGTGAGTGGCTTAGCACTGGGGCCACGTCTGTCCTGGACTTTACTACTTCTGAATTTTCTGTGATCAAGAAGCCCTCAAAAGTCATTGTTTCCATTCCTCATATGAAATCATGTAGGATCCTGATTTTTAAAATCTTCAACCTAGAATTCAGGCTTCGGCCTCCATGCACAGGGGCATCATCACAGCTGTGGGGTCGCTGTTGGTCACTGGCCTGTAGGACAAAGCTTTTGGCTCTGATGCTCTGTCAGCTAAGAAATTCCTTAGAATCCAGGCATTTTAAATAGCGATATAAGGTCCTATAATAGTGCAATCTTGGCAAAAGCAAAAAATATCTGGTGGCCTTTCAATGGCCAGGCAGTGAAAAAAAAAAAAAAACAACCCAAAAACATTGAACAAAGTGTAGACTGTCGTTTATAAAGTTCTATGACGTTTCTCAGAAGGGGGCTGGTGAGGTATCCATCCGTCATGTGTCCCCCTCGCCATCAGTGTTATCTTGTAACAGAGAAGGGTATGGAGCGACACATTTGACATTCACATAAGTAGCGTTCACATGGACATAGTGCTCCCCAATGAAAGTAGAGAATATCGCTGATATCCTGGAGACCAGTTCAGAAAAAGATGGGCGCAGTTCAGCTTTAGGGTGCCAGCATTTTAGCATCACTTCATATCTGTTTCAAACAGGAAGAAATGCTATGAGAGACATCATGGAGGCATGCATTTCTGTAAAAGTAAAGAATACAGGAATGACAGAAGATTCTCCTGAAAGTCCTACTTACAAGGGATCTGGGCAGTATTCGGGCTGTAAGAGTCTTCTGCCTTGCAATAAGTAAACTGTTATATCAAAGGTGTTGACATCAGGATAAGGTGGAGCTCCTCTTGTCATCAGTTCCCAGAGGAGCACGCCAAAGGACCACTAGTCAAACAATGGAAGGGACAATCCAGGTGAGAACTATGACCACACGAACATGAAAGGTGATCAGAAGGTCTTGATAACTGAATTTGGCTTAGTATAGTCAAGGCTATTGCTCTTTGGGGCAAAAACTTCCTTAAAGGTAATTAGTAAGTGACACGTTTTATGATTTATTTATACCAGAATTGGATACAGTGTAGATTACGAATAAATATAAAGTTTTTAAAAAGAATACCCAAAGTCCACATGAGGATTAAGATTTCATCTATAGTTAGTACAGTATGATTTTCGGGTTTTCTCTTACGGGGTCAAAGCATTGGTCAAAGCATTCACATGTTTCTATCTTCTTTTCCAATGTTTCACAACAATTTTATATTATTCATAAAAGAAGATAAAGGAAGCTTTCCAAGATTTATATTTGTTGGATTTCTGAATGAATGTAAATACTTTTTAAGAAATGTAACCACAAACAAACAGGAAAAAAAAACACAAAAGAAACAAAAAGAAATGCAACCACATCTAAACATTAATGTTAAAAGGCAAAATCTAAGGCAGCGTAAGTACAAATCCATATTAAAAATCAGAAGTGATAAAACTGCTAGGCAAGAAGGTTCTCTGTTGAAAACTAATTTCAAAAAAAATAAATGTAATTTGAAAATGTTAAAGTACAAGATTGATGTAAAACAGCTGTATCAGTACTTTGTAGGATTATTGTAGGGACACAGAGAGGCTAAGTGACTTGCTAGAAATTCCCCAATAAAATCTGAATTCACACTGGGATAAACATTTAAGAGTTCTTGACTCTCGGGTCTTGCTTGGTCTACTAAACTGCACTAAATATGCAATTTCTTGATTTAAAGCACTCTACTCAGAATACAGTGGGTCATACATATTATTTCCCCCGGACATGTGCCAAGGTGAGAATGGCACAAAGAGAGTAACTGGGCATGTGCGGGTCACCCCGGCCAAGGACCCAGGAAATCGGCACTTCCTTAGAAACACATCTAGGCCACTCACAGACTAAGAGCATGTGGGGGGAGAAACAAGGCCCTGGGAACAAGGAGACTTGGAGGGAAAGAGAATCCAGATCAGATAGGCAGAGTGCGAAAACCTAACTCTGAGAAGCAGGATAGCTTGTTACCTTCAGCGAGAAGAGCAAAGCATGAGCCCGTGTGCAGGAGCCCTTTAAGGACATTGACCGCCTTGATCCAAATAGAGAACGTACTCTTTCCCAGGTGGGAACTAGGTAACTTTGCTGTCCTCTGCAGCCTTTCAAAATCAAAGTGTCCAAAGCCTGAACATCTTACGAGTCACTCCTGACAACGTCACTGTGGTAACCTTTAAATCCCAAAATATGCATTAAAGTTTAAATCAATTTAACAAGTATCTACTGACCCTTGGTGTACAAGTAGGTTACTGTCCAAGTTAGTGGATGGGCCTACAGCTGATTTAACGGGGTTAAGAGTTATGACACAACTGACTGTCACACAGAACAGTAAGACAGAATAACTAATATAGACCAAAAATAGAAAAGAGGTACAAATGCTGTGAAAAGTCAAAGAGATAACAGTGGGGTATTAAGAAAGGCTTCGAGGAGAAATGACAGTAACACAGGTCTTGAAGAACAGGAGCATTCATGTTCCAGGTACACAGAATGTGAAGGCGGGAGGAATGTTCTGGATGGAGGCAATGGGCCCAGAGGGGACTTGTGTGTTTTCCTGAACCACATAAGGACAACAGGCCACTCTGCTTGATGTATGGAGTAGATGAGGGAGACAAGGGACAGATAAGGTAAAAACGAGACCATGTTGTGGGCGTTTTTGCGTGCTGAAAATGCGTTATGCCGAAAGGGACAGGACATGCAGCTGAGCTCTAGGACACTGCACCTGCAAATGCTATGCTTTAGACAAAGAGGAGAAGCTGCTTCACATAAGAGAGCAGATAAGGGGGTTTCTGAACAGAGTACCTGGTGGGGGTGCTGCTGTGTCTTGGCAACCTGGAACCCAAGGAGACTGAACTCCCAAATTAAGGTAGTGGGAAAGAATATATATCATGTAATAAGCCAGGAACAGACTTCAGGCCCTTTTAAAAAAGATTATTATATTTAATCCCTTTAACGACCCTGTAATGTAACTGGTTTGTAGATGCTTTAAGGGCGAGGAAGCCAAAGTTTTGAGAGGCTGATTACTCGCCTGTGATCAGGTCTCCTAACCCATAGCTTAGGCTATAGGTTTGTCTGAGGACAAATTCACAAAAAAGGAGGTACAGTTGGGTACATTTCTGAGGAATTACAGGACTTGGGCAATGACTGGGTATCAGAGGAGGGTTGGAGGACTCACTGGACAGGAGAGGTGAGGGAGAGGCAGCTTCCAGGAAAAGCACCATACCACCTGTATTCCAAACTCTCAGGAACAGCTTGGAACTGACAGGATGGTGTGGAGAGGGGTCTTGAAGGAGGAGAATGAGGCAGAACTAGAAGAGAGAGGGTGGGGGTGAGGGTAGGAGTGGGAGAGAGAGAGAAAGAAAACATGAAGAGGAGGCAGAAAGGGAGAGATAGGTGCAAAATGTCTGTGCATCAGGAATGATGGAAAGAAGTTAGTTTTAGTTTCAAGACAGGAGAGCTCTGCCATTCTTTCACAGTTACTGTGTGCATGTAGCCTTTCGATTATCTGAGCACCAGCAGGGAGCTCCTCTGAAGAATCTCTGCCTAACCTTATCAAAGGTGAAGATCAAAGCAGTTATTAGACATGAGAGACTATTATAAAGCCATAAATAGTGATAGAAAGTGACACTAAGGCAAGCAAGGAATAGAGACAGCCATATTTGGGCATTCAGGAGTGGGTAAATGGAGATGCAACACAAGCTGCAAAAAAACCACAACCAATTAAAAAATGGAAAGATTCACAAAATTTTATAAACTGGTAAATGGATAAAATTTTCAATAAAATTTAAAACTTCTGCTCTTTGAAAGATACCAGTAAACAAATGAAGCCACAGACAGAAAAATATATTCGCAAAAACATCTATCTGATAACATGTACCTGTAATCCAGAATATATAAAGAACTCTTACCAACTCAATAATAAAGAAATAAACTAACCAATTAAAAAACCCCCAAAGTCTAAAACTTAAAAAAAAAGTGGGCAAAGGATTTGAGCAGACACTTCATTAAAGGAGATAGAAGGATGGCAAATAAGCACATGAAAAGATGCTTATCATCATTAGTCATCTGTGAAATACAAGTTAAAAAGAAAATGAGACACCACTGCAGCCTATGAGGATGGCTAAAAATCCCAAACTGACAATGCCAAGTGCAAGTGAGGATGCTGAACAATGAGAACTCTTACATATTACTGCTAGGAACATGAAATATATGAGAACTGTGGAAAACAGCCAGCAGTTTCTCATGAAGTCAAATATATACTTGTCTTACAACCCAGTAATCCTACTTCTAGATATTTATGTAAAAGAAATAGAAACCTTTATACACAAAACAATTAAACAAATGTTTAGTAGTTGTAGCCGTGCATAAGCAATTGTCTAAAACTGGAAAGAATCCAAATGTCCTCCAAATTGGTGAATGGATAAACAAATTGCAGAACATCTGTACAATGGAATTCCACTCATAAATATAAGGAATGAATTACTCTGCTATAAAAAATAGTATGGAGGTTCCTCAAAAAAACAGAACTACCATATGATCCAGCAATCCCACTTCTGGGTATATATTCAGAGGAAATGAAATCAGTATCTAGAGATACTTCTACACCCATGGTCGTAGCAACATTATTCACAATAGCCAAGAGATGGACCTAAAATGTCCATCAACAGATGAATAAAGAAAATGTAGTAAATATATATAATGGAATATTATTTAGCCTTGAAAAATTCTACAATATTAATGGATCTTGAGGACAGTGTGCTAAGTGAAAAAGACAAATACTACATGACTCCACTTATATGAGGTAGCTAAAGTAGTCGAGTCTTAGAAACAGATAGTAAAATGCTACATATATGCTACAATATCAATGGATCTTGAGGACAGTGTGCTAAGTGAAATAAGCCAGTCACAAAAAGACAAATACTACATGACTCCACTTATATGAGGTAGCTAAAGTAGTCGAGTCCTTAGACACAGATAGTAAAATGGTGGTCGCCATAAGGCTGTGGAGAGGAGGAAATGGGGAGTTATTTCAATGGGTACGGAGTTTCAGTTTAGCAAGAAGAAGAAGTTCTTCAGATTGATTGCATAACAATGTGTATATAGTTAGTTACCACTATTGTACATACACTTAAAGTAGTTGAGATGGTCATTTTTCTCTTATTTTTTTTTAACCACAATTTAAAAAAAAGGAAGACCATCTAGGTAACATTGCCACATACTACATGGGTAACTCTCAAATGTGTTATGCTAAGTGAAAGGAGACAGAAAAGGCTATTTACTGTATGATTCCATTTATATGACATTTTAGAAAAGGTAAAACTGTAGAGACAGAAACAGACAGGAGCTTTCCGGGTCCTAGGGATAGGGTAGGGTTTGACTACAAAGGGGTGCAGGACATTTTCCTGGATGATGGAACTGCTCTATATCCTAGTTGGTGATGGTCATACAACTGTATGCCTTCTTCAAAACTTGAAGAAGTGTGCATTAAAAAGGGTAAAGAGTTGATACGTTGCATAATGATGATGCCATTAATAGAAATAAAGAAGTGAGGAATTGACGGTGGCAGAAAAGAACTGGACTTTGAACATGGTGACTTTGCGTTGCTGATGAAAACAACCAGGAAGAGAGATTCAAAGGTGATTGTTGATGGGAATGGTTGAAATTATTGAGGGAGACTGGCACCTTAAGACCCCTCCTCCCCAAAAATCCTGAGTGACATCTGCCTGTGGGATGTGAGAGAAGGAAGAGAGCTGTTCAGGCTAAAGGAAACATAACAAAGAAGCAAGAGGAAAACCAGATGGCGCAGTGTCCTGAAAACCAAAGGAGGAGGAAATTTTGAGAAGGAAGGAGTCGTGGACAGTGTTAAGCTCTGAAGCAGGGTGAAAAAGGCAGCTGGTTGAACAACTGAGAAGTCAATACTAACTTTAATGGAAGCACCTGTACTAAGTGTGACACACTGTACAATACTGGGTATAAGAAATTACAAATATAGTGTGCAGTGTGCTTTTATTTTGTTTGAATGGGCTCCAAGAGGATTCAGATATTAGCTGAATTCCATCTGGGCATTTGTGAGAAAGTGGACATTTCTATAAGCACACAAGTTTTTGCTTGTAGGTCTCTACATACAAGCTTATCACATGCTTTTGGAAATGTTCCATGTCAACATTCAAAAGATTGTGCTGTCTTGCAAATTAAAGTTAATATAAATTTACCCATGTAATCAATAACCATTTGCTAAAGCAGCAATGCTTTCGGATTACTCAGGCTCACCCTTTATGTAGTACAATACAGTATCTTCCAATGGAGGGAGAGAGACATAGCACTTCATACCTACAGAAGCCTCTGTAAATGTCCAGTCAAGTACCTGAGCGACAGTTGCTATGTGAGAAGTAGTGGCCTCCATGCTAGGAGTGTGTGTGTGTGTGTGTGTGTGTGCGCGGTTGTCTAAAAGCTCTGAATCACAAATCTTGCCTTGAACATTCAAAATTTCATCAGGTTCTGTTTGTTTTGTTTTAAAAATTTTGCTGAGATATAATTTATATATCATAAACTTTGCCAGTTTTAAGTGGATAGACCATGAGGTTCAGTAAATTTAGTGTAGCTATCGTCACAATTCAGTTTTTAGATTAATTCCAACACCCCAGAAAGTTGTCCATGCCTGTTTGTAGTCAATCTTTGCTCCCACCCTCAGTCCCAGGCAGCCACTGATCTGTTTTTTTGTCTCTATAGCTTTGCCTCTTTCTAAAAATTTCATGTAAATTTAATCATTCAACATATAACCTTTTGAGTCTGGCTTCTTTCACCGGACATAATGTTATTGAGGTTTATCCATGTTGTAGCATGGATTAGCAGCTGAAAGGCATTATTCCAAGGTTTAGAAATACCATGTTTTGCTTATCCTTTACCAGTTGATGGACATTAGGATTGCTTCTGGGTTTTTCCTATTGTGAATAATACTACTGTGAACGTTCAAGTACAAGTCTTTGCATGGGCTTATGTTTCCACGTGCTTATGAGTTAGCTATTCATATGTCTCTTTGGTAGATGGTCTATTCAAATCTTTTACCTATTTTAAAAAACTGAGTTGTCTTATTGAGCTGTATGAGTTGGTCTGGTTCTTCATGGCAGAATAATAGTCAAGTCTGGATGAAATGTATACTTTTTGAGGACAGGTTGATTCTCCCTACCTTATGCCGTCACCTGCCACCATTACTAACATGTTTCCAGCCTACCTCTTTAGCACTCACTTCTTTCATCTTTTTCAGAATCTTTCAGCATCATAATCCCAGGTGTTATGCTCTAGCATGCACTATCACGTCCTCTTATAAATCTTATCCACTCCAAAGTCCCATCCCTCCACCACGTCCTGTAACACATTTACTGAAACCAAACTCCCAGTCACTCTCAACTTAGTCTTTAATGTCTCCCCCACTTCCTCAGGAACTGAAACTCTGCTTTCACTTGAAGACCACAATGTCTTTGAAACCTGCTGACTCACAGGGAGGAGGGTAGATGACTTCTTGCTTCCTAATGCCACACTCAGATCCCTGTCCCCCTGTCATCTTTCAATAGCTGCCAACCCTTTTTCTTTTGAAGTCTATGCTCTCCATTAATTTCATTTTTTTTGCCTACCTCATTTGCTGATATCACCAGTTTACATTTTTTTGCTTTTTCATTGTTATCTCCAAGGACTGAAAATTAATCTTTCTCTACCTCTACACATCACAGTCCTCTTGACTTACTACATGTAAATAGAGTAAGTATATTCTATTGCATTCAACACTCAGGCTCCTCAGCACACTTGAGACCTCCAAATCATTCAAGTCACTCAGCTTTCAAGACCATTTTTGTACATTGAGTAGCAATGGACCCTGCTAACCAGATCCTATTTCTTCTTGAAACTTTCTCTTCCTCTGATCTCTTCTCTCCTGGGTTTCCTACCTCTCTGCTTTTCCCTCTCATTTCCTATGTGTAGTTTCTCCTGAGTAATTGTTTTTGGACTCTAAAAAGCTTATTTACAAGCCTTGACTTCTGCTATGGACTGAACTATGGACCCCCTGTCCCCACTCATATGTTGAAACTCTAACTCCCAGTGTGGTGGTATTAGGAGGTGGGGCCTTTGGGAGGTAATTAGTTTAGAGGAAGGTGGAGTCGTCATGATGGGACTGGGGCCCTTATGGGAGGAGACACCAGGGAGCTTATTCTAGCTGTGTTTCCCACACAAGGACACAGTGAGAAGGTAGCTATGAGCAAGTCAGGAACCTGACCACGCTGGCACCCTGATCTCACACTTACAGCCTCTAGAACTGTGAGAAATAAATGTCTGTTGTTTAAACCACACAGTCTGTGGTATTTGCTAAGGTGGCCCAAGTTGAGGCCAAGTTGTACAGGCCGCAGATCCACATTTCCAATTCCTGATGGACTTTCTGCCTGGATGTCTTACTCCCAGGTCAAACTCAGTATGTTTAAGCCTCAACGGGTATTTTTCCTCCTCAACCAGTTTTTACTCTTTTGCTTCACGTATGTTACTGCATTAGCATATAACTTTACTCATCTTTGACTTTTATCAATTTCTTGTTAAATATTGTTATTACCTCTTAGATGCTTTTCTGCTATCTCTTTTCTCTTCCACAGTTTCTGAATTATTTCAAGTTCTACCTCTCACTTCATCTTCCTGCATCTACTCCTCTCAGAACATCTTACAGAATAAAGAAAGGCTGTGGTGTTATCTGATTACACTTTAATTTTCCACATGGCCAGAGAATAAATTCCAGACTCACTAGTTTGCTTTCCAAGAGCCTCTAGGATCTAGTATGAATATATTTTTCTCAATCTATCCTCAGAACTTCCCTCTGGTGCCTTCCATTTTTGCCAAATCACCCACTCCTTACTGTTTCCTCAGAAATTTAAAGATGCATATGCTTTCCTGCCCCTTTGCCTTACCTGGATTGGTGTTTATTTCATGGCCCATTCTATCCTCCTTTAAGGCCTATACCAAGCACCCCTCACCTCCACCAGGTGGTAGGTAAGTGAGGAAAATCTGGCTGCCCAGGTGTGTCTCCTACCCTCAGCACTCAGGTGTATGCTTTTTGAAGCTTGTTCTATGAGAGGATGACCTTTGTAGATAAAGAAGGGCGTGTTTCTAGACTTTTTTTTTTTAAGTAGACTCTCCGCCCAATGTGGGGCTTGAACTTGAGACCTGACACTGAGATTAAGAGTCTCATGGGGAGCCTGGATAGCTCAGTCGCTTAAACGTCAGACCAGCTCAGGTCAGGATCTCACAGTTTGTGGGTTTGAGCCCCGCGTTGAACTCTGTGCTGACAGCCTGGAGCCTGCTTCAGATTCTGTGTCTCCCTCTCTCTGCCCCTCCCCTGCTTGCACTCTGTCTCTCTCTCTCTCTCAAAAATAAACAAACATTAAAGAGTCTCATGCTCTACTGACTGAGCCAACCAGGCAGCCAAGAAGGGCAGATTTCTAGCTGGGTGCAGGAAGAATGCCCTCACTGCCAGGTCTGCCTCAGTGATACCTTTCAGATTTCTGGAAGTGGAACACAGCTGCCCTGGAGCTATGAGTGGCCAGACTAATCCCAGTCTACTTTGTGTAACAGCTAGCGATGGACGCGTCTTCTCCGCTCTGCAGAGCCAAAGCTCCTGGAGGACAGGGTTCCGGCCTGATCCGGCTCTGGGCTTCCTGAGGGCCTAGAACTGTACCCTGCTGGACAAATGTTTTTGATAAACGAATGAATTTGTGAGAACATATGATGGCTACCTGGTTCGACAATCAAGTTCTGAAGAAACTGAAATTAGTGGTGTTGAAGGTGTCCTTTTTTGAAAAAATTAAATAGCATAAAACTACTAAAAGTGTTGGACGTGAACGTAAACGAGGAGACGGTCAGGGATGATGAGTACATTACCACATCTGACTTGGTGGTGAACTTCTGAGTCTGCAGACTTTCTAGAGCCATCCACTTCACTGGCAGCTTGGCACCTGTTTTGTTGTGTACGCTGTAGTATTCTTTATCATACATGTCTCTGGCAAGACCAAAATCAGCAACCTTGACAGTGAATTTTTCATCCAGCCTATAGAAAGGACAAAAATTATTACTGGTGGCTGAAATAGTATAATTTACAGTGATGCTGAATATCTATAGGTCAAAACAAGGACTGCATATTTGAAATCCATAACTTCTGCGCAGTGGGCTTCATCTGGTCTCTATTAACACTAAATTACAATATAATTCTTAAATAAAAATGCTTGACATTTACATTACAAATTCAACAGGCCGAGGAAAGAGATCCATGAATGATGTGGCATAAAAAAATCCCTTTTGCTTTAGCAGTAAAGTTGGCCCCCCCTCCTAGCTTTCCTTTGTTACTAAATCAAGTATGCCAACTGACTGCCCAAGCAATTGCTTATGTTCACTTGTCGATTTACTAGTAATACTCAGTTTTATGGGGGATTATGACAGAGGATTGTTATTTTACCTTTTCATTCTCAAATGGGCTAGGTTATTACATAAAACTCATGTATCTCACCACTGAGCTAAAAGAGAAATACGATACATAGTAAAGCATCTAACAAAAACAGAAGGCTCAACAAAAATCAATTTCCGCTATCTGAGGCTATGTATCCTTTGTTTAAGCTGGCTTTTATGTTGTTACATTGACCAAAACCAAGGTAGGAAATTAATAGCACAGCGCTCTCATTCACACATACCATAAGTCATGAATCAGTGTTATGTGAGGGAAGCACTGAATCCATTACAAACTGTTGACTGTTGAATTATACAGCCCAGGCACCCAGACACAAATAAAACTCTTTGTATATTCATTCCCGAATACCATTTTTGGTAGGGCTTCTGCAGACTGACTTCAAATCCAGTCTTGGGAAGTTGCAATATGTTGGTATTTATGTTACCAGCCCTCTCCTTTTCACTGTAAAATGCTGAAGATCAAATTCTCCCTCCCAAACACTAATGTAGTGTGAAACCACAACATTGGGGGCTACTGGTGGGAAGGGAAAAGAAAAGCAAAAGCACACAACAGCTGTTTAAGACCCCCTCTGGAGAATTCCTTTTAAATTCTCCATTAGATAAAGCCTGAAAGCCCCGCCTACATCCCCAGTGCTTACATATCCATTTAAAACTGTAACGGAAATAAAAGACTTTTGCATAAGAAGAGAAAACATTGTCACTAGCCTTCAACAGTGGGAAACAGATTCCTCCTTGTCACTTAATTTGGACTGTGGGCACAGAGATTCTTATACTTACATACAGTTTCTAGCAGCCAAGTCTCTGTGGACAAACTTTTTGCTTGCAAGATATTTCATGCCTTTGGCTACTTGAAGTCCAAAGCCAATAAGATCTTTTACAGTTGGGTTCTGGAATCAAAGAGAATTGAAAACGCATAAGCTAAGCATCTACTGATCTAGCTATGATCTCAGAATTCTGAAATGTTTATAAGAATTATCTTGTTTCAAGCAATAACTCGTGCTTTGTTAATAACAGCAATTGCGTATTAGATATCTATTATTTGAAATAATAATAAGCACCAGGCTAGATGCTTTTGGGTTTTGGCTAATCCTTACACACTTCTATATGGTAGGTTCCATTTTCCAGATGGGGAAATGGAAGTGTTTTAAAATTATTCTGGTATGGTGGGGCTAACAGATGGAAGACGACTGCCACCGAAAAGATAGCTTGTTACAATTCCCAAAAGGAGGGGGCACACCACGCCAAGCAAGGCCATACAGAAAAGCACTGGGGTTGGTCTAGGAGGCAGAGGAACAAGGGGAAAACATGGGCAAGAGTTTGTTTTGTGGTTCCCGTGGGAAGGAATGGGTGAGGCAGGGTAAGCAGATTTAGGATTGGGCTAGTTTGAATAATTTAAGCAGATTCTGGGGTGTAGGGGCTGTCTGCAGTTGGCTGGTACCTGGTCCTGAAGTGATTACAGCAGATGGATAGTGTACCAGAGTGTGAGAGTTCTTTAAAGGAAATGATCGGGGTGTGGGCTTTGGATTGGTTGGTTGGTTTATGAAAGGCCCGCTCTTTGAAGATGAGCTGTTTACTATCTTGGGGAATTTGCTAGTCCTGGAAAGGGCCGTCCCTCCAACGTTGGCAAGGCACCAGAAGTCAGAGCATCAGAAATACATGGTTAACCTAACATTTGTATGGAACCACAGAAGACCCCAAACAGCCAAAGCGATCTTGAAAAAGAAAAGAAATTTGGACTTCAAGCTATATGATAAAGCTGTAATCATCAAGACATTATGGTACTGGCATAAAAAAATCAGACACATAGATCAATACAGAACAGAAAACTCAGAAATGAACCCACAATTAAATGGTCAACTAATCTTCCACAAAGTTGAAAAGAATATCCAATGGAAAAAAGACAATCTCTTTAACTGATGGTATTGAGAAAACTGGACAACAACATGCAAAGGAAAGAAAATGGACCCCTTTCTCACACTATACATAAAAATAAATTCAACATGGATGAAAGATCTCAATGTGAGACAGGAAACCATCAAAATCACAGAAGAGAACACAGGCAGCAACCTCTTTGACATTAGCCATAGTAACTTCTTACTAGACACATCTCTGAAGGCAAGGGAAACAAAAGCAAAAATGAACCATTGGGACTTCATCAAGATAAAAACCTTCTGCACAGTGAAGGGAAACAACAAACAAAATTAAAAGGCAACTGACAGAATGGGAAAAGATATTTGCAAATGACATATCAGATAAAGGGTTAGTATTCAAAATCTATAAAGAACCTAATCAATTTCAACACCCCAAAAAGAGATAATTCAGTGAAGAAATGGGCAGAAGACGAATATACATATTTCCAAAGAAGACATCCAGATGACCAATAGACACATGAAAGGATGCTCGACATCACTCATCATCAGGGAAATACACATCAAAACTACAATGAGCTACTGCCTTACATGTGTCAAAATGGCTAAAATTAATAACACAGGAAACAACAGATGTTGGTGAGGATGCAAAAAAAGGGAAACCCTTTTACACTATTGGCAGGAATGCAAATTGGCGCAGCTGCTCTGGAAAATCGTATGGAGGTTCCTCAAAAAGCTAAAAATAGAACTACCTTACTACCCAGAAATTATACTATTAGGTATTTACCAAAGGATAAAAAATACCGATTCGAAAGGGCAAATGCACCCTGATGTTTATAGCATCACTATGAAAAATAGCCAAATTATGGAAAGAGCCCAAGTGCCCAATGACGGATGAATGGATAAAGATGTGGTATATATGTACAATAAAATATTACTCAGTCATGAAAAAGAATGAAATCTTGCCATTTGCAATATTGTAGGTGGAGCTAGAGTATGTTATACTAGTCAGAAAAAGACAAATATATGATTTCAATCACGTGTGGAATTTAAGAAACAAAACATGAACACAGGAAGAAAAAAAAGAGAGGGAGGCAAATTGTAAGAGACTCTCAACTATAGGGAATAAACTGAGAATTGCTGGAGGGACAGTGGGAGGGAGAATGGGCTCTATGGGTGATGGGCATTAAGGAGGGTACTTGTGATGAGCACTGGGTGTTGTATGTAAGTGATGAATCACTAAATTCTACACCTGAAACTAATATTATAGTGTATGTTAACTAGAATTTGAATAAAAACTTAAAACATAAAAAAATAAAGAAATATATGGTTAATATAAGAAGATCAGAGAGAAATAAATCACCCAAAATCACTCAGTTGGTAAGTGGTAGAGTTAGGATTTTAACCTAATCTGTTAGGCTCCAAAGCCCACATGGTAGTGACATCAATCACATTAGAAGACGTCCTACTAGTATTAAAGCAGCGACCTACAACTATAATGGCTTGGATCCACACAGAGAACAGGAAATCTCATTCTCCAGAAATTCCACCCACAAAATTGGGCGGGCAGAGGAACGCCTTTAGTAACTAACTATAAAAACTATATCTGAGGGGCACCTGGGTGGCTCAGTCAGGTAAGTGTCCAGCTCTAGGTTTTGACTTATGTCATGATCTCACAATTTGTGAGTCTGAGCCCCACCTCAGGCTCTGTGCTGACAATCCCTGCTTGGGATTCTCCTTCTCTCTGCCCTCCGCCCTCAAAATGAATAAACTTAAAAAAAAAAATCTGAAATCGCACAGATGTCACTGTGCCTGGCAGCCCCGCTGGGACCTCGCTTTCAGGAACTGGGTATCTCTTCTTCAGCAGCCACTGTGGGGTTTGTGGGCTCAAGAGGCAGCCACTAGGGGCCCTGTAAGGAAGGCTGCAGCCCCTTAAAGCACACATGTGGAGAGGCCAGTTTCTTGTGTTTTAGTCTTCTCAGAATCCTGGGACTATAAATACAGGCCGTGGTACTGAATAACAGGAAATCTCTATCATGCTTGAATGCTGGGGGAACACTATTCTAGAGAAGTCAGCACATCCAATCAGATGAACTCATCACGACAATGACAAGTTAAATTAGAAAAGTGGGATCTGTCGGGGCAGCTTTCACTTTGTACGGTAAATTCACCTCATCTGCAAAAATTCACAGCGAGGGAGTATTTCTTTCTATTGGCTGAACACAAAATATTTCTTTACCATCCTAGAGCTTATTTCTTTTGAGAACCTGATGCCATGTGTCTTGATTTTGATCAAGAGTAAAGTTACTCCATGTACTCCAAGAGGCCTTGATGCAGGAGCCAAGAAGAAGCCTGAGATCACCTGTGACTTCAGTTCTGAGGACTCCTTCCTCTTCTCTCCCTGTTCTGATCACTTGCTCACCCTTTAGGCATAAATGTCACTTAGGAAACTCTCACTTGCAAGAACCTAAGAATCTTTTTTGTAAACCTGAGCTCGTTCATCCAGCAAATATTACTGAGGGCCTATGTGCTGAACGCACATTAGGTGTTAAGTCTAAAGCAATGAAAAAAATACACAGAAATCCCTACTGTCATGCGCTTGCATTCTAATGATGTGTGTGTGTGTGTGTGTGTGTGTGCATGACCGTGCGAGTGTGTGTGTGCGCGTGCACATCCATATATACATTTATTACATAGCTATTACGTATTTGCTTATTGTTTAGTATAGCATTGTTCAATAGAAATACAATGCAAACCACACATATAATCATGTTCTAATAGTCACATTAAAAAAGTAGAAAGAAAAAGGTAAAATTGATTTTGATAATATATTTCTCAATCCAAGATATCTAAAGTATCATTTCAACATGTAATCAATATAAACAATTGTGAGATATTTTACCTTTCTGTTTTTATACTAAATATGCAAAACCTGGGATTTCCAGCACACTTATACTCACAGCACATCTCAGTTCAGACTAGCCACATTTTACCTATGGCTCATGGCCACAGCAGCACACTGCTTAGGCCTAGTGTATCAGATGATGGTAAGTGTGATGGAGAAAAGTAAGGCAGCGACAGTAGACAACAGACAAGAGGCATGGGGGTGGGGTAGGTCAGGTACTTAGACAGGCCAGGAAAGCCTTTTGAAGATGACACTAGGGCAAAAAGCTGAAGCTGATAAGAACTGACATATGTGGCTATTTTGGGGAAAGTGTTTCAGGCAGATGGAACATCAAATACAAAGGTCCTGAGTGAGGACAGTGGGTGATAAGTTTGAAGAATACTAAGGGCCTCATTTGTAATTAGTTCTTCCATGTTTTTCCTTCTAGAGTTAAAACTCCATGTGGGCTGAGGCTCACTCTGCCTCTGTCTCTTGTGCCTTTTTGTTTTTGGCACATAGTAGGCACTCAAAAATGATTAACTGTACCTATCAGAGGGATGGTAGATCAAGGCAGCTTGCAACACAGGTAAGAATCATTGCCCCTGGGGAACCCTTCTAAGTACCACTATCTTCCTACCAGGATAGGGGACTTTGAGGTGCAAGTGAATGGAATCAGCCTCTATATAGCTGAATGGTGCAAACATTTTACATGCGCTTCTTTAAAAGCTTTTAAAAAATTTCAAAACAGGAACATTTTGGAAAACTCAGTAGGTTACAACTACTTTACCAGTTAATAAGCTTGGCAATATACTTACATGAGTCTCATTTCTGATGAAATTTCGAAGATCTCCATGTTTCATATATGGTAGGACCACCAGTGGAGACCCCTCACTTCGAAGGCAGATTCCCAAGAGTGAGAGAACGTTTGGATGACTAAAATCTTTCATGATGATTCCCTCAGTCAGAAACTGGGAAACTTCTCCTATGTCAGTGATTCCTGAGAAATCCAGCAGTGGAGACATTAACTTCATTATGGACCAATAAATACTCGGTCGAGTTCAGATAGGGAGAGTTAGGGATATAAAACCACAGGGCTGAATCCTCTCTTGACACCTCATCCTCACAGTGTTTTTTAATGATATGTTTGAATAAATGATGTCACCAGCAGTATGCCTTCAAGTCACCCCCAAAACTAGTAATTGGCGTGTCTCATTAAGAAAAAGGAGAGTCACTACTTCTGTAGTGACTGCCTAGGGCTGAGGTTGGCCAACTACTATAAAGGGCCAGATAGAAAATATTTTTTGGCCTTGTGGGCCATATGATCTCTGCTGCAAATACTCAACTCTGCCACTGTAGTGCAAAAATAGCCACAGAAAATCACCTATATAAAAACAGTCAGTGCGTCATAGTTTTCTGATCCCTGGACTGGGAGGGTTCGAAGACCAATCCTGTCATATGTTTTCTAAGCAGACTTTTCTGGTGTAATAGTTTCTATTCATTTCCAGAGAGAGATCCTGAGGGCCCGACACTAGTTGACACTGGCGAAAGGTTAATGACCTTTTATTTATTAATCTGACTAGTATCAGTGTCAGTGATGATTTTCTTTTACAATGCGATGCATTCTGAGATGAGTCCGTGTGGATGGAATAGAGATTAACGCACACCAGAGACAGAGAAGGACTTCTTGCTGTTAGGAATGTTCTGAGTACAATGAGCAGTGTGCTGTCTTGTGAGGCAGATATTATTGACAATCATACTCAATCCATTACAGTGTGTAGAAAGGCTTCATATAAACTGTCCTTTTAATTTAGAAATTTAGAAATATGGGTCGAAAAAGCAAGCATACTGACTTGACACATGAGACCTGTCAGCAAAGGTGAAGCTAGGAAAACTCTAGTATAATGGGTACATTGGGTTGTACGAAAGAGTAATTTATGCTTTAATTATGGCTCCAGGTCATCAGTAATCTAAATGTCTAGAAGCTTCTTTGTTTCTTTAACAAAGTATACATTCCGCTTAAATAAGATTTTCTCAATAACATCTAAAATTAAAAAAAGATTCTAGCATTCAAAGGGGGTAACTATCAGTTGTTAGGAAGTTCATTTATGTAGAATACCTCATTCCCCTAAAAATGCAGATAAATGAGATATTGCCACACTTAAAATTTTTTAATTTTCCGCAGGCGTATTTTTCTTCTGTTTGTCTTATTTCATTTTTAAATCTTTTTAATGAAAGTTGTGGTTAAAAAATAATCATAATAATTCCTCTGGGTAAAATGAGTCATTACTATCATATGTGCCAACATGCTTCTAATAGTTTCCATAAAACAAATATTATTAGCCAAACATAGCTAAATGACACTCAGTTAATTCAAGAACCTCATTTCTCCTATACTCTTATGTATGAGGGCTCTGAGAAATAATTTCTGAAGAAATATTTCAAAAAGAATTTAGACCAAACAAATTTTCAGGATTAGATCCCTAATTCCAGTAGTAGCTGATTTTTCCACAAAGGAAAGTCTAAATCAACATTTTATTACAAACTATTTATTAGTTAGCAAACCATGGAGGTGTACTCCACTGTTACAGTATCACTTACTATTCAAGGATTTCACAGCACAGTGAATCTTCTTGTCATCACTGTCCAACAAAGTCCCATGGTATACACACCCAAAATGTCCTATATGAAAGATGGAATTTGGTTAGTGCTGCATTACTTGTAACTATGCAATATCACTTACGAAGCTCTTCGTGATCTTCGTTTCCTTCTTTTTTTCCACATGGCAAAAAAGTGCATTGTTTCTTACACTTTTACTTAGTGGTACCACTGTGTGTGTCTGTAAAATACGTTAGATGTAATGTACTTCACTCTAAGATATAAGCCATACGGTTATTTAATACATGGTAAAGAAGCTGGGTTTTGTGACTGTTATTAAAGGCTAATAGAGCAGAATATTCAACTACAGTGGAACCACTGAACAGAGGAGTAACATCTGCCTCATAAAAGAAATTTATCATTTTTAAGGATCAAATAATACCTTTTAAATATGAAAAGAAAGTTTTATCACATGAAGAAAGGCAATAAAGGTAGCTCCCTATATTCCAGTAAACTAAACTGAAATAAAAATGTTAACATTAGGAATAAGATTAGCATTATAGAATAAAGATTTCCCCCATTAGTCACCGGTTAATACGTAATCCAGGTTGGCAGAAACTGAAAGGCAACTGCCCAAACGAAGCAAATTCACTCTGAGTCACTTCATCTAGTTCTCTCTGGTTTAGCCACATCACTTTCCAGTGGCAGTAATTTTCCCCAGAGGTGCCAAACGTCTGATCCCTGTGGAAGGCCCTCATTAATTAATTCATCCACCCAGCCAAGATTCCCTGAGTTCCTAGTGTGTGAGTGTCAGGCACACTCTTGTAAAGATGAATCAAATAAAACCTATGCTCTTGAGGGCTCAAATTCTACCAGGAAAAATGTATAAATAAATAATAGTTAATATTTATAGAATCATTAATGGTTACTACTTCCTAAGAGAAATAATTGCCATTTTAGAACCTTTGCTAATACAAACTGAAAATTCTAATTTTACAATGTATACAATTAGAACATAATTGGTGAGGCCGCGTATTCTAAAACTGGTGCAATTTCTGGAATTTGTAGGCCAGTGATAGAACTAAATATTACTCTGATGTAAAGCAGGATTGTTGATAGTGAAGCTACTGTTAGGGAAGGGGGCGCGTGCTAAGGATTAAAATCCGGAATGTGTGATAGAGGAAGGTGGGATGCTGTCACAGGAAAACGGGAAAGTCTTGTGTTCGCGTAAGGCAAACTGTCCCATCAGCTTCTTCTGCATCACGCTGGCGGAAGCCTGCTACCTCTCGCAGCACATATGGAATGAAAGGGATCAGAGGCCATTCAGTATTAACAGCAAAAGCTTTTTAGTAAAAGAGAGAAGAGCGCAGCTCATTTCCTGGCTTCTGGTTGCTCTCTTTTCTTGCTAAATAATTCCTCAAACACTATGTATGCAAGCTGTTACTGCTGCTCTGGCTGGCTTATTACAAATATTCATCTTCTTTGTGTAAAGAAATTGGAGTGCATTGTAGAGATGATATATGTTGCTTCGGATCAGGGTAATGCTATAAATTCCGTCTTTTGATGCTGTCCAGCAGTGTACATACTGCCATAAGCCAAGACTTCATAGAGTTAGTCACTATTGTCTGGGCAAAGAAAGACTGGAGGAAGATATGAGCAAAAATATTGGAACTTAATGATTTTTATAAAGAAGTAAACAGCACCTTCCAAGAAACTATAGTTGCCATTATGATAACGGTGAGGAAAGGATGTGATTTATTTTTAATATGTTTAGAAGATTATCAAATTGCCTTCCTGCACAGGGGCAAATCCCCATGGATATGATTTGCAGGGCTGTATTTCTGCAGAACAGAAATCAAGTGCACTTGTTATCACTGCTCTGTCAGTTGCTTTCACCATTGTCTAAGCTTCTAATCTGCAAAGGGAGAAGATAAAATGCTTACTGGAAAATTGTATTTAACAAAAAGCTGAGTGGAAATACTTACCTCTTCCTATGACTTCATTGAAATGTACAATCAGGCTACTTGGCCCAATCACTACGTGCTGGACTGCCTGGACCAGCTCTGGATTTAGAGCACTTAGGTCAATGTGGACAGTATTTTGCAGTAATGGACTGGATATATCAGAGTCCCCGCTAGTAAGCATTGGGGACAGGTCCGTCAGAGGATACTGTACTTGTCTGCACGATCCGTTCTGAGATGAGTTAGGAAACTGGTCTGAAAGACAAAGCAAAATTATTAGAAAACAATAGCAAAACCTCACATAGTGGAGAATACAACAGCGGCAGCAAACTGGATATATAAAGAAGTCTGGATTTTACAATTTAAAGAATGGTAGTTTAGTTGTTGAATGAGGCTAGAAAGAGCCTTGACGAAAGAAGTGTTTTAACAAAAATGATAAGGTGGGAAAGGATACTGGCTTATATAGACAAGAGTTGTAAAACAATGTTCATAAATTTTCTTTTAAATAAACTAAACGTTAACTTTGAAACCTTGTTTACCCTCTTCATTTCCTTAGACAGTTCTCTTTTTATATATGGCAAAAAGTCATGCTTGAGGTTTATTTTTTTAATATGCTATATTCTTTTTTTTTTAATGTTTATTCTTGAGACAGAGAGAGACACACACACACACACAGCATAAGCAGGGAAGGGGCAGAGAGAGGGAGACACAGAATCTGAAGCAGGCTCCAGGCTCTGAGCTATCAGCATGGAGTCTGATGTGGGGCTCGAACTCATGAACTGTGAGATCATGACCTGAACCGAAACTGGACACTTAACCAACTGAACCACTCAGGTGCCCCGTAATATGCTATATTCTTAAGATTGGGAAGCAGCAAAAGCAGTTTGCCTTTGAGAGACTAGTGTTAATTAATGGGATTAATTAGTATTGCTAAACATCTATATGGATTCCTGGCCAAGGAAAAATATAGTATAGCGACATTTTATATATACATATATATATGATCAGAAATAGATAATGGTCAAATTTTCAGAATTTTAGCCTTTTCACATTAGTGGCAAATTCTATCCTGTGTGGCGATGGCAGCAGATTTAATGTGATTGCTGTTCACAGAAGGCTAGAAATGGGTTAGTATGCCATCCCTTACTGCTTTAGTTGAGGGCACCTGGAAAGAAATCAGCATTCCTTCTGTGTTGATCTCTACAACCAAAGCTCTGTAAGAGCCTCAGGCAAGGTTCCCTACTGCAAGGTGGAGCTTTTTTATAAGAAAATGTAGGGCTGAGAATATAATTTCTTACTGAGAAACAGGGCAGAGAAGCCACTAGTTACTTTGCCCTTTCCACTGGGAATTCAAACCTGTCAAGGAGAGGGCATCATATCTGCAACTGACGTGAAGATAAACTAGGCAGGGAGCTGAAATATATTCGTGTATAACATGGGGAGACGCGAGAGGGCTTGGGAGGGAGGGTCCCTGTTGTCACTAAAAGATAATACAGCTTGTTTGCAAATGACCAGGAAAATCAGAGCTTGAGAGAGAGGCACAAAAAGAAAGTTGATGGTACTCTATTCCTAACCCTGTTTACACATTTTTAGTATTTTCCATAATGCACAGTTAGGTTAATTATCGATTTGGGTAAAGCAGTAAATCTCTGTAGTGGTTCTACAGAAGCTTTGTGGGCCACCTATGGCTATAGTGAGTGGCTGGAAGTCAGACAGATGCAGCCTTAAAGAAAGGACGCAGAACATCAGGCGAGTACCTGGAATGCTGGATGGGGAGGGAAGAAGGGAGCCTAGTTGGGTGCCTGGTTCCTTTAATCCTGGAGTTGGCTTCTCCAAAACTTCCCAAGGGGTAATGCATATAAGCTTCTCTGAGCTCAGTTCTTCCCCTTCACTTCTCAAACCTTTGCATCTGAAGATCAGAGCTCTAAATTCTCAGGGGTGCAGAGACTGAGGGAAATCCTTGGTGAGTTACAGGAAGAAAGTCTCTGGTATAGAAATTCTACTAGCCCTTAGGCTAAGTTCAAACATGCTCAAAAACCCATTTAAACCATCAATGTGTGATTCTACTGTAACGCCACAGAGAATTCTAGGTCTGCATGAAAGACTGATGAGGAAGTTGTCTCTACCAGATACAGAGAAAAAAGCTGTGTGGCTGCCTCTTCATTAGGTGCTGGCTATGCATTTCCTCATTCTTGTCTCTGGATGACCTTTTGTCTATTTTACTTTTCCACATCTTGAAGGTTCAGGTTCAATGTAAGAAAGAAGAGGAAAGACAAGCCTCTTGGTAATGATGAAAGAGGTTTGTTCAGTAACGAGGTTGAAGGAAGATTAAATACGTTTTTTTAAAAAAATTACTTATGAATTTTAATGATCTCAGATTGGAGCTATTAAGTATGAATATAAAATACTAATAGATATAAATATCAAAGATATATACTGGGTTTTATTTGCTCATGTTGTTAAGGGCATGGATTTTCAAAGGCAAATGGAGTCATGTGGGCAAAGGCAATATTTATATGTATCTCTATAGAATATAAGCTTCAAAAAACAAGAGGCAGGAGTGTTAAAAAAGTTAAAATGTTAAGTGCCTCACTGCTCTTGTACTTGTTTTGATGAGCAGTTTCTAGTTTTCCAGTATCCTCAACCATCTGTGACTCATTTTATTTGTCCAATGGTAAATATTCAACCAGGGAAGTGCTGTACTTGACTCACGTCCTGTAACTTCTAAAGATAATGAAGCAGATGCAATACAGACATTTTGCTCTCACCAGGAGATTTTAAATAAAACAATGTGAAATTCTCTGGTTAACCTGACCATTATTAGGTCGAGTGTTTTGCAAGGCAGATGGTGCTAACCACTCCTTTTTAAATAGCATAATTGAAGGTTTTTATTGGATAAGGCTCAGAATATATCCAAGCCCTGGAATGCTGGTGGGTAAGTGGCTGTGTACTAACAGCTCACTGAGAATCCTTTAAAGGAATATGAAACATATAATTTAAATGTTTGAGGATTAACAGGTAAAAAAATGCATCGGTGCCCACTTATATAAATAGAAGCTTGTATCTTAACTCTTCCTGGGTCGTTAAAGAAAACTTCACAATTTCTTCACACTGAACTCAGATGATAAAGACCTTACCTTTGCTCAAATGATTTTAAAATTAACCTTTTTGTGAGAAGAAGGCTTAAAGACTCAAGCTCTAATGCAATATATAAATGAGTCCATTTAAAAATAAGAGCTGTATAATTCTGTGTCAAATTAAACTTAATTCTATGGCCAAAGAAGATGTAAATCCTTCTTTTTTGTTTTTATAAAAATATAAAGGCAAAACCAAAAATAAACAACAATACCACAACCCACTGAGGTATATGTATATGTATTTCTTAGAACGATAAACTGAAATATACCTTCTGGAAAAGTAGCTCGGTAGTCTACAGATTCATTTGAAACCATTTCTGTAGTTGGGCTTACACTTCGGGCACTTACAAGCCTATCCAAATGAGGAGTGTGTACTCTTGCATCATAGCGAACTAATTCACTGCCCAGATCTTAAAACAGAGAGAGAGAAAGAGCTTGTTAAAGATTTAGCTATCATGGGTCCCAGTAGACCTTGACCCAGTGACCAGAACTCATGGTGTTTGTGGATCGTACATAAGACAACACACATGAATCTATGACAATTTTAACTGTAATTACTATATACTTCAGGTAACCTCTTAAAGCAAATAGTAACAACAAAAATGCACCTTTAATTTGCTTTCTCTTTTTCAGCCACAGGAAAAGCCCAAGTAATAATAAGAGTATTATTGATATTGAGATAACACCAACAATCAATCCTGTGAAATTCTGATCTGGTTGAACTATTACTTTTCCAAGGATGGTTGAAGAAACTGCTTGCTTCCACTAAAAATGACAAATACAGGAAAGTCAGAATTTAGTCATGAGAAATACGAAATATACTGCACAAGTTGAATCACATCTCCTTGGACCCAAAGCACCATGTGGTTATTAGTGTTCTAGAAGTGGCATAATTGCCTTAAGAGCAATAAGATAGTCTTCAATTCTGTTTCAGTGATCAAATAATTAGAGGCTACTGATTCCTAAAGTACTTATATGATAGCTAGCTGTTTATATTTGTAACTAGATACTAGAGATAAAAAGATAAATAAAAACAGGTTTGATCTTGACGATCTGAATTACAGGAAGGGAAACAAACACAGAAGTAAGTGATAATATAATGTGAAATGTACCTTGGAAATATGAATAAACAGTAAGAAACAGAGACAACAGGACATTGATTCTGTCCTGAAGGGTTGGGTAGAGGGCAGAGAAGACTTTCCCTAAGAGGTAAATAATCATATGGAATAATAAACTTGTATAATATTTTTATTTCAGTTTTGATACACTGAAGAAATCTTTAAGGATTCTTCTGCCTCTAACATGGTATGATTTTTAGGATTTATGGTCCTTTTAAATTTCAAACTCTGATATCATGATTCAGCTTTAAATTTTCTAATTTTTTTATACTTTCCCATTTCATAACTTTCCCTCTGACCATTTCATAACTTTTTAGAAGACCTGAGGAACCCTTTAAAGTTATTCATTGTTGGATAAACAAAATGCGATATATCTATACAATGGAATATTCAGCCTTAAAAAAAGTAATGATGTTCTGACATATACTACAACATAGATGAATTGTAAAAACAAGCTAAATAAAATAAACCAGTCACCAAAGACGAATACTGTATGATTCCACTTATAAATGAAATACCTAGAATAGACAAATTCATAAAGACAGAAAATAGATTAGAGGTTACCAGGGCTGGGAAGAGGAGGGAGTATGATGGTACTGCTTAATGGTTCTAGGGTTTCTGTTTGGGGTGATGGAAAAGTTTTGGAATTAGATAGTGGTGATGGTGATGGTTGCACAATATTGTGAATGTAATTAACGCCAGTGAATTGTACACTAAAAAATAGTTGAAATGATACATGCATGTTGCCATAATTTTAAAAAGTAATAATATAATACACCCCAAACCACTGAATGTACACTTCAAATGTGTGAGTTGCATGGTGCAACATGAAAGAAGTTAGTTTATTTCCTATGTTACTTTGTCCATGAATTTGAGATCACTGTGGAGAGCAGCTGTCTGTTGGCTCTCACCTCCCAGTGCTAAGAAGTGGGGATAGGGCACTCTGGGACGTGCCCTTATTCTTCCTGAGAGTTACAATAAATTTTGGCAAAAATGGGGCATGACGGAGAGGGACTCCATAGCTAGGCAAGACTTTTGAGATCCACCCGCTGAAGCCTGGGCAGAAGACAGTGCAACAAAAGCTCACTAATTCTAAAATAACAACTAAGAATCAAGGCTGAGCTGATGAGCTAGCGCCAACACACAAATGAGCTTTAATGATTTATTTTAAGCATGCAAGTGACATAATTACACTGTCATCTTTATTTACATCATGAGAGGAATGCAGGAATCCCACCTCTATATTTAGCTCGTTGTTCAATTTCAGCAGGTCACTGGGGACCTTGCATAAAACGGCTTCAGAATCTGAGTATATAGTCTCACAGCTCTTATTTCCAACTTTTAACACTTCACCTTTAACTGCTTCAGGGTCAATATCATTTCCCTGAAAGAGAAAAAAGTAGGTTGTTAACACTTCACAGTTTTGTAGGAATGCTAACAATTGTGAAAGAACACAAATGTACCGCAAACATAGGCCATGTTGTTTGCCAAGGCACACGATTTTACGATACTCCTTTTCTTGGGAATTTGGATAGCTGCAAGAGAGCATGACCATTTTGGGGCACTAATTAGGATTCAAAGCATATAGCTTTTTTTTTTTTTTTTTTAAGATTTTATTTTTAAGCAATCTCTACACCCAATGTGGGCCTCAAACATACAACCCCGAGATCAAGAGTCACATGTCCTATGGACTGAACCCCTATAGCTTTACCATCAAATTAGATTTTAGAGCAAAGGAGAGATTCTTGTTTCACACCCTTCCATCCAATGACGTCTTAACCAAATTCACCTTATTAAAGTCTTCAGCGGGTATCAACGGTTGGCAGAGAGGAAGTAATTTAGAGATTCGGTTGTGCTAACACTGCCTCAGGCAGTGACACTGAACCCTGGATTTACTTTTAGAATCACATTGAGAGCTTTACAAAGTACTGATGCCTGGGTCCCCTCTCCAGAGATTCTGATTTAACTGATCTATGTTAATATATTTCTTTTGTGTTTGAATTGGGCAGTTTCTTTTCATCCTTCCTGTACAGCTGAATCCTATACATAAATAAATTCATTTTTACAGAAAGTCCTGTGAGATGCCGTATGACCCTCCTCATGATTTGGGAGCATGATTACATTATTTTGACCAATTATAGTTACCTGGGGATTTAAAAAAATATGCAATTTGACATATTTAGTTAACTGAAAGCATTTAAAAAACATCAACATTTTGTTGAAGAAACCAATTATGAGCCTTGAGAAAGAAGTGAAAACATAGGTATAACTTCTCATATCAAGACTTAATCAGTACAGTTATTTATTAAAAAGTTAAAAAGAGAGATATATCAAAACATGGACAAAGAGCAGCCAGTAATAACTACAGTGCTGCTACTTTGTTTTATGTGATCTTTAATACTTGGCAAACTGCTTTTATATACATTGTCTTACATGGTCTCAATAGACTGGTAGGTCAGAAATCATTCCGGGGAAAGACGTTGGAAGGAAATACTTCTTTCTACCATGAATCTGGATTGTAAGATAAAATGGGATAGAGACAAACTGTATGCTTCTATTTTCTAGATATTTCTAGAGGCAGTATGTGTATGCCATTGAACCAGGTCAGCCACACAGGGCAATTCAACATAAAAGCACATAAATCTAACAGGTCACTTTGGGGCTTCAAATGACAACTTGTTGGTTAGGTCTGAGGAGGGGTAAGGCACTCACTCACATACTGGAGGGAATTCAGGGAATGACAAAGAAAAGAGATTAAAGAGCTGGAGGGCTTGATTTATGAGGGAATGACTAAAATGTGTCTTGCTTGCTTAGATAATAATGAAGGTTGGGGGAAGGGATGAACACACTGCATTTGTACTCCGAATGCTCGTTTTGGGCACAGGGTCTCCTTGGATGTTGTGTAAAGGTTTCTCTAAAACAAAAAACAGACCACTCAGCTGAACACTGAACCTCTTTTCATTTGTACCTAGTAAAGAACATACAATAAACAGTGACTTACAAGTAACTACTATCAGCTTTGTGTGTGTAATTGTTTTAAAAGTCTACAGTCCAAGAAAAGTGATACTGGCAGTCCACTACTATATGCAGATGAACCCGAGTAAGAAAAAAAAAATAGGTATAGGGTACTTTTTGTCATTTAAAATAAACCTAGCTTTATGGAGTTATGGGAAAAACGCATATGCTTAAAACTTTCATTATTTACTTTTTATTATTTAATATTAACTATTATGAAATAGAAGAACACATTTATAAATTTGGCCTAAGTCTTCAGTCATTAAAATGGTAATATACTCTTTTAAATAAAGCAGCACAGAAAAAACTTTCTGTTTTTTAATTCCCTACACACATAGAGCAATTTAGAATTATAATTATCTCATTTTATCTTGTAAAGACAGCCCCACTGAGGTAGGTGTTATTGCCATTCTAGCTTTCCACATCGAGAACGAAGGTTTAAGAAGGGACTAGGTTATGAAGTAAATCAATTCAATGTGATACAAATTCTACTTATCATCTGCTGTGTGTTAGACACATGTCCAGTTACTGAGAATATAAAGATGAACAAGAGTTTTTTCCTTTCACTGTAATGTTAAAACGAATACATTTCTAGAGTGAAAACTAATTACTCCTAATGTGTTATATTAGGATGTTCCTTATTCCTTTCCTCTTCAATGCTGGCCAGGTGACACAGTGTTTCTATCTAGGAGTCAGGCCTGGGGATCCTCGTCTGAGCTGGTTACAGAACACAACAGATGGGAGCAGCAGTATGGAAAATGTGAAAAATAGCGTTGTAGCAGGAGGGATCTTACAAGATTTCACACATCCAGGTGGCCACAAGATTGAGTCTGGGAAAGACAGCTAAAGCAGTGAGGTGCAGGCTGGTAGCAGGACCCAGAGAGGCAACAGTCCAGGGAGGTTGGCAACAGAAAATCAGTGAACTGGGGGAGACAAGGGCAGGATGAGGGAGATTTACATTTCGTCCAGAGGCTGGGAGTCCCTCAGGTTAGTGACCAGGCCAAAGAATCTTGATAGAAGGCTTCAGAACTGAGTTCCACAGGATGTTAACAGACCTTTGCAGAAGAAGGTCCCTGATCATTTGGAAAAAGCTGCATGAACCAAAATTAAAATGGTTTCTTCACTGGCTAGTTGGGGCACTGTAAAACTGCTGCGTCTCCTGTCCTCCTTTTGCTGTTTTAGCTGACTTCTCCAGACTGGACTTCTGAAGCATCCCTATGCCCATATATAGCGATATGCTCCAAAATAACACAAATCCCCAGGTCAGTGTCAGGCAGTCTTTGTCCCAGCATTACATCCTATGCTTCTTGACTTTCCATAAAATATGCTTTTGCACAAAAAGTCATGTAATAAGATAATTATGGAAAATATAGAATTTCTTTACAAATATCTAAAAATCAATTCTGTTTAAAGAGTTTAGAGTTATTTCATCTAAGGAACTGTATGGATATCTACCTACCATATGATAGAAAAGTTTCTCTATTATGAGAGATATTTTGGTATACATTAAATGTAAGTTGACATGAAAAGCATTCTAATCTAGGGGAAAGATGAAATTTGAATCAAGAGACTTGAGTGTGAATCCTAGTTCGCTATATGCTCCCTAGGTGGCCCACAACAAATCACCTACATTTACTTATCTATAAATGGAGATAGTATTCACTGGACTTCTAAACCTCACAGGTCCATGTGAGTCTGAAATGAAATAATATATGTCAAAGTAATGTATTAACTAACCTTTCACTAAATTTGTGAGTTACTGTTGACATAAATGTTGTGCCCTGGTGTGTATTCCAAAGGAGAGGTCTACTTTTCATGACCACTGTCCACAACTGGTCCTGGTTAACTTGAAACCTTGGCCGTAAACTACCTCCCACATCCACAGGATTTCTGGTTCATTCTGAGGAGTGGATCCTTGGTCTCTCCCACATTCTGTTGATTCACACTTGGCTGACCTTCTTGGTCATGGTGTACTCACTTGGCCAACTGCTGACTGAGGCAGTTCACACAAGTAGGGCTGGAGACTATCACAATCTCTTTTTAGCAAGGAATCCTTGTATGCATGGCTGCTTGAGGAGCATGAACCCTCCCTGACAATAAGAAGCAAATCTCTCTCTAAACACATAATTCTCTCCATAGCTTTCATCGATCGAATACAAACCTACTTTATGCTCATGTTTTGAATGGTAATTGGACAAGCACAACCTGAAATAAAATGGCATCCTTTCTTTTGATAAAAACAGTCCACTGCGTGTCCAGAAGAGCCTTTTCTTTCTTTTCTCATGCTTTGCTTTCCTTTGTTTCTGTCCCAAGAGAGACAGAGGTTTTAATGTGATTAACTTTAGAAACTGATAAAGGGTTAAACAGCTGTCACACAAATCTAACATATTAGATTTCCTCTTATATATAAGGAAAATGGAGTATGGAAGAATACTGAATGATGATACGCAAATAATCCCTCCCAACCGCCCTTTCTCTCCCCAAACTACCACGCTGTGACACGACAGATGCTATACACTTTTTAGAGAAAAGAATCCTTCTGTATGTAAGCAAAAAAAAAGCAAGTGTTTTGTACCTATTTGCAGAGACCCCTTGGGCCATGTTGGGAATAGCACCGAAAGGCTGAGGATGATGTCAAATCATGTTTTTCTAGGTCCAACAATTTTGTAGGACATTGAATAATGGGTATTTAACTTACAAAAAAATAAGTTTTCTCTTCCATAGAGGACCATGCTTGGAAGGGCAGATAAAGAACCGTTTATCTCTAATCCTTCCATCAGAAATACAGGAACAGAAAAATAGAGTTTATCTGGGTGTAAAAATATTTGCAAATAAACCTTTGTTTTCATCGAGAAAAACCAAATGGAATCTTTCAAATGGCAAACACAGTAATTGTTGAAAGCAAAAGGTCACACTAGATTAGTTTTATTGAAAAAAAAAAGAAGTGATAAAGGCTCTTTCTCCTTTTCTAAAACTAATTAAAGAAGCAGATGAAAGAACTTTGCTACGGTAAACATGCTGTTCACTGAAGCAGGCTTCCATTTAATTTCATGCTGGGCTTGCTTAATTATTGTACAAAACACAATTCGAGGTTAGTAAACTTATAGGACTATGAACGTGTGCATGAATTTGGCTGTAGATAAAATCTTGTTGAAAAAGCAGAAAAATTTCGGTAGAAATACGTTATTACTTGGATGGAGATGACCTACAGTAACCTATATTACATCTAAACAAGAACTATCCTATCGCTTTGTGTTTGTTCACATTTGAATTCAGGCTATCTTTCGGAGAAAAAAGTATGAATGTCTAAAACAATATGTTGAAGGACAAATATTTTGCTGTTTCTAGTCACTGGGGCTACTGACAATGTCTTGATCGTTTTGCCCCTATTACTACTTGAAGTAAAATGACTCAAGTGACGTAAGAGAGCTGTACTCTAGTCTGTTTTGGTCCCGTTCCATCACCTGTCAAACCACTTAACCTCTCTGGGGTTTAGTGTTCTTTGTTTGCAACAGGCTGGGTTAGAAAAAACGATCTGTTATTGTCCAATTAAATTACATTTGGAGGCTAATATATTCCTAAAGTAGAGGAAATCCAGCTCATTTAGCAATCAGCTTAGAGATGACCAAACCCAGATACAAAATTCCCAGTATTCTAAGGAAGCACGGAACTACAACTGATGCATTTACTTTCATGGCTCTTACCTTTTATCTTATAATGAGCGCATTTAGGCGTCCAGGGAAATGTATAACATCGGCAGGATAATGCGTTACAGGCAGCCTATTTAATAGATGGTGTCCCACATTTGCTACTTTTTAATACACACACAAGAAAGGATTTTTAAATGCTTCATTAAAAAGCAGTCCATGATTATACTTACCTTTTAGTCTTAACGCCAAAAAGATTTGTTTTTCAGACCTTAGATATTTGCTGATGTAGTATAAGATAATGACCTAGTAGGAAAATTCTATTCATATAGTTATGAAGTCAATTAAGTTCAAGTTGATGATTTAAGAAAACATCTTTAAGCGTTTCTTACCTTAATTTCCAGTACATTTTCATTGCCGATTGAGATCATCACTGGCTTTTCAAACAGCTTAAATACAGGATTATGTACATAAATGAGATCAAAGTATTTGGAATGGATCCCATCTAACATGAAAAAGGCTCTGGTTTTCAGAGGGAGTTGCAGATTCAGCTGTTGCAGTGAAGGAGTTGTACAGCAGATTATCTCTGAATTAGAGCGATGCTGACACGCCTGTAGTGAGACACAATTGTCCATTGCAGACAGAATACAGCTTAACAACATCAATAGCAACTTCCACGTTTCATTGTTTCAGACAGTCAACTGAAAGTACGTAATTCTTGAAAAAAAAATCTGCGTTTAACCTCCTAATGTTAAAGAACACATTTCCAGAAGCATGATAGATGCAAAATAATCCAAAAAGCGCAGTCTTTAAAGGAACGCAGAACTTCGTTTGCCTGGAATAAGCTATACTGATCCATCTGAAGCTGGCTCTTGCTCCATCACTTTTATTTTCCTTAAAATGACAGGACAGTCACCTGAAAGGACCATCTCTTCATTTACAAAACAGCTATGGCACAGTGAGAGCTGGACTTTGTGTGGTTAGAAGTCCTCGATTCATATCAGACCTTTAAAATAAGCTGTGAGAATCAGGGCAAAGCCCTTACGAGGTGACTCAATTTCCTCAAGTAAGAATTGAAATTAAAGTGTGTGATACTACGAGGTAACGTGTGTCAACAACTACAAAGCACCATACTGATGACATTATAATTAGCTATGTAGTCAGGTCATCTGGTTAGTGTGTTTTAAGCTATCAGTTTCTGAGCGTCAGGTTCTATGCAAAATACTTTACAGGCTGGTCTCATTTAATTCTCACGGCTGTATGAGAGGTGCTATGATTACCCACATTTTACAGATGAAGAAACTAAGCTTTTGAGCTAGTGTCATTAGACCAGGTCACAAAACTCTGAGTGGCAAAGCGGGAACCTAAATCCTAGGCCACTGGCTCAACTTCACTGACTTAACTCCCATGTGATATGGCTGCTTGTTCACTCTATATTCTGTATTGGTAGATTTTTTTCCTATACTATTTTACAAAGGCTCTGCTATTATTATTTCATGTGCTTTCATCTCTCATTTCTAATCTTCCCCTTTGGAATTCTGATTTATGGAAGTTTGGAAAATGTGGTTTCCTCTTGATTGTGCTTAGACTAAACCAGCAACACAAAGTGGCACATTTGAGGTTAAATGGTTGCATTTTCCCCCCAAGGAAAAGACAAACAAGCAACAACATCCTTAGATTTCCTTTTCTTTGACAAGTAGAGTTGGAGATAAAACAATTACTTATGCCCACAATAGAAAAAGGACTCAGGATATACATAAAAAGCACAATCAAAATTTGGTATTTGATTTTTTCTTCTAAAAATAATAAGAAAAATTATCCTACATTTTAAAATGTATGCTGTAAGCAGATAAAGAAAACACACACACAAATATAATAGAAATAAAATGTTAGTTTTATATCAAATTCATATTATAATGCCAAAAGCTATTTATTCCTATCATCTTGAAAAATGGAAATGAACAGTGTTACTGCCAGTACAGTAACTCTGGATCAACAAGAAACTTGAAAACTATACAGCAAACTGCTGGCTTCTGCGATATACTGTGTATTAATTAATATTAATTTTGTTAAGGAGGTGGTTAGTATTTTTATTTTAAAAGATTAGAGTGTGTTGGAATTAAAAGTTACCATGGCTGCATCGGTATACCTAAATCAGACCTGGCCAAGAGTTTTTATTTGTTAAATAATAAATGGGTTCAATTCATCATGGTCAGCTTCAAATTCTACAAGCACCAAGGAACATAGAAGGAACACACATTTCTTTATGAAGTAGTTCTCAACAAACAATAGTCAAGTAGAATTCTTCATTCTTATCCAATTCTAATGGAGAGTTCTATTGTGCTAATATGTTTGTGGCTAAAACAATAGAAGTTTACATTTTCAGATATGTAAAGATAAGATTTTTATCTTCTACCATTATTTGAATCTTCCTTGGGTTATGGAACTCTTATGTCTCACACCTAGAAAATTTTTAAATAAATGGTTGATTACAAATGAATGAATAAAGCAAAAGGTGTTCTTCTACATGTCATCATAATGCTGGTGAGGGAGAAGGAAATTTAGCCATTATTTTAATAGCCTAGGTTCACCGTGAATTAGATATGCTAATAATTTCTCAGATTTCTAAAGAGTCCCATGCCAACACCAAAATGTGTTAACTTATTTGGTTAATGAAAAATTGTTCTGTTTGGCTGTGGAGAAGTGATGTTCCTTAAATTAATAGCAGTGGTATTCTAACTTTGTTTGTGGCCATGTGTGGGGGTTGGTTTTAAAGCTCTCTACTTCATAGGGTGACTCCCTGGAGTACAATCTCTCAGGAATATGATAAAAATCTAATAATGCTCTTTAGAGGTGATGCAATGTGGCTGATTGAGAAGGTCAAGAAAAATCTCGTTGGAGGTGACCTTATTGTTTGGTGATTTGGCTTGACATTTTTAGCCCCAAATTGGTTTTTGTAATTAAAGAACACTGTGGCCTTAGTCTTCGAGAAATATTGGATGGTGAATCTAAAAGAAAGTGCTGTAATTCAATCTATCATCTGCCCAATCAAGACCCTGCTTGAGAGGGGGCACTTAGAACTTTCATTTTTAGTTGAGTGCACAAGTCCAACTAGATTATGGTATTTTATATTAGAGAAAAATGTCAACAAAAATACGGAATCTTTGCAAATAATTGTAACCTTCTTAAAGTCTAAACGAAAATTGCCATTTTAATATGATCTATATAAATCGTTAGACCACAAAATAGGTCAATCACTTTGAAGGAGGCATTCAGTTAAATTTTGATTGACCTTGCAAATAAAAGGAGAGAAGGTGGAGAAATACCAAGCAACAAACAGTCTAGGACATCAGTTTTCTAACGGTCTTTCTCATTACTTGATAACATGCTAACAAAGGGACGCCGTTCTTACACTGGGATGTAAGAATATATGTGTGCCTGCCACTTAGAAAGACAAGGATGCTGCTGCAAGATTACAGCAAAAGGGGAATAGAGGTAATGTTCTCTGCTGCATTAAAAGAAAGGGGAGATAAAGGAATTCTATGGACTGCTTATGCCCCTCCCAAGTTCACATGATGTAACCCTAATCCTCAGCACGATGGTATTTGGAGAGGGGGCCTCGGGAAAGTAATTAGTGGGGTTCTTATGAAGGAGTTAGTGCCCTTATAAGAAGAGACACGGGAGAGCTTGCTTCCTCTTTGACTCTCTGCCGTGTGAGGATACAATGGGAAGATGATCTTCTGCAAATCAGGTGCCCTCAGCAGACACCCGATCTGGGGACACCTTGGTCTTGGACTCTCCAGCCTTTGGAACTGCGAGAAATAAATGTTTGTTGTTTAAGCCCCCCCAGGCTATGGTGTTTTTGTTACAGCAGCCTGAACTAAGAGAGGGAATGATGTAGTTTCCATCTGTACTACCTTTAAAAACACTGCCTCAAGTTGGTACTTATCATTTGTGTCTAAGCATTTTGTGTGTATATGTGCATTTTATAATGTTAGCCTGAGACAAGATAATTTTAGCTGTTGAATACAATATACTATTTGACCTGTGCTACAAGGAAGGGAACTAGCAAATATTAGAAGCCAAACCCAAATGTCCTCTGTACCCTGAAAACCAGTGGTAAAGGGGGAGCTGCGGAGCTTTAAATACAACCATCACTCAAAGGACTTACCACTGTAAAGTTCCTTCTTGTTTCATGGACATTTATTACCATCCTCAGGACACTAACTGAATTCAGGTTTTTCCCAACAGCTGTGATCGTGCTCCCGCCACTGAAAAACAAAATAGAAAAACAGCAATATTGAGGGGTGGCTGGGAGGCTCAGTCAGTTAAACGTTCTGACTCTTGGTTTCGGCTCAGGTCGTGATATCACGGTTCGTGAGATCAAGCCCCATGCTGGGGTTCCATGCTGAGCGTGGAGCCTGCTTGAAATTCTTTCTCTGTCTCTCTGCCCTTCCCCTGCTCGTGTGTAAGCATGCCTCTCTCTTTCTCAACATAAATAAACTAAAAAAAAAAAAAAAAAGCAATAATGAGAGGTTCTTTCTCTACCAAATATTTTAAGAAATAATTTAAATTAAATCACATGTAGTGATTGCAAGATACAGTCAGAACCAAAGTCAAATGGAAGTTAAGTGGTAACTCTTCTTTGGAAACAACTTATTTAACTTGAAAAAATTTTTAAAAATTCCTACTTTATCAGTTGAAGAAATGCATTTTTCTTTTTATTCACAAAATATGCAAAAGAAATATTTTTTTCTGTCTTAAAAATAAATCAAAGAAAAACAAACTTAACTATTGGGTTAGACTGGCAGAATTAGTGGAAACAAGACAGACTGAACTGGATCCAATGAGATACTGACTCAAAGAAAATCTGGTATAGGGAAAAGCTATGTCTAAAGCAGGCGGAGCAAAAATACACTGAAGACTGGAAGGAAAAAAGGTAATTCCACTTTTGGGCACTAAAGTTAGTACAGAATTGACATGTATATAAGTGCATAAATACTATGTGGCGACATTGAACTATTTCACTGAAATCCATTTAAAACGAAATAGAGTAGGATAAAATGTTTCTTGGCATGAACCTAGCAATGATAAAATTAAATCGTACTCAGAACCTGAATGTAGTTTTCACTCCTGAATTAGAACGGCGGCCTTTAAAAGAAATGCAACTGCATCAAAGCCAGAGATAAGACTGCAATTCCTCTTGACTATTTGACAGACAAATCATCCTTATGTTCATTATTTTCTTATACCCATCAGAAGCTTTTACTTACCTAATAAAAGATTTGGTTGGATGAATTGCATAGACAATGGGGTCTTCTTGGTAACTGAAACTGTTCATCTCTCGGTTGGCTAAGTCAATTTTCAATTTAATAGGAAACTCAGTTGGAATGGTTTGAGCTGGAGTATAACATTCGAGAATACTATCTGACACACTGAAAAAAAAATTAAGAAAATTGACCTTAGCTATTGGATATACATATTTTACAATTATATGCACAAATCAAAAGTATATCACTCAATGGCTCCTAAATGAGAATTTCCAGAGGTGTCTAGAAAAAAGTTCTTTTTAAGGTAGCCTATTTGCATTTGACGGGATCCCAAACTCCGCCTTGTTGTAGACAAGCCATCTTTGACTTCAGAACATTTGGGATTTTAAGCAATTTTTAAAGTACCTTTTTGGTACTTGATTAAACCAAGCTCTTTCACCTCTAAGGATCAGAAACAACTTCTCTCTAAACCCAATCTTCTCCATATTTCTCACCTCCCCAAAGGGATTTGATCTCAATGTAAATCTTGATGGAAATTTTTCTTTGAATTTATTGTCAATTAGCAGAATCTCAAGGCTCACAGCATAGCTAGGATACTAAGATGTAATATAACAGTAGAGAAGGTAGATGGGGAGATGAAACTTAAAAGTGGAATTAATAAACAAAATGGAAAGGTAGAAAAGTCAGCAAAAAGGTAGATGGATAGGAGAAAGAAGTTTGGTCAGTATGGGAATAAATAATACGCATCTTGATTTTCCTCCACAAAAAAACAAAACGAAACAATCTCTTCTTGATTTGTTAGATGCAGATATTTGTTAACTAATCCTACTTAACTGATAGAACAAAAAATAAATTTACACACCTTTTTAAAGTACATGTTTTTCCACCAATTGAAATGTGTCTAGAATTCCCACTGTTTAGGTACTTTCCAGTTAAGGTAAGCAAGGTGCCACCGGTCTTAGGACCATAACTTGGAGAAATACTTGTTATTACAGGATCCTGAATGGGAAATAAAAACAAAACAAAACAGAGTAACTTGTTGATTTTATAACTACATGGATCTGGTAACAAATATCCTAGTTCATGAGAACTGTACTGCTTATACTTACCACATAGGAAAATGTACTATATTGTGCTGTCCCTCGACCATTTGAAATAATTATGGATATATTGAAATGCTCATTCACTGCAGGACCAACTGTGCATTTCAGCCTGAAAAAAATCCCAGAGTTTAATATGTTGCAAATCCAAAGGCTTTTTCTGGTTTGGCTGTTTTATCTGAAGGAACATTAACTCAAAATTGTGATGAGCTGGATACTCTGAATAGCAAGCAGAGTCTTGTGGTAAGCATTAGGGCTAAAAATTGTATATTTCTATTTCTGTGCTATTATACTTCACACAGACAAAACAGAACTGTTAAACCTCATCAGTGCAGACCTCACCAACTGAAAAATTCATAATAATCTAAGCTTAATGCTCTAAAATTATAGGCATAATGTTTGGCATACTTAAAATAAATAAATATTTCAACAGCATATGAAACGATGGGCTAATAATAAATAAACCAAATCTCTTCATTAAAGTATGTCAACAGGTACATTTCCTTCTTTCTTTTTTTTTTTTTTAATAATTTATTGTCAAATTGGTTTCCATATAACACTCAGTGCTCATCCCAACAAGTGCCCTCCTCTGTGCCCGTCACCTACTCTCCCCCCTCTCTCACCCCCCTCACCCCTCCATTTGTTCTTAGTCTTTGAGAGTCTCTTATGTTTTGTCTCCCTCCCTCTCTGTGGCTTTTTTCTTTCCCCTCTTTCCCTCCCCACTGGTTTTCTGTTAAGTCTCGCAAAGTCCACCTATGTATGGAAATATATGGTATCTGTCTTTCTCTGACTGACTTATTTCACTCAGTATAATACCCTCCAGTTCCATCCATTGGAAATGGATGGATTGGAAATACCATCCATTTCCATCCAATCCACACATGGCTGGATTTCATTCTTTCTCATTGCTGCGTAGTATTCCATTATATGTATATGCCACATCTTCTTTATCTTGTAGTTACATATGCCATGTGTTTATTTAAATTACTTTAAAAATAATGAAATTGTGACAGACTTTGCATAGAATTATTTATTTAATGTTTATTTATTTTGAGAGAGAGAGAGAGAGAGAGAGAGAGAGAGAGAGAGAGAGCACACAAGCAGGGGAGAGGCAGAGAAAGAGGGAGAGAATCCCAAGCAGTCTCTGTGTTGGCTTGATCTCACAAACCATGATTTCATGACCTGAGCCAAAATCAAGAGTCGGATGCTTAACTAACTGAGCCACCCAGATGCCCCTCCATATAATTATTTTTGAATTAATAATGTTATAGTCTTGAAAAAGTACAAATATGATTTGTTTTATTAAACAACTTTTCAAAGAAGAGAATGAATTATGTCTTACTTTTACAGGCTCTAATATACAATGCAATGATAAGAACTTACAAGGGAGATTTCTAGAATGGATTTGTTTTTCCATTAGCCTAAACAAGCATGACATTAATTGATGTTTTGGTTTCAGTAAATGAGTAGACTTGGACCTCTGTGTGACCCTGGAAGGAATTCTACAAGGTATAAAGTAATCATTTGATAGAGCATAGGTTTAACCATAAAACTTTAAATGTTTGATTGTTATTACTACATGATAACTAAACATTTCTGGATTCTCTGTTCATTATGGGATTTACCTTTGATAGAAGTTCCAAGTAGAGAATGGCAGAAGCAGCATGTGTCTTGGATCAGGAGAGTTGAGTTTGAAGGCCTATTAAGCTCTTACTCTCTGGACTGCCTCTGCTAAACTACACTCCACCTTTTTGAACTTCAGGCACCACCTTTGTAAAATAGGTATGGTATTGCTGTCTCCTGGGATTTGGCAATGGCTAAATGAGATACATTCTTTCCATTATAGTAGCAATAACTATCAACTGAAGATAAATTCAAATGCATCAAAAACAGACAGAAAGAAAGAAACAATTCTTGAAAATATGATCAGCTGCTTCCCTACATTTCTGAGGTTTAGAAAGTGAATTTAGAAGAGAGGATCTATATTGAGCTGTTTACTGATTTTTATAGAAAAAGCCATAGGAGACTCTCTATTTGAAGAGTTTAAAGATGGAGCAACCCTAGTCAGTGCTATTCTTTCAAATCTACCCAAACAATTTCTGAAGAAATGTTACAAAAATGGTTTCAAAACTCCCAGACGCTGGATTCTTCTTTCCTTTACTAGGTAATGTCACCTTTTTTCTTTATTAATCCTGGTAAGTAAATAGGATTAAAAACAAAACAGTTCCACAAGGGATGTTATAAGCCCAAGATCCTTTTTTAAATCAAGACAAGGACTTTTGGGACAATTTTACAAGCATTAATCCTAAAACCCAACCTGTTTTCCAACCACACCACAGTAAAACATTTTAAGATCCTTACATATTTGTTGTGCTCTCACTTAAGGTCAAAGTGCAGCTCTCATTTCCAAGGAGAACTCTAGTTTTCTTTAAGTCAAATTTATTATTCCTCCTGAATCCAAAGTCCCAGCCACACACAGTGAGCATTGTTCCTCCTTCCAGGGGTGCACTGGTTGGGAAAACCTACAAGGACAACCGAGAACTTAAAAAAAAATTCAAGACATTATCATTCGTTTGTGTGCAAAACAAACAAAATATATGCCCTCAGTCTGAAATTCTTCTATCCTGCCACTATCTAAAAAACAAACAAACAAAAGCCCTGAAAAAGTGTCACGGATTTCACAGAATCTGGAACAAATATGAAAATTACCTAACATGCTGATGAAATAAAAGTTGTTTTCAGGAGATCCATAGATAGGACAGAAAGCAGATTCAGCCTGGGTGGAAACGAAGGGCCTTTGTGGGCCGCGCTGAAGAGAATTCATCTGGTAATCTTCTGGGGTGGAGCAGACACAGTTTGGGCCCAGACTTTTATGTTTGTAACTCTCATTATAACTCCTCATGAGCCTCCGGATCAAACTCTGATCAGAAATCCTTCACGCACCCTAGAATCCAAGCACCAATATGTGCCTTGCTCCATGCGCCAGCTGCGTGTTTGCTATAGCCTTGTGCTATGGTACTCCCCACCCAGAGAAGAAAGCCACACAGTAAAAACTCCTCTTGGTGTCAGGGGTTTTCATAATTACATTCAGTATTTCATAAATACATTACATTCAGTATTATTTCATAATACCAAACACAAAGATGGTATTCAATATATATCTGCCATTCACTCATTCATTATTCATTATAAATTATTTACTATGTGCCAAGAACTAACAAATGAATAGGTGAATCTATTTCTTTGTATTCGTTAATTCACATTTATTACTGATTTTGGATTTTTCTTTTTTCCTTTAAATATGGTCACTATTTGATATATACCAGCTGGTTAGCTGACACACCCAACTTTTAAAAAATGATTTAATTTTAAATACATATAATATATTATTCCTATTAGAAACAGATATAAAAAACACTAGAAAGAGCCCCAAATGTGATCTGTATTGTAGCAATGTTTCTAATTATCTCTCTTGGCATTATTTTACATCTCATTTCTAGGGCTGATTTTTTTTCTCTCCCATGTTCAATGTTAAATAAATATGTTCATTTCATTATTGCAGGCTCACTTTTGATGTGTTGAAAGTAAAACTTGAGTTCATTAACAAAACTTTGGCAACCGTGATATAAGAGAGCAGTAGGCGCTTATGAAGTCTAGAAGACAACTGTTCCTAGGCTAAAACTATTAAAACAAAACAAATTTCCAAGTTAAAAATAAGCTTCTCCTCAGCAGCTTTGTGACAATTGAGAAAGGAAATGCTCTTTTGGGGAGGACATATTGTAAATTGTGTTGTAAAAGTACAATGGTGGGAAAACATAGCACCACCATGGAGGCAACTCAAAAACCAGTAAAAGTGTTTACCAAGGCCAGTTAGTAAAAGTCTAAAAGTGATTCTTACACAATTTAGAAGGGCTTTTAGCAAAATTCAAGCTTGCAAACATTCCCATTCATCCCAAGTAAATAATCGCAAACCAAAGTCTTAACTTACCCTTGTTACCAAACCCTTTTAAAGTCTTAGCTTAATGCTTTTATGACAGCTATTTTACCCATAGAATCCATTACGCAGTTGTGCCTTTCATGAAAACTTACCTCGTCCATGTCTAGCCAAATAAGAACTGCTAGAAAAAAATATCTGTTTATTCTTACATTAAGTCCAGCAAGAGAGAATAAGACACCTAACCCTTCTGGACTCTCTTTAGGCTGAAGCAGTCACACGGCTGCCCTTCCCTTGTTTAAGGAGGAGGCTTCCCCATAGAAAACAGCTGCCTAAGGCTGATGTTGGCCTGATCCTGCTGCCCAGATCCCCTCTTTCTATGTAAAAATTGAACTCTGTCACTCTACATACATCATCACTTTCTATAAAAGGCAAATAGATTGGGGGATGATTTGAGAAAACACAATGACAGTTGTTCAGTTGGTGTACTGGCAAACAGAAATGAATATTATAAAATGTCTGCTAGATGGTAGATCAGGATTCGAAAGGCCAGCTGAACTCTGCTTTCCTCCCCGGGCTGAGATGCTAGAGTGGGGGCATGGGAGCAGTGCCCACTTAGATTATGGGGTAGTGTTCACTCTTCCAGGGGAAAAGGAAGGAAGTGGTCTTGGACGACACACCCTTGGACAGAACCAACAATGAGCTGGCAAAGTCGGAGTTATCCTAAAGAGCAGGGAAACTCTGGGGAAGGAAAGGAGTGTCCGGCATAAAGCCACAGGGGCAGATCTCCCACCTGTCTGGACAGGGGAGAAACAGCCACAAAAGCAGCTGGTGCCCCTTCACAGGTGAAAGTGATTTAAATGGTCACGTTTTAAAAACCCATGAAGAAAATACAAGAGAACGCTAAAACAACAACAAACTCCTCCTGAAAAATTAGAATTTGCCTCTTTAGAAGTTAAAAAGTTACAAATACAGCGGTGGTAGTGTTTTGCCTGAATGACCTCCCTGTCCCATAAGATATTGCTGTTGCTTCTTATCTGAGTCTTCCGATCAATTAATAAATGGTTTTATTGTCTCACTGGGATTGAATTCAATCTTAAAAGATATGACAATTTTATCTTAATAAATTCAGCATACATTGGAAAGTGCTTTTCCTTTTCTGAAGCATTTCCCTTTGCTCTTTAAGTATGAGATCAGATAACATGTGTTAAACAAAATAATGGGCTTGCGATCCTGAAATCTCTCATATGTGGAAGTGCAAAGAATTTCAGCCACTATGCATTACGTACCTTGAAAATGTAAGGTTAGCCTACATTTATTGGAAAATAAAACTATGCACTAGTTGGGTTTTGTGTCCACAGTATTTAAGACAGATAAGAAAGAGATGAATAATCTGTCTTATTTTTTGCAGTAAGAATGCTAAATGTCACGGTCTAGTACGGCATGAAATCTTCCTAACAACTATGAACCGAAAAGGATTTATGGACTCAGCTGCACCACTTTCCTCCTAACCGTACAGCCCAGGCCTCGCGGACTTGTGCATGATGCAATGCAACCCTTTAAAATCACCAACTACAGAAAGGTGGAGTTAGGAAAGGGAAGAGAGGAGGGAGATTTAAATACTGTTAGAGATTCCCTGGTTCCAGAAAATTCTAAAATACTTAGTCGTTTTAAAAAACTATTTTCATATGGCTTTCATGAGTCATAAAAGGAAGTACATTGGTCAAAATTAAATGTTCCATTTGTACGGGTTCTTCCTGCTCTGTATTTAAAACACCAGTTTGGCTACTTTTGAAGAAATGAAATTGTAATTCAGTTGTATGCGCGCGCGCACACACACACACACACACTCTCTCTCTCTCTTCCCATATCTCTTTCATGGAGTTGCTGAGTTCAGATTTCTAGTGTCTCAAATTGCCAAGGCTGTGTGTTTAAAAAAGTATAATATGGCATGTGGTTTTACAAATATACTAAACAATGACAACAGAAAGTGTGCATGTAGATTTAAATTTGTCTTACTATCTTCTAGTTTATTCTCTGACTTATCAAACTAAATCTTAATAACTGTGTCTCACCTAACAGAAAATAATTCGGTTTAAAACCCAGTCGCCCTGCACAAATCTTGCCCCAAACCGTAACTAAATGAAAACAGCCACGCATTTGGGAGCGGTTCTTATTCTGACTTGCGCACTTCGTTTCCTTGGGCTTGAACCGGGCGACTGAGACCTTTAACTTGAATCTTTCACAAGAATCGTTTAAAGTCCAACCATTCTATATGGGGAGAGGGAAAATACATACTGGGTCCTCACGAGAAAATTATTTTCAAGCAAAATATATTTGGATCAAGACATTTAGAAAAATTGCCATGGAGATTTTCATAGTGCCAAACATATGCTGAAACAAGGCAGCAGAGAGCTAGAGAGCATGGCTGCAATGCCATTTGAGTTCATTAGTAGAAGCTAAGTTTTCTAATAGCAGGAGGCACTTTTGTCTTGTTTGACTACATTTCCTTAACGTCTAAAAGAGTAGCTGCTATATGGTTTGCATTCAGTAAACATTTTTGGAATGAATTAAAGAATGAAATGGCTCACAGAGGATAGACGTTAGCAGAGTTGTCAGCTGCACCTACACTGTTCTAGGAACTTTGAGAGAAGGCACATAGCTACCCATGGGTGTTCAATGTCTATTTGCCTCCCATACTGTCCTGGGGGTAACCTCTAATCCTTTTTTTTTTTTTTTAAGTTTATTTATTTATTTTGAGAGTAAGGGAGAGAGAGCAAACATGAGTGGGGGAGGGGAAGAGGCAGAGGGTGACAGAATCCAAAGCAGGCTCCATGCTGTCAGCACAGAGCCCCATGCAGGGCTTGGTCCCCAAAACTGTGAGATCATGACCTGAGCAGAAATCAAGAGTTGTGGACACGTAGAACTGACTGAGCCACCCAGGTGCCCCGGTAACCTCTAGTCTTATGTGTGATGAGACAAAGCCACCATCTATGCATCAGACAGGAAGAAACTTTCTGTCCTGTCTGCTCCTGCATGGCTGGCATCCCTAGCTTGCATGGTTTCTGCTTAAGATTCTGGGTTGTTCCATGAGCAGACCTCTGTGTGTGATAGAGGCTCATTTCTGGGCACCTGGTAGATTGAGTAGGTGGTGAGGAAATCACGGAGTCAAATGAGTCAGGAGGGAAAAGTCTCAGGGTAAGGAAACGGGGAGCCATGTTCTAGCCACCATTCTTTTATTCACAAAGCACTAAGGGAAAGCACCTGCTCAAGGAGAGAACTACTTAGGGAGGGCGAAGCAAGCACTGCAGGTAGGGTCTCAGTGGGGCCCAAACGCCACCTTGAAGGAAAACCTTGGAAGGAGATGGTGTTTGGCTGGTGTCTCTCAGCCACATGAATAAACTGAGCTCAGAATTTGTTCATTAATGGGATTTGTGTTTACCAAAAAACATGCATGACAGCTGACAGATTCCTACCTCATAGATCGTAGGCAGACAGACCTCCTGAGTCCATGCGCCGCTGGGGCATTCCTCCAGTTGCACACACTTATCGTGGCACCAGCCACACTGCACAAAGGCGGGGGCAGAGAGACACTGACTGCAGGACTGGAAATGTTCACAGCCTAAGCCGTTCAGTGGGATCTTGGTGATCTGTGAAGAAAAGTGTTAGAATTAGCTTCCAGAGAGGTGTTGTTTTTTTTTGGTTTTTTGTTTTTTGTTTTTTTTGGTGCGTTAAATGCAAAGTAAATGTCCCAAAGATATGTAACTGTAATTGTATAGAGCCTACTAGAGATAGCACCTAGGTGTAAAGATCATGTAATAATGATTCAGTGATTTAAACCAAAAAATCAAATTCCTTCCTTTCCTCTATTGTTGGCACACATACGTGATAAACATTACCGTTACTGTCCAGGGAACATTAAGTACTGTCACACAATGTTAGAAGTTTTATTTAGTAGGGACATTCTGCTCTGTCTGAGCAGATTTTAACACTATAAAAGAGTTTAATTTAAGCTTCTGGAAAACACACTTGAACCGCAGGCAAATTCTAAGTAAGGTTACATATCATTCGGCTTCGAGATGCACCTCCTCCCAGAGAAGAGGGACGGCTGGCTGGTGTCAGATTCCAATGCACATTTCAGGACTTAGCAGCCTGCTCTAGAGTCGGCCCTCAGGACTGTAATGCTCATTCTGCATGTTTGTTTTCCACACTAAGAAATATAGGACAAAAGGAAAAGTACACATTATGAGGAGGACCTCCCTTTGGTCCAGCCTTCCTGAATAAAAATTTAACTCGGTTTCTGGAATACTTAAGAAATAACCTGAGAAAGAAGAGGTGCATCCGAGACCGAGAGAGAAGTTAAAAAGGACATGATACAGGTTGTAAATATCCACTCAGGGAAAACTGCACCCTGGAACCTCCCTGTGGGAACAGACAGGGCTTACCTTCTTCCCAGTGACAACCAGCGTGTAGCCATTTTGGTTTAATGGGAGCTCCACAATTGCTTCTGAAGACACGGGGTGGGAATCCAGGCGAAAATTCACGTGAGGAGTTGACGATCCTGATCGAGAAACCACAACCTGAGAAACAAAACGCAAACACTCTTAGTCCAATGAGCTCAGTTTAAATATAAGTGGAAAATGCGGATGATAATGTTAATAACAGATTAGGAGAGCTTGCAAGTATTTGAACTAAAGGCCCCAACAGTTTATCTCATTGTAAATCAACACGGCATCTCCTAAGCTCCTGCCGTGAAGACAGATCATCTGAACCCCCAAGACAGATTTTTGCATATGATCTTTTAATGGTTTATTGGGAAGGAGATCTTTCAGTCAATCAGCCAGCACACGCGGACAAATCCTCACAACTGTATGGGGAACTGGAGGAGTCAAAACCCTCTCCAAAACAGAAGACCTCACTTATTTCACCTCACAAGAATTTCAGATTATTTTTAAAATCTACTTCCCCCCCCCCCCACTGCCATCCCCCTCCACCTCCCCACTGGGCAGCTTTCCTTGACGTAATGAAAAAGTTAGTAGACAGAGAGTCTGGAGACCTGAATCTAGTTCCAGTTTTGCTAACTCTTAAGCCATATTTATAGATCCTCTGAGGTCAAAATAGGCCTTCAGGTACTTTAATGTTGTTTTTATGAACCATTGTCCTATCAGATGTTAATTCTTGGATTATAAAGTTCTTCTTGGCCTGGTTTTACAATAAGGCCTGATGGTTTTAACAATGCCTTGGAAATGGGGTTTGATGACTTATGTCATTCTTGCTTTCAGATATTCCTTTTTTCTTTAATTTTTTTAACGTTTATTTTTGAGACAGAGAGAGACAGAGCATGAACAGGGGAGGGGCAGAGAGGAAGACACAGAATCAGAAGCAGACTCAAGGCTCTGAGCTGTCAGCACAGAGCCCAACGTGGGGCTCAAACTCATTAACCGTGAGATCATGACCTGAGCTGAAGTCAGACGCTCAACTAACTGAGCCACCCAGGCATTCTTCAGGTATTTCTAATTTGGGATGTTTCTCAAGCTATATAATTTCCATCTTCCCTACTGCTAGAACCCAGTAATAATGAACTCCAGGGATAAAATGCAAATGACAATCTGAGATGAACAATCAGACTTCAGGAGTACTTAACAATGCTCGGAAAGACTTTCATTCTTAATAGGCCATGGGTTTGCGTCTACATGAGGTACAGGAGGCTGATTGCAGCTCTGGGCTTGAAACTGACTTTGTGAAATTGCCTGACATCCCAAATACTCTTTTTTTTAATGTTTAATTTTTTTTTTAAAGTTTATTTATTTTTGAGAGACATAGAGACAGAGAGTGAGCAGGGGAAGGGCAGAGAGAGAGGGAGACGCAGAATCTGAAGCAGGCTCCAGGCTCTGAGCTGTCAGCACAGAGCCCAACGCGGGGCTCGAGCTCATAGACCGTGAGATCATGACCTGAGCTGAAGTTGGCCACTTAACCGACAGAGCCACCCAGGCACCCCCCAAATACCCTTTTATGTTTCATTGAAAGTGTATTTATTTGCTGTGGGTATGAAATCACAGGACAAGTATGGGCATCTGTGAGATTATGATTAGTTAAATAACCATTCCCTCACCTTTCTCATCTGTAAAATGGGAATGAAAATTACAGGTATAATTAACTAATTAGTACTCCAACAAACACACACAACATATAAATGTTCTGGAGAGCTAGTAGTAAATTTTTTCTTCAGTACAAGGAGTCGAGTAGCTTGAAACAATTTGGGAAGATTCCCAAAGTACCTAATTTGCTTCCAGAGAGTCGGCTGTTGATAGAGAAACTAACCAAACTCACATATAGCCATAAAAGTTAAACATTATGACATTTTTTTCTAACACTTGTTCTACCCCAAACACTTAATACTTTCAAAACATCTCCATTAAGCACGGTGGTTATATTTGCACAGAAATAAATGATGAATCAAAGGTCATTTGACCCGAATGGAAACTGTTACTCCTAAACGTAGGGCCAAATAGTTATTTGTGACTTTCGTAACCAAAGTAAAAAAGAAGTTCAATTACCAGCGCTACCTCCCCCTGGGTGCAGGTTACAAGCAGAATTATCAGGATGTCAGACTTCTAGAGCTTCTATCCCAAATTATCCAGATTTCAGTTATACAGTTTTTCAATTTTGACTCACTTCTGGTGCTCGCCACTTGTTTTTCCTATCTGCCCACCCTCATTTTTTTCATATTTCCCTGATTGTTGCCAATCACTTTCAACTACAAAGGTGAAAAAAAAAATCTTCTTTCACACATGTCAAAAACAAAACCAAACCTCAGCTTCTCTTAATAACCAGACTGTTCTCTGCCTCATTTTGTGCTTTCCACTTTACTGAAGATTATTCATCCCTGAATCTTCCTATGAATATTTCCATTTGCCTCTGTCTCTCTTGTGCTTCCTTTCTATTCAGACCTGCTATATAACAATCGACTCTTAGTACCCTTTTTTCTCCTATCTTTTTGCTCTCTTTAATATCATTTCCCACATCTATAATAAACAATCCCTTCCTAATTACTAGGTCATCATCTTTGACTTTATCAAATATCTGAAGTCCATCCAAATATTCATTTCCCAGAAAGGATTAACCTTTGCCTCTCTTTTCATAAAGAAGCTCTTTGCACCTCTGGAATTGGGCAGATTGATTTACTGTATCCCCTAAGACTTTTTGTCTGGCGAGCGCCATATATATGGTAACTGAGCCAGTCATTGTGCTCAGAGCTTTAAATGGATATTTTGTTTACTCTTCACAATAATCCTACAAGGCAGGTACTAATATTTTCCATAAAGAAAATACGACAGAGAATTTTAGCTAGAAAGTAAAAGAGTCAGGTTTCCAAGAAGCTTTATCTAATGCCAGAGTCCGACTGCTTGACCTCCTCTTAAATGCTCAACTGCTACTCTCTTGGAGCACCAGAGTAAATACTAATAAAAAGCTTCAACTCTGAGCTCTCAAGAGCCACTTGTGAGTCAAAGCATTAAAACAAATTTCACAATATATTTGCCTTGCCAAATATTCCTTGTTTCAGCAATCTCGGCTGCACAAGTTAAGTGTGGCTAAGGAGAAAGACTCTACATCTAAATAGTTTTTGATGGCACAGAGGAAATGTTCCTAGTAGAGCCAGTGAGTTCTACTTTTGAGCATGAGCTAGGACGAGTGTGGCTTCATATAGAAAATGAGATGAACCAGAGAAGACAGGAAGGCTGTGTGGAAGAGGGACATACCTGGAGTTTTAAGCAGAGGTCATATCACAGATGCAAATACATGTTTACTGAGCATTAGCCCTTTCTCTGCAGGGATGCCTACTGCTATAACATGCCAAGAATGCTTTTCTATCATTAATTCCTCACTTTATCTTATTGCTAGAATTCCAAATAAAGGAATAGCCATATTAACCTTCAAAATGCCCCTGTAGCAATGCTTTTAAGAAATTAGGAGTTCCTTTTGGTCACCATGGAGATAGTTTTAAGAACAAAATTAAATCTGGCATTTAAATTTAATTCTTAGGATAAATCACTTGGTAATCTTAGGATAATAGGTGTAAAAGAGAAGACTGGCAATTATCTTTGAGTTTCTGTTGTGTTGACAACTAATTTTTAATGTTTATCTAAAAAATAAAAACCCTTTTTCTTTTTAAAATTTTTTTTTAATGTTTATTTATGAGAGAGAGAGAGAGGAAGTGTGAACAGAGGAGTGGCAGAGAGAGTTGGAGACACAGAATCCGAAGCAGGATCCAGGCTGCAAGCTGTCAGCACAGAGCCTGATGCGGGGCTCAAACTCACAAACCAGGAGATCATGACCTGAGCCGAAGTCGGTCACTCAAACGACTGAGCCACCTAGGTGCCCCAAAACCCTTTTTCTTTAATGCTCCTGAAAATATAAGACTAATATGTTTGGGTGTGAGGGAGTAGGGAGGATTCCAAATGTACTTGATGTTTGTGGCTATGATCTCCAGTGATGTGGGAGAAGACACAGGGAAGAAATATACGTACAAATAAAATAAAACCATTGTGGTTAGGCTCCAAAATCCATAAATCTGAATAAAATAATTCTGCATGATGTATCTTCAAAAACATAAAGGCCACATTCCCTTACCCCATGCATAGAGTTCTATTTATTTATTTGTTTATTTTAAATTTTTTAATGTTTATTTATTTTTGAAAGAGACACAGAGTGTGAGCAGGGGAGGGGCAGAGAGAGAGGGAGACACAGAATCTGAAGAAGGCTCCAGGCTCTGAGCTGTCAGCACAGAGCCTGACACGGGGCTCGAACTTGTGAATTGCCAGATCATGACCTGAGCCGAAGCTGGACACTTAAACAACTGAGCCACCCAGGTGCCTCTAGAGTTTTATTTTTGATTAAACTGTTTCAAAATTTAATTTTCATTAAGAATGATGAATACAATTTAACATGAGATATTCGTATGTGGCTTTCTCTTCATTTTTTTAAAGTGGACAATTCAATTGATTTTGGTACAGTCACAGATATGCGCAACCATCACCACAAACAATTTTGAAACATTGTAATTATCTTAAGCAGAAACTCAACACCCCTTAGCCATCATCTTCTTTACCTCCTCACACCCTCCAGTTTCTTGCAACCACGAATCTACCTTCTATCCCTATAGACTTCCCTATTTCAGACATTTAAATGAATGGAACCCTACAATATTTTGTGTTTTTTTTTTGTGACCGGTTTCTTTCACTTAGCATAAGATTTTCAAGGTTCATTATGTTGGAACATGTATCAGTACTTATTCCTTTTTATTAGTGAATAATAATCCATTATATGGATATACCATATTTTATCTATGCATTCGCAGTTGATGGGACATTTGAGTTGTTTCCACTTCTGGCTATTGTGAATAAAGCTACTATGAACATTCACATACAACTTGTGAGAACAGATATTTTCATTTCTCAGGTATATACTTAGGAGCAGAAATGTTAGATTTATGATAACTCTATATTGAACTTTTTGAAGGACTGTCATATCATTTTCCATAGGTGTGCACAATCCTGCATTCCCACCAACAATGTATGAGGGTTTTAATTTCTCCACAACTTCATTGACATTTCTTATTTTCCATTTTCTTGATTATTTATGGCCAGCCCACGGTTGTGTGAAGTGGTCCTTCATCGTGATTTTGGTTTGTATTTCTCAGCCAAATGTTTTCTTAAATTAAGTAACCAGTGTCCTGAATATCCCCTCATGATCATACTGGACTTTTGTAAAACAAGGTCCTAGAGAGGCTGGGAGTGGGGAAAGGATAAAAGATGGAATAAAGGGGCACCTAGGTGGCTCAGTTGGTTCAGCGTCCGACTTCAGCTCAGGTCATGATCTCACGGCTCGTGAGTTCGAGCCCCACGTCAGGCTCTGTGCTGACGGCTCAGAGCCTGGAGCCTGCTTCGGATTCTGTCTCCCTTTCTCTCTGCTCCTCCCCCACTTGTGCTCACTCGCATACTCTCTCTCTGTGTCTCAAAAATAAACAAACTTAAAAAAAAAAGATGAAATAAAAGTGGATTCTCACTACAAGAACCAGAGTGGGAGATGTAGCACACTCCCTGGACCCTATTGCTTTTTTTTTTTTTTTAAGTTTATTTTAAGAGAGAGAGAGAGCACATGCATGCAGCGGATGGGCAGAGAGAGAGAGAGAGAGAGAGGGAGGGAGAGAGAGAATCCCAAGCAGGCTCCAAACTGTCCGTGCAGAGCCTGACGCAGAGCTTGAACTCACAAACAGTGAGATCATGACCTGAGCCAAAATCAAGAATTGGACACTTAACCAACTGAGCCATCCAGGCACCCTGGGCCCTACTGCTTTTTGAAGATAGAAGTAGGGCTTTCTTTGGCAGCGCATATACTAAAATTGAGGATCAAAGTAAATTTTCCTTTTGTAAGAACAGAATATATATGGTTCAATTTCTAGGCAAATAGAACTGAATGGAACCTTTGATATCATCTAGACTGATCTCTAATTTAAAACTGAAGAAAAATAGAGGATTTCTGTTAAGGAGTGAGGAAAACTTCATTTGTAATGAAAGATGATGCAAATTGTTGGAATTTGAAACTCAATGAAAAAAGTGTGAATTGAAAGAAAAAAAATGTGAGAGGAGATGACACCATTAATAAACAGTCTGGGTTATAACTGGGTATGACCTTACGGATCCAGAGTGGGTCTGTTTTAACTGTAGTTCCCAATACAGGATTGGGCACGTAGTAGGTCCTAAAGGTATATCTATTGCCTAAATATATGAATGACCTGAAATAAGAAGCTCACTTAAGTCTTGTGGAAGGATAAGGTTTATAAATGGTTCAGATATTTAGATGACCTCCAAGAGTTCAATCTGCATTTTTAATGTATGGCTTCTAATGCCTCTTGCTTCTTGCCTACTGCAATAGACTGAATGTTTGTGCCCACCTAACATTCAGATGTTGAAATCTTAACCCCCAATGTGATGGTTTCAGTAGGTGGGGCCTTTGGGAGGCACTTAGGTCATTAGGGTAGAGCCCTCATGAACGAGATTAGTGCCCCTATGAAAGGGACCCCAGAGAGCTCTCCTTCCCTTTTTCCACAATGTGAGGATACAGCAAGAACAGTCATTTATGAACCAGGAATCAGGTTCTCCCCAGAAACCAGATCTGCTGATATCCTGACCGTGAACTGTAAGAGATAAATGTTTGCTGTTTAAGCCACCCGGTCTATGGGATTTCTTAGAGTAGCTTGAACTGATTCAGACACCTTCTTCAGCATGTGAGAGAAACTGTGTTTCTGTAGAAAGAAATCAGATATGAAGAGTGGAACCATGTATTTCAATCAAGGTAAACATCTAGTTTTCTGGAATGGTAAAAACAAAACAAAACAAAACAAAAACAAAACATGAGAAGAAACAGAAATTGCTGATTGGTGCTTACAGCTCAAGAAATAAAAGTCATAAGACCAAGTGCCAGGTGGTAAAAGATCAATTAAATGAAGTTTTACTGCGTTCTTTCTTTCCTTTGTTCTTTTTGGTAAATGGGCATGAGTACTTCTATACCAACTCGATACTATGAAAGCCAGATATACAGAAAAAGCAAAACAATTTTCCTTATTGCTGTAATAGTGATGTGGGTGTGTGTTTAAAATTTTTAAAATGAATCATTGTGAGTTGAAATGAGTCAAAACCAGATTGAGACTTTCGTAAAAAAAATATCAAGCATCTAAAAACCAAAAACACTAGCAAATATAAAAAAATTAATCAGTATTTCAAATCAATACTCCAAATACAGTAATTGTGGGATCTGTCAATCCATATACAGAGTGTACCCGCTTTTGAATTTTAAAAGTTATAAAAGTTAAAAAAAAACTACTGATTCATATACTTCATGTTTTAAAATGTCTCTCTACTCTCTCAAAAAAGTAACAGAACAAGAAATCCTAGTTATTACTTACCACCAAAAAACAAAACAAAAGCTTACCATTTTCCCAGGGTTTCAAATATTTATGTTTTAGTTTTCTATGCATATAATAGTGTACAAGATATATGTATTTCGAGAACAGGCATGAATTCATTTTAGGAGACTATACATGCACTGGGCTTAAATTTTAGTTATAGATAGAACTCTGAAATTATTATTTATAATGGATTCTTTTTCAAACAAAAGAAGTCTCAAAATTCATGAATATATTCTCTTCTAAAGAAACATACTAAATCAGGGGGGCACCTGGGTGGCTTAGTCAGTTAGGCATCTGACTCTTGATTTCAGCTCAGGTCATGATCTCATGGTTTGTGGGATCAAGCCCCACATGAGGCTCTGTACTGACAGCATGGAGCCTGCTTGGGATTCTTTCTCTCTCTCTCTCTCTCTCTATCCCTCCCCAGCTCATGCTCGCTCTTAAAATAAATGAATAAACATGTAATAAAAAGAAATATACCAAATCTACTGTTCCTTAGGGATATAATTAAATCAATGATGTACATGTTAAAAAAAAGGGGAGATGATATTTTTATCTGAGCATTTTATAAAGGAGACCAGTAAATCAACAATCCCCAAATGTTGTTAAGTTCAAGCTTCATTTGCCTGGGTCTCTGCTGGATGCTTCTATCATTTATTTATTACTCTAAAATAGCAGTAATCCCAAAGGTAATGTATGCCACGGGCTTCTAACATGAAGCATTGACATACCATGACGGTGGCACAGGAACCGAAAGAATTTGAAGACAGATGTCAATAGATGAATTGATGCTTCTTACTGGAAGCGTGTAATTATTTTCAAGTTTACCGATTACTAACAAAATCCTTTCAGTAATGGTCATAAGTAATGATCATAAGCAAAAGATGTCTTTTTAGGTGATCCCTATGTCTTTTTAACTTTCTTGCTTATGATCCAACTAGTCCAGTTAAGAGACACAAGAGAATAGGGGTGATGAGTGGGAACAGCATCAAAGAATAGGGGAGAAGGGAAAAGGGGATGGGAGAAGAGCAAGGATGATACCAAAGAACCAAGTGACAGCTGTGACAGTGCCCAGGCAGTGGCCACTGTATGTAGACAAGGTAGCTGCCCAGTGCATGTTTGTGGAACTGAACTTAAAAAACCTTGAAAGAGCCTCCCTTCCCCCAACCCACCTGATATACTCACTCTCCCTGGCCTAACAGTCACGCACAAATATTTTAATAGCAATGCCTTGCATCTAGAGATTAAAGGCCTTGTGTGAGAGCTGTAAAAAAAAGTTACACACACACACTCACACACAAACACACACACACACATATATACACAAAGCAAGCATTATTTTTGCAAGCTGATTAGACGAGGAGCTCAGAAGGGGAGACGTAGGCAATCCCTGTGATTAGTCCTGTGATCTTCATGAGTAACGGTCTTCCGTCTCCCACACAGCCCTGCACACTGTGCTAATGTTCTCGAGCTTGTTCTTTTCAACATCCCCTCCCCCTCTAAAATTTGTAAGAAGCCCCGTTCTCACTGCTTACTTAAACTATTGTGAATATGACTTATCATATTATTTTACTTCAAAGTATCCCAAGAGGGTGATCACACAAATAAAAACTGTTTTAGAACTCTGTATCTATGTTGAATTGGTACTACAGAAAGACTCTAATACATGTACACATCAGTAAATTTAGACAAATCTGCACCTGTATGAGATAAGTTACACATGTTTAAATGTTAGAAACATGTCAAACATGTCTTCTCTACAATACATATAATATTGTTAGCTAAACAATATAATTCCTTCTAACCAAATAACCGCTGTGAAATACCTGATTCACTTTGCACCCGACAGCTGGGGCTGAAGCTTGTATTCCCAGCCAGAGCTGAACATAAGCACAATAGGAAAGGCAGAAACAGCTGCAAACTCATGAGAGAAAACATTTGCAAAGCAACTCTGCTTTTAGGCTTCAGGGTAGGAAGGAAGTAAAAATCATTTTTCTGTTCCTTTTCATATATAGCAGCTGTCTTTGGAAAAAAATTACGTCCATTCTATTTTATAACAGAAACTCCATAGTATTACTAAAACGCAAGTTGGAGGAAATTAGGCCTGGCCACAGACTTAGTACTTTAATGCAGTCAAAACATTTACAGACCTCAGTAAGCAGTTACTACTTGGCTAGCTTAAGCTAGAAGTCCCCGGGGCCTTTGCAGCCGCTGGACTCCTGCCCCAACATTATTTGCTGTAAACAAACTGGATTTCAGTGATGTTGACTGTTTGAGCCTTCAAATGGTTTAGGTTTATTTACATAAAATTTCAGGGACTGGAATTCTCTTGGAAAAGTGTCAGAGAAATATATCTTATATGTGGGTCTCAATAGCCCTTTGTCTGTATGTCTTTGTCTTGCTGTCTTGATGTCCTTATCTCCCATACTAAAACTTTAGTTCCTTAAAGGCAGGCTCTATATCATTGTTTCCTTTGCTTCACTTATTTGACTAGTAGAGCAAAGTTAGTTAAGTTCTCAGTGGATATCTGATGAATTAAGAACCGTGCAGTTTAAAAAAATCACTGATATCAGCACTTTCCATAAAATAAGTATCTACTTACTTATTTTCCTCTTTAAATGTTTTGAATGCACATTAATATTGCTTCTTTTATGAAAATGATGGGAGATAAGAATAAAACACTTGTCACAGCAATTTTGTTACAAGGAGACTGATGTATGACATATCACTTAGGTGGTGGAATCTGTCACACAGCAGAATTTACTCAGTTATTAAAGCAATCTACCTAAAAATGGGATTTTATTAGAACTTTAGAATGTGGAAATAGGCCAGGAACCTTTTGACATAAAAAAAGTATTAGATCTAAAGTGACTATAGAAAGTTTATTAATATGAAACTGGATGAATGAATAAACAATTAAAAAAAAAGAAACAATAAAGATAACAAATCAACATAGTGAACACCTTAGGAATTCAACAGATGCAAAATTCTTTCATCCTCCTTCAAATTTTTTTGGAATTCTACAGAATAATATCAAAGTCAATTAAAAACACATTTAAACACAAAACTATGTATTTTACAAGGATAACAAATACGACCATTATTTCAAATATTTTACAGTGCATGTAGAAGGGGACTGGGCATCCAATCTTCAGATTTTGAGAAGTTAAGACAGAACTAACTGGTCTGATGTGGGCAAATAAGAACATTGGGCGGGGAGAAAAGGGAGGGGAAAAAAAGTATAGTAAATTGAAGAATGGGAGGAGGGGAGACCAAGTGTGGAAACAGTTAGATAACAGGATATATATGATTAGTTTTGAGCTAGGAAAGTTTTATTTATGTTTTATGACTTTGAAATAATTCCAATATATCCAACTAGTATTAAAAAAACATGATTTAAAATATGGCAATGATCAATATCCATACCGCACTAAAGACAATGGTAATTTTAAAAAATGTATTTTGTAAAAGAATACAGACAGAAGATGTACAGATAGGCAAGTCATAGAAAAACATCATTGTCCTCAACAGGCTTACCAGAAGTCACAGTCTGATTAGGATATTAATGAGATCGGACGATTATGGAATTAGAATCTCTCTTTAGAAGAAATTTCTACTGTTTGTAAAAAATCAACATTTCCATAGATAACCCTGGTCATTCTGCATTAATCAAGGTCCTACTAATGAGCGCATGTTGAAAGCATTACACCAACACTGTTAAAGCAAACATATTCAACACAAGAGCATTTTAATTTCTGCAAAGTGCTAGGATTCTTGTATCTTGGATACATGATTATTTCAAGTCTGAAATGTGAATTTTTACCCTATAGAAATACTGTTGCTATCCATTAAAAGCATTTCCTAATAAAATCCAGATTCCCCCCCCTCCCCCTCAGTATTTGAACTTCTTTGTGTCTGACCCCATCCTCTTGCAGAATCAGGAGTGCTGGAGTTACAATGGGATCCTGATGATAACGTCCCTTCCTAACTCCTGCCAATATTTCTCAATGATGTGAATGTTTCTTCTCTTGGAGACACACGGTTCACACAATAGTTCTCCTTTGATCCGTAGCTTCCCTTGAAATAGGAAAACATCGCCTGGAAGTGCTTTAATTGTTTCATTTTATTTTCCAATCATGTGATAGAAATCATGAATGGAAAAAAAAAAAAACAACAACAGACAAAATTCTAAACCATTCTGGGCAAGAAAATTAAAGCAACCACATTGAAACTGAAAGCTTTAAGAACTTAACAAAAATAGGCCACATACTTCATAAAGAGTGGCCCAGCCTTCATTGTTTTGCTTTCAGTCTGTGTCTCTAGCTTTTACTGTGATTTTCATTTTACAATATTTGTAAATACCAAACTTATCGCACAATACCAGGTAAAACAGACACGGCCACTCTCAGAAAGCATTTACCTGCATGAAGCGACCCTCTGACGTCCCAAGATTAGCAATGGTGAGGTCTCCTTTAATGAAGGTGGATATAGATGTCAACAGGACTTGGTTGAATTGGCCCATGAATAAGTCAACTCGCTGCAAAGCTGTGGTAAACTCCGTTCGATACTCATCACTGCGTACTTCACAGCCTGATGAATTTCTCAAAAGTGTCTGGAATAAAATATGGTCATAGAATTAATGTTAGTCAGATGTGAACAAGCTGGTAAGAAACTTTTCAGTGTGTCTTTTCAGAGCTCAGAGGAGAATAGCAAGGATAATCATGCAAATAAACAAAGAACCCCATATAGGCAGAAATTATTCTAGTGACCTACATGGCTCAGTACTGGTAGGTGCTGCTATATGTATATAGACTTTACCTGGGGTAAACCTTACTATCACAGTGTGTACCATGGTTGACTATATGCATACACAAAAAAGGAACTTAGCGGTGCTAGTAAAAGAAAAACAAAACTTTAAATGTCTCAGCCCTGGGCATAAAGGTAGAGCTTCTAGGGGCACCTGGGTGGCTCAGTTGGTTAAGTGTCTAACTTGGGCTCAGGTCATGATCTCACAGTTTGTGGGTTCGAGCCCTGTGTCAGGTTCTGTGCTGACAGCTCAGAGCCTGGAGCCTACTTTGGATTCTGTGTCTCCATTTCTCTCTGTCCCTCCCCAGCTCAGGATCTGTCTTTCTCTCTCTGTTTCTTAAAATAAATAAACATTAAAAGAGAAAAAAGGTAGGGCTTCTAGCAGGCAAGTCCAATAAGATGGATTTCAACTGGAATAATAATAAATGTTAGAGTCATACATAATACATTCTAATTTTAAAATGTGTGCCTTTGTGTGCAGTGAGGTGGTAGCGGGGTGGTGGCTGATAGATAATTCACAGGGAGGCAGTGGAACACAGACCCCAGACTCAAGTTTTGCATCGAATCCTAGTCTGTCATGCTTATTTACCTTACATAGCCCCTATAACCTCTAAGTGTTTGTGAAATTCAGGATATCCATTGCAGTCTCCCAGTAAAATTGAGAGAATTATAGAAATGTACCTACCTTGCAGAGCTATTACAAAAGTTAAATGAGCTAATTTATAGACATCTTTTACCATAGAATCCAGCACCCAGAAAATACCACTGAAGTATGTGTCATTATTATGGTGAAAGGCTCAAAATAATGTAGAAACTATGCATCAAATGCTACAGTAAACGAGTTGCTAAAAGGCAATTACCACTCAATCAGGTTTTTATCTTTTAGGCTCAACTTCAAAATTTTAAAAATATTGTTCAATTATATATGTTGGTTAAGCATTGTGGATCCCTTCCTTCACCTTGACACTTCAGTGGCCTGGTTTTTCTTCTACCTTCTACTTCTTAGACCGCAACATTTGGTCTCTTGTGTAGGACCATCTGTCAGGATTTCTCCTCTCCTTACTCTTCACACACTCGCTAGGCGACCTCTGTCTCTTCTATGATATCTATTAGCATTTAGTTGACACACATTTGTACCTCCACCCTGTCCTCTCCTCTGAGCTGACCATGCATATATCAAATTGCCTATGAAATATACACTCAGATGTCTCCAAGATCTCGGGTTCAACATGATAAAAGTAGAAACCACAATCTTCCCCCATGCCTGATCTGATGATACAATACACCCTAGCGGATGGTTCTACCATTCTTCCACGTGCACAAGTCATAAATCTAGGTGCCATCCCTGATTCCTCCCCATGTAGAGTCCATCACCAATTTTCATCAGTTGCACTTTTAAATATCTCCTGGATCCATCCAGTTTTCTCTGTCTCCATACTTCAACCCTTATCCAAGCCAGCCCCTCCCTTTCCTGAACTACTACAATGGCTTCCTAACTGGACCTGCCACATCTGATCTCATCTAGTCTCTTTCCAGGTCCGTTCTCTACATTGCAGCCAGATTTTTTCTTCATAAAACACAAATCTCATCATATCACTCTGTTTAAAACACTGAATGTCTCCCTATTGTTCTTAGGATAAAAGACAAAAATTTTAACATGGCCTGATGAGCTCTGCGACATCTGGCTCCTACTGAACTTTCCAGACTCATTCTCATTGTATCCTCCTTTGCACTCTGTGCTCCAGGGAGCTTGCCTTCTTTTAGTTCTTCGAATATGCCATATGTCCTCTCATTACAGGGCCTTTGCACATGTTGTTCCCTCTTCCTGGAGTGATCCTTCCATGTTATTAACTTCATTCATGTTATTAACTGTATGCCTCCTTCAGATCTTAGTGTGTCATCATTTCCTTAGGAAGCCTTTCCTGACCTTAATATCTAGGTCAGAGCTTCGATTACAGACTGTCACAATACATTTTACCTATCTGTCATAGCCCACATAGCTGCAACTACTACTTGCTTCTGGATTATGACGGATGTCCCTGCCATCAGAGACTCTGCTTGTTCACCAGTATTGCTAGTAGATGAAATATCACACAGAGGTCTTTAATATTAACTGAATTACTAAATGAATCAATTATGAGTAGAGAGGGGATGAATATGGAAATGACTAAAGCTTTTTTTTTTTTTCTTTCAGGAATAGATATAGTAAACAGTTTATAAGAAAGGAATAGAATGTCTGGCTCCTGACTGTGCTGATCAGACATCTGCGAAATAGTAAATCGAGGGCAGATAACAGGAGGCAGGAGGATATAACAAGGAAAATGAAGTCTAACTTGGAGGAAAAAGAGAAAAAATTCATTTTTATAGATTTTCATATGTAGTTTCAAGTTAAGGGAAATTATTTGAAGATTAGGAATTCTCTATCATTGTCCTATTATATTTATAATAATTAGAAAGCTGTCATAGTATATTTCAAACCAACTTAGTGTTTAAGAACAAAGTGAAATAAAAAATTTAGTTATCCTTATGCAAAACAGCCCTACCCCTCAATGCCAAACTTCTGTCTGTCCTGTGGAACACAGAGTTCTTACGTCTATTAACTTTTATGGTTAAAAACAATCTACAATGCTGTTTTATATAGCAACAGATATTTCTTCATTTTAAGTGGCAATAAATTAGCAAACAAAGGGTCTCAGAGATGCTAAACATACAGACTCTTATAATTAATGAAATGTACTGGTTCTAGACATTTATTTTGATATATTAATGAGTGCTATTTCACTATTTAATTAGAAGCTTTTCTTCACTAAAGTACTATAGATTGCTCTCAGGAATAGCAGATAACTGAGACATACCAGCAATTCGATAGTAACCGATTAATTGGTAATTAAGTTTCCATTGGTGATCAATCATCCATTTTGAAATGGACGCTGCTTAAAGGAGCAAAGATGAGTTTTAAATCGAAGACCATCTCAAGTATTCCATTTCAGAAGTGACTGTCTTAAGGGTCAGCAACTGTGGTTGTTTTGTTCCTTTTCTTGCTTATTCTTACTTTTTTTCTATGTCTAGATGGCATCCTGGGAAGTAAAAACCTCAAATTTGACGTGGAGATATGACGGATTCATTGGAATATAAAAACAATTTGCTACATGTGGAGTGGACTTAGTCTTAGATTGTAAACCAGAAGCAGCCTTCTATCAATAAGAGGCCGGAAACGGTCTCGTTCATCTTTTATCTTGCCCTGTATTGTGCCCAGCACACAGTAGGCATTTAATAATAGCTTCCTTAAAAATTAATGCATCTACAAGGTACCCAGAGATAAGCCCACCTGCCTACCCAGCTTGCTTTGTTGTCTGCCTTGCTGAACTGGGCCAGTGGGGAAACGGAGGTGAGATGGGTCTCAGAGTGTCTGCAAACCTGCAAGAAGTCCTCAAATTTTTTTTAAATGGAGGGAAAGCAACACAACCAGAACTGTGGACTGTATGTCTGTTTCCTCACATGTAAGGCATAAGTGTAGAACTCTGCACCTGACTCAATTCATATTTATGTATATTCACATATACTTATACTTTTAGACATCTCCTTTAGGAAACAGTAACATCTCTAAATGGTACGTCCTCAAGGACTGATTGGATTATATCTCTATTTCTCTCCAAAACAAATCCCTAATAAAAACATTGCACAATGTTGGAATAGGATCTACAGAACTCCTTGATCTTAAAAAATTATGCAATTTGGAGCTAAAAAACAAACATCCAAATGACATTTGGTCATCTATCTGACATTTTGTCAGATCCAAATGACATTCAGAGTTTATAAATCAGTGGATCCTAACCTTTTTTGTTTTCATCTTCTCCACAGCAGAGATCTGCAGGAGAGGGCTGGGGCCACTAGCTTCCAGGAGAAAGTAACATTCCAGCATTCAGTGCAGGAGAGGGCACTACTCCTTGTCTCTTTCTTCTGAGAATCTTGATAAACTCAATGATTGGGGTCAGGGTGGCAGGAACTAGCTTATGGAGCCCCATGTTGTCTTTAAGTTTGAATAGTAGAATTTTAATTCTCAGAGAACTTTGGCTTAAGCTCTCAGCATTGCAAAGGTAGGGCACTGTGCAAATATGAGTAAATCTCAGTTTGATTCACTATGTCCCTTAAAGAAAATGTATTTGCTACTCATTAGAGCAGAGAAGATGGGGTGGTTTCTTCTCACAACTTTATATACAGTTTGTGGGTACAGCATTTGGGGTGGGATTGGGTCGAGATGGAAGACCTATAGATCTGCTGCCAGGGGTCTGCTTGCCACTCGTGTTTCCCTCGAAGCAAGAGGCCTTGTGCTTTGGGGTAAAACTGAGTATAGCTGGTGGAAGGCAGTTCTCTGCTAAAAGAGCTCCTTTGGTGCACCAAGGAAGAGTCTACAAAGAAGGTTTCAGCCCACACTAGTTGGGGAATCAGACTAACACTCTCTTTTTTTGGTAACAAAGGAATGAAGAAGGAAGAAAGGAAGGGACGGGGAAATCTGTCTGTACCCTGCACCTACCTACACTGTGCCAGCTACTGAGTTGGGCATTTTTACGTGCAAGCCGACTCAGCCCTGTAAGGTTTTCAGTTTTCAAAAGGAGGAGACTCAGAGGAGCCAAGGGTGCAGCCACAGTGGCTGATTCACACTGGAACTGGCCAGAGAACTGAAGTAGTCATTAGAATTCAGCTCTCTGTGATTCTGAAGGTCGTGAATATCTTCGGCTACTGTTTACTATTCTGGGCAAAGTTCCAAGAATTGCACGATTACAAAAATGGAAAGGGCCTTAGGACCATCTTATCCCAGCTCCTCATTTTAAGTATGAGAAACTTAAAGTCAGGGAAATTTTACTTCTCAAAAAGTTGGAATCATTCAACAAAAGTTATTAATTAGCTTGTAAAAAAACCTACAACCCTTCAAAGTAGGAAATGTAGATTCACCCACCCCTGATTACTTTTCTGAGAGAAAGGTTGGAATTAATTTTTTTTTTTTTTCTGGATAGTAGCATAGAGATGACCACTAGCACTTTGGGCTGTTCTAATCAGCTTGATTGTGAAATTGTCAAATCTTCCTCCCTCTGTTGCCTATTTTGGCTTATGAACATTAACATGTTTCCACCCAGGTAATTTTAAAATTTTAGTCATCATCAACTCCTCTCTCTCGAGCATTTCCCACATCCAACTAGTTGCTCAATTCCCCTGACCTCGGGCTACAGCCCTCCAGCCACGCCTGCACCCTTGCCCTAGGCTAGGTGTTTCCTCATTGGTCTACCTGTTTCCATCTCATCTGCCTTGAAGCAGTTATTAGCTGTCACTCCCTTCTTCGATACCTTAGTTGTTTCCCAAAGAACTGCAAGAAAAGCCCAAACTCCCTACTATGGTATCCAAACCTGCCTTAGTTTGTTTTTAAGTCTTTTTTTCCATTAAGGTGAAAGGTCAAGTGACCATCTAGGACACCAAAGGAATCTAAGAGTGACTATCCTGACACACGACCCTTCCCATTCTTGGATTCTTGCATTTGCTTTAGCAGCTGATGTCTCAGCTCCTGCTAGTCGGTGATACCCACTCCTTGGTCATGTGAAGCTAAAGCTTGGCTCTTTTCTAAAGTCTCTCCTTGCAAAATCTGTTGAAGGACACAAGTTATGTTTTATTGGATTGGGAGAGGGGAGATAGTTACAAAGAATAAAGTGGACAGTATCAGTATATGGGTATAGGAAGATACCATATAGCTTGAGATATTTGAGTCAAGAGGGAAAAAGAAAACAGGAAAAAAATCACTCAACACAATATATTGTTTAGGCATATACACATGCATAGTGCAACTAATGGCAAGGAAAAGACAAACAATTCACAATCAGTGTTCACCTACTTTTCTGGGAAGGAGAGGGATCTGACTGAGGTGGGACATATAGGGGACTTAGAGACTTTGGTAATATTATCTTTTTTAAGCCTGGTGGTAGAAAACTCAGTATTTGTTTCACTGCACACATGCATGCGCACACACACAGTACATGATTCTTTTGCATATATGACTATACTGTAACAAAAATGAATTTTAGAAGAATGAATAAATGGGAAGTGAGAGAGTGAAGAGAGCCTATTACAAACTCTCCCCACCCCAATTTCTTGATATCCTAAGCAGGTCTCATGGCTTTCGTCAGCTCACAGGAGCTCACAGTAATAATGTTAAGTATCATCTGCATAGTGGGTTATGGTTTTCCAAGTACATTATCTCATCTCATCTTCTCAGTAGTTCTGTAAATTGCATTTGTTATGATCATCATATTTCTATAGATGAAGAAACTAAAGTTTAGAGAGTTGTCAGTAAACATCAGAGCTTGAATCCTAGTTGTTGATTTCAAATCCAGGCTTGCTTACAGGCTCCTCCAGTATTTCTGAGACAAACTCACATTCTAGGGATGGTCCAAGGACAAGGTGAAAAAGAATGTGCTTGCCTAAAACACAGGACTGGTTCTACCCGGCTGGGATTTGATGAGTTACATGACCTGAGGCAAATTGCTTGACCTTTCTGAGTCTGAGCTTTACTTTACTTCTATAACAAACATTTGTCCAGAGTGTTTGTGATGTGTCAGACACTGTTCTTCGCACTTTCCAAATATTAATTCACTGAATCTTCATAACAATCCTAGGAGGAAGCTCAGGCACTGCATGGTCAAAAGACCAGCAGCAGCTGCACGGCAAGGACTAAATCTAGGTCACACAGCAGCGGTGTCTTCACCCCCCACCTAGGTATGTCTGTAAAGGAAGGGGTTGAATGAATTAATCAAAAGTTCTACCATGCTGTGGATGGCTTTCCAAAGCTTCCTCTAGGCTTGAAAGTACCAAACTGCCATTAGCTTGCTGCTGGAACAAATAATGGCTCAGGATGTTTAGGATGCCAACGGTCATGGTGCCCCAGTCACCTTAGGCTACTCCAACAGATAAGCGGATTCTGGATACATATGCCTATTCTTTAAGAAGTTTCAAAAAGCATTTAATTGTTCAAGATTTATCCATGTCTAAAATAATAATATGAAGTCCACTCTGAGAACCAATGGGAAACATCCTGTTCTGCTTAAAAAAAAAAACAAAACCAAAAAACTTGTTACAAACTTGCTTCCTAAACTCAAGGGCTTATATACTGTCATAGGACTAAATAATAGGAACCATTCTACAATTTATAACCCTTGAAACAATAATTTATTCTTTCTTTACCTTTTCAGGAGTACTTGGCCAGATGATTTTTTTTTTTTTTTACCTGACTCAGACGTATACTATTTTCTATAAAACAAAAAATTGAAGTGCTAAATACCTCAATGTATTTGATTCAAACTGTTTTCCCTAATTAACATTATGATGCATGCAGTGAATATGCAATTACATTTAATTCTGTATAATTAAGGATATGATATACTTAAAATAGAGATTCCTTTAATTCATCTGTAGGACGGATTTAGCTCATCTATAGATAATTTAAATCAGACTTGCAGTTAGATTAAAAAAAATGTACCATTTTGTAAAATCTTTACCAGTTCACTCCCACAATCTTCTGTCCATGACAAAACTAACAGAACCATTTTAATATAAATTTTATTTGTAATCACCCTTTCTACAGATTCTGTTGACATGTAATAGTGGTTTTATGGGGGATATGTATTTCAAAATAGATAGTCCCTCTTTGCCTAGAACTTTTAATATAGCTGGTTAAAAACTCAACTGCTTTAATTTCAGGAATTCCACATAACTTACTCCTCTAAATTTCATTCATGTTCTCTCTTCAGTTTATCTAGTGGGACTCGGAAGGAGGTGCTGTGGAACTCACTGCCGGCAGAGGCACAGAGCTTTGAACTTCAGTGTCTGCTTGTATTGCTTTCAGACATATGCAACGTCTGTGAGTCTGTACTCAAATGTCTAAGATGTCAACATTGAAGGCTGATTCTCTGAAAAATGCAGAAGAGTCAGTTCTCTGACAGAGCAGGCCCTTCTCTTTGGGGTCCTTAACGTAAGGCCAGACTGTTAGAGCGGTGTGGCTGAATGCTAAGAATGTGACTTTTGTTTTGTGCTACAAAGACAACTCTGCTTCATGTTGTGCTCAGTCACAGTTTTAAAAGAAAGATGCTTCCTCAATACTTGTGCTGTTACAAACTCCCCTTGATGAAGTAATCCTGCCACACGGCTTCAATAGCCATGGAGTTCATTACAAACAGAGACCTCAAGCTGGGGAGCAAAGCTGGGGGCCAGTTAAAGAAGAGTTGATTTGTCTCCAGGAAGGGAGAAAGGGCATCATCTCTGGCTGTGTGTGTTCAGATGGCCCTGAACGCAATACGGTCAGGCATCTGGCCAACGGGCTGCTGGCTCCACAGTGGTGATTCATGAGGTGATGGACGCTGCCTCGTGGATGATCTAACTTCACACACCCAGCAGCATTCTCTCTTCTGAGGACCTCTGCAACTGCTTTGAGGCCAAGTTTGAATGTGCCATTGATGACATTTGAACTCACTGCTTTTCCTTCCAAACTAATTCCCTCTTCTAGCTTCCTATTTCTATATGGCATCAATAGCCACCCTTTCCCTTCAGGATGTCTCGGTCATCTTTGACTTTTCCTTTAATTTTATCATATATATCCATCCATCGATTCTTAAAAATGTTTCTATAAGAGTTAAAGGAAATCTCATACTTGGCCTCCCGCAATCTAATTTCCTTGATTCCAGAATCTCTTTGTTCAATTCTACTTCCATAATTTTTTAGCGTAAGGTTTGCCAAATGCTTTCTTAGTCATATCCAGTGGTAACCACCCTAGTCTAGTAGAGAAGAATATGGGCTCAGGAGTGGCCCTGCCCTTACCAGCTGCGCAAAAGTAGAGAGGATACTTAGATCACCAAGCGCACTTCTTCACTTGTAAAATGGAAAAATGCACATCTATCTAACAGAATTGTTCTGAGGTTTAAATGAAATGAATCGTGCCAGAGGCAGACACACAAAATAGCTAACTAATAACACAAAGCACAAAAAGCATCACTGATAGATACATTCTGAAGAGGTGGATTAGTGAAGAGGGAAGAAGTACATGGAGCAGAATGTATTTTATGTATATGTGTGTATAGATTTATACACGCATGTATACAAATGCATTTACATACAAATGAAATAAAAATATATGCACCTTTCTCTTGAGGTATCCCCAGGATTCAAAAGACTCTAAATTCTACAATGATAGGGGTTCTGGAATTCTACGTGTTAAAATGTTTCCTTCTTTATCATCATTTCTCAAGGTGAATCAGATCTAAAACAGACCAAGTCCATGTGGTTTGGCTTAGCAGCGTTCATACCTCACTTCAGTCACAGCCAGGAGTGACAGAGTGATTCATAAAGAAAGCTGTTCCAAGTGAAGCAAATTTTAATGCTTAGTGTATAGAATTTTTCTCCTTTTCTCTATTTAGTTAATAGAAAACAAATTTTAATGTACTTACTCATTGAATTGTAAGAGATACTCTAAGCACAGAACACTAGTTCCCCTGCACTAAGCAATAAAACAGAAGCAGTTCTTTCTGTAGAGTATAAGAGCTGTGGTCTGTTTACGTGCCTAAGAGTGTCACGCTCAATAGAAAACAGGCTGATGAATGTCTTACTGGATGGCCGGTTGAGGTGAAAGATGGATGAAACCAGAGTTGTTCAATTGTGCCCCAGTATTTTGTTTAAACCCATGACTATATCCTAACCTGCCATGACTGTCATCACCTCTTATCCCTCCTTTCCATCTTACCATTGTGCAGTGAGACTCTACTCATCTTCTTCCCTTGCTCCCGACCAGAACTGTGTATCAGAAACCTCAATCTGCAGGCAACCCTTCTCATTGACCAAGGTCCACAAGGCCCCAACCAAACTCTCTTCTAATCTTACTGCATCTACATCAAGGCCAAGCTCTTGCTCTGCCTCAAGCACATATGAAGTGATGCCATTATGGCCACCATAAAGGTGGTATTGTAAAAGACCTTCACTCTTAACTTCTTTTCTTAACCCACACATTATTTTCAACTTGAAATCACAGACTGGCGGTTAGTGAAAAATCTATGGATTCCAAAAGCAAACTTCATGAGAGGTCACCTCTGCTGGTACCACTGCTTAAGCAATGTCCACCAGAAGGTTTTGCCTAAAGTCCCTCATATAGACAGTATCACCCTCTTAAAAGGGAAGCTCTGTTGAAAGGCTCAAAAAAGCCTTATGGAGAAGAGATGTTACTCTACCTTTCTCTTTTTAATTGCTCTAATCATGTTTTCCCAATTTTGATTAAGTACAAAGCTTTGGAATTTCTATTTTCTCTACCGATCACCTTCATCTTTTCTTCTCCTTTCATTGTTCTCCTTGCTTTTTGATCCATCTTCATTCCAAACTAGTGTATGAAGGAGGGGGTGTGTGTATAGGTGTGTATAAGGAAGGAACCGAAACTTCCCAGATCCATGCTAATATAACTTTTGGAAACTCCTCAATTCTATAAATTAGTTTTTAGAGATTTGGGGGAGAAAATGAAAAACTTTTTTATCTAAAAGTTATTTTTACTAGTCACCATTTTATTACATTACTTGAAATATGAGGCTTTGCCATAGCTATTTGCTCATTTGATAAACAGATATTTTGTTCAAGCTGTTTTGTTAGGTACTAAGGATGTGGAGCTAAAAGCCACAGTTCATATCTTCAGGGGCTAATGAGGAAACCAGTGAACGTATTACCACAGAGTGTGGTAAGAGATACGGTAGAAATAAGCAAAGGGTGCTACTGGAGTACTCAGGAAAGGCTGCTTATCCAGAATGGAGGGTTAGGGGAAAGCTAGAGAAGATTTCCTGGGGAAGGAAATGTCTGAGTAGAATCATAAAGAAGAGGGAGAAAATGTTAACCTGACAAAATGAGTGTTAAAGGGAATCTGAGGCAGAAGTAACATGTGGGAAGGCAGGGTTGTGAGAGACACTAATGGATTCTGGGAACTACAAGATGATAGGCTGACACATGTCTGATAAATGCACAGGTTGACTCACTTTGCACTTACTATCCAAAATACGCAAGGAACTCATACAACTTGTAGTAGCAAAAAAAGGAAAAAAAATGGGCAAAGAAACTAAATAGACATTTTTCTCAAGAAAACATACAAATGGCCAAGAGGAAAATGAAAAGGTTGTTAACATCACTAATCAGAGACATACAAATCAAAACTACTATGAGGTATCACCTCACACCCATTAGAATGGCAATTATCCAAAGGACAAGAGGTAACAAATGCGGTAAGGACATTAAGGGAACCCTTGTACAGTGTTGACAGGAATGTAAACTAGTACAGTCAGTAAACAATATGGACATTCCTCAAGAAATTAAAAACACAACTACCATATTATCCAGCAATCCCACTTCTGGATATTTATACAAAGTGGGGAAAAAAGGAGTGGTGGAGTGGATCATTTGGTTAAGCATCTGACTCTTGATTTTGTCTCAGGTCATGATCTCACGGTTTGGGAGTTCGAGCCCCCCATAGGGCTCTGTGCCGACAGTGTGGAGCTGGCTTAGGATTCTCTCTCTCTCTTTCTCTCTGTCCCTTCACTGCTGGTGTGCTCTCTCTCAAAATAAACAAACCTTTTTTAAAAAAAACAAACCATTATCTCTAAGAGATATCTGTACTTCCATGTTAACTGTAGCACTATACACAACAGCCAACCCACGGAAACGACCTAAGTATTTATCAATGGAAGAATGGATCAGGATATGTCTCTTCAGACTTAAGAAGAAAAAAAAGAAACCATGTTATTTGCCACAATATAGATGAACCTGGAAGGCCTCGTGCTAACTGAAATAAGCCAGACAGAGAAAGATAAATACTGCATGTTGTCAACTTTATGTGAAGTCTAAGGGGGAAAAAAGTTGTGCTCCTAGAAACAGAGAGTAGAAAACTAGCTCCCGGGGGCTGGGGTAGCAGTAGGGGGTGGGCGGTGGTGAAGAAGACAGCAGAAATAGGGAGACATTGGTAAAACGGTACAAAATTTCAGTTAAAAGATAAAAAAAAGTCTGAAGATCTAATGTATAAAACGGTGACCATAGTTGACAACACTGTATTATATAGTTAAAATTTGCAAAGACAGTTTTTTTTTTTTTTTTTTTAAAGATGATAGGCTGAAGTTAGGGTAGGGCGGCAGTGCTGTGCTTGAGATATCTTGTACCAGCTTACAGAGCCAATTGTAAACATCTCTTCCTAATTTCATCCTGTTCAGTGACTTACCTCGGCAGCTGGAAATTGGCTTGGTGGGAGTGTTTACACCACAGAAATTGGCAAGCACTACAGATCAGGGCATCTACTCTCCTCTTTCCCAAAAATTAGACATTTGCCAGCATACTAGTGGGTTTGAGGACCAGGAAATAGTCAAGGCCAAGGTAGGAAACTTCTTGAATATTCTATTCTATTCTATTAAAGAGTGTGGATTTTACTCTGAAACCATTGGGGAGCCCTCAAATTATTTTAAGGCACACAGTAACACAAATGAGTTTGCTTTCAAGAAAGATTACTTATTCCAGCAGCAGGCTGGAGACAAATAGATTGGTTGGGGATGAGAATGGAGCCAGGGAGATCCAGTTTTATCTTACTGGCATCATTTCAACATACTAATGAAAAAAAAAAATCTATCTGGAATGGTAACATACAATTTTCTGTTTCTCCTTTGTGTATCTGCAGAAGGAAAGAAGAAATAAAGATTTTAAAACTTCACATTTACTATAAATGAGACCAAGTTTTATTCTGAAGAAGGAATAGAACAAGCAGGCTGAATTAGATTGTGCTGATAGAGAAGGCTGAGATAGGCTGCAAGATTCTCTGGAAATATTAAGTTCTTTGATTAAATAGGTGGTGTTAGTAGCACCCAAACCAGCATCTGGATAAGGTACTTAAAAGTCTTAAATAAGGCTGGGACACAGAATAAGAATGTCAACTTGGGTTAATGAATGAGAGAGGTTGTGTAAACTATTACTTAATCCTAGTTGAGGGTTTCCTGAGCCACTGCGATCTGGGCTGAGGTTGATAGACAAAAAATAAGGTTAGAAGGAAATAGAGCATTAAACAAACAATAGTTCAGTTTAACTTGTGATTTAGCCAGAGTTCAGAGTATAAAATAAAAGCCTTGCTAGTAGCAAGAAAGATAAAATGAAGAAACGTCAATATGATTATTAAAATAATTAACCATCCATTCACTGGAACAGAGATTTTATTATATTTCTACAGTGAAAATAGAAGATTTGATTATTTCTTAGCCAGTTTGTGAATATCCGGCACATAGAGTATTTAAAAAAGCACTGGGAGTTATAACAGCTGGTTCTAAGGGCCCAGAGAGTGAAGGAAAATCTTTAATATCTAAAGTTCACACAAATACTAAATTAATATTTACTTATGAAAATTTAGATGTTTACTTTTCAAATATTTAATAATACCTCCTTTTTTAGGAGTTCGTCTGCATTCACTTGGATTGTTATCTTATCAGTAGGGTCATAAGATACTTAATATCATATCATTTACACTATGATTACACTAGATCCTGAAAAATTTGGATTTATTTTTTTTTAAAAAAGAGCTTTCTTGTTAGGTGTGGTAAAGTCCTGGTGTTTATTTTTCTGTGATCTATAACTGTGCCACAAATGGTGAACTTCAAGTTTTCAATAGTGTCACCATGCCACATACCCAGGATCACAAAAAGCATTGCTTGCCTAAAAATCTGAAATTAGTGCTTTTGTTTTCTTAAAAAGTATCTACATAGAAAATACCATAGGGCGCACCTGGGTTGTTCAGTCAGTTAAGCGTCTAACTTTGGCTCAGGTCATGATCTCACAGTTCTTGAGTTCGAGCCCTGCATTGGACTCTGTGCTAACAGCTCAGAGCCTGGAGCTGGCTTTGGATTCTGTCTCCTTCTCTCTCTGTCCCACCCCTGCTCGCACTCTGTCTGTCTCTCTCTCAAAAAAATAAATAATAAAGATTAAAAAATTAATAAAAAAAGAAAATACCATAATCGGTGTCACTATTTATCATAATATATATTTTTTAAAGCAGGCACATATTTTAGTCTTCCACAAGATGTCAAAAACCTGACCTTTAAATGTTAATTACAGGTTATACCTATTATAGTTAAACTACCATTTATATATTAGTCATCATTTTGCAAACACTGACTAATATTCTGAATATTGGGCCAGTAACAGAATTGATCTTGTGTTTTGTCTGCCCTATTCTACTTGGAATCAATACGTTTGTTATGACTCTTCAAAAATCAGAGTGAGGTTAGTTGAGAGTAAGAAACACTGCCCATTTTTTTCCCTATCAGCTCTAGATAGACCCAATGTAACTGGTATTTTCAAATTAGAAATATTTCTCAATTACTTTTACTAATACACTTACTGATTCTTGTTTGCCATGATGTTGGAGCCATAAATAAGTTTACATTAATGAATCCTCAGATATATTAAAATGAATCATCAGATATATTCTATTGTAAACTCCTCTTCTTTATTCATTTAATTCAGTTCCTTCCTTAAGTACCAGAATCACCTAATTTGACCTCATATTCACCTCTATTACTGCACTTCAGAACACTTCCAGAGTCTTGAACTTTCTCATAGTAATGAATATATGAAGAAAAATAATCTCACCTCTCTATTATCTTTTCTAAGGCTTTGTACATCTACCCTCCCTCCCGCACTGTACCCTTGTAAACTATCTCTTACATTCAAGATTCTGGTTACTTTACTGGAAAGTAAATATAGTCCTTTGCCATAATTATAGCCTTCAGGAAGGGGCAAGCCAATGACCTCTCTGACTTGCAGGCACAGGAACGAGCCCTAAGGATTAAATGCCTCCTATTCCCCCATCTTTTCTGATGGGAGACTCCACTTCTTTCTCGGTCAAACAAAAGTGAACAAAGTGAGCAAGAAAAAGGTGAGTATGCCTTTGGATTCCTCACATGTATTTTTTGCACTTGCATCTCAAATCTTCTTGGCTTATGGGGATGGCAAAAATAGTGCCTTTTACGACCCTCATAAAAATACATTTGTAGATATTATCAAGGGCTTTTTATCCAAACACCGCAGCAATTTAGATGGTCTCTATTTACTGTATAAATGTACAAATTTCTTTTGGAAGACAAAATTTTTTGTCAAATAAAATCAAACACTACTGTCTGTTGTCTGCAAGGCATATATACCTAGGTACAAAGAAATATGAATAACTGCCTGCCCTCTAAGACTTTAAACTTATTTAGATATTTGCATGATTATGTATATATAAACAAACATGATTAAAATGAAAGAGAAAGGCAAAATGTCTGCAGTTAGGGATGCATTAGAACAACATAAAGGCAGCGCTAACTGGAGGACATGGCCTCGTACATTCAGTAGGTGCTCATGACATCCTCGTGAGTCCTGGGAGCACTTGTCCCCTGGTCCTCTAGGGCACATGATTCACACGAGGCGGAAATGCTCTAAAAGAAGACAGTTGTGCAGAGGACAGTATATGGATGCAGAAAGCCAGTATGATTTGGGCCCCCCTCAGCATCACACTCCCTTAAATTCCATCAGTTTTTAGACTTTTGATAGTTTCAAAAGAGCTTATTTTGTATGTTCTTGGAATTATGATTCACTTTGTCATAGGACTTATTGGTGACAGGACAATCCCTTCCATCCCCAGGAAATGCAGATTCTTCTGCTGCATAGGACCCCGAGTGCTGGCCACAGAAGAAAGGTGAGAGGGACAAGAAAGAAACAACGTGGACAGATACAAGAAACCTCTATTTTTCAAAGCTGATTAAGGTGACAGGCTAGGAGAGGAGGTGAGTAAGACATCATGTCTCTAGCTTCTAGGAATCTACATATTATCTTCCTCATACTAAGACTTACTTAATGAAAAGTAACTTAATTCACTTAGAAATCAAAGAAAAGACAAACTTTTATATACATTAACAACTTTTAAAAAACCAAACTGTTAAAAGTTATAATCTCTGGCATAGTTCTACCTCTTGTGATATGTTTTTCTAAGTGTAAAATAATACACACTCATATCCAGAACCCACTTCAAAAGGCTGGTTAAATGCAGCACCATGTAGTTAAGACCTCAAGTTTATGAAATAGGTAATAATTGTAAGTTTATTAAATACTGGCTATGTAGTTGGCCTTGTACTAAGGACATAGGGCTTTTTCTAAAATTTTGGGCTTTATGTAAAAGTTAACTTTCACCTCCTCAAGGTGGCCTTTTGTGACTAAACTATTAAATTAACATATTCCTCCTCACTTACATTCACAGATTTTTATTTCCCTCACAGTATATTTCATAAACTATCATGATATATTTTTTGGTGTGACTGGGTTCTTATTGACATCTCCTCCCCTAGTGTGTTCACTCCATAAAGGTAAGGACCCTGGCTGTCTCATTCACCACTGTACTACCCGAAAGGTCGGGCACTCCACATCTACTGAATTCCTTGTTGAATCTCGATTGTATGAATAAATCCTTTTCTCTGTCTTTTGCTGAAAACTATGATCACAAGTGTTTGGTCACTTTATGCCCTAAATAAAATGATCAGGCTTCTAGAACTTGGCTTAAACTAATTAAGATGAAAGAACATGCATTAATGAGAGCTGCTTTAAAAAAATGGAAAGTTTTGCACATTTTACTGTCATGATAATTTTTAGAGATATTCGTTTTTGCTATTGACTGTCACTGCATTAGTGCTTATATCTGCTTAATGCATTAGCACTAAATACTATTGATTTGCTCAGCTAACAGACCAATTTAATCTTTGCATTTTTCCCATTTGCTGAGCACCACCTCACCTAAGTTCAGTTAGTAGAGCGGTTGCTACATGCAAGTGTTAATCCGATTTTAAATTTAAAATGTTATTGGAAAATTTAATACTATACAAATTTACACTTTTCTAGTACATGGACACAAATTATAGCAAATCATGAATAATCCATATATTTTGACATGACAACTTAGCAAACTTAATTTTCATAAAATCAGCTCTAGAAAAGAGTGCTTTACAAATCAAAACTGACCTTAACTCACCCCTTTCACCTAGAGCATGATTTGAAATGTCACCTACCATTCTAATGTCCTCTGATTGATGAGCATTTTGGTGATTTGCCCAAATAAGACGACTGAGGTCAGGCTTTAGCCTGAACTAACAATTTTAATTTTTGTTTTTTCAGCTACACTATCCATAAGACATTTCCCTTTACTTGTGAGCATAGAGTGGCGAAAATAGCCTTTATTCTATATCAGCATGAATTTGTAAGACATTTTTCTGTCCTCTTGTTGAAACACTAGAGAATATTTTTGAAAAATAGAAGGTAGACACACTTCGTCTGTTCTAAATTAGCCTAGGTCTAGGGTGAAGTGCAGCAAACTTCTTCCCCAAGGCTTTTAAGAAAGCAAGTCAACACTGCTCAGCAAGTAATTCATATGCAAATGAACCAGCCTGGAACATTTTAGTTAGAAAAAATATATAATTAGCAGACTGGAATGTATCCAGGATCTCAGGATCATTTACCACATTCACTGTTATTAAAACAAACACACACACACACACACACACACACACACACACACCAAAAACAAACAAAACACCCCAAAACACACTAAGGGAGTCTTAATAACTTCAAGAGTAGCTGAGCCCTTGGTTTCATTCCCTTGACACAGGAGCCCTTTCCAGCCCTCCCTAGCTGCTGGAGATGTGACTTTCAGCACTTATTGGGGCACTGAGTCATTCTGGACTCCATGTGCCCACTGACTTGGTATCTGTGCCAATCCATGAATAAGCAACGGCGGAAATTCCTCATGGGTATTCTATCCAAATTATAACAGACCCTCATTTTTCTTATTAGAGGAGATAACGGTGTAGGGTGGGATGACAACTGATAAGACAGAAGCATGAAGTAAAGGTGTCACACCTAAAATTTGATTTATTATTCTAATTAAAAAGTCCATTAGTACTCAAGGAGGCATAATATTTTTATTAAAATCCAGGATTCCACATTTTCATTTACCTTTAACCGTGTAGTAGTATGACAATGAAAATATCATGTATTAGAACTGTCTAACCACTTCAGTTTTTAAAAAAAATTTTTTTTTAAACATTTATTTATTTTCAAGAGACAGAGCGTGAGCAGGGGAAGGGCAGAGAGAGAGAGAGAGAGGCAGACGCAGAATCTGAAGCAGGCTCCAGGCTCCGAGCCATCAGCACAGAGCCCGATGTGGGGCTCGAACTCACAGACCCTGAGGTCATGACCTAAGCTGAAGTCAGCCGCTCAACCGACTGAGCCACCCAGGTGCCCCTAACCACTTCAGTTTTTAAAAAACAAACTTTAAGACTTATTTTTTGCTACATTATTTGCTATATTATATATATTATATTATATTATTATTATATTATATTATATATTACTAATATATAATAATATTATTATTGTTATATTATTAATATTATTATTGCTATATTATATTATTATATTATATATTATATTATATTATATTATTAATATATAATAATATTATATTATATATAGCAATTATTTGCTATATTATTGTTTGCTACATTAATTTTACCAAGTGACTCTCCATGTAGAACCCTACTACTGAAATATAATACAGATCATACCACCTGCTTCAAAAGGCATTAAGAATGAAGAATTAATTTAAAATGCATTCATCACATCATGGATCAATATAATCCACAAGTAAAGCCTACCTGTGTTTTTGGTGATGTTTTCAGCACTAACTGTATTTCTTTGCTGTTTGCTGTTTGTTATCTTATAAAAATGTCATGCCCTTGCTTTTTCGTTCTTCCCTGGGGTGGACTTTTGAATAAACTACCAAATGATTTAAAGAAAGGTTAGCAGGAGGAAGAGGAAGAGTAGAAGATATTAATGGCTCACTGTAACACATTTTCAATGCCCTCTGGATGTGCCCTGTGATCTCAGAGAGCACCACAAAATTCTGGAAATAAAATAATTTTAAATTCTTTTTAATAAAATAATGCAATATGCTACTTTTCATGGGATGGTCGCATGTAGAATTCAATAAGTAAGTTAGGGAGCAGCGACTAGCTAAGCCTGGGTGAGAATAAACAAGTTTACAGGAGGAGAGGAATCAAGTATAAATCTAGTAAATTTCTACTCAGATTTTTAAAACAGTATATTGAATCCTTATACCTCAAGGATTTTCTTTCTTGCAAGATTTTGCTTTGGTAGCTATTACGTTTGGCATAAGGCCAAGGTATCTAGTGTTTAGAATGAAGAATCCTCAAAAAACATTTTTCATATAGGATAACATTCTCTCATTTCGTAGCATAGGAAGTAAAAAAACCTTGAAATCCGACTTCACATTTTTCATCCCTAATACAAAAATACTCTCTTGAGAGTGCTAGATTGTTTAAATAAGACATGCCAAACCAGTATAATTACATGGATGTTATTTGTAACACTGACTCCACATTCCCAGTTCAAATGGTGTGGTGTGTGGGAGATTACAGATATATGGCCTATAAAGAGTTATAAATCTTTGTTTATTTTATTAAATATTACGAGACATGCCCTGAGGATGACAGATCAATAATGGTCCTTGTGGTTTCCTGATGGAAGGCTGCAATTATTTTCTTCCATTACAACTTAAATGTAACCCAATTTTACTCATCTATCATTTTTATAATAGTAATAAAGAAACATCACTGTATGTTTATTTTTCTGCCTGTTCCTATTATTCCTTGTTTGCATCTTGTTTTGATTTTGTTTTCATTCAAAATTGTTCTAATCACTTTGCTTTCTTCCTCTGATGGCTCTGAGTGGTGACCCTTTAACTTTGGCACTCCTTGAAACGGAGATGGAAAATTACTACTTTAAGTTTCCTTTATTTTGGGAAGTAGCTGGCTACTCTTTGAATTTGAGTATAAATGATATTTAAAAACAAGGAAACTTGATACAAACAACCTGTGAGGTTGACTTTTTCTAGAACAGCATTATTTGCAAATTCTTGAATGCAGAGTATAATTTAAATTACATAAGCTTAGTATCTTACAGTGCCATGCATGGTCAGAATTGAAAGTTGAGAACAGGAGTAAGCCTTATAACTTCTAGCTTGACTAGAGTACAATTCTGTTTCAATTATCTTTCTCTCCTTCCTGAAATACCACCGCTCCCCACCTCTCTCTCCCTCACTCTCTCTCTTTCTGTCTCCTCTCTCCCTCTCTTTTCCGAACTCTCAAGTTTTAAGAAGGACTTATATAAATTAAATATTATGGAGGTAGGTCACTCATAATAGGGAGGTAAGTGAAAGACTTTCATGAGCAGTAGAATCAGAGTGTACTTCTTTCAGAAAAATCCAATAATCTAAATTTGCCTTTGTTTACATAAAGAATTCCTTACAATATTCCTTACAATAATAGTTGCTATTTATTAGGCACCAAGGGCTAAGTTAGGGTCTTTTGCAGACACTATTGCACTTGTTTTCAAAATGGTCCTGCATGGAGGAAAATGGGTTCAGAGAATTTAAATAATGCTCTTGTGACCAGACAGATATAAAATGATGGGGTACAGATTTGGACCCAGAGTTCTGACTTCAGTCTTGTTCCTTTAGACCATGCTGTTGTCTCCCAAACAGCTAAATTTATGGTCATCCTTTTTCCTTTTTTTTTTTTTTTAATATTTGAGAGAGAGAGAGAGAGCGCGCAAGCAGGGCAGAGGGAGGGTAAGAGAGAGATAGAGAGAGAGAGAGAGAGAAAGACAGAGAGAGAGAGAAAATCTTAAGCAGGCTCCACTCACAGCACAGAGCCCAACACAGGGTTCAGTCCCAAAACTCTGGGATCATGACCAGAGCCAAAATCAAGAGTGGGACACTAAACCAACGGAGCCACCCGGGTGCCCTGAATTTATGGTCATCTTATTGTTCCAGGTACTTTATATGTATTATCCCCAATTGTCACAAAACCGTGTGAGGTAGGTTTTGTTCTCCGCATGTTACTAACGAGGAGACTGAGGTTCTAAGGAGTTAAGTCATGCGGCGGAAGTCACATAGTTGATGTGCAGTAAGCTGGGACTCCTATCCAGGTGTGCCTGGCACCAAGCTGCATGCTTTTCCCCTTCAACTGATCAATCACTGGTCAGTAAGATGTTGGCGAAAATATTTTTTACTACACGCCTACTCTTATTCTTTCAAATGCTTACATAACAGTAAAAGTTTGAAATGGGATTGCAAGAAAAAGTATAATGTGGTAATTGTATTTTCCAGTTAGGTAAGAGATATCGTAAGAAATCTTTTTCTAATTCCAACTCTGATTAAAAATCTTTCCAAAATGTATTAATCCACTTCTCGTAGTAAGTATAACTTAAGGAAAAGGATCTTTAGAGATTTGGGGATTTAAGAAAATTCTTTTATTCAATATCGATTCCATTTTTAAGGAACTTAAAACCGATATGTATTGATCCCATTTTTAAGGAACTTAAAACAAATGTGTATTGATTCTACTTTTTTCCCCAGAATAATTGTCATGTTAGTAAATCCCTTATAGGATACTGTTGAAGAGTACCATCGATGTGCTTAAAATGAATGGAATTAAAAAAAAATTGTATTTATTGTATCTTTTTTTCAGGAATAGAATTTAGTGATTGATCACTTACATACAACACCCAGTCCAGTGCTCAACCCAGCAAGTGCCTCCTTAATGCCCATCACCCATTTAGCCCATTCTTCCCACTCAACACCCCCCCAGCAACCGACTATTTGTTCTCTGTATTTAAGAGTCTCTTATGGGTTGTCTCCCTCTCTGTTTTTATCTTATTTTTGCTTCCCTTCTCCTATGTTCATCTGTTTTATCTCTCAAATTACACATATGAGTGAAATCATATGATACGCATCTTTCTCTGACTGACTTATCTCACTTAGCATAATACACTCAGGTTCCATTCATGTCATTGCAAATGGCAAGATTTCATTCTTTTTGATCACCGAGTAATACTCCATTGTATATACATACCACATCTAAAATGAACTCAATTTTTAATATTGTTTATCGCCAAATTTGATTTACAAAGTCTCCATACTATGGGACATTTTCTCAATAATTTTATTTTGAATAATAATGTGCTGCATTAGACTAAAACAACTTTAACCAAACACCAGTTTAGGATGTTTATAGAGGTCAAATGATGAATGAGTAATAAGGTGGTAAGATATTTAAGACTAAAGATCTAGTAATTATTCGTGGGTGTTTAATCTCATAACTCTAAGTGCTGGAAATCACAGTAAGCATATCCTTTAAGAATCATTTTCAAAAGCAACATAGGAAATGGTTACATTGTGAAGATAAATAATTTATTTTTATAAGACTGACACAATCGACTCTAATATTACATGAATGGGTACATATGACTTAGGATAAATTTCCAGAAACAACATCATATGTAGAATCAAAGAGTTCTGAAGCACAGACAACTTAGATGTGAAGACGATGCGTTCTGGAAACTATCAAATGACTCAAAAGAGGGCTTTAGGGAGGTCACCAATATGAGAAGTAGAGACCTCATAAAATGTGAGTGGGAAAAGCAACCTAATAGGTGACCTGAAATAAGAAGTCAGGCCTCTACACTGGCTGGACCCCTACAACTTAAAAGACCTTTTCTCTGTCTGATCCTGTGATAGAAACCCTTTTGTACATGGTGGAAGCTCAAAGAGGGCCAGAAAACCCCTGCCACGGTTTTGCTCACACACTGAGGACTGGGCAGAAGCCTGAGCACAAAGTTACCACTGTAGCTTTCCTTGTCTACAGAGAACACAATAGTCCCTCCATAAAGATCTGATGGATCAGAGATGTTAATAACAAAACTATAATATATGTGTTTATTCACCAACCTTTATGACAAAACAAAAGCTCAGTTCCAGGAAATTGTTAGAACGGTCACCTGACATCTTGCCAAGTAAAGTTGCCAAGACAAAATGGAGTCATCTTATTGCTTAGTCTTTCCAAACAGGTTTGATTTTATAAATCATTTGTTTTGTGTGAGTAAAGGCTCTCTAGGTGCCTTAATCTTAAGATGAAGCTAGGAGATGACTGTATGCTGTTATTGGAAGAATCTGAGCTCTTTCTGTGGGTTGGTATATGAAAACTGACAATGCAGGTAGTCTCGTTCTCAGAAGAATTTTGGTATTTAGTAACCAGAGAAGATAAACAGGCAAATAAGTAGAAGAGGTTGGAAGGTATTTGTCTTCATGGAATTTGGCCAGGGTGAAACTTGGCTTCCCTCGTAACAAGACTATGTTGGCAAGCTCCATCTTGTTTTCCACAAGAATTTTGCAATGGGAATGATAATGATTTCAGGTGCAGTTGGTGCATTTTGGGCATTTTTTCCCTGTGTGCTAAAACTGACCTGAGTTTCACTGGATAATCCTGACTTTTTGTCTCCCTTGGCAAACACTAAAAGAGTGAAAGGGCTAAAAAAAAGTTCAAATGTATTTTGAGAATTTCTAGAATTGGTAAGTATTTTACTTGGTGGGGGGCTAAAATGTACAAAATAAAAAAACAAAATGAGATATAAATATACCCTCATAAGGTAAACTCTCTTTTTAATTTTTAACAGAACAAGATTTAAATAGCAAAGTCATGTGCTTTAGAGGCCCTGGAGGGACTTCTAATAGAATCTTTTAAAACTCGTGTTTCTGATGTAATTTATTGGATAAAAAAAAATTGTTTTCTCTGGAATGCTATTAATATTACATTTTTCCCTTAATTTCAGGTTTCTGAAAGTCCTTTTGTTTCCTTCATTCTTCTGTATTTTCTAGTGAAGAAAGGGGCAGCCTCATGAGGAATCTTTATTGCTTCTCACAGAGTTTGCAACATGTGTGATATGGATGCAGGGAGAAATGAGTCCTAGTTGGGATTTATGCATGCATATTATTTTTTATTCCTAGACTTTGGAGGGGGAAGGAGGGAAGTTAGGTCTTTAGTTCACTAAAACTTGAATTAATTTTCTCAGCATTTTCTAGCTTTATAAGAAGTTATTTGGAGTTTCCATTTGGGGAAGTATCCCAGACATTTCAGCAAAAGTGAACCAAATGTTTCTGAATTCGTATGTCCTTGGTACCCGTCAGCAAATTATATACTCTCTTTCATCAAGGATATGTTTAATATCCTTCCTGCTTATAATTTCAACCTTATTTCTAAGACTAAAATCTGCTAGAGCAGAGAGATGTGGATTTCCAAAGTCAAACCATCTTCAGAAAAGCTATACTATTTGTTCATCCAATTATGATCACTAGGAGTCATTATGTTAGGAGTAGCCAGGTTCACATGTTCAAATCTGGGTCCAAACCAAAAAGCCCAAGACCACAATGAACTCTTGTTTTGGTGCTCTTCTTTTAGCACCAAGTGATCTGATGGCTAGTAGGATAAACCCTCTGGGTATAGCTGGTAGCTTTTACTACATGTAAACCAAAGCAACGGAGACTGTCCCTAGCACTTCCTGTGAAAGTATCATTTCATGTAGGCTTAAACAAGCAATGATCGAAATATTTATAGTATAAATATCAAATACCAACCAGGTAAAAGTACCAAATTAGAAGGTGGTAGACACAGGTTTATTCAAGTAGAAAGTCCATGCAAGTTACAAAGGAAGGATTTGGGAGCAAAAATTTCCTCTAGTTTTCTAAGTTATTCAGAGAAGTGTATTAGCACATTTAAAAATATTTTATTTACCAACATTTTGGAAGAGATTTTTTGTTTTGTTTTGTTTTTGGTTAATTTTCATGTACTGCTCAGAATATAAAGCATTTATTTGTATATCAGTGAGTGAATGGGGCCTTATAAGGAAAATGCCTTCAAAAATCCACAAATCAACTTGAGCTTCTTACTCTAAATGTTGTAAAGACTGCATTGGGATCTCAACAATTGTGTTTTACAAGAACTGCTGTTGTGTAAATCTGATCAGAACTACTGAAATTTCTATGAGAAATAATAATCTGAAGTGTTGGGGCACCTGAGTGCCTCAGTCGGTTAAGCATCTGACTTCAGCTCAGGTCATGATCTCGCAGTTCATGAGTTCAAGCCCCGTGTTGGGGTCTGCGTTGGCAGTTCCGAGCCTGAAGCCTGCTTTGGATTCTCTGTCTCACTCTCTTTCTCTGTCCTTCCTCCTTGTGTTCTCTCATAAATAAACAAACAAACAAACAAACATAAAAAAAGAATCTGAAGTGTTGACAAACATGTAAACTCAAACTGTAATATATATTTTCTTTTAGAACCACATTAACTTTGCTCAAGCTATGATTTTACAATTAAATGAAGATTCAGTATTTAAATTTTCTTGGAAAGAATGTACAAATAGTTTGGATAAAGATCATTTACCAAGCACCAAAAAGCCCTTGATATTCTTTTTTACTTACTCTACTTATACCTTATAATTTATAAGTGGGAAATTAATGCGACTTACCCTATTAAAGCAGTGTTCATGGTTGGGTCCATAAAAATGCTGAAGACATCTCACGTTGTTTTTGTTTACGATCTTGTTGAAGAATTCATTGACATATTTGATGGGGAATGCACAGACGGCAGAGTGATTCATTGGTTCAGGAGAATCTGGCTTGCTTTGTGCAAACACTCCATAGAGAATGTCATCATTCAGGTTGGCGCCTATTTGCTTAGCAAGGTGAGCCCCAGGCTTACTGACATATGCAGCCTGGAGAAGATTAAACACTTCCTCCCTTGTGGATCTCTTTCTTCTCTTTTCTGTGAGGATACATTCCAGAGGCATTTCCATGTAGGAATGCAATCCAGAGTCTACAGAACAGAACCTGATTATTCTTGTGTGAAAAGTCTGCGCATCTAGAGTTTCTCGCTGGACTGTCAAAAAGTAAATAAAATGGTTGCTTTCAAAGGCATGGACGTACTTGATAGGGTAGGAATCTCTGAACTCAGGTAGCACATCAATGTAAGACTGGTCTGTTAAAAACTTAAAGCCATCTTGCGTTTCCTTTAGCCTTCTCACCGATATCGAATGCAATGAATGATCTGGAAAGTAAGAGGAATTTAGGGTATTGCCCACGAAGAAGTTGATGAACCGGTCCTTTTCAGATATCAGGACTTTGGTGCCCAGGGCACTCACCACACAGTCAGGACAGTGGCTGGACTCTTCATCTGCCTGTGAGGAGTACATGCAATGAACTTCTGACTGTATGTCAGCAATATTGCTGGGTGGAAGGACATGTCGCTGGCAGGTCCCTCTGTGGACGCTGCCACAGCTAATGAGTTGGTCATCATAGTACGTGTCAATAAGTAGAGCCATGTTGATGTTATCTTTCCAAACACCACCTGATAAATTGGCTTTGTGGCTGCAGTCCTCACATGGAAAACAATCGGGATGTTCCAGCACGGGCCCAGTCTTGTACTCAGCAACCTTCTGAAGGTCTTTGTCATTTAAAACGTAAATATAGTTAACTGCACCAAGATAAATATGATGCTTGTGTAAAACAACATTCTGGATGGGTGTTTCTGCAGTGAAGTTGGGAAGCTGATACTTCATGTTCACATTCATCTCAGACTTCACTAGCGCCTCTCTGCACTCCCCATAGCTCTTCTGCACCAAGGTAAACAGAAGCACAAGGATGCCAGGTGCGAGCACAGCAGGGGCCTTCATGGCGAGAAGCTTATCTGCCGAAACATGTTCAAGGCGAGAGCAGTTTAGTTGTCATTAGAAACAAAAAACCTGAAAGAACTCTACCAGTTAAACTATTAGAAACAAAGCGTCCTAACTGGAATTTTTACATCAAGTGAAAACGAAAAACTAGCTGGCTGCATATAAAGATGCATTGTGCAGATGGACATGACTCTACATAGTTTAATTTTAGAACTCAAGCCAGAACGAGTAATTTTAGAGAACCATTATGAGATGCAAACAATGTTCTGTATTAAAGACAATACAGCAACTAAGTTAGACTCATTTAGCAATGAAGTCAGAAACAGCAAACTTCTTTCTTAACCCCTTGCTGGTTGTTTAATGTGGTTTAATATCTGTGGTTAATGACTAGGTTGATATTTAAGCTTTCTCAGTTAGTCAAGTAAAGGAATTGTGGTTCAGATTCATTTATTCTAGAAATCACAGCAGGCATTGTTTTCTTGGGAGCATGTAGAATTACTAGGCTAAATTTAGCTTCCTTTTGGAAGAAAACAATCATAAATTCTAGAAGCAATATGATCACATGCTGTTTATAGGATTTTGTGTGCAGAGGAAAGGTATGGTTATAATTTGGCTATAGTTGACCTATTGTTTTGGATAGACAAATGCTTAACTTAATGTAAGATCACTAGAAACATAAAAACAGCTTTCAGAAAGCTGAAAATGTATAAAGTAAAATGTTCAGGACTAAAGTCCTAGAATTATTTCTCAGAGGAAAACAACATACTGTTTATTACCAAGTCAAAAGCTGTTTAGTAAAAAGAACATTATTTTAACATTCCATTGTATGCACATGGACAGTATATCTAACTAGTTTTCAATGAGTGTATTTGTTTTTCAGTTTTGAAAAACTTAAGGTACATAATTTACAAACATTGTTAGTTCTACCTATAAAAGTTGAAGGCAGGTGGTAGGTTAGAAAGGAGAGGACTTAGAAGGAATAGAAACCAAATACCTATTACTCTTTCCCCTCCTTTTTTAGTGCATAATTCTGACAGGACAAAAGGAACCTTTAATAACTTACTAAGCATTATAACTATACCAAAGACTAACCCTAGGTCTACAAAAGCTAACAACTATATGTGCATGGCTCTGTGCTTGCACTATGGAAATGGGATGTGGTACTAACTCTTCAGTAAACCTAAACTGTGGTTGAGAGACAACACACATACACAAATAACAAGAATACACAGCATTATTATACCCTGCCTACCACTAACCGAAGCTAAAAGCATTAAAAGAGGGAGGCACAACTTGCACTTAGAATTATTATGATTATGAGCAGTTTGTGCAAAGATACAGAGGCAGGAGAGAGCATATGGCATGGCCAGAAGAACTGTATAGAGAAGTGGGGAAATCAAGGAAAGCAAATGGGGGAGATAAAAATTGTTGGAGCAATATTCCAAATAAGCAAAAAGAGACATTTCCAAGAGCCTAGAGCATAAAAGAGATCCCTCTTTCAGAGACAGCAGGTGAGGATAAGTCAGATGAAGTAAGATAAGTACAGAGACACCGAAGGAGTTCAGGGAATATGATCTCAACATTCTAAAAATAAATTAGGGTATATGACCATCACTGAAAATAATGGTTACACAAGAGGAACTAAGGTTCTTCAGAGTAGAGAAGGAGGTTTGGAATAGCTACAATAAGGCATGCAAAAAGAGGTCAGCAGGAAATGAAAAGAAGGATAGCTTAATAGCTCCGAGGCCTCCTAAGATAAAACACAATGTGTTGTGTCTTTCTCTTCAAGTAGAAAGAGTTCTAGTTGAACCAGAGGGCAAAGCAAAATGTCATTAAGGTGAAGAATTGAAAGAGGTATAAGCCATAGAATAATAACAGTAACATGTACTGAATGCTTACCATATGCCGGGCATTCTGCTAAACCCTCTGATTTACTCTTTATAAGCACCCCCCTTTTTTAAAAAAGTTTATTTATTTTGAATGAGAGAGAGAGAACAAGAGGGGAAGAGTCAGACAGAGAGAGGGAGAGAGGGAGAGAAGGAGAGAGAGAGAGAGAGAGAGAGAGAATCCCAAGCTGGCTCCATACTGTCAGCTCCGAGCCCGATGTGGAAGGTCACACCCATGACCCATGAGATTATGACCTGAGTTGAAATCGAGTCAGAGGCTTAACTTACTGGGCCACCCAGGTGCCCCTATAAACACCCTTTGAAGTAGAAAGTATTATTGTTCTCTTCTTCCAGATAAATAAACTAGCCAAAAGTCACACAGAACCAAATTCGATCCCATGTCTGCCTGACAGGAATCTGTCCAGGCTCTTAAATGCTTCACTAGAACTGAAGCAGCCTCTGTGCTAAGAGGAGAGTGCACCAGAGCAGAAGTTGAGACAATCAGAGCCTTGGGTCTTGTCCTTTCCCTCCCTAGCTATAGGACTCTGGGTAGTTCATACACCTCTGAATCCTGGGGTCCAATATCCTCACACAGTTATTTTAAGTATGAAAAAGAGATCTCATCTTTGAAAGCTTTGGCCATTAAACAGTGTATGTAAATACAAATGCAGGGTGTTGTACTTGGTATTTACATATGTAATTCTCATTGTTTTGAAATGTGCTAGAAAATTTTTGGCAATGGTGGGGGGAATGACAAGGAGTAGAGGAAAAGAAGGGTTAAGACAAGTTTTCCGTTAAGAATACACAATTAAATTCCAAGCAAACTGCATATATGTGTCTAAAACTTCTAGAATATACTATGTGGAAAAATTAAACAAATTTCTTGATATGGTATTAGTATATCTTCTAAAATTGGGAACATTAGCCTACTACATAATTTATCACTGTATTTTCTTTAGGAAAAATAATAAAGAAAGAAAATAAATGAACCATTATTGCTAAAAGAAAAAAAAAAGCATTATAATCATTTTGCATCTTAGTTGATATCCATTAATGCAATGGGGAAGGTGAATGACTTTTTCATTTAGCCTTTTTGAAGGAGCCTTCAAAAAGATCTTTTTTTAAAAAAATCAGGTATTATGTTTTAAAAATAAGGTCCATATCTTAAAGTTGGTATGTAAGTTACTCGCAGTACTAAATCTCAATTCACTAGAATCTAAGAAAATGTACAAGTATACTAATGGGCTTTTTTGTTATCTCACTTGATGAGAAGGCAAATCCTAAGAAAACCAGTAGGGAAGGAGGATATCTTTTCTGCTTAAGGAAAAAAAAATTGCAGAATATCCCTGGAGTTAGTTAACCCAGTCTCCTTCATCTTCTTTACATTCTTTTGATAGTAAACAGTGAAGCCACTTTTCAGACTAAGAAATCACAGAAAGGTTATTTTTTTTTAATTAAAGCAAAAAACCAGGACTAGAGCCCATTGTCAACAACAGAACTTTTAATTAAAATACAGGTTTCTGTTTAATCCTCAGATAATGAGAAAACTTAAACATCCCATTTCCTTGATCATTTCAATTAATTAAGTCTCCTCTCCATTAGTCAATGCATGTGTTGGTCAGACTAGATCTTCTCCAGGAAATGTCTGTCTTTCATAAGGAATGGAGGAGGGACACCTTTTGGAAGCATTCCTTGTTGAGCTGTGTAGCCCCATGACACTGCTGATTAAATAAGTGGCAGCTGAAGAGTCAACTGCACAGGCTCTGGAGACAGACTGCAAAGTTGAAAACCATTTGCTATCTGTGTGCCCCTTGGGCAAATAACTTCTCTGAACCTCTATTTTCTCATCTGAGATATGGGAGTGATTATAATTGTCAGTGAAATCTCAGACTAGTAGGGGAGACAGACAAATAGATCACAGTTTAAACTCAATGGGGAAAGGTCTATAGGGGTTCCTGAAGGGGAGCTTAACCAGGCTTGGGAGTCAGGCAGGCATGAATCAATCATGGTCTTTTCCTCACAAGGCATTCACAATCCTGAGGTGTGGCCTGGGGGAGAAACTAAGTTCTGCTTGTGGCAGTGCAGCCAAATAGTTGTATGACCCAAAGCCAGTCACCCAGCTTCTTTGGCCTCAGCTGCTTTCTTATTTGCAAAACGATAGTGTTGAACTCATCATGTGCTGGAGCCCTCTGGCTCATGACAGCCTATTGTGTGCATCTCTTCCCAAATGTGAGTTCAGTGACCTATCTGGAATTCCACCTTGGGTGGGGTATTTACACCACAGAAATTGGCAAACATTACAAATCAGGGCTTTTTCCTTCCCTGAAGAGATGATTATTAAATATTTATAAGCACACTCCTGGGCTGAACTAATGACCTCCAAAGTTATTTTTCTAACTGTAATAATTTTCAATTCTGAGACTGGTTTTTTTTTGCAATTACATTTTGCTTCAATGCCACTGCATCGGCATATATTGCTTTTTCTTTTCTATCTATATAATCTGCCAGATCGGGATGTGTGAGCAATTTTAATATTTATATTGGTAGTGACTCCAGAAATACTTGCACTTTTCATATATTTTTGTCTTGCTACATTTATTCCTGTGATGTGCCTGCATCAGGCTTTCAATATAGAATGTCGTTTTTACTGTTTCTGTTTTTTCTTTCTTTCTGAAATAGTGCTGGCCATTTAACCAACTTTGAGCTCCTTACTAAAAGGAACACGTAAAGATGATTCAAACAGATTGACTAATTCATTCTCTTAAAATGTTGTACACATAGCAGGTGAAAATGAATCATCCATAAAACATTTCTTTATTTCTTTTCAGTTGATAGTTAAAATAATCTCACTGGAAAAACATTTCCTGGGAGTAATTATCTGAATGGCACCTTGGCTATTAAACTCTTGGTTTTTAGGAGTATTTCTTCTAAAGAGGATTACTCTGTTAGCTAGGAATATCATCTCAGCCTAAACTTAAGACAAGCTACTCCACTCTGTCTGCCATCTATCAGTCTCTAGTATTCTCACTAAACTAACTTACATTGGTTTTTCATTTTCTAGAATATATTTAATTCTCTAAGAATTTATTGAGTAGCCACTGGTGCCTACCGCTATTACTACTGTTGTCATTATTGTCTTCCTCATCAACAAAGACTTATCACAAAGAACATGTGTGTTGTGTTCAAGCATGGATTCCTCAGGAAAAACACCACATGTGTAATAGAATACATTTGCAAGAGAAACTTTCCAGACTTTGACAGGGATAACTTTGCTTTCTTTAGGAACTGATTAAAATCATAATAACTTACAATTATGTAAATAGCATTATATAGTTTACAAGGTACAGTCAGTTACAGCCTCACCTCGAATCTGCATAATTATAAGGTAAGCATTATTCCTGTGTCTTCAGATAATAAAACTGAGATTCACAGAAGATAAAATATTATGTAAAATACACTAAACGTACAATATAGTTCTTGTTTCTAATGCTTTTAAAACATGTATCATGCTTATTTGAGCTGCTTTAAATTATTTGCATTTCCTAGAAAATATTTTTATTCAAAAGGCGTAATATTTTAGTTAATATTTGTTTTTACCTACCCAGTTCTCAATGTCTCTACTGCTGGCAATTCTTTTGAAAACTCTCCTCCTTCTATCTAATGGGGCTGTCATCAGATGGCTTACCTCCCTTACCACAAGGTGAGCTTGCAAGCCAAGCTGGCCTTTCAATGAACTTTTCCTTTGATGCAGAGCTTGGTCAGGATAAGCACATGACCAAAGCAAGACCAATCAGAGTCTTTTTAAGATTTAATACAGATACTGGGAGAGAACCTCTCTCCTTCAAAGATCACAAGCACTAAAAATGATGTTAACTTAGAGCATCTGATGCCCAACTTTTGGCATCCATTATGTGGAGAAAGCCTGCCTGAACATGAAACTGACCCATGTGGCAGGGGAACCCAGACATGGAGAAAGGCAGGTTCTCGATGTTACTGTCTGAGCATCTGTGCCCACCATGTGCTAAACCAATGGAAACCAGTAAAATCTTTCCTTCTTTATTTCTCTCTTTCTTTTTTTTCATCAGCAGTTTGACTGTAATTCTTCTATTCCTTGCTCCTGAAAAAGTTCTGACCAAACAATGTCTAGCTGAAAATACTACAAACCTGTGAATTCAAACACAAGTCAAGTGCACAAAAGCAATTTTAAATAAAATATTCGAGTCATTAGAACAAAGAACAAAGATGGTTTCCTCATTTATTTGAATATTTACTTTAAATATTTCACTTTAATGGGGTGCCTGGGTGGCTCAGTTGGTTAAGCATCCGACTTCAGCTCAGGTCATGATCTCACGGTCTGTGGGTTCAAGCCCCGCATTGGGCTCTGTGCTGACAGCTCAAAGCCTGGAGCCTGCTTCAGATTCTGTGTCCCCCTCTCTCTCTGCTCCTCCCCTGCTGGTGCACACATTCTCTCTCTCTCTCAGAAATAAATAAATGTTAAAAAAAATTAAATATTTCACTTTCGATTTAGAAACACATCTATTAGTTAAAATTTCTGAGGTGGTATACTAGTTTTTTCCTGCCATATAATTCCAAACTTTTAAACAATATTTACACAATGTAACCTCAAGGCAGAAATAATGTATCTAAGTGAAGAGGCAAGTTATAAAAGGCAGAAAACATTTCAATCCTGCTTTTAAGTATATAAAAAGGATTTACGATGATGGAAAATGGCCGAGGCCCCATATTAAGGAAATTGCAGCCATAAAAAACAGTCATAGCTGAATCTCCAGGAGGACTTGCCAGAGTGAAATCCTAAGAAAAATTCTTAGCCTTCTCCATACTTACATTATTTCTATTAACTTTAAAAGTAGGCCCATAAAAGTAAAGTTAAGAGATTCTAATAGGAGATTCCTGATGTAATTTAAAATACTGTATTTATAAACATTTACTGCATATAAAGAATCATATTATATCACACAATATTAGTCAAATGTTTGTCAACACCCATTGGATACCATGCACACGGATACCATGAGAGTTCCTACTCTCAAAAAGTATACAGTCTGTGGATTTGAAGACAGCAAGATAAATGCTAAAAACCTAACTGTATAACCTAAATTGAATAGTGAATGGATCTACCAGCTTTTGAGAGAGCAAATTTTAAAACATGCTTTGTTGAACATTTAATTCTTATAACTAAAGAGTTAATAGTGTTATGAACATCAAAAAAGTCTGAACTGACTTTAGAAAGATAAAACCATATGCCATATCAAAAATCCCATCTAATATAGCCAGATACTACTGTGACAATGATTCCTAACAGTAAGTTGAGAGGACGAAGGAATCTTGAGGATTTTTCAGCCTATCCAATTTCTTTTATATGACCACATTTAAGTGATCTGAATACTCAGCAGTCAATCCTATGCCTCATATTTACACACTAGTTTGTTTGACAACAGTCCTCCCAATAGTTCATAAAACCTACTAGAAAAGAGGTGAAGTGTAGTGGAGACAGTATAGGCTTTGGTGTCAGACAGAACTTGATGTGATGTGAATCTGGGCTTTACCACTTACATACCTTATGACTCTATGTCTGCTTCTTCATCTAAAACATGGGGACAATGATACACATCTTGTGGGTTGGCCATGAAGGTAAAAGATAAATCATGAGACACTGGCATTCATTCATGTAGCATACACTGGGATTCAATAAATGTGGCTACCGTGCTTATCCTAAGTTGTGTTTTAGCCAGTTTTTGCCTCCCTTCATCAAAAATGAGGAACTTGGCATGGTCTAGTGGGTGAGCCCACTCCAAATACTTGGTGACTATTTCATCACCTTAATCCTCTCAGTTTAAATACTGTTATTTCTTATTTTCCCACACTTTGGCCATTTGTGGTTTTTCTCTAAACCTGTCTTAAGTTCTTGAAGTCCCTCTTAAGTTGTCCTCCAAGACAAAGTCCATGGTGAGGGCCTTCCATGCTTAGGAAGAACAACAAAAAAGGAACAATTACTTTACCACTTTAAAGAAGAGCAAACCCACACCCTCACTTAAGTTTTAGCAAATAAAGATATAGGATTCCCAGTTAAATTTGAATTTCAGATAAAAACAAATACTTTTTAGTATAAATATGTCCCATGAATATATTTAAAAAATTTTTTTAATGTTTATTTATTTTTGAGAGAGAGAGCGTGAGCAGGAAAAGGGCAGAGAGCGAGGGAGACACAGAACCTGAAATAGCACAGAGCCAGACATGGGGCTTGAACTCATGAACCATGAGATCATGACCTGAGCCGAAATCAGACACTCAACTGATTGAGCCACCCAGGCGCCCCTCCAGGAATATAGTTTATGTGACAATCCTAGTTGTAAGCAAATGGAGAAAAATCAGGAAACAATTACCCTTTTTACTAACAGAATTCAGATTGAAAAGATTTTGTCCAAACATATTTATCTATTGGAGTAGAACAGTATTTTTAAGGTTTTTGTAGCACATATACGTTTGCAAAACTGCATACGATTATTTTGTTTCTGTTGTTCTGTTGCTGTGTGTCTAAAACACGCTGTTTTCAAACTGATTATCTGTACACAGTAAACTTTATTTGTACAGTAAACTTTACACAGTAAACTGTTCCTAACAGGTGATTTTAAATATCACATGAAGGTATAATTATGTGAAAGGGAGTAAAAATTCTTTTTTTTTTAATTTAAAATCAAGGAAAAGATTTGTGCACTTGTGGAGAAAAGTCATATTATATGTGGCAGCCTGTCATTGGCACAAAACTTCTAAAACAGAAAAATATCCTTAGATTGATTTGTATACTTAATTTATAATAAAAATGCTTATTAAAAATTCACATATAGGTGGCTATAGGAGAAAACAAGTTAAACTAAACTTGGTGTAATAATAATTTCCACATTACAATTAATTAATGTTTTGGGGGCTTCTCTAAACACTGAGATTTGATTACTACACAAATGTTATTTCTTTGAAAAAGACCTAAATAGTGCTTTTACTCAGATCCTTATCCAATACTGCACCCTTTCTTCTCCCCATAAACATTTTAAAAGTTGAAAATGATAGAATTGTAGTGTTAGAAAAAGCTAACTGTGCATTTTCTAGTTGTAACATATGACCGAGAGCATTGTCCAACTCTGATCTGGTAGGAATAAAGATAAAAGAGTAGACTTTCATTATACGCTCAAGATTATTCTTCATACATTCATAATCTGTTAGTAAACATCTTTGTCCTTTTAAGAATTGCTGAAAGTATTCAAGTTCTGGGAAAGAAGAATAAATGGACATTTGTTTTAACATTGTACATACTATAAAAAGTCCTATTTAGAAAATACATTGAACTGTCAGAGTTCTGAATGATTGGATAGGCTTTTGTCCCATTAATAATTTGTAGGCCAAACAAGAATGTTTCATTACCCTTGGAAATGTGAACACTGAACTTTCACTGTTAACAAAGTGCTAAGAAGCTTGAAATCCTATAAAACTATTTAAAAATAATTTTCGGCCTAACGGATAGGTGTGATTTTATAGTTTAGATTGTGCAGAAGTGCTACGAGGTTTTCTTCAACTAATCCAGGGACAGTGAATAATATGAAAGTGCAAATCACACTTGAGAAACATCTTCCTAAGTACATAAGTTAAAATAAAATAAGTTAGCAACTTTTTCCAGTTGTATTCAAACACAGGGTTGGAATAGGATAAACCTGACTGAATAGTCAGAATGTGAAGCACTGAAGGGAGACCAGTTAGAAAGGAAGCTGGTACATTACTCACTAATGAATCAGACATATTTCCCTTCCTCAGTGTTTGAAAATGTCCTCAGCCTAAGGCATGCTGAATTCCAAATGTGGGGAGCTGTGCTCAGAACTGGATCTATATAACTGACCAAATCTTTTCTGGTGTTACCTAAACCAGAAATCAAATGGTTGTGATAATGGTGGTGGTGAGAGGGTCCCGTTTGTGTCCTGGCGTAACTGGGACAGCTGTAACTAGAAAAGAGACCGCGTGGGCTGGGCTGTCATGTAAAGAGAAATCAGCACACAGGGACAGAGAGACAAAGGGAGAGGCATGAGGAAGCCAAAGGCCAGGCCCTAAACCGAAAATACACAGTCAAATCCATGCGAGGTGGGCATTACCCTATAACTCTGTTTTCACTAAGTTCTTTGGGTAGGTTTGGATTTTATTTTGCTCATACCTGAGAACTCTTCTTGGAAATCAAAATTAGCAAGTAGATTCTCTGCCAGGGGAATGAACTACAGACCTCTTTCAAGATAAATTTTGTCAGTATATAATGTATTCTTTTTCAGGAAAAGTAGAAAAAACTTTCAGAAATCATAAAAATACTATGAATGGAAGGAATAGACAAACCTAATCATATTTTATATAGATGTGGATTCCTTGGCTGAACATAATGCAATTAACAGTGTTGAGAGAAAAATTAAAAGCATATAAATATCATTACATTGAGTGTAATATGTAATTAGAGAATAAAAGAACCAAATAAAACTTTCTATAAAAATCTTAAAATACTTTTAAAGGGATAGATAATGTCAAGCAAAAGCTCTTCTTGTAGAAAATAGAACAGTACAGAAAATAAGTACATAAGTACAAAATCCAATTTCTAAAACTCAGTATACACTTTGGATCCTTGAAAAATCAATAAACCAAAAGGTTAGGACATTAGGACAACTTAAAAACAACTGTGCTCAGGATTGTGTTTGTATAACAGATCAATTCGAGGAAAAATAATCTAGGGCGCAGAGAGAGAGAGAGAGAGAGAGAGAGAGAGAGAGAGTGTGTGTGTGTGTGTGTGTGTGTGTGTTTGAGGGAGAAAGAAACAGAAAGAGAAAGGAGAGGGCAAGACAAAAAAAAAAAACCCCAAAAAACAAAACCAAAAAAACAAAAACCCAAAACTTTTCAACCGTATCGGTGTTGCTCACTGACTGGCAGTCCCAGCCTCCCATCCCACTGTGGTATAAAGTGCTTTGAAGACAGGTGCACATTGCTGAAGGAATACAGAGAGACAAACAGCTAACTGTGGCAGACAGAGGCAGAGCAAAGGAGTATGTTAGCATGGAGATATTACTTGAACCGGGTCTTGCAGGTTAGGAGTTGCTTAGGCACAGCAGAGGCAGGGGACGGACGGGACACACACATAAGCACCTAGGGGAGAATGTGGAGGGCTGTTCAGGAAGCTGTAAGTGGCAGAGAGACTATGTGGGGTGGGCTGGGTATGGATGAAACTGAAAGATTAGTCCAGGGCCACATCACAGAAAGCCTTATACATCCCTTGAGGGATCTGTAGTTCATCTGTAGTAGAGTCACTGGAAGGTTTTAAGCAGGAGATGGAAATGAACATAGTACTTATAACTACATATATCAGGCAATTTTGGCAGTGCGGTGAGTGGACTGAAGTGGAAAGAAGCTAAAGGCCAGAAGACACGACAGAAGGTCACTGCATTTGTCCAGGCAACTGAAGATAAAGATTAACAACAGTGAAGACTGCCTGATCTGTATCTTCATCTCTTATCTCCAGAAAGTCCAGAAACCCATCTCTCAAGCATCGGTTTTGTACATCCAGCAGATTTTTAAGACCAAATCTGACAAATACTAATTAAGGCCTTAATATGTGTGAGGTACTTAGGGCGGGGTGGGGGTATATCAGTAAAAAAACCAAACATTCCTGGTCTTGTGAAATTTAGTTTCTAGTCGTTAGATCCAGAAAAAAATTACACATGTATTGTGTTACAAGGTGAGGAGTGTTGAGTGTTACCAGAAAGAGAAAGAGAGAGAAAGAGAGAAAGAGAGAGAGAGAGAGAGAGAGAGAGTTGGGGGATCAGGAACACCAGAAGGAGGTGGTGGGAGAGATTTGTGGCTTTGAAAAATTGAGCAGAGGGCGCCTGGGTGACTCAGTCGGTTAAGCACTGACTTCAGCTCAGGTCATGATCTCACGGTTTGTGAGTTCGAGCCCCGTGTCGGGTTCTGTGCTGACAGCTCAGGGCCTGGAGCCTGCTTCAGATTCTGTGTCTCCCTCTCTCTGTGCCCCTCCCCTGCTCACACTCTGTCTCTCTGTCAAAGTAAATAAACTCCCCCCCAAAAAAAAAATTGAGCAGGTAGCTTTTAAGGAAAGAATTGAAGGAGGAAAGGAATTAGCCATCTGAGATGTGAAAGGAGATTTCTTCTTTTCTTGCAGAAGCAAGAGGGACCAAACTGAAAGCATGCCTGGTGTATCTTATTTATCAATAAGCCTGGACCCAGGTGATGAGGAGATGAGATCAGAGTGGACAAAGAATCAGACGATACAGGGCCTTATAGGCTACTGTGAGACCCGGGCTTTTTTTTTTTTTTTTTAATGTTTATTTATTTTTGAGACAGAGAGAGACAGAGCATGAGTGGGGGAGGGGTAGAGAGAGAGGGAGACACAGAATTGAAGCAGGCTCCAGGCTCTGAGCTGTCAGCACAGAGCCCGACGCGGGGCTCAAACTCACAGACCGCAAGATCATGACCTGAGCTGAAGTCGGATGCTCAACCGACTGAGCCACCCAGGCGCCCCCGGGGCTTTTACTGAAGTGAAATGAGGGGCCATCGCAGGGTGGTGAGCAAGAGAGGGAATATAGTTGAATGGAACCACCCTGACTGTGTGTTAGAAGACTGGTGGTGGCAGGGGGATGTGATAGGGCAAAAATGGAGAAGTGAAATCAGTTGGGAGATTGTTGTAGTAGTCCGGGTGAGTGATGGCGGTAGCTTGGGCTAGAGAGGAAGGAGTGAATAGGTACCTGAATTCTGGTTATATTTTGAAGACAGAGCTATGAAGACCTGGTAAAGGAGATGGAGTTAAAGTGTGTGAGAAAATAAGGATTCAACCCCAAATATTTTGGTTTTCGTAACAGGGACAATGGTTTTGCCAGTTACTGACATGGAGAAAGAAGCTGGAGGGTGGAGCCAGTCTGGGAGGAAAGTATGACATCAGGCGGTTTAGTTCGGTTCATGTTCCAGATACTTTTTAGGCATCCAATTGAAGATGCTGAGTATGCAGTTGGATATGTGAGTCCTCGAGTTAAGGAGAAAGGTCTGTACAAGAGATTTAAATTGGGAAATTGGGGCGCCTGGGTGGCTCAGTCGGTTGGGCGGCCGACTTCAGCTCAGGTCATGATCTCGCAGTCTGTGAGTTCGAGCCCCGCGTCGGGCTCTGTGCTGACGGCTCAGAGCCTGGAGCCTGCTTCCGATTCTGTGTCTCCCTCTCTCTCTGCCCTTCCCCTGTTCACGCTGTGCCTCTATGTCTCTCAAAAATAAATAAACATTAAAAAAAAATAAATTGGGAAATTGTATTATCGATGATGGTATGAAAAGCTATGAGATTGAATGAGACCACCAAAGAAAGGAGTGTAGAGAATGCAGAGGAGGCCTGTGTGCTGGGGCACACCAAAGCTAGCAGGCTGAGGAGAAGGTGAATGAGACAAACAGACTAAGAAGAAACAGTCAGATGTCCTTCCTATGAAAACTTGTTCTACCACTTCGAATCCTGTCTCCATGTCTAACATTCCCACTCTCCCAGGACATCGCCCTTGACTCTCATAGGTGTTTTAAACATGTCCATCTGCTTCCACTCATAGTTCAAGGTGGTGTCACTTCTTGCCTGGATTACAACAGCTTCCTACCTGGTATTTCTACTCCATTCTTGCCCCTGAACATCCATTCCCAATGTAGCAGAGATATCTTTCTAAAATGACAATCTGATTATATCACTTTGCTGTTTAAAAACAGTTAAACTTGGGGTGCCAGGGTGACTCAGTTGGTTTAGCGTCCAACTTCGGCTCAAGTCGTGATCTCACGGTTTGTGGGTTCAAGTCCCAACGTTGGGCTCTGTGCAGACAGCTCAGCCTGAAGCCTGCTTTATATTCTGTGTCTTTCTCTCTCTCTGCTCCTTTCTCTTTCTCTCTGTCAAAAATATATATTAAAAAAACAAAAAGAAACAAAAGACAGTTCAACTGGGGTGCCTGGGTGACTCAGTTGGTTATGCGTTTGACTCTTGATCTCTGCTCAGGTCATGATCTCACAGTTTGTGAGTGTGAACCCCATGCAGGGCTCTGCACTGACGGTGTGGAGCTTGCTTGGGATTCTTGCTCTTCTTCTCCCTCTGTCCATCTTCCCTTTGTGTGCGTGTACTCTCCCTCTCTCTCTCAAAATAAATTAATAAACTTAAAAAAAATCCACAACAACATTTCAACTCATTAGCACAGGTTAAAAGCCATTCATGAGTTGGCTTCTACCTAACTCTCTAGCCTTGTCTCTTGCCATCGTCCTCCTAGAAATCTGAGTTCTAGCCACCTTGCCCTTCTGCAGGTTGCTGAAGCAGGCCATGAGTTTTCCCGCTCTGGGTCTCAGCACATGTGGATCCCTCTCTATGGAACAGTCTTGTCCTCACTTTCACTTGGTTAACTTATTCTTTCTTTAAGTCTCATTGTAGGTGATACATTTTTCAGGAAGCCTTCTCTGATGCCTCTCTCACCCTCTTGGAAGGGAGTAGAAACTGTTCCATGTGCTCACATATCGAACCTGCTTATCCTTAGTTAGACTTTATTATGTTGAGTTGTAATTTACTTATCTGTAACTCCCACTAGACTGAAAGCTCCATTTTTAGTCCCTAGCAGTACATAGCACTTGGCAAGGATTTGTTGAAGAATGGATAATGAAATGAATTAATAAAGAATGACCCTGTACAAAGACTCTGGCAGTATGGATATAATAGATAAAAAAAAAGACTAGGCTAGAAATATATTAAAGAGATAAAATTTATGGGACAATGACCTAACATGGATTTTGATCATAGGGGAAGAATCAGAAGTCAGGAATGACTAAAAAATATCTATCTTGGGTGTAAAAAACAAAGGTAAGATAAACAGGCAGAGAAAAGTTATGGGGCAAAAAAATAGTTCAGTTAATAACTCTGAGGTACCTGCTGGTCATTCAAGGGCAAGTGTCTATAAGGTAGCTAACACCATGGGCATGGCGGTCTAGAGAGCAGAGTCCGACATGACAATTGTGAACCATTGGTCCATCAGTGTATTTGAAGTCATGGAGGTAAGTAAGATCAACTACGGGCATGTTCAGTATGCAGAAAGAAGGAATTCAAGCTTTAGATAAAAAGTTTAAATCTTAAGTTTAAAAAGAAAAGCTTGAGTGGTATTTCAGAAGCTAGAAATTTCAAAAAGGAGGAGCATTATGTATGGTGTCAAATCTCACAGAGGGGTCAAGTGGGATAAAAATAAGTGTCCATCAGATTTCACTACAAGGAGGTTGCTGGTTATTAGAGTGAAGACATCTTCTTAGTAGTTGGGAACAGACTGCTTGAGTGGAATGAATTAATGAATGAGAACAGAGACACTGAGTTGGAAATTATTTTCAAGAATTATTTACTTAAAGGATAAGGGAGAAATAGGAGTGAATACTTAAGGTAAATACTTAAGGCAAATGTATGGTAAAAATCCTATCCGAATGTCAGAATGTCTGGATATGTGATTTTTTTTTGTTTGTTTTTTTTTTGCTAGAAGCAGCGGCGAGTAAGGACTGAATGAAAAAAAGTGAGAGAGAGTTTAGAAGATGAGAGAGGTGGACAGGGAGGGTGGGTTAGATGAAGCAAGGTGTTCCAAGATGCGGGAGAAGAATAGAATCAAGACTACAGGGTGAAAACGCCATTTTATCATTTGAGACAGAAGCAGGGACATAATAACAGGTATATGGAACACATCTGGGCTTCTGTTTGCTCTCTAAACTATAAAGGGGAATATTACACTGAGAGTAAAAGAAGCAAAAGAGATTTCAAAAGCTTCAGAAAATGGTGAAAGTTTGGAATCATTGTGGGAATGGGGAAAAATGGGAAATGACCAAAACAAAAGTTCGCTTGAGGTGATACTCATCCTAATGCACAATGCTGATTTCGGTTGAGTGTCCAAGCAGTCAGCAAGGTGGATTTGGGATTAAATGGTTCCATAATCATGACGTTGGTAGTGAACTCCATGTGATGTTTATATAACTCACCAGATATATGGGCCTTTATTGAAGGGCAATGCCAGCATTTGATTATTTTTATTTCAAAACCAGTTTTATTGAAATCTGCAAGGAATAATTTCAGGGAAAAGAAAACATACTGAAACAGATACTCTGCTCTCTTTTCAACAAAACCAACAATCTGAAGATGTTAAAGAAATGAATCAGATATAATGATCATGTAACTGTGAAAATTAAAACCCATTTAGGAATTGTGAGGGAGGCTTGATCCTAAATACCACTCTAGTTACTCACTCAGAATCTTTAATAACATTTGGAAAGTAATTAATCAACTTATGACATAGACTTAAGGGCTGTCATATTTCATTGTCGTTAATGAAACTGGGGTTTTATCTGCACTCTTTTGGTGATTTAAAGAACAATTACTTTAAAGCTCTTTGAAGAGCAGAAGAGTGTTCAAAATAATTGAATTCTGACATATAGATTTCAATGAACAATTCAAATATGTGTTAGTAAAATGAAATAAAATTTAGAAGTATCTTAATTTTGACATGACAGAAAGTGAATTTCTGAAAAGTCCCAAATGTGTATTTATTTCTGTTAGGAAGACACTTTTTTCTGTCAATAAACTTTACTTTGGCTGCTTCTTTATACAATTCAATAGCACTTAAAATATATATTGTACATTTAGTTAAAAGAAACAGGTAGGGTAATAATATTTTAAGCCCAAAAGTTCATGTAGGCCCTAAATGATTCTATTTGTCTGTTTTCTCTATCTTAACTGGACAATGGTCAGACCATGAATTCACCTTGGACAGTATAGCAAGAGTTGAAGGGATTCTGCCTAAATAGGAGATTAGAGTCAAGTGACATCTGCTCACCTCAGTCTCTCAGAGGAGCAAAAAGACAAAAAGTGAAGGCAGACCTGGATAGGAGCGTTCCTCAAATCTTTAGACCACTGTCTGAGTTCGTGTTTAGAACATAACAAATGTAATTATTACACACACTCCAGCATGAACTCTGTATAATCAAAGCCCAAAGAAATAGCCTCAAGATAATCTCTGAAAGAAAAGTTAATATAGCTCCACAGCAGACAGTATTCCAATGGAGAATAGTTATGGATATAATTTTGAAGGCCATAACCTTTGTTCCCAAGAGTAACTGATGCATTAAAATGAGCTGATATGCTGGAAAATTCTGGTCATGAAATTCGTGTAAAACATTTGTAAGTTTGGTTTTTCTTTTAATACTATGAATTCTTCTGAGAACACAGAATTTCATTTGGAGGGCCTGCAAGTAGCTAATAGAATGCTTACAGCATGCCTCCAACACTCAAAATAAAAGCTCCTTCTACTTCCTGCTACATATCCCTGGTATTCTTATTGGTATTTGAGGGTAGAACAGACTAAGAGGTCTGATCTAGGACTGGGCAGATGACAGCCTCACTTCTCCCCAAATCAAACCACATGTGACAGAGGAAGCTCAGGCTTTGCTTACCTATCACATGCCCTACCATTTTCCTGTGAGTATTCCTCGATTCCCCACTTTTGCCAGGCCTTTTTCCTATTCAGAAGGCAGCAGTCTGATTCCTATTGCAACACTCTCCTCACAACCTGGACTGTACCCAAGCCCGTGACCCTGCAGTGTATCCACCCACTTCTCCCCTCTTGTAACCTCACTGATCCAACACCCATTAAAACTTCCAGGTCTTGGGGTGTCTGGGTGGCTCAGTGGGTTGAACATCCGACTCTTGGTTTCAGTTCAGGTCATGATCTCATGTATTCATGAGTTGGAGACCCGCACTGGGCTCCTTGCTGACAGTGCTGAGCCTGCTTGGGATTCTTTCCTTTTCTCTCTGCCCCTCCCCCACTGGCACTGTCTCTGTCTCTCTCAAAATAAAACAAAAAAACAATAAAACAAATTTCCAGGTCTTCTCCTTCATTACCTATTTTCTCTATCTGTGGCATGACAATTATCACAAAAACCTTCTTAAGTTGAACTACAGTTTTTTCCAAGTGTACAAATACAAAGGCTTATCAAAGTATGAGAACTTTAAGAGTTTTAAACAGCATCTAAAAATGAACATGCACATATTGATATATGATTATTACTAATGGTTTCAGCAACCAATGAAATATAAATTAAGCATGTCAATATATATTTATTTATCAGCATATAAGCCATATAAATAAATTGCTCCTTGTATAATGCTATCCATAATTAAGTTTCAAAACACGTTTTATGGAATATGTATTCAGTAAACCTTTAGGTTCACCTAAAAGAACCTCTATTTAAAGACCATAATAGCACAATTTTCCTTTTTCTCCCCACCAAGATATAAGAAATCACCAAATTCTGTCACCCCAATGTTTTCTGAGGACAAAATGTGAGGAGTAGTTAGAAATTCACAACATGGTATCAAGAAAGATCTCAACGTCCATGTTTCAGTACTCTGCCTTCTTCTAAATACTACTTTCTTTCTTCTAGAGAGAAGGAGTTGCTGTCTCCATAGCTATCGGTACTCTAATCATGTGCATTGCAACTGAACTTAAAAGCTACATATCTGTGTCGAGTCCATATGGGAAGTCTAGTTACTAGAAAATACACACTCATAAACAGGAAGTCTAAGTACAGTAAGAGGTGTTTTTCTCCACACAATAGAGTTTAAAGATGTGTCATCTATATAATCTGGAGCAAAACCTAACACCCTCATTATTGTTGGAAAACTCTTCCCTTCTACATGATTACGGCATTACATTTTCTAAACCTGTTTGAACTTGCTCATAGATACAAATGACCTGCTCTTTTCTGTGCATAGTTTTCAATCAGTAAGCATGTCAAGGTGGGAGGAAGAATGGCAGGAAGAGTAAAAGGGGAAAAAAATCAATTTTCAGAAAGCATATGGTAACAACTGAATATTTAATCTAATTAGCCTAGAAATGCCTTCCTATTTTCAGCACTCTTTGCAAGACAGTTGCTTCATGGTACAGAATGAATTTCAATAAATGTCATATATTTAGTTTGATGGCTTATTTTAAAAATTTGTCGAACCAGGTCACTGACTCAGAATAGATTTATTCTGAGACATGACAAATGGATACTGCTATTGAATAGAAAGATTGACATTAGCTGGAAGGTTCTAAGGAGAAGAAAACGTCATTCATGTAACATTCAACAAAAGTGTTACTGAGTATTTACTGTGTGTTAGGATAAAATGATGAATATTTGGACTTTACCTTTTTTTTTTTTTTTTTTTTTTTACAATAGAAAGAGGAGTGGTGGCAAAATAATTTCCTTAGGGTTAGTAAGGATTACAAATGAATACTACTGGGTCTTTAAAAGTACTTACATTTTTCACATTGTATCAGAAAACTGCATTACCACTCTTTCAAATATTCATTCTGTTATGGTTGTGAGATTTTAGACCTAATTCAGATATTTGAAGATGCTGTTTACTGACCCTTAGCAAAAACTAACTTCCTATTCTTCTGGAACAAAAAAGGCCTTACATGGCTTCAAAGATTTCTTAGACATCAAAGAGCATAGAGAGACATACAGTTTATGGGTAATGATTTAGGATTTAGTGAATCAAAAACACATGGATTAAATTTCCTTTAAAAGACTCCTAGGTTTAAATTTTAAGAGCTTAAAATGTTGGTCTAAACACACACTGATCTTAAGAAAAGCCAAAACTTATTTTTAAGGATACTCTGAATTGTCTTGTGGACCCCAAACTTGGCTGGATTTATTTTCTCACATGATTAGACTTCAAAGGAGACAACCTGCCTTCTGTTAAACAAATTTACTCCACTTCTCTCTCTGCCTTGTGAAAACTACATTACAGCTGATCCTTCAATAACATGAGCTGGAACTGCATCGGTCCACTTATACGGTTTAGTACTGTAAATGTATTTTCTCTTCCTTACCATTTTCTTAATAACATTTTTCACTTTATTGTAACAATACAGTATATAATACATGTAACATAATGTGTTAATGAACTATATTTGGTAAGGCTTCCAGTCAACAGTAGGCTATTAGTAATTAAGTTCTGGGGGAGTCATAAGTTATGTGCAGATTTTTGACTGTGCAGGGGCTCAGTCCCCGTGACCACCGTGTTGTTCAAGGGTCTACTATATTTCAAAGTTCTGCTAGATTTCTCCAGTTCTGAATGGTCTTCTTGATATATATTTTTAATTTTTTTAATGTTTCTTTATTTTTTGAGAGAGAGAGAGAGAGAGAGAGAAAGAGAGAGAGAGAGAGATAGCGAGTGAATGGGGGAGGAGCAGAGAGAGAGGGAGACACAGAATCTGAAGCAGGCTCCCAGCTCTGAGCTGTCAGCACAGAGCCTGATGTGGGGCTCGAACTCACAAACCGTGAGATGATGACCTGAGCTGAAGCTGGACACTTAACCGACTGAGCCACCCAGGCACTCTTCTTCTTGATATTTTCAATAAAATATTAAATATCAGAAACAACTCATGGTCTTATGAAACAATTGCAGTATTTTTCAATTCCTTCAAGTCAATTCTTTTTTCTTATATGCAACTTCAACACTGGACTGGGATTTTAGACCCAACTATCAGGGAATATGGGAACACTTCAAAACAGGAAAAAGCCACTGATATTAATATGTGCACTGTTTCACGATATATTATTATATTTGCATTTAAAATACTAGGAAGAAATACGGTACATAATCTTCCGTTCTAACACAATGGCCTTCCTGAAGGCCACTAGCCTGGGCATTTCACTGAGTTTTTAGGATTAAAGGAAACAAGTTAGTGCACAACCTGTGAGCTTTCATTCCTTTGGAAAAATAGATTGCAATACTGATCTGATGGCTTTTAAAGGGCACTCGAAACTAATGCAGTACACGTTTTGAATTTCAATAGTAGAGAAAAAACAACTAGTGAAGTTCAGGCATATCTAAAAAAACAAAACAAAGCAAAAGCACCAGTATTCCAAACAGGGAGTTTATCCTGAATGAGAAATTGGAAATGAAATCTATGCATACAGTTATGGTGAACTGAGGTTTCAGAAAATGATTGCTTCACTTTAAGAATGAAAAAAAGTAGATTACAAATATACATAGCTTGATAGAAAGTATACTGGTTAATGAATTTAGAAAAAGAAGTATGTGTCAAAAGGTGATACATCATATCTTTTTTTCATTTAAAAATTTTTTTTAATGTTTATTTTTGAAAGAGAGAGAGAGAGACAGAGGCAGAGAGACAGAATGTGAGCAGGGAGGGGCAGAGAGAGAGGGAGACACAGATTCCAAAGCAGGCTCCAAGCTCTGAGCTGTCAGCACAGAGCCTGACGCGGGGCCGGAAGTCACAAACCCTGAGATTATGACCTGAGCCGAAGTCGGATGCTCAGCTGACTGAGCCACCCAGGCACCTCTTTCTTTCTTTCTTTTTTTTTTTTTTAATTGCTAAACTAATTTTCCAGAGTGAGGACAAATCTGAGAACTCTAGAAGATAAAATACTTGGCACAAGTAGTTCTGGGACGCTTTGACCATGCATGCTGCTGAATATAACATTTGAAGGTGACACAGTGGACCACTTAGCAGGTATAGTCATTACTAAAGATTGTAAACAGAACGACCAGAAGCCATATCTGGCACCTGGATTTTTTGTTTTTGTATCCTGCACAGTGTTTAAAAGATGCTGGATCAGGGGTACCTGGGTGGCTCAGTTGGTTAAGCATCTGACTTCAGCTCAGGTCATGATCTCATGGTTCAAGCCCCGCGATGGGCTCTGTGCTGACAGCTCAGAGCCTGGAGCCTGCTTCGAATTCTGTGTCTCCCTCTCTCTCTCTGCCACTCCCTTGCTCATGCTCTGTCTCTCTCAAAAATAAACAAACATTAAAAATACTAAAAAAAAAAAAAAGATGCTGGGTCAACATTTTAAAGTTTCGAGGTTTCTAGTTTCTCCTGAAAATCTGAAAGACACCACCACATGGGCCATGACACATGCTGGGATCCACAGCAACTCTGATGATGCCAAATGCCTCCTCTTAGGTGGGGCTTTTCCTAAGCAGGTTGTCATCCCTAGTGAAATGGTTAGTTTCATTCATTAGGTTACCTGTTTGCAAATCTTTTTTTTTTTTTTTTTTTTTAATTATCTCTACGTTCCACATGGGGCATAAACTCACAACTCCGAGATTGAGTTGCATGCTTCACCACTAAGCCAGCCAGATTCCATCCTTTTTTTTTTTTTTTTTTCCTGTTTGCAAATCTTGATACACGATATAGACAGGGCTTAAAGGGGCAGGAAGAAAAGAGGAAGAAAATCCAACACAGTAGTTTAACATTGGAAAGGGAAAAGAAAGGAGAGAGACAAGAAAGAAGTGTGCAGCAGACAGGCTGCATACTATGAGCAACTGTCTCCTTTGCTGTCTCCAAATATTCACTACGAAAGGGATCTGAGACAAAGGCTGTGGGTATGACTCTCAACAAATCCTTTTGGACCAGGCTCGCAGTGTAGAAAATAAGAAGGAAAATTGTCTGAAAAGAGCAAGAGTCTTGATCAAGGATGGCATGTGGACATGGGACCAACTGAATGCAGGAAAATGCCATGGGTTCGCTTCTTCCATAAACCGTAAAACAAAGGATGTGGGCCACTCCTTCACTGTCCCCTTTGAGACTGTAATGAACTATGTCGGGCACTGTCCGGGTACTTCCCATAAAAAATCAGAGACTCCAAGTACAGCTGTGCAGGCTATGCACTGCACAATTCCAGAGAAAACAAAATGAAAATAGCATTCCCAAGAAGTACAAAGTAGAGGCCCTGCTCCAGATTTTCACATGGCCCATTCTCTTATCTCCTTCAGGTTCTAGTTCAAAGGTCATCTTCAAAGTGACGGCTTCTCTAACTCTACTATTGAATTTTTCAATTATCACTCCATCCCCTCTTATGGTTGACAGTCCCCACTCCGCTTCCTTGCAGCTCTTATCACCATGTCACAAACACCACAATTTTATTTATGTATTTTATTTATTGTTTGCCTTCCTCAATATAGAATAGAGTATTATTCTGTTAGAGATTTTAGTCTGTCTTATTCTCTACTGCTTTGCCAGAGTCTAGAATGGTGGCTGGTAGGTGCTCAATAAATTACCCTGAATGCCTAAATCCTCAATCACATTCTTAGAGTATAGGAACCTGGCTTTCTATACCCAACGTAGGGTGTGAACTCACAACCCCAAAATCAAGAGTCATATGCTCTACCGACTAAGCCAGTGAGGTGTCCCTACATGACACCCTTAATATAAATTCTATGGTTCATATAGCTGCACAATTTATTACGGAAATTGAAAACTACATGAGTAATCTGCATAAATATACTTGTGCAAATTTACACAATCATAGAAGAAATATGTATACCTGGACATGCAATTAGCCAGTTAGCTGGGGTTTTTTTCCTACTGTGCTCACACCTCCCACCACAAATGCCACACGTGTGATTTTTCTATTACATTTTACAGCTTATAAAAACACTGTCTTCATTTTGTCCTCTGAAAAGCAAAGGATCTGTAGTAAGATTTTACTGGATGTTTTTATTGAAACAAATCCCAAGGGGAATATACGAAACCGTTAAACACAGCTGAAGAGATATCTGAGAATGGGCTTTCTGATAGTAGGACAGATTACAAAATTACTCACAGCTCTTTATCTGATAACGGGAGCAGAACGCCCCACACATATGAATGAAGGCTTTTTTTGGTATCTTTACTTCAAAAAGAGAAAGAGCAAAAAAGAGAACCTGAGAAATAGGTGAGAAAAACTCCAGAAACTAGAAATGTTACATTCATCATTTATCGCTAACCTAAGGATCCCAAACTATGCTTCAACGGAAAATGCTTCAAATAGTTAACCTTTATTGATGGCTGGGCAGAGGCTATGTGGTGCTGTCAAGAAGCATGGAGGCTAGGCTCCAATAGTTTCCTTGCCTATAGCAAGGAGAGGTTACTATATGGATATCAGCCTTGTCTATTTGTAAGGTTGTGTTTAGAAAATAAACAGGAAATGCTCAGAAATAGCTTGAAGATTTTAAGAAGTCTTTAAATTCCAATCTTTTGATTTAAAAAAATGTCTATTATTTAGTAGTAAGTGGGATGATTTCTAATATGGTCATTTTCATGTTATGTCCCCTTTATAATTCTTACGGATCTTGGTTCCATTTTATATGCTATTTATCTGAATATCTAGATTGTAAACCCTTCAAGGGCAGAGATTTCATTTCTCCCTTTTTAAAAATGTTTCTCCAGTATCAAACACATATGACGCTCGACATATAGTTCTTAGCTATTTTTGGTGAGGCAAATGTGAGCCTGGCAGCAACTCTGTTAAGAAAAGAGAATCAAAGTGATCCTAAATTGACATTAGTCACTATATTTGTCATTCATTACTAAGAGGTTACTATTTATTTTGCATAGAGCAAAGCCCTTGAGGGCTCTAGGTCAAAGATACCAGTTTCAACAGACACCAGTGAGGTAAAGGAGGTTAATTTCCTGGTACATGAGTTTCTTCCAATTTTCTTCCCTCCAGGCAGCACAATTAGGAAATTTGGTATCCCATTAACAAGCACAGCAGCCTGAGGAAAGTATTAGGGATGATGGGGAAAAGAAAGCATAGCTGGCTCTGGTGAGCCCAATGACAGCAAAGAAACCATGAAATGAGAGTGGAAAAATGGGGGGGACAGAGGGTTTGGAAGCAACTCTGACCAAACCCAGGAGAAGGGATGAGGAGAAAGGGGCAGAAAGGTGAGAGGTGCTCTGAATGTGTACAGAGCTATGTATTCCTCATGGGTGTGTGACCATAGGCACTGGCGCAGCCATTCAGAGAAAAGTGTTGTGTCCTGAAAGGAATAACCCTTTTGAGTTATTCACTTTGTTTCAAGATGATTACATTTGAAAAAAAGTTTATTGGAGGCTGCTATATAGATTTGTAAAAGGAAAATTAGATCAACGCTATTTTGAATTATTTTTTAACAGCTAGGAAAATTGACTTTTGAAAGGTATTTCTTAGTCTAACCCACATTAAAACAAAATTTAAAAATTTCGAGATTATAGTGGAACATATGCTTATATGGGAATTTATAAAATAAGAATATGTCTCCTGCTTAGAAAAGTGTCAGTTTTCCTTTCATTGTAATTTTAAAAGTCATGAAAATATTAGCAGCTTTCATACTGACTGGCTGTGGTTAATCTTGTGTATCTTTATCATTCAGATAAACCTCACCCATTAATTCTGGAGGCATGGAGTGCACATATAACGTAAACCCCTACTGTGATGTATTAAGAACAAAACAATCTTTGAAAAAGTAGTACTCAGCAGATCATCTTTTATATGCCATAAAGTCCCTCATGTTAAAATCAAAATATACTTAGGTTAATAATTATAGACTTACGCAGCATTAGGTTTGAGACTTGAACAGATTTTCTAAAATACCAGTGTATTTTATAGGCACACAGACACATTTTTGGTACTACAAAAATTTCTTAGGAGTAATATAAATGTTACTGGCATTATTCAGCAAGTTTAAAAAGAATGAACACTGAATACACCACAGTCTTGCAGTGTATGATTGGAACCACAGCACCTTACTTCTATTATAGAAGTTTACATGTTAAAACAAATCCCAATAAGCTTAGAGCTTGAAAGGAAAGCTATGTACATGTTAAGTAATCCAAGCGCCACTTAACAGTTTACATAAAAACACAATTTATGTCCCAGTAGCACAGAGAAACATGATGTACAGCATTTTCAGACCATCTTCATGCAGAAAAAATGCATTAGTCAGCTATAATAGTTCAGCTATCAAGGAAAATAATGTTTTTCTGGATCCATTTGCATGGCAATGTCCATGTGTCTGGTTGATAAAAATGACAGAATAAACCTCCACCCAACTCTACAAAATGTGAACAGTGTTCTTAAAATTCAGGAGAGGGTCCATATAGTCTATATTCTCTCCAGTGTGAGAATACAATCCTCTCACGTTCATCAACCATCTTCACTTGGCAATTATAGTATCCTGATTATTTTGCTTAAGAGGGTTGACAATATTTCATTCAGCCCCAGAGCTCCTTTGAACATAAAACTGTGATAAGGTAAAATACACTGGGCAACTATTCATGCGTGAGCCACTGGAACTCTCTCCAACTGCCAAATTAGTAAATGGTTCTTTTAAAACACAGAAGGTACGGAATGGGAAACCATACTTTAGAGTAAATCCTGTATTGGCAATAGTCGGTGAAAGTACTTTCACTGGAACGTAAATTATTGGGTCGGTACCAATACTAGCTAGATTGCTCGACCTCTGGTTATAATCAATCTATTTCCCCGAATAAGACAGATGTCCTCCACGTAGCCCCAGCAAAGAGATAAGGTACGATTGAAAATGACTGATCGCAAGCCCTGTGTATTTGTCAGAAATGAAGAATTCAGATTTTCACAAAAACACCTGCCCCTTGGAAGGATCCTCACGTATTGTAGATAAAGCAGGGCTGAGAACAAGGAAAGCGCCTGGCTCGAATCTTGCCTGCCGCATCACTCTGGGACATGGTGACCAAATCCCTTTTCAAGGGCTGAGTCAGATCACAGCCTTGAAACTTGCCCGGCCATAACAGTCATACATCACCCCTTACTCCAGCGCCCCTCTCTCTCCCGAGTCATACAGGTGGCCGTCAGAAACAACCCCTTAAAACGAAAAGCCCCACTCTAGTTTACACCTCTTCCTGATCACATCCCTTCAGTTTCTGAAACCCCTAAACTCTTGCTCACCTCCCTGGTCTTGCCCTCTGGAACAGCACTCAGGTCTTTTAGGGGGAACAAAGAGCAGAACACTGAGGCCGAGGGGTAGAGTGCGGGGTCTGACGTGGGCTGTAGCTTTACCTCGAGGTGTCCAAGAACCAGGGAGAAGTCAGTCGCACAGAGACCACCCGCGTGCTCCGCGCCTCCCCGCCGGTCAGCTGTCGCCCCGCATCTGGTTGGCGCCCTCCGCTGGGTTCCGCATCTGGTCACAAAGCGCTCGGGGCGCTGCGGGCGGCGAGAGCGTCCGGGTCACCTGCGGCGGGGCCGAGCCGAATGCCCGGTCTGTCAGCCGGCCGAGTTCCCTCCGCCCCTTCTCACCCGCGCGCAACCGAGCCGGTGACTCAGCCGGGCATTGGCGCGCGCGGCCCGCGGCGGCCCCGGGCGCGTCCAGGCGGGAAGCACCGGCAGGCGATCCGACCGAGGTGCTCGCCCGCCTGCCCGCCCCAGCACGTGTCCGTCTGTCTCGCGCGGGGTCGTCCGCCCCGTCCGCCGGTCCTAGGACCGCTGAGGTGGGGACTGGCACCACCCAGAGGGGGAAATCGGCCCCCGCCCTTCCTGCCGCCCGTGCGCCGCGCCTGGCCCCGTGGGGGTCGCGTTTCCTCCCACCCCTCCCCCGCCCCCGACAAGGTGAAACTTTCTAGGTGGAGGAGAAGTTTTCTCGCCCTGGCAGCGAGATCTCAACTCCCCCAGCTCGGGCAGTTGGAAGTTAACACAGCGGGAGATAAGCGAGCCCGAGTCTCCCCCTCCTGGTGCTTGCGCGGCGAGCGTCAGCCGGCGCGCAGAACGCCCGGCGCGCCCACTCCGCGCACCCTCCGCGCACCCTCGGCGCGCTACCGGCGGGAGCAGCGCGACGCTCTGCTGCCAGCCTCTCCCACGGCTCCGTCAGCCGCTGGGCACTGAGCAGGGTAGAGAAAGAGTTGGACACCACAGACACAAGGAATTCATTGTCAGAGACGGAGGTAGGAGTGGATGGAGAATTGTCCCAATGATTTCATTATGCAACGATTATCCCCTAGTATATAACTTGGATTTCTGGAAGGAAGAACAAGGAGTTTAGCCCTGAGGAAACTTCAGCTTCTTTCACTTTTTTTTTTTCTTTCATAGCAGGAAACAGGCTGATTAAATAACTAGGCAAACAGCAATGAACAAGCAAAACAGAACAAAAGTTTAATTCTTGAACGTTGAAGTCTTATGATTAAAAAAAAAAGGGTTTGGAAGGCCTGGTGAATTGTTTTAGGATTTTGTTAGGATAGCTTCTAATGCTTCATATGCCTATCAAAATTGACATTAACCTTCAAGAGAAAGTAAATACTCAAAGGTAACAGAATCTAAGGAACAAACAGCATTGCCTGTTAATTACAGAATCATGGTACAAAACAACATTTACTGTGCAGGTTCGGGAATTATTTACTACAGAATGAAAAACAAAAATATAATAAGAATGGTTGTCATTTTCTCAGAGCTTACTATATGCCAGGCACTTTGTCAGGGACTACATAGAGCAGTTTCAATCCTCAGAAGTAATTACCTCATGATTCCCCAATTTTATGGAAGAAGAACTTTCCTATTACATAGTACTAGAGTTCTTCTACATTGAACCATTTTGTAGATGAGGAACCTGAGTGCCTAAGAGTTCCTAAGAGGGTCGCACACCTGGTTAGTAAAAGAGATGAGGTTAGAACCCATCTCTTAAATCCCAGTCAGGTGTTCTTCACACCATGCCGAAAGGCCAAAGCCTGGCAAACCTACTGAAGATTTCCTGATATCACGTGGCATAATTTAAGCATGACTATGGTTATTGGTTATATAACCATATTGGTTATATGGTTATTAGATGCTAACTTACAGGTCAGAGGGCCTTGGTCCTGTTTATGGACAGATCAGTTGTAGATTTGGGGTTCAGTACCAACTTTCAATAAAGGGGGAATAAACTAATAAATTCACACACACACACACACACACACACTCACACGCTCACAAACACACACACACAATTAGCCGAAGTTGTCCAAAGGAATGACTAGAGTGCTGTTTCTATTTTCTGGTTTCCATAGCAATATGTTAACTGGATATTTATTTAAAATTTTTTTTAAGTGTTTATTTATTTTTGAGAGAGAGAGAGAGAAAGAGACAAACAGAGCATGAATGGAGGAGGGGCAAAGAGAGAGGGAGACACAGAATCTGAAGCCGGCTCCAGGCTCTGAGCTCTCAGCACAGAGCTCCATGTGGGGCTTGAACTCACAAACCATGAGCTCATGACCTGAGCCGAAGTCAAGCGCTTAACTAGCTGAGCCACCCAGGTGCCCCTTAACTGGATATTAGATTGCATTATAAAGTTGCCTGAACAGGTTTTCTGGGTTTGTGTACCACAACAAAAACACAAAAGAAAAAAATAACAATTAAACTAGTAGAAAAGCCAATGCAAACTGGAAAATAGATTATAAATCCAAATAATGTATTATGTATTTTCAGCACTGACATTTCCTAGTTTCTAGTTAGTGACAAATTTCAATCCACTTTTGACACTGAATTAAAAATTGTCATTTTGATTTATTAACCATGAATAAGGAGATAACATTTTATAAAAATAACATTTACTAGGAATAGCATCATAAAAGTATCTGAGTGTATGAAAATAAGATAGATTTAGAGAAATTTTTTTAACATTTACTTATTTTTCAAGAGACAGAGAGAGCACAAGCAGGGGAGAGCCAGAGAGAGGGCGAGCCACAGAATCTGAAGCAGGCTCCAGGCTCTGAGCTGTCAGCACAGAACTCGTGAAACGCGAGATCATGACCTGAGCTGAAGGTGGACGCTTAACCGACCGAGCCACCCAGGGGCCCCTAAAATAATTTGTTTTTATATACTACCCAGATAGTTTTGATCAGGGAAAGGGTTAGAAGTCATTTCACTTATTTGTAAATGGATAGAAGCAGATACTTTAAAAAGGCAATAAGAGTTCTAAAGTTCAGTTTTGGTTTTGTGGCTAACTTTAATTGTTGCTGTTTAACTTTCCTTGGGTCCGTGGCATGGGTGACACACTGTATGATGGAGTTCTTTTGGTATTTTCCTAACCAAACCAAACTCCTGTGGCCAACACTGTTGGCTGGCTAAGCCAGCACCTGTTCCTAACCAGTTACTCCTTTGCCTGCCCCCACTCTTGGGACTAGAAAGGCGCAATACTTGTTTTCCCAGACTCCTTTGCAGCCAGACATGGCCATGTGATATCATTCTGGCAAGGAAATTAAGCTAAAGTCTGTTGGGGACTTCTGGGAAAGAGTTTAATTTCCTGATTAAAGAGATCTGATAAGCTTGCCACCCCTTCCCACCTCTTGCTTTTTTTGATTTCATATATAATGCCCAGCAGAGGTAGTCATCTTGTGACATGAGAAGTTGGTTCTGACATTGCTGAGCTTCAGCACTAATACCAGTAGACCCCCGCTTCCAGATTTGTTATTTGCTGGAAAAATTCTAGTTCTAGACACTGTTAGCCAGGATTTCTGACACCTGGAGCCCAAAGCATTCAAAACTGATATATCCCTCAAATAGGGAACAAGACATCTCCAAGACTGAATTTGGAATGGTAGTTAAGAGCGTGGGTTTTGGGGGGCACCTGGTTGGGTTTGTTGGTAGAGCATGTGACTCCTGATCTCAGGGTGGTGAGTTTGAGTGGAGCCTACTTAAAAGAGTATGGTTTTAGAGTCAGACACCCTTGAATTTCAGTCCAAGTTCAATCCGGTTCTGCTGCTTGATAGCTGTGATATAGGCTGGTGGCTTAAACTGCACCTTCTCTGTGCAATGATGATAGTGATAGGGTTATTGTGAAGATGAAATGAGGAGCTATAAGTCAAGCACAGGGAATAGTGTCTGATGAAATATAAGGGCTTGAAAGGCCGAGCTATCCCTACCCACATATTTGTGGATAACGCAAACAGTGCTACACTGTAAACAGGACCCCTGTAAGGTGGGCCTGATGGGAGGCATGGACAAGACTGAGAGGAACAGTGGTGTCCAGCTCTAGACATGCCACATCCTTTCTGCCCTCCCTTCCAAACATTAAAATGTGGATCTTCAAAGGTCCTTTTTAAGTTCATTCACATGATACTGTGTTTGAAACAAAAATGAAAGCAGTCTTCTTTCTGGCAACCTGTGGAGGCATCCACATGCACAGGCCCACAGAATATTTTTTAATAGTTTGAATTGTGGTAGACAGAACATACATTTTGCAGTTTGCCATCTTCTTACCATCTTGTCTTGTAATACATCCAGCCTACCTCTGATCTTGATGTCACTTTATCCTTATAGGCATTAGGATTTGTGACTTCTGTTTTAGACTATTTATTCTTGGATTCACTCACTCTGCTCTCCCTCCTTCCCCAGCCCCGTTGCCCCTGTTATTGTGCCTATGGAAAATGTCTCCACAAAAGGACAAGAATTATTCAGTTGATGGTTCCTCACCTCATTTTTGTGGGCAAATACAATTTGGGGATATAGGACTCCTCTTACTTTTTAAAGATATCTCATGTACAGTAGAATATCGAAGATTCTAAGAATTCATGTGGAAAACCACAACAGAACAAAACAAAAACAAAAACATCCTTTTTTCCTCTTAACATCTTTAGTAACAATTTTCTGTAAAATTGATAATAGGGAACACACTGTTGGAAAACTTGCCTTAAAGAAAGGAAATGCCAGGGGTGCCTGGGTGGCTCAATCGGTTAAGCATAAGACTCTTGATTTCGGCTCAGGTCATGATCTCACGGTTGTGAGATGGGTCCTGTGAAGGCCTGCATCGGGCCCCACCTCAGACTCCATGCTAGGGGTGGGCCTGCTTAAGATTCTCTCTCTCTCTCTCTCTCTCTCTCTCTCTCTTTTGCTCTCTCTCTCTCCCTCTGCCCCCTCCCTTGCTTGCATGTGCACATACCCTCTCTCTCTCTCTCTCTGTTTAGAAAAAGAAAAAAAAAAAAAGGAAATACCAGATATGAAGGGTTAGAACAGGGCACTTTCAATATGAACTGCTTTTATGTCAATTTGTATTGGTCATTTGCTTGTGGCTGGGCTCTCTAAAAATAAATCAGGCAATGTTAAGTTATCTAAAAATACAACTAAGCGTATTCAATATTGAGGACAAGTACACAACTGCTAGACTCTTGAAGCTACAAGTATCATGATTTTACTCAGAAGCCTAGGAAACTGAACACAGAAAAACTGAAAAAAATTTTCCATCTCCAACAGGATGCTGCAGTTTTGTTAGAGATTTGGCTCATTTTTACATCCAGCTTATCGCCTCTCTCCTAAAATCAAGCAAAGGCATAATGTATTTAGCTCTCATATTAAATGTCTACCATGTATCCATCATGTGTTTGAGTTCTACTTATGTCCTCCTAACAAAACTCCAGGAGAGGTATCATCTCAGTTTACATCCAGGGAAATGAGGCTCGGAGAGATCAGGTAACTTATCCAGGGTCACACCACTGACCTAAGCTGTCTCTTTGCAGAATTCTTGCACTTCCCACTGCACTTCCCGCTGCAACTATTATAAATGGTCCCTGGGCCTCTGGTGAATGACGTAGTCAGAACTTAAAGTCGGCAGAACTTAAAGCTTAAAAACTTAAAGCTTCCTCCTATCTTCCATTCTTCTCTGTACACAAAGTCAGCTGCAACTTAAGATGTAGGTACCCCTCTGTTTGCTTGACCTTGAGGACTGGATATTGCCATCAGAAGAAAGCTGCTGGCACCACCTATGTTGTTCCATCTGTAAAGCACTGCACAGGTTGGGTGGAGCAAGGGTCCGTAGCAGTCAAGGCGGCCTAGGTGGTTCTCAGGACTGACCTTCCGAGTGTGAAAAGGACTTGTCATGCTCTTTCCCTAGTGTTTCTGTTTTTACAACCCTTGAGTCCTCCTTTGGGGAACTAGGGAATGTGAGAGAGAAAGGGAAGCAGCAGATGATAGAGTCAGGAGTCTTAAAAGAAGATATTTTGGAGAGTCACTGTCTTCTCAGGAGATGAAAAATAAAGGCAAAGACTTTAAGAAAGTCCCAGAAGGCTCTTACAATTCTTTCTGCTATCAATACTTCCTTCCCTGAAGTTGTATTGATTTCTTTTTATTTTCTTTTGTCTTTTACCTTGTGGTAAATTGGTTAAAAAAAGCATTTTGGTAACAAAAATGGGGAAAACCTTTCATTTTTCTATTGTATCGTATAGCATTATTTCGCAACTAGCCTATCCATTTCCTCTCAATTTAAACTGTTTGGCACTAATATAAATGGATTAGCTCTTTTGGGGAACTAGTGCACTAAAAAAAAATAAACATGTTTCCTTCATTGATCAGCATTTCTTTATGGGGAACCCTTTAAAAATGTGTATGTGAGTATGTGTGTTTGTGTAATTACAACAATGCCAGGTTTTAACCACTAGATTATTGCTTTGGCACTTAACGCCAGTGCATCAGTTTCTTCAGCTATAAAAACAGTTTTGAAGTGTTATGAAATTATTTTTAAAAATTAAGTATCAAACAAAATTTTTCTGAAACCAGTCGACTTGGAGCAAATGTACCAGACAATTTACTAGTTGTATTGTACAGAAAGGGACATTAAATTAGAAAAAAAGTATCCAGTGCGTGGTTCTTATTAACTATTGCCTTGTTGTATTCTATCCAAATATAGTAAAATTCTTTTTTCTATTTCAATGATTGATTTAATAATCAACTTAGGGATAATATATTTGGTGAGTCCAAAAGTAAATTAGGCACTTTAGAAATGGCTACAAAATTTAGCAGTTTAAAAAGGAATATATAGGTCTTAGCGGCATTGAAAAATTATAGCATGAAAGATTTGATTAGAATCACTGTAACTATTACTGGTAACTATATATTCTAAGGTATAACAAAAAATGGTACCAACAGTTTTGTATTGGCCAGATTTCAATCATTTAAGAACCTCAGTGTTTAAACATAATTACTATTGATATGTGTACACAGAAGAAACAGCAGTAACTCTGGATTAACCTTGGTTTGCCAATGAACAATTTAAAAAACCAAGATGGCAGACGAATTATGACGAGTCAAGGGTCATGTTCAGAAAGTCAGTGGTGATGCAAACTGCTTTGGACTTCCAGTTTGTTGGTCTACTACAAACATTCCTGCCTTTACTTACTTAAAAAAAATCCACCCAAACTGTCCCCAAGAGACAATTGCAAACTAACCTCTGACAGAACTGTCAGAGCCAATAAAATCATCTGCAAATTTTATGCTTATGCTGAAGGAACTTTCAAGGAGTGTGTAACCTGAATTAGAAAAGACATCTTTTTAGAGCTTTCCCTGAAGTGTCTGGGCCATCTGTTTTGGCCCAGACTCCCCATGTTAGAACTGTTATCAAGTACTGCTGGCTCTCCCATTGCTACTGTTAACAAATGGATTTGTCACCCCACAGTTAAGAAAAACCAGATGTTTCCTTTGTTGTTCTATGTTCTGATGGCAGGTCAAGACCATGTTTAAACAGCACCGGTGAAATCGAGGTTTAGAAATTTAGATCTCATTCATCTGGTCAAATGAGGTCATATGATTTAAGGCCGTTTCAAGATTTAGACTGAATTTCAATATTTGTCCATCTACATTTATTGGATTACCTCTAGATTAATCAGTTCTCTATAAATATAAACCTATATTTTATGGGAATCGTAATTTGTATGGAAGCAGTTATAAATATGAAATAAAATATTTAAACATGTCAGGTCTTGTAATCCATCAATTAATTTCTTAACCAAATGTTTATTGAGCCCCTACCATATGCCAGGGAAGTGTTAGTGTCTGAAGCTACAAAGATGAATGAGATGTAGGCTTTACTGTTGAGCAACTTATAGTCCAGCATGAAAAACCAGCATGTAAATCAGCAGACTCAGTACAACGAGACAAGTGCTAAACACTGTTAGGAGAATATCACAGACTAACTTTGGGGATCAGGAGGAGGTGAGGAAACACAGAAGAGACTACAAGGGAGGCCACATTTGACCCATATCTGAAAGGATGAGCAGGAGTTTGCTGGGTGACTGTATTTGCAAGGGATAGAGGTGGGGAAATGAATTCTTAGCAGGCACTAACAAAGTAGGTGAGGATCAGAATATGACGGATCTTGTATACTACACAGAGAAAGAAAATCTGCATGATAGCTGATAAGGAGTTTCTAAAGCATTTTAAGTAAAATAATTAGAATTTTACATTTTAGAAAGATCACCCTGGTGTAATGGCACATTTGGAGCAGCATTAGATTAGAAGCGGGTTGGCACAGGGAAGGCTATTTCTTTAGTGCAGAGAAGCAATGTCATAAGGCAGGGACTGCCAGGAAGGCAGGGCAAGGAGGAAAGTTTGATGGATGCCTAGGATATGGAACACACAGGACCACTTAGAGGTGATAGAAATTGAGTGATGCTCAGAAAACTTCTTTTAGTTTTTGTTTTTGGTCGTTTAATGGAAGTCTAGCCCACAATGATGTATTCATTTTGGACTTACTGAGTCCGAGGTGGAGTATTTACGTGTCCCTGCAGAATGAGTTGTTGGAGGTCTGGTCAAGTCAGAATACCAGCATGCCACGTTATTGTGCTGTCTCATGTTGAGAACTGCATTTTTCACTCTCCTTCTCCGTGTCATTTCAGTTTGGAGTTGGCCCACAGGAAAGCTGCGTGTGTTCTGGGAGGCACGAGAGAAGCAGCCGTCATTGTGTATGAAGGTTATCGCTGGATGCGGGGCTGCTGCTCGATGCCAGTTTGTTTGCTCTTCTCTCCTTCCCGGTGCTGGCCTTACCAGACGTGACTCCAGATCTCCACCAGACACTTTGCTGACAACTCACAGGGGTGGCAGCCATGAAGAGCCAACTACTTTCCATAGACTTTGTGGTCCCACATCCTGGCTTCCAGAACGCCCTGCAAGTTCTGACTCATTTGTGACTTTACCCCTTTCCTTCAACAACGTGTTTTGGATCTTCATCTTCCCAGCTCGTCTCACAACCGCGTGAGTACTAAGTCATGTCATACCTTTCTTCCTCTCTGTGACTCCTGGCGGTTCTGCTTCTCCGATTGCATTTTTTTAAAGCTATAACCAAAGCGTATTTTCAAACAGAGCTCCCTAAAAACCGTACATTTTAGTCAAAACTTGTATCAGTTGGAAATGTTTTCATTTTCAGAGTCTTTTTCGCCCTGAACTTCCTGATAGTGATTATTGGTGCAGGATGATGATCTAAATGTGTCCAAATAGGAGAAATTGTCAGTGTAGCTATGAGGACTTTCAAGAAACTTCAATATTTGGTTTTTATGCTGTCGAAAGAAATCATTATTATTGCTTATAACGTGAACATTTTAATATGATCTAGCGCTCTAGGACCATTTGGACTGGAGAGAACTAGGCATAAAAGATCCTAAGCGCCTTGGAGACAGGGCAGTTTGTGGCAGGAAAAGAGGTTTTCCTCCTGTTGGAAGGTGGAGCCATTCTTGGGGTGAAGTGTGTGGGATGTAGACTCTTACTGAAAGAGTAGCTGTGTAACAGCTACTGGTCCTGATGTAGTCAGCCCAGTGAAGATCTTGCCGTTAGCAGGTAAGAAACAGAAGTGAGTGGAAGGTACTATCTGGAACTCCAAAATAAGCATGTGGATTACTCTTCTTGGACCACTCCTGCCCTGGGAAGAAGGTGGCGTTTAACTCCAAGGATGATAATGAGGAGGCACTGACTTTGTTGTCAGCATTGGGAAATGAGACTTGACCTAGAAGGTGTGTGCCCTGGCGAGTACTTTCTTGTGTTTGTTCTGCTTTCTGCCTTTCTTCTAAAGCCAGCAGAGGGGAACATGGGTGTCTCCTACTCCGAGAAGAGAATGGCAAAAAAAAAAAAAGGCAGTTTTGGCAGATCGGCCAGCAAAGGCAATGGTATTGGCATTGTTTATTCCTTCAGTGGAAGTAACTTTCTTTCTTGTAGTTGCATGGCAAACTTTGACTAATCCCTTAAGGTCCCAACCTAATTTCAGAAGGCCTCCATGACTGGCCCTCTCCCACCCCACCCTGTCCCACACCCTGGGCAGGCTGACAGGTTGCTTTGTCTGTTTTCCAGTGGCACTTTACACTCCTAAGTTAGTACATCTCTCCCTGTATTACAATTAGTCTTTTTTGTTGACAGCATATCCCAGTGATGTGTGTGTGTGTGTGTGTGTGTGTGTGTGTGTGTGTGTTTGTGTTTCTGTCTCTTATTTGTAAGAAAACATTAAGGCAAAGAAAATGAGAAAAGCTGTCACCAAGGACGGGGGGAGGTGGAAGGTCTTACACCTCTTACGATGTGGTATATTTGGAAGGGGCTGCCTTGCTACAAATACGGGATGACCCAACTTTATAAATGCTTGGTTAGGCAAGGCATCAGAAATAACACTCTTTCAATCCATTTGCCTAAATTCCTTGATATCTATGTATTTATAGAGTTTTAAAAATTCATAAGCAAATCTGGGATTTGGGCTATGTCCTCTGTAGACCACTCTGAGGGCATAGCAGGAGTGGGAGATTGTGCTCTGAAAGCAGAGCCTTCATATGCAACCCACTTTATGGGCCTGGTGACCCTCGACCCATGGTGTGTAATTAGTAATCTTTCCCTTCTCCTTGAAAACAAATGGGATTAGCAAACTGTAACAGTGTCTATTATTCTTAAGGAAACCACACTGGGATCATGTCTCCTCTGCAAAGGATAAACTATCCATACTACACAAAGGGAGAGTCATGAAATACATGCAGAATTCTTGTGACGTTTTTCTCTTTGTTCAGATAACATGCTTGCTGGTTATTTTGTAATAGATATTTGAAAGTTATCTACTACTTAGTGCCTCAAATGAGGCAAAAATTTTGGGACTGGATGTGCCCACTAAACCTGTCACAAATGAGGTGAACTATGTGATTAGTCCAAAAAGAGCTAGTCTCATGGGCCTGGAAAAGGAGAGTTGTGCCTGGATGTCACCCAGGACTCAACAGTATTCCTGTCCCCTTGGAAGGACCTGTTGATCATGGCCATGGCCCTTGGCTGCAGGTGGAGATAAGCTCTTTTGCTCCGTTAAGACCAAATGAGCCATGCCTGCAAGGGCTCCTGGACTTCTCCTGGACTTCTCCGGTAGCCTCTGTTTGTCTCTTGGGGTCTTGAAATTACTTTCTCTCTATAATTAAAAGAAGTGAAATGAAACCTGACCCAGGAAGGATCCCTAATTTTGGCAGTATTCTAAAACATGAAGCAAAGGCCTGGTTTTCGAAGCACTACATGATCCTTCCGGAGGGGAGCTACATACAGTTGCAGCCGAGTCTTTTATGGTCATATGAGTCACGTCCCACAAGCCTTATTTGGGACTTGGTCACTGGGCTGAAGTATCTCCAACAGAGATCCAGCCCACTCCTGAGGGACTGAATACAACATAAGGTCTTACAGGCCAGGACGGCTCAAATGAAATATTTACTTGTTTACTTGTGATGGTGACAATAGCAAAGTCAGAGTATCTGAATTAAGGATGAGGAGGGGAAGATGAAGGTGAAAATTAAGAAGTAGCACTTTGTGTCATGACTGAGATGAGACAATACCACATCTGAGGCATGAGCCAAGAGGTCAGAAGTTGGGTAACTGGCATTTTTGTCACCTCTCACCTGTTTTCTTAGGTCCCCTGTTTTCCTCTTTCTCAATTTTAGTAAAACACTTTCTCCTGTAGCTCCCTAAGAAAAGGTATGTGGTGAGAATTTTTGAGACCTTGTAAGTCTAAATGTGTTTTTATTTTACCCTTATAACTTCATTGATAGTTCGTTTGGGTATAGAATACCAAGTTAAAAGAAAGAGATCCATTATCTTCTAGTTCCCACTCTTGTTCTTGAAAAGTTTGATGCTACTTTAAGTCCTGATTTCTCCCCTCCTATTCATTTTCCGTGCTCTCTCTTCTGGGACTCAAGATATGGATGCTAAAATTGCAGGATTTATCTTTTAACTTTTTCATATGTGTATGAAATATACATATATATTATGAAGTAGAGCATGTCAGGTATCTTGGCATCTTTGAGGATCAAAAAAGAGGTCAGTGTGGGGGTGCCTGGGTAGTTCATTCGGTTGAGGGTCTGACTTCGGCTCAGGTCACGATCTCACAGTTTGTGAGTTCGAGCCCCGTGTCGGGCTCTGTGCTGACAGCTAGAGCCTGGAGTCTCCTTCAGATTCTGTGTCTCCCCCTCTCTCTATCGTTTCCCCTGTTCATGTTCTGTCTCTCTCTGTGTCTCAATAATAAATAAAAAAAAACCCAAAACGTTAAAAAAAAAGAGGTCAGTGTAGACAAAGAAAAGTAAGTGAGGGAAACAGTCTCACATATATTTGTTCTAATTGTTCTAAACATGTCAGGAAATCTTAATTTAGTAAATGATCTTTGACAAATAAGTAGAAAGACAAAATAATCTTTTTGGTAAACTTGGTAATTTTTCTCCCTTGGTCTGAATATGGTCTATTTCATCTTTAGCTCTGAAAACTTTGGGTGAGCCACTCAGCCTATGGATTTTTATTTCCTGGATATAAAACAAGATACTGGGCACATGTAATTCTTCATACGAGATTTGGCCCTAAAATCTAATCTTGCATTGGATTATCTCAATACTAATTAGTACCTCTGTACTTCTGTTAGAAGAAAGGCCAGGGATACAGAGAGGAAGTGAAACTTAAATCAGTTAATATTGTTACTCATTCAGCATCTCTAGGAGAAGAGTTGGTTAGAAGAGACCTATGCATATCATTTATACATTCTGAAGTTCTTCCGTTTATCATATGCAAAGAGAAAAATATCACAGATACTACCCAGGCAATGTGGTTTTCACTTGATGAATATAAGTGAGATTTTAATAGATAGTTATGATCATTTTAAATTAGTAAAACATTTGGAACATTTAAGGTACAAGTACATGGCATAGTTATCACAGGCTTTGAATGAGTACTCTTAGTAATAAAGCTATATGGAACAAGTTCTTCAAATCAAATCCATTCTCAGCAGTTTCTATTCAGCACTTTTAATGTACCTGTTGCAAGCTAAACAAAGAACAGTATTTATCCTGACCTGTCTTTCCAAGTTTATATTTTGTTAATATAAAATTGGCTGTCTACATTCTACTGTATACCACTCAGTATATTTTAGACTTTTATGTGTCCTTTGTCTTTTGTTTCTGTTACCTGGAATCCTTCCACTGCTACTGCCCTCCCTTCCTCATGTCACCATGTCACCATGTCACCAGACTCTCATTGCCCAAAATCCTACCCATCCACGGAGGCCCATATTGAATATTTCCTTGCTCAAGCAGCCTTTTCTGATTGTCCCAAGAAATTCAACTCTTTTCTCCATTAAAGTTCATGACACACTGGGGCTCTTAGGTGTCTCAGTCAGTTAAGCATCTGACTTCAGCTCAGGTCATGATCTTACAGTTTGTGAGTTGTACCCCCACTTCAGATTCTGTGCTGACAGCTCAGAGCCTGGAGCCTGCTTCAGATTTTGTGTTTCCCTCTTTCTCTGCCCTTCCCCCACTTACACTCTGTCTCTCTGTCTCTCTCTCTCAAAAAAAAAAAAATTACAAAAGGAAAAACCAAAGTTCATGACACATTATTTGTACCTTTCTAAAAATACTATTTTATTTTGCTTTTACATATACTTTCCTAGCTGCCTTTTACATAGTAAATTTCTTGAGGGCAGAAACTGTGTGTTGCTCATCTGCATATATTTACTATACTCAGTAGGAGAATCTCAGTAACTGTAGTTGAAATGAATTTCATAAAATACATCTTCAGGCAAAAATCTGTAGTCTTATTAAAAAACAAACAAAAAAACCTTAACAAAACCTTCTTAGTATTTATAGGGAAACATGTATATGTATCCTTCTTTAAAAGAGTTATAGCCCCATATTAAGCTATTTTCCATTTTATTAGAAATGACTATCAACTTTTCTATTTCATTTTTATATTAGCAGAGACTTCCCTGTTTATCAGGTTTTGATGACCAGGATTCTTTTCCCTGGGTAAGTCATTAAAGTTAAATTTGATATTCCTTCAGAAAAGTATGCCCCACACCCCCCACAACCAACAAAATAACCCATAAGGTTAGACTGTTAGCTTCAAAATGGTTTTCATTAGTTAGCTGGCTTAAAACTTTCTCTAATGTTTTGAGCGTGTCAGTCCACAAGAAAGGGCAAGCCAAGTGGAATGGAAGTCCACTTCTCCTCTTTTATTTAGCCCAGCCAGGATAAATGTCCTAGCAGAAAATTTCCAAACATTTAGTTTAACTTTCTTGTGTTTTAGAAAACCAGCAGCTTCAAAAGACCTAACAGGATATTGTCCTATATCTAAACTTTAGATTGACCTTATTTGAAGGGTTAAAAAAATTATTTAAGGAGATTTTTGGAAGGATTACTGATGGAAGTCTGAGCTAAAAGTCATTGGTTCATATTTCATTAGTCCTCATGCTGTTTGTCGTCAGTAAATCTGGTTGTGGGCATTTGTCCTGTCCTATGAAAATAACAACACTCTTGCCTTTAGTTCTATAATTTAGCTTCCATTAAACTGAAACTTAAACATCTTTTTTTTTTTTTTTCAGGTGTAGATTAGATAACAAGTGTAATGTTAAAATTTTTCTTTTGTGAAATAAATTTATTGGCCTCTGTAAAGGGACCATGGTTATACCTACTTGTTTATTTGGAAAATTCCTTGGAACATATGGAATATATATAATTAATTTCTCCAATGAATAATAACAATGTGAAAAACCTTGGGATTTTAAATATTGTCAGGATATATTTTATGTCATACCAAGAAGTTAGCTCTAATCATCATTTTTATTATTTATTTGGCAGGGCAACTCTAAGCTCAGTATATAAAGTATACATTATATACATGCACATATAATTTATTTCTTTGAAAGAAATCTGATATGTGCTATCTTTCTCTGACATGTGAATTGAGTAACTCTTTTTTTAGCAGCTGTTTTTCAAATTTAATCTAGAAACAAATTGCATCAAGCTTGGTGCTAAAAGTCTATCTGATGAGAATCTTTCCAATTTTATTTTTGTATTTAGATTTATAGATAGAAGACTACACATCAGTCACATTTCAAGTTGAAGTAGCATTTCAAAATAAAGGGTTTCTTTTCATGTTTGTTTTAGTAACATGGTTTTGCCTGTGTTGAATTTGGGTAATATTCATTTGCCCGTGTGCAAGTAACTAAATACCCAATTTTCATTGAATTTCCAGTGCTGCTTGTTTGATGTCCTTACATGGCTGAAACCAAGTAAGCTCCATATTGCTTGATTGTAATGTTTATCTGGCTTCCTGCCATGCAAATGGATGTATTAATACTCAGTTCTCGAGAGTGTTGTGAAGTTCAGTTAATTAATGTTTATAAAAGCTTCTTGAAATTGTCTGCTGAAAGAGATTACATGAGTTAAAATTATATAAAAAGCAAACATGTAGAGCACTCTAGAAATTGTTGCTTAGCGAAGATAAAAGTGCCCTGAATATCTATTAGCTGTGTCTGAATCACTGACTTCTGGTTTCTTTAATTTATTATAGTATTTTATGGCTAGTACATAAAGATAACTTAAAGGTGCATCATCTCCGTTCATAGTAAAGAATTTCTTATGAAATTTTGGTCAAAGAGGCTTAGGTAAAGCATTTGTCTGATGTTCATTCAGGCAGAACGTTTAAATCAAAGGTCTCATAAAAAGTAAAATGTTAGCCAGAAGATTCATTCTTGGTCTTGAGTGAGTGCAGTTGGTAGGTATTCTAGTTGTTCCCCAGCGTCTAATCTAAATTTTCTCCACAGCAATAGAAAGCCTAATTTTCTCTGGACACATGGCTATCCCAAATAAAGTCTATGTATTGTCTACCTTTTCTACAGCTGGATGTGGCCTGTGATAACTAAGTTCCAGCCAGTGGGATGTGGGCAAAATTGATCTGTGAAACTTACAGGTTGTATCCTTAAAGTGAAGGTGTGCTTTTCTTTCTCTATTCTTTTATCCTGCTTCTTGGAATGTAGATGTGATGACAAGCCACCCTGCACATGTGGGTGAAGAAAACCTGAAAATGGAGGAACAAGACAAAAGGAGCTTGGGTCCCTGAACAACTCACAGACTAGAGCTGCCATAGCTCTAGACCTTACGAGGCCTACATGTGAGTGTGTTTAAGACATAATTAGTCAAGGGGCACCTGAGTGGCTCAGTCAGTTAGGCATCCCACTCTTGATTTTGCCTCAGGTCATGGCCTCATGCTCGTGGGATTGAGTCCCATGTCAGACTCTGTGCTGAGCATGGAACCTACTTGAGATTCTCTCTCTTTATTTTACTATGTTCCTCTGCCCTTCTTCCTCACTTGCACTCTTTCTCTCTAAAGTAATAATTTAAAAAACTCCAAAGACATAATTATAATTAGTCTTGGTTATAAACCACCGACTATATCCTAACTTATGCCTATCCTTCCAGACAGCAAGAGGGAAGAAAAATGATTCAGTTTTCAGATTTTACACCAAAGTACCTAATCATGGATCAGGTCTTATTGAAAAGTCAACTGAGTTTTTATTTTTGCATTGGGTACAATAAGAACTTTTAATTTGGAGATATCACTTCTCATCCGAAAATGGACAGAGAAGATTTTTTTTAGTTGCACCTGCAAACAGACTAGGGAGCTCTACTTTGAAATGACTTCATCCTCTGAAAGCCCCAAACATTATAAAAGTAGTAAAACTGAAAATAAAATATCTTAATTAAAATTAGAAATTTCTGATATATTAGATAAACCATCCTGACTGACCATTGCATGCTCTCCTATTCTATCTCATTCTTGTGCTTAACAGCTGAGTGGCTTAGTGGCAATAGCTGATTCATTTATTTTTGTTTTTTAAAGTTTATTTATTTATTTTGAGAGAGAGAGAGAAAGAGGGAAAGAGAGAGAGAGAGATCATGAGCTTGGGAGGGGCAGAGAGAGGGAATCCCAAGCAGGTTTCACACTGTCACCACAGAGCCCGATGCAGTGCTTGAGCCCACGAGTCACAAGATCATGACCTGAGCTGAAACCAAGAGTTGGACAGTTAACCGACTGAGCTACCCAGGTGCCATTATAACTGATTCTTCTAAATGGTAAAACTCAACAGAATTAGCTGTACATTGTTAAAAAAAAATAGGTGATCTCTATTCTAAATTCCTTCAGAGTTCACAATTTATTTAGAGTTCAGGAAGGTGACACCACTATATCAGATGATTTTCAAGTGTATTTTTCATTTACTTTTTAAGTACTTTTTGCTTCCATGTAAACGGGGAATATATCTTTTTAAATTTTTTGGCCCAATGTTTTTGTCAATGACCCTGTGCATATAGCAAAATAGACTAAAAAGCCAACTATTAGTATACATACATTTCTGGATTATTATCCTAAATAAATATAAGTGGCATGTTCGTGATGATATTTGTATTTTTCACAATTTTTGACTGCTAGAAATTCATCTTTACAGTAGTGCCCCTTAATTCACAGGATATGTTCTAGGACACCCAGTGGGTATTAACATGAATCAAAAGAAGATATTACATGAGCTATTACCTAAAACTGCTGACAGCACTGAACCCTATACATACATTGTTTCCTCTGCATACATACCTATGATAAATTTTAATTTATAAATTAGGCTAAGAAGTTAACAATAGTATCAAATAATAAGATAGAACAATTACGACAGTATACTATAATAGTTGCTGTGTGAATATGGTCTCTGTATCTCAAAATATCTTACTGTATTGTACTCATCCTTCATGTGATGATGTGAGATGATAAAATGCCTATGTGATGGGATAAAATGAGATGAATGATGTAGGCATCATGACATAGTGTCTGCTACTACTGCTCTTCTGACAGTACATCAGAAGGAGGGCCATCTGCTTCCAGACACAGTTGACCACAGGTAATTGAAAACACTGAAAGCTAAACTGCAGATAAGCAAGGTGGAGGGCTAAGTATTTACATGTCATTAAGACATCATTAATTTCTTTCACTGAAAGTATCTATTACTGTATAACAAACTACCCCAAATGTAATGGCTTAAAAACATAGCAATTATTTTTCTCACAAATTTGAAATTTAGGCAGTGTTCAGAGGGGACTGAATGAGGGGACGGCTCATTTCTGCTCCACGTGGCGTTAGTTAGGAAAGCTCCATTGAAGCTGGAGGACCTACTTGTAAGATGGCTCACTAAAATGCCAGGTGAGTTGGTGCCAGCTCTGAGCTGGGAGGTCAGCCAGGGCTATAAGCCGTGGCCTTGGTTCATTTCCCTGTTGGCCTCTCCACGATACTGCTTGCATTTTGTTCCAACATGGTGACTAATTCCCAAGAGTATGTATTTGAAAAGACAGGAAGAGGAAGCTTCCAGTATCTTAAGGTCTGGGCCTGAAAACTGGCACGGCACCATTTCTGTCATGTTCTATTGGTCAGACAGTTGCAGAGCCCACTCAGATTCAAGAAAAGGTGCATAAATCTCATGAATCTGACCTCATGAATATAAAAAAAAAATTGTGGCCATCTTTAAGGATTCTCAATTTCATCCCCAGTATTAAACATTTTCTAGGGGACCTGGGTGGCTCACTTGGTTGAACGTCCAACTTTGGCTCAGATCGTGATTTCACAGGTCATGAGTTTGAGCCCTGTGTCTGGCTTGCTGCTGTCAGCACGGAGCCTGCTTCGGATCCTCTGTCCCCCCCTCTCTCTGCCCCTTCCCCTCTCATGCTCTCTCTCTCAAAAAACAAACAAACAAAAAACCCAAAAATATTTTCTAAACAATAATGATGTAATAAACAGAAAGAAAAAATGGCTAAGATAATGAGCAGTAGGTAGCAGTCACTCTCCCTATGAAAAAGTAGCAAAATATCCTGAAAAGAAGTAATAGAATAGATTGATGTGTGTTTCAGAAATGTTTGGAATCTTGTGTTCTGGAGGTTCTAATCTTTCTGAGGTCATGATATATGGTCGAGTAGCAGAATTTTGCCACAATATGTGACAAACATACATGGTTGCTGACCCCAGTATCCACTCTCTCTTTCTTGCATCTAAGGATTGCAATGGGACACAGTTCTGACTAATTCATTGTAAATAGAAGCCATTAGGTACTAACTGTAGGAAAACACTTTAAGAGGACAAACAGCTTTTTTTTTTTTCGTTCTTTATTCTTTCCCCATCCTTCTGCCTGGACTGCAGATGTGATCTCTCTGCTGCAACAGCCTTTTAATTCAGCAGAGGTGATCACGTGGAAGAAAGCAACATGTTAAGGATTGTTGAGAGGAAACCTGGAAGGCTGAGTCCTTGATGGCCTTGTGGAATCACTATAACAGTCCTATACAGCCTACTCTATATTTCTTGAAACAAGATATAAATAATCTTGTATGTGGCTAAACCACAGCTCTTGGCTTTCTGTTGCATAAAGTCAAATCCAGTTCCTAGCTGAATTACTACTCTACAAAAATCAGCAATGATTATAATATTATCACTGCTCAAGATGAACAGTGTATCACAGAATCTATAAAAACATCTCCTCTGTTCACTGTGCTTCTATATGAATAGGGCTGTTACTGCTCTGACAGCCTTCTCTCTCATACTCATGAGGGAAAGTTTTGGCGTGTTCAGTAAGTGTAGGTTCTTTGTGCCAGCATGACATTATGACATGCTTTTCATCTCTTATTTGCAGCATATTGAACCCTGCTCTACAATGGGCAGCATGGTCTGTTCTGCAAAACATTACATCTAATAGGTAGTACTATTGCTGGTTATGGCAAAAAAAAATAATTCCAGTGAAGTGCTTGCAATATATCAGTGATGGAACCATTATGATAACTGATGAAGTACAATTTTGGCTGCATTTGGAAGATATTTATACTACATACTTTTTAGGGCTACACCCAATGTGTAGAGTAGTATCAACGGAGGAATATATATTCGAAGAAAAGGATATGGACTTGACTGCTTTTACAGAGACCAAATAGCGATGACTTAAACATGATAGAATTTATTTTTCTCTCATGAAAACTTGAGTTGGTAGGTAGTAGGGGAAGGCAGGCAGGTAGCTCTACTCATCAGAAAATCTAGATTCCTTCTATATCACTGCTAGGCTGTCTCCTAGATAAGATTATTGTCCTTATTCACATAGGCAAAGCTGGCTTACTGCCACCATGTGTGTAGTCTAGTTTTCAGGAATGGGAGAATTAGAAAAAATGGGCAAGTAGCCTCCCATAAAGATCTGATCCTGAAATTATCCATATCCTTTCTGCATACATTTTATGGGCTAGTTGTTAACATGCAACAACCAGCTGAATGGTGTTAGGAAATGGCTTGTGGTGGGACCCTGCATATCTAGCTTAAAAGGGGACATGCTCTGTAACTAAAAAGAAGGGGGGAAGTGGATACTGAGTGACAATTACTGGACTCTTTCACAATGAGTATGCCATGTGCCATCAGAGAAGGGATAGTCTATCATTTTGGCACTATTAGGCTTTTGGCTTTTATAAAGGAATTTCAAAGTGAACACTTGTTCGTCTGGTGTTGAAAGTGTGTGGACCTGCCCTCAGCATTGTTTTTTTGTTCTCCACTTCTCATTAATACCAGATGGCTTACAATCTCTGGATTTCCTCTTTTTCTTGGCTTCTGGATTCCTAATTTATGTCACCATCTTGCCCCACTGCTATTTTGACTGTAGCTTAGCCCTTTTTTTTTTTCAATATATGTATTGACATATCCAAAGCAATTATGATTTTAGCAGATTTTACTGAGGTCTGGGGGTGGTGGTAGGTGATGAGGCTTGTTCACAGAGCCTTCCACTTTTTCAGTGTCTTTTGTTCTCCCTCATTTTCCTTCACACCTTAGCTCTTCACCCACTCATTTCCAAATTGTCCCATATGCCTCCAAATTCCTTTTCCTCTATTTGGCAGAACTATTTTCCTGTTCCTCTCAAATCTCCAAAGCCCACACCAGACCCTTAGAAGGTTTCGCTTCTACTCCAAGTGTTATTCTCGGCAAAAGTTTTTTTTTCTTCCTAAAAGGAATTATAGTGCCAGTTTTAAAAATAATTTCCCCTACCTCATTATAAAATGAAATCCACTTCTGCATTTGGTATAAAAATGTTGTTGAGGATATTGTCCATTACATCACTCAATTTCCCCCTATAAAGCTCCGTATCAGAAACTTCTTTTAGATTTCAGTGCCAGAAAAAACTTTGCTCCTCCTAAACCATGCTTCCCCCTTTCTGATAACAAGAGCTATATAACTTATCATGCTTTCTGAACTGTACAGCTCTGAGTCAAATTTGCAGTTCTCTTATTGTAGTTATGCTAAACGTACAATTTGCATATTTGTATTTTTCTCATTTGCTTAGGCCATTTTATATGTCTGTCATAACGGTTTGTGTTTTGTTATAAGCCATTTCAAATCCTTTAAAAAAAGAGTCAGGATAAAAACAAGTTGATTGTTAACAAGTGAAATAAATAAGCAGCATAGAGGTCATCTGAGACAATAATATGCAATATTTTTGACACCGTTCCCCCAAGTACTTAGATGAGGCAAGAGGCCCTGTGGACCACCTACCCTACTCCCAAGGGGAAAAAAAAAACCTTTCCACTTCCCAAGGAGGAAAAAAACCTCAATGAACATGCTACCTTTAGATTAAGAATGAAAAGTTTTAAAATTTAATATTTCCTAACTCACTTGCTACAAGTACCAGATGATGAGATGTGGGCCAGGAGCAAATGGTCAAGAAAGAATTTTTGAGACAAAAAGGTGTTTTCGTTAAAGCATGGGGACAGGACCCCTGGGCAGAAAGAGCTGTGCTGTGATTGTGAGGAGAGATTGATTAAATACTTTTAAGTTTGGGGAGGCGTAGAGATAAAGGAAGCCTCCAAAGGGAATTTCATATGTTAAAGAAGACTTATAGGATCCTGGAGATGTGGCTATTACTGTCAAGGAAAGGTTGCTCTTTGCCCCTAGCAAAGCATTAGCGTTAAAGCAGTTGTGAGTTCCTTGAGGAGGGTCATTCTGCCAGTCTCAGGTGTTTACTGATGGGCCGCAGATTGGTAGGACATTTAATTTCATCTACATTTTTTTTTTACCTTTGTTCTCCTCCTCATCAGACACTTCTGTACTGTTTAAATTCTTTCAATGTCACTCATCTCCAAGATATTTTAGTCTCTTGTTCTGTCCCAGTAGACACTATAGTGACCATCCTGGAAAGGATTTCAGCTGGTTTCAAGAGAATACAACTCCACAACACCTCTCTGTACCTGCTCATGCATTACTCACCTTCTGCCCTGGGTCTTTCTTGTCGATGGTGAGGAAGAAGATACTATGGGATCTGTCTGGTTGGTGCCCATCTAGAAATGAGGAGAAACTAACACCCTGTGGTTAGCTTTGGGTCACTCACTAAGCAAGAATAGGAGACTATCCAAAGTGCTGGCCAAGAATGAAGGAATCTAGAATGGGTGGTGAAGGGAGCAGAAGTTGAGATGAATATCAATTATGGCCGTATTATGATATGAGCAATGGACATAGGAACCAAAGCTGGTTTCACTAATTCTCTTGCTGAAGTCTCTTGCTTTGCTGGATTGCACTCCATAATAAAGTATTTGCATATATACTTTAGCTCTGTCTCTGCTTTCTGGGGAACCTGGCTAATATGGTAGGTTTTGAAAGTAGTCCTTGGTCATTTATATAAATGAAAATCTATGGAGGTGTACATTATTCTCCCGTAAGAGACTATGGGAAGGATTTTTGTCCTTTCTTGGCCCATGAGGAGAAACCTCATTGCCCACCCACTAGTGGATCACAGTGGATCATTCTCTAATAATCACTGATCCGTAGGATTTTATCAAGGATTATTTTATAGAGCTCGTGAGCCAGAATTCTTTGGATAATTTACATAATTTGGTTTTCTAACACCATAGTATTCAAAAAGTACTACAGAACTATAAAATGCTCATTAGCAATTTTGAGAAGGCAGGCAGTTCTGGAGCATTAAGTTTTACTGCTGATGTTTTGGGGGAGGACAAGTTATCACACTGGAGCTGCGTATGACAGTAGATTGGAATGGCAGGGTTGAAAACCTAGATTGTTAAAATAGATAGTTAAGGCAAGACTATGAAAGAAGTTTACAGGAACCATTAGAATTAAGAAATCATAGAAACCTGAGTGAGAACATAGCAGATGCTCTGACATGAGATCAGTAGTCAGGGACCAAGAAGCAGGCTGGGGTTAGAATTTAGGAGTAGAGAAAGTCACAGGCTGAGCTGATGTATTTGATCCAAGTCAGGGTAGCGGTAAAGGCATCTGTCAAGGACACTCAGAAGTTGAGACAAGATCTCCTTTAGGTAGCCAGTCTTTTATATATGCTCTCTGGGTCTCTCCGAGCTTCAGGGAGTTAGTGGCCCAGGGTCTGAGGTTTGAAGACTGATGAAGGACAGCAATTCCCTACACCAAGCAAACTGAGAATTTTAAAGAAAAGGAACTTTAGCTTCTGGGAAAATGTCAGTGACTTAGAGTAGATTCCTGTCAAAGAGAGGGCACTGCAGAGTCAGCACAGACCATAGTTCTTCTAAGCCTTTCTTCTTCTTTGGAGATCTTGGCTTTTTATTTCAAGCTTATTCTTTGAGGTGCAGACACATCTTTGAGGGCACAACATGGATCAGAGAAATTGCTCAGCATTTAGTTAACTGACAAGAACTAATTTAAGGTTAAGACTGATAAAGATCTACTTTCTCCTTAGTTTATATTATGAACTGTCCTCCGCCTGCTGCTAGGGACTCCTATTGCTAGGAAGTACTAATAATCGCTAGAATGAATGGAAACCATGCTATTGTTTTAAAAATAGACTTATCTTCTATATTATGTCAGTTATTATTTCTTGTCAGAAGCAAAAAGCATGGACACCCTTAGATTCTAAGCGAGAGAGGAACTTCTCTTTTCTTGTATATTATCTCCTTTGTTAAGAGTTGCTAATTATTGTCACCATATGTTAGATGAGGAAAGTGAAGCTCCAAGAGTGAAGCAATTTACAGAGTTAGTAAATACGGATTTCATGCCAGATCTGTCAGGCTCCAAACCCTGAGCTGTGTCACTGTATCAAATAACCTTCAATTATTTTGGTGGGATGTCTATCCACAAATGACAAGATAATCTTCATGGAATTTTTTTTAATGTTTATTTATTTATTTTGACAGAGAGAGACAGAGAGAGAGGAAGAGAGGGAATCCCAAGCAGACTCCATGCTCAGCACGGAACCCAACAATGCAAGGCTCAATGTCACAACTGTGAGTGAGATTACCACCTGAGCCGATATCAAGAGTTAGACGCTTAACTGACTGAGCCACCTAGGCTCCCCTGTGGAGTTTTCTTTTTGAGAAACTCACTCTTTTATCACCACCCTTGATGTGCACTTGATTTAGAAGTTCAGAAAATACAGAAAAATTAAAATGAAGCGGTATCAGTGAAGCTGTTAAAAGTTATTTACACTGCCTGTTCAAATATTGATTGTCTTTAGACAAGAAAAAAAGGACAAAGCCCCTTAAAAACCAATTTAGTTTTATCATGAAGTCCCATTGAAAAGTGCAGAGTCTAGCTTAAGAAAATGTATATAGAGTGGGAACATTCATTAGAACAGAAAAAAGAAGGAGGAGCTCTATCCTCAATTTAGGGGAAGAGTCATGAAGTCTTGGCTAACAGAGACCTGAAAGACTGAGGGATTCTGTCACTGCTGAAAGCCACTTAAACTCTTGGAAATTTAATCTAAAACAACAAGCACTGTGATTAATGGAAGTTACTGTAGTAAACTAACCTAGATGGAAAGAAGACACAACCAACCTCTAGGGCTTCCTTAGCAAATCCAATCCAATGTTGGTGTTAGAAATGTCCTAGCTAAAAGCAAAATGTATTTGGATACTTTTTGTAGCATTTTTTTCTGATTCATAAATATCCTTGGTCTGCAAATATGTTATATTTAGGTCTATCTACAGTAATAAGGAGTTATACTGGATGTTTTCTAATCCAGAGAGATTAGTTATTGAAATAGTTAAGCATCTGATTCTTGATTTCGGCTCAGGTCATAATCTCAAGGTTCATGGGATTGAGCCCTATGTCAGACTCAGTGCTAGCACAGAGCCTGCTTGGGATTTTCTCTCTCTCTCTCTCTCTCTGCCCCTTCCCAGCTTGCACACACTATCTCTCAAAATAAATAAACTTAAAAAAAAAAAAGCATAGAGCCCATTTCATGGCTTAGTTATATCATGCGTCAAATCATATCTTCTGCCACCTTAAACTCTATATAGAAATATTTAGTATTACGTAGATCAGCTATAAGAAATATAGAAGTATTTATATTTATTATTGGAAATCTTTTAGTTCTAATTATTGAATTATTTTCCCCAGAATATGTTGCTAAACATTTTGTGGGATAACTTTTTTAAAATAGTCAAATAGAAAACATAGCATAGCATACTTAAGGGGCTTCTTTATTAGAAAGTTATTTCCCAGAAGGGAGACACCTGAAATCGCTTTTAGCACACATGAGTAAGCAAAAATTTTCTAGGGAATTCGAGGTGAAAAAGCTAAGGGATTGATTATTCATGCATGTTAATTTTTCTGTAGTTAAGTGTTCTGTTTCAAAAATTATTCAAGAAGATTATTATTAGTATTTACTTATTTACTTTAATTGTTTTTCCTTATAATTCCTGAATATTTTTCAATAGTATCTGTAATGATGTAGGTCAAGATATTCTTAAAATGTCAACTTTAAATGGCATTATTGATTTTTTTTCCATGTCAAAAGACAATATTTTCTGCAAATTTTCACAAGGTGAATTAAATCTGTAATCTAATTTTAAAATAGCTATAGGAAACATTTTTAGGAAACTGAAAACTCATTAACTAATATTGTGCCCTGATAGAAATATTATACAGAAATGTCTCAATTGATGGGAAATTCTGGGTAATATGCTGTTTTGTTTAATTACTTAAAAAGTTTTTAATTTAGGATTAACCGCTTCACTTTCAGTTCTTACTGAAAATCTTTTTAAAATGTGTTCATGACCTTTACTGTCATAGGAAGTATAAAAAGTGTATTAATCTTTGGCCACTGTGAATTTCCAGTGTCTGATATTGATTTTTCTGAATGTCAATAATCATTGTACAGTCAGAGATTAGGATGAATGTATATAACTTTAGCACACAACCAGGAATTTATTATTGGAATAAATCCTTGATATAAACTTCCTTTCTCAATATAAGCTTCTTTTATCTTCCTAAAGTAGAGCTCTGGCAATAGAATCAAGGGTTCTAGATAGTACGATGCTGTTGAATTAGGATTTTACTCTATTGTGGTGGGATTTTGGTACGCACAGGTGGAAACTGTTGAGGCATACTCCGTATCCTGGCAGTGGTTTACTCAACAGGATGTAGCTCATGGTTGGGAATGGATAGGAGAAAGTAACCTGGATGTAGAGATGGGCTTTGAGTGAGGGTAGTCTGTTTAGTGTCCAGGCACTGTCATAGCTTCTGGCCTGATTTTAGAAATAGAAGTTCAGGGGTGCCTGGATGGCTCAGTTGGTTGAACATTTGATTTGACTCTTGATTTTGGCTTATGATCTTCTAGTTGTGAGATTGAACCCTGTGTTGGACTCTGTGCTGAGCATGGAGCATGCTTGGGATTCTTACCCTCTTTCTTCCTCTGTCCCTACCCTGTGTGTGCTGGCGATCTCTCTCTATCTCTCTTTATATCTCAAAAAGAAAGAAAGAAAGAAAGAAAGAAAGAAAGAAAGAAAGAAAGAAAGAAAGAAAGGGAGAAAGAAAGAAAGAAATAGAAGTTCAAATATGGTGGGACTGCTACAACCAAGAACTCTAACCAGATGGACTATGTTTGATTGGTTCTAGAAGGCTTTTGTATAGTGGTGCCTGTGAGTGGAGGATTCACCGTGGGGAAGAAAAGCGAGGAGGTAGTAGGGTCTGTAGGTATCAACTGGATTTAGAATAGAGTCCCCATGCTAAAAGAGACTGGGATAAAAATAGGATCATCAGATACAATTATACAATAGAAAGTCAAGGCAGAGACTTCCTATCAGCATGGTGAGAGGAGATAGCAATAGAAGTTTCTTCCTGTTACTCCTAATTATGAAAATACTGGAAAAGAAAAAAAGGAAATACTGGAAAATATGTACATTTTTAAAAGTAAACAACTAAGCTTGAAAGAAAGTAAAAATACCTAGTACCAGAAATGAAGAAGGAATATGAAGTCAGCTTTGTAAGAAGATGAAGCAATGGAGTTTCACAACCAGGCAGAGATTTGAGAGTTGGGATTAGAGTCCGGTTCAGAGTCAGGAGATGAGGTGCTGGACTCATGTGAGGCAGACACTGGGACAATCCCCTGCATCATTACGACTCTTGAAGGGCTGCCCCTGGTATGAAATGGGACTACAGAGACTCTGCCCTCTGGTGCAGCCCTGGGATGGGTTGAGTAAAGAAATATGCAAAGGATTGGAAATCTAAGTCGACACCAACAGGTGTGAGTCCTGAATTTACACCACTCCTGGGGTGCAGGAATCCCTAATTGAGAAAGTAACAACAGTACTGGCACTAGAGCTCATGAACCTCTCAGGTGTCTGGAAGAAACAGGAGTGGAACAGCTCTAAAAGGATCATCCCACAAACAGAACACACAGGAATTAAAAAAAAAAAAAAAAAAGGGAAAACAGAATTCCATGAGGGAGATGGCACAGCTGCAATAACCAGGAGAATTTGCACTCCAAGAACTAAAGATTATAGAATGATCTGAAATATAATAGCCCCAGTAAAAAAGCTTAAAGCGATAAAAAGAAAGAATAAAAACCATAATAAAAAAGTAAACAATGGTGGACCTGGGTGGCTCAGTCGATTAAGCATCCGACTTTGGCTCAGGTCATGATCTCGAGGATCACAGGTTCGAGCCCTGCATTGGGCTCTGTGCTGACAGCTCAGAGCCTGGATCCTGCTTCAGATTCTGTGTCTCCCTCCCCCTCAATGCCCCTCCTCTCGTGCTCTCTCTCTCTCTCTGTCTCTGTCTCTGTATCTCAAAACTAAATAAAAACATTAAAAAAAAAGTAAACAAATTTGTATGGACAAAGCAATTGTATAGTTATAGAGCACACATAGTAAGTGAAATGGAAACTCAACAAATGTTAAATAGCATATTAGGCCCAGCCAAAGAGAGGATTAGTGAAGTGGGAGCTATTCTGGAAAATATCAATTAGAACATAGCACAGAAATGTGAAGAGATAAAAAAAAAAGTTATGCAGAAAGATGGAAAGTAGATAGGAAGGCCCAGCATATGAATTCCAGAAGCATAAAATTGAGATAATAAGAAAGAGTTTGTATGGTTGCAACTTTTGTAGACCTGAAGCAAGATAGGAGTCCTCAGTTTGACATAATATTCCAACATCGCAGTGAGATAAATGGAAGCAAATTCAAATCTAAGCTCCTCAAAAACAAACAAACAAAAATCTTAAAAGTATCTGACAGAAATGGAAGAAAACCTAGAAGAAATGACAAACCTAGAGCAATTAGGCTTAAAAACTGGATTCAGGAAACTATGCAATGCATTTTTCAATGTTGAAGTAAAGGGAATAGAGTGTATTTCTCTAACACTTGATGCTGGGCTCTGCCATGTGACTTGTTGTAGCCAATAGAATGAAAGGAAAATGACAACGTGATACTTTCAAATGTAGACATCAATTGAGAGTTTTTTCTTTGCTGGTGCTACCACCTTGGGCAACAATATGCCTGGACCACCCCACTTTACCCAGGAGGAGGATGACAGACATGAAGAAGAGGGGCCCCTCAAACAACAGAGAGGAGTTAAGCAGACCCACATATGCATGAGAATAAATAATTGTATTTTCAGTTCTTGATTTTGCGGATGGATTATTGTATTATTTTCCTATTACTGAATTAGCAAATTAACACAAACTCAGTGATTAAAACAACACAAATTTCTCTTATAGTTCTAGAGTTCCAAAATGAGCCAGACAGGGCTAAAACCAAAGGTTGTCAGGGCTGTTTTTTCAGGAGGCTCTAGGGGAGAATTAATTTCCTTGACTTTCTAAGCTTCTGGGGGCCACCCATATGCTGTGGCTCATGAATCCTTACTCATGTCACTCTAGTCTTTTGCTACTGTTGTCATATCTCCTACTTCTATAGTCAGATTTGTTTCTCTCTTCCTGTTAAAAGGACACTTGTGATTACATTTAGGGCCTACTTGGATAATCCAGGATAAACTTCCTATTTCAAGATACTTAACTTATATCTGCACAGTCCTTTTTGTCATATGAGTTAACATTCACAGGTTTTGGGAATTAGGATGTTGGATACCTTGGGGAGTGGGCATTATATAGCAGGCCACAATTGTTATATAGGGTTTTATTTTTATTTTTATGTATTTATTAAAAAAACATTTCCAAAAGAACCCAAATTCAAGAGACTTACTCTGCAGAGATCAATACTGCAAGATCTAGTGAAGGGTGTAGTTAATACATGGCATTAGGATAGTGATTAAGCACATGGGTATTTTAGACAGATTGCCTTGGTTCAAACACAGTTCTGCCACATTCTATATATGCAACCTTAAGCAAGTTACTTACTCCTCCTGAGTGACCCCCGTGACTCAGTTTCCTCACATGTAAAATGGAATAATCATAGAAATACCTACCTCATAAGTTTCTTATGAGGATTAAATGAGTTAATGTTAGTAAAGTGCTTCCAACATTTATAAGGCTCACAGTAAATGCTGTAGAAATATTTGTTAAAGAACAAAATTAAAAGAAAACTCAGAACAAAGGAGTGGGATCCTGAATCATTTTACTCCCAGCCTGGTAGCAAAATTTAAAATGCTTGACAGCGTTAAGTGCTACAGATACTGTGGGAAATGGGAGTGGTTGTGTAAATTGCTACTACTTTCTAAAGCAATTTGGCAATATCTAATTAAATTGAAGATTGGCCTGTCCTAAATAGGCAGAGACTTTGGTATATACTCAGGCAACCCTCTAGCAAACTTGTGCACATGGAGACATGAGAGAATGGTCACTACATTTTATAATAGTGTTCATGATAGGAACTCTGTTTGAGGTTGAATCTTCAGGGGCAGAGTCTGAGACAGTGTGGGTGTGTTTTTCAGGAGAAACCTATAAGGGAGTGAGGGAAGCAGGAACAGGGTGGAGATATGTCAGGTGAAGATATGGTCTCGGTGAAGAATTCTTCATGGTTAGATCCATGAAAGGCTCTGCAACATAAATTACATTGAGCAGCTTCTCCCTTGAGGTAATGGGATCATTTTATACTCTGTGCCTGTCATACCTGGGATATGTATGCAAGGTGGGGTAATGTCACCTCCAGGGTAAGGTAGCTTCTCTTAGCCAAGAGAGATTTCTGGATAAAGGGGCAACTTGTGAGGCATGAGCAACCAATACTTAGAGCAGCTGGAGGTGAATGCACTGCCCAAGGAAAAGGAATCTTGGTGGGGCACTATAATTTCTTAAAAAAATGCAATACCTCATGCTCATCAAAAGGAAAATGGGTAGGGGTGGATGGGGGGTGGAGGAGAGGGGAAAATGAGTGATGGGCATTGAGGAGAACACTTGTCGGGATGAGCGCTGAGTGTTGTTATGTAAGCCAATCTGACAATAAATTATATTAAGAAAAGGAGAATGGGTAAAAAAAATTATGGCATACACATACAATGGCTTCTGCATACATATTAAAATATTTTTAAAGTTTATTTATTTTGAGAGAGACAAAGACAACACAACGAGGGGAGGGGCAGAGAGTGAAGGAGACAGAGAATCCTAACAGCACAGAGCCTGACTCGGGGCTCAGACCCGCGAACCCATGAGATCATGACCAAAGCCGAAACCAAGAGTTGGATGCTTAACTGACTCAGCCACCCAGGCACCACTGGAATTCTCCATACATGTTAAAATGAATGAACAAGATTTACATGTACTACATGGATAAATAGGGAAAGCATAATGTTGAATGAAAAAAAAAAACAAGTTGAAGAATGGTGCCCGTTGTGTTACTATGGTTGCATAGTATGTAGTAAAGATATTATATTGTGTATTCACAGTGACTTTGTTAGGATATTGGTTACCCTTCAGAATGGAAGAATAGGAATGGATTAGGAGGGCTACAAATGGACTTTAGGTATTTCTGTAATGTTTTATTCAATATGGTACAATGCTAATTAACATTTTGTTAAGTCATGAATTGGATATATTTAGAAAATATCAATTTCCTGTATACTTAAAATATTTTATATAAAATAAATAAAGAGAAAAATGTTCAAGGAAGAGAAACAGATTTCTGGGTCATGCCAGTCTGGAAGGGGACTAGGGAGCTGGAACTGAGGTCCTTATACACATGTAACTCTGACTCCTGGCACCCAAGTTGTCTATCAGGAAGATTGTGGTACCCAGAAGCTACATTTGGGCCTCTAAACATGTCTTGGCTCTGAAAACACTGAACCAGGGCTAGAAAGGCCCAGAGTTAAGTGACCAAGCAATGGATCAATTTCAGGGAGCTGAATAAGAGTAAAAAGGGGAAAGGATAATAAAACAGCAGTGTGATGACAAGATCTTGAATAGAAAAGTTTAGCAGATATTCACTGAGTCCTTAATATGTATCAAGCAATGTGCTAGGCTGGGGAGTCAATGATGAATGAGAATACCTCTATTAGGGGAGCTTAGTCAAGAGGAAAGCTTACGTGCGGGGAGGACCCCGACTCGGGCATCTTTCCATTAGAGGCCCACGAATGAATCTGTGGCAAGAGTCCTTTGTTTCTGAATCAAAAATCCCCAGTAACTTCTGTATAATTTTGAGTTCTCCAAGATGTTCTGTGAAAAAGTAGTATTATAGTCAGATATTATAGGAAATGCTGTATGCCATATTTCCTTCTTGGAGATTCATAAGGCAATTAATAAGTATATAAAAGTATCGAGATGATTTATGGAAAAGAAACCTATAAAGAAACTGCATCTCCCCAAATTATTTGACACCCAGATGATTTTTTTTTGGAAAGGGAGGGTAATGCCTATAACACTTCTTTAGTGTTCTGTGGAATTCATTTTGGTCTTCTGTGTTTACATTATTATTTTCCTAATATTTTTGAAATATTTCTGAAAGGTTTAGTTTAAAGTTTTAAACTAAACCTTCATACCACTCTTTCTATTTAAGCATTTAAATCCAATTTGTGCTTAAAAAATTAACCAGAGCTTTAGTACAGGTATTTTATTTGACTTTTAGGGAGAATTACTACCATGAAAATTTCTGCAAGTTATTTAAGGTCTTTAAAATAACAGCAAGGCAGAGCATGTATGATGAGTATATAGACCATTGTACTTTTTGCAATTTGATTTTATGGTACCTACTTTCAATGTCTAGTGTAATGCTTAGTCTTCAGTCTTTTGAACAAACATATCAATAGCCTTAAATCAAACCACCATGTGAAAATATATTACTGTGTCACAACCTTGTGCAGCTATCCACTTAATTGCATCCTATAAAATGAACCAGGAGGTATGAGTTTACAAACATAACATCTGAGGTGGTGGTAAAATTAGAGCTAAATAACATGTGCAGTTTAAATTCTCAGTATAAAGTCGTGAAAGGCTATAATTTTAATATACTGCTGACAAGGGGCAACTGAGGATTAATGTGCATTCCTGATAAATATTTTCAGTATTAAAAGATATAATAAAGCTTCAGTTTTATATATAATATGCACAAAAACATATATTTTTTGAATCTTTTGTTTGAACATGGGAATATTCAACTAGTATATTGTCAGAGTTTAAGTAAATAATAAAAGCATCTCATGCTGTAGAGTAATTCTTGGCACAAAATTATTGCACCATAACTGTGACTGTTTATTTACTATGTGGTTAAAGTTTCTTTTGTTTGATTGATTTAGCCACCTCCTCGCAGAAATTACAACAGAATTAAATATGAGATGTGAAACCAATTTCCATTTGATGAAATTTATTATTTATTTTTATTTGCACAGTTATCTGTTTTCAGTAATCTCTCAAGTTAGTGAAAATTTTTCTTACATGTGTGTGACCTTGAGGCTGCCACTTAGGAGCTAGGTGACCTTGGATAAGTCTTACAACCTTTTAGTGTTTCTGTTTCCTAGTCTCCAAAACAGGGATGCTAATACGATTGTTGTGACTACTAAGTTCATTTAATACATGTAAAGTATTGAAAATACATGAAAGTGTATGGAACAGAGAAGTATACCATATATGTTAGCTATTATTACTATTATTTTGAGTGTACACTGGAGAGACTTATTAAATTATTAGTAATAACCATCTCTTTCACCAAATTCTTTAATCATAGTTAAGCATCCTCAAATCTATTAGCCTTACTCATAAAAACAAATAGGCTAGATTACATCTTATTCATAGTTGCTTATTTGATTCTTTTTTATAGGAAAATTTACATAAAGAATTTGCATGTTTCAGTTGGAGAAGAGAGAAAAGCTATTGTTGGATAGGAAACACAGCTGCCAAAGATTCTCCTGTTCTTTGGTGTGCCTCAAGATTTGTACATTACTTTTTAGTTAGTATCAAGAGTGCAAGAGTCACTGACTTAGTACCCAAACTTCTCTCACCTATCTCATTTTATGTTTTGGCTTGTTTCCATCTCTCTTTAATAGCCATTTCTTGATTCTCCTTTATCTCTTATTGGCAGGTAGACCAGTAGGCAGAATCAGTGAGCCTTAAGAAGTAGGGAGGATGATATTGGTGTGGGCTATTTAAATTGTATGTTATGGTTGAGAGTGGAGCTGGGAGAAAAAAATTTTTTTGCTTTCTTTTCATCCTCCTGTTCAAATCTCTGAACTTATAAAAATGTTTCTTCATATATTTTATAGGCATGAGTATATGTAACTTTGTATTTTCAAGGCCATACTCTTAGAAGAAAAGGCAAACAAGTTATATAGAAATTTTGCTCACTAAACTTTAAAAGAAATTAATGAAGTGAGACTATTGCTCAAGAAAGTTGAGTAGAAATTGTGATGGCTGTTTTTAAAAAGTTTAGAAAAAGTAGATTAAGAAATGAGTTATAATGTGCAAAAATATAAAAAGAACTATAAAAAGATTTCTTGCACATATTAGAGAACCTATTCTTTAACTATGTGGAAAAAGACAAGAAAAACTATCAGTAGATTCCTATAATAATTTATGTTTGGATGTACTTTGCACCAAGTTGTGTCTCTGTAGTCAAAAGTATATACTAAAATACATTAATATATGAACTTCAGGCTACTATTCAGGACACAGTAAAAGTGTAGGGCAGTGTTTGGAATGAGAGCTAGAAGGATTGAAAAGATAAAGTGCTCTAATCCTTGAGTTTTCTCTTCAACTTATGTTCTAAACCTATAGAGACAAGAATAGGGCAGGAAGTATACATATTAAAAATGGAAAATCAGGCTAGGATTTGGAGGACCTGGTTCCAAACTATTGAATAAAATTTAAAAATGTATTAAGATATTTAGTCTTTTTAGCATTTTAAAATTACTTACTAAACTAAGTAATTATAGTGATATGAGTTACCAGTTTTAGAGACAGAGGATGAAGAGGTTACTGAATGTATGTATGTGTACATGCACAAACACACACATACACACTCAGATACATAATATTAAGAGACATATTTTGCAGATAAAGGGAAAATATATATTAGCAAGAGTATATATATGGAGAAATAAATACATATGACAACTATTTTGGAAGTGTTATGCTGTCAGCACAAGAAATGCTAACCTAGATTATTATTTTATTCTTATAACCAAGCAGCTGACATGAGTACAAAGTCCCATTCAAGGTCATTGGAAACTTTGAATTTGGATTGGCTCCAGGAGGACATTGGATAACACAATAATTGTCCTGCTGAGTGCCAGCACTTTAGTAAAATTCACAACTGGTGAATATTTTTTACTAACTCAACTTAATATTTCCTACCATTGGGCTATTCCAAGATGTACTTTTTATAAATTAAAACAGTGGCTACAAAAAGACATGGTACAGAGGCCATAAGTATGAATTTGCTTTTTGAAACCCTTGAGAAGCTAATTTCCATGCCCAAGATAATGTTTCAAAGAGATTTCTTTTCAACATGTTTTCTTAGGAGGGCAAGATTTCAAAGAGGAAAATTAACAAAGCAAGGTAACTGTGATACTGCCATCTGGAGTTTTCAGTTAGCATTTCTGACTAATATTTTTGGCCAAATTACTCACAGATATTTCCAGGGTCGAGATATAATCTTGTAGCACTTTCTGTTCTTATTTTAAGGACATCAAGTAATACACAGGGGTTTGCAAAGCCTAGCTGAAGGGAGTAGGAGCATTCTGGGTTTACTATCAATCTTACTTGTTTCATGTTGCTCACATGTAAAATAATGATTTAGAAACAGTAAGGGAAATAATTGGCCCCAAATGCTTGTAATCAGTGACTAAAGGAAGATTAACATATACAGTTGTGTAAAAATAGACATACTAGTCTAAGAGATGATTTAAAACATTATTGGATATTAATTTTAAACAAAACTGTTGACATAAGCAAAATGAAAACCTTGGAAGCACAGATTGTGGAACTAGAAAGGGCTTTAAAGATTATTTCCAGTCGCCTCATTTTACAGGAGAGAAATCTGAGCATCAGGGAAATGAAGTGACTTTCTTAGGGTCACGTCAAAAGTCAATAGCAGAGCTGTGGTGACATTCAAATCTCCTAACCTTCCGGCTATGTTATTCACCAAGAGTGTTTCAAAGAGTGTTTGCAACCTTTAGTCACAGGTCATCTTTTGGTTAACGGTACATTTTCTCATATTTTTCTGGCTGCAAAAATAGCCCGGAGTGATATAATTTGCTTTAGGTCAAATATACAATAAGAAAAAGGCAACATTTTCACTATTTCAATTTCTCATGTGTAGGTCTCTATTAAATATGTGCATGTGTGTGTGTGTGTGCACGCGCACGCATGTGTGAGTATATGTGAATAGTCCCCTATCCACTGTTCCCAAATCCCAAAAGCTCTGAAAACTAAATTTTCCATATTTAGGACAAACTCCATTGTTGGCAAAACCTGATATGAGCTGATGAATAACTATTTATAGACTTTATATATACCAGCAAGTGTGACTCTTCATGTATTTCACTTTAGAAACAGTCTTGTGTTTGATTACAGGGTGCTGCCCTAGGCTTTGGAAGTAAATGATACACAACACAGGCTCCATATAATTTATTACATTTCCAAACCTTGAATCATTCTGAATTCTGGTCCCAATGGTTTTAGATAAGTGATTATGGATCTTCAATTTGTCCATTATGTGATTTCATTATATTAGTTTAGATAGTTTTGGCTTATAACCAGGCAATTCAGAACAGCCTTTACATATATGATTCCCTTTGGTTCAGAGTATATGACCCAAAGAGAATGAAATGAGATAAACAGAGTGCTATCTATGTGGGAGTAAATATATAAAATAAGGAGCTCCGTTTCACCAATATTATTTGTGTCAGGAAGCCTAGGGTGAGGTTGATATTCAGCTAAGGCAACTGCCTCATCCCACATTTCTGATCATTTTTTTTTTATCTTTGTCCTTTCCTCCCCCCTTTTATATAACCTTTATTTTATAGCCTGCTTTTATATATGTTTCTTTAGTCTAAGCTGCATCAAATGTTAGCATATATATGGGGAATATATATGGAAATATATATCCCAAGTCTCACATTAACTCTGTGTTCTGTTATCTACTCAGTCGCAAAGTTGAAGACTAATCAGTCAAATAATGTTTACAGTTTATAGTTTAGGATGTGTATGCTAAATAGCTTAGAGTTTAAATGGGTCTGACTATACCTGATGTGATGTGGTCTTCCTTTAGATCATAACCTTTATATTTAACCAAAGTCTAGGTAAGCTCAGTGTCCTGATCATCTGTGCTTAGCCTAAACGCAACCACAGCGCGCATGGCACTGGATTTCATTGCAGCTGGAGTTGCAGCTTGACCAACTGGCAGATGGAAAGGAAGGGGCAGTCATTAGGGCAAACTCACAACAGGGCCAGCCCTTCCTTGTTTGCAGGAAACTTCACCAATTGAAAATTTTGACCTGTCATACACTGTTAAGATAAACACACGCACACGTGCACACACAGGCACTCACACACATACCCCAAGTGGGCAAAATTGACAACATCATAGATTATTCTGTATCCCTATTCAGGATCCTAAAAGTAAATTTTATAGATGAAATTCAGGCTTTTTGGTAAGCATTGCTTCTATCACAATTTCAGATGTGTTTCTAGAGGCATAAATTCTATTTCTAGACAGTCAAGTTAAATATAAGACATTTGCTTATTTCAATGCACACAACTCTCAATGGAGGAAGGTACTCCATTTTTCTGTAAATAGTCCCTATAATATGGTAGTTGCTTAGATTGTATTATTTAAAGGGACATATGTGACATAATCCAACCGTTGGGTCAAACAGGAAGAGAATAGTAGGATCTAATGAAAAGATACAGAATCAGGGATCTGGTCCTTCCAGCTGCACTGTGACCTAGCTGTGTAACCTCACACAAGGCAACTACCTCTCTGGGCCCCAGTTTCCTTTTCTATGAAATAAGAGGACTATATACCTTGTTCAGCACTATGATTCTATGAGAGGTATCATCAATAGACTCATAGTTTCTTTTGGATCTTCACCCAGAGGAGACACCGTAGTTAGCATATTTCTTCCAAATATGGGGCAACTTTTGTTTGCCTGAGGAGATTTTAAGCGTGGGACTCTGAAATGACTAGAGGGGAAGGAAAAAGGTTGCTAATGAGCTCCCTAAGTGCACCTCCCTAAGTTACATACTTTGCAGTCCTGTAACTATTAAATGACCCAGGGGGAGGGGCATGTCATAGTGGCTGAGCCTGTGACTGTTGAGCTGACTAGATTCTGTATTATGGAAGAGCTCATGAAAGTGGCTATGCTGATCCTGAGGAGTGGATAGTAGCAGGCAGAGTGGGTACTGCCTCCTTTGTGTGAGGTGGTGAGTGAGGAACCAAGGTAAAATGGAACTTTTTCAGGAATAAGATAATGAGCTTTGTATAAGCTATGGTGGGAAAATCAACTCCAAATAATTATAAAAGAGGGTAAATCAATTTAAGGAATAACCCATTTTATAGATTTCATCAGATGTAATGGACATTTACTAGGTAATTAGCAGGGATGGACTATATTTAGTATAATAATAGCACTTAATGTTTACCAAGTACTATGCCAGATACTGTAGAAAGTACTTTATATCCACTAGGCCTTCTAATAATCATTATAACCGTATGAAGTGGGAACTATTGTTTCCATTGTACAGATAAAAAGGCTGAGGTTTAGAGGATTCAAATAATGCCCAATGTCACACAGCTAATAAATGGGGCATGACTGATATTTAAACCTAGATAATGTGTTTCTGCTATACTGCCTTCTTCTTTTTTTCTTTCACAATTTTTTAATTAAAAAATGTTTATTTATTTTGAGAGGCAGAGAGTGAGGGGGAGAGAAAGAATCCCAAGCATGCTCTGCCCTGTCAGCTCAGAGCCCAACGGAGGGCTTGGGACTCTGCTTGATCTCACCAACTGTGAGATCATAACCTGAGCCACTTGCTTTCAGAATTTTAGAGAGGCTGCGAGTCTATTCTTTTCTACTCTCAACTTCTCTCTCATTTTAATTAACTGTCTGTCTCTCTGTCTCTCCCTGTTCTCCCTCTCCTTGTTCTCTAACAGAGTCATTATATGGAAGGTTGACTGTGTTGTTGCAGGGTGGCAATCTCCCACATTTATTGGGGAAGAGAATTATAGAAAGTCTTCTTCCTTGGACATTCTTAATGATTATTTCCACATATTCCTCAATAAAATTGAGATACAAAAGAATTGCTGAGATATATTAATAGAAAGTTCATCCTCCATAAACTCACCCTGATTCCATTCTATTAAAGGTATTCTTCATCATTATTATCCAAAAGATCTTAGGAGCTACAGACCGGATTAGCTATAATCACAATAAGTGAAATACTGTAAATATTTAATATGCTCATGCTCCCCATAAACAAAATTGAGATTTATGCTGTCATTTATATAAATAAGAATATGTGATGAGTTATTTTTTCTCTCTTCATCATGGGAGAAAGAAAATAATTAACAAAGCAATAAAGACCTAGTTCTCTTCTTTCTATTGTGCAGGCCCTACTCTCTCTACCTCAAGTTCCCATCTTGCCTAGAAAGAAAGAGTATCCTTTTGAGATAACTGCTATAAGCTCTTTGGTTTCATAACTATGTTTGGGTTAGTTCCAGGCATACCTACTTGTGGTGAAGGATGCTATGTACCCTCTCTGGAATCAGTCTGTTAAGACGGGCTGAAACATTAGGCCAGACATCTTGGGTCATATGCTCAGAAAATGGAGGCACCTGAGTGACTCAGTCACGGTTAAGTGTCTGACTCTTGATTCTGGCTTAAGTTATGATTTCACAGTTGTGAAATTGAGCCCCATGTGGGGCTTCATGCTGAGGATGGAGCCTGATTGGGATTCTCTCCATCTCTGGCTGCCCCTCTCCCACACGAATGCACTTTCTTTCTTTCAAAATAAATAAATAAACATTAAAAAAAAGAGAGAAAATAAAAACAGATATTCCAGTGAAGAAATGGGCAGAAGACATGAATAGACAGTTTTCCGAAGAAGACATCCAGATGGCCAAGAGACACATGAAAAGATGTTAAACCTCACTCAGCATCGGGGAAATACAAATCAAAACCACACTGAGATACCACCTCACACCTGTCAGAATGGCTAAAATTAGCAATTCAGGAAAAAACAGATGCTGGCAAGGATGTGGAGAAATGGGAACCCTCTTGCACTGTTGGTGGGAATGCAAAATGGTGCAGCCACTCTGGAAAACAGCGTGGAGGTTCCTCAGAAAAATTAAAAATAGAACTACCCTATGACCCAGCAATAGCACTACTGGGAATTTACCCAAAGGATATAGGAGTGCTGATTCATAGGAGCACATGTACCCCAATGTTTACAGCAGCAGCACTTTCAACAAGAGCCAAATCATGGAAAGAATCCAAATGTCCATCAACTAATGAATGGATAAAGAAGATGTCGTTTATATATACCCTGGACTACTATTTGGCAATGAAAAAGAATGAAATCTTGCCATCCACAACCACATGGTTAGAAATGGAGGGTATTATGCTAAGTGCAATAAGTCAGAGAAAGAAAGATATCGTATGTTTTCACTCATATGTGGCACTTGAGAAACTTAACAGAAGACCATGGGAGAAGGGAAGAGGAAAAATAGTTTCAAAGAGGGGGACAATCCATAAGAGACTCTTAAATATAGAGAATAAACTGACGTTTGATGAGAGGGCAGGGGAGAAGGGAAATGGGTGATGGACACTGAGGAGGGCACTTGTTGGGATGAGCACTGGTGTTGTATGTAAGTGATGACCATGAGAATCTACCTTTGAAACCAAGAGTACACTGTATACACTGTTTGTTAGCTAACTTGACAATAAATTATATTAAAAAAATAGGAAAAAAAAAGAAAATGACAGATCCACAGCTTCAAGTCTTGTCCATGGTGATAGGACAGCAGCTGTATCTCTCGTTTGCTTCATTACCACAGAGACTGGTTCTGGCCTTCTCTAGGACATTGCGATTTTTCAGGGTGCAGAAGGAAGGTTCTCACCTTTCTCTGCTTCCCTCTCCCAGCCCTTTAGATTCATTTTCAGAACCACTTCTTTGAGGCATAAGCCTGATTTAGAAGGGCAGGGATATGTAGTCTGGCTTTATTTTTCATCACAAACCCAAAACTATCATTCCCATCTGCACTTCCTGACTTAGCACTGGCCAGCTCACTGGGCCAGGCTTCATTCCATCGTGAAAGTAACTTTATTTATTGTTTGAAACCATGTTGGTCTGCCACAGCCCATTTCAGTAATTTTGAATCTTAGGAGAAGGGATTGAGCATTGAATAGTTCTTCTCTGAAGTCCTGCTCTCAGGCCTTTGTTCCTCCAGTGTCCCTCTCAGTACTCTTTCACAGGGACAGAAGAAGCTTCTGGGTCCCAGGCAGGAACCAAAAGCCATACCTCATGCAAATTTTCCATACACCTAAGAGACTATAGTCTATACACGATACTGTACTTCCAAGCCAGGTTGGATGTGGCTCTATGTCAGTGCCCCCCAGACCCTACCCCAGCAGTATTTCAGGTACATGACCCACTTGCTGCTGTGTTCCTATGTTCTCCCATTTTTTTCTGGGCACTGTTGCAGCAAATCCTTTCCCCAAAGATCTTAGGATAGAGAAGTTATGGTCTGGAGTATGACTTAGCTTACTCAGCCTCAAATCTCAATCTATCTCTATCTTGCCTTCCTGTGCTATGGGTGTTGGAAAACTAAATACTCAGTCTTCCTGGCCATTTGGTCTGAGGTAGCCATGGGACACAGTTCTGGCCAAAGAGATAGAGCAGAAACTAGAAATGATTTGATTTCTTGAATAAAAAACAAACAAACAGACAAAACCAAAACCAAAACCAAGGTCATAAAAACGGTTTTTGAGTTCTTCACCTTCAACCTTGTCTGGAATATGGGCATACTGCAATCAAGAGAGAGAGAGAGAAGAGGCTAATGATGGGAGAGAGATAAAAAGATTCTGGACACTTGATGACACAGTACATCTGCCTTCAGCTTCGTACTTCAGTGCTTCTTGTTATAAGAAACTGTTTAAAGTACTATAGTGGAATTTTTTGTTATATGGGGCTGAATGCTTTCTTCACTGATAAAATGGTGATGTCAGGACAAGTGTGTCTGCTTGGTTGCTTCCAATTCACTTTCTTTCTCATCTCCCTTTCCATACAGGGATTTTCTTCTATCTTGTGGTGATAGTCTGAATTATTGTGTAGGAAACTTCACTTTCCTCCTATCCCATTGGGGACAGAGTACACTTACCTTAACCATTCATATAGGGTTTGATAATGACATGCTTTGACCATGGAATATTAATGGATAGGGCATGGGCAGAAACTTTAAAATGCTTGTGCAGTGTAACTGGCCTCTTGCATTCTGATGATGTGCCATGAGAAGAACATGCTATCGCTAGTTGCTGCTTCATTAGCCCCGGCCCCAGAGTGAGCAGACATGAGCGAACTTGAATGAACCTACAACCTGGAGCACAGCCCAGCTAGACCTCAGGATGAAGCATAGTCATCCAGCTGAACCCATGCTATATCAGCTGAACCATAGTTGACCTTCAGACTACAAGAAGATGAGAGTAAGTTCTTGAGAGTAAGTTGTTGAAAGCCGCTGAGATTTGAGGTGGTTTGTTAACTCAGTATTAATGTGGCTATGGGTGACTAAGATATCATATAGTAGGGACTTCCCTTAAGACATATCCTAAACTTCCTTCCTTTAGCTTAGTGAAACTGAAGGTACTAGTCAGTCAAACCTGGGTCTTGATTTATAAATAGGAATTTAAGTAATTAAAAAAAGTTTCACTCTCTGTTATGCTTGGCTTTAATATTCTGGCCTTACTTGGAACTGAAAACAGTTATTTTGGTAGTCGATATCTAGGTATTGATTGTTTCTCCCTCTTTCCATTTCTGCTAAATAATCCAAATCACCTCCAAGGCAAATGGATGCCTTTGGCCATTCAAGGAGAAATTCAAATAAAATGAAACATAAAGTAAAGAAGAATATAAGTATATTTCAGAAAAAAAAGTAAATTACAATTTGTATTGTTACTGGTCTTTGCTTCTGTTCTTTTTATCTCTTCCATGGTGCCAGTAAGAAGTCTCATAGTCAACTATGTTCTGCAGACCAAATCTGGTCATCTGGTTTTGTGTGGCCTGTGACCCAGTAATGGTTTTTACAGGTGAATATTTGCTATTGGTTTGATGATAGAACACTCTAACTTTTATCCTCCAATTAAGTGAATTATCGCCTACAAGATAATTTCATTCTTCTTATTAGACCTGTATTACAAAAAAATTGTACTCAATTATTATCATCACTCTTTGAATTTTGCCAATAAAAAATTTGTGGAATATGTTTTCTTCCTAGTTATGTAAGTATCAACATACTTTATTTTGCTTCTTGGCTCACAAAGGCTAAAATATTAACTATCTGTACCTTTCCAGAAAGTTTGTAGAGCCCTATCCTAAAGTATGAGGCTCCCAGTTGCTATGCTAAGAGATATCTCTGCTATGCATGTGTTGAAGAGGCAGATTCTAAGGTGAGCAGTGGATAAGTTCCCTCCTTTTTCTATCATTGACAAAGACAGTCTCTGTTCCTAGAGAACTTTTAGAGAAAAATCAGTGCCAAACAGTTTTTATAAATCTCTGCTTTTTACTATTACTATAAAAGCTTTGTTTTCTGGAAAACCTAAACAGAACTATACAGACATTCATTGGGTTGGTACTCATAGTGTGGTGCTAAGGAAGTTAATGTGTGTCCAGCTAAATCATGGCTAGAAGTTAATTTTGATAACTAAGTTGGGTTTCGTTCATCTCACTTAAGTAGAAATAGTTTAAAAAGCACCTGAACTAATTTACAATTGGAATTAAGCTCTTTTATAGTTATATTTTTAATCGTCTCCACATATAGCATCAGGTAATCTATTTAGTGGTGTGATTTTTTTCTAGTCACAGTTCATATTTTATCACTTTATCTGTGGTCATTACTAGGTGTGTTCTATAGTAATTTTTCCTTAATTATTCTTATTTTCTTTTAGCATTCCAAATAGTGAAATATTTTGTTTCCACTTTTAACATCATCCAGTGATCAATTTAAATTTACACTGGCCTTTATTGTGTGAAAGTAAATTATTTTTTTTTTTGTTTATTCTTTTTATTTTTAAAAATATTTTTAAAAATTTATGTATTTTGGAGAGATAGAGAGAGACAGAGTATGAGTGGGGGAGGGGCAGAGAGAGCAGGAGACACAGAATCTGAAGCAGGTTCCAGGCTCTGAGCTGTGAGCACAAAGCCCTATGTGGGGTTCAGACTCACAGACCGTGAGATCACGACCTGAGTCGAAGTCAGACGTTGAACCCATTGAGTCACTCAGGTGCTCCTTGTTTATTCTTTTGAAATATCATTATAATTATTTCGTGGTTGATAATTGTGTAGGTTGGTTGTACTGATTTGGTACATGCATAATGTTGGAATTACTTCCCATGCAAGTTTTTTTTTAAGTTTTTAATTTAAAAAATTTTTTAAGTGTTTATTTATTTTTGAGAGAGAGATACAGTGTGAGCAGGGGAGGGGCAGAGAGAGAGGCAGACACAGAATCTGGAGCAGGCTCCAGGCTCTGAGCCATCAGCACAGAGCCCGACACGGGGTTTGAACTCACAGACCATAAGATAAAGTTGGCCGCTTAAGCGACTGAGCCACCCAGGTGCCCCTAAGATTTTAATTTAGTAAGTATTTTTTAAAGTTGTATTTATTTCCTTGCTGAGACCGTCAAAAGTCACTTGATTTATACTTCATTTTTGCTATTTATTAATTTCTTTCTTAGCATCTGTTTGATGATAATAGTACTTACTATAATAATATTTCAGTCACTCTAAATTTACCTGATGCTTGAAGGCACACTGGGAACTCTACCAAAGATACAGAGAAATATGTTGGAGGGAGAGTCTGGGGGTGAAGTTGCATAGAGAGCCCTGGTATTTCCCAGGTGCTCCTCAAGGATTCTGTGCTCTCAACCTGCAGAGACTGCAGTTTTGCTCTTAAGGGAAGAATTGATTTAACTCCTACATTTACATTTTTATGATTGTATCTTTAAGGCTTATTACCTTAATAATACTTCCCATATGCCACTGTTTTTTCAGAGCCAGCACTCCATGCTTATATTCCATAATCAAATTTTCTCTTTTAGATGCCTGTCATTTTTCATGACTTCTCAAGCTTTTTACATTAGGGAAAGATTATGCATGTAAAAGAGCTGAGCACAGAACCCAACACCTAATAAGTGCTCAGTAAATAGTAGCTGTTGTCATAATTTGATTTTATTTGGCTTAACACCCCCATGCATTTTTATAAAAATTCATTGAGATTATTTATAAATTGAAATTCAGAAGTCTGGTTATGAGACTGAAAGTCTGTAGTTGGTAAAATTCGGTATTTCGCAAGACATCTAACTGGAGAATACACTAATCTCACTTCTAAATCTTTAAGAGAGCTGTTCTGATCACTGTTTTATAAATCCTTTGCAGAGATATTCTTGCCTAGATCTATTTTATTTTTAAAACCAGGTTATTTTCAAAAAGCTAGTTGAATAGAATACCTATTTCTTGGTCCAGTGGGTAACTGAAGTGTTACTGTGTATTTGTGCTACGTGGTTAAGTATCAGTTTTAGAGGATCTCTGTGGTGTTCCTGAAGACTGCATAGGAAAGCACAGAAGGAGGCTCATGCTTTTTCGTCATGAGAGATCTGTTCCCAAATATTTGCCTACTATTGTGAAGTCAGCACTGGAGTCCTAGGAACCCTGGATCTCAGTTTACTTCTGTAACCACAAGTTCTCATGGCCTTTCGTCAGTGCTCTGGACTGTGATTACAATTTTTAAAATTATAATTAGATTAAATAACCCTTTAAAATATATCCTAATTAATAAAACTAATTCTACAAATGAGGGTGCAATATTAAATAATTAAAATAATTAATTAGTTTCACAGAGTATTAATGCTGACCTCATTATTTCTTTATGTTTTCCTCTGTGGTATCAAAACAACTTGGTTAATTTAACCCAAAGAATACTTGCTAAATTCACTTATTTTGGTAAATAGTTGCTTCTCCTATGTGTCTTACAAGTGAAGTGTGGTTGATTTGAGTCTGGGGGATACCTAGGATGTAGCCAAGGCAGTCTTCCGGAAGACCATTTCCAACAGGATCAGTTTTATCTTAGTCTAAAAGAAAGCAATTTCTCCATCTATCAGAACAGTTTACATGTAGATAAAAAAAGAATAACAAATGGCCATAAACACCATCAGGAAAGCTTTATTGGAAACTCCCTTTGAGATAAATTTTTCATCAGTCAAGCAAATGGTCCTCTAGCTCTTTTTGGCCAGTAGTTACTAACTGTTGCAAAGACAGCTAATACATGGATGGCTGGACACTCACTTTTGCCTTATTACTGAATGCAAAGCAGCTCAGCTTCCACAGATTTCATTGATTTCTCAAGCTGTGTTGCCTCTGGGAGCCATTTTGTCCACTGAGGCAAACACAGGCCATTGTTTATTCATGTAACAAGTATTTATTTGAAATTTACTCTGTGTCAAACATTGTGGTAGTTGTTAGGAAGACTGCAGTAAATAAATCAGACAAAATCTCTGCCCTCAAGGAGCTTATAGTCTAACTGAGAAGGAAGCCAACGGTGTGGTAAGTGCTATGATTTAGGAGGTGCAAGTTATTATACAACCACATTTGTAATTTAAAAGGATGGAGCGGGGCATCTGGGTGGCTCAGTCAGTTAAGCATTGGACTTCCACTCAGGTCATGATCTCACAGTGAGTTTGAGCCCCACATTGGGCTCTGTGCTGACAGCTCAAAGCCTGGAGCCTGTGTCAGATTCTGTCTTCCCCCCTCTCTCTACCCCTCTTCCTCTTGTGCTCTGTCACTCTCTCAAAAGTAAATAAACATTAATTTTTTTTAATAAAAGGGTGGTCCTCTAGCTAATGACTCTATTCAAGTGTTGGGTGGCTGCTGAAGCACTGATCAGGTAATATTAATGGGCATTGATTTTTCCCAGAATTATGATTCTTAGTGTGGATGAAGACAAGGTGCCCGAGATTTTGGTAGAAGGAGAGAATAACTAGAGACTGGTAGACAATAAGAACCAGGAGAGATTGCAAGGGCATTGCTATCCTGAGGACACTGACACCACTTCCAACTCAGCTTGAGAGAGTATAGCGAAAACATCATTCTCTAATGCAGGCAAGGAGGTAGAAGGAATGTTTAGTGAGGAGGCTGGTGAAGTTTGTTAACCATTGACAGGAGTTCCAAGGGTACCCATGGAAGGCGTGGGAGGGAGAAAAATAGTGGAAAGTTGGGTCAGTGGAGAGGAAATAAAGCATATTTGGGAGATAAGTGTCCTGGGCCAGACAAATGGAAAGGAGGTCATGTATCGTGGAAGGTGACTGAAGTTTGCAGAAATATGAGACATAGAGACACTCAAGTTCCTCTAAATCACTGGGAGGTCAGTTGAATTGCATTTCTGAGGGGTGCTTGGTCTCATGTGGGAGACTCTCACCTTTTTAAAGGGTCAACCAATGTCTGGCTGGATTATGTAGGCATAATGACTAGTTGGTAGGCTCCATCTGGCTTCATGTGACAAGGAGCTCAAAGGCAGCGAGAGTCCTCCAGGATAGTGTGCAGGGTGAAAACGAGAGCTCCCCAAATCACGTCTAAATCTTGCTGATGGAGTAAAGTTCAACGAAAGACCACCATTGCTTATGCTTTCCTTACTTGTGCCTGTCTTCACATGGGTTTAGAAGAATCTTACAACATCATTTTAATAAGTTTCCTTCAAATTATGATCTATTAAATAGTTAAGAGTGTAGAGGAGAGTCGCTAAAGCAAGGGCTAGGAAGAAGGAAGAGAAAGAAGGGAAAGACAAAGTACTGGAAAAATTAGGATAAAGCTAAGACAGTTGTAAGCAAATTGCAGGCTACCTGTATTAGTCATTCTCTGTGAAAAAACGCTTTATGTGATGTTCAAGTTGGTACAAAGCTCTGGAGGAAATGGAGCATATTCTCAAAGTCTCAACCCTCCCCCCCCCACGCGAGCACTGCCTTTCAGGTTCATGTGCCATATATTGCAGCCTCTTTAGAATGTCCCCAAGTGGTGTTGGCAAAACACAGATTGGTTCATTCTGTGTAGCCTGAGCTGATTTTTTTTTTATGTTTCTATCCTATCTTCCCTAGGCTTTTACAAAGGGGAAAAAGAAATACCATGATACTCGATTTTTCTTGTTAATATTAAGCATCTGGAGATGGATGGAATCCTCCTCATCCTTACTATTCCCCCTCCCCCAAACAGGAGTGGCTTGGCTGGGCAGTGGTCTACAACCTTTCACCCAGAAGCCTGGGGTATGGCAGGCTACAGAAATGACTTAAGATCCTGGACAATTGCTTAAGGATTGTCAGCACATACTTGCTAGTCAGCACATTCTTACCTTCTGGTTACAGTACTACTACTACTACTAACAATAATAGTGATGATAACTCTTTCTACGTGATTCGTGTGCCAGGCCCTGGTTTAAGTATTTTAATCACAACATAAGCTCCATGAGGACAGAGATCTTTGCCTGTTTTGTTCCTGTTGTTTCTCAAATTCCTAGCATGGTACTTGGTCCATTATTAAATTATCACCACAACTATCTGAGGTAGGAACTATTATTGTATCCATTTTACAGATGAGGAAACAGGGTTACAGAGTAGTTTAATAATTTGTCAAGGTTGTATAGCTGGAAAGTGGCAGAATCACATCTTGAACCAAGCAGAATTTCTGCTTTGCAAAAATGTGAAATCATCTTACCTAATAATCTCAAAAGAAAGTTGGTCTATATGCACAATGAACTGCACTTGGGTGAACTCACTTTTGGATAGCCAAGTATTTAACAAATTATATTGGGTCTCTTACCATATTTTTGCTACATGTTGAGTTAATTTAATAGCCTTAGTTGTTATTTTTCAAAGAAACTTAGTTTCTTCACTAACATTTTATAAATTGTGAGCTATTTTTCAGCCCTTAAGAATATACCTCATTTTGTTAATCCAGATGGCATTTCTTGAGATTGCCAAAATACACAAACAACATAAAAATATTAACATCTCATTTTAAAGGGAAAAATATCTCCCCCTTCTGAAAACTCAGTAATTCATATTCTAGAAACCTAAAAATGCAGATCATCAGCAATTTCACTACTGGCCATCAGAAAGACATACCTTTTAGAAACCTACCCTCTTTAAAGTATCAAAATCTAAAACACACACCTGACTTCCAACAGTGTGGAGAATGAGAGGTACCATGCTTTTCCATATTTAGAAGGTTCCAGGGACTGTATCACAGCAGAAGTTTTAAGTAGCATTTGAGAGATGAAGGAGTTAAGTGACCCTTTTTTATAGCTGAAATTAGAGATGAGTTTAGTTGTTCTTAGAAAGATGACAGCATACCTGACAACTCAGTTCTGCCCTCGCAGGGAACAATGCATCTTTCAGGGCACTCCTGTCATCAGATTTATTTGTAGCCACTGAAAGGAATTAGTAAAATGATTTCAACAAACATGGAAACATTCAAGAACAATCTTTGTTCTTAGCTCTGGGATATGGAGATGAGAGGCACTGTGCCTGTCCCTGAAGTAACCCATAAACTAGAGGTGGAAGCAGAAAAGCAAAGCAAACAGAAATGTAAAATTCAGGAGTGGCTCAGTTGGTTGAGCGTCGGACACTTGATGTCAGCTCAGGTCATGATGTCCTGGTTTGTGAGGTGGAGCCACGTACTGGGATTCTGCTTGGAACCTCTCTCTCTCTCTCCCTCCCCCCTGTTCCTCCCCACCTTGCACCCACACTTGCTCTCTTCCTCAAAACAAATAAAGAAACACTTAAAAAACAATGTAAAATCCAAATAATAAAACACAGTGCAGGCACTGTGACTGTGGAATGCACAAGATATGTAGACGCACTGTGAAGGAGTAGCTGATGTACTTAGGAGCAGGCCTACAAGTTTCTTGGTGGAGTTGTCAACTGAACTGAGTGACAATCTAGATGTCTCTAAGACAAAATAGTTATAAAAAGTACAAGGCAAGACTGAGGAAAGTCCCAGGAAACTGCCAGTACTTAGGTGTGCCTGGAGCAAAGCGTGTAGAGGAGTAATCCTTGAGAAGTCGTGAAGAACCGCATTGGGAAGAACCTTGCCCAAATGCAGGGAGACTGAATTTTTATCCTAGAAATAATTGAGAAATAACGAAGGGTGATAAACAAGGAGGGACAAGTTAAATTTGCATTTGTGGAAGGGTGGTTTATTAAATGTCTGGTTGGATAATATTTTGAGAGATTAGCTGATGTTTTATTTTCCCTCTGCATTGCCTCCTTTCCCTACTCTTTGCCTGCCTAAATTCGCCAAATTTGGACTGCTAGCCCTGTGCTCATTGCCTTAGAATTGTAGCAAGAAATAAAGTACCAAAAGTCTGAGAAATTGTGTCTCTGAAACGTAAACTTAAAAAAATTTTTTTAACATTTTATTTATTTTTGAGAGACAGAGACAGAGCGTGAGTGGGGGAGGGGCAGAGAGAGAGAGTGGGAGACACAGAATCAGAAGCAGGCTCCAGGCTTTGAGCTGTCAGCACAGAGCCCTATGTGGGGCTCGAATCCATGAACCATGAGATTATGACCTGAGCCGAAGTCAGACACTTAGCTGACTTGGCCACCCAGGTGCCCCCGAAACCTAAAATTTTTAACTGAAAGTTTTAAAAGGTTTGTGGAAAAAGTAAAAGGAGTTTGAGAAGATACAACATATATTTAAGATGCTTTGCCAGAAATATAAAGGGATGAAGATTTTTTTCTTGACTAAAAAGATTCCGACCCTATGAGGGTATTAATTTCTGTTTTATTCTTGTATTCCTCTTTCTCCTTTTCCACTTCTAGAAGGTGGCCAGGATTTTGTGTTTCTAGGTCTGGAGGAATTTTGGGTTTTAGTGTTTAAAAGCAGAATTTCCAGAAGAAATAAATCTTATTGAGAGAAACCTCACCTTGTTAAGGGGCGGAAGAAGAGAAGCAAGAGGTCCTTTATCCTGGGAGGGGGTGAAGGTCTTCAGGGCCCTTGCAGAGCATCTCCCCATTCCCTTATAGCGTCCCAGGAAACTGACAGAGTTTAGAGGGAATAGGAAGGTGTACCCTTAGAAGACTGAACTCATGGAAATGGCTCTACCATCTTTAGCAAAGATTCCTATCCTTTGGAGAATTAGCTGTCTCACCTATCAGCAGGGATTATATTTTAATCTCCATACAACTTGGGATCACTCTACAATCCTGGAGGGATAGAGTGGAGGAAATGAGAAGAAAACTCAATAATACCTAAGAATAAGATTTTCTGCTCAAAGTTAGATTTTATTAGGCTTTAGGAAAAGTAATTTGACATTTCATCCACACTTGAGTTAATGGGTCAAAATTCATACCCAGTGCACATTATAGAAGGATTTCTCTGAGGAAAAAGTACTGGAAAATCTAAGCTGGAAGAAGGTAATAGCTTAGGAGGCTTATCTTTAAAACCAAACAAACAAGGGTCTAAACTCAGGCAGGACTCTGTGACTAGAGAGAAGTTGATAGATCTGAGAGATGCTAAGGAGATGGACTTGAGAAGAAGAGTATCAATCAGGCTCCACTCTGGAGACAGAAACCACACAGTGACTTGAAGAGTGCAAGTTTCATATAAAGAATTAATTTTTTAATGTTTATTTTATTTTTGAGAGAGAGAGAGACACAGAGTATGGGAGGCGGAGGGGCAGAGAGAGAAGAAGACAAAGAATCGGAGGCAGTCTCCAGGTTCTGAGCTGTCAGCACACACAGAGCCCGATGTGGGGCTCAAACTCACAAACCACAAGGTTACGACCTGAGCCGAAGTCAGATGCTCAACCAACTGAGTCACCCCTTATATAAATAATTATTAAGTAATAACAGGGGATTCATTATGAAAGGATGAAGACCACTCTAAAGAATACAGGAATCGCATATATAAGGAGGAGCCACTGTTTCTGGAGATTAAGCAGAGCATCCAAGAAAGGAACAAATTTGCATCCCCCATCTCCCAAGGCTGAGATTCAGATCTCAAAGGAGAGGATTTCTATAGCCCCTAAATGGTGAAGAAGTCTGCTCAAGTGCAGCAGCCTGGGACTGGCAAGCAGAAAACCATTTGCTAGTGTGCCAATAAAACCCTGAGTCCTAGTGTAATTTGTTTGGAGGCTGAAGGGATGTTGTTGAACTTGCTGGGTAGCCACTTTATGGCTGACCTCCCTGGAAAGCTGGTTGTGACACCAGTGGAACTCACAGGGAAGCTCCAATGGGGAGGCTGCTGAAAATCTGAGGAGAGCACCACCGCACATCCTTCACACTGGACAGGCAGCACAGGACTAAGAAGAGAGAAAAGTGCAATCAGGAGGAGAACCCCTTCCCTCTGCAACGTCCTTTTAGTTTCCTCCACTGACAAAGCTTAACTTTGGATTTGTTAACAAAAAGAAATGTTTATAGGATCCATCTTTAATATCACAAGGAGGGCAATGAAGGACAGATTTAGAGCTCTAAGACAAAAAGTTGACAGCGGACGTGAGGTTGGGGGACATTCTAAGATGACTTTTAGCTTTTGGCTTGAGTGGTTGAGTTTATGTTGATGTTTTTCAATAAGGAAGGAGCAGGTGGTTGAGGGGAAAACTTTGATGGATTCAAGTCAAACTTAGTGATTCAATAAGATTGCATGATATGACTGGTAGTTGAAACACAAGAATACCAGTATTTTAGAGATAGGTTATGGAGAGATCCCTATGAAAGAAACTGAGAAGAAGAAAGTTATAGGAGGTAATATTAGGAGAGAGTGGTTTATGGAGCCAACAGAAGAGAGATTTAAAGAAAGAAAGGAGAGATGAATAATGCCAAATGCTTCAGAGGGACTAAGTAAAATTAAGAACTGAAATGTGTCAATAGGATTTAAGAGCTAGGAGATTTTGTGTAAATTTTGTCATATAAGTGTGAAAAGTGGATAATGGGGAATTGGGCTGTGCAGGGTTAACAAGTCATTGTGCTAGAATTTATAAGATGGGGAGATATATAAGAAGCTATGACTATTTTCAGGAGTTTACTTTAGAAATGGAGGAGAGGAACTTACAAATAACCCCAAGACAAAGTGTATTTCAGTGAATGTTGTATGAAACAACAAATGAAGTGTAACTAGAACCCAAGGGAGGGAGAGCTGTGTCATGCTGAGAGCATCATAGCAGGCTTAATTTGAAGGAAGATGCATTTAAGCTGGGCTTTTTGCAGGATTGGCAGAGTTTCAGAAGGCAGATACTGGAATAAGCAAAGACACTGAAGTGGAAAGATGCAAGATGGATGGGAAGACCGTGAAGTCTGACCTTTGTGTGATATGTTTAATGACAAATACTGAGGATACTGCAAGAAATGGAATCATGAAGAGAGGAATTTTTATATAGCTGTTGGCCATTTAATGAGTACTCAGTAGGTCATGGAAAGCCAATGAAAGTAAGTTAGGACTTGACCAGTATTGTGCTTAGTAAGATTCCTAGGGACAGATGCATGGAGGACTGATTGGATGAATGATAAACTGGAAAGAAATACATTAAATCAGGGGGCTACTGAGGTTGACAAGGGACTAGCCCAGCTCAGGAACTTTACTTCAGAAGGAGTGAGGAGATGGCTTGGCAAACAACTAAAGGAGTTTTGTGAAAGATGTGAAAAGTAGTTTTGAGATATTGGCATCTGGTTCAGAGGAAGTAGAAAGGATACTAGAGTTTACAGAGATTGGTTTGGGGAATGGTGACACCATTCGCAGAAATTGAAAAGAAAAGCATGGGTAGTTTGGGTTGGGAGGAACTTTAGTTCTCAACAGATTGAATAATCCTAGGAGATTAAAAAATTTTGATTCTCATCTTTCTAGTCTTTAACATGCTAGCTACAACCTACTGGGTATTTAATGTAAGTTTCAAGGTCAGATTTCTTTGTCTCCAGGTCCAGTCTTTTAGCTATTACATAAGATTCTACTTGCATATTTGTCTTCTGGTCTTAATTAACTAACTTGTAATTCCTGGTGACCATGAGCCACATCTTGCATTGCTTGATAGCTCTCAGATTGGTAAGGACAAGGTTTGTTCAATTTAAGTATTCAATTAGTATCTGTTCAATAAATGAATGTTGTAGTCCATTTAATGGTCCCGAAGGGGCTTGAAGAAGTTCAAACTCCCATATTTACCAAATAAATATATGCTTGGACTTAAGAAAATACAGCTGGTTAACTCAGTTGACTCAAGTATGATACTAATGAGGCCAAGGTCATAGGTTTAATTCCCTTGTGGGGCAGTTCATTTTGCACTATTTTCATGCTCTCAATCTTAAACAGACTTTATAACAAATGCAAATACATACACATGGTCCCAAGGGAACCAGCAAAAGAGAGGAGAAAGAATGAATCAGTGCAAATCCATCACCACTGCTGGAAAAACACCTTAAATAATATTACCTACTTATGGCTGGTCACTGGTGTCATTTAGGTTACATATGAAGAATGGCTCATAATTATTATGTGCCCTGCTTGAATTTTTTATACTGGAGTCCAGATTAGGACATGCACCTTAAATATAAGAGGATTTAATAGTTTAAACTAAGCATTATTAAAATTATTTGACAAAGAATTTATAGCATAAAAACCCACCCTTGTTTACTTAAAAATTAGTTGATTTATACATAAGAACACCTTAACCAAGTTAAGTGATATATTCTTAGAAGTTTCCCTAGTCATTGTGATATAAGAAATTTGCTTTTGAAAAGAAAGAGAAAAAAGAAGAAAGAACTTAGGGAATGATAATGTGGTGGAAAGGTTATGGTAGCTGTTAGGACAGATATTCCTGGGTTTGAATCTTGGATAGAAAACTTAACTATCTGTGTCATCTGGTACGACTTACTTGGTTTCTCAGAGTGTCAGTCTTTTACCTGTTAGATAATCCTATGGACCTTACAGGATTTTTCTGAGCATTTAGTGAAAGGGTATACATAAAGCACCTTGATTAGGTGGTTTTACAAAAGTATTGTTCCCTTTGCTTTTTATTTCTCAAAACTCCTCTGAGTTTATATCTCTGAATTGTAGGTGAGGTGAATACTTAAGAGAAACTATTGTAAATAAAATAGTAGCATTAAAAAATATGTGTGTCATTATACTAGCTTCAAATATATCTTTTAAAGGTCGATTAATTTTTTAAAGAAATTTTTAGTTTAGTTGGTTCATGTTCTCTGTATGGGAAATACTTGTATTAGTAATAAGGAAGATATTTTGCCTTTTTTGGCAAAGGTGAATTGAATTTTTTCTGATGTAGTATAAATGGAATTATAATTAAATGGTAGGTTCTTTGAGGAACAATAGCTTTTCTCAAAAAGGACTGTGGAATACAGAGGTTTTCATGCCATTATCTGCTGGAAGAATCATCACCGTGAGTCCTCTTACAGTGGTGCAGAGTTTATTTATTCCATGTCTGTAAAAGATATACTGCAGAATCAGGCATTATATGTTTGCTGGGGTCAACTCATCCTCTTTATAGCACCAGTGTCATTCTTCCCAACAAACAAGAGAAATTTGGCATCCTTAGAAAATTAGATTAGTCACAAACTGCAAAGGAAAACATATTAATGTAAGACCCAGTGCTTCCTGAAAAAGGTATTTGGAAACATTCATAGAAGGGAAGGCATCGGCCCACATCTACCTTTTGGTACAGTCTCTCTAGGTTTCTAATATGCTTCTATTCTTTAGCACAGAATACCCATTGTATTGAGCCCCTGGGCTCTAAGTGGTATCTATTAATCTCTGTTACTTGTATTCTCATTTTTTCTGACGGATGTTGCTCATGTCTAAGGAAATTTAGCAGAAAAAAGAATAAAAATGTGGTCTGTCAGAGGAGGGATGGGGACAAATATATGAAATAGATGGAAGAATCAAGAAAAAAATCAAAATGGAAGCATTAAGATGAAGAATTTATGGTATACAATTTGTCATGAGTTGTATTGACCAATAAAGAAAATGAAAAGTTTGTGGATTAATATTTTAAACTCATACCCTGAATTAGAATCCAGCAAATCAATGCCAGGAACCAGCAAATGTACTTAGCAATTAGCAGGAGGCAAAAAAAATGTGCGCTAGTTAATCAGCTTTGGAACCTACGGTGGTTCAATTTTACATTCTGATTAAACAGTTTCAATCTAGTTGTCATTTACTTTTAAAGTGCTGGTACAAGGAGTTTGCTGTAAATAGCAGTACTAATTGCACAGACTTGAGCCAAGCACACATACTGCATGCTGTGTATACTTGTCTTTTGTTGTGCAGCTCTGCCAACGAGCCTGCTCCTGCTGCTCCTACCCTTTCTTTTCCTGGGCACAGCACACTATTTACCAAGTTCTCAGGTGTGTACGTAGGTGTGTATGTGTCCCTGTGCAGTATGCGTGCCGATGTTCTTCTAGATGAATAATAGCATGAGTATTTAAAACAATTTCTTTTTCTTTATTCCTAGGTCTTCAAATCCTATTTCCCCAAGTGTGAAAACCCACCATAGTAGCCTCATGAGCCACTTACATCCTGTTATTACTTTCCTTCTGTTATGGATGATTTTTGTTTCTCTTTAGTTTCACTACTATCCCTAAAAGTATTACAGGAGCAGCCATTGCATTGCTGTGCATTCCCCTCCCCCGCCACTCAAGCTGCTGCTTGTCACTGAATCACTGAGCTATAACTGAGAGAACACTTTATGTTAACTTGATGGAATTGCTGATAATCTGGGACCGGCATGTCAGGGCTCAGGTTGGGGCAAGACCGAAACCGGTGCTGAAACTGAAACCTACATGCATGTATACTTCCAGGAAATTCTTGGAATGTGAATTTGGTAAGTTATGAAAAGAATGGTAAAGAAATAATAGTTTACACACATGATACAACAATTGGCAAGAGACGATGTAGCATTATTTTCTTTTTTTTGAAATTGAGCATACTAAAAGTATTTTCCTAATGTGGACAAATTGCTTCCCATCAAGGATGAATATGCGCGTGGGTGAGTTAACACCAAGCCTTGTGACTATTGATGAGGAAGGTGCCCCTACCCCCATTGCCCCATGGGGGGAAAGGTTAAATTTACAAAGCGAATGCATTAATTACTGTTTACTTCAAAACTACTTTATTTTATTATAGTGTGCAGTATTCATCACCTAGACAACCAGGTCCTTGGGAAGGCCATGCCAATAAAAGAAAGTCAAGATAAAGCACAGACGTCAATATTGAGAGTACAGCATTTAAATCCAATTAAGGAAACACTACTGAGGTTGCCAACGTTTTGACTTGTCTATTGTGTAGGTCTGAGACACCAGGGAACGTGACATCACAGAGATTTCTTTTTGATATACACATGCATCCCCCTTAAATGAACAGTGTATTTATTAGGTCCAGAATTGAGTTCTCTCTAATTATTAATAGGCTAAAATCTTTGACACTATCTTCATCATTTAAATATATATTTTTTCCCTTAGTCTTTCGTGAGATCAAGATAGGAGACTCCTAAAGAAACAGTCCTGTCTGGACACAAAGGGAACACTGGGCTCACAAAGGACACTCTCTTGCTATTCTACTTCTTGGTTTCCCTTAGTGGGCAGCTTGTACACCTGCTACGTCAGCTGTGGGGGGGCAGGAACGTAGCCTTCCCCAGTTCATTTGTTACTAACTGGCAGCCCAGGATTCACGGCTTTGCCAGGAAGCCTGGGCAGTGTGATAGGTCTAAGCCACGTGTTTAGGCAAATGAAATATGGCCCCCTATACAATTTTCTTAGTTAATTGGGACTCTTAGGTAATCCTTTTTCATATCCTTGTCACCACTCTAAACACAGATAATGTGAGAGAGAATCGTTAAGTACAGTGGGAAGGGAAACCAGTGTTGAAAGTAACTCTCCTTTCCAAACCTTATATATAATTCGAACATGACCTCCATCACTGGACACAGAAGGAATAATGGCTTCTGTTCCATCAGATGCATTAATGTTTATCAGGGGTCTTCTGGCTTATGTTTTTAGTTGCATTTGAGATACTATTATTTTGAAAAATTTAAAGCTGCAAAAATGAAGGGCAGGCTTTTCTTTTTTTTTTTTTTTTCTTTAACAGGTATTTAGGGGAAAGTTGTATTTTGTGACTCTGAAATCAGTAATTCAAAAAACAATTATTTTCTCCCTAGCCATTCACATTTGTGATCAATGCGTGTACTTTTATCAAAAATGTCATTGTAACGTGAAGGGTTTCGGGAGAACATCTCGGTTTCTCTTCATTTTGTAGAACCGGTTTCATGTTGATATTCTTGTATTCTTCAAAACAAGCCCAGGCTATGTATAACTGAATGAAGTACTAACCTATACTTTAAAAAAGTCAAAGCAGTTAATTTTACTTCTTTCTACTCTTTCTTTCAAAGCTTATAATTTTTTTCTAAATTACCTACTACGTTTAAATATCCACATTTAACATCTTCATGCAGAAAGAGTTATTCAATTCTTAACCATTAGCTTTTTTATCAACAATGTATCTTTTAGTCATCACAATGTACTTATATGTAGAAAATAAAGTCTTTTCTCCTTGCACAAATCCTACTGCCTCGGTAGCATTTGACACAGTGGACACCCACTCTCTGCTCATTTAACCATGACATTCTCTGTCCTGTGTCCATACCATTCTTGACTCTTTACTTACTCTTTCTTAGTAAAAGCATTTTGGCTATCTGCAGTGCTTCCTTTATGGCCGAAGAAGCCCAGAGCAGAGTTGAGCAGTGGGGTTGAAGGCACTGGATGGCCACGGAGCCTTACTAAATCCTTACCATGGTAGAGTGACCACTGCCCAGAGACTTGTGAGGTTAGAAATCTGATACCAGCTACCAAAATTCACTTAGCAGACCTTATCCCCATAGAAAATTTCATCAGAAATTGATGCTCATACACTTGATTAAATTAAGGCACAGTGAGTTATGGAAGGGTTGAGGGGCCTGGATACTCCTGTCTTCTAGTCAGTTTATTCTCTCTCTCTCTCTCTCTCTCTTTAAAATGTTTGTTTGTTTTTGAGAGAGAGGGAGCATGAGCAAGGGAGGGGCAGAGGGAGAGGGGGCACAGAGGATCTAAAGCAGGCTCTTTGCTGGCAGCAGCTAGCCCCATGTGGGGCTCAGACTCACAAACCACAAGTTCATGACCTGAGCCAAAGTCAGGTGCTTAACCGACTGAGCTACCCAGGCGCCCCAGGTGTAATGGCCTTCTAATTGGAATCTTAATTTTAGGCTATCCTCTCCTCACTCACCACAAACTCTGGAAGAATCTAGCTAAAACGTAGTTCTGATCATCAAGTTCCTGCTCAGAATCCGTCAGTGATTTCCCTTTCATTATTTGTTGAAGTCAATAGAACCTTCCTCCCATTAAAAACCCTCTGAAATACGTTCCAAACACACTTTTGGAGACTTATACACTGATCTCTTTCCTGAAACCTCTCCAGATACACTCAATTTCACGTTATTCATGCAGCACTTCTACTTTTCACCATTTTACACATTTTGTTCTGCTTCTGGGTTTTAAACTTTTTGACATTAGTGCTTAAAATAGTGCTTTGCACACGGTAGTTGTACAGTGAATACTTGATCATGTGAGGAATGGAGTTTGCAAAATAGTCTTGGATTTCTTTTTTTTTGTTGGTTGATTGATTTTTGATATAAGAATTCCACAGCAACTTTATTTATAATAGCTGAAAACAACCCAGATATCCATCAATAGGAGAATGCATAAACAAACTATGGTATAGTCATACAATGAAATGCTTCTTTCATAGCAAAACAGAACAAATGATATGCCCAACCACATGAATGAATCTCAAAAACATACTGAATGAAAGAAGCCATATACGAAAGAGTACATACTCCACAATTACATATTTATGAATTTCCTGAAAAGCAAAACTAATTTTTGGAGGAAAAGAAATCATATCAATGTGGCTTTTGGTGGGATGAGACAAGGATTGAATGGGAGGGAGCACAGGGGAACTCTAGGTAACGTAAACGTCCTGTTGATAAATTTTGGGTCCCATGGTTGGATGCATTTGTCAAAACTCATTGAATAGAAGGCAAACCTGTAGAGACAGTAAAAAGATCAGTGGTTTCCGTGGGTTGGGGAGGGGGAAGAGATCAATAGGCAGATCATGGAAGACTTTTAGGGCAGTGAACATAACTGTATGATACTATAACAATGGATGCATGTCATTAAACATTTGGCTTGACCCACAGGATGTACAACACCAAGAGTGAGCCATAATGTAAACTATTGAATTTGGGTGATTATGATGTGTTAATGTAGATTCATCAATAGTAACAAATGTACCATTCTGGTGAGGGAGGTTGGTAATGGGGAGGCTATGCATGTGTGAGGGCGGGGGTTATATGGGAAATCTCTTGGGGCGCCTGGGTGGCTCAGTCAGTTAAGCATCCAACTCTTGGTTTTGGCTCAGGTCATGATCTCATGGTTCATGAGTTTGGGCCCAGTGTCGTTGGGCTCTGCGCTGATGGCACAGCGCCTGCTTGGGATTCTCTCTCTCTTCCTCTCTCTCTGCTGTTTCCCTCTCAAAATAAATAAACATTAAAAAAAAGAGCTGTGAATAGATATTAAATTCTAATTGATAATGTGCATGTTGAAGCACTTAGGAAGAAGGGTATTAATGTCTGCAATTTACTTTAAAATGCAGAAAATAAGATGAATGGATGGATGAGTGGAGAGATATGTGGGTGAATAGATAACAGTTGAAGTAAGTATAATAAAATGTTAATGACAGAACCTAGGTTATACAGTGTTTACTATAAAAAATCTTTGAATTTTCTATAGTTTAAAATTTTTTATAATGAAATTGGGGGGAAGGAAGACAGGTAGAAAGTTGTGGTTTATAGTTTCTTGTTAGCAGTGGGTTTTTCTCTCTTTCTATGATATATCTACCTTTATGGTGCCAGGGAGGATGAGATGTTAAGGCAAATCTTTTCAGAGAGAAGACAGGGTGGAGTTTGGGGAGGTTGGCAAGTATTGGGAAGTGTATCGGTTAGGGTTCAAGCAGAGAAACAGAACCAGTAGGAGATATATATTATTGTTTATCACAATGAATTGACCTAATGCAATTGTGGGGCCTGGTTGAGCCAGTTCCAAAATCAGTGGGGCAGACCACTAAGAAGAGCAGGCTGGAAATTATCAGGCAGGAGCTGTTGCTACAGTCCATAGACAGAATTTCTTCTTCTTCAGTCTCAGAGTTCTTAATGGTCTAAAATTTGAGTTAAATTTAATTATTGAGAGCAGCGGGAAATCTTTAAATGAATTTACCCAGTGATAAATTCTCAAATTTGCTCTTTATACAATTATACTAAGTGTCTTGGATGCGACTGTCATCTGACTTTCCCGATTATTGATAATATACAGCGTGTGTAGCAGAAGTTATTAAAAATGGGAAAAATCCTAAAAAGTTTTACAGTGGATGTTGTATTTACATAGGTAAAATAAAGTACCGAACTTAGACAAAATTACAGAAAAATGCATGTACTAGAATATGTAAGGTGGAATAGCATTTGTATTGCCGAATGTATTTCTTTTTAACTTAACCTGATGGACTATTTATTTGAAAGCCACTTTCTTTCATTTTGCTTAAGTAGGAAGATATCTAAGATTTTCCATTTTAAAATTATTATTGATGAATTTAATATTTTTTTTTCTTAACAAAGAGTAACAGAAGAATAGTGAAATAATACAAAATAAAGACAAAGAATCTGGAAGCCCATGTTAATCCATGGTTTGGAATTTTCTAGTCAGATAACCAAGTTATCAAATAAAGACTGGATTGGAGATTTGGGCTAGATCTTCTCTTTCACTCCTTACCAAACTAAATGGTTGAGACTAAAAGCAATTAAATGCCCTAAATGCAGCCAGGGAAATAAGATTCTGGAAGAACAAGGATTATCAATTATTATATCACTAAGAAGTGGGTGCATTTAAATCCTACCAATTGAGAGTTTAAAAAGAATTAACAATTTAGTCTGCTAGCTTTTCTAAATAATTTTTAGTTCTGTTAAGTAAGATTTTGCAGTTCATTTGGTAGCATTTCAAAGCTTTTTAATTTTAATTTATATGAAAATTTTCTGAATGGTTTCTGGGCACTGGGTTTTTCAATTAGATAAGAAATTATTTAGCTACACAGTCGTCCTTTTGTATTTTGAAGAAAAATAAACATTATTGAAAGGCCTTTGGCAGGTATTTTTATACAGACATTAAAATTTTTTTCCTATTCTGTATTATAGGCCAGCTAGAAGTCAAGCTATTTCAGCTAATGAAATTTGCTTTGATCAGAGGAGGCCAATCATCCTTCAAAGCATTGTTGTGTTTTGAAATGCAAGCAAGTACCTAATAAATGGAGGGTGCTGCAGCAGGAACAGATCAAAATAGAGGTTGATGTTTCATCAGATCACATTAATACCTGACAAAAAGAATGACTACAGATTAGTGTGGGAGAAGACAGACTTTCTCCTCCTTCTCCTTCCCTGCCCCTCTCCCAACTTTCTTCCGTCTCTTCTTTTCTCCATTCCTTCATCTATTTCCCACTTTTGCCAAATTGTTTTAGATTACAGAAGTAGTGACTTAAAGCCAAGTATTCTTTATCTTTCGCTACATATTTAGAATGCTAAGTATCACAGTGGGCTATAGGACAATAATTTGGTGGACAAAACACTTTGAAAAGAAATATACTAAATTTTTATGATTACATAAAATCTTTTATAACCCCCCTCCAATATATATATATATTTTTTTTTTTCTCCAGAGGAAAGAGTCTTTAAATAAACTTTTCAAAAGATGCAGATTCCTAATGGAAAATTTCAAATATGGCATTTATAATAAATATATCTTCTCATTCAAAGTGGGATCAGATGACCTTGGTGACTGGGGAGATTCCTATATTATATAATAAGTAAGAATTTTCTGTGTTTCTTTTTTTAATTGCTAGAAATACAGGTTACTTCACAAGTCACAGAACAAATTATACCACTCCATTTTAGAGTTATCCACTTCTGCCCCTGAACTTGATTTAGCCAATTAATTAGCCATTGTGGATATTCCTTTTTGTTTTCCCCAACAACACCAATTCTCTAATTCTCTGACACCAGCTGGCATCCTGGAATTCAATTCAACTTTTACACTATGTGTATTTAGTGCAGACCCCCAGAACTATGGGCTCAGTCCCACAACACTGCCCTCACTTCAGACACCTCTTGCAGGTGGTGTCACTAGACTGCTACCATCTCTGCCTGGTCACCTGCATGTTCAGTAGTTCTCAAAGTTCCCCCTCAGGTTCAGTAATTTGCTAGAACTACTCTTGGAACTCAGGAAAATGCTATACTTACAATTGTAGTTTTGTTAGGGCAAAGTGTCCGGGTGAAGCTTCCACACCGTTTGGTGTGCTACCCTCCCAGAACCTTGATGTGTTCACCACTCGGGAAGCTCCCCAAATCTTATTGTTCAAGAGTTTTTAGCGAAGTTTCATTGTGTAAATGTGATCATGTGAATGCATTGGTAATTGCATTCCATGTCCAGTCCCCAGTCCCTTCCTTAGAGGTTGAGTGGTGAGACAGAGTATTGCAATCAGACTCTGATCATGTGCTTGGACTTTCTCTAAGGGCCTCACTATGAGTCATCTCATTACCGACTCAGGTATGGTACAGAGGGACTGGCTATGAATAACAAAAGACACTCCTATCACTCAGGAAATTCCAAGGATTTAAGGAGTTCTGCCAGAAACCAGGGGCAAAGTCAAAATCATATGGTATGTGGGGCGCCTGGGTGGCTCAGTTGGTTAAGTGCTGGACTTTGACTCAGGTCATGATCTCGTGGTTCATGGGTTCAAGCCCCGCGTCAGGCTCTGTGCTGACAGCTCAGAGCCTGGAGCCTGCTTCAGATTCTGTGTCTCCCTCTCTCTCTGCTCCTCCCCTGCTTGCCCTCTCTCTGTCTCTTAAAAAATAAATAAACATTAAAAAAAATAGGGAAAAAATTATATGGTGTGGGTTTTTTTTTTTTTCTTCTTTTTAAATGCTACATATATACATCCTACTTGTAGTGTCCTGGTGCTATTTTCTGTCTTCGGTTTTAAGGCCTGTTCCCTTAGCTGGCACTGCTTGAAACCAGTTCTGTGATTTATAAGAGGTGAGGTTAAGTTGGCCTGAGACCTAAGACCACAGAGGGAAGGGTGGTTGATACCTGTACCTGCCTCATAGGATTTTCCTATTATTAATGAGTTATACATGTGAATTGCTGAGAACAGTGCCTTGTAGGTAGTGAAGTCTAAGTGTTGGCTATATTTATCTTTTTTGTTATTATTATCATCACCACCGTCCTCACTTTGTGTACAGGAAAATAAAGAAGCTCAGAGGTTAAGTCATTTATGCAAGGCCCCAGTGTCCCTTCTGTACCTGAAGCGCAGGTATAAACTATACTTACTAGGTGAGAATTGAAAGTGGCTCTTTTAAGAGCTGGATTTCATTTGAGGGCCTCATTTTGGCCTTATTCAAATCAGCTACAGAAACTTTCTCTGTGTAGCACTTATTAGGCACCGCCTGCAGAGAGCTGTTCGTAATGGGGCTTTATGGCTGCCGTTGGTGTGTATGAGGCATTGAAGTAGTGTAATCACCATGTTTGGAGCTCTGTAGCGGAAAAGAATTTTCCTGCATTGCCTATTAGAGTCTCGTCGTAAAAGCCGGTAACTTGGACTGTGGTGAAAGTGAGTCTGTGATGATAGTAATTTAATGGGAAAGTTACACTGGAAGCCAAGTTCCCTTTCAGCTGCCTTAAATTTTACCTTTATTGTCTCATCGCCTTTTGCATCTGAGCTTGGCAGCTAATGGTCTCTGTAGTAAATTCAAAGAAAAGCATTTAAAACAATACGGGCTGAGTTTTCCCTTTTTTGTGTGTCTACATACGGCCATCATGCCACTATTACTTAGGCTCTGTCCTAGCAATTTTCACCAACTTGATCTTTCTGGCCATATAATTAATAATTTATTAATTAAAATTTGAATTGTGTGCAGATAGGAGATAGCAATTTACACGTAAAAATTTGAAGTCTCTTAGCTGTGTTTTCTATTTTGCTACTTCCCGTTACTAACTTCTAAAACTTCACAAAATAGAAATTCAAGTAAAGAGAGACACTCGCATCTGCAACCTCAGATCTTGTGACTATTAAACTTCAAGCTCATGGAAAGTACTGAAAAATGGGAGCTGCCTTAGAAACACTTTTGCCTGATTAGAAGTGCTTTAAAGCTACCATACTGCTTAAGAGGAATTGAAAAAGAGGTCTTCATTGTTAATGTGCTAAATGTCACAGCCTTAGCTGTGTTCAGCCCATAAACCTTTACCACTTGCCTCAGTCCTTTGCCTGTTTTCTTTAATGCACAGCAATACATGGAGTTGGAGAGAAAAAGAGGATGCGCCCCATCTCCTTCTGGCTGCCTTGATTCTGTCTCCTGATCTGCACAGATATGAATAGATGATTAGCTTTGAGTGCCCCTCCCACTACCCATACTCTTTTCCCCTCATTATCCTCTCCCTGTCAGTCTGGGATATGTGGGCAGACATTCCAATTTCACCTCAAATATTGACAAATGATAGTTCCAATTAAAGAAAAAAGGCTATAGATCAACCCCACAGACTAGCATCATAAAAACACAACGGACTGAAAAGGATAGTCGTAGCTTTTTCCTCAGAATCCCTTTAACTGACTGTCCGCAGAGAAATCATTGCAATGTTTTTTGTCTTTACTGGACTTCTATTTGTAAATAATTGTCAAAAAATTATCTTGCATGCATGAAATAATGTGCTCAAATGTTTAGAACTCAAATAAATCAAATTAGTCACTGCTATCACAGGTAACGTAATTCTCAAGCTGAAAGTTGGTCTTTACTGAGGCATTGCACTTCCACCACCTTAAGAGACTGTTACTGAGCAGCCATCGCAGGTCACTGCGGACCTGTGAGGGAGTGTGAAGCATGATCTCTGCTCCGAAGGACCTCACTGAGGAGACAGGGAAAGCTTTAATTATAACGCATAAATCAAACCAGAGTTAATGTGAGGATACCAAAAATGTCCTCAGTAGGTATGTGATTTCCTGGAGGCAGGAAGAGACTGGGACAAGCTTCAGGAAAGAAAAGGCAAAAAGATATTAAGCAAAAGATATTGGAGAAACCACAAGTTTCAAAAACTATAGCTTTCCTTTGTCAACCAGGGGTGCATGGTTGCAGGTTCCTAAGTCCATTATGAGAAGATGGAAGTTTGTTGGACCGATATATAAGTTGAAATGGGTGGATTTTGTAAGATTTAATTTGTGTTTTTCTGATGCTAGTCTGTGCGATTGATCTGGGAAGAGTTGATGCTACAGCTTGAGTGTAAAGGTAGTTTGCTGGCAGAATTCTCTCTGGGGAGGGGTCAGGTTTTTATTTGTTTGTTTATTTTTCTGTTAAGGCCTTCCACTAATTGGAAAAGGCACACACATTATGGAGGGTAATCTGTTTTACTCCCAAGTCTACTAATTTAAATATGAATTTCATCTAAAAATACCTTCACAAAGACATCTAAAATAATGTTTGGCCCAATATCTGGTTACCATAGCCTAGCCAAGTTGGTCTGTAAAATTAGCATTACACATGGCAAGATCTTCTTTGTAGGCATGGCCAGGTAGCCTGCCATCATTGAGACCTGTGTAGAATCTGCCAAACAAGAACCAAAGTCCTGTTTGGCCACATCTCAGTCATATGCCCCTTTCCCACTATAGCTGGGTAATGAGAGAGAGGTTCTTACTCCTTGGTTTCCATAGTGAAACTAGGGGACATTTATTAAAAGTTCTGAATATAACCTAGACCTAGGAGAAAACTGGTTTTGCCTCATAAGAAATTGAAAAGCATCAGTAAAATACTGACAAAAGCTTTTCCCAGATGATCAGTGTTTTTCACTAAGGAATGTTTTTTACATTTTCCATAGCAGTGAATTCCACATCCAAATGTTCCACTGTTGCCAGTAAAGGTTTTCCTGGCCCAACATGAATAATCCTCAGTTAACAATAACCTAGTAATGTGCATATTGAGTCCCTCAGCCAAAGATTATAATGTGAGAGACTTGCATTTCGATGACTTACGACTTATGTGACAGAGTGCACCTTCCAGCATTTGATGCTGTTTGTCTAGGATTACCAAAATACTTGCTAATGAATTTCTCTAGTTATCTGTTCCTGCAGAACAAGTCACACTAAGCTCAGGAGGTGAAACAGCAAACTTCTTACTGTGCTCCTGATTTTGTGGTCAGGAATTTAGCCAGGGCATAACCAGGATGGAGTCTTTGTTCTTTCTTTTTTTTTTAATATGTTTTATTTGTTTTTGAGAGAGAGAGAGAGACAGACACAGAGACAGAGCATGAGCGGGGGGGGGGGGGGGGGGGGGAGAGAGGGAGACACAGAATCCGAAGGTGACTCCAGGCTCCGAGCTGTCAGCACAGAGCCTGATGTGGGGCCCGAACCCACAGGCTGCGAGATCATGACCGGAGCCAAAGTCAGGTGCTTAACCGACGACTGAGCCACTCAGTCGGCCCAGGATTCTTTGTTCTTTTATGTCTGAGACCTCAGCTGGGAAGACTTACACAGCCAAGGGTGACTGGAACGGTTGGGGCTGGAATCCTGTGGAGGGTCCAGGCAGGCACCTGTGTTGGGATGACAGAGAGGCTGGGCTCACCTGGGATTTGTGGACTACAATGCCTATCAGAGGCTTCTCTATGCAGCGTGGGCTTCTCACAGCATGGCGGCTGGGTTTCCAGGGGGAGTGCCCCAAAAATGAACGTTCTACAATTTGAATCACAGTCATTTTCTTTGAGGCAGATGGCATCATGGAGTCAGACATGGGTTTGAATCTTCGCTATCTCACTAAGTAGGTGAAAGAACTTGGGTATGTTTTCTCCTTTTTCCTCTTCTTTCTTTGTTACAATGTTTCTGAGCTTTAGTTTCTTCATTAGTGTAGGGAGAGCCTGGAAAGATGGGAGGCAAACTTCATTTATTCTCCTATGAAATGAATAATTAACTATTTGGAAATAGATTTGTAGTTTTGCAATGTGCATAAGCAGCCTAGAAGACCTCTGGGAGGGAAGGGGCCTAGACTACTCACTGACCCTAATTCCACGTCAGCAAACCTATCAGAGTGGATCAGGGTTGCCTTGAGCAAGGCCCAGGGACAGGGAGATAAGTCATACAACTCCTGAAATGGAATAATAGTGTAGAAAGAAAGGACCACCGAGCTGATCACAGGCACTGCTTGGGAAAAATGAAGAGGAGCTTGCTTCTGCTGTGGCGAGGTTTCCACACGAACCACTTAAAAGGGCTGCAAGGTGGAGCCTGGCCTACTCTGGCTGGGAGTCCCAGTGGCTGAACTTTGCACTAGGAGAAAAGAGAGCAGAGCTTCTTAAAGAGCTCAGCCATGTGGAGCTCCGTGGTGGGCAGAAATCAACCCTGGACAAAACAGGAACGATGCCCTCTAGCGGTGGAGAGGAAGCTCTTCAGACTGCTCCCTTAATTCAGTGGCCTTCCATTTTTGAGGCAGCACCACACACACTGGTCTACTTAAAAGATTTAAGTAATCTCTGCACCCAATGTGGGCCTTGAATTTACAACCAGAAGGTTAAGCGTTGCATGCTGTACTGACTGAGCCAGCCAGGCACCCCAGCACTGGTTTACTTCAGAGCAATATGCTTCTAATGTCTATGAGCTCCATAGACAGCCATATATCTGGGCCTTGGATACTTTATATATTGGCCCCAAACCTCGAGGGTATCAGGGAAGAGTCTGGGGTGGGTGAAAAGTGATAGGTGGGGATTAAATGTGCTTGTGGGACCCTCAAAGTTACACAGGAAATCACAGTTACAGATGTAAAGCAGAACAAGAATAGCAACCATATCTGTTTTACATACTACATAAAATAAAAATACTTATGTGTGAATAAATAAATAAGACAAGTAAATAAAGTGCCTAGGATAGTACTTGATCTGTGTTAGAAACTCAATGTTGTTTACCTCTCATTCTTCTTCTTCTCTCTTTTCTCTCTTCTTTCTTATGGAGGAAAACATAGATTTGGGGGTCGAGCAAACTTGAGTTTTGAATTCTGACTCCTTTATTTGGTAACTGTGATCTTGGGCTAGTCTCTTAAGCTAAGACTTAGTTTTGTCATTAGTAAAATGATTCAAAAATAATTATTTCACAAGTTTAGTAAAATTAAAGTTATGAATACTGAATAAAATGATACTTCCATCCCGTTTCCAAATCTTTCTCTTATCTCTTCTTTACTACATACTCAACAAAAATACATGGCTCTAACTTCCAGGGGAATTTCAAATGCATTCGTCTCAACCTTTCCTGATTGGCACTGGCATTGACAAGGCTTTCTCTGGGACCACCCGCACTTCCTAGAATGAATTTCCCCAAATCTCCCAGACTGGGCACCCGAGAGGCCATGCTCACTTCCTTTCTTTATCCAGGAAGAAGGTCACCTCCTGGAAACTTTGGAATGTGTCCCATTTGAGGCCTACTCTGCCTTCATGTTCACCATCCAACTTCTGCCTTAAAGGAGCTAGATAGGCCACAGGGTTAAGCTTGAGGGCTTTTTGGTTTTGTTTTTGTTTTTTTTTCCCCCACTTAGTATTGGCAAAGTATTATTACCTTCAGGGACACTAAACCAATTAGGTGTCACACAAGGAGCGCCCAAGTTCTCAGCATATGCCACAGTCAGTATTGACGGGGTCACCAGGAGCTGAAGGACTCACCATGATCAAAACACTTGAATCAGCCTTGGAGTTTAACTGACCCCAACCCCTGCACTGAGAGGCTTCCACGGGTCTCCTGGTTTGGAGTAAGAATAACTCCATTCCAGAATCAGCGCCTCATAATAGTAGAAAATCCACTCAGACTTTTGAATCCTCTGTTGGGAAATAGATAGTTGTAGAGCTTTCCGTGGCTACCTTATCATTGGACCAGATTTGTTATATAGCATGTGATTGATACTAATGGGGACTCAGCCTATTGCCTTTGTTCTAGCTCTTGTCCAGATGCAACCACCTTGGGATAGTGCATATTGCTGACCTATCCTAACAGTTACTCTGTCTTTTATTTTGTTGTTGATCTCAAAGAAGAGTCTTTTAAGTATTCCAGTAAAAAGTTGTGGTGCATGAAAGGTGTTAGAATGATATTGGTGTGACAGACACTGCCTTGCATTGTGAATAGATGATTTCACTATTTGGGGCTATTGTCTAGGATTCTCTTATAATCGTAGAGCCGAAGTACCAGAAAGAACAGTTTACAAACACAAACATACACAACCTTAGACAAAGACCAGGCAGCAGGAAACCTGTCCACACTTTACCGTCCTTTCTTTTTCTGATGCTAGAATTGCAGGAAGAGGGTCCCAGTGATATGAGGGCACATGCTTTGAGATCAGACCCCTTTATGGGTTCTTCTGTATCTCTCATACACTTGTAATAATGATCCCCTGAAGATCATGTAGGAGTTCACAGTGAGAACTAAATTATAAGTTTTAACTTTCCAAAGGGGAATTGAAATAATGATATCAAATGATAAATGGATTGATATCACTTGGAAGCAAAGTTTTAGGTGGTACCACATGATTTTATCTTTTCCCTGGATCTCAGGAAAATAAATAGGGATACATTTGATGAGAGAAATCAGGACCCAAAAAGATACTGAAAGAAAGGGATAATCTCACAAGATTAAAGGAGATGATGATAAATATGAAAAATCTGTGCTCAGGTTTAAGCATTCCGTTTGATTCAAAGGGGATTGTTTCAGGCAGGCATGTGTTAACAATGGCATGTGTGAGAAAGTCTTTTGTGTTAACATGTTAACAACGTGGCAGCCATGTAGACAGTTAGTAAACAGAAGGGGTTATTCCTGATTTATTTACTCTGACTTGGTCACATGATGTCTATGACACTCATTACAAGCCTGGAGAAGTAGAGAGAGAAGCAAGTTGAAGCAGGCTCAGAAGAGAGTGACTAGGGTGGTGATAGGGCTTGAAATTATGTCATGAGAATAGTCACGGAAACTAGGAGTGCTTGCACTGGAAAGAGAAGACTCATGGAAATGTTAACGCCCCAGCCAAGAGGCTGTTTGTGTGATTTTAGTTTCATTTATTATGCTTGGCTTCATCTGGTTGATGATGGACAATGGATACGGTGTTGAGGTGATAGTTGGTTTACTTTAAGAAAGGGTGTTTCATAACTAAAGATGCAATGGGTGATCTGAGAGGTAGTAAATTTCTGTCATTCGGGCTATTTACTCATAGGACAAAAGATCAATCACAGTAGAGATTTAGGCATAGGAAGCATGGTTCGGCTAATGATCACTAAGCTCCTACTGAAGCTGGAAATCCTGAATATGTGATTCTATCCATGTCTAATTAGAACACTCATTTGTTACGAAACATTTGAATCATCATGATGACGAAGGTCCAAACTCAGATTTTTGCATATGCGATTTAAATACTGATCTGGGTAATTGAGCCTAAGATCGTTGGTAGTTTGAAATGTGTGGTGGGATTGCATTTTGATGTGGTGGTTCTGAGTTCTGGGTTTGGTCTGGTCACCAAGATGAGCTGTGCTAGAACCAGCTCATACCAGCTTGTGAGGGTTGACTATGTGCATCTCTTCCCAACTTTTTTTTTCTTCAATTTTTAAAGTTTATTTATTTATTTATTAAAAAAAATTTTTTTTTAACGTTTATTTACTTTTGAGAGACAGAGTGTGAGCAGGGGAAGGGCAGAGAGAGAGAGTCAGATGCAGAATCTGAAGCAGGCTCCAGGCTCTGAGCCATCAGCACAGAGCCTGACGTGGGGCTGGAACTCACAGACCGTGAGATCATGACCTGAGCTGAAGTCGGCCGCTTAACTGACTGAGCCACCCAGGCGCTCCTATTTATTTATTTTGAGAGAGACAGAGACAGCATGAGTGTGGGAGAGGCAGAGAGAGAGAGGGAGAGAGAGAATACCAAGCAGGCTCCACGCTGCCAGCACAGAACCCAACATGGGGCTCAAACCCACGAAACCACGAGATCACGACCTGAGCTGAAACCAAGAGTCAGATGCTTAACTGGCTGAGCCACCTAGGCGCCCCTCTTCCCAGCTTTTGGTATTTAGAGAGTTCATGCTGGCAGTTTGAAACTGGCCATAGTGGGAGTACTTACAGTATTGCAAGTGGCAAACACTACGAGTCAGGACTTTTCACACTCTATGGAGAGCTGATCATTAAACATTTACCAGTAGAACCATTAATTTTTTTGTTTTAAATATGAACTCCAGTATATAAAACAGATTAAAGAAGAATGCTGCTGTGGCAACGGGGCCCTAAGCCACATCCACCTAGCTTCTCCCCTTGCCAGAGCATGTCCTTCCCCAATAAAAGGTCCTAACGCACCTCGGTGGCACCTTGTAACTCCATGGGATTTAAAAGCCTCTGGAAAATAATCCTTTCTGCCTATGCTATGACCGTTTTCTTTTAACCATTATTTTCCTTTTCCTAGATTTAGAAATACAGACATAAAACAGCAGGGCTTCCCTCAGTTTTATGAGATTGTTTTTAAAATGCAGTGCCAAAGGGATCAGTTTGAGAACATTGGAAATGTGATCCTAAAAACACAAGAAGAAATGAACGTAGGAAATAGTGAGTTTCCTCACTTTGTTTCTTAATGGAATCGGGAGTTTTCTTTTGTGATACATGCCCAGCCCTATGTGTAGTCATAAGTTTACATGTTGTAAGGACATCCCAAACCTTTCCATTAGCATATTACCACCTTTTTCTTTGTTAGACTCGATACCCTGAGGGAATAAGATTTGGTGGAATGTTGTAATGCGTGGAGGGCAGAAGCTGTGGAAAGCAGGTTTAAATGATCAGCGGATCATTGGATGCACTCCTAGGAAAATGTGAGTGGGCATTAAAAGGGTAACTCCTCAAGGGCCAGTTTTGTCCACTTATTTTTTTGGGCCGTAAGGCATTTCCCTTCAGTACCTGAAAATGGCATATCATAAGATAAAGTGTAATGCCACTTTAAGTCTCTTTATAATAAGCATTGAATATTCTGTTTTCTTCTCAGAGCCAGAGAAGAACAATTAAAAATGTCCCCCCAAAATTAACAAAAATCATTTAGACTTATGAAAGGTAAATATTATTCTCTTAGAACAAAGATCAGAAGTAGTGGCTAACCAAGTATATGATTGCAGTCTGCAGGGACAACCAAATCAAACAAAGTTATTTTAACATGGTATAGAATTTTGCAATGAATTTTGGAAGATAGATAATTTTTGATCAAATACATAAAAGTTCTTTTCATTCAAATCTGATGATCTGACACCTAGTGTTCATTTTGAGTACTGCTGAATGTTTCACAAGGATATTGAGAGAACCTCCATTTTAAAATTCCATTCAGTTTCTTTATGTGTCTTGTAAGATTTATTCAGGTTACAGTACAGTTGCAGATTAGTTAGAGCTTACTCTTTGGTATTCAAATTGTAAAATAGGACTTGAAGTCATGAAGCTGGGTTCTAGTTATGCAGTTGACTAGCTCCGGTCACCTTGCGCAAGTGATTTTCCTCTGAGTCTGTCTGAGTGTGCTTATTGGTAAAATGAGAGAGACAGAATATCTTATTTCTCTCTAGCTTCTTTCTAACTCTAGCACCTTATGAGATATCTTTTTAAAGCAATGGATGTGTATGCCAGCTCTATTTCGAAGCTTGGAATATGTTCACTTGGTAAACTAGCAAATAAAACATTTGTTAATTGGAGGGTATAGTTATTCTCTGGCTTAAAAAATCTTATAAGTTATAACAAAGAACTAAAATAAGATTTTAATGATTTATAGTAGCGCTGTGTAACAGAGTCCCTGTGATGGCGGAAGTGTTCCATACCTGCACAGCCCAGTACTGTGGCACTGGAAATGCAGCTAGGAAGACTAAGGAACTAAAGTTTAATTTTATTCATGTAATATTGATTTAAATTTAAATAACCAAATGTGGCCAGTGGCTACCATCTTGAACAATACAGATTGGAAACCTGGGGATTTCTTGATGAATTTGGGGTTATATTCACTAGTTACTTAATTTGCTTTCTATGTTGATTGGCTCTGTATTACTCTTATTATTCCACAGTCACAAGAATTCACCATACAAGTGCTTTAGGATTTATTCCATAATTGTGTTTCCTCTCATGGTATCAGCTATGTAGCTCTGGTTTAATTGAATTTAGATAAAACAAAGATAATTTTTCTGATTCACGAAGAAGGATTAAAATATGCAAAAACGTTGAGAACCTCTTTGTAATGCTTATTAGTAAAGGTAAATTTCAAAGCCTAACTCCTACGCTTATTTTTCTAAGCTAATTATCTGCATTTGAGAATTCAGGTTAAAAAAAAAAGCTGACAGTGTCATGAGATATCAAAATATATTATTTTTATTATTCTATTGTTTTCTACTTATTATACCTCTACCTAAAAATAGATGAATACTTAAATAATTTTTTAAAATTTTATTTAACTTAAATTTTACCTTTTAAAAAAATCTAGACTTTCTTAAAATCTACGCTGCAAACACTCAAGGATTTTGAATAGAAAATTCATCCCATTTTTATTCATGGCAAATTATTTATCACAGATAAACTTTCTTTTGTGCTCTTGCATTTAAAATTAAACCCACTCTTCTAACCATTTCATTAGCATATACAGTTGACTCTTGAGCAACACAGGTTTGAACCGTGTGTGTCCACTTATATGTGTGGATTGTTTTTGATAAATATGGTGTCATACTGTAAATGTACTTTCTCTTATGATTTTTTAAATAATATTTTCTTTTCTCTATCTTACTTTATTGTAAAAATATGGTATATAATTCATATACAAACTAGATGTGAATTGACTGTTTATGGTGTTTCCAGTCAACAGTAGGCTATTGGTATTTAAGTTTTGGGGACATTAGAAGCTATATGTGGATTCTCAGCTGTGCAGGGGGTGGGTGCCCCTAACTGCCTGCGCTGTGCATGGGTCAACTATAATCTCTCTTGATTTCTGTTATTGGCATCATAGAAGGCACTTTAATTTACTCCCTACTGCCAGATAAACAACTCTTCCAGCAACAACATATGCACACACATATATGTTACACGTATGTATTCCCACCCTCATACACATATACAGTCACACAAACACACATACATCTTCTCAGATTTATAGTGATTGGGAGCAATTTATTATGGTGTTGTTTAAAAACATTTTTTTGTTTGTTTATTTATTTTTGAGAGACATAGAGGCACAGCGTGAACAGGGGAAGGGCAGAAAGAGAGGGAGACACAGAATGGGAAGCAGGCTCCAGGCTCTGAGCCATCAGCACAGAGCCCAACGCGGGCTCGAACTCACAGACCGCGAGATCATGACCTGAGCTGAAGTCGGCCGCCCAACCGACTGAGCCACCCAGGTGCCCTCTCTGGTGTTGTTTAAAGAAGCTCTCTAACAAGGTGCATATGTATGGGAAGCATGGATTAAAATTAGTAGAAAAATGCCATGTGACTTATAAAGTTTGGTTGTAATATCTCTGATGAATTTTATCTTTTCTATACCCAAGCTTTCCCTGCCCCACATTTTTGCCTTATAATAAACTTACTATGCAAAAAAGTCCTTGCAATATCCATATGTATGTCAAATATTTGAAACTAGTTACTTTGTATGTTTTAAAAAGCAAAACCCATGTATTTTTTTGACCATGCAATCAAAGGATAGCACTTATCTATCCAAAGTAACAGGTCAAAGCTTAACTAAGTATATTTTTTACAGTATCATACAAAAATAATTAATGTTTTCAATAATGACTACAAGGCACTACAAAACTCCGCACTGCCTTCTGAAGTGAAGATTGAGCTTTATGCAAAAGTCAGCATCGTGAAGGTGATCTAGTTCAGTTCCTTAAAAATTAGTCTCCATCTTTAATCGTACACATACTTACAAAGTATATTTTCAGAATGTGTGATTAGACAGAATGTCCCATTCTGCGGTCATTTTAGAACAAAGGGACTTTCCACATACCACATGAGGCATAATACGAGTTATCTCTGCTCTGTGACCGTATCAAGGAACTAAGATTTGAAAATCACTTTATTAGCATGAATGCAGTGATTCTGTGTTCACCAGAGGGGCAAACAAACATTACAATGTCAGTAGAAATGAAAACTTCTTAGTAATGAATATTTCCACAGAGAATATTGCTGTGACTGCATATTCTACTAATTTACTCCATGCAGCCATCCAGATACTTACCTTGATTATAAAAATTAACATTTGTAGGGACTCCTGGCTGGCTCAGTCAGTTGAGCATCTCGCTCTTGATTTCTTCTCAGGTCATGACTTCATGGTTTATGGGTTCGGGGCCCATGGCAGGCTCTTTGCTGAAAAGTAGAGCCTGCTTTGGATTCTCTGCTTCCCGCTCTCTGCCCCTCCTCTGCTCTCTCTCTCTCTCTCTCTTTCTCTCAAAATAAGTAAACTTAAAAAAATTAACATTTATAATGTACTTTTCTTCTACAGATCCTGCTTCAGTTATTAAATGCACATGGTTCTAGAGAAGCTTAGCTAATTTTATATCATGAATGTCCAGTAGATGGCAGTCTATGCACTAGGATTCACAGACCATCATCTTAAACTCTTAACAGTAGCATTACTTTTTTTAATCTGTCATTTGGAAGCTGAAGTTTCATATATGAAGTTGCAAGTCAGTTTCAAGCTACTTCATTTTTTATCTTTAAAAAACTATAAACAAAGCATAGATCTTTTTTTTTTTTTTGGTTTTGTTTTGCTTGAAAAAGATTTTGGCACAATAGGACAAAAATTATTCATTTATTAATATCGGCAAACACTGGAATAATAAATTCAAGAAATCAATTTTATGTAAGTTTTCTTAATTTTTTAAAGAGGCGCAGACTGGGGATATGATTCTTGGCCAAGATGCTGCCTTATAAATGTGAATGGCAACATATCAGATAATGCCTTGTTCTTCTACAAGCTTCCTCTATCTGTTGAAAGACACAATTTATGGTGATTGTAGACAGTTTTACTAATGTTAAATACTGCAAAGTGAATGTTGTACAGGTTGCCAATCTGATTTTTCAAAGGGGGAAATTTTGAGAGAATAAAAAAAGAGAGAAAATGATAATGGAATATTTTCCCCTAAGGGACAGAAGTTTTCAAGGAGACCTTTGCCCTGGTGGTTGTTCTTATCTACCTCAAAAGACTTGGGCAGGATAAAGAACTTATCCCAGTCCACCAGAAAGCAGAGAGGAAGAATCATTGTTTCTAGGAGTCAGGGCATTCAGACCAGTTATCGTGAGTTTGTCAGAAACAAGCAAGCGTGAGGCTGCTGGAGGTGGGAGGTGGCTGCTGCTGGTGGTGAGTCTGTCCAGGTCAGAGGACGGTCAGGGAAAGACCTTTTTTGGTTAGAGGATCAGGAAGGTACCAGGTGAGGTCACTGACTATTTGAAGCCAAGGGACAGGAGGCCTAACATAGAAGGGTGTGTAGTAAAAAGTCTGGCAAGGGAAGAGGAGATGAACTAAGTGTAAAGTCTTTACACAGCTATTTGCTTGATTCTGAAGGCTCTTCTACATTTTACCAGGCCATCGTCTTCTCAGTCTTCATGTCTCAGCCTCAGGTAAATATTTCTTCAGTAAATGAATGATTAGATGATCGCACAGAGAAAATAAATATTCTAGGCCTAATAGTCTGAAGGTACCAAAGATACAGCACGACAGCCAGGGTAGTGATAGCAGGGAGAGCTCTTCTGTGGGAAGAGTAGCAGGCTCTTGCCACCCTGAGAAAAGCCACAGAATCTCTGTGCCCACTGTAAGGAGGTCAGGATGATCGCTTAAGAAGAGATCAAGACAATTCCACTTCCGGGTGTTTATCCAATAGAGTTAAAAGCAGATTTTGAAGAGATATTCATACAGTCATGTTCACAGCAGCGTTATTCACAATAGCGAGAATGTAGAAGTAAACCAAATGTCCACTGATGCGTAAATGTGTAAACAACATGTGCTGTACACACACAATAGACTATTATTCAGCCTTGAAAAGGAAGGAAATTCTGACACATGCTGCAACACGGATGAACCTTGAGGACATAAGTGAAATTAGTCAGTCACAAAAGGACACTGTATTATTCCACTTACATGAGATATCTAGAGTAGTCAAACTCATAGAAACAGGAAGTAGAATGGTGGTTGCTGGGGCTGGGGGAGGGGGAAATGAGGAGTTGTTGTTTAATGGGTATAGAGTTTCGGTTTTTTTTAATGTCTATAATTAATTGTCAAATTGGCTTACATACAACACCCAGTGCGCATCCCAACAAGTGCCCTCCTCAGTGCCCATCAGTCATTTTCCCTCTCCCCCACCCACCTATCCACCCTTAGTTTGTTCTCTGTATTTAAGAGTCTCTTGTGGTTTGCCTCCCTTCCTCTCTGTATCTGTTTTTTTCCCCTCTTCCCTTCCTCCGTGGTCTTCTGTTCAGTTTCTCAAGATTCACATATGAGCGAAAACATGGTATCTGTCCTTCTGGAGTTTCAGTTTTATAAGATCGAAAAGTTCCGGAGATTGGTTGCACAACGTGAATATACTTTACTGAGCTCTACACTTAAAACTGAAGAAGAAGGTAAATTTTATATGATGTGTAATTTACCAGAATTAAAAATATGTTAAAAAGAAAGAAAAAATTAAGGGTCAAGAGTAGATGGTTCAGGGTAGGGTGCTTCAGCCAGCATCTCCATTCTTTCTTTTCCTTGGGCCTGAAATCTCCACGCGTAGTTCGACCTTGTTTAAGTCTTAGAATTTAAGCACTTTTAGCTCAACACTCTTGGCACTTATGGTCTAGTTGGGCCTTGGCCTCGTGGTATTGCCTTTTTGCATTCCAATTTTCTGAATAGGGTCCTTGTATCCCTGTACCGGCCTGATGATGTCACTAGGACTGGAGTCCTGTCTTGCTTTCTTATATAGTTCTTTCTCTTCTCAAACTCATCGTTGTTAGGAGTGGAGCCTAATCTTGAGACTCTGTCTTCCTACCAATTGACTTCCTTAAAGATGACTCCTGTCTGCATTGATTTCCTGGGTGACCAACCTGTCCCAAATTGCCCAGGACTGTCCTGGTTTTAGCACTGAAATTCCTGATCCTGGAAAACTCCTCTGCCCTGAGCAAACTGGAACAGTTAGCTACTCTGCTTTTAACTGTCCTCTGTCAATGGATTCTTCAGTGTTGGACCCTCCAATGCCTGTTCAATGGCCCTTGGTCTTGGTACAGGTGAGCCTGGCCTAGGGGCCAACTACACATCCTGGGGTTAGAGCCATTTCTAAAACAACCTGATATGGGAAAACACAAAGGATGCAGGCACTGAAGTTCAAAGCTGGGAGGCTGAGAAGAGGAAACTTGGTGCTAAGAGCTAATGTTTCGGAGCTGTGCTGAGATTTTGACATGAATCAACTCATTTAATCCTTATAACCTTATCAATCAGACACTCTGATTATTACCACTTTACAGATGAGAAAACTGAGACTTAGAATGGGTAATTGGTTTTACTGGACTTTGAACTCAGGCCATCTGATTTTAAACCAGTTGCCAGGGATCTTTAAAACAGCTGGATACCTGGCTGTACACCTAGAAATTCTCATTTAGTTGGTCTGGGGTGTGGTCTCCACACTGGGATTTTTATAAACTCCCCACGTGGTTTTAATATGCATCCAGGGTTTAGAACCACTGTTCTAAAGCCCAGTTTTCTAATAGCTACTCAATTCTACCTTTCATGAAGGTGAAGTTTCAGAAGATGGGCAAGGCTGGGGAAGCTGGACTGAGAGCTAGGCTGGAGCAATGAGAAAGGTTCTCAGGGGGTTGCCACGGACATAGTCACATGCTGTTGCTTTCTTCTGTTGGCTCCTGTTGGTAAGTGAATCAGACAGGCTTAGACATGTGTGGTCGAGACAAGTGCCACTGGCCTGTTTATTGCCTCTTGACATCTTCTCCTGACGTCATGCTCTGCTTGTACTTGAGGCTGTGTGCCCAGTTCTGTACATGCCCTTCACAATTGGGCTGGATCAAAATGAAGCCATAGTCTCTTCCAGAATTTCTGTCTTATAAAACTTACCCTGACTTTAAAACAAACAAACAAACAAAAAAACAGACCCTCCTCATTTCTCATCCAAGACCATGCTTTCTGCTCTATAAAAAGAGATAGAACCAGGATGTAGATTTTGAGATTTAATGTGGGATGGTAAGAGTTTAGGATTTCCTTGGGACAAATGTATTACTTATACCTGCCTAAATGAGATATTTATAAGCCTGCACACCATCAGCAGGTAGATAATTCCTTTTTTATTTTTCTAGAGAACCTCATCTAGGTACTATGAAAGCAGAAATGTTCACACTTTGATTGGACATCCATTAATATTGGTGCTTAGGTAAGAACCAATGGAGTCTGCCAGGCCCCTAGCTCCACAAGCATTGCTCACACAGCTCTTGGTGTGAGCACTTCCTAGAAACCAAATCTTGTATGGTGGTCCCTGAACATTGTTCATCTATACTCCCCCAAACCAGGTCTGACAAAAGCCCAACCTCAGATAAGTTGGCTAAGGGTTCTATTCTTAGAACTCTTGGTGGATTCAGAGGTTTCCAGAAACTTCATTCTCCCTTCAGGTTCAGACTTAAGAAAATATGCACTCATTTTCAATTTTCCTAGAACTTTCTGTTTCCTGTAAAGTTGGAGTTTGAGTTGATAATCCTGTGGTGCTGATAGAACATAGGGATAAATTCACCCTCACTTGCTCAGTCTTCCTTGGCCAAAAGAGGGTTTTTGAAACAGTCTGCTGGAGTCTGGGTAGGAGACATCTCTGGCCATAGAACAAGGTGAAGCTCTGGGTAGTGTTGGAGTGCCTGGCCTCATTAAAGTGGCTATGACCACTAAGTCAAGGATCAGCAATCTATGGCCACAGTACAAATTCAGCCCGGCTCCTATTTTTGTCCAATGAAATAAAGTTTTATTGGAACACAGCCCAAGTGTGGAATGGCAAAGTTGACCACTTGTGACAAAGACCATATGTCCTGCAAAGCTTAAAAATATTTACTATCTGGTCCAGAAAAATTTTGCAGTAAGTTATTCACAGATTTAAAGGAGGATTGATTGAAAATATTCAGTTTGTCTCTAACCTCTTTTAGGGGTCAGAACCAAACCAAAACAGGCCACTACTTGGCTTAGATATGGCACTTCTACATTTGGAGTCAGCCCTGCAATGCTGGTCTGTAGTCAGTGCTAATAGTTTTTCGTTTTGCAAACACTCATTGTAAAAAGAGCCTAGTGTTTTTCAGAACTCATTGGAAATTATAAACCAGTGTTTGGTGCAATTTGAATATGTGCTCTAACAAAAAAAAAAAAAGTTTTTTGGAGGCCACTTGAAAAGTTTTCCAGGACCATCATTTTTTTATTCAGCCTACGAGAATGCTCGGACTGTTTCTTTTATTATTATTATTTTTTGGAACTCTCCTGTCCCCTTGGGTCTTATTGTTCTCATATTTTTTTAAACTCATGAGTCAGAACGTTGCTACAATGAGAAAAACGTTTGGTCTCACAGGCCTTTGCTAGCGTGAGAGATGGCGATGAGGTGCAAAGATGTCACTGAACGAACTAAATATAGGCTCGGCAAGGCACTCCCAGGCCCAGCCGTTTCTCTGTAGACGAGGTCTGCTCCATGTCATGTGCCTCCTCCCCCTTTCTTTGCCCTCTGCCTTTTGCACTGCGCTGAGGAATCTTTCTCCTCGGGGTAGGGCTGATAATGTGTTCCTAAATTCCCTGAGGATACACGAAACTTCTTTTCGAGTTACATGAATTCTTTCCTGGAGGAAGCAAGCTGGTCGTGGCGACCAGGAACAGGGTCAGGAGCCTTAAGAGACCCTGTAAGAGCATATTTTCTTCTCAGTTCTTAAACTAACCTGCTATGCATCTGAGTGGCAGCACTTAGCTAAGTGTGGTTTTTAATTTGCTTCTTTGTACAAATGAATTGGACAGTGTAGTTTACAGATTAAACAATGGGAATGTGCATTTTTAATGACATAAAAATAGTAATGGAATAAAGTCATTTGGGAGAGGGAGTGAACAGTACTATATTTAAAGTATATTTAAGGAATTATCCAGCTGATTTTAAACTTCCTCTCTTGTCTGAGGCTGGCTGCTTAAATCATAACGGTCTATGTCGGAAGATAGGATCCTGATTTCATGACTCTTATGATTGATTCCCCACATTCCTAAGCACAGAACCTAAACCCCATCCTGCAGAAGGAGAGATACCCCAGCAGAGGGAGAACATGAGTCCTCACTTTGCCTCTGACTCACTGAATGACCATGGAAAATTCTGATTACAAAACATGGAAAAGCAAAGTTTTTTCCTTGAGAAACATCTCCCTGACAATATCTTCCACCCATCCACACATGTTGTATGTCTAACACTGCCTCCTTGGAAAGGAAAGAAAGCTGGGACCTCCACAACTGTGAGGGAAAGGGGAGCAAGCTGCAAACAGCTGGGGTAACCAACTTAGCTGTGGGCCTAGCCTTTACCATGGGTGTCTGCATTGGTTTAATATGAGTGCAGCTGCTGTAACAGATAAACCCTGAAATCTTACTAGTTCAGTTTTTACTCATGTAAGAACCCATTCGTGCTGGAGAGTGAGGGGGTGGGGGATGACATTTTCCTCTACATAGTCTTTGGAAGACCTAAGAGAAGAGATGTTCTGCCATTTCAACACATGTTTTTCATAGATGCCCTTGATCTAGACATCCAGCCAACAGATGGAGGGACACGTGGGAGGTTTTTATGGCTCAGGCCTGGAAACAGAGCACATAATTTCTGCCCCAAAACCAGTGCCAGATCTGAGTCACATGGCCATTCAAGAAGGGCTGGGAAATGTAGTTTAGCTGTATGCCCAGAAAAAGAGGTAAAAGAAGTTTTGTGCATAATTAACCAGTTTCTGTCAGATACAGTGGACAAAGTCTACCTCCCAGCATGGCTGGTATTGATGCCAGGGACTGGGTGGGTCTTGAAGTCAGATAAGTTGTACCTGCTTCTAAGAGAGTCCGTTTAGTTTGAAGAGGCCATTGGCAGAGGCATGGAGAATTGGGTTTAGTCCCCTGGGGGATGAGAAGAGAAGGCTTGTAAAAACCAAGCAGGGTTGCAGGATAGAAGATCACAGTCAAATGATCTGGGCCAAAACAGGCTTCAATCCTGGGAGAAGTCAGAATTATCTCCAGGAAATCCAAGATGGAAACTTAGTCATAATTCCTTGGCTAATTGAACAAAATAGGAGAAGTGATAGCCTGGGCTCTAGGTGGGTGTTCAGGGTCTGAGACAAATGTACTAGACATGATATGGAAAGTCAAATTCTACACCATACCACCCGATTGAGAGGGGTCTCTAGAACTCTGCCAGATTCAGTGAAATGAACCATGGAAGCAGGTAGGGTAAAGGTCTGGTGTTTCTTCAGCTGGTTGGGGTTGGGGTGTACAGTTACACAAATGCTTTCTCTCTTTCCTTGGATCCATTTTGGTTGAGTCTTCAAGGTCTATTTCGCTACAGCTCTAAACTCATCTTGGTTATTTCATTCATTTTCCTGGCAAGACAGCTTGTCAGAGCCAAGAACCCATTTGTGAATCTACAGTTGTATAATTGACGAGAAAGTATGGACTTACCAGTCCCTTTGGTAGCCCTCGGGACTCGCTCACACCTATGAGTAATACCTTTCTCAGGTGGGATATTTCCCAGCACAGGATATGGAAATGCCTTGGATCTGTCCATTTCAGCTCAATGAATCCAAGTGACCATGGAATTTTAGGGAATCACCCTCCCATTCATGGTGCCAGGGGCCCAAAGAGAAGAACTTTTACAACTAGGGCACCAGGCTTAGGGTGAAAGTAAAAGGGAAGGACTAAGAGTCTGAGGACTGCAGTTGCCTACCACAAACCCTTCAGGTGGCTGGGAACACCGAGGCCAGAGGAATGGGCTGCTTCAGAAACCATGCAGGGGTTCATAGCCCAGAATTTCAGACTGCATTCTCATTTTTGGAGGGACAGATTTGCAGCAGACAAAGTTGGAGTATGTGCCTAATGTTTCAGAGCCAGGGAAACTAGCATAACTGGCTTCAAATCTACTAAAATTAGGACTTTCGTCTTAGGTCTCTGCAGGCTTTGTTCTTGCCACAAAAGTGGTAGAAATTTTAGGATTATCAAAAAGGTTTTACTTGCCCTTTATTTGCTACCAACCATGGGCGCCAAAACAATACTTGACGTTACTTATGCTGCTTTCCACCCTCACAACAGGGTGGTCCACTCACTGTCCCCAGTTGAGTGTAGTAGACAAGAACGGAGAGGATCCCATAGCCCGAGTCTCAGGTGAGTCAGGTAAGATCAGGCCACCTGAGCAGATGTCATCAGCAGCACTCTCCCCATAACCCTTGGACCTTTCAGTGTCTGCATCTCAGAGTCCAGTGGCTTTTTTTTTTTTTTTTTTTTTTCAGTATCTGCACCTTAGGGTCCAAGGCAGAGAAGGGAAATTTCTTTGCCTCACTGTACCCAGCAGCAGGGCAGGCTGGAAGTACCAGGGAATTAACACTAACACCTCTACCCTGAGCCCCGGCATCAGGCTTCATTCAACTTGGGAACTGGATATAAATGCCTTTCCTCTTCCCTCTGGGGTGGGATAATTCCGAGGCATGTGTTGTGCACCGTTGATCCAAGTTTTCTGTGCACACAAGCTAAGCATAGTAGCTGACTCTTATAGCTGACTTTCCTTCCCTGTATCACTTTCCTAGCTCCCAACTGATGTTTCCTGCTCTTTTCAAATAAATGGTTTGGTTGTGAATCATCGTCTCAGAGTCTGCTTTTGGGAGACTGCAAAGACTCTACTTTTCCAGAAAATAGTCTGGACCTCATGCAGGGGTTATTCTGATATTTTCAAAATAATGTTTCCCCATGCAGATATTTTGGGATCATGATAGAGTTTACTCCCAACCTCCTCCCTTAGCTCATCTTGATTGACACATGGTGATTCCCATTAGAATTTTCTTTTACTTTTTTGAGATCCAAAGAAAATTTATCTTTCACATAAATTATGGTAGTGACCTAAAACTTTTTTTGGTATTATCCTCAGTGAGAAATGGCTCTATACTGCAATTCCCTACAATGCACTCATAAAAGTGAAACACATCTCACTAAATTCATCCTATTACCTTTGCTATCTCCGATCTACTTATTTCTGTCCTACCCTATCCTCACCGATCCCATCTCATACCATCCTCTTTTATTCTGTTCTCATTAAAAAATGAAAGCTATTACCCACTGAATCAGTTTTGCAATTCTATTATAAGTCAGCATTTACAGTTTGTGAAACATTAGTTGAAGGATACATACTATTCAAAACAGAGACCAAGAAAATAGGATTCTTAAAGGAAGAAAAGCACAAGAAGGGGATTTACACACTCTTATTCATTGTCTCTTAAGATAGTTATGTAGCCACCTTTGTTATTAGAACCCACAATTAATTAAAATCCTCAGTTCCTGGAAGAAAGAAAAAATTAATAAATTGTAGGTACCAGGCTGTTTGGCACCAGGTGGGGGAATTTTTTCAGATATCCCCAGGTCAGTGACAAGATACACTGTGTTTCAAATGGGACAAATAGATATTTGGGAGGAAATATCTATTGGACATTGGGAGGAAATTGGGAGGCTCTTGAAGGTTTGGAACAACACTACTGGGTTTGCACTTACTTTTAAGAATGGCCCTAGTGTATTAACTGGCTGGAAAAACCAGCAGCAAGGCATGTACAAGCTCACTATGATCTCATGTATGTGTGGTTATCTCAGGCCAGCTCTGTGACATTACCAGAGGCTTATATTTATGGGGAGCTTAGAAGAAAGACAATGAAGGGAAACACGGAACTCCAAGGTTAAGCCCATGAATAGAAGAAGGAAGAGTTCAGAGCTCTCAACCATTCGGGGGGAGAACTCTGAAGGGAAAACAATACTGTTATATTCTCTGTAGATTATAATTCTTTAGCACAAACAGAAGGATATGTGTGTGTATGTTGTGTGTGTGTGTGTGTGTGTGTGTGTGTGTGTGTGTGTGTGTGTGTGTGTGTGTGTGTGTAGTTTACCTTAGCAATGGATAGTTTAGAGATACTGGGCTAAGAACTTCACCCTGAATATACAGCTAGTACTTGAAAGAATATAACCAGCGATACAATTATAACGTTATCTCCAGTGAGTGCAAAGAAAGTTTTCTAGTTAGCACAAGGGGTGCTACAATAATTTTTCTTTAGTGAAGTGAGTGGTGATCAAGTTTTGTGGATTAGCTGGAAATATTTTGCAGGCACCATTTCCCTTGTGTGAACAATAGGGAATAAGACTCTAGAGAGAGCCCAGCTGTCTACCCCCTTCACAGAGGTCTTCTTGGACCCCTGGCTCTCCAGGCTTTGCTTAACATCTCAGTAAGGATCCTGTGGCTGACTTCTGACTGCAAGTTCAGATGAATTCTTCACAAGAGCACTGATATATGCCTGAGTAACTCTTTTTAGATCTGGTATTGCTTGGGAATTCATTGTACTTATTGTCTCAGGTTATCTAGTTGTTTTGGGGGCCTGCTTATAATGGGTTTTTGAACACATGGCTTCTTTGGTTTGAAATATGCTTTCAATGAAACATCCCTTGGTAATGAGATTGTGGGGAGGAAGAATTCTAATTTTCACTCATTTACAGTTACTCGAAATGACTGATATCTGCCAGAATAATCTAAAACTTGTGAGCAACCAAATTAGCTTAAGTCAGTTCCCTAGGTACACTCATTTGATCTAAGAAAATTGAGGATTGGAGAGAAACACTGGTTTTTGAATACAGCCTACTGAGTGTTAATTAGATTTGTCTTCAGCTCAGCCCTTCAGTTCTATGGAGATGGGGCTGTGATAAAGAATGAATACAAAAGCCACCTCATTATGGCCTGTATAAAAATCTGGAGTAGAAGACAGCCATGCTTTAAGGCACAGTCATAAAGTGGGTAGCAGTATGATTTTTCTTCAAAACACAGGATGTGAGTAATATTACATTTGTTTCCTTTCTCTAAATAAATTTAATATGCTCCAATCCCCTATTTGGCCTGACTGGTTGGAAGGGCCAAGTTCTGTCATAATGGGGTGCTTCTTGGAAGCCTGTGAATGCCCAAAGACATTCTTGTATTTGGTCCCCAAGATCACAGATGTCAGTATTCAGAGAAATACTATTTCTGAAGGATGGGGGCTCTCCTGAAGCACTGGGGTCATTGCCAAGTCTAGGAGACCAGTGCCCATGGTCCAGCCTCCTTAGGAACCCTAGGTAGCCATTCCTAAGTGGAATAAAAGTGGAAATAAAAGTGGAAGACAGTGATTTTTGACTTTTTTTGGGGGTGTGTGTGTAAATGAATGTCTACTTTGCAAGACAATGTATATTCAATTATTTGCTAATAACACAAGCATTATAGTTATAACAATCATTATTTAAAAGTATTATTTAATTCAAAATGAGTAACATATTTTAATAATAATCTAATTTGTTTAGTATTATATATTTTCCTGACTATAGTTATCTCATCTGCTGTTGACCACATCCTGGGAAGGAGACACAGCAGATAGGATTTCCTCATTTTGCAACTAAGAAAGGTCAAGTGCTTTGCATGGTACTTGAGTTCCAAAGTCAGTCAGCTGGTAGACAGGTAGATTGCTTTTCTACTTAAGCACTCTGCCCTAAGCTGTGAGATTGAAAGTAAAAATATGGTTTACAGATGACCTACTTATGGCTGAGTAATATTCCATTGTATGTATATATCACATATTCTTTATCCCTTCATCTATAGATGGATACTTGGGTTGCTTCCGTATTTTGGCTATTGTAAATAATGCTACAATAAACATAGAGGTGCATATATCTTTTTGAATTAGTGTTTTCATATTCTTTGGGTAAATACCCAGTGGTGGAATTACTGTATCATATGCTAATTCTCTTTTTGTTTTTTGAGGAGCTTCCATACTGTTTTCCACAGTGGCTGAACCAACACAACAGTGCACAAAAGTTCCTTTTTCTCTACATCCTCACTAACACTTGTTTTCTTGTGTTTTTGATTTTAGCCATTATTACAGATAGGAGGCGATCTCTCAGTGTGGTTTGATTTGCATTTTCCTAATGATGAGCAATATTTAGTGTCTCTTTATGTATCTGTTGGCTATCTGCATGTCTTTGGAGAAATGTCTGTTCATGTCTTCTGCCCATTTTTTAATTGAGTTATTTGAATTTTTGGTGTTGATTTGTATAAGTTCTTTTTATATTTTGAATATTAACCTTTATCAGATATATAATTTGCAAATATCTTTTCCCATTTAGTAGGTTGTCTTTTTGTTTTGTTGTTTCCTTTGCTGTTCAAAGGGGTTTTTAAATATTTATTTCTTTGTTTGTTTGTTTTAAAGTTTATTTATTTTGAGAGAGAGAGAGCACATGGATGCATGTGCACACACATGAGTGTGGAAGGGGTAGAGAGAGAGGAGGAGGATCCCAAGAAGACTCCTTGCTATCAGTGTGGAGCCCGACACGGCATGGGTTTCTAACCCATGAACTGTGAGATCATGACCTGAACTGAAATCAAGAGTCAGACGCTTAACTGGCTGAGGGAGCCACCCAGGCACCCCCAAAAGCTTTTTGTTTTGATGTAATCCTAATGGTTTATTTTTACTTTTGCTTCCCTTGCCTTAGGAGACATACCTAGAAAAATGTTGATATGGCCAATGTCAGAGAAATCATAAATTATACCTTCTCTCTCTTCTAGGATTTTTGTAATTTTAGGTCTCACATTTAGATCTTTAATCCATTTTGAGTTTATTTTTGTGTATGGTGTAGGTAAATTGTCCAGTTTCATTCTTTCTGCATGGAACTGTCCAGTTTTCTCAACATCATCTATTGAAGAGACTCTCTTTTTTGCATTGTATATTCTTGCCTTCTTTGTCAAATATTAATTGACTGTATAATTGTGGGTTTATTTCTGGGCTCTCCATTCTGTTCTGTTGATCTATATGTCTGTTTTTGTGCCATACCATACTGTTTTGATTACTATAGTTTTGTAGTATATCTTGAAATCAGGGATTGTGATACCTCTGGTTTCGTTCTTCTTTTTTCAAGATTGATTTTGGTATTAGAGGTCTTTTGTGGTTCCATACAAATTTTATGATTATCTGTTCTACTTCCATGAAAAATGTTGTTGGTATTTGATAGGGATTACATTAAATCTGTATATGGCTTTGGGTAGTATGGGGCAAATCAGCAACTTTGAAGTACATCTTTTGAATTAGCTACAAAAAGCTTTCTTCATAATATCCAGCCAATTAACTGCATTCTCTCTTTTTTTGGACCACATATTTAACCCTAACCAAGACAAGAAAATGGATAGGTATTGAATGCTCCCAGAATTGTGAAGCTGAGAGCTTTTGGAGGGATGTAGGTTTATGAAGGAATTGTTAGGTATATGCAGTAATTCATTCATTCAAAAACATCTGAATAGCAGTTACTATGTGCCAAGCATCATCCTAGACTCCAGTGCTACTCTGTCCAATATAGTAATCACGAACCAGTAGTGATTTAAATTGAAATTAAATGCAATTAAAATTTTTTGATCCTAGTCACACTAGCCACATTTCAAAATAGCCACATATGACTGACTGGTGGCTACTATTGGACAATGTAGATACAGATTCCTAAAAAATAAAGTTCCTTCGAGAGCTTTCCATTTATTATAATGTAGATAAGAGCTTTTCTATAATCACAGAAAGTTCTATTGAACAGCACTGCTCCATAGTTACAAAGATGTAAAGGAATCGGACTTGGTCCCTCTATTTTAAGAACTTATAATTATTATAGAAGAACTTAGAATATATCACATTAAATTCTATAGCAGAGTTATCAGTTAAGTTTAGCAGATATTTATTGTGCCAGTCACTATGCTAAACCGTGTGGACACAATGATGGTCAAAAATTGGTCTCTGCCCCACAGTATCTTATAGCTCAGCGAAGATATGAATAAAAAGACCTCAAATCCTTGAGGACCAGAACAGCTCTCTCTGCCTGGGAAAGTTATGAGAGGAAAACACAATTGTGACCATATCTTCTATGTTCTATATCAATGTACATGAATAACACAGAAAATAATAACTGTCTTATATAATAAGAATTATTATAATTTTGCATTAACAGTCTCATAGCACTGAGCTTCCTTTGCTCTATTTTACAAATGAGCCTGGACCATAGGGTGGGAGCCATGACAACTCCCAAATTTGCTTGGCAACATTATTCATAATGCAGGCAGTTAGACCTCCTGCCAATGACACTTCTCTTTGCCCTCTGCTGCTTAAAGCAGAGACAGCCTTCCCCCTGTCCTCTCCCCAACACCATGGGTCAGGTACAGTAGATATTTGTATTTAATAATTGTCTCACAGTTCTGAGTGGTCAGCAGTGATCTTTTTTTGAAACTTCTGGCAGCAGCTGTTTGTCTCTCTTTTCTCTTTATTATGTTGCATTTAAATTGCGTAAATAATGAAATAATTATGTCATTACAGTAAGATAACTCTTCATTTAATTTGTGGGCAGTGGCTGAATATTAACTATATTTTCCAAGACTCAATGAAAGAGGCATCTATTCATTGGCTGGATTCTGGAGGGGATGAAGGGGAGTTCTTCACTGCCATCTTGGACTGGCGCCAAGGATTTAACCCTCAGGTTCTTTTCTTGCTGGAATTAATGTTACTTTATAGAGAGGAAGTTCCTGAGGAGTGAAAGCGTATTGCTGTGAAGACAGAAGTCTATTTCAAGCTGCTTTATTCCCTTACTTTAGTGACCTTGGGTAGTTACTTCTTTTTATCTGTGCCTGAGTTTCTGCCTCTACAACTGATAGTGACACAGCATTTGTTGCACTTGCTGTTTGTTTTGAGATCTTTGCAATCCTAATTGGTAAAAAGAACCTGGCGCCTAAACTCTCAGAAAATCTGGATTTATTTCTTGCTCCACCAGTTGCTCATTAAGTGACCCTAGGTAAGTCATTTGTCCCTCGTATTTTATTCTTTTTATATGTAAAAAGAGGTTATGAGTACACTTCTCTTCCTATTTAATGGGAATACAGGAGGACAGAGACGTCCAGAAGACTAAAGTTTTAGGGAGATTTAGATTGTATTAGACATGTTTGCCAGTTTGCCAGTCACATTCGTCTTGCTAATTAGCTTCTCCTTCCTTCCACAACTCATTGAATGGGCAGCTTCTCAAACCAAAGTATGACTGACTGGACCAGAGTAGACAACAAATGTAGGAGGAGCCAATATATAATCTAGCCTGAGCCAATCAGATGCCCCTCTTGAGTCTGTTAATGTAGAGACACAGAAATGAAGTCAGATGATGATGGATCTTTGAAGTAAAAGGTAAGTAGATTTGGGCATTTTGACTTAGTTCATATTGATGAGGACAGAAGAGATGTGTTCAATGAAGATAGGCAAAAGAATGACTTGGACGTGTTAAGAAAAGCAGGTAATAAGTGACCCTGGGGCACTAGAAAGAATGAGACAGGGTGACGGAGTGAGGGGTTATCTGAAACTTCCTAATTTTGATGAGGTCTGGCCTTGTCTTAGGCATTTTCACATTTTTCAAACGCATGAGGTAGGAGGCAATATGGCTGCCAGTTTGACTAAGAGGGCTTACTCAGATATATGACTTATCCATGCTCACAGCTGGTTCTGAGGTTGGTTGAGGATTTGATTATAGTTTTCTGCTTCTAAGTTCAAGGTTTTTTCTGTTACAGGATGGCTTATTATTTGCATTCATTATTGTTTAAGGTTGAAATAAGAAGATTTAAAGAAATCATTCTAGTCCAATGTAGATACTGAAGACTGGGCAATTGATAATTTGCCTGGGCAATATTTGACATCATCCTGGATGATGTGTGTCCTAATGCTAAAAACCTCACTGCTAAATTTATTTCTCCTCAGGAATATAAATGACACAGCTACTTTTTTCCTACTCATCCCACTCAAATCATTACTCATTTCTATTAGAACCAGAGTGTGAGAGTTTGCAAGGCAATCATATGTTGTAATTCGTATGTACTCATGGTTTTGATAGATATTTTCTGACTTTGGTCATCTCCTTGGTTTGAGCCTGCATCTTCAAAAAATATTGTTAGAACATATTTAGTGATAATCACAAAAGCAAGCATCAACATTTCATTTAAGATCTAAGTTGGTATAAAATATTTATTATTTCATCAACAAATCAATCAATGGTTTTCAAATTTTCTTGGCGATGCAACTTGTTTAATCAAATAAAATATTATGCTGAAATGTAATATGAAAAGAAATTACAATGGAGCTTATCTGTCTGAAGGAAGCGGCGGATGTTATTCCTCTCATCTCTACCCCCAAGCTCTGTCACCTTAGGGAACCTAGTCAACATTTCTAGATTTATAGAACACAGTTTTAAAACCATCATATTAAACCATGAAATTTATTATAAATAGTTTTTATTTTACAAAAAGCTATTTTCTCAGCATAAAAATGGCAAAATGTTAATTCCATCTCGAAGTTGCCTTCATTGATGGTTTTACTGAGCTTCCTTGAAGACAAAGACCTTCATCTCACCCATTTTTGTCTTAACTTTCTATTATTCCCTGCTACACCAAATAGCTATTCTATAAATGCCTGTTGAAGGAACAAAGTAAACCATTATGTGAACAGAACCTTGGGATAGGGAACACATTATCTGGATGGCTTTTAACAATTTAGTATTCTTTTTTTCTCCTTCATAACACATACTGCTATTGTAATACTGTCAAATGGCGGTCTGCTTTTGCGATTTCTCCCAAGGACGGAGCAAATTTCTGCATTAAGAAGAGCTTTGGAACTAATAGTCAGAGTGTTAAATTCACTGGGTAACCTTGAGTGAGTTATTTAACTCCTCTGAGCTTCTATATTCTGATCTCAAAGACAGAGCAATGATATCCTCTTAACAATAATAATAACACATAAGCTATATGGCTATTGTAGGACTACTAGTTGTGAAATGCTTAGCTTACTGCTTGGCATATGTTATATATTCAATATATGGAAGTTATTTTTATTTCGAGGGCAATATTAGAAACAATGAAGAAAAGAAGAAAATCACTGTGAAAATGTAAAGTCAATGTCAAGCCAAATTACATCCATCAATGTGAGCATTGTGCTATGCATTTCACATTGCTTATTTGTGTTATTCAGTTGACAGAACTTTCTGTTCAGAGTTGGCAGGTAACTAAATCTCACCTTTTCCAAGAGGTTATGCAATGTGATGAAAGATTTAAGAAATATCCTCTCAAAAAGGACTTGGACTAATACCTGGAATAGTTATTATCTCATTAATAGTTGGCATAATATTAATAAAAATGAAGGAGAAGAGTTGATTTCACTTTAAAAAGGATTTGTCCATTCATTGAGTGGCTCAGGCTCATGGATCTTTTATCTTTTTTTTTTTTTTTGGCTGCATTATTTCTATTGCAAACACTCCATACTTTATGCTAGTTTTCATATCTTTTTCAATTGTTCAGTTAAAGTACTAGGCAGGTGTGTAGTATATGATTCAATGATCTGTAGCATCAAATCCCTCATTCCACTTGATTTTTATTTGGTTTCCCCATGTCTCAGTCTCCCCACTCCCCTCTCATCACAATGAAAAAAAAAATCCTTCCTTACTTGTAATTTTCTAGCTCTGTGGAATTTTATGTGACTCATCACATAGCGGAATTGATGAAGTCAACAGCTGCTGGAAAGTCATCTTTTTCCTTAGTAACTGTATCAACATGTGCTTGCTATTATTCAATCAAGAAAAATACGTATATCAAATATCCATGGGTAGTTTTTGTTAAAATTTTCACTAGTGAAACTCATATTAAATGGCCAGTATGTTGTTGGTAATGCTGTAATTTATATCAGAATGTGTTAGATAACTTCATTCATAACACTGTTTGTGGTAAAGCAGAAACTTTGCACCTCATGCTTTCGTTGTCTACAGGATGGTCTGACTATCCATCCATCCATTTATGCATCTAACAAATATTAATAGGGTGTCAATTATGTTAAAATCTGTGCTTCCTGAAGTTTACATCCTAAAGAGGATAAAAACTAAAAAAATTGTAAACAGATAAATAAAACGATTACTCAATGTGATGTGTGCTGTGAGGGAAATAGGCAAGAGGTTAATAGAGATTAAAAAGGGAGAACTTGCTTCAGGTAGGGAAAACATGAAGACTTCTTTCTCAAGAGTTATTGAGGCTGAGACCCAAAGGATAAGAATGAGGCAGTAAAGTAAAGAGGAAGGTATAAGAGCATTTGGTCAGAGGGAACAGCTGTGCGAAGTCCTGTGAACTAATAGGGCTTAACATGTTCTTGGAACTGAATGACCAGTGTCTGGAGCACAGATAATGAAGAGGTGGTGGTATGAGGTAATGTGAGAGAAATAGGTAGGGAGTGGGTCATGTAAGACTTTGCAGGCCTTGATAAATGGATTAGATTTTATACTAAATGCAGTGAAATGTCACTGGAGGGTTTTAAGCTGTGTATATATATGTATATATGTGTGTGACTGTGTTGCTCTATAGCAAAATGGCCAAAAGAGTTAGATTGGGAACAAGAGTGGAAACAGAAAGACTAGCTAGGGTAGACCAGGATTTAAATGATGGTTGCTCACACTGAGGCAGTGACAGTGGAAATGGGGCAAGAGTTCCAGAGGAAGATACATAGTCAAGATAGAACTGACAGAATACTGACTCAATGATGTAAGGGAAACCATCCTAAGAAAAAATTGCTAAATGACGTGGGAGGTCATTTCATAGAAGTGGAAAGCCACATGACCAATGAACATATGAAGAGATGCTTAACCTCACTGGTAATCAGAGAGTTATAAATCAAGACTAAAATAAGATACCATTTTATACTCATATGATTAGCAAAATTTAAGAAGTGTGCTAGTTCCAAATGCTGGTTCGAGTGTGAATTGGTATCTTATAATAATGATTGAAGAGCCATTTGTCATTATCTAGAAAAACTGGGGATGTGTCATAGGTCAGGATCGAGCAATTTAGTCTTGATGATAACCCCTAGAGGAACTTATGTCCATAAGCGCCCTCAGGAGAAATGTACAAGAATGTTTGTAACAGCATTGACATCCCAAGGGCCCATAAAAAGGCAACTGAATAAATAGTGGAAAGTTCACACACTGAACTAATATATAGCAGTGAAAATGAATGAACTAGAATTACATTCAATAATATGGATGATTCTTAAAGTTAAAATCAGGTGTCAGAATATTCCATTCCACAATGATACTCTTTAAAAAAAAAAAGAAAAAAACGTAAAAATAGCTAAAACTAAGTAGTTTTCTGCTTGAGAGATTGTTTATACATATATAACTTTTTTTAAGTCAAGGAAATAATAAATATAAAATTTAGGAGAATGATTACTTCACATGCATGGAAGGGGACAGGTGAATGGGAAAGAGAAGAAACAAATGAATGGTTGTGAGACTTTCTGGTTTTCGTGTGCTTTTTTTACTGTCCTCGTTCTTTGATTAAGTGATGAATTCATGAGTACTAGTTAAGGATAACTAAATAACAAAATAAATAAAATAAAATAATGAGAGCCACAGGGGACCGATGATAATGTTGACCTCTGACTATGCCTATACTTATATCTGGGCACCCGAAGTAAAAAAAAATTATTTAAAAAACCTGTTTGGCTTAAAAATACAGTTACAGCTAAGATAATTTCATGGTGTTTGGTATTTATAGATAATTCTTTTGAGAAATTTGGCTGTAAAAGAAAGAGAAAATTATTGATGATTGGAGGAGGATCTGATTTCAAGGGAGGGAGTTTTGTTTTGTTTTGTTTTGTTTTAGTGAGAAAGAGATATGTGATATTTGTAGGCTGATAAAAACAATTCAGAATACAGAGAGATTGATGGTAAAGACTTGGAGCTGATAATAAAGGAACAAAGGTCTTGGGAAAATAAGAAGGAATGAAATTCAGGACACATGTCAAGGAAATGGCTTTTTGTCAGAGCAGGTAATCTTCCTTTATGTTAGCAGAAGGAAATGGGAGAAGAAAATGGGAGCAAATATAAGCAGATTCATTGTCCCTTGTGGGGAGAGGAGAGAGTTTGCATTGATGGGTCCAGTAAGTTGGGTGATGAATAATACCTAGAGAAACTCATTTTGCTCAAGCAACTGGCAGGTCTAAGAATGCATATGAAAGTCAAGTAAATGAAAGGATTCCTAAAGAAAAAAAGTAGAAGTGTTTTAAATTTTGACGGTAAAATGGTTCTATCAGTTGTCTATATCCAATTGGATCCTAATACATTATTGAATTTTCTGAATAAATATAAATATTATGGTTCATTTCGAAAAGTTTATATGTTTCTTTCCATCATTGAACTTTCTGTCCTGGAATCTGTACATTAACTTGTCACTTAACTTTTTATGGTCTTGAGAGTCACTAAACTGTGATCAAATATACACTAATGCAAAACCTTTTTTATGTTGTAAAAACTTATATTTAAATATTGTAATCAAAGATTTTGGTAAATCTGTGAGAGTAATTTTAATTTTATATTTTAGATGTAAAATGTTTTAGTTTACATTTAAGTACCATCCATACTGTTGACCATTACTAGTTCTTGGTAGAGGCACTTACTTTCTGGGTTTTGGCATTATCGTTAATTCTGTAGTTTGGTGCCATGGTTTGAGTTCCAGACTCTGAAGTTGGACTCCATGTCACTTACTGGATTTTTGTGAACTTGGGAAAGTTACTTGTCTTCTCTGTGCTTAAATTTCTTAATCTATAAAATTGAGATAATAATGGTAGTACATACCACATAGGATTACTGGAGTGATTAAGTAAACTATCTATTTAACTATTGCTAAAGTTTACTCCAACCCTGCTCACATTACTTATTATGTATTTAAGAGTGCATGAAATGATTCTGCAAGCCAGTAGGAACAGAAAACTTCATGAAAGGGAGGAAAGGTTAGGGCTCAGAAACAGTGCACACAGAGGAACAGAAGGAGCAGGGCTTTGGTTGTCAGATACACCGGGATTAAACAAGATGCTTAATCGTTTTGTGAATTGGTGCCTCACTAAAATGCAATCTTTTGCACAATGAGGACCTCAATACATCTTGAAATTCTGTATAAATGACATATAGCTTGTAAAATACTCAGAAATGATGCAGTTTTTTGAATCCTCCTCTCCATTTTTTAAAGCAAAAAAAAAGAAGTAGCATATCTTACATACAACTTTTAACTTTACTTTTTAAATTAACATATCCTGAACATATTTTCATGTCATTAAATACTTGATTACATAATAATATATAAAAGCTAATAGTAGCTTATTGAAACGTATATACCATAATTTAACCAGTTCCCTATTTCTGAATATTTATGTTGTTTCCAATATTCTCTACTATTAACAATCAAATAATGAACATTTATGGTGATGAACCATGGTATATCTGTTATTTTTATTAATAAGTGAAATTGTTGAATCAGTTATAAGTACATTTAACTGTCCTCCAAAAGGCTTATACCAATTACATTCACAGAAGCAATGGTTGAATGGGCTTGCTTCCCTGCATCTTCGCCAACTTGAATATTATTTTTTAGTTTGATCATTGCAAACTCATGCAAAAATAGCATTTCATTGCTTTGATTTTTATTACATGATTACTAATGAGTATAAACATGTTTTCATATGATTGTTGTGCACTTCTTTTTGTGAATTATATTTTCATATCTTTGCTATTTTTCTACTGCTGTGTTCATCTTTTTCTTGATTTATAAGAGTTCTCTCTATTTTAAGTGTACTCTAATACTTTGCAATATATATATATGTGTATATATCCATATATACACATATATAGATAAACAATACATATTTTCTTTTAGCACTCTTTATCATTCTTTTATATTTGTTTCTACTGTTCTTGATATATAGAAGTTTAACTTTTTGTAAGTTTATTTATTTTTTGAGACAGAGACAACACGAATGGCAGGGGGACAGAGAGAGAGGGAAGAGAATCCCGAGCAGGCTCTGTGCTGCCAACCCAGAGCCTGATGTGGAGCTCACATCCGTAAAACTGCAAGATCATGAACTGAGCCGAACCGAGGGTCAGACACCTAACTGAGCCACCCAGCCTCCCCTAGAAGTTTTAACATTTTAACATGTTTACAGACATGATCTTCTTGTTTATGATTTTACCCTTTGCGTTATGTTACAATTATCTTTCTCTACCTCTCCTCTTTTCTCCCAGTTTTAGAAATGTGAATTTTAATTTATAACTAGAACATTTAAATATCAGTGCCTATATCAGAGAAGGTATGAGTCAGCTATTCAGACAGAGCTCTACTCCACTAGGTTGTAGTTACTGAATGTGTGGATATATAGCCGCTTATTCCCAATATGACTATATAGCTGCTTATTCCCAATATGGAATACAAGTTGTCTGAAGCCATGTAATTATTTATATGTCCAGAAATGGAACTGTTTCATGTGTGTGACTGAATCAAAAAATATTTAAGTAAAGTCTTGATTGTGTTAATACGCATTCATTTAAAAACTCAAATAATAAAACCAAAAGAAAGATAATCCTTCTTCAAAGTCACTTTATGAATATTTCTTGAATTGTGTGCATACCTTTGGCCAGGATTTCACATGCTGCAATGGTTAAAGGCATGCTTCTACTTCATATGCTAGAAATGGATTTCTTGAATAAATATAAATGCCAGATTGGGTTATTAAATAAGTGGCCTCAGTGCCTGCTTGAGAGCCCAACAAAGAGAGAGACTCTATAAACTTCATGAAAGAAATTTCAGATTGAGAGAGATTAGAGATCCCCTTTGCAAAATTTTTTTTGGAAACTGTGATAGTTAATTTTATATGTCAGTTTGGCCCACAAAGCACCCAGATATTTGGTCAAACATTGTTGTGGTGTTGTTTTAAGGGTGTTTTTTTGGTGAATCTTGCTTAAATTGGTAGAACCAAGTAAGGCAGACTGCACTCCCCAATGTAGGTGGGTCTTATCCAGTCAGTTGAAGGGACTGAATAAAATAAAAGGCTGATCCTTCTCTGCATAAGAGAATTCCTCCTGTATGACTGCTTTCAGACTGAGACATTGGTTTTTTTTTTACTGCCTTTGGACTTGAACTAAAATATCATATGAACTAAAATAGCAGCTTTTCCTGAGTCTTGAGCTTTCCAGCTTTCAGACAGGAATTATGCCCTTGGGTCTCTTAGGTCACCAGTTTGTCAACTCACCCTGCATTATATTGAGACTTTGTAAATTCCATGAGTCACGTGAACCATTTCCTTAAAATAAATCTCTTTATTTATCTCTATATGTCTTTATATATCTATATGTATTATTCTACATATATATATATATACATATATATATATATACCAATATATTGGTGAATATGAACAACCAGTATATTTTTTATTGGTTCTGCTTCTCTGGAGAACTGTAATACAGCAGCTCTGAATGTAAGCTTAGTCAAGACCAAAAATAAATTGTGACTGAAATATTCCTCTTAAAAAAATGCCAGTTAAGACATGGCAAATTTCAAAGCCCCTGGACGTGTCATTCACATGTCATTCACCAAATGAGAATATTAATATTCATCACACAAAGTTGTTGGGGTCTCAAATTAGTTGACATATAAGGTAGGTGGAGAGATGGGTTAAACAGATGATGGAGATCAAGGAGTGTACTTGTAATGAGCACTGGGTATTGTGTGAAAATGTTGAATCACTGTATCATACACCTGAAACCAATATTACACTGTGTATTAAATAGCTGTAATTTAAATAAAAACTTAAAAACACAACCTAACCTTACACCTTAAAGAACTGGAAAAAGAACAGCAAATAAAACCCAAAACCAGCAGAAGACAGGAAATAATAAAGATTAGAGTAGAAATCAATGCTATCAAAACCCAAAAAACAGTAGAACAGATCAATGAAACAAGAAGCTGGTTCTTTGAAAGAATTAACAAAATTGATAAGTCCCTAGCCAGTTTGATCAAAAAGAAAAAGGAAAGAGAATACTAAAAAGAGAATATTATGAGCAATTATATGCCAATAAAATGGGCATTCTGGAAGAAATGGATAAATTTTTAGAAACATATAAACTACCAAAACTGAAATAGGAAGAAATAGAAAATCTGAACAGACCCATAACCAGTAAAGAAATCGAATTAGTAATCAAAAATCTCCCCAAAAGCAAGAGTCCAGGGCCAGATGGCTTTCCAGGGGAATTCTACCAAACATTTAAAGAAGAGTTAACATCTATTCTCTTAAAGCTGTTCCAAAAAAATAGAAATGGAAGGAAAACTTCCAAACTCTTTCTATGAAGCCAGCATTACCTTAATTCCAAAACCAGATGACCCCATTAAAAAGTAGAACTACAGACCAATTTCCCTGATGAACATGGATGCAAAAATCCTCAACAAGATACTAGCCAGCTGGATCCAACAATACATTAAAAACATTATTCATCACTACCAAGTGTGATTTATACCTGGAATGCAGGTCTGTTTCAATATTCAGAAAACAATCAGTGTGATACATCACATCAATAAAAGAAAGGACAATAACCACGTGATCCTCTCAATAGAGGCAGAGAAAGCATTTGACAAAATAGCATTCTTTCTTGATAAAAGCCCTCAAGAAACTAGGGATAGAAGGATCATACCTCAAGATCATAAAAGCCATATATGAAAGACCCACTGCTAATATCATCCTCAATGGGGAAAAACTCAGAGCTTTACCCCTAAGGTCAGAAACAAGACAGGGATGTCCACTTTAGCCACTGTTATTCAACATAGTATTGGAAGTCTTAGCCTCAGCAATCAGACAACACGAAGAAATAAAAGGCATTCAAACTGCCAGGAGGAGGCCAAACTTTCACTCTTAGCAGATGATATGATACACTATATGGAAAACCCAAAGATTCCACCAAAACATGTTAGAACTGATCCATGAATTCAGCAAAATCACAGGATATAAAATCAATGCACAGAAATCAGTTGCATTCCTATACACCAATAATGAAGCAATAGAAAGAGAAATGACGGAATCGATCCCATTTACAATTGCACCAAAGACCATAAAATACCTAGGAATAAATCTAACCAAAGAGGTGAAAAATCTTATACACTGGAAACTATAGAAAGTTAATGAAAGAAATTGAAGAAGACACAAAAAAGTGGAAAAATATTCCATGCTCCTGGATGGGAAGAACAAATGTTGTTAAAATGTCAATACTACCTGAAGCAGTCTACATATTCAATGCAATACCTATCAAAATAAACCAGCATTCTTCACTCAGCTAGAACACAATCCTAAAATTTGTATGGAACCAGAAAAGACCCCGAAGAGCCAAAGCAATCTTGAAAAAGAAAACCAAAGCTGGAGGCATCATAATCCCAGACTTCTATCTGTATTACAAAGCTGTGATCATCAAGACAGTATGGTATGGGCACTCGGATCAATGGGACAGAATAGAAAGAACCCAGAAATGGACCCACAAACATATGGCCAACTCATCTTTGACAAAGCAGAAAAGAATATCCAATGGAATAAAGACAGTCTATTCATCCAGTGGTGGTGAGAAATCTGGACAGCAACATGCAGAAAAATGAACTGGGACCACTTTCTTACACCATACACAAAAATAAACTCAAAATGGATGAAAGACCTAAATGTAAGACAGGAAGCCACCAAAATCCTAGAGGAGAAATCAGGCAAAAACCTCTTTGACCTTGGCCACAGCAACTTTTTACTCAACACATCTCTAAAGGCAAGGGAAAACAAAGGAAAAATGAAAGCTTCTGCGTAGCAAAGGAAACAATCAGCAAAACTAAAAGGCAACCAACGGAATAGGAGAAGGTATTTGCAAACAACATATCAGATAAAGAGTTAGTATCCAAAATCTATAGAGAACTTATCAAATTCAACACCCAAAAAACAAATAATCCAGTGAAGACATGGGCAAAAGACATGAATAGACACTTCTCCAAAGAAGACATCCAGGTGGCCAACCAACACCTGAAAAATTGCTCAAGGTCACTCAATATCCAGGAAATACAAATCCAAACCACATTGAGATACCACCTCACACCTGTCAGAATGGCTAACGTTAACAACTTGGGCAACAACAGATGTTGGCAAGTGTGGGGAGAAAGGATCTCTTTTGTACTGCTGGTGGGAATGCAAACTGGGGCATCCACTCTGGAATATAGTATGGAGGTTCCTCAAAAAATTAAAAATAGGGCTACCCTATGCCCTAGCCATTGCACTACTAGGTATTTATCCAAAGGATACAGGTATGCTGTTTCAAAGGGGCACATGCACTCCAATGTTTATAGCAGCACTATCAACAGTAGCCAAAGTGTGGAAAGAGCCCAAATGTCCATCGATCGATGAATGGATAAAGAAGATGTGGTATATATATGTGTGTGTGTGTATGTGTGTGTGTGTGTATATATATATATATAATGGAGTATTACTCGGCAATCAAAAAGAATGAAATCTTGCCACTTGCAACTATGTGAATGGAACTGGAGGTTATTATGCTAAGCGAAATTAGTCAGTTAGAGAAAGACAAATTATAGTATGACTTCACTCATATGAGGACTTTAAGATATAAAAGAGATGAATATAAGGGAAGTGAAGCAAAAATAATATAAAAACATAAGAGACAAATATAGAGAAAAAACAGAGAGTTGCTGGAGGGGCTGTGGGAAGGCGGATGGGCTAAATGGGTAAGGGGCTTAAGGAATCTCCTCCTGAAATCATTGTTTCACCATGTACTAACTAACTTGGATGTAAATTATAAAAAATAAATAAATAATTAGATGAAAAAGAAAACTTAAAAAAATAAAGTATAGGGTAAAGTGCTAAGTAAATAATTCTTATTAATTATAACTTTTATCTGAAGTAAGCCATGCATGATGATGGCCTTAGAATAAAGATTCCACCTAAATAACTTTGCAATAATTGACAAGCAGAAGACCATAACTTCCCACAAACATACTACAAATATATACCCACACTATGTACGTGCTCACCACACACAGAAATAGACAGACACTGACACATACCTATTTTGGGGAAAATAATAAAGATGACTATTGAACTGTTAAACATTTTTATTGTGGATGCTTGTAACCTTTATAGGACATGCAAGATAAAAAAGTGTAAAATATATCAGTAAGCATATAAAATTTCAGCAATCTTTTGGACCAGCAATTGATTTGCAAGAGAGACTAGAACAGACATGTCTTGGGATATACAGTTTACAGATTGAATCACAAAGTAATTTCCCAAGTGATTTTCCTCATATAAAGATAGAAATATCTTTACACTTAAAAAGTATGCAGTATACTACATTTTCAGTTATGTACACAGTTTCAAAGAAAAACTATGTCCATGCCAGTGTCTGTTTTAAATGCAAAACTTAAACATAGGTAACAGATTGATAATTAAAGTGTCAGGAAAACTAGAAGAGATGAAAAATAAAACCAAGCAGAGTTCCAATGGGTGCATGAAAATAAAAATAAAAGCATATAACTGAAGGTTAAAAATAATGTCCCCAAGGGAAAAGTCTTAATATGAGCAGGAGGAATACAAAGCTTTTAGATGTACCAGGCAGCTTTCTTTATGACTCAGGTTTACAGGTGAAATTCCTCAGTTTGAGTTCAGAAGAATTTGAATTTATTCCAGCAAAATTACTTCGATCGTTTATTACTGCCTCCTCCCCATCTTCTTTCTGAGCAAAGTGATGCTTGGATTAGATCCAAAGCTCCTGGCAGGGGGAGGGGCTGTGTGTCACAGCATAACAGACGGTTACAAGTGCTTTACTTTGAAGGGGTCACATTTGCAACGACTCTGACAGTCTCACACAATGGCCTCCATTTTATGAGCCCTTCCCCGGAGGCCCGCTGATCAGCTGAAAAGGGAACACAATGTTCAGCCACTAAACCACCCCAGTGATGGATTAGTTTGGAGTCAGGAAAGCGTGATTATTCTTGAAAATAAACGAAGCTGAATAGACATGCTGACCTCATTCAGCTGATGAGAGGCAGGGAAAGTTGGCTTCCACTCCTGCCTGCCCAGAGAGGGCTCAGTCCCACTTGTCCACCTTAATTCGTTTCATGGGGTTGATGTAGACCAAACTCAATATGGATAAAGATGCTGCGTAATCAAGTGCAGGCATGAACTTCATCCAACTCTGTTTCTGAAAGTCAGAAGCAAGCATGGAGAACTAGGTAATGGATTTTCTAATTTTGGTCTTCAGAGAGGCTGCCGACCTAATGAAAGTTGATTAATTGGACCCTATTTGAAAAGGAAAATCTGAAGAACAGGAAGGCACTTAGGTCTCATTATCTATATGACAAATATTCAGGCACAGAAAGTATCACAGGTTAAAATTTCAAGAAGTGTAAGGCATTAGTCGGAACATGTGAATGTAGATTATGTTTTCTAACTTGATAAAGATCACTCGATCTGATTGGATCCTTAAAGTGAATGGCAGCAATCTAACATTTCAGATGGTGGGGGAAGAGTTTGCTTAAAACCTGCCCACATACCTGTACACTAAGTGGCCATAGCCTGTAATTCTTCCCTTACCATAAAAAGTTCAACATTTTAGAATAGGCACTTGAGGTTCTTTTTTTTTCCTCCTCAGTTCTTCATATTTCTCTCAAATTACCTTTCAACAATAGGTCCATGTCTCAGCCAATAGAACAATGATCCACATGCAAATAAGAATGTAAGGAAAAAACTTTAAATGGGTTTAAAAAATTGAGACCACCAAAAAAAATAGATGAAATAGCTCAGAAGAGACAAATAATAGTTACAAAAACTGAGTGATTTCTTTGTTCTGAACCAAGAAAACTCATCCATACACTGTTGCCGTACTAGCAACTTGAAACTTGAAATTGGCACCAAGACAATTAAAAGGAAAAAAAAAGAATCAGGTATACTTCTATCCTTAAAATGTCATTTATATTTCTTTCTGCATGTTGATGCGAATATTGCTGAATATTTTGCCAACAGCCTCAAAGAACGGGTCACAGAAGGTGTGGACGTAGATGGAATAGACACGGCTGATGCACTGAATCTCAATCAGGAAACTCTTAATGCACGGCACAACTGCCCAGATGTGCAGGAAAGAGAGAATGGCAAAGTAAATGCCCCAGATGAGTGCCATTGGGATGCCAAAGAGGGCAGACAGCAAGCGGTAAAACCAGTATTTTGTCACAGTAAAGGTGGTGAAGCTGGCCTTCCAGATGCCATCAAAACTGTGTGTTCCTTCTGGTTCTGCAATCACGTCTTCAAAATCGATCTAAAAGGAAGAAGTGACAGAATGTGAGCTTATAATAGAAGAAAAGAAAGGCAACCACTACCGAGTATCCAAAAATATATATTAGCTTTTATGTACAGGTTTTGTGTGAGATGCTCAAAGGCACCCAGAAGCATTAGCATCGCTTGGAACTTGTTGGAGGAAACACAGATATCTGGGCCCCACCTAGACCTTATTGCACCTCTGGGGGCAGAATACAGGAGAACTTGTAACATGTTCTCTAGCTATTTTTTTTTTAATTCCTGCCTTTAAGTAAAACCTGGTAACATGAATAAGTATACAAGGAACAGTAAAGTGTAAATGACATGACCTAAGCTAATTGTACTCCAGCAAAACTACACACACAGTGTTAAGGGGTTAGTGCGTAGTCGATTACTGACTCTTTGAACACTCAATTGATAGAATTTCTTCAAATTAGTTCACTGTGAGCTATGAGGACTCAAGAAGTCTTTGAGGGATAGTGGGGCTTGGGCAGGGCTTAGAAAATAGGGTATGATTTGGAGAGGAAGAAGGGAATTTGGAAATGGTGTGAGCAAGATGCCAGGAACAAGGAAGGGTGATACAGTGAGTGTATAGGCTGACAGACCTGTACACACAGCTAGAAAGACAGGTTGAGGCCAATCTTGATTTTATTTTGCCTCTAGTGGAGGGTCTGTTGAAGGTACTGGAGCAGGGAAAGCAGCCATAGTCAATGTAGGCATTTATCAAGATGAATTTGACAGCAGTGTACAGGCTGGAGAAAAGGGACTCAAGGCAGTGATACTGTTTGCTATATCCCAAGTTTGAGATGGAAGGGCCCAAACTGGAATAGTGGCCAGGACGAAGAAAGAAAAGAAAAGAATGAATTTCAGGAATGTTAAAGGAAGACCCTACAGGATTTAGTTACTTCAAGGTTAGGGAGAGAGAAAAGCCTAAGATGAGCCCTGAGCTTTGAGATTCTGATTTACCTGCTAGGGAAAACCAAAATGACATTAACAGCAAGAAGAAAATTAGAAAGGAAGGCAGTTAAAAACACGCTAATGGGGGCGCCTGGGTGGCTCAGTTGGTTGGGCAGGCCGACTTCGGCTCAGGTCATGATCTCACAGTCTGTGAGTTTGAGCCCTGCGTCGGGCTCTGTGCTGGCGACTCAGAGCCTGGAGCCTGCTTCGGATTCTGTGTCTCCCCCTCTCTCTGCCCTTCCCTTGCTCACGCTCTGTCTCGATGTCTCTCAAAAATAAATAAATGTTAAAAAAAATTAAAAACAAACACGCTAATGGAGATACATGTTTATTTAAAAATGTGTAAAGTTCTGAATAAAGACAGATGTAAATATCAGCGGTACACACCAGGAAGTGGCCACTAGGAAGTAATCAAATGATTTTGCAGTCATATAGCACTTAACAGTAACCAAGGATTACATGCTTCTACATGTATCCTCTCCATATGACCTGGGGTTTCAAACCAATCTGAGAAGGTAGGTTGGTATCACTTTACAAAAGAAGATCCAGAAGTTCAGAGACACGGAAGGGCAGCTGGGTGGCTTAGTCGGTTAAGTGTACGACTTAAGCTCAGGTCATGATCTCATGGCTTGTGAGTTTGAGCCCCACGTTGGGCTCTGTGCTGACAGCTCAGAGCCTGGAGCCTGCATCAGATTCTGTCTCTGCCTCTCTCTGTCTCTCCCCCACTTGTGCACTCTCTCTCTCTCTCTCTCTCTCTCTCTCTCTCTCTTTCAAATTAAACAAAACAAAACAAAACAAAAATAAAAGAAGTTTAGAGATGTGAAGGTGACTCGCTAAAGTGAAGCACACAGCAGTGGTGCGACCAGAATGCAAACTCGACACCTTTCCTAATAGCATTGTCTCCCACAGTACATGTTACCTAAACAATGAATTCCTGGGAGCTTTTATCTCTCTGAAGGAATTTATATAAACTCAACTGAAGCAAAGGATTAGAAAAAAATTAACAATAGAACAGTAGGACAGAGCCAACGAAACTGCTTGGCAAAGGCACATATGAAGGGATCTAATGTAGTTTGAAATCCAGACAAGTTGATGTTTGCCAGCGGTAACCCAGTCAAGCTCAGGATTAGGGAATGAGGACTTTGGGTGACTCTCTGGAGCTTCTCAGTGCCAAGAAGCCATGTTTGATTCAATACCATAAAACTTCTTTTGGAAAAAGTACATGATGCTTACCAATAGCTAAAGTTTATTTTCTAGAACATTCTGTTTCTAGGTCCAGTGACCTAATAACGTAATATGTAAAAATGGTATGTCCACAGTTATGTAAGTGAAGTTAAACAGATTTATCATTGTTCTAATTTTTTCTTTGATTTAGCGCTTAAGCATTTACTTGTGTGTTTTTAAAGGTCGTATGAAGTAGGTGGCAAGTCAGATCAATCCATGCAGTTTACTTAATTGTCTACTGTGGGGTTTTGTTCTGACACTGTATTTCCCTAAAGCTATTAAGAATAAAAGCCTGTGGGGTCACCTGGGTAGCCAGCTCAGTTGGTTAAGTGTCTGACTTTGGCTCAGGTCATGATCTCATGGTTCATGGTTTCAAGCCCTGCATTGGTCTCTGCGCTGACAACTCAGAGCCTGGAGCCTGCTTTGAAATCTGTGTCTTCCTCTCTCTCTGCCCCTCCCTCACTCGCACTCTGTCTCTCTCTTAAAAATAAATAAACTTTAAAAAACTTTAAAAAAAGAATAAAAGTCTGTTTTTCTTCATCTAACCGCAAGATACCCAATAGTTTTGTTTTTTAAAGATGACCTTCTTTTGTAAAAGGATTTTGTGAAGTCAACATTAATACACTAGAGCAGACATTCTTAATATGGGATCAAAAGATAGGCAGTGGTGTCCATGAATGCCCTGAAATGGGAACACACATTTTGAGTGTACAATGGGAGAGGGTACCTCACTTTTATTAAAAAATAAAGATAGTCTACTATCAAAGGAGGGCAAGAAGCACTTTACTGAAGTAGGGTATTCCTACCTCTTTACAGAGCAGACTTGAAGCATGGCTGCGCTGAGATTCTTTTCCTAGGGAAGGGAGAGTTACTAACATTTGTTGACTGGCTATTATGATCAGACACTATCCTCAATTTAAGTCACATCAACTCCTAGTGAATTATTCCCATTTTACAGGAAAAATGCAAGCTTCAGAAATGTGAATAAATTGTCCAGAAAGATAAGAGGTAGATGTGAGGTTTCAATCTGGTCTGAAAGACACTGACTCTTTCTTCAACACATCACTTTAGAAAAATATTTTTGAAATTTTCTCCAAAGCAATTATAGTATTTCATAATTAAAAGGCACATTAACAAAAAAGATAAAATTACTGAATTTTAAAGTTCTGGTAACTAAAAATTCCCACAGTATGGTCTCTTGAGGACAGTGTTAACAATGATGTTATATACATCATCTATACAGTTGTTCCTTAGTGGGGATCTATGAACATATGAATGTGGGTAAGATTTCTTGATAATAAGTTTATTTTCTAAACATAACTATAAGTGCATTTTTTTCAGCAAACATATTGAAAATTATTAACTGCCAGTGAGCATGATTTTTCTTCAAGTGAATTTAGAGCAGGTCTCTAGGGATGGACAGCAACATGACAAAAATAACGTGTTATATAAATATATTCAATTAGTTGCTGCTTTAGTCCTGAAATTTTTAAATGGCTAAAGATTACTAAAAGTATAGGCAATTAGATTCAGCTGAGAAAAAGAAAGGAAGGCATGTAAAGGAAATACACTGGAACCAGAAATAAAGCTTACTTTCTCTCTATTTCTATTTCTCCAATAGTAATAATAATAGGTTTTTGTGAGGAGTACATGAGATAATTTATTAAAGTACTTAGTACGGGGATAGAGCATTATAATATAGTAAATGCTCAATAAATAGTAGCATTAAAAAATTACTTGCTGTGGTTGGCTAAGCTTTTTAATTGACTATTATTATTATTATTATTATTATTATTATTGAAACTATCAACCACAAAGCACAAGTGGCTCAAAAGAAGTAATTTCTATCTAGGGCACCTGGGTGGCTCAGTGGGTTAAGTGTCCAACTAAGGCTCAGGTCATGATCTCGCATTTGTGAGTTCGAGCCCCACATCAGGCTCTGAGCTGGACAGCTCAAGAGCCTGGTGCTTGCTTCGGATTCTGTGTCTCCTTCACTCTGTGCCTCCCACCTGCTCACACTCTGTATCTCTCTCTCTCTCTCTCTCAAAAATAAATAAACATTAAAAGAAAAGAAGTAATTTCCATCTATAATCATCATAACCACGACCCTCTGAGATGCATGCCATTATTCCCATTTTACAGATGAGGGTAGTGTGGGAGGTTAAATTGCTCAAGGTCACACAAATGTTAAGTGGCAAAGCTGGAACTTGTTCAACTTCAAGTGTGAGCTCTTTCTGCTTATGTGTACCTGGGATTACAAGCGCCTATAATAGTCTTACTTGCTTAATTTTGACCCAGATAGATATGCTTCTTAAAATATTCGCATTTTGATTATTAAAGGAATTACTGTTGATGGTGTTTCCATTTTAAGTTAGAACATCTAGTAACCAGGATGTTTTGCATTTTTGTTACTGATTGAATTTTCTTGGCCTTGCACAGTATGTTCTCACAATCCTGGGCACCCAGCCAAGAACTCTCACTCTAATGGGCAGATAAGGAAACTGAGGCACAGAACGATTAAAATGGGCCAGACATTCTTAAAGTCCCAAGTGAATCAGTGGAAAAGCTGCAATTAGAACTCTAACTTCTTGATTCCCAGGCCTGCATCTAGCCCTGTGCCCTGCACTGTATCCCTAAGAATTACATTTCTCTCACCATATCCCTTCCCTATCTACCCCATCTGTATCTCTATGTCTCCTGTAAGTCACTCATTACATTTTAAGGCATTGACTTGAAAGCTATCTCTATGTAAGGTTAGGAGAAGTGTCCTTTTAATGACATGAAGATGAACATTTTTGTACATCTATCTAGGGTGAAGTAAACAGGAGGGAGTATTTTTTAAACTATCTTCATTGCACATTTTGACATGTATCCACAATGTGTTGACCCCAATATAGTTCTGCTAGGTAATCAGTAATTCCATATAAAGTCAGTTCACAGTTCCCCATCACTCAAAGCATAATTGCTCCAGCCTTTTCCTAGATGTTTAAAGCTGAAGGAATCCTGAAAGAAATGGAGTCCAATTTGAGAAATTGACAGAAATGACTGGATCAAGGATACCTTCCCACTTAATGGCAGACACAGGATTAGAATTCAGGCTTAGGAATTCTCCTGGGCTCCTCTGCTACTGTCTGCTATCACCACATATTGCTAGTCAGTCTAGCTGCTACATTCTGTAGCCAGTGCAACACAACTAGCCTTGCATCTAAACTTGAACATCATCTTGCTCTAGATAGGTCCCGCAGGTCTATTGTTGAATGAATGATAGCACCTCTCTCTGACAATCTCCAATGTGTTCACTGTTCACATCTGTCATTGATTGATTTATCCTTCATCAAGACTGTCACTCTGGAGTCCCATTTCCTCAGGGACTTACTCCTCTTACATGAAAGTGGGTCTTGCCTAGAGTGGGACTCTATTTCCTCACTTAGGTTTGGAGCAGAAGAGGAATTAGAGATTTGCTTTAAAACAAAAACAAAAACCAGGAGGTGCAGGTGCCATTTATTTTCTTAAAATGAGATGCCTGAGATGAGCTTGACCTGCACCTTCAAGAACTAATTTTCTGTTCTGTAGTCTATGGAACAAGTTGTCCTTCTGGCAAGAACCATTATGCAGACTTCAGGATCAAAGGCCTAAATGTGTTTCAGTGATATTTCTGTGTCTTAATAGATGCTTTATAAGGAATCAACAATTTATATTACTAGATTTTTATAAATGACATTAAATTCCTTTGTGCAACATTGACTTATGATGCTATAATTTCAGGAACATAAGTCAACAAAAATCTAGCAGCAGGTGTCAAGGAAAACAGTCTGTCTTGTGTTTTGATCATACTCGACTAATATAATAAATCTAGAAAGATTTCATCTTTTATGTATGCTATAGCAATATTTTTAAAAAATTTATATGTACACCAGTATATTTTTTTTGTTTCAAAATCTGACATTTTATTTCTGAATAAGTATTTTTTAAGAGGAAATTAAGTACATTTAGGATTTCATAAGCAATGAAGCTTGCATATTCTACTTCTATAGGAAGATACCCTTTTAGACTGTTAGTGGACATTGTGATTGTATAGAACACACACATAAATGACAATATACAAGATGTTTAGGGAGGACTTGTTTGTTGTCTGCTGAACATCCACGGAATCCTGATTTATTCAGGTACTAGCAATAATTCTTTGATCTCAGAGATAAGTCGTGGTTGGTTTAGACTTGCCATGGTATTGTTAGTCTCCTTGGTGAGATTGGTTTAAGGAAAACATGTGGCCTAGTTCTGGCTAAGTGGAAGTCTACTGGGTGGGACTTCCAGGAAGGCCTCATCTTCCTTTTGAAAAGAGACAGAGGTGCATGATGTGGCCCTTTCCCCTTTTATCCTTCTTAGAATATGATGTGTTGCCTTAATTTAGGGAGTCATCTTGTGATGACCAAGTGACATGCATATTTTTTAAAGGCCAAGAGTATAGAAGATGCTGCTTTTGTCATTATCAGCCTATAAAAACAATGCCAGTAGCTGTCCATCTCTAGACTTCTTATGTGACACATATATACACTTATTTTTAAGCCACAGCTATTCAGGTTTTCAGTTACCTATAGCAGAAAACACCCCTAAGTGATATAGTAACTAACAGTCTCTTCTGTTGGTTGACATAGTAGTTGTATATCTCCATGTTTAGAGACCTGAGTTCAATTTCTAACCTCAATGTATCTTTCTAACACTACTAGACTATTCCCAGAATATGATACTAACGTGTATCAGAAAATACTGGATTTACATTAACATTTAGTTTCAATAAAGCACAAATAGGATGACAAGTTATGGAAGAGACAAATTAACATATTGTGTGACAAAGAGCATTTAAGACGGATCCTAACGATTTCTCCTCCCCTTCTTCCTGGTATTCATGCCCCGTGTAATACTCTCCACTTTAAAATGGGCTGGAGTTAATGATTTGGTTCTAAATAATAAAAACATGGCAAGAATAATGGGGTGCCACTTCCAAGATTAGGTTACAAAAGAATATGGCATCTGTCTTGCTTTCCTTCTTACTCTCTTGCTTGCCTACTCTGCTAGAAGCCAGGTTGTGAGTTGCCCTATGTGGGGAGGTCTATGTGGAAGGAACTGAAGGAGGATGATGGCCAACAATTTTTGAGCAACTGAGGCCTGTAGTCCAACAGCCTGGGAGGAACTGAATCCTGCTATTGGCCATGTGAGTGAGCTTAGAAGCAGGGTCCTCTCCCAATTGAGGCTGGAGATAAATTCATCCCTGATACCTGGATTGCAGCCTGTCAGAGGCCCTGAGTCAGAACCACTAAGCTAAGCGACAACTTGGACTCCTAATACACTGCGAGATAATAATGTTTGTTGTTTTTAGGCCGCTTAATTTTGGGGTAATTTGTTATGCCGCCCTGGATAACTAAAACAATTCCAAAACAAACCACCTTTATCTTGATTATCATTTCTTATTTTATATTTTATTTCTCTTTTCTATTATTTCAGTTCTCGTACTTACAGCAAATTATGGAGGCACCTGGGTGGCTCAGTTGGTTAAGCGTCCAACTTTGGCTCAGGTCATGATCTCGCAGTTTGTGGATTTGAGCCCCACATCGGGGGTCTGTGCTGACAGCTGAGAGCACAGCTTCAGATTCTGTATCTCCCTTTCTCTGCCCTCCCCCATACACACGCGTGTACGCACGCTGTCTCTCTCTCTCTCTCTCTCTGTCTCAAATAAATAAACATTAAAAAAAAGAAAATTATATATAATGTAATATAAACATACTGGAATTCAGTCTTGGGGCAAAATTCAAGAATATAGAAAAGGAAAGAGCATTTTCAGCTTTCTTCAGTGTACGTCAAACAGAATGTTAGAAAAATTTTAGGCTATTTATGTTCCATTATTCATTTACCTAAAGTGGCTTGAATTTATAACCAAATAGGCACCAAAGACTAAAAGCCAGCTCCATCTACTCCATTTAGAAGGCCCATCATCACATCTGGAGATATCTCTGTATCTATCTCTCTATCTCTCTATCTCTCTATCTATCATCTGTCATCTATCTATATTTTAAGTAGGCTTCATGCCCAGTACAGAGCCCAACATTGAGCTTGAACTCACGGCCATGAGATAAAGACTTGAGCTGAGATCAAGAGTCAGATGCTTAACCGACTGAGCCACCTAGGTACCCATGGACTTTTATATTTAATATTTGTGAGTGAACTAGCTCAGGGATCCCCAATTCCCAGGAGTTCTCAGCAGGGACCATGTAGTAAAGGAATCACCTGGAGGAGAGTGCTTATTAAAATGCAGGTGTTCAGGCCCCATTTCATTCTCAAATCAGATTCTCTGGTACTGGACCTGTGGAATCTGATTTTTAACAAGATTTCTCTTCTTTTCTCATGCAAAATGCTAAATGAGAGTTATGCCCTACCCCTTTAGATTTAGTGATAGCTCTGTTTTGTTCATGCTACTCTTTCCTCTCTATGCCTTGAAGTCCTAGTTTGCTTTCTGTTTCTCTTTGGGAGCTCCTGCTGGATGGCATGTGGAAGCTGGTGGATAATGAATGGAAATGCTCTTTGAAAGCTTTTCCTAATTTAATCCTATAAATATGTATTATTGGACAAGGATGAATGACTTATTTATTATGAAAAACACACTAACTGGCAATAGAAATCCTGATTTATTTTCATGATGCTAAACCCAGTATAAACAAAAGTATATTTAAAAAATCAAATACGTACTTCTAAAATCCGAACGTATGTACCAAACCCAGTCACACAGAAAGAAGGTTTAGACAAGCTCCCTTCACTGTTCTCACATATATTTCCAACATGTTGAGCAGCCTTTGAAGTCGATGGAATAAATGTGCGTGAATGTGTGTGGGTGTAGAGAGAGTTGAGAACTAGCACAATTAAATGTTACCAGAATGTAGGAACTTTGTCCTGATGCCCATGTGTTTTCTCAGTGGCAAGGGCAAATACATGTGTTCACTGGGCTGAACTGGCACCACTGTTCTACAGTGTTCTTGCAGCTTCAACTGAAAATAGGAGACCTGGGTTCTCTTAATGCCTGTGATTACTTGAATTCCCAGAGAGTCCACAAACAGCCCTAAGAAAAATGTAAATCTGGGGTGGAACACTGATGTATTTTGGGCTGCCTTGGAGTGGTAGGTAAGAGGCAACTTGATCTTACAGAACAAAGGATTGCCTCCTAGAGAGGGAGGAGAGGGTTGCATTACTAATCGGGGTTTCAAGCTGGAAGATGGTAAAAAGCGGGTATTTACCTACCTCTGTGAACAAGAAGAGATGGTGTGGGTGCAGGGAGAGGCATTTGGAGGAGATCTGCAGTCCCTGACCTGGGCCTCCAGTTGGGACCTTTGGACCGACTTCACTCTTATTGCTTTCCAGACATTACAGAGGCCTCAGAATAATGATATTTCACATTTGTAGTGCCCTATTTCACTCATCTGCTTCCATTCAAAAACATACAAAGTTCTGGGTTATCTTTATAATAAGAATGGAAAATAATCTTTTATACTCCCTCTAAGAAGAGGTCATTTAACTAATAAGTAACTGGACCAAACCAGGACTTAAGGGAGGTCTGTGTCTGTTGCATTCAGCTTGGTATCTTCCATGATACCTGCTAGTTCTATGTACACATTAATTACCAAAGAAATGTTTCTTCAGTAAGTATGCTATTTTAAAGGAGCCATAAATGTCCATTGAAAGGATGTACGCACTTATAACATTTCACTGACCATCATATGATCTCCTATGAATTCTTTGCCTGGTATCACAAGTGCACTTTCATTTATCTATTGTTTTGGTATTTCATTTTGTTCAAAATGATGTTCTTATTTACCATAGCCCTATACTGCCGTGACCCTTTCGATCAAAATGAAGTGGTTATATTTTGGTGACTTGGGCACCATGGAAAGGGGCAATTCAAGCTCAGAAGTTTTCACCTTTAAGGAAAAATGATTTAGAAAATGTTGATTAAAGCATATTTTTCTTGGTTGGGGCTTTGTCCCAATGATCTGAATAACGACAATTACGTAAACAGGGGGCATGTGCTGAAGTAAGGTGAGGAGGCATCTCCAGGAGAAAGCAAAGGTGGAAACAGGAATAGCAGCTGGGCCCAGCCCTGCGGGGGATCAGCAGAGCACCCCCGAAGGGGGTGGTTAGGGTGAGGGAGTGAATTTGTTCTTTTCTCCATAAATTCCTGTTGCATATGTGTGTGTGTGTCCCCAGTTCAGGAAAGGAGGCCTACAAGTAATTTGTACTTCGAATGCATTTAAGTGACTCTGTTTACTTTCTTAGCAGAATGTAGGAAGGCATACCGAGAAAGGCAGAGCATTAGGGTAGCAGAATAAGTTGACCCTTGAGCAACACAGGTTTTAACTATGTGGGTCTACTTACACATGGATTTTTTTGGATAAACACAGTACCATACCGTAAATGTGTTTTCTCTTCTGTATGGTTTTCTTAATAACATTTTCTTTTTCTGTAGCTTTCTTTATTTTAAGAATATGGTACATAATACATATTACAATCAAAATATGTGTTAATTATTCATGTTATCAGTAAAGCTTCCAGTCAAGAGTAGGGTATTAGTAGTTAAGTTCTGGGGAGTGAAAAAACTTGTTCATAGTTTGAGTTTGCGAGACAGTTATACATGGATTTTCAGGGGCACCTGGGTGGCTTAGTCAGTTAAGTGTCTGACTCTTGGTTTTGGCTCAGGTCATGATCTCAAGGCCTGCATCGGGTTCCACGCTGGCAGCATAGAGCCTGCTTGGAATTCTTTCTCCCTCTGTCTCTGCTCCCTGCCCTGCTCCCGCTCTAGCACACACTCCCTCTCTGTCTCTCAAAATAAATAGATAAACTTTAAAAAAGTTGTATATGAATTTTTGACTGCACAGGGTGTTGACGCTGTTGGCCCCCATGTTGTTCCAGGGTCAACTGTATATTGTGAGGCAGCAGACTTTTACAGAGGCCTTGGAATAGCAATAACTTATGGTATAGAGCACTGTATGCCTCACTGGGTTCATACCACATCCTGTATGTGAGGAGCTAGCCGCAAGGCAGGAGTTATTTTCCCTATTTTACAGACTAGGAGACTTAGCCTCAGGGAGGTTGTAATCATTGACTGAATCAAATATAAGACTTGTCTCTCAAGATCTTCATTCAGTTCTTCCTCCATCATACCATTCTCTTTAGCTTCACATCAAAATTCTCATTCTGTTTATGCCACCCTGCTCATTTAAATGGAGTCACATAGGAATTTCTGAATCCACATGTTCTGATTGCCCTTCCTTGCTTGCACCCATGCTTCCCATCCAAACTGATACAGAATGCCTCTCTGATTCAGTAAATAACCATTTTCACCAGGACAGGGCATATGATCCAAGCTAGAGGATGTGGCTGTCCTCCTGCTGTCAAACCTCCATGCTAAGCATTACCCTCACTCCTCAGCAAACAAGCTCCTTTATAGCCAGGACCCTTGGGTCATTTGACTAACCATTGGTCACTAGGGTCCTCATTGCCTTGTCATCTCACTCTGGCTTTTTCCATATTCACCATAACATTGTATCTTATTCTATTCCTGTAGGGCCAGTGGTTGTCCAACATTAGTGCTCTCAAGAAGTTTTTGGGTGATGTTTGTTAAAATGTCGATTCCTGGACCCTGAGATTCTAAATTAGTGGGTTTGAAGGTAGGGTCCAGGTATCTGTACCCCCTCCCCCATTTTAATGCAAGGGATCTGGGGAGGATACGTTGAGAAACAAAAGCTGCCTTAGGCTTTGTTCCCTACCTGAGTGTCTGAAAAATCTGACACTCAGTTCTAAGTGGGCATGCTATTAGTTACTGTGTTGCTCCCTACTTTCGAGAGGCAATATTGTTCCCTCCCTTGGTTCATAGCATGAAGGCTGGGTTTGAATCTCAACTCTGCTATGTTATCTTACATAAGCTACTAAACCTCTGTCTTAGTTTCTCATCTGTAAATTGGAGGTAAAATAGTTCTTACTTCATAGAATTGTTCTGTGTACTAAATGACTTAACTTATGCAAAATGTTTGGGACAGTGCCTGGGGGCAATGGTCAGTGCTACATTAGGAGCTTCTGGCCCAGTCATCCCAACCAGGAGAGGTGGGGAAATGTCAGGGATTTCAGTAACAGTATTCAGAGGACGGAGGAGATATTTTGGAAAAGGAGAACCTCTTGGCATTCCTGAAATCTTTTCAGCAGGTGAGTGCTTATTTTGCATTCTACCATTATGCAAACAAGAAGGATTAGGTTATCTCTATCACTGCATTGGCCTTCTGGAGTTTATTATAAACATGAGGCACACAGCAACCAAATATACCCTGGGGAGGAACGATGCCCTAGCTGACTGAGCTCCTGGAAGGTGGCACCAACACCAAGTAATGGGACTCTCTTTGCTTTAGATTAATTCCTTTTTGCCTTCTTCTTTTTTCAGTCATTTGAAGGTAACCAACAGGTTTCTCCACCTTTTGCTCTTCTTAGGAGGGAGTATGAATTACCCTAGGCTTTGTATTACACTTTAAAATTTTAAGTTAAATTTTCTCTGTTTTGATAACAAAGATAGACATTCCTTTTACATCTTGTTATGCATTGAATTATGTCCCTCTCAAAGACATGTTGAAATCCTAATCCCTAGTACCTCAGAATGTGACCATATTTGGAGACAAGGTCTTGCAGATGTAATTAGGATGAGGTCATACTGGAGTAGGGTGAGCCTTTCATCCAATATGGCTGGCATCCTTATAAGAAGATGGTAATGAGAAGACACACAGGGAGAAGGCCATGTGATTGACTGGAGTTTTGCAGCTGCAAAGCCAAGGGATACCAAAGATTGCCAGCAAACCATCAGAAACTAGGAAGAGACAAAGGATTCCCATACAGGTTTCAGGAGGAGCATGGCCTTGGTGACATCTTTGTTTTGGACATCTAGCCTTCATGATTGTGAGACTATAAACTTCTGTTGCTTTAAGCCACCCAGTTGGGATTCCTGCTAAGATAGCCCTAGAAAACGAATATACATTCCTTTGAAATTGCTGAAAACCATCCTCCATGATGAGATGATTTCTGGGTTCCAGAGCATTTTCATACTTCCTGGAGTAGGCTGCCCACTTTTTTTTCCTGGGGATCCCAGGTAGAAACATGAAACTATATTTAGTGTACCTGCAACCAACTGGCTTTGAGCTTTCTTCAGAAACCTGAACCATCTCTTCTGTCAACATGGCTTCACATATTTATGATCATAAAAAGTGCCTAGTTGCAGATGGCTCAGTACAAAGCAGACTGCATATCTTTTGATTCCTTATTTAAATCTTCAGTCAATTTGGTGGCACTTGCTGATGTTGAGTGTCACCAAACAAGTGACATGCAACAGTGAACAGAGTAAAAATAGGCCATACAAGGGCTAGTGATAGCAGCATTGAGACTGAAGCATTGAACTTGAACAGGAAGGAGTGGTACCTTGGGGGACTCTTATGTTTGTCATCCTTGAAGAGAAATAACTTCAGTCCTTGGAAGTTTGGAAGTTCTCTTAATAGAAAAGTCCTGTGTTGTTTAGTGCATGGAAATCTTATCCTATCTCCAAACAACATTTATAAGGATTCATCTAGAGGCCTCACTTGCTCACGAAATTCTGTGTTTACACTTGGGAGTTTGTTATTCTTTAAACTTCTGGGTGTGTCATGGGACAAATATGAATGATTACCACACTAAAGAAAATAAAGGCTCTTTCCATTCTAACAAAGACACAAGAAACGGAAATGTCTTCACCATTTTCAAACTACCCATGGTCTGCATAGACATTTGTTTGAATGAGAGCTTTTTCAACCCTCTTAACTTCTTTTCAGTTTCTACAATTCACTTCCTGATGGCGGGAGTTATTTCCTACCATTCAGTTGAGTCAAACTAGGGTTACTAATAGCACTTGTCTTACCTCACTGCTGGAGTATTTTCCCCTCCAGTGCTTAGAGTCTGTTTATTAAACAAATAGAAAATTAATGAAATAAATCTCCGCAGATTTGAACATTGCTAGGCAAGTGAGGAAAAGGATCTAAACTAGAGTTCCTGTCAGGTTTAAGCAAGGATAATCACAGCTCATTATGTGGCTCCCGAGACACAGCTCCCAACTTCTACCACAAGGTTTCTCCATCTGAGCACTGTTGGCATTTTGGGCTGGATAATTCTTTGTGATTGGGGTGAAGGTAGAGGTGCTGTCCTGTCCACTGTAGAATGATTATTGGTATCCCTGTCCTCTACCCAGTAGATGCCAGTAGTACCCCTTAAACTGTGACAACCAAAAATAACTCCAGACATTGCCAAATATCCCCTAGGAGGGAGAGCAAAATTGTCGGTTGAAAACTACTGCTCTAGAAAATCAGAATTTGATGTGAAAATCAGAATTTGATGTGATGTGATGTATATTCGTTTAGAATGCTTATATATTTATTGCAGGCACTTTTGGTTTATAGTATTGTGACCTTGTAAGTTGATTGATTGATTCATTCATTCATTTGTTCAGTATTTATGAAATACCTACTTTTGAGGATGGAGTAGTGAAATACAGAGACACAGCTGGTTATGAGTCATTGAAAAGGGTGCAAATAAAATAGAGATTACCTCTGATTACTCAAGGTTATTCAGTAATCATTACCAAGGAAGAGTGATTTTTTTTGTGGTGCACAACCTTATTGTTAAGGTAATAGAGGAATTCACTTTCTTGCTCCTCCCCAAATCAGTAATCATTTGAATTTAGACTGGAATTTTGAGTAACTTCTTTCAAGATAATGGCCGAAGCCCTTCTCTGCTTTATGGCCTTCCCACCTCCTGTTAGTGTTGCTTGGAACACTACTTCCATCATCACTCTTTGCCTGGCTAGCTCTGAGTTGTCATGTATTAACCTAAATGCTCTTTCTCCAAAGACTTCTTTCTGGTCCCCACCCCTTTTCTCACCTAGCCTTTCTGACACTTTTTTAATGGTTTGAGTGAGTGTGTATTTGAGAGGGAGAGGGAGAGAGGGCAAGAGCTAGAGAGAGATTATTTCTGCTACTAGACTGTAACCTCCCTGAAATAGAGTTTGGTGTGTATGTGTGTGTGTGTGTGTGTGTGTTTGTGTGTGTTTGAGAGAGAGAGAGAGAGAGAGAGAGCACAAGCAGGGGAGAGGGAGAGGGAGAGAGAGAATCTTAAGCCAGTTCCATGCCCAGTGTGGAGCCTGACTCAGGGCTCTATCTCAGGACTTTGAGATCATGACCTGAGCCAAAATCAAGAGTTGGACACTTAACTGACTGAGCCACTCAGGCACCCAGCTCCCTGGAATATATTAAGTACTAAATTAATATTTGCTGAATAAATAAATGGATTAGTTAATGCTGCCATTTGCTTAACTATATTTCTCTCTTTCTTCTATTTACAAGAGCATCAACCTAATAAAATCTCCTTTAGGAAAGAAGTTCTGAATGTGTTATTATCCCATCCAAGGATTAGTAATGCATTTGTTGATTGCATTAATTTATTTTAACATAGTAATTTTGGTGAATTTTGGTGAAAGAGTGATCAAAGGTGACTAATAACAGAAAAGTCAGATGAATTAAAATTTTGCTTCTCATGAAATTTGGGTTCAAACCTATGGGTTTAGATATAACTTTGCCTAGAGAATTGATTAGTTCCTGTAGAATGTTCAGATGGTCCAGAATTCATGTTTACCTCTGGCATCATACAGGTTGGGTGCTAAGTGACGGGATTAAAATCATACAGGTCCCCTAAATTTGAAACTTTCTATGGATCAGAGAGAAATAAACTATAGCTGGCTAATGGGAAAATCTGACTCAAAGTAATAGTGCTTCTGCTCTGTAGCTCTTAGTCATCTAATTCTATTGCTCACAGATGGGCTGTTAAAAGAACTTCAGAAATGTGGACACATGAACTAGGTGAATTTGACAACTGTCAGCACTCAGAAAGTCTGAGCATTTTTATTTAGCTAGACTTTTTTTAAAGACCATTGCTCTAAAGTTACAAGTAAGGGTGTAATCTGTTAAGTGAATGAAGAGGAATTAACTGGTTACAAAAAAGATTACTGAAAGTTTGTAACCTACTTTGAAACTGATTTTCTGATCTATCTTGGAACACAAGCAGTCAGTTTTGAGGCAAAGGCAATAAAAGGGAAGACCACAGAATTCTGAGCACAGATGAGAAGGGAAAATGAATTCCAGCTCTTCATCTCTTTAGTCCTAAATATTTATTTGTAGTGTATTTGCACTCAGCATGCCATCTGTCATTAACTCAGTATTTCAAAGATGATTTAACTGAATCTCGCAGCCTGAATATTAAGAATGAGAATAACAATGGGTAAAATCTAGGAAGAAAGTAATAAAAGTAGTATTGATGAGGAGTCTTCCGCCATTTTCTCTGAATGGACTTCATATACCTTTACAGGCTTCCCCTTTTATGAATAGTGGTCTACTGGATCATAGAATTTTAGAAATGAAAACAATTTAAGGACCATCTAGTCTCTTCTTGATTGCTATAGGTGAAGAAACTGCTGTCCAGAGGGTCCAAGTGAATTTTCTAAGGCCCAAGGCAACACTTGAGGTCAGTGTCCAAGAAAGGGCTAGAATTCAGATTTCTTCTGAGGCTTAGTTTCCCCATCTGCTCTGAGGAGTGACCGACATCATTAAAGCACTTAGTAACTTGAGGTCTCTTCTCTGTGCCAGACCCTGGAGAAATGAAGGAGACCTGCCTGTCCCTAGGTTCGATGAAACTTCCTGTGGCCTCTGCACCAGTAGAAGAAAAATCAGTGCATGTTGTTAGCTCCGCTCTTAGTGTGCCTGAGCCGTGAACCCACGTAGTAAAAGGGAGATGGGGATGACACTATAACCAGATGATCTTCCTCTTGGGGGGAATAGAAAGAATGAGCAAGAGAAAAGGGAAACGACAGGACCGGATTACATAAGTGACATGAGATTTATCCCCCATACAAAGTCTGTCTTATGCAGTTGCTATATTAGAGTTCCAGAAAGTATTTTTTGTAATAGGAATTTGAGAGACAATATCATACTCCAATAAAAATGCTAAGGATTCCCCGAAATGAAGACCTTGAGAAGTAATAATTTCCCCACAGTGGCCTTTATGGGCCTAAAAGTTTTGTCATGGCACATAATTTTGTTACCAACAAATTCAGAGAGTCTGAACCAGACTCAAATCTGGCTGTTTATTAACCTCACCTGGAGAGCTTCCAAAAAGAAACCTAAAAACAACAACAAGAAAAAAAAAAAAACCCAAAGTAACAACAATACATAGGCCTGGGCACTATCGTAGATTAGTTCAGTTAGAATTTCTGGGGATGGGATACAACAGTATTTTGAGATGTTCCCCACATGATTTAAACCTCCTGGTCTAAAGTCACAAAACAGCCGTCCCTTTGCAGAAGCCATACTGTCTCTTGAGTTTAAATCACAATAGGGGTTTATACAAACTGTGAAATTGTTTGAATATGCAATGTGTAGGTGGGAGTGGATGGGCAGGCTTGCCACAGAGATAACGTTTCATGCTGACCTTTTGGTACATACAATGCATGCATTTTTCAGCGTTCTACTTTCAGATGTTTACCACATGCATTCCAAACTACTGTTTAAAACAATGCCGTACCAACTCCTCTTTGCCCCAAAACAAACCAGGTATCCTGCTGGAATAGAGGAAAGTGTCACATGTATGGCAGTGCTTAATTATGAGGCTGTGTGTCAATGTCGTTATACATCTATTTGTGATTGTAGAGGTAGAGGGATTTGAGCAGTTACATAGACAAGTAAGGAATTTAACACACAACTATTATAAAACAACCTCTGTGACACATTCCTGGGATTAATCACTCTTATTACTTGAATTTTCTTCTTTAGGAAACCTAACACTTTTTTTTTTTTAAAGTGTACACCCCTTCCTCCTTTTTCCTTGTCCTGAATGGTGATTGTGTCTGAGCAGTATTTTTCTTGTAAGTCTCATAATAACCTGGCAATACCTAAAGGCAGCTGTCATTCCATGTTCCCTTCCAACTCTTCTAACAAATTGTCCATACACTGAGCAGTCCCTCCTCAGCCATACCTGGAGGCTTCTCTTCGTCCCTTATCTCCTCCCTTTTCCTCTTTCTTAGGATCTTTCTAGCATCTCTACCTCCCTCATAAGATCAAAACAGGAGTGTATTTTTAATAAGTCTGGCAAATAGCAAATGAAGTAGAGAATCTTGTAGGTGACATTTTTTCTGATTGCATTGTCCATTTGATTCCATCTATTATACTTCCTTTAAAGTATCATTAAATTATTGAGATGTTTAATGTTTATGAACAACTGGTAGACTAGTTTGCATCCCCTATTGCCCCAGGGGAATGGGGCATGGTGGATTCATTTAAGGGCACGTTTACAATAGTGCTTATCACTCTGGAGATCTTGGTCCCTTGGGGACTGTGGAATTATAACAAGGGGTTTCCATATCCATTATGCTCACCAAGCATCTTGGTTTTCCACATCACAAACTTCCACAGAGATGACAACCTTTTCCTGGCATTTTCTTATTTTTTATAAATTTACCTTATTTTTAATAAATTTTTATAAATTTTTAATAAATGATTTCCTACTTAATATCTATGCATTTTATTTCTAGTCATTTAACATTATCTCACTTTATATAGGCCTTTATATTATTTTTATGGGCTACTTATAATTTGTCACAATCACTATTATGTTATTTTTATCACAGATGTTAACAAGGTCATTGTAATTGGTGTCATTCGTAAGTTGTGCGTCCTCTTGTTCATTTCGGTCATTGATAAAATATTAAATGTGTGGGGGCTGTGGTCTTGGCTGTATGTTAGATACCAGTCACACCTAAAATTCTCATTAAACATCATCACCCTTTTTTTGATGGCTACTTCCTAGTCCTATCTATTCTTAACTAAATAATGATCTCCATCTCCATACTTAGCTTGTTGATAGGGAAACTATTTGGAGTCAAGGTTAAAAGTCTTACTTTTACACATATTGCAGTAAATCCACTTCCTCTCACAGGACATTAGAGAAAAAAGCACATCTAGAAAAGTAGCTAACTTCTTTTCATTTGGCACAGACATCAACAATGGAATGAATGATGTCTGATCCTTTCTAGAGACATCTATATGTATCGGTCCATTTTTCTTCTCCTTCTTCTCCTCTAGAGTCTCCTCCTTCTCCTCCATCTCCTTCTTAGACCTGAGATCTATGAGAGAGGATCTCTGAGGTACAAAGAAACTTCTATACTTTTGGAATAGTGGATTAATGGTTATCACCTACCAGCTAGTAAAGTCTCAGAGCTCTGTGTACTTAAGATCCAGAAGTAATAAAGCCAAAGAGAAAGAAAAAGTGGCTTGGGTTTCTCAAAGCTTTTGGCTCCTTCAGGTGTGGAAGGTTTGGATTTTTCTTCAGAGCTGTCTCCTAATTAGTCATTCCTCTGATGTTTGCCATTGTCTGGAGGCATATGGGTGGTCTGACAGGGCGTCCTTCCCCCTTCTTTGCAAGGGATTTCTCATGTGTCCCAATGTCCAACTGTCTGCTTTCTGGCCCCAGTGGATAATGTCAAACATCAATGATGGCATCTCTTGGCATTCTGGGAATTTGCCTGCCCTGCCTGCTAGAAACTTAGGAGATTATCCTTATCCTCCAGGCCCCGGGAGACCATCCAGGTGCCATAGCCTGCTTACTGAAGATTCAGGAGAGATGCGTTTGTGTCTTCCTCAAACTGGAGACAAAAATAAAATTCTTAATAATAAACATATACACAGAACATGTTTTTCTTTACTTTAGTAAGCAGAGTGAATGTTTTTGGATTTCTTTATTATTTGGATATGTTTTTTCTTAGAAGGTTTAAATGTGGCTGCCACAGAGAAAAGGGGCAAAGGAAGACACTCAATAATGTAATCCTGTTGTCTTTTCACTCACAGGAGACATTCAGTTACTTAAAGAAGAATTTCAGCAGATCCAATTTGACATCCATTTTCTGATGGCAGACTCAATGTGGGGCCCAGGGGTGGGTACTGGGCAGCCACAATTCTGGGGCCACCAGCGGGCTACTGTCTGACCCTAAAGGACTCAGACATGCAGTGGAAAGGGAAGTGGGGAGAGGAGCATGGGGATAGAGAAGCAGAATACTTAGAGGGCTTTGATGTATGCCAAAATAGAGATAAAAACAAAATGTGGTGGAAGCAAAGAGAAGAGATGACCAATTCCTATGAGATTGGTCAGGAAAAGCTAACAGAGGCCCCCATGTCTCAGGTGAGCCCTGGCAGACGGCTGCAGTTCTGTCAGGAAGACTCTGGTGTGGTAGGACTCATGACATGCTTTGTGCCTGGTTTGGAGTGCGTGCTTCTTAAATATTTGTTAAACGGCCTTTCTGAGGGAGGCCATATCTGAGAATGGCTCTCATTTTCATCTCTCTGACTAGAGTAATGGAGGCGTTTACTTAAAGTAGTTCGGTGAACTGGTGATTATTAACTATTTTGGACAAACAATTTCTCTCCCTATTAAAAAGCATGGTGCTCAGGATCAAGTAAGGAAGAGATCTGTTAACCTAACCAAAATAATTGGTGATGAAATACAATGAATGCAATTCTATTTTCTTGACATATTTTGGTATATCCATTTCCAGCTATATTTTATTACTGCTAATCATATAGAAAAGGCTAACAGTGAGGCATGATTGATGGAACATTCCCATTGTTCTTCCGAGAGATTAATGGTGCCTTGTAAAATGCCTTATTAAGTCTGTTCCTTACTTCTGGCATTTGTTTTTGAGAACAAATACATAATTACTAGGGAGGAAGTCTCAGAGAAACTACTTTCAGGATTAAAGAGGCATTTCTCCCACTAGCATAAAACTAAGGTTTTTCTCAACTGTTTTCTGTCTTCACAACATGTTACTATAGCAGCACAAATGTCTAGAAATCGAACAGGCTAATTGAGACCTTAAGTGAAGCTGTTAAATTGAAAGTGCCTGTCAGGACGTGCCTCATTCTCTCACATCTGCTCCTCCCTACACATCCGGGCAGGACCAGCCCCACCCCAGGCACTTTGGCCAATCTGGGCAATCGGGCTGCTTTAAAGACCCAGGTGATTCAGCACAAACCAGCACTGCAGCTTGTCTGGTTCTGAGTATGTATAACACTTCTAGTCACTGAGACCACATCCCCACTTTTTACCCCAATTCTGGTCTTGGGACTTGACCCTCCTCCCTTACTGGGAACTCACCCAGCATCAAGATTTCTTGAGGTCTGGGGTCTTACATTAGACTTCACATTGGTCCTTCTCCCTCCTTCCCCGACCCACCTGTCAGCATCTAGAGTCTGACCTTAGGGCTATAGGCCTGTTAACTCCCAACTCAGAGGACTTCTGGAATCCCCCTTGCCAAATGCTGTCCACTCACTCTGAGAACACAGCCATCTCTTTCTGCACTATGGTGACACGACTGTCTGCTTGGATTATGATGTATTGCTGGAGAGAGAGAGAGGCACTGGAGTACAAGTGGTTAAGAACCTGAGCTCTAGGATCTTACTGTCTAGGTTCAAACTTTGACTCAACCACTTTATACCTATGTAATTCTGAGTAAATGACTAAGCCTGAGTTTCCTTATCTGCAAAGTGAATATGATGATGATAATAATAATAGACCTTACCTCAAAGGGTCACTGGAGAAATAACTAATCTGTGCCACTAAGCTAGTGTATAGGAATGTTGGTGGAAGCATCCGTCTCCTGTTTGACTCTCACCTGCACATCTGGCACCCTTTGGTTGGCCCCACTGCTTGAAGTTAGCCCTTTTTTTAGGAAAGGCTGTTATCTCATCAGTTTGCTTCCTGGCCTAACAATGCCTCTGCGGATTGCTGTGGCCTATAAAGAGACAAATGCCTTGGCTGGGCACAGAAGGCCCTGCTGATATGGGTACTGCTTATGTCCCTTGCCCTCACCCCACTGACTGTGTCATCAGACATGGCAACACTGTGCAAAGAAATGGACATGGGGATCCTGGAGTTGGCATGTGCAAAAGCTCATTCCAGCACAGAGTGGATGCCAGGATGGGAAGAAGGGACCTTCTTTCTTTCTTTATCTTTGCTTCTTTTTTTCCCAATCTTCCACTTTCTCAACTACTTGGGTCCCTATATCAGCATCTCTTCTAGTTACTCATTGTAAGTGAGAAAATATAGTTGTGTTTGATACCTGCAACAACCAGGAGATGATCCAGTGCAAGCTCTAGACACAATTTATCTTTTTACAGACTCTACCAATGTCCATTTGTTGGAGGCCCTGCTCCAAGATGGAGTCCTTGCTGGGCTCAGGAAAGGTTTATATATTGAATGCAGTTTTAAAAATTTCACTTTTAAATTGATGTAAGATAGAATATTAAGCACATACACACAGCATCAAAATTTATTTAAGCCTCCTCTAAATTGAAAATGGCTGGCTCTTAATTGCCTAAACAGCTGACAGTAGCTGAAGAGGAAGCTTGGTTGTGGTTTTAGGAATATGTATTTCCCCTGCCATGAAATAATGACCAAGAAGAAGACATCTTCTCAAAGTTCAATAAAGAAAACAAGATGTATTTTATATCTGAAACATCAACGGAGTTCCCATGAGAGGCAGGAAATATGTATTCTGTGCAGGTGTAAATCTGTTCTACCAATGAATTCCCCTGGTAGTTGCACAGTACATGGATCATGCAGATTTCCTTTAAGACAAAATTAAAAACACTTCTTCCGACCCTAAACAATGGTTCATGTGAAAGCATGCCATTTTATGTTTCCTGGACTAACTGAAAAATAGTTAAAACTATTTTAAACATTTTAATCCTTGATGGAGGAGCTGACAAAATATGTGATGGAAGGATGTCAATTTCATTAACCCTGTGTTGCAGGGAGAGACACTAAAGTCTAACAGTAGAGTATATTGGCACTTAAGAGCTCCTCCTTCAAGTTATAGTGCAGCTTGATGGCTGTGATTAAGGGCAGGAAGGGGTCACTCTGGAAAGAAAGGCATGTCATGCTTGGCATGTGGAAATTTTGCTCACTCTGCTAAAATTAGTGTGTGTAGGGATTTCCAATGTATTCCGAGTTATAGGAATCAGCTATAGGCCATTGCCAATCTATGTGACCATGTAATTTTTCTCCCTAGCTATGACACTTCTGAATGTGGAAGTGGCACTATTAATAGTTACATGGGGCTGATCACTACTAACTGGTCTGAATGGGACAACCTAGAACCTATGGTTACACACTGCTAGGTCACCCTGCACTGCTAAGCTTATGGTTGGCTATAAGCCCAAGTGGCCTCAAGGGATGGAGACTCATTGAGCAAAGTTGATCTGGGAGCCCTTCATGGTGTTTCAAATTTCTCTGGTAGGTATAAGCTAGTCTGACCCTCAAATATTCTCTGGTAGGGAGAATATCTAGAATTATACAGTGTTACTATATAGTCCTCTATTTTCTTCGGATAAAACCATCCAGAGTGTATGTCTTTAAGCCAAATTTTCTAAACCTGACTTCACAATGTAATCATATAGGGAATTTTGAAAAATATAGATCCTTAGGCTCCAGCCCTAAGTATTCTAACTTAATAGATCTATAGTAAGCTCAGGCACCTGTATTTTTTAATTTTTTAAATATTTATTTTGTGAAAGAGAGAGAGACAGAGAGAGTGAGCACAAGTGGTGGAGGAGCAGAGAGAGAGGGAGACAGAATCCGTAGTGGGTTTCAGCTGTCAGCACAGAGCCCGATGAGAGGTTCCAACTCACAAACCAAGAGATCATGACCTGAGCTGAAGTTGGACACTCAACTGACAACCACCTAGGCGCATCGGGCATCTGTATTTTCAAAAATTCCTCTGGTGATTCTGATGCCTAGCCACATTTTACAGATCTCTTGGGTTTATAAAGAAGCTATAAGGTTTTTAAAGAGCTGCAAGTTTTAAATTTTCAATAGGAATATTAGAAGTTGAGAGCCAATGCAGGACGAAAGAATATGAAAAAATAGAATTTTTTTCCAAAACTTAATTTCATTTTGTATAGCACAGGAACAAAGGCAAATTGTTTAAAAATATATATGTTCCTATTTTGCCCATGCCTTGTTTACTGGCTCAGGAACAATTTGTGGCATTATAAATGAGTCATTTTTTGAACTAAGCCCTGAAGGTTACAAAGTTTTTACAGAGAGCAGAATTTGTTTAAGGAATTCCAGCAAAAGTTTATGAAGGAAACTATATAAAGAGAGGCAAGGAACCTAGATATATACTCTGTGAGTAGTGCTCATATCTGTCTTGTTCCATATGGTAGCCATTGGCATAGTACGTACTAATTATTTACTGAAAGGTAGATGGCTTTTTGAGGGAATGCTATTATATGAGGATTATTCTCATTCTTTTCTTTATAGTTAGAGAAATTGAAGTATAGAAACAAAATCACTTGCCCCAAATATTTCTAGGGCTGGTGTTTATTAGTTTTTATTAGCCAAACAAGTTCGATTTCTATTTATAAGGCTTATCTCAGGGACTACTGAGGGAAAGAAATCTGTTGGCCCCACCATTCTTTACTCCTCCCTTGGTGTCTAGTCTTCCACTCAAGGGACTAGATACTTTCTAATTGAAAGCGATCTTGAAAGCTTTAGGCCATTATGTTGAAACCAAGACTGATCTGATTACTCTGTATATGCTTTCCCTTGACTGTTAAAGAAAAATAATTTTGTGTCTGTGCATATTTAAGAATGATTACATTCAAGTTTTAGAGAAGAAAGTTACAAAAGTTACAAAAATATTTTTTCTTATCTTGGCACAATACTCTTTCCATTCTGTCAATGTGCATCTGAGTACCTATATGTCAGGCATTTATTAGGGGCTGAGGGCTTCTTTTTTTAAGGAACTTCTTTTAAAAGAAGTATAGTAAGCAAATCTCTTTCTCCCTGGCTTTAGGGTACTGTAAAGCAGATAATATATACAAGATCCGGAGTGTGGAAGAAAAAAAGAGTGTTTCTTGGCATAAATCACCTTTGTATGAAAACAGCACCCTTGCCCTTTCCTCACCCAAACCAAGCCAGGAGGATCATGAAAGTGTCCAGAACCCCACAGGTCAGTGCACACAGCCCCATTCTTGCAGGTGCCAGTTCTTTGTGGGCGTTACATCGTAGAGAACTTATGTTGAAAAGTAGGGCAAACTAAAAGCAGCTTTATTCAGAATATGAAAATGTCTGTTATTTTATGGACTTGAGTGGGCAGGATGCATAAGCAGGTGGTTTTCAAATTACTGGGCTTTCCAGATGCTGTTTACTATTGCAGCTGTTCTTACTTTAAGCCCTTTTAAAATGTAGCCAACGCTGCTGTTAATTGGAAGAATAAGTCACATCATGAGCTTTTTCACAATTCAAAGACATTTGGTGTATCTTGTCTAAATTTTAGTAAGTTTTATGAAATTTCATAACCAAACAAAATTGGAGTCCATCTTTCAGTGTCTTTTGGTGACAGGAGATGGAGAAGAAAAAGAGACTTTCTTTTAATAAACATTTAAAATGTATATCATTGTTGCCTAACTTGTAAGTGTCTTCAGATGCTTAAGAATGAATAATATCCCCCATCTTAGTATCATTCTTTGTTCGGTGATGTGAAAATAATTTCCCGCCAAAAATGACCATAATTCTCCTTTACAAGCTGGAGATTCTGAATTCCATGCATGATCTCCTATGTTACAGCGTGTCAATCCCCATCTTAGGAAGCTATCTCCTACACAAATAAACCAACAAAACTGACTCCAACAGAAGTAAACATTAACAGGGTGCTGAGTGCTTTGAGACAATCCGATCTTTTAAGTTTTATGCTTTGATTATACCTTTATCGAATAAACAGAGAATTACTAATAACCTTTATATTGAGAATAATCGCCAGTCGCTCTAGGTTGCTTTCTAATTGAAAGGGATCAAGGAGGCTTTAGGACATTATTTTGAAATCAAAGCCGATCTGATTACCATGTGTATGACTTTTTTTTGACTGCCAAAGAAAATTTTGTGTCTGAAAATATTTAAGAATGATTACATTCAAGTTTTAGGATAGAAAGTTAAAAATGCATATTTTTATTTTCCAACAAAGTTCTTCTCTCAGATGTTCTGAGTTTCCTCAGGATTAATCTCAGAATCATCTCAATTCATTCCTTCCCTCAAAGCAATAGTTTATAAGAATCACACAATCTTGTCTATTCATTACTTACATTTCAAAATACCTGTTTTGGACAGCAATCATTTGAAAACATGAATAAAATTTTAAACTTCATTAGCCCTTAAGTTTCTCTTAAATAATTGGAAGTTAGGCTGGTAACCATTATGTTCTCTTTCAATTCTAAAATTCTGCAATTTTGTGCTTTTTATCCCCAGTGTCACTGCATACTGTCCTTCTCATTTCATATCTAGAACACAATACAATTACCTCTTAACAGTTCTCTGCTCATCCATGCTGGCTACCTTTCATTACATAGTATAGCTTAACCGGTCATCTTCTAGAAAGCCCACCCTCATCATGTCATGCTCAAACTTGAAGTCTTCTTGCCTTCTCACTGCCGAGATGATAAAGTCCAGAGTTATCATGAGTGCTGGATAAAGGACCCTGCCATCTGGCCATGATTGTCTGGTTCAACTTTATGACATTCTGCCACATGAACTCTCTAATTCCGATCAAAACAGGCTACTAAACCTTCCGTCATGCCCTGTCTGAGACATTGCCATCTCTGTGCCTGGCTTATTCAGAACACTCTCCTGTGCTTTTCTCAGCTATTCGCATTCTGTTTGTCCTTCGTGAACCAACTCAGATTGCCCTCTTTCATGCTCTTCTTTATTAAACTATAATCCATCTCCCTTCGTTCACCTTGTTGTCCTATCCACAGGAAGGTCTCCCTAACACTTAAAATCAATACCATTCACTCTTTTAAAAACTTTATTGAAGAATAATTGACAAATATAGTTGAATGTATTCAAAGTGTGCAATGTGATGATCTGATATACATCTACATTGTTTGGTTAGCAAGATCAAGATAATACCATTCACTTTTTAAAAACCTTTTTATTATTCAATATTCAATAATACTTACTTTCGATTTATTATATTCTATATTTGATCTATTTCCCAAATGATGATGAGAAGAGATATAGTAGAGACCTCATAAAATAGCCTGTCTTAAAAAAGAAAGTGAAAATACAAAACCATATGTGGGGAAGAATAAGTAACATGAGTTAATGAAACTTAAAATCTAGCTATATATTTCCTGGCAGTCAAAGCAAAAAAGGACCCATTAGTTACCATTTGGCAGTGACTTACTATTGTGATATGGTGTGTGTGTACTTTTTAAAACTTTTTATCTATATACATCCTGTCTCACTAACTGTAATCCTTGTGATTCCTAGGATTTATTTTGGGAATTATCCTTTGTAGTATGTAACACAGTGTGTAGTCTAGCATATGATGAGTTTAACAAAGGAATTGATTGGTGACTAATATGATATCTGAAGCCATTTTATTTATATAGAAACTCCAAATAAGTACATAGTAAATTTACAAACGAAAATGTGAACATAAAAAGAAGACAGAAATCTCAGAGGGAGAATGAGGGTCTGAAGTTGTGATTGCTTTAATCAGAAGAAATTTTAAAAAGCATTCATAGCCTACTATATTTGGGCAAATATCTATACAGATATCTCATAGTACAGAAAACCTTTAGTGAGATAAGAAACTAATTTTATTGGAACTGAATTGTATAGACCATTATATGTCATTATATGTCATTATCGCTAGTGGAATAGGTGATAATACTCTACCCTCTTGAAATATAAATTCATGGCATATCCAGCTTCTGAGTTTTCTTTCCCTCCCTAAGTAGCTGCTTTATGAGACTGGAAGGACACTGTGCAGATACACCATGCTATTCCGCACACTGTACATCAGGGTTTCATTTCTTCTACTTCTAGAATTATTTTTCTAAACTTGGTATAAGAGCCTTTTAAAAATGCAGGGAACTAGTCTGGCGCTGTCCAAAAGCAATTTCCATGCTGACAGGAAATGTTCTATACCTGTGCTGTCTAATACAGGAGCCAGGAACCTCATATGTTGAGAACTCAGAATATGGGCTAGTGTGACCGAGGAACTGAATTTTAAATTTTATTTAATGTTAATTACTTGAAATTTAAATTGAAAGAGCCACAAGAGGCTAGTGACTACAGACTCGGCAGAGGCAGCTTTTACAGAGCTGCTTGCCTTTAAAACAGACCTTTCTTTACCTGATTTGGTATCCTGATCACTGTTTCTTCTATTATCACATGAAGTTTTAAGCTACCATGCATTCACAGTAGAACTGGGATGATTTTGTTATTTTAAGACGTCTGTGTCATCAAAAGTAAAATTTAGGGCGATTTAATATTTACTGGCATGTACATTGGAGAGAATCATCCCTCTTTCCGTCATGATGTTTGTGCTTGTACTCAAAGAAAAACACTTATAAAATAGGAGTCTCTGTAGAATACAGGCCACCTTTCCTGGACCTCTGCAGATGGCACTTTTTGGGAAGATTTTGCACTTGTAGCCTGGGTCTCTCTTTGTAAGGCATTCTCTGAAGTCCTCTCTTGACCAGGCATCTGGTCTCCAAAATCTTCCTAAGGTGGATTTTTCTGTCTGACTGTCTTGTTTTGCTCACAGGAGCAAATGGGAGGGGTTTGCTTTCTCTAGGCCAGCAGGAGCTTGCTCTAACTCTTCCTTTTAATTTTTTTTTTAATATGAGGATCCCCACACTTGCTCTTTGAAATGCTATTCTGTAAACTGCTATTTCCTCTAAGCCTGTTATGCCTTTTTTCCATCTGTGTTGAAGTCTCTTTTCCCAGTGGGGCCTTTCTTTCTCAGCTTAGTCATGCTATGTGTGGAGACCCACATCCACACTGCTGGCCTCTCTGACTCATCCTGGGAGGCTTACTTGCTCCAGGAACCCCACTCACACTGTGGTGGAACAACAGGGAGGCTCTGATGAAGCCGGACCTTTCTGAAATCTGCCTCTTTTCCTGGCATCTCTTCTTCTTGTCCAAAGCTACATGAGATGGGTAAAAAACAAAAATGCCCATCCCCCCTCCCCCTGCCCCTTTGAAGTCATGCTTTTAGTAAATAGTTTTTAGCAACTCTAATTTCCAGTTTATAAGCTACTCTTGTTATTGCTGCTGCTTTTAAATATTCCATAATCTGGCTAGTAGAAAAACCCACGAGTGCTCCAGTTTTCCTTGTTCCTCCATCAGCAAGCCAAGAGAGTTAATTCTGACAGTTACATTTTCCTTCCAGTTACAGGTTAAGTTGTTTCCCTTTTTGAAATATATTATTCATAAATGTGAACAGTCTCTGAACTCTAGCTCCTCCCATCCACAGATAGGAGACTGGGTACATGGAAATCACTCATCTGCCCCATTGGCTGTTCGGGGTTGTGCAGAAATGGGTCTTCACACTGTAGTCTTTCAGGCCAAGATTTTCCTTGGCCCTCCCCAGCACTCAAAGAAAACCCTCTGCCAATAATGGCTTAGGCCCATGATTTCCCAATCCAGATGGGTTCAGACAATAAATTTCTCTGACTTGATTTGCTAAAAGGGTCAAAGTTGAATAATATAATAATGATAATCAAAAACTTGTCACTGACTCAAACCTAAGTTTGGCCAATAACTCCTTCAATTAACTTTTTTTTTTTTTTAAATCTCTAAACACATTCTGAAAGTCTAAAAAGGGACTCCAAACTGAGTGTCCCATTAGCTGAGGGAAGGCTGACTCAGGTAGTCACTAAAGAAACAACTTTATATACCTAACTAGAGGTGTCTGTGGGAGAAATCAAGAAACACAGATTATTTTTGGTTGTGTAAATTACCTTGATTGTGCATGAGTACCACCTTTTTCCAGTTAAAATAGCTTTCATATATATATTATATCCTATTATATATAATATGTATGTATTATTTATACTTAGTCTGAAGCACATTTACCCAATGTATTATTTTCAAAAAAAATATCTTGATTTGAGCTGTGATAATCTGCCCACTCTGCATTCCGGTTCTCATCTTGGCACAAGATCTTACACAATGACCTTAACTGCTTTAATTCTATGTGCAATAGGGCACCACCCTTCACAAGACATTAAGCCTGGGAATAGACAGAGGGTGACCTGCAGGGCAACTGTCCCACCCTCCCAAGGAGTGCGAGTCAATCTGTTGCAGAGATCCGGAGGTTTATTTGACAGAAGAAAAGTGCAGTTATAGGAAAAGTGCAGTTACATGAAACTCCATTAGCTACATTCCAGCTGAACTAACCAGCAGGAGGGGGGAGGGGATATGTGACATTTCTGAAGACTGCTGGTGCACCCACATATCAAGCCCAGAAAACGGTATGTGTGGCAATGGTACAGAAGGATGCACAGACTGCTTGCCAGAGGAGAGCTGTCCCAACCCTGACAGTGTCCTGGGGCGGGGGTGGGGGGGGGGCGTCCTTTACACGCTGGCCGCCTCACCTTACCTTGACAACGTCGTCATTGAGATGCTTGGGGTCGCGGTTGACCAAGTCGATCTCCTTGGTGTGCGCGTCGTACACTTGCTTCTCGTTAATCTCTTCTGCCATGGCCTTGTTGTTGGGCTTGTAGATGTTGCCCTGTTCCCGGATGGGAACAGTGTAGAGATGTCCCTGCGGAGGGCAGACGGCCAAGAGGGGGAGGGTGGCCCGGGCGATGGGAAGAAAATTTCAAAAAGAAAAACAAGTGATCAGAAATCAGGCTCGCGGCGGGGCAAACCCAGAGGCTCAAAATCTAACTAACCGCTTCGGCAGCGGTGGCTCCGCACACAGTAAACTCCTTGGCGCCGCTAGCTTTTTAAGAGGATCGAGCCGAGGACACCACACCCCTCCGTACCAGGCAGGGAGCTCCTGTCTCCCCCGCCCGCCGCCAGGGGTCAGGGCAAACCCCGCGGCGCAGTCAGCCCAGGCCCCCGCCCTGCGCGCCCTGCCCACGGTACCCCGCGGAGACCCTGGCAGGGGAGGGGATCCGATCTCTGACTTCTGTCCGGCCACTCTCTCCGCCGCGCCACGCTCGCCCCGAGTGCTTCACCTGCTCCATTTTCCCGTCCCCAGCCCCCATTCCTTCTCTCAGTAATCTCTTCCCGCTTTTCAGATCCAGGTTGAAACCCCCGACCCATGGGGTGTCCCCATTTTTGTTGCTTCCTGTTTGCGGCTCCCTCGCACCTGTTCGCGCCAACCCCCACTCTCCCTCTGCCCTCTTTGTCCTTACACTGCTCCCCTCAACCCCTTCGTGGTCACAGCCCGAAAGCCCCCATCTTTGGGCCAAGCCATGTGTCAAACTCCCTAAACTCCCTAGAACAATGGTATCTCACCTGCACTGCGCCCTTGACCCACCCTCAGGTCACTTCAGGCTGCCGGCCGGTGGCTGAGCGGCGGCCTCGTTTGGGAAAACGAGGTCTCCACACTCGGGCGGAGCCCGAGCGCAGGAGGATGGTTGGACCGGGTGGTGGTAGTTGGGGGGAGGAGAGGTCCATCCTTCTCCAAACACCCTCGCCAGGCGCCAAGATGCAGGAAGAGTTCTTGAGGTGGCCCAAGAGCTTTGGAAAGTGCAAACATGACTCTCTGCCGCTCTGACCAAACAGTCCAGGTGCCTGGCGGGGAGTCGCGGGTACTGTCCCCAGGATTGCGGGCGAATGACTTCCCGCCCTGCGTTCCAGCTCGCCGCCTTCCAGCAGTCAGGGGTTGGACCGTGGGAGTCCCGAAATAAAACATCACCCCGGACCCTCTAGAAATGCGTCCTCAGTCCGGCAAGCAGACCTAATTTCAGGACCCCCTCCCCCTTTTCCGCCTCTCTCTACTTTAAGGGGCCCAGGGCCCCTTTCTCAACAGGAAAATCTAAAACATTCTTGCCTCCTCTTCAGCTCCCCGCCCAGGCCCATTCCTCAGAGGTGCCAGCGCTAGAGGAGTGTTCTAAAGTCAAGAGAGGGCTGGGGCAAGGAAAGCAGTCGGAATATTTGGAGTGGAGATAGCAGAAGGAGGCACTCCTTGCGCTCCCCGGGGCCCGGCGCGCACCCACCCAAGCCTACCTCCGAGTCTACGTATTTGCCCCCAGACATGCTGGCCCGTGGCTGGATGAAGGCTCTGAGATTTCCCTGGACTGTTATTTAAGGGAATCGAGGAAGGAAGATCTTGTATTGTATGGGGGAAAAAAAAAGGCGCTGGCGGGGGGCGGTGGCTGGGAGGGAGCCTCCTGGCCGCCGGCCAAGGGTTTGTTCTGCTCGCGGTTGGCCGGGACTTGCGCTGCGCCGGGTCTAGGCACATCCCCAAGGTTCTGGCAGCGGAGGGCGGGAGCGCCCGCAGGGAGGAAGGAGCAATGAAAAAGCGTTTCACCGGCTCTGGGTTGCTTGGGCAGATATTTTAAACCTGGGGCAAGATTTTCCCAGTTATGAACCACTGAGAGGCGTCTTGCGGAGAGCGAATGTTTTTGCAGTGCATCATCCTTGAAGGGGTGGGGAGTGCAGGGACCCGGCGCGCAAGCCGAGATGCCCAGTATGGGCACCAGAGCTTCAGAAAGAATTCTGCTCGGTTCTGAGCCGTTCTTCCCGTCGCCCACGTTCCATCGCTGCTCAAGACATAGCGATCTCCCTGTTTCACAGAGGAAGGGATGAAAAATGGCCCGGGACCTTTAGGTGCATTTCATGTAAATACAAGGAAAGAATTCGTGTGGGCGTGTGTGTGGCGTGCTTTTGGTGACAATCCTTTACATCTAGTCGGCGTGGATGGAAACTTGGAGAAGCAGGCGTGCAGAATTTAATATTTCCCAAACCACTTCTGAAATTCTCCCCAATGCTTTGAAATAAATGACAATGTTAAAGTTGACTGATCTTTTTGGAACAAAGGCAATTTATGCCGGCACATTATGCTGTATTTACGAAATACATAAAATATTTACAGTTGTAGAAATATTTAATTGGAGCTGCAACTTTATCATAGAGGAGTTTTTTTTTTTTTTCCTAATGTACTTGTCTGTGAGTTAGAGGAGACTTGGTTTTTCTACTGATTGAATAGAAATTTAAAAAATTGTTAGCAATTAAAATGTTTTCTCTATTCCTGAATTTTGGGGCTGCTTTCTTTATTATAAAGCAACTTAGATGAATTAAATAATAAGCAATCATTTTACGTTTGGGATATAATAAGTCAAGACATTCACTATTCAGAAAGGACATTTTAACTAAGGTTCCGTATGTAATCAAAAGTAAAATTATGTCTTGAAATAAAAAAGCTGAGAATAAGCCGAAGGGGCACAGGTTACATTAAAAATACAGGCAGTCTATACGTACAACTGGGGACACAAAAAGAGGGGGAGAAGGAGGAATAGAAGATGGAACCCTTAGAGTTAAGTATCTAGTTGGAGAGAAGATATGAATATGCAGAAGAAACTTATAAAGGACAAGCTACTGTTGATAGCAAAAATATATATAATTAAAAACAAATTTTCATTACACGGCATGGCAAATGTCACAAATGTTGGCACTACTTTAATTATACTGGCTAGTCATTATTAGAATACTAAAGATCTAAAAAATTGGGAATTTAAATGTTTATTTCTGCCACATTCCATTTCTAAATTCTTTGAACAAATTGCATGTTAACAAACAAGATATGCTAGGAAAGAATGGTGTCAGGGTCAGTGTGTTGTTTGGCAACCAGTCTACCTTTAATGATTTCTGAAAAACTACTGTTCATCTAACTCTTCCTTCATACTTGTTGGTTGAAAAGCAGTTGTGGTTATTATGTTCTATGGAAAAATGTGGAAACCCTTTCCCATCTATTGTTATTCAGTCTTCAGCTGTGATGAGTAATCTTGACTGTGAAAAAAAAGTCAACAGGAACAGGGAGAGCCTGTGTCCTGCATTCCAGCAAGGAGTGGACTTTCAGGGGAGGCCTGTGAGGGAATGCTTAACTAGCACTCACCTGAGGAAAATCCATGGCGAAGCCAATCAACAGCAGCGCACGGAATCATAATGATCACTGAAGCGTTGTCAACGCCAAAATGAATTCCTAATGAGAGGAAAAACCACAAACTCTTCATTAACCTGCCTCAACAAGAAGCTAGAACCAAAAAGAAACAGATTGTATTCTGGTTGTAATAGCTAAGTTGGGGAATTGGCTCCAACTTCATGAGAAATAAAGAGAGAAGAACATTGTTAGCATAGGTATAAGATTTGAAATGAATAGATGATGTAGAAAACAAAATATTTTTTCTTTGATACCCCCACAGATAACTTTAGACTTGGAGGCACGTTAATAACTTTCTCCAAATCATTTACTAAAAAATGAGTAAATGGCAACTCATTTGCCCTCTTTTTTTTTTTTAAAGTAACAGCCTTAAAGGTCAGCCTATGTATTATACGTCACTGAAAATATAGAGCTACAAGGGACACCATTCATCCAAACCCATCTGTTTTAGAGATGAGGAAATTCAAGTCTAAATATATAAAAATGATTTGTTCTTAAGGAGTTTTGTGGGATAATGAAACATTTTAAAGTTGATTAATAACTAGAGCACCTGTTAACTGATGGGGTTTTGTGATGGGGGTTGGAGCTGATGGCCAAGAGAGAATTCTTGAAAATGTCTTTGGTACAAAAAGGTGATTTTATTAAAGCACAGGGACAGGACCCATGGGCAGAAAGAGCTGCACTGGGACTATGAAGAGTGACTGGTTTTACACTGTGGAGCTGGGGAGATAAAGTCAAGGGGAAGTTTCTCAAAGGGATTTCCACGTGCTAAAGAAGACTCACAGGGTACTGGAGGCCTGGCTATTGTCAAGCTAAGGTTGTTTTTCTGTCAAACAATAATATTAAGCAAAACATTAATATTAAGACGGTAGGGTATTTCTGGACTTTAGGCTCCTAAAAAGATTGCCCCCCCTTTTTTTTTGTAATTGTACTCAGATATTTGTAAACTAATGGAGACCCTTATCAGTTTAACCATTTGTTTTTTGTCTTTTCCTTTGTTCTTGGACAACCAGGAATGCCTGAGGAATATCACACATATCCCACCTCAGGGTAGGTAGGGGTGGTGGTGTGCTAGCTTGTGCTTGGCCCTCAGCTTGCCTTATGGTCCCTCATCATTAACAATTTCTGGGACATAGAATTTTTAAGTAATCTGCTGAGAACCTACTCATGGTAAAACTGTGAAGTTAATTGGGGCACCTGGGAGGCTCAGTCATGGCTTTAGTTCAGGTTAGAATCTCAGAGTTCCTGAAATCCATCCCCACATCAGTCTCTATGCTTCCAGTTGACATCATGGAGCCTGTGTAGTATTCTTTCCCTCCTCTCTCTCTGCACCTCCCACTCCTGGGTGCACACACACGCAAGTGCTTATGCTCTCTCTCTCTCAAAAATAAGTACACATTAAAAAAAATAATTGTGAAGTTAATTGCCCTTTGTGTTCTCTTATCTTCTCTAGCCTCCTCTCCCCTCTCCCCCTGCCCCGCCCCTACATGCCCTACCTCTCCAGCTTCCCTTTCCAGTCACCACAAGGTCCTCTTATGCTAAACTAGCTTCATCTAATTTCCACTCTAGGATTAGGAGTCTAAGGTTTGACTATTTACAATGATATCCATGGTTTTAAGAAGAAGCAGCTTTCCAACATTTATTGACACTCAGAAGCTCAAGACTGCCCAAATATGACTTTGTCAGTGAGTTCAGAAAAGGGATTACAGTTTGGATCATAATAGTGGCTATCGTGTAGCGGTAAGTCACTTGGGACACCAAGACTTTTCTTTCCAGGAAACAGCTTTATTTGTACCAGCATGGGCTCAGTGGGCTAAGACCCAAAAGGCTGAGTCCCCAGAGCATCAGGGGGCTGCCTTTTGTACAAGTGTTGCTCCTTTGTCTCCTATATATGGTAACACACAGTCTGAATGGGAGTCTATGTTAGAGTTGTGATGTTGTGCATGCAACACATAGCCAGGCTGCCTTCCCTTGTCTTAAGGTATTCACCACATTCCTTAAGGAGGGGCTCTACCACATTACCCCCTTTGATGCTTGGACCCCCTATTTTGGGTCAAAGAGCATCATCTTGGTTTAGAGGTTTATATTTCCATAACATCATCACATGCATGGCAGTTTTCCTTTCGACCATTTCTTCAGTGAGTCTGGAGACAGACCATATAACCAGGGGAGCTAGGCAAGGTAGGATTAAGCAAGCTTTTAATTTTTTTTTTAATGTTTATTTATTTTTGAGAAACATAGAGGCACAGCGTGAACAGGGGAAGGGCAGAGAGAGAGGGGGACACAGAATCGGAAGCAGGCTCCAGGCTCTGAGCTGTCAGCACAGAGCCCGACACGGGGCTCGAACTCACGGACCGCGAGATCATGACCTGAGCTGAAGTCGGTGCCCAACCGACTGAGCCACCCAAGCGCCCCAAGATTAAGCAAGCTTTTAAAATCAAGAGGGTAATACCTTTGAGGGTTTTGAGTCTCCTGAGAGTTAAAATCCATCCTCCAAATGACTCCCTTGTCTGGGGAGTCCCAAACTTTCCAGGTCTGGACAGGGACATGACCAACCTTTCTCATTCTATCTGTAATCTCCTCTATGACTTTTCCTTGGCATGAGAAGTGGGTATGGTAGAGTGACTCCCTGGCCTGATCTGGTTATGTGAATACATAGGTCATATGATGAGGAATATAGGTCTATAGAAGGGATCCAGGTTAGAAGCAACCAATACCAACAAAGCATCCTATCCACAAAGGGAAGGTAAGTGCTAACAGAAACCTCTCACCACACTTCCAGCCCGCCGGGATAGTCTCTGCCAATCCTATGGTGAAAAGTAGAGCAAGAATTACAGTAACAGTGGGAAACAAGGGGCGACAGTGCATCACAGTAAGGAAACAGATATAGAAAATAAGGACAGTCTATTTGTTTCACTGAACCGTCAATTCCTCAAGCTTCTGTGTAGATTAGTCACCTTCCAGACTAAAGCAGGGCTGCAGTCTCCCAGAGCCTCTGGAGTTGTGAATTCTTTCTTCCATGTGGTCAGCTTGCACAGCGTTGATGGATCAATAAAGCATTCCCAATTTCAAGATGTTGGCTTCACTCTTTTGTGGTGAATCCAGGGACCCAGCTCGGCTACCTTTACTGCAGTAGGAGTGGACAAAATGACAGTGAACAGGTCTCTCCAGAGGGGTTTTAGAGGTTGGACATTCAACTCCTTCACCCATACAGCATCTCCTGGTTTAAAGGGTGTCTGTGGTCAGACTCACAGGTAACCACTCCCTAACCCAGTGGTGTAGGGCGGTTAGGGTAGAGCCAAGAGCCTGCATCTGTCGCCTTACGGTTAGATTGCCTATCTTATTTAGATCCCTCCTTATTCCTTTAATGGGAGGAGGGTGACCATAAATGATTTCATAAGGGGAGAACCCTGTCTGCTTCATGGGGCTACACCTAATTCTTAACAAGGTGATTGGCAACACCTTGTTGCCAACCACCAGTGTAGGTGAATTTCCTGACATAGTTTGCTTAATTGCAATTTAAGGGTTATGTTCATTCGTTCTACCTTCCAGGAACTCTGGGTTCCTATGCCATGTGTAACTTCCACATGATCTTTAACCCCTTTGCCACCAGCTATACCACCTCAGCCATGAACGCTGGTCCATTATCTGATCCCATAGTGATAGGGATCCCAAATTGAGGAATGATTTCTTTTAGAAGAAGTTGGGCCACTTCATGTACCTTTTCTGTGCGAGTAGGGAAGGCTTCCACCCAGCCTGAGAAAGTGCACATGAAGACCAACAGATATTTATAGTTTTGCCTCAGTCGGACCCAGGGAAGCTCAGTGAAGTTCACTATCATATTTTCAAATGGGGCTTCCCTGACATTCTGCTCCCCAGGGGCAGCCTTGGGTGCCTGATGTGGGTTATTCGAGGCACACGTTTCACATTAGTCACATATTGCTCAGGCTGTGCTGGAGAGTTAAGGCTCAAGAGAGTTGTCGGCTCAACATAGTCTTGAGAGCTGTCTGGCCAATATGGGTTTCCTGATGGAATTGCTTGACAAAAGCTGGAGCCAGGGCCTCAGGAATTGCTACTTGGCTGTCTTTAAATTTCTACCATCCACCTGAAAGGTAGTTTCCATTTTCAGTCTTAAACCAGGTACTCTCATGTTGTGAGTAATTAGAGTCCCATTCTGCCCAGTGGACTAGAGGACAGTGCAGTGGTTAAAGCCGCTGGCGTGCTGTTCTTTGGAGGCCACGAGCTTTACCTCTTGGTCTGCTTTACAGTTTCCCCATGCAGCAATGGTGTCTCCCCTTTGATGTGTCTGACAATGCATGACTGCCACTCTTTTAGGGGCCCACACAGTGTCTAAGAGTTCAAGGATTTCCTTACCATACTTTATGTCTTTTCCTCTTGACTTTATTAGAACCTTCTCTTTATATAAAGCTCCATATACATGGAGGGTGATGAAGGCATACTTAGAGTCTTGTGTGTATTCATATGTATCCCTGCCACCAGTTGAAAGGCTCGGGTTGGCACAATGAGCTCTGCCTTCTGTGCCAAAGTCCCCTTTGGCAGGGATTTGGCCTCAATGATAGAATTCAGGGTCACCACAAAGTACTCTGCAAGGCCTGCTCCCTTTTTCACAAAACTGCCATTGGTGAAACACTCAGCGTCAGGGTTCTTGAGGGGCTGGTCCCTCAATTCTGGTTGGCTGGAGAACACCTCAGCCATGACTTCAATGCAGTCATTATCTGCCCGACAGTCAGTAGGGTTGCAGGGTTTAGGGTCTGCACCACTTCTAAGTGAATGCGCAGGTTCTCATACAGCATTCCCTGATATCTGACCATTCTGGTATTGGTTAGCCAGTATTGTCCCTTGTGTTCCATTAATGTCAATACTGAATGTGGTACTTGTACTGTTAATTCTTGTCTTATAGTTAACTTGTCATCCTCAGACACTAAGAGGGCCTTGACTGCAAGTGCCCATAGGTAGGGTGGCCAGCCTTGGGCAACAGAATGAGGCTGCTTGGAGAGATATGCCACCGGGTGATGCCATGACCCCAACATCTGGGGTAGGACTCCCACCACGATGGCAGTACATTCACGAGTGTACCAGAGGAAGGGCTTGGGAGCCCCAGACCAGGCATCTTGGCGAGGGCCCATTTGGCCCCTTCAAATGGCCTTTGCTGTACTTGCTCCTAATAACAGAGTCTTTCCACTCTCTCCGTTTTGTGGCCTCATAAAGGGGTTTTGCCAAGACTGAGAAATTAGGTATCCAGATTCTACAGAAACCTGTGTCCCTGAGAAACTCTCGAACCTGACATTAGGTCAATGGGATGGGGATCGAACAAACGTTCTATTTCCTCTCCGGGCAGGCCAAGTTGGCACTGCTCATGGGGAGAGGTAAAAGCCAAAATACTTGATTTTCTTTTGACAGATTTGGGCCTTTTTCCTTGAGACTTTATAGCCAGTTTCCCATAGGAGGGTAAGGAGTTCCTTCCATGGAATCCTCCTGAGACCTTCCAGCCAGCAGTAAGTCATCTACATATTGAAGCAAGACACAGCCATGTTGATCTGCTGGGAAGGCTCTTAAGTCTGAGGCTAATGCAGTGCCGAAAATAGTGGGGGAATTTTTGAACCCCCTGGTTCAAAGTCAACTGGCCCTTGTCTTTGGGCATTCTTCCCTCCATGCCACCTGGTCACAATTGACAAACACTGTAGTTGCTACTTCCAGCAAACGGCTGGCATTCATGCTGGTGAAACCCTCAAGCTTTTGCATCTTGTGCCAGATATCCCCTTGGGCCTGACCTATGAAAGCCGCATTGGCCATCAGCTGGTTAATGGGTGCCCCTGGATCAAAAGGTGTGCAGTGATGTAATGCTTCACGTAATCTCTCAGAACTGGCTTGGGCTCTCCTTGGGTCTCTGGAGCATTTCTGATGTTTTACTCATGTTTATGGCCTTTCCCCTCCTTCCTTCATGCCATTTAGAAGGGTTCCTTGATCCTGTTCAGTCCTTGCAAGCCCTCCATCTACACTTGAGTCATTTGGGTCCCATTAGGGATCCTTCCCAGGGAAGTGAGCCCTAGCATAAGACTGGGTGTCTGTCATTCCAACCGGAGCATTCTCCTCTAACCATTTTAGGGCCACCTGGGTAATTCAATGATGCTCCTTCATGTCAAAGGGAGTTAGGAGGAGTTGGTGGCAGTCTCTCCAGGTAGGTTATGGGTTTAAATTATCGATTGCATTGGTTCAATCATAGCTTGGGGCGTCTCTGTATAGGAGGGAGTCTGGTGCTTCCAATTTAGGAGGTGTGTAGTGGTAAAGGGTTGGTGCACAAAAACTCTCTGGCCTCCTCAGATATGGCCTTCCTGATCATAATAGATGGGTCCCCTAGTTTGCCTCAGTGGCGTCTGTAGGGCTCCCTGGTGTTGCTGCAGGGAGGGTCTGTCTCTGTTGGCTTGATCTTCTAATTGCCTTCCAGGAGCAGTGTATGAGGTTAGGACGGGTGGTCCAGATGAGCCAGTCACATCTGGAGAGGCCGGTGGTGTGAGAGGTGGCAAGGCCTTGGGACTAGGGGCAGGCTCTGGTGGGGTTTAGGCAGCTGGGGCGACTGGAGGCACAGGTGGCAGTGAGGGGTACAGTGGGGCATATGGTGGTGTGGTCCCCTCAGACTCTCCCAACAGTATGGGTTTTTCAGTTTTTGGCCAGCATTTGGAGGAAACCATGACACCAGCTATCATATCTTTACAGTTCTCTTTAATACAGACTTTTAGCCAAGGCAGCTGGGATAGGACCAGGTCTTGCCAGCAGTCAATGTAATGAAATTTGTCGAGGTGGCCTTGACCCCCCCACAATGACCCTGAACACTTGGGCCAGCTAGTTCCTTATCAAGTGAATCTTCGGAGAGCCAGCCCACCCCGAATGATGGCCAATCAATTTCATAGTGTCTGGAGCTTTTCGAGAGTTAATTTCACACCATAATCTCCTGAATATCCCTTTTTGAAATTCCTCAATGTACACTCTAGGGGAATCGGTTTACTCTGCTTTCCACCCATTTCCTCCCACTAAGGGACAACTTTCATGCACAAGAGAAGAAAAAGGAGGAAGGGGGGTACTAATTTGGAGAGGATACACACTTGCTGCATCCGTTTTTGGCCTCTCTCCTCTCAGAGATATTTTAGGCACCTCTGAGCATTGTGCGGGTTGTCTCGGGCCTTTATTACATTTTGAGCATTTTAAATGATTTTTTCTATTTATTTTCTTAAAAAATAAACAACTATTTTTACATTTAAAACTTTTCTGACCATGATGGATGAGAAAATATTCTTTTCATACTATTTCCTTAAATTAACTTCATTCTGCTTATTGTAAAATGGAAAACATTGCTATCTACCCAATAGCAGTGCTATGAACATTTAATGAGGTAGATGCATTTAAAGCACTGAGAATAATGCCTAAATCATATTAGATGTTAGGGTTAGAGACACATTTCAGCCTACGGATTCAGAAGTGAAATAAGTGTATTTTACTTTAAAGTATTTTTGTTGTAAAATAGTTCATTCAAGATACAGCAAATAGTATAATGAACACCAAATATCAAACTTGATGAAATAATATTATTTTTCTTTATTTGGTTCAGATTGTTTTAAAATGGAAAATATGGATACTACTGAAGTCCTTTGTGGAATGTAAATTTCTCTGTTTTTTGTAACTATGATAGGAAAAAAAATAGGATAAAATAGGCAGGGAGGGAAAGGATTAAAACCTGAAGTCCCTGGGTGGGGAAAGAGTATTTTGGAACAATGCTGGGAATGTCTGACCATAGCAAACCCCCTCAGGGGACTCCCCCTCAGGTTTCCTTCAGGAATTTGACAAAAGACCTAACTAAAAATAAGTAGACCATAAAACCTATGACCCACAAGGAACTGGTATGGCCATAGACCACCCCTCATACAATGGAAATTAGCCAATCAGGAATGGACAACCCAGATCTAGAGTTATCCAGCCAATAAGTATAAAACCTGAGAAGAAACAAAGGGGAAGGACAGGAGAGGAGCTACCAGAACCTTATAAAACAAGGACCCTTGCCTATTGTCGGCGGGCATTCACTGTCCAATGTCCCCTCTATGTAAAGAGACCTTTCCTACTATTCTTCCATTTTAATCTTATACTCTAATAAACTTTTGCCTACTGCTCATTTTGTGTCCACCTCTTCATTCTTTGAAGCAGTGAGACAACAAATCCTGAGTATTGTGGTAAAAAAATCCCTTGCAACATAACTGAACTTAATTTCTTTCACAAACCCCCATTCCTTCAGGTGGCAGAAACTACAGCTCAGTCAATTTCTGGTTTCTGCCATTTTGTGAGGATTGTACCTAAATTCCATGGGTATATGAATTGCCAAGGCATCTCAGGGTGGATCTATGGAGGAGTCTCTTCCTTAGCTGTGCGTCTTAGATCTGCTGATCAGACATCATCCTGTCTGTCCTCAATCATTGGTCCACTCAGGGCACTGCTACGCTGTCCTCCATGGTCATTCAATATGCCTTTTAGGGCTAAAGACACTTTTTGCTACTTCTCTTTTTTTCTTGGACTCAGTATTTACATGTAATGGATTTGGGTGGGCAGACCTGATGTAGCAGCATGGAGTCTCCCATGGTGAGTGTGGTGTAGAGAAGAAATGCTCTGCCTTGGTGTAGAGAAACTCTAGTGGGTTGCTGTCTCACAGGCTTTGAGCACAAATATCTCAGCTATTAGATCCTCTTAATTTATCTGGGCCTGGGCTAAAGACATACATGTGCCAAAAATCATTTCGCTTCTTTTTCCTCTCCCTTGCACAGGAAGCCAAACTCACCTGGTGGGGTTTTGGAGTGACGGGGGTTCAGAGCTGATGGCTGTGAAAGAATTCTTGAGATGTCTTTGATGCAAAAAAGGTGTTTTATTAAAGGAAAGCACAGGACTCATGGGCAGGAAGAGCTACCCTGGGACCTTGAGGAGAGACTGATTATACACTTGGGAGCTGAGGGAGGTAAAGTCAAGAAGACCTTTCCAAAGAGATTTTTGTATGCTAAAGATCTCACAGGATCCTGGAGGCCTAGCTATTGTGAAGCTAAGGTTGTTTTCCCCTCTAGCAAAGCATAGACATTAAGACAGTAAGGAGTGCCTGGAGAACTATTATACTCCATGTGCCCCAAATATTTGTCAGTGGGCTGCAGGTTATAAGGAAATTTAATTTTATCTGACATTTCCTTCTGTCTTTGTTTCTCATGTTATCACCCAACAATTTTTTTATGCCCTGAATTCCCCCAAGGACATTCACCAAGGCTTTTGGAACCAAGAAAAGCCTTATCTCTGCTTTTCTGCTGTAAGATCCTTCCCTAGGCATGGGTTGCATGGGGATAGAGGAGGGATCCAGGGGTATCCAGAAAAGAACCTAAGTTAACATTTCAAAAGTGTCATCATTCAGTTTTCTTTTTTCCCTTCAACCAGATCCTTCTAAGATTTTGCCAGTAACATCTCTTAAGTTGTATCTGGTATTTCTAACAAACCCTTAAAATTTAAATATAGTAGAACTTCTGCCAATATTTATATTTTATTGATAGCCTTGCATTAAGGCTTTTATCCTTCTAATTAACTAAAAATATTGATAGTGGAATAATATATCTGGCCTTCAGCTATCATGTCAGTTTAATTTATAATGTTTTTTTAATTTTTTTAATGTTTATTTATTTTTGAGAGACAGAGAGACAGAGTGTGAGCAGGGGAGGAGCAGAGAGAGAGGGAGACACAGAATCCAAAGCAGGCTCCAAGCTCTGAGCTGTCAGCACAGAGCCCGACGCGGGGCTCGAACTCACAGACCATGAGATCATGACCTGAGCTGAAGTCGGCCACTTAACCGACTGAGCCACCCAGGTGCCCCTAATTTATAATTTTTATATCAAATATTTTGTATTCAAGACCAAATCAATCTGACTGGTTATGTAATACAATTGAAAGAAGATTAATTCTTGCGAAAACTTTTGGGTAGCAAATCCTGGGTAGAAAAGTACAATTCTTTTTCATGTCCTAACTAAAATTGGTAAAGGTACACATTAAATCAGTGCAAATGAGGCTTTATGGCTATGTCTGAGTGGTATCACAATAGCTGATTACAAGTGAAAGATGATGAGAACCAACACTTTTTAAAATTAAAATTTTTAAAAATTTCTTAAGATTTTATTTATTTTTTTGATTTACTTTTTGGGAAGGTGAGAGGCAGAGAAAGAGGGAGACAGAGGATCCAGGGCTTGAACTCAAGAACTGTGAGATCATAACTCTCGAACTGTGGTTGGATGCTTAACCCACTGAGCCACCCAGGTACCCCTCAACCAACACTTTTTTTTGTCATATATCCAATGCATATTTTAAAACTGAATTTTAGGGTGTTTCAATCAACTATTGCTACAATAATTGGGCATAAATAAACTACTTAAAAACCCAGTAGCTCAAGAACAATCATTTATTTACACAGATCTATAGGTTGGGTGGGCTGGGGCTCGGTTGAAGTAGTCTAGCATGGCTAGGGCAGCTCTGCTTTTCATTCCAAATCTGTGCTGGCTCTGTTTCATGTCTCTGACCTCTTTGGACCAGCAAGCTATTGGAGAAGATTCTTCTCATGATCAAGAAGTAACAGTCATGAGAAGTAAGGGAGATGATTCATACGAAATAAAAGCTGTGTGGTCTAATTAACAAGAGGTTTGCAAACTATTAGAAATATATACAAAGCGCCCTACCCCAAATAGAGTTCGAAACCTTTAGACACTTCACTTCCTGGTTCTTCTTATCCTCTCCATTTCCGGGTCTTATTTTCACGGGTTTTGCAATGAGCTTGTGCCAAAGAACAAAGAGAGGAGGGACTGAAAGTCTCTGTGTCACCTCAGGGAATGTACACTTGTTCCAATCAGACTACTTTTTGCCTTACGTGGGCATAGGTGACTTCTGGGTAAGGCTGTAACCTCTGTGGTACTCAGCCAATGAGAAACCAGGGGAGGGACTTGCTTGCATGCTAGGAGATAAATTGTCAGCTCTAAGTGCCCTGAGTGTGCATGACCTTGACACCCACTCTTGCAAGAACATTGATTAAAGCCTCTCTTCATTGTGCTTCCAGTCTCTGTGTCCCTCCTTCAATTGGGTCAATGGGCTTATTTCTAACACAACTACAAAAAGGGATAAAGAATAGTATGGGACAGTCTCCTAGAAGCCTACATCTGGAAATAACAAACTGTTTATTCTACCCCATTCTATGGGCCCAGGGGAGTCACGTGACCTCGCCTAAAGTCAAGGTTTGGGAGTGTGTTCATCGATGGTGAGGCAATGGCAAGGATGTGAAAACAGGAAGGTGTGGAGAGCACAAATCTACATTAAATGTATTAGTCATTAGGGACTGGTTTTTGATTTTCAATTTTCCATGTTTTAATCTAGTTCGTGAGACTTAACTTTTTGCTATCTTTTATTTAATTCTCATAAAGCTTTATATTTTAAAAATCTTCCCATGAAATAGTTGGTAACAAAAAATTTACTCTTGATCTTAAATACAAACTTCTATAAGAAGATTCTCACATATGATATTTACAGAAGGCCTCAGAGAGAGGAGCCTAGACCATCACAGGATGCACTCTCTTGCCTTAAAGCAGAATGTGATTTTCCAGATAGTTGACAGTTTATCTTTCTTTCAAAACAATAGACTATCTCTTGTTATCATTGTCACCACCATTATTATTATTCTGGATTAATTGTTCTGGATTATTATTATTATTGTTCTGATGAAACTTGTTGGTTTTCTTTGAAAATGTAGCAAAATATTATCTCTAAAAGTAGGTGTTCAAAACTTACATTTTCTTTTATCTGTAAAATTTTTTCTTTGAAATACTATCTTTAACAAATTATATTAAAAGCAGAAGCATAAAACAATCTGGTTTTTCATCTTAAAAGTAAATTTAAATATTGAGAAAATGATAAATGATAAGCAAACACAAATCACATTGAGCTCTTTTTAGTTTGTGCTTAGATCCATGCAAAATTCCAGGTTCAATTTACCATGTCATTATGAGGACATAAGAAATCAAATTAACTGCTATGAAATTGGGTTATCTACCCACCTTGACTATCTTAATAACCATATTATAATACCCTAAGAAAATAACAGGTCTAGCATTCTTTAAATAGGTAAAATCTTAGTCCAAACTTAGAGCCACGTAGTAATATAACCTAGGCATAATGCATTCAGAAAGCATGAAATAAGAGATAAATAAATATTTGGCTAATTTTTTATCTAGATAAATTTATATCAATAATAAAGGTAATAATTACAATCTTATCTAATCCAAGTCTGAAAATATTTAATGTAATTAAATAGACATAGCAATTTTCAGAAAAATTGGGGTCAAGTGGTGAACAAGAATTCTATATTACATCTAATTAAGAGAGGTAGAATATTTAGATATGTGGACAATGACTGTATTTCCTCCTATTCAAGCAAAACAAAATTATGAGCACTCTTTTAGAAATAGGAAATTCTGTAAGTCTTATCCAACTTATGACTAACTCATAGAGAAACTTAATAGGACAATGAAGTACAGTATCATATGATATAATGTAAAATAACATATATTTGTAGTATTTACCATTTTATACTATACTATTAGTGTTTAAACAGCATATTAGAACATCACATACTTTGTTTTTACAAATAATTAATTAAAAAATTCCATTTTAACTATAATGAAATGATAAAGAATAAAATAACATTATCCCCTGACTACTACTAAAAATTAAAAGGAGATATAGATGCCATATCTTTCTTAAGTTAATGTAAATATTTGGGAGGATGCCTCCACAAAAGCCCTTTGTTTTGTAACCAACCTTTCTGGCTTTAAGTCAGAAGCTCCATTATATAACAAAGGAAACTCTCTTTCCTTTTGGCCCTTTCCCTACTAAATAAAGTATTTACCAGGAGTTCCTTTTACCTGGGGAAATTTATCTCTAAAACCACTCCCTTTGAGGCAATGATGCTTAATCATAAAGCATTTCACTCTTCAAAAAAATGTATATATATATACAAACACAGCACATAAGTTCATACTGACCATTAAGTTTTTTTACCTATTTCAGAGGCAGTCTGAGATTGCAGCATCAGCTTTTGTTCATACTAGAGGATGGGATTAATTCTGCACTTCTGGCTTTGCCTTCAATCGATTCAGTTTATTTCAGAGGAAATGTGAATGTATTTGAAAAGCAGGGTATGGGAGATTATAGTTATGGGACAGATTGTAGAATTCTTTGACAGGGCCCAACAAATATCCCCATCAGTTCCTTCTTTTCTCTGTCTGCAGCTGCTTCATCGTCATCTCTTTCCATGTCTTACTCAAACTTTACCTGGGCTTTATTACTCAAAGTGCAGTCCAGTGAGCTACAGCGTCGGCATCAGCATGGCCTGAGAACTTGTTAGAATTCAGAATCTCAGGCTCAGTTTCTGATTTACTGAATCCAAGTCTTCACTTTAGCAAGATCTCCAGGTTGTTTGTATGCACTTTAAACTTGGAGAATCTCTGATCTAGGGGAAACTTGAAAATGCACATTCCTCTGAGGGCGTTTTAAAAGCAGGACTTATGTTACCAAATACTACTTTCCAATATAAGAAGTATAATTGAAGACCCCCCTCCCCACCACAATTACATGCAAAAAGAACCTTTACATGTTGGGAATAACAGTAGAACTGAAGCCCAGATGACTTAACAGGGAATCCCAACTCCACAAGAGGAAGTAACAAACCTACTATTAAAGAAATATTTGTAAACATGTCGAAGGAAACATCATTTAAGGGGGAACCCTGCAGGCTTAGTTGGCCAAGTTGCTTGTAGAGAACTGGCAGTTCTTTTCATTTCTATAAACTGAAGGCTTCTTGGAATGTGAAATCAAGAATTACAAACTGGGTAGCAGCCAGCATGATTTTTTTTTTCTTTTTGCTATGAAAGGTCTTGGGCTATATTAAACTATCCCGTTAGCCACACCCAGAAAGTGTTGACCTGTAATAAGAATTGAGGCAGCACTGGACTGTTAACTTTATAAGAAGACAGAGCAGCTTCTTGGGAACTGCTTTAAAGTAGCCCAGCCTCATCTTGCACCATGAAGTGTTCATGCTGAGCAGAACTCACTGCAGATTTTAAGGGTGGGGAAATTTCCTCTGTAATTCTGAATATTTCCTCAACTCTAGGCATCATAAAAGCATGAAAATCTTTAAGCGAATCCCTAGTTTAATATGCAGCATCAAACCCGCCTACATTTAATCTGGCCCAGATAGATTAATGCTCTCATCATTTCCAAAGTTCTTCCAGGAAAAATATTTTACAATCTTCTTTGTACCATTTCCCTTTGTTTGAATATAGTTATGATCACCATCTTATTGTGTATATTAAGAGAATTCCACTTAGGGTTTCTCTCTCTCTCAGAAAAAAAAAGTTTTAATAGAATTATTTCTTTGTACAAAATTTTTCATGTTTCATGTGGCCCTTTAGTCACTTTTAGAATAAATAATATCAATAACTCTGGCTCTTTTTCAGGGGTCTATTTCAAATTTTTAATTATGATAGGATCTTCCTCACATCTAAATAAAATGTGGGGTGCCTGGGTGGTGCAGTCAGCTTTGGCTCAGGTCATGATCTCACATTTGGTGAATTTGAGCCCCAGGTTGGGCTCTGTGCTGACAGCTCAGAGCCTGGAACCTGCTTCGGATTCTGTATGTCTGTCTGTCTCTCTCTCTGTCTCTCTGCCCATCCTCTGCTCACGCTTTGTCTCTCTCTCAAAAGTAAATAAACATTAAAAAAAAGTATATAAATAATTCAGTTGATGGCTCACTTTTTCTTCTGCATGATAACAAATGATTTTTTGGTGTTTTATTTCCAGTGCTTTGATTATGCCCCTTTCATACCTTTCCACCCCTTGCATAGCCCCTACATAAGGAGCCCATGAAAATTGATTGAGTATGCTAAATACTCTGTGGAGATTTTTCCACACTGTTTATATTTGTTTATTTTATTTAACCCCAAATAATGTGTCCTATTGCTGTGACTGCCTCAGCTAGGTCACATCTAAACTGGAGAGGAAGGTTCAGTTCATCTTATACTTCATTTCATATATTCCAGTGTCGTGACTTCTCATCTTCAATATTGTTCCCTATTTTAATACTGATTATTTTATGGCTGTCACTTTGTGAGAAAATATGGATGTAAAAAATATTTGCCATTTCAGACATGTTTATTTGGTGATTTCTTTACTTGAGTGCATTGTAGTTTACGATGTTTCAATAAAAAAGAATATTAAATTTTTTTAAATTAAATCATTTAAGACAAAGTTCAAAAGACATCAAGATCATATTGTATGGTCCATTTAGTTTTTGTTTGTCTCATAGCAAAACTTTGTAAACCTTTACTCTTCAAAGCCATCTAAAATGTTCAATTCATTGGACTGGACAGGAAGGGGGAGGAGGAGAAAGAGAGAAGGAAGAGAAGAGTGGGTGGATCTGTTCTTGCCATTGCTAATATTGGGAAATATAAAGTCCATGCCCTACGAGAGGCTCTAGCATAACCTTTATTGCAAAGCACAGACAGCATTACTATTTTAGATAAGAGTGAAAACTCAGGAGGAGAAATGATTATCAGGGTCACAATACTGGTTATCACTATAGAAAAATGTTTACTAAATTTTTGTATGTGTACAGTGGAATACTATAATGTTGTTCTGCAATAACACTGAATACCTTAGTAAAAATTACATATATATGTATAATGTTTTACTAATATACATATGTACATACAAATGCTGACTAACACACACCGCTATTGCAATCTTAAATTGTACAAATCTATTACAAAGCAGTTAGATGATATACAACTACACCACTAATATGATTGTATACATTAACCCAGTTTTTCTGCTGTTGAGAATTTATCATGAGAAAATTACCCTATAAGAGGAAACAAATTTATATATGGTTTTCTTTGGGATTTCCAAGATTAAACAACTGCCAATAAGATTTGATAACATATTAAAAGATGTACAAACTGACAAGAAATTTCCAACCAAATAAGAAAAGACACAAAATATGTCCTCTGTTGAGAAAGATCTATACTTAGGGGTGCCTGGGTGGCTCAGTCAGTTGAGTGTCCAATTTTGGCTCAGGTCATGATCTTGTGAGGGAGTTCAAGCCCCACGTTGGGCTTGGGCCAACAGCTCAGAGCTTGGAGCCTGCTTCAGGTTCTGTGTTTCCCACTCTCTCTGCCCCTCCCCTGCTCACAGTCTGTCTCTCTCTCTCAAAATAATAAATAAACATTAAAATATATATATATATATATACTAGTCTAAATAGAAAGTATTACATAATTCTTAATATTTTATGTGTCAAACTGTCAAGTATTGAGGAGAAATATCATTGTGCTTTTGATACGTATTAAGGATGTATTTGTTAAAGATAGTGAAATTTTTATGAAATTTACAAAAGATAGGAATAATGGTATTTGAAAAATATTTTTCTGACCTAAGCTAGAATGTAGGGCTTAGAGCACAGATCACAAACAGAAGGAAATGGTGTGTTCAGGAGACCAGAGTATAAGGTTAGGGGAGGGCTCAGGGATCAGAAGGGGGCAGAGTGAAGAGGGTACAGGAAACTCAGTTACCAGCCTGCGAGGAGCTCTTCCCACTGAGGATTTGGAACTGACTCCACTGATGGGAGAAAGGGAAAAAAGGGTGCTTCTCAGGGCAGGAAAGGTGACATGACATGAATGATGAATGAAAAAGAAGAATTTGGCTAGAAGGGAGAACAAATCATTAGAACAGCTATGACACATGCTAGAAATAGCAAATCATCTCTGTAGTGATTAAGAGCCTAGACTCCAATGTCAGATTTTCTTGGCTCAAATCCTGACTCCCATTGTGATCTTGGGAAAATCCCTCAACTGTAGAGCATGAGTTTACTCTTCTGAAAAACGGAGATGATGATAAAACCCGTATCATTGGGTTATTGTACAGGTTAAATAAATCCCTAGCAGGTAATAAATGCTCACCAAATGTAAATGTTATTGTTTGTACCAGAGATCAGAATTCACCTGCTGATATAAGGCATGAAAGATTCCACCCAGTTTTCCCCTCAGTAAAAGAAGCATGTTAATCCTTGCTACTTGCCTCACTGGGAAATTGTGTGTTTATCCCTGCAACTTTCCAAATGACTCCTTGTTTCACTGTCCCAGTTAGCTGAGCCAGCAGTTGGCTGAAACTGGTATGCCATTCAGCTAGAGAAGCAGGTCCTGCTTACTGCCCTTCCCTCCCCTTTTGTTACTGGCAGGTGCTCGATGACAAGCTACTAGGAGGCAGGGAAAGAAAAGAATGCTCCAAAGATGACCTTTTGCTCCGATCTCTTCCTGATGCATTTATGTCTGGGAGAAATATTTGCCCTTGCTTGCGTGCTGTTTCCCATTCTGAGTCATGTCTCTTCCTTTCTCTCATCATTTTCCACCCCTACCTTTTCCTATAATGGCAAAAACCACTTCTCCAGCCGTGCAGCCAAGCTGACTGAGTGACCTAACACGTCCAAGTGCAGGCAGATAGGTGTCTCTGTCCTATTTTTGGATAATTGTTGAAGTGGTGTCCTCTGATTTCTCTGACTGCTGCATGGTCTTCTTTCTTTGCTACGGATACATGGCAACAGTTAAAGCACAGAGAGGCAAGGTGGGAGAGAGACAGATGGTCAGACTTTGTAGTGCACTTTATACTTTAACTTTTGCTTTTCTGCATTGCCTTTAAGGCACATGATCGTAGCAAAGCCCTTGCAACCCCTTGTAGCCCTTTTCACTCAATAAGACATAAATAACATTTCTTTATGGAGAAAAGGAAAGTCTTTAGATGATTTCAACTCTCTCTATCCCTGCTCATTTTCCATTGTCCCCCTTCACTAGAGGTTTGGGGCAAGGGTGTCCAAAAGCAAAAATGTGATGGGTGATGATTGTGTCATTGGAGCCTCCTATTTTCCCTTTTCCAGTCCCAATTTTCTCTTTGGTGCTGTGTCTTTTAATCAGTGTATGGTACTCTCATATGGAACTCGTGTCAAGGCCCTCATGCTTAGGTCTCATATGTAGTTTTAGATATCCCCTTCTTATTCACATTAAAGGAATGGATGACTGTTTATGGATGTGAATGTTACCCTACAAAAGGACACTTTTTACTTAGGCAAGCATCAAAATGTAATGCTCTATTAGAGGCAGTTCAGATATAGTCCAAAGAAAAAAGCTGACGAGTAGGCACAAAAAATGTTTTAAAATACAACAAAGGGTGCCATCTTTTGCTCATTTTGCTATTTGGGGATGAACAGGGAGAGGAGATTGTGATGATTAAATTGTGGAAGCCCAAATTATTCTTATTCTTACAAATTATTGCCTGAATATCTAGTATATCTTTTATCCTCTGCCTGCTTTTTTTTTCTCCTATAATTCTTTCTTTTGTCCTCCCCACATATATACCTTGAAGGAAAGAAATATACCAAATCCTGGTTTATGATAAGTTGCATTGGTGGAAGTAATTTTTCACTGCAGCAGTACCTACATTTTTTTTTTTTTTTAGTTTCTTAATGTGTAGCCTTGTAAAAATTCTTTAAGCTCATGTTATCTTAAAGAAACATTCTAAAATGACAAAGTGCAAGATAAAAAAACTGAGCCATTATGTATATGATTTCTCTGCTATGCTATTTAATTTATCCTGGGATTCAAATGAGACAACATATGGGATTGGGTTTTCTAAAACGTAAAACTCCATAAAACAATATTTTAGTATTATACATTTTAAAATGGGAAATAGGATAGTAAAAGAAATAGCAATATTTTAGAATACCAGAAAGTATGTTTCCAAATAAGTTTTTAAGTGCTAATATTTCCTACCATTGAGAATGAAAGTATATTTTGGATCAGAAAATTAAGAGTAAAGACAAGCATTACCCCAAAGGATGAAATATACCTAATATGTTTTACATACATTTTTGTTTTCCCACTTTGATGATTCGTGAGTGAGAAAATGATGAGAAAGGAAATCTTATTAGAATCAATGCATTTCAAAACTCTCTGGCAAATAAAGAAAATTATGAAGTTGAAATGTGATTCCCATCCCAGGTCTGCAGTCATTCCAGGTTTTCTTCAGCTATTTATTCATGTAGTCATTCATTCAGAAAATATTGATTGAATTCACTATGTCCTGGGCACCATTTCAGAATCCCAGGAAACAAAGAGGAAGCCATGTTTTTGGTTCTCAACGACCTATCTAGCAGTCTAGAGGGGATTAACAGGGTTAATTAACAGGTTACCCCCCTAGAGGGTTAGTTTTACCTTGTGGGAAGTGACAATAGGGGGTTGCATAAGATTTTATCTGAAGACACAGAAGAGGCACTTGGTGTGGAGGAGATTTAGAAGTGGCGATGGGACAGGCCATGAGGAGAGGAGTGATGTGGGCATGGGGAGAGAGGAGAGAGTTGGGCACATAGGAGCAGCATGGCACTTCTGTAAGGGCTACAGTAGGCAGTGGCTGAAGACTGCAATGGGTTGATAGTGAAGGCCTTGCATAGATAGCTCAAGAGTTTGGATTTTAGTCTAAGGGCAATCACATACAACTGATAGTGTTGCACAGGGGAATGTCATGGGAGTCTTGATAAGATCACTATTTTTTGAAGGGGAAGATGAATTTGAGAAGATATTATTGAAAACTGGAGGTGAGGCCCATTAGGAGGCTGTGACAACTAGCCTGGCAAAAGATGAAGATGGCAATGATTATGGTGCTATAGCAGTGATTTTGGTAGAAATATCTTCAAATAAAATACACTTTAATTAATTAAAAAATAGAGTAACACATTATTTTCAGGGAAAATGTAACAATAATATTCAGAATTATTAAAAATTTAGGAATCCCTGTTGTAGAGAATCAAAGCCACATACTCCTCTTGACAATCAACTGAAGAGTGCAACGTGAATGTATTTGTTATTGTATTTATAGTACATTAGCCCTCTGATAGGAAATTGGTAATTTTTAAAAAATTCCTGGTCTGAACAGCTAGATTGGTTTGCATATATATAGCCAAGGCTTCATCCTACTGATATCACAGAAAGCAATGAGATAGGAAGCTCCTGAAAGATCCTTCCATTCAATTCCTTCATTAAAGATAAGAAAACTGAGACCCCAAGATGAAACCTTTTGCAGGAGGTGACACACCTCAGGAATGGCAGTGCTGAGACTGGAATCCAGAGGCCTATTCTGGAAGGTAGGGCCCTTCCCACCACGCTGTAACAGCTTCCCAAGAAAGGTATCTAAATAAATCAATGGAATGTGGATGACTATTGAAAAGAGAAAAAGTTTAAGTTCTTCAGAACTATAAAAAGCATTTTAAAAAGCCAAACACCTGCTTTATTATTAGAAGCCGGTCATTTTTCCAGATTGACTGATGGGAAAATTCATGCCAATATCAGCAACTACTCTTCACATACTTACTTTCCAAAAATAATTTTGTACTCTAGTCTGGCTTCGTGGCACCAGTATCCAAGTACATGTGATTTATGTTGTTTTACTTTCTTATTTAAAAAATTGAAAACAGAACTATCAGTTTATTTAGGATTAGCAAGAGACTTTCATTTCATGAGGAAGATGAAGTATGATGGGTTTTTGAACAATTCATTGTGTGTACTATTCATCAAATGATAGAGAAACTTATAGGCAATCAGGTTAAGTGCTGGGAAAACAATTAAATTACCAATCCCATAATTTTTCACAAATACATTCCTGAATAAGCAATAAGTCACAATTTTTTTCTATTATGGGTTTTTAACAAGGTTTAAAATTGTTCTTTATTGATCAGTTTTGTATTTAATATAATAAAAGCAATGAACACATGTTATGGGTTTTTAGAAAGTTTATTATGGAGACTTATCATCTATTTGCCCTAACCCCAAATAAAAGAACTAACATGTTTGCACATGAAACCTGGATCCACTTGATACAAAATTTCAGTCTTTGAAATAAAGTAGTTAATAGCAAATCCCAATAAAAATTCATTTTGACAGTAATCAATGCTATTCAGAAATAAGGAAATCATATATCTCACTTGTTAAAAGTTAATAGGTTTTGTTATATGACTATGTGTATATATTTTGACTTTAAAACTTGTCGATAGCTATTTGAAAAGATATGGTTTATTTAAGCTTATGATTTATTTAAATACATATTTTATTAATCAAATGCTTTTAGCCAATCAACAGATCCAAATATTTTTAAAAACACTTCAAATACAAGTTGTATCATTTATAGTATAACTGTAAAGTCATGAGACTGATTGACCTTTTTAACTAACATAATAAAATCTATATAGTCAAGTGAGTGGTAATGTTTTAAGGTAATGATCATGAGAATCTTTTCTCATTTTGAAGTTTTTGTAGCTACTGTCAAAAGGATAGGAGTTTTATGATTTAATCACTTGTTTACTTTGACCCCAAAAGTATTCCAGTTCAGTCATTCTTTATATTCACTAGTCCTGGTAATTTGGGTAAGTAAAATTGGTCTTCATTGAATGAAGATTTGTCATCTATGAAGACATTTAAAGGAATGTTAATTCGGGTTCTGATAATAATTCTGAAATTTGAGCATTTATATACTTTTATGATGTGTAAATTATAATAACCACTTATGTCTTAGACATCTTTTGTACATGCCTATCATTTTGGATAATGAGATTTTTAAAAGAACAGTGACTCATAACATTGAAATAGGACTCTACAGTTCAAAAATGATAAGAATAATTTTGTACTGTGTAACAAAATCCGTATCAGATAACATCTTCAAAGTCTGTATCTGTTACTCTTTAACTTGTATATATGTAGCTCAATAGCATGGGCCCAACAAATTGACAACTTTCCTATAAATCTTTCTCCATGAATCACTGTAGTTGAAATAGTACTAAGTGTGAAAAATAGCCTTTATGTTGAGTGTTACTAAATAGCACCAGTATTACTTGAAGGTAAAGTGAAACATTAACAGGAATGAAGAATACAAGTTTAATTTCTAACTACAAGAGAGGAAGCATCTCTTAGATGAAATATCAGTTAGATCTGGATTATTTTTAAGGTCGCAGTCAGAAAAACACTAATAAAACATTTCAGGATTTTGCTTAGAAGATTTAAAAAGAAAGGTCTTGTATATCGCTCTCTTATATTCTATTCCCAAAGATGCTATATATGCTTACATAATCAAGACAGTGCAGTCTCGCCAATGAAGTTCCCCAGGAAAGATACATTTATTCATTCTATATATTAGTTCAATAAGATAACAAATACAATAAAAGTACTTGAAAGCAATCCGATTAGAGCAACATTTACATTAAGTGCAATATATACAGTAAAATGAAACATCTTATTAAATAGACCTGCAGGTTAACAATATCTTATTTAAAGTAACAGATGTTCACGAATATATTTTCACATTTGTTTTATTATATTTGATAGCTCCTATTACCACTGCATGCATTTGTTACTGCAATTTCTAGAATCTTTGTATATTTTTTCTGTAAGTATTATCATGATTTTTTCTGCAAAGGTAATTTTAAAAGTATTACTTTCAGAGTAAAAAAAATAAGAAATTGCATATTTTTATGAGCAATTGTGCACAAGACTATTACAATGTTTAAGAAAAGTCCCTTGATCTTTATAAATTCATCATTATGAAATGTATATTTTTGTACTAAAGCAAAAACTGCCTTTAACATTAAGTGTTGCCAACCTACTGTATAATTCTGACTATAAAGTGTGATATGAAATCCTTGGCTATTAATCAGAAAAGGATTATTTGAAAAGATCTGCCAATCAACATTTCTAAATGTGGTTGTTCATCTTAAAATTTTTCTTGATTAGAACAATTGGGAAATGAACAGAACAGTAGTGCTTTTACATTATAACAACACAGAAGTATTACAGTATCCAAATCTCCAGACCTGGGGTCTGAGTGTTCAGTCGTGGCTCCCTTGCAAGCTGACAGAAGAGAAGCAGCGTCCTACACTTGTGCACAATGGGGCAATGACAACATCTGCTACACTCTTCCATACAGTCTGCACCGAGGGCAGGACCATTAGGCAGGTTTTCACAAAAGGCATTATAATCCTGGAACGGAGGAAGAGATTTGTGTAAGGATTGTTGATGTTACCAAATAAGGCCACTGACTCTTGCACATCACGAAAAGATATAATAATGGCCTAATTTACCCAAATTTGGTCGAACATTTGAAACACAGTGACACACATAGTGATAAGATGCACAGACATATGTTGCTTAAAAAAATAAACACGCATGTAGATGATACACACTAGTATTCTTTCTATTGGTGGCATGCTGTCTGAATCAGTAAAACAAAAAATAAATAAAACAGTAAATGTATCTACCTGATTGCTGCCCCTAAACATTAACCCGCTTAGTTCTTCCTCTTTCCCTGAGGTTCTACTTTCTGGTATCCTTTCCTGTTTCCTCATTCCACTTCTCTACCCCTTTAGGCAGGCTGGGTTGGAGACTCCTTTTTTGTGCGTCTAAAATAAATTTTTTTAATCCTCAAATTTACCAAAGTGTATCATAAATAGATGGCTATATTTCTGTCTTTCCTACTAGAATGGAAGCTCTTTAAGGACATTTTTGACCTTTCTTAAAGGTTTGAACTGAAGTGAATTTAGCATTCTGTCATGCTTAACATTACTAATTTTTCATAGTAATTATGTACACTGAAAAGAGCTGTGTGGTAGACTTAAAAGAACCGTGCAAATATTTTCACAGAACCCTGTCAAAACTCTCAGACAAAATAAAACAAAACAACCTATCCTGAAATTATTTTTTCTATATGTCTTTTCTAAAGATAACTGCAAACATACATACTCCTCAGGGTGATTAATTTTCTATGTAATCCTCTGAATAATGCTCTCTGTTGTAGTAGTGCTATTTGAGCACAAAAGTATCTTTGAATACTCGGGAATTGCTGGGAGCCTCAATGGAATTTTTATTATTATCTGGATGGGCACAAGGAAGTAAGGTTGATTTTCTTGATTTGCTATTAAAATGTGACTTAAATAAAGGTCTGTTGTGCTTGGCCAAAAGTGAAAGGAAGATTAGGCAAATGTCTGATTGAGATATTTTTAGAATAGTGAATTATTCATATTGACTGTCTATACACTTATATTTATCTTGTGTTTTGTTTCAACTGCTAAAGACTTAAGGAAAATTTTAAAGAAAATTAATTACTGGGTGTTTTGAAGCTAAACAGTTGAACTAAACAGTTGAACCTGAACGATGACAACTTTTGACTTCTTATCCCATTATGTTTCTTACTTGATGTGTGTGTGGCCTTGGGCATATCACTACAAATTAAAGTAAGAACAGGAGCTCCTACGATTGGCTATTGGCATTAACATTTGTTATATACCCTTGAAATATCTATATGATGCTGTTATTATAATGTATATACTATGCCATCATATATAAATAGAACAATCAGAATATATAGTGAAAACAATCAAAACAATCTCAAATTGATGTACTACAAGACTAAAGTTTAAATCAGAAAGTTTCCTAACCAAATCTACGTCTCTGAGAATACAATATACTTTCCACTCTCCCTTAGGCTAAGACATTTTCTATCCCCATAACTTCTTAGATCTCCATATCTTAAAAGGGAATTGAGCACAGGACAAAGTGAACTTTCTACTTTGGCAAAGTGCAGTTGCTCACATTTGAGATGTAAATTGATAGGATGTGGTAAACTCATTTTAATTTAATTTTATTTAAATATATTTTATTTAAATTTATTTTAATTTCATTTTAATTTTCTTTAAGTTGTTGTTCTCTCACTGTGGGTCAGAGGATCCAATGATCCAAACACTTCTTAAAGAAATCTTATAATTTATAAGAATATACATTCCTCCATTGAATACCAAAGCCTTTAGGACAGAGACTTTCATTTACCTTTGTATTAACTATAGTGTCATACAGATTGCATTTGTCATTAGCAATCTGCCATATTAAAAACTTCTTCTAGAAGTGAAAGTGCTACCGCTATATTTCTATAAGTTGGACAATCTATTTGAATTGCATCCCAGTAAAAACAAGGGGTAAGGGAGCTCCAGCCACATTTCTTTGATATGATCCCCTTATGACCAATAATCTGCTGTTGCCAAAAGGCGGCTATCTCAGTCTGAATGTGGTGTGGTATCGAAACAATCCACTGGTCCCTAACGACCTGTACTTCTGACCTAGGATCCGATATCATCAGATTGAGTTCCGGGTGTTTTTGTTGTTGTTATTTGTTTGTTTAAAGAATCTACAATCAGATCCACTGTGAGGATGTGATGTGGTTCGAATATCTATTGCTGCATACTTTCATAGCTTTGGTCACCAACCCCCTTTATAATAAACAACCCCTATTCCCTGCCAAAAGTAAAAAGAAAGAAAGGGAAGTGAAACAGACAGAAGAAAGGCTTACTCAAATAGATTTGTTCTGTTAGGCCTCTCCTTGGCCTGGTCTTATCATGTCACGGGAATGTAATCCATTAATGATAAATCTATTTTATCAAGTTAGTTTTATAAAGTAACTTTTAACCATTTTTGTTTGAAGTTACTTCTCTACTTGCAATCACAGCTGCCTGATGATGAATGGATGACGGTTAAATATTAATGTCCCACATGAATGTAATTTGAAAAGCGAGCTGAGGTTAAATAATACATTTTATGTGACTGAAAAAGAAATGGTTTGATGATTCATCGTTGGAAGCACCACATACTAAAAAACACCTTCTGTTTTCAAGAGAGCCAGGCAAAGAGAAGCATCATTTGGTAACTGTAGCTTTACTTAGAGCTTTCCACCATTTAGTAAGTGAAAACCATTTTGTTTTCAATTCCTCAGCAGGTACTTTAGGAAAGTCCGGCTCTACTGATGATAAATACGGCACTCCATACTTCCAAATAGCTTCATAGTCGACATTTCACAATATGCTATGTGGTCACTCAGTTTGTCACATTTTTGAAAGAGGTTAGATGACTGGTTTCAGTTAATTAGGAATCCAAAGTTTTATATGCTGGCTGAGGCCTCTTTTTAAAACTCCGTGTGCTCATGTCAGAATATGAGCTAACTATACATCTGGCCTTTGTGAATCTGCTTATGTATAAAGGCAAAGATTTTCATTCCTCTTCCGGTCTTGCGGCACTTTCAGTATATTTTAGCTGTTTTCAATCTTTAGTGATGAAATTAAATTGGCGTTCTTTGTCCTTTACTTACTTGGTGAATTTTTATTTATCCTTTAAAAGACTTTTTTAGGGGCAGCTGCATGGCCCAGTCGGTTGAGTGTCTGACTCTTGATTTTGGCTCAGGTCATGGTTTATAGGTCTATACCTACTTTGGGCACCCTGCTCACAGCAAGGAGACTGCCTGGGGTTCTCTCTCTCCTTCTCTCTCTGCCCCTCCCCTGCTCACACATACTCTCTCTTTCTCTCAAAATGAATAATAAAATAAACTAAAAAAAACAAAACAAAACAAAACCACTTTTTAGGCTCCTTTCTCTCTACAGAGCCTTCTCAGTGCCTCCCCCTTCATCAACAGATTTACCAGAGTTTTCCTCGGCATCTACTTCTACACTTAGCTAGTTGCCCTGATATGCTATGAGTAAATTGAGGACAGATTCTACATCTGTCTTACTCATCCTGGGCCCAGTGCCCAGCAAAAACCATGCATTCTGTAAATTTATTTGGTTAAACTAATTAGCTAGCTAAGTGACTAAAGGAAATTTATTTACAAGGTAAAAGGGAATTGAGAATAATTTCTTAACTTTTAACAAAAAGCATAATATGTGTTAGGGGGTGGCAATACCATATAAAGTGATTAAAAAAGACACGGAGGCATTTTAGGATTATACATTTCGGCAGGACTGCCCTAAAGCACAAGCTTGACCATTGTGGCAACATTCCGGGGTGATCAGAATGTTCTTTCTCTCGGGATAAAGTGAATATCTTTTAATACAATAACAACACATGGTAAATAGAACTTCTTGTTAAATATAACATTTTTCCTTCAAAAATTCTTAAAATATTCTCTAAAGTTTTATGATGCATTTTGAGTGTGAGTCAAGTTACTCAAAACATTCTGTCAATGCCCAGTAGGTTTCTATACTTATTTTCCCTTGAAGTTGATGCCACTCCCCTGTCTCATAGGTGAAAAGGTAATTTGGAAGCCTCATTTCATTATCCTATGCAGCTTGAGTTTTCATTCATTTGTTCTGGGGGCCTCTCACAACTGCACACACACGGCGTCTCCTCCGGTCTCACCCTGGCCATGTGCTAGTGGCGGGATTGGAGCAGCCCCTCCACAGCACTGCTTAACCAGGTCTGATATCCCTGTTCAATTGTGCTGTCACTGGCATTCTGTTCAGAGATCACTTTTGTTTTACCCCAAGCACAGGTGGTGACTGAATAAAAGGTGATGAAAGGAATAAGAGCCTAGCCCAGAACTACTGGCACAGGTCCTAACTCAGCCCTGTTAAGAGAACAGCTTGTGGCAGGAAGCATGGCCTCCAGGTCTCCACCTCCAGTCAGCTGGGCCTTATTAACATCGGAAGCAAAATCACACCCGAGGACAGAGGAACACTACTTCTGTTTAAACTCCTAACCCAACCTGTGATTCTAAAGAAAGCGTACTTCCCTTACCAGGTCTTCCAGTTCTGGCTACTGTGTTGGGGAACGGATGCACCTTCTTGCAAGCTGCCCTGGGAGAAGGGGAGCGCAGGGGGCAGGTGGCAAAGAACATTCCTACGTTTCAGAAACTTGGTCTACCCCTGTGTGCCCCTCCTCACCAGATGTGCAGACAGCTGAGGGTGGCAAAGAGAATTCCTGCAGCGAAGGCCAGGGGGATAGCCAGGAAAAATGTCAGGAACTTGTACATCACGTATTTGCTGACTTCAAAGAGGGCATGGCTGCAGATCCACACTTTGTCAAAGGAATGCGTAGACACCGGCTCTGCAATCACGTCCTCGAAGCCCACCTGCAGAGGCAAGACACGGGGATCCCGAACTGTCACTCAACCTGTGGCTCCCGGGAACCAGGGGTGCTCGGGTGGGAGAAGCGAGCTGGGGCGCTCTATCTTCTCTTAAGGTGAAGATGGGCGCACAGGAATTTGGCTAAGAATTCCTGGTTACACAGGCGGCCCCGAGGCCTATGGATTGTGGGTCCCGGACCCCGCGGGGCTGACCCAGTGGCGAGGGTGGAGGGTGGGGTCCGGGCCGGGGTGAAGGCGGCACCAGCGCCCCCAGGCCGCGGCGCGCCCAGGTACGGCCCGCCCCTGTTTTCACCTTGAGGTTTGAGTTGAGCCGGTGGGGATCCCTGTCCGAGCCCGCGTCTGCGAACTTATCCAGGTCGGCGTAGTCGACGCCGCTGTGGTGGCTGTAGGAGTCGTCGTCCATGAAGAGCTGGACGTCTGCCTTCTCGGTCTCCAGCCCCATCGCGGCGCTCGGTGAGCGGCGGCTGCGACCCGGGCGGCGCGGCCTCCCCTTCCCGTCGCGCCTCGCCCCGCCCTGCCGCGCCTCGCCTTGCCTCGCCTCTGCCGGCGCGGCCCGGGCGGCGGCCGCTTCCCGCTGCCGGCTACCGCTCCCGGCCCGAACCCGACCGGAGCCCCGCCCTGCGGCCCGGCCTGAGGGGCGGGAACCGGACGCCGCCGGAGAGGTGGCTCCCGCCCCGCGAGTCCCGCCGCCACTTTCTGGCCAGGTCCCCATCTGCCTCCCGGCCGGCAGCCATCCCGACAGGCACATTCCGGTCCTGCACAGACGGGCTCAGCGCGTCCCGGGACCAGGACCGGTCTTCCCGCCCCAGAGGGGCCGGAGGCCTCCCGGGTCTCATCGCTTGATGCCTAGAACTGTGATCCTTGAGAGCCGGCAGGTTGTTCAGGGATGGTGGACTGACTGCTGGGAGACAGCTAGGTGGTAAGGAGCACGGGTATAGAAGCAGAAGATCCTCCCTCCTCTGCCATTTACGCGTGTGCTGGGACCTCAGCTACCTCCTTGTAAAATGGGTGCAGTCGTTGGTGCTTCACAGAGTTATCGGGAATTAATTTCAATACTCTTACATGGTCTCTTACACACAGTTAGGACACACCTGATTGCCAGGCAATCCTGAAGGACCCAGCAAGCACATCAGCTCTTACCTATCCTGGCGCCCACAGAATGTGTGAGCCTGTTGGAGGCAAGGTGAGGAAGTGGAGCTGGTTTGGTGAGCTCCCTGCCCCTAGGGGTTTGCACCCTCAGAGCAGAGAGGAGGTCTCTCTTTTTTCCTTCTCAAATAAAACGCCTTATTTTCCTATGAATCAAGCCTTGCAAGATTTCATTTATCTCTAAGGTGCAGTCACATCCACAACTATCTTGTAGGAAACATGTAAACAAATCCCTGCAGTAAAGCATACTGCAGCAGAAGACCCAGACTGCTGACTACTCAAAAGCTTTCAGAAGGGAAGGGCTAAAAGATTAAAGGGGTATAAAGGGTTAAAAGTCTGGTGGACATAGGTACTTGTTTGGGGGAGGGAAAGTACTCAGTGAAAATCTGCCAAAAGCAAAATAACGGGTCTTAGACTTGGGATGCCTGAGGCTTGCTCAGTGCTGAAGACATAGTAGGAACGCAGACAAGTATTGCTGAAATACTATGCATTTGGAACTTGCCGCATGTATCAAATCCTGATATATGACCTGGGTTTGAAGAATTACTTCTGGAAAGAAAAAAAGCTTTTGAAACAATAAATATTATATACAAAGAGAAGGATCGCAATAGGAAACTATTTTGGAGCCAAAACGCAGTAATTCTAAATTAAATGCTGAGTTTATTTACTGCTGCTAACCTGTAAGAATGGCAGTGTTGTAACACCGTGGTGGCTGAATCTCACACCTGCTGTGGTGCCTCTCCTCCCCCAGAGGTGGTGCAGCTTGCCTCTCCTCTTCTTTCTTACTTTTCTTTACCAATTTTATTAATGTTCAGTTCATCCAAAGTGATGACTTAGACGTTTTGCTTATTGGTTTTCTAACCTTTTCTACTTCCTCCTTTCACTGAAGCAGACCGATTCTGAGTTGGGGCTCTTCTAGAGTCGTTGTCCAAGGCTTTATCAAAGTGAATAGAAGACATTAATCCTTAAGAAAATTCGTAATACCATTTACCAGGAAATGGAAAAGAAATGAGTTTACAGCTAAATAACATTGTGTAAAAATTTGTTTTCTTTAAAATAATCCCAGATTTTAAGATATTCCTGAAGAAGAAGATCATTCCCATAGTTCCAGAGTGAGTTTAAGCCCCTTTAAGCTCTTTTAGGGCTTCTTCCCTCTGATCACATTTACATTTCCAGTGGGATTAGTAAGACATTTGCAATAGTTACCACAAGTAATTGACTCATTTTTCAGGCAGCAGGGCCAGAAGGCCGAAAGCAGAAGAAATTAACATTGTCTTAACAGAACAGCTTAGAGTATAGATTCATTTGTAAAATGATAGGTATTTATGAAAATGTAACTCTAAAACCTAAGTTAAAAGAAGCCCATCCAGGCTTGTTGTATTTAGCATAGCACTTAAAAAAGGAGGATTCACTTGTTCATTTACTATCAGATTTTTCTTGAGCATCTCCTCCATGGGTTGATCTGTGTGAGGTTCTTATTTTGATGAAATACTGGTTCATTTCATGGTTTTAATATCAAAGATCCTTTTTAGAGGAGCTATAAAAATGATTTTGCTTATCTTATTAGTAGATGCCTAGAAAATGTTAGCTACTGTTGTTCTCAAGGAGTTTAACCAATGATTGCCACAGCAAATGGTCCCTACTAAGCACACTGTAATATCTCCCAAACCGCAGGGTTTCTCAATAGCTTTCTTTAATTTTTTTTAAATTGCCTTATAACCAAGGGAAGTAAACAATTTACTAATGCATTCATCTTCTAGCTATTATCATAGCTTCTGATAAGAGGATTTCTTTTCAGATGGTATATTAATATGTTTGAAGAATAACAACTTGATGAATTAGTATTTATGAGTAGAATAGTTTATAATTATTTCATTCCTCACTCAGTGTATTGTCTGAGAAAGATGATTTTTCTGGTTCATTGAAAATCATCGTGAATGCTTTTATGAATAAAAATAAGTTATTTTTGTCCCTTCACTTCCTCTTCTTTTCCCCTTCCTTCCTTCCCTCCTTCCCTCCTTCCTTCCTTCCTTCCTTCCTTCCTTCCTTCCTTCCTTCCTTCCTTCCCTCCCTCCTTCCTTCCTTCCTTCCTTCCCTCCTTCCTTCCTTCCTTCCTTCCTTCCTTCCTTCCTTCCTTCCTTCCTTCCTTTCTTCCTTCCTTTCTTCCCTTTCCCTCCTTCCCCCCTCCCTTCCTTCCCTCTTTCCTTCCTCCCTCCCTCTTTCTTCCTCCTTTCCTTTCCTTTCCTTTCCTTTCCTTTCCTTTCCTTTCCTTTCCTTTCCTTTCCATTCACAAATGTCCTTTTCCCGCTCTGTATAGCTTTATAGCTAACATAAAACTTTAGGCAGGGTCTTCTTTTTTTCAAACTGCCATTGTGCAAATTAATTATTAATGAAAATAATAATGACTTCTTAATTTCACCGTTATGGTATTATGGTTTAATAATGTTTAACACATTTGGAGTAGACCAGTTTTCCGACCTCAGCACTTACTGACATTCTGGGTCAGATCATTCTTTGCTATGAGGCACTGTCTTGTGCAATGCAGTGTGTTTAGCAGCATCCCTGCCCTTTGCCCACTAGTTGCCAGTAGCATTCCCCAGTCATGACAACCAAAAACATTTCCAGATGTTGCCAAATGTCCCCTGGGGGCCAAAATCACCTTTCCCCTCCTTTCCCAGGCTGAGAACCATTGGATAGGATATTGTTGAAAGAGTTCTTCATGTGAATTGTAAAACCAATTTGTCAGAAACTCCAGGGTTTTCTAAGTTAAGCTTGAGGATACTTATTTGGTCTGTAAAGTTTTCAGAAGAGCCTATTATTAGTGATTAGTTACAGATTTTCAATATAAGGCTGGTATTTTATTTGGGGGATACATATACCTGATCAAGAGACCAACAAGAAGCAACTAACTATCAGGCCCTGTCTACCTTGCAACTGTCTGCTCTTCCCTCACAAGGGCCAGAACAGTTTGAATAATTATAGCTGGAAAAATGGAGATTTGGGACTTCTTTATATTCTAAAGATTGTAAGGTTTAGTAATTTTTGACACTCTTCAGCAACTGAATAGCTTTTCAAGTTTTAGGTGACCTTATAGAGAAGTCCATAAACTTGTTAATGGCACAGCCAGGCAATCGCTTAAGCATCTCATCCTAGACTTGCTTACTGTGGGCAAGGACTAAGCCTGAGAAATTTGGAAAGACCTCTAGTGTCTCCTGTGCAACCCATTCTTCCTGTGGACAGTGGTCTTCCCGCAGTACGTTCCTTGCATAACTCCCTGTCCCCTAGTCCTCTTCATCAGTGTATCTTTTCATATTCTCTCCTGTCCATACCCAGCCTCCAATTATCCTCTCCTCAATTCATAGGACAGCCTCTGATAAAATAATTTATTATTTAAAAAATTTTTAAATGTTTATTTATTTTTGAGAGAGAGAGAGAGAGACAGAGTGTGAGTGGGGAGGGGCAGAAAAAGAGGGAGACGTATAATCTGAAACAGGATCCAGACTCTGAGCTGTCAGCAGAGAGCCTGACGCAGGGCTCAAACCCACTGACTGGACTGCGAGATCATGACCTGAGCAGAAGTCGGATGCTTAACCGACTGAGCTACCCAGGCGCCCCCAGACAAAACAATTTAAAGGAACAGATAAAAAAATACTTGTTTTAAAGTTATTCAATGATCAACTATTGTGGAGTGGTGCCAGATACTTGTATGGTGTTTAATGAAAGCTTGTTTTTTTTTTTTTTTTTTTTTTTTTTTTCCTATCACTTGTCTTTTTGTCTACATTCTGGATAAAATTAGCCTTGTACCAGTGAACCAGGTAAATTTTAGTTTAATATTAAGGCATAGCCATTTGTTTGTGGTTAGTGCCAACTTAATCTTCTGGCTGTTTCAAATAGCACCTCCTCTGGCCAAAAACCTCTTTTCATATACAACAATGTCCAGCATTAACTTTTGTTTAGAAAGTTAGCAGGGAAAAAAGAACACTCTTAAAAAGTCTATATTCATAATTAGAGCTGAGAGGATAGGTCATTCCATTCTATTCAAAACAATGTATGACAATTAATTTTAGATTTATTTTATCCTGTTTTCAGTAAGTAAAGGATGTTCCTGTTTAATCTTTTGAATATCCCATTCATTTCTGGAATATTGTATATATAAATAAGACATGTCCATGGACTTTGATATTTTATCTTTCCGCAACATGAAATAGGCGCTAATTAGCTTTTGGTGAACATCAACTTTTTAATTAAACACTTAATAAGTACAACTTCCTCTATATTCAAATAGGAGCATATTTCTGTAAAGATGAATAGTTACATGTTTTCCAAATACTCACTGAAATGCGTATAGTAAGATGACTAACTATTAAGACAACAGACCTGGAGGTTGTTTTCTTGACTTGGGGTTTTATTTTGGACAGAAAAAGTATAGGTCAATTCGAAGCCTTTGTTTTTTCTAGTAATTCTTCTTTTTACAAATGTTATTCCACTTTCATTTAGAGTAAATTCCAATTTAAAAATGTAACATAGCTAATCTACATTAGTCAAGAGACAAAAGCATGGAGCTTTTTTTGGTTTGTTTTGGTTAGTATTAGTGCATATTTCTACTATAAGAATAAAGACAAAAACAGAATGCCTTCCACCTGATTCTTGTAAATTAGTGTTTTGGTGTCTACTACGTGACCTTTAATGCTTGAGAGAGTCATCTGGGAGTCAGGAGCAAAGGGAATCCAACTGCACAGAGCAGATGGAAGACTGGAATACTGCCAAGGGGTTGGGCAGAAGAATTTTTAGAATATATTTTTCTATCAATAAATATGTGGGAAAAATTTTGTTTCTACAGAGTTTACTAAAATAATGTTCGTCTATTTCTGTTCTGTGGTTACACAAAACTGTAAGGCAGATTTTTACACTACATAAAGGCACAACATAAATTAGTCAATTTAGGTGTCTGTATCCACTCTTTCTGGGCCACTGAAGCCCAATTAGGCCCTCACTGTCTGCCAACTGCTTATTAACTTCTAGGTTCCTTGTTTAGAACAGCGAAAGGACTGGATCTAAAGGTGGATATTAAAGAAGTTATTCTATTAAATATATCATAGATAGGGCTATTGACATTCTTGTGTGTCTCAATAAGGTGATTTTTCTCTAGTTAAACAATTAGTAAGTGAATACATGTCTTATTTCAAAAGCAATTTTAGTGGATGTTTGCATTTTCTTAAAAAGACAGGAATCCTTCAGAGCATTCAGAACATTCTCCTCATGCTAATCTCAAGAGAAACAATAAACTTTTCATTGAAATATGCACTGTTTCCTATAACATCTGTATTTATGTCACCATCTCACTTTTGGGAAGTGATAAAATTATTTACCAAATAGAGTGATATTTTTTTTCCTTAATAGTGAATGAATGTAAGATTCTGCTTATCACTTATTATTAGTTTACATACATTCACGTAATTACACATTTTACTAACCAGTATGCATTTTTCCTTTTTAGAAATTATTGTGGTCATTGGAAGCTCTTGGATAAACATGTCACTGAAAATAAACTAAGATAGTAAAACACTGTGGTCCTGAAAAACTGCACACTACTTTATTTGGAAATAGTAGAATTTGCAGAATGTTGCTGTAAAGGGCATGTTACTCAAATTACTTGGTTCTGAAGACTCTTACTATGAAAGCAAAGTATTTTCTGAAGGAGTAGAGCACAAATAGCTAAATGTTTGGACCAAAAAATAGAGTTATTATTTTATCACTTTGGAAAAGCTTATCCAGTTTCCCCATGTATGTACTGCAAGTCTTTTTCATTAAAAAAGAAATAGCATAATAGAAGACATGCGAGGTAACAAATGAATGCTACGTTTAAATTATTTATAATTATGGGATGCTGATTTATCTATCACAGTAGGGTTATCTTTTAGAAACAGAATAAAATGCAGATAAGCTCCTTTTAAATGTGGAAAGATGTTTTAGGATAGTAAAAGCTCCTCTAGGGCCTACACTTGTGCCATGGGTCTCCTTTTCTTCTAAGTTTCTTCAAGGTTTCCTTGTTGGTTTGTTTTTTCCTGCCAGACAAAGTGTTTCCATGATAGGACTGTTTCTCTTTTCCTCCTCTCTTCTTTTCCAAAATACTGTTTTCCCCAGTCACATACTCTTGCTCATTAATCTCAGGGTTGGGAAGAACTTAGAGGTTCTAGATCAATGTTCACTCATCAAAGAATCTTGATAATTGACCATACAGACTGTTGGAATATTTAGCAATGGAGAATTATTTTATAAGAAACCCAAATATGGCTGTTATAAAATTTTTCATTATTTATTCCGGAATCCTCTATCTGAAATTCTTCCTTCCTTTCTACCTAACCTTCCATCCATCCATTCATCCATATCATTTTGCCTTCTACAGCTTAAAAAAAAGTGTGAAATGTCAGCACTTTAAAGTGTTTGAAGATAGTTTTTAAACACCAACCCCGTTCCTACTAAATCCCCCTTTTAACTAACAGATCCATTTCCTGCAGTTGTTCTTTGCATGTCACTGCTTCCAAATACTTCTTGCAATTCTCTTTTTCTGTGGTCCTATTCCTTATCTCGAAATCACACAGAAAGCATAACACTTGGTCCGGAGTCTCAGCAGTACAGGGGAAAGCAAGAATTCTATAGTACCTTCTTTGTATTGATCACTAGACTGAATTGTTGACTGCTCTATCCTGCTGCTGATTCAAACTAATACCACTGGATATTAAACTTTGTAAGTCTTTTGTGCTCATTTGTATTTTGGTTAGGTCACACTGATAACAGAAGTAATTGATGATTTGACCCTGACAGGATGACTGTATTATAATCCTATTAAATTTTATCATGTTTTGAGGGTTTTTTTCTCTTATTTTTGACAGTTTTCAATGTATTACTTTACTGTTAATCTGTAATTCTGTTCACATCTTTATTCACTGGTAAAGTTTTGAATAGGGCAGGACTGAGAAACAAGTTAGTTATAAAACATTCCGATATAATGGGTATAAATATGCTGGTGATTCGAAGCCTGTTTCTAAGCTTCAGGTTTATATGCCCTGCTGACAACTTTGATATCTCAAATGTTATGTGTCTATAACCTTGCTCTCGATTTCCACCACCAGATCTGAACCTCTGGTCATTCTTGTCACATAGTTGGTCAAACTCAAAACTTAAGAGTCAGCTCTAATTTTTTCATTTCCTTCATTGCCTTCTTGCCTATCAAGCTGGTTAGTTCTACTTCAAACCCAATGCTTTTACTTTCTTTTATTTTCACTTCCCCCTCCTGTTCTAAATTAACATCTTACCTGAACCATCTTACTAGGCTCCATGTTTGACTCTGCTTCTGTTCTTCTCCCAGAAATTATTTATTCACACAACAGCCAAAGAATATGTATATTTGTGTTAAAGTGTTATGTGATATACATATCAAATGAACAAACTATAAGCATCAGCTCAAGTTATCACAAGAAAACATACCTTATAACCTCCACTCAGATCAATAAATAGAACATTGCCAGACCTCAGTAATCTGCTGTATGCCAGACAGATGAGGGTAGTACCACCCTCATCTCCTCCTCTGAAGTAACTATGATCCTGAACTCTAACATGATGTATTAGACTTGCGTGTTTTAAATTTTACATAAAGGGTGTCATATATAATACTTTTTAAAAGTCTAATTCATTTCATTAAAACATGGCTGTGAGATACATCCATGTTATATAGATGAATAATTTTCTATCATTTTCATTTCATCTCCTGTCATTGCAGTGTGCTATTTCATTGTACGAGTAAACCACAATTCATTTATCTACTCTAACATTGATGGATATGTGGGTCGTTTCCTTTTAGGGCCTATTATGAATACGACTTCTACGAACATTTCTTTTTGGTGCAGATGTATACATGTTTCTGTTGGGTTTATATTCAAGAGAATATTTGCTGAGTTAAAGGGTACGTGTGTGTTCACATTTTATAAAGTGTGTGTTCATTTTATAAAGTGATTACGCTAATTTACACTTTCACCAGTAGCGAATGAGAATTCCAGTTGCTCCACATCCTCATCATGAATTTGATAAGTCAACAAGAGTATAAGAAAATATTAAGGTTGGCGATATCAAGAATGAAAGGTGACAGATTCCTGCTGTCTTTTTAAAATCAGAAGGTAGATGAAAAATGAAATCTAGTACAGGTTGAGTACTGTTATTTTTTCCAAAAGGTGGATCACTGGAAGACATACTCTCATAGGAACACAGAGGGGTCAACATAATCCACTTAGCTGGAATATGCACTCTTCTTGCACTTCTTATTCACTCTTCTTGCTTCCTGGGAAGGGATATATCATGTGTTACAGGATACATCTTGCTTTACAGGCTGTCTTTTAAAATATCTTGGTATGAGTGAGTGGATTTAGTTTTTGAATATGTTGACATATTCAATATCACGATTCTTCATTTACGTGCCCATGACGGCTCTATTTCTCCTGTCTTTGCTTTCCCTTTTAGCTTAATTGCATACAACTTTAAAATATACATATAAATATATATATATATATATATATATAATATATGTAAATTTATAATGCATTTACAGATTTATAATTTTAATGTCTAGTAATGACAGTTGAGAAGTACTGATCTAATTTCTTGATGATTCTAATTACCCTTCATGGTGTAAAGCCAATGTTAACAAATCAGATCCAAACCAAAACATTTCTGGGAGTGCAAGGAGGGCACTGTTGATAATTACATTAGGATAACCAGTGTGGACAGAGATTGTCCCAGGCAAATGAAAACCTACTGCCATTGAACTTGACAACACTCTTCAGGCCATCTTTCCCCATTTCCAGGGCTGTTGATGGTGGATGCTGTAATTTGAGATGCATTAAAGCAATCAGAGTCATTTGGGAGATTAAGGAAAAGAGAATTTTCCCTCAAAGTATCATGTAATAGGAAAAAACAATTAATTTAGAGTTAAGTTTCAATTACTTTTCTAAAAATCATTAGCTGTGTAACTTTGGTTGTTACTTGACCTCTCTTATTCTTGGGCACTTCATTGTAAAGTGGTAATGACAAAATGAAACAAAATGCCTGAGAAAGTGTTAAATTTTGCCATTACCAGGAAAGATACTCCATGTACTTTAGTCTTCTCAGAGGGTCAATGCTTGTGCAGAAAAGAAGGTAACCAAAGGGAGGGGAGGTGACTTCATATTGAATAAGGTTCAATTCTCTCACTCAGCTCATAATTCTTAATATTGGGTGTGTCTTTTATATTTTTTTTCAAGTTCATTTTATATTTCCTGCTAAGAACTATGCTGTGAGTTAGGCAAGACAATTGTTATTATACACATATTAGAGACAAGAAACTGAAACTTAAAGAAGTTTATAGAACCGACAGAGTTTTCATTGTTATTAAATATGAGCTCTAAAATGTAAAGTCAAGTTTCTTGAGTCTTGGTCAACATGGACTTTTTCCCGACATGTCCAGGTTGTCCCTGCTTCTCTCAGGGAAATGGATAGGGAGTTAATTAACTTTGGTCCTTAGGCTCAAGAGAGATATTACATTGATTTGAAGAGAACCTTTTAATAAAATATTTAAGGTGTGTTTGCTTGTAGGATACACCCTGCTTTATTTTTTGACACACGCGAGGTGTTGATTATAGTTCTGGAAGCAGCTAAAGGATAAAATCACTAACCTCATAATCTGCATATGTATTACATGTTTTTTGATTATTCTAAAACAAGTGTTCAGTTCTGAGTGGCTTTCCTTGAATAATAGAAGTGCCTCAGATAGCTTTCCTCCAGCTCCCTATTCAGGAAGAGCAGTATGCTCTGGAAGTGCTGATAGTACATCCAAAATGAAATTAATAATTTCAGTCTGTGAAAAAAGCACCTAAGTTATTTTGAAGGTAATGAAAAGGAAATCTTGGGCCAACTGTTATTGAGTATTCTTTTCCACTGCCTTCTTCGATTGATAGCATGAGGAAGCTAGAATTAATCCAAAAATATTTAAAGCTTAAAAGTCAGGACTTTGCTAGTTCTTCAATAACAAAGGAAAGAAGGGAAAACACGTGGCCAATGTTCTGAGTTCATGGGAGTGGCTCATGCCTCTCCAAAGCGGGATGGGGGTGGGGCGGGCTGACCCTGAGCATTGGCAAGGGAAGGGGCCACCCAGGTGGTTGCAGGTTTGGCCCAAATATCTCTGAAGTGCCTCAGAAAACACTGGACTAAAAGAGTAGAGAGAAATGCATATATTTTGCAATCTTTGGAAAAATGGTACAAATGGTAGATGGAAAAAATCTAGAATATTTTTTGGTTCCTTTTTTTTAAAATAACAGCTTTTTTGAGCTGTAATTCACATGCCATACAGTTTACAAATTTAAAATGTACAATTTAATGGTTTTTGTGCATTCACAGAGTTGTACAATCATCTCCACTATCAATTTTAGAACATTTTCATCACCCTCAAAAGAAACTACATATTAGTTATTATCTCCTAATCCCTCCATTTCCCCCAGGCCTAGGAAACCCTTGATATCCTTTCTATCTCTGTAGATTTTCCTGTTCTGAGAACTTCCTATAAATGAGTGCATGCAGTATCTGGTCTTTTGTGACTGCTTCTGTCTCTTAGCACAGTAATTCTAAGGTAATCGGTGTTGCATCATAAATCAGTACTTCATTCCTTTTGATGGATGAATAATATTTCCTTTTAGTAATGTTATTTATCCATCAGCTGATGGACTTGTGCGTCGTTTTCCCTTTTTGGTTATAATGAATAATGCTCCTATGAACATTTGTGTACAAGTTTTTATAGAGACATGTTTTCATTTCTCTGGCATGTGTACCAAGGGGTGGAATTGCTGGATCATATTGTACCTCTCTGTTTAGCCTGTTGAGGAACTACCAACTTGTTTTCCAAAGTGGCTGCATCATTTTACACTACTAGCAGCAGTGTATGAGGGTTCCAGTTTCTCTACCTTCTCATCATTGCTTCGTCTTATTTGTCTTTTTGAATTTAGTCATATGAGTAGATGGTGAATGGTATCTCATTTGGGATACTATAACAAAATAGCATAGACTGGGTGGCTTGTAAAGACAAACATTTGTTTCTTACAGTTCTGGAGACTGGGGAGTCCTGGGTCATAGTACCAGCAGATTCTGTGTTTGGTGAGCGCTTCCTGGTTCATAGACAGCATAAAAAATGTATTACTTCAAAATCATATTCAGTAGATACTGTAGTGGAAGTCTCATGGAATAATTGTCTCAAGAAGATAAAAGACCAAGCCAAATTTTTGACAATTAAAGAAAAACTTGTTATGTATTTGCTCATACATTAATAAAATAGATGATGATGGTATCAAATTGATGTGCTGTTTCTATTCCATTGGCTACATTTAAAACAGTAATGTTAGTATTTATAATATTCTGGAAGTTACATTCTTTGAAGTTATTTAAACTGTGGTAAAGAAGACAACTTCTATATCAACCTAGAAATTTACAAAGGGTACATATTTTTTCAAACTTTTTCGGGAGGTATTGAACAAAAAATAGTAATAATAATAATGGAGTGAAGAACATTACTATGGATCGAGGAAGGGTATTTTCCAACTACGCAGGCTTCACTTTTGTAACTTATTTTCCCCTCTGATGCTGTCCGTTATATTAATTTTGATCCTGATTTTATCTGAAAAATCTTGGTGTTAGGGGAGAGTGGGAAAGCAAATGAACAGCAGCTGTCCAGTCTTTGAGCACATTCTGCTTCTGGAATTCATCCCAGAAGATGCTCCTGAATGATTCCAGTGAGATGGGAACCAAGCCTGCTTTTCAAGACCTTCAGAGAAGCCCCTTGATCTTTCCCCTCAGAGTGATTTTCATCATTTTTTTTTTAGGATTTTTTGTTTGTTTGGTTTTTAATATATTAAAAGAATTTAAGAATATTTTCAAGATAAAAGAAAAACCTGCTTATGTCTAAATTATAGCAGGTAAATTTTTGGAAAAGTGGTTACATTTAAACATTGTAAGAGTGTTACAAGTTGGTAAGTATATTGCAGTGTTTGATTTGGCAGTGAGAAGTAAAGCTTTGACTAAGAGTAAGATTTTCATCTTTTCAAGCCAAATATGGGCAGTTTTTAACTCTTGACAGTGTCCATCCATATATAGGTTTCTGTTTATAGTGTGACTTGGATTTATCACTCATACAACTCCTCCATGTTGCAGGATGGATTTTTCCTCCCTTTGAACTTCTTGTGGTTTGACATTTAACCTGCTCCCTCTGAGGTCCAAAGCCATGAAAAATTAAGCTAATAGGAAGGGATCTTTGGTAAGATGGAGAAAGGAGACAGGGACTCTGTGCATTCAGGATGCTGTGAGGAATTGTGCGGGGTTATTAAGGAGAATGAAATGAGAGACTATTTCTGAGGATATGAGGTGGGTAAGGGGAAGCACCACTAACAGTGGGGGGCCATTGCCAAACATAGCGCTGAAGGGCGGGGAGGGGTTAGTAACTAGAACCCAGAAGCCACCTGGTAGTGTGGCCTTGGAAGACAAATATAGTTGGTGGAGGAATAGAAGCCAGATTCATTCTCCTCCCATTGTTTGATCTTCTGCAGGTGCCTCCAACTGGCCAAATTGAGCTAGAAACAGAGGGTAGGGGGACCCTAGATGTGACCCATAAGGCCAACTCTCGGGGACACAGGTCAGAGTAGGGAAGAATGTCTCCATTGAAGATCATTTGGAGAATCCAGCATGCTCAGAATGACAATACACTTGTGCTGTAAGAGGTTGTCTGTGCAAAAACAGTTATGTTTTGTAGCTCAATTGCTCCTACATTTCTAAAGCATTGAGGGGTGCTGTAAACTAAATGTTTGTGTTTTTCTTCAAAATTCCTGTTGAAGCCCTAACCTCCAGTGTGATTATATTAGGAGACAGGGCCTTTGGGAGGTAATTGGGTTTAGATGAGGTCATGAGGGTGGAACCCCCATAATGGAATTAGCACTCTTATAAAAAGAGGAAGAAGCACCAAGAAGAGACATCTCTGCTGTGTGAGGGTATAGTGAGAAGGCAGGTATCTGTAAGCCAACAAGAGGGTCTTTGCCATGAATCTGACCATGCTAGGACCCAATGTTTGGGCTTCCCAGCCTCTAAAACTGTGAGAAAATAAATGTCTTTTGTTAAGGCTCTCCAATTTATGGTGTTTTGTTATGAGAGCCCAAACTGATTAATACGAGGGGTCTACAGGTCATAAAGCTGTCCTCCACTCAACATGTACACATTTCTTATCTGAAAGCCAGGATGCTGGGAAGTTGAAGGGGCAATAAGAACTTTGTTTTTAGAGAGAGAGAGAGGGCGAGTGAGCGAGTGCATGGGGAAGGGGCAGAGGAAGAAAGAGAGGGTGAATCTTAGAGAGACTCTATGCTTAACTCAGAGTTTGATCTCACAACCTTGGGATCATGACCTGAGCTAAAATCAAGAGTCGGACGTTTAACTGACTGAATCACCCAGTTAAGGCAGACAGTATGAACTGATAAGAGGATTGACAGAAAAGGAGAGGAACCATTTTGTTTTATTCTCTGGCGACTCTGCTATTATCACTCCATAGCAATATTTTCTTTCTTACAATGGATTTTTCCTCTCCATCTTATCAAACATTAGTGACACAGCAAAGAAATTATATATGTGTTTGTATGCATCTTTGTGAGAGTGTTTATACATACATACATATATACACATACACAATATATATTACATACAAATGTAATTATGAATATTGGTTGTTAATTAATTTTAACTTAAAAAGATAGTTTTTATTTCAAAGTGTTTAGAAACAGATCCCATATCTATATTACTTAAAAGTTTTATGCCATAGTGTCCAAACAATATAATTCAAACTATATTTAACTTGTTTGATTCAGAACTTGTATAATTCTGTAAACTTTTAACACTATTCTAGCATTTATACATTTACAAATAATTAAAAAAAAGAAAGTATAGAAACATGATTTCTATTGATATCCTTCAAACAAGATTAGTGATAATATGATACATTTATTTGTTCTTGAATAAATATATGTTCCTTTCTAACATTTTTTTAGGAGAAAATGATTTAATAGAAGTAAAAGAAACTGAGTATTAAGAAATCTCTTTAGTTATGTAAATGTTGACATTATCTCTCTCCATAGAAGGAAAGAGAAACAAATGGTATATTTGTGAGGACATATATTCCAGCCCTCTTTTCTGGTGGGAAGAGGTAAGTAATTGTGGCATGGGGACAAGATATAGTTGAGAAGAGGAGCATTAACTGTTTGGACAGTTGGTGGACGAGTTAGTCTGTTAAAAGCATAGTATCTCCTGAAATTTTTACTTTTCAGAAGAGAATGCACATATTGAGGGAAATACCTTTCTGGTTTTATTTCAAACTAGTAAGAAAGAACAGGCTTGTAAACTGGAAGTAGGGTGGACCTTAACTGCACATCCTAAAATCATACAGGCAAAGCAACTCTTTACTTGGAAGGCAGATTACAGGAAGAAGCAAAGTATGACCGACTGAGAAGAAATAGCTAGAAACAATGAAATGTCATAGTTGGAGTGGAAACGAGGAGAAACCTACATAAACCAGTGTTTACTGCACATTGAACCATGGTGCTAAGCAAGTGTGTCTTCATTAAATGGAACAAAAAAAGACATAATTAAAGAGAAACAAAACAAAAAAGGTTAGAAAGACTAGAAACAAAAACAAAACAAAGCCTGAGAAAATGATTAGGGATAAAATAAAAAGGTAGTGAAAGGCAAGGGTGGTTTGAAGCTCAATTAGGTGTAAGATGATCAACCAAAGTGAGTATCTGCCTTCTAGACTGCGAGAATGAAGGCAAGTTAACCATTACTAGAGAGGAGGCTGGACTGCCACGATTCTGTCTTACTTCTGTCTTATCTACAAGGAGAAAAAAAATAGGTAAGAAGCTGTTGGAGAGCTTAATAAATGAAGAGAAAGTGTGGTTGGGAAAGTAGGAGTTTGCAATATCATTTATTCTTTTTTTGAATTATAATTACATGTGAAAAGATGCACAGATCTCAAGTGCGGAGTTTGATGGATCCTGACATACCTGTACACCTGGGTAACCATCACCCTAATCAAGATTAAGAACATTGCTATTATTCTAGAATGTTCTCTTGTGCCCTTTTTCAGTTAATCTCCATTCACTCCCCCTTGCTGAGGAAATGACAGTTCCAATTTTTATCACCATAGATTTGTTTGGCCGATTCTTGAACCTTATATAAATGGAATCCTATTAGCATGTACTCTTTTCGTACAGCTTCTTTTGCTTAACATATTACTTTGGAGAGTTTTCCATGGTGTTATAAGAAGAGCTGTGTTTGAGTGCCAGCTCAAATACTCTAGTTATGTGAGTGCCGCACAAGATTCAGGCTCCACAAGGACTTCAAGTTAGTGTGAACTTCAAGTTAGTGTGTGCAGCTTTGGGGGGAAAGCAAATAGAATCTATGTTTGTTTGAATATCTACTGTACACTTTTTAAAGTTAAGGTGCCTCATCTGCACAAATTGCTTGTGTTGCTTGTGTCATAACTATTAGGCAATAAGAAACTCTGAGACTTCACACTGGACTAATATTGGGCCTATTGAACTGGGAGAGGCTCAGAGAGATAGGCTGGCTTTGGAGTTGAAGGTGCACCAAATTGAATCCTCTGAGGAACAGACACCAAAATGGGATAATATACTGGATGTACAAGAGATTTACTGGGAGGAACACTTGTAGGAGCAAAAGGGAAGGAAGCCAACAGGTGATGGGGAGAATTGTCAGATCACAATGCAATGTGAAAGAAAGAGGGAAGGAAGAAGAGTTGATTAGGAAGAGTCTCAGACTGCAGCAGAGTTATAAGAAATTTTGGGCTGGCCTCAGCATCCTCACGCTCAATTATTGCCTATGGACAACCAGCAGGAACAGAGTGTAGATTCAGAATAGCAGCTGGGGCCACCCATCAATTATGTTCTTTGTAACAGGAGATCTAAGTGGCGCATTTTAGTGTGGATGGGATTAAAGGCAGTATTCCAAATTTCACTGTCAACAGAATGAGTCAAACCTGGTTTAATCTAGCCAACCGATCCTCAAAAGTGGGTAGAGAAACAGTAAATCAGTAAGGAAGAATGGTAATCCGGAAACATGTGTCAAGGAGGAGCCAGTCTTCTGTGGTTGAAATAAGTGAAATAGAGAATGACAGGAAGAGACACTCATATGTTTTATGCTGAGTGAAGTTTAATGAACAATTGATGCAGAATATACTTAATTATATAGATTTTGAATCTTCAGATTCTTTTTTAAATGTTATTTATTATTTTTGAAAGCAAATGGGGGAGGGGCAGAGAGAGAGAGGTGGACAGAGAATCCCAAGCAGTTTCCATGCTGTTAACACAGAGCCCCATGTGAGGCTTGAACTCACGAACTGTGAGATCATGACCCGAGCCCAAATCAAGAGACAAATGCTTAACCAGCTGAGCCACCTGGGTGCCCCTGAATCTTCGGAATCTTTTCAGTGTGGAAAATGTGCATTTAAAAGTGGTCGATGGAATGTGTTGTATTAGAGTCTGGAGAAAGGACATCAAAGTGAATTAAAAGAAGGACAGTTCACAAATCTATCCCCATAGTATGAGAAAAGAGCTAAGTGGAGGCTTGGTGAAGAAAATTATGAAAAGTTAAGGGAATTATTTGTCTTTTCTTTCTATTTTTTGAAAGACCTATTAGCATTCACTTGTACTTACTCAGTTATATTTTCTAAAAATTAATACATATCTTATATATTTTGTTGACTTATATGCATATCCTGCAGCACCCTCCTCCAAAAGAGTATCTTGAAACTGTTTGCAAAGGCAGGTTTCATCACATAACTTTCATTGTGGCAGGTATATGCTCTAGGGTTGTGATAAATGATTTTTTTCTAAATTGAAGTCAGATAACACACAATGTTATATTAGTTTCAGGTGTACAACATAGTGATTTGACATTGTGATAAATGATTTTATAAGGCAAATTCATGCCCCAGAATAGGGGATTTCCTGTTTGTGTTCTGATCTCCCAGATCTTCAGTGACCTAAGAGTAATTGTGTGATGACCAAAATAATTATCAAGTAAATTGTTTTGTTTTTTAGTGTGAATATACTAAGTTTACACACATTTAGGAGGAAACATATTGTTATAAATTTCTGTTTTCTCGATTTATTTAAATCTGTGTGTGAATAAATCAGTATAGGTTTTTGGGAGGTACTATTTACTGAAGCATGACTAACATTAATAGGAGAAAGTTTATTAAGAAGATTCTTATGAATTGTAAATTTTTTTGTAAGCAGTATAAGTGCCTTGCAAAACAGATGTTAGATGTTCTTCATATGTATATAGCATGATAGATTTTGGTATTTACCTACTTTAATTATTGGCATTGTAGAATTTATTGTATGATTCTCTAACAGTTATTTTCTCTAACATATTTTCCACATTTTTGTTGTCTTCTAACTTGTGCATATTAAAAATTTTTTATTGAGCATCTAAATTGCTTACTCTAAGTGTCTTAGTATGGTAATTATTTTAGGATATTCTAGAACCTTTGGGATTTTGACAATGCCGAAGTGATTTAAAAGAGAAAACACATATATTATGAAATGTAATATATATAAGCACCATTTTGATGGCCTCTGAAATTTCAGTGAGTATTTAATGCCCTATAAAAGAATACTTCTCGGGGTGCCTGGTAGCTCAGTTGGTTAAGTGTCTGACTCTTGGTTTTGCTTTAGGACATGATCTCGTGGTTTTTGGGTTCAAGCCCATGTGCTATCAGCACAGAGCCTGCTTGGGATGCTCTTTCTCCCTTTCTCTCTGCTCCTTCCCTGCTCAAGTTTTCTCTCTCCCTCCCTCCCTCTCCCAAAATAAATAAATAAACTTTAACAAAGAAAAGGATGTTTCTCACTGTTTTGACTGGAATGCAGGTATTCTGGAATACAAAACATCCATAGCCCCGCTCCCCTATCCCAGTCAATTCACACACACGTGCGCGCGCACACACACACACGCACATCAGTGTGTCTGTGATCTGCTGCATGCCTGGGGGTTCTGTTTTGTTTCCAAGCCCTGAGTTTCACTGAAGGAAGGGATCATAGGAAATGATGGGCAAGCAGGAGGTTGGAAGGGATGGCATGGCATATGTACCTAGCCTAGCTCTTTGGACTAGAATTGGACCCTTGGGATTAGAAGGGAAAAACTAGAAGTTGGAAGAACTGCTTTTTTTTTAAAGACCTTATAAAATTGTAGATACCTTTGATCTACTTTGAGACCCATTCTTCTTGACTCGTTGTGGAGTCCAGTCCTGCTTTGGCACCCCTAAGTTTAATGAGTGTGAGAACTTCAGGATTCAGCATATTTGACTAGATTTGGGGTTGGTGAGGACAATTATAAATTTCTTCAGTGAGATTCAATGAAACGGGGATGGAGGATTTGGATGCCACTGGTGAGTATAGCTAGTAAAGATTGTTCAAATGAAAGTATTGGTGGCAGCCATTTGGGAGCATTAGAAATAATTGGCAAACACTTTGAATAGGTTAGCATTCAATTTGGGTATGTATACATGTTTAGATACACACTAGTGAAACAAAGTGATGATTTGTTTATCATCAGAACTTTATATACATATGTGTGTTTGTATTTAAAACCTAAACATTATGAATTTCTTTAGAATAATAAATTTATTATAATTTTTAAATGTTTATTTATTTTTAAGAGAGACAGAGACAGAGCATGAGTGGAGGAAGGGTAGAGAGAGAGAGGAAGACACAGAATTGGAAGAAGGTACCAGGCTCTGAGCTGTCAGCACAAAGCCCGATGTGGGGCTTGAACCCATAAGCCCTGAGATCATGATTGGAGCCGAAGTCAGATGCTTAACTGACTGAGCCACCCAGGCGCCCCTAGAACAACAAATTTATTATAAAATGATTTTTAAATTACTTAAATTAATTTTAAATGGTTCTATTGTTGTCTAGAATGTATGGGACTTTTTGAGTTTAGTCAGCGGTGACTGTCCACAACCAGTTCTAACATGACAGTGAATGTCTTTGTTGAAATATTCAAGTTGCAATTACAACATATTGCTTCAGGTAGCAATTTCTAAAAGAAGTTGCCATATAAAAACTCCACTTAGTCTGAGGCTACACTCATTGTATAGTCCCACCTAGGAATAAATTCCATACCAGCACTGTGTTAAAAAACATTGCCAAAGACCAGATTTAACTTCCCGTAGTAAACAATTAGACAACTTGACAAAATAAGAGCTGTTTTTAGTAAGTGGGGTACAAGCAACACAAAACTGTGATCCTTGTGAGAAAGTAAGTAACTGCGAACCCTGCAATATTTCTGGCTTTCTGCCTCGAGTCCGTTTCTAACCATGAGTACAGAAAAGAAAACTCCTACAAATTATGGAGGCTTACTGACTTGAGAAGGTGAAGATCAGAGTCTGGGGAGACTGAGGCAGCCGGAAGTTGAAGGGTGGAGTTTTGAAAGGAGGGGTACTCTGTACAAAACGAGCTCCATAAATCTGTGCAGGGTGCTCTCTAGTCTTTGTTAAGTACTAGGCTGCCCATGTGTAGAGTAAAACTTCACAATGATGGACAGAGAATCATCATGGAACTGGAACTGGAAATATTCCCAGAGGTCCCAAAGGGCAGGAAGGTATTTGAGCTCTGACCATCCAGAATGGAGATTCCTGGTTGATCATCTGGGAAATTTGGTGAAGACCCCAGGACTCCCAATTCAGAAGTAGGAGTGAACAACACTGGAGTGAAGGATAGTGTAGACACACCCTAGCAAAATGTAAAAATAAGCTTCAAAGTGATGAAATGGACCTGCAAATTATTTAACTCTATAAAGGAAGAAAACAACATCCAAACACTTAAGAACGTAACATTCACAACACCCGGTATCCAACAAAAAATTAACAAGGCAAGAAGAAGGAAAATGTGACCCATACCAGGAAATAAATTAGTCAGTAGAAAAAGCACAGAAATGATAGTTTTGTTAGAATTAGCAAAGATGTTAAAAACATGAACATAGTAGGGAGAGAAATGTAAACTATTAAAAAGGACCAATTAGAATTTATAGGAATGAAAAACTATATACAAAAAAAAAAGTGATGGACCCACATTTTCCAAGTTTGATGCAAATTATAATCCCACAGGGCCCCAAAGCACAATGGACCCAAAGCAGGTGAACACTCACATGCTAACACAGATACATCAACATACACCATAATCAAATTTCTGAAAAACCACTGAAAAAGAATATTTTAAAGGAAGATAAAGGAAAAAGGCACATTTTTTACAGGAAAAAGCACATTTTTTATAGGGAAACAAAGATTAAAAAATTATAGCATATTTCTCATCTCATAATATAAGTCAGGGGACACTGGAATGACATTTTTTTTAAATTTTTTAATGTTTATCTATTTTTGAGAGACATAGAGACAGAGTATGAGCAGGGGAAGGGCAGAGAGAGAGGGAGATACAGAATCTGAAGCAGGCTCCAGGCTCTGAGCCGTCAGCACAGAGCCCGACACGGGGCTCGAACTCACAGACTGAGATCATGACCTGAGCTGAAGTCGGCCGCTTAACCAACTAAGCCACCCAGGTGTCCCTGGAATGACATTTTTAAAGCATTGGAAGGAAAATGAAGTTATCAATCTAAAAGTCAATGAACAGCAGCACTGCTCCAGCAAATAAAGCCAAATAAAGACATTTTTTAAAGAAAAATATTGAAAATTTTTTTTCAAAAACCTGAACCAGTAAAATAAAGGGGAAGAAGGAGAAGTAAAAGAAGATATACCAATGACAAACACATGAAAATATACTCAACATCATTTGTCATTAGGGAAATGCAAATTAAAACCACTATGAATCACCACCACACATCTATCAGATGGTTTAATTTAATTTAATTTTGTTTTTTAAAATTTGTTTATTTTTGAAAGAGAGAGAGAGGGAAAGAGAAGGAGAGCATGCAAGTGGGGGAGGGGCAGAGAGAGAGGGAGAGGGAGAGTCCCAAGCAGGCTCCACTCTGTCAGGGTAGAGCCTGATGTGGAACTCCATCTCACGAACTGTAAGATCATGACTTGAGCTGAAATCTAGAGTTGAATGCTTACCCGACTGAGCCAGCCAAGCGCCTCAAGATTGTCTAATTTTAAAAAGACTGATCATAGCAAGTACTGGTCAGGATGTAGCACAATTAGAACTATTATAGATTGATTCTGGCAATATAAATGGTATAATCACTTTGGAAAACAGTTTGAGAGTTTCTTTTAAAGTTAAATATAGTAAACCTACAATGCGAATGAAAAACCCCACCCCTGTTTTTACCTAAGAGAAATGAAAAGTTAAGTTTGCATAGACTTATACGTGAGTGTTCATAGCAACTTTACTCATAATAGCCAGAAAATGAAAATAACCCAAGTATATCAAGAGGTGATGGATAACCAAATGATGGTATATTTATAGCATAGAATGTTACTCATCAGTAAAAAGGAACGAAATACCAGTGCATACAGCAACATAGATGAATCTCACAAATATTATGCTGAGTAAGAACCAGATTCCAAACAGTCTATACTCTATGATTCCATCTATATGAAACTACAGAGAAGACAGAGAAGACAGCATTCGGAGCAACAGAATAAATATCACTGGTTACCAGGGAACAAGGCACATGGGGCAAGGTGTTTATTGACTTAGAAAAGACATAAGGTATTTTTAGAGATGTTGGACATATACTGTATTCTGACTGCAGTGGTTATATTGTATATATATTTGCAAAAACTCACTGGAATGTATGCCTAAATTGGATGTTTTGCATATGTAAATTATATTTCATTAGAGTTGATTAAAAATAAGTCATCAATAAAACAGAAAGGAAATTTATTCTATTTGGTTGAAGAATGGACACATTTTGAAGAGTCTTGTGTCCTTAAAGGGCTGCTTTAAGCTTGTTAACTACAAGAAAAAGAATATGTAACTATAGCAAGAGAGCAATTGAATTTGTTAATTTGTATCTCTGACCTTTTATGTGCTAATAGTACTTGTTTCTGGTTTGAAGTGAAAGCATTTTTGAATTATTTTGGCATCATCATTCTTGCTCCTCTTAGAAACAAGTCCAGTCTCTTGCAGTCTGTGGTAAGTTAAGTGTCTATTGCAACTAAAATTAAAGCAATTATTTTGTGAAATAAAAATAATATATGAACATAAGCATAGATGTAGTAGAATAAGTAATAAAACCTTAGAATGGCAAATGCCTCGAAATTTTCCCAGTATCTGAGGCCAAGGAAGATGAAATTACTGCCCTCTGTCACAAAACTAGTGAGTGGCAAAGTCTTGATTTTTAAGCTGAAATTTCGGCTTTTAATTGATATTAGATTTTATTTTATTTTATTTATTTTATTTTATTTTTTAATGTTTGTTTATTTTTGACAGAGAGAGACAGAATATGAGTGGGCCAGGGGCAGGCGAGATGAGCAGGGGAAGGGCAGAGAGAGAGGGAGACACAGAATTCGAAGCAGACTCCAGGTTCCAAGCTGTCAGCACAGAGCCTGACGTGGGGCTTAAACTCATGAACCGTGAGATCATGACCTGAGCCAAAGTCAGACGCTTAACTGACTGAGCCAGTGAGGTGCCCCAATATATTGAATTTTAAAATAGAGTCCGTTTTCTCTGCTTTTTGTTACTCTGTTCTTCTGCATTCTGCTTTATATCTCCCTAGATGGGACATTTTGCCTTTCTTATGCCTGTTTTTCCTGTTCCCATTTCTGTGCCTTTGCTCATATTCCTCCCTCATCTGGAATGTCCTTTTCATTTTCAGCAAATACAGATGGTCAAGGAAAGTTGCATGATGTTAGAGTACCACAATGTGTTTCTGTTTCCTTTTCTTTTTTTAATTTTTAAAAAGTTTATTTATTTTGAGGGAAAGAACAAAGAAGGGGCCCGAGAGAGAGAGAGAGAAAGAGAGAGTATCCCAAGCAGATTCTGCATTGTTAGCACAGAGCCCAACACAGGGCTCGATCTCATGAACCATGAGATCATAACCTAAGCTGAAATCAAGAGTCAGCTGCTTAACCAACTGAGCCACCCAGGTGCCCCTGTGTTTCTGTTTCTTAAGAAAAATATGAGGATAGGGGCGCCTGGGTGGCTCAGTCGGTTTAGCAGCTGACTTCAGCTCAGGTCATGATCTCATGGTCTGTGAGTTTGAGCCCCGCATTGGGCTCTGTGCTGGCGGCTCAGAACCTGGAGCCTGCTTCGGATTCTGTGTCTCCCTCTCTCTCTGCCCTTCCCCTGCTCATGCTCTGTCTCTATGTCTCGAAAAAATAAATAAATGTTAAAAAAATTTTTAAAAAAGAAAAATATGAGGATATATTTGATAAAATACATTCACCTGTATCATGTTTACCTCAATCTCTATGTCCATTATTCATGACATGGACTGAATTGTGTTCCTTAAAAATGTACACGTTGAAGCCCTAAGTCTCCCATTGACTTTTGGAGACAGGACCTTGAAATAGCTGATTAAGGTTAAATGTGGTTGTAATGATGGGGCCCTAATCTACTAGGACTGGTGTCCTTATAAGAGAAACAGACACCAGGAATACACATGCAGGGAGAAAGGGTCATGTGAGGATGGAGTAGGAAGGCAGCCATCTTCAAGCCACGGAGAGAGGCCTCAGACTTTGATCTTTGCCTTTACGACTTCTGATTTGTGAGGGGCACCTGGGTGATTCTGTTAAGCGTCTGACTTCGGCTCAGGTCATGATCTCGCGGTTCAGGAGTTTGAGCCCTGCGTCAGGCTCTGTGCTGACAGCTCAGAGCCTGGAGTCAACTTCAGATGCTGTGTCTCCCTCTCTCTCTGACCCTCCCCTGCTCGTACTCTGTCTCTCTCTCTCTCTCTCAAAAATAAATAAACATTTTAAAAAAACTTAAGACTTCTGATCTGTGAGAAAATAAATGTCTGTTCAAGCCACCCGATCTGTGGTATTTTGCTATGGCGATCCTAACAGGCTAATACAATTCCCTTTGAGTACTTTCTTAGATTCTTCTACTCCAAGGAAATATTTCTAACCCATAGTTAGTGTTTCCTCTATCCTTAGTATCTATTTTGTCATTTATTATGTTTTACTTTTGTTTTTTATAAGCAGTTATATCCTAAGCTATATATAAAATAATGCTTTCAGAAAATTCATTATTTAGTGTCTATGGGCACTTCTGTAGCAAACTAGAATTATTTGTTGCTTTGACCTGAGTTATACAAGGCCTGATTATAGATTTCTAGATTTCTCTATGATTGTAAGAAAAACACCCTTGAAATGAAGAGCCATGTTTGAATTGTACGGTTGATTTGCTTGTCAGAGATGTCCTCAGTCAGTGCTTTTATTAAAAAAAAGATTATACAGTAAAACACTAGTACAGTGTTCTTAACAAGTTGCTACTGTTCATAGAACAATGGAAACCAGACCTTAATTAGTACATTTTTTTTCTCCTTTAGATGTCTTTTGTATACAAATTAGTTTAGAATTCTTTAGACTTACATAGGCATGTCTTTTCTCCTGTGAAGGTACAGAGCACATATTTTATTTCTTTTGTATTATATCACTTTTTTAAATGTTTATTTATATTTGAGACAGAGAGAGAGAACATGAGCAGGGGAGAGGCAGACACACACACACAGAACTTGAAGCAGGCTCTGGGCTCTGAGCTGTCAGCCTGACTTGGGCTCCAACCCACAGACCTTGAGATCATGACCTGAGCTAAACTCAGATGCTCAACTGACTGAGCCACGCAGGGGCCCCTGTATTATATTACTTCTTGAAGAGAAGGAGGGAGAGGGCAAAAGAAGGGAAGAAATGACAGCTCCATATTTCAGCATTCCCGTGGCTCCTTTATAAGAAGGAAAAACATTCCAAATTCAGAGGTATGAGTCAGTGAAAGATGCAGATAATATGCAGTATTAAGTAGAGGGTGAGATCTTCAGGTTCAAGATTGAATGTTAGTGGGACTTAAATGGTTCTATATGGGGGTTAGTGAGAGAGGGAGCAGATGGGTAACTGGCGAGAGTGGAGGACTGAGGCTGAAAGAAGTGCTGGCTGCTGACAGGTGAAGAGCATGGAAACGAGATGTGACTAACAAGAAATCTGAATGACTTGCTGTGCATTTTCTGTCTGGAATATTCACTAAAATGTACGTTACTGTCTGAAGCTTGTGGAACATCATGTTTTGATATGTATTGAATAGAGAAAATCTTGTCTATTACATAAGTAGAAAGAATGTTTAAATCTACAAGTCTCCGCAGTGTTTCCCATCGCAATGAGAATCAAAAGCTAGTTAGGGGTGCCTGAGCAGCTCAGTTGGTTAAGTGCCTGACTCTTGCTTGATTTCAGCACAGGTCATGATCTCACAATTCATGAGATTAAACTCCCAGTCAGGCTCTGTGCAGAAAGTGCAGGACCTGCTTGGGATTCTTTCTCCCTCTCTCTCCGCCCCTCCCACACTCATGCGTGTGCTCTCTCTCTCTCAAGAATAAATAAATAAGCATTAAAAAAAAGAATCAAGAGCTATTTCAAATATTTAAAATATCCATAACAACATGGAGTGTTGTCATATGTAGTATATTTTGACTCTTCGCTGTCATGAGAAATGTAGCTGTAAGTCTTGAAATAAGTTTATATAAGTCCCTTAACTTTTTTCAAAAAATTTTTTTGCTATTCTACATCTTTTGTACATACATATGTACAAATATATGTGTATGTTTAAGTCTAGTGTGTGTGTGTGTGTGTGTGTGTGTGTGTGTGTGTGTGTGTGTGTTAGAATCAGCTTGTCAGTTACTCTAAAAAAGCCTGTGGGATTCTTGAAATGCAACTGTGCTGAACTCATAGATCAGTTTATGGAGAAGGAATATCCTAATAATATGGAGTCTTTCAAACAAGACAAGGCATCTCTCTTCACCTATTTAGGTGTTAACTTTTTCTCATCAGTGTTTTGCAGTGTTAAAGATCTGGCACATCTTTTGTTAAATATATTCCTAAGTATTTTATGTTTTTGATGCTTACATATGGTAACATTAAATGTTTAATTTTCCAATTGTTTTGAGTATATAGAAATACAATTAATTTTTGTTCATTGACCTTGGATTCTGAGACCTTGATAAATATAGCATTACTTCTAGTAATTATTTTGTTGATTCCTTGAGGGTATTTTATGTACTCAAAGATGACATCTGCAAATAGCAACAGTTCTAGTCCTTTCCTTACAATCTGTGTATCTTTTATTTTTATTTTATTTTATTTTTGGCATATAGTATTTCGAGCCCCGTGTTAATAGGAGTGATGAGAGTGGTCATCTTTGCCATGTTATTTATCTTAAAGGGAACTAGTCTATATAATGTTAGCTGTGGGTTTTCCTTAGATACACTTTATTAAATTGAGTAAATTCCCTTCTATTCCTAATCTGCTGAGTGTTTTTATCATGAATCACATTTAATTTTTGTTAAATATTTTTTTCATCTACTGAAATAATCATATGATTTTTTCTTGATTTTATTTTCTTGAATTTATTTTCCATTAATTGATCTTCGAATTTTGAGCCAACCTTGCATTCCTGGAATAATACCCACTTAGTCATAATGTGATATCTTTATTATATTTTACTGTATCAGATTGGCTTTTATTTGCTACACATTTTTGCTTCTCTATTCATGAAGGATGATATTCTGTTAATTTTGAGGTTGAGATTTCACAGTTTAGTGTAGTGTCCTCTATCTTATTTTGGCTAATCCAAATGCCGATCCTTACTAGATTTTTCCATTTTTTTTTCACTGCAGATTCTATGTCTTCTCCCTTATTGCCTGACCAGTGTTTAATGCTATGATGTTTCATTGATTTTTCTTTCCCTATTACCAGTTGCAGAAAATCTACAATTTCCATTAATGTATTTGTTCAATGTTTACCTTAAGAATGAAGAACTTCACATATCTCAAACCATTCTCTGTACCTTTGATTGATGATTTCTTTAGGTGTAGTATACATAGTAACTTTCATACAGGTATCAGATATTTTCTTTTCTTTAAAAATTTTTTTTGAAGTTTATTTATTTTTATGGAGAGATTAAATCTCAAGCAGGCTCCTCACTGTCAGGTTGGAGCCCAATGAGGGACTCGAACTCATGAACCATGAAATCATGACCTGAGCCAAAACTGAGTTTGTTGCTCAACCAGCTGAGCCACCCAGGCACCCCTCTTTTTTTTTTCTCGATACAAGATATTTTCATTTGAGTTGTTACACAGATACCCTAACTGTTTTCATCCCTTTCCTCAGACCCAATCATCATCTCCAGTATTTTCTGCTATTGGGAACTCCATACATTTTATCATCCAAGTCAGAAAAATGTGGTTCTTTCTCTGTCATTCTCTATTTTTGATCCATAACCAAATCTTGCCAATTCTATATCTTAAAAATTCCTCAGCGCCACCTCCTTTTCTGTATCCTCTCTATCATTCCTTTCAGATGCTCACCATATCACTCCTGGATTACTGAAACCATACTCTAATTGGCTTCTGTTGCCACTGCCAACACATCCTTTACATTGCTACTAGCTTGACCTTTCTGAAAAGTAAATTTGCCTTTTCTCCTTAAAATGATTTAATATCTCCTTCTTTTGTTTTTAAAAGAATGTATGAACTCATTAATACACTTCCTAAATTCTTCAAGATCTGTTCCCTATTAAAGAAATGTCCAGAATGGGCTTGAGCTGAAAATAAATTCCACATAACTTAGCAAGCTGAAAAACTATCACAACTTCTGTGCAATAACCCTAGTCAATATTTCCTCAACTATAGCACAGCTAAGAATTAAACACTTATATTAGCACAGCTAAGATGATGGGAACTGTATTAATCCTACTACTGTGTGGGCCAGTAGTTACATACTCAATTAAAAAATTGTTAAGTTATTCACATTTATTTGGCTCTAAATATATTTTAACTTGTGTGAGGCAAAAAGGCCCATGATCCTAATGGAAAGCCATCTTAATCATATTCATATGGAAAATTAGGCTATGTTTGATGAAATGCCAATGATTGTAATTGACATTTTAGCTCAAATGTCTCTTCGTTCCTAATTCCTTACCCTAGTTCTAAAGTCAGAAATTATCCATTCTTTTCTTGTGCTCTGAAAGTCCCTTTAAGCTCACATTGCTTGGCTTTGCAGTTAATTTTATGTATACATACATTTTTACAGAGTATTGAAGTTTTTGAGGCAAGAACATAATAATGTCCCATGCAGAGTCTGGCTCAAAGATATGACATATTAGGGGTGCTTGGGTGGGCTTAGTCAGCTGAGCATCTGACTTGATTTTGGCTCAGGTCATGATCCCAGACTTGTGGGATGGACCCCCATGTGGGGCTCAGTGCTGAGCATGGAGCCTGCTTAAAACTGTTTCTGTCACTCTGCTCCTCTCCCCTGCTTGTGTGCCTTCTTGCTCTCTGTCTCTAAATTAAAAAAAAGATATGACATAATAAATATGAATCAAATTATACCAAGACTAAAAGTAGGAGTATAGACATGGAGGTATTACAAACATGAATATTATACAAAGCCAGCTTTGGGAACTCTGGTTTTTTTCTCCCTCCCTGCCCCCCAAATCCAGAGTTTCATGGATCAGATATATGTCATTGTTAGAAAAACAAATGTAAGAATATGAAAAACAACTTCTTATATTTGTATTAGTTAGGCTTTGGTACTTGTTTATATTTAAGTAGTTTTTTTTTCCTGAAGTCTTATGGCCTAATGTTCATGTCTTGCCAACAAAGCCAATATATCTTTTGGTTTTTCTGTCCCTTTCAGGTATTTGATTTTGGTATGCTACTGTTTTTTTTGTTTGTTTGTTTGCTATTATTGACTTAATTATGATCAGAGAAAATATTTTGTTTTCCTTATTTTTTGAAATTTTATCTCACAATAACTGTATGAAGTAAATTAAATCAGTGCTTTTTGTATGGGTGGAGAAAAATTTTAAAGAACAATTTGAAGTACGTTTTGCATATGGCCAACATATTTAAAAATTTCATTTGTTTTTTTCTTTAATCTTGGGTGTAAGAAAGACATCATAAAAGCAGAATCCTAGCAGATGCATGATCTTCACATGTGGTTTATGAACATAGATCACTAATGACTAATGCCAGCTTGTTTATTATTTCCATCCCTTGTGGAAACTCTGATGAATAGAAAGTTAGATCATGACTCAATTGTAGCTTTCTTGAGAATAAGCAATTTGTATCATGGTACAAAAAATAAATAGACAAATATATTTAAGACATCTTGCTATACTAGATTTATCTTGAAACTTTTTCTATCTACATCAAAATTCTCTTTGATAAGTTCAATTGTTAAAGCCAGCAAAATGGAACCCCTAACATATATCATTCTGGCATATTAATCCGGAGTGTAAACAAGCAAATTAAGTAGGTTTATATCCAATATCAGGATGCGACTACAAGACTTAAAATAGCTGATAAACGTAGAGAGCATAGACACCTCTGTCATATTTGGGAAATTGTGCTTTTACATCTTTTCTTTTTTCGGATATACTTATTAGTTGAATGATTTGGAGCAAGCCTCTACATTGTCTCTGAGTCTGTATTTTTACCTTTGAAATGTAAACTCATGTCTGCCTCACTTACCTTAGTTGATTCAGTAAATATTTATTAAGTTCCTATTATGGGACATAATCCTTGTTCTAGACATTTATGTTATATAACAGAAGGAATAGAAATGAGTAGGAAGATGATAATAACCACAATAAATCAATAAAACATACAGCAAGTTAGAAGATTAGAAGTGATATGGAAAGAAAATGGAACAGGGTAAAAGCAGAAAGTTTCTGATGGGAGGAATGGGCTCATTGCCATTTAAAATAGAATTATCAAGGTAGGCTCCATTGAGAAACTGACATCTGAGAAAAGACTCAAGAGCTATAAGAGAGTCAGCCACCAAAGAGCATTCCAGCCTTAGGGATTCACTAGGGCAAAGGCCTGAGGCATGTTTGGTGAGTTGGCAGACAGCAAGGTGGCAAGCATGACTTAAAATAGAGTGAGCTGGAAAGTAGTAGAAATCAGACATATAAGGAGGACAGGGGTACAGGTTGATCATGTAAAGTCTTGTAAGCCATGGTAAGCAGTTTGCTTTTATTCTGGGGAAGATGAGAGAAGTTGTGAGGATTTGATGGGGAATGATATGATTTGAACTGGGTTTAAAAAATATCACTCTAACTACTGTCTTGAGATTATATTAAAGGGAGAAAGAGTGTGAGAAAAAAGACCATGAGGAGGCTGTCAGAGTGATCTGAGAGAGATGATGTTGGTCAGTAGACTAGGATGCTAGGACTGAAGATGAGGTGAAGTGCTTGATTTGTAGATATCCTTTGAAGGCAGAGCTAACAGCATCTCCTGATAGACTGGGTATGGGATGTGAGAAGAAGTGAGCAGTCAGGGTTGCTCAAATAATTTGACTTGAGTAACTGAAAGTATGGAGTTGACATCAGCTCACATTAGGAACCTGCAGGTGGACTAGATTTTCAGGAGGAACATCAAAAATTCATTTTGGTCATGTTAAGATTGAGATGTCTATTTGACGTCTATTTTAGGATAAACTAAATTATGCTATAGTTGAAACTAAATCTCAAAATGTTAGTGGCTTACCATATCAAAAGATTACTTCTCACTCATGTTATACATAACACATGCTTTACACACACAGACAAAGGGACCAAAGCTGATGGAAAGACTGCCTTATTGTAACTGCATTTGGAAACATATGGCTTCCAGGATCATGAAACAAGGAAAGAGAACTAGAGTTCTCACTAGAGACTTGTGCTGGCTCTTAATATGTTTGCCCAGAAGTGACACTACTCACTTTCTCCTACAACCCACTGACCAAAGCTTGTCTTATGGCACCATCTAATTGTAAAGGAGTGGGAAATATAGACTTTGATATGTGAGCAGGCATTCAGGCAAGAGGTCTATTCTGTGATATAAATTTGACAGTGATTGGCCATGTGAATAGTATTTAAATCCAGGAGATTGTGAAATCACCAGGGATGGAACAAAATTAGAGGAGAGAAGAAGAAGAAGGATTAAGCCCTGGGGTCCTCCAATGTTGAGAGGTCTGAGAGAGGAAGAAAAAAAGCAAAGAAAACTGACAAGGACCATATAATGAGGTAGGAGGAAAGCCATGGCATCCTGGAATTCAAGTGATGAAAGGGTATCAAGGACTATGACAAAGCTACTGGTATTTCCAGTGAGGTGAGAACTGAGAATTGACCATTGCATTTGCAAGGTGGAGCTCATTGGTGTCCTCCATGGTTTGGAGGCCTGATGACAACCTGTTGGAGTGGATTTAGGGGAGAGTTGGAGGAGAGGAATTGGAGATTGTAGAGTAAGGTAACTCTTTTGAGAAAAATATAATACTAAGAGTGAAATAAATGGAGTATCAGCTAAAGAAAGAAGAGAGATCAACAACAAGGTTTTTTAAATGAAAAAAAATAATAGCACATTATGCTAATGGATGGGGAGGGAAGCACTGATGAAGGAGACAGGGGTAAAGTGACACCCTTAAGCAAGGGGGCACTGCAAAAGTGGAAGAATTGGTTGGCTAGGGGGTGAGCAGGAAGGCAGATTGAAGAGTGAGATTTGGTGATGGGAGTCTCTGTAAAGCTTGTGTGTTAAGTGTCTTTGGAAGTTTTGCCTTGGGTTTGGCATGAACACCAAATGAAACAAGTTCCAAAGTAATAGACAAATAAAAGTTATTATTAATCTCGAATATAAGTGATTATTAATCTACTATTAGCTTTTAATAGTTTAGCATTGCCACAAAGGCATCCAACAGGAATACAGCAGGCCAGGCTCATCTGGAAGAAGATGGAGCCTACCTAGAGGCTCTTCGCAGTACCAGAGCATGCTGCAGGCTTTCTAGACCATTTCCCTTTGCAGAGGTAACATTCGCTAGATCAACAGGAAGAGATAGGATTATCCTAAAATATTTCTATGGAAAGATGAATTAGGAGTTGAATGGGTAAAGATTTATACCTCTGTTCCTAGCTCGTGTTGATATAGCTGTGTTAGCTCATAAATTAATTGATAGCCAATAGTTATCATATTAACTCAGTTGCATAGCCCTCATTTGTATGTGTCACTTGTAAGCAATCAACAGCCATTCACAAGGGGTCAAAATTTGGGAATCAGAGGGCTACATTTAGCATAAATGTGCCTCCTAAATTACATCATTTATCTGTTTACTTGAAAACATTTTATTCTGTTCTGCAATAATAATTAATATCTTCCTAATATGGGATAACATGAACCCTGTCAGGCCCAGAGTGCTCCCCAGGAACCTGACAGGCTGTTGACACTTTTGTTGCCTGAGGGATTATTATTCCCTTTCCGGACAAAACTAAACAATGGGGAGATTTGTTCTAGTGTGTGTGTTTATGCGTGCATGTATGTGTGTGAATGTGTGTTTTCCTTATTAATTCAAATTGGCAATAATTGACCAAATAATTGCATGAATCATTGGAACTTTTCAAACTTTTTGAACCTATAAAAATGATTTTCTCTTGCATTAGCAGATGTTATGTCATGAAGCTGCCATGTTCTGGAAAATCAAGCTGCTTTTTTGCTATAGTTCTAAAGATTTTGCAAGAATACTAGTAATCACAGAATAACAGAATTCTCCAGAGCATTTCTACACTGCAGGGGTTTGTGTCTGGAGAGTGAAGTGAAGGATTTTAGAGACCTTGTTTTGCCCACTGCCAACATCTATGTTGCCCAAAGTAGGCGAAGACTATGCACTAGAGTTTCCAGGGGAGCCTTTCTCTTATTTTTTCAGTCTTTTATGAAAAACACAATTAATTCATTCTTCTACTCCAGCGCTTTTAGCAGGATAACAGTTGACAAGCTGTCTTTATTGGCCAGAACAGAAATAGACATCACTATGTCACAACAGTCCTAAATCGGACCTTCTACGTTTTTCTATTGCAGCATTTGAAGATTCTGAATTTTTGATGCATTTGCCTTACTTGCCCACTCTGCTTATGAGGCTTAAGTTGCTATACTGAACATGTAGAGATTTTCAAAACTAAATGGTTTTTTTCTTACATACATTTAAAGTTCTCGTGAACATGATACATGCCCGTGTTAAAAAAAAATAGAAGAATTTATAACTAAAAGTCATCATCCCCACTTTATCTTCTCCTACATGTGATTCTGTACCCACCAAGGAAACAGTTTTCTCTTTTAAGTGTTTCCATCTTTAACTCCTTTGTTAACCCTATGTATCTATGTGTTATATATACTATTATTTATTGACTTTCTGATAAATGCAGATTTAGGTCAGTTATCTCTTCCACACCCTTGGTATCACCACCATCACCAACTTCCAGTTGGTTATGGAACTGTTTTATGATTTCTGTTGGTTATTTGTGTTATCTCCTGATCTTAAACAGTATCTCCAGAGTCCTCACTTCATAAAAAGACATTAGTGCTCCTGGTCTGCATCTCCCAAATTACACTGTTTATACTTTCACTTATGCATGTCAAGTGTAAAAGCATTTGCATTGTGTTTTGTACTCATAGTTAACACCATTCTGATATATATATAGGTTGATTTTAAAGTTGAAAATCAAACATATTTCTGGGCTTTGACTTTTCTTTCTGGCCAACTTCACTAGTTTTCCCATAATATCCTACTTTTTATCTCCTGAAAATTCATTGAAAAATCTTATATGCTAATAGTTCGGGATTCTTGTAGTTTAATCCTTTCTGTATTTCTTTACTTTTGATAAGATCTAGAGAAGGAAAGAGGAGAAAAAAATGCGCTCAGTCCACATTATCTTTCTCCGGAAGCTCCTTTTTAACTTGAATCACTGCCCCCCACCCCTGCCAATACATATGTAACAAAAGAAAAGTGTTATACCAACAGAAATCTAACTGGACTCTCATATTTTCAGTAATCCACTATTGGAAGTTCATGTTATACATACTGTCTTTTTACTTCTGCAGCTTAAAATTTCATTATTGCTTTAAGTTTAGGAAGGAAAACACCCTGACATGGTCTATGAGAAAGGCAAACACATTCTGGAAAATGAAAAGAAACATGTAAAAACCAACCATTGATTTTAATTGTCTTTTTTATTCTGGCATTCTTAAGAATATATATTAAAAAAAAACATTTTATTTTTAAGTGTTGGCATGATATCTTGATTCCTTAGTTTCCTCCAATTACAGTTTATAATATGCCCAGCAGGCAACTGCCCGTTTTGATATCTTCATCTGCACTGCAGGATGAGATAGTAACATATTTTCCTCTTTCCTCTGTCTTCTGTAAAGCCTGGTTTACAGTTTTAATAACTCTGTGGAACAAGTTACTGTATAATATAAACATATATTCCTGTTTATTCAGAGTGACAATTTTGTTATTACTATATTATGAAAACAATTGTGATTCTAAATAAAATATACTCATAAATTAAAACCAAGAGATCAACTTAACTACAATATGTACACAATCTAAAGTCTCAAGAATTTTGTGTCACAAAATCATCTTGCCTGAAACAGTTGTCTACAATGAAGGCAATGTCTGCATGATTCATATTTTAAGTATGTTAAATTTATGTCCCCCTGTTTTCTTATTGTTTCTTAAAAGTATACGGGGCACCCGAGTGACTCAGTTGGTTAAGTGTCTGACCTCGGCTCAGGTCATGATCTCATGGTTTCTGAGTTTGAGCCCCGTGTTGGGCTGTGTGCTGACAGCTAAGAGCCTGGAACCTACTTCAAATTCTGTCTCCAACCCTTTCTCTCTACCTCTTCCCCACTCGCACTCTGTCTCTTTCTCAAAAATAAATTAAAATTAAAAAAAAATTTAATATATTTTTTAGGACTTTTTTTTTATACCACTTTATGCAGTGTGGGGAATGTCTTGATGTGGTAGCAGGACAGACCACTTTGTCCTGGATTGAAGGTGGCCTTTGAAAAGTTGACTTCAAAAAAAGACAGGTAGTATAGCTTAGTGGTGAAGGGGCCTGGCTTGGAGGCCAGGCAGTCGGTACCAGTCCTGTCTCCTCCTCTTACTGACTGGGCAACCTTAGACATTTGACTTATTCTTTCAAAGTTCGTGAATGGGAGGGGTGCCTGGGTGGCTCAGTTGGTTAAATGGTCGACTTCAGCTCGTTCATGATCTCACAGTCTGTGAGTTCGAGCCCTGCATCAGGCTGTATGCTGACAGCTCAGAGCCTGGAGCCTGTTTCAGATTCTGTGTCTCCCTCTCTCTCTGCCCTTCCCCTGCTCATGCTCTGTCTCTATGTCTCTCAAAAATAAATAAACGTTAAAAAAATTAAAAAAAAAAGTTTGTGAATGGGAATAATAATAGTATTTACCTTAGATAACTGCCAAGAGGCTAATATAAAACAATTCATGTAAAACATAACAAAATGCCTGCACTTATTAAATACACATTAAGTATTAGTTATTTTTATTCTTACTATTGACTTGTTAATTATCCAAAAGTATTAATCCTATTTGAACACACAGAAATATCTACACAAGAATTCCTCCTTAAGTTCTTGAGGACCTAAAATACATTCTGAGGATAGCTTTTGAAGATAGGAACTTCTCCTCTTTCTCATTATGGGCATGATTGAAATTTTGGGAATTGCTTGCACAATGCGCCAATACAAGTATTAAGTCCAAACTTAATTTCTCCTTCACTTAGGAGTGAAGTTTGTATATAGTTTATTTATATCTAAATCCTTGCTTTTATTAAGGTGACTTCAGTGGCTTGATATGGAGTTGGTTTTATAAAACCTGTTTAACTTTCATTTGACATAGCAAACAAATCCCTAAATTTCTTTTCTTTCCTTTCTTTAAGCTTATTTGTTTACTTAGAGAGAGAGAGAATGGGGGAGGGGCAGAGAGAGGGAGAGAGAGGATCCCAAGCAGGCTCCATGCTCAGTGCAGAGCCTGAACTTGGGCTTAGTCCCAGGACTGTGAGATCCTGACCTAAAACAATATCAAGAATCAGATGGTTAACTGACTGAACCACCCATAAGCCCCTAAATACCCAAATTTCTAAGCATAAGTTTGTGTGTCCCTAACTAGGTAAAGGAGAGAAGATGAACCCCGAGGTGGTAGTGGGGGACCCTGGCGGGAAATACTAAAGACTCGCTTTAATTCTGGCTGTACCACTAACTTTCTTTGTGACTTAAGTCATGACTCTTTATTCATTCATCAATTTATGCATATTTATCCTGTACTGTGTTCCAGAAACTAGAATAGGGAGACAAATAAAATCCCTTTCCTTAGGAAATACACTGTTTGGTTTGGAAAGCAGACCAAGTACAATATAATGTATGTGACAAGGCATATGCAGTGTTACAATACATACATCACTGAGTGACATGTATGCATGTGTGATGTGTGTGAATATATATGGTATAGTGTGTGTACTATGAAATCTATCTTACTGTATTTTATTAGTTTTTTCCTTTAATTTTTTTGTGTGTATATATTCTGCTCAATATTTGTTAAGTTTCTGGAATCTTTAAATTTATATCTTTGAGTTAAAAATTGAACTACCCTATGACTGAACAATCATACTACTGGGTATTTACCCACAGAATACAAAAACACTAATTCAAAGGGATACATGCACCCCTATGTTTATAGCAGCATTATTTATGATAACCAAGATACAGAAACAGCCCAAGTGTCCATCCACTGATGAATAGATAAAGAAGATGTGGTGTGCATATATATATATATATATATATATATATATATATATATATATACACATATACACACACATACACACAATGGAATATTATTCAGCCATTAAAAGAATGAAATCTTGCTGTTTGCAACAACATAGATGAAACTAGACAGTATAATGCTTAGTGAAATAAGCAGATCAGAGAATGATAAATAACCATATGATTTCACTCATATGTGGCATTTAAGAAACAAAACAAATGAGCAAACGGGGGAAGAGAGGGAGAGAGAGACAAACCAAGAAACAGACTCTTAATTATAGAGAACAAAGAATTCCTTCTGGGATTACAAATATATGTTTATATATATGTGCATATATATACATACACATGTATGAAAGAAATCTTTTGCTCTTTTCCCACAGATACTTAAGGTTCTGTTAAATTTTTAAAATATTTTTTTTTCTTTTTCTTCTTTTTTCTATTATGACTTTATATTAAAGTTCACTAACATCTATAGTTAAAAAATGTTAAATAAAGGACGCCTGAATGAATTAATCATTAAGCATCTGACTTTGGCTCCGGTCACGATCTCACAGTTCGTGAGTTTGAGGGCCACATCTTGTGAGGTTGTGCCCTGCTTCAGGTGAACACAAGACCCACTTTGGGTAAAACAGGAGCCCTGTTTTGGGTGAGCTCTCTCTCCTTCCCTCTGCCCCTCACTCACTTGTGCATTCTCTCTCTCCCCTCCCCAATTAAATAAATATTGAAGTTCATTTGTCATCTCTAATTTGCTTGTAAATGGATCCATTGAAGTTTTATATATGTAGTTTTCACCTCTAGAATTTCCATTTGGTTCTCTTTTATAGTTTCTATTTCCCTGCTGAGATTTAGTAACACTTGTTCATTCATCATGAGCATATTTTATTTAACTGAACATAGTTTTAATATCTGCTTTATTTTTTAATGTTTATTTATTTTTGAGAGAGAGAGAGAACATGATCAGAGGAGGGACAGAGAGAGAGGGAGACACAGAATCTGAAGCAGGTTCCAGGCTCTGAGCTGACAATACAGTGCCCAATGTGGGGCTCGAACTCGTGAACTGCAAGATCATGACTTAGGCCAAAGTCAGATGCTTACTGAACTGAGCCACCCAGGTGCCCCATAATATCTGCTTTAAAGTACTTGTCTGCTAACTCCAAAATCTGGACCATTTCAGGGTTTCTTTTCATTGATTGCCTCTTTTCTAAATATGGGTGATTCTTTTCTGTATCATATGTTTAAGGAATTTTTTGTTACATGCTGGACTTTATGAGTGGTATGTTCTAGAGACTTTTGAATCTTCTTATATTCCTAGAAGAGTGTTCATTTTTAATTTTAATTTTTATTTTTTTAATGTTTATTTTTGAGACAGAGAGAGACAGAGCATGAGTGGGGGAGGGGCAGAGAGAGAGGGAGACACAGAATCCGAAGCAGGCTCCAGGCTCTGAGCTGTCAGCACAGAGCCCAACGTGGGGCTCGAACTCACAGACTGCGAGATCATGACCTGAGCTGAAGTCGGACGCTCAACCGACTGAGCCACCCAGGCACCCCCATTTTTTATTTTAAAAGGCAATAAACTTTACTAAACTCATACTCGCAGCTCTATGTCTCCTTTAATGTACCTGTTTTGTTCTTTTAATCCTAACTGAGCCGCCAGCTGTCTACCCTAAGTGTGTATGGTGCAGGGTTTCCCAGAAATTTGGGTAGAGTTTATGCACAGCATTTGAAGCACTTCCTCTCTTGCTCTCTCCATAATGGGGTTTACCACTCATTTTCCAGCTGCTGTGGTCACCTGCACCGTGTTCTGTCACTCTTTACACCAGAAAGACTGTTGGATTCTATCAGAGTTCTAGATGCCCAGCACTGAGCTAAACTGGGCCCTGCGCTGGGACAAAAGGCAATAAAAAATGGGGAACTCATCCAGTGCTGATCCTTTCTTTGTGTAGATTCTCTTGCATATCCAGATCCTACCTGTTTTGGATTGTTCTTCAGTAGTTTTAGGTATTTGATTTTTGTATTTTTTCCAGAGTGTATTCTTGTTAATACAGGAGAATTGGCCAATAAGACCTCCCTTAGCCATTACCAGAAAGGGAATCTTCAATTTAGGAAGTGTAGCTATGCCAAGGTTTAGGGTTAGTTGATTTAAACATTTATATATATCTATGCTGTGTGTTGTAGTATGCTGTAATTTAAGAATAATGCAAGGTACTTGAACTCAGCCTTTAAAAGTTTATTTTTACTGTAATGTAAAGTAATGAAAAGAGAAGTTTGTTTTAAATATATGACTTTAGTATGCTGTATATTTGTCTGTGTTATGTTGACCAAAATGGCACACTACATGTGGCTTTTTAAATTTAAATAAAGTAAAATAAATTTCAGTTCTTCAATTATATTACCCACATTCTAGTTATTCAATAGCTACAATAGGCTAGACGATACTGTCTTGGATACAGAAGAATAGAATATTTCCATGATCAGAGAAAGTTCTACAGGAAAACATTGTTTAGCAGAATGCTACTCTGTCAAGCAGACAAGTAGACTCATTGGGAATTGTATGTGTTCAGTTGGTCATCTGAAATCCACAGGTAGAGAATCTATTACCAACTAGAGCCTCAGTGGACCCCAGTGTTTACTCTCTTTTGTCACATTGGCTATTTTTCTCCCTTTGTAAGTTGACAAACTACATAGATCACTGCTTTGTTCCTGTGAAATATCTCTGTACCCTTAAAGGCAGTAATAGTTTTAATGGTTTCCACTTATTGAGGACTTAACTATATTCTAGGCACTGTGCTCAGCACTTTATCTGCATTATCTCGTGTAGCCATTATAACAACTATATGTCATAGGTGTTATTAGTGTCTCCATTTTATAGATGGGGAAGCCAAGACAGATTTAGGTAACTTACTCACCATCCTATAATAGGTGAGGAATGAAGCTAGGATTTAATTGTGGACAAATAAGGGAAGTAGAAGAATATATATTTTTGATATTCCCTGTGGGAAACTATCCAAATAATAAAACTTGGAGACAACACTGTTTTATTTTCATGAAGAGAAATAAAGCACAAAAGAATTGCACAGAAATTAGTCATATCTTTTTAGACTCATATCCAAAGCTTGTTATGTATCATGCTTTAGTCAGTTACATAAATTCCTGATCTAGGAGTGTTTGTGGAAAAATATTTATCCTGCTCTCCCTCTTTCACCTCTCTCAGATGCCAAACTTCTTTCAAATTATGAGCTTTTAAATCATAATACATCTTTCTGATTCTGACTCACATCACTCTCTAGATCCAGGGCCCCTCTGCCATATTTTATACTTTTATAACAGTATTGTTTTTTATTTGTTTTTATTTTTCTATTTAAAGATGATTTACATTTTAATATCTCATAAAATATGCATTTCCCTGTTTTAAACTTCTTTCTTCTACATGAAAAATTTCTTGGCTAAATTAATTTAGTTTCATTTGGAAGATTTCATCTTTTTTATTAGTATGTATTTTAATGATTTTAATGTTTTCACTGATTGCTAAAATTTCTTGGCTAAATTAATTTACTTTCATTTGGAAGATTTTATCTTTTTTATTAGTATGTATTTTTAATGATTTTATTTTTTCGCTGATTGCTTTTCCACCATTGCCCTTTCTTGCACTGCTTAACATTATACGACAAGTGTTTCAATGGTTTTGACTCTTAAAATTTAACAATGGGGTAAAAATTTCCTTTTCTAAGGAAATGACCTATCCAAGAGAGGAAGCACTGTGGTCACATTGCTGAAGCGGGAGCACAGAACTACTTTCTTGCTCTGTTTGTTATTTCTCAAAGACTATACCCCTTCTTGCTACCATAAAATGTGACTTGGTGGTACTACCAGCTCAGGCCTCATCAGCTCTCTTTGGATACAGTTGAATTAATTGATTGTCTAAAGCTCCTATAGATCTGTGTTTGTAATAAAAGAGTAGCCATATATAAAATATATTTTGCCCAGCCAAGGAAAGCATTGTGTTATTATCATGACACACATTTTCTTAGATGTGAATAGAAGAAAAGTGTTCTAAAAGATTAAAAAGATATTAATAAAGAGTATTTAGTAAAATTTAACACCAAAAAATACCAAAAACACCAAAAAATCTGCTTCTCAGGTAGAACAGAGATTTTTACAGTGGTCTTTTGGCTTCATGTAAATGAAAGGAACTTGTTCTCATCAAAACATTCTTTGCTTATTATATAGCCATCATATAAAAAAAGAAGCAAAAAAAAGTCTGCAGGGAGATTCAGTAGGTTTTAAATTACTAAACTTTATTTATTTGTACTTAGAGACAAAAACAGGAGATGCCTCATAATTCCATCAGGAACCACAAGAACAATAGTTTTAGAAACATGCAAATTTCCCCTTTGATATTCAGCTGTAAGATCTTTGAAAGAACTTTCCAGCCATGCTTATTTTGGAGATGCAGCTGGTATTATCCACGTGTGGCAGAAACAGGAAGGTCTCATTTCCTCAACATTTTCCCACTCTGCTCTTCAAAGGGAGTGTGAAAATATTTTTATAGAAGGATGGGATTCCCTGGGTTTCCTAATAGTTGAAATTAGCTACTCTTAATTAAAGTGTTATGTTTTTCCCCCTGGGTAAACACCTGTGTTTTGGTAACTCATTTTTTTTTTAATTCAAAGACATTATGATTACTTGATGAATATGTATAAATGTGGTAGATTTTTGTTGAAATTTGTTGAACTGAAAACAGCAGTTCAATGTATTACCTATTGAAAGAATCAAGGGAAAAGGTACCTTAAGCAGAAAATTGGAAGAATCAATCATTCTCTATTTAGAAATGAATTTCTTCATTATGGTAGCATCATCTTTTAAGGTGATTTATGATTTACTTCTTTTTCTTTTACTTCTTTGTATTTTAGCTTTGTCAATAATGAATACTTGTTATTTGTGAGATAAAGGAGAAGAAAGAACAAGAAAATGAAGCATTTACCTATTCTATTTTACTTGTGAGACAAAGAAGGCGGGATTTAGCAAACTGAAGGACTTTAGCTTGTCTTCAGCACATAATTTTCTATGATATATATATTTCACCATGTGGCTAGTGGCTACTGAGCACCTACAATATAGCTATGGTGATTGAGGAAAGAAAATTTTAAATTTATTTGATTTTAATTAATTAAAATTGGTATAGCCAAGTATGGCTAATGGCTTCCATATTGGATGGTTGAGACTTAGATATATGCAAAACAAAAATGAGTCATAAGCATCTAAAAAGTATTATAGCTCTGTTTGTGATTACACAAACCTGCATTTATTTATATTTAGTTTTTTAGATATTTATTTTCTCTATAAATGATTATATGTCTATAAAATGGAAGTCCATATTTATTAACAGTAAACTAGAATATTGTTTAAAAAATTTTTTTAATGTTTGTTTATTTTTGAGAGAGAGAGAGAGAGAGACAGAGCACGAGCAAGGGAGGGAGGGGAGAGAGAGAGAGAGGGAGACACAGAATCCAAAACAGGCTCCAAGCTCTGCACTGTCAGCGCAGAGCCCAATGCAGGACTTGCACTGACAAACTGTGAGATCATGACCTGAGCCAAAGTCGGATGCTCAACAGACTGAGCCACCCAGGTGCTCCAGAATCTTGTTATAAAACTATTAGTTATAGGAGAAAGTAAGAATAATGCAGGTCAATTGGGGTGCCTGGCTATCTCAGTTGGTAGAGCATGTGACTCTTGATCTCAGGGTTGTGAGTTCAAGCCCCATGCTGGATGTAGAATTTACTTTAATTTTTTTTTTTTAATGTTTATTTATTTTTGAGAGACATAGAGGCACAGCATGAACAGGGGAAGGGCAGAGAGAGAAGGAGACACAGAATCGGAAACAGGCTCCAGGCTCTGAGCCGTCAGCACAGAGCCGGACGCGGGGCTCGAACTCACAGACCGTGAGATCATGACCTGAGCTGAAGTCGGCCGCCCAACCGACTGAGCCACCCAGGCGCCCCAGAATTTACTTTAAAAAAAAGAGAAAAGAATAAGGTAGGTCAGAATTAAAATGAAATGCTACAACAATCCTTAAAATTTTTAGGAGAGCTACAAACCATTGTCTTTGATTTTAATAATTTAGAAAATCTCAGGTACATTTTAAAACATGTTAGACTCTCAATAATCTAGTAGTAGGAGAAGAAAATAAGATAGGAGTAGGCAGGACAGAGATTGGTAAAACTCTCATTTGTGGGACCTGACCCTGCATGAATAGTTAAGGATGTATAGCAAAAATGACCTTAGTTTTAATGGGTATTACTAGGGAGGGAGATATATAAGTGTAAGCTAGTATCATTAAAACAATTAGGCCTTTGAATTTATGAGTAGTGAAATTTTAATCATTATTCTTATTTCTGGTAGGTACAATGGGGTTTTATAAATAATAAAGCAAAAACTCAGAGAGAGATAAGAGTTGAACATTTGAGAATGGCTGAAGGCTTGACGAATAGACCAGGCTATGAATAGAATTCATGGAACTCCCAAGGGCAATTCATGCTACATTATTCCAGGACATATTTTGACATATTTGACCACTAGAGTGGTTTGCAATTTTGGTGTTGAGAGGAGGGTGAACTGGTGTTGATGGTAAGAGAAAAAACAGTCCAAATTGGTCATCGCCAGTTTATTAATCATCTTTTTAATTAAGTTTCATGATGCAGGAGGTTATGTTTAGTTAACTCCCATATGTTCAATGCCTTATACAGACCCTTGCATGTTGTCAATACTCTACAAATGTTCATAAATAAAAACATCTTTTAAAAGAAGTTGGATGTCAGAGAGAGGATGTACTCACGCACTGGTCCGGGTGTAGGACTAGATGACTTTTCACATCTTCCCACTCTGAGATGACATGATTTCATGACTTGATATTTTAGTTCCAGACAAAATGTCCGGATTTGAAGCTAATGTAATATATCTTAGGGCTCTAAGCATTATTTGCTATAACGATGTAGATATCATTTGATCTTTTAAAAATTAACATAGGGGCGTCTGGGTGGTTCAGTCAGTTAAGATTCAGACTTCAGCTCAGGTCATGATCTCACCGTTCAGGAGTTCTAGCCCCGTGTTGGGCTCTGTGCTGACAGCTCAGAGCCTGGAGCCTGCTTCAGATTCTATCTCCCTCTCTCTCTGCCCCTCCCTCCCCCCTCTATCTCTCCCTCAAAAATAAAAGTTTAAAAAAATTTTTTTAAATTGACATAAACATGTTAAATGACTTTAATAAAACATCATGTTTTCAGGATCAAAGTGAATCAACAGATTCTGATGTCATGAAGTTCAGTGTTTTACTGTATTATTTTTTTAAAACCTTGTAAGAAATGAATGAGGTATTTCTTGTAATCTGAATCTGTTAAAAGAAGATTAGTGAGGGAAAATTGCCTTGGAATACAATTTCATCCTCTTTATCACTTCTTTCGTTCCTTTATCCACTCTTGTCTGTTAGAAGTCACCAATACTCTCATTTTTCCTCACCTACCTGGTAGGACCAACACTAGTTTGACAAATCTCTTCCATACGTCCTATCATGTCAGGCCTAAACTTGTTAGCATTGATTACACAGCGCTCCAGGGTCTGGACTCCTGTCAATCACTCTAACTTTGCCTATAGGTCCATACTAAGACACCTTGTATTTTCTGAATGTGTGCCATGCTGTGTCACACTTCTTCTTCTATACATGCTACAATCCCTTTTCTCTGCATTGAGAGCTCTTTATTCCTCTCTGCCTAATACCAATATCTCTGACAATTTCCATTTTATTCTAGAATAACATCTTTCTAATCTTCCCTTGTTTTATTCCACCTCCCATTCCATGTATTTTACTATATGATAGCACTTATCAGTGCCTTGCACTCTTAAAATTTTTCCTGTGTGGGACTCCACCTGTACTTGCAGGCTGTGAATAAGTCAAGGTTAGGGAACAAAACTTATTTATGGAGCTCAGATAGCCACTCCAATGGAAATGCTGTGAAGGTAGAGGTTGGGTCTGTTTAGCTTACCATTGTAACCCAAGAGACTAGAACAATATCTAATCTACTGCAGTTGTTAAATGAATGTATCTCTACATCCAAAATCTTTCATAATAGAGAGATTTATTATTTGCTGAATGACTGAATGTTTCAGAAGTTCTAGGTTCTGTCCTGGATATACTAGCAGTCCATGCTTGATCTTAGGAGTTAATCTGGCTATGAAGTTTGCACTGAAATTTGCAAGTGGAAAGACTATACCATATTCTTTAGGTAGGATAATTATAAATGACTGAACCACATATTCTTCAGGACCAGAAGGACTTTAATAAAGGCTATCTTTTAATGAAGCATTGTCCATGTATGGACATGTTAGATGAATACATGAAAATACTTAGAACATATAGATGAACTTACATGTTCTAAGTATTTTACATGTATTAACTCACTTTTTATTAATTCATTGCCATTAATTTATAACATTGTGAGATAAGCATTATTATCCCCATTTTAACAGATGATGGAACTGAGCACAGCAAGTCTACATGATTCCATAAGGTTGACAAATAAGGAATATAGGCTGGGAGACAGCCAGGCACTGTGGTTTCAAAGTCCCCTCTCTTCATTTCCATATTAATTGCTTCTCTTTAATGTCTTTATAGTCATTTTCTATGTTAACCATTTCTACCCCAGGTGATGCATTAGTTATAAGTTGCAGAAAACCTATTTTGAAATGGCTTACATTATGTAGAGGATTTATTGACTCATGTAACCAAAATGTTCACAGAGAGGTCAGACTCTAGGATTGTTTATCTGATCTCTAGTTTGGTTCCGTATTATCCTCACAGCCTGTATTTCATGTCAGCCTCATCCTCAACTAGGTGGAAGAAATGGTAGGGAGTTAACTATGTTAACTATACTTGTTCTAGGAGCTGTCTTCCAAAAGAAGAAACATTGTCTCCCGTTGTTCCCCAGAAGAAAAAAACTGTCACAGAAGCACTCGTAAATACTTTTTCTAGCCTCACAGTGAGAAAGTAGGTCATATGTCCTCCAATACCAATGGCCAGTGGATGAACTTACACAAATCAGTGTCTGCCTGAACTTCCTACTTCACCTCTGGATCCAGTGATAAAGTCAGCTTTCTCTGAATTACACGAATTTCTTATGGGACATGTGAACAAGCAAACCGAAGGTGGTTGTTACCAAGAGATGGGAGAGCGGATAGTAGGCAGGGAACCCCAGTGCTTACTACATTCCTCCTTCTGAAAATGCTGTCCCTCAGAGATATGGTGACTTATCACAAAGTTGGCTAAAGATCCATTTATTGTTGAACTATAAACTTCTAACTTCCAACAATCTCTTCAGGGGGTCTTTAAAAATCAGGCCTTAATAAAACTCTTCAGGAGAAATAGCATTTATCTCTAAATAATTTTTACAAAATATGAAATAATTAAGACTACTAATAAATTGGATTTTTTAGTTAGATATGAAAGAGAAAACAGTTTGAAAATAAAACTATATGTTATATAATTCTCATTGTGTAGTTAGTAATATTTATAATTATAAAAACAGTTTATATACTACTATGTAGTAAAATCTGCAACATAGCTTACTACTTTAGGGGCGCCTGGATGGCTTAGTCGGTTAAGCATCCGGCTTTGGCTTAGGTCATGATCTCATTGTCTGCGAGTTTGAGCCCTGTATTGGGCTCTGTGCTGACAGCTCAGAGCCTGGAACCTGCTTTGAATTCTATGTCTCCCTCTCTTTCTGCCCCTCCCCTGCTTGTACTCTGTCTTTCTCTCTCTCTAAATAAATAAACATTAAAAGAAATTAAAAATAATAGCTCACTACTTTAGATTTCATTTTCAAGTTTGCCGTGAGCCTGTATGCAACTAATTGTGACCAAAAATATTTCTGAAAACTAGGTGGTTAAGGTATAACACACAATATCTGCTCATCGGCCCATTGAAATCTCACTTCTTTTTTGTTCCACTGAAATTGTATGTGCTATGTTTAAAACTATCTCAAAGCTAACTCCAATAGACATGTATTCATATATTCATTTATTTAATGAATTCTCTAGTTGTTGAGGGCCAAGCACTTGGGGATGGGTTGGTAAGTACTTGTCAGTTGTACATGAATTCTCAGTGATTTCTCAGGATTTCTTTCCTGAGAGACTTTTCCCTAATTTGTGCCTTCCATACTTACCAAGCCTTCTTACAGCCTGCCAGCAGAGCAAATGCTATAAAACTCAAATTCAATTATATCTTATATGGTTTTTTTTGTCCCAGTATAATTAACATACAGTGTTATATCAGTTTCAGGTGTATAATATGGTGATTCAACAACTCTGTGCATTACTGACTGCCCATCATAATAAGTATACTCTTAATCCCCTTCACCTATTTCACCCAATCCCCCACCCAATTCCCCTCTAGTAACCTCAGTTTGATCTCTATAGCTTGTTTTTTGTTGTTGTTTGTTTGTCTTCTTTTTCTTTGTTCATTTGTTTTGTTTCTTAAATTCCACATATGAGTGAAATCATATGGTATTTGTCTTTTTCTGACTGACTTATTTCACTTAGCATTATACTCTCTGGATCCATCCATGTTGCTGAAATGGCAAGATTTCATTGTTGTTCATCATGAGGGAAACGCAAATCAAAACCACAATGAGATATTGAGTAATAATAACTTATTGAGTAAATTATTGAGTAAAAATAATTTCTTTATTCATCTATAGAAGGACACTTGGGTTGCTTCCATATTTTGGCTATTTTAAATAATGCTGCAATAAACATACATCTTTTTAAATTAGTGTTTTCCTATTCTTTGAATAAATACCCAATAGTGGAATTACTGGACCATATGATGATTCTGTTTTTAATTTTTTGAGGAACCTCCATACTGTTTTCCACAGTGGCTGCACCATTTACATTCCCACCAGTAGTGCACAACATTCCTTTTTCTCTATATCCTCACCAACACTTATTTCTTGTGATTTTTTATTTTAGCCATTCTGACAGGTGTGAGGGGATATCTCATTGTGGTTTTGATTTGCATTTCTCTAATGATGAGTGATGTTGAGTGTCTCTTCATGTGTCTGTTGGCCACCTATTTGTCTTCTTTGGAGAAATGTTTGTTCATGTCTTTTGCCCATTTTTTAATTGAATTATTTTTAATGTGATATTTTTGTTTTCTTTTGGTATTGAGTTATAGAAGTTCTTTGTGTATTTTGATATTAACCGCTTTTTGAATATAATATTTACAAATATCTTCTCCCATTCAGTAGGTTGTCTTTTTGTTTTATTGTTTCCTTTACTGTTCAGAAACTTTTTATTTTGATATAATTCAAATAGTTTATTTTTGCTTTTGTTTCCTTTGCCTCAGAAGACATTATCTGGAAAAATCTGGCTATGGCCAGTGTCAGAGAGATTACTGCCTGTGCTATCTCCTAAGATTTTCATGGTTTCAGGTCCCACATTTAGGTCTTTAATCTGTTTAGCCTTGTGTATGGTGTGAGAAAGTGGTGCAGTTTGATTCTTTTGCATGTAGCTGTCCAGTTTTCCTAGCACCATTTCAAAAATACCTTATTTCTGCTTAAATAACTTCAGTAGATTCTGAGACCTAGAGGAAAATATTCAAAATCCTTAGAACAGCTTATAAATGTTTTCACAAGATAGGCTGGACCTGACTTCCCAGCTACATCTTGTGTCACTTTTTCATACATATGCCCCCAAACCTGCCCACTTTGCTTTAAATAGAGATTTTTAAAAAAATACTGTGCCTTTGTACATATTGGCCTTTCTGGGAGATCCTATCCTGCTCTTCTCCATTTACTTAAATCCTGTTCATGCTTCAATAACCAGCTCAAATATTACTCATTCTGCAGAGTCTGCTTGTGCAAACTCTGTAGGCAGAATTACTTATCTTTTATTATATTCCCATAAAATCTGATATGGCTTTATTGTTCTATTTAGTACATCACATTGTATATGTTTTTTTTTTTTACATATCTTTCTTGTGAGACAAGAGATAAAGTTGGTCTTTGTAACCCTGAGTTATTATTTATCAATTCACCAATCTGACCAATACATTGACAAATGAGCACTTTTATTGATTCTTAAAAATATTCTCAAAGTACTTTTTCTAGGATACTCACTGAATTCATATATAGCTCCAAAATATGGCACAAGGACTTCATTTAATTTTTAATAAATTTAATAAAATAAAAGGTGGTTTTTGGACAGGTTAATGTTTATTTTGGCTTTGGTGATCTTCCAAGATGCATTAGAGTGAGAAACACCATTACCAGAATTTGACTGTGTTGTATAATTTTTTCTCTCTGTATATAAACATGTCCTGGTAAGATAAGTGTGACTTGATATTCTTCCAACATACTATTTATGATGATGGCAATTCAATATTATAATAGTTGGCATTTCTCTCCTTCTCTCCTAGGTAATTCTTATGCCTCTCATATAATTGAATATAACAAAGTTTTAATTTTTCATATTTCTAGCTGTAGATTATGGACAGCAAAAGCTCCAGGGGAGAAAAAAAGGAAATATCTTTGTTTTGAATTAAAACTCTCAATTGACCTTCAGATTATAAAATTTTATTAGAAGCTTTAATGAATCAGTCTAGAGTTCTCTGATTGATACATGAAACTGAAAAATGTATTCTGTGAAAGAAAAATTGTGGTACACTTATGTGATTAAAAAAAAAAAAACTTCCATTGAAGAACAAGCCTTTGGCTCCTAATTTTGAATCTATCAAGGCATGTTGCTTCTGTTCATGCATATTTTTATTTTAAAAATGCACAAAGTGTGAAAAGCTTAGGCCATCTCCCTTTATAAGAAGGGCTAATTTTGAGTACTACATTGAAAAATTGTTAGATACAACATTTCAAAATTAATTCTATCATTTTCTAGTTATGATGGAATGTATTCATCTTCCTTCTAATTAATGATTTTAGAAGTGGAATTGGACTTTCTTTTAAAATTTTCAAGAAGTACTTTGTTGTAACCGAACTTCTTACAAATAGAGTTTTGATTCTTCCTTCTTTACAATTTCTGCTTCTTTGCCTAGAAGAAAGTATATTCTTCAGATAGTATATGCTTCATAGAAGCATAAAGGAATGCTATCCTTACCAAACAATTATTGTATCAAATAAAATTAGGATAACACTTAACATGCTTTTGGAAAAATTGGGATTTTAAAATGATCCAAAATTAGGTTAATTCTGAGCAGTCATTTCACAGAGTATAGGATTCCTCTGGCTATCGTCAGGAGTCTAAGCAAAGCAATCTGAATTTTGATGTTACATAGGGAGAGTTTAATCTTCCTATTCCTCTTTAAATAGATTGGTAATACAGTGCCCACTGAGTTTTGTGTTTATTAGTCCTAGATGTTAGAGCACTAGGGTGTGCCCTTTTAGGTCTCTCTTTTTCTCTGCCAAGCCTTGAGAAATGTAGTCTTGTGGTACAAAGTGGAGCATTAAGGCAATGAAATACAGTGTGACAGGCATGAGTGTTTTTATTTGCCCCTGCCAGTTGTTGCTAACAGGCCTTAGACTGCACCTGTGTCTCTAAGAATTGGACTAATGAAATCACCACACATGCAAAAAGAGTTAACTATGTGAGGAGATGGATGTATTGATTATCTTGACCTTGGTAATCATTTCACAATGTACATGTATGTCAAATCATCACATTGTACACTTTAAATATGTACAATTAGGTTTGTCAATTATTCTTAAACCTGCAAAAAATTAATTCAATAAAAATAAAAGATATCTGGATAAAGGAAAGATCCTTTCAGGAAAAGATAGGAAAAAGAATTTAACATTTCATCAGTCAGGCTCATCACAGACCATCTCAGCCTCTCCTGAGCTGACCAATTGACCCACTCAAAGTACTAGCTCTGCTGCCCTTACATGAAGACAAACTACAAACACCATGTGATTGAAGTTTATAATTCCAGCCTGATTCAGACTCAAGCTAGCGGCACATTTGAGACAATCCTACTCAGTCGTATTGCAGAGACAAGAAATGTATGGCAAGATGACATAGGAAGTAATAATTTGTTGTGAAGTGATCATTCAAATATAACCGATGTGAACTTTCTTGTTTTCCCCATTGAACTACGACCTTCTTCCTATGGGGCAATGAGGGAGGGGAGCCCCTGTGGCTCGGGGATGGAAGAGCCTGCAGGTGAGATCAAAACACTTCTACGTTCCATATTCTAAGCTATATTTTAAGCTTTTACAAGTCTATAGACATCTCAGTTTAAGAGCAAAAGGATTTGATGTAGGCCCACTAGCAGGGTGAATAGATGTCTTTCTACTCTTCATACCAGATAAAGAAACCTTACAGGAAGAGGAGAGTTTAGAAAATAATTAAATTAGTATTGCAGTGACCGTGTGTTCTGCTACTGCCCATTAAGAGTCTAGTGTGTGAAGGAGTGTGGGGTGGAGACATGATATAATTAACTTTAAGTAAGAATATGAGAATAAATGGTCTTGTACCCCACTGCTCATTGAAAATCTTGAAAGGTAGCAGCCTCATAGATGTGGAACACTCTACTAGGGACAGTGAAATGGTGTATCCGTGTTTAGGAGAAGAGACAAGTCGACCGAAAGGTCTTGGGACTGGGAAGGCAAGAGATGTGAATGGACCATACCAGCAATGGGTGAGAATTAGTAATGCTAAAGTGCCAGGTGACCCGCCCACTGACAATTATTCTCCGAGTGTGAAATATGCTTCACACATGCTCCTCAGTTCTACATAAGTCAAGTCACATCACTAAAAAGGGTCTCAGCATGGGATGGAGAAAAGGGAGACTAAAAAGACTTTTTGTTCTCACCACCACTGTAGGGTGGCAGTTCCTTAATGACTACTACATACCCTCTTGACTAAGGAATATGGGTTAGGAATAAAATAGGAACATATATGTGTTCCCATGTAAATGAAAAAAATTGGGATTGGTTTAAGGAAATCACTGAATTGGACTAAGATAGATGGAATTTGAATAAATTGAGATTTTTAAAAATCATCACTTTAGGCACTCATGATAGATAATAAATTTATTACATGAAATAAAATTATATTTTCACAAAACTGAGAATTTTGTGGACCATTGTGTGAAAAAGGTACACACATAGGATAATTAGTGGGGAGCAAGATGGTAGTTTTGTGTGTGTGTGTGTGTGTGTGTGTATCCAGAATAACTGACTCTAGAAAGTAAGAGTTTTGTGAAATTTATATCAAGAATGCTGTCAGGATTAGATTAATCTGGACATTGTTAAGGTGAATAATTACAAAACTGTATTTGTCATAACTGAGGCAGTTATCCTTTTCCTTTCCCATGTTTCTGTTGAAATGTGAGAACTTTTTAGCAGTGTTTTTCATTGCAATGAAGGTTAGTGAGCATATGTGTTGGCCCTGATGAGACAGAGAGGCAGATAGAAAGACAGAGACAGAGGGAAATAGGGAGGTCCTAGAAGCAGCAAGAAGCCCCCAAACCCAGAAAACACGCTGCTAACACTCTACTCTCTTCCTGGTAGCATAAGCTACTCTTCTATGATAACTGATTGCAAAAGTCTGTGATAAATGCCTGAAATCACAGAAAAACAAAAAAGAGATTCTAACATATGAGGAATCACCAAATAACTGAGAAAAGTAAAATTGAGGAAATGTAACTAACGGAGAAAACAGAAAACTTAAAAAAATCATTAATATCTCCAGGGACATTTAAGACATAGCATATCAATAAAATAAGAACAGGAAGTTCTGAGGCACCTGGGTGGCTTAGTCCCTTAAGAGAGACTGAGAGGTTCCAAATCAGCCCTTAAGTCATGATTTCAGGGTCCATGGGATTGAGTGACACTACCTCTATTTTCTTACTTCCCAAACACTGTTCCTTAAATAAAGTGCTTAAATAGGTTGTTAAATAAATTGGTTTTCCTCATTATAAAATATTTTTATTGTAGACATTTTGAAAAATGTAAAAAAATACATCGAATAGAAAAAAATTTAAAAAATAATAATAAATAATATTTATCATCCATAGAAAAAAATTTAAAAAATAAAAAAGAAGAGGAAGTTCCAAGAATAAAAGATTTTAAAAAATTAAAAATATGAGAATCAAAATTTGTATCAATGACTTACAAAATGAAGTGTAGCAATGGTACTATTAGGTACAATATAATCTAAGAAATACATTAATTTAACATTGCTTACCATTTCATCCTTCGTTCCAAATTCTTCACATACTATACATCATGTCCCATACACCATGGGGGATAGACTTTATCTTGTTCACTATTGTATCCTAGCTAATTACCTTATGCTTAGTAAGTACAGTAATTTTTTCTTTAATTGAATTGAATTTAACCTAAATCATATGGTCTCCTTTTTCAGTAAGCTAGATGTAGGAACCATGTAACTTAGTTTTGTGTGTGTGTCATAAGGGAATAAATGTTAATGAAATTTCAAACTTTTTAATAACAATATCCTATATATAGTGATGCCTTATTTTTAGTTCTATGCCTTAGCCATATTTATTCACTTTATAATAGAATGTCAACTCCTGGAATGCTGTTTTAAATTTATCTTTATGATTATACTTCTAAGGTCAAATAACTCAGAGCTACACTGGATCTGTAGAGGCTATGGTGACATTGGCTTTAAGCCCAGATAGAAAAAAAAAATGCCTTTGACTTCCAGTGAATGGAATTTCTGAGTCATACATCCTTGCCCTGCTTCATATGCAGATGCATCCTCAGAAGATGAGAGCCATTCTGAAGAGGTATTTCCCTGTTTTGGTCAAGGGTCTCCAAAACAATTAATTATTTAATTTATCCTAATGTGTTTTTGTTTTTGTTTTTGTTTCGTTTTGTGTGTGTGTGTGTGTGTGTGTGTGTTAGTGCAGTGTTATAAGAGGTTCATTTCATGAGCTCTTGATATATTTATCACCTACTTTTCCTTTTTTAAAAAATGTTTATTATTTACTTTTGAGAGAGAGAGACAGAGTGTGAGTGGGGGAGGGGCAGAGAGAGAGGGAGACAGAATCTGAAGCAGACTCCACACTCTCAGCTGTCAGCACAGAGCCTGATGCAGGGCTCGAACTCATGAACTGTGAGATCATGGCCTGAGCCAAAGTCGGATGTTTCACCGACTGAACCACCCAGGTGCCCCTTTCTTTTTAGAAAGGCTAAAGATTCTCTCAGTTATTATAATGAGTTTAAGAAAAGTGCATGGCCACTGTCCCAATGGTCATTTTTGAATAATGTTTTAAGTAGGGGTCTTTTCCACATGGGTTTTTGGGGGAAAGGGGACAGGATGAGAGAATTTGTCTTCGGCTCTTATTTTCTCTTTCTTCTCATTGTTTTTCAGAAGGCAATTTGGACAGATTTGATATTTTCTTAGGAGGTCACAGGTTTATCACACTGGTTAAGAGTGTGGGTTTTAGAGTTAGCCTCTTCGAACTCAGATCACAGCTCCATGATTCATATTCGGCAAGTGAATTAATCTTTCCAAGCTTCGGTTTTGTCTTCTTAAAAATGGGGATAATAGTAGTGCATATCTCATAGAGTTTTTTAGGCACCAAATAAGATAATGCTTGAAAAACATTGCATTGTGCCAGGTGTAACACACAAAATATCAGCTATTATTCAAAATCCTTGAGAAGTTCTCGTGGACTACAGAAAAACCTAGAACTGACATAGCTGGGGGGCAAAGAAGGAAGTTAGCAGAGACCACTGTAAGATAATAGTTTGGCACATTTCCTTTATTTAGAGAAATAATACCACACCGCTGGTGTAAAACCAGAGAAGTAAACATGGAGGGAAGTCGTGATGTGAGAAATAATAGAGAGACTAGCCAACATCTGTGCAAATAAACAGACTATCTAAGAAAGAGACTTTGGGAACACCATCATCTGCATCTCTAAGAGGCTACTTTAAACTGAAGAGAACATTTTGGGGCTGGGTGGGTTGAGATTGTATTTTGAGATCGATGTGGTAGACGGAGAAGGAAGAGAATTCAGAAGTTGGCTAACTCTTGTCTTTGGTTCCACACTCAGTCACTCACTCAGTGGGAGCCTACATAGAATTCACAGAAAATGGAGGAACCAGATTCACAGACAACTTTTGTACTTCCTTCTGCACTTATGTTGTTTCGCTCTGTATCCTGGCCTCAGCTACCTTCCATTGTTTCATCTACTACCCACACACTCTTAAGCTAAAATAAACTTTCTATATTAATACAACTGTTTTTTTTTTCCTTTGTGAAATAGTTTCTCATAAAAACTTGAACAGGTGAGGCTGAATTCCTTACATTTCTTTTGTTTCCACCCTGTTTTCTTTGGCATAGCATCGGTTCTTAGGTTTGGGACATTAAAGCATATGTTAATAATCATTGATTAGACTAATTTGACAAATATGTCAAAAGATGGCTAACTTCTGGGCAATGGGATGATAATGAAAAGTATACGGAATGCCTACAATCTTTCCTTCTAATATGAAGTGAAATATGTTTAGACAATCATTCTAATCTTTCCTAATGATAGGATCTTATTATTAAAATTTTCAATCCTTCCTCCCCATTCACATTTATATTATTTAATGACTTAGTTGGTTTTGGTCTTATTTTGGAAATTTTCACAAGGCCTCTCTCGACCCCTCCCTTTTTGGAGAATACTTGGGTAACAGTGTTCGCTGATCATACTTTTTTTCCTACTTGTATCAAAGTTAAATATGGACAGTTCAGGTTAGTTCTCTCATTTAAACACAGGGATTATTTTCTTTTCATGAGTGCTTATAATGTGCCAGATGCTGGATGAAATACATTATCTTCTGAATTTTTTTCTCTTTGCTGATGTCTTTTCTATGAGCTTGTCGGCAGCATCTGATCTGGAAGAAGTTTTGTTTTGTTTTTGTTTGTTTGTTTTTTAATGGATATTTGCTTCCTATGCTGATGATCTTTTTAGTGGCGCTCTGCCTAAATCCCTGGGAATGATAAATCAGGCAATTTGTATTAGGCTATTATGCTATATAGGTGATTTGGGGATGGAGAGGGCAACAGATTGGGCAATAGAATCTGTCGAGGACTGTGTAAAATATATTTTTCTCTACTTTCACATGGATTGTGGCTTAAGGGCTATTAACAGTCTTTCCTGAAGGCACAATGGAAGGCAAAACAATAACCAAAACATGTGCAAAATGCATTCAGAACTGCATATACAATTTAATTGTTTGGGAAATTTGTGTGTAAGGTAATTATATATGTAACTATGTAGTAAGGTAATAAGATGTGGCTTTTTCTCCTCTGCAACATGCCATCATTTGGTAGGATGGAATATAAACTTACCAGTAAAAAAAAAATAGCAATTCCAAGTTACACTACAAGGCAGTAATATTTACAAGAGAAATGTCTGTTTCTTGTCTATGTTTCCCCCTGAAAGTCGTGTGGTTCTAAAGTCCCTTCCAAGGATATGAGGGGTCTGGAGATTATGATTTTACTCCTACAAATAGAGGCAGGAATCTAGGAGGAGAGGAGAGTGGAGTAATTCAGGCATTGGTGTTACTAAGAGGATGGCTAGTACACATAAAGACGCATATTTAGTATGGTTCATGTGTTCTTTTGTATGTGCATTATGCTAACAAAACCTCTTTCTCTTCAATCTGTTTTACTGGAGACCAGGAGTGGGACTGGGATTGGGGGAGATAGGGAGAAAACCAACTCCTTATACATAATTAATGTACATCAAATATCTTTATCCAAGATAGTGAGGAAATTGCTCTGAAGTTAAAAAAAAATATTAGTTAATGCCACTATTTTAATTTTGCAATTTATTTAAGTGCTATTCTTAATTGGGAGCAAGTTTTATATAACATGATGACATGGTTTAAGTAAGAACATACCCTCTGAGCTGGTATAACCTGAATGCACCCCGTTCTTTCATAGCCAATTCTATTAGGAACGTTTTGTTTGTTGTTTTAACATTCAAGATGATAAGATGAATTGCTTTTCTAGTATGTGACATTGGAATTGTTGGCTTCAAACACAAGCACAATAACATTTCAAATTGGTGGAATGGATGTTTACAAACACCTTAAAAGAAAGATTTCGTGTTTTCCAAGCTTTCACTGCATGAAAAAAAAAAAGAGCCATCTCTTTATTCTAAATATTGACAACGATTAAGTTGTTTGACTATCGTAGGTAGTTTCTAAATCTGATAACTGAATGGATGAATAGGAATGGAGAAACACTAAGGATCAGACTGAGTTAAAAAAGGATTTTGATTCAGAGCAAGTGTGCTTTTAAAAGGGTTGCTAGTTATGCTGCTGGTACAAATCCTCTGAAAATGTTCAGCTGAAGTTGCTGTGGGGATTGATGTTTTCCTTTTGCCTACTCCACCTCATCACACTTTTTAAGTAAAATTGCCTGAAAGTCAGTTGATCAACATGTTTTAAACCAGTTAGTGAAGGAGGGAAACTACAACTAGCCTCTCCCAGGTGATACTTACTTAATTTTCTGAATCCAAGAGAAATCTATCTTTGGAAATGATTCCTTCTCTCTTTTTTGGACACTGTAGCCTTTTTCTCGCCACTCTTGTCCTAGTCTGAGTCCCAGACTCAGTGAATGTGGAGAACATAGGTGATAGGTGCCAGGTGTAGCAAGTCCGCATTCATGGTCTCATCTCCATTCCCTCTCTTCCTTCCTTGCCCACCACCCAATAGTTGGTTCCTGACATGGCCGTGATATGGCCCTGCCAAACAACGACATCCACCATCTGGACTTTTTACACATGACCCTCCAGATGTAGGCATGATATTTGTAGTCGCTTATCATAGGGGTGAGCCCTTTAGAGGTAGGTAATCATGAAAGAGCCCAGAGTTGGGCATCAGGAACCTGGTTTACAATCCTGGTTTTGTCACGCAAACCATGAACCCTTGATTGCATTGTTCAGCTTTCTGGTTTCCATATCTTTATCTGTAAAACAAGATTTAATGCTCAGTGACTAATAAACTCTCTTCTGCATCAAATATTTTCTGTTAACATGAGTATTTCATGTTAACATACTTCATATTTCAAAGAAGAGAATTATAATTTGAAATCTTTTGACACATGCATTGTGGAACACTTACTTGTGTCCATTCTGCATAAATATTGTTAAAACTGTTCTGTGGAAAATAAGCTACTGTTCAATAATAGACAAACTTGTGCCTTTTAACCTTGCCTAGTATATTTTATGATTTTCAATAAAAGGATTTAAGAATTTTGTATAATTAACAAATCATCTCAAATTAATGAAAAGCCACAAAATCATTTCAAATTAATGAAAATTCATCTCAATATAAATTAGGAGAAATGAATATCCTGATTTATTTTGTTCCAGACTAATGACTGAAGTCTCAAGAATACATAAATAAGCAAGCAAAATAGAACTCACTGGAAAATCACATCTGTCCACCATCATCACATAAAAAGGCACATTGTGTGGTCTTGAGAAAGATTACATAGCATCCAAGGGAGGAAGCTCTTTCTTTAAGAGAGAGATGAATAACTAGAAAAGCAAAGGGTTCTGTGAGAAAAATCAAAGACTGGGTGGGTAGAGCCGGAATTAGAGGAAGAATTGAAGCAAGAGGAAAAAACCAAGGACAAATAGAGTTTTTAACTAGACATTCAGGCTTGCAGGCGCCATCTGAAATTGCAAAAGGAAAAAACAATTGAGACTGGGATGTGATTAGGATAGTCATATTGTGTATATTGAACAAAATATGAATGAGTGAACATGATGATTTAAGAGGAAACATATCTTTTTTTTTCCATTCTGTCTCCTTATCTGCAATTTAGCATTTGAGTATGAGCATGGGGTATAAAACCAGAGTATCGAGTATATAACCTTGATAGTAGTTGGAGCATAGCAAGCAAGTGGCTAGGGCACCAAAAAAAATTGCAGACCCCCAAAACACACAACATGCTCAAATTCACTGAAGCAAGGAAGAACTCCCTAACTTATAAGTGTACAGTGACATTAGAATTTGGGTGTTACTCAACAGGTGTGGTGTGCTTCCTGGTTATTTCCAAGAAAAATAATAATAAATGGATAAATTTGAGCCCAGGATCTCTTCTGTGGCAGACACTGTTGGTTGGCTTGCTCAGCATTTCATTTTAACTTTCTTCCTTTCAATCCCGACTACAGAGGCTGAAAAAGTGAAATTTTTGCTTTTCGAACCACCCTTAGAACTGAGTGTGGCCATGTGGCCTATGCCCTTGTTCTTTCTTCTCGAATGGGGACATGTTCCCTACAGTTCTGGCAGTTACCTAATGATCGTGAAGGAAAGAGTGAATGAATCAGATAACGGCCGTCACATCACAGGACCAATAAACCCATGTCACCAACCATTTACCTTTAAACTTATAATAAAATAGGGGCACCTGGATGGCTCAGTCGGTTGAACGGCCAACTTCGGCTCAGGTCATGATCTCATGGTCTGTGGGTTCGAGCCCCACGTCGGGCTCTGTGCTGATGGCTCAGAGCCTGGAGCCTGCTTCGAATTCTGTGTGTGTGTCTCTCTCTGCCCTTCCCCTGCTCATGTACTGTCTCTTTGTCTGTCAAAAATAAATAAACGTTAAAATCTTTTTAAAAAAATTTAAACTTATAATAAAATAATTTCCCATTTCTTTAAACTCTTATTAACCAGTTTTATGCTTTCTTGTAGATGAATGCATCCTAATACACCTTCCAGAGAAGCAAATTCTATGCTGTTTCCACATTATGCACTCTGATTCCACAGTGAGGTGAAACATATTTTGCTTCAGGCCTCTTATCCTACTTTGAACAATGAACAAACACAATCCCCTCTTAGGGCATCTTTGCAGACAGACACATGTGTTTGAGGAGATCACTCTAGCATCCTGTGTGGTAAAAGGCTGGCCTCAAAAACATAAGTTCTCTGTCCTAAGCAGAAGCAGGCTAGGGTCCCAGAATTCAGCTGTTCCTTCTTCTGCATCTTCCTTCCTTCCTCATCCACAGGACAATCAGAAAGACTCATGTTTTCTCTGCCTAAGGAACTCTTTTGTGTCTGTGTGTGTGTGTGTGTGTGTGTGTGAGAGAGAGAGAGAGAGAGAGAGAGAGAGAGATTGTATGTTTCTGTAGTCACCTACCTCTGTGCTTCTTCCACTCCCCCTATGTAAAGCAGGAAATGTGGGAACGGAGTTCAGCATCACAACCATAAGGAGTGACACTCATCTTGAGATCAGCAGCAGAAAGGGGACTCCAAGCTTCTTGTGAACATGCATAGTAAAGGAAATGAGCTACAGAGTAGCTTATTTGTAGTGGGTAATCCATAAAAATAGTTGAGAAAATTTACATGGAATAATTATCTTGGGTGATAAAATAGGAGATGTTCAGAAAAAAAGAGAGAAGGAAGTGTGGAAGATTATTCTGGCATCATTTTCTTTCCTAGTCACTCAGATCACATTAGTGGTGGAAGTAACTGGTCATGCACATGTACAAGTGAAACCTGAGCCACAATAGATACGGAACTACTTGTGGAGATATTCAATGGAAGACTTAATTGGTAGAATCTTCAAATCTGCAAGAGATCTTGCAAATATTAATGGAAAATATCTGGACTACTAATTCAGTCTGCAAAGGAACAATAAAGTCGAATGAAAAATAGTACTCACTGGAGACATCTGACCTCCATAATACCCACATATCATCTTCACAGGGGTAAGAAAACATTTGCCATAGTCTTCTCAGGTGTTGCTCAGTAAAAATTGTGAAATATATAACAGAGACCACTGTTACCATAGGAAAAACAGAATTATGTAGGCATCAGTTAATATTAAATTATGATCTGACATATTATTTGTGCTAAAATAAAATGGTACCTGAAAATATTAATATAGAACATCTAGTTTACTTCATTTAACTCTCAAACACATTTAAAGTGAACTTTTTTTTAGTTTACTTATTTATTCTGAGAGAGAGAATGTGAGAGAGGGGCAGAGAGAGAGGGAGAGAATCTTAAGCAGGCTTCATGCCCACTGTGGAGCCTGACGTGGAGCTCAATCTCACGACCCCATGAGATCATGACCTGAGCTGAAATCAAGAGTTGGATGCTTAACCAACTGAGGCATCCAGGTGCCCCTAAGGTGAACCTTCTTAATATCAAGGATATGTCACTTCACTTTAAAAAATTTAGAGTTCCTACGATCTGAGTTGGAAATCAGATTTTCTCTATTAATTATGAAAATTTGAAACTAATCTATACATTTTAGACTATTGAATTAATTACATATATGAATTTTGACTCTGTCATAGAAACTGTAACTTCAATAGTATTTTGGGAATTCTTTACGAATCATTTATTAACCATTGGTATCCTTCTCTGAGACAATTAAGTGGATTAATATATTCACTTACATCAGGAGATAGAATTGGGAACTTCTCATTTCCAATTTTCTACATGTTATCTTTATTTCCAGCTATCACTGATAGTTGATGAAGGAGGAGTTAAAAAGAAAATAAACCAAAACTGAAGAATTCTTCTGTTGAGGGCAGCACACATATTTTCCCAGAGTGCAAAGTTGAGAAGTGGAAATACAAAGTTTCATTAATATTCTGAATAGTACAGTTTAATATGACCTAACTGATGGATTTTCCGTTGACTCCCTCGAGACTAAAAAGGGTTGACTGTCAGGAAACTTTTTTTTGTGTTTATTCTTCTATTTTCCTTTTCAAACTTTCCAATCACTATTCCTTGTTAACATCCCTCTATGGGCCACCTTAAGTGCTTCCTCATTTTAGAGGCATTTATGCTGTTTTTCTATTTCTTGTGAAGTTGCTATTCTGTCAAATTACATATTTTCTTAATCTTCACTCAAACTTACTACCTCTAACATTTTAATGCTCGTTGAACATGTCCTTAAATATGATTCTATCTTTATCAGGTTTGTAGCAGAGTCACCAGCATTATCTAAACAATTCTAATTTTATGGTAATTATACTACAATAACAAAATCTAGAATTCCATATGATTTTTCACAGTTGTATTTAACCATGGATTTGCATTAAGGTTCAACATTTCTTCTTAAATAACTTCCTTCAGGGTCGCCTGGGTCACTCAGTCAGTTAAGTGTCTGACTCTTGATTTGTGCTCAGGTCATGATCTCACAGTTCATGAAATCAAGCCTCTCGTGGGGCTCTGTGCGGGGAGTGCAAAGCCTACTTGATATTCTGCTTGAGGAATCTCTGCCCCGACCCCTACTTGTGCTCTCTCTTTCTCAAAATAAATAAATAAACAAAACTTAAATAAATACATAAATTCGGGGTACTTGGGTGGCTCAGTTGGTTAAGTGTCTGACTTTGGCTTAGGTCATGATCTCATAGTTCATGAGTTCGAGTCCCGCATCAGGCTCTGTGCTGACAGCTCAGAGCCTGGAGCCTGCTTCAAATTCTGTCTCCCTTTGTCTCTGCTTCTTCTCCTGCTCACACTCTGTCTCTCTGTCTCTCTCTCTCTCAAAAATAAATAAAAATTTAAAAAAATTAAAAAAAATAATTTCCTTCATTGTGATTCCCTCTGTACCAAGTGCTTTGTCTTTACATTCTTTAAAATAGCTCATTTTCTCTGATGAAAGTTTGTATTGTTCATTTAACATTGTGTAGTATGTGTTGTCTGTATCCAAAACAACAAAATAAACACACCCTGTGCCCTTAGCATTTTTTTGTCTATTTCATACTATTGCAGGCACATCATTTCTGGGGCTTCCTCTTGACATGTTCAGGGATAATCCTGAGGCAGTTCTTTGAAGGGTCCTTGTTATTCTTTACAGATGACTGCAATTCTCGCCTACCAGAAAAACCTCTGTTGGAGGAAGATTTGGACTGTTAACTCTAATGTCTAGTCTCTGTTAAGAGAGCCCAAGTTTAATATATTAGATAATTTAGCGTAGAAAATGTGAGGCTCCTAAAATAGCCAGGGAATCCCTTTGATCATCAGTTTTATTAAGAAATATTGTGACTCATTTTAAAAGGAATTTGGCAATCATAGTTATGTGAAAGTTATTTGAATAAAATATATAGCTAGGCATGATGTCTTATCTTTTTGTTTCAGTCAGAATAATCTTGGTCTTGGACTTCAGCATTTAGGTTGATAGCCATGAAATTTGGGAGAGGAAAAAAGATTAGGATAATCTTACTAACTTCAGGAAACATAGAGTTTGTTTTCTTTGCAGATATTAGTTGCCCCTCTTCTCCTTAGCCCACCAATATGGTGAATGGGCCTTTCAGCACGGATGAATAAGGGGTGCTTGTACCTCTGCCCAAGGGGTGCCTTCTAGGCCTTTGGCTAGCACAGTGGCTACTACCAACTGCTTCCAACTATATGCTTTGGAAACCCCCTCAAAGATATCACATATTGCCTCTTGACAGCAGCTATCTTTCACAATCCCTTGTAAGATACCAATACCTTTGGCTTATGATTGGTGAAAGCAGATCATATGTTTTTAAGCCAGATAATACCTGTTACCTACCTCCAGAATTTATAGAAAAAATAAATTAATAGAGGTCTTTCAAAAGACCATAGTATGGTACCAGTGGACTATTCTACTATGTCTGGGAGTTCTACAGAATTAATCTTCATTAACCTTAAAAAAATCATTGAAGCCCCAGGCTATGGCTTCTAAACATTTTACAAACCTAGGGAGTCTCTGTGTAAACTATCATTTGCTTATTACTGTTTCTCTAAATGAGCAGTGACATCTCCCAGTGGTCATTAATATTCTTCTCCAAAGTTTTCATCTGTCAGAAATGGTGAAATGTGATCTAGTATAAATAGGATGAAGGATTTTCATTGGTTCCTGTAGTCTGCCCTGGCTCACTGCTACTCCCAAAGGGACGGAGAGGTATCAGCTGGTTGTGGTTTTGGTTTTTTGGTTTTTGTTTGTTTGTTTGTTTCTGTGAAGTGTTGTATCTCTGCTCCTGGTTTGACAGTTGGAGGCTACAAATTTTCCAACAGTGTTGATCAGAACTTCTGTCTTTTAGTGGACATTCTACAACCTCCCCTTTAAATTTCACTCTTACCTTTGTTTGAACTAACACTTGCATTCATTCTGAGCCAACAAAAACTACAAGAAGGAAACATCTGTATGGTTAAGTAACTAATGCTACTATGATAGTACAGCAAAGTGAAAATCTAATTAGAGATTATAAGAGCAAGGTTTCGGTGGATGATATTTTAAAGGCAGAATAAAATTTGGTACAACAATTGTTAATATCACATATATGAAATTGTATTCATATCTAATTTATATTTGTATCATCTTCTGTTTTACATTTTAAATATTTACTATTCCATGACATTTGATCCTTGAAATAAGTTAAAGAATAGATATGTTACATAGAATTAGCGTAAGATATACCAATAATTAGTAGAAGAGCTGATAAAAGATTCTAGCAAATTCCTCACGAAAGTTACCTTCCTGTGTTAGAAAATATTGTTGCAATATAAGTGAATTATTGAGGAAATTCTCCATTGACTTGTTAGTAGGTGTTTTAAATGATATAGGAGCTTTCTGGAAGGGAAGTAAAAAAAAAGTTTACATTTGCTTACCCTTTGACCTTTGAACTAGAATTGCTTTCTCAACTTGAGGTAAAAGATTGTACAATTTGACAGACACTGTGGGTTGCCTACCAAAAAGCCATTTGCTTCCCACCCCTCAACACTAGCAAAGTTTGCTTGTCAGTATTGAACCTGAAAATGTCAGACTCTGGCAATCCCAGTTATTCTTGCAGCTGAGGCATGAGCATGTCGTCCAGTCCTGTCCAGCAGGCCAGGGAAAAATCTCCGTGGGAAGTCTCAGGAAGGTATTTCTCCTTGTAGTGAATGGACTGTGGCCTCAGTTATCAAAAATTCTTTGTATCCAAACCTTTCAGCATAACTTTGTGATTTCCTGTGTGCAGAGGCAGAGTGTGTCACCCCACTTCTTGAAGTTAGACCAATGTCATGACCCAGTTTCAGCAACAGACTATAACAGAAGTAATGGGGCACCATACTGAAGCCTAGGCTCAAGAAACTTTGAAAGGCGAGACATCCAGAGTAGCAGAGTAAGGAGCTTGGTGGACTCTTTCCCCAGCAAAGCAGCAATTTAACTGCTGAAAATGAAAAACCAAATAATAATTTAAAGTCTCTGAGAATTACCCATGTGATTTCACTCGTATGTAGGATTTAAGAAACAAAAACAAGCAAAGAGGGAAAAAGGAGAGAGAAGCAAACCAAGAAACACTCTATAACTCTATAACTGTATAACTATATATATAACTATAGAGAACAAAATGATGGTTACCAGAAGGGAGGTGAGTGGGGGCGATGGGCTAAATAGTGATGGGAGTAAGGAGTTCACTTGTGATGATTACTGGGTGTTGTATGGAAGCATTGAATCACTATATTGCACCTGAAACTAATATTACACTGTATGTTAACTAATTGAAGTTTAAATAAAAAACAAAATACAATAAAGTCTGAAAATTGTTCTAAGAACATAGAGCAAATGGAGAAATATTCATTCAATAAAATCTACTAAATCGGTAAAAACAGTAAGTCTGTGGAATTGCTGAAGTCATTTTGGCATTTTGAGAGGAAACATTGGCAACACAGAAGCATGAAGAACGGAAATGCGAAGAAATTCTTGATAACATCACTGAATCTGTGAATGGGCTGACTCTTGAACTATTTACTTACCGATTACTTTTTTATGTGAGAAAATAATTTTCCCTATTGTTTTAAGGAATTTTCGTCAGGATATTTTATTTTTTCCAACTAACTGATAGTCACACGATTCTCTGGATAGAACTGATCCATGGCAAAGTCATGTAGAGTGTGATGTTTGCACCTGGGTGCGTTCATTCTGAAGCACTGTCCTTTACTCACCCACTTACCTCCACCTGCCTGCAAAGTGCTTCATCTTGAAAGGCCACTTTTCCTGGTCCAGTGTGCATGCATGTTCACACGTTCCCACCATTAGTATTTATGATTCATTCAAGTCCAATGCGTTGAATAAAAAGTGTTTGCTAATTCAAGTAGGATTATTCATACTAAACATGTGCATTATAGCATTTGCATCCGGGGCTCTACCAAAATGTGTAGTCATGTAGGTATCATGAGATAAACAAGGGCTCATTAGAGTCCTTAGATAAACACTGAATGCTGGCTCATTTTCAGAGCTTGTTTTCATTGAGCTACGTGTGTGCACGGTGAATCTCTCTGCAGAAGAACCTTAAAGACATGACACAGCCTGTACAAAATTGAATAATTTAATGTAAGAATCCAAGTTGTCTGATTCCAGAATTAGTGCTGCCTTCACTGGGTGTAGACTATTTGCCAGCCATCTGGAGCCCACTTAGACTCCATGTTGGGGAGAAATCACTTCTTGGAAGCATTTTGTTTTTTCTAGGAAGCATTTAAAAATCCATTTATAATGTCATAATTACTTCAAAATTTCTTATTATGTTTTACTTTTTCTCTTTTCTTTGCGAGAGCACTCACCATCAAAAGAATATGAATGACAATGGATGAATAAATATTTGGTAATAGTATTTTTATCTTTAGTTTTAGAAACTTTATCTATTTTTGGTATTTAAAATATAAAAAAAGACAAACTATATACTTGAAATAAAACAGCTCCCTTGAAAGAGAAACAATGAAATATTGGCTTTTCATTTTTAGTAAATTCAGCTTTCCTAGGCGCTATTCTAGTTTTTTCCTCAATTAATAAGAAAAATGTAACAAATAGAGCTCATGATTATATGTAGTACCAAGATAGGGATTTGAAAGAAAATAGAGCCTTTTACTAATGTAGTTGAGTATGTTTAAAATCCATTTCAATTTTACTTGAGTATTCCTTTCATGAGTTGCTTGCTCATGGTTGATCATGTCCCTTGTGTTGACTTATTCGCAATATCTGGTTTCAGAAATTGCCTCTTGAAGGCCTTGCACTTGGCCGTTGATCTTTTATTTTATAGTAGTAGAGTTCTCTCTGGCTGTCCTCAGATTCAAGCAATCTTAAATCTTATCTGCCATTGTTTCCTGGGGGAATTTGCTCTTTATGCGTTATATTTCACTAATAAAATTATGCTGACAGCAAAGACTTTGCAGGGTAGGAGAAAACTAGAAGCCAGCGTTTCACAAGCAATTTATGAAACAGAGTTAAAGGTATGGCACTTCACATACCTCTATTTATAGGAGAAGAGAGCATTTGAAAATTGAGCATACTTTGTGTTTTTCTGTGCACTGTCATTCCTCTAGCTGTGTCTAAATGGCTGGCACACAATCTAAACATACAATCTGTATCCTAAAAATCAACACTAAACTTCTGTTGGTAAAACCCTGGTTCAAATCTTTTCTATATTTGATGTAACGTAGGGACTGATTATAAAGGGAAAGCAAAGTGATTGAGAAATCCCCCTAGAGGTCGGTGGGAGAGTTTTACTCAATAAAGAATTATTTATCATAATTTTTCTTGATGGCTTTGAAAAAATAAGCCACAAAAATATCAACGATATTCTGATATTCTACTAATGTCAAGGAGAACTGGTAAACTGATATACAAAGGAGTTGCTTCATATTACTAAATTTGCCTTTTGGATGATTAAATTTCTAACTCTGAATTCCACATCTGCATTTTTTTTCACAATAATATATATTAAAAAGAAAAACCACTGGGGTTATTCTTTTCACTTGACTAAACTGAATATGCCTGGAACCCAGAGACTGCCCTTGAACTGAACAAAACACTGCTGTGTGGAATTTAACCTTACTACAATAGTGTCAGTTCCCAAGTGACGATAGCCAGCTATGTCTAAGAAATTATTTAATTTCACAGTATCTGGTCTTGCCACGGAGCATAGGAACAAGTTGGAAGAAAAAAGCAAGTTCTTGGTTATTTGCATGAGGAGAAGCAGACTTCATTACAAGCAAACCATACAGTCTGGCTTTGAGTATAATGCAAGATTTCATCTATAATTCCCTGTACCTTCATAAAGATTTAATGTTATGTCTTTACTAATCATTAAAATAACTATAGAACAACACTAACTGAAGACATTTGTTAGAGAATGTCAGAGCAGTCTAATAGACATTGGATGGTTAAGTGAAAGTTTTCAGGCCAACAATAATAAAAAGGGTTTTTAGTGAGTTCTAGATGGCTTGATATATAGAAGAGCAAAGAAAAAGGATAGAGAATGTATGTTTGGTTATAATCTAAGCAAAGTGCACAAAGAATTTTGACATGTCTATTCTGTTACTTCATTGAGTAACGGAATGATACAGGCTTTTGGAAGAGATGTGTGATGCAGTCATTTTTTTTTTTTAACGATCGTATCTGTCTTTGTTGTTTGCCTACCCAATATCAGACTACTCTCTTATCTCTGCTCTGCCACTTTTCTTCTTCCTTACTTTTGGAATCTCAGTTTTTCTCATATGTCAAGATGTCAGTTGCTTCTGACCTTTTACCTACCTCAGGATTATGAATCTTAATTAATCTGTCAGGGGATTAGTAACCTGAAATCTTGTCACCTGCAGATGACACCTACACCCAGTTATTTAGTGTCATCTATAGACGCTTTCCTGCTACAGTGGCTGACTTTAGTAGTTATTTCAGAGATCAGCTGGAACACAAAGCATACAAGGAAAATGTATTCTCTCACCTGACCTTTAGATATTGTGTGAAGATGTGATGCTGGCAGCTGCTGCAACCACGTTGCAACCACAAGAAGAGGAACTTAAAGCTAACATTATGAAGGTGGAAAGGGACTTAGGTCTTTGATGTTATCACTGAACTGCTAAATGAGTCAACTGAAATGTTTATATCTCAGGAGTTCTTGTGTTGTGAAATAATAAATCTTTCTGTTGTTGACTTTATGACTCGAGTCCTTTTTAAGTTGTTGCTAAAAATCCTGGCTAATACATATAACTGAGAAGACAGTGAAATCATAAACATTGGTATCTTAAGAGATTGAATAAGGAATAAAAATCACTTGCAAGAGACCAAATTGAAAAAGACAACAACAACAACAACAAAAGCAACAACAGCAAAGATGGGAAGTAGAAATAGCATAAATTCACTATATTAGGTTTGTGGGTATAGGATAAAAATTCTGGAAAAAATTAGAACTTTTAAGATTAAACTATTATATACATACAAGAATGATATTTATAGAATAATTAAAACAGAAAAATTATAAGCAACTTAGAAATTCAGTAATAGGGGATAGGTTATTGGTTGGGTTGCTTCACCGCACAACTGTTTGACCATATAATGGTGCTTCATGTGCAGAATACAATGTAAATGCAAATTCAAAATACAATGCAAAATGCAATTCAAATGCAAAAATACAAGGCAGATTTCCCTCAGATATGTGTTCTGGAACTACTGTAGTAAATGATGTTTATCCATCTAGACTACTGTATATCCAACAACATGATATCATAATAGACTAATGACATCCATGAATCTCACCACAAATGTTACAAAGCAAATATACACTGCACTTAAATTCATGTAAAAAATACATAGGAAAATAAAAAAGGAGAATACTTTGAAATATTATTTGCATAATCATAAGTGATTAGAAGTCTTATGGTGGTATAACTATGCATGATTTTGTTTTCTTTATAAATTTCTATATTTTCCATTTTTGTACACTGAACAAATGTTGCTTTTAGGATCAATAAAAAACACAAAACATGTTATCAGTTATATGGTTCACTGACATGGTACTAAACGGAAACAACAAAAGAACAGATTTAGTTCTTCTCATTCCTATCTCTAATCCTCTAGGTATGGCTGTCTCATTTGGATGATTTCCCTATTATATTTGACAAATGATATTCTTTCTATTGTTTCCCTTGCTCCTAAAACTGTCTTTCACAGCAATTGTATCTTTGACTTATTTGGTTTCTGTTTCATGTAAATGAATGGACTACTTCCACAAAGTCAAATGCAAAGGTACTGCAGATATCAGAGTTGCAAGACGAGGTATTCTCTACGTTTAGGAAGCGTGAAACAGCATAGGCTTTGGGTGACTGCCATTTCCTTCAGAGTGCTCTGTTCTCACAAGTACAATGTTACACACATCTTTGGAAAGGACAAGAGGAGTTTCATGCTCTTCAATGTAAACTCCTTTGTTTGCATCTTCCCAAATGTAAACCTTGAAAATGACTGACAAAATTTTTTTGAAAGAAATATTTACATTGGGGAGCCATTGTTTCATTCTTTAATAAGAAAAAAATGGTTAGTTATGCGATACCACTAATCCTTTTGGTTTTTCTTATCTATGGGAAGTCATCAGCAATTTTGTAAAAAGCAGCACGTTATCATCTTTAATTAAATGCTTTAAATTTTTTTAAAAATCTTTATTTATTTTTGAGAGAGAGAAAGAGACAGAGCATGAGCAGGGGAAGAGCAGAGAGAGAGGGAGACACAGAATCTGAAGCAGGTTCTGGGCTCCGAGCTGTCAACACAGAGCCCAATGCAGGGCTCAAACTCACAGACTACCTGAGATCATGACCTGAGCTGAAGTTGAATGCCCAACTTACTGAGCCACCCAGATGCCCCCAAATTTTTTTTAACGTTTTTTTATCTTTGAGAGAGAGAGAGAGACAGAGAGAGAGAGAGTGGGGGAGGGGCAGAGAGTGAGGGAGACACAGAATCTGAAACAAGCTCCAGGCTCTGAGCTGTAAGCACAGAGCCCGACGTGGGGCTCGAACTCACAAGCCGTTCGATCATGACCTGAGCCAAAGTTGGACGCCCAACCGACTGAGCAACCCAGTCACCCTTTAATCAAATGCTCTGATTTGGAGAATGAACCCATTGATTTGAGAGAACTGTCTGTGAGGTTTCTCTAGAAAATTATATTACTCATGAGAGCTCAATATTTGTGGCAACTTGGAAAACTTCCTCCTGATCTTCAGGACTGATGTCAGAACAAGCCATGGAACTGTTTATCAGGCATCTCAAAGGAATTAGAGCCACTTGGAGGCAATATAATGTGAATTTGGGGAACTCAGTAAATTTAGCAACATTGGAAATTTGATGGCTCCAGGAAAAAAAAAATTGGAAAATATAACTAAGAGGTTTCATCTTGTATACCATACAGAAAATAACATCTCTGTTTTTAATTAACTATTCATTTCCTTTGCAGAATGTGTCTTCAAGCAATCAAATAAATTATTTGTAACAATGTCTATGGCCTACTAAATTATTTCATTAAAGCATCATGTTAATGAGCCCGAGTTTCAAATTTATCCCCAAGTGAGCCAATAAATTTACTCTGGCTTGGAACCAACAACTCCACCAAAATTTAGCCAGCCATCTTGCAAAATTGTTCCTTGAGACTGGTTGAGTATGGATGGATGGATCAGTGCAAATCCATTCTCACCACCCTCTGGAAAATCCACTCATACCCAATATGTCAAGAGTAGTGTCTTCATAAATGAGTAGGAAAGTTTTGGTATAAACATTGCAAAGCCCAGTGGTTGAGCATATGGACTTTCCAGAAAGCTATCTGAATTTATATCCTAGCTCTAGGCTCACTAGGCTCCAGGCTCTCTCCATTTTGGGCAAATTACTTAACCTCTCAGGCTTAATTTCTCCATTTGAGGAGTAGTCAGATAGTAAGATGTAGTAATCCATAGGGTAGTTGTAGCATTAATTGTGATGATATATTTAAAGTTTTTAGAGTAGCCTCTGGCACTTTAGTACCACTCAGAAAACATTACTACATAAGGTCTCTTGTTTTAGAAAACAGTTTTTCAACACTAATGACAACTGCAGAACTCAAAGGATCATAGACATTTTTCCTGTGACCCTGTTTGAGTTCAATGCAAAGGATGATCACTATGGATTCAGCATGAACAGTGTTCTCTAGCAGGCCTGGATCTCTACTCTTTATGGAATGTAGTGAATTGGATGTGACATGCCACCAACTAATTGCCATTTACATGAATGCAAATAGAAGCCTAGTCTTCTACCCCACAGCTGAGTGAGTCAGGGATTCCAACCCAGCAAATTGCCTGTTTATGGAATAAATCATTGAAAGCTCTCTCTGTGTGGCATTTTCCAGGTTTACCTGAAATCTGTTACTGAAGCCAGTGGTGGTCTCAGAGAGAGTGTGTAGGAGGAATTTAGCCATGAAAAATCTTATCTTAATCTTTTTCACAAGTACTCTGTGTCTTGACAATCTCAGGAATTTTATTGGCAGGTTGTCATGAGCCTTCTGCTGCAGAGATTGGAATGCACCACTGGATGAGACAAACAGATGGTGTGGATCAGAGATTTTCCACTTTTTACCGAGAAATTTGAAAAGATGGGGGAAAGTTAGATTCATCATTTAAGGAGAGAAAACTTCCCAACTCCCTATCAGTTAAAAGCATTACCTGCAGCAAATGTCTTTCTCCAAACACAAACATTATGTTTTATTGAAAATGATTTTTTTTCGCTCTCAGTAAAAGTGGTGAAATTCTGTTATTTGGGCGATAACATTTTCCTTAGATTAGTCATTAGATCTATTTCTAAGTAATTTGTCTGAGATGCGGTATTTTTTTGTTTGTTTTGCTAGTCTTCATTTATAGCTCAAACATTTCCACAGTTCTTTCTGTGCTTACACTTTGCTTTTTTAAAATGTATTTTTTCCACTTGTGAATGTCAATACAGTGCCATCACTAAAGCCCCTTTCTCACTTTTTAAAAGTGAAAGTATAATTGACAAATAGCATTGTACTCATTTCAGGTGTACAAGGTAATGACTTGATATTTGTATATATTGTGAAATGATCTCCATAATAAGTCTATTTAACATCTGTCACAGTACAGTTATAAAATTTTTTTTCTTGTGATGAGAACTTTTGAGAATTTACTCTCTCAATAACTTTCAAATATGAAATTCAGTATTAGTTAACTGTAGTCACCATGTTGTACATTACATTCCCATCACCAATTTGGAAATCTGTACTTTGTGATCCCCTTCACCAATTTGCATGCCCCTGACCACCCACCTCTGGCAACCACAAATCCATCAATCTCTTCTCTGTATCTGTGAGCTTATTTTGTTTTGTTTTTAGATTCTCTACATAAGTGAGATCATTCAGTATTTGTCTTTCTCTGTTTGACTTATTTCACTTAGCATAATGCCCTCAAGGTTTATCCACATTGTCACAAATGCCAAGATTTTGTTCTTTTTAATGGCTGACTTATCTATCTATCTATCTATCTATCTATCTATCTATCTATCTATCTATATCTATCTGTCTGTCTATCTATCTATCTGTCTATCTATCTATCTATCTATCTACCACATTTTCTTCATTCATCTATCTGTGGACATTTAGGCTGTTTCCTTGTCTCGGCATTGCAAATAATGCTGCAATGAACATGGGGTGCTTATATCTTTTTGAATAAGTGTTTTCATTTTTCTCCAGATAGATACCATACATTAGTTCTATTTTTAGTTTTTCAAGAACCTCCATATTGTTTCCCAGAGTGGCTGCAATGATTTACATTCCCACAAACAGCGTACTAGGGTTCCTTTTTCTCTACATCCTCTTAAACACTTGTTATTTCTTGTCTTTTTAATAATAGCCCTTTTACCAACTATGAGATGACATCTCATTGTGGTTTTGATTTGCATTTCTCTGATGATTAATGATACTGAGCATATTTTCATGTACCTGTTGGCCATCTGTATATCTTCTTTGGGAAATTGTCCATTCACATCCTCTGCCCATTTTTTTTTAATATGATAGTCTTTTTTTTTGCTATTGAATCACATGAGTTCTTTATATATTTTTTATATTAGTCCTTTATGAGGTCTGTGATTTGCAAATGTATTCTTCCATTCAGTAGGTTATCTTTTTGTTTCGCTAATGTTTTTCTTTGCTGTGAAGAAGGTTTTTAGTTTGATGTAGTCCTACTTGTTTATTTTTACTTTTGTTTCCTTTGCTGTGGGAGTCAAACCTAAAAAAATCATTACCAAAACCAAAGTCAAGGAGCTTACAGTCTGTTTTCTTCTAGGACTTCTATGGTTTCGTTTTGTTTTTGTTGTTTATTTTTACTTTTTTTTTTTGATTTTACATTTTATGTTCAAGTTTTTAATCCATTCTGAGTTATTTTTGTGTATGATATAAGATAGTGGTCCAGTTTCCTTCTTTTGTATTTGACTGTCCAGTTTTCCCACCACTATTTACTGTAAAGTCTGTCCTTTACCCATCATTTACCCATTGTATGTTCTTGGCTGCTTTGTCATAAGTAAATTGAGCATATATGTGTGTGTTTAGTTCTGGACTTTTTATTTTATTGATTTATGTTTTTATGCCATGTCTCTTTTTATGCCAATATCATACTGTTTTGAGTGCTGTATCTTTGTAATGTAGTTTGAAATCAGGGAGCATGATGCCTCTAGCTTTGTTCCTCTTTGAGATCTATTATATTAAACTCTATTTACATACCTCTCTAAACAGTACTATTGATATAAAGACATGATGCCCCCATACAGTTTTTGTCAAACTAGTTGAGTCCCAAAATTTTCAGGGCCTTCGTCATTCTGTATCATGGAAATCATGCATTTGGGGCAAAGGCAAAATATAACATCATACTTATTAATTTAAAGTTTACTTGTTAGAAATGCAGTGCCATTATTTTTTAAGATGTATCTTTCAGGTCCTCCTTTCTTTTTGGTGAGAGGATAGAAACAGGAGGCTAGTCCACAGAGCTAGATGCAATATTATTTAAGGTGAATAATTGGTCAATGGGAGCTGATAAAGTAAGGTAGATAGAATAATGCCCCCCCCACAGATGTCCACGTCTTAATCCCCAGAATCTGTAAATATGTTAACTTGAAACAGCAGAAGAGACTTTGTGGAAATGATTTATTTTATTTTTCATCATTACTAATGTACAACTAACAAAACTGTAATATATTTAAAGTATACAATGTGATGATTTCATATATGTACATGCTATGAAAGGATTCCCACCTTTGAGTTAATTAAAATGCCTATCACTGAACATATTCACTGTTTTTCTTTGCTTGTTTGTTTTGGTGAGAACACTTAATCTCTACCCTCTTAGAAAACCTCAATTATACAATACAGTATTATCAACTATAGTCACCATTACATTACAGACCTTATTCATCTTATAAGTGAAAGTTTGTACATACTCTTTTGCCAACTTCTCCTTATTCTCCATCCCCACCCCCCACCTCACCTCAGCTCCTGGTAACCACCATTCTACTCTTCATTTCTATTAGTTTGACTTTTAGAATATTTTTAGATTTCACATATAAGTGATGCCATATTCTATTTGTCTTTCTTCGTCTGATATTTCACTTAGCATAATGACCTTCAGATTCATCATGTTGTAAAATGTCAGGATTTCCTTCTTTTTTAATGCTAAATAATATTCTATTTAAGACTGAGTATATATAGCTATATAAATATAGAGATATATAGAGATATATATGTACACTAACATACACATACACCACATTTCTTTTATCCATTCATCCACTGATGGAAAGTTAGGTTGTTTCCAAACCTTGTCAATAATGCTGCAGTGAACATGGGAGTACAGATATCTCTTTGAGGTAGTGATTATGTTTTCTTTGGTAATGTACCCAGAAGTAGAATTGCTGGATCATATAGCAGTTCTATTTCTAATTTCTTGAGGAACTGCCGTACTGTTTTCCGTAGTGGATAGACCAGTTTACATTTCTGCCAACAGTGTTCTAGGGTTCCCTTTTCTCCCCATCCTCTCCAGCATTTTTTATCCTTTGCTTTTTTGATAATATACACCTTAACAGGTGTGAAGATATATTCAAGGGTAGAACATTTGACTGCAGATATGATTTAAATGAATGCAAATGGATGTTAAAGGTCTTGAGTGATTATCCTACCTTACTTGAGAAAGTCCAATGTGGTCAGAAGCGTCCCTATAAAGGAAAGAGGGAGGTAGGAGAATCAGAGTCAGAAAGAGATGTGAGGACAGAGACAGAGATTGGAGTGATGTGATCACTTGCTTAAAGGTAGAAGGGAACTTGAAGATGGATGGGAGCCACTAGACATGAATGCAATTGGCCTCTAGAGGCTGTCAAGGATAAAAATAGGATTTTCTCTTAGAACCAACAACAAAAAATAGCCTTCTTGATACTTTAATTTTAACCCCTATAAAAACCTGTTTTGGACTTCTGATCTCCAGAACTGTAATAAAATGTATTTGTATTGTTTTAAGCCACTAACTTGGTGGTAATTTTCAGCAATGGGAATTGAATATACAGAGGGACTGGTTCGCAAACTGCACGATTGAGAACTCAGAGATTAGAACTCATTTCCTCCGTGAATATAGAGTAAAACTGGCGTCTGTGGCCACTGTAGTAGCTGTCAGTGTTCCCGGCCAAATGCATCTATTCCCTGATATCTCAGCACATCCTCAATGCCTTCCTGTCTGTATGATGATCTTTTTACTGTCCCTGCCTCCTAGAATGTCCTCTTGTTATTCTGTTCAGATTCTTTTCTAGCCAGCAGGTTCACTTGTTTTATAAATACATCATTGTCTAATTGTCCTGCGTTAGTCATTTACCTGAGAGAAAAATCACCTATCTTTGTTTAGCTGTGGAAAACTACATACCCCTTCTGTGAGCAAAGATTATAGGCATTAAATGAGTCCCAAATTTAGTTACTGCCTAGCATTGAGATGAGAAAGCTCAATTTCAAATCAAATATTTAGTGAACTATCACTATCTTCAAGTCATAAGGATTGTATGAGAGAAAATATGCAGAATGAAGCCAGCCTCTGAGTAAGGACATAAGGAAGTGTATGATAATGGCTGTGGGGGATGTAAAATGGAGATAATTGGGTTTTGCCATCAGAAGGACTTGAATTATTTGTATCATTTATTAGTTTTCTGTTATCTTGATTTCCTCATATTATTTAATTTTTTTTTTCATTTTATTTATTTTAGAGAGAGAGAGAGTGAGAGCACAAGCAGGGAGGGGCACAGGGAGAGAGAGAGAATCTTAAGCAAGCTCTGTGCTGAGCATGGAGCCCAACATGGGGCTTGATCCCATGACCCTGGGACCTGAGCCAAAATCAAGAGTTAGATGCTTAACCCTTTCTCATGTTAATTTTTTATCTGGAAAGATGTGCATATTAGTTTATCCTTCACGAATTGCTGTGAAGATTAAATGAAAGTATGGATTGATTGGTTTACCAGTTAATTCAACAAATATATACCTAGTGCCTACTATGTGTTGGACACTATTCAAAGTTCTGGAGATATATTTGAATGAAATAAAGTTATAGTGTTCAGAGATCTTATGTTGTTGTAGAAAGAGACATATGATAAACAAGTAAATGGGTAAATACAATATCAGTTAAAGAAAAATGTTATCAAGTTTAAAATAAAAAGTAAGATATAGTCAGAGGATGACTGGGGCAGGGAGGGGACTGCTGAGGAAGAGTACCCTCAGCATGATTGCACAATTTCGGACACTGAGTCCTGATCAAATAGATCTAAGTTCCTGTTACTTAAGGAAAGGTTTCCAGTTTGTGAATTTTGCAAAATTTGATAGAGGAGGTAGTCTTTGGATTTTAAGGTTGAGGAAGATTTCAGCAAGACGGGAGGGCAGGGAAAAGTATTGAAATTAAGAGAGGAGAATGCACATGGCACAGAGGTCCCAACGTGTGTATTACTTCTGAGAAAGTACATTATTTCCTGCACTCTTCAGACCCTATTTCATACCATGTTTGGGTTCCATTTCTTGAGTAAGGGGCATTAAGGTCACTCGAGGCTTTGGTATAAAGCTGGGAAGAATTCCCTCCTCCAGAGATTTAACTAAATGCCTCTGCTGCTTTCTATACTTGAGCCAGCTCTGCAAGTTTGGGCCAACTTCTTGACCCAGGAAACTGGACCACCGGGCAGGCTGTTAGTAATCAAGTTTTATCTCCATTCCCTCTGTAGCTTTTCTTCTTTCTCTCTTTTTAAAACATTGGCTGCTGTTTCCAGTGGAATGAATTCCTCCTTTATTGCCAGAGATATTTGCCTACCTAGTTTTAATAATCTTAATTTTCTAGGTTAGAATTTCCAAGACAAACTCAGTTTGAGAAAAAAAGGGAGGAGAGGTGGGGTGAGGGCGTGGGGTGCTGGAGGGAAGAGAGGGCAGGAGAGGGCAGGGATGCCTCTGGTTTACCACAGGATGTTCAGATCCTCTCACCAAGGGAAAGCAAACAAACAGCAAACCGCCTGAATCAGGGGGATTAAGCTCATGGCTGTTGCAGAAGAACAGGGAATTCCTAAATGCTGACTGGGGGCGCCTGTGTGAGTGAGCTAAATAACAGTCGAAATCTTAATTTTCAGTTCTTTGAAACTTTATAATTTTTTTAAACACTTTTGTTTCGTTGAGGATAAAAGATGTCCATCCTTCTTATCTCTGTTCCTGCTCCCACCACTTGAGCTTTCCTTTTTCATTAGCAAGAAGCTGTGTCCACCTTTCTCCCTTTTCAAAGGTTCTGTCTATTCCTTTCTCCACTGCCTTTTTTTTTAAGCATTATCTATTCATGTTTCCTATGTGGCCTTCTTACTTACTCACTCAAAACCTGGTTCTTCTGGCAATCTGGCTTTTGCTCTCCTCATCCACTAAATTGTTTTCTCAATGGTCAGAACTTTGCCAGTTTGCCAATTTTGATGACCTGTTCTGACTTCTTCTTCCTCCTCGTCCTCCTCATTGTCCTCCTCATTTCCTCTCACTCCCTCTTCTCCTTCTTTTTCTCCTTTTCCTCCTCCTCCTCTTCGTCTCCACCTCCATCTCTACTTTCTCCTCCTCCTCCTTCTCCTTCTCTTCCTCCTCCGCCTCCTTCTCCTCCCTCTCCCTCTTCCTCTCTCTCCTCCTTCCCATCTCCCCCTTCCTCCCCCTTCCCCTTCTTATCTCTTTGCATTATCTGAGTCCTGGTCATCTCTCAACCTCTAGGTTTATTATATTCTTTTGGTTTTTCTTTTTATCTAGATATACATTTAGTAAAATTATTTGTTTTCTTCTCTCTTTGTCCTCCAAATATGGGCATTTTTTTTGAGGATTTGTTTTTTCTTTTCTTTTCTCTCCTTTGGTGTTTTTCCTTGTTTCAGTGGCTCTGACCTTCCTTTTGAGCTCTGGGTTCAAATCCCCATGTCAACCCATCAACTTCTCAGTTTTCCCACATTGAAGATGTGGCTCAATTTCTTCCTTTGATATCTTCAATTAGGTGTCTAAACAAAGTCTCATAATTAGTGCATTTCTTTCAAGCAATATAGTTAAAAAATGATACACAAAAACAAGGTATTTAGTACACATTTTTAAGAAACAGTTTTTCAGAATGGGATCCATCATACTTTTATAAAAAAAAAAACTGAACATAAGAATTCATGTATTTAAAACCCATTTCCAGGAAGTTCTTTAGAAGAGCTACTTCACTTACTAAATTTATCATTATATTGCAGAGCCTCACCACATCTCTCTTCACAAGATGTCTTACACTGGAAATTATTTTATTTTGTGCTTAAATTATTTTGTGACCATCTCAGTTCTCTTTGGAGGGACTACAGTGATATGAGTATTTAATAAAATCTCCAGTTAGCCTTCCTATCTCACCACCACCTCATACTTTATTTCACAAACATCAGGTTTAGAAATTGTTTTTCTTCCCAAGCCTCCAGCTGCTGCCCAGCCAGGCACTGCGCAAGGCTTGTGCAGCTTGTCACAGGCAGGGTTTCCTGTCAATAGAAGAGAGGAAGCGGTGCTTTTGGATGAACCCTCATTGTCCCAGCTGGAACAGTGATCACCAAGCAGTGATAAGGACCTTTTCAACCTACGGATCTGCACGAATCTGACTAACCTTGTTAGGGAGAAGAGGAAAGAAGGGGTGGTTACAAATAGTGTTGGAAACACTCTTTCCTTTGCTTCTTATATCCCAGCAACCAAAAGAATCTCAAACACCCTGAGTAAGATGACTTTTTTAAACAGTCAGAATGTTTATCTTGCCAAGGCTTTTTTGGCTCCTGTTGCTTTGCAAAGTGAATATAAAATTACATTATGACATCAATTACCAAAGAAAAGTAATTAATATGCTCTCTTAATTTGCAATTAAAAATTGGACATTAAATTGTGTTCTAGGTTATATTTGATTTATTTTTATTCTTTTATTTGGAGTAATTCATGAGTTTAGCATCTTCTACTTAAGGAGACTATGCCCAGGGTCTCTTTGTTTCACCTTTATATATTCTCACTCTTTCCATCTCATCCTTGTTCTTTTTAAGGAGCCTTACATCTAAAAGATGCTTTTAAAATATTTGTCGAATAAATGCTTCATACAATAAAGACATATCAACAGCTTCTCTTTCCTTTACCTAAAACTTGACATGAGTATGATATTTTTTCAGTTATTGTAGGTTATTGTAGGAGTTATTTTTTTTAGTTTATTTATTTATTTCGAGAGACAGAGAGTGTGAGCAGGGGAAAGGCAGAGAGAGAGAGAGAGAGAGAGAGAGAATCCCAAGCAAGCTCTGTGCTGTCAGTGCAGAGCCTGATGCAGGGCTCAAGCTCACGAACTGTGAGATCATGATCTGAGCTGAAATCAAGAGTTGAATGCTTAACTGACCGAGTCAGCTGTAGGAATTACTTTTAATATCCTAAACCAAAATCATTATTCCTATTTTCCAGATGATAAAACTACAGACGTTAAATGATTGTGTGTGTGTGTGTGTGTGTGTGTGTGTGTGTGTGTGTGTGGTGGTGAATCAGGGATCTGGGGAGTGAATTAGTTTGTAGATAACAAATACATTAACAATGGTGTCTGACTTTGGCTATTGTTCCCAGTGGCCTATGATCCTAAAATAGGAAAAGACTACTGTAATGTAAATAACTTTCTTTATAAGGAATATTAATTTAATGATAAGCTAAGAGGAAAATTGAAGCAACTAAAAGGTGACTTTTTTGTGTCTTCCTTATCCAGAGGTTGATGGTAGCATGGCTCCAGTGTACAAATGCATTTACGTTGAACCTGGCATCTTGTGAAGTTCCATCTAAAATGCTTCTATCATAAAAATTCTGTTTAAAATTAAATAAGGACTAGAATGTGCTCCTAAATCCAGGTGAACTGGGACTGAAAACTATTTTCCGGACAAGTAGAAAAGTAAACAAAACAAAAACAAAAGTGGTTTTATTTCTTATAACCACTTCATTTTAAAATGAAAATATTTTTAGTTCTTTCTATAGACAGTACAGTACAGATTTGAGAGCTTTGGATTTAGATAATTTGGGTTTGACTCCCAGATATAATATCTTGAAATTTTGTTTAATCACTCCGAGCTAACTGACATCATTTTTACAATGTCAAAATATAAATGAGCAATAATGTGTGATAAAGTGTCAGTAGTTGTAGGTTTTTAAAAATAGCTATTGTAATTATTCATAATTAATTTAATTTTTGCTATCATAATTAATTTAAATATTCTTTATTCAGTCAATACTTTCACCTCTATTTATAATGCTACCAATTTAGTTTTTTCACCACTGAATGTCATGTTCCTAATGAATATACTAGGTGCCGTTCATGCTGATTATGTGCATGTATTTGCAAAGGAACACTTTTCTGTTATTGAAAAGCCATACAATTGTGTGTTAGATATATGATATAATTTACTTCTGTTATTAACGGAGAATTCTTCATTTGAATTTATACCACAAAATAGCATATTACTTTACAGAATTTAAGACTCGCATTGGGGGCACCTCGCATTGGGGGCTCAGTTGGTTAAGCGTCTGACTTTGGCTGTGGTGATTATCTTATGGTTCATGGGTTTGAGCCATGTGTCAAGCTCTGTGCTGCTCCTCCTCCACTCATTCTCTGTCTCTCTCAAAAATAAACAAACATTAAAATGTTTATTTAAAAAGAAAAGACTTGCATCGTGTGTATGTGTATGCATGTGTGTGTTGCAAGTAAACCAACAGATATATGTCTTGTCAAGAAGGGACTGGTATTATTGATTCATTTAAGTAAGGTGTGTTAGATTTAATTCTTGGAATTTCCAGAAATACACATATATGATCTAGTATAATAAATGTAGTGTGATTACCAGCATGACAGATTTCTTTAAAGCCAAAAACCTTCCTAAAATTTATTACAAAAAGTAAGTAGAGCAGCATATAAGACAGAATTTTCAGTATGTGTCTGGAGAACATCCTGAATATGTTCCATATTTCAGGGACATGTATTTTCAAATTCATTTGAATCTAAGAAATTAAAATGTCAAGATCAAATGCTTTAGTTTTAAATGGTTTTAAAATGATGCTAATGCAATGTAATGGAAAGTGACATAAAATGACAGTATTTGAAATTATATATTTGAAAACTATACCAGGTATTTACATGGACTCCCAAATCCCTAATAGGGAGTATATGTAAACACTTGGTTTATTGACAGATTAGGTGCTCAGGTCAGGGGTGGTGGATCGTGTGTTTCTACTGGCCTTCCTCCCCTTATACGCCATGTGGACTTCCTCCTAATCCTTCTCCATCTCATCTCTTCCCCACACCCTTACGTGTAGAATTGGGCTACCAGGGTATGCAACTCTAGAGGGTATATTTACATAAGAGGCTATGTATATAAATGGTGCCCCCTGGAGTTATGCAGTGGTTCAACCTGTTGACCATAGGAAGTAGCTAGCTCTGTCCAAGAACTGGGCAAAGTGACATTCAAAGAAATAGCAGCTTAGAAGTGCAAGTTCATAATGCAAATACTCTTTTTAAAAAATTTTTAAATTGTTTTAATGTTTATTTATTTTTGAGAGAGAAAGACAGAGCGCCGGGTTGGGGGGCAGAGAGAGAGGGAGACACAGAATCCTAAACAGACCCCAGGCTCTGAGCTGTCAGCACAGAGCCCGATGTGGGGCTCGAACCCATGAACCGTGAGATCAAGACTTGAACTGAAGTAGGATGCTTAACCAACTGAGACACCCAGACACCCCACAGATACTCTCTTCTTAACAAATCTATGTTTTTGTTTTGTAGAATATACGACTGTTAACCTAGAGGGAGTACCCTCTACTCCCAGCTTGTTCAACACTACCTGTACCTCCAGGTGTTACGCAGAGGCAATTACACCACTGGCCACATGACCTCTTTATTGTCCTGTTATTTTGTGACATATTTTTGGAAACCTATTTAAAACAGAAAGGTTTTTGTTTTTGTTTTGTTTTGTTTTGTTTTGTTTTTTTCTCTTTAATTTTGGAGTGGTAAGGAATATTTTATCTAAACCTCTTAATATATCACATGATTGAAGATAACATACAATTTAAAAAATATAACTTCATATACAGTCAAAAGAATCACTACTCTTTTAGTTTGGCCAGGACAATGTTCTGTCCCTGACAATAGAACTAGGGCTTGGAGAAGAGCCTGAATAAATTCCATTACTAAATATACTCAAAGCCTAAATGATTTATGCTAGCATGTTTTACTTTCTGTTAATAGTCCAATTCTCATTTGTTATTTATGAGTTGTCTAAAATCTTTTATCCTGATGTTTATTTTTCAAAAAAGATAACCAACCAGAGAAATAAATTCTATAAATTCAGATTCACTGCATAAAGTTGACTCATAATACAATCATCTTGTGGGAGTAGAAGCCAGAATGCCAATGTTCTGATTTTATTATTCTTACTGTATATTGAGACTTATCAGTCAAATATTCATTCTTTCAGATAGCAGGCTATTTCTAGCTAGGAACTACTTAAGGTCAGGGACTCTGCCTAATTTATCTCAGTGTTTGCATGTAGTAAACACTGACTGTGTGTTTGTGGAAGTTTAATATTCTTTTTTGGATCTATCTTAGTTCTATTACATCTTTGAGGTAGAGCAAGGAGATATAAAAAAAAAACTTCTAGATTTAGATGTCCGTTGTTTTTGTTTGTTCCTAGAGACATGTCAATTCCTTTTGTTTTGCAGCTAGTAGAATATTATGACAAGGTGGTACCATTTTTATCTTTTTGAGCCAGGGATGTAAATTGAGGTAAAGCATTAGTTCAAATATAGATTAAAATTTCAACAGGGTAATGTTGTGCTGCTACTGATATTTTTTAAATTTAATTTTTCTTGTGGTAAAATATACATAGCACAAAATTTATCATTTTGACCATTTTTACCTGTGTGATTAGGTGGCATTAAGTATATTCACAGTGTTGTACCTCCATCACCATTATTCATTTTCAATTTTTTTTTCATTTTTCTGAACAAAAACTTTGTACCCATTAAACAGTAGTTCCCCATTCCTCTCCCTGCCCCTTTCCACTGGTAACCTCTCTTCTACTTTCTGTCTCTATGTGAATTTGCCTATTCTAGGTGTCTTATATAAGTGGCATCATGCGATAGTTATCTTTTTGTATCTGACTTATTTAATTTAGCACAGTGTTTTCAAGGTTCATCCATGTGGTAGTGTTTCAGATTTTCACCCCTTTTTAAAAAAAACTATTTGAATATAGCTGACATTCAATGTTACTTTAGTTTCAAGTGTACAACATCATGATTCAACATCTCTATACGTTATATGATGCTTACTGCAAGTGCTACTGAGATAGTTTTAATCTTGTTATTTAAAATAACACACATCATATAGGTTTCAAAATCTAATGTGCTAGAAGTTACAGCAGGGATGCATACATTTGGGTGATGCTTTAGAATTACACGTCTATATGTCATTTTATCCTGATAACAACCCAATGAGATAGATACTTTTAATCTCCTTTTCGAGTACAAGGACATTGAGATACCTGGAAGGTAAGTCATTTGTTCATAATTACGCAGCTTTAACTTAGAGGATCTGGTTCCAAATTCAGTGCTTTTTCCTATACTTGGTAGGTCATTTCTCTTTCCGAACTTCTATTTCTGCATCTGTAAAATGAGAATCATAATATTCACCTCTCGGGGTTGTTGTAAGGTATAAATGTTATAAATTTCAAGTGCTTGGCACTCAATAAATAGTAGCTATGTGCTTAATTTGAATATAATGGGGATATGTAGCTCAGTTTATGATAATAAAACCAGCTAATCAGAAGTATCTAGGTTCTCACAAATAGTAGAAATGAAACTGCCAAAGAGAAAAGTAGGGGTAGTTTTATTGTGAGAGGTGAGAGGCAGTATATACTCAAATGAATGCCATACAAAACAGCATGTAGACATTGCTAAGGAGTTCCCTGAAAGGAACATGCGGCACCGAGTGCTGATGACAGGAGTCACACCGTGTTACGTGGAGAGCGAGAGGACTGAACTGCCTTGGACATTTAAACCCCCTCAGAGGGGGAGTCAGCATGACACAGTAGGATCCCAGTAAACATTAGTGGAATGAATGAAATAATCATGTACTCACAGTGACCTTTTCCATAATGTCGTCTTGTGCTGGTTGTTAAATCAATTTTGTCTTCATAAAACATTTCCTGTAATCACCCTCTGTCTCCCCACGTATCTTGTAAGTGCTTACATTCCGTAAGATGCCAAGTGTATGCCCCTGAGCACAGTAGATTTTCGATAGGGGATTTTTCTTGAGTGATTGTCATATCAAAAACTTGTGGCAGAAATACTCTTGCCTCTTGTTTTAGACCATCTTTTAATAAATTAGGTTGGCTGGTGTGTGGAAGGTAGCCTTCCTTGGCCCCTGGTTTCATTATGTGTAGGGCTTTCATCACAGAATTTAGAAATATTAGTTAACACCTGCACTTAATAGATTTGTCTTCCATTGGATTGATTCTTGGGAAAGAACTTAATTAGCCCACTATTTGACTAGTAGCCTGCTACATTACTAGATGACGTAATAGTTTACTATATTCCTAGATTTTCTCTGTTGTGGGCATGGGATTGGCCAATGCAAGGTCTGAGCATCATGCTAAGTAGGAAAACGGAGATGGGAGCAGCGCTTGAAAAGTCTGAACATTTCACCGTCTTTTTCTATGGAAATATATAAGAAAATGAGTTTTATGCCTTATTTTTGCTATCATTATGCATACTCACTAAATATGGAACTCTTTTTAATTAGAAAGACTGAGCAGTTTTAAAAGAGTAAATTTAAATAACTTATTCATATTTGCTGTCTAAAACCAGAAGAGATTGCCTAACAGAGAGCAGTGAATTCTCTGCCAACAGGAACGTTCAAACAGATGCTTCAGAGATGGAATCCTTAGGATAGAGTTATGTCTTGAGTCAGGTCTACGATTCTGTACAGCCCTATGGTTCTAAGCAGGGCCTCTCACTTTCTGTTTTAATGAAATAATTGATCTAAAATCTGTGTTTAGTATGTTATGAGAAATGTGAGAAAATCTCATCAGAATTAAAGCACTGTAACTCACATTTAAAAAAAACCTTGTCTGGACACCTGGGTGGCTCAGTTGGTTAAGCGTCTGACTTTGACTCAGGTCATGATCTCACAATTCGTGAGTTAGAGCTCTGCGTTGGGCTCTGTGCTAACAGCTCAGAACCTGGATCCTGCTTCGAATTCTGTGTCTCCCTCTCTCTCTGCCCCTCTCCTGCTCACACACACTCTCTCTCAAAAATAAATAAACATTAAAAAAATTTTAAATATATCAAAAAAATAAAAATAAAAAAGGCTTGTCAACCTCAGAACGCTGTAGAAGAATGAATGACTGCAGTCTGGCCTAAGGTGTAGCTTTTGCTTTTGGTGAAATGGGTGTTCTAATTCTCAGAGATTTAGTTTGAAATCACTGTGGCTTCAGGAGAGAATTTTTTTCAAAGAAATCCTTTTGGAATGTCTCAGGTTTTTTTTTTCCCATTAGTAAAAATAATAGAATTAACAGTTAAGTTTTTAAGGGAAGACAATTTGGCATTATTTAATTTAAGTCAGTTGATATTTGGGATTAGGAAATGACTTTAGAGGTTGGATCAAGAAACAGACAAATAGTTTAATTTGCCAGGAAGCTGAAGCCATTTTATTTGTTCTTGCTGGCATGGTAAAATATGAAATTTTCATTTAGGAAAAGTGGTTTATTGTGACCTAGACTACCCACTAAAAGTCAAGTAAAAAGTAAAACATTTATATAGAGACTGAACCAAAGCACACAATATTTTTTTGTTTTTGTTTTTACTTTTATTTTATTTTATTTTTTATTTTTATTTTTATTTTTATTTTATTTATTTTTTTAGACAATTTATTGTCAAATTGGTTTCCATACAACACCCAGTGCTCATCCCAACAAGTGCCCTCCTCAGTGTCCGTCACCCACTCTCCCCCCTCCCATACCCCAGTCAACCCTCAGTTTGTTCTTAGTATTTAAGAGTCTCTTATGTTTTGTTTTCCTTCATAAGTTTTTTATAGTTCTCCACATAAAGGTCTTTTACATCTTTGGTTAGGTTTATTCCTAGGTATTTGATGGTTTTTGGTGCAATTGTGAATGAGATTTGCTTCTTTATTTCTCTTTCTGCTGCTTCATTGTTGGTGTATAGAAATGCAACCGATTTCTGTACATTGATTTTGTACCCGCAACTTTGCTGAATTCATGGATCAGTTCTAGCAGGCTTTTGGTGGATTTTTTTTGGGTTTTCCATGTAGAGTATCATGTCGTCTGCGAAAAGTGAAAGTTTGACTTCATCCTTGCCAATCCTGATGCCTTTTATTTTGTTTTGTTGTCTGATTGCTGATGCTAAGACTTCCAGCACTATGTTAAATAGCAGTGGCGAAAGTGGACACCCCTGTCATGTTCCTGATCTCAGGGGAAAGGCTCTCAGTTTTTCCCCATTGAGGATGATATTAGCTGTGGGCTTTTCAAAAATGGTTTTTATGATGTTTAAGTATGTTCCTTCTATCTCAACTTTCTCGAGGGTTTTTATTAAGAAAGGATGCTGTATTTTGTATGCTTTTTGTGCATCTAATGACAGGATCATATGGTTCTTATCTTTTCTTTTGTTAACGTGATGTATCACATTGATCGATTTGTGGATATTGAACCACCCTTGCAACCCAGGGATGAATTCTACTTAATCAGGGTGGATAGTTCTTTTTATATGCTGTTGAATTCGCTTTGCTACTATCTTGTTGAGAATTTTTGCATCCATATTCGTCAGGGATATTGACCTGTAGTTCTTTTTTTTTGCTGGGTCTCTGTCTGGTTTGGGAACCAAATGATGCTGGCTTCATAGAATGAGTCCAGGAGTTTTCCTTCCATTTCAATTTTTTGGAACAGCTTGAGCAGGATAGGTGTTAACTCTGTTTTAAATGTCCGATAAAATTCCCCAGGGAAGCCATCTGGTCCAGGACTCTTACTTGTTGGGAAATTTTTGATAACTGATTCAATTTCTTCACTAGTTATAGGTCTGTTCGAATTTTCTATTTCTTCCCATTTGAGTTTTGGTAGGATGTGGCTGTTTAGGAATTTGTCCATTTCTTCCAGGTTGTCCAATTTGATGACATATAATTTTGCATAGTACTCCCTGATAATTGCTTGTATTTCTGGCATGTTGGTTGTAATCACTCCCTTTTCATTCATGATTTTATCTATTCGGGTTCTCTCTCTTTTCATTTTGAGAAGCCTGGCTAGAGGTTTATCAATTTTGCTTATTTTTTCAAAGAACCAGCTCTTGGTTTATTGATCTGTTCCACTACATTTTTGGTTTCTGTGTTATGAATTTCTGCCTTGATTTTTGTTATTTCTCTCTTTCTGTTGCGTTTGGAGTGTCTTAGCTGTTCTGCTTCTAGTTCCTTTAGGTGTTCTGTTAGATTTTGTATTAGTGATTTTTCTTGTTTCTTGAGGTGGGCCTGGATTGCAGTATATTTTCCTCTCAGGACTGCTTTTGCCGCATCCCAAAGGGTTTGGATTGTTGTATTTTCATTTTCATTTGTTTCCATGTATTTTTTAATTTCTTCTCTAATTGCTTGGTTGACCCATTACTTCTTTGGTAGGTTGTCCTTTAGCCTCCATGTTTTTGGGTGTTTTCCAGATTTTTTTCCTGTGGTTGATTTTCAAGTTTCACAGCATCGTGATCTGAAAGTGTGCATGGTATGATCTCAGTTCTTTTATATTTATTGAGAGCTTCTTTGTGCCCCAGTATGTGGTCAATCTTGGAAAATGTACCATGTGCATTTGAGAAGAATGTAAATTCCTTTGCTTCTGGATCAAGGGCCCTGAAGATGTCAGTCAGGCCCATGTGTTCCAATGTGTTGTTTAGAGCCATTGTTTCTTTAGTGATTATCTGTCTAGTTGATCTATCCAATGCTGTAAGTGGAATGTTAAAGTCCCCTGCAATTAGCACATTTTTATCAATAAGATTGCTTATGTTTGTAATTAGTTGTTTTACATATTTGGATGCCCCCAAATTCAGTGCGTAGATATTCATAATTGTTAGCTCTTCCTGCTGGATAGTCCCTGTGATTATTATATAATGCCCTTCTTCATCCCTTGTTACATACTTTACTCTGAAGTCTAGTTTGTCTGATATAAGTGTGGCTACTCCAGCTTTTTTTTGACTTCCAGTAGCATGGGAGATAGTTCTCCATCCCCTCACTTTCAATCTGAAGGTGTCCTCAGGTCTAAAATGAGTCTCTTGAAGACAGCAAATAGATGGGTCTTTTTTTTTTTTAATCCATTCTGTTACCCTATGTTTTTTATTTGGAGCATTTAGTCCATTTACATTCAGTGTTACTATTGAAAAATATGGGTTTATAGTCACTGTGTTATCTGTAGGTTTCATGCTTGTAAGGATATCTCTGGTACTTTGTGTTCCTTGCAACCTTTCTTTCATAGAGTCCTCCTCAGGATCTCTTTTAATGCTGGTTTATTTGTGATGAATTCCTTCAGTTTTTGTTTGTTTGGGAATACTTTTATCTCTCCTTCCATTCTGAATGACAGGCTGGTCGGATAAAGGATTCTTGGCTGCATATCTTTCCTATTCATCACATTGAAGCTTTAATGAGAGGCTTAATCCAGAGAGAGAGAAATCAGAATAAGGAAGGAGGCGAGGAAAAAGAAATGAAGATAAAGTTCCCCAGATGAACTATGTGGCCTGGTTATTCCAGAGAGAGAAATAGGAAAGTAAAGAAGGATGTGTAGAACATGCATTGAGAGAGTGGGTTACATGTCTGTTTAAACAAGCCAATACCCTGGGTAACCAACTCAGGGGTGGAGAAAGATAAGAAGGCAAAAGGGAGAATATATCTAAAAAAGAAGAATTGACCTGGAGTTAATCCAGGTAATGCTGCAGTACTAGTGTGTCAGCCTCTATCCGGCCCCTGTAGAAAGATGTCTCTCCTATGAGAAGGGGTGTGGTTTGGTGTAGGCGGGGCACGCCTCCACTACCGGGCCTGCGAATGGAATCCTAGAGTCTGCTTGGTGGGTATGCGGGACAACAATGGCGTCCCCCCTAGTCCCTTCTTCACGGACCTGGAGTCTCAAATCACTCCTTTGTTTCCGTCCTCACTCTGCCCTCGATGCAGGCGCAGTGCGCTTTGTTGGGCGGTCATGTGCCCCACGCTTATCAGAGTTTTTAAACTCACTCCAACAGCTATGCCCGGTTTTCCTTGTGTAAATTGCGTCCCTGGCATAACACTGATCTGGAGGTGACTCCGCACCTCTCCGTGATGCAGTCTGTGCTGCCATTAGAAACGAAACTTCTCTTCAAAAGCCCTGCAGATAGGGACTGGATGATAGGCTCCCTCTACTTCCCGTCTGAGGTTTTTCTCTTGTCCAGATACCGACTGTCCTAAGCTTTCCCAGCTGCTCCTTCTCTTCCCTTTGTCTTTCCGCAGAAGGGGCTCCCTCCCTTCATACCTCCACAGTCTGTTTTATCTCCCCCAGTTTGCACTCACCCACTTTTTTAGGTGCTTCCTGGATTTCGCATTTTCTTCCTTGTAGACTCTAACTCCTTTCCTCCCAGACTCTTGGGGTTGAGATTCCTTTGGCTTCAGTCCTTCTTTGTTTGAGAGACACGAAGAATACTGGATCCCTCTACTCTTCTGCCACGTTGGCCCCAAAGCACATAATTTATACAAAATAATAGTGTATGAAGGCATGTATTAATTTACTAATGGTGTATAACAAATTATCACAAACTTAGTGCCTTAAAGCAACAGTTTCCATGGATTAAGAGTCCAAGTATGGCTTGACTGGGTCTTTGCAATGTTGCACAAGGCCGCAATGAAGGCATTGGCTAGAGCTGGAATTTCATCTGGGGCTTGGGGTCCTCTTCTAAGCTCATTGATTGTTGGCAAATTCAGTTCCTTGAGGACTGAAGCCCTCGGTTCCACTAAGCCAGTGGGAGGAGGATGAGATGCCCTCTGGGGATGGTTAAGTGGACGTCATGGGGACAGGTGAAGAGTGGAGGAGGAGCTGGGCCTGAGGGCTGAGCACCACAGAGAGCAGAAGCAGATGCCTGTAGGCAGTGGGTGAGAGTGTTTGGAAATTATTTGCGATCTTAGAGGCAGCAGTTTACAGTCACTAAGAATTAATAAGCTGATGATATCAGGGAATGAAGACAGACACAGAAGAAATTCTTTCCCAGTATCACCAAGTGTGCTAATCAATTGTAGCTACTTTTAACAAATTCACATTTGTCGCTTCTATTACCTTTAGACCAGAAGACATATGTACTGTGTATGATATTTTCGCAGGTCATAGTTTACTTATACAAAAATTAATTTTTCTGTAAATGGGGTATATTTCTAGTATATGTCTCTTTTCAACCTGATGGTAGAAAACTTTAGTTATCTTCAAGTAAATTTGATCCATGTAGTGACTTCTTTCATTTTAGGACTTTAACTTGGTCAAAAAAGAGCTCAGTGTCCTACTCTGAGAATTCAGGTACACACATGATCTAGGCTTCTATAGGGAGGGTCCATTTGGGTTTTAGCTGTACCCTGACAGGTGCCGGCATGGGCTGAGATGGAAATCATCTTGTATGTTTGTGGATATACTTCCCCTGCATTCACTGACATGTTGTAGTTCTATGGACCCTACCATCAGATTTATGCAGGTCTGTTTTTATTCTGCCTCCCTCTGCCTTTCCCCCCTGTATACCAGACCCATCTAGTGTCAATAGTTCACTCTCAGCCCCTTCTAGCTAGCCTGAGAGATTTCAGAAAACTGCCAACGGTTCATGGATAATTCCTACCCAATGGCTGCTGTGCACACTGGAGCAGATGGCATCTCAAAAGCGTCCATTATCTCCTCGGACTTCACCTGTCCTCTCAGGTAGCCTCAAATATGTCTGGCTGGATTATCCAAAGTTGTCTTCCATCCCCAATCTTTCATACACAGCATAAGAGTGTATCAGGCCGCTTCTCAGGACTTTGGAGATTTCTGAGCTATCTTTCATCCTCCACAGAGCTCCCTCCAATCCCATACCAACTCTATCTTGTTTGGATAGGTAAGATTATGCAGCTCTTCTTTTTTTTTTTTATTTTCTCTTAAGTCTACTGATTAAGTGATATAAAATTTTTGTTAGACTTTGTCTTCTCTAGAGATTAGTCTTTTGAGTTTCAAAATATCCAGATCTGAATTAGAATCCTTGGCTTTCATAATGACTCCTGCTATGAGTTACCAGAACTTATTTGGAGGTAAAGCCAAGAACTTGCCTTTGATTCTGCATGCAGCTGTGTTAGTCATGCCTCAACCCAATGTGTGACACTCGTGTCATAGGGCAGTGGTCCCAAAAGAGTGCATATTGGGGTGGGAGTAGGGTCAGGGGGGTGATGCTGTTGATGAAACAGGGTGGTGATGCCAAGGTACCTTAAATTCTTATCCCTTAACACACTTATGCAATATGTGAAATTGCAATGTCTGTTAATCTTGAAGAAAGCTTTCCTCTGACTCTTTTTATGAAGAATTTTAGAGAACCAAAGGTCTTTTAGCCCAGAGAGAATTAGTCTCTGGAAGTTGTTGATTGGTGTTTCTAAATGTTCACTGAGCATTTGGGTTGGGGGAGCCACCAAAAAAGGAGAAAAGGAAGTCTCATGCATTTAGTCCCTATTTTGTGCCAATACTTTTAAGCCTTTTGCTTCTGTTATTATGTTATTATTATTTTTTTTTTTACAAAAACCATGTGAGGCTATTATCATCATATCCCACAGTACAGAAATGGAGGCTCAGGAAAGTTAAGCAACATATCCTTAGAGAGGCAGCAAGTCTTCTCTGTGCATCACTAGACAATTTGCTTAACTTCTCTGTGCCCTGGTTTTCTTAACTGCAAATGGGGAAAATGATAATACATACTCTTAGGGTTATGAGAATTAATGTGCTAATGTATATATAATAATTAGAAGAGTGCCTCACACTTAGTAAATGCTATAAAAGGTTTTTATACTACTACTACTACTACTACTACTTTAAATTATCCTAGTTATAAAGCTATTAAGTAACAGAGCATGAATTTGAAGGTAGATCAGTCTGTTTTAAAACAAACATTATATAATATCATACTTAATGTAATACCATTTATTCATGTGTGTTAAATTTTATAATTTCTTCAAGAATTTCCTTCCATAAATATTTACTGAGCTTTTCCTACAGCTAGGCATTGTCCTGCACGGCATCGAGGAAATGTATACGTGTATATGTGCAATTACACATTGAGTGCTACTACAACAAGAAAATTGGTTAGATCGATTGTCTCGAATATGGAGCTTGTGCTTTAGACAGTTTGACCTACGTGAGCTCCATAAGGGGTCTTGGGAGGAGATCTCGGAGGGTTCAGTTGTTCACCCAAGAATCTCGGACCCCCAATTGAGAGAAACATACCAAATATATTTAGAAACATGAAAAATGACCCCAAAACAAAAGTCATACAAATACAGTCTCCACAGTGTGGCGCTTGATTTATACCCGAGTTATCTCTTACACGGGTAATGCCATATAATAGTATGGATGTATTTATTCAGTGGTGGTGCCACAGGGTCAACTACACTTGCACTAAAGTCAGATATATGAAAGGAAAAATAAATTCTAATCTTCTGTAACTGAGGCAATGTGCTCCAGGTTCCAGCATTTTGGCTAATTGGCCAGAAGTGAAATAGGGAATTTAAACTTGCCCATTAACGCCATCTTAGTGTTTCTAGTTTAAAATAATCTTACATAGGGTCGATACAGTCTCTTTTTGGTAAATTATTCACCTTTCAGGATTTATCCATTTCTCTTTCATGTAGTGGCATCCTATTTAAAGGAGAAGCCTATGTGTCTTTATGCCATGAAGGAAAAAGTCTTGGGTCCATGCACTGTCACCTGAGATAACAAATCTAGTTTCCAAGTCATCAAAATAAGGAGGAGGATACTGGCTGCAGTTAAGTGAATTTCTAAAGTCACATGTTCACAAGAACTTTGAAAAATGTTAGTACATTGACCTGACAACTCTTGAGATTTCAGATTGTGGCTCTTTCTTCATTCATAAGGCCCTAAAATATAACAACAATTACAAAATCCCATGATCTATTTTAAATTAATAACACTGGCTATGGCCTTAAGACCATTTATGTATATTCAAATTCACATATCTCATTATTTTAAACATATCCTTAACCCTAAATACTTTTGCTTGATATCCGAATTACCTTCGGAATAGCAAAGAAAACCATTTACATATTTTGTGCCCTATGAGAAAATGTCAAGCCAATTCTCACAGAACTATTTTCCTGAATTTTGGCATTGCCTGGGATACTTAAGTGTGAAGCACAATAGGGTAAGTACAATTTTTCAGTCTCTGCTTTTAAGTTCGAGTTGATGGATACCCCCAAATTATGAGACATTCCATTTATAAATGATCTATGACCAGTGGGGGAAGGTATCAACTCTAGAAGAAATTTTAGAAGACAATTTAGAAAATGCCACTGAATTTACTTACTTATCTGCAAGAGCTAATAATTTTTTCAAAATGTCTTTCAATAAGACAAAAAAGATTCCTTTGTGGTAGAATTTTCTTTTACTTTATATTTGAAGGTGAAATGCACATGATCCAGATTTTCCTTAACTGCTTTAACTGTTCAAAAAAATCTATTTAGAGGTATTTTCTTTACTCTCTGAATTTAAACGATTTTTTTTATTTTGTTTTGTTTTGTTTTGTTTTTGTAAATTAGAATAATAGCAAATGTCCTTTTGTGAAGAAAAGGTCACTCTAGCAGATATGAGACTTCTATCTTTAGAAAGGCCTGTTTGCAAAATTGGCCCTTGGCGGATGCCTGAGAATTCGAGTTTCAGGGCTTTACCCACCATTCCCTAACTGGTAAGGATGGTTTGCTGTGCCCAGACTGCAGCACAGTGTGGTTTGTGCTGAAAACCTCCTTTCTTTCTGGGGGTCTGGAATTTTGATACATTACGAAGCAGAAAATGTCTACATGACCAACCCCCAGTAAAAACCTTGGATGCTGTCTGTAGTGGGTTCCCCTGCGTACAGACAGCACATGCATGATGGTATATTTTCTGTTGGGGAAGAGCATGCTCTGTGTGACTTCTCATGGGAGGAGTGAGCATAAGGAAGTCTGCACACACGGATTCCTTCGGATTCTGCCTATATCTGTTTATTTTATGATGGGCTGTCTGTCCCCTTTTAATAGACTGAATCCTGAGAATCCTTTTAGAGAATCTCCAGACACAGAATGGTCCAGAGAAGAGAAATCCTAATACTCACACCTTTGCAATATTTTACCTTTTTTTTAAGAAACAAGTAACTTGACATAAAAAAGAGCAACTATGCCCTAACTACTGGTTTATAGGTTCTTTATCACAAAGATTGATTAAATTTTATCCCTTCACCGTGACAAGCTAATAGGTCAAGCTTTGTTTTTTTGTTTTGCTTTGTTTTAGTTTTTGTTTGTTTTTTTTCCCACTGTTAACAATGGTAGCGTTTCATAGTCCCTAAGAAATGACAGGACATCAGAGATATCTGGTTTCAATTTAAGTACCGAATAGAGAAAATGAACGTGCAGAATTTAAAAAGAAATCCTGTTGTGTGAATGGCATAAATTTTAATCCAAATAAGGTTAAGAGTGGCCCTTTATAACGATTGGGCCCAGAGGGGGGAAAAATGTAGCTGGGCTGGTAAATGTGTAACAGCTGGCAAGCCTCTGTTGCCAGCTCTTATTTTAGATTACTCAGAGTCCTGGCTCTGTGAAATGTAATTCTGAATCTGAAAGAACTTCATTTCTTTTTCATTTTCTTGGGCTCATTAAGTTAGTAAATGCAAAAGGAAGTGTGACTTAAAAGAGCCTATGGTAGGTATGATGATGAATAACAAGTCAGAAAAGCAGACAGCTGTAGCTCGTGGTGTAATGAGTTTTAAGCCGATGATGCCTTAATGTTGCCAGTTAAACTATTGTGAAAACTTGCCATTGACTAATTGCATGCTGGCTTATTTAGAAGGGAAAGTCTGCAAGCCAATTAAATAAATCTGAAATGGTTGTATTCCCTGAACTGTCTCGAAGTACCTATTTATAAGTATGCCAGGGCTTAGGATACATTTTTAAAATGTTAGTAACAGATTTCAAAATCCCATGAATTCTATTATTATTGCATTGAAGGGAATGAAATGCATTATAGATTTTTCTGTAATAGAAAATAGAAATTAAAAGTAAAAACTGTTTGTATAATGTGAAGGTTATCTCTAGTTGCAGATTGTTTGCTTTTCTAGGCATCGTGATTCATTTCTCTCTTCCACCCCATATTAGTACTGATGATTAAAGTATCAAAGGAATGACGGAGCTCAACTAATTTAACCTGACCTGAGTGTGAAGGGAAAAGTTATTATTGCCTGTAGTATAAGACACATTACTTTTCTTAGGGTTTTGAAATGTTACATATAATTATAAGAACATATTTTATTGCCTTTGCTGCACAATCAATTCATTTAATCAAAATATGTCCACTGATTATTTTTTAAACCCATTTATAATCTATAATTCCCCCACCAATGCAATAGGATTCTACACATTTTTTTCCTAACCAATGGGAAATGCCACTTTTATTCATGCCTTCCTGCATTAACAGTCTTCCCTTCTTGGGGCGCCTGAGTGGTTCAGTTAGTTAAGTGGCTCTTGATTTCACCTCAGATCATGATTTCATGATTTGTAAGACTGAGCCCCATGTTGGGCTCTGTGCTGACAGCATGGAGCCTGCTTGGAGTTCTTTCTCTCCTCTGCCCTTCCCCCTTGCTTTCTCTCTCTCCTGCCCCTGCTCTCTCTCTCTCTCAAAATAAATGACTATTTTAAAAGTCTCCCCTTCTTTCTTGATTATTTCCTCTTTAAACATGTCTCCTGATCTCTATCTAAGTCCCCTCTTGTGCTTTTTCTCCAGTGGTTGACAGAGGAGTGCTGTGAATACTTGATTGAAGATCTGTATTTTATTTATTTATTTTTATTTTTTAAAGCATATTTATTTATTTTGAGAGAGAGAGAGAAAGAGAGAGCAAACAGTGTAGCGACAGAGAGAGGCAGAGAGAGAGAGAGGGAGAGGGAGAGAATCCCAAGCAGGCCCCGTGCTGTCAGTACAGAGCCTGGCGTGGGGTGGGGCTGGAACTCTTGACCCTTGAGATCATGACCCGAGCAAAAATCAAGAGTTGGACGCTTAACCAACTGAACCACCCAGGTGTCCCTTATTTTTAATTGTTTGAATGTTTATTTTTGAGAGAGAGAGAAGGAGGCAGAGAGAAAAGAGGCAGAGAGAGAGAGAGAGAGGGAGACAGAGGATCCGAAGCAGGCTCTGTGCTATAGGTGCAAAGCCCAATGGGCTCAAACTCACCAACCATGAGATCATGACCTGAGTCGAAGTCAGACGCTTAACCCACTGAGCCACCCATGCGCCCCCTCTGTTTAATTGAAACAATAGCTTTCTCTTTACCGTCTCCCTTTCCTAATTTCTTGGCTACTTTGAGGAAAAGCACCATAATGCTGAACCCTCGGCCACTACCCAGATTTGTAAGTCTCGTGTGATCCATCTGCCATATCCAGTTTTCTCCATTCTGTTTATGTGCAGGAGAATGTTCTTCATGCTTCCAGCAAAATTCATGGATCTCTACTTTACCCAGCTTCTCGCTCATTGAGTGATTATATATATATGTGTGTGTATATATATATATATATATTTATGTTATAAATAAATATATTATATTTATATATATTTATAAAATTTATAGAATTTATAATATATAGCTATAAACACACACACACCTTTCTGCAAGAATTATACAACACAAAAGTACATTTTATTTTTATCTGCTCAGAACTAGGAAAATTAAAACCAAACGACACAGATATATATGTCCTGCAATTTCCTCCTTCTTGCTCATTTTATCATCCATGGTCCTTTAGACAAGGTCTAACGCTGTAGTTCAGTGACCCATAGTCTTCAGTCATTTGCGTAGGGCCTTCATGATTGTTGCTTTTTCTGTATTCCTCCTTTATTATTATTTACTTAATGAGTTAATTTAAATCAATTGACCAGCTAGTGTGACCTATTTCTAATTTAAATAAGCTCACTACCTCATTTAGCCTTTGTCTGATAATATTTGCACAATTATGAAGTTAATGTCCTGGTTATAATTTTATAATACACATTGAATTGAATAACATTTGAGATATGAAATCATCATACACAGCTCTGGCCACACTAGAACTTACTGAACATGTGTGTAAATTACCCATTTCTAATGTTTATTTTTCTGATGTATTATTTCCTGTATTAGAACTCTTATTTCCCATCTCTCCATTGTAGGTCTCCATTTATGTCCCTTCCTGACTTCATGATCTGGCTTAAGTCAATTCCCTGAACCATTCTGTTCACTCAGTCTTTTTCCTTCTGCACTTCATACTTGCAAATTATGATATTCTAAATTTAATTTAGTTTTATTTTCTAGTAGTTCAAAGGTTTTACACAAGGGTCTATGGTTTTCTCCTATCCCCACTGGTGTATTATATTCTTTCTCAATGCATATTCTTTCTCAAATGTCTGAATTTTTGAGGATAGCGAGGATGATCTTTTATTTGTATGATCAGTCTCTCCTACCTAATACAATGATTTATATCCCCCTATACTCCCGTAGGGTTCCAACAATGCTGTTAGATTAATAGCTATATAATGGATGGGAGGGGTAGTACCATAATGTTTGATTTTTATGTTTTTACAGCCTTAGTTGGAGAAATAGAATCATTTCTGTGGCATACAAAATAGGACTCCTTGATCTTTCAGCCAGATTAATAGTATGTGTAAAGGAAGGTAAGGGAAAACATGGAGTATTAGGGAAATGCAAAGAAACAAGGGTATGTGGAGCGCAGATGTGAGAGCAAAGTGGGGCACGATATTGCTGGGGAGGTAACTATGTCAGATACCACTTCAGAAGCTGCATTAAAGAGTGTTGTTTTGATCCTGAGTCAGTGGTGAGCACTTGAAGAGTGACATATTATATAGGGGGTGAATAGAAGGTACCATATTGAAGAGAAAGAAAGAAAAACAAGTTATGAGTTTCTGCAATAGTCCAAGCAAAAGATACTGCTGACCTGAGTTAGGGTAATGGCTCTGGGGAGAAATGGTATGGATAGATTTGAGGCCTGTTTAGGAGCTGGAATGTATAGGACTTAGTGATTAGCTATATTGGCATATGAGGGAGACAGAGGAATGTAGGGAAGCTGCCAGATTTCCAGTTTGGGCAATAAGTAGAAAGTTGTCCCATTCATGTGCAGAACATAGAAAGATCTGCAGACTCAGTGAAGAAGGCAACAAATTCAATATTGCATGCCAAAGTTGATTTGTTGGTGGTACATACAGAATGAGTTATTTAAGAGGCAGCTTGATGTGTCAGAAGCTCAGAAGAGAGATCTGGGTTTGAGACAAAAATTCAGGAATTGTCAGCATAGAGAGGTATTCAGAGCTAAGGTACAGGAATAAATTTCCTAGGGAGAATTGGAAGGAAACATGAGGAAAGGGCTTCAGCTAGACACCAAAGATCACGATACTGAGGGACAGGCAGAGAAGGAAGAGGTTGCCAAGAAGGCTGAGCAGCAACAGCCAGAGGTGTGATGAACATGGTGGAGGGGGAGTCACAGAGCCAAGATTGTTTCTGGAAGGAAATCTCAACAGGGAGGTCAAGTAAAAGAAAGAGACGATGGGACCCGGCCACATTCCAGTTGTTAGTAACTGTGGCAACATCAGCTTCTGTGGGAGTCAGGCCCATACCCTGGGAAAGCAGCTACTTCAGAATAATAGCATGAAAGGATGTTGGTTCTCCAGAGAAAAAGAACCACTGAGGTGTGTGTGTGTGCGCGCACGTGTGTGTGTATGCATAAAATCTATGCATATTTCTTTTAAAATTTTTATGGGACTTATGAAAAACATCATATGAAGCAATTTATGAACAAGGTATAAAGTGTATTTCTGAATTATGGGCTTTCATTATTCATTTAAAACTGTTCTAATCTGTTGTATTTATTGGGTACATACTATATGCCCAGAAATCTTTGCTGGGAAGTTCTAGGTAATACAAAACTAAAAATGTGACTAGTCCATTGTTCTGAGCTTTGAGAAGCCATCTAGGATAAACAAAGGAACAAGCACATTCAACAGGTTTAGTAAGAAACTGAAAGAAAGTGTTATTAGAAAGGAAAGTTAAGAACATGGAGGTGTATCCTCCCATCTCAGTCTAGTGAGGAACTTTGGATAATTAAGGAGATGCATCTGTATTGAAAATTCTGTCATATTTAGAAGATGTATATCAATATATCTCAGAGAAAGAACTAATGTTACAAAAAATTCTTTTTTATTAAATTTTATTGCTGCAATGATATACAAGTCATTTAATAGAGATCATGATATCAAAAAGCAAAATACTATGAGTATCTATTCAGAAAATAAATTTTAAAAAGAAAAGTAAAAGGTTATCTATAAAAGATAAAGATTGGTTAAAAAATAGTCCCTAATGTAGCTGGGGTAGTGTTTCATAGAGCGCCTTTATTTGGCCAGCATTTATCACAAATCTATGGAGGCACTCATGGTGAATTAGTAACTTTTATAGAACTAACACTGTTATTGTTGTTAAAAAAGCCTTATCACATAAGTTGCGTTTTTGAACTATATGCACTTGAATATAATTTTTATTAACCAAATACATAAACAAAAGGATAAGTTAGATACCCTTTTAAGCTTTCTTCTAGACCTAGGGTTTTATGATTTTTAAAAATAATTATTTTTATTCCTCTAGAACAGCGTTAACATGGTAAGAGCACATTATGCTAAAGAAGGAAGGAAGGAAGCAAGGCAGAGAGAGAGAGGAGGGAGTGGGGAGACACAGGACTCACTGCTGTTATTTGCTTCCTGTCCTTGGTCATGGGTTATCACGCACTGAGAATGAGGTTTAAGTCGAGGACAAAGGAAGCTTTCCTCTGCCAGTCGGCACGAGGCTGAAGACAGCTGTGACCTTTCTGATCACAGAAGCAGAGAATCACGTGTCTCTGCTACACCTATTTTGTGCCCGAAGGAGGCTGATAATTGTTAACCTTGCATTCTTAATAGCCTGGGATAGCAATATTTTGCATATCGTTTTATAATATCTCATTCAGTGTTAGGTTTTGAAATGATCACATTCAGAAATAGTTGAATCTGTTCAAAATATCAACTAACGTTTTATTGAATGAAAGCTTAAAAAACCAAATTTCTCAAAAAAGTACAAAGTCATCAAACTAGTCACACCTTATAGTTTTGTGTTACCTAGAACTTTTCAGTAAAGATTTCTGGGCATATATTAGGTACCCAATAAAATCAGCAGTGTGAAATAGTTTTAAGGGCATAATGAAAAAGCATAATTCAGAAATCTACAGCATGTTCATAAATTGCTTCATGTGGTATATTTTTCATTTGTCCCGGAAAAAATTTTAAAGAAATTTCGATTCCTTGCCAATTTCAGAAGATTTTAAGCACAAACTTTGCAAAAATACATAAAAATAAATAATTCAACTATATTAAAAGATATTAAAAACTATTTACATGATATGCTCTTGAATTCAAACTAATGAGGACCTAATGCCTCCTTGCAGTATCTACTGGTATCTTAGGATGCCAAATAATTAATTCTGTGTGCAATTGTGTATTGAATATCTGCAGCCCTTGTCAGATAGTCTCCTCTGTGAACACCAAAAGGTGCAATCTTGGTGTCTAGCATAGTACACAGTGGGTTCTCAACAAATACTTAGTAAATAAATGAGAAAAGAGAAAGGGAGAGGAAATGTGTTAAGACAAGAGAATTAACATTCCTTGAAGATATACTATATACCAACGCCCATCACTCTCTGAATGTGATTCAGCTTTTATGATGAAAAAGGGTTAAAAAGTAGTAATTATAATATTTGTTCTTGCAATAAAATAAGAAAAGACTATAATAAAACAAAAATAATAAAGAGAGTAAAGAAACACTTCTTAGAATTCATTATTGGTTAAATATGTATAAGTGTATGCATTTATAGATTATATAACCACATTTTTTAGTTTCTGTATTTGATGCTTTGCCATCTTAGGGCCTTGTTGGCGGTAGAGGGACTGTCTCTCTCAGAGCTAACTGGCTCCTCCACGTAATCTAACTCGCATTACAGTGTACCTTTCATATGCAAACCTACCAGTCCAGAGCCCATATACCATCTACCTCCTTTACTGGCCTCTTACACTCTGGGTCACTATCCACCAGCTCTGGTCACTTCAGGATCAGATTCCAGAGAACTAGGGATAGCCCCTATGTCCCAGAGCCAGCTGACATTATTCAAAGTAGCCAATCTCAAGCCCACTTATCCTGCCTTGCCTTTTCTTTCCCATAGAAACCACAATAAAGGCTCTCGTCCATGTTTCCTTTTCACTGCCTCTGCCCGACTGAGCCCCATGCTTCCCCATATGGCCCCACATGGTGTGGCCTGCCTCCTCCTCTTGGGAACTGTGACTATAGCGAACTGTCTTTTCAGTGGCAATTGTCTCCTGATCTGATAGCCTGAATTACCTGAATAATAATAAAATCTACATTTTAAAAATAGGTACATTATAAAAAAATTTTAAGTATAAATACTGAAAGAGAAACAATAATCAAATCATAATGTATAATATATATATAACATCTGCTAATTTATATTTTTGTCTTATGAGTTAATTGAAGTTTTCTAAATGATTATGATGAGAAAGTCTTATTATTTCATTTCATTTAATAAGATCATTATATACCAACTTTTCAATAATTTGATTTTTTTGCCCATTTTTATCCTTCCAATAATATAATTTACTGATGAGACAAACCAATGCAGATTGATTTACATTTTTATAGGAATAATAAAGATTTTGGAAATAGACTAAAATTCAAATGATAGACATGGAGAGTATTTTATTCTGTAACTCTGTTTTTGTAAGAAAGAATATTATCTCGTTCCAAATTCAGCTTGGAGGTCATTCAAAGAGGTAGCCTTGATGAAGCACCAAATGAATTTTGTTATGCATGTTCATAATCCCTTATTCACAACTCCAAAATCCAAAAAAATATTCATAAGTATGTGGCAAACTCATTTGGCACAAAACCTGACCTGAATTGATGAGGTCACTTGTGTATTCTTCTTGAAGGTGAATATTCATACTTATGCTACAGAAATATTAATGTGGTATTGTGCGGGGGGATCCTGACCCAGACTATCATGGAAATAACAAATAACGAGCCATTTGTAGACTGTCATACTCTATAATTCATTAAAAGCTCTGAATTTTGAAATATGGCCATCCTCAAGAGTTTCAGATGAGGGATTGTGGAACTAATTCTGTGTGTATGTGTGTTCACAGTGCTTATGTGTATTGGTAGTGTGAGCACAGACTATTATTCCTCCTTCATTTAATGTATAATTGTATTCATTGTCATGAGTCCTGCGTTGTTTTCTTAATTAATTTGAAGGAGTATAGTAAAGTTATTGGATCAGCATTTTAAGACAGATCTTGATACTGCCCTGTGTGTGGGGCACTGCAGATACAAAGATAACTAGACCCAGTTACTATACTCCAGTGAGGACCAATATGAAATAAATAATAGTAACACAGTGCAACAACTGCTGTTAAAGTGGTGTTCAGTGTGCTTTTGGTTCAGACAGAAGGGAACTACTAATTGCCTGAGGGAGTTTGGGAAGACTGCAAGGAAGAGGAGATTTTTGAGATGGCAAGGAAGGAAAGGCAGTTTACCAGCTAATGAAATGGGAAAGGGCTACTCAATCCCAGTACTATTGATCTCAAAACAAAAGGGAAATATTAATGCGATCCCTTTAATAAGTTGACATACTGTAAATCTTGCCAGTGCTTAAACTCTTCTCATTAGTAGTGCTCTCTCACAGTGAAAGGCATTTTTAAACTTTACAGCATCAATAGAAATTCCTAGAGAAAAGCATCCTGGCTTTTGATATGTCTCTGCATTGAAGCAGAATATAATGCTATTTGCAGGATTCAATAAAATGCCAATGCAGTTTGGATTATCTTCAAGGAGCCATTCTCAATCCAACACCAAATATGCCTTTCCCACCAGGCTGTTCCTTGAACAGAATGACTGCGAGACATTGAGTACGTTTACTCATCCATAAAAATCACATTAGTAAGATAAATATAGGAACCGCTTTCTTCCTCATAACTATATGCCATTTGCCTGCAGTGATGTGATATTTAAGCTCAGGTTAGAATTGACAGCGCTGAAGTTCAACCTAGTTATTCTCAAATGCTCAGCTTCAATAAGTGCCAAAAGCAAAGGTTTGATCTGTTGGCCTCTTTCAAGGGAGAAGATGACATGACCAATGTGGTTTTAAGCAATGATGTTAAAGGAAAGGTTATAGGCAAAACTCTAATAAAATAAATTTTTAAAACCTCCCATTTCCATTTCTGTTTTGCTAAATTATTATAGTTGAAAATTTTAACATTGTTATTAATGGTGTCCCTAATTTTGAAAATGAGCCCCTTTTCACTTTGCATTGCAGCTGACACAAATCATTGAGAATCTCTGTACAATAAAGCATTTGAAAACTACATACAGGCAACGAGCCAAGAAAGATATTTAGCATTTAATCAAAGGGGACCTAGTATATTTCACCTACTATCTACAAAAGGAAACGTATTCAATTTAATCACCAAACAATGTTAATTCAGAGAAAAAAAAAAATGTTAAACCTGGCAACAAGGAGGTGGTTTAGAATATATTAAAAGAAAAAAAAAGTACAGAACCAAGAGTTTAGGGGCCTGCTTTCTGGTTGGTATTCTATAACTTCATAGCTCATTCCCATTGTTAATGTATACTCATTACTGGGAATTCCAGAGTACTCAAATGTAAAATCTAAGCAGTTGGATTATATGGATTCTAAGGTCTCTTTCAACTTTAAATTATATGATACTATCTTGTATTGTAGGTTGTGATCATATAGGGATCTAATAGTGTTGATACTTGGCTTTTAAGCTAGATCATTTTGCCTCACGGCTTCATTCTTTATGCAAATGTTAATAAAGTAATAATAGCTAATCTTTCATTAATGATGCCATTTAATTCAGCGAACTTCCCAATTGTTCACAATGTTTGCAGAGTGCCTAGCTTTATGCCAGACTCAATGTATTACCTAAAGATAATTACTGAATAGTGATTATCTTGGCTATGAAACAAAACCATTCATCTGATAAAATATTGTGAAGCCCATACATTTTACACTTCATTTAATAAATATTACGGTCACAAAACAAAACAGAACAAAAAACAAAAACAACAAACTTTGTTGTTGTTAACAGTCCATTTGTCATTCTGCCTATGTTCCTGAGTAAACTCTCATGAGATGAGTCCTGTGAAAAATGAAGAAGCATTGAAATCTGTGTCAGTGTCTGACACATATGTAAGACATTACTACACAAAGACCAGGTGAACCAAATGACTGGGAATTGTCAACACCATACTCTGATTATATCTTTTCCAGTTTTATAATATAGATTCTATTGCTTTATTGTTAATTCTCGTTCCTCAATACAACTGCCTATTCCTAAAAACTTCCGATATCATTTTTTATTATTAAATGATACTTATTATGTGCTTAAAATAAAGTGCTTTACATGTATCTTAAAGTGCTTTACATGTATTTTACATGTGTTTATTAATTTAATTGTTATACCACCCCCTAGGCATTCATTTTATATATGGGGAAACTCAGAACAGAGATGTTTAAGTAACTCGTACTGGGTCACATAGTCAGAAAGTTGTCAAGCTGGGATTCAAGGCTAGGGCCTAGAGGGCAATGCCATAAACACCGAGCATGCTAGACCCCAGTGATGAAGAGCTGCTCAAAGGTATGTCTGTTTGGTTTTAGGTTCTCATCTATAAATGCAGAAGTGTCATAGCTTTCCTATACAGAGCTTATGTTTTGCAGAAGATTATTTTGGAGTGGTAATTTTTAAAATAAAATTTGTAGCAAGATAGAAACAAGGAATTTCTTTATATCTAAAGTGTCTTAGTGTTATGATGTGGTTTTGTTAGTGTTAGGGATCAAATGCCACATGAGTTAAAAGAGGCACCAGTCTTCTAGTCACTCCAAAGACATCATCCCCCATGGATAAATAAATACCAGAATTGTACATTCATGGTATTGTATGAGTATAGGAACTTGAACACATTTTAAAAAAATATTTCTGAATATTGTTACATTTCGGGGACATAGTAAAAAAAAGTAGGTATGACTAAGCATCTTACCATTCTAATAAGATATGACAAGTCTTTCAACCTTTTATAAATGTTGTTTAACTAAGTTGTGGGAAAAATGACTTTTCGTAATTAAAAAAATCCATTTGTTATTCTGAACAGATTTCTCCCTTTAGGGCCAATAGGTTAGGTCCTTAGAGGTGTGAACATCAACAAGTTATTGGCTAATGGTAAGCACATAGTCTAACCCATTTTTTACCCAAGTTTGCTGACAAAGATCATGTTGTTAAGTATTTAATGGGAAACAGTGATAGGAATATCATCACTAGAAGGAAGTACCATTAAATTTCATGGGAACACATTACAGATGGATGTTTAAAATAGTTAAAAAAACCTGGAAGATTAGTAAAAAATATGGTATCAATATAAATGTTTGTTTTGTAGCCCAAATTTCTGTGTGAATTTCTGTGGGGGATGTCTTAAGATGTGTCATAATGGTTTGTGGAAATGGATTTGTGTGATTATTGTTAGCTAATTTTCCAAGTGAATTCCCCCTTTTGCTCTGCTTATACAGTATTTCTAATGTAATAGACAAGTTGAGTCACAGTAGTGGGTGGTTAGAAAAAATTATTTCTTGTGTGTAAAAAAATATAATCTTAAAATATGTAGATGTGGAAAAATAGTGATTTGGTTTCTTATGATATAATATCCCAAAGCATAGCTAAACCATTTTTTTCCTTTTTTCACAAACTGTTGTCACTACCAAACTTTACCGATAATCCCACCTTGAAGGACAGACTTGTAAAAACCTCCAGTGCCTAGAACAGTGCATCACTATTTTCTTGAATGTTTCGCAAATATTTTCCAAAGTCTAACTTTTGGGTTGTACTACACAACTTAATGCACAAAATATAAACTCATCTTTGGTCAAAACCAACAATATTTGTATTCTTTCCTTAGCCTTAACCTCATGACATGTTTCAGTTGTGAAAATGAAGTACTCTCATTTCATCTGAAAATGTCTGGCTCATACTTTATTGATAATCTTATATGCCACCCAATATTATACTAAGTTGAATTTTGAAAGTTTTTAGTAAGACTACCATGCTACTACTACTAATTATATGACGAAAATCACAACTAAGTAATAACGTTTATGGAATGTACCATTTAGACTTAAGCCTTGCTTTAGTTGTACATTAATACACTCAGTGTTTAGCATTAAGCCTTCTTAGATTTAAGAGCACTTAACTGTTTAGGCCTTTTTGTTGATTTAAGTTAGAAAAAAACAATATTTTTCCTTTTATGTGTACAATATCTACCAATGAATAAAACTTACAAGGTTATATAACCTAAGCTCAGAAACAAAAAACTCAATTATATTCAAAGATGGGAAGTGCTTGGCAGACATCCCACCACTTTCTCCCCTTGCTAATGGCAGACATTATTCATTGATCATGGCCAGAAACAGCCTCAGGCCTTTCCTCAAAACAGTGCTCTGGAAAGCCACAGTCAGTCAGGGATGACTCAGGGAGCAAGCAAGATAAGTAAGTTAGAACACGACATCTTATCATCCATGAATCTCTCCTATCTGTATGTATAAACCAAAATGCATAAAAGTAAATTGAAGGAAATAAGCTCATAGCTTGTAAGAAAGAAGATGGAGGGACAAGATCACCCAGAAATTGTTTATCTTAAATTTTCTATATTCTTTTGGACCTACAGAATCATGGAAAACGTGTCCTTATATGAAGCATCAGTTTTGGGAAGGGAAGTTAGCAAGGATTCTGGCCTCAGGAATTCCTTCCCACAGGAAATGTGGCCTTGCAAACTGAAGGGCTGGGCTACTCAGAGGAAGCCTGCTGCAGTTTCCATATGTAGGCAAACCCTGACCCAGAGGGTGTTCTGTGGAAGACCCTGGATGGCTAAGAATAGTAATGGCCTGTGTGCTAGTAAAGCTGAAAATAATTTTATTTTCTCCCTATTCATTCAATTTTAGGGATGACTTGCCTTTGTAGTTTATGTATTCTTGATTTTAAGTTTCACTGGTAGCCTGTTGACAAGCATTAGACGTTGAAAACAGCTATTAAGTTTGAGACTCTTTTTGTGTATGTATGGGAGGCGTAGGATAAACCTACTAGGGAAAGAATACGGTGCTTGACCTATACCAAAAAATCCAAAACAAGCAAATCATAATGTCAAAGTATTGAACCTGTAAGGTTCACAAACAAGAGTTAAAATGTTGTTTCATTGGAATCCCAGGAATATCCCCACCATGCCTGGCATAATGGGAGCTCTCTGTCTTAGTCAGTGTGGGCTGCCATAAAAAAATACTATGGACTCAGTGGCTTAAATAACAGAAGTTTATTTTCTCATAGTTTTGAAGACTAGAAGTTTGAAATCAGGGTGTCAGCGTGGTTGGGTTCTGATAACAGCTCTTTACCCGGCTTGCATATAGCTACTGTCTTGCTGTGTTCTCACATGGCCATCCCTTGGTATGTTTACTAGGAAAAAGCAAGAGATCTCTCTCTTTCTTTCTCTTCTTATAAGACCACTAATCCTATTACGAGAGTCCCACCTTTACCGCCTGATTTAACCCTAATTATCTTCCTAAGGCCCCATCCCCAAATACCATCTCACTGCTGACTAGGGCTTCAACATGTGAATTTGGGGGGAAATATAGACATTCAGTCTATAGCACTCTCAAAGCATAACTGTTAATTGGTTGGTCTTAAAAAACTTGAGTTTTAAGTTTTTTTAAACTCCCAATAGGTTATTTGAGAAATATATAAGAAAATGAGAGGCTGATGAGAAAAGCTATTAGATTTAAAAGAGTACTTTCAGAATATAGTAGTGATCAGATATAAAAATCATTTTACAAAAATCTTTGGCTTTCTTGATATTAGCAATAATCAATAAGAAAACATAATGATAAACAGAATTTCATTCATAAAAGCAATAAAATTCATTTTATATTTAGAATAAATAGGAAATATGCCAGACTTTTATGAACAGGGTATTTAAAAATCTACAAATATAAAGTTCTAGTCCATATATCTCAATGGGAAGATTCAACAATGTAAAGATACTGACAAATAGGCTCTCAAATACATGTGCAAGAAAGACCAGCAATGCTAAGTAAGTTGCATTTTTAAAAAAGAACAGTGTGGGGGGGTGCCTGGGTGGCTCAGTCAGTTGAGCGGCCGACTTCGGCTCAGGTCATGATCTCACGGTCTGTGAGTTCGAGACCCGCATCAGGCTCTGTGCTGATGGCTCAGAGCCTTGAGCCTGCTTCAGATTCTGTGTCTCCCTCTCTCTCTGCCCCTGCCCTGCTCACGCTCTGTCTCTCTGTCTCTCAGAAATAAATGTTAAAAAAAAAAACAACAAAAAAACCACAGTGGGATTTGACCTACTAAAAAGCAGAATATAGTATAAGGCAATTTTTAAATTTTTATTTTATTTTTTTAATTGAGAAAGAGGGTGTGTGAGCGGGTGACAAGGGGTGAGGGGGAGGAAGAAGAGAGAGAGAGAGAAAGAGAGAAGAGAGAGAGAGAGAGAGAGAGAGAGAGAGAGAGAGAGAGAATCTTAAGCAGGCTCCACACAAGCCTGACATGGTGGGGCTTGATCCCACAACCCTGGAATCATGACCTGAGCTGAAATCAAGTCGGATGCTCAACTGACTGAACCACCTAGGCACCCCAGTATAAGGCAATTTAAACAGTGTATTTTGGCACAGGAATAGACAAACACATTAATAGAAAAAAAATAGAATGGGAACTCAGGAATATAAGGAATATAATTTATAGTAAAAATTTCATCTCTTATCAGTAAAAATATTCAAGACTTCTCTCTGAATTGTGTTATAACAGTTGGCTGTCCTTTGGGGATAAAAATTGAATTCATAGCTCACATCATAAGCAAAAATATATTTTGGAGAGATTATTGAGAATGAATGTTAAAAACAAATTATAAAAGTATTTGAAGAAAATGTAGAAATTTTTTTTATAACTCTTGGTACTGGGAAAGCTTTCCTAAATAATACACAAAAATCATAAATAATTTAAAAATGTATTTGTAACTTCAACCACATAAAAACAAAAATCCTTCTGTGAGACAACAATAAGCAAAGTTAAATGATAAGCTACAGACTGGGTCAATATTTACAACATGTATGAAAGATTTGCAATATACAAAGAGTGACTACATATGAATATGCAAAACACAAAGAACCAAATAGAAGGTGGAAAAAAGAAACAAAGGACCATTTACAGAAGAAAAACATATGACCAAAGCATATATAAATTAGACAATATTTACCAAATTTAAAGTAAGCCTAATCTGTGGCCTCACAATCTACTTCTAGGAATCTGCCCCACAGAAATATTCACTCATAGTCAGTAAAATATATTTAAAAGGGTATTCTCTTTTACAACAGCAAATAGTAGAAACAAAATGACTACTATTAACAAAAGAGAGAATAAATGTAATTCAGACCATTCCATTATTATACAAAAAGAGCCAGGTCTGGGGCACCTGGGTGCCTCAGTCAGTTGGGTGTCCGACTTCGGCTCAGGTCATGATCTCACGGGGTGTGAGTTCGAGCCTCGCGTTGGGCTCTGTGCTGATGGCTCAGAGCCTGGAGTCTCCTTCGGATTCTGTGTCTCCCTCTCTCTCTCTGCCCCTCCCCCGCTCATGCTTTGTCTCTCCTGCTCTCAAAAATAAATAAAACATAAAAAAATTAAAAAAAAAGAGCCAGATATATATCTATTAAAATTAAATTAGAAAGTTCTTTAAGCCCCACATGAAAAGTTGCCATAGCATAATAGAATCATATGTAAATGTATATGACCCTCATATGTATAAATGCATTGTATCTATATATTTTTTATTCCACATGCTTTCATGTGAATTGACTGTTCTACTGTGAGAACATGTGCATGTGTTTTTTGTTTAACCAAAAAATATATATATTTTTTTTAAGTCAAAGAGAGGAGTATTCAGGGAAGGTCAGGCATGGTGGCTCAGGCTTTTCCTCACATGACACAGAACTGCTTCAAGGGAGGGTGTGGGAATCACATGTCTGTCACTAACATGGTTTGAGCCTCTCTTCACTTGCATTTTCTCTTGACCTCTGGCTGTGCTGCCAATTTTTCTTTTCTGGGGGCGGTGTTGAAATGGACAAAAAGGAAGTTCTTTAAGATTGTTGAGATTCTTGTTATGTAAAAGTTGCATTGTTGGAAGGGGTTTTAGATATGATCTAATGCAACTCTGAAGCTTTACGAGGAATTCTGATTTCTGGGATGGCCAGGAAACGCTCATGGGAATTTCATATTTCTCATGCTCGAGTCACATCCTCTTATCCGGAAACCTGGGAGAAGTTTACCACTGAAAACCCAGTTAAGGTGGTTCTACTCCTCTAACTTTTAAGCCAACGATGTAACAAGACAAAAAAAGCAATTTCATTCAAAGGAATAAAAATCAAAAAGTACATTTCAGCAGATAAATTAATGCTATGATGCCCTTTGATGACCCAGAAAATGTGTTTTTTCAGTTCTTTGTATTAGGAACTTTTAATCCATAAATTCTGCTGTATTCCCTTCCCTCAGTTCTTCTCAGCACTGGTCTGGTTGGTTTGTTTATCTGTCTGGTAACGGGGCAGTCAGCAAAGTTGGTATGTTTAAGCCATGTTATATTCTCTTATCCAGGTCCTGTGTGTCCTAAGAGTCTTTCAAGAAATTCAGCCTGTCTCCTTAGAGATTGGCAAGCAAGGGTCAGAAATCTCTCTTTCAAGTTCAGTAATTTTTGTTCTTATTGAGTGCACTGCTTTGGCAATAATGTGCCCAATACCTTTGCTCAGAGCTTATCTGATTTGCATTCAGCCTAGCTGTGTTCTCAGATGTATGTTCCTATAAAGAGACCACCTCCCCACTTTCTGAACTCCATTGTCCCTTGGCTTGTGCTGGCCTGGCCTATAGCTCTATGAGATCAAATAGGCTACAGTAAATTCCACTGGGCTCTTGAGTTGCTTTCATTTGGTCCTTGACTCAAGAATTCACAAAGTTCAGAGATCTTGTGAAGTCATGATTCCTTTCTGGAGCTCTAGGCTGACTTCCTATGGGGGCCTATTTCCATTCTAACTGAGCGGGGCTTCACATACTGTGAATTCCAATTAAAGCTCAGACCCTTGAGACACAGGGCGTTAGGAGAGTGACTCTTCTAACATATCCCATCATCCACACATTTTCCAAGTATGAATAAGAACCTTGAACTCCTAGACCCAAGGCCAGTATAATAATTTCATAACAAAAAAATATGGTTTTTAATTTTTTTAAATTTCATGTAAAACTGAAGGTCTCTATACGGGAAATGTTCTTTCCTTTTAAAATATTTAATGTTCTATTTTCTTTATATGTTTACAATGGAAGGAAATAATCCTACTGGCTGCCAGTGAATGAGGGAGGAGAACAGAGCTGAAGAAACCAGAACTAATATTCAGCAGAAGCTTCTATAGTCTTGTTTGTTTGATGTGGTGGCTACTGGACTTACAGAAATACACCTTCTGTTTATGCTTCCAAGTGTTCCTTTTATCTTTAGATAAAAGTGTATAAGGGAAGTTGCCAAAATTAGTCCACCTTTTGGGCCCAGGCCACAGTTAAACTTAGATGTAAAAGAGATCAAAGAATTTCCATTCTGATTCAAATAGCTGCAGCCCAGCAGTGTAGCTGGTGGCAATATGAAATGGCTAAATACATTCTGCTTTGGAACGTCTAAGCAAAAAGATAGATTTTCCTTGATTTATGACTGGGTTACGTCCCCATTCTCCATCATAAGTTGAAAATATCATAAGTTGAAAATGCACTTTATACACTTAACTTACTGGACATCATAGCTTAGCCTAGACTACCTTAAACATGCTCAGAACACTTACTTTAGCCTACAGTTGGGCAAAATCATGTAATACAGAGCCTATTTTATAGTAATGTGTCGAATAGATCATGTAACTTCACTTAAAGTGAAAAGCAGAATGGTTGTATGGAAACAGAATGGTTACTTTAAAATTTTTTTTTAATGTTTTTTTATTTTTGAGAGAGAGACAGACCGACAGAGCGTGTGTGTGGGGGGGGGCGGGGCAGAGAGAGAGGGAGAACCAGAGTCTGAAGCAGGGTCCAGGCTCAGAGCTATCAGCACAGAGCCCAATGGAGGGCTTGAACTCACGAAATGAGATCATGACCTGAGCAGAAGTTGGATACTTATTCAACTGAGCCACCCAGGTGCCCCTGGGAATAGAATAGTTGTAAGTGGATTAGTTGTTTACCCCTATAGTCATGCAGCTGACTGGGAGCTGTGGCTCACTGCTACTGCCCAGCATCCCAAGAAAGGACCATAGCACATATTGCTAGCCCTGAAAAAGATCAAAATAGGAAATTCAAAGTATGATTTCTACTGAATGTGTATTACTTGTGCATCATGGTAGAGTCAAAAAGTTGCAAGTCAAATCATTGCTTGGTGGGGGACTATCTATCTATACATTCCAAGCTGCAAGGAACAAAAAGCAAGCATATCTGCTTTTGAAATGACTTCTGCCTTTCAGGATCTGAGAAAGAAACACTTGTGTAGACCTCACTTCAAAATCTCATGGGAAGCACCCAGGTACTCCTGAAGGCTGCCTCAGGGGATCTCTGCAGTTGGACAGTTTCTCTCCTTTCCCCAACAGAAGCGAAGTTGATTTTGTGCATGATTTTTCTATGCTTCTTTTAGTCAAACTGTTGAAGATTCTTCTTGGCAAGATGGCAGCCTCTTCTCCTCCCTTTTTTCTATTGCCTTCAGGTTCTGACCTTGGCAAAGCATCACACTGGCATCCTCTGAGGAATAGACAGACAACTGTTAGTCTCTGTGCAGGAGTAGGGTCATTAAATTATTTATTACCCAAACCATTTTCGTGAGTGAAAGGGGCGCTATTAGTAATGAGAGCAGGACAACTGGAATAAACAGACTGCTGGCAAATTTCAATGTGTGGTCATCTTGTACGTAGGGGAATGGGTGACTTGTGGTGCCTAGAACATCAATTCTCATGCTTCTTTTCCTGTGCAAGTCACTCCTTTAGATTATTACAGGCAGTTGTTTTCTGTGTTCGATAGCAAACATAACAATAGGAAAAAAAAGGATAACGATTTTCCGTATGACTAAGAATATAACCCCCTTGTTAAATTATATAGCTCCAGAATAGATTCTGTTGCAAAGAAAATGTTCTGTACAAATCCTTCAAAGAAGCTTTTCGAATTTTTTTTTCCCTTAGGATGCCACACCCACTATTTACAAAGAAAGTCTTGAAGGGGAGCAGCAGGCCCCTTAGGCCACTTCTAGCAAAGAGATGTACATTCAGTAGCAACAGCACAGAAACACTATTGTAACTACACCCAAACTATTTCTTGTGTCCAACATATTTTCGTCTTCAGACTGCAGTTGGTTTGCTGTTTCTTCTCTGTTTGTTTTACCACTTGCCTTCTAAATATTTTGCATCATCCTGGAGATTTTCCCAAGTTGTGGTCTGCTTGCTGGAGGGCCACATTCCTCTGACTGTGGCATTAAGTTGCGTCGCCACAGCAAGGCTTGTTTGTCATAAGGGAGTATTTCTTAGGATGGGCACCTCTCAAAAACAATTTCAACCTCCTTTTCTCCTCTTCACACGGTCAGATTCTGAGACAGCAGCCCAGATATGGCATTCTCGAATCACAAACTGCATTCCTAGAGTGTGAACTTTACTTTGCTCTGCTTTTCAGATAGAGAAATATTTGGCTCTGTTTATTTCTTTCAAATTGGGCAGTGCCCTCTTGACTGTTATGACTAATCCACTTGTCAGGGCTGGAATCTGCTAACAGGTAGATCACACTGCTCGAACTTGGGAAGCAAAAACACCACAAGGGCCAAAGGGTGACCTCGTGGTGCTTGAGGTCCATCCTCTGTTGACTGTGAGGATTTTTTCCAAGAGAAGGAAAGCTTAGTCAGAACCTGACAGTTCTTGCTCCCTCACATTCCTACAGAGGAACCAGCTTGGGGAGAGATAAGAGCTCTGGGTTGACTCCCTGATTATGCCTACCTTTTTATTTGTTAAATGTGGAAATTGACTTCATCCAATTAATAAGAGCAGGAAACAGTTTTTGTTTTCTCTTTGTAGGAAAACATGAAGTAACGGTTTTATCTTAATTTGTCAGGCATTGCCCAAGAGACTACAGCCATGTGGGCCGGTGGCCAAAATATCGCTCTAAGTCCCAAGTATTAACACCCAGATATAAAAAGAATGCTAATTGGTTTTCCAGCTGAAAAATAATAAGGTACTTGTGCCAAAAATGCTGTATGACATGGAAACCCCAAGTTTATACAATAGGGCCTGATTGCAATCTGGGGGCTCCATTTGTACTCGTATGTAGCACTAAACAAAGGGAGGTGTTGCACTCCTCTGCCTTTGTAGAAAGCCTCTGCTCCAGATCGCAGCCTGGTGTTGCACCAGGCTTCCCACAGTCTTCCTGCCAAATCTCCAAGTTTTTTCCTGGCTGCCATTCAGGAAAGTACAGCTCCGTTCGTAGGATGGAAAGTTAAAAAGGCCTTGCTTGGATACGCTGAAATATATACAAACACTGCTTGACGTATGGAGTAGGCTGGTTTTGCACAAGCTGCTCCTGCCTGCATTCTAAGGAAAGAGAATGAGAGACTTTAAAAAGTTATTTCAGTTAAATGATGGAGATATTAGATGGAAGAAAAAATATATATATACATATATATTTTTAAAGTGAATTCAGCATCCCTTAATCTCAACAATTATCCACCTTAGTCTCCTCATTGGTAAAATGTCAGCTAACCTTTAAGAGCCCATTCAGCGTGGGCAATCTCTAACTTAAGGACAGGGTTTAGTTGAAATAGAAGATACTGAATGTAGATACTCTAGCAACAAGGTCACTGGAAGTGAGCTGGTGAGAGTTACTCTCAGGTCCCTCGGCACAGGTCAGTCCAGGACTGGTACGCTGATGCATATTGGCTGATTGCCAGCATTGCCCCTGGCTACACACCTTGACTCTGTGTCTGTATCAGTGATGGAAAAGTGCTTGAACTGAAAGTTTTCTTAATACTTAGCACCTCGTTCTCATTATTTCTGTTGATGGTTGATACTACTGCAAACTTCACAGATAAATTCAATATTTATCTAATATTATCCAAAATGTATTTTAGTTGTAGTTAATACTGAAATACACTCTTTCCTATCACCAATAATAGTCATAGACTATGACCATTATGCTAGCCATATATGTAAAAATGCAAGTAAGTTAAAAATACTTTAAAGATATGTAATCACTTTGACAATAGGAGTAAAACATTCTCAAAGTAACCAACTTCTGCCAGAGTATGTAGGGAATAAAACAGGCCATAAGCTTCCACTGCGTGTGCTATTTTGGATAGACACTGGCAAGCAATTGTCTGTTTGTTTCTATCAATGCTTTTATCTTATTACTTTTAATTTATTATTATTACTGTATTTTCACCTAGAATAGTTAGGCAGAATGGGAGGTATTTAACACTTAGAAAGCATTTATTTAAGAGTATGGAGCATCAGGACATTTAACCTGCAGAGAAACCAAGGAGTAGAAGAACATTGAGTTAGTATTGCTGGCCTTCAATCTGGTTCATCCTACTAGACAAAATTTTCCAGTGTTCCCCATCTTTCCATGTAGGTTCCAGGCTTCTTTGGTATATTCCTGCATCTGTGACTTTAGGCTTGCTCTTTCTCTCACCTGAAGTGAGATCCAATTTCCTCTCCTTCTAGATCCTAGTTCAGTTCCCACGTGATCTTTGAAGCCCCCCAGCCCACTCCAGTGACCTTGGGCTTCCCACTTATATGAACTCTTATTGCTCTTACTGTTTTCATGAAACTAGGTAAGGATGGGGAGGGCTCACAGATCAGATGTGTATCAAACTGGGACCCAGAATATGAAGAGCAGAAAGGAGTATTTTTTATCACAAGGTGTAGGCACCCACTCAACTAGCTCAAAATAAGGAGAATGTATTGAGAACCTTCAGAGTCCAAGAAATGGGCCTTGCAGGATATGAACTGGAATCTATCAGAAAGCCAGGCAGCTCTCTTCTAACTCTCAAGATCATACACTACTCCTCTAATGCTTTCCCAGGAATACTTACTTTCAGTCTTCCCTTTGTCTCTCCCAGATTTCCCTGTTATCATTTCAGTTTTCTTTCGGTTCAACTGCCCTCAAATAACTGAATTAGACTTTTAGGATCTTACTTCCAAGCGAGAGATTCGATCATTTCCTCTTGTGCTGCACATCCAGTCTTCTGTTCGGTCAGTGTCGTTGGCAGGAGCAGAGATTTTCAGTACAGAAAGCTGCCTAAGCCCACTCATGTGGCAGCCCGTAGGTGAGAAAGTTTCAGGGAAGTGGAAAACAAGTAGCAAGGTGCTCCAAAAGATATTCATTATGTGCAGAATTGTATTATTTCCCCAAGGCAAAGTCCTTAAGGTCAAGGAATAAATTACATGTTGCTTATGTCCTTCGCGGTGTTCAACACAATGCTTTTCATCCGCCACAGTGACTCACAACCCTGGCTACACAACAGAATCACCTGGGAAACTTCTAGGAGCGTTTCAGTATCCAATCATCTCCCTTGCCACCACGAGAGATTCTGATTTCACTAACTGGGGACATGACCGCTGTATTTTCCAGATGTTAGACTTAACTCTTACTGAAGTCAGGGCCATGGGAAACAGTACTCCTATAGCTAAAAAAGTGATTGACCTGGTAACTGAAAACGTGGTAGAAATTCAAGAGCTATTAAATAGCTTAAAATTCATTCTTGGCCTTTTTAGAAGGGCAACTGTAATTGCATTCATATTGTCTTAGGGGGGTGAAGAAGACCAGTAACATAGGTAACTTTAGAAGGAGAAATTAAAATTTCTGATTTTACATTAAAATTTTTTCCTCATTCTTATAACTAACTTCATTAAATATGGTAGTCAATGGTTATTTCCACAAGGCTTTTTGAGCACATAATCAAAACATCTTCAAAATGCAGTCCTGTCCCTTGATTCTTTGAAAATAGTCTTGTATAATTAGGAATATTGAATATTTAATAAATTCTGAATCGATGACAGTTCAGAGTGCCGCTTGAATGACAATTGTTTTAGTTTTTTTTTCAGTGGTAACTCTGAAATTGGCATTGATAAATTTAGACTTACTTGAACAAAATTTTCTTTGAAATAGCAAGGCGCTCATTTATTGCAGGCACTAGATGGAGATGCTCTTTCAGGGCACTCTTTTTGGTATCCTTGTGGTTGCCAAGGTTTGCTTTAGGCTTTAGAACATTGAATGTGGTTGAGTAGTTGGAGAATTCCTTGAAAGTAGTTTCTGGAATTCTTCAATATGATTAGTGAAATGAAGGAGGTATTCCAAGCTTAACTGGTTCAAGTAAATTCGTTCAATTGTTTGTTCTTAAGAGAATAACACTGCCTTTCCTGCCAAGTGCCTCTGGGATCACCTTGGAACATTGGTTAACAACCTCTAGAAGTCAAGCCACCCTCATTTTATTATTAGACACTGATTTTTGCATAGAATGTGATTCATCTGCTTTTATGCTTCCTACCCCAACTTCCTTCTCTGAGAAGGAGCCATTTTTCCCAATTTACCTGCAGTACCCTTAAGGAAGGTGTGGTTTAACGTTGAACTCTTTGGCAAAAGGTCTCAAAAGAGACTACCTTGGAAGACATTTTTACCAATTTTTGATCCAGCATAACCAGACTCAATTTCCCTCTTGTGTTATGGCACAGACCAGTGCAGTACCAACACTTTGTTATCCTAGAGGATCTTGTGTGGACCTTCTGGACGTGAGGATCCCTTCTTGGACTTACATCTTGTGTCCAACAGTCAATATGTGAATCGTGATGTTAACTATTAAGTTTCCTTTAGGGGTGATGTCAATAGCCTATCTTTTTTTTTTTTTTTTTTTTTTCTAGCCAGATATTGACTTTGCCTGGGAAGGAGCAGAGAAACCACCCTTCCGTGCTGAATAGAGGTTAATGTGTCTACACTGACCCACAGGGACTCTGGAATATGCATTCTCATGCAGCAGACCCTGCTGACTATCTTGGCAAGAAAGCTGTGCTTGGTTCTTGTGCATTCTAGGACTTTTGCATATGTCGTATTTGATCCCAAATCAAATGGCCTAAAGGTTTCATTGTGAACTCCTTTTATAACACTGTTCTGCTAACATATCATTGAAGTAGTCCTTTGAGTTGTAATGTACACAGATGGCACAGCTAAGCACTACAAACATTTTGCTAGTTCTGTGTTGAAATTTGAATCCAAAGAAAATTTGACCACCATTGATCAGAAGTATACTTTTGGTAACCCATGAGACTGTCAGGTATGCTCACAAAGCAGGAACAAATGGCAGAGTTATGGGCTCCACAAACTTTTAAGAGAACAACATACTTTTTCTTTTAAGGAATTTTGATTTTGTTGCCTTAAGATATGAATTCTTGTCATCAGGGAGCACGTTTCCAAGGAAAAATTTTCAATATACCCCTTGACAGTATATTAAATGTAGGCTATAACTTGGGTATTTAGGTGGAGATTGTACCCAACTGTTTTCCAGAATTTCTTTTTGTCCAGCTTAATTTTGAAGAGGAACTCCTCATTATTTACCTCCCTCCTTCCTTCCTTCTCTTCCTTCATTCTCTCCCTTTCTTCTTTTTTTCCTTCAGCAAACGTTTTAAAATTATATACTTTATGATGGACTAAAGATACAAATATTAAAACATTATCCTGACTTCAGAAAACTTTTTCCTTATGGGAAGGGAGAGGAGAAGTAAACATGACACCCATGCTCTCTGATAAGATTATATCCATGGTGTTGTGGGAAAAAGTAGTTAGACACCTAAATCATCCTGGATGGAGTAGGGCAGTCTGAAATGGAAAGGTGTAGTGTTGGGAAAGGTATCCTGGAGGAGGTAACTTTGAGTCTCTTTGGGCAACTAGAAGAGAACCTGTTTCAGCATGTAGGATGGAGAAAAGAGGAAGACAAACAATGGGCCTAGAGGTAAGAGAAGACGGGGCATTAGGGAAGTGACAAAGAGTTCTGTGTTACTGGAATGCAAGGTGCCTGGGGTGCAGGATGGAGGACAAGAAGTACTCTAGTGAGGTTGGAAGAAATTAAATCAAGAAAACTGATACATTTTTGTTAAGGATTTAGAATTTTCTTAAAGAAGTGTGGACACATTGAATAGTTTTAATGATCAAGATATTCCTGTTACTCACATCATACTAGTGGTGTGTGGAACATAGACCAGATGCTGAGACGGAAGGCAAGGATATGTATTAGAAGGCGACTGCAGTAGTCCAAGATAGAAATGATGAGGGTCTGACCTAATAAGGTCAATTCCAGTGTGGTAGAGAAGAAAAAATTTTAATACTTTACCATACCATGGATGAGTTTTTGTTGTTGTTTTATTATTTTTATTTTTTTTTTTTGTTTTAGAGAGAGAGAGAGCAGGAGTGGGGGAAAGGGGCAGTGGGGGTGGGGGGAGAGAGAGAATATCCTAAAGCAGTCAAGAGTTGGGCCCTCAACTGACTGAGCCATGTTCAGGTCATGATCCAACTTTGGCTCAAGTCATGATCTCACAGTTCATGAGTTTGAGCCCTGCATGGGCTCTGGGCTGAATGCTCAGAGCCTGGAGCCTGCTACAGATTCTGTCTCTCTCTCTCTCTGCCCCTCTCTTGCTTGTACTCTCTCTCTCAAAGATAAAATAAACATTAAAGAAAGAGAAATTATTTCATAAACTATGTATTTTTAACAATTATTTCCATAGCAAAGATACTTGTCTAATAAGGCATGGCAGCCAGCATAATTTGACCTACTCACAGAACTTCCCTTTTCAGCTCTTTCATCCATGAAAATTAGTTTAAACAAAAACTAAAGCGTTATTTTGGTTTCTAAGTTTCCATGTTACCTTTATTGATTTATTTTCTTCATGTGCACATGTGATAGAAAAGGCTGCCACTGAACCGTTAACTATTCTCGTTGAGCCCTAGAGAGTTTACATGCTGAGAGGAAGCAACTATGATAAGCAGGAGGGGAAGGTAGGCATAAAATGGTGATTGGTCACAGGACTGTCTGGGGAGAAGCTAAGACAAGGGCAAGTCTTCTCCTGGGAGAGTGAATGGTAACAATGATTAAGCACTCCCATTCTACAACCCACGTTGTAGGTGTCTAGAGAAGTGGCACAATGAATCTGAGGAGAACTATGGCTTCTCAATCATTTATTAAGGACTCAGCCTTTGCACAACTTCAGCATAGCCTTGAGTATGAGTGTAAGAGAGAAAAGGTTGCTGCACCCCCAGAATGGCTGTTGAGAAGCTCAGAGGCTAAGTCTGGGCTCTGGTTCTAAATGCTAATGCATTTTATGTATAACTCTTAGCCAACTCAGTTATCTGGTTTCCAAGCCCAGAAAAGATTGGAAGCAAGCTAGAGGCGGGCATTCTGGCAGCAGACAGATTTGAGAACTGACAACTTGATAGCAAAGGAAAGGCTTAAAAATGGAAAGTAGGTGTGGAATTGTACTCTGCATTATAGCATAGCGCAAGAAAAGATAGATAAAATTATGGACCAGTGTTATCAAGGAAGATTAAATTATGACATCTGTTTTTTATTTGAAACACAGGAAGATTGCCATCAAAATTTGTTAAAATAAACAGAGCTTAGGAATGCAAAGGTTTTCATTGCCTGAAGAATTAATAACAAAGGATGTGTTTGTTCCTCCTGTGGCTTCTGCTATTAAGCCTTGTGGAGAAGTCACAAAGAGACCATGAAAGTGAACACCTCTCTTTTATGAACTCTCTCATAACTGCCCATCTCACTTTCTAGTTACCATCTTACTTCTCTCAACTGCTATTCTCACCTTTTCCCCCTATCATTATACATGTATTCTTTACCTTTCCTCTGCTCCTGTGTTGGTAGTTGCAAACCTAATTGCTATGGTTTCAGTATTTGTGTCCTCCCAGAATTCATATGTTGGAATCATAACCCCACCAAAGATGATGTTATTGGGAGTGGGGCATTTGGGAGGTGCCTGAGTCATGAGAGTGGAGCCCACATAATCGGGTTAGTGCCTTATAAAGGAAGCTCTAGAGAAATCTCTCGCCTTTTTCACTATGTGTGGGTACAGTAAGGACTCTGCATCCCTGAAGAGGGCCCTTACCTGACTATGCTGGCACTCTGATCTTGAACTTTCAGCCTCTAGAACTGTGAGAAATAAGTTTCTGTTGTTTATAAGCCACCCAGTATATGGTATTTTGGTATAGCAGCCCAAATAGACTGAGACACTAATCATTTTCCAAAAGGTCAAAAATGGTAAAGGAAATCATTGCCATTCTTTCCTTTATAACTACTTTTCAATTCTTTTTAATATTTAATTGGTATAGAATAAAAAGTTGCCACAAAAGTCAAAGAATGAGAAAAACAAACATTCTCAAACATTTATAGCTTTTTCATAGAAGATTGAAATGCTGAGAGAAAATCAAGAGACCTGAATTTAAAATGTTATAATAATATTTTTTTCCATTAGACATTAGCTGCTCTATTTTTAATTAATTCATGTATTTTAAATTTACATCCAAGTTAACTAACATATAGTGTAATGATGATGTCAGGAATAGAAATTAGTGATTCATCACTTACATATAACACCCAGTGCTCATCCCAACAAGTGTCCTCCTTAATACCCTTTGCCCATTTAGCCCATCCTCCCACCCAAAAACCTCTCCAGCAACCCTCAGTCTGTTCTCTGTTAAAATGTTATAAGAATTATTAATAACTTTGTAACTAACTTTACTAGGATGGATAAAACTTTGTTCTGATATTCAGCTATATTAAAAAATAACCCTTCTTAAATTCTCGTAAATCGTATCACTCCACTTTTGTAACAGATATTTCTACTCTAGATTTTGTGGTTGAATTTTAAGTTAATATATCAGTTTACTCCAAAATTTTAATTCTGTAGAAACAAAGATCTTGACTTAAAGTTGCAAATATACTCTTAGAAATGACTCAGTTATTATGGAATGAATGTTTGTATGTGTGACCTTTGTGTTGGAGATGCCTGGAGCAAAAGGGATCACAATTAATATAAATGAATATCATTCTTTATTGGGTTGAGTTCCCATCTTAAAGTCTGGGAAAAATCTCCTCACTGGTCAGCCATTCCAGAAAGTTGTCATTAGCTGGCAATTTGGAGGCTTAACCAATGTGTCAAAATGTCAGAAAGTAGCCATGTCAGAGAAAAGAAAGCTAACAAGTACTATGATTAGTTACTGGTTACTCCCAAGTGACATGCTCACTGTATGCTTGCTTCTGCAAGTTCTGTTCAGCGCATTTTCTAACTCTAATTCAGGGTTTCTCACCTCAGCGCTGTTGATATTTTGGACTAAAAATCTCTGTGTATTGTGGAGGGTATCTTAATCACTTTAGGGTGTTTAGCAGCATCTTTGAACTCTACCCACAGATGCCAGCAGCATCTCTTAGTATTGATAAGTAAGAATGTCTTCCAACATTAACAGAGGTACTCGTGTGTGTGTGTGTGTGTGTGTGTGTGTGTGTGTGTGTGTGTGTGGCAGGGAAGGGGAGATAGAGAGGCAGAGGGAAAGGCAAATTAACCTCAGTTGAGAATCACTTCCCTAATCGTAACCCCAGCCCATTGAATTAACATGCTGTTATTGCTCTTGAAGCATAATATCCTAGAAAGTTTATCCTGTACAGTGAGATAGTAGAATGAATACTGTTCTACTTGATTGTAACTTCATTACCTGTAAAATATCCTGGTTGCATTAGGCCCAAGATAACCAGATGGGTATTTTATGTTTCCTCACAGAATGGCATACTTCTCCTGTATAACATTATTTTCTCTTCTCTGGACTAAAGTCTTTCTGTAACTGTCCCTGCCCCTAGTTAGGCTTACCTGTATACAGTGAACATCCATCTATTTCATCCAGATCAGTCCTGGAGCATGCCTGCTGGTCAGCCATCATTACTAATAGAACCCATTGTTGGTCTCAAAGTGTTCTGGTTTGTATGATAAATCAGTCATCTTTTTGTGCCACTCTGGGGTGGGGTGAAGGTATTTCTTTTAATTCTACCGAAAAAAGAGAGTGTCATAAAATTCAGTTTTATGAATATTTGAGAAAGTACATTTCCCTTTCTCCTCTGCCATTTTCCCATTTCATTAACCTGAAGAGAAAATCACTCAGGATGGAAGAATGCTCCTGAATAGACCCAGAAGCTTGAATACTTACCAGGAAGGCATAAGAAGATAAATACATTCTGATAGATGAAACTGAATACCTCTAGCAACAGCTCACAGTCTTGGAGCAGAGAAGGTGGCCTTCCCCAGGGCTGTTGCCCTTCTTTCTGACAGGTCTCTGTAGAGTTTGCCCATCCCTCAGCAGCAGGTAAGCGAGGCAGAATTGGGAAAAGAGTAATTAATTGAAGGACTCTCCATGGAACAGCTAAGTGAGTTGCAAACCTTACCAAATGTAGAATGAATGAAAGCTTTTAACCAACTCCTTTCAGCCTTTCTAAATCAGAGAACTGATCTCCAAGTGCTACAGCTTCTAATATGGGTTTTTGCACGTCAGAACAAAAGTGGGATGATAGGAAACCCCCAACTTGCATGGTATTCTCTTGCTTTCCTTTCTAAAGTGAAGATGCTATACTAAGCATAGAGAAACAGAACTTCTGAAGGAACGCATAGCAGCTACAGATGCTAATTGAGTTAGTCTTTTGTTGGCCACTATGAATGGCAAACCAAGGACCAACACTCATTAAGGAAAATCAATAATACAAAAAGGATAATAAAAATGAATAATCAGAATAAATGGCTTCAAAATAGAGGAAATAAAAAAAATTAAGACTTTTATTAGTATCTTCAGAAAGATCTGATTAGATGTTGCAACCATGAGATAAGCTTAGGCTTCTATAAAAGATGAGTACTTAGAGAACAAGCAAGAGTTCTTGGAAATTGAAAAATAGTTGCCCAAATTTAAAAAGTGAAAAGAAATCAGGGCACCTGGGTAATTCAGTTGGTTGAGCATCGACTCTTAATTTTGGCCCAGGTCATAGTCTCCCAGTCATGACATCAAACCTTGCTGGGCATGGAGCCTGCTTAACATATTCTTTATGCCCCTCCTGCACTCCTGCTTTCTTTCTCTCTTTGTCTCTCAAAAAAAAAGTGAAAAGAAATAGAAGATAAAATAAAGTCAATAAAATATACACAAAAATATAAAAAACTTTAATATGGAAACTCAATTCAGGACAGTGAGCACCTATTAGAAGTTCTAGAGTGAAAGAGAAAATAGAAGAATGAAAATGATCAAAAATGTAATAGAAGAAAATTATCAAGTTAAAAAAGACACAAGTCTGCAATTGTAAAAAGCCCACAGAATGCTAAATGGGATGAATGAGAAAAAGCCCGACTTGGACTTTTTTTCCTAGTGAAATTTCAGAAATTCAAAAACTTGTAAAGGATATGGAGAAAAAGATATAATATCCACTTCTATAGTGAATAATATTGTTAAAATCATGGCATTGTAAATGCTATTTATGGTTTTCCATCTTCAGTGGATCACCTACAGACAAGGTTTTCAAGATTAATTATGCACATATAGTTAATGATATGTAAATATAATTGGGAACCCTACATTAATCCACATGAGTTGTGCACTGTCCAAGTCTAGGAGACACCCTTCTCAAAGGAGGCAACAGCACAGCAGCCTTGAATGTCAAAAACCTTGCTGAAGAAAAGTAGGGATGCTACAGAAGAGGAGGGTAGAGGGAGAAGTCGGGGTAGTGTTGAGACAACATGAAGGACTTAAAGTTGAAACAAGAATTAGAGCTTTACTGTATTTTTTAACCATGGTTAAAGTAACCAGTAGAAAAGCTAGAAGATGTGTGTGTGTGTGTGCGTACACGTGCATGTGCATGTGTGTACATGCATGCATGAAACAAAACTCAGGAGAAAGAAGAGGTGGGGACCAGTGTGTGTGCTGAATACCTTGTGTTGGGAGTTTAAAGATAAGACCTAAAATTTATTAAACGTATGGAAGCAGCCCAAGTATCACTGACTGATGAATGGATAAAGAAGATATGGTGTGTATGTATACAAACACACACACACAATGCAGTGTTATTCAGCCATTAAAATATAATGAAATCTTGCCATTTGCAATGACATGGAGCTAGAGACTATTACGCTAAGTGAAATAAGTCATTCAGAGAAAGACAAATATGGTGATTTCACTAGTATGTGGAATTTAAGAAACAAAACAAATGAGGAAAGGAAAAAAAAAGAGAGAGAAAGAGAGAGGCAAATCAAGAAACAGATTCTAAACTATAGAGAATAAACTGATGGTTATCAGAGGAGGAGTAGGTGGAGGATGGGTGAAATAAGAGAGAGGCATTAAGGAAAGCCCTGTGGTGAGCGCCAAGCGATGCATGGAATTATTGAATCACCATATTGTACACCTCAAAATAATATAACACTGGATGTTAGCTAACTGGAATTAAAATTGAAACTTATAAAATTAAAATTAAAACTTAAAAAAAAAACTCAAGAAAACAAACAAAAAGTAAAGAACTTATCAGAGTGAAGGATGAAGAGGAAACCACCAGAACTAAAAACAGAAACTCTGGAAAATGGGATAAGTGACAGGTAGTAGGATAGGAAATATAACCTTCCCGTGGATACCATTGGAATTTGTGCTATATATGTATGTTAGATTAATTAAACAAGGAGGCGGTTAGACTGACGTGGCTGTAATGTCATGGCAGCCTACATAAGCAAACCAAAATCTAAGCCTGTAAATGCCGCAAGGTGACAAAATCGAAACCAATTACAAACAACTAACTAAGCTCTAAGCTATAACTAATCAATAATTTCCTTCCTTTGCGTCTTCTTCCTAAATCATTTTCCTAACTTCTGTTGGGGAAGTGTTCCTAACCACTTCCAGTTTGGTGCTACTGGATTGGAATCTACTTTTGCACAAATAAACTTTAAAAATGTTTAATGTGCCTCAGTTTATCTTTAACAATATACTATTTTGTAAGAAGGGAAAAGAGGGGGATGGGAAGCGGAAGGAGAAAGAAAAGGAGGAAAAGGAAAGTCATTCTGGTTTTTTTCACACCATCGTCATGTCATTGTATAATCACCCAGTTAGTTGTCAAGTAACTTCAGGATTACGGTACCTTGTGCTTTTTTTTTTTTTTTTTTTTTTTTTGCCTCTGATGAAATTGAGGCATGGGAGTACTATTTTTGTATAATTTTGTGGACAAATTAAATGGATGGTATTTTCCCTAGGGTATGGAGCTCTTTTTCCCCTCTTTGGATATCTAAGATATTTATCTATCTTAAATATAATTTACTAGTAACACTTCAGGATCTTTATTACATATTGATTTGTTAACTATAAGCCATACATTTTCTTTGAGCCATACCACAGTTCTATGACAATTCAGGGAATCTGGTCAATAAAGTTGATTGAGGTAAATAAAATGTTTCATGTCATTGAGAAAGGAAAGAGCCAGCATTGGAACTGTCTGTCTTCCCTTACCTCACAGCATTTCTTAAGGGGTGGGGAAGATTGAATAATATTAAAACACACAGGCAGCTTTTTTTTTTTAAATGTGAAAAACTCATTACCAAGAAGGAAAAAGGAGCCACCAAAAAAACAGGAAACCCTTGTGAATGCCTTAGCTATAATCTTCCTCACCCTGAACTCTTTTTCAAATTGAACAAGATAGTAGTTAAAAATGTGTCCTGCAGAAAGACTGTTGATAGACACTATAAAAGTGAAGAGAAATAAGTTAAGAGAAGACAAGTAAAAAACGTTCTTTAAAAATCTGTAATTCCATTTAATTTTCAGTCTCAATCTGAGTACTTGCCCGTGTCCTATGAAGCGTCTTCTAACTTAAAATTAAAAATTGGTTGTAATGGTGGTTTTTTTTAAAAAGGGTGATTAATCTACCCCAACTACAACATTTATTAGTTTTTTCCCCTGAGATCAATATCAGTAAAAATGGGGATGAGGGTGGGGAAATGGGAAACGTATGTGTGTGGGAGCAAAGAATAGGAAATGTAACTGATCTTTTCATACCATTTGAATTTAATATATGTATGTATGGACGGAGGTGATTTAACCGTAGTTGGGAAAGTGCAGACCACTGAAGGCCCATTTTCATAATTCTGTCTGATTTCTTTAAAGTTAAAACTTTATTAGAATACCATGAATCTAATCAGGAATTTCAGATAATAATTCTGTTTTTGTTTTTTTCATTGGAGATTCGAAGTTCTGCCTTCACAGTGCAGAACACTTGCCTTTAATTGAACATAAAGCTGTTTTAGCACTTCCAGTTGCAGCACGTCTCTTTTTTCTGGCTCACCTGGCATCAGCATGAATATCTGATGAGCTTTGTCCGAATTCTTACTCTTCTCACATTGACTCAGTTTCTATCCACTAGAACAAGGTGACCTGCCAAGCTAGAAAGGACAATATGCAGTGACTCACAGACATGTTTTCTCTTTTATTTCTAAACAACTGCAAACACCATCGATAAGAGTGATTTTAATGACCCTGTTATCAGTTTATTGTGAGGCAGTCCCTCTTCCTTCCTACCATACCCACCCACCCCGAATCATAAACTCTCAACCAAGAGAAACAATCTACAAAACTTTTAAAGATATGCTTGCTGGTTTGAGTGCAGATATTTAATCTTGGAATTACTTTAGATTTGGGGCGCTTAGCCAAATTGTTACTGAAATACACACTTTTCTTGATGATTATGTTTAAGACAATGTAAAGTATTTCTTTCATAGGGACCTAGACATAAACAATTCAAGTGTATTTTAACTTAAAGCTTTCACTGATTGTTTTCTTCTCAATGATACAGAGAAATGTATTTGGATCAGGAAGTCATTTATATCACTAATTTTTAGTTGGAATGATAAGATATGTGTAATCAAGAATTATATAACTTTCATTGCATCCACATTTATAAAATACAAGTGAAAATAACAAGGCTTATATCTTCCATAGATATCAACATCTTTGAGAAAATTGGACAACCAATAGCTGCTGTAATAGAATCAAATGATTCTATTATTTTCAAAAGTCTAGAGTGAGATTACCTGTCAGAATGGGCTAAAATAAAAAAGACAAGAAATAATAAGTGTTGGCAAGGATGTGGAGAAAAAGGAACCAGCATGTACTGCAGGTAGAAATGTCAACTGGTACAGCCACTGTGGAAAGTGGTATGGAGTTTCTTCAAGAAATTAAAAACAGAAATACTATATGATCCAATAATTCCACTTTTGGGTATTTACCCAAAGAAAGCAAAAACACTAACTTGAAAAGATATATGTACTCCTATGCTTATTTCAGCATTATTTACAATAGCCAAGATATGGAAACAACCTAAGCGCCCATTGATAGATGAACGGATAAATAAGAAGTGGCATCACACACACACACACACACACACACACACACACACACACACTGGAATATTAGACAGCCACAAAAAGGATAAGATCTTGCCATTTGCAACAACACGAATACCTAGAGGGTGTTATGCTAAGTGAAATAAGTCAGACTGATAAAGACAAATACCATATAATTCCACATATATGTGGAAACAAAACAAATGAATAAACAAGCAAAAAGTAGACTGAGACCTATAAATACAGAGAACAAACTGATTGTTGCCAGAGAAGGGGGGTAGGAAAATGGGCAAAATGAATGAAGGGGAGTGGGAGGTACAAGCAAAGGAAGAGAGAGAATCTTAAAGCAGGCTTCATGTTCAGTGCAGAGCCCGATGCAGGGCTAAATCCCATGATGGATTTATTTTTTTCTTTGTGGAATGTAATGATCCTTTCTTCTATTTCCTGACTTTAAGGAATGGAGTGGCTGTTGGCCAAAGCCACCAGAAGTAAAAACAGGGAGAGTCAGTAGGTGTGTAATTTTATGCATGAATAATGTTATTGATTTGTTAACAGATTTGGTTGCATAATTTCAAGATATAGTTGATCTATGCTCATTTTATTCAGTCACTTAGGGATAGAGAAGAAAGAAACAATTGGTAATGTAGACCAATTTTTAGCATATGGTCTCTGTTTCCAAATCTCTTTTCAATTTTTCAAATGGTATTCAAAGGTCAAGATTTTGTTGAGAGCTGACTAGAATTAACTTCTGTGTGTTAGATGGAAATTGGCTCAGAAGCTAAAGTGTAGTGGGAGGTATTGCTTCTTTTTCCAAGAGATATTTGCCTGAGAGGCTGCCAGTTTATGTGCTGTGATGCTTTTCAGATAAGAAAATTAAATTATTTTATCTTTGGCTTTAAGGGATAAACATCCATCTCCATGCTTGCTAGTTCCATCTGAGTGATGCCGTTAAACATATATTTCTGTTTTATTTTAATTGCCACCTGACAAATACTATTTTTTATTGTCACAGTAAGATTTACACCTCTTGATTTTATAGATTTATTTAGCAGAAGCTGGATAAAGGAGCTTGGGGATATAGTTGTTTAATTTAAATTGCTATTAAGGTTCACTAAGGACAGAACTTTTTAGGTGTAGACTGTCCAGTTTATAACTGTTGAAGACTTTTCATCAGAAGAATCCTCTAATACATCAAATACAACACAAACTGTGACACATAGCCTCATTGAGTCTTGCTGTCCCATAATCCTCTCCTTTTGAATGTCAGCAGAACCTGTGACTTACTTTTTACCGATAAAATAGGACAAAGGTGATAGGATTTCATCCCACTGATCAGGTTATGCTGTATGGTAAAGATGATGGAATGTCACAACTTTGATTAAACTATGTTATACTGGGTGTTATATGTAAACCAATTTGAAAATAAACTATTATAAAATTAAAAAAATAAATAAATAAATAAAATTTCAAAATTTTACATATAGGCAGAAAATCGCGGCTATACCAGAATAATTTTACTTCATTTAAAAATTAAAAAAAAAATAAAACACAAAACAAAACAAAACAAAATTATGTTATGCAAGACTCTCTTAGCATAGATTCTAACATTGACCTCGGAGAAACAAAAGGCCATGTTGTGGATTCCTTATGCAGAAGGCCACATGGCAAGGAACTACCTTTGAGACATGTAAGTGACCTCGAGCCAACAATCAGTAAGAAGCTGGAAACTCAACTATACAGCTACAAAGATACTAATTTTTGCCAGAAACCTGAAAAAACTTGGAAAAGTAGATCTTCCCCAGTCAGGCCTCCAGATGAGAATGCAGCACAGTTAACACTTCACTGTAGCCTTGTGAGCTCCTGAGCAGAGGCTCCAGCTAAGCCATGCCCAGACTGCTGATCTACCCAAACTGTGAGATAATAAACATATATTGTTGTAAGCTTCCAAGTTTGCAGGAATTTGTTACACAGCATATAAATCTAATATATAAACCTAATCTCAATATCTTTCCCAAGCCTCTTGTATTTTATTTTATCAGCACAACTGTTTTTCCAGTGCAATTCGTCTTTGATTCCCAAAGTCCAGCAGCTAGCAATTCCTGCTGGTTTCATGTCTACACCATATCATGTGTGATTCCACTTTTCCATTTCCCTTTATAATTCTCTGGTTTATATCCTCATTCCTTCCTATCTAGACCACCGAAAATCTTTTCTTCCTTGGCCCTTCATTGTGTCTTTATCCTGTGCAATGTTGGCACATACCCAAAGCTATGCTTCCCAAAACACCTTCTAAAAGATACAAGAAATGTTCATTAGAGTGCAAACTCTGGAGACAGAAGAAAAGTGGCTGTTTTCTCCACCACTGTGTGCCTGACATCTAGTGAATAGTGAGTACATAAATCAGAACATTTCTAGCAGAAAATTTAGAGTACCATAAGAAAAAGTCCTGATAATTTTTTTGCTTCGGGTTATAAGAAGAATGTAATGAATTATCTTCCCTCTACAAGAGTTTTCAGAGCCCATCAGAGATGTAGAACAGACGTGGGATAGAAGTAGATAGCTCATACATCCCACCTCAAGCTCTCTTTTTAACCCAAAATCATATTGGTTGAGATGATAAATCCAAGTGGTGTGTACTGAATGAGGTGCTAGTGTAGTACATCAGATAACGAGTCAGTTTTCCTAAGTCCGGCCTCCAGCCTTTTAAGTATAAATGAACTGGGAAGAAATTTAGAGACTCGTGAGGCTGAATAGTCTTGATTTTTTTTCTCTTGTTAAACCATTTGCCAAGGCCTTTCGCCCTGATTGTAAATCTCAGAGGGCATTTGGTCCCACGTGTTTCTGATTAGTTTGCACTTGAATTATCCAAAAGTTGTGTAAGCACTATTTGAAGTACAAAAACCTTTGTAAAGCTTCCTTTTTATTTATTTATTTTTTTCTGCTAGTGGTGTTGGGGAGAGGGAGTTACGGACATAGTAAAGAAGAGTAAAGAAAAAAGGGTATTTTGAGTTAGACTCAGAATCATGAGGAAATCTTCCTAAAATGGTAAAATTCACAAAATAATGAAATTAGCCTTAAGACATGAAATCTAAGTTGTTCTTACTGATATTGAATGTGATACAGTATAATTGTCTCATTTTTTGAAACAAATATCTGCCTATGATATATACCCACATATTTTCATAAATATAGCATTTACCTAATTATATATATAATTTGTATAATATTAGATTTCAAAATTCCTTCCAGATTAGAGTAGAAATTATTTTAAATGTTTGGTCACATATCGTTGAATATTAATGTAATCTTTCTTCCATTAAGTGAGTCATGGAGAACTTTCAAAAGCAGAGAGACCAAGGAGTATTAAACAATATATAGATTACCAAGGTTATCACTATCTAAAAGACTGAAGGATTGGGGCACCTGGGTGGCTTACTTGGTTAAGTGTCCAACTTCAGATTGGGTCATTATCTCGTGGTTCACAAGTTCTAGCCTTGCTCAGGCTCTGTGCTGACAGCTAAGAGCCTGGAGCCTGTTTCAGGTTCTGTGTCTCCCTCTCTCTCTACCCCTCCCCCACTCACGCTCTGGTTCTCTCTCTGTCTCTCTCTGTCTCTCTCAAAAATAAATAAAACATTAAAAAAATAAAGGACTGAAAGATTGTATGTCAAATTTCTGATGTGTGTGCAGTTATATCTAATGAGTAAATTTAAAAATTACTGTATAAAAATAAAAGTTTATAACATTGTTACAACTTTAAGAAGCATTGCAGGTGTATCATACAATACAGAAATGCACATGAACTGATTAGTTGTGCTCAAAAACTCCATTTTTTCCAATTTTTTTGCTGAGTTCAGTGCCTCATCCCTGCCTGGAAGTACTTAGTATGCCAGTGTGCCTGGAACTCAGGGAGTGGTTCCCACCCCCATTGGCTCTGTCAGTTAAAGGGTATGTTTGGCCCAGATTTAATTCATTGGATTTTATGTCTATTTAAGTATAATGGCAGATTTATGCATAATATGTACAATGGCTTAAAATTATGAAATTAAATTGATTTATGAAACATTATTTCTTAACTTTCTGAAATTTGATGCCAGGATCGATCCAGGTTTGGAGCATTCGTCTCTCAGTTCACAGCTCTCTGTCCTTATTTTGAGCTATCACCAACTACATTCAACATCTCTCATTCTGGCACAAAAGACCTTACCGCCATCACGGTAGCATTGCAATGAAATTCATGCTCCCTACATTCCATGAATGGGCCAGGGTTTTATAGAACATGCTTCATTCCTTTGGGAAACATGTTTATTTTTGGGTTTCTGAGCAGATGCATTTCTGCAGTCGAATACAGCTTGCCAAGAAATTTCTGAAATCTAACTGTTTTAGTAAGAAAAAACAAAATAGTGGTATAAGTTGTTGACCATCTGTTAGTGCTCTTTTAGAAAAGATTGCTGCCTTGCATGGAAGAAAGAATATAATAAATTCTTAGGTACTGTCCAGTCCTATGATTCTATTATTCAAGCACCTCAGATTAATTTGTTATTTCATGCAGTTGATTGTATTTTATTTTGGGACTAGCTATGAATAGATTTGTGTTATTTGGAATGCATAAATAAGCTTCCCAAGGCTGGTTTTCTACTTTCACTAGTATGTCTTCATAATCTCTGATGTTCAAAAGTCTTTAAAGGTGGAAGGGGATAATCATTTCGATGTCTGTTATAAAAAAGACTTAAAATAAAAATCCTATAGGAGAGAATATACAGCAGTTTTAATTTTCACTTAGGTAAAAATGACTGATTTCAGAACCTATTTACTGAGCAAATTATGATGGCAGACACTACACTAGACACCCCTGAATGTGTGAGGATGGTCACCTCAAAGGAGAAGGACAGCCACAGAGAACAGAGTGGGGAATTTTACCGTTTGCTTTAGAGTTGATGTGTTCAGTCTTGTGCTCCCTTAAGGTGGGGAAGTTTTGCAACCTGTCCCTAACTTTAGACTTGATAATAAATGGTTACAAAAAGTATGGGAGAATACTCATAAGTGGCTAGAGTGCTATATTATTTCTCTCTTCAAGTGTTGGAATTCTTTTCATTACATGCTAGGTTAACAGGCAGTTTTAAACAGCAGAAAACAAAACGGAGAACAAAATCAGTAGTAGTAAATACTGATTTTTCATGTAAAATAATATCATAGGCACAGGGAAAATTAGTTTCTGTTCTTTTCAACAGTCATTTATGACCCTATAAGGAGCTGTTTTAACTGCGTTTCTTAGTATTTTGAACAAAATATTTGTACTCCTAACTGAAAATAGCTTGATACGAAGTCCCAAAGGAATCTTGTCTGCCTCAAAGTTGCTTTTAGAGTTTCGAGTTTCTGGCTTTCCTCCTTCCAAATGCACAGTGAATATATATTCTAACTCAAAATTCAGGCTTTTGAGAAATCAGATATTTCTCTTCGTCAGTAGCGAATTTTTGGCCAGTTCTTTCAATAGGAGGCAATTTGCTACCTTGAAATACTCAATCTCTTCATTCATAATTTTAAGTGGTGCAATAGAAATTAATTACTTGACCTACGATTTCTAATGTATATAACTTCCCTTTTCATAAGTGGAGGCATGCGTACATGTACTGCCTCTGCCTATCCAAGTACTAGTCTGAGAGGCTGTGTACTATGACTGTTGAAAGTGTGACCTCAAACTCCAGCTCCATCAGTCAGCAGCTGTGTCCTTCAGCAAGTTACTTATATACTTTAATGATTTAACTTCCCAGTCTGTAGAACAGGATCATGGTGGCAACTACCAGATACAAATTGCTGTGGGGAATACAAGAAACAGCGAACATAAAGTCGGCTGCACAGCACCCTGCAGGCGGAATACTTTCTATAACTGTTAGCCAGTTTTCACTATTATTAGTTCGAGCCATTCCTGGATATTGGTAATTACATCATATTTTCCCAAGACTGACTCTCTGTTTTTACTTAATAAAATGTAAATCTTGTGTAAGTAAGAATTATAGACTAGATGTCAATTTGTGGCCAAGTACAGGATATTCTGGGGCCATTATGTGATGAATGCAGGATGTGTAGATAGCCAGTCTAAACAATTTGAGAATCTAAATGTGGATGTTAATTAAGATTAATTTTTAAAATTTCAAAAATAGAGCTGGTATAATAGCAAATATTTTAATAATGCATGCCTGTGACTCATGGTGGATGTAAACACTTATTTAGATATGTTAACAATTTATTGAGATAAAGTATATATAAAACATAAATGGGGAGAGTGTGTTTGATATTTTTTAAAAGCCCTCAATGATATTCAAAGATATCATTAAATTCATGAAGTTGCATCAAATTCTGAAATAGCAAACCAACAAAGATTGCAGAAATAAGGATCATTTTTTTTTAATCTTTAGGCCCTTTCCATCATTATACAATATGCACTGTTCTCTCCTGTCCTAAACATACACACCTTTTAAATTCTATGCACTCCAAGCATCATTTCTCTGTTATTATTTTATGGCTAAACTCCTCTTTAGAGCTTGTCCTAACAACTCCACTGAAAGCTCTTTTATCAGAGCTAATATTGCTGAGTCCAATGCCATTCTTCATTCTTCATCTTTGACTCAGTTTATTACATGGCTTCTACTTTGTCTCATCTTTCCGATCTCTTAACGCGGAAATGCGACAGGTTCTGGCTTTCTGTACTCCTTTCTTTGTGTCCTCGTTCTCTAGGTGTCTTCATCCAACTCGCTGCTTTTTAAAATCTCTGTATGTAGATGACCCCAGATTGAGATCTCCAGTCCTATGAATTACAGGGTTGTAATTCACCTGCTTACTTCATGTCTCTACTTAATTGAAACATAGGAATCTCAAACTTATCTTGCCTATCATAGGACTCTTGGTTTACTTCAGACTTTGTCTTCCTATGGTTTTCTCTCTCTGAGGAAACTGGCATCTTTTTTTCCGATCCCTTAGACAAAACAAAACAACTTTGGAGTTACCCTTGTATTTCACTTTTCTCTCACGCTTCAGATCTAATTCAGGAGGAACTCCTCTGGCTCTCTCCTGTAAATATGTCCAGAATTAACTACTAAACACCTCTAACACTACCACCTGAATCTGTGCCACCATCATCTTTCACCTGGATTATGAAAATAGCCTATTTGTCCTTCCTGAGTCTGCCTTGCCTTTCTCCATTTTATATTTAGACAGCTGCTGGGACAATTTATATAAAATGAAAAAAAAAAGTATGATACCCTTCTGCTAAAACTTTTTTATCTCATCTCAACTGAACTCATTTAACTTCCCATCTCATCTGAAAAGCCAAGTTTCTTATGATATTTTCAGTCCTATCTCCCAATATCTCCACAGGGAGGGAAATCCTTCAACAAGCACGATAGAAAAAGCAAATTCTCCAAGTTGAGTTAGTAGAAACGAAATGTGTTAATCCAGTGATTTTAGGTAGACATGTATAAGGTTGTTGAGTCATTGTGAAACAAGAGATGAGAGGTACAGGAGAGGAAATTGCAAAAAGTTTATCTTCTTGTAGGAATAAGGTATACTAATAACTCAATAATTTTGATCAAATGAAGCATATAGTAATTACTCAGATTGAAAGACATACTCATCGTCCCTGATTACCTTGGTTATGGGCCCCTATTGTTCATTATTTCATAATGAGAAAGGCCACATGCAAGTAATCAGTAGCTGAATGACAGGAAGTCTAAATCATTGTTCTTTGAGAACAGGATAATGGAGGATCTGGAGATGAATTTCATATAGAGATAAAAGAAGAGATCATAAGACAGTTTGGGATCTTACTTTTTAAAAAATGTTTATTTATTTTTGAGAGAGAGAGAGAGAGAGACAGAAATTGCACGTGGGGGATGGGCAGAGAGAGAGGGAGACAGAGTCCCAAGCAGGCTCAACGCTATCAGTGCAGAGCCAGAGGTGGGACTTTAGCTCATGAACTGTGAGGTCATGACCTGAACCAAAACCAAGATTTGGACACTTAACCAACTGAGCCACCCAGGCGCCTCTTGGGTCTTACTTTCATGATTGGTTAGGTAGGTCCATGACAGTGATCAGTGAGGGTTAATTACTTCCTACTATTGAGGCTAGATTTTCCAGAGCACTTCGTCTAATGGTCTGTGAATGATGAATTTTCCCAATCTGGCTGGTAGGAACAGGCACTGTTCTGGACTCTGTGTGAATGTAACTTCCAATCTATTGGTGTAGTATATATGGCATCTTTTTATTGTATATGTCCTCTTTAATTTCTATCAAAAACTTTTGTATACTTTTTTTGTTGTATTTATCCCTTGGGACTTTACTTTTTAAATAATATTTGTGGTATCTTTTAAATTTAATTTCTAAATGTTTCTTGCTGGATAAAAATAGAGTTAATTTTTTATACTGATTTTACATCTGGTAATCTTTGTTTAAGGCTCTTATTAATTCTGACGATTTATCTGTAAGTGCTTTTGGGTTTTACATGCACATAATCATAATATCGGCATATACTGAGGATTTTATTTCTTCATATCATTTTTTATTTCTTCTATTACATAACAGCTTTGTCAGGGACCTTTAATACAATGTTAAATAAAAATAGTATTTGTTCCTGGTCTCTAAGGAAAAGCTTTGTAGATCTTTTAATCTGCATAAAAACATTCTCTTCTATCCCAAAATTGTTAAGAGGTTTTTGTTTTGTTTAATAATGAACCCATGATGAATTTTATGAAATGATTTTCCTTTATTTACTGAGACAGTTACATGGTTTGGTAATTGAGTGACATACATGAACTAATTTTCTATTGTAAATCGACTTTGCATGTCTGGGCTAACCCAACTTGGTCACGATGTAATATTTTTCTTAACACATTGCAGGATTTACTTGGCTTATCTTTGGTTTGGGATTTTGCATGTAGGTTCATGAGTGAGTACACCTGTCATTGTCTTTCCCATGCTATCCTCAGATTTTGACATCAGTATTATACTGGCATCACAGAATGAAGTAGGGAGTATTTCTTGTTTTATATTCTTTGGAAGAATTTATGTAATATTGCAACTATTTGCTTCTTCAGTATTTGGTTAGAATTCAGTGGTGAAGTGACCTTTATCTTGTGTTTTAATTTTGGGAAGAATTTTGCAAAAATGATGTAATTTCTTTAATTGAGTTTTCTATTTCTTTTTCAGTTAGTTTTTAGATACATTGTGTTAGGAATTTGTCAACTTTATTTAAATTTCAAACTTATTAGAATAAAGTTGTTTTTAATATCTTCTTACCTTTTTTATATCTGTGACAATGCAGCTATACCTCTTTCTATTTCTAATATTGACTACTTGTGCCTTTGCTGCTCTTATCAGTCTTATCAGAGGTTTATTAATTTTTTAACCTTCATAAAGAGCCATTATTTGGCTCTTTTGATTCGAGTATATATTTTTCTCTATTATTTTCAAAAATAATTTATGCTGCTCTCTATATTTTCTTTTAGTTTATTTCTTTTTGCAGATATAATTTATTATCAAGTTAGCTAACATACAGTGTATACAGTGTACTCTTGGCTTCGGGAGTAGATTCCCGTGATTTATAATTTACATACAACACCCAGTGTTCATCCCAACAAGCGCTCTCTGGAAAACAGTGTGGAGATTCCTCAAAAAATTAAAAATGGAATTACCCTATGACCCAGAAACAATAGCCAAATTATGGACAGTTTATTTCTTTTGAGATAGTTGCTTAGTATTCATTCTGAACTTTTATTCTTTTCTGATATCATAGAAATTGAGACTTAAGTACTGATTTAGTCTTGTCAAATAAATTTTGATGTGTAGCACTTTCATTATCATTCAGTTCTAAATATTTTATAATACATATGATGATTTCATCTTTACTCATGGGTTATTTAGAAGTGATTTTCTTTCAAACATTTTTTCTACTTATCTTTTTGTTTTGATTTTTTACAAAATTTCATCATAGACAAAGAACATGACCTACATGCCTCAGTTCTTTGAACTTTTTTGAGACTACTTTGAACTTGAATATGGTCAGTTAATACAGTATGTTTTGCGTATGCTTCAAAACTTTTTAAGTTCACAGTTGGTGAGTATAGTGTTCTATATCTGTTCATTGATTGACTTCTATTAATTCTGTTTTTCAGATCATCAATATCACATTAATTTTATTTCACTAGCTCTTCCTTTAGCTGTGAAAGCAATATATTAAACCCCCCATTATTACTGTGATTTTATTCTTCCTGTTTTTTTCTCAATTTTTGATTGCCATATTTTGGGGCTTTGATGGTAGGTGCATACAGGTTTAGAACTGTTATAACTGTCTGAGTTATTGAACCTATTAACATCATCTAGTGACCATTTAAAAAAATTTTAATGCTTTTTTTATTTTTGAGAGAGAGAGAGTGGGGGAAGGTCAGAGAGAGACAGAGACAGAATCCAAAGTGGGTTCCAGGCTCTCAGCTGTCAAAACAGAGCCCAATGCAGGCTTGAACCCGTGAGCCCTGAGATCATGACCTGAGCCAGTCGGATGACTAACTGACTGAGCCACCCAGGTGCCCCATCTAGTGACCATTTAAATGTCTCTTAATACTTTCTGCTAGTAGCTTACTACCTTCCTTTTGTTTAGATTTTAACTAGTGTATATTGTTTCGTAAAAGTCATTTTACTTCCAAATTTTCTGGATCTTTAGGTCTCAAATGTATCTCTTATAAACAGCTCTGGGCTTTTTGGTTTTTGTTTCTTTCACCCATGAAGCTAAACCATTTTGGATCAACTGCAACCTAATTGCCAAATGCCATAGCAATGAAAGCAGGAACTAGAACTCGACTTTCCTATCTGGATCCCAGCTTTCACTCAGTTATGAGACTGCCTTTTAATTTTACCAATTCATTAATGATTCTTAAGAATATATATATTTTTTTCAGGATTATTAGCTGGTTTTGTTACCAGTGGGAAAGTCTGCATTGTGTGAATGGAGGTCTCAGTCCTTTGATTCCCTATGAAAAGATTTACATGAGGCTCCCAGCTCAGAATAAAGACAGCCAGAAGGAAAGTAGCAAGCACAAAGCAGTTTGTTAAAGTGGAAGTACACTCTCAAGGTGGGAGAGTGGCAGGTTCCAAAAGGTGGAAGAGCCCTAGATTGTTTTGGAATTGGATATTATTGGGTCTCTCTGGACTGGGAGAAACTGTGACCTAACAATGGAGCAGTCTCTAAGAAGGCTGCTTCCAGTCATTTGGGGACTCCTTCCATAGGTTGAGAGAGAAGTTTTTGACCCTACAAAGTTTGTACCGGAGCCATCATGGCAGCTTTTCTCCATGGAGTGACTATAATGCATTGCAAATATATTATATTGACTCTGGGGTCTGCCTTGGGGCAGAGGTGGATGAAGAGAGTGCATGCTCTACACCTTTGGCTCTTGATCTATCAACCCCAATGTCTTGGAAGCCATAAAGTCAGGATGTTGTGCACCTGGGCTTACTACAAATTTAGTAGCTTTTTCGTACATTCTTTGGGAATTTTTATGCAACCAATCCAGAACCTTCATTACGGTGTTGATTAGAACCGATAAGGGCAAATATCCTTCCTTTGCTTCTGATCTTAGGGGAAAAGAGCTAGTCTTTCACCATTGTGTGATGTTACCTATTTTTTTGTTCTTAAATAGATGTACTTATTAAGTTAAGGAAGTTATCTTCTTTTTTTATTTTTATTTTTTTAACATTTATTAATTTTTTGAGAGAGAAAGAGAAGGGGAGAGACAGACAGAGAGGGAGACACAGAATCTGAAGCAGGTAGGTTCCAGGCTCTGAGCTGTCAGCACAGAGCCCTTTGGGGGCTGGAGCCCACCAACTGAGAGGTCATGACCTGAGCTGAAGTTGGACCCTTAACCATGACCTGAGCCAAAATTGGAAATTTAACTATCTGAGTCACCCAGGAGCCCCAAGAAAGTTATCTTCTATTCCTAGGTTGTCGAAAGTTGTTCTTTCTATCATGAATGAATATTGAATTTTGTTTTGTCAATTTGATTTTTCTGAAAGGATCATAAGATTTTTTAGATTTTTTAATATGATAAATTATGTTGACTGATTTTCAAATATTTAACCTGCCTTGCAGTCCCTTGATAAATCCCAATGTATTTATGATGTATTCATTATCCTTTTTATATAGCATTGAGTTTGATTTGCTAAAAAATCTTAAGAATTTGCAACTTTATTCATGTGGGATATTGGTGTGTAGTGAAGTTTTCTTGTATTTCTGGATTGTGGATTAGGGTAATGCAGGCCTCGCAGATGACTTGGAAAGTATTCCTTTGTCTTAAATTTTCTGGGAAAGCTTATGTAGAATTGGTATTATTTCTTTCTTAAATTTTTGGTACAATTTCATGGTAAAGACTTTGGGACCAGGAGTTTTCTTTGTGGGATGTTTCATTAAACTATATATTTAATTAATAGATGTGAAGTTATTCTGGTTATATTTCTTCTTGAGTAAGATTTGAGTGTGTCTTTTAAGAAATCTGTTTATTTCATGTAAGTCTTTGAAAATATTGGCATAAAGTTGTTTTTATATTTTATTATCATTTTATTGTGTGTAGGAAATATGATGCTCTTTCATATATTCCATATTCCCTGTATTAGTAACTTGGTAACCCATGTCTTCTCCTTCTTTCTCTCTCTCCTTTTTTATTTTTTTTTCCTAGATCAGTCTAGTTGGAGGTTTATCGACTTTATACCTCTTTTCAGAAATCTAGCCTTTGACTTTAGTGATTTTCTCTATTGTTTTTTATTTTCAATTTTATCAATTTTTGCTATTTTCTTTATCATTTCTGTTCTTTTGCTCATTTGAATTTCATTTGTCTTTTGTCAGTTAAGTCAAAGTGGTTAATAATGTTATTCATGTTTTTTATATTCTTACTGAGTTTATATGACTTATTCTTTTAATTGTTGAGAGATTTGTTTTGAAATATTTTTCTGTAGTTATGAATTTGTTTATTCCTGCTTTCAGTTCTATCTATTTTGGCTTCATATCCTTTGAAGCTCTGTTATTAGGTCCATAAACATTTGAGATTTTTTGGTTTTTTGATGAATTCACCTTTTTGTAATTATAAGATGACCTTCTTTATTAATGTTAATATTCTTTACTTTGAAAGTTATTTAGACTATTACTAATATAGTTACCTCAGTCTTCTTTTGATTAGTGTTAGTATGGCATAACTTTGCTGTTGTTGTTGTTGCTAAGACTCTGTTTCTTAGAGCAGTTTTAGTTTCACAGGGAAATTGAGGAGATGGTATAGAGATTATCCTCCTCCCTCCTACTCCCCACAAATGCATAGTTTCCCTCATTATCAACACTACCCACTAGAGTGGTTCATTTGTTACAATGAACCTACCCTGGCACATCATAATAACCTAAAGTCCATAGTTTACAGTACAGCCCACTCTTGGTGTTGTATATCCTATGGGTTTATATAAACATATAATGACATGTATCCATCATTGTGATATCATACAGGGCATGTTTCACGGCCTTCCAAATCCTGTGTGTTCCACTATTTATTCCTTTCCCTCTCCAGTCTCTGGCAGCCACTGATCTTTTTACTGTCTCCATAGTTTTGCCTTTCCCAAGTCATCATATAGTTTGAATCATATATGGTATATCTTTTTCATCCTTTTAACTCTTTATTTATTTGCAGTTAAAGTGGATTTCTTATAAACAGAATATAGATTAGTATTTTTTTTATCCAATCTGTCAATTTTTGCTTTTTAATTAGGGTGTTTATATCATTTGCAATAAAGTGTACTTGGAGGTCTTTTCATACCCTGTGCACAGGCCTTAGCTTCCACCATGGGAAAGTAAACTGTGCCAAAACGTTTGCTGAAGTATTCTTTAATAGCAACATTTTACAGCATAAAAAAAATGTCTAAGGCAGTAGTGAAGTCATTGTGCTTTCTAGTGATCTGTCATACTGGCATTAGGAAGCAAGTTCTTTCAGAAATAAATAATCTTCTGGAGGTCTTGGAAACATTTTGTGGTGAAGAGGAAATGGAAGGCCAAAACGTAGGAGGGAAAGAGGATGTGGTTTTTCAAAAGTGTAATACTGAAGTTCTTTCTGATTGCAGTGATTGAGGTTCAGGTTATTAAACTGAAAAAGTAAAAGAGACATGACTATATTTGTTCCCAAATAGGGCTCAAAGAACATTTATATTTTGATAACAAAAATATAATTATGCTTTGAGTCCAGTTTTTAGCTTACTTTTACTAATAAAATGTAAATTACTTATTTGTACCATTAAATAATTTGTTATAATATAGTTTTCTATGAATCCATAATTGTCTGTTGTATAGATATACCATGATGTATATGACAATCTCTCTCTGATGGGCACTTAACACATTTTTCCTATTTAACAAAAAAAAATCCTTGCTATGTATATGGACAATAATATTTTTATATGCTTAGGATTATTTCTGTAGGATAACTTTCTAGAAGTAAAATCTAAAGCTCCTGGGGGCACCTGGGTGGCTCAGTTGGTTAAGCATCCAACTCTTTGATTTCAGCTCAGGTCATGATCCCAGGGTCATGGGATGGAGTCCTGTGTTGGGCTCCAGCGCTGAGTATGAAGGCTGCTTAAGATGCTCTCTCCCTGTGCCCCTCCCCTGCTCATGCTCTCACTTTCTCTCTCCTCTCAAAAATAAATAAAATGAAAAATATTTTTTTTGTTTATTTATTTGAGAGAGAGAGAGCTTGTGGGAACACACACACACACACACACGTGTGTGTGTGAGTGGGAGAGGGGCAGAGAGAGGGAATCCCAAGCAGTCTCCACATTGACAGTGTGGAGCCCAATGTGGGTTCCAACCTACGAATTGTGAGATCATGACCTGAGCCAAAACCAAGAGTTGAATGCTTAACTGACTGAGACACCCAGGAGCCCCATAAAATGAAAAGAAAAAATTGTTAAATAAAGCTTCTAAAATATTTATTGAATATAGGTGAATTTTATCTGAATGTAAGAATTAAAAGAAACCAATGAAATTTAGTACAAGAACTGTAGAAGATAGGTCTTAGAAGTTTTCCAGGTTTGGATCTATAATTTACCTGACAGTAGGTAGATTTTGCTTTTTTTAAACACATGATCCTGGGCTCATAACTTTTCTGTGTTCTTTTTCAAATTCTCTGTATCATAGATGAGTTTCTCCTTTTCTGATCAACTCTTAAACCATGGTTTTCAGGCTTTGAAACTTGTCTTATTGTTCTTACTTTATACTTCATATTCTCTTGTCCTGTGGTAAAGAATACTGGAAACAACAGAAAGCAAAACGGGTGGGCTTGCTAATGGCATAGGCCCTTCAGGAGTAAAGGTTTGGATCACCTATCAGGCAATGATACACAAACAGCTGAGGTGTTTCCTGAGGGCAAAGGGAGAATGAAATGGGAGGTGAAAGAAGGAAGCTATAAATTCATCTATGGTCACATACCCAGTTGCAGAATTTAGAACCAAAGCAGTTATGCTTATTTTGTGTATATTGTTTTTCTCCTCCCCTTTTATATTCTTCTCTATATGAGTTGATAATAGTTAAGTCTGTATCTTGGTGTTTAAATTATAGAATTATCAAGGAAAGAATATAACTACAAGCAAGAACCATCACCCAGAAATGGATAAATCGAAGGTTTTATGTCTTACCTTTTTATGAGAGGGTGGGAATATCTTTGGTTAGGTGGAAGCATGATGCTATTATTTTTAGTTAGAATTTAATATAGGTAAAAGAGACTAAATGGAAGCTGAATCAACAACAGTGTTTACACGACTGGATTGTTTGCTGTCAACTTTGCATTACTCTCCATTCTAAGGAATTGCATTTCCTAGAAACCCCTTTTCTGATATGCTGATCTCATGGGAGGTACTCATGTAAGATTTGGAAAGCAGGAGGAAGAAACCATTATTCTAAGGAAGTGTGGTGGCCAGCTGTAGTGACCTTGCAGATCTTCCCATGATCTTCTCTTTGAGGTCATGGTGACCTAATATGGCAGCTTTATAGAACTCACCGTAGGCTCCCATTTCAGAGTTGTAACAACCAGATATACATTCTCAGACTTCTCTCTAAGCTCTAGCTTCTCCACTATGCTCTTGGTCTTTGGGCTGAAATCATCAGTAACTTACTGTCTGATCCTTGGGTCGCAGTCTCCAGATCTTCCCTCCTCCAGTACCTTCTACACTTGTGCAAGCCCTGATTCTTATGTTCACTTACTTTTATTTTGGTAATGTGTAGTGGCCCTATGTTTCCTGATGTTTTCTGGATTGCTGCATATACTAAAATTCAATTATTCAGTGGATCACTTATGCAGAAATGGGCAGAGTAAAACTGTAGAATCAACAATCCACAAAATTCAATGGGTAAAAGAATTTAGTATATAGCAAAGCTACCAATTCAAATCATAAAATAAAGACGGTGTTATTTAATAAATGGTAATAAGAAATTTAGTTAACGATTTGGAAAAATAATGACAAAATTTAATAGTTTTCATCAAAAGAAACTTTAAATAAATTAAGGAATTAAATAAAAATATTGAAGCACAGAAATTAGGAATAAATACTTGTCTTGGGGGAAAGAAATGTTTGTATAGCACCAAAGCAAAGGAAAATAGATGAAGGAAAAGACTAATAAGCTTAACAGTATGAAATTTGAAAACGTTAAAGGTCAAAAATACATAAATAAAAATAAAAGGAAATTTAAAAACTTCTCCTGAAAAAATTTAAAGATATCAAAAACTAAAACCTTACATATAAATAACCTAATGGGTGGGTGGAATTAATAGTCAATTTAGAAAGACAAAAACAGGGGCGCCTGGGTGGCTTAGTCTGTTAAATGTCGGACTTCAGCTTAGGTCATGATCTCACTGTCTGTGAGTTTGAGCCCCGTGTCGGGCTCTGTGCTGAAAACTCTGAGCCTGGAGCCTGCTTCAGATTCTGTATCTCCCTCTCTCTATGCCCTTCCCCTGCTCATGCTCTGTCTCTATGTCTCTTGAAAATAAATAAATGTTAAAAAATTTTTTTAAATAAAAAAAAAGAAAGACGAAACATCGTTAAAAAATTCCTTAACATCATAAAGAATGTAAGAAATAAAAATCAAAATAGTAATATATGACTTGTTTTGCCTCTTAATCAAGGCTTTTATAAAGATAGCACATATTGCTAACAAGAATGTGGTTAAATACTGGAGTATTTTAAGCTGACACAAATTTTCTGAAGGGCTATTTGGTGATTAGTGAAAAGAATTTTTAAATATTCATACAGTTTGATTCTCTAATTATTCTTCCAGGATTTTATATCGGTTAAATAATTTTAAATGTGCAAAAATATTTATGTAGTAAGAAAGTAATCAAAACAGGATTTATAATAGGAAATGATGGAAACATATTAAATGATTAATATTAAAACACTGGTTAATTACCTATGAGTTATCGCATGACAAAATATTATGCAACAATCATATATAATGCTGTCAAATAATATTTAATGAAATAAAATGTTCAAGACATAATGTTAAAAACTATGGTATAAAAAATGACATATTAAGATGGAAATTTGTAAAAATTTAGGAGTGTGATTTAGTGTATGATTATGCATAGAAAAGAAAAAGATTGGAATGATTGAATCATATTTTTATATTTTTCACAGTGGCTGTCCCAATTTATATTCCCACTAACAGTACAGGAGGATTCCCTTTCCCCACAACCTTGCTAACACTTGTTATTTCTTGCCATTTTGATTTTAGTCATTCTGACAAGTGATAGACTGAAAATTTTAGTACCACTAAGTGGTATTGAGTATGAATGAGATGAATTTTGTTTTTATTTGTTATGATTGCCTATATTTTCTATGTAAAAAAAAATGAGGTCTAACCATATAAAGCATGGGCTCTGGATTAAGGCAAATATGCATCTGAACTTTGCATTTATTATTTATATGCCACTCCATCTAAATCCTTGCCATGCATTGGTTATTATTTTGTATTTACCTAAGGATCAGCAAAATTTTTCTGAAAAAGACAAAATAGTAAATATTGTAGGTTTTGTGGGCCAAGAGACAAAATTGCGGGTACTGTATAGTATGTAACAGGGGTGAGAACCAATTTCCACAAATTTTTATTGGCAAAATTAAAAATGCAATGATTATAATTGAGTACAGTTGCTTTTTGATACACTGGTTTACTAATAAGGATAATGGCATTTCCTTGCCATGAATAACATTTTCTTTAATCAGCGTTCAAAGTTAGTATTCTCTATCCATCAAAATGTATCACAAAAGCACATTTATCTGTTAATGTTGATCTGTAATGAGATTTCCTGTATTTCACTTTGAAGTGTGTTTTTACACAGATAGGTATTGCCAAATTCTAATATCTATCTATGAGCATATAATTTTAATTAAGCATCGTCATTGTTTGGAAAGCATTTATAGAATTCTACTAAATCCTTTTCCACATTTGTTTTTTAACATGTCACTAAATTGCATATGAATCACTTCTAATTGAAGGTTAGGTAGAAGCTCCTCAAATGCATGGTTAAATGAATTTTGAAATATGGAAATTTCCTTCTCATTTGCATTTAGGTCTGAAAAACACACCTGGAACTATGTGTAGGTTGAGGTCAGGACATATATCTGTTGTAAATTTGTATTGGACTGGATATCTTACTTCTTGTTTTAACTTTTGACAGCATAGAAGTATATAAAAGAAGCTGACATTTCTTGTGATTCAATTAATATTAAGTGTCATTGAGTTTCACATATAAGTCCCCATTTGCCTTATAACTTAAGATTAAATTAATTAGGAAATATAATCAAGTCTGCAGCAAAAGCTTATTTTCAAAACCATTTAACATTTTAATAGTGGCTTAGAATGGTTCTTTCTTTGTTTTTTGTTTTTTTTTAAAATATGAAATACTTCAACTTTGGCCCTGAGGTTAAAATACATTTCAGTTTAATGTTATCATTGTTAAGCCATGAACTTCTGTGTGATAGGACAAGTGAGGTTATTCAGCTTCTACTTCTGGCAAAAATTCATAGAAATGATTGTCTATGAAAGTGAATGCAGTTCACCAATTGTACTAGATCAATGGCGCATGATAGATTCACCTATTTTCTGCAAGGTACTTGCTGAAGAATATTACAATGAATAAATACTTTACAGTTTCATAAGTTTTATAAATGTGTCCAAATAAACTTTTTTCTGCTTCATGTACATATATATATACTATCAGTTGTAACACGTCTTAGGAGATTCCACTTCAGGTTGTATTGAATTAGTGTTTCCAACTTCTTTGAAAATATACTCATCTGTAGTTGTTCCAATGCAAACAGTTCATAAAAGCTAATTCTTTAGGCACTTCAGATTCAGGATTAACTCTCAAGTCCTGAAAAGTCAAAGAAAATCACTTGAAATTATTTGCCCTTTTTTTTTCCAATTGACTATCGATATTGATTCTAATGTCCTCAACTTTGCAAGCAACCGTTATTGTGGAAAGGCTAATATTTTTAAACAAGTTCATTTTCTCTGGACACATGTCTTCAGTTGCTGCAATCAAATAAGAATTGATTAACTCACCATTAGTAAATGATTTGCCTTATCTGGCCAACAAATGAGCTGCTCAGAACCATAATTTGGTTGCAACTTCATTCTTGATTTTTACATTTTTATGTAGGAATTCTGCTGTAACGAGATCTTCCATTTTAAGTTTTCTAGTTTTTCTGTTACTTTCCTATGAGTTGGAATATCATGACAAGTTCTTAATCTGGGAATATCAACATATATTGTATCCTAGTAGCATAGCTATAGTGTCATTGCATTATGAACACAATGTTTTGCCATATAACTCAATAACAAAATAATCCACTGTGCCTTAAAAGTATGATCTTGTATTTGAAGTCCACTTTTCTCAGTTTGTTTTAAGATGATAGGTATGCACTGATAATAATAAAACTACATGTCTCAATATGGTGATAGGCATGGCACTAAAACAATGCTTCACTGTGATTTGTAGTACACCAAATAGCACTGAAAACCAAGGAGAGAACCACATTCAGTCTCTGTCACAACTACTCAACTCTGCCGTGTAGCAGGAAAGCAACTGTAGACAACACTTAAATGAATATGTCTGTGTTTCAGTAAAATTTTATTTATGTACACTGATATCTGAATCTCATATAATTTTAATGCAAAATATATGAAATAATATTCTTGTTTAGATTTTTAAAATGATTTTAAGAGGAAAAAAGCATTCTTAGATCATGCACCATATAAAAACACGTGGTAGACTGAACTTGGCCACAGGCTTTAGTTTGCCTCTCCCTGCTCTACTTGAGTCAAAATATTTTTGTTTCATAAACATCTCACGCTGTTTCTTTCCTAGTTGCCTTTTTTTAATTTTTTAATGTTTTTTTTTAATATTGCATGAGAGAGAGAGAGAGACAGAGCATAAGTGGGGGACGGGCAGAGAGAGAGGGAGACACAAAATCCAAAGCAGGCTTCAGGCTCTGGGCTGTCAGCACAGAGCCCAACGTGGGGCTCAAACGTACCAACTGTGAGATCAAGACCTGAGCCGAAGTCAGATGCTTAACTGACAGCCACCCAGGTGCCCTGCCTTTTTTTTTTTTTTTTTAACTTAGATTGTCTCCTTTACGTGGAATGCCATCCTTACATTGCTCCTTGCCTCCCTTCATTTTTACGAGGTTAACTGCTACAAGTCCTTCAAGGTCAGCTCATTTCTCACTTTCTTAAGCTTTCCCTGACATATTCTCCTCCCTTAAGATATCCTCCCTCATCTCCATAATAACCTGTGTGTAACTATTATTGATCTTTTCACACCGTATTAGAGTTTTCTGTTTATGTGTTTTCTTCCCCAACAGACTATACAATTTAAGACAAGAACTATGTGTTTTTTAAAAAATTACCATATCGTTGATATCTATACAAAGAAAACATGGGATTTACATATACATACATATTTTAGACATATAATTCATATATGTGTATACGTATGTACATATATTTATATATATGTATATTTGTATTATGTATATGTGTATATTTATACACATATATTAATATATATAATACATTTATATTACATGTATTTGTGTATATATACACACATATATATCTATGTAAAAGTCAGTCATAAAACCTAAATCTTCAGAATCATAAGTTTTTGAAGTCAGTCTCCATGCTTAACCTTATGAAATTTAGAAAACATTTGGAAAAATTTTTTTGAGCCTGTGAAGTTAACTCCTATAAGGAAAGCCAGGTTCAGAGCAATGCCAGTTCCAGTTTTTCTAGGATTTGACTGAAAGACTGTATACAGATGTTTATCAAGCCAGTGGTAAACATCTACTTATTCATTTAGAAGAGTGTAGTTTTCTTCTATATTTCTTTGTGTCTCCATTAATATTTTCCTTTCTAAAAAACAGGCTATATTACTGGGCACATTTTAACACCACAATTAGTCATGGATGTGGTGATTCATCAGGTTGGCTTAAAAAGCGAAAGCAGCCTTGCCCTTCTTAAGCGTTGACTGTTGGCAACATTTTTTTCCCCACTCTGAATCAGACGTGTATTTGTTTGAGTAATCAAGAAAGAACTGTCTGTCTTGTGACCTTAAAGGCTGGTGAAAGGGAGCAACTGAGTGTTTTTGGCATAGTAAAGTTAGCAGAACAATGCAAATCTGTAGACCAGAGAGTGCTACTTAACTCTGGGCAGACTTGAATGTCACACAGTCCTCTGATTGCTGGCAGGATTTTTCACCCTCTGCAGACAAACATTTTAATATAAGCAAAATGGACTTCAAGTCTTACAAAAACAATTCTTAAACTCTCTCTTTGTGCCTCTTATTGAATTCTCTACTATCTATTAAGACCTGCAGTCTTTCCAAAATGAGCATTTTGAATCCTACTGTGATAAGAGCTGGTAACAGACAGCTTTACATGATGGATGCCATTAGGGGAAAAGCACATCAAATAACCCTGCTGGGGAATGAATGAATCAGCCTAATGCAAATTTAGGTGAGGCAATTGGACCACACAGAGAGGATGTGGAAGCCACTTCGAAGATGAGAGAGAGGCATGATAGCCAGTGAGGCCAAGAACTTTGAATGAAATGACAGATCTGATGACAGTGAAGCTGAATCTGGCGGAAGCAAAGGATTCACTTCTCATAATGGATTAACTCATCCTATTTGCCTCTTAAACAATGGGTGTTTTAAAGATACTAGTTGGAGGAAGTCCAAGTATCCAATTTTAAGGATGCCTATTAGAACAGTTACAAGATAGTGTCTCTCTCTTTCTCTCTTTTATTTTTTTTTCTCTTGGTAAGGATATGCAAGAGGTCATTAGAAAGCCAGATAGCAATACAAATTACAATGAAGCAAAATATCCCAGTGGACTCCTCCCTGTGTTTGACATTCTTGAAATCTATGCCTCATGTCTTGAAGTCTTTAAACAATCTTCAATGTTCTTTTGCTTGCCGGGGGAAACCTATTTCAGTAACAGAGCTATGCTGGCTACACACCTTTTCTGACTCATGTTCCCAAGTGATTTTATTCCAGATATGATTTGGGGACAGTTATGTGCACTGTTCTGATACCTTCCTAAAAGGAAATTATTTTGGAAGTAAAGTCCCTGATAAAATCAACTCAGGAAAATGCACTTTGTAAATATTAAAATATGAACATTATTAAAGGCCACGCTGAAAAAATACCAATTATTTTTTCCTGGATAGCAGTTACAATAGAACAATGATGAATCTCTAAGGGGAGAGTGAAAGGGCCTCACTTTGAGAAATGTGAGGCAGGAGAAGTTTTAAATGATTATATTCAAGAGTATTACCTAAGTGGTTACTTAAAAGATGATTTTCAATGTAAAATAAAACACGAAAGGCCAATATGAAGGGAATAGGAGTTAATATTATCAAAGGAGACAAGTGTAAATCAGATTTATTTCCATATCCTATCATGAAGGAATCTCTTTTCTCTTAGCTTTCTATTTTGCATGTGGAGAAACTTCCTTGAACATGTAAATCCCAGTTCTGGCCAACCCGACTCACTCCTGTCTAGAGGAGTGAGCAATTCGGGGCAGATTCTAGCCCTGTGGGGATGGCCTGGAGAAGGCCTGGAACTCTCCAGCTCTGCCTCACACTCACTGAGTCCATTCTCTCACTCAGGGGCTAAATGTTGGAGGATATTTATGACTGCAGATCTAAAGCCAAGTTCTTAAATCCACTCTCTTTGAGGCCGCTGGTCTGATTCTCTGTCTATCTCTCATTTGGTTTTGAATTGAGGTAAGAAAGGGAAGAGTTATTTTTGGATCCAGATAAAGCTTCTGTAATTGACTATGAAACACAATTATGTGATATGTAAGGGTGTATCTAAGTATCCGTCAGAAAAATTAAATAGAATTTATCTTCTTGAGAAGAAGCAAACCCAGAAAAATAGCAGAAACCAAATCCCATCATTTTATTATAGTGATGTATGAAATCAGATAGGCAGATGTATAAAAGAAAATGAACATAGAAGGAGCATAAGGCCCCACTCGCATGAGCACTAGTTGACCAGAGAAGACCTGGAACATCAAAAAAGCCTGAAAGGAGAAAAGAATTATGAATTTTGCTCCTTCCTTTCCAAAAGAGAGTAACTACAAATATTTGAGAGGGAGGCATGACCATAGACGCTGGGCGGCTATGCGGTAAAATCAGATTCCAGACTAAGGATAACTGATGCCAGCATTTAAATAAGGGTCAATCACAATAGAGCATATGAGATGTCATGAGGCTGTGTGTAAAAAGCTGCCCAGTGGGACAGGGTGGGGAATGTTCTCTGTGGGAAGGAGACAGCTTCTTTCCAGAGAAAAGGAGGAAGAACTAAGAGTTTAGTTGTAAGAAATCTGGAGGCTGGAAGGGAAGAAGGGATTAATAATGGGAGCTGAAAATGCTGATCAAAGCGGGTAGAGCGACAAAAATACAAATATCTACTGAAGTAATATTTTTTCTTGGACACAGAAATAAAATGAAACTCCTTACCTCTTCTCATCAAAAATTGAGCACTCCTCATTGAAAAACCTGCTTTCATTATAAAACAACTCAATGAGGACTTTAGAATGACAAAGTCTTTAAATAACAAGGGAGATCCAGTCCCTCTGTAGCTGCTTTATATGACCGGCATGTCTTCTCCTCCTCCTCCCCTTCTTCCACTTTCCGTTCGCCACCTGTCATAGCTCCAGGACTGCCCGTCTTCCACTTCCCACCCCTGCACCTCCCACCCCTTCCTCACCTCCACCTCCTGCCCTTTCCACACCTCCATTTCCTACCTCTTCTCTCCTCCACCTCTCACCCCTATGGAGGTAACCAGCTCCTATTTATTCAGTACTCAGTGTAATGGCATCTCCTCCAGAAGGCTTTCCTCAACCCTTGCTGTTCCCACTTACCCATCAGCCTTACACTGCCTCCTCTCAGATTTAGAGTGGCTGGCCCAGTGTTTAAGAACTTGAGCTATACTAGGGCGCCTGGATGGCTCAGTCAATTAAGTGATGGACTCTCAGTTTTGGCTCAGGTCATGATCTTACAGTTTCGTGTGTTCAAGCCCCATATCAGGCTGTGTGCTGACGGTGTGGAACCTGCTTGGGATTCTCTCTCTCTCGCCCTCTCTCTGTGCCCCTCCCTTATCCATGATGTGTCTCTCTGTCAAAATAAATAAACTTAAAAATTTTTTTTTAAAACTTGAGCTGTACAGCCAGAGAGACCATTTTTGAAAACAATCTCTGCAATTTGTTGTCTACATGATCTTGAGCAAGTTATTTAACCTCTCCTAGTCTAGCTTCTTCATCAAAAAAATCTGGCAAATGATAGTGTACATTCCATACAGTTGTAAGCACTAAACAAAATAATGTACATAGAGCCTGGCTCACTGAAAGAACCCAGTAAAAGGTGGTTCTGATTACTGACCGTCCTTCTCATTCTCTAGCATAGCACTTACCACAGTGCATTTCAATCTTCTGTCTGCTTGTCTATGTGCCTGTCTGTTTGCATGCAGACTATGAATGGAAATTGAATCCCTTAGTGTCTGGTAAAATGTGAGGCTCCATGAAGTTTGTTGAATGAATTCAGAGAGTAAGCTTATCCCATTCCCTACCATATATGACACTGATAATCTGTAGTTTTATTTTAGAAATGGCGTGCTAGGCAAAACTCTGCCCAAGTCAAACTATACCATTGTCTATTCTTTCAGAATAACTTTAAAAAGAGATTCACTAATCTCCTTTGGTAAGACTCTCCAGTCAACTTTTTCTCTAAGTCAAACACACACTTTAAAATGAAAGTCTATCACTTATTTTTTTACATCAGTGGAAAAAGAAAACAGCTGCCTTCTTTCCCTATAAAATAGCCTCTCATCCATGTAAACATTCACACTGGCTCTTTCTCCTCTTAGTAAAATAAACCTATTTCTTTAACCTTTTTAAATGGTCTTTTCTCTTCAAGCCCTTTAATAATTGTCTTCTGAAAAATACTGAGTCACAAAGCATAAAAACAGTGAAAAATTTTATGAAGCTTCAAAAGTGGTACATCTAACACCTGAAGAAAGGGCACCCACTTAAAAATAGAAGATCCACATTCATTTGGAAATAGTGGTCTTCAAAACATTATTATACTAGTGAATAAAGTCTTAGTAGTTTTAGCCAGTTGTACTAGTTAATCCTTCTTACTTTTATAGAATATATTTCCAGTGGGTTGCAAGATCAATGAATTTAATATATTAAGACTCTTAAAATATTTCATTTTTGGACACATTAACTACATTTTTAAAGAGCTGGCCCAAAATGTAAATTGGTACATCCACTTTGGAAAACTGAATGGAAGGTCCTAAAAAGTTAAAAATAGAACTACAAGATGATCTAGTAATCCTCCTTCTAGGTATCCAAAGGAAAGGAAAACAGGATCTCAAGTAGTCTACAATCCTATGTTCACTGTAGCATTATTCACAATAGCCAAGATATGGAAACAACCTAAATCTCTGTAAATAGATGAATGGATAAAGAAGATATATGCATACAATGGAATATTATTCAGCCAAAAGAAAAAACATACTGCAATTTGCAACAACATCAATGAAACTTGAGGGCATTATGTTTAATGAACTAAATTAGACAGAGAATGACAAATATTCCATAATATCACTTATATGTGGACTCTAACAAAGCTGAACTCATAAAAACAGAAAGTAGGATGGTGGTTACACTGGGCTCAGGAATGTGGGAAATGGAGAGATGTTGGTCAAAGGGTATAAAATTCCAGTTAAAAGATGAATATGTTCTGGGGATATAATGTACAGCGTGGTGATTATAGTTAATAAACTGTATCACATGTAGATATTCTTCAACTTACAATGGATGTATTTAAGAATAATCAAAAAACTCATCATAAATTGGAAATATTATAAGTCAGAAGTGTATTTAACATAACTAACCTCCCAAACATCACAGCTTAGCCTAGCTTACTTACATTAACCTATAATTTGGCAAAATTGGGTAACACCAAGCCAATTGTAGGGGCACCTGAGTGGCTCAGTTGGTTAAGCATCTGATTCCTGACATCAGCTCAGGTCATGATCTCAAGGTTCGTGAGTTCAAGCCCTGCATTGGGCTCTGCACCGACAGTGCAGAGCCTGTTTGGAATTCTGTCTCCCTGTCTCTTTGCCCCTTTCCCCACTTGCTCTCTATCTCTCTCTCAAAATAAATAAAAAAAAAACTTTAAAGAAGTGATTTAAAAAAAAAACACCAAAAATTATTTTAAAAAACACACTATTGTATACTAAAGTGTTGAATATCATGTGTAATTTATTAAATACTATACTGAAAGTGAAACACAAAATGGTTGCATGAGTATAAAATGTTTGTAAGTATATCTGTTGTTTACCTTCGTAACCACATGGCTGACTTGAAACTGGGGCTCACTGTGGCTGCCCAGCATCACTACTAGCCCAAGGAAAGATCTAAATTCAAACTTCGAAGTACAGTTTCTACTTAATGTGTTTTGCTTTTGCACAGTTGTAAAGTGGAAAATCATAAGTTGACCCATCATAAGTTGGAGGCCATCTGTATTTGAAAGTTGCTAACAAAATAGTACTTAAATGCTCTCATTACAAAAATGAAATGGTAATTATGTGATGTGATGGAAGTGTTAGCTAACTCTATGGTGGTAATCATTTTGCAACATGCTGTATACCTTAAACTCCACAATGTTATATATCAATTATGTCTCAATATAGCTGGAAAAAATTTTTAATAACAAAGACCTAGCCCAGGAAGAACTCTCAGTAGGTTCATCATAACATGGCTCTTGAAAAGTTAGAAACAAGCTATATTCTAACACCAGGGAAAAGGCCATAAAGGATAAGTAATTTGTGTCAGAAAAATTCTTACATAACATAGCCTCTCCTAAAGGATGACACAGACAATGCCTTAAAAATGATTACATATGTGTTTAAAATAATATTTTACATATTATTTTTGACATTTGAAAAGGTACATAATATATAAAACCAAAAATAGCTTATCAAATTATATATCAATACAAAAATTTTGTTTAAAATATTTTTTCAGTGTTTAAAGTAAATATGTTGTTGTAGGCGTTAGTCATATATGTGAGCGTCCGTGGTATGAGACTTGAAATTTAAGACTTAATGTTACATGCTATCTTGACATCTGGTAAGATGAGGAGGATCTTGAGTGGCCTGCCTAACTGCAAGTTCCCCTCCCCATTCTGCTTTCATAGATAAGGTACCCTAGCCAATCTTATCAAGGTTAGCAGCCCTCCTTATCACCAGGCACAGTTCCTGCTTATCCCTAAGTTATGGGCTTCACTTCTTTGCCAGCCCACTAGTCAGGGGTTATTCGAATAAGCCAATCCCATCCTTCTGCCAGAACTAGGAGTCCCTATGCCCTCTTGACACTCCAAAGCCTGCCTTCCAGTGTCACTGCTTTCTCACTCTGTTCCGGAGTGCAACCTCCTTGTAGTCTTGTGTGGCACATGGTGTTCCTCTCTCCCACGCTATGATTACATGTGATTAGTAAACTGCTGTTGATCTCCCCTGTCCAGTGTTGGGTAGCTGTGTTCAGCCATCCTTGTAATTATAGGACAGAAATCCCACCCAACAGGGTGACTAGTAGCTGGTCAAAACACTGCCCAACAATTGTTAATGAAATACCCTTTTTATATTCGGTGTAATTCTAACCAAAATACAAAGTGTCAGAGGCAGAAAGCCATTTTTCCAGCTTTCCCTGAACTAAGACATGTATTTATGACAAGGTTTCCACCCATACAGTTGCATGAGACTTTGACTTGGAACAGGAGCCATTAAGCATTCAAGGCAGTGTTCTCTCGATGAGGATGGCAGTGGTGGTATCTGATGGTTTATGTACAGCAGTGATGAAATTCTCTTATTTAGTCCCAAACATCATCATGGAAAGTTGCAGGTGTTTTTGTGAAAGATGCAGTGTTGGAGTCAAGATATGGCAAGAGTGTCATGATTAGACATTGTTTTGGGCTGGATGGCTTCTCATATTGAGTCTCTGTCCCTCATAAATCATGTGAGGACCCAATGTTATTTTATATGTTTCTTTACTATTGAAAGCATCCCAGGGTACCTGGGTGGCTCAGTTGGTTGAGCATCCGACCTTGATTTCATCTCAGGTCATGACTCCAAAGTCATGGGGTGGGGCCCCATGTCGGGCTCCATGCTTAGCATAGAGACTGCTTAAAATTCTCTCTTTTTCTGCCTCTACCCCTCTCTCCTGCTCATGCTTGCCCTCTCTCTCTCTCTCTCTCAGATAAAGTATAATAAAATAAAATAAAAAATGAAAGTTGGTTCTACTATTCATAACTCAGTACCCTGACCAAAATTATAAATGGTATCAGAAAAAGTTGCAGGCATCCAGAATCCTTAAGGAAATGGAAATCTGAGATTTTATGGCCTGCTTATGTTTGAAGGCCTTGAAAATATAAATGTTACCAGGTAATGGGATTCTACCATCTGTAGCAAGCAGTGTCAAAACAATTAATTCTTCATCTGTAATTACCTGGAGTGACAGCCTTTAGAAAATAAATGCCCGCTGATCTAGGGTAGTAGGGTATGTGTGAGAAACCCAAGGATTGTGGGGTAGGCTGGTTGTTTCTAAGTGCACTGGAGAATTTACAGACATTAAACACTATGCTCAATATCCAAAATTCTCGTCTTGATGCATTCAAGAGTAGATAATTTCCTTGATGATGTGAAATTATCTTTTACAGTTTTCAATAATGGAACAGTTGTAGTTGAAAGATTTTATTCTGAGGGTCACCAAACTACAAAGTCAGCAACTTGTGGGCTTATTTTCATGTAAAAGTCAGGGCATTTCTTAAGCAAGATGGAAACCTATGAATTAAAATAAGGCTAAATGAGGAGTCAGATCATGAAAGTACCAAAACTTTCCGGTTCCACAGAATCTCCTCAGTAAGCAGAACCAGCCTTTTCTTCCCTCTATCATGAGGCTTCCCTGGTTTGCTTGGAAACTTGCAACAATCTGGCTTAAAGGAATCCATTTCTCCTCATGCGTGGCTCTACCATGTCTCACTGATGTCAACATAACTGGAGTCAGATATGAGTATGTTTCAAGGGGCCACTTTCCAATAAAACAGGGGAGGGAAAGTTTGTATACTAGATAATTAGAAATACTTTATTAATTTGTGATGGCAAAAATCTAGAGAATGACTTCTGAAGGGCCTAGACTAGGAGGGAGCTAGTTTCATGTGTGTTCATTTTGCAAAAAAAAATCATAGAGCCTTTCATTTATTATATATTCCCATTCCCTTACACGTATTTCATTTCCACAAAGTTTTTAAACATTATTAAATCAGCATGTTCACTCAAATCTGAACATGATGCTGACTCTGCTAAAGCTTTGTCTTTCTTTTCTTTCTGCAAATTGCTCCGTGGTGACTTCTGAATTTACCTTTCATACATACCTGAATTCTTTCTGACAAACATAGGTGCTGGCCTCCATAACTGAAACAAAGCAGTTCCTTCTGAGATTTGAGCAGAAGAGTATTGCAGGTATACAAGCGGTCTCTGACTCTCTGCTCAGGTGTCTCTGCCTCTTAGGAGTCTAGTGCATTGCTGGCTGTTGCCACTCTTATTCTCAATTTTTTACAACCCCAGCCGCAGCACACAAAAGCCCTTTCAGTTGCTTCTACTTAGAAATACTAAGACAAGCTGATATTTTCAAAGTAAATTTTACTAAACAGGAATAAAGAAGTACAAATAGAAAGCCAGGAAAAAAATTAAGCCTGCATTAAAATAAATTTCTAATACAGATCTCTAACTGTTTCCTCTTTATTCACCACCCCCATCACTTCCATTTCCCTACTTTTTTATATGGAGAAGAGTTAGTAGTAGGTGACCTTAGCATTTAATTTATAGCTTTCAAAATATCAAGGTAGGATCATGGCGGAGCTAGAGGGGAAATTAATATTTCTGAGGGATTTTGACTTGAAATCAAATGAAATAACTAATGAGGCTTGGGTTATCTCACAGGCTGAGAGTGTTGTATTCATATGATAAATAGTTGCATAATGTTGGGGGAGAAAATAGTGTTGTTGGAAGTTTAAATGAAGAAGAAGGGTAAGTATTGACATTGGACAGCAACTGATAGTTAATAGACACATTTCACATCTGTGGCTGACTTATATGGTTTTGAATATCCTTTTGATATTTTGGGAAGCCATAACTGTATTTCCCAGTCTCTTTTGCATCTAGGGTTGAGGCATGTGATTCACTCAGATGCATCCATTGAGGTAATTAGGTGAATTAAAACCATCACTTTGAGGCCAAAAAAAGAGAGAGAGAGTCTTATTTTCTCATGAAATAGACTGGTTCTGTTTTGAGAGTGTGGTGTCAACCTGGGATCTTTATAAACCAAAAGACAGGTATGGAGCTAGGTGAAAAGGAAGCTAGATTTTATCCATTTCTGAAGCTGAACCAGCTTATGAGAAAATTGATATGGCCACAAATTCACCTTTATATGTACCCCCTATAATACTTCTTGCTTTACAGAGAGTAGAGGTTCAGTGAAGATTGTTTGTATTATTATTTTAAAAACCACTCAAATATTTGGCAGGCATTTCATGTCCATGTTAGTTTGACAGGGTATATGTTAAAATATGTTAAACCAGCATATACGGATGGATTTAGCAGCATTTGTAGTTTCAATTCTATAATAGTGGGATAAGGAAAGGGAATGTGGGGAAAAAGAAAACATCCCACCCTGGAGCTGGGAAATATTTTGAGTCTGATGTCACAATTAATAGGAGGAGAAAATGAAATTTTCCTAAAGCGTGAATTCAAAATTCCACAGGTTCTTGCCAGGCAGGGGCAGGCCATGGTCCAGCTGCAATAGTTGTGTTAGAGCCAAACCCTGAGATAGAAGAGATAAGAGTAACATAGGAGCCAAATATGTAATTTAGAAAAGGCAGAGGCTTTTAAAAAGAAGAGTGTGAGGTGCCCAAGAAATCACACTTATCGTCAGAATGAAATTTGGCACTCTGATAAATTGAAATATCACTTGACTCCATGTAATGAAAGATCGCAGGTTATTCCAGCCTGTGCCCTTCACGGTAAGCCATTAATCGAAATCTCCAAAAGGACACTCAGAAAGTCAGAGATTGTTTTCAAATTTCAATTAAATTTTATGCTTAAATACTGTGAATAAAAGACTTTAAAAAATGTGGACTCACTTCCTATATCTTTGTGAAGGACAATTTTTTCTTGTCTGCGCAGATGGAGAGAAATGGTGGTTCTTGAAATAATGTTAAGGAGACCAGTAGATAAATTTAAGTTAAAGTAAAGTATGTGCGGACTGGCTGAGTGACTTAGCCATGGTTTCCTTTTCTTCTCTCACCCTTTCTTTTTATGGGTTTTCAATGAGATTAGTCAGCTAGTAAAGATTTGAGAAGAAAATCTAGCTTTACCATTCATTTTTGACTCTTCCATAGATCGAAGAGGGATATTTACCTCATGGTTGCTATGGATTGGAGGAAAAGCTTCCTATAAAATGGTGTATTTTATTGGATTCAACAAACTTGATGAAAAACATCATTTATCTCTAACTGGCCCAGGCAGTTTCATTATATCCCTCATTCAGAAAAAGACCTCCTAGATGCTCAGTGTTGGGAAGGTGAGGGTGTAAGGGTGTGAGGCAGTTGTCTAAATGAAAAGAGTGAACTGTGACATTCTCAGTCCTGCTTCCAGACTTTTCTAGAAAGGCTTAAAGCACCTTTATGGAACCCTTTATGTTTTGACCTATTCTGGTAGTATTGAGGTAAACAATTTTATTCTATTAGTTGCGTAAGAGTACACCCAAGCATAACAATCTATCTAGTCCTAGTTAGGGCCTTGCCATTATGGGTTTAGAAATACTAAGGTCACATTTGCAGTTGAATTTTATGCTAATGAAATTCTTTCTCACTGCCTACTCTGATTGTACAGTCACCTCTGCCCTTAATCTGGTCCGGTTCTGTTAACATGACACCTGGCTTCCCTGGGGTGGTCTGCTCCAGGTCTGAATCATTCAGCAAATATTTATTGAGCAACTGCAAGAAGCCAGTCTCTGTGCTGGTTGCTAAGGATGCAGAGTTAAATAACATTGTCCATCCTCTTGAGTTACCCACAGTCTGGTGGTGTGGAAACAGCAATCTACTCCTTTCTCTTGACAAATTCCTTGATGCATAGAAGGCTTAAAGTAATAGTTTTAGCAATGAACTGAAATAAAGAAAAAGCAGAGAACACATATCTTAAAAATAACAAATAAGGTGAAATGGTATTAAAAGACACATGGGAATGTTTCTGATTTGGTCTCTAAGACTTAAAAATGACTTAAATTTTATTTGGGTCAATAGTTTCTAAGAACCTGTAGGATTCTCAGTTCCACCCAAAATCTGGGATGAGTTTTGGTGATTTCTTACCTCATCCAAATGATGATATATTTTAATTATCTCTGGTTCTTGCCCTAGTCCCAACATAAGATAAGCATCATTTTCTTTTGTCCCCAAGTATCCCTTCTTTGAGTTCTACTCTACACTGAAATGACCCTGTGATGTTTTCTCTCCCCTTCCAATACCTTCTTCACCAACCACAGCTTCATGCTCTTCTTTCTTATTCTCACAGGTGATTTCCTACTTTATTAAGCCCACCTAAGTGCCATGATGAAAGCATTTAAAATCATTTACCTTCATATTTAAAATAGTGGCAGCATTATTTATTCATTGTGGTATTTTTATTAATGTTTTCTTGTAGTAGACTCTGAGTCTGGAGTTCTTGCTTGTCCAGCAAGAGAGCGGATGCAGGGTTAAAATGTGAGAGAGGCTAATGTCCAAGAGGAGACAAGAGCCCCAAGTAAGGGTCCTTGCTCCATTTTTATTAGGATCAGGCAGCTTACAAGTGTGATGGACGTGCACAAAGAGAGAGTGAAACTGTGAACATTAACTCATGTGTGTGAGGGAAAGGGAGTTTTGAAGATATGTGGTGTTAGGAGTTTGGGGCAATACAAAACAAAGTCCTGGCACCAGGCAGATGGTTGTTATGAGGCGACCAGTCTGTTTATCTTAGCTAGCCTAACGGATAAGACAGATAGAGCTTGCTACCTCAGGGTCAACAAGGTGCCTTTCTTTTCCTAATGAGCTCCACTCTGGGCACTTCACCCTGCTGCAGTCTGTAGTCCTGTTTACCTGTTTACCTACAATAGGCCCTTCCCTCCTGTGAAAGCAGCTTTCTGCTATTGTACTAAGTTGAGGGACCCTTCCATCCTGAATACCCAATCTCGATTACCTGATCGTGGATGTTTTCATTCTGAGGCTTCCTATTCTTATATGCTTTGTTAACCCATGGGTGCAAGCTCAGGGAATGCCTAAGCGTATTCCCCACATTTTCTGATTTTACTATTAAAGACTGGCAAATACTACAACAGTTAACTGCCATTATTCAAGTACTCAATTACCATATTGGGGTAATATGTGTATTGAAGTACACATATTGGGGGAAGAGAAGCTTTGTGGTTTAATTTGTTGGATTTTCTATGAGTAGTTCACATGTAATGTCACTATCCTTTATGTTTTAAAATTCCAAGTTGCAGGGTGTCTGGGCGGCTTACTTGATTAAGTGTCTGACTCTTGATCTCAGCTCAGGTCATTATCTCAGGATTGTGTATTCAAGCCCTGCATTGGGCTCCTTAATGGGCATGGAGTGTACTTAAAAAAAAAAAAAGTATAAAATTCCAAGATGCTTGGTGATATTTGTGTCTAATATAGTATGGAAAGTATAGGCTATATTTAGTAAGTGCTTACTGATTTATAAATACTGACCTGATGACTTCTCCATTTGCCTGTAGCAAATGTATCATCTATAATCTGGGACTTTTGTTAATGGTAAAGAAATTTCACTATAAAATTTTAGTGGCAATGAAAGAGAATAAAAATTTTAGTATTATATAATAAAATGGAAATGCAAAATTTTAAAGCTTTATAATACATACTGCATTCAATTTAACTTTCTGGCTTTGTGGGTTACAAAAACCCAAACTTCCAAGGTGTGGAAGGGAATATTTCCATATTTTTATTATAATCTTTCATATGATTAACACATAAGAATTTTTTTATTGTAATGTTTAATCAGTTTGGAAGTGTATCTTCAGGATCTCTTCAGGAAAGCACCCACTTGCTTTCCCAAAGTATATTATTAAAAGTTTGTTGCATATCCTTCCAAAGATCTTTCTGGCATTTATGCAAAATCACACACACTTTTGCAAATGCTTGAGATATTTATATTGTTTTTGCAACTTCATTTAAAAAAATTTAGTGTCTTGTGGATCTTGCATGGAGCACATAAATTTTACTTATAATGAGTGCATAGTAGTTCATGGTATGGATGTGTCATCATTTAGTTAATCCTCAGTTGATTAACATTTGGATAATTGCATAATTTTTTGTCTTAAAATAATGTTTCATGAAATTTCCTTTTCATGCTTTTTTTATAAACTGTCTTGACATTTATTCAATTTTTATGTACCACAAGTCTCAAAAAAGAGAAGTGGACCCAAATCTTTTTTTTTGAAGCACCTTTATTGAGGCATAATTGATACATGAAGAACTGAACATATTTAATATATATATTCAATGAATTTGAACATTTTAGACAAACGCTTTTGATAACGAGTGCCACAATTAAGATAACAGATATATACAGAAGCTCTCAGAGTTTCCATGTGTTCTCGTGGGTTTTTTTCTTTAAGAATTCTTTACATGAAATATACGCTCTTAAATTCGGAAGAGCACAATACCAAATTTTTTGATGTCTATGCACAAATGTTTTCTAGAATAGACATTTATAAGTGGAACTGATGACCCAAAAGTTATAAGCATCTTTAATTTGCATAAATCTGCCACCTTGGGAGAGCTGTTCTTTGTTCTCCCACGTCTGGGTCTCTAGTATATATTAAATCACGTCTGAGTTTCCCCCCAAATCCTCGGCTGCCTTGCTGACCACATTCTTAGTACAATCTGGGCTTAGAAAAGTTCCAGGATGTCTTAAGGGATCTGAGGAAGGCACCTAGGGTCATTACTTTGAACAACTCTGCCATCTCCATTTTTTTGTGTACACAGATGGGCTCATCAGACCTGGAAAAAATCAGATGTTCTCCTTCCAACATTAAAGATAAGGAATTGTACACTGTTTCTTCTAATCCTTTTAGAAATTGCTATGGGATTCAAATATAAGGAAGGTACCTTCTTTTTTCTGATGGAAATTTTTGGGGAGAAATCCTTTTATATTTGGCTAGAGATACAAATGTAGATATGCAGAAAAACTTATCTTTTTCAAGCAGACAGTATAGATTTCTTTCAACACCATGAAACATTTATAAAAATGCCTAAGATCATTTTTCAAGTAACAAAGAAAATTCTTTAAATTCCAAAAACTAGAAATTATACAGGCAACATCCTTTTATCTCAAAGCTAAACTTATGGGGTGCCTGGGTAGCTCGGTGGATTGAGTGTTTGATTCTTGATCTGGGTTCAGGTCATGACCTCATGGTTCTTGAGTTCAAACCCTGAGCCTCACGTTGAGCCCACCGTTGACAGTGTGGAGCCTGCTTGGGCTTATCTCTTTCCCTCTCTCTCTGCCCCTCCTCCACTCATTCTCTCCCTTTCTCTCTTTCTCACTCTCTCTCAAAATAAGTAAATAAACCTTTTAAAAAGCTAAATTTAGTTAGGTAAATGCTAAAGAAAAAAGAAAAAGAAAAGCAAGCAAGCAGTGGATGCTATTTATATTGACATCTTTGTTGAAGTTAAAGTTAATAAACTTTTACATAGTATGTAACACAGACTTGAAATACATTTTTTAAATAAGTTAAAAATAGAAAAGAAGCTCTAAAGAAAAAAAGCAGGCAGGGTTTTACACAAACTTCTAAGTCCTTGGTAGATAAAGAAGGTTAAAGGTAAACGGGTATAATATTTCTTGAATAAGTTGGGTTTGTTAGGGTGTAACATAAAGCAGCTTTATTCTTTTCCCATAGTCTCTTCAAGCTCAAGCTCAATTAAGTTTTTCCTCATTGTTGAATGATCTCTCAGATGAGTCACTCAGCTAAAAGGACAATCACAATTCAGTAGCGAAAATGCCTAGTTCAATGCAATAATCAGAATTCCAAATTTCTTGAGGTAAAGCTTTCTCCTTTTCCTCAGTCATTGGGTGGGGGATGAAGGGTGGAGGGTGGACGAAGCAGGGGCAGTCCAACCCCACACAGCATCTCCATGTTGGGGTCCTTTTGTGTCTTCAGACTATTGCCTTGAGTGGGAGCCCTTTTAAAACTTCCCGGGTATGCTCCCTCCCAGGGAACTACTTAGCTCTTCTCAGGCATCCTTGCCCTTGAGGTTATTTGGCTTGAGTTGAGGGGATACAAATGAATCTTCTCTTTAAACTCTTCAGAACTTCATTCTTTAGTTACTAAAGGTGTATATGATGTTACCATGGTGTTATGGTCATAAGGTGTTACAATTTACCTTTTGTGGAAACTAAAACTGATTTAGTTTTCTGGGGATGTTAAGAAAAAGAATACAAAAAGACAAATATGAAATTAGGAAAGAATATGAATATTTACTAAGAAGGTGAAAGGATTTCAGAACTAATTACAAATTTTTAAAAGCTTACAAGCGCCCTAACCTTGACAAAATTAAAAAATAACATTTTTATTAACTGCCTCACACATCTCTAAAATATGTTTCCTTATGATTTTTGGCTGCATATTCTTTGATCCCATCTTCGTATGCCAATGGTTTAGAAATGCTATTTTCAATAGATATATTAGAAAAGTATTTCAATTTTTGCTTTGTCATGTTAATTAATTTTTTTTGTTATTAGTTTAGAAGCTCCTACTGCCTTTCCATCTCCTTATTGGAACTGCCATGTACACTTTTAGAATTCTTATAAAATATGGGAAACCCCACTATTAAGTTTCTTTTATATATGAGCTGCAAGATTTCAGGGTGTTTCCAGTTTTCTGGTGCAGCAATTAATATTAAATACCCTTTTAGTGGACATTTTTCATTGTCTGGGGAGGCACCTATGCAAATAAGGGAGGCCTCAAGTTTAATCTGTATTAGTTTGCAGTAACCACTGTGCCTTGCTAATGTTGGAGAATTTGTTTTATAATCTCTTGGAATATATCATCTGGGTCATCCAGTCCCTTGACTTGGGAGGCTAGAACTCTCAACACCTAATCTATTATCCTTAGTCTTTAGGACCTTAACTGAAACAGACCTTAAGTGGTATTGCATAATAATATATAGGATTGAATAAGAGGATTATGTTAGTTTAAAAGACTAAATCAAACTGTATTCTCCAGACAGAAAATAAATATCCACCTTTCAAACTGTGGAAGTTGTAAGACATTGTACAGGTCATGATCTCTAATAACAACGCAGTAAAACTAGAAAGTCATTATACAGGAATGTTAAGAAGGTCAACCACTCATACACCTAAAACCATTTTACTCAATAACTGTCGAGCCATGAAGGAAATAAAAATTTATAATTATTCAGAAAATAGTATTAATGAAATCACTACATACAAAGATCTATATGGGATAGTGTTAAAACTGTAACTAAAGACAAATCGAAATTATTAAATATTTTTATTATTAAACAAGAAGAATCAAAATAAATTACACATTAACTAATTAATTAGTAGTGACTACCTCTCACAAGGGTTTGCTTTGTTTTTAAAAAAATTTTTTTAACGTTTATTTATTTTTGATAGACATAGAGACAGAGTATGAGCAGGGGAAGGGCAGAGAGATAGGGAGATAAAGAATCTGAAGCAGAGGCTCCTGGGTGGCTCAGTCGGTTGGGCGGCTGACTTTGGCTCAGGTCACGATCTCACGGTCTGTGAGTTCGAGCCCCGCGTCGGGCTCTGTGCTGACGGCTCAGAGCCTGGAGCCTGCTTCGGGTTCTGTGTCTCCCTCTCTCTCTGCCTTCCCCTGTTCACGCTGTGCCTCTATGTCTCTCAAAAATAAATAAACATTAAAAAAAAAAAAAAAAGAATCTGAAGCAGGCTTCAGGCTCTGAGCCATCAGCACAGAGCCCGATGTAGGGCTCAAACTCACAGACATGGAGATCATGACCTCAGCCGAAGTCAGCCATTTAACCAACTGAGCCACCCAGGCGCCCCGTGCTTTGTTTTTTAAATATGCTGCTTTGTTTTTTAATATGCTGCTTTGTTTTTTAAATATGCTGCTTTGTTTTTTAATATGCTGCTTTGTTTTTTAAATATGCATAAACTTTGCTAGTTATGCATTTTAGGGAATAATATAATCCAGCATGCATTAGCCTATTTATATGATAATATTGGTTCACAGGAGAAGACTGAACTGAAAGTTAGGAGAAGCTGAGAGGGAAATGTTTATACTTTGAACTTATTTTATTAGACATTTCCTGTTGATGACTTGGTGAGTCTGGTACATACATGCTTGTGTATCTCTAGTTAGTACAGTAGGTTCCCAACTTCATTATGATTGGCCTACTTAGTACTTAAGCTTATATAGGATTGGAGAGTTTATAGTTGGAGAGGGAAATATGTGGGCCCTTGGTCACATGACATAAAACCTCTCTGGGAAATGTTTGCAATACTTCTTGGTAGAAACTTCAAGAAATATTGAGTTATAATAGTATTGATTGATTTACTGTGGGTATGATATCTTTTTTAGGGGGATTTTATTTAAAATGGATAGAGACAAGATAGAAACAAAAATACTATCTTTTGTTTCTCTATTTTTGTTTTGCATGTATTTTTTAATGCTTTTTTATTGTTTTATAAACTTACACAAATATCCTAGATGGGGTTTCCTTGCTCAGAGAAGAAAGTATGTCAAGTGGAGATCTTTCATAGTATGATTCATTTTAACTTAGAGGACTTCATTTACTCATCACAAAAATGTTTTCAATAATAGTAACACTTTCTTTTAAATTTAGACACATTGTGAAAATACTGTAATAATTGCGTTCAGAAAGTGTTAGGCAAACATTATTTAACAATGCTCCTCTAACTTCAGCCAAACCAGAGAATGCGATTTATGGATTTTGAAAAGTTCTCAGACATAGTTTGTGGAAGTGAAAATTAATACAACCTTTGTGTAGTTGCCAGGATTTCTCCACCAAAATATAGAACATATTTGATAAAAATTCTCTGACAAAAATAACTACAAGACCAATATACAGGATATGACATTAGAAACGTATTGACATGATGCTCAACATATCTTACGTGTAACCTTAGTGGCTTAGGGTTTTTGCAATGTTTGTTCTTTAAAAACTCAGGTTATTTGGGACACCTGGGTGGCTCAGTCGGTTAAGCATTCTACTTCACCTCAGATCACGATCTTAGGGTTTGTGGCTTCAAGCCCGGCATCTGTATGTCAGCACAGAGCCTGGAACCTGCGTCAGATTCTGTGTCTCTGTCTCTCTTTGCCCTTGCCCTGCTTGCACTCTGTCTCTCTTTCTCTCACAAATAAATAAACATTAAAAATAAAAATAAAAATAAAATTTCAGGCTGTTTTTACCATAGCCAGAAGTTTGTTTTTGTTTTTGTTTTGCCCTGCCATAGCCAGAAGTTTTATTTAAAATATGTGTAGGTTCAAGGTTGATAGCTTTTTTTTATGCAAATGTTACATTTTTTTCTGTAAATTAGCATCTTTTTTTCATAAAAAATTGGGGGCAGAATTATGACTTTAAAAATTCTTGATTTAAGGGCCACTTAGGTGGCTCAGTTGGTTAGGCATTCAACTTCGGCTCAGGTCATTATCTCGTAGTTCGTGAGTCCAAGCCCTGCATTGGGCTTTGTGCTGGCAACTCAGAGTCTGGTGTCTGCTTAAGATTCTGTGTTTCCCTCTCTCTACCTCTCCCCTGCTCACACTCTGTCTCTCTCTCAAAAATAAGAAAATATTTTTTTAAAAATTTCTTAATTTAAGGCAGCAATCTTGAAAAATAAACCTACAACTTTTTTCTTACAAACACTTCAAACTCTGAGAAAGATGAAGCCTAAACAAGTAACAATACTGTTATGAGTCATATATTTATAAAAAAAGGAACTATAAAGTACTGCTCTGCACAGGCACAGGCTGACTAATCACACAGGAGGCTCATTTGAGGCTAGAGGGGTGAATGTGCTCACTGTGCCGTTCCCAGAAGAGCGACAGGGAACGGTTTTCTTCGGTGATATGGAAGGTGAGCGGGAATGAGACCCTTGCTCCAAGCCACCAGCCAGAGCACAGTGCGAATGAACTTTCTTGATCTGGACTGCAGAGGTAGAGATGGATGAATGAGGTAGGTTGACAGCCTCTCTCCTAACATCTAGTTGGGGAGAGGGGAGAAGTTAAAATTCAGCAGCAGCCTAAATAAGAAAATGGTGCAACTTCTCTCCACAAGTTTGAAAAATGGTAACCCAAGAAGGAGACAGAGACAGAGAAAGCTCCTTTCAAAATATCATGTCACTCCTCTATGCAAAACCCTTCAGTGGCTTTCCATATGCCTCAAAGTAAAAGCCCAAATCCTCAAAATATCCTCCTGGCCTCTCTAGATCCTGGCTCCCACCAGCTTTCTGACCTCATCATCTACCAGTCTTGGCCTCTTCACTCGGCTTCAAACACGCCAATCACTTTACCAATGCTGGGACTTTGCACTTGTATTTCCTTGGCCTGGAGAGTTCTCCCGTGGATAGCATGGCTCATTTCTACACTTTCTTCAGGTCTGTAGCTCATATAACAACTTACCGAAGGTCTTTTTAGACTACCTTATCCAAAATACTAAGCCCTGTCACTCTCTATTACACTTACTTCATTTTTCATCATCAAACTTATGATGATACATCCAGGTGATTAACCTGACTGATGTGCATTTTGTTATTTATTCATTGTCTCATTTCCACTAAAAGGTAATTTTCACGGGCAAGTACTTTGTCTATTTTGTTCACTGCTATAAGCCAAAAATGGGCTTGGTACAGAGTGGCACACACACAGGAATGTGTTGAATTAGTGACTTCTGGTGTGGCACAGAGTTCTAGCCCTGCTCCCATTCCGTGGAAGCAATAATCTGTTAATATTGTGAATCTGCAGTGTAATGACATTCTCACCAGCATCTTCCACAGAAAGACAAATGGTCTGATGAGGCATCCTTGGAATATCAAGAGGAAAATATAGGAAATATTTTGAATACATAAGCTCTCATTATATGATCTCAGCAAAGGCAAGAAGAGCCCCAAGAACCTGATTATTTCTAAGGATCCACGCTAGGATGAATAGAGCAGGAGAAATTTGCAGGAGTGTCTGCATCCCTGGGTGGGTGCAGTGGGCCTTGCTATAGTTTCTTTAAAAGTATTTCAGAAGGATGGGGTTCTTGGGTGGCTCAGTTGGTTAAGCGTCCAAATCTTAATTTGGACTCTAGTCATAATCTCATGTCATGAGATCGAGCCCCGTGTTGGGCTCCATGCTAAGCTCCTTGCTGAGTGTGGAACCAGCTTAAGATTCAATCTCTGTCTCCCTCTCTCTCTCTCCTACTCTCTCTCCCTTTGCCCCTCCCCAGCTTGTGTGCATGCTGTCTCTCTCAAAAATAAAAATAAAAAATAAAAAAAATAAAAGTACTTAAAAAATATTTCAGAAGGAAATACAATGTCTTTGTTTGAGCACTGCCTTTCTCCCCTCTATAGCCTCAGTATACAGAAAATAGAGAATTTCAGATCTCAAAATTAGACTCAAAGTGTCATGCCAAGATGTGGGGAGGGTGGCTATCAAATAGATTTTACCACACAGTATCTGTTGTCATACTAAGAAGGAAGAAGATGTGGAAATGTGATCCATGAATCAACAGCTAGATAGAACTATATAAATGTGGAACATGGCATACAAAAGACAAAATGAGGAACTCAGTCTGGAGGAAAATGCCAAAGAATAGAAGAAAACCTAATGTGAGTGCTTCGAGTTTATTAAAACAAACAAAAAAACCTTGTAAAATTATGAATTCAAAAATGAATATTAAATATAACAACAGAATGACATTAAGAGGTAAAGATGACATAGCTAAGTAAGCAAATTGTTAACTAGAACACTATTGTATAATAAAGTGGAAAGAACAAAATACAAAATATATATGACTGGAAATATAAATTCTTATACATGGGAAAAATATTAGGTAACCACACTGTGCACAGGGATTAAAAAACATTATAAAAATGATGATGGAATGAGCAAATAAAATTCAATAGTAGGAGTCTAGATGTCCCTAAAGTAGAAATTAAATTCCAACAAAAGGAATAGAATTTTATTCAAAAATGTAGAGGAAATTTCCTCTGAAATGAAGAATAAAGTACGGCAGATCATAAAAAATGATAAAGTACAACCAGTACATATCAATGTAGACATATATTATTGAAATAATTAAACTCTGAGAAAGAAGAAAATAATTCTTCAAACATCTAGAAAACAAAGGAAGTCCCTGACAAGAGCAGAGATGAAGACAGCTTCTGTTTTCTCTAGTAGCATTGGATGCCAGGAAACAGAAATAATGACTACAGAGTTCTGAGGTCAGAGATTTTAACCAGAAATATTATACCTTGCCAAAATATTATTCATTTATAAAAGTCACAAGCAAATTTTCAAACATGGGAGAATGCAGGAAATATAGTCTCCATGAGTTTTTCTGGAAATGCCTATTTGATTTCAACTTCTTTTTTTCAGCTTTATTGAGGTATAATCAATAAATAAAATCATAAGATACTTAAATTTATTTAGTGTTTATTTTTGAAGGAGAGAGAGACAGAGCATGAGAGGGGAGTGGCAGAGAGAGAGGGAGACACAGAATCCAAAGCAGGCTCCAGGCTGTGAGCCGTCAGCACCGAGCCTGACACGGGGCTCAAACCCACAAACCGCGAGATCATGACCTGAGCTGAAGTCAGATACTTAACCGACGAAGCCACCCTGGTGCCCCCAAATCATAAGATATTTAAAGTGTACATTGTGGTGATTTGATATACATATACATTGTGAAAGGATTTCTCCATAAAGTTAATTAATGTATCTATCACCTCATATATCTATTTTTTAAATGGTAAGACCACTTATGTTCTCTTTTAGCAGATTGCAATTATATCAGCTGTATTTGATTCAAGGAGATTATGGGCTAGTTGATTCCTACGGATATCTTTAAGGTCTAAATTTCTATAAAATAACTAGAAAGTTTGTTGTTTTGTATCGTAGTAATGTATTTGCAAATGTAGTAGAACAAAAACTGGTTGTACTAATATTGAGTACTTTTCAACATTGTTTGTGAAACAGTTTTTTTTTCTTTCAAATCTATCAGATTCAAAGGAGGGGATGGAGATTCACTGTAAGAGAGGAGGTGCTATGTCTTGATTTTCATTTGGACGATTCTTACTTTCTAAATTTCCTTTTATTTTTTTTAATGTTTGTTCATATTTGAGAGAGAAAGAGGGAGAGCACGAGCAGGGAGGGACAGAGAGAGAAAGAGACACAGAATCTGAAGCAGGCTCCAGGCTCTGAGCTGTCAGCACAGAGCCCAACGCAGGGCTCGAACCCACAAACCGTGAGATCATGACCTGAGCTGAAGTCGGACTCTTAACCACCTGAGCCACCCAGGCGCCCTACCTTCTAAATTTCTAAAACACACAGATTGTAAGTAAACTAAAAAACGAAACAAGCTAAAATAACAGGAATTTGGAAGAGACAACAGGGTCATTTGGAACAATGGTTCTCAGACAATTTTATCTGCAACTTTTCTTAAGTAATGTCATTTGTGCTATTATTCCTCTTTTCCCTACATTTTTGTTTTCCTTTTTTATTCACCTCCCTCAAAGAGCACAACCTGGACCACTCTTTTATAAAGAAATAGAAGTCACAGTTTATGCTTCCATCATTACAGTTCTTGACTTTATAGATCTTAACAGAAATTGACATACGAGGCTTAGGAGGCCAGGGAGGACACCCTGCGCCTCTGCTTGACTTTAAGGCTGTCACCACCAGCCATACCTCAGAGCACAGCTTTGTGGGTGTCATAAGAGAGTCCTAGACAAGAGAAAGTCTCCTAAGTCATCTCATAAACATCGATCATTTTATAGATAAGGAAAGTGAGGATCAGGCTTTCTAAAAAGTGACTTGCACTGGGTACGAACTGGAGTCCAGGACTGTGATCTCCAAGTCCGGTCAACTTTACCACCATGTGCCATGCCAACCGCTCGCATTCTGTGTGCACACAACCAAATCTTATATTTGCCCCTGGTATCAATTTGTTGTTGTTGTTATTGTTGTTGTTTTCCTTCTTAAACTGGTTTCTTCATCTGCTGATTCCTTACTTGTGGTGTCCCAAGTCTCACCCACTGAGGAGCTAGCTACATTGGGCTTAACCTACTCTTACCCAAATTCCCAAGGTTTATGATCTTGTGGGGTTATATTTCCACTCTTTTCCAGGGAGATCAGCATCATCTCAGCTATTTTAAAGCAAATCTAATGTTCCAGAATGCAGGGAATATAGAATCTCAGGGAATGACTGATTCTCTGGGGCATGTTTCTGTGTTCACGCCTTGTTCTTTTCAAGAGTTTCTGAATGTGAAGACTGCTTTCTTCTGAAGAAACCACTGGCCTACATACTTATTTTTTTTAATTGTTTCCTGGTTATGTTTCTTCCTATTCTTTATCCACCAGCCTTGCCAGAGTCCTTGTTCCGGCGAATCTAGGGGTCCCCGAAGGATGGACGGTCAGGTGAAAGGAAATGAGAGAGCCATGAGAGAGAGATATAGTCTGATGACCAAGCAGGCAGCCCTGGCAATTCTGGCATCTCCGTCCTGCCGGTCTCAGTGTCTTTATTTAAAGACAGTGAGTGATGTTACATCAGTGACAAGGCATTCTTAACAACATACATTGTTGCCTCAAGACCTATGTTAACCATCTATAGATAGATTAGGAGTCATTCTATCCGTAATCTTTAACCATAATGGAGGAGGTATTATTCGCTTGGTAGAGACATGATCTCTAATGCTTGTCTAAGTTCTTTTCCTTTGTGAGCGAGTGAGCCTATATTGTAAGGGCTCATGTCTATCTGTTCTTTATACAAACAGCAGTTTCTGTAAAAAGTGTTTTGTTATTGCCTTTTTATTATACGGGAGAGTGGGGATGAGAATTACAAAAGGATTCGTGAAATGTTAACCTCAGGGAGGTGCTCAATATTTGCTGTTGATCAGCGAAGATATGCGTAGCTACTTTTGTTTGGCTACTGTTTGTACCTTGTCTATAAACAGTGCTTCTAACTTTTGGGCTAAGCTAACCTCTGGAGAAGGTCCTAAGTCTCTTTACAATCTCTCCTATCAGTCTGTTAATCAAATACTGAGAGAAGCTTTACAGAGATGTGCCTTGAGGTTTTATGGTGGAGCTGAGGGATGATTAACACAATACGATACCTGCAGGGAAAATCTAGTTTGGTTCAAGGAGTCTTGGAGCCTAATGTCTACTAATTTCTAGCCAACTCATAACTGCTATTCTGTATGATCGATTTGTGTAACCTGTATCCAAGAGGCAACTTTGAGGTTACTTCTGGCCAGGTTACTCTCATTCAGATTTTATCCATCAAGACATTGCACTCCAGGTCCCCTTTCCATATACCATAAAACCAAAGAGAATTATATCCCTTGGGCCAACGAGAGCAGTTCAAGAAATCCAAGCCTGAAAGATTATTTAGAAGGAGGTAAGATTAGGTGCCATCTTGGCCAGCAGGAACTTTGCTTCAACCACTTTTTCCACACAGGGAAATGTCTCAACCTGTGAGCCCAAAATGGCTCCCAACACAGCCTGAAAAGAGAGCTGCAATTTTATGAGCTAGCTAAATAAATGAACAAATAAGTATACTGAAAAATAGGCATTAAACTGTGAAGCCATGGCTTCCAGAATAGACTCTTTCTGTCACATGACTTTCTTCAAATATGTCCTTTTTCTCCTGACCTTTTTGCATTTCTAACACACTAACCTTCCCTTAAACCTTCATTTACTTTATTTCCTCTACTTTCTCTGCTTTCCTTCTTCCTTCTCCCCGCTGCCACATTTTCTTCTTTAACTGTTCAAACAAAAGGGAAATTTAAATTGTTGAATCATACTAATGTTGCTGGGTGCTATTGATTATAATCTATAAGGTTATTTGGATATAAATTTTATTTTGATATTTTGCTCAAATTTCCTCATGGTGGTCTAAGATTTTTTTGTGGTATTAACAATCAATGTAGAAAAACAATGACTATGTTGGTGTGTGTATTTGTGTAGGTATGAGAGTGACATATACAGAAACAGAGATAGAAAAAGACACAGATTTCAGATGAATGTTATTTTATATTATTTGGCAACATTAAAAAAAAAAACAACAAAACCCTAAAGGACATTACTAAGATCAAAGCTGTGTACTACTGGAGTGTCTGGGTGGCTCAGTCGGTGAGCATCCAACTTTGGCTCGGGTCTTAATCTCACGGTGTGAGTTCAAGCCCTGCATTGGGCTTGCTGCTCTCAGCACAGAGCCAGCTTCAGATTTTCTGTTCCTCTCCTTCTCTGTTCCTCCCGTGCTTGTGCTCTCTCTGTCAAAAATAAATAAAACTTTAAAAAAAATTTTTTTTAAAGCTGTGTACTACTTAGGTGGAGTTCAAAAAAAGTACAAAAGATACTGGAAAGCAATTTTTTAAATCATATAATTGTATAACAATGATTCTTTTGTTTATACTCTAGTTATGTTCTTATGTGAATGACATGCGATGATTTCCTTAAAGTTACTCCCATGCTGTTCTCAGTATCTGTTATGTGAAATCTTGTTTCTTAACGTGTCTTAGGAAGAGAGGTAGAAGTCAGACTGGCCTCAGAGTGACATGTGCCATTTCCCACTCTTGATCCATCAATTATAACTGGTCATGATGGTCACCTGACCTCTAAGGGGCCTGGAGATAGAAGGGACATCGATAACCCTTGCCACCCTTGGAGCAGTTGAAAACTCAATGGTCTTGGAGTCCAGAAAAACTATGTTCCAATTTACCTTAAACTCAGTAGAAGAGACAACACTTCATTTTCTATCAAAAAGCATGCTATAAACATCAGAGTACACGTGCCCCTATGCATCAGCACTCCTGTGTCTCTTGGGTAGATTCCTAGCAGTGCTATTGCTGGGTCAAAGGGTAGCTCTATTTTCATTTTTTTGAGGAACCTCCACACCGTTTTCCAGAGCGGCTGCACCAGTTTGCATTCCCACCAACAGTGTAGGAGGGTGCCTACTTCTCCACATCCTCACCAGCATCTATAGTTTCCTGATTTGTTCATTTTAACCACTCTGAGAAAGACAGTTACCATATGTTTCCACACATAGGTAGACTTTGAGAGACTTAACAGAAAACTAGCGGGGAGGGGAAGAGGGAAGACACAGAGGTACGGTCAGCTTGTGAAAATTCACAGAACTGTACACTAACAGTATGTACACGTTTCTATACACATATTTTCTTCAATCACATTTAAACTGAGTAGAATCAATTGTAAAATAAATGCCTCCCTGCTTTTTTAGACACAGCGAGGGAGGGAGACAAAACATAAAGAGACTCATAAATACTAAGAACAAACCGAGGGTTGAAGGGGGAATGGGAGGGGGGAGAGTGGGTGATGGGCACTGAGCAGGGCACAGGTTGGGATGAGCACTGGGTGTTGTATGGAAGCCAATTTGACGATAAAAAGTTTAAAGAAAAATAAAATAAAATAATAAAATAACAGGGAAAAAAAAGCATGCTATCTTCCCCATATTTCCAATCATGTTTACAATTATGCTCTAATACCTAACTTTTAAATGGACATTTTTTTCTGAAGAACATCTAAGCCCTAAGTTTACCGTTTTTATTTTAGCTGATAATAGTGGTGCTCTATCCAATAAGTAACATTTCCAACAAAATTAGAAGGGAGCATTAGAAATAAAAAAGCAGGGAGGCATTTATTTTACAATTTATTCTACTCAGTTTAAATGTGATTGAAGAAAAAATGTGTATAGAAACGTGTACATTCTGTTAGTGTGCAGTTCAGTGAATTTTCGCAAACTGACCGTGCCTGGGTAATCACCCTCAGATCAGGAAATAAAACATTACTGCCAACTCAGAACCCCCTTTCTAGTCTATAATCTCTTAAGAGTCACCACTATCCTGCCTTCGAACACCCCAAGTGAATTTGTACTTTATGTAAATGCAGTTGTACAGTAGATGTTCCTCTGTGCCGTGCTTTTTCCATTCAGCATTACATTGAATTTATGTTATTATGTTGTGCTATTAGATTGTTCCCTCTTAATGTATTCACTGTGTGAATATAGCACACTATTAGCTTGGGGGTTATTTTTGGCCACTAATCCCTATTGGCTAGAGATTTGGAAAGTATTTTTACAGGTAATTGATGTCCTGCTTCTCTTGATCAGTTTCCCGACTTGCGATCACTTCTGACTGCTTCCGTTTTGAGGCTTACAGTCATTCAATTTCCATGAGGCTTTGCTGGCTCTGAGGCAAATCCAGTTCACTTCTTGTTTTCCTTGCTCATTCTTTCCTGAATTTCTCTGCTACTGTTCTTATGTATATATCTTACACATATGATATCTATCTAATCTTTTATATGACACACGCTTTTTTCATGCTTACCTCATATACTAATTATTCCCAATTTTTTCACCCTGGGCTAAACTGGAGGTGATTTAGAGACATTTATATGAGACGTGTTTGAAAAAGTTTATTATATAATTTTTATTTGTATAATTATGGTAAAAATACAGCATGTTAATGAAAAACTTCAATTTTTTTTACATAAAGATGACAAATATTTGCAGTTTAAAATGAGAAACTTAAGTTTGCTTTGGTGAATGAACTTGATTGTTGTGTGTCACATTTTTATACCTGAAATGGCTACAGATTTCCTGTTCAAGTCTTATTAATGATACAAACTCTTAATTACCATTGGTGAGACACTTTTTTTTGCGCATGTTAAAAGTATTAAAGTCATTAAATACTGTGGCGCCTGGGTGGCTTAGTCGGTTAAGCATCTGACTCTTGATCTCAGCTCTGGTCTTCATCTCAGGGTTGTGAGTTCAAGCCCCAAGTTGGGGTCCATACTGGGCATGGAGCCTACTGAAAAAAAAAAAAAAAGACAACCATTAAAATATTGCAAATTAACTTAAAATATATTGCAAATTAAAATTATATTTGAAAAATTTAGCAATCTCTTATTTCTCACTAGCAACTGTAACATTGAAATTTCCTTTGCCAATGAGGATAAAGTTTTAATCCAATAGAATTTTTTCATTTCAAGTATTTTGAGATAATGAGCTATTAAAGCTCTATTTTGGGACTGGTCTACCTACACGTTATAGAAGCTACTATGTAGCCAGCACGGCAACTGAAGACAAAAAGAAACAGTCAATATATGGGAAGCTCGAAATGTGAAGCCGCTGCCCGGAGCTATTCCCTTCCCAATACCCCATCTGCCCCCCTCCTCGCCCTCCTCTCTACCAGGTTTACCTTAAGCTATGTGGCAGCTCCAGCAGACTCACAGACTGTGTAGTGAGTTGAGTGGTGGTTCCCCAAAAGATATGTCCATCCCTTAATTCCTAGAAGCTGTAATTGCTATCTTATTTGGAGAAGAGTCTTTGCAGATGTAACTAAGTTAAGGATCTGGAGATGAAGTGATCATCCTGGATTATTTGGATGGTCACTAAACCAATGACAAATGCCTTCAGAAGAGGCCTCCAGGAGAGACTTGACAGACGGAAGGTGAGAAAGTGGTGTGACCACAGAGGCAGAAATTAGAGCAATGTTCCACAAGGCCACAAGTCAAGGAATACCACCCCTAGCCTTGAGAGCTGCCCAGGGCTGAGGCTGACAGGATAGTGTAGCACAGCCAGTGAGGTCCCTTGATGCACTGTCCTGGGGTGGTCACATAAGGCTGCAGGCATTCAGCTCACCCTCTGCTAGTGATGCAGTTACCTCTCACTAGGGGTACTGATAATCTGTGTTGGAAAGAAAAACTATTTTCTATAAAAAATATCTATAGTTTTGGTAGGAAAAATATAGGCTTATGGTGGGCCAGTACCAGGAAATTACCCCTCAGAAAATATTCCCAATTTTTATTTCGATTTTTATTAAAGCATTCCTTGAGCATAATACAAAAGACCCTGAAAGAGGTGGTAGATGGTGGTGGAAACCCTTCTATACTGGGGTTAGAAGTATCTGAAATTCATGTGTTAGTCTATTTGAACTTCATTTTTATTAACTGTCTGACACATTACTTTTTGAGGGGTAACGAAAGTTTTGAGAAATTTTCTTCAGCCCACTTCAACTCTCGGTCTGCTCCTTGCAATTCCTTTGTACCAGCCCTCTGTCTCTGCAGCCCCTCTCCAATCCCAACATGTGCTGCTCGTCAGGTAACAGTCCTCCTGCTTCTCCTAACAGCCTTGTGCCCACTTTTCTGAACTTTGCACTGGGATAAAGATATTTTCCCAAGATGGCCTGTCATCCCAATTTATTGAAGAAAATACCAAAGTAGACTGCTTGATAATTTAAAACTAGTGATTGCTTAGCTTTTGGGCTTCCTGAACTGCAACGATAGGCTTACAGATTTAGGCTTATAGATTTCACAGTTGTTGGGGCAGAGTGATAAAAAAGGAGAACAGGTTCTCTTCCTTTTTTTTTTTTTTTAATTTGAGAGAGAGAGAGAGAGAGAGAGGGGAGCATGTGTGTGACCATGGAGGGGCATAGAGAGAGGGAGAGAAACAATCTTAAGCATGCTCCATGCTCAATGCAGAACCTAATGTAGGGCTCGATGTGGGGCTTGATCCCACAACCCAGGGAGCCAAATTCAAGAATCCAACGCTCAACCAACTGAGCCACCCTGGCATTGCAACAGATTCTCTTCTTCTAGGCCAGAACATGGTTATGTTAAACAAACACAAGCAGAGTATAAACAGTGGCTTCCTCGGGTGATAGAAGTGACAGTGGTCACAACAGCAGCTCGCAGGACATTCCTTTCTAAAATTGCCATTGCATGAACAGTGCTGGTGGAATCCTCTTGTCTCATGGAATACTGTCTGAATTGCAGTTGAAAAGTGCTAGGACTGACCCTGTGGATGTAAGTAAACACTCTTGTAGCTTCTTGATAATACTACGATAAGCCCCTGGAGGAAGCTGGAATCTCCATTCATCTAGGAGAGTGGGATTCATTTTACTCTAACTAACTGATATGGTACATACTGTGACCACCACTCTAAGTACTGTCACTGTTCCATTTTATAGATAGAAAAACAAAGCACAAAGAGATGTAACACCTTGTCCAAGGTCACAGTTGATAAAGGGCAATAAGAATCAAACCCAGGCAGTCTGGTTAGACAGTCTGTTTGATATGATTTTATTAGCTTTTAAATCCAGTAAAGAGAGTGGAAGGGTTACTCTGCTGTTATTCAAATAACTGCTCCAAGAAATAAAAAGACTTTGTACATAAGGTAGTTAGTTACATATTAGTGTGAGTTGCTGTCACAGCATGATGGGAGTGTATCTCTGGTATTTTACAACAGGCAAAAGTCATACAAGAATATCTTGCATTTGGTATTGGAAAAGTTGAAACTGCCTTATGTGCACAAGTTTGAAATAATATTTATTTCAGCAAAATATTTTGAGCCTGTTCATACCCCGAGGTTTGGAAAACCTGACATTCTCTTACTCTAGCTAGTATAATCTATTTTAGCATTGGTATTCTCCATTTTCTAATAAAATTAGAGTTTTAGGTTAAAGGGAAGTCTTTATGAAAACAAATGTTGTTTTCACTGTAATGTTGTTTAATTTAACCAAACTAGTATCCAGGTTGCCCCTGGGACATAAGCTGTGTAGACTGTGAGGTTTAGGAAGGTTAAAACATATGTGTGATGGGTATTCTTGAGAGATTTTAAAATCTCAGCTAATATGTTACAATTTTCAGTCAATTTTTGAGAATACATACAAAAAGTTCTTCATTGCCATTAATGTCTAGGAAGCCAGGTTGTGGCTACTAATCACTAATATAAAATTGAGAATCAATTATTTAATATAATATACCTAAAGTTTTCTTCTAAACTTAATTGTTAAGTAAGTGATTTATGTCGATATCTTTTTGGGGAGAGTCTAGCTCACCAAAAGGATGATAAAACTTCATATATTTTATTGAGAGATTAAAGATTAAATCCAAACTAAAATTGAGTTTGCTCTGAGTCAACCAAAGTTGTCTGAAGAGAGAAGCTGCCATTTAATTAAAAACACCAGCATATGGAGACAATCTTATGAAAAGGTGTTTTCAAAATATCAGATTTTAATGTCCCTTCTTTTCAGAACTTCAGGCACATTTTACCAGGCATATCCCTCTGGATATATTGGCATTTTAAAGAAACATACCCCAGACAAAACTCACCATCTTTATCAACCCAGAAACTCCCCAAATCCCATCCTTTTGGGTTATAGATTTGACTATTCATGACTGATCTCCAATTCTAGTCCCTCTCCCCTCCCAGAGGGCTAAAAGTTCCAACTTTCCAATCACATGGTTGGTTCCTCTGGCAAACTCAGGTGTGGTTGAAAGGGGTTTCTTATGAATAACTGAGGTCACCTGTATCTCTCTCAACGCTTAGGAAATCCCAAGGGCTTTAGAAGTTCTATGCCATGAACTGGATGAATACCAAATATGTATTTCTTGTTATAAGTCACAATATGACAAACTTTCACCCCTTTCCTCATGAGTCACTTACACTCCTATTAATGGCCCAGTTCCAGTGTTGCTTTCCTCCTTGAAATCTGCTCTGCTTTCCTCTCAACTCCCTTCACGTGCCCCTCTACTGAGAGCTTAACACACTACATGATAATTGCTTGTTTGCATGTCTGTCTCTCAACCCATCTGGTGAGCTTCTGGAGCTCATTGGCTCCTTGTACACCTTGTAAACATTACCTTTGGTAAACTCTGAGAAGTTCTTGAATAAATGAATGTTTTCTACATATTCATGAGACTGTTACATGGTCAATTTTCTGACATTAGCTCTACTTGGTAGAGCATATCAGATTATTGATAGGAGAGGACTTTTATATCAAGTCACAATTATATGTATCTAAAATAGTTTATTATTAATTTTCTTTTTCTCACATCACTCACCTACATTTGGAAATACATGTTACAAGGTATGTGAGCAAAATAGCTGATTTGTTACTTTTAGTATTAACCAAAATCACCAGGTATCAGACTTTTTTCCATTTATAAGATTCATGAAGTAAGAAGATATGATCATTTATTACCATGTAACCAGAGAAAACTTTGGGGGCATATATGCATTCTACATTTCTGAAACATGATCTGGGAGAATATGTGAGTTTGATACATTTAACTTTTAGGCAAATACTAAACTTATAGCCACAAATATTCCAGTTTTTCTAGTCATTCAGGATGCCTTCACAAGTTTTATTTCTTCATTTGAGATATGCGAGTATTTTATGGATTAAGAAGAAAAAGGATTTGACTAACATATCTAGTTTCTTTGAAATGAAATGAAATTCAGAATTTGATAGCTGGTCTTAATTCATTTTACCAGATAGTGCATGTTGCTGATAAATAAACCTATTTTCCTCAACCTAGTATAAACAAATGAAGACACATGGTGGGATATGGTGTTCTCATGTCTATTCTAACTTTTAAAAACACACCTATCTTGTAATATTCTTTAGCCTTCTTCTTGCCTTTAAAGATATGACCCATTGGACTGTATATGTGCTCCACAGAGTTGATGGAAGTCTTTGTTCATGGCAACTGTGAATCTCAACCACACTCCACTTCAGCTCACCAAAAGACGGACTACTTTTATTACCTGAACAGGAAAACTGAGTCATTTAAAATGGTCAAAAACCAGACTCTTTCCTAATCAGATACCTTGGACCTTGGAACTCAAACATGTGCAGCTTGGGTTCTGTCCTTTTGGAGACAAACTAATGGGAATAAACTTTTCCAGAGCAGAAGAGACATTGTGATTTTTCCGCATTGCACTCCAAATTTTTGAGAATGTGCTTGAAGAAGGATGTTGAACTAAACTCTAGATTTCTGTCTTCTATTTCAAATACATTCCATGCAGATTATGGCACAACTGTAGGGTGCACCACTCAGCCTCCCCACACACTATGATTCATACGGAAACCCCTTTTACTGGCTGCCAACAAACCAAGAGCTTGGGATAGCAGGATTTGAGAAGGCACGAATTCAGAGTGAGTTCGGGCTGGGCAGGAACACAGTGTGCATTCCAGGTTGGCAAAAGTGCCCAGTTTACAATTGCAAGGGAAGGCAGACCGAAAAACAGTCAGGGAGGCTAATAAATACTTGGTAAATGAAGCCAAAAAGTGCACAGTTTTTCTCTTTCTCTCTTGTCTCTCCACCTTTCTTTTTTTCCCCCCCCTCTCTCATTTTTCTAATGTGTTCTCAGACCTGAGACGTTAACTGTAAATTTTCCAAAGCCCCTTACTCGTTGTGTATTGGGCAAGCCACTGTGTTATACTTAGCTATCTCTGCAGCTACATACTGATCCATCCTTAAACCTGTAATGCTGAAGCATGTGCTGGTTTGAATCGGCATTACCATACAAGGCAGCTTTGAATTCCTCGTGGTAACCTTTTTATTACTCTTTTTGAATTTCCCAAGCACTGCCAAAACGTCTTGAACTTTGGGAATGATTATAAACTTTATAAACATAAACCTTTGATTCCACTTTGAAATCTGTTAAAGAATGCCAAAATTATATTAACAATGCACATTTCAAAATCAAAGACTTGGAATACTATTTTGATTACTTCAACCCTAGAAAACATTTGTTGGTATCTTTGGAAAATTGATAAATGGGCCTTGCAACAGCTGTGCTGGTTTTCAGGAAGATCCTACAACCCAGAAACAAAGACTGGGCTGCAGAGCTAGCCTGTGTGTCTGCGTTGTTTGTACATGCCTCAGATATTCAGAAAGCTGCCCCTTTAAAATCTCCAAAACATTTGTTAGAAACACTTCATAATATAAGTATGTTTCCCTTGGCACCTCAGCAGGGCAGTTCTTGTTTTCAGCCCAAAATATGGAGGATTTGGTTCAGAAACAGAAAGGGTTTTGTCTTTAACAGGCTGACATGGGTCTGCTGCTGATTGTATGACCCAGAATCAATGCAATGTGGGGCAACTCTGTAAGAAAGAAGTTTCTCCGAAAAAATGGGCTAAAGCTTCTGAAGGATGCAAGTGTGCATGGAAGAAATCCCTATGGAAGTGCAAACAAGCAAAAGAAAACTATTTTTATGTGGCCTTGGTATAGTTTCTATGAAATGGAAGAGACATGTACTCAGTATGGCAAAATGGCGAGGTAAGTAAGAATTCAGACTTTGAGGCTGGATTAACAAAATTCGGATTCCAGTTCTTCTGCTTCCTAGTTTTGTGGCCTTGGTCAAATCACACAATCTCACTGTCCTCAGTTTCCTTATCTGTAAAATGATATACTAAAACCTACCTCCAAGGGAGTGAGTTATATGTATAAAGCATTTAGAACAGTGACTAGCTATGCCATTCAAAAGAATGATAAGGCAATTTTAATTTCTTTAATTTATTTTATTTTCAGAGAGAGAGCAGGGGTGGGGCAGAGAGAAAGGGAGAGAGAGAATCCCAAGCAGGGATACCCACCATCAACATAGAGCCCGTCATGGGGCTCAAACCCATGAACCATGAGATCATGACCTGAGCTAAAAATCAAAAGTCAGACACTTAACCAACTGAGTCACCAGGTGCCCCTGATAATGGCAATTTTATTTTATTTTTTTTATTTTTTTTAACGTTTATTTATTTTTGAGACATAGAGACAGAGGTGAGCAGGAGTAGGGCAGAGAGAGGGAGACACAGAATCCGAAGTAGGCTCCAGGCTCTGCGCTGTCAGCACAGAGCCCGACGCGGGGCTCGAACTCACAGACGGCGAGATCATGACCTGAGCCGAAGTCGGACGCTTTACCGACTGAGCCACCCAGGCACCCCTGATAATGGCAATTTTAAAAAGAGTAGCTAATAATGAACTTTGTTTAAAACAATGTCTCAGCCAGAATTTGCTCTCACATAATAATGCTTGCCCCATCACGCACACCTAGAAAAGGTCATTCTAAAGCTATTAAATTTTCCTTTGGTAAAATGCAGATTAAATATTCTGAAAAAGGCTAAGATAGACCTTTTGGCTAGAGACAAGTAATAGAAATCCTATATTCATTTTACAAGTAGAGAAGCAAGAAGTACTCTCAGCCTTCAATGAGGAGACTGACCCCTCCCTCTGGGATGCAACCCCTTACAGCAGGGCTTAGCCTGTGTTCCTACTCTGTCTTCTGACACCATAGGGCAGAGAGGAATCCTTAATACATATTACATGGTGATGATGATTTCACAATATTGCCTTACAATTAGCTCCTAGATTTTGCACAACTGCATAGGGTATTTCCTGATATTGTAAAATACTGGATATAGTGCCATTTAATGGAAAATCAATTCAGAATGAAAGTACTTTAAGTTGTTGTGGTCCTATATGGTCCTCCAGCTTCTCTTCTCAGCCCCCATTTTAAGTCCAGTAGCAGAACTTTTTTTACAACAAGGAAAAAAAGAGAAAATGTGTCCAGAAAAAAAAAAGTACTATATGCATTTGTTAAGCAGGACTGCCAAAACTCTCACATAATCCCTTACAATTCACTCTTATATATGCTTAATTACATTGAAGGTAATTGTATAAATTGCATAATTGTATAAATTGCATAAATTGTAAAATTGCAATTCAAGGGGCACCTGGGTGGCTCAGTTGGTTAAGTGTCCAACTTCAGCTTAGGTCATGATCTCACGGTTTGTGGATTTGAGCCTCACGTCAGGCTCTGTGCTGACAGCCAGGAGCCAGGAGCCTGGCTCAGATTCTGTGTCTCCTTCTCTCTCTATCCCTCCCCTACTAGCGCTCTGCCTTTCTCTGTCTCTCAAAAATAAATGAATGTTAAATTTTTTTTTAAATTGCAATTCAAAGGAAGTAACTCATTTTTAAATGTGAGAAAAAGTTGTAAGAAATTGGGTAAATCACTGATTATGAATAGTATTACACACTCTTTGATAAACCATAAGGATTGACAAATTTCCAAGCTAATCTTCAGATTTTATCTCTACTATTTTATTTATCACAATGGATTAAACACCTATCTCCTTTATAAGACATGAGATGTGAACTTGTTGAGGGCAAGGTCTATATTGCACACAGTTTCACACCCATAGTACTTCGGAGCTTGTGGGTGACTAATCAATCTCCCCTCCATCTTCCTTAAATAAATGACTCTTATTTCATAGAACTTGGAGAATAAACAAGGACCTGTGTTCTAAATTCTTTCCCACTGAATCTTCAGCAGCACTAAAGGTGTTTCTTATCTTGGCAATTGGAGTGCCAAGGATTCCATTTGTTCAGCAAAAGAATTCAAGAACTGAAGATTCTCAATAGGGATATAGGCCTTCCATTTGCTCCAGGACTGTGATTCTAACCTCCAGAATATACTGTCCTCAAAATGGTACTCACCAGGTGTTCTGAGTCTGGATTATTATGAATGTTCCTTATGTTTATAAACTCTACAGATAGAGTTTATAGACTTACGTTTATTAAGACTGCATATTCGTATAAATCTTTAAGCAAAGGAAGAGGAAAGGCAGACAAAAAGATGAGTTAATATCTTAAGTAGGATGTTTGTATAAATAACATTTTGTAGCATATGGAGTAAATTTACGTATTTTACAGGAATTCTCCTTTATGTATCAACTAATTCTGTTAAATAAGTCTTACAGATACACCATGGCTGCATAACAAATTACCCCCAAATCTGCTAGAACACCCATTCATTATGTTCATGGAATCCATGGTTGGGAATATGGACAAGACACAGCGGATTCAGCTTGTCTCTGCTGACATCAGGGCTTTAGCTAGAAGACTTGAGGCTAGGAATGGAATAATTTGAAGAACCATTCACTCATGTGTCTGGAAGTTGATGCTGGCATTGGGTAGGGAGACTCAGTTCCTCTCCATATCGACCTTCCCACATGGAATCTCCATGTGGGCCACTTGGGGATTCCTCACAGACTGATGACTGGGCCCCATCCCTTGAAATAGCCTAGAGAGGTCATACTTGTTGTGATCTAGCATATGAAGCCATGCCTGCCACATTCTGTTCATTCTGGTAGTCACAAAATCCCCCTTTGGACTCAAGGGGAGTGAAGATAGATTCCAGGTGGTAAGTGGCAAGGTTCAGGAAGAGCATGTGAAACCACAAATATTACTATGGCTATTTTTGAAAATGCATTCTGTCACATAGGGAATGATATTTCCATTTTATGGAGGAGAAACTGAGACACTAAACAGGTTGAGTGTTGCTCAGAATCCTCAATGTCTGGTGTAGAAGTTCCAAAACTGCTAATTTTTAATTCATCAGTAAAGAGAAAATATTGTCTTAATTTTACCCTGGAAAAATAGAGAGTCACGTGAAAATCATTTTAGAAGTATCATTTACATATAGTCACATTTCATAAGGAGACTAGGACCCTTTTTTGTAAGTTAATATGAGATGCCAACATACCTTTTATTCATTGACTGCTTTATCTACATCTCTAGTCAGGGTTTCTTGAGATTCAGATTTCAGGTTCCAAAGTATACCCCTACATCTGCCTCAAGTTCAACATTTTCCAAAGCAAACTCATTTTTCTCTCAACTTAGCTCCTCCATAAGGAGATCTTCCATTTTTGCTGATGTCACTGCCATTCTTCTAATTGGCAGAAATAGGGTTTGGGGGTTGTCCTTGACTCCTCCCTGTCCTTCAGTCCCAGTGTGACTAGGTATTTTAGACTCTGGTTTTGTAATGCCTTTATTTATCTATCCACTACTCCAGGAAAATGGGAAGATAACCTCTGTTAATGGAGAAGACATGTCAATATCTCAGTCACTTTAAGATCATTTCTATTGTCTCCTTTCAGAAACAGGATATCATTAATTTTCTGTTACTTGTTTGTCTCCTCCAGGAGACTAGAAAGAACTGAGAGCAGGAGTCTTACCTTATTCACCTCCAGTTTCCCAGTATCCCAGTGTAATACATGATGTAGTCAAGGTATGTTTGTAGAATTAGTAAATGATTGACTTTATTTATCCGTACTAGTTAGGAAAGACTCTTAACTTCCATGACAAACAAACCTAATTTCAGTGGCTTAAAACAATAAATGCTTACTTCTTGCTCACATCATGTTCCAGTGTGCAACAGTGTGAAGAAGTGATCCTTTCTCTCTTGGCTCCACATCTTCTAGGGAATCTTGAGTTTTAACAGCCAAACCTAAAGGGCTCTTGCAATGAATGCTGGGAAATAGAGTCCCACTGGAGATAAGTTTAGTTATCATCTAGCCAATATCACACAATCCTCTCAATTATATACTTATTTATTTATAACAGTCATCTTGTAGAACTGCTGGCCCTACCCCTCTCTCCTTTATTTCTATTCTGTCCTTACTCCTCACCCCCGCCAACCTCATTTGGGGAGATTTTTAACTGTTTTGTGTAGGTTGCATGACTCTGACCTATAGGCATAAACTGGTTTTCCCAGTGTGAGACAATTGGAGTTAGATCATCTTTTGGGGGAACTTGGAATCAGAACCTAGTGGTGGCCCACCAGTCTCTCGGTATGACGAGATTTGTAACTTATGAATCCAGAAATGTCGGGGTATCATCAATCACTAATCATGTGAACTGAGGACCAGAATATGTCCACAGAAAAAGAAAAACGAGTCAGATATGCATGGAGGAACTTGGATGAAAGCAAGATGGGGAAGAGAACTGGTGGTTGCCCATCCCAGTTTCTATTCTTTCCTTAAGCTGACAACTTCCTGCCTGTATCCTTATAATGAACAATCTTTTGGAAAATTTTGGAAAAGACAAAAAAATAATGCTAATCAGAAAGACACTTTCTGCAAAGAAGTTAAAGCAGGTCAAAAGGAGAACTCATACAATTAAGTTTCCTGGAAAAATAACAAAGATATTTAAATCTCTTTTTAGGGTCATATTTTGCTCAAAATCTCTGGCAGTCAAAATAAATGGAAGAGATAGTTATTTATGTCATTCTCAATTTCAGAAATGAGGAAATGCATACCTGACTTTGGAAGGTAAAGCTCTGGTAGCACTGTTAGGGAGGAAAAAATTTTCCTCTACTTTTTCATGTTCTTTTGTTGATAAATTGAACTAAGACAGATTAACAGGAGAAAAATATATTTAATTACAAACATGTGGGAGCCCATAAGAATCTGAGACCCCACAGGCAGCCAGGCAATTGAGGCTCATATACCATCCAGAGCTAAGGAGAAGGGGGTAGGGAGTCTGAGACTTCAGAGAGAAGGAAGACAATTTATAGGAAGATGGGAAAAACAAGTATTTGGTGAACAAATTTTTGCCATACCATACAAAGACAATGGGACATTTGATCTCCAGGAATTTGATCTCCAGACCAGGCTGAGCTTCCCCAATCTTACTATGCCTAGCCCATATTCTTTGTAATTCTCTCTAGTGACAGCTCTTTTCCTGGACCAGGCCCTCTATCTAAACTCTTTTAGGCAGATAAGGGAAACTCTTTTAGGCAGGTAAGTCTTTGGGCCTTGATTAACTTCAGCTCAAAATAATCCACATGCCAAATTGGCATTTGAGGGCAAACTCATTGTGAACCCCTTCAGCACTAACCTCTAATAGTAATTTCTTAGGAAGTGAGGTATAAAAGATTCACGTAGGAGAGTCCACAGCCTTTTCTCAATCCACTCAGACTATCAAAGAGGATCCCAATTCTCACATGTTAAGATAAAGGCCAATGCTTGGAATCTTAGAACAGTTGGAACCTCATTATAGCTACTATGCAGGCCCTTGTTGTCTAATATTTTTAATGGCTTTGACCTATTTGTATATTCTCTGATCTTGAATCTATTTTCCTCTATTTGGCCACATTTAATTTTATGTGTTAGAATTCTTCACTTATATTCTATCCAGAACATAAAGCGCCATGAGAGCAGGGACCTTGTCTTGTTCAGTACTTTGTTCCCAGTGCCTGCAGCCACACCAAGCCTATAACAGTCATTCAATAAATATTGATTATGTGAGTAGTGAATGAATGAATGAATGATTCAATGGAGAGAAGTGGAGATGGCAGAGTGCAAGAGAAGAGAAGTTGGGTAAGACTGAAGTTTGGGGGCCTTGTGGAGAGAGAGCAGCAGGAGGTATGATGAAAGCAGGTGGGACAGAAGAATTTTAATAAGTATTGCTGAAGGTAATGTACTTTGATCCTTGTATCATTATTTTTTAAAAACTAAAGTAACTATTTTTTCCCCTTCCCTTCCCCCATGGTCTTCTGTTAAGTTTCTCAAGTTCCACATATGAAACCATATGATATCTGTCTTTCTCTGACTGACTTATTTCACTTAGCATAATACCCTCCGGTTCCATCCATGTTGCTTCAAGAGCGTTGGTGGGAGGAGTGGCGGTGTGGGGAGAGGGAAAATGGGTGATGGGTGTTGAGGAGGGCACTTGTTGGGATGAATCATGGGTATCTACCCCCCAAACCAAGAGCACACTGTATACACTGTATGTTAGCCAACTTGACAATAAATTATATTAAAAAATAAAGTTGAGCTCATTGGGCATACACATACATAAAAAAATAAAAATTAAAACAAATGAAAACTAAAGTAAATTTTTTTTAACTTACTGAGATAGGATTCTTCTACTGATTTATTTAAAAAAAATTGACTGTAGCTAAGTCGGTTAAGTATCTGACTCTTGGTTTTGGCTCAGGTCATGATCCTGCATTTTGTGAGTTCAAGCCCTGCATTGGGCTCTGTACTAACAGTGCAGAGCCTCCTTGGGATTCTTCTCTCTCTCCCTTTCTCTCTGACCCTTTCCCACTCACTCTCTCTCAAAATGAATAAACTTAAAAAAATTGTTTTTAAATAAAAAAAAATTGACTATAAGAATTCCATCTAAACTAGTAAAACTCTTACCTGGTTTTCCTGGCTTGATCAGATGTTACTTAATTCATTTTGTTATTCACCATTTTGGAGGCATATATCATGTGTTAAGTGTTCTATTGGATTCCAGAGAAACAACATAAATAATATATTCCTACCATCAATTAGGGCAATGATATAAATAAACTAGTAGTATAGATCAAAACCTTTGTGAGAGCAGAGGATGGGTCACAAACTTAGTAGGGTGTGGAAGTGTCATGGATCACCTTCTTAGAGGTAGCTGCCTTTGCAGTCTTGGATGTATGAAAGAAGTTGCTAACTTCAAAAAGCTGTAAGCATTTGGGTATGACTAGATAACAATGCATATGTATGGACAGTTAGAAATCACTGAGATTTTTAAGTAGGAGAATAGAAATTTCATCTTCGTGTTGCACTGTGGCAGAAGAATAGAGAATGGATCAGGACAGTGTTTCTCAAAGTGTGGACCCAGATATCAGCATCAGTATCACCTGGGAATTTTTTAGGAATGCAGAAATCAGACCCCACTCAAGACCTACTGAATCAGAAACTTTGGGTAGTGGGGTCTGGTAGTCTGTATTGAACAAATCCTTCAGGTGAATTTGCTGCATACTAAAGCACCACTGAGTGAGCAGGAGGTTGAGAGGGTGAGACTATAGGCAGAAAGGCCTAATAGGAACTTAGAATATCCCTGGTGAGAAACAGTGAAGTCATCAACTACAGTTTGGGTATGGTATTGGAGAGGCAAGCATAGACAGATTCAAGCAAATGTTTCAGATGGTCAGATAAGTCAGCATTGTAGGGGGATCAAGGAATAAGATATAGATAGAGAGAGATATTTTAATGGAGGAAGTAAGAATGACATGTGACTTGAAATGGATCAAACAGAATGAAATGGAAGGGGGGAACGAGTCAAGCAAACTCTAGTAACCATTCACTGCAAGGACTTCACAGTGTCTCTTGTGACTCCACATCATCTCTGGCCATCTATCTCGGTGGTATCCTGCCTAAGAAAGGTGTCCCTGAATGATGCCTTTGTCTCATCTCACAAGCCAACAGAAACCCCAAGCTTCAGAACTAAACACTTCCCAGCAGCCCCATATCCTACAGCTAAAGAATCTGAACTCTAAATAATAATTCACCATAATGTTGAGTTGTTTGCCAACACAACAGCCATTACCCTTCTTCTTATATCAGAAAACTAATTTCGTTCTGGGTGATCATATACCCAGTCCTTAGTGTATGAATTATGATTGGACAAGCCAAACATAATGATGGCTTTTCTTTTTCTCTGAGATGACATAGTTCTAGCCAATGAAATGGGAGGCTAGGTAAGTCTGCTGGGAGCTCCTGGGAAAGACTTTATTCCTTGTTAAGAGAGTAAAATACCCTTTTGCCCCTTCTCTGCTTTATACTTTGAGTACTGTTATGTGAGGTAGAGGTGCTTGAATGAGAATGGAAGGCAACACATACAGGATCGCAGAGCAGAGATTAGAGAGAGCTTGTTCTGAGCCAAATCCGACTAGCCTATGTTTTGTCTTTAAGTCACTCTCAGCTGTGTTTTTAGTTACTTACAGCCAAAACCATTCCTAATTGATGACTCATTCTTCACTAGCAAACTACCGGAACTAACCTTGGTATGCTTCTCTGCTCTGTTTACCTCAGACATCTAGATTTTTTGGCCTCATTTGGAAATCTGATATCCATTCTGCTTTTCAAATTTTAATCTGGCCCTATCCTTCCCACACTCTCTAACTTTTCCTCTGTGTCCGCCACGTCCAGCTTTTGTGCACTGCAAACTCCCTGTACCCTCCACTGCCTCATCTCCTTGTTTCAACAGATATCCAATTATCCCTCAAGGTCTCCGTTTGTTCCTTAGTATTCTCTAGTAGAGGCCAGTTATTTTTGCTCTCATACGGTCATTCTGCAGTACCTGTGGTGTAAGTGTCTTCCTCATTCTGCATTGGCATTTTCACTAATTCCTTTTTTTTTTTTTTTTCATAACAAAATCACAAGTCTTTAAAGTGTATATAGTAGATGGGCTCAGACTTTACCACCTATTTCTACCTTTAATTGTCATCTTCTATCATATTCCAGAATACCCCTAACATTTTTTGATAACTGTGGCCTCTGGCTCATTCTTCTCTCAACCATTTTCCCTATTGTTATTTTTGGTAACTTCAACATATTGATATATGTGGGCCTATTATTTCCTAGATTCCTCAAATTCAATGGTTTGTCCTCTATCCTACTCTTCTATAACTGTGAGGAGGAGAGGGACTAATCAATGGGACTTGGCCAGAAGGTCTCTAGACACCTAAACTCGGCCCTCCTTTGCACTGTATCATGATGCCTTCACAGTCAGTCAGTATTTATGGGGGCATCAACTCTAATGTCTCTGTATTCAGTAATGGCTGACTCTAGTAAAGAGTGCAAATTATTTTGTTATTGTCCTAAGGTCAAGATATTCTAGGGTGAAGTATCATTGAATAAAAATCAATAGCAGCCTTCATAAATGTCAGAATAAAATGCCAGTCAAAACTTGCATAAAAGGTTAATGGTATCTTGTTTTGAGTGTTTCAAAATACATGATCAGATTAAATAGAAGCTACAATGCCATGTTTTTCCCCATGAAGAGACAAAGTAATTAGCTAAAGCTATTTAAATATCCTGATAAATATATGAAGAAGTTGTCATTGAACATTTAAATTAGGAGAGGCCAGGAAGGGGCAGAGTAAGAATCTGTGGTAAAATGCTATTTTATGGAGACATTGAGGGAGTCATAAGTTTTCTGAGGAATTAAGTGAATACCCAGGAGACAAGTTCAGATATGCCAGGGCATCTTGAGACAAAGGCTTAATACTGATCTTGGGTTATGGTGTCTCTTTGGTAACCATGGTAAAGCTGGATGAGCCTAAATACTGTGTGTTGGAAATTCCTTAAGAATGAGTCAATAGTGAATCTCTTGCGGGTAAAATTGTGTTGAAATATTTCAAAGTCAGATTTGGAAATCTATGCTTGAAGGCTTCAGAATTTTCAGCTAGAGCTGGTTAAAGAACAAACCTCACAGACCCTTATTAAAAAAGAAAACACATATTCTACAACAAATAGGCTAGTGTGTCTCTTGAGCAATTTTATTTCTTAATGGGATCGAATAACAGAAATCCACTGATTTCTCAAAATTATCACTGTATCCAGGGGTTATAAGCAAAATTCTTCTGCTTAGTGATGAACAGGATATGTGCAAATTCTGTGAATGAGTTCATGATTAATCATTCTAACAAGTCATATTCTTCCAAAAAGAATGATAAATGTATTACCTCAGTATTCTTCAGCAACTGCTATATCAAAATCTTCTTTTGAACTTCCTGGGTCAGGAAAGAAACGCCTCTGTTCTCAAATACTCACTGCTGAGTAGGGAATAAGAGAATCAGAAGTCACCATTTTACCTTTTAATATCCAAGATGGTGGCTTCTGCAGATGGGAAAAAGACATCTCTTCTCTTACTCTCTGTGGTGCCTTAATCATGGTTCATATTCTGGTATCCTCTCCCTCCCAGTCTAGTCCTTCCAGGATGAGTGTCTCTCTACTTCTTACTGCGTAGACATAGTTGTTAAATGCCTCCTATACTGAGTACAAAAAGGATAAGACAGATCTCTATTAGAACTTAAATGGGATTTGGACGCTAGGGATTTCCATTTATTGACCCATGAGAAATTAATAGAACCAAAGCTTATTCTTCAATGTCTACTTTTCAAGAAAAACAATGCATGAATCCAGATAAAAACATTTCTTTCTCATCTTTTCTCTATTGCAAGGGGAGGATTTAACTTTGGTCCCTATACCAAGTAAACCATTGTTTAGAATTGAGGACAATGCAGAATATAAAATGGTGGTGGCGAGGGAGGGATCTCTCTTTAAATGCTAAAGGAAATGCTAGAGGAAAAATAAATTTTAGAGAATCTAGTAGTAATCTTAGTCTTTTGTTAAGTGTTTATGGGACAAAGTATTGAAGATACTTGTTTTTTTCCAAAAAAAAAACCCCAAAAAACAAAAAAAAAACTGATTAACAATTAAAATTGTATTACATTTCATTATAGTTCATTCTCTTATATTACAAGACCAAACTAAAAATTTAAGTCAGGGTAAAGAGTAGAAACCAGTGGCTCTGTATTTCCCAGAATAAACTAAAAATAGTTTATTCTTTTAGGAAATGCCTAATATACATGCAATCAATATCTTGGGTAGTGAATGATGGATACGGTCAAATTTCTTGGGCCTCTAATATCCCCAAAACAGCTTGATTCTACCTTAGCTTCAGGAATGTAGATAGGCAGGCATGTAAAGAGTGGCCATGTTAATATGCAGGGGAGTTGCTTCAGTTTTTTCCCACATAGCCATGCCTGGGAAAGTTAACTTGTTCAACTTTGTGGAAAAAAAAAAGGAAAATATATTTTTGCCATTTGAGATAAAGGTAAAAAAAGCAAGCATAAAGTGATATTTATAGACAATGACAGACATTTGTGATACAAGCATTTAAAATTGTATGTAGGATTAGATTATTCCTTTAGATAAGGTGACATATGTTCAAGCTCCAAAAGATACTTTTTTCAGGGCTGGGGAAGGCATAGTGCAGAAGGAATAAAAGTGTATATCTGTATGTTAGTGATAGTGTGTGAATGGTGAGACGGGGTATGGTATTTAAGAAAGCGCCATCACTGAGACAATCATGAGCTGGAAAAAAAAAAATCCAAAGCTAATTATTTTCAGTATGTGTCAGAGAAAATCACTGCTCCCACTATGATAGAAATACTTCAGACTGGAAAAAAAAAAATCTCATGATCCACTAATACTAGAAAAAACTAATTTACCACTATTCCACATTTGCTTCGTTTTTCACATTAGGTTGCCATAAAGAATTGTTAGAAAACCAAAAAACAATTTGAGTATAAGAGTTATATTTGTGGGATTCATCGTCAAAAGATATAGCTTACTCAAACTTCAGCTAAAATGACTTTCCTTTTCTTTTCTGAAGGAAAAAAAACTCCTGCATGAATTGAAAACCAACAACTTAAATGCCTTAATTTATTTAAAACTTTCCCTTCACCATAATGAAAAGCTTGGTTTCTGTCTGGTCAGAAACAGCCTTTATTTTTGTATGAGGTTTTATCCGTGGAGACAACGCCCCCTGCTGTGACAAATACTTAATTGCAGAAGTATTTTTTCCTTTTTTTTTTTTTTTGCTCTCAAACGGAAAGGATATGAAGAATAAAGGTACAATTGTTGAAGTGAAAATGACTTTATTTTGAATATACATATCATTCATTCAGTTTCATTTTTATATTGCATAGCCATGTATGTAAATATATAGGGAAAAATAAACATTAGAAATATCTAGGCATGGAAGTATACAGGCAAAGAAGATATTCAATACATACCCTTGTACAGGCTTAGAAGCGTCGTAGGACAGTATCCATTAGAAAAGAATGGGTTCATGCAAAAAATCTATCCAAACCATGGTAGGCAAGTGCAATCAGTACAAGTTATAGTTTCTTGGGTACAAAAAGTATACATGTTCTTTGGATTGAAAACATAAGATAAATGAATGGCTTGGCTTTTATGTCTAAGACAAAAATCATCTATAGAAGTAAAACGTGTGGATGTCATATGTGACAATCATGTACCTTAAGGCCACAGACAGAGGTCGCCAGCTGATAAAGAGAATGCTGAGAGGTAGGGCAAGTTAAAAAAAAAAAAAAAGAAAAGAAAAAGAGAAATGCAATAAGGCCACCTCTGCCTGAATTAAAAAATAGCAAAGGCATTAAAATGATAACAGCTCTCCATACTATGCTGCATTTCTACTTTCTGTCAAAACAATTCACTGTGTATCACTACAGAGTTCAGTGAATAAGATAAGGCAACAAATGTAAAGCCTTGGCATTAGGGCAAGTTTAATTTCCTTTCATTTTACACAGGAGGGGGAAAAAGAATACAGAACTAGAAAATGTGCATCTTCCATTCAACAACACTAATTTAAGTGTTTTAAGTGTTCACATATACTGTGTTTGGCACAAGAGGGATAGGCACATGAAGATTAATTAAATCTCAAGCTTCCACCTCCAGGATTTTACATACAGAAAGCTAAGCAAAGATAATAGTTCTTTACTGTTTTAAAAATCAAATGCTTAAAGCAGGTTTTAAAAATTGAGATGAAAAATATTGATAAGGAAAAACAGCAAAGAAAGATACTGAACAAAATCTCCTGGTTTCCTCCACAGTTTCTTTTTTTCCCGTTTATTTTTTCCAAATTGCATTTTACAGTAGAAATGCAGACCACTTAGGATAGCTATGGCTCAATATCGCTTGGTGCTTTCCTCTTAAGACATCATCTTCTTACACTCCACTGAACAGAAAACCATCCCTTCCACTGGCATGAACTTCTGCCCAATGAGACACTTGCTGCAGCAGGAACACAAAAAGCACTCTGTGGACGCATGCCAGCTGAAGTTGTTATAGGTCACCCGCTGCACTTCAGGGTCAATGGCATTGTGGCATCCTTGACAAACCTGTTACACAAATAAGAGAAGAGGATGAGAGATCAAACATGCAGGAACAACAAATTTCTTTCGGATGGTAAATTAAACTGAGAACGGCCACCTCAAAAATAGACAGCTAAGAGTGACCTTCCGGTTAACCTTTTTAGCCAACTTAATTGGGGTCTAAATGTAGAGCACTGTGAGGAATAACAGGTGAAGGCCAAAAAGGTGATTTGATGCTTATTAAGATATCCCCAGAAAGTCTTAATGGCGAGTTTCAAAGCAGTTTCCTTCCAGTGTATTCTACTAGACTGCATCTTAGTAATTATAAAAACGTCCTATGAATTTTCCTATAATACCAAATGCCGGTGAAGATGTGGAATGACAGGAAATCTCGTTCATTACTGGTGGGAATGCAAAATGTATAGCCACTCTGGGAAATAGCTTAACAGTTTCTTAGAAACCTAAACCTACTTTTATCATACAATCTAAAGTTGTGCTCCTCAATATTTACCTAAAGGAGTTGAAAACCTAGGCCCACAAAAACCTGCACATGGGTGTTTATAGGATCTTCATTCATAGTTGCCCAAATCTGGAAGCAACCAAGATTTCCTTTGGTAGGTGAAGGGATAAACACACTGTGGTACATGCAGATAATGGAATATTAACCAGTGCTAAAAAGATATGAGCGATCAAACCGTGAAAAATATGGAGGGATTTTAAATGCATATTGCCGAGTGAAAGAAGTCAGTCTAAAAAAGCAACCTACTGTATGATTCCAACTGTATGAAATTTGGCAAAGGCAAAACTATGGAGAAAATAAGAAGATTGTGGTTGCCGGGGTGGGATAGAGAGGTGGGAGAGAGGAACAGGTAGAGAGCACAGAGGACTTTTAGGTCAGTGAAAATATTCTCTACGACATTATAATGATCGATGTGTGTCATTCGCCCATTCTATACACTTGTCCAAACCCAGAGAATGTACAATACCAGGAATGAACCCTGAGGTAAACTATGGACTTTGGGGTGATTATGGTATGTCAGTGTAGATTCATCCTTGGTAAAAATGTAGCATTCAGGCGACTGATGTTGGTAAAGAGTGAGGTTATATACGTTTGAGCATAGGGGTGATATGAGAAGTTGCTGTGTCTTTTCATTATGTTTTAAAATTAAAACTGCTCTTAAAAAATAGTCTTAAAAGAAGATTTTTCCTCCCTCTTTAAAGATTTGAAGTGGTGATTTTATTAGCCTTACCTCTGACACATGAGATTATTAACACACTAATTTCTAGACAGTATGAAATGAAAATCATGTTCAAAGTAATTAAGGACTCAATTAAAAATACTGAGAATAATTAGTTTGCACTAAAAATATAACTTGTAGTTAACTGACTTCTGTTCTAAGTCATAATTTATGTATAGTCTAATATCGTAAAACATTAATACTTACATTCTTTGTACCATTCAGTGTATGTTATGTGCAAATAAATATATGGCATTATGCACATCCGCACCCAGAGACATACATAACTTTCTCCTTTAGTTGAGCATGTATATGAAGAAAATAAATGAACGACCTTCAGTATTATAGCAGAAAACAAAACTACCCTGTTAATACCTCTCAAACACTAGATAATCCATAGGCCTTCTTGTTTATGCATGCTCTGAATGAATGTGACCATCTAAAGTTTTTAAGTTTTTTATAACAAGTGAAGAAAGCAACAAATTGTCCTGCATTACAAAAAAGTGTCTAATCTTCCGCACCTTTGGTCTCTTAATGTCTTTCAGGAATCACTGAGACATGAAGGTAGGTCATTTAGCCTGAGCCTCCTTCCTTAGGAAGACCTTAAAATGTGGCTGCTGGCCAGTGGAGAAACTGGCTGAGTATGTGACGTGAGGCCTTGTTACAAATATCCACCTCAAACGTACAATATACTCTCCATGCTCTACAGAGCTACATGGCTTCTAATTACAGAGATTAGAGCTGCTTAATTCAGTTTGTTTCAACCCAGTGTTTTCTGAGAAGCAAGGGAGAGATTCTCTTTCCACGATCAATATAATCTTCTGAATACAACAAAAATGAGTGTTTAATTACAAATGCACTCTTAATTTGTAGCTGTACCATGCAGGCAGTTGCTTTTGCAAATATTCCCATTTTGTAGCTTTATATTTAGAATGTTGTTCTTTGTAGTTTTCTATGTTTCATATTAATTTTTGAATATTTTAAACTTGCTTGTATAAAATAGAAGCATGTCACACTCAACTTTTTTTCTTAATAATTTGTCAATTTGGTTTCCATACAACACCCTGTGATAATCCCAACAAGTGCCCTCCTCTATGCCCATCACCCACGCTCCCTCCTCCCACACCCCCCTCTCCCCTCGGTTCGTTCTTAGTCTTTGAGAGTCTCTTATATCATGTCTTCCTTCCTCTCTGTGGCTTTTTTTTTCCCCCTTCCTTCCCCTCTTCCCCTCCCCCCTTGGTTTTTTGTTAGGTCTCCCAAAGTCACCTATGCGTGGGAACATATGGCATCTGTCTTTCTATGCCTGACTTATTTCACTCAGCATAATACCCTCCAGTTCCATCCATGTTGCCACACATGGCCAGATTTCATTCTTTCTCATTGCTGCATAGTAGTCCACTGTATACATATACTACATCTTCTTTATCCATTTGTCAGTTAGTTAATGGACACTTAGTCTCTTTCCATGATTTGGCTATTGTCGAAAGTGCTGCTATGAACATTGGGGTACACGTGCCCCTATGCATCAGCATTCCTGTGTCTCTTGGGTAGATTCCCAACAGTGCTATTGCTGGGTCATAGGGTAAATCTATTTTCATTTTTTTGAGGAACCTCCACACAGTTCTCCAGAGTGGCTGCACCAGTTTGCATTCCCACCAACAAGAGGGTGCCTGTTTCTCCATATCCTCGCCAGCATCTATAGTTTCCTGATTTGTTCATTTTAGCCACTCTGACCACACTGAACTTTTTTTAATCCCTTGCTTTTAGACCATGAAATACCTTCTTTATCTCATTCCTCTAATAATACTCGTGGATCTTTTTATAATCTTTTAAAACTCATCGTGATTTTAGATTTTTTTTTTATATTTATTTATTTTGAGAAAGAGAGAGAGCATGAGTGGGGAAGCTACAAAGAGAGAGAGAGAGAGACAGAGAGAGGGAGAGAGAGAGAATCCCAAGAAGCTTCGCATAGTCAGAGCAGAACCTGATGCGGGGCTCAATCCTGTGAACCACGAGATCATGACCTGAGCTAAAACCAAGAGTTGGACACTTAACCGACTGAGCCACCCAGACGCCCCTTTCATTTGTGATTTTCAAAAAGAGACAACTACTATTCAATTATATGTAAAATTAAGGAAATTGTTTAGGCTAAAAAACACGTGGACTAATGAACCCACTGAATGGTACAGGAATTTAGGGTTTGTGGTTTCGTATAATTTAGTGTTGCTAATAATTTGTCGTTCATCCCGAAGTCTGACATATAGTTCTAGCTAAAACCTACTGCCCCTAATTTTTCATGAATCTGAAAGTTGCCTAGGCCTCCTTGAGGGTCTGGAGGTTACCATCAGGGAGGTGATGTGCTTTACCACTTACTGCTTGGCATTTGATTTTTCTGGATTCTTTAACTTCTGATATTTCAATTAGTTCTTATTTCTTTCAATTTCTCCTACTTCTTTTAGTTTATTTATACACAGTGTAAAAAAGCTGATGACACTGGTTGTAATGAGCTCTCTGGCAGGAGATTCCTGTGAATTCTCAGAGGTGTGAACTGAGTGGGGTGGCCAGTAGAGACCAGAATTCCAGAGACCATGCAGAGACAAACTAGGTGTGTTTCCCATTATCCTCTTTCTAAGTTAATTTTTTCCTCATAAATGCCCTGTTTTGAGTGGAATTCTTGCCTTCAGGCCTACAAATAGTGTTTGTTTGTTTGCTTGTTTGTTTGAAGATTAAAAGATCTAAGTAGACTGATACCTTGAGCTAGACAATCTTCAAAAATTTACACCATTTAGTATGTGGCATAGGTAGCTCTTTTTGCCATGAACTGGTTTGTTCAGGCAATGGAGAGAAATGTTCATGTTTATTTTAGACAAAGGGCAGCAGTACCTCTTACTGAGAAAGTAAACTTTCTAAAAGAAATCATGCCATATTGTAAAGCTAAATACTTTAGATTCTCTCTCTTTTAATAATATCTGTGGTTATTCCTCTCTATTGGTTAGTTACAATGTAATGAATAGAAGCTTCTAACAGTTAAATAAAGCAGCTTCATCTGTTTATAGCTTTATTCAATAAATATTTATTGAGTGTCTACTGTGCTGTTCTAGTGATGGAAATATAAAACAAATCAAACAAAATTTCTGCCCCTATGGAGTCTGTATCCTAGTCCTTGAGACCAAGGTCACACACCCCTACCATAAAATACATATATGATAACCTTTTTCCTTTAGAAAAACTGTAGGGATAATATTCAGAGAAGCAGTTTTTAGCTAAATTATGTACCAGGCCACAAGGTGATTCATTATCTTTCCCCCAAGTACAAAGAGGGTCCTTGTTGATCCCAAAGCAGATGAGAAATATTAGAACACAAATCGGTCACTCAAACATTTCCTAAAGGCAGACATTAAGGACATGGAATTAAAAAGCTCTATCCACCAGCCAATTATACACTGGGGGGGGGGGGAGACAGATGGGTGGTACTAATTATACACATATGGGCCTCATGGGAACACAGAAAGGCATTCTAGCCAGAGAAAAAGAGGTGGAGCTTGGGGCAAAAAATCAAGAAAGGTGTTCAAAAAAAAAGTTTAGCCTACACCGAATCTGGGGGAATACATGGGCATGTCAGGTAAAATAGGGAACAGGAGGGTGGATGCATCAGACAAAGAAATTAGTGTGAGTAGAAGACCAAGAACAGTGTATAAACTAGAAAATGAGGAACTTGTTGAAATGTCTGATTTGGGCTGGATAACTAGTAGAAGAGACTGGACAGGCAAGAAAGGGCTAGATCTGTTAAGCAAAGGCTTGATGATTAGGTTTGTGCTTCAGAAAGATTATCTACCATCATTATGGAAGGTGGCTTTGGCCAAGGCGAAGAATGGAAGTAGGGAGACCAAATGCAAGGTCACTACAATAATCCAAACGACAGAAAATAAAGGTCTGAAGTAGAGTGGTTGTAACTGTGAGGATCTGAGATTTACTGATGAGGCAGAATTGATAGAAAATTACGAATTATACTCAGGAATGTATAAAGGTTGAAAATTTTGGCACTAGCATCAAAACTAGTTACCTTACTTTCCATAGTCTCACACTCCTGGAATGATATTAAATATATTATTTTATTCCTTAGCCAGGAGTCGGCTTTACTTGATAGTTCATGGGAGTCTTTAACTAGTACATATTTTCCTGCTTATAAAGAAGTATATGTCTATCATTTTAATACCCCTGGATTAAAAGCTTTACCATATATGGTCAACTTTCCTTATCTATTCTTCATCTAAATTACTTATCTCTTGGCCATCATGCAATAGCAGCTCTGTGTAAGCAGGGTAGAGCTAAGAAAAAAAATATATTTATGTTTTAAATATATTTATCATTAAATATTTGAATGTTTGGCTATTGCAGATAAATCTAAACACAGAGGTCAAATTTTGTTATACAAAATCAATTCACAATGAGGGTTTAAGAAGTAGGCATTGTACAATCTCCAGGTTAAAAATTTTTAAATGAGGCCTTAGTGGGGGACTTTAGGAACATGAACAGAAACCATAAACATTCAAATACAGCTAAGGAATATGAACAGCCCCTAAAAATCTTAATGTAAATGACTCTGATCTATATGATGAGAATCAATCAATCTCATTCACATTAAAGAACTTTTTTTTTAGTGGGATGTGATTACTAAGTAGTGCTTATAATCTACAGAATATACTGTACAGAGAGAAATCTTGAGGTAGCTCACAGTCCATGTATGTATTGTTTTTGAATTACATGGACTTTAATAATCTGCAGTAGGGATTACATGTTTCCTACTTAAGGGTATTACCGTCTGTTTCATTTGGGAGAGGGTCAAATAAAGGCATAAAGTCAAGTCCTAAAGCAGGTCAAGGCAACCATATGCCTAGAATGTTCCTTACCACAGCATGATTCTTCACATAGCAGGGCTTGCACACGGGCTTGTCATTGACCATCACGTATATTTCCCCAGCTAGGATGTTGTCACAGTCAAAGCAGCAGAAGTGTTTCAAATGCCAATTTTGGTTTTCTGCCTGGGTGTACTCATTGCTGAATATTAACTAGAAAGAGGGCAAAAATAAGGTGAATCATATATTTTCCTTTTTGGTACAAACGACAAAGTCAGGTTTAGTGGTTCTTTAGACCAATAAGGGTTTTAGATCCACAGATAATATCAACCTACTTTCCTGGGTTCAAAGTCTAAAAGTAACCTAAAGCTAACATTCGGGTTATTATTTAGTTTAGCCCAAATCAATCTTTTATGTTTCTGGACAGTCTTTCATTAGTCAACACAATTAATACGGTCACTCAGAATGACTCAAGTTACGTTTTTCTTTTCCATTCATTTCCTCTGCATGTAAATAAAGCAACTGAAGCTTGGTTAATTTGTGTCACCTTTCTGCTAATGATGGCCTTGTTAGACGGTAAGGGACTCTACGGGGGTACAAGAAGGAGCTTGCTGGCAGTGGCCGCAGAGAACATACCTCATCGCAACCAGCACATCGTGGTTTCTCACTGTCACAGTAATGTCTGCCACAGTATAGCTTCCCATTCTTCCAGAAGTAAATCATGTCGACCAGGAGTTCGTGGCAGGTACTGCAGACGAAACAGGCTGGATGCCACAGTTTATCATAGCCGGCTCTTTCAGCGTAGATGGCTGGGTCACCCTCCTTCATATTCTGTTTGCAGCAGTAGCAGAACTGAAAGGAAAGCCGTACAAAACAATCTGGTCATTGTAAGCTGGGCATTTCTCATCATCAGTTTACCAGGAATTCACAGAAAACAATTTACAAAAGAAATAATTTCTACTAACATTAGTAATTTGTCCACAGAGACAATCAGGTGTTAGTACTTCCCGGAAGTAGACTCCCCTGGCTTCCTCCAGGCTCTTCAAAGCTAATTTCTGGGCCCTGCTGGAAACAGAGCACTGTTTTCTGAATTAAAGTCACTTACAGAAAGAGGCTAACAGTGATTTTCACAATTTTTAAGTGGTTCTCTCAAAATGATTACCTTAAAGCTTATTAGTACCTTTTCTTGTTTTTTAACAGGACTAAGCCTTAATTAGATGGGTCTATGGGAAATATATTACACTAAGTTTGGCTCTGATTTTTTGTTCATCTGTATCGTAATTCTCTTCTACTTTCAAGGCATACAAAAAAGACTTTAATTTCTCTAAGAGACTTTTTAAAAATATGATTGACTATATAGTTGACCCTTGGACAACACAGGGGTTAGGAGTGCTGACTCCCCAATGCAGTCAAAAACCCATGAGTAACTTTTTTTTCCACATATAAATTTTGACTTCACAAAACTTAACTACTAATAGTCAACTGTTGGCCAGAAGCCTTACGATAACATAAATGGTCCATTAACACATATTTTGTATGTTATATGTATTTTATGCTGTATTCTTAGAATACAGTAAGCTAGAAAAAATAAGAAAATCTTATGGAAGAGAAAATACATTTATTGTATTGTAATATTGTATTAATAAAAAAAAATCTGTGATAAGTGGACCTACATAGTTCAAACCTGTTTTTCAGGGTCAACTGTATACTCACATAAATTTAAATCTGAATTTTAGGCATGTTCTCACAAGCAAAACCGAATTAACCTAAGCATATATTATTCTTGTTTGTGGGAAGAGATAAACAACTAACACCAGAATTATGTTTAGAAGTAGATTCTAGATTAGTATGCCATATTCGCATGACACCAATGCTACCACGTACTACCATGTACACATAAAACTCACAATTATCCTTGGCAACAGATAATCAGAAAACCTCGCTTTAGACAGAGGTTTCAAACATGAAGATTCGCTAAAATAAACCTAAACTGAACTTTAATTTATTTCCTTCACCTACTCCTTTCGGAAACAGAGGAATGGCTCCTTGAAAAATGTTCAAAGAAAAGGAAATAGCCAGTAAATACACCAATTGAGCCAACAGTGTGACCTCTACACTTACATACTGAGTTCTTTTGTTTTCGGCCGATTTGCCCTCCATGGCCCCCACTGCTGCCGTGGTGCTTCTGTCTCCGCCAGGGAGGAACACTCTGTTGGGGCCTTGTGCGTCCATCTCACGCGGAAGTTTGACATCTCCTACTCCCAGAGCCTCACTCTTATATTTCTTCACAAACTGTTCCATCTCCTTCACCTCTTTGGGAGACAACTCATGGCACTTTGAAGGGTCTTGATCGTGTGCAGGGAGCTGCTTTGCCAGCTGCTTCTTTCGGTACTGTGCGCCCTCGGAGCCCGCCACTGGCTGCTTCTCCTTCGGCAGCATCTGCATGTACTGCCTGGCCTGAGCCACAAGGAGACCAGTGTTAACTGGGAGATGGTCTGGCCATTAGACAAGCAGTATTTTATAATACACATCAGAAGCAAGCTATTTAAGAAAGAAATGTGTTTTATCCATTGTAACAGTCTTCATAATATAAACAGGTTGAGATGAAAACACATTAAAAAAAGGTACAGTAAATAGATTTAGTTCAGTAAAAATAAACACATTTTTCTCCATGAAATTAAAGTTTTTTCAGCTTATAAAAGATTTCAGTTACTTATGTCTACTTGAGCTAAATATACAAATGTATATTCGCAAGAGAACACAAATTTTTAGAAGGCACGTTTAGATGTTTAGAATGGCCGATAGATCAGCAGTGTTTTTATCGTTATAAAAAATATTATCATAAGATTCACTTTAATGATTTTAACTAATCTTCTTGAAAGACTTCCAAATGTCATATTTAGTTGTTATTAACATTAAAGGGAGTTTGACACGAAATTGCCCTTTTTTGGCCTTACATAGTAAAATACACCGTTGAACATTCTTTTCATTCTAAAAAAATGACAGAAATTCTATCCTTTACATATTCTTTGCTATCTTAAAAGGAATCTTCTCAAGAGTAATCTAGAAGTTATTAGATTTATACAAAACATCTGTTTTCCATCTAATTATTAAGAATGTCAGATCATTCCTTCAAAAAGATTAACATATCGAAGTAGTCGAGAAAATTCTATGAAGTATCTAATCTTAGTTTCAAAAAAACCAATAGCAGTTGGAAGTCAAAGTAATGGGAACCCCAGAAAAATAATGGACTTGAGGTTGATTAGGTCACTAGAGGACTGCCCTAAGTAAGTAGCCCGAGAATTTAACAAGGAGACTGCCCTTCCCCTTACTATTTACCAATGCCTGATTCTGGACAGGTGGAGCCCATTCATAGGTAACTGTATTGATGGAGACGTTCTTTTTAGCAGCAACTGGATTGGTCAGTATCATGACATTGCGTTTATACATGGGAATTCCATCTGTTTTTAGCTTGGCAATCAGGGTGGTATATTTGGTGTCTTCAAAAAGTTTTCCCACTTTTCGATCCTCTTCATTGCTCAAAAGGACATCATGTTCTTCTTGGCCACACTTGCAGTTACGACATATTTTTCTATAATTTTGGAGATAAGTAGGCAATGACTAATTATACCTAATCAATAAGTAAATATACTCAAACATTTATAGTTTATAAAATACTTTTATATACATTCTATATAATAGTATGGGAAGGCAAGCCATTGGGTGGGGGAGTCTAAGTAGCTATCCATAAATTTAAGCAAGGAAACATAAAAATGTATCTTCACTTTATAAAACCTTAAAAAGTTAGGTTCTGATTGATAAGTGTATATTCAAGGGGGCATGTCTGAACATTCCTCATTTTCTTAAATACATAAGTAAATAAAATCATCAAAACACTATCACAGAAAGAAGTTTCATATTTTATTGCATGGTAACATTTATTTCATAGTCATTACCGAATGTTTTTTGTTTTTTGGGTTTTTTTAAGTGAGAGGGAGGTTGATATAATTTTTCTGATCAAGAACTATAATCCTAGATGTAACTTTAGCTTTCCTCATTTCCTTTCCTGTCCCCTTTCTAATTTCCTGTCCTCTCCTTTTTCATTTCCTGTTTCCTTTCTCCTTTCTCTTTTTTTCCTTTTCCCTTTCTTTTACTTCTTCAAACACTCAGTGACCACTTACTATGTGCTTTCTTATGTGCAAAAAAAAGATAAACGAAAGTCTCTGGACTTTCTGAAAAATGAAATGAAAGATACCACTCCCCTTCCCCAATCCGGTCTAGTAGGTAATCATTCTTTCCTGTGACACATATGAGTGTCCATGTACTAAGCAATGTACTTTATTGATATACCCCATTACTGCATTTGTGATAGGAAAGAAAAGTACAAGACACTTGGAGAGGGTATAATTTTGACTTGGAACTGGTGAGAAAAGGACTCCATAAAAACAATACTCCATAAGAAAGTAATCTATTTAGGTTGAGATCTGAAGGATGTATAAACCAAGTATGAAGTGGTGTGTGTGTGTGTGTGTGTGTGTGTGTGTGTGTGTGTGTGTGTGTGTGTGTGTGTGTATTTGAGACGGGGTAAAGAAAGAGGAAGAAAAGCCTCCAAAAATTGAGTAAAAAGAGTATTTGTGGTGGTCCTGAATTAGGAAAGAGCTTGTGCCTTTAGGTCCCATAGTCTGAGAGTGCTGGTATGATTGCAGTGAGGTAAATAAATAGGGAGTGACACGGTTGGAGAGGTAGGAAGGCCTGAGACCATGCAGGGACTTGTAGAATTCATTAACGAATTTGGCTTTCACTGTAAGAATAAGCAGGAGGCACTGAAGGCTTTTAGGTAATGGAATAACACAATTAGATCTATCATTTTCAAAAACTGTAATACCTATAATATGGAGAAGAGATTAGGGGTACATATAATTGAAAGCTGGGAGACCAATTAACATGTCAAAGGCGCATCTAGTTTGCAGAGGCATGGTTCTAAGTATCAGGGATCCAGTACTACTTCACAAGTGGAATTTATATCTTGGATGGTTATTGTTGTAGTCTACATAAGATGTGTTATAGCTTGGACTAGAGTATTTAACAGTGCAGATGAAAAAAAACCCAAACAAACCAGGAACAGATTTAAGATCTCCTTGAATGTAAAACTGACTAAACTTTGTGGTTGATTTGGATGTAGTGATGGTAAAGGGAAGGCCCAGTCTATCAAAAAATGAACCAGGTTTCCAGGATGAAAGATGATAGAAGGAATGTAACTTATTAAGACAATAAATGTAAAAGATGAATGAATCTTAGGTATTGGGGGAAAGGTTGATGAAAGTTCTCCAAAGTTCAACTACTGAAAAGTTTGAAATGCCTATGAATCAGGATAAAGATATCAAGTAGATTGTAGGATATATAGATCTAGTGTTAAAAACTGTAGCCTGGTAGAAAATATAAATTTGGGAGTCAGGGAATAACACATTTGCATATAAGTTGAATAGATCACTTTCACCTCCCGGGCAAGAGTAAAGGGAAAAATGTAGAGGACTCAGGAAGGAGGCTAGCAAAGAAGCAGAAGCTGGAAAAGGTGACAGAGGAAAGTAGCAAAGTAGAGAGACTTTGTGGTGTTAAAAACCTAAGCTGGAAGTAAATATAGGACAAAAAAAAATATAGGTGAGAGTTTTGAAAGTCATTCAAATATTCTTACATTGTTCATGAAGATATTGAAGATGTAGATTAACATTAGATATTGTTAAAGCATGCATGTTAAGCTATCTAGATAACTAAAGAAGGAAATATTACATATAATTTCAAACATATAGAGAAAATGGAATGACAATATAAAATTCAATTAATTAAACAGAAGGCAGTAAAAGAGGAGAAAAAAAGAAACTTAAGACATTAGGACTTTTAGAAAGCACAAATTAACATGGTTGATATAATCCAAATATACCAAAAGTCACAATAAATGGACTCAGTTCTCCAGTTAAAAGACAAAGGATTTCAGACTGGATAATACAACAAAATCAAACTATACACAACTTGGAAGAAACGCTTAAAATTTAAGGACACAGAAAGGATGAAAGTGTAAGGATGTAAAAAGATACATCAGGCAAATACCAACAAAAAGTCAGTTAGACACCTATATTAATATCATGCATTTTGGACTTTAATGCTTTTTCATTTAATAAGTATTAAAGAGTGTCACTACATAGTGAAAGAAGTTTAAAATCACCTCTATGATGTAACAATTCTAAAATTAATTAGCCTAATAACCTAAATTCAAATTATATAAGCAAAAGACCAAAACTTTAAAGAAATAGACAAATGTTACAATAATGCTAAAAAAATTAGAAATAAAGATTTAAATAACACAATAAGCCTGATCAAGCAGACACATAAAATATATCTTACCCAGTCACTGGAGAACACTTTCTTTTGCGGAACATTTGAAACACTTCAGAAAACTGAACACATACTGTGCCATATCAAAGTCTCAAATGCCCAAGAGGGGGCACCTGGGTGACTCAGTCAGTTGAGTTTCTGACTTCAGCTCAGGTCATAATCTCATGGTTCATGAGTTCAAGCCCCATGTCAAGCTCTGTGCTGACAGCTCAGAGCCTGAAGCCTGCTTTAGTTTCTGTGTCTCCCTCTCTCTCTGCCCCTCCCCTGCTCACACTGTTTTCTCTCTCTCAAAAATAAATAAAAAAATTAAAAAGAAAAGCAAAGAAAATGCCCAAGGAATCACCATCAACCACATTATCTGAACAGAATATAGTTATGCTAGAAATCAAAGCAAATAAGTAACTAGAAAGTACTTTTGGGGCGCCTGGGTGGCTCAGTCAGTTAAGCATCTGACTTCAGCTCAGGTCATGATCTTATGGTTTGTGGGTTTGAGCCCCACATTGGGCTCTGTGCTGACAGCACTGGGCTTGCTTGGGATTCTCTGTCTCCCTCTCTCTCTATCCCTACCCTGCGTGTGTGCTCTCTCTCTCTCTTTCTCTCTCTCTCTCACACAAAATACAAAATAAATAAACTTAAAAAAAAGAAAGTACTTTTAAAAGACTCCTAAAAATTTCAATATTGAAACAATCACAATAGAAATTAAAATAAATAGCATTTTAAGGAAAAAAGAAAACAAAACTATTACTTCTTGAAATGCAGAACACAACTAAAGGGGTGCTTAGGAGAAAAGTACAGCCAACATGTTCAAGTTAGAAAGAAGAGAGAATAAAGTTAATAAACTCAGGAAGTTAAAAAAAAAAGTTAGAAAAAATAAGCCTGAAGTACATGTAAGGAAAATAAAGATAATACACAAACTAATAAAGCAAATGTTTGCTTCTTGTAAAATGCAGGAAAAAAAAACATTCAATACATTTCAACATCCCTTCTGATTATATTTTGTTTAGTCATTTTAGCTATAGAAGGAAACTAGACAGGATTTTAGGAAGGGTTTCTGGATAAAGCCCACAATCAGCACACATCATGCTTAGTGCATTCATTTTAGGACGTGAAGCAAGGAAGCAACCTTGCCATCACTTCATTCATATAGTCGTGTGGGTACTAATCAGAGAAGTAAGAAAAATCAAAGAAATAGAAGTTATAATGATTCATCAGAAAGGAAAAAATTGTTGTTAATCACAGATGCAATGATCATACAAATGTATTGACGTCAATAAGAATTTAAGAAGCATTCTGGATTTAAAATTAATAAAATTGGATTCTCTGCATCAAAAAACTAGGAAAAACAACTAAAACTTATTAGACTGATATCTTTACCAGATAACAAATTATTAAATAATTACAGATTTTGTGTCCTGTTTTCTTAAGGTGAAGTGTCCAAACAAAAATGTTAGATCCGACTTGTACAGTCCCGGAAAGAGACTGAGACAGAAAGAGACGGAGTCAGAGATATGGGGGCTGGAGAGGCAAACTAACTGTGCTCACATTGGTCAGAAATCTTTATTTGGTAAGCATCTGAAGAGTCTGCAGAGCCTGGTTCAGCTATAAAAGACTCTTATGTCTGGTTATCTCCTACTCCCACCCAGTGGAAAGGAGCATATTATCCTATTACAGTATGTTCTTCATTCTTGTTCTTCAGTTAACAAAAACGATATAATTATTTATAAAACTATCACATTACTTTTGGATCAAGCTTAAAAATCACACCTTACTGAGGGGAAAGTGGCAGGGTGAGAATTTAATACTTAATATAGATAACTGGATCCTCACATGGCTGTGAATTCTAGCGTGCATCCTAATAATTAGTAAAGTGACTGACCACAGGAGGAAATAATCACGTTACAAGGATATGTGTGATGAAGGACATGGATTTCCTTTGGAAATGTTTATTATCCAGTTCTACACCAGACAACATGTACACCAAAAAATACGGGGAACTAGATTTTAGAATTTGAAGGACAAAAAAGCACCTGAAATAAAAAAGCCTGCTGGTTTCTAAAGCACAAGCTATGACGATCTGTAATGTGAAAGTGTTATATATAAAAAGGAAGGTATATTAACCAATGATATAAGAGCCATCTCTATACTTTTTCTTATTATTTGCCTGGGCTATTTTTGGAAGATTTACATTCTGAGAATATAGATTTTTCCCATCTACCCCCTCACCCACCCAACATACCTTATTAAGCAAGTAAAATCAGTCAAAGCAATATACTAATAGCAGCAGTGATGAGGGAAAAAAAAGTTTTCGGCTTTCAAAGTGGGGAAAACGTGATTGATTCATGATAGCTTTTAAAATCACAAATACATTATAAATCCCATGTGCATCCTCACTGCAGCATGGTGGTCTGTGGTAAAGAACACTTGGCAGGAATGTGACTCAGCAGGGGTGGGATGGTTCTTTCAGTTAGAGTTGTCATCACTACTGCAGCTGCAGTGACCACAACCCTCCCAGACCCCTTACCCTGGAGCTCCATTTCTACCATAAAAAAGGATAGCCACAAACCACAATTCAAGAAAGAAACCGATAAAATCTGGGCCAGGTGCCGAGAACTATCCATTACAAAGATGTATGCTCTTTACTACTTAAATCTACGCTATTTACTAATTAAACATTTTTTTAAAAATAATTTTGGGGGCTTTTAGTCTACAGTGTTTTACATTTGAATCACCTATATTTAAGTTGGAAAACTTTATTTTTACAAATATCTTTTAAGCGCTTTTAAACTCATTAGGAAGATATTCAATAAGTTCATTGAGAGGAAAATTTTGTTGAGGAATCGGGGGAGAAAAGGATATCATTCTCTTGGTAACCAAGGGACGGCATAAGAATGAGTAGGATATTTATCACATAAATGATCACATAATATCCAATAACCCTGATTCCATCCTTAAGAAAATGAAGAATTTTTAAAAACTGGTTTTATGCCAACCTATAACAAGACAAAAATGGCATGGGTGAGAACAGAACTCACATTGCTGGGGCTATGTACAAACATGTAAGGTTTGTTTACTATCTTTCCTTAGATGCTCCACCAGTAACTTTTGATGATATATGCACGCAGATAGCTTTGTTTACTACATTTATTTGATAGCACTTTTTTGGGGAGTTTTAAGTCAGTTACCATACCTAGCACAGTTGCCAAATCTCTAAATCTTCTAAACTGTCTTGGGGCAGTTCTCCCCAAATTCTCCACAGGATGTTAATAAAAGTTATATGGGGGAAGAAAGTAGGGAAGTGAGTTCAGAATTAAGTTTATTTAAAATGGTCTTTTTTAATGACTCTTTTAAAAGATGCAAATGTAGTCTGACAGTGAGAAGAAGCTCTAAGGTGTGAGGGGAGGAGGGCTATTTGTATGAAAAAGTTCCTTGTATGAAAAAGTTTAGCATGTTAACACATATACATGAAAAAGTTAATATGAATGACAAATCAGGACTGTAAACTCAAATTTTTACATTCCAGCTTCGGATTTCTTGAGCTAAATCCAGGAGAGGGAATGCCAAAATGTACCAAAGTACTGCCTCAGAAAAATACATAGATTTACAGTTTCATGCTGAAAGCAGTCAAGAAACTATCCTCCATCCCTTCCCCTAAAGAGAAATTATTTTCGTATCACTACTTGTAAAAAAAAAAAAAAAAAATTTTTTTTTTACAAGGCAAGTAGTAGCAACTGGAGTGCTCTGACATGCTGCCAGCATTCGCAGTGATTTAACGGTATGGTCATAGCACTGCTACAAACCATATTTTAAAAGGGCTGGAAGCTGCCCGTTTATAAGAGGGATATACTTATATGGACTTAAGCATGGGCCTCTTGTTACAGAATTCAACACGAGGATTAATCCATTTATGGTGGGGAATTTTTAGTTTTCAGCCAGCCCTAAACCAATCAGAAATTCTCTGAACAGATGTATGCTATATTCAAGTAACATTTTTCTTATAAAATGCTACTGTTTTATAAGATGGATTTATGGAAGATAAGACAAAAGAATAATTCTATTACTTATATGATAAATGATCTATTATTACAAATAATACTATACTTTCATATGAAATAACTGATTATAAACTTGTAATCTCGGGTTTGTATCTTAACATTTCATAAGAGTTTTTTAGCTCTAAATATTACTTGACAGTGTATCCAGAAGATGGTAGCTCTTATTTGGCAAGTATCAGGCATCCTCAACCTTTTATTTTCCCCTAGTCTTGTAAATATTCATGGGATGAAGAAAGAGGGTACTCACAGCTAAAGCATCAATGTCAAAAAGACATGTGTCACAAAAGCAGCACACTGTAGAAAAGAGAGCCTGGTGTAGTCCAAAGTTTACTGATCATGAGCGTGTAAATATGGGTCCTAGTTTCTGTTCTGTTGTCTAGAAAGCTGGTGATGAGGAAGGTTTTGGCAAGCTTTGAGTCCAAATTCTAGCTCTTCCATCTGTAGGCCTTGCCTTTGGTAAGTCATTTAATTTCCCTAAGTGTTTGATTTTTCATATATAAAATGGAAACACAATCACTTATCCCAAAGGGTGTTATGAAGATTACTTGCAACCAGGTATGCAGAGTGCTCTGATAAGCAGAATTTTAAGACAGCCCTATGACCCTCTGGTGTTACTCTCATGATTAGGTTATTCTGGTATGGCAAAGGGCGATTATCCAGGTGTGCCAAATCTCATCACATGAGTCCTTAAAAAATGTAAGTTTTCTCTGGCTGGGAGCAGAAGAGGAAGCCGGAGAGATTTAAGGCACAGAAAGGATTTCAAGCACTGTTATTGACTTTGAAGACAGAGGCGGCCATGTGCCAAGGAATGTGAGTGGTTTCTAGAAGCTGGGAATAGCCTCTGATTGACAGCCAGCAAAGAAACAGGGACCTCACACCTACAACCACAAGGAAATGAAGGAAATGAATTTTACCAATGTCACAAATAAGCCTAGAAGCAATTCTTCCTCTGATTTCTACATTAGTCCTCCATCTGGCCAAAACCTTTATTTCAGCCTTTTGAAATCCTAAGCAGAGAATCCAGCTAATCCTGCCTTGACTTCTTATCCAAAGCATAAATGGATGTTTAGTCAATTAATAGGTGTTGTTTTAACCTGCTCCTTCGGAGTAATTCATTATGCAGCAATAGAAAATCATTATGAGTGCTTATTAGCATATGACACATAGGAAATGTTTACAAACTATATTTCTTACTAGTAACTAATAGGCTCAAACAAGTCATTTTAACTTCCTTGGGTTTTAGGTCATTGATCTATAAAATGAGGTTTGGCTAACTAAGTTCTAAGTGTTACTCTAAACTTCCATAACTCTAAGAATTTATTTTTAGTTTTTTATAACTGTTGTGACACACTTTGACAAGCAGTCGTGCCTACTGGATTTCTTCCATTCACTCTCCAAACCCGTGCTGCACCCTTCTGCATGGTACCCTGGGCCATGCCCTAGGAGGCTGACGCCTATGGACTGTAGCAGTGGGCTACCTTTTCCCCAGCAACGGAAGATGCCAACAGGAAATCTGAGTGATGAAGAATAGTGAGGCCTTACTTATTTCCTGGCTCCCTACAAATATACAAGGTGTTAAAGCCAAAAATGACCCTTTTCTTGGGGAGTATGTAGAAGTAGGGAAGAAGGTGGCAAGGACTGAATTGTGTCCTCTCAAATTCATATGTTGAAGCTCTAACCCTCAGTGTGACTATATTTGTAGATAGAGCTTTTAGAATATAAAGTTAAATGAGGTCATAAGGGTAGGGTCCTAATCTGATAGGACTGGTGGCCTTACAAGAAGGAGAGAGAAGATATTTTTCTCTCTCCATATGCATGCACAGAGAAAAGGACACGTGAGGACACAGAGAGAAGGTGGCCGTCTACAAACCAGGAAGAGGTTTCTTACCAGAACCCAACCACGATGATACTGAACTTCTTAGACTTCTGGCGTCTAGAGTTAGAAGACAATACGTTTCTGTTGTTTAAGCCACCCAGTCTATGTATTTTGCTATGGAAGCCGGAGCCAATACAGGGAGCAAGGAAGAGTTCTCAGAGTTGATGCTTGACAGAGACTTGAAGAATAGAAAGGATTTTGTTTCCTGATAGTGAAATGTAGCGTTTTTCCAGCTGAAGGAGACATACAAAACAAAACAAAACAAAACAAAACAAAACAAAAAAAACACACAGACATTTCAGGGAGCAGCATATATCTCAGAAGTTGAAACAGAGGGTACTTGGAAGAGAGATGGGAGAGGAGACTGGACGAGCAAGCAGCAGGAGTAGATGTTGAGGTTTTAGGCCAAAGATTTGGCCTAAAGGATACAGTCTTGTGGAAAAGCAATGAGGGTTCATAAGCTATTGGGAGATACACAATAGTATCCATTTTCAAGACCATTCTTGTGGCTGAATGGAAGTCAGACTGGTAAAATTGTGGAGAATAATTTAGTTCTGATTTTCACAATGTGCCTCATGAAGCCCTTAGGGTCCTAGAAGTCCAAGGTTACCATGAAGATAGAAGAGGAAACTAAGTGGACAGGGTCCTGGAACTCCATGTCCACTTCCATCATAGCAGTCTGTGGCCTTGGACCAGACCTGGGATCTTCATTACAATCAAGACAACCAGACTTGCATATTTTACTTCAAAGACTGTCATGAAAATGGCTATCTGGAGGTCAGAGGCACCTGCCCTCCAACCTTCCAGTTGTGGTGAAAAAGTCAGAGAACTATCAAGAATTATGAGAGAGAAAGGTGTCCAGATTCATGCCAGGAGGAAGACAGATTTACTAAGTAATACCATCTGCATGAAGTATATAAAACCCAAGCTAGGATGGAGGCTGTGGCAAAACCATAGTCTTTTATGGTTCTTAACAGATTCTCAGAGTATATCAAAGTAAGTAAATGAAAAATTAAAATTAAAAACTGATTTTCATGCCACAGAAATCAGCTCTTCTCTGACATTATTTTAAATCTGAAAATCTCAGATTGTAGTGATCTGCAATAGAAAAATAATATAGCACAAACAAGAATTACTCAAAACTAACCTTCTGCTTTAGAGAAAAGATGCTATCACTTAGGAATGAGCTCTAAAAATCTCATTAGCAGTTTTTGGCAACTGTATGGTCAAAGGAATAATATTTTTTAAGATTGTACTGTAAGAACCATTCCCAGCAGAGGGCAGTGCAACTCTCTCCACAGCCCACTGTGAGCACAACTGAATGGTGTGCACATTAGGGTCTGAAATATTCTAGTCTATCAAAACTATTTTGTGTCTAGTGACTTAACCTTTCAAAACCACAATAGACATGTTGCCTAATTTCTATATCCCTTAAAAAGGTAGCACAGGGAAGATGTATGGAAGTCTTGTAATTAAAAACCTCCCTGAAAAATTTTAGCTCCCTACAAATAAAGACCTGTACCCTCATTTCTGCGCAGGCTGAGGTTTCCATTGCCTTCACTATTTAAAACAACTGCTGTTGTTTCCTAAAACTTGCTAAATAAAACTAGCTTTTAAAAGAACCTAATACTTCAAATTTTATTTGTTTATATTCTCCTTTAACTTGCATTGTACACAGTCACAATAGCTGATGAAATTTTTTATTCTAGGGAGTTTTCTATGGAAAAAATGCATTACAGAAGTGGTTCTCATGTGAGATTTATTCTAACAAGGCATCTGACATCCTAATAATATATAGTTGATCACTTTAACTTTTTTCTTCTAACAATAATGTGCTGATTCTAATTTGAACAGACTTTGATCAACTACCATTATAGTCTTGACATCCATTGATGAACAACATTCCCATTCTTCATAAGAACAGGTTTAAAATACCAATTTTTAGGTTTATATAACATACACTATTACTTTAAAATATATAAATAAGATCTACACAAAATTCACATTTTGATCCACCAACATTTGTCCTCCATATACTTGAACTTGATACGAGCCAATGATGGCAATGAATTATTATTTCTTTAATTCAAGTGTTATAGCTAAAAATTTTAAAGAGTTCTTAGATTCCAGTCTGTGTCCTGACAACCAGCACATGAATGCTTAATTAATCATATTTATTGTTTATTGCAAATATATAGATAAGAAGTGCAAAGTTACCAATTTTTAAGAAAAGAATTATAATTAATAAACAGTCCCAGAAGATTACCATAATCTGCCACTCAGAAAAGAGACATAGTCAGTATTTTAGACTCATAGGAAATCTGAAGGACAGCAAATAGACAATTCCAAATATAGTTACTATGGTCCGATTAGCTCAGTCACACTTAATGATAGAAAGAATAGCTTTATTTTTTAATTTTTCTTAGAAAAGAATATGGTAGATCTACAACTTAACAAACCATGCTAGAGAATTTATAAGAGATCTCCTCTGTCTGAGGAAGCAGTGCCAAAGAGCAGAAATCACTAAAGTGGTTGTCATTTTCAAAACATTACCTCCAGAAGTGTAGTTCGAATCCTTCACATTTTTCTTTGCATTTTAAACAGGGAGCTCCAAATCCTTGCTCATGCCCTAAGCCCATCTGTTAAGTAGAAAACAATGTGTGTTATAACATTTTTTTAATCTAAAAAATTCAATAAACTGTACTTCCAATTCTACTTACCACTATTTTTTTTAAACATTTTCTTAAAATTTAAATCCAAGTTAGCTAACACATAACCTAATAAGGATTTCAGGAATTTAGTGATTCATCATTTACATATAACACCCAGTGCTCATCACAAGTCTCCTCCTTAATGCCCATCACTCATTTAGCCCATCCCCCCACCCAAAACCCCTCCAGCAACCCTCAGTTTGTTCTCTATATTTAAGAGTCTCTTATGGTTTGTCTCCCTCTCTGTTTTTATCTTATTTTTTGCTTCCCTTCCCCTATATTCATCTGTTTTGTTTCATAAATTCCACATATGACCACTCCTGTTGATAAATCTTTCAAACAAATCTTTTATGAGTATCACATTGTTTGGTCAATGACGACACTTAGGTACGGATATGGGGATTCCAAATGCCTACCCAACATACCTTGTATTCTTATTGCTTTTTTCATGAAAGGAAAAGCATCAGAATACAACTGTTTAGAGAACTACAAATACTGCAAGTTGCACAAAGTCATGAATTTATCTCTTGGGTGACTATCTGCCCTGTATGCAATAGGAACAGGGAGCAGTTAAAGGGCCAGAGCTTGGAAAGCAAGCCTGTCCCCAAATGACATATTTTAGAGCAAACAAGGAATATAAAAAAGATTTTAGGAATTATGATTCGAATAATTTTATTTCATTTATTATTTATTATTCATTTATTTTATTAACACACAATCCATTTTATTCATTATTTATATATTTATTACATTCAAAATATTATTATTTATAGTAAGTATAACAGCAATAACAAACATATATTGAATGCAAGGAATAGAGGTAAGAACTTATCAAAATCTTATAAAATCTTAAAAGCAATATTATTCTCTGTTTTAGAGATGACAACTGAAATTCAGAAAGGTTACAGAACTTGCTTCAGCTCAACGTGTAATTAAATGGTAGAGAAGTGATCTGAGTCTAGGTCTTTCTGACACCAAAGCCTGTGCTTTTGTGCCTGGCATGGGAATAGAGGGAATATTTTAGTAAACTATTTTTTAATCACATTAAACAACAGTCCTTGGGAAGTTGCTGAGACATGACTTCATAAACAGAAGAGGAAGGAGTGCAGATGAGGAAAGGACACGAGAAGGCAATGTAACCTCTTTTACCCAACTTTAAAGACCAGCCCACTTTATATCAGCCCATCTGCAAATCACCAGCGACCAGCCTACTCTAAGTATCACATCAGTGACTCCCAACAGATTTGTTAGCACCTAGTGCCTGGGGTAAGAGTTCGAGCTGGACAAATAATAATAGATTTTCTACCATGGCACCCTTTTGTAACTTTACCAAGTTGTGTTTTTGCTATGCAGTCTAAACCACACTGTAATTTGTTCCTTGAAAGATCAGTCTGACCATGCCCTGAAGTTTAGATGAAGTCCTTCCCTTTTTTTCCTGAAGAAAATGACCACATCCTCTTATCATAACAAAGGTCTACCCAGCTGCTCAGAGAAACCCACATTATTTTTAAGTCAGACCATCTCAAGCAGACTCTCCAAAGGTGATAAAAATCTGTCTAGTATTAACTAAACTTCATCACCTTTGCCATGTCCCCATTACCAATTTTCAAAAGATGTTGAAATTATATACTTTAATACTAGATGACACTTTTTTGTTATTTTTTTTTAATGAATTAAATTGTTTCCTTGTCACTAGTGATCACAGCTCAGAGTACGGAAATAAAATGGGTTAAGCAAAAGAGAGAGAGGAACTGGTTATTTGAGTTTTCTGGTCTTTTGTAAGACATGTAATTAAAGATTTTTCTCCATTAAAATATCCAGACTAAAATGAACAGCAAATCTAAAAGTGTGTATTCTTTTTCAAGTTCTTTCAAGTTTTCCATTACGGGAGAGTTAACAATCCTGAATCCACCTGGTATATGGATTTCCTTCATACTGTGTTCCATTCATCTCTTGCCAAACTCTGATTCTAAATGAAAATTAAGATGACGTTATTAAGGCTTAATCACACAGCTTAGCTCAAATCAGCTGCTTCCAAACTGTCTTGTGTATCATTCACAGTAAGAAATACATTTTATCTCATGACAGAAATATGCACACACATATGAAATTGATATTAAACAAATTCTTACCTGCCTTCGAATCTGAATCACGTGGTCTGAGCAACACTGGCCTTAATAAAATAATGCAAGTGCACTGGAAAAATACCATCTCGTTCTCTAATTCTGAATGAAAATTGGAAGCTTAGCCAATGTAAGTAGAACCCTAATCGGTCAGCAGAGGTTTGACACTAAGGCCCAGTATAGCTCATTGCCGACTTACACAATCAGCATTGGAAAAGGCCAACTTGTTTCCTTCCTACCTGCTTTTTGTCTTCTTAAAATAGTTACCAGTTTATCTATTAGAATTATTAGAACTGGTGATGTTTCATGAACATGTCTTTTAAAGTAGCCCACACGCTCTTATTGCTGCACAGGCCTGGGCATCCCCGTTGGTGTAAGAGGCCAGGAAAGGATACTCAAGAGGACAGCAGTTCTGCTCCTGGCAGCGCAGCTAAGTCAACAGCACGCTGGCCTCACACTTCATGTGCTTGTGTGCCAGGTGCCCCACTATACCTCGGTGGAGCGTCCTCGCAGCTTCCAAAGACTTCCTGGCTCCTCTCCGCTTCAAGGGAAAGAACTACAAATGCAGGTGACCGAGAGCTCTAGATCGGGAAGATATGAATCTGTCAGGAAGGTTGGGAAGGCTGTTTTGAACAAATATTGATTGAACTGTGCTGAAAGGATGAGCGACTCCTAACTCAGTAGGGAGGAGGAGGAAGCACATTCAAGGCAAGGGGACAGTTATGCGAAGGCCTGTGGCAGAAGGGGGCATTGTTAGAGCAGGAACACCTCAGGGCACTCAGACTTGCAACAGGCTGAGTGGAGTTTTGTTTTCTCCTTTTCTTTTCCTTTTCCCAAGGAAAAAATAATCTTCCAAGGATGAGACTGGTAAGGAAGAAGCACTAGAGAAATGCAGTGGGTAGGGAATCGGGGAGCAAGAGCACCCCTCAAGCTCTGCTGGCCAAGCCACAGAGGGGATTCCTCCAGGAGACTAGGACACCTGACTCTGAAAGAAGCTGTAATCTGAGAAAATGGCTCTGGAGCCTGCCCTGGAGAGCTCAGAAAGCACTGCTCCTGTGTTCTTCCACCCACACTGGCTTGCCTAGAAGGCCAGCTAAGTCTCCACACAGGTTCCTCCTGGCACGGTTTATGACCACCTGAAGAAAGTGTCCCTCCCGCCTCTCCACACACACACACACACACACACACACACACACACACACACACACTCTTTCATCTTCCCCGAATGCTCAGACACAAGGAGTGAGGGGACTCTGAAAGTATCACAGAGAGGGAACAGGAACATGAAAGAGAGTGGAATGACATCATGGAGGTATGATACACTCTCCTGGCATAATTAAATGAAAGCAGTTCTAATTAAAAATAAACACACAATGAAAAAGACACCTAGTTTTCAAAACCATTGTTCGCAGCTAACGTGATTAGGAAGAATTTCAGACTGGGAATGAACTTGCCTTCCTAGAGGAACTTCATTAAAAGAAATTATTTTTATAGCTATGAATATATAGGTATAAAACTTAAACCTCCTTGATATCCAGCAATGAAGATCTCTAACCCATGCCACTTACTGGGTGAGAACTTCTTCCACATTCTTATCCTCTTTATAAACCTCTGTTAGGATAAAAAAGCACAGTGCCACTAATAACAAAGAAATGTGGTTCACACTCTAGTGTGTGCCTGGATCCACATCTAGAATGCAGTGTGTTCTCTAATCCTGTTCAATCCAGTTTATATAATAAAACTGCACCAGAGCAGACATACCTCTAACGGCATGAGGCAAATTTCTTCTGTTTCTGTTTCTGCCACGACTTAGACATCTAGGCATCTGCTATCCTTTCCTTCACAAGCCAAACGTTTATCACATGAAGGCAAGTGTGCTAATTCCACTCTATGGTAAAATGGTAAAAGTTTCAGAGCCAGAGCTGCCTCAGACAGTTTCTCAGGGCCCTATTCACAGACCTTTTTGGGCAGAGGTCACAGAAGCTGAGACTCCCTGACTCTTCCAGTGCAAGGGCCTGGAACTCCATCTGCCCTAAAGGCTCAGCCAATTTCTCTCCTTCCTTCACTTCTGTGTTGAGGATTCCCTGAAATGCAAGACCCAGGACTCTTCTGCCTACACTTCTTCCCTCCCCTCTATGCTCAGCACAGAGTGAACCTTCTTGCTAGCATCCTTTTTTCCTCAGGAGCCTTGGCTGTTACTCTCAGACATCCAGATCTTATAGGTTATTCTCTGCTCAGGTATCTGGGCTTGAGAATTCTTGGTGATGGGTAAGAACAGAGAAGTCATTACTTAAGGATACCCAGAGTGAGTGCAGGGGAGTGAGGGAGGGAGTGACGCAGGGGAGGGGAGCCCAGAAGTGCTGGCAACCTGGCTGTTTAGAAAGTGAAGTCCAGATCCCTGGACTAATATAAACACCAAGATATGTGTGGTCCTAGGTAATATGTTGTGAGAATTAGTCATCCCAGGTATTAAGGAAATGGTCAAGAACGACTTGGCTAAATAGAGAATCCTGAATATGTACAAAGAGCACTCAAAGTAGTTGGAAAACTGTGGTCTGGTCCCCAGGTGTCACTGCCAGGCCCAGGGATTTCAGAAGTCATTTTTCTTCTCTGGGTTTCTTCATGTTGGATAATGAAGGGATTGAGTTATATCAACTCTAAGAAACTTTTTAATTCTAAAATTATGACCGTAAATCATGTTTCGGATTAACTTTACCTGAGTTTGTTATTTGGCACGTTCATCTGCTCAACATCTAAACAGTAAAAAGATTGTAGTCATTTGAGAAAGCTAATAGATTATTGCCTCTTATAGGTCAGAATCATTTAGAATTCAGTTTGTAGAAGTTGTTTATATAGGAAACAAGAAAAAAATTAAGTTCTGAGAGCTGAGATACAGTTCTGTTGCATGTAATCATTTTAGCAGCAAATGTGATATGGTATTCCCTGCAGAATCAACACTTGGTGCCTAAAAACACATGCTTTTCATAAGCACACAGGTCCCAAAGCCCTCTACTTACTTCATATAATTTTAGTAACACATTCTGGCCAGCGTCAATACAAGGATATGACAGATTAATTTTTCTTCTTCAGTGTCCAAAAAAACAGATCCTTTGGATTGACTATATTTGGAAAAGCTATGGTCAGGCTCTAGGAATACCTATCAAAGTCATTTAAAAAAAATAAAAATGTCTATAGTATTTATCCTGGAATACTAGTCCTAGACAAATAAGATTTTTAAAATATCCTTAATTACAAGCTCCAGATTCTGAACTTACATTATCATGATCTATGCTTCCAAACACCCCTTGTCCCCTGCTTCGTGTTCTGGGGTAAGAAATGGGATCAAATTCTCTGTATTCATAATTTCAGGTAACCAGATAGGTTGGCAACATTTCAAGTGACCCTTCTGACCCAGGAAAGGGTATTGCATGTCACATACTTTAAAGAAAAAGGAAAGAAGGGTAGGGAACATCTGGTATTTCAAACACCGTCTAAGTCGATTTGGAGATAATTTGAATCTGGAAGATATTATGCAGTATTCAGGGTGAGATCATCTGATTCATGCTGTTTTCATAACCAGATTTCCCTCCGGAGCAGAGAATCATATGTGGTTACTAAACAAGCAAGTGTTACTAAGACTTCTTTAATCATTTTGGAATGAAGCAGACCAAGGTAGATTACATGAAATATACATAAATTCTCTCTCTCTGTACATGTACACGTCTATTTACCTACCTATCACATATGTATATATACATATATTCATATTATATTCTTAAATAGGCATTTTATATCTTGTTCATACAAATGAATATTCTGAATAAAGGAACTGCATTTCCAAAAAGAAAATAATTTCTCTTAGCGCATAGCTCTTTTAGAAAACTGGTATGATCTGTGAAGTTCTCCCCACCTGAATCAATGCATTTTGATTAATTTGTGACACAAAAACTTAAATTGTTTTCCATTTTTTGTTCCTTGGCTGCTTTCCAATTTCTGTCAACAATTGCAATACCTCCATCCCCCAGAAAAAGCCTAGGCTACACAGAAAACCAGATTTAAATATAAAAATAGAAGTATCCTTCAACTTTTATATAATTTGGCAAATTTCTTAGATGAGAATACAAAAAGATAATTTATTATGATTAAGAACTAATGTAAATCATTTCTAATAAAATTGCTGTATCTTTTTCTTTGCTTATAAGAAGAAAAACTTTGCCTCTTTCATGAAATCTAAAATACACAAGAGGGGCGCCTGGGTGGCTCAGTCGGTTAAGCGGCCGACTTCAGCTCAGGTCATGATCTCACGTCTGTGAGTTCGAGCTCCGCGTCGGGCTCTGTGCTGACGGCTCAGAGCCTGGAGCCTGCTTCGGATTCTGGGTCTCCCTCTCTCTCTGCCCCACCCCTACTTGTGCTCTGTCACTTTCTCTCAAAAATAAATAAACATTTAAAAAATAAAAATAAAAAAATAAAATAAAATACACAAGAGGAAGAATGAAGAGAGTTGCCACTACTCACCTCGTCACACAAATTGGGGCCCAGAGTCGTCCTTGTCTCTGACTAGCCTTGCTCACTATGCTCCAAGTCTTGCTGGTCTGTCCTCTAAGAACTACATGGTTTGTTCCCTCACTTCCACTCAATGTTCAGACTTCTATCGTGTCAACCTGGGACCACACACTCCTAGCCGACTGCTCCCTTTGATGGCATCCAATGGCCACTCTTAAGATATTTTAATAAAACCTAAAGATGATCACAACACTCCCCTTGTTAGATGCTTTTAATGAGTTCAATGAACTCCACGTGCCTCAGCATGGCAGAGAAGGTCATTTTCAACCCACACTGCCCTCGCAGACCAGACCTCCATTCCAGAGAAGCTTTTCCATTGGCTGGATCCCATTCCCTTTCCCCTCCATCTGGCAAAATCCAACTTTCTATAGACCCAATCCAAACATCAGTTACTGCATGATGTCCTTCTTACACTATTCTCAGCCAAGTTATAAATTCCCATCAGTCTATTATTTAGTCCCTTTCTACTATGCTAGGACTATTTACACAACAGTTTACCCCATTAGGCTGCAAGTTTCTTGGTCATATTTGAATTTCTAATGCTTGTCACAGACGCTGAGCTTGACAGAATTGCCAGAAGGTTTTATTTATTTATTTATTTATTTATTTATTTATTTGTTTGTTTGTTTAATTATTTAATGCTTGTCTTCATTATTTAATGAACTTTAACATGATACTTTTATTCCAGGAACTCCCAGTGCCTTTCAAAAAAACACATAAATAAACAAATAATTTAAAATTTTAAAATTAAAAAAGTTAAAAAATTAAAAGAAAATAAAAGCTCAGGTAGAGGTGGTTTTTGCCAAGCATGGTTCTAAGATTTTTACACAGATCATCTCATTTTATCCTCACAACAAACCTATGAAAGTCTGAAGTTAATTATTATCTGCATTTTCATACAGATGAAAAACCTGGAGCAGAGAATTGTTAACTTTCCCCAGGTCAGTTGCATTGCAGAATGCCCATTCTTAACCACTAATGCCTAAATGTAGGTCATGAACATGGAAAGAGCTTGGATTAAAGAGTAAATTAGTTTTTTGAAATTAGAAAGAAATAGAATTTTTAACGTGACACCAAAGAGACAGCTCAAGAAGAGAATAATCAATTAACGGTCTTTACCTGTCAATACCACTTATACAGAAGCAAATGGGAATAAAACTCTTCATTTTAGATTCTAGAATTCATTTCCACATTCCTTCAGTTTTTCAGTGCCGTAACTTTCAAAGCCAGAGCCCTACATGAATCTGTATCATAAAATCCACTGTGAGCCAAATGGACTGACTGCTTATTGTTCACACACAGTAGTAAACCATCACACAATTATTGTATTAGGAAAAAAAGGAAACAAGTGATCTTTCACTCTAAATAGTTTATAATAAATTCTATTCTGTAGGCATTGTGTCAGCCTTCCTGGAACCTAAACAAATTAAATAGATAACTCCCACTCAATCTGTCCCTACATGTCTTAAGGCAGTACCAGTATCAGGTAAGTGACACAGGGACTGTCACCAAGGCAGTTTGTCTACTTTCAGTCTGAGATGCAGCAGATTACCTAAGACATCTATGCAACTTCAATAAATACGGCAAATTTTTGACAAGATCAGAAGTAGATCCTGCTGCTTTTTTCTACAAATCAATAATGAATTTTAGCTCTGGTATGATACCTTGAAGCATTTCTAATTATACTTTAATGAGCACTAGTGGTTCTGATGGTGATATTTATACCTCCATCACCACCATTTGTTAAGATGTTACTACTTCCAGGCACAATACACACACCATCTCATTTAATTCACAAGACAACCTACGGGAAAGAGTTATCGTCCCAGTTTTGCACATGAGGAAACTGGGACTTGGACAGATTGAGTAATTTGTCTAAAACTGCCCAGCTAGCAAGTGGCAGAACTGAGATCTGAATCTTAGCAATTATAACTCCAAATCCGGAGCTCTTAAGTACAAAGTCATCATTTTTTCTTCTCCAAAATGGGAGTTTGAAGACAAATAATAATTTAAATAAGTAATATTCCTCATCTGTAACTTCTCTGGAACAATAGGTTTTGATCTCAAAGACTGCCTATTCGTCACTAGTCAGGAGCTCTTCCTCCGCAGACAAATGTGAGACTGATTATAAGAAACCTGAGCACCTGCACACCAGCTGCACTAACACTGAAGGCCCTGAGGTGATTATTCACACATGCAACAGGACCCTCAAAAGAATAGGGTGTGAGTCCAGGAAAATCTCTAGGATTCTGATGCAAAATAGGTTTCTTCCAATGTTATAACAAGAGAGAAAATGTTTTAAAAGAAACAATGAATCCAAAATATATTTATATCACCCCCTGGAAAAAATAAAAATAAAAAATAAAAGAAACAGTGAAATACAAATAAACAAACTAAATCTCAAACTTGAAAGATCTTTATTCAAAATATGTAGACTTATCATTAGTACTGAAAATTATTTGCTACATTCTATATTTATACATCGTATAAAAGATTCCATACAGTGCCCAGGGGTAACATAATGAGGCAAAAACTAAAATAATACTTTTCATGTTTTTCAAATTACTAAATTTCTACATTTATAATGGAAAATCTCTGTATTGGTTACAAATTACCCCCAAAAGTTAAGGGCTTGAAAATAAACATTTATGATCTCACAGTCGGCCAGCTGGGAGTGGCTTAATGAGGTGTACTGGCTCAGGGCCTCTTCCCATATTGCAGTCAAGGGTCAGCCAGGGATGTAGTCATCACAACACTTGACTGGGGCCAAGACACACTCTCAAGCTGTCTCATAGGGGTCTTCATGACATGGCAGCTAGTTTTTCCCAGGGCAAGTGATCCCAGCAAGAGTGAGAACACCCAAGATGGAAGCTGTGGCCTTTAATCTCGGAAGGAACATACCATCACTTGTGCCATGTTATCCTCTTTGGCAGCAACTGACCAAGTCCAGCCCACTCAAGAGAGGGCAACAGACAAAAGTATGAATTCTAGGAGTTGGGAATCAATTGTGGCCATCTTACAAGCTGCCTTCCACAACCTCTTTTCTGTTTTGATTTTAAATCCAAAGACCAAAGTGATCTGTGATGAGACAGACATATTACAAAGGAAAGGGGTATAGGGCATGCTTACCTACCATTTTTGTCTTTATTTTTTTCCATTTCAAATATTTAAATGTCTCTTCACTCAAACAGGCATAGAAACACAGAGCTTTGCTCCTTCCTTATAAATATTCTTAGTCCTCTCAATCTGTTAGCTGTTTACTCAGTCAGGCCAGGGAACAGTCTTCCAGAAGATAGGGTAGAATATGATTTTTAGTGTCTAAGTATTATTTTCCATCAATCTCAGCATATATACACACTTTGTAATACATATATATATATATATATATACATATTTCTTGTGTTTTAGAACACAATCATAAATAGAATATAAAATATCAGGTTTGATTAACAAGAAATTTTCAAAAATATATTTAAGACAAAAAAGTCACTATTTTTATAATATACCATAGTCCTCCTTAATGAACACATTAGCAATGGAGAAAGATTTATATAAACTTTATTCTATTACATAAATCTATCTGGTGATGGAATTAAGTAAAAGAAAAAATATATAGCCCTTCTTTGTGATATCAGGATGCAAATTACTTGATTCCAGTTAGGTAATATGTATAGTCAGCAGTTCCTAACAATTTTTCTAGTACTGCTTACCTATTTAAACTAATGTATCCTCACAGTTTTACTATGGAAAAAATAATTTAGACTTTTTGAAAAATCTACACTTATTTTAGGTAAGCAAATGATTTAAAAATGTATTGTCTATTCAATATATGCTGGTTCCTTATAAACATGTTTCAAACTGACTACTGTCAAATTATTTCTATTCTATTGCTTAAAGGAAGTTGCTTGAAATATTCACCAATAGAATAACTCCTCTGTAGACTCTATTCAAAAAAGGGCTTCTTCTCAATCTGTTGCTTTGAGAAAGACAATGCAGGCTATAAAAATGTCACAATTTACAGGTTATGATTGTGGCTGAAATGGTTTCTTAACAGGATTGGCTGAGCTCCGGCTCCCTGGAAGCAGTTTGCAATGGCATGTGCTTTTATACACAGCCCTCAAAGCTTCCCAATTATTGGCTATAAAAGGGATTTTAAAAACCTGAGTCCAAAAGGCATCTGTAGTAGTCCCTTGAAAGAATTTAGATCATAACAAACCATCCTAATTTGGTCTTGTGTCACTACCTCTACTGCTGACCGTAAGGAGTGTATCCCACACATAGCTGTGTATCGAGAGGCTTTTATTAAGACTCTGTATATCCTAAAACTTGAATATTGGCATCACTTTTGCCAGGCCTAAAGGCTACAGTATTATTTCTTTAGGAGTAACCTGTTATAACAGATGAGTGAGGGCGTGGGGAAGATGACTACGCACTTGTGTTATTTATTGCCACTAACTGCTTATCTAATCAGAGCACAGGCAGGAAGAGAGCAGTGCAGGTGTGTCCTCACAGAGCAGAGAAAGGGAAGCTCGTGGCACTGGCTGAGAGCGCCATTCCAGGAGGTTGCCAGGAGAGCAAGAGGAACCAAGGGAACATAGAGATTTCCCTTGGTTCCCAATGGAGAGAAGGCATAGGAAAGGCAACGAGGAGGTGGTGGCAGAGGGGATGGGGGCGGGGGAGGATAAAAACTACCAAATGACAGGCTTCTCATTTTCTACTTTTGCCCAGGATTGGTGTCAGGGGCCTTTAGAACAAAAACAAAGTCTAACAGCACAAACTGGGGGTCTTGGAACCTAGGAAAGGCAGGGGGAGATGCAGGAAACCCCAATTCCAGATGCTTCATACTTATTTACTTATTGTCTAGTCTTTTCACACCATCCCTTACTCTGAAAGAACAAAAGAATTATGTTCATGTGGTTTTCTGTGTAAACATAAGAGCCTTAACTAATTTTTGACCCTTTTTTTCCTTTTCTTTTTGTAAAATGTTTATTTATGTATCTTGAAAGAGAGAGTGAGAATGAGCAAGCATGTGCAGGGGTGGGGTGGAGAGAGAGGAGGAGAGAGAATCCCAAGCAGGCTCTGCACTGTCAGCACAGAGCCCACGGGGCTCAATCCGACAAACCATGAGATCATTACCTGAGCAGAAATCAAGAATCAGTTGCTTAACTGACTGAGCCACTCAGGTACTCCTGACCCATGTTTTGATGTTGATCTATTAGAGAAATGGTTTGGATTCACATGCTTTTTGTTTTATAGTTAGATCACAGTCCAAAGATTTCTGCACTACCAAAGCTACACAGACATCATTTTAAATTTGTCTAGGGTTCAGGGGGAAAAAAATGACTTTCAAAACATGCATATACCACCTTTTTACAATTAGGATCAAATGTCAGTTGCAGATAAATTTAAGTTTCCTTTATCTTGATAGAACAATTAGTAAAGAAATCAAAAGTAGATCTGACTAGATTAGAAATGGCCCATTCTCAATGACCAGTGATGTCAGGGAAGCTACGGGGTCCTGATTCTTTTTTTTTGTCCCCCACACATACAGAGGGCTATGAAGGTAACTCAGAGTGAGAAAAGCCTTCTCTTAAGACCCTTCTCATAGCTTTCAATGTGGGAGGCTGAGAAGACTTACATTCTAACAATAGAGGGGGTGTAAATTATGACTGACTGCCTAACAGTACTTAAATATACTGGCTTAGAATAACCATTTATTCTGTAGTTTATGATCATAATATTCTGCTCATGGCTTTTCCAGTTTGGCACCTTGGACTGGGTTCAGCTGGATGGTTTTTCTAGTCTTAAGTTCATTTCATCTGTAGTCAATTTTCAGGTTGACTAGGGACAGCTGGCCTAAGGGAGCCTCAGCTGAGATATTTCATCTGTTCTATGTGGTCTTTGATCCCCCAGCAGGCTGGGGTAGGCTCGCTCCATGGTAGCAGCAAGGTTCCAAGAAAGTAGAAGCAGACAAGGCCTTTTGACATCCAAGCTTGGAGCACACACAACATCACTGCTACCACACTCTTTTGGCAACCCAGAGTCAAAGGTAGGAAAATAGATTCCATTTCTTAATGGGAACTGTTGCAAAGTATGTGGTCGTTTTTGCAATTTATCACAAAATCTCTGAGGAAGATTCTGTTTAGAAAAACATAATACCTAGTAACATTAAATCAAGTGCCCCCTCTTGAGAGCCTCATTAATATAGCTTTGAATCCTTCCGATAGTGACTAGCACATGATGCGTACTCAAACAAGTACGAGGAACGATTACTTAAAAAATCTTTACTTTTGAGGTACCTGGGTGGCTCAGTCAGTTAAGCGCCCAACTTCAGCTCAGGTCATTATCTCACCATTTATGGGTTCGAGCCCCATATCAGGCTCTGTGCTGACAGCTCAGAGCCTGGAGCCTGCTTCAGATTCTGTGTGTCCCTTTCTCTGCCCCTCCTCTACTCATATTCTGTCTGTCTCTCTCTCTCTCTCAAAAATAAATGTGAAAATTTTTTAAAAAATATTTTACTTATAAAAATTGAAATCAAAATTTGAAAATTACAAAAAGGAAACAAACTAAATGCAATAATATAATACATCCCGATTACTGAACTTTAGGTATTTGTGTCCAACGAAGCACCAAGTATCAATAATATCCTGAAAGAATGCTTTTGATGATATATTCGGGTGCCTGTTAAATGGTTTGAAGATCCATGCATGATTTTCTCCCTTCTAGATTGGATTTCTTGATAATGTTCATGATACATCTATTTATTGTCCAGGCTTTGTGCTTTAAAATGTTCATCTCAATCATCCTTACACCCCTGTGACACAGTTGCAACCCATTTTCCGATCAAGATCCTGAGGTTTAGAGTGTTAAGTAACTTTGCCAAATTTGCACAGCTTGTAAGTGCCAGGGCAAAGAACTGAACCCAGGACTGTAAAGCTGATAATGGCTGCAATTCCGGTTCTCCCAACATTTACTTCTTGATGCCAAAGTCTACTTAACTAAAAAAAAAAAAAAAACTGATCGAGAACATTAACAATATTAATAATTAACACTGATTGGGGCGCCTGAGTAGCTCAGTTGGTTAAGCATCCAACTTTGGCTCAGGTCATGATCTCACAGTCTGAGCCCCGCATGGGGCTCTGTGCTGACAGCTCAGAGCCTGGAGCCTGCTTTGGTTTCTGTGTGTCCCTCTCACCCTTCCCCTCCCCTGCTCGCCCTGTCTCTCTCTCAAAAATAAATAAACATAAATTTTTTAAAAAATTAACACTGATAAACCACTTTCTAACACCATTCTAAGTGTTTACAAGCAATGCTTTATTTAATTACATGATAACCTAATAAGGAAGTGATATCTATGTTTTATAGATAAGCCCTCCTTAAGCCAAGAAAGCTAAGAAACGTGTTCAAATTTCTAGGGGACTATCAAACTGGGATTCAAACTTAGGTCTTTTGACATCAAAGTCTGTGCTGCTCCCTCTAAAGTCCCTAACTGGGTTCCAGCGGAGTGAGCGACAATGGCCCGCAGGATGATCCTGGCCTCTGGCTTGACTCCATCTTGGTCCAGGAGAAAAGTACCAACAAATAACACCTCTACTGTTTTTACATATGACATCTTAAAAGCACTATGGATATTAAGCCATCAAAATCTGTCTTACCTCCCTTCATCTTTCTTTAATTTCTACCAACTTCTCTTCAGTTAATTTTCTATTCTGCCATGACTGGCACAGTCTAACACAAAGCAACATTTGAATATTTGTGAAATCTATTTTCAATGTGTTGCAGTATTTAAAGGTCAGGATTTGTAGCCCCCCTTAAAAACTTTAGGCAACTTGCCATTTTCTAGAAAAATGAGTTCTGTATTTCTTCACATGGAGACCATATGACTTAGCTGGAGTAAATTTGGAGAGTTCTGAGTCTAAATGCTAACAGAAGAATGGGATAAAAAAAAGGATGCTCAGGGTGCCGGGGTAACTCGATAGGCTAAGCGTTTGATTTCAGCTCAGGTCATGATCTCACAGTTTATGAGCTCGAGGCCTGCACTGGGCTCTGTGCTTACAGCTCAGAGCCTGGAGCCGGATTCAGATTTTGTGTCTCCCTCTCTCTCTGCCCCTCCTCTGCTTATGCTCTGTCTCTCTCTGTCTCTCAAAAATAAACATCAAAAAAAAAAAAAGGATGCTCTAAAAATCAAGTAAGGGATACTGCAAGGTTAATTTTCCTTTATAATTTTCCAGAAGAGCCTCTGAAAAATCAGTAGTCTGTGATACTGTTCAGACTGCTGATACATGAGATATCTTCAGGAAAGTATACTTCAGCCTGTGATATTCAACAATCCCACTCTGGTTTGTGTGGCAGACTGAAGTAATGATCCCAATTCTTCATTCCCAGGTAGTAGAATTAAACATTCACACCCCTGCCATAGCCACATAGGCACTAGACTGGACTTCTCTCTTTGACTTTGGACATAACCGCCATGGCACAAGCAGATGCTTAAAATGCGTCCCTACAGTTGGGCATGCCTGCTACTGCTCCAGCCTTTTGCTTAAGGTATTCAATGATCTAAGGAGGATGAAAGGTCTGTGGAGTCGATGTGGTCCCAACCCACAACTTGGAGCCAAACCCAGCCTGCACAAACTAGACACCAGTGTGACATTTCTTCCTGGACTTCAAGAGATGACATAGTGTAATAAATAAGAATCAGGGTTAGGCTAGAGAAATAGATCCTTAGCACTAGGCTCCTGTACTAGCTCAGTGACACGCTTCCTCAATTCAAACCTATAACCTAGTAGAATTAGAAATCACTATAGAATATGTACCTTGGCTTTATTTTAGAAGAGTCAAACTGAAAATGTTAATGGTATGACTATCAAAGGCTTACTTGACTTTTCACAGCTGTGTTCCTTTGGTCCGTGCTTTTTATTCTTCCTGCAGTGCCTTCTTTGCCTAATGAAACCTTATTTATCCTATAGGAGTTAGTTTGAATGTTGTTTCCTCCATAAAATGCTCCCAAATCTGCCCAATTCAAGTTAATTACTTCTGCTTCTGAGACTTCATACTAGTTGTCTGTATTCCTATTCTTGCAGTGCTACTAAAAAATGTGGCAATCTGTGAAGTCTTGGATATCAGACTGTAAAGACACGTATAAAGAAACTGAGAGTAAGTTATGAGGAATTATTAGCAATTTGACAGAAATTTTATGTCAGATGTTCTTAATATTGTAAAAAAATTTTTTAAAATGTTTATTTATCTTTGAGAGAGAAATAAGGGAGGGGCAGAGAGAGAGTGAGACACAGAATCTAAAGCAGGCTCCAGGCTCTGAGCTGTCAGCAGAGAGCCCGACATGGGATTCAAACTCACAAACTGTGAGATCATGACCTGAGCCAAAGTCAGATGCTTAACCAAATGAGCCACCTAGGTGTCCCTTCCCTTAATAATTTCTTAACTGGCCTAGTATTTGCCTTTTTTTTTCTTTTAGTAATTCATTTTTATGGTGTTTTCTTTTTTTTAAATTTTTTTAACGTTTATTTGTTTTTGAGAGACATAGAGACAGTATGAGTGGGGGAAGGGCAGAGAGAGAGGGAGACACAGAATCCGAAGCAGGCTTCAGGCTCTGAGCCGTCAGCGCAGAGCCTGACGTGGGGCTTGAACTCACAGACCGTGAGATCATGACCTGAGCTGAAGTTGGCACTTAACCGACTGAGCCACCCAGGTGCCCCTATGGTGTTTTCTTAAAAGTATTGGTCCACAGGGTGCCTGAGTGGCTTAGTTGGTTAAGCATCTGACTCTTGATTTCATAGGTTCATGAGATCGATCCTTGTGTCAGGCTCTGCACTGACAGCAGCAGAGCCTACTTGGTATTCTCTCTCTCTCTCTCTCTCTCTCTCTCGAAGTAAATAAATAAACGTTTAAATAATACTGGCCCATGACAGATTCACAGTGACAGCTATTTTGAGCAACACTGTGTTACAGCCCTTATTTCCTTCTATCCAGCATTACACTTAACTTATATCTGTCTTACAGATCAGTTTAGTTTGCCTGCCTGCCTTCTTTAATCTACCAAAGCTGATACTGCAGTGTTTTGGGGAATACAAAACTCAACAGGTGATATTGATAGAAATGGAATTTACTTTTTGTAATCTTACATTTAAATTGCCCTTTTAATATTCTCTATGAAAAACAAAGGGTAACTTCATTTTGTTTAACCCCTAGTTATTTTTATTGTAGGCCACTCCCCATAAAGGAAAAAAATATTCTTTACCTTTACTTTGTGACTCATTCTATCAACACTTTCAGATATTATACTCAGAGAAACAAAAATCAAACTAAAATACGCATGATCATTTGATAATGAAACATGATATCACTTTATCTTCAAACAAAGGAAGGGCAAATTCACTGTAGCTACAGACTTATTAATAGAGTCAGCACAAAGGCATGCGTGCTGGGCTTTCAGCCTCTTTTTTTGCAAGACTCACTGTTTAGGTAAGAACCTATGCAACAGACAACCTGAAACCTCTTTTACAGTTGTGCATGGTGGTCAGAGTGTCACAATAATAAGCATAGGCTGAATCACTCGTGATCTGAGTATGATCCAGCATTTCAGAGATTAAACATATTTGTATAGCAGTAGTCTTGCTGTCATTTGGCAGATGAAATCTCAGGGGTCCTCGCTGCCTGGCTTCTCGTGTGGCTCCCCCTTCAAGCCTTGCCCAAACCCATGCAGTCCTGCATTCTTAGCAGAATACCTAAGGACCAGACAAATTGGAAATCTTAAACTATGCTCTTCTTCTTTTTAAAATATGCCCAGAATGAAAGCCATAATACCTGGAATCAACCAGTGTTTATACAATGTACTCAGTTTGATAGGAACGAAGAACCTTCCATAGCATGTTCCCCAAATATACTGCGTGGGTTTCTTGTGGTTCTTTTTTCTATTACCTTCTGTTCTTTCCTAATATTTTTGTCAGAGGCAATGAGTAGTGATTATAGTGGTTGATTGAGAAGGAAGAAAGAGAAAAGCAATTAAGTCATTTTAGGGTCAACAGCATAAACTTGTATTAGAAAATTATAGTCATGCATACTCTTATCTCTCCAATTCCCTATTAAGTAGGCAGTTGAGTAGATTGGGTACTTATGAAAAAATAGGTGAAACAACTCTAAATATAACTAGACCTCTTTTATAGGAAAGTCAAAGACTACAGCTGGATAACTGAAAAGCATAATCTTTACATTTAATCCTCTAATAACAATGCTCAAGGCAAATTTTAATACATGATATTTACTCAAAGAGCAGAGGTGAATTTATCAGTTACCAAATTATTTTTCCTTAAAATCTTGAAAATCTATGAGATTTTTGAAACCTGTTTTCAACTTGGTTAGTCGTTTCTGTTTTCTTCTACTTGAAAAAGTTGATTTCATAATTCATAATTTATATAATGTTCTCTGTCACCATTTTGTAAAGAGCAAAATAATTTCCTAAGGTACTGTATATTAATGATCTAATGAGTAGACTTTTAAAAAATCATAGTTTCATGGCAGTAGTAACCAAACAAAAACACAACCAGAAAATAGAACCCAGGAATGACTCTTGTAGGGTATTTGTAACCAGGAAGAACTTAGTTTGTATAACTTTATAGTCATAAAATTGTAACTAATTATGGCATTGTCCATTCATGAGCTTTTTCATATTCTAAAACATAAAAGCTGCTTTCTCATTTATTTTCCATTTGCCAACAAGATAAACAAAGAAGAATTCCTAGTTACAAAGTTTGCAAGACCAGGAACTGATACTAAGAATTACCACTAAAATTGCCCATTCTCTATGTCAGAAATCTAGTGTACTGCTGACCTGTAAGGAGTTTACTAAGGGATATAATCCCAGTTGTGCTTTTTATCATTTGTCAGTTTTTGCTCTATCATTCCTTTTAACAGTGTAAATTCTGTGATACAAGGTACCTTATCTTTTCTGTTCATGCTACACCCACAGAGTCTAGAACAGTGCTTGACTCATAAAGTACTCATAATTTTTAAATAAATCATCTTATTTTGGGAGGGATAACTTTTAAAGACAATAAAAAAATCCATTATTTTTCACTTACTTGTAATTAAATACCATGGAAAGTGATACATCACATCTAGAATTATTTGACCCATGGTAAAGGAGCAGTTTATTATGCATTTGAACCTTCATATTATACGTTTAAATTAATTAAACTTAATGTATTCAAATATCTCACAAATATTAAATAGGTAAATTAAGTAAAAATAAGCTGAAAAATAGCTAAGATTTATTTAAAAATTATTTAAAGTATAAGCTTCCAAATGGAATTCACAGAACTGCCTAAACATTATACACTATTCTATTTTATTAAAATCACACATACTTCCGTATTCTTGGCTTGTGTGATTTTTTAAGCACTGTAGAACTTTGTCTACTTGGTAGGCTACTACTAATATTTATCACAGTCAAAAAGAATCATAGTTCCCTATTAATTTTTATAGATCTTGAAACTGAGATCCAAAGTGGCCAACATCACAAAACCTAGAGTGGACCAAGATCTACTAACTCAGCTCAGAGTGGTTTTATCAACATCACACTGATAAACAAAGTGAGAAAGCTGATATACTATAGATCTTTCCATACGCTATAGCTCTTTAGGTACTAACTGACCTTTTCTATTTTCTGAATATACTGTGGTAATATGGTTTGTAAAAAATTTACATTCAAGGTAGCATGGGACCAAAGTGTATTCCTGCTTATAGTTTTCAGAAAAAAAAGAACATAGGAAGGAGTCCTCTTTTGCCAATTTATCATTCTCTTTCTACTAAGTAGGACCCTCAGAGTAACCCTTATTGTTTTCTGACAGTCCAAGAAGTTAATGCCATGCTCACAATGCGGGTATAATCCTATAGCTCACGGAGAGCCTCATGAAATAGTTGATCATTTTGGTGTTTCCCATTGCTTCTTAAAAGATCTTCTTGTATCAAGAATGGGAAATTTAGAACAACGACAACTATCTGAGCACTCTGAGCACTCTACTGGGGGATAGAAAGGCTTAGCCTACCATGCTGTGAGTAAGGCTTTCTATCGCCTCAGGGATTCAGCAGAGAGAACAGACTCTTCTATAGCCTGTCCCATAAGTGCTTCTATACAGTTCCAGATGTCACTGAAATCCCAAAGCAGAGAGCCAAATGCAGGGTCACTACTGTTCAAGGACCATATTAAGTAGCTAGGAGAAGAAGCTACTAGGAGAAATCGAAAGAATCCTGGAGGATACAGTCCAGAATATTACTGGTGCCTATAAAATTCCTTTGTCTGTAAAAGTCTTCGAGAAGTCCCTTTTCCCAATACTTTTACTTTAGGTTTTGTCTCTGTCGAAAGAAGGTCTATGACAAATTACCCTATAGGGCAAACATACAACATGGATAAAGTATAAATAAAATGTAGAAAACCAGTAGGGTGGTAATTGTATTGAAATAGAAACCACTTCTCCAAATAATTCCTTTAAACAGAACTGTTGAAATGTGTTTTAGGTTATTTCTCTTTTTATGTAAGGGTAATTCATTCAGCATATATATATAGCAAACAAGGCAAGGCTATAAGAGGACTCAAGGGCTAGTTGGCATGATGCAGGAGCATGTGTTCTGAAGACTATAGTTCAAGATCATAATTAGATTTATCTGAAACTTCCAGAACTTACCTAAGCCTGTTTCTTTATCCTTAAAATGAGGCTAAGGTCTACTTCTTAAGATTCCCTTAAACAGCAAACAAAATTATACAAGTAAATATAGAGTAAGAATTCATTGTTCAAGAAGGTAAGAAGAAAATCATAATCTATAGGGAGAGAGGAATGAGTGTCCTAAGAGTTGCAGATAACAAGCTTTAGGAATTCAAAAGAAAGATTTTGCATCTAGCTAGGAACAGAAAGAAAGGTTTCCTGGAGGATAGTGCATGGTGGGGAGAAGGGGAGTGTCTTGAAGGATGAGTAATATTTAGTATTGTAGATGAGAAAGCGAAGTCAAGGAGTAAGGTGATGGGACAGGGTAACAGCCAGCAGAGATAAATCCCCAATTCTACTTCATAGGATAGCATAAAGGAACAAAATCAGTAGAAAGCCTACTACAGTTCTATTCAAACCAATATTCAGGGCAAGTTAGAGAAAGTGACTTTTCATATCCAATTAATGTAATGAATCACACCATGGGTTAGAAGAGATAAAAGCCCAGCTGAGGACCACTTCACTTTCTTCTATACTTGTTCTGAGAGACAGAGTAACTGCCTCTAAGGCAAAGCCGTGGCAGTACCTTGCCCTCCCATTACCCCCGGCTTTGCCAATGATTCTCGCAGCAAGAATGGCTTCAAGCCGAGAAGCCAACTGTAGATTTGAACATCCAGGTCACCGTTTACTTGCCTTTTCTACTTCAATCAAGGGCCACCTACGAGAAAAGTCTCATTCTAATTCCTAATGGAAATAATCTTTGTGGTTCAGTAGTCTTGCCAACTGCCATCACATGGTTTTACTATGTTTCTTTGGCTAATGACAGACGCTTTTAAAACAAGTTTGGATGCTGAGAAAGGGGATTTTTAGTGACCTGTAATTGTTAAAGTGCATCTCATCTTTTTTTAAAATAAAATTAAAGAAACAAAGAAAAGAGTCCTAGGAAAAATATGTAGGGTGTTAGGAAGGATCAAAAGACAAAGGTTAGAAAGGAGGCGAAAACTGAGTAAGATGTAAAATTAAAAGCCCTGCAGCAACTCCAAGCAGCATAAGGGAAATTATTGGAGTTCTCTTTCTCTCTGGTATGTTTTTAAAGGGAAAAAAGTGATTCTCATGGGAGAGTAACACAGCGAAGAAAGAGGAAAACAGCTGGCTGGGGGCCATGATTTACCATTCACCACAAAATGAGACTCTGTTTCTGCTTCTCAAAGGCCATTGTTTTTTTCCAAGCAGACACGGGCTCTACTTACACGAAGTCAATTATAATGAAGAGACGTAAGACATAAGGAAGAGATCTAGACAAATAACTCAGAAGACAGGGAACAGACATAAAAAAGTCAAATGCTACTCTAAAATATTATTGAAACAAAAACTCTGTATAACCAGACTAGCTCCACATCCTAGCAACAGCTCGCCTGCTTCAAACAAAACAAAATATAGCAAAATCTAAGTATAAAAATCCTTTGTCTTTGTGATGGTGGGACTGGTAATTAATCCAAATCTGTGCAAATGATGTGGACACCAAGTTCTCCTTTTATAAACCAAGAATCCTATAATAGTATCATCTGCCAAAGTCGTGGAATCAAGACAACCCTCTTTATTTCTTTTTACACAGAATGTTAATGGGGGGGAAGGTAACATTTTTCATATGCCTGGGGAAATTTCCTTATGAAATCAACAGTACAAAGGTTTTAGAAGGAAAAAAAAAACACACCACATATCTTAGAATAGACATCAAATTTAGTTTTATTTAAATGGTTGTGTCTTTGTTCCAACTTCCAACCTGACTTTTTTAAAGGTACGTTCAAACTATTACTTTATTTTATATACCCGAGCCAAAAAGAAGGGAGACTTGAAAACTAGGTACCAAAACAGGGTGAGAAGGCTCTGCTAGCAGATCAGAGACAATCTTGTAATGTTTCCTTCTTCTAGAATGTTAGAAAACAATTTCCAAAGGCAATACAATCTCTTTTTGAGATTATGGCTACAGCTATGAATTGGATTCCTAGGGTCACCAAACTCTTTGTACTGCGAAACTTTTTGTCTAATCCACAGGATCTCAAGTCTGTCAAGGGTCCTACAAAGGCACAGAGAGGATATCGCTGGCAGTCAAATTGGACATTTTGGGGTCTTTTAATAGTTTCCAATTCATGGGTTGAGGACTTTTCCCTGAGAATCAGCAGTGATGACAAGGTAGTGAAACAGGAATTTGTTACCATCATGGGATTCTAAGAGCTTTAAATTTATAGAATCCTTTTTTCTTTGGGGTGGAGGAAGGAGAAGAGAAGGATTAGAGAAAAGAATAAGATTCTTGGTTGAAGGAGAAAAGGCTACACCACATATCAAAGGGCATTTGTTATCATAATCCACATTCTGAAACTAAGGAAATTGTTTATAAATACTGTCTGGATGTTTTCCTTGTAAGGATACTAATTCTTAACTTTGGACTTTCTCCCTCAGAATTACTTCTTCTTTGTCCCAAATAATTTCAAAACACTTTTAAATGTTGACTCTCCCCCCCCCCCTTTTAAGTACATTTCCTTTTTCAGAGCACAAGGTATGGAGTTCCCATATACTTCCCTATACCCACCCTCACCCCCTGCAATTCCTCCTGCTGTATCAGTATCCCACACCAGAGTGGTACCTTTGTTTACAAACCAATGAACCTACATTGACACATCATTATCCCCCAAAGTTCAGAGTTTATATTAGGGTTCATGCCTGGTGTTCATTCTATGCATTTTTACAAATATATAATGACATGTATATGGTACATATACCATGTAGGCGGTATACAGAATAGTTTCACTGCCCTAAAAAAAATACCCTGTGCTTCACCTATTCATCCCTCCCTCCCCAAAGGATGCTGTGTCTTAAAAAAGTAGTTTTTGTATCAATGTTTATAAGCACAGTCAAGACCAGCCTCCCCAATTTTAGACAGGTATTAACCTAAGTAGATTTTACCCAATTGAAAAAATAAGCAGTTTTCATCAACAGAAGGCTAACTAAGCAGCAAACTAAATGCTTTCCTAGTGGCAACCAAGATTAACAAAAAGTATTAGTGTCATTTAAAAGCGAAGAATAAGAAACCAAACAGGAAGAGAACAGAATGCAGTCACACCACTCTAATAGTGTACATTATGTTTCCTGTCCTTATATTCCTTTTTGAGGGCTGGTTCTAGTCCCAAGTGATGAACTGTTTTTCTACTGCCAAGTTTTCATTTTTCAACAGCTTCCTAACCTAATATTTTGCATTTACCTAGATTTTCAAAAATCCATTTCTGGGCATGAAACAGAATTAATGCTCAAGTCAGGAACTTTGTTTTTAGAAGATGAAATAATAGCAATATTGAAAACCACAGTGGGCAAGAGAAGCAAATTAGGTTCTCTCCCCTCCCCCATGCCCCCATTTCTGTCTCTCTGTAGAACTTCCTTCCCTATTTGATAAAGGGCGGCTAGCTTAAATTTACCGCAAAGTAAACAGGACCAATTCTCTGGAACCAGACCTTTCACAGAGAATGTTACACTGGAATGTGACATCAGCATTCCTTCTGAGTCACAGTTTGGTGCCCACCCCTTTCTCCCAGGAGACATGAAGCTCCCATACCAGGGAGTAGCTCAGGTAGGGCTGTGGCTACTGAAGCCCCAGGGCGACCAAAGGGGCGCGGTGGGCAGCCAGGCGGGAAACGTCTCCTTACGCTAAACCACTAGTGACAATCCTTCGTTTAGGGCTAGCTGCCAAAATGAAAGAACATTTTCTTTGAGAGATAAAGCACTAAGAGGGAGGCAGTGCTTTGGAAGTCAATAATGAACCAAAAAAAAAAAAAAAAAAAAGAAAAAGAAAAAGAAGAAAGAAAAGAAAAATCACTTTTCACGTTTTCACCAGCCGCGAGTACGAAGGAAATGCATTAAATGAGCACTCACTTTTGAGAGCCACCCTCAGCCAAGATGCGAGGGGAGGAGGTCTGAACTGTCAAAGTCACATCAGTGCTCCTAAACCACAAAGGCTTAATAAAGTTGAACTTCCTGAGACAGGAAGAGTGTCACGATCTCGCCCGAACTCGCCCTGCCCTCATCCTTTTTTTTTTAGGTAGACACAGGCGCAGCTGAAACATACTAAAGGAAAGTTTCAAACACCTCCAACCGTTGGACTTGGTTAGACGGGGAGAAATGTCCCGCGCCCGCTCTAGCTCTCGCGCCTGAGTCTCCGTCGCTCCCGGATTTCAGGAGTTAGCGGGGCTTGCCAGGCACCCTCGCTGCTGAAGAGACGGGCACCTGCGCCAGCCGTACGGGAGATTCGGAGCGAGCTCGCGCCGGGCAGCCCGTGCACCCCACCTGCCGCCCGCAGCCAGGGGGCGGCACGCTGCGCAGGTGAAGCGGCTGCTGCCCGCCGTCAGCGCCCCCCTACCTTCTTCACTTTGGCCTCCAGATCCATGTTTGTGTGTCAAAGGGAGTCCTCCTCCTGCCTGGGATCTCACGCCCAGGATCGCCCGGCCTCCGGCTCCGTTCCGCTGCGAGTCCTGGGGGAGGATCTGCGGGGACTCCAGCGCCGATACCGGAGCCACTCGACCGGTGCCGTCAAACTTCCGCCGCCCAGTCCTCCGCAGCCTTCCTGCGGCGGGGACCGGGAACAAAGAGGCGCAGGCAGCCAATGGCAGCCGGGCAGCGCTGGGCGGCCTCCAATCACCGAGCGCCGCACGCACCTTCGCTGCCCGAGCTGGTGGCCGGCAAGGTGAGGGGCGGGGCCGCGTTCTGGTAACTCAGACCTGGTCTCTGTGGGTGCAGTGAGCTTGTGCAGATTCTCTCGCAAAAGAAACTGGGGACTACCCAGTCTCTGGATGAAGTTGAGGAAGACCCCTTTCCATTCTGGCAGCTTGTACCTGTGTTTGCCTGAGACCTTAGATATGCGTCCAGGGGAGGACTTATCTCACTGTTAGCTTCTTGTTTTATTTTCAGGGCAAATAGAAAGACAAGATACAGTGGAGACTTAGGGATTTCAGTATTGGGCGTTGCATCCTAATTTCACTATTGAATTGTAGAGGCGACCATGTCTCAAATGCTTTTGCCCATAACTCCAAGCACTGGCAAAGAACTTCATTTTACAGCCCAGATCCAGGATTATATGTTTTTTTCCCTATATATATATACATATATGTTTTCCTAGCATTCAACTGTTCAAAAACAGGGATGATGTGAATCACTTCAGAGACAGGTTGTGTCATTCCATTGGAAGTAGAGGCTTGCCCTTTGTCCCCGCTACCTGAGGCTGCTCATGTTCTCATGCCCTGATTAAGTTTCACAGGTATAGCAAATAGCACTAGAACAGCAGAGCTATTTCATGGGATCCGTAGTGATCACAATGAATACTGTCGGATTGGGGGGTCTGGAAAGGAGCCTAGGGATTACTGAATCTAGCTTTCTAATTTTTCTGTGAACTGAGGACCACAGAGGCATAAGGATCTGCCCAATTTCTTAGTGTCTTAGAGGCAGAGCTAGTGCTCATGAGTCTAAGCAATGCCTCCAGCCTGTTTGGCAACATAAACACAGTATGCTAAGTAAAAGACAAGAGCCCATTTCTTTTTCAGTTTGCGGTAATGACAAAAAATTATAATGCGCAGGCAAAAGGTGACCTAATTGAGCATCTACCTTTAAAAAGAAAAAATTCCCACCAAATGTAGATTTCTGGGTACAGATGTCTCTATCTTTGCCTCTGAAAATTTGGTATAGAAAATACCCAAAACTCATTTTAGCCAGCACTCTCAACCCTTTGCTTACTTGGCTATTTGTTAACATTGTTCAACAGAGCATTGATTTATAATGCGCATGTTTTCCTTATCCTATTAATAAACCAAAAATGGAATGACCAAAATGGTTTGTGAATTTTTCGTTCTAACTCAGTTGAAGTAAAACTTTTCCATCCCATTTTCCCAAACCATCCTAAAATATTTGGTCCTCTACAAAGTCTACTGTGTATAAGCTCCCTGAACATGAAGCTTAGCTATGACAAGGCAATTTGGTCTCTTTCAGGGAGCTTAACAGATGGAAAATGTCCAATAAAACAGTTTAAATAAGACATCAAACAAATGTCATGACATAAGCCCATTTGGGTCTTATTTGGTGAGATTTTGGAGATGACACTAGAAAAGAACTGGGAGCTTTTTTTTTTAACCATCGAATTCTGCCTTCTCCCTCTCTTTCTTCCCAAACCTCTAGCATCATTTTATGTTTGTATCATTAGCAAGGATGGAATTTGGTTTCCATCTGGAATCTACTATGCCAGCATTTTAGAAGATAGAATTGAAATGGATAAGCATTAATTTATGAGGATTAGATTGTGAGTCCTTATTTAGCAATTTAAGTGTTAAGCTAGAGAGATCTTAAGGAGTTAGAACTGGCACTGTTTACTAGACATAACTGATGACAGAGAAATGAGTAGAAGACAGCACACATGTTTCTGGTTTGATCACCTATTGTAGGTGTTTCAGGAAAAGATAAAATACAGGATGAAGGGCAGGATTTTGTTTAGTCATACTTTCTTTTGGGGATGCTGGAGATAAATGTTCCGTTCTGAATGTATTGAGTTTGAGGTTGGGAAATTGAAGTGAAGTATCCAAAGAGAAATCTGAAGATAAGAGCTGGACTGAAATGGTGATTTAGAACTCAGTATCCTACATAGTTAAATATCCGAAAGCCATGGATAGAGTAAGATCAGCATGGGAGATTGCAAACTAAAAGACAGTATCAGTGAATACAGTTGAGCAAAGCTGAGCAAGGGAATCATAGAACAGAGATGAGAGCCGGTTAGAGCATAAGAAAAAAAAAAATTCAAGTAGAGTTCCAGCAACCAAGATGGGAAATTCAAGAAGGAATTAGTCAACAATGTCAAATTGTAGAGAAGGGATGATTCCCCATTGGATTTAACAAAAAGGAAATCATTGGTAAACTTGGGAAATGCTAGGTATATCCCACTTGAAATAGGATGAGAGTCAAAATAAGGCAATAGTAATGAGTATGGAGAATTGGAAGGAATAATCAATGATACTAAGGAGGTAGAAGATAATGGAATTGATTGGTTTGAAAAGAGGGAAGATAAGTCGAGAATGACTCTCAGGAATTTATTTTAGGTGAATGGTATGGTAGATATAACTCACTCCATAAGGTAAGAAACAGAAGAGAAGGAAGATTGAGAAAGATAATGGGATTAGTTTTGAGTATGTTTGATTTTTCGAGGGCAGTTGGATTGAGTCTGGCGGTCCAAAGAAAGATGTGGGCTAGAGATCCCGGTGGCTGATCATAAATACACAGGCACACACACATACATATGCACATATACATATATCCCTATAAAAACACACAGTAAACATTATGGAAACACTAGGGAAAGGAAAGTTTTCTACACAAGTGAGGTAAAATTGCTAGTTAGAGAGATTATACCTATCTCCTCAATTATTAATGTTGTCCCAGAAGTCCTCTTTAGAAATGTTAATCATCTATTAACACGTGTTAGAGGAACTCCTGTGCTCCCGAAATAGCTATTATTGCTCATTAGCAGCTTATATAGGATTACACATTGTTCTGTAGGGATATAGCAAAATCTCTCAGAGCAAACTATTCCCTGTAGATTTTTTTTTGTTTACATTGTCCAAACATTGGGCATTAGCTAAGTTAGTAATGGATGATCATGTGATAGATTTATTATAGGTTCTACATGATAATACTTAAGAATTTTTGTAACAGTGAACAATTATTATGTTATGAGAACAAAATAAAGTATAGGATTATATGTATACTATGCTCACAACTATGCAATAATACCTTGCACAGAAAAAGAACATGAGGAAAATGCACTAAAATGTCAGTAGTGTTTGTCTTTGATTGATGGGTCCATGGGGATTCCTTCCTTCCTTAAAAAAAATTCCATGCTGAGAATGACATATTTCTTAATGGAAAAAAAAAACATATTTAAAAATACATTATTCAGAGCATTTTAGGAAGGTGGAACAGCGGCAGCATAATTTTCAATCTCTCTGAAAACCCACATTAAAAAACAAAACAAAACAGAAAACAAAACAACTAGTTAGCAAAACCAAAAGCCTACATACAAACTTTACAATAAAACTAGGCGATAAGGTATCAGCATAAACCCCAAAATAAAGCAGTCAGGACGAGCCATGGAGAGCCACAAGACATGTATCTATAAATAATTCTGTGGGGAGAGGGAGGGAAGCAAGAGGATGGTGTCTGACAGACAGAAGAACTCAAGATGTTCTCCTCCATTTATTCATTTTAAAACATGACAGGCCTATTATAACAGCAACAGACACAGTAAGAATGATTAGAGGGGCTGATGCAATCTCACCCTTGTGAGATCTCAAAACCAACCCTCCAAGTCTCCCTTGTAGAAGGACTCACAATAAGACACTGCACTGAGAGAAATCAAAATTGAGTGGAACAGGGCAGAACAGATACAGGAAAGAAAAAGGCTAGAGAAGTACTCTCTAATATGGTAGCCACTAACCACATGTGGTTATTTAATTAATTTAATTAGCTAACATTAATTAAAATTTAAAATTCAGTTCCTCAGTCACATATTTTAAGTGCTCAACATCCAGAGAGGGGAGCAGAGTCAAGAAATCCCAGAAGCACTGCTGTGTTTTTTTACACTTCATAAAAATGAGGAAAGATGGAGCTGTTTGAATTGGGACATGCTTTTCTGAACCCTGCCTCATTGTAGAAGTTTAGGAAAAATAATATCACATAAAAATGAGCAACAGTAAATTATCAAGGTCAAATTCAATACAATATTATCATAAGAAAAAAGAGAAAATGAAGCAGAATAACTTCTCTACCGATAATGAGAGAATATCAGAAATATGTGTCCACAAAACAGAACACAACTGTAAGCTATTATTTTAAAACAACCTAAAGGACATTAAAAAGTTAACACAGGTCAGGAAAGAGCTCCACAAAGGAGAATTAGAAACACTCAGAAGGGAGGTAATTAGAACTCAGAAAGGAATTAGAAATGAAGAAAATAATATTACATAAAGACTAAATGGAAAAGAATATGAGGGCAAAACTGATGATACCTGAAAAAAATAGATAAAAAAGAAGAATTTTTATTTATAAAAAATCAAAAGGAAATGAAGGAAAAAGAAAAAATATTCTAGACACAGTAACGAACACTGCAAGTAGGATAAAACATTGGAACATATGAATGGGAGGAATCCCTGAAGAAGAAAACCAAATCAAAGGAACAAACAAATAAGAAAAACTGTAATTTAATTGAGAAAACTTTTCTGAATCAAAAAATATATATTTGGAACTAGATACTGAAAGATCATACTGTACCCTGAAATTAACTCAAAATAACTGACACTAGGACATATTTTTGTAAAATTATTGGACTTTGAAGAATAGTGAGAAAAAAGTCCTTGGGCGCTATAGATTTAAAAAGCACATGACTTATAAGGAGAAGAAAATTATATCATCATCAAAATTTTTCTACAGATATCTAGATATAGAAACAGTCACAGATTAAAGATATTCCACAAAGATAGTGTGAGCCAAGCATTTTATATGAAGTGACTTTCAAGTTGAAAGGTCACAAACTTAATACATAGAACCTAGAAAATATAATTCTCATGAACCCTTCCTGAGGAATCTTCACATGGCTCTTTTCTGTGTGTATGTGTGTGTGTGCGTGTGTGTGTGTGTGTGTTTGTCTAACCTCCCTCTTCTTTCTCTTATTGGATTTAGGGCCTACCCTGATCAAATATGACTCCATGTTAACTGATTACAGATGCAAAAATCCTGTTTCCAAATAAGATCACATTCTGAGTCTTGAGATGGATATGAATTTTGGAGGGACACAATTTGACCTAATAAAGTGCAGGGAACAAAAGCAACATGGCCACAATAAAACTCCTACTTGGAAAACAAACAAACAAAACCTATCTGTGGCCTTTGTTCCATAGCAAACACTATTCCTGCAGAATTGGGAATATAACAATTAATTTTACAGTTAGTAACTTTAACTTTTCTTCCATTTTAGATACACTGGATTATTACTTACTTATCCATTGTCCCCTATGGTGAAGTTCTTGAAAGGCACTGCTTGAGATATTCTTTCTGGAAAGCTGTCCAGCCATAAGAGCACCTTTTTGGAGGACCGGGGTGTTTGTGACAACATAAGGGAAGGAGTGATAGGGCACTTTTGCCAGGCTTATTTCAGGGGAACTTTAAATCAGTATTTCTCAATCATGATACCAATGACATTTGGGGCCAGGTAATTCTTTGTTGTAGGAGGCTGTCCTGTGTATTGCAGAATCTTTAACAGTATTCCAGGTCTTCACCTACTAGATGTTAGTACCACCCTGCCCCAGTTGTGACAACCAAAAATGTCTCCAGACATTGCCAAATGTCTTCTGTGGAGCTAAATCATTCTCAGTTGAGAACCGCTGCTTTCAGTGATTCCAGAAATCTGTTATATACTGTTGTACAACAAGCCGCCCCAAACTTTATTGGCTTCAAACAATAAAAAACATTTATTTTATTTGCAAATCTACAGTTTGAGCAGGAAAGGCAAGGGTCCTTTGTTCTATTGTTTGAGCAGGAAAGGCAAGGCTCCATCATGTTCTATTGTTTGAGATAGTCACAAAGATCTGCTTTTAATTTAATGGCAGGAGACATGGACCCCACCTTGATAAGAGGAGTGTCCAAGTCACAATTTAAGAAGAGTACCTGGGACATGAAATATTGTTGAAATCTTTGGAAAATATAATCTTCTACCGCCTGCCCTATTGTCACAAAAATCCACATCCCTTCCACATGCCAAATATAATTATTTCACCATCTAAGATCTTCAGGGCTCCTTGGTTCAAAGTCTAGTATCTGTCACCTAAATCAAGTTCAGGTGTGGATGATGCTCTGCAGGTGTGGTTAAATGATTATAGCTCTTTGGATACTATTCCTCTTGATCTGAAAGACTCTGAACTAAAGAGACAAGTTATCTATCTCTCACACATATGCAATAATAGTTGGGCAGTCCTAGAATATCTGGTATAGATAATCCTTTTCAAAAATGGGTAAAACAGAAAGCACATAAACAGGCACTGTTCCATAGCAATTCTGAAATTCAGCTAGTTATGTGTTGTTACTTTCTTGATTAGGACTCATTTCTAGTCCTTATTCTTCACAGATCTTGACTCCGCCCTCTCTCAATCATTCTTCCTGCTTTCTGAATCATTCTTCCTTTTCCATAGAACTAATTCATGTTTACTTCTGTGTCATTTTCACAACCTGCTTCCTACATGCTAAAGTTGGAAGTCCAAACCCCTCTTTGCATTTTGTGCTCACTCTGTCCCTTTCAGCCCAGACTTTTATAATTACTTGAAAACCAAGGGTTTAGAGGTTCTCTCCTAGCTTCGAGTTCGAGCCAGTCTTAGTTTTGGAATGTATAGGGCTTGACCAACCCAGGTCTGCTGGGTTACCCCTTTACCAAGCACAAGGCTAGTTCAGAGAGATGTCATCCATTTCCACTTTGTTCTTTGCCATCTTAGACTTCAGCTACCATGCTGTGAGGAAGTCCAAACTGGTCCCTGAAGGAAAAAAATCCCATGGACAACACATATATAGATATTCTTTTTTTTTTAATTTTTTAACGTTTATTTATTTTTGAGAGACATAGAGACAGAGAGTGAGCAAGGGAAGGGCAGAGAGAGAGGGAGACACAGAATCTGAAGCAGGCTCCAGGCTCTGAGCTGTCAGCACAGAGCCCGACGCAGGGCTCGAACTCACAGACAGTGAGATCATGACCTGAGCCGAAGTCGGCCGCTTAACCAACTGAGCCACCCAGGCACCCCACATATATAGATATTCTTAATGATAGTTCTGCTCAAAGCTGTCATCAGCCAGACACGGTGAAGACATTTCCAGAGGGTTTTGACCCCAAGCCATTTTGTAACCCCCAGCCTTCAAGACTTCCAGCTAAAGCCCCAGGTCTCATGAAACAAGACTCTCCCATTATGATCTGTCCAAATTCCTGGCCTATACAATTTCTAAACCTACTAGAATGACTGTTTTATGCTAATAGCTGTGGGGTGGTATGTTATGAAACAACAAATACTACAACTGCTTTTGAGTAGGGTGCTGCCAAAAAATCAACAACAACAACAAACAACAAAAACCAAAACTATATGGCATTGGCTTTGGGAAGAAGTGAGAAGAAACTCAAAGGGACTTGAGGATACTAGTTGAAAATATAATGGGCTTCTAGGAGACAGAAGAAATTAAAGGACTTTGAGGAGGCCATCAACAAGGGCTTAAAAAAAAGTTTGCAAATCTTACTAGAAGCTAGAGAAGAGGGGACAACTGTTAAGTAGTAACAGACAATTTGCCAAAATGATTGTCTGAAGTAATGCAGAAAATAGAAAATTACCTAGAACTTGATGGCTGCAGAATATTGGAAGTGCTACCTGGCTTCTTTTTACTGTCTACAATAAAACGTGAGAGGAGAGATGAACTAAAGAAGACATTGTTACTTTAAAAAGAACTGGTACTTTCTTGGTTGAAAAGTAAAACTCTTTCTTGTATCCAGCATTTCTATATGGCAAGTGATTTTCAAATTAAGAATTAAGAGAAGATTTCTAGAAAAATGGTCAAATCCACAGTGGTATGGAGGAGCTTTTGCTAACACCTGGCAGAGTGACTCATACATAACCTTTCACAGACGGAAGGCTCCCTAAGGATCTTAAGATTATGCTTCATAAATCTTCTGCTCCCTTATGTCTGGAGCTTTTGCTGAAAGACCTGAAACCCTGGGATGGCTCAGTGATTGGGAGCTACAATCATCTGAAGTTACCTTCAACTGTCTGCTTGGTGATGGCTGTTGACCAGGACTGTCCGCAGGAACGTCTACAGATGACTTCTCCATGTATTCTTTCAGCATAGGTTAGTTTGAAAGGCTTCATATATGGTATAAGAGTTCCAAGAATAAATATCCCAAGAGAACAAGGTGGAAGAGAATAGCATTTTCTGGACTAGCCTCGTAAGTCTCATGGCATAACTATGATTAAATTCTGTTGGTTAAGGTCCACTCAGGATCAAGGGGATATAGACCTCACCATGCAACAGGAATAATGCCAATATCACTTAGTAAGAATGTAGTACAGAAGATATTTTTGTGGCCATCTTTGGAAAATACAATCTGCTATGTTTGTCATGTAAAATTTTTATATCTTTAGCCTATAGGCACAAATTTTAATCCTTAGCAACCAGTTTGAGTCTTTACATCTCTGTCCTCAATTTACTTGCCTGTTCTGGGCCAATGTATTAGAATAGCCAGAGATAATAAAACCTTCACCCTGTCACTGGGCTGACTCCGGGTTACCGTAGTTTGAAACGAGCATTTTGAAGAGGCAGCAGTCAGAGAGCACACGGCAGATCATTTGATGAATCACAGGAGACTGAACCTTCCTCGTTTCTCTGACTCCTCTAAAAGCACCACTCCAAGCCAACAGACTACATTTAGTAAAAGACAAAATGTTCAGTCTTCATAATCAGCAAAACGTGATTTTTTGACCTTCTACTACATAAGATTTCTGGCCACTGGTGGAAAGGGCTTCTCTTAACAAAACTGTGGCTTGGTCCAATGGACCTTTTTCCTAGCAGAGAAGCCAGCTTGAATCCTAGCTTGTTTCTGTCTCATAACTTACTGGAGGCTGTAAGAAGTCACCAACACCCTCCAATACCCTGACATTTGGTATGTAATCCTCCTAGTAACAGCTTTGGTGTACATGGCCTGTGTCCTAACAGAAAACTGGAAAGAAAAATTTAACCAAATCTCTCTCTTTTTTTAAAGTTTATTTACTTTTGAGAGAAAGAACACGTGTGTGAGCAGGGAAAGGGCAGAGAGAGAGGGAGACTGAGGACCCCAAGCAGGCTCTGCACTATCCAAATCCAGGGATCATGACCTGAGCCGAAATCAAGAGCTGAATGCTTAGCCAACTTAGCCACCCAGAAGCCCCTAACCAACTCTCTTAATATCATTTTCAAAGGATTGCTATTTCATCATAGCATCCCTTGTCCAACAGAATCACATTTTTTTTTTTTTTTTAGAATAAAGACTGATGATCTTGGTTCAGCACTCCTGAGATGAGGGCAAGGTGACTGCAACATTCAGAGTTTCCCAGAAGAGGGCAGTGCCCTCCCCCTACAGGGGGGGTACCTCCTTCAGCACTCAGCGTATACCTCAGCAATACCACACTTTCAGCTAGTAGCTTCTCAGTGTCTTGTCATTTTCTAGTTGCATATGACAGAGACACAATCTGACTAGTTTAAGCCAGTTAGGTTTGCTGACTTTATTAGAATTCTCCTTTCTCTCTCTATCCCCTCGCCTTTTCTCTCTCTTCCCCTCTGTCTCCTCTTCTCTTCTCTTCTCTTCTCTTCTCTTCTCTTCTCTTCTCTTCTCTCTCTCTCTCTCTCTCTCTCTCTCTCTCTCTTCTCTCTCTCTCTCTCGACTTCGGATTCATTCTCTCAGACCGTGTTCTCCATGTCATAGAGGACATGGCTACAGACGGTTCCAGGTCACATCCTTCACAACCAAGTAAAAGAGGTTCTTCTTTACGAATTCAAGTTTGAAAAACCCTGGGAGTGATCTATGATCGATTGAATTTTCTCGTTTTATAAAAATGAGGAGTCATATATCATTATTTATTTCTGTCACTTATAATCTAAACCAAATACTGGCACAAAAATACTCATTTTTATACTCTAGGAACAAAACTTTTGTTGTTATTTTGATTGAGAAGTCTTCATAATATTGCAAGAAAATATAGTGAGATTTATTTTCAGCCTAAATCTAGATCACTGAATAATCCCTTTCGAATTGCTGGATGAATTGAGAAATGATGTAAATGGCAGAAAGGAAAGATATAGTCTGTTTTTCCCACAAGTCACTGTGAAATGTTAACAATAATGATAAGTATATGCTCACTCCTTTCCTAGGCAAACAAGGAAAATGTGATGTTAAAAAAAAGCATTGTAAAATAAAAGTATGAGACTTTATAGCATTGCAGTTTATTGAGGTAACTGGTTAGGAATCTCTGTGTGTCTTGGAATGGAGAATTGCACATCATTTTTAAGACAAATATTTCCTTGCGGGTAAATGCAGGGAGTGCTGAGTGATATTTTTGGAATGATTGTCTTTGCAGTGTGCTCCCTGGGTAGAATGATACCTTTTAGGAATAAGCAATTAGGGCTTTTTTGGTTTTGCTCAGTAATCAAAACAGCTGTGGAAACATTCTGTGGATAGAGAATCGTGAGCACTGCCACAGACTGAATGTTTGTGTCCCCGTATAATTCACATGGGGAAGCCTAATCTCAATGCAATGGTATTAGGGGGGGGGGGGGGGCTTTGGGAGGTGATTAGGTCACGAGGGCAGAGTCCTCATGAATGGGATTAATGTTCTTACAAAAGAGACCCCCAGAGAGCTCCTTTGCTCCTTCCACCATGTGAGGATATGAGGAAAAACTGTTAACTATGAAACAGAAAGCAGGCTCTCGCCAGACACCTAATCTGCCAGTGCCTTGGTCTTAGACTTCCCAGTATCCAGAACTATGAGAAATAAATTGTTTTTTAAGCCACCCAGTCTATGGTATTTTTGATATAGCAGCCAGAAATGACTAAGATAGGCACCAGGCAAAAATGAAGCAAGTGTCACGGTCTTAAATTCTTGTAGCAATTTGTTTTCAAAACTATGTAATTAATGTTTTTTTTTCTAGTAAGTAGCAGTATTGTAGAATAGAAAAAGAGAAACTGGGGCACCTGGATGGCTCAGTCGGTTAGGTGTCTAACTCTTGATTTCTGCTCAGGTCATGATCTCACTGTTCCTGAGATCGAACCCCACACTGGGTTCTGCGCTGACAGCATGGAACCTACTTGGGATTCTCTCTCTCCCTCTTTCTCTTCCCCTCCCCCATTCATGCTCTGTTCCTCTCACAGTAGATAAATAAGCATTTTAAAATAAGAGAAAGAGAAACTGACTTGAATGTAAGACACAGTGCTATGTACCATTCCTACAAACTCCAAGTTCATAGACATTTTTTAAAAGTCTACTTACTTATTTTGAGAGAAGAGAGAGAAAGAGCTGGGGAGGGGCAGAGATAGATAGAGAGAGAGAGAGAGAGAGAGAGAGAGAGAGAATCCCAAGCAGGCCTTGCTCTGACAAGGCAGAGTACAACACAGGACTCAACCTCACAGCCATGAGATCATGACCCGCGCTGAAATCAAGAGTGGGACGCTTAACCCACTGAGCCACCCAGGTGCCCCAAAGTTCATAGACATTTAATTCCATATTAATTATAACTGAACACCTTGCTTTAATTACTATTTAACAGTAAAACTGTAATTTTACTTTATAGTAAAACCTTCTTCTATCCATTAGCTTGTCATTTAATAAATTTTTTTACTTTAAAAATTTAAACAAGATCTGACTTTTTAAACTGGTTTTTCTTGGTTCTACCATTTCCTGAGAGCTTGGTATGTTACAGCTAATAGAAATATTGCACTTTTAAGATTGCCTCTTAACTGTAATATAAATACGAGTCTCTGGTAAGTGTCAGTGTGGACAAAAGGTACTAATTTATTTTTCATAAGTTGAATCAGTCCTAAAAAGGGATGGTACCAGCCTCTTGGTGACTATTTTAGGGTAGTGTTTACTATAAGAGCTGAGTAAAGAGGAAAATCAATTATAATTCTGAAAGAGATGTAGATTTTGTTCACTTAAAACGCAGGCTTTTAATCCTTGGATAAAAACCTAGTCTGGAATTGGTCTGAAAGGCACTTGCTTCTACCATAAGAGGATGTAGTGACTCCAGGCCCCTATCATTTAAACAAATGGATTAGTCAAAATAATGATGTGAGAGGTACTCCAAATAAGGCCAACATGTTCTTTTTGAATATGTGAAAAGTAAATTGTGCAATAAAATTTCTATCATATTTTATCTGTTTTTTTTTTTTTAACATTTATTCATTTCTAAGAGTGAGAGAGACAGAGTGGGAGCAGGGGAGGGGCAGAGAGAGAGATGGAGACACAGAATCAGAAGCAGCCTCCAGGCTCTGAGCTGTCAGCACAGAGCCTGACTCGGGGCTCAAACTCATGAACCGTGAGATCATGACCTGAGCCAAAGTTGGCCGCTTAACTGACTGAGCCACCCAGGCACCCCTATCTGTTTTTGAAAGGTCACACAAGTTGTATCAGTATTCACATGCATATGAAAAATTCTAAGAGTATCAAAGGCAAATGAATTAATTGACTTGTACCACTTCTCAAGATTTAATTTCTCTGTAACCTTAAAAAGTAAAGACCTATACGTATCCAAAATACAATTAATTTTATCCTGTTGCTTATGCATTTGGTAAAGTAATGGGAAATAAACTGTTTATTTCCTGTTATATTTCACTGCTCACAGCAGACTACTAACTCCATTCAGTTTAACTCAACTCAATTTAATTTATGTCATACTAAGAGCTCCTTTCCCTCCTACTCAATATTGTGTATAGCCCAAAGATGTAACATTGTTTCTTTCTGTCAGGTCCTACTGGGAGAAGAGTAAGTATGGGAAATAGTTAAATAGCTATTTATTCAACTAATCCAAGTTATAGCTGATAGACAGTAAGTTCTAGAGACTTTAAAAGTAAGACATGTATAAGCATCTTTACAATAGCTGTCTTCATAATTGCAAAAGCACTGGAAATAACCGAAATGTTCATTTTCATTGGAGAAGATGAATAAGTTGTTCATATTCACTATCAGCCTTTAAGAGGAATGAACTATAGGTATATGCATCAACCTTGATGGATCTTTTATGTAATGTGGGGTTGGAACAATTAGGTAGCGACATTTAAAAAACTCAATTAGGTCCAGTCGTACTATACACTGATATAAACTCAAAGATTTAAATGAAATCATGTAGGTACTGGAAGAAAACTTAGAAAAATTTCTTCATGAAATTGGACTAGGAAAGAACTTTCTAATTTAGAAAATACAGAGCAATTTTAAAACATACTAAACTAATCATATTAAAAAGAAAAACAACTTTGTGGCCTAGTTACCAGACTCAAAGTCAAAAGACAAATGACAAATAGAGAAAAACTGCTACTCATATAATTATAAGAATTAATATGCTAGGAATTGTTTTTTCAAATGTCAGTAATCTAAGTGAAAAAAGGCAAAGGATGTGAAAAACTAGCTCACAGAAAGGACAAATGATCTTAAACATAAGAAAAACATGCACAACTCACTTATAATGACAGTTGCAAATTAAACTACAATGAGATGCATTTTCCACCTATTAGATTAGCAACAATCTGAATTTTTTTTAATGTTTATTTATTTTTGAGAGAGAAAGACAGAGCGCAAGCCAGGGAGGGAAAGAGAGAGAGGGAGACACAGAATCCAATACAGGCTCCAGGCTTTGAGCTGTCAGCCCAGAGCCCGATGCAGGGCTCAAACCCACGAGCTGTGAGATCATGACCTGAGCCAAAGTCAGATCATGACTTGAGCCAAAGTCGGACACCCAACCAACTGAGCCACCTAGGAGCCCCAGCAAAAATCTAAGTTTAATGAGGCACAGGGCAACAGGCACTTATACATCATTGATATGAATATAAAATAGTGCATCCTTTCTGAAGGGCAATTTGGTAACACCATCAAAATTACAATCATATTTCCCCTTTAACCCAGAAGTCCCACTCACAGGAATTTATCCTGCAGAAACACATGCACACAGAAAAATGGCATATGCTATTATCTGCAACATTGTATTAGTAAAAGATTAGAGAATATCCAATTGTCCATTAATAGAGCAGAAACTATGGTAGATGCACACCGTGGAATGTTATACAGTTTCAAAAAGAAGAAGAAAGTGCTCTGTGTGTATAGACATGGAAAGATCTAAATGTGATGTTAGGTATTTTTTTTTAATGAAAAGTGGGGAAGGGAAGGGAAGAAGAATACATAATACAGTTGTGTTTGCTGATATTGGAAAGATACAAAAGAAACTAATGAGTGGTTACCCCTGGGGGAAAAAGGTAGAGGGGGACAGAGGGTGGTTACAACAGGGGAAGAAGTAAGACTTTTCAGTATGTTGTGTTATATCGTTGTATTGTTTTGATTTTGGAACCATTTACAGAAGAATAAATGCAGTGTGATTGCTTTTATGTGAGGTTGAGAAAAAGACAAAATATAACAGTTTATTATTTCAGGTTATACAGATGGATGATAAGTACTGTGAAACAAACCAGGAAATGAATAATACAAAATTCAGACTAGTGATTACCAGGTATTGGGAGTGGGGAATGGAGGTGTAGGGCAAGGAAGACACAACTTTAGAAGGAACGCAGGGAGGGAGGGAGGCAGGCAGGCAGAAATACAGAAAGGAAAAAGAAAAAAGAAATCAGTGAAGGCTGTGGGAATTCAGTAAGCCTTCTTGGAAGGAAGGGGACTTAAACTGATTCTTGGAGGGTGTGATTTCCAGTAAATGCAGTTCACATTTATGTATTGTTTTATAGCTGACAGAATGTGGGATGTGCATAAAATGATATTGAGTCGGTATGAGCAGGGGGAGATGAGAGCAGGCATTCAAAGTGAGGAAATCAGTGTAACCAAGGCACTGAGAGTGAAGAGGCGCGTTTTGTGTTACAAGACCTTGAGGGATCAACCTGGCTGGGGAGTTGGATTGGGCTATAATGAGTAATAGACCAACAGGTTCATAAAGTTTGATTACAATGGGATTGGAGCTTATCTGAGAAGCCATCGAATGTGTGTTTGTTTGTTTATAAAGATGGATCCAAGAAATATTTGAGAGTTGAACCCAGCAGCACTTTTGTAGGCCCTGCCTGACATCTGCTCTAGCCTCCAGGCTCATCACTCGATATCATCTACAGGAAGAACGCTGCACATTCCAGCTGCCCCGCCCAGTGTATTCGTTGATTACTTAGGAGGGTATTGTTTAATTTGTACGTATTTATGAATTTCCCAAATTTCCTTCTCTTACTATTATTTTGTAATTTCATTCCATCGAAGTTGTCTCTTTGACAACACCTACATCATGGAGGAAAAAGGAAGAGGGAGTGGGAATTGCTTCAGATTCAGGGAGATAGGACAGACAAGAACAACACATGCTCATTGCTTAGATCTTGGTTTGAAAATAAAAAAAAACAGCCATAAAATTTGTTTTGGAAACAGATAACAATGTTTTAATATAGACTGGGAAATAGATGACATTGGGAAGTTTTCTAAATTTGTTGGATGTGTTGACAAAGCCGTCAACAGGTGGAAGATGCTCTTACTTTCTGGAAATGCAAGTTAAGTAGATGGGTTGAAGCAAATAATGTTTATTATTTCTTTTATAATGGCTCAGGAAAAACATATATTGAAGAAACAAATATGGCAAAATGTTAATTATGTAGGGGGGTCTATGGGTGATAGTGTGCTATCTCTACTTTTTTATATTATTGAATATTTTCAATAATGTTAGTAAAAATTTTTAAATCCAGTATCAAACTATATATACACTTAACTTAATGACAATGTAGCCTGTTGAATATAATGAAGTCATTCCAAAAAGAATGTCTGCAGGAATAATTAGAAAAAGGTAAAAGTTTAAGGAATAAATGTTTTTTTCAGCTTTATTTAGTTTTAGCTTTTCTCATTCTAAGAGAGAGACTTTATTTTTCCTCTCATCTTTTTTTAGAAGAAAGATAGTTTTTGGAGTCACTAACATGATGGAATTTTTAAAAGAATATTCAGTTCTTTTCAGTCTTCTTGAGGGGCTTACTAGACCTTATATGATCTATGTATTGGGCTCCAGTGTCCTAGGCAGTGTCCAGTCCCAATTCTTGAAATAGGGAATATGTGCCATTCATGTATCATGTGACAATGTTACCAATACAAGAGACTACATGGAGGTCAGTAAGCCACAGACCATGAGTTACTTGAAGGACTGGTCTGAACTTCAGGTCAGTCAAGAGCGTTAGGCATACAACAAAACTCTGCTGTCATGAGGCACCTGGTCTTTTTGTTCAATGGATGTCACTGCTACAAGAAGTCTTGAAAGGGCAGCTAAAAGATACTTGTTGGGGCACATGGATGGCTCATTCAGTTAGATGTCCAACTCCTGATTTCCGCTCAGGTCATGATCTCATGGGTCCTGAGATTGAGCCCTACATTGGGCTCTACACTGAAACTGTGGATCCTGCTTGGAATTCTCTCCCTCCCTCTCTCTCTCTGCCCCTCCTCCACTCACACAAACTCTCTCTTTCAAAATAAAGAAATAAATGTTTAAAAAAGAAGATACTTGTTGAGGGTACTGCCTGACAGACATTGCAGAAGTTATTGGAGACCCCTGGTGGTGACATAAAGGAAAAGCAGCTCACCACAAAATTCCAGTCTATTCTAGTATGTAAAACAGAGTTAATGGAAACAGTCATAAAAAAGAATGAAATCTTACCATTTGCAATGACATGGATGGAGCTAGAGGTTATAATGCTAAGTGAAATAAATTAATCAGAGAAAGATTGCTACTATATGATTTCACTCAAATGTAGAATTTAAGAAACAAGCAAAGGGAACAAGAGAGACAAATAAACAAGACTCTTAACTATAGAGAACAAACTGATGGTTTGGGGGGCAGGGGATGGCCTAAACAAGGGATGGAATTAAGAAGTACACTTGTTGTAATGAGCACAGGGTGATATAATGAAGTGTTGAATCATTATTTTGTATACCTGAAACTAATATAACATTGTGTGTTAACTAACAGAAATTAAAATAAAAGTTTAACAGAAATATACAAGAAACTAAAGCCATCATCTCTAAATCTCCTTTACTTCCCTGACCTTTCCATTTAATTTTTCTTTCTCTTAGTCTTTAATAACTCTGTCCTTCCTTAAAGGTTTTTCCATGCTACCTTTCCATTTACATGTTCTCCCTAAATGACCAATCCATTCACCAAATCATACCTTTAGCATGGCGTTCTCTGTTGATCCCATGCCTGTATTTCCAATTCCCTGCTAGATGTTTCCATTTAGATTGCTCGTAAACTCAACATGTCAAAAGAGTTACTGCCAAAATTTGCTAATCCTATATTTCTTGTCTTAGGAAATGGTATCACAATACAGCCAAGCCAGAGGACTTATATTTCAATAAAGCATAGAGGTACAAAGAGTCTTGCACACTCAGCATGTGCCAAAAACAGGGATAGGTGCTGGGATAAGGAAAATAAAGACACATCTTAGAATAAGTAGAGTGAGGAAAACAGACCCTTTAATGTGACAGAGGAATGTATATTCTGCTTTGGGAGAATTAATCCAGCCTGAGCAGGAAAAGTTCAAGATGAAGGATTTATAGAAGAAATTACTCTCTAGCTAGGTATTATATACACTAAGAATTTTTCTGTGTTATAAGCTGAATTGTGTGCCCACTAATACTCAAAAGTTGAAGTCCTACCAATACTTCAGAATGTGACTGTATTTTAAAGATGGTCTTTAAAGACATACTAATAAAGTTAAAATGTGATCATTTGGGTAAGCCCTAATCCAATATGACTGGTGTCTTGTAAGAAATGGGAATTTGGACACTGATGGATGCAGAGGGAAGATGAAGGGAAGACACAGAGAGAAGACAGCCCTCTACAAGCCATCAACCCTGTCAATACCTTGATGTTGGATTTCTAGCCTCTAGAAGAGTGAGACCATAAATTGGTGTTGTTTAATCTACCCAACCTGTAGTACTTTGTTATGGCAGTCCTAGCAAACATATATTCTGATTTCTTTTTCAGGATAAAGCTAAGATCTTTCTCAGCAGAGGGAAGAGAATGTGCAAAACAACTAACCATGAAAGATAGTGGCTTACTTGGGAAACTATAAATGGTTCAGTATGACTGGATTACTAGGAATGCAGTGGAGAAGAGACATGGGGAATTTTGAGGAATGAGGGTAGAGATACAGGAAGAGGCCAGCTTATGAGAAGAGCATGTGTGTCAAATTGAGTAGTGGAAATTGGGGTGAAGATATAATGGAATTAAAGGAAGTAGCATTAAATGAGATCTCATATTGTAGTTAGCTCCCACAAATCAAAGTTAATCATTGGTGTACAACTCTTAGGGCTGCATCTAATCCTGTTTTCCATGTTAATCACCATGATTTCATGATGATAATTACCAGCTGTCCACTAGATAAACATTTTCTTAAAATGCTTATTTATTTTGAAAGAGAGAGAGCAAGGGAGGGGCAGAGAGAGAGGAGAGAGAGGATCCCAAACAGATGTCATGCTCTCAGCACAGACCAGGATGAGGCTTGAACCAACCAATCATGGGATCATGACCTGGGCAGAAATCAAGAGTCAGATGCTTAACCGACTGAGGCACCCAGGTGCCCCAATAGAGAAACATTTTTAAGAACTACATTAATCCTTTTCTCTCACAGGATTTATATTCCTTCTGAGCAATCTAAATATTTCTTTACTGAATTTTGTATCACTATTCTTTTCCTCCACTCCTTTATTTCAAGATTCAGTGATTTATTTATCTCCAGTGTTTATGTTTTAACAATACCTGGAATTTGTTATAGCAAGTCTGTTGGGTTGGTGCTGGTATCAACTGGATTTAGCAGCATATTCTTACTTTTTAGAGTTAGTATCTATATTTCTCAAGTCTTAGTATTTATTTTACTTCTTTTAAATTAAAATTAACTTTCCTAATATCTAAGGCACAGATGGTAATTTATGTTTGTTATCCTATCTGCAGTCTCCCTATTCCCTTCTAAGTTTGTACTCTCCCATGGATAGAACAGGATTATGTCCTATGGTAAAATAAGCTCTAAGAAGGCAGTGGCCATGACCCATTTTTTTCATCAATATGCTACCAGGGTCTGATATAGTGATTTATTATCAATTATGCACAATTGATATACGTAATTGATTATGTATAATTGATAATAGGTATTATGTATAATTATGTATAATTGATAATAAATGTATATTTGAGGGAAAAATACAATTTGTCCTCAGCCGTCTACCAACAAATCTTTGTGAGACAGTTGTTCTTGAATTAAAGTCATACTTCAGAATCCCCTGGGGAACTTTTTTAATATAAACATGTGTTAATTCCTCCCAACACCAAATCTTGATTTGGGAGAAGGGGGATGGAATGATCTAGTAAAGTGTAGTGAAAAAGCTTTTAATTATTTTGATATCCACTGCTAATCAATGAGGGCAGAACTTGTTATTCCTTTCATCTCAGTTAATTTCCTCTGACCTGAGTACAAGGATGAGGAAATAGGTTAGGTAGTGGGAGAAATGTTTTGGAGAAGAGGATTTTGCCTAGAGCTTTTCAACACATTCTTTAGCTGGTTGTATTCATAAGGCTTGTCTCCATTGAGAATGTGCTGTATAGTCTTATCTTAAAAATGGTAGCTTTGGAAGGATGGGAAAACCACTAGACTTAGACTCAAAAGCCCAGGGTCTTATTGCTAGCTTATTAAGGTTTTATTGATAGCTTGTTGCACAATAATTAGGTTTGAGATCTCAAGCAAAACAGATAGCTCTCTGAGCTTCAGTTTCTTCACCTGTAAAATAAGAGTAGTAATGTCTATTTGAAAAATACAAGCATTTGGAGCATGAACTGTTTTGACTGTTGTACTTGAAGAGTACCTTTTACTACTCTGACCTTGAAGGCATGTGTTTTCCTTTAAAGGATAAACCAAGTGCTATTTATGAGGGAAAGGGGTGTGAAGCTCTTAGTAACAGACTTCCAGAGTTATAACTAAAGAATAAAACCAGTCCTCATAACTAAAATTACTGCAAATTGATTTCTCTTCCTATAACTCAAGTCAAGGACAGCTGCAGTGGCTTTAAGCGATGGCAAACTGCCTCTTTACTGCCTCTTTAGGACATGGCAAGTGTCTGCCTTGTCTTTTAAAGCCTTCATATTAACAATTTGGTGGTTTTTAACTGCTAGAGATCTTTTTCTATCTTTCTTAGGGAGGTTTTTGTTTCAAATAACTGAAACCACTGAAGTTAGTTTGCTCTAAACATGAGAAAATGATAGAATTTATTGGGACTATCATGAGGCCTAAGGAAAAAATTCACTGTTGGGCCTCATAAGGGTCCTGGATCAAGAGCGGGAAAGCCGCAGGAGCTGGGGAATGCCATAAAACACCAATATCCTACATGTTTGGGGTGCTTTGTAATGATGACTCCCATTTAAAATAGGGAATATGAGAGAGAAGGACAGAGAAGTTGATCCATAAAAAGCAAGAAGAACAGGGGCACCTGGGTGGCTCAGTCGGTTAAGAGGCCGACTTCGGCTCGGGCTTTGATCTCACAGTCTGGGCAGTCTGGGAGTTCGAGCCCCACGTCAGGCTCTGTGCTGGGAGTTCAGAGCCTGGAGCCTGCTTCGGGTTCTGTGTCTCCCTCTCTCTCTGCCCTTCTCCTGCTCACGCTCTGTCTCTATGTCTCAAAAATAAATAAACATTAAAAAAAAAAAGCAAGAAGAAAATATAAAGTCTTGAATATTTGACTGCGAAGCCATGAACATTACTATTCTTTAAAATTTTATTTTAAAGTTTACCGTGAAGTTTTATTTTAATTTTAATGAATATAGTACTTAAATGGTAGAAAATAAGAAAAAGTAAAATCTCCCATATTTCTATCATCATAACACAAAACAGCCTGTCTTTTGGAACAAGTTTTCTTATGCATTTCCTGCCCTCCCCCACAAATATAAACATGAGGGTAGGTAACCTCGGTTAGGGGTTGGAGCTGGGATACCCACAGGAATTCCTTCCTTATGAAGGCCTGCATCTTCGAATTCCTTCCTTTGTGGCATTCAAGGAAAGCTGCTAGAATTTAAACCTAACTTGTTTGTGAGACTGCTCCGATCTATCAACGATGAAAAATATTGGTGTTTGGCTGGTGTGGTGTGGATTCTTACGGAGGATGAAGGGAATGGTCTCAGGATCCGATGCAGAAAGTGTCAACCTACTGGAGCAAGTACTCCAGGATCCCAGATGGCACTAGGTGGTGCCAGAGAGTGTCCACAGGATGGCTGGCAATGAAACTTCCCAGGGCCTTAGAGAAACGTGCCTGGGAAACAGTGCCACCAACTATTGAGGAGACATACGATGAATTCTTTTAGATGTTTATGTAAAAAATCAGAGAAAAAAACTGAGATATGAAGGTTAAATCCAAGATCCAGTAGATGATTGAGTTCTTTTTTTTTTTTTTTAATTTTTTTTTTAATGTTTATTTATTTTGAGAGACATAGAGACAGAGCATGAGCAGGGGAAGGGCAGAGAGAGAGGGAGATACGGAATCCGAAGCAGGCTCCAGGCTCTGATGAGCCATCAGCACAGAGCCAGATGTGGGGCTCGAACTCACAGACCGTGAGATCATGACCTGAGCTGAAGTCGGCCACTTAACCGACTGAGCCACCCAGGCGCCCCTGAGTTCTAAAAATAAACAAATGAAAGACTTGTCACGATGATAATTATCAGACATAATAGAAGAAAGCATCTCAAACTAGAAGAGACAGAAGTGTGAAGGTAAGAAGAATACATAGAGTTCAAAAGAGGATACAAGAGAAAAAAATGACCCATACCTACACACATTCTAGGGGATTCAGTTACTCCCAGAAAGAAAAGAAAATCCCAATAGCAATAACTTTCTTAAAATATGGGTCTACATCACCTGGGCAATTCAAGTCACCAAAATAACTTATCTAAGCTCCAATAATAGATGCAAACAAAATTGAGGGATGTTTTATCAGATCTCGGAAATGTGTTCTATGTGGTAGAAATTATGCTTGCTTCTCTACGGTACAGTGGATGAACCTCTGTGTCTTTGCCTCTCCTAAGGCCAGTGGTAAGGGATGTGGGAGGTGGGGTGCTTTTCATTTTTCATAACTGAAATAAAAAGAACCTCACCATCAAAGCAGAAAATAAATGGGACTTTCTTGAACAAAATCCAAACAAACCCTTTTGACTAATAGTTCTCTCTTAGAGTTGCAGATCATTCTGCACACTGTCTTGCAAAAAGAACTAATGAACTAAGAGCCCAAGAAGAAGCCCTCAGAATGGAAAACAGGTGCTCACGTAAGCACTTGCACACACATGTTCAGTGCAGTTTCGGTTGTAAATAGCCAAAAGCTGGAAACAGTCCAAGTGTCCATCAGTTGATAAATGGATGAACAAATTATACACATGCACTGGAATATCAATTAGCCTTAAAAAGCAGTGAAGCCCCGATACATGCTGCAGAGTGGATGGAACTTGAAAACATTATGCTAAGTGAAAGAGATCAGTGGCCAAAGTCACATACTGTATTCTATTTATACAGAATACCCAGAATGGTTAAATCTAGAGAGAAAGATGCAGACTTCCAGGACCTGGTAAGAGGGGGAACAGGGAGAAATTGCTTCAGGGGTATGGGGTTTTACTTTGAAGTGATGGAAATGTTTGGAACTAGAGCAAAATGATGGTTGTGTGACAATGTGAATGTACTAAATGTCACCAAGTTGTCATTGCAAAGAATTAATTTTACATTATGTGAATTTCACTTTGATAAATTATTAAGAAAACAAACAAACGAATGAATGAATCAAGAACACACTTGAGACAGGCTTTAGGCATTTTTTTCTCTACTCTCGAGAAGCTATATTTCATCAGAAAATTCCACAGGAACATTTAATCCATTTTGCCTTATGTTTCATGGTAACAAAACTTCCGTCTCCAAGGACAGATGAATTACCTGTTCTAATCACTTTGCACTAAACTTGATCTCTGTGGTGGTAGAAATCCTATCAGTGGTTGGCTGGGAGGCAGAGGTTTGATTGGATATGGCATTAGAAAACTTCAGGAGATGGAATGTTCTATATCTTGACTACAATAGCGGATACATAGATGTACACATTTGTCAAAAATCCATCAAGTCACACACGTAAAATTAGTGCGTTCTATTAGATGAAAATTATATTTTAATACATTTAATGAAATAAAAAAATCAAAAGGAAATAAAATAAGCATGCAATGCATTTTTATCAGTGATAGTTATCAGGAAAAATAAAACTCAGATACTGGGGCACCTGGGTGGCCCAGTCGATTAAGCAACTGACCATGACTCAGGTCATGATCTCACGGTTCATGGGTTCGAGCCCTGCGTCAGGCTCTGTGCTGACAGCTCAGAGCCTGCAGCCTGCTTCAGATTCTATGCTTCTGTCTCTCTGCCCCTTACCCACTCACGCTCTGTCTCTCTCTCTCTCTCTCTCTCTCTCAAAAATAAATAAACATTTTTAAAAAACCCTCAGAGATACCAAAACTATCTACCACTGATGAGTGGAATTTGGAAAGCAGTGTTGGGAAGGAAACAATGGAGTTCTACTTTAGATATTTCTATGTGCAAATATCAGGGTTGATTTCTGTTTGTTTTGGTATTTTAAAGCCAAGAGAAGGGCTCATGGTGGGAGTGGGGCAGTGAGGAGGAAGGGCTCAGATACAAAATTTAGTTGCCTGAGCATCATCTCTGGCTCTTGCTGTTGAAATGAAAGAGCATTTGGGAAGGGCAGCATTTAAGAGCCTAGGAGATCTCTTTGTCCATGATCCAACACAAACAATGCAGAACAGGGCAGCCTGCTCGTCTGATCAACAGTCCTCATCTGTTTTGTGTACTGAGTCCAGCCACTGTGGGAGGGAGACCATCACATTGTCTGTGTTTGAGGATCTCTTAGCAGGTACTTCAAATCCTTGCACTTAATATAACTCTGCACTTGTTTGGACCCTTTTCTCCTACACTCTAGGATATTGATGAAGGTAGAGGCAAGTTGAACTTTGGGGATGGGAGTGGGACCTCCAGAACACCCAAATTTGGTTGTTAAGGAAGTAGATATTCTTGCTTTATATAGGAAATTTTAGACACATAGGGTATTTTTGATGGTGTGTGGTACAATGATTTTTCAGACTTGAATTTCTAGTCAAGAAGTAACAGTTTAGAATGGCGGAGGTTTTACCCAGGCAGCAGGAGACCAGTGAGGGAGGAGGTGAAGGTTATAACCTGATGTTCTCGGTGTTGCTGGTGTTTATTGATTCCAATGTCAAGCGCAATTCATGGGAGCCAACTTCATAGAAAGAAAAAAAAAAACCACTCCTCAAATGTTGTTGACACATATACTTGACACTAAGTCTTTGGATTGAAGTATAAAATAAAATGTTTGCTTCTTTTTAAAATTTAAAGATAATTTACTCTAATCAGTAATCCTTTAAATTCAATATACTATGTATCTCGATATCTATGAAGCCCCTTTCTCTAAGAGGTAACAATTGAAGTTTTATTTCTCTGTGTGTAGTTTAACGTGTCAAACCTGGTGTGAAGGCACTGAGGACACTGTAACTTTAACAGTATGAAAGAGTTTTGCTGCCACCTAATGGAAAAGTATCATATTTTTCATTATTGCAATAGACAGTTTTCTTTTTCCCTCATTGAATATTCATGTAAAATTGTACTCATTATTTCAACAAATACACTTAAGATGGAAATGATTTTTTTCATTTCTATTCAATTTAACATTATTGGGGTATATGTGCTCCGTATGTGTGTTGTGTGGTGGTAATGCAGGGGTATGATAGAATGTAAAATTAGTTTGATTAATCTTTAATATAAGCATCATAATTCATTTTCTATAATTTTGTTTAAGTGACGTTAGCTAAAATTTTAAGTATATAATATATGGGTTCTGAATATTGAGCTTTTCTGCTCAATGAACTGTAGGCAGTTAGGATAATCCTATGAGTGAAATGAAGATTTATCCATAATATGAAAGGACTCTAGGAAAATAAACAGGTAAAACATATATATGTGTATGTACATAGATAGATGATAGATAGATAGAAAGATAGATAGATAGATTTACCTAGTAAGCTAAAAGTATTCAAAGTTGTACTTTTCTTCTTCTAATCTACTTTTACATTGTATTTATTTAAAATACAGGCAGGAATTGCTTTTTGCCTTTTTTTTCTCACTGATGGTGAATGTTGGGTGCATTCTAAGTGTTAATAAATATTTGTTGGATAAATAGTATTTATGTGATTACATAAAGTATGGAAAATAGAGGAAAGAAAAAAATCACCATAATCCTAACCTATTAGGGTTGCGAAGGTTTGATTGCAAAATATTCATCTACATATTATTCTGGAACATTCTTCAGTTCCTAAGGGTCTTCTGCTATTGCCAGTTTCCCTTTGGGCACTAGTATTTCTATTCATCCTCTGGGATTCTGAGGTGTACTTGCCTGATATATAAATATCCTTTTCCCAATGGACCCATAGAAACTTTTAGCCACCCTATTTCTTTATCTTCCACAAAATCATCACACCAAATTTTCTAAAAATATGTGATTTTGAAAAAGTACCTTTCCTTCTCATTTTGAGGAAACAGATGTTGAGATTGTATGATTTCTGAAGGACACAGATTAGGAAGTTTACCTTAGTTTTTAGTTTTTAGTCTACCACCTTCCCTGATATCTTCACACTTTTTAAAAATGCATGCTTCTCTTTATTTGTTCTAATTAAACTAAAAGGAGGGAAGCATGGGGTATGTCTCATGAGTTATATTTGTATGTCAAATAAAAGAGTAGTTTTAAACATTGTTGAAAAACTGAGAATGTCACAAATACGTATGATCATTACCTATCTTGAAAATTTTGATTTCCGTATAGCAAGTAAGACCTTTCCTTTTTTTTTTTTTTAATTGAGATGTAACTGACATACAACATTGTATTAGTCTCAGGTATGTGACTCCATTACTTTAGGTTGAGGGCGATTTTATAAAGGAATTGCAAGATCGACAGGAACAAAGGTAGGTTCCAGTTAGCTTGATGTTTCTCTTGAATCCCACGTGTTAAGGAACCTAAAGCAGAGGTGAGAGGGGGAACACCTTTCCCTCATGCATTTAGACCACTTTCGCTGCCTTTGCTGCTCTAGCGTTCCCTGAGGTGTGAGGTAGAGTACTAGCTCAGTTGTTCTCAGCTTATTTGGAGTTTCAGGATTCCTGTTAACCACTGTATTGAGGCCTTTTCAGGTACCTGCAGCTTCCTTTTCTTGGACTTATCTGATTTTTTCTTCTTATTTCCTCTACCTCCCATCCCACCTCTCCATTCTTACCCCAACACTTTCCTTCCCTATCATCTATTCAACCAATAGGTCCATCTGAGCTTCAGGATATTATGTGATAACCTAAATCTCTGCTTGTATCTTTTTTTTTTCTAATTTTTCACTTTATTTGAGAGAGAGAGAGAGAGAGAGAGAGAGAGAGAGAGCACATGAGGTGGAGGAGAGGGGCAGAGAGAGAGAGAGAATCTCAAGCAGGTTCCACACTGAGGGGCTTGATCCCATGCCCCTGCTATCATGACCTGAACCGAAATCAAGAGTCAGATGCTTAACCGACTTAGCCACCTATGCACCCCTCTGCCTATCTTATAGGAAAATGTTATATTCAGACCTCCGAGCTTGATATGCATAAGGCAGACTTTAGATTTTTAGAACATTCTTTACTCTCACAACAAAGCCTGACTTTTAAGAGTATTCTCTTACTGTGGACTCCAAAAGTTTAAACTTTGAGCTTTAGAAAGAAACAATGTTCTCTTTCTTCTAGGCTCTTACCACTCTCTCTTTTTCTAGAACATTGAACCTTATGCCTTAGCCTTAGTGAGGGAAGGAATGGTCTTTAAAGATAGGAAAAAAAGTTGATTAATACCAGGGAAAAATATGATGTGAGGTATTTCAAAATGCTTTCATTTTCAAACTTTTATTTATTTATTTCTTAGAGCACAGAAGAAGTCATATTGATGAAGGATGTGTTTCACATTACCAAGGCTTTGGGGTACCTTTGATATAATAGGTCCCTGATATAATGGGTAATATGTTGAAGAGATGGGTAAAATCACAGAAAAAGACCCGTTTGCAGAGGCTGCTACTGCTGTTACATGGGAAATGGAATAGCCCGGATTGCATTGTTTTGCTTTTGAATTACATCCAGATAGAAGATATGGATGGGGGATAGAAGAGTATGAATGTGCAGCTAAGTCGTCTTCTTGCTTCTGTTACCGTCATAACATAAACACAATTTTGAATTGAAATGTAAATGACATTTAGTGATATTGTATTAATAATAATAATTTTTATTTGTATAATGATTGATAAAATATTTTCATTTCATTATGTCATAGAGAATCTTCAAAACCTTTTCAGTTAGGAGTTATAAAGTTTGAAGGTTCTTATTATGTATCTCCATCTTTTCTGGTTGTCATATCTGTCTTAGTTTTGATAAGAAAGAAAGAAGGTAAAGAAATCTGGTAGGGAGGGGATATCCAACACAGGTTAAAGAAACATCATCAAAGGAAGAAGAATATTGGAATGTGCAGAACCAGGAAGCTGAGTCCAGATGTTCCACTTGGAATTTATTTTAACTGCATTTAGCGTTATTTCTCTTGATTTTTCCCTCCAATAGACCAAGTCAAATAGAATCTTAGACTAATAGAATTGGGAGTAATATGGCAAAGGTAGAACAATTCAGTGCTGAAATTCTATAACATCCATTGGTGTGATGGTAAATATTTAACTACCAGGTCTCAGTGAACAATAAAGGCCCTTGAATTTAGTGTTTGCTGATGTTGGTGGTGTAAATAATCCCATCTTGGCCAGTTTCAACCCACTGAAATGATGTTAATGAACATGGGTTTTGGAAGACATGCTAACAATTGTGTCTTGTGAGTTGGTACAAGTCAATTTAATAAAACATTGGTAGGTTGATTGCAACTCTAAAATGCTACCTAGTCTTAGCTTTGAATATTTTTAGTTCCCAACATTACCTTTCCACTATGTGATAGTTCTAATTATTATAATTCTTTTCCTGATCTTGCTTCTAAAAGTACCTTTGATCCACTTTAACTCACTGGCCTAGTTCTCTTTGCTTACTATCATCTTAAATCTTTTCTTCTTCAGGATATGTATTCATTATTCAGTAAGTCAATACATATATGACATTTTCCAGATATCAAACCACCCTGATAACCTGCTTTGACAATATTCTTCATTGTTACAGTTTCTTTATGAATTTAATATTTATAACTGACCCCATGACACAGCTCAGCAGAACTTTTATCTCTTTACATATATGTTTATAATATAGACCAAGCCTATATTGTTTTTCTTTTTCTTTCTTTTTAAATAAATAAATAAATTAGTAAATAAAGAATTTTTAGCAATCACATGACATAATTTGGTTTTACTTTTGCTCTTGTGATCAACTGTCAGAAATCCCCTTGGTCTTTTTCATGAGGATGGCCGTTTTTACACATCTTCTCTGTCCTGATCAACCAAATTATAGAAAGTTAGCTTGTAGGTTGTCTAGCCCAAGCTCCTCATTTTAGGGATGAAGAAACTAAGGATCACCAAGGTTAATTTATTTAAATAAGACCATATAGCTTTTTGGTGACAAAGTCAGGTCTAGACCAAGATCTTATGGTTCCTAAATCTGTATTCATTTCCTTATATTCTATTATTTCCTCTTACTCTTAGAATACTGTGAGGTAGGAAGAGAAAAATTTATTCATTCTATTTGACACATGATGAAACTTGGGAACAGGAATACCAAGTGATTTGTCTAAGATTAACTGGGAAATTATGGCAATTGGATTTGTGAACCTACGTCCTGCCAGGACTCTGGGCTCTGAATAGGTAGAGAGAACAGTAAGGAAACCTCTAACCACTTATTTCTTTCAGTCTCCAATCTCCTTCAGATGATTCCCATTAGCCACATCCAACCAGAAGCCAGATGTATTAGTTTCCTGTCATTGGTGTAGAAGTCACACAAACTTGGTGGCTTAAAACAATGCAAATTTATTATCTTACAGTTCTATAGGTCGGAAGTTCTACAGAGGTCTCATTGGTTTGAAATCAAGGTGTCAGCAAGGATTATTTCTTTCTGGAGGTTCTGGGGGAGAATCCATTCCCTTGCCTTTTCTAGCTTCTAGATGCCATTTACATTCCTTTGTCCATAGCTTCTTCCTCCATCTTTGAAGCCTGCAATGGCAGAGTGAGTGCTCACATAACATCACTTTGACCTCTATGCTATGTAAAGCAATGTATTGACTGGGTCCAGGGCTTAGGATGTGGACATCACCAGGAGGGGCCATTCTTTTGTTTATCGTATCAGTTGACAGTCAGTAGGATTCAACTTCCTGGGCAAGGTTAGATCCAGATTATGGGAAGATGAAGCTTATATAGTTAAGAGGCCATCTGCAAGAAGAATAGTTCAAAATTAACTTAGACCCAAGTCTTGGAAAGGACAACAGCTGAAGGTCCCTGAAGCTGAAACTTTATTAAGCTCCCAAGTAAATCAGCCTTCTGCTTCCAGGCACAGAGCAGGGCAAAGCAGGGCAGGGAAATACCTGGGGTGGGGATGGGGCAAATGGGCAAGAGTAAGAACAACATGCCTTGTAAGTTTCTCCAAACAGCTGGTTAAAAGTTTGACTTGTTTGGAATCTGTGGGCATGTCACCAGTGCTTGTACTTCAGCGGGTATTAATCTTCTTTAGCTAGTCATAAATCAGCTAATCAGCTATTATTTGATCATTTTGTTCAGGAGGATAGCATGAGAGAGGACCAACAGCTCTGTGAAATTGATTTTTACCATGCCTTCATAGAGCTTGGGCTTCACCCATTTTTTCCTCTTCCTGCATTTAGGCAAATGTGTGGTAATGCTATTGGGTTTGGTGCATTCCCACTCAATACTGTTCTTTAGCCTTCGAAGGCAGTGTTGATTTTACTGACACCTTTCCCTCCAGTCTTCCCCCCAGATGACCTCTAATAGATTGTCTACTCATTATTCCAGAGAATGTACCCCTGAACGGTAGACTTTATAAACAGAAGTTCAGGCTTACTGTGTTGCCAACGGAAATTCCATCTAGCCATGGTCTATTCAATTGTAAATTTGCTTTTTTTGTTCTTCTTGTAACTATGTAATGAATTTGATACAGAATTTTCCTTCTAGACCCCCTCAGTTCTAGGACTTTACAGTGTAGTCATATGACAGCAAGTCAGCAGTTTAATTCCAATATCTGCCCTAACACTAACCAGGGACTTTCTAACAAGAACTAAGACTGTAATTAGTTGTATTATTACCCAAGTAGAATAAAGAGGAACTACATTAATAAGAATAGAGAAGTGAAGAATACCAATTGCCCATGTCTTGGTAGTTTAAGAAAAAAAAAAAAAAGGAGTAAACTCCACTGTAGAGTTTACTTTATGAAAATAGAGCTACTTCCTGAAGAAAGTTTTGTTTTCAGGGTATTTTCTTGCTTTATTTATTTTATCTCTGTAAGTCTAGATGAACTCCCTAATTACCAGAATTGTACCAATGTTCCATATAGGAGTTGCATTGAAAACAGAGAAAGGAAGGCCATTGATCATACTGATAGATAGATTGAAGATGTTAGCACACGCAATCTAATGATGGGCGTTCTGGCTAGTGTTATTTCCCAGTTCAGCTCCATCAAATGAGAAAGTCACAAATAATGACAATGAAGTTAGGTGTGGGTCATTTCTGAATTCACAACATGATTTCTGTTTCTTCTAATCCGTCAGCCAATAGCTTCACTTGATATTAATATCTTAAAAAAAGAGAAATTTCTAATTTTGTAGAGACCATTTCTTAGACCTTTTTCTCCAGACACCTAAACAAATATGAACAGAAATGGAGGGCAACAGAGTAAAAATCACAGGAAACTCAGGGACAGGGAACTTAAAATGTTAGTGAGGTTTATTCAAAGTGCTGGAACCTTCCAGAAGTTCATTGCCTGACTTAATGTAGTCCATGGGACACAACTTAATCTTTAGTTCAACAGCAGCACCAACAGCACCAACGTAAAATGCTATCTTAATATGTCCTGTGCAAATCTTAAATACTGAAAGACCTTGATTGGCCTTTTGGCTCTGTCACTAGCTATACGATCTTGGGTAAGATACTTGGATTCTTTAAGCCTGTATTTTCTAAGATTTAAAATGGGGATCATATTATCTTCTTGAAAGTGCTGTAAGAATTAGAGGTAATGTGTGTAAAATTTCTATCACTAGCACAGGCAATTTTGGTGCAGTATTAAAATATTACACATTACCTAGAAATTCATAATTATCTTATATAACTCTTTTCTTATATATTTACCTTTAAATAAGAATGAAGATTTAAAAATAATCTCTAGCTGGGAAATTATATGCATTTACTTGTCAATGGAAGTGATAATTTTGGGTGAAGTAGACAACATACATCTTTTTCAATCTTTCTCAGTCAAAGGGGTTTTCCATATCCTCAAAGGAAACCATCTGAAAATGGTTATTAAAATGTCTCTTCATTAGTAGAAGAAATAGAGGGCTTCATTATAACTACGTTTTACATGGGATGTTCTATAATTCTTAGTTTTCAAACTTCTGGACCACTGATAATTTTTAAAAGTATTATGTGGAAGAATAAAACTATTTCCAGCAATATTTTGTATAAATACAAATGGTGTAAATACTTAAGGGAAATAAGCATATGAACATGGAATCTTTATACTGAATGGTAACAGCAAGCAATGTCACTCACTGAGAGTTTTCTAAATAAGTTAGAAGATACCATAAAACTGTGTTTTAGTTTCTTCCTCTATAAAACGGGGAGGGGGGGATAAATCTCTTCTTCTCAGGTTTCACATTGTAGTACTTTGTCAAGTTTTCTCTGGCAGAGTCTCCTAGATGTCACCTAGATCAATTCTTTCCTTCTCTATTAAAAGTAATCCTGAGTTTCAGCAGGGCGCATAGCTGCCTGGCTAGCCATTATGTTTCCCAGGTCCTTCACAGACTTAATTCTGACCAAAAAGATGGAAGAGAAAGTAATGTTATGTCAGTAGAATCTGACTGAACTGGGACAGGGACAGGCCCTGAACTGAACTTGTCCCTGAGATGGAAGTCCTCTGCTGAAAGCGGCAGATATGGCTCACACCGGTTCTGAGACCTCTTTTCTCTGTATAATTATAGGAGCAAAAGATAAACACCTTTGTTTCAGCCACTGTATTTTAGGTCTCTATTGTAGAAGCTTCGTCTATATCCTATTCATTCAACCTATCAAAGGAACACAGGGCTAACCTAGAGAAAATTAGTCAGGTTCTAAGTAAACATTGTTGTGGGGTCTTTACTACTTTGAGTATACACTACTGACAGTCAGTGGTGACAGTCAGAAGGGTCAGAGACCTCTCAACTTTCCAGGGATATGTACTGAGGAGAGGTTTCCAGGTTTGAGCTGTGCCACCATCTCAGTTGTCAGCAGCTCTCAGAGCAACAGCTGCTTCCTGATGCCTTAACCTCAAGATGTAGACTGACAGCAGTATTAATATTTCTTCTTTATTCCTGGACTTTGCCCTGTGGCTTCTGTGGCATGAACTGCCCAGAATTATGCCTCTCTGCCCTCTTCCTATTTATCTGGTGCATGATCCCCCAACCACCTTGAACTGCTGACTTTGTAGTTGTGTTTTGGGACTGACTGGAAGTGTGGGTCCTTCTCTGGTATTAAATATTAGGCTATGTTTTAAGTAGTCACTTTTTGATCGGCTCAAATTTCATCGAAATTTCAGAAAATGCCTTCTGTAGAGAGTTTGAGATTTCTGAGCCTGGACGCTGGTACTAGTCTTGCTGATCATGTGCAACAAAGGGAAATTTTCTTGCAACAACAGAAACCAGCAACTATTGGACATTTTGCAAAATGATATGTCACAGTAATGCCATGATGTTTCAGTCTGTTTTCCATCTGTTGCTTATTAGTTGCAAGTCATACAGAGGATTCGATTGACTTAGAGGCTCGTCTTAGATTTCTAGGCTGATGTGCCTGTTGTACTTCAAATGCTCTTCCTGTCTGTGCTTTCCAAATAGCTCTTCTGATCTCTAATCTCTCCAGAAATAGGTCTGTGGGTATTTCTTTCTTTCTTTCCTGAAAGACATGTTCGTACTTAGTCTACAAAGAGATCGACATTAAAGTAAAGGCTTAAAGAATTGTTGGAAAAGAATTTACCTTCAATTATTCAACATTTATTTAGTACCCATCATGACATAAGATACTTTACTGAGTGATTGGGGATTTAACAAGAACAGAATATATTTCTATCCTCTAGTAAGGGCAACGCATAAAACTTGTATATTATTTTATTTAACATTCAACATCGTTATATGAACAGATAAGCTATTATTGTCCCCATTTCACAAATAGGAAACTTAAATTTAGATTGCTTAAGTGACTCACCCGAAGTAATACAACAAGTTAGTGAGAGGTCCAAGCTATGCTCCTAACCAGTTTGCATTACTTGAGCAACTAAGCCTTGTCGTCTTTCCAGCCTACCACACCCCGTTTCTGCACGTGGACTAGGGAGGCAAGATAGCCCGCAGGAGAGAGGAGAGGTTTATTCTTCTAGCTATAGGTAGTTAATGGTACACTTTTGATAATATAATAAGTATAATTTTATCCCCTAAGCCAGTCAGAATTGGCTAGGTTAAATACATAACCTCCAGATCTCAGTAGTTAATAAAAGTGTTTATTTTTCTTCTATGCTATAAGCTCAACATAGGCTGTAGGAGGGCTTTGTCCACTCCAGTTACTTGGGACCCTGGGTTGACAGAAGCTCTGTTTAGACACCTGCATGATCACAGAGGCAGCCAGAAAGGAGAGCTATAGAGCCAGGTACCAGCAAGTAGATGTTTCAAATCCTCCCATTTTGCTGGCCAGAAATAGTATGGTCACTCCTAATGCTGGTGACAATGGAATATGGATGAAAATGGTGAATGTTGGTAATGATTATCACACCCACCCACTGACAAATACAAATACACACACAGACACAGACACACAGATGCCTATTATGTTACTTTTTCTGGGAAGATGACTCACTTGTCCTCCCAAATCTCTGTGGCAAGCCTAGTGTTTCCTACTCATGGTTACTTGCTGATTTCTCTGGAAGGGTTTGTAAGATCCAGGGAAACTGATGACAGAGAAACCACTTATCTTCTTCTGGGAGCCTTTACCTATCAGCAGCAATTTTGTCCTCTTATGACACATTGCAATGTGTGTTTGCTTCTCAGATTTTAAACTGATCGCTTCTAACTTTTATTTCTATATACACAGTTGCTGATTAAATAATAAAATATTTGACAGAGGGGGAAAATGAAAAGAATTGGGCTTTTTAAAAATGAAAATTGTTCAAATCATGATCCGTTAAATATTACTCATTCTCTTTAGCATTATAGTCGGGGATATGAGAAATGAATGTAATGCCCAAAAGAGGAACCACATCATGGTTTATGTAGCTCGGCCTCACTTAGAAGTAGGAAACGTAGAGAAGTAGGAGTACACAGAACGGTAATGCTTATGGCACAGAAAAAGCTAACGGAGAGACCGACTCTTTCAGATCATGTTCCCGAGCCGTTACCAAAGGTAACATTTTTCTCTACATTATTTAATTAGAACAATAAAAAATGAAAAATAAAATTACTTATACCCAGGGCTCACATACTATAAATTTCAACTTAATTTTAAATTCTCGAGTATTATAAACATTTAAACTTCAATTTACATTTTGTCGTATAAATTAGAAATATAGAAACTTTTTAATGCTATTTTAAAATTATTGGTAACATTTTATTATAATCTTCAGTATGAATTTGATAGAAGGAAAAGGAAATGGGGAATTAAAGAATTTGGATATGAGACTTCATTATTCTTTTTTGACCATCCCAAAATGGTTTCAAAGTTTGCCATAATTCACAGAGAATTGGAGAGACTGTGATTTCTTATTTTATGAAATATGTGTGTTACAAAGAATTGGTTGAAGAAATAATTATTAAATATAAGAGATAGAACCTATTTGTATATTATTAGTCAGTCATCTAATTTTGTAAAAAGCACAGACAAGAAAGTTATTTTATTGATATATTTTTGATAAAAATTTATGCATTGTAAATATGAAATTTTGAAAATTATGTTTCCTTACAGTGAGACATAGATTTGAATTTTATAATCTAATGTGAGGCATTTATTTCTTTCTCATTATTTACTGCAGTTAATATGCTTGCAACTTAGTGTCCATATCATTTATGATGTTGAATAAAATTCAGATAGCCTTTGCGTGGAAAGAAAATTATTTAAAAATGAAAACTATTAAAGGAATAAATCACTTGAATTAGATATGAATAATGTTAAATATAGATTATTTAAATTCGTATTTGTAAGGTTGACTTTCATTATTGCTAAAACATGATAAATAATATGATAATAAATTAGTACAACATTTTATACTATTTTAAGGACAAAAGTGAAAGAATATTTGATGATAACTCTATGCTACTTCATGTTTTTAATATGAGCACATATCAAAAATAAAAGCAAGTACAATTAAGCAAAGACCTTCTTCAGCTCACATAATATTAATAGGGTTTTGTGAAACACTATAAAATAGAATTAATGTTATAGTATGACGTTAATATTATAGTTTTATAGATATATGCTATCGCAAAAGAAAGGAAAAAAATATAAATGCTTATCATTATTGCCTATTTTGAACAAAGACAGCACAGAACTTCACAAAATATTTTTATAGTTGACAACTTAATTTTTTTACCTTTGAATGTCATTAAAATTTCCTTTAACATACCTTTCACTTTTGGGGGGAATTGTGTCATAATTTAAAAAAAAAGAAAATAAATTGCTTAGAGAGCGTTATTAGGATGTGAATTTGTTAAACTCAGCTAGAGATATATTTAGTTACTTAAATTACATGAGGCCAACAAGCAGAGGGGACACATATTTCAGAGGTTTGCATAATTTTTCATACACCCAAATAATTTGACTTACTCGCTTTAGATATTTTTCTTGTCCATAATGCTTATTCAAAGCTACAGAGTTTTAGCTGATATTTCTTGTTGAATATACAGAAAAAAGTAAATAAATAATCTTTTAAAAAATACTCTATAGGCTATGAAATGGGTCAAAGAGATCTTTTCATATCATTATATTGGAGAAGATCAGGTGACTGATAAAGGATTGCATTTTAGAAATACTTCTCTGTTGATTTGCTTATTACCTTTACTCATTCATAGACTTCATATAATTTTCCTTTTTGTATTTCTAGTCAAACCTGTGAAATTCGAATGGGACTGTTGTTATTCCTTAGAAGAATGTCATAACACATACCGGGGGGAAATATGAGTGTGGAAAATGGAGAAGGATTTTAAATGTGTGTGGGGAAAAAACATAGGAAAAGGGAATACTAAAACCATTTAAGTTTCTGAATAATAAAGACTGTCTGAGATCTGGCATGGGTAGCTTACCAGGAGACAGTGCTACTTGTAGAGAATATGTTTTAAAAAGCTTTGGAAATAATTTCCAAAATGTTAGCCATTGATTAAATCCAACCCAAACTGTCTTCTGGTGAGATTAGTGTATTCTTCCCCAGCTCTGAACAGAAATCACAGAGCTATTTTTCTAGTTAGAAGGGGCTGCTCTTCTGAAAAAGCACCTTCTGTGCAGCTTCCCCCGAACAGACAGCGGCTCTCTGTACTACAGTGCTCAAGCTCACACTGACCAGAAACCTCAGATGACTAGATTGTGTAAGACCATGTGAATTGCTTGAAAATGATGGAAAGACAAGAGCTATCATATTTCTCTGTAGGGGTAAATGAAGTTAAATTTAGATCTCCGCTTAGGAAATCTAGCATCCTTTGTGGCTCCTTCATCATTGTTTTGGCTGTTTTGGGTGCTAGGATTTGCGTAGTGCAGGGACAACATTGCAGAGACTTTGTTAGTCCGCAGGGGTCCATTTGCAGGAAGTTGCTCTCGGTGCTCAGCTGTTTCCGGTCCCTGTGGGAGCTTGTCGCCTCTGAGGTTCAGTCTCTGTCAGAGTGTCAGTCTCTGACACTGTACAACTTGCTGCCCTCTTGTCCCATCAAGCCTCAAGAATCCAGCTGCCAGGGATCTGGCCATTTGTTTCTTCATCTACCTTCAGGGGCTTTTCCTTCTCACAGAATCCAGTTTAGTATATTTTAAAATTTGAGGCTTTTAAAAACAAAAGTCTGGCTAATTTCCCAGTGCTTAAGGAAAGTTCAACCTTAGCTATTTCATTTTAATCCTGAGTTGCTATTTTCATAACTTTACAAATGAGATTGTGGCTCAGGAAAAAAACTTAAAATCTTGTGTTTGTTTATATGAATAGTAAGCGGGGGAGTTAGAATTTGAAACTAGGTACCTGATATGTGCCAAAGAATTCAAAGTTTGATAATACAGACAAGTCCTCAAGGGGACCTGTATTTGTGGGAAACCGGGACAACAGATATGCAAATGAATTAATGGTTTTCGGTGTGATAGAAATTAGTGTGTTAGACATAAGTGAGAAAATGGGAGGGAATGGACAGTTCAGTATGGGGTGCTCAGGTAAGGTTTCTAAGAGGAAGCAACAATCTTGAGAGTTGGGAGGAGCCTAACTTTCAAAAAGAGGGGATGGTATTTTGAGTATTCTTGCATCTGTCATCTCCTGGCCACTCCCAGCCCCACACTTACCATCTTCTTTCCTGTTTTCCCTCTGTGTATTGATTCTTTCCCCCACCCCAACTCAGAACACTGGCCAATCCCTATTAAATGTATTTTGTCACCACATATTGTGTGTGGACGCTAATCCATTTGAATTATGGAACAGCTTTCCTTACTGCGCTATTCCATATGCACCGAATATAGTAGGTATTTATGTATACTATTGAAGAAATTCAATGTGAAATGTTACTTGTACTTGCTTGTTTCTCCTGAACATCTAGGATCTTCTCAACTGTCATAAGGAAAATTAATGAGAGAAAAAAGAGGAGAAAATGGAGAAAGCTAAGGAAATGGGGAGCTGAAGAAGATAAAAGAAGAGAATGGAGAGAAAAAAATATAGTAGAGAGGGAAGAAATGTTTGTTAACAGATGTGAACAGCACTATGCTAGCTCCTTTCACCTGCTGCAGAATTTTGCGCGTGTGAAAGGAAACCATTCCAAGTTGGGAAATTTTCGGGAATATGACAAGAGAAGAATACAATTTAAAAATAGGACATAAAAAGGATAGGAAAATTCATCTGAGGTATGGTGGAGGCGGGATATATGAAATCAAAACTCTTGCTTTGATTGGAAGACCCTCTCAAAATGAGTCATTTTCTAAGCGACTAGTGTTAGTTCAAAAAATTTCAAAATACGGTTTGGTATTATACACAAAAGTGGAGAGGAAAAGAGAGTGCCAGTAAAGCCAACTTGAGCCAAGTCTTCCATATCATCTAACGTGTATGTGGAGAATTATTTGATCATAGGATGTGAAAATAGCAAAGTGTGTGAATGACCTTTTAGTCTAAAACCTTCATTTTGGAGATGAAGAGATGGAGACCTAAATCCCTTTTCTAAGCACAAACAAAGAGCCGCTAGGAGACCTGACTAGATTCCACATCCTGGATTCTTTTCCTGTGAAACTGAAGCATATTAACATGGATGTGGAAGATATCAGATTTGTGGGCTACACTCAGGAAACGTAAAAGTAAACACTTGAGAAATCAAGCAGAATTCTAGAGAATCACAATAAAGAGAGAGCGACACATTCATGTGACCCATTTCTCTGTGGCCGAATGGTTCCAAAGATTCAACGCTGAGGATGGGTGCGATTATGGGGAAACACACATGATATTAGATATTTCTCTGGAAATATTTCATTTTCTATGTTTTAAATGTCCTTTGCTAATTGTGCATTGCTCATAATCTTAGAATTATAATCTTAGGATTGACAAAAAGTTTAAGTAATTTTAAAAATAGATTCTTCTTCTTAAAATGTATCAGATATCCATGGCATTTTGTTTGTAACGAAATAATGAGTTTCAGAAATGATAGTATCTAATATTCAAATTCGTTAATGCAAATGCGGGTAATGACTGTCTTTGTGCTTTAAGAGAATTAATTCTCTCTCTCCCTATTGGCAGTTCCTGTCATCCCACTGAAGGGAAGTCTGTGAGGCAGTGTAGACAGAGATGTGCTGCTCTGCTTCCAGCACAGGTTCAAAGTCCTTCAGGGAGGAACAAGAGCTACAGGATCTGGACTAGGGTGAGGAGAGGGAGGCACTTGCCTCAGGTGCAAAATGTAAGGGGGCACCAAAAACATCAGAAATCAAGACAAATAATATTGTAATGCAATCTTTTTTAAAAACAGATCTTTTAACACAAACACAAAAAAAATGCATAATGAACAAAATATGACAGAATTAGTAACAGCATGGTGCCAGGCCATATCAGAGCCTGAGGCAAAAGGAAAAAAAATCAATAATACTGATCTAAGAGTTGGGGAGAACAGGGAGTACTATTTTACTAGTTAGCTACAGTTTAATTAGGCAGCCACGTCACAAGGAATGCTATAAAAAGATTGAAAGATAGAAGCATTTATTCAGTCAGCCAACCTAAGCTTTTTGACATTTTAAGACTTCTGATTAAATGTGTGGCCTGAGGGTGGCAAGGTTGGGAACGCGTTTGGGAGATGCTGGTAATGGCAAATGATAAGTTTTCAAAAGCTGGACATTTCTCATCGGAAATGTTTTTCTGATCCTGTGAAGACATTAGAGTTGGTAAAAGGCAAAATATCACCGAGGTTAATAGAATCACAATAAAGAACAAAATAAAGCAAATATTTGAGCTAGCCCTGTGAGGTAGACCCTGGCAGGCTTGCTGTAGGTTCAATGGCACAGTTACAAATGCCGCATGGAAATATGTCAACTATACAGCACAGAATTGCATTTTGTAGAAGATAGTGCTTCTCTGGTATCTTAAATAATGTGATGTTTGACCATATGGCTGTGGTTGCTTCCCTTCACCTGGTTAAATTTTATTCATATTCCAGTTCTTAATTTAAAATTCCTCAAGGAAACTGATTCCCCAGTATAGATTAGATCTCCAATTATATATGTTCATTCGGCCACATATTTAGTATTAATTGAAATGATAAGCATATCAGTCAAAGTAAGAGAAATCATACTAGGTCTTTCACATGGAGTGAATTCAATAGAAGGAACTAGTTATACAAATGGCAAAAGAGTTGATTCCACACCCTGGGGTATTTTTCTATTGAACTGGAGCTTATTAACATTGATATTGGAAATGTCATGTTTGTGGGCTACACTCAGGAAGTGTACAAGCAAGCAAGCAAGGTGAGGTAACTCAGACTGGGGGTGTGTTTGTGACTCCTAGTGCTAGAACTGACAAAGAAGACAATTTGACATGGACTAGTATAGCTGAAGTGGGAAATCAGGGCCAAGGATGGGACCTCTGAAAGGTCACAGCCACTTTCAGAGGCACCACCACAAGGCAAAGAGAGAGGAATAAACATCCAAGAGAGGAAGACCCTTGACTTCTCCTTTCCTATCACCTTTCAATATTGAATCAATGCCTCTCATTGGCCAAATCTAACTGGAGGTCAGTTGGCAAGGGATTCTGGGTAATATAGTTTGTAGGGGTCTCTGGATTCCTGTGATACAGCACAGAATATGGAAGAAAGGGATGGAACTCAGGCAAACAGTATTACTATACTAAATAATAATAATAATATATAACATATATATTATACATATAATGATATTAATATTTTTAATTAGCTAATGCTGTTACCAGGGTAATGCTAGTCTTCCTAGGCAGTCTATAATTTCTATGGGTCAGGGTTGTAGCAGCCTTATTAACTAATATATTCACAGTACGTTTCGTAATGCCTGGCCCAATGAAGATTTTGAATGAATGAAAATATATATGAATCAATATTGTCATTTCCACTATACTTTCAAGAGTCATGATCTCTACCAAGAGTTAGTTATGTGCTCCTTCCAATACCAGTGTAAATAGAAACTCCATGATTTACCAACAGAAATAAACTCTATCTAAAAAAAAAGTGGGTGATAGAGATGAGAGAGAAGAAGGAAGGGAAGAATAGTAGTCATGGTTTCAAAGCTTAGAAAGCTTCTTTCTTCCTGCATCTTAACTGCTTTATATCTCTTGCCCTCGTACATCATAGGTATGCGGTACTCCAGGACATATATTAACTAGGGAAGATTTTTTTAAGAATAGGAATATAGGCATTATGTGAAAAATGGCTACTATAGATCAATACTCATAACTAAGATTAAAGGTCAATATTTCTAATGTTTATTCCAAGGCAATGATTAGTGGGCACTGTGTTCTTTACGGTTATGTTAGGTCAGGATCATTCTTCTCTTGTTATCTCACAGCTCACCGATGTTCTCCTAATTTTTTCATACTTTTGCCATTATTTTAATTTTGAATCTTTTCTACTGTTGTGTCTTTAAATTCACAAATCTTTTCTTATATAGTATTGAGCCTACTGTTAATCCTATCTAGTGCACTTTTATTTTGAGAGGGGGTGGTATGCAGAGAGAAAGGTAGGGAGAGAATCTCAAGCGGGCTCCACCCCTGCATGGAGCCTTGTTTGGGGCTCAATCTCATGACCCTGAGTTCATAACCTGAGTCGAAATTAAGAGTGGTTCACTGAGCCACCTAGATATCCCAAGTGCATTTTTTAAAATGTTCCCAGGCTAGGATTTGTATTAACCAGTGTAATTTTAATTTTAAACATTATATTTACCTTCTCTAGAATTTAGATTTAGGTCTTTTAAAACACCTTTCATGTCTCTCAATAGGTTTATGCTTTCCTTTACCTTCATATATATATGGTTATAGCAGCTGTTTTAATGTGCTTTTGTCCTGTTGCTGTCATCTGTGTCATTTGTTGGCCAGTTTTTACTGAATGACTTTTTTTTCACATTATTGATCATATTTTCCTACTGGTTTATGTGCCTGATGATTTTTGATTGGATACCAACCACTGTGACTATTGGCACTTTTAGTAATTTTTAGAACATTTTTGAGCTTTGCTTTGAGAAGCAGTTGAGTTGTTTGGGATGTTACTGTTATGTTTGATCCTTTCACAGCTAGCTTTAATCTTTGCCAGATGCAATTAGAGTAGTCTAGGGCCTGAGGCTAATTCGTCCCTTGTCAGGCAATACCCTCTGAGTACTATTCTTGATGCATGCCCTTTGTATTATGATGTTTCTCACCCCTGGCTCTTGGACATGTGAACCATTCCCAGCTTTGCATGATTGCTGAAAATTTTTCCTCCTACTCCTTTCCAGTAGTTCATTGCCCAGCCAAAAGGTGGTTTGTTTACACACATGCTCTGATCAGTATTCTGTTGAAGACTGGGGGGGGAATGCTCTGCAGATTGTAAGAGCTCCCTCTCTTTCTAGCTCTCTCTGCTCCAATACTCTGTCCTGCAAATTCTAATTGCCTTTGCCTCCCCAAATCCTCATCTCTGTCTCCTCAATTCAGAGAGATCTCTGTACTCTGTTTGGATTCCCTCTCTCTGTTCTATAGTTTGGAAATTCTTGGTAAACTGAAGCAATCATGGAGTTTACCTAGTTTATTTCCCTTCTCCGAGGGAACATTGTTTCACTTTTTGGTTGTTTAAGGTATGAGTGTAAATCTGGTCCTTGGTCCTCTGTCTTGGCTGGCAATGGAACTCCTTGACATTTTTGCCCAACTAAAGCTCTTACACACATTGCTCCTACATGCATTTTTTAACGTTTATTTATTTTTTGTGACAAAGAGAGTAAGCAGGGGAGGGGCAGAGAGAGAGGGGGAAAGAAAGAATCCCAAGCAGGCTTTACACTGTCAGTACAGAGCCCAACGCAGGGCTTAATTCCAGGAACCATGAGATTGTGACCTGAGCTGATATCAAGAGTCAAATGCTTAGCTGACTGAGCCACCCAGGCACCCCCGAATGCCATTTTTTTAAATTCAAAGTTGCACTTGGAGATCTGAATATTACTCTGCACTATCATTTGGAAAGATTTTCATGCATGTTTTTTTGAGAAAATGATCATAGATGTATATTTATATTTGAATTATTCTACTTCCTACATTGAGTAAGAATGAAAAGTTTCAGGAATTTAATCTTTGTTGAAGTCCAATAAGATTAGCATGGATTAGCATGGCTGTCTCAGTGAACAAAAATTTTAAAATCCAGTGAAACAAATCAATTCAGTTTTTGCTATTATCTTATGAAACAATTAAATTGGCCATTTCATATTATCTCACACTAGAGGTGTTCATTCACTATTTCATCCATTAAAAATGTAAATCTTTCAATTATGAAAAGTTGTCTAATGATGTATTTATCCTGCTGAATGAAAGAAAATTCCATTGTAACAAGTTATCATTTGTGAAAAAAAGATACCATTAGGATAAGAAGAAAAATTTAATTGGAGAGTAAAAATTTCAAAAGCTAATATCAAAGGAAAATATTCTCTGTTCAGATTAATGTTAGAAGAAATCCATTTTGCATGTAACTAAGATTGATCAATCAACTTCTCAAAAGAAATTCAGACTTTCTCACACATTTATTCATTTTCGTATGCTACTGATGGTGGATATGAAATGCTGCATACAACTTGCTCCTAGTCCACTGCATTATTTTCAAAGGAGAGCAATAAAATATTACAGTTTGAATAAAATTACTTAGAAATTATAATTTTTAAGCTTCATCTGTTGATTTCATACTATTTATTATACTCATCTAAAAGTGATGCTTATGAAAATAAATGTTTAGCAAATTAAGCTTTGAGTCAAAACAAAGCCATATATCACAAGGGCTTATTTATGTATGAAAAAGTATAATTTGAGTTTGAGTCACTCTCACATGCCTTCCAATCACCCTTACTTACCTCTGAATGCTAATATAAGAACACAAAAATTTTCTCATGAATTTTTAAATGTTAGTTTCACTTCCACTTAATACAGTGTTAAAATAGTATTCCTCTAACTATACAGTCTGCAAAAAAGTACTATTACAACAATAAAAAACAAACATACCCTATAAACATGTAGTTGCCAGAGTTGTTGTTGTGGTGGTGGTTGCTGTTGTTGTTTTGTTTAATATCCTTGGCCATGTCATATATTACCATGTGATTGTGGTGATTTCGGTGTTGAGTAAGAAAACGGGCTATGGATTTTTTTTTTTAAGGCTACTGAATCACAGTTCTAGTGACTCCAAAATAAAGTTGAAAGACAATAAGGCCTGGAATCATAACTTGTATTCAATATTATATCAGAGATCTCAGAAGGTATAATACAACTTATTCCCTCACTTTTAATTTATAACAGATTTAATTCTTTCTATTATAAAAATAATTATGCATATTATTGGAAATCTTGAAAACAGAGCAAAGTTGAGAATGGGGAGTCATAGTTCCACTACCCAAGGAGTAGGTGCCTTAACAGAAGCAAGTTCTTCTAATTAACATAAAGCAATTTGAAGTAAGAGACAGAAGACTAGTAGTAAAACTATAAAAGGAAATAAAGTATAACAAAAAAGAAATTATAGATTAAGTGTGAAAAATGTTTTGGTCTATTGAAATCTGTAATAATATCAATTGTAAAAGCCTGCAGAAACAAACTTCTACATTCCAAAATTAATTTACTTGGTGGAGAATCAAAATAGAGAGGAGGAAGTTTTTGGTTTGGTCTGATTTCTGTTGGGTGGTACCTTGGTTACTTTAAAGGTGATTACGGTGTGGATGCCCATTACCTAGAGGCAAGGCAAAATGCTTGAGGAGGTAATGATAAATCCCAGCAGTGTTTCTTGACTTCTTCTCTGTTGTCTACAGGCTGAAAAGTTGTCTAAATTTTTGTTTCATTTAGCTGGAGGTAGAATGCATTAGAGAAAAGAGTGCATTTTTTTTTCTATTGAAATTTGGAGGTATCACCAAATATTATATCAAATGAACTTTTATTTAAAAATAATTCTGGAGCACCTGGGTGGTTCAATCTGTTAAGAATCTGACTTTGGCTCAGGTCATGATCTCACAGTCCATGAATTCGAGCCCCGCATTGGGCTCTCTGCTGTGAGCTCAGAGCTCTTTCATATCCTTTGTCCTCCTCTCTCTGCCCCTCCCCTGCTCTCTCTCTCTTTCTCTCTCTCTCTCAAAAATAAGTAAACTTAAAAAAAAAAAAAGAGATAATTCTAAAAGTCTCTGTTGACCACGGCAACTTGAGAAATGGTGCTCAATTTTGTGTATATATATATACACTTACTAATCATAGCCCCTCCTTCCTTGTGTGCTATTCTTATATGGTATTATAATTAGGCATTCTTTGTAGTCCCCCAAATTAGATATTATTGTTTTTTATTTATTTCAATGCTTGTTTAGATTTAACTGCTTGTTAACTACTTCTGTGCTCACCATTTATTTTTAGTCCTTTAGACTTTTCTTCTCAAATCATTTTCTTCCTAATCCCTTTAGTGAGAGTTTGTTGATAATGAACCTTCAATTTTTCTTTGTGTACCTGAAAAATGTATTTAATTTCATCCTCATTCTGGAAAAATTCTTGAAAGCCCTTTTTTGGGGTGTAGGAGGGCTTCTCTTTTCTAACCTCCTACATTCTCTCTTCCAGTTTAACTCTCAGCTGATGATCTTGCTTTCTCTTTCAATGGAGAATTTGAAGTCATTAGAAGAGAACATGCAGAGACTCCTTGCTCTACCTGCCAGCATCATCTGCATCTACACTCTGCTGTCCTGGATGAAACTTGAGATGCATTTGCCATGTCACACCTAAATTAAGTTTTCCACTGTGTGCTGGACCCCATATCCTTTTGCCAACTCCTGCAGCAGTTCTCTCCTCTCTCCTCTGCACAATTGCTGTTTCTTCTTCAGTAGACATTCTCATCAGCATACAGCGTCTTCTTATTTCTCCTATACATTTCTAAAAAGTTTTTTTGCCCTTATTTGCATGGCCAACCACCACAATATTTGTCTGCTTCCTTTTGCACTAAAGCTTCTTGAAATGATTACTGTTCAAAGTCTATTTCCATTTCTCTCAGTTATCTTATTCAACCATCCAATCAGATTTGTGCACCACCAATCTACCCAGTCAATGTTTTCAAGGTTACATGGCTAAATCCAATGCTAAATTCACAGTGTCCATCATAATCCACTATCAGCAGCATTTGACACAATGACTCCTTCAATATATTTTCTTTATGTGGGTCCACAATAACTCTTTGAGTTCTCCTTCTCACGTGGATCAGATGACTCTTTCTCAGTATTTTGTGCCCATTTACCCTCATTTCCCTAACCAGTTGAAATTTCCCTTGTCAGTCCTTGGTCCATTTCTATATTATATTCGCACTCCATCTCTTGGTCTTGTACAGTGTTTTGCCTTTAATTGCCATTCATATGCCAATGATTCCCAAATTTACATCTCTAGTGAAGACCTTTCTCCTGAACTCCAGACTAAGTTATCTAGCTTCCTGTTCAACAGTTCCACATTGATATCTAATAGAGATTTCAAACTCAACATTTCCAAACCTAAGTTTTGACGTCCTCCCTCCTTCTATCAAAGCTACCTCAACCATAGCCACAATGCAGATTAATGATCCCTTCTTTTTTTAAGTAGCTCAGATAGAATGTTTTAGTCATCCTGATTTCTTTCTTTCCTAATCTATCAGGAAATTTTGTTGATTCTATATTAACAATAAATCCAGAGTCTAGCCACTTATTACTACTTCCCTGCTCTCACTCTGGTCTGAATCATCCTTATCTTGAGCCTGGATTACTTCAAAGTCTCCTAACTGATTTTCTTATTTGCCACTACCCCCTTCCCCATCTCCACCCCCACCCATATCCACAGTATATTCTCACAAAGTGGTTGGTGTGATCCTGTTAAAATCCATCATGCTACTCTTCATACACTCCCTGCCCTCCATTCTCTATTTCACTAAGTAAAAATCAAAGTTCTTAAAGTGTCCCTCATTCACTGGCTTCCAGTCACATTGGTTTCCTATTTCTGGAATTCTCCTACCGTAGTGTTTTGTACAGTCTGTTCTCTTTCTTTGAAACTCTCCTGCCAGAGATCTCTTACCTCCTTCAAGTCTGCTTAAACCTCACCTTTTTTTATTTATTTATTTAATGTTTATTTCAATAATGTTTATGATTTAATGTTTATTTTTGAGAGACAGCGAGAGAGAGAAAGGGGAAGGGGCAGAGAGAAAAAGAATGAATCTCAAGCAGGCTCCTCACTGTCAGTGCAGAGCCCAGTGTGGGGGCTCAAAATCAGAAGCTGTGAGTGAGATCATGACCTGAAATCAGAGTAGTATGCTTAACCGACTGATCCATCCAGGTGCCCCAAACCTCGCCTTTTTAATGAGTTCTATTCTGACAGAGTATTTAAATTTCTAAACCTCTACCTTTTTTAATTCCAGTCACCTTACCCTGGCCCATTGTTTTCACAGTACGCTTTTCTTATTTATTATGATTATTATTTATTGACTTTCTCTCTGTTGGAATAGAAATTCCAGGAAAGTATGAATTTTTTTGTCCATTTTATTCGCTGGTGGATTCTAATCACTGTCTAACACAGAGTAAATGTACAATACCTTTTTACTGAACAGAATGAATGATGAAATGGGGCATCATTTCATGGGGTATAGGATTCTAGATCGACAGCTATTTTTCTCAGTACTTTGAAGTTACCATTTACCAATCTTTTGGCTTCTATTGTTATCATTAAGAAATCAGCCACCAGCAAAATTTTTCCTTTAGGAATTCTATCCTTTACTTCTGGATGTTTTAAGAACTTGTTTTCGTCTCTGATATTTTGCAGTTTCATTATGATGTCTGAATATGTATTTTTTTTTCATTAAATCTGATTAGGGCTTATTGAGGTTCCTCAGTTTGAAGCTCTGTCTCTCATCATGCCAGGAAAGATCTCCACCATTGTCAAATCAAATATTTCCTCTATGTTCTTTCTCTCGCTCATTGCTGGAACTCCAGTTAGTGGCGTATGTTAGACTCTTTATTTTCCTGTCTCTTAACTTTATTGATTTCCATTCTATTCTCTGAGCTCCGTTTTGAGTAATTTATCCATATCTGTCTCAGAATTCGCAATTTTTTCTTCACTTTTGTCTAATCTGTTGTATAATACAAACTTTGAGTCCTGAATTCTAATGATTATTTAATTTTCTTCATTTTTAAAAATGTAATTTTTTCTTTTTTACATCCCTCTGTTCGTTCTCCATAATCTCTTCTTCTGCCATTGTACTTCACAATAGTGTCTTTCAGTTATTCCAGTCTGTCAAGTAAATTCACTTTGCAGGCTTTTTAGGATTATTATAAGGGCAACCATCTGAAAGTGTTACTTGGTAATTTCTTGATTTATATCTTAACTCTCACTTCTAGTTGTTTAATCCTTCAGTGTTTGGTGATTTCTCAACGTGAGTCAATTTTGAAGCATTAACTGAGACGTTTTTGCGGAATGTGTTAAAGTGAGTTTGTCTCACTTTTGTCAGAAACTTATGCTTACTACCAGCCTTGGATCACCTTAATCTACATGTTACCTTGTAAGCAACCTGAGAAGTTTTGCCTGCTCTCGTATTACCGTGTTTTAGTAAGTTGTCATCGATATTTCTGAAACCATGTGGATAAGGATTCAAGTCGGTTTGGGTATGGAGGCAACCTATCATCTGGATCTACATTAATCCAAAGTAACTTTATTTCCTGAGTGTTCCTGAAACTATTTGATTCCTAATTCAAGTCCCTGGGTCCTTTAACACGTCAAAACTTGATTTTGGGCTTCCGAGTCTTGGTGTTGCTGATTGGAAATACTTTGGTTTCTAAGAATTGCTTGTAATTCATTGAGCTCAGGGTATTTGCTGGATGTGAGTCTAGCAATTACGATCCTCCACATGTGTGTGCAGAAAAGGAAGTGGCCTCTGTGGTGTGGTATGATGGGTGCTGCTAGGCCCATTTTGACCAAATGATTTCCTCCTCTCTTTAGCTGTGGCTCAGAGATGACTGTTTTAGCCATTTCATATCAGACAGCAAAAACAGGAGTCACTGTCTTCAGATAGCTTGGGGGAAGGGTGGGATTAATAGATATAAGCGTGTTTTCCCTTTAGTATGGATTCGATTATAAGGTGAATGTCACTTTGGAAGGTTAGGAGCATAAGGAGAAGAGATTTAGGACAGGTAAATTTCCAGGGAAAAGAAAGGTATCAATCTGAAATTGTTTGGACAGTTTAATGCTCTGGAAGAATAAGCATCAAGAATTTCCTAAGATCAGGGAAAAATTTGGAGTTATTATTAGAATATGGTTTTAGCTGTATTTTTCCTTTTCTCTACAGTTAGCCAGGATTGCATACAATCTCTATTAGTTGAATTTCTCTAGAGAGAGAGAAGGAGATTGATTTTAAGCAATTGGGTTACATGACTGTGAGGACTGGCAAGTCAAAAATCAGTAGGGTGTGCCAGCAGATTGGACATTAAGTTAAGAGCTGACGTTGTAGTCCTGAGCCTGCACTCTGCAGAGTTAGCCAGGAGATGGGAAACTCAGGCAGGGTTCCTATGTTGTAATTTTGAGGCATAATTGAATCTTCTTTAGGGAAACCTATCTTATCTTTTCAGGCCTTTAAATGATTAGAGGAGGCCCACCTACATTATGGAAGTAATCTGCTTTCCTCAAAATCTACTGATTTAAATACTAATCACACCTAAAATATACCTTCATAGCAACATCTAGGCTGGTGTTTGACCAAATGACTGAGCACCATGGCATAGCCAACTTGACACAAAAATTAATCATCACGCAATACTATAAAATTTTAGTAAACTACCTGCCAGTTTCATTTAACATGATTCCATTTGTTAAAGCCACATAACTTTTGTATCATGCCTTTTGCATACTCAGATTTAGTTATCCAAATACCCACATGACTGATATTCATGGAGTTTTTGTCCTGAGGTGCTAACCTTTCCTAATTCTTGAGTATCAGTGAATCAGGAAATGTTTACAAAATACAAGGCTAAAGAAGAGTGTCTCAGAGTCCTTGATCTCTAGTTTTCTCTGGGCCTTTTCCTCCTCCAAAATCTTGTGCTGAACTTTGTAATTAGAGGCATTGTGGTATGTTTGTAGAAAGGGAAGAGACAGAGATGATATGTTGGAGGAATGTGAGTGGTGGGTTTCCCCACTTCTCTGACCACTCCTAGATCCCATTTCCTTGGTCGGGATCACACGGTTCCCTAACAATAACATCAATAACATACACAGCAAGGGGTGATGTGCACAATTCTATTTGGCAAGACATCGATTCATTTCTTGATTTAGACTTCAGCAATTTCAGTTCATTAAACATGTTTTCTCTGTCTGTTTCCAGCTGGGAAACTCTAGGCTGATGTTTTTCTCTTTCATGTTGTACTTTGTTGATTATCATAAAGAGTAGGTTTCATATTTTGAAATTCTCGAACTCAACAAAGAATTCTCCTAAAACATCATCACTTTTGGTAAGAATACCATTTAAATTCCCAGAGACTACAGGTGGGAATTTAACCAAATACTTCAGTATCTTATAACATGGACATTCAGCTTCATTTCATTCTGAAATGAGAATTACTATCCTATATACCCTTTGCTCAGCTACCTCTGCATTTTCTCTGAAGGTCTGTTCTGGCAAACTGTCTGTATTTATTACTGGAGACTGGTCTTCTGTAGCAAAAAGAGCTTATGAGAGAGAGGTATGCATGAGACAGACGTTTATTCCTTTCTCATGTTGGTAGTCTAAAGTTAGGCAGGTAGTCTGAAAATAATGGTAGAATGTTTTCTCCTAAAGGTCAGCAAGGTACCTTGGCTGGTGGTTTGGCTTTGTCATCAGAAATTTATTTCTGTTTCTGGTCCAAAGTAATTGTTCCAGAGATCACGGTTTTCCAGCCAGTGAGAAAAGAGGCTAGTTCTGAGCAGGCTGCTTATCTAATAGAGATAACCATAACATGCACCATATTCATCTCCTAATCATTAGGCTGAACTCAGTCATATGACTACACCTAGCTGCAAAGGAAGCTGGAAAATTTAGTCTTTAGCTTGACAACCATGTAGAAGCTAAAGGCCAGGGGTTTTATAAAAGAAAATAAAAAAAGAAGAAGAAGAAATATTGGGTGACACTCAGTGGTCTATGCTACACTTGCACTTGATATTAAATTGTTATCATAGTTAAGGCTTTTTTGTTAATATAAGTAATAGGAATATGTTTGAGTTGACTTACATAAAAATAGAGAATGTCTTGTAGAGATACAAGGAACTTGAGGGTGGGAATGCAGCTGGACCTCAGGAAGAGACTAGAAACAGGAACTGAAAATTGTGAGGACACTCCTGTTTGCATCTCTGCTTCTCTCTGCAGTTCTGATTCATTCTCTCTCCATTGCCTGGCTTTCTATGATCCTAGGCCACATAAGAAAAACAGCATCTACAGAGCTCCCGAGTTAACCTGCGATAATTCGGGCTGCATGAAGAATTGTTTGACTTCTCTGAATCCCAATTCCAAGTTTCTGGGCGGGGAGATCTGATCGATCCAGCTAGGATCAGATGTCTATTTTTGTCCACTTAATTGTGGCAAAGGGTCCGGTAGTGTAATTGTAGCTGGTAGGACCCAACCACGTATGGGAGTAAAATTGGAAAAATGGGGAGGGATTCCTTAAATGTGTTCACTACCGCCAGCCTTATCAGTATTCTTAGAAATCCACCACTTCAAATATGATCCCTACCTTTTTTTTCCCAGCTTTTCCAGTTTACTGCTAAAGCAAACATTCTAAGAGACCACCAGCATTCATAGCAAATTCTTATTAATTATGAGTTGTGAAGAAAAGGAGAATTCCTTTTGAAGATTTACATTTTTTCTTACAGTATGGATAATCTTCATCACAGAAAATTGTACTCAAGAAAGAGAAAGAGCAGCTATGACAGCTATCCGCTGGTAGCTGACTTGCCATCAAACAACCTAGGCATGGTGTTCTGCTTTTCCTGCACAGCACCAGCATCTCGTGAGCTCACCCTCTGATCACAATAGAAAGACAAGGACAAAACCATGCACAAACCACAAAAAGGACCAAGCACCTTCCTCTCCTGGCTAACATGAGTGACTGCTGCCTGTTTACTAATTATGGCTGTAGACTTTTTGTGTTTTTCCTGATGCCTAAATGATCAATACCCAACTATGGAATCATTACTCGCACTTTCCGATAATGTCCAATCTAGTGCTAGCCTGGTCCTTTGTACCCTCCCTAAAAAAATCACCTAATATAAGCCCAATTCCTTATATAACCAGTTCCCTGCAGCACCCCTGAACTGAGGTCCTCCATAGTTCCTCATGGGATATGGTCGCCCTGCCTGTAGCAAGTAATCAATCCAACTTTGTTTGACTTCCGTGGTGCTGCTCTAGTCCTTGGATGATGACACTTCTCTGAGAGATCTGACTGAAAGAAAAACAGAGCAAAATCACTAAAATGAAGCACTCTAAATACACGTGTGCATACACACAGAGACTCTTTTTATCCTTTGGATTTTTTGTCCAGTGGTACTGAGCATGTTTTTAGGCTTGTGAGCTAGTTCATTTAGAAGATGATTAAAGATACTTGTTATAACTTGAGGAGCTCCATAGCTTGTTGCAAGGGAATGTTGTTACAGAAACTCTTTTTACATAGCTCTTAAAACCTACTAAACTATGGAAAAATCCCCCATGAAAGTGTATTTATTATTCATTACATTCACATAAGGGTGAGAATAAAATAGTTTGAACTGCTCCAGCTCCTTTTTGCAGTTCCATATACTTAAAATTACTCAAGTAATTTAAATTTGGAAATGGCAATTAGTCTTTTAATTTTTATCTTTTCTGGCCGCATCCTTTCCTAACTGATATATCATTCCTATGACCTGCGCAATTCCTACAGCACTTACTTATTTGGCATGCATTGTTAATTGGCATGTAATATATATGCTTCACTTAAGGTACTTCTATAATTTATTGATTATAAATTTCCAGAGAGTATTGATCATGTAATAGAGGTACTTGTTTTTTTCAAGTGTCCTACAGTGCTTGGTACTTTATTTAGAATAATTGTTTTATAAATAAGTGGCTGATATCTGGGTGGTGGGGGAAATTTGTGACAGCCCAGAAAAAACACTAGATTCAAATACTTTAAGGGCATAGATTGTGTTGGATTCAATATTATGTTTCTAGTGGATAGTACAGTGCTGACACATTATGGTTGGCCTATAAATATATGCTGGATGACAAAAAGACTGTAATGCCATGGCCTCCAGAGTATGGAGAGACTGGTGAAGGTCACAAACGGGAAGAGAGAAACTGAAGATAGCGTTCACCTGATGTATCATTTTGTCTCTAAGCCCAGATCTGTGGACTACCATATCCCTGCAGGCAATACATTTAAAATAGTAATTGACAAAAATGAAATAAAACAAAACAAAAAATAAAATACTAATTGACATTCATATGTCGTATGCTGCTATATGTACACTGCCAATGTATCATAGCTTTCATTTATACTGTATATATATTCTTTTGTTATTATTTGTTTTAATGATATAATACCTTCAGATTTTATAAAAGTTGTCTTTTATAGAAATTCGGGTTATTTTGGGAGAACTACTATTTATTCTAGACTCTCTGAAAGAAGCTGAGATAGTGTTTTGGGACATAAAATATCTTCATATAGGATAAAATTACTAAGAAAGACATCTATATAGACACATGGTGTTCATTCTCTGTAGTACTACACAGAAAGTGCAGATTAAATTGTCTCAACTCTGTGGTGAAAAATGTTAAATTGTAGGATTTAAACAAAGAGTAGGTTTTCTTCCTGTCTGAACCATGCTTTTACTTCATTTATCTTGTTTTTCACCAAGCTTTATTTGTAAGATTTACCTTTTTTTCCTATACTCGGAAACCATTTCCTTAGTCTTGGCTGTTATTACCAAAAGCCTAGATTTTTTCAATGTTTCCTGACTTTCCTTCACCTCTCTTGGTAAACTTTTCCAATTTGACAATCTAATCTGCTGTGACCGTATATCTAGAACTTTCCTTCTATTGCCTCGTGTCCCAGCATAAGACACTATAATGGCTCCCCTTTGCTTTTTAAACCTGTGGGCCCCTTTCTCCTGATCCTCCACAATGCTGGACCTAGTGTCTATTTCTGTTCAAGCGCCTCTAGCTGGCTTCTCTGTTTCTGCTTATGTGATGGTCATTTTTGTATCTGTGTTCTTTCACTGGGTGATTTCTCCTCTGGTCTTTCCTTTTCCTTCTGTCTTTCTCCCAGTTGCTTGAATCCTTTAGATTTAGCTCAAGCTCCTACTCCTCTATAAACCTGTTTTTGCAGGACACAAACATAATCTGTGAACTCCCATAGTAATTCTTGCCAGGATCCCATAGTTTTTCACTAAATTGTTTTTCTAGTTGTGTCTTTTGCTTTGGTTGACTTTCCTAACCTTGATTATAAACTATATGAATTCAAGGCTCAATGGTTTTAACTTTTTTTGATATTACCTCCATTCTTGGCATTTTCCATAAATAATAACAATAAAATACTAAAGAGATGAAAGGTAAGCTTTAATCAAAGAAAGCACGATCAAGAAGTGGCTCTTGAATGGAGAAGGTTTGTTGAAAGGCTGGGGACGGGTCGGTCGGGAAGCGGTGAGAATGGCCCATTGTTCCAACAACGTGCAGGATGGAGTGCTGGGCAGAGAATGGAGGCTGTCAACTCTGGTTATACTTGGCCATTGTTCCTGGGAAGCCCGTGTTAGCTCTGAGTAAGAGATAATTCATCAGAACGCTCTTGTACTTTTTTTCTCTCTTGCTCCGGGGCAGAAACTGTTCTACTTCACAGGCTGAACTTTTTACCTCTTGCCCTGCGAGGCAGAAACACGCTGCCTGAGTGCTTCCATTTTGAGACACCTTGTAGGAATCCTTATTGAATTGCTTTAGAAGAGTAGATTCTCAGCCCTCCAGTGCAGCAATCCGCCACAGCAAACCCAGAGGGTGTTAGGTTTCAGTCAGAGGCAGAAGCCTCCTGTAATATGGGCTCACTGGGCTTTTGGGGGAAAAAAGAGCATTTTGCAAGCCTAGTTCTAATTGAACATCCCCACGTTGCAATTATCATTGTATTTCAGTCTCGTAGCCTTTGTTAGGGAGGTTTTTGTGTGAGTTAGGAGGGGACGCTTTGGGTGACCGTACAGGCTTTTACTTTTTTTCTTTAATTTATTAAAGTTCAAATTAAACAAGGCCCCTGCTGTTACCAAAGTTTTCTGAACTATTTTGTGTAAATGTTATTCACGCTTTGAAATCAATACAATTAAAAGTTGTGTTAAGAATCCTCGTTTTCAAGGCTGTGAACTTCTTCTCTAAGGATTTTGAACTTGTTTCAGGTCTTTGATTTCTTAAACGCGTTTCAGAAAGAAGATATACATGTTCTTTAATTGCTTCTTAAATTGGCAAAGTTATATTCTGTCTCAGACAAAAAAACTTTAAATGATTGCATTTCTCTGTAGATTAGTAGCTTGTTAATTTTGAGGATGAAATGAACGCAGGAATAAAAATCATTTGACAAGGTATCTCAGGAACTCACTTCAAAAAGAAACAGTAGATGCAGATTCTAACAAGGCCCCATCTGAGATCAGAGCTTCTGTGTGTCATACTGGAGACATCTAGTGGACAAAAGTCAGAATGGAACATGAAACTGCACCCAGGCGGGATCCTAACTTTCAGATAACCTTATGCTTTAAAAAAATAGAAAGGTATTTCCCTCCTGTATGAAAATCAGTATACCTTCTCTGGAAATAAATGTCATGTATGTTTTAAATTTGACTTTAACTTTATTCTTCTGGACTTATTATGAATTTAATGGCCTATCTTGCTTAATTTGGTACAGTTAACTGTGGCAGTGTCAGATTTTAATTTAATACATCCTGTACATAGAGGAGATATCTCACTATCAACCTTGGAGAGATAGATTTACATAGAACAAATGAATGTTATATTTGACTAGTTATGTAATCTTGCAGATCCTGTCTGAATCTCTTCTTTCACATGTAAATTGTGGAGTGAAACAAATGTGTTTTCTGGTTTGGAAATCTGGAGTCTATTTGTATAGTATTATTTTTGTTTTCTATACTATTTGACACTTTTCAGGGGGTTTTCGCAACCATCGTTTAAGCTCACTGTTAATAAAAATGTTCTAGTTATTTAGTTCAAATTTTGTTCAATGATGCTCAGGAAGGTGAGGGTCTTGTGATGTGAATAGAGTCCAAGTCTCTTGACTTTCATTCTGATACCCTTCTGATAGCTCCCACTGTTGGTGCAGGTCAAGTAAATTTCTTAATGTTTGGGGGAACCCAGCCCGTTTGTCAACAGCTGGTAACTATGAGCTAGCGTCTACAGTTACTATATCCTTTACATACACTGTTTCTAACCATTTTAGTGACCTTTCGGAAAAGGATTATTAAACCCATTTCAGGTTAAGACTCAAAAAAGTGAAGACTCGAGCTCACCAGAGGGTCTGTCACAGGACCTATGTTGATATTCAGGTCTCTGGCGTTATTACACAAAGCTGAAAAGCATCCCTTGACAAGCCCAGGGAACTCCTGAAAGCAGGGCTGTGTGTGTTTATTTCCCCTGAGTATTGAGAAGCTGTGGGGAGGTATCCTCAAAGTCTCAAATGGAACCCGTTAAAGGTTAAAGGTAAATACAACTCTGCAGTTCAATAGCTCAAAAGATCTCCTAAAAATTATTTTATTTTTTAAAATTTTTTAAATGTGTATTTATTTTTGAGAGAGAGAGAGAAACAGAGTGTGAGCAGAGGAGGGGCAGAGAAAGAGGGGGACACAGAATCTGTGCTGACAGCTCAGAGTCTGATGTGGGGCTCGAACTCACCAACTGCGAAATCATGACCTGAGCCAAAGCTGGAGGCTTAACCAACTGAGCCACCCAGATGCCCCCAAAATTATTTTAAAAGTAAAACAACTTGGTGAGTCTTTTATCTTGGGGGGAGAAGATCATTAAGAAAATGTATGACTATTGCTGGTCACTACGAGGTGTGTATTGATGAAAAAATGATCTTTAAGATCCAGCAGAGACAAGACAGGACATGTTAAGTTTTAACATGAAATTAGCCAAAGACAAATTTACAGAGTGATTCTAAACGGCAAAATTGATTAAATTCAGAGAAATTTTAACACATTCCAGAATTGCCCTTGGCATGACAATGCAATGAACACTAGTCATTAGAAAGCAATTTGGAATAGAGAGGGGGATCAATTAATTAGACGTGGTGACTTAAAAACTCATACAATTTATTTTGATAACATTGATCTGATTAATTTTAGTTGGATAAAATTGTTTTCAACAATGTCACTAAAACTAAATGTTGACCGGATCATTAGAAACAACGCATTTTTAGTATTTCATTTATTTTCATGTAAATGTTTAGTTTTACAAACAAATTGAAAAACTTTTTGGGTGGATGAATTGCATATTTATGTAAAACAGTTCTCAGGAATAAATTGATATTTGAATTCTTGAAAGTCAATGAGTCAACATTTTAAATAAGTTAATATTAATATTCAAATTTCTATTGAGTTTGGAAATACGCTGTGATTCATTAATGGTGAAATGTTTACATTATTATCTTTGATATGTTTAAGAGAAATCCAATTACATTTTGAAAGAATAAATCTTTCATGATGAAAAAAGAAACCACTTATTAGTATAGAATTGTAGATTTTTTCTCAACTAGATCTGTAATCCTAGCACTATGTCCTATTTACAGCTATACCATCGACTTGATGAAATCTGCTATAATTTATTCAGCTGTTAGCACTTATCCATATTTAAGTTTATATAACTCAAATTAAAACAGTCTTTAAAACAATGCTTTGCACTGTTAAGTTATTTGGACTTGCTTTCATTAATAAAGTTCAAAATAGTATTGCTTAGAAATTTGTATCCACTAACAATGCCATTTAATTTTGGTCCCCCCACCCCTGCTTTTTTTTCCTGAGTGAATTAAATGAATGGCTTAAAACCAATTTCCTACACAATGCATACAGTAATCTCAGCACCTTATTGGAATATAGAGAAACATTTAGAAAAGATTGATGTAACCGAACCAGAGAAAGTGTAGGGGTATGCAAAATAAACACGTAAGTCGCATACATACTAATAAGCTTTCAGCAAAGCCTTCTTTTATTTACTGTGAGGAACCAATCAGTCTTGGCAGAGAACCCTAAAAACTAATTTTCTAAAGCAATTTTTTTCATGTTAGTTTTAGTGATCGTGCACATTCTAGAAAGGTGGTAACTAAATAAATATTATTTTAGTTTAATTGGATTAAAAATTAGAAATGCAAATTCTCCTTGTACTATATCTGTAAGCCCTCATCTCTGTTTTTATGGTAATACCCTTTTAATGGTTTAAGCCTATGAAGAAAAAACACTGAAGATTTTTAACTAGCCGCTTTGCAGGGGGCAGAAAGGAGCAAAGAAGATTTAGTGGTGAAAAGAGCAAATAAATAGGTGCTCCAAGATTAAAAAGAGGGTAGAAGTGCATGCTGAGCTGTTGAAAGACCTCTCTGTGTTTAAAGAAAAATATTGTTTGGTGCTTTCACCAGTGCATGATCAAAATAAGAGGTACAAATTAGTTCATGGCTGCTGAAGCTACAAAACATCATGCAGAGCGCTGTCTTTGGGAACGTTTTAATGAGGAGAAGAGGTCATCAGACTGTGACATTGCTTTTCAGAATTCTTCAAGAACAACACAGACTTCCTGTTCCAAATGTGGTAGAGAATAAAACAACCTTAGTAGTAATCGTACAACTTTTGAACCATGTTCCTTGGAAATGCCGTACAGTGCTCATTTTGTAGCTTTAGTTAGCCATCTCAAAGGAAACGCTTCCGTATTTTCCATGTGCCCTTATTTCAAAAGTACAGTGAAACGGTGGAGCTTTAACATGGATTATATTTATAAAATAAAGTTTTATTCAGGCTTCTAAAGAGATTTTAATGTTTTCATTGCTCCAGGTGAAATGGTACACGGTGGCTCTGTTCATTAACATTTAGCATCAGTGCAAAAAATCAAGGATTACCACATACAGCATAAAAGGAGGGATAGTGTGACTTTGAAATTAAATTCACTACAATCTTAGTTTTGCCGCATTTCAAAACGTGATTTTAAAATGTATAAGTTGTTAATGACATTCTAGGTCAAATATTCATAGTCCAATATCAATCCTACAGAGACCAGCATTATTCAAATGTGTAACATATTTGAACAGAAGCTGAAGAGGTTTTCCTGACGCTTAATAAATAAGACATTTATTTTGGTTTCAAAGACCAGTATTATGATATTATTTAATACTTTGAGGAAGGGTTGGTGCATTTTTGCCACTTCGACACAAAGCTACAACATACCTTTTGCTTTCCATGAATATGACCACATTTGGAGGAAGTGTATAGATGGAGGAAATATTTATGTCCATATATTTAATGAAGGTATCAAAAATAAAAGACAAAAAAAAAGGATGACTAATGTTTTATTGGTAACACTCACCATCTTACTAATCTCAAAGTTTTTTCATGTTTTTTCTTCTAAAATAAGGGATTCACAAATAATCACATTTTCTCTTGATGTGTAAAATTAACTGTCAAATGTATGAAAATAATGTCACACTTAAAGGGAACAGTTCGAACTTGAGTTGGGATGGAAGACAGGGCATTTCTGAACACAGCAATGTTTCTGATTAACTTGTAAGAGGTGATTCAATTTGTGTACAATTAATTGATTTATAGGTAGCATCTTTTCCTTCCCTCTTCCCTTTTTATCTTCATTTCTTTTTCATTTGCAGCATATAACAGAAGTCAAGCATAGACTCTCTGCTTTACATATGATAAAAAATAAAATTGTCATCCTAGTTTTATAGCTTTTCAACTATTTCATAGAAAAGTTTCTTAACTCACATAGATCGTTTACCTGACTCTCGTCTTTTATATTAATTTTATTTCTTTTAATGTAGGCAGCCTTTGTTCTTAAATATTATTATTCATAAGCCAGACACATTTATGTTGACATCCTTAGCATGTAGAATTTTCTACAAAGATCTAGTATGGTAGTTATTTTTAGCTTAAGCTTTTAGTCTGGTTTGCCAGGCCTGCTATTTTTTGGTTTGATCCGTAGGCTTTTCCTGTCAATGATTACACATTAGGAGCTTCTGTCAGTCTGGGTTTTTGTTGTTGTTTTTTCCATTATTACCTTTCAGAACTTGAGTGTGTTTTATCCGAACAACGAATTAAACGATATTCTACTTCATAGACACTGTTTTTAAATCTTAAGGATTTCTTAGGCACCTAATAAGCTGCTGTTGATGAGGTTTTAGTTAGCACTTAATACAGTAGCATAGGTGAAGCCCTGTAAAATAACACAAGAAAATGAGAAATAAAGAAGTAAATATCTAAAATTTTCTTTCAACTATTTCAAAGCACAGTTCAGTCAGGAAGGAAAATGGTGAATTTGGGGAACATCAACAGGAGTGGCATGACAACCTTTAAGTAATTGAAGAATGTTATATTTTACAGAAAACACTTATTAATTAACAAGGGATTTTTTTCTCATAAAGAATTTTTGTTACCAGAAATCTAAACATAAAGCATTGTGTTGTAAACAAAAATCAAATCATTGCTAATCACTATATAAATCACTATATAATTTTTGAAATTTGACAAAAACTTAAAAAGACTGTAAGTCCTTAAAAATTTATGATAGCTTTTATTGAATAAATTTATTTCCCTTTGAGGTACTGTATTAATGGATTTCTTCATCGCCTAATCTAGGAGAAAGCTATTCTGAGAAAAAAAAATTTTAAATGCAACTGGGCAAAGTTAAAAAATTGACATTGTCCTCGAAAAAGGACAAATAAAGAATGTGATAAAAGACAAAAATAAAAGTGATTTAAAATTGGCACATATTATATTGCTTAAATGGTCACATAAATATTCATTATATAAGCATTCCCAATAAAAGAGATATTCTGCCATGCCGAGAAAAGAATTCTCACCTGTTTTTACCTACCAATATTCTATAGTTTGTTTAAATGTTGACTAAATATTACAGTTCTCAAAGAGTATTCCACAATCCCTAGGGCAGCTCCAAGACCCTTTCAGGAGGCCCACAATATCAAAGTTGTTTTCATATTAATTGTAAGATGTCATTTGCCATTTTCGCAGTTTTGATATTTTTACCGGTCGTGCAAAAGCCATGGTGAGTGAAATTGCTGGTGTCTTTCCATAACTCAAGGAGGTAGCACCAAATTGCTAGTGGTTACTGTGTTCTTTACTACCATGTAGTCACGGTTAAAGAAAAAAATACTAGTTTTACTAAAAAAATACCTTTGATCAAGCAGTAAATATTAACATTAAATTTTGACCCTTAAGCACATTCAGTTTTTCAATAGCTGTGTTTAACTGCTGATATTCTGAGTATCTTCTGGATATAGAACTTTGACCTTTTTTGCATTTGTATTTTTTATTTGGTGTATACCTAAATGGCCTAGTACTTTAACTGATGCACAACCAAACAAGCAGCAATTTGTTCAAATCCTTAAGAAAACATTGAAAAAGCTGTTTTTGAACAGTGTTGTGTAAATAACACTGAAGGATACAGCTTATGATTGATTGAAAGGATTTCCATGAGTAATTTTGGGTCTGCACATGTTTTTGGACTCATATGTCAACTATATGCACTAACTTTTAAAAACAGTGCTGCCAACTGTTTCACAGTACATCTCATCACCTGGTGTGCGTGTGGTGATGGGACATCATCTAGATCTAGAGGGAACAGCATTACTTTCTGATAAAAAAAAAAGCAACCATTCCCATCTTTCTATCAAAAATTCTCCACTTTAGAGCATACACTTAAGTACAATGACCTAATATGATTACAAGCAACAATAATTAAAGCACCTGGATTCTACTATTTATTGCCAGGTAGAAAAAGCTCTTCTGGAGGTACTTTCCATTCAACATGTGTTAACATCTCAAGGGTACTAAATACTGTAAACCATCATTTGCATTGAGTCCTTCTAGGGCAGAGGCTTCTCTCTATTTTTATCAATGCTTAGCAAACTCTTTTCTTTCTGGGTAGTGGAAATAATATAAGAGATAGAGAAAACAAGATATTTGAGGGAACAAGTTTTGAAGTACTTTCATGTTCTTTAGAAAAATATGCTTAAATATAAAAAATAAGCATTGTTAATTAAAATCTTTTCTTTTTTCCCTATTTAGTTTTGAAGACTTTCTTTGAGGCAGTATTTTGTCTGCAAAGTAAAAATAATATAAAATTATAAGATTATATTTGTTTTTACAGTAGGTGTAAAGTTACTAGACTGGTAAATGAGGAATCTATTCTAGATATGTATTTTCATGATATCTTTGTGACCACAGTGAAAATCTGTATTCTAGATGATAATATTGTTAATTAATTATAACTGATTAGCAGGCCAGTCTTGATTAGTGAGTCCATATTACCCCAGAAGGAAGTCTATACTGGCTGATATTTGTACCTTGTTTTTGTTTTCATCTTGTCCAAGATATTTATAAATTATTTGCATGAGGATGCAGATGCCTTATTGATAGCATATTGACTCAGTTTCAGATGGTGTGAAATATGGCATGGTCATATCTGTTTAGCATATATATTGTATATTTAATAAATAACCCACTTATAAATAAACTTATTTTAAAATTTGCTGCACATAAGTAATACTATAAATGATATTGCAGGTCTTAATTTCCTGGATTAAAGTTTTTTATTAATACAAATTCAATTGATGTAAAAGGAAATTCAACCAAATAATCATGTCATAGAGTTAAATTAGTGTTTATACTACATTTTGGGAAAATTCGATTTAAGCAAAGTCTTAGCAAAAGGAAAGAAGATGAAAGGACATCTTCGAGAAATAATGAGAAACAGCAGGACTGGGGGTTAGCTCTCAATGAACAGTTTTATAAATCTGAAGTCTGACGTGCCTGTGCTCATAAGTGGAGCTGCCCATTACTTGGTTGGAAATATGGCCTAATAGAGTTGTAGTTATCACTGATGTGAAAATTACAAATTGCATGTGTTATTTCATTTGATATTCACAACACACCTGTGGCTCAGTTACCATTCTCATTTTGTAAGTTCATTCACTCACTCATTTACATAACTAATATTTATTAAGTGCCTACATCTGCCAATAACTATTTTAAGTAGTGAGATGTAACAATTATCAAAAAATGCAAAACACCCTGCCTTCAGGAAACTTCCATTCTAGGATGAGGAAAAAAATAAATTTAAAGAAAGATCAACTAACATAAGCTAGTAAGCGGTAGAGTCCAAACGTAAACCCAGGTTGTTGTTAGTTTTAAATCTCAAGTCTTTGATCTTTTCTACATAGGGCTAAGTATAAATCAACCATGTGATGTCACATAAGAGAGACAGAGAGAGAGGGAGAGAGAGAAATGACAAAACAATAATAGTGGTTATATTAATACATATGGTACATAGAATAAGGAGAGGTACATTTCCACCACAGTAGATAAGATCATCTTATGTCTGGGATATTATATTCTGTTTCTGGCATGTCAATAATTCTTATATAGTGGGATTTTTCAGAAGAGATACTGTGGTAAGCTATGCTGTATGAGGGACTGGGTAAACTGCATGAAGAAATGAAGATTGGGATAGGACTTGGTAATTGCTTCATGATTATGAAGAATTGTGAAGCGATAGAGACTAGATTCATCTGAGAACTGTGTGAGAATAGTAAGTTGTCCAGTCTTGATAGTTTCCAAGCACTCTGGGGAAATCTTTCATTGCATGAAATATGAAATGGACAACTAAGGTCCTTTCTAACATGTAATATTGGATGGATAACGTAGAAATTTATTATTCTATTCTGTATTCAAATGTATTATTACTTCTGCATGGTTTTCCATTACTTTCTTATAAATTAGTGAGTTTTTTCCTTAAATTAAAATATAGACTATATGGACTTTTCATAGCAAAGATTTTTTACAATCCTTCTATTTGCTTCTATCTTGTACAAGTTTGATAAAAGCTCTACCAATTAATGTTTCCTGTCCTAGTCTCCTATATTTGGGAATTTATTGCATTTTAATTTCATTTTTATGATTTACCCTCCTAGACAGGAAATTAAATAATAACGTGAGATAAATTGAGAACAAGTTACCTGGAAATTTACACATCTTTTAAACTCAGGATTCGGACACCATGTCCCTTGTCAGTCTCTTCACTGGACTTTATCCAAGCCTTAAATGTATAGTATTAGTTTTTCTTATGGGTCATCGTATTATTATTTTCACTTCCTTCTCTCTGCATTTGATAGAATTTCTTTCATTTGCTTACCGTGCTGTCCTAGGTTAGCAACAGTGAAAAAGACAGATGAGGTTTTAGCAGTCATGGAATTCATAGTCTACTTAGAAAATGGATAAGGAAACAAACTTCTAGCACTCTGTGATAAAAGATCAATGTTAGTGAAACCCTAGCCAACTAACAAAAGAAATCAATATACTGGGGCGCCTGGGTGGCTTAGTCAGGTAAGCGTCTGACTTTGGCTGGTTATGATCTTGCAGTTTATGAGTTCAAACCCTGCATTGGGGTCTCTCTGCTTGTCAGCATGTAGCCCACTTTGGAACTTCTGTCTCCCTCCCCCGCTTGCGTGTGTGCTCTCTCTCTCTCTCTCTCCCTCTCTCAAAAATAAATAAACATTAAAAAATGTAAATCAGGGGCGCCTGGGTGGCTCAGTCGGTTGAGCGGCCGACTTCGGCTCAGGTCATGATCTCACAGTCTGTGAGTTCGAGCCCCGCATCGGGCTCTGTGCTGATGGCTCATCAGAGCCTGGAGCCTGCTTCAGATTCTGTGTCTCCCTCTCTCTCTGCCCTTCCCTAGCTCACTCTCTCCCTGTCTCTCTCAGAAATAAATAAACATTAAAAAATTAAAAAAAAAACAAAAAATATAAATCAATATACCTAACCTGTACTTGATTAGTCTGAGGAAATTTCTAGTGAAATTTGGGCTTCAAATTTGTAAGTGAGCAGATAGGAGTTTACCAAACAAATGTGTATATGTGCGTGTGTGCTTATGTGTATGTATTCTTGCATTCATGGTGGTAGGAATATGGTAATATAGACCAGAATGCATAGAAAAATATTGAATCATTAACATTGTAGTGTGGGGGAAAGGAGACCACTGGGTGTAGAGTGTGGTAGGTTCGCAACCACCATCAAAGTGGAAAAAGTACGTCAGGAAAAGACATTTTGGGGAATGACAGTAGCCTCTGCTTCACAGTTTGGCTAAAAACTAGCTTTATAAATTATTAAAATCTAAGATTAGACCCCAGAAGGATCACAGGAGAAACACCATATAAAAAGGTTAGTGTTCTAGATCTTGTTCTTTTATCACTTTATTTGGTGAGTCTTGGAAACCAATTATATTACCTTTAATACACAAATGATGTTTAATGTTTTCTGCATGCTTCTTGAAATATAGTGTGCCAACGTAAAGGCAACATATGAGAAATAAAATATAAATTTGTGTTTGTGTTCCTTGTGCCTCTCAATAACAATTCTTCTTCTATATTATACATCTGTATCATGTTACAGCTTGTCTATGTTGTGCTCTCTAGCCCAGTCACATTCACACACTACTGCTGTATTACTCTTTAACTATTTGCGTTTAAATAACATTTTTGTCAACTTCTTCTTCCTTCCTTCTTCCTTCTCTTCCTTCCTTCCTTCCTTCCTTCCTTCCTTCCTTCCTTCCTTCCTTCCTCTTCCTCCTTCCTTCCTTCCTCCCTCCCCTTCCCTCCTTCCTTCCTTCCCTCTCTCTCTCTCTTCTCTCTCTCTTCTCTCTCTTTCTTTCTTTCTTTCTTTCTTTCTTTCTTTCTTTCTTTCTTTCTTTCTACCAATCTGAATATTTGTATAATCTTTGGGCTTATAAGGCTTTTTAAATTTAAAACCGAAGCCAGAAACCCCCCCAAAAATCAATAAATGAACTACTAAAAAAGAAGTAAGCCAAAGGATATATAGCTTCCCTAAAGCACAAGCTAAAAGTTCTCTGAGGTAAAATTCAAAATAGTCAATAGAACTGAATCTGTGAGCATACTAGCTTGAAGTTACACTCAACTAGGAAGTTAATCCAAGTTAAATCCATATCAAACAGATTATCTATGAAGCAGCAATATTTAAAGCTAGTAAAGAGAAAAGAATGGTTATCTTAAAAGGGGTGAGAATTAGGGGTTCCTGCATGGCTCAGTCAGTTAAACATCTGATTCTTGAGTTTGGCTCAGGTCATGATCTCCCTGTTTGTGGGATCAAGCCCAATGTCAGGCTATGTGCTGAGAGCTTGAACCTGCTTGAGATTCTCTCTCTCTCTCTCTCTCTCTCTTTCTCTCTCACTCTCTCTCTTTCTGCCCCTCCCCCACTCACACTCCTTCTTTCTCACCCTCAAAATAAATAAATAAACATTTTTAAAAAGGGGAGTGAGAATTAGATAATTGAAGATTTCTCCTCAGCAACAGGAGAGGCCAAAAGATAATAAGTAGTGAAGGGAAAATAATTATAATCTAAAATTTTATACCTAGCTAAACTATTACTCTAGGGTCAGGGCAAAGTAAATCTATTTTTAGAAATACAGTTATTTATAAAAAATAATTCTTTATCAAAAGTAAAACTGGCACCAGAGAGAAGGTGTGGTTTATAAAAAAAAATAATGAGCAAAGAAATGACAAAAACATGTCAATATATGTATTTAATTATTGGCTGTGTGAAACAACAGATTTTTATTTATTTTTTTTTATTTTTTTTATGTTTATTTATTTTTGAGAGATATAGAGGCACAGTGTGAACAGGGGAAGGGCAGAGAGAGAAGGAGACACAGAATCGGAAGCAGGCTCCAGGCTCCGAGCAGTCAGCACAGAGCCCGACATGGGGCTCGAACTCACAGACCCCGAGATCATGACCCGAGCTGAAGTTGGCCGCCCAACCGACTGAGCCACCCAGGCGCCCCAACAAATTTTTATTTTTATAAATCAAAGCTACTACTCAAAGTATGGTCATCAGATCTGTGCTTGCACATGAATTATTTGTTATTGATCTATAGGAAGTACAGAAATTGAGAGTAATTGCTTGAAGTTCTTTTAGACATTTGACTGTGTCCAATCACTGATTGGGAAGATTACTCTTACCTACTAAAAGCAGAGATTATTATATTGGGTAAAAAAACCAAAGTCCAGATATGAACCATTTTTAAGAGTTCCATCTAAAACAAAACCACTCAGAAAGGTTGATATTAAAATAAAGAACTATAAGCCAGGAACCTAAAATAAAAAATATGATAGCAATATTTAAAATAGATAAAACTTTCCATCTGAATTCTTGTGAACTCCTAAAATTAATATTTCTCTACACAAGAACACTCCTCGTTCCCCGCCACCTCAAGAGTTATCCTTTAAGGAGTCTTCTATTCTCTTGCTCCACTCTGGACTGGTTGCTGTGTAGACCCAGAGCATAATGATCCTTTAGATGTCCTTTGTCTTCTCTGTTAGAGTTCAGGTTTTTAGTTTTTTGAATTCTGCTTTCTTTTTTTACTTCTGCAATCAACTCACATAAATTATTCAGTAACAAATCAAAAGAATGTGCAATGGAAATTAAATTTCAAGATTTCACATGTTCGTGAGATTTTTTTTCCCCCCGCCCTCACACCTGCCTAATAATTAGGTTGGTAAAGAATTCTAGATCAAAAGTCACTTTCCTTCTGATTTTGAAGACTTATCTTCCTGGGTTACTGATGTTAAATCCATCTGGAGTTCTGATACTATTTTCCTTTTTCACTAAAATTTCTTGATAGTGTGATTTTTGTCATTCCTTAGGCTAGTTGTTTGATGACCTTTTCAATATGGAAATTAATGAGCTAGGAAATTTTATGTATTGATTTATTAATTCTTTGATTAATTAATTAAATAATCCCCCCTTCTTTTTTCCTTCTGAACCCCTTAGTTGTTCACTTAATTACTTATTTCCTATTTTTCCCCTATTATTTCCATCACACTTTTAGTCTGTAAATTTGAATAGTCTCTTATATTTAGTTAGTCAAATTGATTTTTTTCCCATTTTTGGTGCGTCCCAATTTTTATATCTTAAGATACATTATTTTGTCATTCTGAGGCTATTAACTTTAAGCTGCCTTTTTATCACATTGTCTCATTTTCTTTAAGTTTCTTTCCTATAATGATCTTACTGGGGAATTTTTTTGTACTGCTTGGTTTAATTTCTCTAATGTGTTAATCTCCTACCTTCCAACGTGATAGAAGAGGACTAAAGGCAGGGTGAGGATATGGAGAGCTAACTGCTCCTAGGCGTCTCTCTCTCTTAATCTCTCTATTTTCACTGTTGGGCTTCTGTGGTATCAGATGGGGTCCTCTTGCTACCCTCTGTACAAGCTCTGAGATTTCAGTTTGCTCAGTTCTTAAATACACTCATTCTAGATAGTTTCCAAGTCTACAACTTTAGCTCTGACCTCAATTGTCCTATATTGTAATTCCCAAGTGGATATTTCCTTTTGAAAGGCACTTGAAGCTGAAAAATATGTCTTAACGAAGTCACCAACTCCCCACAGACACCAACTTTACTCCTCTTTTGTCTTAGTTTATTTAAATGACATCATCTTTGAGTTCGTTCTCTCAGTTACCCTTCATATTTAATCAAATTAACCAAATCTCAGTCAACTTTATCTCTCTAGGATCTCTTAGAATTGTCTTTTCTGTTTTGTACTGGTCACTACCATACGTACCACTAGCTTTACTTTTTCCCTAAACTGATGTCATATAGGTTCTGAATGGATTTCTCATGCTTCCACATTCAAGGTCATTGCACGCATTGCCATCTGATTAATTGCCCCAAAGCACAACTGTGATTGTGTCACTCAGCTGCTGAAAATTTCAGTGACTTCTGGTTTGCTAGATCAAAGTCAATTTCCTCAGCCTAGAATTGCGTGGCTTCCATATTATAGTTCCAATCTACCTTTCCCAAATCGCTTTTCATTGTTTCATGTAACATTTTCTATATATCCCAGGAAAAGAAATTAATGTTTTCATATCCATCCCAGCGTTACCAGCTCTGTGCCTTTGCACATGATAAAACCTCTTCCTGAAATTCTTTCTCTAATATCCCTCAACACTGCATATTTAAACTATACATATACATTAAGTGAAATCATGAAGTCTACCTCTTCTATCAAGTAATCTCTTATCCCTGTTTACTGTACCTGCCATACATTTCTTATTAGACATACTGCTCTCAAGGGTCAGTTTAGTAACTAATTTACTTTTTACTCCCAAAATGCCTAGCATAGCATCTTGCCAACTGTGGACCTTTAATATTTGTTGAGGTATGAAAATATAGACTTTATGCATAATATGTGGTATACTTACTTAAAAGTTACCATGGAATTCTTTACTATCTATTGCGTATATATTGGCCTTCTCACCTAGGAAGATACTTGAGGACAGGATCTCTGGCATTTTATTCTTTGTTTCCCTCTACAGTGTCTTGCGTGATGCCTTGCATATGTATTACTCTTTTGTGGTAAAATAGCAATATATACAGCGTATAAGTAATTGTCCTTCTGTGATGCCTTTGAAATGTCAGTTTGAGGAATTGGGGGGAAATTTACATAGAAGAAGTATTTTTTTTTCTCTCCTCAAGATAGAATCAGCTGCTACCCCTTAAAATAGTCTAATTATTTTACTGGAGGCCTAGTTATAAAACTACTTGCAGTTGCACTAGAAATAGAATTCTGGTGTCACTTAATGAGATTTTTCAAGTTCACATTACTTATTCTGCAGACTTCTTCATTTGGGTAGATTGTTTAATATTTTATTTGTTTTATTATTCACATTTTGGGGGTAAAATATTTCCGTTCATATTCGAAGTTGGTTGAATTGTATGCCAGTTTGAGTGCAGAGAACTTTTTCTTGGTCCTGTTATTTCCAAGTGTGCAGCTGACTACTTTGTCTGTAATTCACATCCCGGGAGCAGGCTTTCTGCTGCTGTCCAAGAAGTGAAACTTTGTCTTACCCCAGGATGCAAGTTAACATTTCCTTACCTGCTTGACAATGACTTCATTTTCCTCCTGTGTTTCCTTGCTTCTTATCTGTGAAGTGAGCTTCTCTCTGCATCCAAAGCGACTACATTCTATAACAAACTTTTCTGATTAAATTGTACTATATGTTTTGAAATAGGGGCACCTGGGTGGCTCAGTCTGTTAAGTGTCCAACTTCGGCTCAGGTCATGATCTCACTGTTCATGAGTTCCAGCCCTGCGTCGGACTCTGTGTTGACAGCTCAGAGCCTGGAACTTGCTTCAGATTCTGTCTCCATCTCTCTGCCCCTCGCCTGCTTGCATGCTCTCCCTCTCTTTCTCTCAAATATAAAATAAAACATAAAAATTTTTTAAATATCCTCGCATTTGGAGGATGGTACTTTGCTATTTATCACTGCTATTTTACGTGATAAAGGTGGATAGAATTAATTTTTTCCATTCATAGAATATAAATCCAGCAATCTTACCCCATTATACCGCTTCCTCTTCTTCGCTTGTCCCTCACCACCAGACCGTTTTTCCTTTCCAAGTCAGCCATTTAAATTTTTGTGCTTTCACATTATGTTTAATACCATGCTGAGATTTGTGGGAGACATATTGTAGCCTTGACATTTCCTTTGCAGATGTAATACACACAAAACAATTAGAAAACAATTAAAATAGTAAACAGCGATAGTAATCGTGAACGTAAGAAAGTAGAGAAATAGAAGTGAGCTTGGCAGGAGTGGTGGGTGAAAACTAATGGAAAAGGTGGAATTCGAATTGGCTCAGAGGACTCAGAGGTGGGTGAAAAGGGTGGTGGTGTTTGAGATTTGGGAGTGGCGAAGTAACAGTGAGGAAAGTAGCCTAATGGGCAGGCAGTGTGTGTGCCAAGTGGAAAGTGGGTTTATGCAGGTTAGACCAGGCTTGTGAAAGATCACAACAGAGTCCACTTAAGCATTCAAGCTTTTAATAGGGAAATGGTATGATGAAAATGATGTTTAAAGAAATTGGTTTTGGTTAAGATACATGGGGGCTTATGGCATATAATAAAAAGAAAGGTGCTTAAAATGTGATAAAGTAGAAAGCTCATTGTACAGATTAAAATAACAGTAACAGTAAATAGAATGCTTTAGAGACAATTTAGAATTATAAACTCAGAGGAACCAAGGCCAGAATGAAAGGAAAATGGGGGGTTGTAATCCAAGGGACAAAAGAAGAAGCTTCAAAGTTACCTTACATTCTTGTAACAAACCCCAATAATTTTTAATTTCACTGCACTTTGTGCAATTATCCTGTTGGTGCCACTAGGTGGTGATCTTTGTTAGTCAGTAATGTGATTCTTTAAAGAGTTCAGCTTTTGCAAGAAAACCCATGTTTTTATTTTGTACGATTCCTGATTTATAGCATTCACATATATGGATATACATCGATACATTTTTTTTCCTATCTCTTTATTCTTTTTAGTCTGTGCTGTCAGGTAAGATAAGGGATAGAGAAAGAAGTAAATATTAGATCTCAATCCTCACACTTGTTTCGTTTTAACACTGTTTCTGGCATTTTCCAATCCTGGTCACTGCTCTATGGAAGAGTAGATCAGGAAAAGACATCATTTATCTTGCTGGCCTTACTGGTATCATCTGTCAGGTGGTCTCTGGGATAAATCCAGTATTGGCTATGGTGTGGTGAATGGGGAGAGATGCATAGGTGGCTTGGCTGACCGGATAGTTCCCATGCCATCACCCGGTTTTCTGATCCCCGGCCGTCATTATGTCCACTTTACAGCCTCATCTTCTGCCCTTATGGAGACCCCACCATGATGGAGTTTATAAGCTAACCCCCAAGGCACTTATTCCAAGTTGTAGAAAGCCTGCTACCTGGCAGGTAGAAAAGGAGACAACTTATCAGAGGGCCTGGCACATAGCAGGCACTGCCAATGCTCGTTGAATGAGTGATCACATGGTTAGTAAACTGATGAGCATCAGCAATACAGTGGAGGGAAGGAGTGTCCTAGAATGCCGAATTAATATTTCCATGGAAATCTTTTTACATGTGTTGTGCTCTTTAGTACTATTGATGTGGGTGTTATGGATTACCTGGTCCACTGTGCCCTGCTGACATGGAGCCCAACCACCGTGGTTAACATTGCTCTGTGGGGAAATGCTTTCTGAGTTCCAAACATTTAACTTACTAATGAACTTTTGTTAACCTGTGACTTTATAAGAAGTTCTTATTAAATTAAATAATAGCACGGTTCATAAAAGTCACTTTTGAAGTTCTTAGTCACAGCAACATGTAATTAACAGTAAAGGCTTAAAGTGCAAACAGGGGTCTTATCTATCCAAACACTTTTCAATGCCGAGTTTCCTAATGATCTTTAATAGACCCTTGCAATTGTAACAACAATTACAACTTCAATGGCTTCAGTAAGTCTGAAGTCTTCTCTCAAGTTTATTTCCAACGTTTCCCTGTAGAGAAGAAATTCTGGGCACCTAGCTACATCTATCTGTTACCTGTTCTGAAAATTAGGTTGTCGATTTTGTCTTTAGTAAAAGAAAGGAAGGTTATTTTCTTTCCTCCCAATAGCTAAATTTTAATGAATTTTTTATTTTACTGATTTATTCTTGACTGCTTTTTCCTTTCCATTTGACCTTTGGGGCCAATCAGGACTTTTAGCCAAGAATCAAAGAAATCTGGTTCCTGGCTTAGGCAAATCTCAGACTCATTTCTTTTACCTTATTTCCCTGCCTTATCTCTGTCTGACAAAGATAATCATCACATAATATTAATGATTTGGAACCCTGACCCTGGAAATAGTGAGACTGTAACACAAAATTTCTTGGTAGCAAGGCAATACATTTAAATGATGCCACATTTTAAAATCATAATTTACCTTTTATTTACTTTTTGAGGTGAAGTTCACATAACATAAAATTCACCATTTTAATCACTTTACAGTGTACAATTCATTGACTTCCAGTAAATTTACAATCTTGTGCAACCGTTATCACTCACTAATTCTAGAACATTTTCATCGCCCCAAAACTAAACACATTCCCATTAAGCTGGCACTCCCCGTTCTAGCCTCTGACCAGTACTAATCTGCTTTTTCTCTCTATCAATTTGCCTATTCTGGACAACTCACATAAATGGAATTAAGTAGTATTTGGTGTGTTCGTATCTGGTTTCTTTTAATTAACATACTTTCAAAGTTTATGTTGTAACATGTGTCAGTACTTCATTCATTTTTATGGCTGAATAGTATTTCATTCTATGTATGTAACACATTTGTTTACACATTTGGGCTGTTTCCACTTTTTTGGCTTAATGAACAATTCTGTTATTAATATTCATGCCCAATTTTTTGTTTGAACATCTGTTTTCAGTTCTCTTGAGTATATACCTAAGAGTAGAGTTACTGGGTCATGTGGTAATTTGATGTTTAACTTTTTTGGAGCATACATTAATTTTTATATATGCTGATATTGGCTATTCTTCAGAAAGTTATTGGATAGGATTTATTATGCAACTGCAGACATTATTTACACATGATGTTTTGGGCTGAAATATCTACTAACTACTATCTGTTAATCTACTAACTCTTGTCTCCGTACTCAATAGTAAGGCTCTAAAGACAGAGTAACTTTGACAGGTAAGGAAACATGCAATGGTGTACCTTCAGTCAAAATCACCGAGGTATCCCTCTTCCCAGCCTGTGCTTTCATTCAATAAACACTCTCCGTGTTTCCAACCATGCATCAAGAATGATTTTAGGAACTTGGGATACACACAAAAAGACAAAAATATTTTTGCTCTCATGGAACAGGGATGTTAAGAACGTGAGAAGAAAGAGAGAATTTTAAATATGGATAAGAGCTATGGAAACAATTATGTAGGGAATTGATATGAAGTTTCTATCATAGACTATTAAATCAGTGCTTCTCAAATTTTAGTGCGTTCGAGAACACCTTGGGATATTGTTGAACTACTGATTTGAATATAGTAGATAGTGGGTGAAGTGTGAGGGTCTGTCGTTTCAACAAATTTCCAGGTGATGCCCATGCTGATTTGGGTCAGGCAGAGAAGGCCTTATTGTTTAATGACTTTTCAGCAGGGACATGAATATAGAATATGCATCAATAGCCAACCTAGTCAAAAAGTGGGAGAAGAAAATTCCAGGGAAAGAAAACAGCTTTTACAAAGGCTCCATGGAGGGAGTGGGCTTGATATATCTGAGGGAAAGCACTATAGGATAGTAATCCCTCCCTGACACATAGTTGGTTATACAAATACAGAGCAAGCCAGAATTCCTCGACCCCTGCTATACCAGTTACAGCCTGTTCCCCGCCAACAAACGAATGAATTCATTCGTAGATCCAAGGGCACCTTTGAATCAGCTTCCTTTATTTTGTCCAAAATATTTTTTGCAAAAATATTTATTGCAGTTCTAATTTCTTTCTAAACTTTAGTTTCTTTTTTTCTTTTTCTTTCTTATATCTTGCCCTTTTCACTTAACATTGTGAGTATGTCCAGTGAAATTAACTATTCTGAAACATGATTTTAAATGCACATATCAAGGTATATTTAGAAATTCCTGGATTTTTGCAGCTTTTTTTGTTTTAATTCTTTTGGGGGGACCTATTATAAACAAGACTATGATGAATATTATTGTATATAAATCTAATGACATGTCTCCAATTATTTTCTTACAATAAATTTTTAAAAAATATAATAGTTATACTTTTGATAATCAAAACTTAATTGCCCTCCAGGAAAACAAAATATTCTAGTTTACTTTCATACTGTCACCAAATAGTCCTTATTTTACTCACTTATTCCCCATATTAACTGGCAGTATAATCACTTTTTTTTACTTTTTATTGAATGCATTTTACCTACCATAAAACTCATTCTTTTAAATTACATAGTTCAGTGGTTTTTAATGTATATTCACAAGTTTGTGCATATAATTTTTTAAAATTTTGTTAAATTTATTGTGTTTATTGTTATTTAGAATTGTTTTTTGTTGTTTTTCTTAGGTTCTCTATATTTGTTATGTGGATAATCACAAATAATAATCATGTATTCTTTCATTGGCTGGGACCATACTTTTATACTTTTATTAATTGTTGATAAGACTGTTTTGCTAATATATCATAGGAATTTGGAAAGTCAAACTGATCTGGGTTTAGTATTCCACTTATTAACTGTGTAATGTGGGGAAATTACTTGTGATTGTTGAGTTTCAATTTCTCCATTTGATAACAATGAGCATTCACAAAGAGGCTTATTGAAAATGCTGACGGAGATAATAAATATAAACTGCTTAACAAAGTGCTTCATATATGGTGATATTGATTTTTTTTCATGAATTTCTAAAGATCAGTGCTGCCCAGGAAATAAAATGATGTGAAGATGACACACAAAAGAAGATTAGTACTACTATTAAATTATATTCACATAAATATAATTGTTGTTGAGCAGTGTCTTCTAGATATCATTGAACTGGACTATATCTACCATTTCTACATACATAATTATTTTATTTTATTATGCTGCCTACCCATAACTAGGATCCCCTTTATGCCAGCTCAGAAATATAACTGCTTATATCGTTAAAAATCTCAGAGAATCTGCATTCTCTTTGCATGGCTCACAGTGGTGCCTCACAGCCCTTACAGCCATAAATTCTTAATCTCCAAATTAGATACTTCTTACTGTACTTTTGGACTTTTCTCTTTGGTATAGTAATCTTTCATAACATGCAGCTATCGAGTTTGTTTTTGTTAGAGAAAGACTGTTAGGCTATACTAATCATGTCTAAATCCTTTAAATATACCTCATTTATTACATTCAAAAATAATGGGATAGCCCTGAACAATTGTATACAGGTGCAGGACTTATCCAGGGGTAGAAGAGGCACCAGAATACCTTACAGTTAATTTCCCCATTAGGAAAAGTTTCCAGCAGGCAGTCATCTGATCAAAAGGAACTGTTTAAACTTTTTGTGATGCAGACACAATCAGCTGGTTATTTTTAATATATAATTGAACACAAACATTTTAGGTTATTTGCAGGTTACTTGGGAACTTGCAAACATTTTACAGTTGTGAATGTATTTGAAATGGGAGACATAACTAATGGAATAGAAAGTTTTTAGTGGTTTGTACATGCTGAGAAATGTTTTTTTCTTTGTGAGATTGACCATCAGCAGTGGTATGAAATGATGATTTAGAGACAGGGTGAGTGAAATGTCTATTCTTGCCCAAATCAAGGCATTCACTGAAAAAATCGCTTCGGGCCATAACTTTGGCATGCCATGGGTTAAATAAAGGTCAACTCCAAGTGAAAAATAAAAATCCGTTGATCTTTTGGTGTTAAAGGGGCAAAATAGTTATCATTTTAGATTCTTTTAGTGCTCTTATAATTCAAGGATTTTGGATTTCTTTTTCCCTCAACTGAGAATTTTTAGGCCAGTGGTGTCCGTAATGTATATGAGTGCCTGGGGGCATTTTGAAGGGGAAGAGAAGAAAACTTACCATATTTTAAAAAATGTTCTCACCTATACAGGCTCTTGCATGATATTTAATAACTCAGTGATGTGGCTAGCCCTCAGGGGTTTAGACTGCTTTTTATATTTAAATTAATCGTAACCATTTGGAACACAGTTATCTGGAAAACTATGTTCTAAGCCCATCTTTGACTCACTGTTTACTTCTGTGAAATGTATCTAAATATGGACTTACAATTACTTTTCAATATTTCTTCTAACTTATTTGTCTCTGTTAAGAAGGTTGTGGTGGCAGTTTATCAGTCAATGAGAGCTCAAGAACTCCATGTCCCTTTGGTTTTTAATCTTGGGCCCCATCACATTCTTTAGATAAGGGTGGTACCTGCCCAACAGGGTGTTGAAAAGATTGCCTATGCTGCATCATATGATGTAAACATCACATAGCAAAAGCTCATTAAAGGTCAGCCTGTATTAGGGTTAGTATTATCCCTGCTCTCTATCTTCTGCAAAGAAAATATTGAAAGCAGCAAAAATCAAATGGAGGATTATGCAAATATTTGGTTCATTCTGATACATACTAACAGCTGTGTAATAAGCATGTGGTGATGTGTCCTTTGGGTGATATGGATACTGAACGCATTCTGCTCACTGGTTGGAGCCTTTCTTGGATTACCTGCAATTCAGATAGTTCTCTAAAAACAATCGACCATAGCCAGGGATTAGATAAGAGGTAGGCAGGCAGCATCTTAAATTCCCAGGACAAATCAGACTTGGTAGATTTCTAACATAGTTAATTTGTTTGTGAGTTTAAAAGAATGGGTAAAGTTTCTGCATATCTTTGCTGGAGACAATGACAAAGCACAGACTCTACCAAAAGTGCCACATGGTCCAGATTAAATGAGAAGAGTCCTCTTTTCCCCTTTTCTTGGGTAAAAGATGTTGATTGTTGTTGTATCTATTTGTATAGGCCAAAAAGAAAAACACCTAAACTTGTGGGGTAAAATTTATTTCTTTTAAATAAACTCCTCCTCTTAGAATGTAACACTGATTTTTCTTCCTATTAAAAACTGATACTTTGCTGTAGGAAAAGTTTTCCTGTGACTGGTGATAAATGATTTTGAAAATAAAGGCTTATTGCCGATTAGATGAGACCAGCCAGAGAGCCTTGGAGTTAAAGAATTAGTAGGCCCTTCCAATGAGAACCAGCCTGAGATTACGCCCATTTATGCGACGTGTGTTCTTATTTGCTCATTCATAGAATAGTAGATTCTATTATTTTTAGAGTCGTAAGGGGCCTTACAAGCGTAGCACACAGAAGGTGGTCAGTCAATATTTGCTGAATAAATGCATGAATGTATTTTAATGTCCCTCTCATTGTTGAAACCCTTTCCATGTTTTATATACTACAGAGAGTCATTTAGCCTGTGCTTGAATATTCCAACAGACTGAAAGCTTAAGAAATTCAGAAGCAGACCTTTTCATTGGTAGATCGCTCTAATTATTAGATCTTTTTCTTTCTTACCTCCCTTTTTTTTTTTTTTTTTAGCCAGATTTTATCACCGTGTAATTTCCACCCTTAGGTTTTAGTTTGGTTTTATGGGAGAACATTAAAATAAATCTACTTCCCCTTTCACATGAAAGTTCATCACATATTTCAAGACAGCTATCATGTCCCCATAATTCTCTTCTTCTCCAAACTAAAGTACCATTTTTCAGCTGATAGTGTTTCCAATTCCCTAACCATCCTTATTCTTCTTTTCTCTGTTTTTTTTTTTTCTTTTTTTGGTCAATGTTTCTAATATACTTACTTATTTTATCATTTCTGTATAACGAGTACTTTTTAAAAAATTTTTTAAACTTTTTATTTATTCTTTTCGAGAAAGAGAGAGACAGAGCGTGGGTAGGAGAGGAGCAGAGAGAGAGAGGAAGACACAGAATCTGAAGCTGACTACAGGCTCTGAGCTGCTAGCACAGAGCGCCACACAGGGCTTGAACTCACGAACCATGAGATAATGACCTGAGCCGTAGTCACCTAGCCACCCCTATGAGTACTTTTTTAAATCAGCAACTGTGATAGCTATTATATTTACATTATTTTATTTAATTCCCAAACCAGCCATATAAAGTAGGTTTTTATTCCAGTGAAAGTGCTGTGTCAAGGCCATCTAGCTAAGAGACATGATTTAGATTTATACTGGCTTTAGGTAACCACTAACTCATGTTCAAGTATCTTATCCTTTCTTTGTCTCAATTTTCTTGTCAGTGAAATGGGGATTATAGTCATCCCTACCTCCTAGAGCTGTCATGAAAATTACATGAATTAATATGCATAAAGCACTTAAAAAAGCATCCAACCAATAAAAAAGCATTGTAAGTGTTTGTGAAATAAGCAAAGCTAGTTTATGCTTTCATGCTATTCATACTATACCATACTCTCTCCCTATAAGGTGTGTGTTTTTTTAAGTGGGCTCGGTATGCACTTCAGTCTTAGTTGAAGGAGTATCGGGTATTTCTTACTGCTGGCTACGGTACACTTTGGATGTACTGTAGATCTACATCTTGGATGCTGCGGTTGAGAGGCATCGTTTGTTTCTAGGGGGCAGAAGAAATGTCCTTCTCTGAGTTCTACTTCCTGTGGCACAGATTGGCATGTCATGGAACCCTACATCTTTTTATCCTCCTGAAGTTTATGAGAATGTCCAGAAACCCCTCATCTCCTTTAGAATTCCATCTTCCTTATTCCGCCATGTGAGCCTTTTTTAAACTTAAAGAAGAGAACTGCTGCTTTTAGAAAAACAGACCTCTTACTTTCCCTCTCCATAAATTGTCACAACTTCATCCCAAGTTCTCACCTTAGTTGTTTGCTTTGTTTTGTTTTTGTTGTAAAGGCCACAAAAAAAAATGCTGTTTGGATACATCGAGTCTTTGGTCAACTGAAATCTCCAGATCTATTCTGTATAACTTGATGGAGAACCTAGATATTTCCCAGTTTACATCTATTTAAATTTTGAAATCCAAATGAGTATTGTGTATTTTCCACTTAGGTGAGTTTGGCCTGTTATTTTAGGCTATCCCACTATTAATAATAATAGCAATTTATTGAGTCTATTATGTCTCCAGTACTGTTAGGGATTTGAAATATTAAATTGTTATTAATAATTATTACTAAGTCAGTGAGAGAAAGACAGATGTCATATGTTTTCACTCATATGCGGATTTTGAGAAACTTAACAGAAGACCATAGGGGAAGGGAAGGGGAAAAAATAGTTACAAATAGAGAGGGAGGGAGGCAAACCACAAGAGACTCTTAAATACAGAGAACTAACTGAGGGTGATAAGGGGGTGGGAGAAAGGGAAAATGGGGGAGGGGCATTGAGGAGGGTACTTGTTGGGATGAGCATTGGGTGTTATATGTAAGCCAATTTGACAATAAATTATATTTAAAAATTGTTATTAATAATTATTACGATGTCGTATTATTATAATAATAATCAGGATAATAATAAGAATTTTATTTTTAAATACTGATTTTGCCATTCAGTGAACGTTATTTCTCCCAACTTAGTTTTTTCCCCCATATTTGAGGTGCATCCATTCTATGTATTTCTCTAAATCATGTTAAGTATGTTAAACAGCAACAGAGAATGAAGGTTCTGTGTCCGCCATTACACATGGTACTCAAGGTCAGTGTCCCAAACTTCTGTGCGTTTGTCTTCAAAGGGCACTACAATATGGATATCTGAGGGCTGAGAGCTATTTTTAATATATCAATAAGTGAAAATTTGGGGAAAAATTAGGCTCATGTTGAATTATTAATCAGCTCTCTTTGGGATTGATAGTTTTAACAACTTTGCCTCACTGATAACTGAGCTCACGTAGATTTATTTTATCAGCGAACACATTATAAAAGACTTTGTAAGATGCTTTGCTAGAATTAAGAACTGATATTATATTATAATCCTCCTGACAATCCAGCTTAGGAAGATACATCCCTAATTTTATTTTATAGAATGCTCTATTAGTTTCCTAGAACTTTCATAACACATTACCACACACACTGGGTGGCTTAAAACAACAGAAATTTATTCTCTGATAGTTTTGGATGACAGAAGTCAAGATCAAGTGTCAACAGGAATGGTTCCTTCTTGGGGACTCAGCGGGAGATTTCCATGCTTCTCTCCTGGCACAACTCCAGTCTTTGCCTCTGTCATCACACGGAAGTCTTCCCTCTGTGTCTGTCTTGCCTGTGCTTCTTCTCCTCTTTCTAAAAGGACTCCAGACAAATGGATCAAGGCCTTACTCTGCTCCAAGATGAGCTCATCTTATGTGCAATTTAATTATGTATGCAAAGACCCTATTTCCAAATTAGGTCATATTTATAGGTACCTGAGGTTAAGACTTCAAAATACTTTTTTTGGGGGGAAGCGGGGGAGGACACAATTCAACTCACAACAAACAGAAAAAAGGAGAAATCACTAAAGTGACCAAGGCACACATACAGAATATGAACCCAATACTTTTGTCATCACACAATACTCTTTTGTTTCCAGCTCCCAGACTCCTAGTGAATTCCACTTTATTTTTTGTGTTTTCAAAGACTAGCTGCTAATAATTTGCTGTAGAATTTCATGGGGGCTAAAAATAAAGCTCGCTAATTCTTGGTGTCCATATCTATTATTTCCCATTTTTATTAAGTTGTTCTTAACATTAACTTTGGTTCCTCAAATATTTTTCTTGTTTCCAAGCTCACATAATTGCTCTGGACAATTTATTTAGATTGATTTTCTGATTTCTTATTACCCACTCTCCTATATTGGGCTTCAATTTCATTTTAACGATTGTTCTATATACTCTAGTTTAAAGTATAATTAGTTCTGCTTTTCCGTGTGCATATCCTTTGTCCTGGGCTGTAGTTTGTCACAGAAATTATTGGTCTTTTCCTATGTCCACCTACCCTTTGCAGTTCTTCTGTTGCCTTCCAGCAAGAGTTGGCAGTTCCAAATAGGGCCCAAATTACCAAGTACACAGCCAGATGTAATCAGCTAACCAACCACATTGGATTCCTATTATGTGCAAGGGCTGTGGTGAGATTGGGTGTTACAACAACGTAAGAAAGAACACAAAAAAATCTTGCCTTCGAGGAGCTTGTATTCTAGTATGGAGAGCACAACAGAGTAAACGGGGAATTGCAATAGTATATGGTAACTGCTATGAAAATAATTGAGCAAAGATGTTTCCTGTGTGCAAGAGGAATACCTTACCCAGCTTTGAAGTAATTGCTAGCAACACAATTTTTAATTAGTTATATTTTCTCATATATTGTTCTCTTATTATTCTAACTTACTATCTACTTTTTGAAGACAGAATATCCCTTTTACATATCCCCACTGTGCCTAAGATGAGATCTCTCACATTTTGTAGCAACGTATTCTTTTTTTTGCCTTACAATAATGTGCAACATAGTAATCAAATGAGAACAATATTATTAGAGTTAACAACATTAACCTCTTTTTTTTTTTTTTTTGCAGATTCATATCAATGATATAGTTCTCTAGAAAAAAAAATCAGAAAAGAAAAGGTTGGTATGATATCTTACAAATGTTTAAGCCAGAATTCATCTCTCAGAGATTATTTAAAGATATGTTAGAGCCTTCATTCTCAATTCCCCGTGGTGCATTTGTTTAATCCAGACACTTCACATTGTTACAATGTCTTATATGGTGCAAGATTTTATACAGACTAGAAAGAAAAAGACGTTTTTCCAGATACATTGAACAGTAATATGGATGGCCATTAGCTACACATTCAGTTCCTCTAGCAGCTTCCTCGTTTTACTTTCATGGCTTTTTAAGAGGTTACTTCTAGGACAGCACTGCTCTTCAGTCTGCAATAGTTCAAGTCAGAAGCTGAGTGGGGGAAATGTGGTATCCATTGTGGTCTGTTTTTCTATGTGACAGTTGTTCCTATTTTGTGTTTGTTTCTCCTTTAATAAGGATACAACTTTCATCTAGGGAGATGTATGGATCACTTGTTAGTGCACTTAAATTCACTAAGGCACTCCATCAGCTGGAAATTGTGACTTGTAGTTGAATTATTTTTGCACAGCGAATGGTTTTCCTTTTGACATATTTTAATATACTTGCACACTGAGAGCAAGAGTGGGTGAACAGAAAACAGACTGTTTTATTAACCCAGCAGTCACCTTTGAGGTTTGTACATGTCCACTTTTTTTCTTGCCTTTGTACATAATCCCAAGAGGCCGGTACCTGGCTTTGCTCAGAATAACAAAGTCAGGCACAAATCTCCAAACACAATTGTTAGCTGAATGCCAACTGTTTCTTCTCATCTTTTTTTTTTTTTAAACTTGAGCATTAAGAATTGTATCTTTATGGGTGAACCTTAACCATTAAAGAATGAGTTTGTTTTTCTATTTCAGATGCTTCCCCTATCATTTACTAGATTTATTTCACAATATGTAATCTTAGGTGATAAAAGAAAATATTTTTTGCATGTTTTTTGCAGATATCCCTTTTTTTCCCCACATCCATTAATAGTGAGAAGAAAAGAAGACAAATATGTTACAAGCTCTAACTGGACTCCAATTTCAACAGAAAGAACAATTAGGAGAAAAGGAGAGGAGACTTCAACTCAGCCAGGAATCCAGGGCCCAGCATGCACAGTTCCACATGCAATTCTCATGCAAACCAATGTTTCAGAGACTTTTCTCAGTAAGACCGGAAATTTCTTCAAGTCAATTACCCTCTGTTTCTAAGGTATATCTGTGTGTGTGTTTGTGTGTGTGTGTGTGTGTGTAGCTATATATATGTATATATACAGCTATAATTTCTAAGTAAATACAGTAGGTAATCACCTCTGAAATCCATACATTTTAATTTTACTCAAAAGTTGAAGAGCAAATAATAAAAATCCAGAGCCTTCTCCCAGCTTGCAGTAAGTGGCTCATTTAAAAGTATGTAAGTATTAGAGCAACAAAGCATTAAAGTGCATAATTTTCTCTTCCGTATCATCAACATTATCAACATCATCTTGATAATAAGACCAGTTGGTATTTTGGAGCCTTTTACATGTTACAAAGAAGTTTTATGCCATCTCATTTGACTGTCCAAACCAATCAGTGAGGTGCGCCTTATGAATAGAAACATCATTAGAATGATAAGCTTTCTTGAGGCACCTGGGTGGCTAAGTCGGTTAAGCATCTGACTCTTGGATTTCTGCTCAGGTCATGATCTCACAGTCATGAGTTTGAGCCCTGCATCCAGGCTCTGCATTGACAGCGTGGAGCCTGCTTGAGAGTCTCTCCCTCCCTCTCTCTCTCTGCGTCCCTGCCCCCTTTCTCATCTTTCTCAAAAATAAAGAAATAAACTTAAAAAAAACTCTCTAAAAGCATGTCAAGACTTCTAAAACACAAGTAAGTGGTGTGGTAGATAGAAAGCATGACATCTTTGAGTTAGACTTCTGAGTCTGCATTGTTGATTCTATGATATTGGGCCTTTTAAAGCATTGCTTTGTTGAGTTGTTCAATATGAGAGATAATAATTATGCCAAAAATGGTTATGAAGTTTGACCGAAGATTACTTTAGAGTAAAGGTAGCAAATGTATTATAGGTGGGATCTTTGCAGGAGAGTAGTTTAGAAACCATAACTTTGAAGGCCAACAAAATGAGTGTCTGACCCTAAGGCTAGTAACCTGTTCAAGGGAAAACACCTAGTAGATGGCAGAGGCAAGGCTGGAATCCATTTGTTTTTCTGCTTCCCATACACATCTAGAATTCATTTCCATTTAAATACTGTATTTTGAACCTTTGACCGAGTTCTTGACCTATAATTATAAGATACAAATATGAAAATGAGAGACCTTACTATAAATATTTCATAATGTAGAAGAATAAATAAATACATTAAAAATACTGTACATACACGTGGTTCATTGTACATGAGTTCAGTGATTTCATGGAAGGCTTTATTATTGTGAAGCACTTGAGTTGGACCTAGAAGTTTTGCTGCATCCATTTTCAGGGAAGAGCTGTATTGACCATATTTGCTTTAGCTTTCATATTAAGCCTATTCTTTAAAAAAATAAGACTATTCCACAAACCTCTTGTAAACTTTCAACCATAAATACTTATTTATTATAAATTATGCTTTCAAAAGTCATTGCTTTTTGAGGTCATGGATATCTTTTGTTTATAATTATTTCTGATTTTATTACATTTTTATAGTCCTTCTAACTTTATTCAGTAAGATGTGTCTAGGCAGGAATGCCTTTTTAAAATTTTTTTTAAGTTTTAATGTTTTTAATTGAAGTATCGTTGACACACAATATTACATTAATTTCAGGTGTACAGCATGGTGATCGAGCAGACTATGTGGCGTTCAATGCTCATCATAAGTGCCACCATACAATGCTATTACAATACCAGTAACTATATTCCCTATGCTCTACCTTTTTTTTAAAATTTTTTAATGTTTTGATTTTATTTTTGAGAGAGGCTGAGTACGAGTGGGGGAGGGGCAGAGAGAGAGGGAGACACAGAATCTGAAGCAGGCTCCAGGCTCTAAGCTGTCAGCACGGAGCCCAACGCAGGGCTCCAGCTCACAGGCAGTAAGATCATGACCTGAGCTGAAGTAGGATGCTTAACCTATTGAGCCACTCAGGCGCCCCTCTATGCCTGACCTTTTTTTTTTTTTTTTTTTTTAATCTCTGTGACTTACTCATTCCATATGTGGAAGCTTGCGTCTTCTACTCACCTTTACCCATTTTGCCCATGCCCCCACACCTCTCATCCGTCTTCCTAAGTAGGCATACTTTTCATGGAAAAGTCAGTTAAGAATGAGTGCTACAGTTTTTGTCTTCCTGGAATCATCCTCGTTATCAGAAAAATAAAATCTCAGTCCTTTTTAAGCAAGTGCTGTGGGAGAGCCATCATGCTAAGCACTTCTAGTACATTCTTCCTAATTTCTTAATAATCCAGTAGAGTAGTTGTAAACCCCATTTTGCAGACAATGAACTGAGGCTCAGAGATTTTTAAGAAGTTAGTTCAAAAGTATACAATCAGCAAGAGTGTTGTTTTCTATGACCATGACGATGTTGGCACTTACTGTTTGTCCACCTAGTTGGAGTTTCTCACTTTATCACTAGGTTTATTAGTGAGAATTCAGATGATTTCCCATAAGAATAACCCATTTGGAAGCAGATTAAGCCACCAAGAGAATTTGTTGGTTTCTAATACTAGGAAGGACAGCTGATATCAGGGGTGACTGGAACCAGGACTTCAAAAATGGGAAGAATGTGTTTATCTCTCATCTGTGCTTTTCTCTGCATATTGTCTTTGTTCTCAGACCAGCTCCTTCTTGCAGCAAACTATGTCGGCTTCATTCCCTCCAGGCTCACATTCTCACAGCTTGCTACCCAGGAAAACGGGGGCTTATGTTACTTAGCTCCAGTGTGAAAAATTTCAGATAAAGACTTGCTGGGATCACAGCTCCATCCCTTGGTCTGGTCATTTAGGGGATGGTGAGTGCTATGCTCGGTTTCTATTAGGCAGGTGTTCACTTCTTCAGCTGTGGGGAGAGATAGAAGGGATAGTCTTTTATTTGAATTGAGGGGAGTACTCTACAGACGTGACCTCTAGAAAACTATTTGGCAGTAGTCCCAATTTTTGCCTCTTAGCACAGGCCATTGTGATATCTGCTCTCATTGCCTTAGTTAATTTTCTACCAGTAACACCCCACACTGATATGACCTATTAAATCATATCTGCAGGATGGAAAGGTTTTGCCTAATTTTTCCCATTAAGTTAAAGAATATCAAGTTTGTTATGAACATTTGAAGTTGGTTTTAATATTTTTCTATATCTTAATATTTTGTTATTTATCTAAGGTAGAAAAATTTTGTCTCTTACTGGGAACTGGATCAGCCTCTAAAACTAAAAGAAATTAAAATCAATACATAATGGATAGTTTCCAGACTCTGTAGAAGTGATATGTGGAGACATGCTTTACCCAATGGGACCATTTGGTCAACCCTGTCTTTGATTAGCATATGCCGGCATCTCAGAACCTGGTCAATACCATGTGATGTGGTAAAAATTAAATTTCTGGGTTGAAAAAGCTGAGGATCAGAATATGGTTTGACTTTATGAAGGATGCCCCCTCTGAAACTCTGTTTGAAGTCATCAGCCCCCTCACTCCTTTAACTCAGGGTGCTACTATAAAAGATTATAAACTTTGAAGACACATACTGTGCTGAATACATTTTAAATTGCGTTTTATGAGACTTCTTAACACATTGTAATATAAGTTTCAATAAATATTTATTAAATCATTTTTAAGAATGCAATTTGGCTGTTTTAGAGTATATAAGACAGGAATCTTCTTCAAAATGGAAGAATATTTCCTTCTAGCACTATCATGTGCCAGCCCTGTGTGGAACGTTAATGAACAGACTCCATGTGGAAAGCTCTATCCTCTTGAAGTATCTAATTTCATTCTTTTGATAAAATGTAGAAGAGATAAAATTATGAGAAAGATGTAGTCTCTTTCTTTTCAATAACAATTTCAAATTTTTCTTGAATTCCCCACTGCCCTCCCAATACTCATAACCTTACTGGCGGGGGGGCAAGTAGAGAAGAAATGGGGCAGAGGATATGGGAGAAAATGGGGAGAGGAAAATGGGAGAAAATCTTAACTTTCTAGTTAAACATATTTCAAACTTTTTAGTTTAAAATGATTGCTTTTGGGTTAAATCTGCCTGTTTTTGACAAATACTGTCTTTCATGGGAATGAGATGAAGCTTATGTGTCTATACGTCCTCTGACCATGCTTCCTGTTGGCTTCCACTGCTAGGTCTGTGGCTAATGGGATTCATGGCCTGTCCTCTTGGCAGAGGCAGGGTCAATGGTCAATGCCAGTGACCTTGAACCTCAGTCGCAGAGCCCAAGCTGGACCTCCTCATGCCACTCCTTAACCTCTGGGGGCTTGCAGGAATATTTGTTAAATCATCATTTCTGATATGCTGAAGTCACTCAACAGAGTTCTAAATGGAAAACAGACTAAAAGTTCCTCTCATTCATGTTTCTTCTTCTCCTAGTTGGTGCTTCTGTCCTTTTGCAAACCCTCTAGTACATACACACTAACGACTCTGACCCAGAACAGGGAATTAGGACCTTCGTGTCTAGACAGACTTGTTTCCCTTTGTCTTATTTCTACATTTTTTTCTTTTTTTTTGGAGGAAGCATATTACTTCTCCATGGCCTGCTACAACTTCCTACATTTCCTTTTTCCAGCTGCCATTCACCTTTACTTTTCTCTGGGGCCATGAACAGAAGGGCAAGGAGCTGGAATACAGAAAAGGAAAATATACAAGCGGTGTATATCAAGGGTATTCATCCTGAGATGGTGTAAAATTGACAGAACAAGAGAAGGCAATACAAAAAAAACACACACACACACAATCACAGAATCAATTGCTAAATATTCAATGCTTAGATAAAATTTTCTAGTTGTACTTTGGGTGTTCTCAATTTGTCAGAAAACCTGTAGAGTTTGGTTATCTCCTCTAGATAAATCTCATTTACATTTATACTGAAAAACCTTTTGAAGTTTTCTATTTCAAAGACCTCTTAACAACACTAGCTTTAAAAAAAGAACTCTTACAAAAGAAATAATGTCAAGTGTCCTTCGTATGACAGCTTATATACTTTAAAAGTCCCTCTGTCTCTGGTGTTGATAAAAGGGAATTTATAGGAACTGTAGAGCTAAAAAGCATAAAGTGACAACTATGCATTGTCTAGAAAAGTTTTTTTTTTAATCAGAATAATGGCATTTTCCTCCTAAAGTTCCGTTTTATTATAAATATGAGGAAAGCATGGTTCAGACCTGAGCAAATGTAGCTACTACTATATGATAATGAGTGATGGATGAACTGAAATGGTAGCAGGGACTTAATTTTCATCCAAGTCGTGATCATCTTCATAATCAAGAAGCCTAAAGAAGACATCTAATCCCCATTGTGTTTTCTGAATAATACGTTATTCATTATTATATATCTGAGATTCATAGCATATAATACCCTGTGAAATAGCTTTATAGCCCAAGAGTTTACTAATGGAGGAAAATGGCTCACTGAAGCCAAGGGGTACAAGGGTAGAAGTCATCTGTTTCCTTATAGTCTTCGAGTATAAGACAGTCTTTCATTGTGATTCTTATTAATCAATACCCACATTTCAGGATCTGTCTTGATTTTAGGTAATGAAGCAGAGAGAATTATACACCCTTTGGGGTTATATATTGTGGCATCCAAAGATGTTATAATATTAATGTTCTTCTTCACTATGATTGGCCTATAATTTTAGCATAATTTCCTTTTACTTATCTTGAAACATAGAAAATTGGTCACCTTTAACTTTAAAATCTTCCTTCATAAATGTGAACACAGTTGTCCGTTTTCAATTTTTCCTTGTGTGTCTCTTTTTTTGAGGCTTTTAATAAATTACTATGACTAATAGTTGCCTTTTCAAATTTCTCATGGTTACTTAAAAATGCATGGGGTTTGACAAAAAAAAATCATTAAAGGTGAAAAATAAACTGCAACAGGCAACTTTGTTTTACTAATTTTTAGTGGCAATGCTACTATCTTCATTTTCAATTATTTTTTAGATATGTAGGTCCAGATATACACATGCTAATTATTTCTGTTAGATGAACAACAGTAGATGAATAATGGTATCTTTTTGTGTTCATTGACCCTGTGGGTGAAATCTCAAACATAAATAACTGAGAAAAGCAGAAATAGTTTACATCTCTACTCCCAATTACATTTTACATATTAATCTATAACCATACAAGCTAAGATTCAGTTCAAGATTTAAGGAGATGTCTTGAGGTTTTCTTAATTGTTTTAGCTCTCTAGATTCAATAGTTCCCAGTCTCTCTGGCTTTCCTTTCAACTTTCTACTGTTCACGTTCAAGAGGTTGTCTGTACACAACTTTTTTGAGACTTCTCCAGGTTGATTACACACTGTGTAAGCAGCGGTTTGAGCAGATATGCTTTTTACTTGCTAGTGGAGAGAAAACTCGATTTCCACCCCTTGTTTGGGTCCTGGTTTCAACACTTTCCTTTTGCCCATTGGAGGCCCATCTATTCCCTTGGGGCTCCAAATATTCCCTCCTGCTTTCTTACACATGTTCCATCTTGTCACCCTCCCTTAAATTGTTCCACCACATTCCAGGCACTTGTTCCCACCATATGCTGTTTTATTTTCTATGCAGCTTTTCAAAGTATCTGCAAACAACTAACCTATCATGTTGGAAGGTTTGAGTGTTGTTTATTTGTTTACTGATTGTTTGGTTGAACCACTGAAAATGTAAGCTTCAGGGGAGAATGGATCTTGTCTATCTTTTAGATGCAGCTCTGGGGGCTAGAACTGAGTAGGTGCTTATGAAAACATTTGTTTCATAAGGGCGCCCAGGTGGCTTAGTGGATTGAGTGTGGCTTAGTCAGTTAAACGTTTGATTTCAGTTTCAGTTTGATTTTCATGTGGTTCGTGAGTTCGAGCCTCATGTCGGGCTCTGTGCTGACAGCTTAGAGCCTAGAGCCTTCTGTGAATTCTGTGTCTCCCTCTTTCTCTGACCCTCCCCTGCTGATACTCTGTTTCTCTCTCTCTCAAAATAAATAAATATTCAAAAACATTTTTTAATATTTGTTTTATAAAGGATTTTCCTTAAAACTCTGCTTTGGGGATTATATTTGGGAGGGGAGGATGACTTTTCACACTATCCCCAGGCAAATTAATCCACTACCATAGTTTCAATAAATGTAAATGCTTTAATCTACACAGGTTAGAGGTGACATCCTCTGAGCCTACAATAAAATATCCTGCTTCTTTTACTAGTTGCCTTTCCAAACTCAATATGGCCCAAATTAGGTTAGTAATCTAGTGTCTCCCAATGCCTTCACACATAAAACAAAACAAAGACCCTGCTCATTGTTCAGTGTTTTGTACTTCATAACTGGAATACTTATATATGCCCTTGCTTAGTCCTTAAAAATGGGTTCATCCTTTCAACCTGTCTCTATTATTGCAAGTTCTTATTACGTCTCCCTCCTACTGTTGAGTTTACCTCATAAATAGTTCTCAAATCTATCCACTTTCCTCTACTGCTGCTGCCATTACCCTAGTCAAGGTAATTATCTTTTCTCATGTATTTGACTATAATGCTCCCTATTAGTGTCCTAGCTTCCTGTCTTTTTCCCATCCACTCTTTCCCACCGTGTATCCCCAAGGTTGTTTCACGATGTAAATGTGACTGTAGTATCTTTTTTCCCAAATAAGCAAACACACCAACAAAAGCTTTTCAGTAGATTCCCATTCCCTTTCAGATAGTTTAACCTACTTAAGTTGCTTAGAGCAGGTTTTATCCTTACTCCTCCTGTCTTTCTTTCTTTGAGTACCCAGAAGAGTGAATGATTGACCTTTAGGCAATTTACCCTACATTATACTTTTCTCAGCCAGACTCTAGATAGAAGCAAATTTGAGATTATATTCTCCAATAAGGACCTTGTACCCTGTTTTTCCATATTAATGATTGAGACTGGAATATTAAACTTTGAAACAGAGGAGTATGGTAGGATTAACATCTTACCATCAAAAATATATTCCTTAAGACTAAAATACAGAAAAAGTGTTACTAGCAATAAAGCTTTGAATTTTCCTTAAGAATCAACTTTGGATCTGCTCTAACATATGAACAAATGTTTCCTTGAATCACAGTTGTCAGACATTGCTGAATGGCCAAATTATTTTGGTCTAGAAAATTTTCAAAGCACTGATTACTTTTGTCTAATTATAGCCATAGAAATGTATCAATAATACCCTCAAGCATTTTCTAATTCTAAGATATCATCTATTTCCTTTTAATAGTTTACAGTATATTTCTTCATTATTGTCCCCCATTTCCACCCCCAAGCTTTTTTCTGCAATCAGTGCTATTTTAAAAGTAAAAATTTATTTGCTGGTTCTTGTGAACAAAAACACTCCTCTTTCTTTAACCAATTATTATATAGGCAATCAAGTCTGCCGTTGGGGCAAATAGTTTAAATATTTTAAAAACTTTAATCCTTGAATTGTATAAAGTGTGAAATGTACATAATATATGTTAAACTTATTTAAAATGGTTACTTTCTAATTCTACTTTCGTCTTTTTTCTTCCATTACAGTTGGAGGATATTGCAATTGCCTCCTTTCACTGTTATTAACTTTTTCCCTTTATCAGAAAAAGGGTCTTGCTTTCTTTGATTCTCTTACTGATATTTTAAAAGAACTCTTTTCCCTCTCTTGCTGTCTCTCAGGCAAGTCCCATCACAATTGTACTTTGTCATTCATTGTCAGTCTTTGTGTCCATTCTCTTATCCCAGCTTAATTTTTTTTTTTCTTTTTCTTTTTCTAGAGATGGGGGATGGGAGAGGTAGAAGTAGGGCACGCTGGTGTTGGGAGTCTCATATCATTTCAGGCCTTAAGCAAATGAATTCATTTCAAGTGGAAACTGCAGTTTACATCAAAAAGTTAAAGTTTCTTTATCTTAATAAATTAGAGCCTTCCATAACACAGACTCATCTAAAGAAATTTTAGAATAGGACTTTCAAATAACTAATAGCTGGAGAATTCTGATCTTGGGCTGTAGTCACTGAAGATAAGGAAAGACATCTGTTTCAGTACCCCATCTGGCTTTTACACAGACATTTCAGACTCAGTATGCTCTTGCTCTTTCTTTTATCTATGCCCATCTGCTTGTATGGTGTGTTCCCACCCTAACATATTTTCAGACCCTTGCCATAGGGCAGAAGTGCCAAGCAATTATTTGTTGAGATAGATAGCCCACATAATACTGTAAGTGACATCTGTTCTGTAGGAAACCCTTCCCTTGTGGCAGCAGTGTCATATTGGCAGCTCATAGGAATATCAAAATTGACATACAGGAACAATTGAATGTTTCATCTTATCCTGAATTCTCACTCAGAGAGCATCCAATACCAGCTGCTTTAGAGGGCCCCATAACCCCCTGACTCTCTCTCTTGTTCTCTCTACACCTATGGTAATTGGCAATACTACACTATGGGGAAAATTTCTTCCTGACCCCAGCTGGTAACCAAATTATGCCCTAAAGCATGAAGATTGGCATATTTTAAGTTTATTGTAGCTAGGATGGTGAAGAAAGAGATGTTTTTCATGTTAATGTGCTTACCAGATTGACCTAAATAATAGCATGAATAGTAAATTCCACAAATCACTCTTAATAACTTATTATTTGGCAAAATTACAATGACAGATGAACATTTTAATCTTTTAAGAGTGCTGATCCCCATGTTTGGCAACTGGTTCTTCTTCTTTACACTATTTCGAATGGATGATAAGAAAAATAGTTTACAGTCCATAATGGTTCAAGATTTGAATCTTCATATAAAAGCATATTTGGTAGAACATTAATTCATTCTGAGTAAACTCTGAATTTGTTGATTTTTAGTCATTTGATGTTAAGAAGGCAGGCAGAATTTAGAGCCAAAATCATTATTGGCAAATTAAAAATACAATATGCAAGGTAGGTTCTGAATAAATGCACACTTAATTTAATTTCCCAAACAATCTACATTGGTGGTGTTACGCTCTTCAGTGATTTTCAGAACACCATGATAACCTCAGATTGTAAAAAGTTAGAATGGTATAATGGTGAAAGTCTTTTAAAATTAGAATTTAATTTAATCTACTCAATTACGTAATTGGGGCAACCCATTTACTTAAGTTTATGTTTAAGTAAGACTCAAACATTTGGTATGAGTTATATATTGTAATACCTACTATGATGAGAAGTAGTGGACTCGTGGCTAAAGAGTAGTAAACTACACTTTACCTCTTTATTATTCTCTAGGTTAGCAGTATGGGCTAGGTTCATTTTAGTGGTTCTTCTTTTATTGTGCAATTGGCTTACTATCTGGTGACTATCGTGGAGATTGATGATCTAAGTTTGCCTCACTGAGAAGTCTGGTTTTGGTGTTGATTGTCTGCTGGACCATTTGTCTCTAGTAGGATAACTTGGTTTCTTCATATGCAGCAATGTTCTAAAAGCAAGAAGAAAGGGGGCTAGCCTTAATGAGGAACTTATTTTAAACTTCTGTTTCCATATTGTTCTATTGGGCCAGACTCATGGTTAAGCCTAGAGTCAATGGGGAAGACCATAAAACGGAGCAGATACAGAGAGGTTTGGTTTTTGTGGGTGCTTTAACTGTAATAACCTACCACATATTGCTATCACATTGCTGGTAGAAACTTACCTTTCTGATTCCTTAACACAGTACACTCATTACTGGAATATTGTGCTAAATTCTGTAAATCTACAAGAGAATTGTGTAAATAATGTAAAGATCAGTAAAACTAATTCTTCTTTCTTGCATTTTAGATGCAAGTCCTTTGTCAAATATGTAGTTTGCAAACATTTTCTCCCAACCTGTAGTTTTTTTATCTTTTCAAAAAGATCTTTGACAGAGCAGACATTTTTAATTTGCATAGCATCAATTTTATTAATCATTTCTTTCATGGATTGTGTTTTTGCTGTCATGTTTAAGAACTCTGTTTATACATGACTGTGTATACTCTGTTTATTCAATTCACTAATATTTTGTTGAGGACTTTTTCATTTAAGCCCATGAAAGATATTGGCCTATAGTTTTCTTTCTTTTCATTTTTTTGTATTGTATTGTGTGACTCTGATATCAAGATAACACTGACCTCATACAGTGAATTGGAAAATGTTAGTTCCTCTTCTGTTTTCTGGAAAAGATTATGTTGAGTTGGTATCGATCTTTATTTAAATATGTTTGGTAGATTCTACCATTGAAGCCATCTGGGCCTAGAGATTTCTTTTCTGTAAATTTTAATTATAAATTTAACTTAACAGTTATAGAGTGTTGAAATCCCCAGTTAAAACTGTGGATTTGTTTATTTTTCCTTTCCATTCTATCAGTTCTTGTTTCATGTATTTCGATGCTGTGTTGCTTTGTGTATATACATATAGGATCTCTATGTCTTCTTGGTAGACTGACGCTTTTATTGTTATGTAATATTCTTCTTTGTCGTTGGTAAGTTTCTCCTCAGAAGTTCATTTTATATGATATTAAAAGAGCTGTTCTTTTTTTAATTAAAATTTGCATGGTATATCTTTTTTTAATCCTTTCAATCTGCTTATATCATTTTTTTGAAATATGTTTCTTATAGACAGCATGTAATTTGATCATGTTTTTTTAATCCATCCTGCTTTTCTGTCTTTTAACTGATATAGTTGAAACAATTAAAATTAATGCAATTATTGATATGTTAGGGAGTAAACCTTGTATTTTATTTGTTTTCTATTTGTTCCCTCTGTTTCTTACTCTTTTGTTTTCTTTTTCTTTCCTTCCTATAGGTTACTGAAAGATTTTTTTCAGATTTTCATTTGACTTATTTACAATGTTTTTGAGTAAATATCAATATATCATTTTTGTGATTGCTATTGTATATTACAGTATATATATATTTACTGTCACTATCTATACATGTTGCAGTCTGCTAGAATTGATGTTTTAGTGCTTTGAATAAAGTATAGAAAATTGAATTCCATTTTGGTCTTTTTACCTTGCCAACTTTTAAAATATAATTTTCTAATTTTTTCCTATATACTTTGAGCTCAAATCAGATGGCATTATAATTTTTGCTTGAACTAACAAGCATAATTTCAAGAACCCAAGAAAAAGTCACTCATAAAATAACAATTAAAAAATGACCCAATTAAAAATTGGGTAAAAGATTTGAGTAAATACCTCACTAAAGAAGATACACAAATATCATTTCAGTGTATGGAAAGATGTTCAACATCATATGTCATTAGGAAATTTCAAATTAAAACCAAAATGAGATACTATTACACACATATTATAATGTCCAAAATCTAAAACACTAATAAAATACCAAATGTTGACAAAGATGTGAAGCAACAGAAATTCTTACTTATTGCTGGTGGGAATGCAAATTGGGACAGCCCTTTAGGAAGACAGTTTGGTGTTTGTTTGTATGTTTGTTTTTAAATAAAACTAAAATACTCTTTCTTTCAGATTTTCTACAAAGAGGATCATGTCATGTATGAACACAAACAGTTTTATTTCTTCCTTCCCAATATGTTTATTTTTATTACTTTTTGTTTTGTTTTGTTTTGTTTTATTGCATTAGTTAGGACTTCCAAGAAGATGCTGGAAGGCATTGGTGAGAGGTGATGTCTTTACTTTGTTCTTTTCTTTTTTTTAATGTTTATTTATTTATTTTGAGAGAGAGAGAAAGCTAACAGGTGAGGAGAGGGGGAGAGAGAGAGAAAGATGGGTGGGGGTTGAGGAGCAGAGAGCAAGAGAGAGGAGACAGAGGGAAGGAGAGAGAATCCCAAGCAGGCTCCATGCTCAGTGTGGAGCCTGATGCAGGGCTTGATCCCACAACCCTGGGATCATGATCTGAGCCAAAATGAAGAGTGGGACACTCACGTAAGCCACCCAGGCGACCCTCTTTGCTTTGTTCTTGACGTTAGTGAGAAAGCTTTGTTTCTCACAATTCAAATTAGAGAAATTAGATGTTGGAATTTTTTAGATGTTCTTTATCAAGTTGAGAAAGTTCTCCTTTATTTTTACTTTGCTGAGAGTTTTTACCATAAAAAGGTGTTGGATTTTGTCAACTACTTTTTTGCATCTTTTGATATGATTATGTGAGTTTTCTTCTTTAACCTGTTGAAATAATGGATTACATTAATTGATTTTTAAGTGTAGAACCAGTCTTGCATACCTGGGTTAAATTCCAGTTGGTCATGGTGTATAATTGTTTTTGTACATTGTTGGAGCCAATTTGCTAATACTTCAATTTATTAAAGATTTTTGCATCTATTTTCATGAGCAATATTGGTGTGTAGTTTTCTTTTCTTGTAATGTCTTTGTCTGGGTAATGCTGGCCTCATAGAATGAGTTAGGAAATATTCCTTCTGCTTCTGTCTTCTGGAAGATATTGTAGAGAACTGGGATAATTTCTTACTTAAATATTTGGTAGAATTCACCAGTGTGTCCATCTGGATCTACTCCTTTCTGTTTTGGAAGGCTATTCATTATTGATTCAATTACTCTAATAGGTACAGGTCTCTTCAGATTGTATAGTTCTTATATGAGTTTTAGCAAATTGTATCTTTCAAGAAATTGGTCCACTTAATTTAGGTTATCAAACTTGTAGGGATAGAGTTGTTCGTAATATTTTTTATTATCTTTTTAATGTCCATGGGATCTGTAGTAATGTCGCTCTTTCATTTCCGATACTAATAATTTGTGTCTTCTTTCTTTCTTAATTTCACTAGAGGCTTATTGATTTTATTGATATTTTCAAAGAGTAAGATTTTGGTTTTGTTGATTTTTGGTATTAATTTCTTGTTTTAAGGTTCATTGATTTTTGCTTTAATTTTTATTTTGTTTTGCTTACTTTGGATTTAATTTGCTGCTCTTTTTCTAATTTCCTAATGTGGAACCTTAGATTATTGCTATTAGATCTGTCTTCTTTTCTAATATATGCATTCAGTGCTATAAATATCCCTCTAAGCACTTCATTTTCATTTCATTTATTGTATGTTAATTCTTATTTAGTTCAAAATGTTTTTAAATTTCTCTTGATTTTTTTCTTTGACCTATGTGTTATTTAGAAGTACGTTGTTGAATCTCTCAATATTTTTAGATTTCATGCTATCTTTCTATTATTGATTTTTAGTCTAAATCTGTGGTCTGAGGGCATATAATGTATGATTTCTATTCTTTTAAATTTATTAAGATGTGTTTTATGACCCAGAATGTGGTCTGTGTTGGTGAATGTTCCATGAGAACTTTAGGAAAATTTGCATTCTGCTGTTGTTGGATGAAGTAGCCTATAGATGTCAATTATATGCAGTTTATTAATGGTATTGAATTCAAGTGTGTCCTTAGTGATTTTCTTCCAGCTGCATCTGTCCATTTTTGATATAGAGGTGTTGAAGTCTCTCACTCTAATAGTGGATTCATCTATTTCTCTTTGAAATTGTATCACATCTTACTTCATGTATTCTATACTTAAATATATACATATTAAGAATTATTATCTTTTCTTATAGAATTGACCTCCTTATCATATGTAATGACTCTCTTTATCCCTGATAATTTTCTTTGCTCATAGATGTACTATGTCTGAAAATGATGTAGCTATTCCCACTTTCTGTTAATTAGTGTTAGTATGGTATATCTTATACTTTTTGTCATTCATTTACTTTTAATCCATATATTATATAATACATAAATATATGTATATAATTATAATCTTTATATTTAAAGTGAGTTTCTTGTAAACAACATGTAGTTGGGTGTTGTTCTTTGATCCAATCTCTATCTTTTAATTGGGACATATAGACCACTGATATTCAGAATGATTACTGATATAGTTGAATTATATTAGTTACTATTGTGTTACCGTAGGCATATTTGTTACTGTTTTCTCTTTGTTGTCCTTGTTCTTTGCTTCTATATTTTTCTTCCACTCGTTTTCTGCATTTTGTGGTTTCCACTGAACATTTTGTGTGATTCCAATTTCTCTTCTTAGCATATCGATTATATCATAAAAACCTTTTTTATTATTTTCTTTAGAGTTTACAATATACATTAACAACAAATCCAAGTCCACTTTCAAATAATGCTGTATTGCTTCATGATATGGAATGTACTTTATAAAAACAAAATAATCTTTGTTTTCTCCCTCTTGTTCTTTTATCATTGCTCTCACCCATTTTACTTGTACATAAGTGTACACACAGACACACACACACACATAAGAGTACATAATCAAGTAAAATGTTACTATTACTATTCTAAATAAACTGTTTTCTGTTAGATCAATTAAAAATGAGAAAACTAAAAGCTTGTGTTTTATCTTCACTTATTTATTCTCCTATGCTTTTCCTTTCTTTATGTAGATCCAAGTTTCTGATCTGTATCATTTTCCTTCTCTCTAAATAACTTCTATTATTAATTCTTTCAAGACAGGTCTACGGGCAACAAATTCCTTTAATTTTTGCTTGTTTGAGATAGTCTTTATTTTTCCTCAGTTTTCAAGGATAATTTTGCAGGTTGCTAGGTTTATGTTTTTTTTTTCTTTCAACACTTTAAATTTTTCACTGTACTCTCTTTTTGCTTGCATGTTTGCTTTTGCCCTTGGATAGATAAGGTGTTTTTTTTTCCCTATGGCCTCTTTCAACATTTTTTCTTTATCTGCGGATTTTTAAAGTTTGATTATAATATTCCTAAGTGTAATCTTTAAAGCATTTTTCCTGCTTGGTGTTCTCTAAGCTTCCTGGATCTATTGTTTGGTGTCTGACATTAATTTGGGGGAAATTCTCAGTCATTACTGCTTCAAATCTTTCTTTTGTTCCTCTCCCTCTACCTTCTTCTGGTGTTCCCATTACGGTATGTTATACCTCGTGTAGTTTTCCCACAGTTCTTTAATATTCTGTTCTTTTCCAATCCTTTTTCTCTTTTCTTTACAGCTTTGAAAGTTTCTAATTGTTGTATCGTTAAACTCAGAATTTCTTTCTTCAGTCACACCCAGCCTACCAATGACTACCAGTCTACCAATGTAATAGTGTTTTTGATCTCTAACGTTTCTTTTTAATTCTATTTTAGGATTATATTAGCCATCTGTTCTTGCATGTTGTATACTTTTTCTACAAAATCCCTTAGCATGTTAATCATCCGTGCTATATCTGACTCAGGTCTTATACTTTACTTTCCTCAAACTGTGTTTTTGTTTTTGTTTTTGTGATTTTTGTTTGTTTGTTGCCTTTTAGTGTGCCTTATAATATTTTTGTTGAAAGTGGACATGACATATTGGGTGGAAGAAGCTCCTATAAATAGGCCTTTAGTAATATAGTGGTAAGTTATAAGGGGAAGGGAAACATTCTATAATCCTGTGATTAGGTCCCAGTCTTTTGGTAAGCCCAAGTTTTTGGACTGTGAACTTCACCCCTTCTCAATTCCCATTTGCACATACCATAGGTGGGACAAGATGTCTACATGGGGCTGACATTGGGTATTTCCTTCTCCCGAGTAGGGTAGGATCTGGTAAATAGTTTCTCCTGAGGGAAGGTCTTGTTAAGTAAAACAGTGCTCTGGTGTATTTCAAGTGGTTATTTTCCCCTACCTTTTGTTAGAAATAGAAGGGAATTTTTCTCTGATTATTCATTGTGAGAGCCTGGTAGAGCTCCTGGAGATAAAACTGATAAAGGTGGGAGGCTCCATATGTCCGGGTACTTCTAGATCTCTTAACTCTTAGTCTTGTCCTTGCTGGGCCTCCAGCAATTTATCATTACAGTTTAGGTTTTCCTCCCATGCTACTGGTTCCCAAGAAGTTTTCTGTTTCTGCATTTCTGCGTGGGTAAGTTGTGATTCTCTGTATCTGCTTGTCTGTCTCTCCAGTTTGGGAGGGGGCAACAGTTTACCCTGTGGCCTCACTATTCTGATAGATCTCAGAAGAGTTGTTAATTTTTTAGTTTGTTCAGTTTTTAACGTGATTGTGGGATGGAGTGGCTACTTTCAAGCTCCTTACATTCTGGACCAGAAACCAGAAGTCACACACTTACTTTAGTTTTGTTCTTGCAGTGGTATAGTAGCATGAGTGAAATGTTTTCCATTTTCAATAAAGCAGAAGCACTTCACAGAGAAAGTAGGTTTTAAGGTGAGCTAAGGCAACAAAGTTTTGAAAATTCAGAGGTTTTATGGCCAAATATTAGACTGCATTTTGAAAAGGTCAAACTCTAAAAGGAATATTAAGTAACAAACTCTGTATTATAAATTCTGTAAATCTTGGATACCATTTTAATGATATCTTTGCAAGTGGGTATTACTCCTGTTAATTAAAGTTGAAAAAATAACCAACATCCTCATTATTAGTATCTATAAGTAGCAATTCATCTGCTGGGTATCTCAGGCATATATATTTAAAGCACAATGTGCTACATAAAATCAGTGATAGTCAGTTTAATTAGCATCTGATGGGAGTTAGCAATTTAACTTCAATTTACAGCATAAAGGTTAGGTGTGGTGAGCTCATTCTGTAATACCGGTGCTATTGTAATAATGAACAGTAAATTGACCACAGAATAAAAAAAAAAAAAAAGAGTAGAGGAAAACCAGCCACAAGTTTGGTAATCTGTAAAGGTACTATATTCCAATAAAAACTGTACTCTAATTTTTAACTTTTAAATACATTTGTAATTACGTGCTACTGCTTATGGGAAGCTAAAACCTGAAGTCTAGTCTAGACCTAGGCATAATGAGAAAAAGTAATCATATTAACAGCAGTTGGTCTCACCCATCTGACTTCAAGCCAGTTCTGATTTTTATAAAACTTTTCAGGTTACCAGATGCTAGGGGCAAATTCTTTGTAGTGTTTATGATTTCACACTCAGGAATCAAGATTATTTATGTCCTTTTCTACCTTCTTAATGTATTTAAAACTACCTCGCATATTATTTTGTTGGTCTTCAGTCTGTCTCAGTGGCTTTGATATTTGTCCCTAATGCTTTTAAATTGATCTCTGGTGTTTGTTTTTATAAACCAATTCACTTTTATAATAAAATCTATCAACTTGTACAGCCTGGGGAAAAATAGTAAATGAAACAAAACAACAACAAAACTCTATGTACAATGGTTTTGCAAACTACCTTTGAAAAGTTGCTATCTCAGGAAGACAGAAAAAGTGAACATAATCAAATTTCTGATACTGATTTTTTTTCTTGGGGGGTAGTCAGTTATATCTATACGAACTTTTAAAGCTTGCATTTTTCTCTAAGGTATATCCGCCTATGAATATATTTTTCTAACATCCACTTAGATCTTTTTTTTACTATCAGGGTAACAGAAATCAATGAGGTCATATAGTTGGAAAAGAAGCAGAAATATTTCTATAAAAAGCAAGAGATTATTTTAGCCATAAACAGATGTGAGGAAAAAAAGTATCAACCTTGAAGTTACAAAGCACAATGACAAAGCAATAAAATTAAACAAACAAACAAAAAGAAGCAAAACAAGAGCAAATTCCCTCTAAAACTATCTAACAGGGTAAGTCATATATTATATTGTAAATTAGGTAAATTTAATCTTTAGAGTTTAAAACCTTAAATTCTGCATTTTTAAATTTTTCATCCTAAAGCCCTGTCTTGCCCATTTTGTTGCCCTGTGCCTTTATTATCTCTCTTCCTCACTCATGTGTCCCTGAAAAATTTTCTTTTGCTTTAAAACAGAAAAATCATGGCCTCTTCTATGAACTGTACCTGTAGGTTTTTCTTTTACTTTCCACTTTTCAAGCATATAATTCTATAGACAACACTGCAGAGTTCATGTGTCTTACCATGGTTTCATGGATGTCACGTCTTGCCTCTTACTAGGAAACTTTCCCTTGAGGCCAAGGCCCAAGACTACCGCTTTCTTTGAAACTTCAAAGTATTCAGTCTGCTGATGTGTTAACTCAATAGGTACTCAGTAAATGTTAATTGGTTGAGTATAGGAGCCAATGAAAGGAATGCAAATTCTTTTACCTTTGTTAGGAACGGTTAATCTATTCTTTCTTAGGACTGGCTTAAATTGCTTTAAGGGCATTTGTTGGAGCTGTTTATTAATTTAACTTGTTTTGTTGTTGTTGTAGAGCCAAAAGACATTGGCCAGCTCTCTGGTAATGATCGTATTCATTCTATAGTATACTTTTTGGACACAAGATTAGAGATCCGATCTGACAATTACTCACTGACTCCTGAGGTGACCTACATTTTCTACATTAAAAAAAAAAAAAGACGAGGGTGGGCTGCGGTAAGGGAGCAGTAGTGTTGATCACAGACATCTATCTTGTTTATTTGGTGGAGATTTTCCAACTTAAACAAATTAATTAAATTTATTAATGTGGTGAGTCTCTCTTTCAGTCATGGCCCTGATTTGAAGTCAATTAGAAGAATACTATCAAGGAAGAATGTGTATTGAGTAAAACTTTAATTTATACATACACCCACCCATAAATCTTTTTAAGCTTTGGGTTTTAAAACTTTACCATAATAGGAAAAAAATCTTTAGTTGAAAAATAAAATGTTAAAATATCTGATTATGCTTATTTTGTCTCAGGTACATATTTATTTTAGAATTGATAGGATACGTGAAAGATGTATTTGCCAAGATTTTTATCTGTTTAAATCTGCAGTTCCAAGGCAGTGTTTTAATCCTATTAAAGCTAATTGAATGGAGTGTGCAGCCTTTGTTAGTTAGGTGAAGTTCAAGTTGTAACTACTATTAAAAAAAGAAAAATACAAGAACCAAACAGTATGTCTAACTTCTGCCATTTATTCTTTCCACTTGAACCTTAGGGCAATGTAAAAGAATGCTTTCTGAGTTCACAGGGCAATTCATTGGAGACCTTGGGATGAGATCTGATCTCTGAAAGGACAATTAGTAGGTTTAAGAAAAAAAAAAAAGGCCCCTGTGTTTAGAAGTTTAAATATTTCTTTACGGGGGATCCAGTAGCTCTACTGGAGATAAATGTCTTACGGTGTTTCCATTAAAGTACCACTTTCCAGAGCAAACACTGTCAATATAAAAATTTGCTCCAGGCTAAAGTTGGCATCAAGATTCTAGCCTAGAAGCTATTTTGTTTTAGAAATTCATTTGGACCAGTTCAGCTTAAGGGTTACGGGGATGAATAAATGTGTCCAATTGCTTTCTTTTTTTTTTTTTTCTTTTTTTCTCAGTATAGTTATGAAATTCTTTTTTCAATGGTATTTGCATTGACAATATTTTCTCTATGCAACTAAAACAGGCACATGTTTATAAAAAGAGCAGTTTGGAACTTGGCACAGTTTCAATTTGGGTTGATTTCCTAAACTGGGTTAAGCGTTTAGAGTTCTTGTTTATTATTATTTCAAAATTTCATGTCGAAAATGTTTGTCCATTTAGAGTGCAACCTAATTTTGATATCTATTGAAAGCCAAATATCTTCGTTTATGTAGGGTCTTGACTCTCTGTTCTTATCCTCCCGTAGGAAGATTTTATAAATAAAGAATTATGAATTTTTGATGGCAGTGATACTATAAATGTTTATGAATTGCTAATATTAAAAATCTCCGATTCATGATGATCTAATTGGGGGAAAATCCTAAATTTTTATGTGGAAAAACAGGGCCAATAACTTATTTTACATAGTATTTGCATTTATTTAGGATCTTACATTATTTAAAAAGTTTTCAACAATTAAAAGTTCTATGTAGTCTAACCATGAGATTTCAGAAAAGATATCACTCTTGATTCCAGTTTAGATCCCTAAAACAGCTTCTCCAATTTTTAACATGGCAGATTCTACTGGTAAAACATTTTCGAGTACCTGCAAATTATGTATGTCCATTGCATTTAGATATTTATATTCATAATATTGTACTAATATATTTGCTGATAAAAAAAACAGTTGTATATTTGAGAAAAAATAGGCAATAGTAAAATTCTAGTACTTCCTACTTTCACCTCAGTGGTGAGACCTCACTTGGAGACCAACATCGTAGATAACAGCTGTCAGTTTGTGGATAGTTTGATACATCTGAGAGAAGTCATGCTGGACCTCTGTGGTTAGGGACCTCTTCTCAAACTTTGATACCCTGGGCCTCTGGACAGAGGAGAAGTTCTAGGGACACTGGCTAGAAGGACAGAATTTATCCTCTTTATTTTAAAATCAGATCCTTCATATTTTCCTATTTGTGTGCATTTTACTCCCATAACCAATGATTAACATCTACCTATTCTCAAGGCCCGCCTTCAATGATCTTTCTTCAGAGATACTTTTCTTAGTCTCTTCTACCCTCAGGGGGAATTAATATCTCTTTTCCTAAATCATTATTCAAATTTATGTTTTATGAGTAGTAATAGCTATCTTACCAGAGTTTAAAATACATATTATATTTTTAATTCACTTATTTGTTTTTTTAGGTTTTGAGACTATTGAATATCTCATCATTGTATCCCCATCAATGTCGGTGGCTATGATTTGTGCATAATGGTCATTCAATAAACACTTTTGGCTAACCTCTTGCTCAGGCCACTGTAAAAACTTTTAAATGGTCTCTTGGCTTAAGGGTCAACCCCTTCCCATCATTTTGCATATTCTAGCACATTACATTCCTGAAGTAGAGCTCCACTTGGGTCATTCTTTCATTAAAAACTTTTGTTGGCTAGTTTTCCAATTAAGTGTATACTCTTCATCCTTACATTCAAGGCCTTAAATGATCTGGCCTATTTCTACTTTTTCAATGTTAGTTCTTTACTACTCTTTATGTACCATATTTTCAGGCCCAGGCATTATGCTCATTGTTCATCAAATATGCTCCATGTTTCTCATGACAAATACTATGGAGTAATTATAGGTCACGAGGTGGATGTTTTTTCAGTTTCTATAGGTTTAAGCAAATACATACCAATGTTATAGTGAAATATTGATTTAGTGATAATGCATTGTGGTGAATTTTAGTTGGCTGAATATTTATACGTGAAGAGATTTTTTTAAATATACAATGTTATATTACTTTCAAGTATATGACATACTGATTCAACAATCCTGTATGTTGCTCAGTGCTCACCATTATAAGTGTAGTCACCAAACCGTGTTATTATAATATTATTGACTATATTTCCTATGCTGTATTTTTAATCTCTGTGACTTAATTATTTTATAACTGGAAGTTTGTTTTTTAATCCCCTTTATCTATTTCACTCATCCCCTCGCTCATCTCCCCACTGACAACCACCAGTTCTCTGTATTTAAGAGACTGTTTCGCTTTTTAGATTCCACATATAAGTATAAATGACAAGACTAATAATAGAAGAGAGTTAACAACTTTTTCAAATTTGTACATCATTAGGTAACATAACTGATACTTAGACTCAAGGTTGACTATGTCCAAAGTTCTCGTACTTAAATAATAAATTTTCCTCTCTATATGTCCTGTTTTGTCCCTCTATTCCCACTCCCACCTCTGTCTCCGGTTTTGTGTGTGTGTGTATAATATATATACTTTATATGCATAAAGTTTATCTATAATATATACATACACTGTATATACACATATATTTTTGTCTATTATTTATATCCTTGATGACAATGTTAAATGTATATATATTTCAGTTACCTGGAACAATTGGCTAAAATGAAAAGCTTTGTTAAGCTCTTCATTTATATTTGAAAAGTCAACACTGTAAGTATAAAATTGTGTAGACATAGTTTAACATTAGCTAATGTGAAAAGGCAAGGGTTTTAGTTGAAACAAAAAATAATGACCAAGTTTTATTGAGACTTTGTTATATACTAAGAACTTTTCTTAGATTTTCATATATACTGACTCAATTGATATTTTTAAATTTTTTTAAATATTTATTCATTTTTGAGAGACAGAGAGAGACAGATTATGAGCAGAGGAGGGACAGAAAGAGAGGGAGACATAGAATCTGAAGCAGTCTCCAGGCTCTGAGCTGTGAGCACAGAGCCAGATGCAGGGGTCGAACCCACAAACTGTGAGATCATGACCTGAGCCAAAGTCAGAGCCACCTGGGCTCCCCATCAGTTTATATTTACAGTAACCTCAAGAGGTGGATACTGTGCTCATTTGCATTTTAGGTATAAAGAGACTGAGGAAAACAGATGTTCATCATCCTGCCACATTCTTTGGTTTTCCAATTATTTCACAAATATTTAGCCAACTTCTATTTGCTCAGTTTTGGAGATATATCAGTGATTAAAGCAGTTCCTGTTGAAAGAGAGCTGTTAATCTGAAGGAAAAAAGGTTGAATTATAATACACTATGAAAAGTCCCATAACGGGTTAGCACACATTTCTATAGGGTGGAGGGGGGAGGTTATATAACCCATTCTTTGAGAGTGCTAGAGAAAGCTCCCCAAAGAAAGTTATTCCTGAGTTAAGATCTGATGAAATGAATGAGAAACAGCCTGAATCAGTAAGGGGGCAGGAAATTGTGGTCCAAGTTTAAGGAACAGCAGGTACAAGAGCTCTGAAATGTGAGAGATTATGAAGAGCTTGACAACAAAATCATACAAAGAAGGATGACGAAATATGTTACATGTTTATCTCAGAGACTGGATTTTAGGGAATTGTCATAACAAGTATTTTCTGAAGGATTGTTGTATGGAGGAAATAATCTTAGTCCACTTATTCCAGAAGGAAGAATGACCTACAGAAATTAACATGTAGGAGTTAGAATGTGGTGATTTACAGTTTAAGATAAAAAATAAACAGTTGGGGTGCCTGAGTGGCTCAGTTGGTTAAGCGTCCGACTTCAGCTCGGGTCATGATCTCACGGTCGGTGGGTTCGAGCCCCACGTCGGGCTCTGTGCTGACAGCTCGGAGCCTGGAGCCTGCTTCGGATTCTGTGTCTCCCTCTCTCTCTGCTTGTGCTCTATCTCTATCTCTCTCTCATAAATAAACTTTTTTTTTTTAAAAATGAATAAATAGTTAAGCTACTAGATTGATCCAACAGCAGAATGGGTTTGGAATTCCTGTTAGTGGAGGCATTTAATTACAAGTTGGAACATCTTTTTTTTCATGAATACTAAAGGTTATTTTTTTCTTTCACTGGGAAGGAACCTAAATTGTTCTCAAAGATACTTTCTACCTTACCCACCACTGAAACCATTACTAGATTATAAAGGGAAATGTTAAGAAAAGATGAACGGTGTAATGTGGCATTCCAGTTTCCTGAATACAGAATGTGTAGAAAGGGAGATATATCTGATAATATTTGAAGTTCATTTTGTGAGCAATCTTATAGCTCTTGTGTCAAAACCCTGTGTGCTTTTGAGAAGTAGTAAAGGAATATAAAATAATCGGTATTTTATTATTTACATTTTCAATTTAGATATGGAAAGTAGGATAGATATGTCCCAGGCAATACTAGTCATTCCTAGACTTTCTATTTTCATAGGTTACATGTTTGGGGAACTCAAATATTAAATGCAGCAACTTTTTTTTTTTTAATTTTCACCTGAAACACTTTCTTAAAAGAGAAATAATTTTGTCAAAATCTGTGGAATAGTCTAGTAAATTATTTAACACCATTTTTAATATAATTTATTCAAAATAAATATATTTTAAGCAGAGTTTCTTTGGAATAAAATCCTGGACCCAAGGTTGTGAATTGGTGGCATGTAGGCTTAGTTGGACATTTTTAACATTGGCTGAGATATCTTTTCATCCTTGACCTCTAACTGATTGTGGGTTATGTTTCAAAGAATTTTGCCACAAAATTCCTAGTAATGGCCCAGATAGTGGTAGATTAAGCCAGAGAGTTAATAAATTTGCCAAAGGAAAATATCTCATTTATTACTGTTGCTCCTCTAAGGATGTCACTTCACAACTTTAACAAATTTGGCAGATCTGGCAAAATATCCAGAAGGGAATATTTTGGAAGAATAATCTTATGCGATATGGGGAAACATGTGGGAGCAGAAATTACATAATTGTGTAATTTCCATTCTGTTTTAGGGCAAGGCGTTTACTAGTGGCACAAATAGGGGAGGGAAGTTTAAAATCACGACATGGGAGAATATTCTACTTTCTCTCTTTCCTGTTAAATGTCAAGCAACCATTACTCTAGGATCTGATTCCTCAAAGTAATATCCAACTGTCTTCAAGTATAGTGCCACTTTGCATTTGATGCAAATAAACAATTCATTAAGAAAAATGTAGTATCTTAGAGCATTACAATTTGGGAAACAGTGGGGAAGGTAATGGTAAAGATATCTTCAAGATTCTAAAAAATGAGTACAGAACAATTGAATGGTCATTTGGAGTTGGCCCTTCTCAAATTCCTTGGTCCTCAATATGGTGTTGTTATTTTAGGAAAGTGCCCATTACTTGATAGCTAGAAATAGAAACAGATAAATATTTAGTTTGACAAACTGGGCTGGAGGAATGAAGGGGATTGTAATGAAGCAAATAACTCTTTCGAATTCTGGGGCAGGGGGCTAACATCAGTCCAGAGCACCCCTCATTAATGATGGAACTTTGAGTTAAGAGAGGAGAATCATTAGAATCAGACTACTTTTTAAAACTATCATTTACCTTTAATTTTATTAAAGAAAATAGCTTAATATCTTAATAAATCATGTGTGAAAGAAGTTAAATTTAAAAGAGAATAATTGTCATTCTAAAAATGAGGAATAGGCAAGCTACAGGCTCTGAAAGATGTATTTTTGCAGATGTTATGTAAGAGTCAATTAATTCATGGGACTATTTTTGCCATCCGAATGTTAATGTTAGAGCATCTTATGAAAGAGAGGTTAAAAGGATACATTTAATAACTTTGGAATCATGGTTGGTTATTTTTGTGTTAGCTTTATCAAAAGGTCAATCTGAAAAATTCTGTCATCAATAACACTGTGAATGAACTAACCAAATACATTTAATACACAGTTCCAGCTAAAGGTGATATCTATGTAACTTTGAATGAATGATTGGTCTAACTTCACTGGAACTAATAATTTCATTTTACCTTCATCTTGGGTTTATTTTATTCTTGTGACATTTAATGAAATCTATAAACAAACTTTTAAAAAATCTTATTCAACAATGACATAATTCAGGATTTTAAACATATTTTTACTTCAACCAAGAAATTATTAGCCTGTTCTTTTGATATAATTACTTTGCAGATCATAGCATTCTATCATCTGCTTAATACAGATTAATAAATGCATTCCATGTGGTCAAAGTAGTTCTATAAATTAGACTTTTAAGTTTCATCACCATATGCAAAAAACCCTCTTTACCACAGAAGTAATTAGAAGATTTATGAAATTTCTACTTAGAAACTGTTCCCCAGTTTCATTTCTCTCTGAGTTTAAAACTCTTTGGTGTATTCTTCTCAGTACGGAAATCAGCCACTTTCTAAAACGCTGTGTGTGTTGTGGTTGTTATCTATCTTCTTCATCTAGTTCTAAGCCATTCTTTACCTCTCCCTATACTGCAAACTGGGCTGAATTCAGTTCCTCAAATTACCCAAACAGACTTCCTATGAGGAACTTTTGCATATGCTGTTCCTTCTTCCCTACTCTTTGTATGCCTGCTTTCTCTTTCTTCTTTAAGTTAATGGTCTTGTTTGTTAATGAGTCTCTTCCTTCTTCAAGTTAGCCTCTGTTTATTAGAATTTATGCTGGTGTTTATGTGTTGATCTTTTGACAACACCATTAGACTAAACTTCTGTGAAGGCAGCGACCCTGTATGATTAATTCACCCTCTATCCACAGCAGCCAGAAAATGCTTGATATTAGTAGCCGTTCAATAATTACTAATCAATGAAAACACAACTGCAATAATTGAAAAGAAATCAAATACTTAATTATTGCAAAATCTTGATGTAGACACTTTCAAACACTGTCAGATACTTCTTAAAACTGAAATATTTTGAAAGCAATGGATTCTTGAAGATTTTTTAAAAATACAAGGAAGTATTAGGCATGATATGCCTTATACATCCCAGGAAGCACTGTAAGGCATGATTATTTATTTTTGGAATTGTATTTCAGAAATATAATAATGGTCAAATATTGAAAATTTCCAGGAAGTCTGGAGACTCACCAGTTGATTCCATTACATATCCTGACACTTTTGGGGTGCAATTTAGTTCATATATTATAGAAACCTTACCAACATGCCATATAAAAACTGAATCTTCTCATTTTTATCTAGGCTGACGAATGGGTAAAAAAGTCATTTTTATTAAAATGAGTTATGACTCAGTATAGGAAGATAAAAGAATAATTTAATATTATTAAATGGTCAGCAACTGACTGGTTAAAATAATATTATTTGTTGTAAATAATATTCTGCCTATGACATAATTAGTACAGAAGAAAATTTAACTGTGCTATCGTTAGAAGTTCAGGAAAGATATCATGAAGTAAAGTTTTACTCACATCTTAAAGTTGCCTTGGCTTATTGTGTAGGCAACCTAGTGAAAATATTTTAGGCAAAACTTGAAAAGATGCTGGAAGGACAAGCAAAAATGCCAAGAATTGGGTTAATTGGCATAATACAAGGTGGTTGGGCACAGTTGGGGAAAGTGTCAGAGTAGGGAGAATCCCTACCAAGAAAGACGGTTTGTGCAATTAGCTCTCTGAACTTTAACCCTTCGAGAATAATTAATGAGTAACAGAGGGGATCAAGACAAAGACACAAAGTGATATGGTGGGTGCTAGCAAGTAATACATCAAAGAATGCTCGTAATTGGCCCTGTGGCTTTCATTCTTTGCCCTATTTCTTTCAATTCATTGACTCAAAATAATGGGTTCAGGTTCATTATCAACAGGTTTTTAGCTGTAAGACTACAACATTACAACAAAGCTTGGATTGTGGCAGTGTTGATGGCAAAGTAAGAAGTTGTGTTTGGTAACCATTCCTTGAGGAAGGAAAATAGCAGATTCTTTCTGAATGAATCAACAGCATTTACACACATATTCAGAATCTTGAAAGCCTTATATTCTCAACACTACAATGCTGGAATATGGTTGGTGTGGGCAGGTATGTATATTTCTATTTGAATGATGTATAAGCTGTGGTGAAGATTTCTATTCCCTGTATTATCCTAAATGAAATTAAATTATTGGCACGTGACACATAAAGACACCAAGGATTTTGGCTTTCCAAGCATGTAACTGTGTATTCTTTCTCATATTTTTTAATTATGTAGTTGGCAGAAGTTTTTATTCTTTTATTTACTTTAGATCATAATGAGGGAAAAAGTTGAAAGTTTCCCAAGAAATTTTTAAGACAAGTGTTCTGAATTCTTCTAATTTAGTAAGCCAAATTTGTTTCACATATGGATATGTTTCAATAATAACATGTTTTTGTGCACAAGATATGAAAATATTTTAAAGATTTGTTCTTTGTTATTTAATTTTGTGTGGATATTCAGTAAGGCAGGGTAAATTTTATTTTTTGCACTTGGATACTTGAAAAATATCTTTCTTTGTTAATCACTCCTAAGTCTCTAGAGGAAGTTAGCATTGTAATTATTAATTTATCTTATTGTGTTAGTACATCTAATTTCAATTTTAGAAAATAGATATCACGATGTAAATGAAACATTAAAATTGCAAATATCAGTCTAAAACTAATTAATGCATGATTATTTAAAATTACATTTATTTTCATCATACTTAATATTAGAATTTTATCTAAAAAGTTAGTTATATATTTGAAACTAGAATTTTACTAAAAGCTTCTATATTTTTAGCTATTTATTATATTATAAAAAGCATACTGTCTATTGGTAAATATACCATATACTATGTATTTGTTGTTAATATTTCAATCAACTTTATCTCAAACTTTAGAGACAAATGGAAATCAAATGCCAAATATAAGATTGAGTTAGATTTTTAGTTTTGTGATTTCCATTAATTAAACATCTATTAAAATGTATTGAAAGTGATTGATAGATATGAGGCTGACTGGAAACATATGTTTTCATTATCTCACAATAATCATATCTGTACTAATTACCTAGGATGTATCTGCCAACAAAAAATTTATGATATCATCACTAATTAATATGAGCATACTGTTGGAAAATTATTATGATTCACTATAATTAATCCATGAATCTACAAATTTAGCTTTTACATTTTCTGTTGGACAGTTTTTTACTTAGCATATTTTATTTTGTTTTAGATCACAATGATATATTAGATTTTAAATGAGAAAGATACTCATTTTTTTCCCTCATAAGTAACAGAAATTGCGTTTTTATATATGTTATTACATGATTTGTTAATACATAATATCAGCCAAGTATTTCCTGTGGTGAGTTAAATTTTTTTTGGATTTATAATTTTAGAGATTTAAGAGTACTTAGAGAGTATCTTTTGACTTCAGTTTACCAGGTTAAATTAGCAAAAGGTCCTCCTAGCTCTAATATGCTGTGCCAAATCTGGGTGAAGTAGTAAATTTAGGAATGAGGCTTTTGAAGGATTTGCCTCTCAGTATTAATGTCTCTACTTACCCTGAACCAAATGGGTATGTACACATTTTTTAAATTTCTGTATACATTCCAAGCTTTAATAAATATTAACTAAACATTTCCTGGTATAACAAGCATTGTAATAGATGCATTGGAATGTCAGTGATGAATAAAAGCATCATCACTAATCTCATAGTCTCTTGGAGGAGACAGATGTGTAAACAAATAACAATATTAGTGTTCAATACCATAATAAAGATATGAATATAATTCTTCCCAATAAAAGAAAGGAGTCACTAAATATGACTGAGGAGTCTCCTAAAAGACTTCATAGAAAAGGTAGCATTTAAACATGAGTCTTAACTGACAAATAAACATTAATCAGGCAGGAAATATGAAAGGTGGAGGGGATGTATTATATGAAGCTACTGAGGCACAAAGAGCATACTGTGTTCAAAAAAGCAACAAGTTAAGTTGCTTGAAATATTGCCTTGAGTACTGAGTACTAGATGGAAATTTGCAGGGCACTTGGTTAATTTATTGTGTGGGATCAGGCTGAAAATCACCTTGCATCTCTGCTAAAGATTTTGGACTTATTTTGGGAGCCATAGGGGAACTTGGGATATCTATAAGAGGATGTACTTTAGGAAGACAAGTGTGCAGGGAGTGAGTAGATGGTCTGAAAGAAGTAGAGACTAGTGGCTTGCGGCAAGAACTTTGGGGAAGAACTGTGATTATTTTGAAAATAAACTATTATATACTCAGCTGAGGCAGAGGCAAGTGAGCATGGAAGAGAACAGAGCTGATTCAAAGAAGATGGCAGAGATAGATTCCACTGGATTTGATACTGCTAAGTAAAGAAGTTGGTGGAGTTGAGGGGAAGTCCCGAAATTTAATATTTTTGGTATTTGGGACAATGTAAGTGGATTAGTCCTTTTAAGAAGATAATAAGATGAATATTAAAAAGAATAGCATTACTGAGATATCATTCATATACTATTTACCTCACCCACTTAAAATTTACAATTCAGTAGTTTTTAGGATATTCAGAGTTGACGCAACATATCACCACAGTCTAATTTCAGAATGTTTTCATCATTTCCCAGAAGAAAAATCGCACCTATTAGCAGTCACTCTCTCTTATCCCCATTTTCTCAACTCTGGGCAACCACTACTATGTTTCTGTTCTTGCCTATTCTGACCATTGCGTGTAAATGGAATTACACAACATATAGGTTTTTATGACTGGCTTCTTTTGGTTAGCATACTGTTTTCAAGGTCCAACCATGTTGAGCCTGTAAAAGAACTTCATTCTTTAAGCTTTTCTATTGGTAAATAATATTTAACTGTATGGACATACTAATTTAATTACCCATGTATTGGTTGATGGGAATTTGAATTGCTTTTACTTTTTGGCATATGTAAATAATGCTGTTATAATATACATGTATAAGATTTTGTACGGATATATGTTTTCGTTTCACTTCTGTGTGTATACACCTAGATGTGGAATTACTGGGTGATATAATGACTCTACATTTAACATTTTACAGAACTGCCAAATTATTTTCCAAAAGGGCTGCACAATTCTATGTTCCCACCAGAACTTTGTGAAGGTTCCGATTTCTCCACATCTTTACCAACACTTGTTATTGTTTTGTTAGTGTCATCCAAGTGTGATTGAAGTCATTATGGTTCTGATTTATATTTCTCTAATGAATAATGATGCTTAATATCTTTTCTTGTGCTAATTGGCTATTTTTACATATTTTCTAGAGAAATATCTATTCATATCCTGTGCCTATTTTTAAATTGAAGTCTACATCTTTTTTTAATTTTTGAATTATAAGAGTTCCCTATATATTTTAGATAAAAATTATTTGTCAAGTATATGGTTTGCAAGTACTTTTCTCCCATTATGTAGGTTATCTTTTCACACTCTTGATGATGTCCTTTGAAGGACAAACATTTTTAATTTTTAAAGTCTAGTTTATATGTAGTTTCTTTTGTCCCTTGAGCTTTCAGTGTCATATCCAAGAAACTATTGCCTAACCCAAAGTCACAAATATTTTCTCCTATGTTTTCTTTTAGGAATTTTATAGTTTTAACTCTTATGTTTAGGTCTATGATCCATTTTAAGCCAACTTTGTGTTTGGTGTGAGGAAGGGGTTCAGCTTCATTCTTCTGTGTATGCATATCCAGTTGTCTCAGAACTATTTACTGAAAAGATTATTCTTCCTGTTTTATTGTCTGAGAACCCTTGTTGAAAATCAATTGACCATAAAGGTAAGGGTTTAATTCTGGACTTTCAATTCTATTCTATTAATCTATATCTATCCTTGGGCAGTGTCATTTGTATTGATTATTGTACTTTTAAAATAAGTTATGAAATTGATAATTATCAGTTTTTCCAACTTAGGTTTTTTTTTTTTTAAGATTTGTTTTGGCTATAATGGGTCTATTGAATTTCCATACGAATTTAAGTATCAACTTCTCAATTTCTGCAAAACCAGACTGCTGGGATTTTGATAGGGATTTCACTGGATGTGTAGATTCAAATCAGTTTTATCGAATCTGTATAGCGATCTTAACAGAATTGAATGTTCCAATCTATAACCGTGAGATATCTCATCAAATATTTAGATCATTATTTTCTTTCGAGAATATTTTGTGGGTTAGGATGAATGTCTTGCATTTCGTTAAATTTATTCCTAAGATTTTATTCTTCTTGATGCTGCCGTAAGTGGAGTTGTTTTTTAATTTCATTTTTCAGTTTGCTCATTATGGTTTATGGAAATACGAATTTTTGTTTCTCAATCTTGTATTCTTCAATCTTGCTGAATTCTTGCCTTCATTTTAATAGTTTTTCAGTGGATTTCTTAGAATGTTCTATGTACAAAATTATGTCATTTGCAAATAGAGAAACTTTCCTTTCTTTCCAATATGGATGCCCTTTATTTTTGTTGCTAATTGCCTTGGCTGTACTCTCTAGTACAATGTTGAATAGAAGTGGGGAGAGTAGACATCTTTGCCTTTTTCCCAATCTTAAGGAGAAAGCAGTCAGCCATCCAGCCATTCTTCATTAAGTATCAGCTTGTCTGTGTTTTCCCCCCAAAGATAGCCTTTATCAAGTTGAGGAAATGCACTTCTATTTCTAGTTTGTTGGCTGTCTTTTTTTTATCATGAAAATGTGTTGAAGTTTTGTCAGATGTTTTCCATACATTTATTGAGATGATCATGTGCTTTGATGAAATGGAATTAAAAGTTTTTTTTTTTTAATTTAACAGTCCACGGATACATATCAATACAACATTTATAAGCCTGCTTAAATATTTTTGTAACAAATCTATATTTTTAAAACTATGTATCTTTAAGAAAAACCTTTGGGACCAACTGCAAAACATGCTGTGTATCCCATACTTCAGTATTCCATAGTGAATATATATTTTTGTGTGTAAGATGTTAAATATATTCTTTCTATAAAATAAAAATAACAAGTTATCTCATAAGCACATACAAGTATGCAGCTCCAGCTGTATTTTTATGCAGTTTTAACAAAGACAAGAATAGGGGATAGCCTTTGAGAAAGAAATAAACAATGAATAAATTCACTTCTTAGATTTGTATATATTTCTATTAGGAAAAACACACATTTTCTAGTTTAAGTAATACTATATATTTACTTAAAATGGTGGCATATATAGCTAAAAATGGATTTCACATTTGATATGTGTTATTTAAACTTGAGAAAATCCGAGCACATATCATAGACAGTGAAGAATCATAAGCAGATGTTTACATCAGAATAGGAAGTTATTAGCATTCATAAGAGAATTATTTAAAGTAAGATTTGTGTATGATGTGGCAACCACAGAATTTCTCTTACTGTATCCTTTACATAAATATAGCAATCAATATAAATAGACTAAAGAAATCTCTTTACATCTAGTCAAATGGACTTTTTAGGAAAAGGAAGGAGGTATATTTTTCAAATTTAGGAGTTATTCTTAAAATTATGTTATTTCTTTAAAATACCTTTGATTATGTAGTATATTAAAATCATAGTTCAAGATAAATATTTCTGTATTGCTGCATACCTGAGTTGCCCCTTAAATGGCTAATACCTTGATTCATATTCAGTTTTTTTTAAACTTTAGTCTGCCTGCTGTGATGAAAGAGTTATCTCATCTTGTATTAATTTCATTTGATATATAGAATATCATTATGTCACAGCTGTTGGGAAGCTTAAATTTCTGCAAATCTCTAAACTCTAAAAGTAATATTTCAAACTTTTTTTGTGTGTTGGGAATGTTTTTTTTTTCCATTAAATTGACTATTTTAGCATCCCCTATGTAAAAATGTTAGCTTACCGATCATAAAAATATATTATTTAAAAAATTCCCTTTCTTATACAGTAACCAAATAAAGTAGCTTAAAATGTATGTGAATGTATTTTATCATTTGAATCTTTGCCTTTTTTCTTTAATCATTCTGCATAGAGAATTGAGACCATGTTCAGGTCTCAGCCTAGAGGAATATTTAAGTCAATTTCATTATACATTACTTGAGTATATGTGGGTCTATGTGTTATTTTAGGGTTTGTGCCCTTGCTTTTTTTCTGTCTTTTTCTTCTTAAGGGATTATTTCTTCAAATACATTTCTGAAAAAATATTTTTTTCATTCTTCTTTGATAAAGGTGACATACAAAAGTTGCATTATTAAATTTGACTTCAACTATATGACAAAGATATTTAAGAGTGTTCCATAATTTGTTCATAGAGAAGTTTTATTACTTTGAAAGTAAAATTTGTCATTGAAACTTCAATTTATATCTAATAGACCATGGTGTTTATTGTGATATGTATTAAAAGATGACATTCTAACCAGTTACCAAAAGAATGTTTACATTGAATGTGATTATCTTTTTCATTTCCAAATGAAAAAAATACACAAAATAATATAATAATATAAAACAATAACATAAACAATATTATCGTTATATTATATAATATAATAATATAAAATAAATATACATATTTATGTTTTCTTCAGAGTTACCTTATAACTCAAAGATTCTCCTTTTTAAGGGTATAAAATTGATTCTTAAGTACCAAAATACTAAAACATCTAACCCTGTAGTTTTGCATTGGCTGATCTGAGAGAATTTATTAGTTCAACATTTGTTCATAATTATTCGATTTATAATTATCTTATTTTTCAAATAATTACATCATATTTTTGTATAAATAAACATGATCCATTTGTGTTAGGGATTAATGAATCTCTTGCTTTGTTTGGTGACAGAAATAATAAATGAATATACTTGACATTTTGCTATATGAAAGCATATTGAATATTATACATTTTGCTAAGAATGAAAAAGATTGGATTTCTTTGGAGACTTTGAAAATGTCTATGTCTTCATACACACGTATTTATATTGCTTTACATATGCATATTTTTATGCTTATATAAATAAATATATGTATAATCATATTGTTTTAATATGATTATATATGATTATATTTATTTATTATATAGTTTTAAAAGAAGCAGATCTGAGAGTCAGAGTACATATTTACTGAAGACTAAAAATGGTCATATATCTTGATAGATTAAAATTAGATCATTAATTTGAGATAAATGTTAAAAGTATTTTAAAGTTGATTAGTGGAAAGACTAATTGTGGTTGTCAAAAAAAACATTTTGGAAACTTTTATAATTTTTGATACAAGAAATCATGAACCTATCAACTAAGATAAGAGGCAGTGAGAAAGAGAAAGAGATTTTTAACTACTGATTAGCACATTAGTGGTATAGGATTAATCATTAATTACGACCTCTGGAAAAGGAAGCAGTTCTCACCAAAAACCTATAAGGATAAATCATGTCAATCTAAAATTATTGCTAAGAATCATAACAGACATCTGTTACATTGTTAATTAATAGTGTTCTCTTAACCTGAAGGTGAGGCTCTAGCAGCATTTCAGAGAATATTCAACATTTTTATCATTAACATGAAAAGGGAATATGTATCAAATGTGTGTTTAAGATTACTCAAGATCTTCATATCTAACTGAGTCAATTCTGATCAAACATGTTTTTTTGGAATTTGTAAATTTTGCTTTCAAAATCATTGCCATATGGATATTGATTTTATTCTCTTCTCTCTTTAGTCTCTTCTTTATCTCTTTTATTACATTGTTTATGTCTTCTCTGTGTTTTTGATGAATTTTGACAGACATTTGTCTGTTTTGTTAGGCTTCTTTCTTCAAAGTACCCACTTCAACTTTGTTGATCTTCCCTAGAGTACCCTGGTTTCTATTTCATTGAATTTGAAAAATTATTACTCTTTCAATGTATGTGAGCTCAACATGTTAGCCAAGAATCAAGTGTGGATAAATGTAACATATACAAACCCCAACTTTAACACATCTTAACAAATTATATTTATTTATTTTTCCCATTTTTTTAGAGAGAGAAAGAAAGAGAAAGAGAGGGTGCAAGTGAGCAAGAAGCAGAGAGAGAGAGAGAGAGAGAGAGAGAGAGAGAGAGAGGGAGGGAGAGAAATAGGGTTCACCTGAAGCGGAACTTGTGTTTTTACCTGAAGCAGGGTATTTTTCCTATTTTTAAAAGTTGTGTTCTTATTTCTATTGTTTCTTTGTGTTCAGCATTTGCTTTCATTTTTATTATTTCAATGTGTTCAAGTTCAGTGTATTCTATTTTTGGAAATATCCTTGAAAAATATAAATGTTATAGTAAAAATGAGAGAGTCAACCTTTGTAAACTAGCCTTCATATAAATTGAAGAACTAGATATATCTAATAGATTTTCTGCAGTTACTTTATGACTCTGGGATATATTTTTTTATCTTTTGCTTTTAGATTTATTATTTATTATTAAGACTTCTCTGAAGGCAAAGCATTCTTTTCTGGTAGTGTTAAAAACTCTTAAAATTTTATTTCCTAGTTAAATTGTTTATATACAAGTCAACTTTTCTCTCACTTTGTTAATTATTTCAAGACTCTCCAGCCAAATTAATCAAAGAACTATAACTAAAATGTCTTGTACATATTGTTTGGACTATTAGAACTTTTTAGTGTCAGAAACTCAGACGTAGATTGTTTTTCAGCTTTTTGCTCTCCTGTTTACTTAACATCCACAAGTCTCACTCTATCCACCTACAATTTACTCTCCTATCTTAGCTTTTTAAAGTCAGGTTCTCTGAATGCTTGTTTTCAGGTTACACATCATGTAATACTTAAACTATTTCTAGGCTTAGCAAAGTCGAAACAGTTATTTGTCCAGTTTCAGGGAGATCAGGGCTGGGCTTATAGAAAAAGAAATAATTATTTTGTCATACAGTGTAAGGGAAACAGGGACCTCCAAGTCCCTCAAAAATACAAAAGAGAAATTACTTCTGTCTTGCTTGAAATCCTCATTTGATTTTGCAAGACTCCCTGAAATTCTACCAGTTAAACATTCATTTGAGATACTAAGTATTCTCTTTCAAAACAAGAAAAAAATCCTCAAATGATTAACACTTATGTAGATTTGTGTTTTTTTAAATATCATAGGTACATTGGAGAGATAGAGTGGAACTTCTGAGGAGCAAATGGTGAGAAAATCCCAAGTCAGGATTTCCAGTGAAGTACCAGATTTTTGGTGACCTATTATACCTTAGAAATGAGACAAGAGCTCCTCCTTTTCCCTCCTCCCTCAGGAATTTGATTTACTGAGGATCAGCATGACAGCACCGAATGCTGCAGGTTAATGGTCGAACATTATTATATAGAGAAAGAATGCAGAGTAAGTGGAAGAAAGACTTTAGTCAAGGACACAGTCCACTTTGACTAAAGATGGATTATTTTATATGATTTTGGGAGTAATAGCTACAATTAGCACATAGACATTAATAAATATTTGCTAATTTAACAATAAACACATGATCCAAGAGGGTAGACAAAGCAAGTGTCAACATTCAAAGCAATGAAAACAGGACAATGTGCCATTAATTGCCCTGTACACCTGGTCTAAGCAAAACAAAGTGAAAATTAGTCAGGCTGAGGGCTTGCAGTCATGGATATCCAAAACTCTTTGTCAGTTGCCTACAGGTTTTTCCACATTGCTCTTGTCCTAATTTCTTGTTTTGGCTTCTATTCCATGATTCAGAGCCAAGAATGATCAATATCTTCCTGGAGGTGCCATTTTGTTTTTTTCTGAAATCATCTCAGATTTGCATTTGAAAATTATTGATTCATCTCTGTCTTATACATGAAACCATCCATGAAAAATAGGTCTTCCCTAAGCATCTGAAATGAGTAAATCAAAGTTGTAAAAAATCAGGGAATCTTTAGTACTATAAACTAACTATGAAAGATAAAGAGTTTTTCCCAGGCCCGTTCTCATGTTTTATGGCTTTATCCTTCTGGGCTATAGGGGTTGTTGCAAGGATCCTTGTAACTTTCCCCTTTATAAAATTCCATTTGCAATAATTAGAATCTAAGAAATTTTAGTAGAAAAATCAGAATTTAACTGTTTTTTGATGATTGGTTATTTATGTTATTTTGTTCCAAATGTTTAGTGATTTTTCAGAGATCTCTCTGTTTTGATTCTGTTTTGATTACAGAGAACATACTTGTTATGACATTATTTTCTTAATGTATCGATACTTGTTTTGTTGCCAATACTATGTTCTATGTCGGTAAATTTTTCATCTAGACCTGAAAACAATGCGAATTTGTTGTAGTTGAGTGGAATGTCCTATAGACATCAGTTAGTCAAGTTGGTTGATAATGTTAAGACTTCTATATTCTTCATGATTTTCTGTCTTCTACCAATTATTGAGAAAGGGCTATTAAAATCCCTAAGATTTCAATATTTTCCATTTCTTATTGTGGCTCTATCAGTTTTTGCTTCATATATTTTAGATTTGTCATTAATTTCATGACTGTTTAAAATCATTATGTCATTGGTATACCTAAGTGTCTCAATTGGTTAAGCATCAGACTTCTGCTCAGACCATGATCTCTTGGTCCATGAGTTCAAGCCCTGCATCAGGCTCTATGATCAGAGCCTGGAGCCTGCTTCAGATTCTGTGTCTCCCTCCTTTTCCCCGTCCCCCACTTGCACTCTCTCTCTCTGAAAAAATAAATAAACATTAAAAAAAACTGCTTAAAATTATTATGTCCTTGAAACTTTCATTATTGTGAAATGGATTTCTTTATTTTTGCTAGTATTCTTTGCTCAGAAACCTACTTCAACTGGTATTAATTTTCTTTTGATTAGTGTCAGTATAATATAGCTTTTTCCATTCTGTCATTTTTAAAAGATTTATTGCTTTATATTTAAAATGTATTTCTTGTCAGGAGCATACAATTGGGTCTTAATATTTTTTATTAATTAAAAAATTTTTAATTTTTTTTATTTTTGAGAGAGAGAGAGAGAGTGAGAGACAGAGTGTGAGCAGTGAGGGGCAGAGAGAGAGGGAGACATAGAACCCAAAGCAAGCTCAAGGCTCTGAGCTGTCAGCACAGAGCCCACCATGGGGCCTGAACTCACAAAGCAGGAGATCATGACCCAAGCCAAGGTTGGACGCTTAACGGACCGAGCCACCCAGGCACACTGGGTCTTACTTTTTTAAATAATGCAATCTTATATCATCTTTGCATTCGAATATAGGTAATAAAGCCATTTACATTTAATGTAGATTAGTAATTATTAATTTGCATCATTTAAATCTATAATCTTACTATTTTTTCCTTTTTTCTCTCTAATTTTTGTTCTCTTTTTCCTCTCTTTCTGCCTTTTTTATGAATAATCAAATTATACAAATAGTGTTTATGATTTCATTTTATCTTTTTTGTTGACTTATTCATTATAATTCTGTTTAGTTATTTTAATCGTTACTTTAGGGTTTATAGTTATATCTTTGATTTATCAGAGGTTACCTTCAGTTGATATACCACTTTATGTGTACTAATACAACCTTACAACCATAGGTTCTTCTCTCTCCATTCTTGTGCTGTTTTTCATTAATTTTACTATTATGTATATTATATACCTTACTTTGCATTTGTTATAATTTTTGTTTAAAGAGTCAATTATCTTTTAGAGGAATTTAAATTAAAAAATATCTTATATATTTGCCCATAAAATACTGTTTGTAGTCCCTTGTTCCTTTAACATTTCTTAAAGTATGGATTTTCTGGTGATGAATTCTTTCAGATTTTGTATGTCTGGAACAGTATTTCACCTTCATTTTCAAAAGATATTTTTGTTGAGTTTAGAAATCTAGGTTTATCATTTTTATCTTTTAGTACCTTAGTGACGCTGTTTCACTGACTTCAGTGACAGAAATCTGCTCTCATCTTTATCTTTGTTCCTCTGTACATAACATGTTTTTCTTCTCTGTCTACTTTTAAGATTTGTCTTTAGCACTGGCTTTGAACAATTTAGTAATGATATGCCATGATTTTTAGGGCTTGGGGTTAGTTGAGATTCTTGGATCCATGGGCTTACAGTTTTTATCATTTTTGAAAAGTTTTGGGTCATTATTCTTCCTAATATTTTTTTCTATTCTCACTCTCTTCTTAACCCTGGGGACTACAGTTGCACAATATTGCAGGCTACTCAAAGTTGTCATACAGCTAACTGACATCATGTTCATTTTTATTGTTGTTGTTATTCTTGTTTTTCTCTGTGTCTTCTTTTGGATTGTTTGTTTCCTTAGGACTTTAACTTTCCTAACCTTTTTTTTCTCAGCAGTGTCTAATCTGCTGTAATTTTAATCCAGCACACTTTGCATCTGACAGACTATTGTTTTCATCTCTGGAAGTTAATTTTGAGTCTTTTTTTTATGTCTTCTACAACTTTACATAATTTTTCAAACTTACAATGCAGTTATAATGTTTTAATGAGACTTTCTTCTAATTCATGAAGATTGATTGATTTTTCTTGATTGATTTTTCTCCTCGTTATGGGTTGTGTTTTCCTGACCTTTGCATCTTTGATAATTTTTTAACAGGTGCCAAACATTGTCAATTTTACCTTATTGGATGCTGAATATTTTTGTATTCTTATAAATATTTTTGAACTTTTTGTGGGACACAATTTAGTGGCTTGGCAAGAATTTGAAAATTTTGGGTTAATGTTTCAAAGTTTTCTTTTGGATAGGACCATAGCAGTACTAGACTGAGGGTTAAATATCTTCTTAACTGAGGGAGGATCTTTCTGGATTCTCCACCCAAAACCTGTGAATCATGTTTTCCAGAATGGCTGCTATCTCTAGTCACTTCACGTGGGTTTGTTTTTTGTTTGGGTTGGGCTGGGTTGTTTTTCTCACATAAATGCACAGATCAATACTTAGCTGAATACTTTGAGAGGGATACCTGTGTATATCTGGAATTCTTTCTCCGTACAGCTCTTTTCTCCCCACATGTTGTTGAGAGAACTCTAGTCACCTATGTCTCCCCATATCCTCATTTCTGAGTCTGCCAGGGTGTGCCTGGGTTGACTTTCTCTGCACCACAACCTGGGAACTCACATAGCAGTAAATTAGGGAAATGATTGAGCTTACTTTTTTCTTAAATGTCTCCTGTGTCTCAAGGATCATTCTCTTACTGACTCATCCCCAGGCTCTTTAAAGTTGTTTTTATCAATTTTTTTGGTCATTTTTTGGTTGTTTCTGTTAGGAGAGTAAGTCCAGTCCCTGTTACTTTGTTTTTGTCAGCTGTAGAATCATTCAGTTTATGCTTTCTTAACAATATTTCTACTACTGTTTTAGTGAGGTTTAACAATGTGCTAGCAATAATTGTAAAGTAATCTTTAACATCTGTTAATTAGAATATCAATGAAAACAGAAACATTATGGTACAATATGTACCTAATAGGAGCACCTAGGAATGTAGGTTATTGTAGTAAAAAGATCATGGAAACAATAATAGAAATATCTGGTCCTTGAATGAAACTTCCAATTAATTAGTTTGTCATATTTTAGGTTTTCTGTTTATTCTTGATATTCTTATTTGCAAAACAGATATTACTATAGCCATACTATATTTTTCACAGAATTGTGAAATCATTGGGATGTTATGTATTAAATGTTACTTTGAAAAATCAACATTTTGTATAAATATAAGATCTCTTTAAGAGTTTTAAGTTTTATTTTATAAAATATTACAAATGGTTTTGCAATATATAGTCCATGTATATTTCCTACGTTACTTATATATTTTGCAGGGAAAGCTCATAATATGAAAATACTGAAAAAGTCTGAATAGACTATAAAATCACTATATAACAAATATTACAAAATATTTATATGTTTAATTCATTTAGAATTATTTAGATTTCTATTCTTTTTCATACATACATACTTCTATCTTTTTTGATTTTGTCTACATAATTCAATAAGGATTTAAATTAAAGATGAAATAGCATGAAATAGCATTGGAAAAAGAAAAAAAGCCATATTTAAATGACAGACATTACTGTAGCATTGATTCCAAACCGTGGGGCCTATTGCTTTTAAAAGCACAACTTCAAACACAATGCTAAATTTGTTTTAAATGTAACTATGGAATTACTGAAAGAATCTTTTCCCATTTATGTCAGAGATGAAAGATGATTTGTGATAATGCATAGCTATTTTCCTGTCATCATAATTGGACTTATACGCTAAACTGAATTAACAGCATAGATGATCAGGGAGCCTGCCCATTGATATCTAATTACATGTCTAACTAGTGATAAAAATTTTAGATCATAGTTTGTGCTTCTCAAATAGAAATACTTTTCTTTCATAAAATGCCATATACATTTATATTTTCCTGTGAATATAATATTGTAAGATCATAGAATGAAATTTACTCTAATTTAGCAAACTAGGAATATAATTTTGACTTGGTAAAACTTATTTATTACTTTATTTGCCTTAATTTATACTAATGATAAAGATATATTATATCAAGTTTAGGAACTTAATCTGTGGGTAGGACAAATCTGAATTCAAATTTGTAGGCTTGCCAGATAAAATATACGATGTCTGACTATATTTGAGTGTCAGATGAACAATACATTTTTTTTTCCGGCATATGTACTACCACACCTGTGACATACTCACACTAAAAGAAAATCAGTTTTATCTGAAACTCAAATATATCTGGGTGTCTTGTATTTGTATTTTTATTTGCTAGATCAGGCAGCCCCATCCAACAATCATCATCTAAGTATTGATCCTCTTCATTCTCAGATCCTGATCTCTCATTCTTTCTAAAACTGATTTTGTCTTGGTCATTTCAATACCTGTAGAGATAATACCTTTAATACTTTGGCATTTTAATTTCTTGATCTTTTTTCCTTCAAGGGATCTTGGACTCTATTATGTTAACCATCCTTTTACATGACTATATTCTAGACCTCATCATTCCAAATACAGACACATCTTTCATGATCTTTGATTCCATGAATTTCATCACCAACTACCACATCTTTTTTTTGTTTTTAATTTCATATCATTGAAGACCTCCAACTACAGTATTAAACCTTTTTTACATCACTGGGACCTACGATCCATTGATTCTTTCACCATTTCATTGTCTTTATCCTTTATGATTATAATTCTCTCCTTATTCGACAGGTTCCACAGTTCTTCATGGCTACACAGAATTACTGTTATATGGAGCCAGACTACTTGGGATAAAAAGACTTATACCCTGCCTTCAACATTTACTAGCTATAACCTTCAGTGATTTACTTAATTTTTCTGCCTCTACTTCAGGTTATTTATCTATAAAAGGGAAATGTTATACATGTGACATAAGGTTATTGTGAAGAAAAAATAATTTATATAATATGCCAGAACAGTTCCTTGTTGGTACATAGTATATATTGTATGGTTAGTTTTTGTTATTATTGTCACCATTATTAACATTATCACCATTGGCAAAGTCAAAATGCCTTTGTTCACACTCTCAAATTCTTTGTCCATCAATTCCTTCACTTTTCTTGTTTACTAGAACATCAATCCTATTTAAATCCAACTATATTCTGGACACGCCCATAGAAAGTAAAGGGGGAAAAAAACCCAAATGGGCTGTCTGATTTCAGTTTAAGTTAGTAACTGTGAATTTCAAAATTTTTTTTTACTGGTTGCCCAGAAATCCAACTATATGTCTAAGATTTGTTTCATCTCTGCTTCACATCTCTCCTTTCTCTCCTGCCTTGGATGCCTCTCCCCACTCTTACATTCTACTTCACCCAAGAAATGTGAACCATCAGAAGAGAACTTCCCCAAACTCTCATACCCATATCTCCGAGCTCTCTGAGTCTGTCCTCACTCTCTGGCTTCTCTCCCTCCATCTGCATGGACTCTTGGTGCCCGTACCATGACCAGTCCTCCCATTTATGCACTGCATCTACTCTCCTCCTGTATGTTTGAATTTAGTATCTAATAGGCACCTCAAAGTTAACACATCCCAAAACACACTGCCAATTTCTCTAGCAGATTAACCCATCTCCAAAAATGGCAACCCCATCCTCAGAACAGTTCCTTAGGACACAGCATTTGGCTCCTCTTTTCCTCTCACAGCACAAATACTTTGCATGAGGCCCTGAAGAGCACCTGACATACCAAAATTTTTTTTTTACTAGTTCTAGTTTTATAATATGGATTAAGTAGATGATAAAAAGTAGCAACTACTTTTGTAGTTTGTGGGAGAATTAAACCAATAATGCATGAAAAGTGCTGATCACAATGCCTAGTAAAAATTCAACAAAGGTGTGCAACTACTTTTACTATTATTGATACTGTTCCTTTTTCTGTTCTTTCTTATCCAGACTATACTAATGTAGATAAATATACATATACATGCACCTGAATAAAAAATGGACGTAAATGTTATCAGATGTGTATTAATAGAAAATAATACTATTTGCTTCAGTTCTGTAGAAGAGCAATTCCTTTTGGACTACTTGTATAAGTTTAGTTTGAGAAGTACCTAAAGAATCTCATCACTAGGACTAATATTTTATGATGTTAAGAGTTCAACTTGACCAGACTTCCTGAACTTAAATTTTGCCTCAATGTGACTTCATTACTTACTTGAACACTATGCCTCAATTTTCTCATCTGTCATATGGGAATTACTAGTACCTCCTCACACAATTGTTCAATTTTTCCATATTTGTGTAGTTTTTAGTATGATTACTGAGATATTATAAGCACTTTATAAGCATTCACTTTTGTTTTTATTAAGATGAAGTGGTCTTCTCCATAAGAAGGTTCAAGGCATAAATTCAAAGAATTATATAATAGTTCATCTGTAATAGTTCATCTCCCTTGCAAGTGTTATGGTCTATTCATGTGGGAATAGTTTTTCACAACTTCAAAATCTAAATCACAGTGTGATTTTGCCCCAGATCCTATGCCTTCCTTTTTTTCTTTTTTTGTATTTACGTCTTTCTGGAATGAGACAGCATGATTGTAGCTGCACTTAGAGTGCAAGGAATATTATCAATATGTTTGTCAATTTAATTTATTCGTTAGAGAACCATTAAGCACTAATTGTATGTTATGCCCTAAGTGTTGTTGGTACCATTCAATGGTGATTAAGCTGAAAAAGATTTCCATTCTTTTTGAACTTATGAAACAAGAAGAGATACATTCACATAAATTACTAGAAGCTCAACTATTCCTTTTCTTTTTGATACTCATGTTAGATTAAACATCCAGCCAAATTCGTGGCATCATGTGGTGCGGGTTTTTAGGCAGCACTACAACAACACTGGATACATTGGCTAAAGAGTGCTAATTTCCTCAGGATTCTTCCATGCAGTTTCTTACACAACTGGTAAAATCTAATTTGGTTTCTCTTCCACTGAAGTAGACACTGCTGTTCAGTGGAAATAAATTTGAAAGAGAGAAACCCTTCACGGATGCTGGGCTGTCCCAGTTGGATATTTTGCATCTTATGTAGGCAGGTTCCAAGTGGAACTCCAGATTATGCCTCCAAGCCTGAGACCAGGCAGCTGTCAGAGGCCTGAAGTCAGCAGGTGTAGGCAGTCACAACGCTGAAGGAGAGAATGACACTCAGCATCTGGCTGTTTACCAGGACCGACGATTCATTTTATTGCCTACCCTTAAATATGCTTCCCAAATGTTTGTTGCTCAAAAAACTGATAAAAATCCCAGAATTAAAGAAATTGAAGAACATTTTATTGACAGAGTAGGCAGAAGAAAATAAATTTACATCTGATAAGATTTTGTAACAAAATAAGTGTAGGTTAGTTACATCTATTCTTAGCATCTATAGCACTGTTAGGATATTCCAAATAGTTGAATTTTATGTTCAGAACCTGTAATAAATCTCTTATTTTGAGTATAAAGAAGCATACTATCCATACTAATTAAAAGAAAAGCTTATTCTCATTAAATAGATTTTGTACAAATTCCTTAAAATATCAGTTAGGAAGAGAGAACACATTACTGGTCTGTGGGATGGCCCATGGTCAGACCAGCTCTGACCATGATGGAAAATATGCACAGAAAAAATATTTTAAAAATCCCACTTCTGCCTTCTTTGGAGCAACACGCTTCTATGTTTCATATTTAGAGGCTCAAGTTCACTACTTCTGAGAAAAACTTTACATTGTTCTCATTAGAAGACTTAGTGCTAATTCTGCCATAAATTTAAGTGGTTTAATTTTAGAGACTGTGGGTTGCCTCTTTACTTTTGAGCAAATAATTGTTCATTATGTGGCAGCTGAGAGTCCCGGAAGTTGGGTAGTAGCAGCTTCGTAGTTCATATTCACCGGAAGACCCCATATAGAAGCCAGAAGAGGTGTTTCATAGCATTAGCATTCCCACCCATAGATTCTCCTTCAGTAATCAAAGAACTCAGTAGTGTTTGGTTTGTTTTTATGACCCCCACGGATACCAAATATGCATGAAAATTTGACCTTGGATTTGTCAGTGTATGAGTAAACCCACTGGTGACCCCCCTCCATGATATTTCTCAGTAGTAGCATCTCAAATGGTCACACTCGCAAATACTTAGACATGCATTTTCACATGGGTTTCCTTTCCTTTTTCTACTTAACTATTATTCACAGGTAAAACATGTTGTTTTTATACTTTTTCTTTGAAAATAAGAAAAGTTTTATTTTGACACATTTTTATAAATGTAGATAGGTTTCTCAAATTTGATCATAGTTTGCTTGTCCAGATTTCCTAGATAAGAACTGCCTATTTTTACTTAAATCCTCATGTACTGTTACTCAGTTTTAACAATTCATGTTTTAGCCTACCATTTTCTTGTAAGAATTCGATGAGGGATTATTTTTTATGACTTTTCCATTCATAAGCTTATTCCCCTTTGTATAACCTTCACTTACAGTGCATATAGTTTTTCAAAAACTTTGGCCTCTGTTTGTAGAGTTGAGGCATCTATTATTAATAAAATATTGGTAGATTTTTTTTCTGAGTTATCTTGAGAGAATAATGTTCTATTACTCCGAAAAGAAGTGCTTCAGAATGAGGTATTCTTACAGAAAAATCATTATATACACATATGTTCATAAGATACACTATTAAATTTAGTAGTCCCATCACATGTAAGCTTCAGATATTGTTGCTTTAATGCATTCCCTTACTACTTTGATAAAAGCCTTAAGATGTTGCCACTAGTTCTTTGATGATTTCCTCTGATGTTACAGTACCTTTCTTTTTTCCTCCAAAAAAATCTGTTTTGCATAAACATGAGAAAGTCAAGGCAGTTTGACTTAACGAGTAAAGAGATTCAAGTTTTAGCAACAAATGTACATATATTTGTGATCAGTTCTCCCACACATTATGGCCCTCTATTCAATGTAAAGGAAGTTTATTTTAGATTTCTGAAAAATATAACCTTTATCTTTAAAAGAAGCACAAATGAGCTTTTTAAGTTTATAATTTTGAAATTTATTCAGACTTTCTCCATTGAATAAATGAGATTTATTGATAAAATTTGGAGAGAGAAGAGTCATATTGACCTAATCTTATTCTTTTCATTGACTTATTCTTACCAATTTCCTCCATCATCCCTGCCTGACTTCTGAATGTGTCCTGTATTCTGTTGGATTCAGGAATGGATGCGTTTCTTTTAAGTGTTTAGTTCTAGCTTCCAGATCAGTTCGTGGCAATTACCTTTTACAAAGCCCATTGCAGATTACTTATTATGTCCCTAGTTAGGTTTCGTGTTCCTGTAGAGATGCACTATTAGCAAATTAATAATGAGCTTAACTTTCTTCATTTAACTATGAAGTTCTGCTTTCAATTAGGCTAGAGTTAATGATATGGTATTGTGTACTTGAAATTTGATGAGAGAGGTCTCTTCAGTGTTTTCACTATAAAAATAAGGAGTTGACTATGTAAGGTGATGGATGTGTTAACTATCTTGATCGTGGTAATTATTTCACACTATATAAATACATCAAATCATTACATTGTACACTTTAAGTGTATACAATTATATTAGCTCATTATTCATCAATAAAGCTGGAAAAAATAAAATAGAAAACAACAAATATTCAGAATTAAATAAGATTAGCCAAACAACTCCAAATTTACTTTTGATACCAGGTAGTGTCCATATTATATCACGTTTTTTTTTATCAACATCTTGTCAAAGTTATCTACATTGTGAATGTTTCCCTGAGCCCATGTAAACCATTTAGTTGTTCCTTCTTTATATGCAATGCAATCCTTCTAATGCTTATGCTGTATTATATATATTTTTTGTAACCAAGCATGTTCTTCTGTGGCTCTATTTTATAAAAGAATGCCAGTCTACCAACTCTCAGTGGTACCTGTGGGATTGCATTTATCTCATTGTGCTAAAATGTCATTTTCACTTGCTACCTATATTCTGAATTGATAATATAGACATCTAAAACCTAACTATTGTGCCTGATACTTTTCCCTGTTTTTTCTTTTCTTTAAAATTAAGGTTACAGGCACCACTTTCACTATTGTTCCTTCTTGTCACCCTTTTGTGTCTAATACCTGATTTATAGCTTTATATCAGATTGCCAGCTGAAGGTGAACAGTTGTAGGTCTGCATATTGTGTAAGAGATACATCTCTTGCCCCTTGTTTTGCGAAACATCTGATCTGATCATGAAGCTCTGTCTTGTAGGAGTTAGAGTCACCAACAGCCATATTACTTGTGTGAGTGTGTGTGTGTGTGTGTGTGTATGTGTGTGTGTGTTCTCTTTGTTTCAGAGCTGTTATCCCAAACAGGGGAGCATAACACAAAACCTCTGAAATTCCTGGCTTTTTAAAAGCTCAGCTTTGCCTGCTTTGAGTTGAAGCCAGACAATGAAGTACAGTTTTCTACCTGATTAGCAAGATCTACACACAGGAGAAAAGAATCACTTCTGAGCACACCATTATTTGTCACAGATTTTCAGATATACCAATATGGTTACTGACACTTACCATGAAGTCTTTTCTTCTCTTACTTAATATAAGGAATTCTCAAAGGGTTGAATTTTACAGTCTTCTAACTTTTTAATTTCTGAAGTGTGTTACCTCTTTTTTTTTAAACCACATTATTCCATAATATATGCAAACAAAAGCATCTAGCACAACTCCTAGTACTCAGTACATATGCCCCAAATTACTTCAATCTAGAACTGATATTTGAGGAGAGTTTTGCTTAGATTTTATGATAGTTTGCCCACTTTCACTAACATTTTAGTTGTTTATATTTTCATTTCTTTTTTTCCTTTGTATATTGTCCTCTTTTTTCCTCATTAATCAAAAAATGAAAGGAAGGATTATCATGTGGGAAATGTAACACAAATGTTATATGGAAAGATAAGGCGATTCACATAGCTTACACCTACTGCAGTAGTGTGTTTACATGCTAGTGTAGACACACCCAGCTATTTGCATCTTGGGAAATATTTCTGTGAGCAGATTTAACAGGTTCTTCTTGTTTAGATCTCACAACGGGAGATAGATGCTCAAGCTACATATACTAAGTATCTTGGGAAATTAAGTATTAACATTCTTTTTAGGGAAGCCTCTACATAATAAGAAAATATTCCTTTCTAAATTCCCTAAGTCATAGCAATGTATCTAATCTCTCTTGTCATTTGAACTCTGTCAGAATAAAAGTGAATAACCCAATGTTAATTCTTTAACCATTTGACATAATAATATTCTGACAAACGCAAAGACCATACATGGAGTATGGTGAATCTCGTTAATCCAAATTGCATGGGTTCCAAATGGCAATAGTGGGGTTGGGAAGGTGGCTTGGAAAGTATAGGATGGCTTTCACTGGCTATGATATTACTGGATAGATGTTGTGAATGTAACTCCATGTTTGTGATTGCTGGATTCAGCGTCACTGACTCAGGCACTCAAAGCTGACCGTCACAACACTGTGCAACTTCTGCATTATAATAGATTCTTATTCTGGGGTGAGAAAATAAATAAAAATGAAGTGCTTAAAATGCAATGGTAAAACAAAAATAAAGTATCTATCTGTCTATTTATAATTCCTGATTTATATGTCTTTGTAAAAATTTAAGGGAAAGGATATTGCAAATCCTGATTTGGGTATTTATTTTGGCTTCTCTCTTCTGCACCCATATGGACAAATATATAGATATGTGTATACATATCTATTTTTTAATTAGGAAATAAGAACAAATCACGTTGGCTACTTCCTAATATACTATCCATTAAAAAACACTATTCTTGCCAAAGCAATCATTTTCTTAGTATTTGTTGCCATCCTTACTGAAATCCTATGAGCCTCATTTTCCTTTTTTTATTCCCACAGCATGAAGCATCCATTGACCAATGTGAATTTAGATACCATTGGCATTTCTTGTCACCAGGAGTATGAGTTAAAACTCTAACAGGACATTTATACTTTGCTTTATTCTACTCTTTTTGTTAAGTTCATATCTAGATCTTTCCTCCCTTTCATTTCTTCTTATTTTACTTTGTCAGAATATAGTTTTATATAGTTAAAAATGTCCATGAAAATTATAAATTAAAACAAGAAACATGCATTGATGATTCCTTTGTATGCATGGGCATTTTTTTAAGCCTCTAAAGGAATTTTAAAAATACCTAAAAATGGAAACACAGAAAAATATTTCCACAAAAATCTTCTTCCAAATCTCTGATCTTATTACCCTTTCCAGATTTTTTTCCTTTAAACATAAATATATTGTTACAATTATTATAGTTTTGGGGCACCCGAGTGGGCTCAGTCAGTTCATCATCTCCCTCTACCCCTTCCCTCCTCATGCACATGTGCACATTTTCTCTCTCTCTCTCTTTCAAAAAAAAAAAAAAGCACAAACATTATAGTTTACTCAGGAAAACTTCGTTTAATTGCAGCAAAATATATATTTGTGAAATGTATCTCTCATGTTTTTATGCTTCTCTGAAAGTTGACAATTTCTTCTCTTGTAGATAGATTCTGGAAGTTGTTTTATTGTATATGTCTTAAGAACAAACATCATAATACTGACAAACATACGTACATTCATACATAGAATTTGTCTTTATTTTAGTTCTTATCTCTCCAAATAATGATGATTAAAAGATCATCTTCGACTATCTGTCGGTTTGTTCCCCCTCCTATTCCTGTATATTCTCTCTTCTTATTTGTATTTATAGTGAAATGGCTCAGAATAAAGCTCACAGCTTCTTACTGGTGGACTGAATTTGTTTCTTAGGTGACATTATAGAAAAACAAACCTTCGCTGAAGAGTTATTCCCTGGGAAAAATTGATATGTTAAAGAATATTAGGAGAATGATATAGTTTTGGCTTTAATAACAAAAATCCCTGTTCTCTCTTATCAACATATGAGAGAAATGCAAGTTAATTTCCTTTGAATTAGGCATGGCCATTGATAGCTTTAGCCAGTGAATTATAAACAGAAGTGATGAGTGTCACTTCCTGCAAAAGCTTTAAGAACCTCTATCCACATCTTGTTTCCCTGCCTCAATGGTATTGGAAGCATGTATGGAATTGGAGTCTCCACTATCAAGGGTCCTTTAGAAACTGTGGAACAGAGCTCACCACTATTCCATACTGGGCATGTAAAGTTGAAACAGCATTCTGTTTTTAGCATCCTGGTTCTTTTTGGAGTTGTTTGTTTCAACAACATACCCTATCATCTCCTGTCAGACAGAGAGCAACTGTACGATTTTGGCAGACTGTAGAAGACTTGCCATTTTTCCAATCTCTAGGGAGCTGCAATGTCAATCATGGCTCATGCCGTCTCATTTGGAACATTCTAACATTACAAAGGAAGAAGCTTTATACTTTTATTTATTTTATGGATAATACATTGTGTAGTCTGAGTACAAGTGCACAGACTAGATGACAGCCTCCATGGATTATTTTTGATTTCTGGAATTTTATATATAATAATTCCTTTACAGATTTGAATATATCTTCACCCTTTACCTTTAAATTCATTACATTCCAAATGCAAATGCTTTGGGGAAGTAGAATATTTTAAGTGTTATCAGTCATTCATACCTTAGTGAATAAAGTATATAATGAATTAATCGGACAGTCTTCTAAAACTAGTTTTAGACAGCAGCAAAGGGAGCAGATGATGAGGAATCATGGACTCTATCTGGCAAAAGGGGAAAGGACATAGAGAGTTCATGTTAAAGTCAAGTGTTCCCTACTTCATAATTTTCGAAGAGCTGGTTCTTGTTGAATACTCTAGTGTATGCCAAGATCAAGATCAAACATAAACTCTAGGGAAATTTTAAAGCCTTTGGCATCATGGAATAATTAAATTGTATTAACGCCTTAAAGGTTTCTAGAGACTTCTTATTCTTCAAAACTGAATTGTTGGGGACAGAAAAACTTGAAAAAGTCATTCATTTCTCTTGATAGAGTTTACCCATTTCTCATTAAACAATGATAAGTCCGTGTACTTCTGCTGGTACTGGTGGATTAATGAGTTGATGTTTCTGAAAGTTAACTGAGGTGGATGAAAAGTATTTTAGAACTGGGGCACCTGGGTGGCTCAGTCGGTTAAGCGACTGACTTCAGCTCAGGTCATGATCTCACGGTCTGTGAGTTTGAGCCCCGCAATGGGCTCTGTGCTAATGGCTCAGAGCCTAGAGCCTGCTTCCGATTCTGTATCTCCCTCTCTCTCTGCCCTTCCCCAGCTCACACTCGGTCTCTATGTCTCTGAAAAATAAATAAAAACGTTAAAAAAATTAAAAAAATATTTTAGAACTAAGAAAGAACTAATACTGCAATTGTATAATGATATGCACATTTTACAGGTGTTCCACAGTCCTTGGGCCTGGTCGCTCTTGTTAAGGATATAATAACTTTGACAGAATAAAACTTAAGTTCAATTTTATATTTTAAAAGTTTACAAATATTATGCTTGCTAGTGTGCTAATGAAAGAGTAGAAATATAGATAAGTTTCAATGTTCATATATTAGTGGGATTAACTCCAAAATGTTAAATAGTCTATAGTTCTTAAATAATATAAGAATTCAAGATCAGATTTGACTTTTGGTGTTTGTTAAAGTGCTACTCAGGCAAAGTCTGTAGTTCTGACATAAAAACATGGAATATTTACTTTCTGACTTTTGCACTTCCCCAAACTGTAAATAAAATCAGAATTTTAAACAGTCAATGCCAATTTGCCAAGTGACTTAACTATAAGTTAATCTCTAAAAACATGATTCCTTTTCATGAGTGACATATAAATTTCAGCTCTGCTTACTCACAATCGTTTTTGTTTGCTTATTTTCTATGGTAATATTGATCTTGAATTTTATTTCCAAACTTCTTAGGAGAAATATATCTTTTCCTTTGATTTATTTGATTCCTTTTTAAGAGAAAAGCTGGGTTTCTTTGGTGTTTATCAAATTGGAAAATTTCCATAGAGAATGATCGTCTTTAACTAGGCTACTTGTTGGTAAGAAAAAAGTCATATTTATGGGCATAAATATCCTCAACATCCCAGGTATATAGGTGGTAAAATCAATTTCCATTAAAATTTTTGTTACTATTTGTCTTTGAGACTCCTATGAAAGCAATTTAAGCAACAACAATGAAGTGTTGTTTTTCTTTTTTTTTGAGGTGCTAATATGCTATCTTCTACTCTGCTTCTTACCTATCTGTGGAATTATTTTCTGAGTCCCTTTACAAAAGTGTGTTAGCTGCCATTTGGCAAGCAATAGTTTTTTCCTATATGATGTTAATTATTTTAATGTTTAATTATTTATTTTGAGAGAGACACAGAGTGTGAGTGGGGGAGGAGAGAGAGAGAGAATAAGAATCCAAAGCAGGCTCCGGACTGTCAGCCTAGAGCTAGAAGGGCTAGATCCTACAAATGTAAGGTCATGACCTGATCCGAAATCAAGAGCTAGATGCTTTCCCAACTGAGCCACCCTGGTGTCCCTGATCTGTTCGTATTTTTAATATAAACATTATTTAACTTAGATATTACCTATATTATTGATTACCTTGGTGCCCCCAAATGTGTTTCACTTTAGAAACGAAACAATCTCTACTTTCATGGTATTTCTTATTTTAATATCCTATTTCTTCTGAAAATCAGATGTAAAAAAAATCCTTTTATTCCTTATATCATTTTAGTTCGTTATTTTAAATATTCCCCAATTAAATCAGTTTTTCTCTCTTTAGTTATTTTATTTGAAAGAGAGATAGCACAGGAGCACAAGAAGGGGGAGGGGACAGAGAGCGAGAGAGAGAATCCTAAGGGCTCCACATTCAGCAGGGTCTGATTCCATGACACTGGGATCATGACCTGAGCCGAAATCAAGAGTTGGACACTCAGCCTCCTGAGCCACCCAGATGCCCTATCTTTATTTTAAACCATGGGTAATTTATCTTCCGAATTCTATTAGATTGTAATCTTGAGGGTTAGAACCATAAGTGTGCATCTTTTTATCCTAGTGCCTGATCAATGGAAGGCATTCAATACAAACTTATTAACATACGAATGAATAAATATATATGGTATTACTTTTGATGGGAAGATTAATGTAAAGAACATACAGGCTTCGTACTTAATATAGACTGTATGCTGTGTGACAGGACCAATTCTAAAACCTTGGAGCAGATATGTTGGTGTTGTCTATACTTCCACACACCCCTTACTGTTTCAGTGAATGACAGCTTGTCTTCCAACAGCCTGCACTGGAGATTTTGTCAGAGGAGTGCCCTCACTGTGACAGAATCCACTTTGCTTATGTGTAACCTGGGAAGGATGTGTCTGGGAATTAATTTTCCTTGGAGGCAGCCTGAAAACAGTGATTGATAGATTTTGGGGGATATAACTATCCTAGATCCTTTACTCCCTGCCTAGGATAAGTCAGAGATATGTATTTTATATAACTTTCAGTGTCATAAAGCTAAGATTGAATATTACTACTAATAAAAGAAGAATGTGTTATGATCCAAACCAACTATAAGCACATTATCAAGTAAGAAGACAAAAATATAATCAAACATTTGTAATACAGTGTGACAATTAATTATATACTATATGTTTTGAAGATGTAGGGGAGAAAAAGCATTTTTCCAGTTTTTGTTTTGTCTAATTAAAAAAATGCTTCTTTTCTTAGAGAGGTTTTAATATTTATGTGATCAAATATGCAGTATTATTCTTTGTTGACATATTACTCTGTGGATTATAAAATAATCACTCATGTTTCTAAACGACGTTTTGAAATTTTTATATTTAAATCTCTAAGATTTTCAAATTGAATTCTTGGTGTGGCAGACGTATGGGTCTCTCTCTCTCTACTTCACTTTTCCTCTTTTTCTCTCAACACAGTGTTAGTCACTTACCCTTAAAGTATTTATTGAGGAATGTATCAATTTCCTACTAATGTGAAGTACAACCTTCAATACATACTACATTTCTAAAAATGTAGAAGATTTGAGTTTTCTGTCTATTATATACCAGCAATAAACTGTTTTGGTTAGTGTAGTTTTATAATGTGTTCATTATCTTATTTTTCAAGTACTTCCTCATTGTTTTTTTATTTTAAAAATATTTTGCCTACGTTTTTCATTTATTATTCTTAGTAAATAATAGAAGAAAAAACAAATAGAATGTAACTAGAATTTTGATAGATATTATATTGAATTTATAAATTTATTTGGTATTAAAATATTTTGATATTCACACCTACACTAGAAATATATGTAAATTCCATCTGATCACACATACAAACAAGTACATTTAATTCTTATCTATCTATCTTTCCTTCTTTCTCTTTTTTTTTTTTTTTTTGTTCTTATCTTTCAAGGGAAGATTCAAGGAAAGTTCAGATATGATCTAGACTTTGAAAAAAGGAGTCTTGGAGCAAGACGTTCTAAGCAGAAGGAAAGGAAGCTGTTTTTAATAAAGCTTGAAGTCCAGACTCAGACTTGGTTGTGAAGACTTTTGTAAGCTACTCTAGAGAACTTGAAATCCAAGTGTAGGCAGTAGGAAGTTTCTGATGTTTATAAGCAAAGAAAATAAAATGATCCAATCTGTGACTTAGTAAAATAACCTTCTAATCACATGGTTGGTTCCTCTGGCAACAAGCCCCCATCCTGAAGCTGTTTAGGGGCCCAGCAAGTTACCTTATTAACATAAAGCCGCATATGGTTGAAAGGTACTTACTCTGAATTTTAAAAAATGCGTCTCTCACCCTTATCAGGAATCAGGAATCATGGTTGAAGACCAAACATGTATTTCTTATAATACAGTAATATACAAGTAGTAAGGTATCCCTAAATATTTTGATGTATTACCTACTTTTTAAAATTAAAACTATATATTAGCCCAAATAACATTCATGTTTATTATACAAAGTATTGAAGCTATAGGTAAATATTTTTTTTTAAATCATCACACTTTAAGATATAAGCATTGTGAACACATAGGTGACAATTTCTTTAGGTAAGTGTATTCAAGTGTGTATTTACAACTTTTCATATAGTAACAGAGCTTCAAAATGTACCTTCTGAATCACAAAAATGTAATTTAGTCTGAAGTAGTTTCTAACTTGAGTTAAAATCCAAAATGTTTCTATTTCTTACCAATGTTTCTTATTAATCTCATTTCTTTATTTCTTCTATTAATCTAAGTGACTTTTACTCTCAATTAAATATTTACTCCTTCCTGTCACCTTAGGAGATTTAAATGTATAACATCATCAGAAAATGCAATGTGACTCAAAAATTTGCTGTTGACAATGAGAACTTTGTTTCTTAATAATTTTATCTTTCATGAAGCAACATATAAAGTGCTGAGATATTTTCACATAATTTCCACTCCTTAAAAAAACATAAATGTCAATTTTTAATTGCAAGAATTTTCTTTTTTTTTAACGTTTATTTATTTTTGAGAGAGAGAGAGAGAGTGGGAGCAGGGGAGGGGCAGAGAAAGAGGGATACACAGAATCCAAAGCAGGCTTCAGGCTCTGAGCTATCAGCACAGAGCCTGATGCAGGGCTCGAATTCACAGACCAGGAGATCATGGAGATCATGACCTGACCTAAATTCAGATGCTTAACTGACTAAGCCACCCAGGCACCCCGGTCGCATGAATTTTGAAAGCACAGTAACTTTCGCATTAAACTTCAGTAATTAATAGGAATGCTTTGCTTCATATATTCTTTTAAATAATAGATTTAGATAAAGTAAGAAATGGTATTACTGTTCTAAAATAAATGCAGATTTTCTCTTTATAAATTATAGTGTGGGAACAAAGTTGCATCTTTGTATACTTCAGTTCAAGCTGATAACTAATGCATAAAGTGAAACCTTCTTAAAAGTTTTATTTGTCAGGGCAGTAAATAAATAACCAGTGCTCCTGTTGCTTAAAACTATAGATCACGCTAGAATATGAAAAATAATTATTATATTACTATTAGAAATCCTTATAAGCTGAATTGTGTATCTTGCATCTGCATAGGAAGATAAAATATTTTTGAACAAGATGAAAATCATCCTGGAATCACTTTGAGAGCAAAATCATATGTAAGGTAAATATGACTATATGAAATATGGGGAATTTGATTGCCTTAAGCAAAAACTCAAAAATCTATGAATACTCTAAACAAAACTGCAATTTTTAAAGTATGAACATTGGTGCAGCTCGGTTTGTTGAAGAAACGTTAAATATGAGACAACATGTTGCAATAAATATGAGATCTCAGTCCATTTTGAAAACAACCATGTACTGCTTGTGTATATTCTGGGAAGAAATGTTAATTACGAGGCAATCATGGGATCAATGAGAGCTTTTACTGTGGCCATGTTACTGTGGAGTACTTTTGTTGGAGTGCTATTTCTCAAATTGGTAGCATATTTCAGATAAAGAAAGGAAGTCCCCCCTACTTGAAACTGCTGTGTCATTTCTTCTTCCTTAACTGAAATTCCAACCAAGTTTCAGGAAATGCCCTAATGAGCCACTTCTCTTTTCTCTTTCCTCAACTAAGTGGATTCCAACCAGCCCTAACTATTCATTATTCATGATCAGATCCTTTACTTTGGTTGTCTCTTTTGGCATTGTGCTTATGTTATGCAAAGAGGGATTGTAATTTGGTGCTGTTTGTAAAGGTGGTAACTGATAGAATCCAATCATTGCTGGTAGGTAACTAAACTGTGGCAGGTTAATTTTCTGTACTTTAAACAAACTGTGAAGACAAGTCTAATCAATACTTGCGTCTGTGTGGCTTGCTTATAATTATGGTTTCATCTCGCGGGATCATTAGATATCAGGATGTTAGAGTAGTTGAGCTGTGATTTGCTATAATTTGGGTAAAATATGTCTGAAACTTTATTAATGTCTTATTTTAGTCAAGATTTAGAAATCGTCTTTTTTGCTCATGATAACCAAGCAATTTTTTCTTTTAGTTTCGTCTTATTGGATATTTACTAAATTGGACTGATTTAACATTTTATTGCATCTTATATGTTATTTTATGAGTAAATGTTAATTTCTGTTTACATCTTAGCAATATATATTTATTGGCTTTTAAAGGTAAGAAAATATGAGTTCTGTTCATAGCTGAATTAACACCAGATAGTACTTTAGTGTATGATTTTTTTCCAGGGCTAATTATTATAGTTTTTTTTAAATAAAGATTTGGATTTGAAAAGTTTGTGTAGGAGATGTTAAAAATCCCAATAACTCTTTATAGTAATAGTTTTCAATTGTAATAATTGTAATAGAGTTGTAGTAGAGACTTGGATTATCTAAACATCTGTATAATACACACACGTACGTACACATCTATTTTATATATATGTGTCTGTGAATTATAATTCCATACTGCCTTAAAATGTTTCTTTGGGAATAGACATTTTGAGAAAAAAAACCCTGACGTAATCTTTAATTAATTTCAGATAGCTTATTAGTAACTTATTTACTAGAGACTTTATCTAACGTTGATACCAAAATACCTTCCCAATTCTTCCCTATTCAAAGACTGTGTCAGCAAAGCAAAGTGAAACAGAATGTGAGGTTTATTATCAAGATTATTCAGACCATTTTGCTTTATTACTATTTTAAATGAATCTGAGTATAGATTGCGTCTATTCTTCAATATTGCTTTTGAATGAATAGTAACTCTTTTACCTTTTTTTGGTGGAAACTACCTTGAATAGGCCAACTTTGTGATCTCTATTTTGAGAATAAAAAGTCTTTTTTAACTATCAAACAAGTGAAATATATATACTTTCCATGTTGTTTATTCCTTTGGTGTTGGTTATTATTGTTATTGAAATATTTTTCAGTTTCATTACAAAACGGTAGAACAGTTAAGTGCATGAGTATATTTTATTGAACTGAAACTTGGAGCCGATGTCAAAAATGAAACAAGCTGGAAAATGTTTCTTAAGCGTCAGCTTAATTTTAATGACTGTGGCACAGGGTTTGTTATAAGTTGTAGATAACCAAAATAATTATGAGACACTTAAATATGATGCAAGTATGTAGCATAAGTGAAATTTTCAGAAACTATGGTAATTGACACTATGGAAGTAGGGAACAGTTTTGAAAACAGTGGTTTGAACAGTCAAAAAGGAGAAATAAGGAAAGGAGAAACTGAAAGAAATATTCTTACACAATGGTTACAAATAAACTAATGAAACATGATTCAAAGGGGATAATGATAGATACTGATAAAATAATAATCATATTCTACGTGTGGAAATGCAACCATTCAACTCTTTGTAAATTAATGTACAAATAAAATTATCCAAAGTTTATTAGACGTGCCCTATTCTGCAAGGATATTTTAGTCAAAAATATTGAATTAAGCAGTGGAATGATAGCAGATCTTGAGAGGTGATATTTACAAATAGCAGAGTGCAAATTTTATGCTGTTTGGCAAACAAAACAAAATAAAATAAAACAAATGTAGAGTGCAAAATATAGTTCCTGCTCAGATTTTATTGAGTAGGTTTACCAAGATCAGGAAGTCTGTGAGGCATTGAGCTGAGGATATATGAGGAAAGCAGTAAAAACCACCAGTGTCTTCAAAAACATAAGGCATGAGGCCGATAATAGTCTTATAGAAAAAAAATGAGTAGGAAGTAACTAATGTATAAAAATATTCCTTATTTTGTTGTGAACTACCAGCCAGTTAAGGAGTCTGTGGGTTGGGGTGCAGATGTTTGGAGATGTATCAAGATTTGGCAGACACCACTTTGCCTGTGAGAGCTTAGTGGATAGACAGTTATGTGATTCCATTAAATTGTATTTATTGGAGCATGGGAAGTCTGGCTGCTTACTCATCAGCAAGAAAAGAAGAATGGTTACACAAAGAATGAGAACGTGTTACAGGTGGTTTATGTTAAACATCAGAAAAATTGAGGGGATCTGTATTATTAAAAAGTGATATAGTAAGGTAAGTTGTGGAATTTCCTGAGGTGACCAGTTTAAAGAATAGATTGGTTAAGGAGAGAAAGCCCTACTATGAATTTTGTAATTACTCTCAGGATATAATAGGAAGTTGGGCCTAGTGATCTTAAAGATCCATTAGGTTGCTGTTTTTCTTTTTATTACTTCAGGTTGTAAGAGTAGGTAAGAAGTATTAAAAAAAAAAAAAAAAAAGCAAAGAAAAAAAGAAAAGGCACTCTGGAAAGGAAATGAGTCTAGGAAGTAGAGATTGAGTTTTAATAAGGATTTCCATGCTCCCTTATGTTCATTCCTAAGAGTTACCATGGAAGAGTATTTGCAAATCATCTCTTGCCTTTCCTGAAACACTCTCCTCCACCCGCGTACTAAAACAGATTGTGATTCACTTTCCAGGTTTTCCTACTAGGCCAGAGAATCCTTCTATCCCTCCCTTTCTTTCTACATTCCTTATTTTGTGATCATGTTCCCAATACAGAAGTTCATATGCACGTTAACAAATTAAGTTCTGAAAGATACTCAGCTTCCTTAGATATATTTCCATACAAATAAGAATTTGACCCAGGACTCTCTCTCTGTTCAGTCCAATATTTCACTGTGTCCTTTTATCTCCCATTTACCAAGAACTCATTCTATCCAACATCTTTTCCCACTGCCCCCAAAATCTAGACCAGTACCTACTACTTTGAAAATCTGTCTATAGACGGATAATGATCTCAGCTAGTGTCTGCAAGGAATATCTCAGCAGCTAAGATGTTTATAATGTCTGTTCCCTTTGATCCTGTGCAGACTTAAAAGGATTTAAACTTACTGAACAATCTGAAGTCTGCAATAGAAATTTTGTCAGCAGCATTTTTTACCATCAAACTTTAAGTACTGGTCAACTTTTAGGCTTCCCCTTAATTAATCTTAGGCCAAAAGGCATTGATCTTTTGGTCATACTCTCAAAAGTTTTTCTGTTTCCATTTAAACAATTGCTTTTTCTCTTCTGTAGTTTATGATTGTCCTTCACGTGTGCAAGGCTCTTTTCACATAATGGATGATTTGCTCTTACCATCAGAATTACACCTACCATTAAAAATTCTTCAACCTTGTTTATATTCTCTCTGCTCCCAAAATTTAGAATATCTATTGTTTTATTGCAAACAACTGTTTTTTTTTTCTTATTGGCCTTTTGAACATTTATTATGCACATGTAGGAATATGGTGTTTAGAAACTCTAAACATATCCACTCTTAGGGTAGGAACAAACCAGTGGTGAGTCTGCCCAGTGAGGTGACTGATGACACCTTCTGGAGAAGGTAGAGAATGTGTAATTTTGTCTTGAGCAATGACTTAGTTAATATCTATGCAAGTTGGTTAAGTTGAAGGTGTAGAGGAGTGTACCAGGTGCAACACTAGGTTTTAAGGATGCTAAGATGTCTAAGATAGCGTCCCTGCCAATGAGCAGTGGAGGCATTTCAACAATTAAACACACTGACAAGTTATAAAAGTATATATCAATTCCCTATGAATCTGGGGGTTTGGGAAGGGTTCAAAGAACCCTTGAAAAATAATTAGCTATTCTTTAGGCAGGCAAAGGATAGGAGAAAGGCATCAGACCAAAGACTAGCATGTGCAGAGTTGTGAAAAGCATGGCACATTCAGGGGTCTTTGATTAGAGCTTGCGATCATTGTGGGGAATAACATAAAGTAGGGCTGGAGAGTTAAGATGGGGGCAGACCATAACTATGCTTTTAAGGTTTTAGGATTTTAACAAGAGGAGTAGCTTGATCTAATTGTGTTTTAGCTGGATATCTCTGGCCATTTGGAACACAGTTTGGGGGGATGAAAGACTAGAGCCATTAGTTTTAGATTTTGTTTATAGAGCGCTCCTGTATCTGCTTTAAGAGAACAAGGACAAGTGTGTGCCTCTGGGTAATACTTTGCAAAGTGGCTGTACCTCTGGCAAGAACAGAAGGCAAGTGCTTTGCTAAAAATATGATAGAACTACTTCATAAGAAAATCAAAGGTGGCGGACGGTGTCATTTTCCACTGTAGAAATAACCACTGAAAATGAACACGGGTTAGCTCCCAAACTAGTGGGCCAAGCAAATATTTGCAAGTGATTCAGTGATTTCTTTGTGGTTGCTTGGTTTAGTGCTAAGAGAACATACTGAAATGGGAAGTCAGAAGTTTAGCATTTTTAGCTTGCTACTAACTTGCCATGTGACTTTGAATAAGTGTGTGTGTGTGTGTGTGTGTGTGTGTGTTTGCTGAATACTCTAAGTTGAAATAATATCTGGTGTGGAGAGTAAAAGGCTAGGGCTGGGACTAAGTGTGAAGGATGGGGGGGTCTGGTGATGTTAAAGTTTAGGTCTCCTGTGCCTGAAAAGTAGTTCTAAATTCACGCCTGGGATATCAAACTTAGATTGGATGTGGGAACTCTAAGATTGGAAATCTAGCTCAAGCCCAAAGGGAGGACCTCTATCCTTCTCCCTATAATATCCTTGATCTCACATTTCTGACAGATTTTCAGAGTATGAAATGGGCTACTATCTCATACATCTGACCTTCCCCCTACCCTCTCAATATCCTCTCCTAAATATAGCCTTAGAGGATTCTGCCTTAGGACAGAGGTCTCAGAGCAAAATGAAGTAGTGAAGAAAGCAACTCTGTGTAATTCAGGAAGTAACTTTTAATCTGCCTTTCTTCATAGGTCATGTCTATGAAGATGTACTGCCAATTCATTCACGTTTCTATTTGTTTCAAAATGAAATACTGGTTGTACTAAGCAGTATCTAAATTCACCTATAGTCAGCCTTACTGAGCATATCCAATGAAACACATGACAAAACTCTTGACTGGTTGCTTAAAACGTATTTGTCTAAATACAAAACAAATGAACAACGACAAAATAGTAAGCAAAGATATTCCAGAATATGCTAGAAGGAAAGAATTTATAAAATAAATGCTTAAACTAAACTCATATGCTACTTGGGGATAAAAAGGAGACAGTGACTGTTAACTCCTCCTGCTTGAGAAGCAGTCATCTTGAAAGAGTTTGAATGACTATCAAATGCAGCTATATTACATGAAGTCTTCTCTGGCTGATAACAGATAACACTGATTGGGTTCTCATCAGGTGCTAAAGGCTTTGCATGTATCACCTCATTTGAGCATGACAATACCCTTAAGGCTCTTATCTCCATTGTTCAGGAGAGAAAAGAGATTTTTGAAAGACAGGGAAATTTCCCAGGGTAATCAGCAAGTAAGTGATGAAGCAGGGCATTGGTTCTAGGTCTGGATGGTGCTTAGACCTAGGTAAATTATACAATCTTTTTTTTTTTTTTTGGTCATTTTCAAATTTAAACTTTATCTTTGTTGTTCTATTTCATTCATTTTGAACATGATCCCATCTTTATTGCGGAGAAGGGGTAACAGTTCAAGGGAGAAAGGTTGGGGGAAATCAGAAACCACGGCTATGCTAAAAATGGTTTCCAGGCTTACACATGGATAACGAGGTCTTTGACTGTATTAGATTTGCAAAAATAGCAGTTGCAGAGGTAACAAGGGACCAGAATAGATGGCTCTATTTCACAAAAGAAAGGGGCAAAGTGAAAAGACTCATTAATGTTGAAGCAGTAGATGGATAACCAGTGACAAATATCAAGTAGATTTCCTTCAGTTTGGTCAGAGAAAGGTCATTGATTATTTTTGGTTAAACTGGTTCACAGAGGCCAGGTCTCCACTAAAAAAGGGAATTAATTGCTTCCATTTCCCACTAATTGCCTCAACATTTCCCTTTGCTTTGTCATTGGAGATTTGGTCAGAGAGGCAAAAAGTCAAAAGTCAGAGTGTGATGGAATCTACATAAAAAGGGAATCTGAAGAGACCAAATTATGGCATTTGGTGTAATAATTATAATGATATTTAGCATTTTTCCCTGGGAGTACTGTGGATTTTTAGAGACCTTTTCAATCTTTAATCAGACCATAGGGCACATTTAAGAGAGTTCACTGTTTTTATTTCCATCTAGAGGATAAGACATCACAGAGAGATGAACTGACCTCGGGCAAGTCTCCTGAGATGTTAATCCTGTATGTTGGATTGCACCCTCCAATGTTGAGTTTTAGCTAGAAGACTGGGCTCTTCCCAGAAGTATCATTCATTCACGTTCCTTCAGAGTCTTTAAGCTCTTTTTTTTTTTGCACATTATCATCTGAGATTACTACCTCTATCAATGACAGAAAAATCACCTGAAGAAACCAGCATGAAATGGTTTTGATGTCACAATGGCTGCTTAGTTTTCAGCTGATTAGAGCCATTTTCAATTAACAAGACATTCTACTTTTGTATTTACTGACTCAACCAGTCTTTGAAATTCTGTCTAGTTCTAAGTCCTTTGGAATATGTGAATTTTGTGGTCCAGTCATTTTTTTTATTCTTTTGAAACCCAAAGTGGCAATATAGAAAGTGGAAAGAACATGAGCTCTGGATATGGTAGGTCAGTGTTTACTCGTAATCCCTTCAGAGGCCCAATAGACAAATATTTCTCTTTAGGAAGTCCCAAATCTTCAATATCAACTACTCTTCTTTGCTGGAAGAATGTTATTCTTTATTAGATATTTATTACATTATAGCTCTTAGAAACATGACATATTAGAATGAGCATAGGTTTTAAAGATGGTTAGGTTTTAAAAACAGCTCTGTCATACCAGTTGTTTGATCCCAGACAGGTCGTGTAATTTGATTGAGACTCAATTACATGTGTAACCCTAACATACCTCATTGGGTTTCAAGGTTATTAAATGAGAAAGTGATTAAGCTGGCATTAAGCATAGAATGAGGACCTAGAAACTTTAGCCATATACTTATTAGTGTTGTTATTAGAAATTATAAAGATATTAAATGATAAAACTATTACTTGGGGCAAGACTCAAAACAAACATAAGAGGCAAGTATAAACGAATTCTAGTGTTCTATAGAAATAGTGTTTTGAACAAGATGCTCTCACAGTTATGGTGAGCTTGAGCTGAACCATCTTCCTCTGGTTGGATGCCTCTCCATGGCAAGTCTTCCTTACTTCATCTTATTGAAAGTGCTTTGCTCCCATTGTTAGTTGATAATCAGAACAATCCTGGGAATTGAGTAGTATTATTGTGCCCATTGTATAAATAAGGCTATTTTACATACTGGGAAAAAAACTAACTGGCCTGAAGGCACACAGCTTCTTGGTGAAAAGCCCAGGTTTGAAAGCAGAGGGCCTGATTCCAAAACCTGCAGTCTCAGTTGCTGCCCTCATAGTGCTTTTGAAATATCAGACTGCAATTTAAAGTTGTCATTTGTTCAAGCTGAGAAATTAAATTGCCTTCACCATCATTTTTAAATTAAGGGAATTCTTATTATTTTTAATGTTTATTTATTTTGAGAGAGAGACAGAGTGCAAGCAGAGGGGGAGCAGAGAGTGAGGGAGAGAGAGAATCCCAAGCAGACTCCTCACTGTCAGCGCATAGCCCAATATTGGGCTCGATCTTACGAACCATGAGATCATGATCTGAGCTGAAATCAAGAGTTGGAGGCTTAACCGACTAAGCCACTCAGGTGCCCCTAACTTAAGGGGGTTCTTAAAGCTTATCCTTCTTTTGACAAAAATGACTGTTCACACTAAAATGGAAATCCATTGTCAACAGTGACATCTATGTCACTAACCCTATGCTGGGTTCTTTCTAAGGGTTTTAATTTAATCTCAAAAAATGTAACTAGCCTAATCCCTTGTCAGGACACACCTCAGTCCTCTAACCAAAAAATATTAGGAACTGGGAATATGGGTCCTTCTTGTTTCCATGGTGCTTGTCTCTTGTCTGCCTCTCCTCCTGTCCCCTTCTGTAGCTCTCAGGCAGGCCCAATGAGCCTTTTCTCCCTGGTGCTGATGTTGAGGGCCAACTCTGAAGAGAGCCCTAATTGTCAAACTAGTTACTCACATTTTTTGCTCATTTCTCTTAAACGGTGTAACTTAATAAAACTCCTTTAAAATATATAAACAAGGCACACCTACTAACACAGGAAGAGCTAAGACTATGTATACATGGGAAATCTGTTCGACTGTTGTGATTAACCGGACTGCTCAAGTCAGTCAAAAAGTAATCACCAGTTAAGCAAACCGTTTTGACAGATTTTTGGCCCACTGTGACTGCTTATTTGACTGGCTTGCCTGTCAGGTTGAAGTGGTCAGATTGACTGGAGACAGTCTAACTGGGAAATTTAACTTTGGAGGACGTGGGTGTCTGTATACCAGAATCTACTTTAAATAACTTTATTTGAAATCTGTACCTATTTTCCTGGGACCAGTGAGAGAAGTTTGAAAGTGACACATGCAGCATTTGACTTTCCAGAGTGAGATGTCTTGTCGCTTGCTAAGCTGGCAATGTATTTATAGGCTACAAAACAATCACATTTTTCCCTATGCACATATAGAGTTCAATAAGATTGAAATTCTACCCTAACTTGGCCAAGTCTTAATAAGGCATCACACTCTCTTACTCTTCTGAAGGGTTGATGATGGCTCTGTGACAGCAAATGACTTCTCAGATATCAGGATGCCAATTGAGTCATTAGTGACTTATGGTAAGGCCATGTTGACCTTGCCATGGATAGTAGTTGTTCTAAGAATAATTATAAGAGAAAGAAAAAAAATCAAAATAAAATACCAAACAAAGCCCTTGATGAAAGGCAAGAGAATCTGGTTGACATTATTATTTGAGCTGCTTTTTGAAAGCAAGCCCCTTTATATATCTATCCAAAGTGTTACTTTTGGATATTTACTTTGAGATGAGCTCCCAGGTTTGGGCAAGACAACACCATAAGGATGGAAAGAATAATTTATTCTCACACGATAATGTTGGATTTTATGGGGAGAACACATGGAGGTTATTGTCTGCTGTAAGCACATTTTTATATGTTCTGGTTTCTGTTGGTCGAGTATCCTAATGTGTTTACATTGAGAATTTGAAATATTCTGTTATTGTTTGAAAGACTCATTCACATGCTGCTCTTTAACCCTCCTAAAATTCTAGCTTTTCCCATGGAAATGGAAATGTTTAGTAAATTTTCAGAACTTTGATGTTACCTTATGTACTTCTATTAAATACATTCAATTATAAGATTAAATAGAAGTTAGGGCTACAATATTAGTAATGATGTTAAAGTTATGACACTTTTCTTAAAATAGTTTGCTTAATAGTCATATTTTCCCTTGTGTTAGAGTCACCTGATGGATCATTCTGTTTTTGTAAATTTTGTGATTAATAGAGGGAAAGGAAGCTTACTTTAGTTTTGCTTTCAAAGTTAATACTTTCTAGTCATTTTATGATTAAATGTTTTTAGCAAAAGCCCTTTGACCTGAGTAAAAGAGAGAACTAAATCAAATCTCATAGTTGAAAAAATGCTATAGAGAGGCCATTGGAGTATATATTTAAATTCGATGTTTTGTCTACATTATAGAATCATTACTAATAATGTTTCAATGATCAGCTCGATGCTTCAGATTTTTTACCCATTTAGGATGATTTCTTTAGGCTATGTAAATGTATTGTACAAATTTCCCTCCTTGGTAGCAACTCATGCAGGTACCAGTGGTGTTGTTCCCTCCTTGGCACTAGGTATTAAGAATTAAGACATATTTTGTTAATTTGAAAGGCAAAAATCTTTGCTTTAATAATTACTTCTGATGAGGAACAGAGACTCAGTAGTGACACCAGTGAGGATCTGAGCTCTCGTTTTGCCTCAAAGCTCCCAAATGTATCCTGTATCTTTACTTTCTCCTATGGAGAGAATTAGGCTGCTCACCTCAGTGGCTTGCTGTGAGGATTACCTGAGACAAGGTAAACCAAGCTTTGTGCCTGACACAAAGTAATACTTACTATATTTATTAGAATTTGTACTATTATTATGGTAATTATTAGTATGATTTTTAACTTTGAAGAGAGTATAATGTAAGCAGATGTGGATTAATTTTTTAACTGTGCTGCTTCTGTAACTTGGTTGACCTCTCTGAGCATTAGTTCATCGGTAAAATGATAAAATAAAGGATTAGAATCATAAGGCGCCAAAGTTCAAATCATACAAGGGATCAATAGGTAAGAAAGTGCTCTGTTGATAATAAGATACTGTATAAAATGCAGTATACTGTGTCCTCTTCATTCTATTCGTTATTGTCTTTGGATTCCATTGCAATCATCTGCTTACCCTACAATCTTGTGGCTGCATATTTAAAAATTCAATTTCAATGACAAGAAAGACTCCTATAAACTGTGACAATAAGTTTTTAAATTACGATGAATTATTAAGTGGTGGAAACACTTAGAACCCAAATTATCTATGCATCGTATCACTGTACTTTGTTTAGTCTCATGGAAATGTCATATTTAAAGTGAACTAATGTCCACCATTTTGTCATTGTCAGATTTTCTACAGGCAGTAAGGAAGAAAATTAAAACCATGTCTGGTATTGCAGTTTTGGAAATAATTTCCCATTAAGAAGAGGAAGCATGGTTGATAGACAGTAAACTTTACCAATAAATCTTTTATGGTAGATACTTTGGTAAAGTTTATGGCCACCACCACTTTTATGGCCACCACCAAGCAAGTGACCTGTGGTAATAAGCAGGGACATTTATGGGAGTGTTGGCTGGTCTCCTTCAGCAGAGAAGCAGTGAGCAACTGACAGGAAAAATGAAAATGTACAAGTTGACAGGGGCACATTGTGGAATACCTTGTTCCGGGAATTTCGGAGGATGATCCTGTGTCCTAAGCTGGGGCCTCAGTCTTCCAGCTTTGTTGCTTTCTTATTCTTTATACTTTCTCTCTGGTCTGACTGAGCTGTTTAATCCATTGACTACTCTATTTTCTCACCTTTGGGTCTTTGTTCCCTACCCCATGCAGCCTTTACCCTGCCTATTTCAGTCAGCTCTCACCATGAGAGTCCCTTCTTGCTCCATCATCTGTTCTCCCTGACCTTCCTTGACCAGCGCAGCCTCTCAGCTGCACCTTAATCCTTAATTTAGTCGCACCTTCAAAATCCCTTTGTAATGCAGGGTTACATATCCACAGGTTCTGGGGATTAGGATAGGGACATCTTTGGTGAGGGAAGCTTGTTTTATTTGCCACGGAATAATTGAAAATAATTGGTAAACGCTTAAAAAGACTAAAATATTTTCTAATTATGTATTTTTTTCTTTTTAAATTTCAATGAAAAAGTTTTATTTTAATTGGTTTGTCTGTTCAAATTAGAATGGAAAGAGAATCCTGGATCTTCATCTCTGGAGTTACAGTAAATATTTTCCACATATTCCAAAGCTATGATACTGACTGAGTTTTTCATTATTTCTCAAAAGTAACTGACACACACAAAAAGATCTTACAAAGAAGTTTTCTGTTATTTCCATTCTTGCCAAATTATTATATGCATTTATTTCTTAAATTTATCCCTCAGAGCACGAAGTTTAACAAATATTAAATAGAATACTCATGATTTTTATTCAGAAGAAGCCAAGCTGACAATAATATTTTCTGCCTTCCTCACCTCTTCCCTCCCCATCTACCTGTTCTGTCTTATGAGAAGGAGTTAGAAGTTTTCAGGAAAGAAACATTTAAGTAATAGTAAAGGTGATATAAGATAACTAAATCTTCTCCTGGGAAAAAGGATTAAGACTCTTCAGAACAGTGTACATTTAATACCCACATCTAGAGACCAAAGTGTAACAAAGAATCTTTAAAAAAAAAAAAAAAAAGGAAACACTCATCTAAAGTTAATATTTTCTGATGATAGATTTCAAATGTAGCATTGCTCCATACTGTATAGAGAACCCAGATCTTGCACCACGTGATGGTTAGGAGACAGACAAAGCAAAACACAAAAAGCAAAATCATGAGTGAACTAAGTCAAAGTTAACTAATCATGGGGAAGCAACTCCAAAGATTTTTCCACCAGAGTGGAATCAGCTGATTGATACTTGTATACAGATATAGGACACATTTTTTTTTTCTAATAGTGGAGGCTGGTGTTAATTTTTATTATCCTCATGAGCTGATAATAAATACCTTGTAGTTGAAAGGATACCCTACTTACAATCAGAAGACAAGAAGCAGAGTTCACTTTTTTTTTCCTTCTTCTTCTTGCCTGTGTGATTGTGAGCAAACCCGATAACCTGTTTGAGCTTTGGTTTCTTCATCTGTGGAATGAGGACAAAAGTCCCTACTTCAACCATTGGAATGTTTTAGTCTACATGTGACAGCGCCTACTATTATTTGATATTCTGGGGCTTTCAATTAGTCCATGAGGTTCAATGATCAGTCTTCTCAATGAATTCATGTTTCACAGCTGTGTCCTTTTTGTAACCCCCCCAAAATTTAAGATGGAAGTGTGTTTCTTTGATTCTAAAGAAACATTGTTCTTCTGTGACAAGGAGAAGCGGAATCTACAACTATGTACCTAAAGGCCTTTCCTACATGAAGCCATTATTACTTAAGGAATTTGATTAATGTAGGTAAAGTAATAACAGATGCATTTAAAACACAGAGAGCCAGAGCTCATCATATTTACTAGTTAAGTAAAACAAAGACAATGCAAATTTTACCTTTTTTCCCTAGAAATATGAGTAATAACTATAAAAATTGAGTGATAGAAATGTACGTATGAAACAAAGCCATTTTCTGCAGTTTGTCAATCAAAATGAATAATCTTATAGTCTCATTTTCAATTAGATTATTTTAATATTTAACTACCTAAAATGCCCCAATCATATTCTTTAGAAAATGGTTAGACTGGAACACTGCAGTTCTAATGATGACATTTTATTATGATAAAAATGACTTCATTAATTGATGATCATATATCAACTCATAAAGTAGATAAAGGATATAAAAAGTTTTCAAGCCCGAGATAGTATAAAACCACTTGAATTGTTTAGAATTTTTTTCAAGAATAAACCTTTATGATCCTTTTAATCTCACAAAAATGCACAAATTTCTTTGTTACAAATTCAACTACCTTAAGTGGCCCGTGACTTTCTTTTTCAAGGTCTGCATAGGTTGATGATATATTGATATTATCCCAAATCTAACCATTAGATATATTAAAAATGAAAAATATAATGCATTTGTAACAGTGTGATACAAGCAATGGTAAGTATTAATAGGGAGGTTTGGATTTTGGTCCTAGCTATTCTTATTTGTGGTTTTGGATCTATTTTAGAACATGTAAAATTAAAAATAAATGCACTGATGACTTCCCAAGGTATTTGAAATAAGACCTTTTATAGAAGTCAGTCTCGTTGCCCCTTTAGTCTCCGAATCCTTGAAAGAATATTTACAACTTCATAACAAAAATTATTTAAGGTCACTCTACTGAGGATGAAAAAAAGTACATTTAGCTATTGCATTAGAGTTTTGTGTTAAGTTGAAAGTAACTGTGAAGTATAAAATATCATAAAAGTCCAATTGTTGATTTCTGAAGCAAAATGTCTTTTGCTTTATAAAAGTCCTCTTAATAAATATTAATGTTTAAGCTTTAATGCAGTCATATAAACTTTTTAAAAAAGACATTTAAGGCATTTTACTGAATCTAGCTTAAATAACTAACTTGTATATTTCTGCATTTACAGAAGACAATTTAATTGTATGAGAAACTTGTGAAAGTTTCTGAGACTAGTATTAACTCATTTAAACACAGCTACAGGCACTACATATAAATATGTCTAATAATATCAAAATACAATGTAACAGTTCCTTCTCATTAAAGTAAAAACACATCTTTCATTCATTCGGTTGGTATGTTGAATCAGAAAGGACATTTCTTCATCTCATTTCTTCCCCAAGAGATAATATATGCTCAATTTGAATTTCGATTATTGACATATTATAATTTCTGATAATAAAATAGAGTTAAATATTGTGCTGAAGTTTTAAAAAAATAATAGTGCAGGTCTATTTGAGTTTTTAAGTTATGATGTTGTAAGATTAAATAAAATAATTTATGCAAAGCATATAGCATAGACTTTTCTACAGGCTGTTCACTCAATAAACAAAAAGAGTACAAAATCTATTATCCAAAAAACTAGGAGTAGGTGTGTTTTAGAATTCTCAGTACTTCAGATATTGAAAGGCAATGTGGTACATTACTATTGATGCTTTGACAACCTCATAGGGGTCCAAGACTGCGTCCCATACTCAAACACATTAATATATCTACAGAAATTCCTATGAATATCTACTATAAGTGAGGTAAGGAAAGATTATAAACAGTCTTACTTTATTTCAGATCTGATTTTGTCACCAAATGCGTTTGCACCAAACTTGAAAACAAAACAAACAAACAAACAAACAAACAAAAAACCCTACTTCTGGTTTTCAGAGCTTTTTGGGTTTTGGAATTGCTGTTAAAAGGCTGAGAACTGATCATTGGAGTTGTGATGCAGTTGGGTTAGGATAGTAAGTCTGTATCTATATCAAAGGGTTGAATTAATGACTTTGGAAATACGTCAAACTAATAACAATTATTTAATTAAGGAGAATTTACTCCCATGTAACACATACAAACTTCAAGTGAACATTTTGCAAAAAATCAATAGGACCTAGGGGAAAAAAATATAAAATTGATCACTGCATGTGTAATTAGAGCTTGGGAGTCCTGCATTTTTAGTTCTAGGCCCTCTTCTAATTCTATCCACCTTCTGCAAATCATCCCATCAGTTACCATTGAAGTTGAAATGTCGAGTTAGTTTTATCCATGGTCCATAGTTGACTTCTGAGTTCCGGATCCATATATCTCACTGCCTAGTTAAAATACCCTCCTGAACATCTTCAAAACTTCACAAACTCAATGTGTTCAAAACCAAACCTAGGATTTTCCCTCCCAACACTCCAGTCTTCTCAGGGAAGGGCATCACTATCCATTCAGTTACTTAAGCCAGAAACTCAGGGGTCATTTCTTAATCCATTTCTGAACATCTCTTAAATCCAGCTACTTGTTTTCATGTGACTACCTCACCCTTATTACCTGATCTTAGTTCAAACCACCCTTTTTTCTTTCCTGGACTCTCCTTTTACCACCTAGAATTCATCTGAATGAATTACTACTGTCCCCTTCCCTGTGATAAATAAAACAAGACACCTTTATATACCTATAGATTGCATGGGCTGGCCCTGCTGGCCTCGTCCGTCCCATACCAAACTGTCACCTCGCTGTTCCAGTCCTGTCATTCCTCCTAAGTATTTTTCTCACCTTGCTTCCTCCCATCAAGTCTTTGCACATGCTGTTCCATTTCCCTGGAAGGCTTTCTGTGTACTCTTGCTCTAGTAGTTACTTCCTTGTCATCTTCCAGATCCAGTCCTATCGTCCCTTCCTCTAAACCATCCCTAACGTCTATGTAGATAATTTTTGTTCACATGCTTATAGGCTCGGGTATCTCTCCTTACTATTACAGAGCTTGAGAATTTACAGTCATTTGTGTGCTAGTTTGACTGAAATCTGTCCCTTTAGCCTGTCCAAAAGCTGCATGAGGAGACAGGCCATGTTTCACTTTGGTCACCACAGTTACTCACATAAGTGGCTCACGTATACAGGCACACACATTCATTTGAATCGCTTGCTTCTCTTTTGTCTGGGTCATTCTGCTTGCTTTTGTGATACCTTTTACTTTCATAGAATTTATCACATTGTGTTACAATTACGTGTTTAGTTATCTATCTCTCCTAATAGACTGTGAACTCTTTGAAGACTGGGTTGTCTGTTTTGTTTATAATTATATCCCCAGAACTTATTATAGTTGTATAAAATCTGATATGTAGTAGGCACTCAAAAATATTTGTAGAATCAATAAATGCTAAACCTGTGAGTGCAGATGTTCAAATATATTTTGAAGTATTATTGTTCAAGTTATCTCCACTTTTTGTATTTACTTATTTTGGTCATTGATGATGTTGCCAGTTGACTTGAGTGTGTGCAAGAACTTTTGTGTTGTTCCAAAGCCAACATGAGGTGGTCAGTTTCTGACGTGACGTTAATTGATGTTCGTGGCTCAAAAACTCCAAATACACACTCTCCTAAAAACAGATCAGCATAAGTAAACCACAATTATTGCTGATATTTGTTCTAATTCTTTTAAAGGTATAATTTGGTCATTTTCCTGAGATGCTAGCATCAACAAAACAAATCAATGCAAGTATAGATGGAGCTAGACTGAGTTGTAAGGGAAGCTTAGACTTTATAGTGTAAATATGAGTGCACATGCAGTGCAAGCATTTTTACTGATAGAACACTACAGAATTAAACAAACTCTGCTTAATAATATTCATGCCTCTTTAAGTCTTCTATGTGTGGGTCTCTCCTCACAGACATACCATTGGAACTATCCAAATTCAGATGATTGGGACTGAAGGAATATGTTACAATCATATTTTACATTATTATCCATTAAATAGCTTTGGATTATATAATACTCAGCTGAAATATGCTGACAGTTATTCAGAAACCTAAGTAAAACTTTTGATGAACCGGGCCCTACTTTGTTCAATAGTTATATCTCAATCAGACAAGCTCGACTGTATAATTTTAGGTTTAGTCAAGATGAGATTTATGGGTATATCATATCCAAAGACTGCTACGAAGAAAGTAAGATTTGAAGAAATGAGTTATTAATCTTTACTGTATAACATTAACAAATGTCATATGGCATTTATGAGTAGGTACCTAGCGGTAGTAGATTCATAAGCCCCCCAAAATAGATTTCTTCTTATATACCTCTGATGTTAGGAACATAATGAATTGTTACCTATTATTCACTTGTGAAGTCCAAGCTTTTGCTTCATTTATTAAATTCAAGCTTAGTACAAAATTAACAAAATTAAATAAGGACTGTCATGTTATAGTGAATGGGATTATCTGTGCTGCTTTTTCCTAAGGGTGTATGAGTGTGTAGGTGCATGCAAATCTGTGTGTTTGGTGACAGTGTATATATTTTTATTTACTGTTGTGAAGTACTTATATTTACTATAAATTTATTTCTTGCTGAATAGCTTTCTGTTTCTGTTTCTGTTTCTGTTCTTGCAGATAGTCTAAACATGCTTATTAGGTAGGTACCCATGTTTGCTTGATTGATTTGTTTGGCTAGTCAAATTGGTGGTGATAAAAAGCCTTGTTATTGAGATAATTGCTTGTGTGATGTTTGCCACCACTTTTTAGTTTTGAGTTTCAAAAGGCCAGTACCCAGAAGGTGTTTTATCTCCTCCCAGGTCCTGTGCCCTCAGTTTAGATAAGTGGTCTCCAGGTGGATAGTGACACGTGGGTCATAGACCTGCTTTCTAGAGAGGAACGACTTTCCCTTGGGACTGGCTTTAACAAAGAGCAAACTCTCATTAAATGTTAAACTCTCAGTAAATGTTGAAAGAATTAGCTGAGGGCTTTTATCATTATCTTATGGTTTCTCTACAAAAAGATAACATTTTAAAAGAAGCTTATATATGTGCACAGATCATGTTTATAAGTATTTATATGATGTACAGCAGTATTAAGGAAATAAGAAACAAGCATGTATTGATGGAGAATCACAGGGTTGGTGGAGTCCTTCAAAGATTTTTTGGTGCAACTACCTACTTACTTCTAAAACTTCTTTGTACAATATACTCTCTCTGTTGTTATCCACTGATGGGATATGAAACCCATATAAGAACTAGGTCAAAAGACTACAGTGTAGAACACTGAAAAGTAAATTGGAGCAATGAACCCATATATCTAGGAGCATAATTTGAAAACCACTGTGTGAAAGTAAGAATGACTCCACATGGGGGCATAGAGAGTCCTTGTAGCCAGCACTGCATGGCTAGCCCACATTGCTCCATGGTCTTCTACCTACCAGGAGATCTTACACCCAAATGCAAATAAGGTCACTTAATAACATTTTGTTAATATTATTTAATTTCTAATGAAATCTTTGCTAATTTGTAAATTTGAACCCTCACAAGCTTGATCTAAATTCTGAGACTTAAAAATTTTTTTGATCAGATTACCCTAAATCACCTTCTTTTGTTTCACCTGCTACTGTCAGAATGGTAGCTGAATTTTTTTTTAATGACATTTGACTGCTATCCCATGGACCTCCATCAATTCTCTCGATAGTAAGGATTCCTGCATCTATTCTAGTCTAAAAACAAATAGCAAAAGGAAACAACAACAACAACACGGATAACATACATTTTGCATTTGTGAGGTGATTCTCCAATCATGTTTCCTGAAACCAGTAGAATTCATTTTTTGCTTCCTGACCAACTCCTTCCCTTTAGTTTATTGATTTGCAGGAATTTGTGTGATCCTAATTTTTAAAAAATAGTTTACCCATTAAACACTTTGCTCTTGTTCTCTCATTAGAGAATCTAAACATTTTTGTAGCTCACTGATACGTTATTTCTAACTTCTTCAAAGACCACATCCCTTTATTAGAACATGGAAATCTAAACTGCATTTGAAACTTTAAAAAATAATTAGGCTTTTAAGCTAGGCTTTTCATTTTTTTAACAGCAAATAATGGACTTCTTGTTAACACCGTAATTTCTGTCTAAAGGTTAGTTTGAGACACTTGATACCAGGATGGTGATCGTATTAGGTGACCCTCTGGACAGTGTATCCGAAGATGGAGTCTGCAGTGTAAATTGCCCTGGAGGCTGGAAGTGCTATCTAAGAGTCCAGTCACATTTGTACAAGATAATGCATCTGGGCTTTCACTTGCACTGATTCATATTATGCTTTGGGCCTTTGATCCGAAATAAATGTAGTGGATGTGACGGCCTAGACGATCAACTTTGCAACTGAGCTACTCTTCCCTATGCCTGACCCTACTTTCTTCACCCTACTGTGGCTCAGGTTCTGAAGTCCACCTCCCAAGAAACCTTCCTTAGGCAAATGTCAGACTGTATTTCTTGGGTAATCCAAATTAAGGCAATTTTTTTTTAATATGAGCATATGAAGAATTTCATTGCGTATTTTACAAGAACTACTTACTGGAGTCTTGTTCAAGTCCTCCATGAAAATATCCAGCTTATAAATTCTCAGGTATTATTCATAAAAATATTTGTCTCTCCTTAGAACTGGTATGATTTAATTACTTAATAGGAAATACATATATTAGGTTGACCCATATGGAACAAACACTTTACAGATCAAAAATACTCAAATGTCTGCAATATCACAGGTTCTAACTTACATAATATGTATACATATATTAAAGTTTCCTTTTTCCTTGGCTACCAGGATGTTTATGGGTAAATTTTTGTACTCAATTGAAATATTAGTCTTCACCCTACACTTCCTGGTATAAATATATCTTACCACATTCACACTTTACATTTATTTATAATGGTTTGGAAAATAGGGAGACTATAAGTACATATAAAGAATACATATATTCTTTTAAGTGAAATAAAACCGATTTCTGTATATAGACAGAAGATTGGACTTAACCTGACCATCATTATGTTTAGTTTGCAATAGCAGCATGTCAGAGTGATAATGTTCAAGCATAGTACGGGGTTCTGGGGATAAGATTTACTTATTGTTTTCATAAGCAAAATTTCCTTACATTTGGATGGTCTCAATCTCTTTGACAGTTCAGTGAACCAAATGACAGTCTACAGCTGCTCCAGCTTCTTCGAGGTGAAGACTTTGATATTCTGGTCATGGTTTACCAGCTCTTTTAATAAATTCCCAAAGCTCTCCATGGTACCAAAGTTATTCAAACACTCTACTTTAGAGACTCATTCATTCATTCATTCATTCATTGAACATATGTGAACACAATTTTTAGTTACCTGCTATGTGCCATTCTCTGGGTTATGTACAGGATGAATGGCAGTAAAGTAGCCAGCAAGGTAAACACAGTGCTTGCCCTTAGCTATCTCTTATTTTTATTCTCTTTCTCCTCCTATATTTATTTTTTATTAAATTTTTTAAATGGTTATTAATTTTTGAGAGAGATAGGGGTACAGAGTATGAGCAGAGGAGGGACAGAGAGAGAGAGAGAGAGAGAGAGTGACACGGAATCTGGAGCAGGCTCCAGGCTCTGAGCTGTCAGCACAGAGCCTGATGTGGGGCTCAAACTCACAAACCACAAGATCATGACCTGAGCTGAAGTCAGACACTAAACTGATGGAGTCACCCAGGTATCCCTCTCCTCATAAATTTCTAAACTCGGACTAGACCACAACTCAATAAAGGCAGACACTGTGGTTAGTTCTCTTCTACCTTCAGTTTGCCACTCAGTGCATACACATTTGGCACCAAAAAATATTTCTTAGGGCACCTGGATGGCTCAGTCAGTTAAACGTCTGACTTCGGCTCAGGTCAAGATCTCACAACTTCTGGGTTCAAGCCCCACATCAGCCTCTATGCTAACAGCTAAGAGCCTGGAGCCTACTTTGGATTCTGTATCTTCGTCTCTCTCTGCATATCACCCCCACCTTCAAGATCTTGAGAAACTTAACAGAAGACCATGGGGGAGGGGAAAGGGAAAAAAAAAGTTACAAACAGAGAGGAGGGAGGCAAACCATAAGAGACTCTTAAATATAGAAAACAAACTGAGGGTTGATGGGGGATGGGAGAGAGGGGAAAGTGGGTGAGGGCATTGAGGAGGGCACTTGTTGGGATAAGCCCTGGCTGTTGTATGGAAACCAATTTGACAATAAATTATCTTTAAAAAATAAAAAATAAACAAACATTAAAAAATATTTCTTAAATAAGCAGATAAATGAACAGTGGCAACGTATCATTTCATCTACTTTATCTCACAAAATACTAGAACTGTCAGTAAGAGAAATCCAATAGCTGTATGACTGTGTCTTCAGATGCCAGGCAATTTGAAAGTATTTTAAAATCAGCTGCATGTGGTTTAGTTGCTGCTTTACACTTACCTGTCTCATTGTTCTGATACCAGTTCATGATTGGAGAAGATGGAGATTTTCGGGGGAGTAATTTTTTCACATTCCATTGTTATCTCCCCCTGCTCCGCAAAGCTTTTAGTCCCTTATGCTTACCCTATGGATGTTCTATGGATAGGCTCCCAACAGTCTTCACTTTTGCCTGCTAACCCATTGTAATTCTCCGTAAAAAAAACCAAAAGACAAAAAAACCACAATAATTTAGGCAGAATTAGAGTTGACCCCATTTTATATTTTACTCGGCATCTGTATAGAATGGTCTAAAGAGGAGACGGTAGTCTTGTGTTGAGAAAGGAAACATATTCATGTGAGTTCTTCTTCACAACTAACATTTGTGACCATCTCCCAAGTTCTTGTCTTCTTTCTTGTTTGCTTCAATCTTTTGTATTTGATATGTCCTTCCCTTTGCCCCATGTAAGGGCCATTTCCTTCCAACACCTGATTTATAACCACTTTCTCTTAGAATTCATTTTAAAAAACCACCGCTTTTTGTGGTGTTTTTAATTCACTGTATACAACACTGAGCTTTGCCTTTGCACTTCTGTCATTTCAATTTTATTCAAGAGCCAAGATTGCATAGTGTTTAAGAAGGCAGGTTCTGCATTCCAGCTCCATCTCTTTCTAACAGAGTGATGGGAGACATGTTATTAAATCTCCCTGTCTTAGTGGCTTCATCTACATAGTGCAGTGAGGATACTAATGATACTTCCTTCCTAAGGCTGTAACAAAGATAAAATGAAATAATGAATGTAAAGGCTTAGCACAGTGTTTGGTACCTGTTGCATATTATTATTATTATTATTATTATTTTACTATAGTTGGATATTAATACACCCCAACTAGATTATAAGCTTATAGAGCCCTGGGATCACATTTATGACTTCTCTTGTGTTCTTGATGTATCACCAAATGCAATAAGTACTCTAGTGAAGGCTCTTAGAGTCAATGGATGCAAAGTGAAAAATGACTTAGTTAATGAACGTTGTAAATTCTGATTCAACATACTTTTCTTAGAATGAGAGGTATTTTTCATTTGTAGGTATACAATGTTCTTTAGTCTTCTGTCACATTGTATAGATTTGTAAATCTGAAGATGCTATTTGTAATGTATATTTTGTATCTATATGCAGATTAAGAAGGATTAACTAAAACTGTAAAATAATCTAAATAGCTACCCTAAAAAAATTGCCACTGGCATTTTAATGAAATGTTATTTTACAACTTTAAAGCTCATAGCAATATAATTAGTAATATGTGTAATCTTTATTACCACTCTTAATCTTTTTTATATGACTGAAAAATTATTTTATGGAGGTACAATTAAAATAATGCTAAAAATGTCAGCATAACAGAATTAAACTAAAGTAACTACTACAATATTGTACCCCAAACCAGCTAATTTAAATGCAAAATACTTTGTAAAGGCTATTTATCTGGGCTAATGCATGTTAAGGGATTTAAGGAGTAGTTTGTGTAGCAGAAATAAAAGGAAAAATAAGCACTGAACAGCAATCTTTACTATTGTTTAACATGAGGGAAATATTAAATAGGTTTATATATAGGCCACTTGAGTAAAATGTATTAGAAGCCACATCACAGCATAGTAAATATAAAGAGGGCTGGCAGGCAATACTACTTTCAGAGTCTTTTAAAGGAAAAGCTTGAAATGCTTATAATTGCCCTTATGCAATTAATGTTATATCGTTAACGGTGATAACTAATAGAATTTTAAGTGTGTGTTTTGAAAAAGGATTTCAAAATACTGGGTAGTTGTTTAGTTGGCACATGACACTGGTTAGATTTTTCTGTGAATGATTCCTACTCTACAAAATAATTATTAAGCGAGAATATGGAAAGGTTTAAAATGAGATTATTTTTATTTATTTATTTTTGTAACCCTATACCCAACATGGGCTTGAACTCATGACCCCAAGATCAAGATTAAACCAGACGCCCCTAAAAAATAAGATTTTTAAAAATAAAAATATCTAGCACAGAAACTTTAAAAAAATATGGAAAAGTAAAAAAAAAAAAATCACCTATATATTTACCACCCATAAGGGATCACATTTAATATTTAGTATATATATTTCTAGTTTCTGCTCCATCATGGATTTTTTTAAAAAATATTTTATATTGAGGCACCTGGGTGGCTCAGCCGGTTAAGGGTCTAACTTCAGCTCAGGTCATGATCTCACAGCTTGCGAGTTGGAGCTCCGCATGGAGCAGTGCAGTGCCTGCTTGAGATTTTCTCTCTCCTCCTCTCTCTCTCTGCCCCTCCCACACTTGCTCTCTCTCTCTCCCTTTCTCAAAATAAATAAACTTAAATATGTATATTTCATAAAAATAGTTGTCATTATGTCCATAGATTATTTATATGTAATATAAAAATATCCAAGAAATATGTATTATATGAAAATTACTAATATGGCTGTGAATCAGCCATATTTTCCTTATATTATTTTAGGCTTTCTTCTCTGGAACCTCAAAAAGTAGTGCAGTTTTTGTATTTATTCCAAATTTTGGTTCAGCTGCATATTATTTTGAGGGCTATTCTTAAAAAATGGATTAGCACTGAAAATATGTTAGTAAGTTTAAGTTACTTCTTAAAAACTGTCATCCGCTAGGATCTTATGTAAATTATGACAGAAGCACGATCCATAAATTTGAGAGAATCAGATAGAATAGTATGTTTGTTGTCATAATTCAGTTGTTGAAGGTGGAACTCAGATTCGCCTTTATTCCATTTCTATTTTGTAGGTCTCGGCACACCTGGAGAGTCCTGCGAAGTCCCAGCTACAGAAAGTGCAGAGACAAGTAAAACCCTTCATGACCCTTGACTACCAAATTGTCCACCAGACTCTCAAACGGTCGCAGCCTCCAACGCCAAGCAGTGCCCTTCTGGTACAGCATGGGCACCCATCTCCAGAGAGTGACACTGGCCTTCCTGGAAATCCACTCACCAAGTTACTAACTCTTGGGAAAGAAGATGACAATGTGGAATGGCATGTATGTCTAATAGCTACTTATGAAAAATCTGTAATCAGTTTTTGAGAAAAAAAAAAGTAAAGAAATTGAAGTCTACATTTTTATAGTAAACATTCCAAATGCAAATGCATTTAACACAAGGAATGTCTTAACGGATTCATATATAACAATTAGTTATGCACATATTAATTACTGTGCATAATAAAATATAACAATTCATTTTTCAATACTCATTTCAGTTATGTATCAATGTGAGTCAAAATAGGCTCTAACAGTGATTTATATTAGAGAGATTTAGCTTTGTAAAAATTTCCTGGTATATTTAGTTAAAATCTATATCAATAGTTATATTATCTTAAATACCCTTTAAAATAAAATGGGAAGAAGTTTTTTAAACGGCAGTCAATATGTGCTCCAAAATAAGACTAAAAATCTTATTGCACTTAATATTTTATGAAATTATTTCTGAATTTCTTACTATTATTTATTTACTCATTTGCTTCTATTTTTCACAAATACTTGTCTACCATTTACTGAAAAATGGGAATTTAAAGGTGCCAGGGATACAAAATGAATAAAAACGTGTGACGTCATGGGGTTTATATTTATTGTGACCTGCTAATGAATCAATCTTCAAAAAGTATTGAAGAATGAATTGAACCAACAAACCACTAGAGCTGGGAAAAAGACTTCCTTTAATATGTCAGTGTGGAAAACTACATTCATAGCTGAACTTTCTATTCTTTTCCTTTTCTTTTTTTTCCATTTGTTTTGTTAGATGGAGCCATGGTCCTATGATCGCCCATGTTTAATCCCCCAGTCTACATTCCCTATGATGATACTGATTTCAGGTCACTGCTTTTCAGCTATTAAGTCTTTAGCCTCCAGTCACCAAAGAGTAATGCTCAGTATTGCGTTATGTGAATTACAAGTGATAGAGGAAGATTCATTTTTTGAAAATTTTACTTTAATCCAGAAAAGGGAAAGTGATAAGGATCTGGTAGACTGTTTCATAAAATATAAAACAACCACAAAACAGGACTCTTTGAAACCCAAAATTGAGCGTAAATCTCCATATGTATACTTAACTTACTGAACTTTTCTATAGTGGACATCTAAGGAATTTTGTAAAAAAAAAAAAAAAGAAAGTAGAGGTAGGTTTTCTATTCATTCTATGAAGATCATAAAAATATATGTAGGATGAAAATCATCTGTATGGTAAAAATTAGAACTCAACCAATACAATTTATTGTACAACCCTCTTCATCCGAAGTTCATTTCATGGTGCAGAAGATTGATTTCTAAAGGAAAAAAAACAAAACAAAAAACAAATCCCAAAGGATATGCATATGCCAGTCAGTTCTAGGCAAAACCCAAAAATCATCTTACTATGTAACTTATGAAATATGTTTTCTAAAAAATAAGAAAGGATAAGTAACATATATCAGTGTTCTCAGTTTTTCTTAGTAAATGTTTTTATTCCCTAGACACACAGCTTACTTTTTCTTTCATAATTTTTTACATTTTAAGGGAAGCTTATGTGATCGTAGTGGTCTTTTCGATGGTGTCAGTCCAAGTTGCATGTCTGAGAAGGGCTGAAAGCCTCAAGAGGGGTGGAGCTCCAGGGGCATTGTGCATATAGTCTACAGAAGATTTTTTTCTATTTTTTAAACCATTGTACTTTCAACTATGTATATAAAGGTTCTTCTGTCATTAATGTCTATTTAATCTTAATGTTATCCAGTGTGTTATAGTTTTAATCAGTGGGTGTTCTCTTTGATTTGACTTATCACGTGCACATTTTCACGTCCGGCCACCACTCACGGTCTTGTTATCTTTCGTAGCTAAGATGTATCCTATGTTGTTGCAATCTCCTAATATTCTTTGATTCATGCTAGAAGTCCATGTCACAAAGCAGCAAGTGTGCAGTCTTTAGTGTCAAGCCGTAAGGGGTTAGAGCTACCACTTACTAGCCGTGTGGTCTCAATCCTTAACCTTCTCAGCATTTCTAGGACTTGAGTTGTTTTTGATGCTTGCATTGTTAAAGTTCCAAACACAAAGGCAGAGTGGGGGCTCAGGAGAGAGTGGCTGTTGCCATCCTTTGGTGTTTCTTTCTCCTAAGCTTGTCTTCCTGTGACATCAGAGAGCAGTTCTTTAATTCAAAGGAGACCTTAGAAAGTATAGCTACCACAGAATAAGTCTGTGAGAGCATCCTTAGATTCATGATTTGGGGGTTGGTATTAGGAGTGACTTGGTGATGAATGGTTTCTGAGACAGTGAAATAGAAAATCAAAAGGAGCATTTTTTTTATCCTAAGTCTTTCCGGGATAAAATCCAAATTTGTACTCATGGCACACAGGACCCTTCCACACTTAACCCTTGCCTCCCGACCCAGATTTATCATTTGGCGGCCCCTTGTCATGCTGTGCTTCGGCCATGTGGGTTCGCTAGTGATTCTCACTAGTGGCCAGGTTCTCTCTTCTCCTGTCCTTTCTTTGCCAACTGCTCATTCAGTCTCCAGCATTTGGCTAGATAATTCTAACTCACTGTTCAAAATTCATTTCAGATTTCTTCTCTAACGTGCTTTTACTGGTGGTTCTGTGTGGAAGAATGCTTATTCTCTGACTTTTCATGGCATCATATGGACAAAAATTGTACTTACCGCATTTTCACAGCACATGCTACATTTTAGTTACTCATTGTCTTGTTTTCTTGTCTGCTGTATCTCCTGGGGACTATAAGTTGAAGGGGAGAGAAAAAAAACGTTAGCAAATAATTATATTATGTAGAAAGGATGATGGTATACAGAGGAGCATGAAAATGCTGTTCTAATTCAGAAATGTCAATAGTAAAAATTAGTCAGAGAAAGTGGCTAGTGGGGCATTTAGCTAATGAGATGAGTGAAGAATATAGATGGGGAACAGCAGCAAATGAGGTGAGCAGATAAAGAGCAGGCAGATGGTGGCAAAAGGTGACACCAGAAATATAGGCACTGGACAAATCTCAGAAAGGTTGGCTGTCTATGTTAAACAATTTCAAATCCTTGAAAGGTTTAAATGTGGGGTTTGGAGTGACATGATCAGATTTGATGTTAATACCATTGCCAGCTATGTACGGGAGGGATCCGGGAGGAGGAGGGCCAGTTGGGAGGTTATTTCTATAATGCAGTCAGAGGTGATGAGACCCTCTGTAAGAACATGGTAGAGTCGAGGTCTCTGGGAGACCACCATGTGGAGATGCTAGTGACAGCGAGCGATCCCAGTTTTCCCTGAGGAGAGTGATCTAGGATGGAGGGAAATATTTGAGAGTTGTCAGCATGTGGGGAGTACTTGAAAGCTCAAATGAGAAAGAAAGCTCCTGGAGATCATGAATATAGTGAGGAGAGCCGTGAACAAAGGATCGAATTGAGCCACCAGCAATATTTAAGGGGTGGTCAGAGAAGAGGCGCCGTAGTTAAAATAAAAAGATAGCTAGTGTGTCCTTGAAGCTAAAGACTTAGCTTAAACTAAGAAGGAATGATCTAAACGCTCAAGTGTAGTAGCTGAGTCTAGTAAAATAAGGGCTGGTAAATATCTATTGAATTCGGCAGTCAAGCAGTCAATAAAATGGCAACAAAAGGAATTTGGGTAGGATGGTGGTGCAATCATTCTACTACCTTGAATTCAGAGTTGACAGGAGATGGTGATGTTTAGGATGGCTGGGCAGAAAGATAAGAAGAGACATAAATAGTCATAAACCGAAAATTGTTTAGTTGATCTTCAACAGTGTCTAGATCGCATCTAAAAGGAAGATTGGATTTTGATGAATGAGACAATAGAATTTAAGATTTTAGAAATGGAGTAGTTTAGAGGATGACAAGACTCAAGGCCTGGCCTAAAGAGTAGGTGAACAGAAGGCTAAATTCAGATTTATGATTTTGAGAGAGGTGAGTTCAAATACTCAACCACAATTATTGCTTTATTTTTCCTTAGAATTCTGACAAGTTGTTGCTGTAGATGTTTTCAGGTGTAGATGAACTTATGATCATTTGGTATTATTTTTCCTTAAAATTTTATCAAATTTTATGTGGCCTAATATTAACGTTGCTACTGTGGTTTCCTTTTGCTCATATTTGTGGGAAATCTTTTCACTTTATTTTCAACCTTCTCTCTTACATTAGTTACATATTACAATACCTTTTAAAAATCCAGTTTGAGAGATAGTTTCTTGAATAGTGTGATAACACATTTACATTCTTGTTATTACTATTAGGGTTTGTTTTTTTGAGTGCGTGTCTTTAAATTACTATGCTTCGCTTCGTTATTTGTCATCTTTTTTTCCTATCCTCCACTGAACAAGTTACATTTTTCTCTTTTCCTTTTTTGTTACTCTAATTTTGTAAAATGCACAGTTATATATATTTTTTCTATACCTGTATCATTGTTCAGAAAGATTTATGTTGTACCCTTAAGTAAAAAACTTCCTGGGTATGGTCTTATCTTATCCTTCTTGTTCTTACCTATCTTCCAGTACTGAAATTTTTTAGTATCTCTCTCTCACTCTCTCCATATATATATGGATATACATATTTTGTCTCTCTGTCTCTCCATATTCTTCTTGTTTAGACCACAAAAATGTTACTGATATTTACTCATTTTTCTCATATTTTGTATAGATATCATAGTTTTACTTGTAATCTAACTGGACTACTTCTTAGAAGAGTGTTTTCCTTTTTTTTTTTTTAATTTAAATTGAAGTTAGTTAACATATAGAGTAGTATTGGTTTCAGGAGTAAAATTTAGTGATTCACCACTTACATGCAACACCCAGTGCTCATCATAAGTGCCTTCCTTGATACCCATCACCCATCTAGTCCATCCCCCTGCCCACCTCCCCTCCATCAACCCTCAGTTTGTTCTCGATAGCTCTTTAGTTAAGAGTCTCTTATGGTTTGCCTCTGTCTTTATCTTATTTTATTTTTCCTTCCCTTCCCCTATATTCATCTATTTTGTTTCTTAAATTTCGCATATGAATGAAATCATATGATATTTGTCTTTCTCTGATTGACTTATTTCACTTACATTCTAAGTATGACTTATTTCATACTACATTCTAGTTCCTTCCACATTGTTGCAAATGGCAAAATTTCATTCTTTTGATTGCCCAGTAATATTCCATTATATATATATATATACACACCACTACTTCTTTATCCATTCATCGGGTGATGGAAATTTGGGCTCTTTACATAATTTGACTATTGTTGATAACGCTGCTAATAATGTTGGGGTGCATGTGTCCCTTCAAATCAGCATTTTTGTATCTTTTGGATAAATACCTAGTAGTGCAACTGCTGGGTCATTGGGTAGTTCTATTTTTAACTTTTTGAAGAAGCTCCATACTGTTTTCCAGAATGGCTGAACCAGTTTGCAGTGCAAAAGAATTCCCCTTCCTCCCCATCCTTGCCAACATCTGTTGTTTCCTGAGTTATTAATTTTAGCCATTCTGACAGGCGTGAGGTGGTATCTAATGGTGGTTTAGATTTGTATTCCCCTGAAGATGAGTGTTGTTGAATATCTTTTCATATGTCTGTTAGCCATCTGGATGTCTTCTTGGAAAAGTGTCTATTCATGTCTTCTGCTCATTTCTTAACTGAATTATTTGTTTTTTTGGTATTGAGTTTGATAAGTTCTTTATAGATTTTGGACACTAACCCTTTATCTGATATGTCATTTGGAAATATCTTTCCCCATTCCAGTGGTTGCCTTTTAGTTTTTTTGATTGTTTCTTTTGCTGTGCAGAAGCTTTTTATCTTGATGAGGTCCCAATTTCATTTTTGCTTTTGTTTCCCTTGCCTTCAGAGACATGTCCAGAAAGAACTTGTGTGGCCAGGGTCAAAGAGGTTGCTTCCTGTTTTCTTCTTTAGCATTTTGATAGTTTCCTATCTTACATTTAGGTCTCTCATCCATTTTAAGTTTATTTTTGTGTGTGGTTCAGTTTCATTCTTCTGCATGTCACCGTCCAGTTTTCCCAACTTCATTTTTTGAAGAGACTATCTTTTTTCCACTGGACTTTGTTTCCTGATTTGTTGAAGATTAGTTTTGGGTCCATACATTTTTGGGTCCGTTTCTGGGTTCTCTAATCTCTTCCATTGATATATGTGTCTGTTTTTGTGCCAGTAACACATTGTCTTAATATTTACAGCTTTGTAATACAAGTTGAAGTCCAGAATTGTGATGTCTCCAGCTTTTTTCTTTTTCAACATTACTTTGAGTATTTAGGGTCTTTTCTGCTTCTATGCAAGTTTTAAAATTGTTTGTTCTAGCCCTGTGAAAAATGCTGGTGTTATTTTGGTAGAGATTGCATTGAATATGTAGATTGCTTTGAATAATATAGACATTTTAACAGTATTTGTTCTTTTAATCCATAAGCATGGAATGTGTTTCCATTTCTTTCTATCTTCTTCAATTTCTCTCATAAGCGTTCTATACTTTTCAGTGTACAGATCTTTGACCTCTTTAGTTAGTTTTATTCCTAGGTACCTTACAGTCTTTGATGCAGTTGTAAATAGGATTGATTCCTTGATTTCGTTTTCTGATGCTTAATTATTGGTGTATAGACATGTAACAGATTTCTGTACATTGATTTTATATCCTACAACTTTGCTGAATTAATGTATGAGTTCTAGCAACTTCTTGGGGGAGTCTTTCATGTTTTTTACATAGAGTATCATGTTGTCTGCAAAGAATAAAAGTTTGACTTATTCCTTGCTGATTTGCATGTCTTTTATTTCTTTTTGTTGTCTGATTGCTGAGGCTAGGACTTCCAGTGTTATATTGAACAACAGTGGTGAGTGCGGACATCCCTCTTGTATTCCTGACCCTAGGGGAAAAACTCTTAGTTGCTCCACATTGAGGATGATATTAGCTATAGGTCTTTTGTATATAGCCTTTATGATGTTGAGGTTATGTTAGTTCTATCCCTACTTTCTTGAGGATTTTTATCAAGAAAGGATGCTGTTTTTGTCAAATGATTTTCCTGCATCTATTGAGAAGATCATGTGGTTCTTATCCTTTCTTTTATTAATGTGGTATATCACGTTGATTGATTTGCAGATATTGAACCACTTCTACAGGGCATAAATAAATCCCACTTGATCATGGTAAATAATTCTTTTAATGTATTGTTGGATTCGATTTGCTAGTATCTTGTTGAGAATTTTTACATCATTGTTCATCAGGGAAATTGGTCTGTGTTTCTTCTTTTTAGTGGGGTCTTTGTCTCATTTTAGGAAGAGTATTTTTCAAAGGTCTTTTTGCCTTAAAATCTCTGAATTTTTATGCCTAAGAATAATTTTATTTCACCCACCTACCTAAAAGATATTTTATTGGTTATAAATGCCTAGGTTCAAAGCTCTTTACCTTTCATACTTCAATTATTATCCCATTGTCTTCTTGTACACAGTGTTGTTGAAAATTTTCATTCTAGTCTTCTGTAGATCTTTAATTTTAAACTTCTCAAATCTTACAAATGTTCTTCCTTTGTCCTCAAACCTCATACTTTCCATACTTAATATCCCCATTTTGATTTCAGTCAAAATAATTGGTTCTTTCTTATATATGATTATCTTCATTTATCATTTTGAAGGTGCTTATTCTGCTGATTCATAATTCTTTTCTCTTTTTTTTTTGCCTAATATGTTATTTCTGTTTCATCTGATAAAAATGTGTTTATTGTCTTTTCAAAAATAACAACTGAATTCTTAGGTGATTAATTTTAAGATTCCTAGAAACTGTAAAGTGACATTTGTGAATGGATTTTAGATCTCAAAATCAACTTAGCATAATGGTGGAATCAACATCATCAGTAAATTAGGGAAAAAAGACAATCATGTAGGTGGATAAGAGAAATGAAGGCAGAGGTGTTAGAGAAGAAAAGAAGAGCCTCCAAGGAGGGTGAACTTTCACACGTAGGAAAGACTATTTCTATTGAAATAGTCGAGAAACCTAAGCACATATATAGACAGCAGGGAAAAATTAAAGATGCAGGAGAGCGGGTCATTTATGATGCAGGTTTCCAAAAAGAGAAGAGATAAATGATATATATAATTTTTGGTGATAATACAAGAAGTATCCAAAAGAAAATCATTTACCATAAATTGTGTTTAGCATCCTTCTTTCCTCAGGTCTTCTTTATATCTAGTCACTACAAATTCGCTGTCCATGTAACAGTAAACATGAATGAGAGAAGTATCATGAAATTAAAATTTGAGTTTAGCAACAATCAAGAATGTATTTTAAAACTTTCACAGACTGTACTAAACAAAAGAAATGAAATACGCATATTTATTGTCGTAGGTCCTTTAAAGATCTCTTGATGCACATGGAAGAATGTGGAAAGTGCAGACCATATGCGAAATCTAAAAAACAAAGCAAATAAATAAACAAACAAAAAGCAGAATCAGACTTATAAATACAGAGAACAGACTGATGGTTGTCAGAGGGAAGGGAGATGGGGGATGGATGGAATGGGTCAAGGAGAGTGGGAGGTATAGGCTTTCTGGATGAATAAATCACAGAAATAAAAGGCAGAGTACTGGGAAAGCTGTCAGTGGGATTGCAACAGTGTTGTATGGTGACAGATGGTAGCTACACTTGTGGTGAGCAATCACTGTGTTGTACACCTGAAACTAATGAAACTGTGTGCCAACTATACTGAAATTAAAAAAATTAAAATAAATAAATAAATAAAATCCAGACCGTAGTCGAAAGCTGCACTCTTGAATTTGGTACTCAGTAGCCACATGTGGCTATTTAAATTTAATTTTAAATGAATTCAAATTCAATAAAAATCTTATAAAGTTAAATGAAATTAAGTATTTAATTCCTGAGTTTAAATGCTCATTGGGACAAATGAATGGATACGGAAGATGTGCTATGTATCTATATCTATATCAACGTCTATATCCTCTATTTCAACATAATGGAATATTACTCAGCCATAAAAAAGGATGAAATCTTGCCATTTGCAGTGATGTGGATGGAGCTAGAGAGTGTTCTGCAAAATGAAATGTCAATCAGCAAAAGAAAAATACCAGGTGATTTCATTCATATGTGGAGTTTAAGAAACAAAACAGATGAACATAGGCGGAAAAAAAAAGAGGGTCAAACCATAAAACAGACTCTTAATGATAGAGAACAAACTGAGGTTGGCTGGAGGGGAGAAGGGAGGGTGGATGAGTTAAACAGGTGAGAAGTATTAAGGATTTACTGAATCCTAATACTTGTTAGGATGAGCACTGCGTGTTGTATGTAAGTGATGAATCACTAAATTCTACTCCTGAAACTAATACTACACTTCATGTTAACTAAGTAGAATTTAAATTAAAACTTGAGAAAAAAAGATTTAATCCTCAGTTAAACTAGCTACATTCTGAGTAGCCATTCTCAGTAGCCATTCTGTGGCTAGTTGCTACTGTGTTGGACAGTGCAGATGTAGGGCATTCCTATGCTTGCAGAAATATTTGTGGAGGCCCCTGGCAACTTAGACGGCCTACTTTTCAACTTCATCTCAAACCTGTCTCATGCCCCATCCCACTGACCAACATTCTTTCTGCTACATATGTCTTTCTACCTTAGGGTCTTTGTAATTTTTGCTTCCTTTCCAAGGATTATCCTTCTCCATGCCATTCATATTTTTATTCAAATATCCATAAGTCCTCCTTGACCATTTTCTATAGTAACATTCATTCTCATCAAACCCTCTCTCCCACCTGCATTAATTTCTTCAGACCACTATTTGTTACTAAGCTGTTTATTGTCTGTTTCCTCATTAGAATTAGGGCTCCAGGAGGGCAGAGACTTTGTGTGTTTGCTTTTATGGCTTCTGTGCTTACAACAAGATCTTGCAATAAGTATCACTCAACAAATCTTTTTAAAAATAATATTAGTGTTCTGATTTTTGGCATATCAACTTTAATATATCTTAGTAGAAGTCTGAATATTTGATTCTCTAAGGTTCTCAGAAATCATGCTTAGAAGATAAAATTAACAGAATCATAAAATATTTTTATATATCTCGCCAAGTTTAGTTCTAGTTGTTTCTGCACGTATTCTAGGAAATTCAGAGGACCACAGTTGTATAAATTCAGCATTCTCAGTATCTTTGAGTTTACATCGTATTTTAATATGTCACTAAAGAGAATATAGTGGGAGAGAAGAGAGCTATAGGTAGAGAGAAAAGGGGGAGCAAGCATGGTATTTTTTAAATACAAGCCTTTACAATCTTCTCCAGCTAAAATAGATAAGGGAAGAAAGATTATTTTAGAATGAATTGAGAAAGGAGAAAAATCTGATTTAAGTTAGAACTTTAGGGCCAGATTTCCAGGATTTTAATCCTGCCTTTGTCACTCACTACCTTTGTAACCTGAAACAAGTTATTGTGCGGTTTTTTTTTTTTTCACCCGGTTTCCTCATCTGTACAATGGGGTTAATGATAGTATCCATTTCTCAGAGTTTTTGTGAAAATCAAATGAGCCGATGTATGCAAAGCACACAGAACAGTGCCTGGCGCGTCTCCCACTCTATATGTGTTTGCTGTTGTTACAATTTAAGATGTCAATGATTACTATTGTTGTTGTTGTTATTGTTGTTATTTGTTATTAGCCATTAGGGAAAATTAGATAACATTTTTCCATATATTCTGTATCCACGTGGACCAATTGTCTGGTTTGACCACCTGTATTTTATTTTATTTTATTAAAAATGTTTATTATTTATTTATTTTTGAGAGAGAGAGACAGAATTCGAAGCACACTTCAGGCTCCACACTGTCAGCACAGAGCCTGATGCAGGGCTCGAACTCACGAACCGTGAGATCATGACCTGAGTTAAAGTCGGACGCTTAACTGACTGAGCCACCCAGACACCCCATGACCACTGATATTTTAATATCCACCTGTAAGATGCAATCAATACATTTCAAAAGGAAAGTAAAGTTTTAGGAAGTCCTCTCTCTACATGTTAATTACATGGGCTCTGGCTCGAGGCAGTTCGTGATAACCACTCTATTTCTATAGATACTGATTTCCAAGGGACTAGCCCAGGGTTATTTGCCCAGCCATCACCTGCCAGCCAGTAGTAGAAGCAAATGCATGGGAAAGCAACACAGATCAAAGAGTGTCAGGATTACTTCGTTTTAAGTTCTAAAATATTCTGGGTTTTGATATACATATAGCCTTAATTTAAATATTCTTAACAACTTTTAAAGATTGCTAAATTTTTTCTTTCTGAATTCAGGCTGAAGCAAAACTCTTTTCATTATGCACAGTATTCTAAATGTATTATATTTTGCTAGATGGAAGACGTTATTGAGGATATAATCGGTATGGAATCAAGTTTTAAAGAGGAAGGAACAGACTCTCCTCTGCTAATGCAAAGAACAGTAAGTGTTTCCAGACCTGAGGAGGTCAGTGAGACCGAAATAAATGATAGCATCTGGTAATATAAAAAAGAAATTTAATTTGATTAGTAAATGGCTTGTTTTCCCCTATGCTTTTGAAACAGACATGAGATAACAGATGAATATTAGAAAATACCTGTTAGTGCAGAAAAAAGATTATATAATGTTACTGAGGAATAACTTTGTGATATTCCATCTATCTATCTATCTAATCCCTATAAACATCCATCTAATTACATATCTGATCTACTCTAGCATTTTCATTGAGTGATTTCATCTTCAGATTTCCTGAAACACAGCATATAATCAAAACACTCTCATAAGCTAATGGCTAAATTTGACTATTTTACTATGACTAACAACTATCAGGTTCAGAGGGCTCTACACCTTGTAGAGACAAGAAGAATATAACTATAAAAAATCTGACTTCGCTTCAGACCCACTAACAAGAGATCAAAGATGAACTTATGAAAAGTAGAACAGGCCTCACCCTACTTTAAGGCATGTAGACAGATGGCTATGTTGCAATCAGCACAAATTCCTGGAATGATATGTAATGAAGGGATGGTATCTTATCTCCTGTTTGATTGCTGCTGCCTTCTTATCTCTCATTTATTAATCACTAAAAATGTTATTTGTAAAGGGTGTGCAAGGTCTTTCTACGTACTTTGAAAGGTTATTGTTGTTTTTTCTTATGATTTTAGACCTTTTAGAAAAATGAGAAAAAATATGAAAGATTGTTATTGAGCTGTTATTTTAAACATTTCATCTAAAGAAAGTGAATTCTGACTGTACTGTGTAGTATGGATATTTTTCATCAGTAAATCAATGAGCTGAGACATGTTAGGGATGAACATTTAAATTTAAGATCTTAAAAGAAAATTGTAGAAAGCACCCTTTTTTTTAGAATTTCTGTTTCTTTTTTCCCAGATAGACTATCTAAAGAGAGAAGTATCTCTTTCCTCCTTTTCTTTAAAGTGCAGAACTTCCACTTTAAAACAGGTCACTAATATTGGCATCATCTGACAAAGGACAAATGAGGTTTAAAACCTTGTATTTTTGTAGGTTTTATTCTTATTTTATTTTATTATTATTTATTATTTTTTGTTTATTTATTTATTTTGGAGAGGGGGGAGATGGGGCAGAGAGAGATAGAATTCCAAGCAGGTTCCATGCTGTCAATGCAGAGCTGGACATGGGGCTCGAACTCACAAACCATGAGATCATGACCTAGGCCTAAATCAAGATTCAGACGTTTAAACAACTGAGCCACACTGGTGCCCCTATTTTGTTTTGTTTTGTTTTGTTTTATTTTATTTTATTTTATTTTATTTTATTTTATTTTATTTTATTTATTTTTGGATGGACTGACAATTCTTTCAGATTTCGAGCAGCGTAGTTACATGAAATCTAATTCTCTAGAAAAATATATTATTAATGCTAATTTCTCCCTATCTAATTTCACAGCATGAACATACTACTTTCTTAACCAGTATTCAACTTCTGGGTTTGAGGGAATGATATTAATTTCCTGCAATCTTTTCTTTGTATGTGGTACTCATTAAAATTGTATACTGAAGCATTTTCTTTGTCAAATTATCTTATGTGTTTTGTAGAGGCTGCAGAAAACGGCTTACTCAATACAAACTGGTGGCAATAACTATCTGGAATATGCTTTTGACATCCAGAATATACTTTTAAAAAGATAGATACTACTGGTCTACCTGTACTTATACAAAGAAATATCTCTGTCGACCAATCAGCAATCATCGATAAGTCTACATCTACACATAAAACCGAAGAGTTCAATTAACCAAATCTATTTATTAAATACATATTATGTGCAAAGTGTAATACATGTACCATAGGAAATTCAGTTGACTAAGACATAATTCACGCCTCAAGGAACCACATGATAGGGCAGTGGAGTGAGGTGTACCTGAGAGGCAGGGAGGGAGAGTGTGGATCTCGGCGTTAAATCCAAGGTCTAATCTAGACATTGTGCAAATTGCTTAACCTCTCTTTGCTTTCTTCTACAAGAATAATTAAAAATATTTTTCTCCAAGGCTGCATAGCCTGCATGCATACATTTGGAATGCTAGTCAGAGATTGCCTCTGCAGTTCAAGTGAAAGAGAAACCATAAAAATCGAGATTTTTTGGAAATGCTTTAGGAAAAGATGTTTGAAATATAGTTTTGAAGGATAGTTAAGATTTTAGGAGGTAGCTGCAAATGCAGAAAAGTAACAGGTTAAGGGAACAACATAAGAAAAGGCAAGAGGTGAGAAAAAGAATGTAGAAGAATAGCTGGTGTAACAGAGATAGGAAACTCTGAAGGATTTTTATAGTTCATGTGGATGAAAATACAGACCTGTTGGATCCCAGAGGAATGCTTTGAGTAAGTGTAGTAGCCAGTGAACTTTTGGTGCAGATGGTAGAACATGGCTCATCTGGGGTTTAAGCATGAAAGAAATTCGTTGGTTCATGTCATGTGTAAATTCCTAAGGACTATCACATGTGGGCAGCCCTCCGTAACTTTGCCTTAATCTCTTCTGTGCTGGCTTTATTCCCAGCCATTGAGCAAACACTACCATAGCCTATTCCCAGCTATGTACTTAGTTCCTTCTTGCTAACCTAGTTTCTTTTGCAGACAACTATTTCTTCATAAGGAGGAGAAGTTTAACTTAAGCCAATCCTGGTGGCCCCATTTCCTCTACCAGAGACAATTTTAAGAATGGGCGTGTGTTGCAATTCTGACATGTTGAGCAGCTTTCTGGGAATTTTTGTAAGTCTTTAAAGTAGACCCAAGAAAGAGGAGGTTTTTGCCTCTCCACGATGTTGTAGGACAATGTGACTTATGTAGTCATTTTATTGCCCAGGAGCTAAATAAACTAAGAAACAACAAAACAAACAAACAAACAAACAAAAGGGAGAAGAAAAGCCAAGAGAAATACAAAGAAATGCTGCTTTAGATGCCCGCTGGAGAATTCTTGACCTGTGGATTTCACATTATGTAAGATTTATTCTGTTTATTCTATAAGCCAAGTGTGTTAGGATTTTCTGATTATTACAACCAAATGCATCCTAATGGATACATTCAGTCAGGCTTGGAAACCTAAGAGAAGGAGAACATCCCTTTCCCCTTACTTCCAGCTACATCTCTGAGATAATTCTTATTGGAGCCATTTCTGTTATGTATCTCTCCCTAAGCCAATTTCTCTGGATCTTGGGCCCACTTTAGAGCTGTCGATTGAGCAACAATCAACAAATTACCACACAACAAATTACGTAGACTAAGAGTAAGAATGAGAGCAGGGGTTGTTACCAAAATAAATGTAAGTGAATTCTACCGAGGATAAAACAACAGATGTCTATCATGGTAAGCTTCGAAAGTGAGATATTTATCAACTAACAATAATTATTATTAATTTCTCACCTATTATTTGAAGGTCACTTTTCAGTGTACTTTACATATATTTTCTCTAGTTCTCATAGAAATATACAGAATCTCAGGGACAGTCTATTGAGTGTGCTGTTGGTCATCTTACCAGTCCCTTGCTGTGACAAAAGCAGAAAACCTTGGATCTTCCTAAGCTAAGATTTATCTCAGGGCCACTGCATATAGGCTTAACTAAAAGTCATGTTATATTTCTGTTGATAGGAAACTTGGAATCTGCTGAGGGGAATCTTGGATCACTTGTGGTGGTTCCTCAAATTTATCCAGGTTGAATGAAGTAGGTCAAGGTTTTCAAAGACAAATTTAGCCCAGGTATTTCTGACCCAGAAATGAATGTGGACTCTTAGTGACTAGAGTCGGTACTTCTTTTTTTTAAATTTTTTAGATATTTATTTTTGAGAGAGAGACAGAGTGCAAGTGGGGGCTGGAGGGCAGAGAGAGAGGGAGACACAGAATCTGAAGCAGGCTCCAGGCTTTGAGTCGAGAGCCCGATGCAGGGCTTGAACTCACAAACCATGAGATCATGACCTGAGCCAAAGTTGGATGCTTAATCGACTAAGCCGCCCAGGTGCCCCACCTGTCAGTTACTTCTTACTGCATCAACTATGTAAACTACACTGAAAAAGAGCCAAAGTGCAAGAAACATTCAGCCAAATCAGTCATGCTTTTGTCAACACCCTAACCTATCGGTTTCTCATCCTCATTAGTGTCAATGTATTTTTTCTCTTCTCCATTTAGCCCTCCCTTCACATGATGGTATCCCAGGTCTTGTTATTACCATTTTTTCTATCCCATCGCATTTTTTATTTCACACATTTTGACCATTACGTTTTATTTTTTCAGTGCATCTACTGTAGTGTTCTTATTTCACCAATTGTTCAAGCTCCAAATCAATGGACTCTATCACTAATATTTTCAATACCTATTACTTCACACTTGCAACACCTTGAACATTTCTTAACCTGTCTAGAGTCCTTGGTCAAGCACTATAACCAATTGTCTTGTAAGCACTCCTAACATATCCTCATTTTTTCCTCAATTTACTTCCCTGGCAAAACCCCAACCCTGATTAACCTTCTCTTTCATCCTACTCCGTATCTCAACCTGAGCAGCTTAATAGATAAAATTTCACCACATTGCTCACAGTCCTCGTTTCAGATATATCAGCAAAATTCCACAGCGGTTTGTACCACCACCAGTCGATACACAGCTATTCCCTGGTTGAGAAGGGAATTGAGATGACTTTCTACACCTTCTTTTCTCTCTTCAAATCTCCACAATTCATTGCCCATTCTTTATTTCTCAGCTCTTACAATGTATTTCAAAGAGCAAAGGTATGACAACTCACTTATTGGCATCACCAATTCTACTAAACCACCTGTATCTGTTTTCATTTTTTCTGCCTTTTTTTCTGTTAGAATAATTTTTCTAATTTATAATCTAAAGCGATCTCATCACCTATGCCCTGGATCTCCTTCTTACCTTCTCAAGGACTTTCCTTCTCTAAATAATGTCTCCTTCTCCCATATAATCAGTCTATTCTCATCTATTGGATTATAAATATCAGCATTATACTAGTCTTTCATAACACTCCTTAAAAATAAAACCAAACCAAAAAACTCCCTTTGAACACATTTTTTCTTCTGGCTGCCACACTATTTCATGATTTATTTACACATAATTTTTATTAAATGTTTATGAGAGAGACACAGAGAGAGAGAGCGAGAAGAGAGAGGAAGTGTGTGTGTGTGTGTGTGTGTGTGTGTGTGTGTGTGTGTGAAGACGGGAGGGGCAGTGATGCCGGGCTCAAACTCAGGGAACCATGAGATCATGACCTGAGCCAAAGAAGGATGCTTAACTGACGGAGCCACCCAGGAGACCCCTTGATTCACTTATCCATTAAAAAAAAAAAACTTACTGCTTCAGTGTTCACCCTGCCTCCATATCCTCACCTCCTGTTTTCTAGTCTCCAATAACTGTTGTTCTCACAATCCATAAAGAGCTCTTAAAACCAACCAAAGCAGAAGCCAATATTAAATTTTTCCATTCCCACCTCTCTTGACTTCTCAGTGGTATTTGCCAATGGTTCACCACTTTCCCTTCTTGAAGTACTATTTGGGATTCTGTGGCATTCCACCCACCTTGGTGGTTCTTTCTCTTCTAACAGATGTCTAAATGCCAACGTATCCCAAGGCTCGCACTTCAGCCCTCTTTTCTCAGGTATCTGTACATCTTACAGGTGATTCCAACGCTTGTCCAACCTAGATCTCTCCCCTATATATTAGACTTGTATATCCTATTGCTTACTGCGCATCTGCTTCTAACAGATATCTCAAACTTAACATGACTGACAGAAAGCTTTTGTCCACCCCCACCCCACCCACCCAAATCTGCTTTTGGTTCATCTAGAACCCTCACTCCAAAAGAGTCCTTTTTCTTCTCTCTCCTGCCCCCACACCTCCACATCTATCAGTATGTCCTGATTAACACTTGAGATCTCCTGAACCTCATAGCTTCTTATCAGCTCTTCTACTAAATCACTTTTCCAGGCTACCATCACCTCTCTCTTGAATATCAGAGACAGACTCCAGCCTAACTTCCCTGCCAGTTCTTGCCTCCTTACAGCTGCTCACACAGATGATCTGCACAAAGCAAAAATCAGATCCTGTTTCTCCTTGCTGAAACTTCTGTCAACTTCCTGAAATCCTCATAAAATAATCCAGACACTTTACCGTTGTCAGCACTTCCCTTTAACTTGAAGCTCTGGTCTCGATAGCCTTCTTCCTGCTCCATGAACTGACATGCATGCTATCATCTTAGGACCATTGAACTTCCTTTTTTATTCTTTCTTTTTTTTTGGCTTTGAATACATTTCTCCTAGATCTTCACATGGCCCCCCCTTATGTTCCCTATGTTTAGTCAATATTACCTTGTAGAGAGGCCTTCCACAATCAGCCTAGCTAAAAGACCCCATCTCATCACTCCCTAAATCAATATCTTATTTTGATGCCCTTTGACACTTATGGTTAGAATTATTATTTTATTCACCTATTTACTGTGTGCTCTCACCCCTAGAATTTGAACTTTTTGAAGATAACAATTTTGTCTGTGTTGCTCATTGCTGTGTCCCTGAAACCTAGAGCAGTGACCTGTTCATTAATTTATCCTCAGCTCCTAGCACAATGTCTAGCACATCAAATGTGCTCAGCAAATGCATGTTAAATAAATACTTTAAAATTCACACCTAGTATTGAAAAGATTGTTCCTATTGTACATTAGCATTTCAGAATTTTTAATGGACAAAAAGCAGTAGCAACAAGGATAAAAACAATAATAATAGCTACTGTGCTTTGGGTACTTGCTATGTGTTAAGGATTGTGGAAAATTCTTTTTGTGTGTGTGAAAAATTACATTCATCACCACAACAAACCCATGGGATAGAGACTAGTATTACCAGTTATCACATTATCAATGAGGAAAGAGGCTTAGAGAAGTTCAGTAGTTCGCTCAAGTTGTACAGTAAGTGAATGGCAGGGTAGGGTTTGACTCCGGTCCTGTACGATACCAGATGCAATTGCAATCCTACCCACCCTGCTGTGCCAGCAGCCTCAGAAGGAAGCAAGCTGTTTCCTAGAACTGTAGAATCATAGGATTTGAAGGGACCTTAGGCTGATCTGATTCTCTGTCACACTCCAGTGGATTAATTGTTCGGTCTGTGAGTTTAGATCTGTCTCCCTATAATTTCTACCCATTGGTCTTAGTTTCACCCCTACTCTTCAGAGACATGGTTGTGCATAGTAACTCCTTTCTTTTATCATATATAGCTATTTTCAATCAAGCGTCTGTAAACGCTGGTGGCATTTGGCAATCTCAGTAAACTGTTATAGTTCAAGACCATTCCAGAGACGAAGACTGAGTAAATATTAACAACCCTTTGTGCTTGGTTGGAACTTGAAAGAACTGCATAACATCAACAAGCAAGCTTTTGTCAATCACAATCTAGACCAGATTAGTCTTAAAGTCCAAGGAAGAGCCAAAGTTCACCTTGGCACAGAGTTTTCTGCACAGTTTTCTCAGCTATTGTTTGAAGTTTTTAAGGAACAGAAAATGATGAAGTAGAAAGAGAAAACCATTGCCAGTGTGAAGGTTATACACACTTCAGAATTAAAACTGGTGAGCAAGTGCATTTTGGATTCTTTCAATGTTTGGGGATGAAAACCACCTTAAATACTGAATATAAACTTTATAAACTAATAGTAAAATAAGGTATGTAGAAATTGAGCTTTGAAATGTGTACTGTAGAATCTGCTATATTGACAAGCTCGTTTACTTACAAAATAGTTTTTGGTGTTCTGGGTACAGTACAGATATTTTTATAGTCTCTTTAGTAAAAAAAAATTGTTAAAATGTTTAATTATGACTTTTCTACTAAAAAGCGAGGTTTCTGCTGATTATGTTCACAAAATCAGTAGCTGTTTACATTAAATCAATAACTGTTCTTATTAATTTAGTACTAAATAGATTATATGCATATAAGGCATATGATGCAAAAGTATTTATAAGTTACCATCTCTAGTTTGTGTTTTATCTTTTCTACTTGTGTTATAAGCCAGCTGGCTAAGGACAAGGGATCTTCTACTACCGCCCAGCACATTATTTTTATTCACTCATAATAGAACAAAAATAATAATAACTCGGTGGGACTTCCCTATTCAACGTTTGTCATTCAAACCTCATAGCCCTACTTTCGCAAATAAAATAGATATTCAATAGTGTGTGTCTTAAAACTGGAAAAATCTAGCTTACAACATTTAAATGAATGAATACTCCAAAGGAAAGAAAATAGTCTTTTAAATGCCAGTTTTTTATGTACGTATATGTTGCGTGGTATACGCTCCCCTACAGGGCTCTCTCTGTATGCCTGTGTTTATCTTTTATGTCAACGTTATTCGATAATCTCATGCCCACTTTTACCATTTTAGTAAATGTCTTCACAGAAAAGAAAACTAAGTGATCCAAACAACTCCAAGTATTCCCTCAGTTTCCCAAGAAGCTTACAGTAAATATGTGATATAGATATAGAGATATCACATACACACACATATATATAAGGGTGTATGGGTTGTTGTATTTGGGTTTTGTGTTTTTTTTTTTTTTTGCTTTTAGTGTTTATACTGAAAAATTATCTGAAAAAAATACAATGATATGTATGTACTATTTTCTTTCCTCTTTTGTATTTATAATGAGATTATTTGGGAGATGGACATATCACACACACTGACCACACATACACATATACACACGTATATAATATGCATATGTACCACATGCACACACACACACAAACACAACCCACTTCAGAAAATTCTCAAGGTTTTAGATAATCAATTTTCATAAACATGGTGACTAGTATATACTATTGTGCTCTCCTTGCTGAGTGAACCTAAGTGAATAGGGGTAAAACAATAAATATGAACTAAATTGTTAATTTTATGGTTGAGTTCATTAGTCCTATAGTGTTTTGGTGAAGAGGAAATTAAATCAGGCTTCCGTGAAGGAGTGCAGTGGGGAAGGTTTGGACTTTTGGTTGCCCCTAGAGAGTACGTTGGATTTTGATACTTGCATAAAACTGAGAAAAAAAATAATTCAATGGCTTCCAACATTTTTACATATTCAATTCACTTCTTACCATTAAAAGTGTCAAGGCAAGCACCTTCCCAGAATAGGGTAGGTAGTAAAGAATCCATCCTTTGTTTCAGATAGAACTAGGATTAAAACCCAAGTCCTCTATTTATACAACTGTGTGAGCTTGAGATAATTATTTAATTTTTCAGTTTTAATTATTTTTTATTTAAAATGGGAAACATGAAGCTCATATAGTTATTATAAAGATTACTTGAGATTATGTTATTTATTATTATTATGAAACATACTAGCTTAATATTTGGCACATAATATATGCTCAATTATCTATGATGTATAAATGTTAGGATGATGCTTATATTTTACTATTTGTTTTTAATTGCCAATATATAGATTCATACGGTCCTTGTGGCAGCACTCTTTCCCTCCATCTGCTCTCTCCCACTGGAGTCTGAAATCTATTTTTGGAAAGCATGCCATGGTATATGTGTGACTGATGGTGAGAGATCTTTTATAACTTGAGAGTAGTGGCAGATATGTTGACTAAATAATGTGGGGCCACTTAATTAGATTTTCAAAAGCTAGATACAAGAGTTTAACCTTAATGTGGAAGTTAGAAGGGAGAGAAATTTTTGATTTTTGATTTTTGAGCTGGGAAAGATCAGAAAGAAGTTGTATTTTTAAAACATGAGTTAGTCTGAGAGGGGCAGTGGGGAATTAACTGAGAGGGATGGAGGGATACTAGATGGAGGGACATAATTTATGTTTAGGATCCTGAAGAATTCATATATGAGAACAGAGAAGAAAATATAAACTGATAAATGATTTAAAAGAAAAAAATCATACTAGGTGGTAAATAGGACATAGTATATGAAGAAGGAAGAGGCCAAAACAGTCAGGAAAACCTATGTGGAATTTAGGTCTGATTATTTATGTTGTCCTTTATTATATTTAGCCTAGTAAGAATAAATGAATATATGAGTATTTTCGTAGCTTATTTAGATTTTCTACAATGTATTTGGACCCAGATTTTATTTCCTTATTGGGCAACATGATTTTAAACATAGGCCAATCGGTATTTTTGTATGGCTATGGAAATTCATTATCTTAGAATTTTATCATAAGTAGGATCAAATTTTATCAGATATTTTTTTCTGAATATACTGATATAACTATAGATGTCTTTTTCTTTTTTAACATCATAAAATTTATGGGAAACCTGACTTTATTATGACTAAATATCTTATTTTTATTCTGTTGAATTCCTATTGCTGATACTATTATTTATTTAGGTATAGTTGACACACAGTGTTACGTTAGTTTCAGGTATACAACATAGTGATTGGACAACTCTATATGTTAGGCTATGCTCACCGTAAGTGTAGCTACCATCTGTCACCATTCAACACCATTATAATACCATTGACTGTGTCCCCTATGCTATGCCTTTCATCCCCATGACTTATTCACTCCATCACTGGAAGTCTGTACCTCCCTCCCTTCATTTAGCTATTAATATTTTGCTTCTAATTTAGTGATGAGTGAAATTTTCCTTTTTCACAATGTCTTTGTATGGTTTCAAACTCAATGATTTAGGACATATTCTCTCGACTATTTTCTGGAAATACATGTTCAAAATTAGGATGATATATTTCTTGAAAATATAACACTTTTGCCCATAAAACCATATAATCCAGATATTTTCTTGTGCAAGATGTTCAAAGTTTATTTTGATTTCTTCAGTAATTATAGGACTGTTTAAGCATCAATTACTTTTTCAGTCAGTTCTGCTAAAAAATATTTTTCTAGAAATTGATGCATTTTTGTCTAAGTATTCACAATCATTGGCAAATTATTATAGGTGACATCATTTATTATCTTTTTATTGTTGTGAAAAGTACATAACAAAACTTGCCATTGTAACCACTTTTAGTGTACAATTCAATGGCATTAAGCAGATTCATAATGTTGTGCAACCATCATGATATCCATTTCCAGAGCTTCCATCATCTCAAACAGAAACTCTACACCCATTACACAATAGGTATTCCTTTCGTCCTGTCCCAAGTCCCTAGTAAATTTCTATTCTAAATTTCATCTGTATGAATTTGACCATTAAAAGGTAACTTTCATAAATGGAAGTATACAATATTTGCCCATTTTTAAATGTTTACTTTATTTTTGAGAGAGAGAGAGAGAGAGAGAGTGCGAGCGAGGAAGGGTCAGAGAGAGATAGGTACAGAGGATCCAAAGCAGGCTCTGCGTTGATGGCAGTGATCCCATTGCAGGGCTCTAACTCACAAACCATGAGATCATGACCTGAGCTAAAGTCGCAAATCTCAATTGACTGAGCTGCTGAGCACCCCGGTATTTACCCTTTTCTGTCTGGTCTATTTCACTTAGAATGGTATTTTCAAGATCCATCCATGTTTTAGCATATATCAAAATTTTATTCTTTTTAAAGCTTTATGATATTCCATTATATGTACATACCACATTTTATTTTTTTATTTTTTTTTAACATTTATTTATCTTTGAGAGACATAGAGAGAGAGCATGAGCAGGGGAAGGGCACAGAGAGAGGGAGATACAGAATCTGAAGCAGGCTCCAGGCTCTGAGCCATCAGCACAGAGCCCGACGTGGGGCTCGAACTCACAGACTGTGAGATCATGACCTGAGCTGAAGTCGGACGCTTAACCAACTGAGCCACCCAGGCGCCCCTATATACCACATTTTAAATATTCCTTCATCTGTTGAGAGTCATTTAGCTTGTTTCCACCTTTTGGCTTCCTTGAATAATGCTACTATGAACATTAGTGTCCATTTAAGTCTCTGCTTTTAATTCTTTTTGGTAAACCCTTAGAGGGGGAAGTGCTGACCATATGCTAATTTTATGTTTAACATTTTGAGTAACTGGCATACTGTTTTCCACAGCAGCTGCTTCATTCCTAGCAGCAATACACAAGGTTCTAATTTTCACGTCCTCACCAACACTCGTAATTTTCCTTTCTCTTGGTAACAGTCATCTTAATGCATGTGAAGAGGTATCACATTGTGGTTTTGATTTATATTTCCCTAATGATGAGTGATGTTGAGCATCTTTTCATGTGCTTATTGGCCTTTGTAGAGCTTCTTTGGAAAAATGTCTATTCAAAGCCTTTTTTCATTTTTTTAATTGGGTGGTTTGTTGTTGCTGCCATTGTTGTTGCGTTGTTGAACTTTTTAAAAATATAGTCTGGCTACTAATCTCTTAGTTATACGATTTGTAAATAGCTTCTTCCATTCTGTGGATTATTTTTTCATTCTTTTGATAGTGTGCATTGATGTACAAAATTTTAAATTTTGGTGAACTCTAAATTCTGTTTTTTTGGTTGCCTGCTATTTGGGTATCATATTCAAAACAATCATCACCAAACTCAGTATCAAGAAGATTTTTCCTTTACCTTTTTTTTCTAGAACTTTCATAGTTTTAGTTCTTATGTTTGGATCTTTGATCCGTTTTGAGTTAATTTTGTATATCATGTAAGATAAGGGCCCAACTTTGTTCTTTGCAAGTGGATATCCACTTTCTTCAATAACATTTGTTAAAAGACGGTCCTTTCCCTATTGAATGATCTTGGTACCTTTGTCAGAATCATTGACTGTATATTTGAGGGTTTATTTCTGCACTCTATGCCACTCCACTGGTCTCTGACTGTCTTTATGCCAGTACCATACTGTTCTGATTATTGTCATTTTGTTTTACGTGTTAAAATCTGGAAGTGTGAGTCCTCCAACTTTGCTCTTTTTCAAGAATGTTTTTGCTATTTGGGGACCCTCAAGATTCTATGTGAATTTTAGAATGGGTTTTTCTTTTTCTGCAAAATATCCATTAGAGTTTCACTTGAATCTGTAGATCACTTTGGGTACTGTTGTCATCTTAACAATATTACATCTTCCGATCAGTGAATATAGGGTGTCTTCCCCTTTATTCATGAATTCTTTAATTTCATTTAGTAATATTCTTTACTTTTGAGTGCACAAGTCTTTTGGCTCCTTGAGTAAATGTGTTAGTTATTTTTTGTTGTTATTGCAAATAAGATTGGTTTCTTAATTTCCCTTTCAGATTGTTTATTGTTACTGTATAAAGATACAACTGACTTCTACATGTTGATTTTATATCTGTCAACTTTGCTGAATTCCTTTATTAGCTCTAATAACTGTGCGTGTGTGTGTGTGTGTGTGTGTGTGTGTGCGCGTGATCTCAGGTTTTTCTAACTATAAAATCATGTCACCTATGAACAAAGATAATTTTACTCATTCTTTTCCAGTTTGGATGACTTTTATTTCTTTTCCTTACCTAATTGCTCTGGCTAGAATTTCCAATACTATGTTGAATAGAAGTGGCGAAAGCAAGCATCCTTGTCTTACTTATTCCTTATCTCAGGGAGAAAATCTTGTTTTTAATTCTCAACTTGTACTCTTAGTTATATCCTCCTTTTTGAAATATTATTTATTTTTCATTTTTTTAAATAAATCATGCAGGAAACATGTCATTCTTGTTAATTAAAAAAAACTTTACATTGCGGATCTGCTTTTCTTTTTTTCAATAACTTATGCTTTTATTTTATTATATGTCCTACTTTATTTGGGCTTATTTGATTATTTTTCTAGCTTCTTGAAAACATTCAATTTATCAAATTTCAAAATTTTATCTTTTTTTCTCATATTACTTAAAAAATGTTTTTTAATGTTTATTTTATTTTTGAAAGGGGGGAGAGGAGCAAAGGGAGAGGGATACACAGAATCCAAAGCAGGCTCCAGGCTCCGAGCTATCAGCACAGAGCCTGATGTGGGGCTTGAACTCACAAACCATGAGATCATGACCTGAGCCAAAGTCGGATGCTTAACCGACTGAGCCACCCAGGAACTCCTCATATTACTTTTTAAGGGCATAAATTTACTTGAAAGCATTGTTTTGCTATCTCTCAGAAATTTCTTTATGTGTATTTTTATTGTCTTTTATTTATTTCTAAATTCCAGCAGGATTTTGTCTTTACCCTTGAGTGAAAATTTCCAAGCATTTTAGAAATCCATAAAATACGTTGAAAGTTTTTTTTGACTGAGTTCATAATCCATATTTTTATATGTTCCACATGTACTCGAGAAAATTGTGTATTCTCTACTTATTAGATATAGAAGTGTACATATGTCTATTAGGCCAAGATTTTAGTGTTATCATTCAATAATTCCATAACATGACTGATTATTGTTATCTGCTTGACTTTTCAAAACTGAGGAGAAATGTCAAAAATTCCAACTGAATTAGTGGATTCATTAATTTTGCCTTGTAGTTTGAAACAGTCTGTTTTACATATTTTGAAATTATTACATACATGCATGCATACTTATAATTACAATGCCTTTTTGGGGAATTGAACTCTTTATTATTACATATAGAATCTCTCAATCCCTGATACTTTTTCTAATTTTAAAACCTATTTTTTCTGATATTAATGTAACTACATACGTTTTCTTCGGTTATCATCTGCGGCGGTATCTCCTTCCATCCTTTAATTTTCAATCTTTGTCTGTCCTTTTACCATGTAGGTGTATCTTTTGTACTCCTAACCAAACTGTCAGCCTTTTTGCTTTGGCCTACTTAGGGTGATATATTTTCACCTGTTTCTCTCACTTATTATTTAAGTGTGCTCATATTTCTCCTTAGTACTTTTTAACTACATTTATACCCTTTGGTTTCCTTTTTCTCCACTTCATTCATACAGGTATTATTTAAATTTTAATACTGAGTTATATGGTTATATATTTCACTTTATTTTTGACCTGGTTCTCCTCATCATTTTTGGCCTACAACCACTTACTAAGGTATTTGATACTTTTTATTTCATATTTTTAAAGCATATCTTTTACATTCCTTTTATTTAGGTAATTCATCCAAAATTGTTTTCAATGTTAGCCTTTCTGGGAAAACTAGAAAGTATTAAGTATTTTATGCCTCTAGAAATATTTTTATCATAGCCTCATTTGTGAATGACATTTGGGCTGGATATAAAACTCACGTTTTAAGTTCTTTTCTTTCAACTTTTAAAAAACACTGATTCACTTTCCTCTTTCATTCAATTTTGCTATTGAAAATTCTTATATTAATTTGATTCTTAATTTTTTAGACATTCTCTTCTTTTTTCTCCTTCGGCTTTTAGATTTTCCTCTTTATCATTATACATTCTAAAATTTCACTATAATATGTCTGAATGTAGGTTTTTTCTACCTATCTTCTTTGGCATTCTATAGGCCTTTTGAATTTTAAATCAAAATGAAATAATAGTAAAATAAAATAAAATAATAGACTTTTGTCTATTAGAAATGTATCAGAAATGTTTCTCCATTATTTCTTAACATGTTTTCTTTCTTCTAGTTTTCTTTCTCTCTGAAACTTCTAAAATCTGTATTATATTTTGAAAAAATCTATCCTCCAAGCTGATTAGATGTTCTTTCATGCGTCCTATTTCTGGGTCCTTTTCTTCATCCTCCTGAAAGATTACTTCAGTTTGGTTTTGTAGTTTACAAATTCCATTATTCTTTTATCGGTGTGTTTATTATGCTATTTTTCCATTCCATATTTTTTATAATACTTTCTTCAAATACTATATTTTCAAACCTCCTAATTCTGCTTATTCACTTTGGTCATTTGTGTGTTTGTTTGTTCTAATTTTATATTATAAATTATTACAAACATCTTACATTTTTTTAGAATGTAAATTAGACTAATTTAAAAAACTTAGTTTTATGTGATCTTTTTCTTTAAAAATTTTTGCTTCTGATATTATTTCTCACACTGCATGTTGTTTTACTTTTGAATAGTCACTTTCCTCAAATGTTTTGTTATTTTGACCGGTTTGCTTGTTTTCTTCAGGGAATATTGGCTACTGTAAAGGGCAGTATATATGAGGAAGGTCAGAGCACAATCCACGTCAGTCTCTATGATCTCAGTAGTGGAGATGTGAGTAAAATCTAGGAAGGAGAGCCTTAGATAACAGGAATCACTGGAAATCACTCCTCACCTCAAAGCAACTTCTGATATCAGGAGTTCATGTTACTTAACCAGAAAGAAGTATTGTTTTAAGGAATATATTCTACCTCATTGAAAAGATTTTATGATAAATTCTTTATTATATGTCTTTAAATTTTGTGATGCTGTTTTTAATATGTTTCCCTATTGCCATGTCAAAGGTTTGGCTTTACTGAATAAATAATTTTTTAAAAAACCAGAATAATAACTATTTCTTCATAAAATATCTATCCAGTTTCCTAATAATCTACAAAATAGCACATTACTTAAGTAACGTGTACCTTTGAGAAAAGTAAATATAATTTTGCTTTGTAAGCCTTTTCTAGTGTGTACGTAATTATTACATTTTCACTAGCATTGTATTCTTATCTATTTTAATGGCGAAAAGGCGCTATAGATAACGTGAAGTGTAGTACATACTTTGAAACTGAAACCAATTGTCTAATGGTATTCACAAAGTGATTAGCCATTTACATGAAATTGAGTAGCACCTACAGCATAAAATTAAATAGGATATTAATCATTATTCTTTAGGGAATAAATTAGACTATAATCAAGGTCAGGAGATGATGTAATATACCTATAGTTAAGGAAAATTAGATTCATTATCAGATTTGCAGCTCCATTTCTATTTTAGGTATAGTCTGACCAGGTAATATGGACACAGAGTAATGCTATAGTTAGGAGCCTATCACTTTATTGTTGCAGCGTATGTGTAACGTGGCTCTTTTTCTTCTTAAACATTTTTGCAATTTGCCACTGCTGCACTGAAATCCATCTGAATTCAAACTCTTTAGAGAAAAGTGCCCTTTCCCTAGTTCCTTCCCTCTTCCTTTCCCCTCACTCCCTATCTATTTTGTTCAGCACATCCTTTATGCTTCTCAAAGGCACAGCGGAAATGTACAATTCAGGTTGGTGATGCCTCAGCTTATAACCAAGAGATTTTCAAAAAGATCTTGGAAACTTTACTTAAACAATATGACTAAGTGACTCACACGTTAGGGAAATACTACTTTTAGGATTTGTTCCTAGTTGTATTGTTCCGATATAAGCTCTCATCATCTATCCTATTTGATCAACTTTGTCCCTATTTTTCAGATGAGGAACTTGAGAAGGAATAAATACCTGACTTAAGTGTTCCCTTCCAAGATTTAAGAGTTAAAAATATATTTTAAAACAATTAGTGTATAAAAAATAAATATGAGGAGTCTTAATAGAGAGAATAATTTAAAAATTAGTATATAAAATATATATATCAGAATACCACATGCAGTCTATGATGTCCTTACTGAAACACACATTCACGTATATTAGCCTGATTTCCACTGTATTTTCCAACTGCTTTTCCCTCAGAAATACACAATATTTATTACATATAGTTTAATGGATTGTTATGTCAGAATTAATTTTGGTGTTAAAATGTTCTTTCTTCACACTATTTTCGATCTCATTTTATAAGTATCAAAAATTTCCCCTTAGTTATTGGAGTTTTACAAAAAATAGGAATAAGGAGTTTCAGTCTCTGTAATAATTTGGTTGCAGCTTTATTTGATTACTTGTATTCCTTCTAGTCCTTAAGGAAAGAAAAAAGTTACTACTTATTCAGTTCTTAGTTTACTGCCCAGAAATGAAATAAAGATACTTAGAATAGAAATATTTTAAATGTTTAAATCCTACATTTTAAATGTGACTTGCTCTGGAATAATGAGAATTAACTCGAATTATAAATATTATTTAAATTAAATTTTCTTCGAAAGTCAAATCAATAAGCGCATTTAAATAATAAATTGGTACAATTTTCTCTTGTGTTATAAAGCATCTTAGTTTTCTGAAAAATTGTCCTCAAGAAGCACATTAAGAATTGCAGTGTTTCTATAATTAGATGTACCCTATATCCACTAGAGGCAAAAGTAGTTTTAGACTACTTTGGGTTACCAGCTGGGATATTTATAATAATCTAGAACATTAAGTGTGCGATGAGAAAAAGTATGCCTTCCAGGAAGGAAAGAAAGTTTCTCACTTAATTAACAGTGTAAAACACCTCTTCACTGTGAGTTGCTGGTAGCACCGATGGTATTAAGAAGGCTTCCAAAATGTTCAACCATTTACCTAATTTATGGTATGCGATGAACTTTCCAGCTTTGCTAATATGTATATTGATTTTGTCCAAATGATGCTAAAAATCTTATTCATTTATAACCAGGTAATGTGCAGGTCAAACTTCCCTTTGCAAATATTAATCAGAATTTTCTTTCATGAATGAACTAATTTCTCTTTTTGCTTAAAATCAAATAGCTTTTTTCAACATATCCATAAGCAACCCATAATGATTTTAAAAAGTCAGTGCATACTCACTCTTGTTTAAAATTAAAATGCTATTTATAACAAATTATTATTAATAAAATGGAAATTTTTAAATTTGCATCTAAATATATCAATGTCCACAGATGGTTTGATTCTCTTTTCTTCCTTTTTTCTCTAAAGTTATCTGGAAGTATTTTGGATGTCTATAGTGGTGACCAGGGAATTTCACCAGTTAATATGGGCCTTACAAGTGCTTCCTGTCCAAGTAGTCTGCCAATGAAAAGAGAAATTACAGGTAAAGTTACTTTTATGGTTTTTTCCCTTTGTAAGTCCACTACTTAAGAAGTTATAAGTGACATATATTACCACGCTAAATACAATTTTAAAAATATTATCAAAATAGTTAAAATGGGAGAAATGTAGATAGTAAATTCACTCTTTTTTCTCTATAATGACCAAACAGCAAGTTAATATAATTCAACTGAATTGACGACTTTAGGAATTGGGCAAATATACACATATGTATGATCTACGTGTATATTTATATATAACAACATGACTAAGTTGTTCACTTAACATTGATTCATTTGATATTGAATACATGCAATTTATTAACATGGTTGCAAAATAATTGATTGATTAGAGGAAAAAGATTTTTTTTTGTATGTAGGTATAAAACAATTAGACTGCCCCCTTTTTACCTTGTTTTATGAATTAATGATAGACTCACATTTAATTTTCTCAACTAGGTAAAAAAAAACTCAATTTTCAATAGTACATTTCAAAATTGCTGCAACTCGAAAAAATTGTAGGGGAACTATCAAGTTCCTCCAATATATGGATGAAGAAATCAAGGGTCAGAAGAGTTATTTTCACAGTCATACAGCTGATTCGAAGCAGATGTGCATCAAAATAAGGATTTCCTGACTTACAATGTCCACCGTTAGTTCCTCCATAAAAATAAAATAAAAATAAGTTGAAATTTCTGTAATAAGATTTTAGTTTGGAGCCCAAACATTGATCTTTAATAATTTTTTCATAGTTAATATTATCAAATTTAGTAAGTGCAATATATCTATTCTTGGGGTCTATACAATATCCCAAAAATTTCTATGTGTACAAATTAATTACATTAAAATGAATTAATATAGTTGTACATTAAAAATTTAAATAATCATATTCCTTTGTTGCCTGTTTTAAAAACTAGAATAATCCAAGACACTGCATTAATTATTTATGCTATGTAACAAATTATCCCATAATTTAACAGATTGAACTAATAAACACTTATTATTTCATATAATTTCTATGGGTCAGAAATCCAGAGGCGACTTAGAAAATTGGTTCTCAGGGGCGCCCAGGTGGCTCAGTTGGTTGAGCGTCAGAATTTGGCTCAGGTCATGATCTCACAGTTCATGAGTTTGAGCCCCACGTCGGGCTCTGTGCTGACAGCTCAGAGCCTGGAGCCTGCTTTGGATTCTGTGTCTCCTTCTCTCTCTCTGACCCTCCCCCACTCATGCTCTGTCTGTCTCTCTCTCTCTCTCTCTAAAAAATAAATAAACATTAAAAAAATTAAAAAAAAAGAAAATTGGTTCTCAGAGCACTTGGGTGACTCGGTCAGTTAAGCATCTGGCCATGGCTCAGGTCATGATCTCACAGTTCATGAGTTTGAGTCCCACATCTGTCTCTGTGCTGACAGCTCAGAGCCTGGAGCCTACTTCAGATTCTGTGATTCCTTCTCTTTCTGCCCCTCCTCCTGCTCACACTCTTTCAAAAAAAAACATTAAAAAATTTTAAAAAGAAAATTGTTTCTCATTCAGCCTTTCATAAGGTTGCAGTCAAGATGTCACCCAGAGGTACAGACATGTGACCCAAGTTGGACAAGAGGCTGTGCTCCTAAGATGGTTCACTGCTGTGTCTTGCAAATTAGTCCTGTTTGCCGGCAAACGGCTTTGGTTCTTTACCATGGAGACCTATCCATGGGGCTGATAAAATATCTTCATGATATGACAACTAGCGATCCAAGAGACACTAAAGTGGAAGCCGAACATGCCTTTTATGACATGCCTTTTATGACTTAGCAGAATCCACACCGGTCATTTCCACAATGTGCTGTTGGTGTCACAGGTCAGCCCTGTTCAGTGTGCAAAGGAACTACCAGAAGTGTGAATGTCATGACATCAATTTAGGCCATGCTGCAGACTAACTATCACAAGTGCTTAAAACCGTGTAGCACATAAAGTATCATTTCTTGGAAGTGTGCGCTTGTTTGATGGGAATATCTGAGAGTGTAGGTAGTTCTAGCTCCAGGGATGTAGAAATCATAATTATTTATGAAAAATGTAGGTCATAAAAACTTTGGTTGGAATAATTTTGAATAATCTTAAAATTCTTAAAATAATAATAATGATTGAGTAGCTTCACATTTGCTATGCACTGTACTTCTTTTCATCATGACAATGATCATCAAATAGGTATTATATTATACCAATTATACAGATGAGGAGCTAAAACACAGAGAATTTAGGTAATAGATTTCATGTCTATTAAATGGAAGGCCGGAATACAGATCCAGGTTTTACTATTCAAAGCTTAAAAGGCTCACATTACGGGGCACCTGGGTGGCTCAGTCGGTTGCGTGTCCGACTTCGGCTCAGGTCATGATTCGTGGTCTGTGAGTTTGAGCCCCACGTTGGCTGACAGCTCAGAGCCTGGAGCCTGCTTCAGATTCTGTGTCTCCCTCTCTCTCTGCCCTTCCCCCACTCATGCTCTGTCTCTCTGTCTCAAAAATAAACATTTTTTTTAAAAAGGCTCACATTACCTCTTATTTAAAGAGTACTTTGCTCCAAATTTCTAAATATGTGCATCAAGATATTACTATGGTATTTGGAGTAAGTAATATTGTTTTTTCCCCTAATATTTCTGAATTATGTTGACTAGAGAAGTTGTGAAGGATAACTAAGTACTATCTGAAGTATCTCCTTTTTGATCAGAAACAGATACACGAGCTTTGGCAAAAGAGAGACAAAAAAAGGACAACCACAACCTCAGTGAGTATATTTTCCTTTTTTCTAAAAAATAATAATAACAATGAAGGAGGTAATGCATGGAGATTAAAATATGTGGTCTTTTATCATCACTCCATAAGTATTTTGAGATCACATAACAAAAATTAATAGTATATTCTCACTACTTGAGCTATTTTAGGAAATGTAAATGATGTGAACTCTCAGAAAAGCTACAGATTTTGAGGAAGTGAAACATCTCAAATTGTCTCCTTGATCACTCTGTCTCACAAGCAGGCCGGGTGTGACAGAGATGAGTGTGTTTAGTTACATTTGAACTCTAGTGTGACTCACTAACTCAGAAAGATAAGAGTGGCTTTAAAAAATGTACACCGTTTAAAAATCAAGAAACAATTCCATGTTCTCATCTTTGTGTCAATCTGCTCCTTCCTTCCTAATGATAAGTTATCTGAAAGTCATTGCTTATGTTGTACTGCTGAGTTCTACCTCTGCAAAAAATGTCTCTGATGCCTTCCTGGGGATCAGTTTGACTCTGATAAGGGGTCACATGACATGGAGAAATACAAGCAAGGGAAGTAGTTTAGCAGCAATGTTGAGCTTGATAGTATTTGGTCATGTCTTAAGTGATTAACTGTCTCAAGTGAGCTGGACTAATTGAGTGTGAAGCCTGTTTTGGAAGCCGAATTACAAAATGAGAAGAGAATAAGATAGAATAAAAATAAATAAAAACATTAAAGCTCTAAAACAAACCACGAATGTTCTTACATGTGGTTAGCTGAAACTGATTGTCCATGTAGCTATGAACCCTGAGTCTGTCTGTTCATGTTGCACCTGCCCACGTCGCAGAGTAATCAGAGTCTGCGGACTGTGAGATTGTGAGGGAAGAGCTGACAAGAGGTTCTAACTGTCCTCGGGGTCATCGCAGAATGATCTGATTCTGATAGCCCTTAGTGGTAGAGCAGATAAGCTTTGCTCCAGATTATGAGACGAGTAGAACATGAGTAGGGGAAGCTAGTTGTTGATAGAAGGGATTACAGCTTCTCTCTCAGTTTTAAACCTGTTAACTCATTATTACTGTCCTTGTACTTTACCCCTCTTCTCTACATCTGCAGTTTAAATAACAGGTCATTTAACATAAAGTATGACAGGCACCTGGTATGTCCATTGTCAAGTGTTTTCGAATATGGATTTCCTTACTGGGAAATGTTGCTTTTTGAAAATATCAATGTTAAAAAACTTTAATATCATATTTTAAATATGATGAATCTAGGATAATCCCTAAAATTTATGAGGATCATGGCAAGTGGACAAATGAAAACCTACTTACCAGAAATCTAAATACTCAAAAGTTGTAGCTCAAGCTCAATTAAAATATGCTCTGTTCTTTCTAAAGACTGGAAGTCCAGGTGTGTATTCAGAATTGTCAGATCATCAGAACTCTGAGGGGGGATGTCAGGGTGAGGCAAAGCCAGCCCCCAGGCAGCAGCCCATCTCACTTCTCTCCCCACTCTTTGTTCCATTCTGTGCCACCAGTGGCCTCAGACATGAACATGAGCATTCATCTTGTACATTTTACCTCCACAACCATCTGTTTAAATATCTTCCCCTTGTCTACATGTTGAGCCTAGAGGTGAGCACACTGGTGTCATGGTCTTCACTCAGAGAGCTGGACTAGGAAGTAGCCTGCACAGCCTCTAGAAGCGGGCTCAGGACCTTGGGAGGATATTCCTGGAGCGAGTTATCCAGTGTAGTTTGACTCTGTGGCGGACTTGCTCACTGGGGAGGGATGTGGTGAGTATGGGTCCAGGATAAGGGCCTCTCCTCCTGACCTAAGGACAGGAAGAAATGAATATGTCAAAACTGTGATGAGTGAAACCACACATGGCATCAGTAACTTGGTAATGTTTTAAAACTTGACTCCTTTACAAATAACTAGTACTGGGTATGAAAACATTGAGGAACCAAAGTTCTCATTATAATTAGCCATTAAACATTTATCAAGCACAATCTAAGAAGAGTAGAGGAGGAACTTCTGATATTTTACATAAGGTGCTTTTAAATAATAGATTTGGGAGAAATATTCTAAAAATAAACCAGTTCCCTATTTTGAGGTAAAACTGTGAACATCCTTCATAGCTATTCTTCATGTTATATTTAACAGTCTGTTTTATAATATAGAAGTGAGTATGTGTTAACATAGAATTATTAATAATTCTTACTGTGAAATATGTATGTATTTCTATCAGCTTTACCTTTGTTTATTTTCTTTCTTGTTTTTAATGTGGTGTCATTGTTTTTTGAATCACATGCATAAGGAAAACAGGATCAGCAAAGAGGGAAAATAAACTCTCTCAAGAATCAATTATATTCTAATTTTAGAGTAATCCCAATATATTATTACTGAAGGTCAAATCCATTCATGGTGAATTGCTTTGTAGAGACAATTGTTATTCTTTCATGACTTTCCTTGTTTCTGGTAGCAGATCTTAATTTTTAGCATGTATAAAGTATTTTCAGGTATCTTTGATATGTGATTTTCTTCTTCTTCATGAACTTTTTCTTCCTTCATCTCTTGGAAAACTTTTAAAATGTTACCTTTTGGAAAAAAATATTATATAGAAGAATATGTTGTGGTTCTTGTTTCTAGGAATAGAGAGTAGACTATAAGACTACACTCTATGAAACTGCTTTTAGATAGGGGTCAATATAGGAAACACTACTTATTTGTATACTTGACATTTATTGAACATTTATTAGATGCATAAAATTTCCAAAAGTAATGAATTCATGGAAATGCAAACAGAGAAAACAGTCTCTGAATAAGAATTTATATGAGTAGTTCTCATGTAGGCCCTAAACAAATAGCACCAACATCACCTGGGAGTTTGTTACAAATGGAAATCCTTGGGCCCCAACCCAGACCGATAATAGGTTTGTGATATAAATACATTTTAACAATACTCCCACATATGTCCGATACACGCCAAAGTCTGAAAACCACTATTCTATATATTATTGAAATTTTTAAATTAGAAAAAATATATTATAGTCTAAACAACATTTATTTAGCACCTCCTATGTGCCAAGCCCTCTGAGGATAGAAAAATGAGGATGCCTCTGGTTTCAAGGAAGTTAAAGTCTAGTTGGGCACACATACTTACCATGTGCCAAACTTTGTGTCAGGCCTTTAAAGATTGTATGAGAAGAGTAAGCATGATGCAGACCTCAAAAGATTATGATGCTGATGGGGAAATTCATATGTGAAATAATGATCCAATAGAAGATACATATATATATATATATATATATATATAAATGCAAATATATTTTTCAATAATGTCAAGTATTATAACATTTCAATAAAAATGAAAAGTTGTTTCCGAGAGAAAATGTTTTTAATATTTTGTCAGCAATAGAATCACAATTCTAATATTGTTATTTTTATTTTTAGAATTAAATATATTTGAATTTTTATTTTATTTTTGAATACCTTGACTATATGAAAATTATTTTGCTTAGTGTTTTTTAAAGATTATTAAGAAAGTTTACAGCTGACCAAAAATGAATTGTGCTTTAATGAGAATCATCAATAATATTTCTGTTTCAATAGTTGAAAGAAGAAGAAGGTATAATATTAATTACCGAATCAAGGAGCTTGGCACTCTTATTCCAAAGTCTAATGATCCGTGAGTTCAACAATCATTTCTATAATAATGTTATGGTTTGAATACCACCCTCCAAAATGGGTGGGAGAGAGCAAGGGGAGGGGAGAACCAATTACTAGGAAACTAAGCAGCTTATGGTAAAGGTAAGACTACTGCTGATCTTCTTGTTAAGTATCTATTCGAGACTGATGGTTATTAAGTATCAAGGTTGTTACTAACATTTGTCCTTTTGAGACGTAGGAAATAAGGAAATTATTTCTACTCAGTTCACAGCAGGTCTTTCTATATGGCATCAATTTTGGCAAATTTAGTGGTAGTATCAAATGTTGTCTCTGACACTGGTATACTCAAGTTATGGTTATAGCCGTTCTTTCAGTGTAAGATTTATAGGCACATGGACATTGTTGGGTTTTCAGCAGTCTCACAATTCTGGAGGCATGCAAGTGAAAAAGTGGAATTGTAAAAACATGCTGATTGACGCCCACCAATAATTAGTTATTTTAATTAAATTTTCAGCCATGTTTTGGTGTCATACCCACTCAAAGTTATTAAACAAGATATTTGAAGTTGCAGGAACTACCTGATTAATCAAACTATCAAGTCAGAATGTTGAATGTTTCTCCAAAATATAAAAATATGGTGTATTACATTAATAATGACTTGAAAATGTTTCATTCAAATTGAGAACTGGTCTCTCCTGATACTGCAGATCATCAATTATTCAAAAATAACGATATTTGATAAAGTGATATTAGTGAAATTTGGAAATACTCTTTCTTTGAATCCAAATGTGCCAATTCACTTAGACAATTCAATAATTTGTAATAGAAAGAAATGTAAGTTTATCTTCATGGGTGTATTGGATGGAGAAGGCATCATGGAGCTCCGGGTGGAGCATCTGAAGACCTTGGTCATAGTGGAGGCCCTACTAATAACCCTTCAAATCTTTAAAGTCCCTGAGCATGCAACTCTTTCTATCAGTAGAAGAGAATACCCATTTTCCTGATAGGACTTATTTTTTGTAACACGTAACATATAAATGTACATTTATTCACCAAACATTTGATGTAAGGCCAAGGCTTTTTTGTTTGAGTATGTGTTGCAATTTTTCTTTCTTACATAAACTGCACTAAAATGTATAGTCTGTTTTAATTTCTTTAAAATAAAACAAAAATGTACACAACCCAAGTACAGATGGACTTCTAAAATGTTTATACACTTACTCGTGACAGCATATTTTTTACCAAGCAACCTTTACTGACATTTTAATTGAGTTTTTCCAAAGCTTTTAATATAATCTTCCTACAAACAAAAACTATTTTTATAAATGCCTTCTTTTTTCGGCCTTCATATTTCATTAGCTATTGTCCTATCAGTTAATTATGTTATCATAATAATAAATAAATAGGCATTAATTTAATAACTTATCAGTAAGTACATGGCACCACAATGATAACAGAAATACCTGGACAGATCAGAAGGTGACCTATTGCCCTCTATTACCTACTTTGTCCTAACAACAGTCAGTGAGTGTCACAAAGGGAGTGGAGAACATTAATTAATCTTGAAAGTGGATTGGATAAAGGTTGCTAAAGAAAGGTTCTCTTATAACTGGTGGAGCTAACCCACAGTGCCACGGCACAGTTATATACAGAAAGCACATGAGACTTTAAGACTGGATTCTGAAACCTAACTGACCAACTTTAGATGTCACTATGCCTGTAAGGCACCAATTGTATGATTGGGTTTTTATAAACATAAAACCAAATAATATATATGAGAATACCGTACACATTATAAATCTTATGTGAGAGATTATTATTCTATATGTTTATAGAAACTTTGGTTATAAAAAGTCTTCTTTATACTTCACTGTCTAGAACCGAGAATGGCAAGCTTTTCCTATAAAGGGCCATATAGTAAATTTTTCTAGCTTTGTGGGCCATATAGTCTGTGTCAACTTTCTAATTCTGTTATTGTAGCATGAAAGCAGACCTAGACAAAATGTATATGAATGAACATGGCTGTTCCCACTGAAACTTTATTGCAAAAATATACTACAGGTTGTAGTTTGTCTACCCACGATCTAGAATATAGAAAATCAATTTATTGTAGAATCATATCTGAAAGAGACTACCGTTGGGAAAAGTTAATAGTAAGCATTCTTAAGTGCTTTTCTCTTCTTTAAGGATCTGAGAAAGAGGTATGATTATTTGTTTTAATTGTAATACGTTTTATGTATGGAAATGATATTTATTTTGGGTCTAATTGAAAACACATTAATCGGTTAGATGTTAATGGTATCTATATGTGGCGTGTGCACAATAGCATAGACAAAAGAGACACTTCACTGTCGGTTCTGTTATTCCAGACATCCAATACTATTTCTGTTTCAATGCATCTTATCCCTTGGCTTTTTGTGACCTGGCCTAATACCCTAGTTGTCTTTAGAGAAGTCAACATGATTCCCATGGTTGAATCCAGAATATAGCCTCTTTAAAACTTAGATCAGTGGTTCTAAGGAGTTGCCAATTACTCTGTGAAACTATTTTGAATTCATTTGTTGAATTTTCAGACACTACTATAGATAATCTAAAAGTTACAGAAAATGAATTAGTGGAGATAGAGTGTGGGGATAAAATAGGGAAGGCAAGTTTCACTTTGAAGAAATGTTTTTACTGTGTTGTGACAATGATGAAATTAACAAGAAGTGGATCAAAAAAATCCAACAAGATTTCAGTTTGAGTTTAATACATTTCAAACTAATTTGTTGTACCATTTCAAACCATTTGTTTGCAACCATTAAAGTTCATAAAAATTTTTAGAGGCGCTTGGGTGGCTCAGTAGGTTAAGCATCTGACTCTTAAGTTCAGCTCAGGTCTCAATCTCACGATTCGTGAGCCCGGAATCAGGCTCATGCTGACAGCGTGAAGCCTATTTGGGATTCTTTCTCTCCCTATTTGTCTGCCCCTCCGAGCTCATGCTCTTTCTCTCTCTCAAAATAAATAAATAAACATAAAAATTTAAATTAATAATACTTTTTAAAAATAAGAAATCTATAAGATTACAAAATTGTCCAATATGGGATTTTTCAGGTAGTGAGCTATCATCTATTAATGGATCACAAAATCAATCAAATGGAAAAGAGTCAGCATTTTTAAGCAAAGAAGGAAGAATAGTATTGGTAATATCAGAGTTTTACATATTATACCTAAAGGGAATAGTAATACTTCGTGAAGCATTTTTTTTTGCAGTTTTATGCACTGAGAATACACTGGTTCACAGCAGAAAACATAGTTCTTATGGCAGACACATTTGAGAAAGTGTGAAATCCACAGATTTGCAAAAAGAGCATTGAATTAAGTGAGGAAAACTGGGGCTCATCTTCTAAACACCACATGCTCTTGGGCAGATAGCAAAAACCATGAAATGGTTGACCTCTGAGGACCTTTCCAGCTCATGATTAGAATAAACTTAGTGGTTGGCTTAGGGAATCAAAGCCAATACCTAGAGACATTCTGAATTCTATGAAGTTGCCATTTTTAATGTATCAAAAACATTCAGAAATTTGTATTTCATTGCTAGGTCAGAAGGGTAAGGTCAGAAGGGAAAATAATATAGAGAACAGCTATAGTTGAGATATATATGCTGAAAAAATTAAATGAAAAAACAAACTACCAAGGAATGACAATCTCTTGATCATTGATTGGAAAAAGAAAAAGGAAAACCAAATGAAACTAACGAACATGAAAAGAGCTTCTTACAGATGTGTGGTAGTGATATACCTCATATATGCCTTGTATAATCATATTTATAAAAAAATCTTATTAAGGGAAATAAAATATACTGTCAGAGGATGAATTATTCCATTGGCACTAGAAAATTACTTGTTTGTCTACTTTTTTATTTATAAAATAGATGACAGTTTTTTAACTAAATTGATGTTTTTTCCCCCTCTATCGTCAGAGCTTTCTCCTACTTTTGTATAAGAATGGTGCAAGACTTTCTAAATTAGGAGTCATAAAACATTGATTGAAAGAAAAAATATCAAATTTTTCATGGTGTCTTCTTTCTTTTTCTTTATTTTTAATGCTTTTAAGTGGATGCGTGCTCCTAAGATGACAACAGACTGAGCATTTTCCATAGTTTACCCTGACCACATTCCTAATCTAATGTGTGCATTAGAATGCATAGCTTTTAATTCCTCAAAAGTTTTAAGTTCTTCAAAGAGAATCATTTTGTAGAAAATGAAAAGCCAGTATCTATATTATTCCTTAGGCATGCCTTTATGTGTGTTAATGTTGCTGTCATAATCCACGTTTTTAATGCTTAGCTGCTTGAAATTATCTTGAGAGAAAAACATCTCCTTAATAAATTTGGAAAACAAAAATATTTTTTAATGTTTTTTTTGAGAGAGAGAGAGAAAGAGAGAGGGGTGAGAATGAGCAGGGGAAGGGCAGAGAGAGAGGGAGATAGAATCCGAAGCAGGCTCCAGGCTGGGAGCTGTCAGCTCAGAGCCCAACCGGGGGCTCAAACCCACGAACCATGAGATCCTGACCTGAGCCAAAGTCAGACTCTCAACTGACTGAGACACCCAGGTGCCCCAAAAACATTTTAAGAAGAAACCTCATACAATAAAGTGGCATTAAAATAGAATGAAGTTTTAAAAACTTAGTGCAAATTGCATCAGGTAGAAATTGTCGGAAGACCCATTGTGTCATCTCTACAATCATTTTGAAGGTTTGTTTTAGACTTAAATAAACAGCACCTTAAACTTCAAAGTTGACCAGAATTATCCTTTCCCTATTATTTCTTCTGTTCTTCAAGTTTTTCCTTTAATGAGATGAAATGAAACAAAATTAGGGCCATAAGCCTCCTGCTGATGCTTAGAGTTTTAATTCAGGAGTCCAATACCTTTTTGAGTTACAGGTACTTTTTTAGTTTAATGACAAAAGTAGCCTCTTGCTGCATAGCTTTCCCATCACCTGATAAGTCACTGTGAGTGGAGTGACACCACTGGTAATGGGGTGGTACCTTCCAGTAGAAGATGGTTTAACCAGGCCCTCGTAAGCATTTTCACCTGCCAGTAGAAAAATGCATCTTCCTTTAGTTTGTTATGGCTAATGGAATTATCATCTAACCTGAACACCCAGGGAGGCATATGCAAGTCAGATTTTTCATAAACTGTATCTTCCCACTACTGATCACGTAATAAATACATAGCAATTTCAATATATCTCACATAGATCATAGAAACCAAAAGTACATGCAGTGTAATGTCTTCTTAAAATTTCCCTACATGCTCAATGTATGTCATATTAAAAATAATCTCATGACTTTAAACTAAAAATTCATCAAGGTTTTACAAGAGCTCTAATGAACTTTTAGCAATTAGCTAGGGCTCATTCTCCACATGTATCCTGAATTCTCACATAGGATAAAATTCTTCGATGTATCTTTTCAAATGTTTAAATCAGTAGCCTAGTTCATGATTCTAGATTTATCATTTCTCCTGTCTTAAAAATAAGTTTTAATAAAATATTTTTTCTGTGCTATAACCTGAAAGGTTATCTGGTTGTATTTAATTGTATTTACGTATCTTAAACTTATTGAAAAATAGGGATCCAGTATTGTAAAAAAAGTACTGACGGCTTTTTGGCAGGAAAATTTGCCTAATGATTCTAGAAGGTTTTGCTCTTTGCTTAAAGTGATGTTGCCGAACTCTGATTTGTTTCACAATCACTCCAGATCACCATTTGGAAGAAACCTTATTTTTTTTTTCTTAGAAGCATAAAAGCAACCTTATTAGAAAGTAGGTTAAAAGATTGGTACATTTGAAATGATCTTAAAAAATTTAGGCTTAAGTCCTCAGTAATGTACATTTCCTAGTTCATTAATGCAGAAATACCGCACATAGATTTTAATCTCGGAGTTAATAATAAAAGCAATTTTCACTAAAAATATAAAAACTGTAATGGTAGAATCATGATATTGCATTTAGCTCTCCCACAAAAAGTCACTTTATTACTTTCTTTTGACACTTATTTTCATTCTGGGATTAATTTTACTATATAAGGGCTTCTTAACTATTCTATTAAAATTTCTATTCAGAAGCAATAATATCTAAGAGTGAATAATAGTCATGTAAATCATTATTTCATATTAATGTAAAAGATTTTGTAAGTTCTTATGAATTCTGCTGACATGCACAATTGTGAAAAGGTTATCTCTCCGTTCTATAGTGATACGCGCTGGAACAAAGGAACCATTCTGAAAGCATCAGTGGAGTACATCAAGTGGCTACAAAAAGAACAACAGAGAGCTCGAGAATTAGAACACAGACAGAAGAAATTAGAGCAGGCTAACAGGCGGCTTCTACTCCGAATTCAGGTTTTTATAAAAATGTTGCCATGAACCACGTAGCTTATATGTGACTTATCCATCATCGGTTTTATTCATTGTCTCATTTTTTTTCTTATTAATCATTATTTTTCCTTCTGAAGGATAATTTTATTGCCTTTTAGAAGCTCATGAATTGGGTTGTTTCAATTAGATTTTGATTAGAAATCCAAGATCAAGGTGGCTTTGGAAATATAATGAATGACAACAACTAATTGCAAAATGCAGAAAATAGAACAAAATTTATAAACACACAATACTATCCCAGCCGGAAGATAGTAATAAGTAAAACATTTGTATCTCTAGATAAAATTGGGCACTAAGGATACTAAATTCTTCTCTCTCCCTTTTATTTCGTCAGTAACATTGCTATGGATTTCATCGCCCCAAGGCATATTGTGCCGGTATATATTAAGTCACTCCTCATCTGTTCATGTGACACAAAATATCAAAATATGGGTTTTCATAACTCTCAATATTTTTTATGTGAGCATGCTTATTGCCAGGTAAAGCACTACTCTGTTTCCATGAAATGGTCTTATAGTGAGAAATTAATCAGGAAGAATAAGTGAAATATTTTCCACTATCTCCAAATGGCTGTATTGTAATCTAAGCCACTATGAACCATTATATGTTATGTATTCCTTTCAACAGCAATGGGAGGAGAATTTTTTTTAATCTGTATAGTTTTCTCAGGGTTCTTTTTCAGGCATTAGAAATATACTAGATTCCATTACTTGCAAAGAATATTATAGTATGTATTACTCTTCATTTTGAATGCTTGTTAATATTTTGTTTCTATTTCCGTTTTCTGGTTTTCTAGAGTCAAGTCCACCTTCAAAGTCATTTAATTATCCTTTTTTTGAAATTGCAGGAACTAGAAATACAGGCTCGTGCTCATGGTCTGCCAGCCCTGGCTTCACTTGGAACAGCTGATTTAGGTGCTCATGTCACCAAACAACAGACCCATCTTGAGCAGAATTCAGTAGACTATTGCCAACAACTGACTCTGTCCCAGGGGACCAGCCCTGAGCTCTGTGATCAGGCTATGGCCTTCTCTGATCCTTTGTCACACTTCACGGATTTATCATTTAGTGCTGCTTTGAAAGAGGAACAAAGATTGAATGACATGCTACTGGATGACACAATATCTCCATTTGGAACAGATCCTCTGCTATCTGCCACTTCCCCTGCAGTTTCCAAAGAAAGCAGTAGGAGAAGTAGCTGTAGCTCAGATGATGGCGATGAGTTGTAAAAAACAAACAGGCTCAGTTCATCAACTGGGAAGCAATTCTATGCGGGTGCTATGCAAGTACATTCTGTTTTGCTTTGGCTTAATTTTTCCAAAAGTAATATACTGTTCACGAGAAACTGATTATAAATGACAGAAGAATTCACAGGAAGAAGAAACATGATGTTGAAGAATTATTGAGAACTAAAAAGGGTTTTTTTTTCTCTTTGACAAAGATGCCCAAACCTACTTGAAACTTGTTTTCCTGGAAAGAGGTACAACATAGGAAATAGCTCTCGACCGATGTTTTAAAAGTAGCAATGTAGTGATGTACAGGGAGTAAACCTACTGAAACATATAAGCCTTTTCTTAGTTATTCACTTCCAACTCCTACCTAGACCAGTCTTTACCTTAGTTCTCCAGTATCAAGCTCAACTGATCTGGTAGTTCATTGCCTTTCCCCACTTTCTGGTTGGACGTGTTGCTTAAAGTTCAAACTTGAGAGAGGAAATAGTTAAAAGACAGATTATTTGTCACTTCTAATTGACAAGTGAATTCTACATTAGAATTTTCCACAATAAAATACCAAAAATTTATAGAAACTTTGCTTTCTAAAATTAAGCCCTAATTCCTTTAGTAATTCAATTATAGTAATTCTAAGAGTATCTTTGCATATTTATGAAGACATTCTATGTTCAGAGAAGGAACACACTGAATACTCTCCTCAAGAATCTGAGATAAAACTTTACCGCTTCACACAAACATACATTTACACACAGGCACACAATGTAGGTAGCATATGTCCTTTTTATTTTCCTTCACGTTTGTGATTTTCTACTTAGCATCAGAAATCACGTTCCAAATCCTCTCTTTTTCAACAAAGAGAGATATTGGATAATCAATTTCAGTAAATAAAATGCACACACACACATACAACCTACAAGGAAAATTTCTCAGCTATCTAAAATTTATCGCTGTCTCTAAAAATGCATGTAAATTAACTAGGTGATACAGTTTTGCTCCAAACTGACAATATGGAAAATTAGTTTGCCAACTGACAAAATTATTTGTAAAACAAACCCTTTGTTATTACATTGAGCTCTGAGTGGAGGACAAATCTCCTTTCCCATAAGTACTTAGAGGACCCTGTGACTTTGCTAGCTTTGTTAGCATTTGTTAAAAATGTTTATAACTGTAATGCTTTTGAGCTTGGGATTGGGGGTTGATTTACCAAGGCTATTGCTCTGTGCTAGACCTCTATGAGTGCTCATCTGATCAAAGAGTATTTATGGAGAGATACTCAAACTGCAATGGATCCTGTGAAAATGTAGAACAGATGAGCAAGATACGGTCTTACTCCTCAGGGAGTAACAAGACTACATGAGAAACAACAACAGTTAGAAGACACATGAATTAAACTCTACATAGTGCAGTATAAGCTGTAAAGACTGAAGGTCAGAGAAAATGAAAACAAATAAAGGTTGCAGAATCACAAAAGTCTATGGGAAGGCAGAATGTAACTTCTTTTAAAAGCATAAATTTGGGGAAGAAGAAGGCATATTAGGGAATGATATCAACCAAATGGTAAAAGTGAGAATAAGTTCAAGAGGTGTCTTCATGGGACATTTGTTAGAACGATCCGGCCATCCTAGAAGACTCCAGTTTGGAAGTCCTGGAAAATAATATTGGCAACAGGTTGTACAAGACCTTGAGTACTCAGATGAAATGATATGGTATAAATTGATTTTTTTTCTGGAAAAGAGAAACCTAAAAATTAAAATGCTACTGTACATTACTAAAGTAATTTGGAAGTAATCTTTCTTGAATATTAACTTTGGGATAAACTGTTGAAAGGTATTAGTTGCTTTAGATATTACTCATAGGGAACTATGTCATCACTAAATTTGAGACATATACTAATGAAAGTGGGAAAATATTAAATTCTTATGGTCTAGGAATTATCTCAGGCTTAGCTTACAGCATTAGTTCAGAGTTTGGAGAATTAAAATAATTTTTATTGTTTGACATGGAAAAATAATTCTAAATTTATAGGAACAGTCATTAAAGCCAGATAGATAAGTTCATATAAAATATGCCATGTGAAAAAGAGCAATAAGATATACTTCTTCAAGAATTTTCAAGGTAAAATTATATGCTTTTAACTTTATGGTAAAATCCCACTTTATTATCTGGGTCGATAGTTTACTATAACAATATAAATCATAGAAAAGAAATATATTTTTGAGTCCATGCAAAACACATTCCAGATAGAGGCTAGTTTCTATTTTCATTTTATCCAGTATTCTCATTTCTTCGTAATCTGAGAAGACTTGCTCTGATGATGTCATTACCCTGTCATTATTTTCCATCATGTTAAAATACTACTCGCAGCCCTGAAACACATTCCTTATAATCTTAGCTAATGGAAGGGCTTCACACAGGTGGTAAAGCCTGGACAGAAGAGATCTGGAAAGGGTACTACTAATATTTGCTGCGACTTTCAGATTATAATAGCTACCAGGGGGCTGTAAAATGGGTAATGGATTCTTAAAGACTGAGTGGTGCTCTGTCATGGTTAACTGAAATAGATCAAAAATTAATTTTAGTCAGTAGTTCTTAACTTTTTAAGACATTGAGAATCTAATGAAAGTTATAGACTCCCCAGAAAAATACAGAGTTGTATATACAGCCCAGAATTTGTGTGGACCAAAAGGTTTTAGGAACCTCCTGAATGTCTTGTTGGATGCCAGGTAAAGAATTCCTCTATCAGTTCTGTTACTTTAATAGATAGCATTGTAGCTATGTACCTATCAAGAGCTAAGTGAGTAGTTAATGTTATATACAGTGATAGAGGAGGGAGCCCTTGTTGTCTGTATATCACTCTCTCTACCCCAAAAGTGATGGGGTTGCCTAGGAATGTGAAAGTGTACCAAACACTAGACTATTCACATAGGAAATTGTTTACTTATAAAGTAGACCCCTACCAGCATCCCCTGTGGTTTATATACCTCCTGTTACATACTCATATTATAGCTTCATGGGCCAGTTTCTCTATGATTATTGGATATTGTAAACATCTGATGATAACATTTTAAAATGAGCATACGAATATCAAAAATATATAAATCAAAAGCACATTGTTTAAGTATCTAAGACTCAAGAGAGGTCCTGGGGAAACTGATGGATGTCTAGAATATTTTTGTGGAAACAAGGCTCACCACAGTAAAACAGGTATATTGTTTATCAAACAATTTTGTCACGAAAAGCATCAGCTATTACTAGACTATTAATACACAATTAACCAAACTTTGTTCATTCAAAGAATCAATGCATAATCGTAATTATAATAAACTTTGTTTAAAATAAGATAAAAGTTTCATTTTAATTAATTTTTGTTATCTTTTCAAGATAATGTCCCATTCAATCTTTTGTCTCTATTTATTTTGAAATATTGGCTACCACCTTTTCACATTAAGCAGCCTTTCTAACTCCAAATTATCTTGAAATAATGAGTACCTCCTATGAGTACCTTTCATATTTTTTTTTCATTTTTAGTGTCCTTTCCCATAACTGGAAAATTTATATATACAGACGAACTTTCCTCAGTTTACAGACATGATATCAGTGACAATAGCCTTCTTTCTGTGGGTACAAAAGCTCTAAATAATAAATACCTAGATGAGCTGGGGACATTGAGAAATAGCCTTCCTCCTTTTTTTTTAACTCATTTTTTCCACTCACATGACTGTAAATAAAATATTTAATAGCTCTTACTTTTAAAAATTAGGTATTAGTTTCTTGATTTGGCATGTTCATTTACCTTTATGTCAGGGGAGAAGTTAGATTTCCCAACGTTAAGAAGAATGTATTTTTTCTTTGTTTTGATAGATTGAGTCATACTGGAATTTTCTTATACTTCAAAGTATCATGAAAGTACTTTTTTGATGTTCTGATATTGTGGAATTTTGATGTTTAAATTGATAAATGTCATAACTATAAGTGTTTTAATGTTATTACAATATCCCTAGGCTGATACTTAGTGATCTTATAATATCTAACATGTAGATGAAAACTGGAATCAATTAGTCATTTGCTGTGTTATCAGCACTAGATCAACCATCTGGGTTTCTTGAAAACACCTGAAGGATTGAATTTTGCTTCAGTATTGATAATGACACAGCCCGTATATGCTGCGTGGAATGACATCATTTGTCCTTCCAGTGCCCTGCATGTTGATAAGTATAAGATGTCAACTTGAGTTAGTGTAAGTTACATATACGGAGATTTCATTAAGTGTATTTAACAAACACTAAACACATTTAGAGTGTTGCTGATCTAATGTGTCATATGACCTTCCTATAATCATTAGTCTCTGCACATACCAATATTTTTTTCATTTCTATGATATTTAATGTGTAAACAAGGAAACTATTCAAAACCTGATAAAAATAGTTATCTTAAAATTTTCCTGTGTCACTTTTATTTTCTGTGACACTCGTAGAGAATTTGAGTATATAAGAGATTATCAGAAAATAGTTATTTTGATTAAAAAAAAAAACAACCTCCCACCGGATTCAACTAATTGAGTGATGAAATGCCACTATCCATTTCTATATACCTAAAAGGGAACGTTTGTCTTCTTGTGAAAGGATTTGTGTATGTATTTCTACATATCCAAATTGTTTCTCTTAACCCTCAGTGAAATGTCTTTTTCCTACATTTATTTTATAGGCTTCAAGAATAAAGTTAAAGACTTTTGTGTTTGCAACGCTACCTCCCCCATTCCTGCACTACCATTTTATTTCAAAAATTCTGTATTTTCAATTTCATTTTTTCCACAGAAACAAATTTTATCTCTGTGTTATTTAAAGCTGGTAGTTATATGTAACAAACGAATGAGAAAATAGGCGAAAGAAATGGTAGACATTTATTTTGCTGAAAGATTTATATACGATCAGAAAGTTACACGTTGTATTAATCTTGAATATACTAAAGTTTAAAAACTAACTAGATTCAAGGATCTTATCTAACAGCATTGCAGTTGCTTATGGCATACAAGGCTAAAACTAATTTAGCTACTTAATCTTAATAATAACAGCATAGTTTAAAATCTTTAACTTTAATAGTGTTCTATATATATGAATAGCTAAAGTAACATTCCTATAACTTTAATCTAACATTGCTTCGATCAAGAAAACACTGCTAGTGTAATAAGACCATAGAATTTGTAATTAATGCTATTTTTCATTTTTAATAACAAAGTATGTGTCTTATTTTATAGGAAAATGAAGAAAACTGGTGTGTACTCTAATATATACATAAATCTTTGTGCACATGCTTTAAAAATGTGCCCATATTTTCTTCGTATATATTAAGTGAACACATACACTTATTAAATGCTTTAATGTACTTTTTATTTTACCTTTGTCTATAGACTGCACTGGAAAATACAGAATGTGGGTTAATCATCTGAAGGGATACTTAACAGCCCCGAGACTTCACAAGTGACAACTGCTCACTACACAGTCCATGCTGAACACAGTGATCCAATATTTCCCTATTAATGAAAATAATTGTTACATTCTTCATTTTAGTCTCTTGCCATCTGCTTTTCCATGCTGTTATGGTTTTGATTTATGGAAAATATTTATCAAACTCTTGCGAATTTGCTAACAGGCATAATTGTAAGTGAAATCACTAAGAAACTCTGCAAAATCTTTTAATATACTAGATGGTCCCCAGACAATCTAGGATAAATAGAATACTGTATTTTAATATGTAAAACATTTTAAAGCTGCTAATTGGTATTGACTAGGCCTATCCCTTGATAATGAAATTAATAAGGATTTCAGTTAAATGTTAAGACACTCTGATATTTAATACCATGTTTATGAATTTTCTTCTGCATACCTGCTTCAGAAATAATGAAACAGGATAGCTCTGAGTTGACTATTGAAAATAATATTTTATATTCAAATACAGATTCGTTCCTTTTTAAAGTTGTATATGAATATTTTTAAAGCATTAATCAATGCCGAAAATACTGATTAATATAATAGTTTTTGTGTAGAAAGAAATAACCAATCTAATATAGGGTAAAAAAGTCAGGACAATTTTTTGGCCCTATACAGACTGAAAAGTTAGATGACTGAATGGATTTTATACCTGACTGTTTATTGTGTATATATGTACACGTGTGATGCGCGTCGGTATGGATACATGGATGCCGACGTGGGACTTTATAACAAAGTTTTCTACTGTCAGGATACTAGAAATGACTCTACATATAAGAATATGTTATTCTTATGTTGTTATTTATTTATTGTAACGTACATATAGACAACATTGAAGCTGTCCTCCAATCTCCTACATTAGAAACACACACACACACACACGCACACCCCTTGCTCTGAATTGAATCAAAAAGCTGGAAAAGATGAAGATAGCTGTAACAGGTTTTACTATTTTTTATTAAGATAAGTGATATATGTAGGTATCAACCACTTGGATTTAACATAAGCATTGGGTTTATTGACCACCAGTATTATTTATCACCTGCGGAGTTCTGGCTATGGGGTGGTTAAGTGATAAAATACAACAAGGCTTATTGGTTAAGTAGTGGATACCCATCATGTAAAATATATATCAGTTTCATTAATTGGCAACCAGAAGACAAGAATACAACATTCTAGATGGTGATGATTTTGATAGGACCGACCACATTGCGGTTAAGTATATGATTCACGTAATAAGAAAAAGGTGCCTGCGGGCTATTGTTCCTAGCATGGATTAAAATTTACATATTGCTTCTCCTTATGTCAAAACATCTGGTGCCTGCAAATGCTAACATTTCGTTAAAAAGTTTCACAAGCCAGGAAAAGTGGATTGGAAACATTGCATGGGAATCATTCGAGCATTATAATAGAATAAGAGCTATGTTCGGAAAAAATTAAATTGCTGCAAACAATACTATAGTCAAGATTGTAATTTATTTGCTTACGCAAGCAAAAGGTGATGCTGTGTGTCTGTGGAAAAAATAGTTTTGAGTTATACGGTTATCTCTTCAGAAATACTTATTTCATATAATTACATGGAGCAAGTAGGTTTCTAAGTCCTTCAAGAGTTTACAATGACTCTTAACAATTTTAGAAGCAGTGTATAGTTCTATGAAAGCCATTCTGATATATCTAAGAGCAGGAAGAGGGAGATATCTGAGACTTTATTCATTCTGGCATTAAATATTTATTCATTGGCAAATATAAAAAGTAGATTTGCGGTGTCAATGAATTACTTTTCCTACATCTGGTCCCCAGATCAATAAAGATACAAATCCTTACACCTTCCATCACAGTGCCTTCTCTTCTCTCATCTAACAAGCCCATTTCAAGATTTATCAAGTTTTAAAGATTTCTTCACCACCCCAGTCCACAGTTATTATTATGGTCCTTGCCAGCTATACCAGCTGGCTGCCACTTAAAATCTTTGTAATTCTGTTTTGTCATACCTAAGCATAGATTGCTTTCCTCATCAGATGGGGTGATCATTGCAAGTAAAAATTATGCCTTAGCTTTCTCTGTATCCCACATTGCTTAACACTGTGTCTTACTTGACATGTTATTTCCTTAGTAAATCAATAAGTTATGGTTAATTTTAAGTAAGGGAAGTGTGCAAGTGTCAAATAATTCAGATAATGAAATGGTCCTCACTCAAGGCTGTGACAATTCATTGAAATGAATTTCTTCCAATCTCTCTTTCGATTCTTGCAGTTGCAATAAGATGTTTAAGATGTTTGTTTCTTTTGATTTCTCCAAAATATGAGTTCCAGATATGAGAATAATCTCAAATGTTGCAACACTGGATTTAGAGAAATATTCACTCTAGAATTCATCCATTTATTCATTCACCGTTCCTTTAATAAGCATCCCCCAAGGAATAATGGTTGTTGCTGAGGGTAATGCATAAAACGAAAGTAACTGAGATCTTTCGATTAAGTGTAGCAAAGGTATTCTGGCAGAATTAAGGGTGCTATGAAAGCACAAATCAAGCATCTGGGCCAGTGTCAGGGACACTGAGACCTCGAAGCAGAGTAGGAGTTGAGCCTGATGGAGGAGGGAGTGGTGAAGGAAAGAGAAGAGGTCTTTAAGCAGAGGCGACCAGTCAGATTACTATTACTAATCAGAGGGCTCCTTGGTACTTTCAGCACATGGAAGGTTTGACACTATTTGGGGTCATAAATTTCAGACTTATTTGGAGTAATAAGTTTTAAGTTCTTATTTATCACACAGAATCTGGGTTATTCAGGTACCTGGTCCGAGGACCCTTGTGTTACTTCCAGGCCCAGAGTAAGAAAGCATATATATTTCAGTGTGTGTGTGTGTGTGTGTGTGTGTGTGTGTGTGTACGCGCGCGCACACGCGTGCGCATGTAGGAAGAGCTGGAGGAAATATACTGATATGGTGAACCAAGGTATACTTTATCACATAGTTTTACCACTGCTCACTTCTGAGACGGGCGACGAACTGTTTTTTTCTTATTAGTATTAAGCATATAGTAAACCCTATGCTTACAGCAGCAGTTCTTCTTTAAGTACCTCTCCCATTCTGTGTATGAATGCTCAGAAGTACCCTATAACGCCTTGTCCCTTTCCATTAATATTCTATGTATATTTAAGAAACCTAGTGTGAAGAGAAGGCTGCATGAGTAGAAAGGCATACTATTCCTATTCCTATTGGATGGGAAAACCCAATATAATGACGATTTCAATTCTCCTTAAATTAATTTATAAAATGGTATCAATACCAATACATTTTTGTAAACCACACAAGTTGATATTAAACATTATAAATAAATAAAAGGGCACCTGCGTGGCTCAGTCAGTTAAGCATTCGACTTCGGCTCAGGTCATGACCTCACGGGTTGTGAATTTGAAACCTGTGTCAGGCTCCAGGCTGGCAGTGCAGAGCCTGCTTGGGATTCTCTCTCTCTCTCTCTCTGTTCCCTGCCCCGCTTGGACTTTCTCTCTCTCTCTCTCTCAATAAATAAATAAATAAATAAATAAATAAATAAATAAATAAACTTTAAAAATAAACAAATAAGAAAAAAGGAAATACCTCAAAAAGAAGAGCAATGAGGAAAGACAAAGGCTACTAGATATTAAAATGTATCCTGAAGTCTCACTTCACAATTAAAAATCTGTGGTATAGGACATGAATAAAAAGACTGTCTGAAGGACAGAAATAAGGCTAAGTATATCCTGGAATTAAACATAAGGAAACATTGCAAATCAGTAGAAAAAAAATGATTCTATGATTGTTGTTGAAATTATACCAACGCCCATCTATATGAGAATTACGGAGTGTTCATGTAATGGAATTCTGTGCCTCTGCAATGAGAAATAAAGAAAAAAAAACCCCACCCTGTGTTCTGATATGCAAAGTTCTCATGAAAAGTTTTCTACTCGGTAATGCATGGAATTGAATTGCATGTATAGGACAGTCTCTTGGGTGATAAGGAAATATGGGAACGTGTGTTAACATTTGCTACATATGCAAAAATAAGCTTGACAGATATACAAGAAACTAATAGCTGTTAAAGGGGGAGTAGACATGGAAATATTTTCACGCAGAATCTTTTAAAAACATTTTGAAGCAGCTGTGTAATTTCGGTAGAATTGATTCCATCCTGAGTTTCAGGTGTGGGTTCTTGCAGCACGGATTGGTTCAGATAACCCAGGCATACGACTGGTTCACGACTTTTCCTTGACAACATAACTGGTTCAAGAGTGGTAAGTTTGGGAAACTCAGAACTTTTGTTTCATGGTTGGCAATGTGATTTGCTTGCTGCGTCCCCACGTTTGTGAACAGGGCAGCATGTGAGACCAGTTAATGCTGGCAGCCACCTAGTCTTCTGGCGGAAAGTCAGTTTGAGGACAAAGCAGACACATGTGGGGAGGGAGAAGCTTTGAGAATTCCGGGGGAACAACTGAAGCACTAATTGAATCCCACCCAAATCCTGCCCTATCACATGTCTTTTTAAGTTCTGTGGTTTAAAAAAAAAAGTCTCCTTTAATGTTTTAGCCGGTTTGGGTGGGGATTTCTGTTACTGGCAAACGAAAACATGCTAATAGATACACCAGAACTAAGACAACATTGCCTAATCTTCTGACAGATGCGGCCATGTGTGGGAGACACGGTCACCTGCAGAGCATTAGAGCACGACTCCCATGTGTTGGTGTTTAAGACAGGAGCAGAAGGTGGAGAGATCCTCCATCAGAGCTCTTTGCAGGCAGCATGGAATTTTTCACGTATTGAAACCACCGGTGGCCATGTTTAGGGACTCATATCCAACGTGCTAAGTTCCTCTAGCTTGAAATCTGTGTGGGAGGAAATTTAGGTGTCAGAAAGAGCTCTTTTCCTTTTCAAACAGAGCAGAACTTGGTCACAGTTCTTTTTTGCATCACCCATAATGTAACTGGTCTCTCTCATTGCTGAAAATAAGTTAATTTATATCATCTGAAAAGTTTCTTTGTGTTTGCAGATATGCGAGTAATTCCGAATGCAAAATGGGCAGGCTCACCATGAAAATGTGGCTTCTGCCTTTCACCCATTTATCTGTTTTTCAAACGCTTCTTGATTTTCTGCAGGTGTCCCTTATTTTACATCTGTCAGTGGTTGACAGAGATTAGGTTTCCCTAGTTCCCATCCTTAAAGAAACTCATTGGTGGAGAAGAAGAACCAGTATACCCACGATTAAACACAGAGTCACATAAGAGGCCCAAGTATCCAGACTTTCGGGGGTCAGGAAAGGATTCCTGAAAGAAAACACTTCTGTCCTGAGTTTGTGGTGAGTGTCGCTATTCCAAGTCACTGCAAGCAGATTGCTTAAATTTTTAAAGTAAATTATTTTCATTTTTTAAAATAAATTACTGTTTTTAAAGAAATAGTTAATAGCTAAATAGTTCAAATATATAAAATAGTATAAACAGTATGATATATAAAAAAGATAAGCTATACAATTATGTATAATCGTCCGAACTTCTAAAATAACATACAAGGATGATTTATTCATCAAAGCATACAAAATAAAAGTCATCTACGAACACATATTCCCACCTTGTAAAGAAAGATTTGTATTCATATTTTCTTTCGTTCTTCAAGTCTGTGGATGCATTTTTGTGCATGTGTGTGTCTGTGTCTCAGTGTACACAGTGTAAGGTTTGTTTTTGAAAAAAGTAAGATCATATTGAGTTTAATTTTTTGAAACATTTTCTTAAGGATATCTTTCTTGTCATGGAATGTTTTCTACATTGTTATAAGTACTTCATTGCAAAGATGTAACCAATTTGATTTAACCATTCCCTGTTGATGAACTTCAGCTTTTCACTTCTACAGAAGGTGAATGAATCTGCATGTGTGCGTCTCCCAATATACATGAAGAAATTTTTCTCTAGGGCACATATCTGGACAATTAATTGCTAGAGGATGAGGTAGTGTCTTCCAAAATACAAATGTTACTTTATATCCCTGCTTAAAGCATTTGATCATTCTCTATGGCCACAACTCAACTACACTTGACTTTTGTCTTCTATTTATTTTTATCAATTTTATAGGATAAAACATTATTGTTTTGCCTTTTTTTAATTTCACTACTCCTGCTAAGAATACATTTTAAAAATATATTCTTGGCCATTTGTGATTTTTACAGGTGTAGTCTCTCTCTATCCTTTGCCTCTTTTCCTGTTTTACTGTTTATTGTCTGAAACTATTTTTTAATTGTAAGAATTCTAAATATATTCTGGATGCCAATTATTTGTTGCTTATATCTTTGCAGATCTGTTTTGCTAACCTGTGGCTTTTTTTTTTAATTTTAACTTTGTTAATGATACATCCTTTGAAATGGAAATTTTAAACTTTGATGTAGTTTGAAAAAAGTAAGATCATATTGGTTATGAGTTTTTTCATAATTTTCAATCACTCTTTCTGAATCGTATTTCATAAACTTATCTAGGAAATTTTTTGTAGCTTTATTAATTGAAGATACCACATATATTACCTTATAATAGTTTAAAATCTTTATTCGATGCATTTAAGTCAATTCTTTTGGAGCTTATTCTTATATACGCTGTAAGGCAGGAATCAAATATTTTTTTATTCCAACATTCCAACATCATTTATTCAGTCATCTCTCCTTTAAAATGTACATATACCATATACTGTGTTATATGTGGTTTTATTTCTTGTGTTCTTTTATCCGTTTTGCTTTTCTATTACATGTAATTTTGTCAGTTCCATCCTTGTTTAATACTATTTTAATGTAATCAGTAATATACAGGAGAATATGTTCCTACACTTTGCTGTTTCCATTGTCCTGCTGTTTGCATATGAATATGAAAAATATTTTTCTAGTTTGGTAAATCATGGGCCTATATTTTTAAATCACACTTCATTTCAAGATTAATTTAGGGCAATTTATATCTTTAATATGTCAAATATTCCCTCTATGGCAATTTTTATGTGCCTAACGCTGTTTTGTAATTTTTTCTAAGGTCTTGCATATCTTTAATTATGTTTTTACCTCTGTTTGAAATTTTTCTTCTATTACAGATACAATTACTTTACATTAAAATTTTCCTGTGCTTACATTTGGAGTAAAGGAAAGCTATTGGTTTTTATGTTTCCAGGAATTTGTCCATTCATCTTTCTAATTTGTTAGTATAAATGAGTAGTTATTCGAACTATTCTCTTATAATCCATTTTATTTTTGTAAGATTGATGGTATTTTCTCTTTTATTCCTAATTTTAGTAATTCGAGTCTTCTCTCCCCCACCTTCTGCTTTTTTTTTTTTTTTCTTGGTCAGCCTAAGCTTTTGTTCTTTGTATGTTGACACTTTATCCAGAATTTTTGCTGGATTTCTTTGTTAGTTATAATAATACGCTTGTAGATGTCCTTGAATTTTCTATACAGACCATCTCTGAAAAAGTTTTCTTCCTTAGTAATGCATATATCTTTCAGTTCATTTAAAAAGTATTAGTTCACTGACTTCTGTTACTAGTGCAGTGTTAAATTGGCAATGATAGAGGCTTCCTGACTTCAGCGGTGTCGATAAAATGATCCTTTCAAGAAAAGGTATTCAGAGAGAACATGGAGTGCTCTTTCAGTGCTTGTAACGTTGACTTTTTATTTATTAAATGATTTTATGATTCTGAAGGGGTAGGTGTGAACTTGCAGAAAATTCATTGCACTGTGTTTGTATGAAAGTTATGTTTTACCTTCTTAAAACTATGCTTCAGCAATGAAAATGTTTTTTAGCAATAAATATGAAATTTGTCGTAAGTTTTTACTAGATTGTTTTTATTAGGCTAAAGAAGTTCAATCTAGTCATATTTGTGTGGGGGGTGGTATTTGTCTTTAGTTTGTGTTGTTCAGTTTTTCTTCCTATTTTTATTTCTTTCTACTTTTATTTTATTTATATATTTATATACCAAGTTTTCCGGTACCATTTGTTGAAAAGGTACTTTTCTTCCACAGCATTGTCTTTTGTTGAAAACCTGCTGTCTATATAACTGTAGGTGTATTTCTGGACTCTCTATTCTGTTTTACTGACTTTGACTAATTTGTGTCAATAGCATATTGTCTGGATTACTGTACATTTATAACTTGACCACACATAGTGTAGGATCAGGAATTTTTTTCTTTACATTTGTATATGAATTGCAGAATTGGCTTGTCAATTTTTACAAATAGACAGCTGAAATTTTATTTTTTTAAGTTTATTTAACTTTGAAAGAGAGAAAGAGAGAGTGCACACGGAAGGGGCAGAGAGAGGGAGAGAGAGAATCCCAAGCAGGTTTCTCACCATCAGCACAAAGCCTGATGCGGGGCTCAAACTCACGAATCGTGAGACCATGACCTAAGCTGTGGGTAGACACTTAACCAGCTGAGCCACCCAGGTGCCCTGACAGCTGAGAATTTAATTGGGATTGTTTTAAATCTGGAAATCAACTTTGGGAGAAGTGGCATCTTGACATTGAGACCTCAACCCATGAAAATGATGCCTCTATTTATTTAGATCCTCTTTAATTTTTCTCAGTTTTATAGTTTTCAGTGTATAAACTTTGCACATTTTTGTCACACTTATCCCTAAGTATTTTATATTTTTGATGCCATTGCGAATGGTATTTTTTTATTTCCACTTCTAATTTGTTTGTTTCCAATACATATAAATATAATGTTTATAAATTTATCATATAGCATGCAATCTTGCTAGTCTTACTTATTGTCCTGGTGGCTTATTTTGTAGAGTCCATAGGATTTTCTACATAAGTCATCATGTTGCCTGTGTGTAAAGACTGTTTTACTAATTCTTTTCCATTACAAATCCCTTTTATTTCTTTTTCTTGTCTTACTGGTTCAGTGGCTAGAACCTTAGGTACAAAATGAACAGAGGTAGTGCAAGCAGACATTCTTGTATGTTTTTGGTCTTTGGAGAAGAAAATATTCAGTATTTCGTCATTAAATATGTTGACTGTAGGTGTTAAATATATGCTCTTTATCAAGTTATGGAAGTTTCCTTTTGTACATTATCTATTGCTACATTAAAAATTATAATAACATGCATTGTCCTATACGTGGTTTGAAACAACAACAAAACTTAATGGTTTGAAACAACAGCGTGTATTAGCCTATAGTTTCTGTGGGTCAGGAATGCAGCTACCCACTGTGACAAGACCTTACAAGTACTCTGCACAAACACTGTGTCAAATGGATTTTCCCCAATCTGTTTCAGAAGGTAGAGAATGCCATAAAGAAATTAAAGTTCAGAACTTTTAAAGTGGAGTCGTTGATAAACATCTTAGGCTTATAGTTGAGAAAGTCTATGCCCTAGGAATAAGGATTACACCCTAAGAGTATGGATCAGCCCTTGGAGTAACAGCAAAGCTGTATCACACTCTCCTTAACAAAGCCTAAAAGTGTATCTTGTCAGCTGCGTTTCACCCTCCAATAATTTAACACTATGGCAAAAGAAAATGTTACACTCTCCAGAGGAAAATAATGTAATCCAGAGTTTATTTACTATAATTTTTATGATGCTTGGAACATAATATAATAACATCACTACTTATGTGAAGAAGCAGGAAAAAATTACTGATAAACAAGAGGGTCTTTGGGGGTATTTTTAAGTTAACAAGAGAAAGTCCAGGAATGATCCAGATTTTGGATTTAGAAGAAAATTACTTCAAAAATAACTTCACTTTCCAAATATTTGAAAATATTTTTACTTTGCAAAAAAAATCCTATTTTGGATTTGGAAGCTAATTAAGAACTGTTCTCTTTTTATTTCTGGGGTAACAATTCTAACATTCTCATTGGTAAATGAATAGCCTTGTGAGAGCAGGAAGATCAGTATAGGGAAATGAAAAGAAGAAATTACATAAATAAAGTTAAATAATGCATTATCCTGATTGAAATTGCAATTTTAAGGATAAATTGAATTCAGTTTATGCCTATCAAATTAAGAAAAATTAAAATAAGTATCAATATAATACTTCATTACTGCTTAGAGGATTTAAATTATATATACTCAAGCAACATGGCATTATATATCAGAAACCTTAAAATCCTTAATGTATTGGATACTAATTTCATTTTTAGGAATATATCTTAAGAACAAAATTTCAAGTACAGGCAAAAATTTCTATGAAAGTGTGTTTATTCTAACCTTATTAACAATAGCAAAGTATCAGGAGCATACATATTTCTTATAGCATTGAATGATTAGTTAATTATTCACCCTTTTCAAAAAGTATGAAGTCTTTTTAAATATGTAAGTATTAAAAATAATATATAAATCACATATGCATATGATAGACATATGCATATGCATATATGTCTGTAATAACATAATCATATGTATCATATATACAGTACATTTAAATTAATGAAACAAAATTGTGGGCATAAAACAACTAGAAAATATATAACAATATTAGTATTATTGGCTGCAAGACTATATTTCAAAGTTATCATTTTCTTGTATACATACTTTTGCATTCCCCAACATCCCCACAGTGATTGAGGGTCTCCTACTTCTTTCAAATACTCAGAATTTCTCACTTTTCTGCCCTTTGGACCTTGAATAAATTCCTCCGGAATGGTTACTGTTTTTATCTCTGCGTGCTGAATAATCTTCATGGATCATTCCAAATTTTATCTCCTTCAAGAAGCTTTTCCATAGAACCTCTTGCCGGAAGTCATTTTTACCATGTCTGAAGTATCATAGCATATTAGCTCTACCTTCTTTATGGCCTTGTTACTTTCCATCTTGGATTATAAGTATTTATGTACATATTATGATCTAATGGGTAACAGAATTTAAGTTTGTTGAGAAAAAAATTTTTTTTTACTTTTTTGTGTATGTCATAGCATCTACTTTAGTGCACTGCATGTGGGTGTTTAAAAAATCTGTTGAATGAATAAATTTAGGACAAGATAGATAACAATCAAAATCAGTAATTCAGTAATTCAGTTTACTATATAAATATTTGTGTACATACTTCACGATATGGCTAAATAAGCTCTGTCTTTCCTCAAGAACAGTTTACTATCTTAGTGACAAACATACCTATGATGTTTCTCGCTGGTTAGTCATTGCTGTGGATACTTAATATAAATTAAATTACTAAATTTTCTTAATTACCCTATGAAGATATTTTGACATGAAGATGTTAAGAAACTTGACCAAAGTCATAATACTAGTAAGCTTGGAACCATCGTAGTCTGATTCACAAAATCTTAGTCATACTCCAGTGTTTAAGTTTTCCTTAAGTCTTCTCATATATTGTATGCCTCTGCATATCAGTGCTTATGAAAATCCTTTCCTCTGAGTGGCATTAAGTTTTGTGGATAAGCTACATACATATACACATTTATATTTCTTGGTAATTATATGGATATGTGTGTATATGTACAGGATGAATATACTACATTGCCAAACCAATTCCAGTTAGGTGGTAACCTTGGCTTGCCAGGGTATCAATTGCCCATTATTCTCACCTTTATATTTAATCCTTGGATTAATTGACTCTAGAGTTTTTCCCAGAGAGTAACTTGAAAACAGTCTATGTATAGCAATTGTTGTCTTTGCAAATGAACACAGGTAGTCTATTAGGCAATCAATTATCAACTTTGTCCAAAAGGAATAAGGTTAGAAGAAATTTGTTTCTGTGGAAAGAGATGTATGGCAGCAACAAGTCTAAAACGATGGGACTTGGCTCTGACAGGGAATAATCGGCGTAAATAATTCTGCCGGCCCTATTTGATTCTTGGGAAACTAGGGATAAACTTGGGGGTTGATGCCCATTGCTGGCCAATACCCGGAAGAGAAATGTAGGAGATGCTTGAGTCCTAACCTATTTTAGATTATTGACTGCATTTGGAGAAATTAACCTGAAGAACACAAAGACCTACCTAGAATATTCTACTTGCGATATCCTACTGTATGTTACTTTAGTTTCTTTAACGAAAAAAATTGAAATAGCAGATGGAGGAATTGTTTGGCATCAATCCAGGCCATCTGGTTTAGCCACATAGACACATCAGCTAGGACAATTTACTCATAATGACAGAAGGATACAGCTAAACAGGATAGAAGACTGGAATTCCTCTCCATCATCAAAGACATGCCCGGAATAGTTGAAGGACTGCCATTGTAATTCTATCTTCCCAGAGAAGATACTTGCAAATACAGATTATTCGGGGGCTTAGAATGGCTGTGTGTCTACCAAAACCAGTCAGTGCAGTGGAAAAATAAGTGCAACATAATTGTAATCTTCTTATAGAGAGCATTAACAGGTTGACAGATCTTTTATACTTTTCAACACCTTTTTAGAGGATCACAGTGTCCTGGTCACCATGATGTTATGTCTTTGATTGTGTACTAATGAACCTTATGAAGTTTGCTGGTAGCCCATATGTAGATAGCCTTTTGTGCTTCTAGCAATTGGGTTATATATGACCTGTCAAAATATGTTCTAACCATGATGGTCTACTCTGAGAGCCCACAAATGCTTTCTCCAGAATGACAGATATTCTAAAACCTTGGATTTCTTATTTTACCCAAAAACATCTTGTGTAAAAGAAGCCTATAAATACCAAGAAAAATGACATTTCCATATACGTGTTTTGTAATACTTTATCCCCAATTACAAATAATAATACATGTATGTAGTACATAATTCTAATGATATAATCCAGTCTCACTGTTTTACTGCCATTCATAAACCGCTTCAGCAGAACTACTTGTGATTTATAGCATCAATAGAACCCTTTAAATTACATCCTATATTATGTCGTAGGGCATGTATTGCCCTATGGTCTCACAGCAATGTCAGAGACAGAGGGAACAAGAAATGGAGAATTGTGATTTCACTGTAAATCAAAAGATAAGTGTTGTTTATGAGCACTGGGTTTTAGCCCATGGTATCATTTCACCTTTTTTTTCTTGTAACAGTTAACCTAATGTGGGCCAAAAAATTAAATCAACAATTATTATACTTTAATGTCTTTGGCATCAATATGTAACGGCAAATACTAAACATATAATTAATGCTCCTAAAATTACTGTTATTTTGAAAATGGGCTGGATTTTTACTGTAAGAATGGAAAGAATATTGAAATGGGTATATGCTTACCCCAATGCTTATATATACATTGTTAGGCACTCTATAAACATTTGTTGACCTTTCCATTAGTTATAAAAATGAAATTTCCAAATTAAGTTTATTTGTATAGAACACAATATAAAACAAGGAAGATTACATCTGAGAAGCCACCTACAATCACCAATAAATTTGTTTATTTTTAAATTGAGATGATATGCTTTCACGAGTGAAGTCACAGCCTACCAAACACAAAAGTTGGATTCAGAGGAGACACTAAATTCATTTTATGGCCAAATACTCGAAGTCTCATATCTTTAGTGATTTATTTTGAGTCTTAAGATGACAACTGTGATTTTTTAAAGCACTTCAGGTAGCTTGACCTTGACTTCTTGCAGAAAAAGATGTCTTTTGACCTCAGATTTCCCCACAAAATCTGATCCTAGAAATAAGTAGATAGAGATTAAAGCAATTATAATTTGTAACTAATGCAAGCATTTCATCTGAGCATAACCAGATTTACTTACCTGGGAATAAAACAGTATAAATAAAACCAGAGTGAAAAGGCAGAAAAAAAAAAAAAAGACTTTTCTTTCATCTTATAACCATTATTTAGCCCTACCACATACATTGGGAGGTATGCCTGCTTCCAAATGAATGTATCTCATCTCTTCCATTTGTGATTTGATGTCTTCAAGTCCTGTTCAAACCAAAAGCAGCAACTCTGAATTTTCTATCAACAAAAGATAAGTATACAGATGAAAAAGAGTCATTTAAAACATAGATCCTCAACTCGTTTGGATTCAGTTAATCTCTAAAGAGACTAAAGAAATCAAAGTAGATGGGGTTATTTCTGTATTCTATGTGTCTAATATTTACCTGCAGGCATATATGAAATAATTCTTAAAAAACTGTGGCCACTTAAAACTTACAGAATTGAACCTATGCAGGGAGTAGTTGATCTTAAACTGACACAAACCAGATAGTCTCTTAATGTTACTCTAAGGAATTTTAAACTGACTCTGTTAAAGCTGAGGTTATTTGCCTTGGGGATGCCTAATGGAAGGGTTATTATAACACTGTCCACAAATAGGGGCCTTGAGAGAGTCAAGCCACAGCGCTCCATCGACAACTAATACATTGGACCATTGCCATGTCACAGGGATCTCCAAGGCCAAAGGTCACATCTCTTCCTTAATATTTAAATAAAGATACTTGACAAAGCAAAAACACCTTAATGCCTGTGATGGCTGCTGCTCGGTTTATAAGAACCTTTACAAAGTCATGCTAATTCTCGGCCTCCTTAGAATGCATGGTAACCTTTCATAAATCCATCTTTTCCAGATGTCCTTGGAAATGACAGTTATAAAACTACAAATGATTTGTAATGCAAAATGGGACTGACAGACTTGAAGATTAGGACTCAATGTACTAAAATGACTAAGATTATGGCTAACAAAAGGCATAAAACGCATCGATAAATAGCTGCTAAAGGAGCTCAAGATTATTTTAAACATCCTTAGTAAATGCTAGAACAAAAAAAAAAGAGGAAAACTTATGCTTATAATGTTAGAAGTCGCACTTCATGAAGATAGAAGATATGAATTCAGAGATAGAATTCCTCTGTGTGGGTCCGCTGGAAGACAGAGAGCAAACCAGTTATACTTTTTTTCCCTAGGCAGTAGAATTTTTGTTCTCTTATGTCACTTTTTTACTTGTAAACATATGAACTTGATTTTTAAAATCGTTCAGGAATACTGGACTAGTTAAACTTATGTATTTTTATTTTCCTTACCCTTTACAAGACGAATCAACCAAATGCTTATCCTCTTAACATATCTAAGATGAATCACAAATTAAAACCTAATGAAAAACAATTTTCATAGTTCATCTTTACTGCTGAGATGATTTACTCAGCAGTAATCTGGATAAGTTGGGGCTACATATTTAAGCAACACGTATCAATGGATGTTTTCAATTGCCTGGTTTCAGGGAAACTCAAAGTCAGGAAATAATTTGAAGCAAAACTAGAATATTGTAACCTGAGCTTTTGAATAATACTTGAGGAAGTGACTAAATACTACTTTTCGTATAATTTTGAATAACCCACATGATAAGCCACCTGCCCTGTTGCACTTTCAAATACCAAGTGTAAGGTCTGCCTCTGAAGCCATCAGGACAGTATTAAGAGCTTGGATCCACCATGACCTTTGACCTTCTGCTGGAGAGGAAGCTTCCAGCTGACCCATTTTCAATGTTTTGGTTCTGTTTTCTTATCCCTCTTTTCTCCACATGTCCTCTACTTGAATTTAATTTAGTCCATATTATTCTTCTCCTCTTCTTAATGGCTCTTCAATAAATATAAGCCTGAGTCCAAGGCTTATATTTATTATAGGAAAAGGGGGGGGGGGCTTAAAAATCAGTTGCAACTTTCAGAATTCAGTCCTTTATTTGCATTCAGAGAGCTTGAAAGTGAGCCATAGCCTTCCAGTATTAGTGACCTAGAACTAGAATTCTAGTAAAGACTTTTTGTAAAGGAGCTAACGTATCTTTGAAACAGGAAATAATACATTTTCAAGGAATCTCTAAGTTTTTCTATGAATAGTTGCATTCATTAGTCAAACTTACTCAAAGGAGTAAGTTCTTTCTAAACATTTCTGGAAACCGTATGTGTGCTAAGTTTAGTTAACTATAAAATATATTTGACCAAAGCATGGAGAAAGGATATTTCCTCTTCGTGCTTATTTTTCCAGTGCCATAAAATATGCTATCATGTTTACAGTATGTCAGGGTGATGTCATATGCAGAACACTAAAACAGATGATGCTTTCAGCATGCGGGTAAAAAAAACCCTCAGAGCTCACTAGGAGCCCTAAAATCAAAACATCATATGGAGACGAAGTGGACCGTACTGGGGAGGCTGGACCCCTGTGAAAACCAAGGCATGCCTTACCCGTCACATGGTCGACTTATTCTCCTTTCTCACCCAGTTCATCTTATGAAATGATTAGGTTGCTGGGGCTTTTCAGTGTGGCTTCAGCTATGGAGCTAAGAAAACTGGTCTTTTCTGGATAGTTTGAGCATCAGACCTGCACTATTAATATCATTCATTCCCCATTAGCTTAACATTTATTTATTCACTGGAGCCAAGAGAACCCAATTTTTTTGATTTTTTGAGAATTTGACCTGCAATTTTCATTTCACTCATTCATTCATTAATTCATTCATTCACTCGCTCACTCAACATTCATTGTCTTCCAAGTATCAGCAACTCTTCTAGACACTGCAGGGCATAAAGATGAGCCATGTAGTGCCTCCTTCTTTAAGGGCCTGATAATCAGTTTGGCATTATGCCCTCATCAAATGACTCGACCTTCTTCATCTTCCTTCTGACTCTCTTCCTCAATATTAACTAATATACTTTCACTGAAAGAGATAATTGCATTTGTCTTTCTTAGCTCACTAAGATGTGGATTTCTACAGGGAAAGAGCTAGGCTTCATCATTTTTATAAGCCCAGGGTAAATGTTCAGTAAAAAAAAATATATATAGAACCAAGGAACAGAATACATAGCAGCAGAATTATACTCTGTGATCTTCGGCTAGCTAGTCTTCAATCTAGGATACTCAAACACCCTCCTCAACATAGTATTTTCAATCATCTTAAGTACTATTTGATTCCAAGTCTTGGTTTGGGAAATTGAAAGAAAAAAAGCAGATGGGGAAGCGTATGATTCAAACGTGGGCTGGAGGTGCCCCTGTTTACTGTGTGGTTATACTTGAGAATAAAATAGACCCAAAGTCAAGATGAGATCCACAGAGCTTTCTACATCTATTACCAATCAAGAAGTGTCATATTGATGTTTACAATATGTAGCACTGTTTCAATGATTCCTCAACTGATAATTCCTCATACACTATTTGATCTATTTGTTTACTCTAACATGCATATCATAAGGTCTGATTGTCTTAAATGATTCTTTATAGTATTTCTTTAGTACACACAGGATGCTGTCATCACCCCTCCCCCCCACCTCTGTTTGCAACCCAGAAGCTTTTCTTTTTCTTTCTTTTTTTTTTTTTGAGTAACCGATTATTCTTTTTTCTCTTTTAATACAAATTCAGGCTGGCAGGCACAGTGCTATGTGTAGACTGGATTGAATCAAAGCAGCATTCTCCTACTTTTCCTGTGCATAGGAAGTGATACTAACAAGAATCAGATTTTCCTGGACCCGTAACAGAGTAACAGAGGAAACAACTTCTGGCATAGTAATTCTTTGAACTGGAACCATGAGGGCAAGTACTAACGTATCCTTGTATTGCACGCGATGCCTTATGCACCAAAGTGGTTTTTTGGCTGTTGAAATGGACTGAATCAGGTTTGCGGTACTAAATTTTTAATGGTATGAGAATATTTTGATTTATCTTGAAAGATTCTTTGTTCACAATTCATCTGGTCAGATGAGGGTTTCATTTTTGATTCCATGTAATTTACTTAGGGACTGGATTTGAGACAGATGTTTAGAAAGATGTTTTATAAATATTTTCATTTGATCAGAAGAAGAAGCAAGACAACTCATAATCCAACAATATTAATGCAATTAATACAATCTTGTATTGTTGGATTATTAGTAGTATTTATTAGGCACTCACAGGATTTAGAATAAGAAGCCTTGAGCCCACGATCTGTCACTGATTAGTTGAGTGACCTGAAGCAACATAATTAACCTCTGTGAAACTCACTTTCCTCATCTGTAAAAATGGGGCTAATTATACCAACCTCACATGGTTAGGGTCAAAGGATATCATGGAAGTAAATGCGTTTTTCAAACTGTATATTTACTAAAGTTATATAATATCTTATTTCCATTAGAATGTGAGCTGTGTTAGGACTAGGATCATCTTCATAAAAATTTCTACACTTAACACTACTCCTGGCACATAGCAGGTCCTCAATAAAGTTGAGCGTATACACAAATAAATTGATTAAGGATACGATAGCTATAAAGATTAACATGATCCTTGCACTCAGAAAACTTATCATCTAGTAGAGGGGAAAGATATATGTACAATATATTAAGACACAATTTAAAGTCATACTTGTACAACCTCAGCAGCATTAGACCACTTATTTGGTAATTTATCTGTTTCTTCTTTTTGTGTGCAAACATTTGCAAAACGATATGCAAGAACAAATTCAAGCTCATACTGATATATACTATTTTTAAGTTTCTATGAATTTTACTGTATGAACAAAGAAAAGGTTTTCAGAACTGGAAGAGGTACTTTAGATAACATAACTAGCGAGGAAAGAAAGCCTGTGTTATACAGCTACTGTTTCAGAGAAGATAAGTGAACACCCCCATTTTCTATTTACCTGTGTTTGATGTAGGAAGCGTGAACTTGCCGAAAATCCATAATGACCAAACTTAGTGTATTCTCACGAGGGAGAGAAAATAAGCCTAATGTTTAACTCTCATGAAAAATTGTTAAAAACTGTTAAGATGTTGGTTTTAGTAACTTACGTCTCAAAGATATTTCATACCAGAATATTTTTGTTGACGAACCAGATGATCTCACAGGTCCTTCTTCCCTCTGAAATTCCTTGAAGAGGGAAAGCCTAGAACAGTCCGAGGTCAGCCACTCTAGCCCTCTTTGGTGCAATTACACCTGGAACGCAAAATCACTTATTAGCTGGAAAATAGTGTTGAACACTAATTGGCCACAGCTGCTTTCTTGGCAAAGGGAAGGAAACACCACAGGTCAATTCAAAGTTGGGCTTAGTCTCACCCATAATTTACTGTCAGTCATTTGTGTGGCTATAGGAAGATTTCAAAACAACCAGTGCAGGATTAAAGTTAGGGGGATCTCAAGGATGGCCATCAATTCTGTCAAGCAGAATTCTTCTAATGGTATCCTACGGATGCTGTCTTCATTTTCCCTTGCATAATGTTAATTTGCATTTCTTTAAAGCATTTGTCTTTATGTCAACATTTGGATGGGAAATGTTGCAGATAAAGAAACCAAAGCACAGCGGTTTTAGGGACTACTAAGGTGACCTATTTCCTGGCGGAGCAGAGATCATGATGCGGTGCTGCAGATATTAAGAACGGTCCTGTCAGTGGAGGGCCGGTCCACTGATGCATGTTTGTCTTTGGCCAGAATGCTTCTTTGTAGTAGCGCATCTTGTGCCTGTTTGGTGCCTCAGGTTTTTGCAATGGGGATAAGATGAGGATGACACTGAATGATACATTTTGAATTAATTTGTTGCAGGCCGAAAGAAGAGTATATAAAACACAGCCCAGGGGCGCCTGGGTGGCTCAGTCGGTTAAGCGGCCGGTTTCAGCTCAGGTCATGATCTCACGGTCTGTGAGTTCGAGCCCCGTGTCAGAGCCTGGAGACTGCTCTAGATTCTGTATCTCTCTCCCTCTGCCCTTCCTTTGCTCACACTCTGTCTTAAAAATAAAATAAAAATGTTGAAAAAATTTTAAAAACACAGCCCAAAACTAGAAGTGAAATTAAAAATACTTCACATATTTAATGCAGAAGGAACTCTTACTCTCTTTCTTCCTTTCTTTCTTATTTTACCCCCATCATTTGCATCCAAAAGAGAAACAAAAGAGGCAGTAGTAGGTGTACACACATTAATAATTAAGACAGGGTCTGCAACATATCTAAAATAAGAATGAAATGTATTCACAGAGTTCTTTCCTCCTGTTAATGGGTGTATGCACATGTGTGTGTGTGTGTGTGTGTGTGTGTGTGTGTGGCCTGAATGCTGTTTGCATCTCAGCCCTTTAGTCAGACCCAATTGTGACTCTTCCACTGAGAATTCTGGCACACTTGGGAGACTTTCGTTTCCATTTTTACTCTTTCTCAGACCATCCTAAGATGCTTATGGAAAATTAATTTTTTGCGGTGCGTGAATGGTGATACCTATTAAGACCAGAAAGAGCCCAAGGAAACCATTCAAGAAGTACACATGCAGATAGAGACAGGACTCAAGGTTGTTGGGGGAAATAGTTACAAACGGAAATGTGTGGTTTTATTTAAAGAGGACATGGCAACCTAAGGATGTGATTCCTTTTATTTTAAGGAAGAAAGAATCTGAAAGGAGAGCTTGTAAATACAATGCTTTATGCTTTTCGATCTTTCAAATTTTCCTCTTAGCCATTACAATGATTTGTAAATATAAACAAAAAAAATCTCACTCAAATCCTCCCATTTTTCTTTCAAGCTCCATTCTAAACTCGAAACAAAGTCAGGGAAATGACATTTGTGTGACACTGTCCAGCACCCCCATCCCCCTGCTCTCATACACACCACTCCCTGTTTTCAATTAGGAGGCTGCCAGCCACCAGCCCAAATTTGAAGAGATTCACTAACGGCTCTTCCTCAGAATTATGATGTCCTGTTTTATGGGATGTTCAGACTTCGGTAAGAATGGACAGGTACAGCCGCTTCAGTATTAACTGAGATGTATTAGGGCGAGGAATATAAGGGCTGTGAATTACCTGCCTCGCAAACAGACTCTAAAATTTCATCGTCCTGAGGAAAAATCGAAGAGTGTTTTTTTTATTAAAGATGGTAGGCAGAATTAAAGCTGGATAAGAAAGCTAGGGGCTGACACTGAAAATAAAAATGGTGCAAGAAGCATTCCTGTCCAGTTTGGACGAACATCTGAGCAATAATTAAAACTAAAACTCTCTTGTGGTTAACTTTTTAAAAGATAGATGCAAGAATCGTCATTATTATAGAAGGGAATTTCAGAAATTCTCATTGCATGCAACTGGTTCCACAGCTAGAATACTTTTCTTAAAAATTGCGTCGCTATTTCAGTGCCGAGTTGAAACTACTCCTTTGGAATATCAGCTTCTTTCACTTTCTTCCTTGTTGCCGGAGCACTTTGTTAAATTCTGTAGCTCTGGGTCACAGGGTCTTCCTGAACTAAAGAGGATGTCCCAATTTAAATTAGAAGTTATATTACCACCCAGTTGGTAACTATAGTGAGTAGACCCAGATTTGGGGGGTGTTTAATGCTATATCTCTAAGCAGAAGACATACCCTCCTTTTTGGATCTATCATTAATATTATCTAAAGTAGAAAAATTGAAGAAGTAGTTGAATTAGTTATACATCAGAGGGTGAATTAAGTGCAATTGCATGGAGAAAGAGGAAAATAATCTTAAGACTAAGGAGCCGTGGTTGAACGCAACCCTCAAATCTAGAGGCAACTATTTTCTTCAAATAAGCTATCCTTGGATGCCTCCTTGTGCTGCGTATCAGCGACCTTTGAATTTTTCCTAAAAACTAACTTGCAGTTATTTATTGTTAGTAGTTATGATTTATGAAAAACTGGAAAATCCCCCAATCCCTGCCTCGCCCTCCACACATAGAAAAGTGCTTTGGTACTTAGCACTAAAATATTACCTACAAATAAAGCACTAATTCCATAAGCAGATAAAGCTGCAGTTCCTAGATTCTTCAGTGCCTCCAAATTCTGGTTGTCCACTCACAAGTCTTGTCTTTCTTCATCGATGTCTGTAACTTGTTTTTCAAAACCTCACGTCTAAGAAGTAAGTCTCCCTCGAGCGCTGCATTGGCTCCGCTCTAAAAAGCATTATTTGCTTGAACAAATTTCAGACCCTAAGCCTTAAAGAGGAATTCAGTTTGCTGTTTTGTGAACGCTGCCTTCAACAGCATATGCAAGGTCCGTTGTTTTCAGATGAAGCATAAACAATAAAACCCTTCTCCAAGACACTTGCATTTTTTTCCACTAGAGGTCTCTCTCGTAACAGCTTTCCTTTTGTTGGGCTCATTAATTATTTTACTCAAAGGAACAATTCTACCTTTTAGATTGGAATGCTGTACTTAACATGTTATGCTAGAGAAAGATGTAATACCTCCTTAGCTTTTCTCCTCCTTGATGGGTAGATATTAGGTTGACTGAATGAATCATCTTGGATAGTTTATTACACAATCGACTACACTTTAGAAAAGAAGTCTGAACTTTCACCTACGTTTCCAAAAGTCTCAAATTTGACCAGTTAAAACAAAATGCTACGATAAATATGCCTTATCATTGAGCATTAAACAGTCAGGCTTCAAATTCTCCTAAGTACATCCAAGATCTGGTGCCAACTTACATCAGGTCATTGCAAGCCTGAATCACTTCCACTTTGGCAAGAAAAACAAATAAACAAACATGTTTTCTCATTTGTGTAGGGATATTCAGGTTTTTCTATTTCCTTGTGTGTTCTTTTTACAGAAAATAAGCTATGAACTTCAAAAAAAAATCCATATTATATCATGGAGGTTTTTTTGTTTTTAAAATATGTTTTCTGGGGAAATACTAATTAGGAACCTTGTTTTTACCATATGTCTCCTACCGTTAACTAATGCAAAAAGACCAGTAAGTTTCAATAATGTTAAAACAGAAAGAACCCAAAATGCAAACAAGCACTGAGTACGCTCAAGGAAAATTGCATCGAACAAAGTACTACCGAATAAAACACACTGACATCAGTCACAAAGCCATTTAAATATTCAGAAAACCCAAAGAGTGTGCAGATTTCTGAGGATGGAAGTAGAGAGACAGTGCTGTGCTCCTGACACAAGAAATTCAGTGGGAAGATGTGAAATGTGGAGAAGCAAAGGAGCGCCTAGCAAATCAATTTTAGTGTTATACTGAAGGTAGAGTGTGTCTGCATGAACGGATACAGTGGCTAAGCACAGAGCAATACTGTATAATGAAAAAGGGCGCGAGGAAATTTGACAAGCTGAAAAATGTACCACCACCTGGCCAAGAGAACACAGACCTGTCAGACAACAGTTTTGAGAATCAGAAACGGTACTATAACAGAAGCAGAAAATAGATAATGCATTATTTACATTATTGAAATTTTATTCTGCTACCCAAAGGGTTTCCCTAATACCCCATCCTCCAACTGTAACTTATTAAGCAGTTAAGTACTTGCTTTCTTTCGACACTGATTCAAACATCTCACTGCATTTGGTGACTGAAGCTAAATCCACGCCTGCGGCGGCTTCAGTTACTGTAACTGACGTAGTGGTCAAGTAACAACACCCAAAACGCATCCGTGGAATTCAAGAGGAGATTGGCACATTTTTAAACTCAAGTGATTAGATTAAACAGACATTTTGACAAAGTTTCGGCCTGCGTGTTAGTGACAGGCACACACACCCCCAGCCCCACCCCCACCCCCCCAAAAAAAGCCCTCACCAGTGATCTGGTTGGACTGTTCAGACGGCTGAAATAATAGCACAGACATGACAGACCCCTGGGATTTTAGTCCAGAAGGAGTCTTAGAGACCAGCTTTTTCAGTTTTCGGTTGAAGAGACTGTTCAAGAAGGTTAAGTGACTACCGTAGGTCCCCTAACCGACTGGATTATTCTGAGAAAATAGTTGAGAAAAAGACCCAGTTGTTTAAGAACAAACAAGCAGCGTGGTGGCATCATAGAGTGTAGACACCACAGGGATATACAGATTCTAAAAACTGTGAGAGTTAAGAACATGTTAACAGCATTTCATTATGGAAAAACTTATTTTTGAATGTTAATTGGCTCATTTTAATGGAATTTAAAATAAGCACTATCTTTAAGAAAGATGGGTTTTCAGGATATGCATTGAATGCAGGAAGTTTTTTTATCTGTCAGAGGACACTGTGCCCCTAAAGGTATGTTTCCTTCATGTCTCTGTTCCTAAGTTACGAACTATTATCTCTGGTTTCAGGCAGTTCTTATTATTTTTTATTTAATCTGGAATATTCTAATTAATAAGAGGATACATTGACCCAGTCAGCCATAGCCAATCGGAGCAACAACAAAATTATCCAAATTAGGGTAATGAATAAAGGTTTTCTTTCAGTGGTAATTTCTTTCTTTCTTTCTTTCTTTCTCTTTCTTTCTTTCTTTCTTTCTTTCTTTCTTTCTTTCTTTCTTTCTTTCTTTCTTTCTTCCTTCCTTCCTTCCTTCCTTCCTTCCTTCCTTCCTTCCTTCCTTTCTTTATGTTTATTTATTTTTGAGAGAGAGAATGGGAGCAGGGGAGGCACAGAGAGAAGGGGAGACTGAGGATCTGAAGCAGGCTCTGCGCTGCTGACAGCAGCAAGCCCAATGCAGGGCTCAAATTCAGGAGCCAAACCATGACATGATCTGACCTGAAAGTCGGGAGGCTCAACCGAGCTACCCAGGCGCCCCCTTTCTTTCTTACTATAGCAGTTTGTTGCTGAAATTAGTCCATAGTCAAACTTGTGCATTATAAACTTTTGAAAAAAGGATGGTAAAATGTCATTAAAATATGGATGCTAAAAATCTCTATAAGGGGAATTAGGAATGAAGGAACAAAGCCGACTTTTCCTTGGAAAGAATATGATGTTGCATCTTCATGAGATCTTTTTTCTACACACCTGCCTCAGCAGGGTAGTTAATAACTACTACATTTCTGTGTGGTTATCACATTACCTTTATTCAGACAAATTATTGGCGTTCTGTCGTTGAGCACATTTTGGGAAAAAAGTATTCTATGCAATTTCCAAACTTTAAAAGGTCACGTTACACTTTCTTTCTTAGTAATCCTTGAGGTAAAAACAATATGTTTATTCTATTAGTTACTGGGGAATTATAAAGAAATACAACATGTTTGCATTTGATTGGTTCTTAATAACTAGAAGGCTTTACTTCTGATATGTTTTGGAGCGAGGAGAAAACAACCTAGAACCTCCCAAAAAGTTGTTTTTTCATTTCTTCCCCCTTTGTCATTATTTCTGCCTCTTTTAATCCTTTAAAAACAAAAACAAAAACAAAAACCTTTCTCTTTCCTTCTCCAGTGACATTTTAGAAAGATAGCCGCTCAGCTTTTGTTCCCACCTACACTTTAAACCCTGGATGCATTTCCTGAGGTCAATGAAAACCATTTGGAAGATGATGTAAATTCATGTTAGTGATTTTTAAAAGATATGCTTCTTATTTCATATGTACACATAGGTTATTTCTTCCTTTTTAGTCCACCATGGGAATAGAACTGTTCTGTATCCCCTCAGTATTGAAGTATAGATTGTAGTAATCCCCAATCAGAGATAAAAATGCCAAGATGATGTGGATCAAGTATGTTCTCCTGAGGAGATTGGGTTTATTGTCTACGCAAAAGCTGACCCTTCTTCCTGTGTGGCCAAGCAGGGTGTGGGTGCAATTTATGAGACAACCCTTGAAATAAGCTCTTGTTTTCCATTTGGAAATTTGCATGTTTTTTTTTTTTTTTCTCTGACCATTAAGCTTTTAACAAGTGTTTCCCTGGATGGAGTGTTTTACAGCTGGCTGTTAAGGTAAAATAGCACATTCCCCTACCTGCGCCCTGACTGTTCCCCAGTTAGATCATGCAGAAGTTTGAGCATGAATGAGCAACAGGCACTTGGATTGAGCTGATTGGGGTGAACTTAAAAAAAAAAAAAGGCTTTTCTTTTGTTAAAAAACTTTTCCTTAATGGGGAAAGATTATTTCTCTGAAGCAGACATTCAAACCATGTTGTTGATAGTCCTTTCACTTTGGCAGACAATTAAAATGGCACAGGAAACATAATGGAATGTCATTGGCTTTATTTGACTTTTAAAAGAACCTACTTTATTTTCATAGGACTTTGACATATTTATGTGATTGTTTTTCCTTTAAAGTACAAGCGAGTGGTTTTTAAACCATCTCTGTCAGTAGCCATCTGATATATCATTTCAATTGGCTTTGTTTACAACAAAATTTTGGCATAAATAAATATGAATATTGAACCAGTACAAACCCCTTGAGCAGTCAGCACAGGGGATCATCCATCAGCTGTCATTATGAGTTGAAACACGTTACATATTGAGTAGCGTGTTATGGTGTACCTAATCAGAACAGTATGTGATCTGTGAGTGCGTATGAGGATTTGCCAAGCCAGTATTATTTACAAGTTGCATTTTGTGTCCTAGAAAGTTTCATAAATGAAGAAAAAGATATATGAAAAAAGCTAAAAAAAAAGAAAAAGAAAAACAATAGGCTGGTTTCAAATACACAAATAACAATTTTAAAAATTGCAGGCATTATACTCAGTAGATGTTATCAAACAGCCAGAGTTTTATAGCTCAATTCTTTTTTTTTTTTTTCCGGTATAGTTGACACAATGTTACACGAGTTTCAGGTGTACAACATAGGGATTCCACAAGTTTCTTATACATTATGCTGTGTTCACCACAAGTGTAACTGTATAGCTCAATTCTGATGAAAATATTTTCATTAAAATTGTATTATTGTTTCTACTGATCCTCTATTCCTGGTTCCTAGGGATCTGACATCAGAGAATCCCTTTTTAGTTAGTTGTTTCTTTTTCGGTTTTCAACTCAAAATGCCAAAGCAAGATTGGTTGCAACGGACCCATGTGAGAGAGTGTACATATGGTCGTGGACTCCATGTACTTGGAGATAAACTCTGTCGAAGGTAAACAGATACGTGCAATGTCAGGAAGGGTGTACCTGGATTCCTGACGGAGAAGGAAGGAGACAATCAAATCTAGGAAGACCTGGGAATGAGCAAAAATTTATTTCCAAGCACCTCAGATACCTCTTCTATACCCTTCTTTCAACTTCAGACTCTAAGTGTTCTTAGGATTTCTTTCCCTTGCTACATAATTTCCCCCCACCCTGCCCACTCTTTCCACCTGGTTCTCAAAGCATTTTCATAGCTATTAAACTGTTCCATAAAATGAGACAAGGATACATTATTGACACTTTAGAAAAATCGTACCTATCTTGTGTTCCTAAATTCGCACCACGGATAATTGACCCGAGCACTAGCCCGGCTCCGATCTCAGTTTGCAGGGTTTCTCTTCAAATAAACACAGTACGAAACTAGACCTCCTTCTGAGTAATTCGATTCCAAATTTCTTAAATAATCAATAATAACTACATGTAGCATGTAGCATGGTATCTTTAAATGCAACTTTGAAAAAAATAGCTAATAACTGACAAAGCAATCATTTGATATTTAGAGTTCAAGTCCCTTTTTCTTCTATTAATGATTATAGGTAGTTGGCATCCTTAGATACCAAAATGTGGTAGTATATTTTGAGTATCTTTTTTTTCTTAGAAGAAAGGATTTTTACTTGTGATAGATTTTTCCCTGAGCCGTTTATTATTTACTACCTTCCACCTTGTGGTAAATTGTGCACACACAAGGCACAGCCAGATAGAGGAGATAGGGTTCAGGCCATTTTGTGGCAAAATAGGTACTTGGTTATTTATTATATGGAGTTTGATGACTTCTCTAAAACAGTTTTTCCTTTAAAAAAGACTCGCTATTTCATGTGTCCCACACTACTTACTCGTCATCACCTTAAAAATACCAGTAAATAGGTCTGTGTAAACTTTAAGAATTTTGACTGCCAGCCCTTCTTACCTTCTAATATTTCAATCTGTTAAAACCTAAAATGTCAGTGCTTTTTTTGTCCATAAGAATACAAGACTCCAAAGGTTTTCGTGTAATTTTTAAAAAGCCTTACAATCTGTACTTATAAAAGGGGGGTAAAAAGCAAAAATAGACCTCTTTCCTGCCCAATAGGAAATTAACTTATAGAAATGAGGGGAGTAATATCGGATAGTGATGCTCTTTGTAGGAAATTACTATCTGAGAAACTGCTATATCTATATGCTATTTGATGATATTAGTAAAGGAAAGCCTTGATTAATTAGAAATTTCAAGACATAAGGCATGCAGGAACTAATCTGGATTTGAGCGATATCGATTTGGTTTTATTTTATCTAAATGCTAACTTTTGTATATACTGTACATAGTATGTCAGTCTGTGATAGTAAAAATGGATGAATGTTCTCAAACAGCTCCTTATTTTTTGTCATAAAAGTGACAGATTTAATTTTTATAATAAATAAGGGACAATACATAAAGGATAGTTATAGATATAAATTTTTACAACTCAGTGTGTTTGTTCCATACATAGGAAAGCTTCTATATGATTTCTTGTTTTCAAGTATTTCTAATAATCCACATCTTTGCTAATAATAGGTGCTCATCCTAGAAAGCACGGAAGAAAATCTATTTTGAAAATAAATGTCCATTTTCCAGAAAATATGTGATGATATCTATGAAACCAGAAAATTTGTGACTTATTTAAAGATATAAGGAACTTAAAAGCATATAAATCTTCAAATAAATGGAAATCACTATACTTCCCTTTGCAACAAATAAGAGTAAATGAAAGATAAGGATTCTAATATTAGTTACTCCATTTGGAGATGGGCCTATTTCTTGTCACAGTCTGTGCCACAAGTATTTTTCTCATGGTCACTCAGATTGTGAATCAGACCTAATAGTCCTTCTTAACCATGTTAAGAGGCTTTTCAAGTACTCAGGCAGAGTTAGTACTATGATGATAAGAGAATTATTTCGAATGCTATGTAGGAAAAAAGTTCCTCGTGCAGAAAAAAGGAATCGATTGCATAAACAACCTATCATCTGGTGCTGTGCTTTAATGTGTTGTTAAGTGTGGAAGTGTGACAACATTTCTAATGCTGTGGGCGTGTGCAGAAAGCCATGACAGGTGCCTCTTGAATATAAGAGCTCACCTATCGTTGAAGAGGCTTTAGATCCTCACACAGAAGTTAGGAAAGCAATCCTAGCTAGGGATCCAAGTACGCGGGCCCTGTGGGGGCCATAGCAGGGTTGCTGTGTGTGCAGTAGTCAGGACCATAGGATCTTAGAGAATATGAATAATGTTGAAGAGGTAGGAATCTCTTTAGAAGAAACCCAATGGTTTCTAAAAGATTGGAATATTGGTGGTTGTTCATGGTCACTGATAATACATTTCACGTATGCATTTAAAAAATTCAGTGTCTCGCTGTACCAAATATTTCTCATTGCTCACTGAAGTAGCGTAGTTATCAGTCAGGTAAATATATCAAAGCAGACAATGTCTCTTGTGGTAAGAGCTTACCATGGTACTTTTAATTTTGAGATTTGTCTACTGAACCACTCAATGCTAACTATATAATTACTAATAATTTGGATGTTCTGATGGCCAACAAATTAACTACAGAAAGCAAGGAAGCAGGTGAAATTTTATTTGAAAATATACCTTATATGAATTTTCATTTTGAACCAGATATTTAGGCGTTGCATGAGCAGAGCACAGGTATAGCGTGGGGACTATAAACTTAAGTTGTTTATCATACATTAGCATTATGCGAGATTTACCCTAGGTGTTTTCTTGGCTGCAATAAAACTTATCTGCACCTTCTATTCTAAATATAATTTATAGCTTCTAACTAATTTTTCAAGTAAACTATGATTCTCAAAATAATCATGGTCGTGGCATACATAATAAGTCTTATTTTATAAACATGGAAATCAAGGCTCAGAGAGATAAATTACTTTTCCAAGGCTAAACTGCTATTTAAAACTAGAACTAGGGTCAGGCAGTTGGATATCTTGGACAGCAGTCTTTTATGTCCCCAATACTGCCTCTTACATCAGAAGGTATATTTGAATTGCCTACCATAACCTTCATTTAAATATACATATACTTAAGAGTAAGTCATTAAAAATAATTGAACTCTGTACTTTTAGGGAAAGAGGGAATAGGAAACATATTGGCTCCTAGCAGGAGGTTGTCCCAAGTAAAAGAGCCAGGGGGTACTCTATCAGAAACTCCAGAAAGTGTTTGTACAATGCGTCACAGGAACAACATCACTAGATTCAGATAGTTTCTTTATCACTTCCAGCCCAGAATTCACTCACAGGAAACAAAAAATGAAAGAGAAAAATAAAAGGTATCTGCCTAAATGCTGGTAAGAAGCTGTATGACTCTGAAAGAAAAAAATACACATTTGATTCCTTCAGAGGGATGCCATTCAAAGTTTGTACAACACAGTTAATAATGTAACAATGAAGAGAGTTGCCTCAATGCTTCTTTAGAAATATTCATTAAAATGCTTGAAATTTCAAAAAATGACTTGATGAAAATTTCAAAGTATCCTTCAGAACTTTACATGAATGCTAAAAGCCAAGGAATGCTGAAATTTAAGAATACCAAAAATGCCCCTGATGGCGATTGGTCTTCAGCGTTGTTCCTAGAGATCCCTAGTTGCTATTATACTATTTGCCTCGTCTAAAAAAATATGGTGAGGCTTTGGTTTCCATGGTGACACAACTCTTTTCATACATATTTATCATTGAAATGCCGGAAACCCACCCCGTTCTATCAAAGAATGCTACTTTAGCCCTTAATAATTGAAGTTAAAGCTGATTTATTTTTTATGTCAGAGTGTTTTAAACACAGCCCTCTATCACTGAAAACTGAGGCAGCATTACAGTCATTTTCTCATAAGCAGTTTATTTCATACATGACTTCTGAAAAATACTTCTGGATTTTAAAAACTGGAGAAGACTTTGCCTCCTTTTTTCCTTCAGTCAGCACCCCAGGGATTCCCAGCTAAGCTTTCAAAATGTTGCAGAACATACATCGCATAAAGCACACACCCCTCAATTTCGTTAATACAGTGTTCAAAAGGAGAACATGAACATCTTACCTTTGCCGATAGTCGGAGAGCAACAAAGTTATGACCTATTGCTAAATTAATATTTTGGAAAGGGAAGTGCTTAACTTTTACTCCATTGACTCTCTTTTTAGAGTTGCCTGATTTTCCTTGAGGTCTGAATAGAGATTTTGGTTTTTCTACTACCAAAGTCCTTTTTCTTAAAAATAGAGCCCATAATTGTGTGTATACTTGTTTCATCTTAAATAATTCCCCCATTGTTACTATAATGTGTATTAGCCTCTGCTTAAGAGTGCCCTCATTTTGAGGTCTAAATCATAGTTTATTATTTAACTGATTGTGCATATTAAAACGACCAGAAAAGGGAAGAAATACAATTAAAGGAGTTGTTATTAACCTGTCTTTGTTGAAACACAAGTACAATAATGTTTTTAAGAAATGAATGAAAACATGATGCGTTAAATAAGTTGCACCCAAAAGAGACCTGCTTTATAGCCCTTAGAAGGCATCATAGAAAGGAAGATGAATGAAAGTTAAAGGTCGAAATTGTCACTAAAAAATAAATAAATAAATAAATAAATAAATAAACGAACAAACAAACAGGACCTAGAGGAGATAAGGTACCTCTATCACCTATTAGAGTGCAATGTTCATTTGCATGTACTCATTTTCCATGGAGGAGAAGTGAATGAGCCTCAGAGTGTGACGCAGTGGAGTGGTTTGGGCCCATTTCCTTAGCATCACCTTAGGCATTTACCCATGGGAATGCCAGCTCAACGGTCACAACCTATTTTGATTTTTGTTTCTCTTGAATAAGCCTTCTTTATGACTAAAATTCAAGAATGAAAAAGAAAAATTTTCAGGATCCTGCTTTTATGAGAGGATGTCTTATTCCAATTTAGATTCTTCTCTCATTATCACATTCTTTGGAGAACATTCTCTTCTTCATAAGATGCAGCAGTTTTCTTTTAGGAGAGTAAATTCTTTGCCTGGTATGATTACAAATGATGAAATTTTTGTGGTGTTCAGTGCACATTCCAATATGGCCCAGAGACACTGCAGTTTTTACCGATATTTATGAAGTTAAGTGAGCAGAATGTGATATTCAGAGAAAATTGAGAAGGCATTAGAAAAAGAATAAGCCACCTTGGAACCTGTATGTTAAAGCACACTTATTTGTTACAGAATGATGTCTATTCATTTAATAGAAATTATAAAATTAGAAAAACAATAAAGTAAATAAAAAATAGAAATTAGAAAAATAATAAAATAAATAAATAATTAGAATTTAGAAAAAACATTAAAGTAAACAATAAAAACCAGTAATTATTATTAAAAAGACTTTAAAACTGTTATAACTTAGAAATAACAGTGATTGACATTTTGACACATTTTATTCCAAGTTACCTTATTTGCAAGTACAATAACATTAAGTGCATTAAACAATCCAAGCAAATGGAAGAAATTATCAGTCTGGATTAAAAACAAAAACAAGATTTAACTACATGCTATCTACATGAGACATACTGGCTTCAAAAATACAAATAGAGTGAAGGGAAAAAGATGAAAAAATATATCCCATGCAAGAAACAGCCATAATACAGCTGGAGTAGCTTAGCTAGTATCGACAAAATGACTTTAAAACCAAAATGAATGTTATAGAGATAATGAATATTACACAATGATAAAAGTCTCAATCTATCAGGAAGTTATAACAGTAATACACATATATGCACCGTACAACAGAGCCCCAAATACATGAAGCTAAGACTAACAGAACAGAAAGGAAAAAGAGACAATTCAACAGTAATAATTGGAGATTTTAATACCCTTTTTTAAACTACAGATTGAACAAATATGTAGAAAATCAATAGGAATAGAGAAGCCATGAAGAACATTATCAACCAAATAGACCTAACAGACATCTACTGAACACTCCATTCAAGCACAGTAAAATACATGGGACTTTCTCCAGAATGGACCATATGTTAAGTCATGCACAAGCCTCAATAAATTTAAAAGGATTAAAATCATACAAATCATGTTCTCAGAAAGTAACGGAATTATGTTAGAAATCAATAACACAACAGAAACGTCTACGGGGGCCCACAGGGACAACTTGGAGGGCCATTGGTGCACGATTGTGAATCGGGAAAGAAAAAATGAGTGTCTTCTATGGAAAAACAAAAGGAAGAGAAAGAGAGAACCAATTTCTAGTCCCATCCAAGGTGTGGGACTTTCTCTGGACTCGGGCCTGCCACCTTGTACACGCATGTGGGGAGGAAAGGGAGCCAGCCCCAGGCTCGGTAGCAAGCTCAGAGGTGCAGTAGGAGAGAGCAGTCCCCTCCTCTGAGTATTGTGGAAAAAAGGTACAAAGCCACTCCAAGGGACAAAACACCCTGCAGGTGCCAGACAGCCAGAGCATTGAGTGGCACCACCCTGGAATGGGGGTGTACAGAGCAGGATCCCTTTAAGACATTGAGGTTTGGAATCCCAGCTGAGTGCCTGAGAGGCATGGGGGACTGTGGAGTGGGACAAACCAGCCCACTCTTGCCCATGCAGCGCTGTGAGGACGGCCTGAACAGAGTGGTCTGGAACACCCCGTCTGAGGAGAAGAGACTGGTGTGTCCCCATTTTTCTCCCCATCACCAACAAGGTGGGACTTCAGGGAATGGACAGTGGGCCCACAGTGGAGGTAGGACCTACTTAAACCAAACCACTTCCCTCCGTGCCTGGTAACAGTGTATATTCTAGAACAAGACTGGCATTGACCAAACCAGATGGTCCCTCCTCCAGACCAGCACAGCCACCAGTTCTAAGACACCATCAGATATTGGTGCAAAAGTTTTGCATTTTCTGATTTGATTCTTGGTCAATACCTATTATATATATATTTTTTTTCCTTTCTTTTCTTCCTCTTATTTCTTTCCTTCTCTGTTCTGGTTGTTGGTTTGTTTAAGTAGACATTTTTAATGTCTATTCTTTTTACATGTCTTCTGTATCTCCTTTATTTTCCTCTCTCTCTTTCTCTCTAGATTAAACCATACACTTTCTCTGGTTCGCTACCTGGTCAATTTTTTTTCATTTCTTTTTCCCCTGCCCCTGTCATTTCTCGCTTTGTATGGGCTAAGACTTCTTCCACTACCACCTCTCTTTTAAAATGTTTTCTAGGGTTAATTCAATGAACAAATCAAAGCACACCTTGTAGAAGGTCCAAACCACCACTACAAGTCGGGAGATAAAGCAACCAGATTCACAACAATATAGAGCACAGCACACACTCCAAAAACACCTCCCGAAGGACCAGGCCCTGGACAGTATATGACCCCTTTTCAATATAGTAGTGCTCCCAGGTGCAGGACGTATAACAAGCTATTAAAACACAGAAAATGAGCCAAAATGACAAAACAGAAGAATTCATCTCAAAAGAAATTCCGGGAAGAAAGGACAGCTAGAGAATTGCTCAAACAGATAAGAACAAGATATTTGAGCAAGAATTTAAAATAATAGTCATAAGATTAATAGGTGGGCTTGAAAAAAGCATAGAAGACAGCAGAGAATCTATTGCTGTAGAGATCAAGGAACTAAGAAATAGTCTCGACAAATTAAGAAATGCTGTAAATGAGGTGAAAAGTATACTGGATGCAGTGACAACAAGATGGAGGAAGCAGAGGAAAGAATAAGTGAAATAGAAGATAAAATTATGGGAAATGTTGAAGCTGAGAAAAAGAAAGATAAGAAAATATTAGACCACAAAGGAAGAATTAGAGAACTAAGTGATTCAATGAAATTTAATAATATCCACAGAACTTCGCTTATCTAGGGAAGGAGACAGACATCCAAATCCAGGAGGCACAGAGAACTCCCTTCATATTCAACAAGAATAGGTCTCTACCATGGCATATCATAATGAAACTGACAAAATACAAAGAGAAAGAATTTTGAAAACAGCTCAGGGAAAACAGGCCTTAATCTATAAGAGTAGATACATAAGGGTATTTAGCAGACATGGCCACTGAAACTTGGCCAGAAGAGAGTGGCAGGGCATATTAAATGCGCTGAATAGGAAAAGTATGCAGCCAAGAATCCTTTATCCAGCAAGGCTGTCATTCAGAATAGAAGGAGGGATAAAGGTTTTCCCAGAAAAATGAAAACTGAAGGAGCTCATGACCTCATGACCACTAAACCAGCCCTGCAAGAGATCCTAAGGGGGCCTCTGTGAGTGGAATGCTGCAAAGGCTACAAAGGACCAGAGACATCACCTCGATAACACAATGACACTAAATCCATATCTTTCAATAACTCTGAATGTAAATGGACTAAATGTCCCAATCAAAAGACATAGGGTATCAGAATGGATTAAAAAAAAACAAGATCCATCTATATGCTGTCTATGAGAGACTCGTTTTAGACCTGAGGACACCTTCATATTGAAAGTGAGGAGATTGAGAACCATCTATCATGCTATTGGAAGTCAAAAGAAAGCTGGAGTAGCCATACTTAATCAGACAAGCTAGATTTTAAACTAAAAGCTGTAGCAAGAGATGAAGAAGGGCATTATATCATAATTAAGGGGTCTATCCATTAGGAAGAGCTAACAATTGTAAATGTTTATGCCCCTAATTTGAAACACCCAAATATGTAAATCAATTAATCACACACATAAACAATCTTAGATAAGAATAAAGTAATTGCAGAGGACTTTAATTCTCCACTTATAGCAATGGGCAGATCATGTAGGCAGAAAATCAATAAAGAAACAATGGCCTTGAATGATACACTGGACCAGATAGACTTGACAGATATATTCAGAACTTTTCATTCAAAAGTAGCAGAATAAACATTCTTCTTGAGAACACATAGAGCATTCTCCAAGATAGATCACATACTGGGGTCACAAACCAGTGACCTCAATAAATATAAAAGAATTGAGATCATACCATGCATATTTTCATATCACAGCACTATGAAAGTTGAAGTCAACCACAAGAAAAAATTTGGAAAGCCTCCAAATGCATGGAGGTTAAAGAACGCCTACTAAAGAATGAATGGGTCAACCAGGTAATTAAAAAAGAACTTTAAAAATATATGGAAGCAAATGAAAGTGAAAACACAACAGTTTGAAACCCTTTGGGATGCTGCGAAGGCAGTCCTAAGAAGAAAATACACTGTAATCCAGGCCTATCTCAAGAAATAAGAAAAATCTCAAATACAAAACCTAACCTAACATGTAAAGGAAATAGAGACAGAACAGCAAAGAAACCCCAAAGCAGAAGAAGATAAATAATAAATATAAGAGCAGAAATAAACAATATAAATCCCATCCCCCCAAAAAAACCCAATAGAACAGATCAATGAATCTAAGAGCTGGCTTTTTGAAAGAATAAACAAAATTGATAAACCCCTAGCCATACTTCTGAAAAGGAAAAGAGAGAGAAACCAAACAGATAGAATCATGAATTAAAGAGGAGAGATCACAACCAACACCATAGAATACTATGAAAAATTATATGCCAATAAACAGGACAACCTGGATGATACGGACAAATTCCTAGATACTCACATAATACCAAAACTCAAATGTGAAGAAATAGAAAATTCGAACAGACCCATAACCAGCAAAGAAATTGAATCAGTTATCAAAAATCTCCCAACAAATAAGAGTCCTGGGACAGATGGCTTCCCAGGAGAATTCTACCAGACATTTAAAGCAGAGTTAATACCTATACTTCTCAAGCTGTTCAAAAAAATACAAATGGAAGAAAGCTTCCAGACTCATTCTATGAAGGCAGCATTACCTTGATTCCCAAACTAGATAGAGACCCCACTAAAAAGGAGAATTGCAGGTGAATATCCCTGATGAACATGGATGCAAACATTCTCAACAAGATACTAGTAAATCGAATTCAACATTATATTAAGAGAATTATTCACTATGATCAAGCGGAATTCATTCCTGGACTGTAGTGCTGGTTCAATATTTGGAAATTAATCAACTATTAATAGAAAATTAATGTCATTAATATATTAATAGAATGATTAATCAATCATTAATAGAAGAAAGGATAAAAACCATATGATCATGTCAAAAGATGCAGAAAAAGCATTTGACAACATACAGCATCCTTTCTTAATAAAAACCCTCAAGAGGGGCGCCAGGATGACTCAGTTCAGCATAATACTTCGGCTCAAGTGATGATCTCACAGTTTGAGGGTTCAAGCCTCGCATTGGGCTCTGTGCTGATAGCTCAGAGCATGGAGCCTGCTTCAGATTCTGTGTCTCCTTCTCTCTCTGCCCCTCCCCCACTTTCTCTCTCTCGAGAATAAATAAATATTAAAAAATATTTTTAAATAAATAAAAACCCTCAAGAAAGTTGAGGTAGAAGGAACATACATTAACTTTAAAGCCATATATGAAAAGCCCAGAGCTAATATCCTCAATGTGGAAAAACTGAGAGCCTTTCCCCTGAGATCAGGAACATGACAGGGATGTCCACTCTCACCACTGTTGTTTACCATAGTGTTGGAAGTCCTAGCCTCAACAATTAGACAACAAAATGAAACAAAAGGCATCCAAATTGGCAAAGAAATCAAACTTTCACTTTTCACAGATAACATGATACTCTACATGGAAAACCTGAAAGACTCCACCCAAAAGTTTCTAGAACTGATACACGAATTCAGCAAACTCGCAGAATATAAAATCAATGTACAGAAATGGGTTGCATTTATATACCCCAGCAAAGATGTAATAGAACTGTATGCTGAAAACTATAGAAAACTTATGAAAGAAATCGAAGAAGATACAAATAAATGGGAAAATATTCCATGCTCATGGATGGGAAGAACAAATATTGTTCAAATGTCAATGTCAATACTACCCAAAACAATTTACACATTCAATGCAATCCCAATCAAAATTGTACTGGCATTCTTCTCTGGGCTAAACAAATGATCCTAAAATTTTGTATTGAAACACAAAAGACCTTGAATAGCCAAAGTAATGTTGAAAAAGAAAACCAAAGTGGGAGGCATCACAATACCGATGTTAGCTTCTACTACAAAACTGTAATCATCAACCTCGTATGGTACTGGCACAAAAACAGACACATAGACCAATGGAATAGAATAGAGAACCCAGAATTGGACCAAATGTATGACCAACTAATCTTTGACAAAGCAGGAAAGAGTATCCAACTGAAAAAAAAAGACAGTCTTTTTGGCAAATGGTGCTGGACGAACTGGACAGCAACATGCAGAAGAATGAAACTGGACCACTTTCTTACACCATACACAAAATTAAACTCAAAATGGATGAAAGACCTCAATGTGAGACAGGAACCATCAAAACCGTAGAGGAGAAAACAGGCAACAACCTCTTTGACCTCACCCACAGCAACTACTTACTCAAAATGTCTCCAGAGGCAAGGGAATTAAAAGCAAAAATGAACAATTGGTACCTCATCAAGATTAAAAGCTTCTGCACAGTGAAGGAAACAACAAACAAAACTAAAAGGCAACTGATGGAATGAGAGAAGATATTTGCAAATGACTTATTGGATAAATGACTTATAAAGTACTTACTGAACACACGAAAAATACATAATCCAATGAAGAAATGGGCAGAAGACATGAATAGACATTTTTTTCAAAGAACACATCCAGATGGCCAAAAGACACATGAAAAGATGCTCAACATCACTCATCATCAGGCAAATAGAAATCAAAACCACACTGAGATACCACCTCACACAAGTCAAAGTAGCTAAAATTAACAACTCAGGCAACAACAGATGTTGGTGAGGATGTGGAGAAATGGGAATCCTCTTGCACCATTAGTGGGAATACAAACCAGTGCAGCCACTCTAGAAAACAGGATGGAGGCTCCTCAAAAAATTCTAAAAATTAGAATTACCCTACAACACAGCAATAGCACAACTAGGAATTTATCAATGTTTATACCCCAATGTTTATAGCAGTGCTGTCATCAATAGGAAATTATGAAAGAGCCCAAATCTTCATCAACAGTTGAATGGCTAAAGAAGATGTGGAGTTTAAAAATTTTTTTTTACATTTATTTATTTTCGAGAGACAGAGCAAGATGGTGTGCGAGTGGGGGTAGAGCATAGAGAAAAGGAGACACAGAATCCAAAGCAGGCTCCAGGCTCTGAACAAGCTGTCAGCACAGAGCCCAACACAGGGCTCGAACCCATGAATTCTGAGATCATGACCTGAGCCAAAATTGGATGCCGAACCAACGGAGACACCCAGGTGCTAGAAGATGTGGTTTATATATTCAATGGAATACTACTCAGCAATGAGAAAGAATGAAATCTTGCCATTTGCAACGATATGGATGGAACTGAAATGTATTATGCTAAGATAAATAAGTCAGAGAAAGGCAGACATCATATATTTTCACTCATGTGTGGAACTTGAGAAACTTAGCAGAACACCATGGGGAAAAGGGAAGGGAAGGGGAAAAAGTAGTTTCAAACAAAGAGGGAGGCAAATCATAAGAGACTCTTAAATACAGAGAACAAACTGAGAGTTGATGTGGGTTGGGTGGGGAAGAAGGAAAAATGGGTGATAGGCATTGAGGAAGGCACATGTTGAGATGAGCACTGGGTGTTGTATGTAAGTGAAGAATTGTGGGAATCTACTGCCGAAGACAAGAGCACACTGTATACACTGTATGTTAGTTTACTTGACAATAAATTATATTTTTTAAAAAAGAAATCAATAACACAAGGAAAATTGAGAATTTCACAAATATGTGGACATTAAGCAACATGCTCCTATTTATGGATCAAAGAAGAAATAAAAAGGAAAAACTTGAAATGAAAGTTTGAATGAATGAAATAAAAATACATTATACCAGAAAACATTTAGGATGCAGCTAAAGCCATGCTTAGAAGGAAATTTAAAACAGGAAAAGCCTAAGAAAGATCTCGAATAAAAAAATCTTACATCTTAAAAAAAAAAATAGAAAGAGAACAAACTAATCTCAAAGCAAATAGAAGAAATAATATAAACATTAGATTTAATAAAATATAGAATAGAAATAGAAAAACAACAGAGGACATCAATGAAACCAAGAGCTGGTTTTTAAAAAAGATTAACAAAATGACAAATATTTGACTAGAACAATAGAAGAACAATAGAAGACTCAAATTACTAAAATCAGAAGTGAAAGAGGCATGAGTCATCACTACTAATTTTATGGAAATAAAAAAAATTATATTAAGAGAATAAAACAAACAAATGTAGTCCTCCAAATTAGAAAAATTAGATACAATGGACAAATTCCTAGAAAGACACAAACTACTGACTCAAAACTGCCTCAAGAAAAGATAGGAAAATCTGAATTACTTAAAACAAGTAATTGGAATTGAATTAGTATTTTTAAAAGTTCTCACAAAGAAAACCCAGGTCCAAAGCGCTTTCCTTTAAAACTCTACAAAATATTTAAATAATTAGTTCTAATCAATCACAAACTCTTCTAAAAAAATGTAGTAGAAGGAATTTCCCAAATCATTCTGTGAAGACCATATTATTCTGATACCAAAACAACTCACAAGCATAACACAAAAATAAAACTACAAGCCAATATTTTATGGATATGGATTAATAAATTAACAACATACTAGCAAATTGAATCCAGCAATATATAAAAAATGTCATTTACCACAATCATGTGGAATTTATCCCAGGAATTCTCAGTTGGTATAACATCTGGAAATCAATTTATGTAATGCATTATATTAGTAGAATAAAGGGAAAACAAGATCATCTTAATGGGTGCAGAATAAAGCTTTTGACAAAATCCATCACGCTTTCGTGATAAAAACACTCAATAAAGTAGAAATGGAAGGGACCTTCCTCAAGGCCATGTACAAAAAATCCACAGTTAATGGTTAAAGACTGAATGCTGTCTGTTTTTGCCGCTTCTATTCCACATTTTACTGATGGTTGTAGTCCGGACAATTCTGCAAGAAAAAGAATTTAAAAGGGCAATGAAATTGGAAAGGAAGAGGTCACACTGTTTCTATTTGCAGATGACATAATCTTGTATATAAAAAGTCCTAAAGAATCCACATGCATGTACACACAAAAACTATCAAAACTAATGGTAAGTTGAACAAGTTCGTGGTATGTAAGGTTAATGTGTAAAATCAACTTTATTTACAAAAACTAGCAATGAACAATCCAAAAATGAAATTAAGAAAACAATCCCATTTATAATAATATCCAAGAGAATACAATTTTAGGAATAAATTTAGCAAAATAGTGTTACGCTGATACACAGAAATCTACAAAACACTGTTGGAAGTAGTTAAAGCTCTAATAATGGAAATATATCCCATGTTCATGGAACCAAAAACATTTAAATTTTTAAGAATGCAAATAGCTTCCCAAATACAACCACAAATTCAACACAGTTCCTTCCTATCAAAATTCTAGTGGCTTTTTTGGTTGGACATTCAGAAGCTAGTCGTAAAATTGAAATAGAAATGCAAGGGAACTACCAGTCCAAAAAATCATGAAAAAGAAGAATACAATTAGAATATTTATACTTCCAACTTCAAAACTTACCACAAAGCCACAATAATCAAGAAAATATGGAACATGTCCAAGGATTGACATACAGATCAACATAATAGAATTAAGAGTACAGAAATAGACCATGATATTTATGGTCTATGTCAAATCAATATTTGACAAGGATGCCAAGACAATAAAATGGAAAAAGAACAGTGTTTTCAAGAAATACTGCCAGTACATCTGGATATCCACATGCAAAAGTATAAAGTTGAATCTCTTCTTCAAAGCATAAACCAAATTCTTTAAACCAGATCATAGACCTAACCTGTAAGGGCTAAAATTATAAAACTCCTAGAAGAAAACATAGGAGTAAATCTTCGTGACTTTAGGTTATGCAGTGTTTTCTTAGATATGATATCTAAAGCATAAGTGACAAAAAATAAATTGGATATCATCAAAATTAAAAATTGTGCTGTAAATGATAGCATCAAGAGAATATGAAGACAGCCCACAGAATGAGAGAATATATCTGCAAATCATATATCTGAAAGGAGACTTGTATCCAAAATGAATGAAAACTTTTATAACTAAATAATAAAAAAAAAACACAATCCAATTTTTAAAAGGGCAAAGAATCTGAATAGACATTTCTCCAAAGATGTATATATAACCAATAAGTACATGAAAATATGCTTAACAATCATCAGTCCACTAGAGAAATGCAAATCAAAACCACAATGAGATACACTTCACATCCACTAGGATGACTTTAAAGAAAAAGGAGGAGAGGAAAAAGAAGAGAAATTAAAAGAAAAGAAGGAGAAAAAGAAGGAAGAATGAGTAGAAAAAGAAGGAGGAGGGGGAGAAGGAGCAGGAGGAGCAAGAGAAAGAAAACAAATATTGGCAAGGGGATGGAGACATTGGAACACACAGATTGTTGATGGAATTGTGAAATGGTGCAGCCACTTTGGAAAAACATTCAGGAGTTTTTTAAATGTTAATTTACTTTATGACACAGAAATTTTTCTTAGATACAAACGCAACAGAAATGAAAACATATTTCTAAACAAAATTTGTTAGGAATTAAGAAGCTAAAGTTAAGATTGGTATAGAAACGCAAGGGACCTTGTAGATAAACCCAAATGTCTGTCAATGGATGAATGAACAAATAAAAAGTGGTATATCAATACAATGGAAGATTATTCGGTGATGGAAAGGAATAAAGTACTGATACATGCTACAATATGGATCAATTTTCAGAATATGATGTTAAGTGAAGGAAGCCAGACACAAAAGATCACTAATTACATGATGTAATTTATATGAAATGTTCAAAATAACCAAATCCATAGAGACAAAAAATAATTTACTGGGGTTTTTTAGTTCTGTGGGAGACTCGGAATGGTAATGATTGCTGATGAATACAGAATTCTTTTTGAGGTGATGAAATGTCCTAAAATGAGATTGTGGTGATGGTTGCATAACTCTGTGAATTTACTGAAAACCATTGAACTCTACATTTTAAATGGGTGAATTTTATAGTTGGTGAATTATATGTCATTAAAGCTGTTAAAAATAATATATGAGGAGTATTTTGTTATATTATTAACAATAAAAGTATTTTCCATAATTTAATTCCATAATAATTTAATTTAAAACTACATTTTAGTTTTTCTAGTAACACTGAAATGAATACATATTTATAAAAATATTATACAAATATCTAATCACTTATTAAGTTTTATTTCTTGATACAAATTTCCTGGACAAAACTGTATAGACATTTTTAGGCTTTGGATTAATTCTGCCAAATTGCACTCCAGGAAGCCTTGCTATTCTCACCAAGAATATTTGAGATTTCCTGATCTAGGTAGAAGCTATCTGCATCTGAGTGTTCTAGTCTGCATATTAATTTCTATTTCTTTAATACAGGTAAAACACTATTTTAAAAATCAAAGTTTCATAATAAACATTTAAATAAAAGTGTTACTTAATTTTTTTTTATTGTCAAATTGGTTTCCATACAACACCCAGTGCACATCCCAACCTGTGCCCTGCTTGGTACTCCTCACCCACTCTCCCCCCTCCCATACCATTTAATGCTTGGTTTTATAAAATGCTTTTATTTTATCTATAATATATGGTATGTGTCATATACCTACATATGTACTGTGCCTACAATGCACTTTATAACCTTTATTAATCCCATGTCCTCCTCAACTCTTGGTTTGTTCTTAGTATTTAAGAGTCTCTTATGTTTTGTCTCCCTCCCTCTGTGTGTCTTTTTTCTTTCCCCTCTTCCCCTCCCCCCTAGTTTTCTGTTAAGTCTCGCAGAGTCCACCAATGTCTGGAAACATATGGTATCTGTCTTTCTCTGACTGACTTATTTCACTAAGCATAATACCCTCCAGTTCCATCCATGTTGCCACACATGGCCACATTTCATTCTTTCTCATTCTCATGTAGTATTTTAATAAAAACAATACACACATGTTAAAAATATCAGAAAGTAACTTCTATTATAACCCACTCAGCAGGCATAAGATATATAGACTTAGAAATATCTCATCCTAGGGGCACCTGGGTGGCTCAATCGGTTGGGCATCCTACTTCAGCTCAGGACTTGATCTCATGGGCTGATTTCGAGCCCCACATCAGGCTCTGCTGACAGCTCAGAGCCTGGAGCCTGCTTCGGATTCTGTGTCTCCCTCTTCCTCTGTCTCTCTTCCACTCACACTCTGTCTCTCTCTCTAAAAGATAAATATATATATAAAAAAAGAAACATCTCATTCTAATATCCTTTCATGCCTATGTTACTATATAACAAATATAATCATTGTTTTTTAATGTACACATGGAATCACTCTAAAATATTGTTCTGAATATGGCTGTTTTCAGCTTTAGTATATATTTAAGATTTTTTCTTAGCACAAATAGTTGAGCTTCATTTTTTATACGGCTATATTATACTCCCTTGTATGAATGAATTAAAATTTATTTAAACAATTCCCTACAAAGTTATTTTATATTGTATTTCTCTTGTAACTTTACTTATATTTACTTTATATTACTTATTTCCTTATAATTTTGCCATTTTAATAACATAGTAATGATCAACTTTGTCTATCACATGTACTGGTATAATTATAAAATACTCCATTAAGAAAGTTTCTGGGCATAGAACTTATGAAATAAATATAGTATGCAATTTTTAAATAAATATTTTTCTAAGCAGTCCAAAAAAATGTTACACCAGTTCACAGTCCCATTCAGTGTATGCTAATGCTTATTTCTCCACCTATTATTGTTTGGTTTTATGAAATGCTTTTATTTTATCTGTAATATATGGTATGTGTCATATTTATATATACTGTGCCTACAATGTACTTTATAACTTTTATTAATCTTCATTTAAAAATCTTGTATAGTTTTACTTGATTTTTCTTAACAAATTGTTAGAATCATAGACAAAGAAAAAAGTTTTATTTGAATATAATTAATATACAATGTTACATTAGTTTCTGAGGTACAATATAGTAATTTGACGGGTTTATACATTATACCATGCTCAGTGTGAGTGTGGCAACCATCTGCCACCATACAATACCTTACAATATCATTTACGATATCAATTACAATGCCTTATAATATCATTGACTATATTCCTTATGCTGTGCCTTTTATTCCTGAGACTTATTCATTCCACATGTGGAGGCCTGTATCTCCCTCTCCCTTTCACTTATTTTGCCAAACACCTCACTTACCTCCCTCTGGCAACCATCAGTTTTCTCTGTATTTATAGGTCCGAATCTGCTTCTGGTTTGTTTATTCATTTTGTTTTGTTTGGTTTTTTTAGATTCTTCTTATGAGTGAAATCATATGGTATTTGTCAATCTCAGTCTGGCTTATTTCACTGAAGTGCGACCCCCTTTAGATCTATCTATGATGTTTCAGATAGCACAATCTCATACTTTTTTATGGCTGCATAATATTCCATTTTGCATATGTGTGTGTGTGTGTGCATGTGCGTGCACACACATGTGCTATGCATATACACACATATATATTCCACATCTTCCTTATTTGTCTATTGATAGAAACTTAAGTTTTTTAAGTATCTCGACTACTGTAAATAATGCTGCAGTAAACATAGGGTTACACAGATCTGTTTGAGATACTGTTTTCATTTTTGGGGGCAAATATCCAATAGTGGAATTATTGGATTATATGGCATTTCTATTTTTAATTTTTTGAGGAACATCCATACTGTTTTCCACAGTGACGCCACCAATTTACCTTCCACCAACAATGTATGAGGGTTCTTTTTTTTCTCCACATCCTTTCCAATACTTGAATCATATGCTAAAAAGTTGGACAACCTAGAAGAAATGGATAAATTCTAGAAACATACAGTCTTCTAAAACCGAACAAGGAAGAAATAGAAAATTTGAACAGATCAATTACACATAATAAAATTGAATTGGTAATCAAAAACTATCAACAGATAAAAGTCAAGCATCAGGTGGATTCACAGATGAATTCTACCAAGCATTTACAGAAAAGTTAATACCTATCCAAACTATTCCAAAAAATGGATGAAGAAGGAAAGCATCCAAATACATTCTATGAATCCAGCATTACCCTGATACCAAAACCATACAAAGAAACTACAAAAAGAGAAAACAACAGGCCAATATCCGTGATAAACACAGATACAAAACTCTCCAACAAAATATTACCAAACCGCATACAACAATGTGTTAAAAAGATCACTCACCATGATCAAGTATATTTTTAATTTTTTGTGATGCAAGGATGGTTCAATATTTATAAGTCGATCAATGTGATATACCATATCAACAAAATGAAGGATAAAAATCATATGATCATCTCAATAGATGCAGAAAAAGCATTTGACAAAATTCAACATTTATATGGTAAACACTCTCTACAAAATGGGTTTAGAGATAACATACCTCAACGTTATAGAGGACATTTATGAAAAACCCACAACTAACATACTCGGTGGTAAAAAAACCGGGAGGTTTTCCTCCAAGATCAAGAAGACAAGGATGTCCCCTCTCACCACTTCTTTTTTTTTTTTTTAATGTTTATTTCTTTATTTTGAGAGAGAAAGAGGGAGAGAGGGAGAGGGAGAGAGAGAACAGGATTATACTTTGATAATACTTTGTATTATCTTAGGTTTTTGTTTTTTCCAATCTCTAGACTTGTGATTTACACATTCCTATTCTCCCATTGTGTCATCTTATTTGATTACAATAAACATTTTATTGTAAATACATGTATTATTTCAGAGTCAACTTATGGATAACAATTCTGGTTTTTCATTCATGACTTTGTGACTGTGCTTTTGCAATTTTTAACTCAATTCTTGTTTTCTTTAGGTTGATTATATTTCATCTAACCTCTGGAAAAAATTTCAGTTAATTTAGTTTACTTTTCTCACTAAATAATTAAACCTTTCAAAGTGATGAATTTACCTCTCTTCATAGTATTGGCCACATATGTTTTAGTTTGTAATGTTTTCATTCCTTTTTTTCTGATTATTATATGATCAAAGTTTTAATTTTTTTTCTCTGTGCAAGTAGTTAAGAGTGTTTTTCTCCCTTTTCCCCTCAAAGGACTTGGTTTTTTATTCATGGCAATGTAGTCTAATAAACAGTATTTTTCGGAACATATTGATCCAAACTTTGTATCTTAACATATGATCCATTTAAAAAATACTCTGCAGAAACATAAAAAAAATTATTAAAGTTAAACTATAATCTTACAATATTTATCTTTATTTATTAAAATTAAACTATAATCTTACAATATTTATCTTTACTTTTAAGAAGCCTTTGCACTCTTACTTTCTTTTTTGTAGTCAGGGTTTTTGATGCTCACTACCCCATCTTTTTGTATTATACCTACCATAGTCTTCATTTATTTACTCTGACTTATTTTGGTTGGTTGTCTTTGGTTATTAAATAATTGCTTTCCGGAAGGGTCTCTGGGTGGCATACTCTCTGGGTTCTTACATATCACAAGCTTCTTATATTGACTTACACACATCGGTTAGGTTTATAGTTCTTAGCTCATAATAATTTCCCATCAAATTTTTGTACATGTTATTTTTTCATGTGTTATTACTGGATATTATAGAGCAAAAGACTTTCTTCCACCTTTTTATGTGAACTAGTGTTCATCTTTTTGTTGTGTCAGGAAGATTGTTTTTGTTTGAGCTTGAATGTTTGCATAATGTTTATTCATCTTTAAATTCAAACTTGTCATCAGGAAATTTACCTGAACCTTCAGAAAAGACTTTGTCTTCTCTACACCTAGGTCATAGTTTTCTGAATTAAATTTGCTTTTTCGTTTGCCCCCCTCATCCGTGAACAATAATTCCTATCTCTCTTTGGTTATGATTTCTCTTTATATAACACCTTATATGCGTGTATTTAATATCTCCTGATAACCATGTCTACTATGTTGTTTTATTGTTTTCATGTCTTGGTCTTTTCCCTGTTTTCAGGAGGGCTTTTAAAGTTTGTCACACCCCTGTTCAGTTTTCTGAAGTGCCTGCTGTAATCAATCTTTACTGCATTGATGAAATTTTTACACTTCATTTTTAACCTTATAATCCTAATGTCCCCTAAGTGTCTTTTTTCAGCCTGTTTTTTGTCTCTTTACTTCTTCTCTCATTCTCCATGGTCAAGGCTTTGGGATGTTAAGGTTTCTGTCATAGAGTCCACTTTACCTAGCTTAAGTCGAAATGGATACATTACAGGGTATGTGGCTTAAAGAATTGTCAGAAAAGCTGAAGAAACAAATTGTAGGTTGAGATTTCAGGAATGACTCTTACAGACACACTGAAGATCATGGTCACCATGAGAGACGATACTTGCTCTTTGACCAGAACGCTGTCTTTCAATATGCAACCATGGCTGCTGCAGCTTGGGAACTGCACTGCTGCTAATGAACCAGATAGTGCTGTGCTCAAGTCAGGAAGACACCGCTGTCAAGAAATCACCTTGATTTCATGCTATCCATGTTGCGATCTGCACATCAAAATAGATGCCACACATCCTGCCTTGACATCCACAAATCTAGTGACCAGGCATTGTGATCTCTACAAATGGTGCAGATGAAAAATAAAAAGCACATACCCCTTTGACCATTATTACAAGCACAAACAGAAATTTCTTTTCATTTCACTTCCACCTTCCAAATCCCATTAGAGTGTATCAAGTGGAACCTTATCACGTCCAGAAATTTAGCTGGAATGGGCTCTGGAAAAAAGATGTGGTTTTTAGTTTTATAGCATCTCCTTTATTAGAAGCTACCTTGAGAGGAATTTAGCCAGATGTTGAGTACCAAGCCGCCCTAACTACCTGATTTAACTGCTTTGGATACTCGACTTTGAACAAGTCTCTCTTTCCAGTATTAACCTTTCAGATGACAGCAACAGAACAGCAAAATACATCTTGTAATAATGCCATTTTCAATGTACAAATGACAATGTTTTTTAACTTCTCTCTAAAAAAAAAGAGGTCTAAAACCCCATTAGTCACCACAGCCACAGGCTGGTGATATTCATTTCTCATGTGCTTTAATTTACAGACTCAATTACAAAATAAACTAATATGCCAACAACAGGAAGACAACAGGACTACTTAGTCCCTATTTCTATGATTGATCATGAGGTCATAATTACTATTTACAACTTCTTTCCTTCCAAAACCCTTCCTCAGGTCTCTTTCTCCTTAGAAAACATATTAAATGTGCTAGGATTTTTGCCTGGTGGATTGGCCCAAACCATCACACCTAAAGGTTTCTGAGCCTTTACTGGCCCTGCATGCTATTCTATTAGGTTCTGTCCATTGGTCCAGTGAAACGAGTATCTCAATATGGAAAGGCAACAGTGTCAAATTTCAGTTCAAAGAACCGTTGATGTGTTCCTGGTAGAAGCTTTCATCTCTTGAGTGCCAAGTTCTCTGAATCACCAGAAAGAAAATCATGGAAATGAGAAACAAAAATACTACTAGTGGTCAATGAATGTACTAATGCAGAGTACCATTAGTATATCCATCCCTGAGTGCCTATACCAGTGTATTCCAACTATGAGAGAAAAAGGACTATGCATCATTTGCTGGCTGGAGCATATATCATCCTGTAGGGAAACATTGTATCCTAGCAAGATATTGACCTACAGTTTTCAATAGTCTATTCTATCTCTACAAAAGGCCCATTGTTTCTGAGTACATGCTAAAAATAGTGAATCTCTTGTAAGTCAGCCCACTTTCTCTCCCATTTCTTTTATATACTGAATTTCATGGTCAATTAGTAGTTGTGGTAATACCATGGTAAAAAACAGAAAAACAAACAAACAAGTAAACAAAAAAAACTATTAATTAAGTCCACTCCCCAGTCAGTACACTCACTTCTTCCATACAGGAGGAATTCAATGTAATCAACCTGTCCCCTTTGCTCACTGGGAAATGTTTTCAGGTTACTAGGAACAGTAGAGAAGTTTAAAATGAATACAGAATGCCAATTCATCCTATTGATAGCCCCGTCTACATAAAGTCACTCTTCCTTTCTGTTGGTTGGATTGGCGGACTGATTGGTTGATTGAGTGATTGATTCATTCATTTCACAACACTTGTCAGTACCCGACATTTCATTTATTTTCCTAGAATTTTTTTTGTTATTGTTTCTTTGGTGGCAGAGGCTTTGTTTCAGTTTAAATCACCAGGCATTCATGCTCATATTAAGAGATCAACTAATATTCAGTCTTCCTGAATACTTGATAGTTCAGAGTAGACACTGTCAAATATTTACTTCTACTTAACTTAACATTTAAAAAAAAAAACAAAAGTAGACATTTCCTAATTGATGCTTTCTTTCATTGCAGACTCTATTGACAATCTTCTTTCAGGCTTTCATTTATTCACTTATTCTTCAAAAAAGAGAGATAAATCCAACTGGAAGTCTGCTCATAAATACAGTTTTTCCTTTTGGGTCCTCATGTTATTTTCTTGGTTGTTCTCAGATTTCTGCTTTAAGCTGCTTAGCTGGAGGACTGGGAACTGTGAATTATATGTTAGGGGTGGAGAAGCTTGCTTCCTGGGAAGAGAGAAGGTCAGTCTTCAGTATAGAACTTTCCAGCACAGGAAGCAGTTCTTTGTGGAGTTTCTTCTCTATTTCACAAAATTAGTGCACCAGGATAAGGTACACTAGTCTTTCTACAGTGCCCTTCCAGACCAGGTATACTGTGAAGCTGCTCTCGTGCCTCCTTTTTGCATGGCTGCCTCTTTGTCATGAAGGAACCATGCCTAAAATTGACAGTTAAAACACAGAATGTCCAGTTAATTTTAATGTCAAACAACAATATATTTTTAGTTTAAGAATGTACCAAAGTGCATAGAACAATGCAATTGCAAAGAAAAAATTTGTTTTCATTGGTCATCCGAAATACAAGTGTTCGTGGACATCACATATTTTTATTTGCTGCATCTGGTATACCTAGCCATCCAGTGGAATTCCCTGTGTATTATTGAGAAGCCAAGATAGTTGGTGACATTGTTGACTTTCTGAGAACCAAATAGAATCGTATCTGAGGGCGTCATCTCGAGTCAGATTGCCAGGATGTACATCTTGGTTCCTTTGCTTATTTTTTGAACTTCGATAAGTGCCTTAAGCTTTCTGTGCTCTATTCACCTGTGAAATTGATCTATTAAGTATACCTATTTCAAGGGTCAATAGGAGTTAAGTGTGACAATTTACATTAAGCATTAAGTATCTGGGACATAATAAACTCTCTACAAATATTAAGTATTGTTATTTCTGCTGGGAAAACAAGGAAATGGTGTAGATTCCCTTGAACAACTACTTGAAAATGCTCATCTGCAACAGAAAAGTGATCTCAAATTTAAACTCCCCATCTGCCCCGTAAATTGTCCTTGCTTCTAGTGTTCATGTTTCCAATTAAAAAGGTGTCAAGGGTCTGCCAGCCCATCCTCTGATTGCTTCCGGAGAGTCTGAACCACTTTCTCCAGAGAGGAATTTTGAACTAGCCTTTGGTGCCTTGTCATTTCTTGTGCACTAAATCTGGCAGAAATACTTTGCTATTTCTGACAAAGGAAATGATAACCCTTCTCTGGTCCTTTAACTGATTCAGATTAGTGTCTATTTTTATATTCCTTTGGTCATTTCAGGAGACGTGTAGCAGGATGGAAATTAGACCCCTGGACTCAAGTCATCAACTTTCTCAGTATTCCAAGGCATAAGCAGAACCATCATTTTGTTTTAATCACTTGACTGTATTGATAGTTAATAACTGGTATGATACTTAAAATTCAGAGAGACAATAGTGGAGAAAAGATCTTTCAACATGAGCTTCATTGACTGGCTCACTTCTATGTTGTTTATAAATTTTAGCTCAAGCCTCCTCACTAGTTCTCTATATGTTAATATATGAAATTCTCTCTTTTTGCAGTTAATGTAATACAGATCTAATCCTTATGCAATGATTCTAGCCCAGGCTTCTTTCCAGTCCTCTGGAGTTATTTATATTCAATTTTCAAACAGAGATGATCTTTCCTATATACACTAATAATATTTACATTTTTAAATGGAACACAGACTCAAAGTTGAGGTAAAAGGTTATGAGGTCAAAGAAACATAGAGATTAGATCTTTAACCATGCAGACTGTAACATATTGAAAATAGCAATATCATATTTTTGCAAATTTCATGTTCTCATTGGAGACATAGATGCTTCATAGAAGGAAGATTTCTGTTTAAAAACAATAACGGTGTTCATTAATAGCTATTAAGTTAGCCCATATGAAGGTTGGTGGCTATTAGGATAAAAATATATCTGAACAGTTCCAAACAATGATGTCTAAAATATCGCATGAAAATGAATGGAAATAATGGAATAATATTTCAATCAGTGATAGTAAAGCAAACGTAAAGTTCTAAATAATGGGGCTGGTTTTTCAAGGCGTGAAGTTGCAATTTCAGACAGCAACACCCGGAAAGATTATTTTTGTTGTGCCGTATACAACTATTGATGAATTTAAACATTTTTATAAAGCATCAGCAAGGCTAGCTGAATGCCAAAATGCAGGCTAACTGAAAAATACTCTTCCTTTTCCCTGGTTCTTTGGAGTCATCCCTCCAGATAATGAGTCGATGAAACAGCAGTCGGTAGACCTTCCCAATGATTTGCACAGATCTTGTTGTCTCTTTTACATGAGAATAAGGCTCTTGATATCATTGATTGAAATTCTGTGCTCTCCACCAAATGAAGTTAGATCTTTTGTCGATATGATGAATAGTTCTTTCAGTGTCTGATGGAAAGTTTTCCTATAGTATATCTCAAGTGGTGGAGGTTTATCAATGGACGTTGAGCATTTTGGGATATAACATTTCTTTCCTGTACACATAGGCCCCAGTCAAGGATGAGTTGCATGCCTTCTTATCTGATAAAAGGTATCTATAATTTACCTTTAGAAAAGTGACAGCTACCAGATTCAACCTCTAAATTCAGGGAAAATTGGTTTACCAATATATTATAGATCAGACATCAGTAAACTTTTTCCTTAAAAGGCCAGATAGTAAATATCTTAGGTTTTGCATACCTTTTGGTCTCTATTGCAACTCCTCCATTCCGTCATTGTAGGGGAACACAGTCATAGATGATGCATAGATGAATGGCCATGACTGGGTTCTAATAAGACTGCATTTCCAAAAATAGCTAACAAGCCAGTGGACTTTGGTTTGCCAACCCCCATACTAGATAACACCATTTTCATGTAATGAAGTGATCTCTTTTATCTTTTGAATTAAAATGTGAAATAAGGGTGCATTAGTTTGTCTCTCAATTCTCTAAAGTTAGCTTGTGATACATAACTCCTATATCTTTATTATTATACATGTGTGTCGCTTATGTGCATAAACTATAACTTAAATTTAAACTTTTATAAATGAATTTTCCAGAATCAAAAGAAATGTTTTATATTTGTTTATATAAATGTTATATAAATATAAATGTTTATATTTATAATGTTTGCTTTCTGACATCCTAACTGTTTGATTTTAAGGAACTCATGTCTGTGTCTTATATTTATTAAATTCACACAAATAAACAATGCAAAGGAAAAGGTAAAAAATCTTTTTTTAACCTTAAAAGGTACAGCCTAGGATGAATATAGTAGTTCATCCTGAAAACAGTGCTAATATGAAAAAGAAAACAAAAGTTGTGAATTAGAACTGCTTTCATCAGATACCATCTAAAACAGCCCAAGCAACGTTAAAGCATTCAGAAGTATGAGCAGAAGAGTAATGAAGAATATATAACTTTTGAAAATGAGGATAGTCCAATCCCATCATCTGACAAATGAATAAATTCCATTTGAAACCTTCAATAGAAGTACTGTATGTTAAAGAACAAAAGAGGCAGCTTCAGGCTGTTTTTCATAATTTTTCTAATTCATTGTTTTAATGGAATAGATGAGTTTTGTGGGACTGAAAGAAAAAAAAAAAAGCAGCTCTCTCTGATGAGATCTGCATTTGCAAATACCTGCCACCTGCATAAAGTACAGTACTTTGAATGATGGCGATATTGTCAATGATGCATTTTAAATCAATGTAACTCTAGAAGAAGGCAGGATCTTTTCTTCATTTCACATTACTGTATTTACCACTCTCTCTGGCTTTTTCTAAGGTCATAAATAATAAAAGAACTTATCCTAGATAAAGTGACAATGAAAGAGGAAATTCTGAACCCTTGTTTTAACAATAATAATAATAGTAGCATATAAATAACCATAAAAGCATTTGGCAAGAAATGGTAGTTCTCCTTGAAGATGAATAATCACCCTGATTTATAAGTAATATTTCTGAAATTGCAACAATCCATAGAGTGAAAAAAGAGGGACCAAGTGGTCCTAAGTACTATTTCTTTTACAGATATATGGCCCCTACCAATTTCAAAAGGAGCTATCCATTTGCAAGAAATGTATAGTTCTGAATTTGGAGAAGTAAATTCTAGACCATTGTTTATATCACAAACAATGAGCTGAATCCAATATAGGAGAGAAAACATTAACTGAATCATCTAGTGGCACTTTTTGTCAGAAAACATCAGATGAAAGCCTCTGGACATGGTGGTGAAAGGTGACCATAACATAAGACTTCTAAGTCACATGAGTTACAATACACAAAAAGAGTAAGATAAGACCAACAGAGTACCTCTGGGTCAGGAAAGGGTGTATTAACAAGAAGAGTCTGAACTTGAATTTTGAGGCTTAGGAGGAACAGCAGTGTGATTGTTAGTGAGGAAAGCATACAAGTGTTGCTTTCACTGCAACGGTAAGTCCTTGCCCCTGGACCTCTAGTGTTGCATCAGCTGTACAATAATCATTGTCAAACCTAGGCTCTGCATTCTCGTAATAAAGAGAAACCAGAAAGCACTACTTATCCTGATTTCACTCACTTGCCTGTTATAAACAGAGAAATAAGGAAGCTCCTTTTCGGGGAGCTCAGTGTGTTTTCTGATGAACTGGAAACCACGGTGGGAATTTGATACTCAATTTTAGCCCTAGGTTAAGTCAGGGAGTGCAGTGTCTCAAAACGAGAATAAAATGAAAGAACTCATTAAAGACATGTTATAACCAGGAGCATTTAGTCTTAGATAAGACTTTGAAAGAAGATGATAATAAATAATTCTTCCATTGTATCAAGAAATTTATTAGGATTTCTGTCTGAGATACCATCACGTAAGTGAACCCTATGACCATCTGTGTGGAGAAATCAGCAGTCACTCTATTTATCTATTTATTTTTGCTACCCAAACTAAAACGTTTGTTTCTTGACCAGGAATGCTGTCTCTGATTCTTGGTAACTGCGGCAGCACAAGCCTTGCAGATATTAGAGACTCATGTTGAGATATTAGTTGATAAAATTCAGAAATTTTATTTAGCTGCAATGACAACAAGCCAAACTCTTAACAATAAAAAAATAAAAAAGAACACTAAAATGTATTTTCTCTCTGTTTCACAGAAGGTTCCTAGTTGTAGGTGAAGGAAATCAACTGAGTGATTTAAGAGAAAAAAGTCTTGAATAGATGGCTCTGAAAACCTCTAGGATGATCAGATAAATGGAAGTGGTGGTTATGTTGCCAAGGACAAAACTGAAATCATCTTGCAAAACCTTTCCATGAAGATACCATTGTCATCACCACATGGTACAGGTAGTCCAGCCTTCACTGCGGGCACTACCAAAGCTAACCTGGGGTACTGCTACCCAGCAGCCTCTGTAAAGTGGATCTGTCCACTGCTGGTTCCAGTGCCCCCAGCTGAAGTCCTTCTTCATGGTTCAGGTCACCGGGTCTTACTACAATCTAGGGCAATATGTACTTTTGTATCCATGCCTGAACTGCAAGGGAAAATGGGAAATTGAGCATCTGGCAACATGATTGTTACAGCGTAGGGCTGGCTGCACCTGATAAGAAGGATGTCCTAGCATAGAAAGGGGATTCAAATGTTGCACCGTCAAAAAGGAAGACAAGTGTCTACTGTACCCATGAATTCAAAAGTCCAGTGGTTGAGCAGCTTCTAGCTTGATAATTTATGAGCCCAGTGCTGTCAGTGGGAACCTAGATTCTTCCTATCTCTTCCCTATGCAGTCCTCAGTAAATTGGCTTTTGGTCTTCACTTTTTTTTTTTAATTGTCTTTCTGCATCTGCCTATATGTGTTCTAAAGCAGCTATAGAATTTCTAAAGTACCCCATATTCCAGGCCCAGAGGATATAGCCAGGAAGAAAACTGTCCGGGATTAAAGGCATAAAGTTTTCTAGATAATGGGTAGCCTGTAGCATCAAGAAAGACATTTGATATACTTGAAAGATATTCACTTAAAAGTGTCAGCTCTGGGAGTGAGCAAGAGGTAAAATCTCTGAGGATAAAATTGGGCTTTTTACTACCATTTGCACCCCAGGGGAACAATGACAATCAGCCTGTAGAGCCCCTAGGACTACTTATTGATATGAAGGAATTATTGAAAATGGCTCTGACCAAAAGAAAGATGGAGAAAAGGGATCGATAATTATATTGTCTATTATTGGTACCTACATAATTATCCTATGAGACTCCAACACGTATCCCCTCAAATCTATCAAGCCCACTACTAATATGCCAATATTATAACTTCATCCTTTTGAGTCTTAAAGAATATTCTTGGGAAGCATAAAGAAACTGTCTCAATTAAGACTCTTTCAGCTGTAAGTGAAAGAAAGCTTAACCCAACTGGCTGAAGCCAAAGGAAAACTTGTGGGATCACGTAATAAAAAATGTGTGTAGGGGAACGGACTCTAAGCACAGCTTGAGGCAGAGGCTTGACTGATGCCACCAGGACCCAGTCTATCTATCTCTACTTCTGTGCTGACTCCAGTCTCAGGAAGCCACCGCTCTCATGGTTACACGTGGCACAACAGTTCCAGATTTTATATCCTCACAACTTCGAGCCCAATAAAATTGAAAACCAAATTTGTTTCCACGTGTCCCAACCAAGTCTCACTGGCTATGATAAGCTCGCCCACCCATCCCTGAACCTCTCATTGGCCCAAGTACCGTGTCTGCTCTGACAAGTCACATAGTCTCCCTCCAGCCCTGGGGTGGGGGTGGGGGCGGGGGCTGTTGGTAATCAACCTAATGTGAGAAGCCCAGAAAATGACTGGGTGAGAGGAGATGTCTCAGGGGGACATTGGGTCAACATTTCCCAAAAAAGGTGAATGAATTCAGCTGGAGACAAAAATAAAGAGAGATCCCTAACACTTTATAAAAAATTATCGGATCTCTAGCCAAAGGCAAAGATTAGACAGAAGGTAGACATTTAGGGGAGAAAGAAGCCTGGAAGGAAGAGGTGGATGCTGATAGAGACGGGTAAGAGCAAAGTACCTGCCTTACAAATTAGCCCACAGTAAGCAGTGAAAGGAGCGAAGCCTTTGGACTTCTCCGCAGGGTTCTCGACTCCTAGAAATAAGCTACTGTTTCAAGGCTAGGTATGATGTTCTTTTTCTTTAAACCTAAAAGTCAGAATAGTCCTGGAGTTTGGGGAATTTATTATTTACATTTGTTAAATAAATTTACATTTATTAAGAGATTACTATGTGTTACTTTCTATGCTAAATCTTTTGCATGTTTTAATGATCAGAAGGGCAGGCTCTGAAAGGAGACTATTTGTATTTCAGTTCTCATTCGACAATTTACTAGCCTATGACTTTTGGCAGATAACTTTAACTGTCTATGGTTATTGCCTTATCTATAAAATGGGAAGAAAAAGAGTATGCAACTCATGGGATTGTTGCAAGGACTAAATCATTTAAAATGTTTAGAACATCGCTTATCACATAACAATTGCTGAATTAATAAAAACTATATGTATTAAGTATTGTTAAGTATTAGTTTCTTTAAGCCTCCCAAACTAGGTACTATTATTATGCAGAAGTAAGCTAGAAAAAAATAAATTATCATTCAAGTAGCATAGGTAGCAAATTGAGTTGAGGTGGGATCCGATCTACTCCATAACCTGTCCCATAAACCAAATTAAACTGCTTTTAAGATTATAGATCTGCCAGAATTCAGGAATCCTGGACATAGAGAAAGAGGGACTCACACAACTGGGCTCTCTCCCTTTTCCCCTTCAGTTTATTTCATGATTCATGTTCTTCAGAAGCAGTATAGACCATGGACATTAAATGATATAGGTTGTATTCTGGAAAATAATTAGTCTAATGTAGGCAAGAAACAATCCACATTCTCATCTCTAATTCAAATTCGGTCATAGCCTGAAAATAATAGTAACTTGAAATTCACTAAAAAATGTAATAGATCAATCAACCAGGTAGCCTGCATACCATTAAAGACTTAATTTGCTGGGACCAGGAGGAGTCCACCTTTTTCAGTTAAAATAAGACTAATGCTTAGCATATCAATATTTAAGCTGAATCTATTTTTATTAATTAGGACTTGAAGGTTGTCAGAAACTCGCTGCAAATCGTCAATTACCTTGTACCTGGGATGTCCCTTATAAAAGTATCACATTACACAGCCATAAAAAATTCAGAAATAAAGTAGAATGTGCAGGAAAATCCTCATTTAAAATTGAAAGAATGAAAATTAACCCTTATTCTTTAAGAGGCCTGTGTCTTTCTATGTTTTAAAAGTATTAAAGAATACTGTAGATACAAGTTCTTTTTTGTTCCACCTAATCCCATTGAATCTACTTTAAATAGCCATAATTGGTGATTTTTCAGATCAAAGGTGTTCCGCAGATCAATGAGCAGAGCTTGTCTGTATTGATTACTAGCCATGCCTATGAAAATACCATTTGCTACATCGGAAATGATAGTGGAATGAAGAGGCTAACACCAAATTGGAAGGAAATCAATGAATTTCATGTAGATAAAAATAAGCATGTTACCTGGGAAGAGAACATCAATTTTTTATGGACCCTGGACCAAACAGCAAAGGAAAAAGTTATCTAGGAGGTCAGTCCTCCAAATACTCAGAATGTCTTCTTATTCATAGCGGAACTTCTAACCCAGCAGGATCTCATCAAAGAGAAGAGGAAAGAAAAAGGTTGAGAATTCTTAATTTCTATCAATTGCTATAAAAACATCCCTACATTTCGTTTTTTTTTAAAGTCCAAGCCAAACATTCTCTGCATGTTTATAAAAAACAATCAAAATATTTTATTCTCCTGCAGAACTTAGTCTCATGTAACTATTTTATATCCTGACAGTGTGGCTTCTGCTGCATTAAAATAATATGTTAGACTAAGAGGATTCTTAATTTGAAAAAAAACAAAAACAAAAAACCTTCAACTAAGGAATCATCTGAACAAAATGCTGGCTTAAAAAAACTAAGAGTTTTGACAGAATTTTATTTTCCCTCTAGTAGGCTTATGGCCATCCGTAGGTTACACTATCACCAGGTACCCACTCTGAACCTTATAGCTCCTTCCTGCTAGTGAGAGGGATCTGAACTTGTCTCCAGAACATCTAACGGGGTGCATCCTTCCCTCTGGGGCAAGACCCAGAGGGACTTCCTGACCTAGTCCTTGATACCTAGACAGCCAGGATTATTAATGCATCCCCCTGCCATGAATGCTCTGGAATTTTTGGGCAAGTCAGAGTTGATATGAGGGGCATAGCCAAGTTTCATTGCAGGTGCTACAATTACACAATCCGAATCAATAGGTTAGGTTGACCTAGCCAGGCAACCAGAGGTAGAAAAGGCATTTTTTAGCTATGTATGGCTAGGCATAGGCCACTCACAAAATAAAAAAAAATTAATAAACCTAATTTATCTAAATAAGATAAAATGGAAAATCAGGGATAGAACAAAGAGAACGGTGATGTTGATCTGACTGAGAATGCTACCTAAGAAGAAGAAGGGAATAAATGTTAAGGATCAAGCTTAGAGCAAAGACTAAGACAGTTCCCAATGGGCTAACTATGCTAACAGTGGCTTTTAGGCTAATGGCATCTTTAGCAAAATGGTTGAGGAATTCCTTTAGCAGCCCCTTAACTGTCCTCTAGAATTTGTTTCTTCTGATCTTAAAAAGGCCCTGATGTGTATTCTTTAGTCCAGGAGTTTTATGCTACTATGTCCACAATGCATTCCACTTCGTGTGCAAACCTGGAACTTCCCTGGGGACTAAATTCTCAAACTATGGAATTGTTCCTTGAGGTGTAGCTCTGGAACATGGGCCATTTAAAAAAATAGAAACCCTCCAGAGTAATCCCCAAATTGGAGCTTTTAGCTTCCAGCATTAGGATAAGATTAACTCAGATGCATATAGGCAGTGTTTAGTTTCTAGGGTAGATTCCATGCCTGATCAATGTGGGAGTTTATGGGCCACAGCCGTAAATATCTAGGCAAGGACCATGATGCTCACTTGTGCTTTTTGCTGCCATGGTCAGCAGGCTTCTTAGAAGCTTCTATTCAAATAGGAGTTGCCTGAGGCTCTTAAGACCAGGCATTGGGAGAAATCTGACAGATACAAAAGGTTAGTAAAGTTCAAATCACAATTCAAAATTAAATGCATAAAAGTTCAAGTTCAAGGTAGGCTGACATCAAAGAGTCTTGGCAACCCAAGAACACATGGCATGTGATTTCTAGGCAATAGCAAGAAGTCAACAATAGGTGAGTGAGCAAGTCACAGAACAAAGAAGTCCATGTAAGGTTATGTGAAGGATTTTAGAGTTGGGGTCCAGACCCAGAACTCAGGGAACTGGCAAGTGTCTGAGGCCCAGTTAAAGAATCTACAGCTCCAGCAGATAATTGGAATAGACTTAGAACCAGGGACGGGGTCAGGAGGTCCAGCTACCACTGGTCCTAGACCAGAAGGAAGAATGCAGCCTACAGCCCACTTAGATGTTCTGGACACAAGTTCTGATCCCTCTTAATAGTCGGAAGGAGCTACACAGATCAGAGTGGGTACCTCACAGAGTTTCAAAGGGTACAGTACGAGGTTCCTACAGTGGAGGACTAGAAATGTACCGTGATATTCATGGACTGCTCAGTGGTGCTTATTTTGAGTAGGGTTGCATGGGATTTACACTTTCTTTGTCACATCTATGTTTCCTAAAACATCTGCAGTGACCATTTATTACTATTGCAATAAGAAAAAGATCTGATTTCAAAGTGTACATGTTTTGAAAACAGTATCTTTATTAGACTAACTGTATGAGGGCTGATGAGTCAATTAACAATTATTAAATAACAAATATTAAATAACACTATTTAAAAGGACAGAAAATAGCATATGTACATATTGGATCATATATGCATAAAATAATGTGAACATTGATAACCTTGGCTGTTTTCATGCATATAAACAGCATACTTACTCCCTTTAATGCATTTTTTTTCCATACAGATAGACCATTTTGGCTAGAGAAACATTTTAGAGTAAACTCTTCTAAACAATTTGCATATAATGACAGACTTAACTGACTAAGTGTTGGTTTAAATTTATTCATTGAGTCAACAAATATTAATAAGATACGCTATAAATATTATTGTTCCATGTAGAGATGAAATATTCACAACAGAAGAATTATTTAAAAATGAATTGTTTAGAACTTAATTTATATTTTCCTTGAGTAGGGAGAAACAGTAAGTAGCTGTGTAAGTTTCTATTACTTGATTGCAGTTATCAGTATATAATGATATATGAGCTGCACTGTTAAACTACATTAAGAAAAACCAAAACTCTCATAGAGATTCAAACAGGTTACTTTTTGCGACAGGAATTGTAACAGTAAAACTGATAATGTAAAGTCTTCCTATTTATGTTGTTTCCAGTTTTTTCCTATTACTAGCCAACGTGAGTCTTCAGTCACTTAGATGTTGCTTTGGTAAGCCCTTAAGAAATTATATAAATGATAAAACATGATGTCACCTGCTTGAAAATTCTAAAATTGTACTGAATGATTAAGTAAGATTTGAAGTCTGGACAGTGTTGGCTATCTACCTCTAATACTTTAGCCACTTTCTGACTCATATTTTCAAAGTATTATTTCATCCTACATGTATTTTATTGACCTAAAAAGTTATCGGCCAGAACTCATAGTTCTTTTGACCTTTGACCATAGTATGGCTGTTTTATAATTTGTAGCTATTTTTTTTTACTATTAAATATTCAGAGAAGTACTGTTTTTTTCTAGTTACTTTAGTCCAATTTCACCTCTGTGATTCACCTGTATTTAATTTTATTAATAAGGCAGTGGCTACCATTTAATCCTTTAGAAATTAACTACTATAGAGAGGCGAAATGGACTAAAATTATGGAAATGTTTATTGGGAAAAACCTTTATTGGGAAGGCATTACAACAATTTCTATCAAATTTTTAAATGATCTTACCTTGTGACTCAGGATTTCTACCTTTAAGAATATCTACTGCAGGTATACACACTTATCTGCAAAATGACATATGTAAAAGATTGTTGTCCCTTATTTTTAGTATCAGTTATCATTTGTAACAGCAAAATTTTAGAAATAGTCTATTAAATGGAATTATTTTTAAAATATAATGGGTAAAAAATTAAAATATAGACTAATATGCACAAACCTTGACAATTATGATTTAAAAGGACAGAAAATAGCATATGTACATATTGGTTCATATATGCATAAAATAATATGAACATTGATAACCTTGGCTGCTTTCAGGACGTGAAGCTGGATAAGAGGCAGCTGGGATAAGACAGAGACTTTTCACCATTTGTCTTTAATACCTTTTGAATAGCGAATGTAAGAATGTATTGCCTATTTAATACATAGATATATATTTAAACAAAATTTGAAGTAACTCATCTTGGCAGTTACAGGAAACTTAAATAATACTTGGATAATTAAATGATTTGGAAGCAGAATGCACCGTGCATGCCTGAATATAAGAAGAGATTCTCACCTCCCCCATTGTCTTTTAAAAGGAGAGAATTAATTGATTTATATTTGAGCACTTACAAAATCTCACATTATAGGCACTTTCCCAGGTATCTTATTTTGAACATCAATGTTCTATTTGGCAACTCACTCTACTAATTTTAGGATCACTGTTAGCTTTGCATGACCTTAGGTGTTAACTAATGGGATTGTTACAAAAGAGGAAACAGAAATTTAAGAGTTTTCTTTCTCCATAAGTTCTAGATTTGGTTAAAAAATAACATTATGATTTGGAGATCAAAACAACAATGAAGATTACGTCCTAATGTTAAGCTCAGGGGTTCTTGTCTTTTGGGATATACTTTCCAGGGACAGTTCACATAAGAATTTAAAAAGTGCTATATGACAAACAATTGTAGGTGAATATAGAGATTTTATTCTCTGGAAAAATCAGTTTAGAAACTTTAAAACTTTCTCTAGTGATAACCAGGAGTCTGAGGTCAAAGATATATATGAAGAATTGAAAAAAATTAATATGAAATTAGAGTGGAAAATAGCAATATTCACAATTATTCTATTTTCTGAAAATATTAACTATACATAAGTAATTATTTTAAATATCAAAAGTAGGTATCTGCTTACCTTACCTGCATCTGTATGTATTATTCAAATTTATAGGAAAAAAATTTTAATTGGATTTCTCATTGGCCAGGTGGGGAGTTGCCTTATTGCATGAATACTTTACACTTGGTATTCCAAAATATATTAAACTTTCCCAAATAAATTTATTTTCAACATTTTCCAAAACTGAAGGTGAGATTCCTCTTACTTTGTGCTGTTCTAACCACTTGCCTCTTTTATGTATTGTTTAGTAAGGTGTTCAGATTTAGACAACTTTTATGCTCCAGCACTTATTTTGTAACTGCACAGATAGCATGAACACAGGTAAAACTGCCTTGGGACCACATTATTTCCGATGTGTTACAACCCCAAGAGTAGATAGAATCCCAAACTAAAATCATTTTAATAAAAGCTTAGGTCTCTGAGATTTTATTTCCTGCAGTGTCAGGAAGACTACAGAATAAAAGCCTTTCTGTTTCATTAATAAAGACCACTGTATTATCATAGAGTTTGCAAATTATCCACAGCTACTTCAAATAAATACTTCTCCACAGTGCAGTACTCTTAAAATATTTGGGGTAGTTGAAACAAATCAAATGAACTCATGCACCCATAAAAAAATGCATGAACGTTGAAAACACAAACACTACTGTGGCTTATGGAATTTGTAGTTTAATGTAAACAGGGTGGCTGAAATGCTAATCTTTTATTTATTTAAAACAACGAGGAAGGTCATGAAAATAATTCACCATACTGATTCTGGCATGTAAAGCGAAAGTGAAGGCCTGTCAGTAAAGAAAGGAATGTTAATGCAAAATTAGCGTGCTGGGTCCAACTCATGCTGTTTACTGTAGTTTTGACTGTGAGATCACTCTTTTTCACTAAGGCTAAAAAGTGTTTGGTAAGCTTTGTTTTAATGAGTGATGCCTATATAGGGGACAAGGATTTAACATAATTTTTAAGGCTGAAATTAAAGTTCATGATGACCTAAAACCATAAAGTTTAATGAATTTGTTTTTAAAGAACATATATTTCCTGTATGTTATAAAATGGTCATTTGCATGTAAATAAAATTAAATTAAGCCATTCATGAATTTGATTAGGAATTTCCATCAAAATTTACCTATTCCTTTGGTGGAACTCCCGTGTTAAAGGCTTTGGAACGAAGGTCACATGAGAAAATCTTGTTTTGTCAGGTGGATGGTCTATGGTATACAGAGCCTTGATAGAAACCAGCTGCAATGACCTGACATTGGTTAAGGCTGAAAACTCAGACAGTGCAAACAAATACTATATCTTGGCTCAAAATACTTGCCACATCTGCCAGCAATTAGTTCTATATCAGACCTAGAAAGGGGCACTGGAAAGCAGGATCAGATTACAGAGAAAGCAAATAAACAAGGGGCCCTGTATCATTAGTCATCAGGTGGATACAGAGGTAGTCAATTTCTGGACTGAGGCTCAGATCGTCAATCCTAGTTCAGCAGATAACGTTAGTTAAGAGTTGCAGGGACGTTGCATGTTGATAGTCTGACCAGGCCACACTGACTTACGGGTGCCACCCAACAACTGTTTATTATTCCAGATAGCAGAAATCATTCAGAGAGTGTAGAGCAATAACCTTCAGAAATGGAAGATTTTAAAAGCATTCAGATGTCATCTACTGCCATTTCTGGTCAAGATTCATGACACAGGTCAAGGTAGCAGTAGATAAGAAAAAGACTGATTTTTCCTGCTTACTCTACCTACTTTCCCCCTGAAATTCACTTTTCTAACTCTCTTTTTAGCCTTCCTTCAACTTTTTTAAGACAAAGGGTCTATTCAGGATGATTTTTACCTCCTTGGCCCTGAAATCTAACTTCTTGTATGATTATACCTGGTGTCATGATTCTTTGTTTGGCTTTTCGTGTTCACTCTTTAACCAGGAGTTGTCAGTTTCCTTTATCTCCTACATGGCTTCTTGGTCTCTCACTGGAATGAGGTGGTCCAACAGTTATGAACTTATCTGAGTTGGTGACACTGTTGCCTTGGCACAGAAATACTCTATGCTCCTGACAAATTAACTGTCACTGTTGGCTTTCCATGTCTTAATACGTTGACTGGAAGATTCTGTTCCAGATGCTGAGTTTTAGGCTCTCCTTCAAACCAGAGTCACTGACTTTCACCCCTTCTCCCCTCATAGTGGATACCCATCTTAGAGAGTTGAACTGGATAGTGTGCCAGTCTTCCTACCCAGAGCAATGGCTTTTCCCCACAGAGTTTCTGCCATCATTATACTCCTTCCAGTGAACTTGTCCCTTTCCTTTTCCCTGACTTTCCGTAAGTCACTTTTTCTGGAGTGTTAATCAACAGAATCACAATTAAGTCTTATATCTCTCGGTTCCTTTGTTTTTCTGGGTGCCAGAGATGTCTGAAAATCACAGACAAGATAGGGAGTGTCTATTTATAGACAGATGATGATAGATGATGATAGATAGATAGAAAGTCAAATGGGATTACATTATCTGCAGAATGTCACTAATTGAATTGGGTGGAGGAAAAGATTTATTAAACAAATAATTCTTTTAGACCCAATCAACATTTATTCAAGAACATTATTTTAAATATTCATTAGTAATAAAGCAGAAAAGTTTGGCTATACAGTCTCTTCAATATAAAAAGAAGATGGACTTTTCTACTCCTATATTCCACTTGAAAGAATAATTTAATTAAAAGGCAAAGCCGGCAGGAACTTTATAATCTGCATGCAATGCAGGATATTATATAATGACCTTCATTTAAAACCCAAATCATTAGAACTAGTAAGTCTAACTGGTGACAAGGGAGATTTCAACATCAGGCCCAACAGCTTAAAAATATGAATAAAAATCATAGCTTAAATGAATCAGTCCATTGAGAACTTATCGCAAAGTAAAATGAGAGAAGAAAAAAGTTACCTAGGCAATGAATCCTTCTGCTACACTATTTTATCTCTTGACATGTGCTTCTTTCTTCTTCTCTTTTTTCTCAGAATTTCCTCCTCTGTATAAAATAAACCCAAATCTATTTCCCAGGAAAAAAATTATTTTAGACAATTTGGATGCACCAGAGAAAATAATCTTTAGAGGTGGCTAAATCACTTCTCATCCACCCCAACCTCATTTGTCACATAATCTCCAGAGAAATGAGCATTTGAAATAAAGTGTGTGTGTTGGGGGGAAGGGGGCGCTGCAGCCCTTTGCAGGAGCATGGAGAATTGACTCCTCACTCACTAACAATTTCTGGACATTTCTCAGTAGTAAAACACTAGCTAGAAGCTGTGTTTAGTTTCTGTAACACATATCTTTGTCTTGGCATCAGCTTCTTCATATGATAGCCATCCTTAATATAGATAGGAAGAGATCAACATTTAAATGGGAGCAAAATTATCTTTTACTTGTTGAAATTGTTTCTAAGTTTTGGAGCAAAGCAGCATAAGGAAGTGAAATTTTTATTAAAATTATATACTGGTGATGCTTCACATTCACCAAATTCTCTTTTATTTTTCTCTAATGCTTTTTTTTTGTATCTGTTCTTTGTTTATTTTTTCGTGTTAGTTATTACCCCAATTTCCCTCTTTCTCCTCCAGCCCTGAGTTCCCAGGTGGTATTGTTTACCAACTTGCCTTCTTCATGATGACTTCCAGAAGTGAACAAAGGAAATCCAGAACACACTATCTTCTTTGGAAACATGATGCCAGAGTTTCTAGGAGAAAGATGAAAATTAAGTCAAAGTGGTCATTTGATGTCATGTAGACAAAAAACTGTCTTGAGTTTATTACAACACCCTTAACAACTGACTATGGCTTCATTCAGAAGGTGAAACTGCACCAAATCAATAGAATGAAGGATAAAATATTTTCTCAACCAGTGAATCTCTTTATTTGGATTAGTTATTTTAACATGAATTTACTAGCCACTCTGTTAACCAGTCATTTAGTCTGTAATTAGTCAAACTAATTGCTTAAGCAAATCTGACTAAACAAATCAATTTATAGATATATTTTTGGCATCGGTGTGTAGTAAAGACGAGTAAGTAATCTTAGAAAGGAAAACAAGACTATTGATCCCTTATCCAGGGTAGGGTGAACTGTCCTTGTAAAATTATTGTTCTATCATTTTGTTATTGAAATTAGAAAATAATTAGGAGAAAAAATACTGGTTTAGGAGTCTAAAGACTGAATTTTGGTCCTTGGTCATTCTCCCAGCAATTTTCTTTGTCACAAAAGCATTAGGCTAGCTAGATGATCTTATTCTCACTGACTACAGCTGAATGTGATGTTAGGTCTGGAATATGTGTCCCAAAGGACAATACAAATATGAAGCTAGATAGGTCTTTAAGTCACTAAATTTCAATGAATATGTATTACTAATTAATGGTATTTTTATTAGCATTTCATAATGCAGTTAAAAATGGAATATGCTTGTAACTAGGTAAAATATGAAATGATTATCAAAAATGCATTTGATACTACATAGTATATTAATAGAGTTTCTCTTGTTAAAAGTAATCCCCATAAAGGGTTTTTAGGAATCGCTTGGATTTTTAATGACCCTGTTTTACAACAAAATAATTAAAATTTAAATTAAGCTTATAACAATAACTTTAAGAGACACATAGAACAGCAATCAAAAACCTTTGCATTAGTTGGTGATAATTTTTAAATTGGGTTATTTTACATTTAGTTTCATAGTATATTAAAAATTGTACATATGAGACTTTAGGATTGAAGAAACAAGATACTTTGTTTAATAAGTAAACTTCAGGTAATTTTTACAAATTAATATCTTGTACATTGTCTATTTATTTTGGCATAATAAAGGACATTAAATTTAATCAGATGTAGTGATAAATTAATGCTAAAACATCTTATAAAGGTATTATAGTGCATATTATCCTGAGGCCTAACTATATGAATATAGGCAAAGATTTACCTGATGTCTTATATTGGCTGATTGAGTCAGTCACTAATTCAGCAAACATTTATTTATTTTTTATTCTTTATTATTTTTTAATTTTTTAAACATTTATTCATTTTTGAGAGACAGAGAGAGAGTACGAGTGGGGGAGGGGCAGAGAGAGAGGGAGACACAGAATCTGAAGGAGACGCAGGGCCTCGAACTCATGAGCTGTAAGATCATGACCTGAGCCAAAGTCGAAATTTTAACCGACTGAGCCACCCATGTGCCCCTCAACAAACATTTATTGAGGAAACTATAAGGGATATTTGTTAGGAAAGTATAGAGTTTGAAAACTGACATCCAGGTTGTACTATTTGCAAATGTTAACCCAATAATTTCACTGAACTTCATTTTTCTCTACTTTAATGAATGTCGCGAACTGACATGGCTGTTATGGAGATTGATAGGAGTGGCACAGGAAAGTCAGGACAAAAGCAAATGTTCTCAGGCTAAATTATTGTGTCCTTTAATAGCTACCATACTACAGAGACTATACTTGCAAAGTCTATCCAATGGCGTATGAAAGTCAACAATGGCTTTTAGTTCCATATCATACACTCGTATGTTAGTCCTGTCAGAATACAGTTTCACCCAGGATTTGGAGGCCATTCAGAAAATATTTAAAGAAGTTTGTCCATATAACTTAGCTGTAACCAAACCTGAATCTAGCAACCACAGCAGAGTTGGAGTGTCATCATAGTTTCCGTTATGTTTCCTCTGTTCTCGTAAATCACACTGAAAGGGAAATATGTAACTTGTCAAAGCTTTCCCACATTCTGCACAGTGAAAGACTTTTGAGATACCTAGGGAAAAACATATTTTGAAACAGGTGAAATGTAAGCTCGATATTTCTCAAAACTTTTTCCAATATGGGCAATAAAAAGCAACCTTCTGAATATATTATACAAGATAACACTGAAAGAAAATTAATAAAATATTTTTTCATCTTCTACATGCATGCCATGTGCTGTATGCTTGAAACACAGGGGTTCAAATCACTATCATCTTTTCCTAGTACTTAAATAGTAGAAAAAGCACATATCAGAACAGAACATTCTCTGAGTCTTGTCACTTGCATACAAATGTGTTCAGATGACATAGCACTACTTAGAGTAAATCTGGAGCAGAAATAACTCTGGCTTCTGACTGATTTCAGTTTCACTTGTCCCTGGTTTAGAGATAATAGATTAGTATTAAATGGAAATAAGTCAAGGTCATGGTTTTTTGGTCATAAGTGAAATTCATCAGCCTCAGCCATTTTTCCTCTATCTCCTCTGACTTCTACTGAAACTTTTCCTATTCAGATGACTTATGTGAAGAATTCGAGTAGTATTTCTGTAGTAGGCTTCAATATGATATTCACAGGTCCTTAGTAAGAAAATTACACTACCTGTCAAATTGATGTTCAAATGCTACCATGCCTTTATGGGACAGCTTTCCTCTCCTTTGATATTATATGTTTCCAATAGAGCAGACAGATTTGTTTCAAGTTGAGATGAGACATTCATTATTAACTCAAAAGAGTTTCATTGGCTGATTAGTTTGCTCTCTAGTCAAGTTCTGAACACTCACATTTCTTTAAACTATTTTTGATCCACTAATAATTTCTTTTCTAATAGCCTCAATTTTTCCATCTTCCTATGTCTGGAAAGCATTTATTATTTCCTTACTTAGCAGAGAGAAAATAGCACTCTCCGACTTCATCTTCCCTTTATCAATGAGGTGATAACAATGAGGAGCTTTGTATTTTTCTAAGATACATAGATTTTTGGCCAAAGACACCATTTGTGCTCAGAACAAAATATGACTGTACATACCTTTCCTATAACCTGGAGGAAGACAATCATATAGATAACAGGGGAAGCTATTGTCCGATAACTTCTCAGTTATTGCATGTGCAGTCAGGAGGGGTAGCATAGGCATCGTTGCGGTATCTGGTGGCAGTGTGGTGATGACTCATGTATGGTATGCAGACCTATGGCCATCTAAATTGATCAATGCATGAGCCCTGGTAGAGGAGAAGCCCAGTACAGAGCACCCCGAAGAGCACAAGTCGTGCGTGTGCGTGATGTGAAAAATGACCATCACAGTGAGCTATGGACTCTGGCAGGATTCCCTTTTCTGTCCCTCAATGGCTGTGTGACCTTGAGAATGTTATTTACATTCTATGACTCAGTTTCCTAAGTTGCGTAATGGTAACAATATTTCTTGCACAAAGTCATCATAAGGGTAATGGAAAGAAAAAAGATGTCATTTAAATTCACAAATAACTACAGAGGCTGCTATCTTCTAGGGTGAGAAATTTTTTGCCCTTAAAAATTTCCCCCTTTTGTCATTTGGTTGTAAACGATAAGCTTCAGGACCTGTGTGGGAAGACCAAGATTCCATAGAAAGGAGCCAAGAATGCTAAATTGCTCTGCTTAATAAAGGAAAATTTGTGCATTTCTGGGAGGAAGACAGACCGTGGAAGTACCTGAAGCGTGAAGAACCCAACAACTGGGGTGGAAGGGAGTGGAATCTGGGGAATATTAGTTAATGAAAATGATGGAGAATCGAAATGTGCTCAGATTTAGCCTCTGACTCCAAACTACCTCACTTTTACTTTCTAGTACTGCTGTGACCTTTGGGCAAGTTTATTAGCTTTTCTATACCTCAGTTTCCTCATTTGTGAAATAAGGGTTAATAAACCTATCTCATAAAAGGTCTCTGAGAATTAAATGAATTGATAGCTGTGAAGAGGTAAGACTTATGCATGGCACATAGTGTTAGATGTGATACGCAGTATGTTTCCCCAAAGTCTTAATTATTAAATTTAGAGTAATACCATAGTGGCTGGGGGTGGGGAAGAGGTCGGAGATGAGGTAGGATACCAGAGAAGTTTTCAGCAAGACAAGTCCAGGGGGACTGACTCCTGATCAGGGTAAACTCAGAGCCCTGTGTTATTCCCAGTCATTTGGCAGGTAATGGTAAGAAAAAATACATTTGGGAAAATATTAGGTTTGCCAAAGACATGTCTTGTTAAAGCAAGACAGTTTATGCCATGCCCAATTATTTCTTATATAATTTCTGTGCCAATCTTTATAATAAGACAGAGCCCCATTCCTAAAATGTCTCTCTTTAAATGTACCCAAACTTAATCAAAAGAGTCCTTTTGAATTTGTTGTTTTACATAAACGTTAGAATATATTCCTAAATATCACTACATCTCTTAGTTCATATGTGTGATGGAGTATATATGTAAATTGATCTTAAAAAGAACATTTTAAATATTTTACTGTGTCCCTAGCATATTTGCTTCAAAGAAATGACATACCGAACCAGAAAAAATTGGCTATTTATTGTTAGAACATACCTAAGTTTCTCAGAACTCTCTACCTATGCACTTGCTTTGTTTTATTGCTCTTTTAGCCACATAATCAAGGTGGTTCCTGAGAAAGTGTCCTTACCTGACTGCAGCATTTGTGTGACAGCCTATAGCTCCTGAGTAACTGAATGATGAGTTGAATGTTTCTAAACGGTTTAGGACAAAATCGTATTTTAAGAGAACATTGAAGTAAAAGCAAAGGTTATATTATAAGAGATTTGACAGCACCCACATAGCTAATCAATCAAATGAGAAATTGGAATATGAATTGAGCCACATTATTTCAGAACTACAAGAGCACTTTCAGGAGAATTGGTCTAAACCCCAAAGTTAAGTATAACCGCATGAAAGTCTCACAATTACCCAAATCAAGAATGAATCTAGAGTTCTTACCTAGTCTCTCTAGTGATTTTCCCAGTACATTCTTACTGCTCAAAGTGGAGTGACTAATTCTGAAGAAAGGAGTTGATCACCTGGAAGGTTAGGAGAAACAGCTGTCAACAGTCTCTATTCAAAACGAACGCAACTCTTTGGACATTGATTGTTTCTGTTTATGAAAATGCCTGTTAAATGAGATAATGCGCATAAAACACTTAGCAAAATGCCTGGTCCATAGATCACACTTGATGAACTATTATTTCTGTCTTTGTTAGCCATGCCCTGGACTTTTTCTACATCACAGATCTATGAATGATAATACTCATATGCACAGATCTTCAATCTTGAAGGACAACAGCACATCTATTTGTGAAATAATCTAAAGCACTGTAATGGGTGTCATTAAATCTTGTCTACCTGAGGCAGTATAAATCATTCGGGTAAATGAACCAATTAAAAACCAATTACCAACACGGTCTGACAATGGAAGATTGAAGAATGGAAGGAAAGGCCGATGTGGCCTCCCTAAAGCTGGGAGGAAGGCTCTACCCCTGAGGTTCCAGGGAATGGATTTGACAAGATGGTTAGATTGTGGCTGTTCTTCTCAGAGGCATTAACTCCTGCATTTCTTGTAAAAAACAGATGCTTGCTGGCTAGATACAAACGTGAACAGCATTGAGCAAATTATCATGTGATGACGGCTTTTTAAAATTTTCTTTATTCATTTGGTTTGAAATTTACTTGAAGCAAATAGGTTTCCTCTGAAAACTGTCTTGATTTGGTTTTATGATTTAATCGGTAAAAGTCAGAAAATTATGAGTCTTTTTTTGAGGTGAGAATATTTGGTCACATCAGATGGGCAATCTTAATGAAACCTGAAATCACCATTTCAGTAACAAATTTATTTGATATGATTGAGAGGAAATTGAACACATATTTGGGGTGGTTGTTTTACAGTAGGCCACTAATTCATTGATTCAAATAGGTTTTTCATTTCTCATGCACATGTTGGCTATTTGCAATGACATAAAACACATTCATATACCAGCAACAGTGAATGTAGAAATCATCTTTGTTATCACATGTAAGAAAACCAGGTCAACATTTTCCCTTTATAAGAAAGCTTTTGATTTACTTTTTTATAAAATCTCATGCTTTTATGTATACTTTTCCCATTTCCAGATGTTATAACACAATGGCAGTAAGAAAATAGTATCTGAATTTTTCTCCTTTATTGTTTTTGGTCGCTTTACACGATCGGGTCCTTAAGGTACATGTATGGCCTCTCAAAGTTGCGTTTCATCAGCCTCCTAATAATGGCTGAAAATAACTATTTCTTGAAGACAGTGACTCTCAACCTCTAACCCACATTAGAATCACCTGGGTGCTGTTTAAGGAGGACCCTCTTGTTCTCCAGAGATTCTGACGTTCTGGGTCCAAGCTCGAGCCCAGGAATGTGCACATTGGTGGTCATTCTGAGTGATTAGGATTCAGGTGTCTGATGGCTGTGTATTGAGAAATACTGTCCCTAAAGAATCCCATCTTGGCTTTCTTTCCAGTGAATTAATAAATTTATTAGGTGTTTTTTCTCTCCCTGATCACACAGTTTAGATGGTTATTCCTATCTAAATTGACCACACCAATTGTTCACTAACTATACCCTTGCCGCAGTGGAATTAGTCTGTTGCAACCACACATTGTGCTATTATATTGTATTCACCAGATCTTTTGTTCTTAAGTATAAGAGATCTATTTAAATACACTTAAATGCAACAGGAAATTTAGTAGTAAAGTACTAGAATATTTTATATTACCAAATCCAAGAAAGTGCAGTATGATCAGTTAATCATTGTCTTTGGCTTTTCTCTTTCTGTTGGCCTTACCTTCTCTGGGTGCAAATTGACTCTCTGATGTTCGGGAATATATTAATGAACCACAACAGAGTTACAGTTCTCACACATGTAGAAAGTACTGATAGATAGATAATTAGCATTATCTATGGCTCAATATACAAAAATCCAAAGAAGAATTCTGACTGGCCTAGCTCCTATCAGGTGTTCATTTCTGTTTTGGGGTACGAGGCCTGTGAGACCATATCAAAACACAAGGGCGAAATTAGGAGTGAGGCAAGTGTCTCCCAGAACGATGGCTCTGCCCTCCGAGGAGATAACAAATCCAGAGTTTTCTAATACATAGGTATTATGAAACAGATTCACTATCTGATTTTCCTCAACATTTATTACTTGAATGAGGACTAACTTCTAGAGAAAAATCGGAGAAAGACCCTCTGACTCAGTGAATACAGAGACATCATTCCCCATGTTTTTCTACTTCAAACTTATCTTTTCTGCTCTCCACTCCTGACTCATTCACAAATACACATTCTCACACACAAATAAATTCCATGACGTATTCCAAAATTTTCAACACTCTAACTCCTTTACTCTTTTTTATCTATCATATTTCACTTACATTTTCATTAAAGGTATTGATTAACTCAGGAATCTAATAATAAATTTTTATAAAAAATGCTTCTCATCTTCTATTTCAAAGATATTCTTGAGAGTAATAGTTTTTATAAGCTTCCATCTTTTTATTTCATTTTTTCCAGCTTCATTGACATCTAATTGACATATAACATGGTGTAGTATTAATGTGTACAAAACGATGATTTCGCATATCATACATAAGTATTAAAAATTATTACCACAATTAGGTTAGTTAACACATCCATCACCTCATACGGTTATCATTTTTTTGCATGTGTGGTGAGAACTTTTAAAATCTACTCTCATGGAAACCTTAAAGTACGCAACAGAGTATTGTTAACTGTAGTGACCATGGTGTATACTACCTCCCCCAGAACTTATTCATCTTATAGCTGGGAGTTTGCACCCTTTGACCACATTTGCCCATTTCTCCCATTAATCCCCCTTCTCCTTGTAAACACCAATCTACTCTCTGTTTCTATGAATTCAGGTTTGTTTGTTTTTTATAGACTCTGCATATATGCAAGATCCTATAGTATTTATATTTCTCTGTCTGACTTATTTCACTAAGCATAAAGCTTGCAAGGTCCATTCATGTGACACAAATGGCAGGATTTCCTCCTTTTATAGCTGAATAATATTCATATATCTTAATAAATTATATAATATTCATGTGTATATGTATATAATATATATATATATATTATATACATATTCTTGATTTATTCATCTGTAGATGGATACTTAGGTATTTCCATGTCTGGCTATTATAAACAATGTTGCAGTGAACATGAGGGTTTGGATACATATTGGAGATAGTGATTTCATTTCCTTCAAATATACACTCAAAAGTATAATTGATGAATCATATGGTAGCTCTATTTTTAATTTTTTGAAGAAATTCCATACTGTTTTCCATATTTGCTGTACCAATTTACATTCCTACCAACAGTGCACAGAGGTTCTTTTTCCACATTCTTGCTAGCACTTACCTCTTGTCTTCTTGATAAAAACCATTCTAACAGGTGTGAGGTGATACCTCATTGTGGTTTTGATTTGCATTTCCCTGATGATTAGTGATGTTGAGCACATTTTTGTGTACCTGTTGGCTCTTTGTATAGTGTCCTTGGAAAAATGTCTATTCAGGTACTTTGCCCATTTCTTAATCAGATTTTTAAAAAGATTTTGCTCTTGAATTGTATGGTTTCCTTATATATTTTTGGTAGCAGCCCCTTACAAGATATATGATTTGAAAATATTTTTTCTCATTCCATAGGTTGCCTTTCAATTTGTTGTCCATTTATTTTGCTTTTCAAAAGCTTTATAGATCGATAGAGTTCCACATATTTATGTTTGCTTCTGTTGCTTGAACTTTTGGTGTCATATCCAAAAAAATCATATCAAGATTTTTCTCTATGTTTTCTGCTAGGAGCTTTATAGTTTAAAGTCTTACAAGTAAGTTTTTAATCCATTTCAAGTTAGTTTTTGTAAATGATGTAAAATAGGGACCAAATTTCAGTCTTTTGTATATGCATGTCCATTTTTCCCAGAACCTTTTATTAGAAACACTATAGTTTCCCCATTGAGTATTCTTGGCTCCTTTATCAAATATTACTTGGTCATATATGTGTGGGTTTATATTTCTAGCCTCTCAGTTCTGTTCTCTTGGTCTATGTTTCTGTTCTAATTCCAGGACCATAGTGTTTGATTGCTATAGCTTCGTAGTACAGTTTGAAATCAAGAAGTGTGAAGGCCACCTGGGTGGCTCCATTGGTTGAGTGTCTGATTCTTGATTTTGGCTCTGGTCATGATCCCAGGATCTAAAATATAAATAAATTAAAGTGTGATGCATCTAGCTTTGTTCTTCTTGTTCAAGATTGCTTTGGATATTTGGGGTGTTGGGAATTTTATCTTTAATATGAATTTTAGAATTTTTTCTATTTCTGTAAAAAATGCCATTGGAATCTTGATAAGGATTACATTGAATCTATGAATGGCTTTGGGTAATATAACATTTTAACAATAATTAATTTAATTCCTCCACTTCATGAACACAAGATATCTTTCCATATATTTGTGTCTTCCTCAGTTTCTTTTATCAAAGTCTTTGAGATCTTTCACCTCCTGGGTGAAATGTATTCCTAAGTATTTTATTGTTTTGATGCTATTATAAATGGTATATTTTATTTCTTTTTCAGATGGCTTGTTGAAAGTGTATTGAAATATAACTGAATTTTGCATGTTGATTTTGTATCCTGCAAATTACTAAATTAGTTTATTAATTCTAACCATTTTGGTGAAATCTTTAGGGTTTTTTTTAATGTATTAGATCATATCACCTGCTAACAGACTATTTTATTTCTTCTCTTTTGATTTTGATGCCTTTTATTTCCTTTTCTTGCCCGATTGCTCTGGTTAAGATTTCCAGTACTATGATGACACCATTATCTTGTTTCTAATCTTAGAGGAAAAGTCTTTTAATTCTTCACCATTGAATATGATGTTAGCTGTGGTCTTGCCATATATGGCCTTTAATATGTTGAGTATATTCCTTCTATTTCTATTACCAATTTGTTGAGAGTTTTTATCATAAATAGATTTTAAATGTTGTTCAATGCTTTTTCTGCATCTATTGAGATTATCATATGATTTTTATTTTCCATTCCATTAATGTGATGTATCACATCTATTGATTTCTAATTTGAACCATCATTGCATCCTAGGTTTGAGTCCTACTTGATCATAATGTAATATGCTTTTAATGTGCTGCTGAATTTGGTTTGTTTGTGTTTTGTTGAGAATTTTTGTGCTTATATTCATCAGGAATATTGGCCTATAGTTTTCTTGTAGTGTCCTTATCTGTCTTTGGTACTAGGATAATGCTGACCTCATAAATGAGTTTGGGAGTATTCCTTGATCTTTAATTTTTAGAAGAGTTTGACAGGATTGGCATTAATTCTTCTTTAAATGTTTGGTAGAATTCACCAATAAAACCGTCTAGTCTTGAGCTTTTCTTTTTGAGGGGTTTTTGATTACTGATTCACTCTCCTGTATTGGTCTTTTCATTATTGATCTGTTCAGATTTTCTATTTCTTCATGATTCAGTTTTGGTAGGTTTTATATTTCTAGAAATTTATTCATTTCTTCTAGGTTGTCCAATTTGTTGGCACATAACTATACACAGTAGTCTCTCATAGTCCTTTGTATTTCTGTGGTATCGTTGTAATGTCTCCTTTTTCATTTATTTTATTTATTTGGATTTTCTCTCTTTTTATTGACTAGTCTAGCTGAAAGTTTGTCAGTTTTGTTTATGTTTTCAAATAATCAACTCTGAGTTTTGTTATCTTTCCTATTATTTTCATATTCTCTATTTCATTTATTTCTGCTCTAATCTTTATTATTTCCTTCTTTTCACTCACTTCAGGTTTAGTTTATTTTACTGTTTTTAGTTTCTGGATTGTTTATTTGAGATCATTATTTCTTGATGCAAGTATTTATATTATAAACTTCCCTCTTAGACCTACATTCCCAAGGTTTTGGTATGTTCTGCTTCCATTTTCACTTTTCTCAAGATAATCTTTTATTTCCATTTTTATTTAATTTTTTTTTATCCATTGGTTATTCAGGCTATGCTTTGTATTTTGGTGTCACTGTCTGGAGTCCCTGCCTAGGTGAAGCTCCTGGCTGTGTTCAGCAATCAGGAAGGGCTGTGCTGCTGGTGGGATTGTAGGTTGGCCTCTAGGGTTGCTCTGAGGACTGTTCAGGATCCCTAGTGGGGCCAGAGGCTATGCTCAGTAGTTGGGTAGGGCTGCTGGCTTTGTTCCCTGCCTAGGCAGGCTATAGGTTGTACTCCATGGTTGCCAGGCATCTGTGGCCATGCTTCACGGAGGAATGGGTTTGGAGGCTGTGCTCAGCAGTAGGGAGGAGGTACAAATTTGGTCCCCTTCAGTGAACAAGCCAAAGGATGTGCTCCATGGTTTATATAGCCCTGCTAGTTGGGCATCCAAATCAGTCATAAAAGCTAATGGGCCACTGACTGAGCTCTGCAGATGAGCAGACCTGTGGCTCGGATCTCTGCTCTGGTGTGTGGTCTGCCAAGATCTTAGGGCTGATTGCTATAAGCCCATCTCCCTTCTCCATTCCAATCTGATCCCTCATTGTTGAGCTTCTCAGTTTCCTCCAGTGATCCTCATGAGGTAAGATCTGAATGAGCCTCCTGAGAAGCATCCCATAGCCCTAGGGGAGCAGAATGTCCACCTTTGGTCCCCTTTTTACCACAGGAGATACTGTATGTTCCAGGAGGCCTTCTTGGCTGAACATTGCTGGTCTAGGGAAGGGACAATGAGGTCAAAGTAAAACCACTTCTCTTACCTTTCTAATATGGTTCTTGTTGGTCTCTGTTATCCAGTGGAGTACTTCAGTCTCACCCCCTGGTTCTGGGATTTTCACAGTCTTGTCTTGTCTATGAATAGTTTCTAGCTGGCTTTCCTGTGAGTGGGACTAACGTCAAGAACCATCTTGATCACCATCTTGATGACCTCACTTCTGAGAGTGGTAATTTTTGATTGTGTAGCCTTTTATTCATAGAAATGACAAAGAAAAAGAGTATTTACTGCCAGCATTCTGGTGTAATTCTTCTTTGCTTATGTTGTAATAAGTTCTGTGAAAATTCCCTAAACCCAGAGATCCAATTTGCCAGTTCAATATTAACAATTTTTATTCTAGTAAAACACTTTAATTTACTTTCCAATCCTTGAAAGATCTAGGTTTGAGCTAATTCACCTGCTAAATTTATTTGCCAGATTCAATATTTAAAACTACATTATAAAATAATTTAGAGTAAAAAAAAAAAAAGAGAGAGAGAAAGAGAGACAATTATTTCCCCCATTGAATTGCCTTGGAAACTTGTCAAAAAAGCAAACAAGCAAACAAAAAACAAAAACAAAAACAAAAACAAAGAAGAGTAGTCATCATTTAGAGGTATAACTAAATAATTTTCTAGAAAATCAACAAATTAAAAATAACTATACAGAGTGGCATATTTGAATTAATAAACCAGGCCCTCTACTGGTACTAGGAATATAAAAATAATTAAGATATTGCCTTTGCCTTTGTATTCAGTAAGGTAAGCCCTCACTCAGGCTTCTGTTTGTACCTTGTAGCTAAAACTAAGTCTCATAGCCATATCCAGATTCAAGAGGAGATAGAGATCAAAACATTTTTCTTTACAGTATCAAGAGCAAAGAAAGGCAGAAAGAAGGGAGTTGAAGTGGCTATTTAGTGAGCCTCCCCACAGTATCCACTGCAGGGAGTTCCCTAGAGAAGAGATTTTCAACCTGCAGAAATGGGTTCTCTAGGTGATACTTTTCCAATTACTCTATTTTATTTTTGGGGGTATATATAATTCCTAGAAATGGTACTGAGTCTGTTCTCTATATCAGTCATCTTCTCTAGTATCTTTTCCAGCCCTGTACATGTTTTCTGCATTTTAGTAAAGTTCTTCAAAGTTGTACTTTTAATCAACTAATTTAAAATTTTTACAGCACTAATATGCATTTTAATTCTGCTTATGCACTCTTAGTTTCCTATTGATGTCTAGGTTCTAGTCATTGTTTTCTTGAAGAATGGTCATATTTCTTTTTTATTAGTAAAGATTCATTTTCAAAACTCTCAGCCAAATTCTTCAATATTTGAAGGTCATCTTGCACAGCACTGACATCTTGCACAGTACTGAAGTGCGATCTTCTACTTCATTTTTTGGTTCTTCGGCAATTGAAAGCAAGGATTTAAGTGAACAGATATATCTCCCAGATGTAGCATACCAAAGTTTTTTTAGTTTATTTTTTTTAATGTTTATTTATTTGTTTTGAGAGGGATTGAGAGATTGAGAAAGTGAGAGAGAGAGAGAGTGAACACGAGCAGGGAAGAGGCAGACAGCAAGGAAGAGAAAGGATCCCAAGCAGGCTCCACACTTAGCCCAATCCAAAGCCCCATCTCATGACTGTGAGATTATAACCTGATCTAATATCAAGAGATAGATGCTTACCCAGCTGAGCCACCCAGAAACCACAAGATTTTTTCAGTTTCTGATTCTACCAAGAACAGAAACAAAGCTTTGCTTGTAAGGAACTAGATGTTCCCTAACTGTAATTCTACTGTTTTCTCCCCATCCGTTCTTGCTCTGTGGTTTCCCAAGACTTTTCATTTATGAGTAAGTGTAAAAGTAGGAGTGGGGATGGGAACATATAATGGTCTCACTCACAAAGAATTAAAAGTGTGTGGAAAGCTTTTGAATTGGTACAGACCATGATTCAAAGATCAGACAATGAATAAATACAAAATGTATTTCTGCCATTTAAACATGTGGGCTCCATTTAATAAAGTGGCTATGCCACAAAAATCTAAACAGGTATTTCTCAACATCTTTGGCAGTAGTGTGCTAATCAGTCTTAGTTTTCAAATGTTGTGACTTTTTATTGTTTTCCCGTCTTCCTAGTATTTAGGTATAGGGCTGGAGTGGATCGTATTGGAGAGTACTGGTCAAATGCCATTTTATGCCAGAAATCTCTTGAAAGATGATCAGACACAATCACAGAGCTAAGAGAAAAAAGACAATAGAGATCTGTGTACTGATTCTGTATCTCCTGTGAGTTTCTTCTTGAATAATGTATATTTTAAAGTATGATTTTCATGTTTTTAGAATTTCAGTTAATTCATTCAATATATCTAATACAGTGCTCAGATGTTTGCCTATGTTTGGTCACAATGTTTTCTTTGTAGGGATCCCATAACCTACCCGAAATCCTCTGAATCACTATTCCCTATTTTACAATGTATTCCACATTTTCTTTCTCAACATTTTTATTAGCAATTTTCATTGTCTTCATTACTTTCCCCTTATTTAAATTTTCCTTCTTCATTCGTTTTTAAAGACAATTTTTAAATGAGTTCAATATATCAACCTTCTTAGCGTAATAATTAATTCTTTGCTTCCTCTCATTTATTAGTTGCCCTATTTTCTCTTCTGTTCTGTCTTTCCCCTAATATATCTGTTACACACTTTTTAACTCTTTTTCTTCTTAAAATGGATAATGTCAGTATCTTTTATTTGCTATTTCTAATTGATTTGTTTGTCTTTATACATATCTATTTTTTTCAGAAGGAGGATAAATGAAAATATAAGGTAACGCTAACTATGATACTTTAGTGTGGCCTTTTCTATTATTTTTCACATTGTTTAGTTCCTTCTATTATAAAAATGATTCCTTAATTCCTCTTATTTTGTGATTTTTCTCATAGACCCCTAAAATTCCTCAGGACACCAATAACCCTACCTATAACTGCAGGAAAGGACACACTGATATATTAAGAAAGACTGACTATTGATTTTAGTGTTGTTATTTTCTAAAGTGAGTCTTCCTCTTTACTTCTACCCCAATATACAACTTTGTTCTTTACTTGTTAGGTCCCTAATTTAATCTTAGAAAGATTATTTTAGAAGATAAGGCAAACATTTTTTTCAAGTATGCACAGTAATACTAGTAAATGACAAAATACTGAGAAATAGAGCTTTACATAAGATTTCATTTTGATCATTTTAAATTAGCTAATGCATTTTTGGTTCGCAAATAGATCCTTAATTGCAATTTGCTTGTATGAATGAAATCACTAGACTTTATGAATGTGGATGACACTAGGGGGCAGCATGGTAACTGAAAAGAGGACTAGGTTTAGCTTCAAGGATCGTGGGTTCTAATCTTGATTTATTTATTGACAAAGATGAATAATAGAACAAACTACAATATGTTCTTTTAGTGGGAGGGTCTCATGATATGGATCTCCCTCAATGCAAATTATAAAGAATGAAAACTGCACTGGTGGAAGGAACATATTGGTTTAATGTAAATCCTACTAATGTGAATTTGGATTTGGCTTAAATTTTTACCTTTTCACAAACTATTAAAGGAGGTAAAGTAAGCTGACTATGAACTGAGGAGGATTCTGAGAAACGGCTTCTCTCCAATTGCAATATTAGATGGCTATAAAAAATAACCGTGAAGAAGCTGTGCCTCGGCAGTGCCTCAGCTGTGAGTTATGCTGAGAAAGCAGTTATGAACTCTTCACACTCCAAGGGCCTTGCAAGCTATTGGCAAGGCACACAGGGTGCTGTTAAAAAGAGAAACTCATGGAAGACCCCATCATTGTTGGTCAGCACAGTCAACAGAAGCAAGTGATGGTGCCGACAGAAAGTAATAAACACTACTATTGGAAACCATTGATTAGAACTTCTTTGCAAAAGTCCCTTTAATCAGAATTTTTAAACTGAGAGTTGTACTAGGGAGGGCCTTTCAAAGTCTCTGGTGGGCTCCACCATTCCAATATCCCATTCACGTGGACAGTACTTTGCTGAGAAAAGCAACTCTATTTGATTTCTAACTCAGAGCTGGTGACCATATTCTCTACCATATAAACTCACCCCACTGAATATAGCTAATTCTTTCAGGGTTTGACCATTAACTCAATGACAACCAATCTGTAAGATGACCAAAGTCTTATGAGGTGGGTGGCTTGACATTTAGTCACTTTCAAGAAGAGATATTATTAATTGGCCAAGCCAATCGAAGTCTCTTTCTTTGCGATTTGAATTAGTGATGTGAGAGAAACAACGACATGTTAATAACAGAAACAGAAACTAAAGGACCTACAAAGAAAAGGCAACATGCAGATGCTAGAGGGGACAATAAACCATAATAAAGGTTAAATTCTAAATTTGAATATACTGTGAAGTTGGAAAAAATCATTACGAGAAGTAAAAAATAGGATACTTGTAGGTGCAGAAGAGAAGATAGAGATCAGCTGAGAGACTGCAGTGTGGAAGAATCATCAATTACTGCCGTTGAGGGGACAATGAGATAACACAGCCACTAGCTCAACATTGGCTTCTTCTATCACTTGATGTTGTGTTCTTATTTCAGAGCAACTAACTGCATGACTCTTTTTCCTACATATTTATGAAGCCTCATCACCTGGCTGAGATTCCTATTCCTGTATTACTTATTCTCATGTACTTCCTCAAAATAAATTAGCTGTTAATTGAGGTAAAAGAAACTGTACTATGCAGCATGATGATAAACTGGTCTCTTACGGTGCAAAAGTCAGTTATAAACAGCCATGTGAATTAACCAAACTTCAATCAGATGACATTTTAAATGCATTTGGCATTATATACTGCTAGAATTTAAAATCTTGCAGAATTCTGTCAATTTCAAAGGTCTTTAAGCTTTTAGTTAGGCAGGTGTAAAGAGCAAAAGCAATAGAAAATCCAATCACTGATACTCTGGCATGCCAGTAATCAATTATTTCCTTTCAGCTCCAAATTTATCTCTTTCCCATGCTTTATGGTAATGAAACTGGACCCTGTTAACATATTTACTTTGCCAACTGGCAAAAATGCCAGGCATCATCTGTAGAGGACACTCTGCAGTACTACAAGGCAATAACAAAGAGAGATCCCTCCCTTGGTGGTTCTGGTCTTCCATTATTAGTCAGTTCAAGAACCCAGGAGCCTCCTATAGAAGCAATCCAGCTGCACCCTTTGTTTATGATCTCCCTCCTAGGGGTCACTTCTGAGCAGCTCTTTTCTGGCTACACCCTCTGCAACACACTTCTATAGATTAGCTCCCAATTTACAGCCCCTGGGAAGTTTCTTTGCCACCAGTAGTTTCCTTTTGCCCCCTATTGGCAGAGATCTGAGTCTCAACCTTGGGGGCGGTGCTTTCCTAATCCTTCATTTTTTTGTTAGTTGGGTTTTGATTTTTGTTTTTGTTTTATTGTCCGCATTCTCTCAGCTTAGAGATCGTAGTTTCTTTCTTGTATCTGTTACGTCTTAATTGTCTGTTACCCCCTTTATCTACCTTCTACTAGTTAGCAATTCTTTTATTAAATTCAAATAGCCCATATAGTTACTGTCTCCTGACTGGACCCTGAAGGCAGTACCTGTGTAGGTTTTGCAGATTTCTATGAATCCTGAAACAAAAGATTTGAACGCATGATAATATCTATTGAGTAATAAAATTATTGACAAAGTAAAAATAAATAGAGTTTAGTATGTTACATCAAGATGGCCAACAAGGATCTAGTCAGTCTCCTAATCAAAAGCTTAGATAGTTTTTTTCTCTAGTGAAAATGCATCTTTACCTCTGGGAAGATTTTAAATAAATATCCAAAAGCATTTGGGGTTGGAATCCAGGGAAATAGATAAGATAGAGATTTGTGTACAGGGATTCTCTTGCGGAGTGCTCTCCGAATCAACACTCATGGGGTGTGAAGAAAGCAGCACTGAGGAAAGAAAGGAGTCAATGTATGATGCCCCCATAGAAGGTCTTACAGGATCTCATGGAGAGCTCAGGAACTGGGATAGCAATTCAAACTTGTCCACCTTGATGATGTTTAGGACAAAGACTTGTTAGTTAATATTGCTACATTAACCAATCATTTGATGTGAGCTGACTCCAGAAGGGCAAGTCACCTAGGGGATTGTGTGGAAAATCTCTTTTTTTTTTTTAAATTTTTTTAACATTTATTTATTTTTGAGAGACATAGAGACAGAGCATGAGTAGGGGAAGGGCGGAGAGAGGAAGACACAGAATCAGAAGCAGGCTCCAGGCTCTGAGCAGTCAGCACAGAGCCCAACTCGGGGCTCGAACTCACAGACCGCGAGATCATGACCTGAGCTGAAGTTGGCTGCTTAACCGACTGAATCACCCAGGCGCCCCAAAACATCTCTTTAGATAAAGACAATTTCTCGAGAGGGACTCTGAGGACAACCTATCCATCAGCTGCCCACACTCCCACAAGCTGGGGAAATGGGTGCTACAGTATTTAAGGAGGTTTCTGAGTAGATGTATTAGTTATCTACTGCTGCTTAACAAACCTACCCAAAATGTAGTGGCTTTACATGATGACAACTTGCATTCTGCTCACACATTCACAATTTGGGTGGGATTCAATGGATATAACCCTTTTCTGTACCACTTAACATCAGCTTCAATAATTTAAAAGCTGGGAGGCCAAAATTATGTGAAGGCTTGCTCATTCACGTGTATGTAGATGTTGGTTTTAGGTAGGACATGAGCTTGGGCCGTCAGCCTCTCTATGCGGCCTGGGCATTCTTACAACATGGTGGTAGTATTACATCATCTGCATTCTAGTTTTTGAGGCAATGGCAAAATCTTGCCTCAGTTTATGAAGTAGGGAAATAGACTCTGCCACTTGATGGTATGACCAGAAATATTGTCATCCCCATTTTTGGAGGATATAATCTGCCACAACAGCACATTGTAAAATCTACTTACAAAAAGAAATGAAAACCATAGTACAAATATTTTGTTAGGAAAGAATTTGGGTATGACTGACATCTTATTTACTCTGATACTTAGGAGAATCTTGGCATTTAAAGTAAAGCCTTATAACCTCAATTAAAATGTATAATTGAGGGGCGCCTGGGTGGCTCAGTTGGTTAAGCAGCCGACTTCAGCTCAGGTCATGATCTCGTGGTCTGTGAGTTCGAGCCCCACATCGGGCTCCGTGCTGATGGCTCATCAGAGCCTGGAGCCTGCTTCAGTTTCTGTATCTCCCTCTCTCTGCCCTTCCCCTGCTCACGTTCTGTCTCTATGTCTCTCAAAACTAAATAAACGTTAAAAAAAATTTTAAAAAATGTATAATTGAGTAGTTTCTTTAGAAATGATTTTACTTGAAATCTTACTGGTTTCTTTACAGAACTAGAAGTTTCAAGAAAGTGTAAACCTCACTACATTTTTATGTTTAATTTTCAGATTAATGAAATCATTTTAGTATTTGGGAAGATGTGGTTTATTAATTGAGTTATTAAAGTATTTTAAAATAAAAAAGAATATCTAAACTTGAACTCCATTTAAGATATGTCAGAAGATATATATACACATATATATAATATGTACACATATACATACGTACATAAGTATGTATCTGTGTATATATATAGACATAAGTGAAACCAAACATTATCCAAAGCCCTCTTAAAAATGTTCATTACAATCTGCACAGTCACAAATATAATTTTAAAATTTTCTGAAATTAAAAATTTGCTGAACTTGTAAAAGTTGAACTAAAAGAGGGGCACCTGGGTGCCTCAGTCAGTTAAGCAACTGACTCTTGATTTTGGCTCAGGTCATGATCTCATGGTTGTGCTTTCCAGATCATTTTTAGAGGTAGACATTTTCAAGAGCCTACAACATACAACAGACAAAAGCAGTGTTGTTTTGTTCATAGATACTGGATTGAATTTGGCCATGACCAATGTATTTTTACCTTCTCTTAGCACATATTTGAAAACCATTGTTGGTCTAGCAGATAAAGAAATCTAAGTTTTTAGAGCTCAAGATATTATTAGCAATTTTACTCTCAGTAATCTGCTGATTAACTGAAAGTGAAATGTTTTTCTTTTTCTTGAAGTGAAAAACTTTGCAGAGTCAGCTCTGTAGGTTAAACTTACATAAAAGGTTAAAACTTATTCTTTATTTTGGAAATTTTTGACTTTAAAATTATGTCTTGGAGTTATGCTATTTTCTGGAGATAATATAATTAAGCATTCAATTACTGTCTTTTATTCTGTAAATATTTCTTTTGTGTCACATGAATTTTTTAGCAAAATAGCATTCTATTAAGTAAATTGACTAGAGATGTAATTAAAGATTGGTAGTTTTCCATCCAGAAAAAATATGAAACATGTCAAGATTGAGGGTCCAACTTCTAGAACTCTCTTTCTACATTGGCTAGACAGATTCTAGATTTAAGATTATATGATTTAAAAATGGAAAGGTTGATTTAATTCCAAATTTACACGTTGACATGTTTTAGGCAATTTCTCAGCAATAAATGCATACATTTCTGAAAACTGACTATTATGATCCTCAACTGAATGCATCCTAACTATTTATTATTGTTAACCATTGGCATTCATCACAACAGTCTATGTATTCCTACCCCTAAGGTATTGATGAAGTATTGATGAAAGCTAAGTGGTGGAATCTTTCTGATAAAGAATAACGAGGTAATATTACTGTACTGTGGTGCATTATATCAATTTTATATTTGGTTTAATATGCTTTCTTAACTTCTTGTCTTAAAAAAGAGATAACAGTTTTGTTGTTGCATATCTATTATATGAGAACTTGATTAAAAGATGGAAGACATTAGAGATCTTACAGAAAACAACCTTTGAGATGGAGATTACAGACTTAGGTTGTAGATATATCTGTGACTGAAAAAGAAGGAAGGTGGAATTTATAGCAAGCCCTATAAGGATAATCATAATATAGACCCCTTGATTTCTGGAGTAAAACCTTATCATCCTTAGCAGAAAATTGTACACCATTACAAAAATAGCAGCTGGGGTTTAGTTCCTGGGGGGTTAGTAGAGAATGAGCATCTGATCATGGGCCATGAATTGACCATGCAGCAGAGTTGACCATCATAAACTGGGCTCTGTTAGGCTTCCTGAAGCATAAGGTTCAGTGAGACCAGCAATTATTGTAAGGTTGAAGTGGCACATCTGGGATCAAGCAAAAGCAGGGCCAAAGAGCACACTGTCATGTCATCCACCAACGCTGTGCTTGTGCCTCTTGTTCATATTTACTGCTCATACCTATGGCTTCAAAGGATCCCATATGACAAGCTGATAGAGAAGGGAAAAGTTCACGCTTAATTTAGGAGTGGACTGCTGCTAAATTCAGGGGTGACCTTGAAAGATAGCAGTGAGGGGAATTCCTCCCAATGACAAAGCTCTGCAAATAATGCACATGGTCATCCACTTTGTATGGAAAATGGAGTGATCTAGATAAAAATATACAGACTTACAGGCTGTGGTTGTTTAGGACCTAGAAGTACCTGAAAGGAGAAAGAAGATTAGGAACAGGAGGGTCTGGGACAAGGCCTATAGACAAACCTAAAAGACTATAAATAAAGTGATAAGACCTTTCCTGCAAAACTCATCAGAGTTGTGTATACATTGTGTTTCCATTTCCTCACCTCGCATGTTCTCCTATACTTCCTTCCTCACCGTTTCACTCTTAAGGTCACTAGTGGCTGCCAAATCCGAGGTCTGTTCTTAGCTTTATTTACTTGATCTCAATAGCATTTGACATTCATTAATTGTCACTTATTTGTTCTTGAAACATTTTTTTTCATATGTGTGCTCAGGTATCTAATTCCTTTGGTTTTCCTTTTATCACACCAAATACTAGTTTTCAGCCACTTCTTCAGGATTCTCATCTTCTTTCTGTCCTTGTGCCCCAAGGCTAAATTTTGGAGTGCCCCACTGTTAAGTCTTCCACCTTATTCTCTTATCCTTGTGTGTTTACTCATTAGCTGATGTTACATAATGCTATAGCTTTAGATGTTACCTATAGTCCTAACTCTTCCCTAAGCTCCAGTTGGTATGTTCAACTGCCTTCATGCTGTCTCCACATGAATGAATAATGAGTAGGCCTCACTTAAAATGGCTAAACCCAAACTGTGGATTTTCCTCTGGAAACCTGTTTCTTCATGGTGTCATACTTGAATCCTCTCCAATATATATCACATCAGCATCAAATTTCACATTTACACTCAAAATAACAGCATAAACTCAACCCCTTCCCACAACTTGCAGGAGCCTTCCTAGGCTAAGACCCTTAAACTCCTCTAAAAGCCAACTTGTCAATATCCCACAGGTCTACTCTTGTTTTATTATAGCCAGTTCTCAACAGAACCATCCTAGTGATCTTTTTTAAAAATGGAAATAAAATCATGTCACAGTTCAAAGTCCATAACTGGTTTCCATTCCATTCAGCATAAAGTCTTACAGACAAAAAGGGTCTACTTCATTTAGCCCTAGCCTATGCCTCTAAGCCCTTTACTTAGTCCATGCTTCTCTTCATTTATTCTTTTTTGGCCAACTAGCATTCTCACCTCTACCCAAATCTATTATTTTTATTTTTACTTCAAGGACATCGTTCTTGCCGTTCCTTCTTGCAGAAATCCTTCCCTATATTTCTATGTGTTCCTCTCCCCAACTTCATTCAGGTCTCTAGTCAAATGCCACCGTCTTAAAGAGTTTTTGCCTGAGCACCTTATTCAAAATACATACACCTTCCCATCTTCCCCTTAGATCCTGCTATTTTTCTTCAAAGCACCTACTATTACTGACATGCTATAATCTCTTCATCTGTTTATTTTCTCCCTTTTCCTGTAGAACATAAACTCATGAGAGTAGACACTTATTGCTTTGATTTACTGCTTATCTTCAGTACCTAGATCCGTGTCCCTAAATACTAAGGTTTTTAGTATTTAAATTAGTAAACATTTGTTGAATGAAAAATCGATTTTGTAATCCATTGTTTAACCAGCCTTATAAGACGATAAGATGTACAATATTTAAGCCATTTCGCAGATGAACATGAGGCAGAAAAGTTAAGTAGCTTGGTGAAAATCACATACTTAGATTATTCAATATTCCTGTATCATAGCTTCATGCAACAATTCCTTTTAGACTTTAACACCAGGAGAAAAATGTCTGTTTGGGGAATATAATGAAAAGGATTTTTTTTTAAGTTCATGTTTTCTTCTTAAACGTTGCTTCTAAGAATTTTAGCCAGATTTTCATATGAATCACTGCATTTTGTTGTTGATCTTAATGATTTGGTTATTTTATTTCACATTTTTCATGCTTTCCACATTAACAAAATCTCATTCTACTTATGGTCAAATGTGCTTTAAGTTTTAATTTTATATTAAAACTGAACTGAATAAATTTGGAAAATTAGGTCAACTCCAGGCCAAAATAACTAAGAAAGAATAAACTATAAGGTATGTATTTGTTTTAGGTTTAGGTAAAGGGGTTAGCAAGGTAAATCAGAGCAAAATGATTTCTAACAGTCTTACATGGGCTCAACAGATTTATCAAAGAAAGAAGAGCTCAGGAAAAAAAGACCAAATAATAAATGAGGGTGTACGTATTATTAATAATTCCGTTAAAAAGGCAGATATATTGAGCTCATTTAAAAAATCTCTCTTTAACAAGAAAAATGAAGAAGGTAATGTGGGCAATTAGCTACTGACATGACCACTGCATATCTAGGTAATGATCAAAGCATGTGGGTGGTATGACCAGCCCAACCTCCAGAAGAAGGGCGCACTCGCTGAAATGAGGCTCGGTGTAGGAATGATTAACTATTTAAAGTTCACAGAGAATGCAAGTAAATTATTCATTTGTTTTAACATTTTCATTCATTTTCCACTTAGTCCTTTGACTTTACAACACACTATCCTACTTAAAGTTTATGAAATAGTTTAATTAAATACGAAATAATATTTACCAATGTTAATTTTTAAAGGACATAAATCATACAGAATCAGCAATAGGAATATACTTTCAGAATTTTCTTTGCCTTGGGAAGAATCTTTTCTATTTAAAATAGTATCCCTGACATTCTTAGGAGCAAAATGAATCTAGGGACACCTTTAATTATCATACTACCTGATATTATGTTTTCTTATATTACGTTATGTCACATCATGCCATATATCTTATCATACTATATTGTATTGTATGATACTATATATCATCATATATATCATCATATAATCATAGTATAGTATGATACTATACATCATACAATATAATATACTATATATCTGTTTTTTTTTTCTTATCTATATCCCATAGAAGAATTAAGTTATATACTCCCATCCCTTTTTTAAGGCTTATATGCCTGGAATATAATAAATTCTTAATAAGTATTTATTGATGAGTGAGTAGATAAATGAATGGCTTATACTTTAGAGTTTAATGAGAGAGTTGCTTGTAGTAATTACCTAGTTACTAAATGTTTCACAATTCTCCTGTCTCACATAGTTAGTATCTGGGATCTTTACTTTTTATACTTTATTGTTTTCATTGATCAAACAAATATTAAAATTTAGCTGTGTTCCATGTACTGTGCTTGTCACCAGGGTTATAGTGTTGAACATGATGGATCAATTTGATACCCACCCATTGCAGTAGGATGGGGGAGACACCTAACACACATAGTAAGTAAAAAATTCAAAGTAAAGGAAATGGATGTAGGTAAAAATTTCTGAGCTAGAGAATAATGGAGTTACTCAAAGTGGCCCAAATATTCCTTGACTTCATAGAGAAAATGAAATTTTAGATGAAACCAAAAAGATATAAATTAACCAGCCATGCAAAAATCCAGAAAGGCATGTAAAAAGGCTCTGAGATGGGAAAGATCACGATCTGGTTTAAAACTGAAAGTAGGGTCTAGTTGTTGTAAAGTAATAACCAAGAAATTGAGTACCTTTAAATAGACTGGGAGCAATAGGGGACCATGTAAAAGTTCAGTTTCCTTCCATTAAATGAGGGATCTTGAAGAGACATGCAATTGGAGATAATCTGGTAGATAATTAGATACAGTAAACAGTAGCTGTAATAGTATATTGAGCTGGAAATATGGAATTTTGAAAAATGGATGAGATTATCTGGAGGAGAGGAAATGATTGCCTGAGATGGAGGCCTATGAAACTTCCATTATTTACTGGTAAATAGAGGAAAATAGGACAGCAATGGAGAATGAAAAGATGTGTTTTAGGGGTGAGGGAAAACCTGAAATAATAGTATCACATAACTCAGGAAAGGATGATGTTTCAAAAAGAAGGATATGATCCTCAATTCACATACTGAGAAAGACAGAAAGGTACTTGTGGCCAATATTCTAGACTCTGCCTTGGCTCAGCATCTAGTGAATTCTTCTGTTGAATAGAAAACATAATGATAAATGCTTTCTTTCCCAGAATTCCATGCAGATTGGTTTCTGGATGTTATTTAGATTTTATGAATTATGTTCTATCATGCTGAGGTGGATTTTAAGCTGAAATAAGTATAGAGAGGTAGCAGCAGGACAGAAATGTTTTTTTCTCATACAAATGCAGTAAATGTAGGATCATTCTGGAAGCTAAAATTCTGGCAGCAACTTACTAATCAATTCATTATCACATCCAAAGTATTGTCCTTCCATAAAAAAAGACTAGGAACAGCTTTCTGTTCCATGGATTGCACTTAATGTAGTGACATCTTCAAGGCAATAACTGATAGAATCGAGGTACCTCAACTTCCAGATTATGTCACAAGTAAATGTTTCTTCATTTCATCCATTCTGTGGTGTTTTGAAAGTAATAATTCCTAGAGATCTAGCCCAGTGCATTTTCTTCGACACTTTCATCGATTTTGTAAAGTGCTAATTTCTCATAAATCCCTTAGAAGTTAAAAAAAAAATGGTAGATTGTTTTTGTTTTTGCAACTGAGCTCAGACTGATGTCATATTTAGCCTGTTAGAGGCAAAAGACTTTTAAACAGGGAATCAGTAGCATCTGGAATGGTCATGTGACCTGATTGGATTTGAAGTCATGAGGATCTGGTTATAGTAGAGGATAGAATACCAATAGTCTTTGCCATCCAGTGGCAAAACATCTTCTTCGAATGAAATGTCTGGCTGGAATAAAGTGTCTGTTAAAAGCAAGGCTTGTGGCGACTGTGTGGCAACTTAGAGACCATAGGATGATGCACATGAAGAATACATAATTTTGGATCATTTGGCTGTGTTTAACTGTACTTGAGATCTAAAGGAAGAATATGACAACCTCAAAGCTCTATATTCTCAGCTCAAGGCAGTGTCAGAGAAAACAAAAAACAAAAATCCTTTCATGTCTTGTATCTCAGTTTTACACACAGAATCTGCTTCTACAAACTGGAGAATCTAAAGTATAGATTGAATTATAGTTACATTTTTAATGTGAAGATAAGGGCTTAAATTTGGGGAAAAATTAAGGCCTTGGGAATTGGAATAATGACATTTGGAAGGATTCAGGTGAGTGAGTACCCGAACCCCAAACAGCACTTAGCAGAAGCAGCCCCACTTTCCAATCTGATAAGGATGGTTTACATAGTTTGGAGGTCCTATACTAACTTCACCAAGGGTTATGGCTAGTTATCCTTATGCTCTACCACTATTATGCCTCACTATCTCCAATCTGTTAGCTAGTATCAGATCTCAACATGCCCAGTGGGGCCAATTGCCAAGTAAAACCAAGAAAAGAAAATTTACATGTCAAAAGAATTCATATCTGAGCTCATTTGTGTTGACAAAAACCTGGGGAATATGTATATGGATTCTTCAGTGATTTATATACCTTGGAGAAAATAACAAATTTTTAGAAAAGGCAAAAATTATCAATAGAGGGCATTTATCACTGTTTTTGGATTCAGTGTTCTACCTTGCACTGTTAGGAGTGGTTCTTTAGTTGGTTAACTAAAAGTAGAACTCATCTGTGGTCTACACTGAGTGAAGTAAAAATTCTATGATGTTATGTACAAGAAGGACATCAATACATAGGGAGATAGCAGGTGTTGAATAAATATATCCAGTGCAATCTAGTCACTCTCTAACTATGGTCTCCTCCCAGTTTTCAATGGGACTTATGAAATCCTCATGGTAGGGTTTTACCACCAGAGACAATGAAAGCAGAGTTACTATGACAGACACAGTGTGGAAACAAGACTGAGCATTGTTTCATCCAGGGGGATCTTTGCTAGTGGCTAATGGATAGTGTGGTCTCTAAGAATGAAATAAATGAAAAATACACTAAAACACTACTTAGTATTTTTAGCAAATATAACTTTAGGTTTGGTGAAAAACACCTTGACCTAAGTTCATGAAAGAGAGTTACATTGGCCATGCAATTATCAGAGTTAAATTACTGGGGAAGTGGATATAGACAGGAGAAGATGACTTCATGATGTATATAAAATATCTTTACTATAAATCTTCTATATTGTAGTACTATAAATCTTCCTCCACTTGTAGCTATTTATTAGGGTAACTACGCACCAGGAAAAGGGAAATACCCAGTACATTCAAGATTATGGGACTTTGGTTCTCAACTAGCACAAATCATTGGAGAGTGAAGAGCATCACGGGTCAGATGCAAATGGACTTTGCTCTGTGTTTACCTTGCAGTTGTCTCAGTGGGCTGTAACACCATCCTGTGGTCACTTTTGTACCCAAGTATAACATTTATATAGGAATAATTAGAAATTGGCAGAGGCCCCACTCTACCTACTTAACCCATGGAGTCAGAACCATCATCAGAGAGAGAAGAAGCTACTGGAGCTTCTTAATCATGCTTAAATAGTAAAGCAAAAACAATAGCATTCTTGGATAAGTCAAAGATATTAGTACTGTCCTCAAAGACTTGAAAAATATAGGGGCAGTAATGTCTATCACTTTAATCTGGATCAATAATAGAAATGATAGTGGATTATTGGAAGCTTAATCAGATGGTAATTCCAAATGTAGCTGGTTCTTTAGTGGAGAAAATCAATATTGCCCTTTGCCACTGGTATACATCTAGTAATTTTGACAGATGATGCATTTTTCTTTCTATTAGTGAGCAAAGAACATCGGAAGTAGTTAGAATTACCTGACCGGGATCGAAGCACATCTTGCCTGTCTTACTGTAGACTTATTATAGCTCTTCAGCTTTCCTTCATAGGTTAGTACATAGGCACCATAACCTTGTTACCTTACCACGAGGCATTATGTTGCTCTAATACCTTGATGACACCACAGAAGCTCCACAGTTTCAAAGGAAATACCACCAGGCAGAAAACTTGATCTATAAGAAAGAACAAGAGTACCAGAAATGTGTGAGAATGTATAAAAGACTTTTTCTTAATTTTTAAATAGAATATTGGCTCTCAAAAATACTAGCAATGTATGGTGGGGTTTATGATATATGCAGAAGTAAACACATGACGATAGTAGCAAAAATGACAGGAGCTCTTGTAAACTTCTAACATATGTGAATTAGTATAAATGTAATTCAAGTTAGACTGTAATGCATAAGTCTGTCTATTATTATTCCCAGAAACTAAAAGCACTAAAACAAAGACCTACTGCTAAAAATCCAAAACAAGAGATACATGGAATACTAAATCATACTCAGTATAAAAGGAAATAGGAAAAGAGAAACAAAAAAAAGATGGGGAAAATAACAAAGAGTAAGATGAAAACAATAATTATCAGATATAAAGGGAAAAATAAATAACTGAAAATCATAGTTGGAAAACTTACCACTATGTTCTCAGTAATTTATAGGGCACGTAGAAAAAAAAAGTCATTAACAGTATAGAAGATTTGAACATATATATTTACAAATTTGACCAAATGACATTGAGAGGATACTATACACAATTTCAGAATAAATATTTTTCAAGTGTATGCAGAATAATCACCAAGATATACCATGTGATCATGACACAAGTCTCAATAAATTTTAAAGCACGGAATCAGAAACAATAAAAGGCAGAAAAACAAGTACCATCTTTTAGCCTACACCACTCCTGTCACCCTATTGAAATCTCTGGGTTCAGTTCAAATACTCCTTTTCTCACCAATGTCTCTCACCTACAGAAAACAATCACCTATGTATTTCTCGGATACATGTTCTCTGACCATAGTGGAATTAAGTTCGAAATCAGTAACAATTAGATAACTGCAAATCCCTGAATAATTAATTTGGAAATTAAGTTGCACACATCTTAATATTGAACCTATTTTAAAATTCACTTAGGAAACTAGAATATAGTTTGATACAGATGAAAATAAAATACATATTAAAATTCTTAGTATGTAGTTAGAGAAGTGCTAAGTGGGAATGTTGTTACTTCAAGTACATATATTGGGCAGAATAAAGGTTTTAAATCAATTCTCTAATATCCTAGGTAAAAAGCTTAGAAATAGGGAATAAATTAAACAAACAAGCAAAAAAAGTTAAAGGAAGAAAGTAAAAAGGGAAAAACGATCAATGAAACAGAAAACAGAAAAACAATAAAGAAGGGCATCTGGGTGGCTCAGTTGTTAAGTGTCTGACTCCTGATTCATCTCAGGTCATGATCTCACAGTTTGTGGGTTCCAGCCATGCTTCCTGCATTGACAGTGCAGAGCCTGCTTGGGATTCTCTCTTTCTGCCTTTCCCCTGCTCACACAGTTTCTCTCTCAACATAAATAAACATTACAAAATTTAAAAAAATGAAGAAACTTGATAAAACTGAAAATTCATTTTTAAAAAGATTTTTAAAAAAATAATTGGTAGGGCGCCTGGGCGGCTCATTCCGTTAAGCGTCGGACTTCAGCTCAGGTCATGATCTCATGGTTCGTGACAGCCCATGTTGGGCTCTGTGTTAACAGCTCAGAGCCTGGAGCCTGCTTCACATACTGTGTCTCCCTCTTTCTCTGCCCTTTGCCCACGCACACTCTGTCTGTCTCTCTCTCAAAAATAAATAAACATTAAAAAAAATTAAAAATGCGGGGCACCTGGGTGGCTCAGTTGGTTAAGTGTCCGACTTCGGCTCAGGTCATGATCTCACAGTCTGTGAGTTCGAGCCCCGCATCGGGCTCTGTGCTGACAGCTCAGAGCCTGGAGTCTGCTTTGGATTCTGTGTCTCCCTCTCTCTCTCTGGCCCTCCCACACTCATGCTTTGTCTCTCCTGCTCTCAAAAATAAATAAAACATAAAAAAAATTTAAAAAAAATTTAAAAATGATAATTGGTAAAGGCACCTGGGTGACTTAGTAAGTTAAGCTAACTTACTAGGTCATGATCTCATGATCATGTGATTGAGCTACACTCAGTGCAAACCCTGCTTAAGAGTTTCTCTGTCTTTCCTGCCCCTATCTCCCACTCATCTGTTCTCTCTCTCCCTCTTGGAAAAAATTAATAAACAAACATAAAATTGATAAAATTATAAAAGGGGAACTTTGAAGAGTCTGCAGACAATGAAAGGATAATAAAGAGAAATTATGAACAACTTTATGCCTATAATCCATGTGTCCATTCATATGAAGCTCAAGAACATGCAAAACTAACCCGTGGTAACATAAGCCAGAAGAGTCATTGACTTTGGGTGGGGGAATTAACTAAAAAACATGAGAGACATTTTTCAGGTGCTAGCAAGAGTCTGTGTCTTGATTTGAGTGGTGGTTACATAGTATTCTTAAATATAAATTCATATTAAGTACACACGAAATTAGGTTCCTTTAAATATTGTGTATGTGTGTTATGTGTATTACCTCAAAGACAAATGACATATACTTACGGGTCCTGTCTACAGGACTACTTAAAATCATAGTTAAATCTTATACCAAGTGTCTTTACTGAGTTTCCAAGCTTCCTCACTATGTACTTACTTATCTAGGTTCACTGAGACTCTATTCTTCTTTCTAAAGGAAAAAAAAAAAGTTAAAAAAATTTACAACCCTACTATGACAAAGATCTTGTTTAATTAGGTATGACAATCTTTATAAGAAATGAGAGTTATGCTTCATGTGTTACAATTATGCTTTTAATATTCTCCCAGGAAAATGGCCTAGTTTTGTTCTGTGACACATATAATCCCATATCCACAAATAGTCAAGAATGTTACTTTCAGACAGATAGGTCAGGAATACTGGCAAACAAGGGAATCTCTAAGAAAGCACTGGTCAGATTTTTTATAGCTAATAATAGATTTCATAGACAAAATGTAGTCACTATAATTTTGAGGATTCTTGGTTCCTGATCTTGGTAGGTAAGCTTTTAAAGACAGAAAAATATTTCTGACCCATAGCAGTAAATTACAGTCCTCGAGGTTTTGCAGACCCTCCGCATAGATATTAACACATAATATCCTGTGGTTCCCTTCTTAAAGCCACAGTATTACAGAGGTTTATATGTATTAATACCTCTTCGAGCTCCTATAAATAAAACTGATCAAATAAAATGTGAAATTAATGATATTAATTTTTTTAATGCACATGGCCAAATCCATGCCATTAGGGACAAAGATCTGTCCACAATGAGAGATCTCGGAAGAAAAGCTGACCCTTGGTCCTACTGCAGGGAGCACAGGCATGCACAATATGCCCCACTGTCCCACAGTCAGAAAAAAATACACACTTTTCACCTTTAGATAACAAGAAATGATAGTAATAAAATGATTACTCTGTTTAGTTCTAGTACCTAAAGTAAATAAACCTTGAGGTTTTCCTGAAAGTTACTGCTATCGTGATGACTTTTACATTACGGTTGTTAGAGGATACATCATTATTCTTGTATGCATGATAATGAGAAGAAAATATAGCTTTTTTGCACCATGAATTAATGTAAACTTGCTAACCTAGGTTTTTTATTTCCTTTAAATTCCTCTTGTGTTTTTTATTTGACAAATTGGAACTTCTCTATACTGTACAAACCAACTTCTTTCCTTTTCAACTTGATATTGTTTTTGAATACTCCTTTCACAAAAGTGAAATAGTCACATCATTATTAGTGTCTTAAATGCTTCTAAATCGTAAAGAGAGAGAACCTTTTGAAGGCAGCTGGGATTCATGTGCAACAGAAAAAATAGGTTAATGTAGATATAGTCAGAGAATAGCTGATATCTTTCAAAGCCAATAGTTAAATACATTAGTTTCAGTAAAAGATACTATTTCAAAAAATAAAAAAACCAGTTTCACAATCCTTGTGATTGTATTTTAATCACTAATTTTATGTTGCATATTGACCATAATTTAGCTATCATAATACATTCAATTAAATTACAATGTAATTTTGGGGCACCTGAGTGACTCAGTCAGTTAAGTATCTGACTTTGGCTCAGGTCATTATCCCAAGGTTCATGGGTTTGGGCCCTGCATCGGGCTCTGTGCTGACAGCTCAGAGCCTGGAGTCTGCTTCAAATTCTGTGTCTCCCTCTTTCTCTGCCCCTCCCCCACTCATATACTGTTGCTCTCTTTCTCTTAAAAATGAATAAAAATGTAAAAAAACAAAAAAAAATTTTTAATTACAATGTAGTTTAGCTTGATTCTTTGTCAGTGGAATCCATAATTGAATCGCATACTCTCATTATGGTAGTGTCTTGGAACTACATGGATTTTAAAGACGAATGCCTGCTTGAGTAGAGTATGACAAAAACCCACAAAATCTGCAGTGAGTGTAAACATTTAGGTATCGAACAATATTTAAAGTCTCCTTGGAAATACCTACTATATAAGAAACAAAATCAGAACACCTAGAGCTTTAGGAAATCTAAAAGTCATAAATTCCAGGATTTTAAACAAAGGAAAAAAGTTTTAACTATGCAACACTATTACCGAAAGCTTTGAAATACAGTACCATCATCCTAATTGGCACGGCCTGATAGAAATTGAAATGTGCCAATTAAAAAATAATAATGCTAATTTGTGGCTCAAAAAACATATAGTTCTTCAATAATCTCATTTTTGTTACATTATTTTAATTTTGAGAGAAAATGTGTTTAAAAATTTCCAGTATTTTATAAAGTATATGAAGGTATAAAACAAAAGGGAAGACATGCCCCAAAGAAAGTAACTGAATCCAAGAGTAGCTGGCTGGGTGTAGGAGTAAAACACTTTCTAATTAGCCCTCTGATGGATCTACAATCATTCGTTTTTATAGTTCATACGGCAGGATCTAGCCTACACTAGTGTCAGGGTTTATGTGTGATCTTCAGGTGTCATTGAATATAAATCTCAGTGAAAATCATGGTGATAGTCAAGAAATGAGCCCTTTCTTCAATTCTGAGCAACATAGTGGAAAAACATCATACGAGTTTGAAAAGAAGAGAGTTTTTTTTCTCTCTGCTAGATGGAGAGTGTTTTTTTTTTTTTTTTTCAATCTTTCTTCTTACCAAACTGACAATGATATAAAATTTTCTAACTTAAAAGATTTCACTTTCATTTTTAGCCAGCGTACTTGATCCGGGGGTTAAGAATAGCTTCCTCTAATGGTGTCAATCTGGAAAAAGAGAAAGACTTTCTCAGAGGAAGTAACTAGTCAGTTGCTGTCTGGGCAAAGTGTAATGTAAAGAGAGTGGGATCATCCAGAACCCTCCTCCTCTGTCTCCTCTTCCTTCCACCACGTCCAGCTGCTTTTTCCTCAAACTATGGCTTGAAACTGAAAAAAAAAAAAAAAAAAAAAAAAATGGACCTGGCAGAAACATGTGACAAAAGCTCTATGGAAAAGTACCTTTCCTACAACACTGACTCTGTAGCTCACAGCTAATTAATCCCACAATAGAATGTGAGTTGGCTAGTTGTATTTTGAGTGTCCTCATGTGGCCTCTCTTGACGGGACTTGCCACCAAGGGTTTTAAGCTTTCACCCTATTTAATATTCATGTCTAAAGAAGCAAAGTGCCTTGGGATATTAAGAATTTTTTAAAAATTGGTCCTTTAGGTTTATATTATAATGGAAAATTCAACAGCTATAGCTGCTAGAGACAAAAGGTGAAAAATTCACATTCTGGAAGTAAACTATCAACTATATGCTGAATAGGAAAAGCCATAATTATTGGACAGTGAAGTGACAGTTTTTGCAATTGAGTGGTTTAGTAAATGGGACCCGCAAAAAGTTAATATCCCACATGCTCTGATTTTGGAGAGCAAAGTTCTTCACAGTGGGAACAGTATTTCAGTGGAAGAATTCATTTGGACGGAGGAAGTGGAATCAGATTTCAAAAATATATATTTTTTAATTTATGATACCTTATTAATGAAGCACCAATCCTTACATATAACTCGTTGCTCATTAGTCATCCAGGTCTCCGACATATATATTGTGACTTGAACCATATTTAATTCGTGGAAAACAGATTCAAAGTCTGCTAAGAAATTTTCAAAGTTTGCTACTGATCCTTGTCTAGCTTCATGACATATGAATACAGCATGGAACTGGTACTGTTGAGTTAATATTCATGGTGCGCCCCATGGCTATTCCTTGCCAGAGTGCACATTTTGGAAAAACTCCCAAGTGAGGCTGAGAGGCGCCCTTGGTTAAGAAACACCATAAGGAGAAGTCAGAATAGAAAGAGGATGTTTCTCTGCTCTTTTAGGGAAAATAAATTTAGAAAACTTATTTTCCACTTCCCTGTACCATTTTCTTGCCTTTCCCACCCCACCCCATATTCTATGTTTTTAGCCTCCAAATTTCTTCCTCTTAGTAATATCCAATCTTCTTTCTAAATTTTACTGATGAGAGAAATGGGAGACAGAAGGGTAAAAAAAAAAAAAAGATTTAAGGCATATTGATAGCAAATGGTGTTTGTTGATGCTGTAATTTTCCAAATTCCATGCTACTTCTGGTATAGTACATTGTTTGGATTTACTGTTGCCTATAACTAAATAGGATTAATTCCATGTCTTAAAACAAATGCCAGTTCCCAGCAAAGTCTGCTTTTAGTGGAGAGATTCATCATCTCAGGATGACTCGATCTGGGCATAGACAACTACCTTTACATTGTGAAGGCCAAATGTATCTTTTCTTTACCTCTGTTATATTGGGAATTTTATAAAATTTCTCCTACATTCAGATAGTTGGTAACAATGGATAAAATGACTCATATTTCTTTGTATTTAGAAAATGTACTCCCAAGAATCCACTGTTAAAAATTCCCTGGGTAATATAATGTATAAATTCTATATTAGGTATTACAACTTACAGCTGGACTAATTCTCCTTATAATCTTTCATCACTTTGGCAGATAGAAGGCAAAACAGTCAATGTATAGAAAACCTGAACTTCAGATTTTTAGCCCTTGGCATCTGCAAGAGAAAGTGTCTTGGTATACCAAATACGGAGAGGAAGAATGGGGAGGTGGAATGGTACTAAATAAAAACACTAATGGCTTCCTATAATTTGGACAAATTAATATGGCTTCTAAGCTCAGGCCAGGGAGGTACCTGAGGCAAAGAACCTGAGGCTTGCAAGAAGCATAGCATCCTTTTTCTACTTTGAACTAGAGACAAGGAAATCTGAGTCTCAGTGATATTAAGTGGAGCACAAGGTAACATCTTTCATCCATGGTAAATAGTTTTTGTTCAGCTCCTTGCGTCGTACACACAACCTACTAGTTCTTGCTAAATATATATTGATTGATTGTTCATCTGTCAGTCATTTATACTTTTACTTGAGTGAATAGTTATCACTTCCGGTTTTCATTTTTACAGAGTCCTTCTTTGATAAGTAGTATGCCTGAATATAATTTAAAATCATTTCTACTGTGGTTAAAAGGTTTCAGGTTTTAACAGATTTGAAGAGTGGAAACTCTTATTTGGAAAATGGATAGATAACTAACACTATATATCAGATATAGAATCCAGGCTATTTCTTTTCTCTGTGTTGGAATCAGACATGTGGGGAACATGAATTCACATCAGCATGCGAATATCCAGCGTGATAACTGCCATCACTGAAAGAAGATCCTCCAAAAAGGTACATGGAATTATTTCAAGTGACTTTTGGTGTACATTTCGAAATGTGCATTTTTATTGCTGGATTAAGTTGTTCATATGAGGCAGTGGAAAGAAATAGCTTTCTGCAATCCTTTGACCAAAGGACATCTTCCATGAAGAATCATGACTGCCAATTCTTTGTTGTTATAAAGACTGTAATTTTTATCTTACAAAAATTAACTAGGATTTTTAAGGGACTCAATCCCCATAGTCAACTCTATCATTCAATTGACCATGTGTTCTTATTATAATTATGAACCTAAAACTCAAGAGTTTGGCCTCCTGTTTAGCTATTGAAAATGTGTAGCCTTTAAAAAACTGTGAAATTAGCAACTTTGAAAGACAGTCTTTATGATTAGAGAAAACAAAAACTCGTTCATCTTATCAAGGTCTTTTTTTTTTCTACACTGTCCTCTTTTTTCCCCCACGAAAAAAAACAGACTTCTAAAACTCTAGACTGATCTTTCAAAATCATTTTCATTTCATAAAACTCTAAATATAGTGATTATTTGAACAACTTTTTTAGAAGTCTTTTTACAGACACTTCTTTTCCATTAAGCACATTAAGAGCAAATGTGAAAATGCTTTGAATCAAGGTGCTGGTGCCCTTAGAGGGGCCCATGTCCATATTTTAGATTATGACCTAATCGCCTATTTTTCATGGGTAGATCCTACTTGGGAGACAGTTCTCCAGTGATCTTTCTGCAAGACTTGTGAGCAAACCCACTGTTGGCCTTCGTTCTACAATTCTTTTTCAAGGATGTTTGTATAATGAACAACCTTGGAAGAATAGAGAGAGTGTCTATCAGAGCAGATGGGTAGGTTTGTTTACTGTCCAGTAGAATAAAGACAATGCTGCCCTCTGGGAAATGGTCAGTAAGGTTTCCTTGCAGACTATCATAAAAGGTTGCAATCCCCGAAACTCAGGTTTCCTCAGCTGTAACATGAACCCGCTGCAGGTGCAGCATCCGTTTAGATGTGTCCACTCACCCTGTGAGATTCCAGTTGCAAGGGAAGCTTGATACACATATGTGATGCTCATGCTGCTTTCTGTGCCTTCAGTAAAGAACATCTTTCCTCTGCGATCCAGGGGTCCTGCGTCTCCTGCCAGCATCCACGAAACAGTGGCAGGCCCACTTGTTAACTTGCGAGTAAAGTAAAATCTCAGACCCTTTAGTTCTTGACAGTACTTACATTTGTAAAAGTCAATTCTGTACATACTAAAAATTTACTTCTTATAGATGTATGTTCAATGGTATTTTTAAAAATTTGTTATACAAATATTTGAAAATACAAACCTCGAGCATCTTCTCAGATGTTCCTGACTGTGTCTTTCTATCTCATGGTCAGCACGTTGCCTCGGCTGGGACATCACAGGGTGGGACATCGGCCTTTCCACGCATCTCCCAAAAACCCACATGATGAAACCTTCAAGTTTGATTGAGGTAGCTCCCCTTGCGATGGAAAAACTTTGGCTATATTTCTTCAAATATTTCTTCTGCCTTGTTCTGTCTGTCTCCACCTTCTAGTGTTCCAACTACATTGATATTATACCATGTGATATCATACCACAATGTTTAAAGCTTTGTTCTCTTGTTTCTGTTTTCATTGTTTTTCTCTTTGTGTTTCTGCTTGGATAGTTTCCATTGAAATTGAAACTCACTGATTCCTTCCTCATCTGTGTTGAGTCTCTGTGTACCCAGGCATTCTTCATTTTGATTCCATATTTTTCATTTCTGGCATTTATTTTGACCCTTTCTTATGGTTTCCATCCTTTATTGATATTACCCAACTAGTCTTGCTTCTTCTCTACCTTTTCTGTTAAATTAATTAAACAAGGGGGCTTCTCCAAATAAGGCAAACAAAGCCAATCAAATAATCTCTGTGCTTGGCTTCTGCCTTTCCTCTATAAAAACCTCTCCCTGAGCTCCTGGCTGTGTCGTACCCCTTACCACTTCCGGTTTGGCACTGCCAGAGAGGAATTGATTATTGCTCAAATAAACACTTAAAAATTTTAATATGCCTCAGTTAATCATTTAACATTCCTTTAGAACCTTTGATATATTATTCAAAATAATGTTTAAAACCCTGATTATTCTAACATCTCTGTCATATCTGCATATGGTTCTGATGATTGCTTTGTCTCCTCAGCCTTTGTTTTTCCTGCCTTTTGGCATATCTTATAATTTATTGTTGACAGCAAAGCACCTTGTATGGGGCAGTAGAAACTGAGGTAAATATGTGTTCCGTGTGAAGGTTTATGTTCATCTGGCCAATAGCTGGGCTATGCTTTATGTTCATTGTAACCGTGAGCAACAGAGGCTTCGAATTCTTTCCATCACCTTGTCACCTTATTTTTGCCTCCCTGATTGGTTTTGGTGCTTCCTTTTGTGCTGATTCTCAGAAAAAGTCTGCCTCTCACTGGTCTCCCAGCTATACTCCACTGTTACTGAGGTCTTATCAGCTTGGTGGTAGGATGTGAGGAGAGGGGGCATTTTCTAATCTCACAAGTCTTAGTCGTTGGGCTGCACAAAGGGTCTGGGTCTCAGAGGCGAGCCTTTCCCCTGCTGCCCTCAACCCCTTCCTCGGGGCCAGCAGGTACCTTTCAGTCTTCTCCGTCTATATCCCTAAAGCCCTTCTTTCCCTACAAGGGAAGCCAGGCTTTACCTGTATGTTTGATTGTGCTGTAACATCATTGCTCCCATCAAGCTCTCTCTTTGTTGTTCTAAAACATTCTGGTGATTTTTCTTCCAAACCTAAAAGTCCCTTAGAAGAAGAAAGCTTCAGTGTAGTTACCGTTCAGGATAATTTCATATGAAAATTACCAAAGTTTCAAAATTTTAGTTTCAGAATCATTGAATACACATTTTAAATAGGTGTCTAAGTGTATCTTATACCTTTTTAAATTGAAGCAAACTCCTTGCCATTGATAAATTAATCATTATCAGGGCAAGTTAGCCTCATCTTCCTTGCCACCTTCATTGTTAGGAGCCTAGATGAGACTATCTGATCTGACATAACCCTGGATTTTCAGTTGTTTTGAATTTCTCTTATTCTTTTGTTTTATATGTTAATAAACTAGGCATAGCATATATTCTGTCTGTTTTTATGAACTCATATATGTTCACTGTTGGAAATTTAATTTAGACATAATCACACCTTTTATAGGGTAGGTAAAGACTGATAAAAGTACATTTATATAAACAGAATTATTGGTGCTATTAAAATTATATGGAGCCTTGGATACTCTATTCCTATGTGTTGAGAACAATTGTGGCAGAAGTTAAACTAATTTAGGGTAGGCAATGGTTGTATGTGTATGCATTTATATGTGTAAACAAAACAAATGAGACCACTGGTTTATTAAGTTATGAACTCAGTTATCAAAAACCAACTTCTCAGGCGGATCCAGCTTCCAACTCCTGGGGTGAGAAAGATCTGGAGAAGTTTACATCAACATGGTAGAATTTACTTCCATTTTGATGCCCCTTTCACTCTGATATGACTACTATGCTTGTATTATTGGTCTCCGCCGTGATAGATCATTTCATTCATATGGTTATTTTAGAACTTTTCAATTATTTTACTAAAATTCTCTAGGCTGGCTTGGCCTGCCTGATTAGAATTCTATAGATTTTGCTTGTGTGAAAATGTGATTACAGCTAATAAAAATACAAAAATATTCCTCTTGCCAAGTCATCGATAAAATTCGTTCTCTAGAATGGTTGGCCACAGAAAGCTTACTTTGCAGAAAAGTGTGTGCAGGTTTTGGAAACACAGATCTAGAGAATCTTTTAGGGATTCTTAGATCTGGGAATCTAAGAAAATCAATCCCTGAGTGAGGAGCACACGTAAAATTTTCAAGGTCCCTGAATATTTGAAGGATTTGTCAAATAAAAAACAAATCTAGACTTAGGAAGGAAAGACTGCCTTCAAAATGCTTACGGCAAGAGGAGGGCAAAGGGGCTATTAGAGCAGGGGGAACACTGCGACCTTGGGATCCACAGCCACCTCAAGGATTTGGCAAAAAAAAAAAAAAGATTTTCTTTGATATTGAAAGAGATAATTTTTTTAATGTTTATTTATTTTTGATAGAGAGAGAGAGCATGAGCAGGAGAGGGGCAGAGAGAGACGCACAGAACTAAAGCAGGCTCCAGGCTCTGAGCTGAGCTGTCGGCACAGAGCCCAACGCAGGGCTTGAACTCAAGAACTGCAAAGTTATGACCTGAGCTGAAGTCCTTGCTTAACTGACTGAGCCACCCAGACGCCCAGATGCACCCCCCCAAAAAAAAAAGTTTTCTTTTATATTGAAAGAGATAAGCAACTGGCTAGGGGAAAGTGGGATAAGAGAGATGGTCTGAGAGGAGTAGATCAGAGAATGTTTCCTCGAGGCCCGCCTGGTTGATAGAGTTGTAGTTGTGTGCTGGCACAGGATGACAGTGGGCCAAATTGCAGTGCCCCGAGAAGCTTAACCAAGTGTTGTTCAAACCAACGTTTTTTTCCTGATTGGTCCATGGCACCAAGCAGCTCAGCTAATCGTTTTTGGGGTAAAAACAATGAAATTTGGAGGGTCTGTGTGTGACCCCGTTCTAGGTAAACAAAGGGTAAGGTGGAGTGTGGACATGGGTGAGTCCTATCTAAGTCTCCAGAACACGAAAGGGAAGGGATTTCCTAACCTTTACTGTTTTTCAGGAGTATTAGGCTCGAGAAGATTTCAACATGGTCAGATTAGAAATTATTTCTTTTGGCTAGATTTAAGAATTTTTGACTCCCCTGCACTTGCGCTTGTATATCCTGGGCTTCCTGGGCCTTTAGAACCCGTAGGGTTGTGTATCATAACCCTGGATTGTGTTAGGCCTGAAGGGAATAGAACCGGGACTGCAACAGAAGTGAAAAAGGCCCCCTGCTCGCCCCTCTGACTGCCATGTGGCCAATAGTGTGGAACTCGTTTAATACTTTTCTTCCAGGGTAAAGACTGCAGTGAATGCCAAGAACAGCCTTCCCTTAAAGACTGTCCTCTGACCCTTTGAGGTTTGAGATGTTTGGACATAGGGAGCTACGGCTTTCTTCGACTTTGTTGCGAATTGAATATTCAGTTTGAATAGTTTTCTATTTTTTTAACTGACTTTTAAATCCTTCCATAATTCTAATTAAGCTCATCTTCATCTCCGGAGGTTGGCTAGCTCTAAGGCAAGAAATAAAGGAAGCTTGCTCGCCAGGCCAGGGCTTCCTAAGCTCTCACATCTCTACTTGAATTGATTTGCATTATAATGCACACGGGCAGGAAGATAGGTAAATTGAATGTGTGATTAACTGAGCAAAGAATAAAGCCCATATAGAGTTAACATTATTGCTCGACTACTCGCAGGTCATTTCTAAAGCATGGAAACAGGCACTCTCTAAGAATGAATGTATGAAATATGATGATTATCTTATTGAATATAAAACATTTATTACATCATCCAGTTCCTTTTTATTTAACTCGAAATGTGTTAAACAATTTCTAAGATGAGAGCTAATCATGCCATGTGGAGGTAGCCCAGTGCTGGCAAAATGGGAAACCCACTGGATCTGGGAATGATCCTTTTAGTACTAACCAGGAGATACGGTAAAATAATACATCCTGACCTGAGGCACTAGGGTTTTTATACAGTTCTGCGAAAAATTCAGTTGATGTGGGTTTATTATATTTGGTAAAAATAAACATCCTATTCTTTATTGCCTTTTTGGGAATTATTAACGCAGCCCAAAACATCTATCTTAAAGTAGTTTTGTGAAGACATGTAGCTAGATGACAAGAAGTAGCTTTGTGAAGGTATGTTTTAAAACAGCGCCCTGTTCGTAGGTGAGTTTTTTTTCTCACCATGTGATGGCCATGTCACATGACCAAATAGTGCCCAGAGTAAACATTCTTTTGACATTCATCGTGAATTCTGGTTCTCACATTCTTGACATTTTGAATAATGCTTTGATAATTTCAATATCACCTTTAGACTTTCACGATACAATTGCTCAGATAAAGTTTGTATTAATCATCACAATACATATATAAACACTTTTATTTCATTGTCTCTTTCTATGTATGGGTATCCATGGGCAGATTTTGCATAATCAAGTTAATAGTGTTCGTGAATCTGCATGATACTTCTGGTTTATGCTCAGTCTTGGTTCTTTCCACTTTATTAAAACCTATCATAATAAGGAAATGTTTATTTCATAGAGAAAAATCCTATTTATAATTATTAGCATACCATATAGCGTGAGATTAAGCAGTACTTTATAATTGAATTACGTGCAATAAAAATGTGCTGGAATGTGTTTCTGTCTCTTTAGAATAAAATAATATTTCCCAAAAAAGTGACTGGTAGTTTTTAAGAAGTAAAGTTTATCTTAAGTCATTTCTGGAAATCATTGTTGCTGAGGTTGTAAGTACTAAAGACAACATAGGTATAAGAAAATGATAGCAAAGAAGGATTTTTCTTGTTAAAGAATTTCTAGACTTCTGGTAGATATGATTATTTTATGGAAAGGCATAAGAATGGCCAATTTTAACATCTAATTTAGCATTCAGCTATGACTTAAGAGACATACAATTAATGAGTGGAATTAAAAACATTAAGGTTGATAATGCTCCTTTCTCTTTGCAAAAGTAATTTTTAATTTCTTGCCAGATAACTCAGAATATTAACTTTAACATGTAAGTGAAAACTTACATGATATATCATTTCCCTACTTCAATATGTGGGATTTTAATTAGATTAAATTCCACTTTTTTAAACAAGTATCCTTAATTATAAAGGGTAGAAATAAAATTTCAGCCAATTAAAATACAGCACACATAAATAGTCAAGGTGGTATGGTTCAATAATGCAATTCGAAGACTCTATGAGACTCCCCTGTTAATTCCACAGGTTCCCATGTCTGTTAATAAAAACATGAAATGGTACCAAATAAATTCAATCATATGGTAATAATTCCAATAATAATTTGAAATTCTACAAACTTACCCAATCTTTTTCTTTTGGTTTTATTTTTTTATTTTTAATTTTTTTAATGGTTATTTATTTTTGAAAGAGAGAGAGAGCAGGGGAGGGTTAGGGGGGGAGAGAGAGAGAGAGAGAGAGAGAGAGAGAATCCCAAGCAGGCTCCACACCCTCAGTGCAGTGCCCAGTGTGGGGCTCAAACTCAGGAACTGTGAGATCATGACCTGAGTGGAGATCAAGAGTATGACACTTAACTGACTGAGGCACCCAGGTGCTCCCTCATTATTTTGGTTTTAGAATCAAATTCAGAATTATGTCCTCCTGCTTTGACTTTGGCTTGCCAAACTGGTGTGCGTATGTTTTCACCTTGTTAAAGAGAATTATCTAAAACTTTGGAAATAAAACAGAAATATAATTGTGTTTCCTTAACGTAGTGCCAGTAAGACTCCCTGAGGCTGAGTGAGGATCATCCGATTTTCTCTGGGAATGTAACTTTGTTTTATTTAGAATTCACACTTGACTAGAGCCAGGCATTTTATTACTCTGAAAAGTGAGAAGTTAACTTTTAGGGAACTAAGGTGTGGTCATTTTCTTTTCTGTCTAGTGGAAAATTTAACTCTGTTATATATTCATTGAGCCATAGAATTAATTAATTTTGTAATTTCCTAATCTGTTTCACTGTTCTTGTTTCCATAACTGTCTACAAGTTCAGTTCCTTTCATCTTTTCTGAACTAGCTTTGGCATCCTGCTGGTTCCCTTGCTGATTAGTTAAATAAAACATTGACAGGTGCTTGCTATTTATTGGTGAGAATTATGTTTCTTCTAATATTTTGAAAATTGCGCTTTAATAACTAAAGGCTTTTAAAGAGAAAATAAGGAAATAAGACAAGTAGAACTATAATCAGAAGCAAAAAAAAGAAGAAGGTAGGGGGAGATGGAATTAGGCACTGATCTGTGAAACTATGCTGGATGGTGCATTCATTCCAGCGATGTGATAAAATATTATAAATCTTTAAATTTTTTAAATGTTTATTTATTTTTGAGAGAGGCAGAGACAGAAACAGACACAGAGACAGAACATGAGCGGGGCAGGGGCGGAAAGGAAGGGAGACACAGAAACCAAAGCAGGCTCCAGGGTCTGAGCTGTCGGCACAGAACTAGACCTGGGGTTCGAACCCAGGAACCGTGAGATCATGACTCCAGTGGAAGTTGGATGCATAACTGATTGAGCCATCAGACGCCCTTATAAATCTTTTAAATCTACTAATTGATAAACTGAAATTGTGCTGTCCAAGAATAACTGCCTTCTTTTTTTTTTTCAGTGTATAATCCACAATTGGAGCGTATAATTAAACATACAGAGAGTAGATGTGTGTTAAATCAAGTAATATTTGATATAAAACTTTGTGGAAACGAGGCTTTTTCCTCCTTATTCCATCTAGCTAGTACTATAGTGAACAGGTTCTATTGACAACTCCCTTGTCATCCATTTTATCAGTTGAGTTTTATCAATGATATTTGTACATTTATGTATACTTCGTTATTAGATTTAAGATGTTGATTGCCTACATAAAACCTTTATGGATGAGGAGAAAAGTTTTCAAATGATGTTTAAAATTGCATTGCTCATCAACTCAAAAGAAAAAAAGACACCAAATGTTAGAGTTTAAAGACAGGAATGCTTTGATATAAACCAGGAGAACTTTGGTTAAATTCTTTCTATACCAGTACGAATGGTACCATACTTCCCTGAAAATAAAACTGAAACACACACACACACACACACTCAAACACACAGACACATACTTCCTCATTGAGGATCTCTTATATAAAAAAGGTCTGCATATAAAAGACAGTCCAGAGACATCTTTGAAGGTTCTCTTTCAAAGCAGCTCCACTTTCCCTTGTGTCTGGGGATTTCTGTTATTAATTGAAGTTAATTTTCTAGGATATCAGTTTGCAGTGCACGTGGGAAAGATTGATAGCCTCTTCGATTCTCAAGAGTGTTGAAAATGACACTGTTCCATCACCGGGTGCCTTCACTTTTATCATCACAAATCAAATTATAAACATCGGGGCAACCTTGCTGGAATCTGGCTTCGGGAGATTTCCATAAGATTAATTAGGCGGCCAAAGCAAAGATGGTAAAATAGAAAGGGGGCGGGGGGAGGGAGGAGGGAGAGTGGAACCATTCATTCCTCACAGAATGGAAAGTCAATTCAACAATGGGTAATTAGCGTGGGCCACGGATTCTCAAAGGCACTGAGGACACCGGACTCTTTCTGGCACTCTGATGTTTAGTGCCGTATTGTGGACCCCTCATTTAATTAGTGCACTTTGATACCCACAGGAGTTTGAGGCTCCAGGGCATGCTAAACACAGACTGACACCAGCAAGCTTCTGCCTCCTTCCACTCTAATTAGAGACACAATGAGCTGCAAAGACAATGTTTTACTCCAAGATTTCTTCTGCAGATACCTCTGGCAGGAAACAATCGTTTATTTTGTGTCTATATTGGTATTCAGATGAAATTGTTAGCATGCAAAAGATGAGCTAAGGGCACATATCTATTAAAAATGCTTAGCGGGGTTCAAAAATGATGGAAGCAATTTGTGGGGGAAAATCTCTTTTCCCTCTTAGAAACTATTTATTTTGCTGTGCTCTAATTAGAAACTTTAAACCTTAATGCACATTGCATTCTAAAGTAAATATCAGTTCTTTCTTAAAATAGTGGTAAGTCCTATACCTTAAATAAATGGTTCTAAAATTATCCAAAAGCAGGAGGAAGAATAAGATGGGAAACCCCTCTCCTCCTCTGAATACAACTGCTCTGAAATAACTAGCCAGCACTAGGGAAAATGACAGAGGTCATTCTTACAGGAAGATTGCTAATCTGTCTAGAGCTCTTTAAAGAAAGCCCAGAAACATTCGCAGTGCCAAGTTAAAAAAAATTTAATGTTAGTTTTGATGGACAGTTCCATGCTGATTGGAAGAATATAAATATCCCAAGGGAGACTGCATATTGAAAGTTAATCTCAGCATCCACGAAATACTAGTATGTGTTGCTTTAACTACACAAGGTAAATCCTGTGCCCCTAAAATTTAAACACAGGACAAAATGTTTCTCTATGGTATTGTTGTCTATGTATTTCTGCAATGCACATCAGCTTGCAAAATAAAATGTCTCAAAGAATTGGCAACAAAATGAATCAGTGCTATTATCTCCTTATGTACCTGTGTGTACCCAGCTACTGACCTGCCTAGCAATCTGTAGTAACTTTTGAGGAAATGAAACCAAAAAAGCCCCAACAAAAAAAATTCCATTCTGAGATTACATCCCCACAAAACAAGTATGTCTTGATTAACTTTCCGGGCCTTTAGATACTCAAAATCTTCCCTTCCACACACCCTTTGCTATTCATTATGAAATAGGTCAGAAGAGAAAGACACTGTTTTCTGGGAAAGTGGCTTGTTCTGCTGCTCAGTTCCCCTAAGAGCATCAATGGACGTTAGTTTTTCAAGGCCCATTCTGAGTTTATATCTATGTAAGGATCCGGGCAAGTATTGTTAAATAGGTTTCACCTCCAGTACCGAACCCAATAGATTGTGAGGATGTCTTGGGAGGACAGTTTTTAGACAGATTGTTGATTCACTGGGAAAGAACGCCATGATTATTTCAGCATGCTTTTCATTGATTTGGCTTGAGGTGAGGCAAGAGAAAACATTGGGAGTGATGAAGTTGGCAACATGATTTTGTCAACCCTTCCCTGGACTGAAGCACTGGATGTTTAGACCTAATTTACCCACTGTGTCAGTTACCCACTACTCTCTTATAGTTTAGAGAATTCATGCCCAAATCTAGGAATCTACTGGAGCCTGTCCTACCTGTTTAATTATCTACTTCTCTGGATGAACTCATTATAGCATTTTATTTTATTTTATTTTATTTTGTTTTATTTTATTTTATTTTATTTTATTTATTTTTTTACCGATGTGAAGATTTATTTAAAAGGGAAAGGGCCCTGAGATTTAAGCTTCATTAGTTTCCCGATATATCCACCACTGGTAACAGTACATTTTGCCTACAACATGAGAGCTACATGGATATAGTTTGCGTCAGTTGTGCAATGCTCAGACTAATGACAGGCTATATCTCTGCTGGGGGAGGTCTGTTACAGTTTTACAAAGATTCATGTGCTGTTAACATTTCCATATCATAAGGTTAACTCTTCATCATGCCTTTGCAACTGGCAGGGTGGGCACTTAATCTTGAATTTGGGTCCCAGCAGATCCCACAACCTCAGGATTATTTTGGTTAGAAGATCATGCAGATTTGGGTTATTGAGTGCTAGGTCCCATCCCCTGTGCATACAAAGGGATCATCAGAAGTTTTGCAGTGGAGTCTTCGGTGAGATTCTGTATTCTTCCATGTATAGCATTTTAGATTCTATTTTTTAAAACCGTAATCTTCTTTGGACATCTTGGCAGATTATGATCTGCTATTAATTTACCTTCCACTAACCTTGCCTATAAATAGTGAACATGTTCCCACATCTGACTTGAATCTCAAAGTCAGATATCCAGGCCAACAAACTTCGATAATTGTCTTGATGTGTTATTGATGAACTTTCCCATAAGGAAATGTCTCCTTATGATTGAGCAGTTCAGAAAGTTCTGGGTTAGTCATTAATAAACCATTGTCCAGCTCTGAGTCCTCTCATGTTCTTTGTTGGTATTCAGAAAATGATAAAAGAGTGTCCTGTTCAGGTGTCTAGAAAAGACTATACCAAAGAAAGCAATATTTAAAATTCAAAATTAAGCCTAAGGTAAAGAAAAGTCCCCTTTCTTTTCTTGTCTGTTTTAACCAAATAGATATTTTCTAAGCGCTTGATGACTATGCCTATATTAAGCACTTTATATTTCAGGCCAGAAAGCTATGTATCTGTACCTTTTGGGAGAGAGTTAGCAGTAACATGTACTATATAACTTCTAGTAATAATACTTTAGCACCGCTTGAAAGCTGAATCCTGTCTCCCAAAGGTAACCTATTCCCCATCTAAGTCACTGAAGTAACCGCTGAATAATTAGCTCACGTTACCGTACATATTAATGTTTCAAATCATTCATCACTTGAAATCCTGTATTCAGCCTCTGCGCCCTTTCCTAAAAAAGATTCATGCTTCCAGCTAAGAAGGCAGGGGGTTCTCTTCAGACATAACAGAAGACAGTGTGCTCAAGGAGAGACACTCAGTTCCATTATGAATAGTTTACAAATGGTTAATATGCCTTCACATTTTCTGCATGTCCTATTGAAAATCATCTCATCTATTATTAAGACATGCACTAGATTATAGGTGCTTATGAGCAATAGTTAATTTATTTTTTAAAGCAACAGACTAAGGAAAATTCCTTGAATATGTAACATCCGTAGAATAGTTGACTTCATTGGCCACAAAAGCGGGTAGTGTTCCCAAATTACCCATTTGCAGAGTAGAATTACATTACATAGATTTGTATTTAGACATCCCCAAAGATAGACGAATGTTAAATGCCATGTAGCATTTGGTTAAATGTGACAGCATGGAGAACCAAGCTATGACAGTATTTCAGATTACAGGCTATGCCAAAAGTCATTTGACGGCACTATCAGAAAGAAGTAGAGGACCCCAGTGAAAGGTTTCTCTGCTTGGCACACCTGCTTTTTAAAGTTTCCCTTATTTCCATTAGCCTATTTTCTTCCTGTTCTTCTCTATCTTCCCTTTTTATTTAGAAATTCATTTCATTCCCTCCTGTATTCAATGATGCTCCTTGCTTCAGGGGCCCTTTATAGTAATTTATTCCATATGCTTATTATCCTTTGTGTAAAAGAGTTTTGCCTTCTTCTTTTTTGCCTTGTTCCCAACTTTCTAATTTTCAGATCATATCTACTCACTTCTCTGGTCTTGAAGCGTAAAGACTTTGCTGGGATCAATTTTATCAATGCACCTTATAATTTTTAAAACTTCAATTGGGTTACATGAAGTCTTTTCTTTTCCACTGAGAATTTGCTCAACTTTCCCATCTTTTCACATAACTTAATCGTTGAGATCTGGTATCATTCAAATAACTGCTCCTCACTGTTCCCCCAAAGAGCAATTAAACCTTGTAAAGGTTTGGTGACCAGCACTGTTTAAATTATATAAGGCGAGCTCCAGAAAAGTTCTATCAATAGCAATACTATTATGCCTTCAACTGATAAAAGAACTGACTGCCTCTATTTAAATTTATCATTACTAAAAAATATTGTATAACTTATTTCAATAAATATATATTATCTATCATTTGACAAGTAGAGAGGCCCGTGTGTGTGTGTGTGTGTGTGTGTGTGTGTGTGTGTCCGTGTGCGTGCCTTTTAATAATCCAGTTAAGCCAGGGAAAGACATAACTTTTCTTTGCAAATCATACCAATGCACAGATTTGCATTAGATTCATTCCCACACAATTTGGAAAACTAGTTTATAAAAAATCACATTAATCTGTCTCCCAGGAGGTTTATTTAAGTTTCCCCTGCCCCGTTAGGTAGTACTGGTACATTTTATGTTATCTTATTTCATTTTTTTAGTACTGGTATGTTTTAAGTAAATAGATATTTCTTTTTCCATAAACCCTTCTGCCTATACCTATGAGTGTTTCATTTCTAATTGGTAAAAAAGTGGGATATTTATGCACACGGCAGCCAAGTAAACAAGAAATATACCCTCAAAAAGCCATAATATAGAAAAGGGATTCCTAATTTTTATCGTTTACTACTTACACATTTAATTGAAAACCAGTTTTGATTTATAATAAATATTGAAACAAAGTCTTAAAGGTATTAAATGACAGAAGCGTTAAAAACATCTTTGTTAATGGTGGATTCTTTCTCAAAGAGAAGAATAATGCTTATTTTTAAAAGCCTTGCTATGACCTTTACTTAGTATGAATTAGGTGACTTGGGAAAAACTAGTTCTCTGATTACTGCACTTACTTAAAAATTGTTCAAATGAAGTTAAATTATAAAATGATTATTTTTAAAGACAATGAAGAAAAACCTTTTAGAGGTTTTTCTGCACCTTTTAGAGGTTTCTCTACAAATTGCTCGTATGTAATATCCAGTTTTAGAACTGTGAATGCATATGGATGGAGGGCAGTGTGCAAACTGCCCAAACCCTCATATTATTATCTTAATGACTCAGAGTGGCAATTCTCAACCAACTCACTGGCCTCTACTTTCTGAAATACCACTTTGATGTACACTGGTACTCCACAGAGAGACAAAGGCCCCAAATAAGAACTTTCAGCATAGACATTCTTTTGACTAATATCTACCACTGAGATGACTCTATTTTTTTACTTCAGAACAAAATGATGGGTGGTTTTAGCAATAGGGTCAAGGGAACACTGTTATTTCTCTTAGGCCAGTAGTTCACAACTCATGCTGCACATGAATATCACCTGGGAAGCTTTATTTTTTTTAATGTTTTTATTTATTTTTGAGAGACACAGAGACAGAGTGTGAGCAGGGGAAGGGCAGGGAGAGAGGGAGATACAGAATGTGAAGCAGGCTCCAGGCTCTGAGCTGTCAGCACGGAGCCCGACGCGGGGCTCCAACTCACAGACCGTGAGATCATGACCTGAGCTGAAATCAAGAGTCAGATGCTTAACTGACTGAGCCACCCAGGCACCCAGAAATTGGTGTTTTTAAGCCTAAGTGATACTAACGTGCAATCAGAGCTGGGAAACATTTACTTAAACCGAGAGTTTTCACCTGGGTGGGAGTGAATATATTCACTAGAATATATTTTTCTGAATGCACAGAAGATATCTTTCAGAATGTGAACTGGGGGCCAGGGACAGTATTTCTGAAAGTTCCTATGGTTTATATTACCATTCTTGTTTCTCCAAAGAATCTGAATGACAAATCAATGTGTATTTTTACAAAACTCACCAATAGGTCTTTCACTCACATTTGAGAATCACTTACTTGGGTTATTTGTCCAAACACATATGTATTAATTGGGTCAACCTATCAAATTAATTTGTTCTAAGAGCTGTAGTTATATCCTGAAGACTTATCCTGAACTTAAAATTTCTGGAATGTGCCAGGGGATACCCAAAAATTTTATTCAGAAATGGGGAGATTTGCTACGGTTACGTTTCTCAAGGTGTTTTCTTTGAACAAAGGCTTGCAGTAAGATAATAATTATGTCTTGCCTTCCCCCAAAAAACATATTTGGGGAGAAGTTCTTTGATCTAATAAGATTGGAAGATGTAGCTTTAAGCAGTGCTAAACAGATGTATTTAATGCATAATTTATCAAGCTTTGCATGTGCTGATATACACTGGGAATCTTCTAGAACAGTGCTTCTCAAACTTTAAAGGCATACAAATCTATTTGGTAGCATATAGAGAGAATACTGGCTAGGAATAATGCTGATAATAATTAGTCAAAGCAGGGAAGAAGGGGACATGAAAGGAATTAATATTTACTGATTAACTACTATTAAATAATTTAATATGATTAATATATCTGAGGTAGGTGATATTTCCTTAGTTTCCAGATGAGAAAATGGAGGTTGAAGGAGATTAAATAAAGTGCTCAAAATCATGGAGTTATTAAAGAGATCTAAGATTCTCAATGCAGAATCTTATTTCCAAACCTCTTTTTGCCATATCTTCTGTTATTTATTCCCTTTTTCTTTTTCTTTTTTCTTTTTAAAAGTTTATTTGTTTTTGAGGTTGTGGGGGAGAGAGAGAGAGAGAGAGAGAATCCCAAGCAGGCTCTGCACAGTCAGCACAGAGCACAGTGTGAGGCTCAGTTTTCCATCACTCAGAACAAACTAGTATATTTTCATTGTCCAGGAAATTTCTTCATACTCCTTGGTAGAAAATTATTCTCCTCCAAGAGTAGGCTCTATCCTGATTTCTATCACCACTGATTAGTTTGTGCCTGTTCCTGAACTTCATACAGATGGAAATATACTTTACTCATTCATGTCTGGCTTCTTTCACTTAATATAGCACAATTATTTTGAGATACATCCATATTGTTGCATGTATCTATGATTTGCTTATTCATTCTCCTATTGGTTGACATTCAGATTGTTGCCAGTCTCTTGTCTATGATGAATAGAGCATTTATGAATATTCTTGTACAAATCATTTTTGGAGATATAAACACTCATTCCTTTGGTAAAAAAACCGAAAAACCTAGCAATGGAATTGCTATGTCATAAAGTGGGCCCCTACTGAACTTTATCAAAACCTCTTGAGCAGCTTTCCAAAGTAGTAGTATCGTTTTACAAAGTCTTCAGACCGTCAGCAATGAATGGCACCTCAGTTATTCTATTTCTACTATAACTGCATTCCACCCCATTCTTTTAAGGGCTAACTTGCTTCAAGCTTATACGCTCCTTGCTTGCTGACCCAAACCTCATTGTTTGTGGACTTCCCTTAAGATTTTGCAGACCACTGGCCTTAAGGAACAAAGAACCAGACTTTTCTGGAACATGAGGCCTGACCACACTTGATAACAGCTGCCATTGACCATGGTATCCTTTACTAAGAGATATCTGGGAGCCTGATTATTGGCAGAGCAGGGGAATCTGAAAGTCTTGCAAAGACAAATTAGTTGCTGAGCATCAGCTTCTCTTGCACTTAGCCCCCTCACCATTTCCTGCACCTTCCTTTAACAACTTCCTACTCTGCCTGTACATGGAGATGGTCTTTGAGACATTACTTGGCCATCTTCCCAAGTTTCCTGGTCTTCTAAAGAAAGTAACCAACTTTCCCACCAACCCTTATCTTGCGCGTATTGGCTTTCAGCCCAGAAGCAGCCAAACCTGAGTTTGTCCTGTAACATTACCTCCTTTTTTTTTTTTTTTTTTTTTAACATTTTAGATGTTTATTTTTGAAGGAGAGAGAGAGAGAGAGCATGACTGGGGAGGGGCAGAGAGAGATGGAGACACAGAATCCAAAGCAAGCTCCAGGCTCCCAGCTGTCAGCACAGAGTTCCACATGGGACTTGAACTCATGAGCCATGAGATCATGACCTGAACTGAAGTCAGATGCCCAACTGACTGAGCCACACAGGCGCCACAACCTCCTTTTATTTCTAACTTTATATCCATTTCATCTAGTTATCTAAAATCAAGAAAAGGGAAAGTGTAACCCTTCTAAGAGACTATCTTGGAATAGTGTGCAGAATTATTGGAAAAAATTCCCCTAACAACTGGATGTGTGTCCACCCTACCCAATTTTAATAGAGTGATTTGTCAAACTGAAGAAATAAACACTCAGTGAAATGGTCATCCGAAAAGGCAGAATAAGGGCTCAATGCAGCTATTGATAAGGAAAAGATAAAAAGGAATATGGACAGAAAAGATGCCTTAGAAGGAAAAGAAGAGATAAGGATGGGGGAATAGGAGGCATCAGAGAAAAATACAAATGCGGATAGAACAAGGAAGGCATGTTGCAAGGTGACCGGGATCCAAGATAGGTCAATGCCCAGAAAGCCTTGGTTGGTAGGGCAGACACTGAGCAAAGGATGTGTGGCAGCCAGGGGGCAGGCAGGAATTGTCTACTCTGAATGGGTTCTGTTTATATATCAAGCATGGAATCACACTTTTACACAACTATTTCCCAAGACCAATCATATTTACTCCCTCACTTGCTAATGGACTAATACGATTTTTAGCCCCCACTTTTGTTTATCAGCCACTCCTATTCATCAACCTGGCCTTGGTTCAGGTATATAATTTACTTGGTTCTTTCCTCCCAAGTGTGCTGAACTCCTCAAATGCAGACTCATTTTGGTTTGCCCTCTGCAATGCTACCTCAGTGCTGTGGCCTCTCTTTACACAATATGCTTCTGTTTCTAGGCCAAATATTCAACAACTTCCCTCAGTCAATTTTAAGAGCTCAGCAGTATCACCTAAATCTGGAGCTCTAAATCAGTCCCTTTAGGCTGAAATTAATCACAAATCTCCCCCCCCCAAAAGCATTTTAAAGGCATTCACAGCATGAGCTTGAAAGTGACCCTTTGAACAACTAAAAAATAAATACTACTCAGCTGTAGTTATTGACTTCCTCTTCTAACCTACTGACTTAATTTGCTCATGGATGTTATTTTATGCTTGTGGAGAGCTTGCTGTGTGTGGTGATATGGAATTTAGGGACGGCTTATTATGACCAGCTATCCCACTTGCCCAGGGAATTTCTCATAAGTCATTGACAAGACTTGAGTGTATTGGGAAGTAAGTGTGTTAAGTTTGCTCTAGCCATCACCATATTAGAAGTGATCATTCATGCAAAGGTACATAGAAAGACAATAGGACTTGCTACCTGAAGAACCTTGTTGGAATAATCACCATTTGGTGATACATTCCAAGAAATACATATGATCTTATATAGCAGGATAATTAATTTAATTTGTTCATCTCTCTTAACATTTCATACATTATTGACTAGCTAACTTCTGATTAATATACTAAATACATGAAGCATTTCATAATCCCAGATTATATCTGCTTGTTTAGTTTTGGGTTGCTATCTACATGAGGTAATTAAAATTTCTCAAAGAATTGATTTTTGAATGTTTAACCAAGAAGCTTATCTTGCTCAAAACTGCTAAATTTTTATCTTGTTTATTTTCATTAAAAATTATACAGAGTTTCTGTCTTCTTAGATACTCTGTAATTGTTTAAAGTTAATCCAACAAGAACACAATGCCTCTGGTAGGTTTACTGGTTCCATGGGGATTAAAATAAGAAATTTACTGTTAGGGTACATAAAACAGAATGTAATCTAGGATGCCATACGTAGAATATAATTATATGAAAAAGGATATCAATAAACTTTTGAAAAAAGCCACCTAAATTTTTCTCAAGTTTTAAAAAATATCCAACCATTCTTTTCTTTTAATTAATATTTTAGAGTTTGTTTATTTATTTGGAGACAGAGAGAGAGAGAGAGAGAGAGAGAGAGAGAGAGAGAGAGTGCATACATGTCAGCAGGGGAGGAGCAGAGAGAGAAGAGAGAATCCCAAGCAGGATCCACACTGTCAGTCCAGAGCCTGATGTGGGGCTCTATCTCACAAACTGTGAGATGATGACCTGAGGTGAAATCAAGAGTCAGACGCTTAACTGACTGAGCCACCCTGGTGCCCCAATAACCAACCATTATTAAAGGGGAAATAAAAACGTTAAAAACCATAAAGGAGAAAGCAACACCTGCCTTTTACACATGAACTAATTCCCACAGCCTCATAAAATATACACTGGAGTCACAATCCCCACATACTATTTATTTGAGTTTTACGTTTAAACACTCACTTCTATAAGAACTAAGAAAAGATCAGTTATCACCTACTGCATAATACCTTTAAAATCCCGCAATATATCTTTCCCTTTTCCCTTTTCCATTGTGTGTCCACTTGTTATAATTTATGACTGCCAATTAATATATGATGCAGGAAATGCATATACTGTCAAAATCACTGACTTTTTAACTTTTTTCTCTCCAATTTTCTATTTGATATAAGTGAATCAAAGACCTTTTCTTCACCCTATTGTTTTTACTCTAAAAGCCACTCGGCTCTTAACAAAAAGGAATATTAAGTACTAGTTGTAAAATAATCTGTCAATCAATCAGGCACTTATACTTTGGGTAGACCACTCATGAAGCTTCAGAAAAGATTTTTTTCAGAACACAAATAAAGGAAAATTGCAATTAAATAAAATACAGATTGGAAAACTCCATTTTATATCGATTTTATTACTAAAATTTGCAAAGAAGCCTGGAGACTATATTAAGCCAATGTTGAAATGGGTGCATTGAAAGAGACAAATAGAACCCTGGTCAGTGGTCATGGAGTAAGTGTTCCCTTGAACTCTCCATTCAAACATCTGGGAGGAAGAGCGTATCCCCTTCTACTTATCTGATCCCTGTAAATCTCTTGGTTAGTTTTGGTATTTGACTGTATTATCTATTATGTGTAAGATAACAAAATCAAATCCCCAGGAATAAAATGGAAAATAATACGACACCTTCCTTCTTTTGTGAAACTAATTACAAATAACAATGGCTTGAGTGAATATTTGAGGCCATCTGATGTATACTATAAACTATTTCTAAATTCTATCCTGCTTTTTCCCTTTTTTAGATAAAAACCTTCTGGATATGGCCAAACATTCAGGTTTTCAAGAATTTTTTTTTGGGGGGTGGCCACTACCTTCCTGCAGCATGACCTCTAAAATTGTGTGCATCAGGGGCGCTTGGGTGGCTCAGTCGGTTAAGTGGCCGACTTCAGCTCAGGTCATGATCTCACAGTCTGTGAGTTCGAGCCCCGCATCAGGCTCTGTGCTGATGGCTCAAAGCCTGGAGCCTGCTTCAGATTCTCCGTCTGCCTCTCTCTCTCTCTGCCCTTCCCCTGCTCACACTCTGTCTCTCAAAAATAAATGTTAAAAAATTAAAAAAAATTGTGTGCATCAAATGATATACATTTGCATTTTTACCTAACTATCAGAAATATTTGCCCAAATAATTTGTGTTTGCAAATTTAGAGGCTAGGTTAAGACCATTTATAAAAATTGGCTCTGGAAATGTCAAGTACATACAGCCTTATATAGCATCATAAATATTAAAGGGTAGAAAATCTAGATCATTAATTTCCAGAGAAGTAGTACATCATATCTACTTAACACTCAAATAGCAAGAGGCTTCGAATTTTGGTGAGGATACTTGGAGCTTCAACTTTAAAATCCCTCGCTTTAATTACAATTAACAGCATACTATTATTCTTGTGTTCAAAGATAAACTGGGTGAATGTTTTTCTTTTTCTTTTTAAAAAATGGACATTTTGTGTTCTATTGACCTATTGGGATGTTTAATTGGACACAACTTGCGAGGGAGGCTGATCTTCAGAGCTCCCTAGAATCGGCCTGTCAAGCATGGGTATGATAAACATTGCCCCTACAGTACAATTCTGCTGCAGCAAGTGAAAATGCCCATTGCTTCCTATTACTTATTTAAAAAACACACAGTGAGAAGTAAAACACGGACAGTCTGAGGTGTTGTAAATAAAGAACATTAGGTTTCATGACATTTTTGTACACAATGTACTTAGAACATAATTTGGCAACGTTGTAACAGTGACCAAGCCATATGATTCTAGATGAGACTAGGTTTTCGATGACAAAGAGACATTTTGTCAAATAATTTCAGAGAGAAAATTCCTTAAGGCCACTTTTTTGCTTACTCAGAAGCAAATTTAAAAAAATAATAGTAAAGATAATATTCCTAATAGCATGCCTTATGGTTAACAAAATGGTTTCTTGGGATGTCTGGGTGGCTCAGTCAGTTGCGTCCAACTTCAGCTCAGGGCATGATCTCATGGCTCCTGAGATGGAGCCCTGTGTCGGGCTCTGCTTCAGATTCTGTGTCTCCATCTTCCCCTCCCACTCATTCTCTCTCTCTTTCTAAAAAAAATTGGTTCATAAGGTATCTTATTTGATTTTTATAATATCTTGTATGGTTTGCATTATTATTCTTGCACATTGAGAACACTGGAAGCCATAGAAGTAAAGTACTTCACAAAATGTTACACTGTTGATAAGTTACATGCTCACAATTCAAACATACTGAGATTAATTTCAAAGCCTAGGACAGTTTAGTAAGTATCTAAAAACTCTCACTTTCATTTATCTTAATTGTGAAAGCTATTCTCAAGTATATCTGAAATTATCAGAAATCTCACAAGGCTTGTAAAAAAGGGAAATCTATATTTTTAGACTTTAATATTTCTGACCAAATAAACAGCTTTTTAGATTTTGACTTTACTTTTCTAATTATTTTACTTACACAATAGTTTATATTTCTCTGTGACAACTAGGAGGGAAGGTTTACACTGTGTGGACTTAAATTTCTTTGAGAGCATCAATTATTATTTATGAGTTCTTAACAATGGAACGGGGGCATTGTTGTTCAACCTGAGAATTTAAAAATTGTTAGTGTTATTATTTGGGCAATATTATGGTCTGGGCATAACAAACTCCATTCCTGATGCTCTGGGTTGCACATTTCTAAATACAACTCAAGACTAAGAAATAGAGCAAGGGATAATCTCCTTCAGTATTATAGAGGGTGTGACTCTGCATTTACTTCTTTCTAGGACTTTCAGGGTCAATCTCTCTGATCTAAGGATCTAAATTTCTGTTTCTCATCTCTGGCCTGACCATGGGCTTGGCTGCAATGTCCTATCACATCTTAAATTTTAAAAATAAAAATAAAAAGGTTTGGGAACTCAAGGAGGGAATGAGTTCAGGATTCCATACTTTCATCAAATAATTCTGTACTAGTTTGCTAGAGCTGTCAAAACAAAATACAAGAGCCTGGGCAGCTTAGACAACAGAAATCTTTTCCTCACAGTTCTAGAGGTTAGGAAGCAGACACAAGTTGTTACCAGAATTGGTTTCTTCTGCGGCTCTTGTCCCTGCCTTACAGATTGACATTCCCCTGTGTCCTCAACATGGTCCCTTTGTGTAGGTTGGACTCCTCGTCTCTTCTTATAAAAACACCAGCCATACTGAATTCAGTCCCATACTAATGACTTCATTTTAACTTACCTCTTTGAAGACTCTCTCTCTAAATACAGTCATATTCTGAGATACGAGGGTTTAGGAGTTCAAGTTAAAAGTACATAATTAGCCCACAACAACCTCTTGCTTACTTCTTTACCATCTGTTCCCTTGAAAGAGAAGTCGCTTGTCTGGTTGCTCATTACCTAGGACTCTGTTGGAGCTACTTTGCCAGGTAGCATCACAGGGCAGTAAGAGGCCATGCATGTGGGTGTGGTTCTCCATCTTCTTGACATTCTCCCTTGTATTCACACTAACAAAGCAGCACGTGACATAAGGCCTGACCCTAAAGAGTTACTTTTTCTGATTCCTTCATTTGTTTACAGAAGGACAAAGAAAGAAAAGTATCATTTTAATGTTACATACTGCCAAACAAAATCTAAGTTTTGTCCAAAACATGTCCAGTTAAAAATAAATAAATAAACTTCTTGGTTCCATGTATCTTTCCAGCTTCTGTAGTAGCTCTCTATCTCATGTCCCAGACACTGTTCTGAAGTTTCCACTTTCTTACCTCTCCATTTTATCTCATACAGCAGTTTGGTTCACCCTTCATTCAGCTCGCAAATATTATTCTCTTGAAGACCACCACTGAATTCCCTAATACCACATCCACTTGACAAATCTTCTTTCCTTATCTTCTTCACCAAACTTCACTCTGCAATATTTTCCTCCCCAAGTCCATTCTCAAATCCCCTTTGTGTGTTCTACGGTCTTGAGATTTTTATAACTTCCTGGTGGATTTTTAAAAATTATTATTATGTGTTGACATTGTATATCCTCTTTTTCTTTAAATTCTGTTTTTCTGATATTAAAATTATTCAACCAGTTTATTTGGTTAGTGTTTGGTTGACATATATTTTCCCAAACTTTAATATAAACTGCTCTCTATGGTTTTATTCATCATTCCTTTGAAAGTAATCTGTCTTTTCTTCCTTGGTGATTTTCTTCATGTCATTAGTTTCTGCCATTTCACTATTATGAATTATAATTTGTATTTTTTTCCACTTTGCTCTCCTTGGAATGTGTTGAGCTATCTGCATTTCTAAATCGGCATATACATATGGTATATGTGTATATGTGTGTAAATAAATATGTATCTATTTCTCACTTAATCCTTTGTGTCTCTTTACCATTCCTTAACATTTTCTTCATCTGTCTGTCTGTGCCATATTCTGGGCTATTTCTTCATCTATATCTTCAATTCACTAATTTTCTTTTTATCTATCTATGCCTAAATTGCTGTTAATCATGCCTGTTGATTTTTTAATTTAAATAATTAGATTTTTTCCTCTTTAGAAGTTCTATTTGTTTCTCTGTCAGATAATTTTCTTGTCCTTGAGCTTTGCTTGCATTTCTGACGCCTTTTATATATTTAAGCATATTAAACATGCTTGTACTGTTTCCCAGTCACTCCTATAGCTGAGGAATTGGAATTTTATTTATTTGCTTCTTTGTTTCTGCTCATGGTATCTTATTTCCTAGTTTATTTTGTAGATTTTGACTGTGACCTTACTTTTCTTGAAACTTTATCTGTGGTAGCTCGGTAAGAATGGAGACTGAGATGGGATTCTCCACAAGGGCTAGAACTTGCTTTTGTGGATCATCTCAGGCTGCCACCAGTCCAGCCCCTGCTTTATAATTCTGGAATCCATATTACTTGTTTATCGGAGGCTCTGGATCTATCTATCCTTCTTTATTCTCCTTTTCCTAAAAAACAAAATCTTTTTCTCTTTTCCTCCAGATGCTATACTCTGAGATAATCCCTCAGAAATCCTTTGTTTTACCTCTTTATTTCTCTGTGTTCAATCTGGAGTTTATTCTAGGTATAGAACTTTGCTTTTTAATAGCTATTTTTCATCTAGAACTTAGAATTTGTTCTTTTCATATCCTCATGCTAATTATTTTTGTATTGATGTTAATAAGGATTTTTAGCATTTTTTTTAACATGCTTTTCCTGGGGCACCTGGGTGGCTCAGTTGGTTAAGTGCCCAGCTTCAGCTCAGGTCAAAATTTCATGGCTCATGAGTTTGGACCCCACATCAGGCTCTGTGCTGACAGCTCAGTGCCTGGAGCTTGCTTCGGATTCTGTATCTCCCTCTCTCTCCCCCTCCTCTCCTCTCTCTCTCAAAAATAAATACACATTTAAAAACATTAAACATGCGTTTTCTACCGTTCTACTACTTTAATCTCATTTGTGATTCACTTCTGGTTATATATTTTAGGCAATCCTTTTAATGTTTTTCTACCATCTGTCTCACTTTCTCTCTCTTTTCTTCTCTCTCTTATACTACTTCTTTCCTTCTCGCCCTCCCTATTCCTCCACTCCCAGCTCCTCACTCTTCTTTGCACCCCCCCAACCCCATCCTTGCTTTCACTCTCACTCCTTCTCTCCTCATTATCCCTGTATAATGGATATTCATTTCATTTACTGTCGTTCAAATCTGTAACCAAATCCTGAAACATCTGTGCCAAAGCACTATTGGAGCTCTTAGATACCAATCCCCAAAGTTGTTCCAGTTTCCTTGCGATGCTGTTTGTAATTTTACCTGGTTCTCTAGGCTTGAAGCATTTCCTGTATCATCTGCATTTTGGAGTCTATAGTATCCTCTGATTTCAAAGAATTCTCCTACCAAATGTGAAGCATTTTAATGTCATGTCTCAGCTATGTCTGCTTTTTCTGTACCTCGAGTTTAGCAGGTTAATTGCTTCTGCCTATGCTTTACTTTGTCTGTATGGTCTATGGTGAAGATTATCTTGTATCTTATTTGTGTGTCAGTTTGGGTCTATATTCTTTTGTTGTTTTTTTTTTTTTATCTTTGTATATCATCGGTTTGTAGTTGGAACCATGGAGTTACCCCAATGCATGGACTTATAGAGTTATCTTGGTTGAAGTTCAAACTGTTTGCTATATTACCATTTCTTAATTTCCTAAAACACAAATTTGAGCATTTACTCTTTTCCAAGAGAATTTTTTGACCTCTGAAAGCATTAACCTAGTAGGATAGTAAAGTCTCTGGCTCAGAAATTTAAAATTAAAGGGAGTTTTTCTTTTTAATTATTAAAAAAAATAAGTGTTATTTGAATCTTTGGTGACAACAAATTTCCACAGTGAAATCTCAAGATTATACATAGCTCTTTAGATGAACTATTCTTACCTTGTTTTAAAAGCCTCATGTCCAATTTAACTAGCAGCAACCCATTCAAGATGTTCCCATGAGAATAAGCTTGAAAAATTGTATTTTCCTAGGCAGATTTTCTATGGAAAGAGAGTATAGGTAGTTATGTATCAAACATAAAAATAATATCTAACATCAAATAAATTTAATAGGAATGCGGAAAGTTGATGCCTCCATTATATATTAATTTACCAATTTAAGTGTCTTTAATTAGAGCCCCTTCAGATAAAATATACCAGTTGGTCTTGCAAGATATCTTAATGCATTTTGGAGAAGTTGAAGTACATCAATTTCCAATCACTGCAGTAATAATTGATCATACTTTGGTGGCTTAACAAATAAAAAGTCACTGTTATATAGTTACAGAGGTCAGAAGTCTGAAATGGGTATCACTGGGGTGAAATGAAGATATCAGCAAGGAGGCTACAGTGGAGATCCATTTTCTTCACTTTCCAGATTCCAGAGGCTACCTGCATTCCTTGCCTCCTGGCCCCTTTCTCCATCTTCAAAACCAGCAGTCTAGCATCTTCAAGTCTTCCCCTGATTCTGGCTCCTTTTCTGATTTTTGTCTTCTGTGTTTTTAAGACTTCAGTTATTATAACAGCTATGCCCAGATCGTCCAGGTTGATCTCTCTTTTCAAAGGTCAGTTGGTTAACAGCCTTAATACCATTTGTAATTTCAGTTCACCTTTGTCACGTAACCTAACATACTCATAGGTCCCATAGATTAGGATGTAGGTATCTTTGGGGAACGATTATTCTGCCTACCACAGGAATATGTAAGAAATATGCAAAACCCTATTGCAGGAAAAGTTCTACAGTTGAGTCTGGGAAGTTTTTAATCTTTTTTAAAATCTTATTTTATCTATCTTTTAAAATCTTATTTGAATACTTTATGTCATAAAATGTACTTCTGACCCTAAAGATCCTGATCCTTATAATTTGGAAATATAAGGTATTACTTATTACATTTGTGGCTTAGACACTCTATTCAATTCAGTTTCATTTTGTATGTTCCATCTGGTAAGGATGGAATTTATTACATAATCAAAGACTTACATAATATCAGAATGTCAATTTCTCAAAATATTTCCTCTCGTACATGAGTGTAATTGATATGAATATTTTGGCACTTTTCCAAATGCTAATTTTAAAGGAAATAAAAATTAATATTTCATTGTTTTCTATTTTGTGCTATGTATATATTTTTTGAAAATTTAAAAGGGACTTGTTTTTAATATTAAGCATACCATGGATCTTAAAATGATTCCAAATATTTTTTAAAAATCCACTTTCTGAAGCTTTAAGACCCATATTCTTTATAAAGATTTTATATTTAAATTGGTTTATTTTTTGTATTTATTTTTTTAATTTTATTTATTTATTAATTTATTATTTATTTATTTATTTTTACTTATATTTATATTTTTAAGAGAGGGAGAGAGAGACAGATTGAGAGTGGGGGAGGGACCAAGAGAGAGGGAGACACAGAATCCGAAGCAGGCTCCAGGCTCTGAGCTGTCAGCCTGATGCGGGTCTCAAGTCCATAAACTGCAAGATCATGACCTGAGTGAAGTCAGATGCTCAACCAAATGAGCCACCCAGGCATCCCTCTTTTTTTTAATTAAAAATTATTTCTTTATTTTTTGAGAAAGAGAGCAAGAGGCAGAGAGAGAAATGCATTACAGAGCCTGACATGGGGCTGAATCCCACAAACCCTGAGATCATGACCCTTAGCCAAAATCAGGAGTCAGACACTTAACCAATTGAGCCACCCAGGTGCTTCCATTTATTTTTCTATTACAATGGATGACCTTTTGTTTAAAGCTAACAAGTCACTGCAGTAACCAAACACACTGATCCTAAAAATGTCTATCATTAACTAGAGGACAAGAATTTTTTAAAAAATTCTTATCTTCTTCGAACTAAAATGAAGATGAGAAAGAAAATCATAAGCTGAATTTCACATAAACATAAATGCAAAACTCCTAAACAAAATATTAGACATTAAACTCAAGTATAACCAAATGGCAGGAGGAAGGGAGAAAGGGAGGAAGAGTAGAGAGAGAGAGAGAGAGAGAGAGAGAGAAAGGAGACAGAGATAGGGAAAGACAAAGATGAGTTTGCCAAGCAACGGATGGTAGCTTTAATATTTTAAAAAATCAATTTTTGTAATACATCACATTAAAAGTTAAAAAGAGACAAGCCATATGTTAACCTCTAGCGAAGTAAAATAAGTATATGATTAGAAATTAGAAAATCTGACCTGACCAATAGGTCTTTAGACAATGTTTTATATGACGGTATCTTTTCTTTTAAAATTATTTTCTCCTATACGTTGATTCTCTGAAACTCGATTTTGTATTATTTCTTAGTTGGCTGGAAACAGACTTCCATTTCCATCTGAAGAAGAATTATATTTTCTAGGTTTACTTGATATGACATTTTTAGACTTTGCTCAATTTTTTTCCTCTTATATAGCGTAGATGCCGATCTCTATGAGTTGCTTTTGTTTGTTTTCTTCCTAAATGTCTATAGAATTTTTTCTTTATCTTTTAGGGTTAAACTTTCACTTAGTATCCCAGTATTATCTTTGAAAATTTTTTCATGTTTTCTATATTTTATTCTCAGAAGTTTTAACCTACAGAAAAGTTGTAAGAATATTACAATAAACAACTTTATATCTTTCATCTAAATTCATCAATTGGCGTACTGCCACATTTGTGGCCATAGTCTCTCTCAATTGTTTATTTTTGGCTGAACCATTTGAAAGTTACAGACATCTTGACTTTTCACACCTAAATATGTCAATAAGTGTCTTCTAAGAAGAATAAGGAATTCTTATATCCCCAGAACACAATTATCAAATAAAATTTAACATAGATACATCATTATCCAGTATTTAGTTCAAATGTTAACTTTACAAAATGTCCTGTATAACTTTTTTCCTAATCCAATATCCAATCCAGCCATGCATTTAACTGTCATGTTCGAGAAATGTTTCCCTGGTTCCTAGGGAAGTCTTTCTGTTGGTTTGTTTATATCTAAGATTCCTATTATATAAATATTGGATCATCTAGATATGTTTTCTATGACTCTAGTATTTTTATTATCTACCTCCCTCCACCCACCTTTCTTTCTTTTCTTCCTTTCTCTCTCTCTCTCTTCTTTCTTCCTGTCTCCCTCCCTCCCTTCCTTCTTTTTTTCCCTTTCTCTTCCTTCCTTCCCTTCCCTCCCCTCCCTTTCTAGTTTTTACTTAGGTGCCCACTGGAGACCTAATGGAAGGTGGCAGTGGTTCTCTTCAGAAACAGCAAAGTACTGCATGAGCTCCTGCAGGCCTACAAGCTTAAGTGCCTGGAAACTGCCACTGTTCAAGGTAATTTCTCTGTTTAGGCCCCGGATATTAGTGTCCCTGGAATGCATGATTCAGCCTCCATGGTCACAGTGATTGCATCCTGTCTGTGGAAAAGCATGACGCCCCTAGGCTTTTTTGCTGTGCTCTCGTCAACGTGGTGCCTCAAAATCTCCCCAGCCCGAGAACTTAATTATACAGTCTCATTCTTTTCCGTGGCCACAACCAACTTCTTGTATCCAGGTAACTTGAGTTAAACAACATACTGCTGCCTCCACGCTTTCCCACCTGGTGCTAGCGGACTGCAGCCACAGGAACAAGCAGTTGGGCTCTTTGCCTCAAGCCAGAAGCTGTGAGCGAGGCCGGGCAGAGCCAGGCCCCGCCCTCCACCATCCCGGCATGCTTTGGGCACAGGCTCCTCAGCGGCTGAGGAATCCGAGTGCGGGCTGCACGCGAAGCGCTTGGTGAGGCTCTCATGATATTTATTTTCTTCGTGTTTACATCTTTACCCATCTGAAATTGCTGTCTTGGGGTTTTCTGTATCGTGTTAATATGATTTTCTGATGTACCTAACATGAGGCTTAATCCGTCCATTGTACAGATCGTGATCTTGTGTTTTAAAATCTCTATTTTGTCCTCACAAAACTTGGGTTCTTTCTTTTTTGTAATGTGCTATAGTTTTATAGATGCAATACACTTTTGAGCATTGCTTAAAAATATAAATCTTCTACTTCTTAAGAATATATATATGTATATGTATATATATGTATATGTATATATATATATTTTTTTTTTCCCTGAGAGAAAAATTACTTTGAGTCTTCAAAGCAGTGCCCCCCTTTTCTGGCTACATTTTTCTCTGTACATACTGAGTACTATTCCTCTGTTTTGTCACTTGGTACAATACAAAACTCCTCTGTGCTTGCCTTTTGCTTACAGTCACCATCTAGGAAGAAAACTAATTAGGTTGATCTTACCCTTATACAGTATGCAGAGACTATAGAATGGCGTTGTACAGTTTTCCTTAATAATTTGATACATACACACATGTAGGTCTGTCATTTTTTTTTGAAATATTTGGTGTGAGAGAGTAAAGAGTTACATATCTATATTCTTACTGACATTTTACCTGAAAGACTTTCTTGAGAAATCACTGTGTATCTCTACATTGCCTTAAAGTACTTCATATTATGTGGCTTGATAATTCCATTTCTAGACTTTTCTCCTAAGAAGTTATTAGATGCATATCCAGATTTCAATATAAATATTCTTATTGTAGTTATATTTGTAATTATAAAAATTGTAAGAAATCTGTCAGTAAGTGAAGAGTTATATTAATTTTAAAATACAAGTATGTCTATATAGACATTATAAATCCTATATTCAAGTTTTTTTTTAACAAGGAATACGTATATGTTAAACGAAAATGACAGGACGTAAGAATACGTATAAATTATAATCTCACTTTGGTTTTATATATTTATGTGTGAGGGGGGAGAAAAGCTTGGAAGGAAATATATCAAAATGTTAACAGGGTATTTTTAAATGTCTTCCTTCAGTTTTTCCCTGTATTCAAAATTATATACAAAGCCAGGCATTACTTTTATAATAAAAAAGAAATAATAAGTATTATTTTAAATTAAATCTCATTATCTAAAATTGAATTCATCTTCTTTCCCAAATGCTCTTCACTTACTGACATTTCTATCAATACAAATGGAATCATTTTTTCTGGTTTCGCAGACTTAAACTCTAGATAGTGTTTTCTTCTCCTCCAGTATATTCGACTGTACAGGGCAACACTTCAAGTACTATAACAAAGGGCATATGTACTCTTCTAGCCAGACAGTGGGGATGATGATTCGAAACAATAGTATAGTCTATGACATATGCTCTACTTGGCCCATTCTGTATCTCATGCTTACCCTGGAACAATGGTGTAGCTTAACTTGAACCATGTACTTGGAGAATGGGGGAGAGCTGGCACTTCAAAGGAAACTTGTAGTGCTGTCAACAGAAGGGGAATGTATACTAAAAAGTTAAAAAAAAAGCCCACTGTGAGGCTTCTACCTATGGTTTGGTGATATATACATGCCACGGGCTGTCAAAAGTATATTCTTTGTTTGGTCCTACTCATTTAGATCTGAGATCCCGCTTACAGTTGATATAGACTGTATGTTTCCTTCAGGCAAGGATTAAGCCATTCATATTTTTATTCCTAGTACAGAGGTAGTGCCTGGCTATGATACTGAATTGCTTTCATTTGTTAATCATGTCCCCTTTCATGTGATATTTACTTTATTGTCTTCTTAAGCAGTTAAACATTATATGTTCTGAAGCCTCTACATTTGTTTCCTCATCTTACAGAATTAAGATGCTCAGAATTCAAATGCTAATGTTCCTTATAGTTTTCATACTTTATAATCCAAATATATTTACTATACTAACAGAAAAGAGGTTATAAATAAGTTTAAGATCTTCCATTCAAAAACTATCCCTTCTGTATCAATGAGTTTGCATTAAGCAGCAAATAATAGAAAACCCAATGGGAATACATTTTCCTTAAGAACTTAATAAGCTTTCAGTCTATTTCTTTTTCCTTGTCAATTCCGTGTGCTAATAACTGCATCCAAAATTGTGTCTTAAAAAATGTTTCTCAGAATTTAACGTGGTTATGAATCACTTGGGAATCTTGTTAAAATTCAGCATTCTAATTAAGTCGAACTAGGTGGAGCATGAGATTCTGTAATTCTAGTAAACTCAGATGATGCCAGTGTTGCGGTGGTAGCAAAGAGGCTATAAAGTCACTCTTTCTTAGACAATATTGTTTAGATTTGGTGTTTGCTCAACTCCCATGATGCTCAGGACTAATGGCCTTTGCACAAGAGCTTAAAAAATAGACTTGGGTAGAAAGAACCACCTGTAATCCTACATTTGTCCCAGCTTCACTGAAAACAACTCAATAATAGGGTCCAATTTTATTAACTTTATGCTCTAATTATCTTCCCTTTCCCTGCCTCTTCAAGGTTCTCAAGCTTCTAGATTAGAAAGGTGAGATCCTCACTGCCTTAGCCCTACCTCTTCCATTCAGTCACTTGCATATTTTTGAAACCGTTATCTTGCAAACAGGAAGTCCACTGGCAAAACAGTTTCAAGGATGGTTAACTCAGTGGCTCAACAATATTATCTAGGTAGCGCATTCTTTCTGTCTTTCCTTTGTGCCACCATCAGTTTGTCAGCTTCTGCTCGTAAGCTACCGTCCTTCATTTTTCCAAGATGTTTGCTTTAGATTCAGATGTCACATGCACACAACAATATTTAGGCTAAATAGGTCTGTTCCTTTTACATGTAACTTTTTAGGAGAAGGGCTCATTTCCAGCACTTCTCAAACATAATTCTCTTCAGTCTCATCAATTAAAATTTCATTATTTCATTTATTCTCGCAAGAAAAACAAAATTCCATGGCTGGGTTAGAATATCCTAGTGTTTGAACACTTTATTTTTAATATTAATCACTGGTGACTCGGTATCAGGCAGCCTCTCTTGTTCTGATGCACAGGGACACCATTTTCCAGAGCAAGAAAAATGGAAGGAAATGGATGGATATTGTATTCTAGTCCTACTCAAAGTGGAAAGAAAACATGCTAGTATGTTCATCTAGTTGTCCACTGCATGTGTGAAGAGAGATGACTTGAGGAGCAGATCTGTGCTGGTAGTGTTGGTAGTACCTAACAAGTTACTTGGCTTATCAGGGACTTGAAATTTTTTCAATGAAAAGTTGAAAAATTAAAAAAAAAGTAGATCTGAAGGACAGTAGATCTGACAGGTGGGATGACAATTCTGGAAAGGTACAGGGTATGACAGTATTTCGTGTAATACTCAACATTGCAGAACAGCCTGTCAGTAATTAGTTAGGAAAGATGACCTGATGAGGGAGCCTAGGGCAAGCTGAGGGCAAAGTACAGGCTGCCCCCACCCCATGGAAATATGTGTGATATTCCTCGGACACTCCTGGCTACCCAAGAACACAGGAAAGGGGTGTAAGTGCTTTCCATGGTAGTGTGTGAAACTAAGGCAAATGAATAATCATATTCCCTTACTGCCTGTAGCCTGTTGACAAGTCCTTGAACCAGCAGTGACCTCCCTTTAGGGGCTTAGCCACCTAGATGATGATACTTTGCTAGGGGCGAAAGGGAATCTTAGCTTAATATTATCCTAACTTCGAGGATCCTGTAAGTCTACTTCTTTATCTCAACTGCCCCAAGATATATGCTGGCAATCATACATCAAGCTTATGGCCTCCCGATATATGGTTTTATTAAACGTATTAAATGGTTTTATTAAACAGCAGTAAATGGTGTTTCCCTAGCAACAGCTAGCCCCTCAAGGTCCTGGAAACCTTGCTTGCAAAATACCTTAGAGACTTACTCTATCCCTGACCCCTTCCCAACCTGAGGATATGTAATGAGTTACCCATCATGACCCCAGAGCAGCTCTTTCTGCCCGTGGGTCCTGTTGTTTCCGTGCTATAATAAAATCACCTTTTTGCACCAAAGACATCTTCAAGAATTCTTTCTTGGTTGTTGACTCCTACCATCACTCCAAAACTTCATTACGACCTACTCAGTAGATAATACTTATCTTTTTTTAGATACTCTGTGCTTGCTCAGCGTATCATGTATAAAATGACTGTAGTATCAGGGATAGGAGCTCTGTATGGGTTTTCTGCCAAGACTGATTTGGGTCTTTCCACTGCTGAGTGCCCAACTTATTCTGGGCAGCAACTGGCTTTCAGTGCATGCAGTGTTTCCACTAGCAGCCCCATTTATGAATTTGTAGACTGACTTATCAACTGTGATTTTCTTCCACATATGTTTTTGTCCGACTAGGGCCACATGTCTTGACAGCAGTCCCACAATTCAGGAATTCACTAGTGTTTACCACATATCTCATGTGGGAGCAGCTTTCTTGACAGACCAGTAAAATGACCTGCTAAAACCTCAGCGATAGTGCACACAACGAGAAAACACATTGTGAGAGGAGGACGGTATTCTTACAGGATGAGACGTATGCCTTAAACCAGAAGCCAATGCTAGTTTAGGCAGAGTAGGTGGAATGTATGTCTGGGTCTGAGAGTTAAGGCATAGAAGTGGGAGTGGCCCCTCTTACAGATACTTTTTTTTTTTTCCACTGAGAATTCTGTATTTATTTTTATTTTTAAAATTTAAACCCAAGTTAGTTAACACATAGTGTAATAATAATTTCGGGAATAGAATTTGGTGAATCATCATTTACATAGAACACCAAGTGCTCATCCCAACAAGTGCCCTTCTTAAAGTCCATCACCCATTTAGCCCACAACCCCACCCAACACCCCGCCAGCAACCCTCAGTTTATTCTCTGTATTTACGAGTCTCTTATGGTTTGTCTCCCTCTCTGTTTTTATATTATTTTTGCTTCCCTTTCCTTATGTTCATCCATTTGTATCTTAAATTCCACATATGATTGAAACCATATGATATTTTTCTTTCTCTGACTGACTTATTTCGCTTATCGTAATACACTCTAGTTCCATCCATGTCATTGCAAATGGCAAGATTTCATTTTTTTGATGACCTAGTATTATTCCATTGTGTGTGTGTGTGTGTGTGTGTGTGTGTATGTGTATGTGTGTGTCATTTCTTCTTTATCCGTGTCATTTCTTCTTTATCCATTCATTATTCAGTGGACATTTGGGCTCTTTCCATACTTCGGCTATTGTCAATAGTGCTGCTATAAACATTGGGGTTCAGGTGCTCCTTCGAATCAGCACTCCTGTATCCTTTAGATAAATATCTAGTAGTGCAATTGATGGGTCGTAGGGTAGTTCTATGTTTAATTTTTTGGAGAACCTCCATACTGTTTTTTTTTTTAATTTTTTAACGTTTATTTTTGACAGACAGAGAGACAGTGCATGAGCAGGGGAAGGGCAGAGAGAGAGGGAGACACAGAATCTGAAGCAGGCTCCAGGCTCTGAGCCGTCAGCACAGAGCCCAACGCGGGGGCTCAAACCCACAGACCGTGGATCATGACCTGAGCCGAAGTCGGCCTCTTAACCGACTGAGCCACCTAGGTGCCCCTCCATACTGTTTTCCAGAGTGGCTGCACCAGTTTGCTTTCCCACCAGCGGTGTGAAAGGATTCCTTTCTCCACATCCTTGCCAACAACTGTTGTTTCCTGAATTGTTAATTTTAGCTATTCTGACAGGTGTGAGGTGGTATCTCATTGTGGTTTTGATTTGTATTTCCCTGATGATGAGTGATGTTGAGCATCTTTTCATGTGTATGTTAGCCATCTGGATGTCTTCTTTGGAGAAGTGTCTATTCATGTCTTTTGCCCATTTCTTCACTGGATTATTTGTTTTTTGGGTGTTGAGTTTGATAAGTTCTTTATAGATTTTGAATACTAACCCTTTATCTGATGTGTTATTTGTAAATATCTTCTCCCATTCTGTCGGTTGCCTTTTAGTTTTGTTGGCTGTTTCCTTAGCTTTGCAGAGGCTTTTTATCTTGATGAGGTCCCAGTAGTTCATTTTTGCTTGTTTCCCTTGCCTCTGGAGGTAAGTAAAGTAGGAAGATGCTGTGGCCGTGGTCAAAGAGATTATTGAGTATTTTCTCCTCTACGATTTTTGATGGCTTCCTGTCTTATGTTTAGGTCTTTCATCCATTTTGAGTTTATTTTTGTGTATGGTGTAAGAAAGTGGTCCAGGTTCATTCTTCTGAATGTTGCTATCCAGTTTTCCTTGCTGGAAACACTGTCTTTATTTCATTGGATATTCTTTCCTGCTTTGTCCATTGATCTGTGTGTCTGTTTTTGTGCCAGTACCATACTGTCTTAATGATTACAGCTTTGTAATACAGCTTGAAGTCCAGAATTGTGATGCCTCCAGCTTTGGTTTTTCTTTTTCAGGACTGCTTTGGCTATTCAGGGTCTATTCTAGTTCCATACAAATTTTAGGATCATTTTTCTAGCTCTGTGAAGAATGCTGGTGTTATTTTGACAGGGATTGCATTGACTATGTAGATTGCTTTGGATAGTGTCAACATTTTAACAATATTTGTTCTTCCAATTTATGAGCATGGAATGTTTTTCCACATTTTTGTGTCTTCGTCAATTTCTTTCATAAGCGTTCTGTAGTGTTCAGTGTATAGATTTTTCACCTCTTTGATTAGGTTTAATCCTAGGTATTTTATGGTTTTTGGTGCAATTGTAAATGATATTGATTCCTTGATTTCTCTTTCTGCTTCCTCATTATTAGTGTATAGAAGTGCAACTGATGCAGTTACTCTTAATTATGCCCTAGAATAATTTTTGCTTTCTGCCTCCAAGAGTATAGTTCAATAAATTTGAAGGTATAGTGCCTAAGAGAGACATGCTTTTATGAGAAAACATCAAGATGTTTCCAATAAATTGAAAGCTGAGACTATTCTCTGTACGTTTTGAGTTTCTCATGATGCTGAACCATCAGGTAGAGAAAGTGAAGGTCACTTTTCTACCCTGAATGATTTATCACAATTAGTGTTATAGAATAGAGGAAAAGGGACTATGTTTAAAACTCAGCTGGATCATGGATACCACTTGATATTTCCTTACCCCACAGTCCTTGGGAAATTGTGGTAACCCAAGGAAGACATAACCATCAGTGGCTTAGAATTTATGGGAATGAAGATATTCATTACCCTACCAGATCCAAACTTTGTCTAGTTAAAAGGGGCTGGCAGAGGGAAAGGAGAGCATGCAATTATAGCAAATTAGCTATGATTATCAGCGTAGACCTTGTGACCTGCTACAGAAATGAAGAGTGAGCAGCTACAATTTATATTATTAGGTGATTTTTTGCCTCTAATTTTTACTGCTATATTATCTGAACAGTATAAGTTGTACCTAACATTTTAGATTTTCAATTAACAGTTGGTCAGTTAACAATCTCAAGATGCTCTTGGATTCCTGTTGGGATCCTGATTGATTTATCTACTTTAGAGAATCTCATCTCTTACCACAAGTTTATTTTTTGCCGTATGCAGGGAAGTCTCTGGCTTTAACTCTGCCATGAGTTCTAAACATTGGTATCTCATTGACCATTGGTTATCTTCAGGGTAGGTTATTGTTCTTCTTCCCCAGCCTCCATAGTTGTTGGCATTCTTACCGAACCAATCAACTAAGCCTGATAAATGTCCTAGACTGTATCTCCCTCTTCCTTCTCCCTTTAATGTCCAAGGCAAGTATCCTGTTGATTCTGTGTTCTGAGTATTTCTTCAGTCTGTCCTATTCTCAAATCACCAAGGCTACAGACTAGTTTACACCCATGTTTTATCATGCTTATATTACCAAAAATATAACCCGCACACAATTGGGGTCTTTGCTCCATGTGGAATCACATTTGAAGAAACAGTAGTCCGAAGGAAAAAAATCAAAAGAAATTCTAATCTCTAATGTAATCTGTTTCTTGGAAAATATCCGAAATGAGGAAGTACATTGCTAATAAATGGCAGTTACACCTTAAACCTCCCTGCTCATTATTGCCTCTTTGTTTCACCCTCCATATGGATGACAGCTGCTTCTCCCAAACGCAAAATCCTTTTGCAAAACTCAATCTAGTATATCTTTTTCTCCTGTTTCTGATTTCTCTTTTTCCAATATAAACCTCTAGTTCCTTTTATTGAGAAAATCCTTCTCCCATTTAATCTGATTGTCCTTCAGAAGGCCTTAGCGCCATGCAGAAAGACACAGACTCTTCCTTCGAAGTTGGAGAAAAGAAGAAATCCGGGGAGGGCAGCAGAGCACAGAAGGTATTAGTTTGTTAAGACTCCTACATTTTCCTCTAGAGAACTGATGAAGGGCCACACACCTGTTCCTGCTGTTTGGAGGCTTCTATCATTCTCCAGCCATCAGCATGCTGGCATTCCTGACATAAACCCTGCCTGCTCCCTTCAGTTGGGTCAAATGGCGTGACTTTTGCTATCTATGGGGCTTACTGCCTAAATCTATCTGGTTGTGTTTTTCCTGTTAGTACACTGGCCAGTAAACCTGCCAGTGCTTTGATTTAATAGGTCTCTGGTAGGGATAAGATGATGGTCATTTGCGAGTTACTTTTTTTTTTCCTTTTTTTGATAAAGGTTCAGTGAGCCATGAAACGTGCCTCTGCCGTAACCAATATAAATGTGGGGCATCTCTGTGGGCCTTCTGATGTGTGGTAAGGGCCAGAGTCAGCTCTGTGGTGATTGCCATCCTGCCTATGGCCTATCCTACCACACTAAAAATTGCTAAACTTATTCTCAAACCGGGTGCAGTTTGATTTGGGAGGTTGTTTCTAGCAGAAAATGGAAAAATCTGATGCAGTGGACTGAATATTTGTTGAAATTGGTGTGATCATTTGAAATCTTAACCTCTAATGACTGTATTAGAAGGCAGAGCCTTGGGAGGTAATTGGGTCATGAGGTGGAGCCCTCGTGAATGTGATGAGTGCCCTGGTGACAGGACTCCAGAACGCTCCATGGCTGTCTCTCTTTCATGTAAGAATACAAGAAGTCAGCAGCCTGCAGTCTGGATGAAGGTTCTCACTAGAACTTGGCCATGCTGTGTCATCCTGATCTTAGTCTTCCAGCCTCTAGAACTGTGAGAAATAAATTTCTGTTGTTTATGAGCCCCCTCAGTTGATGATACTGGTTATAGTAGCCTGAAAGGACTGAGACATTTGATTACCTAACAAAGTCTCCAGCTGGGAGGCTTATGTTAAGAGGCTGCAGCCTGTGTAAAGCACTTCATGGTTTCCATTTCCATTCTTGAGGGCAGCTGTGGTTTTCTTTTCCCAACATAATGCTGATAAACAAACTTCACCAGTAGTGAGAAAAGTAGAGTTTGCTCAAATTTAATACGAAAGACAAGACTGTTCAGGTTTTTACTACAGATCCTCACAGAAGGACTTGGTCCAAACTATTCTGATTTCCTGGCATGTGGTCTTTCAATACTGATTTTATTTAAGAAAGTTAAACATTTTTCCTGTTGATTGGTACATGGTTAGGAATTTAACACAGGAGTTTCAGGCATTCTCTGCCCTGATTTATAATTACCACAGGACAGTCTGCCACCATAATGGAGATCCTGGTGGCCTTGGATTCATGAATAGTCTCCAGTGCTGGGTCCTTTCAGTGCTTACTTCAGGTGCCAGTATTCCTCTGCCTTTGGTGACTCCCATTTCTATGGAATTTCAGCAGTATGTTCTAATCATGAAGTAAGTTGTTTTTTCTCTGATCCTTGGCATGGTGATCCCTATGAATTCCTGACCCCATGTTTACATTAAGAATTAATCTATCCCAGTTCTGCAGCCTGCCTGACCCCCATAGTGGATACAGAGACTCCAGGGGATCATGTTTCTGCCCATCTTCTAAGGATAACTCTAATCTTTAGATATATATTTTTGATACATTTGATACATTAAATTTTTTTTTATCTTGGGCAGTGACTGTAATGGGGAGGGAGGATCAAGAAAACTATTTTAAGGTTGGTGAAAATTAAGCCACATTATGCTAATAAGAATGTTTAATTATAACAATGAAAAGCTAAGGCTCCAGGAGTGAAAGGGGAGTAGTAATAGGAGTAAAGTATAAGAGAAGATGAGAGCAGACGTCATCTGGGGCACATATAAATGGAAAAATTCCTCTTTCAATGGAGTGAAACCCCCCTTTAAAAATTTTTTAATGTGTATTTTTGAGAAAGAGAGAGAGGGGCGAGGGGGGGGAGGGGGAGAGAGCATGAGTTGGGGAGAGGCAGAGAGAGAGGGAGACACAGAATCCAAAGCAGGCTCCAGGCTCTGAGCTGTCAGCACAGAGCCCGATGCGGGGAGATTATGACCTGAGCGGCAGTTGGACACTTACCCGACTGAGCCACCCGGGTGCCCCATGGTTAAACCCCTTTAATAGAATGGTAGACAAGGAGCCTATATTCAGTGTTATTATTCGTGTGTTCACTCAACCCTCTTCAGTCATTCCCATCACAATATTAAATTAGATTTATCCAAGTCACCAATTTTCTTCATCTCGCAAAATGAGTGATACATTTTTAAAAATTTTTATTGACCTCTCATCAGTTTATTAACTATTTGACTACTCCTTTCCTCTTAACACATTTTCTGTGCAGGGTGGCTTTCGCTCGATTTTCTTCTCTTGTTTCTCTTTCTACACAAGACTTTTAAATGTTAGAATTGTGCAGGGCTCTGATCACCTTTCCTTTCATTCTAGTCTTGACGTGAAGTAACATTTCTGCGCTGATGATGTTCAAATTTATTTCTCTCTCCCAGACCTTTCCCTTTAGTTGTGATTTCCTCATATACAATGTCTAATAGGCGTATCACTTTTTCATGGCCAGTGCAAAACTCTTGATTTCCTATTTCACACTTCCCTCCCCCACCAAACACATGTTCCTCCCCTGAACCACTGGTAGCTCGTACCCCCCAAATGACCTCCCAAGAATTTGCTCTGTCTTTACACCTTTACCCCGCAGCCCCACCCACTCCCACTGAAAGCTTATCCACATAGCAGCCAGTTCTCTTTCTAAAACACAATAGCTGTCATTTCTCACCTAAAACCGTTTAATGATTCACATTATCGCCAGAAGGAAATCCAGACCCTTTCCTGTGACCTCTAAGATTGTACAGTCTGGCTTTTGCGTACATCTTTGACCTCATTTCCTTGTTTTCTCTTTTATTCAGTACGTTCTGGCCACACAGGCCTTGTGTGCCTCAGGTGTTCACTGTCCCTGAGTTTTTGTATCTCAGCCTTGTGTCCTCCTGCTCTTCTGTGCCAGATGATTAGCTGTTCGTCTCCTCATTATTCGATCCTCGCTTCAGAAAGTATGTCTTCAGAGAAGTCTTCTCCAACTACGTTAGCTAGAAGAGATTTTATCTTTTTTTGTTGTTTGGTTTACTTAATAGGACTTGAAACTATTTTATATTTTTACAAAACATGTTACATATGTCAGTCCTATTAAAATGCATTCTCCTTGAGAGTAGTATCTCTTTTTGTATCTCTAAAGTACCTCAGTATTTATCGATTGATGTAAATTCTCAAGGACATTGTTTTATACTTCCTTTAATGAAAGCAAACATGTATGTCTGGGTCTCAGCTTGCAACCCTAATTCCTGATCTGTGCATTCTCCCATAAATTGCATTTCCAATTTCAACATCGTCTCCACCATCCTCTGTTTTTCTGGTAAAATTCTAAAGATAATCAGGGTTGCTGTTTTCATTTCTTTATACCATTTAAATATTTATTTTTCGTCTCTTCTACTCTCAGTATTCTTTACTTGAATGACAGCTCCTTAGCCCCAAATATCCGACTTCCTAATCTCTCAATTTCTAACTTAATTTTTTCAAACTATAACCCAGTGTTTTTTAGCTGCTTTCTTTTCCCCTTCCTTCCTGTAGAACTACCTAATAGTTTTACCCATTTCCAAAGTGAATCCTCTATGTTGTGTTCATCACATCCACTATGGCAGATTTGTCTCATTATTATTATTATTATTAAGGTAATCAGAGGCTTGGGAACCAAGGAGGAACAAACAGGGCAAGGAAGACCCAGAGGCATTGGAAAGAAAGGCCCTTGCACTAGTGTAAATCTCCATTTTTTTATTTCCTGGAACTACCCTCTATGCAGATGGCAGAGTGGCCTCTGTAAAATGTGATTTATTTGTTTTTTTTAACGTTTTTATTTATTTTTGAGAGATACAGAGACAGAGTGTGAGCAGGGGAAGGGCAGAGAGAGGGAGACACAGAATCCGAAGGAGGCTCCAGGCTCCGAGCCATCAGCACAGAGCCCGACGCAGGGCTCGAACTCACAGACCATGAGATCATGACCCGAGCTGAAGTCGGCCGCTTCACCAACTGAGCCACCCAGGCGCCCCTGAAATGTGATTTATACTTTACAGTTTCCTGCCAAGTCAGGTCCAAGATCTCCTACTTGGGCTATTTATGCAGTGAAGTTAGAGCCTATCCTAGAGGTCTCTCTATGTCACCTCTGTTTACTGACTGACCAGTGTAGTTCCTGTCTCATGACAGGCATTAATAAATGTTGAATGAGCAAATGAATGATAACCTTGTGCAGTGTTCTTTTACATACTGTAAGCCCAGACATGCTCGTTTCTGTTTGCCAGTTGATCCTCATGTTGCGGTGCTGGATCATTTGAAGTTCCAGAATGCCTTCCCTCATTTTATTTCTCAAATTGTCCTCTGAACCAAATGGCTCTCAAGCCCAACTTCATCCCATTTTCTACTTTCCAACAATTCTTTAAAATTTTTGCAAGGACGAGGTTCATAACTTTCCTATTTATTTCTTCTTTCCCATGCATTGTGGATAAGAACTAATCAGTACTCAGTAGATGCTTGTTGAATTAGATGGATTTGAAGAATTGTGCTGTCAAATACAAAGATTTTTCACATACAGTATAAGTTTGACCCGATAGTCTTTCTACTTTGGCAGAGTAAATACTACAATTTCCATTTTGCAGATAAGTTTGTTAAGGCTCAGAGTTTTAGTGGTGTCCCGAATGCAATATGCTTTATGACAGGGGTGGCACCAAAATTCATGTCTTCTGATATGACTCCCAGTTCATTGTAGTGACCTTTAATTATATTTTCTTGGTTTCATAGGATCCAATTGAATTCAGGTGCCTTCTAGCGTCCTGGTGGCAGAAAATGCCAATTTTTTTTTTTTTTTGTTTTTTCTTCTTTTGTTATTTTGTCTTCTTCCAAACTGGGAACTGGCAAAAGGTTCATTTCTATACAAATTCTGAGGTTGGAGGAAGAGGAGATTCTTGTTTTAAGATTCAGAAATTTCTCTAGAGAGATGAGGGAGAATGGGAGTTGTTTTGTTATAAGGATTTTTTTTAATAATAAAAATGCAGTATTACATTTGCAATTTTATACCACTTCACAGTATTAAGCACAATTTCTAAAAAACTTAAAACATGCCATTTTTATTAATGGTCCATTTAAAACCACCAAACATTTTGATGTCAATTACTAAAACAAGGTTTAACGCTGTCAAAAAGCATTAGTGCTAAAAACAGTCATCCTCTCTGTATTTTCATCTGTAAAGCATTACAGTTTATAAAACAATTTTAACTCTGAATACGTAAGGCCCTATATGAAGGTTTCCATATGTTAAGAATTTTATTTGTGTGTTTGATTTTAAATTGCTTTGAAAAACAGACAGTTGAGGTTTATAGAAAGGAATCTTTCTTTTAGGAAATAAATGTCTCAAAAGTGCAGGGCACCAGCAGTAAAAACATTCTGACCACAAATCAGAAACACATTTGGAAGTGTTTGTTGAGTACACCTCCTGAAACTAGTATTTTGTTTCTATTTGCTGGAAAATTGAAAAATCTGTTGTATCTTGGCATGGCTTAGCCAAACCCCTGGCCCGGCCCCAGATTCCTTGCGCAGTAGATGGCATTTTTGTATACACAGTGAGGCTGCCTAGCCCTCTGTTTTCATCACATATATTTTAAAAATAAAATGTACCTGCTAACAGTACCGTTATTCAGCTGGAATTCTCCTCCCCATCATATTAGCTTGCATAGTCTTTCTTTTTCCTTAAAAATCGTGTATAAGACAAAAATAAAGAGAGAGAGAGAGAAAGAGAAGATGATGATTAATCAGTGTTTCGGCTGCTGAGTGGCATCTGGCCAAAAGCCACCAGGCTGACAACTAGAGTTTGGAGTGTGTTTTTGCAAGGCTAATTTAAGGTGAACTTAGATGGATTCAAGATTTATAAGCCCGAAAATGTCCTGACTGGAGCAAAGTTCAAGTAAAGTAATTCGCTGCTCACCAGGCAGATGGGGCTGAGCCCACATTGCCCTATGAGGTAGTCTGTAGTCAAGGAGAATTTTAAAAACAGGCAGAAGGGCTGAGTTTCTGTGTTTCACTTCAAAGGTCTTCTAATAACCGAGAGGATTATACTCTTTTAACCGGCTAAGAAGGTTAGGTGGTTTTGAACGAGTGCTTTTATAGCTATCGATAATTCTAAATTTAAATTTTAGGGATCACCTCTAGTGTACATCTCCTTTAACACGTTAACAACTGTGAGAAGCTCACACTCCTACTTATGACTTCATAAAAGCTTCAGAATAAATAGCAGAAATTTTTAAATGATTGTAAATACCCCAGAGTCACCGGTGGGATTAGGGTAGAGAAACAATCTGGAAAATCATTTAATTAAACATACTTAGCCCATTTGAATACATTTTTAACCATCCTAAATATAAAAGTATGTTAATACAGAATAACTGCCACCAAAATAGGAAACAAGATTCAGTGTTATTTTGTACTATACCAGCATGTTTTATGCCAGTATTACCAAATTAGGAGGAAGTTTAAACGCTTGCTTACTAGTGGAAAACAAAAAACAAACAAAAAACCTTTCTGTCTATACAATGCTAAGGATTATTTAATTGAAATGAAAAAGAACAAACAGGAAATAGTGTCATTTTTAACAAGGGAAAAAATGTTAATCGTATTGTGAAGGAATGCCTTTATGAAAGGAGTTTCATTTTCTTAATCCCTGTTTATTGTTATTAGTATGAGAGTTAAAATATTCTTCAGTGCAGTTACTCTCTCTAATAGATACTTAAAAGGTAAACCCTCACATGTTTAAAGTGCACCATAGATTGGTTAAAAATAAATAAAATTGTCACATAAGAAAACACACTGTGTTTCTAGTTAGTGAATTTCCTTTTTAAAGCGACTCAGAGACACCTATGTTTGGTACAGGGAATTGAAAATTACCTCATTTAAATATAATAAAAATGACATTTCTAAAGTAGTAAGTTACATCTGGTAAACAGGAGTTGATGTTTACCAGTGGCTCTGAGTGGGATTTTAAGTCAGATTGGACTTCATAGCTATGAGAAGAAACAAGTTAATTAAATAGTTGTGTTCCTTTCATTTTTAAATATTATTCATAAGCTATACTAGGATATTTTTTCCTGGCAGTAGCAGAGACAAATATGGATTTTTGCACTTTGGATGAAAAAATAATTGTGCGGGGCCTTGTAAACTGTCAGGCACCAGGCCAGGGCTTACTCATTCCCTCAGCACTCTTAACTTAAACAGTCTCAATTTTCCCCCTAAACATACCTTTTATTTTCTACAAATGTGCATATGTCGTGGGCGGAAGCTTGGCAAGTTCTTTGTCTACTGCTTTTAAGGTCTATTTTCCACCTGCATTGGAATGGGGGCAGCAAGACATAAAACAGTCTAGCCAGGCTTTGGGGAAATGCTCTCCCTGGGAGAGAAGTCTGATCTATGTTTTCTTCTCTAAAATGAGAGGCTCTTGTGACAGAGAATCACATCTTTAACGTGGAACTTATTTCCTAACAACTGCAGCACCAACTTTGAAAACAGGATTTGTGGTGATCTTTATTTCATTGGCTTGGTTGTTGAAAGCACCTAGAAGCTTTATTAAGTTACCTGCTGATTGCATCTTTACATAAATTTGTTCGTTATGATTGGACTCATTTGATTAATTTTCAAATTCTCTAGCTTTACTCACACCAAAAGTCTCGGCCGTTTACTCTGATCATGCCTTACCCGCAGGTGCTAGAACGGATTGAGATCCTCAGTAGAGGATGCCCAGTTGTTGCATCTCATTGCATGAGCATGCGGGACTGTAGTCCCCGTAAGCTGCACTTGCAAACGTTGCCCATCAGAGAGGATTAATGTGAGCTTTCCTTTCATAGTTCATATGTATTATAAAGACTGGATTTTTTTTCTTTTTTTGTAACTAGGATGTATTGAATTCCCTTAGAAAACACCAGGTGTTTCATTAACTAATGCCTGACCAGTTTAAAGTGCACATTCTTTTCTAACAAGAAGTACAATGAGGTTGATTCTACAGGAGATCATAACCTTTTCATTCCTCTTTCCAGTCTTAGCAACACCAAGGATATACCTTTAGTATCATCTGTGGCCAATCAGAAATGTGTTTTAAGATTGGACTCTCTGTTGATGTAGTAATCTTAAACTTTGATTGTCTTAGTTAAAATTTTAAATTTTGATTTTAGTCAAAAATAGGAAGAGATACATTTTCTCCATTTATGACTTTTACAGAATTAATTATTTGTTTCTTTGACACATTTCATCATTTTCTTATGAATTGCCATTTTTTTCTGTTCTTTAAAATTTGTTGACTTTGACTTTAAAATGTATATATTTATTGTTGATTTTTAAGATTCTCTGTTAATATTAATATGGTAACATTAAAATATGTTTTCCCCTGAAGATATGGGAACTCTCATGTATTTGCAGTAATTTTATGTTGAAATTTCTTCTCTATGTGTTTTCTTCACTCCATGTAGCAACTGCAGAACAATTTGTTCTCCAGCTTTGTCTACAGTGGCAGTTATTATGAAAACAGTTGTGGAAGAGAAACATGGTGCTTTTCTGCCCAGACATCCTCCTATCTGCACAGAAAGTCCTGAATCATAAACTGTTAACTTATGCTTTCTCTAAAAATGATAATTTTAGATGGCCTTGGGGATCCAGAAGATTTCATTACTGTTTTTATCAACTTATTTTTATTTTTACTTTGAGAGAGACAGTGTAAGCAGGAGAGGGGCAGAGAGAGATGTAGAGAGGGAGTCTTATGCAGGCTTCACATCCAGCACTGAGCCCAATACAGAGCTTTATCTCATGACCTACCTTGAGATCATGACCTGATCTGAAATCAAGAGTTGGACACTTAACCTACTGAGCCACCCTGAGCACCTTGCTAGTTTTCTTTTCTGAAGGTGGGGTCAGATCAGGGAGAATAAAGGGTCTGAATTTGTTGCTTTTAATTCTTTAGAGTATAAACTTTGCTTTCACTGAACTTACCAATCTCCAACAGGTTTGCTTGTATTCTGTAGAACTAGAGGGAATTCTAGAGCCCGGTCAGAAATATTGCATACTCTAGCTTATCTTTTTGTAGAGACATTCTTGGGGTATCATTTGGAGATATGAGGACTGCTTGCTAAGTTCATTCTGTAGATATGACCGTAAGAGGCACATAAAGCCTGACATTGTTTCCTAACTCTCCACTATTATGCTGTAGTCTGTTGAAAGAAATGGAAGTGGGTTTAATTTTTTTTTAATGTTTATTTATTTTTGAGACAGAGAGAGACAGAGCATGAGTGGGGGAGGGGCAGAGAGAGAGGGAGACACAGAATCTGAAACAGGCTCCAGGCTCTGAGCTGTCAGCACAGAGCCCGACGCGAGGCTTGAACTCACAGACTGCGAGATCATGACCTGAGCCAAAGTTGGCCGCCCAAGCCGACTGAGCCACCCAGGCGCCCGGAAGTGGGTTTAATAGAAGAAGAGATCTTGTTATCTGTTGAAGGGTTTTTTAATTCCTCTTGCTATGAAGCACTTTCTTTTATTGATGAAAAATAATGAGGGAAGTTTACAAGGAACTCTTAGGAAGTTTACTGTCCTCATCTGAAATTAGTCAGTGTTTTAGGGAATGCAGACATCCTGTTTATCACATCCTGTTTAGCATTTCTTCCACTTTCAGATATCATTTGACCTTGTTTGCAGTTTTTCTAGCCCAAGGTAAGTTTGAGAACACAATGAAAGTTAAGTGCTGCTCAGACTGGTAGACTTGCAAAGCTTCCCATCTCTAAAACAATCCATACAAATTTAACACAGAAATGAAGCCTATTGCTGCATGAAGCTAAAAGTCTATTCAGAATCCCTAGGTGGCACGGAAAGCATTTAGACTCATTTCATTCACATGTCAGGTAAAGACTTTCATTTAGCAGTGAGATGAATGCTGAATAATGGGTCTTTTGAATAATGTAATTAAGAATTCATTAAGGAGGACTTAAAAAAAAAAAAAAAGACAGAATGCAATGTGTGTGTACTCCCTACACTGAACTCCCAAAATGTATCATAGAGTTGATGATTAAAAACAAATCAGCTGAGAGCCAATTAGAAAAATACTGTTATTTCATTTATAAAATACTGACATTAAAATTCAATGAGGAACAAATATATGTTTGAATTTATTAGAGATTATGTGAAATCAGGATTAAAGATCATTTTTATTATTTTAACATGTGCTCATAATATAACAAAAGACTTAACCAATACTCTGTTTCCCTGAAAAGATCTCTTAGCGTTCACCATGTGAACCTTACAATATTGAAGAAATTCACTTTGTTCTCGGATAACTGATCAAATGAGAAATGGCAAACTTCCTTTTTTATTCTTTGCTTTATATGAATTGAAATGATGAAAAGTTTTAAAACAAACCCAAAAGTGGCAACAGCAGGTCAGAGATTTGCCTGTAACAAAAGCTAATATTGCCGTTATCTTTGTATGGCTGTTACCTACATAAGAGGAAACACTGTTATCAGTGTTTTATCACTGATCAGCACCTACTAGTATTCCTACTGTCCTTGTGTTGCCACAGCCTAGCTTATATCATGCTGCTTGCATACAACAGAGAGAACTACCTGCTGGAGTAGAGGCAGATGTTTGTGAATATCAGAGTTCAGTGGCTGGGGCCCTAAAATCTTCTATAGAGGCAATGATAGAACTTTTACTAATTTTCTTGAGTACTGTGGATATTTTACTGAAGCCTCGGAAGTATGTTCTCGTAGCATTTGCAATTACCTGTTTTTTGTCCTGGAAAAGGGACCATAATCAGTAAACTGTTCTTCCATTCTTTGCCTGGGCATGGTACAAGCCATGCCTATCTGTAGCATACATTTATTATTTTTTCATCATGCTTTTTTCCCACCAAGTATATGAGGGAAAAAGGTCAAGAAATTGATGGAATAGAATTAATTCATTTGCTTTTGTTGTCAAACAAATTGAGTCATATTGGATTAATTATAGTCAAATTGCATTAATATATAAACTGAAATTTATTTTTTAACTTAAGACTATATTGAAAACAAATAATGAATCAACTTGAAAGAGTTGCTGGTAAGGCTTAGGCATCTGCGTAGAACTGACTTGTAAACTGAGCTTGATTTCCTATTCTCTTGAGAATTCTGGTCCAGGGGAGCTAGACTCTTTAATGCACAGTTGTACAAAGGGAAGTGATCTAATGACCTGCCCTGAAAATTTAAAAATGAAAAAAGCCCCACCTCTCCAGATGGAATTATTCATCCAGATGGTATATTGGAAGCTTTTAGTGCTGACTGCATTCTTAAGGCTTTCATTTTTATTTTGAAGATCATTTCTTCCTTTAAAGATTTCTTCTAGTTAATTGGAAACAGTAAGACCTAATGGAATGAACAAAGGATAAAGGATTGCAAACGTTGAGATCTAATCCTTACTCTGTCAGTGACTACTGCTTTGTGTTTCAACCACATTACATTGCCCCTTTGTCTCAGTTTTGTCTTACAACACAAGATGTGGAAATGCCATTTTTAGATTGGGAGTATGCTAGTGAGCACAGGAGGGGAGGATGAATTATGTTGTCCTCTTTGACAATATTGTTTACAGGAGAAATAGACATTCATGTCATTAAGCTGTGTATATATTAGAGACTTGAAACTTTATAAACACACTAGTTAGTGTTCATTAACTAGTACAACTTAATACAGTCAGAACATAGACTTAATTGTTGAAGAAATCCAGTGTAGGAAATGATTAGAGTTGGTCTGGGTTGATGAAATAAGTTTTCTATGGGGAAAGACATATTTTAGCTAGGTTTTAAAAAAATTAAAATTAATCTTAGTGTTTTGAAGCTAAAAAGGCCTTTAGATTTCCTTTGAAAGAATGGTCTTTGTGGAAGACATACCCTAAAGTGACCCCTAATGAGCCATAGCCTTATATAGTGATCTTCCCTTGAATGCCAGTGGAGTCTGTAACTTGCTCCTAAATAATAGAATATGGCAAAGATGATGGGGTGTCACTCTGTGATTGCATTTGATCATATAAGACTTTGCCTTTGTAGGCTAGGCTAGAATCAGAGAAATTCTCCTTTTGGCTAATTTGGGGAGGAAAACTTTTTCTCCACCCTTCAATATTCTTTTGGCTGGTCTAAGAATTGAATTGACATGTGGGAGATTAGTAGGAGAAAATCAAATTTAATTATGAACGTATGAGGAATCCAAATAACATGAGATTATGAAGACAGTCAGAAAAATAAAGTATGTATGTCATTCTGGACCAAGGAGAAGGGGATAAGGATGTGGGACATCAAAGGGAAGGAAAGCAGTTCACAAAGATAAAAATGAGTAAATGTTTGGTAAACAAATGTTTGCTGGGCCATACTGAAATTATAGGTCATAGGAATTTTGACAAATGGACTTTGCTAAATCCCTCTTGGTAACCATACCTCATTCATATTATACCTCATTCATCCATATAACCTATGGTGATTGTACCCATTCCAAAACAGAACTTCTATCTTGTCTTGTCTTCTGTTTCTTAAAAAACAGTCAGCCTCGGAGTGCATGGCTGGCTAAATTGGTGGATCATGCAACTCTTGATCTCAGGGTCATGAGTTCAAGCCCGTGTTAGGCATAGAACTTAAAAAAAAACAGCCTAAAATAATACACATGCCAAAGAGACATTTTAGAATTAAAAAAAAAAAAAAAAAGCCCACCTCTTCAGATGGAATTTTTCATCCAGATGGTACATTGGAAGTAAATTTTGCTTCCTTGTAGCTATGAAGAAACAGACATGTCGTGAACTGCCTGTGGAGAGGGCCACATGTTAGGAAGGCTTCTAGGACCTGAGACCCTCAGTCATATAACTGCAAGGAAATAAATTCTTCCAACAGCTTTAGATGAGCTTGGAAGCAGCTTCTTTTTCTAATTGAGGCTCCAAATGAGGACACAGCTAAATCATGCCAGTACTCATGACCCATGGAAGCTGTATGATAATAAATGTGTGTTGTTTTAAGCTAATAAGATGTGGTAATCTGTTACTCAGCAAAAAGGAATATAGTTGAATTTTTCTAATTCTAGAATTCTGTAAGTAAAATAATTTACTTACACCCTAATATGTTTATTTATAAATTATATATACTACTATAAAAACATTAACTATCATGAAGGTTTCTTTTTTATTAGGCAAAAATAAAAATATGTAGTAGTTATAATATTTTCTCCTCTACCCAGTGTATCACCTATACCGAACTTAGGAGTTCTGCATACACATTAGAAACCCATCGCTTTGATCTGGGATTTCCAAGGTCGTAGATGAGCACTGGTCAAAATAAATTTAGTTTAATTCACAAAATTCCTTGTGTATTAAAACCCACATATTGTTAATACTTCTACAAAATTCCGCATGTCCGGGGCACCTGGGTAGCTCAATCGGTTAAGTGTCCGACTTCGGCTCAGGTCATGATCTCACAGTCTGTGAGTTCGAGCCCCACATCGGGCTCTGTGCTGACAGCTCAGAGCCTGGAGCCTGCTTCAGATTCTGTGTCTCCCTCTCTCTCTCTGAACCTCCCCCACTCATGCTTTGTCTCTCCTGCTCTCAAAAATAAATAAAAACATAAAAAAATTAAAAAAAAATTTAAAAAAAACACAAAATTCCGCATGTCCATCTGTTGCTGACCTTGACTAGACCCCACTAAACCGAGTGGATGAGGAAAGATGTGGAATACTGAGGCATGGGACAGAACTGAAAATAACATTGTCCTGGCTCTGCGCATATAATTTTGTTTAACCTTCAAGTCGAGCCAAGGTAATCTGAAGTTTGCTTGTTCAAATAATGGGAACCTATACTTAATAGATTCTGTCCATATTGTGTGTGTGTGTGTGTGTGTGTGTGTGTGTATACACATACATACATATATGACATATATGGGATACTAATATATGGGACATTCTATCTGTACTGTATCTTCATGTGTTCTCTAACTCGTACTCCCTTTCACTCCGCCTTCTTTCTTTATTATGAATATTAGAAGGGAAGTCAGGTTGGCCACAGAGTGAGGAGAGAGGAGAGAGAGAATCCCAAGCAGGCTCTGTGCTTTCAGTGCAGAACCCACTTGGGGCTTGATCCCACAAACCATGAGATCATGATATGAGCCACAATCAAGAGTCAGACACTTAACTGACTGAGCCACCCAGGCGCCCTTAAGTTATGTCTTTTAATCATTCTGGTTGCTTTTTCTGGATCAATAGAGCAAGTGGTTAAGAGCACTGATCTGAGATCAAAGTGCTGGGTTCATATGCCTCCTCCACTACTTGATGCGACCTTACTTCAAGTTCCTAAATAATTCATTCATTCATTTAACAAATACATTTTGCCACATTCTATGAGCCACTCATTTTTTTTTGGGTACTAGAGATTCAATAGTGAATAAAGTACATTGAATCCATTATGGAGCTTAGGTTCTAGTGGGGGTATCCAGAGGTTGATAGAATAAACAGTAAATAAACAAATATACAAAATGTTAGGTGGTGGCAAATGAACTTAAGTAAATCAGAATAATTGGATGAAGAAAAGCAAAAAGAGGGTGCTCTTTCTGCAGAATGGTCGGGGAAAGCCTTTCAGAGATGGTGTCCTTTAAGCAGAGACCTGCTGTCCTGTAAGGACAGGAGCATGTATATATCTGGAAGAAGAAATTTCAGAGAGAGTGAGGAAAAAATACCATGATCCTATGCAGGAAGTTTGTTTGGTGTGTTGTAAGGAGAGAAAGGAGGGCAGTGGGTCTAGAAAAAAATGAGCCAGATGGGTTGGTAAGAGAGGCCTAGAGATAATCCCAGATAAATAAGGGTGAGATTAGAGAAACCAGTTAGAAGGTCATTACAGTAATTCAGATAAGAGAGAATGGTAGTTTAGAGTATTGTAATAAGAAATAGTTGATAACTACACTTGCGAACATGCATTAGGTATAGAGAAGTTGAATTACTGTTATATACCTGAAACTAACATAACATTGTATGTCCACTATACTAAAAAAAAAAAAAAAGGTGGTAGGATGCTGGATTCTGGGTGTATTTTAAAGGTGCAGCTTTTTTGATTTGTTGGTAGATTGAAGTGGCATGTAAGAAAAAGGAGTAAAGAATGACTAAGATTTTGACAAATGGAGCCTGGAATGGTCGTTTATTGGGTTGGAGGAAACTGGAGGTAGAGCGGATGTGAAGAGCTCGTTTATCATTCTGTTTTGAACGTGACAAAATTTGACGTGCTATCAAATATTCAAATGAAAATAGTGAGTGAGTATTCAACTCTGTAGAATTTACAGAGTTCAGAGTAGTGGTTGGGTTGTTGTCAGTACTTAGTAGTATTTAAAACCATAGTAGTAGGATGATGGTTATCAGGGGAACACTGATTTTCTCCTCATTATCTCCCCAGTTCTACTTACATAGTAGAATCTTGACTGTTTCAGAGTTTATACTAATGTTTCCAATTTTGATAAAAGTTCAGGAGATTTGTTGATAGGAAAATATCTGTTCAGATATTGTTACCAAACACATATGAAACAGTATATTACTCATCCATCATTCTACATCTCAATCAAAATGGTTGATCTAACTTAAAAATATTTAACTTATAGACCAAGAGAACTAAATATTGTCAACAAAATAGATTTATGTGTATTTTTGGCATATATTTTTATTCTTTAATCCTACCCCATTTTATGATGAATTATTTCCTTTTCTTGTATTTTTCAATATTCCCATTGCTTATTTTTCCTAATACTCCTTACTTTTGCCTGTGTATCTTTATTTACTTTGTATAATACTTCACTTTGCGTTTTCTCTTCAACTTTCTTTAGAGTTCTATCCAGTTCCTGCTTAGGGTCTCAAATGTTTTAATGCCCTTAACACTTCCTCTTCTGTCTTCTTTTCTGTTCAGCTTCAATCTTTAGCAAGTGGTGACATATAGGTTGAAGAAAGGCAGGACAAAGCTTTGACTTAAAGCTCTCAATTCATTCCACAAGCATTTGTACTAAGCATTTGTACTAAGGCTCTTAGTACAATATATACTTAATACAGATACCATTAATTTGCTGTCTTTTTGAAAATTCAAATCTACTTGGGTAAAACAATGTTCCTAGATGAAACAAAACAAAGGAAAACTACATGGCAATGTGGAAAGAATGGCACAATTTTATAGTGAAAGCTATATACCCAAATACTGAGGTACGACAGTCGAGTAGCTGAGTTCTGGGGTGGGATATTTGTTTATCTAACAAAGGTTTTCATACTCTTAATAGATTTTCCATTACGTTAAATTATGAGAAGACATGAAAGTGTGTTGTGAAAAGCATTAAACAACAGGTGAGGCAGGGGCACTGACCAATCAGGCTTATGTTGGATGTAATTTATGAAATGCAAATTAAAGCCATCTGTGATACCACTACCCACCTGTTAGAATGCCTCTTTTAAAAAGCACTGTTGAGGATGTCAAACAACCGAAATTCTCATATATTGCTGGTGGTGCAAATACAATATTGTACAGCCACTATAGAAAGCAGTTTGAAAGTTTCTCATACAGTTAAATCTACATTTCCCATACAGTCTGGCAGTTCCAGTCCTAGAGATTTACGTAAAATCTGAAAGCTTGTATTCACACACAAATTCTTATAAGTGAAAGTGTATGATGACTTTATAATTGCCCCAAACTGTAAAAATCAAAATATCTTTCACTTGGACAAACTATGTTGCATCCATGCATTGAAATACAAACTAAAAAAGAATGAATTAAAAAGAATGAATTACTGGCACATGCAACTGCATGGATGAATCTCGATGCATTACCCTTAGTGAAAGAAGCCAGATTCGAAAAGCTACTTTATAATATGTGATGCTTCTGTTATGACATTCTGCAAAGGAAAAACTATAGGCGCAAAATCGTATCTGAATTTCCAGGAGCTTTGGGTATGGTGAGGAATAAGTAGGTTTGAGGAATTTGGTGGAGGGGGTGTTGAAACCGTTTTTATTTTGGTTTTAGTGATGGTTACATGACTATATGTGTTCGTTAACATTGATAGAACTCTACACTAAAAATAGATAAATTTGAGATATTTGTACCTCAAAAAAAACACCCTCTGTTTTTAAAAAACATATAAAAAGGAAAATCTATTTTCCTTTTCTGTAATCTATAACATGATAATCAGGTGTTTTGGAGTTGAGTTTTAGTTTGAACACTGTATCAGGGGAGACTAATACCTCATGTACCCTGGAGTTAATTCTATTTCATTTTTATCATAAAAAAGTTGTTTTGGTTGACCAAGTTAGGTAGTTTTAGGAGGAATTAACCTATAGTAATGGGGGAAGTCAAGTACACCTACCTATGTGTGTTGATATTTCTGAAGAAAGAAGGATATAAGATTAAACAGCGTTAAACTATACTATGTACTAAATATCTCCTTCATGTAAAGTGCTTCATATATAATCTCAATTATTGTAAAATGGTCCTATAAGATGAATATCATTATTATCATGTCTAATTTACTGATGTGAGAACAGTTTCAGAGAATTTAAGTATTTTATCTACAACATGGATGAGCCAGGATTGAAACAAATTTTTTTGACTTGAAGTTTGTGTTCTTTCTCGACATATCCTGTCTCCTATATAATTCCCACAAAGGTCTACACAAAGAGAAAATAGTCTAAGTTTGAATTATTTTATACTTTAGCTTGAGTTATTAAATACTAAATTTTCCTTCTCAAAAACTGAGGCTACTCCATAAAATATTGAGCACTTATCCAGACATTCAAGGCATGCTCAATTTGATTCCAGATTAATCCCCCACTTCCCCTCTGCACCTATGCTTAAAATGATACTATTTTTTTTTGTGTGGGATCTTTGCCACTTTTCTCGATCCTTCTAAGATGTATTTGGAAAATGGGGAAAGTAAATTATTATGCAACCTGGGATAACTATATAATTATTCAGATATACTTCTCAAATACTCTGAGTTCTTACAGACCATAACCCTTCTGTAAAATTTTTTTTAATGTTAATTTTTTTTGAGAGAGAGAGGGAGAAAGGTGGGGGGAAGAGACACAGTGTGAGCAGGGAAGGGGCAGAGAGAAAGGGAGACAGAGAATCTGAAACCGGCTCCAGGCTCTGAGCTGTCCACACAGAGCCCGATGTGGGGCTCAAACCCACTAACCGTGAGATCATTATCTGAGCCGAGGTCAGATGCCCAACCGACTGAGCCACCCAGGTGCCCCAAATGATATCTCTTCTAAATAACCATAAACTCTTTTTTTTAATGTTTATTCTTGAGAGAGAGAGAAAGAGGGAGAGAGAGTGTGAGCAGGGGAGGGGCACAGAGAGAGGGAGACACAGAATCTGAAGCAGACTGCAGGCACTGAGCTGTCAGCACAGAACCTGATGTGAGGCTTGAACCCACAAACCGTGAGATCATGACCTGAACTGAAGCCGGATACTTAACTGAATAAGCCACCCAGGTGCCCCATAAACTTTTTAAATACAAGAGCTATCTTTATAATTTCTGGTACATATCACAATATCAGCTTCAAAACTTTCCACTTAGAAGATGTTCAATAAATATTTTTTGGAACAATAAAGGAATGAATGAATGAACATGACAATAGAGAATAGAGGTAAAAAACTTTGGAGTTAAATAGAAACCTGTGTCCAAGTCCTAGCTCTTCCATTTACTCTTCTGTTTATCATTTAACCTTGCTAAGACTCACTTTTCTTTATTATAAAATGAAGATAATAGTAACACCTTTCAATTGTTAGTTGTGAGGATTAAATTAGAAAAAGTACTTACTGTGCTTAGCACAGTTGCAAACATAGTAAGTATTCAAGGTACAATGTTTGTTAATAATATTAGTAAAATTCTGTATTTCATCATTAGTTATAAAAATTATTAAATAATAGTAATATTTAGGTTCCTACCCAAACTTTATTCATTCTTTTAATTCTCATAACTCCTGACACTCATGCATAATTTAGAGAAGGTGATTCCACAAGTAGAATGATTTAGTTCAGTTTTCGAGTCATTTTCCTTGACTTGAAGGGGAGATGGTTCCAAGGGAAAGAATAAATTGGATTGGTAGCTCTGGGTTTTTCATACATCTCCGTATTCATATCTGCTGTCATCAGTTTTAAGTAAAAAAGGATTGTTTTGAAATAAAAATAGTATTAAACACTGTAAAGTAATTAACAGGACAATTGTCAGTTTTTCTAAGGTTAATGATTAGTGGCTCCAAGTATCGGTCAGGCATAAGCCGAAGTAACTTCTGGGTTTATGTCTATTAAGTTAGTGTTAGAGGAGTGCGTGTATAGGGAACCAGTTCTCAAGAGAGCCTGGAGAGTGTCTGAAGGAGAACTTGTTCTGATGGAAGGGAAAGCACACCATCAAGCTTTTGCTAGACACAAGGCCTCTGTGTCCGAAAGGAGGGCCTGTCTTTGAGTAAGCATTGTGAATATCTTTTGGATTTGTCTTTCAGTTTAATCTATAAGTCTGAGTCCATGTGAGGAAACAGGGATGGAGGCAGAGCAGCTGTAATTAACAATAGAATTATTTAATGTAAAGTGGAAATACCACCAAGCTTCATTGCATTGACTTGAGACAATATAGTTTCATTTTGTATTCTCAAAACTTTCAGCAAATCAATAGTAGTTGAACTGTTAGATAAAAGTGGCAGCCTGTGGCAGATGGGAACTGGAGAATTAGAAGAGTAAAGTAGTGAATATGTCACATGCTGAATGGAAGGGCATGCTCTGGAATAGATTCTCTTGGAGTGATTCTCTTGGGACTCCATCCTTAAGGAAGGGGAGGCTTTCTCAAAGGGCTAGACAGAAAGTATAAACAAAGCATAGGTCCACACACTACACTGAGAGTTTTGTTTAAGAGAATGGCATTATGTAACCAGTGATCTGTTGTTATATCCTAAAATGGCACCAAATGTTAGTCTTTGGGTGGACATACCTTCTGAGGTGCACTAGGTTTGATCTTGCTTTTAACCAGTGAATATTTTCCCCATTGTCAGAGTGATTTCTGTTTCCATGGAACAAAGAATAATTTAGCCTCTACAGATTGTGACTCCAGCCATTTTGCATTTGTACCAACTGCAAACTGGTACAGCTAGGGCAGCACCTCAGCCAGAAAAGACAGTGCTTGAAAGTTGTGGTGAGAAATTGTAGTGATCCTATGTAGTTGGGTTGTCCATTCAGTCTGTACAGAAAAGGCAAGGAGACAAAACAGTGTTGAAAAAAGCCTAAAGCAAGTAATTAGTAGCAGGGGAAGGCAACGGCACATTTAGATTATTACACTTCACTTTGTATTGGTATCAGCTTCTGAATATTTCAGCAGCATTCATTTACATACCCACCGAGGATTGCTGAGCAGAAATTACCCTTTGTTCTCAGTCATAGAATTCCACGGGGCTACAAGTTATATCTAGACTTTGGCCCCTTCAAATAGAAAGAGCTTTGTGATGATATGTTGAATGATATGTAATCTTCACTTTTGTTAAGTAAAACCACAGGATTTTCCTACAGAATCATTTGTAAGTGTCCACATCATGAGAATCAAAAATTGTCTATTGTGAAGATGCTATTCAATGTGAATATTTTAAAAGTCGTTGTTAAATGTGATTTGTGGCACCTGTATTTCAATATTTGTCACACCCATGTCTTCTAGTACTACCACTCAAGCTCAGAGAAGGTATATGTCCTTCCCAAGGTCACACAGTTAGTAGTTGAGGAACAGCAAACCAGGTCTGCTGGAGCCCACTGCATCTCACTACTCAGGCCTGGTCGGACAGTGCTACCAAATGAAGTCCAGGTGTCTGAGTCAAGTTCGTCTTAGGTGACTAAGTGGGTAGTAAATGCAAAGTTTGTGATCTATGTTAATAACCAGCTAGACTTTGCCCTTGGTTATTTGGATAGAAGAAAACCCTAAAAAGCAAGTTTTACACTTCATACACACATACCAAATAAAACTGAGTTGGTAAAGAATGGAAAGACTGAATAGAGAGGGAAAGTATTCCCCCAGAGAAGTTTCTAAATCACTGAGGTGTCTTTTTCAAGCCATATTCTTACCTCTTCCGACCCTTGCTCCGCAGTCTCCTCAAAGACCCTCTGCCAGGCAATTTCAGATGGATTATAAACATACTCTTGTGAACAAGAGCAATAATCCTCTTCGATGTGGGGCCCTGCTGCTGAAGACAGTCAGCCCCAGGTAGCCTTTCCCTTACCAATTGCTGTTGGCTCCAAAATAAGTTTTGAAAAAAGTGAATTGGAGCTTAGAATCCAAATGATAAGTAAAATGAAGGAATGCTTGTGTTTTCACAGCTTGTGTTTTGGAGGTGGTCAGAAGTCACCAAGCTGACCCACCCCTGAGAGCCCTCATCATTGCATTCATCTATTAACAACCATTCCTGCTTGAATTCATGCTGCTGACCTTTCCTCTGGAGTCATGTTTGAAGATTAGCCTTGTAGTCAGGCTAATAGCAATTCCTCCAAAATAAACCACAACCTATATTTCCTCGTTATTCTGTTTTAAGGTTTTGGCTAGTTTATTACATTTTTGACATCTGGTAGAGAGCATACCTTAAACTTCACCTTGGAAGCACCTATTAAATGAATACAATAGGGGCATTATAATTTTTTACAGAAGATGTGAATTGGAAAGAAGATTTTCCTGTGGATGAAGCATATTGTGGTTGTTGGTGTACTTAGTCGGTCACTAGTAATCAAGAATAAAAAAGACTTTAGTCTGACACCAGAATTAAGTTAAAAAAATTTAAAGGCATCTAGTATCAGGTCAGAATACCTAGAATTTACTGAAGCAATTTTGGTGAATCTCTACTCAGTGCACTGAACCATTACTGCAAGCAATGGACTAGATGCTAGACGGCTAGACTCTTGTGTCTTTCAAAAATTTTCATTCTTGTTGGTAGAAAATACAAAATGGGACAACAAATGAATTAGATAATTAACAAAAAACTCAGAGAAGAAAAGCCACTTTGACTTGGTTCATGAGATAAGTTTCATAGTGGGGTGGCATAAGATGGAACTTAGCTTTCAATGAGTGGAAATTTTCATTTTAAAATACTTAGCAAGCATTTCTATTTTGCCTGCTCAATATGTTCAAAGGTATATACTGGATACTATGCATGACCACAAAGTAAGATATTGAAGTTTAGGACTGCTTTGAAAACAGATTTACGGAAGAATACCTAAATGCGATTGGTGGATTCAGTGAAAGTGTCGAAGTAAAATGTTATTGGTGCTGAGCCTTGAAAGGTTGGTAGGCTGTTAGCAAATGGGCAAGAATGCAAAACCATTTTAAGCTACCTTGACATCAACTATAATAGACTAAGTTCATGAACTAAACATATGCCCAGGAGAAACTTAGGTATTATATAATCCGTTCACTGGAGGGAAAAATGTTAAAGTCGTATCTTACTTTCATAGGCTTCCTTTGAAGGAGATTTCATGTTCCCACCCACCTATTCCCATATTTCTCCAGAATAGGAGCATACGTGTTCTTTGTTGGAACACATTTTAGTTACAAATGTAAAGTTGAATTATCCATTTCCCTTTTTGATCGATTACTTGTGCTAGTAAGTAGTAAAGGTGGGGGATAAAGGATCACCTCCATAGAAGCTTTTATTTTTGTTTGAAATACAATCTGGGCTTTTCTGTAGCAGACTGAATGGGCTAGAAATCACATCCTTCTAGAGGCCACTGTTAACATGAGTCTGTGTATCCAGAGCTCCTGCTGACTGATAGCAGTTGGGAGAGTGGCTACACACAAGGGGAAAAGTCAGTTTGTATTAAAGTTTAACTGGATATAATACATGAAGTAAGCCCACAAATGGATTTAAACTTTCGAGCACATTTTCAAAGATCAAAACAAACTATAACTACCTGGATTTGAATGTGAGGGACATTTGGAATATGTGTTTTTGTACTAACCAACAACCCCAAAAGTGTATGTGCTTATATAAATGTGTTCATATAGAGTAGCACAAGGATACTTATCCTTGTTATATATTCAAGTGAGACAAACAGCTTTTTGCTGTTGACTGTCAGAGTGTTTTATTGAAAGCTTGTACTCTACTAAAGAAAGCAAGGTCAATGATGGGGTAAATTTCTGGCATATTATTTAAACTTCTGAAAGGAGGAATGCCGTTTAGAAATAATGTGGTTTTTATTAAATAAATCTGTCTAATAATATTAAGGTGCTATTTCAATGTTAAGAACAGACAAAGCCAATCTTAGGTACTAAGAGATGGGGGCAGAAGGTTGGGGTCATGACGGGGAAGGAATTGGGCACTGGTTAAAGCTAACACTGAGTGCAGGAAAAAAATGAAAAATAAAACTCTCCTCTATTTCTGTATTGGAGGATGGTTTATTATTTTATTTTTTATTTTTTTAATGTTTATTTATTTTTGAGAGAGAGAGAGAGAGAGAGAGAAAGAGAGAGAGAGAGAGAGGCAGACAGAACATGAGCAGGGGAGGGGCAGAGACAGAGAGGGAAACACAGAATCTGAAACAGGCTCCAGGCTCTGAGCTGTCAGCACAGAGCCTGATGTGGGGCTCAAACTCAGGAATGGTGAGATCATGACCTGAGCCAAAGTCGGACACTTCACCAACTGAGCCACCCACGCGCCCCTTATTATTTTTTTAATTCCCCTTTGCTTTACTGAGTTTTTAAAAATGTGAGGTATGTAATTTGAATATATTTCTAATATGGAATGGAAACAGTTTTCTAGATATTCTCCAGATGTATGAAAACAAGATCTTTGTTTTTAATAATTTAGTGAAGATTGGTAATAAAAGTTATAAAAGGTAAAAACAAGGGATATGGTTATAATTTAGTTTGTCATGAAATTCTAGTGTAGATTTTGAAATGTTAAGTTTATATCTGTATTTTCTTAAATTATTGTAAGCTAGTGAGGTTATCTTTTTAATTGATCTAAAATTCACAACATGGAGAAACCCACTAAAACCTAGAATTTTATTTATTTTTGATAAAATTCCTTATCCCAAGAGAAAATATTTGAAATCTTACTAATATTATCCCCACAGCACTTTTTCTATTCAGTAGCTCTAAATTAATAATAGTTGCATAATTTAGCTTTAAATACACAATTAATAATAGCTCTCTTCTACAAAAAATGTTTTAGATATATTTAATTGAAACCAAAATTCTAACAAATTTTGAGAGCCTTGCAAACTGAAATATATGAGATTGATGTTTACATCTCAACATACATTGAAACCAAATAAGAGAACAGTGATTAACCCATTTGATGTTTGTTATCAATATGGTTTTGGTAGCCAAAGGGAATATGTTCACTTTTCTGCGACTAGTTAGACACCAAAGATCAGAGATAGCTGGTAATACAGAAGTCTCATAATAACTAAAGCAAAGTAATAAATAGTGTGAGAGTCTTTATTCCTGGCAGAGGGGTATAGCTGATTCAAAATGTGTTATGGAATGACGAAATAACACATATGAGGAGTTTAGACATTGAAAAGCAGTATGTTCTTGTTAGAACCCTTTGTCCATTTTTTATTAAGTAAATTGGCCTTGGAGCAGAGAGAAAGGAAAGGAGGAGGGAAAAAAGGAAGAAAAGAAATGCACTGATTGACATAGAATTTCGTGCACTGAAGGTTTATAATTTTTGAAAGTTGGAAAATATCTTGGGGTATTCTGGGGAAGGCAACCATGTGATTTGACCTTGCAGAGATGGGCAATTCATTGGTAATTCTGCATGTAACTGTGACTGTGACTTGATCTTTATTGACCCGTGTTATCCCCATTTAATTTCTATAGCCTTTTCACCATTCCTCATGGTACCTCACTTCTTCAGAGCCAATAAAAAGAGGTTATATTTTTTATTCTCTTCTTTTAAATCCTGACATAATTTTTTTTTTCTTTTTGTGATACTCCTCTCTCCAGCACAATACTCTGAAATGGTCTATTACATGGTTGGTACATCACTTTACAGGTAACTCATCTCTGGGTCTTTGCAGCATGCTGGACATGTTACAGTAATAATGTTTTCCATTAGAATATTACATTTTTAAAAATTAATTAATCTTTTAATTTATATCCAAGTTAGTTAGCATATAGTGCAACAATGATTTCAGAAATAGATTCCTTAATGCCCCTTACCCATTTTTCCTATCCCCCTCCCACAACCCCTCCAGCAACCCTGTTTGTTCTCTAAATTTAAGAGTCTCTTATGTCTTGTCCCCCTTTCTGTTTTTATATTATTTTCTCTTCCCTTCCCTTATGTTCATCTGTTTTGTATCTTAAATTCCTTATATTATTTGTCATATGATTATTTGTCTTTCTCTGACTAATTTCACTCAGCATAATACCCTCTAGTTCCATTCACGTAGTGGCAAACAGCAAGATTTCATTCTTTTTGATTGCCGAATAATACTCCATTGTGTGTGTGTGTGTGTGTGTGTGTGTGTGTGTGTGTGTGTGTGTGTGTGTACACACACACTTCTTTTTTATCCATTCATCCATCGATGGACGTTGGGTTCTTTCCATACTTTGGCTATTGTTGATAGTGCTGCTATAAACATTGGGTGCATGTGCCCCTTTGAAACAGCACAACTGTATGCCTTGGATAAATACCTAGTAGTGTAATTGCTGGGTCATAGGGTAGTTCTCTTTTTAATTTTTTGAGGACCCTCCATACTGTTTTCCAGAGTAGCTGCACCAGTTTGCGTTTGCACCAGCAATGCAAAAGAGATCCTCTTTCTCCTCATCCTCACCAGCATCTGTTGTTGCCTGAATTGTTAATGTTAGCCATTCTGACAGGTATGAGGTGGTATCTCATTGTGGTTTGGATTTGTATTTCCCTGATGATGAGTGATGTTGAGTATTTTTTCATGTGTGTGTTAGCCATCTGGATGTCTTCTTTGGAGAAGTGTCTATTCATGTCTTTTGTCCTTTTCTTCACTGGATTTTTTTTTTTTTTGGGTGTTAAGCTTGATAAGTTCTTATAGATTTTGGATACTAACCCTTTATCTGATATGTCATTTGCAAATATCTTCTCCCATTCCATTGGTTGCCTTTTAGTTTTGATGATTGTTTCCTTTGCAGTGCAGAAGCTTTTTATCTTGATGAGGTCCCAGTAGATCATTTTTGCTTTTGTTTCCGTTGCTCAGTATGGAGCCTGACACAGGGCTTATCTCATGAGCACGAGATCGTGATGTGAGCCAATTCAAGAGTTGGAAACCTAAACAACTGAACATACCAGGTGCCTCTAGAATATTTTTAAGTTATATTATTTATTATTTAATTTTTATTTGCTCTTTTAAGAGAGAGTGAAATAAAAACATATCTGTATGTTATCTCTGAAAAATCATTTATGAAATAATATTTATCCTTACTGCCTGGGATGAACTCTGATTTTTGTTTTCTACTTTGTTCCTTTCCATTCTCACCTAATATATAATTAATCTTCATTAGTAGTGGTTTCTATACTTGCAGATTTGCTTAAACTCTAAAATTTGTTTGTAAGCTCCAAATCAATCCTCTAGTACTTTCAAAGTCATTTGTGGACATACATATGCACAGCATGGTGAAAAATTGAGTCACCAGATAGGCATATATCAGCTGAGACTGGCCAAGGTGAAATGCATTGTCTTCTTGTTTTAACTGTTATACTGTAATAGTTTTTCACACTTTGTGCTGTTTATCAGTAAGTTCGGTGTTTTACTATTTATTTACTTAGTATGTAGCTAACACACTGTTACATTAGTTTCAAGTGTATAACATAGTGATTCAGCTTCTCAATACTTAATGGTATGCTTACCATAAGTGTAGCTACCGTCTGTCACCATATAACACTATTAAAATATCATTGAGTATATTCTCTATCCTATGCCTTTTATTTTGCTGTTTTAAATGACCCCAGCATAGTTCTGAAGCACTGTCTAGTGTTCCTAAGTACAAAAAGACTGTGATATGCCTTACTGAGAAAATATGTGTTAGATAAACTCAGCTCAGGCGTGACTTATAGTTTTGATGGCCATGAGATCAATGCTAATGAATCAGCAATGTGTTTTAAATATGGTGTCTTTAGAGAGAAGCACACATAAAACAGGGTTTTGTATTGATACGTTTATGAAAATGTGTCCAGAGGCTTCTAAGTACCTAATCTTATGTTTCCCCTAGAATCAGTGATTCAATATTTGCTAATTCCTTGTTTGTAGGGTATCTATAGAACGTAACTACTGTAAATAACAAAAATTGACTGTATTATATTCAATTAAAAAAATAACCAGGACTTAGTGAAGTTATTTCATGGGCTGACTTATAATTTGTAAAACATTGTCTCAGGTAAGATCTCAAAGTTTACTACTAGGGAAAGCTTTGTGGTTTTGTTTTGTTTTGTTTTGTTTTGTTTTCTTAGGAGCAAATTGTAGCTATGTCCTCTTCTCTGAAAGACTTGTAACTTATTTCTTTGTACTTCATACTTTTTACCTTGCCTGCCAGGAAACTTAGTGCTGGTGTTATGCTCAATTACAGCAACAGTATTAAATCTTATGTTGGAATGCACACTTTCCTGCTAGCCATGGTTTCCTCTTTTATTTCTATTACATTATTTTTGTTCGATTTATTCTTTTTGTATAGAGTCTTGAAACCTCTTGGGGAAAATATAGAAATGAATAAAAGAATTAATTAATGAGTAAATAATTGAAACAAGTAATCGTGGAATAAAGATCTAGAGATAAGAGGTTATCTTTTTAGTAAAGACTTTAAACTATAACATTATTGTGTTCTCCTTATTGAGTTTGTGTTCTCCTTATTAAGTTAATTTTTTTTAATGTGTTGCGTGTTAACTTAAAAATGTTTTTTGTGAAGCTGTATAGGGTTTTTTGAAATGTCAGGATAATTAAGTAAGGCTAACAACTTATGATAACACTATAAGAAAATTACAAATATATGTTAACATGCTCCCTTCAACGATCATCTGTCTCTTCATTATTGTGTGAATAGTCACCAATATAGACACTGTAAAAAAATTCTTGCTATTCCTTAGTAATAGCAAAGCCAGTGTAGTATGGATAATTAAATAATTAATAGTGACCCATCAAGTCATAACCAATAATTTTAATACTTACTTACTGGAATCTTTCAGTCTTCCTTCCTACATATTTATGTATATTAACGAAGATAATCCTAAATAATCAAGAATTGCTGTTCTAAATTTCAAACTAAATGTAAGTTTATGTACTTTCCTCACTTAACCAAATTCAGTGTGTTTTATGGAGTGTTTCAATGAAAAAAAAGGATAATAAATTCATTAATCCTAACATTCTAAGATTATATTTTGTCACAAGTTGGGAAAAAATTATAACAATTTGTGGAAAAAAAGTGATTCAGGACATGCTGTGTGAGTATATTCTCCTAAGATGCATTAATATCACAAATTGAGGAAACCTCTGTTGTTAAAAATAATTGGTATATCTTTTGACATTATATCTTTAGTTTGTTGTATTTTAGCTTTATGTCTTTCAAATAACCTTTATAGTTTTTATTATAAAAAATTGCTAGTGTGCAATATCTGCTAAAGGATATGTCTTGTAAGAGATCACAATTTAAAAGGCTTCTAAAAACGATCTTTTTATAGTTTATCTGTAGTTTTCTTTTAAACAATGGAGTTAGATTTTTAAAATTTTAATTTAAAGAATTGAAAGTGTTACACTCAAGTTCTGTTTTTAAGCAGTATACCAATGTTTCCCAAAATATAATCTTCAGCATTTTCAGAAAACTTGGTAAATATCAGTTAAATGAGTACCTTACATTGTTTGTATCAGTCCATTAGTAAATAGTCAAAAGACAAAATACTGACACATATTTTACTAGCAGGAGGATGGTTCATTATTTTGTATCTCTTCACCTCTGTCTATAGTTATATTCGTTTATTAAAAACCCACATACAAATAGTAAGCATATACTATAAAATGTCTTAAGATTCAAATATGGTAAATTTTGAATTAAAAAATTGGACTAAGAATTAATAAATATTACTTCTTACCAGTGAGCCTCATTTTCTGTGCTAATGGAAAAGTATGTTTTGGGTTAATTACTAAGAACAGTTTGTAGTTACTAGAAGCAGCTTCTAATCCATGCTTACAGTAGAAATCTTCTCTAAATATGGCTTATATAAATAATATGAATATTTAGTCACGTATGTTAATCTGACCACGAGAGCGTCAAACTGTAATGATGGTTATATTCTTGTAGTTGACAGTTCTACAAAGTCCTCATTAAGTTATTTTATGTTAGAAAAATCTAATTTTACCATTTTGAGGAAGAGATAAAAAGCTCTTTTTAATATTTTAAAGAATGTTAATCAGCAATCCACATGTGTATCATTAATATATCAGTAATACATCTGAAATATAGGCACGCAGTGTAGGGATTAATCACATGGATTCGAGAGCCAGCAGCTTGGGTTCAAGCCCCAGTTCTACAAATCACTACCCCTGTGATCTTGGACAGGCAGCTTAACCTGCTTCTTAGTTTAACTCTTTTGCAAAATAGGGGTCATTATATGATATCTGTCTTGCAAGGTTATGAAGAGTAAATGAGTTAGTATTTATGAAGTAGCTAGAACAGAACCAGGCAACATAGGAGTACCTTACATGTGTTTAAGTAAATAGATAACTGAGTGAGTATTTATAACTCTCTAGATGAGAGATGGTTATTGGAATGTTAAAAAAACATTTGGTTATTTAAAACTGAATGAAACGCAGAGACCATGTAGAAACAGTGATTTTGATTTTTTAAATAGCATTACCACTCCCCCACCTTTTATTCCTCCCCTTTTAAATGAAATCATATGGAGAAGCTCAAAATAGAAAACAAATTGATGTTATTGAAATGGGGCAGAGGCCTGGATCTTTGCCTGTGCTGCTTTTGGTTGTCTCTCTCAGAGGCCTCTGAGTTATGCCATAGACTCCTGAGTTTCTGAGGATGAAAGTTTAAAAATCCCTGATTTTGATTATAGCCACCTTTTACAGATGAAGTAAGTGAGGCTTGGAGTTGGTAAATGGTTCACTTTCAAGTTAATATTGCTTATTAGTCTTCAGCAAACATTGAAACCAAGGATTTTTTGTCCATAGCACAGTCCCTCAGTCCCCTGGCTCTCTCAAAACCCCAGATGGTTGAGCCCTTACTGGGCAAAATGAAAACATATTTTACTCTTTGATTGCCGGGTGATCCCAATGTCTCACTTTAGAGACATGTCTTCTGACATATTCCTCCAGCTAAACGCCACTCTCTCCCAATCTGTCATCATGGACTGTGTGAAAGGAAAAATAATTTTTAACTTCCTTATTTGCTTGTCATTTCAGTAAGTCTTTCCATGTGCAAACTAATTAAGGCCAAGTCAACACACTGTTAAAAGTATTTTGAGTGTGAATTTTACCCATGATAGAGGATGGCACTAGCATCGAGGAAAGGGATAGACCTTCAGACTGCAGATTGTGTCTATCCAGCACTTTATGCTGTACAAAAATGCCTGCCCAGACACACTAATAGATCTCAAAAGATTCTGGTTAAGGGGATAGAAGCTTCCAAAGATTTTGAGCATTCACATAGGTAGCAAATAAGAGCCATGATTTGAATGGAGCTTAGATTTGGTTGCGCTCAATTATTATGCCTTTTTTAAGGACTTTAGCAATTGATATCTGTGTCTTTTTTGATTGCTCATTGCTAATTATATAAAAATCAAATTTTATAAGTGATTGGAGATAAGGTAAAATACTAGTTATATATTAACAGGTCAATATTGCAGGCTTAGAGAAGAACCTACATTTTATAACACTGAGAAAGTGTTTCTGAATGCAAAGAGACTTAAATTTTCTTTATTCTTGATATGCACAGATATGATTATTTTATAATAGATTTCTCTTCTTTGGGCCTTGAAGATCATACAACTTAATGGATCACACAACAGTCTCATGGCCAAGATAAATATGATGGCCACTAATAGCTATTCATGCATTTAATATTAAGTGAAATATTTAATGATGTGATTAATTTTTGATTATTAGAATTTCTGAAGTTGGAGAAAAACAAAGCAATACTAATAGGACCACTGAACTATTAAATACGTCATATTTGAGTAAGCCTTAATCTTGGATTGTGAATAAGGTTAAGGATTGTGACGTTACATGTATAAGTTACTAGCCTCTGTATGGTCATAAAAATTTGGCTGAATACTGCTTTTTAAATAGAACAAAGTGACATGAGAAAAAAAAATGTGTACTATCAACTGCTCTTCCCTTAATAGGATTCTCTGGTGTGCAAACCACCTCAGTGAAATGATGCAGTGGGGCATATGGACAATGCATCAGGTGATAAATTGAGTGTAACACTAATTATATTCACTATGAACTGAAATATATACATTTGATGACCATGATGGCACACTAATGTTCAAAGCCCAAGGTGAAAAATGCATTTCAACTTCTCTCTTTATAAAAACTCAACAGACTGCTACAGTATGTGTCTGGCATCAAATTCTATATATCTACCTGTGTTTTCTGTGTGGAAACCCAATTCCTAAAGGAAAGGTCATTATCATTATTAAGTTTTATAAGAAAATCAGTACGTACTAGTGTCTATTTAATAACGGAGACATCATGAATGTCAGACTTAACACAAGTTGCAGAGTGCTAATAACTCCTAAAGTGTATCCTTGTCTCAAGTTGAAGTCAGTATTGGAAATTTTATATTACCTACTCTGCCTGAAAGCATTAAAACGTATTTCTGCGATAGCTAAACAAAAAAAAAAAAAAAAAACAAAACATTTTACAACTTTGCCTAATTTTTGGTTCAATTTCAAAGCTGATAATAGTCAAGTCATTTGACATTGGCGTTGGCTTAAATTAAGCAAAGGGGTTATTTTAACCACAAACAGTTTTTATTGCCTTCAGGATGAAATAAAGCACGTATGTGTGTCTGTTTGCAAGTTTGTAAGGTATATGTGTTCTAAATACATTATTAGCTATATCAAAAATGCCTTTTCCACAGTTCTTTTAGTTCTGGAATTGCATGGATATAAAATATGCATTTATTCAGAAACTAAACAAAAAAACTTCAGTAATTTCTGCATTACAATGACCCTAATTCAAGTCCAGTGGTAGATTGAAAGAGGTTGTTTCTTTTTCTATTATATATTTAAATTAAAAATAGGAAGATGTAGTTTCTACTAATGAGTTTTGTAGGACTGTTTTAATACGATGTCCCTTAGGAGATTTCTTCACTCGGTGTGAAGGCTCCTAAGAGGTGCTTGTGCACCTGATTAATTCATAAATGGCGCTGAGGGCTGCACATTTGCCCAATCCTAGTTAAATCATAGTAGGCGGCTATTCCTCTGTAGGATGCACTACAAATTGTGATGCTCTTATTATACACCTAATTACAACATTCTAAACCAGTCTTATTCTTTTCATAAATTCTTATAAATGTGATGTCCATTTTAGAAGTTAGAGATCGAGGTTCATTAAAATGACTTCAATCCATATTGAGGTGGAACAGTGACTTGTCATTCAGTAGAAAAATGCTATGAAATTCTAAGAATATATATGTAAAATATGGAGAAATTAAAATACAGTGATTTACAAAATTAATTTTATGTTAAGAATAATAAGCAAATAGCTACTATGTGGATGTAAGAGGAAAAAGTGAAAAATGTTAGAAAATATAGATGTAGTTGTTTTGGGGTGAGCAACCAATTTAAAATTTTTCATGTTTTAGAGCACACTACTTAATCCTTCTGTATCCCTCTACCTTGTGCGGGGTAGTAATCCAACCTCTCTTATATAGAGTATGGGAATTAATTGAGTAAATATATATAAAGTGCTTAGGACAGTGCCTGAAAAACAGTAAGTTTCATATAAGCTCTTACATAGAGCTTTTTTGCTCAAGCTCTACCCAGTATAACTCACTTAAGTAACATGTACTGTTTTCCACTATTTTGTTTTAGCCCAAACTAGTATTTCCCCTGCTGCTTCCCTACTGTCCTTTGACATTGCATCTTTTTCATGTTATTCTAGTTGGAGGAGAGGAGTTTTCCCTTTAAAATTAGAGACAAGATAGATTAGAGTTTCATCAAACACAAATTTGGACAGGTGATACATATTTTCCCTAGCTTTATAGCTGAAAAAAAGTCAGCCCGACATATAAATAACATGTAATTCAAACTATTTGACTTCAAATATGCCTTTTATAATTTCTCCCATTATATGAAGCAACAGAGTTTATTAAGATATAGTGTTATTACTGTGTTTAAACATTTAATTATTTTCTGAATCTCATGGTTTCTGACCATATACAAGTTCTGTCTTCTTCTGTTGAGAACTATTCTACTGAGTTGAATCCATCATTTAACTCAGTCAACTAAGAAATCAGGTGTATTATTACTGTTTATCTTCTTCTGTGATGTAGATACTAGGTCCAGGAACTATCTGAACATTTATCTTTACCAGAGACTTCTCCTTCAATATGGTCCTTTCCTTTTATTCAGGACCTCAAATATATCACGTATATTAAGTAAAGGAAAGGAATATGCATATTATAATGTTTTAAATGAAACACAAAGAAAAATGAAGCTCAAAGAAGTTAATAGGCTTATCACAAATTTGACAACTGGTTAATGGTGTGGGTAGAACACATGACTTGTGATTCATAGTCATTTTTCTTTCCATTCTGCATTTTATCACAAAGCACAAGAGACAGAAAAAAAAGGAACTATGAAAAAGCAAATATATAAATGTGAAAACATATTGTGAATGTCAGTATAACACTTTTCTCTTTTAATTGATCAAGCACATAGTTGCCTAGAATTTGAAACTCTTTTGTGACCTTTCTATCTGACACAGCTCAGTTGTTTCCAATCAGCTAAAACAAACACACAAAAACCAAACAGCCCGCCCCCAAACAAAAACACAAACCCTTAGACATACTGTGCTGACTTACGTGATCTAATGGTATAACAGAAAGTGGTTTTCTTTTTTACTAGATAAAGATGTTCTAAGTTTTAATAATACAGTCTTTCACTTATAAAATTACTCAGTTTCTAAAGCACACGTATCAACATTTTAGAATGCTTTGGATGTGTGCCATTTGACCATCTTTTTTTCTTTACATTTTAGACCAAAGCATAGAGAAACTCAATCACTTAGAAAAGCTGTTCTGACCCTAGTCAAAATAAAGAATTAAGTGGTTACATGTGTTGGTAGGGTAAAATTTCCATTAAGACTGAATCAGTAGGATGATGCTCTAATCTCTTATTGGACAAAGAAGTACATTGTATTTAGAATAAATAGCATACTTGAGATCCTGGTCTCTTAACATTGGTGGTCCACTATATATATGGTGGAAGTGGTGATCATATAGGTGAGGACAAAGATTGAAGATGAATGCCACTACACCTTATAAAAGGGAAAAGAGCAGATGCTTCTGCTGGTGTTCTTTCCATACCATTAACTAGTTACAATGGATAGATACCTTGCTCTATATTAGCTTGTTATCTAACATTAGCCAGAGAAGTGGACTAATAATTGAGATTCACCATAAATAGAATTGTAAAATGTTTGACTTATCAAGTGAATCTGAACAAATACAATCATTAAAGAATATTAAAGAAAATTATTTATTTCTCACAATGGTTAAAGCGGTATGGTATACTAGAAATTACTCAAACATCATACAGTAAGGTGACCATATTTTTATAAGGTGATCAATTTTTATAAATATTACTTCTGAATTTTATCCCTAACAGTCATAGTGCCTTTATAAAGACCCTAGGATATGATCTCTTTAGATTTTAACTGGGTCTGTGATTGAGTAGCCCATACCACCCCGAGATAAAAACTCTAATTAGAGGCTTTTTTTTTCTTTTTAGTGGGCAATGGATAGAACGGGTGATTGAGATTCTAATAAGTTGCCAAAGCATGCATTTTTTGAAAGTTTCTCAGGCTATATAGGGATCATCTTTAAAGCTTGAATAAACATATGCTTAAAAATTTCTTTGGGATGTCATAAAATTTCTATTGGATCTCAGATTTTTCCCCAAAATTAAAGCAGTTATTCTATTAGTATTTGAATATATGAATTAAATATAATACACCAGTAATTACGTTTGCCTGTTTCTTTTACTTCTTAGCATTTATTTTTTACTTTTAAATTGACCTTAGGTAGCCATACAAAATCTCTTAGATTCAGTACAATACATGGGAGGTTATATTAAATGTTCTAGCCCTCTCAAATGGTGAGGAAGGACCAAGAGGTAGCTGAGCACTGGGCACTGAACCTGAAGGGGTTTCAGACTGAGACTTAAAGATAATTTATGACCCTGGTTACTGGAGGTCATTGATGCAGTAGGATTGGGTACCACAAATGAATGCTTCTAAGGGAATTGTACAAGTTACAGGAAGTTAGAAGATGGTGATGGACAAGTTTAGCTCCTCTCAAGCTCCCTGAATTTCTTTGCTCCTAGAGAGATAGGGTGAGACATGGTAAAAGGCAATATAATCTTGAAATGTCAAATTTAAGTTGAGAGTGGCTGAGTATACCTAAAAATGACAGGATTATGTAAAAAAAGAGATTCATGAGCTAACTTAAGTGTATAGAGAAATACAGAACTATATAATTTTGCACATCTGAGGTTGTGATTATAAAATCATGCTTTGTCTAGGATATAAAAAAATAAAGAAATTCTAAAAGAATTCTTTAATTCTCTAAGTGTCTTGGCTTAAGTTTTGGTTTCAGCGTGGAAGTAGAAAATTATCCTCTCTGAACCTGTTATTTGTCCTAGAAAATTAAAACAAGTAAATTGTTTTTTGTTTATTTTCCAGCTCCAGGTTTTTAATCTAAACAATACTTATTATGAATAATCAAGAGACAAAGATTCAGATAAAGTATTGCAGTCTGAAATCACAAATTATTTACAGCAAGGGCCTATGAACCTTTACCAGAATATGGCAATAATGAGCTGGGAATAAATGTTTTTATTTTCCCTATTATTATTACCTCCCACCTTTAACCAGTTTAGGAGGGAAGCACAGAATTCAAGGGAGCCTCCTTTGTTTCACCCCTGTCCCCCTTCATGATAATGTTAAGAAAGAGTCGGAAGCAGCTTCGAGAGCATAGCTTAAACTTGCCAAATGATCTCTACCTCTGGAGGGTCTGATTGCTTTGTTGACTGGTGATCTGAAAGCCACAGCATAATCCCTTTGCAGTGGTGGTGAGGGAGGGAAGGGGCAGTTCACAGATATACACATTGTATAAGTCCTAAGGTGCCCGAACTTATCCCTTGATAAAGCCAACCCTTTTCTTCTATTTACAATCATGGTTAAAACTGTTAATATAAAACACAGGAGGATTATAGTAATATCTCCATTCTTTCCTAAAACAACTAAGTTTCTATCCATTCCTGTTGGTATTTGTACAAGTATATCTGTGACGATTAACATCCTAAATATGATCTAATAGTTCTATTCAATTTTAGACTGAATACTACCATAAAGATCTACTATATTAAAAATATTTGCATATGGTATTCTCCTATTCTGAAAATTTATGAATTTTAATAAAGTTACTTAGATTTTATAGCCCATAGTTCTAATTATTCATAATCCAGGAATATTATTTAAAGGGGACTGAAATTACATGAAAACACTTAAGAGCAGAATTATATCTTTCACTCTCCCTTTATTTTTTATATGTCGATTGTTAATTTCACCATAATAAATGAAAGAATACTTAATTGTTTAAGATAAAAACTATACTTTGAAAACATGTTTGTAAATTAGCATGTGTACAAATATGTCCTCATGACAACTTACAATTTGTCAAAAACAAACCTACCAATCTGTGAAATAGTATGTACTTTGATCTCGCATTATAACTATTAAATATTTGTTTTTCTAAGGCAAAACAACAATAAAGAAATACTACATAATTATCATAATCGTAACAACGCTCCTAGTCAATAAAGTACATCAAGTTCTATGTAACAGGAAATAATAATTTTATACATTAAAATATATAAAATGGTAAATAAAGTTTTAGGTATTTATTTTAGAGGATTTTGTAAAATGGATAATTCTAGCAATTTTTCACTGTCCTTCTATTTACCAATAATTTACCAATTTTTCATTTAAATTTTATTTGTTTTCTCAGTTCAGTTGAAGATAGCTTTATTACTGGGTATATACAAGTCAACAAGAGGGGCGACCGAGTGGCTCAGTGGGTTAAGCGTCTGACTTCGGCTCGGGTCATGATCTCACGGTCTGTGGGTTCGAGCCCCATGTCAGGCTCTGTGCTGACAGCTCAGAGTCTGGAGCCTGCTTCAGATTCTGAGTCTCCCTCTCTCTCTGACCCTCTCCTGCTCATGCTTTGTCTCTCCTGCTCTCAAAAATAAATAAAACATTAAAAAAATTTAAAAAAACCCAAATAAGTCAACAAGAGGCGTTAGCTGTCCTGATGAGTTTCACAATTAGTAAGAAGATTGTTAGTTCATTTATACTTTCTCCAAAATGTACCCCAAATCATTTAAGGCCATCCTGAAAAAATGCATTGTAACAGATAGCATGAATAAAAAACAGGTGAGGGGGGGAATAAACAAGAGTAAGGAAGTAACATGTAATTAGAAATAAGATTCATGCCTTCTATTCAGTGAAATTACTTCAGTGAAATCTTAAATATTTTAGGTTGGATATCTGTAAACAGATAAAATACAATGTGTGATTAAGTATAACAAAAACTGCAAAGTAGAGCTGTAAGGGAAAAGTTGGATTGCATAACTAGCCATATTTTTGAGGTTTTAACTAAATCAGAGATTTTCGGGACGAAGTGGTACACTTACAAAGGATCAGGAGGAAGAGTAGCCACGTGGAGAACGGGGTGGAGTGATCCATGTGGAGTTGTGTAGGCATGCAATATCGTGGTGTAGAATAGAGTAGCGTATTTGGGAAATCAAATGCTGCATCATAAAGTAGAAGGAAGGACAAGTAGGGTCATCAGTGAGGTGTAACTTTTTGTGTTAGAAAAGTATGGATAGAGAAGAACCTCAGTGACCCAGGTTTGAGATGATGGTTTCGTTGAATGATTGTGAACATAAGGTGTGAATTAATTAGTTATTCTCAAGTTTTTATTATAAAAAAAAAAGTCCTATAGAGAGAGTAGTATAGTGAACCCCCAGGTATCCACCCCCTAGATTATTAAAGACAATGTATATTCACCAACCACTACTCATACTACTACAAAATTCCCACTGGAATATTTTGAAGCAAACTCTATACATTATGTATTTCATCAGGAAACAGTTCACTATGTGTCTCTAGCATAGGAGTTACCAGAAACATAACTGGAACACACATAAAACATTTAATTGTCACTATTAAAATTTTCCCAATTTTTCTTCTAAGAACTCTTAGGGATAGTATACTAAAGACACTCTTTTTGCCCTAGTTGTGTCTGTATGTTTTCTAAAGAAGTGAATTTTTGGGAGACTAACCTAATTGAATACTGTTAATGTATGTTTCAAATGATAGTCTTATAATGAATCTTAGACTGTTTAAATTCTAGGGTGCAGGATTCAGTTGTCAACAGCTAGGATGAGATGAACTACTAGAGTCAGTATCGTCTGCAGTTTTATAAATGCAGTTTTAAAAAAGTAACAGAACATACATAGCACAGTTCAGTTTTCAAAGGTACATAGTGAAAGTTCATTTCATAAATGACTTCACTACTTTTTGGAGAGCTGGAACTGCTTGAATATCTCTTATTATCTATTTAAGAAAATAGTTTGTGTAGCTATAGGAAATGGATGAAATAGTTACTAAAATCAGTAAATGCAAGGAAAGCAAAGGAAAACATAAACCAGACAGAAATACATTTCCAGGACCAAATTTTTAAGTATTCTGTATTTTGTCATTTGTTGAACCGCAAATAGGCATACACAGATCTGCAGTTCAACATGCCTTTGTTGCTAACATAAATAAAATTTGGGGCACTGCTCTGCAAATCAACCAGACAGGCCCGTGAGTTACAAATCACGCACACACACACACACACACACACACACACACACACACACGAAGTGTCAGAGACTAATTGGAAAGTTATAGTTGGGCATGAGCAAATGTTAGAAACAAATTAGGGGTAAAAAGACTTAAGGTAGAAAAAACAGACTAGTCCTTTACAGGTGATGTACAGTTCTACTTGATAAAATTGAATTTTGCATAGATACTTCAGAAAACATATTTACTGTTTATAATATCTGTATCAGAAGTAATAGTCTTCTTTGAGCTTCAGTAAGTCTGCAAGTGGTCCCCTAACTTGCAAGTGAAAGTGTTTACTAAGTAGTAAAAAATGGAAACAGATCCAAACTGCACACGGGAGAAAATCAGAGTCAACCTATTTTATTTGCAAAGGGACAGTTTTCAACTAAAATTATTGCAGCTACTAACCCACCAATAATCTTTTCCTATAGTACAGGTAAAAATGATTTTTAAATGTTTATTTTAAAGGGAGATTTTTCAGCTTAAACAGGCAAAAAAGTTATTTAGTAATAAAAAATGACCAATATTGCTTTTGATAATCATATCCAAACATATGTATATATGTATATGAAGTTCTTTATCAAAAGTAAAATAAAAACAAAGCTTGTCAGTAATTCAAAGTGTACAAGTCCTTGGTGACAATAAACTCCTTCATTTTACTCTACAATGGCTGATAGCTCTATGCACAAAAGTAAACAATTGTTCCCAACTTCAGAAGCCTGCAGAGGTCAGTATAGTAACAGCAACAAGACATCACACAGATAAGTTGATCAATCCTGAGGATGGTCCATTAGATCACATACTTACTTACACATACCAGCATCTAGAACATTAAAATGAAATTTGTAATAATTAGGCTAGAATACCCTTTGAGTAATTTGTCTTTATAACTGAAGAAAATCAACATTCCGAAAATCTTTCTGCTCAAAAAAGTGGGGGATGCAGTGAGAAATGAAATTTAAAATTAAGATGTTGACCACTCTATATAAAAATAAATGTCTTTTATGTATGCTGAAAGATTTGAAAGTGTTCCGTTCTTTTGAATGTGGGTTATATTCTTCATACTTGATTCACCAGCCTATAGCTCCTATCAGTAATGCTCACTATTAACCTACGCAGAGCTACGTTTTTTTGGCATCAATATAGAAGTGAAGTTTTCTTATTTCTGGTAATATTTCATAAAATTCAAATTGAAATTGCTTCCAAATGCAGTAGTTTTTAAGTACAATTTATACTTTTCTGTATGTACTTCGAAGATAAATATTTCAAACTCCAACACGTAAATGTGCCCAAATATGTGTGCATGTTCCTTTTCTTACGAAAATACTTTTACAATTTGTTTTTTGTAAAAGTGAAGAATTGACAGGTTTTAGAAACTGTATTCTGATACCCAGAAGCTGTCTTCTCCATGGTGACCTGTCAGTGACCTTTGTCATGACATTGAAGGACTACCCTCTCCAGGGGTGAGAAGTATTTCAACTTCAATAGTTCCTTGCTCCAGACATGTATAAAACAGAGACTATAAACATATACTGTAGGCTTATTTTGGCTCCAGTTAAGCTGACACCATCAAACTCATTTAGTTTAGAACTTGCAGACATGGTTTCAGTATCAGCTTTCTGCTGCAATCCAGAAGATTAAAGAAAAACTAGCTAAAACCAACATTGGGCTTTTGCTGGGACAGCAGTTATCTTTTGAAAAGTAAGTTCCTCCTACATTTATAATACTTAATGCTATAAGTGCCACTGTTTGTCTCTCTGGTGTTTCTAAATGCCACTATGGATGGGCAAGGTTAAAAGCTTTTTTCAAAAGATCAGAAGATAGATAGAAAGCAAGACAGATTAAACTGGCATATTTTAAAAAAAGAATATTTATTTACTTTTCTAAATTTAAGGTTTGCTTTTTTCTAAATGTGCTTTCGTAAGCACATATGCAAAAATGCAAGGTACAGTGTAAGCAGTGAATTATTACTGTCCACAAATAATTATTTTTCTACTTTTATATTTGTTGTAATTTTTTATGTAAAATTTTAGAAACTATTCTGAGAACAGCATCTCAGTGTTTCTGTAATATGACCATGTTTTCCAATCCATGGCGGTATAACGGGCTTCTAAAATCCTACAAATTAGGCATAGATAAATAACCCTACGGTGGACATAAAATAAATTAATAATGCTGATTCTATACCCTACCAAAAAGTAACTATTGTGTTTATATGAACTGGTTACTTATTAGGCCACAAGCAAATCCCACTAGACTCAAATGCGTATTTAGGCTGTTGTCTTAACACATGGAGTAAATCCAAAAATTAATAATTAAACACAAATTTAAAATGTTACCTGCAATTAAAAAATACTCACCTGAATAATGCTAAGATCAAAGAGAATGTCAGGCCTGAAAATGATTGTTAAAATGACCATAATGGGAGCATCATAAAACAAAGTATGTGGTGTGTATCCAAAAGTGTAGTCAGATAAAACTTCAGAGATGTTCTAAATGCTTAAATTTAAAAATGAGAATAAACAAATAACTACTAATTTCTAAACAGTTGGACAAATGAAAATCACCAGAGTTGAAGAAGGCAGAAAAATATAAAATAAAAAATTGTTTAAAAAATAGCGCAATTAACGAATCACTCCAAGATCGTGTTCTTTGAAGAAAACCAAAACATGCCAGTCTGTAATACCACTAATCTGATATAATCTGGCAGGCCTCCTACAGATGTGACATTCTCCCCGGGAACCTGTTAATATGTTATATTAAAAATGACTTTGGAGATATGATTAAGTTAAAGATCTTTAAAAGGAAAGATTATTCTGAATTATCCAGGCGGACCCAGTGTAATCACAGGATTGCTAATAAAGGGAGTCAGAGAGATGTAAGGACTGAAGTAGATTAGAGAGGAGAAAAGATGCTAACACTGTTGGCTTTGAAGACGGAGGAAGGGAACATGAGCCAAGGAATAAGAGCAGCGTCTTGAAGTGGGAAGCAAGGAGGCAAGGAAGTAGATTTCCCCTAGAGCCTGCAAAAAGAGCACAACCCTGGGAACACATTTTAGACTTCCGATATAATTATATCTTATATATGTGCATATATATAATGTATAGAATAAGTTTTATATATGATAAAACAATAGATTAACTTATAGAAATCATGTTTATATATTTATATTATAAAATTGTTATATAATAAAATTGTGTTGCTTTATGGCACTGAGCTTGTGGTAATTTGTTAACAGTGGTGATAGGAAACTAACACTGCTAATAAAAGGAATAAAATTTGTAAGAATTAAAAAATGTGACTGAACATAAAACAGTATGCATGACTGAAATTAAAATTAGTGGATCACTAAATACAATTTAATCCTAATTACTTTGAAAACCTAAAAGAGTGCAAGGATCTCCTGAACTGATTGTAAAATCTTGCTGGTGAAGTATGTAAAAATATACGGTAAATTGTACTTTTAAGTGTAGGTACAAACATCACAAAATAATTTCAGAGAGACCCAAAAGAATGTTAAAAGTAAGCTATCATGATATGTATTAACACTTTTAAGCTTCAAAACAACTCCCTGAGGCAAGTGGCCTTATTATCCCCATTTTATAGATGGAGAGACTGAGGTTAATAGATTCTAAATTATTTAACTATTTAGACGTTTTAGAGCCAGTATGGGAACACAGCACACCTGGTTTTAGCATTTATTTTATAACATTTTTATTACAGGAATGCAAGCGTGGATCAAAATAGAGAAATTAATTTTAGTAAATCATTGAATCAGTAATTTAGAAAAAGAAATGTCATTATATTGTTTGATTTCAAAAATTTAGATGAAATGCAACATCTCTTTTTTTTAAAATGTTCTAAAAACTAAAAATACTATGATCAAATTTACTTCAACACATAAAGCATTTTAGTTGATTTTGAAACTGAATACACTTTTTAAAATTAGGAACCAAAGCAATCACTGTTATTCAGGATGGTTGTGGAAATTCTAGAGAATGCAGTAAAAGAAAAAAAAAAAATGAACTGTTAGTATTGGAAAGGAAGAGATAAAATTATCATTGGTAGAAATCACAATTATTTAGACAACTCAAATTAATTGATAAGGAATGTTAGACCTAATAAGCAAGATCAGCAATGTGATTAGTTACAACAATCGATGTTTCCAATACCTCATTGTAAAAATATAGTCAGTACAATAGCAAATATTTTCATTCACAAAGCAATGAAAATATGTAATACCTATAAATGACTTAAAGATGAAAATATGTTCCAAACTTGTCTGATAGGTCTATGAAAATTTGGAAAGAAAAAAAAAAGGACTTCAATGATTGTTTTCTTGAATTAGAAACATAGTAAACTAAGATACTAATTATTCACTTAAAAATTTATAAATCAATTAGAAATTTTAACACTAAATAGCTTTTCTTAAATGCTTTACTCTGGGGTAGGCATTGTGTTAAGTTCTATATAGAGAGAAGTTATATATATATAGATAGATATCTATATATCTATGTATGTAGAGAGAAGTTATATATATATATGTATGTATACACACACACACACATATATGGATGCTTTTAAAGATAGTATCTTACTGATTAAGGTACTCTATTATTATTATTTGCAGGTGAAGAAATTGAGGTTTTGAGAAGTTAAGTAGATGACAGAATTAAGCATGGTCTCAAGCTATACAGTTACAGACCCTCACAACTTGAACACTGTGTAATATGGCTTAAAATATCTATAAAAATTTTGGGGAAACTTTATTAAGTAACTAAAGTTCACATATAAGATTAAATCTATGATTATAGCCATGATACTTCTTTAAAAATATAGCTTATTTAATGTACTAGGATTTTAAATGTAAATACATGGTAAAATTATAGTTATTAATAGGTACATACCACAACATGAAGAGAAAACTTATCATGAAACCTAAGTTTAGTATATAGTATACCATATAAAAACTAGTATATATGATAAAAATTGTGTCTTAAATCAGTGCATATTGTTGAAGCATTTTCTAAATTATGCTGGGACAGTCTTTGTTTAATGATAATTACATTCCAATAACATACCATAGTTTAAAATATACTCCAGATTGAATCAAGAATTAAAAACAGCATGAATCTAAAAAAGAGCAGGGAAAAAAAATAAGCAAATACTTGATATTTCACAATAGCAAAGTATTTATAAAAATGAAATAAATCATAAAAGAGAAATAAATGGATTTTAATATATAGAATATTGAAGTTTTGTATGTAACTTTTGTATATAACTTGTATATATGCAAGTTTTGTATATAACTTGTATATAAACAAAAAATTAAGATTATATTGGGAAGCATTATCAATTTATTTGGTCACTGACTGATATTAAATATTATACATTAAGTATAATATTAAAAATCAGGGGTGCCTGGGTGGTTCAGTCAGTTAAGCGGCCTGACTTCGGCTCAGGACATGATCTCGTGGTCTGTGAGTTCAAGTCCCATGTCGGGCTCTGTGCTGACAGCCTGGAGCCTGCTTCAGATTCTGTGATTCCCTCTCTCTCTGCCCCTCTCCCACTCATGCTCGGTCTCTCTCTGTCTCAAAAATAAATAAACATTTAAAAAAAAATCAATTCACTAAACATATAGTAGAAATAAATGCAAATGTCTAATAAACACTTATAAAAGTATGCAGCCTGACTTTTAAGCACTGAACACTAAATTGATAATACAGCATCCCCTCCACCCTCAAAATAAGTTGATTGAATGCCTAATTTCTGATTATAAATAAAGTCTATTAATTTACTTTTTTAAGTAACAAATCTTTATTGAGACAGGATTTATATATCATAAAATCTCTCCTTTTATACAATTCAGTTTTAGGCATATTCATAAGTTATGCAACCATAACTACTATCTAACTGTAGACTTTTATCACCCTAAAGAGAAAAAGTTATACTATTTGCATTATTCTCTATTTTTTTTTCCTCCCTTTGAACCACTAATGTATTTTCTGTCTCTTCATATTTACCTATTCTGGACATTTCATTTAAATGGAATCATCCATTTATGGTCTTTGTGATTGGCTTCTTTCATTTAGCATAATTTTTTCAAGGTTCACCCATGTTGTAGCATGGACCTGAGCTTCATTCCTATTTATGGCCAAGTAATATTCCATTTTATGGATTTCTACATTTTATGTGTTAATCAGTGATTGAGATTTGTTGTTTCCACTTTATGCACTATTGTTAATAATGCTACTGTACACATTCATGTACTAGTTTTTGTGTGGACTTTTGTTTTCAGTTCTCTTGGATATATATCTAAGACTGAAGTTGCCGAGTTATACAGTAATTATATGTTTAATATTTTGAGGAACTACTGAAGTGTTTTTTAAAGAGGTTGTATCTTTGACAGTCCCACTAGCAATGTAGGAGAGTATCAATGTTTCACATTTTTGACAAAATTTATTAATGTTTGTCTTCTTAATTTTACTTATTCCAATAGATTTAAAAATTTCATTATGGTTTTGATTTTCGTTTTCATAATGACTAATGATACTGAGTATGTTTTCATGTACTTATTGGTCACTTATGTATCTTCTTTAGAGAAATGTCTATTTAAATCTGGTGCCCATTTTTAAATTGGGTTTTTGTCTTATTGTTGATCTGTAAGAGTTCTTTTGCATTCTGGATACAAGTCCTTTATTAGATATGCAGTCTGCAAATATGTTCTTCCGTTCTCTGAGTTGTGTTTTTGTTTTCTTGATGGTGTCTTATGAGGTAAAAAAGGTTTAATTTTCAAGAAAGCTATTCTTTTTGTCACTTGTGCTTTTGATGTATATCTAAGGAGATATTACCAAATCCATGGTCATAAAGATTTACTTCTAAGAAAGTTTTCTTCTAAGAATTTTAGAGTTTTAGTGCATCCACTTAGGTCTATGATACATTTTGAGTTGTTTTTGTATATTTTGTGGTTTAAGGGTACAAGTTCAGTCTTTTCATGTGGATATCCAGTTGCTCAGCACCAATTGTTAAAAAGACTATTCTTTACTCACTGAATTTGCTTGGGGCCCTTGTGTATTGTTGTCATTGTTTTGTGACTTCACTGGGGTAAGTTCGCGTAGCCTGTATTTTTTGTTGTATGCAGGCACTGAAATCTGTGCTGAATAAGCTGAGTGGTCAGTTAATGAGGGGCCAGAAATTACTTTACTTGTCTTTAATTAATCTTCCCACCTTTGCCAAGTGGTTTCCTGTGTTCGAAGGCATGCTTCAGTGCTCCAGCAGGCAGTCTAGTCTCTGCCTTAGCCTTCTATTCCTACTTGTGCAGAGCCTCAAGGTCAGCTAGAGGGGAACAAATAGGGCATTTCTCAGTTTTTCCTTGAGGTGTGCACAGCTCTGCTCAGTGCTTGGCCTTCTAGATCTCAGGAATATATCAAAACTTTACAGCTGCAAATATCATTCTTTAGGTTTTCCTCTTAAGTTTTTTTAGGGGCGCCTGGGTGGGTCAGTTGGTTCAGACTTTGACTTCGGCTCAGGTCATGGTCTCACAGTTTGTGGGTTTGAGCCCTGCATCAGGCTCTGTGCTGACAGCAGGCTCTCCACTGACTTAGCCAACCAGGCCCTTTTAAGATTTTTGTTCAGTCTCTTATTAGCACTGACTAGTCCTCCACCTCAGGCTACTTGAATGTTAGATAATTGCCTCTAATCACTTTTAAAAATTGCTCTAGAAGTTTGGCTGTTCACACAGAGCAAGCTCTGACTCAGATCACATAAGGGTAAACCCCGAGAATGGAGCTCTTTCAGGGACCTTTCGAACCGTGATTTTTTTTTTCTGGGAATGGGGCTTTTCATTCCCAGAATGAATCTCTAAACCCATCTCTTCTTCCCAGTGGCTACTATGCTAATTTTTATAGCCACCATAATTGAGAGGATGCTGGTTTTCAAGAGTGTTGTCGACCTGGGAAGGGGAGGATGGAAATAGGGAAAACTAAAATGACACAAAGCTTACTTTTCTGAGATTCAGCAGTTTTTCTTCATAAATGCTTCTTGGGTTATTAAATTTCTAAGGTTTTGAAAAAGTTGACTTTGATTATTTTTGCCAGTGTTCTCATTGCTTCTTTGGAGGACCAGGGTTTTCAGAAGTCCTTTTCCCACCATTCCCAATGTGCTTCTCTTAATGTACTATTAACGTCATTTATTTATTCTAAATTTAAATTGATTTAAACACAAACTGTGATATTTAAAGTAGGCTAGAAATTGTATAATTTACAGCTGCTTAAGCTAATGAAAATAATGAAAAGTTTTAGTTGAAAACTTAAAAATTCCAGGGTGGTACATGAAGTTTTACATTTCATGTCCAGGTAAATCCCCAAAACATCTGAAGAATATCTTAATAGGAAATGAGTTAGAAGGGCCCATTTAAAAAGGAATGAAAAGACCTTATGCAGGCATTATCTGGATTGGGACAGAAATTGAGATTTCTGAAGATTGTTACAACTTCTGTGTTTAGGAATATGGCAATGTTGGTATGAGAAAGGATTAAAAAAATTTGAAGAAAGCAAAGAATAGGGAGGGAATAACCACAATAGGAGATGGGAGCATGTGGAAAGGAGCAAGTGGGAAACACCTTATGGCATATGGTCAAATATCTTTTAAGAAAAGGGATTTTAAAAAGTCAAATTTCAATTTGTTATATGTAAATATAACTTTCCATTAAGCTCTCCATTAAGTTATTACCAAAAAACTACATATGCAAAATAAACAAAAATAAAAATGGAAAAATGATAGCACATACAAACTTCTGGTTTTTTCCCGAGGGTATTTTCAACCCTTAATCCCTGGTATAGCACTGTCTTCCAGTCTTACCATATAACGAGATCACCAGATCAGATTGAAAGCTTGCCCTGTCTCTCTTGGGAGAAAGTGATATTCTACAATGTATTTTGGAACCCCATCACTAGAGCCCTCTGATTCATTGAGGGTTCCAAAGAGTGCCAACTTGAAACCTAAGAACGATTATGATGAATTCGAGAAACTTCAGTATTAATTTAGCATTGAGTGCCATGAGCTGGATGCTACTTACTCAAAATAGTTTGGCAGAGAGTATATGTAGTATGATCCTTGTGGTTGGAAACTTCTCCTCAACAGGCAACACACACAGATGAAGGAAATGCTTTGGTGGATTTTTTGAGAGGGATTCTGTTTCATTTCTATCTATGACTATGTGCCCAGAATCATATCAACAAAGACTTCACAACTAGCTAATGTTCCAAGATTTAAATCAGTTGCCTTCATTCTCTTCCATGAATCCCAGAAAGTAGACTGAATCCTGGAAGCACTGTGCCTTTGTTTGCTGAAGCATGATTTCAGCGTGTCCAGCAGAAAGGTCCCGAAACACCAACAGAGCCACAGAATTGGAAAACACTCTGGTAATAGTAACTGAGAACCCTTAATGATGCATCCCTCACGTCCTTAGTCATGGGGAATCCATTTTCTGATCCTTATTGTCAAAAAATAATGGGTAATGCATCTATACCTATATTTGGTGGGATAATATTTTTCTCCCTTCTCTTTAGATATTGAAACTTAGTTTTTTTAACACGTATATTTTTCTGTAGCTAGGAATTTCTTAATTTGGGGGCGCCTGGGTATCTCGGTTGATTAAGTATCTGACTCTTGATTTTGACTCAGGTCAAGATCTCACAGTTTGTGTTTTCGAGCCCTGCACTAGGCTCTGTGCCGACAGCACGGAGCCAGCTTAGGAGTCTCTCTCTCTGCCCCTCCCCTACTCACGTGCTCTCTCTCACAGAATACATAAATAAACTTTAAAAATGAATATAGAAATTTATTAATTTAAAAAAATATATTAAAAGATTAAAATTTTTTCTTGAAAATTTGTAGAAATTTCTAATTTTTTTTTTTACTATAATGTGAGTCAGGTTAAGTTTGACTTCCCAGTGATATACAGCATGCAGATACTTTGTTATACTAAGAGTGAAATTAAATTGGCTAGTCACACATTAATAGCTTTAAACTCTTGTTTTAGAGCCTATGGTAAATAACTTTAGATATAATCATTTTATGCATTTTTCCCTTGGAGGCTCTGAAATACTGCTGTGTCCTTCCACACAATCTACACTAGAACAGAAACTCATTTGCTCATGTAAGTTAATATTTTCCTCATCTTGTTTCTATTCTAAATGCCGTTCTTCTAAATTTTAAATCTCATCCCTTAATGTTGGGCACTAGTGCTTACTCGTCCATAACTTCTTTCTCATCGTCCTTGTACATTTCTCAAAATGTTGTTTATACCTCTTCTTGAATTAATTTTCTTTAACATTACATTTGTTCTTAAGTCATTTGGAGGCAGTCTACCCGGCTGAGATTGTCCCTCATTGATTTACATTTCTTAGCAATTAACTCCTAGACATTTGGTGATTTGCATAGAGAAAAGAGTCCCAAATCTAGACTTCCATGGAAAACTAGTAGAGAAAAAATTCTAGTTACATTGCATTTTTATAGTTTGTATCTGGATTTTTTGGAGAAAACACCTAAGAAAACCAGAGGGAAGAACACTAGACCGAGGCCTGTGTAGTACTGAACTCACATTTAAGTTCAGAGGTTCTAACTATGTGTGAATTTGCTACAGTCTTTGAGTAGCAAAGACTTTAACAGTGTGCGCATAGGTTTTGACTAATTGGACTACACTGGCAGGTCACTTTAATTGAAAACATTAGTATATTGTTTTGAGTTAAACTCTCATTTGGTGTCTAAAAAGCCAATAACATAGGGAATTGACTGAACTTTTCAACTTTTCACTGTTTATTTGGACACTGCATAGACATAGCCAAAAAGAAATCTCTCCAAAAACACCTCAAAGAATTTTTTTCTTCAACTGCATAAGATCATGAGAAAATAAAATCTCTCTGTTCTCAAATGACACTTTAAAGTTATAGGAGTCTAGTGGGGGAAATCAGTTCAGCCATGGATTATCAAAACAACAGAAATATAAACCAGGTATCAATTTATAATATTTGCTGAAATAAATTGACTCTGATTCAAACTGTCAGCTGGGTTCTTTGACACTGAAAATAAGATACCAAATGTACTAACGTAGAAAACTTGAGCAATGAAAAACATGACCCTCTGTTTTAAAATGTTATTTTAACTGTGAATCAAACTGATTGATAAATGAAGTTCAAATTGGTTCTTTTTGCATGAATTCAATCACGAGTCAAAAGTGGTTTCAAAGTTTTCACACACCTTTTCTACTGGCACGTACATTTTATTTTACTCTTTGAAGAAACCATTTCACAGTCATTCCTGATTTCACTAGCAAGTACCATATCTCTGTATTTCTCTTACTCCTTGTTCCTTTTTAGGAGAGTGGTTCCTCTGATATGGTCTGGATCTTGAGTGAGATGAGTACATCTCTACTTGTTGTTTTCCCAATAAAGGTCTCATTTGCATGGCTAGTTTATGCTAAAATTAAAATATGGCAAATGGACTAGAGGTGGTTTAGGTGCAATAAGTTAAAAAGAAAAAAAGTAGGTTTTAAGAGTGTATGCAAGGTAGAGTGGTGTGCCAGGATAGGATTTTGCACCTCAGTGACTGGCATCCAAAAGGACTCATTCCCTGGACTGCTTCTGTTCTGTTAGCCTAAGCTGTGTTGAGACACTTCCAGCCGAAGCGTTCTGCCTGGGGTGATGACCTGCAATCCCCAAGGTTCTGAGTGTCCTGTGACTAGGAATACATTTCCTACTTCTTGCATCCCTCATTTCCCCACCCATATATCAGGGATTGGTTTGAAAGAATGAAGCAGAGACCTTACAAATGCCTGAAGACCAGAAATTCTGTCAAGGGGAAGAAGAAATGGAAAAGAGAAGAAAGAGACTAAATCCCCAAATCCCTGCACATGTAAAAGCTTTCTTATTTTTTTTTCCCACTTCTAAAGAAGATGAGTCAAATAAGAGCCCATTCAAAACCACATGAGTAAAAATGAAGTTGTGTGTTTTTCTCATACTTCAGAACAGGCTAAGGGATGA